>CM074857.1:87187500-97187500 GCA_037501455.1 Lantana camara | reverse complement strand
CTTACTAAACTTAAAACCTATTGATGGAATGCTAGGAATTTTAATTCAAAATTTGCATCTCGAATTAAATACCTATTTGTTCGAAATTAGCTTAATATTTAATGGGAATTTTCGAATCAACCGGAGAGTTGTCCGGTTCGACCTCACCAACGTATATGTTATCCAAGACTACAATGCAAGTACACTTAAATGCATTTCAAACAAGCACATAAACAGATAACATGTCCTAGCATGATACTAACATGTAATGATCATGGGTTCTACCTATCTTATGCGTGATATGTGGGAGCCACTCCACAATCACAAGTTCTAACATACATGCCACATAAACAGTTCAAATCACATAAGGGAAAGCGGTAACAAAATACGAGCCCTATCTCTATTACATTTAACAATTGAGATTCCCCTCCCTAACATTTTGAGGGGTCTTCACTTATGGCCTCCTTGTTACTTGAATGTGGTCCATCTTACTCCATGGGTGCATTGTCTCCAAAATGAAAATAAAACCTCACCACCTATCTCTACTCTCAAATTACAATAAAAAGAAAAAGACATAAAGTAATAAGGCTCAATCTTCATATTGGCCTTAGACAATTACACGGGGCATACCCCGGCCTCAAAAACAGTAATATGGAAAGCCACATAATAAATCACATAACAGTACGCACATAAGTGAGGCTCCAACCTCAATTGAAAAAACGCAACTATAGGGCTCCAACCCCAATTTAAACCATCCATGTGCATAAATTAAAACCATACATAGATCTAAACCCATAATCACCTAACATGCTTTTGCGAGAATTTAAATTTAGCCAATAAATTAAAATTCCCATTTCAAGTCCTAATGACTTAAAACACGACTTAGATGCAATTCTTGTTCAAGAGCCTTTTCAATAAAACCCGAAAAACAAAAAACCAATAAAATTCCAATTAATTTCCAAAATTAATAATTTTATTCTTTCATTATTTTCAGAAAATAAAATTCATAATTTTCCCAAAATCCAAATCGCTTTAATTTCTCAAAAATCCCAATTTAATCAAAATTTAAAAATAATTTTATTTTAGCAAAACTGATTTTAAAAGATAAAATTAAAATAAAATTAAATCGGGATTTTAAGGACCGAAAACACGAAAAACACGAAACACGAAAACGAGCCCAAAAACGGCCCAGCCGCGCGACGCACCGCCGTGCGCCAGCTTGCGCACGCGAGCGGCAGCGCCCGCCGCGACTAGGCGGGCTGTGCAGGCGTCCCGTGCGGTTGTGGGACGGACTGGGCGGGCGTGCCCGGGATGGCTCCCGTGCGGTTGCGGGAGGGGCTGGGCGGCGTGCGCGCGCAGGCCTGGGGCGTGCTACACATTGGCACGTCCCAATCCCGCGCGTTTGTTTCGCGTCTCGTTTCGTGTCTAGGTTTCTTAAAACCAATTCAATCCAAAATTAAAAATTTGATTTTGATAAATTTCAACAAAAACAATTTTCAAAAATAGTTTTAGAAATTCAGGAAAAATTACAGTTTCGTATTTCAGGCTTTCTAAAAGAACTCATGAATACCTAATTCGCATCTAAGCCAAAGAATTTCTACCAAATTCAGAATAATTGAGACGAATCAGAAACACGATTAACGAGGTGGCTCTGATATCACTTGTTGGAAAACACGAATCAGAAAGCAGCGGAATTTAAAAAAAAAATTTCCCAACAAAAGGATCTTGAACTCGCAATCGTGTAACCAAATTCGTAAAGATAGAAAACTTACTTTTCTTTTGTTCTTTCTTGAAGCGTTTCCAGCCACCCAAGAACGCTCTTCTCGCGGCTTGATCCCCTCTCCTTGGTAAAGCTCGAATCTTCAAACTTCTAACTTGAAGTCTCTAGAGAAAGTCCACCAACTTGATCACAATCTAACTAGTAAGGATACTAGTTCTCTAGTTATTGTTTAGGCTTAACCTAGGCTTTTATTTAATCTTGGAGAAAGGAGGGTGTTCAACACATGAACCAAAAGAATTGCCAATTAGCTCTAAAGGGGAGCATGAGCTCCCCTATATATAGAAAAGGGAGAGGGGCGCCGATCCTATTGCTTGTTGGGCAAGGATTTGGTTCCTCTCTCTCCTATTACTTGATCATCAAGTATTTTCCAACTTTGACTTTGAATTCTAATTCAAGTCAACTTTTAAGAGAGCTAAAAATATCCAAACTATTTTTGGATAATTTTATACTTTATTTATTATAAAATAAATAACTTATTTTATCTAATTAATTAATTCGTAATTAATTAACTAGATTATTTTCTCCAAAATAAGACTTTCTTTTTAATTCAAAAATTAAACCAAAGTTTATTAAATAATTAACACATTTAATTATTTAATACATATATATATAATATATATATATATATATTCACACGTGTGTGACACGTGTCACAGTGACACGTGTCACTCACGTGAGCCACACGTGTGATTTCACACGTGTGGAACCCTCTTGGCCCGATTAACTCGTTTAATCATTTTAAAGCCTCAACTCATGTAACCAAGTTGTTGTGTGTGACCCTCTAGGTTCTCAATTCAATTAGCAGTGACCCTAATTACTTAATTCACTAATTAATTAATGAGTCCACAGATTAAACGACCATAGTCTAGCAACAGGTGTTTAACCCCTAGCTGAATTGGAATGTCTCGATTCGACAAAACCTTTTAGTCATTGATTCATGTGAGATACAATCCTCCTACTTACTATCTCTCAACCAAGATCTAGGGTAAGGGAATAATCAGAACCCTAATAATCCGGTCTTAAAGCTAACCACATTTCATATCCATTTGATCTCAATCCAAGAAACCCTTTTCTTGATGTCTTGATCTACTGCCTTGGCCAAGGACTCCATATGGCATATGAATGACTTACACAATAAGAGATCACCTTGCATATGCAAGTGTAGGTCCTATCTTGATTCTCATTCACTTTCATGAATCACTTGTGCAGCCCCAGCATAAGCCTTGAATCAGTTATCTAAGGCCCCTTTAAAGCTTATACCTAAGACTACAGAGTTAACTCATAAAGTGACAAGGAACCTCAAGTCTAAGGATCAATTAATCACATCAATGACTCGTGAGATATTTCCTAATCTGGAAGTTTGCATTTCCTGAAATAGAAACTTCCTTTCCC
Source organism: Lantana camara (assembly GCA_037501455.1). NCBI lineage: Eukaryota > Viridiplantae > Streptophyta > Magnoliopsida > Lamiales > Verbenaceae > Lantana > Lantana camara. The sequence goes on along the minus strand of CM074857.1, from coordinate 97,184,349 downwards.
ATTTAGGAATATTCTCACACGGGGCACCTCAGTGAACTTACTTATTAAAGTAAGCACCCTCTTGTATCACGCACGTATCAACTATACACTTTGCACCTCCATGAAACGAGGTGGTCCTTCTTAAAGGCGTGATCCCACAAGCAAGCCTTAGAGAAGTCAGGTTGACACTCCCACTATCTGTAGGACTCATCGGCTTGGAGTATTTTACTAATCATGACTTATGTGATATAGGGCTCGTTTCATGAACCATTTCACCTAAATGGTAGAGTCCTAAAGTCATCAGGATTAGGGGAGTTCTCATACATGCACAACTAAAGTAAACGCATACCAAACAAGAGCATATAAAGAAGTGTTGCCTCAATTCGTTATTTCATTCAAAGATTGTCTGTGATTACAATAAGGAAAAGCACAAATCGGATATACAATCGGCTTTCTAGGGCACTATTCCTAACAGCAAGCTCGTCCTCTACAGGGAGATCCTCTGAACAAGACAAACAACAAGAAACACTCTTAGACTCAATATGAACCACATTGACGCTCGGTACATGCGTATGTATGTTTATGATGCAAATGATATGAAATGAATCCACTTTTAGATCATTTATGAGCATTCAATGCATATTCGGACATACATCATAAACAAGGAGATAAAACAAAGCACAAATTCATAACATAAGGCTTAACACAAAATATAACAAGTTGGTCATGCATACACACCAAAACGAGGCAAGAAGGAACAACAAGAAACAACGGAAAGGAAACAAAACCAAGCAAAGACGGACGAAAAACTAGAGTTCCTAGGGGACACGCCCGTGCCCCCCTGGAAGGGCAAGCCGAGACACCCCCGTGTCTCGGTACAGAAAACGATCAACAAACTCAAAAGGTGACACGCCCGTGTCACCAACAAAGGGTAAGCCGAGACACCCCCGTGTCTCGGTACAGAAAAACGAAGACGGCTCAAACAGCAAACTCAGCAATCCCAAACAAAACTAAACACTCATGCTCCAACTACCAACCAAGGAATTGAAATAAATGCTAAGAATCAAGTCCTAGGAGCATAATATTAACATCAAAACTCAAGAAACAAGAATGAAAGCAAAGATCAACAAATCTCCCAACATCTACTATTCACAAGTTTGCCATAACTCATCAATCCACCATGAAAATGATCTTAAGAGCACATAAAAGAGAGAAGAGAGAGTGAAGATGACAACCATGAACTCACCTTTCAAATTTGAGAAGCTTGGGTGAAGATTTGAGCTCAAAATCAAGAAAATGGATAAAGGGTTTTCTTCTTCCTCCTTGCTTTGCTTGGCTGATCGGTTATGGTGGGAGAGAGAGAGGTTTGGTTCGGTTTCAACAGCAAAAAGGGGATAAGAGAGAGCTTAACTCATGGATACAATGTCAAGGTTAAGGTTGGGTTGAGTTAAGAGGGTCCCACTAAGCTAGGTTAGGTCAAAACATGTCTCTCAAGCATAAGGGGCTCGTTTCGGGTGAAATTCGAAGGTCTTAACGGGCTTAGAAAAATGCGAGGCTTGTCCCATTAAACCCGAATCGTCGAAATGAGTTCAACGGAGGTGATGGAATTCGAATGCGAATTCCCGAGCTCAAGATACGCGTCCCAGAACCCAAGGTGCGCTAAATGCTCTTTAGCCTCCTTTAGGTCCCGTCTCCAAGACGAACCCAAAAAGGCAATCAAAACAAATACCAAAACATGTAACGAGCACATAACCGAGTCCATAAAGCATATAATTAACACATATCACGAATTCACAAAAATCAGAATCAAATACGAACCCGAAACGAATCAAATACCAAACAAGAAAAGTTAAACGTTCAAGGATAACCAAATTCATATTAAAGAAAATAAGTTCAAATAACTTCAATATTTCACGTTCGAAATGAAATATCACATAAGGAAATAATTGAATAGCGTACATAATAGTTTACCTGAAAAGTCCGATCAGTCGGGATGTTACAGATCCGATCTCCGATAGGTGAGCATGTAATCCTTAGTCTTTTGTAGATACCTCATAACCCGTTTTGCTGCCCTCCAATGATCCAATCCCGGGTTACTTAGATATCTGCCTAACATCCCCACTATGTACACTAAATCCGGACGCGTACACAGTTGAGCATACATGAGACTCCCCACTGCAGATGCATAAGAGATTTCCTCCATCTCTTTCTTCTTAAGGTCCATCTTAGGACATTGGAGCGAACTAAATTTATCTCCTTTTGACATAGGTGTGTCCCCTGGTGCACAATTCTGCATGCCAAAACGGCTCAGTACCTTATCGATATAGACCTTTTGCTATAAGCCGAGTATACCTTTAAAATGATCCCGATGGATCTGTATACCAGAACATATGATGCCTCCCCAAGATCTTTCATGTTAAATTTACTTGATAGAAATTTCTTGGTTTCACGCAATAGGCTTATATCGCTGCTTGCTAGTAGAATATCATCTACGTACAACACTAGGATAATAAATTTGTTCCCACTGACCTTGAGATATATGCATTGACCAATAGTGTTTTCCTTAAAACCAAAAGAGGAAATCACCTTTATCAAATTTCTGGTACCACTGACGAGACGCCTACTTTAGACCATAAATGGACTTCTTGAGTTTACATACTAGGTGATTTGAGTCTTTGGACTCAAAGTTCTCCGGTTGCACCATGTATATAGTTTCTTCAATGTCTCCATTGAGAAATGCTCTCTTTATGTCCATTTGATGGATCTCTAAATCATAATGAGCTGCAAGTGCCATTATGATTCGAAAAAAGTCTTTGTTGAAACTGGAGAGAAAGTATCTTTAAAATCAATTCCTTCCCTTTGAGTGAAACCTTTAGCAACAAGGCGTGCCTTATATCTTTCGATGTTACCATTTGAGTCTTGTTTGGTTTTAAAAATCCATTTACAACCAATTGGTTTTACTCCTTGTGGTAACTCGACAAGATTATAAACGCCATTGTCCATCATGGATTTCATCTCTTCATTCATGGCTTTGATCCATTCATTAAAGTTTGAACACAATTTTACTTGATTGAAAGACGTAGGGTCATCTTGCAATCCCATATCAAATTCATGTTCATGGAGGTAAACGACATAGTCATCTGAAATCGCTTTCCTCTTTTCTCTAGTGGACCTCCTTTTAGGCACTTCATTTTGAGGTTGTTGTGGTGCTTCATCTTGAATAGATGATGGTTCTAGATCTGATTCAGTGGGTCCTAACTTATTATTTTGAACAAATGATGGACCCGAAACTGATTCAGTAGGAATCCCAAATGTGATTATGTTTTCCAAATTTTCTTGATTCACAGGCTAGAGAGTGATATGAATATTTATCCAATCATTCTCAGCTGCAACTGTAGTGGGAATGTTAACACATTCCTCGTCAAACACAATCTTTCCAATTTGATCCGTCCCACTGTAATCAACATCCTCAATAAATTTAGCATTTTCCGTTTCGAAAAAGGACTTGTTTGAGGGGTCATAAAACTTAAATCACCTCGACCTTTCTGAGTAACCTACAAAGTAGCAGCTAATTGTTCTTGAATCCAATTTTCTTTCGTTAGACTTATAGGGCCTAACTTCAGCTGGATATCCCTAGACATGCAAGTGCCTAATACTAGGCTTCTTGCTTGTCCACAACTCGTACGGGGTTTTATCTACTGCTTTGCTTGGAACTCGATTTAAAATATAAACTACAGTCTTTAGTGCTTCGCCCTAAAGTGATTCTGGCAATGAAGAATGATTAATCATACTTCTCACCATATCCTTAAGAGTTCGGTTTCATCTCTCAGAAATACCATTTTGGTTTGGACTCCCCGGCATGGTGTACCGAGATAAAATCCCGCACTCACTTAAGTATTTGGCGAAGGGTCCTAGACATTGTTCACCGGATCCGTCATATCTGCCATAGTATTCACTAACAAGGTCATATCTAACAGCTTTAATTTTCTTGCCGAGTTGGTTCTCAACATCATCTTTGAAAGTCTTAAAAACGTCCAAAGTCTGTGACTTCTCATGAATTAGGTACAAATATCTATAACGAGAATAATCATCAATAAAGCTGATAAAATATCGTTGTCCATTCCAAGATGCTATAGGGAATGGACCACAAATATCTATATGTATCAACTCTAAAGTTTCTTTACTCCTATTGGCACCCAATTTCCTCATATTTGTTTGTTTTCCCTTTATACATTCAATACAGATTTTAAAGTCTATAAAATCAAGGGAATCAAGAATTCCTTGTGATATAAGCCTCTGTATTCTCTTTTCAGAGATATGTCCTAAACGCTTATGCCACGACATTGATGAATTCTCATTTGTTAACTTACGTTTAGTACCAAAATTACTTGAATGGAGATTTTCAATATCAGTTAAAGCTTTGGTGTTTAATTTATACAAATTATCAATTAGAGTACCAGTACCAACAACATTTGAATTTAAAGAGAAAACATAACTTCCATTTCCAAATGAACAAGAATATCCACATTTGTCTAAACAAGAAATAGAAATCAAGTTCCGTCTAAATGATCGTACAACAAAAGTTTTTTCCAAATTCAAATAAAAACCAGTATCTAAGTGAATCCTAAAAACACCAATAGCTTCCACTAGAGCTTTATTGCCATTTCCCACATAGATGTATCTTTCAGCATCAGTTGGTACTCGGTACCTTAGGCAATCCTGCATTGTGACACTTATGTGAGTAGTTGCACCCGTATCTATTCACCAACTGTCACTAGGTACTAAAGCCAAATTAACTTCTGGACAAACAAAATTGAGAAGTCTACCTTTGTTTTCACGCCAAGCGGCTTATTTGGTGTTGGAAAACAGGAATCATAAAGCAGCGGAAATTTAAAATTTTTCCAACAAAAAGATCGAAACTCGCAATCGTGAATCCGAATTCGTAGAGATTAGAAACTTACTTTTCAATAATCTTTCTTGAAGCGTTTCAAGCCACCCAAGAACGGTCTTCTCGCGGCTTGATCCCCTCTCCTTGGTAAAGCTCGAATCTTCAAAACTTCTAACTTGAAGCTCTCTAGAGATAGTTCACCAACTTGACTACAATTTAACTAGTAAGGATGCTAGTTTTCTAGTTAGTGTTTAGGCTTAACCTAGGGTTTATTTGATCTTGAAGAAAGGATGGTGTTCAACACATGAACCAAAAGAATTCAATCAATCACTCTCAAGGGGAGCTCGAGCTCCCCTGTATATAATTGGGGAGGGGTGGCCAAAAACCTAGTCCTTATGGACTAAGGATTTGGTCCCTCTCTCCTATTACTTGATCATCAAGTAATTTTGAACTTTGACTTTGAATTCTAATTCAAATCAACTTTTAAGAGAGTTAAAATATCCAAACCCTTTTGGATATTATTATACTTTATTTATTAATAAATAAATAACTTATTTATCTAATTAATTAATTCGTAATTAATTAAATAGATTATTTTTCTCCAAAATAAGACTTTCCTTTTAATTCAAAATTAAACCAAAGTCTATTAAATAATTAACACATTAATTATTTAATGTACAAATAATTATACACGTGTCCCAAGGACACGTGTCCAATCACGTGGCCCACACGTGTGGAACCCTCTTGGCTCGATTAACTCGTTTAATCATTTTAAAGCCTTAACTCATGTAACCAAGTTGTTGTGTGTGACCCTCTAGCTTCTCAATTCAATTAGCAGTGACCCTAATTACTTAATTCACTAATTAATTAATGAGTCCACAGATTAAACGACCATAGTCTAGCAACAGGTGTTTAACCCCTAGCTGAATTGGAATGTCTCGATTCGACAAAACCTTTAAGTCATTGATTCATGTAAGATACAATCCTCCTACTTACTATCTCTCAACCAAGATCTAGGGCAAGGGAATAATCAGAACCCCAATAATCTGGTCTTAAAGCTAAGTGCATTTCATATCCATTTGATCTCAATCCAAGAAACCCTTTTCTTGATGACTTGATCTACTGCCTTGGCCAAGAACTCCATATGGCATATGAATGACTTACACAATAAGAGATCACCTTGCAAATGCAAGTGTAGGTCCTATCTTGATTCTCATTCACTTTCATGAGTCACTTGTGCAGCCCCAACATAAGCCTTGAATCAGCTGTCTAAGGCGACACCCTTTAAAGCTTATACCTAAGACTACAGAGTTAACTCATAAAGTGACATGGAACCTCAAGTCTAAGGATCAATTAATCACATCAATGACTCGTGAGATATTCCCTAATCTGGAAGTTTCCATTTCCTGAAATAGAAACTTCCTTTCCCGTTTAGGAATCTTCTCACACGGGGTACCTCAGTGAACTTACTTATGGATGTAAGCACCCTCACGTATCACGCACGTATCAACTATACACTTTGCACCTCCATGAAACAAGGTGGTCCTTCTTAAGGGCGTGATCTGTAACAGCCCAAAACAGGGCCTGGATGAAAACAGTAAGTTAAGGCAGTGGTAAAGCGTTTATAGACCGTGATCCAACTTTTTGAATCCTCGTGCATTGCATTCTTACATGAACTTTGTGCTCGTATATGATCTGACATGTTTTAAGGGGGAATTCTTGACCTTTGATACAGTTTACTATTCATAACCCGAGCCTACCTTGTTCATATTGCTACTCGAACCCTAGAGGTTCATCACACATGTTTCCCAATTGTTTGAACTTGTTTCCCGAGCTTAGAGAGTCTTTCTTGAACCATAAGGGTATTTTTGGAACTTACCGACCAAAGTTACTATTCATCAGAAAGTGATCTTTTGATTCTGATACCTTTTCCTACTCAAGTTTACAGTCGAATCGATCCTTGAATCGAGACGAGTCTTTTGAAATCATTCTTGGCTTGGAAATCTATTCCGAAACTTTGTTTTATTGAAAATGTTTTCGAAAACCCTAGTTCACTATTTCTTCTACGAACGGTTTTCATTCGAAAAATGTTTTCTCTTCGGATTTGCATTACTTGAGCTATTTCAAGATTTTTGAGATGTTTTACAACTCTTGATTCAAACCCTAGCTTGAAATTTTAAAGCGTACGTTCGTACATGAGAATTTACTATTCACTCTACGTTTTAAACTTTTTAACGGTAAAATGTTTTATAGTCGATTTTGGACTCAAAACGCTTCTCGATTTATTTCTTGAATTTTGGAAACAATCCGGACTTGAAAATCATTCTAGAAAGTCGTTTTTCACTCGTGTTGAGTTTCGAGCTCAAAACTTTTATTCACTAAAACTAATGTATCTTTCAAACGGTAAATCCGATTTCGACGAATGAATATGCGTTTCGAAGCTAATTTTCTTGCCGTCGGAATGGTTATACTTCCAGCCACTTATCTTTGAGTCTTGGGGGACGAAATTACAGAAATACCCCCAGCAGTCCCATTTTAGGTTCATATGCCTAAAGCTTCCAGGAGAATCTATCCAATTTTTGCTCTCCTACCCTTCTCCACATTTTATTTCCAAGGTGAGGGGCTTCTCTTCAACTATAAATAGAGGGTTCATGGCATTTCATTCCTTGCTCAAAGTTGTGTTAACAACACCCTTTCTCTCCCTCTCTTCCCCCTCTTGTCGTCGGCACTCCCCCCCTCTAGAGCTAGGTTTGTTTTATTTTATGCTTTAGTTTATGTTATGTTAGTTTAGTTTATGTTTTTATGTTATGGTATGTTTATATTATGTTTAGGTTGGGTCTTAGGGTCTTCCCTAAGCCATATAGGATTTTATTTTATGCATTTATTATATAGTTTTCATGATATGTTTTGATAGTTGTTTATATGTTATAATTGTTTAGTATATGCTTGAATATGTTATGAATTGCTCTAGTATATGCTATGATCATGTGATATGATTGTTATATTATGAGAATTGATGCATGATTATGGAATTTGAATTATGTTCATGCATGCTAGCTAATGGAATAGTGATTTACAATTAATTATGTCACAACTTGTTACGTGTTGGTATTGAATTAAATTATTACAGGTTACATGCCTAAAGGTTCATGATATGATATGATATATGTTGTGACATGTTTTCACATTGTTATATGATTCTTGAATTATGAATTGAGCTTATGATATGATATGGATTAATGGATTAGTGCCTTGATCATATGTTATACACTTTAATAGTGTCACATGTTATAACCTAAGATAGAATAGTGTTTCATAACTTGATCTTATGCCTTAATTGGATCTCTTAACCATAGGTTATACCCTTAACCTAGATCACACTTGATTATATTAACATGAACTTGAAACTATAGGTTATAATCAAGATCATAATTTGATTAGGGGGTGTGTGTGTGTGCATGCCGTGTGTGTGTGTGTGTTCGTACATGGTGTGTGTGTGTACCGTGTGTGTGGGTGTGTGTATAGTAAGGGTTTGACCCGACCCTTTGACCCGACATGTGAATAGTAACCTGTAAATAGTAATCATGAATAGTAATATGGAATAGTACTTTTGAATAGTGCTTTTGAATAGTAAAAATGAATTAAAACTTGTGCTTTCTTAATAGACATTTGCACCTAGGGTTTCCATATCCAGGGTCTAAAATGTGTTTTCTTTCGTGGACTTGTTTCTTAACCTAAGGTTTGCGATAGGATTCATAATTTGACTAAAGCTTACTCGGTTATAGTAAGATCATAGTCTAACGTTGAGAGTAACTCACTTTAACGTATTCCTTTGTGTGTTACTTTTCTTGAATACCTTAAATGGTATTACTCTCTTGTGTTACATGTTCTTTACATGTTCCTTGTTCATTGTTTCATGCATTTCATATGCATCTTGGTTAGTAGTGGGTCTTAGTTCTTAAGCTCACTCTAGTACAGCACCTACGGGAGTTTAAGTTGAGCACTGGGATCCCCAGGGCACCGCATAATCTGTCTACCTGCCTTTTGTTACTATTAGGTGAGGTGAAGTTATAAATGTTTTCCCACTGGAACCACGATTATACTATCGTATCATATGTTTTGAAATTCAAAGCTAAACCTCGTTTTGAACTATCCCTTTTATCGGGACATTCTCTTGAAAGGATCATTCATACTTTAATAATATACCTTGATCTACAGTACATGTTTTCCAAAGTTCTGCGCTCTTGTTCAAAGACAGTTACATGTTTTGCATATGTTTTCAAAGTACAGTTTACAGACAGAATCATATGTTTTCAGACAGAATCACATGTTTTCAGACAGAATCACATGTTTTCAAACAGAATCATATGTTTTACAGACAGCATCATATGTTACAGTTACAGTTTCACATGTTATTGTTAGCATACTGGAGTGGTACTCTGGTCACTGCTAAATCTTAAATGCAAGCATACAGTTTACAGTTTGGGCCCGGTGGTTATGTGTGGAGGTGATGCTCGGGAGGTGAGCGCAAACGACATCACCAATACCGACCGCCACACTTAGACAATTGACACCGACTTTTAACAGGAGGTTTGTTAAGTCAGGACAATCTGTCTGGGAACGGACAGCAAATCTGTTCCCATTACATGTTTACAGGTCGCCTAGGGCTAGCTACCCGAAGTGACAACCGGTGGAGGATGGTGCATGTTTGTTTGCGTTGGTAAGAGTTGTCGTTGACCTTGGTCCGATAGTCTACTATGTGCGGAGTTGTTGTTGACCTTGGTCCGATGCTCTACTATATGTGGGGTTATTGTTGATCTTGGTCCGATACTCTACTATACATGGAATTATTGTTGACCTTGGTCTGATGCTCTACCAAATCATGTTTTCTGGAGTAAGGATGGAGGAGCCTAGCTTGCGGGCAAAATTCTGTTTCATAAAGGATGGTTCATATCTGGAAAAGTTCATTTTACCCTTACCCCGTTTTATGAAAGAATTATGAACCATCAACAACATATGTGTGCGCGTGTGATAGCATTCATGAAAATGTTTTTAACGTGCATTCTTTTACAGCATCACATTCAAAGAGTTTTATCAACCGAACTTGTTTCGAGTTCTTCTTTAAAGCATCTCATTTAACAGTTTCGAACTTTACTTCAAGTTCTTTAATTCAGTACTTTCTTTAAAGTATTCCCTCACTTAGTCCTTTTGACTAATACCTCTCCCGTTTTCTTGCCTCGTGGTTTCAGGTCTTGCAGCCGCAGTCTAGAGGTATCTTGAAGCTCTAGATTGTCATTTTTGTTTCAGTCAGGACTTAGTATTACTTCCTTTTGTGTCCTGCATATGTTTTATGGCTGCATCACTTTATGTTTCTGATTACTTGAGTATCTTTGTTATACTCTTTCTGCTACTCTGTTACCGATATTTTGAACTCTGTTGTATTGGTACTTATATGTGAATGTTACATGTTCTGATATGCCGAGTCTCTCTTACACGATCAATATGTTCTTGCTTGTTACATGCCATCACGCACATGTTTTGAAAAGTTTTAAAATACTCTGATTTTCCGCTGCATAGCCACATCGTTGTACATGTGTAGTTCTAATAGATAGCCGTTCGCTGGAGTATTTCTTGAGTGATGGCTCACACCATTACTTGAGAGGTGCTTCAGTGCGGGGGTTGAGACGCCGTTCTCCTCTTGTTCTTGTACGGGTGGGGGCGTTACAACCTGAGGTGGTATCAGAGCATCGGGTTAAGTAAGAAGAGACTTAACCTAGATTGCTCTCATGTTGCATCATGGATTGTTCACGCATTGCATCTAGGATCATTCTCATATTGCATCGAGACAGGATATTTGGGGATTGCATGGCTCTGTATCTGGATTTCATATCTGCGGTATCTTCTGTATAGCTATGGCAGTTCAGCCACACCAGGATCCTAATCAGCAGATGGATGAGGCTTTCTTTGAGCAGTTTGAGGCCCCTCGTACTGTGGCAGTTTCTCGCCGTGGAGGCACTCGTTTCTACACTTGGCGTAGGTCTAGGAACAGTGGCAGACCTAGGTATTCCTATCCTAACAGAGTTGTGCACTATCTCGAGTCTGAGAGAGATGGTTACTTTCAGGAGTATCAGAGGACCCGTGAGGTCAGGTTGGAGTCTATGCGCCATCAGGATCAGTCACTGCAGTACCAGATTGATAGGGACATCGCTCGTGAGCATGCTGCGGAGATGACTCATGTTGCTGATCAGAGGGCTGCTCGTATTGCTGAGCTGGAGGCAGATCTTATGCAGATGACTATCGATCGCGACACCTCTATGGAGCGTCACCAGCACTACCGTGCCCGCGTGAGAGCTCGCCTGTATGATACCTATCACTTATCCGATGAGCAGGCAGTTGAGGAGGTCGAGGGTCAGGATGTCAGTCAGGCCTCTCAGGAGCCCGAGCCTATGCAGGATCAGTCTGATGGAGGCGATGGAGGGTCTGATGATGATGATGATGGCGGAGATGAGCCAGCAGGACACGGACAGGGTGAGGTCGTTGCCGTTTCTGATGACACCACCAGGGGTTCTTTGGACCACAGTTATCAGGGTTGATTGCTGATGGGAGATTTCTGTATATAGTACTGATGCATATATATCTATCTATGGATGGAGGACGTATAGCCGGGACAGTTCAGGACTGACTTTTGGATGAGGGGATGTATAGCTCTGGTAGATGATCCCCGACTTTTGGCACCACGGATGACGGTTCAGATGACTTGGTACCTACTAGGTTATTTTCAGCAGGGTTGGACGGATTGGTAAGTCCTGTAAGGGAGTCAACTCGATAGTATCGGGTCCTCCCCATTTTGAATTAATACTGTTAACATGTGGCCTGTAGTAAATTTTACCAAACCTTGCACAGTTATAACACTTTCGGATTTATGTTGGATATCTGTTTACTGCTTTCCATAACTGTCATTGCATGAGTCTTAGAGTTGCTTCAAGATACCATTAGGACCGTTGATAGGATCATGCCATTTCATTTATTGATAGCATGCTATTATTCTTGATATGTTGAATACGCTTCTGGATATGTTGATCATACTTCTGATCATGTTACAGTTCTTGTTGTTATGACAGTACACGTTCTGTTCCCGTTTTACATGTTGATCATGTTTTGGGATATGTTATACATGTTTCTGATATGTTGATATGTTACCGAGCTTCTGTTCTCGTTTACATGTTGTCTGACAATTGTTTCTGATTATATGATATGATTGAAGATCTTGAATCTTTGCTGACATGTTGTTATGGGAATGTGTTTTTCTCATACTTATGTGTGACTGCGTGAGAATGTGAATACGTGGTTACGAATTCTGTGAATCATTATATGTCATGCATCGAATATATGTATCTGAATGCTTATGAATTCAGTAACAACATGCCACCAAGAAGAGCAACCCGGAATCGTGTACCACCACTGCCACCCCAAAGAGATATCACGCCACCCCCGGAACAGGAAGGAACTCCGGAATTAAGGGATGTGCTACGACAATTTATGAGGGCTTGTGCACCGAGAGATAACCCTCCTAATGAAAGGTCATTGGAGAAGTTTCTGAGGATGAATCCGCCTAAGTTCTATGGAGAACCGAACGACCTAAAGGCTGAGAATTGGATTACTAGTCTTGAGAAGATTTTCGAGGCTATGGAGATCTACCCAGAGGATCGTGAACGAGTTCGATATGCTACTTTTCTTATGGAAGGAGCTGCATACAATTGGTGGAAGCACGTTCAGCACATGTGGATTGAGAATAACGTTGAAGGAAGTTGGGATGAGTTTATCAGAGAGTTTCAGCAGAAGTATACGCCTCAAGTGACTCGTGATGCACGAGAGGCTGAGTTTATGAGTCTGGTTCAGGGAACTATGAATGTGATGGAGTATGAGGCTAGGTTTGTGAGGCTAATCAAGTATGTGCCTCATATTTTGACTGATGAGCGTCGCAAGACCAAGAGGTTTATTGATGGACTGAAGCCTGAACTTCGGTTGGCACTTGCTTCTTTGGACATTGAGACCTACAACCGGGCTGTTGATAGAGCGCTAAGGGTTGAGGCTGCACACAAGGAGATCAAGATAACTACTTCACGACAATGACCTTCTAACCCTAAGCCTTATCAAGGTAATAAGCGACCTTCCGGATCTTTTCCCGAAGGAACTGGAAAGAGGCCAATGGCAACACCACAGCGTCAGCAGCAGAACGCTCCACCGAAACAGCAAGCACAGAAGCAGAAAGCGCCACAGCAGTACCAGAGGGCGCCACAACAACAGAGAGCACCTCAGCCAGGTCCAAAGGAAATTGTTTACCGATATTGTCACCGAACGGGACACAGTGAGGAGAACTGTCGCAAGAAAGCTGGACAGTGTTTCGCGTGTGGTTCCTCTGAGCACCAGATGGATAGTTGCCCGCACAAGATCAGGAGATTTGGGGTCCAGGATAAAGGAAAAGGAGTGGTGGGTACGACGAACAAACCGGTGGTCAAAGGCAGAGCTTATGCTTTGGATGGATCATTACGATTATGCATTGACTATCGGGAGCTGAACAGGATGACTATCAAGAATAAGTATCCTCTCCCTCATATCGAAGAGCTGTTCGATATACTTCAAGGATCGAAGGTCTACTCTAAGTTAGATCTTAGACAAGGATATTATCAATTGAAGATCAGGGAAGCAGATATTCTTGTAGTAATGCCGTTTGGTTTGACGAACGCACTAACTGCATTCATGGATATGATGCACCGTATATTCAAGCCGTTTCTTGACAAGTTTGTAGTGATCTTCATCGACGATATTTTGGTATTTTCAAAAACACCGGAGGAACATGCTGAACATCTTCGAATCGTGTTACGCACTTTGCTGGATCACAAGCTATATGCAAAGTTCAACAAATGTGAGTTCTGGCTTGAGAGAGTTACATTTCTCGGACACATCATATCAGGATCTAGAATCGAAGTAGATCCCTCGAAGATCGAAACACTCATGGATTGGAAGTCACCGAAGAATCCTTCAGAAGTGAGAAGTTTTCTGGGATTAGCTGGTTACTACCGAAGGTTTGTCAAAGATTTCTCGAAGATAGCTACACCTCTCACTAAGTTGACAAAGAAAGAAGGGAAGTTTGAATGGACGGAGAAGTGTGAGCAAAGTTTTCAAAGATTGAAGGAGATGCTAACAACTGCACCCGTGTTAACATTACCAGAAGGAAAAGAAGGATACACAGTCTACACCGATGCTTCGAAAGAAGGATTAGGAGGAGTTTTGATGCAGAATGGAAAGGTGATTGCGTATGCATCAAGGAAACTCAAAACGCATGAAGTTAACTACCCGACACATGATTTGGAGTTAGCCGCGATAATCTTCGCTCTGGGAAAGTGGAGACATTACCTGTATGGAGTTACGTTTGAGATCTTTACTGATCATAAGAGCCTGCGATATCTATTCACTCAGAAGGAGTTGAATATGCGACAAAGGAGATGGATGGAATTTCTGGAGGACTACGATTGCATTATTCAGTACCATCTAGGAAAGGCGAATGTTGTAGCAGATGCTCTAAGCAGGAAAGTTCGTTTGGTACAGATTTCTGCTAACCCCGAGACTGATAAAAGAGAAAGAATGGAAGTGATAACTAAAGCTCGAATCGCGAATGTTGTGATGATATCACCTTTGAAAGAACAAGTGCTGGAAGCACAGAAGAACGACGATTGGATCAAGAAATGTCTCGAATCTAAGGAGAAAGATGATGAGACTAAGTTCAAGGTTGATGAACATGGAATATTGAGGTACAAAGGTCGAGTATGCGTACCAACTGTTTTGAGGAAAGAGATTCTCGATGAAGCGCACAAGACTAAGTACATGATACATCCCAGAGGCACTAAGATGTATCAAGATGTTAAGACGCATTTCTGGTGGAACAGAATGAAGAGAGACATAGCCAACTATGTCAAGAAGTGCTTAACTTGTCAGAAAGTTAAAGCTGAGCACCAGAAACCGAGTGGGAAGTTGCAACCATTACCGATTCCGACATGGAAATGGGAGCAAATCACGATGGATTTTGTCACTGGATTACCCAAAGTCAGAGGAGGACAAGATAGTATCTGGGTGATCATTGATCGATTGACAAACTCAGCGCACTTTTTGCCAGTTAAGACGACGGATAAGGTCAGCACGTTGGCAAAGCTGTACCAACAAGAGATTATCAGATTACATGGAGTCCCGAACAATATAGTCTCGGATAGAGATCCGAAATTCACGTCGCACTTGTGGAAAGAAATTCAGACTTTGATGGGAACAAAGTTGAACTTCAGTACTGCAGCGCATCCTCAGACGGATGGACAATCAGAAAGGATGATCAAATACTTGGAAAATATGCTAAGAGCTTGCGGTTTAGACTTCCAGGAAAGTTGGAAAGATTGTTTACCTCTTGTGGAGTTTGCATACAATAATAGTTATCAAGCTTCTATTAAAGCTGCTCCATACGAAGCCCTATATGGAAGAAAATGTAGATCCCCGTTATACTGGGATTTGGATGAAGCAAGATGTACTGAGGAAGGACCGATCAGAGTGAATTCAGCTAAATGGATAAGAGAAGCGACGAAGAAGATTCAGATCATTCGCCAGAGAATGAAAGCTGCCCAGGACAGGCAGAAGAGTTATGTTGATCGATGAAGAAGGGATTTGGAATTCGCAGTGGGCGAAAAGGTATTTCTGAAGGCATCGCCAAGAAAAGGGTTTTCCCGAATTGGGAAAGGTGGAAAGTTAAACCCGAGATATGTTGGACCGTATGAGATACTAGAGAGAGTCGGATCGACTGCTTATAGATTGGATTTGCCTGTAGGTCTAACAGGAATCCACAACGTATTTCATGTATCTCAGCTTCGCAAGTGTTTCTCGGATGAGACAGAGGTTGTGCCCGTAGAGGAGATACCGTTGGAACCGGATTTGACTTATGTTTTGAAACCCACTAAGATTCTTGATAAGAAGTTTCAAGAGTTGAGGAATAGGAAGATTCCTTTAGTTAAAGTCCTTTGGAAGGGACATGAGACAGAAGAGGAAACCTGGGAGACAGAAGAGAAAATGCAGAAGCATCACCCTGAGTTGTTTGCAGTTACAGCGGAAGAATCTGAGGACAGATTCTCTTTAAGGAGGGGTGATTGTAACAGCCCAAAACAGGGCCTGGATGAAAACAGTAAGTTAAGGCAGTGGTAAAGCGTTTATAGACCGTGATCCAACTTTTTGAATCCTCGTGCATTGCATTCATACATGAACTTTGTGCTCGTATATGATCTGACATGTTTTAAGGGGGAATTCTTGACCTTTGATACAGTTTACTATTCATAACCCGAGCCTACCTTGTTCATATTGCTACTCGAACCCTAGAGGTTCATCACACATGTTTCCCAATTCTTTGAACTTGTTTCCCGAGCTCAGAGAGTCTTTCTTGAACCATAAGGGTATTTTTGGAACTTACCGACCAAAATTACTATTCATCAGAAAGTGATCTTTTGATTCTGATACCTTTTCCTACTCAAGTTTACAGTCGAATCGATCCTTGAATCGAGACGAGTCTTTTGAAATCATTCTTGGCTTGGAAATCTATTCCGAAACTTTGTTTTTTTGAAAATGTTTTCGAAAACACTAGTTCACTATTTCTTCTACGAACGGTTTTCATTCGGAAAATGTTTTCTCTTCGGATTTGCTTTACTTGAGCTATTTCAAGATTTTTGAGATGTTTTACAACTCTTGATTCAAACCCTAGCTTGAAATTTTGAAGCGTACGTTCGTACGTGAGAATTTACTATTCACTCTACGTTTTCAACTTTTTAACGGTAAAACGTTTTATAGTCGATTTTGGACTCAAAACGCTTCTCTATTTATTTCTTGAATTTTGGAAACAATCCGGACTTGAAAATCATTCTAGAAAGTGATTTTTCACTCGTGTTGAGTTTCGAGCTCAAAACTTTTATTCACTAAAACTAATGTATCTTTCAAACGGCAAATCCGATTTCGATGAATGAATATGCGTTTCGAAGCTAATTTTCTTGCCGTCGGAATGGTTATACTTCCAGTCACTTATCCTCGAGTCTTGGGGGACGAAATTACAGAAATACCCCCAGAAGACCCATTTTAGCTTCATATGCCTAAAGCTTCCAAGAGTATCTATCCAATTTTTGCTCTCCTACCCTTCTCCACATTTTATTTCCAAGGTGAGGGGCTTCTCTTCAACTATAAATAGAGGGTTCATGGCATTTCATTCCTTGCTCAAAGTTGTGTTAACAACACCCTTTCTCTCCCTCTCTTCCCCCTCTTGCCGTCGGCACTCCCCCCCTCTAGAGCTAGGTTTGTTTTATTTTATGCTTTAGTTTATGTTATGTTAGTTTTGTTTATGTTTTTATGTTATGGTATGTTTATATTATGTTTAGGTTGGGTCTTAGGGTCTTCCCTAAGCCATATAGGATTTTATTTTATGCATTTATTATATAGTTTTCATGATATGTTTTGATAGTTGTTTATATGTTTTAATTGTTTAGTATATGGTTGAATATGTTATGAATTGCTCTAGTATATGCTATGATCATGTGATATGATTGTTATATTATGAGAATTGATGCATGATTATGGAATTTGAATTATGTTCATGCATGCTAGCTAATGGAATAGTGATTTACAATTAATTATGTCACAACTTGTTACATGTTGGTATTGAATTAAATTGTTACATGTTACATGCCTAAAGGTTCATGATATGATATGATATATGTTGTGACATGTTGTCACATTGTTATATGATTCTTGAATTATGAATTGAGCTTATGATATGATATGGATTAATGGATTAGTGCCTTGATCATATGTTATACACTTTAATAGTGTCACATGTTATAACCTAAGATAGAATAGTGTTTCATAACTTGATCTTATGCCTTAATTGGATCTCTTAACCATAGGTTATACCCTTAACCTAGATCACACTTGATTATATTAACATGAACTTGAAACTATAGGTTATAATCAAGATCATAATTTGATTAGGGGGTGTGTGTGTGTGCATGTCGTGTGTGTGTGTGTGTTCGTACATGGTGTGTGTGTGTACCGTGTGTGTGGGTGTGTGTATAGTAAGGGTTTGACCCGACCCTTTGACCCGACATGTGAATAGTAACAGATGAATAGTAATCGTGAATAGTAATCTGGAATAGTACTTTTGAATAGTGCTTTTGAATAGTAAAAATGAATTAAAACTTGTGCTTTCTTAATAGACATTTGCACCTAGGGTTTCCATATCCAGGGTCTAAAATGTGTTTTCTTTCGTGGACTTGTTTCTTAACCTAAGGTTTGCGATAGGATTCATAATTTGACTAAAGCTTACTTCGTTATAGTAAGATCATAGTCTAACGTTGAGAGTAACTCACTTTAACGTATTCCTTTGTGTGTTACTTTTCTTGAATACCTTAAATGGTATTACTCTCTTGTGTTACATGTTCTTTACATGTTCCTTGTTCATTGTTTCATGCATTTCATATGCATCTTGGTTAGTAGTGGGTCTTAGTTCTTAAGCTCACTCTAGTACACCACCTACAGGAGTTCAAGTTAAGCACTGGGATCCCCAGGGCACCGCATAATCTGTCTACCTGCCTTTTGTTACTATTAGGTGAGGTGAAGTTATAAATGTTTTCCAACTGGAACCACGATTATACTATCGTATCATATGTTTTGAAATTCAAAGCTAAACCTCGTTTTGAACTATCCCTTTTATCGGGACATTCTCTTGAAAGGATCATTCATACTTTAATAGTATACCTTGATCTACAGTACATGTTTTCCAAAGTTCTGCGTTCTTGTTCAAAGACAGTTACATGTTTTGCATATGTTTTCAAAGTACAGTTTACAGACAGAATCATATGTTTTCAGACAGAATCATATGTTTTCAGACAGAATCACATGTTTTCAGACAGAATCATATGTTTTACAGACAGCATCATATGTTACAGTTACAGTTTCACATGTTATTGTTAGCATACTGGAGTGGTACTCTGGTCACTGCTAAATCTTAAATGCAAGCATACAGTTTACAGTTTAGGCCCGGCGGTTATGTGTGGAGGTGATGCTCGGGGAGGTGAGCGCCAATGACATCACCAATACCGGCCGCCACACTTAGACAATTGACACCAATTTTTAACAGGAGGTTTGTTAAGTCAGGACAATCTGTCTGGGAACGGACAGCAAATCTGTTCCCATTACATGTTTACAGGTCGCCTAGGGCTAGCTACCCGAAGTGACAGCAAATCTGTTCCCATTACATGTTTGTTGACCTTGGTCCAATAGTCTACTATGTGCGGAGTTGTTGTTGACCTTGGTCCGATGCTCTACTATATGTGGGGTTATTGTTGATCTTGGTCCGATACTCTACTATACGTGGAATTATTGTTGACCCTGGTCTGATGCTCTACCAAATCATGTTTTCTGGAGTAAGGATGGAGGAGCCTAGCTTGCGGGCAAAATTCTGTTTCATAAAGGATGGTTCATATCTGGAAAAGTTCATTGTACCCTTACCCCGTTTTATGAAAGAATTATGAACCATCAACAACATATGTGTGCGCGTGTGATAGCATTCATGAAAATGTTTTTAACGTGCATTCTTTTACAGCATCACATTCAAAGTGTTTTATCAACCGAACTTGTTTCGAGTTCTTCTTTAAAGCATCGTATTTAACAGCTTCGAACTTTACTTCAAGTTCTTTAATTCAGTACTTTCTTTAAAGTATTCCCTCACTTAGTCCTTTTGACTAATACCTCTCCCGTTTTCTTTCCTCGTGGTTTCAGGTCTTGCAGCCGCAGTCTAGAGGTATCTTGAAGCTCTAGATTGTCATTTTTGTTTCAGTCAGGACTTAGTATTACTTCCTTTTGTGTCCTGCATATGTTTTATGGCTGCATCACTTTATGTTTCTATATATGTTTCTGATTACTTGAGTATCTTTGTTATACTCTTTCTGCTACTCTGTTACCGATATTTTGAACTCTGCTGTATCGGTACTTATATGTGAATGTTACATGTTCTGATATGCCGAGTCTCTCTTACACGATCAATATGTTCTTGCTTGTTACATGCCATCACGCACATGTTTTGAAAAGTTTTAAAATACTCTGATTTTCCGCTGCATAGCCATATCGTTGTACATGTATAGTTCTGATAGATAGCCGTTCGCTGGAGTATTTCTTGAGTGATGGCTCACACCATTACTTGAGAGGTGCTTCAGTGCGGGGGTTGAGACGCCACTCTCCTCTTGTTCTGGTACGGGTGGGGGCGTTACATGATCCCACAAGCAAGTCTTAGAGGAGTCAGGTTGACGCTCCCACTATCTGTAGGACTCATCTGCTTGGAGTATTTTACTAATCATGACTTATGTGATATAGGGCTCGTTTCATGAACCATTTCACCTAAATGGTAGAGTCCTAAAGTCATCAAGATTAGGGGAGTTCTCATACATGCACAGCTAAAGTAAACGCATACCAAACAAGAGCATATAAAGAAGTGTTGCCTTAATTCGTTATTTTATTCAAAGATTATTTGTGATTACTTTAAGGAAAAGTACAAAGCGGATATACAATCGGCTTTCTATGGCACTATTGCTAACAATCTCCCACTTGCTCGTCAAAGCCATTCTAAAGCTACTCTAAGTCCCATCTTCTTAAGATGACCTTCGAAAGCTTCTCGACTAAGGGGTTTAGTAAGTGGACCTGCCACGTTCTCTGCTGATGTGACCCTGTCAATTTGCACATCTCCTCTTTTGATAATATCACGGATTAGGTGATACTTCCTCATAATGTGCTTGGTCCGTTGGTGAGATCTTGGTTCTCTTGCTTGAGCAACCGCCCCAGTGTTGTCACAAAACACAATAATGGGGTCTTTCATGCTAGGAACAACATTCAACTCTTGAATGAAGTTTCTAATCCAAAGACCTTCCTTAGCTGCATCATTTGCAGCTAAGTATTCGGCCTCAGTGGTCGAATCTGCAATGGTCATTTGCTTGGAACTCTTCCAACTCACTGCTCCACCGTTTAGGCAGAAAATGTATCCTGACATTGACTTAAAATCATCTAACTCAGATGCAAAGCTTGCATCGCAGTATCCTTCGACAGTAAGATCTTTCTGACCTCCGTAAACTAAGAATAAGTCCTTAGTACTTTTCAAGTACTTAAAAAATATTCTTCACGGCAGCCCAGTGACCATCTCCAGGGTCAGATTGGAAACGACTTGTTACACTAAGTGCATAAGCCACATTCGGTCGAGTACATAACATCGCATACATTATGATACCTATTGTTGATGCATAAGGTGTATGAGTCATTCTCTCCTTCTCAAGGTTAGTCTTAGGACACATCTTCTTAGAAAGACATGTTCCTACACTCATAGGAAGGTTTTTAACCTTAGCTGACTCCATATTGAATCTCTTCAATACTTTGTCAATGTACATC
Source organism: Lantana camara (assembly GCA_037501455.1). Classification (NCBI taxonomy): domain Eukaryota; kingdom Viridiplantae; phylum Streptophyta; class Magnoliopsida; order Lamiales; family Verbenaceae; genus Lantana; species Lantana camara. Next base: position 97,162,979 of record CM074857.1, on the reverse strand, counting down.
GACTGTGATAGTCCTATAAACCTTCTAGATCTATCTCGATAGATTTTAATTCCAAGCATATAGGACGCATCACCAAGATCTTTCATCTCGAATTGGTTCGATAACCATAACTTAGTTACTTTCATGTCATCCTTCGAATTCCCAATAAGAAGGATGTCGTCAACATAAAGCACTAAGAATTGCACTGAGGTCTCCAATTCCTTTTTATACACACATGATTCATTCGAAATTTGAATGAAGCCAAACGCTTTGACTGATTCATCAAATCGAATGTTCCAAGTCCTAGAAGCCTGTTTCAATCCATAGATTGATCCTTGGAGTTTGCAAACCTTTTGCTCACTCCCACTGAATGTGAAACCTATGGGTTGCTCCATATAAATATATTTATCAATATCACCATTGAGAAAGATAGTTTTCACATCCATTTGCCATATCTCATAGTCATAATATACAGCAACGGCAAGCATGATCCGAATAGACTTTTGCATTGCAACTGGTGAAAAAGTTTCATCAAAGTCCACACCGGGTCTTTGAGTGAATCCTTTTGCAACCAGTCTTGCTTTGTAGGCTGCAATGCTTCCATCAACTCCAAGCTTTCTCATAAAGATCCATTTGCAACCTATGGGTTTGACCCCATCAGGCAAATCTACCAAGGTCCAAACTTGGTTGGAGTTCATGGAGTCCATTTCGGATTTCATGGCTTCTATCCACTGTTCAGAGTTAGAATCTGAAAGTGCCTCCTCATATATTAAAGGATCGTTATTCTTTTGAGAGATCTCATTGAAGAATCCATACCATCACTCCGGCTGTCTAGGAGTTCGTTCAGAACGCCTTAGAGGAGGATTTACGTGTGTATCAAAATTCATGATTGGTTGTGGTTGGTCAGAAGGGGACGTTTCTTCATTGGGTGGCGTGGGGTCACTTTGTACTTCCTCTAATTCTATGATCTTGCCTTTCTATTTTTTAAGGAACGGTTCCTCCAGAAAAGTGGCATTTCTGGAAACAAACACCTTTTGTTTAGATTGATCATAGAAGTAGTATCCTATGGATTCCATAGGATAACCTACAAAGTAGCATAAGTTAGAACGAGATTCTAACTTATCTCCCACTGTCCTCTTCACGTAAGCAGGAGAATCCCAAATTCTTAAGCAAGAATAACTAGGGATTTTACTTTGCCACATTTCATAGGGCGTTTTAGGGACTAACTTAGAGGGAACTAGATTCAAAATCTTTGTTGCACTTTTTAGGGCATAACCCCAGAAAGAAGGTGGTAAGTCTCATCATGGAATGAACCATATCAAGTAGAGTTTGATTCCTTCTCTCAGAAACTCCATTGAGTTCAGGAGTTCCCGGAGGTGTCCACTGAGAGATAATCCCATTATCTTTGAGATGATTAAGGAATTCTTCACTAAGATACTTGCCTCCTCGATCAGATCGAAGTGCTTTGATCTTGTGACCAGTTTGGTTCTCAACCTCCTTTTGAAATTCTAGGAATTTCTCAAAAGCTTCAGATTTATACTTCATTAAGTATATATAACCATACCGACTAAAGTCATCGGTAAAGGTTATGAAATACTGATGATTGTTTCTTGTGCTTACACTAAGCGGGCCACAAACATTAGAATGGATCAAATCCAAGACCTTAGTGGTACGTTCCACAGTTTCTTTAAAAGAAACTTTGGACATCTTTTCTTTGATACAGGATTCACAAGAAGTTAACTCTTTGAGATCATTTTCAGAGAATGATCCTAAAGTATTTATTTTGCTAATTCTGTTCTTGGAAATATGTCCTAATCTAGCGTGCCATAAGGGAGCTGAAACTTTGTCATCTCTCTTACGTTTAGTTTCTCGTTGTATATTCATAATATTGATATTTTGAGTTAGATAAAGTCCATTACTTAGAGTACCGATGTGAACGGAAGAGTTTCATTTGATAAAATATTTACCATTCTTAATATAAGTTTCATCTTCACAATCTAAAATTGGAACTGAAATTATATTACGAATAATGTTCGGTACATAAAGGACTTTATTTAAAACTAACTCAATCTAATCTAATTGAGCCTAAAGCTCGAGCTTCAATATTTGAGCCATCGTCGATCTTCAAGACACATTCTCCTTCTCTGATTTGTTGGACCTCATTTAGCATCTGTACATCATTGCAGATATGAGCTCCACAACCGGTATCAAGTACCCAAGAACTAGAATTAATAGAAAGATTTACTTCAACGAGAAACATACCTTTCTTTAGAGTAGCCTTCTACTCTGGGCAGTTTCTCCTCCAATGTCCCGCTTTGCCACAATGGAAGCAGACATCCTCTTTCTAATCACGCTTCTTCTTTTGGGCCTTCCCCTTCGAAATGCCGCCAGTGGGCCTAAGGGGTTTCTTCTTCTTCTTTTGGGCTTTCTTGTCCTTATCTTTAGAAGGCCCAGAAGAGGAAGATGGAGCATTCACCATCAAAACCTTATTTTCCTTCTTGATCGTGCTTCCAGCAGTCACAAGCTGACTAATCAGCTCAGCTACAGTAGCACCAGCATGATTCATATTGAAGTTAAGGACAAAAGGGTTGAATGATGGTGGGAGCGAGGCTAGCAACAAGTCCACTGAAAGCTCATCTTTCAGTGGCATGTCCATGGAAGCAAGTTTCTCAGTAAGGGCGAGAAACTTGAGTCCATATTCATGGACACTTGAACCTTCCCTCATTCTCAAGTGGAACAATTCCTTTGAAGTGTTATACCTTGTAACACGTTCATGAGGGCGGTAAAGTTGCTCTAAGTGGTCGTAAATCTCCCAAGCAAATTCCATGGCCTCATGTTGCCTTTGCAAGTCCGGAGACATTTTAGCCAACATAAGGCAACGGGCTTGGAGATTATCATCCTTCCACTTCTGGATCGCGTCCCGCTCGGCCCGAGTGGGAGCGTCCCCTTCGGGACTAGGCTCCCCTTCGAAGAGAACATAAGTTCTCTTCTCAGAATCTAAAATGATTTTTAGATTCCTCAGCCAATCAGAATAGTTGGGACCAGTCAACTTGTTTGACTCGAGGATCGACACAAGAGGGTTTTTGGTTGCCATTTCAAAACACGTAGAGAATCACAGAATCTACGACCTAAATGGTAAAACAGAGAACTAGTGAGCATGCTGAATTATAGCGATATACAAAAGACAAGGTCTTTAATCTAATGTAGCTCCCACTGTTTTTCAAAGATCTAGAATTCCCAAAGATCTAAGAGGAACACGTTTCCCAATGGGTACTAAGATCCTAGGCATTTTACCTCGAACCCACGACTCGCGGACATTCTAAGTAAGAACCCTAGGTAGGTACAACTTACCAATTCTAACACCTTTAGAACTCTTAGTAATTGTTTTTGCATCACCTATCTTTCAATATGGACCCACGACTCGTGTGACATCCATATTTACTTAGGCGTTAAGCTAGACCCATCAATCATAAGATCATGATCAAAACTTAGTTCAAACGACCCACGACTCGCGGACATCGCCCTTGCCAAAATTGACCACGAAATATTGACCATTTAAAATGATCAATTAGGTAACTAAGAACTAATAAGCTCCACTAGCTATCCCACGACTCGCGGACAATAACTAGCTTCACTTACTAAACTTAAAACCTATTGATGGAAGGCTAGGAATTTAATTCGAAATTTGCATCTCGAATTAAACACCTATTTATTCGAAATTAGCTTAATATTTAATGGGAATTTTTGAATTAACCGGAGAATTGTCTGGTTCAACCTCACCAACATATATGTTATCCATTTTAGTTAGTCTTGATTAATGCAAGTACAACATAAATGCATTTCACACAAGCACTTAGCAGATAACATGTCCTAGCATGATACTAACATGTGATGATCATGGGTTCTACCTATCTTATGCGTGATATGTGGGAGCCACTCCACAATCACAAGTTCTAACATACATGCCACATAAACAGTTTAAATCACATAAGAGAAAACTGTAACAAAACACGAGCCCTATCTCTATTACATTTTCAATTGAGATTCCCCTCCCTAACATTTTGAGGGGTCTTCACTTATGGCGTCCTTGTTACTTGAATGCGGTCCATCTTACTCCATGGGCGCATTGTCTCCAAAATGAAAATAAAACCTCACCACCTATTCTACTCTCAAAAAATGAAAAAGTACTGAAAAGTAATAAGGCTCAATCTTCATATTGGCCTTAGACAAATACACGGGGCATGCCCCGGCCTCAAAACAGTAATATGGAAAGCCACATAATAAATCACATAACAGTACGCACATAAGTGAGGCTCCAACCTCAATTGAAAAACGCAACTATAGGGCTCCAACCCCAATTTAAACCATCCATGTGCATAAATTAAAACCATTCATAAGTCTAAACCCATGACCACCTAACATGCAACTTGCGAGAATTTAAATTTAGCCAATAAATTAAAATTCCCGTTTCAAGTCCTAATGACTTGGAACATGACTTGATGCGAGTCTTATTTGTAAAAGTTTTCAATAAATCCCAAATTACTTAAACAAATAAAATTCCAATTAATTTCTGAAAATTAATAATTTTATTAAAGGTGTAATTTCCCAAATTATAAGCCGTTTCTATTTCTCAAAAATCTAAATTTTGACTTCTATTAAAATAAATTAATTTAATTAAAAACAAGTTTTAATAAAATAAATAAAATTGGGACTGGATTGCACGAGACGTGAAAGGGCTGCACGCGTCGCAGGCGCGCGCGCACGCCCTCTCGGCCATCATGCGGGCGGCCTGGGCGAGGGATCCCGCACGCCTTGCGGGATTCTCGCCCAGCCTGGGCGGACGGTGGGCGGCACGCCCAGAAAGCTCCAGCACGGTGGGTGGCGCACGAAGCCCGCGCGCGCGACGTGTTTCGCGTGTTCGTAATCCAGGCTTTTTCGATTCGTGTTTTCGTTTAAAAGCAAAACCAATCCAAGAAATCCAAAAACCAGTTTATACAGTTTCAAATCTAAAACAGTTTTCAAAACAAATTTTCAAAATAGTTTTCAGAAACTTTCAGGAAAATTACAGTTTCGTAATTCAGGCTTTCTAAAACAGTTACAAATACTCAATCGCATCAAGCCTAATAATTTCTACAAATTCAGTTTAATTGAGGCGAGTCAGAAACACGATTAACGAGGTGGCTCTGATACCACTTGTTGGAAAACAGGAATCAGAAAGCAGCGGAAATTTAAAAATTTTCCAACAAAAGGATCGAAACTCACAATTGTGAATTCGAATTCGTAGAGATTAGAAACTTACTTTTCAATAATCTTTCTTGAAGCGTTTCAAGCCACCCAAGAACGCTCTTCTCGCGGCTTGATCCCCTCTCCTTAGTAAAGGTCGAATCTTCAAAACTTCTAACTTGAAGCTCCCTAGAGATAGTCCACCAACTTGACTACAATCTAACTAGTAAGGATGCTAGTTCTCTAGTTAGTGTTTAGGCTTAACCTAGGGTTTATTTGATCTTGGAGAAAGGATGGTGTTCAACACATGAACCAAAAGAATTCAATCAATCACTCTCAAGGGGAGCTCGAGCTCCCCTATATATAATTGGAGAGGGGTGGCCGAAAACCTAATCCTTATGGACTAAGGATTTGGTCCCTCTCTCCTATTACTTGATCATCAAGTAATTTTGAACTTTGACTTTGAATTCTAATTCAAATCAACTTTTAAGAGAGCTAAAATATCCAAACCCTTTTGGATATTATTATACTTTATTTATTAATAAATAAATAACTTATTTATCTAATTAATTAATTCGTAATTAATTAAATAGATTATTTTTCTCCAAAATAAGAGTTTCCTTTTAATTAAAAATTAAACCAAAGTCTGTTAAATAATTAACACATTAATTATTTAATGTACAAATAATTATACACGTTTCCCAAGGACATGTGTCCAGTCACGTGACCCACATGTGTGGAACCCTCTTGGCTCGATTAACTCGTTTAATCATTTTAAAGCCTTAACTCATGTAACCAAGTTGTTGTGTGTGACCCTCTAGGTTCTCAATTCAATTAGCAGTGACCCTAATTAATTAATTCACTAATTAATTAATCAGTCCACAGATTAAACGGCCATAGTCTAACAACAGGTGTTTAACCCCTAGCTGAATTGGAATGTCTCGATTCGACAGAATCTTTAAGTCATTGATTCATGTGAGATACAATCCTCCTACTTACTATCTCTCAACCAAGATCTAGGGCAAGGGAATAATCAGAACCCCAATAATCTGGTCTTAAAGCTAAGTGCATTTCATATCCATTTGATCTCAATCCAAGAAACCCTTTTCTTGATGACTTGATCTACTGGCTTGGCCAAGAACTCCATATGGCATATGAATGACTTACACAATAAGAGATCACCTTGCAAATGCAAGTGTAGGTCATTTCTTGATTCTCATTCACTTTCATGAATCATTTGTGTAGCCCCAGCATAAGCCTTGTATCAGTTGTCTAAGGCGACACCCTTTAAAGCTTATACCTAAGACTACAGAGTTAACTCATAAAGTGACATGGAACCTCAAGTCTAAGGATCAATTAATCACATCAATAACTCGTGAGATATTCCCTAATCTGGAAGTTTCCATTTCCTGAAATAGAAACTTCCTTTCCCATTTAGGAATCTTCTCACATGGGGCACCTTAGTGAACTTACTTATGGAAGTAAGCACCGTCATGTATCACGCAAGTATCAACTATACACTTTGCACCTCCATGAAACAAGGTGGTCCTTCTTAAGGGCGTGATCCCATAAGCAAGCCTTAGAGGAGTCAGGTTGAAACTCCCGCTGTCTGTAAGACTCATCGGCTTGGAGTATTTCACTAATCATGACTTATGTGATATAGGGCTCGTTTCATGAACCATTTCACCTAAATGGTAGAGTCCTAAAGTCATCAGGAATAGGAGAGTTCTCATACATGCACAACTAAAGTAAACACATACCAAACAAAAGCATATAAAGAAGTGTTGCCTTAATTCGTTATTTTATTCAAAGATTGTCTGTGATTACTTTAAGGAAAAGTACAAAGCGGATATACAATCGACTTTCTAGGGCACTATTCCTAACATTTGGGACAATCCTTCTTTATGTGATCAGGTTTCTTGCAAAAGTAGCAGGAAATAACCGAATTCTATTTGTTTTGCACCTTAGGTTGGGTTGTCCCAAATTCTGTGGTTTCCTTATCCTTATTCCTTTTTTCTCTTATTGGTGGTAGCCCTAGCCTTAGAAGCCATAGCCTATCTTGTTTCAGTCTCTCTTCTTCTTGCAAACATTGAGCTATAAGCTCATTTATAGTCCATTTCTCCTTTTGAGTATTATAGGAGATTTTAAATGGATTAAATTGTGCAGGAAGTGAGATCGAGATCAAGATCAAGTGCACAAGTATGTCATCCGATACCTCAAGCTTTAAGCCCTTAAGTCTTGTCACAAGATTGGACATCTCCATGATGTACTCCCTTTTGTTTCCCTTACCTTTACACTGCATAGAAACAAGCTTACTAAGAGTAGTGCTCGTCTCAACCTTTTCATTAGTTTTGAATCGGTTTGGTATTTGGTCCAGGAAACTTTTGGCATTGTTTTCATCAGGAATACCACCCCTGATGGCTTCCGGGATTGAGCGCCTCATGATCATCAAACTCATGCGATTTGATCGCTCCCACTTCTCGTACACTACAAAAAAACAGTCGATTTCCAGCGAAAATTTTAGACGAAATTTTGCATCTTTTCGCCTGAAATCCATGATTTCCAACGAACTTCAGACGAACTAAAGTTGGTCGGAATAATACTCGTCAGATTCAAATTCAGACGACATTTCTGATGAAACTTCCGACGAACTATTTTTTCGATGAAAGTCCGACAAAAAATTATCTCGTCCCAAATCAACAATTTTTCGGCGAACTCATTCTCCGACGAAATTGCGATGAAAATTTGGACGACAATATATGGACCAAATTTTCATCGTTTAATTTTCAGAAGAAATTACCGACGAAAAGATATTGACCAAATTTTCATCGTACCATTTTTCGACGATTTTGCGACCAAAAATTGTCGTTTGAATTCTTTTCCAAGGAAATTTCAGACCAAATTTCCGACGAAAAAAATATATTTTATTGTTTTATGCTCCATTTCAGACGAACTTCATTATATTTTAGACGAACTTTCAGACGACTTTCAGACGAAAATTCAAAAATTATAAAAAATTCTGAAATTTTTTTAGACGAAATTCGTTGTAATTTTCGTCTGAAATATTCTATTATTATTAATTTTTGAATTCTTTTTAATGAATTTTCAACCTGTTTTTCAGCAATTATATACCCCAAAATAAAATAATAAAACACTTGAAATTGAACAATAATGTGTAATAGGCCAACAATAATTTAGAAATTCAATCATGTCCATAAATCCAACAATATTGTAATAACAAATCCAACTACACGAAATTCGATAAAATCGACCAAATTACACAATCTTCATGTACTATTACATAAATCCATATTTTGCAAACACTAGGTAAAATACGCCAACACTAGATATGAAGCGAAAACTTCTCGCCACCATTTGAAAATTTACCTAGTGTTGGTACGTTGCCACTTAAGCCATTTGAATTGTCTGACTTGTCGACAAAAACATTAAACCTAAAAATGTTATTTGCTGACTAAGGATTTAAACTTTAAAGATTATCGAAGTATATCACCATAATTCTGGTCAACAAGATCAGAAATGACTAACTTAGTTCAACTGAAGCTAGAACAGCTGCAAATTCTTTCTTTATAGTAATGGAGGAAATCAGTTAGTCAAAACGACCATATTTTGAATAACACCATATCTTACATCAAGTACATACAAAATAGCAATACAAGAGCATTCGTAGTTATTGTAGTTAACAGCCAAAAGCTATAATCTTCAATAATCATAAGTTCAGAACAAACAACAATCATCATGAGCAATAACTATTCTCAAATTGAACTCGCTACAAGCCAGACATGAAAGAAAGATCCACAAGTTCTACTGTTTGAGCTTCAACACCACATCTTATCTCAATAGATCACCAAAAAACTGAACCAAAACTAAAAGATAACTGAAAAAATAGAGTTTAGGGTAAGAAAAATGATGAAACAAGATCTGGCTTCTGCGGATTATACCCTTGCGAAGCTCTCTGATGAAAGGAAAAACATCAACAACGTCCATTACCACTCAAAAAAGATTAGATTTTTAAGATAACAAAAATCTAGTATTATAAACAAATAACACCAACAACAACAGTTCCAAATTCAGCACTCACACCAACAGATGAACACCAACACAAAAACAGTTCCAAATTCAGCAACCAACACTACCAACACCACAATCAACAGTAACACAACAGGCACACAACATAAATTAAACACATAGCAGTACTTGCCTAGTCATTGGAGTGATGTTGGACATTGGGATCTGAATTACGTTTTTATTGAAACATAGCAGTCATCGCTGCTATGGAGGATAAAATCTGGTCCTGCTGTCGGCGTATCCCAGTCTCCTGCTCCTGCATTTGTTGTCGTAACGCAACTTGTTCTTCAAGCAGTTGTTGTTGTTGTCTTCTCAACTCATCCAAATCCGACAATGGGGCTGAGGTAGTAGAGCAACCTGGAGAGTTAGTCGGAGTTTTGGTACGAGAGCATTTACTTTTCAAGTAGGGCATCCCATACACCTCGTCTTTCTTGTTTGGCCCCCCACTTGAATAAGTAATTCAAAATCGGTAGGTAAGTTAACCCTCTCATCCTCACCTAGCAGAGCTGCTCGTTGGTTTCTATCCTCTTTCAACTTCATGTAAAGCTCCTATAGTAATATATATCCATAAGTGGTCATCATGATTTTGTATAAGCTTTTTAATAAATTATTAATTGCTCATAAGTATAATCAAACTAACCCATGTTGAGCTCGAACGCTCGTCGACCCACATAGCTCTACCAACATCATCACTTTGTTCATTTGGTTCACCGCCTTCATCAATATTTCCAACATTCTCATTTGATATTTGTTTTTTATCTAACTTTCTGAGTCGAGTCATCTTGAATATCTCTTCGTGGCCTACTTCTCTATCTTCCCTCTCGCTCTGCAAATAATATACACTTAATAACTTCTTCGAACACAAACTAACCTAATTGTTAAATATTATTAAGTTAATGACTTACCAATCTTTTTCGAATAGTAGCAGCTGAAATGCTTCCACCTGTATGAAGTACGCCTCCTTTAGTGGATGCCCAATTTTTCTTGTTTTTCAAAGATTTAAGTGAACTCTTCGGTCTTCCACCATTCAAAAAAGTTGTCATAAACTCTCTGTAACATCCATCCTGGCTTCTGACCTTTGTTTCTAATCCTATTATAATGATCAGCCAAAGGCTTCGCTCCAACAGACTCAAATGCAGTTTTCATATGTTGCTCTTGTTGTCGATCCCAATATACATATTTCTGTAAAATAAAAATCAAATACCAAAAAAATATAATATTTGTAATATTTAATTTCTGTTCTAAATAATTAAATAAACATATGTAATGATTAATACCTTCCACTCCTCGAACAATTCATCAACAACATGTCGGGGAATGTCTTTCCATATCCTATAAGGCTCAGTCAACTTTGATTTTAGGATATTAGTGATGTTGTTTGTCCCAGCCCAACTATCGACATACCTGCATAAATATATATTATGAAGATGCATAAACTCCAAAAATATTACAAGACACAACAAACTTTATGTTCTATGCTTACGAATTCCCATCGGGCTCCAATTTTGCTTTGGTGGTGGATGATGAAGCACACATGCTAAATGATCCATCGACTTGCGATATCCTAATCTGCTCTGTAGAATTCGAATCAATAATTGGCTGAGTATGAGATGGTGATGTATGCGTAGGAGATAGTGATGGATGTGTAGGAGACTGTGATGGATGTGGAGGAGAAAATGATGGTTGTGCAGCTAATGCGGTAGATGGAGAAGGAGCCACTGGTGATGAAGTTTGATCGCCTGGTACAGTAGCCGGGACAGAAGATGCGGTAGCAGCAGATGTTGATGAATTGTTGATGATCATATTACCTCTCCAAAGACCCTTATTCCTACCCCGTGCACAGCTAGGAAGGTTGCCACGAGCCCGATTCATCTACAAACAATTACATTGAAATAGTTAATACATCATGACAAAGAAAGCTGATATATAAGGCAGAAGAAGTACATTGAATTAAGCACAGGTATCATTTACTTTTATAAAAAGATAATTTCAATAATTACACAAACTTCCCCTGACAATAAGTGCTTCATTCCTAATAACAAATTAAAAAAAGAACATAAGCCGGATCCTGCATGAACACATTTTAATTGTTGAAAATATTCATAAAGTAGCATGGAAGAATTAGTTTGACATTAAGCCAATTACATAATTTCCCTAATTCAGAAAGAAATCTGACAGTTTTGTACATTTGCTTGATTTCCAATTGTATAAATGCTAATTTAGATTAAAAACAATTGGCTTAAGTGGAAATTACAGAATAAAACTGAACTAATCTATAAAACTATCAGATTTATAGAATAAATCAGATTGGCTAATTGGCTTAAGTGGCTAATTTATAGAATAAAACTGTTAGATTTATAAAACTATAAATTCATAAATTTGATAGTTTTATAATAATGTTATGTAACTGATTTGTTTTTATTCTACAAATTAGCTTTTAATTTATACAATTGGAAATTCTTTTAAAACTGTAATTGGTGGTAAAACTGTTTTTAATTCACTTTAGGGGCTCCCTAAACATGGTCCCATTTTCTAAATACAAAACCACCTGACCGTAGGTAACATTGTCAGCCATTGTCAGTCAAAGTTAATAAGCAAAGAATAGACATATTGATATTACCAAATTAGAAAATTACATTTCTTACCTCACATGACATAATCCGAATCATCATCATATTGATCAGAGTTAAGCTCTTCATCCGAATCATTTTGATCAGAGTAAAACTCTTCCTCACCATCCTCATTTTCACTGTTATTATTATCATTAGGTTGTTCAGCTTTGACCTCGTCGAAGCTATGATTACGATCAACCAACTGACCTACATTATCATCCGAGGCAACAATATTTACCATTATTCCTTCATCACTTTGATAAGCTATTGGTAAAGACTCTTCTATTTCTATCCTCCCTCTCGCTTTAGCTTTAATTACAACAAACCATTGTTGCTTGTCTCTAATATGACCCGGATATTGAACAAAGTAAACTTGGCGGGCTTCGTGGGCAAGTATAAAAGGATCATATTTCCTATATTTACCACTTTGATGAACTTCTACCGTCATGCATTCTGCATCTCCAATTTGAGTTCCTTGATTAGGAGTTGGATCAAACCACTTACATTGAAATAGAACCACCCTCTTGATTGGTTCTCCGGGGATATTCTAGTTCAATAATTTCATCCAACATTCCATAATAATCGTCTTCAATAGATTCATCATAACTACCTTTGACCTAGACCCCACTATTCATTGTCTTCTTTCCCCTACTCCAAGTCTGTGTGTGGAATTTAAAACCATTAACAAAATACTTGGGCCACGTTTTAACTTTGAGAAGAGGACCGCACGATAAATGATGTATGTATGGATTGTTAATTCCATTTTTTGGATTACGCACCTGTATAAAGTTAATTTAAATATATTACTTACGATGGTAATTGTTTAAAATTTGATACGTCAACAGATTTACTTACGTAATTTTTTAACCATCCAGCAAATTCTTCATCCACTCGACCGCTGCCATCTATTGGGCCAATCCTAAACTCCTCTGTAAAGAAACTACAAAGTTCACAAGTTTGCATGAAAGTTTGTTATAATTATCACTTGATTCAGTTTCATATAATAAATTAATTAAATTCTCTAACTTACTCCAAGAAAGTTTGGATCTCGTCGCAATTCAATAAGACATGATTTGTAGCAGATTTGTACTCTTTATCATCCAAAAAGTGAGCAGTATATGCACCGGAAGCACGCCTTGCCTAGTGGAAAATACTCAACATTTCTGGATTTGAGTCATCAATACCACCATCATCATTCCTTACCACCCTTGTTCTTATGAAACGAACATGAGATTAACAATAGAAGGAGCAAAAATAAGCAGTTTCACGTCGTAAGTACGCCTCGCAAATAGAACCCTCCACTCTAGCTTTATTTTTAACCGTTTTCTTTATCTTTCCAAGGAATCTGTATCGAGTAAAGGATAATTTTATCATTTAAGTAAATGATTATTATATAAGATAATGAATAATTCTTTTTACCTTTCAAAGGGACATCCACCTAAATTGTACAGGCCCTCCATTATGGGCTTCTTCGATCAAATGAATCGACAAATGCTACATTACATCAAAGAATGCTAGGGGGGAAACTCTTTCAAGTTTACAAAGAATAATGGATATGTTTTTCTCCATTTGATCAAGATCTGCATGCCTCAGCGTACTTGAACATAAATCCCTGAAAAATTTACTTAATTCGGCCAGTGGTTTCCATATCTCATTAGGCAATTCTCTAAAGACAATAGGTAACAACTGCTCCATAAAAATATAACAGTCATGACTCTTCATCCCATGTATCTTAGCATGTTGTGAATCAACACAGCGTGACAAATTTGATGAATAACCATCAGGCATGTGGAGTTGTTTTATCCACTCACATATTATTCTTTTTTGCTCCAATGTTAATGCATACCTAATGTTTGGTTTTCCCCAACGTCCATTACCCTTAGGCACTAGTTCTAATTCAGGTCGCCGACACAACTCCTTCATATCCATACGTGAATTCACATTATCTTTGGTTTTTCCTGAAATATCCATCACCATGTTAAAGATGTTATCAAAGATATTCTTTTCTATATGCATCACATCTAAATTATGACAGATTAAATTATCCTTCCAATAAGGCAATTCCTAAAATATACTTTGTTTCTTCCAATTATGTTGCACACCACTACCTGCAATTCTTAACTCATTGGGATGTTCTGTAACTTTTGGAAATTCACAAACCTGTTCCCAAATTTCATGTACATTCAACTAAGGAGGTGAATGATCATACTCAGTACGATTCTTCTTAAAATTGAGTTTATTCCTTCGGTAAGAATGATCTATATCCAAAAACTGTCGGTGACAATCAAACCAGCTGTGTTTTCGGCCATTTTTCAAATAAAATACCTTAGTATCACCCATGCAATAGGGACATGTCAGTCCACCCGTAGTGCCCCAGCCTGACAACATACCATAAGCTGGAAAATCATTAATAGTCTACATCAATGCAGTCTTCATTAGAAAATTTTGATTCGTTGATGCATCGTTTCTCGTTACGCCAACTTCCCATAACTCTTTCAATTCATCAATCAATGGTTGCAGATATACGTCAATGTTTTGCTTTGGATTTTTAGGCCCAGGAATGATACATGTTAGAAACATATACGGCATCAACATACACATCTCTGGAGGTAAATTATAAGGCGTTACAATTACTGGCCAACAAGAGTATGATGCAGCCGATTGAGAATAAGGAGTAAACCCATCAGCACACAATGCAAGCCTCACATTCCTAGGCTCGTTGGCAAACTCGGGGTAGCATTAATCAAAGTGCTTCCAAGCCTTTCCATCTGAAGGATGACATATGACCTCGTCAGGTCGGCGATTCTCAGCATGCCATCTCATATGCGGGGCTGAGCTCATTGTTGCATATAGCCTCTTTAATCGTGGTATAAGAGGCAGGTAGTGCATTGATTTGACAGGAACTTGTTTTCTTCTGCCTTTGCTCCCTTTGTCTTCACATGTTTCATATCTTGGGGCACCACAAAACTTACACTCCATAAGGTTCTCATCATCTTTGTAATACAACATGCAACCATTGACACAACAATCAATTCTTATACTAACCAACCCAAGCTTCTTCACCAACTTTTGTGTTACATAAAAATTATTAGTAACAGTATTGTCGGGTGGTGGTAATTCTGAAATCAACTGTATAAACTCGTCTATAGCATCATGTGGCACATTGTAATCATTCTGGATACTCATTAATCTTGAAGAAACAGACAATGGTGAGTGTATATCGCAGCCAGACCACACCGGTTTGTTAAAATCCCTCAAAAGATCAAAAAACTTTTGAGTTTTTGCATTAGGCAACTCATGATAATTTTCCAGCTCCCCCCGAACATTGGAACCCCTATTTGGTTCTTGATTTTCACCAGTTGGCATATCTTGTCTAGCCGCATCAATGCACATTTCAACATACCTATTTAAAGGATCTACATGTCCTTGATGACTCGTACTCGGGGCTGCATGCCTTAAATTTGGTGTAGTCTCTTCACTAGGAGCTACCTCCCTATGATCGGTCCAATACCAATAATTTGGCTTGAACCCATTTGAATACAAATACCGTGTAATAGTAGCAGGTGATAAGAAGTCCTATTTCCTTAAGCATTTAACACATGGACATCGAATAACACCTTCTGTTCTAAATGCATCTAACCCCTTTGCATATTTTATAAAAGATTCAACCCCTTCTATAAATTCTAGTTTTAGGCCGCCACGAGTAGTGTAAGTCCTATTATACATCCATCTCCTATGTGAAGGAATATTATCCATCTACATATCAAAGAATAGTAGTTAATGTTAGAATATTATCCATCATATTGATGATTTTTTCCTTCGAGGGGGTGTAGCTGTAATTATTTATAAATAAATCTACCCAAAATTTTGATAGTCTGGGATGTGGGAGGACAAGATAAGGTTTACATTATTAATCTTAATTTAAATTTTCTTGTCAGGTAAAGAAGACAATTGTTCACAAATGCTTGGTGAGGTACATCTTTCAGTTTTCAATCAAATAAATGCAACTTCTATTTTTGTTAACATACAATCCACCAGGCAAGTATGCAAATAAATCCAACTTCTCTTTTTGTTAATAAACACAATAGGCAAGTATGCAAATATCAGCATATTTTGTTAAATTTCAGCATACGTTTACTCACCTTAGTCTGATGCAGCTCCAAACCAAACAGCTAACAAAGTTTAATCCAACATTATGCTCGGAAATTAGATCCTGCAAAACATATTTTAATTTATTGCATTAAGCATATTTTAATGCAGTTATTTTAATCCAACATTAAACATATTTTAATATATTTATTTTTCTCAGCACAATAATTCTGAACTTCCTAATTTAAGTTACTGATTGTCATCTTTTGCTTTGCTACAACTCCTCAACTACATTTCAGCAGAAAAGGAAAAAGAAAAAACAATATGATTCATCGGAGAAATGCATTTTTTAACATAAAGGTTAGTATGATGTAGCTCCAAATCCAACCAATAACAAAGTTCAATCCAACATAAGCTTGGTAATTGGATCTTGCAAAACAGTACAAGAAGAAAAGGACTACTTTTAGTCATCTTGAATTCACATAAACAAATTCAAGCAGAAACTCTACACATGCACACATTGTAGAAACTTCAACATAACTTACTGCTCGGAATGTATTTTAACGAGCTGTAAAATTCCTAGTAAAGTAGACAACCTTATATGTCAAATCGAGTTAGCCTCAATTGCTACATGTTTCTATACGAATACAGATTTTAGAGTAAAGTCGGGACAACGCAGCAACTCCGCTGCAGTGACGCCTTTCAAAGACAAGTTTGTTTACCATATCAAACGTATTCATAAAATTATGAAATTTTATATGTATACTCCCAACACATACATACTTCTCGGTAAAACCATTTTGTAAAATTCAAAGGTTTACCCCATCTGCTACGTCCGTAAATTCAGACCAGAAAACAGGGTAAAACAGGGGATAGCAGTTTCGTTCGGAATTTTTTTCGGGTATCAAATGGACTCGAATGAACGCGAAATTTAACATAGATGAACCTTAGTATGATGGGTATATGCCACTAAAACAGTTTCAAGAAAAGCATGTGTATGAGTTCGGAATTTACATTTCAATCATACAAACAAATTTACCAAATCTAATTTATAGAATAAAAACAAATTTACCACCACTCAACTCATAAAGATTCTTGATTAGTTCATTTCCAAGGTACAATAGTTACATAACATTATTGTATACATATCTTTCCAGTGTTTATTCATTGTGAGAAGTGGATCTATTTGGTTGCCACACTATAATTATTCAAAAATAAAGGCAACAATATGCAGAGATGATCCCAGTGGGAATCAAATCTTAGTTCAAAGTGCTTTCTTTCCCATAGGCTACCTTTTTTGTATTTTCAACTAATGAAACACTTGCCCACTTCAATTAGATACTCAAATATGAAACACCCTATCCAATGTCACATACCCAGAAAACATGAACCACATACAACCATTCAAGTATATACTATCAGAAACATTATCTTAGCAAACATATACAACAACAATACCAATGAAATCCATCAAAACACAGCTGAATAACTGAATTAAAAAACAATAGCATGAAAGATCTTACCTTCAAATCAGATCACTGCTCTTCAAGATTATGTGCAGACTTTAAAAAACCACTTTCAATTTCAATTTCAAAACTGCACACAAACTCCATCTATTCCAGCAGATGCAATTCACAAACAAAAAGCATACACCTTTCAGTTTTCAATCAAATAAATGCAACTTCATATTTTGTTAATTTTTCAAACAAAAGTGGCAGAATGTAACTTCATATTTGATGTCAAACGTATACAAATAATCAAATTTCAGGAGCTTTTCATATCAAAAGGCTGTAACTTACAGAATCTGTAGTTCGGATAACTTGTTGATGTCCGATGATAGATGCCCGCTTAATTAATGCTTCATAATATTCTGAAACAGATTATGAAGTTGTTAGCTTTTCAATTTATAATCAAGTAAAAAAACTGAAGTAGTAAGCTTTTCTATTCAAACACAGTACCTAATATCAAGATACAACAAAAAGATCAAAAGCTTTCTAGTTTCAAAATTGCTAATTAATCCGGAGTAAGATAAAGTTCTATTTTCATTTTCAGCAAAGTCTTGAAGCTTATTGTTTTGACATTTCAATCCTTCTTGCAACAAAAACTGAACAAAGAAATCAAAATCCAATGGAGCTGTCTGTTACAGATATTTCGTTACTTCTGTTTGTTGGAAAACACGAATCAGAAAGCAGCGGAATTTAAAAAAAATTTCCAACAAAAGGATCTAGGACTCGCAATCGTGTAACCAAATTCGTAAAGATAGAAAACTTACTTTTCTTTTATTCTTTCTTGAAGCGTTTCAAGCCACCCAAGAACGCTCTTCTCGCGGCTTGATCCCCTCTCCTTGGTAAAGCTCGAATCTTCAAACTTCTAACTTGAAGTCTCTAGAGAAAGTCCACCAACTTGATCACAATCTAACTAGTAAGGATGCTAGTTCTCTAGTTAGTGTTTAGGCTTAACCTAGGGTTTAATTTAATCTTGGAGAAAGGAAGGTGTTCAACACATGAACCAAGAATTGTCAATCAGCTCTAAAGGGGAGCTCGAGCTCCCCTATATATAGGAGGGAGTGTCGATCCAAATCCTTGTTGGACAAGGATTTGGTTCCTCTCTCTCCTATTACTTGATCATCAAGTATTTTTCAACTTTGACTTTGAATTCTAATTCTACTCAACTTTGAAGAGAGCTAAAAATATCCAAACTATTTTTGGATAATTTTATACTTTATTTATTATAAAATAAATAACTTATTTTTATCTAATTAATTAATTCATAATTAATTAACTAGATTATTTTCTCCAAAATTAGACTTTCTTTTTAATTCAAAATTAAACCAAAGTCTATTAAATAATTAACACATTAATTATTTAACATCACATAATCACGTGTGGCACACGTGTCTTAATGACACGTGTCCAATCACGTGAGCCACACGTGTGATTTCACACGTGTGGAACCCCTTAGGCTCGATTAACTCGTTTAATCATTTTTAAGCCTCAACTCATGTAACCAAGTTGTTGTGTGTGACCCTCTAGGTTCTCAATTCAATTAGCAGTGACCCCAATTAATTAATTCACTAATTAATTAATCAGTCCACAGATTAAACGACCATAGTCTAGCAACAGGTGTTTAACCCCTAGCTGAATTGGAATGTTCGGATTCGACAGAACCTTTAAGTCATTGATTCATGTGAGATACAATCCTCCTACTTACTATCTCTCAACCAAGATCTAGGGTAAGGGAATAATCAGAACCCTAATAATCTGGTCTTAAAGCTAAGTGCATTTCATATCCATTTGATCTCAATCCAAGAAACCCTTTTCTTGATGTCTTGATCTACTGCCTTGGCCAAGGACTCCATATGGCATATGAATGACTTACACAATAAGAGATCACCTTGCATATGCAAGTGTAGGTCCTTTCTTGATTCTCATTCACTTTCATGAATCACTTGTGCAGCCCCAGCATAAGCCTTGAATCAGTTGTCTAAGGCGACACCCTTTAAAGCTTATACCAAAGACTACAGAGTTAACTCATAAAGTAACATGGAACCTCAAGTCTAAGGATCAATTAATCACATCAATGACTCGTGAGATATTTCCTAATCTGGAAGTTTCCATTTCCTGAAATAGAAACTTCCTTTCCCATTTAGGAATGTTCTCACACGGGGCACCTCAATGAACTTACTTATTAAAGTAAGCACCCTCATGTATAACGCACGTATCAACTATACACTTTGCACCTCCATGAAACAAGGTGGTCCTTCTTAAGGGCGTGATCCCACAAGCAAGCCTTAGAGGAGTCAGGTTGACACTCCCACTGTCTGTAGGACTCATCGGCTTGGAGTATTTTACTAATCATGACTTATGTGATATAGGGCTCGTTTCATGAACCATTTCACCTAAATGGTAGAGTCCTAAAGTCATCAGGATTAGGGGAGTTCTCATACATGCACAACTAAAGTAAACGCATACCAAACAAGAGCATATAAAGAAGTGTTGCCTCAATTCGTTATTTCATTCAAAGATTGTCTGTGATTACAATAAGGAAAAGCACAAAGCGGATATACAATCGGCTTTCTAGGGCACTATTCCTAACAATCTCCCACTTGCCCGTCAAAGCCATTCTAAAGCTACTCTAAGTCCCATCTTCTGAAGATGACCTTGGAAAGCTTCTCGACTAAGGGGTTTAGTAAGTGGATCTGCCACGTTCTCTGCTGATGTGACCCTCTCAATTAGCACATCTCCTCTTTTGATTATATCACGGATTAGGTGATACTTCCTCATAATGTGCTTGGTCTGTTGGTGAGATCTTGGTTCTCTTGCTTGAGCAACCGCCCCAGTGTTGTCACAAAACACAGTAATGGGGTCTTTCATGCTAGGAACAACATTCAACTCATGAATGAAGTTTCTAATCCAAACACCTTCCTTAGCTGCATCATTTGCAGCTAAGTATTCGGCCTCAGTGGTCGAATCTGCAGTGGTTGTTTGCTTGGAACTCTTCCAACTCACTGCTCCGCCGTTTAGGCAGAATTTGTATCCTGACATTGACTTAAAATCATCTAAGTCAGATGCAAAGCTTGCATCGCAGTATCCTTCGACAGTAAGATCTTTCTGACCTCCGTAAACTAAGAATAAATCTTTAGTACTTTTCAAGTACTTAAGAATATTCTTCACGGCAGCCCAGTGACCATCTCCAGGGTCAGATTGGAAACGACTCATTACACTAAGTGCATAAGCCACATCCGGTCGAGTACATAACATCGCATACATTATGCTACCTATTGCTGATGCATAAGGTGTATGAGTCATTCTTTCCTTCTCAAGGTTAGTCTTAGGACACATCTTCTTTGAAAAACATGTTCCTACACTCATAGGAAGGTTCTTAACCTTTGCTGACTCCATATTGAATCTCTTCAATACTTTGTCAATGTACATCGACTGTGACAGTCCTATTAACCTTCTAGATCTATCTCTATAGATTTTAATTCCAAGGATATAGGACGCATCACCAAGATCTTTCATCTCGAATTGGTTCGATAACCATAACTTAGTCACTTTCATGTCATCCTTCGAATTCCCAATAAGAAGGATGTCATCAACATAAAGTACTAAGAATTGCACTGAGGTCTCCAATTCCTTTCTATACACACATGATTCATTCGAAATTTGGATGAAGCCAAACGCTTTGACCGATTCATCAAATCGAATGTTCCAATTCCTAGAAGCCTGTTTCAATCCATAGATTGATCTTTGGAGTTTGCAAACCTTTTGCTCACTCCCACTGAATGTGAAACCTATGGGTTGCTCCATATAAATGTCTTTGTCAATGTCACCATTGAGAAAGGCAGTTTTCACATCCATTTGCCATATCTCATAGTCATAATATGCAGCAATGGCAAGCATGATTCGAATGGACTTTTGCATTGCAACTGGTGAAAAGGTTTCATCAAAGTCCACGCCGGGTCTCTGAGTGAATCCTTTTGCAACCAGTCTTGCTTTGTAGGCTGCAATGCTTCCATCAACTCCAAGCTTTCTCTTAAAGATCCATTTGCAACCTATGGGTTTGACCCCATCAGGCAAATCTACCAAGGTCCAAACTTGGTTGGAGTTCATGGAGTCCATTTCGGATTTCATGGCTTCTATCCACTGATCAGAGTCAGAATCTGAAAGTGCCTCCTCATATGTTAAAGGATCATTATCCTTTTGAGAGATTTCATGGTAGAATCCATACCATCTCTCCGGCTGTCTAGGAGTGCGTTCAGAACGCCTTAGAGGAGGATTTTCATGTGTATCAAAATTCGTGATTGGTTGTGGTTGATCAGAATGGGACGTTTCTTCAGTGGGTGATGTGGGGTCATTTTGTACTTCTTCTAATTCTATGATCTTGCCTTTCTTTTCTTTAAGGAACGGTTCCTCCAGAAAAGTAGCATTTCTAGAAACAAACACCTTTTGCTCAGATTGATCATAGAAGTAGTATCCTATGGATTCCTTAGGATAACCTACAAAGTAGCATAAGTTAGAACGGGATTCTAACTTATCTCCCACTGTCCTCTTCACGTAAGCAGGACAACCCCAAATTCTTAAGTAAGAATAACTAGGGATTTTACCATGCCACATTTCATAGGGCGTCTTGGGGACTGACTTGGAGGGAACTAGATTCAGAATCTTTGCTGCACTTTCTAGGGCATAACCCCAGAAAGAAGGTGGTAAGTCAGTGAAACTCATCATGGAACGAACCAAATCAAGTAGGGTTCGATTCCTTCTCTCAGAAACTCCATTAAGCTGAGGAGTTCCCGGAGGAGTCCACTGAGAGATAATCCCATTATCTTTGAGATGATTAAGGAATTCTTCACTAAGATACTCGCCTCCTCGATCAGATCGAAGTGCTTTGATCTTGTGACTAGTTTGGTTCTCAACCTCCTTTTGAAATTCTAAGAATTTCTCAAAAGCTTCAGATTTATACTTCATTAAGTATACATAACCATACCGACTAAAGTCATCAGTAAAGGTTATGAAATACTGATGATTGCTTCTAGTGCTTACACTAAGCGGTCCACAAACATCAGTATGGATCAAATCCAAAACCTTAGTGGCACGTTCCACAGTTCCTTTAAAAGGGACTTTGGACATTTTTCCTTTGAGACAGGATTCGCAAGAAGTTAATTCTTTGAGATCATTTTCAGAGAATGATCCTAAAGTGTTTATCTTGCTAATTCTGTTCTTGGAAATGTGTCCTAATCTAGCGTGCCATAAGGGAGCTGAAACTTTGTCATCTCTCTTACGCTTCGTTTCTCGTTGTATATTCATAATATTGATATTTTGAGTTAGGTAAAGTCCATTACTTAGAGTACCGATATGAACGGAAGAGTTGTTCCGTTTGATAAAGTATTTACCATTCTTAATATAAGTTTCATAACCTTCACAATCTAATATTGGAACTGAAATTATATTACGAATAATATTCGGTACATAAAGGACTTTATTTAATACTAACTCAAAACTACCTAAATCTAATCTAATTGTGCCTAAAGCCCGAGCTTCAACGTTTGAGCCATCGCCGAACTTCAAGACACATTCTCCTTCTTTGAGTTGTTGGACCTCACTTAGCATCTGTACATCATTACAGATATGAGTTCCACAACCGGTATCAAGTACCCAAGAACTAGAATTAATAGAAAGATTTACTTCAACGAGAAAGATACCTTTCTTTAGAGTAGCCTTGTACTCTGGGCAGTTTCTTCTCCAATGTCCCGCTTTGCCACAATGGAAGCAAACATCCTCTTTCTGATCACGCTTCTTCTTTTGGGCCTTCCCCTTCGAAATGCCACCAGTGGGCCTAAGGGGTTTCTTCTTCTTCTTTTGGGCTTTCTTGCCCTTACCTTTAGAAGGCCCAGAAGAGGAAGATGGAGCATTCACCATCAAAACCTTATTGTCCTTCTTGATCGTGCTTTCAGCAGTCACAAGTTGACTAATCAGCTCAGCTACAGTAGCACCAGCATGATTCATGTTGAAGTTAAGGACAAATGGGTTAAATGATGGTGGGAGCGAAGCTAGCAACAAATCCACTGAAAGCTCATCTTTCAGTGGCATGTCCATGGAAGCAAGTTTCTCAGTAAGGGCAAGAAACTTGAGTCCATATTCATGGACACTTGAACCTTCCCTCATTCTCAAGTGGAACAATTCCTTTGAAGTGTTATACATTGTAACACGTTCATGAGGACGGTAAAGTTGCTCTAAGTGGTCGTAAATCTCCCAAGCGAATTCCATGGCCTCATATTGCCTTTGCAAGTCCGGAGACATGTTAGCCAACATAAGGCAACGGGCTTGGAGATTATCATCCTTCCACTTCTGAATCGCGTCCCGCTCGGCCCGAGTGGGAGCCTCCCCTTCGAGACTGGGCTCCCCTTCGAAGAGAACATAAGTTCTCTTCTCAGAATCTAAAATGATTTTTAGATTCCTCAGCCAATCAGAATAGTTGGGACCAGTCAACTTGTTTGACTCGAGGATCGATACAAGAGGGTTTTTGGTTGCCATTTCAAAACACGTAGAGAATCACAGAATCTACTACCTAAATGGTAAAGCAGAGAACTAGTGAGCATGCTGAATTATAAAGATATACAAAAGATAAGGTCTTTAATCTATTGTAGCTCCCACTGTTTTTCAAAGATCTAGAATTCCCAAAGATCTAAGAGGAACACGTTTCCCAATGGGTACTAAGATCCTAGGCATTTTACCTCGAACCCACGACTCGCGGACATTCTTAGTAAGAACCCTTGGTAGGTACAGCTTACCAATTCTAACACCTTTAGAACTCTTAGTAATTGTTTTTGCATCACCTATCTTTCAATATGGACCCACGACTCGTGCGACATCCATATTTACTTAGGCGTTAAGCTAGACCCATCAATCATAAGATCATGACCAAAAATTAGTTCGAACGACCCACGACTCGCGGACATCGCCCTTGCTAAAATTGACCACGAAATATTGATCATTTGAAATGATTAATTAGGTAACTAAGAACTAATAAGCTCCACTAGCTATCCCACGACTCGCGGACAATAACTAGCTTTACTTACTAAACTTAAAACCTATTGATGGAATGCTAGGAATTTAATTCAAAACTTGCATCTCGAATTAAACACCTATTTGTTCGAAATTTGCTTAATATTTAATGGGAATTTTCGAATCAACCGGAGAGTTGTCCGGTTCGACCTCACCAACATATATGTTATCCAATTTTATTTGTCTTGATTAATGCAAGTACACTTAAATGCATTTCAAACAAGCACATAAACAGATAACATGTCCTAGCATGATACTAACATGTAATGATCATGGGTTCTACCTATCTTATGCGTGATATGTGGGAGCCACTCCACAATCACAAGTTCTAACATATATGCCACATAAACAGTTCAAATCACATAAGGGAAAGCGGTAACAAAATACCAGCCCTATCTCTATTACATTTAACAATTGAGATTCCCCTCCCTAACATTTTGAGGGGTCTTCACTTATGGCCTCCTTGTTACTTAAATGTGGTCCATCTCACTCCATGGGTGCATTGTCTCCAAAATGAAAATAAAACCTCACCACCTATCTCTACTCTCAAATTACAATAAAAAAGAAAAAGACATAAAGTAATAAGGCTCAATCTTCATATTGGCCTTAGACAATTACACGGGGCATACCCCGGCCTCAAAAACAGTAATATGGAAAGCCACATAATAAATCACATAACAGTACGCACATAAGTGAGGCTCCAACCTCAATTGAAAAACGCAACTATAGGGCTCCAACCCCAATTTAAACCATCCATGTGCATAAATTAAAACCATACATAGATCTAAACCCATGATCACCAAACATGCTTTTGCGAGAATTTAAATTTAACCAATAAATTAAAATTCTCGCTTTAAGCTCTAATAGCTTAAAACACGACTTGATGCGAGTCTTATTTATAAAAGTTTTCAATAAATCCCAAATTACCAAAACAAATAAAATTCCAATTAATTTCTGAAAATTAATAATTTTATCAAGATGTATTTTCCCAAAATATAAACCGTTTCAATTTCTCAAAAATCCCAATTTTAAGTTTTATTCAAAATTAAAATAAATATTCAAAATAAAATTTTAAAATTAAAATAAAATTGGGACTGGATTGCACGAAACACGAAAAGGCCGGATCGCGAAAACGGGACCCGTACGCGGAGAAGACCTCACGCACGCGGCGCGCCTAGAAGGCTCCCGCACAGGCGTGCGGGAGGAGCTGGGCGGCTGGCCGGTCTGTCCCGGCCAGGCCTGGGCGGATGCCCTGCGCATGCCTAGGTCAGGCGGGCGGTGCGCGCGAAGCCCGCGCGTGCGAAGCCCGCGCGCTCGACGCCTTCGCGCCCGGGGTTTCGCTTGTTCGTCGCGATCCGGGTTTTCGTTTCGTGTTTTCGTTCAAAAGCAAAACCAATCCAAGAAATCCAAAAACAGTTTATACAGTTTCAAATCTAAAATTGTTTTCAAAAATTAAATTTTTGCAAAACTAATTTTCAGAAACTTTCAGGAAAAAATACAGTTTCGTAATTCAGGCTTTCTAAAACAATTACAAATACTCAATCGCATCAAGCCTAAGAATTTCTATCAAATTCAGTATAATTGAGACGAATCAGAAACACGATTAACGAGGTGGCTCTGATACCACTTGTTGGAAAACACGAATCAGAAAGCAGCGGAATTTAAAAAATTTTTCCAACAAAAGGATCTAGGACTCGCAATCGTGTAACCAAATTCGTAAAGATAGAAAACTTACTTTTCTTTTATTCTTTCTTGAAGCGTTTCAAGCCACCCAAGAACGCTCTTCTCGTGGCTTGATCCCCTCTCCTTGGTAAAGCTCGAATCTTCAAACTTCTAACTTGAAGTCTCTAGAGAAAGTCCACCAACTTGATCACAATCTAACTAGTAAGGATGCTAGTTCTCTAGTTAGTGTTTAGGCTTAACCTAGGGTTTAATTTAATCTTGGAGAAAGGAAGGTGTTCAACACATGAACCAAGAATTGTCAATCAGCTCTAAAGGGGAGCTCGAGCTCCCCTATATATAGGAGGGAGTGCCGATCCAAATCCTTGTTGGACAAGGATTTGGTTCCTCTCTCTCCTATTACTTGATCATCAAGTATTTTTCAACTTTGACTTTGAATTCTAATTCTAGTCAACTTTGAAGAGAGCTAAAAATATCCAAACTATTTTTGGATAATTTTATACTTTATTTATTATAAAATAAATAACTTATTTTTATCTAATTAATTAATTCATAATTAATTAACTAGATTATTTTCTCCAAAATTAGACTTTCTTTTTAATTCAAAATTAAACCAAAGTCTATTAAATAATTAACACATTAATTATTTAACATCACATAATCACGTGTGGCACACGTGTCTTAATGACACGTGTCCAATCACGTGAGCCACACGTGTGATTTCACACGTGTGGAACCCCTTAGGCTCGATTAACTCGTTTAATCATTTTTAAGCCTCAACTCATGTAACCAAGTTGTTGTGTGTGACCCTCTAGGTTCTCAATTCAATTAGCAGTGACCCCAATTAATTAATTCACTAATTAATTAATCAGTCCACAGATTAAACGACCATAGTCTAGCAACAGGTGTTTAACCCCTAGCTGAATTGGAATGTTCGGATTCGACAGAACCTTTAAGTCATTGATTCATGTGAGATACAATCCTCCTACTTACTATCTCTCAACCAAGATCTAGGGTAAGGGAATAATCAGAACCCTAATAATCTGGTCTTAAAGCTAAGTGCATTTCATATCCATTTGATCTCAATCCAAGAAACCCTTTTCTTGATGTCTTGATCTACTGCCTTGGCCAAGGACTCCATATGGCATATGAATGACTTACACAATAAGAGATCACCTTGCATATGCAAGTGTAGGTCCTTTCTTGATTCTCATTCACTTTCATGAATCACTTGTGCAGCCCCAGCATAAGCCTTGAATCAGTTGTCTAAGGCGACACCCTTTAAAGCTTATACCAAAGACTACAGAGTTAACTCATAAAGTAACATGGAACCTCAAGTCTAAGGATCAATTAATCACATCAATGACTCGTGAGATATTTCCTAATCTGGAAGTTTCTATTTCCTGAAATAGAAACTTCCTTTCCCATTTAGGAATGTTCTCACACGGGGCACCTCAGTGAACTTACTTATTAAAGTAAGCACCCTCATGTATAACGCACGTATCAACTATACACTTTGCACCTCCATGAAATAAGGTGGTCCTTCTTAAGGGCGTGATCCCACAAGCAAGCCTTAGAGGAGTCAGGTTGACACTCCCACTGTCTGTAGGACTCATCGGCTTGGAGTATTTTACTAATCATGACTTATGTGATATAGGGCTCGTTTCATGAACCATTTCACCTAAATGGTAGAGTCCTAAAGTCATCAGGATTAGGGGAGTTCTCATACATGCACAGCTAAAGTAAACGCATACCAAACAAGAGCATATAAAGAAGTGTTGCCTCAATTCGTTATTTCATTCAAAGATTGTCTGTGATTACAATAAGGAAAAGCACAAAGCGGATATACAATCGGCTTTCTAGGGCACTATTCCTAACACTGTTCGTGTTTTTTAAACATTAGTTTGTTAGCGTGTTCAAAAGTTGTGCCTTAGTGTATAAACATATAATCAACAGTTGCAAAAAGGTTTTTCTCATTGCAAGATAAGATATCAAAACTTTGAAAAGCATTTACATAGTCCCTCTTGTTCTTATTCAGGATATAACACCACTTAACTAAGTATCTTACATTTGTATAATAAAAAAAACCAAACATTTATTAAAAGGAATGAACTTAGAGGTTCGGTTCTTGTAGCTTTTGAGGCTTTCTCAGAAATTACAGCAGCTCCAACTTAACTAAGGATAGTGATTCACTCTTAAACGCGCCCCAATATCATCTTTTCCAAATGCATTTTGCAGGAAATCCTAGTCTAGTCCAACGTTCAGCAACATAACTTTTAGCAAAGCCCCACCATGTTTCACCACTTGCTCTGAATATTCAATAATCACTTTCCTGGAAATTCAACAACAATTGTATATACATATTATTCTTTTGCAAAATTAGTTATGCAAGAAATGTGGTCATGAGCATACAATGAACTGAATCAGCATGTACACAATTAGATTCCAAACATATAGGATGGTTGTACCTTTATTTTATCCTTTTTTAATAATGCATAGACTGTTATATATGTTTCATCATATTTTATCAGATTAAATGGAAAGCAGCACTCAAAGCATTGGAGTTAGCAATCAACATTGGGAGCATTTCCAGCACATTATGTACAATCTTGTGACATTTCTTATAATCATTGGGCCCTCGAAATAATGTGTTAGTTTCTAAATCTTTGATGTACGTACGAATGGTTTAAAAATTATTATCTTATCATATCTTATTTATGTCTAATATATATCATATGAAAATTTCAAAAAAAAAAAATTGAATCTCATACCTAAATTGTATCTTATATCCGTCCATCATAATTCATCTTAGTATATATCTTAAAAAAAAAAGAGAAATCAACCGAACACCAGAACAACATTATATGTTTGTTGCAGCATATAATGTTGGGATTAGCATCTCAAATGTATGCAGCTGTTTTAGGCCTGAGATATAAAATTCTAAATTCTAACTTATTAATAACTTCTAAATTCTAACTTATTTTTATTTAAAATTGGTATAAAATCACTTTACAAGCAAGGGCGATGCCATAGATAACTAAGATTGTGGGTCAATTGAGTCCACTGAATATTTTTATATATACTCTCTCGCGCATGCACGTACACATAGTATCAAAGAATTCCTATTTGATTTGCCAAAGATAATGAAAAGTGGCTAAGGATATGCAACTTTTCACTATATATATAAAACAAAAATAGGTTTCAGACCTTTAAAATAAATTAAATGTCAGTAGTTTTTTGCAAAAATATGTACTTTCTTGCTGAACTAACCAAAATATCAGGAATTATCCAAAAATGGCCACTACTTATGCTTAAGTCTAGTATCAAAGAAACCATGCAGTTACAGGAGAAAGAATAGAAAGACTTAACTCCTTTGGATGATTGCCAACATCAATGCATTCTTCATTCCCACATTGATCTCCCTCGTAGCAGCTATCCAAACCTTTACAAGATAAGAAGCAAAAAATAAATAATAGAAAGAATAACATATTTAAATCTGGAAAGTTATCGATTCCTATAGATATTTAGAGAACTAACAAACGGAGAACTAACAAATGGAGAACTAACAAATCAATTAGTAGAAGAAATCAACACAAATAAACTTAAGGGGTCATTTTCTGGAGAGCATTCAAGTTCAAGTTGACCCATAAACACATTAAAATTAAACAAAACACTTTCAGAAACTCGGACTAGCTTTCGGTTATACACAAAAATATTATAAAGCTGGGATCTTTAAGAAAACAGCTTTTGTTCATAACAGTTCAAATGCTAACAATTGTTTGGAGGTTGAAATGGCTTTTTAGTTCTCACCATGTACCATTTGAATGGAGGAGGACGGAGGAGCACTCTTTACAACAAAGGGGCTTTTTAGATCCTGTATTGCTAGTAACACCTTTATGGTACGAATAAAAGACTAATTATTTGGGTTTTGGCATATATTGTAAAAAGAATAAGATAAAATTTACAATCTAAAATTGGAATTTAATTTAAATCTTGCTTATTGTTTGGCCCTCTTGAAATCAAACATTTTTCCAACTTCAAATGGAACAGAGTACACCAAATTTATGAATAAATTGAGCAAATCCATACCTAATAGAATGTACATATGTTAACTGAGTATGAACAAATTGAGGAAATC
This sequence comes from Lantana camara, assembly GCA_037501455.1. NCBI lineage: Eukaryota > Viridiplantae > Streptophyta > Magnoliopsida > Lamiales > Verbenaceae > Lantana > Lantana camara. The sequence continues at coordinate 97,132,608 of CM074857.1, read as the reverse complement.
TCAGTTCAAGCTTTCAAGTTTCACAGATCTGGTCTCATAACTGCATATATATTATCTAGCACAATCTATGAAGCAACTACCACGAAATTAAGCTAATATAAATAAATATATGTTACCTGAGTATGAAAATCTCACCTGAAATCTCAATTGAATGAATCTTGACAAAGCTAACTTAAATCACTACCTACAAATCACAACCCCACCAAGCTTTTCTTCAAATTGAAGCCTCATTCATACTCTACATATGTGACCCGTTGAATCCCATTGTCTTACATTCAAAAAAAAAGAATCCCATTGTCTTCATAACACACATTCAAGAAAAAGATGATGATATGCGGAAATGTTGAAGGAACGATTTTACGGGAAAGGGCTGAAATGCTCAGTTTTTCAGGGAGGGAAAGGTTGAAATGAGGGAGGGAAAAAGGATGAAATGAGGGAGGGAGGCGCGGTCTGAATTTCTAAAACTTAGGGAACGATTAGGGCATCAATTTTCCGACGATATATCGTCGGAATTTCCTCACCGATAAAAGTTTGAAGGCCAAAATTGTTTACCTGATTTCCAAAGGCCAAATTTGATTTCAGTTGGTCTGTTGCTTGTTAAAAGAATCCCAAGCACTTTCAGACCAAATACTTCGTCTGAATTTCATCTGAGATTCCCAATCATTTTCAGACCACTTTCAGACCATTTATCGTCTGAGAAATAATTTTAGGCGAAATTCGTCGGATTTGCGCCGCAATCCAAAATATTTTCAGACCAAATACTTCATCGGAATTTCATCTGAAATCCCCAATTATTTTCAGACCACTTTCAGACCATATTTCGTCTGAGAAATAATTTTCGAAAATAATTTAAAATTTCAGACGAAAGTTCATCGCAAAGGTTCGTCTGAAATATAAAATATAATGATTTTTTAAAATAAAATTTTAGTTCGTCGGAATTTCCTCGCAATTTCGCCGGAAATTTTGCATCTTCTAAGAAAAATGGAATATTACGAGTTTCGTCGAAAGTTCGTCTGATTTTCGTCGGAAATTTTCAAACGAAGAAGTTTCGTCGGAAATGTTCGCCGGAAAATGCATGTTTTCTTGTAGTGGTATGCGGATCTCTGTACAGCGGTGCTAGTATCAGTGAGATCCGCAAGGCGATCAAACCTTAATGCATGATCGAGATCCACACAACCAAGCATAATCATAACATGCTCTTTCCATTGCTTGAAGTTAGAACCATTAAGCTCAGGGATGTTGTTCAAATTGGCAGATATGGAAGACACTATAAAAGAGAATAATAAACTCACAATTAATTAAACATCGAAACATGCATATACAAAGATAAAATCACGGACCAAAAAATATATGCATTGGTGGGCCCATATCAAGAAACCTAGCACAACATTATCATTTAGTCTTTGGACATAAATAATAATTTGTAAGTGGTACTCTTAAATATAGTAAAAAATATTGATATCTAAAACGGCCTCACAATGTGCCTTTCTTTGGACCGACATATTGTAAGCATGTTAACATCAAATATATCACATATTCATGACTATCATTATCTGGCCAAAACAATCTTCCTCTGGACCGATTATTTCGCATAGATAACTTAATTTATGAAAATTAATTAAATCTTACCTAACAGAGGTTACTTTGATAACATATTAATTCATTGTAATTAATTTTCATAATTACCGAAGCAGAAGTACCAGAACTAAGCATATAAATGACCTGATAGAACTAAATTCCGAATCAATTGCAAAATGAATTTTCGCAACTCTGGTACATATAGGTTCATATTGTAATGGTCTTAAATCTATTTTAATCTAAGCATCTTGCACGTTTAACGAGATAATCAACAAAAGTTTCAATGCCACATGAAGCAATAGATATATATATATACAAAACTGCTGTAATCATCATGAATTCCAAATTGATATATCTCCAAAAAAACATGACAAGGCTCGTATCAAGCACTCAATGCATACATTAGCACATATATTTATATTTATAGAACAACAAATATGTACTTCAAGGCAAATAATAAACATGGCCATTAAATTTAATGACAATTGTCAAACATATATGAAATTCACTTTCATTGGCACGTAAAACTGAAGGTTAATCTGCAGCAAAATAATTACTAATAGCAACATAATCAATTAACCACCTCCAGCATATACATCCTAGGCCAAAACTACAATTTCGCAAATAATTAAGTTCTAACAATTTGAAGAAATCAGAATATCAAATCAATAACCTTATTCGTGAAAAACGAAACTCATCGATTGAATGAAACCTTGATCAATATTATGAAATCGACAACCAATATCAATTTTCGATCTATTTGTTATCAATCGAAAATAAATTTCAATCTTTCGATATGAGAGTAGCTCTGATACCACTTGTAGGTAAAATTCCTAATTCGTAATAAACATGCCGAAATCATCGAGAAAACACAAACGGAAGCGTTACTTGACACGCCATCAATTCTATTCTCTCTGGGATGAGACAGAAAAGAAGACAAAGAACATATCTGACTTAGGGACCACAACCCTAATATATAACTAAAAGTAGGGTACCTTAATTATAGGTCCATCAATCATAATTAAGTTTCCACGGGTTTCTACACATAAAAGACCCATACTCCAACAAATATTCCTATAAGCCCATGTAAATAAATAAATAAATCTTAAGTAGATCACTCAATTAGGCATGTATTATGAGATAACCTACGTATAATTTATTAAATATATGAGACTACTAAATAGAAAATACAACAAGAATATCTTCCCGTTAAGCGTGATATATGTTTCTCTAATATATTCTTTTTGTCATTGCCTTATTCTGTTTATTTTTTCGGATATTAAATTTTGGTCTCTCTAGTAAAAATTTTAAGTGTTCTAAAGTCTTTATTCAATGCGATGTCGATGGAGTACTTCACGTGTGTCGGTTAAAAGTGCGGCGTTGGCCTTCACTGGAACCAGACATTTTTCTCCATTTTCTTTGTATTTTGTAATCTCGATTTTGTTTTGAATTATAACATTACCTAATTATTTGTCGAGTAAAAGAAAAAGTTTTTTTTTTTTTTCCTTTTAAGACACACTCCCAAGTGCATAGAAAGTTTTGGATTCATGTCATTACTCTAAAAGAAGAACCTTTTAATCACTTGAAACTATCCTACTGGCATTGAATAAATGAAAAGGTTGTTCTCCCATCAAACTTCACTTATTTATAATTTATTGTATTCTGAGTAATTTCGCCGAACAAAAATTATAAAATTTGATAAATCTCACTTTAAAATCATAATTGACAACTTGATTATTTGCGCACACTTGTGTGTTAATTGCCCCATTTTGCGATATAATTTGGTTTTTATTCGATGAGTTAAACTGTTTTGCTCATTTATAGTAGTTATGAGAGTTTAGAGAGAGAGAGAGAGAGTTAAAGCTAGCTCTACAATTTGGAGTATTTACAAGAACTTGAGCTTTAGTACTTTTTGTTATTTTAAGAGAATCGATGCTAGTTCTCCAACTATATCTCTAATGAGATTTGAACCTATAATTTATTGGTTTACAGGTGCAAATACTTATCACTTAAGCCATCTGTTAGTCTTTTAACTTGAGCTTTAGCACTTGATCCAAGTAATGTGATCGCACTAAATTATCAGATTTCAAAATTAACTTCGTGGAATATTTTGGATGCTTGATTGTTCAATTTGTGTTACCATTTACCAGATAAACAACAATTTTTAGTAGTGAGACAAGTGACAACTGATCCTTGAAGACATGAAGTTAAATTGGAGAATGAATGTTAATTGAAGATTAATATATATGTGATTGGACTAGAATTCTTTTCTCACCCTTTATTGGGAAGTAATCCTTCACTCTCTTTCACTCTTGGCAGCTTGTTTTCTCTCTCTTTTTTTTTTTTTCTTTTTTTTGTTTGGACGAATTTTTTTTTTTTTTTTTCCAGAATTAACCTTATTTCTCACCCATCATTTGTTAGAGATAGAGATTTATTTTCTACGCAAGTCAAGATAGTATCATTTTGCTCGATCAACATTATGGACATGAGTAGCTAAATTTTTATTATTTAGTTAAGAAATTCGAGATTCCAATTTGATATTACGAGATCATAACTTTTTTATTATTTTTAATAAATTTAGGTATTTATTCATTCCTAGGGTTTATTGAAATTTATTTGTGTGTAGTCAATTTACTGATAGTGTATGATCTCTATATTAGTTCATGTGCTAAGTCATTCATGTTATATATATACATATATATATATAGAGTGCATGATATAAATGGTAAATTATAACAAAGTTTTAGTAAAAGTATCCGATTTCATTTGTGGAATTAACTCTAATTTAAACTTAATCATGTGTCACGATTTTACTAATTAGAAACGGTGTTTCTTTATCATTAATGCTGCTAACTCATAGCTAGGGTTGTCACTTAGTTAGGGAAAATCATCGAAGATTGCTCTTTGGTCATTCCAATTTTTGTAATACACGTACACTCAAATGAGATTCGAACTCGAGATATTGTCCTGAAAAATGAATCCTTTAACCACTTGCATCAACCCCTGTTGATGGTCATTCCATAAATTAAGTGGAATAACAAATTAATTAGAATCAATTGGGTTAGTAGCGTGAATAAGAATCTGAGTTGTTTAGAAGAAGGGGCCACGTGGCCACTTGTTTAGAATAGTCTGGAAGTTTGTATTTATCTTTGACCATATATATTGGTCTGCAGACTCTTTTTGTAAGTGAGAAGCTCATTAATGAAATTCCAATTTCCCCAAAATCTACTTACAATATGGTATCAAGAATTTTCTAAGCTTCTGCTTTTCTTCTTCGCGTCTGTGTTACGCCATGGCCATCGGTGAATCCTCCGCCTCTCTTCCGGCGATCTCTTCAATGATCCTTTTTATCTTCACCAGCCTGAAAATACCACATGGCTGATTGTTTCTTCGGCTTTGACTGGCGACAATTACAACACATGGAGTCGCTTCATGCTCATCGCCTTATCTGCGAAAAACAAACACGGATTTGTCGATGGCTCAATTTCTCCGCCGACCACGACGGATTCACTAGCTCGTCGCCAGGCATGGATTCGTTACAACCATGTGGTCATCTCCTTGATAGTTCATTCCATTTCTACAGAGATTGCTGCTAGCATTTTGTTTTTCGACACGGCTCGCGATATTTGGCTAGATTTACGCGAGCGATTCCAGCAGTCTAATGGTCCTTGGATCTTTCAACTGCGTCATATTCTGTTATCCACGCTCCAGGAGAATGCTTTAGTTAGCATTTATTTCACCAGGTTTAAGGCAATTTGGGAGGAATTGTCCAATTACCGACCGACGTGCACCTGTAATCGCTGTACTTGGAAGGCGTACGTGACTTGTGTTCTTATATATACACAGATTTGCAGTCACATTCTCATGATGGATCCTCTACCATCGATGAGCAAAATGTTTGCCCTAGTCACGCAGGAGGAACGTCAACGTGGATTAGGCTTTGTTCCCGTTTCTAACTCTACACCTACTGCCTTTGATGTTCGTGACTCAAATCCTAATCCGGCTTTTAGATCTTCATCTACGTCTGCTTGCTTTACTAGTTGTGGTTTTTTGGCAAACAAAGGAAAATCGCGAATAGAGTGCACCTACTGTCATGGCACGAATCACACTGTGGACAAATGCTACCGCTTACACGGACATACTCCTGGCGACAACACTGAAAATCGGTCACGACAATCCACTTCTATTCGTCAGCCATCTTCTTCCAACGATGTGGTTAATCATGTGGAAATGACACCTCATCTCACTCATCAGGCTAATGCTTCTCCATCTGATTTCTTTCATTCTTCGACTGCTCCACAATACCAATCCTTGTTGTCCATTTTATCTTCACCGGTCTAGGCTTCCTTGGCTATTGGGGGTGATAATAGTGAAACTGAACCTGTTACAGGTATTAATTTAACTGCTTTGTCTCATACTATTTTGGATACATGAGAATGGATCCTATACTCTGGTGCGAGTAGTCATATCACTTGTGATATATCTCTGTTTGCTGATGTTAAGAAGGTGTCTTGTGCTCAAATTGTTCTTCCAGTTGGCTCTAAGTGTTCTGTTTCACATAAAGGATCTATTAGGATACATTATCATCTCATCCTTCGTGATGTTCTATATGTTCCTCACTTTCAGTTTAATCTGATTTCCATCAGTCGATTGTTGTATGACTCTCAGTTACAGATTTCATTCCTACATGATTGTTGTTTAATTCAGGATTTAAGGCAGAAGGTGTTGATTGGCACGACTGACCTTCAGGGGGACTTTACATTTTGGATGTTGCTCATTCTTTTCCTAGTGATGCATAGTATGTCAATAAAGTTTCTGTTAGCACATGGCATAACAGGCTAGGTCATGTTTCTGTGCCTGTTATTGACCATCTTAAAGATGAATTGAATTTTTCTGGTAAATCTCTTTATAGTCCATGTACTGTTTGTCCATTAGCGAAACAACGAAGATTATCCTTTCCTTCGAATAATAACAATCTTCTCAGGCTTTTGATCTCATTCATGCTGATATTTGGGGTTTGTTTAATCAGGCCCCGTCAAATAGTTACAAATATTTTTTGACGTTGGTTGATGATTTTACGAGGTTTACTTGGTTGTTTTTAGTTAAGGCAAAGTCAGATGTTCTTCGTATCGTGCCTCAATTCTTTCACATGATTCAAACTCAGTTCAATGCAAAGGTGAAGAAATTTAGGTCTGATAATGCACCAAAGCTGGCATTTACTGAATTTTTCAATGATCTAGGTGTGTTACATCAATTTTCATGTGTAGAAACGCCCCAGAAAAACTCCATAGAAGAAAGAAAAAACCAGCACTTGTTGAATATAGCTAGAGCCTTATAGTTCCCGTCGAAGGTTCTCTTACATTTTTGGACAGACTGTGTTTTGACTACTACTTTTCTGATTAATAGAACACCTTTAGCTGGATTAGATTATAAATCTCCCTATGAGTTGCTGTATGGATATACCTTTGATTATAGTCTTCTAAAGGTGTTTGGTTGTTTGGAGTATGCATCTACACTTGTTTCACAATGACATAAATCCTCTTCCAGAGCATGAGCATACATTTTTCTTGGATATCCTCCAGGTGTCAAAGGTTATAAGTTGCTAGATATAGAGACAAGGGAGGTCTTCATATCTAGAGATGTTGAGTTTCATGAAGAAAATTTTCCATTCCAGCAGTACTTATCTCATGATGAACAGGATGCTGACTTGTTTCGGGGTATATCCTTACCTTTGCCTATTGCTGAACAATATGAGGTGTCAAATGATTCCATAAATGTGCAATCTTCGCAGCCTCAATGTAGGTGGTCCAGCAAGGTCATCACCAGACCTTCTTACCTTCAGGATTACCACTATAATCTGATGTATAATGATACCTATCAGGATTCCAAGAGCTTATATTCTTTGTCCAACTATTCGTCTTATCATAAGTATTCGATTAATCACAAGTACTTAGCTCTCAACATATCTGCTCATGTCGAGCCACAACATTTTCATGAAGTTGTATAATCACATGAATGGCAGAAAGCAATACAGGATGAACTTGAGGCCATGGACCAAAATCATACTTGGACAGTGGTTCCACTTCCTCATAGCACACACACTATCGGATGTAGGTGGGTATATAAACTTAAATTTAAGTTGGATGGGACCTTGGAGAGACATAAGACACAACTTGTGGCTAAAGGTTATAGCCAAATGGAGGGTGTCGACTATATGGACACTTATTCACCCGTTGCTAAGATGGTAACAGTAAAGGATTCAATTTTCAGCATTGGTGAAATATGGTTTTGTTCAATCAAAATCAGATTATTCTCTTTTTACTAAGGGTTCTGGATCCACTTTTTTTTGCTTTACTTATGTACGTGGATGATATTGTTATAGCAGGTCCTAACCATCAGCTTATAAGTGATTTAAAGGAGTTCTTTAGTTCCCAGTTCAAGTTAAAGGATCTTGGGAGTTTGAAGTACTTTTTGGGGGTGGAGATTGCCCGATCACAGACATGAATCTTACTGTGCCAAAGACAATATACGTTGCAATTGTTAGTTAAAGTTGGCTTCTTGGGAGCTTGTTAGGAATAGTGCCCTAGAAAGCCAATTGTACATCCGCTTTGTACTTTTCCTTATTGTGATCATAGATAATCTTTGAATAATATAACGAATTGAGGCAACACTTCTTTATATGCTCTTGTTTGGTATGCGTTTACTTTAGTTGTGCATGTATGAGAACTCCCCTAATCCTGATGACTTTAGGACTCTACCATTTAGGTGAAATGGTTCATGAAACGAGCCCTATATCACATAAGTCATGATTAGTAAAATACTCCAAGCCGATGAGTCCTACAGACAGTGGGAGTGTCAACCTGACTCCTCCAAAGCTTGCTTGTGGGATCACGCCCTTAAGAAGGACCACCTTGTTTCATAGAGGTGCAAAGTGTATAGTTGATACGTGCGTGATACATGAGGGTGCTTACTTCAATAAGTAAGTTCACTGAGGTGCCCCGTGTGAGAAGATTCCTAAATGGGAAAGGAAGTTTCTATTTCAGGAAATGGAAACTTCCAGATTAGGAAATATCTCACGAGTCATTGATGTGATTAATTGATCCTTAGACTTGAGGTTCCTTGTCACTTTATGAGTTAACTCTGTAATCTTAGGTATAAGCTTTAAAGGGTGTCGCCTTAGACAACTGATTCAAGGCTTATGCTGGGGCTGCACAAGTGACTCATGAAAGTGAATGAGAATCAAGAAAGGACCTACACTTGCATTTGCAAGGTGATCTCTTATTGTGTGAGTCATTCATATGCCATATGGAGTCCTTGGCCAAGGCAGTAGATCAAGACATCAAGAAAAGGGTTTCTTGGAGTGAGATCAAATGGATATGAAATGCACTTAGCTTTAAGACCAGATTATTATGGTTCTGATTATTCCCTTACCCTAGATCTTGGTTGAGAGATAGTAAGTAGGAGGATTGTATCTCACATGAATCAATGACTTAAAGGTTTTGTCGAATCGAGACATTCCAATTCAGCTAGGGGTTAAACACCTGTTGCTAGACTATGGTCGTTTAATCTGTGGACTGATTAATTAATTAGTGAATTAATTAATTAGGGTCACTGCTAATTGAATTGAGAACCTAGAGGGTCACACGCAATAACTTGGTTACATGAGTTAAGGCTTTAAAATGATTAAACGGTTGATCATACCAAGAGGGTTCCACACGTGTGGGTCACGTGAGTGGCACGTGTCCTTGGGACACGTGTATATATATATATATATATATATATATATATAGTATATATATATTAAATAATTAATGTGTTAATTATTTAATAGACTTTGGTTTAATTTTTGAATTAAAAAGAAAGTCTTATTTTGGAGAAACATAATCTATTTAATTAATTACGAATTAATTAATTAGATAAATAAGTTATTTATCTATTAATAAATAAAGTATAATATTATCCAAAAGGGTTTGGATATTTTAGCTCTCTTAAAAGTTGATTTGAATTAGAATTCAAAGTCAACGTTGGGAATTACTTGATGATCAAGTAATAAGAGAGAGAGGGACCAAATCCTTAGTCCTTAAGGACTAGGTTTTCGGCCGTCCCTCCCTTGGCTATATGTAGGGGAGCTCGAGCTCCCCTTAAGGAGATTGACAATTCTTTTGGTTCATGTGTTGAACACCATCCTTTATCCAAGATAAAATAAACCCTCGTTAAGCCTAAACACTAACTAGAGAACTAGCATCCTTACTAGTTATATTGTAATCAAGTTGGTAGACTATCTCTAGAGAGCTTCAAGTTAGAAGTTTCAAAGATTCGAGCTTTACCAAGAAGAGGGGATCAAGCCGCGAGAAGAGCGTTCTTGGGTGGCTTGAAACGCTTCAAGAAAGATTATTGAAAAGTAAGTTTCTAATCTCTACGAATTCAGATTCATGATTGCGAGTTTCGATCCTTTTTGTTGGAAAATTTTTAAATTTCCGCTGCTTTCTGATTCCTGTTTTTCGAACAAGTGATTTCAGAGCCATCTCGTTAATCGTGTTTCTGATTCGTCTCAATTATTCTGAATTTGGTGAAATTCCTAGGCTTGATGCGATTGAGTATTTGTAACTGTTTTAGAAAGCCTGAATTACGAAACTGTATTTTTCCCTGAAAGTTTCTGAAAAATGTTTTGCAAAAATTGTTTTGAAAACTGTTTTGGATATGAAACTGTATAAATTGTTTTTTTTGGATTTCTTGGATTGGTTTTACTTTTGAACGAAAACACGAAACGAAAAGCCTGGATTACGAACACGCGAAACCCCGCACGCGAAGGCGTCGCGTGCGCGGGCTTCGCGCACCACCGCTAGCCGCTAGGCCCGCGCATGGGCATCCTCGCCCAGTCCCTCCTGCAACCGCGCGGGAGGCCTTCCGGGCGCGCCGCCCGAGACACCCGCTCAGGCTGGGCGAGAATCCCGCAAGGCGTGCGGGATCCCTCGCCCAGGCCCCCCGCAAAAAGCCGGAAAGGGCCGCGCGCAGCAGAGCGCGCACGAGCGGCTCCGACGCGCACGGGCCCCCATTTTTCTCGTAATCCGTTTTCGTATTTCGTGCAATCCAGTCCCTATTTTAATTTTATTTTTAATTTAATTTTTATTATTAAAAAATGTTTTATTAATATTTATTTTAATTTTGAATAAAAACTTAAAATTGGGATTTTTGGGAAACTACATCTTTGATAAAATTGTTAATTTTCAGAAATTAATTGGAAATAGGAAATCCATACCCTGGCTGAGTTCCACTGACCACTAATTCCCCTATCTTCCTTCTCGAGCTAACCATTCGGTTTGTTCTTTAGATATATGCTACGGCCCGTTTGATGGCCATACTCTTTGTGATATTTACAAAAAGTATCTACAGGAAGCCATGTTGGTGCTAGGGCCTGAGTGCAGGGTTATTGGAATCCTTACAGCTTTATAATCATTCGTAGAATGATATCTGGGGTATCTTTTAACTCCGCATATGAGTCATACTTCACAAATGTACAGGGAAAGGTTCCTTCTTTTTTATTTGCTTCTTTTGGTTAGAACATGTAGCACCCCGAACGATGGGACACCACATCCCCCGCCCTAAGACCTGAACCCGAATACGAAATAGGAAATCCATACCCAAGTTCAAGTCATATCGAACAGGAGACTAACACACAACCTAGGCTAGGCGGAGCTAAGACAAAAAACTCAAAGTGCGCGGAAGTAACAACAACATAAGCGAAAGCAATTAAATAACATATATCAATCAAACGACAAGCGACCACATAAAATCCCTCACGACTTCAAAAGATTAAACATTATAAGTATACAAAAGTATAATCCAAAAGTAGAAATCATAAAAGGAGTGCATGTAACTTGACCTATACAGACAAGTGCTACTCGAACTACACACTTCCTGACCTAACTCGAACTCAAAAGACTTGCACACCCACACGCTATACATAATAGATCAAAGCACATAACAAAGGGAGGAATCATGAACTGGTTATTGGTTTTGCATACTAAAGCATTTTCAGAACAAACTTATGCATACATACATACTTATTCAAACATTTTATAAACACTACCTGGTTTCATAATTCCAAAACATAACAAACATAATGCTTGGCGAGTATGAGCTTCCAACCTTTACTCTTCATAATTTGTTGAGTGTAAAATTCACATGGATTTAAGCGTTAATTAGATTATATTCTTGTGTCGTTTGATGCGTTTATGTGTTTATTTTGCTCCATTTAGGTGTTTTAAAGGTTGGAGTTAAGAAACGGCGAGATAAGGCGAATTCGCGCATTTTTGGGAAAATTATGAGTAACCCCCGTTACTCTTTGGAAGAACAAAAGTGTTAACCCCCGTTAACAGACCCAGGAGCATCACTTTCGGCAAAGTATAAGAGTAACGCCCGTTATTTCCTGGTAGTAGTATTTTGGTAACGCCCGTTACCAGAGATAGTGGAAGAGAGATTCTTGGCGCAGGAGGGGTAACGCCCGTTACCCCTGGGCAGAAGGAAAGTGGTAACGCCCGTTACCACTTATAAAAGCACAATCACGATTTCAGTCAGTAACGGGCATTAATGATATTTGTTCTGGAGATGGTAACGCCCGTTACCTAGGCCAGCGAGACAAATTTATGGGTTGCTTTTTATAGCTCGTTTTGGGGTATTTTGGAGGATCTTTTTTTCCTCCGTTCGTGACCTAGCTGGGAGAAGGAGATATAGAGTTTTTGAGAGAGTTGTTCAGAGAATTTCGAGAAGACGAAAGGATCGAGTTCTTAAAACAATTTCAGTTTTATCGGTTTTATTTACTGCTTTAGTTATCAAACTAATTGCTCTAAGTTTTGTTTTAATTCGTTTTACATGTTAGATTTGTTTTTCCAGAATTCTCGAATGTTTAGGTTTTTGTTTTTGAGACTTTGTTTTGATTTGATCAACATGAATTTCTTTAATGCAATTTCCTTTAGTTTTATAGGTTTTGATTTAATTATAAGTAGCTAAAACCCTAGGGCTACGGGAGTGGTAATGAATGTATGTTAAGTGGTTGATATAATGCTTGAATGACTTATGTCAATTCTTAGTTTTGGAAACTGATTCGAAGTGAATTGCAACGGTCTGGCCAACCCTAGCATAATCTAGGATTACCTGAGAATTGAGAAATTAATGGTAATTGAGATGGTTTTCAATACTAGTAGATTTTAGGAATTCAAAGAGATATGGTTCTTAATCTATACAACGGTAAATCTTATTCCATGCCAAGCCACTAGAATTTGAATTGCACTAGTCTTATCGTATTGGTTTAATTAATTATTGATGATTGCGAGAGCAACGTTGAGCTTAATTGAACACTTGATTATACCTTGAGGGAGGATAATACAAACTTAAGTGACTAGGTTGTAGAATTGCACTTGTGAAACGAGTATTATACTGAATCCTAAATGCATAGTCATTACTCCCCAGCCTAATTAGTTTATTGAGTTTAATCTACGTGTGTTTAATTATGTTCACTGTTTTATTCTAGTTAGTTGTTTAGTTTAGTTTAAGTAGAGTAATAACCAACTTGAATTTGTCCAATCTTTAGATTAGATTTCCCTTCCCTGTGGGTACGATCCTATTGTGCTACGCGTATATTTCAGTGTACACTTGCACGATTGGTTTTACTTATAAAATCATTACAACATAATTCATAACAAAACCAAAATACATAAACATATCAATCCGCTCACACCAATGATGTAAGGGCCGCACGACCCTAACCATCCATACATAACATAACCACGAAGGGTAGCAATCCTGCAACACGTTATCGCCGATTTTTACGCCGACAGCTCAAGAATACCACGCCTTTCCAAGCTCCCAGATTCACGCTTGATACCTCAAATGGAGACTAAGCACAAGAGTGAAAACCCAATTGCCCGACATTGCCCTGGGGGTCCTTACCCATAGTCACCGGGGCCCAAACATACGGAACATAACATATGCCAATATTTCATAGCTCAACTCGCTAATTGAGACATAACATAACTAAGTTTCAAAACATAAGCTTACATATACTAATATACATAATTTTTTTAAATCCAAAGCATATTCATAAGGTTATAAACATTACTTAGCACTTATTTAACTATATATAAATAATCTATAGTTATATGCAAGGTAAGGAAACATCAATTAAGGCCATAGGCCGCGTAACTATACAAAACCTAAACCTCACCTTGTGTAGCAGGAGTAGAGAGTGAGTGTAGACAACCGTTAAGCCTCAGGCTCACCACCAGGTACCTCATCTGAAACAAACATACACAAAAGCCCAAGACTTAGACTTAAATGAATCAAATAGATGCACGATGATATATGTGAATGCACAAAATGCAATGTATATGATGTATGTCCATAAAACAAATCATTTACGTTCATACAACACTTTACGAATTAAAGTCATGTGATTCAAGGTAAAACAAATCATATAAAAGCATTTAAGATCCAATTCATCATACAAATATTAAGTCACATAGTATAGACATGCTCGGTGAGGGAAAGAATGGAAAAACTGAATCAAACAGGGAAAACAAAATTTAAAAGTGAATGTTATGCCAAAACTGGGGGGCCCGTCGTGGTCGCGCCAGAAAACAAAATAAAACCGCCGTGGGCGCAACACAACACCAGGGACAAACTATGGAAGGTCATCGCAGCCGCTACTGAAACCAGCCCGCGAAGGACTTCCAAGGCGCATTGATCTCGCAACCGCGAGCATTTTACGGTCAAATCTGTCACGGCCGCGACCAAGCTCCAGCGAGAAACTGTAGATCAGCCATGAAGGTTGAAAACAGAAAACCTCCCCAACACCTACAAACAATGCTCAAAACCAACACAAAACAAAGCACCAACAAGCACAACTCACCCACAACCCAACACAACATCAAAACGAGCATGAAAATAAGTATAATTCATCCAATCAAATTCAAACCTTCAACCCTCATTAATGGCATAACATAAATCCCACAACTACTAACCTAGATCATGTATTTAACACATCATATAGGTCATATATATCTCATATAAACTCATAATACATCATTTAATTCACCCAACAACTCATAATCCCAAAAACTCCATTAAACCCTTATTATTCACCCTCTAACCCATATGCATACATACACCCATCAACATGCTACAAATCATGGATAGAAATGAAGTAAATATCGAGGGAAATTTGTAGCTTACCTCGAATCACGAAATGACGAAGAAACAAGGGAGATATGAGCTCGAAATGATGAGATTGGCTTGGGGGTTTTCTTTCTCTTCTCTTCCTCTTGGTGTATGCGTGTGTGACTAAAATAGGGAGAAAAGGAAAGTTGTTTCAGCCCTTAAGGGTTTAAATGGGTCGGGTTATGGCAAACAGGCCGGTTCAAAAGAATCTGGTCCATTCGGATCTGATATTAAAATGGTAGGGAGTTCAAACAGCTTCAGAAAAATACAGGACTAATGTCAACGAACCTGAATCATTGAAACATATCCAATGGCGAAGTCAAAATTCTAATCTGAAATCCTGAGCTCAAAGTAGCCGAAATGGCTTCAAAACACCCTAATTACAATTAGGTTACTAAACTTTCAAAAAGTTCCAAATAGGTCCAAAACCTACTTTTAATTAAGTCCTAAACTTTCAAATAAGAGTCAATCAAGCTCAAACGAAACACTTATCATAAAAATTCAAAAAATTCATATTCCAATGATGAAATTTCATAATTTAACATTCAAATTCATATGATCAAATATTTCAAATAAACATTTATATCAATTTAAATCAAGTAAATAAAATTATAAAGCGATTAAATCACATACAAGGAATTTAAATAACATAAACACGTAATTAAACTCACACGTGACGTTATACCTATACAGTCGAGCGGGCGGGGCGTCACAGAACGTATCCGAACTCTCATTTCTTTTAACTTACTTCACTTATTGTTGTCTTCTTGGTGTCCAATGTTCTTCCAGGAGTTCGCCAAAGTCTGCCAAGGGTCTAAAGCTAGTGATCGGATGAACTCTCTCACCTGCAATCCTTGAGTAAATGCACTAGCCTTTACCCTTGAAAAGCGAATGATACATCTAACGCTTCACTGTTGAATCTGTATGTAATCCCGGAGGGGTTCCTCAATTCCCTACTTTATAATAAATAGGCTAAGTGCATTCTTTCAATAATGGGGTAAACATAAGGAAAGGTTTGTAAACAATCTACAAAAACCGTCAAAACAATTTATCACCTTTGGAGGCAGCAACGAGAACCATCTCATCTGGTAACTTATGGAACATTGTTACATGCTCGAACTTGTTAATATGCTCGGTTGGGACTCTCATACCATCATAGTTCGCCATGTGGATGGATCAAAAATTGAGCGGGAGATCTTCCTCGCGAATTGTTCTCGGACATGCATTCTCCTTTTATCTGCTCACATTTCTCGTAATAATCTTCTTCATTTTTAGAATTTTCACTTTGGTTTATGGGATCAACCCTTTCTCCCTTTCCTCTATTCATTACTCAGTCGTTGTCTCCAGATGCCTTCTTCTGATTTTGGTTTTGACTATTATCTGCTCGTGCAACTTGTGTCTCAATAATCATCTCTATGAGCACTCAGAGTTTATCCATTATCTTGTTGGCCGGTAATACTGCTAGTGCTCATCCATCCTCTCCTCAGATGTCTCGCTATTTTTCCATTTTCGGGGTGACAAAATCTATCTTAATTCTCCTTCCATCTCTCTTCTCTTCCTGATTTCTTCGGTCTAGTAACTGATTAATGTGCTCTCCTGAAATTTCTTTTATAAAGAGAAAAAAATTATGTAATTCGGCTAATACGCGAGAAATGAAGAAATTTTCATTCCCACATACGACGCCAATGATGCGTACTCGCCGAATCACTCTCTTTTCCTTCGTTCTCTCTTGTTCCTTCATGTTAACTTATCATTACCTTTATAGGCGAGAGTCATCCTAGGTCCCTATTCATTTCACGTTACCATCGACTCCCTTAAACTTCAGCGGACGTCCCGTTGTTCTCTAACCGTTTGAGGAGTTCGCTACCACGCGGACTTCCCTATTGTACTAATCCTTTCTCAACTATTCCCAACTAACCATGTGAACCTTGAGGTATATATATATAACTAGCAATCTTTAATAAACTTACCACTATCTTATTAAATCCACTAATAATATATATAATTGACACAAACTATAGCTCATGTCAACAAATTATTATATATTATTTCATTTTAACAATAGTTTTATTAAATTTCGAGGGAATTTTAATGAAGTTCTGAAGGAATTTCTACTTTCCGCCGAAATTCTTTCAAAATTTAGCGGAATTATAGAAAATAAAGAAAATGGAGAAAACTATACTTTGAAAATTTCAATTTAGTAACATATATAAAACTTTGATTGTCAATGAAATAAATAAGATAAAGTTATTTTCACATAAATATACGAAGAACGTACAAATTTAAATTTAGTTTAATACAAAACGAACTTCGACATTAATATAATTTGAAATACTTATGTAAAGTTTAATTTTATATATATATATATATATATATATATATATATATATATATATAAATGTCTATGTACAACTAGCAATTTTAAATTCAAAATTTATTATTATTGATTTAGTTCACTATTAATACATTTAATTACTATGGATTATAGATCAAGTCAATAAATTATTTTGTAGTCTTTAATTTTAGAAATAGTCATAATAAATTTCAAGTGAAATTCTCCTTGGATTCTAAGATATTGTGGAAAATTTTGAAAAGAAGTAACATTGTTTAAATATGTACAAACATTTCGGAATGAATATTTCTTTGGAAATTACCTCAGATATTAATATGAATTTATAAATTAAATATATTTTAATATTATAAAGGTACATTCTCACGGTAATGCCTTAGAAAAATTGACTGCTATCTTTAGGGCACCAGATCCCCTGTTTCTATAGCCTGTGAAAAAATTTGAGATTATCCATCGAAGTTGAGTCGTTACTAAGCTCTGTGTTCTATTTTCGTCCATTCATGAATTTTGGGAAAGTGGTGAAGCAGATTTTTATTGTGAGAAAATTCTGTTCACGCGCTGGGTTAGAGAGAGAAACTTGGGAATGAGAATGGTAATGAGAGAAAGGTGACGGAACTTGGGACGTTAAGTCTCTCTGTTTTCTCAATGGACTTGTGATTTGTTTGATTGATACGTGTCAGACCCGTTCATGAATTTTGGGAAAGCGGTGAAGCAGATTTTTATTGTGAGAAAATTCTGTTCACGCGCTGGGTTAGAGAGAGAAACATGGGAATGACAATGGTAATATGAGAGAAAGGTGACGAAACTTGGGATGTTAAGTCTCTCTGTTTTCTCAATGGACTTGTGATTTGTTTGATTGACACGTGTCAGGTCGGTTAGATCTACTTTTGGAAAAAAAAAATTAAACTTTCATTGTGCATACTCTGTTGTTTTCCAATATTAAGTACCTCCCAAAGCACGTTGTGATATACGATTCTGAAACTTGAACGAAGTCATTCGGCAACTAAGAGGACTATCTCCACTTCAGCAAGGTCTCTCAACTCACCATGAAGAAACGGTTAAAGAACTAACAACCAACTTTATCTTGTCATTTGCTAACTCAAAATGGCACCAAAGTCTTCAACACTCCCCAAAGGTTTGTAGTTTCTTTGCTTATTAACGCACCAACAATAACATTTGTCCACGTTCTTTAAGCTTGGTCAGATTCTTCTTGATTAACCCGTTTTCATCAATAAAATGACCACTTCCGAATAAACGAATCATCAAGGTGAAAATCTGCTAATCTTCATCGTTCTCTTGACTTTAAGATAAGGAGTTAAGATAGCAATCTCATCTCTTCAACCTTGAATTCTTTCATAACCATTGATCTTGGAGAAACCCCCTTGCATTTTCGAATTATGTTGTGTCTTGGTTGTAATGTCAATCGGTAGAGTAGATGGAGGAAAATCTTATTGTTGTCTTATAGTGCACCCTAAAACTCAAACACTAAACTTGATGCATACGGGTTAAAGATGCAAATGAAATGTAACACATAGGTTAAGAAATGCAACAATTAATTGCAATTTATAAAGCACAATAATTAAAATGTTGCATAATTGTAGTCATAACATGCGCACGATCATATACACTCAAAATAATTCATATTCAGAAGTCAAAATCTCATGTCAAATGAATGCAATGCACAAATATTCCTATGCCGTACGACTTAGACTGACACGACACGACACGACTCAAGAGCACCGATTCTGAACCTGGTAGCTCTGATACCACTTAAGGATGTAGCACCCCAAACGAAAGGCACCACATCCCCCGTACTAGGACCCGACACGTGTACGAAATGGAAAGTCCACACACGCGCCCAGTCATAGCGAACGGGATATAAACAAAATCCAACCTAAGCTAGGCAGTACCTAAACCCCGTACACTCGAAAAGATGCAAAACCTGAATGCGGAAGCAACCCAAAAAACGAACTTTAAAAAAAAACTTCATACATCAAGCATAGTTAATACAATTCATATATAATAAATCAATTACACGGGTTCAACTAATCCAAGGACCTATCCTAACTTATCCCGAATAACATACAATAGAACGGGTTCAACTAGTTCAAGAACTTGTCCCGAATAACACACAAGAAAACGGGTTCAACTAGTTCAAGAACCTTTCCTAACCTGTCCCGAATATTATAACATAACAAATAAAATAAACTTATACAAATTACAATATATAACGAATTCAAATGTATGCAAGACATATACAAATACAAAGACCAAACTCAAATCAAACATAAACAAAACTTGACTCAAAACCACCTAGCTCTAACGAACTCTGAATGCAAAACCTGCAACTTAAACAAGAGAAGGGGAAAAAAAAAACAACGAGGAGGGGTTAGTCCTAATGACTGGTGAGGGGGCTAACACACACCCATACATATACATACGAGTAAAGCATATATCAAATTCAAAATCACATGAACCGGGGCATGGTTTTTGTAATCTAAAACATTTTTCCCGTGATAATACATATATAAAAGAGTTTAAGGCCCAAAGGCCAAAATCAACCAATTTTATTAATTATGAATCCATTCTCGTTTCACGAACCAAATTCAAATTCAAACCAACTCTGTGAGTACGAGTTTCCAACCAAACTCCTCTTATTCAAAGTCATACTCAAAGTCGTAACCATATTCAAAACAAAATCAGAAACCAACTTTACTCCGGGTGATAGAAGGGTAGCAAGCCCTAACTATCGTTCAATGTCACATGAGTCAGGGTCTAATCACTTTCCTACACCTTCGACGGGGTTACTGCTGGCTCAAGAAATCCACCCTTCCTCAACCTCCTAAGGTTAGGCGAATCTCTCAATAGAGTTGTGTTAATGGGAGAGCTCGGCGACCCCACGGCCGTCCCGAGTTGCCATACCACTTCTCCAGGGCCCCAGTTCAAAGTCATATTCAGATTCCCACAGAGCTTATCTTTCAAAGCCAACTCGCTACACACTCACACATACCAAAGCTTTTCAAAATCAAACGGAAAATATCATACATATATGTAAAAATCATTTTTCAA
The DNA here is from genome assembly GCA_037501455.1 of Lantana camara. Lineage (NCBI taxonomy): Eukaryota > Viridiplantae > Streptophyta > Magnoliopsida > Lamiales > Verbenaceae > Lantana > Lantana camara. The sequence goes on along the minus strand of CM074857.1, from coordinate 97,112,396 downwards.
AGATTCTTAACAAACTGGATAAATCCCTCAAAATACATGTAGAACACGTATCTAAATACTTATATATACGTAGTTGCATGCAGGGCTCAAAACACATATAGAGTTGTCGCTCGATATAAATAAAAACAAAGAAAACCTCGCCTGGCACCAAACGAAGTTGAAGACAAAGCAAACAGTTCACCCCGGAACCCACAAAACCCACTTGTCACCACTCCGGGTGCACCTGTACCAAACTAAACCCAAACGAAGGACTCAGACTCAAGAATGAACCACAAAGACGTACAACAATGTTCATGAACGCACAAAACGAAATTCATACAATACACATTCACAAAGCAAACAATTAATGTTCATATACCACCTTTCATATAAATTTCACACATTGCAAGGCCAAATAGAGCATGTACTTATCTAATTATCCCAAGAAAACAAGTTACAATTCATAACTATTCTTCAAAAGATGCAATTTAGTCAAAGAAGCATAGAATGAATCACAATCAAGTCATTCTCATGCGTAATTAAAGCATACATAAAGTTTTACACATTATACATATTTCTTATAAATCAAATCATGCCACTACTTTAAATTAAGAAAATTATTCCATCAAAGTCATAGAATACATAACCAATTCATATTCATACGAACAAATTATTTCACATACCAAAGTTTCTAATTTAATCATTCAAAGTTTCATGCAATTCATATATCGCATAATAGGTTCGTATTAAATTTAAGTAATTAAACCTAAATTGTAAAGTTTCAAACTTAACCATCCAAGGCATAATAATTCAATTTTAATCAAGATTAGCATATTCATTTTAAAATAACAAGGGTTGAGTAATTCAAGTCATACAATTTCATATTATTCAAAAATTACACCAACAACCCCTTCAAGTTAGACGAATAGCTCAAATTCGACATATAAGGATTCAAATCGCAAATCAAAACATCAATATATATCATAATTCATTCGATACATGATTTCATAAACATCAGAATTCATATCGATCGACAAATTAAGCAAATCACATTTAATTTACATTTAAAACAATTAAATCAAATAATTCCTAATTACACAAAATAATTCGTAATAATTAAACCGAGCATCCGATTAACGAACAGGAAGTGGTGTTGGACTCACCACAACGAGGTGGACAAATTATCTGAGGACCGTCGGAATGCCACCACCGGAGCCGCCGGAATAGTGGCCGGCCACCGTTCGGCGACCGCCGGAACGTGCCGGAAAAATCCCGAAAAATCACCCAAGAATGTCATCTTCGTGCCCGTTCCAAATCCTCAATCAGTTTCTGAAAATTCCAAGCCGATCGCCTCCAATTTCAGATCTAAGAATACGAAAACCCCAAAATCTTCTAAGCCAAATTACTTCCAAACCGGTGAATGAAAACAAAATCCGTAAATTGCAATGTCTTACCCGTGATGAGACCTTCGAAATGTCTATGATAATCGCCGGAAAAAGTAGCCGGAGCTGACCTCTACCGCGAAATGCAGTTGCACGCCGCTTGTATCATCGAAAAACACCATTTCAACCCATTTCGTGCTAAACCGATGCCGAAAATGGATTCTCCACCTCAAAACCGTCCGGGAAAGATAGCTTTCAGGTGGACAAGGCCACTGGAAATCACCGTTCGCCACTGCTACAGTAACTCCGCCGCCAACCACCATCTTCAGCCCGCCACCTTTTAGGCTGTGACACCAACCCGAAAAGATGCACCGGGAAGAGATGCACCAAGCCCAATCATCACCTTCATGATTCGCTGTCGGAAACTGTAGCACCCCAAGCGCAAGGTGCCACATCCCCTGCACTAGAGCCCGACACGTGTAACGAAATGGGGAATCCGTACACGTACCAAGCACTAGTGAACGGGTGACAAACAAAAGACCCTCCTAAGCCAAGCAGTCTAAACCCTCAAACAGAGCGCCCAAAACAAAGCATACAAGAATGAAGGTACTAAAAAAACTTAAACAAGTCATCTGAACAAAGTTACATATTACTAGATCAAAATAAACACAAACTTGCCACGCCGTGCTCAAACTTAACATACACAAACTTCAAATTTAAAAGTTTGAAGGTACAGAATGCAATACGTGCCCTAATCAAAATACTGACTCGAACAACCCAACCAAGACTCAAAAGACAGCTAACAGCCTAGCTCGAACCAACGGACAGGAACCTGCAAGCTAAAAACATAAGAGAGAGGGATCAGTCACACTGACTGAGTGAAAGGCTACACACGCACGCATACACACATATAGAGAGCATAACACATATCATTGAAGGGAGTTCATGAACCAGGGCGTGGTTTTTGCATTCTAAAATGTTTTCACCCGTGATAATAGATATAGGGAGTAAAAGAGCTAGGCCGAAGGCCAAAACAACCAAATTTTAATAATTGAGAATCCACTCCCGTTTCACGAACAATATCTTAACAAACTAACTTAACGGAATCAAACATAAGCAAACTTCACACAAAGGGGAACTGTGCATAGGTTAGTATCTGTCCTGGATTCCCTATCCCACATTACGATAATTATGCATAGGAGTAAAGCCCAGCTTCCTGAGTCTCCCTTACCCATAATTACCGAGCCGCAATCAAAATCATAATCAGAGTCAGAATCAAAGTCTTATTGTAATCAGAGACATACCTCATTCGAATCCATATTCGTAATCATATCCGCACCATATTCATATTCCAAACGTATCATAAACATAGCATATTAGTATTCACAACATATCCAAAATTCTAACATACACCTATTCCCAGCAAAATCATATCCTAACTAGTTCTTAGTCACACCTAATCATAACGTAGTTAAATTTATAATTCTAGCATATTCATATTCTAACATATTCATATTCTAACGTATTCATATTCATGCATATTCATATTATAAACATATACACAACCTAACATAGTTATAGCATATTCTTAATCCTATGTTCATATCGTATTCATACTTTGCATATATATTCTTTATCCTAATTCATATCATGCGTAATCATAACTGGCACGTATTACATATACGTAGGGCTTATTTTGTATGCAAACATATAGGACACATATCATTAGGGTTTAACTATAACCTAACCTCACCTTACACCGACGAACCGGGCCAAAAAGAAAAAAATCGACGCCTATGGAGCGGCCCCATCACCAACGGGATACTCCTCTAAACAAAACAAACATTACAAGACAAACTTAGACTCAGAATGAACCATACATACGCTCGGCATATGCATATGAATGCAAATGATGCAATGTTCTTCATATAAATTTCACACTTAGGCATATCGGAGCAAATATCGAAATATCACACAATTAACCTAAGAAACAAACTCATCACATGTCAAATAAATTCATATTAAGTCATATAAGAGCATACCACAAGCATTCATTAATTTAAAGTTCAAACAAGAGACAACGGATTCATAGAAAATGAAATAAAGTGGCACTTAAGGCATACAAATTCATATCATGTCATAAGTCACATAACTTACGTCAAACGGATTCATAAGTCTCATGCAATGAACATAACATATCATTAATGAGCTAACAACACATACGTATCATGAAAAGATCAAAGATATAACTTGTGAGGCAAGGAAACGATGAATATGAACTTCACAAAGTCGCGGCCGAGACTGCTTCACGCACTCACGAAAATGGGGCAGCAACACCCCTGTTTCTCATCTCCATGGAAGTAGCAGCAGCTTAGCACGAAAGGCAACACATAGGGAAATAACATAGCAACAAAAACACACAAAACTCTGTTGGAAAACACGAATCAGAAAGCAACGGAATTTTAAAAAAATTTCCCAACAAAAGGACCTTGAACTCGCAATCGTGTAACCGAATTCGTAAAGATAGAAAACTTACTTTTCTTTTAATTCTTTCTTGAAGCGTTTCAAGCCACCCAAGAACGCTCTTCTCGCGGCTTGATCCCCTCTCCTTGGTAAAGCTCGAATCTTCAAACTTCTAACTTGAAGTCTCTAGAGAAAGTCCACCAACTTGATCACAATCTAACTAGTAAGGATGCTAGTTCTCTAGTTAGTGTTTAGGCTTAACCTAGGGTTTAATTTAATCTTGGAGAAAGGAAGGTGTTCAACACATGAACCAAGAATTGTCTATTAGCTCTAAAGGGGAGCATGAGCTCCCCTATATATAGGAAAGGGGAGGGGCGGCCGAACCTAGTCCTTTATGGGCTAGGATTTTGGTCCCTCTCTCCTATTACTTGATTATCAAGTATTTTCCAACTTTGACTTTGAATTCCAATTCTAGTCAACTTCTAAGAGAGCTTAAAATATCCAAACTATTTTTGGATAATTTTATACTTTATTTATTATAAAATAAATAACTTATTTTTATCTAATTAATTAATTCATAATTAATTAACTAGATTATTTTCTCCAAAATTAGACTTTCTTTTTAATTCAAAATTAAACCAAAGTCTATTAAATAATTAACACATTAATTATTTAATATGTATATAATATATACATACACACACGTGTGTGACACGTGTCACAGTGACACGTGTCACTCACGTGAGCCACACGTGTGATTTCACACGTGTGGAACCCTCTTGGCCCGATTAACTCGTTTAATCATTTTCAAGCCTCAACTCATGTAACCAAGTTGTTGTGTGTGACCCTCTAGGTTCTTAATTCAATTAGCAGTGACCCCAATTAATTAATTCACTAATTAATTAATCAGTCCACAGATTAAACGACCATAGTCTAGCAACAGGTGTTTAACCCCTAGCTGAATTGGAATGTTCGGATTCGACAGAACCTTTAAGTCATTGATTCATGTGAGATACAATCCTCCTACTTACTATCTCTCAACCAAGATCTAGGGCAAGGGAATAATCAGAACCCTAATAATCCGGTCTTAATGCTAAGTGCATTTCATATCCATTTGATCTCAATCCAAGAAACCCTTTTCTTGATGTCTTGATCTACTGCCTTGGCCAAGGACTCCATATGGCATATGAATGACTTACACAATAAGAGATCACCTTGCAAATGCAAGTGTAGGTCCTTTCTTGATTCTCATTCACTTTCATGAGTCACTTGTGCAGCCCCAGCATAAGCCTTGAATCAGTTGTCTAAGGCGACACCCTTTAAAGCTTATACCTAAGATTACAGAGTTAACTCATAAAGTGACAAGGAACCTCAAGTCTAAGGATCAATTAATCACATCAATGACTCGTGAGATATTTCCTAATCTGGAAGTTTCCATTTCCTGAAATAGAAACTTCCTTTCCCATTTAGGAATGTTCTCACACGGGGCACCTCAGTGAACTTACTTATTAAAGTAAGCACCCTCATGTATCACACACGTATCAACTATACACTTTGCACCTCCATGAAACAAGGTGGTCCTTCTTAAGGGCGTGATCCCATAAGCAAGCCTTAGAGGAGTCAGGTTGATACTCCCACTGTCTGTAGGACTCATCGGCTTGGAGTATTTTACTAATCATGACTTATGTGATATAGGGCTCGTTTCATGAACCATTTCACCTAAATGGTAGAGTCCTAAAGTCATCAGGATCAGGGGAGTTCTCATACATGCACAGCTAAAGTAAACGCATACCAAACAAGAGCATATAAAGAAGTGTTGCCTTAATTCGTTATTTCATTCAAAGATTATCTGTGATTACAATAAGGAAAAGCACAAAGCGGATATACAATCGGCTTTCTAGGGCACTATTCCTAACAATCTCCCACTTGCCCGTCAAAGCCATTCTAAAGCTACTCTAAGTCCCATCTTCTGAAGATGACCTTGGAAAGCTTCTCGACTAAGGGGTTTAGTAAGTGGATCTGCCACGTTCTCTGCTGATGTGACCCTCTCAATTAGCACATCTCCTCTTTTGATAATATCACGGATTAGGTGATACTTCCTCATAATGTGCTTGGTCCGTTGGTGAGATCTTGGTTCTCTTGCTTGAGCAACCGCCCCAGTGTTGTCACAAAACACAGTAATGGGGTCTTTCATGCTAGGAACAACATTCAATTCTTGAATGAAGTTTCTAATCCAAACACCTTCCTTAGCTGCATCATTTGCAGCTAAGTATTCGGCCTCAGTGGTCGAATCTGCAGTGGTAGTCTGCTTGGAACTCTTCCAACTCACTGCTCCGCCGTTTAGGCAGAAAATGTATCCTGACATTGACTTAAAATCATCTAAGTCAGATGCAAAGCTTGCATCGCAGTATCCTTCGACAGTAAGATCTTTCTGACCTCCGTAAACTAAGAATAAATCTTTAGTACTTTTCAAGTACTTAAGAATATTCTTCACGGCAGCCCAGTGACCATCTCCAGGGTCAGATTGGAAACGACTCGTTACACTAAGTGCATAAGCCACATCCGGTCGAGTACATAACATTGCATACATTATGCTACCTATTGCTGATGCATAAGGTGCATGAGTCATTCTTTCCTTCTCAAGGTTAGTCTTAGGACACATCTTCTTTGAAAGACATGTTCCTACACTCATAGGAAGGTTCTTAACCTTTGCAGACTCCATATTGAATCTCTTCAATACTTTGTCAATGTACATCGACTGTGATAGTCCTATTAACCTTCTAGATCTATCTCTATAGATTTTAATTCCAAGGATATAGGACACATCACCAAGATCTTTCATCTCGAATTGGTTCGATAACCATAACTTAGTCACTTTCATGTCATCCTTCGAATTCCAAATAAGAAGGATGTCATCAACATAAAGTACTAAGAATTGCACTGAGGTCTCCAATTCCTTTCTATACACACATGATTCATTCGAAATTTGGATGAAGCCAAACGCTTTGACCGATTCATCAAATCGAATGTTCCAATTCCTAGAAGCCTGTTTCAATCCATAGATTGATCTTTGGAGTTTGCAAACCTTTTGCTCACTCCCACTGAATGTGAAACCTATGGGTTGCTCCATATAAATGTCTTTGTCAATGTCTCCATTGAGAAAGGCAGTTTTCACATCCATTTGCCATATCTCATAGTCATAATATGCAGCAATGGCAAGCATGATTCGAATGGACTTTTGCATTGCAACTGGTGAAAAGGTTTCGTCAAAGTCCACGCCGGGTCTTTGAGTGAATCCTTTTGCAACCAGTCTCGATTTGTAGGCCGCAATGCTTCCATCAACTCCAAGCTTTCTCTTAATGATCCATTTGCAACCTATGGGTTTGACCCCATCAGGCAAATCTACCAAGGTCCAAACTTGGTTGGAGTTCATGGAGTCCATTTCGGATTTCATGGCTTCTATCCACTGTTCAGAGTCAGAATCTGAAAGTGCCTCCTCATATGTTGAAGGATCATTATCCTTTTGAGATATTTCATGGAAGAATCCATACCATCTCTCCGGCTGTCTGGGAGTGCGTTCAGAACACCTTAGAGGAGGATTTTCATGTGTATCGAAATTCGTGATTGGTTGTGGTTGATCAGAGTGGGACGTTTCTTCAGTGGGTGGTGTGGGGTCACTTTGTACTTCTTCTAATTCTATGATCTTGCCTTTCTTTTCTTTAAGGAACGGTTCCTCAAGAAAAGTAGCATTTCTGGAAACAAACACCTTTTGTTCAGATTGATCATAGAAGTAGTATCCTATGGATTCCTTAGGATAACCTACAAAGTAGCATAAGTTAGAACGAGATTCTAACTTATCTCCCACTGTCCTCTTCACGTAAGCAGGACAACCCCAAATTCTTAAATAAGAATAACTAGGGATTTTACCATGCCACATTTCATAGGGCGTCTTAGGGACTGACTTACAGGGAACAAGATTCAAAATCTTTGCTGCACTTTCTAGGGCATAACCCCAGAAAGAAGGTGGTAAGTCAGTGAAACTCATCATGGAACGAACCATATCAAGTAGGGTTCGATTCCTTCTCTCAGAAACTCCATTAAACTGAGGAGTTCCCGGAGGAGTCCACTGAGAGATAATCCCATTATCCTTGAGATGATTAAGGAATTCTTCACTAAGATATTCGCCTCCTCGATCAGATCGAAGTGGTTTGATCTTGTGACCAGTTTGGTTCTCAACCTCCTTTTGAAATTCTAAGAATTTCTCAAAAGCTTCAGATTTATACTTCATTAAGTATGCATAACCATACCGACTGAAGTCATCAGTAAAGGTTATGAAGTACCGATGATTGTTTCTAGTGCTTACACTAAGCGGTCCACAAACATCAGTATGGATCAAATCCAAAACCTTAGTGGCACGTTCCACAGTTCCCTTAAAGGGGACTTTGGACATTTTTCTTTGAGACAGGATTTGCAAGAAGTTAACTCTTTGAGATCATTTTCAGAGAATGATCCTAAAGTGTTTATCTTGCTAATTCTGTTCTTGGAAATGTGTCCTAATCTAGCGTGCCATAAGGGAGCTGAAACTTTGTCATCTCTCTTACGCTTTGTTTCTCGTTGTATATTCATAATATTGATATTTTGAGTTAGGTAAAGTCCATTACTTAGAGTACCGATGTGAACGGAAGAGTTGTTCCGTTTGATAAAGTATTTACCATTCTTAATATAAGTTTCATAACCTTCACAATCTAATATTGGAACTGAAATTATATTACGAATAATATTCGGTACATAAAGGACTTTATTTAATACTAACTCAAAACTACCTAAATCTAATCTAATTGTGCCTAAAGCTCGAGCTTCAACGTTTGAGCCATCGCCGATCTTCAAGACACATTCTCCTTCTTTGAGTTGTTGGACTTCACTTAGCATTTGTACATCATTACAGATGTGAGTTCCACAACTGGTATCAAGTACCCAAGAACTAGAATTAATAGAAAGATTTACTTCAACGAGAAAGATACCTTTCTTCAGAGTAGCCTTGTACTCTGGGCAGTTTCTCCTCCAATGTCCCACTTTGCCACATTGGAAGCAAACATCCTCTTTCTGATCACGCTTCTTCTTTTGGGCCTTCCCCTTCGAAATGCCACCAGTGGGCCTAAGGGGTTTCTTCTTCTTCTTTTGGGCTTTCTTGCCCTTACCTTTAGAAGGTCCAGAAGAGGAAGATGGAGCATTCACCATCAAAACCTTATTGTCCTTCTTGATCGTGCTTTCAGCAGTCACAAGCTGACTAATCAGCTCAGCTACAGTAGCACCAGCATGATTCATGTTGAAGTTAAGGACAAATGGGTTGAATGATGGTGGGAGCGAAGCCAGCAACAAATCCACTGAAAGCTCATCTTTCAGTGGCATGTCCATGGAAGCAAGTTTCTCAGTAAGGGCAAGAAACTTGAGTCCATATTCATGGACACTTGAACCTTCCCTCATTCTCAAGTGGAATAATTCCTTTGAAGTGTTATACCTTGTAACACGTTCATGAGGGTGGTAAAGTTGCTCTAAGTGGTCGTAAATCTCCCAAGCAAATTCCATGGCCTCATGTTGCCTTTGCAAGTCCGGAGACATGTTAGCCAACATAAGGCAACGGGCTTGGAGATTATCATCCTTCCACTTCTGAATCGCATCCCGCTCGGCCCGAGTGGGAGCCTCCCCTTCAGGACTAGGCTCCCCTTCGAAGAGAACATAAGTTCTCTTCTTAGAATCTAAAATGATTTTTAGATTCCTTAGCCAATCAGAATAGTTGGGACCAGTCAACTTGTTTGACTCGAGGATCGATACAAGAGGGTTTTTGGTTGCCATTTCAAAACACGTAGAGAATCACAGAATCTACGACCTAAATGGTAAAACAGAGAACTAGTGAGCATGCTGAATTATAACGATATACAAAAGATAAGGTCTTTAATCTATTGCAGCTCCCACTGTTTTTCAAAGATCTAGAATTCCCAAAGATCTAAGAGGAACACGTTTCCCAATGGGTACTAAGATCCTAGGCATTTTACCTCGAACCCACGACTCGCGGACATTCTAAGTAAGAACCCTAGGTAGGTACAACTTACCAATTCTAACACCTTTAGAACTCTTAGTAATTGTTTTTGCATCACCTATCTTTCAATATGGACCCACGACTCGTGCGACATCCATATTTACTTAGGCGTTAAGCTAGACCCATCAATCATAAGATCATGACCAAAACTTAGTTCGAACGACCCACGACTCGCGGACATCGCCCTTGCTAAAATTGACCACGAAATATTGATCATTTAAAATGATTAATTAGGTAACTAAGAACTAATAAGCTCCACTAGCTATCCCACGACTCGCGGACAATAACTAGCTTTACTTACTAAACTTAAAACCTATTGATAGAATGCTAGGAATTTAATTCAAAATTTGCATCTCGAATTAAACACCTATTTGTTCGAAATTAGCTTAATATTTAATGGGAATTTTCGAATCAACCGGAGAGTTATCCGGTTCGACCTCACCAACATATATGTTATCCAATTTTATTAGTCTTGATTAATGCAAGTACACTTAAATGCATTTCAAACAAGCACATAAACAGATAACATGTCCTAGCATGATACTAATATGTAATGATCATGGGTTCTACCTATCTTATGCGTGATATGTGGGAGCCACTCCACAATCACAAGTTCTAACATACATGCCACATAAACAGTTCAAATCACATAAGGGAAAGCGGTAAAAAAATACGAGCCCTATCTCTATTACATTTAACAATTGAGACTCCCCTCCCTAACATTTTGAGGGGTCTTCACTTATGGCCTCCTTGTTACTTGAATGTGGTCCATCTTACTCCATTGGTGCATTGTCTCCAAAATGAAAATAAAACCTCACCACCTATCTCTACTCTCAAATTACAATAAAAAGAAAAAGACATAAAGTAATAAGGCTCAATCTTCATATTGGCCTTAGACAATTACACGGGGCATACCCCGGCCTCAAAAACAGTAATATGGAAAGCCACATAATAAATCACATAACAGTACGCACATAAGTGAGGCTCCAACCTCAATTGAAAAACGCAACTATAGGGCTCCAACCCCAATTTAAACCATCCATGTGCATAAATTAAAACCATACATAGATCTAAACCCATGATCACCTAACATGCTTTTGCGAGAATTTAAATTTAGCCAATAAATTAAAATTCTCGTTTCAAGTCCTAATGACTTAAAAACACGGCTTATATGCAATTCTTGTTCAAGAGCCTTTTCAATAAAACCCGAAAAACAATAAACCAATAAAATTCCAATTAATTTCCAAAATTAATAATTTTATTCTTTCATTATTTTCAGAAAATAAAATTTATAATTTTTCCAAAATCCAAATCGCTATAATTTCTCAAAAATCCCAATTTAATCAAAATTTTAAAATAATTTAATTTTAACAAAACTGATTTTAAAAGATAAAATTAAAATAAAATTAAATCGGGATTTTACGGACTGAAAACACGAAAAACACGAAACACGAAAACGGGCCCGAAAAGGGGCCTAGCCGCGCGCGGCACAGACGCGCAGCAGCGCGCGCACATCGCGCGGCAGTTGCCGCTCGCGTGCGCGTGCCGGCCGCGCATCATGCGCCCGCCGCGACTAGGCGGACTGGGCAGGCGTCCCGTGCGGTTGCGGGACGGGTTGGGCGGGCGCGCCTAGGGACGGCTCCCGCGCTGTTGCGGGAGGAGCTGGGCGGCGCGACGGGCCTGGGCGTGCGACATGCTAGCACGCCTAGGCTCGTTGCTTTTCGTGTTCGTTTCGTATTTCTGGGTTTCTCGAAAACCCGGTTCAATCCAAAAATTAAAATTCGATTTAAACATATTTCAATCAAAACGGTTTTCAAAATCACAATTTAAGAAAACAGTTTCAGAAATTCAGGAAAAATTACAGTTTCGTATTTCAGGCTTTCTAAAAGAACTCATGAATACCTAATTCGCATCTAAGCCTAAGAATTTCTACCAAATTCAGAATAATTGAGACGAATCAGAAACACGATTAACGAGGTGGCTCTGATACCACTTGTTGGAAAACACGAATCAGAAAGCAGCAGAATTTTAAAAAAATTTCCCAACAAAAGGACCTTGAACTCGCAATCGTGTAACCGAATTCGTAAAGATAGAAAACTTACTTTTCTTTTAATTCTTTCTTGAAGCGTTTCAAGCCACCCAAGAACGCTCTTCTCGCGGCTTGATCCCCTCTCCTTGGTAAAGCTCGAATCTTCAAACTTCTAACTTGAAGTCTCTAGAGAAAGTCCACCAACTTGATCACAATCTAACTAGTAAGGATGCTAGTTCTCTAGTTAGTGTTTAGGCTTAACCTAGGGTTTAATTTAATCTTGGAGAAAGGAAGGTGTTCAACACATGAACCAAGAATTGTCTATTAGCTCTAAAGGGGAGCATGAGCTCCCCTATATATAGGAAAGGGGAGGGGCGCCGAACCTAGTCCTTTATGGGCTAGGATTTTGGTCCCTCTCTCCTATTACTTGATTATCAAGTATTTTCCAACTTTGACTTTGAATTCCAATTCTAGTCAACTTCTAAGAGAGCTTAAAATATCCAAACTATTTTTGGATAATTTTATACTTTATTTATTATAAAATAAATAACTTATTTTTATCTAATTAATTAATTCATAATTAATTAACTAGATTATTTTCTCCAAAATTAGACTTTCTTTTTAATTCAAAATTAAACCAAAGTCTATTAAATAATTAACACATTAATTATTTAATATGTATATAATATATACATACACACACGTGTGTGACACGTGTCACAGTGACACGTGTCACTCACGTGAGCCACACATGTGATTTCACACGTGTGGAACCCTCTTGGCCCGATTAACTCGTTTAATCATTTTCAAGCCTCAACTCATGTAACCAAGTTGTTGTGTGTGACCCTCTAGGTTCTCAATTCAATTAGCAGTGACCCCAATTAATTAATTCACTAATTAATTAATCAGTCCATAGATTAAACGACCATAGTCTAGCAACAGGTGTTTAACCCCTAGCTGAATTGGAATGTTCGGATTCGACAGAACCTTTAAGTCATTGATTCATGTGAGATACAATCCTCCTACTTACTATCTCTCAACCAAGATCTAGGGCAAGGGAATAATCAGAACCCTAATAATCCGGTCTTAATGATAAGTGCATTTCATATCCATTTGATCTCAATCCAAGAAACCCTTTTCTTGATGTCTTGATCTACTGCCTTGGCCAAGGACTCCATATGGCATATGAATGACTTACACAATAAGAGATCACCTTGCAAATGCAAGTGTAGGTCCTTTCTTGATTCTCATTCACTTTCATGAGTCACTTGTGCAGCCCCAGCATAAGCCTTGAATCAGTTGTCTAAGGCGACACCCTTTAAAGCTTATACCTAAGACTACAGAGTTAACTCATAAAGTGACAAGGAACCTCAAGTCTAAGGATCAATCAATCACATCAATGACTCGTGAGATATTTCCTAATCTGGAAGTTTCCATTTCCTGAAATAGAAACTTCCTTTCCCATTTAGGAATGTTCTCACACGGGGCACCTCAGTGAACTTACTTATTAAAGTAAGCACCCTCATGTATCACGCACGTATCAACTATACACTTTGCACCTCCATGAAACAAGGTGGTCCTTCTTAAGGGCGTGATCCCATAAGCAAGCCTTAGAGGAGTCAGGTTGACACTCCCACTGTCTGTAGGACTCATCGGCTTGGAGTATTTTACTAATCATGACTTATGTGATATAGGGCTCGTTTCATGAACCATTTCACCTAAATGGTAGAGTCCTAAAGTCATCAGGATTAGGGGAGTTCTCATACATGCACAGCTAAAGTAAACGCATACCAAACAAGAGCATATAAAGAAGTGTTGCCTTAATTCGTTATTTCATTCAAAGATTGTCTGTGATTACAATAAGGAAAAGCACAAAGCGGATATACAATCGGCTTTCTAGGGCACTATTCCTAACAAACTCATACCAAAACAGCCCAAAATCGAACAGCAATCAAGGATGGAAGCAAGGGGTCACATATCATCTTCAAGCTCAAGTTTCTTCATGTAGCAGTCATGGTGGTTCGATTTTCACTTAAATTACATGAAATAATTCATCACTCATGCATTAGGGAAGTCAAGGAGATCATATTTTCAACTTCAATCCAAGATTTACATCAAAGAAAGGCAAGAATTCATCAAATTATCACATAGACCTAACTATTCAGACCAAAATCCAAAGCATGCTCAAAACTCCATGAATTAAAATAAATCTGGGCTTGAAATGATCACAAAAAAATAGAGAACAAGAAAACATACTCACCTCTTTGATTGGAGAAGAATCGATGAAGAAACGGACTTGAAATCGTCAAGAGTGAATAATACCGGGTGACTTCTTTTTCTTCTCCCCTTTTCAGTTGATTTCCTCTCTTTCTTCATGTGTGGCTCGAAATGGGAGAGAAGGAATGTATAGGGTGCTGAGTTGTGGTTATGTGGGCCCAAGAATCACCTCATTTGGTCAAGAAATGAACAAGTTATGGTCAAAACCGTAAAAGGTGGCAAATCTGTCCGAGGTTCAGGTTTCAGACGAAATTCGGAGTATCAAACGGGCTTAGAAAAATATGAATCTAGGTTCCTTGGTTTTCTTTCTTCGTTATGAGTTTGGCGCCTCTTCCAGAATTCGAATCTGAATTCCTGAGCTCAAGTTATGCCTTCCGAAAACCAAGGCGCGCTAAAACGAGTTAGGCCCTCGAGTCCCTATCAAATAAAACGGTTTTAAAAACCATAACAAACGAACTCTAAAACAAGAAACGAGCATATAGACATGTTAATAAATCACATAATCCATAAATGGTAGGTTGTCATGAAAGTCGGGGTTGAAAACGTAGTTAAACGAATTAAAAACGGGTTGAAAAGGTTAAAAAACGTTTAAAATCTTAAACATAGGATGAAATATAATTATTCAAATATTCAAATAAATCATATAATCACATACTTGAATGCCGAAGAGTCGGGATGTTATAGAAACCGCCACAAATCGTCGCTGAAGTGGTGGCCCTGAAATCGCTCCGCCTGTCACAAGCTTCCGCCGTCGCGTGAGCTGCCGTCGCGGCTCCCCAGGCTGTGCCACCAATGTGAAATAGTGCACCGGGGAGTGGCGCACCCAATGCCACTAGTCTCCGCCGCAAAATATCACCGGAAGCCGCTGCGGACCGCCGCTGAAGTGGCGGGTCTCCTGCGCATGATTGAAACATCTACGTAACTCCGTCGTCACTTGTCATCGGGCAATGAAATTGGTATGGTTCCGATCATCTCATCGAGTACGTCAAAAATAACTACTCATTTGTGTGATTCGGTGGCTAGAAGAAGAAGTTACAATTCTTAGTAAGGGGGGGTCGTCTGATCGTGAGAGAGAGAGAGAAGAGGAGAGAAAAAGAAGAGCGAGAGAGAGAGAGAAAAAGGGCCTTGACCAGTCCAAGGGCGATTCCAGATATATAATCCGAATCCAACACGTTGAAAAATCGTAAAATAAAATCCAAGTACCATACAATAAACTTACAAACTCCGAAATAATTTGACAAATTAAAACGGGAAAGAATTTGACCAATTAGAGTTTCATTCGATTTAATTTTAGAAAACTTTTCGTACGATTTAACGGCACCCAATTAACATAAAATTAGCAAATAATTCACAAAAGATTCGAATAAATTCAAATTAAACCAGTTAAATAATAACAGGAATTTAAAATCAACTTAGCAATTATTTCATGAAAATAAATTCGAATTAAATTAAATTAAACGATTTAAGGCTTATAAGCACATAATTATTTAAATTAACAATTAATCAAAATTAATCCAAGTAAATAGCATGCTAAAAGGAATTCACATTCAATCATATAAGTCACATAATTCTTAAATTAAACATTCAAGTGTAAGGACTTACCCATAAAGGTCATTGGGTCGTGCTGCAGAGATGTGGGGTGTTACAAACTCTCCCCCTTAAGAGGATCTGGTCCCCAGATCCAATTGCTGAGTTAACGAGCTTCGAGTTGTAGTGCCTTAGTTCATCTCCCGGAATCGTGTAGAATCATAGCCTTGGTTGTGAAGTTTACTCTCATTGCTTACATCAAACCTTCTTCACGGTGTCTCGTTGTCATAGAGGTCTATCCGAGTACTTGACCGTTGATTGCTTCGAACTCATTTGATCACTACTATGATACGGATAGCCACAACTGCACCTAGACCTCGATATCGCCACGTACTTGTCACTTGCAAACCGTCGTTAGGCCATGCGTAACGCAACTACGACAAACAAGAGATAATCCCATCTCTCAGCATGTAAGTGAGAGAACCCCGTCCCTCGGCACACACAAAAGAGATAACCCCATCTCTCAAGCACACAATTGAGAGAGCCCCGTCTCTCAACCTAAGTCTGACAGATTCCAACATCTCCCAAACATTCTAGTTTGAGAAAATCCAGCATTCCTCAAACTTCTAAATTCAAGAAAATCCAACATCTCCTGAATATCCAAGTACGAAAGAATCCAACATCTCTCGTGTACATACTTTAGAAAGAATCCAGCATCTTTCTACCATGTAAATAGAGAGAATCCTGCTTCTCTCTAACACATAAACAGAGAGAATTAAGTCTCTCTTTCACTTAAATGGAGAGATTCCGACATCTCTCTAGCACATAAGTGCAACTATTTAAAACACTTATACATGCACACATCAAAGTAACACAGTTAGAAATTAAGACAATTAGCACGTATCACAGTTGACAAATATGTTACATAATGCAAGAATTAATCAGATAAGTGATGTATGCATGCTCGTGCCATGAATGTTTAGTGTATCGTTCACCGTAGTATAAAAAATCTTGACAATGCAGTTGAGATGACATGGTAGGAGGTTATCAAACTGTTGGTGATGCAACCTTGGTCATCTTGGCTTCTTGTCTTAATTCTTTTGGCGTGAAGAGGTAACTCAGCCAGCATGCCTATCATCAAACCCTATACCAGACCATGATCCCTGCTCAACTAGAGTCATCCTCGGTTTCCTCCAATATTTTTGGTTTGTGTGTTGAACCTTAGCTTACTCATCTTCAAGAAATTGCCCACAGTTGGTTGGAAATCAAGAATCTATCTCAGAAATTATGCTGGACAACCTTGGTGTTAAGTTTTAGGAATAGTGCCCTTCAAGAAGTGTTTATGCTTTACTATTTCCTTGTAAAATCACAAAAAGTCTTTGAATAATAAACGAGATGATTTTGTTCATAGGCAATCACTTCTTTATGTGCTTATTTATGTCTGTTTGGGTTTGACTGTGTTTTGCATGTTTTGAACTCCCCTAATTCGATGAGGCTGTTAAGAACTTTGCCCTTAAGAGAATGGCACATGAAACAAGTTCTTAACTTCATAGGCGAGGATTAGAAACTTCTCCAAGTCGATGAGTCCGACAGACAGTGGGAGTGTCAACCTTGACTCCGTTGAGACTTGCTTATGTGATTATATCCTTTTAAAGGATCATTCAGTTTCAAGGAATGATAAGTGCATACGATGATGCGCTTATAATACATAAGGGTGATTGTTACAAGAACTTCATCACTGAGATGTCCCGCTTGAGAACATTCCTAAATGGGAAAGGAAGTCTCCCAGAAACTTCCAAATTAGGAAATATCTCACAGGTCAATGACGTGATTAATAATCCTTTGACTTGAGATTCTGTAATGTCTCATATGAGCTAACTCTGTAATCTTTGATATAGGCTCAAAGGGGTGTCGCCATATAGACACCTGAACCACGGCCTATGTTCGGATTACACAAATGGCATATATAGAATATTATTAAGAACAAGAATGATCTTTACTGATTAAGTTGTTCGTAGTCCATTAAATATTAAATCCTTGGTCAAGGTGGATAAAAGATCAAGACATCAAGAAAATGGGGTTTTCTTGGATTGAAATCTAAATGGATATGAAACTAACTTAACTTTAAAGATCAAGAATAACAAGGCTCTAAGTTTATTCTCATGCCTTAGTTCCTGATTGAGAGATGGAGTTGTAGGAGGATTGTATTTCACTGATTATCATTGACTGGAAGGTTCTTCGATTCATTTCGTTATTCGAATAGGGATCACACACCCATTGCTAGATTACGGTAATGTGATTTTTGAAGTAATTAATAGATTATGGGAATTAATTAATTACTATCACTGCTAATCGAATAATGAACCTAAAGGTCCACACACAAATGGCAGAATACGAGGGTTATGGCAGGATGTTAATATGATTAACGAAGGATCAAATTGTTGATCGAAATGGGGCCACGAAAACATGGACTCCAGCCACGTGCCACACACGGTACGTGATTGCCACGTGTCACGCACACGTAGCCGACACGTGTCAATGACGTGGCCTTATGTGTGTGGTTTATTCCACACGATAGTTCTTTTCTAGAATTAATTAATTAAATTGTTATTAACTAATTTTGGTTTTTTAATTAATTATGAATTAATTATTAACGTTATTCTCAAAATAATTAACCCAATAAATAATTAATTATGAATTAAGATATTTATTGAATAAACTTACTTTTGACTTTAATGAGTAAAGGTTGAAAAGTCAAACTTTCTATTGTAGGAAAGAGAAGGCATCTCTTGCTAGACTTGGAGAATAAGTTAAGAACTTATTATTCAATTAAAAATAATAATTAAATTAGTTAATTAGTGAGCAAGAAAACAAAGCCCATTGGTTCTTGGAAACCCTAGGGGTTCAAACCAACCTAGTATAAGTAATAGGGGTGGTGCTTCTCTTATTCTTTAGACCAACACTCAAGCAAGTGTTAATTGTTTTTGAGAAAAATAAAAGAAAAGTTTTCAAAGTAAAATATCCTAGCCAAATACAAGCCATAGAACTAGCATTCTCACTAGCTTGATCATGTTCTAGGACTAGTATGTTTACGCCTTGGAGGATTGCCTACTTTGGGATCTAATCGAAGGACATTCGACGGACATTCCACTTGAAGGGTGTTCGATAGGTGGTAATGACATCAGAAGAAAGCTTCAATCAACGTGAGTTTCTTAAAACACCTTACGATACGATACAAACATTACAAGTCTTTTAGATCTACTTTTGGAAAAAAAAATATTTAAACTTTCGATGTGCATACTCTGTTGTTTTCCAACATTAAGTACCTCCCAAAGCAAGTTGTGATATACGATTTTGAAACTTGAATGAAGTCATTCGGCAACTAAGAGGACTATCTCCACTTCAGCAAGGTCTCTCAACTCACCATGAAGAAACGGTTAAAGAACTAACAACCAACCTTATCTTGTCATTTGCTAACTCAAAATGGCACCAAAGTCTTCAACACTCCCCAAAGGTTTGTAGTTTCTTTGCTTATTAATGCACCAACAATAACATTTATTAACGCACCAACAATAACATTTGTCCACGTTCTTTGAGCTTGCTCAGATTCTTCTCGATTAACCTGTTTTCATCAACAAAATGACCACTTCCGAATAAACAAATCATCAAGGTGAAAATCTGCTAATCTTCATCATTCTCTTGACTTTAAGATAAGGAGTTAAGATAGCAATCTCATCTCTTCAACCTTGAATTCTTTCATAACCATTGATCTTGGAGAAATCCCCTTTCATTTTCGAATTATTTGTGTCTTGGTTGTAATGTTAATCGGTAGAGTAGATGGAGGAAAATCTCATTGTTGTCTTATAGTGCACCCTAAAACTTAAACACTAAACTTGATGCGTGCGGGTTAAAGATGCAAATGAAATGTAACACATAGGTTAAGAAATGCAACAATTAATTTCAATTTATAAAGCACAATAATTAAAATGTTGCGTAATCGTAGTCATAACATGCGTACGATCGTATATACTCAAAATAATTCAGATTTAGAAGTCAAAATCTCATGTCAAATGAATGCAATGAACAAATATTCCTATGCCGTATGACTTAGACTCACACGACACGACTCAAGAGCACCGGTTCAGAACCTGCTATCTCTGATACCACTTAAGGATATAACACCCTAAACGAAAGGTACCACATCCCCCGCACTAGGACCCGACACGTGTACGAAATGAAAAGTCCACACACACGCCCAGTCATAGCGAATGGGAGATAAACAAAAATCCAACCTAAGCTAGGCGGTACCTAAACCCTGTACACTCGAACAGATGTAAAACCTGAATGCGGAAGCAACCTAAAAAATTAACTGTCAAAACAAACTTCATGCATTAAGCATAGTTAATACAATTCATGTTTAATAAATCAATTGCACAGGTTCAACTAATCCAAGGACCTTTCCTAACTTGTCCCGAATAACATACAATAGAACAGGTTTAACTAGTTCAAGAACCTGTCCTAACCTGTCCCAAATAACACACAAGAAAACGGGTTCAACTAGTTCAAGAACCTATCCTAACCTGTGTCGAATATTATGACATAACGAATAAAATAAACTTATACAAATTACAATGTATAACGAATTCAAATGTACGCAAGACATATACAAATACAAAGACCAAACTCAAATCGAACACAAACAAAACTTGACTCAAAACCACCTAGCTCCAACGAACTCCGAATGCAAAACCTATAACTCAAACAAGAGAAGGGGCAAAAAAGAAATAATGAGGCGGGGTCAGTCCTAACGATTGGTGTGGAGGCTAACACACACCCCCATACATATACATACAAGCAAAGCATATATCAAATTCAAAAGCTCATGAACCGGGGCATGGTTTTTTCAATCTAAAACATTTTTCCAGTGATAATAGATATATAAAAGAGTTTAAGGCCCAAAGACCAAAATCAACCAATTTTATTAATTATGAATTCATTCCCGTTTCACGAACCAAATTCAAATTCAAACTAACTCGGTGTTACGAGTTTTCCAACCAAACTCCTCCTAATCAAAGTCGTATTCATATTCAAAATAAAATCAAAAACCAACCTTACTCCGGGTGATAGAAGGGTAGCAAGCCCTAACTATCATTCAATGTCACACGAGTCAGGGTTTAATCACTTCCCTGCACCTTCGACGGGGTTACCTCCGGCTCAAGAAATCCACCCTTTCTCAATCTCCTAAG
Organism: Lantana camara; assembly: GCA_037501455.1. Taxonomy (NCBI): domain Eukaryota; kingdom Viridiplantae; phylum Streptophyta; class Magnoliopsida; order Lamiales; family Verbenaceae; genus Lantana; species Lantana camara. The sequence continues at coordinate 97,091,396 of CM074857.1, read as the reverse complement.
GTTAGGCGAATCTCTCAATGGAGTTATGTTGATGGGAGAGCTCAGCGACCCCACGGCTGTCCCGAGTTGCCATACCACTTCTTCGGGGCCCAAGTTCAAAGTAAAATTCAGATTCCCATAGAGCTTATCTTTCAAAGCCAAGTCGCTACACACTCACACATACCAAAGCTTTTCAAATCAAACGGAAAATATCATACATATACGTAAAAATCATTTTTGAAAGGTTCTTAACAAACTGGATAAATCCCTCAACATACATATCGAACACGTATCTAAATACATATATATACATAGTCGCATACAGGGCTCAAAACACATATAGGGTTGTAGGTCGACATAACTAAAAATAAAGAAAACCTCACCTGGCACCAAACGAAGCTGAAGACAAAGCAAACGGTTCACCCCGGAACCCACAAGGCCCACTTGTCACCACTCCGGGTGTACCTGTACCAAACTGAATACAAAACAGAGGACTCAAACTCAAGAATGAACCACAATTTATGTTCATATACCACCTTTCGTATAAATTTCACACTTTGCAAGGCCAAATAGAGCATGTACTTACCGAAGAAAACAAGTTACAATTCATAACTATTCTTCAAAAGATGCAATTTAGTCAAAGAAGGATACAACGAATCCCAATCAAGTCATTCTCATGCGTAATTAAAGCATACATAATGTTTTACACATTCTAATTATTTCTTATAAATCAAATCATGCCACTACTTTAAATTAAGAAATATTATTCCAGCAAAGTAATAGAATACATAACCAATTCATATTCATACGAACAAATTATTTCACATACCAAAGTTTCTAAATTAATCATTCAAAGTTTCATACAATTCATATATCGCATAATAGGTTCATATTAAATTTAAGTAATTAAATCTAAATTGCAAAGTTTCAAATTTAATCATCCAAGGAATAATAATTCAATTTTACTTAATCAAGATTACCATATTCGTTTAAAAATAACAAGGGTTGAGTAATTCAAGTCATACAATTTCATATTATTCAGAAATTACACCAACACCCCCTTCAAGTTAGACAAATAGCTCAAATTCGACATATAAGTATTAAAGTCACAAATTAAAACATCAAAATATATTATAATTCATTCGATAAATGATTTCATAAACATCAGAATTCATATCGATTGACAAATCAAGCAAATCGCATTTAATTTACTTTTAAAATAATTAAATCAAATAATTCCTAATTACACAAAATAATTCATAACAATTAAACTGAGCATCCGATTAACAAACGGGAAGTGGCGTTAGACTCACCACAACGAGGCGGGTAAACTGTTCGAGGACCGCCGGAAGACCACCACCGGAGCCTCCGGAACAGTGGTCGGCTGTCGTTCGGCCGCCGCCAGAACATGCTGGAAAATTCCCAAAAAATAAGCCAAGAATGTCGTCTTCGTGCCCATTCCAAATCCTCAATCAATTTCTAAAAATTCCAAGCCGATCGCCTCCAATTTCAGATCTAAGAATATGAATACCCCAAAATCTTAAAATCCAAATTACTTCCAAACCGGTGAATGAAAATGAAATACGTAAATTCCAATGTCCTACCCATGACGAGACCTTCGAAACGCTTATGATAATCACCGCAAAAAGTCACCGGAGCTGACCTCCACCGCGAATCACCGCCTATATCGTCGAAAAACACCATTTCCAGCCATTTTCGTGCCAAACCGATGCCGGAAATGGATTCTCCACCTCCGGGAAAGATGGTTGTCCGGTGAAGAAGGCCACTGAAAATCACCATCCGTCATTGCTATAGTAACTCCGCTGCACCAGCACCACCGCGTTTTAGGCCGCAACACCAACCCAAAAAGATGCGCTGGGAAGATATGCACCAAGTCCAATCATCATCTCCGCGATTCGCTGCCGGAAACCGCCACAAATCGCCGCTGAAGTGGCGGCCCTGAAATCGTTCCGCCTGTCGCGAGCTTCTGCCAACGTCGTGGCTCTCCAGGCTCCGCCACCAACGTGAAATGGTGCACCGGGGAGTGGCATACCCAACACCACAAGTCTCAGCCGCAAAATATCACCGGAAGCCACTACGGACCGCCGCTGAAGTGGCGGGTCTCCTACGCATAACTGAAACAGCTACGTTACTCCATCGTCGCTTATCGTGGGGCCATTAAATTGGTACGGTTGCGATCATCTCATCGAGTACGTCGAAAACAACTACTCATTTGCGCGATTCGGTGGCCGAATGAAGAAGTTGTAATTCTTGGCAAGGGGGGGTCGTCCGATCGTGAGAGAGAGAGAGAGAGAGGACAGGAGAGAGAAAGAAGAGCGAGAGAGAGAGAAAAGGGCTTTGACCGGTCCAAGGGCGATTGCAGATATATAATACGATTTCGACGTGTTGAAAAACAGTAAAATAAAATCCATGTACCAGACAATAAACTTACAAACTCCAAAATAATTTTACAAATTAAAACGGGAAAGAATTTTACCAATTAGAGCTTAATTCAATTTAATTTTAGAAAACCTTTCATACAATTTAACGGCACCCCATAAACATATAATTAGAAAATAATTCACAAAGGATTTGAATAAATTCAAATTAAACAAGTTAAATAACGTAAGAAATTTAAAATCAACGTAGCAATTATTTCATGAAAATAAATTCGAATTAAATTAAATTAAATAATTTAAGGCATATACGCACGTAATTATTTAAACTAACAATTAATAAAAATTAATCCGAGTAAATAGCATGCTAAAAGGAATTCACATTCAATCATATAAGTCACATAATCCTTAAATAAAAAATTCAAGTGGAAGGACTTACCCATAAACATCATTAGGTTGTGCTGCAGAGATGTGGGGTGTTACACAAATTTTATTCCTCCGATTTAAAGTGCTAAATCTTTAATAGAATCTCCCATTGTAATGCAATTTTATCTGCCATCAGTTTGTTTTTTAATCAAGTACAAGAAATATTGTGTATTCCAACCAGAAGACCCGTCGGAATTTCCTAAGGATTCGGTCGGAACAGCCAATTCCGACAGCATCCGACAGGTCACCACCTAAAGATGTCAAATGGGCTAGGCTGGACTGGCCCAACCCAAACCCGTGTAAGCCTGCCACTATAGCGGGCTAGGTTAGCCCGAACTATTTTGAAGTGGACCGGTCCTGGGCTGGGTTTTTTTTTTTTTAAATAGGGGTAGCCTAGCTCGGCCCACAAACCCACTAGGGATAGGCTGGGCTGAGCCTGGGCCGATTTCTAACGAGTTGGGCTTAATGGGTCTACTAGGTTTGGTTTATTGAATCTAGTGGGCTTGACTAGTGGGCCTAATTTTTTTTTTTTAAGTTTTTTGTTATATTAAAATTTAATATATTTTCATTTTATTACTAATAATACTTTATCTTTTTATTATAGGGTTAATTACCTTTATTCCCCATAGGAATATAGAAAATTATAACTCGTGGGCCTCTTAGTCAAATAATTACACTTACACCCATTCACCAAGTTGTTAATTACAAAAAATACCCATTAACTAGGGTTTCATTAAATTTTTGATGATATAATCAAATATTTGACTTGAATTTTCTATTTTACCTTTTATTTATTTTAGCAATTTTTTTTCAAAATTTCCCTTTATTATATTAAAATTGATAGTGGATGTCTAAATGAAATTAATTAAATTATTCATTCAAAAATTAAATTAATTAGTTAGAAATGTATTAATTAAATTATTCATTGAAAAATAAATTTATTTAAAAATAGGATAAATTATATCTTTAGATAGGATCTTATCCATTTAGTCTATTTAATCATATTTTTATTCATTTGATATTTTCATTCATTTTTAATCGTTTACTAGATTTGGTTTTATTCTTCCTTCTATTAAATCGTAAAATTTAATTTATATTGACCATAAAATTTTTTAATTTATAAACAAATTATTAAAAACTAATTCTTTGCAAATTAATTTAAAGTAAAAATAAAATTTACGAACTAATTAGTAAGTCCCCATTTCTACTCAACTTAGAGATTTCCATTGTCACTTCGTCCACCACCACCACCAACGCAGTCGTCCACCACAATCGTTAGATTTTATGTTCTCAAACAAAAGATGTGAAAATTGATCTTGACACCAGAATAACTCATCGGATCCTTTAAATCTTGAAATATCAAAGATCATGAACTCAAAATCTGGAATAACAAACACTAAAGAGAGTATCGTGAAGAACAGCTCTTGACATCGAGATGCAGATTATTTTATCTAACAACAAAGGGCATGGAAGCGTTATACTAGAGAGGGGCATCGCGCCGCTTTGAAGAGAGAGGAGGGTGCCACGCAGCAACGACGCTGGTAGCTGGAAGATCTCTCGGATGGATCTAAGATGGATAGGGAGAAGTGGTGGACGTGGTAGTAAATATGCGGCGGATGTTGGAGAAAAGGCTGTGGGGGTAGCAGAGGTTGTGACTAGTCGGTCAGAGTTCTATTTTCCCTTTGAATATCTCAAAGGAGGGGGGGGGGGAAGGGGCGTGGTGGTGGTGATAGAATTGAAGGTGGGACAATTGTATCAATGTGAGAGAGAAGATATTGAGAATTTGAGATGGATTTTAGAAAATATATAGGGTAATGGAGGGTGAAATAGTCATTAGACAAAATAATTATTTTTATATTAATTTTAATTAGTTATTAATAGGGGTATCACGGTCACTTTAAATATTTTGGGAATATTCTATTAAGTTTTAAATGGAATCTTACTCCATTAGGTGCTTTTCATAATTAATAATTTGGTGAATGAGTGTAATGGTAATTATTTGACTAGGAGGGTCATGAGTTGTAGTTTCCTATACTCCCATGGGGTCCAAATATAATTAGCCCTTTTATTATATTTATAAACTTTAACATTCTTTCTTTTCTAAGTTATTGTTTCAGTAAACTTTAACATTACCTTTCAGTAAACTTTTTAAGTTATCGTATATATACGAGTACACATTATTATTTCAAAATAATAAAATAAGAAATAATAAAAATATCTTCAAACATTGATACTTCATATATTTTATAAACTTGAATAATTTCATTGTACATATAATGATCAGCAAATATAATTTAATAATTCTATAATCTAATCTACATATAAAATTAATCCGAAATCATTTGTCAATTGTACACTCTGCATTTTATGAGAAGTACATTCGTTCAAAATCAAGTTCTTCATAAATTATTGAAGAATTATCGAAAATGGTGGTTGCTTTAAATGCGGTCTCATTGTCTGAAGGATAGTTTTGTGGTGATATCCATCTTTCTCCTAATCCGCACAATTCATCTTGTCTATATTGTTTCTCTAACCAATCCTTCCATAATATGCAAAATTTGATGGATTTTGGGCTTAATCAGCTCCTTCTATCGGCAATAGTTCTGTCACCCGCACTAAAAGCACTTTCCGAAGCTACGGTAGACATTTAATATGTTAGTAGATCACGTGCAACCGAAGAAAGAATCAAAAAATTCTCTTGTTCCATTTCCACCACTCTAAAATGTCGAATTCATCCTAAACATTGTCTAATAATGGAAGTTGTAAGTAATGTGTTAATTCATATGTTTGTCTATTAGATGTGGTTCTACTTCTTAACGGATCCACCGGATTTACTTGATATCGCTTGTGTAGAAGATGTTTCATATTGAGCCATACACGAACTAGTAGAATACATATCAACTAATGCATAAACCATGGAACTAACTTCATTTGTTTCTTCCCCTATATTTATTGAATCACATTTAAGACAAGAACAATATTTTTCCACAAAAAAAATGCAACCTTCTAATTTACATCTAGGATCAAAGACATTGGGAAGTTTTGTATAATACTTGCACCACTTTTTTTCCATACTTTTAATAATTTCGGCGACATTATCATCATTTTTATGATCACTAAATAATTTAACAAATTCTAACTAAATTAAGACATAATGTTAGATATATTATAATATGTTCGGGACATAATTTTAGTAACATCAAGAAATACTTCAAGTAAAGGTTCAATAACATGAATAATATCCCAATCGGTTTCAGTAATAAATTCACCTCTATGTTCATTATTCATTTCTTGATCAACTAAATTTGTAACAATACTTGCACATGGATGTGCTTCATTTAACATTCTATAAGTTGAATTCCACCTGGTAGGCATATCAAGATATGAAACTTTAAATTCCACTTTAACTTTTCTAACTAAACGTCTATATTTTTGTGTTCTAGTTGATGTCGACATAATGTATGATAAGGCCGATCTTATTTTATTTACATAAGGTGCAACCCAAGCCATACTATCTTGAACACAAAGATGCATAATATGACAAATACATCTAACATGAAAACATTTGCCATTAAACATTAGTTTCAAATCTCAAATTAAATAATCAATAGCATTGGTGTTATTTGTTGCATTATCAAAAGCCATAAAAAAAAAATTTAACCAATATTCCAATAATTGCAACAATTCATTATAGGTTAATAAATATGATTACCGATGTGCGGACTCAAGTAATGAAAATTAAATAATTCTTTTTTCTAGATAAAAATCTTCATTAACCGAATGATTCGTTATACAACAATAATGTAAATTACCTCTACCTTTCCGTAAATCTGATATAAAAGAAAATTTTGAAATTAAAGTAGAAAAATGAGTCTGTAATGACATTATTTCTTCTTCATATTGTTTATAACCATCTTTATAACAAGTATTTCATGATATTTTCTTACGTTGTGGTTGTAAAGTTCTAACTACCCATCTATGCATGTAATTATTTTCGGTAAAATTAAATGGTAATTCCACTCCAACAACCATTTTAGCAAATTCCTCTCTTTGTTCCATTTGATTATATTGAAAAGTTTGAATTGCACCACTTCTAGTTTGATGCAAAAATTATTGTGATGGACCGGATGACCCTTCAATAGTATCCCAACCATTATGATCTTTTGTTAAATATCTAGTTAATGTGCCCGTTCCACTATTTTTAGCAAATTTAAAAGATTTCTTACAAAAATTACATATAGCAAGATCACGTTCTCGCTTCAATGTAAAAAAATTCCAAAATTTACTACTTTTTTTTTTCTATTAGGTAACTTATTACTAGATGGAGTTGGAATTTCATTTTCTAAATTTACAGACGGGTGTATTTATAATTTCATGAATTAGTTCATGCTCTTCATCTAGTAAAATTGGGGCAAAATTACTTCTAATATTAGTGTGAGAAATAAGAGGGGGTCTCTAGTATCTCCAATACTCATTTTTAATTTTAATAAACTTGGAAACTCAAATTAATTATAAACAACAAAGAATTATAAATAAAAATATTGCAAGTAAATACCTATGATATAGAGAAAAGATGTTACTAGATTTGATTCTAGAGCTCCTCAACATGAATTGCCCAAATGATCTTCCAACATGAATTGCCAAAAAAAATTCCTACTATAATTTGAATTGAAGGTAAAATAATAACATATAGTATGATAACTGATAGTTAATAAAATAATATTATATATGCTTAAAGAAATAAATTTGAGTAATATGAACATTGAAAGTTGAGAGTAATTGAGGATGATAGGAAATAGAATTGAGAATTTGGTGGAAAAATGAGAATAAAATTATGGTATTTATAGAAGAAGAATTAAATAAAAAAAACAAAATCTAAACTTACCGTTATAAACTTATCGTTGCCCTGTAGGAGAAGGTGGAGTGTAAAAGTGTGTGAGGTGATGAATTCAATCTTAAAAACACAATGCCAAGTTTGTTAATTGTCACCCCTCATAGGCATAGGCACTTGTTGAAGCCAAAGCCCATTCAAGTAATTGAATTATGGAATTAATTTAATATTGGGCTGGGCTTTAGTAATTAGTTTGTACTTGGGCAAGTGGGTTATAATTAAGTGGGTTAATGAATATAAATAAAAAGATACATTCGCTTATAATTAACGGGCCTAAGCCGGGCCTGGGTTGGTCCTGGTTTGTGGGTTGGTCTTGGCTGGTTATGGATTTAAGTGGGTCAGTTTGTGGGCTGGGATGGGCTAAAAAATTAAACCCAATATGAGCCCAACCTAATACCCCTAACCCAGCCCAGTCCGCATCATAGTATTTTATGGGTTGGGCCTGGGCCGGTTCCAATCCGAGCTGGTTCACGGGTTGGTGGACCAGCCCGGCCCGTTTGACACCTAACCCGTAGGAAAATTACTTCTCGGAATTTATTAACTAGCGGAAAATCAACAGCATTCTGATGGGAAATAAAATCAAAAACAAAAAATAAACAATTAAAATATTTCCGACAGGATGCTGAGATGTCAAAGGTCGACCTCTCCATAGGCCCCTTGAGCCGCAACTCAACGCGGCCGCCGGGTGAACCCGCAAGCAAGACCGCACTGACGACAAGAAAAGCTGCTTTCGAGTCTTAGGTGATAGGGTCTTTGTACATGTAAATAGTTAGCGAGTTGGTAGTAGGTAGGTTGTTGCCCTTTTGTGTAGCACCCTAACCCCCAAGGCACTACATCCCCCGCACTATAGCCCGATCCACATACGAAATAGACAATCCGTACATAGACCGAACATATAGCGAACGGGTGACAATCAAGAAAATAACGAACTAGGCGGGACACTCCCCAACATACACAACCAAGACATGAAATTAAAAGCGGAAGCATTTCAATTAATACGTATAGGTACCATATTTACCAAAGTATGTATATAATAGGTACCAACATTAACTATCAATACATTATCATCTCTTATATGTTATACATGTCCAAGTAACCAAAATGTAGTAATAATGACCATGACGTGAGGTGCCCAAAAGTTCTATACAAGAAGATACAATGCTAGACTCGGGGAAATGCAAGACCTGACTCGACTCCCGCCTAGCATGACCACGACCAAAAGTACCTGAAAAGTGAAGTATCAGTCTACCGAAGACTGAGTGAGGGGCAATAAATATATATAGCATACGTCACATGCAAGTCATAGCCTCGGCTGAAGACTTGGAATGAAACAAATATAAATTTCAAGAATACTTGTTCTTTGCCCGAGATTACGACTATCCGTTTTAACTCGTTAACTTGATCATTTCATGAACATGTGGCCCGGCGAGTAGGGCAATTCTCCAACCTTTACGCCAATCGTGAACAATACGTGCTTGCATGATTAATTCAATACGTGATCATACATTTCATTTAGTGCTCAATTAGACATAATCATGATTAAAACATGCAATAACCCGAGGACAATCCGTGGTGCCAGATCCGTCCCCAGTCTCCTTCTTCCTCCGGGGTGATAGTGGGTTTGCAAGGCCCAACTATCCACGACATGGTGTACGTCGGGAACATGACTCCCTACGCACGGAACTCCTTCCACCACTAATTTCCTAGTGGCTTCGGGGGTGATCCCAATGAGGTGAGGGTAATCCAAGAGTTACCCGTCAGCCCTTACTTTCCCGGTTGGCTCAAGAATTACCCTCGGGCCTAAATACAACATGACTCGCCAAAACATGTTTGAAATCGTGAACAATCATGGTTTGCTTGCTTGAAAATGTTTATATTTTAGAAAACGTTTATAAATATAATAGATTTTGGCCGAAAATGTCACATAAAGGTTGTAAGGTTCTAAGTACCTAACCAAAACCTCACCTTTGCTCAGAAAACACAACAAGGATATGATCTAGGGAGCCTGCTCCTCGTCCACGACCTCGTGACCTGTGCAAACACGACGTGTATACATGAGACATGACTCAAAATGGACCAAATAGGACGAACGACGAAAATGCAACGAGATGACGAGCAATGAACAATGTAGCATGGAAATATCTTGTTTTGACATGTATTATATCATATAATAGTAATTTGGGATCAAAGAATGCATTGGATCATCATGCCAAAAATTAAATTTTATGCAGTAGGTTTTCTTCTGCCAACCGAGGTGGGAACGGCCGTTCCGGCTTCCCTTTGAAAATGGGAAGGGCCATTCCCGTGTCCCATTAAAACATGCCAGCGTTTTAAATTTTAAAAGCGCGCCTCTTGCCGGGAACGGCCCTTCCGGCACACAGGCCAAAATGGGAACGGCCGTTCCCAGGTTCGGCTGTCTATTTTAAACTGAAGCGTCGGAACGACCGTTCCCAAAAGGCCTTGAGGCGGGAAGGGCCGTTCCCAGCTTCTGCAACTGGAAAAACAGAACAGAAGCAGAGGATGGCTACGGCAACAACAAAACAACCACAAACTTCAAGTTTTGATCAATAAAAAGGCATGAATTCTGGCAATATACATGCATATATACTCAAGAAACAATAACACTTCATTTTAACACTCAAATCATGAAGAATCATCAAGAATCACAAGTTTTAAGTTCATGCTCATATTCATATATAATCTCAAATTTTGGCAAGAATTCAGGCTATAACTCAAGATATAATCATGTAATCATGCTTCACTCAACAAATAATCCATAATTCCATGATTCCTCAAACCCTAACTATCCCATACTTGAACAAGATTCATCAATCCATGCAAAAACACCCACCTTGAGCTAAAGAAAGGGAGAAGATAGATGAAGATGATGATCAAGCTTAGAATCTTCAAATATTTCTTGAAATTCTCGATAAAATTGGTTAAAATCTCTTCTTTCTATTTTCGTCTTGAAACCGAGAGTGAAGGGAGCAAATATGTTATAAATTTGTGATCAAAATGAGCTTGGAAGCTTGGAGATGCATATATCGTTACATCCCATCTTTGAAATATGTGAATTGCCATAAATTGCAATTTAATCCTTTAAATGCTTAAGTCATGCAATCAAGAATGTATAGTTTTAAATATGATCAATTAAGCCCTTGAAAGTTTATGCAATTAAGTCCCTAAAGTTAGAAAAATGGTCAAGTAGGGACAACTTGGTAATTAAAGCACTTCCGGTAATTATTTCACGTAATGAATATTTTTCCATGACATAAAATAATTTTCCAATGATATGAATTCATATATTTCGCATAAATAATGTATCATGAATTTTATAAAATTATGAGATGTCATGTAGGGAAATAAAAATTTAAAAGAATTAAAATAAATCCTACGCTCAAAATCTCACACGTGGCGTGCTTACCTGTTCATCCGGAACCGGGGCGTTACACTTTGTCCGTTTCGTCGTGTTGTACAACCCCTGTAATAGCTAGTGAGGGCAGATCAGAATTTTTTTTTAAAAGTATTATAGGGGAGAGCAGTGAGTCAAAGCAAATTTAAGCAAACATCTATTGTAATCTCGGGCATTTCTCCTCGGTCCTTTGTTGATGCCCGTAATCGTACACTATATTCTTTGTGAATATAATGAAAGTGAATTTTCCTTCAATGTAGATGTCCCTAGAAAGCGTCCCATTGGGGTAGGCGTGATTGTGACGTGCATCTTGTGTACGTAGTTAGTTAAGGCGGACGTAGTGTGCAAGAAGATGCTACTAGCCACACAGAGCACTTTCCTAGCAACCTACTCGATGCCCCGTGAGAGGTGGTGTCAGAGCCTCGTCTCTTGATCCACAGGATCGAGACAAGAATCATGACAGAAGCATCAGGGGCCGCGGATCCCGTGAAGAAAAGCATGAAATCGCGGTTAGATGACCTATAAGAAGAAAATAAAAGACTTTTATATGTTGTTTCGAGCCTGGAGGAAAAGGTTGAGAACGGGACTATCTGCCAAGGTTTTACGAAAATACTGAGATCCAACGACCTCGACCGAGTGAGGCGCGAACTGGAAGACATGAGAATACAGCTGGGGATACTCCAGAGAGCTGTGGGGAGCGGAGGTGCCGTGAACCATGATCCCATTGCAAGGCTTTGGATTCTTAAACCGAAAGCCTACGAAGGGGTAAGAGATGAGAAGAAAGTCGAGAACTTCCTCTGTGATATGGAGCAGTACTTCCTCATTGCGCATATAGATGATGAGGCAAGGAGGGCGACTACGGCCTCAATGTACTTGGCTGGAGATGCCAAATTGTGGTGGAGAAGGAAATTTGCTAAAATCCAAGCGGGTGTGGTGCACTTGGATATGTGGGATCATCTCTGGGAAGCGATTATTCCCAAAGAACGTTGAGTACATCGCTCGGAAGGCAATGCGTGAGTTGAGGCAAGCGGGATCGGTGAGAGACTATGTAAAGACCTTCTCAACACATATGCTAAGCATTACAGATATGTCGGAAAAGGATAAGCTCTTTAATTTTATGGAGGGCTTAAAAACATACGTGAGAAATGAACTACAACGCTAGAGAGTGGCGGACGTGAATACCGTAATGGGAGCGATCGAATGACTGTCGGATTACAATCCTGAACCTCGGCGGGCAACGACAACAACAAACACAGCGGCTACGAGGGAAGGGGCAGAAGGACGCCTGAGACCCCTTCCGGAGTAATTTCAGTAACAGTGGAGGAGAGAGACCATCCCCCAGTACAGTGAGCTCTCAAGCAAGCTTTAACAAGGGTAAAACGGTGGAGAGTAAGCCGTTCACTATACCACAATGGAGATGCTTCCTTTGTGGCGAGGGGTCACATTACATGCAAAACTGCCCGCAGAATAAGAAACTAGTGAACGCCCTGGCAAGCTTGTTAAAACTTGCCGAGAAGGGGACGGAACATGCAAGAAAGGGGTCACAGGTTGTGGCTGATAATTCTAGCACCCGAGTCGATAGGCACCACATCCCCCGTACCAAGAGTCCAATCCACATGTGAAATAGGAATCCATACATGAACTAAACAAGTTGCGAACGGGTGACAATTAAAAGAACCGTAGCTAACCCGGGCTAACCCTTGAACCAATAAACAAATAAGGAACAAATTAAAGATTTAAAAGCGGAAGAAAGACTAGTAATAACTTCAAGTAGTGAGCAAAGTATTCAAATATGGCCATCCCGGCCTACAATCATCAATTCCCCAAAAGTATCATAATAAAGAAGCTCAAAATAGAAGTAGAAGTAATATGTATGTAACAACAAGGTATGCTCAAGCTAGGCTACAAAATAAAGACTTGACATACTCTACTTCCTCGCCTAACGAGACCTGCAAAAGCTGAAAGTGAGAAGGGGTTAGTCTATGAAGACTAAGTGAGGGGTTTAATATAAATAACACGTATCATCCAACTTATAATCCCGAGTATAGTTTTGTCAATCATCCAAATGAATAGTTTGGAAAAGGAGGCAATACTCGGCATTACAAGCATCATTTTAGTTATAACCTTTAATTAGGCAATCGGTGACCTGACGAGGGGGTAAACTCCATCCAAACTCTGACAGTGTACAGTGATTAATTCGAGTGTGGGGTGATCATGCAAGTTCAATAACAATCAGTCAGTTAAATAGTAATACAGTATCCACCCTTCTTCCAAGGTTCGGAGGTCGGGGTTTGCAAGGCCCGAACCACCTCAGTACAGTGTGAGACGGGGGCTCATGACTCCTACCCGCTCCTTGGATGGTATGGGAACCACCGGCTCAGGAATTGATTGTGTGCATTATCCTCTAATATTTGTGTTTTTATGGCCACAGTTTAAGTGCTTTATTTGATATATATTGGTGCCTTGATCTATTTTCGTGTTTTAAGTGCAGTTGGGCCAATTTTATTATTTTGAAGACTTTTCGGGCCAATTAGAAGGATTTTAGGGGTTGACCGTAGCTGGAGTTATTCTTGTTGTTGACTTGCTGCAAGGAGATTTATTATTATTTGTAATAATATTTGGGATAACTTTGGAATTTATTTGGAAATGGGTTTGGCGTGACTTTATGACTGCTAGTGTGGGCCGCGTGCATGGAATTTATTGGAGAAGCCCAAATTCTTGGTCTAATTGGAGTAGGCTTTGACTTTGTGGGATGGTGGCATGAAACTAATTAATTAATTAAGGCCAATTTGTGGACTTAATTAGATGAGAGAAAAGCTGGCTGAATATTGGGAATTTAATGTGAGGAAGCCCAATTGGAGGAGAACTTGGAGAGCAAGTCACGTAATACACTTTGGATTAGGAATCTATTTTCTGGGCTAAAGTGCGTGAGCTATAAATCCTTTGGAAGCAGACTTTGGGACGAGACTTTTGGCGAGACAAGGATTAGGGGGCAGCTGGGCAGCGGACTTTTGGCAGCGAGAGTTGAAGATTTGGCCGAGAGCAACAATCTTTCCTCATCTATCTTAGTAGCTTATGTTTCCCTTTTATTTTGCGTTTACAGTCATGTCTATGCAGAACTAGTTCCTTAGTACTTAGCTAGGAGTTTTCAATTCATGTTTGCTACATCGTGAGACCTAATCAGTTTTATAATTCAGTTTAATTCAAGTATTTCTTAATTCCCTATTTGCCGTGTTTATTGCTAATTAATTGCTTAGTCAATTAGGGCCCGATTTTCTAAGTGGTTAGTTGCATATTGCTAATCTTGATTGCATGAAGTATACGCAGTGCTTGATAGATAATTAGTAGCACGTTAGTGATATGAAGTCGTATAATCGAATCTAACTCACTAAGGGAATTAATAATCAAACTTGAATCTTGCACGTGTCGTGACTTGGTTAGTTTGGGTTAGTGTTTTCTTGAATCTCAATGTTGTTGACTTATTGAATCCTGTCGAGTGTCTCTAGGGGTTGTAAGTTAATTAGGGAGCAACTGTTGAGTGTCTCTAGGTTATTCTACTAATAAGAGAAAACGAGGTGGAGTCGAGAGTCTCTATCCACCATAGCTAGTCTATTTGAAAAACTGAATTTATCCTTGCGTCTGTGATCGATGTTAAAACTGAATTGTAACTCTTAGCTTGGTATTGTCTCTCCAATTGTTTTAAACAAGTACCAATTATCCTCCTTCGAGTGTTTTATTATTTTTACCTGTTTTATTTATTTGTTCTTATTTAGTTTAGCAACTTCAATAAACCCCCCCCCCCCCCCCCCTAAACCTTTCTCGTTAATTTAGTGAATTCTTTTGTACTTAGAATAGAATTATTTTCATCCAATCCCTGAGGAATCGACCCGTTCGTACTTTACTACAAGCTTTAGTTGTGAATAGGATACTATTTATTTTGACAAATTCGACACTTGTCAAATTTTGGCGCCGTTGCCGGGGATTGTTCTAATCGAATTTAATTCTCTTTTATGAACAGGAGTATTCGCGGAATTGACGAGCCAATTTTCGATCCCGAGATCGAAAAAAACCGTAAAGTCGTTAAGGAAACAAGCTAAGACCCGCAAGGATCCAGTGGAAAATTCTAATCTGATCCAATCTGAAGAACCCTCTACTGAAGCGGAACATCCAGAAGACGAACAGAAAGACTTGACCACGAAGCTTGACCAAACCCTAACGATGGCAGTAGCCGCAGCAGGAGGACGTCGAACCATGGAAGATCTGGTGCGTCCCGTAGCCGCACAACAGCCTCTCTGCATCACTTTTCCAGAGGTGGCAGCAGGTTTCGAACTAAAGACCGGTACAATTCACCTGCTCCCCATCTTTCGTGGTCTGCAAAACGAAAACCCTCACCAACATCTGAGCAAGTTTCACACGGTATGCTGCTCAACAAAGCCTCATGGAGTTACCGAAGATCAAATCAAACTCCGTGCCTTTCCGTTCTCCCTACAAGATGCGGCAGAAAAATGGTTGTATTCTTTACCTTCAGCAACCATCACCACTTGGCAGCAGATGCACGACAAATTTCTGGACAGGTTCTTTCCAGCTGAGCGATACCTGGATCTCCTTCAGGAGATAATTACCATTAAGCAAAAAGAACATGAAGCCTTGCATGAGTATTGGGAGCGATACCAAAATTTGCTGGCAATGTGCCCGCATCACAACCTGCCTGAAAATTCAGTCGTTCATAACTTTTATAGAGGCCTGATGCCTGCCGATAAAGGCAATTGGATGCTTCGAGTGGTGGTTCCATCATGATCAAAACACCTGCAGAACTTACGGAACTAATTAGCAGAATTTCTAGGGCTTCCCAAAAATACTACGCTAAGTCCGACATGACGAGACAGGTAAAAAAGGTGAGCTCTTCCCAGTTTGATGAAATCAAGAATATGTTATCTGTTTTGGTATCTATCATGAATGCAGGAACACCACAAGCGGCAACAGTTTGCCAATTATGTGCTAGCCCTTCCCACCCGACCAATGCATGCCCGTCCCTACAAGAGGGTACACTCGAAGACGCGAACGCCGCAGGTTTCCATCCACAGAATAACAACCCTTACTCTAACACATATAACCCCGGATGGAAAAACCACCCTAGCCTTAGCTATGCCCAGAAACCGAAGCCACCCAATTTCCAGAATTTCGTACCTAGACCTCCACAATCCCAACACAACCAACAACCCAATCAAACCCTCAACCCCCAAGACATCCGATTCAATAACTTGGAAAATCAAGTCAAGAATTTGGAAACTCAATTGGGACAGATTGCAACGGTTTTGAGCAGGATTGAGAATCAAGGGAAATTGCCCTCACAAACGGAAGATCCCAGAAAGAACGTTAGTGCAATTACTCTCCGAAGTGGCAAGGAGCTCCCTCCGCCACCAGAAAAGAGCCAAGGTAAAAATTCTGAGTCAGCCAACATTCGGAAGGAGGGTACAGGTTCAAAGAACGACCACGCCTCGATCTCTCACCGTGACGCAGAAAGTGAGATTGTAACCCAGCCGCGGCCCCTGGTAATGCCACCCCCATTTCCGCAGCGTCTGGCCGAGATGAAAAGGCAGAAAGATGAAAAGAACATTCTAGAAACGTTCCGAAAAGTCGAGGTGAACATACCGCTACTTGATGTCATTCAATAGATACCCAGGTATGCTAAATTTCTCAAAGAACTCTGTACCAATAAGAGGAAGTTGAAAGGGAATGAAAGGGTTAGTGTGGGTGAAAACGTATCTGCGGTCTTGCAAAAGAAACTCCCTCCTAAGTGTAAGGACCAAGGTATGTTCTCAATCCCATGTAAAATTGGAAATTTGGGTATCAAAAAGGCCATGTGTGATTTAGGTGCTTCGATTAATGTAATGCCACTATCCATTTATAATGCACTTAATCGTGGCCCCTTGAAAGGTACAGGTGTAATCATTCAATTGGTGGATCGTTCGATTGTGTATCCCGAGGGTGTTCTAGAAGACGTTTTGGTCCAAGTCAATGATCTTGCCTTCCCGGCGGACTTTTTCGTGTTGGACATGGAGGATAATTATTCTGAGAAATCCTCTGATATCCTTTTGGGTCGTCCCTTTTTGAGTACTGCCAATGCTAAAATAGATGTTAAAAAAGGCTTGTTGACTCTAGAATTTGATGGTGATGTTGAGAAGTTTAATGTTTATGAGTCAAGTAAAGGTCCTAATAAATTTTCTAGTGTTTTTAACATTGATGTGATAGAAAATCTGCCTAATGAGCTGAACAATGTAGAGGAACTAAGTCTTGTTGAAAACTTAGAGAGTAAGGCGAAGCATATTGGGTTGTCTATTGATCCCTGTGGGGTGGTTGTACCATTAGAGGCATTTAAGTCTATGAATAGGGACGTTTGGATTTTTGATGTTCCTAACGCTATAACTCAACTGAATTCCTTCGTTTTGCAGGCACCTATTGTGGAACTCAAGAAG
Organism: Lantana camara; assembly: GCA_037501455.1. Lineage (NCBI taxonomy): Eukaryota > Viridiplantae > Streptophyta > Magnoliopsida > Lamiales > Verbenaceae > Lantana > Lantana camara. The sequence goes on along the minus strand of CM074857.1, from coordinate 97,073,816 downwards.
ATTTTGGATAATCTGAGTTATACCTTCAAAGGTAGTGGAAAATTTGCAGATTCAAAGCCTATACAATCTGCATTGCTGGATGAGCAGTTTTTCGGGACACGTGACCGTAAGATGTGGCCACGCTTTGAGGTCACGCACTGGTATGTTGACATTATTGATTATCTAACCACTATTTTCTTCAGATCTCACGTATTTTTTGAGTTCAGGAATCCACTAGTCATTGTGAGGGATCGTGGAATTTTTTTTGATAAGTGTCGAATAGTGTTGAGAACCTCTAGGAGTCATCATCCCCAATCTAGAGGGCGCAATGGATTAGAAGATTCAGCACCACATAGTCGAGGGGATTTGTATGGAGGTTCTACCTCCATTTGAGTGGATTGAAGCTCTTGGTTGTCTTGCAGGTTTGCCAAATTTTTTTGAATTGCTGCTGTTACAGTGCTGATGCTTCTGTACAGGTTTGACCCCTAGGTGTGACCGTACCTCATGCTCATACTTTTTTGTTGCGGAAAAAAAAAAAAAGCCCCAGATCCGCACTTCAGGGAAGTCCTCTTTTCTCTCGATTTTCTTATGCCTTGCGGACAATGCATGATTTAAGTGTGGGGGGAGGGATAAGCCTATTTACTGTTTGGCTTACGTGCTTGAATTCGATTTTTTTTTTCCTGCATCAACTGTTTTGACTTGTTGTTTACTTGAATTTGAGGATGTTAGAAATTGTGAATAATTTATTCCTGTTTTGAATGTGTTTGCTTAAGCTTGAGCTGTGAATTTTTGCTATAACTTATTAGGCAATTGAATATATAAAAGATTGTGTGAATTTTGATTAATTAGTACTTTGTCATGCCCTTATTTTTCGCGCACCAATTGAACAAATTTATGTACTTTGCTTAGATAGGTTAGTTATATTTTTCAATTAAGTTCTGAAAGTTAATTAGAATACACTTTAATTCCCTTCGAGACGAAATAGATTGGTTGATGATTAATTCGGGAGATGACTTAGGCATTTGTTGTCGGTGTTTTTAGCCTTTATATGTTTTTCACTAAATAACATTGCCCGATTGACCCCGCTGAGCCTTAGTATTGTGCAAAATTTCTTTCTTAGCCGCGTTACAAACCTAATGCACAATACAATTTCCTACCGTTATTTTTATTTACGCCTTGCTTACTCATTTTCTTTTTGGGATTGCATTAATGATGTCTAGACTCTTTTTTCTTTGGTTTGAAGAGAAAAGTTTCATTGTGTTGAATAGAAAAAATTTAGAGAATGATGAAAACAAAAGCAAAACGAAGAAAAAAGAAGTCAAGAAAAAAAAAAGAAAAATGAGCAGAAAAGAAAAAAAAAACAAGAGCGAAGAAAAAATAAGAGAGATTGAGCATTGTTGAAAATTCGACAAAAGGGTTGAGAATTAATTGTGAAAAGGGGAGTCTTTTTGGGATGAAATAAAGGGAAACACTTGGGATTTATTTTAAATTTGTAAGCTTGGTGTTTTAGCCATTGATTTACTTTTTCCTACCCCGACCCAAGCCTACATTACAAGATCGAAAGACCTTTCGATCCTGAGTTATGAGTTGATCAAATTAGTGGAGATTGGAGTGAAGGGTGCATTCAAAATTGATGATCGGTTCTTATGTGAAAGGTATTAAATTGTTTGTCTAATCTTTGTACATTCTTGGTTCAATTCACACCACACACGAGGGTATGATTTTTGTACTAATTGATTGAATTTCATATGATTGAGTAATGTGTTTGATGTGCTAGATTCGTTTAGGCGAAAGTTTGAGGTTCGCTTTGGTGAATGTGTTTGATGGGAGTGATGTTTCATTTGATTTTTATTTCCTCGAGGACGAGTGAATGAATAAGTGTGGGGGGATTTGATTGTGTGCATTATTCTCTAATATTTTTGTTTTTATGGCCACAGTTTAAGTGCTTTATTTGATATATATTGGTGCCTTGATCTATTTTCGTGTTTAAGTGCAGTTGGGCCAATTTTATTATTTTGAAGACTTTTCGGGCCAATTAGAAGGATTTTAGGGGTTGACCGTAGCTGGAGTTATTCTTGTTGTTGACTTGCTGCATGGAGATTTATTATTATTTGTAATAATATTTGGGACAACTTTGGAATTTATTTGGAAATGGGTTTGGCGTGACTTTATGACTGCTAGTGTGGGCCGCGTGCATGGAATTTATTGGAGAAGCCCAAATTCTTGGTCTAATTGGAGTAGGCTTTGACTTTGTGGGATGGTGGCATGAAACTAATTAATTAATTAAGGCCAATTTGTGGACTTAATTAGATGAGAGAAGGGCTAGCTGAATATTGGGAATTTAATGTGAGGAAGCCCAATTGGAGGAGAACTTGGAGAGCAAGTCACGTAATACACTTTGGATTAGGAATCTATTTTCTGGGCTAAAGTGCATGAGCTATAAATCCTTGGGAAACAGACTTTGGGACGGGACTTTTGGCGAGACAAGGATTAGGGAGCAGCTGGGCAGCAGACTTTTGGCAGCGAGAGTTGAAGATTTGGCCGAGAGCAACAATCTTTCCTCATCCATCTTAGTAGCTTATGTTTCCCTTTTATTTTGCGTTTACAGTCATGTCTATGCAGAACTAATTCCTTAGTACTTAGCTAGGAGTTTTCAATTCATGTTTGCTACATCGTGAGACCTAATCAGTTTTATAATTCAGTTTAATTCAAGTATTTCTTAATTCCCTATTTGCCGTGTTTATTGCTAATTAATTGCTTAGTCAATTAGGGTCCGATTTTCTAAGTGGTTAGTTGCATATTGCTAATCTTGATTGCATGAAGTATACGTAGTGCTTGATAGATAATTAGTAGAACGTTAGTGATAGGAAGTCGTATAGTCGAATCTAACTCACTAAGGGAATTAATAATCAAACTTGAATCTTGCACGTGTCGTGACTTGGTTAGTTTGGGTTAGTGTTTTCTTGAATCTCAATGTTGTTGACTTATTGAATCCTGTCGAGTGTCTCTAGGGGTTGTAAGTTAATTAGGGAGTAACTGTCGAGTGTCTCTAGGTTATTCTACTAATAAGAGAAAACGAGGTGGAGTCGAGAGTCTCTATCCACCATAGCTAGTCTATTTGAAAAACTGAATTTATCCTTGCGTCTGTGATCGATGTTAAAACTGAATTGTAACTCTTAGCTTGGTATTGTCTCTCCAATTGTTTTAAACAAGTACCAATTATCCTCCTTCGAGTGTTTTATTGTTTTTACCTGTTTTGTTTATTTGTTTTTATTTAGTTTAGCAACTTCAATAACCCCCCCCCCCCCCCTAAACCTTTCTCGTTAATTTAGTGAATTCTTTTGTACTTAGAATAGAATTATTTTCATCCAATCCCTGAGGAATCGACTCGTTCGCACTTTACTACAAGCTTTAGTTGTGAATAGGATACTATTTATTTTGACAAATTCGACACTTGTCAGGAATACCCCGCCTTCCCGTCTCCTAGGTCACCAATCCCACGTGCAAAGGTTCTTTCCGAAGGCCCTATAGCGTTCCGGTCGCCAATCCCACGTTTCCCCTTGGGCCCCAATCAATACCGTGTAATATCTCGCCAAAACAGTATGGTGGGTAGGTTTCAATTAAAGAAAAGGGTTCCTTTGTAAAACATTGTATTTTGGAAACTATAGATATAATATACATTTTAGCCAAAATACACACATTGGATATACGGGCTTTTAAATACTTAAAGAAAACCTCACCTTAAGAAGGAAGAAAGGAAAGTGAGCTAAGGAGTCTGCTCCTCGAGTCCTGGACCGACCTCTAAACAAGAAAAAGGAAAACTAACATAAGACTCGGCTCCATGAACCAAATATTAGACGAACGACATGTTCATACAATGATATGATATGAAATGATGATGTCAATAATTATTATAAATGTTCATGTGCACAACTAATGTCCCAAGGACCAAGTAAACTAGCTAAATAACGAAAAGTATGAAAAATACACAATGCACGGGATGGTTTTTAGTTAAATTTGGATCCCGACCAGGACACCCCTCCAATAGCAAAACTGGACGACTATCCCGACCGGGATAAAAATCAATCTCGGCCGGGACGGGTTATCCCGAGAAGCTACTGCCAAGCTATCCCTGTCGAGACAGGATTTGGTCTAAAAAGGATCCCGGTCGGGACATTTTTAACGAGAGCAATCTGCCATGGGTTACCGGTCGGTATGGTTTTTGTACTAAAAGAGATCCCGGTCGGGACCATCTACTCGAGAAATAGGGCAGCAACATTTCCATGCAAAAACCATAACAAATCAACTCCAAATCACTTTCAAGTTGAAACCAAGACTTGTAACATGCATATACACATAATACTTCAATTATGCAACAAATAAATCATCATACCAAGCTTGGATCATCACATACTCAACATACAAACCCTCATTTAAAACTTATATCCATTCCAACCAACCAACCATGATCTCATGCTAAGAAACCACAAATGATCATAAATTCATGCATAAACACATATAAGAACAAGATATTAAGATTTAATTCACAACATCTCATCTTGCACATAAATCACCCACATATACATATATCCACATATACCAAAATACACACCTACAATAAGAAATGGACAAAGGAGAGGTTGTGGAAATACAATGATGATGATGCAACGTACTCCGGGTGAAGTTACAACAATCATCCTCTTCTCTTCTTGAAATCAAAGGGTGTGTGTAGAGATGTGTGTGCTCTTGTGTATGAGTATGAAATGTAGTGATGAATGTAATGTGTAATATATATAATGTATGATATAAAAGTCTTGTGTATATATGCTTATTTACTATTAAGTCCTTGCCACTTTATTATTTACATGTTAGAGATTATTGGAATGAGGGTGTGTGTGCAATTATGTAAAATAGAGAACAAGTGGGTGCATATATATATATATATATATATATATATATATATGTCTATAGATAAGTTAAGTATATAATATATATATGCATTATTCACTTATGTTATAATAATGAAATTAAGTCCAATTACAATTAGTTGGATATTTAATCTTACAATTAAATTAAGGTGGAAATAAAATAAGTAAATAATCCTAACCCTCGAAAAATCACCCCGCGTGGCACGCGTACCTGGAAGACGAAAACACGGGGCGTCACAATAATGAAGCTGAATCTTATGATGATGACATCAAAGAGAATTTGGGTGTTATTTCTCACCGATGTAACCCCTTGATTCATCAAGTGGCAGCACAACGAAGAGTGCCGACGAATACAGTAAAGCATGCACCGGCTCTACTGGGAGATAAACTTGAGGAGAAAAGTAGGCCCACGAAGAAGAGAGGGCTCATGTTTCTTAATGTGAAAGTTAATGGGAAGCTTGTAAGGGTGATGATCGATATTGGTGCTACGCATAACTACTTGGCAAGCACCGAAGTTGAAAGATTAGGGCTTGTGCTAGAAAAGGAAGTTGGTCGAGTGAAGGCTATCAACTCGGTCGCCCAACCTGTTACGGGGGTAACCAAGTCCATACCCATAGGTTAGACAATTTCAATGTAGGACCAACCTTTTAGTGGTGACAATGGATAATTTCAAGCTCATTCTCAGGTTTGAATTTTTGAAGCATACAGACATGACAGTTGTGCCCCATGTGGACTCCTTGATGATGATGAGGAACAAACCTTGCATTATACCCACAGTCTCGCAGAAAGTTACGGAGAGGGGCGATTCGACTATGCAATTCCAGAAAGGCCTTAAGAGAAATGAAACCTCCTTTTTGTGCGTTCTGAAGTACGAAGAGATGGAGAAAGTGTAGGGGTCGATCCCTTAGACAATTAAAAAACTCTTGGGTGAGTTCGAGGATGTCATGCCCAATGAGTTGCCCCGAAAGCTACAGCTGAAGTGGGCAGTTGATCATGAGATTGAGGTAGTCCCTGGCATGAAACCTCTCTCCAGGGTCCCGTATCGAATGACACAACCTGAGCTTGAAGAGCTCAGAAAATAGTTAAAAGAAATGTTGGAGTGTGGAATCATCAGGCCCACCAAATCTCCGTACGGAGCCCCCGTACTATTTTAGAAGAAGTCAGACGAGTCCTTACGGATGTGTTGTGACTATCGGGCCCTGAATAAGATTACAGTGAAGAACAAGTATCCCATCCCCTTGGTGGTGGATTGGTTCAATAGTTTAAGTTGGGAATAATACTTTTCTAAGATCGACCTGCGATCGGGGTATTGGCAAGTGAGAATCAAGGAGGGGGATGAACAGATAACGACGGTGCTCACGAGGTATAGGGCATATTACTTCCTAATCATGCCATTCGGCCTGACAAATGCTCCAGCGATGTTTTGTACTCTGATGAACCAAGTGCTACATGGGTTTCTGGACGAGTTTGTGGTAGTGTACTTGGATGACATTTTGGTTTATAGTGAGACCTTAGCAGAGCAAGTGGTGCATCTACCAAAGGTCCTAAGAGGCTTCGTGAGCACGAACTCTATGCGAAGCCATCGAAGTGCTCCTTTGCTCAAGAGAGGATAAATTTCTTGGGCCATATTTTGGAAATATGAAGGATTAAGATGGATCCAAAGAAGATCACGGCCATCAAGGACTGGCAACCTCCAAAAGATGTGCACTGCGTAAGGTCATTCAGTGGACTGGCTTACTACTATAGAAGATTTGTGAAGGGGTACTGTGAAATAGCCCGTCCCCTCACTGACTTAATGAAGAAGACGGAGATCTAGAATTAGTTCCCTCTTTACCAATCGACATTTGAGGAGCTAAAGAGGGCTATGGTGTCGAAACCGATTTTGGCATTCCCTGATTTCTCAAAACCCTTCGAGGTGGAGACGGATACGTCAGATTTTGCTTTGGGAAGGGTGTTGATCCAGGATAAGCACCCCATGGCGTTCAAAAGTAGAAAGTTGAAGGATGCGGAAAGGCCCTACTCAGCGCATGAAAAGGAGTTATTGACCGTGGTCCACTACTTGAGAACTTGGCATCATTATCTCCTAGGAGCTCCTTTAGTGGCAAGGATGGATAATGTTAGGAATAGTACCCTAGAAAGCCGATTGTATATCCGCTTTGTGCTTTTCCTTATTGTAATCACAGACAATCTTTGAATGAAATAATGAATTGAGGCAACACTTCTTTATATGCTCTTGTTAGGTATGCGTTTACTTTATCTGTGCATGTATGAGAACTCCCCTAATCCTGATGACTTTAGGACTCTACCATTTAGGTGAAATGGTTCATGAAACGAGCCCTATATCACATAAGTCATGATTAGTAAAATACTCCAAGTCGATGAGTCCTACAGATAGTGGGAGTGTCAACCTGACTCCTCTAAGGCTTGCTTGTGGGATCACGCCCTTAAGAAGGACCACCTTGTTTCATGGAGGTGCAAAGTGTATAGTTGATACGTGCGTGATACATGGGGGTGCTTACTTTAATAAGTAAGTTCACTGAGGTGCCCCGTGTGAGAACATTCCTAAATGGGAAAGGAAGTTTCTTTTTCAAGAAATGGAAACTTCCAGATTAGGAAATATCTCAGGAGTCATTGATGTGATTAATTGATCCTTAGACTTGAGGTTCCTTGTCACTTTATGAGTTAACTCTGTAGTCTTAGGTATAAGTTTTAAAGGGTGTCGCCTTAGACAACTGATTCAAGGCTTATGCTGGGGCTGCACAAGTGACTCATGAAAGTGAATGAGAGTCAAGAAAGGACCTACACTTGCATTTGCAAGGTGATCTCTTATTGTGTAAGTCATTCATATGCCATATGGAGTCCTTGGCCAAGGCAGTAGATCAAGACATCAAGAAAAGGGTTTCTTGGATTGAGATCAAATGGATATGAAATGCACTTAGCTTTAAGACCAGATTATTAGGGTTCTGATTATTCCCTTACCCTAGATCTTGGTTGAGAGATAGTAAGTAGGAGGATTGTATCTCACATGAATCAATGACTTAAAGGTTCTGTCGAATCCGAACATTCCAATTCAGCTAGGGGTTAAACACCTGTTGCTAGACTATGGTCGTTTAATCTGTGGACTGATTAATTAATTAGTGAATTAATTAATTGGGGTCACTGCTAATTGAATTGAGAACCTAGAGGGTCACACACAACAACTTGGTTACATGAGTTGAGGCTTTAAAATGATTAAACGAGTTAATCGGGCCAAGAGGGTTCCACACGTGTGAAGTCACACGTGTGGCTCACGTGAGTGACACGTGTCACTGTGATACGTGTCACACACGTGTGTATATATATATATTATATATATATTAAATAATTAATTAGTTAATTATTTAATAGACTTTGGTTTAATTTTGAATTAAAAAGAAAGTCTAATTTTGGAGAAAATAATCTAGTTAATTAATTACGAATTAATTAATTAGATAAAAATAAGTTATTTATTTTATAATAAATAAAGTATAAAATTATCCAAAAATAGTTTGGATATTTTTAGCTCTCTTAAAAGTTGACTTGAATTAGAATTCAAAGTCAAAGTTGGAAATACTTGATGATCAAGTAGTAGGAGAGAGAGGGACCAAATCCTTTGTCCATTAGGACTAGGTTCGGCCGCCCCTCCCCTTTCCTATATATAGGGGAGCTCATGCTCCCCTTTAGAGCTAATAGACAATTCTTGGTTCATGTGTTGAACACCTTCCCTTCTCCAAGATTAAATTAAACCCTAGGTTAATCCTAAACACTAACTAGAGAACTAGCATCCTTACTAGTGAGATTGTGATCAAGTTGGTGGACTTTCTCTAGAGACTTCAAGTTAGAAGTTTGAAGATTCGAGCTTTACCAAAGGAGAGAGGATCAAGCCGCGAGAAGAGCGTTCTTGGGTGGCTTGAAACGCTTCAAGAAAGAACAAAAGAAAAGTAAGTTTTCTGTCTTTACGAATTTGGTTACACGATTGCGAGTTCAAGGTCCTTTTGTTGGAAAAATTTTTTAAATTCCGCTGCTTTCTGATTCGTATTTTCCAACAAGTGGTATCAGAGCCACCTCGTTAATCGTGTTTCTGATTCGTCTCAATTATTCTGAATTTGGTAGAAATTCTTAGGCTTAGATGCGAATTAGGTATTCATGAGTTCTTTTAGAAAGCCTGAAATACGAAACTGTAATTTTTCCTGAATTTCTGAAACTGTTTTCTTAAATTGTGATTTTGAAAACCGTTTTGATTGAAATATGTTTAAATCGAATTTTTTAATTTTGGATTGAACCGGGTTTTGGAGAAACCCAAAATACGAAACGGAACACGAAAAAGGACGAGCCTAGGCGTGCTAGCACGTCGCACGCCCAGGCCCGTCGCCGCCGCCCAGCCCTCCCGCAACCGCGCGGGAGGCCCTCCCGCCCGCGCCTAGGCGCGACCGCTCGCCTGTCCCGCAACCGCGCGGGACAGCCGCCCGCACCGTCCTGCAACAGAGCGGGACGCCCAGGCTGGGCACTGCTGCGCGCGACAAGCGCACGAATCGCGCGGCCAGCGCGCGCACGCGGGCGGCACTTGCCGCACGCTGTGCGCGCAGATTGCCCGCGCGCGCGCGCCTGATGCCGCGCGGCAGTGCCCTCCTTTGGGCGGATGCTTTCGGGCCTAATTTCGTGTTTTCGTGTTTTGTATTTTCGGTCCGAAAAATCCCGATTTAATTTTATCTTTTAAAATCAGTTTTGCTAAAATAAAATTATTTTAAAATTTTGATTAAATTGGGATTTTTGAGAAATTAAAGCGATTTGGATTTTGGGAAAATTATGAATTTTATTTTCTGAAAATATTGAAAGAATAAAATTATTAATTTTGGAAATTAATTGGAATTTTATTGGTTTGTTGTTTTTCGGGTTTTATTGAAAAGGCTCTTGAACAAGAATTGCATCTAAGTCGTGTTTTAAGTCATTAGGACTTGAAACGAGAATTTTAATTTATTGGCTAAATTTAAATTCTTGCAAGAGCATGTTAGGTGATCATGGGTTTAGATCTATGTATGGTTTTAATTTATGCACATGGATGGTTTAAATTGGGGTTGGAGCCCTATAGTTGCGTTTTTCAATTGAGGTTGGAGCCTCACTTATGTGCGTACTGTTATGTGATTTATTATGTGGCTTTCCATATTACTGTTTTTTAGGCCGGGGTATGCCCCGTGTAATTGTCTAAGGCCAATATGAAGATTGAGCCTTATTACTTTTTGTCTTTTTCTTTTTATTGTAATTTGAGAGTAGAGATAGGTGGTGAGGTTTTATTTTCATTTTGGAGACAATGCACTCATGGAGTAAGATGGACCACATTCAAGTAACAAGGAGGCCATAAGTGAAGACCCCTCAAAATGTTAGGGAGGGGAATCTCAATTGTTAAATGTAATAGAGATAGGGCTCGTATTTTGTTACCGCTTTCCCTTATGTGATTTAAACTGTTTATGTGGCATGTATGTTAGAACTTGTGATTGTGGAGTGGCTCCCACATATCACGCATAAGATAGGTAGAACCCATGATCATTACATGTTAGTATCATGCTAGGACATGTTATCTGTTTATGTACTTGTTTGATATGCATTTAAGTGTACTTGCATTAATCATGACAAATAAAATTGGATAACATATATGTTGGTGAGGTCGAACCGGACAACTCTCCAGTTGATTCGAAAATTCCCATTAAATATTAAGCTAATTTCGAACAAATAGGTATTTAATTCGAGATGCAAATTTTGAATTAAATTCCTAGCATTCCATCAATAGGTTTTAAGTTTAGTAAGTAAAGCTAGTTATTGTCCGCGAGTCGTGGGATAGCTAGTGGAGCTTATTAGTTCTTAGTTACCTAATTAATCATTTTAAATAGTCAATATTTCGTGGTCAATTTTAGCAAGGGCGATGTCCGCGAGTCGTGGGTCGTGGGTCGTTCGAACTAAGTTTTGGTCATGATCTTCTGATTGATGGGTCTAGCTTAACGCCTAAGTAAATATGGATGTCGCACGAGTCGTGGGTCCAGATTGAAAGATAGGTGATGCAAAAACAATTACTAAGAATTCTAAAGGTGTTAGAATTGGTAAGTTGTACCTACCTAGGGTTCTTACTTAGAATGTCCGCGAGTCGTGGGTTCGAGGTAAAATGCCTAGGATCTTAGTACCCATTGGGAAACGTGTTCCTCTTAGATCTTTGGGAATTCTAGATCTTTGAAAAACAGTGGGAGCTACATTAGATTAAAGACCTTATCTTTTGTATATCATTATAATTCAGCATGCTCACTAGTTCTCTGTTTTACCATTTAGGTCGTAGATTCTGTGATTCTCTACGTGTTTTGAAATGGCAACCAAAAACCCTCTTGTATCGATCCTCGAGTCAAACAAGTTGACTGGTCCCAACTATTCTGATTGGCTGAGGAATCTAAAAATCATTTTAGATTCTGAGAAGAGAACTTATGTTCTCTTCGAAGGGGAGCCTAGTCCTGAAGGGGAGGCTCCCACTCGGGCCGAGCGGGATGCGATTCAGAAGTGGAAGGATGATAATCTCCAAGCCCGTTGCCTTATGTTGGCTAATATGTCTCCGGACTTGCAAAGGCAACATGAGGCCATGGAATTTGCTTGGGAGATTTATGACCACTTAGAGCAACTTTACCGCCCTCATGAACGTGTTACAAGGTATAACACTTCAAAGGAATTGTTCCACTTGAGAATGAGGGAAGGTTCAAGTGTCCATGAATATGGACTCAAGTTTCTTGCCCTTACTGAGAAACTTGCTTCCATGGACATGCCACTGAAAGATGAGCTTTCAGTGGATTTGTTGCTAGCTTCGCTCCCACCATCATTCAACCCATTTGTCCTTAACTTCAACATGAATCATGCTGGTGCTACTGTAGCTGAGCTGATTAGTCAGCTTGTGACTGCTGAAAGCACGATCAAGAAGGACAATAAGGTTTTGATGGTGAATGTTCCATCTTCCTCTTCTGGGCCTTCTAAAGGTAAGGGCAAGAAAGCCCAAAAGAAGAAGAAGAAACCCCTTAGGCCCACTGGTGGCATTTCGAAGGGGAAGGCCCAAAAGAAGAAGCGTGATCAGAAAGAGGATGTTTGCTTCCATTGTGGCAAAGCGGGACATTGGAGGAGAAACTGCCCAGAGTACAAGGCTACTCTAAAGAAAGGTATCTTTCTCGTTGAAGTAAATCTTTCTATTAATTCTAGTTCTTGGGTACTTGATACCGGTTGTGGAACTCATATCTGTAATGATGTACAGATGCTAAATGAACTTCAACAACTCAGAGAAGAAGAATGTGTCTTGAAGATCGGCGATGGCTCAAATGTTGAAGCTCGAGCTTGAGGCACAATTAGATTAGATTTAGGTAGTTTAGAGTTAGTTTTAAATAAAGTCCTTTATGTACCAAGCATTATTCGTAATATAATTTCAGTTCCAACTTTAGATTGTGAAGGTTATGAAACTTATATTAAGAATGGTAAATACTTTATCAAACGGAACAACTCTTCCGTTCATATCGGTACTCTAAGTAATGGACTTTACCTAACTCAAAATATCAATATTATGAATATACAACAAGAAACAAAGCGTAAGAGAGATGACAAAGTTTCAGCTCCCTTATGGCACGCTAGATTAGGACACATTTCAAAGAACAGAATTAGCAAGATAAACACTTTAGGATCATTCTCTGAAAATGATCTCAAAGAGTTAACTTCTTGCGAATCCTGTCTCAAAGGAAAAATGTCCAAATTCCCTTTTAAAGGAACTGTGGAACGTGCCACTAAGGTTTTGGATTTGATCCATACTGATGTTTGTGGACCGCTTAGTGTAAGCACTAGAAGCAATCATCAGTATTTCATAACCTTTACTGATGACTTTAGTCGGTATGGTTATGTATACTTAATGAAGTATAAATCTGAAGCTTTTGAGAAATTCTTAGAATTTCAAAAGGAGGTTGAGAACCAAACTGGTCACAAGATCAAAGCACTTCGATCTGATCGAGGAGGCGAGTATCTTAGTGAAGAATTCCTTAATCATCTCAAAGATAATGGGATTATCTCTCAGTGGACTCCTCCGGGAACTCCTCAGCTTAATGGAGTTTCTGAGAGAAGGAATCGAACCTTACTTGATATGGTTCGTTCCATGATGAGTTTCACTGACTTACCACCTTCTTTCTGGGGTTATGCCCTAGAAAGTGCAGCAAAGATTCTGAATCTAGTTCCCTCTAAGTTAGTCCCCAAGACGCCCTATGAAATGTGGCATGGTAAAATACCTAGTTATTCTTACTTAAGAATTTGGGGTTGTCCTGCTTACGTGAAGAGGACAGTGGGAGATAAGTTAGAATCTCGTTCTAACTTATGCTACTTAGTAGGTTATCCTAAGGAATCCATAGGATACTATTTCTATGATCAATTTGAGCAAAAGGTGTTTGTTTCCAGAAATGCCACTTTTCTTGAGGAACCGTTCCTTAAAGAAAAGAAAGGCAAGATCATAGAATTAGAAGAAGTACAAAATGACCCCACGTCACCCACTGAAGAAACGTCCCACTCTGATCAACTACAACCAATCACGAATTTCGATACACATGTAAATCCTCCTCTAAGGCGTTCTGAACGCGCTCCTAGACAGCCGGAGAGATGGTATGGATTCTTCCATGAAATCTCTCAAAAGGATAATGATCTTTTAACATATGAGGAGGCACTTTCAGATTCTGACTCTGAACAGTGGATAGAAGCCATCCAATCCGAAATGGATTCCATGAACTCCAACCAAGTTTGGACCTTGGTAGATTTGCCTGATGGGGTCAAACCCATAGGTTGCAAATGGATCTTTAAGAGAAAGCTTGGAGTTGATGGAAGCATTGCAGCCTACAAAGCAAGACTGGTTGCAAAAGGATTCACTCAGAGACCCGGCGTGGATTTTGATGAAACCTTTTCACCAGTTGCAATGCAAAAGTCTATTCGGATCATGCTTGCCATTGCTGCATATTATGACTATGAGATATGGCAAATGGATGTGAAAACTGCCTTTCTCAATGGTGACATTGACAAAGACATTTATATGGAGCAACCCATAGGTTTCACATTCAGTGGGAGTGAGCAAAAGGTTTGCAAACTCCAAAGATCAATCTATGGATTGAAACAGGCTTCTAGGAATTGGAACATTCGATTTGATGAATCGGTCAAAGCGTTTGGATTCATCCAAATTTCGAATGAATCATGTGTGTATAGAAAGGAATTGGAGACCTCAGTGCAATTCTTAGTACTTTATGTTGATGACATCCTTCTTATTGAGAATTCGAAGGATGACATGAAAGTGACTAAGTTATGGTTATCAAACCAATTCGAGATGAAAGATCTTGGTGATGCGTCCTATATCCTTGGAATTAAAATCTATAGAGATAGATCTAGAAGGTTAATAGGACTATCACAGTCGATGTACATTGACAAAGTATTGAAGAGATTCAATATGGAGTCAGCAAAGGTTAAGAACCTTCCTATGAGTGTAGGAACATGTCTTTCAAAGAAGATGTGTCCTAAGACTAACCTTGAGAAGGAAAGAATGACTCATACACCTTATGCATCAGCAATAGGTAGCATAATGTATGCAATCTTATGTACTCGACCGGATGTGGCTTATGCACTTAGTGTAACGAGTCGTTTCCAATCTGACCCTGGAGATGGTCACTGGGCTGCCGTGAAGAATATTCTTAAGTACTTGAAAAGTACTAAAGATTTATTCTTAGTTTACGGAGGTCAGAAAGATCTTACTGTCGAAGGATACTGCGATGTAAGCTTTGCATCTGACTTAGATGATTTTAAGTCAATGTCAGGATACATTTTCTACCTAAACGGCGGAGCAGTGAGTTGGAAGAGTTCCAAGCAAACTACCACTGCAGATTCGACCACTGAGGCCGAAAACTTAGCTGCAAATGATGCAGCTAAGGAAGGTGTTTGGATTAGAAACTTCATTCAAGAATTGAATGTTGTTCCTAGCATGAAAGACCCCATTACTGTGTTTTGTGACAACACTGGGGCGGTTGCTCAAGCAAGAGAACCAAGATCTCACCAACGGACCAAGCACATTATGAGGAAGTATCACCTAATTCGTGATATTATCAAAAGAGGAGATGTGCTAATTGAGAGGGTCACATCAGCAGAGAACGTGGCAGATCCACTTACTAAACCCCTTAGTCGAGAAGCTTTCCAAGGTCATCTTCAGAAGATGGGACTTAGAGTAGCTTTAGAATGGCTTTGACGGGCAAGTGGGAGATTGTTAGGAATAGTGCCCTAGAAAGCCGATTGTATATCCGCTTTGTGCTTTTCCTTATTGTAATCACAGACAATCTTTGAATAAAATAACGAATTGAGGCAACACTTCTTTATATGCTCTTGTTTGGTATGCGTTTACTTTATCTGTGCATGTATGAGAACTCCCCTAATCCTGATGACTTTAGGACTCTACCATTTAGGTGAAATGGTTCATGAAACGAGCCCTATATCACATAAGTCATGATTAGTAAAATACTCCAAGCCGATGAGTCCTACAGACAGTGGGAGTGTCAACCTGACTCCTCTAAGGCTTGCTTGTGGGATCACGCCCTTAAGAAGGACCACCTTGTTTCATGGAGGTGCAAAGTGTATAGTTGATACGTGCGTGATACATGAGGGTGCTTACTTTAATAAGTAAGTTCACTGAGGTGCCCCGTGTGAGAACATTCCTAAATGGGAAAGGAAGTTTCTATTTCAGGAAATGGAAACTTCCAGATTAGGAAATATCTCACGAGTCATTGATGTGATTAATTGATCCTTAGACTTGAGGTTCCTTGTCACTTTATGAGTTAACTCTGTAGTCTTAGGTATAAGCTTTAAAGGGTGTCGCCTTAGACAACTGATTCAAGGCTTATGCTGGGGCTGCACAAGTGACTCATGAAAGTGAATGAGAATCAAGAAAGGACCTACACTTGCATTTGCAAGGTGATCTCTTATTGTTTAAGTCATTCATATGCCATATGGAGTCCTTGGCCAAGGCAGTAGATCAAGACATCAAGAAAAGGGTTTCTTGGATTGAGATCAAATGGATATGAAATGCACTTAGCTTTAAGGCCGGATTATTAGGGTTCTGATTATTCCCTTGCCCTAGATCTTGGTTGAGAGATAGTAAGTAGGAGGATTGTATCTCACATGAATCAATGACTTAAAGGTTCTGTCGAATCCGAACATTCCAATTCAGCTAGGGGTTAAACACCTGTTGCTAGACTATGGTCGTTTAATCTGTGGACTGATTAATTAATTAGTGAATTAATTAATTAGGGTCACTGCTAATTGAATTGAGAACCTAGATAGTCACATACAACAACTTGGTTACATGAGTTGAGGCTTGAAAATGATTAAACGAGTTAATCGGGCCAAGAGGGTTCCACACGTGTGAAGTCACACGTGTGGCTCACGTGAGTGACACGTGTCACTGTGATACGTGTCACACACGTGTGTTTATATATATATATTATATATATATTAAATAATTAATTAGTTAATTATTTAATAGACTTTGGTTTAATTTTGAATTAAAAGAAAGTCTAATTTTGGAGAAAATAATCTAGTTAATTAATTACGAATTAATTAATTAGATAAAAATAAGTTATTTATTTTATAATAAATAAAGTATAAAATTATCCAAAAATAGTTTGGATATTTTTAGCTCTCTTAAAAGTTGACTTGAATTAGAATTCAAAGTTAAAGTTGGAAATACTTGATGATCAAGTAATAGGAGAGAGAGGGACCAAATCCTTTGTCCATTAGGACTAGGTTCGGCCGCCCCTCCCCTTTCCTATATATAGGGGAGCTCATGCTCCCCTTTAGAGCTAATAGACAATTCTTGGTTCATGTGTTGAACACCTTCCCTTCTCCAAGATTAAATTAAACCCTAGGTTAAGCCTAAACACTAACTAGAGAACTAGCATCCTTACTAGTTAGATTGTGATCAAGTTGGTGGACTTTCTCTAGAGACTTCAAGTTAGAAGTTTGAAGATTCGAGCTTTACCAAAGGAGAGAGGATCAAGCCGCGAGAAGAGCGTTCTTGGGTGGCTTGAAACGCTTCAAGAAAGAACAAAAGAAAAGTAAGTTTTCTGTCTTTACGAATTTGGTTACACGATTGCGAGTTCAAGGTCCTTTTGTTGGAAAATTTTTTTAAATTCCGCTGCTTTCTGATTCGTATTTTCCAACAAGTGGTATCAGAGCCACCTCGTTAATCGTGTTTCTGATTCGTCTCAATTATTCTGAATTTGGTAGAAATTCTTAGGCTTAGATGCGAATTAGGTATTCATGAGTTCTTTTAGAAAGCCTGAAATACGAAACTGTAATTTTTCCTGAATTTCTGAAACTATTTTCTTAAATTGTGATTTTGAAAACCGTTTTGATTGAAATATGTTTAAATCGAATTTTTTAATTTTGGATTGAACCGGGTTTTGGAGAAACCCAAAATACGAAACGGAACACGAAAAAGGACGAGCCTAGGCGTGCTAGCACGTCGCACGCCCAGGCCCGTCGCCGCCGCCCAGCCCTCCCGCAACCGCGCGGGAGGCCCTCCCGCCCGCGCCTAGGCGCGACCGCTCGCCTATCCCGCAACCGCGCGGGACAGCCGCCCGCACCGTCCTGCAACAGAGCGGGACGCCCAGGCCGGGCACTGTTGCGCGCGACAAGCGCACGAATCGCGCGGCCAGCGCACGCACGCGGGCGGCACTTGCCGCACGCTGTGCGCGCAGCTTGCCCGCGCGCGCGCGCCTGATGCCGCGCGGCAGTGCCCTCCTTTGGGCGGATGCTTTCGGGCCTAATTTCGTGTTTTCGTGTTTTGTATTTTCGGTCCGAAAAATCCCGATTTAATTTTATCTTTTAAAATTAGTTTTGCTAAAATAAAATTATTTTAAAATTTTGATTAAATTGGGATTTTTGAGAAATTAAAGCGATTTGGATTTTGGGAAAATTATGAATTTTATTTTCTGAAAATAATGAAAGAATAAAATTATTAATTTTGGAAATTAATTGGAATTTTATTGGTTTGTTGTTTTTCGGGTTTTATTGAAAAGGCTCTTGAACAAGAATTGCATCTAAGTCGTGTTTTAAGTCATTAGGACTTGAAACGAGAATTTTAATTTATTGGCTAAATTTAAATTCTTGCAAGAGCATGTTAGGTGATCATGGGTTTAGATCTATGTATGGTTTTAATTTATGCACATGGATGGTTTAAATTGGGGTTGGAGCCCTATAGTTGCGTTTTTCAATTGAGGTTGGAGCCTCACTTATGTGCGTACTGTTATGTGATTTATTATGTGGCTTTCCATATTACTGTTTTTTAGGCCGGGGTATGCCCCGTGTAATTGTCTAAGGCCAATATGAAGATTGAGCCTTATTACTTTATGTCTTTTTCTTTTTATTGTAATTTGAGAGTAGAGATAGGTGGTGAGGTTTTATTTTCATTTTGGAGACAATGCACCCATGGAGTAAGATGGACCACATTCAAGTAACAAGGAGGCCATAAGTGAAGACCCTCAAAATGTTAGGGAGGGGAATCTCAATTGTTAAATGTAATAGAGATAGGGCTCGTATTTTGTTACCGCTTTCCCTTATGTGATTTAAACTGTTTATGTGGCATGTATGTTAGAACTTGTGATTGTGGAGTGGCTCCCACATATCACGCATAAGATAGGTAGAACCCATGATCATTACATGTTAGTATCATGCTAGGACATGTTATCTGTTTATGTGCTTGTTTGATATGCATTTAAGTGTACTTGCATTAATCATGACTAATAAAATTGGATAACATATATGTTGGTGAGGTCGAACCGGACAACTCTCCGGTTGATTCGAAAATTCCCATTAAATATTAAGCTAATTTCGAACAAATAGGTATTTAATTCGAGATGCAAATTTTGAATTAAATTCCTAGCATTCCATCAATAGGTTTTAAGTTTAGTAAGTAAAGCTAGTTATTGTCCGCGAGTCGTGGGATAGCTAGTGGAGCTTATTAGTTCTTAGTTACCTAATTAATCATTTTAAATGGTCAATATTTCGTGGTCAATTTTAGCAAGGGCGATGTCCGCGAGTCGTGGGTCGTGGGTCGTTCGAACTAAGTTTTGGTCATGATCTTCTGATTGATGGGTCTAGCTTAACGCCTAAGTAAATATGGATGTCGCACGAGTCGTGGGTCCAGATTGAAAGATAGGTGATGCAAAAACAATTACTAAGAATTCTAAAGGTGTTAGAATTGGTAAGTTGTACCTACCTAGGGTTCTTACTTAGAATGTCCGCGAGTCTTGGGTTCGAGGTAAAATGCCTAGGATCTTAGTACCCATTGGGAAACGTGTTCCTCTTAGATCTTTGGGAATTCTAGATCTTTGAAAAACAGTGGGAGCTACATTAGATTAAAGACCTTATCTTTTGTATATCGTTATAATTCAGCATGCTCACTAGTTCTCTGTTTTACCATTTAGGTCGTAGATTCTGTGATTCTCTACGTGTTTTGAAATGGCAACCAAAAACCCTCTTGTATCGATCCTCGAGTCAAACAAGTTGACTGGTCCCAACTATTCTGATTGGCTAAGGAATCTAAAAATCATTTTAGATTCTGAGAAGAGAACTTATGTTCTCTTCGAAGGGGAGCCTAGTCCCAAAGGGGAGGCTCCCACTCGGGCCGAGCGGGACACGATTCAGAAGTGGAAGGATGATAATCTCCAAGTCCGTTGCCTTATGTTGGCTAACATGTCTCCGGACTTGCAAAGGCAACATGAGGCCATGGAATTTGCTTGGGAGATTTACGACCACTTAGAGCAACTTTACCGCCCTCATGAACGTGTTACAAGGTATAACACTTCAAAGGAATTGTTCCACTTGAGAATGAGGGAAGGTTCAAGTGTCCATGAATATGGACTCAAGTTTCTTGCCCTTACTGAGAAACTTGCTTCCATGGACATGCCACTGAAAGATGAGCTTTCAGTGGATTTGTTGCTAGCTTCGCTCGCACCATCATTCAACCCATTTGTCCTTAACTTCAACATGAATCATGCTGGTGCTACTGTAGCTGAGCTGATTAGTCAGCTTGTGACTGCTGAAAGCACGATCAAGAAGGACAATAAGGTTTTGATGGTGAATGTTCCATCTTCCTCTTCTGGGCCTTCTAAAGGTAAGGGCAAGAAAGCCCAAAAGAAGAAGAAGAAACCCCTTAGGCCCACTGGTGGCATTTCGAAGGGGAAGGCCCAAAAGAAGAAGCGTGATCAGAAAGAGGATGTTTGCTTCCATTGTGGCAAACCGGGACATTGGAGGAGAAACTGCCCAGAGTACAAGGCTACTCTAAAGAAAGGTATGTTTCTCGTTGAAGTAAATCTTTCTATTAATTCTAGTTCTTGGGTACTTGATACTGGTTGTGGAGCTTATATCTGTAATGATGTACAGATGCTAAATGAACTTCAACAACTCAGAGAAGAAGAATGTGTCTTGAAGATCGGCGATGGCTCAAATGTTGAAGCTCGAGCTTGAGGCACAATTAGATTAGATTTAGGTAGTTTAGAGTTAGTTTTAAATAAAGTCCTTTATGTACCAAGCATTATTCGTAATATAATTTCAGTTCCAACTTTAGATTGTGAAGGTTATGAAACTTATATTAAGAATGGTAAATACTTTATCAAACGGAACAACTCTTCCGTTCATATCGGTACTCTAAGTAATGGACTTTACCTAACTCAAAATATCAATATTATGAATATACAACAAGAAACAAAGCGTAAGAGAGATGACAAAGTTTCAGCTCCCTTATGGCACGCTAGATTAGGACACATTTCAAAGAACAGAATTAGCAAGATAAACACTTTAGGATCATTCTCTGAAAATGATCTCAAAGAGTTAACTTCTTGCGAATCCTGTCTCAAAGGAAAAATGTCCAAATTCCCTTTTAAAGGAACTGTGGAACGTGCCACTAAGGTTTTGGATTTGATCCATACTGATGTTTGTGGACCGCTTAGTGTAAGCACTAGAAGCAATCATCAGTATTTCATAACCTTTACTGATGACTTTAGTCGGTATGGTTATGTATACTTAATGAAGTATAAATCTGAAGCTTTTGAGAAATTCTTAGAATTTCAAAAGGAGGTTGAGAACCAAACTGGTCACAAGATCAAAGCACTTCGATCTGATCGAGGAGGCGAGTATCTTAGTGAAGAATTCCTTAATCATCTCAAAGATAATGGGATTATCTCTCAGTGGACTCCTCCGGGAACTCCTCAGCTTAATGGAGTTTCTGAGAGAAGGAATCGAACCTTACTTGATATGGTTCGTTCCATGATGAGTTTCACTGACTTACCACCTTCTTTCTGGGGTTATGCCCTAGAAAGTGCAGCAAAGATTCTGAATCTAGTTCCCTCTAAGTTAGTCCCCAAGACGCCCTATGAAATGTGGCATGGTAAAATACCTAGTTATTCTTACTTAAGAATTTGGGGTTGTCCTGCTTACGTGAAGAGGACAGTGGGAGATAAGTTAGAATCTCGTTCTAACTTATGCTACTTAGTAGGTTATCCTAAGGAATCCATAGGATACTATTTCTATGATCAATTTGAGCAAAAGGTGTTTGTTTCCAGAAATGCCACTTTTCTTGAGGAACCGTTCCTTAAAGAAAAGAAAGGCAAGATCATAGAATTAGAAGAAGTACAAAATGACCCCACGTCACCCACTGAAGAAACGTCCCACTCTGATCAACTACAACCAATCACGAATTTCGATACACATGTAAATCCTCCTCTAAGGCGTTCTGAACGCGCTCCTAGACAGCCGGAGAGATGGTATGGATTCTTCCATGAAATCTCTCAAAAGGATAATGATCTTTTAACATATGAGGAGGCACTTTCAGATTCTGACTCTGAACAGTGGATAGAAGCCATCCAATCCGAAATGGATTCCATGAACTCCAACCAAGTTTGGACCTTGGTAGATTTGCCTGATGGGGTCAAACCCATAGGTTGCAAATGGATCTTTAAGAGAAAGCTTGGAGTTGATGGAAGCATTGCAGCCTACAAAGCAAGACTGGTTGCAAAAGGATTCACTCAGAGACCCGGCGTGGATTTTGATGAAACCTTTTCACCAGTTGCAATGCAAAAGTCTATTCGGATCATGCTTGCCATTGCTGCATATTATGACTATGAGATATGGCAAATGGATGTGAAAACTGCCTTTCTCAATGGTGACATTGACAAAGACATTTATATGGAGCAACCCATAGGTTTCACATTCAGTGGGAGTGAGCAAAAGGTTTGCAAACTCCAAAGATCAATCTATGGATTGAAACAGGCTTCTAGGAATTGGAACATTCGATTTGATGAATCGGTCAAAGCGTTTGGATTCATCCAAATTTCGAATGAATCATGTGTGTATAGAAAGGAATTGGAGACCTCAGTGCAATTCTTAGTACTTTATGTTGATGACATCCTTCTTATTGAGAATTCGAAGGATGACATGAAAGTGACTAAGTTATGGTTATCAAACCAATTCGAGATGAAAGATCTTGGTGATGCGTCCTATATCCTTGGAATTAAAATCTATAGAGATAGATCTAGAAGGTTAATAGGACTATCACAGTCGATGTACATTGACAAAGTATTGAAGAGATTCAATATGGAGTCAGCAAAGGTTAAGAACCTTCCTATGAGTGTAGGAACATGTCTTTCAAAGAAGATGTGTCCTAAGACTAACCTTGAGAAGGAAAGAATGACTCATACACCTTATGCATCAGCAATAGGTAGCATAATGTATGCAATCTTATGTACTCGACCGGATGTGGCTTATGCACTTAGTGTAACGAGTCGTTTCCAATCTGACCCTGGAGATGGTCACTGGGCTGCCGTGAAGAATATTCTTAAGTACTTGAAAAGTACTAAAGATTTATTCTTAGTTTACGGAGGTCAGAAAGATCTTACTGTCGAAGGATACTGCGATGCAAGCTTTGCATCTGACTTAGATGATTTTAAGTCAATGTCAGGATACATTTTCTACCTAAACGGCGGAGCAGTGAGTTGGAAGAGTTCCAAGCAAACTACCACTGCAGATTCGACCACTGAGGCCGAAAACTTAGCTGCAAATGATGCAGCTAAGGAAGGTGTTTGGATTAGAAACTTCATTCAAGAATTGAATGTTGTTCCTAGCATGAAAGACCCCATTACTGTGTTTTGTGACAACACTGGGGCGGTTGCTCAAGCAAGAGAACCAAGATCTCACCAACGGACCAAGCACATTATGAGGAAGTATCACCTAATTCGTGATATTATCAAAAGAGGAGATGTGCTAATTGAGAGGGTCACATCAGCAGAGAACGTGGCAGATCCACTTACTAAACCCCTTAGTCGAGAAGCTTTCCAAGGTCATCTTCAGAAGATGGGACTTAGAGTAGCTTTAGAATGGCTTTGACGGGCAAGTGGGAGATTGTTAGGAATAGTGCCCTAGAAAGCCGATTGTATATCCGCTTTGTGCTTTTCCTTATTGTAATCACAGACAATCTTTGAATAAAATAACGAATTGAGGCAACACTTCTTTATATGCTCTTGTTTGGTATGCGTTTACTTTATCTGTGCATGTATGAGAACTCCCCTAATCCTGATGACTTTAGGACTCTACCATTTAGGTGAAATGGTTCATGAAACGAGCCCTATATCACATAAGTCATGATTAGTAAAATACTCCAAGCCGATGAGTCCTACAGACAGTGGGAGTGTCAACCTGACTCCTTTAAGGCTTGCTTGTGGGATCACGCCCTTAAGAAGGACCACCTTGTTTCATGGAGGTGCAAAGTGTATAGTTGATACGTGCGTGATACATGAGGGTGCTTACTTTAATAAGTAAGTTCACTGAGGTGCCCCGTGTGAGAACATTCCTAAATGGGAAAGGAAGTTTCTATTTCAGGAAATGGAAACTTCCAGATTAGGAAATATCTCACGAGTCATTGATGTGATTAATTGATCCTTAGACTTGAGGTTCCTTGTCACTTTATGAGTTAACTCTGTAGTCTTAGGTATAAGCTTTAAAGGGTGTCGCCTTAGACAACTGATTCAAGGCTTATGCTGGGGCTGCACAAGTGACTCATGAAAGTGAATGAGAATCAAGAAAGGACCTACACTTGCATTTGCAAGGTGATCTCTTATTGTTTAAGTCATTCATATGCCATATGGAGTCCTTGGCCAAGGCAGTAGATCAAGACATCAAGAAAAGGGTTTCTTGGATTGAGATCAAATGGATATGAAATGCACTTAGCTTTAAGGCCGGATTATTAGGGTTCTGATTATTCCCTTGCCCTAGATCTTGGTTGAGAGATAGTAAGTAGGAGGATTGTATCTCACATGAATCAATGACTTAAAGGTTCTGTCGAATCCGAACATTCCAATTCAGCTAGGGGTTAAACACCTGTTGCTAGACTATGGTCGTTTAATCTGTGGACTGATTAATTAATTAGTGAATTAATTAATTAGGGTCACTGCTAATTGAATTGAGAACCTAGATAGTCACACACAACAACTTGGTTACATGAGTTGAGGCTTGAAAATGATTAAACGAGTTAATCGGGCCAAGAGGGTTCCACACGTGTGAAGTCACACGTGTGGCTCACGTGAGTGACACGTGTCACTGTGATACGTGTCACACACGTGTGTTTATATATATATATTATATATATATTAAATAATTAATTAGTTAATTATTTAATAGACTTTGGTTTAATTTTGAATTAAAAGAAAGTCTAATTTTGGAGAAAATAATCTAGTTAATTAATTACGAATTAATTAATTAGATAAAAATAAGTTATTTATTTTATAATAAATAAAGTATAAAATTATCCAAAAATAGTTTGGATATTTTTAGCTCTCTTAAAAGTTGACTTGAATTAGAATTCAAAGTTAAAGTTGGAAATACTTGATGATCAAGTAATAGGAGAGAGAGGGACCAAATCCTTTGTCCATTAGGACTAGGTTCGGTCGCCCCTCCCCTTTCCTATATATAGGGGAGCTCATGCTCCCCTTTAGAGCTAATAGACAATTCTTGGTTCATGTGTTGAACACCTTCCCTTCTCCAAGATTAAATTAAACCCTAGGTTAAGCCTAAACACTAACTAGAGAACTAGCATCCTTACTAGTTAGATTGTGATCAAGTTGGTGGACTTTCTCTAGAGACTTCAAGTTAGAAGTTTGAAGATTCGAGCTTTACCAAAGGAGAGGGGATCAAGCCGCGAGAAGAGCGTTCTTGGGTGGCTTGAAACGCTTCAAGAAAGAACAAAAGAAAAGTAAGTTTTCTGTCTTTACGAATTTGGTTACACGATTGCGAGTTCAAGGTCCTTTTGTTGGAAAAAATTTTTAAATTCCGCTGCTTTCTGATTCGTATTTTCCAACAGATAACACTGTGGTAAGCCACTTCATGACTCAGTCGAAGCTTACCAGCAAGCAGGCATGTTAGCAGGAGCTTTTATTGGAATTTAACTTCATGATCGAGTATCGTGCTGGGTCCAGCAATCATGTTACGGATGCCTTAAGTTGGAGGGCGGATTTAGCGAAGCTAGGGTGGGTAGCTGCTCTTATCTCGAGCAAGGTTTCTACCTCAGTATTGGACCAGATACAAGACATGTTGCCAAAAGATGATGCTGCGCAATCTCTAATGAAATTGGTCAAGCAGGGTAAGACTCGACAATTCTTGATGGAAGACGGTTTACTGAGGACGAAAGGGACCGAATCTACATTTCTAAGGGTGGAAAACTGCGAAACTCCCTTATCGTGGAATGTCATAATTGTTAGGGATAGTGCCCTAGAAAGCCGATTGTATATCCGTTTTGTGCTTTTCCTTATTGTAATCACAGACAATCTTTGAATGAAATAACGAATTGAGGCAACACTTCTTTATATGCTCTTGTTTGGTATGCGTTTACTTTAGCTGTGCATGTATGAGAACTCCCCTAATCCTGATGACTTTAGGACTCTACCATTTAGGTGAAATGGTTCATGAAACGAGCCCTATATCACATAAGTCATGATTAGTAAAATACTCCAAGCCGATGAGTCCTACAGACAGTGGGAGTGTCAACCTGACTCCTCTAAGGCTTGCTTGTGGGATCACGCCCTTAAGAAGGACAACCTTGTTTCATGGAGGTGCAAAGTGTATAGTTGATACGTGCGTGATACATGAGGGTGCTTACTTTAATAAGTAAGTTCACTGAGGTGCCCCGTGTGAGAACATTCCTAAATGGGAAAGGAAGTTTCTATTTCAGGAAATGGAAACTTCCAGATTAGGAAATATCTCACGAGTCATTGATGTGATTAATTGATCCTTAGACTTGAGGTTCCTTGTCACTTTATGAGTTAACTCTGTAGTCTTAGGTATAAGCTTTCAAGGGTGTCGCCTTAGACAACTGATTCAAGGCTTATGCTGGGGCTGCACAAGTGACTCATGAAAGTGAATGAGAATCAAGAAAGGACCTACACTTGCATTTGCAAGGTGATCTCTTATTGTGTAAGTCATTCATATGCCATATGGAGTCCTTGGCCAAGGCAGTAGATCAAGACATCAAGAAAAGGGTTTCTTGGATTGAGATCAAATGGATATGAAATGCACTTAGCATTAAGACCGGATTATTAGGGTTCTGATTATTCCCTTGCCCTAGATCTTGGTTGAGAGATAGTAAGTAGGAGGATTGTATCTCACATGAATCAATGAATTAAAGGTTCTGTCGAATCCGAACATTCCAATTCAGCTAGGGGTTAAACACTTGTTGCTAGACTATGGTCGTTTAATCTGTGGACTGATTAATTAATTAGTGAATTAATTAATTGGGGTCACTGCTAATTGAATTGAGAACCTAGAGGGTCACACACAACAACTTGGTTACATGAGTTGAGGCTTGAAAATGATTAAACGAGTTAATCGGGCCAAGAGGGTTCCACACGTGTGAAATCACACGTGTGGCTCACGTGAGTGACACGTGTCACTGTGACACATGTCACACACGTGTGTGTATGTATATATTATATACATATTAAATAATTAATGTGTTAATTATTTAATAGACTTTGGTTTAATTTTGAATTAAAAAGAAAGTCTAATTTTGGAGAAAATAATCTAGTTAATTAATTATGAATTAATTAATTAGATAAAAATAAGTTATTTATTTTATAATAAATAAAGTATAAAATTATCCAAAAATAGTTTGGATATTTTAAGCTCTCTTAGAAGTTGACTAGAATTGGAATTCAAAGTCAAAGTTGGAAAATACTTGATAATCAAGTAATAGGAGAGAGGGACCAAAATCCTAGCCCATAAAGGACTAGGTTCGGCCGCCCCTCCCCTTTCCTATATATAGGGGAGCTCATGCTCCCCTTTAGAGCTAATAGACAATTCTTGGTTCATGTGTTGAACACCTTCCTTTCTCCAAGATTAAATTAAACCCTAGGTTAAGCCTAAACACTAACTAGAGAACTAGCATCCTTACTAGTTAGATTGTGATCAAGTTGGTGGACTTTCTCTAGAGACTTCAAGTTAGAAGTTTGAAGATTCGAGCTTTACCAAGGAGAGGGGATCAAGCCGCGAGAAGAGCGTTCTTGGGTGGCTTGAAACGCTTCAAGAAAGAATTAAAAGAAAAGTAAGTTTTCTATCTTTACGAATTCGGTTACACGATTGCGAGTTCAAGGTCCTTTTGTTGGAAATTTTTTTTTTAAATTCCGCTGCTTTCTGATTCGTGTTTTCCAACAAGTGGTATCAGAGCCACCTCGTTAATCGTGTTTCTGATTAGTCTCAATTATTCTGAATTTGGTAGAAATTCTTAGGCTTAGATGCGAATTAGGTATTCATGAGCTCTTTTAGAAAGCCTGAAATACAAAACTGTAATTTTTCCTGAATTTCTGAAACTGTTTTCTTAAATTGTGATTTTGAAAACCGGTTTGATTGAAATATGTTTAAATCGAATTTTAATTTTTGGATTGAACCGGGTTTTCAAGAAACCCAGAAATACGAAACGAACACGAAAAGCAACGAGCCTAGGCGTGCTAGCATGTCGCACGCCCAGGCCCGTCGCGCCGCCCAGCTCCTCCCGCAACAGCGCGGGAGCCGTCCCGGGTGCGCCTAGGCGCGCCCGCCCAGCCCGTCCCGCAACCGCGCGGGACGCCTGCCTAGTCTGCCTAGTCGCGGCGGGCGCATGATACGCGGCCGGCACGCGCACGCGAGCGGCAACTTATGCTTACGTGAAGACGACAGTGGGAGATAAGTTAGAATCTCGTTCTAACTTATGCTACTTTGTAGGTTATCCTAAGGAATCCATAGGATACTACTTCTATGATCAATCTGAACAAAAGGTGTTTGTTTCCAGAAATGCTACTTTTCTTGAGGAACCGTTCCTTAAAGAAAAGAAAGGCAAGATCATAGAATTAGAAGA
Source organism: Lantana camara (assembly GCA_037501455.1). NCBI lineage: Eukaryota > Viridiplantae > Streptophyta > Magnoliopsida > Lamiales > Verbenaceae > Lantana > Lantana camara. The sequence goes on along the minus strand of CM074857.1, from coordinate 97,045,439 downwards.
AGTACAAAGTGACCCCACACCACCCACTGAAGAAACGTCCCACTCTGATCAACCACAACCAATCACGAATTTCAATACACATGAAAATCCTCCTCTAAGGCGTTCTGAACGCACTCCTAGACAGCCGGAGAGATGGTATGGATTCTTCCAAGAAATCTCTCAAAAGGATAATGATCCTTCAACATATGAGGAGGCACTTTCAGATTCTGACTCTGAACAGTGGATAGAAGCCATGAAATCCGAAATGGACTCCATGAACTCCAACCAAGTTTGGACCTTGGTAGATTTACCTGATGGGGTCAAACCCATAGGTTGCAAATGGATCTTTAAGAGAAAGCTTGGAGTTGATGGAAGCATTGCGGCCTACAAAGCGAGACTGGTTGCAAAAGGATTCACTCAAAGACCCGGCGTGGACTTTGACGAAACCTTTTCACCAGTTGCAATGCAAAAGTCCATTCGAATCATGCTTGCCATTGCTGCATATTATGACTATGAGATATGGCAAATGGATGTGAAAACTGCCTTTCTCAATGGAGACATTGACAAAGACATTTATATGGAGCAACCCATAGGTTTCACATTCAGTGGGAGTGAGCAAAAGGTTTGCAAACTCCAAAGATCAATCTATGGATTGAAACAGGCTTCTAGGAATTGGAACATTCGATTTGATGAATCGGTCAAAGCGTTTGGCTTCATCCAAATTTCGAATGAATCATGTGTGTATAGAAAGGAATTGGAGACCTCAGTGCAATTCTTAGTACTTTATGTTGATGACATCCTTCTTATTGGGAATTCGAAGGATGACATGAAAGTGACTAAGTTATGGTTATCGAACCAATTCGAGATGAAAGATCTTGGTGATGCGTCCTATATCCTTGGAATTAAAATCTATAGAGATAGATCTAGAAGGTTAATAGGACTATCACAGTCGATGTACATTGACAAAGTATTGAAGAGATTCAATATGGAGTCTGCAAAGGTTAAGAACCTTCCTATGAGTGTAGGAACATGTCTTTCAAAGAAGATGTGTCCTAAGACTAACCTTGAGAAGGAAAGAATGACTCATACACCTTATGCATCAGCAATAGGTAGCATAATGTATGCAATGTTATGTACTCGACCGGATGTGGCTTATGCACTTAGTGTAACGAGTCGTTTCCAATCTGACCCTGGAGATGGTCACTGGGCTGCCGTGAAGAATATTCTTAAGTACTTGAAAAGTACTAAAGATTTATTCTTAGTTTACGGAGGTCAGAAAGATCTTACTGTCGAAGGATACTGCGATGCAAGCTTTGTATCTGACTTAGATGATTTTAAGTCAATGTCAGGATACATTTTCTGCCTAAACGGCGGAGCAGTGAGTTGGAAGAGTTCCAAGCAGATTACCACTGCAGATTCGACCACTGAGGCCGAATACTTAGCTGCAAATGATGCAGCTAAGGAAGGTGTTTGGATTAGAAACTTCATTCAAGAATTGAATGTTGTTCCTAGCATGAAAGACCCCATTACTGTGTTTTGTGACAACACTGGGCCGGTTGCTCAAGCAAGAGAACCAAGATCTCACCAACGGACCAAGCACATTATGAGGAAGTATCACCTAATCCGTGATATTATCAAAAAGGGAGATGTGCTAATTGAGAGGGTCACATCAGCAGAGAACGTGGCAGATCCACTTACTAAACCCCTTAGTCGAGAAGCTTTCCAAGGTCATCTTCAGAAGATGGGACTTAGAGTAGCTTTAGAATGGCTTTGACGGGCAAGTGGGAGATTGTTAGGGATAGTGCCCTAGAAAGCCGATTGTATATCCGCTTTGTGCTTTTCCTTATTGTAATCACAGACAATCTTTGAATGAAATAACGAATTGAGGCAACACTTCTTTATATGCTCTTGTTTGGTATGCGTTTACTTTAGCTGTGCATGTATGAGAACTCCCCTAATCCTGATGACTTTAGGACTCTACCATTTAGGTGAAATGGTTCATGAAACGAGCCCTATATCACATAAGTCATGATTAGTAAAATACTCCAAGCCGATGAGTCCTACAGACAGTGGGAGTGTCAACCTGACTCCTCTAAGGCTTGCTTGTGGGATCACGCCCTTAAGAAGGACCACCTTGTTTCATGGAGGTGCAAAGTGTATAGTTGATACGTGCGTGATACATGAGGGTGCTTACTTTAATAAGTAAGTTCACTGAGGTGCCCCGTGTGAGAACATTCCTAAATGGGAAAGGAAGTTTCTATTTCAGGAAATGGAAACTTCCAGATTAGGAAATATCTCACGAGTCATTGATGTGATTAATTGATCCTTAGACTTGAGGTTCCTTGTCACTTTATGAGTTAACTCTGTAGTCTTAGGTATAAGCTTTAAAGGGTGTCGCCTTAGACAACTGATTCAAGGCTTATGCTGGGGCTGCACAAGTGACTCATGAAAGTGAATGAGAATCAAGAAAGGACCTACACTTGCATTTGCAAGGTGATCTCTTATTGTGTAAGTCATTCATATGCCATATGGAGTCCTTGGCCAAGGCAGTAGATCAAGACATCAAGAAAAGGGTTTCTTGGATTGAGATCAAATGGATATGAAATGCACTTAGCATTAAGACCGGATTATTAGGGTTCTGATTATTCCCTTGCCCTAGATCTTGGTTGAGAGATAGTAAGTAGGAGGATTGTATCTCACATGAATCAATGACTTAAAGGTTCTGTCGAATCCGAACATTCCAATTCAGCTAGGGGTTAAACACCTGTTGCTAGACTATGGTCGTTTAATCTGTGGACTGATTAATTAATTAGTGAATTAATTAATTGGGGTCACTGCTAATTGAATTGAGAACCTAGAGGGTCACACACAACAACTTGGTTACATGAGTTGAGGTTTGAAAATGATTAAACGAGTTAATCGGGCCAAGAGGGTTCCACAAGTGTGAAATCACACGTGTGGCTCACGTGAGTGACACGTGTCACTGTGACACGTGTCACACACGTGTGTGTATGTATATATTATATACATATTAAATAATTAATGTGTTAATTATTTAATAGACTTTGGTTTAATTTTGAATTAAAAAGAAAGTCTAATTTTGGAGAAAATAATCTAGTTAATTATTTATGAATTAATTAATTAGATAAAAATAAGTTATTTATTTTATAATAAATAAAGTATAAAATTATCCAAAAATAGTTTGGATATTTTAAGCTCTCTTAGAAGTTGACTAGAATTGGAATTCAAAGTCAAAGTTGGAAAATACTTGATAATCAAGTAATAGGAGAGAGGGACCAAAATCCTAGCCCATAAAGGACTAGGTTCGGCCGCCCCTCCCCTTTCCTATATATAGGGGAGCTCATGCTCCCCTTTAGAGCTAATAGACAATTCTTGGTTCATGTGTTGAACACCTTCCTTTCTCCAAGATTAAATTAAACCCTAGGTTAAGCCTAAACACTAACTAGAGAACTAGCATCCTTACTAGTTAGATTGTGATCAAGTTGGTGGACTTTCTCTAGAGACTTCAAGTTAGAAGTTTGAAGATTCGAGCTTTACCAAGGAGAGGGGATCAAGCCGCGAGAAGAGCGTTCTTGGGTGGCTTGAAACGCTTCAAGAAAGAATTAAAAGAAAAGTAAGTTTTCTATCTTTACGAATTCGGTTACACGATTGCGAGTTCAAGGTCCTTTTGTTGGAAATTTTTTTTTTAAATTCCGCTGCTTTCTGATTCGTGTTTTCCAACAATAATAACTTGTAGGTTGGCCATCCGAGAGCGGAACGAACATGAGCCTTACTGAACAAGGCTTATTGCTGACCGCAAATAAGGGATGATGTTGAGATATAAGTCCGCAATTGCCTTGTGTGTCACCAGGACAAGGCGGACCAACAAAAGAAAGTGGGATTACTAGAACCTTTGCCCGTGCCCACAAGGCCGTGGGAATACGTATCCATGGATTACATATCAGGGTTGCCTAAGGCGCGGGACTTGGGCAACATCATTATCGTGGTGGATCGCTTCTCGAAGTATGCTACGTTCATCGCAGCTCCCAAACATGCGACGACAGAAGGGACAGCTCATCTCTTCCTTAAGCATATTGTGAAATATGGGACTGCCGAAAGATATTGTCAGTGATCGGGACTCCTGGTTTACTGGCGCATTTTGGACCAAACTTTTCAAACTCTTCGACTCCAAACTGAATATGAGCTCGAGCAATCAACCACAATCCGATGGCCAAATTGAGCGATTTAATTCTATGTTGGAGGAGTATCTTCGGAATTTTGTTCGGGGTACTTAGTTGTGCTTCAACCTCAGAATAGCTCTTCCACAAACAAGAGTGCTTTTGAGATTGTTACCAGGCAACAACCGCTACTCCCTCACACCGTTGAATCCCCGCAAAGTGTGAAATCTCCTCTCGCATGGTGTTTCTCTCAGGAATGGAAAGAGAATGTGGAAATTACTCTAAACAACCTAGAGAAAGCTCAAAAACGAATGAAAAAATATGCAGATCTGAACCGGCGCTTCTTGGAATTCGAAGCGGGAGATAAAGTTATGGTTAAGGTCCCTGATCCAAGGTACTCTAAATCATCGAGGGGGAGGGATCCTTGTTTTATGCAAAAATATATAGGACCTATACCAGTTATCAAACACATTGGGATGGTGGTCTACAAACCGGAGATACACCCTTGGTAGAAAATGCATAACGTTCTACATGTAAGTCAGCTCAAACCTTATTCGCAGATATGGACGACGAATCCCGGAACCAATGGAGTCATCCCCAACTGGAGCTGAAGAAGACCGAAAAGCGTGCCACAGCAGCTATCCTTGACCATCGGGTTGGATGCACAACAAACAAGATGTATGATGAGTATACGTACCTAGTGAAGTGGATAGGATGCAGCAACGAGAACACTTGGGAGTGGGTGACGAATCTCAAGGTGTTTAAACAGTTGATCGAAGAGTACCATGCCTTAATGACGCTGAGGACGTCGCCATCTCAGGTGGGGGAGGATATCAAGGGTCGCCTGGCCATAGGACCCCCTTGACCCGCAACTCAACGTGGCCGTCGGGCCACCCCGCAAGCAAGACCGCACCGACTACAAGAGAAACTACTTTCATGTCTTAGGTGATATGGTCTTTGTATATGTAAATAGTTAGTTAGTTGGTAGTGGGTAGGTTGCTGCCCTTTTGTCCGTTTCATCGCGTTGTACAACCCTTGTAATAGCTCGTGAGGGCAAATCAAATTTTTTTTTTTAAAAGTATTATAGGGGAGAGCAGTGAGTCGAAGCAAGTTTAAGCAAGCGTCTATTGTTATTTTGGGTATTTCTCTCCGGTCCTTTGGGGACGCCCGCAATCGTGTACTGTATTCTTTGTGAATATAATGAAAGTGAATTTCTCTTCAATGTCGTTGTCCCTCGAAAGCGTCCCATTGGGGTTAGCGTGATTGTGACGTGCAGCTTGTGTACGTAGTTAATTAAGGCGGACGTAACGTGCAAGAAGCACGCTACTAACCACACGGAGCACTTTTTTAGCAACCTACTCGGTGCCCCGTGAGCCGAGGGGAATCCCGTCGGAAACATCAATGGCACCGTGACGGAAGTACATCTGTTGAACTCGCATGATTTTTTGCGGTGGCTAACTTTCCAATATTTTATTCGCTAGGTAGGATTATTCATCTCGTAACATCGTGTAAGAATACAGAATATGCCGTTGCTAGAATTCGATCGTACCAATAAATAAGATCATCGTTTTTAGCCATTATTTTACTCACTCTCTACTGCGCTCAACTATTTTTATTGGTTTATAATTATTAATTTTCACATATGTCATAGAACACATCAATCTTTGCTCATTGGTCATTACGTTATTATATTTTCTAATATCCTGAAAAAGGATTTGTTGTCTATTCTATTCGTCTCATTAAAGTATCTTGTGTTAAATGTTCTTCAATTTAAAAAACTTATTGATAATAACAAGGTTTGTTATTGAGTGGAAGTTTTAGGATCAATATTAATTTTGGGCATGCATGAAGTAATCTTAAATGATCTAACTAGCTGTTTGGCCCTTTAATTAAAGTGTCACTTTAGTAAATATCAAAGAAGGTTTCTCAAGACTAAAACACCGGCTTCACCAATTAACCACTTAACACTTGCATATACAATTAATCCACTGTTTCGTATTAATAATTACAAGGAGCGAACTTCGTACGCGTATGAGCCCAATGCAGACAGCTATGTTCACATTGTTAATTTGGAATTACCTATGTTAGGGGCTTATGAATTTGAGCAATAATTGGAGCCGAAAACTATGCTGTCACAATCACCAGCTGGGCTTTTCATTTTTATTTAAGTTACCTATCGATCGTATAAATACGCTGATGTATTAACTTCATATTCATCTTGAACTTGTACCAAAACAAGTAGCCACCTTTAATACAAAATAGAGCGAGGAAGCAAACTGATTAACAAGTTCAAAAGTTTGGCAGTGGAAATGGGCTTCAAAGCTTTCTTGATCGTGATGATTTCTGCGGTAGTCGTTGCTCCAGCTTTGGCCACCGATTATATGGTTGGAGATAACCAGGGATGGAAAACAGGTGTTAATTACACTGATTGGGCGCACGGGAAAGATTTTCGTGTTGGTGACACCATCAGTAAGTTTAAATTATTACATTTTGATTTAATCTCACACCATATTATAAAGAATTGTAATATTGTATAACTCAAAATTTTTAAATGAAATGATCATTGGACGGTAAATATCTGCACTTCTTCCATGGTTTTCTGTAACATTTTTAGAGGGGGCTCTATTTCCCATCATCTTTGAAAAAAACATAACAAGTAAAATTGGAAAATTAATTACCATAAATTCGGAAAACAAAAACTAATTTCGAATAAATATCTAATTGAATATATGTGTTATATTGTCTGCAGTGTTCATGTACAACAACAAAACTCACAATGTCATCAAGGTGAATGGAGCTGACTTCAAGAATTGTGCCAATACAAATACATCAGCAACCACTTTTAAGAGTGGGCAGGACACTTTCACCCTTTCAAGCCTAGGAAAGAAGTGGTACATTTGCGGAGTAGAAGGCCATTGCAGCCAAGGGATGAAGCTCGTCATTACCGTGTCTGCTGATGGACCTGCTCCCTCCCCGGTGCCTGGATCACCGAATGATTCTGCAGCTGGTGAACTCTCTCCGACGAAATATTTTATTTGGATACTTGGTTTGGTTGCGGCTTATAAGATGATCGTCGTCTAAGTAATGCTGATGCGGATCAAATCTTCTGTTTCACTTTTCTAATATTTCACTGTGTATCTTACTAATTTAATTTATAGCAATTAGCATCTTGTTTTTGACTTTGTACGGGGTTCGGCTTTGTACGAATGTCATGATTCAAATAATTTCGAGAGATGTTGGCTAGTACCTGCATTTCTCGGCAGACCTATGTTGTCGCGAATGTGTTATTTGTATTTGGAAGCAATAAACGTCATTGTGTTCCACGAGTAAAAATTTTATTTTTAGTGTTTGTTGACGTGAGCATGAAGGTAAATTTGCCCTAGAAATATAAATTAAGTTATTTTTATAGGGCAAATTACATCCACCACCCCTGAGGTTAGGCCTAATTACAAGCCGATCCCTATTCTTTTAAATATTACAATGTAGTCCCTAAGCCTTGTTAATTTGTTAATATTTTTTTTATACTTTTAGGGTCGATTTTGCATTTTTGGTCATACATTATATGTAACACTCACAAAACCTTCAGGGATATAAGTTTATTTTTACAAAATTCGTTAATGGACCTCCCACAAAACAAGAAATATAGGGACTACAGTGTAATATTTAAAAGAATAGGGACCGGCTTGTAATTAGGTCTAACCTCAGGGGTGGTGGATGTAATTTGCCCTATTTTTATATTCCTGTAATTATTACGAACGTCCCTTGAGGTTTTCGGAAATTACATATACCCCTCGAGGTTTGAGAAATTACGAATTTTCCCTCACACGTTATCTCTTCCGTTAAATTTAACAGAATTTGTTATTTTACTATTTTACCCCTCAGATCCTAAAACTTAAAGGGGTATATGTAATAAAAGTCCAAAAGTAAAGAGGTTAATTTAAGTATTGAAATTCTTGGGAGATTTAATGTAAGTACTTGAATTTTGTGTTTACCTATCTTTTTTTTTTTTTTTTTTTTTGGTTTAACAAAGAATGCTACTTAATGATATTTTCATACATTTTAATAATGAACTAATTTCATTCCTAAATTTTATGGATTCCAAATATTTTCAAGAAAAAGAATTGTGCATGCATGTTTATATTGGAATGTTATTCATATTTAACGTACATGTATTAGAAATCACCAACGTTCGAATTTTTTTTTTTTAATAATTTTGATAGACATTTATGTGAATTTAACTTGTTTGTTATGATTTTTTATTTCATTAAAAAACTTTATTATTTTAAACGAACAAAGTTTAAATAAACTTATGCAAAATATGCTTAAAACTAAGATATAAATATAAAGTGGAATCTACAATATTTTATCATACTTTATTGGAATAAATATGCGTGAAAATTTATTCTGATTTATATTTATAAATAAAATATAAATATTAATTAAATTATAAATTTTCAAATTGAAAATTACAAGTATATCATTACACTTTCAATATTATTACAATATACCCCCTAAGGGTATGATTAGAATTTTTAAAAATAATATTGTTGACGTCAGCAAAAGTTAACACCGTTATTAACGGTGGAGACAACTTGTGAGAGATAATGTAAATCTCAGGGGGCGTTCGTAATTTTTCAAACCTTAGGAGGGAATCTGTATCTTTTCTAAATATTAGGGGAGCGTTCGTAATTATCCCAAACTTAAATATCGATAGGACGATGAGTTAACAACATATATTGATATGGGATATATCTCATCAATGACATTAACCAAATTCTCAATAAGGGGGAGCTATCGGATGGTTAACCTTATGGAATATAATAGTACAATCCCCTCTGTTATGTCTGCAATCACATAATTGCTCCAACTACTGTTTCTTATCAATTATCGTTAAGCATAAATAATTCATATTTTCTTTAATTAGTTTTTTACATAATTAAGTTAGTGGATAAAGTTTTTTATTAGTTTTTTATCTTTATTTTTTTTACCGTATTTAGTATTTAGGAACTTCTTATATATATATTCACCTTGTACTTTATATTTTGAAGTGTGAAAAACAATTCTCTAATTATCAAAAGTAATTGGGTATTAGAGAAATAAATATTCCTTCCGCTCCGCTTCATCAATCAAAGATGAATAAATATTTCTTCTGCTTTGTTTCATCAATCAAATCCTTCACCTAGCCACAACAGATTGTTCTGAACCATTTTTCTTTCATCATTTTTTCTCTACCTTGGAGAGTTTATCATGAATAAGTTTTTCTCCAACTTGACAAGTCCGTCATGGTCTTCACGCTCTTCAACTCATCTCGTTGGCCCTTCTAGGAGATAACTATACCTCCTAATTTCCTTTCATGTGGCTTGCTTTTACCGTAAAGAAAAACAAGTTGGTATTTATAAAAAAGAGATAACTTTGTCTGTTGATCGTAATCTCTCTGTCTGAGATAATTAACAATGTCTCTTTTCATTCAATTGGTGTTTATTTAACTAAAGTCAAATCTATTTGGGAAGAATTCCTTTGTTGGAGATAACTATGCCTCCTTTCATTCAATTGATGTTCATTTCACCAAAGTCAAATCTATTTGGGAAGAATTAGGCCGTTCCCGTCCAAATTACACATGTCAAACTTTATCTATTTTGCCCCAAAGTCCCACAATTCCACTAAATAAAGTTTCTGCACACAGCTTGGCCCATCCTCATCAAAGCAGTTCAATCAACTTCATCAATTCTGTGCATGATGTCCAAGATGGACTGTAAAAAGTTTTATGATCCATCTTGAGGGGCACTATTAAACATAAATAATTCAAATTTTCTTTAATTATTTCAGTACGTAATTAAGTTAGTAGATAGAGTTTTCTATTAGTTTTTCTAATTAGTTTTCTCTCTTTATCTTTTACACTTTTTAGTAGTTAATACCTAAGAACTTCTTTGTATATATACACCTTGTACTTTATATTTTGAAGTGAGAAAAATAATTTTCAATTATCAAAAATAATAATTATGTATGTTGATTCATTTGCCGCCACATGTGACACCCCGCTTCTTCGACAAACCAGGTATGACGTTACGTGTGAGTTTAATTACGTAATTTCATTATTTATTTCCAATTATGTGAATTATGTTACGTTGCATGCTTTACGTGCCAATATGGATGTAATTGCAAACTATTTGATAGTTTAGGATTTAATTGGAAATGTGATTGGACTCAATTATCCATTTTTAGGAGTTTAAGGACCTAATTGTAATTAGGGTGTTTTGAGGCCATTTTCGGCTATCTTGAACTCGAGAAATCGAATTCGAATTTTGACTTCGCCATTGGATTCGTTTCGATTATTCGGATACGACGACACTAGCCTCATATTTTTCTGAAGCCGTTTGAAATCTCTTTACTTTAAAATTCGATCCTAACGGACCGAATCCTTTTGACCCGACCCATTTTAGCCAATCCATTTTCAGCCCTTTATGGCTGAAAAATACCCCTTTTTCTCCTCATACACAAATGTTTCAAATAAGGAGAGGGAGAAGGAAGAGAAATATCCAACCCTTTTTGTCATTCAACCTTTACAGGCCAAGATCTCCTTCATTTCCCAATCAATCAACGATCCGAGTTAAGCGACGAACTCCTCACATCTTGAGCTTCATTTTAATACCAACTTTGTGCCTTGGAAATTTGTGTTTGATTGTGTTTGGAGAAGATTATGAATAGTGTAGGGTTTGTTAAATTTTGAAGTTATGGCATGTTTAATGGATTAAATGCAAATGTATGAGTTGTATGAAGTATGTATGAGCTTGTTTGTTGCATTCATGGTGGAATTTGTGTTGTCAATTGAGAAATTCATGAGTTGTCATTGGTGAAGCGTGAAATCTTGAAATGGTGACGTGTGTTATGCTTCAATCTATACTTATTTGATGAGTTTATATGTTAATATATGTGATTTAGGGTGTGAAGCATGCGTTAGGGCTAAACTTTGTAGGTTGTATGTGTGTGTGTTGCTGCTGCGTGTTGTGGTAGTTGTTTCCGCTGGAATTCTGCCATGGCTGAAGCTTCAAGCTTCTTTGTTGCGACCCCCTAATGACCGTTAGGGGGGTTATTTGTTTGGTGGTGAACAACTGTTAATGATTGATTGTGGGCAAGGGCCAAATGGCAGTTGTTGCCTTTCAATTTTTTATTTTTTTTTTTTTTTGGGAAAACCGATCAGAGAGACCGTGGGATTATTACCGAGGCTCCCACCTCATATATTCAACTGGAACCAAGAGTTTGTATAAGCCATAATCCAACTTATCAACAAGGGAATTAAAACAAAAATGCCCCATCACAACACAAACAAAACAAAGCGGGGGCACACTATTGAAAACAAGACCCCTAGAAACATCATCAAGATCATCTCGCTCAGGGATCTTATGGAAACTCAGGTCCCTAATACTGACCGAGCATAAGAGAGCAATCACTGGCCAATTGTGTTAGTGTTGGGTCCAGCCCACTAATAAAGTTTTTGTTGGCCCAATTGAAACTAAAGCCTATCACAACCTTTTTTCCTAATTTAATAAGGTTGTTTTTTGGGATATATAATTAAAAGCCCATGAAGAATAGGTTTCAGTTTTTCCTTATTTTTGGTGTGTTGCTGATCGTGAAGAGCAGCAGCAGTTTTGGGAAAAATTGAAGTCAGTTTTCTGCACTTTTTTTACAGCAGTTTTTGGGCAGCGACAGCAACTTTGCGTGGACGATCGGGAGGTCATTTGTGGTCCGATCGAGCTGATTTTCGGACAGCAACTTCCTAACTCATCGAACTTGAAAGTGAACGGTGGAGATCGGATTTGGAGCACTGTAAGTCGGGTTTTTCTGTGCGTGAACAGTGACGCGATTTCGGCTTATTTTTCGTGTTCTTTCTCCTTTTGTGTTCTAGTTCGTTTTGGATCGAATCGGTGTTTGGTTCGTGTTTGGAGTTAGATTTATTGGTGTTTGAACCGCTGTAATTTTGCCTCGTATTATAGTGGATTTGTTTTTGGGTCTCGTAGGCCTCGTGGTTTTTACTCTTCGATTTGAAGGGGTTTTCCACGTTAAAATTCTCGTGTCTCTATTCTTGGTTTTGTTTGGTTGATTATTTTTATATCCTTGGGCATACTTGGTTGATTGTTTATTGGGCATTTGGAAAGGAGTTTTAATTTCCGCTGCGTACACTTGGTTTTGGTGTATCCCTTTCCTATCAGAGTGGTATCAAGAGCCGCATTGGTTCTTTTGCCGGTGTGACCATGGAGATGAGTACAAGTAGGATGATAACTTTAAATGGATTAAATTATCATCTATGGAGTAATAAGATGAAGGATCTCCTCTTTGTTAAATCTTTGCACTTGCCTGTTTTTGCAACTGAAAAGCCCGTGTCTAAAACCGATGAAGAATGGGATTTTGAGCACAAACAAGTTTGTGGGTTTATCAGACAATTTGTTGAGGAGAATGTTTACAACCATATTCAACACGAGACACATGCGAGAAGTTTGTGGGAGAAGTTGCAGAATTTGTATGCATCGAAGACGGGAAACAATAAGCTGTTTTTGCTTAAGAAGATGATGCAGTTGAAATACAAAGAAGGAACTTCTATTGCTGATCATTTGAATGAGTTTCAAGGCGTTCTTGATCAGTTGACAGGTATGGGCATTAAATTTGATGATGAAATTATCGGACTTTGGATTCTTGCCACTTTGCCTGATTCTTGGGAAACTTTTCGTGTTTCACTTGTTAACTCTTCGTCTGATGGTGGTATAACCGTTGAGCTTGTGAAGAGTAGTGTTTTGAATGAAGAGATGAGACGAAAAACTCAGCATTCGTCTCAACCCGAGTTGTTGGTTTCAGAGAATAGAGGGAGAAGCCAACATAAATATAATAATAAAGGTAGAAGCAAAAGTCGAAGCAAGTCAAGGTCAGGATGGAAAGAATTTAAGTGTGATCATTGTGGTGAACCTGGTCATATCAAGAAATATTGTTTTAAATTGAAGAAAGAGCGTAGAGGCAATCGTGATGGGCACGATAAGAGAGACCAGGATAAGAATGATCGTGTTGCTACTGCTACTTCCAATGATGATCTTATTCTTGCATATGATGACAATGTAGTTGTCGTAGCCAGTGATGATTCCAGTTGGGTTATTGACAGTGGTGCCTCATTTCATGTAACATCAAGGAAAGATTTCTTCACTTCTTATACTTCTGGTGATTTTGGAGTTTTGAAGATGGGGAATGATACGGTGGTACCGGTAGTAGGCATTGGGACTGTTTGTTTGAAAACCAACAGTGGGTCGAGTTTGGTGCTTCATGAGGTTAGACATGCACCTAATGTTCGTTTGCACCTGATTTCAGCAGGAAGGCTCGATGATGATGGCTATTGCAACTTCTTTGGTAATGGTCAGTGGAAACTCACAAAAGGGAATCTAATTGTGGCTCGAGGTGATAAATTCCATAATTTATATAAGATGAAGGCTTCTATTTGTGTGAACTTGGTTAATGCAGCAGAGAGTGACAACTTGTCAGAGCTTTGGCACAAGAGACTTAGTCACATTAGTGAAAAGGGGCTCGATTGTTTGGCCAAGAAGAATTTGTTGTCAGGGCTGAAAGATACAAAGTTAGAAAGATGTGTTCACTGTTTGGCTGGGAAGCAGAAACGGGTTTCATTCAAGAGTCATCCCCCTTCAAGGAAAACTGAGCTTCTTGAACTGGTACACTCAGATGTTTGTGGACCAATGAAGGTACGAACTCATCGTGGTGCACTTTATTTTGTCACTTTTATTGATGATTATTCGAGAAAAGTTTGGGTTTATGTTTTAAAAACCAAAGATCAGGTATTTGATGTTTTTAAAGTTTTTCAGGCATCAGTTGAGAGAGAAACTGGTAAGAAACTGAAATATATTCGTACTGACAATGGTGGCGAGTATTGTGGTCCATTTGATTCTTATTGCAGAGAACAGGGTATTCGGCATCAGAAGACGCCTCCTAAAACACCTCAGTTAAATGGCTTGGCAGAAAGGATGAATAGGACTCTAGTGGAGAGAGTTAGATGTTTGCTTTCAGATGCGAAGCTACCTAAGTCTTTTTGGGGTGAGGCTTTACTTACTGCTGCCTATATAATTAATTTGTCTCCTTCTGTTGCATTGCATGCTGATGTTCCTAATAGGGTATGGTATGGAAAGGATGTCTCCTATGATCATTTACGTGTGTTTGGTTGTAAAGCTTCTGTGCATGTACCTAAGGATGAGAGGTCTAAGTTAGATACGAAAGTGAGAGAATGTATATTTCTTGGGTATGGTTTGGATGAATTTGGTTACAGGTTTTATGATCCGGTTGAAAAGAAACTTGTTAGAAGTCGTGATGTAGTCTTCATGGAGGATCAAACCATTGAAGACTTCGGTAAAACAAGTAATTTGGAGTCTCCAGGTGGTGAGGACTTGATAGATTTCGATCCAAAACCTATTGCTAGTCTTCCTAATGCAGTTGAGTTAGACAATCAGAATAATTTGGAGACAGGAGTTGATCATGATCATGCTGAGGAGGATCATGAAATTCAGAATGGGGAAGATAATCCAATTGTTGAGCAACCTTCAATCCAACCCAGGAGATCTACTAGGAACAGAACGCAGTCTGTTAGATACTCATCTAGTGAGTATGTGCTTTTGACAGATGGAGGAGAACCTGATTGTTATGAGGAAGCCATGGATAGTGAGCTTAAGGAAAAGTGGATTGAAGCAATGAAAGATGAGATGCAATCTTTACATGACAATCATACTTTTGACCTTGTCAAGTTACCTGAAGGCAGAAAAGCTCTAAAGAACCGATGGATTTATCGGTTAAAACAAGAAGAGAATAATTCACAGCCGAGATACAAAGCCAGATTAGTTGTTAAAGGCTTCAGTCAGAAGAAAGGAATTGATTTTGAAGAGATTTTCTCACCTGTTGTGAAAATGTCGTCAATTCGTCTTATTTTGGGCTTAGCAGCTAGTCTTGATTTAGAAGTTGAACAGATGGATGTGAAGACTGCTTTCCTCCATGGTGATTTGGAGGAGGAGATTTATATGGAGTAACCCGAGGGTTTCGTTGTTAAAGGGAAAGAGAATTTTGTTTGCGGATTGAGGAAAAGCTTGTATGGTTTGAAACAAGCTCCAAGGCAATGGTATAAGAAGTTTGAGTCGGTTATGCTGCAGCAGGGTTATACAAAAACTAATGCTGATCATTGCGTATTTATTCAAAAATTCTCTGATGTTGATTTTGTCATTTTATTGCTTTATGTTGATGATATGCTCATTATTGGTCACAGTGCTTCTAGAATTGACAGGTTGAAGAATGAGTTGAGTAAATCTTTTGCCATGAAAGATTTAGGACCTGCGAAGCACATTCTTGGCATGAGAATTTCTCGTGATAGAAATGCCAAGAAGTTGTGGTTGTCTCAAGAGAAGTATATTGAGAAGGTGATTCAGAGATTTCATATGGATAAAGCCAAAGTTGTAAGTACTCCTCTTGATGGACATTTTAAGCTGAGTAGTGCACAGTCTCCTTCTAATGATGAAGATAAGAAGGACATGCAAGGTGTTCCCTATGCATCCGCGGTTGGAAGTTTGATGTATGCCATGGTTTGTACGAGACCGGATTTGGCTCATGCAGTTGGCAAAGTTAGCAGGTTTCTCTCAAATCCGGGTAGAGAGCATTGGAATGCTGTAAAATGGATTATGAGATATCTCCGCGGCACTACAGATTTGAAGCTTTGTTTTGGGTCTGGGAAACCGATGTTAGTTGGATATACAGATTCAGATTTGGCCGGTGATTTGGACTCGAGAAAGTCTACTTCTGGTTATTTGACTACTTTTGCAGGGGGAGCAGTGGCTTGGCAATCTAGACTGCAAAAATGTGTTGCTTTGTCTACTACAGAAGCCGAATTTATTGCAGCAACTGAAGCTTGCAAAGAATTACTTTGGATGAAGAAGTTTGTTCAAGAACTTGGATTTTCACAGTCGAAGTATGTTTTGTTTTGTGATAATCAAAGTGCAATACATCTCAGCAAGAATTCGAGTTTTCATGGTAAGTCGAAGCATATTGATGTGAGGTATCATTGGATTCGAGATGTTTTGAATTCGAAGTTGATTGAGCTTGAAAAGATTCACACTGATGACAACGGTGCTGATATGTTGACAAAGGTAGTGAGTCGTGATAAACTTGAGGTTTGTGCCGGGATGGCGGGTCTCAAGTTTGAATGATTAAATGGTGGTTTGTCTCCTTCCTCGACTTGGGCTGGAGGGGGAGATTTGTTGGGTCCAGCCCACTAATAAAGTTTTTGTTGGCCCAATTGAAACTAAAGCCTATCACAACCTTTTTTCCTAATTTAATAAGGTTGTTTTTTGGGATATATAATTAAAAGCCCATGAAGAATAGGTTTCAGTTTTTCCTTATTTTTGGTGTGTTGCTGATCGTGAAGAGCAGCAGCAGTTTTGGGAAAAATTGAAGTCAGTTTTCTGCACTTTTTTTACAGCAGTTTTTGGGCAGCGACAACAACTTTGCGTGGACGATCGGGAGGTCATTTGTAGTCCGATCGAGCTGATTTTCGGACAGCAACTTCCTAACTCATCGAACTTGAAAGTGAACGGTGGAGATCGGATTTGGAGCACTGTAAGTCGGGTTTTTCTGTGCGTGAACAGTGATAAGATTTCGGCTTATTTTTCGTGTTCTTTCTCCTTTTGTGTTCTAGTTCGTTTTGGATCGAATCGGTGTTTGGTTCGTGTTTGGAGTTAGATTTATTGGTGTTTGAACCGCTGTAATTTTACCTCGTATTATAGTGGATTTGTTTTTGGGTCTCGTAGGCCTCGTGGTTTTTACTCTTCGATTTGAAGGGGTTTTCCACGTTAAAATTCTCGTGTCTCTATTCTTGGTTTTGTTTGGTTGATTATTTTTCTATCCTTGGGCATACTTGGTTGATTGTTTATTGGGCATTTGGAAAGGAGTTTTAATTTCCGCTGCGTACACTTGGTTTTGGTGTATCCCTTTCCTATCAGTTAGCGCCCAGACTCCCAGGCTTCAAAGTTAGGCTTATCACAGCAAATGCTCGAATCGTCGGCAGCGTCCTCAGGACAGTTCAATTTCTCCGAAATGTTATGGGCGGAGATAAGGTAGAAATCCGGCTGATATCGATCCCAACTGTCAATTTCATAAGTTAAAAATGGCCGCCCAAAGTGACTTTCCTCCGTGTTGCTCGAAAAGTTGGTGTTGCAAATGTGCGCACCAAAAACAATACCACCCTTCTCAAGCCAATAACTCTTACAGGTATTGCTACTGAAATTAGAAATAAACATAAAGCTCCTCTTATTCACCACAACAAAGCAATTAATGTTCTTACAGAATTTAGTATTAATTGCCCTGTATCTTATTGGTTTGTAGCTAAATAAAATGCCCACCTGCGCAGAAGACAACAAACAACCTTTCTCAAAGCCAAACGTGAAGATGTGATCATATCCATTCAAAACTAAAATTTTAGCTATGTTTATGCCAATAATCACGTGATAACAAGGCTGCTCACCATGTATATGCAGAGTCTGTGCCCCTTTACACCCGTTATAATTATTATGGATATTGTTGCTTTCCCTCAAATTCTGAATGTTAGTAGGCTCACCAATCATCATCCTTTATTTTTTATCCTGAAACTTGGCATCCCCCACTTATCAACGCGCATGTATCCTTTAACCTCTATCGGCAATGTTGAGCTAGGGAAGGACCAAACCAGCTGTTCTTTTGCTTCTTTCGCTGCCAGGAAATCAGCCAACCCGTTTTCTTATCGAAAAATATGGGTCATCTTCACAGTCATCTGTCTTATTTGCAAATAGAACCTCTTGATCAACATATTAAGCTCCACATTTCCAGACTGTCTTCTCCGAATGATTGCTAAAATGACCTGAGCATCGGTTTCGATCCATAAGCGGGAGCATCCTATCTCTGCCACAGCAGAAACCCCATGAACCAGCGCCATCAACTCAGCCATGGTATTCGTTGTCTCCCCTATACCACTGCTGAAAGCGTACAGAATTGTTCCCTCACAGTTTCTAATAACACCTCCGATACCAGCCATACCAGGGTTCCCTCGAGAAGCTCCATCTGTATTTAGTTTAAGCCATCCTTCTTGTGGTCGAACCCACTTCACCATTATGCTCGTGCTGTTTTTTGGTTTTTTGAGACAGATACCAAAAACTTTAGCTCTTTGGATATCTCCTTTCCAAACCCCTCGGTTCATCTTACTTGTAAGCCCCCACCGGAGCATGTAAACATTAACCTGCCGTATGATGTTGTAGGCGGTAAACGTGCCTCCCACGTGCTTAACTCGATTCCTTTCAACCCAAATAAACCAAAGGATAATACAAGGTAGGATAACTCGAATATGCTTTCTACCCACATAAATAGAAGAGGCTAACCAACATTGAATCAGCCCTGTCACTGTATTAATCCCCTATGTGTCAATTCTGAATATTTTCGAGAAGTGCGACCGTTGTTGTCTTGTTTGATGTGTTGGTTTATGCCTGGAGGCTTAAACGCCCGTTAGGGCTTAATGAAGGGGGGGCCTAACGGTCATTAGCCTTTCCTTCTTTTATTTATGTTGTGTATTTGCTTCGTATGTTTGTTTCTTTCGGTTATACCCACATCGATCTTGATCCTAACGTGTTTTATGCTTATGAATCGATATGTTATGATTTGTAATGTCTTCTTATTGCGTGAGAATGATATGGAAACGTGCTATATTAACTTGATTGCATCTTTTGCATACATAAGCATTGTTATGCGTCTTTGTGGTCCATGTTTGAGTTTAAGTCCCGTGTTTTGTATTCAGTTGGTTCAGGTTTGCACCAGGGCGATGTTTGACCTATCATGTAGGTTCCAGGGGTACCATTTGCTCTTTGTTTGTTTTAATCGATGTAAGGTGAGGTTAGGATTATAGTTATGACCCTAAAGCTTTTGTGCTTGTTTTCAAATGCATGCGATTGAATAAGCCTTAAGTATAAGTAAATACGTACGAGATATGTATCTTATGACGTTGTCGTAATCTTTCAAGTATGATACGCTACGTACAAGTCTATGTAAGCTTGTTATGTTTTGCTAAGTTTGACAACGTTAAGCTATGCTCTAAACCTTGTGCCTCTCACGAGCCAACCACTACGTCAAAGGGATAAGTTATGGAATGACACGTAGAGATATGTAAAACATAGTTTGTTGCCAAGTAAGGTATGATAATTATGTATGATATGATACGTATGTAGCGGGTTATGATATGTTACGCTCAATTACGTTCTATTATATTATGTTGGGCCCGGAGACTATAAGTAAGTACCCCCAGGACGGTATCGAGCCATCGGGGTTAAGTCTGTGCATAGTCTCCATACATTAAGAGGATCAACCCAGAACCCACTAGGAGGTTTGGTGGGGGATGGAATCCTAAGGCATGAGAGTCATGCACTCACGACCTCGACATATATGAATGGATGGTTGGGGGATATACACCATTTCATCACCTAGTGTGAAGGATGGACATGATATTTTATGTTTTGTATTTATTTGATATGATACGAGGAGAAATGATGGTTATGTGCTCGTACCCGTAGAGTTTTATGTTACGTTATGGTACGATTTGTGAAATGAGGATAGACTCGATTAAATAAGATAAAAGTTGGAATGCATTTTGATATGATATGCTAAGTTAAGATACGATATGTTATGATACATTAAGTTATGATTTGATAAGTTATGTTTGTTTACGAAAACTCCCTATATGTATTATCACGAGTAAAACTTTTTGGTGTGCAAAAACTATCTCCAGTTCACGAATATTTACGATTTGAATGTTCTATACTACTTATATATATGCAGTGTGTGTGTGTTAGCCCCTCACTCAGTCAGTGGACTGACCCTCTCCCTCCTCAACATGTTTAATTTCCAAGTTTGGCTTTAGGAGTTCGAGCTAGGCGGCTTGAGTCGAGTTCTTTGAGTCCATCAGTTTAGTCGAGTCTTTTAAGGTTATATAAGTTTACTTTACTTTACGTTTCAAATTCTGTTAAGTTGTGTTTGTACATTACGTTTTTGTTATGCTTGTTTTCAGGACAAGTTTCCAGGGCCCAAATGAACCCGTTTGTATTCTGTAAATTGTTATTTAATTATGATTTTTGGGATTAGAAATCTATGCTAGTTGAACCCACACTTGATGCTTGTTTATTTTATTTTTATGATTGTTACGCTTCCGCATTTACTGTTGTTGTTGTCTTGAATTTTGAAGTTAGGATCTGCCTACCGCCTAACGTAGATGTGTCTATTTGTCTCCCGTTCACTACTACTTAGTTCGCGTACGAACTCTCCATTTCGTATACGAATTGGACTTTAGTACAGGGGATGTGGTGACCCACCGTGCGTGGTGCTACACTACAAGTTCAACATGTTCTACAACCAAGTTGCCTTTGCAACGATAATGCACCCCACCACTACAAGAAATTTGGTTAAAAAAGACCGATGGAAATTTTCAATGGGGGAGGCCGTTGAAAACCCATCGGTGTTTTATTTGTTTAACCACTACTTAAAGCCTCGAGCTGTATTTTAGTTGTAATACAATCATCTGCAACTGACGTACGATCAATCATTATATTGTTCCAGTTGTATATTGAAAGTATTGATTCAAGTTAAAGCAACTTCATGTTCTTGTAATTCCATTCTAATGAAATGTCATTCTGATGAATTTGTTGGAAAACAAATACATGTGCGCAACGAAAAATTAAAATTTTTCAACAAGTAATTGTTTGCTTGCAATTTTTATACTAAAACGAAACTGAGAAAGTTTCATAAACTTAATTAGAATTAAATTTTCTTTAAGTGTTTGAAGCGTTTTTCAAACACTCTTCACACGGATTGAATCCGTCTAACAGTTCTTCTCCAAAACTCAAAGGTATAAACCCTCTAATGATATCCACACCAGTCCTAGGTCACGATTAAGCGAGGATGAATGATAGTTCTGTGACTTGTGTTTTGACTAGGATAATTCTGAGTGTTTGAAAATTTTCTTGTATTGTTCTCAAAAAATTTAATGCTTCAAGAATGTTGGTTTGAACCCCAAAATTTACCCGAACTCCCTATTTTTACACACGTGGAGTTCGACCCGTTATTATGATAAGGTTAGGATTCCTAATCCTTTTAGGTTTGATTTCTTGATCTCAAAGTTACTAATTAACCTTTTAATTTAATTAAGATATTATGCTAATTAAATCTTATCAAGAAACCTTATCCTAATAACTTCAAAATTCTTATTAATTTGTTTTATTTTAAATATAATAAATAATTATTTCAATAATAATGAATTCCTAATTAATTATTTATTGAGCTTAAATTTTCGAATTGGTCATTATAACTAAGGGATAATTGCATACAGGTCCCTGAGGTTAGGCCTAATTACAAGCTGATCCCTATTCTTTTAAATATTACATTGTAGTCCCTAAGCCTTGTTAATTTGTTAGTTTTTGTATACTTTTAGAGACGATTTTACATTTTTAGTCATACATTATATGTAACACTCACAAAACCTTTAGGGACATAAGTGTGTTTTTACAAAATTCGTTAATGGACCTCACACAAAACAAGAAATATAGGGACTACAGTGTAATATTTAAAAGAATAGGGACCGACTTGTAATTAGGCCTAACCTCATAGGTGGTGGATGTAATTTGCCCTATAACTAATTCCTAAAAGTTTGATGGATTAGGGAAGTTCTTATACATGCTTATATAAACATAACATATAAGAGCAAATAAATAAGTGATTGTCTATGATCAAAATTAATTCGTTTTTTATTTAATTAGAAACGTTTTGTGATTTTACAAGGAAATAAATAAAGCAAATTGGATAAGATCGGCTTCAATGACACTATTTCTAACATAATTAGCACACATGTTCAAATGCAACTGTCATATATGCCTAGATGAATACAATGAAAAAAATGTCGTCAAATCTTGGTGGATGGATTATGTAGGCCATGGCAAATTTTAATTAAAAGATTCGATGCCACTTGGAAAAGGCGAACCATTGAAGTTGTACATAGCAGCTTCAGAGGATACCATTGGAGTCCAGGGTCAAGACGATGAGAATGGCAATGAAAGAATCATTTGTTACCTAGTAGAGGTCTCACTCCAATCGAATAAGGTATCATTCCATAGACAAGGTATGTGTAACCTTATATTTTGTTATATGAAGCTCAAACATTGTGTCTTGTCAATACAAGCTCTGATTAATTATATCAAGTGTAAACCTTATCGAATACATGGTTTCAAAATCAGTAATAAAAGGGAGAATAAGACAGTGGGTCATGTACCTTGTGGAACTTCAACTCCAATACATCCCACAAAAAGCGGTGAATTAAGGCCAAGCATTAGCCTCTTTTTTTAACATATCACCCAACCACAACGTCAAAATAATACCATCTTTGATGAAGCTGTGGCAAATAGATTTCAACGGATCCACGATGGATAAGGCATATGGGTCAGGACAAGGTCTCACCCCCATAAAGAGGTTACGATGTCGAGTTTGCATTTTCATGTACCAACTGTTAATCTCTAGAATCTCACAGTAACAAATCAATACTGATATATATTTTGAATTGACTGACTAAGTGTTGAATGGTATTTGTCCTTCGAACTATCATTGGAACAAACTATTTCAAGTCCAAAAACTATTGACTTCACATCATTTACCTGTAAAATATTTCCTAATCCAAAAAAATAAGTATACATATTTTGGGTAACAATTTTATTTTTTAAATTAATATCCACGTTAATTTGCTAATATGCTTTGTTATTAATTAATTATATTTTGACACCAAAATATTATTTCTCAAGTTCAAAATCTTTGAAATCTGTCATTAATGCAGTTGTAATGGAATTTTATAATCAAGTTATGAAGCTTTCTCATATCCTATTAGCTAGGTAGGATTATTCATCTGGGAACATTGTGTGAGAACACGGAATATGGAACATTTTGTGAGAACGCAGAATATGCCCCGATTCAAATTCGATAATATCAAAGAATTAAGATCATCATTTTCCGCCATGGCTGTACTTATGGCCCACTTCCTTCAACTGTTGTATTAGTTATATTTAGGGAAAATATTATTTTTCGTACTTTAAAAAGTTCTTTTTCGATTTTGATCCTGATCTTTTAACTTTTTTCAGATTACATCCTTTTTTATTCCACATTTCTCAATTACAGTCTTTTAGCTAACGGACGTTAAAAAATTGATTGAAAAAGTCACGTGGCACTCACACCAGATTGAGATTTATTCAGGCCACGTGAGTGGCATGTGACTTTTTCCGTCAATTTTTTAACGTCCGTTAGTTAAAGGACTGAAATTAAGAAACGTGGAATCAAAAAGGATGCAATGTGAGAAAAGTTAAAAAATTAAGAGCAAAATCGAAAAATGGCATATTTAGATGACAAACACCACATTAACCCAAATCTATTTTTGGTCTCAAACATTACAGGATTCTCAATTTTGGTCCCAAATATTCCAAAAAGTCAACCTTTCCGTCCTTTGACTAACGGTTCACCCAAAATTCCATTTAAAACCCGTTAGTTCAGGGTTAAAACACCAATTTGGGGGGAAATCCTCGTTCTTAAACCTTAAAATCCCATTTTGGAAAGATGAGACCAAAATTGCTTCATTCAAGGAGAAAAGCAACAAGGTTGATGATCTCATCGACCCAGAGACTAACGTGCTCCCCCAAATCTGCTTCTCTCACTCTCTTTTTCCCCGCTAATCTTCTCTCTCACTCAGTTGTGTGCGTATGTATGTGAGTGAGGGCTGGTGAAGGTCAAGTGCCTGGAAGTGATGAATTCAAGAAAGATAACTCTGTTATCCGCCGCTGCGGTGTTCGGTGCGGTGGCCTCCACCATCTCCATCAGCCTTTTCTTCAACTTCAGAATCCCCAAAAACCGTTGCTCGGACAATGGAGTCGCCGGGAAGAAATCTTCCCCTCAGAGTCCCTTTGATCCCTCGAAGCGAAAAGGGTCAGTAGTATTCAGTTTTTTATATTGGTCATCTTTAGAGAATGTGCAAAAATATGATTACATTAAAGGTTACCATCCAGCAATAGAAATGGATTCAGGTAAGATTAGGGAAGAATAAATTTCTGGAGAACTTAGGGGTTGCAAGTTGTAAAAGTTATGTTTGCATTGTCTTCTCTGTGAGGGCTCTAATTGCTAGGTGATTTAAGATGCTCTATGAGTGGAACAATTTGGATTTGAGAAACCAGCATAATTCTCTACCTTGCATTGCTTTGAAATTCAGTGTTTCTATAGAAAAAGAAGATAATTTTGAGGGGTGGGAATTGTATGCTTCGTTAGATAGGTAATGTTGTATTGCTTTTAGAACAATCAATTTGGAGTCAAGAATCTCAAGTACAGAACTCTAACCAAGCACATTTTAATTGTTTTTGGATAATGTTTTTGGAAAATTGTATGCGTCGTTAGATAGGTAAGGTTGATTTTAGGGTTTAAGAATGAGGATTTTCCCCCAAATTGGTGTTTTAAACTGAACTGACGGGTTTTGAACGGAATTTTTGGTCAACCGTTAGTCAAAGGACGGAAAGGTTAATGGGGGACTAACGTTGAGACCTTTTGAAATATTTGGGACCAAAATTGAGAATCCTGAAATGATTGGGACCAAAAATAGATTTAGGTTAATGTGTGAAACCAAAAATGATATTTTCCCTATTTTCTCTTATATTTATTATTATTTTCACATATATCATGGAATACATCAATCTTTACCCGTCACCTTATGTATAATTAATTTCTAATATACTTAAGAGAATGATTTGGTCTCGTTAAAGTATCTTGGGCTATGATGTACGGATACGGACACGGCGACACAGACACAACACGATACGGATTTTTTCTTAAATTTTTCACATGAGGAGTGTCGGACACGGTATCCGACACGAGTGTCCGACACGACACGATACGACACGTCAAAATGATATTTTTAGAAGTGTCCATGCATCATAGATCTTGGGTTACTGGAAAATTCAGGCTCAAAAATCCAATTCGATCGAACTCCAATAAATTAAAGGGCAAGTGTATTACACTTGTTAATTAATTTGTCATTGTTCTTAAAGTTTCATCAACCACACGACAAGTGTAAAATACTTGCCCCTAATTATATCTATTTGGCCGAACCAGACATCAACTAGAATTACCTTATGTTAAATGTTCGATTTAAATTCGTTAATAATAACAGGGTATGTGGTTGAGCGGAAATTAAAGAATTGGAATATTGATTTTGTGTATGAACTATGAAGTAGTTCTAAATTCCTCACAAAGTATTCCACTATTTGAGGCCCATACAATTTAAGTATTTAACCTCATTCGGCTATCAAAGAATGTTTCTCAATAGTAAAACACTGGCTTAACACGTACATATACAATTAATCCACTATTTTACGTTAATCATTACAAAGAACGAAGCTTCTTACGAATATGAGCCCGATGCAGACAGCTACGTGTACTTTGTTAATTTGGTATTACCTATGTTAGGGGTTTATGTATTTGAACAGTAACTGGAGCAGTTAACTATGCTGTCACAGTCACCAGCTGGGCTTTTCATTTTCACTCAACTTTCTTATCGATCATATAAATACACTAATGTATTTACTTCATATTCATCTTCAACTTGTACCAAAATAAGTTTAACACTTTGAAATTTGAATACAAAATGGAAATGGGCTTCAAAGCTTTCTTGATCGTGATGATTTCTGCGGTAGTTGTAACTCCAGCTTTGGCCACTGATTATTTGGTTGGAGATAACGAGGGATGGAAATTAGGTGTCAATTACACCAATTGGGCGCACGGGAAAGATTTTCGTGTTGGTGACACCATCAGTAAGTTTAAATTATTGCATGGTGATTTAATACCTTGACTAACCCTCATCAAGACATGTACAGAAGAAGTTTTAAATTTCTTTAGTTGCCTTCCCCTCGCCCAAACTCTAGAAAAAGTCCGAGACTTAATTTGTTAAATTGTCAATCTCACACCTTATATAAAAAATTCTAGTAGTTTATAGCTTAAATTTTAGATTAAATGATCATGTACTTTGGTATTGGAGTCACGACCAAACAGGACATATGCTTCAATCCTCTACCCATTTATTATCAAATGAATAATAATTACATAAACTTGTAGATGAAATGATCATTCAATAGCAAATATATATATATGCATTTCTTTGTTGCATCTTTAGAGGGAGGATCCATTTCCTATCATTTTTAAATGAATCGTAACCAGTAAAATTAGAAAATCAACAACCACAAAATGGGAAAACAAAATCTAATTTAGAATAAGAGGAAATTACTGTTTTCGTCCCGTAAATTACCCTCTTTTTAATTTTGGTCCCAACCATTATGTTTTTTGCAATTTTAGTCCCATAAAGTCGGTTTTTTTGCAAAAATCGTCCCACCGTCAATTATCCGTTAGTTACAGACGGAAATGGCACGTGCAACGTACGTGACAGTTAAAAAAATTGCATTTTGGCACATATTATTTATTTACTTTTCCAAAACTACCCCAAATTATTTAAATTATATTTTTTTTACCCTAAACAAAGTTAGAAGAATTTATAAAACCACTTTTACATATAATAAAGTAACTAATTTTTTAATTGGCATATATTCATTATCTTATTAATATAATACCCTCTATATTTTTTCTTTTTCCTTTTTAATCACCTTATATATTATATGGAATTGCATATATCTTTTTTATTTTAATAAAATGTGGAAATTGAAAATGTATACCTATACTATTATATTGAGTTTTTTTTCTTTTCCTTTTTAGGGGTGGGGGCAATTTTTTTATTTTTAATATTTTTTCTTTTTTCTTTTTAATCACCTTCTATATTATATGGAATTGCATATATCTTTTTTATTTTAATAAAATGTGGAAATTGAAAATGTAAACGTATACTATTATGATGGGGTCAAAATACGATCGTTCCACGTAAGACACGTGGCATCGCCGAGATGATGACATCTGTCTCCCCAAGGCTTCACCATCAATACACGAGCGCTAAACCCAACGAGCGCCTTCCTTCTTCAGGAGTTAAGCCCAACGAGCGCTGTCACTCCCACGAGCGTCCTACACGATTGGTACGCCCACGTGCCAAGGGAGCCCTCTTCGAGCGTCACACTCCCTCAGAGTGGCCTCCCCTTTGGCTCGTCACTTGAACTGAAGCCTTCATTCCCCTCAGCGGATATCTTGGCTTCCAGTACTCCAGGTTGTCACGAGCGCGCTCTTAAGCCCTCGTCACCAACCACCCAAATGGCTCTCTGACACAACGTACATGCCCGCGCACCTGCCACTGTTGCCAGCACTAACTTTTGGCCGCTTTTGCAGAAGATTCCTCCTAGGTTTCTCTCTCACAGCGACACGTGTTAGGGCAACATTCGGCCAGGACCACTTGAGGCAAATGACCAAAGGGCCCTTGACCCTCAACTATAAATAGCCAAAGTCATCTTCTACACTGGTAAGCATTCTTCATCACTGCAACTGTGACTGAACTTACATTTCTTCATACCTTGAACTGACTTGAGCGTCGGAGAGCCAAACTGGGTATCACCCCCAGTTCCCCCAGCTTGGCCTTCTGACTTTTCTTGTGCTTGTCCCAACAGGTAGAACCCCTTTTTCATTTCCGGCGAAGCTCCGGTGGTTTCCTCCACAAATACAAATCGTAAAGTGATCGGATTCGGATCAACCCATTTCCGAACCCCATCATATTATATTGAGTTTTTTTTCTTTTCCTTTTTAGGGGTGGGGGCAATTTTTTTATTTTTAATATTTTCCTTTTTATCTAATTAATATATAATACGCACATTTAAAAAGTGTGCAAGTAAAAAAAAATATTATTATTAAAATATATTAATATTAATTTCGTATTAATGTATTTTAATAATTATTTTTAATATAACTATGAAATTATAATAAATAAAAGAACAAATAGTATAAGGTAATATTATATTAATAAAAATAACAATTAATATGAAATTAAAAATATGAGGAAAAAAGTTAAAAATTATATAGAAAAAAAAAAGAAAAAAATTGAAGTGGGACGAGAGAAAAGAGAAGTCAAGCAATAAAAACAAATTAAAATAAAAGAAAAAAAACTCAATATAATAGTATAGGTATACATTTTCAATTTACATCACATTTTATTAAAATAAAAAAGATATATGCAATTCCATATAATATATAAGGTGATTAAAAAAGAAAAAGAAAAAAAATATAGGGGGTATTATATTAATAAGATAATGAATATATGCCAATTAAAAAATTAGTTACTTTATTATATGTAAAATTGGTTTTATAAATTCATCTAACTTTGTTTAGGGTAAAAAAAATATAATTTAAATAATTTGGGGTAGTTTTGGAAAAGTAAATAAATAATATGGGCCAAAATGCAATTTTTTTAACTGTCACATGCGTTGCACGTGCTATTTCCGTCTGTAACTAACGGATAATTGACGGTGGGACGATTTTTGCAAAAAAACCGACTTTATGGGACTAAAATTGCAAAAAACTTAATGGTTGGGACCAAAATTAAAAAGAGGGTAATTTACGGGACGAAAACAGTAATTTCCTCTTAGAATAAATATCTAATAGAATGTGTTACATGGATTATTGCAGTGTTCATGTACAACAACAATACTCACAATGTTATGAAGGTGAGTGGAAGTGACTTCAAGAGTTGCGTCAATACAAATGCATCATCACCCCCTTACAAGAGTGGGTGGGACACTTTTACCCTTTCAAGCCCAGGAAAAAAGTGGTACATTTGTGGAGTAGAAGGCCATTGCAACCAAGGGATGAAGCTCGTCATCACGGTGTCCTCTCTTGGACCCGAACCTGCTCCTTCCCCGGTGCCTGGATCACCGAATGTACCCGCTCCTTCCCCAGTGCTCGGATCAGTGAATGGACCCTCTCCTTCCCCGGCACCTGGATCACCGAATAATTCTTTAGCCAGTGAACTCTCTCCTACCAAATCTTTTATGTGGATACTTGGTTTGGTGGCGGCTTATAAGATGATCTTTTATGTGGCCTAAGTAATGCTGACACACATCTAATCTTTTGATTCACTTTTCAGGCATTTCACTATGTATTTTACTAATTTAATTTACAGCATCTTGTATTTGACACAGAGAGTTCGGATTTGTACGGATGATATGATTCAATTAATGAAATACGAGATAAAATAAATTAACAAAAATACAATCTTGAGGGATGTTGACTAGTACCATTTCTCAGCAAACATATGTTGTCAAGATTGTGTTATTTGTATAATTCGATTGTGTTTCACGAGTAAAGATTTATTTTATTGTTTGTGGACTTGTGCATGGTGGACGAATTTGCCCTTGAAATATAAATAAAGTTATTTTTATAAAGATTTTTGTGCATAGAAATTTATAGGACAAGAGTCAATGGCGCTTATGGAAATGGGATAAATCATACTCGTGATATTTGATCTTGTGGACCAAATTAGTACAATATATTGTTTCTTTTCAACTGTGTTGCTTTGCCACATGCAGGTTCAAAATGTTCTGGAGCCAAGTTGCCTTTGCAACGGTCATGCACCCAACTCACACAAACACCTATTCACTTGCTTGAATTTACACCTTTTCAAACCCAGTTTTGGTGTAACTCTCATTCATTCAATTGAAAATAGTTACAGGATCATGGCTTTTATTTTTACAGAAGAGCAGGCGTATTAAGCAAGACTTAGCAGCCCCTTTAAGTAATCTAACTGCTTGTCAGCTAATACAAATGACGCCACGTACAGAAAACATAAAATATGAAAAGATTAACCAATAAAAACCGAGTAATATGATATCTAAAATGTTTAAAAAAACCCTTTCGAATGAAATCCATTTCAATTTAACTCGTAATATTTAGAAAAGTTCACATCAAGTTTTGATCCTAATTTTATATTTTTAAGACAACAATATCCTCATTTTATATTAATTAGGTTTCAATTTTTTCATATTATAAATTATTAATTAATAAATATTTAAAATAAAAATAATTATTAACTTAAAATAAGACTCTAAAGTAAAATTAAAACTTCTTCAGTTTAATAATTATAGATATTCAACAAGGATTGTTTTAATATTGATTTATTAATTAGTTTTATTGAATTTTATGATATAAGTGTCCATTATATCAATTGAGGAAAATATTTTTTGTCATCCGATCTTTGCGCACTTTTATAATTTATAATCCCGGCAAACACTCATTTCATATCATTATCCAATATTTGCATTTGTAACTTACCGTCAATCCGTCATCTAAATTTGTTTTTTAGTGGTTTTGGTTAAAATACAACTAGCGTGTATGTTTTATAAACATAACTAACATGTGCATGTTTTTTTAATCAAAACTACTAAAAAAATATTTAGATGGTTTTATATCATAAATACAAATATTGGATGGTAGTATGCAACGAAAGTTTGTTGAGATGTTTATTTGTAAAAAGACGCAAAGTTCGAATGACAAAAAATCTTTTTCTCTTTTCAATTTAATGCCTACATTATTTATTATGATGAGAGATGTCTAATGGATCGGAAGACAACAAATTAATCCACATTATAAGATTTGACAATGAGACATTTTCAATTAGCTATTGTTAAAGTATCTATCTTTTATTTTTATGTGAAAATTGTATATAGGAGTTATATATATAATAACACTTCAACAAAATAAAGCTGAAAAATAAAATAAAATTTATAGTAAAGAATAACATTGGGTGCACCGTTATTTCGTTCAACCTGTTTTAGTCTCCAACTTCATAACTAATTGTATCCAAATTTGATGTGAGAAATGCAATTTTGGTACCAATGGTGTAAAGTGTGTGCATGTGTGTCGGATTATTTCCATTTATCCAATTTTATTCTCAAAACTTTTAAAAATGATCCAAAATTGATCCCCATGTTAGTTTTTTGGATAGAATTCGTACGTGCACCCTTCACATGCACCTTTTGGGGATCCCAATAATCGTCTTTGATAACGCGCTCAATCTCCTATTTTTTGTATTTTGGGGAGTGCACTTTAGAGCTTTAATTGTATATATTTTGGTGCTTTTAATGGATTTTCGTGTTTTGAGAGTGCAGGGGCTTGGAAATAATTTTTGGACTTATATGGTGAACTTTAGCAAGTAATTGTTGTATAGAGGCTGGAGCTTTCAATTTGGCACGTATGCATGCATGGGAATGTTTGAAGCGTGGACCTTGGTTTTAATATTGTCGTGACTGGCTTGTTTTAATTGAAGTTGGGCTTGGATGTTGTGGGCCTTGAGTGTGATATTGATTTAATTGGAAAGAGGTCCAGTTGGTTGAGAAGGCTTGTGCGTCAAGTCTGCATAGAATCCGAGTCCTTTTTGGACAAGGATTTGGAGATCCTGTTTTGGAGATTATTTATACACATCTTGGGAGCATATTTGAAGAACCTTGACAACACTCACGAGACACGTCCTGGGAGCAGTTCAACGCAGTAGCATCTTGGGAGAGCTTGAAGATTCCTCCGAGAAGCATAAATCTTTCCTCTTTTCTTAGTTAGATTATGCCTTTGTTTTGTTTTATGCTTTCAATCATGTTTATGAATAACTAAATCCATAGTACTTAGCTAGGAATTTACAATTCATGTTTTCGACATCGTGAGACCTAATTAGTTTTATAATTCAGTTTTAATTCAAGTATTTATTAATTCCCCGTATGCCGTGTTATTGTAAATTGTTTGCATAGTTGATTAGGGCCTAATTTTCTAAGTAGATGGTTGCATATTGCTAATCTTGATTGCATGAAGTATATACGTAGTGCTTGATAGATAACTAGTAGCGCGTTAGTGATAGGAAGTCGTAAAGTCGAATCTAATTCACTAAAAGAATTAATAATCGAATTTGAATCTTGCACGTGTCCTGACTTGGTTAATTTGGGCTAGTGTTTTCTTAGTTCTTAATGTTGTTGACTCATTGAATCCTGTCGAGTCTCTCTAGGGGTTGTGAGTTGATTAGGGAGTAACTGTCGAGTGTCTTTAGGTTATTCTAACAATTAAGAGAAAACGAGGCAGAGTCGAGTGTCTCTATCCTCTATAGCTAGTCTATTTGAATAATTGAATTTATCCTTGCATCTATGATCGATGTTTTAGACTGAATTGTGGTTTCTAGCTAGGGATTGTCTTCCTACTGATTTATCAAAACCCCAATCTCTACTTGATTTATTGTTTTTACTTTGTTTTTAATTAGTAGTTATTAATTAGTTAGTAAATTTCAAAACCCCCGATTTTTACTCGTTAATTTAGTGAGTTCTTTTGGGATTAAATTAGAATTATTTTCACCTAGTCCCTGTGGATTCGACCCGTCCGCACTATACTCAGTTTTAGCCGTGAATTGGATTACTGTTTACTTTGACAAATTCGACACTTGTCAAATTTTGGCGCTGTTGCCGGGGATTGGTATTAGTCGAATTTAATTCTTTTTATGAACAAGAGTATTCGCGGAGTTGACGAGCCAATTTTCGATCCCGAGATCGAGAAAACTGCGAGATCGTTGAGGAAACAAACTAAAACACGCAAAAATCTGGAGGAAATTTCGAATCTGATCAAATCCAAAAAGTCCAGTACCGAGTCGGAACACTCAGAAGGTGAACAGACAGATTTGAAAGTAAAGTTGGACCATACCTTGACGATGGAAGCACCACCAGCTCACGTAACTATGCGCGACCAAGTACGCCCAGGCGTCACACAGCAACCCCTCTGCATCACTTTTCCAGAGGTTCCTGCTAATTTCGAACTTCGAACAGGGTTGATACACTTGCTTCCCATCTTCCGTGGTAAGGAGAATGAAAACCCGCATCAGCATCTCCAAGACTTCCATACCCTGTGTTATTCCATTATGCCACATGGAGTTACGGAAGAACAAATAAAGCTACGAGCCTTCCCACATTCTCTATAGGACGCAGCTAAAAAGTGGTTGAATTCACTTCCACCGGGTACCATCACGACATGGGCGCTAATGTCTGAAAAATTCTTGGATAGGTTCTTTTCTGCCTCACGACAGCTAGATCTTCTTCAAGAGATCATCACCATTAGGTAGAAAGCAACCGAGACCATGCATGAGTACTGGGAGCGGTACAACGCTCTCCTAGCTATGTGCCCGCATCACAACCTTGCCGAGAATTCCGTTATTCACAATTTTTACCGAGGTTTGATGCCCGCTGAAAAGAAGATGTTGGATGCCTCTAGTGGGGGATGTATTATGGACAAGACAACTGAGGAGATTAAGAACACGATTAGTAAGGTTACTGTGAACTCACAGAAATATTACACAACACAGGATGTGTCTCGGAATGTTGGTGAGGTTAATTCGTCTCCTTTTGATGAACTTAAAAGTATGATAACTGCTTTGGCCTCTAACCTTACTGCAGGTACTCCTCAAGTAGCAATGGTTTGTCAGTTATGCTCAAGTACGCTACACCCCACTGATGCATGCCCGTCTCTTTAAGAGGGGACTTTGGAGAATGTTAACGCTACAGGATACCAAAAACAGAACTATAATCCATACTCGAACACCTACAATCCTGGTTGGAAGAATCACCCTAGTTTGAGCTATGCTCCAAACCCTCAACCACTGAACTTCCAGAATTTTGTACCTAGGCCTCCGCAGCCTCCGCAACAAAATCCACAATAGAACCCACCCCTTAACCCCCAAGCTATCCGATTCAACAACTTGGAGTCCACCGTTCAAAACTTAGGCTCTTCAGTTAAGAACTTGGAAACCCAGCTAGGACAGATCGCCGCTGCATTAAGTAGGATGGAGAACCAAGGAAAGTTACCCTCGCAAACGGAGGACCCTAGGCAGAACATCAGTGCGATCACTCTCAGAAGTGGCAAGGAGCTTGCCCCGCCACCAGAGAAGGAACAAGGGAGAAAATATGGGTCTGTAGATGATCGAAAAGAAGGTACTGCTTCTAAGAATGACCATGCCTCAACCCCAAACCGGAACAGAGAGACAGAGATTGTCGTACAGCCGTAGCCCCTGGTACTCCCACCTCCGTTCCCTCAACGTCTGGCAGAAACAAAAATGCAGAAGGAAGAAAAGAACATTCTAGAGACGTTTTGAAAAGTTGAGGTGAACATACCGCTGCTAGACGCCATCCAACAGATTCCCAGGTATGCTAAATTTCTCAAAGAGCTCTGTACCAACAAGAGAAAGTTAAAAGGTAACGAAAAGGTAAATGTGGGGAAGAATGTGTCGGCTGTTTTACAAAAGAAACTCCGCCCTAAGTGCCGTGATCAAGGTATGTTCTCGATACCATGTAAAATTGGCAATTTGGGAATAAAAAAGGTTATGTGTGATTTAGGTGCATCTATTAACATTATGCCACTATCTGTTTATAATGCACTTAATCTTGGCCCCTGGAAAGGTATAGGTGTCATCATACAATTGGCGGACCGTTCAATCGTCTATCCGGAGGGTGTTCTAGAAGATGTCCTTATCCAAATTAATGATCTAGCTTTCCCAGCTGACTTATTCGTACTAGACATGGAGGACAACAACTCAGAAAAATCATCCGATATTCTTTTGGGTCGCCCATTTTTTAGCACGGCTAGGGCTAAGATTGATGTTCATGATGGTTTACTAACTCTTGAGTTTGATGGTGACATGGTTAAATTTAATGTGTATGATGCTATGAAAAGGCCTGATGAACTTTCTAAAGTATTTAGCATTGATGTAGTTGATGATTTAACTGAGAAAGTGTTCGAGCTGAATAATTTAGAGGCTTTGCATTATGCTCTTTGTCAAAGTTTTAGCAATAAGGAATTACGTGATTTTGCAAGAGAATTTGAAATACCTAGTGAACTCTGTGATGTAGTGCATGAATTAGATGTTTCAAATCATTTTGTCGGTAGTTTGTCAAAGCTTAAATTGCTTATTTCACAAACTAACTTGTTACCTTAAATTGTGCAGGTTCCCGAATCGGAACTCAAGACGTTGCCGGATATCTCAAGTACGTCTTCCTAGGCGCAAAGGAGACCCTTCCCGTGATCATCTCTAATGCACTAAGTCCGCTGGAAGAGGAAAAATCAATTCGCGTGCTTAGGGAGTTCAAGGAAGCAATCGGTTGGACCATAGCCGATATAAAAGGGATAAGTCCGTCAACCTGCATATACAAGATAATCCTAACCGATGATGCAAAACCGAAACGACAAGGTCAATGCCGGCTTAACCCACCAATGATGGAAGTTGTTAAAAAGGAGATATTAAAACTTTTAGATGCAGGTCTGATATTTCCGATCTCAGATAGCGAGTGGGTAAGCCCGGTGCAGGTAGTTCCAAAGAAAACAGGCATCATGG
The DNA here is from genome assembly GCA_037501455.1 of Lantana camara. Taxonomy (NCBI): domain Eukaryota; kingdom Viridiplantae; phylum Streptophyta; class Magnoliopsida; order Lamiales; family Verbenaceae; genus Lantana; species Lantana camara. Next base: position 97,009,850 of record CM074857.1, on the reverse strand, counting down.
TTATCGAAAACGACGAAGGTGATATGGTACCCACCCGCGTTCAAAACGGGTGGAGGGTTTGTATGGACTATAGAGGCTTAAATTCTTTAACTAAAAAGGATCACTTTCCCCTACCTTTTATTGACCAAATGTTAGAACGTTTAGCCGGTAAATCTCATTATTGTTATCTTGATGGCTATTCAGGTTTCTACCAAATTCCTGTGGCTTCTGAAGATCAAAGTAAAACTACATTCACTTGCCAATTTGGAACTTTCGCATTCAGAAGGATGTCGTTCGGACTCTGTAATGCCCCGGTAACTTTTCAGTTATGTATGGTGAGCATATTCTCTTATTTTATCGAGCAAATAATTGAGGTATTCATGGATGACTTTACAGTTTATGGTAATTCTTTTGATGGATGTCTTGTAAATTTGGCTAAGGTTTTGAAAAGATGTTCTGAAAATGACTTGGTTTTAAACTTTGAAAAATGCCACTTTATGGTAGATAAGGGAATTATTCTTGGGTATGTGGTTTCTCATAAGGGAATAGAGGTTGATAAATCGAAAATAGATATTGTGAAATCCTTGCCTTACCCCGTAAGTGTATGGGAGATTCGATCTTCCCTTGGACATGAGGGTTTCTATAGACGTTTTATATAGGATTTCTCAAAGATCACTAGACTTCTCTGTAAGCTCTTGCAAAAGGATGTGGAGTTCGTTTTCAATGAAGAATGCAAGGAAGCTTTTGACGTGTTGAAGGAGAAGCTGGTTTCTACACCAATTATGCAACCACCGAATTGGAACTACCCTTTCGAGATCATGTATGATGCAAGTGACTACGCAGTTGGAGTTGTTTTGGGTCAACGAATCCAAAAAAACCCTTATGTCATTTATTATGCATCCAAGATATTGGATAACGCACAGATCAATTACACCACTACGGAAAAAGAACTCTTATCCATTGTCTTTGCTTTAGATAAGTTTAGATCATATCTTTTGGGCACTAAAGTGGTTATTTTCTCTGATCATGTGGCATTGAAGTTCCTACTTACGAAGAAGGATGCAAAGCCAAGGCTGATCCATTGGATTTTACTCCTTCAAGAGTTTGATCTAGAAGTTCGCGATAAGAGAGGTTTTGAAAATCTCGTCGTTGACCATCTGAGCAAAATTCCAGGAGAAATTACAAGTTCAAGGCCAATACGTGACGAGTTTCCTGACGAACAGCTTTTTGCGGCATATGACCATGAGGCACGGGTGCACCTAGAACTCCCACCCTGTTATGCGGACATCGCTAATTACTTAGCATCAGGTATACTACCTAACACTCTGACTCATGCTGAAAAGGATAAGATAAAAAGTGATGTGAAGTATTTATTTGGGATGATCCCTTTCTGTGGAAAATTTGTTCAGACCAAATCATTAGGCGTTGTGTCTCTAAGAGTGAGTTTGAGTTAATTCTGAAACTTTGTCACTCTTATGCATGTGGGGGTCATTTTGGGTCAAAACGAACAGCTTTAAAAATGCTTGAATGTGGTTTCTTTTGGCCTAGCTTGTTTCGAGATGCATACTTATTCTGCAAAAGCTATGAAAATTGTCAGAAGACGGGTAACATAGGCCCTAAAAATCAAATGCCACTGAACCCTATTCAACCTTGTAAAATTTTTTATGTTTGGTGCATTGATTTTGTAGGCCCGTTCCCTTCGTCTTTTGGCAATACTTATATACTTCTAGCTGCGGACTACGTTTCTAAGTGGGTGGAAGCTAAGGCCACCCGGACTGACGATTTAAAAGTGGTTGTAGAATTTGTCAAGTCTAACATTTTTTCTAGGTTCGGAACACCTCGCGCCATTATCAGCGATCGAGGCACACACTTTTGCAATCGGTTGGTGGAGTCACTTTTGGCTAAATATCATGTGACACACCTAACTTCCACGTCTTATCACCCTCAAACAAATGGACAAGCTGAGATATCTAATAGTAAGATTAAGTCTATCCTGGAGAAGGCGGTAAATCCAAACAGGAAGGATTGGAGTCAGAGATTAAACGACACCTTGTGGGCATATCGAACAGCGTATAAGACACCATTGGGGATGTCTCCCTTTCGAGTTGTCTATGGCAAAGCTTGCCATCTCCCCGTGGAATTGGAACATAAGGCTTTTTGGGCTATCAAGACTTACAACATGCAAATGGATGCCGCGGGAGAGAAAAGGAAACTCCAACTCCAGGAGTTAGAGGAAATTCGAAATGATGCCTATGAGAATTCAGTGATTTATAAATCTAAGACTAAGATATTTCATGATATGTTGATTTCTAGAAAAAAATTCTTAGTAGGTCAGAAAGTCTTACTTTTTAATTATCGTTTACGTCTTTTTCCAGGTAAGTGAAAGTCTCGGTGGACAGGTCCCTTCGTGGTCATTAACATTGCTGCACATGGAGCCATTGAGATTAGAGATATGAAGAATGGAAATATTTTAAAAGTAAACGGGCATCGACTGAAACATTTCTACGAGTTCTCGCAACCGTCTGAGATTGAGGATATTCGTTTGGAGGCCCCGCCTCCAGCTGTTTAAACACTTCTGAAATGCCTCGTCGAGTCCGAGACAATAAACAAGGACGCTCTTGGGAGGCAACCCAAATTGTGACGTTTTAAACGTCACCTTAGTCCCCATTTTACTTTTCTTTTTCTTTATTTCTTTGTTCTGCTTTCATGATGATTTTGAGCTCTCGTATTCTGCAGGCACAAGTCTCATTGCCCAGAATTCAGGTTTATGCAGCGAAGTGAGTGGAGGTTTGGTCGTACCCATAAATCATACAATATTTATTTTAGGTGAAAAATACCTCACTACTAAAATAAATAACCCGCCTAAAAAAAACCTACCCACCATCCCTGTCCACGGATCTTCCCTACCCGAATACCTAACCCGGAACCATAACCCACCGTCCCATCCATAACCCTGCCCGACGACCCGCTCCGGAAGACAAACCGACTCATTCCCCTTTTACCCAAACCCTAACGCTAATTTGATTTCACTTTTACTCCCCCCCCCCCCCCTCCAATTTACAGAGCCACCATCTTCTTCCTTTACCACGGCCAACTATCCGCCACTTCCAAGCTGAACGACCATCCCTCCACCATCTCTTCGCCGTACACCACTCACACCACCCTTCTCCACCATGGCCAAAACCTCCAGAAAACGGAAGTCTCCTCCCAAGCAATCACCACATACGGCGGAACCCCCTTCACCATCACCTAAAACCCTAGATCCGGCTGCTGATTTTCCCATCATCCGTACCCCGGCGGACTTAAACCGTTTTCTTAATCAGAGTTTTCAACTCCGCCAAGTCGCTCACCCGCAAGAACCCTCCTCAGCCGTGGCCTCTCCGCCACTGACTGCTGTTGTTCACTCACCAACCACCCTGTCACCTCCACTCACAGTCGCAGAGAGAAAGGCCAAGCGCGGGTAAGATAACCTGGCCACCGCCTCGTTTCTCCAGGATCCGTGACGCCGCGCCACCACAACTGCCAGTGCTGATAGATCTGAGTCACCTCTCATCTAACAAGGCGAGACGCAATCATGTCCTCACCTACGAGACTGCTCTTATTCCACCTCTAACTGCCGCGGTGCCGCCTGCTACAGAGGTGGAGACCTCTTCTATTATTGCTTCTCCGTCTCCGTCTCCGTCTCCGTCTCCGCCTCCGCCTCCGCCTCCGGCCGCCTCAGAACACGGTGCACCAACGGACTCCGACAAGGCCCCAGGTCCCCCCTCCAATTTCTGTGTTTCATGAAGCAGGTCCGTCGCAGCCTTATTCTTCCCCTTCTAGCTCTCCTAGCACATCCGCTTCCCCTTCTGAAGATGACGTCTCATTCAATTCTGGGTCTGATCCGGAATTTACCTTCGAAGGTGAGGAAATACCATGCCCTGAGCCATTGAGATGAGTCTCTACTTGTTCTCATTTGGGTTGCCCGCTCCAGCAGACCACCCATCTCGCTGATGATTCAGACGATTCCGAAGGTTCAGAGAAATTCGAGGAGGAAGCACCCACTGGCCAGAGAAAGCGAAAATTCAATGCACACATAGCCCCTATCGTCGCAGGTAAGCTTCCTGACTTTGAAGCTTTGAAGAAATTAGGTTTATATGATGATGCATGCGAATACATGCATTCTATAGGGAGGTATGAATTTTTCGTTTTAGATGATCCTATCTACGTGGAGTTAGTTAGAGAATTCTACCATACCCTTCGGTTTCGGACCCCTAAAAATTTTAATCTGGATACCCCTTGCATCAGTTTTACTTTGATGGGTGCGAATTTTAATATGTCTATTAATTAATTCAATGTCGCTATCCGTTTTGTTGCTGCCTCTGATTTGAATAGTGAAGAATATGTGCACATGATTTCTGACTTTAAAAATGAACCTGCCTTTGTTGATAGCGATGTTTTCAAGGACCTTTCTGTTAGGGGGACCCCTGCATATCATTCCAAAAAATCCAAGGATTTTAATTTAATGGACCCCACTTTCAGATATTTGCACAGGTTCATTTCATCAACTTTTTCCAACAGAACCAGTGGTTTAGGTGTTATAACTAAAACGGAACTGTTCTTTTTATGGGGAATGATGCAAAAGAGGAAAGTCAACTTAGGTCTTTGGTTAGCAATTACATTTAGAGATGTCAGACGGGGACGTCGGGAGTTGAGTCTGGGGCATGTCATCACACATTTGGCACGTTGTTTAGACTTGATTAATCGTGATATGCCTAATTTTACTATTACGTGTAGCATGTCTCCTCTTGATTTATATAGCTTGGATAATATGCGCATGTTGGTCAAAATCGAGGAAGGTTATTCCATTTCCCATGCAGGTTTAAAGCCGGAAGATGTCCCGAGAGTATTTCCAAAGAAAGACGGTTCCCCCGTTGAGCAGCAGCCCCGTACGGCTGTTAGTGACTTGCAAACACGTTTAAAGCGAGTTGAACGTGAATTGGTTGAGCTCCGGGAGACAACTAACAGGAAGCTGGACATCATCTTTGCCTCTCTAGGCAATAAACAACCCCCGAACTGACACAGTCGCGCCCCCGCGCTTTCAGGGAAGTTCTTCTTTCAATTCTGCCATTATGCATTGGGACTATGCATGTTTTAAGTGTGGGGGAGGGATACGAGCTGAGTTCACTTTTGTAGGCTCGTTTTGCTATTTATCACTGATTTTTGGGGTATTTTCATAGGAATTTCATGTATTGACTGCTGTTTATTTCTACAGTTTATGTTTATTTCTGTAGTTTATGTTTTTGCTTGTTAGGGGCCATTTGCATGATTTTTTTTGGGGTACATAGCCGATAGTTTAGGGCAGTGGAAGGGGAATGATTTTTGCTTACGATAACTTGATAAATTCACTTGAATTAGAGGATGTTAGAAATTGTGAATGATTCGTTTCCGTCTTGAACGTGATCGCCTAAGCTACCTTGAATATTTGCTAGAACTTATTAGGCAATTTGGACATGTGAACGGTTGTGTGTAATTTGGTTAATTATTATAACTTCATGCCTTTATTCCTTGTGCACTACTTGAACGAGTTATGTACTTTGCCTAGATGAATTGGTTGAATTTTTCAATAAGGGACTGAAAATTGACTAGAACACACTTTAATTCCCTTCTAGGCGAAATAGATTGATTAACGAATGATTCGGGAGATGACTTAGGCATTCTTGTCGGTGTTTTGGTTTTTTTTTAAAATTAATTTTCACTAAATAAATAGCCCGATTGACCCCGCTGTGCCTTAGTATTGTTCTAGATTTCATTCTTAGCCATGTTACAAGCCAAAAGCACAATACGAATTTTCTACCCCTTATTTCCTTAACATCTTGCTTACTCGTTTTTTTTTGGGATTACATGATAGATGTTTAGACTCCTTTTTGGACTTGGGTTAAATTGAGTGTTTCATTATGGGAGGAATGAAAAAGAAACAGTTGAGAGATTTGTTGAAAAAAGAAGGGAGTCAGAACAGAAAGAAGAAAAAAAACAGAACAGTGTGCTACAATAGAAAAAGTGAAAAAAAAAAAAAAAGAGCAAGAGTGAAAAACAAAAGAAAAGAAAGAGAGTTTGAGTATTCTTGAATATCCGATAAAAAAAGGGTGGGGAACTCATTGGAAAAGGGGGTCTTTTTAGGGAAGGTAAAAAAGGGAAACACTTTGGGGATTATTTTTAAAATGAGTAAGCTTGGTGTTTGAGCCTTTGATTTACTTTTTCCTACCCCAACCCAAGCCTACATTACAAGCTCCAAAAGTCCTTTCGATCCCGAGTTATGAGTTGATTAAATTAGTGGAGATTGGAGTGACAAGTGTGCTTGAAATTGATGATTGGTCCCTATGCGAAAAACTTGAACTTATTTGCCTAGTCTTTGTACATCTTTCGGTTCATTTCGCACTACACGAGGGCATGATTTTTGTACTAATTGATTGAATTTCACGTGGTCAAGTAATGAGTTTAAATTGCTAGATTCGTTTAGGCGAATATTTGAGGATCGCTTTAGCAAGGGGTTCGATGGATATGATGTTTCATTATTTTTATTTCCCTCGAGGACGAGTGAATGGGCAAGTGTGGGGGAATTTGATAACGCGCTCAATTTCCTATTTTTCGTATTTCGGGAAGTGCACTTTAGAGCTTTAATTGTATATATTTTAGTGCTTTTAATGGATTTTCTTGTTTTGAGAGTGCAAGGGCTTGGAAATAATTTTTGGACTTATATGGTGGACTTTAGCAAGTAATTGTTGTATAGTGGCTGGAGCTTTCAATTTGGCAAGTATGCATGCATGGGAATGTTTGAAGTGTGGACCTTGGTTTTAATATTGGCGTGGCTAGCTTGCTTTAATTGAAGTTGGGCTTGGATGCTGTAGGCCTTGAGCGTGACATTGATTTAATTGGAAAGAGGTCCAGTTGGTTGAGAAGGCTTGTGCGTCAAGTCTGTATAGAATCCAAGTCCTTTTTGGACAAGGATTTGGAGAGCCTGTTTTGGAGATTATTTATGCACGTCTTGGGAGCAGATTTGAAGAACCTTGACAACATTCACGAGACACGTCCTGGAAGGAGTTCAACGCAACAGCATCTTGGGAGAGCTTGCAGATTCCTCCGAGAAGCATAAGTCTTTCCTCTTTTCTTAGTTAGATTATGCCTTTGTTTTGTTTTATGCTTTCAATCATGTTTATGAACAACTAAATCCATAGTACTTAGCTAGGAATTTACAATTCATGTTTTCGACATCGTGAGGCCTAATTAGTTTTATAATTCAGTTTTAATTCAAGTATTTATTAATTACCCGTATGCCGTGTTATTGTTAATTGTTTACTTAGTTAATTAGGGCCCAATTTTTTAAGTAGATGGTTGCATATTTCTAATCTTGATTGCAAGAAGTATACGTAGTGCTTGATAGATAACTAGCGTAGCGCTTTAGTGATAGGAAGTCGTAAAGTCGAATCTAATTCACTAAGGGAATTAATAATCAAATTTGAATCTTGCACGTCTCGTGACTTGGTTAATTTGGGCTAGTGTTTTCTTAGTTCTTAATGTTGTTGACTCATTGAATCCTGTCGAGTGTCTCTAGGGGTTGTGAGTTGATTAGGGAGTAACTGTCGAGTGTCTCTAGGTTATTCTAATAATTAAGAGAAAACGAGGCAGAGTCGAGTGTCTCTATCTTCTATAGCTAGTCATCGATGTTTTAGACTGAATTGTGGTTCCTAGCTAGGTATTGTCTTCCCACTGATTTATCAAAACCCCAATCTCTACGTGATATATTGTTTTTACTTTGTTTTTAATTAGTAGTTATTAATTAGTTAGTAAATTTCAAAACCCCCAATTTTTACTCGTTAATTTAGTGAGTTCTTTTGGGATTAAATTAGAATTATTTTCACCCAATCCCTATGGATTCGACCTGTTCACACTATACTCAGTTTTAGCCGTGAATTGGATTACTGTTTACTTTGACAAATTCGACACTCGTCAGTCTTTTAAGTAGTTTTTCACAATTATAACCATATGTGGAAGGTTTTTCTTTTCGTTACGTTTTAGACAAGAACAAGTAATTTTATTGTAGTATATAGTTATAATTGTGAAAATTTGCTTAAAAGACAAATAATAAAACCCAATAACATATTGCTAAAATGTGTATCTCCATTTCTTACGTAAAAATCATATATAGGAATTATATAATAACATGTTTTGATTGAAAAATTCCTTTAACACTAGAAAGTGATAAAAATAAACTTTGTAATGAAGAGTAGCATTACGTGTATCGTTATTTTCAATATTTAACTTTTTTTTTGTCTTCATCTTTTTAATTAGTTGTACTCGAATTTGATGGGAAAGGTGCAACTTTTGTACCATTGTTATATTAAAATGGGTCAATATTGGTTCCAGTGTCGTAGAGGAAATTTTAGTTGTGTGTGGAGTTTAAAAATGCAAGCTTGGAATCACATGTGGTTTAGGAATAGTGACAAAAAAAATGGATATTGTATAGTTCGCTTTATTTATTTTCTTGTAAAATTGCAGACGATCTTTAAATAAAAATAAAAAAAGGCTTTTTTACATCTAGTCCCCTAATAAGTTTTTAAATAACAGACTATCACAATATTTAAATATATTAATATTGAACACCCAAATGAATTTTAAAAAACTACGAACGACCCCCTCTCCATTAAGAAAATTATTTAAAAACTATTGTATGCATTTGATATCTAGATGTAAAAACTCATTTTTAGATTAAAATTTGAGACGAAATTATCAAAAATCCTAACGGAGGAGGGATCATTTGTAATTTTAAAATTTATTTTGGTGTCCCATGTTATTTAATCTAAATATGAGGGTGGTTTGTTATTTAAAAACTTATTTGGGGTTTAAATGTAATTCACTCAAAATAATTAATTAATTAATTTTAGTGTTTTTGTAAGTCAAGGTTTATTTTTATTATTTTTATTTTTTTTTTATGATAGATCAAAATAAGGTTGTTTTACTATGTAGTTTATTTTAAGCATTAGTTATTGGTGCTAATATCGGATGTATGTAGTAAATTATGTATCATGGGAAAACTTTTATAAGTGTGTTTACATAAATTTTCGTTAAATCTGCAATAAATAATTACAAGATACAAGAAAATACCAAAAGAAAGATAATGTTGATTTGATTTAAAAAGTTTTTCAATCTCTGTATATTCTCTAATTCTTCGTAGTGGATTAATCCGAGGGTTTGATGCTTGTTCCCGGATGAAGTATGGTTTGGTTGAATCCAAGACAGCACTTCAGGATGACAAGGCTCGGAGATTTGAGAGTTTGAATGCTTTTGATTCTTGAGTGTTTGATACTTTTGTAACTTGTTCCTTTGTGCTTTGTGCGTTGAGGAAGCCTTCTTGATTATCCCTTGGTGTTTTTGATCTTATGCCCGATTTTGTGAGCCCGGCACTTTACTTATAAATGAATGTTGGGCTTTCTAAATTCATCGGTCTGGACTTGGACTTGAACTTGTACTTGGATTTGAAAGCCCATTTAATTAACTCAAAATAATAACAAATTTATATTATTATTTTGAATTAAATTATAATAAAGCTCAAATTTGTATGGATTTATAATCGAAAATAATGGTTAATGATTGTACCGAAAAATGACTAAGTAACCTCCTCGTATTTTAGACTATCCATGATCCTCGTATTCCTAAAATTGACTAAGGCAAGGGCTCGTCATACCAAGTGCTCACCTCGTAAGTGCTTAGTATATCCCTTAAAATTGGCTAAGGCAAGCCCTCGTTCTACCAAGTGCCCAGCTCATAGGTGCTTGACATAACTCCTAAAATTGACTAAGGGAAGTCCTCGTTCTGTCGATGGCCCAGCTCGTAAGAGCTTGACATAACCCCTTAAAATTGACTAAGGGAAGAGCTCGTCCTATAGAGTGCCCAGCTCGTAAATACTAGCATAACCTCTCAAAATTGGCTAAGGGAAGAGCTCGACTTGTAAGTGCTCGGCATGTAAGTGCTCGCTCCTTGAGCGCTTAGCACGAGCCCAACGTCGACGGTTGCCCCACTCGCCAACCACCCCACGATCTAAGTACGTGGTCCGCAATTCTCGCACCCACTAAGTCAGATCAAGCTCGCGCCAGCTCCGACCAGGAGTATAAATATCATTTCTTTCACCAAAAAAGGGGGACAGACACAAAAAATACATACCGAAACTCTGCCGAAATCTCGACTCAACTCTCTTCAATCCAAACAATCGGATTTGGTAAAAGAACCCACACTCAATTGATTCGTCGGAGATTCGAAGCCGATTACACACTTTCGAAGGCGACCAATTTCCGGCGTTATCAGTTAATAGTCAATTTTATTTAACTATTAATTAATATAATTTCTGATTTTTCAGTGCCAATAAATACCCCCACTTCAAAGTTCAACATAGAGCATGTCGAGAATTTGCAAAAGTCAGGACTTTGAAGTACTTGGAGCTCCGTTTCTTTTTTTTTTTTTTTTTTCTTCTTTAAACCATTTATTTGATCTTTGGCAACTATTGGGTCATAAGTTAGGCCCACTTAGACACCCAATTTGGCTGCCCAATTTGATGTAAGCATGGAGCAGCAACACGCAACAATATAAGTTTGTTTGCTTTGGAGTTTGGACCATAAATTAGGCCTAAATAAAACAAAAGGATCTCTATTTGTTTAGGGCAAACCAAAGCAATTTTGCAGCAATAGCCACCGGCAACATTATTATTTCCTTTTATTTTAATTCCCAAAATTGCGCCACCAAATCACGTCCCCAAAAGAAACCTCATCTTGTTTATTCAATTTGTGGAAGAAGCGAAGAACCAATTTTTCCGGCGATATTCTCTCTCTCTTCTTTTTTTTTCATCTCCAAAAATCAAAGTACGTGGGAATTGAACATTGCATTTCAATTCTTATATCTCAATTTCATCCATGAATCCGCATCTTACTGATTTCAGCAAATTCTCACGCCTATTTAGGAAAGACCTCAACTTTTCATCTCTGCAATTCTTGGGCAGACAGGGGCGGACCATTCTTAGATAACAAAGACGACAACAATGGGGGAAGACGGTGCTCTCCATATCCTTTCAAAGTCTTGGTGTGCTGTAATCTCCGGCAACAACTTCTCGGATGATGGTGGAAACCTTAATGTTGTGATATCTGGAAGAAGCTTCTCCGACGGCGGGCGAATGGTGGCGATGGAGTTTGTCAAGAATCGACAGGATCTGAAAGCTGCCTATTGCGGATAATTTCAACGACTCAATTCAGAAAACTTTCACCGGACGATAGTCTCTTTGTCTCTGATCAGTTGGCGTCCGTTGGAGCTCCGATCGATCAGAACACCGTGAAGACTTCGACAATGCTTTTCTGGAATAAGATCTCTTCATGGAATAGGATCGCTTCATTCACTAAGGACCAGACTGTTGCTGTATTTTCACTTTTAATTTGGTCGGCGATGCAGTAGGTTAGACCCGCGGCGTTGTTGGACGGAACAGAATGCTGCTTAGATAGTCGTAACTCGATCCTCCGGCACTCATGGACATTTGACTTATCAAAGTCACAATTCGGCAGCACTTTGAATGCATCGAAGTGTATTGATGAACTATTCTTGAGTTAACTGCACCGAACCCCATGTGTTATTTTCAATTTGCAGAAAAAACCCTCAATTATGAAAATTAGCTAAAAAAACCTTGCGTTATTTTAAATTTTGCATACCGCCCCTCGAACTCATTTGGTCAAATGTAAAATGTGATAACCCTAAAATACCCTTACTTTATATATTAAAATAATATTAAAAATATAAATATTTAATGTATTAAGAATAAAAATATTATAACTATATTATTTTTAAAATATACATATTTAATATATGCATATTATATTAAAAAATAAAAAATATATAAATATTAAAAAACATTTTAATAGTTTTAAATATATATTAAAATATAGATATAAATGAATAATTATTTTTAAAAATATTATTAATAAATAAAAATATACATAGATATTATTTATATATTATATGTATTAAAAATAAAAATATTATAATTATATTATTTTTAAATTATACATATTTAACATATGCATATTATATTAAAAAATGAAATTAAAGTATTATAAATCATTTTTTATATTTTTGAATATATATCAAAATATACTTATGAAATAATTATTAAAAATACTTTCAATTACACGAATATGTACTGTACTGTATATATAATATTTTATATTTATATATTATGTATATAATATATATTATTATTGTATATATTATATTATATAAATATTAAATGAAATATAAAATATTTTAGATTAAATATAAAATATAAAATATTATATATGTATACGTCTATGTATATGTATATATGTATTATATAATATAAAATATATACACACCCCCCACCACCCCCTTTCTTCTTCCCCGTTAGCAGCAGCGGCGGAAACCCCCACCTTGCCAATTAACCGCAGCCGCCCACCTTCTCCTCTCCCCGCCATCGCCCACCTTCTCCTCCCTCCTTCCCCAAACAACACAGCAGCCGCCCCCCCTTCTCCTTCTCCTTCTCCTTCCCCACCCTTTAGCCGCCGGTACCTCTGCTTTCCTTCTCCTTCCCCACCCTCGAGCCGCCGCCACCCCTTTCCTTCCCCACCCACAGGCCACAGTAGATCCGCCACCGTCGCCAAAGACGGAAGTGTCGTCTTCTCCGATGAAAGCAGATCCATGGTGGTTTTTTTTAATTAAATTTATATTATATATTATATATATATATATATTAAAGGCATAAGTGACTTTTCACTCCAAAAAACCCTTCCATATACGCAGTCAACGCACGTGTGGACCACACAACAGGTTCAGGGTTTTTTTTGCAAACTTTTTAAAAACACAGGGTTTTTTGAATGATTTTCCATATGTCGGGGTCTTTTCTACTCTTTTCGCCTAACACGAGGTAGTTTTCGACAATTTACTCAACTATTCTTTTGTGATCTTTTTTCTTTTTTAGGTAGCATTCTCATTGGACATAGCAATTATCGGTGGCCAATTATTTCAGATGGAAGCCAATTAAGTTCATTGCTTGTAATTTCTTTGCTCCAGATTTCAGAAAATCACGAGATGCACGGCAATTAACTTTATCCCATCTTGATAACAGCTTCATGCTCCTACAGTCAAGCCTAGCTCAAGAATTTTCATTGCCACATAATCGGCTCAACACAAATCCAAAATTTTCTTGGCTTTTTCCCTCATTCGAGCCACTATGATCTTTAACCAGTATGAGGACTCCTTCACGACAACTGAGGACGCGTGTACAAAGAGGAATTTGTTTCAGACTCACCCTTGATCTCATTACTTTTGGAATCTCTTCACGAATATTTATTTAACGCTATCAACATGTACAACGTTGCAGTTGTTCCCACATTCCAACATCTTGAAGTTGCAGGTGGTTGCGGGTCATCAATCTTTCCCATCATGGAATCGCATGCCAAAGCTTTATTGGTGGCCATCAATTTCGCACCACGCCGAATTTCATCAACTTTCCTAGAAAGACTCAAATCATGAAATTTTCTCTCTTTTTTTTATTTCTCCATTTTTATTTATTTTTATTTTAGGTGAAGGACAAAGAGTGAGTTGAGAAATCGAATCATCAGAAGATCGAAACCCTCTTGATCGGCTATAAGAGAAGTTCAAGATATTATTTGGCTCCGACATGGAAGCAAGACGAATCATCCCTTCCCAGAAAGAGAATTTATCGTGGCATCCAAAGATTGTTGATTTTACTGGAACACTCTAACAAGAGAATTAGGTGTTGAAAGAGTTGGGAGAGACCACATGAAGATTTTAGACTAAATGTTGCGACTTTGTCATTTTTTTTCTTGTATTCCGTTGAGTCATTTTGATGTAAAAGTACACAATTTGTGGAATAAAACATTTCGTATCTTTTTGTGCTCTCTCTTTTTGTGCATTTGTTCGTCATTCTTCGCTTTGATGTTGAAATTTCATGAACTTGTTGAAACTCAGAACAATTTAGATTTGTTTGAAAATATGACTGAACTTGAAAATTTAGTAATCTAGTTGCCTACGTACCGCAGAAGAAAAGGAGCAAATCATTACGTATTTCAAAGTTTTTTTTTTCGTGTCACAGATTATACTCATGCGAACAAGGAGTAACATGCAGTTTAGGCTCATGCATTAAGAAGCAAACTTCTTCATGTTGGCTAACTTTTGTGGAAATCTGACTTTCGGAGGTTGATGCGGATCTTAGCTTTATCATTTGATTTACTGGTGTTATTTAGGAACATATTGACTTCTCCAAGAAAGTTAGGTGGAAAGAAATCTCCAAGCATTGCACGATTTGGTTGGCAAATCTTTTCTGATTTCTTCTGACTTGATCGAAGATCCTTTAAACTTTTCCGTGAATTTCGTTTGGATCTTTGTTCATTTTAGCTTTTCCCTTGATACTGGTGGAGGGACTCGATCAACACATTGTTTGACTTTTTCAGCGAATCACAGGAATCCATTTATTACCATCAACAGTTTTATTGCAATGAGTTACTTCTTGTTTGGTTCCTTTGTCTGCAAGTAATGTCTTCACCAATGTTGGGTCTAGACTCCTAAACTGAAGCATTGCCAATGCTCCCGAGACTTCAGATGGAGGAAAGAACACCTTCTTACTCTGAGAATTGCGCAAAGGGTTCTTAGTTGCAATAAAGCTAGCTTGATTCATCTCAGTAATATCTTCATCTTCATCATCATCCTCATCATCGTCAAGGATTATTTTTCCATCATTGGCCAACGACATTATCTCTTCCTTGACCACAAAGCACTTTTGTATAGGATGACTGATAATCCGATGATATTTGCAGTATTTGGGAAGAATCACCGTATCATTTTCTTCAGGGCGTTTTGACTCGGGCAATTTGATCAACCTTATTTCGAAGAGTTCATCGAAAATATGAGAGAGATCAGAGTCAGAAAAGGATATTCCCTTTCCTGCCTTTCTCTTAGTGTAGGTCGATGACCGTCATTGAGTTGTGTGGAACTCCGAAATTTCTATTCTTCTCGACAATTGGAGGCACTCTTGTAGCAATCGAAATGGTCATGGACTCTTCAGTTGAGGCTTCAACAAACTTCTCATTTCTCCAACGATCTTTTCTTTCTCTTCCTTGTTCTCCTAGTGGAAATGAAGATCGGTGATTTGCAATACTCAATTCCATATTGTGGGCACGAGTAGCTAGTTCCTCAAAAGTTCGAGGCTTGATTCCTTGGAGAATGTATTGAAGTCCTCAATGCATTCGTTGTGTACACATCTCTATTGCGGACATTTCTGATAACTTGTCTTTGCAACTTAAGCTCAGTGTTCGCCAACGATTGATGTAGGTGACAACCGGCTCATCTTTCTGTTGTCTTGAAATCGTAAGCTCGATCATACTCACGTGCGACGAGTGCTGTACAAGTGATTTAGAAATTCTCTTGCCATTTAATTCCAACTATGGATGGATGGCTCCAGGCCAACATACCAGTCGAAGGCATTTTCTCGAAGTAATCTCACGAATTCTTTGACTAGGAGATCACCATAGGTTCCCACGTTATTATATATTTCGATGAAATGTGCAATGTGTTATTTTGGGTTCCCTTTTCTGTCGAATTGCTGAAAGCTGCTAGGTGGTTGGTATCTGTTCGTGAGAAAAGTTTTAATTAAAACCTTACGTGCGTGCAAGCGTACACTTGTCAGGTGTAGCACATAAGGTGTCGAACCCACAGGGAAGGGAAACCGATCAATCACTCAGTACATTCTCCAATCGATAGGCCAAAACATAGACGGAGGAAGTGACTGACTCTACTACTACCTACTAAGACTGGCTCAACTCAAAACAAATAACGAAAGCAATAAATAACGGCATAGCCAGGGGAATAATAATAATGCAAATCAGTTCAAATCTATACTCGACAAATTCTCTAGTTCTCATAATTATAATCACAAAAGTTTATGCTAGCTTCTCTCGAAGTCAAGCACACCCCTTTAAGTGTTTGTGCAAGCCACTCTCGTGGTCGAACATAAAAAAACAGTTTAAACCATAGGAATAAGATTAGTGTAATTAAATAACAACGGCTTATCATGCATTATTTAATCACCAATTGCTTAAAAAAAGATCGAATTTCTTCATCTCTTTAATTCTAAGTGTTTAGGAATTAATTATCCAATTCACTAATAATCTTTCAATTAGAAAGTAAATTCTCCAATTCATGTCAAAGGTGTACGGAATTCAACATGTCATATAAAATCATAATTCCATCACACAAGAACCACAAGAATTCATATGAGCATTTCATCAAACACTTTATCTACATAATCATATTTCCTTGGCTAAAAACAATTAACTAAACATAATCCACGGAATAATAAAGCAATAAATCACTAATAATTCCATTGTACTACATTCTGTTCCTCACCGCAGGATCGATGATTCCTTTGTGTTTTTTATTGCGGGCACGATCGGGGTAAGAGTCTGGAATTTCTGGGAATGCAGCGGGTCGGGTCGCGAAGGATTCCTTCGTGACTTGGTCGGAGCCATGATACGGGTCTTCACGCGGGCCTTGGCCTCTTTTCTCCGCTGGTTAGGTAAAATCCCGCTTGAAACGTAATGGTCGTGATCCTAGGATGTTCCTTGGTCCGTTTTATGCTTTAATGCCTCGTTTATGCTACAACATCCCCATTTTGCATATTTTATGACTCCAGAATGAAAAGTACCTGAAAACGGACGATATTACCAATATAAAACACAAAAATAGCATAAAATGGTACGAAACATAAAATAAAAACATTAAACATTTTGTGCTCAACACTATCCAAGTGGTGTCTTCAGTGAGTCGATCCTCTTGGTATACGCTTTTGAATATGAATGTGTGTTTTGGGCAGGTCCGCCAATTTCAGCTCTAACAGTGTTTGCGATCATATCCTGTAGTTGTTGAATGGATAGTGTTATAGCAGAGGTTGCAGAAGGCATGGAATTTTTAACAAAGTTCTATTTATAAGGCACTCCATCACGAAGGATGAAGTGTGGTTTGGTTGAATCCAAGGCAGCACTTCAGGATGGCAAGGCTCGAAGATTTGATAGCTTGAATGGTTTTGATTCCTGAGTGTTTGATACTTTTGTAATTTGTTCCTTTGTGCTCTGTGCGTTGAGGAAGCCTTCTTGATTATCCCTTGGTGTCTTTGATCTTATGCCCGATTTTGTGTGCCCGGCACTTTACTTATAGGCGAATGTTGGGCTTTCTGACTTTATGGGTCTAGACTTGGACTTGGATTTTTGAAAGCCCATTTAATTAACTCAAAATAATAAAAAATTTATATTATTATTTTGAATCAAACTATAATAAAGTCCAAATTTGTATGGACTTATAATCGAAGATAATGATCAATAACCAATTTTATTTGAACTATTAATTAATATAATTTCTGATTTTTTGGAGCCAACAAAGTGATTTTGATAAAATATATTGACAAAATATATATATATATATATATAATGGTAAGGATATGACGACATAAATGTCATTTTATTACTAAAACTCGTTTTCGATTCAGAGTTAATAGCAATATATCTCTGTGTTTTTTTTAACGCACACACTCTTATGTAGTCAAAAAGATTTAGAGCAATTTATCTCTTTGTGATATAGGTAAATTTTAATTTATTTCTCCAAAAATAGAAATTAGCTAAAAGACTCTCATTTCTTAAAATTTAGCACACTGCATTTCCCATTTAGGAATCTTTTACGCAGGACACCGAGATATACTCGTTCTTATGCAGCGAGAACCCCTTGTGTATTGCGTATGCATTAGACATGCACTTTACACCATATTAAATAAGATGATTCCTTCTTAAGGACACAATCCCACAAGCAAGTCTCAAGTCAGCCTAGTTGACACTCCCATTGTTCGTTGGACTTGTTGACATGGAGTAGTTTCTAATTTTGTTTATATTAGGGTTGTTTCATGATTCATTAACCTAAATGACTAAGTTCTAAAAGTTTTATGCATTAGGGGAGTTCTAATACATGCACATACAATTGTAAATATACAAAACATATAAAGAAATATTTGCCTATAATTAAAAATCATTTCTTTTATTAGGATGTTCTGTTATTTAAAAACTAATCAGTTTTTAAATAATTCTTTTAATGGAGAGAGGGTCGTTCATAATTTTAAAATTTATTTGGGTGTCCAATTGAATATATTTAGATGTGGGGGTGTTCTATTATTTAAAAACTAATCAAGGGGCTAGATGTAAATACGTCATAATTATATATGTTGGAAATATAAAACGGGTCGCCCATGGGGCTGACCCGAAACCCATATTAGGTAAATGGGTTGGTGGGAGAGTTTGAAATTGAATGGGAAGTTATTCCAACTCCGGTCAAATAAATAGAGAGAAATCTCTCCATCTAGAAATCAATCTATCTGAGAAATCAGACAATACGAAAGAAAACTTCTCCAGAAAAAAGGAAAGAAACAAAAAGAAATCTGACAAGATTTCTTCTGTGTAATTTGAGAAAATAAAGTGGAATTCTCAATTCACCGTATCCAAATATCGAGCATCTAAGTTGTGGAAATAAGTCTGCTTATTCTAAGCAAACTTGGACCGGTTGTACATGAAGAATTCAATACAAAGCATCTGTGAACCATCTCAAACGATCCGTAGAATTTAAGGTATGTTTGGAGATTTATTTATTCCTCTTAGTAAGTTTATATCTTCAGTGGTATCAGAGCATGAAAACATGTGTTCCTGATGTTTTTACGTGTTATTTGTTGTGCATGTAACAATTTGTTCTTTAAATTCTTGAACGTACAAAAATGGAAGATTGACGGATTGTGCATGATAGACTTTGAAAATTTTATTGTATGATATTTTCATGTTGAGGATCATGCATGTGAAATCTCATTGAGATCCGATTTGTATATTATGAGAATTTTATGTTTCTGTTTGTGAAAATCGAAACTTGAGAAGCATGCCACTTTTTGTTTGTTTTGATTTAAGACATGAAACTTATATGTTTGTATAGTTTGTGAAATATGCTTCAAATCGATATAAAATTCATGAAAAAAGGTTTAGATTTGGATTTTATATGAATCTCTGAAGTTTTGGCGTTTTTTTGAAAATCTTTAAAATCATTCTTGCGCGCCAGCCTGGAATCGAACCCGCGACCTCCCATTATTCTCGGCCATTCTAACTGTCAGGCTAAACTGAACACTTTTGAACAAGGACGGTTGAAAATTGAATTTATCCTTGATTTGAATATTATGAAAATGAATCAAAAATCAAAAATATTTGGGAACGCTGGAAGTCGAACGTACAACCAAGGGTTCACCAAATGACTCCCAAACCAGTAGGCTACTAGAAGTCTTTTTGAATTGTTTATTATCGGATATTCTTTTATTAAAACCGGTTGTTCCGATTTTATTTATTAAAAATCTACTTTTCGAGATTTTTTCTATTATTCTCCGATTTCCGGCAAAGTGGATTCATTTTCATTATTTTGAATTGTTTTAAAATAAATATGTCAAGGATATACATTATGGTTTGGAGAATTATTGGATGAATTTTTGGAGGGTCCTTTTGGATAATAATATTTAATTTTTGGGTATAAGTGAATAAGTGCTCCGAAATTGCGCTTGAGAAAATATATTTTCTCGTGTAATTATTTATTTGAATATGAGCATATGAGTTTGTTCATTATACATGAAAAGTAGAATATAATATTCTCACATCGAAATTCGAATTTTTTCCCAGGCATGGCAAGAATGATTCGCACCCAGAGAATACTCTGAGGGAGGAATAGGGATCAAGTAGCCCCACAAAGAGCACAGAAAACTCGAGAGTTCCTTTCTATAAGATGCGAAAATGGGATACTCTTCTGGAGCATTTTACTAATATGGAAAGGTTGAGTAGTGAGCTACTCTATTTGGGACACCAATCCATTTTTCACAACCATTGTGTTTTAATGCTCATGTGGGCAGCTTCCCTAAGAAAACGTTACAGACTCCCTTTCTAAAGAGTTCGTGAGAGAGTTGGGTGTGATAAGACTCTTTCTGTGGTGAAAGAGGAAATGCTTAAATAGTGGAAAGTTGAAACAAGAGTAAAATTACAATTAACAATGTTTCGAAGTATGCAATCAAACCCACGTCACTTACGGTCTCTGTTTCGCACTCGAGAAGAGGATAGTAAGAAAGATCCTCTTAAATATGCTAGAATTGATGGACTTTCTAGAGCCATGATTCATGTGGCTTGTGATACCCCGCTTTTCCGATCGACTGAGCAGGCGCCACGTGTTAATTACCTTGTGTGTTTAATTATTTAATTTACTTTTACTTGTTGCTTAACATGCTTTTTATGTTTCTAATTCTGTGATTTTGTGCGTTGTGTGGCCCTCTTTTCAGCTCTTTAAGAGTTTAGGGGCTTGTTTGCAGTTTTCTCTTTTTAGGGGTGGTTTGGTCATTTATCGTTTGATCGAGATTTTGACCTAACGGACCTCTTTAACGTTTTCGAGGCATCGAAACGAGTCCATAGATTCTAAGTTTGCCCAATTCTGACGTCGTTAGCCCTTTCTACGCGTTTTTCTCGCGGGTTAGGAGCCGGAACAAAAAAATCCGGATCCGTGTTGATCGGGTCATACCTCATCTCTCCTCTCCTGCGATCTCTCTCTCTCTTCTCTCACGACATTCACACACACTAGTCCGCAACTCGTTCGTTTCTCGACGGAACTCGACGTATGAGTAGTTGAAATTGATCAGCTTGACGAGCCCAACAGGATGATACCAAAATCATGACTTGACGACGACCAGTGGTGGAGTTATGGTGAGTTACAGGTGGTGGAATCTCGATCGCCACCTTCACTGTTGATTCCCAGCGGCCTATGGCGGTGGAATCGGACGAAGAAGGACTGGCTTGGAGCGGAATGGTCCGGCGTAACTTCCGGGGTTGGTGGCGCGACCATTGGATGCCGGATAGCGGCGCACGCGCCACCTGAAGACAAGCCGCGGCGGTGCGTGTACTGTAGCGCAGTGGTTCCGTCGAGTTTCGACGACTTTTTTTGAGAAATTTCGGTGGTTTCCTATGTTTTCCGACCCCCTAGTTCCATTTCCGACATCGAATTGGCCCAATTCGCGGCGGAGACGGTGGTTTTGCTATGACAGCGGTGGCAGAAACTTCGACGGTCATCGGGGGCCTTTTCTGGTGGTCTTTTGGCGATGGGATCTTCACGAAAGTTGTTCAGTACGGCGAGATCTTTCTTTCCCCGTTCGCACGACTCAAAATTCGGCCATTTGGTGGCGGCACGTGGCGCCTCAACATCGGCCATCTTTCCGGTAACTTTTTCTGGAAATATAGTTAGGGCTTTCGAAGTATTCGACGAGGCCTTTCCAACGGTATGATCGGATTTCATTTTCGTTGAGCGGTTTAGATTTAATCTCATTTCCTGGCTTTTACGATTTAATTGTTAAATTGGATGGTTTTTCCTTATCTAAATCCGGTGGGTTCCGTATTTCTAGAAATTGACTGAGGGCTTTTACTGTGCTTGCTAAGACGTACGATTCGCCATTCACGGGGATTCTTTCGGCCACCGGAGGTGGTGGTCCGATAGCTGCCGGTGGCGGTTCGGCCAGCTCCGATGGCGGTGTTCTGACGCCCTTCGGACGGCAAGTCCGTTTCGTTGTGGTGAGTCCAATGCCACTTTTTGTTCGTTAATCGGATGCCCGGTTGATTTGTTATGAATTTTTGAAGTTATTGTATTTATTTTCGTTAACTGTTTTAATTGTAAAATTCGATCATGTTTGTACGATAAATGGAAATTATGAGTTGTATGATATTTGGAAATATGTTATGATGTATGAAAAGATTAATTCTTGATTTATTGAATTTAATTGCCTTATTTATGTCGCTTCTTGTATATGTTTCTTGCTTCTAAGGTTAATAATGTAATTTTGGAAACTAAATTGATTATGAAATTACATGAAACATAAGAAATAAACCATGAAAGGATACGTTGTATTTAATTTAAATGAATTGTTTAAGTATGCCAATTGTTAGAATATTGTGAATTATGTAATTATGTATTTGTGTATATAAATTGTCATGCAATTCATACTTATTTTCTCGAGACCTAGTACATGATAGGAATTAAATTATAACGTTTTGAATTGTTTCTTTATTTGATATTATGAATCTTATAAGTTATGCAGCCCTTAATATGCGAAGTCAATTGTAATACGCTATGAATGACTTAATTGTATAAACTTGAATTATATGTTGTCTCTTTTGTGCTCATATGCAAGGCCGTGCGTCTTTGTGGTTGTGGTTTGAGTCTGAGTCCTGTGTTCTGCGTGCTCAGTCGTTCAGGGGTTCTTCAGGGAGTGTCTGTCGGTTGTTTGGGTTTCAGTGGAATTTCTTTGCTCGTGTCTTTCGTTCTCGGCGGTGTAAGGTGAGGTTTTAGGATTTTTGTTTTAGTTAAAGCGGCCTACCACCCTATGTGCTCCTTTTCAAGCCTGCATGCGATTATTCTATTATATTTATATAATAGATATGTGCTTATACGATATGTTTATGACTTTGTCATACGTTTAAAGGTTTTCAAACTATATATACGAGCGTATGTAAGCTTGAAATGTTTTACAACGAGGCTATGCTCCAAACCGTGTCTCTTCATGCCAGCTACGGATTAGGATGACACGGAGAGGTACCTTTATAGCATATGCTAAGTTGCAAGGTATGGTATGTTTGATAAGGTACGTAGGCATGTTACGTTATGATATAATAAGTATGATATGTAGCAAGTTATGATATGATATGTTCTGTTCTGATCTGTTGGGCCCCGGAGACGTGGGTAGGGAATGCCCGGGACGGCAAGGGTCGTCGGGTTTGGCCTGTACGCGTTCTCCATTTGAAGTACTTACGCATAATTCTGGGAGGTTGAGAAGACGTAGTGCTTTGAGCCCTCGGTGGATAACCGGGGAAGGCAAAATGTGGGTTAGCTACCCCGTGTGTATTTATATTAGTTGTAGTGAGGGTTTGCTCCCCGAACTACCTTGGTGTTGGGGTTGGATTGTTTTATGATATCTATTTGTTTTCAGTTTTGATACGTATGATATGATATGGAAGTAAGGTTGGAAACCCGTACTCGCCCGGTAAAAGATATGTATTGTTATGTTGATTATGAAAGGGGATAGGAGCTTTCTCTTTTGATATGATATGATATGAACATGTTCAGTTTGTTATGTTTTAAATAAGTATGAGTATACGTTTGATTTGAAAATGGCTTTGATATGCAAAACCCTACTCCCGGTTCATAGGCTTTCTTTTGATACGTGCTCTACTCCTTATTATGTATAGTGTGCGTATGTTTAGCCCCCTCACTCAGTCAGTGGACTGACCCTCGCCCCACCTATGTTTTTAGTTTGCAGGTGCACGTTATTGGAGTTCAAGCTAGGCGGCAGTGTGTCGTGTCTGTCGAGTCAGTGTTTTTTGTTAAGTTTGTTAAGTGTACTGTTTCAGTTATATTTGTAATTTGTAAATGTATTTACTCTGTGCAGGTTTATGCTTCTGGATTGTATGTTTGGAATTCGGGGCAGGTTTCTAGGGCGAGTTGAACCCGTATTTATTTTATGCACTTATTTGATTGTGATTATTTTGGGATAGGCTTCTAGGATCAGTTGAACCCATGTAGTTGCTATTGAATGAAATGATATGTTTGATGTTTTGAAATTTTTGTAAATTCGGAATCCTTACTTTGCTTCCGCTTTTAGGTCTTTTTTTATCTGTTGTACAGGGGTCTAGGTACCTCCTAGCTTAGGCCGGGTCTTATCAGTCTCCCGTTTGCTACTGCTTGGTTCGTGTACGGACTTCCCATTTTGTATCAATGTATGGAATTACAACTATCAGGTTTAACTCAGGATAAGTGATCAGTGGCTCGGCGAGCGAGCAGTCTCCAACCTTACTCCTTTAGTGTACAGGATAATTTATTAAGTGATCATGCAAGATTTATTTTTCACTTAATAGAGGATTCAGTTCAGGTGCACAAATACTCCTTTTTCCTCCGGGTTGGTGGTTCGGATAGCTAGCCCTTACGCGGAATCCCATTGGTCCACCAAACCTCCTGATGGACGTTCAGGTTGCTCAAAAAATGGTGGGACTTATGCAATAGATGGCCATCAGCCCATGCTTTCCCGGTTCCCTCAATACACAAGCCCCTGGGCCCCTGCAAGTGCAGGATTCTCGCCAAAATAGGACAGGGCCAAGTTAAGGGTGCATTTTCAAACCATTTTGTCATTTGAAAGCAAGATATATATATATAAGTTAGGTTTTGGCCAAATCATCACATAAGAGGGTTGTAGGGTTTAATACATATATCCTATAAATTTCTCACCTGTACCGGGACAAAAAGGAAGTAAACAGACTCCCCGAACCCTATACAGACGGCTCATCACCCTCCTGGGAACTCTCTGGACAAGAAAAATAGGATTCTAGTGAGACTCGACTCAATATGAACCAGGTATAACGCACGGCGATGATAAGGATGCACATGGCATGATTATGAGATCATATTATATCAATAATTTGTTCATATGCACAATTAGTGCTTCACGTATTTAATGAACGAACATAAAGCATAATTCGAAAATTCAAGATCAACTATTCACTCATGCATACTTGTGTATTTAGCATGCAAGTAACTCAAATCACTTAAAAGAGTCAGGAAAAAGGTACGAAAAAGACAACACGAAGAAAGTACGCTAAACGAGCAAAATACGAAAACAAGACAGTCAGAACCAAAATGGCCATTTTCAGTTTGAACTGGAAACCCAAACAACCGTTTGGAACCTCGCGGGTCCAGGAAAGACCACTCGGAAAGGCCGTTTCCAGTTTGAACTGGAGACCGGAACGACCGTTTCGAGGCTCGCTGAAGAGAAGGTCAGTAGCTTTCCAAACGGCGTTTCCATAATCAACTGGGAGCCCAAACGCCCGTTTGGGATGCTCCTAGGCGAAAAAATAGAGCAGAAAATAGGGCAGCACCACGGGAATGGCTTCCAAGACATTCCCACACCAAACCAACTTAAGTAAAAACCCCAAAAACAACATATAGCATGCATATAACTCATATAAATCAATTAGATCACATTTAATCCATGGAAACATGCTTAGATTCATAAAAAATGCATCAAGAAACCCTTGAACCATGGAAGTGATCACTCATGCTTTGAGCTCATGAAACCCATAATATATATACATATATCTATTCTCAATCATCACATATATGTCTTATTAGCTCATGAACTCCATAAGTATCAAAAACCCTAACATACCTCATGAATCACCAAAGATATGCACATGAATCACCAAAGATATGCACATGAATCTTACCTTGAAAGGAAGAGAAGATGAAGGGTAAGAAGAGGTGGAAGTATGGAGCTTGGATTCTTGAAGAGAATGGAGGAAAAACTTGGATTCTCCCTTGCTTGCTTGGACCGAACGGAAGAGAGGAGAGATGAAACGTTTGATGCTTTCATCAAGTGTGAGAAAATGAAGAAGAAAAATGTATATGTGTGTATGTATGTTACATCGTGTATGAGGAAGAGAGTAGGAAGAAAAATTGTAACTTAGTCCTTGGTAAATTTAAAGCCATGCAATCAAGTACTTAAGTTATAAATGTTACAAATAAATACACATCAAGTTGTCAATTAGGTCCAAGAGTTTCATATTGTTGCAATTAAAGTCAAGTAAGCATATAACTCTCAAAATTAGGAATAATTAGACATTTAATCATGCTCGGGAAAATAATACACAACTCACGTAAATGAATTCACGGAGGTAGAAATTGAAACCACATAATTCATAACTATTAAAATTAAAATAAATTAAATTGTACAATTAAAACAACAAAAGGAATTAAAGAAATCCTAAATCTCAAAACTCACAAGTGTGGCGCGCTTACCTCTACGGTCAAGAAATCGGGGTGTTACAAGAGACTTGAGTTAGATGATGATTGAGAACATTGTTCTCTGTCAATTCGAAACTTAGTCTCGAATTATTTTAGATGTCAAATGATTTGTTCAGAATCATATGTGTTTAGCAATATTAATCATTCAATCTCTCACTTCCTTTCAATTTGACCATGGCTTCTAGATCAATCATTACTGATCTGAACAAGGGTGAAAAGTTGAACGGTGACAACTATGACACTTGACGTCATAAGATTTAGTACGTGTTTGATGAGCAAGATACCTTGGAGGGTATCAACCAAATCATTGAAGATCCAGGTGTGGGCAATACTGCTCAGCAGAGGAGTGACCAAGTGGTTTACCACGTATGGAAAAAGAAAAATTCCACAGCCCGGAGTATCCTGGTAAGCTCTGTGGTGGATGATTTGATCCACGAGTGCGAGTAGCATAATACTGCTTATGACATTTGGGTTTACCTCAGAGAAAAATATGGAGGTACATCAGTCACTCGTTTAAGGCAGTTGACTATCAAGTTTGACACCTATAAGAAACGCCCTGATCATAACATGAAACAACATTTAAGGGTGATTTCAAACATGATAACTGAACTTAGGTCAACTGGCCACACCCTCTCTGATGAGCAACAAATTCAAGCTGTGATCCGATCTCTTCCAAAGCAGTGAGAGCATATGAAAGTTAATCTCACTTATAGTGACAACATCAAAACTTTTGCGGATGTTGCTCGCCATGTTGAGCTCAAAGACGAGCACCTTAGTGTAGCACCTGAGTGCATGACGCCACATTCCCAGCACTATGACCCGACCCGCATATGAAATGGGTAATCCATACACGTGCCAGATCAGAGCGAACGGGGACACAACTCACTCACTATCCTAGGCGGGAGCTAACATTCGAAACCAAATAAGCAATATACAAAGTAAGATAACATGAGCGGAAGCATTAATGTTCACTAGCATAAACAATGAGCTCACAAGCTCAAAATAAATAACATTCAAGGCACTCACATGCGTTCATAATCATAAACAACAATTAAATGATGTGAGTGTAACTCAAAGTAAAGCTATACACGACTCCAAGACTCTACGGACTCGAATTCCCGCCTAGCACTCCAAAACCTACAAAAAAAACTGAAAACAACCAGGTTCAGTCTTTAAGAGACAGGTGGGTATAAAATAGGACTTAATGCAATAATAATACAAAAATTAAACACACACACATGCAAGCTATAATCCCCGTACGAGGTTTTGAAATATTTTCCAAGTAGGTGAAAACAAAGAAAATAATGCTCGGGATTACAACAATCAATTTCATTCATTCATTCATTAGGTCATTACGTGAGCCTGACGAGTGGCCAAATTCTCCAACCTTCTCCTCGTGTGTGCATTATCCATTTATTCATTTCTTAGCGATCACACAACATTCATTCATTCATAATCATTCATTCATGCATAATCAATTACCCCTTTTTCTTCTGGTTAGTGGACGGACTCGGCCAAAGACCCGTCCACCCATTCATTATGGCTAGTGGGGTCCATGAAGCCCCAAAAGCCCGATTTCCATTCCTCGCTAATCTCCTAGCGAGGACCGATAACATCGTTATTGTTTGTTGGAACTAGTGCACGGGATCACCATCAGCCCATTCTTTCCCGGATAGCCACGTACACTTCTTCCAAGGCCCTCCATTCATTGTGATCACTGATCTCGCCAAATATTGGGTAGGGATTCATATCAAAGAAGAGGGCTTTAACCTTAAACAAGACCAAGATGAAAAGAAGACTTGAAGATAGCCTATGAACTTGGTACGTCTCCACCCTGGAGAAAACTGTACAAAAAAATAATATGGTGTATTTGTGAGACTCAAGACTCCAAATTGACCAGATATGATGCACGACAATACATTAACGTGATATGACATGCATGAGCAATAACAATGTGCTATGAAGATGTTCATGTGCACAATTAATGCCACTTAGACACGTAAACAATTCAATCACTCATTACACGAATAGATCAAGTCCATTCATTATCATTCGTTCATTCAATATCGTTCGTTCATTCAATATTCAATTCATAACACGTTATAATACATGTTAACAATGCATAAGGATCAATTTGAGGTGAAAGGGATCCATTAAACACATAAAGAATACGATAGTTGCAAACAAGGTCACATTATAGAACTTAAAATGTTCATACATGAAAGTCACGTTTACCTCGTATATCAAGCCATAAATTCATAAAAATATCATTAAATATCATTCAATACTCCATTAATATCATAAATACAAGTTTGAGGCAAAAGGGATCAATTTAAACACATACGGAAGTCAAGGAAGTGCAAGGAGCGCAAGGAAATGGATTTTGGTGAAAGCTGACAGTTTTTCCGTATGCACAAGCTGTAGAAAAATGGAGATATCTCGAGTTCTAGAAGTTGGAATTAAGTTTTGTTTCTTTGAAATAAAACTAGACAAATAGGTCTTTCCAACGGTATATGGTTCGAATCGTAGTTCAAAGCGAGACGAAAATTAGATTTATATATGTATATATATATATATATATATATATATATATATATATATATAATACTGTATATCAACTTAAGTATAAGTTTTTATGACATATAAAAAAAAGATGAAAGTTTACATAATTAAATAATTAGATTTAGTTGGTAGTTGAATAAAAAACTAATTTTATGTCAATATGAAGTATTCACTTATACATTTGTAGAATAATATCTGTATTTTGAGGAACTATTGTATTATTTTTCAATCGTAGTTGAATAACTTAATGAAGAATTATTTTATTCATACGAAACATTTATATTTAAATTTGTAGAATTATATCTAAATATTGAAGAATTATTGTGTTAAATTCTATATAAACCCCAAGCATGTATGTACATATATATATATATATATATATATATATATATAATACTAATATATATCAACTTAAGTATAAGTTTTTATGACATATAAAAAAAAGATGAAAGTTTACATAATTAAATCATTAGATTTAGTTGGTAGTTGAATAAAGAACTAATTTTATGTCAATATGAAGTATTCACTTATACATCTGTAGAACAATATCTGCATTTTGAGGAACTATTGTATTATTTAGCAATCGTAGTTGAATAACTTAATATAAAGAATTATTTTCTTAATATGAAACATTTATATTTGAATTTATAGAATTATATCTATACACTGAGGAATTATTGTGTTTTGAAACCGTACGTTAGATGTTAAATTAAGGAGTTTTCTTTTAATATAATGAATTTATATTAAAATTTGTAGAATTAAATCTAAATATTAAGAAATTATTGTGTTATGCAACCGTTACATGTTAAATGAAAAACTTTTCTCTTAATATTAATGATTTATAATGTATATTATACACACATATTATATATATGTATGTATATTATATATAAACATATAATATTAATTATTATTTAATATGTAAGATATAAGATATATATGTCTATATATTATATATATAGATATATAATATTTAATATATATATATATATATATATATATATATATGTTATTATAATATTATATAATATATTAATATATAGAAATATAATATTTATAATATTTCTATATATTAATATATTATATAATATTATAATAACATATATATATATATATATATATATATATATATATATATATATGTTATTATAATATTATATAATATATATATACATATATATAAATAACATTGTGTGTGAGTGTACATGTAAATGTGTATATATATATATATATAAACGTATATATATTATAAATATTTTATATTTAATTATACATAATATACGTTTGTATATAATGTTATATGTATTATAAATATTATATATTTATATATAATATACATATATATATATAATATTAAATGTATTATAGATTATATAATATATATACGATATATATAATATCAATATATTAAATATTATAACAACAAATATATATAATATATAATATGTATTTTATACATGTATATATTATATAATAAATATATATATACATATATAAAAAAGAGAGAGCATCCAACCAACTTGGATAAAATCCGTTAGTGTTTTGTTTCAATAAAATTTTATTTGACTTTTAAATGCACTTAACGGTTCCGTCCAAAATTTAACGGTTGGGACAAAAAATGTAACAAAATGAAACCAACGGGACTATTTTTGTCTAATTCTAAAAGAATGAGACCAAAATTGAAAACGACACAATCCTATGAGACCAAAAATGTAATTTGCTCTATTTTTTATTATTCATTTATTTTTATTCTATATAGCATCGAAAAATCCATCACTAAATTATAAATATTTTATTAATTTTTTTAATCATATGTTTATAGCAACGGATTTTCCGTTGCTAATCTTTTTTATATTTATTTATATTTATTTTTTTTCTTCCTTATAGCATCGAAAAATCCGTTGCTAAATAGCAATGGATTTTCCCTTGCTAATATTTTAAATATTTGTTTATTTTTATTTCTTTTTTTTCCTTCCATATAGCAACAAAAGCAACGGATTTTTCGTTGCTAATATTTTTTATATTTATTTTTTTTTCCTTTCATATAGCAACGAAAAATCCGTTGCTATTTAGCAACGGATTTTTCGTTGTAAATATTTATAAATATTATATTATTTTTTATTAGGTTTTTATTTTAATAGCAACAGAATTTCCGACGCTATATATACCAATTTATTTATTTTTTGTATTATTTAATTTTAGCAACGAAAAATCCGTTGCTATTTTTTTTCATATATAGCAACGGATTTAGCAACGAAAATTCCGTTGCTAAAGCATTTTACCACGAATTTTTTTTTTCATTGCTATATCCGTTGCTAAATAGCAACGAATAATTTCCGTTGCTAATTTTCCTGTAGCACCCGGAACGCCGAGATGCCACACCCCCGCACCATAAGTCTAGCTCACACATGAAATGGGTAGTCCATATATGAGCCGGACTCATGGCGAACGGGTGACAATAAAAAAAAACTCACTAGCTAGGCGGGACTAACCCTCAAACCAAACAAGTTCAAATCTAGGAATTTAAAGCGGAAGCATAATATTTCCATTAGCATATATCACACATCTCAAAAGAATTAACCTCCAACTTTATATCAATACATTATCATCTCCAACATATCCATAACATGAAAATGCAATGATAGACTCAACTCGACAACTGGACACGACTTGGACTCGCGCCTAGCACGCCACTGACAGAACCTGAAAAGTGTGAGGTGTCAGTCTACCACAGACTGAGTGAGGGGTTTATAAATAAATATTCGCGCAAGTAACATGCAAGCTATAATCTCGGGTAAGGGTTTATAAAATAAAAACACTACAAGTTTAAAAGTAAAAGATAACTCGCCCGAGATTACAACTAATCAATTTAACAATACACTCAATTTAATTCAATTCAATCAGTGGCCCGGCGAGTGAGGGCAAATCTCCAACCTTTCTCCAACAGTGTACAATAATTCAGTTGTAATTAATTAAGTGATCAAGCAATAGAACTTAGTGCACAATTAGCAATTTCAATCAATAACTCCTTCTTCCTCCGGGTGATGGCGGGCTTGCAAGACCCAACCATCCAGGCACGGTGTACGTCAGGAGCATGACTCCCACGTACGGGATTTCTTCCTCCACCAACCTCCTGGTGGATTCAGAGGTGATCCCACAATGGTGAGGATAGTGCAAGAGTTACCCGTCAGCCCTTGCTTTCCCGGTTGGCTTAATACACTACCCTCGGGCCCAACGTGAACAATAGTTACTCGCCAAAACAATCAATGCGTTAATCAATCCAATTCCGTGAAATCAATTGAAAATCATAAGGTTCGAAAACTATAGATATATAGATACGTTTTGGCCGAAAATCACATAAGGGTTGTAAGGTTCTATATATCTAGAATTTAAACCTCACCTGACGAGCGACGGAATAAGACAAAGATACAAGAAAGTGCCCAACGATCAATGATCTCCGCCCTGGAGAAAAACTGGACAAGAAAGGAAATAACGTGAACTCGTGGGACAAGACTCAATATGAAACCAAGTATGACGCACGGCAATGCTCATGTAAATAAGTAGAACTAGCAATCAAGTGACACTTAGCATGTAAGAGAACCAATCAATATCTAAGAGATGAAATAAATCTCAAGGAGTCACATATTCATATCATTCAATCATTTCAAGTTCAATTCATATAGTGCATGGAATTACACAATAAAGTTTGAGCAATTACGTACCAAGAAGTGTCCAGTAAGATCATGCTTATCAATTAATCAAGTATAAACAACATATAATTCACATATGGGAGCCAAGAGAGTTAAAGGAAAGCAATAAGAAAGGTTTTGGTGAAGTTTGGCCAAAACCGACAATTTTTGGAAATGTACATGTTGTGGGAAAACTGAAATATCTTAAATTATAGAAGTGGGAATCGAGTTTTGTTTGTTGGGTATGAAAGTAGACACAAAGACCTTTCCGACGGTATATGGCACGTTTTCTAATTCAAAGCGAGGTGAAAATGGCGTTCATCCGAAATTAGACAAAACGCAGGAAATAAAAGGTGACACGCCCGTGTCACCATTACAAGGCAAAACGTGACACCCCCGTGTCACGGTACAGAAAACCAAACCAACCTGCACCCCCGTGCCACGCTGAACAAGGCAAATTTGACACCCCCGTGTCAACTGTACGCAGCAGAACAAAACAGGGCAAAACAGGGCGTTCCTACGGGAATTGGCTCCCAAGCCTACCCACATCAAACCAAGACAATAATTCACCCCAAAACTATCATATATCAAGCATATATCTCACATATATCAATTAGACTTCAATTAATCCAAGGAACCAAGCATATATCATCAAGAATTCATCTTCCAAACCCCAAATATATCATGATACCTAAGTCTCACATTATTCATGAATTCATGCAAGCTTTGGAGTATAAAGATCAAGATCATGCTTCTAATCACAAATAACCAAGGAATTGCATTATAAATCTCAAACCCTTCTTCAATCATAACATCAAGAATTCAACAAAGTCTCAAGCTCTACCTTGAATGAAAGAAAGGAGAATAAATGATGGAGTGATGATGATGATGCTTCAAAGTATGCAAGTTCCCCTTGAAACCAAGCTAGAAATGATGAAATCTCCTCCTCCTCTTCCATGGTGTTTTGAACGAGATTGAGTGTGTGTGAGTGTGTGAAATCTTAGATGAAAAATGGATAAATGAAATGTGGGGGAAGGATAAGATATTTTCATGAGTCAAGATATATATATAGATATGTATATATGTATGTATACATTATATAATTCAAGTGGGGAGAAAAATCTTGCTAATTAAAAGTTATTTGCACACAAGCCCTTACCTCTTAGGAATTTACAAGTTAGGGATGCTTCAACTTGGCATGCATGGTTGATGATTATATAAACACATATATATATAGCTCTAAAAGAATATGATGAAATGGAGTTGAATATATATATATATATATGTTATGCTAAATCACTTAAATCATGCTTGGAGAACTAAATACACACTCACGAAATTGAATTCACGAAGTTATAATTTAAATCATAATTGCAAGTATTCAAATCAAGAAAATTAAATGACGCAAATCAATTAAATATAAATCATGCCATAAATTACCAGATGATAAAATTTCATGTAAACACTTGATCAAATAATTCACAAATATCATGAAATACATAATTGAAAAACTGGGGCGTTACATTTCCGTTGCTATCGGGTGTTTTTCTAGTAGTGATAAAACCAAAGATCGTTCTCGGAATTCAATCATGTCGTCTTCTCGAATTCTCTGAAAATCTCTGAAAATTCCTGAGTCTTCTTCCAAACCCTAGGTCTTGACCTGGAAGGAAAACTCTTTCTCTCTCTGTATCTCTTTCTGTCTATCTGTATCCCTTTTCTCATAAGACTCCAAAACGCACTAATATAGCAGCCATAGGATAATTCTTGCCGCCCTAGGTAACGGGCATTACCTATTCTTGCCTTACTTCTGTTAACGCCCATTACTGCCTTAAAATCGCCATAACGCTTTAACAGTGGTAACGGGTGTTACCACTTTCCTTCTGCATAGGGGTAACGGGCGTTACCCCTCTCTTCTCGCCAAAACTCCCCTCTTGTGGCCAGTAACGGGAGTTACTCCTTTTACACAGCTTAAGTGGTAACGGGAGTTACCACTTTATCTCCCAAAAATGCGTGAAATTGATCTGCTTCGCCGTTTCGTAACTCCAACTCCATAATCACCTGAACGGAGCAAAATAAACACATAAACGCATCAAACGACACCAAAATATAATCTAATTAACGCTTAAAATCATGCAATTTCTACACACAACACACTTGCATTTGCTTTATCTAGTCATGCTTATGTCTCTAGCACTATCGTATTAACTGAATCTTATCCTACGTGGATTGTGGACTCAGGGGCAACACACCATGTGACTAGGGGCCGAGAGGCATTTGTAGATTTTCACCGAGTTCCCGCCGGTACGAGGTGGATATATGTAAGCAACAATACCAAAGTAGAACTAAAGGGTATTGGTACTTGCAAGCTGGAATTGCAAGAAGGCAAGGTCCTTATTCTACATGATGTCCTATTTGCACTGGAGATTCGATGGAATCTAGTATCTGTTGTTGTTCTTCTAAAGTTAGGATATAGCTTGATTTTTACTACTTACACTATTAAACTTTATTATGGTGATGCAAATTATGGTAGTGGACTTATTAGGGATGTTTTTATCGTGTTAAATTGTAAAAGACATATGTTTGACTACTATGTGGACCAATATACTTCGTTTAATGTAAGTTCTTTTAGCTATGCAAATATTGACGTGGATGTTTGGCATCCTAGATTAGGTCACATAGGGCAAGATAGGATGAATCGACGGGCACGAGAGAGGCTTCTAGGCCCTATCTCTAAAGTTGATTTGTCTGTATGTGAATGCTGGCAAAATGACACGTAAACCATTTAGAAAGGCTACACGAGCCGAATACCTATTGCATTTGATTCACTCTGACATTTGTGGTCCTATGAGTGTTAGAGCGAGACATGGAGCTTCTTATTTCATTACGTTCATAGATGATTTCACCCGTTTTGTTCATGTCTATTTGATTTCACACAAGTCTGAAGCGTTGGATTGTTTCAGACAATACATAAATGAGGATCAATACAGAAGGATCAAAACATTAAGAACTGATCGAGAGCGTGAATATCTATCAGATCAATTTAAAGATCTATGTAATGAAAAAGGAATTGCACGACAATTGACTATTCCACACACACCGCAACAAAATGGTGTTGCTGAAAGGAGGAATATAACATTTTTTAATATGGCAAGATCCATGATGGCGCAGGCTAACTTGCCGATCACTTTTTGGGGAGATGCCTTATTAACTGCATCGTATATCTTGAACAAAGTTCCTACAAAACCAGTGCCTTCTACTCCTTATGAACTTTGGAAAGGTAGAAAACCGATCCTTGATAACCTTAGACCTTGGGGATGTACTGCCTATACTCTTGATTCTTTCAATAAATATGGAAAGTTAGGCCCTCGAGAATGAAAATGTATCTTCATACGATACTCTGATCAATCTAAGGGTTATGTGTTCATTAGAGAACAAGGTGATGGAAGTGTAACTGAAATTAAATCGAGAAATGCATATTTTCTGGAAAGGGATTTTCATAAGAGGGGTGAAATAAAAGAAAACGACCCTCTATTTGAGTTGGTAGATTCAAAAAATAGCCCCGTACAATGTGGATCAATGGAAACAGGAGATAATTCGTTATCACTTGATCCAAGTGGGAGCAATTTAAATTTAGATAATTTCTTTGAATCTCATACTCGAAAGACTAGTAGGAAAATCATGCCAAAACGACACTTTCACATTGAGGGTTATACTTTTATGACTTGTCTTGATAGTAAAGATAAGTCTAAAAAGCACAACATTGAAATCTGTTCAGAAGATATTGATGAGCCTAAAACCGTAAGTGAGGCTCTATCATGTCCCGCTAAGGATAAATGGAAAAATGCAATGGACAAAGAAATGAAGTCCATGGAGTCAAATAAAGTGTGGGAATTAGTTGACCTTCCACAAGGACGAAAGGCTATTGGGAACAAATGGGTTCTCAAGATTAAGTGTAAAGCTGATGGATCAATTGAGAGGTATAAAGCTCGCTTGGTAGCAAAAGGTTATACTCAAAAAGAGGGTATTGATTATGAAGAAACCTTTTCGCCAGTGGTGAGATTTGCCTCCATTCGCCTTCTTTTGGCCATCGTAGCCAACATGGATTTGGAATTACATCAAATGGACATAAAAACTGTATTTCTCAATGGAGAACTTGAAGAAGAAAGTTATACGGTTCAACCAATAGGTTTTATTCTCAAGGGTCAAGAAAATAAGGTCTGTAGATTAAAGAAATTAATTTACGGATTGAAACAGTCTTCTAGGCAGTGGTATTTGAGATTTCATCAAGCGATAATCTCATATAACTTTGTCATAATTGATGAAGACCATTGTGTTTATGTGAAAAGGTCCAAAGAAAAGTTTATAATTCTATCACTATATGTTGATGATATTTTGTTAGTATCAAGCAACAAAGAGTATCTTATTACCATTAAGAAATGGTTATCCTCAAATTTTGAGATGAAGGATTTGGGAGAAGCAGACTATATACTTGGAGTAAAAATCCATCATGATCGTTCTAACTTCTAAGAGATTACTTGGTCTCTCACACGAACCTTATATTAAAAGGATTTTAGAACGATTCAAAATGGAAAACTGCAATCCCATTGATACTCCGGTGGCAAAAGGTGAATCATTAAGCCGTAAAATGTATCCTAAGACTCCACAAAAAATACAAGATATGTCCAAAGTACCATATGCTAATGCCATTGGAAGTTTAATGTATGCAATGATGTGCACTCGCCCTGATATATGTTATGTCGTGGGTCTCATTAGTAGGTATCAATCTAATCCAGGACGAAGGCACTGGAAAGCTGTTAAAAGGATATTCAGATACCTAAAAGGAACTGCAGAATAATCCTTGTGCTATCAAGGGAATAATTTATGGTTAAGAGGATACACAGAAGCTGATTGGGCAGGTGACTTAGACAAACGAAAGTCGACCTCCGGCTCTACGTTTTTGCTAAATGATGGCGCCATATCTTGGAGTAGTAAGAAACAAACATGTGTATCTCTATCCATTATGGAAGCAGAATTTGTGGCTTATGCTTTTGCAGTTCAAGAAGCAGTTTGGTTAAAGCGTTTTTTCAATCATTTGGGATTGATAAACAGTAAAGTGGGAGTCGTGACAATTTATTGTGATAGTCAGGCAGCCATAGCTTATACCAAGGATCCCAAATATCATGCAAAAACCAAACACATAGACACAAAATATAATTTTGTGCATGATATTGTAGAGAAGAAGGAAGTGTTGTGATAGTCAGGCAGCCATAGCTTATACCAAGGATCCCAAATATCATGCAAAAACCAAACACATAGACACAAAATATAATTTTGTGCATGATATTATAGAGAAGAAGGAAGTGATACTGAGATACATATCTGCGCATGCTATGGTAGCAGACCCATTTACAAAACCAATATCTAGAGATGTATTTATGGTTCATGTCATGTCTTTGGGACTGTGTAGGATTTGATGTACTTATTTGAATGTATGAATGATTAATATCTATGTTATGATAAAGTTTGTTTCTGAGCTAAACACAAATATGTTTGTTGTTATCTGAAAAGTATGTCGGACAAGTTGAGGTTCGCTCTCTCACACGAGCAACAGCCTCTGATATAACAAGACATGAATATCCTCATTTGTGAAGTGAGCTGTTATATATCTTTAACCGTGTATAACATTTAAAGGCTATATTGTGCTCGCTGATCACACGACTTATTTGCAAGTATGAAATATTTTGATACACTGTTACACTATATACTAGTCAGTTATCGCTTGAGGTCAGCCCTTATGTGCGAGTGGGAGATGTTGGAAATATAAAACACGTCGCCCAAGGGGCTGACCTGAAACCCATATTAGGTAAATGGGTTGGTGGGAGAGTTTGAATTTGAACGGGAAGTTATTCCAACTCTGTAGCACCCCAACGGTGGGCACCACACCCCCCGCACTGATACGTAACGAAACCAGACCTCCACACACGTGCCGAGCCATAGCGAACGGTGACAAACAAGAACCAAAACCTAAACTAGGCGGAACGTAGACCCTGCACGAAACGGTACTTAACAGAATATACGGAAGCGTGAACATGCCAAACAAAAGTCAAAACCAGGCAAACAGGTGACTGGTTCAAACTAGCATAATTCATAATCCCGAAATCAATTCATAACATAAATCATAAATACAAACGGGTTCAATTCTGTCCCTAGTAGCTTGTCCAAAATTCAAATCATAATTAAACAAATCATATTTGTATAAAAGTGTGATCATAACATATAAACATAGTTCAAAACGAAATAAAAAATGCGAAATGCAGACTTAACAAAAGACAGACTCGAAACGGACTCCACAACTGACAGACTCCGCCTAGCTCGAACTCCAAAGCAAACCTGCAAAGCAAACAACGTAAAGAGGGAGGGATCAATCACACTTGACTGAGCGAGGGCTTAACACACGTACGCTATACATATATACCTAGCAAAGCAGGTTAAAAAAAGATGATCGTGAATCCGGGATTAGTTTTTGCATACCAAAACATTTTTCCGTGATAAAATATATATAGGGTGACTTAGCAAAACAGAACAAACGAAATCTAACTTAACTTATATTAAAGCGTACGTTCAAAATTCATGCAGACTTAGCAAACATATCAAAGTATATTTTATTAAGTTAAAAGTATACCAAATTTTATTTTAATTTATGAATCTACCCCCATTTCACGAACTTAAGACAAATGTAACGAAACTCAGCGGGCACCAGTGCAAACCTCACAAACAAAACGTGTAAAAGAACGAAATAAACAAAACAATACATACCAACAGGTGCAGACGTGTCAAACCTCTAGTTAAAGTGATGGAAGGGCTGCGCGACCGTAGCCATGCAAAAACAGACGAGGGGAGTGCTCAATGCTCCTCAAACCCTCATGACTCCATCCCCCCCCCCCCCCCCCAACCTACTCCTAGGTGGGTTCCTGTACATCCTTAGCAAATCACGTATGTTGGAGCCCCATCAAACAAAACATAACACACACAAAGTATAACAAATCCTAGGCCCGCTACAAACGTGCATACCAAAACATATAGTGTGTGCCACAAACATACGTATCATATACACACACACATACATACGTATTCCATGTATACATACTATACATACATACGAACTTGCATACATACACAAACGTACCAAATCCAACACAAGCATACATAGGCTCATACATAGCGTTCTTACTTTCAAACGTATAACAAAACCATCAAAGTACGTATTTCGTACATATTTACATATACATAAGGCTTATAAATCACATGCAATCAAAACGAGCACGTTGCATTAGGGTATAACTATATCCTCACCTCATCTTACACCAAACGAAGTCGAAGACAAAGCACTTGATTCACCCCGGAATCAA
Source organism: Lantana camara (assembly GCA_037501455.1). Classification (NCBI taxonomy): domain Eukaryota; kingdom Viridiplantae; phylum Streptophyta; class Magnoliopsida; order Lamiales; family Verbenaceae; genus Lantana; species Lantana camara. The sequence continues at coordinate 96,970,222 of CM074857.1, read as the reverse complement.
CTTGACCGATAAAACACCACCCCGGGTGTACCTGAACAAACTGGAGACAAAATACAAAACTTAGCCTCGAGAATGAACCACATAAACGCACGGCGTATGCATAAGCACTTAAGAGATGCAAACACATAGGCAAAGTTCATATTCAAACCAAATTCATGCAAAGGAATGCATTCAATAACTTAACAAATACATAAAACATATTAAGGCATGTTCATGTGCACAATTAATGCAAATACGGGCAATTGAAATGCATATAACTGTTGGAAAACAGGAATCAGAAAGCAGCAAAAATTTAAAAATTTTCCAACAAAAGGATCGAAACTCGCAATCGTGAATCCGAATTCGTAGAGATTAGAAACTTACTTTTCAATAATCTTTTTTGAAGTGTTTCAAGCCACCCAAGAACGCTCTTCTCGCGACGTGATCCCCTCTCCTTGGTAAAGCTCGAATCTTTAAAACTTCTAACTTGAAGCTCTCTAAAGATAGTCCACCAACTTGACTACAATCTAACTAGTAAGGATGCTAGTTCTCTAGTTAGTGTTTAGGCTTAACCTAGGGTTTATTTTATGTTGGAGAAAGGATGGTGTTCAACACATGAACCAAAAGAATTTCTCTATTACTCTCTAAGGGGAGCTCGAGCTCCCCTATATATAATTGGGGAGGGGTGGCCAAAAACCTAGTCCTTATGGACTAAGGATTTGGTCCCTCTCTCCTATTACTTGATCATCAAGTAATTTTGAACTTTGACTTTGAATTCTAATTCAAATCAACTTTTAAGAGAACTAAACTATCCAAACCCTTTTGGATGTTATTATGCTTTATTTATTAATAAATAAATAACTTATTTTTCTAATTAATTAATTCGTAATTAATTGAATAGATTATTTTTCTCCAAAATAAGACTTTCCTTTTAATTCAAAATTAAACCAAAGTCTATTAAATAATTAACACATTAATTATTTAATATATATATATATATATATATATATACAATATATATATATACATATAGGTGTGAGACACGTGTCCCAAGGACACGTGCAACTCACGTGACCCTCACGTGTGGTTTCACACGTGTGGAACCCTCTTGGCTCGATTAACTCGTTTAATCATTTTAAAGCCTTAACTCATGTAACCAAGTTGTTGTGTGTGACCCTCTAGGTTCTCAATTCAATTAGCAGTGACCCTAATTAATTAATTCACTAATTAATTAATCAGTCCACAGATTAAACGACCATAGTCTAGCAACAGGTGTTTAACCCCTAGCTGAATTGGAATGTCTCGATTCGACAGAACCTTTAAGTCATTGATTCATGTGAGATACAACCCTCCTACTTACTATCTCTCAACCAAGATCTAGGGCAAGGGAATAATCAGAACCCCAATAATCTGGTGTTAAAGCTAAGTGCATTTTATATCCATTTGATCTCAATCTAAGAAACCATTTTCTTGATGTCTTCATCTACTGCCTTGGCCAAGGACTCCATATGGCATATGAATGACTTACACAATAAGAGATCACCTTGCAAATGCAAGTGTAGGTCCTTTCTTGATTCTCATTCACTTTCATGAATCACTTGTGTAGCCCCAGCATAAGCCTTGAATCAGTTGTCTAAGGCGACACCCTTTAAAGCTTATACCTAAGACTACAGAGTTAACTCATAAAGTGACATGGAACCTCAAATCTAAGGATCAATTAATCACATCAATGACTCGTGAGATATTCCCTAATCTGGAAGTTTCCATTTCCCGAAATAGAAACTTCCTTTCCCATTTAGGAATCTTCTCACACGGGGCACCTCAGTGAACTTACTTATGGAAGTAAGCACCCTCATGTATCACGCACGTATCAACTATACACTTTGCACCTCCATGAAACAAGGTGGTCTTTCTTAAGGGCGTGATCCCACAAGCAAGCCTTAGAGGAGTCAGGTTGACACTCCCACTGTCTGTAGGACTCATCGGCTTGGAGTATTTTACTAATCATGACTAGGGGAGTTCTCATATATGCACAGCTAAAGTAAATGCATACCAAACAAGAGCATATAAAGAAGTGTTGCCTTAATTCGTTATTTTATTCAAAGATTGTCTGTGATTACTTTAAGGAAAAGTACAAAGAGGATATACAATCGGCTTTCTTGGGCACTATTCCTAACAATAATGACACTTAATCAATTAATAGCACATAACACATTTTACATCAAATTAAGTTATACAATTGCAAAACATATCAAATTGCACGATTCATATTCATATCATGTTAATTCATAACAATGCATGTCGATTAATAACACAATACAACATAAAACACGTTAGAAAATAAACCGAAAACGGAAACAAAAGCAAGAAAAACGAAACAAAACCACACCCCAACTCAGGGGGGGTAACCCACCAAGGCCAAAAAGAAACACGCTCGTTACCGAGCACAGACACATAAAGGCATAGGGGTAACGGGCGTTACCCTTTTCCTGCACAAAAGGGATAACGCCCATTACCCCAGGCAGGAGCCTAAAAAAAAACTGCAAGGCTGGGAGGTAACGAGCGTTACCTCCCTCAAGAACAAAAGCGGTAACGGGGGTTATTCCCCCCCGAAAACCAGCTTCAAGCTCCGCCATTAATCGCGGAGCACACACCCAACACATACACTCACCCCTCCAAACAACCCAAAATCATGCAATAATCACACCACGGAGTATATATAACACGTAGATCACATATATACAAGTTAGAACTCCCAAAACGAGTTTAAACACACAAAATCCCGATCCTAGCACTATTCATCATCTACCCCAAAGAGCCACTTAGACAAGAATTCATACTACAAAATACACGTAGAATCGAAGCACATAACGAGAGGAATACAATGGTTACCTCGGTACATTGATCGGGTGGTCGGATGGGGCACGAGCTTGAGCCAAAGCTTGAGGCCAAAAAAGAGGTTTTTCTCTTCTCTTCTTCCCTTCTTGCTTCTAACGTGAGAGAGGGGAGAGAGGAATGAGCTGAAATCAGCTCATTTCAAGGCATAAATGGGTCGGTTAAATAAAACGGGTAGGGTCAAACGACTTTAGAAAAATAAAAAGTTAATTTCATTGAATCCGAATCGTCGAAACAAACTTATTGAAGGGGTCGAAATTCGAATTCGAATTCCTGAGCTCAAGGTAGCCACGAAGGCTAAAACACCCTAATTACAATTAGGTCCCTAATCTTTCAAATATTGAGCATTCGAGCCCAAACATTTAATTAAATTCTAAAGCGTATATAACTTAAATAAATTACACGTTGACACTTAAAGCATGCGACATAAATACGGAATTAAGCTCTCTCGTAAAGTCGTACCTGGAATGCCGAAGAATCGGGATGTTACAAACTCCCGTCAAATAAATAGAGAGAAATCTCTCCCTCCAGAAATCAATCTATCTGAGAAATCAAACAATACGAAAGAAAACTTCTCCAGAAAAAAGGAAAGAAACAAAAAGAAATCTGACAAGATTTCTTCTATGTAATTTGAGAAAATAGTGTGGAATTCTCAATTCACCGTATCCAAATATCAAGCATCTAAGTTGTGGAAATAAGTCTGCTTATTCTAAGCAAATTTGGACCGCTTGTACGTGAAGAATTCAAAACAAAGCATCTGACACCTTCTCAAATGATCCGTAGAATTAAAGGTATGTTTGGAGATTTATTTATTCCGCTTAGTAAGTTTATATCTTTAATATCAACCACCAAAGAAAACCCATGTAGTTTCTCTTTTGTTTCCTGTTTTCTTCAAATTGTGCAAAAATCCAGATCTCATCTTCCACAAATCCTAAACTCAAAATAAGATTCTGTAAATATTGTGCAAAAATCCAGATCTCATCTTCCACAAATCCTAAACTCAAAATAAGATTCTGTAAATTCTAGCCTTTTAAAAAAACGATTTGTTTTTTATTTTTAAATTTGCTTGTGATGGTGGTGTGATGGTTTAGTTAGTAGTTGATAGTCGTTAGACGACAATGAGGATAGTTGCAACAGTTGTGAAGGTATGATGGTGGATAAGTAGTGATCAAGAAGACAAACCTAAACAAACCAAATATGAAAAATAAAAAATAATATGAAATAAAAATTATAAAAATAAAACGATATTTAGTGTGTACGTATGTATATGTATATATGTATACATTTGGGTATATTTGTTTTCACAAAATCTTTTTTTGCCCAGAATGCCCATAGGAAGTAGTGAACATCTTTTTCAAATTACAAGGTGTCTAATAATTATTTATTTTTTGATAGTAGAGTTTTTCAAAAAAAATTATTTCCATCAATTTGTTATTAATCAAGTCCTGTATGAAGCTTCTAATATCCCCTTCATCTCGGAACATTGTGTAAGAACACAGAATATGCCCTGGTTCGAATTGGTCGTATCAAAGCAATAAAATCATCGTTTTCCGCCATGGCTTTACATAAGCCCACTTTTTTCAACTGTCATATTGGTTTATAGTTATAATTATTTTCACATTTATCATAGAATACATAAATCTTTACACATTTCCTTATCCATAATTTTTTTTCTTTTTGTCAGTTCAATTTAGGAGAAAGGGGTACCCTAGAATATGCCCCGACTCTTTAAAATTTACGAGATTTTATTTGGACTATTAATTGGTATGAGGTTCTTAAAATTTGCAAAAAAAATTTTAAAAAAGGACTGTGGCGAGAGAAATTCGAACGGAAAGTTATTACCCTAAAAAAAGAACTTCTATAATTTTATATATATCCTTAAAATTAATATGTTTATGTTTCTGTTTAGGGGTGGGCATAGTTCGATAGATTTATTTATTTTTTTAAAATTTCGATATTCGATATGGTATTGGTATTCACCGTACCGTACCGTACCGAACAAAGAACATAAATATATATATATATATATATATATATATATATAATAAAATTAATTAAACAAGTTTAAAATTTTTGTTTTATTTTTAACTTTATTATGTGGCGTACCAATCATAACAATGCTATAATAAAGTCATTTCATTCTTTTGTTCATTCTATAGCAAAGTTTATTCCTTTTCTGCCTCATTTCATTCATGCATACCAACCATGTAGTTAATATATAATATAATATATATAATACTATTACAGTTTTACTTCAATGTTTTTCAAAATCAATTTCTTTTTTCAGTTTCAAAGTTTTGCTTTTAATATTATAATATAGGGAAAAAGATTTTTTATCATTCGAACTTTTTCTCTTTTTGCAATTTACCATCTCAACTAACTTTTGTTGCAAACTGCTATACAATCTTTGCCTTTGTAATATATGGTCATTTGAAAAAAAAAAATGGTGGTTTTAGCTAAAAAACATGATACGTGACATGTTTATAAAACATATACGTCAATTGTATTTTTATCAAAACCACCAAAAAGAAAAAGTTTAGATGGTGGTATGTTACAAATGCAAAGATTGGATGGCGGTTTACGACAAAAGTTTGTTGGAATGGTAAATTGTAAAAGGAAACAAAGTTCGGATGATTAATCTTTTTCCCTATAATATATATGATATAAGATATATAACATATATATTTCCGTATTTCCTCCAGCTTTTTTTCTTTCAAATTTTGACATGAAATTTTGGTAGAACAGTTTTTTACCGAACCAAACCGAAATAATTTCTGTTTTTACCGGACCGAACCGTGAAGTTTGATTCGATATTCGATTCTTCAAAATAGTGTACCGAAGTTTCGGTTTACCAAAACTTCGGTTTGGGTTCGGTATTACCGAATGAACAGTACCCCTAGTTAATAATAATAAGGAATTGTGGTTGAGCGGAAGTTTTAGGGTTTTGGGTATGATATAAATTCTAAATTCCCTATAACCCGCTGTTCCAGATATACACAAATTTACAATAAGATTAATTATTGTTGTCAACTATCAAAGAAAGTTTCTCAATAGTAAAATACAGGCTTAACACATACATATATAATTAATCTTCACGAAGAACGAAACTTCGTATGAATATGAGCCCAATGGAGAGAGCTATGTGTACATTGTTAATTTGGAAATACCTATGTTAGGGGCTTATGTATTTCAGCAATAATTGGAGCCAAAAACTTTGACGTGACAGTCACCAGCTGGATTTTTCATTCTTGCATAAATTTCATATCGATCATATAAATACGCTAATGTATTAACTTCATATTCATATTGAAATTGTACCAAAACAAGAATCGCCTGTAACGCAAATTAGAGTTGAAACAAACTGATTAACGAGTTCAAAATTTTGGCAATGGAAATGGGTTTCAAAGCTTTCATGACCGTGGTGATTTCTGCGGTAGTCATAGCTCCAGCTTTGGCCACTGATTATATGGTTGGAGATAACGAGGGATGGAACTTAGGTGTTAATTACACCACATGGGCACAAGGCAAAGATTTTCGTGTTGGAGACACCATCAGTAAGTTTAAATTATTACATTGTCCTTTAATACTCATCAAGGCAGCATAAGTTTTAAATTTCTTTAATTAAAGTCCGAGACACTGTTAAATTGTCAATCTCACACCTTATATAAAGCTTAAATTTTAGATGAAATGATCATGTACAGTTTTAATAGACTCAGACCAAACAGGACATATATATGGTTCAATCCTCTACCCACTTATATATTATTAAATGACTAATAATAATTTCAACTTTTAGATGGGATAATCATTGAACGGCAAATATCTGCACTTCTTTGTTACATCTTTGGAAAAAATACAAATTTGGACACTATTTACTTTTAAATTGACCTTTTGGGATAAGTTTTATTCCGATAGCAAATTTATCCGACAACTCAAAAAAGTTGCATTTTTTGTATAATCGTCACCGAAAAAATGACATGGAAGCCGGAATTGATACATGATTGACTTATGTCATATTAAAATTAAATATTTAAGGATAACTAATTATTTTTTATTTTTAAAAATTGGATATTTCATATTTTTCTTAAGTAGTTATATATATTAAATATATATTTTTCAATATAAGTGTTTAAATATTTTTATTATGTCAATATATATATATATATATATATATATATATATCATTATTTAAGTGACAATTTTTATGTTATGTGGCTAGAATTGTTAACCACATCATTAAAGAAATAATAATAATAATAATACATGTGGCGTGTACATCATTTTTTCGGCTTCCATGTCATCTTTCTGGTGACAATAGTCCCAAAAATACAACTTTTTTGATTTACGGGATGATTTTCCTTTTGAAAAAAAAACCTTGTCCCAAAAAGTCATTTTGAGGATAGATAATGTCTCAAATTTGCATTTTTCCCTTACATTTTTAGGAGGCTCCATGTCTTCTCTCTTTTAAACAAAATGTAACAACTAGAATTAGACAATTAACAACCATAAAATGGGAAAATAACTGAATTTGGAATAGATATCTAATAATGTGTTATATGTTTTGCAGGGTTCATGTACGACAACAGTACTCATAATGTTATCAAGGTGAATGGAACTGACTTCAAGAATTGTGTCAATACAAATGCATCAGCAACCACTTATAAGAGTGGGCAGGACATTTTCACCCTTTCAAGCCCGGGGAAAAAGTGGTATATTTGTGGAGTAATAGACCACTGCGACTTTGGGATGAAGCTCGTCATCACCGTCTCTGCTGATGAACCTGGCCCTTCCCCAATGCCTGGATCACCGAATGGACCAGCTCCTTCCCCAGTGACTATACCGGCTCCTTCCCCGGGGCCTGGATCACCGAATAGTTCTGCAGCCGGTGAACTCTCTCCTACAAAACCTTTTATGTGGATACTTGGTTTGGTAGCGGCTTATAAGATGATCATGGCCTAAGTAATGTTGGCACGCATCAAATCTTTCGTTTCACTTTTTGAATATTTCGATGTGCGTTTACTAATTTTATTTATAACATCTTGTATTTGACTATGTATGGAGTTCGGCTTTGTACCGATGCCATGATTCAAATAATAAAATACAAGATACAATAAATTAATAAAAATACAAATTCGAGGGATGTTTCTGTTAGAATATGGTATTTGAGAATAAAAAGCTTTTCTGTATTCATTGTAATTGTCTTTCTTGAACAATACACTGCAAAGAGTCCTATGTATAGCCGAAGAACACAATAAAGAATCCCTACAAATCTGTGACAATCTCTATCAATCAGGGAAATAGACGGAAAGTCAAACTTCCCATAAACGGGGGTTCTAACCGTTTCAATGTTCATCAAATCCTTTGTTTCACTTTTACGAATATCGAGAAAATTATAAAATTGGGATATCAATTGCTTCCAATTTGTATTTTTAGGATACTATATTTTTCGACGGCAAAATAATCTCGTAAATCTAAATTATTTGCAATTTAAAAACAAAATTTGCCGGAATGATGACATGTACGTCGGAAAATTACACAGTGTGCACCACATGTTCGCTTGATTTTTTTTTAATGATGTGGCTAACTAAATTTGCCACTTAAAAGAAATATTATACACTCAATGACTTGAACTTTTCAAAAGTAATTATCAACCATATGAGATTTTTATATATAAAAAAAACTTTGTTTAACTTAATCTAAATATACAAATTAATATTTTAAGATTCTTTAAAAACGAAAAGAAAAGGAAAACAACAGAGGAAAAGAATAATATTTTTAAATGTCGTCATATTATTATTAATAAATTATTTTATAACTTTAAATTAAATACTTGGGCGAATTACATCTGGATATTCTCATAATAAGCAAAATTACAACGCAGGGCCTCTTATTTAAAAAATTACATATTAGTCCCTATCCGTTATATTTTATTTGAGGTCCGTGAGTTCTGTTAGGGTTCCGTCAGGGTTGAGGACTGTACTTCCAAAAATACCCTTTTTTTTAATAAAAAAAAAATTATGAAATTACCAGAATACCCCAGGGACTATTATATTTGGTACACATAAGATGTATTTGTAATATTATAGCATATTTTTTAAAATTACATTATATTTAAAAATTTGTATAAATAATTAAGGGTTAATCTTTCTTTGCACCCCAAAGGTTGGGGTGAGTTGCACTTTGGTACCCAACCTTTGATTTTTGACGAATCAGTACCCAACCTTTACAAATTGTTTAATTTCAGTACCTAGGTCAACATTCCGGCCAAAATCTCAAGCCAAGGCACAGCTCGTGTAACATACGGGATTTTTTAAGGGTAATTTAGTCTTTTCATTTTTTTACTAATTAAAAAACTTAAAAAACACAAAAAAACAAAAAAAAAAGGAAAAAGGAAGAACCCAGATGAAGAGGTATCGGACTTCTGCAAATCTGCAAACAACCAACATTCCCATCTCTCTCAGCTTCGACTTCCAAAGTGCAACAATTCAAGAAAGATTAAAAGGAAAATGGAAGACAACAATTCAAGAGGCCATTTATGCAGAAAGGGGATTACAATTCAAAGAGGAACAACAGCCGATTAACGATGTGGAAAGAGGTTGCTTGAATTGCTACTCTTGGGGCCAAGAGTAGGGAAGAATGAGAGATGGCTGATAATTGGGTTGCTGGAAAATCTGAGCTTCGTACCTTTTCAGGTCTGGGTTGTTGGAAACTGAAAGCAAGAGAGAGAGAATGCAGATTGTGGTGGCAGTTCGAGGTGGTGGTGATGGCACCTGGAGGTGGTGGTTCCAGGGAACCTCTACTACCGCCAGTGCCTTCTCTTTCTCCACCTCTCACCCACCGCAACTCGCCACCAACTGCCACAATCCGGCCACAACGAGCTCTCCGATCTCTTCCTTCCCTTTTCTTTTTCCCCTGTTTTTTCTCTAACCAGATCTGGGCTTCTTTCTTTCTTTGTACGCCTGCTTGATCTCCAACAAAGCACCGCTCGAGCTCCGCCTCTGTGGCGGCAGGAAACGAATTGGGGCGGATTTGGTGGCGCGGCGGAGGAAAGAGGAGCGGAGGGAGCCGCCACCAGAGAGGTGTTTCCCAACACCACAACTGCACATATTGACTTGTTTCTGCAAGAATTGGTTGGAATTTTGTTGTGCATTTGCAGGGATTTGGTCCATCTTCATCTGGGTTCTTCCTTTTCCTTTTTTTTTTTTTTTTGTGTTTTTTAAGTTTTTTAATTAGTAAAAAAATGAAAAGACTAAATTGCCCTTAAAAAATCCCGTGTGTTACACGCGCTGTGCCTTGGCCTGAGATTTTGGCCGGAATGTTGACCTAGGTACTGAAATTAAACAAATTGTAAAGGTTGGGTATTTATTCGTCAAAAATCAAAGGTTGGGTACCAAAGTGCAACGCACCCCAAAGGTTGGGGTGCAAAGAATGAATAACCCAATAATTAATAAATCTTGTTTTTATTGTGTATAATATATTTTGAATTAGTCATTAGATACATGTTTTTTTTATATAAAAATATACAAATTACAAACCTACGTTAGATCTGTCAAAATTTTTGTATAATTCAATCAAATAAATTTAATAATTAAACAATATTAAAAAATAAATTTTGAACGAAAAATACATACATACACTAATATTTCCAATATTATATAAATAATATGAATTAATCATTTAATACAGGTTATTTACTTATTGTATCCCAAATTTACAGAATGGTATATTAAAATTTAAAATTAAATAAAGAATAAATATAATGTTTAGTCCCTAAATTTTTATGTTTGTGTCACTTTAGTCCCTAAAGTTTCAAAAGTGACAGATAAGTTCCTAAAATTACTAATTTGTTTCAAGTTAGTCCCTCAATAAGTTTTTTAGTGAAGATATGGTCGGAAAAAAATTCTGTAAATGATCTTGAAGGGTGTCATTTTAAGAGTACAAGACACGTCACGAATATCCTTACTAATTAAATACCTGATGCCCATGAATTTTTTTCCCTCTATAAACTTATCGGAAAAATTGTGAAAGGACTAACTTGAGACATATTAATAACATTAGAGACTTATCTGTTACTTTTAAAACTTTAGGAATTAAAGTGACACAAACTTAAAACTTTAGGAACTAAATATGGTATTTGCTCTTAAAAAAAAGGAAAAAAGTAATATAGAAAATCCATGGTCATGACCACCGTCCATATGCAATCCTGTTTATTGGGCTTTTTTCTAAAATATTATTTAATATTTATATTCTTTGTAAAATAGTATTTTTATAAAAAGGTTTCATTTTTTATTATAGATTGCCAAATGAATTGTCGATCATTAATAAGACAAAATAGAAATATTTTGTTCTATTGTCCTTGATTTTGCATTATTCATACTTTTATCCCCAAAACTTTTTAGAATATTTTAAAAAGTATATAAAGTTAGATTTTGATTTTATGAAGACCCAAATAGTTTCAATTTGGTCTATTAATTTCTCTTTCTTATTCTTTCTTTAAGAATCAAAGTACAAGCAGATGAAAGTATATAAATTTTTCTTATTTTATTTTTATACCATTCTATTGTCTCATTATTTTCTTCTAATATTCGTTTATCCATTATATTATAACGAGGTATATTTTGCATTGACCATATTATTTCTTTATTTTGTTTTTTAATAAAATTAATACCATCTTCTAACCGTAGCAAAGTATTTTTAGAATTTATTATCTCTTTCATAAGATATTGTTCTTGTATTCTTAAATTTTCTAATATCTTTTTATGCATAATTTTTTGAAACGGGTTATCTATATTCTTTAACTTTTCCTTGTTATATTTTACCGCTTTTCTTGCCTTTATTTTTTGGTGTCTATTCATTTGCTTTTCATATAGATCCATTTTTATCGATTTATTTCTCTTTGATGTATTTTTTCTACTAACTTTTTGTTTATTGTTTTAATTTGTTTATAATCTTCTTTTGCATATTCTGATAATCTATTATCTTTGTCAAGTATCTTAAAAATCTTCATCATGATCCAAGAACTTGAAAATCCTGATATTATAGCTTTTAGTCTTAATCCTAACCTTTTTATATCTGCTTTTATTTCTCTGGTATTCATCTTATTTTAAGAATCTGATGATCCTTCTTGCTCATAAACTTGTTCTATAGCAATTATAACTTTATTTATAAAATTCAATTTTTTATTTGTTTTTCTACATTCTTCATCACAATCTATTTCTTTTTATTTATGTTTATCAGCATGTTCATTTACTAATCTTCTCATTCTATCATTTAGGAATTTCTTTACAAAATATCTAAAATGCCTATTAGATGTATCTTTATCAAAACATTTACTAAAATTGCATGCTTGAAGTAGTTCCCTACTATAATCCTCATTATCATCCATGTTTTTATATATGTTCTATGAGTATGCACCAAGAATTATATTTAAAATAACCAATTTTAATAGCAGAATTCATTAATTATTGATTTTAATAAGAGTACTCTAAAATCCCTTCTAAAACCATAATACACAAAATATTTTGAGTAAAGTTTATTACCTATTTTTATCTCCTTCGTCTTCTATAAAGATCTATCGGATTCTTCTAAGACTCCTCTTCTTCTTCCTCGATCAGCTCAACATTCCAACAGTCCTGACGGCCTCCTGCCTATATGACTTCAATCGGAAAACAAGTTTCGATCTCCAACGGAAAAATCACTACGGCTTATTGAAACCAGATAATCACTTCTTGAAAAAAGGAGTAAAAAGAGGTAATAAGCTCAAAACAAAATAGGATCTGTGTTTTTATGAAGGAATGAATTTTATTTCCCCTTTAAGGGTTTATTTTTCCATTACAAAGAAAGCACTCAAATTACAACTCTGAAATTTTTTCTAGACACTCTTTCTCACTGACTATTGATTTTTCGATGCCCTTCTATATTACAGACCACCTCTATTTATACAACTCAAAACGCGTAAACAGATCAGATTCCTTCAGATAAGGAAATCCTGACTTGTATTTGTAGCCACTCGATCTATCTTTTTCTTCAACGGCTGAGATCTTGCCGACAGTTTTATAGTGGTTACAGACGTCATTGCTTACGTCTCTTTATTGGACTTTTCTTTATGCAGTCACATTCTGATGTCTGTATGGCACCCAATCAATTTACACGCCTCTTGTCTTGCAGCGGTGGAGCAAATAGTTCTATGGGTAACAAGGCACCTGTAGTATTCCTCTAGTAATCCAGATCTTGGATCATTTACAGAGCCTTTAGTAACCAAAATCCAGTTACCAGCGGCACAAATGGTTTGAAAACCTTTATTCAGAAGATTCTCTGCGATACTCTATATTGCTTTTATCCCTAGAGCTCTTCCTGTAACAACCCATTCTGTGGAGTATATTGCAGCCTTGAAGCTTTTCCTTCCAACTTCTAAGCTGATGTTGCTGTATAATGGATTTATTGAGACAATATGAAGTGACTCATACCATCTATTTCCATCCAATTCTGGAGATATGGTGTAAAATTTCAAGACGCTTGTCTTCCTTTAGCAAATTGGGAAACCTTGGACTTGAATGTATCCTCAAATCCACTTATTTCCTCCTGTTCTTTGCTCAGATATATTAAATCAAGAAAACCAAATTCTGCAAGTTTTAGAACTTGGTTTGGATCAGCCCCATCGATTGCAGTTAACCTTGGGTAGATCGTGTTTCCACTTGAGTAAAAGATTTCTTCACAATCTGGATAGTTATATGCCAGATCAAACATTCTTTTGTATTCTTTGTCATAAGAGTGTTTTGGTATATATTCACCCTTTATTTGCACAGTTTTGAAAGAACCAGATTTTTGAAGTGGTTCTATTTTTATTTTTCTTTGTAGAGGATGTATTTTTCTCTTCCTCTACTTTTATCTCTTGTTTTTTATTTTCCTCTTCTATTTTTACAGGCATTTCTGGCTTTTTACTGCCTGAACACTCTACCTTTTCTTTATCATTTTCTAATTTTTCAATTCTTTTATATAAAATATCCATTCTTTTTGCATTTTCTATGACAAGATCGGATAAAACTCTGAGACTATCTTGTATAGAGTCTTCAAAGATGTTTAGTGCTTCATTTATATCAAGAGAGATTACTCTTAATGTATCAACCTCTGTCTTTATTTCGGCTAGTTCCTGTGTGTCCTTCTTCCTGCAAAATGAAGATGAATTAAAACTTTATTAGCCTTGAAGTGATTTTTGGGAAATCACCACCCTTCAACGGATTTGTTATCGTCTTTACCATCTACCGTTTGAGATGAACTAGGTATATGTATACGCATATACTCGTCTCAACATGATTTTTGGGAAATCATCACCCATACGGATTTGATAAGGTCTTTACCATCTACCGTTTGAGATGGACTAGGTATATGTATACGCATATACTCACCTTTAATCAAGACCAAATTCAACATTTCGAGAAAGGAAATCTGCTAAGAAATTATCCATTCCTCTAATATGTTTTATTTTAAAATTATAGTGAGACAAGAAAACTTGCCAACGATGCAGTCTCCTATATTGAGGTTTATTTGGAAGTTTATTTTGATTTAAACTCTGAATTTGAGTATTATCGGTATGAACTTCAAAAGGTTTTTGTAGAAGAAAAAAAGAAAAATTTTCAATTCCTCTTATTATACCAAGTAGTTCTTTTTCATGTGTTGTATAATTTACCTCTGCTTGACTGAAAGTTCCACTGGTATATCTACAAATTTCATTTAGATCTGTTTTTAGAATTGCAGACCAATATAAATCAGAAGCATCAGTTTGGACAATTAGATTGTCTTTATCTTCTGGTAGCCTTAATTCTGGTAATGATTTACATTCCTCTTTAAGACTAACAACTATATATGTATGTTTAGAATTCCATCCTTTTGTATTATTTTTCCTAAGCAATTTTTGTATTTCGTGCTTTTTCTTTGATAATTCTGGAATAAATCCTTCAGCATAGTTTAAGCATCCAAGAAACCTTTCTATTTGATTTCTATTATCTAGTTTATCTGGAAATTCTAAGAACTTTCGAGAAATATGAGGTTGCAATTTTATTCCTGCAGCACTCAATTTTAACCCTAAAAATTATATTTCCTTTTTCCCTATTATAGCTTTTCTTTCTGAAAGTGCAATTCCATTTTCTTTACAAATTTGAGCAAATAATATAAGATGTTTTCTATGATCATCTTCGGTATTAGAAGAGATTAAGATATCAACTATATATACTACCATAAATTTATGATATTTAGAAAAAATGTTATCCATTTTTCTTTGGTATATTGAAGGTGCATTTTTTAGTCCAAAAGGCATTACAAGCCATTCGTAATGTCCTTGAGGAGCACTAAATGCAGTGTATTAAATACTATCTTCTTCCATTTTTATTTTGCCAAAAACCCGATGTGCAATCAAATTTAGAATAGAAAGACTTATTTTTTACTAGATTTATGATAACTTCTTTATTCGGTAAAGGATAACTATCTGTTTTAGTAAAATAATTTAACCTTTTAAAATTTATTTCCATTCTAGCTTTATTCCTCTTCTTTTCTGCTTCATTCATAACCATAAAAGCAGGACTAGAGAAAGGGCTGAAGCTTTTTCGAATGAGTTTTTTATTCATTAATTCTTCAATTTGTTTTTTAAATTCTTGTCTTTCTTCAATAGTATATAACATAGGTTTCTCTTTTATAATTACATTTTCAGTTAATTCTATTTTATCTTTAGGATGACTTTCTTTCCAAAAAGCTAAAGGGTTATTATTATAATTTTCTTCTATTTTCTTTAATAGAATCTAAGTTTATTCTTTTTATAGAAATTGTATTTATTTGTATAGGAATTTTCTCAAACAACTGTCGTCCACCACGCTCAGCTGGCTGAACTCTAAATGGTTTATTGACTCTTGCTATTTTAAGAAGATGTCCACAAGATGTTTTTAATGTTATATAGAATTGAAATTGTTCAAGGAAATCATTTCCTAATAATATATCTGCTTCTAAAGAATTGTATTCACATACTTGTTTAATAAGAATTATCTTACTTCCAAGTATTATTTCTAAATCTTTAGCTACTTTATTAATAGCTTGAGATTGTCCCGTTATTCCTTTAATTCTTATATTGCTATCTGTTTTCCATTCTTTAATTAAGAATGTTTTAAATATTGTTATTTCTGATCATGTATCTATCAAAGCACAAGTTGTTCTATTTCCTTTTAAAAGTGTTAATTGTATAAAAACACTTAAAGGAAAATTAATTCCTTTCATATTTAGGACAAAATATTTCATTTTCTTGTATTTGGAGTGTAACTCCATTCTTTTCTATTTTGTAATATTCACAGTTATTGAGAAATTCATTTCCTAGAAGTATATCTAAGAATTCTCCATTCAGGTATGTATCTATACAACATTTAACTTTCAATTTTATTCCTTGTAGAGTAATTGGGACATATAACTCTTGATTACACGTTGCCTTAAATCCCTCAAAGGTCGTATATTGGATTGGTACGCTAGTAATCATTCCTATTAGTCCTTTATTTTTTACTTGAGCTAAGCGATTAACACTAGCTCCTGTGTCTATCAATATTTTAGGTCCAAATATTCTATCAGTTCCGTTAAAATATTCTCCTTCTATAATCATTGAATTTGTATATCTTAGAGATTTATTAACTGTTAACTTTCTTTCTATTTTTATTCCAGAACTTTCTCCAGTAAGAGAATATTTAGAACTACCTCCTAATAACCTGTTTCCTTGGAAACTAAGTTTAGAGGGTAATAATCTCTTTTCCATTTCTGGTTTATTATTAATTTCTATTTGATATGGTTCTATTTCTTGTATTTCTTCCAAAAGTGGCAGTTTTGCTGTGGCTATATCTTTACATTCTTCATCTATTTTTAAGTATGGTTCATCTTGATAAGTTTTACCATAATTGCTATTGCTTAACACATAGAGTGCTCTATAGTAGATAGTGAAAGCCTTGCTTCCATCCTTTAAACCTATGTCTTTTAGAAATTTATAGTGTAAGTTTAAAACTTCATCTATATTTTCATCTTGCAAATTGATACTGTATTTTGGAAAAACATCAAAAAGAATTTGTTTATAAAACAAGTTTCCTTCTATTATTCCTAAATGACTAGTTTTAGCATCCCTAAATCTTTGATCATGTAAAGATAGCACTAATGGACTATCGATACATTCTCTAAACAGAGATTTAACTAGAAATTGTACTCTTCCTAAATATATTTACTGTATCTTTGGTTTAAGAGATTTTTTCACTTTATTTATAGCATAATTAGCTATTCCTCTTGTTATAAGACTTATCTTGACATTTCCAGAGGTATTTTCTATACTTATAGCTTTTTCTACCTCATGATAGTCATAGATATTTATCTTATTTCTTTTTACTAGATTAGCCAATCCAGTGAATATATTATTTGTTGGATTTGCTGCACTTAACTTTAAGTTTTTTATTTTGTCAAGTGTTTCTTGACTAAAAGTTATTCGTTTAGCATATCCTACTGTACTTTCTTCTTCTATTATTTCTTCTTCCTTATAATTCTGTATTTCAGAATCCATTTAATCAGATTCAGATTCAAATTCAGAATTTTCTGAAGAATTTTCTTCACTTATTTCAACATATATTTCATTTCCAATATGATCTTCTATATCTGAAACTTCTTCAAGTTCGTCTATAATTTCTATAAATTCAGCTTCTATTGTTCTTACCTTTTTAGGTTTAGGGCATTCTGGTGATTTATGACCTTCTTCGCCACAATTCCAGCATCTACATTTTGTAGATTTTTTATTAATTTTTTCCCTTCTTTTGAAAAACCTTCTTTTTTGTTTTATATTTTTTCTATCAAACTTTTTATACTTCTTGTATTTGTTTCTTTTGATTTTTCTTTTTCTATAAGGTTTATTCCTATTTTTCTCTACACAACCCCATTGGGTAGGCATTTCTAATTTTGAACAATAAAGTCCAGAAATTTTTCTAGATCTCTTGTATAAATCTTGTTCATGACATAATCTTTTTAATTCGTCTATTAAAACTCTTATTCTTCCACCTAGATTATTACTTACATTTTCTTTTTCTTTTTCCCAAACTTTATTTATATGTGTATTTCATGGATTTGGGAGCTTTGAATAGAACATTTTAAGATATATGTCTTGTGACTCTCCACTCCAATATTGTCTATAATAATAGTTACAAAATTCTTCTATATAATTTCTAAGGAATTTCATAGAGCATATTGAAAGATTTATAAGATCATTTCTAGCTTCTTCTTTTTCTTTTAAATATTCTTTTTCAGTATCATTTATCCAGGGTTCTCCTAAAAATTCATCAGCTATATAGTAAGCCATTCTCTCTACTCTAGTTCTAATATCTTTATCAAAACCTGTTTCTGTTTCAGTTCTCATTATTCCTTGTACGTCAGAAGAAATTCCTTTCCACCAACTGTTTATAATTCCATCAAATGTAGATATTATATATTTTGTTCTTCTAGTTGTTGTAGCGTATATCTCATCTTGATTTAGGAAATATGCAATCAGATCATTTATCCATTTGGCTAGTGCTTTTCTTTTATCTCTTTTATTATTCAAATTTAATTTGCTTCCATTTACATTTATGGGTTCTGAATATTCATCATTAAGTTGATATTTAGCATTATAGCCTTTATTTCTTTTATCTTGATGCTTATTTTTCTTTGTATTAAAATAAGTTGGATAACTTTTTGGTTCGTTGGATCCCATAGACTCATCTGGATCTTCTAATGTTGATCCATCTTCTCTTTTAGTTCCCGAAGAACCGGCGTTGTTCATTCTTATTTCATATTCTACTATATCATCTAAGTTTATTTTTTCAAAATCTTCTATTAAATCATTTATTTCATTCATGATTGTATTTGACTTTGATTTTCTTCTCTTTTATTTTCATTTTCTATATTAGTTCCTTTAGCCTTAAGCCTTTCAAGAGCTCCTTTAGAACTCTCTTCTTGTTCTTTTAGCATTTTTGGAACTATCGTATTAAGCATATAATCATCAAAGGAACCTTTTTCGTATGGTTTGGCCTTTTCTAAGTTTATTACTTTAAAAGGAGTTTTTATTTCCCTATTTATATCTTTTAATTTTTCAGCCTTAGATCCTTTTTTTTTTCTTTAATAGTTATCTCAAGTTGTTTCATAATAACTCTATTTAATTGAACTTCATTCTTTAATTCTCTTATAGAATCTTGAAGATTTAACATTTCTTCTTGGATTCTATTAATAGATTCTATTATAAATTGAAGGTTTATGTCTATCGTTTCCATATTTTTCCAGCTTTTATTCTGTTTATTAAAGCCTTATTCTTTTCCTTTTTTTAGTAAATTTTTTAGCTTCTTAATATCATTTTTATTTTTATTACAAAGATCTTTATCTACTGAAGTTTTTATTTCATTTCTTAGCTTTTCTATTTTTGTCTCCAAAACTAATATTTTATTTATATTGTTAATCCAATCTTTCCAATAACGATTCATGTAGAAAGGAGATTTGAATAATAATTTCTTTTTATTCTAAACTTCCTTATCTTCTTTTTATAATAATTGGAAGTATTTAATTTATTCTTTTTTAGAAAATATTTTAGCATATCTTCATAAAAATTATATAAATTGGCTAACTCGCGTTTATTTAAAATTCTCATGGTGAAGGATATTGCCAATCTGTATCATCATAGTATATATCGGTATTATAACCATCAATATCTAGATAATTTATTTCTTCTTCTAGATCATTTAATCTTTTATCTTTATCTAGAATTTGAAACCATACTATAATTCCTATTTCAAATAATGTATACATAGTAGTTATACTTATTTTTATCAAATATTTATATTTTTTATCCCAAAAGACATCGTCTTCTAGGCACTGATACCATCTATAAAGGGGGTGTGTTGACGTTTTGTCCATTATAATTTATTTTAAATATATTTTGTTTATTACAAAAATTTAGGGGTCTATTTGAAAATTTTAGAAAATATATAGATCTTTTTATAAAAAGGTTTTGGGTTAGAAATATAATTTCAAGAAACTATTGTATCAACTGTTGTAATTTATCAATCTAGAAAAACTCAAAGTCTATCAATTTTGGAAGATCGCCAAATGCAATGGCGTTCTATATTATTTCATTAATATATATAAAAGAAAATAGTACTTTTCAAAGAATTTTTTATTTAAATATTATTTTTTATTTTTGACCCCTGTTTATTCCGATTTACCGATGCCACCACCAAATCCACTCACTATAACCACCACCATCAGATCCACCAAATCGGCGCACCATTCACTACCACCATAAAAAAAAAAAAAACAAAACAAAAAGGTAACAGGCCTCGAAGTCTCCAATCATCACCAACACTACCAAATCAACCCACCTTGTTCAGATCTGGATCTGCTACCATCATCATCAGTCACCTTCAGTGGCCTCTCGCCCAAATCCGCCACCATAAAACTAGCTCTCCACCAAATCTGCTCACCACTACCCAGATCCAACGCAAGCCAAATTGCCCACCACCAAATCAGCACCGGAATCCCACCACCCATATCCATCGTCACCGCCCACATATTGCTCCATTAGAGAGAGAGAGAGAGAGAGAAAGAGAGAGAGAGAGAGATTGGAAAAAGAAAAAAAGAAGAAACAGTGATATAGAGAGAGTGAGTAAAAAAAAAGATAGAGAGAATCACTGAGAGACGTAGAGAATGAAAATTGGAAAACAATGGAGAGAAATTTAGGGAAGAAAAAGAGAGAATCGGTTGAGAGATTTGCGAAAGAAAAAATTAGTATTTATTTTGAGAATGATATGCTTTTTTTTTTTTTAAGAGCTTGAGAATGATATGTTTGGGATGATAAAAGTGTGGGAGATATTAGAGGGTTATAATTGTCATTTTTATTTTATAATTTTTTTTCTCTGAAAAAATGACACAAAACCGTCAGGGGTATTTAAGTCTTTTTGCATTTTCCGTCAGGGACCTCAAACCAAACAGGTCGTACAGGGACTAATATGTAATATTTCAAGCAAGAGGTCCTGCGTTATAATTTCGCCTATTGTGAGGGTAGTCAGATATAATTCGCCCTAAATACTTTATATATTAATTATAATATACATATATTTTTATTTTTTGAAAAAAAAGGGGAATATCATATATATATATATATATATATATATATATATATATATATATATCTCCTTGTCATATCTCAAACCTCAAACAACAGTACCGCCACCGCTACAACGCCATTGGCCTTCGTCAACAATTCCTGGCACTTCTCATCGACCCGGTTTCTGTCGCGTTCTTCATCCTCGTTGGAAACCTCGTACGGAGTGATGGCAACACGGGGGGTTGAAATCCGCTCAACTCAATAGGACTTATTCTTGACGCACCAATCCTGAATCAAAATATTAAATCAAAATTTTATTTAAAATATTTGAATAACATGTGGAAATATTAATTTATAAAAGAAATACTACTGAAACTAGAGAAAAAATTATTAAATAGAAAATTAAACTTATTATAAATTATATAAAATAATAAACCATAAAATGTATATTTAAAAATAGGGTTAATTACACAACCTACAGTCCTTTGGACCTTAGGACGGGTTGCTCCTCATCCTTTCATTTTGGGCGATTTGTCCTTAACCTTTCAAAATTGTTGCACTTAACCTCTTTTCAACGTTTCCGGAGGAATATTCCCGGAATATTTCGATCAAGTTGAACTTTGACCATTGATTCCTCCTCCGTCATGCCAACCCAAGAGTCAAGACCACTATTGTGACACCCCATTTTTTCCGGTCGTGTGAGCCGGCGCCACGTGTGATCTCTCTGTGTGTTTGTTTATTTAATTTTCACTTGCTCGATGTTAACGTGCCCTTTTATGTGTTTAATTATGTGATTTCGTACGTTGTGTGGCCCTATTTTCACCTCTTTAAGAGTTTAGGGGCTTGGTTTGCAATTTTCTCTTTTTAGGGGTATTTTGGTCATTTATTGTTCGATCGAGATTTTGACCTAACGGACCTCTTTAACATGTTTGGGGCATCAAAAAGAGTCCGTAGACTCTAAGTTTGCCCAATTCTGAAGTCGTTAGCCCTTTCTACGGGGTATTCTTGTGCTTTAAGGACCCAGGATAAAACACCCGGATCCATGTTTGACCGGTCAGACCAATCACACTCTTTCTCTCTCCTCTCTCTCGTCTCTCTCTCGATGCCATTTACACACCATTTCAAACACATCTTCAAACTCGACCGATACGCGATGAATTTCGACGAGATAAACACAACGGTACCAAAATCTTGGCCCGACTACGAGCAGTGGTGGAATTATTGTGTGATTTTAGTCGCTCCTTGAGAGCAGCGGTAGTTTCTAGCGGCGAAACTGGACAGAAAATGGCTGGGTCTTGTGCGGATTTGTCCGGCGCTCCTTTTCGCGTTTGTGGCGCGGCCGGTTGGGCTGTAACGGAGGCCCACACGTCACCTATTTTCCCACAGCGGCGAAGGCATTACTGTAGCAGCGGGGTTCTTGCACGTCCGGCGGAGATGACATGGGTTTGGAGCGCCTTCCTCCGGCAACCAGTTCTGGAGTGGTGGCGCCGCCTAATTCACGTCGACGGAGGCGCACGCGCCACCTAAAGTTCAGAGGTGGCGGCGGTTTTACTGTAGTTGTGACGACTCACCTGTTCGGCAACTGAATAGGGTTATGGGATATATGGTTGGAAGCGTTTCGATGGGAGGATTCCATTTTCGGTGGTCTCGTCGTCCGAATCTCACCGACCGGAGGCCAATTGGCTGGTCAAAGCTGACAGTTGTCGATCAACGGTGGCTTTTCCGGCGAACATCATATGGATTTCGAATATTTAATCATGGGTTCTCCAACGGTATGTTCGGATTTCTTTTTCGTCAAACGGTTTGGATTTAGTTTCGATTCTTGGCTTCTAGGGTTTGGGTGATTGATTCGTATCGGTTTTTCTTCAATTAAATTCGATGGGTTGATTATTCTCAGAAATTGATTGAGGGGTTTTGTTAAGCTTGTTGAGATGTACGATTCGCCATTCACGAGGATTTTTTCGGCCACCGGAGGTGGTGGTCCGGAGGCTGCCGGTGGCGGTTCGGCCAGCTCCGCCAGCGTCGTTCTGATGCCCTTTGGACAGCAGGTCCGTTTGGTTGTGGTGAGTCCAATGCCTCTTTTCGTTCATCAATCGGATACCCGATTGATTTGTTATGAATTTTTGAAGTTATTGTATTTTATTCGTTAATTGTTTTTAATTGTAAAATTCGATCTTACACTTGTTAAATTGGAATTATGAGTTGTATGATATTCAAAAATATGTTATGATGTATGAAAAACTTAGTTCTTAATAACCAATAAAAAAAAAAAAAAAACTTAGTTCTTGATTTATTGAATTTAATTGCCTTGTTTATGCCGTTTTCTTATATATGTTTCTTGCTTTTAAGCGGGTGTTAGTGTAACTTTGGAAACCAATTGATTATGAAATTATATGAAACATATGTAATAAATTATGAAGGGATAAGTTATATTTAATTTAAATGAATTGTTTAAGTATGCTAATTGTTAGAATATTGTGAATTATGCAATTATGTATAAAATTGTTATGTAATTAATGTTTATTCTCTCGAGACTTGGTGCATGATAAGAATTAACTTCATAAGGTCTTGATTTATTTTATTTAATTGATGTTATGAATTTTATAAGTTATGCATCTCTTGATATGTAAAGTGAGTGTAATTTGCTACGAATGACTTATTTGTATAAATGTGAATTATATATTACCTCTTTTGTGTTCGCGCGCATGGCCGTGCGTCTTTGTGGTTGTGGTTTGAGTCTGAGTTTTGTGTTCTGTGTGCTCAGTCGTTCAAGGGTTCTTCAGGGAGTGTCAGTCAGTTGTTTGGGTTCCAGTGGGACTTCTTTGCTCGTGTTTTCTGTTCTCATCGGTGTAAGGTGAGGTTTTATGATCTTTTCTTTTAGTTAAAGCGACCTACAACCTTATGTACTCGTTTTCAAGCCTACATGCGATTATACTATTATATTTATATAATAAATGTGTGTTTATATGATACGTTTATGACTTTGTCATACAATTAAAGGTTTTCGAACTATATGTACGAGCGTATGTAAGCTTAAAAAATATTTTGCAACGAGGCTATGCTCCAGACCGTGTGCTTTCACGCAAGCTAAGGATTAGGATGACACGGAGAGGTACGTTAAACATATGCTTAGTTTCAAGGTAAGGTATGAATGTTCTAGTATGTAATGTTAATTTTAATGTTGTGGGTAATGATATGTAATGAAATAGAAATGAAATGATAATGTAATGTTATTGTTGGATCCACGGAGACTACGGGGTTAGGACGCTCGGTACGGTACAGGGCCGTCGAGATAAGCCTGAGCGTAGTTTCCATCCGAGGTATTATGCGCGACCCCGGGAGGTTGGGAAGGCGTGATGCTCTCGATGCCTTCGGTTTGAAAGTCGGGGAGGACTCGTGTGGGTTAGCTACCCCTCGGGGAATCTATAATGTAATGGATGGTTAGGGTCGCATAACTCTTCCATCAACAAAGTAAAGGTTGGATTGTTTTTTAATGTTCTTATTTATAATGTTTAATGAGGAGTAACGGTTGGTTTGAGCCCGTCCCCGTCGGGTATAATGTAGTGAATGTAAATTCATGAGACGAGAATAGACTTTAATGAAAGTAATGATACGAAATGGTAATGTATACGTATATGAAATTGTAAAGTTTTAACATGAAATGTTTTGGTGTGCAAAAACTATCATCGGCTTATGAATCATTGTGATATGTGCTATGCTCTATATTATGTATCGTGTGTGTGTGTTCAGCCCCCTCACTCAGTCAGTGGACTGACCCTCGCCCCTCCAATGTTTTTGGTTTGCAGGTACAGGGTGTTGGAGTTCGAGCTAGGTGGATGTGTGTCATGTCAATCGAGTCTGTGTCGGTCTGTTTAAGTTTGTTAAGTGTTTTATTTCAGTTAAGTATGTAATTATGTAAATGTATGCTTTGTACACTACAAGAAAATAGTCATTTTCCGACGAAATTTTCTGACGAACTATTTTCGTCTGAAAATTTCAGACGAACTTCCGATGAACTTCCAATGATCTATGAAAAATATCATTTTTTCCCTAACCAACCAAAATTCCGACGAAATTCGACGAAACTCCGGTGAACATAAACTTCAGACGAAAATTGCGACGAACTTTTCACTTGAAAAAGAGTTATAACTATTTTAAGTTAGATATTTTGAAATTTGCGGCGAAACTCCGACGAAATTCTTTCGCTTGAAATTGTTTTAAAATTTTTTGTGAGGTTTTCAGAGAACAATCGCCTGAAATTTTCAAATTTGTTGCCCTAATTTCTTCCTCAAAATTCAGCGCCTCTTTCTATTCTCTCACCTGCGCCACTCTTCTCCAAAAATGAAATACACCAAACCCTTTTCCCCTCTCTTTCACAAACTGCGAGCCATAAATTTCACTCTCCCCAAAAAAATGATTTTTACGTAGATCTTCGAACCCCATCGTCTTCAGATATGAAACAATAAACTCCAGCGCCTTGAAGAATCGGGGAACGAGGAATGGATAGACAAACCCTAGCTTCATCTTCGTCATCTTCTTCATCGGGGCGGTGGCGATTCTGTGACTTCTCCGCCGTCGGAGGATGCTTGGTTTAATACTTACTTGAAGCTGCTTCCTCAATGGCAATCTCTTTCCTCCAATACTCAGGTAGATTAAATTACTTCTGATTCAACCGCTTTGTTTTGGATTTTTTTTTCTTTTAATATTTTTTTTTGGAATTTTTGTGGAGAATAATCAGTGAGGTTTAGTAAATTGAGCCGAATAATGCTTGGTTGTGAGAGGTAGTGACGAAAGAGCAAGGACTGTGGATTATCCCCTCGTTTTGGGTTTAATTTTAGCTTTTTGGCCACGAAAGTGTGTTATTGTAGTTCTATCTTTTTCATGTGAAATTGCCTGAATTCATTGAGTCTCAGATGCTATAGCGGATAGGTTAGATATTTGATAGGCTTACTCTATTAGAGTCTCGAATTTGTGGTGATATGGAGTTAAATGATCTCGTTCATGAGTTCTATAGGATTAATCGATCTTATATGCTTCCTTGGAGGGAGATGTAAAGACTAAGGTTACTCTGATAGATTATGCCAGCTTATTATGTTTACCTCATTGCATACTGGATACCTATTGCCAATTTCTAATTTGATCTTCTAATAAGTTTATGCCAAGAATAGACATGGAAATGTTGTAGAGCCTAAATTCCTTGCGCCTTGATCGTTGAACCTGAATTACTTTTGAAAACTAGAGCCTTGGCTGAAATCTGTTAATTTTAGTCTCCAATTTTAAATTTTAGGCAATCTGGTTAATGAAAGACATCTTTCTGAAATACACTCACCTTTCTCCTCGGATTGGAGGTAATCAATGTCAAAAACTCACTTTTCTTATTTGCCCCACTCCTGTTATTCTGATTGCTTTCGGTTGTTCCTTGTTCAGGCGCTTATCCCAATTGAGATATCTAGAGTCAATTAGGTTGATGCCGGGAGGCTGGACATTGAAATGTCAGCCATGTTAAAAGAACAGTTAGTTAAGGTGTTTTCTTTAATGAAGGTAAAAATCATACAGCTAATCTTTTTTCTCTGTTCGTTTGTTTTTCATAAATTATTGGGGAGTTCATTGGCATTTGATTTGTCCATTCTGTTTTTTGGAATTAGCCAGGAATGTTATTTCAATACGAGCCTGAACTGGATGTTTTTCTTGAATTTCTGATATGGCGATTTTCTATCTGGGTTGATAAGCCTACTCCTGGTAATGCTCTTATGAATTTAAGGTATAGAGATGAAAGTGCGGTTGAAGCAAGGGGCGAAGGTGAGTTGTCCTAACTGTTAATGTGAATTGCTATCTTCTGCTGTCAGTTCAATTAAGGATGTTGATATCCTTTTACAGTTACTCGGTGATTTTTTTGATGCAGCACTGGCTAATGATCTATCCTTTTTGTTAGATTCCTCAAGCTATTATGCTAAATGGATATGCTTCTTTTTTTTTTCCTTATAGAACTGGACTCGAGGGGCCAGGATTAACTATTTCTCAAAAGACAGGGCACAGGCATACGGGTGCCTCAATAACCTTCACAATAAGCTGACATTTTCATGGGTCCCTGCACAGGCGTCGGTGACCTGAGGTGTTTGAACGACAAGGTAGGGTCCTTGGAAGACATTTTCATGGGTTTTTCATGTTGTTGAGGTTGTGGGTTTTGCTTCTCCTTTGGTATTCTTTGATTTTTACAGATTTTTTTGGTGATTTTACAATAATTTTCATTTTTCTAGTGATTTGGGTTAATTTGGCGTGGTCATCGTATCTATGGGTCTTAGTGAGGTTTTAAAATCTCTGTTCGTATCTTGCATTTAGTGGATGAAACTCCAGTGGTAAGATAAATAATCAAAACTAAGTTTCGTCCCATTTATATTTTAGGGAAGACATTAAAACCATCAAGATGATGTGCTTACTGTGGAAAAAGAATGAAAGTGATGCATAAATCAATTAATAGTTTGCATATTTGTACTGGCATAAGCTTTCTCTTCATGTTCTTCTTTGAAAGAGATTGAGTTAAAAGATCTTCCTTATTTTTCTCTGGACTAAAATAGTCACAAAAGTGTTTCATAATCTGTTATTCTTAAAGAAAACATAATCTGGATTAAAATAGTCTCATTAATTATTTGATATTCTTTAAGAAAAGTTTATCTTTCTTATGTAATTTAATTCTGAATTTCTTCTGTTGTGCAGTAAATGTTTGGGATTAGCACAAATCAGGCTGGAGGTAGTCCTTCTGTGATACTTCAACTGCTTTTCTTTTGTTTTTTTTTACTAAAGTATAATTGTTACGTCTTGATAGGTTAGATAATTTCAGAGAAAAACAACCAAGGGCAAGTTGTGGTGACATATCAAAACAATAAAGGGGCAACGGGGCATTGGAGTTGCATAAAAAGTTTGTTTAGATATTCATTAGCTAGATCTCTCAATCGACAGCACAATAGAGGTATATCAGCTTTTGTTTTGATTTCACTATGTGGATCTTCATTGATTGCCACCTTTTGTTGTCTATCTTAATTGTTTTGTTAAACTTGTGTTTTGGTGGATATGTTAAATTCCACTTTTAAGATTATCTTGCATTGAATTATATTTGCTGACCTTAAATATATTGCTGAACTCCTTTCCAAAGTTAGCAGTAAAAGTACTTGATGTTTGCTATAATATTTGACTCTGATTTGTGATGTTTGCACATACTGAAAGTTGTTGAATTGTTGTCATGTTTGCTACATAATATCTTGTCTGATTACAGCGAGGGGTGCGTTCTTCTCTGAATTGTTGTCACTTTCTTGTTTTTTCTTATTGAGAATACCTTTATTTCGTGTGGGTACTTGTTTCAGTTCGTTTTCAAGAATAAATTTTTATTTTAGAGAATAACTACTGTCTGGCCGTGCAATGTTATGTGTATATGTGCTACTAATTTGCAAGAACTTTGATGAATTACATGGCTGTGCAATGGTATGTGTTAGTTTTGTGCATTATAAAATGAGAGTATAAAATTGTTGATTTCACACTATTGCGTGGGTTTTAATGCATTGTCTACTTGAAATTGTGGAAGAGAACTTTGGATCAAATTAATCTTGTTTTATCCTCATTCATTAAATCTCTAAACTTAGCTTCTAGGAGAAATAGAGAAAAGGCAAGGAACTCACAATCTCATGCACAATTCTCTTCTCTTCTTGTCTCTCTCTATATAGAGAGTTGTAGCATTTTGTCTGTTTTGCATCTGGTTATGTTCACACTATATTATTGTTTCTGTGTTCATGTGATTATTATGCATTTTACTTAACTGAATATCTCATTGTTTTGCAGGATAATGTGTGATTGTTTTGGTACTTTTGGGGGGCAGTGGCGTTAAGGGGCATTGTATGCTGAACAGAGAGTTTGATATGCTTAGGGTATAAATCTTTGTGTTTCTTAAAACATTATTTTAGTATTCAAGGATTTGGCCTCATCATTTTGAGATTTTCATGGAATATTGTTTTTAGTAAATGAAAACTTTGTAATTCGATAGAATTTATCGAATTTCTTATTGTTGGATTTATCATTGCAATATTGTTGTTGGAGTTATGGATATTGTTGAATTTCTTGATTTTTTTTTTTATGGTATATAATAGACAAAAATCATGCAAAAAACAGGTTAAAAATTTGGGAAAATAATTAAAAAAAATATTTGCGACGAAATTGCGTCGAATTTTCGTTTACAAAATAATAAAAAAATAAAATTTTTTGGAAGTTCGTCTAAAAGTCGTCGGAAAATTCGTCTGAAAAATATTATTAAAAAAAAATAAAATTATTGAAGTTCGTCGGAAATTTCGTCGCAAATAATATAATTATTGAAATTCGTCGAAAATTTCGCCGGAAATTTTGTCTGAACAATTATTAAAAATAATAAAATTTAACAAAATCTTCGGAAAGTTCGTTGGAAATTATTTCAGACGAAACTTTGTGGTTGCAAGTTCGTCGGAAAACTAGATGAAGAAATTTTGGTCAATATATTTTCGCCGGTAAGTTCGTCGGAACAAAAGTTCGCCGGAAACTAATCGATTTCGGGTGACATAATTTTTCGCCGGAGGTTCGTCGGAAGTTCGCCTGAAAATAATCGGAAATATGATCGAAAATTTCGTCTGAAATTAATTCCGACGAGGGTTTTTCCGTCGAACTTGAGTTCGTCTGAATTTCGTCGGAAACCTTTAATTTCAGATGAAAATGTTTGATTTTTCGTCTGAAAAGTTCGTCTGAAAATGACTGTTTTTTTGTAGTGGTACAGGTTTATGCTTTAAGGATTGAATGTTTGGAATTCGGGATAGGTTTCTAGGGCTAGTCCAACCAATATTTATTTTATGCACCGGATTTAATTGTGATTATTTCGGGACAGGCTTCTACGACCAGTTGAACCCGTGTAGTTGATAATGATTGAATTGATATGCTTGATGTTTTAAATTTTTGTAAGTTTGCAATTTTACTTTGCTTCCGCTCGTAGGTTCTTGTTTTATCTGTTGTATAGGGTCTAGGTACCGCCTAGCTTAGGCAGGGTCATGTCTGTCTCCCGTTCGCTACTGCTTGGCTCGTGTACGGACTTCCCATTTTGTATGCGGATTGGGCTCTAGTGCGGGGGATGTGGTGGCCTAGCGTTTCGAACGCTAGAACTACCATCATGTTCCTCTTCCCAAGAAGAAAAAAATCCATATCCCGTTCGACCCTATTGGCCGTCAGAAGCGTTGGAATTTGCATGCAAAGCTTCGCCGGTCGTTCGTCATCTTTGATCGATGATTCCTTATTCATTGGTTGTCGGATTTTCATTTTGAGACCACCGTTTTTTTCTTTGCGTCGAGGCCTTCGATTTGATATATAATATCAACACGTTTGAAATCAAATTTGTACAAATTTAGCAGTATAAATCATGCCCAATAAAAATGAACGGAATATTTCCTAAGATTCCACCAGAAAGGGGTTAAGTGCAACAATTCTGATAGATTAGGGGGCAAATCACCCAAAATGAAAGAATGGGGGGCAACCCACCCTAAAGCCCAAAGGACGAGGGTTTTTGTGTAATTAACCCTCAAAATATATAAAAAGTACATTACTTAAAATAAAAAGGGTTAATTACATATACACCACATGGGAGTATTAGAAACTACAACTTGTGACCCTCTTAGTCAAACAATTACACATACACCCATTGAGGAGTTTAAAAATTACACATAACACCCAAGAATCAAGATTCCCTTAAATTTTTGATGACATCATCAAATTTTTAACTTGATTTTCCTATTTTGCCCTTCATTTAGTACATATAATAATTTTTATTTCAAGAATTACCCCTAATTATATTTGAATTGGTACTAAAAATTTGAATTTAATTAATTAAATTGTTAACTAATATAAAATGGCATGATTTTGTCATTACAAATATTAAATTGTATATAATAAGTCTTAATTTAATGTGTTCAATAAAAAATTTAAAAAACTTTATAATATATAATAAATAATATTTATATTATATATATATTTATTATATATTATATATATATATATATATATATATATATATATATATATATATATGTATAAGTGGGAGTTGGGCGGGTTGCACCGCAGATCTGGCCCTTCTCGAAGAGGACGGAGTTGAGGGCGACGGTGGTTTTTCTGTATTCGTTCTCTTCCAGCTCGCCGTAGACGTAGGCGCTACGCGGACGGCGTTGATGGGGTCAGCAGCGGCTTAATAGGTGGTGCGGGTAGATTTCCAGTCGGACTGCACGGCGACGGAGGGGGTGGAGGGGAAGTAGTGGCTGCGGACGAGGAGCGCCGACAGTGAACGTGAGGGAAACGAGAATGAAGCACACTGCATTTCAACAGCAGCGGCGGTGGAGCATGAAGCTCACTGTTGTGTGTATACGGTAATTTATATACATACATATATATATATTGATATCTATGATGCACGGACACTGCTAAAATATCATTTTGCCGTGTCGTGTCATGCCGTGTCGTGTCGGACACTTGTGTCCGACACTCCTTACGTGGGAAATTCAAAAAAAAATCCGTATCGCCGTATCCGTGTCGTGTCGTGTCCGTGACGCCGTGTCCGTGTCCGTGCATCATAGATTGATATAAAAAAAAAAAATATATATATATATATATATAAGTATTATTTATTATATAATATAAGTACTCTCTCTCTATATATATATATATATTAAGTTTTTTAAATATTATATTTAACACATTAAATTAAGACTTATTATATATAATTAAATATTTGAAATGACAAAATCACACCATTTTATATTAGTTAATGATTTAATTTATTAAATTCTAATTTCGAATACCAATTCAAATATAATTATAGTTAATTCTTGAAATAAAATTATTATACTAAATGAAGGGGCAAAGTAGGAAAGTCAAGTTAAAAATTTGATGATGTCATCAAAAATTTAAGGGAATCTAGGTTCTTGGGTGTTATATGTAATTTTTAAACTCCTCAATGGGTGTATGTGTAATTGTTTGACTAAGAGGGTCACAAGTTGTAGTTTCTAATATTCCCATGGGGTCTATATGTAATTAACCCAAATAAAAATAAATAAAATAAAACTCTAAAATTGTACAATACATTCCCACATATATAGAGAAAAAAAAAAGTTATAAATTTTGAAAGAGTTTAGCAAATAAATTTATATATGCAAAGAAACATAAAGATATCATGTAGTTCGAGTCCCTCGTAATGCAGCTATCATTGGTAGGGAGAACTTTACATCCTAAATGATTTGTCCCGACTCGACCTATGAAAATGGACTATAGAACCAAAAAAAATAATAATAAAGATTTCATGTTAAATCAAAATATATATAATATTATTATTTAACAATTGTCAAAATAAAATATATTTTATTAAAATATAATAAAAAATTTCTATCTTGTATAATAATCAAATAATAAAAGAGAAAAAAGCAAAATTAATTAACAAATTTAAAAAAGAAACTTAATGAGCAAAATAATGAATAGAAATATATTATAAAAATATAAGTTTTTAAAACATTAAAAAATCAAATATTAAAAACTAAATTAATAATTTTAACATAATTACATGAATATGAGATGTTGGAAAGTAGTAAGAAAATACAATATGGATGACATATATTCTAAATACCTACAAATAATTGATTATCAAAATCTGGAAAGCACGGACACGCCTAAAAATGTGTCCGTGCAGTGTCCAACGTGTCGGACACGAACACGGCTCCGACACTTGTCGGACACGGTTGAAACGTGTCCGAAATTTAAAAAAAAAAAAAAAAAAGAACACCGTGCCGGACACGGCGGGGTGAAGTGTCCGACACGACTAGGATACTGCTGGACAAATTTATAATTATATAAAGTTTTTTATGCATTTTTTAATATTTTTAGAATTTTTTGGGGAGAAAACTGAAATAACAAAACTTATTCTAGTTTTTAATTATACATATTTTTTTTAAAAAATTATTTTACATAGATTATACTTATAAAATATTTTTATTTATATATAAAATATATTTATTTATATAAAATATATCCGTGTCGGAGCCGTGTCGTGTCCTAAAATTTTTAAAAAATCCGTGTCGCCGTGTCCGTGTCGTGTCGTGCCGTGTCCGTGCAACATAGATCAAAATAATACAACAATTGGAATCAGAAAAAAAAAAAAAAAAAAAAAAACAAAACAAAACACTTGATTAGAAAAAGAAAACTTATTTTGAGAAAAAATGATCCTGCATGAAAATTATATGAATAGAGGTAGGAAATTAGCAATAACCTTGATTCATATAATGATTCGAAAAAATAACACTTGATTAGAATAAGACTCACCTTGAGAAAAGAATGGTCCTGCATGGGGAAAAAAAAAGAATCATATATGAATATGAAAAGATGTAGGTAATCACTAAGAAAATAATATTTCTATTATAATCGGAAAAAAACACTTGATTAGAATAAAATTTACCTTGACGAAGAATTATTCTGCATGAAAAAGAAAATTTATATGTGGATATGAAAAGATGTAGCTAGGTAATTAGTAACAAAATAACTTTTCTATTAGAATCGAAAAAGAAACACTTGATTAGAATAAGATTTATTTTGACGAAAAATGATCCTTTACAAGGAAAAACAAATTATATATGAAGGAGAAAAATAATTGAGAATCGAGTGAACTTGATGCTGATAATTGAAATCATTAGAAGGAACACGGCAGGAGATATAAACATGCAGCACCCTCTAATGCAATATCAAACTTTGGCCGGCGGAATTCAACTTAAAATATCACACGTTTTCCGAGAAGGAAACAAGGTTGCGGATTGCTTAGCAAATAGGGGGGCTTTGAGGCAAGAGATGTGGTCATTTCCTCATATGGGTATGCTACGTGAGTTGCGAGGCTTTCTCAGATGGATAAATGGAATCTCCCTAGCTTTCGGATATGATGACTAAGCACAACAGGAACTATAATGGACTAATCATTTTGAGGTCTGTGAAAGATATTTGGATGCCAAGGTATAAAGTCAATTATAAGATTATTATTAATCTTAGTGTTCATTATTTTGATGGGAACATTGATATAAATAATCACTTTGTGATCAGGCTATTTGATCATACTATATTTGATCTGGCTAGGCCGAGATTGGGAATTTTGTGTGTGCAGGACTCTTTGTGGAACGATATGTGCATGCATCAGGACATAGACGAAGAAAAGTGGAGCTGTCATGACAAAAAGAGGAATAAGCATGATAATGGTAATTGCAAGAGCAAGAATCCTCATGTCAAATACTTCACGAGATTAAATGCAAGTTGTGTATGAAGCATGTAATTAACTTTTGTAATAGATTCCGGCCAGTCCGAATCATGTTTTAAGTAGCAAGTTTACCTTGTTAGTCCGAACTGGAAATAAGCCACTGATCTACGCTAATCTTATTGTGTATCTGGTGGTTGACTTAGTTGTCGTGGCTTGGGACTTAGCTGCTAGCATGATTGTCGTAGCTGTGTCTGATGCTGGGTGGTCCTCGAATGGGACTAAGTTTAAGTTTTCTAATAGCCTGAGGTTGCTCAAGTCTATTAGGTTTCACCGGCATTTTTGTAATTCTTCTCTGTTTGATGCCAGGATTGTCACTATGTACCGTTTCGCTGTCATTGCAAGAGGGGGGGGGGGGTGTTCCTTCGTAAAATTCGCACGGTCTTTCTGATTTGTTAGACAAAATCTCATTAAATTTCATATTGATACTCTCCCCACTCGTATGAGATCCGCCAGCAAACCCTAATTTCATAAACAAACCATCAAATCTATCATTGTTAGGATCTTCCTTCAATCCTTACTATGTCACCTAAGCAATTGTGGCATACTGTGTGGCTTCCAGACGACCTTCTCAATCTAAGTTATATAAGGTAAGATATTTTCCTAACTCTAACTTATGGAATGCACTTGGCGGCAGCAACGGGTTGGCAAGTGAGGATAGGTGTGAATACCCATACTTTATGGAGAATCTCGTTAAACTGGAGGTTTATGATGTTCATTTGGTCAGTTTTTTTTTTTTTATTTAGTATCTGGGGTGGGAGGAATCAAAATAGTACCGATCTGTGTTGTTCCCCTCATGAGATTGTGGATTCTCTGAGGAATTTTTTTACCGATTTATCTGTTGTAGGCCAAAGTAACTTTTCTTCTAAATCCAGTGAAGAGACGACTGCGAAACCATGCCCAGATAAAATTAAAATCAATTTAGAAGGAACACTCTTCAACTTCAAGGAGTCGAATCCAATTAAAACAAAGAATTATGGCAAGATACTCGGAAGGAGCTCCCTGTCTGTTAGGGTTCGTTTTTCTTTTACTAGACGTGGTGCTAATATGGTAGCCCATAAATTTGTTGGAATTGCGATTTCGACCTGTGTTGATTTTTCTATTATTTCTTCTTGTAATTTTCTTATTGTTCTTCTTGCAATATATAATATTCCCCTTTAAGGGGCTTGACTTTCAAAAAAATATTGATACGCGTATTTTGAATTTAAATATTTATGAGTATCATAATTTAAGAAATAAATGAATTTGATTAAGTAGATTTTTAATCAAAAGATAATAAACATTAAATTTAAAATCTATTAAGGTATTTAAAATTTTTTGAGACTATCCACGTGTATAGTTACGTGAATAGCTTAGAGGGTTGTGAATTATATATATGGATATCATATTTTAAAAAAGTTATTCTTTTCATCTGTTGTTTACCTTTTTTTTTTTTTCATTTTTGAAAGTTTTTAAAATATTAATTTGTATATTTAGATTAAGTTAAATAAAGTTTTCTTTATAGCCAACAGGGGTTGGCCAAGTGGTTTGAGGGTTGATTCTCGAAGGCAATGACCCGGGTTCAAATACCTTTGACCATTTGGGATGTGTGTTAAAAAAAAAAAAAGTTTTCTTTATATATAAAAATCTCATATGATTGATAATTAATTTTAAAAAGTTCAAGTCATTAACCGATGAGTGTATAATATTTTTTCCAAGTGGCTAAGGTAGTTAGTTACATCATTAAGAAAAAAAATAAGCAAACATGTGGTGCACACGTGTAATTTTTCAACGTGCACGTCATCTTTCCAGTAAGTTTTATCCTTAAATTATAATTTTTTTAGAGTTACGGGATTACTTTACCGCTGAAAAAAATAATATCCCAAAAATACATATTGGGGACAGTTTGTAACCCAATTTTACAATTTCTCCACTAATATTTCAATGTGTGTTTTACTAATTTTATTGACATCTTCTATTTGACTTTGTGCAGAGTTCGGCTTTGTACGAACGCCATGATTCAAATATTGAAATACAAGATACAATAAATTCACTCCTAGTTTGCAGGGAATTGACAATTGTATTAAATTATTTATTTTTAACTTCCATGCATATCGGATATATTTATTTGTTTGATATATTAAAATTAAATTCACTTCTTACTTTTTATTTATTTTTTGGGAAAATTACATCCACCTACCCTGTAGTTAGGCGTAATTACAATCCAGTCCATCATTATCGCGAAATTACAAATAAGTCCCTATATTTCAAGTTCCGTTTGAGGTCCCTCGGAACCGTTAGGGTTCCGTTAGATTTAGGTCTGTAATGCCGAAAATACCCTTAGGACTACAATGTTATTGTCATATTATTCAGGGATCGTTTTGTTAAAAAATATAAACTATTAGTATCTTTTTGTCAGAATTATATTAATATCATATTTCCTCAAAAATCCAAAAAAAGAAATATATATAATTAGTAAACCTTATTTTTCTTGTGTATATTTATATTTTGGAATTAGTTATTAAATATATATTCTTTTATATAATCATATTTAAAAAAATCAAAAAAAAATCATATTTTTGTATTTTGAAGAAAATTAATATATTTCTAATAATTTTATTAATGCAAATTATATTTTATTTTACATAATATATTATTAATAAAATTAAATTAAAATCAAAACTCAAAAGAAAAAAGAGAAAGAAAAAATCCCCCGCCACCCCACTGTGAAGAAAATGAATGGCGCATGAATTGGGGAATTCTCGTTTCTTCGCCGAATTTGACGTACGGATAGTGCTTTTCGATCACCGTAACATGAGGATTGCATTGATACGAAATTCTTGGCCCGATATTTAGCAATGGTGGCTGCGTGAAGGATCAAAGTTGCGGCTTTCCTGTGAGATAACCGTCAACCACCATCACCGTCAAGGCGTCAACCACCACGAGATCCTCCCTCATGTGTCTCCATCTCCGTCAACAACCACGACCAAGACACCACCCGTTCTTCTTCTCCACATACACAATCACTCGCACTCACAAATTTCAGAAATACACTCTCAAAGGACGCCTACAACCCCAAGACCAGCACCAACGACCTCCTTCACTACAGCCGCCGCCTACAACCCCAAGACAACCCCTAGATCTGCAACATACACACACAGGGCTACACACACAGAGGCGATGCAAAAGCTTCATGGCCGCCGTGGCC
The DNA here is from genome assembly GCA_037501455.1 of Lantana camara. NCBI lineage: Eukaryota > Viridiplantae > Streptophyta > Magnoliopsida > Lamiales > Verbenaceae > Lantana > Lantana camara. Next base: position 96,932,701 of record CM074857.1, on the reverse strand, counting down.
TATTCTTCACCGCCACCAATTCCACTCAACATCACCCACCACCACCACCATCACTAGATCCGCTAAATCAACACCTCCACCCATGACCAAAACCACCGAATCGACTGATCGTGTCCAGATCCGGCGCCGCACCACCACCATCAATCACTTTCAGTGGCCCTCCAAACCAGATCCGCCATCACCGCCGTTTCGAAGATTCTTCCATGAGAGAGAGACAAATTTGCAGATAGAAATTTCTTCGATGGTGAATAGAAATTTGCAGAGGGAGGGAGTATTTCTTTTTGTTTGTCAGTGGAGGGAGTGGTGGGGAAGTAGGACCGTCGCGCGGTAATGGAATGACGGAGGAGAAGGTGAGGCGCGTGGTGGAATGGTTATGCTGCGTGGGTGGGAAGAGGAGGCAGATTTGGTCGCCGGTGAGCCGGCGATCCTTGCAATTTCTCTTGTCGGCGACCTCTGGAATTTGGGGGAGAAGGGATATACGCACATATACATATAATATGTTACATATTATAAATTAATAATAATAATAATAATAATAATAATAATAATAATAATAATAATAATAATAATAATAATAATAAGGTTTACTAATTATATATATTTCTTTTTTTGGATTTTTGAGGAAATATGATATTAATATAATTCTGACAAAAAGATACTAATAGTTTATATTTTTTAACAAAACGATCCCTGAATAATATGATAATAACATTGCAGTCCCTAAGGGTATTTTCGGCATTACAGACCTAAATCTAACGGAACCCTAACGGTTCCGAGGGACCTCAAACGGAATTTGAAATATAGGGACTTATTTGTAATTTCGCGATAATGATGGACTGGATTGTAATTACACCTAACTACATGGTAGGTGGATGTAATTTTCCCTTATTTTTTTAAGTAAATTATGACAACTGCTTATTCTTTGACACGTTTTATAATTTCCCTCTTAACATTTGAATTTGCACGATTTTCCTCTTTACCTTTGAATTCTTTTGCACGTTACCCCTTTTGCACGATTCCGACAGAATATTCGTAGAATATTCCGTTCGAACTAATACAAGATGAACTTTGACCGTCGATTTCTCCTCCATCACGATGACCCAACAGTCAAGACCGCCACCATCGTGTTCCTCTCTTCAAGACGAACAAAACCCGTATCCCGTTCAATCCTATTGATCGTCGGAAGCTATCGGAATTTGCCTGCAAAGCTCTGTCTTCCGTACGCCATCTTTCACCGATAATTCTTCTTTCTCCTGTTGTCGGATTTTGGTTTCAAGGCCACCATTGTGTTCCTTGCGTTAAGATCTTCGATTTGTATAATATTAACACATTTGACATTTGATTTGAATAGATTGGCCGGCCCTTAGAAATCATGCCAAAATTTTGTTAAAAGAATTGAGCATAATATTGTCCAAGATTCGGTCCAAAAGGGAGACAGTTATACGTTTTATAAAGGTTAGAGAAGAAATTGTATAAATTTAAAGATTAAGGGAAAAAGTGCAAAACGTAAGAAAAGAGAAGAGTTGTTGCAATTTACCCTTATTTCTTTTCTTAGTATTTCTCTCTTTTCTAAGTCCATCCGCAGCTCTTTCTTTCTCTCTTTTTGTATTCACCATTTGAATATATGTTTTCTTTTTATCTTTTTATTCAATTTTTAATTTTTAACTGTTTGTTGTTATAGTTATATTAATTTTTTTATTTGTTACCTTAATTACATTTTAAGATTATTTTCCCATTTAAAAAAATTAATTTATTGTTTTTTCATATTTATTTTATTGTATTTTCGGGTTTTTAATGTCTTATTATTATTTTGTATTGATATTTTTTTTATTATTTTCATTTCTGCAGGTTTAAGCAGCCACATGTTTTAGGTTAGAATTAATGGTACGAGAGTTGTTTATTTTATATATATATATATTTCTCTTTTTATTATCTTCTAAATTTTTTGCATAGATTTTTCCCATCTATTAGTTTATCACTATTTTTAAATTTTTTACTTTTCAAATTTTTATTGTGCGTGTGTACACGATTTTATAATGTGAGATATTAATTACCCATTTTTGTGATTTATATTTGCTTGGGTTTTTTTTATAAATATGAATTTTTTTTTTTATTTAGATATTTATTTTCAATTTTTAGTTTTTTCTTTTAAATATTCCGTGCAATGCACCGTATTTTGACTACTGTTATGTAAAGCAGGTTACTGGTGTCCGGGATTCAATGGATAACCTAATAATAATAATAATAATAATGACATATTTTAATGACAATTTTGAACCAAATTAGAAATTTCATATGGATATTTATAAACAAGTCCATATATTGTAAGTAAAAGGATACGGAATATCTTCGATTAGACCGATCATAGCAAGGAAATGAGGGCTTTGATTCTGTGGGGGCTTTACTGCCGGCCTCGCCGGGCCTTCCCTTTACCAATGTAACATTTTCTTCTTTTTTTTTCCCTTCCGAAACAATGTGATGTGTCTAGCCCAAAACCCTTAAGATTAATCTTAAGCTTTCAAAGAGACTAATCAAAAGATCAGATAAAAAAACTTGATTCGTCATATCTCAAGGGTCTATTTTATAGTATCTTGTGACTTAGAGCTTTACTTATTCACTTTATCTTGGAGTTATCCTTAATATTTGTTTTTAGGGAAAATTACAAAATTGGTATACCATCTCCCCCCATTCAGCCGATCTGGTACTCTAATTTTTCGGTCAGCAAATAAACCCCATAACTCCCAAAAATAAGCAATTTAGTGCACATTTGACCCGAATAACGCTCAACCTGCCGGAAATCTGACCCATATTGACATGTGTCACTTGTACGCTAAATTGACCCATATTGAAATCCAACCCATATTGTCATATGGGTCGGATTTCCGGTGGGTTGAGTGTTATTCGGGTCAAATGTGCACTAAATTGCTTATTTTTTGGAGTTATGGGGTTATTTGCTGACCGGAAAATTAGTGTACCAGATCGGCTGAATGGGAGGAGATGATATACCAATTTTGCAATTTTCCCTTGTTTTTATTTGATTTATTAAGATCTTACCGGATTTACCTACGCGATACGCCTTCTGTTCGGACTAATCTGCTTCCTTCTTACCTTTGGATTGAGACTTGGGCTTGATTTTATTCAAGTGTTGGGCTGAACCTTGGGCTCCAGAGTAAGTCCCAACACAATGTTACAATTTATGTTCATTCTAATAGTTCAAATCAAATTAGAAGATTAAATTTATCTAATTACTCTTCTCTAATTAATCTATGGTTTCTCATATGAGAAAATTCATTTTTTTCACTTTACTCTCCATGGTTATATCTAAATAATATTTAAAATCATGTGATATAAAATATCATATCAAGTATGCGACCTTCTGTTTAATTTTTTTTTGAGAGCATATCACTGAAGACTTTTTTTTTTTTTTTTTTTTGAAATCCATATCACTGAAGAGCTAGCTATTTGGTCTATTTATTGTACATTCTTCTCATTATAATCACTATGTAGGCGCGTTCAATAAAATTTACTCCTTAATAACTTGTAGTGAACTATGTGACTGCATAGCTATTTGAGCAATGACGCCATTAATTTTTTAAGATTGTTTGGAGAATGGGATGATTTAAAAATACCATCTTAAGTGTAATTCAATATGTTTCAAAAAAAAAAAAAAAAAAAGTGTAATTCAATAATGAAAAAGAAAATTTATAGTTTGAGAAGTTAAGAAAAATATTATGATGTTTGAACACGAATTATGAAGAAACACCATGAGAAATTAACTGACAGAAAAAAAAAAAAAAAAAAGTTCAGGTATTCTATGTAATTTCTCAACTCTAAGGATATTTTATATAATTAAATTATACCTTAGGGGATATTTATAACTATCCCTTGGAAATTTAGTGGGAGCAGAAAACTATGAAGCTTCGGGCCGGCTGTTGTTTTTGTTTTATTTAAAACACCAATCAATTTTCACAAATATAAATACTTAAACTTGTAGCATAATTCATCTAATTAAACTCGTGGCAAAGCACGTAAAACACCTCGAACACAAAAGAACAGAATCAAATTGATTAAGAAAGGCTCACGTAACTGCTGCGTTTCAAGGGTGGTTTCGCAACGAGGATAGGCTTGAGGGCTTTGTTGATGACGATGACGATCTTCGCTGTCGTGGTTTCTCCGGCTTTAGCCAAAGTGTATATGGTTGGAGATGCTGATGGTTGGAGATTGAATTATAACTACACTAAATGGGCTGAGGGAAAAGATTTTCGTGTTGGTGATAGCATCAGTATGTTTATATGATCCATTCGTTTTAATAGTTTTCTGCAATCTATATTACCCATTTGTCGTTGTTTTTTTTTCAATTTTCCCTAACGATGATTCATAGTAGAATTTCAAAAAATTTTAATACGAAAACTTTGATTAAATTAATATTTGTAGTACCAAACCCATTAAGTTATATATACCACATAGTGACGATGACTATATATTATAGCAACTAGCTAGGGTCGTGTAATAACTAAGTTATAATCTTTTATAGTTGACAAAGTTTAAAATAGATTTGGCTCACTATTATTTCTCTTTTTTTTATTAAAAGAACTCAATAAAGAATATAACTTTAAAATAATTAAAAAAAGAATGTAATTTTCATTTTAGTAATATCATTATCTTGAACAAAATCTTGGCTCCTACGTTTTCTTCAACTTTTTCGATCTCTTTCCTCTCTTATTCTAATCTATCCTTTCAATCAATTCGTAATTCGTAATATTTGTGTTTCTTAAAACATTATTTTAGTATTCAAAGATTTGGCCTCATCATTTTGAGATTTTCATGGAATATTATTTTTAGTAAATGAAAACTTTGTAATTCGATAGAATTTATCGAATTTCTTATTGTTGGATTTATCATTGCAATATTGTTGTTGGAGTTATGGATATTGTTGAATTTCTTGATTTTTTTTATGGTATATAATAGACAAAAATCATGCAAAAAACAGGTTAAAAATTTGGGAAAATAATTAAAAAAAATATTTGCGACGAAATTGCGTCGAATTTTCGTTTACAAAATAATAAAAAAATAAAATTTTTTGGAATTTCGTCTAAAAGTCGTCGGAAAATTCGTCTGAAAAATATTATTAAAAAAAAATAAAATTATTGAAGTTCGTCGGAAATTTCGTCGCAAATAATATAATTATTGAAATTCGTCGGAAATTTCGCCGGAAATTTTGTCTGAACTATTATTAAAAATAATAAAATTTAATAAAATCTTCGGAAAGTTCGTTGGAAATTATTTCAGACGAAACTTTGTGGTTGCAAGTTCGTCGGAAAACTAGATGAAGAAATTTTGGTCAATATATTTTTGCCGGTAAGTTCGTCGGAACAAAAGTTCGCCGGAAACTAATCGATTTCGGATGACATAATTTTTCGCCGGAGGTTCGTCGGAAGTTCGCCTGAAAATAATCGGAAATATGATCGAAAATTTCGTCTGAAATTAATTCCGACGAGGGTTTTTCCGTCGAACTTGAGTTCGTCTGAATTTCGTCGGAAACCTTTAATTTCAGATGAAAATGTTTGATTTTTCGTCTGAAAAGTTCGTCTGAAAATGACTGTTTTTTTGTAGTGGTACAGGTTTATGCTTTAAGGATTGAATGTTTGGAATTCGGGATAGGTTTCTAGGGCTAGTCCAACCAATATTTATTTTATGCACCGGATTTAATTGTGATTATTTCGGGACAGGCTTCTACGACCAGTTGAACCCGTGTAGTTGATAATGATTGAATTGATATGCTTGATGTTTTAAATTTTTGTAAGTTTGCAATTTTACTTTGCTTCCGCTCGTAGGTTCTTGTTTTATCTGTTGTATAGGGTCTAGGTACCGCCTAGCTTAGGCAGGGTCATGTCTGTCTCCCGTTCGCTACTGCTTGGCTCGTGTACGGACTTCCCATTTTGTATGCGGATTGGGCTCTAGTGCGGGGGATGTGGTGGCCTAGCGTTTCGGACGCTAGAACTACCATCATGTTCCTCTTCCCAAGAAGAAAAAAATCCATATCCCGTTCGACCCTATTAGCCGTCAGAAGCGTTGGAATTTGCATACAAAGCTTCGCCGGTCGTTCGTCATCTTTGATCCATGATTCCTTATTCATTGGTTGTCGGATTTTCATTTTGAGACCACCGTTTTTTTCATTGCGTCGAGGCCTTCGATTTGATATATAATATCTACACGTTTGAAATCAGATTTGTACAAATTTAGCAGTATAAATCATGCCCAATAAAAATGAACGGAATATTCCCTAAGATTCCACCGGAAAGGGGTTAAGTGCAACAATTTTGATAGATTAGGGGGCAAATCACCCAAAATGAAAGAATGGGGGGCAACCCACCCTAAAGCCCAAAGGACGAGGGTTTTTGTGTAATTAACCCTTAAAATATATAAAAAGTACATTACTTAAAATAAAAATAAATAAAATAAAACTCTAAAATTGTACAATACATTCCCACATATATAGAGAAAAAAAAAAGTTATAAATTTTGAAAGAGTTTCGCAAATAAATTTATATATGCAAAGAAACATAAAAATATCATGTAGTTCGAGTCCCTCGTAATGCAGCTATCATTGGTAGGGAGAACTTTACATCCTAAATGATTTGTCCCGACTCGAGCTATAAAAATGGACTATTGAACCAAAAAAAATAATAATAAAGATTTCATGTTAAATCAAAATGTATATAATATTATTATTTAACAATTGTCAAAATAAAATATATTTTATTAAAATATAATAAAAAATTTCTATCTTGTATAATAATCAAATAATAAAAGAGAAAAAAGCAAAATTAATTAACAAATTTAAAAAAGAAACTTAATGAGAAAAATAATGAATAGAAATATATTATAAAAATATAAGTTTTTAAAGCATTAAAAAATCAAATATTAAAAACTAAATTAATAATTTTAACATAATTACATGAATATGAGATGTTGGAAAGTAGTAAGAAAATACAATATGGATGACATATATTCTAAATACCTACAAATAATTGATTATCAAAATCTGGAAAGCACGGACACGCCTAAAAATGTGTCCGTGCAGTGTCCAACGTGTCGGACACGAACACGGCTCCGACACTTGTCGGACACGGTTGAAACGTGTCCGAAATTAAAAAAAAAAAAAAAAAAAGAACACCGTGTCGGACACGGCGGGGTGAAGTGTCTGACACGGCTAGGATACGGCTGGACAAATTTATAATTATATAAAGTTTTTTATGCATTTTTTAATATTTTTAGAATTTTTTGGGGAGAAAACTGAAATAACAAAACTTATTCTAGTTTTTAATTATACATATTTTTTTTAAAAAAAATTATTTTACATAGATTATACTTATAAAATATTTTTATTTTTATATAAAATATTTTTATTTATATAAAATATATCCGTGTCGGAGTCGTGTCGTGTCCTAAAATTTTTAAAAAATGCGTGTCGCCGTATCCGTGCAACATAGATCAAAATAATACAACAATTGGAATCGGAAAAAAAACAAAAAAACAAAAAAAAAAACAAAACACTTGATTAGAAAAAGAAAACTTATTTTGAGAAAAAATGATCCTGCATGAAAATTATATGAATAGAGGTAGGAAATTAGCAATAACCTTGATTCATATAATGATTCGAAAAAATAACACTTGATTAGAATAAGACTCACCTTGAGAAAAGAATGGTCCTGCATGGGGAAAAAAAAAGAATCATATATGAATATGAAAAGATATAGGTAATCACTAAGAAAATAATATTTCTATTATAATCGGAAAAAAACACTTGATTAGAATAAAATTTACCTTGACGAAGAATTATTCTGCATGAAAAAGAAAATTTATGTATGGATATGAAAAGATGTAGCTAGGTAATTAGTAACAAAATAACTTTTCTATTAGAATCGAAAAAGAAACTCTTGATTAGAATAAGATTTATTTTGACGAAAAATGATCCTTTACGAGGAAAAACAAATTATATATGAAGGAGAAAAATAATTGAGAATCGAGTGAACTTGATGCTGATAATTGAAATCATTAGAAGGAACACGGCAGGAGATATAAACATGCAGCACCCTCTAATGCAATATCAAACTTTGGCCGGCGGAATTCAACTTAAAATATCACACGTTTTCCGAGAAGGAAACAAGGTTGCGGATTGCTTAGCAAATAGGGGGGCTTTGAGGCAAGAGATGTGGTCATTTCCTCATATGGGTATGCTACGTGAGTTGCGAGGCTTTCTCAGATGAATAAATGGAATCTCCCTAGCTTTCGGATATGATGACTAAGCACAACAGGAACTATAATGGACTAATCATTTTGAGGTCTGTGAAAGATATTTGGATGCCAAGGTATAAAGTCAATTATAAGATTATTATTAATCTTAGTGTTCATTATTTTGATGGGAACATTGATATAAATAATCACTTTGTGATCAGGCTATTTGATCATACTATATTTGATCTGGCTAGGCCGAGATTGGGAATTTTGTGTGTGCAGGACTCTTTGTGGAACGATATGTGCATGCATCAGGACATAGACGAAGAAAAGTGGAGCTGTCATGACTAAAAGAGGAATATGCATGATAATGGTAATTGCAAGAGCAAGAATCCTCATGTCAAATACTTCACGAGATTAAATGCAAGTTGTGTATGAAGCATGTAATTAACTTTTGTAATAGATTCCGGCTAGTCCGAATCATGTTTTAAGTAGCAAGTTTACCTTGTTAGTCCGAACTGGAAATAAGCCACTGATCTACGCTAATCTTATTGTGTATCTGGTGGTTGACTTAGTTGTCGTGGCTTGGGACTTAGCTGCTAGCATGATTGTCGTAGCTGTGTCTGATGCTGGGTGGTCCTCGAATGGGACTAAGTTTAAGTTTTCTAATAGCCTGAGGTTGCTCAAGTCTATTAGGTTTCACCGGCATTTTTGTAATTCTTCTCTGTTTGATGCCAGGATTGTCACTATGTACCGTTTCGCTGTCATTGCAATAGGGGGGGGGGGGGGGGTGGGGTTCCTTCGTAAAATTCGCACGGTCTTTCTGATTTGTTAGAGAAAATCTCATTAAATTTCATATTGATACTCTCCCCACTCGTATGAGATCCGCCATCAAACCCTAATTTCATAAACAAACCATCAAATCTATCATTGTTAGGATCTTCCTTCAATCCTTACTATGTCACCTAAGCAATTGTGGCATACTGTGTGGCTTCCAGACGACCTTCTCAATCTAAGTTATATAAGGTAAGATATTTTCCTAACTCTAACTTATGGAATGCACTTGGCGGCAGCAACGGGTTGGCAAGTGAGGATAGGTGTGAATACCCATACTTTATGGAGAATCTCGTTAAACTGGAGGTTTATGATGTTCATTTGGTCGGTTTTTTTTTTTTTTTTTTTTATTTAGTATCTGGGGTGGGAGGAATCAAAATAGTACCGATCTGTGTTGTTCCCCTCATGAGATTGTGGATTCTCTGAGGAAATTTTTTGCCGATTTATCTGTTGTAGGCCAAAGTAACTTTTCTTCTAAATCCAGTGAAGAGACGACTGCGAAACCATGCCCAGATAAAATTAAAATCAATTTAGAAGGAACACTCTTCAACTTCAAGGAGTCGAATCCAATTAAAACAAAGAATTATGGCAAGATACTCGGAAGGAGCTCCCTGTCTGTTAGAGTTCGTTTTTCTTTTACTAGACGTGGTGCTAATATGGTAGCCCATAAATTTGTTGGAATTGCGATTTCGACTTGTGTTGATTTTTCTATTATTTCTTCTTGTATTTTTCTTATTGTTATTCTTGCAATATATAATATTCCCCTTTAAGGGGCTTGACTTTCAAAAAAATATTGATACGCGTATTTTGAATTTAAATATTTATGAGTATCATAATTTAAGAAATAAATGAATTTGATTAAGTAGATTTTTAATCAAAAGATAATAAACATTAAATTTAAAAGCTATTAAGGTATTTAAATTTTTTTGAGACTATCCACGTGTATAGTTACGTGAATAGCTTAGAGGGTTGTGAATTATATATATGGATATCATATTTTAAAAAAGTTATTCTTTTCATCTGTTGTTTACCTTTTTTTTTTTTTTTCGTTTTTGAAAGTTTTTAAAATATTAATTTGTATATTTAGATTAAGTTAAATAAAGTTTTCTTTATAGCCAACAGGGGTTGGCCAAGTGGTTTGAGGGTTGATTCTCGAAGGCAATGACCCAGGTTCAAATACCTTTGGCCACTTGGGATGTGTGTTAAAAAAAAAAAAAAAAGTTTTCTTTATATATAAAAATCTCATATGATTGATAATTAATTTTAAAAAGTTCAAGTCATTAACCGATGAGTGTAAATATTTTTTCCAAGTGGCTAAGGTAGCTAGTTACATCATTAAGAAAAAAAATAAGCAAACATGTGGTGCACACGTGTAATTTTTCAACGTGCACGTCATCTTTTCAGTAAGTTTTATCCTTAAATTATAATTTTTTTAGAGTTACGGGATTACTTTACCGCTGAAAAAAATAATATCCCAAAAATACATATTGGGGACAGTTTGTAACCCAATTTTACAATTTCTCCACTAATATTTCAATGTGTGTTTTACTAATTTTATTGACATCTTCTATTTGACTTTGTGCAGAGTTCGGCTTTGTACGAACGCCATGATTCAAATATTGAAATACAAGATACAATAAATTCACTCCTAGTTTGCAGGGAATTGACAATTGTATTAAATTATTTATTTTTAACTTCCATGCATATCGGATATATTTATTTGTTTGATATATTAAAATTAAATTCACTTCTTACTTTTTATTTATTTTTTTAAGTAAATTATGACAACTGCTTATTCTTTGACACGTTTTATATTTTCCCTCTTAACATTTGAATTTGCACGATTTTCCTCTTTATCTTTGAATTCTTTTGCACGTTACCCCTTTTGCACGATTCCGACAGAATATTTGTAGAATATTCCGTTCGAACTAATACAAGAAAAACTTTGACCGTCGATTTCTCCTCCATCACGATGACTCAACAGTCAAGACCGCCACCATCGTGTTCCTCTCTTCAAGACGAACAAAACCTGTATCCCGTTCAATCCTATTGATCGTCGGAAGCTATCGGAATTTGCCTGCAAAGCTCTGTCTTCCGTACGCCATCTTTCACCGATAATTCTTCTTTCTCCTGTTGTCGGATTTTGGTTTCAAGGCCACCATTGTGTTCCTTGCGTTAAGATCTTCGATTTGTATAATATTAACACATTTGACATTTGATTTGAATAGATTGGCCGGCCCTTAGAAATCATGCCAAAATTTTGTTAAAAGAATTGAACATAATATTGTCCAAGATTCGGTCCAAAAGGTAGACAGTTATACGTTTTATAAAGGTTAGAGAAGAAATTGTATAAATTTAAAGATTAAGGGAAAAAGTGCAAAACGTAAGAAAAGAGAAGAGTTGTTGCAATTTACCCTTATTTCTTTTCTTAGTATTTCTCTCTTTTCTAAGTCCATCCGCAGCTCTTTCTTTCTCTCTTTTTGTATTCACCATTTGAATATATGTTTTCTTTTTATCTTTTTATTCAATTTTTAATTTTTAACTGTTTGTTGTTATAGTTATATTAATTTTTTTATTTGTTACCTTAATTACATTTTAAGATTATTTTCCCATTTAAAAAAATTAATTTATTGTTTTTTCATATTTATTTTATTGTATTTTCGGGTTTTTAATGTCTTATTATTATTTTGTATTGATATTTTTTTTATTATTTTCATTTCTGCAGGTTTAAGCAGCCACATGTTTTAGGTTAGAATTAATGGTACGAGAGTTGTTTATTTTATATATATATTTCTCTTTTTATTATCTTCTAAATTTTTTGCATAGATTTTACCCATCTATTAGTTTATCACTATTTTTAAATTTTTTACTTTTCAAATTTTTATTGTGCGTGTGTACACGATTTTATAATGTGAGATATTAATTACCCATTTTTGTGATTTATATTTGCTTGGGTTTTTTTTATAAATATGAATTTTTTTTTTTTATTTAGATATTTATTTTCAATTTTTAGTTTTTTCTTTTAAATATTCCGTGCAATGCACCGTATTTTGACTACTATTATGTAAAGCAGGTTACTGGTGTCCGGGATTCAATGGATAACCTAATAATAATAATAATAATAATGACATATTTTAATGACAATTTTGAACCAAATTAGAAATTTCATATGGATATTTATAAACAAGTCCATATATTGTAAGTATAAGGATACGGAATATCTTCGATTAGACCGATCATAGCAAGGAAATGAGGGCTTTGATTCTGTGGGGGCTTTACTGCCGGCCTCGCCGGGCCTTCCCTTTACCAATGTAACATTTTCTTCTTTTTTTTTCCCTTCCGAAACAATGTGATGTGTCTAGCCCAAAACCCTTAAGATTAATCTTAAGCTTTCAGAGAGACTAATCAAGAGATCAGATCAAAAAACTTGATTCGTCATATCTCAAGGGTCTATTTTATAGTATCTTAGGACTTAGAGCTTTACTTATTCACGTTATCTTGGAGTTATCCTTAATATTTGTTTTTAGGGAAAATTGCAAAATTGGTACACTATCTCCCCCCATTCAACCGATCTGGTACTCTAATTTTCCGGTCAGCAAATAAACCCCATAACTCCCAAAAATAAGCAATTTAGTGCACATTTGACCCGAATAACGCTCAACCCGCCGGAAATCTGACTCATATTGACATGTGTCACTTGTACGCTAAATTGACCCATATTGAAATCCAACCCATATTGTCATATGGGTCGGATTTCCGGTGGGTTGAGTGCTATTCGGGTCAAATGTGCACTAAATTGCTTATTTTTTGGAGTTATGGTGTTATTTGCTGACCGGAAAATTAGTGTACCAGATCGGCTGAATGGGAGGAGATGATATACCAATTTTGCAATTTTCCCTTGTTTTTATTTGATTTATTAAGATCTTACCGGATTTACCTACGCGATACGCCTTCTGTTCGGACTAATCTGCTTCCTTCTTACTTTTGGATTGAGACTTGGGCTTGATTTTATTCAAGTGTTGGGCTGAACCTTGGGCTCTAGAGTAAGTCCCAACACAATGTTACAATATATGTTCATTCTAATAGTTCAAATCAAATTAGAAGATTAAATTTATCTAATTACTCTTCTCTAATTAATCTATGGTTTCTCATAAGAGAAAATTCATTTTTTTCACTTTACTCTCCATGGTTATATCTAAATAATATTTAAAATCATGTGATATAAAATATCATATCAAGTATGCGACCTTCTGTTTAATTTTTTTTTGAGAGCATATCACTGAAGACCTTTTTTTTTTTTTTTTTTTTTGAAATCCATATCACTGAAGAGCTATTTGGTCTATTTATTGTACATTCTTCTCATTATAATCACTATGTAGGCGCGTTCAATAAAATTTACTCCTTAATAACTTGTAGTGAACTATGTGACTGCATAGCTATTTGAGCAATGACGCCATTAATTTTTTAAGATTGTTTGGAGAATGGGATGATTTAAAAATACCATCTTAAGTGTAATTCAATAATGAAAAAGAAAATTTATAGTTTGAGAAGTTAAGAAAAATATTATGATGTTTGAACACGAATTATGAAGAAACACCATGAGAAATTAACTGACAGAAAAAAAAAAAAAAAAGTTCAGGTATTCTATGTAATTTCTCAACTCTAAGGATATTTTACATAATTAAATTATACCTTAGGGGATATTTATAACTATCCCTTGGAAATTTAGTGGGAGCAGAAAACTATGAAGCTTCGGGCCGGCTGTTGTTTTTGTTTTATTTAAAACACCAATCAATTTTCACAAATATAAATACTTAAACTTGTAGCATAATTCATCTAACTAAACTCGTGGCAAAGCACGTAAAACACCTCGAACACAAAAGAACAGAATCAAATTGATTAAGAAAGGCTCACGTAACTGCTGCGTTTCAAGGGTGGTTTCGCAACGAGGATGGGCTTGAGGGCTTTGTTGATGACGATGACGATCTTCGCTGTCGTGGTTTCTCCGGCTTTAGCCAAAGTGTATATGGTTGGAGATGCTGATGGTTGGAGATTGAATTATAACTACACTAAATGGGCTGAGGGAAAAGATTTTCGCGTTGGTGATAGCATCAGTATGTTTATATGATCCATTCGTTTTAATAGTTTTCTGCAATCTATATTACCCATTTGTCGTTGTTTTTTTTTTCAATTTTCCCTAGCGATGATTCATAGTAGAATTTCAAAAAATTTTAATACGAAAACTTTGATTAAATTAATATTTGTAGTACCAAAACCATTAAGTTATATATACCACATAGTGACGATGACTATATATTATAGCAACTAGCTAGGGTCGTGTAATAACTAAGTTATAATCTTTTATAGTTGACAAAGTTTAAATTAGATTTGGCTCACTATTATTTCTCTTTTTTTTATTACTAGTCAAATCAACGTGCGTTGCACGTTTATCATTTAATTTATTTAAATAAATTTAGTTATTATATTTATTGAACAAATTAAGATATTAAAAATATCTAGTTTGATTAAATAAATATAATAATATTTTTAATGAATCATTTAATTTTGAATAGTAACATATACAAAAATATTTATGTGAGATCTCTCTTTCAAAACATGTACAATAAGTATATAGAAATTCGAAGTAGAGAAATATGTAAATAAATAAATAATAAAAATATTTGAAACTATATTATTACATAAAACAAAATATTTAAAGTGTATAATATTAATTTGTCCAAATAGTTCTCACTTTTAAGTATAAGTAATAGTTTATAACTTTCAAATATATTCAATAAATAAAAAATATATATAAAAGAATATAGACAAAAATTTAAGAGATCATATAAAATGCCATATTAACTATATGTATTTTATTCCTTATATTGTTTATTTTTTTAATATAATTTTTAATTTATTTTTAGTTTTTTTATGAAGTTTTGCATAATCTTTTTGTCGTCATTCAAAATCTAAAAGTTATATTCACTTTCAAAATTATAATTTTTGCACCTATTTTTTTTTTTTTTCCATATTTCCGACCTCGATTCCATCATTTAAAATGGGAGCATTGTTTTTTTCTTTCTATTTTATTTCGTAATCTTGAGATATTGTAATTTTTGATATATTATTATCATCAATTTTAGTATAATTACCTTGCACTAAATATTCATATCTCAAAACCGTGGGTTTGACATATTATCATTTTCAATATTATTCACTTTCTCAATCTCCATCTTCTTCTCCATAATTGTAATTTGATTTAATTAGTATTTCTATTTTGATTTTTGTTGACATCTTGGATTATACTTTTTTAATTGCATTGCACCTACCTCATGCAATTTTCAATTGATAACTTTTACTATTCAATTGCAGTGATAAAACAAAACTTTGTGGATACTTGTAAATTAAGTTCCCTATAATATTTTGAGCTATATTCTCCTTAAACAATTAAAAGTGTTAGTAATTTAATTATATAAAATATTAATAGAGTTTTTAATAATTTATTTATTTATAAAGTATTAAAGAAATAATATTTTATGAAAATTAATTTAACTCTCGGTTGAGCAATTTATGTACTCCTCAAATAATAAGATGTATAATATTTAGTATCATTTTGTACCTATTATTAATTCAAAAATATACTTATTGATGGTTCGATATTTTTATATTACTTTGTATAGATTTTATATTTTCATCATTGCACTTTCAATAGGAAACACCCTTTTCAAATGTTTGTATTGATATATTGCATTTTTTACACGTTTCATACCATAAGAATGATTTGTTTCAATCCTGTCAATCTCTCTTAAAACAATAATATATATATATATATATATATATATATATATATATATATATATATATATATATATATATATTGTATAGTAAACAAAATATAACTAATATTATTTATTTTGCCCTATTTATACGTCAAATCATATATATATATATATATACAATATATAACTAATATTATTTATTTTGCACTATTTATACGTCAAATCATATATATATATATATATATATATATATATATATATTTTATCTCTCCGGTATATAAATATGTATATATATATTTGTTCCTAAATGAAGCAACCCAACACAGGAAAAACAGTTTCAAGTTAAGACTCATCTAGTTTTGTCGGCAGAGCATTCTAGACGCAGTAACCATCTTAAACCTTGTGGCCTGTCCTCCCTAATTTATCTGTCATCATGTTTCATTTTCTCGAGATTTATTTGATCCAAGTTTTTCAAGACTTTTGGAGTAAAATTCACTAATCCAATATTACATTTCTCATTAGCTTCTTTTCAATATCCTTCGTTGTTATCTATTTCACGATCGTCTTCGAATCAATCTCCACATTAATCTTAAAAAAGCGTCTCTCCCAAGCTAGTGTTAATCCTTTAAGTAAGCCTAAATAACTATGCTACATTATTGAAACTATACCAAGATTCAGAGCATATCCTAGAACTCATCTCTAGTTGTTATCTCGAATGACGCCCCTGGCCAAGCATTGTTGGTGTGGTTATAAAAGCTTCCAACCGAGTTTAGGTTTACCCATCACTTCTCGGGTTTATCCCACGACAACTAAGTGTAGATTTTCTTTTGCCTATACTTTTGTTCTCACTGATTAGTACTAAGATCTTAGATAATTCTTTTATGTGGCGAAGAGTGACTCTTCTAAGATAGCTCCATCAGTTCCATGCTTTTCAAAGATTCAAAAGCATCAAGATCAAGATAAACCACCCAAGATATTCTAGGAATATATTGCTTAGAATTTGGCTATTAAAGCTCTCTTTGAGTCTGTTTGACACTCGCAAGCCACGAAGATTTCTTCAAGTTTGTGTATCAACAATTTTGTCCCACACCCAAAGTGCGAACGGAAAACTTCTCCGCAAGTGGTCCACATATTCATATCCTGTACAACAGTGCGTACATACATCATTTCCCACAAATTTTCTATCATACTTCAATACATTCGTGAGAAAGCTATCATATTAGCAAAGCTATAGAAAAATCATGAACTTTTAGGGCCAAGGTAATTTCCAAGTTCATTTTCAATTTTTCTCGCATGTCTCATCTAACACCATAAGCAGAGTATAGTCATTATATAGGAGAATTTATCTTTAGTTAACCCAGTCTAGACTCTCTTATCTTCGTTATCATGTAGCGCGATTAGGACACTAAGTATCTCATCCACCACCTCCTTGAGCAGTATTGTTTTCACCTTATCCAGGTTTCAGTTTTTATCTATGTCCAATGAGATTACATACAATAAGATCTTTATCCTCCCCATGAATGTTATCTCTAAAGATGTCCGCTAGTTTTCCTTATGATAACCATCTATCATTCCATAAAGATGTCCATTCACCGTTCCCGATCTTCCATTTATAAAATGGTTCCACCATCCAAGTGCTTCTAACTATCCCCTTTCATGCTCAGGAAGCCATAAGTTGGGGCTTATGTTCAAGAATGTCATTCCCTTTTAAATATTTTTTCTTATGTATCTAATTTCACGCCATCGTCTCCTTATTAAGCATTCTTCATCCTATTTAGCGAGCATTGCTATATTTTTTTTTTGGCATCTCTAAGACCCAATTTACCTTCTCGCTTCTTTCTAACCACCTTCTTCCACCCTATAAGATGGGTCCATTTCCTTGTTATATGAGTCGCCTAAAAAAGAGTTGTATTTAAGTCGATTAAGTTTTTTTACGTGTGATTGGAGAACCAATTTGTGTGCATGTAGTAGATGGGGATTGAGCTCGTGATCCACAGAATAAGTGTTATTCATCCGGTAAGGTTTGTCATTTTGGCTTTCTATCCCAGAGGCATTTTTTTACTCTCTTAATCACAATCGAGAAATATTCATTATAGTTTCGGCCAAAGTTCTTCCGCACCCCCAAATAACTCATTAAGTTGTCTGTACTTTACATGCCCAAAATTCTAGTAACCTGTTGCTTTAAATCATTTGACATATAAGGTGCAAACAACACATGTGATTTGCTGAAGTTTAGTTTGAGGTCCAACTCCTTGTGAAATGCCTCAACCACACTGTAAATGCACTTCGTCCCATCCACGGTATCTTTAGCTCCCAACATTATGTTGTTCGTAGAAAGCAAGTGTGAGATGCGAGGACCTCTCTGACATACCGTAATTAGCTTCCAGTGTCTGACTAAAATGACCTCCTCAGTCATATACGTAAGTTATTCCATACAGAGTACAAACAAATACGGCGAGAGTGATTGCCTTTTCTAATGCCATTATAGCCTCTATCGGTTCACCATTCCATAAAACCTCTAGTTGTGTCCCCTTCATTCTGCTCATACTGATATTGATAACTTTCATCGGGAATTTGAAGAAAGCTTTAGAAAACTCCACCGAACTTTGCCGAATGCCTTTTCAAGATTCAATTTAAGCACCATACCCCTTTTTTGTCATTGGAGTGATGTAGCGTTCGTAACACTTCTTGAAGCAGTAAGATATTGTAATGGGTGTCTCGACCTGGAATGAAGCTATTCTGGTTTGGGCTCATAATTTATTTGATATTCGACTTAAACGAAGTATAATCATCTTGGTGATCATTTTGAGCAATACGTTAGCTATTCTGGTTTGGGGTCATAATTTATTTTATATACGGTTTAAACAAAGTATAATCATCTTGGTGATCATTTTGAGCAATACGTTACACAACGTAATGGACCGAATCTCTTTTGTTTTTCTGGAGAATTAACTTTCGAAATCAGACAAACAAACGTTTGATAAGCCTTCTTGGGAATTGATTCTCTCTCCATACAATCATTGATAAATTTCACTACGTCTCCTACTATATCCTAATAGGTTTGAAAAAAAAAATAGGCTTGGAAACCATCTGCTTACAGTGCTTTGTACAGGTGCATGCTCTTCACTACCCTCAAGATTTCCTCATTACAGGTCGTTCTTTCCAAGTTATTTTTTCACTACCACCTTAGTGTTCATTGGTGCAAGCTAATACCTAGACTCATCACCTCTTCGATAATATCTCCACTGAATAGTACTTAGTACTCTCAAGTGTGTTGCTTTAGTTGATCATTATTTGTTACCCATTCGTCACCTATTATGTGAGCATTTATCTAGTTCCTCTTTCTTCTCATTATGGTTGAGGGATCAAAGGAACGTTTATGTTTATCCCTAAATTGGAGCCAATTAATTCTTTACTCTTAAAACTAAATAAGCTCTTCTTGTTGCAATATTTTGTTATATTCTGTCATCACTTCTTTTTTCAAATCTTTCGAATATTTATCCTACTTGTCTCATATATAATGCTCTAGAAATTTTTTCTAAATTTTTTTGGTTGCCTTTTTCGCTTTTCGAGCATATTAAAGATTGTTCAATGACCATTATTCTAGAGCAATGATCCCAAGTCAAAATAGTTTTCAAATTTTGACTCGGCCAATAAGTCATGTATTGCTGCTTTTGATGATATTGATCTAAATTGGTAATTGCTAGATCAATCTCATTCAAATTAAATTCAAAAGTTCTCCATATTTTTTCTTGAGCTAAAACCCAATCTAGCATTTTCAAATTGTTTAATCAAATCTTCGGAATTTTGTTTACCATTGTATGCGATATTTATTCTCACCTTGTCATATCCTTTATAAATATATTTGTAAAGATATTTCACAGTTATCACTCTAAGAAAAATCTCGTTGTTAATTGAGAAATATAACTTAATAATAGATATGGGTTATAAGGTACTAAATATTGGTTGTACAGTTGTGTATTGTGAATTTGGACCATCACTCTGATTCTTCTCCTTCCACAGACCAGATATCCATCTTTACTTTGTATTGTGTTTTCGTAATATGAACATGAGTAATGATATTTATATTCTCCATCCATCATATAAAAATTATTTAAGTTCTTTTATCCACATGATTCATGCGGCATGTGTTCCATAACTAACTCATAAATTTTGGGATTCTTTCCATAGTCAAAAAATTCAACACAGATAAATTGATAAAGTTGATCGTGTATTGTAATTTTATATTTTGACTCCAAAATTATCAAAATATGAGCATATGTCAACCATTTCTTTTGAAACTCGATTGCATGAATATGTGCAACCACCTTTCTAGAAATCTCCTTTTTGAATAATTGATATTTTAAATCCTGCAACTTTTCTCAAAAAACTCGTGATGTCTTTTAAATTATGAACAATAAATGATACGATTAACAACTGATCACTAAGTAAAACATAACAAAATTAATAAATACTTGCATTCCTTTCATGTGAAAGAACTTCATTTGCAGATGAAAATTTGATAACCGAGTGACATCATTATTAAATCAAATAAAAAATATTATTTGGATTGTTCATTAATTTAGGTATGCGTTTGTATATACATTAAAATCAAGTAATTCTTTCTTTTAACTAATTATTGTTTATCTCTTTTTTGTTCTCTCTTCATTTGATCTTGGATTCTATTTTTTATTTATATTTTTCTAATGAACATTATTTAAGATTTATATTATTTTCTATTATTTATTTTATGTATGTAGTAGAAATAATCAACAGTGTATATTTATATAAAAAACTCAAGGAATGTTTAATTGAACATTATAAAAATAATTTATAAAATTATATTATATCTTATTTTTACATACATATATATTGAGTCTCCTTAAAATTATTAATTTAAAGTAACTCTGGTTTGACGACCTGCAATTCTAAATTATGGTATATTAAGTTGTAAGAAATCAAAAATGCTATTTGTACTTTTTAATATATATATAGATTATGTTAATCATTCTATCTAAATAATATTTACGCATTTAATTTATATTTGATTGTATAAACTAACGGAAGATTATATGATTAATTAAATTTAGATAATTATAATTATATTAGTATTAGTTAATTGAAAATTATTACATTAACATTCATTAATTTATTAAAAAATATTTTATGTATAGCATTCAATTATATTATTTTATTAATTAGATAAGTTTATACAATTATAATATGATTATAATTTAACAAAGTTTATGAACTTAGGTAATTAGAATTATGGACTTAAATAATTAGAATTACATTAGGATTGATTTATTGAAAATTGTCTTATGTAACTCATTCAATTTAAATTATATTTTATTTTACATAATTACCAAAATTTATTGAAATTATAAAGTGAATCAATTTTTGGTTTTCAATTTGTTAGATATATCTTATTATAACATTTTAAATTATAGGCCTTAAAATTAAAAAATGGACAACTTATATTATAAAATTTGAATACAATTAATTAATATATTAATATTAAAGCAATCCTTGTTGAACTATGTTTCTTTTTTTGGTAAGTTGAAGAAGTTTTAATTATACCAAGAGTCCTATTATAAATTAATAAGTACTTTTTAGATATTGTTAAATTAATAATTTATAATATATATTTACATAATTATCCTTAACTAATAATTATTCATATAATTATTATGAGGTTATTTTAGGCGATCTATATTTTGTAAGAAACTTTCGTCCTTTTATAAGATATATAGATAGAAAAGAACTCAATAAAGAATATAACTTTAAAATAATTAAAAAAAGAATGTAATTTTCATTTTAGTAATATCATTATCTTGAACAAAATCTTGGCTCCTACGTTTTCTTCAACTTTTTCGATCTCTTTCCTCTCTTATTCTAATCTATCCTTTCAATCAATTCGTAATTGTATTATTAATTTCATTTACCTTTTAAATTTTATCGTATTTAAATATTTTCTATGTAAAATTCATATATATTAACAAATCTAACAAAATATCTTAACTCCAATAGTACAAAAATTTAATCACATAACTAAATTTTACATACTTCTACTATATACTCACGTTGGTATGAAATAAATGTCGTTTTCTTAATAGAATGTACTCTACTGTGTGCAGCGTTCATATATAATCCAGCAAATCACAATGTCCTGAAGGTGGCTAATGGACCTGACTTCCAAAGATGTTCCTCCTCAAACACATCAGAAGTCCCTCAAACGACAGGGCACGACAGTTTCACCCTTTCGACTGCGGGAAAGAAGTGGTACATTTGTGACATTGCCGACCATTGCGACCAAGGGATGAAACTCGTCCTCACCGTCTCTGCTTCCGATACGCTCACACCCGCTCCATCTCCACAGCCGGGCAATTCTGCCGCCAGTGAACTCTCTGTCGCGAAACATTGTGCTTGGATGTTTGTCTGGATTGCTGCCTATAGAATGATCATGACCTGAGAAATGTGAGAGACGATTTCTTGTCTGCTTTTTTGTGTTTCATTGTGGTGTTTTCGCTGTTTTTGGTGCTATTATAATGTTGTGTTTTCTATTCGTATTAGGGAGGGGAAATGGTTAGAACTTAGAATGTGTTGTTTGAATAATATGTGAAATGATTTTATTTGTTTGTTACTTTGTTACATGTGTATCCACGAATCTGTTTGTTGGTGGTATTACTCTATTTTATCTAACTCCGAGAAAGGAAAAAAAAAAAAAAAGAAGGCAAATGAGACCTAATTAAGAATTATACTTTCATCCCTTATAATTGTCAATAAACTTCAAATGCCTCTTCTGCGAGACATTGTTAGGAATTTAAATATCATCCATGCAAATTATTGGAATTTAACATTATATTATATGGATGATTTATTCTTGGTGGGATACCAAATTCCTTGATAGGAATCAATAGAATAAAGTTCATAAAATATTAAATAAATTGGAAGCAATTTATTGTTGGATATTTATTTGAATTCGAAATGAGGGTGGTACCAGACAGTTACAAATAGTAATTGTGTGATATTAATGCACAGGTATCTGGTCAAAAACATACCAGACGTTTTTGTAACCTTATTTCAACATTATGACTATCTTAATTGTAAGGTTTATGGTCTGTTATAAACAAGGCAATTAATGGTCATTGGTGTCATGGCTTCTCCCCTATAAATACAAAGTTCCAGACCACAGAAATGAGAGAAATAGAGGAAACAGTGATTTAGGAAAGAAATAGATAGTCTAGATAGTCTTCTTGATTGGTACTGATAAACACACTTTGATCACAAAATTACATGCACTGGTATTTGTGAGTATTGTGAGAAACATCTTTTTAGCACAAAAACGCGTTTTTTGAAGTACCAGCTAGACACTACTTTCTTTCATAAGAGCCCTGGTTAGTAGTCGAAATGAGATTCTCCTGAGATCATGTGTATCTGTGATTTGAAAATCTTTGGATTGTCTTATCCTGGAAGGAGCTTCACGACAACCTAACGCACTGGTAGTGGGGAGAATACTTCTTTAAGGCAAGTCGGCTTTTGCTGTCGATTCAGTCGTTAAAAAATGTTAAGTTTCCTCATTCAACTGTTCTAGTAAATTACTGGTATTTATCTTGATATGGTTCTGCACTCTACTAGAACTAATATTATGAGTAGTTTGCAAGATTTGTATTTTGATTTTTCCACTGGTACATCAGACATGTATGTTGCTGGTATTTACACCTTAATATATATGATTCAACATACCTCTTGTACTTATGTTTTAAATCATGTATCTATGTTGCACATCATATGTATATTGCAAGTTTGGTTATCTATGCTATTTGATAACCTGGTACTACAGATTTTCAACAATCTTAAAGAAGTATTCTTGCTGCTTACATGCTTTATATATATCATGTCAACTAGATTTGGTGGTTTTGTTATTGGTACGGCATATGAAATTGTTTTGGCTGCAGAACTGAAATACTAGGAAATGAATTTTGTTAATGCCAACTCCAAGAAACCAAATACCAGATCAGTGAAGACTGGAACTTCTGCTGTTGTTAATATGGTTTTGAGTGAAGCTGTATAAGCTAAAATTCATGATACCAGTGACAAGTTTGTATCTCTGGAACCTAAAAATTTAACTATTCATGAACCGTTCGATTGGCTTATAGACACTGGAGCAAATGTGCACATTTCTGTTGACAAAAATTTGTTTCATTGTTTGTGTCCTACCAACCAATTGATGGAAAATCCATGACCATGGGAAATTCCAATGTTGCACGAGTTCATGGGATAGGACGCGTGTGATGCCCCGTCTTCTCGGCAATCCAGGTATGACGTCACGAGTGAATTTTATTACATAATTTAATTATGTTAATTGTATTTATGTGATGTCGCATGCCTAACGTGCCTATATGAATTATATTTTGAGTAATTGTTGCTTTAGAAATTAGTTATTACGTGTTTGGACTCAAAAGTCCATTTATTTGAAGATTAGGGACCTAATTGCAATTAGGGTGTTTGAACTGTTTTTGGCTACTTTGAGCTTGGGGATTCGAATTTGAATTTGAATTCTGACCCCACCATTGGACTTGTTTCGATGATTCGGTTCCGATGGAACTAGCCTCGCCTTTTTCTGAAGTTCTTTGACCTTTCTACCCTTTTGATTTTCTAACCGTTTGAACCGAACCCGTCGTGAACCGAACCAAACCAGTTTTCTTGGCCATAAATGGATCGAACCCTCTTCCATCCTCTCATTGTGCTGATCGATCCAAGGGGGAAAAGAAAAGGAAGAAGAAAGGCCACTATTCACCCGATCTTTGAGCACAAGATTCCGACTCCATTTCTCGCCCAATAAACGATCCAAGGTAAGCGATGAGTTCCTTTCTTCAAGTACTTCGTTTTCTCCCAATTGTATCTTATTTTTCGTACTCGAATCCGTACCTTTCTTGAAGATGATGAATAGTGTAGAAATATGAATTTTTACTCCCAACGTGCTTATACATGATCTATTTGAGCTAGAATCGAAGTATGTTATTCCCGTATGTGTGCTTTTCGTTTATTTGTTGGATTTTGCTCGTTTCTTGCCCCGTACTTGAACCTTCATTTTTGGAGCTTTAATGGCAACTTGTAATATGCTTTAATTCTTGAGTTTATTTCGTGTTTAAGTTGTTAAGCTTGTAATTTGGGACTTGTATTTGTAATTTGGTGTGATTTGGGCTTGTGGTTGGGTTGGTGCCATGTTTTTCCCCCTTTTTCCTCTCTCTCGCCCGCCATGGCTGCTGCTGGAGGTTGAAGACGAAGGGGAGACATGCCCGTGTTCCCCGTAGGCCTTTTCAGACACGGCTGTGTCTGGCCGTGGGTGGGCTGCCTGTATTGAGACACGATCGTATCTCAGTTTAGGCGTGGAGGGAGACACGGCCATGTCTCCCTGGTTTCCTCGAACCTCTGTACTGAGCCACGGTCGAGGCTCAGTTTGTTCTTTTGGGGAGACAAGCCTTTGTGTGGAGTTGTGTGCTTTGTCCCATTTCGTGTGTTTGTTATACGTTTTTATCCCTCCCCAAGTATGATCCTAACTTGATTTATGATATGTTATGTGTATGAATGGATAAGATATGATTCGTTTTATGATTTTATGGTATGCATTGGGTGTTTAAACGTGTTATGTGTTCTTATATGAATGAGTGAGACTATATGCATTGTATTTGTATGTGTTTGCATTCCTTAAGTGTCTATGCATACGCCGTGTGTCTTTGTGGTTCATCCTTGAGTCTAAATTCTATGTTTTGTCTTCAGTTTGTCTAGGTGCACCCGGGATGGTGTTTCGTGAGCTGTGGAGATTCCGGGGTGGATCACTTTTCTTGTTCCCGGCCTCGTCGGTGTAAGGTGAGGTTAGGTTATAGTTAAACCCTATAAAACGTGCTCATTTTCTATGCATTTGAACTATAAGCTTAGGTATAAGTAAATATGTGTGGAATACATAAGTTTATTATTTTGCTAAGCATTTGCAAGTATGATACGCTATGCACAAGCCTATGTACATTTGTTATGATTTGTTACGGTTCGTTTTGTTTTGCAACATTAAACCACGCTTCAAACCGTGTGCCTTTTCTGAACCGGGAGATATGAGTTAAGGATTTGACACAGAGAGGTATGACTAGCGTGGTTGTTGCAAGGTAAGGTTTGGTACGTAAGTTAATGTTTGGTAATGATAAGTAGCGGGTTAAGTTGTTATGTAATGTAATGTTTCGTATTTGTATAATGGGCCCCGGAGACTGTGGGCCAGGAATCTTGGGACGGCATCGGGCCGTCGGGCTTGCCCTGGACATAGTCTCCAATTTGATCAGATTACCCCTGAACTCACAAGGAGCTTTGGTGGGGGATGGAGATCCTGAGGGTTTAGAGTAGCTTGCACTCCCCTCACCCGAAATGGATGGTTAGGGTCACGCAACCCTTTCATCACAAAAGAAGGAGGTTTAAAATGTAAGTTTGATTAGTTTGTTTTGCTTTGTTATAATTTGATTCGTATGAGGAGCCCAGGATGGGATTTGATACTCGTACCCACCGAGTTATGTATGATTGCTTTGTTAAAGTTCGTGAAACGGGGATAGACTCATAATTAAAATAAAATATGAATCTTTCGAAAGTTAAGATAAGCTATGAACGGATTTGATACGATAAAGTATGTTTTGATATGTTTGATACGTAAGAATTTGTTAAGTTAAGTTTTGCTCCGTTTTAATAAGTAACCCCTATACGTATGTATCACTGGCATAGGTTTTGGTGTGCAAAAACTATCCCTGAGTTCACGAACATTATAATTTGAATGTGCTTTGCTCCTATATATACGTAGCGTGTGTGGGTAGCCCCTCACTCAGTCCGTGTGACTGACCCCTCTCGCTCCCCATTATTTTTAGTGTGCAGGTGTAGCATGGAGTTCAAGCTAGACGGAGTGAGTCGTGTCCTGGAGTTTGTCGAGTCCTTTGTTAAGTTTGCGTCTTCTGCATTTCATACGATTCGAATTTTATATTAGCATTAATGTATGATTATGTCTGTATTGTTATTTTATGTACTCGATTCAGGACATGCTTCTAGGAAACAGTTCGAACCCGTTTGCTTTTATGTTTATTTCGGGATTAGGTATCTATGCTAGTTGAACCTGTCACTTGTTGCTTGTGATTTATTGTTCGTTTGTATGAGTTGTTTCCGCATACGCACTTGTTTTGAATTTCAGGGTCTACGTTCCGCCTAGCTTAGGTGTGTGTCTGTTTGTCTCCCGTTCGCCTCTACTTGGTTCATGTACGGGTTTCCCATCTCGTATGTGGATTGGGCTTAGGTGCGGGGGATGTGGTGACCCACCGTGCGGGGTGCTACTACGCCTGGTCCTAAAATTTCCTTCGGTACGCGAACTATCACTAGAACAAGTGCATCATATCCCAACAATTCGGAGAAATATAATTAGTGGTTCAATGTTAGTTAAATCAGGTTGTGAACTCTCTTTTAAGCTTCATAAAGTTGTAATTCTTCATTATGGAACTTTCATCGAAAAAGGCTATTTGTCTGATGGTTTGTTTAAATTAAGAGTTGCGTGTGTAACTTCTTCGAATTTGGATGAAGCTGAATCTTCCAATTCTATTATGGTTAACAATGTTGAGAGTTCCAACGTTTGGCGTAGTCGTCTGGGTCATCTAAATGTTAGTTCCATGAAAGGTTTGATGAATTTAAATTTAACTCCAAAAATTGATATTGACAGAAATCACATATGCCAAGTAGGTATTGAAGCAAAACAAGTAAGAAAACCTTATCATAAAATTGAGAGAACTTCTGAAATACTTGAGTTGGTACATACCGACATATGTGAATTCAATGGAATCTTGACAAACGATTTGAAAAGATATTGTTCATGTACTTGATGAAACATAAAGATGAAGCACTTGAAAAGTTTATCATGTTTAAGAATGAAGCAGAAACTCAAACTGGCAAGAAGCATAAAAGGTTAAGATCAGATAGAGGTAGAGAATATGAGTCGAATCTCTTTGGTGAATATTGCCAAAAGTTTGGTATTGTTCATGAAGAGATTCCTCCATATTTGCCTTCATTGAATGGTGTGGCTAAACGAAAAAATAGAACTTTTAAAGATATGATAAGTAATTTACTTTTGAATTCGGGATTGCCCAAGTATATGTGGGGAGAGGCTTTGAATACGGCTTTCCATATTCTGAATAGATCCCCTCCTAAACATATGGATCGCACTCCTTTCAAATTTTGAAGAGGTAGAAAACCAAACTTGAAATACTTCCGAGTGTGGGGGTGTCTTGCAAAGGTACTAGTACCAGAACCCAAAAAGGAAGAAACTTGGTTCTAAAACTGTAGATGCAGTTTTTATTGGTTATGTGGAAACTAGCTATGCAATGAGATTTTTAATAATCAAATCCGATATCTCTGGCATAGATGTTAACACGATTGTTGAGTTTCATGTCACATTCTTTGAAGATGTTTTTCCTATGAAAACTGGAATGCCCCAAGATGTTTCTACTATAGATTCATCCCTTGCATCTAGTTCCATTCCTGATCAAGTGGAATGGATGACAAATGTGGGGGTTAATTCAAGTAGTACCAGTTTAATTTATATTGATAAAACTGAACCCAGACGGAGTAAACGACCAAGTATTGTTAAAGATCTTGGAAGTGATTATATCACTTACAACATCGAGAATGATCCTGGTACTTTCCAAGAAGCCATGTCTTCAAGTTAAGCAAAGCATTGGAAAGAAGCTATTAAAAGTGAGATAGATTCTATTGTCTCTAATAGGACTTGGGAACTTGTTAATCTTTCTCCGGGGTGCACTAAAATTAGATATAAATGGATCTTTAGAAAGAAACTTAAAGTTGATGGAACCATTGATAAGTTTAAGGCCAGACTTGTTGCCAAAGGTTTTAAACAAAAAGAGTGGATCGATTATTTTGATACCTACTCCCTTGTTGCTCGGTTGACTACAATCCGTATTCTTATAGCATTGGCCTCCATATACGTTTTTCCTACCCATCAAATGGATGTTAAAACTGCATTAATATACGGTGATCTTGAGGAAGAAATCTATATAGACTAGCCTGAGGGATTCGTAGCACCAGGTAGTAAAAATAACTTGTGTAAACTTGTTAAATCTCTTTATGGATTGAAATAAGCACCCAAACAATGGCATGAAAAGTTTGACAAGGCTATCTTGTCATTCGGCTTCATTGTTAATGATAATGATAAGTGTCTTTATTGCAAAATTCAAGGTACTTCATGTATCGTGCTATGCCTATACGTGGATGATATATTGTTAATTATTTCTTCTATGAACATTATTAATGAGACAAAATCATTCTTGAAGAGTTTGAAATGAAGGATATGGGTAAAGCTAATGTGATTCTTGGATTAAAGTTGATTTAGTTAACTGATGGTATAATAATTTCTCAATCTCACTATGTTGAGAAGATAATTGAGAAGTTTGGATATACTAATAGTAGAATCGTTAGATATCCATATGAGCCTACCATGACTTTATTTAAGAATGTGACTAGTGTTCTTGTTGATCAGTTGAGATATTCTCAAATAATTGTAAGCTTGCAATATCTTGCTAATGGTACGAGGCCTGATATTTCCTTTGCAGTCTCTAATTTAGCTAGATATACTAGTTACCCAAATCGTACACATTGGGAGGATTTGGATCGGGTGATGAGGTATCTTAGAGGTACCAATTCACTTTGGTTGCATTATGGTAAATTCCCTGAAGTTCTTAAGGGATAGTGATGTAAGCTAGATAGCCAAAAACTTTGGTACTAATGGGTGTACAGGGTATGTGTTTACCATGGGTGGAGGCGTTGTCTCCTGGAAGTTTTTTAAAAAGACTATTACAACTCATTCTACTTTTGGGGGAGAGTCATGTGCTTTGGATACAACTGGAACTGAGGCGCAATGGTTACATGGGCTGATGGATGGACTACCCATGGTTACCAAGCACGTACCAGCCATTGTTGTGCATTGTGATAGTCAGTCCACTATTGTAAATATTAAAAGTACAAAGTACAATCAAAAGACAAAGAGACACGTTCAAGTTAGACTAAAGTCTATAAGGAATTTGGTGTCTGAAAGAACAGTGGCCATTGATTTCATTGATACCAAAGACAATGTGGCACATGGCCGTAACGTGTCATTACTATGAATGGGGTCGAGATCTGTATTAAGATGAGACATAAGCAGTGCAGTTTTGAAAATCCCAACTAATTGAATATTATCGTGAAGCCGCGATTAGAGGAAACAATTTATTCCTTGAAAATATTCATGAACAGGACATGGCACATGGCCGTAACGTGTCAAACTTAAAGATTACTAAAGCTCTTTGCAACATGTTGTTCCTGATGGCTCTGTCATACCTAAGGTGCCAAATTCAAGGTGAAACATCCCATTTGTCCCTATGACAGGAAAGTCGAATAAATAAGGTAGCGGTTCAAACCAAAAAGTACCATTCTACTGAAAGCATGTTGCTGTAATTCTGATGGCTTTTATATTATGGATTTGTGGGGGATTGTTGGAACTTGACATTATATTATATGGATGATTTATTCTTGGAGAGATACCAAATTTCTTGGTAGGAATCCATAGAATAAAGTCCATAAAATATTAAATAAATTAGAAGCAATTTATTGTTGGATATTTATTTGAATTCGAAATGAGGGTGGTACCAGATGGTTACGAATAGTAATTGTGTGATATTAATACACTGGTATCTGGTCAAAAACATACTAGACGTTTTTGTAACCTTATTTTAGCAGTATGACTATCTTAATTGTAAGGTTTATGGTCTGCTATAAACAAGGCAATTAATGGTCATTGTAGTACCCCGCACGGTGGGTCACTACATCCCCCACACCTAAGTCCAATTCACATACGAGATGGGAAACCCGTACATGAACCAAGCAGAGGCAAATGGAAGACAGGCAAACTTACACCTAAGCTAGGTGGGATGTAGACCCTGAACTCCAAACAAATCTATAAAACAAATGTGTATGCGGAAGCGAATTATACATTCAAATATTAAAGCACCAGCAGCAGATGACAGATTCAACTAGCATAGATACCTAATCCCGAATATTAGAACAGTCATAATGCAAACGGGTTCATTCTGTTTCCTAGAAGCCTGTCCCGAAATCATATACATAAAATAAATAAAGATACATACAATCGTTATACAAACTGAACCAAATATACCAAATGCAAATGCGAAGTACTCAAACTATACAAGAGACTCGACAGATTCCAAGGTCTCGACTCACACCGCCTAGCTCAAACTCCACATAACACCTGCACACTAAAAACAATTGGGAGGGAGAGGGGTCAGTCACACGGATTAAGTGAGGGGCTACCCATACACGTTATATATATATATAAGGAGTATAGCACGTTCAAATCATAATGTTTGTGAACTTAGGGATGGTTTTTGCACACCAAAACCTTTACCCATGGTACATACATATAAGGATTACTTAACAAAACAGAGCAAAACATAACTTAACAAATTTACCCATGCTCTCGATGCCTTCGGTTTGAAAGTCGGGGAGGACTCGTGTGGGTTAGCTACCCCTCGAGGAATTTATAATGTAATGGATGGTTAGGGTCGCATAACTCTTCCATCAACGAAGTAAAGGTTGGATTATTTTTTAATGTTCTTATTTATAATGTTTAATGAGGAGTAACGGTTGGTTTGAGCCCGTCCCCGTCGGGTATAATGTAGTGAATGTAAATTCGTGAGACGAGGATAGACTTTAATGAAAGTAATGATACGAAATGGTAATGTATACGTATATGAAATTGTAAAGTTTTAACATGAAATGTTTTTGTGTGCAAAAACTATCATCGTCTTATGAATCACTGTGATATGTGTTATGCTCTATATTATGTATCGTGTGTGTGTGTTCAGCCCCCTCACTCAGTCAGTGGACTGACCCTCGCCCCTCCAATGTTTTTAGTTTGCAGGTACGGGGTGTTGGAGTTCGAGCTAGGTGGATGTGTGTCATGTCAATGGAGTCTGTGTCGGTCTGTTTAAGTTTGTTAAGTGTTTTATTTCAGTTAAGTATGTAATTATGTAAATGTATGCTTTGTACACTACAAGAAAACAGTCATTTTCCGACGAAATTTTCTGACGAACTATTTTCGTCTGAAAATTTCAGACGAACTTCCGATGAACTTCCAACGATCTATGAAAAATATCATTTTTTCCCTAACCAACCAAAATTCCGACGAAATTCGACGAAACTCCGGTGAACATAAACTTCAGACGAAAATTGCGACGAACTTTTCGCTTGAAAAAGAGTTATAACTATTTTAAGTTAGATATTTTGAAATTTGCGGCGAAACTCCGATGAAATTCTTTCGCTTGAAATTGTTTTAAAAATTTTTGTGAGGTTTTCAGAGAACAATCGCCTGAAATTTTCAAATTTGTTGCCCTAATTTCTTCCTCAAAATTCAGCGCCTCTTTCTATTCTCTCACTCGCGCCACTCTTCTCCAAAAATGAAATACACCAAACCCTTTTCCCCTCTCTTTCACAAACTGCGAGCCATAAATTTCACTCTCCCCAAAAAAATGATTTTTAAGTAGATCTTCGAACCCCATCGTCTTCAGATATGAAACAATAAACTCCAGCGCCTTGAAGAATCGGGGAACGAGGAATGGATATACAAACCCTAGCTTCATCTTCGTCATCTTCTTCATCGGGGCGGTGGCGATTCTGTGACTTCTCCGCCGTCGGAGGATGCTTGGTTTAATACTTACTTGAAGCTGCTTCCTCAATGGCAATCTCTTTCCTCCAATACTCAGGTAGATTAAATTACTTCTGATTCAACCGCTTTGTTTTGGAATTTTTTTTTCTTTTAATATTTTTTTTTGGAATTTTTGTGGAGAATAATCAGTGAGGTTTAGTAAATTGAGCCGAATAATGCTTGGTTGTGAGAGGTAGTGACGAAAGAGCAAGGACTGTGGATTATCCCCTCGTTTTGCGTTTAATTTTAGCTTTTTGGCCATGGAAGTGTGTTATTGTAGTTCTATCTTTTTCATGTGAAATTGCCTGAATTCATTGAGTCTCAGATGCTATAGCGGATAGGTTAGATATTTGATAGGCTTACTCTATTAGAGTCTCGAATTTGTGGTGATATGGAGTTAAATGATCTCGTTCATGAGTTCTATAGGATTAATCAATCTTATATGCTTCCTTGGAGGGAGATGTAAAGACTAAGGTTACTCTGATAGATTATGCCAGCTTATTATGTTTACCTCACTGCATACTGGATACCTATTGCCAATTTCTAATTTGATCTTCTAATAAGTTTATGCCAAGAATAGACATGGAAATGTTGTAGAGCCTAAATTCCTTGCGCCTTGATCGTTGAACCTGAATTACTTTTGAAAACTAGAGCCTTGGCTGAAATCTGTTAATTTTAGTCTCCAATTTTAAATTTTAGGCAATCTGGTTAATGAAAGACATCTTTCTGAAATACACTCACCTTTCTCCTCGGATTGGATGTAATCAATGTCAAAAACTTACTTTTCTTCTTTGCCCCACTCCTGTTATTCTGATTGCTTTCGGTGGTTCCTTGTTCAGGCGCTTATCCCAATTGAGATATCTAGAGTCAATTAGGTTGATGCCGGGAGGCTGGACATTGAAATGTCAGCCATGTTAAAAGAACAGTTAGTTAAGGTGTTTTCTTTAATGAAGGTAAAAATCATACAGCTAATCTTTTTTCTCTGTTCGTTTGTTTTTCACAAATTATTAGGGAGTTCATTGGCATTTAATTTGATTTGTCCATTCTGTTTTTTGGAATTAGCCAGGAATGCTATTTCAATACGAGCCTGAACTGGATGCTTTTCTTGAATTTCTGATATGGCGATTTTCTATCTGGGTTGATAAGCCTACTCCTGGTAATGCTCTCATGAATTTAAGGTATAGAGATGAACGTGCTGTTGAAGCAAGGGGCGAAGGTGAGTTGTCCTAACTGTTAATGTGAATTGTTATCTTCTGCTGTCAGTTCAATTAAGGATGTTGATATCCTTTTACAGTTACTCAGTGATTTTTTTGATGCAGCACTGGCTAATGATCTATCCTTTTTGTTAGATTCCTCAAGCTATTATGCTAAATGGATATGCTTCTTTTTTTTTCCTTATAGAACTGGACTCGAGGGGCCAGGATTAACTATTTCTCAAAAGACAGGGCACAGGCATACGGGCGCCTCAATAACCTTTACAATAAGCTGACATTTTCATGGGTCCCTGCACAGGCGTCGGTGACCTGAGGTGTTTAAACGACAAGGTAGGGTCCTTGGAAGACATTTTCATGGGTTTTTCATGTTGTTGAGGTTGTGGGTTTTGCTTCTCCTTTGGTATTCTTTGATTTTTACAGATTTTTTTGGTGATTTTACAATAATCTTCATTTTTCTAGTGATTTGGGTTAATTTGGCATGGTCATGGTATCTATGGGTCTTAGTGAGGTTTTAAAATCTCTGTTCGTATCTTGCATTTAGTCGATGAAACTCCAGTGGTAAGATAAATAATCAAAACTAAGTTTCGTCCCATTTATATTTTAGGGAAGACATTAAAACCATCAAGATGTTGTGCTTACTGTGGAAAAAGAATGAAAGTGATGCATAAATCAATTAATAGTTTGCATATTTGTACTGGCATAAACTTTCTCTTCATGTTCTTCTTTGAAAGAGATTGAGTTAAAAGATCTTCCTTATTTTTCTCTGGACTAAAATAGTCACAAAAGTGTTTCATAATCTGTTATTCTTAAAGAAAACATAATCTGGATTAAAATAGTCTCATTTATTATTTGATATTCTTTAAGAAAAGTTTATCTTTCTTATGTAATTTACTTCTGAATTTCTTCTGTTGTGCAGTAAATGTTTGGGATTAGCACAAATCAGGCTGGAGGTAGTCCTTCTGTGATACTTCAACTGCTTTTCTTTTGTTTTTTTTTTACTAAAGTATAATTGTTACGTCTCGATAGGTTAGATAATTTCAGAGAAAAACAACCAAGGGCAAGTTGTGGTGACATATCAAAACAATAAAGGGGCAACGGGGCATTGGAGTTGCATAAAAAGTTTGTTTAGATATTCATTAGCTAGATCTCTCAATCGACAGCACAATAGAGGTATATCAGCTTTTGTTTTGATTTCACTATGTGGATCTTCATTGATTGCCACCTTTTGTTGTCTATCTTAATTGTTTTGTTAAACTTGTGTTTTGGTGGATATGTTAAATTCCACTTTTAAGATTATCTTGCATTGAATTATATTTGCTGACCTTAAATATATTGCTGAACTCCTTTCCAAAGTTAGCAGTAAAAGTACTTGATGTTTGCTATAATATTTGACTCTGATTTGTGATGTTTGCACATACTGAAAGTTGTTGAATTGTTGTCATGTTTGCTACATAATATCTTGTCTGATTACAGCGAGGGGTGCGTTCTTCTCTGAATTGTTGTCACTTTCTTGTTT
The DNA here is from genome assembly GCA_037501455.1 of Lantana camara. Taxonomy (NCBI): domain Eukaryota; kingdom Viridiplantae; phylum Streptophyta; class Magnoliopsida; order Lamiales; family Verbenaceae; genus Lantana; species Lantana camara. The sequence continues at coordinate 96,897,332 of CM074857.1, read as the reverse complement.
TTTCTTATTGAGAATACCTTTATTTCGTGTGGGTACTTGTTTCAGTTCGTTTTCAAGAATAAATTTTTATTTTAGAGAATAACTACTGTCTGGCCGTGCAATGTTATGTGTATATGTGCTACTAATTTGCAAGAACTTTGATGAATTACATGGCTGTGCAATGGTATGTGTTAGTTTTGTGCATTATAAAATGAGAGTATAAAATTGTTGATTTCACACTATTGCGTGGGTTTTAATGCATTGTCTACTTGAAATTGTGGAAGAGAACTTTGGATCAAATTAATCTTGTTTTATCCTCATTCATTAAATCTCTAAACTTAGCTTCTAGGAGAAATAGAGAAAAGGCAAGGAACTCACAATCTCATGCACAATTCTCTTCTCTTCTTGTCTCTCTCTATATAGAGAGTTGTAGCATTTTGTCTGTTTTGCATCTGGTTATGTTCACACTATATTATTGTTTCTGTGTTCATGTGATTATTATGCATTTTACTTAACTGAATATCTCATTGTTTTGCAGGATAATGTGTGATTGTTTTGGTACTTTTGGGGGGCAGTGGCGTTAAGGGGCATTGTATGCTGAACAGAGAGTTTGATATGCTTAGGGTATAAATCTTTGTGTTTCTTAAAACATTATTTTAGTATTCAAGGATTTGGCCTCATCATTTTGAGATTTTCATGGAATATTGTTTTTAGTAAATGAAAACTTTGTAATTCGATAGAATTTATCGAATTTCTTATTGTTGGATTTATCATTGCAATATTGTTGTTGGAGTTATGGATATTGTTGAATTTCTTGATTTTTTTTTTTATGGTATATAATAGACAAAAATCATGCAAAAAACAGGTTAAAAATTTGGGAAAATAATTAAAAAAAATATTTGCGACGAAATTGCGTCGAATTTTCGTTTACAAAATAATAAAAAAATAAAATTTTTTGGAAGTTCGTCTAAAAGTCGTCGGAAAATTCGTCTGAAAAATATTATTAAAAAAAAATAAAATTATTGAAGTTCGTCGGAAATTTCGTCGCAAATAATATAATTATTGAAATTCGTCGAAAATTTCGCCGGAAATTTTGTCTGAACAATTATTAAAAATAATAAAATTTAACAAAATCTTCGGAAAGTTCGTTGGAAATTATTTCAGACGAAACTTTGTGGTTGCAAGTTCGTCGGAAAACTAGATGAAGAAATTTTGGTCAATATATTTTCGCCGGTAAGTTCGTCGGAACAAAAGTTCGCCGGAAACTAATCGATTTCGGGTGACATAATTTTTCGCCGGAGGTTCGTCGGAAGTTCGCCTGAAAATAATCGGAAATATGATCGAAAATTTCGTCTGAAATTAATTCCGACGAGGGTTTTTCCGTCGAACTTGAGTTCGTCTGAATTTCGTCGGAAACCTTTAATTTCAGATGAAAATGTTTGATTTTTCGTCTGAAAAGTTCGTCTGAAAATGACTGTTTTTTTGTAGTGGTACAGGTTTATGCTTTAAGGATTGAATGTTTGGAATTCGGGATAGGTTTCTAGGGCTAGTCCAACCAATATTTATTTTATGCACCGGATTTAATTGTGATTATTTCGGGACAGGCTTCTACGACCAGTTGAACCCGTGTAGTTGATAATGATTGAATTGATATGCTTGATGTTTTAAATTTTTGTAAGTTTGCAATTTTACTTTGCTTCCGCTCGTAGGTTCTTGTTTTATCTGTTGTATAGGGTCTAGGTACCGCCTAGCTTAGGCAGGGTCATGTCTGTCTCCCGTTCGCTACTGCTTGGCTCGTGTACGGACTTCCCATTTTGTATGCGGATTGGGCTCTAGTGCGGGGGATGTGGTGGCCTAGCGTTTCGAACGCTAGAACTACCATCATGTTCCTCTTCCCAAGAAGAAAAAAATCCATATCCCGTTCGACCCTATTGGCCGTCAGAAGCGTTGGAATTTGCATGCAAAGCTTCGCCGGTCGTTCGTCATCTTTGATCGATGATTCCTTATTCATTGGTTGTCGGATTTTCATTTTGAGACCACCGTTTTTTTCTTTGCGTCGAGGCCTTCGATTTGATATATAATATCAACACGTTTGAAATCAAATTTGTACAAATTTAGCGGTATAAATCATGCCCAATAAAAATGAACGGAATATTTCCTAAGATTCCACCAGAAAGGGGTTAAGTGCAACAATTCTGATAGATTAGGGGGCAAATCACCCAAAATGAAAGAATGGGGGGCAACCCACCCTAAAGCCCAAAGGACGAGGGTTTTTGTGTAATTAACCCTCAAAATATATAAAAAGTACATTACTTAAAATAAAAAGGGTTAATTACATATACACCACATGGGAGTATTAGAAACTACAACTTGTGACCCTCTTAGTCAAACAATTACACATACACCCATTGAGGAGTTTAAAAATTACACATAACACCCAAGAATCAAGATTCCCTTAAATTTTTGATGACATCATCAAATTTTTAACTTGATTTTCCTATTTTGCCCTTCATTTAGTACATATAATAATTTTTATTTCAAGAATTACCCCTAATTATATTTGAATTGGTACTAAAAATTTGAATTTAATTAATTAAATTGTTAACTAATATAAAATGGCATGATTTTGTCATTACAAATATTAAATTGTATATAATAAGTCTTAATTTAATGTGTTCAATAAAAAATTTAAAAAACTTTATAATATATAATAAATAATATTTATATTATATATATATTTATTATATATTATATATATATATATATATATATATATATATATATATATATATATATATATGTATAAGTGGGAGTTGGGCGGGTTGCACCGCAGATCTGGCCCTTCTCGAAGAGGACGGAGTTGAGGGCGACGGTGGTTTTTCTGTATTCGTTCTCTTCCAGCTCGCCGTAGACGTAGGCGCTACGCGGACGGCGTTGATGGGGTCAGCAGCGGCTTAATAGGTGGTGCGGGTAGATTTCCAGTCGGACTGCACGGCGACGGAGGGGGTGGAGGGGAAGTAGTGGCTGCGGACGAGGAGCGCCGACAGTGAACGTGAGGGAAACGAGAATGAAGCACACTGCATTTCAACAGCAGCGGCGGTGGAGCATGAAGCTCACTGTTGTGTGTATACGGTAATTTATATACATACATATATATATATTGATATCTATGATGCACGGACACTGCTAAAATATCATTTTGCCGTGTCGTGTCATGCCGTGTCGTGTCGGACACTTGTGTCCGACACTCCTTACGTGGGAAATTCAAAAAAAAATCCGTATCGCCGTATCCGTGTCGTGTCGTGTCCGTGACGCCGTGTCCGTGTCCGTGCATCATAGATTGATATAAAAAAAAAAAATATATATATATATATATATATAAGTATTATTTATTATATAATATAAGTACTCTCTCTCTCTATATATATATATATTAAGTTTTTTAAATATTATATTTAACACATTAAATTAAGACTTATTATATATAATTAAATATTTGAAATGACAAAATCACACCATTTTATATTAGTTAATGATTTAATTTATTAAATTCTAATTTCGAATACCAATTCAAATATAATTATAGTTAATTCTTGAAATAAAATTATTATACTAAATGAAGGGGCAAAGTAGGAAAGTCAAGTTAAAAATTTGATGATGTCATCAAAAATTTAAGGGAATCTAGGTTCTTGGGTGTTATATGTAATTTTTAAACTCCTCAATGGGTGTATGTGTAATTGTTTGACTAAGAGGGTCACAAGTTGTAGTTTCTAATATTCCCATGGGGTCTATATGTAATTAACCCAAATAAAAATAAATAAAATAAAACTCTAAAATTGTACAATACATTCCCACATATATAGAGAAAAAAAAAAGTTATAAATTTTGAAAGAGTTTAGCAAATAAATTTATATATGCAAAGAAACATAAAGATATCATGTAGTTCGAGTCCCTCGTAATGCAGCTATCATTGGTAGGGAGAACTTTACATCCTAAATGATTTGTCCCGACTCGACCTATGAAAATGGACTATAGAACCAAAAAAAATAATAATAAAGATTTCATGTTAAATCAAAATATATATAATATTATTATTTAACAATTGTCAAAATAAAATATATTTTATTAAAATATAATAAAAAATTTCTATCTTGTATAATAATCAAATAATAAAAGAGAAAAAAGCAAAATTAATTAACAAATTTAAAAAAGAAACTTAATGAGCAAAATAATGAATAGAAATATATTATAAAAATATAAGTTTTTAAAACATTAAAAAATCAAATATTAAAAACTAAATTAATAATTTTAACATAATTACATGAATATGAGATGTTGGAAAGTAGTAAGAAAATACAATATGGATGACATATATTCTAAATACCTACAAATAATTGATTATCAAAATCTGGAAAGCACGGACACGCCTAAAAATGTGTCCGTGCAGTGTCCAACGTGTCGGACACGAACACGGCTCCGACACTTGTCGGACACGGTTGAAACGTGTCCGAAATTTAAAAAAAAAAAAAAAAAAGAACACCGTGCCGGACACGGCGGGGTGAAGTGTCCGACACGACTAGGATACTGCTGGACAAATTTATAATTATATAAAGTTTTTTATGCATTTTTTAATATTTTTAGAATTTTTTGGGGAGAAAACTGAAATAACAAAACTTATTCTAGTTTTTAATTATACATATTTTTTTTAAAAAATTATTTTACATAGATTATACTTATAAAATATTTTTATTTATATATAAAATATATTTATTTATATAAAATATATCCGTGTCGGAGCCGTGTCGTGTCCTAAAATTTTTAAAAAATCCGTGTCGCCGTGTCCGTGTCGTGTCGTGCCGTGTCCGTGCAACATAGATCAAAATAATACAACAATTGGAATCAGAAAAAAAAAAAAAAAAAAACAAAACAAAACAAAACACTTGATTAGAAAAAGAAAACTTATTTTGAGAAAAAATGATCCTGCATGAAAATTATATGAATAGAGGTAGGAAATTAGCAATAACCTTGATTCATATAATGATTCGAAAAAATAACACTTGATTAGAATAAGACTCACCTTGAGAAAAGAATGGTCCTGCATGGGGAAAAAAAAAGAATCATATATGAATATGAAAAGATGTAGGTAATCACTAAGAAAATAATATTTCTATTATAATCGGAAAAAAACACTTGATTAGAATAAAATTTACCTTGACGAAGAATTATTCTGCATGAAAAAGAAAATTTATATGTGGATATGAAAAGATGTAGCTAGGTAATTAGTAACAAAATAACTTTTCTATTAGAATCGAAAAAGAAACACTTGATTAGAATAAGATTTATTTTGACGAAAAATGATCCTTTACAAGGAAAAACAAATTATATATGAAGGAGAAAAATAATTGAGAATCGAGTGAACTTGATGCTGATAATTGAAATCATTAGAAGGAACACGGCAGGAGATATAAACATGCAGCACCCTCTAATGCAATATCAAACTTTGGCCGGCGGAATTCAACTTAAAATATCACACGTTTTCCGAGAAGGAAACAAGGTTGCGGATTGCTTAGCAAATAGGGGGGCTTTGAGGCAAGAGATGTGGTCATTTCCTCATATGGGTATGCTACGTGAGTTGCGAGGCTTTCTCAGATGGATAAATGGAATCTCCCTAGCTTTCGGATATGATGACTAAGCACAACAGGAACTATAATGGACTAATCATTTTGAGGTCTGTGAAAGATATTTGGATGCCAAGGTATAAAGTCAATTATAAGATTATTATTAATCTTAGTGTTCATTATTTTGATGGGAACATTGATATAAATAATCACTTTGTGATCAGGCTATTTGATCATACTATATTTGATCTGGCTAGGCCGAGATTGGGAATTTTGTGTGTGCAGGACTCTTTGTGGAACGATATGTGCATGCATCAGGACATAGACGAAGAAAAGTGGAGCTGTCATGACAAAAAGAGGAATAAGCATGATAATGGTAATTGCAAGAGCAAGAATCCTCATGTCAAATACTTCACGAGATTAAATGCAAGTTGTGTATGAAGCATGTAATTAACTTTTGTAATAGATTCCGGCCAGTCCGAATCATGTTTTAAGTAGCAAGTTTACCTTGTTAGTCCGAACTGGAAATAAGCCACTGATCTACGCTAATCTTATTGTGTATCTGGTGGTTGACTTAGTTGTCGTGGCTTGGGACTTAGCTGCTAGCATGATTGTCGTAGCTGTGTCTGATGCTGGGTGGTCCTCGAATGGGACTAAGTTTAAGTTTTCTAATAGCCTGAGGTTGCTCAAGTCTATTAGGTTTCACCGGCATTTTTGTAATTCTTCTCTGTTTGATGCCAGGATTGTCACTATGTACCGTTTCGCTGTCATTGCAATAGGGGGGGGGGGGGGGGGGGGGGGTTCCTTCGTAAAATTCGCACGGTCTTTCTGATTTGTTAGACAAAATCTCATTAAATTTCATATTGATACTCTCCCCACTCGTATGAGATCCGCCAGCAAACCCTAATTTCATAAACAAACCATCAAATCTATCATTGTTAGGATCTTCCTTCAATCCTTACTATGTCACCTAAGCAATTGTGGCATACTGTGTGGCTTCCAGACGACCTTCTCAATCTAAGTTATATAAGGTAAGATATTTTCCTAACTCTAACTTATGGAATGCACTTGGCGGCAGCAACGGGTTGGCAAGTGAGGATAGGTGTGAATACCCATACTTTATGGAGAATCTCGTTAAACTGGAGGTTTATGATGTTCATTTGGTCAGTTTTTTTTTTTTTTATTTAGTATCTGGGGTGGGAGGAATCAAAATAGTACCGATCTGTGTTGTTCCCCTCATGAGATTGTGGATTCTCTGAGGAATTTTTTTACCGATTTATCTGTTGTAGGCCAAAGTAACTTTTCTTCTAAATCCAGTGAAGAGACGACTGCGAAACCATGCCCAGATAAAATTAAAATCAATTTAGAAGGAACACTCTTCAACTTCAAGGAGTCGAATCCAATTAAAACAAAGAATTATGGCAAGATACTCGGAAGGAGCTCCCTGTCTGTTAGGGTTCGTTTTTCTTTTACTAGACGTGGTGCTAATATGGTAGCCCATAAATTTGTTGGAATTGCGATTTCGACCTGTGTTGATTTTTCTATTATTTCTTCTTGTAATTTTCTTATTGTTCTTCTTGCAATATATAATATTCCCCTTTAAGGGGCTTGACTTTCAAAAAAATATTGATACGCGTATTTTGAATTTAAATATTTATGAGTATCATAATTTAAGAAATAAATGAATTTGATTAAGTAGATTTTAATCAAAAGATAATAAACATTAAATTTAAAATCTATTAAGGTATTTAAAATTTTTTGAGACTATCCACGTGTATAGTTACGTGAATAGCTTAGAGGGTTGTGAATTATATATATGGATATCATATTTTAAAAAAGTTATTCTTTTCATCTGTTGTTTACCTTTTTTTTTTTTTCATTTTTGAAAGTTTTTAAAATATTAATTTGTATATTTAGATTAAGTTAAATAAAGTTTTCTTTATAGCCAACAGGGGTTGGCCAAGTGGTTTGAGGGTTGATTCTCGAAGGCAATGACCCGGGTTCAAATACCTTTGACCATTTGGGATGTGTGTTAAAAAAAAAAAAAGTTTTCTTTATATATAAAAATCTCATATGATTGATAATTAATTTTAAAAAGTTCAAGTCATTAACCGATGAGTGTATAATATTTTTTCCAAGTGGCTAAGGTAGTTAGTTACATCATTAAGAAAAAAAATAAGCAAACATGTGGTGCACACGTGTAATTTTTCAACGTGCACGTCATCTTTCCAGTAAGTTTTATCCTTAAATTATAATTTTTTTAGAGTTACGGGATTACTTTACCGCTGAAAAAAATAATATCCCAAAAATACATATTGGGGACAGTTTGTAACCCAATTTTACAATTTCTCCACTAATATTTCAATGTGTGTTTTACTAATTTTATTGACATCTTCTATTTGACTTTGTGCAGAGTTCGGCTTTGTACGAACGCCATGATTCAAATATTGAAATACAAGATACAATAAATTCACTCCTAGTTTGCAGGGAATTGACAATTGTATTAAATTATTTATTTTTAACTTCCATGCATATCGGATATATTTATTTGTTTGATATATTAAAATTAAATTCACTTCTTACTTTTTATTTATTTTTTGGGAAAATTACATCCACCTACCCTGTAGTTAGGCGTAATTACAATCCAGTCCATCATTATCGCGAAATTACAAATAAGTCCCTATATTTCAAGTTCCGTTTGAGGTCCCTCGGAACCGTTAGGGTTCCGTTAGATTTAGGTCTGTAATGCCGAAAATACCCTTAGGACTACAATGTTATTGTCATATTATTCAGGGATCGTTTTGTTAAAAAATATAAACTATTAGTATCTTTTTGTCAGAATTATATTAATATCATATTTCCTCAAAAATCCAAAAAAAGAAATATATATAATTAGTAAACCTTATTTTTCTTGTGTATATTTATATTTTGGAATTAGTTATTAAATATATATTCTTTTATATAATCATATTTAAAAAAATCAAAAAAAAATCATATTTTTGTATTTTGAAGAAAATTAATATATTTCTAATAATTTTATTAATGCAAATTATATTTTATTTTACATAATATATTATTAATAAAATTAAATTAAAATCAAAACTCAAAAGAAAAAAGAGAAAGAAAAAATCCCCCGCCACCCCACTGTGAAGAAAATGAATGGCGCATGAATTGGGGAATTCTCGTTTCTTCGCCGAATTTGACGTACGGATAGTGCTTTTCGATCACCGTAACATGAGGATTGCATTGATACGAAATTCTTGGCCCGATATTTAGCAATGGTGGCTGCGTGAAGGATCAAAGTTGCGGCTTTCCTGTGAGATAACCGTCAACCACCATCACCGTCAAGGCGTCAACCACCACGAGATCCTCCCTCATGTGTCTCCATCTCCGTCAACAACCACGACCAAGACACCACCCGTTCTTCTTCTCCACATACACAATCACTCGCACTCACAAATTTCAGAAATACACTCTCAAAGGACGCCTACAACCCCAAGACCAGCACCAACGACCTCCTTCACTACAGCCGCCGCCTACAACCCCAAGACAACCCCTAGATCTGCAACATACACACACAGGGCTACACACACAGAGGCGATGCAAAAGCTTCATGGCCGCCGTGGCCTATTCTTCACCGCCACCAATTCCACTCAACATCACCCACCACCACCACCATCACTAGATCCGCTAAATCAACACCTCCACCCATGACCAAAACCACCGAATCGACTGATCGTGTCCAGATCCGGCGCCGCACCACCACCATCAATCACTTTCAGTGGCCCTCCAAACCAGATCCGCCATCACCGCCGTTTCGAAGATTCTTCCATGAGAGAGAGACAAATTTGCAGATAGAAATTTCTTCGATGGTGAATAGAAATTTGCAGAGGGAGGGAGTATTTCTTTTTGTTTGTCAGTGGAGGGAGTGGTGGGGAAGTAGGACCGTCGCGCGGTAATGGAATGACGGAGGAGAAGGTGAGGCGCGTGGTGGAATGGTTATGCTGCGTGGGTGGGAAGAGGAGGCAGATTTGGTCGCCGGTGAGCCGGCGATCCTTGCAATTTCTCTTGTCGGCGACCTCTGGAATTTGGGGGAGAAGGGATATACGCACATATACATATAATATGTTACATATTATAAATTAATAATAATAATAATAATAATAATAATAATAATAATAATAATAATAATAATAATAATAATAATAATAATAATAATAATAAGGTTTACTAATTATATATATTTCTTTTTTTGGATTTTTGAGGAAATATGATATTAATATAATTCTGACAAAAAGATACTAATAGTTTATATTTTTTAACAAAACGATCCCTGAATAATATGATAATAACATTGCAGTCCCTAAGGGTATTTTCGGCATTACAGACCTAAATCTAACGGAACCCTAACGGTTCCGAGGGACCTCAAACGGAATTTGAAATATAGGGACTTATTTGTAATTTCGCGATAATGATGGACTGGATTGTAATTACACCTAACTACAGGGTAGGTGGATGTAATTTTCCCTTATTTTTTTAAGTAAATTATGACAACTGCTTATTCTTTGACACGTTTTATAATTTCCCTCTTAACATTTGAATTTGCACGATTTTCCTCTTTACCTTTGAATTCTTTTGCACGTTACCCCTTTTGCACGATTCCGACAGAATATTCGTAGAATATTCCGTTCGAACTAATACAAGATGAACTTTGACCGTCGATTTCTCCTCCATCACGATGACCCAACAGTCAAGACCGCCACCATCGTGTTCCTCTCTTCAAGACGAACAAAACCCGTATCCCGTTCAATCCTATTGATCGTCGGAAGCTATCGGAATTTGCCTGCAAAGCTCTGTCTTCCGTACGCCATCTTTCACCGATAATTCTTCTTTCTCCTGTTGTCGGATTTTGGTTTCAAGGCCACCATTGTGTTCCTTGCGTTAAGATCTTCGATTTGTATAATATTAACACATTTGACATTTGATTTGAATAGATTGGCCGGCCCTTAGAAATCATGCCAAAATTTTGTTAAAAGAATTGAGCATAATATTGTCCAAGATTCGGTCCAAAAGGGAGACAGTTATACGTTTTATAAAGGTTAGAGAAGAAATTGTATAAATTTAAAGATTAAGGGAAAAAGTGCAAAACGTAAGAAAAGAGAAGAGTTGTTGCAATTTACCCTTATTTCTTTTCTTAGTATTTCTCTCTTTTCTAAGTCCATCCGCAGCTCTTTCTTTCTCTCTTTTTGTATTCACCATTTGAATATATGTTTTCTTTTTATCTTTTTATTCAATTTTTAATTTTTAACTGTTTGTTGTTATAGTTATATTAATTTTTTTATTTGTTACCTTAATTACATTTTAAGATTATTTTCCCATTTAAAAAAATTAATTTATTGTTTTTTCATATTTATTTTATTGTATTTTCGGGTTTTTAATGTCTTATTATTATTTTGTATTGATATTTTTTTTATTATTTTCATTTCTGCAGGTTTAAGCAGCCACATGTTTTAGGTTAGAATTAATGGTACGAGAGTTGTTTATTTTATATATATATATATTTCTCTTTTTATTATCTTCTAAATTTTTTGCATAGATTTTTCCCATCTATTAGTTTATCACTATTTTTAAATTTTTTACTTTTCAAATTTTTATTGTGCGTGTGTACACGATTTTATAATGTGAGATATTAATTACCCATTTTTGTGATTTATATTTGCTTGGGTTTTTTTTATAAATATGAATTTTTTTTTTTATTTAGATATTTATTTTCAATTTTTAGTTTTTTCTTTTAAATATTCCGTGCAATGCACCGTATTTTGACTACTGTTATGTAAAGCAGGTTACTGGTGTCCGGGATTCAATGGATAACCTAATAATAATAATAATAATAATGACATATTTTAATGACAATTTTGAACCAAATTAGAAATTTCATATGGATATTTATAAACAAGTCCATATATTGTAAGTAAAAGGATACGGAATATCTTCGATTAGACCGATCATAGCAAGGAAATGAGGGCTTTGATTCTGTGGGGGCTTTACTGCCGGCCTCGCCGGGCCTTCCCTTTACCAATGTAACATTTTCTTCTTTTTTTTTCCCTTCCGAAACAATGTGATGTGTCTAGCCCAAAACCCTTAAGATTAATCTTAAGCTTTCAAAGAGACTAATCAAAAGATCAGATAAAAAAACTTGATTCGTCATATCTCAAGGGTCTATTTTATAGTATCTTGTGACTTAGAGCTTTACTTATTCACTTTATCTTGGAGTTATCCTTAATATTTGTTTTTAGGGAAAATTACAAAATTGGTATACCATCTCCCCCCATTCAGCCGATCTGGTACTCTAATTTTTCGGTCAGCAAATAAACCCCATAACTCCCAAAAATAAGCAATTTAGTGCACATTTGACCCGAATAACGCTCAACCTGCCGGAAATCTGACCCATATTGACATGTGTCACTTGTACGCTAAATTGACCCATATTGAAATCCAACCCATATTGTCATATGGGTCGGATTTCCGGTGGGTTGAGTGTTATTCGGGTCAAATGTGCACTAAATTGCTTATTTTTTGGAGTTATGGGGTTATTTGCTGACCGGAAAATTAGTGTACCAGATCGGCTGAATGGGAGGAGATGATATACCAATTTTGCAATTTTCCCTTGTTTTTATTTGATTTATTAAGATCTTACCGGATTTACCTACGCGATACGCCTTCTGTTCGGACTAATCTGCTTCCTTCTTACCTTTGGATTGAGACTTGGGCTTGATTTTATTCAAGTGTTGGGCTGAACCTTGGGCTCCAGAGTAAGTCCCAACACAATGTTACAATTTATGTTCATTCTAATAGTTCAAATCAAATTAGAAGATTAAATTTATCTAATTACTCTTCTCTAATTAATCTATGGTTTCTCATATGAGAAAATTCATTTTTTTCACTTTACTCTCCATGGTTATATCTAAATAATATTTAAAATCATGTGATATAAAATATCATATCAAGTATGCGACCTTCTGTTTAATTTTTTTTTGAGAGCATATCACTGAAGACCTTTTTTTTTTTTTTTTTTTTGAAATCCATATCACTGAAGAGCTAGCTATTTGGTCTATTTATTGTACATTCTTCTCATTATAATCACTATGTAGGCGCGTTCAATAAAATTTACTCCTTAATAACTTGTAGTGCACTATGTGACTGCATAGCTATTTGAGCAATGACGCCATTAATTTTTTAAGATTGTTTGGAGAATGGGATGATTTAAAAATACCATCTTAAGTGTAATTCAATATGTTTCAAAAAAAAAAAAAAAAAAAGTGTAATTCAATAATGAAAAAGAAAATTTATAGTTTGAGAAGTTAAGAAAAATATTATGATGTTTGAACACGAATTATGAAGAAACACCATGAGAAATTAACTGACAGAAAAAAAAAAAAAAAAAAAGTTCAGGTATTCTATGTAATTTCTCAACTCTAAGGATATTTTATATAATTAAATTATACCTTAGGGGATATTTATAACTATCCCTTGGAAATTTAGTGGGAGCAGAAAACTATGAAGCTTCGGGCCGGCTGTTGTTTTTGTTTTATTTAAAACACCAATCAATTTTCACAAATATAAATACTTAAACTTGTAGCATAATTCATCTAATTAAACTCGTGGCAAAGCACGTAAAACACCTCGAACACAAAAGAACAGAATCAAATTGATTAAGAAAGGCTCACGTAACTGCTGCGTTTCAAGGGTGGTTTCGCAACGAGGATAGGCTTGAGGGCTTTGTTGATGACGATGACGATCTTCGCTGTCGTGGTTTCTCCGGCTTTAGCCAAAGTGTATATGGTTGGAGATGCTGATGGTTGGAGATTGAATTATAACTACACTAAATGGGCTGAGGGAAAAGATTTTCGTGTTGGTGATAGCATCAGTATGTTTATATGATCCATTCGTTTTAATAGTTTTCTGCAATCTATATTACCCATTTGTCGTTGTTTTTTTTTCAATTTTCCCTAACGATGATTCATAGTAGAATTTCAAAAAATTTTAATACGAAAACTTTGATTAAATTAATATTTGTAGTACCAAACCCATTAAGTTATATATACCACATAGTGACGATGACTATATATTATAGCAACTAGCTAGGGTCGTGTAATAACTAAGTTATAATCTTTTATAGTTGACAAAGTTTAAAATAGATTTGGCTCACTATTATTTCTCTTTTTTTTATTAAAAGAACTCAATAAAGAATATAACTTTAAAATAATTAAAAAAAGAATGTAATTTTCATTTTAGTAATATCATTATCTTGAACAAAATCTTGGCTCCTACGTTTTCTTCAACTTTTTCGATCTCTTTCCTCTCTTATTCTAATCTATCCTTTCAATCAATTCGTAATTGTATTATTAATTTCATTTACCTTTTAAATTTTATCGTATTTAAATATTTTCTATGTAAAATTCATATATATTAACAAATCTAACAAAATATCATAACTCCAATAGTACAAAAATTTAATCACATAACTAAATTTTACAAACTTCTACTATATACTCACGTTGGTATGAAATAAATGTCGTTTTCTTAATAGAATATACTCTACTGTGTGCAGCGTTCATATATAATCCAGCAAATCACAATGTCCTGAAGGTGGCTAATGGACCTGACTTCCAAAGATGTTCCTCCTCAAACACATCAGAAGTCCCTCAAACGACAGGGCACGACAGTTTCACCCTTTCGACTGCGGGAAAGAAGTGGTACATTTGTGACATTGCCGACCATTGCGACCAAGGGATGAAACTCGTCCTCACCGTCTCTGCTTCCGATACGCTCACACCCGCTCCATCTCCACAGCCGGGCAATTCTGCCGCCAGTGAACTCTCTGTCGCGAAACATTGTGCTTGGATGTTTGTCTGGATTGCTGCCTATAGAATGATCATGACCTGAGAAATGTGAGAGACGATTTCTTGTCTGCTTTTTTGTGTTTCATTGTGGTGTTTTCGCTGTTTTTGGTGCTATTATAATGTTGTGTTTTCTATTCGTATTAGGGAGGGGAAATGGTTAGAACTTAGAATGTGTTGTTTGAATAATATGTGAAATGATTTTATTTGTTTGTTACTTTGTTACATGTGTATCCACGAATCTGTTTGTTGGTGGTATTACTCTATTTTATCTAACTCCGAGAAAGGAAAAAAAAAAAAAAAAAAAGAAGGCAAATGAGACCTAATTAAGAATTATACTTTCATCCCTTATAATTGTCAATAAACTTCAAATGCCTCTTCTGCGAGACATTGTTAGGAATTTAAATATCATCCATGCAAATTATTGGAATTTAACATTATATTATATGGATGATTTATTCTTGGTGGGATACCAAATTCCTTGATAGGAATCAATAGAATAAAGTTCATAAAATATTAAATAAATTTGAAGCAATTTATTGTTGGATAATTATTTGAATTCGAAATGAGGGTGGTACCAGACAGTTACAAATAGTAATTGTGTGATATTAATGCACAGGTATCTGGTCAAAAACATACCAGACGTTTTTGTAACCTTATTTCAACATTATGACTATCTTAATTGTAAGGTTTATGGTCTGTTATAAACAAGGCAATTAATGGTCATTGGTGTCATGGCTTCTCCCCTATAAATACAAAGTTTCAGACCACAGAATTGAGAGAAATAGAGGAAACAGTGATTTAGGAAAGAAATAGATAGTCTAGATAGTCTTCTTGATTGGTACTGATAAACACACTTTGATCACAAAATTACATGCACTGGTATTTGTGAGTATTGTGAGAAACATCTTTTTAGCACAAAAACGCGTTTTTTGAAATACCAGCTAGACACTACTTTCTTTCATAAGAGCCCTGGTTAGTAGTCGAAATGAGATTCTCCTGAGATCATGTGTATCTGTGATTTGGAAATCTTTGGATTGTCTTATCCTGGAAGGAGCTTCACGACAACCTAACGCACTGGTAGTGGGGAGAATACTTCTTTAAGGCAAGTCGGCTTTTGCTGTCGATTCAGTCGTTAAAAAATGTTAAGTTTCCTCATTCAACTGTTCTAGTAAATTACTGGTATTTATCTTGATATGGTTCTGCACTCTACTAGAACTAATATTATGAGTAGTTTGCAAGATTTGTATTTTGATTTTTCCACTGGTACATCAGACATGTATGTTGCTGGTATTTACACCTTAATATATATGATTCAACATACCTCTTGTACTTATGTTTTAAATCATGTATCTATGTTGCACATCATATGTATATTGCAAGTTTGGTTATCTATGCTATTTGATAACCTGGTACTGCAGATTTTCAACAATCTTAAAGAAGTATTCTTGCTGCTTACATGCTTTATATATATCATGTCAACTAGATTTGGTGGTTTTGTTATTGGTACGGCATATGAAATTGTTTTGGCTGCAGAACTGAAATACTAGGAAATGAATTTTGTTAATGCCAACTCCAAGAAACCAAATACCAGATCAGTGAAGACTGGAACTTCTGCTGTTGTTAATATGGTTTTGAGTGAAGCTGTATAAGCTAAAATTCATGATACCAGTGACAAGTTTATATCTCTGGAACCTAAAAATTTAACTATTCATGAACCGTTCGATTGGCTTATAGACACTGGAGCAAATGTGCACATTTCTGTTGGCAAAAATTTGTTTCATTGTTTGTGTCCCATCAACCAATTGATGGAAAATCCATGACCATGGGAAATTCCAATGTTGCACGAGTTCATGGGATAGGACGCGTGTGATGCCCCGTCTTCTCGGCAATCCAGGTATGACGTCACGAGTGAATTTTATTACATAATTTAATTATGTTAATTGTATTTATGTGATGTCGCATGCCTAACGTGCCTATATGAATTATATTTTGAGTAATTGTTGCTTTAGAACTTAGTTATTACGTGTTTGGACTCAAAAGTCCATTTATTTGAAGATTAGGGACCTAATTGCAATTAGGGTGTTTGAACTGTTTTTGGCTACTTTGAGCTTGGGGATTCGAATTTGAATTTGAATTCTGACCCCACCATTGGACTTGTTTCGATGATTCGGTTCCGATGGAACTAGCCTCGCCTTTTTCTGAAGTTCTTTGACCTTTCTACCCTTTTGATTTTCTAACCTTTTGAACCGAACCCGTCGTGAACCGAACCAAACCAGTTTTCTTGGCCGTAGATGGATCGAACCCTCTTCCATCCTCTCATTGTGCTGATCGATCCAAGGGAGAAAAGAAAAGGAAGAAGAAAGGCCACTATTCACCCGATCTTTGAGCTCAAGATTATATTCCGACTCCATTTCTCGCCCGATAAACAATCCAAGGTAAGCGATGAGTTCCTTTCTTCAAGTACTTCGTTTCCTCCCAATTGTATCTTATTTTTCGTGCTCGAATCCGTACCTTTCTTGAAGATGATGAGTAGTGTAGAAATATAAATTTTTACTCCCAATGTGCTTATACATGATCTATTTGAGCTAGAATCGAAGTATGTTATTCCCGTATGTGTGCTTGTCGTTTATTTGTTGGATTTTGCTCGTTTCTTGCCCCGTACTTGAACCTTCATTTTTGGAGCTTTAATGGCAACTTGTAATATGCTTTGATTCTTGAGTTTATTTCGTGTTTAAGTTGTTAAGCTTGTAATTTGGGACTTGTATGTGTAATTTGGTGTGATTTGGGCTTGTGGTTGGGTTGGTGCCATGTTTTTCCCCCTTTTTCCTCTCTCTCGCCCGCCATGGCTGCTGCTAGAGGTTGAAGACGAAGGGGAGACATGGCCGTGTTCCCCGTAGGCCTTTTTCAGACACGGTTGTGTCTGGCCGTGGGTGGGCTGCCTGTATTGAGACACGATCGTATCTCAGTTTAGGCGTTGAGGGAGACACGGCCATGTCTCCCTGGTTTCCTCGAACCTCTGTACTGAGCCACGCCCGAGGCTCAGTTTGTTCTTTTGGGGAGACACGCCTTTGTGTGGAGTTGTGTGCTTTGTCCCATTTCGTATGTTTGTTATACGTTTTTATCCCTCCCCAAGTATGATCCTAACTTGATTTATGATATGTTATGTGTATGAATGGATAAGATATGATTCGTTTTATGATTTTATGGTATGCATTGAGTGTTTAAACGTGTTATGTGTTCTTATATGAATGAGTGAGACTATATGCATTGTATTTCTATGTGTTTGCATTCCTTAAGTGTCTATGCATAGGCCGTGTGTCTTTGTGGTTCATCCTTCAGTCTAAATTCTGTGTTTTGTCTTCAGTTTGTCTAGGTGCACCCGGGATGGTGTTTCGTGAGCTGTGGAGATTCCGGGGTGGATCACTTTTCTTGTTCCCGGCCTCGTCGGTGTAAGGTGAGGTTAGGTTATAGTTAAACCCTATAAAACGTGCTCATTTTCTATGCATTTGAACTATAAGCTTAGGTATAAGTAAATATGTGTGGAATACATAAGTTTATTATTTTGCTAAGCATTTGCAAGTATGATACGCTATGCACAAGCCTATGTACATTTGTTATGATTTGTTACGGTTCGTTTTGTTTTGCAACATTAAACCACGCTTCAAACCGTGTGCCTCTTCTGAACCGGGAGATATGAGTTAAGGATTTGACACAGAGAGGTATGACTAGCGTGGTTGTTGCAAGGTAAGGTTTGGTACGTAAGTTAATGTTTGGTAATGATAAGTAGCGGGTTAAGTTGTTCTGTAATGTAATGTAATGTTTCGTATTTGTGTAATGGGCCCCGGAGACTGTGGGCCAGGAATCTTGGGACGGCATCGGGCCGTCGGGCTTGCCCTGGACATAGTCTCCAATTTGATCAGATTACCCCTGAACTCACAAGGAGCTTTGGTGGGGGATGGAGATCTTGAGGGTTTAGAGTAGCTTGCACTCCCCTCACCCGAAATGGATGGTTAGGGTCACGCAACCCTTTCATCACAAAAGAAGGAGGTTTAAAAAGTAAGTTTGATTGGTTTGTTTTGCTTTGTTATAATTTGATTCGTATGAGGAGCCCAGGATGGGATTTGATACTCGTACTCATCGAGTTATGTATGATTGCTTTGTTAAAGTTCGTGAAACGGGGATAGACTCATAATTAAAATAAAATATGAATCTTTCGAAAGTTAAGATAAGCTATGAACGGATTTGATACGATAAAGTATGTTTTGAAATGTTTGATACGTAAGAATTTGTTAAGTTAAGTTTTGCTCTGTTTTAATAAGTAACCCCTATACGTATATATCACTGGCATAGGTTTTGGTGTGCAAAAACTATCCCTGAGTTCACGAACATTATAATTTGAATGTGTTTTGCTCCTATATATACGTAGCGTGTGTGGGTAGCCCCTCACTCAGTCCGTGTGACTGACCCCTCTCGCTCCCCATTATTTTTAGTGTGCTGGTGTAGCATAGAGTTCGAGCTAGACGGAGTGAGTCGTGTCCTGGAGTTTGTCGAGTCCTTTGTTAAGTTTATGTCTTCTGCATTTCATACGATTCGGATTTTATATTAGTATTAATGTATGATTATGTCTGTATTGTTATTTTATGTACTCGATTCGGGACATGCTTCTAGGAAACAGTTCGAACCCGTTTGCTTTTACGTTTATTTCGGGATTAGGTATCTATGCTAGTTGAACCTGTCACCTGTTGCTTGTGATTTATTGTTCGTTTGTATGAGTTGTTTCCGCATACGCACTTGTTTTGAATTTCAGGGTCTACGTTCCGCCTAGCTTAGGTGTGTGTCTGTTTGTCTCCCGTTCGCCTCTACTTGGTTCATGTACGGGTTTCCCATCTCGTATGTGGATTGGGCTTAGGTACAGGGGATGTGGTGACCCACCGTGCGGGGTGCTACTACGCCTGGTCCTAAAATTTCCTTCGGGACGCGAACTATCACTAGAACAAGTGCATCATGTCCCAACAATTCGGAGAAATATAATTAGTGGTTCAATGTTAGTTAAATCAGGTTGTGAACTCTCTTTTAAGCTTCATAAAGTTGTAATTCTTCATTATGGAACTTTCATCGAAAAAGGCTATTTGTCTGATGGTTTGTTTAAATTAAGAGTTGCGTGTGTAACTTCTTCGAATTTGGATGAAGCTGAATCTTCTAATTCTATTGTGGTTAACAATGTTGAGAGTTCCAACGTTTGGCGTAGTCGTCTGGGTCACCTAAATGTTAGTTCCATGAAAGGTTTGATGAATTTAAATTTAACTCCAAAAATTGATATTGACAGAAATCACATATGCCAAGTAGGTATTGAAGAAAAACAAGTAAGAAAACCTTATCATAAAACTGAGAGAAATTCTGAAATGCTTGAGTTGGTACATACCGACATATGTGAATTCAATGGAATCTTGACAAACGATTTGAAAAGATATTGTTCATGTACTTGATGAAACATAAAGATGAAGCACTTGAAAAGTTTATCATGTTTAAGAATGAAGCGGAAACTCAAACTGGCAAGAAGCATAAAAGGTTAAGATCAGATAGAGGTAGAGAATATGAGTCGAATCTCTTTGGTGAATATTGCCGAAAGTTTGGTATTGTTCATGAAGAGATTCCTCCATATTCGCCTTCATTGAATGGTGTGGCTAAACGAAAAAATAGAACTTTTAAAGATATGATAAGTAATTTACTTTTGAATTCAGGATTGCCCAAGTATATGTGGGGAGAGGCTTTGAATACGGCTTTCCATATTCTGAATAGAGCCCCTCCTAAACATATGGATTGCACTCCTTTCAAATTTTGAAGAGGTAGAAAACCAAACTTGAAATACTTCCGAGTGTGGGGGTGTCTTGCAAAGGTACTAGTACCAGAACCCAAAAAGGAAGAAACTTGGTTCTAAAACTGTAGATGCAGTTTTTATTGGTTATGTGGAAACTAGCTATGCAATGAGATTTTTAATAATCAAATCCGATATCTCTGGCATAGATGTTAACACGATTGTTGAGTTTCATGCCACATTCTTTGAAGATGTTTTTCCTATGAAAACTGGAATGCCCCAAGATGTTTCTACTATAGATTCATCCCTTGCATCTAGTTCCATTCCTGATCAAGTGGAATGGATGACAAATGTGGGGGTTAATTCAAGTAGTACCAGTTTAATTTATATTTATAAAACTGAACCCAGACGGAGCAAACGACCAAGTATTGTTAAAGATCTTGGAAGTGATTATATCACTTACAACATCGAGAATGATCCTGGTACTTTCCAAGAAGCCATGTCTTCAAGTTAAGCAAAACATTGGAAAGAAGCTATTAAAAGTGAGATAGATTCTATTGTCTCTAATAGGACTTGGGAACTTGTTAATCTTTCTCCGGGGTGTACTAAAATTAGATATAAATGGATCTTTAGAAAGAAACTTAAAGTTGATGGAACCATTGATAAGTTTAAGGCCAGACTTGTTGCCAAAGGTTTTAAACAAAAAGAGGGGATCAATTATTTTGATACCTACTCCCATGTTGCTCGGTTGACTACAATCCGTATTCTTATAGCATTGGCCTCCATATACGTTTTTCCTACCCATCAAATGGATGTTAAAACTGCATTAATATACGGTGATCTTGAGGAAGAAATCTATATAGACTAGCCTGAGGGATTCGTAGCACCAGGTAGTAAAAATAACTTTTGTAAACTTGTTAAAATCTCTTTATGGATTGAAATAAGCACCCAAACAATGGCATGAAAAGTTTGACAAGGCTATCTTGTCATTCGGCTTCATTGTTAATGATAATGATAAGTGTCTTTATTGCAAAATTCAAGGTACTTCATGTATCGTGCTATGCCTATACGTGGATGATATATTGTTAATTGTTTCTTCTATGAACATTATTAATGAGACAAAATCATTCTTGAAGAGTTTGAAATGAAGGATATGGGTGAAGCTAATGTGATTCTTGGATTAAAGTTGATTTAGTTAACTGATGGTATAATAATTTCTCAATCTCACTATGTTGAGAAGATAATTGAGAAGTTTGGATATACTAATAGTAGAATCGTTAGATATCCATATGAGCCTACCATGACTTTATTTAAGAATGTGACTAGTGTTCTTGTTGATCAGTTGAGATATTCTCAAATAATTGTAAGCTTGAAATATCTTACTAATGGTACGAGGCCTGATATTTCCTTTGCAGTCTCTAATTTAGCTAGATATACTAGTTACCCAAATCGTACACATTGGGAGGATTTGGATCGGGTGATGAGGTATCTTAGAGGTACCAATTCACTTTGGTTGCATTATGGTAAATTCCCTGAAGTTCTTAAGGGATAGTGATGTAAGCTAGATAGCCAAAAACTTTGGTACTAATGGGTGTACAGGGTATGTGTTTACCATGGGTGGAGGCGTTGTCTCCTGGAAGTCTTTTAAAAAGACTATTATAACTCGTTCTACTTTTGGGGTAGAGTCATGTGCTTTGGATACAACTGGAACTGAGGCGCAATGGTTACATGGGCTGATGGATGGACTACCCATGGTTACCAAGTACGTACCAGCCATTGTTGTGCATTGTGATAGTCAGTCCACTATTGTAAATATTAAAAGTACAAAGTACAATCAAAAGACAAAGAGCACGTTCAAGTTAGACTAAAGTCTATAAGGAATTTGGTGTCTGAAAGGACAGTGGCCATTGATTTCATTGATACCAAAGACAATGTGGCACATGGCCGTAACGTGTCATTACTATGAATGGGGTCGAGATCTGTATTAAGATGAGACGTAAGCAGTGCAGTTTTGAAAATCCCAACTAATTGAATATTATCGTGAAGCCGCGATTAGAGGAAACAAGTTATTCCTTGAAAATATTCATGAACAGGACATGGCACATGGTCGTAACGTGTCAACCCTAAAGATTACTAAAGCTCTTTGCAACATGTTGTTCCTGATGGCTCTGTCATACCTAAGGTGCCAAATTCAAGGTGAAACATCCCATTTGTCCCTATGACAGGAAAGTCGAATAAATAAGGTAGCGGTTCAAACCAAAAAGTACCGTTCTACTGAAAGCATGTTGCTGTAATTCTGATAGCTTTTATATTATGGATTTGTGGGGATTGTTGGAACTTGACATTATATTATATGGATGATTTATTCTTGCAGAGATACCAAATTTCTTGGTAGGAATCCATAGAATAAAGTCCATAAAATATTAAATAAATTAGAAGCAATTTATTGTTGGATATTTATTTGAATTTGAAATGAGGGTGGTACCAGATAGTTACGAATAGTAATTGTGTGATATTAATACACTGGTATCTGGTCAAAAACATACTAGACGTTTTTGTAACCTTATTTTAGCAGTATGGCTATCTTAATTGTAAGGTTTATGGTCTGCTAAAAACAAGGCAATTAATGGTCATTGTAGCACCCCGCAAGGTGGGTCACTACATCCCCCACACCTAAGTCCAATTCACATACGAGATGGGAAACCCGTACATAAACCAAGCAGAGGCGAATGGAAGACAGGCAAACTCACACCTAAGCTAGGTGGGATGTAGACCCTGAACTCCAAACAAATCTATAAAACAAATGTGTATGCGGAAGCGAATTATACATTCAAATATTAAAGCACCAGCAGCAGATGACAGATTCAACTAGCATAGATACCTAATCCCGAATATTAGCACAGTCATAATGCAAACGGGTTCATTCTGTTTCCTAGAAGCCTGTCCCGAAATCATATACATAAAATAAATAAAGATACATACAATCGTTATACAAACTGAACCAAATATACCAAATGCAAATACGAAGTACTCAAACTATACAAGAGACTCGACAGATTCCAAGGTCTCGACTCACACCGCCTAGCTCAAACTCCACACAACACCTGCACACTAAAAATAATTGGGAGGGAGAGGGGTCAGTCACACGGATTGAGTGAGGGGCTACCCATACACGCTATATATATATATAAGGAGTATAGCACGTTCAAATAATAATGTTTGTGAACTTAGGGATGGTTTTTGCACACCAAAACCTTTACCCATGGTACATACATATAAGGATTACTTAACAAAACAGAGCAAAACATAACTTAACAAATTTATACGTATCAAACATATCATATCATTCCATATCATATCAAATCATTTCATATCTTAGCTTGTACTTTCAAAATATCCCTATTTCATCTTATTAATGACTCTATCCTTGTTTCACAAACTTTAACAGAGCATTCATACATAATTCGGCGGGTAAGAGTATCAAATTCCATCCTGGACTCCTCATACGTATCATATCATAGCAAAACAAATCAAAACAAACATACCATACTTACATATCAAACCTCCTTCTTCCGTGATGGAAGGGTTACGCCACCCTAACCATCCATACGGTAAGGGGAGTGCAAGCTACTCCAAACTCTCAGGATATCCATCCCCCACCAAATCTCCAGGCGGGTTCAGGAGTAATCCTAACAAAATGGAAACCATGTCTAGGGCAAGCCCGACGGTCTGATGTCGTCCCGTGATTCCTAACCCACAGTCTCCGGGGCGCAACACACAGATAAAACATAACAGAGTAGAGAATATAAAACTTAACCCGCTACATATCGAATCATATCATACCTTACATATCATAACATACCTTACCTTGCAAATTAGGTCAACGGTGACAGTTTTTCCAAAACGGACAAGCTGTAGGGAAACGGGCATAACTTGAGTTTGAGAAATGGTAATTGAGTTTTGCTTCTTGGAAATGAAACTATAAAAATAGATATTTCCAACGGTATATGCTCAAATTGTGGTTCAAAGCGAGGCAAAAATGGCGTAGGTTTGAAGTTGAACGAAAGCAGTTTTTCGTGGCGACACAAAAATAAAACGGTTAAATCTCACAACCCACAATGAATTTTTATGTGATTCCAGTTGGAGAATATTCTATACTCAAAAAGGTTTCTACAATTAAAATTTCAGACAAAACGGAGCACGTATGAGGTCGTCGCGGCCGCGTAACTTTTACACTGAAAATTTATCATGGCTACGAGGCCAAATTAAATTAAACTTGACATGACGGTCGCGGCCGTGACACTTTTTAGGCTAAAAGTGGTCGCGGGCGGGACCGAGCTGTTCAGCCATGGTGACTGCTACGGGGGGAGGTTAAAAACCATCCCGAACCCTAGGAAACGGCACAAAACGAAAATATAACATCAAATATCACATATAGAACACATCGGACTTTAAAATAAGCTCGAGCACTCAAAACACGAAAACCTACACTATTTATCATCTTCCCAAATAAGCCACATAGACACAGATTCGAGGTACGAAAAAGGTATTAAATCGAAGCACGTAACGAGAGAAATACAAATCTTACCTTGAATCTTCAATCGAGTGGTCGGGTGTTGCAAGCTCGAGCTCCGAAGCTTGAATGCCAAATTTTTTTTTTGGGGGGGGGGGGTTCTTCTTCTCCTCCTCTCTATCTTGGATCACGTAAAATGGGAAAAAAGAGAAAGGAATCTCCATTTTCTTAAGGCTAAACGAGTCAGTCAAAACAGGTAGGATCACATGGTATCTGGTCCATTCGGATCAAATTTTAAAAAGGTAGGGCGATCAAACGACTTTAAAAAAATAAAAGGTTTAATCCGTTGAACCCGAATTGTCGAAACTAACTCAATGGTAAGGTTGGAATTCGTATTTGAATTCCTGAGCTCAAGATAGCCACGAGGGCTCAAAACACCCTAATTACAATTATGTCCCTAATTTCCAAATACTGGACAATTGAGTCCAAGTACACTTAATTAAATTCTAATGCGCACATAGTTAAAATAAAATACAAATTGACACGTAAGGCATACAAATTCACATAAATCATGAAAATACAGTGACTTCGTACCTGGTTCGTGGAAGAAACGGGGTGTCACAGTCATTGGTGTCATGGCTTCTGCCCGATAAATACAAAGTTCCAGACCACAGAAATAAGAGAAATAGAGAAAACAAGTGATGATTTAGGAAAGAAATAGAGAGTCTAGGTAATCTTCTGGATTGGTGCTGATAAACACACTTTGATCACAAAATTACGTACATTGGTATTTGTGAGTATTGTGAGAAACTTCTTTTTAGCACAACGTTTTTTGAAGTACCAGAC
This sequence comes from Lantana camara, assembly GCA_037501455.1. Classification (NCBI taxonomy): domain Eukaryota; kingdom Viridiplantae; phylum Streptophyta; class Magnoliopsida; order Lamiales; family Verbenaceae; genus Lantana; species Lantana camara. The sequence continues at coordinate 96,871,658 of CM074857.1, read as the reverse complement.
AGACACCACTGTCTCTCATAAGAGCCCTGGTTAGTAGTCAAAGTGAGATTCTCCTGAGATCGTGTGAATCTGTGATTCATAAATCTTTGGACTGTCTTATCCTGGAAGGAGATTCCCAGCAACCTAAGGCACCCATAGTGGGATGAATACTTTTTAAAGGTAAGCCAACTGTTGTCGTCTACTGCGGTCGTAACAAAATGTTATGTTTCCTCATTCAACTGTTCTAGTACATTACGGGTATTTATCTTGATATGGTTCTGCACTCTACTGGAACTAATATTGCGACTTGTTTGCAAGATTTGTATTCTAGTTTTTTCCACTGGTACATCAGATATGTATGTTGCTGGTATTTACACCTTAATATATATGTTTTAACATGCCTTTTGTACTTATGTTTTAAATCATGTATCTATGTTGCATATAATATGTATATTGAAAGTTTGTTTATCTATGCTATTTGATAACTTGGTACTACAGATTTGCAACAAAAATTTTGTTGTACAATATCAAAACTAGTTCTTCTCAAATTGATCAATATATGGAACCATCTATCAGACGATATCATGTGAATATGGCAAATCAACTTTTATTATTTTCAGGCTGATCTTGTGGCTTGATTGATTATCTTGCCTTTTGTATGTTGTTTCCTTTCTTTGCTTCTGGGGTTTAGGACTTCTTGTATATATAGTCATTTTGTATATGTTGTACAACAACACATTATACAATACACAAAACAATTCCTCTATCCATTATCTTTCACAAGGTACTAGAGCAAGTTTTAAATTTTGTCTTTTTTTTTTTGTTGCACGACTATAAGTGATATTAAAGGCGAAGAAGAACATCTGTACTGCCTATGCTTATCGATTGAATTCATGCAGTTTGTGACAAAATCAAGATGACAAGACTGTTGGAACCAACTTTTCACGTACCAGCGTTGTTGTTGTTGAAACTGGAACCAGCCGACCTCACATAGATAAGTACCAATGGTACCAGACACTTTGTTGTTGCTACTGGAACAAATTCGCCAGTTCCAGTCTGCAACCTTTCAGGCAATAAATAGTGACTGGATTGTTGATATTGGAGCAACGAGTCACATAACATATGATGTTGATTCATTACGAAACGTCGATTTTCGATCAAACATACCACCAGTATAGATCCTTAGTGGTGGGATAGAAGAAGCTCGTGTCATGGGCAAAGTCGATCTTGGAGACGGACTCACCCTGGAACGAGTTCTTGGAGTCCCTAATTTTTGTTTTAATTTATTGTCTATTAGTAAATTGACAAAAAAAATTGAATTGTTCTATGACATTCACATCCGATCGTTTTGTGATTCACGATTTAACCACAGGAAAGCTGATTGGATAGGGCAAAGGTTTTGGTTGTTGGTACTTCAGGTAATGTAAATTTGTGGCATCTTCGATTGGGACATCTACCGGTAAATCGTATTCATTTGGTGCCAAATATACATGTCTCCTCTGATTATAAGAAAACTTTGATTTACGATGCATGTTGGCGAGCAAAAAAACTCGATTGATTTACGATGCATGTTGTCGAGCAAAAAAACTCGATTGCCCTTTCCTAATAGTACGAGTAAAACAATGTATGCCTTTAATCATTTGGTCCATTGTGATATTTGGGGACCTTATAAGACAGAATCACGTTCTAATAACTATTATTTTTTGACAATGCTATATGATTTCAGTCGTACAACTTGGGTATATCTCATGAAATATAAATCTGAAACCAAAACTCATCTACTATCCATTTTCAATTGGGCTCACACATAGTTTAATTTGAGGGTGAAAGTTTTGAGAAGTGATAATGGATTGAAATTCACTCATACCCGATTTAAGAAAATATTATTCTTAGCATGGGATGGAATATCAAACCAGTCGTGTGTACAACCCTAAAAAAATGCGATTATTGAACGAAAGCATAGATATATTTTGGAAGTTGCTCGAGCATTGAGGTTCCAGGCACAACTTCCAATTAAGTTTTGGGGAGAAAGTGTTTCAGCGGCTGCCTATTTTATCAATCGCATGCCTATACAGGTTCTGAATGATAGAACGCCCTATGAGGTCTTACTTTGGAAAGACACCTAGCTATGATCATTTGATGAGTTTTGGGTGTCTTTGTTATACGCATGAAATGTTAGGATTAGTGCCCTTAAAGCTGACTTTGTATAGTTTGCTTTATCTATTTCCTTGTAAAAGCACAATCAGTATTTGAATAATAGACGAACTGATTTATATCAGAGGCAAACACTTCTTTATATATGCTCTTGTATGTTTTGGGTGTTTACATTTATATGGGCATGTATTAGAACTCCCTTAATCCATCAAAATTTTAGGACTTAATCATTCAGAGTAACGACTCATGAAACAAGCCCTAATCTGAGCTAGATTACAAATTACTCCAAGTTGATTGTATAGTTCGAAATTTTGGATTTTAGGAGGCTTCGGTTCATAACTTAGATCGGGGTGGTCATGCCATCTGGGATTGTAAGTGTTAGGGTATGGATTGTAATTTGGAAGCTGACATCCAAATGCGTTCATATTTTCTGAGGCACCTTCCTGAAGAGATGGACATGCGTCAGTGGGATGGGTTGTGCTTGCACTACAAGAAATCCTGCAAATTCCGACGGAAAATTCCGAGGGAATTCCGACGGAAATAGTGAATTCCGACGGAATTCCGAGGGAATTCCGACGGGACACATGCCGTAGGAAAACCCTCCCTCGGAATTCAAAACCGACGGAAAACCGACGGAATTCCGAGGGACAAAAATCATAAAAAAAAAATTAAATTTAAAAAATTCCGACGGAATTCCGAGGGAAATCCCGTCAGAATTTGCTTTAAAAAAAAAATTCAATTAATTATTTCCGACGGAATTTCCCTCGGAATTCCGTCGGAATTTACTGGAAAAAAAAAATTTAATTAATTATTTCCGACGGAATTTCCCTCGGAATTCCATCGGAATTTACTGGAAAAATAAAAACTTAATGAGCCCCTGGGGATTCGAACACCCGACGTTGCGGTAGGAAGACCTTATGGAAACCAAGGTAAACCAGTTGAGCTAGATCAATTCATTGGTTTAGTTTGATACAAATATTTATATATCATTTGAAATAATAAAATCATAAATTTTGTAGACTATATTTAAAATTGAGTTCTAAGAAAATATTAATTATAACTACAAATATTATAATAAGTCATAAGAATTCAATTTAAGCATAGATAAAACCGACGGAATTCCGACGGAAATCCCGTCTGATTGTACCGAAAAATGACTAAGTAACCTCCTCGTATTTTAGACTATCCATGATCCTCGTATTCCTAAAATTGACTAAGGCAAGGGCTCGTCATACCAAGTGCTCACCTCGTAAGTGCTTAGTATATCCCTTAAAATTGGCTAAGGCAAGCCCTCGTTCTACCAAGTGCCCAGCTCATAGGTGCTTGACATAACTCCTAAAATTGACTAAGGGAAGTCCTCGTTCTGTCGATGGCCCAGCTCGTAAGAGCTTGACATAACCCCTTAAAATTGACTAAGGGAAGAGCTCGTCCTATAGAGTGTCCAGCTCGTAAATACTAGCATAACCTCTCAAAATTGGCTAAGGGAAGAGCTCGACTTGTAAGTGCTCGGCATGTAAGTGCTCGCTCCTTGAGCGCTTAGCACGAGCCCAACGTCGACGGTTGCCCCACTCGCCAACCACCCCACGATCTAAGTACGTGGTCCGCAATTCTCGCACCCACTAAGTCAGATCAAGCTCGCGCCAGCTCCGACCAGGAGTATAAATATCATTTCTTTCACCAAAAAAGGGGGATAGACACAAAAATACATACCGAAACTCTGCCGAAATCTCGACTAAACTCTCTTCAATCCAAACAATCGGATTTGGTAAAAGAACCCACACTCAATTGATTCGTCGGAGATTCGAAGCCGATTACACACTTTCGAAGGCGACCAATTTCCGGCGTTATCAGTTTGGCGCCGTCTGTGGGAAACCACCGGATTTCCCAATCTTTTTTCAAAGTTATTCTCTTTATTTTCGTTTGGAAGATGACAGGATCTGAAACTAGAAGTCCTGACGAGCGCAGCTCTAGTTTGCCGCCGCGACTATCCCCAACCTGAGTAAGTCAAGCGAACTTCAACGTGAGTCAGGCGAACATCGACGTGTTGCGCCGCCTGCCGCCGGCGTTCCCGCATAAGAGAAACCGCACCGGAGCCACCGTGGGTTTCAGCCTGCCCGTGCAACCCCTGCAAGCTCTTGGTACCGGAATAGGCCAGAATTCACTTGGCATTCCGGAAGGTTTAAATCCATTGCTACTAAACCCGTTGTTGTTCAACCAACTCTGGGGGCCCCAGGGTGGAACGCAAGCCCAGATTGGAGGAGTCCAGGCCACCATTGCTCCACCTCGCACTACCATCGTGACGAGCAGAGCAGAGCGCACGGCTAACCGGCCGCTACAAGGGGAATTGCCAGTTCGAACAGATCCCCCACCCGTTCGTACCGAGGCAAATCCAAAAGTAGCGGGACCGAGCCGAGTACGAGACCCTATCCCACCTCCGGATGACGATGACCAAGTCCCGTTTGTACGGCGCGATGGGAAACAGACCATGGTGGAAGATGAGGAGGAACCGGATTCCCTCAACCCCGCTCAACGTTCTAAAACTCGAGCAGGGGAGAAAGAGAATGACCGCCTCACTCAGTTGGAAAAGGAGAACCAGAACTTGCGTGCTACCCTGAGCAGGATCGTAGAAGGGTCTCAGGTTGGTGACCAAGATGAAGTTCATCACCGAGATGCAAGAGGTCGGGATGATGAAGTTCGTCACCGATCGGCGCGGCACCGAGACGAGGAGGTGGTCGACAAGCCCCAGCGTCGTCCTGTCCGAGGTGATCGGGAGAGGCCCATCGAACTCTCCCCGCACCGGAGAAATAGGCGACCCCAAAGATCGAGGGCTGAGCGAGCCTCACCACTTTGCGAGGAGATATTGATGGCGCGAGCAGGAGATTCAAAGGTTCCCACCAACGTTCCTCGCTATGATGGTACGAGCGATCCTGAGGAGCACTTAACAGCCTTCGACCACCTCATGCATTTGTACGAGCATCCATTGGATTTCTGGTGTAAGATCTTCGTTACTTCGCTCTCGGGAACTGCTTATGATTGGTTCAAGCGACTTCTCCCGGGCTCGATTCGGAGCCTTGATCACTTGTACGAGCAATTTGATAGCCATTTCAGCCCCTTGAAGGAAACCAAGTTGCCCACTACATACCTCTGGAACGTTAAGCAAGGTCCCAATGAAACTTTACGAGAATTCTTCGCTCGTTTTGGTGCTGAACTAACCAAGGTTGAGAGTCCATCCGGCGATTTCCTAAGGCAAGCGGTTTACTAAGGGCTGAATGACTCCAAGATCAGTGCGGAGTGTGGAGATGCTATTGCTCGTCAAAGACCCAAGGATATGGTCCATCTCCGGAGGATAGCAAGTGAGTACATGGAGCAGGAAGACATGGCTCGCATGAAACGAGCGCGTGTCCAGGATAGACTATCAAGAAGCTCAAATAGGGAGGAGTGTAGAGAACGACGAGCAGGACCCCTCCCCGGGGGGCCACGAGTTGAACTCACCAAACGTAACTCTGAGATTCTGAACATTGTTGGTTCGAAAATGTTCCAGAAGCCTCGTCCAATGCCCCAAAACGAGAAGAACTCTCGCTCCAACAAGTACTGTGCATTTCACCAACAGAACGGACATGCCATAGATGAGTGCATCAGCTTGGAGAAGGAGATCCAACGCCTCGTAGCTGGTGGCAAACTATCAGAATTTGTTAAGTCCATGGATCGAAATCATAGAAAGCGAGGAGACAGAGCTCGCTCTCGCTCACGCAGCCCTCGTCGGTCTCGCTCACGCTCGCGCTCGCGCTCACGCAGTCCGCGACGCGATCGATGAGTAGCTAAGGGCACTAAGCAGACACCTAATGATAACATGCCCACTCGAGGAGTGGTTAATATGATTGCCGGAGGAGCAACAAATGGTGATACCAAGACCTCGCGAAAGAAAGCAGGGCGCCGATTTAGCCAAGAGCCTAACACTTCAGCTCAATACATCTTCCATGTTGACAAAGGCGAGGTCCTGGGTTTTACCGATCGAGATTTTGATAATGTCGTGGTTGACGAGGACGGTGAGTGCCCGGACTATCCAATGGTAATCAACGTCGACATCTACAACACCCAAGTCAAAAGGGTATTGGTAGATAGCGGCAGCTCGGTGAACGTCTTGCCACTCTCCACCTTCAATAAGTTATGTGGGAATGATGTTGCACTGGATGCCGTAGAGACCCCTCTCCTCGGCTTCGGCGGATCAGAACTATACCCGCTCGGCCAAGTAAGATTGGCGAGCTCCTTAGGCTGCGCCCCAAGAAGAGCCACGGTCCCATTGATTTATACGGTGGTCGAGGTTAACCTCCCATACAACGTGATCCTTGGGAGACCCGCTCTGGCAAAGTTTAAAACCATTCATTCAGCGTTCCACCGCAAGATGAAGTTTCCAACTCCCAACGGAATTGGAGAAATAAATTGCCAGCTGAAAGAGGCCTGGGAGTGTTACATGCTCTCGATTGTGAAACCTAAGCTAATTCATGGAACTCCAAAGCCATCAGAAGTTGTTCATGAGGATGACGACAAGATGCCCGATATGGGGAGAATCTCTCATTCGAATAAACGCAAGTTGGCAGTTCGGCAAAATGAGCCCAAGGAAACAAAGTTGAAGTCAACCGGAGATATCAAAGGATTCGAGCTCATCCCTGGTGATAGTTTGAAAACAACTAAGGCTAGAGCTCAGTCCAAGGAGAAGGAGCAAGTCATGCTGATTGACCTCTTGAACGAAAAGACAGTCATATCCGCTTAGCAGCCTCGGCCTAGGCCTCGAAAAGCAATCAGTTTGGGAAAATTTTATGCGTAAGATTTGTGGCATTTTATTCCAAGTATGATGTTCGTTTTCTTTAACATCCAGTTTAGTTTGCATTCAGCTTATGTTAAGAAAGAAAGACATTTTATTTGCACAAGTGTTTAGTTCAGTTTGATTCAATGAAAAGCGAAGACCTCGCAACTTTGGTCGTTTTATGCCAAGCCCCTTCGATACAAAAAACTAAACACAAAATTTTGTTCCAAAGTTCACACTCGAAGTTCGAGCACTGCACTCAGAAGGTTCGAGCACTACACACAATGCATGGAGTTGAAACACAACACTTAGTCAATTTTCACATCACCAAGGAGCTCGTTGTCAACAATGTGCTCGCCGATTTTGCACGCCTCAATGCCTTTGGTCGCCTTGACCATGCCATCCTCGTCGCCACGCTCGTCCCGAGCCGCGACCAACTCTCGCTCCTCTTGAGCAACACCTTCGGTCGTCCCGACCACGGCACCCTCGTCGCCACGCTCACCCCGAGCCACGATGAGCTCTCACTGAGTAACGCCTTTGGTCGTCTAGACCACGGCACCCTCGTCGCCACGCTCGTCCCGAGCCTCGACCAACTCTCGCTCATCCTGAGCAACGCCATCGGTCGCCTCGGCCACGACAACCTCGTTGTCACACTCGCGCCATACTGCGACCAACTCTCGCTCATCCTGAGCTTCATCTTCGATCGCCCCGATCATGGCACCCCCATCGCCATGCTCGCCTCGAGTTATGACCAACTCTCGCTCACCCTCAACTTCACATTCGATTGGAACGCCATCATCCTTGGTCGAGTGACACCCCTCTCAACGACTACGGCTTTGATCTCATCAATGGCAAATCCGAGCTCATTAGCATTAACACCCTGTAAGGTCGAACCTGGCCCATACAACCAAGTACCGGCCTCGTTTATCATCCTCTTCAAGATCAATCGCATCAACCTCTGCACCTTCACGAATGACACCCAAGTAGTTGAGCTGGTTGTACGCATACTCAAATACGGCATGGAATCCAATGATATTGTTAAGAGCACAAACAACATCAAACAATGGACTCCTCATGAAGCGCTAGCCCTCGACCATGTCCGTACGAGTCTGAATAGTGGATGCGCCCTCGAACTCCTCAAGCTTCGCATTCGGCTCAAGGCGCACCATCTCGCTCCACTTAAGCCTTGCGCTCAGCTCAGAACGCATCTTTTCACCTTCCTCAAGCTTCGCGCTAAGTTCGGAGCGTGCCTTCTTGCTATCGTTGAATCTTCTCTTAAACGAAACCAATCAGCAAATGTCACTGGATGATTCTCTTCCATCTTCTCGACTCTCTTCGCAAGAGCCGACATCTTGCCTTGAAGTGCTTGAGCCATCACATAGTTCCTGGATGCAAAGTTCGATTGAGCTAGAATATGATTTTCCTTCATCTGGACTCTTTCGTTTGCCTTCTCGAACTTGCCTTAAAAGTTTTCAAAGGACTTAGTGCGTAACTGGAGATTGGAGGTAGCTTGCCCATACAAATGTCTATGCTCATTTTTTCTATTCTTATAACGGGAGGCAAGACGAGAAAAGTGCTCGATTCCCGTCATAAGATTCCAAAAATAAGCCAGGTATGAGTGTTCGACATAGCTATACTGGACGAACATAAACCTAAGGAATTAAATTATACTACTTCCTCGATGGCCTCGTTACCAACACCCGAGCTCTCAACAACCCACTCAATCCGAGCACCCTGCTCGCAACTCATATCAACTTTACTATTCCAACCCGACGAATAAGGATTGTGGTATGGAAAGCATCTCGACATACAGAAACCCAATCCAAGCAATTCAAGGATAGAGCTCAGAGATTACCTCAATGCTATGGAAAATCTGAGCAGCCCCTCGTTCTGCTCAAATGGATCCGAGCACTCAACACTCGTGGTAAAAATGAATTCAGTTCACCGTGGAAATATTTTTTGAAAAGTCAAAACCCTAAAATACGGAATAATACGGTAACGAACGACGCGAAAAATGCTTAGAAATTTCAAAATTTTAGGACTCGACATTCTCGCTCCACGAGCACCTCGCACGCCTCGTACTCGAGGAGCGGGGGGGCAAATGATTGTACCGAAAAATGACTAAGTAACCTCCTCGTATTTTAGACTATCCATGATCCTCGTATTCCTAAAATTGACTAAGGCAAGGGCTCGTCATACCAAGTGCTCACCTCGTAAGTGCTTAGTATATCCCTTAAAATTGGCTAAGGCAAGCCCTCGTTCTACCAAGTGCCCAGCTCATAGGTGCTTGACATAACTCCTAAAATTGACTAAGGGAAGTCCTCGTTCTGTCGATGGCCCAGCTCGTAAGAGCTTGACATAACCCCTTAAAATTGACTAAGGGAAGAGCTCGTCCTATAGAGTGTCCAGCTCGTAAATACTAGCATAACCTCTCAAAATTGGCTAAGGGAAGAGCTCGACTTGTAAGTGCTCGGCATGTAAGTGCTCGCTCCTTGAGCGCTTAGCACGAGCCCAACGTCGACGGTTGCCCCACTCGCCAACCACCCCACGATCTAAGTACGTGGTCCGCAATTCTCGCACCCACTAAGTCAGATCAAGCTCGCGCCAGCTCCGACCAGGAGTATAAATATCATTTCTTTCACCAAAAAAGGGGGATAGACACAAAAATACATACCGAAACTCTGCCGAAATCTCGACTAAACTCTCTTCAATCCAAACAATCGGATTTGGTAAAAGAACCCACACTCAATTGATTCGTCGGAGATTCGAAGCCGATTACACACTTTCGAAGGCGACCAATTTCCGGCGTTATCACCGTCGGAATTATTTAATATTATTTTTAATTTTTATTTTTAAAAAATCCGACGGAATTCCGATGAAAAATTCCGTCGGAATTATTTAATATTATTTTTAATTTTTATTTTTAAAAAATCCGAGGGAATTCCGACGGAAAGTTCCGTCGGAATTATTTAATATTATTTTAATTTTTATTTTTAAAAAATCCGACGGATTTTTAATTTTTATTTTTAAAAAATCCGACGGAATTCCGACGGAATGCCCGTCGGAATTATTTAATTTCTATTTTTATAGTTTATATTTAAAAAAACCGACGGGAATCCCATCGGAATTCCGTCGGAATTATTTAATATTATTTTTAAATTTTATTTTTAAAAAAATCCGATGGAATTCCGACGGAATTTCCGTCGGATTTATTTAATTTTTATTTAAAAAAAAAATAATAAATTCCGTCGGAATCCGGTCGGAATTCCCTCGGGAATTCCGAGGGAATTCCGACGGCCTGTTTCCCTCGGAATTTTCCGTCGGATTTCGGCGAATTTCTTGTAGTGTTGCAGAGAGTGCATAAACTCACGTTATTGCAGTATTACCTACGCCCATGTTTTGAACCAAAGTGGTTAACAAACTTTTAATATCATCAAGGGAAGATGAACTAACCTCATTAACCCATCATAATATGTCTGGGTTATTATTAAACTGATATGTATTTGCAAACATCGTGGAGATCAATTCCCTTGCCTCTATAGAATTTGACTGGATAGATCCAACACGAATAGGGGTTAATCGAATTAATCAGTATAATCAATAATTTGACTAGATAGATCCCACACGTGCATGAAGCATGTGTGGGGCATGTGACACGTGTGGCGTGTGCCACATGTGTTGTTCGTGTGAGCATATTATTTTAATTATATTGTATAATTAGATTTTGGGATTGGGTTAATTAAGAACTAATGAAAAAGCCCATTCTAGAAAATAAATCCAATAAATAAATAATTTTAAATTAATTATTAATTGGAATATTAGTTTATTTATTTACGAAATAAATAAAAAATAATGTCCAACTTTATTAATTAATGAAATAAATAAAGGATAATATCCTAGTTTATTTATTTATGAAATAAATAAGTAAAGGTAATATCCTAGTTTATTTATTTATGAAATAAATAAACGATAATGTTATAACTTATTTATTTATGAAATAAATAAGTAAAGGATAATATTATAGTTTGTTTACTTATGAAATAAATAAATAAAAGATAATATCCTAAACTAATGAGGATACAGATATTAATTAATAATACATTTTAATTAATTATCGTAATTATCTCTTGACATTAATAAAAAAACAGAATTCTAGAAGAGATAAGAATTCTTTTCTTATCTGATCGTTACTTCAAGATTATAAATAGATAGGGGATTTCTTTTTTCTCTTTAGACCGATATTCTTGAAGTATCTTAGTTTTCTAGAAAAAAACACAAAAAGAAAAACACTCAATTTATCCTAGCCAAAACATAAGTTATATAACTAGCATAAAAGAAAAACTCTAAATCTATCCTAACAAAAACACAAGTCACATAACTAGCATTCTCTCTAACGTGATAGTTCTAGTGTAGATTTCTTTGGAGGAATTCTGTCTTGGAGTTTCGAAGTAAGAACCGTTTGAGGGATTCTTGTCGCTTGAAAACTATTGAGAAGGGCTCAAAACACTTCAAAAAAACTCCAATTAAAGTAAGTTTAAAAAACTTTCTTAGTTTTGTTTAGGAATAAAAATTGCAAGCAAATGATTCCTTGTTGAAAAATTTTAAATTTTCGCTGCGTTTCGAACGAAGTACTGAATCACCACATGCTCAGAAACCCCATGTTTTGAACAGCTCGCTAACAATCAATTGTATTTTTTCCAATACTCCTGAAGGTTCTCGTACTCCTTATGTTTAACCACATTTCTCGCATCAAATATTTGTAGCTCGTGAGGGTGAAAAGTAATAAGTACTTGTACAGGAACTTTTCTACACATTTCTGCAAAGTAGTAATGCACCTAGTAGGGGTAGTACAACCAATCTTTGGTGGCATATTGTAGAGAAAATAGAAAGGGTCGCAATTGTTTTTGATACTCTGTCACACAATGTGGTTTCATAAACGTACATACCTAGCAAGCTAATATTTTGTTGAACACTTTATTAAAAGTCCTCAAAACTAGAGAGGGAGAGAGAGAATGGATGGCGTACGTTAAAAGAATAGAGAGAATGTGGTGAAAAGAGTCCTTAAATCTATTGAAAATCTACTTCTAAAAGTATGCAAGAGAGCAAAAAACAGCAGGGCACGAACGTGATCTGCAAGAATCTTTCCTTATCCACTCCGACTTTTTCTCCAAGAGATAAAGACTCCAACTTCACCCATAATAAAAGCAAGGTTGATGTGGCGAGAAGTCACCAAACTGAGTAGTTCGAAAGTTAGAAAAACCCGCAGAGAAAGTCTAGGAATTTGCTGTTAGGAATAGTGCCCTTAAAGCCGATCGTATATCCGTTTTAGTACTTTCCTTTTGTAAATCACAAGCAATCTTTTAATAATAAACGAACTTTGGCAACACTTATTTATATGCTCTTGTTTGATTATATGATTAATTTAACTGCGCATGTATAAGAACTCCCCTAATCAATGTGACTTGTAGGACTCAACCATTTAGGTGAAATGGTTCATGGAACGAGCCCTATATCACATAAGTCATGATTATAAATCACTCCATGCCGATGAGTCCTAAAGACAGTGGAAGTGTCGACTTGACTCGTTCGAGTCTTGCTCGTGTGATCACGCCCTTAAGAAGGACCACCTTGTTTCATGGGGTGCAAAGTGTATTGCTGATACGTGCGTGATACATGGGGGTGCTTACTTATTCTAAGTAAGTACACTGAGGTGTCCCGTGTGAGAATATTCCTGAATTGGAAAGGAAGTTAGGAAATATCTCACGAGTCATTGATGTGATTAAGTGATCCTTAGACTTGAGGTTCCATTGATACTTTATGAGCTAACTCTGTAGTCTTAGGCATAAGCTTTAAAGGGTGTCGCCTTAGACAACTGATTCAAAGCTTATGCTAGGACTGCACAAGTGGCACATGAAAGTATATGAGAATCGATAAAGAACCTACGCTTGCATTAGCAAGTTGATCTCTTATTATGTAAGTCATTCATATGCCATATAGGAGTCCTTGGCCAAAGCAGTAGATCGAGATCAAGAAATGAGTTTCTTGGATTGAGATCAAATGGATATGAAATGCACTTAACTTTAAGATCAAGATTATTAGGGTTCTAAGTATTCCCTTACCCTAGATATTGATTGAGAGATGGGACGTAGGAGGATTGTATCTCACATGAATCAATGACTTAAAGGTTCTTTCGAATTGAGACATTCTTATTCAACTAGGGGTCATACACATGTTGCTAGACTATGGTCGTATGATCTGTGGACTGATTAATTAATCAGGGTCACTGCTAATTGATTAAGAACCTAGAGGGTCACACATAACAACCCGGTCACGTGGGTTAAGGCTTAAAATCGATTAAACGAGTTGATCAGGCCAATAGGAGATTGGTGGGGTCCATACGTATGGGACATGTGTCCCTAGTGACAAGTGTCACATGTGTTAGTGATGTTTAAATAATTAATCTTGATTAATTATTTAATGGACTTTAATTTAATTATGAATTAATATTAAAGTTCTAATTTGGAGAAATAAAGTCTAATAAATAATTAATTGAGAATTAATAAATTATTAGTCTTCAAGTTATTTATTATTAAATAAATAAAGCAAAATAAAATATCTAAGATAGTTAGATATTATTCTTGCGTGACAAGTTGGTCAAAAGGAGACTTTTGGTCAAAGTAAGAGTCTTTCTCTCCAGTTAAGAAATCCCTTACCAAAAGAGTTTTGGAATTCTTGTCCAACAAGGAAAAGGGGGTTCGAACCCCTTATGCTATAAATAATAGGGGTTCGAACCCCATTAAGGTTGATAGAAAAATTCTCCTTCTCCAATTATTATATACTAAACCCTGGAGCTTAATCACCGAATATAGAACTAGCATCCTCCCTATTCGGATCGTGGTCGAGGTTGGTGGACTAATTCTATAGAGGGCTACTATCGTGAAGTCTTGAAAGATTTGAAGGAGCTTTTGGGGGCAAGCTGCGTGAAGAGCGTTCTTTGGCAGCTAGAACATGTCAAGAAAGCTACTATCTAAGTGGGTTTCTTGATCCCTACGAATTTGGGAATAGGAATTGCAAGATTCGATTCTATCTTATTGGGAAAAATTTTTATATTTTCACTGCGTTTCTGTTTTTCATTTTCCTAACAAGTAGTATCAGAGCCACCTTGCAAGGCCTATTTCTGATTCGTCTCCTTTATTTTGAATTTGGTAGAAATTCTTAGATTTAGATGCGATTGAGTATTCATGAGTTTTTTAGAAATCTAAGAAAAATTGAATTTATGTTTTTTCCTAAATATTTCTGAAAAAAAGTTTTGGAAAATTTTGATTAGAATTTTTTTGAATCAAATTAGATTGAATCGTGTTTTTAATTTCTGGATTGAATTGGGTTTTGGTGAAACCTGTGATATGAAATTGAAACGCGAAACGAAATGCGAGCCTAGGCATGCTAGGGCGTCGCACGCCCAGGCCCGTGCCCCACCGCACAGCAGTCCCGTAACCGCGCAGCACTGTTCGCCCACGCCTCCCGTAACCACGTGGGAGGGCTTCCGCCAGCGCCTAGGCGCATCCGCACACTGTTCCCGTAACTATGCTAGAGCCCTGCCGAGAACCCCCACCCACCCCCTGCTGCTGTTGCTCGCGAGGCGCACATGGTGCACGCCTGGCGCGCGCTGCTGCTCGGCGTGCGGTCGGGGTTGCGGGTTTTCGAGGTCGTTCTTTGCGATTTCGTTTTTTCGTGTTCAGCCCGATAAAATCCCATTCAATTTTATTCTTTAAAATCGGTTTTATTAAAATTAATTTTATTTATGAAATAATTTAAATTTCGGGAATTTAAGAAATTAAAACGGATTTAATTTTTGGGAAAAATCACACTTGTTATTTTGAGTCTAGATGCAGAATACGGCCAGGGTACCCTCGTAAGGAACACCCATGCACCCATATATTCCCCTCACAAATGTTCGAGTATTTCTAAGTCCTAATCTTAAAATCTATGATGGAAGACAGCCAGGGTACCCTGAAAGGGGACACCCTCGTGCTCGTACATTACCATTGCAGACATTCAAACATCAACAAAAACAAGAATAGACAGATAAAGTTCAGCATTAATATTGAAATAAATCAAGCTTCATTGGCAGAAACTTTATCACAAGCAAAATAGACAGCAAGTTCGAGCGCACCGCCAAAAGTACGGTGATCAAATACAGAAATTAAATGTTCTTAACAAGAGAGGAAGTAAACAGAGTAGAATTTTGGGGGGCACATGAGAAGCATCACTGGGCTTGGCTCTCAGGCTCTGGAGGGGCAGTTGAGAGGGGAACTGGGGCCAGCACATCAGCGTTAGAAGTTTGAGCATCGCCGGGATCCTCGCCATCTTGAGCATCGACGGTGATACCATCGTCTTCTATGCGAAGGGGCTCGGGGTTTATGGGGTTGGTGGCCATGAAGTCTCTCTGGAGCATCATCACGAGCTTATCGTACTCCGGCTCTGTCAAGCTGTCTGATGGGTCCCCAGTGCAGACAATTGGCTCCAAATTTTCATCTAGGTCCATGCGCAGGCGCTCATCAGTCCGAGCGCTCTCAGGTGTCATTCCCAATTTCACCATTTGGCCCACCGCCTTCCAGAAGAATCTCCGGGCGTTATCAAAACAGTGGAGGTTGGCCGCAAAAGCGAATGCTTTGGAGCGCACGAATCTCAACACTGCCTCATGCTACCTTCGACTCCAAGCCAGCTACCTTCTCCTGCAAGTTGGCCAGCTCCACCTTGGTCGCTTCATTCTTGCGGGTACTCTCGGCCAGTTGCCTTCCCAGTTCCCCATTATCCACCCTCAGCTGGTCACGCTCCTCCTTGAGCTTTTTGTGACAATCGTCCAAGACCAGATATGCGTTGTTGGAATTCTTCAGGGACTCCCTCAACCTCTGTTGCTCAAGTTCCGATGCTGTAAGTTGGGCGCAGACATTGTTGTAGTCCACCTGCAGTTGGTCGGGATCGGAGGTGCGCAGCAGCCTCTTGTACTTGGTTTTATGCTCGGAATACGCTTACGCCCGCCCCTGCAAGTTCTTTAGCCTGGGGATCACAGATATGCGTTGTTGGAATTCTTCAGGGACTCCCTCAACCTCTGTTGCTCAAGTTCAGATGCTGTAAGTTGGGCGCAGACATTGTTGTAGTCCACCTGCAGTTGGTCGGGATCGGAGGTGCGCAGCAGCCTCTTGTACTTGGTTTTATGCTCGGAATACGCTTGCGCCCTCCCCTGCAAGTTCTTTAGCCTGGGGATCACCTCCTGAAGGGCCAAGAATTAAATTTACTACCAATGTCAAGAAAAACTTAGAACTTTTCAAAGGAATTTGAAGTCTCACCATCAAGAGAGCGTGGCAGGCATCATCCGCAACCTGTGCAGCGTCATGCTCATTTAATTTGTCATGATCGACAGAGAATTGAAGCTTACTGACAATCCCCGCGACCAGGTTGCTGGTGGCTGCGCTCTTCCTCAAAAGGACCGGGCCATCCCTCCTCGGGCGTTTATAGCGAGCGTCCCCCTCGCATCCGATCTTCTAGATGTCCTCATCTTCTGACGATGAGGTATCACCACCCTCGCCACGAGGGCCCACAACCGCTTCTTTCCCCTTACCGATGATGGGAACAGAGCCAGGCAATCTCCTCCTCTTCCTCGAGCTCTCCGCGCGTAACCCATCGTGTATCTAGATCGCCACCCCCGAGCGGTTGCAGGAGCTGCCGGAACTCAGTGCTATGGGTCCCTCAGGAGCATCCGGCGGCCCCGAGCGTCAGGTCTTCGATGTGGCCTTCGCCGCGGCCAGCATTCTCCCCACTCCGGCGAGCGCTACCTCCGCCGTCACCTCGTCCCGTACCGCGACGGGCACCTCTCCCCCTCGGAGCATTTGAGGGTTGGGGAGGCTGTTGTTGTTGTTGTTGCTGCTAATTGGCGCCCACCTGGTGAGCGCGCATCATCTGAGCAATACTTTCTGCGTCAATTCCCGCCATAAGTATGTCTACGCCTGCAAATTGGAAAATTAAACGAGCATCAGCAAAATAGTGAAGGAATATTCGTACAAGGCGAAGGATAAAGTGTTAATGCTAGTCTAAATGTTAGAGATGTTAGTTCCTAGAATCTAACCATCGCGGAACATGGTCCAAGCGGGAGGATTGGGCACCATCTCCGGAGGATAAACTAGCCCATAGCGGAACAATACTTCCTCATCCTTCATTAATTCTTTGGCCTTTATCCACTTCCTCTCGTTTTTCATCACGAGGGCCAAATTCTTCGCCCAACGCTCAAAGATCCTATTTTCAGATCTATTCCTAACCAAGGGCCCCTCTCCATGAACTATCCACCCTCGGTGAGCTCTAAAAATCCCCCCGGGTGTCCCTACGAAGAAATATTTCTCCTTCTAGTTCTCGCTGTATGAGGTCGAGGGCGAGTCAATCATCTTAAATCCAGATTTAGCTTGGGCGTAATAAAACCCATCTTTCGGAGACGAGCACGGTGAACGGGCCACCTGGATTAGACTGTTGAAGTTATCTATCGAAGGCTCATGGCCCGTGACCCTCATCAGGATCACAAAAGTATTTATTAGGGCTATGCCGTTTGGGAGAATTTGAGATGGGCTAAGGGCGAGGTAGTTACAAATATTGGCAACAACGGGCGGAATGGGAAACCTTAAACCCCCGGCCAGCACGGAATCGAGATAGACGGTCGTCATCCCTGGTGGCGGACAGTTGGCCCTCTCCCCCTCCACAGGTAGGCCAATGGGGAACACTGTCTCATCCCAATATACCTTAGTCCTCAAGTCTTCTAGATCCACGGGCGTCAGTATGCTCTCTATTTCATCTGGGGTCCTATCAGTTTGGTGAGGGTTATTTACCCTCACTTGCGTCAAAGGCTCCTTCCCCTGGCGGCGACGTTTGCGGGGGGGCTTGCCCTCAAACCCGACGCTCGTGCTACGGTCCCTCAAAAGCCACCCTTCCTAGGGAAACACTCCATGAGGGCTCCTCCCTCTCTTACGCTCGAGTATTTGACACTTGTGGGTCATTTGCCAGAGGAAACCCTCTCGTGCATCCCTTCGAGCATCACCCTCGCTCGAGTAAGATCTACCCCAAGAGAGGCATCCGTACGCCTGCACGATAGATCTTGGGCCTACCAGCGCACGACTCTCGCCAACAACCTCTGACACAGTGGCAGTGCGCACCTCATACCTGACACGCCGCCCACTTTCAAAGTCATCACTTTCATACCATCACGGTTCGCCACATGCTAGGGCAACACAGGTTTGTGACCACTTGGTCAAATTACCCAAAGCACCCCCACCCCTAACATATAAAAAGGGGAAGACACATGCTTTGTTCCTCAAGTCATCTTCTTCACAATACACTATACTCTAAAACTGGGCACATTTTCCTCCATTTTCTCCATCTTCCCAAGCTCTGCGTTACACTCACCTCAGCTGCATCCTTATTGCACTCGCACTCTTGGTGTTATCTTAGTTGGAAGAACCCACGCTCAAAAGGAAACCCAGTTCCTGAGGCTCAAACGTCTGTGATGGTCTTCCCTTTCCTCAACAAATCTTAAAGTGTTTGGTGTTAAAGCAACCTTCTAAGTTCCTGCACCATCATTATTAGTCTTCAAGTTATTTATTATTAAATAAATAAAGTAAAATAAAATATCTAAGAGAGTTAGATATTATTCTTGCGTGACAAGTTGGTCGAAAGGAGACTTTTGGTCAAAGTAAGAGTCTTTCTCTCCAAGCAAGAAATCTCTTACCAAAAGAGTTTTGGAATTCTTGTCCAACAAGGAAAAGGGGGTTCGAACCCCTTATGCTATAAATAAGAGGGGTTCGAACCCCATTAAGGGTGATAGAAAAATTCTCCTTATCCAAATATTATACACTAAACCCTAGAGCCTAAACACCGAATATAGAACTAGCATCCTCCCTATTCGGATCGTGGTCGAGGTTGGTGGACTAATTCTATAGAGAGCTACTATCGTTAAGTCTTGAAAGATTCAAAGGAGCTTTTGGGGACAAGCCGCGTGAAGAGCGTTCTTGACGGCTAGAACGTGTCAAGAAAACTACTATCTAAGTGAGTTTCTTGATCCCTATGAATTTGGAAATATGAATTGCAAGATTCGATTCTATTTTATTGGGAAAATTTTTTATATTTTCGCTGCGTTTCTGTTTCGTTTTCCCAACATTTGCAACCCAACATGACTGCAGAGCTTGGTCAAACCTTAATGCAGAGCTTGGTCAATCCTTAAAACGTTAAATCATTGTAAAACTTCCCAATATGCATGGTTTTGACTTTTTTCGTCCATTAAATCGATTTATTGATTAAAGATCTATTAAAACTCAACAACGAGTCAATTAACACAAAAATATGAAAATTAAACACATTATCAAACTCTGTTAAGCTGTACATCGTTAATGTGCATCTCTTTTACTTATTTTCTTTGTCAGTTACTTATATTACTAGATATATATCTTGTATCGATTTTTATTTGCGTAACATAAAAGGTCCAAAATTTATAATAGTTTATTTATTCAATACATTAAGATAATAGATACATATTTTTTTTATATCTGAAATATAGAATTTTTTATAATTCAATTTACAAACTGTTATCTAATATTTAGATTTGTGAAATAAATGAATTCCATATGAAATTAAGTAGTGCTAGTGTGATTCATTAAGGATGCGAACATTTAATAATTTTATATTTATTTAACATATATATAAGAATCAGTTTGCCACCGACCAGGCCCACAATTGAAAAGTATCTGATAGCCGCATCTAATCCATGCCTTTTAATTATTATTATACTATTGTAAAATGCATTCGTTCTTCACAATGTTTTTAAAACCGGACCGGAGGGCGAACCGATAGGCTTACTGGTTATCGGTTCGACCGGTTCGACCGGTTCAACCACTGGTCCAACCGGTATGACGTAATAAATAAATAAATATTATTTTATTAATTAAAATATAGGATATATATCATAAATATATAAAATAAACTTATAATTTTTAATATTTAAAAAACAAAATAATATTTTTTTTCCACAATATCTAATAAAATACATTACAAGACACAAAATTATATTCTTTTGGATAATACTAATATTTATTTTTGCATAAAATCTATAATGTTTCAAAATAAGTGATTAAAAAAAAATAATAAATAAAAAATAACTTTACCCATCTAAAAACCAAGCCCCATAAGGCCCAAGGCCCAAAAAAATATATATAAAAAAAGCTTTGTAAACCTTATGAGATCAATTCGCAGCCACTACTGAAATTCTGGAAGAGTTTCTTTCTTCTTCTATGATGCCGCATACCGTTCTTCGTCTATCATTTTCTTCCGAGAATTAATTCTATATATATATATATTTTTTTTTTGATGTTTCTTCCTTCCATCATCTTCTTCTAATAAGTAATTCTATTTTTTTTAGAAACAATTAGTTATGATTTCATCAAATAATCATGTTTTCTATCAATCTCTACCCCTAAATACTGCTGGAAGAGAAAAGTTATTCTATCTTGCCTGAGATGGAAAAACCGAAAAGGGTGCCAAATGGAAGAAGGTAAGGTAAGAGGGGAAAAAAAAAAGAAAAAAGAAAAAAAAAAAAGGGCTTTAATCCAAAAACCGCCGGTCCGGTCCGGTTTTCATTACCGGAACCGGCGGTTAACCGGCCGGTTTTTCCGGTTCCACACCGGTCCGAATCTCGCCGGTTTTGGAAGCCCTGCCGGACCGGACAGGCCTCCGATCACCGGTTGAATCGGTCCGACCGGCCGGTCCGGTCCGATTTTCAAAACACTGGTTCTTCAACCGCTTCCTCTTACACCAAATTTCTGCCTTCCGGCCTCCCATGCTAGATTTCTGCCTCCACTAACAGCCTCCTCCACACCAGATTCCGCCACGCACACCGCAGCTTCCGCGCGCCACCACCGTCTCCTCCCAAACCAGATTCAACCGCGCGCCACCACCGCCTCCTCCCAAACCAGATTCCGCCGCTACTGCAGCTTCCGCGCGCCACGACTCTCTGGCTTTAATATTTCCACCACCACCAGCGTAACAGCTTCTCGTGCGCTGCCACCATCGTTCGTGCCAAATAGAGAGATTCTAAAATATGTGCGTATATATAAATTAGATTTTCAATTTTATTCTTATCCCAAGCTTTTTGATACGTTGTAATCCTAATCTCAAAGATTCAGTTTCTTTTATAAAAAAATCTTTCTTCAACCTGCGGTCCTCTCTCTCTCTTCGAATTTCTCTGCACCAACGCTAGCTCTATTCACGTGACCACCTTAATAGATCGCCCTTTCTTGCAATTGCAGTTTCAGTGATGATAATGTTAAATTTACATGGCACTTGCTTGAGTTTTATGTGAATTCTGTCCTCAGTGATGTATTTGGCTTTGGTTGAAATTTCAGAGCAATTTGATTTAGGTATCAGCGGGGTATTAGCGAGGCGCTTTCAAGGTTGCTGCACATTGAGGACCTGAAGAGGTTGGCTGCTCAAAATACATTTGAGGTGATGGGTTTTGAGATAGAATCGGTTTGTGTTGTTTACATTCTTTTTGGCAACTACATGGTACTTAGGATTGTCATGATTTAATAGAAAGTTTAATGCCTTTAAGGGATTATGTTTTTTTTTTTTTTGTTCCTTTTTGTTAATTAGGGCACGGTAATATTGTAAAAAACTCTGTAATTTGTTAATGGGGATTTACTCACAAACTTTCGTTCACTCATTTATTGTAGTTGCTGCAACTCTCACAACAAGTTGAATGTTCGAAGGGCTAGGGTGTTTAAATGTTGTTTTGTTTTTGTAAGAAGGCTAATTGATATTTTATGGTGATGCAAGTTCTCTAAACGATCATTTATATGAGGTTTGTGTTTTTGTAGGAATACATTCCCGACTTTTTAGTCTTCTTGTGTATTGGGTGTTTTAGCTATTAGCACTTTTGTTAACTACGGTTTACATTAGAGCTTTTTTTTTTTTTAAGTGTTAGTGGAAGCTGTAGATGTGGGCAATCTCCAGCAGCTTTTCTCATCATTAGAACCAATTCCTCGCAAAGCAGTAAGCACCGGTAACCTTTTAATTTGGATTTGGAGTTTGTGTGTATCTATATTTTTTTTCTTTGAATTTGATTTTAATTGTGATATATGGTTGTTTTGCGTGTAAATTGGCAATAGTGCGGAAACTTGTTAGATTTGCTTGTTTCTAGGATTATTGTTTTAGTCCCTCAAGACAACTCAATCCTCATGTACCATTTAGTATGTATTTGAGATCATTGAATCTATGTATGTAATATATGAAGAGAAAGGGGGATATAGCGCTATCAGATGACTCTTTATTATTTTGGTGTGAGGTAAGCACTAGAAAAAACATCAATTTGATTTGAAAGAAGGAACGCCTATCTGATTTGCAAAAGATGTTTGATTAATTAGAAAGCTGTGAATCTTACTTCTTGCTTCTACATAAGTAGTATTATTATTGTTCACCACATAGCTCTAATAATTTATTTGAACTATCATTTATGCATATTTTGTGCGCGGCAGTGTTTGTGGGTTGTTTGCAATTCCGTATCAGATATTTGCTGAAATGCATTCTGGGGAATAATATGTTACTGTGTGTGTTCACATATTGATGACTCAAAACTGCTTAAGTATCCCATGTTTAGATCCATTTTAACCTTTTTCAACATGTTGATTTCTTGGATTTTGAAGAATATTTATTTCAAATATATCTTATCGTTGATTGTTGTCTATATTTTTAGAAAATCGGATATCGAATCGGGTATCCGATACCCGACAAAGAAAATCGAATCGGATACGGGTAGTATTTCACTACCCGAAATATCCGATCGGATAGCCGATCTACCCGATTCTTTTAAGAAATAAAAAATATATATATATTTATGTAATGGGTTTTCCCTTCTCCAAAAATATCTCCAAACTCCGATCATTTTGCAATCACTTTTCTCACACAAATTTACCTCACCATAAAAATCTCTCAATCTACAAATTTTTCTCAATTTTTTGTCACGCGAAGATCTTTCCTCACCTCTAAGTTATTCAGATCTAAGATTATTCGTCTCTGAAGATGCACCACCTGCTTCTCGTCTCTTCCAACCCAAATCTAAGGTAAGAAATTAGGGTTCAATCCACTTTCTTTCCCGCTTTATCGCTGTTCTTTCCTTCCTCAATCACCAACTCGCCAGATCTACTTAGCACCTCTCGTCTCTTCCACCCCAAATCCAAGGTAAGAAATTAGTGTTCAACCCACTTCCTTTCTCGCTCTATCGCTATTCTCTCCTTCCCCAACTGCCGCCTCGCGAGATCTCTAAGCACCATTAGATCCAAACTCCAAGTTCATGTGTTGCTTGCGTCTATGTTTGTGTGTTCAGAAAGGGATAGAGTCACACAGAGAAAGGGGATCTGGGATTGAGAATAAAACGACCGAAAAGTCTGACACAATACTAATCATTCGGAAAATTAAAAAAAAAAATGAAAAGGAAAATAGAGGGGTATCCGAATCCGATCGGATCGGATACCCGCCAATTTCGGTAAATTTTGGTTTGGATTCAGGTAGCAAAAAATGCTATCCGAAATTTCGGGGTATCCGACCCGATCTACCCGAAATCCAAAAAATCCGACCTGCGCCCACCCCTAGCTTGTCTTATAAAAAGGCATCACGATTTCTTAATCTCAAGCAACACATATATATACACATCACAATAGCAAACTCCAATATATCTGTCTCATGCTTATATTTCTCCTTAAAGCATTTTTGCAAATAAAATTTTCCACGTGTTACTGAATTAAACAACAAAATTACAATTTTTGAAAATATCTGATAAAGTTGCTAAGAATATTTTTTCAGTTTTCTCAATCAAATTTTGATATAAAATTATTTCAACGTAATTTGTAGAGCACATGATTTAATTTTAGTGTAGAAAATTGATTTTTTCAACTTTTATAGATTAGTATTTTTGCTGGTGGTTTAATTTTCGTAAATTCTTACTGAAATCCTTTTCTTTATCCTTCTGTGGAGAGCAATGGATCTACTTGCGCTTTGGGACCTCGGGATATGGTTTGTTGTGGTGGGTTCCATTATGCTGAAAACTTTCCTCCATCGATTCGACCAGGTGTAAGACTTCTTCAATTTCTGTTCTCACGACCTTTACATGTTATATTCTGTTCATAATTACAATTTAAGTTCATCTGAATTTGATAGTTAATTAATGATTTATGTTTTGTTTGTCTGGTTTGTTAGTTCTTGCATTCTTCTTTCCGAGGTTCTACATTTAGTCTCATTGTGTCGAAGCCTTCATGTGTTCTCACATGGCCATCTGATTATAGTATTATTAAGTATTTACATTTGACGGTGTGTATTGAAGTACAGGTATTTTGAATTGTTCTAGATGCCAAAGGTTGATGTTTAGCAATGAAAATTATCTTTAATCTTTTTTAGGGATATTTGCAGTTTTGGTCATCCAACTATACAACTTATTCTCTTTTAGTCCCCACTTTCCAATTTTACAATAATGGTTACTGAATTACCGGTTTTTTTACACTTTTGGTCCCACCGTTAACCTTGGCGTTAAATGAAACGGAATATTCGGTTTTTTACACTTTTGGTCCTCCACGTGTCTTGCACATGAGTAACTAAACCGAATATTCCGTTTCATTTAACGCCAAGGCTGACGGCGGGACCAAAAGTGTAAAAAATCGGTAGTTCAATGACCATTATTGTAAAATTGGAAAGTGAGGGACTAAAAGAGAATAAGTTGTATAGTTGGATGACCAAAACTGTAATTATCCCTCTTTTTTATTATCTTTCTTTAATCATTTTGGTTGTGGGTTGTACAATTACTCTGGGGTTAATGTTTAATAACTATATTCTTCGATGGTATTGATGCGCTTGACGAATGCCATTATTTCACAACTTGTCGGTTGGATGTGTAAGTGTTGGAACTTAGTTATATTTATGGTCCACTTAGGGAATTGTTAAGAGTTATGGTTTCTGAAAGTTTGACATATAAGGTATAAC
Source organism: Lantana camara (assembly GCA_037501455.1). Taxonomy (NCBI): domain Eukaryota; kingdom Viridiplantae; phylum Streptophyta; class Magnoliopsida; order Lamiales; family Verbenaceae; genus Lantana; species Lantana camara. The sequence goes on along the minus strand of CM074857.1, from coordinate 96,846,664 downwards.
TATGATTTGCAGTGACATTACAAAGTGAGTTTGTAATTTCGAAATTCATGTTTTTTTTTAGAATCAAAAGTATAAAAAGTATGAAAATTTCTATCATGATACTCAGCAGTTAAAGTTTGGAGTTTATTTATATATACTACAAGGCTTCAAGTGTGATTTTGAGCCCCAAAATTCCCAATTTGTACCATAGTATGTATTCTTTACCTACAAAGTTTTTTAGGATAGCTGAATCTTATTGATAATATTTGAGATTAATAACATGTTTGCAGGTTCCTCATTTGCTGTAGTAGAAATAAGCATGGTGTGTTCTATTTGAAGTCTTCCATTTGAAAATTAACATTACAGGTCCTCATTTGCTGCAGTAGAAATAATATTACAATTGAAGTCTTCTATTTGAATCCAGGTTTGAGAAGTTAACAAAACTATAAAGACATGTAAGATTTGTTTACACTTACCGTCATACTGAGTTTCGACATATTTGGAGCATCCCCAGTGCTAACAAAAATTACATTTACCTATCATAATCAATACCAAAAATGGTATTTGAACTCTTGATACGCCAAGAACTCCGGAAGATAAATCTTATGGATGACAAAAACTTCAGAAGATATTCTTCAATCGTATGGATGCTAGAAAAATTATATTCTGATATACTACATGTATTAAGAGACAAGGGTTGCTTCGCTACTATACGTCATATATAGGATATGGAAGGAAGCAAATACAACATTGTATCCAAAAGTTAGGTTCATTAAAATTTATGTAAACTTTTTTATTTATTTAATATGTGAAAATTGTGATGAGGCAACTAATCATATAACAATTAAGTTTTGAAGTTAGTTTTGTTATATTTTACTATCTAATATATTTCATATTAGGTCTACATTTTTTTGTATGACATATTGTTGCGTCATGTTTGGCTCATAGTGACTTGTTTTTTGATGATAATATTGTTTGTAGACAAACTATTTGATGAAATATATTCTTTCGATATTTTAGCCAGAATTGCTTTACCCGGGCACGACCACCACTTTGCCTGGGCATGACCACCGCGCCTCACGTGGTGGTGAGCTTAGTAGCTTACTAGTATATATATATATATATATATATATATATATATATATATGATTATCGTGAACGAGGACATTCATATAGAAATCATTGTAGCAGTAGATCTACTTATCAATCAATCATGAGTACAGTTTAAATGAAGTTAATGTAACCACTGTTTATCAATGTTCAAAATCGTAAAACTTCGCAAAAATATTTGTGAAATATGAGAAGTTGTTCGGCCAACTAGAACAGCAAGACGTAAGGTTCCCATAGTGGGTCATCCACCAAAAATAAATAAAAAATAAATAAATTAACTGTACAGCTGAACAAACCCCTAAAAACTAAATCATTGTAGAAACCAACAGAAGCAGTTAAACCTACGTAATAAATATCAACAATGAAACATATCCACAAACAACAACATTAAATTTAGCAAGGTACATTAAATCTAAGCAAGTCCCAACCACCTAGAACAATAAATTCAGAAGCAAGTTGCTTTTCTCCCATGTGGATTGTGGACCACCTAATACTTATACACCTAGTCCCTCTACTAAATTACATAAAAATGGAACCACCAGTAGGCCCCCATGAAAGCAAACCAATTCAAGAACCAAAAAAACAAAATCATCTTCATGAATTATTGTAACAAGAGGCAGCAAAAGTACCACTAAGCTTAAGTATTGGGTGCTAAGTGAGTTTAATCAAAATTTTCGAATTATTAGAATCACAACTATCATTGATAGAGAGAATTTTACACGTAAATATTCTAACCCTGCTCAAAATTAGATAAATTAGCTATAAACCAAAAAACAGGAAAGCACCAAAAGTTGAGAGAAATACACCTATTCTTGGAAGGGTTTCTTATAGTGGAATCCAACTGACAACACCTTTTAACCCAAACCAGATCTACCAACTCACGACAACAGTTAAACAAATGCATAAGGTTCATTGTCCATGTGGTCATTCATGTTTTGGCCTTGCAAAGATCAAGCACGAAAATTTTAGTTTCATACATACCAATGCAGGAGCAGGACGCATGGAAAGATCAGCGCTCAAGATATTCAGAACGTTACGGCCAAAACTCTCGAAGAACATCACTACAGTTCACAGACATCCAATCAGCAATCATAGATATGAATGAGATATGTTAGAGAAGATTTGTATAGCTCCCAAAGAGATGTTTTTCTAATTTTTACAGGCTTCAACAATTTATTTCTGGAAGAAATTGCAGGATATTAGCCCATGTCTGTTAACCGTGCAAGTTGATTAAATACTAAGCTACTTACTGATTTATAATATTTAGGCAATCCAGAGCTCATAACCTAGCTTTTCAAGTGAATTACGCCCAACAGATATTACTTAACACGGTATTAAATCTTTAATCAATCTATCCTTTTCCCTGAAGTCCAGTTTTCTACAATTTCAACAATCCAATCAAGGAACATGAAGAAAACATAAATCTACAGTTATAAATTATGAATGCAACAAAATCAAACAGGTTAAAATTAAAACGAATGAAACTAACTTCATAATCAAATCAAATTAGTTGAACAGAATATATCTTTTGACAAAATGAAGTGGTAAGGCAGCTTTACCCCCACAACTTACAACCATATCAACAAAAAGAATTCGAATCTTTTTATGTGTTCTTAATTTCTTTAAGAGAAAACATTATCGAATGACAACATGAATGGGGGAAAAGTAAAAGAGACACCTTTATTCTCTTAACCATTCCCCTATTCAGAAACAATTATACAAAAAAGAAGCAAAGGCAAAAAGAGAAAGGAGCATTGCAACCCCTTTTTCTCACCCATCAATCTTCCTATACAATGGAATCCATCGAAATATCTTAAATCTTTCAATCCCACAATTAAACTCTAAAAAAGGGGCCATACCGTGTAATCAAGAACCAACTGTCAATGAGCTATGGCTTTAGATCTTTTCTTTGCCTCACTGTAAAGAACCACACCCATTATGGTAATGGCGAATCCCATCATCCCCATCACCGTCACCGGATTCCTGAATATCAAAACCGACACAACAGCAGCCACCGCCGCCTTCGCATTGCCCAAAACTTGCAGCGTTAGTGCACTTGTATGCTTTGTGACCAAGAAATTAGTCAAATTAACCAAATAAGCAACTGTAGCATTGCCAATTAATAGAAACGCCATGAACCCATCTGCCCTGCACTTCTCTAGCGTAACAGCGAATACATTTCCTTCAATGTACAGAGTAAAAGGAAGTAAAATCATGGCCGCCATAGGAGCCATGTACAGCAATAGGTTCATAGAATGCAATTTTTCAGCTTCGGAAGTTAACAACAATCCTTGAACAACAGATTTCAATGCCCTCCCAGCCGTTGATCCAATGCACATCAAGAATCCGAAGAGATGGAATAAGGGCTCACTATTGCTAGCCAAAACAATGCCAAGAACAACAGGGACGAGTGCCAAATAAACCTCCGCGGACTCCTTCTTACAAGTGATTACAAAAGCGAAAATAGCAGTGAAAAACGGTGTCGTCGCGCCGATAGCCTGGTTGAAGGAAACGGGGAGGTACCTCAGTGAGGTATTTCCACAAACAACTGAGAAGCAGAATATGACACTGAGGGCGAATATCTTGAAAAACTGCCGGCGGCTGTGTATTTGCTGAAAGGGCACCACTTCGAGCCATTTTATCGCGAACAAACTGTAGGCGGCGCACGATAGCATGTGGAGCATGGTCAGGAAAATGGGGTATCTGTAGCCGTAGAAGCTGAGGAGATACTTGTTCAGCAGCAGCACTCCGATGTTGGAGAAATACCATGACGCGATAATGGCGGCGGTGAGAATGGTGGGAGAGATCAGAGGCGAATACTGCTGCTGCCGGACTTCCGCCGTTGGGGTCACCGGAATATCCAAAACCTGGTCGCTGTGGGGCTCCAAACGGGGGTTGCTGCCCCTTCTTGTCGTCCAAGACTGTGCCTCCACCATTACAGTATATACAACAAGCTTCAACACTCAAAAAAAATATGAGAAATGCAGTCTTTGTGGAGCTCTATGTGTAAAGTATAGTGATAAATTCTGTATATTTGCAAATTGCAGTGGCGAGAGAGATCTGGAGTAGGAGATAAGATAGTGAGTGTGTGTTAGTTTGCGTGTTTTTGGGCAGAGGAAGTGTGTGTTTTTCTGGCAAATGAGCAGAGATCTTCGCGTGGGATAAGAAAGGGTGGGTTTTGGGGTTGGGGTTGAGATCTGGATCGACGGTCAATATTTAGATTTGTGGGGTTCAGAAAATGAGGGCTGTTGGATCTGGAATGTGGGACCTGGATGGTAATTGGACATCATCAGACTTCTCATGGAGGGTCCCATAAAGTGTCGGTACATTATTCTGTACGACTTTGTTGTATTATACATATTAGTTGTATACTAGTATTGTTTCAAAAAAAGAAAAAAGTTGCATACTTGTATTATACATATGTATTTTGTAAGCCTTTATATTTTGTTAGTTGAATTTTTTTTATTAAAAATAACACTTAACTCTCGTATTAGTATAAGTTAATTACAGTTAACCCCAAGGATAACATGTGAATAAAAAATTTGACCAAAATTAATGGAGGGTATTTTCGGATTTTTATTAAAAAATTTGATGATATCAACAATTTTTAAATGAAAATGGGGTTAAGTGTAATTTTTTATTAACTGAAGGGTGGTATCTGTAATTTAATCTAAAAATTGTGACGAATTATAATTACCCCAACTAATATGGAAATCAGGTGTAATTAAAACTATATTTCAAGGGTCTCTTATGTGTAACACATTTTCGATGGATAATAGTTGTGTATTTAAATATTTAAACACCAAACATTTAATTAAGTTTGCATTAGATCTAACTCCTAAATATACATGTAGTATATATGTATATCTTATGTACATGCACATTAAGTATTAATTATTTTTATGATATCAAGATTTAAGAATTATTATATTATGATAGTTTGTAAATTGATGCACTGAAACTTGAATGGGAGTGTGAAGTCCGCTAATAGTAATAAATAAATAAATGTGTAAACTGTAAACAATACTTCTGGCCTTCTGGTGGTGGGTTGGGGTCATAGTTTAGGACCAATAGAAAGTTGTGTTTATATTCTTTGATTTTTGTGCGTCTGTATTTTGGTGGGATATAGAGCGTGTGTGACTGGGTCAGCATGAGCTATGTTTGCCCAATTTCATGAGTTGTTCTGAGATTTGACCTACGATGTGTTTCTTAACTGGGAATGATGAATTTCGAATTATACCCTCTGTTAACACGAGCAAGAAAAAAAGAGAAAACTCTCTCTACTTTGATTTTAAAAGTCTTCTGCTTTGGGATTATATGATGTAATTGAGTAATTCTCATCAATTTCGAACCTTCTTTATAATTTTGATTCCATCTTTCATCTCTCTCTTTCGGTTCCTTCTCATATATCTACTCTTCTTTGTTGTCACCCATATACTATCCTCATTGTTACAGTCTCCATCGAGTTTGTAATTTTAGTTTTTTCAGTTCTATTAGTTTGTAATATGCAGTGTAAAATTCCTCGCGGCTGCGAGTTTTCTCGGTCAACTCTTCTTTTGTACTTATTTCATCGTTTTTGCTCCAAACTTGTCATTTTCGACTCCTTAGTGAAAATCACCTGAAAATGGTAAATTCACGCAATAAATAGTTCACAATTGGAAAGAAAACATCGGGAAAATAGGCTTAAAATATCGAATATGTTTCGCCTAACATTTACTTTTAATTACTCTTTTCGCCTCTTAGATCATTTTTTAGTCGATCTCTCTCGGTTTTAGGTTCTTTAAAGCATGTTTTGACTAGTCTTTTAACACTGGAAAGAAGAAGGCTTTTGAGCAAGCCCAAGGGTAGCATCGCGCAGCCGTGGTGAATGCCCTAAAGAAGTATAAGTCCGAGATCAAAAGGTATGGAGTTCGGGAGTTTCTTGAAGGACCTGCTTTTACTGAGGCCAACTTGATGTTGAATGGTTCTGATGTTGAGGTCGAGTTCAAGCTTGTAGTAAACAAAGTTATAACCCGGAAGACCAGTGTTGGAGGTATCAACTTTACTTCAATAGGCTACACTATGGCTGACTCATACCCCGACCCAAAAGGAGGACAATGGGGAAGATGTTAATAGCGACTGGTCGACATTCAAGTACGGATTTGCTATAGACATAGCCAAGGCGAAAAAGAATAAAGCACCAGTTCAGACCGAACTATCCCAACCCGTTGATCTGGACAACCTCATTACTCCTCAAATGCTGGATTTAAGGAAATCATCCAAGTTCATGGGCACGGTCTCTTCTGAAGTCCCCAGTTGCACCAGAATTGGCTTTTTAGCTTTTGAAGGCTCATGAATCGACCTCCCATCCATAAGTGTTGTTTGACAATACTCTGATAAATATTACTCTTTTCAAATAATTTAAGTTTTTATTCGACCCAACTAGATAGGATGTGGCTAGATAGACAATGTTAGTCTGCTTTTGTACGTTTTCTTATCGGTCCGCCTATCCAGTTAGGTCATTTTACATTTTATTAATAATGTCTACTTTTAATTACTCTTTCTCGTCTTGAATCGATTTTCAGTCGATCTCTTTGGGTTTTAGGTTCTTTAAAGCATGTTTTAACAAGTCTTTTAGCGCTAGGAAGAAGAAGGCTTTTGAGCAAGCCCAGGGGTAGCATCGTGCAGCCATGGTGAATGTCCTAAAGAAGTATAAGTTGAAGATCAAAAGGTATGGAGTTTGAGAGTTTCTCGAAGGACCTGGTTTTACTGAGGCCAACTTGATATTGAGTGTTTCCGATGTTGAGGTCAGGTTCAAGTTTGCAGTAAACCAACTTATAGTCCAAAACACCAGTGTTGGAGACTTGGAGGTATCAACTCAATTGGCTACACTATGGTTGACCCGTACGCCGACCCGGACGGAGGACAATGAGGAAAATGTTAACAATGACTGGTCGACATTCAAGTATGGATTTATTATCGACATAGCTAAGGCCAGAAAGAATAAAGCTCCAGTTTAGACCGATCTACCCTAACCTATCGATCTGGACAACCTCATTACTCCTCAAATGCTGGATTCAAGGAAATCATCCAAGTTCATAGGCACTGGCTCTTCTGAAATCCCCAGTTGTACCAAAATCGGCTTCTCAACTTTCAAAGGCTCTTGGCTCGACCTCCTAGCCAATAAGTGTTGGTTGAGCATACTCTGATAAATTCTTACTCTTTTCAAATAATTTAAGTTTTTATTCGAGACAACTAATCCGGATATGGCTAGATAAATAATGTTAAATTGCTTTTATATGTTTTCTTATCAATCTGCATATTGAGTCAAATTATTTTGTGTTTTATTAATCATGTTTGCTTTTAATTACTCTTTTCGCATCTTGGATCATTTTTCAGTCGATCTGTCTGGGTTTTAGGTTCTATAAAGCATGTTTTGATTAACTTGGTGTGCTTTGATTGTTCCAACAGGAGACCTTAATAAGAAAGTCGATGTATCAAATATGAGGGATGTTCAGCGTCGGGCTTTTTGTAGTGAGTTTACTTTTTCCTCGATCTCAACCTCCTTTTATCAGCTTCGAACTATTAAATCATTTCTTAACTGTTAGGAATAGTGCCCTAGAAAGTCGATTGCATATCCGCTTTGTGCTTTTCCTTATTCTAATCACAGACAATCTTTGAATAAAATAACGTATTGAGGCAACACTTCTTTATATGCTCTTATTTGGTATGCGTTTACTTTAGCTGCACATGTATGAGAACTCCCCTAATCCTGATGACTTTAGGACTCTAACATTTAGGTGAAATGGTTCATGAAACGAGCCCTATATCACATAAGTCATGATTAGTAAAATGCTCCAAGCCGATGAGTCCTACAGACAGTGGGAGTGTCAACCTGACTCCTCTAAAGCTTGCTTGTGGGATCACGCCCTTAAGAAGGACCACCTTGTTTCATGGAGGTGCAAAGTGTATAGTTGATACGTGCGTGATACATGAGGGTGCTTACTTTAATAAGTAAGTTCACTGAGGTGCCCCGTGTGAGAAGATTCCTAAATGGGAAAGGAAGTTTCTATTTCAGGAAATGGAAACTTCCAGATTAGGAAATATCTCAAGAGTCATTGATGTGATTAATTGATCCTTAGACTTGAGGTTCCTTGTCACTTTATGAGTTAACTCTGTAGTCTTAGGTATAAGCTTTAAAGGGTGTCGCCTTAGACAACTGATTCAAGGCTTATGCTGGGGCTGCACAAGTGATTCATGAAAGTGAATGAGAATCAAGAAAGGACCTACACTTGCATTTGCAAGGTGATCTCTTATTGTGTAAGTCATTCATATGCCATATGGAGTCCTTGGCCAAGGCAGTAGATCAAGACATCAAGAAAAGGGTTTCTTGGATTGAGATCAAATGGATATGAAATGCACTTAGCTTTACGACCGGATTATTAGGGTTCTAATTATTCCCTTGCCCTAGATCTTGGTTGAGAGATAGCAAGTAGGAGGATTGTATCTCACATGAATCAATAACTTAAGAGTTCTGTCGAATCTCAACATTCCAATTCAGCTAGGGGTTAAACACCTGTTGCTAGACTATGGTCGTTTAATCTGTGGACTGATTAATTAATTAGTGAATTAATTAATTAGGTTCACTGCTAATTGAATTGAGAACCTAGAGGGTCACACACAACAACTTGGTTACATGAGTTGAGGCTTTAATATGATTAAACGAGTTAATCGGGCCGAGAGGGTTCCACACGTGTGAAACCACACGTGTGGGTCACGTGAGTGACACGTGTCATTATGACACGTGTCTCACGTGAATATATATATATATATATATATATATATATATATATATATATATATATATATATATATATATATATATAGTATATATATTAAATAATTAATTTGTTAATTATTTAATAGATTTTGGTTTAATTTTGAATTAAAAAGAAAGTCTAATTATGGAGAAAAGATAATCTAGCTAATTAATTGTGAATTAATTAATTAGATAAAATAAGTTATTTATTTTAAATAAATAAAGTATAAAATTATCCAAAAAATAGTTTGGATATTTTAGCTCTCTTGAAAGTTGATTTGAATTTGAATTCAAAGTCAAAGTCAAAATTACTTGATGATCAAGTAATAGGAGAGAGGGACCAAAATCATTAGCCCATAAGGACTAGGATTTTCGGTCCTCCCCTTCCTATATATAGGGGAGCTCGAGCTCTCCTTAGAGCTAATCGAGAATTTTTTGGTTCATGTGTTGAACACCATCCTTTCTCCAAGATAAACTAAACCCTAGGTTAAGCCTAAACACTAACTAGAGAACTAGCATCCTTACTAGTTAGATTGTAGTCAAGTTGGTGGACTATCTCTATAGAGCTTCAAGTTAGAAGTTTGAATATTCGAGCTTTACCAAGGAGAGGGGATCAAGCCGCGAGAAGAGCGTTCTTGGGTGGCTTGAAACGCTTCAAGAAAGACAATTAAGAAAGTAAGTTTCTAATTCCTTCGAATTTGGATACACGATTACGAGTCCAAGATTCTTTTGTTGGAAAAATTTTAAATTTCCGCTACTTTCTGATTCGTGTTTTCCAACAAATGGTATCAGAGCCACCTCGTAAATCGTGTTTCTGATTCGTCTCAATTATTCTGAATTTGGTAGAAATTCTTAGGCTTAGATGCGAATTAGGTATTCATGAGTTCTTTTAGAAAGCCTGAATTACGAAACTGTAATTTTTCTTGAATTTCTGAAACTGTTTTCTTAAATTGTGTTTTTGAAAACCGTTTTGATTGAAATATGTTTAAATCGTATTTTTTATTTTGGATTGAACCGGGTTTTGGAGAAACCTAAAATACGAAACGGAACACGAAAAAGGACGAGCCTAGGCGTGCTAGCACGTCGCACGCCTAGGCCCGTCCCCGCCGCCCAGCCCTCCCGCAACCGTACGGGAGGCCCTCTCGCCAGCGCCTAAGCGCGCCCGCTCGCCTGTCCCGCAACCATGCGGGAGCACCCGCCCGGGATCGCCCGCAAGCGAGCAGCAGCAAGCTACGTGCGTTGCGCGCAGGGGGCACGCCTAGCGCGTGCGGACTGGCAGCGCGAGCTGCCTGCACCGTGTGAGGTTGGCGCGCGCGACGTTGCGCGGCTAGCAGCCGCTCGTTCCGGGAGGTTCCGGGTCCCGTTTTTCACGTTTTCGTGTTTTCGGTCCTTGAAATCCTGATTTAATTTTTCTGTAAAAATTTTGTCTTATTAAATTTGAATTATTTTTGAAATAATTGTTTAAATTGGGATTTTGAAAATTTAAGCGATTTAAATTTTGTAAAAATTACAAACTTTATTTTATGAAAATATTGAAAGAATAAAATTATTAATTTTCAGAAATTAATTGGAATTTTATTAGTTCATTGTTTTTCGGGTTTTATAGAAAAGGCTCTTGAACAAGAATTGCATCTAAGTCGTGTTTTAAGCTATTAGAGCTTAAGGCGAGGATTTTAATTTATTGGTTAAATTTAAATTCTTGCAAAAGCATATTAGGTGATCATGGGTTTAGTCTTATGTATGGTTTTAATTTATGCACATGGATGGTTTAAATTGGGGTTGGAGCCCTATAATTGCGTTTTTCAATTGACGTTGGAGCCTCACTTATGTACGTACTGTTATGTGATTTATTATGTGGCTTTCCATATTACTGTTTTTGAGGCCGGGGTATGCCCCGTGTAATTGTCTAAGGCCAATATGAAGATTGAACCTTATTACTTTATGCCTTTTTCTTTTTATTGTAATTTGACAGTAGAGATAGGTGGTGAGGTTTTATTTTCATTTTGGAGACAATGCACACATGGAGTAAGATGGACCACATTCAACTAACAAGGAGGCCATAAGTGAAGACCCCTCAAAATGTTAGGGAGGGGAATCTTAATTGTAAAAATGTAATAGTGATAGGGCTCGTATTTTGTTACCGCTTTCCCTTATGTGATTTAAACTGTTTATGTGGCATGTATGTTAGAACTTGTGATTGTGGAGTGGCTCCCACATATCACGCATAAGATAAGTAGAACCCATGATCATTACATGTTAGTATCATGCTAGGACATGTTAACTGTTTATGTGCTTGTTTGAAATGTATTTAAGTGTACTTGCATTAATCAAGGCTAATAAAATTGGATAACATATATGTTGGTGAGGTCAAACCGGACAACTCTCCGGTTGATTCGAAAATTCCCATTAAATATTAAGCTAATTTCGAACAAATAGGTATTTAATTCGAGATGCAAATTTTGAATTGAATTCCTAGCATTCCATCAATAGGTTTTAAGTTTAGTAAGTAAAGCTAGTTATTGTCCGCGAGTCGTGGGATAGCTAGTGGAGCTTATTAGTTCTTAGTTACCTGATTGATCATTTTAAATGGTCAATATTTCGTAATCAATTTTGGCAAGGGCGATGTCCGCGAGTCGTGGGTCGTTCGAACTAAGTTTTGGTCATGATCTTATGATTGATGGGTCTAGCTTAACGCCTAAGTAAATATGGATGTCGCACGAGTCGTGGGTCCATATTGAAAGATAGGTGATGCAAAAACAATTACTAAGAATTCTAAAGGTGTTAGAATTGGTAAGTTGTACCTACCTAGGGTTTTACTTAGAATGTCCGCGAGTCGTGGGTTCGAGGTAAAATGCCTAGGATCTTAGTACCCATTGGGAAACGTGTTCCTCTTAGATCTTTGGGAATTATAGATCTTTGAAAAACAATGGGGGCTACATTAGATTAAAGACCTTATCTTTTGTATATCGTTATAATTCAGCATGCTCACTAGTTCTCTGTTTTACCATTTAGGTCATAGATTCTGTGATTCTCTACATGTTTTGAAATGGCAACCCAAAACCCTCTTGTATCGATCCTCGAGTCAAACAAGTTGACTGGTCCCAACTATTCTGATTGGCTGAGGAATCTAAAAATCATTTTTGATTCTGAGAAGAAAACTTATGTTCTCTTCGAAGGGGAGCCTAGTCCCGAAGGGGAGGCTCCCACTCGGGCCGAGCGGGACGCGATTCAGAAGTGGAAGGATGATAATCTCCAAGCCCGTTGCCTTATGTTGGCTAACATGTCTCCGGACTTGCAAAGGCAACATGAGGCCATGGAATTCGCTTGGGAGATTTACGACCACTTAGAGCAACTTTACCGCCCACACGAACGTGTTACAAGGTATAACACTTCGAAGGAATTGTTCCACTTGAGAATGAGGGAAGGTTCAAGTGTCCATGAATATGGACTCAAGTTTCTCGCCCTTACTGAGAAACTTGCTTCCATGGACATGCCGCTGAAAGATGAGCTTTCAGTGGATTTGTTGCTAGCTTCGCTCCCACCATCATTCAACCCATTTGTCCTTAACTTCAAAATGAATCATGCTGGTGCTACTGTAGTTGAGCTGATTAGTCAGCTTGTGACTGTTGAAAGCATGATCAAGAAGGACAATAAGGTTTTGATGGTGAATGCTCCATCTTCCTCTTCTGGGCCTTCTAAAGGTAAGGGCAAGAAAGCCCAAAAGAAGAAGAAGAAACCCCTTAGGCCCACTGGTGGCGTTTCGAAGGGGAAGGCCCAAAAGAAGAAGCGTGATCAGAAAGAGGATGTTTGCTTCCATTGTGGCAAAGCGGGACATTGGAGGAGAAATTGCCCAGAGTATAAGGCTACTCTAAAGAAAGGTATGTTTCTCGTTGAAATAAATCTTTCTATTAATTCTAGTTCTTGGGTACTTGATACCGGTTGTGGAACTCATATCTGTAATGATGTACAGATGCTAAGTGAAGTCCAACAACTCAAAGAAGGAGAATGTGTCTTGAAGATCGGCGATGGCTCAAATGTTGAAGCTCGAGCTTTAGGCACAATTAGATTAGATTTAGGTAGTTTTGAGTTAGTCTTAAACAAAGTCCTTTATGTACCGAGCATTATTCGTAATATAATTTCAGTTCCAATATTAGATTGTGAAGGTTATGAAACTTATATTAAGAATGGTAAATATTTTATCAAACGGAACAACTCTTCCGTTCACATCGGTACTCTAAGTAATTGACTTTATCTAACTCAAAATATCAATGTTATGAACATACAACGAGAAACTAAACGTAAGAGAGATGACAAAGTTTCAGCTTCCTTATGGCACGCTAGATTAGGGCACATTTCCAAGAACAGAATTAGCAAAATAAACACTTTAGGATCATTCTCTGAAAATGATCTCAAAGAGTTAACTTCTTGCGAATCCTGTCTCAAAGGAAAGATGTCCAAAGTTCCTTTCAAAGGAACTGTGGAACGTGCCACTAAGGTCTTGGATTTGGTCCATACTAATGTTTGTGGACCGCTTAGTGTAAGCACTAGAAACAATCATCAGTATTTCATAACCTTTACCGACGACTTTAGTCGATATGGTTATATATACTTAATGAAGTATAAATCTGAAGCTTTTGAGAAATTCTTAGAATTTCAAAAGGAGGTTGAGAACCAAACTGGTCACAAGATCAAAACACTTCGATCTGATCGAGGAGGCGAGTATCTTAGTGATGAATTCCTTAACCATCTCAAAGATAATGAGATTATCTCTCAGTGGACTCCTCCGGGAACTCCTCAGCTTAATGGAGTTTCTGAGAGAAGGAATCGAACTCTACTTGATATGGTTTGTTCCATGATGAGTTTCACTGACTTACCACCTTCTTTCTGGGGTTATACCCTAGAAAGTGCATCAAAGATTTTGAATCTAGTTCCCTCTAAGTCAATCCCTAAAACGCCTTATGAAATGTGGCATGGTAAAATCCCTAGTTATTCTGACTTAAGAATTTGGGGTTGTCCTGCTTACGTGAAGAGGACAGTGGGAGATAAGTTAGAATCTCGTTCTAACTTAGGCTACTTTGTAGGTTATCCTAAGGAATCCATAGGATACTACTTCTATGATCAATCTGAGCAAAAGGTGTTTGTTTCCAGAAATGCCACTTTTATGGAGGAACCTTTCCTTAAGGAAAAGAAAGGCAAGATCATAGAATTAGAAGAAGTGCAAAGTGATGCCACACCACCCACTGAAGAAACGTCCCCTTCTGATCAACAACAACCAATCACGAATTTCGATACACACGAAAATCCTCCTCTAAGGCGTTCTGAACGCACTCCTAGACAGCCGGAGAGAGATGGTATGGATTCTTCCATGAAATCTCTCAAAAGGATAATGATCCTTTAACATATGAGGAGGCACTTTCAGATTCTGACTCTGAACAGTGGATAGAAGCCATGAAATCCGAAATGGACTCCATGAACTCCAACCAAGTTTGGACCTTGGTAGATTTGCCTGATGGGGTCAAACCCATAGGTTGCAAATGGATCTTTAAGAGAAAGCTTGGAGTTGATGGAAGCATTGCAGCCTACAAAGCAAGACTGGTTGCAAAAGGATTCACTCAAAGACCCGGCGTGGACTTTGATGAAACCTTTTCGCCAGTTGCAATGCAAAAGTTTATTTGGATCATGCTTGCCATTGATGCGTATTATGACTACGAGATATGGCAAATGGATGTGAAAACTGCCTTTCTCAATGGTGACATTGATAAAGACATTTATATGGAGCAACCCATAGGTTTCACATTCAGTGGGAGTGAGCAAAAGGTTTGCAAACTCCAAAGATCAATCTATGGATTGAAACAGGCTTCTAGGAATTGGAACATTCGATTTGATGAATCAGTCAAAGCGTTAGGCTTCATTCAAATTTCGAATGAATCATGTGTGTATAGAAAGGAATTGGAGACCTCAGCGCAATTCTTAGTACTTTATGTTGATGACATCCTTCTTATTGGGAATTTGAAGGATGACATGAAAGTGACTAAGTTGAGGTTATCGAACCAATTCGAGATGAAAGATCTGGGTGATGCGTCCTATATCCTTGGAATCAAAATCTATAGAGATAGATCTAGGAGGTTAATAGGACTATCACAGTCGATGTACATTGACAAAGTATTGAAGAGATTCAATATGGAGTCAGCAAAGATTAAGAACCTTCCTATGAGTGTAGGAACATGTCTTTCTAAGAAGATGTGTCCTAAGACTAACCTTGAGAAGGAAAGAATGACTCATACACCTTATGCATCAGCAATAGGTAGCATAATGTATGCAATGTTATGTACTCGACCGGATGTGGCTTATGTACTTAGTGTAACAAGTCGTTTCCAATTTGACCCTGGAGATGGTCACTGGGCTGCCGTGAAGAATATTCTTAAGTACTTGAAAAGTACTAAAGATTTATTCTTAGTTTACGGAGGTCAGAAAGATCTTCCTGTTGAAGGATACTGCGATGCAAGCTTTGCATCAAACTTAGATGATTTTATGTCGGTGGTAAGCCTTTTCTTGATCTTTTCACAAATAAAATTATCCCGTTTGACCCCGCTGAGCCTGAATGTTGTCCCAAATTTCTTCTTAGCCACGTTACAAGTCGATGCACAACATTATTTTCCTACCCTACTTTGAATCACACCTTGCTTGCTCATTTTGGGTATGAAATTTTAGATGTCTTTAGACTCCTTATTATCCTTGGTGCTGAAAAAAAAGAAAGTTGGGAGATTGTGCAATGTTGAAAATAAGAAAAAGAGTGATGAAAGGAAAAGAAGTAAAAAAAAAAAAAAAGAAAAAAGAAAAAAAAATGAGCTGGAAAAAAAAAGAAAAGAATAGAAAAATTGCAAAGAAAATAAGAAATTGAGAGTGTGTGTGCGTTGCCAAAAGTTCGATGAGTGAAAAGGAGGGAAATTAGTTGTATAAGGCAAAATAAGGGGAGTCCGATAGATGAAAAGGGAATTACTACGGGTTTTATTGTAAAGTGTGTAAGCTTGGTGTGTTAGCCACTAAATTCCAAATTTTCCTAACCTTTACCCCAAGCCTTACATTACAAGCTCGAAAGACCTCTCGATCCCGAATCATGAGTTAACTACATTAGTGGAGATTGGAGTGAAGGATGCATTCGAAGTTGATAATTGGCACTTAGGCGAAAATCATAGATTAATCAATCTAGTCTTTGTACATTCTTTCGTTCAATTCACACTACATTACACGAGGGTATGCTATTTATACTAATTTGTTGAATTTTGTGGAATTGAGTAGTGTGTTGATGAGCTAGACTTGTTTAGGCGAGAATTCAATGATTGCCTTTGTGATTGTGTTTGATGGGTGATGTTATTTCTATTAATTTTCATGATTCCTCGAGGACGAGTAATGGACTAGTGTGGGGGGATTTGATAACTCGTTAATTCATCATCTTTATGATTGAATTATGCCCCGAATTGTGCTTGGATTGATATTATTTTGAAAGGAATTGATGCTTTGTAGTTTATTTTGTAGATTCGGGGTTCAAATGTGAAATTGATGTGAACTTGGTCATTTTATGAAGTTTTGCATGCGTGCACATTTGTTTGGAAGAGTAGTGGGCTGAGGGATGCACTACACAATACACGCCTTGGAATTCAATTATGGAGGAATGGGTTAATTTGGTGCTGAATTGCTTTATTTGAGAAATGGGCTGAGTGCATGGAATTTGATAGAAGAAGACCCATTTACTTGGTTGGGCTGTGGACTTAGTAATGGGCCGACATAATTTTGGGACTTTACGGAGAGGCCCAGGTTGCCTTAATCCTTGTAGTGCAAGATATAAAGTCCAAATTTAATTGGACTTAGGAATCCAATTTGCATGAGAATTCTTGGACGTGTATTTATATGTGGGATAGCAGCTCTTTGGGGAGGGACGTAACATAATACCTAGGAGCAGCAACTCGAGTTTTTTGGCAAAGAAACAACGAGGAGCAGGACTTCATCACAATCCTTCGTCTTAGTTTAATTCTTTCCTTTTGTTTTTAGTTTTATTCATGTTAAAGAATTCCTCAGTTATTGTTTTTATGGATTTTAGTAGCTAAACTCTTAATTATCTAGCTAGGGATTAAGATTCGATTTTGGATATTGTGAGACCTAAACGTTTTATTTAATTCATGTTTATTTAGGCATTTATCTTATCTCCGTGTTTCGCGTTTATTGTGATTGATTTATTTAGTGGTAGGGCCCGACCATCTAGATAGATTTAATTGTATATTGCCAATCATGATGCTTGAAGTGTACGTAAAGTTGATTGATAGTTTGTGGTAAATTAGTGACAGGGTCTTAGCGATAACATTCCTCGTTCACTAAGGGATTTGATAATCTAATTTAAATCTTGCGTGTGTCACGACTTGGTTGATTAGGGTTGGTGTTTTTATGGTTCTTAATGCTGCGAATTCATTAAATCCTGTCGAGTGTCTCTAGGGGTTGTGAATTTGTTAGGGAAGATAACTGTCGAGTGTCTCTAGGTTATCCAACTAATTAAGTAAAAACGAGGTCGAGTCGAGTGTCTCTATAAACTATAGCCAATCTGTCTGAATAACTTGAATGTATCTTTGAGTCGATGATCAATATAACAATTCGAATTGAATATCCATGGCTAGGTAATTTTCCCTCTGATTGATTTAACCCTACGTGATCTTACTTGTTTAGTTTTAGTTAGCTTTTTAATTCTTGTTATTTATTTTAATCGCATACTTAGGTTAGAATAATTCTAAAAACCCCACTTTTGGTTGTTGCTTTTCATGATTTCCTTGCAATTGTGAGAAATAAGTCAACCAGTCTCTGTGGATCGACCCTATTTGCACTATACACTGGGTTTAGTCGTCAAATAGGATTTTACATTTATTTTTGACGGATTCGACACCTGTCAAATTTTGGCGCCGTTGCCGGGGACTGTGTTTTTAATCGATTTTATTTCTTTTCAAGAACAGGAGCATTCACGGAAAGGACGATCATCCAATAATGTTTGAGAATGCACAACAGTTCAACAATTATGCAAACACTCCAAGATATGCTAACGAGGTCAACTCTTCACCTTTTGATGAACTTAAGAACATGATAAGTGTTTTGGCTTCTAACCTTGGTGCAGGTGTACCCCAAGTAGCGAAGGTCTGTCAATTGTGTACGAGCACGTTGCATCCCACCGACGTGTGTCCATCCCTTCAAGAATCCCCTTTCGAAAATGTGGACCCATTCGGATATCAACCTCCGATGTACAATCCATACTCCAACATGTACAATAACGGATGGTATGATCACCCCACTATGAGTTATGCACCGAATCCACCAAACTTCCAAAACTTCGTACCTACACCTCCACAACCCCAACAACCAATCTCTCAACCGTACCCACCTTTCAACCCACAAGCTGATCAGATTGAAATCTTGGAGACCTCAGTTAAGAACTTGGAGACCCAATTGTGTCAAATTGCAGCCTCATTGAGCAGATTGGAGAATCAATGGAAACTTCAATCACAAATGGAGGATCAGAGGCGAAACATAAGTGCAATCACGATCCTAAGTGATGAGGAACTGCCTCCCCCAGTGGAGAAGATCAAAACTCGCCAGAACAGAGCAGAAACAGAACAGACAGTCAACTTGACCGTTAAGCGTGACCACGTCTTAGGGTCCAGTCACTACAGAAAGTCAGAAATTGTAGTCCAGCCTAAGCCATGGGTGGAGCCACCTCCGTTTCCAGAGAGCCTGATCCAAGCGAGAAAAGAGAAAGAGGATCAAAGTTTACTTGAGACTTTTCGAAAAGTTGAAGTCAACATTCCTTTGTTGGATGCTATTCAACAAATCCCACGTCATGCGAAATATCTTGAGGAACTCTGCACCAACAAAAGGAAGCTAAAAGGTAATGAAATCCTGAGTGTTGAAGAGAATGTCTCCGCTGTTTTACAAAAGAATTAGCTCCTAAGTGCGGAGACCAAGGTATGTTTTCAATTCCATGTAAAATTAGCAAGACTGAGATTAAAAAAGCAATGTGTGATTTGAGTGCGCCCATTAATATTATGCCTCTATCTGTTTATTCATCACAGAATCTTGGTCCTTTAAAAGATACAGGTATCATAATTGAGATGGTTGATCGATCTATTGTGTATCCAGTTGGAGTATTAGAGGACGTACTTGTGCAAGTTGATGGATTAATCTTTCCTGCTGATTTTTATGTGATTTATATGGAGGATGAAAGTTCTTTGAGTACTTCTGATATTTTATTTGGACGACCTTTTCTCAATACTGCTAATGCTAAAATAGATGTTCAAGAAGGCTTATTGACTCTAGAATTTGATGGTGATATTGCAAAATTTAATATTTATGAGTCAAGTAAAGATCCTAATGAATCATCTAATGTTTTAAGTGTTGATGTGATTGAAAACCCAAGTAATGAAACTTTTGAGCCTAATAATGTGGACAAGCTAAGTTTTGAACCCCTTCAAAATTTGGTAGTTGAAAATTTTGAGAGTAAGACGAAACATGTTGGTTTGCATGATGATATCTATGATATGGTTATTCCATTAGAGTATCTAAGTATAAAGGCTTCGAATTTGAAACTACTTGATGACTTAGCTAAACTGAATTCTTTCGTTTTGCAGGCAACTATTGTGGGACTCAAGAAATTTTTGGATAATCTGAGTTATACCTTCAAAGGAGGAGGAAAATTTGCACATTCAATGCCTACACGAGCTGAATTCCTGGATGAGCAGTTTTTCGAGACACGTGACCATAAGATGTAGCCACGCTCTATGGTCATGCACTGGTATGCTGATATTATTGATTATTTAACTACTTCCTTCCTCAGATCTCATATCTTTTTCGAGTTCAGAACTCTTAGTGATCGTGGTAAGCGTTTCTACATATGGTTGACGGAGTCTTTGATGAGGAAGTATCAAGTCATGTTGCGAACCTCTACGACTTACCATACCCAATCTAGAGGCCGCAATGGACTAGAAGAGTCAGCTCCACATAGTCGAGGGGATTTGTATAGAGGGTGTACCTCCATTTGAGTAGCACTTGAACAAGTCTTGTCGAGCCTAGGACATTAAAACAAGGGCGCTATTGGGAGGCAACCCAAGTTTTGGCGATTTAGGCGCCTTTTTCTTCCCTCAGTTTCTTTTTCTTTTGTTTTTTTCGGTTCTCGTGGTGTTTGTGTTGATTTTCTGCTCTTTTCTGTCTTGCAGAAACGTGTAACTTGGCCCAGATAGTGCTAATATGCTGCTGATAACTGCTGTCAATTTTCTGCCAACATGACCCTTGAGAGTGACCACGCCTAATACCCACGCCACTTCCAGAATTTCAAACTAAATGGAAAATTTACATGCTTAAATTGCTCACCCTATTTCCCCAGCCCGAACTTTAGGGAAGTCCTCTCTACTCTAGATCTTGATTTTTCTTATGCCTTGAGGACAATGCATGATTTAAGTGTGGGGGGATTAAGATTGATTAGATCCACTAGTGCTAGAACTGAAAATTTTTGCTGAAATTTTTTGATTTTGTGACATTGCTTAGGACTTGAGATGTTGATAATTGTGAAAATTTTGCCCCCGTTTTGAATACTTTCTATTAGGTTTGATTGTTGAATCTTGTTAGAACGAGTTAGGCTTGTTAAATGCATGAAATTTGTGTGAAATTTGATGAATTAGTATAATCTTATACCCTCATTTTTCGCGCACCATTGAATGAATTAATGTACTTCGCTTAGATAGAAAAATCTGTGATTTTCAAATAGGTCTAAAAGTTAATTAGAATGCATCTTAGCTCCCTTCGAGGCGAAATTTTTAGTTAACGATTGATCTGGGAAGTGACTTAGGCGATCGTTGTCGGTGGTAAGCCTTTTCTTGATCTTTTCACAAATACAATTATCCCGTTTGACCCCGCTGAGCCTGAATGTTGTGCCAAATTTCTTCTTGGCCACGTTACAAGCCGATGCACAACATTATTTTCCTACCCTACTTTGAATCACACCTTGCTTGCTCATTTTGGGTATGATATTTTAGATGTCTTTAGACTCCTTATTATCCTTGGTGCTGAAAAAAAAAGAAAGTTGGGAGATTGTACAATGTTGAAAATAAGAAAAAAAGTGATGAAAGGAAAAGAAGTCAAAAAAAAAAAAAAAAAAAAAAAAAAAAAAAAATAAGCTGGAAAAAAAAAAGAAAAGAATAGAAAAATTGCAAAGAAAATAAGAAATTGAGAGTGTGTGTGCGTTGCCGAAAGTTCGACGAGTGAAAAGAAGGGAAATTAGTTGCATAAGGCAAAATAAGGGGAGTCCGGTAGATGAAAAGGGAATTACTACGGGTTTTATTGTAAAGTGTGTAAGCTTGGTGTGTTAGCCACTAAATTCCAAAATTTCCTAACCTTTACCCCAAGCCTTACATTACAAGCTCGAAAGACCTATCGATCCCGAATCATGAGTTAAGATCGATAGGTCTCTTGAAGCAGTGCACAAACAACCGTGTCGCTTTTATAGATCTACAACAGAAGGTGGCTACTGACATAAAATCTGCTAAGGATAACTTTTAGCGCTAGGAAGAAGAAAGTTTTTGAGCAAGCCCAGGGGTAGCTTCAGAGTGCGCAGTAGATGTCGGAGGTGAAGAGTTAAATTCCTGACTCCTCGACCTTAACAATCTCCTTTGAGAATCTTGTGAAGAAATCTCAAAGGGTTTCTGCCTCCTGCTGCATGATTCAATGGAGGTAGGTTGGTGGTAGCTTCTCGCCTGTCACTTTGAAAAAATGGGCGAGAAATCGTTATGCAAAGTTATTGTAGTCGATGATGTATCCGCAGCAGGTACACGAACTAAATCCTGCACTAGTCCTGTAAGAGTAGTCACAAAAATCTTTTCCCAGATTTGCTAGACATGTAGGTGTTAGGAATAGTGCCCTAGAAAGCCGATTGTATATCCGCTTTGTGCTTTTCCTTATTGTAATCACAGACAATCTTTGAATAAAATAACGAAATTAAGGCAACACTTCTTTATATGCTCTTGTTTGGTATGCGTTTACTTTAGCTGTGCATGTATGAGAACTCCCCTAATCCTGATGACTTTAGGACTCTACCATTTAGGTGAAATGGTTCATGAAACGAGCCCTATATCACATAAGTCATGATTAGTAAAATACTCCAAGCCGATGAGTCCTACAGACAGTGGGAGTGTCAACCTGACTCCTCTAAGGCTTGCTTGTGGGATCACGCCCTTAAGAAGGACCACCTTGTTTCATGGAGGTGAAAAGTGTATAGTTGATACGTGCGTGGTACATGAGGGTGTTTACTTTAATAAGTAAGTTCACTGAGGTGCCCCGTGTGAGAACATTCCTAAATGGGAAAGGAAGTTTCTATTTCAGGAAATGGAAACTTCCAGATTAGGAAATATCTCACGAGTCATTGATGTGATTAATTGATCCTTAGACTTGAGGTTCCATGTTACTTTATGAGTTAACTCTGTAGTCTTTGGTATAAGCTTTAAAGGGTGTCGCCTTAGACAACTGATTCAAGGCTTATGCTGGGGCTGCACAAGTGATTCATGAAAGTGAATGAGAATCAAGAAAGGACCTACACTTGCATTTGCAAGGTGATCTCTTATTGTGTAAGTCATTCATATGCCATATGGAGTCCTTGGCCAAGGCAGTAGATCAAGACATCAAGAAAAGGGTTTCTTGGATTGAGATCAAATGGATATGAAATGCACTTAGCTTTAAGACCGGATTATTAGGGTTCTGATTATTCCCTTGCCCTAGATCTTGGTTGAGAGATAGTAAGTAGGAGGATTGTATCTCACATGAATCAATGACTTAAAGGTTCTGTCGAATCCGAACATTCCAATTCAGCTAGGGGTTAAACACCTGTTGCTAGACTATGGTCGTTTAATCTGTGGACTGATTAATTAATTAGTGAATTAATTAATTGGGGTCACTGCTAATTGAATTGAGAACCTAGAGGGTCACACACAACAACTTGGTTACATGAGTTGAGGCTTGAAAATGATTAAACGAGTTAATCGAGCCTAGAGGGTTCCACACGTGTGAAACCACACGTGTGGGTCACGTGAGTGACACGTGTCCTTGTGACACGTGTCACACACGTGAATATATATGTATATGTTAAATAATTAATGTGTTAATTATTTAATAGACTTTGGTTTAATTTTGAATTAAAAAGAAAGTCTAATTTTGGAGAAAATAATCTAGTTAATTAATTACGAATTAATTAATTAGATAAAAATAAGTTATTTTTTTTATAATAAATAAAGTATAAAATTATCCAAAAATAGTTTGGATATTTTTAGCTCTCTTAAAAGTTGACTAGAATTAGAATTCAAAGTCAAAGTTGGAAAATACTTGATAATCAAGTAATAGGAGAGAGAGGAACCAAATCCTTGTCCAACAAGGATTTGGATCGGCACTCCCTCCTATATATAGGGGAGATCGAGCTCCCCTTTAGAGCTAATAGACAATTCTTGGTTCATGTGTTGAACACCTTCCTTTCTCCAAGATTATATTAAACCCTAGGTTAAGCCTAAACACTAACTAGAGAACTAGCATCCTTACTAGTTAGATTGTGATCAAGTTGGTGGACTTTCTCTAGAGACTTCAAGTTAGAAGTTTGAAGATTCGAGCTTTACCAAGGAGAGGGGATCAAGCCGCGAGAAGAGCGTTCTTGGGTGGCTTGAAACGCTTCAAGAAAGAATAAAAGAAAAGTAAGTTTTCTATCTTTACGAATTTGGTTACACGATTGCGAGTCCTAGATCCTTTTGTTGGGAAAATTTTTTAAATTCCGCTGCTTTCTGATTCGTGTTTTCCAACAAGTGGTATCAGAGCCACCTCGTTAATCGTGTTTCTGATTCGTCTCAATTATACTGAATTTGGTAGAAATTCTTAGGCTTAGATGCGAATTAGGTATTCATGAGTTCTTTTAGAAAGCCTGAAATACGAAACTGTAATTTTTCTTGAATTTCTGAAACTGTTTTCTTAAATTGTGTTTTTGAAAAACCGTTTTGATAGAAATTAATTTAAATCGTGTTTTTGAATTTGGATTGTTTTGGTTTTTGAACTAAAAATACGAAACACGAAATCGTGTTACGAAAACGCGAGCCTGGACGTGCTAAGGCGTAGCACGCCAGGCCCGCGCGCCCACCCGCCCAGCAGTCCCGCAACCGCGCGGGACTGCCCGCCGCTGTCGCCCGCCAGCGCCTAGGCCCGCGCCTAGGCGCACCCGCCAGCAGCTCCCGCAACCGCGCGGGAGCCTTACCGCCACCCGCCTGCCTTCCGCCTAGGCGCAGCGCGCGCCTTGCGCGCGAGAAGGCGTGCGCGCTGCGCGCGCGTGCCGGCAGCCCTGCTGCTGGCGTGCGCGACGCGCACCGCGTCGCGCACTCGCGCGCGATGCGTGCTCCGGCCTGGGCTGGCGCGCGGGCAAAACCCGGGGCCTTCGTTTCGCGATCTTGATTTTCGTGTTTAGTCCAATCTAATCCCGATTTAATTTTCCTAAAAAAAAAAAATTTTTTTTTTAATAAATTTGAATTATTTTTGAAATAATTGTTTAAATTGGGATTTTGAAAATTTGAGCGATTTAAATTTTGGAAAAATTACAATATTTATTTTCTGAAAATATTAAAAGAATAAAATTATTAATTTTCAGAAATTAATTAGAATTTTATTAGTTTATTGTTTTTCGGGTTTTATTGAAAAGGCTCTTGAACAAGAATTGCATCTAAGTCGTGTTTTAAGTCATTAGGACTTGAAACGAGAATTTTAATTTATTGGCTAAATTTAAATTCTCGCAAAAGCATGTTAGGTGATCATGGGTTTAGATCTATGTATGGTTTTAATTTATGCACATGGATGGTTTAAATTGGGGTTGGAGCCCTATAGTTGTGTTTTTCAATTGAGGTTGGAGCCTCACTTATGTGCGTACTGTTATGTGATTTATTATGTGGCTTTCCATATTACTGTTTTTGAGGCCGGGGTATACCCCGTGTAATTGTCTAAGGCCAATATGAAGATTGAGCCTTATTACTTTATGTCTTTTTCTTTTTATTGTAATTTGAGAGTAGAGATAGGTGGTGAGGTTTTATTTTCATTTTGGAGACAATGCACCCATGGAGTAAGATGGACCACATTCAAGTAACAAGGAGGCCATAAGTGAAGACCCCTCAAAATGTTAGGGAGGGGAATCTCAATTGTTAAATGTAATAGAGATAGGGCTCGTATTTTGTTACCGCTTTCCCTTATGTGATTTGAACTGTTTATGTGGCATGTATGTTAGAACTTGTGATTGTGGAGTGGCTCCCACATATCACGCATAAGATAGGTAGAACCCATGATCATTACATGTTAGTATCATGTTATCTGTTTATGTGCTTGTTTGAAATGCATTTAAGTGTACTTGCATTAATCAAGACTAACAAAATTGGATAACATATATGTTGGTGAGGTCGAACCGGACAACTCTCCGGTTGATTCGAAAATTCCCATTAAATATTAAGCTAATTTCGAACAAATAGGTGTTTAATTCGAGATGCAAATTTTGAATTAAATTCCTAGCATTCCATCAATAGGTTTTAAGTTTAGTAAGTAAAGCTAGTTATTGTCCGCGAGTCGTGGGATAGCTAGTGGAGCTTATTAGTTCTTAGTTACCTAATTAATCATTTCAAATGATCAATATTTCATGGTCAATTTTAGCAAGGGCGATGTCCGCGAGTCGTGGGTCGTTCGAACTAAGTTTTGGTCATGATCTTATGATTGATGGGTCTAGCTTAACGCCTAAGTAAATATGGATGTCGCACGAGTCGTGGGTCCATATTGAAAGATAGGTGATGCAAAAACAAATTACTAAGAGTTCTAAAGGTGTTAGAATTGGTAAGCTGTACCTACCTAGGGTTCTTACTAAGAATGTCCGCGAGTCGTGGGTTCGAGGTAAAATGCCTAGGATCTTAGTACCCATTGGGAAACGTGTTCCTCTTAGATCTTTGGGAATTCTAGATCTTTGAAAAACAGTGGGAGCTACAATAGATTAAAGACCTTATCTTTTGTATATCGCTATAATTCAGCATGCTCACTAGTTCTCTGCTTTACCATTTAGGTCGTAGATTCTGTGATTCTCTACGTGTTTTGAAATAGCAACTAAAAACCCTCTTGTATCGATCCTCGAGTCAAACAAGTTGACTGGTCCCAACTATTCTGATTGGCTGAGGAATCTAAAAATCATTTTAGATTCTGAGAAGAGAACTTATGTTCTCTTCGAAGGGGAGCCTAGTCCCGAAGGGGAGGCTCCCACTCGGGCCGAGCGGGATGCGATTCAGAAGTGGAAGGATGATAATCTCCAAGCCCGTTGCCTTATGTTGGCTAACATGTCTCCGGACTTGCAAAGGCAACATGAGGCCATGGAATTTGCTTGGGAGATTTACGACCACTTAGAGCAACTTTACCGCCCTCATGAACGTGTTACAAGGTATAACACTTCAAAGGAATTATTCCACTTGAGAATGAGGGAAGGTTCAAGTGTCCATGAATATGGACTCAAGTTTCTTGCCCTTACTGAGAAACTTGCTTCCAAGGACATGCCGCTGAAAGATGAGCTTTCAGTGGATTTGTTGCTGGCTTCGCTCCCACCATCATTCAACCCATTTGTCCTTAACTTCAACATGAATCATGCTGGTGCTACTGTAGCTGAGCTGATTAGTCAGCTTGTGACTGCTGGAAGCACGATCAAGAAGGACAATAAGGTTTTGATGGTGAATGCTCCATCTTCCTCTTCTGGGCCTTCTAAAGGTAAGGGCAAGAAAGCCCAAAAGAAGAAGAAGAAACCCCTTAGGCCCACTGGTGGCATTTCGAAGGGGAAGGCCCAAAAGAAGAAGCGTGATCAGAAAGAGGATGTTTGCTTCCATTGTGGCAAAGCGGGACATTGGAGGAGAAACTGCCCAGAGTACAAGGCTACTCTAAAGAAAGGTATCTTTCTCGTTGAAGTAAATCTTTCTATTAATTCTAGTTCTTGGGTACTTGATACCGGTTGTGGGACTCATATCTGTAATGATGTACAGATGCTAAGTGAAGTCCAACAACTCAAAGAAGGAGAATGTGTCTTGAAGATCGGCGATGGCTCAAACGTTGAAGCTCGAGCTTTAGGCACAATTAGATTAGATTTAGGTAGTTTTGAGTTAGTATTAAATAAAGTCCTTTATGTACCGAATATTATTCGTAATATAATTTCAGTTCCAATATTAGATTGTGAAGGTTATGAAACTTATATTAAGAATGGTAAATACTTTATCAAACGGAACAACTCTTCCGTTCATATCGGTACTCTAAGTAATGGACTTTACCTAACTCAAAATATCAATATTATGAATATACAACGAGAAACAAAGCGTAAGAGAGATGATAAAGTTTCAGCTCCCTTATGGCACGCTAGATTAGGACACATTTCCAAGAACAGAATTAGCAAGATAAACACTTTAGGATCATTCTCTGAAAATGATCTCAAAGAGTTAACTTCTTGCGAATCCTGTCTCAAAGGAAAAATGTCCAAAGTCCCCTTTAAGGGAACTGTGGAACGTGCCATTAAGGTTTTGGATTTGATCCATACTGATGTTTGTGGACCACTTAGTGTAAGCACTAGAAACAATCATCAGTGTTTCATAACCTTTACTGATGACTTTAGTCGGTATGGTTATGTATACTTAATGAAGTATAAATCTGAAGCTTTTGAGAAATTCTTAGAATTTCAAAAGGAGGTTGAGAACCAAACTGGTCACAAGATCAAAGCACTTCGATCTGATCGAGGAGGCGAATATCTTAGTGAAGAATTCCTTAATCATCTCAAAGATAATGGGATTATCTCTCAGTGGACTCCTCCGGGAACTCCTCAGCTTAATGGAGTTTCTGAGAGAAGGAATCGAACCCTACTTGATATGGTTCGTTCCATGATGAGTTTCACTGACTTACCACCTTCTTTCTGGGGTTATGCCCTAGAAAGTGCAGCAAAGATTTTGAATCTTGTTCCCTCTAAGTCAGTCCCTAAGACGCCCTATGAAATGTGGCATGGTAAAATCCCTAGTTATTCTTACTTAAGAATTTGGGGTTGTCCTGCTTACGTGAAGAGGACAGTGGGAGATAAGTTAGAATCTCGTTCTAACTTATGCTACTTTGTAGGTTATCCTAAGGAATCCATAGGATACTACTTCTATGATCAATCTGAACAAAAGGTGTTTGTTTCCAGAAATGCTACTTTTCTTGAGGAACCGTTCCTTAAAGAAAAGAAAGGCAAGATCATAGAATTAGAAGAAGTACAAAGTGACCCCACACCACCCACTGAAGAAACGTCCCACTCTGATCAACCACAACCAATCACGAATTTCGATACACATGAAAATCCTCCTCTAAGGCGTTCTGAACGCAATCCTAGACAGCCGGAGAGATGGTATGGGTTTTTCCATGAAATCTCTCAAAAGGATAATGATCCTTCAACATATGAGGAGGCACTTTCAGATTCTAACTCTGAACAGTGGATAGAAGCCATGAAATCCGAAATGGATTCCATGAACTCCAACCAAGTTTGGACCTTGGTTGATTTGCCTGATGGGGTCAAACCCATAGGTTGCAAATGGATCTTTAAGAGAAAACTTGGAGTTGATGGAAGCATTGCGGCCTACAAAGCAAGACTAGTTGCAAAAGGATTCACTCAAAGACCCGGCGTGGACTTTGACGAAACCTTTTCACCAGTTGCAATGCAAAAATCAATTCGAATCATGCTTGCCATTGCTGCATATTATGACTATGAGATATGGCAAATGGATGTGAAAACTGCCTTTCTCAATGGTGACATTGACAAAGACATTTATATGGAGCAACCCATAGGTTTCACATTCAGTGGGAGTGAGCAAAAGGTTTGCAAACTCCAAAGATCAATCTATGGATTGAAACAGGCTTCTAGGAATTGGAACATTCGATTTGATGAATCGGTCAAAGCATTTGGCTTCATCCAAATTTCGAATGAATCATGTGTGTATAGAAAGGAATTGGAGACCTCAGTGCAATTCTTAGTACTTTATGTTGATGACATCCTTCTTGTTGGGAATTCGAAGGATGACATGAAAGTGACTAAGTTATGGTTATCGAACCAATTCGAGATGAAAGATCTTGGTGATGCGTCCTATATCCTTGGAATTAAAATCTATAGAGATAGATCTAGAAGGTTAATAGGACTATCACAGTCGATGTACATTGACAAAGTATTGAAGAGATTCAATATGGAGTCTGCAAAGGTTAAGAACCTTCCTATGAGTGTAGGAACATGTCTTTCAAAGAAGATGTGTCCTAAGACTAACCTTGAGAAGGAAAGAATGACTCATACACCTTATGCATCAGCAATAGGTAGCATAATGTATGCAATGTTATGTACTCGACCGGATGTGGCTTATGCACTTAGTGTAACGAGTCGTTTCCAATCTGACCCTGGAGATGGTCACTGGGCTGCCGTGAAGAATATTCTTAAGTAATTGAAAAGTACTAAAGATTTATTCTTAGTTTACGGAGGTCAGAAAGATCTTACTGTCGAAGGATACTGCGATGCAAGCTTTGCATCTGACTTAGATGATTTTAAGTCAATGTCAGGATACATTTTCTGCCTAAACGGCGGAGCAGTGAGTTAGAAGAGTTCCAAGCAAACAACCACTGCAGATTCGACCACTGAGGCCGAATACTTAGCTGCAAATGATGCAGCTAAGGAAGGTGTTTGGATAAGAAACTTCATTCAAGAGTTGAATGTTGTTCCTAGCATGAAAGACCCCATTACTGTGTTTTGTGACAACACTGGGGCGGTTGCTCAAGCAAGAGAACCAAGATCTCACCAACGGACCAAGCACATTATGAGGAAGTATCACCTAATCCGTGATATTACCAAAAGAGGAGATGTGCTAATTGAGAGGGTCACATCAGCAGAGAACGTGGCAGATCCACTTACTAAACCCCTTAGTCGAGAAGCCTTCCAAGGTCATCTTCAGAAGATGGGACTTAGAGTAGCTTTAGAATGGCTTTGACGGGCAAGTGGGAGATTGTTAGGAATAGTGCCCTAGAAAGCCGATTGTATATCCGCTTTGTGCTTTTCCTTATTGTAATCACAGACAATCTTTGAATAAAATAACGAATTGAGGCAACACTTCTTTATATGCTCTTGTTTGGTATGCGTTTACTTTAGCTGTGCATGTATGAGAACTCCCCTAATCCTGATGACTTTAGGACTCTACCATTTAGGTGAAATGGTTCATGAAACGAGCCCTATATCACATAAGTCATGATTAGTAAAATACTCCAAGCCGATGAGTCCTACAGACAGTGGGAGTGTCAACCTGACTCCTCTAAGGCTTGCTTGTGGGATCACGCCCTTAAGAAGGACCACCTTGTTTCATGGAGGTGCAAAGTGTATAGTTGATACGTGCGTGGTACATGAGGGTGTTTACTTTAATAAGTAAGTTCACTGAGGTGCCCCGTGTGAGAACATTGCTAAATGGGAAAGGAAGTTTCTATTTCAGGAAATGGAAACTTCCAGATTAGGAAATATCTCACGAGTCATTGATGTGATTAATTGATCCTTAGACTTGAGGTTCCATGTTACTTTATGAGTTAACTCTGTAGTCTTTGGTATAAGCTTTAAAGGGTGTCGCCTTAGACAACTGATTCAAGGCTTATGCTGGGGCTGCACAAGTGATTCATGAAAGTGAATGAGAATCAAGAAAGGACCTACACTTGCATTTGCAAGGTGATCTCTTATTGTGTAAGTCATTCATATGCCATATGGAGTCCTTGGCCAAGGCAGTAGATCAAGACATCAAGAAAAGGGTTTCTTGGATTGAGATCAAATGGATATGAAATGCACTTAGCTTTAAGACCGGATTATTAGGGTTCTGATTATTCCCTTGCCCTAGATCTTGGTTGAGAGATAGTAAGTAGGAGGATTGTATCTCACATGAATCAATGACTTAAAGGTTCTGTCGAATCCGAACATTCCAATTCAGCTAGGGGTTAAACACCTGTTGCTAGACTATGGTCGTTTAATCTGTGGACTGATTAATTAATTAGTGAATTAATTAATTGGGGTCACTGCTAATTGAATTGAGAACCTAGAGGGTCACACACAACAACTTGGTTACATGAGTTGAGGCTTGAAAATGATTAAACGAGTTAATCGAGCCTAGAGGGTTCCACACGTGTGAAACCACACGTGTGGGTCACGTGAGTGACACGTGTCCTTGTGACACGTGTCACACACGTGAATATATATGTATATGTTAAATAATTAATGTGTTAATTATTTAATAGACTTTGGTTTAATTTTGAATTAAAAAGAAAGTCTAATTTTGGAGAAAATAATCTAGTTAATTAATTACGAATTAATTAATTAGATAAAAATAAGTTATTTTTTTTATAATAAATAAAGTATAAAATTATCCAAAAATAGTTTGGATATTTTTAGCTCTCTTAAAAGTTGACTAGAATTAGAATTCAAAGTCAAAGTTGGAAAATACTTGATAATCAAGTAATAGGAGAGAGAGGAACCAAATCCTTGTCCAACAAGGATTTGGATCGGTACTCCCTCCTATATATAGGGGAGATCGAGCTCCCCTTTAGAGCTAATAGACAATTCTTGGTTCATGTGTTGAACACCTTCCTTTCTCCAAGATTATATTAAACCCTAGGTTAAGCCTAAACACTAACTAGAGAACTAGCATCCTTACTAGTTAGATTGTGATCAAGTTGGTGGACTTTCTCTAGAGACTTCAAGTTAGAAGTTTGAAGATTCGAGCTTTACCAAGGAGAGGGGATCAAGCCGTGAGAAGAGCGTTCTTGGGTGGCTTGAAACGCTTCAAGAAAGAATAAAAGAAAAGTAAGTTTTCTATCTTTACAAATTTGGTTACACGATTGCGAGTCCTAGATCCTTTTGTTGGGAAAATTTTTTAAATTCCGCTGCTTTCTGATTCGTGTTTTCCAACAGTAGGTACAAGACTATGATGTTTTAGAAGCACAAGGCGTGCATCTCTGAGTCTAAAGACCCGTCATGCTAGGAAAGTCCTGAAGGGATCTTCTCTTCGGAGCATGTGGTTCGGAGGATGTCCTCTGAAAATGGGAAGACGGCCTCACGGTCGCTCCTAAGATGCAGAGGGTGTTAGTTCAATCACTCTCTCAAATCGACCTACCTTTGAGAGACAACAAAGACCCTATCTCCTAAGCGGTCTTATGCTTGTCGACTGGGAACTTCAATATTGAAACCTATCTCGTTCTACGCATTCCGCGTAGCTATCAACCTTGTTGTTTTGTTCTTAGTCGATCTTGTAGGGATGCGGTTTCTCAGGTCCTCGTACACTTGATGTTCGTTGTCGATGTAATGTTTGTCGCTGTCCACACAACTAAGAAGGTTGGATTCATCCTAACCCTTTGGGGGATACTATCTAGCCAAAGCCCAGGGAACATTTTTCTCCTATCAGGTAGGAGTGCCGGTTATATATAAATGGGTTGGACCTGACCCTGTTCGACCTGAGGGCTGAATCCCCAGATGACTTAGGCTATCTACCCATTTGATGGCTAGAAAATGTGCGAGATAGGTGGTCCATATGCTTGAACGGTGGATGTGGTGTTAACATACTGCCTACGGGGTTGGAAATCTCCACAAGGCCTTGCATTTGCGGAAGCTCTGGCCGTTGGAGTTTTTGACCCTCGTTGGTGCCACAAGAATGATTTTGGCCTTCCATTTCTCAAGGAACACATCGGGGTTAGCCTGGGTAACCATGATTCTCGTTGACGCTTCAGGTCGATGATAGAGGTCTCCACGAACTTGTCGGAGGAGTCCTTAGGCATTTCCAAGCGGCACTTGGTCGTGCCTGTCTTTGGTCACGTCCTCATATTCTCAGTGATTTTCACGATCACGTTAGGTATTTCGTGTGTTCGCCATTGTTGAGAAAGTTTCTAGTTTAATGTAAATCGGTGGAATGGTTTCCCACATATGACACCAAATTGATCCGGCTAAGATTTGGTCGAACTGAGTAGTGGTGCTAACTAGATCTCGAAGTCTGATATGTCAAGAATTTGTATTTGGCTTCTTCGACCTGAGAAACTTAGACACAAAAGAAGGGTGAACTAGTGGGGGGTTTGACCAGCAACGCCTCTCTAACGCTCAAGTCAGTATTGGATCCTTAATATGAGTGATAAATGACTTCAAGTTCTTTAAATACGCTTATCAAACACTGTTCAGGCGTGGAGTATTTATAGGTTTGACCCAAAACACTTATTGAGCACCCACTGAAGGGGTTGCATTAATTGCATACAAAATCGATCTGGCCTTTACTATTTTCGACCAGACGAGGACTGCACCCTTCGTACCTTATTTCTCCTTTTGGAAAGTTATGGTACTCTGGAGCGTTAATTTCTCTCTTGTACGCTATCTTGAGGAATTCGAGGGTAGCATATGTCCCGATAAATTCGTTAGAGGGCGTACGGACTTGTCTGGTTGCCTTGATGCATCAATCTGAGGCTTAATGCACGGGCTTTCCTTGTCTGGGTATATGGTATATCGATATGGTCACTTTAACCTCGACCTCTCAGCTTGTTGGCCTTGCCTAGGTTCGATCAAGGTTTGCTCTTGTCGACCTCCATATGTAAATCGATACTCTCTAGCAAATCTCAGCCCCTCCTCTTCCACATCGCTGCTCCACTCACACCGCACCACAGCTAGGCGTCTACCCATTTAGGTCTCCCAAATCCCTGACATCGCTACTCCAGTCCACGCCCCGCTGCCGCTACTGAGACACCACTTCAGCCGCCTGTAGGCCTTTGTTCCATTATTTTGTGCAATGAATTTGATAGGCAAAAATGAAGAAAGAAGCTGGGGCATGTATTATATATAAAGAATAACAATTATGGTAGAAGAAAAGCGGAATAAACGCCATCCTTCACATGCTTTTTCGTCCGCCTCGCTTACTAATCATGATTTTTATAAAACCACATTTTTTTTTAAAAAAATTCCGAGCCAGCATCCCGATCCAATTTTGAAATCGATTTTGAACCGATTCTCAGTGGGACAGACCAATCTATTTGCTTACTGGGTTTGGAGGCTACTCGACAGGATATGCTGCTGATCATCTATCGAACTTGTCCAACTTGCAAGTCCGATTAGGGTTTCAAAACATCATACTAAAACCCATATTTGGTGGTTATAAATATCACTATATCTATATTTAATTATGACAGCAGGTGCTACACCGCTAACTCGTGACAAGGGTTCTTGGTACAATTTAGCTTGAAAACAAGTGGGGCGATTTATTTAGTTCATTTTTTAGTCAAACAAAATACCTTGAATTACAAAGCTAATTTTGCGCATATTACCAATTTTAAGAAAAAAAAAAGTCTTTTAACATATGTTTATAATTTCAATAAAAATATTTTTGATCTAGATACTTTATTGTATGAGAAGTAATAATTCACTTTCTTTGTTTTCTAAACTTCAAGTTCAAGTTCCAGTTCCAGTTCTTATTTTCATTATTTTTTTCTTTTGAGACGGAATTTTCGATAAAATGTCTTTTTAATTAAAAAAAAATGTTTAAATTTCTAAGCAAAAAGGAAATATTTGTAATTTAGAAAAATTATATGGAGAGAAATTGTCATTTCATAAACTAAAAAACTTTGAAAGCATTAGTGATGGTGAATTAGGTCTTTTTATTTGATTGAATTCCGCTTAATTTTGTGTTAGCTAAGTGATATTAGGTTATTCGGATTTGGATTAGGTGGATTTAATTCCGCCACTAATATTAATTAACTTCTATTACAAATCACAGAAAGTGATTGTAATTAGGTGAGATTATAATTAAATAAAATTATAATTTATTAAAAGTAAATATGATCTAATATATCTAATATAATATTAACTATAACTCATTAAAATCTAACATATCTAATATAATATTAACTATAATTTATTAAAAATCTAAAATAATATTAACTATAACTTATTGAAACTTTTTCACAAACTCAATTATCAAACATAAGATTATCTCTTAAATGTTTATATATAAACACAACTTAATTTTAACTAATAAATCTGATAAAAATTAACCCCAAAAAATAATATTAGGGTAAATTACATCCAGGTCCCCTGAGGTTTGCCATAATTACAATCTAATCCCTACTTTTTCGTTTATTACCAAAAAAACCCCTAATAGTAACGGACCGTTTGAGGTCCCTGA
Source organism: Lantana camara (assembly GCA_037501455.1). Lineage (NCBI taxonomy): Eukaryota > Viridiplantae > Streptophyta > Magnoliopsida > Lamiales > Verbenaceae > Lantana > Lantana camara. Next base: position 96,811,492 of record CM074857.1, on the reverse strand, counting down.
GAAACGTTATGGTTCCGTCAATTTGTAGACCTGATTTTCCCAAATTGCCCTCGAGGACTAATTTGTAAGGTACAACTAGTTCAGGGGTCGTTTTGTTAACATATTAAAAGTGTAGGGAGTTTTTAGTCAGCATTACCCCTGACGATTGGACTCATTTTTTACCCAAAAAATTTTTCAATATATTTTATTATTCAGAATGTCCGAAATGCCCCCAATTTTGTGTCGTTCTATGTGTCTTGAGTTGGCATTTTACAATCCCAAAATTCTCAAAGTCCCAACACTTCGCTCTTTGCCGCGGGAGACAAAACCCTAACCAAGACAACATCTCCCTCCATTAATGACCATATTTCAGCTGTAAATCTTGGAAGTTTCGGTGACTTTGTGGTCGGAAATGCTATCCCGCTAACAAACTTGCAAAGATTTGCAGAGTAACCCTGTGTAGGTAAGTGAGAAGTGATACATGCATGGGGGTTTTGCTATCTCTTTTCTTGGCGAATCCCTTTTTCAGCTAAATCTCATTTCTTGACGTCGAAAATGGTGGATATTTGTTAGATTTGAAACATTTTCATTTTTTGTTTTCATTTTCAGAGTAAGAAACTTGACATTTTTTTCATCGGACAATTTTGTTCGATTTAATGGTTTAAAAACCCTTATTTTTGTAGTGTTTATCATTTGAGGAGGAGGTTGAAGGATTATGTCATACATGAGGGTTTTACAATGATAAGGAAGAAAAATGATTTAAGTAGGGTCACTGTTGAGTGTGAGAATAGGGGATGTTTACGGAGAATGCATGCCTCAGTGCTCTTAGATGGCAAAACTTTTCAAATAAAAACCTATAATGGGGTGCATACATGTCTCAGAAGTGACTGCACTAGAGAGGCTAGTGCAAATTGGATAGCTAGAAAATTAGTGAAAATGCTTTAGAAAACACCTAATCTCACACCTAAGGACACCTGATCTCTCTTTCCTATACTTTAAAGATCTATATTGTGTATAAACTGAGTTGTGTGAATTTGACATGATTTTTCGGAGTGAAAATGGTGAAATTACACCTCCTTGTTGGAAAACAGGAATCAGAAAGCCGCAGAAATTTAAAAACTTTTCCAACAAAAGGATCGAATACTCACAATCGTGAATCCAAATTCGTAGAGATCAAGAAACTCACTTAGGTAGTAGCTTTCTTGACACGTTTTCAGCCGCCCTCAAACACGCTTCATGCGGTAATGGCAACCCGTCCCTCGAAAATCTCTTTCTACTTCAGAATCCATTGTAGAGATAACAATCCACAGCAACCTAGATTCATATCATGTTAGAGAAGGTGCTTAACAATATAACACAAAGAAAGAGATATGAAAGAGAAAGGCATGATTGAAACTCCCTTCGAAAACTAGTCTTGCGAAAGTACAAATCTGCCAGCCATAAAACCTTCGTGAAAAAATTTATCCTTCAGGATATGGACGAATGGTTTTCGCCATCTTCTTTGGTTCGATTTTTTCACTCGTTTTCTGTTGGGTTCAGAATTGTTTCATCATCCCTTCTGGTCGTTTTGCTTGATCCCCACTCCTTGGTAAAGCTCGAATCCTCAAAACTTCTAACTTGAAGCTCTCTAGAGATAGTCCACCAACTTGGCTACAATCTAACTAGTAAGGATGCTAGCTCTCTAGTTAGTTTTTAGGCTTAACCTAGGGTTTTGTTTATCTTGGAGAAAGGATGGTGTTCAACACATGAACCAAAAGAATTCTCAATTATCTCCAAGGGGAGCTCGAGCTCCCCTATATATAGGAGAGGAGTGGTCGAAATTCCTAGTCCTTATGGACTAAGGATTTTGGTCCCTCTCTCCTATTACTTGATCATCAAGTAATTTTGACTTTGACTTTGAATTCAAATTCAAATCAACTTTCAAGAGAGCTAAAATATCCAAACTATTCTTGGATAATTTTATACTTTATTTATTAAAATAAATAACTTACTTTATCTAATTAATTAATTCACAATTAATTAACTAGATTATTTTTTTCTCCAAAATAAGACTTTCTTTTTAATTCAAAAATTAAACCAAAGTCTATTAAATAATTAACACTTTTAATTATTTAATATATATACAATATATATATATATACATATATATATATATATATTCACGTGAGACACGTGTCACAATGACACGTGTCACTCACGTGACCCACACGTGTGGTTTCACACGTGTGGAACCCTCTTGGCCTGATTAACCCGTTTAATCATTTTGAAGCCTTAACTCATGTAACCAAGTTGTTGTGTGTGACCCTCTAGGTTCTCAATTCAATTAGCAGTGACCCTAATTAATTAATTAACAAATCAATTAATCAGTCCATAGATTAAACGACCATAGTCTAGCAACAGGTGTTTAACCCTTAGCTGAATTGGAATGTTCGGATTCGACAGAACCTTCAAGTCATTGATTCATGTGAGATACAATCCTCCTACTTACTATCTCTCAACCAAGATCTAGGGTAAGGGAATAATCAGAACCCTAATAATCTGGTCTTAAAGCTAAGTGCATTTCATATCCATTTGATCTCAATCCAAGAAACCCTTTTCTTGATGTCTTGATCTACTGCCTTGGCCAAGGACTCCATATGGCATATGAATGACTTACACAATAAGAGATCATCTTGCAAACGCAAGTGTAGCTCCTTTCTTGATTCTCATTCACTTTCATGAGTCACTTGTGCAGCCCCAGCATAAGCCTTGAATCAGTTGTCTAAGGCGACACCCTTTAAAGCTTATACCAAAGACTACAGAGTTAACTCATAAAGTGACATGGAACCTCAAGTCTAAGGATCAATTAATCACATCAATGACTAGTGAGATATTTCCTAATCTGGAAGTTTCCATTTCCTGAAATAGAAACTTCCTTTCCCATTTAGGAATCTTCTCACACGGGGCACCTCAGTGAACTTACTTATTGAAGCAAGTGTTGGAAAACACGAATCAGAAAGCAGCGGAAATTTAAAAATTTTCTAACAAAAAGGATCTAAGACTCGCAATCGTGTGACCAAATTCGTAGGGATTAGAAACTTACTTTCTTAATTGTCTTTCTTGAAGCGTTTCAAGCCACCCAAGAACGCTCTTCTCGCGGCTTGATCCCCTCTCCTTGGTAAAGCTCGAATCTTCAAACTTCTAACTTGAAGCTCTCTAGAGATAGTCCACCAACTTGACTACAATCTAACTAGTAAGGATGCTAGTTCTCTAGTTAGTGTTTAGGCTTAACCTAGGGTTTCGTTTATCTTGGAGAAAGGATGGTGTTCAACACATGAACCAAAAGAATTGCCAAACAGCTCTAAGAGGAGCTCGAGCTCCCCCATTTATTTGAAGGGGAGGACCGAAAATCCTAGTCTTTATGGGCTAGGGTTTTGGTCTCTCTCTCCTATTACTTGATCATCAAGTAATTTTGAGTTTGACTTTGAATTCAAATTCAAATCAACTTTTAAGAGAGCTAAAATATCCAAACTAATTTTGGATAATTTTATACTTTATTTATTAAAAATAAATAACTTATTTTATCTTCATAATTAATTAACTTGATTATTTTTCTCCAAAATAAGACTTTCTTTTTAATTCAAAATTAAACCTAAGTCTATTAAATAATTAATCACATTAATTATTTAACACATAAATAAATATACACATATATTTACACACGTGTGAGACATGTGTCACAAGGACACGTGTCCTCACTCACGTGAGCCACACGTGTGGAACCCTCTAGGCTCGATTAACTCGTTTAATCATTTTTAAGTCTCAACTCATGTAACCAAGTTATTGTGTGTGACCCTCTAGGTTCTCAATTCAATTAGCAGTGACCCTAATTAATTAATTCACTAATTAATTAATCATTCCATAGATTAAACGACCATAGTCTAGCAACAGGTGTTTAACCCCTAGCTGAATTGGAATGTTCGGATTCGATAGAACCTTCAAGTCATTGATTCATGTGAGAAACAATCCTCCTACTTACTATCTCTCAACCAAGATCTAGGGTAAGGGAATAATCAGAACCCTAATAATCCGGTCTTAAAGCTAAGTGCATTTCATATCCATTTGATCTCAATCCAAGAAACCCTTTTCTTGATGTCTTGATCTACTGCCTTGGCCAAGGACTCCATATGGCATATGAATGACTTACACAATAAGAGATTACCTAGCAAATGCAAGTGTAGGTCCTTTCTTGATTCCCATTCACTTTCATGTATCACTTGTGCAGCCCCAGCGTAAGCCTTGAATCAGTTGTCTAAGGCGACACCATTTAAAGCTTATACCTAAGACTACAGAGTTAACTCATAAAGTGACAAGGAACCTCAAGTCTTAAGGATCAATTAATTACATCAATGACTCGTGAGATATTTCCTAATCTGGAAGTTTCTATTTCCTGAAATAGAAACTTCCTTTCCCATTTAGGAATGTTCTCACACGGGGCACCTCAGTGAACTTACTTATTGAAGTAAGCACCATCATGTATCACGCACGTATCAACTATACACTTTGCACCTCCATGAAACAAGGTGGTCCTTCTTAAGGGCGTGATCCCACAAGCAAGCCTTAGAGGAGTCAGGTTGACACTCCCACTGTCTGTAGGACTCATCGGCTTGGAGTATTTTACTAATCATGACTTATGTGAAATAGGACTCGTTTCATGAACCATTTCACCCAAATGGTAGAGTCCTAAAGTCATCAGGATTAGGGGAGTTCTCATACATGCACAGCTAAAGTAAACGCATACCAAACAAGAGCATATAAAGAAGTGTTGCCTCAATTCGTTATTTCATTCAAAGATTGTCTGTGATTACAATAAGGAAAAGCACAAAGCGGATATACAATCGGCTTTCTAGGGCACTATTCCTAACAATCTCCCACTTGCCCGTCAAAACCATTCTAAAGCTACTCTAAGTCCCATCTTCTGAAGATGACCTTGGAAAGCTTCTCGACTAAAGGGTTTAGTAAGTGGATCTGCCACATTCTCTGCTGATGTGACCCTCTCAATTTGCACATCTCCTCTTTTGATAATACCACGGATTAGGTGATACTTCCTCATAATGTGCTTGGTCCGTTGGTGAGATCTTGGTTCTCTTGCTTGAGCAACCGCCCCAGTGTTGTCACAAAACACAGAAATGGGGTCTTTCATGCTAGGAACAACATTCAACTCTTGAATGAAGTTTCTAATCCAAACACCTTCCTTAGCTGCATCATTTACAGCTAAGTATTCGACCTCAGTGGTCGAATCTGTAGTGGTAGTTTGCTTGGAACTCTTCCAACTCACTGCTCCGCCGTTTAGGCAGAAAATGTATCCTGACATTGACTTAAAATCATCTAAGTCAGATGCAAAGCTTGCATCGTAGTATCCTTCGACAGTAAGATCTTTCTGACCGCCGTAAACTAAGAATAAATCTTTAGTACTTTTCAAGTACTTAAGAATATTCTTCACGGCAGCCCAGTGATCATCTCCAGGGTCAGATTGGAAACGACTTGTTACACTAAGTGCACAAGCCACATCCGGTCGAGTACATAACATTGCATACATTATGCTACCTATTGCTGACGCATAAGGTGTATGAGTCATTCTCTCCTTCTCAAGGTTAGTCTTAGGACACATCTTCTTTGAAAGACATGTTCGTACACTCATAGGAAGGTTCTTAACCTTTGCTGACTCCATTGAATCTCTTCAATACTTTGTCAATGTACATCGACTGTGATAGTCCTATTAACCTTCTAGATCTATCTCGATAGATTTTAATTCCAAGGATATAGGAAGCATCACCAAGATCTTTCATCTCGAATTTGTTTGATAACCATAACTTAGTCACTTTCATGTCATCCTTCGAATTCCCAATAAGAAGGATGTCATCAACATAAAGTACTAAGAATTGCAATGAGGTCTCCAATTTCTTTCTATACACACATGATTCATTCAAAATTTGAATGAAGCCAAACGCTTTGACTGATTCATCAAATCGAATGTTCCAATTCCTAGAAGCTTGTTTCAATCCATAGATTGATCTTTGGAGTTTGCAAACCTTTTGCTCACTCCCACTGAATGTGAAACCTATGGGTTGCTCCATATAAATGTCTTTATCAATGTCACCATTGAGAAAGACAGTTTTCACATCCATTTGCCATATCTCGTAGTCATAATACGCAGCAATGGCAAGCATGATCCGAATAGACTTTTGCATTGCAACTGGCGAAAAGGTTTCATCAAAGTCCACGTCGGGTCTTTGAGTGAATCATTTTGCAACCAGTCTTGCTTTGTAGGCTGCAATGCTTCCATCAACTCCAAGCTTTCTCTTAAAGATCCATTTGCAACCTATGGGTTTGACCCCATCAGGCAAATCTACCAAGGTCCAAACTTGGTTGGAGTTCATGGAGTCCATTTCGGATTTCATGGCTTCTATCCACTGTTCAGAGTCAGAATCTGAAAGTGTCTCCTCATATGTTAAAGGATCATTATCCTTTTGAGAGATTTCATGGAAGAATCCATACCATCTCTCCGGCTGTCTAGGAGTGCGTTCAGAACGCCTTAGAGGATAATTTTCACGTGTATCGAAATCCATGATTGGTTGTGGTTGATCAGTAGGGGACGTCTCTTCAGTGGGTGGCGTGGGCTCACTTTGTACTTCCTCTAATTCTATGATCTTCCCTTTCTTTTCTTTAAGGAACGGTTCCTCAAGAAAAGTGGCATTTCTAGAAACAAACACCTTTTGCTCAGATTGATCATAGAAGTAGTATCCTATGGATTCCTTAGGATAACCTACAAAGTAACATAAGTTAGAACGAGATTCTAACTTATCTCCCACTGTCCTCTTCACGTAAGCAGGATAACCCCAAATTCTTAAGTAAGAATAACTAGGGATTTTACCATGCTACACTTCATAGGGCGTTTTATGGACTGACTTAGAGGAAACTAGATTCAAAATCTTTGCTGCACTTTCTAGGGCATAACCCTAGAAAGAATGTGGTAAGTCGGTGAAACTCATCATGGAACGAACCATATCAAGTAAGGTTCGATTCCTTTTCTCAGAAACTCCATTAAGCTGAGGAGTTCCCAGAGGAGTCCACTGAGAGATAATCTCATTTTCTTTGAGATGATTAAGGAATTCTTCACTAAGATACTCGCCTCCTCGATCAGATCGAAGTGCTTTGATCTTGTGACCAGTTTGGTTCTCAACCTCCTTTTGAAATTCTAAGAATTTCTCAAAAGCTTCAGATTTATACTTCATTAAGTATACATAACCATACCGGCTAAAGTCATCAGTAAAGGCTATGAAATACTGATGATTGTTTCTAGTGCTTACACTAAGCGGTCCACAAACATCAGTATGGATCAAATCCAAAACCTTAGTGGTACGTTCCACAGTTCCTTTAAAAGGAACTTTGGACATTTTTCCTTTGAGATAAGATTCGCAAGAAGTTAACTCTTTAAGATCATTTTCATAGAATGATCCTAAAGTGTTTATCTTGCTAATTCTGTTATTGGAAATGTGTCCTAATCTAGCGTGCCATAAGGGAGCTGAAACTTTGTCATCTCTCTTACGTTTAGTTTCTCGTTGTATATTCATAATATTGATATTCTGAGTTAGATAAAGTCCATTACTTAGAGTACCGATATGAACGGAAGAGTTGTTCCGTTTGATAAAGTATTTACCATTCTTAATATAAGTTTCATAACCTTCACAATCTAAAATTGGAACTGAAATTATATTACGAATAATGCTCGGTACATAAAGGACTTTATTTAAGACTAACTCAAAACTACCTAAATCTAATCTAATTGTGCCTAAAGCTCGAGCTTCAACATTTGAGCCATCACCGATCTTCAAGATAAATTCTCCTTCTTTGAGTTGTTGGACTTCACTTATCATCTGTACATCATTACAGATATGAGTTCCACAACCGGTATCAAGTACCCAAGAACTAGAATTAATAGAAAGATTTATTTCAATGAGAAACATACCTTTCTTTAGAGTAGCCTTGTAGTCTGGGCAGTTTCTCCTCCAATGTCCCGCTTTGCCAAAATGGAAGGAAACATCCTCTTTCTGATCACGCTTCTTCTTTTGGGCCTTCCCCTTCGAAACGCCACCAGTGGGCCTAAGGGGTTTCTTCTTCTTCTTTTGGACTTTCTTGCCCTTACCTTTAGAAGGCCCAGAAGAGGAAGATGGAGCATTAACCATCAAAACCTTATCGTCTTTCTTGATCGTGCTTTCAACAGTCATAAGCTGACTAATTAGCTCAGCTACAATAGCACCAGCATGATTCATAATGAAGTTAAGGACAAATGGGTTGAATGATAGTGGGAGCGAAGCTAGCAACAAATCTACTGAAAGCTCATCTTTCAGTAGCATGTCCATGGAGGCGATTTTCTCAGTAAGGGCGAGAAACTTGAGTCCATATTCATGGACACTTGAACCTTCCCTCATTCTTAAGTGGAACAATTCCTTGGAAGCGTTATACCTTGTAACACGTTCATGAGGGCGGTAAAGTTGCTCTAAGTGGTCGTAAATCTCTCAAGCGAATTCCATGGCCTCATGTTGCCTTTGCAAGTCCGGAGACATGTTAGCCAACATAAGGCAACGAGCTTGGAGATTATCATCCTTCCACTTCTGAATCGCGTCCCGCTCGGCCCGAGTGGGAGCCTCCCCTTCCGGACTAGGCTTCCCTTCGAAGAGAACATAAGTTCTCTTCTCAGAATCTAAAATGATTTTTAGATTCCTCAGCCAATCAGAATAGTTGGGACCAATCAACTTGTTTGACTCGAGGATCGATACAAGAGGGTTTTTGGTTGCCATTTCAAAAGACGTAGAGAATCACAGAATCTACGACCTAAATGGTAAAACAGAGAACTAGTGAGCATGCTCAATTATAACGATATACAAAAGATAAGGTCTTTAATCTAATGTAGCTCCCACTGTTTTTCAAAGATCTATAATTCCCAAAGATCTAAGAGGAACACGTTTCCCAATGGGTACTATGATCCTAGGCATTTTACCTCGAACCCACGACTCGCGGACATTCTAAGTAAGAACCCTAGGTATGTACAACTTATCAATTCTAACACCTTTAGAACTCTTAGTAATTGTTTTGCATCATCTATCTTTCAATATGGACCCACGACTCATGCGACATCCATATTTACTTAGGTGTTAAGCTAGACACATCAATCATAAGATCATGACCAAAACTTAGTTAGAACGACCCACGACTCGCGGACATCGCCCTTGCCAAAATTGACCACGAAATATTGACCATTTAAAAGGATCAATTAGGTAACTAAAAACTAATAAGCTCCACTAGCTATCCCACGACTCGCGGACAATAACTAGTTTCACTTACTAAACTTAAAACCTATTGATGGAATGCTAGGAATTTAATTCAAAATTTGCATCTCGAATTAAATACCTATTTGTTCGAAATTAGCTTAATATTTAATAGTAATTTTCGAATCAACCGGAGAGTTGTCCGGTTCGACCTCACCAACAGTCTTGATTAATGCAAGTACACTTAAATGCATTTCAAACAAGCACATAAACAGTTAACATGTCCTAGCATGATACTAACATGTAATGATCATGGGTTCTACCTATCTTATGCGTGATATGTGGGAGCCACTCCACAATCACAAGTTCTAACATACATGCCACATAAACAGTTTAAATCACATAAGGGAAAGCGGTAACAAAATACGAGCCCTATCACTATTACATTTTTACAATTGAGATTTCCCTCCCTAACATTTTGAGGGGTCTTCACTTATGGCCTCCTTGTTAGTTGAATGTGGTCCATCTTACTCCATGGGTGCATTCTCTCCAAAATGAAAATAAAACCTCACCGCCTATCTCTACTCTCAAATTACAATAGAAGGAAAAAGACATAAAGTAATAAGGCTCAATCTTTATATTGGCCTTAGACAATTACACGGGGCATACCCCGGCCTCAAAACAGTAATATGGAAAGCCACATAATAAATCACATAACAGTACGCACATAAGTGAGGCTACAACCTCAATTGAAAAACGCAACTATAGGGCTCCAACCCCAATTTAAACCATCCATGTGCATAAATTAAAACCATACATAAGTCTAAACCCATGATCACCTAACATGCTTTTGCGAGAATTTAAATTTAGCCAATAAATTAAAATTCCCGTTTCAAGTACTAATGACTTAAAACACGACTTGATGCGAGTCTTATTTATAAAAGTTTTCAATAAATCCCAAATTAGTAAAACAAATAAAATTCCAATTAATTTCTGAAAACTAATAATTTTATCAAAGATGTATTTTCCCAAAATATAAACCGTTTCTATTCCTCAAAAATCCTAATTTTAAGTTTAATGCAAAAAAATTAAAATAAATATTCAAAAATAAAATTAAAAAATAAAATTGGGACTGGATTGCACGAAATACGAAAATGGATTACGAAAACGGGGCCCGTACGAGAAAGGAGGTCGTGCGCATTGCAAGCGCAGGGGCGCGCGAGGCCCTTTCGGCCACTTGCAGGCGTTGGTGGTAGGGGCGCCCGGAAGGCCTCCCGAGCGGTTGCGGGAGGGTGCTGGGCGGTGTCGCCCAAGCGCGCCTGGGCAGGCGAGCGGTGCGCACGAAGCCCGCTCGCGCGGGGTTTCGCGTGTTCGTAATCCAGGCTTTTCGTTTCGTGTTTTCGTTCAAAAGCAAAACCAATCCAAGAAATCCAAAAACAGTTTATACAGTTTCAAATCTAAAATAGTTTTTCAAAAATTAAATTTTGCAAAAACCAATTTTCAGAAACTTTCAGAAAAAATACAGTTTCGTAATTCAGGCTTTCTAAAACAATTACAAATAGTCAATCGCATCAAGCCTAAGAATTTCTACCAAATTCAGAATAATTGAGACGAATCAGAAACACGATTAATTAGGTGGCTCTGATACCACTTGTTGGAAAACACGAATCAGAAAGCAGCGGAAATTTAAAAATTTTCCAACAAAAAGGATCTAAGACTCGCAAGGTTGGAAAACACGAATCAGAAAGCAGCGGAATTTAAAAAAAAATTCCCAACAAAAGGATCTTGGACTCGCAATCGTGTTTCCAAATTCGTAGAGATAGAAAACTTACTTTTCTTTTATTCTTTCTTGAAGCATTTCAAGCCACCCAAGAACGCTCTTCTCGCGGCTTGATCCCCTCTCCTTGGCAAAGCTCGAATCTTCAAACTTCTAACTTGAAGCTCTCTAGAGATAGTACACCAACTTGATCACAATCTAACTAGTAAGGATGCTAGTTCTCTAGTTAGTGTTTAGGCTTATCCTAGGGTTTCGTTTATCTTGGAGAAAGGAAGGTGTTCAACACATGAACCAAAAGAATTGCCAATTAGCTCCTAGAGGAGCTCGAGTTCCCCTATTTATAAGAGGGGGAGTGCCGAAATTCCTAGTCCTTAATGGGCTAGGATTTTGGTCTCTCTCTCTCCTATTACTTGATCATCAAGTAATTTTGACTTTGACTTTGAATTCTAATTCAAATCAACTTTCAAGAGAGCTAAAAATATCCAAACTATTTTTGGATAATTTTATACTTTATTTATTTAAAATAAATAACCTATTTTATCTAATTAATTAATTCATAATTAATTAACTAGATTATTTTTCTCCAAACTAAGACTTTCTTTTTAATTCAAAATTAAACCAAAGTCTATTAAATAATTAAAACATTTAATTATTTAATATATATATACAATATATATTTATATATTCACACGTGTGGGATACGTGTCACAAGGACACGTGTCACTCACGTGACCCACACGTGTGGTTTCACACGTGTGGAACCCTCTAGGCCCGATTAACTCGTTTAATCATTTTTAAGCCTCAACTCATGTAACCAAGTTGTTGTGTGTGACCCTCTAGGTTCTCAATTCAATTAGCAGTGACCCTAATTAATTAATTTACTAATTAATTAATCAGTCCACAGATTAAACGATCATAGTCTAGCAACAGGTGTTTAACCCCTAGCTGAATTGGAATGTTCGGATTCGACAGAACCTTTAAGTCATTGATTCATGTGAGATACAATCCTCCTACTTACTATCTCTCAACCAAGATCTAGGACAAGGGAATAATCAGAACCCTAATAATCCGGTCTTAAAGCTAAGTGCATTTCATATCCATTTAATCTCAATCCATGAAACCCTTTTCTTGATGTCTTGATCTACTGCCTTGGCCAAGGACTCCATATGGCATATAAATGACTTATACAACAAGAGATCACCTTGCAAACGCAAGTGTAGGTCCTTTCTTGATTCTCATTCACTATCATGAGTCACTTGTGCAGCCCCAGCATAAGCCTTGAATCAGTTGTCTAAGGCGACACCCTTTAAAGCTTATACCTAAGACTACAGAGTTAACTCATAAAGTGACAAGGAACCTCAAGTCTAAGGATCAATTAATCACATCAATGACTCGTGAGATATTTCCTAATCTGGAAGTTTCCATTTCCTGAAATAGAAACTTCCTTTCCCATTTAGGAATCTTCTCACACGGGGCACCTCAGTAAACTTACTTATTAAAGTAAGCACCCTCATGTATCACGAACGTATCAACTATACACTTTGCACCTCCATGAAACAAGGTGGTCCTTCTTAAGGGCGTGATCCCACAAGCAAGCCTTATAGGAGTCAGGTTAACACTCCCACTGTCTGTAGGACTCATCGGCTTGGAGTATTTTACTAATCATGACTTATGTGATATAGGGCTCGTTTCATGAACCATTTCACCTAAATGGTAGAGTCCTAAAGTCATCAGAATTAGGTGAGTTCTCATACATGCACAACTAAAGTAAACGCATACCAAACAAGAGCACATAAAGAAGTGTTGCCTCAATTCGTTATTTCATTCAAAGATTGTCTGTGATTACAATAAGGAAAAGCACAAAGCGCATATACAATCGGCTTTCTAGGGCACTATTCCTAACAATCTCCCACTTGCCCGTCAAAGCCATTCTAAAGCTACTCTAAGTCCCAACTTCTGAAGATGACCTTGGAAAGCTTCTCGACTAAGGGGTTTAGTAAGTGGATCTGCCACGTTCTCTACTGATGTGACCCTCTCAATTAGCACATCTCCTCTTTTGATAATATCACGGTTTAGGTGATACTTCCTCATTATGTGTTTGGTCCGTTGGTGAGATCTTGGTTCTCTTGCTTGAGCAACCGCCCCAGTGTTGTCACAAAACACAGTAATGGGGTCTTTCATGCTAGGAACAACATTCAACTCTTGAATGAAGTTTCTAATCCAAACACCTTCCTTAGCTGCATCATTTCCAGCTAAGTATTCGGCCTCAGTGGTCGAATCTGCAGTGGTAGTTTGCTTGGAACTCTTCCAACTCACTGCTCCGCCGTTTAGGCAGAAAATGTATCCTGACATTGACTTAAAATCATCTAAGTCAGATGCAAAGCTTGCATCGCAGTATCCTTCGACAGTAAGGTCTTTCTGACCTCCGTAAACTAAGAATAAATATTTAGTACTTTTCAAGTACTTAAGAATATTCTTCACGGCAGCCCAGTGACCATCTCCAGGGTCAGATTGGAAACGACTTGTTACACTAAGTGCATGAGCCACATCCGGCCGAGTACATAACATTGCATACATTATGCTACCTATTGCTGATGCATAAGGTGTATGAGTCATTCTTTCCTTCTCAAGGTTAGTCTTAGGACACATCTTCTTTGAAAGACATGTTCCTACACTCATAGGAAGGTTCTTAACCTTTGCTGACTCCATATTGAATCTCTTCAATACTTCGTCAATGTACATCGACTGTGATAGTCCTATTAACCTTCTAGATCTATCTCTATAGATTTTAATTCCAAGGATATAGGACGCATTACCAAGATCTTTATCTCGAATTGGTTCGATAACCATAACTTAGTTACTTTCATGTCATCATTCGAATTCCCAATAAGAAGGATGTCATCAACATAAAGTACTAAGAATTGCACTGAGGTCACCAATTCCTTTCTATACACACAGGACTCATTCGAAATTTGAATGAAGCCAAACGCTTTGACTGATTCATCAAATCGAATGTTCCAAATCCTAGAAGCCTGTTTCAATCCATAGATTGATCTTTGGAGTTTGCAAACCTTTTGCTCACTCCCACTGAATGTGAAACCTATGGGTTGCTCCATATAAATGTCTTTGTCAATGTCACCATTGAGAAAGGCAGTTTTCACATCCATTTGCCATATCTCATAGTCATAATATGCAGCAATGACAAGCATGATCCGAATAGACTTTTGCATCGTAACTGGCGAAAAGGTTTCATCAAAGTCCACGCCGGGTCTTTGAGTGAATCCTTTTGCAACCAGTCTTGCTTTGTAGGCTGCAATGCTTCCATCAACTCCAAGCTTTCTCTTAAAGATCTATTTGCAACCTATGGTTTGACCCCATCAGGCAAATCTACCAAGGTCCAAACTTGGTTGGAGTTCATGGAGTCCATTTCGGATTTCATGGCTTCTATCCACTGTTCAGAGTCAGAATCTGAAAGTGCCTCCTCATATGTTAAAGGATCATTATCCTTTTGAGAGATTTCATGGAAGAATCCATACCATCTCTCCGGCTGTCTAGGAGTGCGTTCAGAACGCCTTAGAGGAGGATTTTCGTGTGTATCGAAATTCGTGATTGGTTGTGGTTGATCAGTAGAGGACGTTTCTTCAGTGGGTGGTGTGGGATCACTTTGTACTTCTTCTAATTCTATGATCTTACCTTTCTTTTCTTTAAGGAATGGTTCCTCAAGAAAAGTGGCATTTCTGGAAACAAACACCTTTTGCTCAGATTGATCATAGATGTAATATCCTATGGATTCCTTAGGATAACCTACAAAGTAGCATAAGTTAGAACGAGATTCTAACTTATCTCCCACTGTCCTCTTCACGTAAGCAGGACAACCCCAAATTCTTAAGTAAGAATAACTGGGGATTTTACCATGCCACATTTCATAGGGCGTTTTAGGGACTGACTTAGAGGGAACTAGATTCAAAATCTTTGCTGCACTTTCTAGGGCATAACCCCAAAAAAAAGGTGGTAAGTCAGTGAAACTCATCATGGAACGAACCATATCAAGTAGGGTTCGATTCCTTCTCTCATAAACTCCTTTAAGCTGAGGAGTTCCCGGAGGAGTCCACTGAGAGATAATCCCATTATCTTTGAGATGATTAAGGAATTCTTCACTAAGATACTCGCCTCCTCGATTAGATCGAAGTGCTTTGATCTTGTGACCAGTTTGGTTCTCAACCTCCTTTTGAAATTCTAAGAATTTCTCAAAAGCTTCAGATTTATACTTCATTAAGTATACACAACCATACCGACTAAAGTCATCAGTAAAGGTTATGAAACACTGATGATTGTTTCTAGTGCTTACACTAAGCGGTCCACAAACATCAGTATGGATCAAATCCAAAACCTTAATGGCACGTTCCACAGTTCCTTTAAAAGGGACTTTGGACATTTTTCCTTTGAGACAGGATTCGCAAGAAGTTAACCCCTTAAGATCATTTTCAGAGAATGATCCTAAAGTTTTTATCTTGCTAATTCTGTTCTTGGAAATGTGTCCTAATCTAGCATGCCATAAGGGAGCTGAAACTTTGTCATCTCTCTTACGCTTGGTTTCTCGTTGTATATTCATAATATTGATATTTTGAGTTAGATAAAGTCCATTACTTAGAGTACCGATGTGAACGGAAGAGTTGTTCCGTTTGATAAAGTATTTACCATTCTTAATATAAGTTTCATAACCTTCACAATCTAATATTGGAACTGAAATTATATTACGAATAATGCTCGGTACATAAAGGACTTTATTTAAGGCTAACTCAAAACTACCTAAATCTAATCTAATTGTGCCTAAAGCTCGAGCTTCAACGTTTGAGCCATCGCCGATCTTCAAGACACATTCTCCTTCTTTGAGTTGTTGGACTTCACATAGCATCTGTACATCATTACAAATATGAGTTCCACAACCGGTATCAAGTACCCAAGAACTAGAATTAATAGAAAGATTTACTTCAACGAGCAAGATACCTTTCTTTAGAGTAGCCTTGTACTCTGGGCAGTTTCTCCTCCAATGTCCCGCTTTGCCACAATGGAAGCAAACATCCTCTTTCTGATCACGCTTCTTCTTTTGGGCCTTCCCCTTCGAAATGCCACCAGTGGGCCTAAGGGGTTTCTTCTTCTTCTTTTGGGCTTTCTTGCCCTTACCTTTAGAAGGCCCAGAAGAGGAAGATGGAGCATTCACCATCAAAACCTTATTGTCCTTCTTGATCGTGCTTTCAGCAGTCACAAGCTGACTAATCAGCTCAGCTACAGTAGCACCAGCATGATTCATGTTGAAGTTAAGGACAAATGGGTTGAATGATGGTGGGAGCGAAGCTAGCAACAAATGCACTGAAAGCTCATCTTTCAGTGGCATGTCCATGGAGGCAAGTTTCTCAGTAAGGGCAAGAAACTTGAGTCCATATTCATGGACACTTGAACCTTCCCTCATTCTCAAGTGGAACAATTCCTTTGAAGTGTTATACCTTGTAACACATTCATGAGGGCGGTAAAGTTGCTCTACGTGGTCGTAAATCTCCCAAGCAAATTCCATGGCCTCATGTTGCCTTTGCAAGTCCGGAGACATGTTAGCCAACATAAGGCAACGGGCTTGGAGATTATCATCCTTCCACTTCTGAATCGCGTCCCGCTCGGCCCGAGTGGGAGCCTCCCCTTCGGGACTAGGCTCCCCTTCGAAGAGAACATAAGTTCTCTTCTCAGAATCTAAAATGATTTTTAGATTCCTCAGCCAATCAGAATAGTTGGGACCAGTCAACTTGTTTGACTCGAGGATCGATACAAGAGGGTTTTTGGTTGCCATTTCAAAACACGTAGAGAATCACAGAATCTACGACCTAAATGGTAAAACAGAGAACTAGTGAGCATGCTCAATTATAACGATATACAAAAGATAAGGTCTTTAATCTAATGTAGCTCCCACTGTTTTTCAAAGATCTATAATTCCCAAAGATCTAAGAGGAACACGTTTCCCAATGGGTACTATGATCCTAGGCATTTTACCTCGAACCCACGACTCGCGGACATTCTAAGTAAGAACCCTAGGTATGTACAACTTATCAATTCTAACACCTTTAGAACTCTTAGTAATTGTTTTGCATCATCTATCTTTCAATATGGACCCACGACTCATGCGACATCCATATTTACTTAGGCATTAAGCTAGACCCCTCAATCATAAGATCATGATCAAAACTTGGTTCGACGACCCACGACTCGCGGACATCGCCCTTGCCAAAATTAACCACGAAATATTGATCATTTAAAATGATCAATTAGGTAACTAAGAACTAATAAGCTCCACTAGCTATCCCACGACTCGCGGACAATAACTAGCTTTACTTACTAAACTTAAAACCTATTGATGGAATGCTAGGAATTTAATTCAAAATTTGCATCTCGAATTAAATACCTATTATTCGAAATGAGCTTAATATTTAATGGGAATTTTCAAATCAACCGAAGAGTTGTTCGGTTCGACCTCACCAACATATATGTTATCCAATTTTATTTGTCTTGATTAATGCAAGTACACTTAAATGCATTTCAAAAAAGCACATAAACAGATAACATTTCCTAGCATGATACTAACATGAGATGATCATGGGTTCTACCTATCTTATGCGTGATATGTGGGAGCCACTCCACAATCACAAGTTCTAATATACATGCCACATAAACAGTTTAAATCACATAAGGGAAAACGTTAACAAAATACGAGCCCTATCTCTATTACATTTTACAATTGAGATTCCCCTCCCTAATATTTTGAGGGGTCTTCACTTATGGCCTCCTTGTTAGTTGAATGTGGTCCATCTTACTCCATGGGTGCATTGTCTCCAAAATGAAAATAAAACCTCACCACCTATTCTACTCTCAAATTACAATAAAAGAAAAAAGACATAAAGTAATAAGGCTCAATCTTCATATTGGCCTTAGACAATTACACGGGGCATACCCCGGCCTCAAAACAGTAATATGGAAAGCCACATAATAAATCACATAACAGTACGCACATAAGTGAGGCTTCGACCTCAATTGAAAAACGCAACTATAGGGCTCCAACCCCAATTTAAACCATCCATGTGCATAAATTAAAACCATACATAAGTCTAAACCCATGATCATCTAACATGCATAAATTGCAAGAATTTAAATTTAACCAATAAATTAAAATTCTCGCTTTAAGCTCTAATAGCTTAAAACACGACTTAGATGCAATTCTTGTTCAAGAGCCTTTTCAATAAAACCCAAAAAACAATAAATTAATAAAATTCCAATTAATTTCTGAAAATTAATAATTTTATTCTTTCAATATTTTCAGAAAATTAAGTATGAAATTTTTCCCAAAATTTAAATCGATCAATTTCTCAAAAATCTCAATTTAATCAAAATTTTAAAATAATTTTATTTTAGCAAAACTAATTTCAAAAGATAAAATTAAAATAAAATTAAATGGAATTTTAAGGACCGAAAACACGAAACACGAAAACACGGGCCCGGGACAATGCGGGATCGCCCGCCCGCTGCGCTAGGTGCGCGCAGCTGCCGGCAGCGATCGCCGCCAGCGTGCGCGTGCCCCTTGCGAGCGTTGCGCGCGGCGTGGGCGGGCAGTCCCGCACTTCCCCAGGCGGACGCTCCCGCGTGTTTATGGGAGGGGCAGGCAGGCGCGCCTAGGACGGCCTCCCGCGCGGTTGCGGGAGGGAAGGGCGGCGGTGACGGGGCCTGGGCGTGCGACGTGCTAGCACGCCTAGGCTCGTCATTTTCGTGTTCCGTTTCGTATTTTGGGTTTCTCCAAAACCCGGTTCAATCCAAAAATAAGAAAAATACGATTTAAATATATTTCAATCAAAACAGTTTTCAAAAACACAATTTAAGAAAACAGTTTCAGAAATTTAAGAAAAAATCACAGTTTCGTAATTCAGGCTTTCTAAAAGAACTCATGAATACCTAATTCGCATCTAAGCCTAAGAATTTCTACCAAATTCAGCTTAATTGAGACGAATCAGAAACACTATTAACGAGTTGACTCTGATACCACTTGTTGGAAAACAGGAATCAGAAAGCAGCGGAAATTTAAAAAATTTTCCAACAAAAGGATCGAATACTCGCAATCGTGAATCCAAATTCGTAGAGATCAAGAAACTCACTTAGGTAGTAGCTTTCTTGACACGTTTTGAGCCGCCCTCAAACGCGCTTCATGCGGAATGGCAACCCGTCCCTCGAAAATATCTTTCTACTTCAGAATCCATTGTAGAGATAACAATCCACACCAACCTAGATTCATATCATGTTAGGGAAGGTGCTTAACAATATAACACAAAGAAAGAGACATGAAAGAGAAAGGCATGATTGAAACTCCCTTCGAAAACTAGTTTTGCGAAAGTAGAAATCTGTCAGCCATAAAACCCTCGTGAAAAAATTCATCCTTCAGGATATGGACGAACGGTTTTCGCCATCTTCTTTGGTTCGATTTTTTCACTCGTTTTGTGTTGGGTTCAGAATTGTTTCATCATCCCTTCTGGTCGTTTTGCTTGATCCCCACTCCTTGGTAAAGCTCGAATCTTCAAAACTTCTAACTTGAAGCTCTCTAGAGATAGTCCACCAACTTGGCTACAATCTAACTAGTAAGGATGCTAGTTCTCTAGTTAGTTTTTAGGCTTAACCTAGGGTTTTGTTTATCTTGGAGAAAGGATGGTGTTCAACACATGAACCAAAAGAATTCTCGATTAGCTCCAAGGGGAGCTCGAGCTCCCCTATATATAGGAGAGGAGTGGCCGAAATTCCTAGTCCTTATGGACTAAGGATTTTGGTCCCTCTCTCCTATTATTTGATCATCAAGTAATTTTGACTTTGACTTTGAATTCAAATTCAAATCAACTTTCAAGAGAGCTAAAATATCCAAACTATTCTTGGATAATTTTATACTTTATTTATTAAAATAAATAACTTATTTTATCTAATTAATTAATTCACAATTAATTAACTAGATTATTTTTTTCTCCAAAATAAGACTTTCTTTTTAATTCAAAAATTAAACCAAAGTCTATTAAATAATTAACACTTTTAATTATTTAATATATATACAATATATATATATATATATATATATATATATATATATATATATTCACGTGAGACACGTGTCACTTACGTGACCCACACGTGTGGTTTCACATGTGTGGAACCCTCTTGGCCCGATTAACTCGTTTAATCATTTTGAAGCCTTAACTCATGTAACCAAGTTGTTGTGTGTGACCCTCTAGGTTCTCAATTCAATTAGCAGTGACCCTAATTAATTAATTCACTAATCAATTAATCAGTCCACAGATTAAACGACCATAGTCTAGCAACAAGTGTTTAACCCCTAGCTGAATTGGAATGTTCGGATTCGACAGAACCTTTAAGTCATTGATTCATGTGAGATACAATCCTCCTACTTACTATCTCTCAACCAAGATCTAGGGTAAGGGAATAATCAGAACTCTAATAATCTGGTCTTAAAGCTAAGTGCATTTCATATCCATTTGATCTCAATCCAAGAAACCCTTTTCTTGATGTCTTGATCTACTGCCTTGGCCAAGGACTCCATATGGCATATGAATGACTTACACAATAAGAGATCACCTTGCAAACGCAAGTGTAGGTCCTTTCTTGATTCTCATTCACTTTCATGAGTCACTTGTGCAGCCCCAGCATAAGCCTTGAATCAGTTGTCTAAGGCGACACCCTTTAAAGCTTATACCAAAGACTACAGAGTTAACTCATAAAGTGACAAGGAACCTCAAGTCTAAGGATCAATTAATCACATCAATGACTCGTGAGATATTTCATAATCTGGAAGTTTCCATTTCCTGAAATAGAAACTTCCTTTCCCATTTAGGAATCTTCTCACACGGGGCACCTCAGTGAACTTACTTATTGAAGTAAGCACCATCATGTATCACGCACGTATCAACTATACACTTTGCACCTCCATGAAACAAGGTGGTCCTTCTTAAGGGCGTGATCCCACAAGCAAGCCTTAGAGGAGTCAGGTTGACACTCCCACTGTCTGTAGGACTCATCGGCTCGGAGTATTTTACTAATCATGACTTATGTGAAATAGGACTCGTTTCATGAACCATTTCACCCAAATGGTAGAGTCCTAAAGTCATCAGGATTAGGGGAGTTCTCATACATGCACAGCTAAAGTAAACGCATACCAAACAAGAGCATATAAAGAAGTGTTTGCCTGTGATATTAATCATTCGTATATTATTCAAAGATTGTTTGTGATATTTGGTAAGTCCCAAAACGGATTATGACTAATCGGCTTTCTAGGGCACTATTCCTAACACTCCTATATATAGACCCTCAAGCATAAAGACTATAAATGGCTATTTTCCAAAAAAAAACAAATTATTATAAAAAACTCCCTATACTTTTAGTATGTTAACAAAACGACCCCTGAACTAATTGTATCTTACAAATTAGTCCTCGAGAGCATTAATGCCATTTAATAAACGATTAAAATAATCAGGGGCAATTTGGGGAAATCAGGTCTACAAATTGACGGAACCATAACGTTTCTCAGGGACCTCAAACGGTCCGTTACCATTAGGGGCTTTTTTGTAATAGACGAAAAAGTAGGGATTAGATTGTAATTATGGCAAACCTCAGGAGACTACCCTATTTTATAACTAACACTTGCTTCATACATAAAGACTTAATAATTAAAGCTTCCTCTATGTATATAAACACGTACAACGAATTATTATATAACTTACCCAATTTTTAATAGAATCGCGCAATCACGCGTAAATACACGTCACAACCTGAAAGTTGCCATGTCATGATTAATATCTAAATTCACTATATTAAATCTTAGATAAGAAGTATCCAAATTATCTATTCAACTTCTACTCACTCAGATGAACAAACCTCAAGTAGGAGACATCTGCAAGTTAAATGTATTTGAAAGTATCTTTTGATTTCATTAATGTAGATATCTATCTAATAACTAATTTTAGGTGTATAACTTGTTCTCATAAAATAAAATAAATTTCTACTTTTATTTGAAAAAAATTATTAAAGAATTTGGTATAACGACAATTAGTGTGCTGTAATTTGATGTAAAAAGCATTGTTCCACCTTCTTATACAATCAGTAAAAGTTTTACATCCTTAAAAATTTTCAGGTGGACGTTGAGCTCCAATTCCACATTTTTGGGATAATCAAGTTATTCTTTAGGATGCTTTCCCAAAAAAAAAAAATAATAATAATAATAATAATAATAAATAAATAAATAAATGTTAACTCTTTAGGTGACGTTTACATTTTTTTTTTATCATGATTATGCAAGGGGGACGCTAGTAAAGCCCAAGTAAGGTCATTTGACGCCATTGAATTTTATTTGTTGTCTAAATATGTATATATTTTTGGATTTTAATATTTAAATTTATAGAACGGACAGTTTGAAATAACTCCCATCAGTTTGAAATATTTTTACTTTACTCCCCATAAAATTATACAATATAATATGATATAAATACTGCATTAGAACGTTTTAGTACTACATTTTGAGAAAATTATACAACATATTTTGAAAAGTATTTTAAGTACTACATTATGTGAAAATTATACGACATTTTGCCAAAATGGAGAGTTAAGTAAAAATATAATGCCCAATTGGGGATTTATCTCACATTACCCCTATAGAATTATATTGTTTTTCAATATGGTCCGCTGACAGAAATCATTAACTTTTCCCAGTAAACAAGCTTTTTTTATTTTTTTTTTATAAGGTAGGGCCCAATGTAAGGAGTTAAATGTGTTAAAATGAAGAATAGTAATTTACCGCTTTTTCTCTCTCTAGGGGAGTCTGGAGTCTCTCTACTATGAGAGTGTGACTTTTTTTGGTTCTGTTTCTCTGTTTCTCCCCTTTCGTTTTCTCAGCTGGTTCTTTGTTCTTCTGGTGGTCTCTCCCCTTTTGTTTTCTCAGGGTGGGTCAGGAGAGTCCGGCGTTTTGAATCCCTGTTGGCGTCACGGACCTGAGCACAGAATGGAGGACGAGTTAGATTGGATGAGTGGAGCCCTGAATCTTTCGGTTGAGGAAGAGGAAGGGCTGCTTGTTCCGAGTGAGACCTGGAAAGGTAAAAAACAGACAGAATTTCACTTGGTGGGAAGAGTGTTTACCAGACGCTCTGTGAACTTTGAGGCCCTTAGAGCTACAATTACTAAGGTGATTAATCCGGTTAAAGGAATGTCTATGACGAGACTTTCGGACGGTAGGTTTCTCATGGCGTTCAATCATATTTTGGATAGACAGAGGGCACTTTCTGGGAGCCCATGGCACTTTGACAAATACTTGTTGGTTTTGAGTCTGGTTGAAGAGGAAGACGATCCCATGAAGATTAACCTGGACTACTGTGAATTTTATGCTCATATTCGTGGGTTACCTTTCACCAAAATGACAGAAGACATGGCCAAATTGGTGGGAGATAAGATTGGAATCTTTAGGGAGTTGGATTCAGACAGAGGAAACAAGCACAAAGGAGATAGCATGAGAGTGCGAATCAACATTGATATCACAAAACCTCTCAAAAGATGTTTGAAGATCAAGAATGAGAGAGGGGAAGAATTATTGCTGACGTTCACGTATGAGAAGCTACCCAACTTCTGCTTCCTCTGTGGAATTTGCGATCATATCGCAAAGTTCTGCGAAAAACAGTTTGAAGAGGGATTCCAAGACCCGAACCCAAATTTCCCATATGGTTTATGGCTTAAGGAAGAACCATCCAGCTACCGTCGATCCCAGGCTATGAGTTTTCGTCAGCAGCCCATGTTCTCCACCGTTCACCGTTCAGAAACTCATAAAAATCCGGCCGGCGCCGGAAAAGCAGAAATAATCCCTCCAAAACAAAATCTTCATCCCGCCAAATCTTCGGCCGTACAACAGCATATCCCCCCAAATCTTACCAACCCATCTACTCAAGCCACCAACGCATCACATCAGCCAACCATTCCTATTTACAGAACCACAGAGCCGATTTGTCAGAAGTTGACTGAACCAGGTAACCTACCTCTGCCCCATAAATCACTTTTATATACCTCAACCTCCAATTCTATGTCCTTGCAAACACGTTATACTCCACCACCCATTGCCCATCGGATTATAAAGGACTTTAAGGCCCAATAAAAGAAAGCCCAATCACTAAACCTCTCCTCGGGCCCAATTCTTTTAAAATCTACTGATTTACAAAACGGATCTATTATTAAAAAGGAACCCAAGGGCCCAACCCAAAATCACACTCAGAATTTAAATCATCCTATTCTACTTGAAAAGCCACATTTTAAGGCCCAACCCTTAGCCCACTCAAAATTAGCCCCAATGCCTCACAAAGATTCTTATACTCCCCCTCCCTTGAGAAGAACACGTTGCTTTTCCAGAAACAGCCAGAAATTCCCCTCTGCCAATATCTCATCCAACACTCTCACTGCTCCACAAACTGATGGAAAACGCAAAGTGCAATTATCCTTTGATGATGACGAGTATGTTTCTACCCTGAATGACTCTGTTCAACCTCGAGCTAAAGTTTCTCGTTTTTCCTCTTCTGGTGACATCACCAACTGTCCGGCGGAGGCTGCTGTGCAGCCCCGCCATGGTCAATGAGTCTCCTCTGTTGGAATTGCCAGGGCTTGGGGGGGCCCTGAACAATTCAATGCCTGGAGAAGTTAATTCAGGCCCACCACCCCTCAATCGTCTTCCTTTCGGAGACGAAATGCAACAAAAGGAAGTTGGAAGTTGTTAAACATAAGTTATATTGGTTTGGTATCTGTGTGGAAGCGCGAGGTAGAAGCGGTGGTCTCGCTCTTCTTTGGGAGAAATCTGTTGATGTTAATTTAATTAAATTCTCCCAGCATCATATTGACGTTATTGTGAAAGGTTTTGGTGTGGACGATTGTTGGCGTTTCTCAGGTTTCTATGGTGAGCCTATCGCCCATAGGAGGAGTACGACTTGGAAATTATTGGAGAATCTGTCTGAAGTTTCATGGAGGCCTTGGCTCTGTGCCGGAGACTTCAATGAGATTCTCTCTTCTGATGAGAAGCAAGGCGGGGGTCCCCGACCACCGTCCCAGATGATGGCTTTTCGTAGTGCTATTACCTCTGTCGGTCTTAATGATTTAGGCTTTACAGGACCTCCTTTCACTTGGTCCGACAGTAGACCGGCCCCTTCAACTATTTTCTGTCGTCTGGACAGAGCTTTGGCTAATGAAGATTTAAATCTTCTCTTCCCGTATATTAAAGTGGAGCATCTCACTGCCTCAGTTTCGGATCATCGACCGCTTCTCATTTCTTTGGTCCCACCCATCATGGAGTTGGCCCAGGGTGGCAGGCCGTTCCGTTTTGAGGCTTCCTGGAGTCAACTCAGAGACTGTGAGCAGGTTATTTTTGAAGGGTGGAAATTCAATGGTTGCTCGAATGGTTGGGTTGGTCTTTCTAACTCGATTTCGGACTGTCAAAGTAAATTAATTGGTTGGAATAAAGCGTCATTTTCTAACCCTCAGAGACTTATTGATGAGTTGTCTAATGAACTCGCCAAGATCAGGGAGAGAGTTGTATCCATTAGGAGTGTAGAAAAGGAAAGGGAGATATTGTGTAAGCTTGAGGAGATACATAGGATGAATGAAACTTACTGGAAACAGAGAAGTAAAGATCATTGGCTTCGGGAGGGCGATAAGAATTCAGCTTTCTTCCACCGCAAAGCGTCTGCTCGACGTAAGACTAACACTATCAGAGGCCTTCGGAATAATGTGGGAACCTGGTGCACTGAACCAGAACTTATACAGAGAATTATTTCAGATTATTTCACTGAGCTCTTTAAGACGGATAATCCCTCCAGGGAGGAAATTGACACGGCTCTGGGATCTTTGTTGCCTAAGGTAGATGATGTGATGTACAATGACCTCTCACGACCTTTCACGTGTGATGAGGTCACTCGGGCACTCGCTGACATGAAACCTCTTAAGTCCCCAGGCCCGATGGCTTGCCCCCTTTCTTTTTCCAAAAGTACTGGCATATTGTTGGCGATTCAGTTGTCTCTTGTGTGTTGACTTTTCTCAATGATCAGTGTTTTCTTAATTGTATTAACTATACCCTTATTACTCTTATTCCCAAGTGTCAAAAACCTGAGCTCATCACCCAATTCCGCCCCATCAGTCTATGCAACGTGATCTACAAGATCGCCTCGAAGACTATTGCGAACAGGCTTAAACCTCACATGTGCAAACTTATTTCCCCTTCGCAATCTGCTTTTGTCCCAGGTCGTCTCGTTACGGATAATGTTTTGGTTGCCTTTGAGATCAATCATTTTATTAAGAAGAAATCTGCCGGGAAATAGGGTGTCTTGGTCTTGAAACTTGATTTAAGTAAAGCTTATGATAGAGTGGAGTGGCCTTTGTTGGAGCGTGTGATGATTCGTTTGGGTTTTCCGCCTTCCTTGGTTCGTTTAATCATGAAATGTGTGACTTCAGTGTCTTATTCGTTTGTGCTTAACGGTCTTCAGTTTGGGCATATTGTTCCGGAAAGAGGAATTCGACAGGGGGATCCTCTTTCCCCTTATTTGTTCCTCATGTGCGCTGAGATTTTTAGTTGCTTCATACAGGAAGAAGAAAGTCGGGGATTCTTGAAAGGGGTGGCTGTTTGTAGGGGTGCACCTCGGGTCTCGCATTTACTTTTTGCCGATGACACTTTGGTTTGTTGTCAAGCCTCCCCTGAGGCGGTTATGAGCATTAATAGAGTTCTTTCCCGGTTTTCTGCTATTTCTGGCCAGGTGGTTAATAAAGATAAATCCTCTGTTGTTTTTAGTGGCAATGTTCTTCCTTCCCTTAGGGCTGATCTTGCGAGGGATTTGGGAGTTAACCAGGTTGCTCACCATGATCTGTATCTTGGTCTTCCTTCTGTGGTGGGTAAATCGAAGTGTGCGGTTTTTACGAAGATTAGAGATAAAATCTGGAGCAAGATTCAGGGTTTCGCTGAGAAACTTCTTTCTATGGCTGGTAAAGAGATTCTTATCAAATCAGTTCTTCTTGCAATTCCGTCTTATGCTATGGGCTGCTTTCGCCTACCTGATTCTTTTTTGAGGAGTATGGAGTCTTTGATTGCCAAGTTTCTTTGGAACAACAGGGACCAGAATAAGATCCATTGGGTGGCCTGGGAAAAGCTCTGTAGAAGTAAGGACTCGGGGGGCCTTGGTCTTCGTCAGCTCAGTTGCTTTAATCGTGCTATGTTAGCTAAGCAAGCTTGGAGGATTATCAAATTCCCGGATTCTCTCTTGGCCCGTATTCTTAAAGCTCGCTACTTTCCTCATTCGGATTTCTTTGGGGCCTCTTTGGGTCACCGCCCGTCTTTCACTTGGCGTAGTATCTTTGGGGCTCGGGATCTAGTTACTGCTGGTTCTAGGTGGAGGATTGGAGATGGGGCTCTTGTGGATATTTCCAAAGATAGATGGATTCCTAATCGCTCAAACTTCAGACCTATTATCATCAACCCGCTCCCCGCTCACATTTCTAAAGTCTCTCATTTTCTCCAGCCCGGAGGAGGGGCTTGGGATTCTCAACTTCTGTACCGTTTTCTTTCTTCCTCGGACGCGGCAGCTGCTGCTGCGATTCCTCTCAGCTCTTCGCCTTGGCCGGACACTCTGGTTTGGAACGCCACTAAAAATGGTTTGTTTTCTGTTAAGTCTGCTTACTCTCTCGATTTGGTACGTTTGCAGTTGGCCCGAGCCTCAGGCTCTGTCAGCCTTCCCAGTCCCCCTTGGTCGTTTTTGTGGAGGGTTAGTATTGCCCCTAAAGTGTGCTTTTTTGCTTGGCGTGTTTGTAATTCGGCCATACCCACTGCGTCTGCGCACCGATCAAGACACTGCGCACCTGATCTTACCTGCCCTTGGTGCGGTTCGCTAGATGAGACCATTGACCATGCCCTGCTCTTTTGTTCTTTCTCTCGTCAAGTCTGGGCCTGCACTCATATCCGCTGGTCCTCCATCTCTTGCTGGAAAGGGGACCCTTGCTCTTGGATCCTGGACCCTTTGCGTAAGCTTTCTGCGGCTGATGCTTGTAAATTTCTTTCTACGATCTGGGCTATTTGGTGGTCTCGTAATAAGAGATTGATGGAAGGTTTGATGGTTAGCCCTTTGGATCTTGTTTTATTTGTGGCTTTTTTTGTTCAGTCTTTCGGTGATGCAAATTCTCCCACTCCCTCGGTTGGCCCCCGTACTGTTTTGCCCGTCCGCTGGACGCCTCCGATGCCTGGTTTTGTTAAGATTAATGTTGATGGGGCCATTTTTGCCAACCGTTGCGAGGGGGGTTTTGGAGTTGTTGCCCGTAATGAGTTGGGTCGTTGCTTAGCCTGGAAGTGTGGAATACGAGCAGGGATCCTGGACTCTAACTTTGCGGAAGCCTGGGCTACTTTGGAAGGATTGCGTTTAGCTTTGGAGAATGGCTGGGATGATATCATTGTTGAAGGAGATTGCTTGGAGCTGATTTCGAGATTTAGGAGCTCCGAAGTTGAC
This sequence comes from Lantana camara, assembly GCA_037501455.1. Lineage (NCBI taxonomy): Eukaryota > Viridiplantae > Streptophyta > Magnoliopsida > Lamiales > Verbenaceae > Lantana > Lantana camara. The sequence continues at coordinate 96,782,840 of CM074857.1, read as the reverse complement.
GACTCGGACCTTGGTAATTTGGTTTATGATGTTAGACGTGTGGGCCTTTCTTTTGCTTCTTGTTCCTTTTGCTATGTGCGCCGGGAGAGCAATCGCGTTGCCCATTCTCTTGCTAGGCTTGCTGGGTCAGCCTGTCCGAGTTCTTGTGTCTTACCGACTAGTGTGTCCCGTTTGATTCAGTCGGATATTGAGGATGTTTGAGCCCTCGGGGCGGTCTTTGTTTCAAAAAAAAAGAATTATATTGTTTTGACCCAAATTCAAAATAAATGGTGATGAATTTTTTTATATTGAACCCTTGAATTTTTATGTAGTAGGTAAAATTTAAAAAAAACATTAAATAAAGGGTAAAATTGAAGTCTATTGCCGAAAAGTAAAAATAAGAGGCTTTTAAATATATAGTAGAGAAAAATTAATTTTGAATAAATTATTTTTCTTTTTAGTAATATATTTTTTTATTAAAAATTAATTTTTTTTACCCAACAAATTAATAATTATGGAGTCACCCCTGTGATTATGCATGTAAAGTTCGTATGGGGGAATGATAGTAATCAAACTCATATTTACCATTATGCTGGAGAGAAATATGACAACATATTAATTAATTTTGGAGTGTTTACATTGTGTGTTGTCAGTCATGTTGTGGGTAATAGGCTAATTTACCCTTATCTTTAATTGGTAATAATTGTCCTTCTCCAAACCTTATTTTGTATTGAATTGAACTCCGCCTTTTCTATAGAAGAGTGAGGAAGTAATTTTTTTTTTTTTGACGACCAGCCAAAAAAGGCTAACTAAGCAACATCAGCAAGAAGAAAACTCGAAACAGAAGTAATATTAATTATGTTTTAACAATGTTGCATATCAATGTATTGATATGCCACTACCACACATAGATATTCTTACATATTTTTGCTCGTAAGTTCCTAGTTTCATATCAAATATGTTAAATATCAATATGCCAATAGTACAGATGAATATTTTACATTGGCTAAATATGTTGAATCTCAATTTGATAAAATATGAAATGCATAAAATTGAGATTCAACATATTTAGCCAATGTAGGTCGATGAACAAGAACATTTGCAGGGAATTCTGTAGCAACCTGTCGAGATAGAAAATAAGCATCTTTGTCACAATGCATGCTAGAAAATACTCAGTAATCTTTATTCAGTGTATACAATAATTCAACTTGGGCATGCATTCAAAGTACACGAGTAAACAATCAGCAATGCAAAACTTGTTATACATATTTTAATTTCATAGATAAAATTGCCTAGCGGAATCGAATCGTAGTAAACTCCAGCCATTGCTTATTCCTTAAATTTGTTGAAGTTACCGAAACGTGTTGGAACCACCTTGAGAATGCCGAATCCGATGTACTACTAGAAGTGATCTTTTAACCACTCAAACCTCACAACGATGGAGTGGAGAAAAGACTTTGAGATTTCGTGCTTAGTAACCTCCTCCATACCCCCCATTTATACATAGTCCTCCCATCATATACTAGGTAAGTTTGACTTGATTAGGGGGCAAATTGTATAATTCTTGGGCATGAAAGGGGGATCAATTATGGGAATTTGATCAAGGACCAATAAAGTCCATTAATCATGTGATTTATCCAATTAACCAATTAATTGATTTCTCATATTAATCCATGGTTAATTTACATGATTTCTTACATTCTCCCACTTGGTCCACATGATCCATATGTACTTGACTAGCAATATAATGCACGAACCATGGCGATAATTTCTCTTCATACGATGAGTAGTATCTTCCATGTATCATGATACATTATATTTCTGGAACTTTCCTAATTTTGTTAATGAATGAACTCTATGTTCATTCTAGGTCCTTCGTGACACCCCATTTTTTCCGATCATCTGAGCAAGCACCACGTGTTAATTGTCTTCTGTGTTTAATTTACTTTTGCTTGATGCTTAATATGCTTTTTATGTTTTTAATTTTGTAATTTCGTGTGTTGCGTGACCCTACTTTCAGCTCTTTAAGAGTTTAGGGGCTTGTTTGCAATTTTCTCTGTTAGGGGTGTTTTGGTCATTTATTGTTTGATCGAAATTTTGACCTAACAGACCTCTTTAACGTATTCGGGGCATCGAAACGAGTCCGTAACTCTAAGTTTGCCCAATTCTGACGTCGTTAGCCCTTCCTACGGGTTATTCTCAATCGTTAGGACCCGGAATAAAATATCTGGATCCGTGTTTGACCGGGTCAGACCAACCACGTGCACTCTCTCTCCTCTCCCGCACTCTCTCTCTCTCTCCTACGATCGAAACACACACCGCACACAAAATACACTTTAAGCCGGAACTCTGCCATTTCTCGATGAAATTTGACGATTGAGTAGTCAAAATTGATCAACTCGACGAGATGAACACAATGATACCAAAATCATGACCCTACGACGAGCGGTGGCGGAGTTATGATGAGTTGCAGGCGGCGGCGGTGGTGCCGCGACCTTCAGCGGGGTCTTGTGGCGGTCTACAGCGACAGAATTGGATAGAAGATGGCTGGGCTTTAGGCGCCAGACAGCGGCGCACGCGCCACCTTAAGTTCACGCCGCGGCGCGCACGTGTACTATAGCAGCACGTTCCGCCATGTTCCGGCGGCTTTTTTCGAGGAGCTTCGGTGGTTTCCTAGGTTTTCTGACCCCCTAGTTCCATTTTCGGCCTCAGATTGGCCCAAATCGCGGCGTAAGTGGTGGTTTTGGCCTTGGCAGTGGTGATGGAAACTTCGACGGCTATTGGGGGCCTTTTTCGGTGGTGTTTTGGCTACTGGCTCTTCATGAAAGTTGTTCAGCATGACGAGATTGATCTTTTCCCGTTCGCCCGACTCCTAATTCGGCCAATTTGGAGGCAGCACGTGGCGGTCAACGCTCTGACGTCTTTGTCAGGCAATTGAGTTGGGCATTTCAAAGTTCTCGATGAGGCCTTTTCGACGGTATGCTCGGATTTTATTTTCGTTGAGCGGTTTGGATTTAATTTTGTTTCCTGGTTTTTGGGATTTAATTGTTGAATTGGATCGGTTTTTCCTTATCTAAATCCAGTGGGTTCCGTATTTCCAGAAACTGATTGAGGGATTTTACTGTGCTTGCTGAGACATACGATTCGCCGTTCACAGGGATTTTTCCGGCCACCAAAGGTGGTGGTCCGACAGCTTCCCGTGGCGGTTCGGTCAGCTCCGGCGGCAGCGTTCCGACACCCTTCAGACAACAGGTCCGTTTCGTTGGTATAGCTTCCCCGCAATATCTCCGGCTTGACCTTGGAGTGTGGGGTCCGATGGTATTTCCCTAAATACTTGAGAAAATATTTTTCTAAAAAAATATTTTTTTAAATTAAAAAATTCCCTAATTTTCTAATAATTAAGTGGGTTATATATTAATTATATAAACACTTAATTATATAATACTCTTTAATAGAGGATTAATTAAAGAGAATGACAGAAGAGGCTTTGACAACGAACGAGAGGACTGAAAATTGATTGCTAAATAAATAAAGCCAAACCTTCTATTTATAGTGTCAAATTCAAGGGTATTTTTATTCATTTCTACGCTTCAACCGTGCCTCCCATGGCCGGATGGCCAATTCGATCACGCCAAGCAAGAGCTCGTGCCAAGATGAGTTCGGAGCCGCCAAGTAAGTGCCGCCAGCAACTTGGGGTTGTGCTAGCGCGCGTTGGATATACGCTGGCACGAGCTGGTGCCACATGTCCAGTTCAGCCAGTACCGAGGTTGCCTATCACGTTTCTATCCCTACCCTTATCTATTCCAGAGTTTTGGTTCCAAACCCTGCTCCTTGTGTGATTCTAATATAGGGATCTCGTTGGTCCCCGAGCTCCCCAATTGAGAGTGGCGTGTCCATTTACTAATGTTTTGACGAGTCCTATGTGGTGAAATCCCATAAAAATATATTAAAAATAAATTTGGGATCACTTTTCTATATTTTAGTGTTGAAATTTCGAACTATTAAGATGTAATTTTTTTTTTTATTAATGATAGTTATCTATCTATCTATATATATATTATATATATATATATATTATAAAAGCATGAGTTGGGTTTTTGGTTTCTTACAAAATACGGATCGCCTAAAATATCCTCACAATAATTACATCAGTAACTATTAGTCAAGGATAATAATATAAATACATGTTATAAATTATTAATTTAATTATATTTAAAAAATACTTATCAACTTAAAATAGGACTCTTGGTAGAATTAAAGTTTCTCCAACTTACCCAAAAAAAAAGATATATAATTCAATAAGGATTGTTTTAATATTAATATATCAATTAATTGTATTCAAATTTTATGATATAAGTAGTCTATTTTTTAATTTTAAGGTCTGTAGTTTAAAATTTTCTAATAAGATATATCTAAAAACGAATCAAAAAACAACAAATTGATTCACTTTATAAATTTTAATAATTATGTAAAACAAAATATTATTTAAATTGAACAAGTTACATAAGATAACTTTCAATAAATCAATCCTAATGCAAGTCTAATTATATAAGTTCATAGTTTTAATTATATAAATTTATAAACTTTCTTAAATTAATATCATATTATAATTCTATAAACTTATCTAATTAACAAAATAATATAATTGAATAATTTACATAAAATATTTTTCAATAAATTAATTAATTCTAATATAATATTTTTTAATTAACTAATACTAATATAGTAATATAATTGTAATTATCTAAATCTAACTAACCATATAATCTTCCTTTAGTTTATATAATAAAATATAAATTAAATGCGTAAAAGTACAAATAACATTTTTGGTTTCTTACGACTTAATATACCGCAATTTGGAATGTTAGCTCGTTAGACCAAAGCTACTTTAAATTAATAATCCTAAAGAGACTCAATGTGTGTGCATATAAAAATAAGATATAATCTAATTTTATAAATAATTTTTATAATATTCCATTAAACATCCTTAAATTTTTATATAAATATACTCTTTTAATTATTTCTACTCCATACATAAAATTAATTATAAAAAAAATTAACATAAATTTGAAATAATACTAATTAGAGAAATACAAATAAGAAAATGAAATGCACGATCAAATGGCAAAGATAATATAAAAAAGAGATAAAGAATACTTAGTAAAAGAAGAAATACTTAATTTTAATTTATATACCCACGCATAGCAAAATTAAGGACAACTGTAAAATATCTTTACAAATATATTTATAAAGGACACGACAAAGTGAGAATTAATATTGCGTACAATGGTAAATAAAATTTCGAAGATTAGATTAAAAATTTTAAGATGTTAGATTGAGTGTCAGCTCAAGAAACAATATGGAGCATTTTCGAATTTAATTTGAATGAGATTGATACAACAATTATCAATTTAGATCTACATTTTCCAAAGTAGCAATACATGACTTATTGGCCGAATCAAAACTTGAAGGACATTTTAACTTGGGATCATTACTCCAAAATAATGGTCCTTGAGCCGAAAAAATAAAAAAAGAATATAAAGAATTTTCAGAGCATTATGCATGAGCCAAGCAAGGTAAATATTCAAAAGATTTGGAGAAAGAATTTATGGCAGGATATAACATACTATTACAATAAGAAGAGATTATTTGGTTTTAAGAGTCAAGAATTAATTGACTCCAATTCAAGGGATAAACATGCACGTTTCTTTCATCTCTCAACCATAACGAGAAGAATGAGGAACCAAATGAATGCTCTCATAAGCAATGAATGGGCTACCAATAATGATCAACTGAAGCTACACACTTGAGAGTACTACACCAAACTATTCAATGGAGATACCATTAAAGAGGTGATGGAATGTGTCTTGGTATTAGCTTGCACTAACGAATCCTAAGGTGTCAGCGGAAAAATAACTTGGCAAGAATGATCTCAAATAAGAAAATCTTGAGGATAGTGAAAAGCATGCACTTTTACAAAGCGTTGGGAGTAGATGGTTTCCAAACTTACTTTTTAAAACCTATTAGGATATAGTTGGAGACTCGATAGTGAACTTCATCAATGATTGCATGGAGAGAGAATCAATTCCAAAGAAGGATTATCGATTGTTTATTTGCCTAATTTAAAAAATTAATGCTCTAGAAAAATAAACGATTTTCGGGTCATTATGTTAATGTATGGCTCAAAAATGATTGTCAAGATGATTATACTCCGTTTAAGCCGTATATCAAAGAAATTATCGGATCGAACCAGAATAGTTTCATTCCCAGAAGAGACACTCATTACAATATCTTGATACATAAAGAAGTGTTATGAATGCTACATCACTCCAACGATAAAAAAGGGCATGGTGCTGAAATTGAATCTTGAAAAGGCGTACGACAAAATTCAATAAATTTTTTTAAGAAAAACTTAAATTTCTTCAAATTCTCGAAGAAAATCATCAATATCATTATGAGCAGAATGTAGAGGATACAATCGGAAATTCTATAGAATTGTGAACCGACGGAGGCTGTACGGATGTGTGGCATTAGAAAAGGCAATAACTCTCACCTTATTTATTTGTACTCTACATGGAACAACTTACGTATATAATTGAGGAGACCATTTCAGCCAGAACTGGAAGCCAATTACGGTATGTCAGAAAAGGCCTCACATCTCAAACTTGCTTTTTGTGGACAACTTAATATTTGGAGCCAAAGCAACCTTGGATAGAGCAAAGTGCATTTACAGTGTGGTTGAGGCGTTTCGCAAGGCGTTGGGAATCAAATTAAATTTCAGCAAATTACATGTGTTGTTCGCACCTTATGTGTCAAATGATTTAAAGCAGTAGATTAATAGAACTCTGGGCATGGAACGTATAAACAACTTAAGGAACTAATTGGGAGTGCAGAAGCTAGAACTTTAGCTGAAACTACAATGAGCATTTTCCGATTGTGAAATCAAATAAAAAAATAGAAAGAAGATGAGAAGAAGATGTAGAAAGAAAAATAGAAATACTCATTAAATCAAGCTACAATTATGGAGAAGAAGATGGAGATTTTTAGGAAATGAGGTAATATTGAAAATGATGATATACCAAACCCACAGTTTTGAGAGATGGATATTTAGTTTAAAGTAATTATACTAAAATTAGTGATTGTTGGGGACAAACTCATTAGGCCTATATAATGGAACTAAACCTAAGATCAACTCGCGTGAAGAGTAGGCTGGTCAGTTCTCTATTAGGTGGCAAACTGAGGAAGCGGCGTGAGGCGAACCAGTAAAACCAAGAGAGGTTAGCACATATAAAATATCACACTTACCCCCTCCCCCCCCCCCCCCCCTGCATTGATTTTTAGCATTTACCCTCCTAGCCTTTAAAAAATATCACACTTAACCCCTTCTAACAAACTTTAACAAAGCAAATCTATACAAAACTGACCTCAAATGTGTTGATATTATATATCAAATTGAAGCTCTCGACGAAAGGAACACAAAAATTGTCTCGAAATCAAAATCCGACAACCGACGAAACAGAAATCATTGGTTAAAGACGACGTATGACGAACGAAGCTTTTGGTGGCTAATAGGGTCGACTGAGGTATGGGCTTTGTTCTCCTTGGAGAGATGAACACGATGGCGGTGGTGTTGAAGTTTGGGTCACCGTGATGAAGGAGAAATCGATGGTCAAAATTTTTTAAAGGGGTTAAGTGTAATATTTTTCAAATGTTAGGGGAGTAAATGCTAAAAATCAAAGCATGAGGGGAAAGTGCAAAACCCCCGATGGATAGGGGGATGACTAGGATTAACCCTTTATTATATATGTCTTTTTATTTATTAAATATATTTAAAAGTTATAAATTATTACTTATACTTAAAAGCTAGAATTATTTGGACAAATTATTATACACTTTAAATCTTTTTTTATTATAATAATATAATTTCAAATATTTTTATTTTTTATTTATTTGAATGTTTCTCTACTTTGAATTTCTAGTCATTGTACATAATTTGAAATGGAGATTTCATATAAATATTTTCGTATGTATAGTTTTTTAAGATCAAAATAGTTCATCAAAAATATTAATATACTTATTGTATATAATAACTAAACTTATTTAAATAAAATTAAATGTTAAACGTGCAACGCACGTTCATTTCACTGGTGTATTTAAAAGTTTAAATACAATATCTCTAATTAAAAAACAAAATTACTAATTTATACCACTTCCTCGTCTAAAACTCATTATTAATTACTCTTCTGTTTTAAATAATAATAATTGAAAATTTCGAGGCATAATAATAATTCAACAATTTTGGCGATATACAAAAGTTATATAATAAGGAGAAATAATAAATACCCAATTACTGGCGCACCTTTAAATGCCATACAAATAAAAAAAACCCACCTATAAAATTTAGTGATAATAGCGAAAACTTTGTATTTTTCCAATGACAGTTATGTCATGTGTATTTCATTTTGCATATTGCTGGGTACAGTTCTGCAGAAAATTAAAACCTGTGCGGCTGCACGTCTATGCTTGATGATGGCATGAATTATTCCATCATTTTTTAATGGTTTGTTTGCATGGTTGAAATGCTGAAAGATCAGCTAGACCTTATGATATAAAATATCTCAACAAAACCCTTATAAAATAAATAAATAAGCATAAACAACCTTGAAATTGAGAATTGCATTCCACGCGCAGAAATTGCAGTTGGGATAACTTTTTTAATCATAATTAACTGCAAAAAAAAAAGAGTAATTCTAGCCCGAGCCTGACTCGGCCAAACCGGTATAACGAGAGGGCGAGTGTTTTATATTTATCGTGTGGTTGGTGGAAATTTAGATAGAGTGACCAATCAAATAGCAAGTGTACTACATTTGCCCTTTTAATTGGTTAGGTTCGGCCGAGACGAGTCTGGATTAGAATTTTCCAAAAGTCCTTCATATTAAACTTAATTATAATATCCACTTAAAAATGTGAACAGTGTGATTGCTTGGTTCAAAATCTAACCAAGGAGAAATTTCAGATATTAAAGATATAAAAAAAATATATATATATATATGTGTGGTTACATGTTTTTTATCTTTTAACAATACATATTGTATTTTTTTCATTCTTTACATTTTTATTTATTTTTTTGTTTCGTTTCTCCTTCGTTCCACCATCAGCGCCAGTTGCCTCCTTCGCTCCACCACCACAGCCGCAATCACAGGCACTAGGCGCACCAACCTCACCACCAGCCTCCCGCACCACTCAACCCCTACACCCCTATTGCCCCTGCACACACCATTGTCGCCGCTGCATACACTACTGCTGCTGCCCTCTTCGCATCCCATTGTCGTCGCCGACACACACTACCGCCGCCCCTTCACAAATCTTTACAATCACCGTACACTCGGTCAGCTCCACTCACCACCGTCCTTGTCTTCATAAACAGGGTAAATTTGAAAGCCTTCCAGATATGAACGCTAGGGTGTAGTCTGATGATGGTGCGCTTAACTTGAGGCGAGCGGCAACAACTCAGATTCCGTAAAATTCTCCAGTAAGATTTTTTTTTTTTTCTTTTTAGGCAAAATATAGCAGATATATAGGAAAATTCTAGCCCAGACCCGGTTTGACCGAGCCCAAACCAATTAAAAAGCAAGTGTATTACACTTGCCATTTGATTGGTCACTCTCCCTGAATTTTCCACCAACCACACGGCAAGTGTAAAACACTCGCCCCCTCGTTACACCGGTTTGGCCGAGCCAGGCTCGGGCTAGAATTACCCAGATATATATATATATATATATATATATATATATATATATATATATATATATAGTATAAAAAATTAAATTTGGAATGTATAAGGAGGGGTAAAATTGTCACTTTTCAGTTTTCACTACCCAAATAGCAATAAATAGTGTCCGGGGAGTGGTGAGCAATATTTTAAAAACATACGGTTTTTCATCAAGTTTTCATATGATAGAATTTTCCTTATTAATTTGAAATAACACAGGGTTGTGGGTGCAATAAATTCTTCTTTTATTAACGGACAGTTAATTCAAACAGATAAAAGTTTTGATATACTTGAGCCTTTCGTATTTTCAGTACCAAAGAAGATTAATCTTTCACTCAATTGAGTGAGAAAAAATTCTAAGAGATAAAAAAAATTATTAGTCATTTTTCACGCCTGATGTTGCCAATTTATGTTATTTTATTTCTTTTCTAAGGAAAGAATAGTTGAAAAGTTAGGTACATTAGAAATTCTCCCAATATATTGTGAAAATGTATTTTTAGTCACATTTGATATATACGATTGCAACATTAGTCCCATTTATTTAAAAATTTAAAAAATAGTTTGATACTTTAAGAAAACTTTGCAATAATGGTCGCACATGGAGACATGTAAAAATCATGTATACAATTAAAAAATCTATCGAAGTAAATAAAATATTGTTTTGATTAATGGAGATCATGTTGTTTTTAAAATTAAAAGAAATGAAAAGGGAAAAAAAACTAAAACAATAAAAAAAATTAAACGTTAACATTTTAAATAAAATAAAAACACAACGTGGTATGGTGGCAGACGCCGTCGCGCAGAATGACATCTGGCACACTACTTCGATGCATTTTGATGGGGTCTAATTCGATATGGCAAACTCCAACATTTTAGAATTTGTTTGTGTGGGGAAACAGAGGTCGAGAGCTCAAGCGAGAGTCGCCAGAGGAGACGGTTCAACATGCTAGGAACAAACACACAGTCAGAAGGCCAAGCTGGGGGAATGGGGGGTGGGGGGGGGGGGGGGGGGGTGATTCCCAGTTGGCTCTCCGACGCTCAAGTCAGACTTCAAGTGATAAAGATGAAGATGAAAAGAAAACAGAGCTTAGTATAAGAAGCTTGCTTACAGAGTGAGATGATTCTCTAGGTATTTATAGTTGAGGGTCAATGCCCTTTTGGTAATTGTCACTAAGTGGTCCTAGATTGATGTTGCCCTAGACACGTGGCGTAATGAGGAGCCTCTAAAAGGGATCTTCTGCAAAAACCTACGAAAAGGTTGGTGGCGGGCAACTGTGGCGGTGGCGCGCAACTGTGGGTATGTACCATGTGTCAGAGAGTCTTTTTGGGTTGTTACCGAGGGCCAAGCACGCTCGGGTTTTGATATGTGCTTTGGGGCTCACAGGTCCGAGGGGACTCCTGGGCCAAAATCGTGGTCATGAGGGGAATTGTTTCGCCCTTGTGACTGTGGGGGAGTACCTTCGAGGGCTAAGCAAGGGCGTTCCCGAGGGTCGCCCATGCTGGTCATCAATAGCTTTATTCGCCCGCTCGTGGGAGGCCAGGATTCCTTGTAAAGTTGGGGCGGTTATTCTCTCGAAGGAATCGCTTAGCCGCAAGGGGAATTTGAGGTTTTCATGAGGCGCCATGGTGTAACGCCAAGATTGGGCCACGCGTCGCATATGTGTCCTGAGTGTATTTTAGCCTCATCATTTTGCCCCCCAATTCTGTAATTCACAGTGATGTGGACTGTAGAATTTAGAATTTCAAATTTTCGAGGGTCACTTCTTGGCGGGGAGATTGAGCACTCGTGGGCTCTGCTTTGAGGCCGCATTTAATGTAGCCCTTTCATTTTGACCGCTCAAGACGTCAGGCATTAAATGCTTCTTAAGAGAGTGGGTGCGCCTTTTTAGGAGACGGCGCGTGAGCATAGGGAAGTGGGCGACGTTTCACAAAAGTGGGCCATTTTCCTAGGCGGGAATGATTACATCTTTTGAATTTATTACCCGAATCCCACCAACTTTCTCTCCTATAAATAAGGAGATTCACATCCATTCTGAGTTTCTTCTTCACGCAATCACTTTCAAAGCATACGAAATCTCAAAAGGTCCTTTCGCATTCTTCAGAAACCCATGCGACTCCAAGACTTCAAGAATCCTTAGGTATTTCTTCGAATCTTCTCTAACTCTTCTCTTGCTAACCTTAGAACTGTAGGTTTTCCCTTCTTCTTCATCATTTCTACCATTTCCATTACCCAAAATTCACCATGTCCAAAGAGTTTATCGACGAAACGGTGATGGGGATTGAGTATATGGCAAGTTCCAGTTCTTCCTCCCATAATCCTACTCCGCACCATCAAACAGTGGATGAAATCTTTGGCGAGGCCAGATATGAAGATCTTGATGCCGTCATGTCGGCCATGAGGGAAAGGAACCCCGACGGAGTTGACCATCTCTTTAAAGAGATGAATTTAGTTTTGGAGGCCAAACGTCAAGGGGTGTATTTATCCCTGATGGAGAGTTCCACGAATCTACACCGCCGTACAATGACCGTGGCCATTCCGGGTCCTACTCAAGAGGATGTAGCTGCTGGGCCTTTAGAAGAACCAAGTGCGAAACGCCAAAAAAAGAGCAAGAATTCCAAAAAGACAGCGGAATGGGGGTTCTAGCATGCAAGCTACTGACCGGACCCCCGATGAGATCCAGAGCACAATATCTGTGGGGGATTTGGTGACAATAAGGGCCCCAATCTATTGGGATTAGAAGTTTACTTATCGGATTCCAACGGCACACGAGAGGGTTAATAACCCACCTCTAGGAGAAATGACGGCGTACAGGGATACCGTAGTGGCAGGAGGATTAAGATTCCCAATTTCAATTTCGGTGGCAAGTATTCTCAACTGTTTGAATCTGAGCCTTTACATAAATCGTTCCAAATGGTATAGCCCTCATCAATGCCTTTGTAATCCTGATGAAGTGTACTGGACAGGAGCCTTCGATTAATAACTTCAATAGCTTGTTACAAGTAGCCTGCTCACCCCGCTCGTCTCCAAGGGTAGGATTCTACTATGTCCAGGCGAAATCTAATTTGAAGCTCATTAATTCCCACTCAACTTCGTACGGCACCGAATAAAAAGAAAATTTCTTTTTTGTGAAGCCTCCCCAGGGTGATGATTTTGGTGTCCCACGAGCATAGGTAATTCATGGGGAGGAACCTACCGTAAAATCCCATCTGGAGCCTGTGATTCCCATAAAGTGGGCTCAAGATCTGGCCCTCGCAATGAGGAATGAGGCACTACTAGAAAAACGCCCGATAGCAACGGAAATTTAGCAACGGAAATTATTCGTTGCTATTTAGCAACGGATATAGCAACAAAAAAAAAAAATCGTGGCAAAATGCTTTAGCAACGGATTTTTCGTTGCTAAAATTAAATAATACAAAAAATAAATAAATTGGCATATATAGCGATGAAAATTCCGTTGCTATTAAAATAAAAACCTAATAAAAAATAATATAATATTTATAAATATTTGCAACAAAAAATCCGTTGCTAAATAGCAACGGAAAATCCGTTGCTATTTAGCAACGAATTTTTCGTTGCTATATGAAAGAAAAAAAAAGAAATAAATATAAAAAATATTAGCAACGGATTTTTCGTTGCTATATAGAAGGAAAAAGGGAAATAAAAATAAATAAATATTTAAAATATTAGCAACGGAAAATCCGTTGCTATAAGGAAGAAATAAAAAGAAATAAATATAAAAAAGATTATCAACGAAAAATCCGTTGCTATAAACATATGAATAAAAAAAATTAAAATATTTATAATTTAGTGACGGATTTTTCGTTGCTATATGGAATAAAAATAAATGAATAATAAAAAATAGAGCAAATTACATTTTTGGTCCCATAGGATTGTGTCGTTTTCAATTTTGGTCCTATTCTTTTAGAATTAGACAAAAATAGTCCCATTGGTTTCATTTTGTTACATTTTTTGTCCCAACCGTTAAATTTTGGACGGAACCATTAAGTGCATTTAAAAGTCAAATAAAATTTCACTGAAACAAAACACTAATGGATTGTATCCAAGTTGGTTGGATGCTCATTTTCTTTTCATGAGGTCCTGGGTTCAATCCTAGGCTCTCTCTTTTTTATATATGTATATATATATTTATTATGCAATATATATTATTATACATATAATATTATATACATTATATAATATTTAATATATTGATATAATATATATCGTATATATATTATATATTATATAATATTATATAATCTATAATACATATAATATTATATACATATGTATATTATATATAAATATATAATATTTATAATACATATAACGTTATATACAAACGTATATTATGTATAATTAAATATAAAATATTTATAATATATATACATTTATATATATATATATACACATCTACATATACACTCACACACAATGCTATTTATATATAAGTATATATATATTATATAATAACATATACACATCTACATATACACTCACACACAATGTTATTTATATATATGTATATATATTATATAATATTTAATATATAGACATATATATCTTATATCTTAAATATTAAATAATAATTAATATTATATGTTTATATATAATATACGTACATATATATAATATGTGTGTATAATATAGATTATAAATCATTAATATTAAGAGAAAATTTTTTCATTTAACGTGTAACGGTTGCATAACACAATAATTTCTTAATATTTAGATTTAATTCTACAAATTTTAATATAAATTCATTATATTAAAAGAAAACTTCTTAATTTAACATCTAATGTACGGTTGCGAAACACAATAATTCCTCAGTGTATAGATATAATTCTATAAATTCAAATATAAATGATTCATATTAAGAAAATAATTCTTTATATTAAGTTATTCAACTACAATTGCTAAATAATACAATATTTCCTCAAAATGCAGATATTGTTCTACATATGTATAATTGAATACTTCATATTGACATAAAATTAGTTCTTTATTCAACTACCAACTAAATCTAATTATTTAATTATGTAAACTTTCATCTTTTTTTTATATGTCATAAAAACTTATACTTAAGTTCATATACATTACTATTATATATATACATATATATACATGCTTGGGGTTTATATAGAATTTAACACAATAATTCTTCAATATTTAGATATAATTCTACAAATTCAAATATAAATGTTTCATATTAATAAAATAATTCTTCATTAAGTTATTCAACTACGATTGCTAAATAATACAATAGTTTCTCAAAATGCAGATATTATTTTACTGATGTATAAGTGAATACTTCATATTGACATAAAATTAGTTCTTTATTCAACTACCAACTAAATCTAATTATTTAATTATGTAAACTTTCATTTTTTTTTTATATGTCATAAAAACTTATACTTAAGTTGATATACAATATTATTATTATTATTATATATACATGTTTGGGGTTTATATTGAATTTAACACAATAATTCTTCAATATTTAGATATAATTCTACAAATTCAAATATAAATGCTTCATATTAACAAAATAATTCTTCATTAAGTTATTCAATTACAATTGCTAAATAAAACAAATGTATAAGTGAATACTTCATATAATATAAAAGTTCTTTATTCAAAAAACAATTAAATCTAATTATTTAGTTATGTAAAACTTTCATCTTTTTTTTTGTATGTCATAAAAAGTTATACTTAAGTTGATATACATTATATTTTTATCTCATAACTAAAACTTGAGATATGTAGTTAATTAATAAATATTTAAATTTTTAACGGAATATGTATTATAATATAAATAATTATATATTTAAAAATATTTTTATTTAAAATATATGATAACAAGTATTTAATTATTTAAATTAGTATATGAATATTTGATAGTGGTTAAATATAAAAAATTACATAATAATAACAACAATTGAGTTAGCCCAGCTGGTTTGGGGTTCAACCTTCTTCACATGAGGTCCAGGGTTCAATTCCTACCCAATGCGAATATGTGGAATTAATGTGTTGGCTCGGTTGGGGCTCGTCTCTCACACGCTCGGTTGGGACTCGGCTCATTCGGGCCCCGTAAATGAATTTTTAATTTATTAATTTGAATTATTGGTTTTTGCGACGGATTTCCGTTGCAAAAAGGCAGAAAATTAATTAATTATTGGTTGGTTTGCAACGGAAAATCCGTTGCTAAATCTGTTGCTAAAAAAATCGTTGCTAAAACCGTTGCTAAATCCGTTGCTATAAGTCCGTTGCTAATTCCGTTGCTAATAATTCGTTGCTAAATCTGTTGCTACAGATTAGCCACGAGGGTTATAGCTAGGGGTGTACAAAAAAATCGAACCGAACCGAACCGAGGCTAACCGAACCGAACCGAAGAGGTTCGGTTTCGGTTTCGGTTACTGATATTTTGAAAATTCGGTTTCGGTTCGGTTTCGGTAAAAACCGAACGGTTATCGGTAAAAACCGAAACCGAACCATGGGCCTTCACTTTTTAAGTTTTCCAGTTTTCTAGTTAAGACACTTGGACTCAATCACTCAAAGTCAAAACACGTTTTTAGTTTCTTTTTACACTTGTTAACTTTTAACTGTTGAGCCTTAGATATTTCCCCAATTTCCATTCCAGAATCCAGAATGTAGACAAAACCCTAGTTTGCTTTTTCTTTCTCTCATTTCACTCGGCGCCTCAGGCCCTAAGCCACCAAGCCGACGCTGGTCTCAGCCAAGAAGACGACACCGGACCTCGCCCAAGACGATGTCGAGTCTCCGATGTCGCCACCAACACCAATCGCCAGCTCCGACCTCCGAAAACCTCCAATGGACGCCCACCATCTAATTTCCAATAAGCCCCATTCGCTTTTTTTTTTCCAGTTTTCTTTTGAAATGTATGAAAATTTTCTTGATTTTGACGGTATCGATTAATGTTTGGGTAGTGATATTTGGTGTGGACATTGTTCTGATTTATAAGCCTTTGGAATTTCGGTTTCCAGAATTTCTTTTTTTTTTTTTTATTTTTTTTTTAATGATATTCGGTTTTTTCGGTTTTTAACCGTTACTGAACCAAAATTTTTGGTTTTTACCGAACCGAAACCGCCCTTAATCGGTTCGGTAAATGGTTAGCAGAATTCAAAAACCGAAAATTCGGTTAACCGAACCGATTAACCGAATTTTCGGTTTTTTACCGTTTGAACACCCCTAGTTATAGCAACGGAAAATTTTCGTTGCTAAATCCGTTGCTAATAGGGCCAAAATCCGTTGCTAAATCCGTTGCTATAGGGCGTTTTTCTAGTAGTGAGGGTTGGCTCATCTCAGCCACAGACTTGATAGGCGATGAGGAGTTGATATTCCTATGTGGGCTCATGAACCCACCTGACATGATTAATAACCCGCCCGCTTAGAACTTGGAAAGAGATAGTTAGATTCTAGGATACTATCTTTAGATTAGGGATGCTAACTTTGCTGCTTGTAGTTCTTGATTAAGAAAGTCTGATCCCCGTTTCCTTCCTTTTCTTTTCTTTCTTGACAGGTACTAGCATACTGATGGCATGAAGAGGTGGTATGCAAAACGTGGCCGCACTCTTGAACACGAGGAGAGACCAAGGGCGTCCTCAAAACCAGCAACAACAACAGCAGCAGCGTCAACAACAGCAACGGCCAGGCCGCTCAGGCGGTGGCCGAGGAGATGGCCATGGAGGCGGTCGGAGTGGCGAGAGTTCAAGTACACCTGGCAGGGACGAGGGGAAGGCCGAGTGGCCACCCCTGACAACAGAATCATCCCTTGCCAGGGGGACAACATCAACCAAAGAGGTGGGGAGCGGCCTCTTCAAACCACTCCCAACGAGCACCAAGGGCAGCGTACGGGCGTTGTCATTCGAGACATCCAGGAGGGTGAAACCCCTTCTTCAAGGAAAAGGAAGAGATTCCTCGACTCTGTGCCAGTGACGGGGAAGGGAAAGGCCGTCGTCATGCGCGAGCCAGGAGATGGAGAGACCTCCTCTTCCGAGGGGGAAAAGATCTGGGAATTCGAGCGAACGGGGGGACCATATATACCAGCCTGTTTCCACTTGAGGCCCTATTCTTTTGTTGGATTACCCCTCAACAAGAAACTTGGTTTACGGGATCTTTCAGAGGTTGCAATTTACGGGTGACCACAGGAAACTTTTCGCTCAGGGCACCAATCAGGTGGTGGAGGATCTTTGCTAATCCCTCATTGCGGTAAGTACTACCTTCCTCTTAAGTAATCTTGTAGTTCTAACTCCATGTTTGCTCCCTCGAGAATTGTCCGTGTATTAGCTAACTTTCTTCTTTTTTTTAGGAGGTTATCCCGAGGGTAATGAATCTTCAACGGCACTCATTGACCTTCACCGAGCGCAAGGCCAAGTATAAGAAGATGGCACGAGTGGCCAACCCTGCCCAGCTTCAGGAGGAGAATGGCGTTTTGAGGACCAAACTTGAATCCCTCTAGACATAGTTTGACAAGGTCACCAAGGAGCTAGAAAAGAAGGAGGAGGCCCGTAAGAAAACCCGCACTGAGTTGGCCAAGTACAAGGAGAGCAACACACAACTGATCAAGGACTTAGATGAAAGGAGCAGGTAGCTCAGCGGCTTCGAGAAGAATTTCACCGAGGCCACCAAAAAGGCTTGTGAGAGGAGTTCCAGAGGGTACTCCCCGAGTGCATAGCCGAGGCGAACCGCGAGGCCTCACTTAAGTTCTATCACTCCAAGGCTTTCGAGTTTGCGACCAACTTGCATTGCTACAACGAGGCCCAAAAGGCCTTCAACTTGGTCGTTGGTCAGTTGATCATGCTGGGCTTGGTGGACCCTTCTTCTCTAGGGCACTGGTGCATTGACCTCCAATATGATGAGGAGCTGAACAGGGTCCCTAAGGGTCACACCTGCTCCTTCCCCTTGAGAGGTCAAGGAGTCATCTGTGTGCAGGAGCCATAAGCCTTGAGAGGGCGAGCATTTTATACTTATTGTGTGGTTGGTGAAAATTTTAAAGAGAGTAATCAATTAAATGGCAAATGTAATAGACTTGTCATTTGATTGGTTGACGTCTGGTTGAATCGGGCTTGAACTAGAATTTTTCATAGCTTAGTGGTTGACACTTTACTAACTTAATCAAATATTTCGAGTTTGAGTTCGTGGATATGCAACTACCATTAATAGTAAAGATTAAAAAGAAAATTTTAGTTCAAACCCAGCTCGATCGAACTCAATCAATTAAAAGGTCAAGTGTATAACATTTGTCATTTGATTTGTCCTCTCCCTAAATTTTCCATCACGACAAGTGTATCGCCCCTCTCGTTACAACGATTTGGCCGGGCTTTACTCGGACTAAAATTACCCAGTTTTACACTTAAATCCGATTCGTTTCGAACTTAAATAAACAACTAAGAATAAAAATTGTGAAATAACAACCAACAATATATTTATGGAAAAGGGAAAAATGAAAATTGGGACATCAACTACTTCTAACTTGCGTTTTTAGGACACTTTTTTCTTCGGTAGCAATTTTGTTCCGTAAGTCCCAAAAAATTGCATTTTCAGGTCAAATCTCGCCGGCCTGAGAAACGTGGCAATTTTTTTCTGATGAGGCAATACCACTTTGGACATGTCATTTTACCACTATATGTATTTAACCGCTATCAATGAGTGTTTAAATTTTTTTTTTTGGATAATTCTACATTGATCACGTCAACTAATTTTCTAATTGGAATGTATGATGATTCAGTTTTTTCTTTTATAGATTACATTATATTTGCATATTATTTAATGAATATATGGAATTGCACCTTATGCATCAGATTTATAATTAATTAGACACTTAATAATTTCTATACTACATGCATATTAATATCTTAAATTATAATGTATTTATATAATTAGCAAATAATTAGATAATTAATTAATATACCATGTTTAAATTGAAAATTTTTTACACAAATTATATTTTGTTTTAAATAATATGATTACTAATATATCAAATATATTTCGTTTTTGGAAAATATAAAATAGATATTAATTAAAATAAAATATTGGTGTACTTGTTGGATATGCTAAATTGTTTAAAATTTTTGTTTTAAAAATACACATAGACAATGATAAAATGATGTGTACAAATATTGCCACATCAGAAAAAAAAATGCCACCTAAGGCGGTTTCCGATGATAGATGATGGTTTCGGCGAGATTATATTTGTCCCGAAAATGCAATTTCTTGGGACTTAGGGAACATATTTGCTACCGGAAAAAAAAAAAAGTCTTCTTAAAACACAAATCGAGGATAGTTAGTGCCCAATTTTCATTTTTCCCGCATGGGATCGGCAGACTAATAATATATTGATGAACTTTTTTTCATTTACGTGTTAAATTCATAGCCTCAAATCTAGACTATAGATTAAAAATTCTTGTCTATAAATTGACCTAGAACAAAAAAAACTTGAACTCAGTAAGCCGTCGTCTTACATTAGAACAAAAAACTCAGTTTATTCACTAATATTTACCAATATTATACTAGCTTGTCCAAGCGTATTATTGATTCAGAAAGCAAATATATCAGTTCTTCAATGGACGATCAATCCGACGTCGAAGAGGCTTGCATTGTAGCGTTGCAGCTAGCTTCTGGTAATGTGCTTTCAATGGTACTGAAAGCCGCCATAGAGCTTGAGCTTTTGGAACTCATCAAGAAAGCTGGCTCATCAGCTTCTGCTCCTGAGCTTGCAGCTCAGCTTCCAACAAACAACCCTGATGCAGCTAACATGATCGATAGGATGCTCCGCCTCCTGGCCGCACACTCTGTTCTCATTTGCAGCCTGAAAAGGCTGAGCCACGGTGGCGTTGAGCGGCGCTACTCCCTTGCGGCGGTGGGCAAATTTTTGACCAGAAATGAAGATGGAGTTTCTGTAGCACCCTTTTCACTCCTGGGTGGGGACAGGGTCTACCTTGAGCCCTGGTAATTGATCGATATCACACACATGCATACATACACACAATTGTGTGTTGTTTCATTTTTTATCTACTTTAATTTCGACGAATAAAATGGATAAAATTTAATCCATTTTAATTAATTTGGATAATTTTATATCAATGCCGATGGAGACGTCTCAGCTCACACCATATCAAGGGGTAAAAACCTTTCCGGTAATGGCATATATATATATGGAAAATATCATTTTTCGTCCTTTAAAGATGTTTTTTTCCGATTTTGATCCTAATCTTTTAATTTTTTTTATTGATTTCACATTTTTCAATTTTAGTCCTTTAACTAACGGACGTTAAAAAATTGACGGCCACGTGAGTGACACGTGACTTTTTCGGTTAAAAAATTAACGTCCTTTAGTTAAAGGGATTGAAATTGAGAAATATGGAATAAAAAAGGATGCAAGGTAAGAAAAGTTAAAATTTAAAAGATTAGGACAAAAATCGAAAAAGAGTATTTTTAGAGGACGAAAAATGATATTTTCTCATATATATATATATATATATATATATATAAAGACTTCATGAATTCAACACTTCTTATTAGTCTAGCCAAATTTACGAACGGTTAAGTTACACCGTCTGCTAATATATTTATATTCGTTAGATATATGATTGATTTGAAATTCTTGATTTATCAACTAATATTGATTCACGTTTCTCAAATTAATATTTTATAGCTGATTTAACATTCAATAGCATAGTTCATCGATCCTTAACAGGAAATTAATTCATATTTAAGTAAATTCGTAGGTATCATTTGACGGATGCGGTTCTTGAAGGAGGAGTTCCATTCGATAGAGCATATGGAATGAACTTATTTGAATATGCAACCACTAATCCCAGATTCAATAAGATGTTCAACAGCGCTATGTTCGAACCATCGACCATCATCATGAAGAAAATTTTGGAAAAATACGAAGGATTTGAGGGTCTCAAATCTCTAGTAGATGTTGGCGGCGGAACAGGAGCATCACTCAAGACCATCATTTCTAAGTACCCTTCAATAAAGGGCATTAATTTTGATTTGTCTCATGTCATTCAAAATGAGTCATCTTATCCAGGTATGTTGGAGATATTGAAACATATGTACCGAAAAAGTGTTCTTTCAAGATGTTATAGATCAAGTCTCCCAGCACGTGCGGAGAGGTGTTAATATATATATATACACACACGATATAACGGGATGAAACTAGAATTTATGATAAGAGGGTGAAATTTCTAATATCAAAAGTATAAATAACTTTTTTCTTTTTTCAAAAAATTGATGAAATCGTAATTTTTCCAAATTAATGGGACAAAAATAGAAAATTTCCAAAATATATAAAAAGAAATAAAAAATTTTCAAAATATATATTGAACTCAAGTCGTTAGAGATTATTTTTTTTTCTCCATGAAATGAATTTTTTTGTTTATTTTTAAAATTTGAAGTTTATCTCATTTTTCTTAATAAATTTAAAAGGTGACTTTTCAATAAAATCGTTCAGTATCATGAAACAATAGATGTTACAAGTGGCGCGGTGTAAACATCAATAACTTTAAAATCGTATTGGCTTAATTTGAAGCTTAAACTTGGTCAATCTTGCAGGGGTAGAGCACGTTGCCGGCGACATGTTTGTTAGCGTCCCCAAAGCCGACGCCATTTTTATGAAGGTGCAACAATAATATCATATTATGAGAAAATTACATTTAGGGTCCTTGCGATTTGAAATAATGACAAGCCAGAGCCTCGTGTTTGGGTTTCCTACTAATACGCCTCTGAGGCTGTGATATTTGGTTTCTGTTTGTAGTCCCGGAGACAAAATGGTAAAATACTTTAATAGGGCAGACAAACAAATTGGTTGAAAATAAATAACTTTCTTGAAATAGAATCCTAGCTCAGATATAATGTTCAACAAAATAGGAGTTCTTGACTTGTAACTATTCCAAACTACAAGGGCTCGTGTCTAATTTCTGAGCCCAAAACATTAGTATTACTAATTTGTATGATATTGCAGTTATATAACTTAAGAATTCGGATTTCGTGTGACTTAAGTTATATATTTTATTTTAGTAAATAGTATTACTTTTGTCCAATATTTTAGTGGATTTGTCATGACTGGAGCGACGCGCAGTGCGAGAAGCTGTTGAAAAATTGCTACGAAGCACTTCCGGAAAATGGAAAAGTGATTGTTGCTGAAACTATTCTTCCAGAGGACCCCAACAGTGGTATGAGTTTGAGGCATGCAGCCCATGCTGATCTGCTTATGTTGGCTCTTACTCCAGGTGGGAAAGAGAGGACAGAAATGGAATTTCAAGAATTGGCTAACAAAGCTGGATTCAAACAATTCAGCAAAGTTTGCGCTGCTTTTAATACTTGGATCATGGAATTTCATAAGTGAGTGTGTAGGAAAAGAAAAAAAAAAAAAAAGTTATTATAAGTGAGCGTATGTTTTATCTTTGGATGTCGTATTTTCTATTCCCAAGTGATTTATATTCTACACTTATATGTTGGATTAGTATTGCCTTAATACTAGATGAAACAGTCAATTAGCTCCGATTTTCCCCGCATAAATAGTCCAATCTTAACTTTGTTACCAAAAAAATGAGTGATTGAGATAGATTTGATATGGGCGAGCTATGTTCTTAAAATTTCTATTACCCCTATTTTTTCGGAATTTTTGTTAAAGGTTATAGACGAAATACTTTCAAAGTATATATCAAACTGTATATGGAAAGAAATTAATTGATTTCATGTGATAGCAATTCAAAAAAATTAGGTGAATTTTGTTGTGTTTTTATCAGTTCAGGCAGAGGTTATTTATAGGCCTCAGGAGTTTAACGAAAATAAAAGTATGTTTTAACTAGAATAATATGAGATGTTAGTAGTATGTGAATTAATTCTAGATTAATGGTCCATTAGTAGCTTGACTGAATTAATTCGTGATGAATGCCAACTATTCATCAGTTACGGACCATACAACAGTCATATTTCACTTGTTGACTGACTTGTGTCGAACCTTGACCAAAATGGTAGGCTCTGGGCTCGGACGCGAGACTCAAATTCCTATGTTGCTTACAAGCTAGAACTTCCTGTAGATAGCTAAATCCATCATGTATTCCACGTTCTTAAAAAAGAAGATTGACAAAAAATATGTTCCAACCATGAAACTTCCTGAGTTAACTAAAGAAGGAATTTTCAAAGTGCATCCATTGCAGTATTCAACAAAAACTGATCTAAGAGATAACAAAGCGGTGAGCCAAGTTCTTGTGCAATGGGTGCATTCAAGATATGAAGATACAACTTGGGAGGAGTTTAACACACTAGTTAATTCGTATGTTTCCTCAGTTTAAACCTTGGGGAGAAAGATCCAAAAATGGAGGGGCCAATGTCATGAATATGCAAACTTATACCGTTAATGACACTTCTAATCTTTATTAGAGATAGCATAGATATCCCGAGAGTTTTGTTTTAATCCCTTCCTTAATTATGGGGATTTTGTGTATCTTCCTTTTTTTTTGTGAATATAGTGTATTTGCTATTTATTGTGCAATTGTATGTAACCCTACAGAATCGAATGAATACAAAAGATATTGATCCATCGTTGTTCAAACTTGGTATCAGAGCAGGTTTATCGTTCATATTATTCTGACGGTTTTCCGTGCTCATCATTTGTCGCCATGACTGAATAAAGTGAGAGCTCCAGCACCTCTGTTGACAGTGGGATCTTAGCAGATCAGATCGCCACGATTCTGTAAAAACAGAACCAGTATCAATCTACAACATCAGTTTCAATAAAAGTTAAATTGAACAGTGTAACTATTCCCTATGATCGAGACTT
This sequence comes from Lantana camara, assembly GCA_037501455.1. Taxonomy (NCBI): domain Eukaryota; kingdom Viridiplantae; phylum Streptophyta; class Magnoliopsida; order Lamiales; family Verbenaceae; genus Lantana; species Lantana camara. The sequence continues at coordinate 96,758,273 of CM074857.1, read as the reverse complement.
ATGCGAATCGCCATTGGTGGAAGTGGGAAACTCCAGCATATCATCGGAGTGCCGGCACCACCTACTGAAGGGAGGTCGGACCACCCAAAATGGGAATAGACGGACCTCAACATTTGTTCCTGGCTACCTGACAACATGGAACCCGATATAATGAGTAACTTTGCCAAGGGAAAATTACAAAAATGGTATACCAACTCGGGCCATTTTGCAATTTTGGTACAAAATGTTTTCCGGCAACATCAAAACCCCACATCTCCAAAAATTTTGCAAAATCATGCAAAATTTCGCCGGAGCTGAAAATTTTGCATGATTTTGCAAAATTTTTGGAGCTGTGGGGTTTTGATGTCGCCGGAAAACATTTTGTACCAAAATTGCAAAATGGCCGAGTTGGTATACCATTTTTGTAATTTTCCCAAATTCTTCTTATCATTGTTCCCCAAGTGCCTCAAGCCTGCATTAGCCTCTTTATCAGCATATCATCATGGCCTGAAAAAGCAGGGGGGAAGGGAAACAATTAAAATTAATCTATTACAAAGCTTGTTATGATTTACGAAGATCAGCTGCATCTGACACTTGGCATTCCCCATTTATCCAAGATAACGAAACCTCTTAATTGTCTTTCTATGGGGGCGTTCGGATAATCCCAGGAACTTCGAGTTTCGCCTCCGCGTTTGGCAAGAAAATCTACCACTTAATTCCCCTCTCGGTAGATATGAGTAATAATCACTCTCATATCACGCACCGTCTTGTAAAATTCCATAATCAACTGATTCACCTTAAGATCGCCCCACCGTCTACAACGTAAGATATATAAAACAACCTGCGCATCTATCTCAATCCAGAGGTTGTCACAGCCCAAATCTGTTGCCATTTTAGCACCTTGGAGGAGGGCCATAAGCTTAGTCGTAGTATTAGTAGTCATTCTGATACCCCTACTAAAAGCTCTCACAACTGATCCTGTTCAATCCCAGATAACTCCTCCCGTACCAGCTAATCCCGGATTACCTTTAGAAGTACCATCTGTGTTAAGTTTCAATTGGCCCCGTTGAGGCCGTATCCATTTAGGCTCGTAAATATCTCCTTTCCACGTATCCCGTTTCATGCGCAAAGTCTTACTCCAACGTACCAGGTGAGTGCGAACTTGTCGGATGATGTTATAGGTGTTGAATCTGACTCTGTTGTGTTTTGCTCTATTCCGTTTAGCCCATATATACCAGCAAATTGGAAAAATTATAAAAATGGTATACCAACTCGGCCATTTTACAATTTTGGTACAAAATGTTTTCCGGCGAAATCAAAACCCCACAGCTCCAAAAATTTTGCAAAATCATGCAGAATTTTCAGCTCCGGCGAAATTTTGCATGATTTTGCAAAATTTTTGGAGATGTAGGGTTTTGATGTCGCCGGAAAACATTTTATACCAAAATTGCAAAATGGCCCGAGTTGGTATACCATTTTTGTAATTTTCCCCTTTGCCAAAGATCGCTGGGTCAAAATGAAAGCTACCTACAGTCAAAAAGTGGATGGAATCCAATTCTTTGATCTTACAGTTAAGGCGAACAATTTAAGCAAGGGGGTGATAGCCTAGAAGTATTCTATAACAACCTTTAGAGACTATAGAGGGAAATCGAAATCTGACAGCCCAACCTTATGACTCATCCTGAGGACATTGCAACATTCAACCGACTTTGATAAGAGAATAAACTGAATCAATTTTTCTAAGGCATAACGGAGGATTTCGATTCAAAACAAAGAGAGATTCTCAAAATCGTACCTTTGCCATAGGTTGAAAGTGCTTATGGTGTGATCCGCAAAGAAAGAGATAGATGGGGCATTAAGGGACTAGATAGGACATCATCATTCGGAGCCTCAGGAAAGAGCATCGGACTCCTTGATCAAAACTAGTCCAGCAGCCGAGGGCATGGTGCCGCCACCAAGTCTTGCCTCAGAAAGGTGCCCACCGGCGCTGGGATCTTCACAGCAAGATGGAGGCAGGCCGGATCGCTCGAAGATGCAGTGCTCTCGCTGCAGGAAGCCACGACACACAAAGAAAGAGTGCTTTCAGTTGATTAGGTTTTTGGCTAGGTGGCGGAGTCAACGCTGCGATGAAACCATGGGCAAACAGTGTCGGGACGATAGGGAACCCTGGTAGCGCCGCCATCGCCGCTGATAACAATGAAAAAATAGAGAGTGAATCGGAGATGGGATTCGCCTTCACGATGGAAGGACCACACCGAAAGCTGCCAGGCTTTGGAGCGGCAAAGACAACAACGCCAATGGTAGTTTTTGGAGTGGCCACGGCAGTTGCGCCACTGCTGGAGAAGATCTGTGGCAAAGCAAGCATGGAGGCAACTGATCTAGGTTTGGGAGTGAAGAATGGGTCTTTTGTTTCTACAGAACGAGGTACAGGGGTTGGTTTTTTACAAATCCAACCCCCAGCTTTAAATATTCCCTATTTACAAAAATTTCCCCAAACTCTTAATACTTTGCAAAGCAACCCTTTAGTTAGCCAAAGTATGAAAACTGATTCCTCTAAATGTGGTATTGCGTGCGTGATTCGAGGAACTAAACAAACTGAGTGGATTCTTGATTGAGGAGCTACAAACACCATAACTTATAACCAGAATGATTTAGCTACATTATCGAGTCCTACAAAATCAGCCATTCATAGTGCCCACGGTGACTTGTCACCGATGCAGGGCATGAGAACTGTTGTTGTCTCTCCATCATTAACTTTATAGAATAGTCTTTACGTTCCTAGTTTATCCTGCAAATAGCTTTCAGTTAGTCATGTTACCCGAGAATTGAACTGTATGATGCTTATTTTTTTCTCTTACAGGATATTCAGTCGAGGAAAATGATTACGTGTGGCACTGAATGTGGTGGATTGTACTACGTTGATAATATGGTTCAATGCGGAACTGCAGAGCTGGCTCATGGAACCATTGAGAGGCTACAGTGGCTTTGGCATCGTCGTTTAGGTTACCCATCGACTAGATACTTACATTTATTATTTTCTAGCATCTTTTCTAGCAATAATAAGTTTTCCTATGAAACTTGTATTCTTGTAAAAAGCCATAGATAGTCTTATCCTTATTTGGGAGCTCGTTCAAATTAAGTTTTTTCCATTATCCATTCAGTTGTTTAGGGCTCGACACCATACACGAGATCTCAAATATCTTACTCGGGTTTTCGGTACTTTGTTTTGTTTATTGATGATTGTTTTCACATGACTTAGGTGTATTTTCTGAAACATAAATATGATGTTACTTCTAAGTTTCTTTAATTTTATAATATGATCCAAACTCAGTTTGACACCTACATTTAGATTCTTCGTTCAGATAATGGGGGGGGGGGGGGGGGGGGGGGGAATTGGATTATTCTTGAGATTACTAAGGACCTTATGTTTGAGTCTCATGTCCCTCAGTCATTCTTGCTTGAGGCTATGCTACTTCAGTCTACCTCCTTAAAAGACTACCAGCTAAAGTTTTTTGAACTAAAAATGTCACTCTAAAAAAATTTCTATCATGTGAGTGTTCCTACAGCCTTTACACTTCAACCCCGTATCTTTGGTTGCTCCGTATTTGTCCATATTTCCAAACACGAAGGCACAAAACTTGTTCCGTGTTCAGTTAAATGTTTTTATGTTGGGTACGGGGTCCATCAGAAAGGCTACCGCTGCTATCACCGAGCTGCTTGACGCCTTTACACCACCATAAACAGTGACTTTTTTGAGATCAAATTCTTCTATCCTCCCTAACCCAGTGATCAGGGGGAGCATGTGTCAGATGCACTTAGTTAGGTGTCCTACACAGCTATGCCGACTCCAGATCCAAAGAATCAGTAGGCGATAAGGGTGTACAGAAAACTAAAATTTAACCGCACCGAACCGAGGGTAACCGAACTGAACCGAACAGGTTCAGTTTCGATTTCGATTAATTTTTTTTTTTTTAAATTTGATTTCAGTAAAAATCAAACTATTTTTGTTTTTATCGAAAACCAAACCCATAGGCCATATACATGTTTTCTAGTTTTCCTTTACACGCTTCTCTTCAGTTGTGTTTCTTACCAATGAAATTAGAGTCTCAATTTGTTACTTAGAAAAAGAGTTTCAGACTGAGGCCCACATTCCAATCCACAAACAAGCAAACCCTCAACTCATATTCAATTTCAAACCCTCCACCCCCAGCGGTCGTCCCTTCTACAGATGTCCATCGTTTGATTTCAATTGCTCAAGCTTCAAGGAGAAGAACAAAGTGGAGCTGCTGGGTTGTTGGCTTGAGGCCGCTGAAGAATCGAACTCAAGGTGGAGCTGTTGCTTGGTTGTAATTATTATTTGTTGTAGTCATTTTTTAGCATTTTAAGTAGCAAAGTCGAAGGTTTGATATAGATGTTTCCCTTACAAAGCTGTGACGTCGCTGGATTGATTTGATTTTGATTTTGTTATACTATATATTATGCATATATGGGATTTTCTTTTTCAATTTTGGTTTTTCGGTTATTACCAAAAAAGAATCGAAAAAAATTAGTTTTTACCAAATCGAAACTGTGCCCTTTCGGTTCGGAAAACGATTAGCATTTTTGCTAACCAAAATTTCAGTTAACCAAAACCGAGAAATCAAACTTTTGGTTTTGGACTGATTGGACACCCCTATTAGGTGGGACCGCTAAGCCAATATCTCCCACAGTTCAACCCACCGCTCCAGCTCCAATCTTAGGATTCGAACCACTGAATACACCTGAGGTAAACCTGGAAACCCCCTCCTCTGATAATAGTAATTATATTGATAATCTGCATGTAGAAGTTCACGGAGTGTAGCGATAGGGGAAGTCCAACGAAGGACATCGATATGTTTTACCACCTCGAACCACTCAAGGAGTACCACCTAAGAGATATGAACCCAGGAAGTCCCAGTATCCAGTCGCCGATTATACACAAAGAAGTCTAACATCAGCTGCTAAAGCATATTAAGCAATAGTTTATGCTGATACATTTCCTATAACTTTTGAAGATGCTCAGAGAAAGGAGGAATGGAGGTTGGCTATGGAAACAGAGATGACAGTCCTGAAAAGAACACAATTTGGGAAAAAATGTACACTACCACCTAGAAAGAAACCAGTAGCAACCACCGAGCAGATGGGTGTTCACTAGCAACCACCGAGCAAATGGGCCTATTGAGCAGTATAAGACGAGACTAGTGGCAAAGTGATATACATAGATATATGGGGTCGACTATTTAGAAACATTCTCACCCGTTGTAAAAATTGACAATATCCGAGTTCTTTTTTCAATAGCAGCCAACCGAGAATGATCTTTGCATCAGTTTGATGTTAAGAATGTTTTTTTTGCATGGAGAGTTGGAAGAAGAAGTGTGCAGATTGAGGAGAACCCTAAATGGACTAAAGCAATCCCCGAGGGCATGGTTTGGGAGGTTTACTGTTGCAATGAAGAAGTATTGATTCAAGTAGAGTAATTCAGACCATACATTGTTTATTAAGAGGATAAATAAGCTAGTGACATATCTCATTATTTATGTTGACAACATGATTATTATCGGGGATGACCTCAAGAAGATCAAACAGTTAAGAGATAATTTATTTCAGGAGTTCGAGATGAAAGGTTTGGGAGACCTAAAATATTTTTTGGGAATCAAAGTGCTTAGATCAAAACAAGGGATCTTCATCTCCCAATGAAAGTATGTGCTTTAATTGTTAGTAAAGACTGACCTAGTTGATAGTAAGCCAGCAAGGACTCCTATCATAGTCAATCATGGGTTACAAATCATAAAAAAGGCAGACCTACTAAACCGAGGTCGGTATCAACATCTTATTGGAAAATTGATTTATCTATCATACTAGGCTAGATATTCCCTATGTTGTGGGTGTACTGAGTCAGTTCATGTTGCATCGACCCCATTGTGATCACATGGAGGTGGCATTAAGTGTTGCTAGATATTTTGAAGGGTCACCTGGGAAAGGGGTATTGTTTTAGAAATATGGAAATTTGGAGATTGAGGTTTATCCAGATGCACATTAGGCTAGAAATCATGTTAAGCGATGTTAAACTTCAGGGTATTTTGACTTAGTCGGAAGGAACCTTGTCACTTGGAAGAGAAAGAAATAGAAGGTAGTTGCTCTCTCCACTGCAGAAGTTGAGTTCCAAGGAATTGCACGAGAATTAGCTGAAGTTCTATGGCTGTGAAAGTTACTTGAAGAGCTTGGGGTTCTGGTGAAAGAAAAGTGTTGTTTGTGGTGTGATAATAAAGTTGCCATAAGTATCTCGGAGAATCCAGTCCAGCACAATTGGAGAAGTAGATCATCATTTCTTCAAGGAGAAACTCGAGTGCGGGATAGTACACTCTCTTTTGTATGGTCGGAAGATCAATTGGTGGACATCTTTAATAAAGCCGTGACTAAACGAGTCTTTTCAGACATACTAAAAAAGTTGAATGTGTGCGACCCCACAATTCAACTTGACGGAGATTATTAGAGATAGCGGAGATATTCCGAGAGATTTCTTTCAATCCCTTTCTTAATTATCAGGATTTTGTGTATGTTCCTTTTTCTATGAATATCGTGTCTTTGTTATTTGTTGTACAATTGTATGTAACCCTAATATATAGAATTGAATGAATAAAAAAAATATTCATCCGTTATTGTTCTAACTATCTATACCATTGGATGAGCTTTTATCATGAGCATAGGATTTTACTAAAGGTGAAAAGAAACGGTGTCGTATCAACTCACGCTAGAGAAAGAAGGACCATTGATCTAGAAGACAATTTAATGGTTGAACTTATTGTGATAAGAAGAATTATCCGACCACTCATCTTGGAGATGATCATACGATTGAGATGCAACCTAGCAGGCTGGCCCTAATAACTTAGTAGGACCACCATGCATGGATGCAAATAACGATTTGCAGTAGTAGATTTTATTCCTTTTTTTATGTTTCTTTTTGTTATTGTGTTTATGCTTTAATTGCTTATTTTTCCCCCTGTAATTAACTGGAAATTTGCTTAATTTTACTTAAATATAACTGTGAAGGTCTAATTACGTTGGAATGATGGATTATGCAAAATCTAGACTAAAAGAAGTCATAAGTAATGGAAAAGACCTGAGCTATGACCATAGCTAAAGCTAAAGGGTGTCTTAGCAGACAGCTCACCCAGGTCAACATTTGCGGCTGACTTTTCTTTTTGACAAATTGAACCACTTGCAGTAGCTTTTCAAGGATTCTATGAAAAGAGTTTCGAGGTACAAGCTAAATAGAGGAAATAATTAAATTTATGAACATTTAATTAAATTATAGCACATAAGAGCACATAAGTCACATAAAATGCAATACATGAAGAGAATTAATAGGGATCGAGGTTATAAATGCTTCCTGAGTAACCCTTTACTTACCTCTCTCGACTCAACCATGAGTACAGCTGTTACACTTTTCTATCAGTTTTGTGTCTTTATCTTTTAGTTTTTTTAGTATTTAGAAATCTAAAAACCTCTCTACATATATACCTTGTACTTTTATCTTTTAAAATGAAAAAAATAAAATTTCAATTATCAAAAGTAATAGTCTTGTAGTTCATTTATATACCTTGTATGTGTTTATACTGGGTATCATGAATGAAGTAATCTTTCAGCTCTTCATCTCTTTTTGTCTCTGTTTTCTCATCTCTATTTTTTGCGTTCTTGAATCAATTTATATTAATTAAACCAGACCTTAATATTTTATTTTATATATATTGTAACAGCCCAAAACAAGGTCTCGATGAAAATGGTAAGCTAAAGGCATTGGTAAAATATTTATAGACTATGATCCAACTTTATAAACCTTCATGCATTGCATTCTTATGTGATCAAAGTTCTTATATGTGACCTACGGTATTTTAAGGGGAAATTCTTGACCTTTGACTCAGTTTAATATTCATTTTACGAGCCTATTTTGCCCGTATTGTTGCTTAAACCCTGAAGGTTCATAACTCATGTTTTCCAACTGATTGAACTTGTTTTCCAAGCCTCGGAACCCTTTGCTAACCCTTTGCCCATCCAAAGTTACTATTTATTCTTGTAAACGAGCTTTGATTTGGACACCCTTTGCTACCCAAGTTTATAGTTAAATCATTCCTTGAGTCGATACGAGTCTGTTGGTATCATTCTTGATACGAAATTCTATTTTGAACTTCGTTTTAAAGGAAACGTTTAAGCCAAGACACTATTCGCTATTCCTTCTACGAACGTTTTTTCGTTCGGAGAACTTGTACTCTTCAAATTTGAGTTTAAAAGACTCCTTAATTCAGTTCAAGACTTTTGAGATTCATTACATCTCTTAATTTAAGCCCTAGCTCGAGTTTTGAAGAAAACAATTTTTAAAATAAAGTTATACTATTCATCCTAAGTTTCTAACTTTTGATCGGTAAAATTTTATAGTTAATATTGGGATTAAAATGCTTCTTGATTTATTTTATGGCTTTTTGAAACAATCCGGACTTTCAAATCATGTTCGGAGGTCATCTTTCATTCGTATTTGACCGAGAGGTTCAAGTTACTATTCTTCAAAATTAATATATCTTTCAAACGGTAAATCCGTTTTCGACGTATAAATATTCGTTTCGAAGATAATTTTTATCCGATTTAAAAAAAGAAAACTTCCAGTAGCTTATCCTCGTGTTTAGGATGTTAAATTACCAAAATATCTATTATTTTCTATTTTCTATTTATTTTTCAAGCTTACCTTCTAAAAGATGCAAGTGGATGAACTCTTCCTTTGCTCTCCTACCCTTCTAGCTTCAATATTTGCAATGTGAAGGGCTTCTTCACACCTATAAATACCAATTCAAGAGAACTCATTTCCTCGCTCATATGTTGTGTTAACAACTCCCTTTCTTTCTCCCTCTCCCCCTCTTGTGTCGAGAGCATGTTTTAGTTTAGTTTATGTTTTTATGTAATGGTATGTTTTTATTATGTTTAGGTTGGGTCTTAGGTTCTTCCCTAAGCCATATAGGATTTTATTTTATGCACTTCTGGTATAGTTTTTATGATATGTTTGAATAGTTGTTTATATGATTTAATTGTTTATAATATGCTATGATATGTTATGAATTAGTTTAATATATGCTATGATCATGAATTAGGGTTTCTATATGTTGTATATTGATGCATGATTATGGTATTTGAATTATATTCATGCATGTTAGCTAATGGAATAGTAACCTATGAACAATTATGTTATAACATGTTACATTTTGGTATTTGATTTAATTTGTTACATGTTACATGCCTAATGCTCATGATATGATATGAATTATGTTGAGACATGTTCTTATATTGTTATATGATTCATGAATTATGAATTGAGCATATGATATGATTTGGATTAATGGAATAGTACTTGATCATATGTTATACACTTGAATAGTGTTACATGTTATAACCTAAGATATAATAGTGTTCCATAACTTGATGTTATGCTTTAATTAGACCTCTTAACCATAGGTTATACCTTTAACCTAGATTATACTTGGTTATAATAACATCAACTTGAAACTATAGGTTATAATCAAGATCATAATTTGATTAGGGTGTGGATGTATGTGCATGCCGTGTGTATGTATGTATATCGTGTGTGTGTGTGTGTAATGTAAGGGTTTGACCCGACCCTTTGACCCGATATGTGAATAGTAACCTTAAATAGTAATTATGAATGGTAATCTTGAATAGTAATCTGGAATAGTAAAAATGAAATAAAACTTGTGCTTTCTTAATAGACATTTGCACCTAGGGTTTTCAAATCCGGGGTCTAAAATGTGTTTTCTTTTGGGGACTTGTTTCAGAACCTAAGGTGTTGCGATAGGATTCATAATTTGATTAATTCTTATTCGGTTATAGTAAGATCACAGTCTCACGTTAAGACTAACTCACTTTAACGTATTCCTTTGAGTGTTACCTTTCTCTTATACCTTAAATGATATTACTCTCTTGTGTTACATGATCTTTGATCAATTGTTTCATGCATTTCATATGCATCATGTTAGAAGTGGGTCTTAGTTCTTAAGCTCACTCTAGTACACCACCTATAGGAGTTAAAGTGGAGCACTGGGATCCCCAGGGCACCGAGTAATCTGTCTACCTACGTTTTGTTACTATTAGGTGAGGTCAGGTTAAAACGTTTTCCAACTGGAACAATGATTCTACTTTAGTACCATATGTTTTGAAATTCAAAGTTAAACCTCGTTTTGAACTATCCCTTTTATTAGGACATCTTTTGAAAGGATCATATCATACTTTAAAAGTATTCCTTGATCAACAACATATGTTTCCCAAAGTCTTGCATCCTTGTTCAAAGATTGTTTCATGAAAAGTTTCACATGTTTATATTTTTTAAAAGTATAACATCACAAGTTTACAGTACAACATGGCATGCTACAGTATAGTTTCACATGTTTATAGTTAGCACCCGGAGGGTACTCTGGTCCATGCTATTCTAAAATGTAAGCATACAGTTTACAGTTTGGGTCGGGCAATTATGTGTAGAGGTGATGCTCCGGAGGTGAGCGCCAACGACATCACTAATACCTACCGCCACAATTAGAGAATTGACATCTACTTTAATCGGAGGTTGGTTAAGTCAGGATAATCTGTCTGGGAATGGACCACAAATCTATTCCCATTACATGTTTACAAGTCACCTACGGCTAGCTACCCCAAGTGATAACCGGTGGAGGATGGCGCACGTTTGCATGTGTTAGGGTATTGTTTATCTCGGTCTGATACCCTACTTGATCATCTTTTTATGGAGTAAGGTTGGAGGAACCTAGCTTGCGGGCAAATTCTGTTTCATAAATGATGGTTCATATTTGGAAAAGTTAACTTTACCCTTATCCCATTGTATGAAAAGTACTATGAACCATCCATATCATATGTATGCATGTGTGACAACATTCATGAAAGTGTTTTGAAAACTCTTTCTTTCTCATAGCATTGCATCAAAAGAGTTTTGTCACTCGAACTTGTTTCAAGTTCTTCATTAAAGTTTTGTATTAACAGTTCTGAACTTTACTTCAAGTTCTTTATGACTTCAAGTACTTTCTTTAAAGTATTCCCTCACTTAGTCCATTTGACTAATAACTCTCCCGTTTTCTTGCCTCATGGTTTCAGGTCTTGCAGCCGCAGTTTAGAGTTATCTTGAAGCTCTAGATTGTCATTTTGTTTCAGTCAAGATTTATAGTATTAATCTATTTTGTGTCCTGCATATGTTATATGGCTGCATCACTTTATATTTCTGAATAATTGAGTATCTTTGTAATACTCTTTCTGCTACTCTGCTACCTTTACCTTGAACTCAGATACTTTGGTAGCAATATGTGAATATCTTATATGTTCTGACATGCCAAGTCTCTCTTGCTTATCGTCATGTTCTTGCTTGTTTACATGCCACCACGCACATATTTTGAAAAGTTTTAAAATACTTTGATTTTTCACTGCATAGCCACATCGTTATACATATATAGTTCCGAGTTTGATAGCCGTTCACTGGAGTATTTCTTGAGTGATAGCTCACACCATTACTTGAGGGGTGCTTCAGTGCGGGGATTGAGGTGCCGCTCTCCTCATGTTCTGGTACGGGTGGGGGCGCTACATATATCTTCTAGGGTTGGCCGAGTGGCAGTTACAAAATGGCCGAATGAAGAAAATGGCTAGGATGAAGTAGGAGATGGGATTCTGATTTTTGGGGTAGTGGGTGGAGTGGATTTCGAATTTGTTTTTTATTTTATCTATTTTAATTTGATTAGATTTAAAAGTAAAATATACATTTATTTGGAACAAGTCGTAGGTTTATTACTGTGCCCTTTCCCCCCTCCCCCCAAATCTAAATTAGCTACAAGAAAATAAGCAAACTACTAGATAAATCATGTGGGCTAAATCCCAAACCAACCAAAAGGTTCTAGAGAGTTCACAACCCCTTATACGAGTCGTAACTATCGGATCAGCCGTTGGCTTCTTTTCGAGGAGCCCAATCTTTGGGGTAAAGTTAATGAGCATCGAAGTGACGCATATCTCGCAATAGTTAAGTGCATCCATTTTGGTAGCATCCTCATGTCTATTTAAGCTAGAATTTGGCTGGTGTCGGGCATCAGGTGCAAGGTAAAAGTCATCAATTCCAAATTGGCAGCCTAGCCATCCATCCACTATGACCCTCAGTCAGTAAATGCCCAATTAGCATTCGGTTGTCATACCATGCTTTTTAGTCTAAATCCACAACAGGTTGTCATTGCCGCCATTAATATCACATTCAATTAACTATATGTACATATGCTCCTTCATCTCCAAACACGTGATCACCTCTCTCGGACCACCACAACAAGTAAGAAAGGCATTAATCACATCAGTGATAAATTTAGTTGGGAACATACTGAAACTCAAAGGATTAACAATTAAACAATATTAAACTCAAGTAACTCATAATCATGGCCACATCTTACCATACATGACACTAAAAAAATCATCAATTCCATAGTAAAAATTCTAAAAAATGAAGCGAAGAAAGCTCTTATTTATCCAGATTAATAAGAGCTCGGAGATCGCTCTCAAGTGGGTTATCCAGAAAAGACCATTCCTCTTGAGACAAAGAGGCCCTGTTAGCTAAATAATTCGCCACCACATTTTTTTCTCTAAAGATATGTGAGACAACCATCTACATTATCTTAGTGTAGATTTTAAAATGCTCAATCATATGCTGCGTTGCAAGATCACTAATAGTGCACCGATCAAGGATACGAATGATGATTTTTGCATCAAGCTCCAACCACAGCTTCTAGTTGCCCAAGGCGTGGGCTCTACAAATACCCTTAACCAATGCTGCAAACTCAGTGAATTGTTTGTCGTGTCATAAATGCCCTTGCTATAGGCCTCCATAACATTCCCCTGAGCATCGCCAATATATCCATCCACCAGCTCATGTACTCCACACAAGCATCACCACTTTATTGAGTGATGTATTTTAGCCTCGACCACTAGCGAATTACGTGGGTCACAATATTTAATCCTCATAAACTTAGATCACATATTATCATTCGTCCTAAAACACCAACATAACTTCCATGAGTACACCGTCACCATATCTTTAATACTTCTAATCCCCGGACCCCCTTCTGACTTAGCGAAAAACACTCGTTCCCACCTAGTCTAATGAGTCTCCTCATTTTTGAGTCAGAACCCTAAAAGAACCTATTACAAATTTGTTCCAACGCTTCCACAACCCCTCAAGACGATTTTGGGACTTGTAGAATATGCATTTTCATGTAGTAAATCAACGATTTTATCAGTTGTAGTCTACCACCATAGGATAAGATCACCGTCTCCCAACTTTGAAGCCCATTTCTAATTTTGGTCAGCAAGTTATCAAATAGAGCACTTTTCTTGCTTCCGTGAGAATAGAGGAACTCCAAGATAAGTCATTGGGAGTGAACCCCTTCTGAATCCCAGTATGTCGCTGACCCTATTCGATGCGAAGTCTGCATTATTCCCAAATAAAAACTCATTTTTATCCACATTAACCTTTTGTCCAGAAAGTTTCTCATACGTATTAAGGATGACCTTTATTTAGAGGGAGTTTGCTCAAGAATCAATAAACTCAATCGTATCATCTGTATACGCGAGATGAAATATCAACAATGGAGCTCTAGAGTCATACCGACTATCTGGTCCGCCACCATTAACTTGTTTAAAGCATACAAAAGATAATCAGTTGTAATAACAAAGAGTAAAAGGAACAGAGGATCACCTTATCGAAGACCACTAGAAGAATGAAAGAAGCTTGACAAAGCCCCGTCCACTAGTATTGAGAACCAACAATTTGAGATGAAATTCTTAACCAGCATGATCCACTTCTCTGGAAAGCCTTACACCTCAGAACATTTAACAACAAATTCCAACCTAACCTAACATAAGCTTTAGCCATATCAAGTTTAAGGATAATATTCTTTTCCCTCTATCTGCCATTTAAAGAATGCACAAGCTTCTGTGCCAAAAGTATGTTATTTGAGATAACCGCCCTCATTTCTTTCTTACCCCTTAAGAAGACGACTTCGGAAATAAATTGCTCCTTTCCTTCCTCATTGTTTTGTGCCAAGAATGATAGAATTGAATCTTCTGAAGCTTATATGTACAATATAAAGGGCTCTCCATCCTTTGGTGGAGCAAAATATTACATATGATGTTAGGACATTTAAGTAATGTTTAGTGCTTAAAATGTCTCTTTTTAGGTAACTTTCACTTGGAAGTTAAAAATGGTGATCTTGGAGTAAAAACAATGAAACAAGCAAAGAAGAGTAGTTTTTTGGAAGAATAATTGTAACAATGAATAATTTACGCTGAGCAAGTTTACGGTCCCGAATAAGTCAAAGTAAAACCTTAATGTACAGCAGTTAGCCGCCACAAAGAAAACATAAATTATTGGTTGTGAATGAGGATAAAACTGTGATAACACTTCTTTAAGAGGTACAACCATAAACGAATAAGGTTTGAGCCATTAATGGCCATGAAAGGAACTGATAAAGTTAATTTGTGATTTTTGGCTTTTATTTTCTTATGGGTATTTAAAGACGCTTAACCCTAGTTGAAAAGAGACCCTAGAGAGAGATAACAGCTATATAGAGTCCAGAGAAGAGGATGAGATGAAGAGAGAAGAGGAGGAGCTATTCTACGTCTTCCTTCGTCATGAACAATTCTTCGATTCTATGTCAATTTAGTTTAGAATATTTTCTCTTCAAGAGTATGAAGACTAATGTCTCTTAATTCAGTTTTAAGACTTATTTATGTTGAGAATTGATTTGCATATTTGCTATTGAATTTATATGAGTATTTTAGACTTTAATATTGTTGTTATGTTTTTAATTATGCGTAGCTAATTTCTTAGTCAAGAGGATGATAAAGGATTGGATATAGATATTTGATGAATTAATTCAATGAGTTGTATGTTTTTATCTTATGAAATTAGATTATTTTACATGTTGAAGCCTGATCACCTTTAACGTGGTTTAGAATTTTTTTGATAATCAAAAGATGCTTATAAATTTGGAGAAAGTTTAATAACACTTAGGGTTTTGAGTATAAAGATAATTAACTTGAACCTAAGCAATTGGTAACTATATGAAACTAAACTCGACATGACACGACTGTTGGAAAATGAGTTCGAAACGCAGCAGAAAATTAAAATTTTCCCGACAAGAGGACTGGTGGCTTGCAATTTTTATTCTGAAATGAAGGGGTTTCAAGAACATACCTTTTAAATAATCTTTCTTGAAACAATTTGAGCCGCCCTTAATTGTTCTTCAAGCGGTAATGAATCCTCGCCCCTCAAAAAGTTCTTTTCTTTCTTTAGGAATCCAAAATAGAATTCCTCTACAATTGTGACGCCCAGAGTGGTGGGCCACCACATCCTTCACATATGAAATGGACTTCCACACATGTGCCCAAGTCTAACCGAACGGGGACCTACACACACACACACACAAGGCTAAGCGGGGCTAAGACACCGACAGAGAGCGCAAAAACAATTAAACAAAAAAGCGGAAGCAATAATAGGATCTAACAGAGCTCAACACTAAAAAGACATGCATTAATATATACATTGGTCACACGGCCCAAAATAGATCAAATATTTACATTAAGTAACCATAATTCTCCAAAATATACATAACCGAAGTCAAAAGTATCAAAAGATGCAAATATAAGATGCAGACTCATCCTAAACCAGAAAGTACGACACGACCTGAACGCACTTCCCAGCCTAGCACGAGCAAACCTGCAACTAAAGGTTGGAGAAGAGAGGGTCAGTCTAAACTCGACTGAGTGAGGGGACTAACCAACACCCACACCTAAATACATATAGAGCATAGCAAATAACAAAGGATGGTTATAAATTGAGCTAAGGTTTTGCATACCAAATCATTTCAAAAGCTAACATATAGTACATAAAATAAAAAAATCCTAACTCGATTCATAATCCACCAATACATAAACAGAGACAAACATCCGGAGAGTATGGACCTCCACCCAACTCCTCAAAACAAATACAAACCAAAATCACAATTAACCCTCATAACCTTAGTGTTTCGGGAATCAAACGCTCTCCACCTGCAATACAAATACATACAGGATAGCTAACCCACAATATATCTTCCCCGGTTATTCACCAAAGGCTCAAAGTACCACGCTTTCCCAACCTCCAAGAGTCACGCGTGAATACTTCAAAGGGAACTATGTACAGGCCAAACCCGACAACCCTTTCCGTACCGAGCATTCCTTACCCATATTTTCCGGGGCCCAACATACCAAATCAAACCACATTACCATATTTCAGGGCATACCTCATTCATACCAAACATAAACAACTAAATAAATTCAAAACAAAAGCTTACGTATGCTCATACTTATACCGATTTCATAAACTTCAATTGTTTCCATAAGATCATAATCATAGCTTAAACACACATATTTAAATATATATAAGATATATATTCGCATACGGGGTGAGAAAACATCATATAGTAGGCCATAGGTCGATATCTAATACAAAAGTTCCTAACCCTCATCTTAAAGAAAAAGTGTAGAAGTAGGAGGATCAAAACGGGCGAAAAACCACCTAAACCTCGAGCTCATGGGCGTTCGAAAGAGGCTTTGAAATAAAAAAAAAGCACAAGACCCGAGATTTAGACTCAAATATGTACCAATTAGATGCCCGATAATTGTTGTTGTGATTTTATGAGTTAAAACCAATCGTGCAAGTGTACACTTAATATACACATAGCACAACAAGATCGTACCCACAGGGAAGGGAAATAAATCACTACTCAATATCTATCTCTAATCTAAAGACCGAACAAGTTCAAGTTGTTGTTTATCTATCTACTAGAATGAAACTGAAATAATTAACTCTAAGGAAACACGAATAACAAACTTAAACACAGATTAAACTCAGTAAACTAAATAGGCTGGGGAGTAATGACTTATGCATCCATGATTCAACACAATACTTGTTTGACAAGCGCAATTCTACAACCTAGTCACTTATATATGAATCATCCTCTCTCAAGGTATAACCACGTATTCAATTAAGCTCAACGTTGCTCTCGCAATCATCAATGTATTAATTAAACCAATCAGACCAAGACTAGTGTAATTCCTATTCTAGCGGCTTGGCATGGAATAAGATTTACTATTGTATAGATCAGAACCAAATCTCTTTGCATTCCTACAACCTACTAGTTATGAAAACCATCTCAACTACCATTAACCTTTCGATTCTCCGGTAATCCTAGACTTTGCTAAGGGTGATCAAGCCTTCGCAATTCAATTAGAATAAGTTTTCACACTAAGAGTTGACACAAGTCATTCAAGCATCGTATCAAACACTTATCATGCAATTATCATCACCCCCCTAGCCCTAGGGGTTTAGCTACTCATAACTAAAGCAAAACTCATAAAACAAAAATAAATTGCATTAAAGAAATTCATGTTCATTAGATGGTAACAAAATCTCAAGAACCAAACTCTAAACATTCAAGAATTATGGAAAAACGAATCTAAGATAAAGACTAATTCAAACCAAACTCAAAGGAATTAGTTTGATGATTAAAGCAATAATTAAAACTGTAAACTGAAATTATTTAAGAACTCGATCATTTCGTCTTCTCGAATTTCTCTGAACAACTCTGTTAAAAGCTCTGTATCTTCTCCCCAAGCTAGGTCACGAACAGAAGAGGGATCCCTAAAAAAAGACTCCAAAACGCACTTAAATAGCTGCCCAAAATTCAGCCTCGCTGCCCTAGGTAACGGGCGTTACCATTCCATGTACAATTTGTGTTAACGCCCGTTACATGCATGAAATCGTGTTTTCGTTTTTATGTGTTACCACTTTTCCTCTGCCTAGGGGTAATGGGCGTTACCCCTCTAATACGCCAAAAGTGCAGCTCCTGTGTCTGTTAACGGGGGTTAACCACTTTGTACTTCCAAGGGGTAACGGGAGTTACTCTTTTTTCCTCCAAAAATGCGTGAATTCACCTCGTTCCACCGTTTCTTAACTCCAACTCCTAAAACACCTAAATGGAGCAAAATAAACACATAAACGCATCAAACGGTACAAAAATATACTCCACTTCACGCTTAAATCCATGCGAAATTCACATTCAACAAATCCCCCCTCACTTGCTTATTGCTTGTCCTCGAGTAATACGAAAATAAGAAAACACATCCCCATCAAACCTCAACCTCAGAGGAATCATCGAACCTTGGCTTAAACAAGTCTAGCAATTTAAATCAAGTACTCATAAACACAAGATCATCAAACATAGTATGAAAAGTATACCCTCGTGTAGTGCGTGATTTCGAACGAAACAATGCACAAAGATTAAAATGAAAAATTCACAATTTTCGCCTAAGTTCTAATCATCAAGTTCGGAATACACTCTTTGCACCTATCTCCACTAATGGAATTAACTCAAGACTTAGGATCGGTAGGTCTTTTGAGCTTGTAATGTAGGCTTCGAGTAAGGTTATGGAAATTTTGGAACAAGTAACTACTCACCAAGCTTACATCATTCAATCTATACAAAACACGGCCTTTTCATTCGCCATTAAACACTTTCCCCCACACTTGGACATTTGTATATCCCACTCTTTTATTTCACTCTTGCACAAAATTTTCTTTTCCTTTCTTTTGCTCTTTTCTCTCTTTTTTTTTTTTGTTTTCATATCTTTACTTTTTCACCTCATTTTTCTCATTCTCTTTCTTTTTACATATATCTCTCAATTTCAATCAAATGAATAATCAAAAGGGATCCCAAGATAGATATTCACAATAAAATCAAATGAGCAAGCTTTGGTGTAAAATTAACAAGGTGGTTTCTTTTGTTGTGCATTAGGCTTATAATGTGGCTACAAAAATCTTTGCACAACAATTAGCCTCAGCGGGGTCAATAAGATTACGTTATTTAGTGAAAAACGGTTAAAAACAAAGGCTTAAAATACTCCGACAACGAATGCCTACTTCACTTCCTTAATCTTTCATTAACTCAAAATTTCGCCTTAATAGGACTAAAGTGCATCCAAATCAATTCTTAGACTCATTTGAAAATCATCAATTCCTCTATCTAAGCAAGGTACATTATCACGTTCAAAAGTGCTCAAAATATAAGGTCATACTAACACACTAAATCATCCAATCTCATGCAAATTTTTCTCAATTCAATTAGCCTAACTTATTCTAGCAAAGGCTCAACAATCAAACCTCAAAGAAAAAATTCAAATCGGGGGAAAAATTTTCAAAATTTCCACAATTTCTCAATTCTTAACAATTCACAAGGTTAACAAGACATCTACTCATGCAAATATTCAATAAAACTCAAGCACAACCATATCAGAATCATTCACTTCTCCCCCACACTTAATCTATGCAATGTCCTCATGCAAATGAAAGAATTAAAGTTTAAGAAAACTCCCTTATCAATCGAAGACCCGCCAACGTGCTATCAAAGCTTCCAAAACCTGAAATATGTGACTAGAAAAACACGGATCAAGTGCAAAGGCAAATGATAACCAACATACATTCATCAATCAACACACAAGTAACAAATTCTAGGTAAGAAAGGGCACATTGCATTAAAAAAATTATGGAGTTCAAAACAAAAGCAAAGAAATAAGCGTATCAAAAACATCTAAACACATCAAAGAACATGTCCGAATAGAATGTCTAAAAATCAGGGGAAAAATAATAGCAAAATCAAGGTGATGGGAGTCCTCCAAAATATTGATCAAGAGGAGCACAAAACCCTTCAAACTTTGCTTCCACCTGAGCCTCCCACACATCAAATCGCTCATCCACATAATGCGCTAGATTCTCAACCCTTGCAATCGCGGTGGTCAAATCAGCCCTTAATCCTGCCAACTCTGTGCGAAGGCCTCTTACAGTAACCAGAGCTCTATTAGCTTCGTCGACAACAACCGGAGCGGCACTGCGAAGGATCCCAAACTCATCATCTGGCCTATCGGGAATCTAATCTAAAAGCTCCCTATGCACCTCTGTAAGCTCCTCGAAATGAGCCTTGCCCTAGCTATACATCTTCCGTAGCCTATCTCTTTCCTGAATTGGCTACCAAGGCAAAATATGCTCCTTGAGCCGTCCACTCTCCCATGTAATAGCCAAACCCACATTCTCCAAGTACTGAGGACCAATATCATAGCTAAAGTCAATGGGCAACAATCCCCTAGGTCTCCAATATATCTCACGAGCAAACATAATCACAAATGCGCTGTGGGCTACCATCCCGGTAACGCTCCCAGCAATCTCTTAAAGCTTCCAAAGGAATTCAATCGTTCGATCAAACTTGATGCCTTTCTTCATCATGTACATTATTCCCAGCTCAGTCTCATTGATGTAGCTATCTCTTCCATTTTGAGCACAAAATCCTGCGGCCAAAATCCTATGCACTAGCACCCAAGCCAATGAATCAAGATAGCTATCATGTGTATTCCGGGGGGAATAACTAGGGACACCCTTTCGCAACGGGAAGGATCTCCACACCTCCTCTCTCTGAGCATCATTCCATTTAGGCAAAGAAGTAGTAGCATTAGCCGAAAAATGAAGAATTTCCCTTATCCGGTCTGTATTCCAAACTTGAGTTTCACGGTCATCCAAAGTGAAAGTCAATGTGCTATCCACCGGGTTGAAGTTCATCGTGGTGAAGAAATTGGCCGTCATCTCGGCATAAGTCAAATCCTTCTTCTTAAGGAACGGCAACCAACCGATGTTGTCAAACAATCTCTTCGCTTCTTCCCAAGCTTCAAACTGCTTCATCCATGTTGTTGGAAAATACGAATCAGAAAGCAGCGGAAATTTAAAATTTTTCCAACAAGAGGACCTTGGACTCGCAATCGTGTATCCAAATTCGTAGAGTTAAGAAACTTACTTTTCTTTTATTCTTTCTTGAAGCGTTTCAAGCCACCCAAGAACGCTCTTCTCGCGGCTTGATCCCCTCTCCTTGGTAAAGCTCGAATCTTCAAACTTCTAACTTGAAGCTCTCTAGAGATAGTCCACCAACTTGATCACAATCTAACTAGTAAGGATGCTAGTTCTCTAGTTAGTGTTTAGGCTTAACCTAGGGTTTCGTTTATCTTGGAGAAATGATGGTGTTCAACACATGAACCAAAAGAATTGCCAATTAGCTCTAAGGGGAGCTCGAGCTCCCCTATTTATAAGAGGGGAGTGGCTGAAATTCCTAGTCCTTATGGACTAGGGTTTTGGTCCCTCTCTCTCCTGTTACTTGATCATCAAGTAATTTTGACTTTGACTTTGAATTCAAATTCAAATCAACTTTCAAGAGAGCTAAAATATCCAAACTATTTTTGGATAATTTTATACTTTATTTATTTAAAATAAATAACTTATTTTATCTAATTAATTAATTCATAATTAATTAACTAGATTATTTTCTCCAAAATTAGACTTTCTTTTTAATTCAAAACCAAAGTCTATTAAATAATTAACACATTTAATTATTTAATATATATATATATATATATATATATATATATATATATATATATATATATATAATATATATTCACACGTGTGGGACACGTGTCACAAGGACACGTGTCATTCACGTGAGCCACACGTGTGGTTTCACACGTGTGGAACCCTCTTGGCCCGATTAACTCGTTTAATCATTTTCAAGCCTCAACTCATGTAACCAAGTTGTTGTGTGACACCCTCTAAGTTCTCAATTCAATTAGCAGTGACCCTAATTAATTAATTCACTAATTAATTAATCAGTCCACAGATTAAACGACCATAGTCTAGCAACAGGTGTTTAACCCCTAGCTGAATTGGAATGTTCGGATTCGACAGAACCTTTAAGTCATTGATTCATGTGAGATACAATCCTCCTACTTACTATCTCTCAACCAAGATCTAGGGCAAGGGAATAATTAGAACCCTAATAATCCGATCTTAAAGCTAAGTGCATTTCATATCCATTTGATCTCAATCCAAGAAACCCTTTTCTTGATGTCTTGATCTACTGCCTTGGCCAAGGACTCCATATGGCATACGAATGACTTACACCATAAGAGATCACCTTGCAAATGCAAGTGTAGGTCCTTTCTTGATTCTCATTCACTTTCATGAATCACTTGTGCAGCCCCAGCAAAAGCCTTGAATCAGTTGTCTAAGGCGACACCCTTTAAAGCTTATACCTAAGACTACAGAGTTAACTCATAAAGTGACAAGGAACCTCAAGTCTTAAGGATCAATTAATCACATCAATGACTCGTGAGATATTTCCTAATCTGGAAGTTTCCATTTCCTGAAATAGAAACTTCCTTTCCCATTTAGGAATCTTCTCACACGGGGCACCTCAGTGAACTTACTTATTAAAGTAAGCACCCTCATGTATCACGCACGTATCAACTATACACTTTGCACCTCCATGAAACAAGGTGGTCTTTCTTAAGGGCGTAATCCCACAAGCAAGCCTTAGAGGAGTCAGGTTGACACTCCCACTGTCTGTAGGACTCATCGGCTTGGAGTATTTTACTAATCATGACTTATGTGATATAGGGCTCGTTTCATGAACCATTTCACCTGAATGGTAGAGTCCTAAAGTCATCAGGATTAGGGGAGTTCTCATACATGTACAGATAAAGTAAACGCATACCAAACAAGAGCATCTAAAGAAGTGTTACCTCGATTCATTATTTCATTCAAAGATTGTCTGTGATTACAATAAGGAAAAGCACAAAGCGGATATACAATCGGCTTTCTAGGGCACTATTCCTAACACATGTTTCCTTGAAGAACCGAGTAGACACAATATTTCTAGTCAAATTCCTTTGAAAGGGGTTGCCCATAGCATTTACTGTTAGATTGACCGACTCCCTTGATTGATGACTAAATGGGGATGAAGTAGTGAAGGGTTCAATAGATCGAGAACGCTTAGTACGTCCCATGGTACCTAATTTAAACAAATAAGACAAGGCAAAGCACACAATAATCAATCACAATTCATTCAGATAATTTATCGAACACCTTGTGTGCACTATCCTGGGGTGTGAGTTTTGATCAAAATTCTCCAATCTACCCAACTCCATCCAACAAAGCTCTATAGTGTTAGAACTCAAGTTCAAAAATTCTCCAAAATTATTCCCACAAATCGAATTCAAAGGCTAGCTAGAGATTAGGGTTTTTCCAAAATTTACTCAATTCAAGTTGAAATCACTTCAAATCATTAAACCTAACTCTACATGCCTAAATTCTCCAAATTCACCAATTCTAACCCAAAATTCATCAAATTATGCAATTAAATCCTAGGGTTCACGTCTTAGATAGGGAGAATTCATTCTACCATCGAGCTTAGAGAGGGGGATTACTTACCAATTCACAAGAGAAAAGAGTATGTGTGATAGTTGTGATGCCTTAGTTAGGAAGAATTGCTTGCTTCTCTTCTAAGTGATTGTGTTTGTGTGAGAAAAGGGGAGAATGAGTTCTATATTTATAGGTTATGGTGGGGCAAGACCTAAGTTGAGAGGAAATAGGATTAAAATCCGAAAATCTTGATTCCACCTAGGTAACGGGCGTTACCTAAATTATACTGAAAAGGTGTAACGCTCGTTACTCCCTCCCCCCCCTCCCCCCCCCGCGGCCGCCGCCGTCCTGAACACCTGTACCTGTTAATGGGTATTACTAAAAAACACATACGACGGTGTAATGCCCATTACGTATTATGCTTGAGCCTCCTGACTCCATTAACGGGCGTTACTGAAATGAACTGCAAGGGTGTAACGCCCGTTACCACTAATTCTGCCCAAAAATAAAAATTGGACACAAACACAATTCGGATGGTGTTTAATCACGTTAATTCACACAACTTAACTCATAATAATCAATCAAACCATACTACACCAATCTCGAAGTATAACATCATCTCGAGCACATATTGCAATACATCGGAACAATTCATTCTCCACACAAGCAAATCAATCACGCACACTCATGCTTAGACTACATAAATGGATAAATGGACCTCAACGTCGGCATTAAAACTCATATCATGGCTCTTGCATGCATTCCAGCCTCCAAACTCTGCTAACACCCCACCTAACCTGCAAAATGAAAGAGGGAACTAACATTACACGAGAACAACGAGACGAACAAAAGGAACAAAAAGAAAAGAAAAGAGAACGAAGAAAAGAGAGAGAGATTAGTTCTAAGTTATAGTCGTTAGCTTGACTTTGGAAACCCGATTAGGGATCAACAATCCCGAATTGACGAGTCACAAGGCGTGACCTTGTTCTTGTTACTCACAAATCCAGAATTTGATTTCCACATATCAAATTCTAACACATTTTTCATCCTCAATTTTTAAGACTTCGGTTCTCTTCCCGAATTAACCGAATCTTTTCTCTCTGCGAACCATAGCACTCCGTCTGATATCTCACTTGTAGGCCCGATCATGCGACACATATTCGATATCAGTAGTGGTGCCATGGAGCTAAAAGTCCTAAACTCCATTCTTCTATATCCTATTTTGAGTGTGAGAAGTCCATTCTGAACATCAATATCCGCTCCAACTGTGGCTAGAAACGGTCTTCCAAGAATCAATGGCATGCTCTCATCATTCTCAATATCAAGAACTACAAAATCATTAGGAATGTAGAATTTCCCAACTTTTACCAACACATCCTCAAGAATTCCTATAGGGTATTTTACTGATCTGTCAGCTAGTTGGAGCGTCATCTTCGTCGGTTTGAGCTCCTTCACTCCTAATTTCCTGCAAGTCGACAAAGGGATTAGACTCACACTAGCTCCTAAATCATATAAAACATTATTAAATTGTAAGGAACCAATAGTTAGAGGGATAGAAAAACTCCCGGGATCTTTAAGTTTCGGGGGAAGTTTCCATTGAATGATGACACTACACTCTTCAGTGAGTGCAACTGTAGGAAAGTCTTCAGACTTCCCTTTTCTCGAAACCACTTCCTTCAAAAACGGCAAATACTTGGGTATTTGGGCTAATGCCTCTGCAAAAGAGATGTTAATGTGAAGCTGCTTGAACATGCTCAAAAACTTTGCAAGTTGTTTCTCTAATTTCTGCTTCTGTAATTTCTGAAGGAAAGTTATCGGTGACACTTGTTCCTGGGGTGCAACACCCACCTTTGGTTTTGAGGGGAGCTCTTCCTTTTGCTCCTCTATCTCCACCTTCTCAATCTTAACTACCTCTTCAACCCTCTCACAACCCAACTCACGAATTTCAAATTCTGCCAGCAACTTTGGACTATCATTTTCACCATTGTTTTGCACAAAAATGGCCTTACAGTGATCCTTGTGATTGTTTTCGGTTTGACTTGGCAACATTCCTAGGCCTCTTATATTCAACGATTGGGCAATCTGACCAATCTGAGTTTCCAAATTTCTATTCTGATTCACCACCTGTTCCACTTGAGTCTCCAATTTCTGATATCGTTCCGTAGACACGGCTATGAATTTCTCAAGTGCAGCCTCCCATGCTTGCTTATGTTCCTGCTGAGGAGGCATAGCATTAAATAGAGCTGGTGGTCTTGGTTAGAACTGCTGCATAGGCTAGAACTGCGGTCTCGGTTGAGGCGGTTGTTGGACATTCTAATTATTAGACCAAGAAACGTGAGGATGGTTCTTCCATTCAAGGTTGTAGGTGTTCGAGTAAGGATCATTCGCTGGTTTGATATTATTTGCATAATTCACCTGCTCTTGTACCTGTTCTCCTGCATTGGTATGAGGGTATATGTTAAATGCATGTGGACCACTACAAATTTCACAAGTTACCTAAACTGGTTGGGATTGTGTCCCAACTGCATTTACGGAAAGTTGATCCAATTTCTTGTTGAGGGTCTCGAACTTGGCATTGATGGCAGTTAGGCCATCTAGCTCGATGACTCCTGCTTGCACTTTGCTAGGTTGAAAGTGGCTCATGTCATGCACAAAAACAACATTCTGTGACATATTATCTAACAGTTTTTTAGCAATGGTCTCAGATTTTAACAAGAATGCTCCGCCAGCAGCGGCATCCATCGCTCCTCTATATGTGGGGGACATCCCATTATAGAAAGTCTGAATCAATAGCCAATCGAGAATTCCATGATGAGGGCACTTCTTCTGTAAATCCTTAAATCTTTCCCAAGCCTTATAGAAGGATTCCCCATCTAGTTGTCTGAAACCTTGAATATCATTCCTGTACTTCGTGGTCTTACTGAGAGGGAAGAACTTGGCTCAGAAAGCCTGAGAAAGTGCCTCCCATGTCTGAAAAGATTCATTAGGTACAGTACTTAACCATGCCTAGGCTCTTTACCTTAGTGAAAACGGGAAAAGCCTGACTCGGATAGCATCAGTTGTGACATTGTGGATCTTGAAGGTATCGCACACCTCAAGAAAGTACTCAAGATGTGATGTCTGATCCTCTAGTGATAATCCTGAAAATGGATTGTTCTGTAGCAAGTTGATTATAGCTGGTTTGATCTCAAAGTTATTTGCTCCAATCGGGGGACGTGCTACAGTCTGGATTGCTCCAGCATTTGGTAAGTTGTAATCTCTAATCGCAGGAGGAGGTGGTTGTGGAGGATCTACAACCCCTCCGCCTCTTGCATTGTTCGGATCTACTGCCATTGGTTCAGTTGAGGATTTCTTGCCTTTCTTTTTCTTCTTCCTAACAGCACTAAGTGTTCTTTCAATTTTTGGATCGTATGGAACTAATTCCGGCTCTTGAGATCTTCGCATGCACTGTGAACTTGCACAAAAGCAAAGAAAATCCTTAGTTCAATTCAACAATGACCAAGATCAAAACACAAAGTAAGGTAATGGCCTAAAGCACTAGATCAAAATACTTAAGTAATATTGATTTAAAATGTCTTCCTCGGCAACGGTGCCAAAAACTTGTTGTTGTGATTTTATAAGTTAAAACCAATCGTGCAATTGTACACTTAATATACGCATAGCACAACAAGATTGTACCCATAGGGAAGGGAAATCAATCACTACTCAATATCTATCTCTAATCCAAAGACCGAACAAGTTCAAGTTGTTGTTTATCTATCTACTAGGACTAAACTGAAATAATTAACTCTAAGAAAACACGAATAACAAACTTAAACACGGATTAAACTTAGTAAACTAAATAGGCTGGGGAGCAATGACTCATGCATCCATGATTCAATACAATACTTGTTTGACAAGCGCAATTCTACAACCTAGTCACTTATATATGAATCATCCTCTGTCAAGGTATAACAGCGTATTCAATTAAGCTCAACGTTGCTCTCGCAATCATCAATACATTAATTAAACCAATAAGACCAAGACTAGTGTAATTCCTATTCTAGCGGCTTCACATGGAATAAGATTTACTGTTGTATAGATCAGAACCAAATCTCTTTGCATTCCTACAACCTACTAGTTATGAAAACTATCTCAACTACCATTAACCTTTCGATTCTCCGGTAATCCTAGATTTTGCTAAGGGTGATCAAGCCTTCGCAATTCAATTCGAATAAGTTTTCACACTAAGAATTGACATAAGTCATTCAAGCATTGTATCAAACACTTATCATGCAATTATCATCAGCCCCCTAGCCCTAGGGGTTTAGCTACTCATAACTAAAACAAAACTCATAAAACTAAAATAAATTGTATTAAAGAAATTCATGTTCATCAGATGGTAACAAAATCTCAAGAACCAAACTCTAAACATTCAAGAATTATGGAAAAACGAATCTAACATAAAGACTAATTCAAACCAAACTCAAAGGAATTAGTTTGATGATTAAAGCAATAATTAAAACTGTAAACTGAAATTATTTAAGAACTGGATCCTTTCGTCTTCTCAAAATTCTCTGAACAACTCTGGTAAAAGCTCTGTATCTTCTCCCCAAGCTAGGTCACGAACAGAAGAGAGATCCCTACAAAAAGACTCCAAAACGCACTTAAATAGCTGCCCAAAGTTCAGCCTCGCCGCTCTAGGTAACGGGCGTTACCATTCTATGCACAATTTGCGTTAACGACCGTTACATGCATGAAATCGTGTTTGCGTTTTTATAAATGGTAACGGGCCTTACCATTTTTCCTCTGCCTAGGGGTGACGGTGTTACCCCTCTAATACACCAAAAGTGCTGCTCCTATGTCTGTTAACGGGGGTTAACCACTTTGTACTTCCAAGGGGTAACGAGAGTTACTCATTTTTCCTCCAAAAATGCTTGAATTGACCTCGTTCCACCGTTTCTTAACTCCAACTCCTAAAACACCTAAATGGAGCAAAATAAACACATAAACGCATCAAACGGCACAAAAATATACTCCACTTCACACTTAAATCCATGCGAAATTCACACTCAACAATAATGCATATGATTGCAATTATATGCATATGTGATGTCAAGAAGGTAGCATTTAACATAAACAAATTTCAAACTCGTACAAACATAACAAATTCTCAACAAAATTCCAATATTTCAATCATAACACATAATAACACATGTTAGCAAAGCATAGGGATCAAATTAGGGCTGGGAGAGATCATACAATGCAAGAAACGAAGCAAACAAATCAAGCTAGCACACAAATGCCACGAATGGCTGTTCACAATCCACACACAAACTTTGGAACGACCGTTCAGCCTTCCAATGGCCAACTTCGAGCAAGGTAACGACCATTTTCTTCCACCAAAGAGAGCTTAGAAAGGCCTTGAACTAAAATTTAAGTCATATATCATTGGAAAGGTCTATTTGTCTAGTTTCATACCCAACAAACAAAACTTAATTTCCTCTTCTAGAATTCGAGATATGCTCATTTTTCTACAGCTTGCGTATTTCCGAAAACTGTCAGCTTTTGCTACACTTTGCCAAAACCCCTCTTCTTGCATTCCTATCACTTCCTTGACTTCTGTATACTATTTATATGAAATGTATGCTTGATTAATTGATAATTGTATTATTACTTGACACTCATTGGTCCTTAATTTCTTAAACTTGATTGTTTGACTCCGTGCTTTATGTGAACTGAAATCGTATGATTATGAATTTATATCAATTGTCTATTGCTTGGGAACATTAATTGTGCACATGAACGCGATCACAACATGTCCATGACTTTCATGATCTCAGTGTATATCCAATCATCTCATAACATGTCTTACCGCTTCACAATCAATTGTCGTGTGTCTATGTGGTTTCATGATTGAGTCTTGTCCCACAAGTACGTTGTCATTGTTCTTCTTGCACGGTTAATCTCCTTGGTGGAGACATTCGAGACTCGTGGTTCCTTTCTTGGTCCTTCTTACACTTGGAGGTGAGGGTTTTCTTTTATAATTGACCTATAACCTTACATGATCTAAAGCTAGCCAAATGTTTTAAGTACAAAAATAACCGTACTTCTTATACCTGATATGTACCAAAAATATTTAGTGAAAATGTGTAAGTGTTTGACCTTTTTGTGAGATTTTGTTATTGCCCCCAGCTCTCCTAGTGCGAGGATTGCCAGTGTGGATTATTATATTGTTCTCAGGTCTCAGGGGCTTGTGTATTGAGCGAACCGGGGGGTATCGGGCTGACGGTGACCTCTTGCATAAGTCCCATCTTGTTGGACTAACCCGGATATCCATCAGGAGGTTTGATGGAAGATGGGACTCCGGTCTGGGGAGTCATGAACCCACAGATCATCGTGACGTGGATGGCGAGGGTTAGCTACCCGGACCATCACCGGAGAAGGAGGTTAAACTTGTACTTGTTTTCTCGTTATTAATCTTGTTAACGCTTATGTTCTTATCTTACTTGCTTGCCTTGTACTTGTCATGTAATAAGGGAAAGAAGAGTCCAGGATGGAATAAATACCTGTTCTCACCGGGTCCCCTAAAATGTAATTCATAGATATTCGTAACCTCTTGCATGCCCCCAGTCCCTGTATAACACCAGAGCTCGTGGATCGTTAAGGTAAAACGGGCATCAACAGAGGGTCTACGGATATCGACACTTGCATTATAAATCCTATTCACTTGATTGGTTGAAAGAACGTAATTCTACCTGTACATATTTATGGATTCTTGATTCTTGAAGACTGTTTTATTGGCAAGCATCGTACAGTGGAATTACGCTTGCTTGATTACTTGTATATATATATATATATGCGTGTGTAACCCCTTCACTCAGTCAGTTGGCTGACCCCTCCCTCTTGTTGTTTTTAGTTGTTGTCTTGCAGGTCCAGTGGTCGTTAGGTAGGAGTCTGTCAAGGTCCTTGTTTGAGTCTTGGTCTTGTCCACTACATTGAATCGCATATTCATTTCCTGTATTGTATTAGGCCTTGTTAGCCATTTGCATTTTATATCGCTTTATTGAACTCGGGACAGGTTTCTAGGGCCTCTAGTTGAACCCGTTTTAATTTATGTTGTTGAATATTTGTTCGGGACAGGTTTCCAGGACTTTAGTGGAACCCACATTTACTTTCCTATTTGAATTGCATTTATATACTTGAATGTGAATTACTGATTGCCTTGCTTCCGCATTCCTGCTCTGTTGACTTGTTGGTGCAGGGTCTAGTCTCGCCTAGCACAGGGTTGTTTTTGTTCTGTCTCCGTTCGCTGTGAGTTCGGTTCATGTATGAATTTTCCATTTCATGTGTGGACTGGGCTCATGGTGCGGGGGATGCGGTGCCCATCGTTTCCATTGCTACACTAACAGTTGCGTTCGGAAAAGTGAAGATCCAAGTGATATTTGCACAGGCTCTATCCAATCGTGCTCGAACCGTATCCAAAAATAGTCTGTTATTGCTTCAAGTAAATGGTGGGCCCAAGTAGCCCAGATTATACAAATAGCTGGAGCTTAACGCTCTTCTAAAATCCGACATTTGCCAATTTGGTCTGCTGGGACCACCAAGCTTCTCTTTGTCAACCATGATTTCATTAAAATCTCCAATACAAACCCAAAGCCTATTAGAAAGCTTGCTTAAATGCTCCAGTAATTTCCAAGACTCTTTTCGGTGTTGAACTTTAGGATCTCCATAAAAGCTTGTTAATTGCCAAGAGTCTACGTTATTTTTTCCCATTATTGTGACATCAAAATGATAAGAAGAGTAATTTTACAACACCACTTGAATATCCTTGTCCCTTAGTAAAGCAAGTCCCCCATTTTTGCCCATCGAATCAACACTAATCTGATTCATATTAAGAGTGCAGTTCAACTGATTGATACGGTGCTTCTTGCATTTCGTCTCAATTAGAAAAACCACCGAGGGTTGATGATCTTAGATTAGTTTACCAAGATGGCGAACTATCCAAGGGCCCCCTAACCCTTAGCAGTTCCACGATAAGACAATCATGGCTCCCGGCAGGCGCTGCGATGATGAAGATAGCTGATCATTGACAATTTTGATGGAGTTTGATTTTTTTGGTTCCAACTGAGCAATATCTGCAAGTGTATCTACGAAAGTGCAGGGCTTTCTCTTGTTTAACACCGTGCTGATACGTTTTTTTCTGACCCACTCTCTCGACAAATTTTAATCTGCACTCTTTGTTCTACGGGTCTAGCTATATGAAAAAGCCTAGGGAGTAAAGATATCAACCTGAAGTGGAACGCTTTTTAATTGTTGGTTTCCAGAGGTAGGTTGCATATGAGACAAGGTGAAAGCTGAATTGAGAAGTATTTGGAAATGTTATTGTTGCTAAAAGTTTGTAGAGTGAATGGGGATACATTCAGTAGCATTTTGGGTTGCAATCGGGGGGTCTTGTTGAGTATTAAGACTGTTGGGCAAATTTGGTTGTTGGGTTGAACTGTAATTATAAATTTTGGGCTGAATTTGGTGGGTGTTTGTGGGCAGGCCCAAATGTTGTACGAATTGGGTTGAAGGTATTTGTTTGGTTTAATTCTCAAAGGATACTTGGTGGGCTTCCAATTTTGATTGGGTAGTTTGGTAGGTATTTGGGCCGAGACAATTAAAAGCATTAGAGGGTTGTTCTGTAGAAGTTGCTAGAATGTGAGATTTGCCATTCTCCTGACATCTTTCTTCTGCAGCCTCTTTCATTTTCCCACGTAGCTTCGAGATTTGGGCACTCTGGGGGCCTAATCTCGAGGAATCAGTAGCCAAACTGAGTTTTCTGAAGGCATCTGTCCCGATCTGATATGGCTCGAGTGCCGGTGTGAAGGATGGCTTGAAAGACATAAAAGTCGCTGCCGCCAGAACAGAGAAATTATGAGCATGATTCGTATAGATACAACCCCCTTGATTTATCGCTGAACTTGCTCGTAGCCATGGACCAAATGGTGTATGGTCTTCTGGATCAACAAATCCATCTTCATATTGAATTTCGCAGTATTTTGAAATATGCCCAAGTTTACCACGGAGATAATAAAAATTCGGTAGCCTCTCATATGTAAAAATAACAAGTAGCTTGTCTTTAAAAGTATTTTTAACATTTAATGCCCCTTCCAAAGGAGAATTTACGTTTAGCCAAACCCTTATACGAAGATCATAAATTCCTATGATTTTTTCTTTGCTCGAAAACTACATCAAGAAATTGTCCTAGACGATTGCCTATATGTTCCGCAATATCCTTCCTCTGCATAGCAATAGGGAGCCTATGAATTTGAACAAAAAAAGAGCACCAATTTAATCTACAAGCAAGGGATCTTCAGACTCATTTTCCCAAGGACCAAGATCTATGAGATTGGGATCAAAAGCCCAGGCTCCCTCTTCCATAATGCATTGTCAATCTAGAGGGCGGTTGAAGGAAAATAGGAGTCTTTCTCCGCTCAACTTTGTAATATCCATACCTTTTATTGTATGGAAAGATACCATTAGAGTACTCTTAAGTGAATCAAAGTAAAAAGACTTATGGGAGAGGATCCTGTCCACGAGCATGTATTTCCTTTCTTTAACCTCTCGTTGCCAACACACCATCTGGAATAACCACACCCTCGTCCTCTTCTTCAGTTAGTGAAAGTGAAGCTTTAAGCCGATCCACCTCTTTATCCATTTTGATGGGAACTTGCCCTCAAGTAGAAGAGACTAGAAATTGGTGAGAGTTGCAAATGTTCTTAACGAGAAAAGAGATCTTCCAAATACTGCTTAGATTATAGAAAGGGAGAAGATACAAGTAAAAAGCATAAATTTTATGGAGAAAAGGGAAAATATTGTCTTTAGATTTTTGGGAGGGGATGAGTACAGCTCTCATGCGAGAGGAGTGAAACTTTCATTTGAGAGAAGTTCTGGCAGAGTTTCTAGAGAGAGAAATTGCGGGAATCGCATGCTTTAATAAATAATTGAAGAAAGACTATGAAATTAAAAGGGCATACTTTCAAAATATCATACTATTTGAAAATGGCTTTATATCTACTATTATACATGTGTGGTTATGCTTTATTTCATTATGAGTTGACATAATTGTTTATTGTTAAATTTAATTATTTAATTTATTTAGCCCAAAAATTAATAACTAATAAATCAATTTAATTATTTAATTTGATATCGTTGAATAAATTCAATTTTATTTAAGTAGTAATTCTTCCTTTTTTTTTTTTTTTAACATACACTTTCAAAGTAGCGAAAGGGGTTTGAATACAGGGTCATTGTCCTAGAAAAAGAACTGTTAACACCTTGAACCAACCAATGTTGTCCTACTCTGCTCACTATTTATATTCTCATTCAATGTCGTTTATTATTATTATTATTATTATTATTATTATTATTATTATTATTATTATTAACATGAATTCTCCCATTTTTGTGTTTACATTGATTTTGAAATTTTCTTCAAAAGCTTTCTATTCTTGTATTATTGTAACATCGTACTTGTTTTGTGTTGAATTATCAATATGCTATAAATTTAGTAATTTGATGTTGACGTAATAATAATAATAATAATAATAATAATAATAATAATACAAAGAATAAAAAAGTAGACAAGTTATCCATTTCTCATTTTTTGTGTATCTAGACAAACAATTTAATCTTTTAACTATATTTAAAGTAGTTTAAATCCTTAGTTAGTGAAGAAGATTTTATAATTAAGAGAAGGTTTTAAAATTTTTAATAGTTCATTAAATTTAATTTGAACAATACAATTAATTTCTCATCTGTTAAAATAATTAATAAATTATTTGGAATGTGTATAACTGTACACTTTATATTGTTTTACTTAATAACTATTTTAAATTTGAAGGAAGACGAAATATATGAATACATGAGTATGAATATAAACTGATGAAAGAAAAGCATAACCATGTCCAAGGTGGGAGAAAAAAAAAAACCATAAGAAATAAGAGACCTGAAAAACCAATAATCAAATAAGTCAAAAGCTATTCAAAATAAAGAAAAGATCCACAAACTCAATGATAACATATAAAGGCAGGTGGAGAGTGTCTTACTTTTGACCAGCTCGCCCTCAGGGCTCCGCTCGGGCAGAACACGGTCCTCTTGAAAGGTTCTCGAAAGGCTCGTGAAGCTATTAAGCATTTTGGTCCCACTCCGGGTGTTCCACGTAGTCACACCAAGCCCTACGTGCGATCTAAGGGAAGGAAGTTTGAGCGAGCTAGAGGAAGAAAAAACAGCAAGGGTTCAGAGTTTGAGTTACAGAAAGTTGTCAGTTTTGAATTTGAATATTGCAGAAATTATGTGCGTTGGATGTTATGTGATAGATTAGCATCCGTATTGTTTTGTATTTATTGTGACTCAGGAACATTTTGGACAAATTATTAATTCAAGTGAATCGAGTCTAATTATTAAAATAAAAATGAATTAAAAAAAAAAACACATAAATTTTAGAGGGGGTAAAAACTTGGGCAAAGATAATAAAAGTGTTGTAGCATTTCTTAATAAAAAATATCCTAACAAAATAATAGGAGAAGCACGAATATCCAACAAAAACCTGGAAAAATAGTAAAAAAAAAAAAAAAAAAAAAACTCAACTATTAAAAATAACTAAAAAGAAAAAAAAAAAAAAGAAATTCTCATTGGATGGTAAGAAACACAAATAAGAAAGAATATGTTTGATGGGTTCAGAATGTGAGGGTCCGAATCCAAACACTTTACGATTTGTAGTTGTGGAGGAAACCGCCGGAGATTCGCCGGAAATGAAAAAGGGGGTTCTACCTGTTTGGACAAGCACAATAAAAGTCAGAAGGCCAAGCTGGGGGAACTGGGGGTGATGCCCAGTTTGGCTCTCCGACGCTCAAGTCAGTTCAAGGTATGAAGGAGAAACGTAAGTTCAGTCACAGTTTCAGTGATGAAGAATGCTTTCCCGTGTAGAAGATGACTTTAGCTATTTATAGTTGAGGGTCAAGGGCCCTTTGGTCATTTGCCTCAAGTGGTCCTGGCCGAATGTTGCCCTAACACGTGGCGCCATGAGAGAGAAACCTAGGAGGAATCTTCTGCAAAAGCGGCCAAAAGTTGGTGCTGGCAACAATGGTAGGTGCGCGGGCATGTACGATGTGTCAGAGAGCCATTTGGGTGGTTGGTAACGAGGGCTTAAGAGCGCGCTCGTGACAACCTGGAGTATTGGAAGCCAAGATATCCGCTGGGGGGAATGAAGGCTCCAGTTCAAGTGACGAGCCAAATGGGAATGCCACTCTGAGGGAGTGTGACGCTCGAAGAGGGCTCCCTTGGCAGGTGGACGTGCCAATCATACAGTATGAATGGCGCTCGTGAGAGTGACAGCGCTCGTTGGGCTCAACTCATGAAGAAGGATTGCGCTCGTTGAGCTTAGCGCTCGGGCACTGATGGGTGCAACCTTGGGGAGACAGATGTCATCATCTCGGTGATGCCACGTGTCCTAATGTGGGACGATCGTATTTTGACCCCATCATTTTGCCCCCCAATTCTGTAGTCCTTGGTGATAAGGAGTGTAGAATTTTGACACGTTCTATCTCTTGCATGTAGCGCTCGTATAGGACTTGGCGTGTTGAGCAATTTTTCCTCTGATTGTGCCATTAATGCGGTCTTTTCAACTGATCGCTCGCAATGCTTCTGCACTGAGCGCTGTACTATTCTTGAGTATCCGAAACGTCAGAGCATTAAATGCGGGCGCGCGTGGGGCGCGTGAGCATTGGGAAGCATGTGACGGTTCCATAAAGTGGGCGGTTTCCTAGGCGGGAAATGATTACCATTTTGAATTCATTGCCGAAAAAGGTACCAACTCCCATCCCTATAAATGTGAGATT
This sequence comes from Lantana camara, assembly GCA_037501455.1. NCBI lineage: Eukaryota > Viridiplantae > Streptophyta > Magnoliopsida > Lamiales > Verbenaceae > Lantana > Lantana camara. The sequence goes on along the minus strand of CM074857.1, from coordinate 96,722,048 downwards.
CTGAAATCTTGCTACTCTTTACGCATTCTGAACTTCCAAGCATTCTTTGCAAAAAGAATTCTCTCGCACACCAGTTCTTAGAGCATCTTCAACCTCTCTCCCAGATTTTCTCAGAAACTTTCAAGGTAAACTTCCAGCGTAATTCTCTAACTCTGCTAACTTTAGATTCGGACTTTAGGACTTTGTAATCCCTTAGGTTTTACTCCTTTAGGGAACCCTAATTTCTTTCCAGAAAGCTCCCATTCTCTAATCCCAGACTAAATTTCTCCCAAATCTCAGCTTCTGCCATGGCTGACCAACATATTGAGGAATTCGCCCGTGAAATCCATGAGATGGCCATCGAGAGTTCCTCTTCCCCTAATTCCCCCAGAGACGAGGAGTTGGGGGCGGCAGTGATGGCCATGGAGGATAGGAATCCTGGTGGAGTGGAACCTCTCTTTGAAGAGATGAATCTAGTAATGGAGGCAGAAAGGCAAGGGGTTACTCTCCCCATAACTCAGAGTGCCACTCACCCCCACCGCCATACCGTGACGGTGGCCGTCGCGAACCCGCTACCAATGGCCGAAGTCATAACAGGGCCTACAGAACGAGCCCACAATAAAGGAAAAGGTAAGAAATCCAAGAAATCCAGAGGGCCTAACGAGGGTGAAGGATCAGGCTACCAGGCCACCGAGCGCACTCCTGAGGAGACTCCCAGCACAGTTACTTTGGGAGAAGTGAAGACGATGTTGGCTCCTATCTACTGGGACGAGTGCTATACATGGAGAATTCCAGAAAGCCATGAGCGGGCCAACAATCCGCCTCCAGGCGAAATGGCAGTATACGTGGCCACAGTGAGTTCAGGAGGCTTGAGGTTCCCTGTCTCGATCTCGATGGCTCACTTGTTGAATGATCTGGGCCTCTGTCCATCACAAATCGTGCCCAACGGCTTGGCTCTCTTAACCTGCTTTGTGATTCTGATGAGGAGCATGGGTTACGAGCCCTTCTTGCGGAACTTCAACGCCCTCTTTCAAGTAATCAGCTCTTCTCGTTCATCTCCCGAGGCTGGTTTTTACTATATTCAGGCGAAGGCCCATACGAAACTGATCAGCTCGCCCTCAAACACCTATGACCCCAATTGGAAGGAGAAGTTTATCTTCGTCAAGGCCCCAACCGAAGAGGGCTTTGGGGTGCCCACGCAATGGGGCTCGTTTGCAAAGAGCCGCTTACAACCCGCACTCCCCAAAGATTGGGCCAAGACCCTGGCAGCAACCCTGAGGGACGAGGGCCACCTTATTCAAGCGAAAGATTGGATAGATGATGAGGAGCTCATGCTCCTGTGTGGCCTTTCTAACGATCCCTATTTCCTTGACAACCCTCCGGCTCGCGATATAGAGAGAGATGGTTAGATTCCCAGGGCGCTAACCTTTAGACAGGAATACTAACTGCATCTTTGTACTTGTAATTTGCACACTTAATAATTCTGTTTAAGGATTTATAACCCTTGTACTTTCCATTTTTGCAGGAGTTGCTATAATAGAGATGGCAGGAGGAATCAGACAAGCCGCTCGCTTTGCTCATGCCAACAGGAATCAAGCCCAGCAAGGGGACCAGCAGCGCGAGCAACAGCGCCCTCGCAATCGTAGCAATCGCGGAGACGCTCGTAGTGGTAGTTAGGGCGCCAGTTCGAGCGTTATTCCAGAGGTTCAACCCCCTCGTGGACGAGGGGAGAGTAGACTGGCCAACAGAGAGACCAGGAGGCGGTTGACTACAGAGAGAGCGGGAGACGCTCAACCCCCTCTGGCTACAGAACAAACGAGGCCTACAACCACCCTATCAATAATCGAGGCCCCACCAAGCGCCAGTAGGCCTTCCCGCAAGAGGAAGAGGATGCCCGATTCAGTGGCAATAAAAGGCAAGGGCAAGCAGGTGGCCGAGGGCCCCAAGGGCGAGGGAGAAACTTCCTCTTCAGAGGAGGAACATTTATGGGAGTTCTCCCGACGAGGGGACAAGGACTACACAGGTGCCCCCGATGGTGGGCCAGTTCTGCTAAGGCCTGGCACGCTCGCTCAAGCCGTCAGCGAGAATCTCTACGATAAGGCCCAATTCTCGGCGGACCACCGGCATCTCTTCAGTGAGTCTGTGGAGAAAGTGACCTATGACGCGGCCCACGCCTTAATCTCCGTAAGTCCTTACTCCTTGCTTTCTTTGCTAATTTCTGTAAGTTAGCATTTTTTGGCTAACACCTCTCTTTCCTCCAACTTATGCAGCAAGTTCTTCCCCGGCTCCGAAATGTGCAAATGCGAGCCTCCATTTATGCCGAGCGCAAGGCCAAGTACAAGAAGATGGCCCGCTCGAACGACCCGGCTCAGATTCAATCGGAGTTGGACGCAGAAATTGTAAAGTATGAATCCCTCAAGGATTTGTACAATAAAACGGAGGAGGAGCTGGGAAAACTGAAGGAGGATTTCCAGGTGGTGGAGGGCGCTCGAAGCGGCTTGAGCGACCAGTTGGCCCAGGCTAACGAGCGCTGCAAGAAGGCGGAGACCGAGCGGGAGAGCTGGAAGGCGAGGGCTCTGGAGGCTGAGAGGAAATTCAACGACGCCATGAACGAGTGGCCTCGGAGTCTTGAACGTGCGAACAAGGAGGCTCTTATCAAATTCTGCCATTCGAAGGCCTTTAACTTCGCAACCTCGTTGCATTGCCTGGATGAGGCCCAGAACGCCTTCAACTTGGCCGTCGAGCAGGGCATCCACAAAGGGCTAACTGACCCGGCTATGAAGGGAGCAGAGGGCACGGGGCTCATGTTCAACGAGCGTTGTGAGGAAGTGGATGAAGACTCAAACGACCCCGTGGACGCCATTGCTGAGATGGAGTACGACTTCTTGGTTAAGCTGATCCAAGATGAGTACACGGACGCTCATCGGGAAGGGGGTGCCGCTCAATCCACTCAAAATGATGACCCTGAAGATGAGCCCCAAGCGCCTATCGTGGAGGATGCCCCTGTCCCAGCTGCCGAGGGTGCTAACGCCCCCGTTCCTGCTGCCAACGAGCCTGACGATCCCCTAGCCCAACCGCAAGAGCCTGAAGGCCCAGTTCATGGCCCCGTGGCCCAGAATATAATGGTGATCGTTGATGAAGACATTGCTCCAGCCGCCTGAAGCTTTCCTCTTATAAATTTTCTATATATTTTCCTGTTTTAATGCCTCTCTTCTTTATTCTGAAACAATACTTCATAGGCCTTTGAGCCCTTTGTCTTGTAAGATTTTTTTTTTTTTTTTTTTTTTTGCAATGAATATATACTCTATTCTCCGTAACTTTGTTCTTTTGCTTACTTATGAATCAGAACTTATACTTAGAGCTTGCTGGAACAAATCTTGTAATAATAAGACTGTGTGTAGCATACTCTGTGGATGTTTTAAGCCTTTAGAACTTCGAGAAATTTTGTTAACTTCTGTAAATCTTGAAAATTCGCCTAAGTCTTGAGCGATCGTGAGGGTCTTATTGTGAGATTGCCCCCCCCCCCCCCCCCTACTCAAGACTTGTATAAATTTTTGCCTTTGTCATAAGCCTTGAAAATTTGTCTAAGTCTTGAGCGATCGTAAGGGTCTTATTGTGAGATTGCCCCCCCACTCAAGACTTGTATAAACTTTTGCTTTCGTCATAAGCCTTGAAAATTTGTCTAAGTCTTGAGCGATCGTGAGGGTCTTATTGTGAGATTGCCCCCCCACTCAAGACTTGTATAAATTTTTGCCTTTGTCATAAGCCTTGAAAATTTGTCTAAGTCTTGAGCGATCGTGAGGGTCTTATTGTGAGATTGCCCCCCCACTCAAGACTTGTATAAATTTTTGCTTTCGTCATAAGCCTTGAAAATTTGTCTAAGTCTTGAGCGATCGTGAGGGTCTTATTGTGAGATTGCCCCCCTCCCCCCCCCCCCCCCACTCAAGACTTGTATAAATTTTTGCTTTCGTCATAAGCCTTGAAAATTTGTCTAAGTCTTGAGCGATCGTGAGGGTCTTATTGTGAGATTGCCCCCCCACTCAAGACTTGTATAAATTTTTGCTTTCGTCATAAGCCTTGAAAATTTATCTGTCTTGAGCGGTCGTGAGGGTCTTATTGTGAGATTGCCCTCGTTCAAGACTTGGGGACCTTCTTCTTATTCTCGGAAATTATGCTAAGTCTTGAGTACTTACGAGGGTCTTACTTAGAGGTTGCCCTCGTTCAAGACTTGTGACGTTCCGTCTGCAAGGGATCCCACTTTCGAGCGCAAGGCGTTGTAAGAAACGGCCAAGGCCTACTAGGATTTTCCCCATCTTGTTTAATTGGTTATGAGCGTAACCAGTCTATCCTTATGAGGGCGTCCCCCCAAGCGGAGTAGAGTGCTGGCCAGCGTAACCCGTTCGAAATATCAGCATTCATATAGGAAGGGATTGCCAACCACGCTCGTGAAAACGAGGGACGTGGGTCTCATCCATTCAAGCAATCAAAGAAACATAATGTTAGAACAATTTAAGAAAAAGTTATACTGGAACTTACTCACAATTGGAAGTACAGAGGAACCCAACAAAGAGGGTCATTACATCATGTTCCGCAAAGAGCTTTTAAACATAAAACCGCCGGAGGTTACATGCGTTCCAAGGGCGAGGCAAGCGCTCACCTTGAAGTGTCTCCAGGGTGTAAGTGTTGTTAGCTCTGAGTTGTACGACCTTGAATGGGCCTTCCCAGTTGGGGTCCAATTTCCCCACGTGCCTGGACACTTCCACTTTCTTCAAAACCAAGTCTCCCAACTGGAAAGTTCTCTCCCTCACACGCTTGTTGTATTGTTGGGCCACAGAGGCTTTATAATGGTGGATCTTAGCCCAGGCTTTGTTTCTCCTTTCATCCAGCAAGTCCAACTCCAAGCCCCTGTTGCCATCGTTGAGCTGAGGCTCGAAATAGCCAACACGAGCGGATTCATTTACTATCTCCGCTGGTATCATCGCTTCTGACCCATAAACGAGCGCGTATGGTGTTTCTCCAGTGGCCGCTCGTGGGGTTGTGCGATAAGCCCAAAGCGCTCCTTGCAACTCTTCAGCCCATTCACTTTTCTTGCTCTCAAGCATGGTTTTCAGGTGTTGCAAGATGATCCTATTGGTAACTTCTGCTTGCCCATTGGCTTGAGGGTGTCCTACAGAGGTAAATCGCTGCTCGATCCCCAACTCGGAACACCATTCTCGGGTGTCGGCTGCTATGAACTGGGACCCGTTGTCAGAGATAAGCACCCTCGGGATGCCGTACCTGCAAATGATGTTTTTCCAAATGAAGTCCCTCACAACCCTGAAAGTGATTTTTGAAACGGCTTCGGCCTCAGCCCACTTGGTGAAGTAGTCGACGGCTAAAATGACAAACTTCTTTTGTCCCGCAGCCATGGGCAAGGGGCCCACGATATCTATTCCCCACTGGTCAAAAGGCCAAGAGACGTCTATTGGGATCATCTGTGCGGCTGGCAATTGAGGGAGATTTGAATGAAATTGGCATTTAGGGCACTTCCTCGAAAATTCAATGGCATCTTGGAGAACTGTAGGCCAATAAAACCCACTTCTCAGAACCTTCTTTGCCAGGATACGCCCTCCGGAATGATTACCACAGCTTCCATTGTGGATGAGTTCAAGCGTCTCCTTTGCTTGTGAGGGTCTTAGGCATCTCATTGGGGGTCCCTGGAATGATCTCTTGAATAACCTCCCCTCGTGATCCAAAGCGAAACGAGGGGCCTTACTTCGGACTTTCCTAGCTTCCACCTTGTCAATGGGGGGAATTCCATCCCTAAGGAAAACGACGATGTCGTCAAGCCAACAGGGCTCGTTTGGATCAATCATAGCGAATATTCCAATGTCGACCCTTTCCCTGATCAAAGGTTCCCCACCAGCAGTGGTGGAGGGAATAATGATATTGGCATCTTGGGAGGCGTTATCTCCTCCTCCCACGGCTCCAGACCTTGTAGCGACCATGACTGGAAAGGATAAGAGTGTGCTTGCTCTTCTACCAACAGAAAGAAAGAAAGGGACGGAGAAACGGTTTCCCACAGACGGCGCCAAAAATGATGGGTTCAGAATGTGAGAGTCCGAATCCAAACACTTTACGATTTGTAGTTGTGGAGGAAACCGCCGGAGATTCGCCGGAAATGAAAAAGGGGGTTCGACCTGTTGGGACAAGCACAATAAAAGTCAGAAGGCCAAGCTGGGGGAACTGGGGGTGATGCCCAGTTTGGCTCTCCGACGCTTAAGTCAGTTCAAGGTATGAAGGAGAAACGTAAGTTCAGTCACAGTTTCAGTGATGAAGAATGCTTACCCGTGTAGAAGATGACTTTAGCTATTTATAGTTGAGGGTCAAGGGCCCTTTGGTCATTTGCCTCAAGTGGTCCTGGCCGAATGTTGCCCTAACACGTGGCGCCATGAGAGAGAAACCTAGGAGGAATCTTCTGCAAAAGCGGCCAAAAGTTGGTGCTGGCAACAGTGGCAGGTGCGCGGGCATGTACGATGTGTCAGAGAGCCATTTGGGTGGTTGGTAACGAGGGCTTAAGAGCGCGCTCGTGACAACCTGGAGTATTGGAAGCCAAGATATCCGATGGGGGGAATGAAGGCTCCAGTTCAAGTGACGAGCCAAATGGGAATGCCACTCTGAGGGAGTGTGACGCTCGAAGAGGGCTCCCTTGGCACGTGGACGTGCCAATCATACAGTATGAATGGCGCTCGTGAGAGTGACAGCTCTCGTTGGGCTCAACTCATGAAGAAGGATTGCGCTCGTTGAGCTTAGCGCTCGGGCACTGATGGGTGCAACCTTGGGGAGACAGATGTCATCATCTCGGTGATGCCACGTGTCCTAATGTGGGACGATCGTATTTTGACCCCATCAATGTTTTCAATTCTAAAGTTCAAATACATCCGTGAAATACCCTCCTATTTATGAAGAAAATAAAGAATGACACTAAATTTGTAAGATTAAGTATCGAAGAATATGTTAAATAATTAAAATATAATAAAAACAAGATTAAGTATCGAAGAATATGTTAAATAATTAAAATATAAAAAAACAATTATTATTAAAAAAACACAACAATAAAAAAAATAACACGAACAAAAATTATTAAACTAAAATTTTCACAAAAAACAAAATTAATAAATGGAACAATTCGTGACTAGTTATGAAATAAATATGTAATTTTCTCAAATGTAGTATGACCTCGTATCTTTCCTCATCTTGGTCCGCGCAAAATCTCTTTCCCTTACTTATTTTATTTTATTTTATATTCCTTTGCTCTGGGATATGCCCGCCGAAGCCGCCGCCCAGCCGCAGCGGCGCTTCCATTGCGCCTCCTCGCCACTCCGAAACGCCCTGAGCCCACCTCCATCGTACATCCCGCTGCCACCCCTTTCAGGTTATTGTAAGTTTTGCTTTGTTTTCTCTTCACGGCATTAGCTGTTCGAAGCTCTCCATCATTTCGTCTCTCCAGAAACCACCGCCTGATCTTGTGGATTATAGTCGCTCCCTGTCAATTAACATCGGCATCCGGAATTTATTCAGGCAAGTTCCCTTTACTAGAGTTGGAAATATGCAACTCAAAATATATGTCTTCAACTGTTTGACATATTGCTTGAATGGTGTTGTTTCCTTTAAATTCAGCTAATCACTTGCTTATGTGGTTGTTAAAGCCACTTATGAACGCATCTCTGTTTATTATTGGTTGTAGAAAATTTAATTTGTGCTAGCTAGGAGTATACTTGTTCATGGTGAATAATTTCTTACTGATTACGCATTTGATTCAAGCTGATGGTTGCATTTCTCTGAATCCGTTAAAGATTTTTCTTTGATGAGATGCACAATATGCATCTTCTGTTTTTTTGGCACTTTTGTACAGTACGTAAGGTAAGATTGCTCCGAAATGATTGCTTATCAACCATTCTTGTATGCCTGTTTTGACATTGTTTTTTTTTTTTTGTAAGCTTCCTTCTACCCTAATTTTAGGAATTGAAATGATGCTTCTGAGAATTTTAAATTGAAGTAGGATATAGTTTTTTGTGCCAAATTCTGGAGGAAATCAATTTATTGTTGTTGATAAATTTTGGAAAGTTTATTTCTTATTGCAGTTGAGGTTGTAGAATGGCAAAGCAGCTTCAATCTTTCTTCCTTGAAGAGTGGTTGAAAAGCATTGTTCTCATTAGCAGCAATAAAAATGGCTCAGTGTCTTCTCCTTCTGCTCAAGCAATAATCCAAGCTTGGGCTGACCTTAGAGATTCAATTCAGCAACAATCCTTCCATTCACATCATCTCCAAGCTTTAAAATTCCTTGTCAATACTCAAGCTTCTCTCTATGTTGCTGATCCTCAAGCAAAGATACTTTTATCTATTTTATCTTCACAAAGTCTCTCTCTTCCAAAGGAGTCTTATCCATTATTCCTTAGGCTTCTGTATATTTGGGTGAGAAAATCGAGGCAGAGTCCTCTGGTTCTTGATTCTGCTGTTGATGTGCTGCTGCGCCTGTTCTCTCAGCATTCTCAATCTGTCACAAACTCTCTTTTCTTCTCTGAAGGGATTCTCCTTTTGGGTGCCCTTTCTTTTCAGGCTAATACATCTGAGAAATCAAAAAAGGTCTGCTTGGAGTTGCTTTGTAAAATACTAGAAGAAAAACAGAAACTTATTTTCTTGTCTGACGAGCTAGCTTCCAGTTTTCTTGCGGGTGCTGGTTATGCTCTCTCTTCCTCTTTGAGCATATGTTTCAGAAGAATTTTAGATATTTTGCTCACTATTTGGGATCAAGAAGATGGGCTTTCCGCAGTCCCTCGGGGACTCATGCTTCTGCATTTGATTGAGTGGGTTTTGACTAATTCTTTGAACTTACGATCTTTGGATAAAATTGATCTTGTGAAAGAGCTTTTGGAAAACATTGAGCCAAAACATTCCTCAACTGCTGTAGTCATGTTTTCAGCTGGAGTACTGAGAGCTATCAATAGATCTGGCTCGAGCGGTTTCATGCATCTTAAAAATTCTGCTGAAGTACGAATTGATATTGTTGCAAGAGACATAGTCAAAGATTTTGACTGTAATCAGAGTCCACCTAGGCTTAATGTTCTTTTGCAATGTGTAGCACTAGCTCTGGCTCGAAGTGGTTCAGTCTCCAGCAGAGCATCTCTTCTTGAGTCCCTTGCATTAGCATTGTTAACTGAAGTATTCCCTTTGCATCATGTCTATAGTAAGGTTCTTAAATTTGCTCCGAAAAATTGGGTAGTTGTACATGATGAGATCCAAAACCATCTAAGTAGTGTCATTTTCAAGGAAGCAGGAGCAATAACTGGTGTCTTCTGCAATCAGTATGCATCAGCCACTGAAGATAGCAGGAATACAGTAGAAAATCTCGTATGGGATTATTGTCAGGAATTTTACTCTTTGCACCGACAGGTCATGATGATGCTTGTAGGCAGGGCTGACAACCTAATCAGGGAGATAGAAAAAATTGCTGAATCTGCTTTTCTTATGGTTGTGGTTTTTGCTTTAGGAGTAACAAAACACAGGTTAGATGCAAGAATAAACAAAGAAACTCAATTAAAAATCTCGATAAGAATATTGATTTCATTCTCTTGCATGGAATATTTCCGCCGGATGCGTCTGCCTGAGTATATGGATACAATTAGAGCTGTTATTCTAAGCGTTCAGGAGAACGAATCAGCTTGTGTCACATTTGTAGAATCTATACCTTCCTATGATGATTTGATCAATAATCATGGTAAGAACTTTGATTTATGTTTTTTTTTTTTCTTTTACCTCAAAAATGATTTGTCCCAGACATGTTTGACATGTGCACTCCAGGCTCCTCTAGCATGCCAAAAATGGAGTACCTATGGGCCAGTGATGAGGTGCAGACTGCTCGCATTATATTTTATATGCGTGTTATTCCAACTTGTGTTGATCGATTACCACCCTCTGTGTTCAAGAAGGTGGTGGCCCCCACAGTGTTCCTGTATCCATATCTGGAAACACTAAATTTTGATTTCTTGAAGACTTAAACTGACTGATTTATTACTGTTCTTTCCTTAGCACGCATCTAATTAGATATATCGGACATCCCAATGGAAAAGTGGCCAGATATGCACATTCAGTGTTTGTAGCTTTCATATCTTCTGGGAAAGATCCTAGTCAGGATGAAAGAGTTCTCCTGAAGGAGCAACTTGTCTTCTACTACATACAAAGATCGTTAGAGGTATTGATTCATGTTCGTTATATGCTTGTCTAAATTTTGATGGTAGTCAAAGACTTAAGTTTCTGTTTTATCAATTAAATTGGATATATAGGGATATCCTGGGATTACACCTTTTGAGGGAATGGCTTCTGGAGTTGCTGTTCTTGTTAGACATCTTCCTGCTGGTAGTCCATCTACATTTTATTGCATCCATAGTCTTGTTGAAAAAGCTACTGCCCTCTGCAGCAAAGTCAGCAGCGATGAATGTGATCAATGGAAGAACTGGGAAGGAGAGTTGGAGCCTCCTAAGAAAATCCTAGATCTGCTTTTCCGCCTCCTCGCGCTCGTTGATATACAGGTAAAACTCTTTTCTTGTGAATCATTAATTTTACCGAGTCAATTTACAGTGGCCCCTGTAATTATGTGTAGTTTCCCAAACTTGTTCACTTAGTATCAGAATAAGAAAACCCTCCTTTTGATCATAAGGATTATCGCAACTTGAAAACATACTAAGGAGCTTGGATAATGTCTTTCTTGCACGCGCAAATTCCTTTTTAAAGTTCACTAATTTTTGAAGTGTAACATCATGTAATTGTGTAATATTGAACAGAAGGGTTTAATTCTATTTTGTACGCTAGAAGTAAGCTAACGGGTGGCATGGACATTTTATTTTTTTGAAACTGAGAGTAGTCATTCTAATTGTTTAAAGTTATAGGGCGGTTACATAATGTGTATATTTTTGGTTACTTTATTGTTGTTTTATAGTCTCAAACACAGTATTTCTCCACTCTTTTATACCACATTCATGCATGAGTCTGATTATATAGCACCGTCTCCCGACTTCGTTACTGATATCTCAGTTTCCCAAAAGCAAAAGATGGGCAAACTAGTTTTGCAAACGGCAATGTACTCTTGGCTTCATTTACTTTTGCATCTATTTGCTACTTTTGGACATTTTGAATTGGCGTCAAGCGTATAAAATCCAGAGATTGCTTCTTGTAGGTTCTTCCAAGTTTAATGAAGTTATTGGCAAGCCTGATTGTCGAACTACCAGATGGCCAAAACATGCTCCTGAATGAATTGTATCAACAAGTTGCAGAATCCGATGATGTCATAAGGAAACCGGCCCTCGTTTCATGGTTACAATCTTTGTCTTACATTTGTTCTCAAAATACGGACAAAGAAAGACCTCAGCTGTCTGTTGAATCTGTGTCTTCTAGGGCGGTGGGTTCACTAAGCGTGAACAGAATCAGCGCACGTCTCTAGAAATTGTTATACTGTGTTGTATATTGGCGTACTTATGTTTTTTGGTCTCTGCGTACGGTATATGGTATGCTGAAATTGCTGCTAGAATTCCGAGAGAAGAATTCAACTGCCTAAATTGAGATGGATGCAGAATCTGCTGGAGTTGGCATATTACAAAGGTATATGGTTGTTTTACATCAGCCAATTTTAATAAAGCTTGTATTTACGTCAACCTAGATTTCAGGGAAATAGAATGAAATGCCCGGGTTTGCAACATCAATAGTATTTATTTGTAAACCTGCAAGCAGCATATTTTGCTGTTTAGGCCTTAGGGTCATTAACACCTCGTGAAGATAATTAAGATAAAGAGATTGTCGTTTTCGTGTAAATAAACACTAGGAAAAGCAAGTGTAACACACTTATTTAAAGATTAATTTAGTGCGTTTTTCCTTATTTTGGGGTTCCATTTAGCTATTAGTTTTTTTTTTTTTTTTTTCAGGAGCACCCCCTGTGATATGTGTAATGTTCAAACTGGACCTTGAGTTTTGAAAATTTTCAAAGAAAACCCTGTGTAATCAGAAATATGCACTGAAACCCTTTGCCTGGCAAGCTTCCAGCTATTCTTCCTTCTCTTATGGGACTTGAAGCCAAGTAAAGGCAGCTTGTTGGGTTATGTGATTTTGATGGGTGTCGAGACCACCAATAATAAATCCCAAGTACCGAATATAAATAACTTGTAAATAGTGGTAAAAGGGTATCGATCCTCGAAGATTGGGTGAGATTGTACCTCTTAATATGCCAAGGAAATGAAATAAAGCGATTAAAATAGGGGGGTTCTGAGATTGTGATTATACTAATAATAAATTAAATAAAACGAGATTAAATAAACAAATAATTAACAACTAAACTCAGCTGACGCTTAAATTAATTCAGTAAATAACAAGTAGCTGGGATTTTCCTACGCATGCATCAGGCTATGATCACAGACAGGGTGATTAATTCCTCGTTAGGCTAGCTATAGTTACCAGTTACCTTAGGCTCCCTCGTTTCTTCTTACTTTTTAGAACGACTAGAAGAAACTCCTAATAATCGTCCCCTAATTAACCGATAACCCTATCAGAAACTCCTTCTAGGATTCAACCGGATAATTGCTTTACGTACTAAAGAAACACTAGCCCTAACCGACTAAGTAGAAACTCCTACTTCGCCTAATTAGACCGTAATATCCCACAACACAAAATCAGCCGAACTTAACAACCTAGTGTTGATTGCCACTTCGTTAATTGCCCGGCTAGACTCCACCAAACGAATTAACTAGCTGTATGTGTGTTAATAATTCTAAGATTCGTGCACTAATCAAAGAATAAACCAACACTCAATGACGTGAAATTAGAAATAAAACGGATAACTTGAATTAATCAACAAAAAGAAGTAGTCTCACAAAACCTAATGCATACTAGGAAAATCCCGACAAAGACGAAACTAGAAAATTACTAACAAAGGAAATTAACAAAGTCAAAAGAGTAAACTAAAGGAAAGGGATGGATTCCTTCTCTCTCATATGAAAAGTGTGTCCCTTCAATCTCGGTTCTTCTCCTTTTATGTAGTGCCAAGGCTTGAATTATTCTCCCCACTCCTCCATGATTTGCCATCATAAAATCAAATAACTCCACCTCTTCACGTTCTGCCAGAATAAATGGCCACTAACTCCCTATGTTCTCAATGAATGCACCCAAGTTATTGCCAGAAAAACGGGTCAGGAACCCTGACCGTGACCTCAGGTAAGCTTCTTCACTATTTTTCCACATTCTCTCTTCAATAAATGCCCACTAACTCTTTCATATAATGCCATAACTCCCAAGAAATGTGCTGAACGTGTGTAACACCTGAAAATTCTTATCAACTTAAGGGTTGATCTTGTGGGCTTTCCCTAAACTTGGCCTTCCAAATGAGGAGTCATGGGCTTGATTTGGAGCTGAAGGAGTTGTAACACAATTGAGCCCAATTTCCCTCAAATTCATGCAAAAAATAATTCCCTACAAGAGAACATTAAACCAATCAATAATCCATCATGAAACTAAATCAAGGGCCCAAAATATCATATTTTTTAAGCTCAATTATAAGGTGAATATGCAACATATCAATTCCCCCCACACTTAGGGGATGCTTGTCCCTAAGCATAGCATAGAATCAAGGTTGTTATCACACTCTAAATTCCTACTACAACATTCCGGTGTGTAAACTAGGAAACTTTTGTTGTCACCAAAAACTATCCACAACGAACACAACACAAAGCTTAATTTGAAATCAACTTTCCAATGAAAGAACATATGAGCTCAAGTTCCAATTATCATCATGCATAATTTCGTCTAAGTTCATTAGGCCTATGCGATACAAAAGAAACAAGTTCAAGGCAATTAATCAATCGAATATCAATCAGTTTTGCGCATGTGTCAAGAATACCAAAGATACGGTGATGAGCCAAGTTACATCTTCCAAGATAAGCAACCTAAAATCCTAGAGAGCTTTTAAAACAATTCTTTACTCAAAATAATATTGCTCTTTTCTTTTCTAACTTTATTCTCTGACAGCACTCTCTTTTTTTTTTCAGCATTTTTTTTTTTGAGCACTTTTTTTTTTTTTTTTTTTTTTGTCTCGTTTTTTTCTGAGTTTTCCGCAAAGCAAGGCGAACTCCAGTTGTTTATCCCTTTAAGTGTTGGGAAAACAATTTCGAGAACGGCCGGCATTCGGCCCTACTCATGGCACTTTAATGATTTGGAATTCTTCCAAGGCCAGAGGAGTAGTCGCGCGAGTTCTACTGACCAACCTTTCTCTAGTTGGCCCCTCGCAAGCTCTCCCTCACATCTAAATGTTTATCAAGTTAGACTTAGTTTAGCTCAACACCTATCTACCGTTTCTCAACATAATTGCAAAATTTAAAAGATATTAAATCAACTAATCACTTTGGACAAGATTCACTCGTAGCATGGCTCCAATTTAGCACACACAACATTTAGTTCAACTTTTTATGCTCAAGCTCATACAATTCCTACCATGTCAAGTGTCAAATAAACTCACTTCATGTCATGCGAATCATAAATAATCAAAGGTTTCAACTCAATTTCCTTTTCAAATTGATCCATCAACAACCAAGAAGCTGTAAGAAGGTTACTAGAAAGGATATCATACCAAACAATTCCATGCTACACATATTCAAAATTTCAGTCAGCCCTTATCATCCTAAAAAATACCCAAAAACATGCAAAAATTCGAAAAAATTTATCTTTTTCAGCCCGCAATACCCAATATTTCCCCCACACTTAAAAGCATGTTGTCCTCAACATAAAGTAAGTCATAAATGAAAAACAGAGGACTTCCCTGAACCTGGGGGGTGTGATTGCTTTGAGTCAGACTCGGAGAATCCTGTCTGTGATCACGGCTAGCCTTTCTGTCAGTAGTATTGGTCTGAGGTGCAGTGCAGGTTCAGGCCAAGTACGGTGATGATTTCAGGAACAACGCGGACTGAGTTCGCGGTGTTGTCGTGGCTGGATGTGGCCTGTTCAAAAGCGGTTGCGGTTGGGCTGTGGGAGGAAAGTTGATGGCGGCGCCTTGCTACCGTCGATGATGAGCGGCGACATGTTTGGTCGGTGAATCATTCCATTACCCATGGTGGAATTAGGGTTTGGAGTGTCTTGCATTTTGGGGATTTTGAGTGAATTGAAGAGATTGATTTGTGAAGTGGGCGGCTGATGTGAGTGATGTTAGGGTTATTTACGCGGCGGGGCGGGTCGTGGCTTGCGGGTAGGGTGGCGGGTGGTTCAGGTATGTGGGTTAAGCTCTGATTATCAAAAATGGACCCAGAACCCTTGTCCGTGACCTCAGTCAAGTGTTTTCACAGTAGCAAATTGACATCTTCATCAATATAGTTCTTGCGCCTCCCCCACACTTATCTAAATATACGACTGCCAGATACACCTGCAACACAAGAGGGGAAAAAAAAATCACTACGGGACGAGAGAAAACGAGAAAAGCGACACAAAAACGAAAACAACGAAACTAAGCAAGGAAATAAACATGGGTTGCCTCCCATTTAGCGCCCGTGTTTAACGTCATGGACCCGACGTGTTTAATTTTGCACTTTAAGCTTCTAGAGGAGGATCCTCTAGATTAATCCATTCAACCATGTGCGATTTAAATCCTTCATAAAACGATGTTGGTTCATGCCCCTTCAGGCAAGGTCCCGAAGTGTTCTGTTATGAGCCACATCCTGACCGTGATCATTGACAGGGAAGTGATCAGTTTTCCTGTCAGTCTGCTGCGCAACAACAAACTCTTATTTAGAATCAATATCAGAATCCAGCTCAAACAATTTTGTATTTGCACCAACTGCTCGTATGAAGGTTCCTTGGCATAAGAAAAAGAAACAAAATCAATTAATAACCAATCCCCGGCAACGGCGCCAAAAATTGATGGGTGTCGAGACCACCAATAATAAATCCCAAGTACCGAATATAAATAACTTGTAAATAGTGGTAAAAGGGTATCGATCCTCGAAGATTGGGTGAGATTGTACCTCTTAATATGCCAAGGAAATGAAATAAAGCGATTAAAATAGGGGGGTTCTGAGATTGTGATTATACTAATAATAAATTAAATAAAACGAGATTAAATAAACAAATAATTAACAACTAAACTCAGCTGACGCTTAAATTAATTCAGTAAATAACAAGTAGCTGGGATTTTCCTACGCATGCATCAGGCTATGATCACAGACAGGGTGATTAATTCCTCGTTAGGCTAGCTATAGTTACCAGTTACCTTAGGCTCCCTCGTTTCTTCTTACTTTTTAGAACGACTAGAAGAAACTCCTAATAATCGTCCCCTAATTAACCGATAACCCTATCAGAAACTCCTTCTAGGATTCAACCGGATAATTGCTTTACGTACTAAAGAAACACTAGCCCTAACCGACTAAGTAGAAACTCCTACTTCGCCTAATTAGACCGTAATATCCCACAACACAAAATCAGCCGAACTTAACAACCTAGTGTTGATTGCCACTTCGTTAATTGCCCGGCTAGACTCCACCAAACGAATTAACTAGCTGTATGTGTGTTAATAATTCTAAGATTCGTGCACTAATCAAAGAATAAACCAACACTCAATGACGTGAAATTAGAAATAAAACGGATAACTTGAATTAATCAACAAAAAGAAGTAGTCTC
The DNA here is from genome assembly GCA_037501455.1 of Lantana camara. Taxonomy (NCBI): domain Eukaryota; kingdom Viridiplantae; phylum Streptophyta; class Magnoliopsida; order Lamiales; family Verbenaceae; genus Lantana; species Lantana camara. The sequence continues at coordinate 96,705,389 of CM074857.1, read as the reverse complement.
ACAAAACCTAATGCATACTAGGAAAATCCCGACAAAGACGAAACTAGAAAATTACTAACAAAGGAAATTAACAAAGTCAAAAGAGTAAACTAAAGGAAAGGGATGGATTCCTTCTCTCTCATATGAAAAGTGTGTCCCTTCAATCTCGGTTCTTCTCCTTTTATGTAGTGCCAAGGCTTGAATTATTCTCCCCACTCCTCCATGATTTGCCATCATAAAATCAAATAACTCCACCTCTTCACGTTCTGCCAGAATAAATGGCCACTAACTCCCTATGTTCTCAATGAATGCACCCAAGTTATTGCCAGAAAAACGGGTCAGGAACCCTGACCGTGACCTCAGGTAAGCTTCTTCACTATTTTTCCACATTCTCTCTTCAATAAATGCCCACTAACTCTTTCATATAATGCCATAACTCCCAAGAAATGTGCTGAACGTGTGTAACACCTGAAAATTCTTATCAACTTAAGGGTTGATCTTGTGGGCTTTCCCTAAACTTGGCCTTCCAAATGAGGAGTCATGGGCTTGATTTGGAGCTGAAGGAGTTGTAACACAATTGAGCCCAATTTCCCTCAAATTCATGCAAAAAATAATTCCCTACAAGAGAACATTAAACCAATCAATAATCCATCATGAAACTAAATCAAGGGCCCAAAATATCATATTTTTTAAGCTCAATTATAAGGTGAATATGCAACATATCAGATTTTTTGTTGAAATTTTTTATTTTTTTTTTAATGTACGGAAAAACTTGTGTTATGTCAGGCTAAATTCCGTGTTTAACAAATTAGCATAAAAAATCTTGTATTATTATCGTGGAGATTCTATTTAAATGTGTTTAATTCGGTAAGGTTCTAATTTAAATGTGTTTAATTATGTAAAATTATCTTTTGGTTCAAATTATTTTATTATAATCGTGGAGGCTCTATTTTAAATGGTTTAAGATTTTTACTTTAAATCTTTCAAGGTAGGTAATAGTGATATCTAGCTTGTTCTTTCCGTATAATTAATTTAACAATAAGTGTAAATATTCTTCGATCCCTCCTCCTGATGACTAGAGAAAAATTTGCTATCTAGAATATATTATTGTTTGAGTTCATGACTAGCTCATTTGTTCATTTGTATTTTGGAGTTGTTCAGATAATAATATTATTATACTAGTTAGAAATTGTATTTGTGTAGATAATGTTTCTACAAATTTTTGCATTTTTTTTGTGTCGAACTAATTTATTTGGTGTATATAAACTCATTTAAGTCGTTAGAATTTTTTTGTGCTAAATTTTAATTTAAAGAAGGAAATTTTTATGCGTGTAAAACACTCAGTGCCTTCAAGGTTTGTGGTGCATATTTTAGAAAATACAGAATTTTTTATGCTAATTTTTAAAATACGGGGTTCAACTTATCAATTATGAATGGCACAGAGTTTTTCGTACATTAAACTCTTTAGCTATTTATGTAGGTGTGATACGTACATATTTTTTTCTATATCCTATTCATTCTGAATTTGAGTTTAGTGGAACTTGTGTATCTTATATTTATTCTGGATTTGAGTTGGGTGGAATTATTAAAGTAAAATTCTCCCTATTATAGAGTTGGATGGTATTATTAAAGTGAAATTCTTCCTATTGTGGTAGTTGTGTTCTTAGATGGTTGAATGGGAGATATTTAATTAAATTAATATAATATTAAATTATTAAGTTAACGTTGAGTTATTAAGCTATATTTCGTAATAGTAGACGAAATTTTAGGAAAACGAAGTGAGTGTGGACAAACAAATTAAAGATAATTTTGTTATTTTCTAAGATCTTAATATGTTTCTTTTTTGTATTTGAAGTGAACTTCTAGGATATTTCCTAATTGTCCCCCTCAAAATATTGTTAAGGTTGCCTTTTCTTGTCCTTTTCACGGATCCATTTCACAATTATAAATCTCCAAATTTTCCACAAAAGAGGTCAATGCAGGGACCTAAAGGCTAAATGCTACAACGAGGTCCAGTCCTAATTTAATGTGATGCATGTGATATTTACTCATGGAAACATAGTTGTTACAATCAAGATTGGTTACACCGAATTAATAAGGTGACAAGTCTCATCACTTTAATATATGATCTATTGTTTTCTTTTGAACTTAACCAATCATATCATAAATTTCTGGTACATTTGATTGAATCTGATTACCAAGAACAAGATCCTTAATACAGTTTCGTTAATCATGTGAACATATTTATGTAGTGCGCGGAATTTAGTTGCTGATTGATACCTTCATAGAGTCATCATTAATTCAGCTTACAAATGAGTTCCGTTTCAGTTTTCCAGGAAGCCCACAAATGAGGACTTTGCTCAATTAATAGGGAAAAAGACATGAAAGCAAGTAAACACATGAAAGTGGTATGGTAAAGAACTGTTATAAAAGTTGCAGTTCGAATAACTTCAAAAGCATAAAAGAGAACCAATTCTTGGAGAACATTTCAATAGCATATACTAGAAAAATGTCTGAAATCTCACTTCTGGTTCTATATCTCTTTGTCCTCATTCTCCAGTTATATTCTGCAATAGCCAATGATCATGCTTTGCATATATACATTGTTCATGTAGATTTACCAGATACCCAACTTTCATCCGATCAATCCCAAGATTTAGAAACCTGGTACAATTCCTTCTTGCCCACAACATTAGCCACCTCAACTGATCACAACCCAAGAATGGTTTATTCATACCGAAATGTATTCCCCGGTTTTGCAGCTAAGTTAACATCTGAAGAAGTTAAGGCGATGGAAAACAAGAATGGTTTCCTATCTGCGAGGCCACAACAAATGTTCCCACTGCACACGACTCACACACCTAATTTTCTCGGTTTGCACCAAAACATGGGATTTTGGAACAACTCCAACTACGGAAAGGGCGTGATCATCGGTGTATTAGACACGGGAATATTCCCCGATCATCCTTCCTTCGATGACCGGGGACTGCCTCCCCCACCCCCCAAATGGAAGGGGGTGTGCGAGTTCAACCATACAGGCGCGTGCAACAACAAGCTTATTGGAGCCAGGCATTTCAGGGATGGGGATGGGACCCCATTCGATTTCGATGGCCATGGGAGCCACACGGCCGGCACTGCAGCCGGGAACTTCGTGCGGGGTGCAAATTTGTTCGGTTTAGCCAATGGCACGGCCGCCGGGGTGGCCCCACTGGCCCACTTGGCCATTTATAAGGTCTGCTCAGGCGGTTGCTCCGAAAGCGACATATTGGCCGCTATGGATGTTGCAATAGAGGACGGCGTGGACGTGCTATCCGTTTCCCTCGGCGGTGCGTCGAGGCCATTTCACGATGACAATATCGCCCTCGGGGCGTTCTGCGCGATGGAGAAGGGTATTTTTGTCAGCTGCTCTGCAGGGAATGCAGGTCCGTATAGTGCATCATTATCGAACGAAGCGCCATGGATACTGACCGTCGGTGCGAGCACGATGGATAGGAAATTGACGGCAACTGTAATTCTGGGAAACGGGCTGGAGCTCGAAGGCGAGTCCGCATTCCAGCCGGTTGATTTACGTGCAACGAGATTAGTATTTCCCGGACTGAACTCTAGCCGGTTCGACCGTCACTGCGAGGCATTGAATGAAATGGAAGTCAGAGGTAAAATTGTTGTGTGTGAAGCAGGAGGCGGGATACGCCCTGTTGAAATGGGAGAGGCTGTGAGGGACGCGCGAGGGGCCGGCATGATTATCATTAACATTGACAGGCAAGGCTACACAACATCAGCGGATGCTCATGTTCTCCCTGCAACAAACCTCAACTATGAGGATGGACAAAAAGTCTTGGCGTACATAAAATCTTCATCTTCCCCAACAGCATCGATTGTGTTTAAAGGGACGGTGATCGGTGACAAGAGTTCGCCGATGGTGGCTTCTTTTTCTTCGAGAGGCCCGAGCAGGTCGAGCCCCGGGATTCTGAAGCCTGATATTTTAGGTCCCGGTGTCAACGTTCTTGCAGCATGGAACATTCCTATTGAAAACAAAACTAACAGGGGAAATAGTTATTTCAATGTTATTTCTGGTACGTCGATGTCTTGCCCTCATCTGAGTGGTGTAGCAGCGTTGATCAAAAGCACGCATCCGGGTTGGTCGCCAGCTGCTATTAAATCAGCAATTATGACTACAGCTGATACTCTGAATCTTGGAAACATGCAGATTTTGGATGAAAGGCATTTTTCTGCTGATATTTTTGCAACAGGTGCAGGACATGTAAATCCCGTCAGGGCGAATGATCCGGGGCTCGTTTACGACATCGAGCCTCTGGATTATGAGTCCTATTTGTGCGGTCTGAATTACACGAAGCGGGAAATTTATATGGTTCTGCAGAGAATGGTGAATTGTTCGGCGAAACCGAGAGTTCGTGAGGGGCAGTTGAATTATCCTTCGTTCGTTTTCAGGTCTGGATCATCCAGTCAGACGTTTATGAGGAAGGTGACTAATGTTGGGGAGGCTAGTTCGAGTTACAGTGTTGAGGTTGTTGCACCACAAGGTGTTGATGTAGTTGTTAAGCCGAGGAGACTTGGATTCTCTCACTTGAACCAGAAATTGACGTATGCCGTTACGTTTAGCAGCGGGGGGAATGGTGGTAATGCATCTGTTTCACAAGGATATATTCTTTGGAAATCAGCTAAGCATTCAGTTAGGAGTCCAATTGCTGTTTTCTGAGGCTGATATTTCAGCGATTGTTCATTGCTGGGGGCAGATTTGATTGTATTTAAAGAAACAGTTTTATTGAGTTGTTTGAAATTGTTGATATTTAATTTGGAGCTTATTAAGGCTCTGTAGTATGACAACACTAGCTGTGTAATTTAAAAAGTTTATTATGAATCTTGGGGATTTGAGTAATATTTTCGTGATTTACAGCACACTTATATTTGGGCTAGGATATATGTGCAAATGAAGACGGTGAATTGAAAATTTTTCAACAATACCAACAACCATATTTGAAGGCTAAGAGCATGGCACAAATAGAATTACATGGTTGGCTCACTATAAATATGAAAATACAAATTAAATGAGTTAGTTCACTACCTAAATTTGTTAAACTTAGAATTTTGAATGAGAACAATATATAAAGACGCAAAGTCTGAGCACAAGATATAATACTAAAACACATTTCTGATACCTATGCAATTATGGCTATGTTATCGATAAGATAGATCACTTCCAGGACTTAAGCTAACTAGAAACTTAACATTATAACAACACTATGGACTCTCTGTGTATATAAAACTAATGTAATATAGCAATAATACTTAAACTTTTGAGTCTTCTCACCTTTAAATAGATGGCTCCAAAAGAGACCATAAACTTGCTTCTAATTTCAATATTTGAAAATTACAAAGATCCCTCTTTGAAGCACATCTTTAGCTTTTTGCAGCCAAACAAGTACAAAAAAGCTAAAGCCTAATACCTCATATTTCTATTCCTGGAAAGCCCGCAGATAGGATTAAATTCTCAATGCTCAATGCAACTATGCAAGCTCAGTCAACAGTCCCATTCTTAGTAAAGCTGCAACCAAGATTTATGTCTCAATGCTCAATTTAAGTTAAAATAGTGTGTGATCAGCCTTTTTCTTGAAATTTGTGAGGAAACACAAATTTGTCAACATTTCAAGACGTAACATATCAACAATTAATTCCAATGAGATTCCAGGGCCAGGGGTTAATAATTTTCCCATTTTTTATGATGACAAAGAGGTATTTCCGGTCAAAGTGATTAGCAACAAAAGATCCCCCTGTCAAGCCTGTTGAAGTAAGATTTGGAGAGCTTTAGGACTCCCCCTATCGCTGAAAGTTAATGCTAATAGAGCTCCCCCTATCACTTGCATCGGTGTCAGTACTAATCAAGAATTTTGAGAGCTAAATCATGTAATCAGAATGTTTAAGTAGCACAGTAATACTCGGTTTCAAATGATCATACGAGTACCAGCAAAATCATAAGAGTACTCCCCCTGTCAATTAGCATAAAAAGAAACCAAGATTAAAGCACCAAACGCAATTAAACATCATGAGTGACCATAGAGTGCTTTACAAACTAAGCCTTTCTTTTTTTTTTTTTTTAAAAGCCTTACAAACTAAACTTGACAAGCAAAAAGTTTAGTACCACATTGGTACTAAAAAGGAGAGAATTTGTTCATTACATGCCATAATAGTAAGAGAGAACGTTGAAAGAGTCAGATAAGCAAATAACATAGTAGGAATCATGTAGATAGATAAATAGCATATTAATTTATAAAGTTGTCTACCATATGTTATTCTTCCAATGTGGGACAATCAACGAACAGTTTTTCAAACAACATTTTCATATGCCTTTGTACACTTTGATATTTCCAATAATTAATTCTCCAACAGTTAATTATTAAGTATCAATCCAAGGTATATATCCAACATCAAATCCGCACATCCTAATGCTGTTGCATTCTACCACAAAAAAAAAAAAAAAAAAAAAAAAAAAAAAAAAAAAAAAAAAAAAAAAAAAAGAGCCTGTTGCAATTTATGGAGTGATACCTAATGGTGCGGGGGGAAGTCTAGCAACTGGGACTGAATCCATGGCAAATGGATCGCTTAGAACTGCTCTAATAAAAAAGGACAGGTACAAAACCACTTTCTTCTATAGTGTTGCAAGTGGTCAATCATAATTTGGACTTGATAATCTGAAATACACATGCAGATTACTGGAATCTGGATCATGGTAGAAATCTTATACTTGCCATGGATGCAGCAATTGGCATGGCGTATTTGCATTCAAAAAATATTGCCCATTTTGATCTAAAATGTGATAATTTGTTAGTTAATAATTTAATATCAGAAATCCGCAAGGACTCATACCCAAAGTACTTATGATCACTTAGAATGATCTTAACTGTAGATTCAAGTCGTCCTTATTGTTGTTAGCTACAACACTGCATTAATTGGCCGTCGGAAACAAGGACAATACAAATAAAAGATAAATTTTTAGTGCCGCTTTAGCAAATCTTAATTCACATAATCTGGGTTTTTGTATTGTTATTTGGAATATCATTTCATGTATTGGACTTCTTGTTTATGGATTTTTTTTTTCTGCCATGATTTAGTAATTGTATGTTATGCCAAACAAATATTTATGGATTTGTCTGTTTGTAATTTTTTATAATTAATTTTGTAATTTGAAATGGGTATTTGTTTATTTATAAATAGGAATACAAAAAATAAATATAAAAACTAATTAAATTATAAATTTGTCAAATTTCAACAAAATTCCAACATCATTGTAACACCCGCATCGGAAGGCGTCACATCCCGCACCACGTGTCCAATCCATGCACGAAATGAATTTCCATACACACATCAAACACATGACGAACGGGGTGACAAAGAAAATAAACAACCTAGCTAAGCGGGACTAACCCTTAAACCAAATTCAACTAACGATGCAATAAAATAAAGCGGAAGCATATATATATACAATAACACCACATTCAATTCAAGTATTACAAAATCAAAGTATTCAAGATCATCATATATTTACATTAATTCTCCAAAATAGCATAATACATAAATCCAAGTTCAAGTATGAGATGCTAAAGAGGTAATGCAAGCTAGGACTCGAAAGTAAAGACTCCATGACGACCTTAACTCCCCGCCTAGCTCGACCTGCAAAAAGACTAAAAACAACGTGAGGTGTCAGTCCAAAGACTGAGTGAGGGCCTTAATACATATATCACATGCGCATGCAATCCATAATCCCGAGTAAAGTGTTAGAAAATCCCAAGTGAGTAGTGTAAAATAGGCATTGCTCGGAATTACGGATATCATATTATTACTTGAAGAAACATAACTTAACGTGGCCCGGCGAGTGGGCAATTCTCCAACCTTACTCCCATAGTGTGTGATTTAAACATAACTTAGGCGTTCATGCATACATAATCATATCATAATCATAATCATATCATGAGAAAACATAATTTTTCCGTCCTTCTTCCTCCGAGGCGGTGGAAGGGTTTGCAAGACCCTAGCCACCTCATGAACAATATCGAGATGGGGGATCATGACTCCTTTCCGCTCCTTCGATGGGTTAACCACCGACTCAAGAGTATCTCACCTCCCACGCTACACGGTCGCGTAAGATACTCTCAAAGGATACTATATGCAATGGCTTATCCAATGACTCGATGTCGTACCGGTCTCCATTCACACATTTCCCCGGGGCCCAATAACATGTGCATGATTCTCGCCAAAACATTTTCATGAAAACCTTTGAAAACCATTCATACATAAACCATTTTCGAAAGTATATGATATGGCATAATAGTACAAGTCCACGCGGCCGCCCCAAGTGGTGCCACGTGGACTCCGCGCCAGCCTAGACAGACCAGAGGCGGCCTTTCGAACAGATCATCAGATCGACACCAGGCACTCAGATCATCAGATCTGCACAAGGACATTAGATCGATTTACGCACCGCCTGATCATCAGATCATCGGATCGATCTCAATAAGCCAGGTCATCAGATCGATCTGCTCCCTTCCAATGGGAAACCCAGTTATGGACCCCGGAAGGCAATATCGATCTACAGATCGATTACATACGTCACCGGACACCCGGATACTGTAAAGCACTCCTGTCGGGACACGTGTGCCCTTCTCATTTCCTGGAACAGGCGTACTATGGCTCATTAATGACCATCAGTCCCTGCTTCTACCCAAAGGGGAAAGAAGGTACAAACGACCCGCCTCAAGCCGGTTCCATCGTCCGACATCCAGATCGACGACTGGCAACGCCATTAATGCACACCTACAGTACACACACTACTGTGTCATTTGGCCATGGCTATAAATACTCGCCCCCTGAACAGTAGTTGGTAAGCCTTTAATACGCATTCAACTGCATTTATTCTCTCTCTAAAGAGCTCCATTACTGACTTGAGCGTCAGAGTGCCAACCTTGGGTACAACCCCAAGTCCCCCAAGTTGGTTTCGAGCTCACGTTTGCTAAGTGCTTTCAGGTCGATAAAGAACCCACTCAAACAAATTCTTGACTGATTGACCCATATCTGACAGTCAGATCGACACGTCAGATCGACCAGATTTGAGCCAGATCAGTTTGGCGCCGTCTGTGGGAATCTCTTTTTCACATCGACCTAGATAAAAGCCCTTTCATCTTCCTTGCAAAAACGATGGTTAACACAAGGAACACCAACCGAGACGAGGACCTGGAGGAGGTTGCCAAAGGCAGGCATGACTACAACGCGCCGCTTGGCAACACCTCCGTTGTCCTACCGGACGGCCCCAGCACCAATATTCCCCAACCTCCACTGGAGATCACTCCCAGGTACACCGTCACCCAGGCGGACCTGGAAGCCTTCCTCGACCAATGGCGGGTCGAGGTCGAACGCGCCCAAACGGAGGGCCGCGAACCCAGGCGCCCGGAGCTACCAAGGGCCAGCCCGGCTACCACCATACCAAGCCCCGTGGTGGGCAATTCGCTGGCCCCCACTGTCCAAGCATACGGGAACCTAGTTCCCTATGTATTTCAACCGCTCGACGGGCGACCCGCTCAGATCATTTGGGGCCCTAGTCCCCAGGTGGGGGCGGGGCAGATCCAAGGAATCGCTCCGCCACCTCCCCCTCCCGCAGCAGACAAAGAAGTTCCTCGAGAAGACCACGGGGACTCCGACCACCCCAGCCGCAACAACCGCGGCAAGCGCGTGGTCGACGAGGACGATGACGAATTCGACGACCTCAGAGATCGAATTCCCCCCCGAACAGCTAGAGAGGAGGCCGCCAGAATCGCCGCGGCTCGCGCGGGGAGAGAACAAGACTACTGTGAGGACCCACCCCGAAAAAGGGTCCAAGACCGCCTGGGTGATCGTGGCTCCCACGTCACCCAGAGGCAGGTCGACCTTCGAGAGGGGCTGAACCGACGCCCTCTCCGTTACCGCAGCGACAGGGAAGAAGCTTCCCCTTTCTGCGAGGATATTCTCCGCACGACCTGTGACGGAGATCGAATTCCGACCGGCCTGCCCATGTACAACGGGACCACAGACCCCGAAAAACATGTAACGGCCTTCGAGAACCGGATGTTTCTACACTCCCATCCCCAACAGATCTGGGCTAAGCTTTTCGTCACTACGCTGACGGGCCCCGCTCAAGATTGGTTCATCCGCCTGCCGCCACGGTGCATAACGTCCTACAACCGGTTTGTAGATCGATTCACAGCGCACTTCTCCTCGATGACGGGAGAAAAACTTCCACCTTCCTATCTCAACAGCATCTATCAGAGGGAAGGTGAGTCCCTGCGAGATTTCATGACTCGCTTTTCGAGGGAAGTTGTCCGGGTCGAAAACCCGACGATGGACACCCTGCTTTCTGTGGTCCATCGAGCTCTCCGCAACCGCCTATGGGCGGATGAAATCGTCAGAGCCGGGCCACGCAACCTGACGAAGATCCAGGATATCGCCCACGGCTTCATGCGCGTTGAGGAGATCGCCCTCGCGCACGGACCTCCTCCTCGATCTGAGAGGCAGGTCATTGGGTCCAGCTCGCCCCAACACCGGAAAGGGATCGAGCAAAAAAAGATCAAGGGGAAAGTCGACCAACCGACCCAAGTCGACCGACGAAACTACGTCCCCTTGACCAAGTCCTTAGACCAGATCTACGTGGTCATGGACCAGAGCCTTCTGAAGAAACCAAAGCCCATCCGGGAGGGCCCAAAGGCTCAGGCATCCGGGAAGTACTGTGGCTACCATCAGCAATGGGGCCACACGACCGCGGAATGTAACGCCCTCCGAGATGAGATCGAAAGACTCATCCAAGGGGGGCACCTGAAGGATTTTGTTCGACGCATCGACCACTACTCTGAAAAGGCGGGGAGGTCGATCGACCGCGACAGGTCCAGATCTCGAACTCCCCCAAAACGATCTGGGAAGCAGCCGCTGGAGAGGGCAGAAGACAATCCCCCCACTCACGGCAAGATCTACATGATAGCCGGGGGGCACGAGGGCGGCGATTCAAATGCAGCTCGAAAAAGGAATATCAGGCGAGCAGCTCGAGAGTACAACGGTCCGCACGAAGAAGTCTTCCAGATCGATAGTGGTAGAGAGTGGGAAAGGCAGGAGGTTAGCTTTAGTGAGAGTGATAGCCGCCCTGGCCCCCATCGGGAAGGCGATGCGCCTAGCTGTCCGATGGTGGTGACCTTAGGCGTGGCTAACTATGATGTAACCAAATGCCTAGTTGATAATGGAAGCAGCTCGAACATTATCCCTTACTCGACTCTTGTAAAAATGAAGTTGCACAACCTAAAGCTCGATCCGATCCGAACACCGCTTTCCGGGTTCGGCGGATCGGAAGTCATACCGTTAGGGCGCATTCGACTTCTCACCTCGATGGGAACATCCCCCAAGAGGGTGACCCAGGAGGTCGAGTACGTCATCGTCAATATGCCCCTAGCGTATAACATGATCTTCGGCCGACCTGGCCTTATTCAGTTCAAAGCAATCATCTCAACGTACCATCAAAAGCTGAAAATGCCCACCCCGAACGGGGCCGGAGAGGTGACTTGCGACATCATGGACAGTTGGGCTTGTTACGCCATCGTCCTGAAAAAGCCATCCGGGAAAGAGGTGGAGCCAGAGCTCGACCTCCAGACCTATGCCGATGGGGAGATCGAGCTTCCTACCAAGGAGTGCGAGGCGGAGAGATCCCCCGCAGCTCGGAAAAGAAAGGCCAGCGAGCGGCTTGAGCCCTCCGAAGAACTGAAAGAAATTGCCCTAGTCCCCGGAAACAGCAATAAGACCACCAAGATCGGGGCGAACATGCATCCTCAACACGAGGTCATGATGATAGAATTCTTGAGGGACAACTCTGACATCTTCGCTTGGGCTGCCAAAGATCTGATTGGGGTCGACCCGAAGGTGATCTGTCACCGGCTCGGGATCGATCCGTCGATCAAACCCATTAAACAAAAGCTAAGACCTCAGAGTCGGGCGCGAAATGATATAATCGAGGCCGAGGTCAATAAACTCCTCGATGCAGGATACGTCACTCCAGCTCAATACGTTGACTGGTTGTGCAACGTAGTCCTCGTGCAAAAAACAGGCGGGAAATGGAGAATGTGCAACGATTTCACCGATCTCAACAAAGCATGCCCGAAAGACCCGTATCCGCTGCCCCGAATTGATCAGCTCGTCGACTCGACAGCTGGGTGCGAGATGCTCAGTATGATGGATGCATTTCAAGGCTACTACCAGATCTCTATGGCTCCCGAGGATCAAAAGCACACGGCCTTCATTGTAGTAAAGGGAATATACTGCTTCAAGGTCATGCCCTTCGGGCTAAAGAATGCGGGAGCTACGTACCAAAGATTGGTCAACCTGATGTTCAGAGATGAGATCGGAAAGACCATGGAGGTCTACGTCGACGACATGATCGTGAAAAGTCGTTGGGCGTACCATCATCTAGATCATCTGCGCAGATCGTTTGAGATCTTAAGGCAATACGGTATGAAGCTCAACCCCGACAAATGCACGTTCGGGGTCGAAGGAGGAAAGTTTCTGGGATACATGGTGAGCCAACGAGGCATCGAGGCGAATCCTACGAAGATCAAAGCAATCCAGGTCATCCCTCGACCTCGATGCATCAACCAGGTACAGTCACTGGTAGGTCGCATAATCTCACTCAACCGGTTCATATCACGGTCGTCCGAACGAAACCTCCCATTCTTCAAGGTTTTAAGGAATCTCAAGAAATTCGAGTGGAACGAAGAATGTGACCGAGCGTTGGATCAACTGAAAGAGTACCTGGCCTCCCCGCCATTGCTGGCGAAGCCGAATGAGGGGGAGACCTTGTACCTCTACCTGTCCCTCTCTAATGAAACCTTCAGCTCAGTCTTGGTCGCCATTAGAGATCGAAAACACCTACCGATCTACTACCTGAGCAAGATCCTACACGGCGCGGAGCGAAATTATCTTGAGATCGAGAAGTTCGTATTCGCTCTGACGCATGCGGCTCGGAAGCTACGTCCGTATTTCCAAGCTCATCCCATAATCGTCCTAACGGATCAACCCCTTAAGCAGGTCTTATCCAAGCCCGACGTGTCGGGTCGAATGATGAAATGGGCGGTCGAGTTGAGTCAGCATGACATCACCTACCAACCCCGAGCCGCCCAACAAGCTCAAGTTCTGGCTGACTTTCTAGTCGAAAAGAACACCAGCTCGATGGAAATCGTCCGTGCCACGCCTAGTTGGACCATGTACACGGATGGCTCATCGACCTCTCAAGGAGGGGGGGTGGGCATATCCCTTATAAACTCAGACGGACTACAGCTCGATTTCGCCATTAAGCTCGATTTTAAAGCGACGAACAACGAAGCTGAGTACGAAGCACTAGTAGCAGGACTAAAGTACGCCACAGAGAACCAGATCGACAGGTTAGCCGTTGTAACAGACTCCCAGCTCGTCGCGGGCCAAGTCAACGGCACGTACGAAGCTCGGGAAGAGTCCATGGCAGCGTATCTCAAAATGGTGAAAGGGCTGGCCTCTAAGCTGAAAGAGTTCAAAATCGAGCAGGTCCCTCGCGAAGAGAACGGTCGAGCTGATGCCCTATCGAAGTTGGCCAACGGATTCCAGGGAACAAAGGATGCGACCATCTCGTTCATGGTCTCGGGGGGCCGCGCGATCGATGAAGGAAAGGTCGAGGTCGCGACCATCGATCCGCCGGAACCTTGCTGGATGGACGATATAATCGCTTATCTTAAGGGCGGGGTTTTGCCCCAAAATCGAACTGAGGCCAGGAGAATAAAATATCGATCTCTGCTCTATATGCTGGATCGGGAGGGCAGGTTGTTTAAAAAATCCTTCACAGGTCCCCCTCTAAGGTGCCTGCGACCTAGCCAAGCCCAAGATGTCCTAGAAGAAGTCCATGAGGGATGCTGCGGAAACCATTCCGGAGGTCGAGCTCTAGCTCGAAAAATCTTAAGGAGTGGGTATTTTTGGCCTACTATGGTGTGGGATGCGAAGATCCACTCTAGGAAATGCCCCAAATGCCAAAAACACGGCAACCTAATCCACACTCACCCTGCCTCCATGATACCGATCGACGTGTGCTGGCCCTTCGACCAATGGGGGATCGACATCATTGGTCCTTTCCCCTTAGCACCCAGACAGAAAAAATTCGCCATAGTATGCGTCGAGTACTTCTCAAAGTGGGTTGAGGCCGAGGCAGTCCCCAAAATTACTGATGTAGTGATAAGAAATTTCCTCTGGAAGAATATAATCTGCCGTTTTGGGGTCCCGAGGGTACTCATCTGTGACAATGGCCCTCAATTTCGATCTGAGAATACCAAGAGCTACTGTCGAGATCTCGGGATCGACCTCAGATTCACTACAGTTGGTCACCCGCAAGCAAACGGCCAAGCTGAAGTCACCAACCGAATCATTATCCAAAATCTCAAGACCCGCCTTGATGCCAAACTGGGCTCATGGGCGGACGAACTCGACGGTGTGCTATGGGCTTATCGAACTACCCCGCGGACAGCCACTGGGCAAACACCATACTCACTGGTTTACGGATCCGAAGCCGTCATCCCATCGGAGCTGCTGCACGAAACTGCTCGTGTATCACAATACCAGCTCGACCGGAATGCGGAGATCAGAGCCGAAGACCTTGATGTGATTGAAGAAAGTAGAGAGCATGCCTATCAGAAGCTCAGGCAGTACAAGGCAGCAGCGGCCCGATCATACAATAAGCACGTGCGACCCAGATCGTTTCAGATCGGTGACCTAGTGCTAAAAAAGGTCGAAGTCTTGCAACATGTCGGAAAACTTGAGCCTAACTGGGAAGGACCTTATCGCGTCACGGAGATCGGGAAAAACATGGCCTACCGGCTCGAAGACATGACCGGGGAACCGTTACCCAGACCGTGGAACGCGCACAACTTGAAGAAGTTTTACACTTAGCTTTCAAATTTATTTCAACATTGTAATAGTTAAAGAGGTCGAATTCGCCTGAGAATCGATCTCTGATCAGCCCATTAATTCACATATTTTGGGGTATCCGATTAAAGTCAATCCATAATCCCGCGTCAGGCCATTATCCCCTCGATTAAGCTCTCATTCGACCTACGGTCATGAGTCGAGGAGGGAGTGAGCCACCCCGCATCCGATCGTTAGAGATCGAGATCCAACGAGGTCGTTTTTAGACCCAAGGAGATCCTAAGTCCTAACGTGTTTTAATGTCTTTTGAATCATTGTTAGAGATCGAGATCCAACGAGGTCGTTTTTAGACCCAAGGAGATCCTAAGTCCTAACATGTTTTAATGCTTTTAAATCACTGTTAGAGATAGAGATCCAACGAGGTCATTTCCAGACCCAAGGAGATCCTAAGTCCTAACGTATTTAATGCTTTTAAATCGCAGTTTGAGATCGAGATCCAACGAGGTCGTTTCTAGACCCAAGGAGATCCTAAGTCCTAATATGACGCATTTTTAATCATTTCCAGAAATTAATTATCCGGAGATCCAATGAGATCGTTTTAGATCCAAAGGGGTCCAGAGGTTAGCGCGTCTCAGAGATCGCTATCGATCCAACGAGAATTCAGCGAATGGAAAAACGCCCAATGAAGCTAGATCGACATCCAAAAGAGATCGAATAGCTTCATGAGCCAATCGATCCAAAAGCGATAAGAATCTAAGCTGTGGTAAATGAAACCTAGGTCGATAAATCACGCGCATGCCAGATCGAATTAATGTTCAACTTGTAAAAGCAAAAAAAAAAAAGACAAGTACGAGAAACATAATTCATTCATGCAAAAATCGATCTCAGAATTGGGAAAGATCGATCTTACCTAGCGCATCGAGCTCACCACGCGACGTGGCTCGATGGGCAAGTGTTCAAGAACAAAATTGAAACAAGTATTCACACTGCCACAACCCGGCTGGAAGGTCAGTACAACTAGCTCCGAAGGAGAAATCTATTCGATCTCAACGGGCTCAATAGGCTCTTGGCTAGTTCGACGAAGAGATCTCTCGATCTCTCTGACGGTGGGGAGGAAGCTCTCGATCTGAACCGGCGGAGGAAGCTCACACTCTACCCGACGCTTCTCCTTCTTAGCCCGAGCGATCTCAATGGCGTGGCCATATTTGAAGGTCGCCCAGTCGATCTGGACCGGCTCTTCTTCCTCAGGGAGGTCGGGAGCACAAGGATCGGGAAGCAATGGGCCGATCGAGTTAAAGTTGAAGTTGGGGATGATGGCGTCCTGGGCATTTAGCTGGTTCAAGGCGATCTGGAACCCCTCCGCCAGATCATTCTGACCTACGATCAGGCTCGCCTCCTCGAAACCAGGGCCCTCCATAAACTCACGAACGGCGTACCGCTCGATCTCCAGCTTACACCTCTTCATCTCCTCCGCAGCCTTAACGAGCTTCGCCTGGGCCAAGCTGAACATCTCGTTTCGTCCCTCCTCCTTCGAAGCGGCTTTAGCAGTCTCGAGCTCCTTGGCGAACTCCTCCTTCGTTTGGGCCAGCTCGTTTGCATGGGCCGCCTCCGCCTTCTTAAGTGCCTCCTGGGAGCTCAACCATTGAGCCTCCATGGTCTGCTTCTCCTCGACCCGCTTCCTCTTCTCCTCTCGGGCCTCCCGGAGCTCTTGCTCGAGCTGCTCAATCCTTTCCGGGTTTGCGGATGCGAGCCGGCCTTTCATCATCTGGTACTTCTCTTTGTACTTCTCTTTGCCGGCCTTGAAGACCTCAGCTTCCTGGATCGAGTTGATGAGGACGGGGAGAACGTCCTAAGAACAGGAAACCAGATCGAATGAGTCCGATCGCCAGGAGTTGAAAGAAAAATCGTAATAAAAAAAAAAAAAAAAATCCAACTTACACCGAAAAGACCTCTGGCAGCCTGATACCTCTTCTGCCTCGCCGACCTCTGGGAGAGCCTCTTCTGCTCGTCGATTATACATGCGGAGTTGAAGAGGGCAGCTAGCAGTTCGGGGTCAGCCTTTCCGAACGCCAGAGCTCGTTTGGTCCCATCGGCCTTTTCGAGCTCGAGACCTGCAGGCCATTGGGGAAGGGGGGTCTTGGGAAAGTCCAAAAGCTGAGCCTCCTCGTCGGATTCATCGGAGTCCTGCAGTTCGTGAACAAGTTCCCTAAAAGGTCTCTTGCCTACCCCATGCCTCGCCTGAACAAACTGGAGTTGAGGATCAACATCTTCATCAAAATATAAAGGGAGGTGATCGAGATTTATTACTTGTTCGTCGTCCTCCCCGACCTGACCGCTCGGTTGTGCGGACGACCCGGCGAGCCCTTGAAGTTCCTGCCCGCGAATAGAATCCCCAGTTGGCTGCGCATCCAGGTCGGCATTCAAGTCGTGCAGCTCTTTCGAACACCTCTCCTGTTGAGCTCGTTGAGCCTCAGGGAGGGAGTTAATCAGGGCACGAGCGGCAGCCGCCACGGGTCGGAGCTCGTCCGGAGTGGCATCCCTCTGACTCATCGCCCTCATCTTGGCCGCTCGAGACATGATCAACGCTCGTAGGTCTGCAGAACGAGAAGAGTCAGATCGAAAAAAAAAAAGGGAACAAAGTAAGCAAATAAGACCCTGAACGAGTAAGGGGCCTGGTCGAAGTGAGAGCATACCAAAGTGGAATTTCTTTCTCCGAGTCCCAAGTATAATGCCCGCTTCGACCAGATTCCCCGTCCTCATCAGGTTGGTATGATCTAAGAGGCCTAGGTTGGTCAACAGCTCGAAATGGTCATGAAGCCAGTTCGACGATTTGGTCACGAGCCGCCTCGGACCACTGTCCCCCCAAGTGATCCGGAAGCGGGGTACAATAGGTAGGTCGATGAAGAAGAATTTGGACTTCCAGTTGACCCCATGGGATGTAGATGGGATCGATACGATCTTCCGGTTCGGCCTCGATTGGAGGTTGAAATATCCGACCCCGGACTTGGTGGCACTGTTAAGGGTGAAGAACTCGCCGAAGTCCCAGATCTCCGGCTCGAACCCGAGACACTTCATCGTCACAATCATACAGTGCATAAGCGAGAAAGAGTTGGGGGTCAGCTGGGAAGGGCATAAGTTGTACCGAACCAAGAAATCCGCAACGACCCGGGGTAGAGGGAGCCTAAATCCGTACTTGACGGAGGCATAATACATACCGACCGACCTCAACCCCCTCGGCCTCTCGACAGTTTCCCCCTCCTCCGGTCTCCGAACTGTGTATTGGGGACCCAACCCCAGCAGCCTCGTTACCTCCGCGAGCTCCTGAGGAGTTATCTTCGAAAACCTCTCGGAAACAAGGGAAAGGGTCCTGTAGACATGCGGAGGCCGAGCTGGGGGGTTTCCGACCTTGATCGTAGGAACCCCTGCGTCGATCCGTCCTACTCCGATCCGCACCCCTGTGTCCAGTTCCTCTTCTAACTCCCCCTCAGGTTCGTCCAGCAGCCCGATGGGCCGCTTCGACCTCGATGACGAGGCGAGTCCCCCTCTATTTGCTGTCGGAACGTTTAATCCTGCTCGCGAGGGAGAGGGCTCGAAATTCTCATTCGGCAAAGGTGGGGCTGGCTGGTCTTCCTCTCGTTCTGGCGACGGCGTGAACGCTACCTGATTTCGAGCCATGAAGATGCAAGAAAGAAAAACTTTTTACCTCTGTAAAGGCCGAGTTCGAAGACTAGAGTTCACCGGCGAGCTGATCACAACCAGAGCAGTTCGATTCTCAGAGTGCGGTAAGTAGTGAAATGGGGCTGAGGCAGGGTCCCTCCTATATATAGGG
This sequence comes from Lantana camara, assembly GCA_037501455.1. Lineage (NCBI taxonomy): Eukaryota > Viridiplantae > Streptophyta > Magnoliopsida > Lamiales > Verbenaceae > Lantana > Lantana camara. The sequence continues at coordinate 96,686,620 of CM074857.1, read as the reverse complement.
GTTGGAAAGTAACGTCTCGAAATACGAAACGACGCCATAATTACCCCGCATGCGCCTATCCTATGGAAGGTCGCGTCGCATTAAATGCTTTGTCGGACCGATCTGGCTCAAGAGGCCAAGCCCATAACTGAGGCGACGGCTCGATTCCAACCGCCACGACGGTTCCCCTACCCAATACCAGATCGATGAAATCACCACCGTGAAATTTCACACTGGTAATTTGGGGGGCCTCTGATATGGCATAATAGTACAAGTCCACGCGGCCGCCCCAAGTGGTGCCACGTGGACTCCGCGCCAGCCTAGACAGACCAGAGGCGGCCTTTCGAACAGATCATCAGATCGACACCAGGCACTCAGATCATCAGATCTGCACAAGGACATTAGATCGATTTACGCACCGCCTGATCATCAGATCATCGGATCGATCTCAATAAGCCAGGTCATCAGATCGATCTGCTCCCTTCCAATGGGAAACCCAGTTATGGACCCCGGAAGGCAATATCGATCTACAGATCGATTACATACGTCACCGGACACCCGGATACTGTAAAGCACTCCTGTCGGGACACGTGTGCCCTTCTCATTTCCTGGAACAGGCGTACTATGGCTCATTAATGACCATCAGTCCCTGCTTCTACCCAAAGGGGAAAGAAGGTACAAACGACCCGCCTCAAGCCGGTTCCATCGTCCGACATCCAGATCGACGACTGGCAACGCCATTAATGCACACCTACAGTACACACACTACTGTGTCATTTGGCCATGGCTATAAATACTCGCCCCCTGAACAGTAGTTGGTAAGCCTTTAATACGCATTCAACTGCATTTATTCTCTCTCTAAAGAGCTCCATTACTGACTTGAGCGTCGGAGTGCCAACCTTGGGTACAACCCCAAGTCCCCCAAGTTGGTTTCGAGCTCACGTTTGCTAAGTGCTTTCAGGTCGATAAAGAACCCACTCAAACAAATTCTTGACTGATTGACCCATATCTGACAGTCAGATCGACACGTCAGATCAACCAGATTTGAGCCAGATCAGTATACATATATTTAATACATTTTGGCTTGAAAGGATCACACAAGATAATAGAGTTCTAATTAACTAAAACAAAACCTCACCTTGACAAAAGGAAGAAGAAATGAGAAGCCTACTGACCCTGCTCCTCAACCGGATCAAACTCTGTGCAAGAGACACGAGTGTACATAAGACTCTAGACAAATGAACCAAGTAATCGACGAACGACATGTTCATGATATGGAATGATGATAATTATAATTCATAAGAATGTTCATGCACAATTAATGCTTCATGTAATGGTTAAGAAAGCATATACTTCATATAAATCACATACGGGTGATAGTGTGCATAATTCCATATACTTCGTGTGTTTAATGGCTGTATTCTAATGCTTTTAATTGATATAAAGTGATGTCATGACTTGTTTTAATGATTATTAGTATAGCTGGGCCTAATTTTTATAAATTGGAGTTTTTCGCGCTAAATAGGAAGACTTTGGGACTGATCTTGTGCACTAGAGTGCTGTTGGGCTTTGCGTGGTTGTTGTACTTGGGAAAGAGACCAATTTGGGAATTAGTTTGCTTAATTGTTGGAGGCAGCAAGCATTATGGTATTGGGTCGTGAGATTTGAAGTTTGGAATTAAATGATTTGTCCCAAAAATTGAAGATGCAAATTGGGATTACATTGGTGCAATAAGTTTCACGTGAAGCCGACCTTGTTGAGTTAGGCCGAAATTAAAGATTGGGCCAGGAGTAGAGATATTATTCTTGATTTAAAAGGCCCACATTGGGGACAACTTTGGCAGCACCGTGAATTATGAATTCTCCGTGGAGTAAGAGTTTTCTTGGGAATTGGAATGGACATTGTTGATGATGGGCCTGCACGTTTTGTCTTGGAATTAATTTACTAAAGAAGGACCCATTTTGAGATTGACTTGGGGAGCAAGCTTTTTGGAGTCCAAATTGGACTAGGTTGCGGATAAACAATTAAGATTGATGCTTGCTATTTATATGAGCTTTGGAGCAGCAGATTTGCACAACTTTTCACGCTATATTTTGGGGAGCAGCAACGTGTCGCCGTTCGGGAGCAGCGACACACTATTCTTCTTCCTTTATTTTCAATTTCTTTAGTTTTTTTAGTTAAATACTTTTGATTTATTTTATATTCTTAGATTTTATGACTTTGAGTAGCTAATTTCTTTAATACTTAGCTAGGAATTTACAATTTATGTTTTTGACATCGTGAGACCTAATTGGTTTTTATAATTCAGTTTTATTTCAAGTATTTATTAATTCTCCGAGTGTCGTGTTTATTGTGATTAGTTTGCTTAGTGATAGTGCACGATCATCTAAGTAGATTTAATTGCATATAGCCAATCTTGATTGCATGAAGTATACGTAGTGCTTAATAGATAATTAGTGGCGCATCAACGATAGGAAGTCGTAAAGTCGAATCTGATACGTTAAGGGAGTTAATAATAGAATTTGAATCTTGCACGTGTCGTGACTTGGTTAATTTGGATTAGTGTTTTCTTAATTCTTAATGTTGTCGATTCATTGAATCCTATCGAGTGTCTCTAGGGGTTGTGAATTGATCAGGGAATAACTGTCGAGTGTCTCTAGGTTATTCTACTATTTAAGAGAAGACGAGGCGGAGTCGAGTGTCTCTATCTGCTATAGCTAGTCTATTTGAATAACTGAATTTATTTTTGCGTCTATGATCGATGTTCTAAACTGAATTGTGATTCCTAGCTAGGTATTGATTTCCCGTTGATTTATCAAAACCAACTCCCAACGTGATTCTTCGTATTTCTTTTAGTTATTAATTTTAATTGCTTTATTAGTTTATTTTAATTAGTTTAGATAAAATCCAAAACCCCCTTACTTTTTACTTGTTAATTCTTGTGAGTTTTCCTGTGATTAATTAGAATTATTTTCAACCAATCTCTGTGGATTCGACCCGTTTGCACTATACTATATTTTAGTTGTAAACCGGATTATAATTTATTTTGACGGATTCGACACCTGTCAAATTTTGGCACCGTTGCCGGGGATTGGTGCTAATCGAATTTAATTCTTTTTATGAGCAGGAGCATTCGTGGAGTTGACGAGCTGATTTTCGATCCCGAGATAGAAAAAACCGCAAAATCGTTAAGGAAACAGACCAAAACACACACGAAGCTAGCAGAAAAATCCAATCTGAAGAGTCCAGCATTGAGTCGGAACATCCAGAAGACGAACAGAAGGGTTTGACCATACCTTAACGATGGCAGTAGCAGAACGTCGTACCATGGAGGATCTGGTGCGCCCTGCCGCCACACAGCAGCCCCTCTGTATCACTTTTCCAGAGGTGGGTGCTGGCTTCGAGCTAAAGACGGGAACAATTCACCTACTCCCCATCTTTCGCGGTCTGGAAAACGAAAACCCTCACCAACATCTGAGCAAGTTCCACACGGTCTGCTACTCAACAAAGCCTCATGGAGTTACTGAAGACCAAATCAAACTCCGTGCCTTCCCGTTCTCCCTACAAGGTGCATCAGAAAAATGGTTGTACTCTCTACCTTCAGCAACCATTACTACTTGGCAGCAGATGCACGACAAATTCTTGGATAGGTTCTTCCCAGCTGAGCGATACCTGGATCTTCTTTAGGAGATAATTACCATTAAGCAAAAGGAGCATGAAGCCTTACATGAGTATTGGGAGCGATACCGAAGTTTGCTTGCAATGTGCCCACATCACAACCTGCCGGAAAATTCAGTTGTTCATAACTTTTACAGAGGCCTGATGCCTGCCGACAAAAGGCAGTTGGATGCTTCGAGTGGTGGTTCCATTATGATCAAAACACCTGCAGAACTCACGGAACTAATTAGCAGAATTTCTAGGGCCTCACAAAAATACTACGCCAAGTCCGACATGACGAGACAGGTAAAAGAGGTAAGTTCTTCCCAGTTTGATGAACTCAAGAATATGATATCTGCTTTAGCATCTAACATGAGTGCAGGAATACCACAAAAACCTCCACCAAACTTCCAGAATTTTGTACCCAGAACCTCGCAGCCTCAACAACAAAACTCACAACAAAACCTTAACCCCCAAGCTATCCGTTTCAACAACCTAGAGTCCACCGTTCAGAACCTAGGCTCTACAATTAAGAACTTGGAAACCTAGCTAGGGCAGATCGCTGCAGCCTTGAGTAGGATGGAGAACCAAGGTAAACTACCCTCGCAAACGGAAGATCCTAGAAAGAATGTCAGCGCCATCACGCTTCGAAGCGGAAATGAACTGCCTCCCCCAGTGGAAAAGGACCAGGGACGGAAATCTAGGTCCAAAGTCGATCAGACAGGTGGTGCGACTTCTGAATATGACCATACTCTAAACTCAAACCGCGACAAAGAGACGGAACTCGTCATGAAACCTAAGCCCCTGGTGGTCCCGCCTCCATTCCCTCAACTTTTAGCAGAAACGAAGAAGCAGAAAGAAGATAAGAGTATTCTCGACACGTTTCGCAAAGTTGAGGTAAATATTCCATTGTTGGATGCAATCCAACAGATTCCCAGGTATGCGAAATTCCTCAAAGAGCTCTGCACGAACAAGAGAAAACTGTTAGGCAATGAAAAGGTAAGTGTGGGGGAAAACGTGTCCGCCGTTTTACAAAAGAAACTTCCTCCTAAATGGCATGATCAAGGTATGTTTTCTATTCCGTGCAAGATTAGGAATTTAGGCATTAAAAAGGCGATGTGTGATTTAGGTGCAAGTATTAATGTTATGCCACTTTCTGTATATAATGCACTTAATCTTGGCCCCTTGAAAGGTACATGTGTTATCATCCAATTGGCTGATCGTTCGATTGTGGACCCAGAAGGTATACTCGAGGATGTCTTAGTTCAAGTCAACGATCTAGCCTTCTCGGCGGACTTCTTCGTGTTGGACATGGAGGATAATTATTCTGAGAAATCCTCTGATATCGTTTTGGGTCGCCCCTTTTTGAGCACTGCTAATGCTAAAATAGATGTTAAAAAAGGCTTGTTGACTCTAGAATTTGATGGTGATATTGTGAAATTTAATGTTTATGAGTCAAGTAAAGGTCCTAATAAATTTTCTAGTGTTTTTAGCATTGATGTGTTAGAAAACTTGCCTAATGAGCTGAACAAGGTAGAGGAACTAAGTCTTGAAAATCTTGAGATTAAGCCAAAACATTTTGGGTTGTCGGTTGATCCTTGTGGGATGGTTTTACCATTAGAGGCTTTTAAATCTATGAATAGGGATGTTCTGATTCTTGATGTGCCTATTGCTATAACTGAACTAAATTCCTTCGTGTTTCAGGCACCTATTTTCAAACTCAAGAAATTTTTGGACAATCTGAGTTATGCCTTCAAATCTGGAGGAAATTATGCAGACTCAAAGCCGACACAATCTGCATTGCTGGATGAGCAGTTCTTCGGGACACGTGACCGTAAGACGTGGCCACGCTTTGAGGTCATGCGCTGGTATGCTGACATTATTGATTATTTAACCACTAATTTCTTCAGATCTCACATATTTTTTGAGTTTAGGAACCTAAGAGCCATTGTGAGGGATCGTGGAATTTTTTTTTATAAGTGTCAAATTTTGGCGGCGTTGTGAGGGATAAGCCTATTTACTGATTGGCTTACGTGCTTGAATTCGAAATTTTTTTTTCTGCATTAACTGTTTTTACTTGTTGTTTACTTGAATTTGAGGATGTTAGAAATTATGAATGATTTGCCCTGTTTTGAACGTGTTTGCCTAAGCTTGAGCTTTAAATTTTTGCTAAAACTTATTAGGCACTTGAATACATGAAAGATTGTGTGAAATTTGATGAATTAGTATGACTTCATGCCCTTAATTTTCGCGCACTAATTGAACAGTTTATGTACTTTGCTTAGATAGGTTAGTTATGTTTTTCAAATAAAGTGCTGAAAGTTGATAAGAATACACTTTAGCTACCTTCGAGGCGAAATAGATTGGTTGACAAGTAATTCGGGAGATGAATTAGGCATTTGTTGTCGGTGTTTTTGGCCTTTTATTTGATTTTCACTAAATAACATTGCCCGATTGACCCCGCTGAGCCTTATTATTGTGAAATTTTCTTTCTTAGCCACGTTACAAGCCTAATGCACAATATAATTTCCTATCCTCATTTATTCACACCTTGCTTACTCATTTTCTTTTCGGGATTATATTGATTGATGTCTAGACTCCTTTTTCTTTGGTTTGAAGAGAAAAGTTACATTATGTTTGGAATAGAAAAAATTGTGAGAGTGATGAAAACAATAAAAGAAAGAAAAAGAAGTCAAGAAGGAAAGAAAAGAAAAATGAGAGAAAAACAAAAAAAAAAAAAAAAAAAATGAGAGAAAAATAAAAAAGCAAGAGTGAAAAGAAAGAAAAAGAGAGTTTGAATCTTGTTGAAAATTCAATAAGGGGATGGGAATTGATTGAAGAAAAGGGAGTTTTTGGGGAAGAAATAAAGGGAAACACTTGGGAGTTAATTTTAAATGTGTAAGCTTGGTGAGTTAGCATTTGATTTACTTTTTCCTACCTTGACCCATGCCTACATTACAAGCTCGAAAGACCTTTCGATCCTGAGTTATGAGTTGATCAAATTAGTGGAGATTGCAGTGATGGGTGTATTCGAAATTGATGATCGGTTCTTATGCGAAAAGTATTAACTTATTTGTCTAATCTTTGTACATCCTTTTGTTCAATTCACACTACACACGAGGGTATGATTTTTGTACTAATTGGTTGGATTTCATGCGATTGAATAATGTGTTTAATTTCTAGATTCGTTTAGGCGAAAATTCGAAGTTCGCTTTTGTGAATATGTTTGATGGGAATGATGTTTCATTTGATTTTTATTTCCCTCGAGTACGAGTGAATGGACAAGTGTGGGGGGATTTGATAGTGTGCATAATTCCATATATTTCGTGTGTTTAATGGCTATATTCTAATGCTTTTAATTGATATAAAGTGATGTCATGACTTGTTTTAATGATTATTAGTGCAGCTGGGCCTAATTTTTATAAATTGGAGTTTTTCGCGCTAAATAGGAAGACTTTGGGACTGATCTTGTGCACTAGAGTGCTGTTGGGCTTTGCGTGGTTGTTGTACTTGGGAAAGAGACCAATTTGGGAATTAGTTTGCTTAATTGTTGGAGGCAACAAGCATTATGGTATTGGGTCGTGAGATTTGAAGTTTGGAATTAAATGGTTTGGCCCAAAAATTGAAGATGCAAGAATTGGGATTACATTGGTGCAATAAGTTTCACGTGAAGCCGACCTTGTTGAGTTGGGCCGAAATTAAAGATTGGGCCAGGAGTAGAGATATTATTCTTGATTTAAAAGGCCCACATCGGCGACAACTTTGGCAGCATCGTGAATTATGAATTCTCCGTGGAGTAAGAGTTTGCTTGGGAATTAGAATGGACATTGATGATGATGGGCCTGCACTTTTTGTCTTGGAATTAATTTACTGAAGAAGGATCCATTTTGAGATTGACTTGGGGAGCAAGCTTTTTGGAGTCCAAATTGGACTAGGTTGCGGATAAACAATTAAGATTGATGCTTGCTATTTATATGAGCTTTGGAGCAGCAGATTTGCACAACTTTTCACGCATATTTTGGGGAGCAGCAACGTGTCGCCGTTCGGGAGCAGCGGCACACTATTCTTCTTCCTTTATTTTCAATTTCTTTAGTTTTTTTAGTTAAATACTTTTGATTTATTTTATATTCTTAGATTTTATGACTTTGAGTAGCTAATTTCTTTAATACTTAGCTAGGAATTTATAATTTATGTTTTTGACATCGTGAGACCTAATTGGTTTTTATAATTCAGTTTTATTTCAAGTATTTATTAATTCTTCGAGTGTCGTGTTTACTGTGATTAGTTTGCTTAGTGATAGTGCACGATCATCTAAGCAGATTTAATTGCATATAGCCAATCTTGATTGCATGAAGTATACGTAGTGCTTGATAGATAATTAGTGGCGCATCAACGATAGGAAGTCGTAAAGTCGAATCTGATTCGTTAAGGGTGTTAATAATCGAATTTGAATCTTGCACGTGTCGTGACTTGGTTAATTTGGATTAGTGTTTTCTTAATTCTTAATGTTGTCGATTCATTGAATCCTGTCGAGTGTCTCTAGGGTTTGTGAATTGATTAGGGAATAACTGTCGAGTGTCTCTAGGTTATTCTACTATTTAAGAGAAGACGAGGCGGAGTCGAGTGTCTCTATTTGCTATAGCTAGTCTATTTGAATAACTGAATTTATTTTTGCGTCTATGATCGATGTTCTAAACTGAATTTTGATTCCTAGCTAGGTATTGATTTCCCGTTGATTTATCAAAACCAACTCCCAACGTGATTCTTCGTATTTCTTTTAGTTATTAATTTTAATTGCTTTATTAGTTTAGTTTAATTAGTTTAGATAAAATCCAAAACCCCCTTATTTTTACTTGTTAATTCTTGTGAGTTTTCCTGTGATTAATTAGAATTATTTTCAACCAATCTCTGTGGATTCGACCCGTTTGCACTATACTCTATTTTAGTTGTAAACCGGATTATAATTAATTTTGGCGGATTCGACACCTGTCAACGGGAGCCAAGGGGGTGAAAAGGATGCAAGAAGAGGTGTTTTGGCGAAGTTTGACAAAAGTTGACAATTTTTGGAAATGCGTAAGCTGTGGAAAATTGGGAATATCTTGAGTTCTAGAAGTTGAAATGGAGTTTTGTTTGGGATATAAAATTAGACAAATAGAGCTTTCCAAACATATATGGCTCAAATTCTAATTCAAAGCGGAGTGAAAATGACGTAGGTCCAAAGTTGGGTTAACGCAGATTTTCGGTCAAGTGGCGATACCAAATTACAACGGTTATAACTCACAAACTAGAAATGATATTGGGCTGATTCCAATTGGAGAGTCTTCTAGACTTCAAGAGGTTTCCAACGGTTTAAAATTCGAGTCAATCAGAGTTCGTTTGAGGGGTAAACAGGCATTTGGAAAATGAACTGAAAACAGATACGGGCATTTGGAAACTATCTATCGAGGCAGTAGGTACCCAAACGGACGTTTGGTAAATGAACTAAGGGTCCACACGGGCGTTTGGAGTGCCGCTGGATGAAAAAACAGGGGGAAAACAGGGTATGGCTCGGAAATTGGCTCCCAATCCTCTCCAACATCAATCTACAACAACTAAACGTCTCAAAACTAGCATATAACACCAATATACATCTAATACTTCAATTACAACACATAAACCAATCATTTAGGCACTTAGATCCATCAAACAAAACTCATATAAACCATATCATCCAATAAACCAAATAACCAAAGTGTTCATGTAATAAGTTCAAAGATTCACCCAAGTATGATCACATATTTATGCTCAAGATCAAGATACTCATCCAAGTCACAAAGCCCTAACTATTCAACATAATCAATCTCATAATATACCATTACCAACCTTGGTAGGAAAGAAATGGAATGAGGATGATGAAATGGAGGAGATGATCTTGATGATGCTAGTGATTCTTGATGAATGATTCTCTCTTCCTTCTCTTCTAGCTTATCAAAGGTGTGTGTGAGAATGAAGAGAGAAATGTGATGAATGTGTGTTGTAGAGATTTTGTATGTGTTTGTGTGGGTCTTGCATATATGATATATGTATATAATGTATGTAATGTAATTATAGATATATATCATATATGTATAAAGTCATAAAGTAAAGATATTATGTATATAATAGGGAATATTGCAAAAATGGTATACCAACTGCACCCATTTTGCAGAAATGGTACAATATCTTTTCCGACAGCAAATTTACCCCACAACTACAAAAAAGTTGCAAAATAATACAGATTTTCGCCGGAGACCCGTTAACCCGTCGGAAACCCGACCCGAAAGCAGACGTGGCATTATTTTTCCTGACGTGGCAATACAATCATGTACACATCAAATACCATTGTACACGTGTACACGTGTTATTTTTTACCCAATTAAAATAAATCCAAAATTCCACATAATCATCTCATCTAAAATTCAATAAATTATCTCTTTATGATTTTTCAAATTGCTGCTTACGTGGACCATACTGCTTACGTGGACCATAATTATAATTAAACATTTTAACTTCATTAATATTTAAAATAAATTTGAGTAAGCAAAAATTAATTACATTTATTTATATATATATATATATTATCATAAAAAATACATAAAATACAAAACGTAAAATAATATGTTTAAAATATATACATCTTTTTTTATTATAATTATAATATAAATATAATTATATGTTATATTATTATAATATATTTTAATTTGATATTTATTTTTAAAAAAAAATCTGATTAAATATATTAATAAATAAAATAAATGCATAAACTCTTAAACATTATGCATGATATTTTAAATACACGTATTAAAAATTATTATAATTTACAATATAAATATAATTATATAATATTATTAAAAATTATTTTTTAATTCAAGCTAAATATTATATTAATAAATAAATAAAATCTTAAATTATATTATTATATCTATTAAAGAGCATTATAAATATGTTATATAAATATATATATATATATATATATATATATATATATATATATATATATTCCATACACACATATATAATTTAATAAAATTAAAATTAAAATTCGAAAAAAAAAAAAAGGGAAAAGATAAACATTGCTGCCACCAGCCCACCACCTATCCCGGCTACGATAAAGCACGGCACCAAACTTCACAGCCACCACCATCCCCCAAGTACACAGCGGCGTCCTCCTCCCCACCTCCACCACCACCATCATCAGCGGTCATTCTATTAATTCGGGATGGGCGTTTCATTCTATTAATTTGGGAATCTCAGCGATCTGGAGAAATTGGAGGAAATTGTCGACGAGGGTGAGAAGAATCAGAAATCCGTGGCGGAGATTAACGGAGTGGTGAAATCGACGGTGGTGTTCATCCAGAGATGCTTCGGGCATTGAGGATTCTGCAAGTAACATAGATTTCAAATCCAGAAAATAGGAAAATTGTTGAAGATAACCCCGATTTCATCCTCAAAATCCGGATCTTCTCGAGAACGTAGCCAAAATCCGTGCCCAAATCATCCTCAAAACCGTCACCGAAATCGCGAGTTCTTCCTTACTCGAGAAATTAAACCCCTGTTTCTTCCCCGCATCCTAATCCAAACCTCCTCGAAATGGAGCTAAACTGCAAGTCGGAGAAGAAGAAGACGGAGCTAGGATTCTGCCTGCTTGCGCATCTCTGCTCGTGCGCCGACGGATGACTCAGTTCTGTGTATATTTGAGTCGATTGCGAGATTCGCCGCCGCGCGCCGGACGTGGTGGTGGAGATGCTCCGGGTTGGCTGCAAGGGGGTGGCGTTGTTTGGTGGCGGATTGTGCCGGAGAAGACGAAGATAAATATTTTGATTTTTGAGAAGTTTGTGTATTCAATTTCGGGATCGTTTTCGCAAGAAGCTTGTGAAAGGTCTGGATAAATTTGAGTTTTGGCAAAATTACAATTTTCTTTTAAAATTAAAATTTGTTTTTAATTTCAAATTTTTGAAAAAAGGTAAATTCAAATGCCACATTTTTTCCACCTAGACTAATATTTTGACATGGCAGGCCTGCTAAGTCCATGGTGTATAAAAAAAACACTTAAGCAGCTTTTTTAATGCCACGTCTGCTTTCGGGTCGGGTTTCCGGCGGGTTAACGGGTCTCCGGCGAAAATCTACATCATTTTGCAACTTTTTTGTAGTTGTGGGGTAAATTTGCTGCCGGAAAAGATATTGTACCATTTCTGCAAAATATGTGCAGTTGGTATACCATTTTTGCAATATTCCCTATATAATATGTATATAATTTCTCTTAGTGCTTATATATATATATATAATGTATGTGTGAGTGTATTGGTGTAGATGAAATTATATAGATATATACATATGTAATTGCATGTTTCATGATAAATGCATGAAGTGAATGAAAATGTTATTCTTATGAAATTAGTTTAAGTATATATATATATATATATATATATATATATATATATATATATATAAGTGTATATATATAAAATATGTTATGAAATGAAATGTATGAAACATGCATATGTTAGAAAATGGAAATGAAATGAAATGATCATATAATCAAATAGACAATTAATTCACATAAATCCAATTAGACACATAATTCCTAAAGCATGCCAACAATTCTATCACTCAAGCTAACACGTATGGCGTGCGTACCTGGAACAAAGACACGGGGCGTTACAATCATCCCGTTGTAAATTAATTGTGAAATAGTAGATATTTCCAACGAATTAACGGATAATTCTATTTCTTTTATTATTGTATTTTAATGCACAATCTGTTAGAACGAACTCATTGAACCATTAGAGAGAAATTGGTTTATTTGGTGCAATAATCTCACATTTATAAGCAAGAACTTGGTCTATTTGGTGCAACAATCTCACGTTTATAGGTAGGTGGATTGGAACAATAATATGGATCAAGAAAATATCGGGAAAACCCGAAAATATTATGCCAAATATGACAATTGCAAACTTTTTATAAAAAATTACACTTGACTACTACTTTAAGAGCATTAATTACATAATTGATGGGTAAAATTTGAATTTTTTTTTTTGACTCTAGTCAATAATGGTATTTTCGGATTTTCACATAATTTTTTACTGACATCATCCATGTTTTAACAGAATCCTAGAATTTTGGGGTTAAGTATAATTTATTTTTTTTAGGAGGGTACTATTCATAATTATATCTATTTGTAGTATATGATTGTAACTACCCCATTTATTTTGGGGGTTTATGTGTAATTTAACCCTTATATTTGTCATAACCTAATTTGTTGTGGTATACGCATTTCTTACTATAACTTTAGCGACGTAATTTGCATTAGCAAGCCCGTAAAAAAAAACACACTACTCTAAACACAAACTCCACTACTCGAGATTCGTAGTCAATTGCTGCAAATCGGTATAAAAGATAAGCATATATGCAATTACTAAAAAGTCATTTGCTTGGTACCAAAATGAAATTAGGTCACTAATTCTTATGATACCATCATACCAATACTTTCATTCTTAAAAACTATTACAATTTGCTCACATATGTGTTGAACAACACTTATTCTTACGTTTCACACTCAATGAGCGTGCCCCGAACACTAGTAAACATAAAACATTAATTAGACATCATATAAATTTTAACGTTTCAAAGTTGGCTGAAATGGTGATCTCGAGTTTCTTCCGACAAAGAATCCCGTCATTCAATGAAAACGACGATAGGACTTCTGACAGTGTGGTTAGCAGAAGTCCATGTAAGAGATCCATCAACAATTGTATTAGGGATCGCACTTGCCAATCTACTAAACGTCACTTGGTACGTCAGTTTCTGGTTGAGCTGGGAGAACCGAAGTGTACTGGGCTTAACTGTCAATTGAACACCTGACAATGCAACAATTCCAGCTGTGTATGTTGAGTTAGCACCACCAACATTGGTAACTGTCCTGCTATACGTCTCAGAAGCGCTTTGAAGGAAAAATATAAACGAAGGATAGTTCAATTGTTCCTGCACAATGCTTGGAGTTTCTGAGCAACTAACAACTCGATTAACAAATATCCCCACCTGTTGGTCTGTGTAACCTAGTCCACAGAGATAAGGCACGTAATCTTGGGTAGAGATGTCATAAACTAGGCCTGGATCCTTAGCTTTCAATATGTTAACGTGACCCGAACCCATAGCGAGAGCATTAGTAGGCCTTCGGGCTTCGTCCTCAATTCGATTTCCTCCTAGGTTTACTTGGTCGGCAGTAGTCATGATGGCAGACTTAATTGCAGCCGGAGACCAATCGGGGTGCACGCTTTTCAGCAATGCAGCGGCACCGCTGAGGTGAGGACAAGCCATTGAAGTTCCTGAAATGATATTGAAATTGGACACTGTATTGGGATTGTTTTCCACAGACGCATGCCACGCTGCTAGAATATTATGGCCCGGACCGATAATGTCGGGTTTCAGGATACCAGGGCTGGGAGGATTCGGGCCCCTGGAAGAAAAACTAGCAACTGCTGGAGCATGGTTATCCCCAATTACAGTTCCTCTGAATAAGAGTGTGGCCCTGGGGAACGATGCGGATCTCATGTAGGATTTTATTCTCAATCCATCAGAATAGCTAAGATATGTGGCAGGAAGCACATGGGGCAAGGAAGGAATGGTGTAGCCTTCAGAATCCTCGTTGATGAGAATCATGGCGACACCGCCAGCATTTTTCACTGCCTGGCCTTGTGCCATTTCTGACCCTGAAATGGCTTCGCATACCACAATTTTTCCTCGTACATTTGTCAAATAAAACGGTTGGCAAGATGCAGCACTTCGAAAAGTCATTCCCGGATAAACAAGAGATACCAGAGTTGAGGGGAAATTCGACGGCTGAAACGCTGATTCCCCGTGTAACTGTTCATTGTTACCCAGCACAGCAGTTGCTCTTATTGCTCTATCGGTTGTGCTAGCACCAACTGTAAGAAGCCATGGCGCACCATTGGAAATAGTTCCTAGCGACGGGCCACTATTTCCCGCTGCAGCGCTCACGAATATACCCTTCTCAACTGCACTAAAAGAACCCACAGCAATACTTTCGAGAAAATCTTCCGAGAGCTTCCCAAGGGAGATTGAGATTACATCGACACCATCATCAATGGCGGCATCCATCCCAGCCAAAATAGCACTTTCTGGGCAGCCATCGGGATCACACACCTTATAAATCGCTAAGTGTGCAAGAGGCGCAATTCCAGCTGCAGTCCCATTGGCATTACCAAAAAAACTGGCGCCCCTCACGAAATTCCCGGCAGCAGTGCTCGCGGTGTGGGTTCCGTGACCGTTTTCATCGTATGGTGACCCCGTGAAATATCGTGCCCCGATGATCTTGTTGTTGCACGATGCGATGGAGTCGAACTCGCACTGGCCGCCTCTCCACCGGGCAGGAGGGGGCGGCATCCCTTCGTCGTTGAAGGACGGGTGGTTGGGGTTTATGCCACCATCCAACATGGCGATGATCATTCCTCTTCCATAATTAGACTCACTCCAAAAACCCGTGTTTTGGTTCAATCCCATGAAATTGGGAGAATGGGTTGTCAGGAGAGGGAGTATCTTTTGGAGACGCGCAGAGATGAAGCCGGGTTTTTTCTCCATTGCTTTCACGTGCTCCGGTGATAGTCTGGCGGCGAAGCCTTTGAAAACGTTGTGGTATGAGTGAATTATGTGGGGCTTCTTGTCGATAGGCAAGTCGGGTAACGTGATTTCGGGGAGAAATTTCCGATACCAGCCATGTAAGCTACTCAGATTTGCTGCCATGGCGGGCACCTCAACATGGACAATGTATGTTTCTAAATTGGTGTCTGCTGAGCTTACGAGTACTGTATGGAGATTTAGTGCACATATTAATGTGAGGACGAACATCGTGTGAGGAAAACACATAGTGTTATCAGTTAGGTAATGAGGATTGTGGCTGGAATGGGACGTATGATAAGGTTGGAAAGAAGAGGAGAAGTAGGAAAGAGTTCCTGTGATTTGTGAAAGACATAGCTGCATGAATCGGCATATATATAGCATTGAAGGGTGTGTTTAAAAATATCTAGCGGGTTTAGAATTATCATTATAATCAAGTTGACTTGATAATTTTTTAGCACTATTTGCTATATTTGGTTCCCCCTTTGACAGAATGATTGCAATACCATATTAAGTCATAGGCTATCTGAATTTTTAAGAAAGGAGCAAATGAGAATACCTGGTTGTGCGAAATTATGGGAATCGATGCATAAGAAGACAAAAAAATGCAAAAACAAGGAAATTAAGAATATACCGCGGTACTTCGATTTTCTAGTTTAAGTTTGTAATTCATTTCCCCATTTATACATACACAAGGCATGTGTGTTAATAGATAATTAAATATTTGTTAATTTTTTTATATTATAACTATTTTTTAATCTTAACCCTCCCCCTCCTCCCGAGGAGTGCATATAAGTGAAATATGGAATAAAATACAAACCTAAAATAAGGGATCCAAAGTCAATACTAAGACCTTGTTTTTAGCTTAATGCATTTTTAAGATTAACCATACTATTATATTAAGTAAAAGAGATAAATGTCGTTTCTTAAATTCTAAGAATATATTTTTTTCTTTATTTTTTCCACCACTCTCCCAATCCATATTTTTTCTTAACTTATTTTTTATTTTTTCGCCTCACTTCAATTTTTTCTATTATTTTTTTATTCTTTTCCCATATTTTTTATTTTATTATATATTATATTTTACTAATATAATATTATCTTATTTTATTTATTTATTTATCGTAAATTTTAGTTAAATATCTAAATAATAATTTATTCATTAGGACTTCGATCCCTCATATATGTAAATGGTCCAAAAATAAAATGGTCCATACATGAATTATGGATCTCTCTCGCTCAACATCCTAGGGTTTACGTCTTCTTCTTTCAATTCTTTATATTTTAACCGACTAAATTTAGTTGAAACTTCGATTCGACGGTGGAAAATTCGGTTTTGTCGCCGAATCAGCTTAGAACTACTCCGTTGCTAGCATCTCAACTTTGTTCCGCCGCTAATATTTATCGTCATTCTCTCAAATCTGCTGCTATCCTCTCATATCTGTTCTGATTTTTTGGTCTTACTGGTTGAATCAGCTGTTACATCAAAGATGCTTTTTTCATAGATCGACATATACCACTGCTTTTTTTAAGTTAATTATCAATCGAGTTTTTCGTATGAAAGTTTTTCTCTTTCGAATGAAAGTTTTGTCTCTTTATATGGAAGTTTAGTTTCTTTATTAGGGTTCAATATTATTATCTAATCTTCTTTATGAAAGTTGATATTTAGCGTGAGACTAATTATACAATTCATTCACTTTAGACAACTACAATTCTGGCTAGCGTTTAACCCTTGCAACTTTGGTTTGCTTTATTCCGACTTAGGCTGCTTCGATTGTACTTTTTAATTTGATAATATAGTAATCGTTACTTCTTTTAAAAAAAATAATCCATACATATTCTCATCAACCCTTGAACTAAATAAAACACAATATTTATGAGGAAAAGTATACCCTATGATAAGTGTTTTATATTTGGTATACGATTCACACTTTTCATAAAACTTACGCGATATATATATATATATATATATATATAATCACCCATCATGTCATTAACTATAGTTCCTATTTGATCCAAAACAGGAAAGGATGAATGGCTCGCATCTTGCGGAGCCGCCTCCTATTATTTTTTTTATATATATTACTAAAAGCAGCCAAGAAGGAACAAGTTCTGTTAAATAAGCGTACAGAGTAACAAACAGACAATTAGCTAGCATTAGGGCGGAAGAGTTGCCGAGCAAATACCATACTAAATAGGCTATTTAATTTTATGTTGATCCAAAATTCACATGGTTGCTGAATGTGTGTAGAATGTGGACTTTCTTCTCGTTTAACGACTTAATTCTAGTAATAATTCAGGTTTTGCTTAATTTCTCAAACGTATGTATCTCGTTTCTCTATATTAGATTTTATTTTAGGTTAACCCAATCAATTATAAGGTGAATTTATTATATTTAATATTTGATTAAATTATTTTTCTTCAAATATGTATATCTATATATATTATAATATATATTATAAAAGCACAAGTTGAGTTTTGATTTCTTGAAACTTTGTGATCCACCAAAATATCCTCACTGTAATACTTTCAACAATATAAAACTAGAGGATGATTTGGTAAATCATACTATGTATCATGGTATTTAAAACATTTAAAAATACTTATTTAAGTGAAAATAGAACTCTTTAGTAAATTAGAACCAAAACTCTTTCAATCTATAAATAACATATACAGTAATGAGGACACTTCTTAAAATTAATTAATATAAGTTATATTATAAAATGCTATTATATTTAAAATTTTTAAAAATATTTATTTGAGTGAAAATAGAACTCATTAGAATTGAGAGTCATCCAATCTATAAAAAATATATAGAGCATAATAATAAGAACTATTTCTAAAATTAATATATTAATTATAAATTATATTATAAGATATTAGTATATTTAAAAATAAAATTAATAATACAAAAATAAATATTTACGGTGTTTCACATAAATGTATATTTTTACCATTAAAATATATTAATACATATTGATGAATAAAAAAAATATCATTTAATTGTACAATTAAAAATAAACAATTAAAAATAAAGAGAAAATATATGAAACTATTATATAGAGATAAGTACAAAAATGAAAAAAAAAATAGATAAAATTTTGAAATGGAAAAGAAATACATACTTAGTAGTTAAATAAGAGATTAGATATAAATAGATAAGATTTTAATAAATTTTAAAAATTTGTTACTAATTCAAAAGAATATTCCACATACCAAAATTACAGGCCTAACCAAAGTTAATTAAAATTAAGGAATCTCAAAAGATTCGACCTGTCTCCACATAAAAACAAGACATATTTTAATTTTATAATTATTTTTTATATTATTTAATTAAATATTCCTTTAATTTTTTTTATATAAATATACTCTTTTAACCATTTGTACTACATACATAAATGATTAAAAAAAGCCAAAAATTAATCTTAAATAATACTCATTAGAAAATATAAATAAGAAAAAAATACAAAATAAAAATAAAAGGGAGAAATAAAAAAAATATAAGGGATAATTATTTAAAAGAAATACAAAAATTAAAAGTCAATTCAAATAATATTTTAAGAGTCAAAGAATTATTAAAAATAATATGGATAGATATTTCTAATATAATTTTTGATAAACTTTCAACTTGTGATAAGTAATAAAATGAAAAATTAAATCGTACAGTTGAAAATAAATAAACACACAAAAAAAAAAAAAAAAAAAAAAAACTGGATATCATAGAAGCACAGAGAAGTCAAATGGGTAAAAGAAAAGAAAATTTAAAAAATAACATTAGGTTAAGTTAAAGACTCTACACCAACTAAGAGTTGGGTTCAAGTGGATAAGGGTTTGAGCTCACATAAGCGAGGTATCAGGTTCGAACCAGCTTGTAGATGTAAATAAACTATGTCGGGAGAGGTCCCTGTGAAAACCGTCTTCAGTACTTCGGGAGAGACCAATATTAGTTCTTATTAAGTTTATGGGTAATGTAGCACCCACGATGAGACACCACATCCCCGCACTATGAGCTTGATCCACATATAAAATGTCTAGTCCATACATGAACCAAACTCACAGCGAACGGAAGACAATGAAAAAGACTATCCTAGCTAGGCGGAATCTAATAGCTAAAATGCGGAAGCGAAGCAGTCAATCATTCAATGTCCAGACAATTAAAAGTAACTCGAACAGAAAGTAAATACAGGTTCCACTAGATTCCAAAACTTGTCCTAACCTGTCCAGAATATCATACAATCCAATGACATAAAACGAGTTTAACGAAGTCAATAGAACCTATCCTAACCTGTCCCGAGTCATATCAATTCAATAAATGGCACACCGGCCCAATAAAAGGATCAATACAATACAATAATCAATATAAGATGCAGTGAGTGTACAAGTGTAGAAATCAGACAAAGACATGACAATCTAACTCCGCCTAGCAACCACCTGTAAAGAACCTGGAAGAAAGGGAAAAGAGGGATCAGTCTCTAGAAGAATGAGTAAGCAGGAGGTATACGTATATATAGAAACATGCATTTGCAAGCTGTAAATCCCAAGAAAAGTTTTAGGTAAAGTAATTCCCAAAAAGGCCAAGAAATCAGTTAATCATTGCTCGGACTTTAAAACTATCAATTTAGACACTTAATTACAATTTCAGGCTATCAGTGGCTCGACGAGTGAGCGTGCACAATTTCCAACCAATCTCCGACCGTGTACAACTATAGGTTTCAATGTTTAAAGGTGATCATGCAATTCAATCGATACGGTACAGTGCAATCATTGCAGTAATGTAATCAATCAGTGTAATCAGTCAAGGTAATCATCCGTGGGTAACCAGTGGTGCCGAATTCACCCACAATCCCCTTTTCCGTCCATGATGGTTCGGGTAGCTAGCCCTCGCCATCCAGTCATGGTGAGTATCAGGAACATGACTCCTATACCAGGGATTCCTTTCTCCACCAACTCCTAGTGGATTTAGGATTCATCCCACAGTATGGGACAGTGCACGAGTTCAATGTTTGCCCGATACCTCCCCGGCTAGCTCAATACACAAGTCTCAGGGCCCCAATCAATGTGTAGTACAATATCTCGCTAAAACAGGAAGGTCAGTAAATAACAATAGCAATAGGTTCAATTTCAGTAAATGTTTACTTGATAACCGTTTTGGAAACAATATAAATATAACTATGGTTTTAAGCCGAATTCCCTTCATGTAGGTTTTAGGGTCTAATACGTAACTAGAACGAAAACACCCTCACCTGGTAAGCGACGAAACAAGACAAGCGAGCAAGGGAGTGCCTACGAAACCGGGATATCTCCACCCTGGAGAAGAACTGTACAATAAGGAAACAAGGTGTACTCGTGAGAGGGGACTCAGTATGAACCAAATAGGACGCACGGAAATGCTCATGAAATGTTCAGGTGTACAGTTAATGTTCCAAGTAACAGTTAAACATACAATTAAAGCCACACATATGATTTAGGGCCATTAAGTTCGTATTTTAAACCAACTAAGCACGTAGAGCAATTAAGCGAACTTAAACGTACCAAACAATTCACAATTGAATTGATTAAAGCAAATAATCGACATAAAATGAGGTCAATAAATTAACAAATTAAAATCTGATATTTTCATGTATCATATCGATTCATAAAATTCATAATTAGCACTTTATTACGAGTTCATGATTAAATTTATAATTTACGACAATTTACGAACAAAATACAATAACTTCAGAAATTCGTATAAAATCAATCGGGCATCTGATTGATGAACAGAAAGCAGTGATAGACTCACCACAACGAAAGGAACCTGCCGGACCACCACTGACAGCCGTTGGATCACCACCTCCGGTGGCCGAAAAACTCCACGTGAAAGGCGATACGATCCTCTGAAAAAGCACAACAAAGGCCTCCGATCAATTTCTGGAAATACGACACCCACCAGATTTAATTGAAGAAAAATGAACACGGAACGAAAAGACAAGAAACGAAATTAAATGCAAACCGTTCAACGAAAATGAAATCCGAGCATACCACTGGAAAGCCCATGACGAGACCTTCGAAACCCATAACTCAATTGCCGAAAAAATTAGTCGAAGAGTTGACCGGTGTTGACCCGCCGGTTTGCCCCTAATGGCCGGTTCTTGAGCCGCCACTAACGTGAAAAGCTTGACCTCGTCGAGTAGAGTCGGTTGTCGTCGGGCCAAGATCTTGCTACGGTTGTGATCACATCGTCGAGCTCTTCAAAAAGCACTATTGGTTCGTCAAAATCCATCAAGAAACGAGCAAGTTTGGATTGTGTGCGTGATTAGTGTGTGTGTGTATGGTGTTTTCGCCGGAGAGAGAAAGCAGGAACAAGGAGAGAGAGAAGGCTGAGGTCTGGCACGTTCTTCGAGGGTTCGAGTGTTTTATTCTGGATCCTTACGCTTGAGAATAAGCCAAAGGAGGGGCTAACGATGTCAGAATTGGGTAAACTCAGAGTTTACGGACTCGTTTTGATGCCCCGAATGCGTTAAAGGAGTCAAAGAGATAAAAAATCTCAACCGAACGAGAAATGAATGAAACCCCTAAAAAGAGAAAATTGCAAACAAGCCCATAAACTATGAAGGAGCTGCAATTAATGCCACATAAAACACATAAACACATAATTAAACACATTAGAGAGTCGACACGTGGCGTAGCCCGTAAGCGGGGCGTTACAACCTCTGCCCCTTAAGAGGATCTGGTCCCCAGATCCAAACACCGAGTAAAAAGCCTCGAATGGTTGTACTTCAATCCATTTCCCAGAGTCGTGTAGAGTCATAGTCCTCGTTGTGAAGTTTACTTGCATTTTTTGCAACAATACTCTTTGTGGTGTTTCATTGTTACTGAGGTTCATCTGAACACTTAACCGTTGATTGCTTCAACTCGTTCAATCACTACCAGGATACGAATGGTTGTCACTGTACCCACAGCTCGATCCCGTCGCAAAGTCATCACTTGGAAGTCGTTGTCAGGTCCAGCATGAAACAACTAAGATAAACAAGAGAGAATCCTATCTCTCGCCACGAAAGTGAGAGAACCCCGTCCCTCGGCACACATAAAGGAAGAGAACCCCGTCTCTCAACCTAAGTCTGACAGATTCCAACATCTTCCAAACATTCTAGTTTGAGAAAATCTAACTTTTCTCAAACCCCTAAATTCAAGATAATCCAGCATCTCTCGAATATCTAAAACCAAGAGAATCCAACATCTCTCGCGCACAGAATTTTAGAAAAAATCCAGCATCTTTCTATCACATAATCAGAGAGGATCCTGCATCCCTCTAGCACGTAATTAGAGAGAATTTAAATCTCCCTTCTACTTAAACAGAAGGAATGTAACATCCCTCTTACACATAAGTACAACTTATTAAAACAGTCATACATAAATCCCATAGAGTAATTCAGTTAAAAAAATTACACCAATCGTCACATATTGCAATTTAGCAAGTATCTCAGGTAGTAACAAAATTAATCAAATAAGCGATGCATGTATGCTTATGCATGAATGCTTAGTGTACCATTCACCGTCGTAATAGAAATAATGTTGTAACTTTGTTCCACGGTTTGGATAGTCTGATCTCTAACTGGTTTGATTCCCAACTTATCTTTCATATCGTTTAGTATGTGTTTGACTGAGAAAAGTCAGACCCTTGGTTGACCCTATTCTCGATTCCATTCGGATCCTTACTCACAGCTATCTTCTTCAGTTAACCGAGCACTAGTTTATCCTGAATGTATCCCACATACATTCAGGACATTCATCCTTGTACCAGATTCAATCTATTATGTTTGACCATACAAGAATCTTGAATTTTAAATCTAACTTCATCTATTATCACCAACTGGTTTAATTCTTTGTTGAGGACTTGATTATCTAGAACTAGTTGATATCATCTTCAAAATGACAAATTTTAACCAACTTCTCTTTCTCGGAACTACTTTAGAAATCTATCAGAAGTTCCCTGATAATACCATCATCTTCATTGTCGGAATCGCGTACGTATAAATTTCCAAACGAACCACTCTCTTCGATACCTTGTAGAGATATCTAACCCAAGTGTAGTAACTTAACTTTCACTTTGAAGATTTACACTGATAAGGACGTCTCATCCTTTTCCTATCACTCTCATTAGGTCTTTTGTGTCCGTCATGGCTCGTATTTCCGTTGTTACTACGAGAAGTAACTTGCTCAAATACTACTGTGAATTCAAGTTTATCTTTAGTCATACTCTCCCCTTTAAGAATTCCTGCCTTCACTTGTTGGATTCTACTCATCATCCTTTAATTAAAATTCTTGGTTTCTCGAAGTTATTTCCTCGGAATGAGCAACCTTGTGTGGGAGCATGTTCAGGGTGTTATTCATATTTATTTGAAGTGATCTCTTGCATAGCAACCCGAATCCTTTGCTTTCCAAAATTTTTCCTATCTTAATTCAAATGTAGCTCGGTTGAAACAACATTTAGTGGGTGAAGTGGAGGAAACTTCCTATCAAATAAACACTAAATAATGCATGTCGAGTTAAGATGCCAATGCATGTATAATTGCAAACAATTAAAGATGCAACACATTCGGACAATTATGTAAATTATATATATCAACATATAGATAAGGGAATAAATTAAAGAATTTAACGCAATGTATGATGCACGTGCTATGAATGTATTAAACCTGCTACCGTAGTTGTAAGCTTTAGCTCAGTATGTTGTCCTTCATTTCCACCTTACAGGTCTGCATCAAACTTGTTGATCATCTCTTGCTTCCCACGATCTTCTAGATTTTTAGAATTCCATGGCATTAACTTGTACATTTCCAGGGTTCGAGATTGAAATTTCTTGAATTCAAATTCTTCTACACCCATGAAATTAGCATCTTGACTTCTTAATAATTGATCTCCAATTGTTGTCCTGAATCTTTACCTAGTTATCTTGATTGAAGTCCCCTTGATTACTCTTCGTGACTTCAAATTGGTTGTATGACTTGTCCTCTAATTGCTTACACTTGAGCACAAAATTTCTCTCCAAAAGTTCTTTGCCTTTCTTTATCGTTTCCATTTGTTGCTCCATATTTCTAATTTCACCTCACAACACGACATATTAGCTTGGATCTGAAAAAATAAACTCAATCCGACCGAAAATAGAATGTAACGCCCCTGTTTTTCATTTATATTAACATGTTGTATTTGTTTATAATTTGCGCAATTAAATTATTTAATTAGGTGAGTAATTGTTTATAAGTGTTTTAAATATTTAATTTTAGTATAAATTGTTATTGGTTTATTTTATATCATTTTATTATTTTATTTTTATTATGTTAATTAAATGTTAATCATCATAATCTAACGTTATTAATACTAAATATAGCTGATTTAATGGAATATATGTATCCATGCATTTTAATTTTAAGCCACACCTAAATCGTGCATTTGATTTTATTTCAAATAAATGTGTACATTTTAGTTATATAATGGTCTTTATTATTTAATTAATATTAATTTGAATTTATGTTAATAATTGGCATTTTATTTTAAATGATATTAAAATCGTGCATGGGGTTATTATGCAAATGTGAATTTTTATTTTGTTTTACTTTATGAAAATGTTATGAATTTGTTTATACCTTGTTTATGAGTGTTATAAACGTGCTTCGTTCTTATATGATTTGATACCGAAATCTCGTGCAAATTTAATATGTCGGAGTTATATGTGTCTTATATATGAATATATGTTCGTTTCATGTTTTCGGGTTCATATGTATGAGATATGAGTTTATTTTGATTTGGAATCCAAATCGGGGGCTAACGAGCAATTAGCGCACCCTTGGTTCCATATTTGATATCTTGAGCTCGGGAACTCGGATTCGAGTTCCGTCAACTTTGTTGAACTCGTATCAAAGATTCGGGTTTAATGAACTTAGCCTTATAATTTTCCGAAATCATTTGAACCTTCGAAATTCAACTGAATACCGAAACGGATGCAAATCTGTCACCCTTTACTAAAAATGCCATAACTTATGCAAACCTTGACCAAATTAACTATGGTTGGATGATTTAGAACCCTAACTCAACCCTCTAATAGCCCTTGATCAGCCTTAACTGAACCAACCCTCACACATAAAGAAAACTCAGCCAAAACATTCTGCTCTCCAGAAAATCCCGTAACCTTGCATGCCTTGGAGATTTTGGAGCTCAAATCTCTTCCATCTTCCATCCAATCAACAAGGTAAGCTTAGGGTTGTAATATACATTCAATATGTGTCATTTTAAGCTATGAATCCCCAAATTTGATCATGGTTTCATGAGTTCTTGGCTGATTTTGAAAAATAATAGGTTTAGAGCAATTTTGATGATCTTATTCGATTCTTGATGGATTTGAGTGATTCCAAGCTTGAATATGATTGTTTTGACATCCTCTTCTCATTTATGATCATTGATTACATGGTAGTTGGAGTATTCATGACATATCATTTATGAGACTTTGAGAAAATTTCATGAAATGGTCACTTATGCCTGCGTTTCAAGTTTGAGCTTCCTTGGGACTGATTTATAGGTCAAATTGGTGTTGTTTTGCTGCGTATGTGTTGGCCTAACTTACATGAACCTGTTGAGATCAAGGAGATCAGTTGTTGCTCTGTTTTGTGGCCTCGTTTTGCCCTGTTTTGGTCTGGTTTAATTGCTGTCAGCTGCTACGTTCTCCCTTGTTTGTTGCTGCGTTAGTTGCTGTCCATTTCCCTTGTCTTTCTGCTGTAATTCCAGTCGTGGGGGGGAGAGTTGTTTGTGTCAGTTGCTGCTTGATCTTCTGCCTTACCTGTGTGTTAGCTGCTGCTGCTGCGATTGCTTCTGTTGCCTCTCCCCGGCCGGGTAATTTTGGTGTGAAAATCTCCCCGGGCGGGGAGATTGTTTCTGCTTCACTGCTGCTGTTTGCTGTTAAGTTGCTGCTGCTGCTTCATTTCTTTTCCCCTTTTTCCTTCATGCATGTTATGAATGGTTGAATGTTGCATGCATTTGACTAAGGAATTGCATGAATGTTATTATGGTTGCATGTTACTGTACGTATGCATATATATGTATATTTATATAAGTTAATAGATCGCATGCATGTTGTTGTGGTTGCTGTACGTGCATGGAAGATATATATATATATATATATATATAATATAAAATATGCATGTATATTTATATATATATTATATATAATTATATATGTTTACTAAATATTAAATAATATTTGATTTAATTAAATTATGGAAATTAAATTGTTATCTATTTCATGTTATTTAATTTCCGATTATGATTTGAATGTAATTAAACGTTTATTTTCTAAGTATTAACGTGTTATAGTACGGGATATGATCATTATTTGCATTCTTGAATTGAAATGTTATAAAATGTGAAATATATGATTTATGAATTATGAGTTGAAAGAATGGGAAACCTTCGTTTATTAATTAGAATTGATTGATTTACTCGACTTGGCATGATTCATGAAAGGATATGAAACAAATGAATATGATACCTTCATTTCTTGAAAGTACTTGAATCAATGGCTTATTTATATGCCTTAAATTCCTTAATAGTGCACATGAACATATTTATGACATAATATCATCTTTACGCATTCATATCATGTTCATTGCATGTCGTGCGTCTTATATGGTTCATTTGGAGTCTTGAGTCTCACAAACACGTTACGTTGTCCTTTGTACAGTTATCTCCAGGACTGAAAAATCTTGTTCAACTAGGCACTCGGTAACTCGTATCCTTGTATCGACTTGTTCCAGGTGAGGGTGTTTTCGTTCTAGTTACATATTAAACCCTACAACCCTTATATGAAAAGCTTTGGCCAAAATCTTAGGAATATATATATGATATTTTCAAAGTAGAGTTTATCGAGTAAATATTGATCGAGTAAATCCTTTTCAAATGAGTTATGAAATATGTTATGTTCTTATGAATCAAATGTTTTGGCGAGATTATGCATGTATGATATGTTCACGGGCCCAGGGACTTAGTGCAAGTGGCTATCCAGGGAGGCAAGGGCCGACGGTGATCCCTTGTACTAGTCCCACCATATGTATGGTGATACCGGCCCTCGCTAGGAGGTTTAGCAGGGAATGGGAGCTAAGTGCCCTTGGGGGAGTCATGAAACCCCATTGGCCTATGTATGAGGTGGTCGGGTCTTGCTAACCCGTCCACCACCCGGAGGAAGAAGGTTGGAACTTAATCTATGTTTATGATTATGATTATATTTATGATTGATAGACACCGTGCGGGAAGGCCGGGACACGGATTGCCCAAACGAATATGTTTAGGATATGATATATGATTTGTGTGTATTATGATATATTGCATGGTCACCTATTTAAGGTATCAATGATATTTGTCGTACACGGTCGGAGTTTGGTTGGAGATAATGCACGCTCACTCGCCGAGCCTTTATGCTATGTATGAATTATAAACTTAATAAATTTAATATGATTAGTTGTAAAGTTCGAGCATTGCTTAGCCTTTTTCTTGCCCTTTTTGGGAACTAATTTTAAATAAAACCTTGCTCGGGATTTACGACTTGTATGTGCATGTTTTATATATACGTAATTCGCTCCTGCTCACTCAGTCTTCTAGAGACTGACCCTCTCCCTCCCCAACCTTTTAGTGCGCAGGTTTGGCTTTGGAGTTTCGAGCTAGGCGGAGTTGTGTGGAGTCTTTGAGTCGGTCAAGTTAAGTTAGGAGAGTCTCTACACTCGCATATATGTATTTAAATTATGTATGATGCGATCCTATAATATTATGAAATTGAATCTTATGTAATTGTTATTGAATTTTCTTGTCGGGCTTGTTATGAATTAAAAGAGGCCTGAGGAGCCCAAGTCTGCCTGTGGTTCGAATGTTTAATTTTTGCAGGCCCGTGGCCAATGCACGTATTTGGATTTATTTCTCCGTTGCATTATGTCTTGTTGATTGGTTATAATTGCAGGGTCTAAGTTCAGCCTAGCTTAGGAGGGTTTTTCTGTTTGTCTCCCGTTCGCTGTGGTTTGATACGGGTGCGAATTTACCATTTCGTTACTCGTGTTGAGCCATAGTGCGGGGAATGTGGTGCCTCACGTGCGGGGTGCTACATAGAACCCTTAGTATCTTGGCTTTCCCTGAACTTGAAATCATTATATTGACCGGTTCTCTTTAACTCTTTCCATTCCAACTTCTTACTTACCTAATCCGAAGTGTCTCAATTCACCTTTTCTTCTCCCTCTTGCCCGAGTTGGCTTCCAATAACTTGAATTAGGTAATCCCATTTTTTTTTTCCCTTCACTTCTATCATGAGTTAGGTAGTCCTACGGAATCCGGTTGAAATGACTTTTGTTATATAGGTGTGTGAATGTTGATCTTGCGAGTTGTAAACATCACACCCTACCACTATCTCCTCGAGTACCCACTAACTTCAATAGAACTTGTAAGTTACTCCCACAATTGATCCTTCTATTCCGAAACTTATCACTCGAACCATAACCCAATTAGAAGAGACCATGACTCTTGAATTCTTGTATGAAATTCCCCGGTGTCTCCTTACAACTTCCAAGACAAAGAAAAGAGCTTGTGATAGATTGTGGTTGTCATAGAGATTGGCCGTGGTTTGATATTATCTTTGTAACTTATAAATCAAAACTCATTTCAAAGTAAATGCATGCGATTAGTATATGCTCATGCCACATAATTAACACCCAAAGCATGAATTCGATGCAAAATGCAACATATAAATCAACAAAATTTAGGTTAAACACATTTAACAATATATTTTCCATATCAGGTTTCAATAACAAGGTTCATGATCAATACAATGCATATGTTAACACGTTGTTCGTAAGCTGTTCGACCTATACTTGACACGACACGACACTAGAACTTTGGTTTTGCCACTTGGAGCTCTGAAACCACCTTAAGATGTAGCACCTGCGACGAGAGCACCACATCCCTGCACTATGAGCTTGATCCACATATGAAATGTCTAGTCCATAGATGAACCAAACTCACAGCGAACGGAAGACAATGAAAAATACTGTCCTAGTTAGGCAAAATCTAACCCTGGGACAATCAACAGTAGCTAAAATACGGAAGCAAAGCAGTCAATCATTCAATGTCCAGACAATTAAAAGTAACTCGAACAGAAAGTAAATATGGGTTCCACTAAATTCCAGAAACCTGTCCTAATCTGTCCCGAATATCATACAATCCAATTACATAAAACGGGTTCAACTAAGTCAATAGAACCTGTCCTACCCTATTCCGAGTCATATCAATTCAATAAATGGCACATCGGCCCAATAAAAGGATCAATACAATACAATAATCAATATAAGATGCAGTGAGTGTACAAGTGCAGAAATCAGACAAAGACACGACAATCTAACTCCACCAAGCAACCACCTGTAAAGAACCTGAAAGAAAGGAAAAAGAGGGATCAGTCTCTAGAAGACTGAGTAAGCAGGAGGTATACGTATATATAGAAACATGCACATGCAAGCCGTAAATCCCGAGCAAAGTTTTAGGTAAAGTAATTCCCAAAAAGGGCAAGAAATCAGTTAATCATTGCTCGAACTTTACAACTATCAATTTAGACACTTAATTACAATTTCAGGCTATAAGTTGCTCGACGAGTGAGCATGCACAATCTCCAACCAATCTCCGACCGTGTACAACAATAGGTTTCAATGTTTAAAGGTGATCATGCAATTCAATCAATACGATATAGTGCAATCAGTGCAATAGTGTAATCAAGCAGTGCAATCAGTCAAGGCAATAATCCATGGGTAACCCGTGGTGCCGAATTCCCCCACAATCTCCTTTTCCCTCCATGATGGTTCGGGTAGGTAGCCCTCGCCATCCAGTCATGGTGAACATCAGGAACACGACTCCTATGGCCGGGATTCTTTCCTCCACCAACTCCTAGTGGATTCAGGGTTAATCCTACAGTATGGGACCGTGCACGAGTTCACCATCGGCCCGATACCCCCCTGGCTAGCTCAATACACATGTCCCAAGGCCCCAATCAATGTGCAGTACAATATCTCGCCAAAACAGGAAGGGTCAGTAAATAGCAATAGCAATAGGTTCAATTTCAATAAATGTTTGCTCGATAACCGTTTTGGAAACAATATAAATATAAATATGGTTTTAAGCCGAATTCCCTTCATGCAGATTTTAGGGTTTAATACGTAACTATAACGAAAACACCCTCACCTGGTAATCGACGAAACAAGACAAGCGAGCAAAGTAGTGCCTACGAAACAGGGATATCGCCACCCTGGAGAAGAACTGTACAAAAAGGAAACAAGGTGTACTCGTGAGAGGAGACTCAGTATGAACCAAATAGGACGCACGACATTGCTCATGAAATGTTCAAGTGTGCAGTTAATGTTCCAAGTAACAATTAAACATACAATTAAAGCCACACATACGATTTAGGACCATTAAGTTCGTATTTTAAACCAACTAAGCACGTAGAGCAATTAAGCGAACTTAAACGTACTAAATAATTCACAATTGAATTGATTAAAGCAAATAATCGACATAAAATGAGGTCAATAAATTAACAAATTAAGGATTTATATTTTCATGTATCATATCGATTCATACAATTCATAATTAGCACTTTATTACGCGTTCATGATTAAATTTATAATTTACGACAATTTACGAAAAAAATACAATAACTTCAGAAATTCGTATAAAATCAACCGGGCATCTGATTGACGAACGAAAAACGGTGATAGACTCACCACAACGAAAGGAACATGTTGTCCGAAAGGCGTCGGGATGCCGCCACCGAAACCTGTCGGACCGCCACTGATAGTCGTTGGATCACCACCTCCGGTGGCCAAAAAGTTCCACGTGAAAGGTGATACGATCCTCTCAACAAGCACAACAAAGGCCCTCGATCAATTTCTGGAAATACGACAACCACCGGATTTAATTAAAGAAAAACAAACACAAAACTAGAAGCCAAGAAACAAAATTAAATGCAAACCGTTCAACGAAAATGAAATCCGAGCATACCACTGGAAAGCCCATGACGAGACCTTCGAAACCCATAACTCAATTGCTGGAAAAATTAGCCGTATAGTTGACCGGCGTTGACCCACCGATCCGCTACCGGTTCTCCCCCAATGGCCGGTTCTTGAGTCGCCACCACCGTGAAAAATTTGACTTCGTCGAGTAGAGTAATTCTTTTGAAGGACCCGTCACCAGAAAAGGCCGAACCGCCGCCTTCGCCAATGCTACCTTGTCGAAACTGCTACCTACGGCTGTTTTATGTCCGAATTGATGCCGGAATCAGACTTAGGACGGTCGAACACCTTGGAAACCACTAACCTTCATCGAAAAAAGTCACCGGAGGAAAGCTTTTGGTGGCGCAACAATAACACGCGCCACCGCCGTCGCCTTTGATCGGCGGGTGAGCCGTCGTGTGGTGTCCGTTGGCCACTCCACCTACACGAAAAGAGACTTCGGGAAGTCTTCTCTCAAACCTTGGGTTACGTACGTTAAGAAGGTCGCCGAAAACGGTGAAGTCGTGGGCTACCACCACCTGCTTGACGCGAAAAATCTCCTCCGTCGGTTGTCTTCAGGCCAAGATCTTGCTACGGTTGTGATCACGTCGTCGAGCTCTTCGAAAAGCACTATTGGTTCGTCAAAATCCATCGAGAAATGAGCAAGTTTGGATTACGTTTGTGATTAGTGTGTGTGTGTGGTGTTTTCGTCAGAGAGAGAGAATACTGAGGTCTGGCACGTTCTTCGAGGTTCCGGGTGTTTTATTCTGAATCCTCACGCTCAAGAATTAAGCCATAGGGGGGCTAACGATGTCAGAATTGGGCAAGCTTAGAGTCTACGGACTTATTTCGATGCCCCGAATGCGTTAAAGGGGTCAAAGAGATAAAAAATCTCAACGAAACGAGAAATGACCGAAACCCCTAAAAAGAGAAAATTGCAAAGAAGCCCCTAAACTCTGAAGGTGCTGCAATTAAGGCCACATAAAACACATAAACATATAATTAAACACATAAGAGAGTCGACACGTGCCATAGCCCGTACACCGGAAGAGCGGGGCGTTACAGGTAAATTGCGGCAACCCCCTATCCTTTGGCATGTTTCGTACTTTCCCCATTAACCTTTAAATTACGTAATTTTTCCCCTAACCTTTGTAAAACGTATCACTTTCCCCCTTTTGGATGGAATCTTGGGGAATATTTGTTAGGAATAGTGCCCTAGAAAGCCGATTGTATATCCGCTTTGTACTTTTCCTTATTGTAATCACAGATAATCTTTGAATAAAATAACGAATTGAGGCAACCCTTCTTTATATGCTCTTGTTTGGTATGCGTTTAGTTTAGCTGTGCATATATGAGAACTCCCCTAATCCTGATGACTTTAGGACTCTACCATTTAGGTAAAATGGTTCATGAAACGAGCCCTATATCACATAAGTTATGATTAGTAAAATACTCCAAGCCGATAAGTCCTACAGACAGTGGGAGTATCAACCTGACTCCTCTAAGGCTTGCTTGTGGGATCACGCCCTTAAGAAGGACCACCTTGTTTCATGGAGGTGCAAAGTGTATAGTTGATACATGCGTGATACATGAGGGTGCTTACTTCCATAAGTAAGTTCACTGAGGTACCCCGTGTGAGAAGATTCCTAAATGGGAAAGAAAGTTTCTATTTCAGGAAATGGAAACTTCCAGATTAGAAAATATCTCACGAGTCAATGATGTGATTAATTGATCCTTAGACTTGAGGTTCCATGTCACTTTATGATTAACTCTGTAGTCTTAGGTATAAGCTTTAAAGGATGTCACCTTAGACAACTGATTCAAGGCTTATGCTGGGGCTGCACAAGTGACTCATGAAAGTGAATGAGAATCAAGAAAGGACCTACACTTGCATTTGCAAGGTGATCTCTTATTGTGTAAGTCATTCATATGCCATATGGAGTCCTTGGCCAAGGCAGTAGATCAAGACATCAAGAAAAGGGTTTCTTGGATTGAGATCAAATGGATATGAAATGCACTTAGCTTTAAGACAAGATTATTAGGGTTCTGATTATTCCCTTACCCTAGATCTTGGTTGAGAGATAGTAAGTAGGAGGATTGTATCTCACATGAATCAATGACTTAAAGGTTCTGTCGAATCGAGACATTCCAATTCAGCTAGGGGTTAAACACCTGTTGCTAGACTATGGTCGTTTAATCTGTGGACTGATTAATTAATTAGTGAATTAATTAATTAGGGTCACTGCTAATTGAATTGAGAACCTAGAGGGTCACACACAATAACTTGGTTACATGAGTTAAGGCTTTGAAATGATTAAACGAGTTAATCGAGCCAAGAGGGTTCCACACTTGCGAATCACACGTGTGGGTCACGTGAGTGGCACGTGTCCTTGGGACATGTGTCTCACACGTGTATATATGTATCATATATGTTAAATAATTAATGTGTTAATTATTTAATAGACTTTGGTTTAATTTTGAATTAAAAAGAAAGTCTTACTTTAGAGAAAAATATTCTATTTAATTAATTACGAATTAATTAATTAGATAAATAAGTTATTTATTTATTAATAAATAAAGTATAAAATTATCCAAAAGGGGTTTGGATATTTTAGCTCTCTTAAAAGTTGATTTGAATTAGAATTCAAAAGTCAAAGTTGGGAATTACTTGATGATCAAGTAATAAGAGAGAGAGGGACCAAATCCTTAGTCCATAAGGACTAGGTTTTCGGCCGCCCCTCCCTTGGCTATATATAGGGGAGCTCGAGCACCCCTTAAGGTTAATAGACAATTCTTTTGGTTCATGTGTTGAACACCATCATTTCTCCAAGATCAAATAAACCCTAGGTTAAGCCTAAACACTAACTAGAGAACTAGCATCCTTACTAGTTAGATTGTAGTCAAGTTGGTGGACTATCTCTAGAGAGCTTCAAGTTAGAAGTTTTGAAGATTCGAGCTTTACCAAGGAGAGGGGATCAAGCCGCGAGAACAGCGTTCTTGGGTGGCTTGAAACGCTTCAAGAAAGATTATTTAAAAGTAAGTTTCTAATCTCTACGAATTTGGATTCACGATTGCGAATTTCGATCCTTTTGTTGGAAATTTTTTTAAATTTCCGCTGCTTTCTGATTCCTGTTTTCCAACAATATTCTGTTTAACTTTTTTGACAAAACTTTGACGTAATTTCTAAGGCAAATCTACTCAAACTAAATGTCAAATGTGTTAACATTATCCATCAAATCGAAGCTCTCGACACAAGGAACACAATGGTGGCCTTGAAACCAAAATTTGATACCTGGCGAAAGAGGAATTATCAGTCAAAGATAGCGCACGGAAAACACAGCTTTGCAGGTGAATTCCCCGTAGTTTTCGGCGATCAATAAGATCGAATGGGGTATGAGTTTTGTTGGTCTTGGAGAGAGGAACACAATGGTGTTGGTCTTGGAGAGAGGAACACAATGGTGGTGGTCTTTGTTGGGAATAGTGCCCTGAAAATTCAATTTGTTGAATTAATTAAACTGAATTTACAGCAAGTTGTGAGTATTTCACATATTGATAATTAATGGCGTGTGATGGTATTCTTATATGAAATGTGTTTTATAGGAAAAGACTTTGAATACCGAAATCACGTGTCATTAAAGTTCTAGTTGGTAAGATAAGAATATGTTATTATCAAGACTATAACGTGGTTATATAAGATGATTAGTCTTTCGTCATAGGGAATGGTGATTCCAATTATAACACGTTGATGATTTTCAATAGGATTGGAAACATCGAACTGGACCACTGAGATTATTTATTTTATACTGCTATCTAAAATGAATAAAATCTCAGGAAGCATTGTACTCTTAATCCTGATAATGTTTCGGTTTTAGGCATGTAGTGTTAGTCACTGTAATATACTCGAAGTGAGGTCTCGGTAACGGGTGGCCAAAATACTTTGTACGTTCAGTGACAACATGAAATGTGCTAAAGAGTTATATTGATCGAGGTATCTGTGGCCTTGCTGGAAGGTAAAAGATATCCTTCAAATAGATTTGCAAAAGTTCGAATTAAGACTTTGGCCAAAGCACTTCGCGTGATACGTCACCGAAGTTGTATGTTGAATGTGTTTCACATACAGAGAATTTGAACTTAAGGTGAATCAATAAATTTCAAATTAGATATGAAAAATAAATGATAGTAGTTGCAATTTATTTTTCATGGATATCTACACGGAGGAGTGAGATGTGAAATTAATCTAGATTGAGAAATTCGTGAATAATTTAATTAATTTTAGAGTGCAACAATATTTATTTAGTGGAATTAAATATTGTTAAACGGTAATTAATTATTGTCATGAGATGATAATATATTAATCCGTTTGGAGCTAAAATTAATTAGTCCTGCAGGTCCCCCTGCAAGCCCCAAATTGAAAAACCCGAAGAGAAAATATTAAAAGGAAAAAGAGAAATGATTTTTCAAAGTGTTTGGAAATAGCCAAGGGATTTATTTTAATAAAATAAATCAAAGTTCCAAAAAGTTGGAAATGCCCGGAATTTTATTTTGGAGAAAATAAAATTTTAAAATTTTTTTTCCAAAAAAAAAAAAAAAAGTGACTGGCATTTTGCTGACGTGACACGCCACGTCAGCAGGTTGGGCCCAGTTGGCGCTGACGCAGCATTCACGTGGCGCACCAAATGGATGGATCAGATGGCGCCGCCTCATCATTGGCAACCGGTCTAAATTGACTGTTGACTGAGAAGTCAACGGGTCATGGAATCGAGTCGGAACCGGCTCAAATGGATAGGGTAGGCCGGACCGGATCCGGGTAGGACCGACGCGGGACACGTGGCATCTTCTGGTTGAGGGGCGCGTGTACAACACGCGCCAACATACAGCCAACTTGTGACCGCGCGTGCGGGCGCGTTTGATGACGTGGCAGCGCGTGATTGGTCCCGCTGGACTTGTGGCATTGAGTGCTTCTGCGTGGTGGCCTCGTAATTCGTTAATATTTCCAGCGCAGCAAGTTGGGGTGTGTACCATGACTTTTTTGCCCTTATAATTTTGCCTATAAATAGGCAATGGGTTGGCTGACAATTTCATTCCATTTTTTTTTTAGCAGCTATTTTTGGCTGCTTTCATGAGATTGTTAGGCTGCTTCTCTTTCCTATTTTTTTAATTAATCCTTAATTAAGGGATTAATTAATATATAATTAGGTGGTTATATAATTAATATATAAACCACTTAATTATTAGAAAATAGGAATTTTCTAATTTTAGAAAAATGAGTTTTTCTAGAAAATATTTTCTCGAGTATTTAGGGAAATACTCGCGGAGCCCACACTCCGAGGGTTGAGTCGGGGATATTGTGGGGAAGCTCTGCCGGTCTCACGAAAGGGAAAGGAGCTGGAAAAATGTCGTTAGATAGCCATGTTTGCAGTACGGTAATCCTTTTCAATTATATTATTTTAAGCATGATAAATTATGTGCTCTTTTGTGTTAATTGTATGTTAGATATTTATCTGCTTAAGTGATTTAAAATTTATTGTCAATTGCATGTATATACTTGAGAAGATCCGGCTAGTCTTCCGCTTTTGTATTAAAATGTTTTTAAAATATTTTAATACTTGTATTATAATAAAAATTTTAAATTGTGGTCCCGGACCGCTACTGTTCTGGGCCCGACTCCCAGCTACTGGTATCAGAGCCGTGCTCTAGATATATACATGCATTGATATGATGCATGAGATGCATAATTTTAAATCTGCTACTGTGCACCTAAATTCTGTCAAAGGAGGCTGGTTTTTAAGTGGGACCGTTTGTGACCCCTCCAGTGTTTCCTGGGAATTTACGTGGAATTGTAATCTTCTAGGAATCGATTTCAATAATCTTCCTGGTTAATTGCCGAATCAGTAAATATGATTTAAATTATTCGATAATTTATAACATATTTACTTAAAGTGCCATTTAATTTTAAGCATGATAATTATATGATAATTATTTGAAAGCATGCTTAATTGTTTTGGTTTATGGCATGATCATGATAATATGAGATATTATGTCACTTACAATTATGCATATTTTATTTAATGTGATTAAATGATATTGTTTAATAGAGATTAGACGCGATGCATAATTGAACTAATATTTTTCGGCCTAATTAATAAATAGTTATTAAATTGCCTTAAAATATTATTGGGATTTTAAATATGATTTAGTGATCCTAGTGGGAGCGTATTAATTAGATTAATCACTTCCAACAATAAGACGCCAAAAGTGATTATAAGATAATCAAAAGATAATCCACACCTTTTAAAAATTCAAGTGGGAGCGAGATGAAAAGAGTTGGATTCTCACGGCCTCCATTACCCGTCTATAGCATAGTGGATGTATACTACTCCCTTCGGCGGGTATATATTCGCGGTATACAAGATTAGACTTCTACGGATAGAATGAAATACGGGAAAGTCAGCTCGACCACGCCTCCGTGGAGTGTCTTGACCTACTCGTACGGACTTCTAGGTAATGGTGCACACTTGACTAAGTAATGTATTAACCTCCCTTCGGAGCTCTGTTACATTTACTTAGAGGCCAAAGGTTGACGTGGTGGATTGACATTGTTTGGTAAGAGTTACCTAGATGACATGTTAATTAAGAATAGTTTTTGCTTTTCTAAGCGATTTTCGACCTCGCCTCCGGGGAGTTAACTGCAGTTAGTTAAGTCACCATTGCGTAAATCAAAATGCTTACGT
This sequence comes from Lantana camara, assembly GCA_037501455.1. Taxonomy (NCBI): domain Eukaryota; kingdom Viridiplantae; phylum Streptophyta; class Magnoliopsida; order Lamiales; family Verbenaceae; genus Lantana; species Lantana camara. The sequence goes on along the minus strand of CM074857.1, from coordinate 96,648,558 downwards.
GGATTTCATTTATTGGTTGGACGCAGAAGAAAGTGAAATACATAATCATAACTTGCATAATTTTATTTATTTCAGTTTTATAATAATTACGATCTCTCTTAGCCCACTCCCAACTATTTGTCTATAAGAAAATAGGCTAGTAAGGGTTCAAATATGCTGACTAGGAAATGAATCTTGGCATCGTGTTGAGACACGAAAGTTTATGTACTCACTGAACCTTATCCGAAATTTCAAATACTACAACCAATCAGGATCAGAAAGACACTTATGCCAAGTAGATCAAGTGTAATGATCTGGCTACTCTTAGATTCTGACATCTGTCTCCAATGTTGTGCTTAAGTATCAAATGCATGAGATGTCCACTGATAAGAACATGTTTTGAAGACAGAATCGTACGAAGGTACGAGCCAATAAGAAGATTGTTAGTTATGAAGATGTTTGAAGGATCACCAATTCAGAATCATATTATGATATGATAACTAATCTGAACGAGATTGAAAGCCTCTGTGCTTAAAGAAACAATCTTAACAGACAGGATACAATCTTATACTCACTGCCTAAATCGTTTATACCTTCAAGATTAATTTTAAATTTTTTTTAAACCCCAACCTGAACCAATGAACGACCTCAATATGGCAGAAAGGGTGATGTGGACTAAGGGAAAAGTTCTCTTAAATCAGACATCAATATCCACGGCCAAAAAAGCCAGTAAGTGGAAGAAAGAAAAAGGAAAAGTTCCCAATCTAAGGTTCAGAAATACAAAGTCAAATACGACAATGGAAAAGTGTTTCTATTTCGGTGGTAACGGATATTGAAAAAGAAATTGTCCAAAATACTTAGTTTGTTTGTTTGTTACGCCTTTTAGATAAGATATGAAGATATCTTACTCGTTGAAAATATGTTTAGTTGAAAATTCACCGGACTCCTGGTGTGTGAACTTGAGATCAACTAATCATATTTGCAAGTCGTTGTGAAGATTCAAACTAACCAGAAAGTTTGAAAAACAGCGAACACACAACTGCTGCTCGGGGATAATACAAGTGTAATTGTATTAGCAGTAAGGACTATAAAGTCATATTTTGGCAATAGGGTTTTAATATTATACGTGCCATATATATACAGAAATTTGATTTCTGTGAATTATTTGATAATTAATGGTCTAACAGTTTATTTTGCATAAAGGTTCACCTAGCAAAATAAAAGGTTTATTTGCCCTGACAAAATAAAAGATGGTCTTTTATACCTCAATGAAAACCCTATTTTAAGTTTAACATTAAGAAGCTTGACTTACCATCTAAGAGGAAAAACTTCTACGTGGCACCTATCTATTGGTCAATTGAATCTGAATAGGATCCAAAGACTGATTGTTGAATCCTATTGACTTGAAAACAGTATCAATCTGCGAATCCTATTAAGAAAGTTAAGATGACCAAGAAGCTTTTTTTGAGACAAAGGGTACTTAAGCCATGAAGTTGCTTGTGCCAGTTCATACGGATATGTGATCCTATGAATGTTCAAGCAAGAGAAAGTTTTTGCGTACTTCATCATTCATTTGAATGATTACTCTAGATACAGATATGTTTATTTGATGAGACTTAAGTCTGTATTGTTGAAGAGTTCAAGGAATATAAGACTAAAGTCAAAGAGTCAAATTAGAAAACATATCGAGGCACTTCGATTAGATCGAAGTAGTGATAAGTATCTATGTTCAGAGTTAAATCGAATTTCTCAAATGAGATTAGATCTCAACTATCTGTATAAGATACGTATTAGCAAGGATGTATTACAAAAAGAAGAAATAGAACTCTGATAATGATGGTAAGATTCATGAAGAGTCATGCTACCCTACGAAGTTCGTTTTGGGGTCTTGCACTCAAAAACAACAAATACACTAAACCTAGTTCTATCTAAGTCAGTTCCTAAAACACTGATGGATCTATAGCTGGGGTGAAAACCCTGTATCTTTTATCTTCGGATTTAAGGTAGCCTAACCCATGTGTTTAAAATGGATCCTGACGAGTTAGAATAAAGAACAAAGGTTTACTTGTTCTAGGGTTATCCTAGAAGAACAAGAGGTGGTATATTTTGTAATTTGAGAAAACACAAAAGACGTTTGTGAATATTTCAAAGATGATTACATAGATAACCACAAAGGGTGGAAGCAAAATAGTGTTAAAAAGAAATAACAGTATTAGATACTGATTTCCATAAACCCGTGATAACTGAAAATGTATTAAATACATGTGATGTATCAAATACAACATGTGATGTAGAGACGTGTACACGAGAGCATCATTGTAGTGGGAGGATTGTCAGGACACCTAACAAGACACCTAAGATTAACCCAAGTGGTTGAATCTAACGTTTCTGATCCTGTTACGTGTAATGAAGCTGTGGAAGATATAGACGCTGTCCATTTGGTCAAAAGCCATGGAATCTAAGTTAGAATCTCTATATTCTAACAAAGTCTTGAACTTGTAAAGGCGCCTGAAGGCATTAAACCCATTAGATACAATTGGGATCTACAAGAAAATAAAATGGAAAATGGATGGAAAAGTAGAGACTTTAGAGCAAAACTTATGGCAAGGGATTTTACCCAGAAAGAAGAAATCAGTTATGACGTCTTCTCGCCTATAGCAATGCTTAAGTCCATTATCCTCTCCATTTTATCTCATTGTCGATTATGAGATTAGATAAATGGATGTAAATACTATGCTCTTCAACGGGCACCTTCGAGAAGAAAAGAAAACATGGCATAACCTGAAGGCTTCACAGCCAGAAATCAGGTGCATATGATGCAAGCTTAATAGATCGATTTATGATCTTAAGCAAGTGTCTGGATCATGGAACATCTGGATTAAAGAGGCAATTTAAATTCTTTGGATTTGTGCAATTGCCTGATGAACCATATGTGTATAAATGACATCAAGATAATGTTGTAACATTTTCATTTTTGTACATAAACAATATTCTGCTCATTGGGAAGAGCGCAAGAATTTTTTCAGTGGTCAAGATTCGGATGTCAAATCAGTTGACACGTAAGACCTATGTGAGACCAATGCTATTCCAAGGATCAGACTTTTGTCGTGATCACGGGAATAAGGAGATTGGTTTATCATAAGAAGCATAAATGGATATGATGCTGGTAAGGTATAATATGATAAATTCCAAGAAAGGTTCATTACTTTTTAGATATGGAATTTATCTATCTCAGGATCAGTGTCCTGAGACAACTGAATAGATAGAAGACATGATTAGAGTTCCGCAGCGGAAGCTTTATGTATGTCATATTATGTACAGGGCCAGATGTCTATTATGAATTAGGTTTAAGTTAACAGATATTAGTCAAACCCTAGAATCTGACACTGGGTAATAGTTAAAGCATATATTGGAGTACTTGAGAAGGACTTGAGATTATATGTTTGTCTACCACAGTGGTGAGCTCATTTCAATAGAGTGCACAAATTCGGATTTACAATCTGATTTGTATTCTAGATGTTTGACACCAGACTACGTGTTTACTCTAGAAAGAGCAACCGTTAATTGGAGAATGTTAAGCAGACTTGTATTGCTTACTTCACCATAAAAGTTAAATATATGGTAGCTTAAGAAGCAGCCACTTAGATGTATTGGCTTTATGATTTCCTAGTTGCTGGCTCAGAGAAACATCTAAAAGATTCCTTCACTAAAGTATTGGCGCAAAAGAGTGCAAAACGAGTTTTGACACTCAAGTGAAAGCAATAAGACCTAGATGTATAGCCAAATTGAATTTAGGGCAAGTGGAAGATTGTTGGGAATAGTGCCCTGAAAATTCAATTTGTTGAATTAATTAAACTGAATTTACGGCAAGTTGTGAGTATTTCACATATTGATAATTAATGGCGTGTGATGGTATTCTTATATGAAATGTGTTTTATAGGAAAAGACTTTGAATACCGAAATCACGTGCCATTAAAGTTCTAATTGGTAAGATAAGAATATGTTCTTATCAAGACTATAACGTGGTTATATAAGATGATTAGTCTTTCGTCATAGGGAATGGTGATTCCAATTATAACACGTTGATGATTTTCAATAGGATTGGAAACATCGAACTGGACCACTGAGATTATTTATTTTATACTGCTATCTAAAATGAATAAAATCTCAGGAAGCATTGTACTCTTAATCCTGATAATGTTTCGGTTTTAGGCATGTAGTGTTAGTCACTGTAATATACTCGAAGTGAGGTCTCGGTAACGGGTGGCCAAAATACTTTGTACGTTCAGTGACAACATGAAATGTGCTAAAGAGTTATATTGATCGAGGTATCTGTGGCCTTGCTGGAAGGTAAAAGATATCCTTCAAATAGATTTGCAAAAGTTCGAATTAAGACTTTGGCCAAAGCACTTCGCGTGATACGTCACCGAAGTTGTATGTTGAATGTGTTTCACATACAGAGAATTTGAACTTAAGGTGAATCAATAAATTTCAAATTAGATATGAAAAATAAATGATAGTAGTTGTAATTTATTTTTCATGGATATCTACACGGAGGAGTGAAATGCGAAATTATTCTAGATCGAGAAATTCATGAATAATTTAATTAATTTTAGAGTGCAATAATATTTTTTTAGTGGAATTAAATATTGTTAAACGGTAATTAATTATTATCATGAGATGATAATATATTAATCCATTTGGAGCTAAAATTAATTAGTCCTGCAGGTCCCCCTGCATGTAGCATCCCTCAAGTGAGGCACCACATCCCCCGCACTATGGCTCAACACGAGTAACGAAATGGAAAGTCCGCACCCATATCAAACCATAGCAAACGGGAGACAAATAAAACAACTTCCTAAGCTATGCGGAACTTAGACCCTGCAAACATAACCAACCAACAAAACAGAGTGCAGCGGAAACTAAAATCCAAACACATGCATTGGCCACGGACCTGCAGAAATTAAACACACGAACCACAAGCAGACTTGGGCTCCTCAGGCCTCTTTTTAACTCATAACAAAGCCCGGCAAGGGTAATTCAATAACCAATGCATAAAGATTCAAATTCATAACTTACAAAGTCGAATCATACATAATTTAAATACATATGCGAATGCAGAGACTCTTCTAACTCAACTTGACCGACTCAAAGACTCAACACAACTCCGCCTAGCTTGAAACTTCAACGCCAAACCTGCACACTAAAAAGTTGGGGAGGGAGAGGGTCAGTCTACAACTCGACTGAGTGAAGGGATACCCACACACGCTATATATATATATAGGAGCAAAGCATATTCCAATCATATACAGGTCGTGAACTCAGGGATAGTTTTTACACACCAAAGTTTTGCCCGTGATATATACATATAGGTATTCTTAACAAAACCGAACGAATTGAAGCTTCAAGGACCCATATTACACCAAATCATACCGAATCAAGTCAAATCAAATCATAACGATTCATATCAATTCGTATCAATTCTTATCTTTCATATTCAAAATATCCATATTTTGTCATAGTTAAAAATCTATCCCCGTTTCACGAACTTTGACAAAGCAAACATGCGAAACTCGGCGGGTACGAGTAACAATTCCCATCCTGGGCTCCTCATATGAATCGTACAATCAAACATATCAATCAATCATGCATAACAATCATATACCTCCTTCTTCGGTGATGGAAGGATTACGCGACCCAAACCATCCAATCAGACGAGAGGAGCGTGAACACTCAAACCCTCAAGTTCCCATCATCCAACCAAACCTCCAGGTGGGTTCCGGGTTAGTCCTATCAATCATGTGGAGAGTGAGCACAGGGTTAACCGGCGACCCCTATGGTCGTCCCTGGTCCCCCTTACCCACATCTCCTGGGCCCCATTCATTCATTCATTCAATCAATCATATCCTAACCCGCTACTAATTAGAAACATAACATACGTAAGATACATTCTTTACCTTGCCACAACCACGCTTTACATACCTCTCCGTGTTAAATCCTTATCCTATTCCTTTGCTCGTAGCTCCCGGCTCATACGAGGTACACGGTTTGAAGCGTGGTTTAGCATTACCAATCATAATGAATCCAATCAAATTAAATCAAGCATACGTAGGCTCGTGCATTGCTCATTAAACTTGGAAACATATTACCATTTACAAATTTCATATCTCGCACATATTTATGTATAATAAAGGTCATAGTTCACATACTTTGAAAACGGTCACATTCATAGGGTTTAACTATAACCTAACCTCACCTTACACCGACGAAGCCAAGAACCAAACACGTGATTCATCCCGGAATCAAAACGGACTGCGAAACACCACCCCGGGTGCACCTGAACAAACTAAAGACAAAACACAAGGTTTAGACTCACAATGAACCACGTAGACGCTCGACTTATGCATTGACACTTAAAGAAATGCAAATACTTAGGCAAATCTTATTTTCAAACCAAATCCATGCAATTCAAGACATTACATAACCCATCATAATCATTTATAATCATATGTCACGCTCATATGCACAATTAAGGCATAATACAAGGTAGAGATACGTAACAAAGTGCAAATATGTTTCATGCAAAAAATTCACATTACTTGAGTAACATATAATGCATATGAGAACAAATACATAAGCATAAACATGATAAAACAAGTTTGGATCAAGTTTGGAGGTGGAAAGGTACGAGAAAAACGGAATAAGAACACGAAAAAGGGTTCCGAGTGAAAACGGGGAAAAACTGACAGATTTCCAAAACGGACAAGCTGAGGGAAAAAGATCATAACTTGAGTTTGAGAAATGGGAATTAAGTTTTGTTTCTTGGGAATGAAACTAGACACATAGACGTTTCAAATGGTAGGTGGCTCGAATTGTGATTCAAAGCGAGGCGAAAATGGCGTAGTTTCGAAGTTGGACGAATGTAGAATTTAGGCGAAGTAGCGACACAAATTTCAAACGATTATATCTCACAAATGACAAAAGATAATGAGGTGATTCCAATTGGAGGATGTTCTAGACTTTAATAGGTTTCCGTGGGTTCAAAAATCAGATCAATTGGAGCTCAGACGAGGACTGCAGGGCCGTGTCAATATTGGCCTGGAAACTGACACGGTCGTGTCGGATTAAAAAAATTCTAACTCGAGAGCCTGACACGGCCGTGTTGGAAATGAACTAACGTTCGACACGGCCGTGTTGGGTCGTCTTCTCCAAAAAAGAGCAGCAAAGAAGCAGGGGTTCGACGGGAAATGGTCCAAAACCAACCCAAACCACATTCCAACCAATTGATACACCAAAATGCATCAAATTACACATATATAACATACTAGTATCAATTTAAATCGTAAATAAACACATTGGGAGCAAGTTATCGCGTTTAGGCACTATTCATAAATCCGCCATAACCAAGGAATCGAGCAAGAACAAAGGAATTCAATCGGTAGAAATAAAGTACGTAATGAGAGGATCACATTGCTTACCTTGGAACTTCGATCGGATGGTCGGACGAGGCAAGAGCTTGAGCTAAAGCTTGGAATGGGCAAAGGGGTGTTTTCTCTCCTTTCTTCCTCTTCCCTTGCTTCATGTGAGAAAATGAGGGAGAGGGCTGATATTTTCAGCCCTTTAAGGGCTAAAACGGGTCGGACAAACGGGTAGGGTCGAACGGTATCCGGTCCACTCGGATCGGATTTTAAAACGGTAGGGTTATCAAATGGCTTAGAAAATAAAAGGTTAATTCATTGAATCTGAATCCTCGAAATGAACTCAATGACAAGGTTAGAATTCGAATTCGAATCCCGAGCTCAAAGTAGCCACGAAGGCTAAAACACCCTAAATATAATTAGGTCCCTAATTTGCAATTATTGGACGATTGAGTCCAAGAACATTTAATTAAATTCTAATGCGCACATAATATATAAGATACAAATTGACACGTAAGACATGCGAATTCACATAAATCTCCAAATTATCAAATCAAACTCTCTCGTGACGACATACCTGGATTGTCGAGAAGATGGGGCGTCACACTGCAAGCCCCAAATTGAAAAACCCGAAGAGAAAATATTAAAAGAAAAAAGAGAAATGATTTTTTAAGGTGTTTGAAAATAGCCAAGGGATTTATTTTAATAAAATAAATCAAAGTTCCAACGAGTTGGAAATGCCCAGAATTTTATTTTGGAGAAAATAAAATTTTAAATTTAAAAAAAAAAAAAAAAAAGTGACATGGCGCTGACGTGGCACCTGACGTGTCATGCCACGTCAGCAGGTTGGGCCCAGTTGGCGCTAACGCAGCATCCGTGTGGCGCGCCAAATGGATGGATCAGATGGCGCCGCGTCATCGTTGGCAAGCGGTCCAGATTGACTGTTGACTGAGAAGTCAATGGGTCACGAAATCGGGTCGGAACCGGCTCAAATGGATAGGGTCGGCCGGACCGGGTCCGGGTAGGACCGACCTGGGACACGTGGCATCTTCTGGTTGAGGGGCGAGTGTACAACACGCGCCAACACACAGCCAACTTGTGACCGCGCTTGCGGGCACGTGTGATGACGTGCCAGCGCGTGATTGGTCCCGCTGGACTTGTGGCGTTGAGTGCTTCTGCGTGGTGGACTCGTAATTCGTTAATTTTTCCGGCGCAGCAAGTTGGGGTGTGTACCATGACTTTTTTGCCCTTATATTTTTGCCTATAAATAGGCAATGGGTTGGCTGAAAATTTCATTCCATTTTTTTTTAGCAGCTATTTTCGGCTGCTTTCATGAGATTGTTAGGCTGCTTCGCTTTCCTTTTTTTTTTAATTAATCCTTAATTAAGGGATTAATTAATATATAATTAGGTGGTTATGTAATTAATATATAAACCACTTAATTATTAGAAAATAGGAATTTTCTAATTTTAGAAAAACGAGTTTTTCAAGAAAATATTTTCTCGAGTATTTAGGGAAATACTCGCGGAGCCCACACTCCGAGGGTTGAGTCGGGGATATTGTGGTGAAGCTCTGCCGGTCTCACGAAAGGGAAAGGAGCTGGAAAAATGTCGTTAGATAGCCATGTTTGCAGTACGGTAATCCTTTTCAGTTATATTATTTTAAGCATGATAAATTATGTGCTCTTAAGTGTTAATTGCATGTTAGATATTTATCTACTTAAGTGATTTAAAATTTATATATTATCGATTGCATGTATATACTTGAGAAGATCCGGCTAGTCTTCCGCTTTTATATTAAAATGTTTTTGAAATATTTTAATACTTGTATTATAATAAAAATTTTAAAATGTGGTCCCGGACGGCTGCTGTTCTGGGCCCGACTCGCAGCAGTCTTAACTCTTGGATTATCATGACGGAGGAGAAATCTACGGTCAAAGATGATCGTATTTTGGTCCGAACGGAATATTCCAAAGATATTTCACCGGAAATGTCCAAAAGGGAAAAAGTGATGCGTTTTACAAAGGTAAGGAGGGAAATCATGCAAATTTAAATGTAAGAGGGAAAGTACGAAACATGCCAAATGACAGGGGGTTGTCGCAATTTACCCTAAGTTTATTACTTTACTAATAATATAAATACTTATTGAACTTATATTTATATCTCTTACTGTATTTATTTACTAAAATTAATAAATAAGATAATATAAAGAACAATGTTTTATTTTATGTGAAGATATATTTCTGCTACTTTAATATAATATTATACATTTGATACAAAAAAATCTCATAAACTAAATTATATTAAATAAAAACAAAAAATATAGAAAATGAATTTATTAAAAAAAGAGTAAGGGTATAAAGTAGACAAAAATAGAGATGCTAGGAAATATGTATATTTGTATGAGAGTGAAGTGAGATAGAAGATAACTACAAAAATGTGAATACATTAATGTAATTAAATTATATTTATAATTCATATTATATTGATCCAAAGTTAGTTATTTTAAATATTTTGTAAGTGTATAAACTGTTAAATTTTATTATATTAAACTTAATTAGTATATTTTGAAAGTAATGCTTTTACCGTTTGACGCGTATATTAAAATAAACTCTCACATTTTATTTTATATATATATATATATATATTATTTTAATATACATTAAAAATAAATATTTGGTAACATGATATAATTCAATTGGACTATGTAGCGCATCCTAATGGGGAACCATGTGGACACTAAGTCCATTATGGTTGAACCATTAAGGGCCACGTGGACTTCAACCTTTGTGGTCAAACTCCATAGCAAAGTCATACTGATCAAGAAGCAACCAACACATGAGGTCGTTGAGTTGACGAAGCAAATGGGTCAAACAGTCAAAGTCAGCATAGACAACCTCCAGATTGAACAACATACGAAAAGTCATGAGGTCGATCCGGTAACTAAGCGGGCTAATTGGCTAAAGCCTAAAGGCCGAATGAGGCCCCGTTGACCAAACTCTAGGTCGAGAGGTTGATAAGATATTACGAGCCAAAATACTACCAACGAACTGGCGACCTGAGATGAAAATGTGTCAACTTCTAAGTTCATGTGTCAGACTGTCAGAATACATTTAATGTCAAATATACCAGATACAACTAAAAGATGAAAAGTCAAAGTATCTGTTAAGCCAGGTTGAAAGTATGCTTAGTAACATATTATGAGATACACATTTAATGAAATAATCTTAGTGTGTGATTTGTTTGTCTTTTAATCGTATTGGATTAAATTTGTAATATTTTCTTATAAATTTAATGAGATTTTGCTAGAGTGAATAATATAAATGTTAAAGAACAAAATTTCTATTATCAAATGGGACATACTTTCATCATTTCTACACGCACAAATAAACATGTTTAAGAAAAAAATGAAGCATTAATAAATTATAGATATAATAATACATAGTGGTATGCGATGACATTAATGTTATGTGAGTGATTGACAAGTAGACAATAACAAGAGTTGGTCGTAAGAATAAAAAACAAAGACGATTGGCGGAATTCTACTGTGTTGGTGGTTGAGTGAGAGAGAGAGAGAGGTGCTAAGGAAGAACCGTGGTATAAAATTACAGAGTTGGGAGAGAGCTTATATATAACCTAGAAGATAATTAGTGCTTATTATCGATACGAATTTTATGTTATAATCAGTAAATCAATTAAACTAAATAATTTTTTGTCAATGCATTTTGGTAATATGAATTATGTCTTTATTTTATTATTAATGTTATGGTATACAAATTAAATACAAATTATAATTTAATTTCTCATGTTAATTTTATAATATATGAGTGAGTCTCTATGATATATGGATATAAATATGATACAACATAAATTAATTTCTAAATTTAACAAGTGAAAGACGTTTGTCACGGTATCCAACCTAAACATGATACGATACAATAATATATTGAACTGTTTGAGCATCATAAGAGTGTTAATTTAAAATTATAAACTTTTTATTTATATTCGTGAGAGTGTCTGTTAGAAGATTAAAGTTTAATTGAGGTCTCATCACTATATTTAAAATTAAAAAATTGATATTTTAAATATTTTTATTTTAGCAATTCAATTATTTAAAATATTTAGATAAAATCGCATATTTAATTTGCAACACACATTGTTTTTACTAGTATATATAAGTGAACGTCCAACCACAAGTAAATATAAAAATATGCGTTTTCTTTCTTCTCGAACCCTTGTATTAGTCAAATGAGCTAAAAATACCATGTGTTATAATATAAGAACTAACTACCCCAAAAACCCTATGTTATTCGAAATCATCATAAAAAACCCTATGTTTTAAAAAATGCAATAGATAACCCTATGTTTTCTTAAATAAACTCATCGCCCCCTCATCCCAAATGGTTAATGAAAAAGGGTAAAAACCTAACTATACCCTTATACACTATATCAATTATTTATTTTATATATATATATATATATATATATATATATATATATATAATAAATTTATAAAATCTTATTTAATATATACATAAACATATTAAAAAATTAAAAAATTTATTGCATATATATATAATGTACATAATACATATTATGCATATTAATAAAATACACACACATATATATATAAATATAATACATAAACATATTAATAAATTAACAAATTTACTGCATATGTATATAATATACATAATATATATTATGCATTTTTACTCTACCTTGGAGAAGAAGAAGAATCATGAAATTTAATCTTCTCGTTTTTTCTGGAATTTTGGTTCCGAGAATAAGTTTCATTTTTTATTCGGAACAACAGTTTATGGAGATCGGAAATAGCAGCCCTCGTTCCTCCGTCACCCGCCGCGGCAACGACTCCATCAACACCCAATATCACCGCCGCCTCCTATCCACCTCGTCCGTCCGCCGCCGCCGCACACAATAACACCGCTGCCGTCGCCGCCGGATCTACTCTCCACCTCCACTGACTCCCAAACCAATCGATCGAAATCCACTACCGCCCACCTTCTTTCCCCCACCCACTTCCCACAAATCTGCAGCCTCCTCCCCCTCCGCCCGCCGCCGACCTTTTGCCCCCCACCCCTTCACGCTGATCGAACCTGATCTGCAACCATCATCATTGCCGCTACCGCAACGCCACCTACCAACTCCAGATCTGATTTTATCTTCATCTTCTCCAGATCTGGATCTACGATGTCGTTTTCATCCACGATGCCACCTCAATCATTGTCTCTTTTCCTTGTCAGATCCAAAGTTGGGTCTAAATTTAAGGTTTGTGTGTTTATTATGTGCGTCTACGTGTCTGAACAAGAAGATGGAGGAGAATGGGTTGGTGGTGGAGGAGAATGGAGCTGGTGGTTCGTGGTGGCGCTGAACCTGAGATGGCGACGGTGGTCGACTGGAGAGGCGATGGCAGCGGTGATCGACTGGGGAGACGGTGATGGAGGCTGCGGACGAAATCTTCTCCCCTTTTTTCAGTCTTCTTCCTTTTTTTCTTTTTTTAATTATAATTTTCATATAAAAGTTCTTAATCTATTAATATAAATTATATTTATATATTAAATGTTATTTATCAAATTTATTTTTTATCTCTCTGTATATAGTGTTATATATATATACACATGTATTATTTATATATCCATGTATATGTGTATTTATTATTTATATATCCATGTATATTATATAATTAATTATATATTTTTTTGTCAATAAATATATATATATATATAGGGTAAATCACAAATATCCCCCCTCCTTTGGCCCTTGGGACGGATTTCCCCCTGTCCTTTGATTTTGGGCGTTTTCTCCCCTAACCTTTCGTAATTGTTACACTTTGCCCCTTTATGATGTTTCCGGCGGTATCTTTTTGGAATATTCCGTTCATGAAAGAATATGTTTTACAGATCCCCCTATCCTTTGCCCCGCGGGAGGATTGTCCCTTATCCTTTGATTTTGGAATATTTCGTAATTGTTTTGCAACTGTACCTTCTATCCCGACTTTTTATAAGTAGATAAGCTTTCGAACACTCTCATTATACACCATCAAATCAAATAATATAACTAACTTTTTGGTGTCGTATTGTATTTGATATTTAAATTCTCAAATATTTGTACTATTTATCCGGTGTTTACCAAATTCAATAAACGTGAATTTTTAATGCAAATAACATACATATATATATATATATATATATATATATATCACATTAGTTTTGTATCGTATCCGAGTTATATATTTTTTTTCTTAATTATTTAAAGTGATATTTTTAAAAGTAAAAAAAAAATATAATAATTAGAAGAAGTGATTTCAAGAATGCTTCAGTAAACTTTATATGAGTCGAATCGGGTTAGACCAATTTGATATAAAAGTTTCTCCTGCTAGTTATAGTTGCACTCTCAAAAACTTGAATACGAAATTTTTAGTTGAGCTAATATAACACCGAAATGTGAAGTTACATTATTTGATTTGATGGTGTATAATGAGAGTGTTCGAAGACTTATCTACTTATAAAAAGTCGGGATAGAAGTTAAAGTTGAAAAACAATTACGTAATATTCCAAAATCAATGGAAAGGGGGCAATCCGCCCGTGGGGGAAAAGGACAGGGGGGGATCTGTACCCCCTAATCTTTCATGACGGAATATTCCAAAACGATACCGCCGGAAACGTCATCAAGAGGCAAAGTGTAACAATTACGAAAGGTTAGGGGGGAAATCGCCCAAAATCAAAGGATAGGGGGCAATCCGCCCCAAGGGCCAAAGGACGGGGCGGTATTTGTGATTTACCCATATATATATATATATATATATAATACATGGGTAAAATAGTTATTTTAGGCGGAAAAGTGAAAAAAGCCTCAATCATACTTGCAGTCAACGCGCATGTAGCGCACGTCCTGGTCGTAGGGTTTTTTATACACATTTTTGAAAACATAAGGTTTTTTATCTTATTTTTTTTTAATAGGGTTTTTGGTGATACTTTCGAATAACACAGGGTACTTGCGTGCAAATTTTCCTTTATAAATCATCATTCAAAATATCCTATGTTATTTTTTGCTTGTAAAACCCCAACATCATTGGGTGCATCTCACGCGTCAAATTTGCGAATCAAACATCACTTTTCAGTGTGAAATGTCTGTTAGAACATGGTACTTGGAGGAAATAGTTTGTATTGTATTCATATTTTTCTAAGTTAAGATTACAAGTTCAATGGGGGAGATAAATAGCTCAAGAATATCCTAAACAGATCCCTACAAAACAGGGCTAATCCCGACTAATTAGGAAAACCAATTCGGGAAGTCAAAACCTCCCATATCTAACACTTCCCTCAAGTTAAGGGATGGTATCTCCAATCCTTAACTTGCTTAATGCTGTCTGAAATATCTGACCATTGACAGCTTTGGTCAGAATATCTGCTTGCTGGTCTTCTGATCTGACAAAGGGAATTGTGACGGTGTCATCTTCCAGTTTCTCTTTTATGAAGTGTCGGTCCACTTCCACATGTTTAGTTCTATCATGCTGGACAAGATTCTCTGAGATGTTGATAGCAGCCTTGTTATCACACTTCAAGCTAGTTGGTCCGTTAGGGTTTACGCCAATCTCAGTCATTAACTTCCTTAGCCAAATGATTTTAGTAATACCTTTGGCTATACCTCTGAATTCCGCTTCTGCACTAGATAGAGCCACAACCTTCTGTTTTTACTCCTCCAAGTTACCACCTTCCCTCCGACTATAGTGAAGAACCCGGCAGTTGACCTCCTATCATTTGGGTTTCCTGCCCAATCTGCATCATTGTAGGCGTCAATGTCAAAATGGCCATGTCTCCTGAACATAATCCCGATCCTTACAGTGCCTTTTAGGTACCGTATAATTTGTATAACAGCCTCCATATGTTCCCTCTGGGGCCGGTGCATGAACTGACTAACAATTCCCATGGCATAGGCAATATCTGGTCTCGTGTGAGATAAGTAAATCAGTTTTCCAACCAGCCGTTGGTATCTTTCTTTTCCTGCTAGCTCTCCACTTTCTTCTATCTTAAGTTTGTGATTCACCTGCATCGGAGTCTCGACTGGTTTACAATCCAGCATACCAGTTTCTGCCAACAAATCAAGGATATACTTCTTCTGTGAGATGAATATTCCCCTCTTAGACCGTAGGACTTCGATTCCCAGGAAATACTTCAACCCTCCAAGATCTTTCATCTCGAATTCCTTGAAGAGATTCTCTCGGATTCGATCAATCTCTTCTGCATCACTTCCTGTTATATTCATGTCATCTACATAGATGATCAAACAGGTGATCAAGTCTCCCCGTTTCTTTAAAAATAGTGTGTGATCTGAGTTGCTCTGTGTATACCCATGACGCTGCATCGCCAGAGTAAACCTGCCAAACCATACCCGTCGTGACTGTTTTAACACGTACAGAGCTTTGCGAAGTCTGCTTACTTCACCTTGCTCAAAGTCCTCCGTGAATCCGGGGAGAAGCTCCATATACACTTCTTCAGTCAAATCACCGTGCAGGAAGGCATTCTTCACATCAAACTGGTGAAGTGGCTAATCCTCGTTAGCAGCTACGGAGAGTAACACTCTCACTGTGTCAAGTTTTGCCACCAGAGAGAAGATTTCGGAGTAATCAATTTCGAAAGTTTGAGTGTATCCCTTTGCAACCAGTCGGGCATTGTACCTTTCAACAGAGCCATCTGCTTTATGTTTCACAGTGAATACCCAACTGTATCCGATTGGTTTCTTCTCTTTAGGTAGTCTGCATTTCTTCAAAGTTTCATTTTTTATCAGGGCATCCATTTCATTTTTCATGGCCTTTTCCCATTCTTTACTCTGTCAGGCTTCCGGTACTGTTCTTGAAACTTCTTCTGTATAGAGGTTCCCAAAAAAGGCCTTAGCAACATCAGACACGCTCCCCTGACCATGTTCACTATGGGATATCTAGAAGACCGGGAAGTCTGATCAGTAGAATATCTGGCCACCGGGGGGGGGGGGGGGGGGGGGAAGGGGGGAGGGGATCCCCTGATGCTCCTCTGCGGAAGAGTATACCTGTCACCTGCTGTATTCTCAGAAACAACATCAACAGTACCTGTGTTACCAATACTATCTTGAATAGCAGGAAGAGAGTTCATTTCAGTTACCTCATTTTGGACATCATTCGGAGGAGGATCATTGGGCATAGTAGTGGTGGTACTAAGATCTTCGTTGTTTTGTATCGCGGGAAGAGTCTCCGAATGAGCCGATGTGGGCTCTGTTGTCGGATCTGGATAGCTTAACCAGTACAATGGTTCACTTGAACTCTCCCCCTGATAAAGGGACTGGGTAAGAAATTACTACTCAGTTTTCACAAAATCATAATCCATAGTGACGTGGATTCTCCTATTGACCGGATTATAGTACCGATACCTTTTTTGATAGGGGCATATCCCACGAAAACACACTTTATTGCACAGGGATCAAGTTTAGTTCTTTATGAATTCGGAACATGAACTAACATAGTGGACCCGAAGATCCCAGGTGGGAGGGTAAGATGGGATGGTACCTCGGTTTGAGTTTGAAGAAATAACAGTGGTGTTTTGTGGGCAATCTGTTTGTGAGGTAGGTGGCAGTGACAACAGCTTCGGGTCAGAAATGATTTGGGACATGGGATTTAGTCAGCATAGCACTGGTCATCTCAAGAATGGTACAGTTCTTTCTTTTAGTCACCCCGTTTTGTTGAGGGGTGTTAGGGCAGGTGGTTTAGTGGACAAGCCCATGTTCCCGGACGAAATTGTGCATTTCTTGACTCACATATTCTCGCTCGTTATCTGACCTGAGTACCTTAATTTTGTGATTAAATTGGCTTTCCACCATTTTATAAAATGCAACAAATGTATCATAAACTTCAGATTTGTGGAGGAGAAAGTACACCCATGTCATCCGAGAGTAGTCATTGATAAATAACACAAAATACCAAAACTGATTATGATTTGTAACCGGGACTGGCCCGCACACAATGTAGACTCAACTCGAGTATTATTGGGCTTAAAAGAGGTCCTATGACTCTTAGTAACGAGATAGGTCTGACATGATAAATTAAAAGACTGATTATTCTGAAAGAGTGTAGGGAATGACAGTTTCAAATACCCAAGTGAGGGGTACCTAGATGGAGGTGTCAAAGCTAAAGTGGGGTGTTTGCAGATCCCGTTGTAAGGAGAGCTTGAGGGTCAGTGTTGACTTCATCGACATAATATAATCCGTCTCGCTCAGTACCACACCCAATGATCTCTTTCGTATGGATGTCCTGTATCAAGCAAAAACGAGGGTATATCAGCACCGTACAGTTCAATTCTTTCGTGATATGGCTCAAAGACAATAATTTACACGATAAAGAAGGAACATAAAGACAGTTTCTTAATTCCAGTTTTGGTGACACTGATATCAAGCCTTCTTTTTCAACTACCGCCAAGTCTCTATTTGCAGTTTGGATATGAGGTTTTTTTTGGTGTGACTGGGTCAAGTATATCGGAGGGGTCAAAAGTCATTGTATCAGTGGCACCGTAGTAAAAAATCCACTGATACGATTTTCCTGATTTGGTTTGGGTATGGAAGGCACATTTTTTAGTCAACCAGTGGGGTTGACCGCAGTTTCTTGAAGTTGGGGGCTCAGTTTCTGAAACTCTACAAATCTGGGGTTCATTGTGCAATTTCCCAAGAACTTTGAGACTTTTTATAATGACTGAAGTCAGGGTTTGGGCCATTACCCCCAAACCCTTACCTTGGCCGCCTCCTCTCTCTGTCCGTCAACTTCGCCAGCGACGCTACCGTCATTAGCCCGGTTGACGTCTGTTGCCGCTGTATCGACGTCTCTGCCGGCGACGCCTGCAGTGACGGACTCCCATCGTAACCCAGTTTCGGCGTTCGCGTGCCGGTTTTCCCCTTTTGTCGCTCCACCAGTGCTGGTTTTCCAGTGGTCTCTCCACCAGTCCTCACGCAGTGATGAATGGCGGCCGACACCATCAAGGAGTATGGAGCCATCTGAGCGTGCGCCATTGTGCCCCCCTTTCTCCTTTTCTATTATCGTTCTAGATCTAAAGGTTTGAGAGTCGGAGTCATCTCCGCCTCCGGTTGCCATTTTTCTGAGCCTAGCCCACACCGGGTAATTATCGTTGTTCAATTTTGTTCTGATTGACAAATCATCCGGGTTGGGCATGGTTGATTGGGTTTGGTGATCGTTGTGCAGAAAATCTGCAATTTGTATTGAGAGGTCTTGATTGTCGTTTGTTGGGTTTGTCATACTCGGTTGGTTTGAAAGTTCAGGGCACTAGCTTTCGGGATTGGTATGGGACGATGATGTTACGGCCGAGTTCCTAAGATTTCAACACTGCTCTGATACCATGTTAGAACATGGTACTTGGAGGAAATAGTTTGTATTGTATTCATATTTTTCTGAGTTGAGATTACAAGTACAATCGGGGAGAATGGAGATATTTTAATCCAATGAAGTTTTAGCCAAAATGACTTCTTCCACCTTGCGTGGATCAAAACAACAACCGCTAGTTAATTAAGAAAAAATTGCAATTGTATACCAGTGTAAAAGGTTCCTGTAAAATGATTGAACATACGTAATTGAAAAGACTTTATTTTATCATTGAAATTGATAGTTTCATTATTTGTCAAAGTTTATTTTTTATTTTTGGTGAAAATTCGTCAAAGTGTATTAAAGTTGTTTAAGTTCGTTTGTTTGGATAATGATTTTAGAAACTAATTTGATTTTTATACATGTAATCAAATTTTAAGATATCATGACTAAAATATTTTCATTATCGTAAAAATAGCAAAGTATAGCTATGATAATTTTAAGAGAAAAAATATATATATTTTTTGGTACCATAGAAAATATCAATTATGCTCTCACAGTTAAGATCCGATTTTAAAGTTGGTCCCAATATTTGTAGTTTAATTTAATATATGTCCCTTACTTCAAAGATTCAATCATATTTCGTCTCAAATGTTGTTTTTCATTAGAAATAGGGGAGAAGAGAAGGATAATTGGGAGGACCGTCCGGAGAAAGAGATTTGACAGAGAGAATTTAGGAATTGAGATTAACAATATATAAAAGACTTCTATCAACCATGGACTCCTAAGAAAATAAACAACTTCAGGAAATAAATATCATAGTATTAAACTTATCCTATTCTAAACTAAAATAAACCAACTAATATATATCGTAAATATTGATATTGATCCTATCCGATTCCAACTCATCTCTCTTGATATCGTTTATATCCGTCACAATATCCATCCATATCAAGCTGGTAGTTGGCCACTATAACTTATTACAATATATATGAATAAGTTATTTGCAAAACACATGTATATCTATATTAATAATAAAATACATATATATTACGAATATAAAAAACTTATTAAAATTTTATTCTCACTTATGAGTCAGATCGTGAACCTCGATCTTAGATGCAATCGGCTTGATATTGACCATCTTGTCCAGCTTGAGATCGATTGAGCTCAACTCGAGCTCGAGCTCGAATGCGCGACTGGTAAAGTTGCACAACTCAATTGCACTGCTACTCATCGAATGGGTCCAGGATTATTCTATGTTTTGTTGACATATTATTTGAAGGGAAAATGAATGTAAAACTTTACATTACTGATCTTCAATAGATGAAACATGTAAGTGAAGAAGTGTCGGACAAGAAAAGGTGAGATATGAAACTTTAAAATTGATTGTTTAATTTCCAATATTTCATAATATCAAAGCCTCAAAGGTTAGTATTTATATAGTGGGAATAAAATTTGACTAAACCCTATATTTTGGGATTGACATGGTGGAGCTGCAATTTTGCTATTTAACTCAAATGTGAAGTTTTCTCCTATTTTATAATGAAAATTACTGTTTGGGACAAAATTTGATTAATTATGTAAATTATGAAACCTATTTTGATTGAATTATAAATTATGGAACCAACTTTGAAATCGAACCTAAACTATGGGGCTATAAGAGATACTTCTCTAGTTTTAATTATTGAAAAATCAGAAAAATAAACAAAATTGTAAAAAGTACTCATAAAAAATTATAATAATATTTTAAATATAAATGAGGAAAATTGCAAAAACTACCCATCAAATTTGTCCATATATGTGTTTCTATGCCCTAAAGTGTCAAATTTTGAATGATACGTTTGTTTATTATTATTAAATTAGTTAATGTATGCTTTAACTAAACTCAAATCTCCTAACATAGGTTTAATCGACTTTGATTGATTCATTTTAAACAACTGTATATTGTACTAAGTTACTCATTATGTTATCGTTTTTTTTTTTTTTTTTTTAACAATTATGTTATCAAAATTGATTTTATTATAAGATGTATTTTTTTAAAAAAGAAGTGCTACATTAATGTTTTATTTCTGGGATATTTAAGAGTTAAAGTAGGCAGAAATTAGCTTTCACACCAAAGTGTGGATTCTTCCATACTCTATTGTCATGTTTTATGTATATTTGGGATCTTGTTTCCGGTTAATGACTAAATTTTTACAGATTTTAATTCTATAAAGGGTTAATGTATCCTTGTACAGTACAAAATTTTAAAATTTTGGTCCCCCAAATTATTATATATATACTTTCCGTTGTTTAAAATTCTTCTTCTAATAAAGATCCATCAATATTGCATGAGAGTTGTGGGTATATTGATTTTAGTACGTGATGTTATTCACCATAATAGTCTTAATTTTTTTGGATAAAAACCATAATAGTCTTATGATTATAATCTCTTAAAAACAATATTGAAGAAGATCATGATATCTAGAATTTAAATTTGTTTGATACCATATTGATGGAATTTTATTAGAAATGGAAATTTAAACGACGAAAACTATAAATAATTTGTTGAGACTTGAGACTAAAACCTAAAAATTTTATAATGTACTTGGAGACAAGCCCTAAAAACGCTTAAAATATGATAATAACGGGCGAATTCAAACTTCAATAATAAACCTAATTTTTGTCTATTTTAATTCTAACAATCACTACTAGAAAACATGGATTTTGCAACCGAAAATTTGCAACCGAAAAAATTCGGCTGCAATTTTACGAATTTAGTAACCAAGTTTGCAACTGAAAACCAAAATTTGTCTATTTGAATTTGCAACCGAATTTTTCGGCTGCCAAATCAGTTGCAAACATTTTGCAACAGAAAGTTGGTTGCAATATCAGTTGCAAAAAAAGGTTGAACGGTCAACTTTTTTGATTGCCTTTGCAACAGAAATTTCGGTTGCGAATTCGGTTGCAAATATCTTGCAACCGAATTTCGGTTGCTAGTTCGATTGCAAAAATAATGAAAATAGTTCATTCTTGCTAAAAAAGTTGCAACCGAAAATTCGGTTGCTAAATTGGCTATGCAGAAATTTTAACCAAAATGCAACCGAAAATTCAGTTGCAAAATAATAAAAAATAATAATTTCGGTTGCAAAATTTTGAAATAAATCAAATATTTTTATGTAAAATTTGCAACCGAATTCATTCAACAGATTTGCAACCAAATTTCGGTTGCATTAATTTTTTATTTATTATTATTTATAAAAATAAAATAAATAATAATTTAAAAAAAAATTGTGTTGCTATTTGATTGCAAAATTAGTTACAGAGGTTTTTTTTTTTTTTTTTGTACTTTATTATATTTAATATATACATAGTAATTAAGGCTGTAAATGGATATTCGTAAATGCGATATCCATCCGTATTCGAATTCGTTTACAGAGGATATTATTCGAATTCGCTTAAAGAGGATATTATCCGTATCCAATTATAGATACCCGAACAATAAATGGATAAGGATATGGTAATCATACATTCGATCCGTTTAACATCCAATCCGTATAAACATGCGTTAATATATCCGTTGTCCGATTTATCCGTGATCCGCATCCTATAAATAATATATTATATTAAAAAAATATATATAAACACACATTTTTTCTTAATATATATACACATATGTGTGTGTATATATGTATATTATATTATTATTTCTTTTTCTATTTAACAAAATAATATAAGTTACATATAGTATATTATTGATTAAATTATTATATTTTAAATTAATTATATAAAAGGATTTATAATTGATCATACGACATGTCTATATTCACTAAAAAATGAAAATGATATATGGAGAGAGACATAGTTATTATTTATCTCTCTGTCTAAAATACATACATCTAATGTTATATAACTATTAAATAATTTATGCTATAAATGAATAGTTGAAAATCCGATTAAAATCCGATATCCGTCTTATATCCAAAGATATTATCCGAATCCGTTTAAAGAGAATATTATTTGAATCCGTTCGACTCATAAACGGACAAGGATATGGTAATCATACATCCAATCCGTCTAAAATCCGTTTACACCCTTAATAGTATTTATTAATTACTCGTCTCCTAAAAAGTTTTAAATCCTTTAATCATTGTATAATAAAAGTTTTCTAGTTAAAATGATAACAAATGCTATATTATATAATATATTTGTAAAGTGGAAATAAATTAGTTAATTATAATTATTTTTATGTGCTCATATTATAGTAATATTAATTAACATTGTTAATATATTGTTGTAATTACTATAAATTATGCAATAAAGTTTAGAATTATGTTTCATAAGATATAATATACATTATAAATCATTAAGATGTTATATTTGTATAGTAATATGATATCATAAAACATATAAGATATTTTGAGTATTGATATGACACGTAATATTATATATGATATATCGAAGTAATTTCTACAAACGATAGATATAGTATAAAATATATTAAATGATTATAATTAATTATCGTTACTTATATGACTATATTGTGGTAATATTAATTAATAATTATCGTTATATTATTATAACTGACGAAAACTATGTAATAAAATTTAAAGGTTATGTTTTACAAGATATAATATACATTATGAATCATTAAGGTGTTATTCTTATATAGTATATCATATTATATGTCATACATGAAATTTAATTTTGAGGATTGACACAACACGCAATATTATATATGATATTTTAACGTAATTTCCACAAGTGATCGCTATAAAAGATATCAAATGGTGTAAATGTGGAAAAAAATTAAAATAATTTGGGGGTGAAAACGTGTATATGGTCCCTTCTCAAGAGATAAGCTCATTTCCCCCCCTTTTTCACCTAAGGTAAGAACCCTACGTCTCTTCTCCTTCAGCGCCGCCCCAGCCGTCGTTGCTTTCACCGGTCGCCACCCAGCCCCTCACAACCCGCCACTCCCAAATCGGAACCCTCTACCCCCGCCACTCACAAATCGGAACCCCTCAACCCCCCGCCACTCCCAAATTTAAACCCCTCAACCCCCTGCCAACGCTCACCCTATTCCCCCCAAACTTCCACCGCGACTCCACCGGCCCATCGCGACCCCGCCTCCAGCCCACCGCGACTCCCCCTGCAGCACCGACGGCAACTTCGCCTCCAGCCCCACTTTCTTCCACCTCCAGCTACCGCAACCAATTCTAGGATTCCAGCCCTCTTCCTAGTTTATTTTATTTTATTTTTTGTTATACGTATATATTTATAATAGTTAACATGTCTAATTTTATTGTTTACGTAGGGTTATTTTGGTGGATATTTGAGGGAAAGAGCTTGTTGAAGGGGCTCGTATATTTGGTTGAAGGGGATCATTAAAGAGGTGAGTTATTTTTTTGGAGTGCATTGAACTATTATGAATATTTTATGTTTTATGAAGTTTAAGAAAGATTTTAGCTGCTACTTGCATCTTGTTTTCATGAATGTTTCTGCGATATATGTTCTGAAACTTGTGGAATAGTTGTCCGTCTGATTGCTTCTGCTGCTTGGTTATGAAGAAATTAAGGTGTGAAATGTCTTAGCTGCAAAAAAAGTGTTGTTTGATGATTGAAATTTGTTGGAAGTTCATCAAATTTTTTTTATTTGCTGTGAAATTGTCACTTTACCACTCACTTTTTGACCTTTTTGCTCTCTTTAACTCTACAAACTTAAACATATATGCCTGACATCTCATGAATCTGTTGCATTCAGATATTCTGGATAAATCTTCTGTTTTGCTCCTTGCAATTTGAGCATTGGTGTTCTTTATAAAATTCCAGTTATGTTTAGTTGAATTTTGTTTGGATAGTGAAGGGGAACTATGTTAAAAGGTAGTTGATGCCAGTGTTATGTGATATTGGGTTAAATGTGTATGCTAGTGGGATAGGATCATGCATCAATGTAAGAGCATTACATGGCACCGATTCATTTTCTTTTAAAAAATTGAAGCCTAAAATAGTTTACTTGAACTCCATTAGGAAAGTCTGGACTGAGCAAATTTTGGATTAAAATTTTGAAAGCTAAGTTTCTGCCAAATTAGTTCCTCTTAGACATGTGCAAAGAAAGCACTAGGCCTCATTGGGATTTCGTTTAGCAAAATGTTGTTAGTGGTTGGGCCAATTATATATTAAATGATGTCACTTTAGTGTTATCATTGTATGCTGTTGATAAGTTCGTTGATATGCTACACAAGATGTTTCGTTTAATGTGCAATTACAGAGAGGTGTGAGCAATAAATTCTTTCATGGAGCAGATATGGTGATTGATTGGAGTTGGAGAAAGTCATAGTTAAGATTTCAAAGTCCCATTTAAGATCTCTTTGACTAATGGAATTAAATTTAAGGATAATATAGTTTTAAGGTTGTATTTAATTTATTTTAAAAGGCTTATATAGTTAAATATTTACAAATATTAAATTTAAGTCTAGTTGTTTTAAAATAGAGTTGGATTTGGACTATATCTAATATGAAGTTTATGTGATATGATTTCAAGTTTCAACTAACTCAAAAAAAATCCTTGTGTGAGTTCTGACTCAGGAGGAGCATTAATGTAAGTTCATAGAAATCATTTCTTGCTTAAATTGGTAGTTACCAACATAGGGCAATGCTATGGGTGAGAAGTACATAATAGGCCGGACATTGTTCCTCAAGTTATATGGAGTGACATTTTCTTAATCAAATTGTTAATGAGCTCAATGAATTTGAGGATCAAATTCATTCTCTGGTTCAAAGTGACTAGCCACTTGAAAGAAAGAAAAGAAAAACATAATCAAGAAACTATTGCTACCATTTTCATCCATTTTCGGGTTAGATATTGAGTTCACTATTAAGGGAAAGACAATCAATTGGGAACCTGGAATAAAAAATAACTTACTATATTGTGAATGAAGAATATCCAGCTTGCCTTGATTTCTGTTTGACATTGAAATTAGTTACTTGTTGCTGTTCTTTTCTGTAATATATTCTCTAAGAAGTTTGTTCTAAAACAGTTATTAATATTATTTTTACTTTTGAGAATCTTGTAAACCATTGCAAGTTTGACATTGAAATTAGTTAGTTTGTTCTAAACCATTGCAATTTATTTCTCTTTAAGAATGATGTATTGTTTTCCAACAGTTTTCTGTTTTTCAGCAGATTCCAGTTCTAAATGACTGTGTTCTTATTAAAGCTTAGCAGTTTTCTGTTTTTAAAGAGCACTAAAGCCTGTAGTTCACTTCATTTCCAGAATCTAATCCGAATTGGTTTCTGATTCCACATTAGATCTAGAGAGCAGAGACTATGTTGTGTGACTTCATATTTGATTTTCTTTTATCGCATTTTTTTTGGTTTATTTAGCAGATGACAGGTCCTAGAAGAAAAAAGAGAATGATTGCATCTACTGAGCATGTGAGTATGATGCCCCCACCTATACGAGCCCCTAGTGATTCTACTATGCCCTTAGCATCCAGCCCTTCTCAACTCCCAAGTACCGCGATGCCTAGTGATTCTTCAATGCCATTAGCATCCAACTCTTCTCAACTCCCAACCACCCCGGTGCCCAGTAATTCTTCTACGGCGTTACCCTCGTCATCGTCAGGCCCTTCTCAATCACAAGGTTTGGGGAGTACTCTAGATAGTCCTCAAGTCCCGGAGAGCCCGATGAGTGTTGCCTCTGAGGTTGGTAGTATTCGAGTTAAGATTTCTGCGCAAGGAGATAGAGAGTAAGTATATATTCTAGTTTAATGCATTTATTGTGTTATCCCATTATATTTTTATATTGTTTAAATGATCTAGGTTTGACGATAGTAAATGTGCTCGTGCAATTGGGGATATCATCGAGCAAAATTATCATGGATGTTGGCCTACGTGGAAATGGGTTCCCCTTCTGAATAGGAAGATGATATTTGGCGAATTCGGGGTAAAAAATATTTTATTTTCCTCAATTATTTATTTAATATTTATGAGCTTTGTTTTACTAGTTGTGATTTAAATTGTATTTGTTTGTAGAAAAAATTTATGTGGTCAGCGGATGAGACGCCTAAGATTTGGAGTATATTCTGTAAACGAGCTGCTATAGTTTTGAAAAACAGACTATCTCGAGCTAATAATCCAGTACGAAAACAACCAGAATGGATAGGGGATGAGAACTGGAAGAAGTTGTGCGAAATTTGGGATAAACCAGAGCACCAAAAAAAGTCGGCAATAGCGAAAGCCAATCGTGCTTCGACTTGTGGAGGCGAGGGATACCCACTACACAGAGGGGGTTCTAGATCACACCTTATGCACTTTCAAGATATGGTAATTTAATATTTTCAAGTCTTATTACCTTATAGTAATTTTAATTAAATATTATATTAATTTTTTATTTTAAAATTGAAAGAGAACTGCAAACGGTGGTGTTCCCCCGAGTTTGTCAAAGTATTTTCTGAGTTTGCTTTCGAGAATGGATGAAAATGGAGAAATCAAGTTTGTGGATGAGCGATCAAAGAAAACTTATGTAAGTGCTTTATTTTAAGCCATTAGAATCTCCTTTTATTCCTCCATATTATGACATTTTTCTTAACAACGAAGACACTGAGACAGACCAGCCAACCTTTACAACTGCACAAGCAAATTAACACAGAGACACTTCATTATTGCCAATTCAGGGACTAAATTGATACCCTAATTACCATCACCTACATCATTACATGCAAAGAAAGCTGCAACATTTCCCATCTACAATCCCCAACAATTTCCACTCCTCTTCTTGCTTGCACATCTGCTTTTACATGATCCCAAATTTTACATTCCCTACAAGATTTCCCTTCTTTTTTTATTTCACACTTAAAAACTCTCTCACATGAAGTATATTACAGAATTATCTTTGTTACTTTACATCACTTTTCTCTGCATATTTCTCACTTTTCATGGTATCATGTGTATATGTATAAATAAATTTTAATTTTCAATTATTTATTTGGTAGTACGAATGGAAAAAGAAAAGAACAGAACATCCGATCCCCCAAGATTTGCAGGGCACGTTAGTTGAGTTTCAGGTGAATATATATCATACTTGTTTCATTAGAACAAAATAATTTGTATGTGTTGGTTAGAAATTAATTGAAGTTTTGTTCATTTTAATTAGGAATGGGCAGAAGATCAAGGCGGTCCAACCAAAGATGGATCTGTTTATGGACTTGGAGGTGTAGCTTCATTTGTGACCATGCCTATGACCTCAAATCCTCCATTTACATCTGCATTGGAGAAGGCAACGGAGGCTGCAACTCAAAAATTGCTAGCAGCTCAGGCCGAGGAAAACAAAGAGATGAAGGAAGAAAATAAAAGGATAAAGGACCAACTTGAGTTGTTAAAGGAAATGGTCATGAGTTTATCTTCCCAAGTTCAAGCTGCTCAAACACCTTTTCACCATCAAGCTGTCCAAGGATCATATTTAATGTCTCCTCCAGGATTTATACCTTATTCGGGGTTCATGTCAGCTGGATTCGTACCTCGTCCAGGATTCACAAACTCTATAGCAGGTCAGGTACAAAACATTACTACTACATCTAGTCAATTAATTAATGAAAAGAGGAAAAAGCAAATTAGCCTTAATGATGTGGATGGCGACGGTACTAGTAATGAGGTGGGGGAAGAGGGGGATGGGGATGATGAGGAGGAAGACGAGGAGGAATGAGAAGCGTTAACTATTGTGAATATTTTGTGAATGCAGATAGCTTATTGATGAAGATATATGTAACTTTTGGGAAAAATATTAACGTAGATGTTGAATATAGGCAACTCTGGATTAGTTGGCGTAGAAGTTGGATATAAGTAACTTTTGTAGATGATGCTAATATAGGTAACTTTTGTAGATGATGCTAATATAGGTAACTTTTGTAGATGATGCTAATTTCCACAAACTTGTAAATGTGGCTATTTTGGATATATTGTAGATGGTGGTGATTGTAAACATGGTTAATTTCCACAAACTTGTAAATGTGACTTTATAATGGTAGTGAAACTTAGCATTTGAAAATATGTGCATGCTTTTACCTTTATCCCATTTCAGTGATATGATTGATTGTGGTATTGAAAGAGAATATATGATTGATTGTGGCATTTGAGTTTTTTGCAGAAGTTCTTGATGCTATGAATTGTTATTGTTGGTATTTTCGTTATTCGTTTATGTATTTTGAATTGTTGATATCTTAGTTGATTATAAATACAGGTTTAGAATTATATTTTTTAAAAAAATATATGGCCTATTTTTGTAACTGAATTTGCAACCAATTATTTTACATAAAAAATATGAAATTAAAATATTAAATATTTTGCAACCTAATATCCGTTGTAAATGTAAAATGAGAATGAAAAAATAAAATATAATTTCCCTTTTACAACCGAATTTCGGTTGCAAAGTTGGTTAGTTTTTTTTTCAATAATTTTTGAAACAATAAATTCAACTGCAAATTAAATAAAAAATATGCAAAATTATTTTAATTTTGCAACCGAACTCGGTTGCAAAATTGCTAAACACTATTCCACAACAAAAAATGGGTTGCGGCGCCACGTCAACTTTGCAACCAAATATTAAGTTGCAAAATTAGTCATTTTTTTGCAACCGAGACGTGGCTTATATTCCACGTCTGCGACTGCTTGCAACCGGATATTCGGTTGCTATTTCGGTTGCAAATAATTCGGTTGCAAAGTTCAGTTGCTAAAGTTTGCAACTAAGGTTTTGGCAACAGAATTTTTCGGTTGCAATTCGGCTACTAAACACTATTTTTCAGTTGCAAAAGACTCTTTTTCGGTTGCAAACTCGGTTGCTAAATGTATGTTTTCTAGTAGTGAATCCCAAAAATAAACTTTCTCGACCTCAAGCTTTCTTTTATCAAAATTTATCTTATTATAAAATGCATTAGTGAGTTTAAAATGTTACTTATTTGGACTAACTATTATTATATTTGCATCATATATCTCTATATATCCATATACGTAGATAGATTTACATCTAAAGCTAGATATATGATTAGGGCCTAGGGCCTAAGGGTGTCAAAAATGGATCCGATCTGAGAATCCAATTCGATCTATCCGCTTAAATATCAAGTTAGGATTGAAGTTTTTGGGATCAGGCATAAATCGGGTCGGACCGAAAATGAACACGAGGAAGAGAGAAAAAATTGGGGTAGGTTTTGAAAGGATCGAAATTTTCTGTATTGATTTTCTCAAGAAGTTACATCATTTGTATGAGTACAAGATAGAGTCCTGATGATTTACAAAATATTCAAAATATGGTTAGAGGATTCTAAGGGATAAGATTGAATATCTACAAGGAAAGAATATATTAACTAATTACAAAAGATTATCCAATATTCTATCAACACCTCCCGCAAGTTTAAGGCGGGTTCAAGACTCAAAGCTTGGTACGAAGATCTTCATGACGGGGACGGTAAAAGGCTTCGTTAGGATGTCAACAATCTGATCTTTGGTACCAATATAATAAAGTTTGAAAGTTTCAGCAACCACTTTCTCTCGTATAAAGTGAACATCAATCTCAATGTGTTTGCTCCTATTGTGAACCACTGGATTAGTAGCCATATAAATGGTACAAATATTATCATAATGGATGCTAGAAGGTCGTTGTAGTTCTTTTTTCAAGAACTTGAGGAGATGCAAAAACTAGAGAAGTTCAGAGCTTAAACTTGATAAGACACGATATCCAGCTTCGGAACTTGACTTAGAGACAGGTTTTACGGGAATGCCAAGAGATGAGATTTAACCCAAAATAGATAGCATAAGCTGTGGTGGAACGACGAGTGTCGGGGCAATCGGCCTAATCAGCATCACAAAATTCAGTTAAAGTAAAACTGGAACAAAGATTGAAGTAAATACCAAGTTCCAGAGTACCCATAATGTACCGAAGAATTTGTTTGTCTGCAAGAAGATGACTGGTACGAGGAGCATGCATAAACTGATAGACAGAGTTGACAAAAAAAAACAAATGGTCGGGCATGTCATGGTGAGATATTGAAGTGCTCCTACAAGTTGACGAAACTCCGTAGGATCCTTGAGCTCACTTTCACTGGAATTTAACCGGACTCCGAAATGTGGAGTCAAAATTATTTTTTCCCCGTCAAACCCATACACTTGAGAAGTTGGACAACCTATTTGGTTTGAGTTAGAAGAAGACCCTTTTTATGAGTAGAGACTTCCATGCCAAGAAAGCAGTGGAGTGGCCTGAGATCCTTCATATCAAACTTGTGAGAAAGTTCCTGAATAAACTTCTTAATGAGAGAATCAGAATTCCCTGTAAGAATAATGTCATCAACATAGATTAAGAGAATAAGAATACGGAAATCAATATGTTTGATGAACATTGAGGAATCATGGGGAAAATGAATAAAACCGTATTCTATAACAAATGTGCTGAACTTCTAGTACCAAGCATGAGGCGCTTGCTTTAAACCTAAAGTGATTTGTGTAGCTTGCATACAAAATTTGGTTTAGTTTGATAAACGAAGTCCTAAGGTCGATGCATATAAATAGTTTCAAACAAGTCACCATACAAGAATATATTTTTCACATCCAACTGACAAAGAGACCAATTGTTAAAGACGACCAAAGATAATACCCGCCGAATAGTACCAGGCCTCACAATGGGACTGAAAGTATCACCATAATCCCTACCAGGTTGCTGAGAATAACCCTTAGCCAGAAGACGGGCTTTATACCGTTCCAAACATCCATTAGACCGTTTGACTCAGTAGACCCACTTACTTCCAATGATATTCATAGAGTGCTAGTACCAGGGATCAATTTTAATTCTTAACCAGAGAATTGATTTCCTCCAACATTGCTTGTCGCCATGTTTCATCCTTGTTAGCCTGAATAAAACAAGTAGGTTTTACATTCTACACATAGAGGCTTTAAATTTGGGGTTGGAGCCCCATAGTTGCGTTTTCCAATTAGGGTCGGTGCCCCACTTATGTACGTACTGTTATGTGTTTATTATGTGGCTTTCCATATTACTGTTTTTTGGGCTGGGGTATGCCCCGTGTATTTATCTATGGCCAATATGAAGACTGAGCCATATTAATTTCTGTAAAGAGAGTTGATCATAAGAAGTGAGGTTTTTCTTTTTATATTGGAGATTTTGCACCCATGGAGTAAGAAAGGATCCACACAACAAGTAACAAGGAGGCCATAAGTTAAGACCCTCACAATTTTGGGGAAGGTTTCTATTATTATAATGGATATGGTATTCGTTTTATTTCCAATTCCCTTATGTGATTTAAACTTTTTTATGTGGTATGTATGTTAGAACTTGTGATTATAGAGTGGCTCCAACATATCACTTATAAGATTGGAAAACATATGATCATCTCATACTAGTATCATGCTAGAACATGTTATCTGCTACGTGCTTGTATGAAATGCATCTAAGTTGTATTTGTATTAATCAAGACTAAAATTTGGATAACATATATGTTGGTGAGGTCGAACCGGATAACTCTCCGGTTAAAATCAAAAGTTCCCTTTAAAAATATTAAGTAAATTTCGAAAATAGGTGTTTAATTCGAGGTGCAAACTTTAAACTAAATTCCTAGCATTCCATCAATAGGATTTAAGCTTAATAGAGAAGCTAGTTGCTGGCTACGAGTCGTGGGGTGACTATGTGAAACCTATTAGTTTTTAGTTTCGTAATTGATCACATCTAGTGATCAATATTTCGTGACCCATTTTAGGGAGGGCGATGGTCGCGAGTCATGGGCCGTGGGTCGTTAGAACAAAGTTTTCATCATGAACTTATGATTGGTAGGTCTTGCTTAACACCTAAGTAAATATGGATATCGCACCAGTCTTGAGTCTATATCTAAAGATACGTGATGAAAAAATATTACTAAGAGTTCCACAGAGTTGGAATTGACAAGTCATACCAACCTAAGACTTATTAAGGATGGCCACAAGTGGTGGGTCCGAAATATAGTGCTTAGGATCATAGTACCCATTGGGAAAACGAGTTTCCTCTAAGATCTTTAGGGAATTATAGATCTTTTAAAAACAATAGGAGCAACATAGATTAAAGACCTAATCTCATGTATATCATTATTATTCAGCATGCTCATTCAGTTCTCTGTTTTCCATTTCGGTCGTAGATTCTGTGATTCTCTACGTGTTTTGAAATGGCAAACAAAATCCCTCTAGTATCGATCCTCGAGTCAAACAAGTTGACTGGTCCCAACTATTCTAATCGGCTTAGGAATCTAAAAATCACTCTAGATTCCGATGAGAAAACTTATGTTCTCTATGAGGCGGAGCCCGTTCCGGAAGGAGAGGCTCCGAGTCGAACTGAGCGGGATGTGATCCAGAAGTGGAAGAATGATAATCTCCAAGCCCGTTGTCTCATGCTTGCTAACATATCTCTGAACATGCAAAGACAGCATGTGTCAATGGAGTTTGCTTGGGAGAATTACGACCACTTAGAGCAATTTTACCGCCCTCATGAGCGTGTTACAAGGTATAACACCTCAAAGGAATTGTTCCATTTGAGAATGAGGGAAGGTTCGAGTGCCCACGAGTATGGACTCAAGTTTCTTAGTCTTACTGAGAAACTTGCCTCCATGGACATGCCACTGAGAGAGGAGCTTTCAGTGGACTTGTTGCTAGCCTCGCTCCCACCATCATTTAACCCCTTTGTCTTTAACTTCAATATGAATCATGAAAATGCTACTGTAGTTGAGCTGATTAGTCTGCTTTTGATTGCTGAAAGCACGATCAAGAAGGACAATAAGGTTATGATGGTTACTGCTCCATCTTCTTCTAAGCACTCTAAAGGCAAGGGCAAGAAATCCAAAAAGAAGAAGAAACCCCTTAGGCCCAGAAGCGGCATCAAGAAGGAAAAAGCCCAAAAGAAGAAACGTGATCAGAAAGAGGACGTTTGCTCCCACTGTGGCAAATCAGGGCATTAGAGGAGAAACTGCCAAGAGTACAAGGATACTCTACAGAAAGGTATGTATCCTTTTGAAGTAAATCTATCTATTAATTCTAACTCTTAGGTACTTGATAACGGTTGTGGATCTTATATCTGTAATGATGTACAGATGCTAGTGAGGTTCGGCAGTTGAAGGGTAGAGAATGTGTCTTGAAGGTTGGAGATGGCTCAAGCGTTGAGGCTCGAGCTTTAGGCACAAGAAGATTAGATTTAGGTGATTTTGATTTAGTTTTAAATAAAGTCCTTTTTGTACCGAACATTATTCATAATATAATTTCAGTTCCAATACTTGATTGTGAAGGTTATGAAACTTATATTAAGAATGGTAAACTTTATATTAAGAAGACCGATTCTTCTAAAATACTTGGTACATTAAACAATGGACTTTATCTAACTCAAATCATCAATATTCTGAATATACAACTGTAGCACCCCGGAGGGCAGAGCACTAGATCCCCCACACCGTAACCCGACACGTGTAACGAAATAGAGACTCCACACACGCATCAAGCTATGGCAAACGGGTGACAAACAAAATCACACCTAAGTTAGGTGGTCTAGACCCTAATTCAGAGTGCGCAACAAAATCAAAATACACGCGGAAGCTACAGTATCATCAAACAAGCATATAATATCCAACTAGTCAAATTAAATTACATAATATGCTATCATGCCCATCCTGTCCCAAATAAATCCTACAGGTTCATAAATTCAAAATCTTATACATATTCATACATATATATAATACCATAGCGAAAAGATAAAGATGCAAAATTCTAAAGGACTAAAAAACGAGACTCAAACGACCCGAACGAAACTGCTGCCTAGCTCGAACCAAACCCTGCACCTGCAAACTCAAAGAAACATAAAGGGTGAAAAAGAAGACAACGAGGAGGGGTCTGTCCTAAAGACTGGTGAGGGGGCTAACACACTCATACGTACGTACACATAAATCAGAGCATATTCCAAAGTCATAAAAGCTCATGAACCGGGTTGTGGTTTTTGTAATCTAAATCATTTTAGCCCGTGATACTAGTTATATAGAAAAAAAAGTTAAGGCCGAAGGCCAAAATCAGCAAATTTTAGAGATTAGGAATCCACTGCCGTTTACCGTTTTCAGAATCTAAATCACACAACTCGGCGAGTACGAGTTTCAAACCACCTAACTCCGTTCGTAATCAAAATTCAAACGAAAAACATAATTCAAACATACGTACCTCTTCTTCGGATGATGGAAGGGTGGTACCTACCCTGACCATCGATCAGACTGTATGGGTCTTGAGTTTCATAACGCTCAAGCCCGAGGATTCCATCCCCCACCAAACCTACTGGTGGGTTCAGGGTTGATCCTTAAGTATGGAGACTATACTCGGGAGTGACCCGATGGCCCAACATCGTCCCGGGGCTCCTTTGCACAAATCTCCGGGGCCCTTCTAATTGTTCATATTTCAAAAGTTCTGAATTTTCAAAAATCATACTTATTTTCAAATCATAACTCGCTATTTCAAAACAAGCACACCAACTCTTTTCAAAACAAACAAACGAAAATATAACTTACGTATATATAAAAGTGTTGTTCAAACGTTTCATAAAAAACGGGCCAAATCCCACAAAATACATATCGAACACGTATCTATATACATACATATAATTAAGTCACCTGCGGGCTTCAAAATTGATGTAGGGTTATAGTTCGTATTAACTAAAAGAAAGAAAACCTCACCTTGTTGATCAAAATGAACGAAGCAAACCGGAACACACCTAAGAGACCACCTTCTGTTCCTCAGGACAAACCTCTGAACAAAACAAAAAATAAAAGACAAACTTAGACTCAACATGAACCAATTAGATGCTCTGCATATGCATATGAATGCAAATAATGCATGTGAAATGCAACAAGGTGACACATAGCGCATATAAATTCATATCGAGTCATAATTCATATAATTCACACCAAACGGATTCATAAATCTCATGCGACACGTATAAAATATCATACAACATGCTATTAAGACACTTATATCATATAAGAAGCAAGGAAATAACATGCGAGGCATTTAAACAAAAGATGAAGTCATATACGCACGTTTGAGTAGCATATAACACATAAGAGACAATAAATCGAAAACGACCACATAAATCAAGCCATAAACTCATAACATATAACTTAATACATAATATGACATGTTAACATATCATACAAATCACAAATGAGTCATACAAATCAATTAAAGCACAAACAAATGACGAAACAACACACACAAGCGAGGTAGGTCGCGGCAGCGCCACCTTTTTCACTACAAAAGGTCACGCCCGCGACCATATCTCGAACAAAAGGGAAAAGCAGGTTGCGGACACGACCAAAATTAGGCTGAAAAGGGTCCCGGTCATGACTTGAACATGCAGCAAAAGGAAAACATGGTCACGACCGCGACCAAGAAAGCATTTGGCGCGATCGCGGCAGCAACCAAACACGCTGCAACAGCAATAAAAACATAGCAACAGCAGCAAAAACTCATGCCAAACCAATCCTAATTCTTCCTAACAGCCAATAAAAGCTCATATAATTAAAATGTAACAAATTCATGCCATATTCCATGCTCAAATCGAAGCAACATGCAAGGGAAGGGAGGAGAGGGATCAAACACGTATATTTCTTCTATTTTCATACAAAGCATTAATGGTATCCATAAATATATGCAACTATCAACTGAAATGAGTTCATACAAACAATAATTGGTGTCTTAAGATCATTTATGATGCATCAAACCAAGAAGAAACACAAGAATTCATGCAAAATCATCAAATTCTCTACAAACCCTTACTATTTATCATAATGGCCATAGCATGCTTGATTCTCCATGAAATTCAGTCAAAGAGCACTTAAAAGAAAGAGGAGAATATGGATAGCAAGATTCCAAACTTACCTTTCGAATTTGAGGCAAATTGGAGGTGTGTGGAGGAAAAAAATGTGGATAAATAGTGCAAAATCTCCTTTTCTCTCTCTCTCTCTCTCTCTCTCGCTCGCTCTCGTGTTGCTGCTTTCTTTTCCTCTTTTCCCTTGGCTAAAACAAAATGAGTGGATGGGGGAGTGATTAACGATTTAATTAGGGTCAAATGGGTTCAAATATGGGGCGATTCGGTTAAACAACGGGTCAGATATGAGCAAAACGGGAGGAGGTGGCGAATCTGTCACATGGATCTTGGTTCGGGCAAAATTCAGAGGTTCAAACGGGCTTATAAAATTACAAAACTAGGTTCTTTAACTTCCATTCTTCGTTACGAGTTCTACGCTTTTTCCAGAATTCAAAACCAAATTCCCGAGCTGAAGTTATGCCTTCCGGAACACAAGGAGCGTTAAAACGAGTTAGGCCCTCGAGTTCCAAAACAAACAAAACGGTTTTAAACCGTATCAAATGAACTCAAAAATAAAAAACGAACATACAAATAAGTTCATAACATGTATAAATCATGCATAGCAATTTATCATGAAAATTGGAATTAAAATCGGAGGTATACAGATCAAATTCAAAGGCAAATGTGCATAAACGTTCAAAATTCACAACTAAACACTTAACAAATAATTCATATAAATTCAAGAATATCATTTAAACATTATAATAAACTTATAAAAGCATAATTAAATAATTTAAATGCGTAATTAACACTCTCGTTACAACGTACCTGTACGACTGGACGAGCGGGATGTTACAAACTTCCCTTGTTCAAAAGGACTTGTCCTCAGGTCCTAATGTAGGGTCTTGATTGACTCTGAAAACGAACACAACTCCATACTTCCATTGCGCCACTCTGATCGAGGAAGACAATAGACTCCTCGGTTTTCTCACCGAACCACGAAACTCTCGAAACCTCGCTGAACAACCTTGCTAAGAGAAAATAGATCAACTCGTTGAAATGAGTCACCACTTAATTCTCATGAGTTCTCCTTAGCATTAGCAAACCGGACACAAAGTCCTTAGCCATTTGCTCCCACTTCCAAATAGAATTCGAAAGTAGTTGCAGAAATGTACCGGTTCTTAATGCTCGGTCTTCAACCGATGGCATGTTAGACATCGCTACACGAAGTTGGCAATGTCTCTTCTCATGCTAATACACCATTACTGGTCCTTCAAATCCTCGAACAAACTTCGAACCAAGAGTGGGATAGTTCTTGCAACCTTGAACTTCTAAAGGTGTAAACTATACTCTTCTGCTAGCAACCCACAACCAAAGCCTTCCTTAGTGCCTCGATTGTAACAGAGTAGTTTTGAGTATCATCGGGTAAGCAAAGCCAGCACCGAAGGCAACTCTCTCTTCAAACACCTCTTCCCACTCTAACCGTGCCTCTTCCTTGTCATTCATGTCAATGGGTTGGCAATTCTTAGAGGAGATTCGCCTGGTATACCCTGACGACACAAGAGACTTCTTCTCTGAGGCAATTCTCGATTCTTCTACCCGGATTTATTGTTGGTTATACCCTTGTTAAAACCCAAACTCGGTACAACCCACGAAACTCTAAAGAACAACGAACCACCAACTCCTCGAAGTAGGAAAAAGGGTATCTACTTCCACAGTTAACCTGTGCAGCTCACGGTAGTTTATACTCATCTTAGAGTCTTGTCTTCTTCTTATATAGGACTAAAGCACTCTACGAAGAAGTACTCAATTTGATGAAACCACCCTCTAAGTGCTTATCGAACTACGCCTCAAACTCCAACATCCATGCTAGAGTCATCCGGTAGGGAATCTTCAAACAGGGTTCAATTTCGGGATAAAGATCATGACAACCTCAATGTCCCTATCAGGTGGTAATGAATTCCAACCCTCAAGGAAACATCAACAAGGTTTTACTACGATCCTTGTCTCTTCAAGCTTGGCTCGACCTTTCGGTTACCCTAAAGGTAAGCCACAAAGCTTGTCGCACCGTCCAGAATTAACCAACCGCTTCTGCGAAGGATATAAACGGGTTAGCCTTCACTCTATAACCCAAAAATATCATTGAGCCCCAGATGGACCTCCTAAAAGCAACCACCAACGTCACACCACACTCGAACCACTAACCCACGCCTTAAGGTAGCCCCGTACCTCATCAAGGTGCCTTCAAGCAAAACCACCGAGCAAACTCAGCCCTCACAACCCACCAAACACTCGAGCTATCAATCTTACTGAACTCTCTAAGAAGAGATCTTACACCGAGCAAATAGCAACAAAAGTAACAATCAACACCAAGAGGCAACAAAGGAGAAAAAGCAACAAACTATGATGCACAGACACGGACATGGGGACACGGACACGACACGACACGGAGACGGCGACACGGATTTTTCAAAAATTTTAGGACACGACACGGCTCCGACACGGCTATATTATATACAAATAAATATTTCATAAATATATATATATATATAAGATTTTAGAAGTGTTAAAATTAAGTTACTTTAGGGGAAAAAAAAGTTATTAACTAATTCTTACAAATTCATACTAATTCCTTTGATATTCATCTTATTAATAAAAAATTGTATAACTTGAATTCATAACTTTTTATTTACGCATTAATGTCCCCTAAACAACCACAAGTGCGAATCGAAATATCTTGTTGAGGTTGAATTGTTCAAATTGAAAAATATCCATGTGAGTTGAAATAGTAAACACTTTGCAGATCAATTAAAGACTAATTGTAAAAGGAATATTTAATAAAGTATTGCAATGTAATGTTTGGTCTATGGGTCCTCCAACAACCTTCTCTCTCTCTCTCTCTCCACTCTTCTCTCTCTAGTCTCTACAGACAATTCTGACATCTAGGGTTGAAAAGTCTTTAAAAAAGTAACTCTCTACCGACAATTATGACATCTCTCTTTCCCCCTTTTGATTACTTGCAGGAATAAACAAAAGTTGTGTCGGACACGCCATAAGGCCGTGTCCGACACCGTGTCACTATTTCTTTTTTTTATTATTTTTTATTCCGACACGGATCAAGCGTGTCGGAGGCGTGTCGGAGCCGTGTCCGTGTCCGACACGTGTCCGACACTGCACGGGGTCAAAATTTGAAGTGTCCGTGCATTAGAGGCAACAAACAAATGGGTTTCCCCCAGTTTAAATATACATGTATGAGATGCCATGTATGTTTAGTGTACCGTTCACCATGGTGGAAATGTCAAATTCGGTGTCCACTTTCTTGCTTTCCAAAGACTTATCTTGTGCTTGAACCGGGATCTTGGAGTCACGACATTTTGAAGACTTCAAATTCTTGTTGTTCTTCGGACTACCTCTCACTATGTGTCAAAATTCTCCACGCTTGAAGCACTCCTTCGACTTCTTCCTATCATCCTTTCCCTATGATTTGGGTCTTGGTAAAAGAAACATCGAATCAACTCCACGCATTGATTCAAACATCGATAGTAGAATCATCTTCTTCTTTTGGCAATGTTGATATCTCGAAACTTCATAAGAATTTCTTGAAATTCGGGTCTCTTGCTAAATCTTCGAACTCAAACCGGGTCTTTGCCTAACATAAGTGGTGTGTGAGACTCCGACCGTTGCTCGTTCATCTCTTCTTAACTGTCTCTCTTATCTCTTCGAACCGTGTAGGTATCTTTGGAGCTTGAAAATTTGTTGAATATTTCCTACGCCTTGTGTATAACTTCAAACCTTAAAAAAATCTCCATTAGCATTTGATCTCTCAACTTCCAATCGAAAATCATCCATTTTCTTCAATTCTTCTTCGAAATCTAGGAATTTCTTGAAGTTTCTTATCATTAAACTTGGAGGGATTTACTCGTAGAAAAATCTCGAATGAAATTCTTTCCCGAACTCTTTAAATTTCGACTTTATTCTCTGAAAATACTTTGAAGCTCGACCTTGAATTTAAATGGAAGATATACTTCACCTTTTTTGGAACATCCCCGAACAAGTCTTCCAAAATCATATCATCTCGGATATCCCTTCTCGATCTTAACATCATCATCTTCAATTCACTTCGGATATCCAAATTCTCTAACCTTCTTGGAGACTGAAAGCACTTGTTTCCTTTATCCTATTTTCCCAGTGATATTTGTTGATATTGGAACAATATACTGAAATAAAACACTATTTCCAAGAAATATCGATGCATGCGGGGTTTTGGTGCATGTTCATGTGCACAATTAACACAAACAATAACAAATAATTCACATAAATGAGATATTGAATGCAAACAAATACATAATCCTAAGCCGAACGACCTAGACAAACCTGACATGACACCAGAGCTCCGGTTTTGCAACCAAGAGCTCTGATAAAAAAAGATAAAAGTTCAGGACCAAGCATTTTTAGAGAATGAAAAATGATATTTTACCATAATTGAATCTATATTGTATTTATTGACAGGTGTCGAATCCGTCAAAAATAAATGTAAAATCCTATTCGACGACTAAACACAGAGTATAGTGCAAACAGGGTCGATCCACAGAGACTGGTTGATTTATTTCTAACAATTGCAAGGAATTCACGAAAAGCAATAATTAAAAGGGGGGTTTTTTGAGTTATTCTAACCTAAGTATGCGATTAAAATAAATAACAAGAATTAAAAAGCTAACTAAAACTAAACAAGTAAGATCACGTAGGATTAAATCAATCAGAGGGAAAATTACCTAGCCAGGGATATTCGATTCGAATTGTTATATTGATCATTGACTCAAGGATAAATTCAAATTATTCAGACAGATTGGCTATAGTTGATAGAGACACTCGACTCAACCTCGTTTTTACTTAATTAATCGGATAACCTAGAGACACTCGACAGTTATCTTCCCTAACAAATTCACAACCCCTAGAGACACTCGACAGGATTTAACGAATTCGCAGCATTAAGAATCATAAAAACACCAACCCTAATTAACCAAGTCGTGACACACGCAAGATTTAAATTAGATTATCAAATCCCTTAGTGAACAAGGAATGTTATCGCTAAGACCCTGTCACTAATTTACCACCAATTATCAATCAACTTTACTACACTTCAAGCATCAAGATTGGCAATATGCAATTAAATCTATCTAGATGATCGGGCCCTATCACTAAATAAATCAATCACAATAAACGCGAAACACGGAGATAAGATAAATGCCTAAATAAACATGAATTGAATAAAGCGTTTAGGTCTCACAATATCCAAATCGAATCTATAATCCCTAGCTAGATAATTAAAAGCTTAGCTACTAAAATTCATAAAAATAAATAAAGAATTCTTTAACGTAAATAAACTAAATTGTCTAAAGAAGAAAGAAATTAAAAACAAGAAAAACTCCCGAAATCGATTTGTGTTGCTCGCGTCTCCCCAAAAGCTGCCTCCAATTGTTGCCCAAATTTGTTACGTCCTAAACCTCAAAGCTACTGTCCCATATTTATAATCAAAGCCTCCCTATCCCAGACGGGTTCCAAATCCTTGCCTAAATTGGATTATTATTCTTGCCCTCCAAGAATCTTCACACATGTGCCACTGGACCTTTCCAATTAAATATCATAGCATCGTGTAGCCCAACAACCAAAATTCCAAGTCCAAAAGCCTTCCAATCATAAATCAACTTGGACCTCTCTTTATTAAATTATTTTCAAATAATCTCAAGCCCATCACCAGGTAAGTTGGACTTCTCCAACTAAATCTACGAGAGCAGCCCATAATTCAAGATCCCATCTCCTAATTAATTCAATTCTTCCAAAAATCCACAAGCATGCACGTTCCATAAATCAACCCCCAAGTGAATAAACCGCGTTCAGCCATAATTACGCCCCAACTCCCAGCCACATTTTCCATGATCAAAGAAGGTTAGTCTTTTTGTGTGAATTTCTCCCTAAAACGAACAAGCTCGCACCGATTTCACATTCAAGTCCCAACTCTACAACAAAAACAACAAGACATCAATTCCTTTTAAGATAATATCAATTCAAGCACAATTAGGGATATAATTCAATCATAAAGATGATTAATTAACGAGTTATCAAATCCCCCCACACTAGCCCATTACTCGTCCTCGAGGAATCATGAAAATTAATAGCAATAACATCACCCATCAAACACAATCACAAAGGCAATCATTAAATTCTCGCCTAAACAAGTCTAGCTCATCAACACATTACTCAATTGCACAAAATTCAATAAATTAGTATAAATAACATACCCTCGTGTAGTGTAGTGTGAATTGAACGAAAGAATGTACAAAGACTAGATTGATTAGTCTATGATTTTCGCCTAAGTACTAATTATCAATTTCGGATGCATCCTTCACTCCAATCTCCACTAATGTAGTTAACTAATGACTCAAGATCGATAGGTCTTTCGAGCTTGTAATGTGAGGCTCGGGGTAAAGGTTAGGAAATTTTGGAATTTAGTGGCTAACACACCAAGCTTACACACTTTATAATAAAACCCGTGGTATTTCCCTTTTTATCTACCGGACTCCCTTACTTTGCCTTAAACACATAATTTCCCTCCTTTTTCATATCAAACACACTCTCACTTTCTTTTTTTTTTTTTTCGCAATTTTTTCTTTTTTTCTGCTCATTTTTTTTTCTTTTCTTTTGACTTCTTTTCCTTTTTTTTTTCCATCTCTTGTTTCTTCTATATTTTCAACAATGCTCAATCTCTATTTTTTTTCTTCAACTTTCAATTCAGTGCAAAGGACAACAAGGAGCCCAAAGACATCTAAAATTTCAAACCCAAAATGAGCAAGCAAGGTGTGATTTAAAGTAGGGTAG
Organism: Lantana camara; assembly: GCA_037501455.1. Classification (NCBI taxonomy): domain Eukaryota; kingdom Viridiplantae; phylum Streptophyta; class Magnoliopsida; order Lamiales; family Verbenaceae; genus Lantana; species Lantana camara. Next base: position 96,605,089 of record CM074857.1, on the reverse strand, counting down.
GGATAATAATGTTGTGCATGTGGCTTGTAACGCGGCTAAGAAGAAAATTTTGCACAACATTCAGGCTCAATGGGGTCAAACGGGATAATTTTATTTGTGAAAAGATCAAGAAAAGGCTTACCATCGACAACGATCGCCTAAGTCACTTCCCAAATCAATCATTAACCAAAAAATTCGCCTCAAAGGAAGCTAAGATGCATTCTAATCAACTTTTAGACTTAATTGAAAATCAAAGACTTTTATATCTAAGCAAAACACATTAATTCATTCAATGGTGCGCAAGAAATGAGGGCATACTACTATACTAATTTATCAAATTCTACACAACTTTCATGCATTCAATGAACCTAACTCGTTCTAGCTAAACTCAACAATCAAACCTAATAGAAAGCATTCAAAATGGGCGAGATATTTCCACAATTATCATCATCCTCAAGTTCTAAGTAAAATAACAAGTTCAGCCACAAAACAAAAATTTCAAAAAATTTTCAGTTCTAGCACTAGTGGACCTAATCCCCCCACACTTAAATCATGCATTGTCCTCAAGGCATTAAAAATCAAGATCTAGAGTAAAGAGGACTTCCCTGAAGTTCAGGTTGGGGAGGTAGGGCGTCTGGGTTTGTAAATTTCCCATTTAATTTGAAATTCTGGAAGTGGCGTGGGTGTTAGGCGTGGCCACGCTTAAGGGTCATGTTAACAGAAAATTGACAGCAGTATATCTGCACTATCTGGGCCAAGTTACGCGCTCCTGCAAGATAGAAAAGGGCAGAAAATCAACACAAACACCACGAGAACCGAAAAAAAAACAAAAGAAAAAGAAACTGAGGGAAGAAAAAGGCGCCTAAACCGCCAAAACTTGGGTTGCCTCCCAATAGCGCCCTTATTTAATGTCTTAGGCTCGACAAGACTTGTTAAAGTGCTACTCAAATGGAGGTACACCCTCCATACAAATCCCCTCGACTGTGTGGAGATGAATCTTCTAGTCCATTGCGGCCTCTGGTTTGGGGATGGTAAGTCGTGGAGGTTCGTAACATGACTTGATACTTCCTCATCAAATACTCCATCAACTTTTTGTAGAAACGCTTACCACGATCACTAAGATTCCTGTACTCGAAAAAGATATGAGATCTGAGGAAGATAGTAGTTAAATGATCAATAATATCAGCATACCAGCGCGTGACCTCAGAGCGTGGCCACGTCTTATGGTCACGTGGATCGAAAAACTGCTCATCCAGAAATTCAGCTCGTGTAGTCATTGAATCTGCAAATTTTCCTCCTCCCTTGAAGGTATAAATCAGATTATCCAAAAACTTCTTGAGTCCCACAATAGGTGCCTGCAAAACAAAAGAATTCAGTTTAGCTAAGTCATTGGATAATTTCAAATTTGAAGCCTTTTTACTCGCAGGATTAACATGCCCTAATGGAATAACCATATCATAGATATCATCATACAAACCAACATGTTTCGGCTTACTCTCAAAATTTTCAACTACCCAATTTTGAATGGATTCAAAACTTAGCTTTTCCACATTGTTAAGCTCAAAAGTTTCCATACTTGGGTTTTCAATCATATCACTGCTAAAAAAACTAGATAATTCATTAGGACATTTTTTTGACTCATAAACATTAAATTTTACAATATCACCATCAAATTCTAGAGTCAATAAGCCATCATGAACATCTATTTTAGCCCTAGCAGTGCTAAAAAAGGGTCGACCAAGCAAAATATCAGAAGTACTCAAAGAACTTTCATCCTCCATATAAATCACATAAAAATCAGCAGGAAAGACTAATCCATCAACTTGCACAAGTACGTCCTCTAATACTCCATCTGGATACACAATAGATCGATCAGCGAACTGAATTGTGATACCTGTATCTTTCAAAGGACCAAGATTCAGTGATGAATAAACAGATAGAGGCATAATATTAATGGGCGCATCTAAATCACAAATTGCTTGCTTAATCTCAGCCTTGCCAATTTTACATGGAATGGAAAACATACCTTGGTCTCCGCACTTAGGAGGTAATTTCTTTTGTAAAACAGCGGAGACATTCTCTCCAACACTCAGGATTTCATTACCTTTTAGTTTTCGTTTGTTGGTGCAGAGTTCCTTAAGATATTTCTCATGTTGTGGGAGTCGTTGGATTGCATCCAACAAAGGAATGTTGACTTCAACTTTCCGAAAGGTCTCCAATATACTTTGCTCCTCCTTCTCTTTTCTTGCTTCGATCAGGCGCTCTGGAAACGGTGGTGGTTCCACCCATGGCTTAGGCTGAACTTTAATTTCTGACTCTCTGTTCTGACTGGAGCCTAAGGCGTGGTCACGCTTAATGGTCAAGTCGTCTGTCTGATCAGTTTCAGCTCTGTTCTGACGAGTTTTGGTATTCTCCACAACTGGAGGAAGTTCTTTATCGCTTGGGATCGTGATTGCACTCATGTTTCGCCTCTGATCCTCCGTTTGTGATTGAAGTTTCCGTTGATTCTCTAATCTGCTCAATGAGGCTGCAATTTGCCACAATTGGGTCTTCAAGTTCTTAATTGAGGTCTCCAAGTTTTCAATCCGATCAGCTTGTGGGTTGAAAGGTGGGTACGGTTGAGGGATTGGTTGTTGGGTTTGTGAAGGTGTAGGTACAAAGTTTTGGAAGTTTGGTGGATTCGGTGCATAACTCATAGTGGGGTGATCATACCATCCGGTATTGTACATGTTGGAGTATGGATTGTACGTCGGAGGTTGATATCCGAATGGGTCCACATTTTCGAAAGGGGATTCTTGAAGGGATGGACACGCGTCGGTGGGATGCAACGTGCTCGCACACAATTGACATACCTTCGCTACTTGGGATACACCTGCACCAAGGTTAGAAGCCAAAACACTTATCATGTTCTTAAGTTCATCAAAAGGTGAAGAGTTGGCCTCGTTAACCTGTTGTGGAATGTTTGCATAATTGTTGAACTGTTGTGCATTCGCAAACATTGTTGGATGATTGTCCTTTCCGTGAATGCTCCTGTTCTTGAAAAGAAATAAAATCGATTAAAAACACAGTCCCCGGCAACAGCGCCAAAATTTGACAGGTGTCGAATCCGTCAAAAATAAATGTAAAATCCTATTCGACGACTAAACACAGAGTATAGTGCAAACAGGGTCGATCCACAGAGACTGGTTGATTTATTTCTAACAATTGCAAGGAATTCACGAAAAGCAATAATTAAAAGGGGGGTTTTTTTAGTTATTCTAACCTAAGTATGCGAGTAAAATAAATAACAAGAATTAAAAAGCTAACTAAAACTAAACAAGTAAGATCACGTAGGATTAAATCAATCAGAGGGAAAATTACCTAGCCAGGGATATTCGATTCGAATTGTTATATTGATCATTGACTCAAGGATAAATTCAAATTATTCAGACAGATTGGCTATAGTTGATAGAGACAATCGACTCAACCTCGTTTTTACTTAATTAATCGGATAACCTAGAGACACTCGACAGTTATCTTCCCTAACAAATTCACAACCCCTAGAGACACTCGACAGGATTTAACGAATTCGCAGCATTAAGAATCATAAAAACACCAACCCTAATTAACCAAGTCGTGACACACGCAAGATTTAAATTAGATTATCAAATCCCTTAGTGAACGAGGAATGTTATCGCTAAGACCCTGTCACTAATTTACCACCAATTATCAATCAACTTTACTACACTTCAAGCATCAAGATTGGCAATATGCAATTAAATCTATCTAGATGATCGGGCCCTATCACTAAATAAATCAATCACAATAAACGCGAAACACGGAGATAAGATAAATGCCTAAATAAACATGAATTGAATAAAGCGTTTAGGTCTCACAATATCCAAATCGAATCTATAATCCCTAGCTAGATAATTAAAAGCTTAGCTACTAAAATTCATAAAAATAAATAAAGAATTCTTTAACGTAAATAAACTAAATTGTCTAAAGAAGAAAGAAATTAAAAACAAGAAAAACTCCCGAAATCGATTTGTGTTGCTCGCGTCTCCCCAAAAGCTGCCTCCAATTGTTGCCCAAATTTGTTACGTCCTAAACCTCAAAGCTACTGTCCCATATTTATAATCAAAGCCTCCCTATCCCAGACGGGTTTCAAATCCTTGCCTAAATTGGATTATTATTCTTGCCCTCCAAGAATCTTCACACATGTGCCACTGGACCTTTCCAATTAAATATCATAGCATCGTGTAGCCCAACAACCAAAATTCCAAGTCCAAAAGCCTTCCAATCATAAATCAACTTGGACCTCTCTTTATTAAATTATTTTCAAATAATCTCAAGCCCATCACCAGGTAAGTTGGACTTCTCCAACTAAATCTACGAGAGCAGCCCATAATTCAAGATCCCATCTCCTAATTAATTCAATTCTTCCAAAAATCCACAAGCATGCACGTTCCATAAATCAACCCCCAAGTGAATAAACCGCGTTCAGCCATAATTACGCCCCAACTCCCAGCCACATTTTCCATGATCAAAGAAGGTTAGTCTTTTTGTGTGAATTTCTCCCTAAAACGAACAAGCTCGCACCGATTTCACATTCAAGTCCCAACTCTACAACAAAAACAACAAGACATCAATTCCTTTTAAGATAATATCAATTCAAACACAATTAGGGATATAATTCAATCATAAAGATGATTAATTAACGAGTTATCATTTATAATAATAAGGTTTTGTCCGAAATATTCAAGTGATCTAATTAAATTTTGGGTGAACTTTAAAGATAAAATTAAAAGTATGCACCTATATGTGTTGGTACTCAATATAATTTCTAATTTGACGGTGAGCCAAATTAGGGATTAGAGTTAACTTAGGTTAGACATCATATATATTAGAGTTATGGTCCTCAAATTTATTCGGACGACCCTCCCATCACTGAGATTAGTCGAGAGGTTCTCTAGATCGTGTATATCAACTTGAAAGGCTGATAATTGCACAAATCAATAAAGTATTTTAAGATTATGATTTCATATATTCTTCTGCTTTCAGATTTAATTAAGTTTTTTGGAAAGGCTTTAACTTTAAAGTATTATAAATTTTTCCCAACACATACAATTTATAATACAAATATACTCCGTAACTTGATCACAAGAAAGGACTGTTGTGGATATTTTTAAAGGAATTCGGTGTTGCCGAGTTGGATTCTTAAAAAGTTGTTTTTAACCAACAAAGAGAGAAAAAAATATCGTTGAAAATTTTATGGAGAAAAGCTTTAAAAAATCAATAGAAACAAATAGGTGACTTTCTTCACAGTAAATGAGCTGGTATAAAAATGTATATGATTTGCGTACAGCACAGTTGGTGATTCGTTATTGTCGTCGACGATGATTGATAGCTAAAATTTAATATTGGGTGCCCATTATCATTTATAGATACTAAATATATAATAGTTATGGCATACTAATATAGTTGTATTGTTATATGTAAACGTACAATTTAATATTTACTAAAACCAGGCGGGGAAGTGGTGGTCATATGTGCAATTTTGATTAAGTCCGTCTAAAATGGTCCCATATTGCCAAATTGAACATAAATTGTCTGACAAATGATGTAAAATACTTGGTAACCAATTTACATTTCTATGTCCATCGGAATTGGTTTAAGTGTTTAAAGAGTTTTTTTCTTTAAAATAATGATCCGAGTTTAGATTTTTGGCCATTTGGGAGTATGTGTGATTAAAAAAAATTAACTTGAATTATCAAAAAGAAAAACACAAAAGAAAGATAAATCATAAATAAAATATAAAAGATTGTAAACTTGTAAATTGTAATATATATTGAAAAGAATAATTTTTTGTATAAATAAGCATTAAGTTTTTTTTGGTGAGAATAAATGAGCATTATATGCTATGCAGCTATGTGCCAACAAGGGTTGGTCAAGTGGTTTGAGGGTTCTTTCTCAAAGGTAATGACCCTGTTTCGAATTTCTCTGACCACTTGGGGCGTGTGTTTAAAAAAAAAAAAGGTGCTATGCAGCTACGTCAATTTTAAAAATTACACAGTAACCTACGGGTATTAGAGTTTTTCTTTTTCATTTTATATGCTTCATTTTTTGGGGCAATTCCTTAAAACTCCCCATGGGTTTAAAAACTTCCTTTTAGCTCCCCATTTTCAAATACATCATTTGGGGTTTTAGATACGCGATTCTAGGATTTAGATACGCAATTCTGGGATTTGGATACATGATTCTGGGATTTAGATACATGATTTTTTCCTTGTATTTCAAATACATCATTTGAGGTTTTAGATACGCGATTCTTGAGTTTTAATACATCATTTTTTAAAATGGGGAGCTAAAAGGAATTGGGCTTATCATTTGGGGAGTTTTCGGGAATTCCCCGTCATTTTTTTTGGGTAGGGTTTAGGTCACATATTGACGAAACTGTTTTCTAAATTACACGTGTCAACTCGAAATCTACGCTAAATAACATACATTTTTTTTTAGATCAATTTCGGAGTTCCACTCAAACCTGAAATACCTCAACCCTAACTAGGTGGGTCCGAACTGCCGGTTTATGGGTCAGGTAAGAAACTGACACCAGTCTAATATTCTGCAACTTTTGAATTTGTGCAATATTATTCCTGACCTTTGTAATTTGTGAGCATGCAACCCCTCAGGGCACTGTTCAGTTGAAAAAAATATCTTTTTTCATTGGTATGCCATCTACTTATTTCTTTATTTTGTGATGATTTCCTTCACCGTTTTGAAATATAAAGGTTGGGGAAATAAGCTACCTTCCCAGCTCCCCTTGTCCGCAATTAACCTTCAAAATTAATCAAAATAAGAATGAATTTAAAAAGAAAGTTAATAGTGATTTTATCATCAAGATAATGTTGACTTATGTGTTTAAAACTTCTGGCGTTGATGACTTCTAACCGATACCAACTATGACCCATGTCCCATGACATTAATCATGACGGAATGCAGTAACCCCCCAAGAGAAAGTTTGCATAATTCATTCAATCGTTTTCAGACTCTCCTCCTTTTTCCTTGCTTTTGTATACGCATTTCATAATTTGGATTCCTTTCCACATTGGCGCTAGATTTCTTGTTAAAGTTTCTTAGTCCTTCTTCAATTTTATTTTTTTAAATAACATAATTATTTCCCTATTCTAATTTCAACAACATATTAACACACGTAACAAATGTAAATAAATAAAACAATAGATGAAGCAAAAAATATAACAGGAGATCCGATATGTTACGGAGGCTTATTTTTCTCCCCTCTAGAGAATTCAAAGCTATGTTGCACGGACACGGACACGGCGACACGGACACGACACGACACGGACACGGCGACACGGATTTTTTCAAAATTTTAGGACACGACACGGCTCCGACACGGCTATATTTTATATAAATAAATATATTTTATATATAAATAAATATATTTTATATAAAAATAAAAATACTTTATACGTATAATCTATATAACATAAAATATTTATAAAAATATATAATATTAAAAACTAAAATAAGTTTTGTTATTTCAATTTTCTCTCCAAAAAATTCAAAAAATATTAAAAAAAGCATAAAAAAATGATCAAATTTGCTCCGCCGTGTCCAAGCCGTGTCGGACACTCCACCTCGCCGTGTCCCAAATTTTTCTTTTTTTTTTTTTTTCCGGACACTCCTTCAGCCGTGTCCGACACGTGTCCGTACCGTGTCCGTGTCCGACACGTGTCGGACACTGCACGGGCCATTTTTTAGGCGTGTCCGTGCTTTAGAGATTCAAAGAATAGCCAATTACATACGGTACATATCTTTCCCTACATTTTTATTTGACCCTTTCCATGCTCTCTAGCCACAGTCAAATAAAGATGTCTTCCACACAAGTCAACTTGACCCGGTAGCATATTCATTACTAAGGTTAACCACTTTGATTTGTCCTTACAAATACACCACAATCAAATTGGTAGACTACCGCGTAGACTATGTACTATATATGCTGTATGCACTTATCTTTCCTACTCAATCCACCAATCTATGATTCTTGCTCCAAATTAAATCATGGGTACTCACATGATGATCTCTGTTCTCACGTTAGTATGTGTACTAAATTCTTTCACACTCGTAAGATCAGCAGGCAACAATCTCGAAACATACATCGTCCATATCGAGATGCCTTCCACCGCAACTCTAAGTACCATTACCGAAGATTTACATGGCTGGTATCAAACATTTCTTCCCGCAACTGCGTTATTATCCACCTCGTCGACCGATGACGCCGGGCCGCGCATAGTGTACTCTTACCGCAACGTTTTCAAAGGCTTTGCCGCCCGACTATCGCCGGAGGATGTCAAAGCAATGGAGAAAAAGGTCGGTTTCATCTCGGCCCGGAAGCAAACAATATTGCCTCTTCACACAACGCATTCTCCCAATTTCTTGGGATTGAACCAAAACAGGGGATTTTGGATGGATTCCAATTACGGAAGAGGAATCATTATTGGTGTGTTGGATAGTGGCATAACTCCTGGCCATCCCTCGTTCAACGACGAAGGGATGCCTCCGCCTCCCGCCAGGTGGCGGGGCCGGTGCGATTTCAACTCCACAACATCATCGTGCAACAACAAAATCATCGGGGCGAGATACTTCACGGCAGGTAATGGGACGGCGTTGGATGAAAACGGGCATGGGACCCACACGGCGAGCACCGCAGCTGGGAATTTCGTGAGAGGCGCCAACGTATTCGGTAATGCCAACGGGACAGCCGCTGGAATTGCTCCTCTTGCTCACATAGCTGTTTACAAGGTTTGCAACAATGGCTGCCCGGAGAGTGATATTCTGGCGGCGATGGATGCCGCTATCGATGATGGTGTTGACGTGATCTCTCTCTCCCTCGGCGGGCCCCCAAGGAACTTTTACGAGGATAACATTGCTATCGGAGCTTTTAGTGCGGTGGAAAAGGGTATTTTCGTGAGTGCCTCCGCTGGAAACAACGGTCCATTTCTCGGTACACTTGGGAACGGTGCTCCCTGGCTTTTGACTGTTGGTGCCAGTTCTCTTGATAGGAAAATAAGAGCAACCGCCGTGCTGGGAAACAACGAAGAATTGCACGGTGAATCGACTTTTCAGCCTCCGAGCTTTTCATCTTCATCCCTCTTGCCTCTCACATACCCTGGAATCAATGCTAGCAACGGTGGGTTTTGCTTGCCGGCGTCGTTGAGGGAGGTTGATGTTCGAGGAAAGATTGTGTTGTGTGAACTCGGTGGAGGAATAGGGAGAATCGCGAAGGGCCGAGCTGTGAGGAACGCTGGTGGAGCCGCCATGATTCTAATCAACCAGCAACCTCAGGGCTACTCTGTAGATTCCGACTCCCATGTTCTTCCTGCAACGCATCTCAGCTACGCAGACGGATTAAGAATCAAAGCCTATCTGAACTCAACTTCAAATCCGATGGCCACAATTTCGTTCAGAGGAACATTGATTGGCGACAATCGTGCGCCAACAGTTGCATCGTTTTCATCCAGGGGTCCGAATGTTGCAAGCCCTGGAATCCTAAAGCCAGACATAGTCGGCCCTGGGCAAAACATCCTAGCTGCGTGGCACGTATCCGTTGAGAACAAGACAAACACAAATTCCAATTTCAATATCATTTCAGGAACTTCGATGTCTTGCCCCCACCTCAGCGGCGTTGCCGCATTGCTGAAAACCGTGCACCGCAGTTGGTCTCCAGCTGCAATCAAGTCGGCCATCATGACCACCGCCGACCAGGTAAACCTCGGAGGAACTCGAATTGAGGATGAAACACGAAGGCCTGCTAATTTTTTCGGAGTGGGTTCTGGTCATGTTAACATTTTAAGGGCTACAGATCCGGGCCTTGTTTATGACATCCATCCAGAGGATTACTTGGGTTATCTATGTGGGTTGAATTACACGGACCAACAGGTGGGGATAATCGTGAACCGCGCTGTCCGGTGCTCGGGAATCTCGAGTATATCGGAGGCTGAGCTGAACTATCCTTCATTTAGTATTTTTCTTGGAAATGTTTCGGAGTCTCAGATGTATAAGAGGACAGTTACTAATGTTGGCGAAGCAAACTCAACTTACAGTGTTGGAATTGTGGGAATGCCCGGTGTTGAGTTGGCTGTTGAGCCTAATACTCTTCGGTTTTCGGGGCTGAATCAAAATTTGTCGTATCAAGTGACGTTTAGCAGATTGGCAAATGCTAGTAGTAATGTAGTTGTTCAGGGTTTCCTTACGTGGACTTCTGCTAAGTATTCTGTGAGAAGTCCTATTGTTGTTTTTCTTTGATTGGTAAGGATGTTTTGAGAAGTCCTATTTTGAAGTTTATGGAATATATGTAATTAGCAAACGCCCCGTCAAATGTACCGAATTACATTTATTAGGAATAAATAATTTATATTTTCTTTAATTAATTTATTACGTCAGTCAGTAGATAGAATCTTTTATCAGTTTTCTGTTCAGTTTTTATCTTTATTCTTTACAGTTTATTGTATTTAGTATTTAGGGATTTCTTATGTACTTTATCTTTTGAAGTGAGAAAAACAATTCTTCAATCATGAAAAGTAATATGGTATCTTTTTTCTTTCTCCATTATCCATTTTTCTTTCTCCACTTTGGACAGCAGTCATAAAGTTTTTTCTCCACCCTCGAGAGGTTTTTTTCTCCATCTTGGCAAGTATGACATAAATAAAATAAATATTCCTTCGCTATATCCATTATCGCAAACACATCTTCCACCAATTCTTTTGATACTTTTTTCTTTATCATTCGGGTAATCCCGGTCTTGAACTCATATAGCAGCCACTTAGAGGAGATAACTAGGCGTCCTAATTTTATTTCATGTGGCTGGCTTTATAAAAAGGAGATAACAATGTCTCCTTTCATTTCATTGGTGTTTATTTCACCAAAATCAAATCTATTTGGGTACAATCCCTTTATCGGAGATAACGATGACTCCCTTCTTTCACCAAAGTCAAATAGAATTTGAGAAAAATCAAGTTTTTTTTTTTTTACATGTGAAGCTTTTGTCCCACAACTCCAATAAAGTTTTCTGCACAGATCGCGGGTGGGCATCCTCATCAAAGAGGTTCGATCAACTCCATCAATTTCGTGTATGATGTCCAAGATGAACTAAAATGTTTTGCAGTCCATCTTGAGGGGGCTTATTAGGAATAAATAATTTATATTTTCTTTAATGATAGAATCTTTTATCAATTTTCTGTTAAGTTTTTATTTTTATCTTTTACAGTTTCTTGTATCTAGTATTTAGGGATTTCTATGTAATCTTTTGAAGTGAGAAAAACAATTCTTCAATCATGAAAAGTAATAATATTAATATGACTAATGTGGATCTATGTACGTAAAATTACATCCTCTTATAAGAAAGTAATATTTGTTTTAATATTATGAACTATTCATATAAATGAATAATTTGTCAAGAATTAATCTCTTTTTTATATTTTGGCCATATGAAAAGATTAATTATTTAGATTAGTCACTATATACCTATAGTTAAATATTCATACTTCCTCATGTTCAAAGCCATAAGTTACTTGATAAGAATTGTGAAGGTTTGTTGTTTTATTAATGCAAGTCTAAAAATGCTACAAAAATAAAAAGGGCTAATTTCAGACAACCCCCTGTTCTTTGGGGGTTTAGTGCGCTTTGCCCTCTAACCTTTGACTCGGTGCGATTTTCCCCTAACATTTGAAAAATATCACACTTAACCCCTTTTAATAAATTTTGATCGTCGATTTCTCCTCCGTCAAGGTGACTCAAGATTCAAGGCCACCGCCATCGTGTTCGTCTCTCCAAGGCGAACAAAGCCCATACCCCAGTATACCCTATTAGCGTCAGAAAGTCACTACAATGCATCGTCCGTCGTACGTCGTCTTTAACCAGTGATTTCTACTTTGTCGGTTATCGGATTTTGGTTTCGAGACCATTATTGTGCTCCTTGCGTTGAGAGCTTCAATTTGATATATAATATCAACACATTTGAAATCTACTCTATACAGATCTACTTTGCTAAAAGGGTTAAGTGTGATATTTTTCAAAGGTTGGGGGGTAATCGCACTGATTCAAAGGTTAAGGGGCAAAACGCACTAAATGCCAAACGACAGGGGGGGTGTCTGGGATTACCCAAATAAAAAAAGAACGAAACTCATATCTATACTTATAGCTAGCTAGAGAAAATATATAGTAATTAAAGATGAACTTATATCTCTAAGTTTTGAACAAAAAATATATAGTATACGACTCATGACCCATATTGTAGCACCCCGCACGGTGGGTCACCACATCCACCGCACCAAAACCCAATCCACATACAAAATGGGAATTCCGTACATAAACTAAGCAATGGCGAATGGGAGACTAACAGACTTACACCTAAACTAGGCGGAACGTAGACCCTGAACTTCAAAATTCAAACAACAAGAATGCAAAAGCAAAAGCATACAATCATCATAAAAGCACAAGCAACAGCTGAACCTAAGTAGCAGGTGACAGGTTCAACTAGCATAAATACTTAATCCCAAATATTTAACAATAATCATAAATCCAACGAGTTCAACTATCCCTAGAAGCCTGTTCCGAAATTCATATAAATACATAATCAAGGTAAACATTCATACATAGCTTATACAAAATCTCAATATAAAGAAATGCAAAATGCAAGACAAATTAACTAATACAATAGACTCGGCTCGAAAACAAACTCTAAATACTGACTCAGCCTAGCTTGAACTCCAAGCGAAACCTACAAACTAAAAACATGGGGAGGGACAGGGTCAGTGACACTGACTGAGTGAGGGACTAACCACACACACACTATATATAAAGGAGCAAAGCACGAACAAAATCATAATGTTCGTGAACTCAGGGATAGTATTTACACACTAAATCATTTTCCCGTGATATATACATATAGGCCGGGGTTGCTTATCTTATACATAGCATACATATACATTCATATCTTATCATATCACATTTCATAAAAAAACTTCATTTCTTAACATATTTCAGAATTTAGCTTATCTTAATAAAACATTTTCAAATTTTAACTTAATTATTAATCTATCCTCATTTCATGAATCTTAACAGAACAGACAGAGCAGATTGCTCGGCCGGTACGAGCTTCCAAACTTTATTCCTCGAAATAGAACAAAACAGAAATTCAAAACATATCCAACCACCACATCAATGATGCAAGAACTGCGCACGGCACTAACCATCCAAAAGTTTAACAAATCCGCGAGGGGTAGCTAAAACACAACTTGTCCTCCCCGGTTTTTACACTGAAGGCATCAAAATACCACGCCTTCCCTAGCTTCTGGAGTCGCGCGTGATATCTTTGATGGAACTTTGCACAGGCCGAGCCCCTGCAACCCGATATCATCCCGGGGATTCCTTACCCATACCTCCTAGGGCCCAACATTCACAGAACATACTGAAATAGAACAAAACCTAACCCGTTGCAAACAGACAGAACTTATACATACGACATATACATAACATATCAATCCCAAAACAAGCATACCTAAGCTTGTACATTACGTATCATATTTGCAACTCGTGACATACCCGAACAAATACATATTTCACTCATATTTACGTACGTATAAGGCTTATCGAACCACATGCATTCAAAACCGAGCACATTATAGTAAGGTCATAACTGATAATCCTAACCTCACCTTGTAATCCCCCAGTTCTGTGATTTAAGCTTGACGTATGTGGTTACCAAAGTGCGTAATTTAATTAATTATATATGATTTTTAATTATGGATTCTTTTGTTAAGTTTTATTGTTTGATTATGAACTCTTGATCGTATTTGCGTATATGCTCTTGTTTGAGTGTCGTTCTTATTCGATTTGATTTCTGTTTTTCATGGATTCTTGGCATGAGTGAATTATGTACTTTAAGATCATGTTTATTTGCTCTTTGAATGATTTTGTTCTTGCATGTTTGAGTTTTGTGTTCGTTTGTGTGATCCGAACCGAAAAGGGGGCTAAAGAGCATTTAGCGTACCTTGTGTTCCGGGCGGCATATCTTGAGCTCGGGAACTCGGAATCGAGTTCCGTCACCTCCATTGGATCCAAATCGAAGAATCGAAGACAATGGGACAAGACTCATATTTTTCTAAGACCAATTGGATCCTCAAATTTCAACCGGAACGAGCAACTCGCGCTTAAATTGACCGATCAAGACTATACCTAAGTCACGGACCTATTATTACGCACCTAGACCCTACCCATTGACCCTAGCCCACTTGCACACTCTCTCCCTCACCCTTTTCTACCCCAAACCGACACCCTAACCCCCCCCACACTTAGATATTTTCAGTTTTATGGAGAGAGAAGAAGAAGAAGAAGAAGAAGAAACCCTTTTTGGCCATGGGAGTTTTGAGCTCATCTCCCCACCTTTTCTTCTCCAAATTGAAAGGTAAACTCATATTTGTGTTGTGTATCACTTGGTTATCATTTTAAGTTCCATATTCCATGATTTCTCCAAGATTTGGGCATGTTTGGGCATATGGCATGAATAGTGACGGGTTGGGAGAAAATGGATGATTCTAGCTTGCTTTCTTGTGAATTCTTTTGGTATGAAGCATGTATTTTACTCCTAACACATCATATGTGATATGTATGAACTTAGTTTGGGTAGTGGATTAGGATTCATGACTTTGCCATTTGTGAAAAGTGATGAGTTTGCATGAACTTGTTCCATATTCATTCCTTGCTTGATTGGTTGCATCTTTGGTTGTCTTAATGGATTGAAATGCATGAATTCTTGCTACCTTAACTTACCTATGTGTGTTAATTTGATGTTTATATGGTCTATCTTGAGTTTTGCCCTGCTTGTTGTGTGTTTTTCGCCACTGACCTAAATCCGCGAGGGTGGATTTTTCCTTTTGGAAAAATCCACGGGGGTGGATTTGAGGCAGAAACTTTGGACCCTCCCCTGTTTCAGCCTGAGATTGTTTTGCTTCGTTCTCCCTCATACGAACTCGGATTGACCTTATTTTTGAACCCACGGAAACCTATTGAAGTCTAGAAGATGCTCCAATTGGAATCATCTTAATATCTTTTCCCATTTATGAGATATGATCAATTCATTTTGGTGTCGCCACTTCTTTGACAATCTGCGTTCGTCCAACTTCAAACCTATGCCATTTTCACCTCGTTTTGAACCATGATTCGTGTCACATATCCTTGAAAACATCTATGTGTCTAGTTTCACCTCCAACAAGAAAAACTTAATTCCAATTTCTCAAACTCAAGTTATACCCATTTTTCTACAGCTTGCGCATTTTCGAAAATTGTCAACTTTTCCTAACTTTTGCTAAACTTTGCCAAAACTCGTTCTATCGCCTTTCTTGCACTTTCTCGACCCCTTATGTGACTTATATGAATTATATACATGCCTAATTGATCCTTATGCATTGTTAACATGTATTGTAATATATTATGAATTGAATGATTAAAACATGTATGTGTCTAAATGACTTTATTGGTGTGTATGAACATGAATCACATCAACTCATGACATCTTATGATCTATTGTATATTGAAACATGACATAGCATTTCACGAACACCTCATGTTAATGCCGTGCATCCTAATTGGTTTCATATTGAGTCGTTTCTCATGAGTACACATTATGTCTTTCTCTTGTACAGTTTTCTCCAGGGCGGAGATGCCGGGTTCATAGGACACTTTCGAGTCTCCTTTTCTTCTTAGTATTGTTGGTAAGAGGTGTACAGGTGGGTTTCTCTACTATCTAGTTAAACAACCCTATATACTTCCAATGTGCAAAGATTTCGACTAAAATTATTATATGTATATAGAGTCGTTTTAAGAGTAAATGATTTCAAAGTAAAGCCTTTATTTTATGAACCTACCAAATGTTTTGGCGAGAAAAGAATGAATGTTATGCACAGAATGGGGCCCAGGGACTTGGTGTGAGTGGTGACCCGAGGAGGCATGGGCTGACGGTGATCCCTCACACTAGTCCCACCAATGAACGGCGTAACCGGACCTCGTTAGGAGTTAGCGAGGAATGGACGCTGAGTGCCATTTGGAGAGTCATGTTCCCCTTTTGGTCAATGAATGGATGGTTCGGGCCGATCACCCGGCCATCACCCGGAGGAAGAAGGTGTAAATGTTTATGAATGTGCACAAAAGAATGTTATGCATGAATGAATGAAAGAAAGAAAGAATGTTTAATGAACTACACGAGGTGTTGGTTGGAGATAATGCACGCCCACTCGCCGGGCCACAAACGACCTAATGAAAAATGAACGTTATAATCCCTTTTGATGACTTATTTATTTCACCCACTTGGGAAATGTTCTAAAACCTCATTTGGGATTATAACTTGCATGTGAATGTTTAAATATTGTCTTATATAATATATATGCCCTGTTTTATACCCACCAGTCTCTTAAAGACTGAACCCGGATTGTTTTCAGTGTTCTTGCAGGTCTGGAGTGCTAGGTGGGAAGTCTTGTTTATTCAGTCATTCGGTTAGGTCAGAGTCGGTCCATGTGCATAATGAATCATGATTTGTTTAAGTTACGGAGAACGTATGATTTGGATTGATTGTTACCACTATCATGAATTATGAATGGGTTTATAAGAAATCGTAATTTAAGTGCTTTGATTTTATTGAATTTCGGGATTAGGTACCTATGCTAGTTGAACCCGTTGCTCTTTGCTTATCTCGTTATATATGTATGTACATTGCTTCCGCATTTGTAATATTTCCGTTTTACTGTCTCTTTGGTTGCGAAAGTTAGTTCCCGCCTAGCCTAAGGAGTGAGTGAGTCCCCGTTCGCTGTGAGCTGGGTTCATACATGGACTCTCCATTTCATGCGTGGATCAGGCTCATAGTGCGGGGGATGTGGCGCCTCTTGTTCCGGGTGCTACATCCTTAAGTGGTATCAGAGCCCGGTTGCAAAACTGGTGTTCTAGTGTCGTGATTGAGTCAGTTAGGTCGCACGGCATAGGAACAACTTGTTAATGTGTGCATTGCATCGATTTGGCATGGATATTTGATACTAATTACTGGAAATTGCTTAATACATGTATACAATTTATTCTCTTATTTAGTTGCTTTAAATGTTTCATTTTTGCATTCTATGTGCATTGATTAACTTAACTATGTGCCATAAGCATACACTAATCTTCATGCATCCATATTTGAGTTGATTTTTCTTATATAGGCTACTATCATGCAAACAAAGCTACAATTCACACCAACTACAATTAACAAAGTAACTTGAAGGCCGAGTGTTCAAATTCCGCGGCTTACACAATGGAACTACCTATCATGGCTCGTATCGTGGGAGGAAGCTTGGATCACGGGAAGGTTCATCAATCATGCCCTACCTACAAACCTTGAAGGTTCTCAACATACAAGAATTGTAAAGACTCAAGTTCTAACTTGAGGGGTGCGTGAGACAACGAGAGGGGTGTGGAACTTTTCACCACCCCAATTTTGAAGACATTTAATACAAGATTAAATGCTCCAAGGTTCACCGTTGAAGCTCCGAGTTTGGGATGGTTGGCCGATTGGAAGACCAAATTGGGAAGCTTCAAGGGATCGGATGCAAGTTGTGTTAAAAAGGTTCGACTCAACTCAGATGCAAGGATTGGGAGCTGTTAATCATAAAGCTCACTATGAGGTCAAATATGGAAGCTCACTATATACGAATACAAGCGTGGGACAACAAATGGACGCAAGGCAAAGAGACTTAAGAGCATCGAGGAATTCAAATTGCATCGTCTTCTTGGAACCTTGGAACATGGAGACATCAAGAAGCAAGCAAGAATGGAAAGCGTTATCACGTATGAATTATGCGCATAGATCGGAAACAAAGGATAAGCTAAGGGAACTTCAACCGGAGAGGACATCAAGATGAAGATTCGGACGACCTTTGCAGGTCGATGCTTGGAAGTACGTTGAGGTGTAAACTCCATGGACAAAGAAGACCTTGGGTTCAAGAATAGCACGTTCGGGCTGTGGTATATACAAATGGATGCAAGAAGATTATGGAGATTCGAAAACCATGGAAAGTTAAGGAATTATCAATGTCTCCAAAGAAAGCTACAATTATGGGAATGAGGAACACGTCATCAAGCTAAAAGCTTACCACCTCGGTGACAGGTTCTACATATTCATGGCACGAGCATCATTCATCGATTTAAATTAATTACTTTCTTTATCTATATGTACGTTTATGTTTAATTAATATAATTGCTCCAACGTGTTGCATCGTTGCATCTTTAATTGTTTACTATGTGCGTTGGCATGTTAATCCAACATGCATGGCTTAGTGTTTAATTGATAGGGAATGGCTCCACCTTGTTCATCAAGTGATTCATTGATCAAGGCTTACTCAAATCAAGACGAGAAGAATAGTTGGGTTATATCTTGGGAGTTAAAAAGGAAAAAGGAATTTGGAGGCTTGGAAATTAGAACTGGAGTAGAGCGAAAGCGGATGCTTAACCCTATCAATCATGTCGAATTGAATGAAAGCAAGAGTTCCGGGCATATAGCTTAGCTAGCACAATCTACACCGAAGAAACTAAGTTGAAGAGTTCTGGGGAAACCTTAATCTCAGAGGCGAAGTAACGAATTCAACTAAAATTTCCAAATAAGGGAGCATTGATTAGGAAATAATGTAAATCCTTTTCGATCCTTGAAGGGATTACCTTTAGTTGAAAGAATGGAAATACAAGAAACAACAAGTAGCGAAAACTTCATATGAGGGATAAAGGACGAATGGAGCTGGAATCTTAGGGAGCGAGAAAGTTTTGGGTTAACCTAGGGGATTATAGGAAGAACAAGACTAGAGAATAGTATTCCAAGAATTAAGAGAATTAGGTGAGAAATTGGAGGGGCAACGAAATTGGGTTTATGGCGATAACCTCTCTACCAGAAACGGCTTATCAAGAATTTTGATACAAGAGGGGATTAAATTAGTCCAGATTTCAAGAAGAGCAAGAAAGAGAAAAGTTGGGGATCGGAAGGAAGTAATTATTGAAGGGTTTGGATTGAACCTTAGGAGTGAATTAAAGAAACAGAAGTGAAGTGCACATATAAAACTCGAAGATGAAATAAATTCGGAGATTAGCAAAGGACGCCGCTAAGTATTGAAGGGATGTGATTAATGTACGACACACCAACTTTACCTAGTGGTCGATCATCCCTTCACGAAGGCTTCATGGAAAGGTTTAGCACTTGCTATCATTTCAAGATTCAATTAGATGAAGCCATGGAAGTAATAGCGGAAGGGATGAATACCTTTACGAACTCAACTTCTCAAGAGAAAAAGGAAACTTCAAGAATTCCTTGGGAGTCAAATCGGATCCTCCAACTACTTTTTGAATTATCAACCTTCAACCTCATTGCTACGGTGAACGGTATCATAAACATTCATGGCATATACATACATGCAATTTAATTCAATAATTTTGTTGTTGTGTGCCTTGGTCTTTTTTCATGATAATTGCCTCGTATAATTGATGAATAATGTGCTTGCCTTACATATATATTACTTGGCCCTACGTGTCTTATTTGATGTTAATTGTTGTAATTGCCATTGTTACCTCCTCCTTGTTATTTGCTCTTTGTTGTTGTTGTTGCTTATGTTTGGGTTGTATTGCTCGGGAGTATTGGAGACTCCCTTGTCTTCTTGTTGTTTGAGAGACGGGGTTCTCTCTTCTTGTTGTTTGAGAGACGGGGTTCTCTCTCCTTGTTGTTTGAGAGACGGGGTTCTCTCTTCTTGTTGTTTGAGAGACGGGGTTCTCTCTTTGTTGCTTTCGAGGGGCTCTCTCTTTGTTTGCTTTAGTTTTAGTGAATCCGAGGACGGATTCTTTTTAAGGGGGTGAGTTTGTAATCCCCCAGTTCTGTGATTTAAGCTTGACGTATGTGGTTACCAAAGTGCGTAATTTAATTAATTATATATGATTTTTAATTATGGATTCTTTTGTTAAGTTTTATTGTTTGATTATGAACTCTTGATCGTATTTGCGTATATGCTCTTGTTTGAGTGTCGTTCTTATTCGATTTGATTTCTGTTTTTCATGGATTCTTGGCATGAGTGAATTATGTACTTTAAGATCATGTTTATTTGCTCTTTGAATGATTTTGTTCTTGCATGTTTGAGTTTTGTGTTCGTTTGTGTGATCCGAACCGAAAAGGGGGCTAAAGAGCATTTAGCGTACCTTGTGTTCCGGGCGGCATATCTTGAGCTCGGGAACTCGGAATCGAGTTCCGTCACCTCCATTGGATCCAAATCGAAGAATCGAAGACAATGGGACAAGACTCATATTTTTCTAAGACCAATTGGATCCTCAAATTTCAACCGGAACGAGCAACTCGCGCTTAAATTGACCGATCAAGACTATACCTAAGTCACGGACCTATTATTACGCACCTAGACCCTACCCATTGACCCTAGCCCACTTGCACACTCTCTCCCTCACCCTTTTCTACCCCAAACCGACACCCTAACCCCCCCCACACTTAGATATTTTCAGTTTTATGGAGAGAGAAGAAGAAGAAGAAGAAGAAACCCTTTTTGGCCATGGGAGTTTTGAGCTCATCTCCCCACCTTTTCTTCTCCAAATTGAAAGGTAAACTCATATTTGTGTTGTGTATCACTTGGTTATCATTTTAAGTTCCATATTCCATGATTTCTCCAAGATTTGGGCATGTTTGGGCATATGGCATGAATAGTGACGGGTTGGGAGAAAATGGATGATTCTAGCTTGCTTTCTTGTGAATTCTTTTGGTATGAAGCATGTATTTTACTCCTAACACATCATATGTGATATGTATGAACTTAGTTTGGGTAGTGGATTAGGATTCATGACTTTGCCATTTGTGAAAAGTGATGAGTTTGCATGAACTTGTTCCATATTCATTCCTTGCTTGATTGGTTGCATCTTTGGTTGTCTTAATGGATTGAAATGCATGAATTCTTGCTACCTTAACTTACCTATGTGTGTTAATTTGATGTTTATATGGTCTATCTTGAGTTTTGCCCTGCTTGTTGTGTGTTTTTCGCCACTGACCTAAATCCGCGAGGGTGGATTTTTCCTTTTGGAAAAATCCACGGGGGTGGATTTGAGGCAGAAACTTTGGACCCTCCCCTGTTTCAGCCTGAGATTGTTTTGCTTCGTTCTCCCTCATACGAACTCGGATTGACCTTATTTTTGAACCCACGGAAACCTATTGAAGTCTAGAAGATGCTCCAATTGGAATCATCTTAATATCTTTTCCCATTTATGAGATATGATCAATTCATTTTGGTGTCGCCACTTCTTTGACAATCTGCGTTCGTCCAACTTCAAACCTATGCCATTTTCACCTCGTTTTGAACCATGATTCGTGTCACATATCCTTGAAAACATCTATGTGTCTAGTTTCACCTCCAACAAGAAAAACTTAATTCCAATTTCTCAAACTCAAGTTATACCCATTTTTCTACAGCTTGCGCATTTTCGAAAATTGTCAACTTTTCCTAACTTTTGCTAAACTTTGCCAAAACTCGTTCTATCGCCTTTCTTGCACTTTCTCGACCCCTTATGTGACTTATATGAATTATATACATGCCTAATTGATCCTTATGCATTGTTAACATGTATTGTAATATATTATGAATTGAATGATTAAAACATGTATGTGTCTAAATGACTTTATTGGTGTGTATGAACATGAATCACATCAACTCATGACATCTTATGATCTATTGTATATTGAAACATGACATAGCATTTCACGAACACCTCATGTTAATGCCGTGCATCCTAATTGGTTTCATATTGAGTCGTTTCTCATGAGTACACATTATGTCTTTCTCTTGTACAGTTTTCTCCAGGGCGGAGATGCCGGGTTCATAGGACACTTTCGAGTCTCCTTTTCTTCTTAGTATTGTTGGTAAGAGGTGTACAGGTGGGTTTCTCTACTATCTAGTTAAACAACCCTATATACTTCCAATGTGCAAAGATTTCGACTAAAATTATTATATGTATATAGAGTCGTTTTAAGAGTAAATGATTTCAAAGTAAAGCCTTTATTTTATGAACCTACCAAATGTTTTGGCGAGAAAAGAATGAATGTTATGCACAGAATGGGGCCCAGGGACTTGGTGTGAGTGGTGACCCGAGGAGGCATGGGCTGACGGTGATCCCTCACACTAGTCCCACCAATGAACGGCGTAACCGGACCTCGTTAGGAGTTAGCGAGGAATGGACGCTGAGTGCCATTTGGAGAGTCATGTTCCCCTTTTGGTCAATGAATGGATGGTTCGGGCCGATCACCCGGCCATCACCCGGAGGAAGAAGGTGTAAATGTTTATGAATGTGCACAAAAGAATGTTATGCATGAATGAATGAAAGAAAGAAAGAATGTTTAATGAACTACACGAGGTGTTGGTTGGAGATAATGCACGCCCACTCGCCGGGCCACAAACGACCTAATGAAAAATGAACGTTATAATCCCTTTTGATGACTTATTTATTTCACCCACTTGGGAAATGTTCTAAAACCTCATTTGGGATTATAACTTGCATGTGAATGTTTAAATATTGTCTTATATAATATATATGCCCTGTTTTATACCCACCAGTCTCTTAAAGACTGAACCCGGATTGTTTTCAGTGTTCTTGCAGGTCTGGAGTGCTAGGTGGGAAGTCTTGTTTATTCAGTCATTCGGTTAGGTCAGAGTCGGTCCATGTGCATAATGAATCATGATTTGTTTAAGTTACGGAGAACGTATGATTTGGATTGATTGTTACCACTATCATGAATTATGAATGGGTTTATAAGAAATCGTAATTTAAGTGCTTTGATTTTATTGAATTTCGGGATTAGGTACCTATGCTAGTTGAACCCGTTGCTCTTTGCTTATCTCGTTATATATGTATGTACATTGCTTCCGCATTTGTAATATTTCCGTTTTACTGTCTCTTTGGTTGCGAAAGTTAGTTCCCGCCTAGCCTAAGGAGTGAGTGAGTCCCCGTTCGCTGTGAGCTGGGTTCATACATGGACTCTCCATTTCATGCGTGGATCAGGCTCATAGTGCGGGGGATGTGGCGCCTCTTGTTCCGGGTGCTACACACCTTATACCGACGAAGTCGAAGATAAGACGTTTGATCCACCCCGGAATCAACTCGGCCAACAAAACACCACCCCGGGTGCACCTAGACAAATTGAACACAAGAACAAGACTTAGACTCAAGAATGAATCACATAGAAGCACGCTTATGCTTATGGCTAGCACGAAGTCATGAGTCAAGTACACATGCATAAAATAATCATGCATTAACATTAAATCACGTTTCATGCGCATTTTATAATATACGATGCGAATTTATATCAAAACATGCAAATAAATCGAAGTAATAAAGCTTAGAACACAAAATAAAGTCATAACGTAACATAATATTCACAAAACACTCAAAAACATAGAAACAAGGTTGGGAACGGCCTCGCCCAAGGCGAGAAGGATCGTTCCCGTGAATGCCCCAGAGATCCTGGGCAATGGGAACGGTCGTTCCCAACTACCCGATTGGTCCCCGAGCGCCTGCAACGAAAATGCCAATTCCACTTTCTGGAAACTGCCGTTCCGAGAATAGAACAACCTGGGAACGACCCTTCCCAGTTTCGGAGCATGACATCAGCCAAACCCGTGAAGGGCCATTCCGGCTACAAGGTAGTGGTGGGAACAGCCTTTCCAGCCTGGTCTGGCAGAAGAGAAGCAGCAGTTCGAAAATGGTACTAGGAAGGGGAAACAAAGCCACATAACAGTAACAAACAACAAAAAAAAAACGCATAAAAATCATACCACGGAGCAAGTACAACATGGAGAATACATATTCGCACATAAAGGCTCACAAAACAAGCTTAAACAAGCCGAACTCCCAACCCGGTACTATTTATCATCTTCCCCAACGAAACACATAAGCATATATTATTCACGGCACGAAAGAGGTATTAAAATAAAGCACGTAACGAGGGGAATACAAATCTTACCTTAGATCATCGATCGAATGGTTGGATGTCGCAAACTCGAGCTCCGAAGCTTGTTGGCTAAAAAGGGGGGTTTCTCTTCTCCCTTCTCTTCCTCTCTTGTCACGTGAGAATGGGGAAAGAAGAAAGCGGATTCTCTTCTCCCTTCTCTTCCTCTCTCGAACAAGATTCGGTCCGTCCGGATCGAATTTTAAAATGGTAGGGTGTTCAAACAGTTTTTTAGAAAAATATAAGGTTAATTCAATTGAATCCGAATCATCGAGACGAATCCAACGGTAAAGTTGAAATACGAATTTGAATTTTTGAGCTCAAGATAGCCACGAAGACTCAAAACACCCTAATTACAATTAGGTCCCTAAATTTCAAATATTGGACAATTGAGTCCAAGCACATTTAATTAAATCCTAAGGCGCACATAATTAACATTACAACAAAAACTAGTTAATGTGACACATATATTGTGGCACTTTTGGAAAATGTCTTAATAACTTATTTATTGAGACACACTATTAATAGTGTCATTACAAAATATTAGTTAATATTAATTTTATTTACTAAACTTTCATTTTGGGGCTGAATTACTTTCCTTCCCAAATCTGCCGCTAAAACTAAAAGCCACTCTACCAAAATCCCATTTTCCCCTATTTGGCAAATAAACCCTTCATTTTCCCACAAGAATTTTCCACTTTCAGAAAAAATCGAAGCTTCTCCTCCGCAAACTTTCTCCTCCGGCTTCTTTCACAAACCACTGCCGGAAGTGCACCGACGAAGAGATTTTCGGACCTATTGTTGCTGAGATCGATCTCTACAAGTTTGATCCATGGTAGCGCCCTGGTACGATTTCTAGGTTTCATTTTGTATACTCTGTTTGTGTGTGTGTGTGTCTGTGAATTGAGCTGAAATGGAACTATGATTCTTGAATTTTTGTTTTCAGGAAATAAACCCTTTTCGAATCAGGGAGAAATTTTCATCGTTCTTCAAGAAATTTTTATCTTTTTTTGAGAAATAACTATAGAAATAATCAAATTAGCAAGAACCCATTTTGAGGAACAGTTGAAATCACGAACCCATTTTTTCAAATCTTTGAGTTTCAATTACAATCCTGAAATTCGTGTTTTTCAAACTTCATGTGCTTCCAGTTAAATTTTCAGTTTTTTCCTGTTGTCCCCTGTAGTTTTGGAAATAGCTAACTCGAATAGCCCCTAAAGATTGTCTTTGTTGATTTCAGATTTGGAGCTGTACGGTCTGCAACTCAGCTTCTGTTTCGATTTTGGTCTCGTGGCCTGCGTCTGCTGCTGCTGATTTGGTGTTGGTTTCTTGTACGACACCACCCATTCATTCCTTTATTGGCTAATTTGAAGGATATATTTGGCTCAGGTTCGTTTCTGTTTTACCTTTTCATAATATGCTTTTCTTTTTTTATAATCGATGAGTGTTAATTGAGTGAAGACGAGAGTATACAAAACCAAAGAAACTAATAAACAGATAGCCAAATTCACAAAAAAAAGGTTAAAATGCTAACTAGATGATTTTTCTGCTCGCTATCAGTAGCTAGCAAGTTAAAACAAATACCAATGCTAGAACATGAGAATAGAGCCATAGAAAGGAAGAGCAACTCTAGATATTGGAAACTCAGAATCTTAAACTGATTAATATCTACTTCCTATGTTTACCTTCCATAAATGGACATACTGAAATGTAAAACAAATGTGTTAATTGTTTGCTAAATCACATATCACCAGGAGTTGACAGACGAAAAAAGGATCAGCATCAATGGGCTTATAGATCCTTGGAAGTATTAGAGCTTGCATTGTACACTGGTAGCCAACTCATCAATAAAGCATAACAGAAAATGAACTTCGGTAAGCTGCCAAAAAAATAAATACACTCCTGTGGAAATTTGTGAGAAATTTGCTATGTATAATTTAACAAGGTAGTTCATAATTTATGTCTGAATCATACGTATGTGTATTATAATATATGACCTTATTAAATTGGAATTTGTATTTATATGAAGTTGTTTAAATTGACAATTTGGCTCTTATGACCTAAATTAAATTGAGTTTAAGCTTGTCTGAGTAATTGGAACTTGTAAATTTGATATTGAATGGATTGGGTCATACTTAGATCATTTGAAGTGTAATGTGTATTTCTTTAAACTGAATTCTATGTTTAAATTGAGGTTTGTGGAACTATAAGTGCTTCTAACAATAAGTGCTTCTAACACCTATTTGGTTGTGAGCTAAGATGGGTGTTCTTGTTGGTTTTATGAAATTAGTATTGTATATACGTGTATGATTGGAGTGGGAATCTGAGAATTATTTGGCTTGAGTATTTGCTAGTTGATGCTATTATGGTGTTGGTAAACTGGAATAATTGTATATCTTTATATTTTGTAACTGTGTTCTAGTAGCCGTGTGATTATACTCAATTATACTTTGAAACGAAACTCATTGTTTACACTTGGAAGTTCATGACTTATCTTCTTCCTGTGACTTGTATTAATTGTTTATTTGTTTAATTGGATTTGTGAATAACGAATTGGGCTTAGAACTGAGTGTAATTGTAGGTATGTGTAATTTATGTAAATGTGTTCTAGTAGCCGTTGAATGTTCAAAGCTTTGTTGAGTATTATGTTTTACTTAAAAACAAAATCCTGGAATAGATATGCATCCAACTAAATTTCAGACCTGAATTCTTTTCTACTTTTACTGATTTCATACTTGTTGGTTAGTGATGTGTATTACGTTATGTTTCATGATTTACAATCAGAAGGCAAAATGACACTCAATGTTGAGTATCTTGGGTTCTTTATTTTTCTTTCCTATGCTTTGTAATTTCTTTACTGGATAGAAAAAATACAACATAGCTAATGCAAAATTTTCTTTTTCAGGCCATCATGGAGTCCCAAGATGTCTGTCGAAGATCTTGATGATAATGAAAGACGAGCTTTTCTTGAGTGGCGCTGCATGCTTGCTGGGTGAGTCTTTAAAGAACAATAAAACAAACGGGACTTTGAAATTATTATGTTTTGGGCTTACAAATATGAAATAATAACTTATTGTGTTTATGGTCTCTCTTGAATTTCTGCCTTAGGTTTCTATTCAGGTTATTTCAGGTTTGTTTTATCATGTATATTAGATTTTTATCATACTTGTGTGTGGGGAAGTGCATGCCTATGTTTGGTTGTTTATATAGACCTTTTTTTGGTGTATTGATGCGTTGCACTTCTTAAGATTTTATTTGGGTTTGTTTTGGCTATTTCTCTGTCAGCCCAGTAGCATTTGGTCTGCGTATTTATTTGTGCATGATTTCTAGGTGTTTGCAAAATTATAATGCTTTTTTTTTTATTTCCTTTGCTTTTTTAAATTAATTAATTTTCTACTTCACTGTTGCAGGCTTGAGGGGAATGAAAATTTGATTCTTACTCTTTTTGAGAAGAACCTCGATATCTGGAGATAGCTTTGGAGGGTGCTCGAATGCAGTGATCTGGTGAGATCTCAGTCTCGTTAAGTTTGTTGAACATCTTGAAGGGCTTGATTGACTATATATGTCATGCGAGAAAGGAATTTATATTAAATTGATGATTTTGCTATTATGATGGTGTTGGATGGCTAAGCATGAAACTTGAGGCTATTTGACTGTTTTAATTGATGGGGATGAAGCTTAGATATACTAGGCATGTTTTAGAATTGTCCCTTGCATGAGTTTTGACATTTTAGTTGGAAATTTGGTACTTAAAACTGATCCAAACCATGTTAGCAAACCAATTATATGAAACTTTAAGCGTGATTTAGTTTTAAAACAGAGCATGATGGTTTGTTTGATTTTGATAACTCTTGATGGATTAAATCATGAACTATACACCAAGATCTGTATTTCCTCAGGAAGATCTAATAATTGAGACTAATGCCGTTTGAAAGATATGTTTGTCTAGTTTATTAGGAATTTTAAGGTTCATTAAAATTCATTATGAGCAAAGAGTTATGGTCGTTTTTCTACATTGTGTCAGTTTAAAATGTTTCTGCACAACTATGCCTATGTGAATACTTGGTGAATTTTGTTGTGGAGTTTTCCTAATCCATTTTCGTGCCTTTCCTTTGTATCTTTCCAACTTTCAAGACTTATACTTTGTTCAGTTACACTTCCCAATGGTGATGAGATTGGTTTTTCTTGTTACAAGATAAGTGAGTCACAATTGATTTTCTTTTTGTCAGCTTTTTATTATTCAAATATTGTTATTTTCCTAATGCTTTCCTAATCTTCTTTCAGCTTAAAGGAAGCTTATGATAATTTTTTCAAATTTTCAGGATATAGTGGTCGAGGGCAAGCGTTGGGATATGTATAACTATAGAACTAAAAACTAGTATAACCAGCCATTGATGTATATACATGGTCATTTTATGATATTCTGGTGCTAGTGTCGCTTGTCTATATATAATACTTTATTATCCTTGTTATATCTATAGATATAGATTATTTATCATAGTTTCATATTATAAGAACTTCTAATATTTTGTGGCTGACTTACTAGGAAAAGTTTGATCTTCCCCCCTGGATTTGAAATCTGGACTTTGAAGAGTTTAGGAAAAAGAGTGGAGGAGTTGGAATAGTAGAATGAAGAGTTGCTACGAACAGTTGCCAACTTCCAATTATCAATCAACACCAACTATTCACAAAAAGACTCTAAAGGTAATTACTACGAACTTTAACAATATTTTATTCGTATTTGATTGATCTTTTTATTCTATACGAAAGTGATTAAATTTATTAGAGTTTTGTGTGTTTTATTTGTTTTGTTGCACTGGAAAAATAATTGTTTATCCTAATAGTTTTACCTACTTTATTGCAATCTATTTGTTGTGTATTGTTGTTTTGTTTATGAACAAGCTGGGATGAAACAAGAATGTGTGTAGCATACTATTTTGCAGTCTGGAATAAAATTAGAATTGTGTGTTGTAGAAAAGAGTTTTGTATTCTATTATAATCTGGGAAAAAAAAGAGAGTTGTGTATTGTTTTTATGGTATTGCAATCTGGAATAAAAATTAGATTCTTGGTAAAGATAACTTCAGATTATTGCATTTTATTACAGTCTGGAATAAAAAAAGAGTTGTGTATTGTTTGTATTGTATTGCAATCTGGAATAAAAACCAGATTCTTGGTAAAGATGGCTTCAACTTATTGCATTTATCCTTTACATTGTCTCCTTTAATTCTGAAATGTGGCCTTGTAGTATGTGTTGGTACAATCTTCTATTTTCAGATGTTCATTTCTATTTTCTTTCTGGGATAACTCAGTTCATGATAGTTCACAAGTTATGTTGTTCCCTATATGTAGGTTGGGCAACAGTCAAGTTAAAAAGTATGTTTGATCCATCAAAAATTGTAGCAATTGGGCATGTTGAAGGTTTAGAACCATCAAAACTTGTTGGGCAAAGAGAGTTGGGAAAGAATTGGTGTGAAGTGAAAGTAAATGTAGCATTGGAGTTGGGTGAAGAGTTGATTCGACTCTTCTACAAATTCACAACTATTGGGGAAGTTGTGGGCAAAGCTATTGCTTGGCCAATCCATTTGGTTAGTAGTTTTTACTTTGTTTAGTTTCATGGTATACTAATATTAGTAATAATCAATACTTGTTGTAGTTTTTACTTCGTTATTGTTCATATTTGATATCAAAATCTAATTAGTTTGTTTGACTTGTTATAGGTGGTAATAGATGATGATTGGTGATGAAGGTCTAACCACATTGAAGGTACTACAATAGTCGATGATCAATAAGAATATAGACTTTTACTTTTGATGTTGGTATATATTTTGACTTCTAACTACATTTGAGGTACTACAATAGTCGGTGATCGTAGCTAGACTTCTATGTTTTGATGTTAGTATATATTTGCACATAACTATCTTTTTGGATTTTAGTCACATTGTGTAAATCATATATTGTTATGAATCAAGTATTAGAAACAATGCTAGTTATATTCATATTTTGATGTTGTGGTACAAATGTTTCTATTCAGCATTATTCAATACAAATGTAATGTATTAATTATTTTTATTTGTGCACATTTAGATTATGTGACATACGAAAATATCATAATATATAGAATTATTGAGATATTATAAAGTGACATTAAAGGTTATTTATTGTGACACCATTAAGTATCTAATTATTCAGGAATTAAGACACTAAAATTTGTCTCTAAAATGTACTATCGTGATACTAATTTGTGTCATATATCTTGGTAGGTTTTATAGTTGAAATACCATTATTTGACATTTAAAAGTGTCACAATATGTATATTATTGTAACATTATATAGTGATACATATTTTTGGTTATTGTGACATTGTAAAGTGTCATGATAACCTTTTGAGGCACCTTCCTACGTGACACTTTTTGCAAGTGTCACGAAAACAAAAGTGTCACAATATCCATTTGTTGTGTCACTATGTTTTTTCTAGTAGTGTAAAATGAAACTCACATTGACACATAAGGCATGCGAGTCACATAATTAACAAATATACAGAATTAAGCTCTCTCGTGACGCCGTACCTGGATTGCCGAAGAGACGGGGCGTCACAATCTCCCCCCTAAGAGAACCTGGTCCTCAGGTTCTACCGCTCAAGTTAGAACTACGAGCAACTCTCCCGTATTAACCCAAGACGGGGCGTCACAATCTCCCCCCTAAGAGAACCTGGTCCTCGGGTTCTACCGCTCAAGTTAGAACTACGAGCAACTCTCCCGTATTAACCCAAGTTCGGGGTTCGAGACATTCCGACAAGGGTTAGCCCGAGAAAGGTCTTCAAGCACAAAGGGGTTTGATTGTTTACTTCAAGCTTCACACGAACTCGATCCCACTAGGAGTAGCTCAGACATCTCGCGTGATAGGAGGGTAAAAACTGATTCAACTCCCACCATTTGACTCCATCTAAAACTTCCACCACTCGTTCTCCAACCCAAACTGACTTTAAGTTATCACCTCAACTCGTGGTTCGAAGTTGACATTCAAACCGTTGTTTACCTCTAACCGTGGGCTTTTGGAAACTCGTTATGTAGATGGTTACAAAGCACGACCCTTAACTTTTCTCGTGGCAAAAGTACTCGTTCACTTAAGCTACTCTGTAGGGCAACCAACAACGAACCATAACACATGCATAGCAAAATTTAAAAGATGATATGTATGTTTAGTGTACCATTCACCGATGCATTGGAATCTTGTCTTTGTGATGATTGATCAATGTCGGAGGTTCTTTGCCCATGATCATGCCTTGGAGTTCCAGATGTGTCTTATGCATCAAATATCATCCTAATCTTCATCCTACTGTTGTTGTCTATCCTCGATAACTTCTTCAATCTAGTCCTTCACTCTTAAATGTTCTCTTGGTCCCGTTCTCATTCCAAAAAATTCGAATTTCTCAGTCTCCGTTAATCATTATGATTCTTTGTATGATTTATGAGTCGGACATCTCATCATCAACCTTATGGCTCGAATTCCTTTGCTCGAATGTTTTCTCATAGAAATTCGAAGAAAAAGGGGGTCTTGCCTTGTAACCATAGTTCCTTTCCACTAAAATTTTCTCAAATAAGGTGCTGATTTCTCACCCGGTTAGCACCCTTCTTTTCCTTGAATTATAAGAAAAATGCGCCCCGAAGTCTCTTGGTGACTTCTCAATAGTTTTCTTCATTTATCAGAGATAGTCATTTGCATGACTCATTTTGCTCGGTAATTTAGTCAACCCAAAAATCCAATTCCCACACCAAGAGATTCCCTAAATTCTTCTCAAAGAGATGCTCTCTCCACAATCGAAGTTGCTTTTTTTTTTCTCTCGCCCTTTGCCCATTAACCTCCATTCATAATCTCATTCGTTTCCCTTGAAGCCCATTAAAAGTTCGGTCAAAGTCCCCTAATAATTCTCATTGATCTTTTTTCTGATAGGCACGATTGAATGGTAAATCGATCACCATGCCCCGGATTTATAATTGAACACATTTGTTTACTAAATCTTGAGTCGAACTCTTGTTCCAACACAGTTTGTGGTTGCTTGGATTACACCGCTGGTGGGACTCCTCGATACTTTTCTTTTAATTATTTCCCATGAGTAAGTTTCAGCACCTTCATTATTCCTCGAGCCCAGATCTACAATATATCGCGGCTTATACCCGGTAAAATAAACCTCCTTGGGAGAAATTAACCTTTCTTCAATGTGTATACCAATTTCCCAATCTTCAACCTAGCACATAGACTTATCAAACTGACCCTCTTTATTCAATCTACTTCTTCAAAATTTCGTTGAACAACACTCAATGGCATGAGTGAAGCAATATCCTAAAAGTAAATACTAAATATGCATGTCGCTTCAAAGTGCAAATGAGATGCCTTACATAGTTATCACTCAAGCACGTAGTAGCAATTAATTAACATTTAGCAACTATGGCACGGAGAATAAATTACAATTTAAATATGTTATGAATGCACGTGCCATGAATGTAAGTACCTCAATTTTCGGGTTCATGTCGGTCTCCAATTTGAAGCTGTTGATCCCGTGCCTGTTGTTTATTAACTCGCAGTCAATCATAGTTGGAGATCTTGTCCTCCGTTGACCCATAAATGTAGCACCTTTTTAATCTATCCCAACATGCTTCGTAGGTGTGGGTGGTTCCTCCACAATAA
Source organism: Lantana camara (assembly GCA_037501455.1). Taxonomy (NCBI): domain Eukaryota; kingdom Viridiplantae; phylum Streptophyta; class Magnoliopsida; order Lamiales; family Verbenaceae; genus Lantana; species Lantana camara. The sequence continues at coordinate 96,572,369 of CM074857.1, read as the reverse complement.
GTGCATAATTGGGGCCTCTTCCGCGATTTTGAAGTATTCCCGGTCTTGTGTTTCTTTCCACGAATTCTCTTGGCTCGAGTTCCCTGTTAGTGGGATTCCCTTTCCACTTGTAGATTTGAGCATAGTCCGGACTCAAGTCTAGTTCACGATACATTTCCTTCTTTTCCTTTTGTTAAAATCCCAGTTTCAACCTTAAAAAACTCTCCGTGGTTTTATCCCAAGCGCTCGTAACCTCTACAATTTTGAATTCATCCTGCAGGCCTTCCATGAAGTATTTTGTCTTCATCCTGTTGTTGCCCGTAATGTGGGGTACAAACATGCCCAATCTCTCGAACTCTTCCATGTATTCCACGACGGTTTTATTTTGTTGTTCTAGCGAAAGGAATTCCTCAAACCTTAGTTCTAGCAAAACAGTCGGTGTGTACCTCTTTCTAAATTCTAGGACGAACACATCCAATGTCCACTCCTTGCTCGTTACCCCTAATTGTTGGGCAACTTCTATCCACCATTGCTCCGTTTGTCATTGTAGAAGTAGTGTAACAAGGCGGGTCACGTTTTGATCGAGGAAGGTTAAAGGTCCTGAACTCCCAGTATAACATTACCATTAGACTCATAGGTGGTAACTTGGTTGAAGACTGTCCTTGGTTGTGTGGATATTGATATGAAGGTTGACTGTAGTGTTGTCAACGTGGTGGCATCTTAAAAATCTCAACAACTACAATATAGATTTATGCATGCCGATTAGTAAGTGGGTATTTCACATAATAAATCAAGAAAGGGCACCAAAGAAATGTAATGCATCACGTAGTAAAAATTTAACAAAGTGATCAAAATTCAAATGCTAGACTTATCAAACCATGATGCAAACGCACACATAATCAAATTGTCTTATGTCGTTTGACCTAGACAGACGTAACACAACACTGAACCCCGATTTTGTAGCCTGGGGCTCTGATGTAGCACCAAGCACGATAGGTCACCACATCCCCCGCACTAAAGCCCAATCCACATACGAAATGGGAATTCTGTACATGAACTAAGTAGTGAAGAATGGAAGACTGACAGACTCATACCTAAGCTAGCCGGAACGTAGACCCTGAACTTCAAAATTCAAACAACAAGAATACGGAAGCAAAAGCATACAATCATCATAAAAGCACAAGCAGCAGGTGACGGGTTCAACTACCATAAATACTTAATCCCGAATATTCAACAAAAATCATAAATCCAACGGGTTCAACTATCCCTAGAAGCCTGTCCCGAAATTCATATCAATACATAATCAAGTTAGACATTCATACAGGGCTTATACAAAATTCGAATATAACGAAATGCAAAATGCAGGATAACTTAACCAATACAATAGACTCCAACGACTGACTCTGCCTAGCTCGAACTCCAAGTGAAACTTACAAACTAAAAAAATGGGAAGGGAGAGGGTCAGTCACATTTACTGAGTGAGGTGCTACCCACACACATTATATATAAAGGAGCAAAGTACAAATAAAATCATAATGTTCATGAACTCAGGGATAGGTTTTGCACACTAAATAATTTTCCCGTGATATACACATATAGGGGTTGCTTGCAAAACAAAGCTAAACGAGCTTATCTTATACATAACATACATATATGTTTATATCTTATCATATCACATTTCATAACAAAACTTATCCTTTCTTAACATATTTCAGAATTTAGCTTATCTTAATAAAACATTTTAAATTTTAACTTAATTATGAATTGATCCCCGTTTCACGAACCTTAACAGAACAGATAGAATTGATTACTCGGTGGGTACAAGCTTCCAACGTTTACTGCTCAAAACAGAACAAAACATAAATCCAGAACATATCCAACCACCACATCAATGATGGAAGAGCCACATGCGGCCCTAACCATCCAAAACTTTAATAAACCCACGAGGGGTAGCTAACCCATAATATGTCCTCCCTGCCTTTTACACCGAAGGCATCAAAATACCACGCCTTCCCCAGCTCCCGGAGTCGCGCGTGATACCTTGGATAAAACTATGCACAGGTCCAGTCCCGACGACCCGATACCATCCCAGGGATTCCTTACCCATAGCTCTTAGGTCCCAACATTCACAGAACATACTGAAACAGAAAAGAACCTAACCTACTGCAGGCAGGCAGAACTTATACATACGTACATATACATAACATATCAATTACAAAACAAGTATACATAGGCCCGTACATTACGTATCATACTTGCAACTCGTGACATATCCGAACAAATACATATTTCACACATATTTACGTATATATAAAGCTTATTGAACCACATGCATTCAAAACCTAGCACATTAAAGTAAGGTCATAACTAATAATCTTAATCTTACCTTACACCGACGAGGCCGAAGACAAGACGTTTGATCTACCCCGGAATCAACTCGGCCAATAAAATACCACCCCTTACACCTAGACAAACTGAATACAAGAACAAGACTTAGACTCAAGAATGAATCACATAGATGCACGGCGTATGCTTATGGTTGGCATGAAGTGATGAGTCACGTATACATGCATAAAAAAATCATGTATTAACATTAAATCACGTTTCAAGCGCATTACAACATACGATGCGAATTTATATCAAAACTTGCAAATAAATCAAAGTAATAAAGCTTAGAATGCAAAACACTCAAAAACATATAAACAAGGCTAGGAACGGCCTCGCCCAAGCGAGAAGGGTCGTTCCCACGAATGCCTCAGAGCTCCTATACAACGGGAGCGGCCATTCTGAGTTTTACTTTAAGATGGGAAGGACCGTTCCCAACTACCCGATTGCTCCTCGAGCGTCTGTAAAGAAAATGCCAATTCCACCTCGTGGGAACGGCCGTTCCGAGCACAGAGCAACCTGGGAACGGCCCTTCCCAGTTCGGAGCATGACATCAACCAAACCCGAGAAGGGTCGTTCCGGCTATAAGGTAGTGGCGGGAACGGTCGTTCCGGCCTGATCTGGTAGAAGAGAAGCAGCAGTTTGAAAATGGCATCAGGAAGGGGAAACAAAGCCACACAACAGCAACAAGCAACCACAAAAAGGTATAAAAATCATACCACGAAGCAAGTACAACATGGAGAACACATATTCGCACATAAGAGCTCACAAAACGAGCTTAAACAAGTCGAACTCCCAACCCAACACTATTTATCATCTTCCCCAATGAAATATATAAGCATATATCCACAACATAAAAGAGGTATTAAAACGAAGCACGTAACAAGGGGAATACAAATCTTACCTTGGATCATCGAATTCGAACGGTTGGATGTCGCAAGCTCAAGCTCCGAAGCTTGATGGCCAAAAATGGGGGTTTCTCTTCCCCCTTCTTTTCCTCTCTTGTCATGTGAGAATGGGGAAAGAAGAAAGGGGATTGGCCCTTTTTCTTGGGCTGAAACGGGTCGGCTAAAATGGGATCCAGTCAATTCGGATCGAATTTTAAAACTGTAGGGTGTTCAAACGGGTTTTTTAGAAAAATATAAGGTTAATTTTATTGAATCCGAATTGTCAAGACTAATCCAGCGGTAAGATTGAAATTCGAATTCCCGAGCTCAAGATAGCCATGAAGGCCCAAAACACCCTAATTACAATTAGGTCCCTAATTTTCAAATATTGGACAATTGAGTCCAAGTACATTTAATTAAATCCTAAGGCGCACATAATTAAAATGAAACTCATGTTGACACATAAGGCATACAAGTCACATAATTCACAAATATACAGAATTAAACTCTCTCGTGACGTCATACCTGGATTGGTGAAGAGAAGGGGCTTCACACGTTTAGATTTTACGTGTATATAATGCTACAAAAGTTCTAAAGTAATATATTAAATTGGTGTCTTTATTATTATGGGAATAGTGATATGTGAACTGACGTGGTTTTCAGGTGCTTTTTGGAATTTTTTGGAAAAAAAAATGAACCTACAATGTGGGAAAACTCTCCAACTCGGTAGAAAATTAGACCTTACTCCCCAATGGAAAAAATATCAAAACTAACATCCCATTTTAATTTTGCAATTAGATTTCACTCTCATTTTTGTCAAAATTACCAAAATAGCCTTGATGAAAAAAAAAAGAAATGCCACAATTATGTCATTCCCTCCCATTTCAGCAACTAAAAAACGAGAAAAGATGGGGAATGAAACACTGAAGAAGGAGACATAGCAGCGATAGTGAGAGGATGTGAAGGGCAGACGATGGCTTGGAGAGAGAATGCGGTGATGATCTGTGAGAAGAACGTGGTAGCAATGGCGAGAAGGAATCGGTGGTGAATGTGAGAAGGATATGGCGGCGACTCCGGCTACAAGGGCGATAGCGAGAACAACCAGTGACAGTGTCGAGCAATTTAGGAGCTACATAGTGACTGGTTCGTAGCATTACGGACTGCATGTTGATCCTACCATTAAACTGCCGTCCAACATACTTGAAAAATATTTTAATGACAAAGCATCAAACTTTAATGGGAAAATATCATTTTTGGTCCTCTACAATTGCCATTTTTCGCTTTTCATCCTGAACTTTTCACTTGTCTCAAATTGCATCCTCTTAGTTTCCAGAAATCTCAATTTTGGTCCTTTTAGTAACAGACGTTAAAATTTGGACGGAATAGGTCACGTGAGATGCACATGGCCTTAATGAAGCCCGAAATTGACACAATTGTTCTGAGTAAAAGCCCTCATTTTCTTACCTAGGGTTAAAAATTCAAAAACTACCAACATTGCTCCTGTTCCTCTCTCTTTACTGGCGATTTTGGATTCACTGATTTCTCTCAAGAAATTGCTTGCATTGGAGGTGGCGTGGATGAAATACAATCCGTAAGGCACCATGAGTTTACGAAATGTGAAGCTAAAGGGGTTCCCACCACCGAGATATAGTAAGAAGCCTGATCCTTTTTGGTTGTTTTATGGTTTATGGCTTGGGTAAATGTGCATTGTCTTGTATTGTGACGGAATTTGTTGAAATATGTGCGCTAATTTGTTTATTGATGTGGTCCCTTGCCATTGTCATATTTTATTTGCTGAATGTGTTGAGTAGGACATTTATGTTGGTAATATGTTTGTTTAATTTTTGTGTTTTGGGGTGTGCTCTGTTTTTTTCAGATGATTTGGATCCAGTTGTGACTATGATTTTTCATCATGGTGGTAAATTTGATAATATAGCCGCTACATATACTGGTGGTACAGTTAGTGTCTTTGATTATGTGGAGTTAAATGGGATGAGTTTGGATTATATTGATCAACTAGCTAAGAAAATAGGTTTTGGTGGTCCTAACAAGTATTACACTAAGAATGAACATGGTTTTGTGTTGGTTGTGGATGGTAAACAATTGCTAAGTAAATGTCTTCAACATCACAAGGACAGGGTTGTGCATGTATGGTTGGATGGGCGTTTGTATCAGTTAGATAGTGGGGATGCGGTAGATGATGATGGTGAGAGTGTTGGTGAGAGTGTTAATGGGAGTGTTGGTGAGAGTGATGGTGAGAGTGATAATTCAGAGGAATATGATGTCTTTAAAGATAGTGACATAGAAGTGTCAACTGATGAAGATGACAATGAATTCAATAAAAACATAGACAAAAGGACTGAATATGGGGGTGTAAGTAATGAACAAGATAAAGGGAAGAGGGTTCAATCTGAAACAGAGTCTGATGATGATGAAGTAGTTGAGAAAGAGTCTAGGCCTGCTGTTCCTGATCATTCAGATGACTTTGACAGTGACAAATTGTCTGATGAAGAGGAGAATCCTGAAAAATATCCTAAGTTTAATCCTGAAGATATATTGAAGCCTAAGTATGTTTTAGGACTAGAGTTCTCATGTTTTAGGCCTTCTACATGCTCAGTTAAATGCTTACCTGCTCTTCCTAACAGAGGAGTTGGCAGACCTAAGAAGTCAAGGAGAAGGGAAAGAGAGGAACCACCTGCTGGGAAAGGACAGAAAGGGACCCAAAGGTTGAAGAAAAGATCTCCTTTGATAAAGTGCCGCCTCTGTGGTGAACCAGGACATAACAAAAGAAGTTGCAAGAAGAGGAAGTTGGCATCCCATGGAGGTAATGTTCAGGAGTTTGAGCCAATTGATCCTCACATTGACAACTTAATGCAGGATGCTGAAGCAGAATACTATGCACAAGAAGAGATAGATGTGTCTCCATCTATCCCACCAGTTGAATCTCAAGTGCAAGGAGATGAAAGATTAGAAACAACAGAGCAAGTTTCTGAGGTTGTTGCACAGCCTACACTTACAAGGAGGAAGCAAACTGTAAGTCTGGTATTTGTGTGTTATATCAGTTATGGAATTTGTGTTTAACTTTTATCTATTAAAAATCACACCTTAAATGTTATACTTGTTTGTCAGGCTAGAAAGAAAGTACAACGTAATAAGGGATTCAAAGCACCAAGGCAACTAGCTGGCTCAATTTACAGTGATGAGGTTGAGCCTTCAAACAGGAGGATTCCATTTTCCCCAGACCATCCCAGAGTGGCAGTGTCTTTGGTGACACAACCAAACAAGCCCACTAATTGCAAGATCATTGAGAAAGATGGCAAGAAGTTTGTTACCATGAAGAACCTTGGCGCAGCATTGGACAGGATTAGAAAGGGAGGTTTAGGAAGTTCTAAGTGATCTACTTATGTACTGAATTAAAACATTTTTGTCTATGGCTTTAGAACTGGTTTTTTGTTGGTTAGTGTTTAATGATGATCACATTTGCAGAACCAATTGCAATGTTTTGGAGAACATGATATATGCACAATTGTAACGAAGGAATATTCCTTGTTCAATGAATGAATGTTGGTCTTTTGCATCAGAATTGGTATTGTTTGGAACCATAGATGCTTGTTGGTGAATTGACATACATATTCAAGCAACCACTCAAAGAGACACAATTTTGACAATACATAAAAACCATTACATTTTCATTACCATTACAAAACCAACATACAATATCAGTACATTAACCTTACATTCCGATTAGTTTGGGTAATTACATTAAGCCACAGAAGAGCCCAAACTACATAAATATGCAGCAACATTCAGAAAAGAAGGGTGAAAATTGTGAATAACACAAGCACAACAATGACGTAAATCAAGCGGCCCTCTCTCTTCTTCAACCTAGCAACCTCAACTTCATGGTCATTGATCTTGCGCAGGAGCCCAGGGATGATAATTTTAGATCTTGCACACATAGGAGGATCTTCCCAGACAAAGAACCCACATGCTCCATCACTGTTATTGCAGGTGTAGAACCTTCTCCCTGGGTTTGATGGAGTCCACGAGGTGCGCAATGTTGAAACCCTCCCACAGAAGCACATTACACCACCATTTGCAGCAGCCATTGAGTAGAGAGAAATCTGAACCCTAATTTCCAGTTTTTGGGGGGAAAATGTGTAACCACCTAATTTATACCCCAATTTTCCCTCTTTTTTTGATACAGCTGCAATTTCGCTCCATTTCACAGCCTGGCGGGCCAAAAAAATTAACCCCAGCGGGCCATGTGCATCTCACGTGACCTATTCCGTCCAAATTTTAACGTCTGTTACTAAAAGGACCAAAATTGAGATTTCTTGAAACTAAGAGGATGCAATTTGAGACAAGTGAAAAGTTCAGGACGAAAAGCGAAAAATGGCAATTGTAGAGGACCAAAAATGATATTTTCCCAACTTTAATAGATTGTTAGCAAGCCATATTACATCCCATATTGTTGCATAAATTCGTAGTTAGTGTAAAACACTTGTTTCCTCGTTATACCATTTTTTTTAAACATACACACCCCAGGTAATTAGAGGGATTCGAACTCGGGTCATTACACTAAAAAAAAAAAACTCTTTAACCACTTAGATCAATCTCGGTTGACTTTTCGTTATAACAAGTTTTATCAAACCAAATTTCGATTAAAATTACCCAAAATTTTCTATTTTTGTATTATAAATTTTCAACCATTACTCACGTAGCACTCTCGTCTTTTTCTCTCTCGTTGTGCATAGCTTTTGTTGCACAGTTCATTATTTTAAATACGCACACCACCTCATTGATTATTGAACCAAGCAAGAAACATGGGGTGTGTTAAAAAGAGTAATAAATTACATGGTTTAAGCCTCCTCTGCTATCTATCCCTCATCATCCAAGGATCAATTTTCTTCAGCCATTTTTTCCGGTTATATTGAAATCTGTGGTTATGCACATCACGTTTGAACAAACCACAGATTAAAAAAAAAAAAAAAAAAAGACCATGAATACAAGATAACCTAAAAACAAAACTAAAGCCTACAAGAAAATTGTAAAATAATGTAAAAAAACATAATAAAAACAACAAATTACACATTACAAGGTCCGGATAGCTAGGGTTTTAGCCTACAAGAAAAAATATAAAAAAAAAAAAAAACCCCTAGAAGATTGCACATTACAAGATCATGATAGCTGGTTTTAGAGTTTAGACTGCAAATCACAATGTAAAAAAAAAAAAAACAAAAACAAAAAAAAGAATCTGCAGATTACACATTGCATGTCGACAAAGTTTTGAGTAAAGGATAAACCGACAAGAAAAAGAAAAAAAAAAAAAGACAACGAAATTCTTTCAGAACCATAAGATCAGACTAAATTCGTATAAAAGGCAAAGATTAACCCAAATCACACCAAGACAACAAAAAGCCCTTATTTTTTAAATGTAAAATATGTAATCTATGACTTGCGGCTCCATTTGGTGATTAAGAATGACAATACTACAATTACAAGCCAATATTGAACTTCTTTGGGCAAGAATCCACGTACCATTCATGGATCAGAATCGCTAGAAACTCGTGTCTGCTACAAAGAAATGGTAAATTCCATGACTTCTTCGGTAGAAGAAATATTTCGAGCCAAATAATGGAAAAAGTCCCAACAAATCTCAAGAGAAAATCAATTTTTTGAAGATTTTCAAAAGAGATTTTTAGTTTTTTCTCACGCAACTTTTTCTCCCATTTCTGAACGTTGGTGGAAGTTGTTTCGAAGTGAAAACTGCACTTATGTTTAGTTTATTGATTCAAAATTTAGAGATCAATTTTGTTTTGTTTATTTCCTTCCCTCATTGACCATAGCTTAAGGGTAAAGCTGGAAATGTAAAATTCAATTTTTTGTCCAAAAATTCAGATATTTACTTAGCAGAAAATTCAGATAGCTTAAGGATTGACCATAGCTTAAGGTTTAATCCAACGAATAACTCTTAGGGCGAGTTTACTTTAGCAGAATAAGGGGGTTTGGTAGAATAAAAGACCCATATTCTACGTTTTACTTTAATAGAAAAGAAATCTGTTCTTTTCTTGGAACCCCGAGATACGGATGGAAAAAACTTGACTATATAATCTTGGTTGAAAGTAGCCGCTAAATAACCAATTTTTTTTGGGAGAGTGTTTTTACTGTAATGCCCTTTTTTCCTTTATATCTAAATATCACGTTCTTCTTTTTGGAGATAATTTCGTTGAAAATTTTTCTCACTTTCTTTCCCGCATAATTTTATTTGCTTTTCTTCTACTTGGTAAAAGTGTGAAGTAATATTATTACGTATTTGGTAGAAGATATTGTGCATATGATCTTTCGTAGGATTTTCTGTTATTATGTTTAAGGATATTCTTTTAGTATTATATTTAGGATATAATTTATTGTAATTATCTTATAGAATTATATAAAATATTATGTATAGATTGTTAGATTTTTTGTATTCTGTATATTCCGCTGTAATGTTATTAAATGAAGAAAATAAACTATACTTTTAAAAAGAACATTAATGTGTCATTAATTTAGTTTAAAAACATAGATTATTTGGATATCAATTATTTTAGTAAAATAAGGTAAAGATAAATATGGAAAGATAATGATTATAAAATAGAAACGTAAAAATATGAGAATTTAAGGCTATTTAACCGGTAACTTATCAATTAAAGTAAATGAGAATTCTGGGTATATTCCCAAAATTTTTATATTTTCTAACCCACTCACACTGGTTTGCTAACTCTCAAAGTAAACTCGTCCTTATACTTGATGAATGTCTTATTAGATATTCTATTTTGAGTTTTATTTATTGAGTCAAATAACATGACTTAGTATAACTAAGTCTTTTAGGAGTCTGTTAGTTGTGGAATTAGTGGGCTAGTTTTTTGGGATTAGTTTCAAGCAAATCTTATCTGTTATTCTCTATTTATTAGTTTTCGCCACCTTTCCCAGAAAAATATACGTTTTTTCTCTGTTTTTCTATTAGTGGTATCAATAACCACAAATTTAAGCAGTAGCTTTCTTCTCACATAGCCAAATGGCATCCGATAATTTTGTTCAACCTGTAATCCCTCGATTTGATGGTCACTATGACCATTGGAGTACGCTAATGGAGAATTTTTTAAGGTCTAAGGAGTATTGAGAAGTTGTTTCAAATGCCCAGAAAGCAGAAATAGAAGCCATGAAGCTGAAAGATCTCAAACCGAAAAATTACCTATTTCAAGCCATTGATCGTGCAGTCTTGGAAATCATTCTTAGCAAGCAAAGATACCTCTGAGCAAATTCGGGATTCAATGAAGAAGAAATATCAAGGTTCTACAAAAGCTAAGAGACAACAACTTCAAGCACTTTGTATGGAGTTTGAAACACTTCGAATGAAGTCCGACGAGAATGTGACAAATTACTTCTCGCGAGTCATGGCAATTGTGAATAAGATGCGTAATCATGGGGATAAATCAGAGGATGTCACCATTATTGAGAAGATACTTCGATCCATGACACCTAACTTCAATTATGTGCTATGTTCTATTGGAGAGTCTCATGATATTGATGAACTTTCACTCACTGAATTGCAGAGTTCATTGCTGGTTCATGAACAGAAGTTCAATCAGCAAGAAAAGGAAGAACAAGCATTAAAGGTGTCAACTAGTCGTTCTGCCGCCACTCCTAGCAGAAAATACATAGGAAGAGGAAGAGGATTGCCAAATCAAAGGTATCAACAAAGGTGAACCGAAAATCAGCCACGTGATTTTCAAGGAAGAGGAAGGGGATGAGATGGGTTTAATGTTAATGATGGTTACAGACCAAGGTCAAGAGACAAGTCTGATGTGGAATGCTTTCGTTGCCACCGAAAGGGACATTTCAAATTTGAATGTCAAACTGATATGTCAAGGAACAACGAAGAGAGATCAAATTTTATCGAAAATGAGGAAGAAATATCCTTGTTAATGGCATGCCATGAGAGTGAAGAAACCAACAAACACTTATGTTACTTAGATACGGGGTTGCAGTAATCACATGTGTGGAGATAAGTCAGTTTTCTCTGTCCTAGATGAATCATTCCGAGACAATGTGAAGTTTGGAAACAACTCCACAGTTTCAGTTATGGGTAAAGGGCAAGTAATTATTCGAACTAATGATGATGCAACTCAAACTATTACGAATGTTCTGTTTGTTCTAGACTTAAAAACCAATTTGTTGAGTATGGGTCAGTTACAAGAAAAAGGCTATGAGATTTCTATTAAAGATGGAGTGTGCAGAATTCAAAGTGGCGAACTGGGATTAATTGCTCAAGTAAAAATGACTTCTAACAGAATGTTCCCTCTGTATCTTAGAAATGTAAAATCGATATGTTTTTCATCAAAGTTGAAGGTTGTTGCTTGGATGTGGTTGCAGCCCCCAACAAATGTTTGTGAAGAATGTGTTGTTAGCAAACTACACTGGGAACCGTTTCCAAAGGGAAGAACATAGAGAGCAAAGAAACTGTTAGAAATTGTACACTCCGATATCTGTGGGCTAATCAATCCTAGTTCAAATGGAGGTAAGCATTATTTGATTACCTTTATTGATGATTTAAGTCGAAAAATCTGGGTGTATTTCTTACAGGAAAAATCAGAAGCTTTCATAGCTTTCATAGCTTTCAAAAACTATAAAGCAATGGTTGAGAAAGAAGTGGGGAATAATATATAGGTGTTGCGCACTGATCATGGAGGTAAATATAATTGACATGAGTTTGAAAAATTTTGTGAGAAAAATGGCATTAAACTACAACTAACAGCAGCTTATACTCCACAATAAAATGGTGTATGTGAAAGAAAAAATATCACAATTATGAATATGGTTCGAAGTTTGTTGGCGATGAGCAAAATTCCTAAGAGCTTTTGGCCTGAGGTAATCAACTGGAGAGTTCACATTCTTAATAAAGGTCCAACACTTGTTGTCCAGAATAGAACGCCAGAGGAAGCATTGACTGGAAGAAAACCGGATGTAGGGCATTTTTGGATTTTTGGTTATGTTTGCTAAGCTCATAATCCGGATGAGAAAAGAAAAAAATTAGATGATAAAGGAGAAAAATACATTTTTCTTGGTGTTAGTGACCATTCTAATGCTTTCAAACTTTATAATCCTAGCACCAAGAAAATTGTTGTCAGTCGAGATGTTGTTTTTTATGAGGAAAGCTTTTGGCAGTGGAACGAAAGCAGAAGTGGAAGCATGAAATCCATTCTTGCTAATTTTGATGGAGATGACAGTAAAGAAAAAAAGCAACAAGGTAACCAAGTAAAAGCTATGGTTCAAGATGAGCCGGTGGAGCCTCAAATTTCACCGACAAGTACAGAGGAGAGGCCTCAACGCCTTAGAAGAAGGCACACATGGATGACAAATTATGAGGTAATGAGTTTATGTCAATCTGAAGATCCATTAGTTCATTTTGCCCTTTTTGCATATTGTGAACCTGGAGGATTTGAAGAAGTTATTAATCAATCAAAATGGAGAAAATCAATGGATGATGAGATTGCATTAATTGAAAGGAATGATACATGGAAATTGAAAGATCTTCCAAAGTGGAAGAAAACCATTGATGTGAAATGGGTTTATAAAACCAAATTAAAGGAGAATGGTAAAGTTGATAAATATAAAGTGCTTTTAGTCGCGAAAGGCTACAAACAACAATTCGAAATAGATTATAAAGAAGTTTTTGCACCAGTGGTAAGACATGACACGATTATTGGTGATTGCATTGGCAGCACAAAATTCATGTCCTATCTTCCAACTAGATGTGAAATCAGCATTCTTACATGGAAATTTGGAGGAGCAGGTATTCGTTGTTGACAAAAGAAAAGCTAGAAATTAGGAGTTTGTTTAGTTATGTAATTGTGTATAATTATTCTCTTTCCTTTCTAGGCTAGGGTTGTAGATTATATATATATGTTCCTTGTACTTTGTAGCTTTACACAGAATTATATAGAATACAGATAAGTTGTTCCCCAATTATGGAGTTCTCTATAGTTAACATGGTATCAAAGTGGGCAACGATCCATTAACGGATCTGAACCTTACTTATCATCTACCGAATACCTCTCTCAACCATGACCAAAGAAAGTTCCCAGTCCAGCGCCGCCAAGGAATCGCAGCAACCCGTCGATTTCTTGGCCAAGCAATTGGACAGTTTAGTTTAGAACTTGTAGCCCTAAACCAAACAAAGTTAGTCAAACTTAGGGACGGGGCTGGCTGTCCTGAATCGGACAGACCTAAACCGAGGAGGAGAAGTGGCATCGTAAGGTAACTCCACCAAGAACCATCCGTGGAAGCCAAACCCAACCTCATCACGCCGTAGCGGCAGAGCCGATAAGGATCCAATCAAGTGCAGCTACTGTAGCAGACCAGGGCACCGCAAGGAAGAGTGTTTTGAGATAATCGATTAGCCGAAAGGGTGCCGTAGTATGAGGCGAGGTGGGGCCACACAGAGATACGGCCAAGCCACCGTTGCCAGCGACAGAGCAGAAAAACGAGCGGTACAGACAGATGGTGAGAAAAGAAAAGGTGCAGCTGCGGCGGATAAAATAGAAGGGAAAGTGGGCATGGCCTTTTTTGGGAAAGGGTTATGTGGCGTGAAATACCCACCTTGCCCCTCTTTTAGTTCCTTGAATAATGTAAGGCAAGCAGGTATGGCTAAACCAAGAAGTAAGGTTAACCAGGCAGGTACGGATATAGGCGGTGAATCTGGAAGTAAGGATAAGTAGGCAGGAACGGCCATACAGATTAGTACATCTGAAAATAGTAAGGATGATTGGTGGATTTTCCATCGGAACCACTGATACGATGACATATGATCCAGTCGATTTAGTACAATACAGGAATCCAAAGAGAATATTTATTCGGAGTGCGAATGGAAGTGTATTACTGGTTCATGGAGCCGGCTCGGTTGCTTTGTCTCCTACCTTAAAACCGCAGAATTGTCTTTATGTGCCTAGTTTATCTTGCAAATTGCGTTCGATTAGTTATGCATGTCACCAAGGAGTTGAATTGTATGGTGCTAATGTTTCCCACTTTTGGTCTGTTGCAGGATATTCAGTCGGGAAAATTGATTGGGCGTGGTACTGAAAGTGAAGGACTATACTATGTCGACGAGGTGGCTCAACAAGGAACTACAGCGCTTGCTCATGGGACAGTGAACTGCCAACAGTGGTTGTGGTACTGACGGTTGGACCATCCATCCCCAGGGTACCTTCAGTTTTTATTTCCCCAGTTTTTTAATAAAGACAATACCTTCTCTTGTGAGACTTGCAAATTAGCTAAGAGTCATAGGCAGTCATTTCCCGTTTCCAATTCTCGGGCTAAAACTGTTTTTTTCTCTAGTGCATTCTGATGTATGGGAGCCTGTCCCGAACACTAGTTGGACTCATGAGTTTAAATATTTTGTTCTCTTTCTTGATGATTACTTCAGAATGACATGGGTCTATTTTCTTAAAAATAAATTTGATGTTCCGTCCAAGTTTATAGACTTCTTTCACATGGTGCATAGACAATATCATTCTCATATCCAGGTTCTCAGGTCCGACAATGGGGGGGATTACATGAGCTCTAGTTTAGCACAATTTTGTCATGAAAATGGGGTGATTCACCAAACTTCCTATCCTCACACCCCTCAGCAAAATGGAGTAGCTGACAGAAAAAATCACCAACTGCTAGAAATGTCTAGGTCTCTTCTGATTGAGTCTAACTGCCCCAAATCCTTCTGGCCCAAAGCCATAGCTACTTCAGTCTACTTAGCTAACCAACTGCCAACAAAAACCCTCAACTTTGATACACCCCTGAAGTGTTTAGCTAGTCAGGTTAGTATCCCATCCATTCTAGGTCTACCCCCTGGGTGTTTGGTTGTTCAGTCTTTGTCCATATTCCCAAAGTCGATCTTACAAACTTGATCATTGTTCGGTTAATGTGTGTTTGTCGGGTATGGGGTGCATAAAAAAGGTTACAGGTGTTATCATCCGCCCACCCGATGCATGTATACCACCATGGATTGTGAGTTTGTTGAGACAGAGTACTTTTTTGCCTCCCCACACAGCGGGCAGGGGGAGACGAGTCAGCAGGACCCACTGAGTGGAGTGTCACCATCCTCTTGGCCAGACATAGTCCTACCAGAGCAAGTAGGTGGGACCATCGAGCCGCCATCTCCTATGGTACAGTTCTCCACACCTTCTACAGAGCCAGTCACCCCGACGAATAATCCTGAGGTATGTGACCATACTTGTGATAGTATTTCTCCGATTCCATATGATCCTAATAGCGCAGGGAGTAATGAGAAAATAGCTGGAGAAGTAGTAGGGAGGTACGTATTACCCCTGAGCCAGGGGGAGAAAACAGGTGGAGAAGCAACAGGGAGGTCCGTGTTACCTGCGAGCCAGGTGGAGGAAACGGGTGGAAAAACAGTAGAGAGGTACGTGCTACCTCCAAGAGCAAACAGGGGGGTTCCACCAAAACGCTATGAACCGGAGCACAAAGGTAGGACTCCGAGATACCCAATAGCTAACCTATCCAGGAGGAACTTATCTGCACAAGCTTGTACGTTTACTGCAGCACTCCATGCAGACAGGATCCCCGAGTAAAGTAGAGGAGGCTCTCACAGATGAGAAATGGGTTCAGGCCATGGATACGAAGATGGAGGCACTTGAGAAGAACAGTACGTGGGAAAAGTGTATACTCTCTCCAGGAAAGAAGGTGATAGGATGTCGGTGGGTTTATATTATGAAACACCGAGCAGACAGGAGCATTGAGAGGTATAAAGCAAAGTTGGTCGCGAAAGGGTATACATAGACATATAGCATTGACTACTCTGAGACTTTCTCTCTAGTGGCGAAGATTGACAAAATCAGGGTACTGTTCTCGATAGCAACCAATCGAGACTGGGAGTTACACCAATTTGATGTCAAAAATGTATTCTTACACGGAGATCTTTGAGAGGAAGTCTACATCGAACCCCCTCCTGGGTTCACCAGGGACTTTGGAGACAGGGAGGTGTATAAGTTAAAGAAGGCTCTATACGGGGTTGGAACAACCACCTCGGGCCTGGTTTGGAAGATTTTCAGCAACCATGAGGACATATGGGTATCATCAGAGTAACTCAGATCACACACTCTTCATCAGGAGGAAGGATGGACTCATAACATGTCTCATCATTTATGTGGACGATATGATCATTACAGGAGATGACACAACAGAAATTTTCCAACTGAGGGAGAACTTATTCAGGGAATTTGAGATGAAGGACCTCAAGAGGCTAAAGTACTTTCTCGGAATCGAAGTAATGAGATCCAAGAAGGGCATATACATCTCACAGGGGAAGTTCGTGCTTGATCTATTAGCTAAGACAGGACTATTGGAGTACAGACCAGTTGACACTCCCATGATGGTCAATCAAGGGCTAAGAATTGTTGAAGGGGCGCCAGAGGCAGATAAGGCACAGTATAAACACCTGGTAGGAAAGTTGATCTACTTGTCCCACTCACGACCCGACATAGCCTATGTAGTAGGGGTGTTGAGTCAATTCATGCACAAGCCTCAGAAGGAACACTTAGATGTTGCGATCAGGGTTTACTGGTATTTGATGGGATGTCCAGGGCCAGGGGTTCTATTCCAGAAGAACGGACATCTGAACATTGAGGCATATACAAATGCTGATAGGGCTAGAAGTCCAGGGGACCGGAGGTCTACCTCTGGTTACTTTACTCTTGTTGGAGGAAACATGTTGACATGGCAGAGTAAGAAACAGAAGGTGGTTACATTTTCGAGTGTAGAGGCAGAATTTAGAGTGATTGTTCGAGGAGTGGCAGAAGTTCTTTGGCTAAGGAAATTGCTTTCGAAGATTGGCATTCTAGTAACCAGGGCGTGTAACCTCATGTGTGATAATCGGGCTGCGATCAGTATATCCAAGAATCAGCATGATCATACAAAACATGTAGAGGTAGATCGGCGCTTTATTAAGAAGAAGATTGAGAAAGGAGTAATCAAGCTACCGTTCGCGAGGTCAGAGGATCAACTAGTAGATATCTTGACGAAGGCAGTTAACGGTAGGATTTTTGGGGAAGTCTTGAGCAAGTTGCATATCGGAGATCCGACGATACAACTTGAGGGGGAGTGTTGCAAAAAGGAAAGTTAGAAATTAGGAGTTTGTTTAGTTATGTAATTATATATAATTATGCACTTTCCTTTCTAGCCTAGGGTTGTATAATGTATATATACGTTCTTTGTACTTTTTAGCTTTACACAGAATCATATAGAATACAGAAAAACTTTTCCCCAATTATGGAGTTCTCTATAGTTAACATTCGTTACTCAACCTCCTGGTTATGTTAACTTTGGGGAAGAGAATAAATTTTATAAATTATAAAAGGCTTTGTATGGACTAAAACAAGTCCCACGAGCTTGGTATAATCGCATTGAAACATATTTTTTAAGGGAAGGTTTTCACAAATGTCCTTATGAGCATACTCTGTTTATAAAGTTAGAAGAAGGTGGAAAGATGCTCATGGTTTTCTTGTATGTAGATGACTTAATCTACCCTGGGAATGATTTTGTCATGTTTGATAAATTTAAAAAGTCCATGATGATTAAGTTTGATATGTCTGATCTTGGGAAAATGTGCTACTTTCTTGGTATAGAAATTACTAAATCTTCTGCAGGCATATTTATTTCCCAAAAAAAATATGTCAAGGAAGTTCTGGAAAGATTTCACATGAAGGATTGCAATCCTATTAAAACACCAGCAGAAACAGGTTTGAAGTTGGTTAGAAATCCTGAAAGTGAAAAGGTTGACAATGTTCTGTACAAGCAGATTGTTGGGAGCTGATATGGACGAAGATACACCATATCAAGAGAGAATAAGAATACGAATTGGATAGATCGATATAATTCAATATTTAAGATATGCATTAGAAATAGGATTCTATTTAGTGGTAGATTAGCGTCTTTATTATTTACATAATCTTTCCTTTAAGAGTCAAGTAGTTTAGGGTATCTTTTAATTATATATAGTTGACATTACGTCATTTTGATTATCAACAATAACATTAAAATTTTCTCGATCTCTCTAATTATCTCAAACTCTCTTCTCTCCTCAATTTTTCCACTGGCCGGACGATCCTCTCGATAATCTTCTCTTCTCACCCCTCTTATTCTTACGAGCTCGAGACTGCTCTAAAGTCTCTTGGGATATAAATATGTATCATTGGTGCTTTCATTGAGAGTGCGTGATGTCAAATACAATTACTGAAGATCGTTTGAAGGAATATCAACTACAGATGGATGTCCGATTGCTGTCCCAAACTCTGGTTATGTAGTAGTTAACTCAAATGATGCAATAATTGCAGCTTGATATGAAGCTGGTTCGATCTCGTGTAGAGAAGGCCAAGGCGGAGGCGGAACCCTCGCTCGGGTCTTAAGGTGGTGAGCTGAATGCTTCTTTTCCCACTACTTCCACCACCAAACTGCGAATCGAGATGCCCAAGTATGATGGAACTGATCCCCTAACTTGGTTATTTCAAGTGCACGAGTATTTCATGTTTTATGGGGTTCTAGAGGAGTCACGGCTTTTCACGGTCGGTCTCATGCTTGAGGGTCCAGCGTTGGATTGGTTTCGATGGCGTCAACGCAATAATTTATTGGATTCTTGGTAGGATTTTATCCCTAAATTTACGTGTCGTTTCGACCCACTGAATTATGTGGATTATTTTGGGTTTCTAGCGAAGTTACAGGAGATAGGATCGGGGACGAGTTCAGTTTTGGATTATCAAACGGCCTTTGAGAAATGGGTGGTGGAATCTAAGGACGTATCTGAAGAAAATACTCAGGCAGTTGAGGATGACCAAACTGCAATGACTCTCGATCATTGTGAAGAAAATTCGAACAATAATAATTATGTGGGAACTGGGAAAGTGGAGAAGGCAATCCCATTTTTGGAAGATGCAGTAGAAAGGAACTTTGGTTCCAAGCATTATGGAGTAGGCTATGTTTATAATAACTTGGGTGCAGCTTATTTGGAGTTCGATAGGCTACTATCAGTTGCTTAGGTTTTTGCTTATGCAAAAGATATCATGGATGTGTCTCTTGGCCTTCATTATGTGGATTCCATAGAAGACTGTCAGAATCTTTCTAAATCTTATGCAGCCATGAGAAGCTATCCATTAAGAATCAGCTTTCAAGAGAAAGTAGTTGAAATTTTGGAGGTGCATGGACCAAGTGCACAAGAAGAACTGGACGAAGTTGTTCAAGTGCTATAGCAATTGAAAGAGAAAGCTATTCAAGAAACTGTTCGACGGGTTGTTCCCGAATTACACCTTGAGGACAAGTTGAATTTTGATGGGAATGGGAGTGATATGGATGAAGATACACCCTATCAAGAGAGAATAAGAATAAGGATTGGATAGATCGATATAATTCAATATTTAAGATATGCATTAGAAATATGATTCTGTTTAGTGGTAGTTTAGCGTCTTTATTATTTACGTAATCTTTCCTTTGAGAGTCAAGTAGTTTAGGGTATCGTTTAATTATATATAGTTGGCATTACGTTGTTTTGATTATCACTAATAACATTACAATTTTCTCAATCTCTCTAATTACCTCAAACTCTCTTCTCTCCTCAATTTTTCCACCGCCCGGAAGGTCCTCCCGATTATCTTCTCTTCTCACTCCCCTTATTCTTACGAGCTCGAGACTGCTTTAAAGTCTCTCGGGATACGAATACGTATCATTGGTGCTTTCATTGAGAGTACGTGATGTCAAATACAATTACTGAAGATCGTTTGAAGGAATATCAACGACAGATGGATGTCCGATTGCTGTCCCAAACCTTGGCTATGTAGCAGTTAACTCAAACGATGCAATAATTACAACTTGATATGAAGTTTCTTCAATCTCGTGTAGAGAAGGCCAAGGTGGAGGCGGAACCCTCGCTGAGGTCTCAAGGTGGTGAACTGACTGCTTCTTTTCCCGCTACTTCCACCACATAACTGCGAATCGAGATGCCCAAATGTGATGGAACTGATCCCCTGACTTGGTTATTTCAAGTGCACGAGTACTTCATGTTTTATGGGGTTCCAGAGGAGTCGCGGCTTTCCACAATCGGTCTCATGCTTGAAGGTCCAGCGTTGGATTGGTTTCGATGGCGTCAAAGCAACAATTTATTTGATTTTTGGCAGGATTTTATCCCTAAATTTATGTGTCAATTCGACCTGCTGAATTATGTGGATTATTTTGGGTTTTTGACGAAGTTGCAGGAGATAGAATCGGGGACGAGATCAGTTTTAGATTATCAAACGGCCTTTGAGAAGTGTGTGGTAGAATCTAAGGACGTATCTGAAGAAAACACTTAGGCAGTCGAGGATGACCAAATTGTAATGACTCTCGATCATTGTGAAGAAAATTCGAACAATAATGATTATGTGGGAACTAGGAAAGTGGAGAAGGCGATCCCATATTTGGAAGATAGAGCAGAAAGGAGCTTTGGTTCCAAGCATTATGGAGTAGGCTATGTTTATAATAACTTGGTGCAGCTTATTTGGAGTTTCGATAGGCCACTATCAGTTGCTCAGGTTTTTGCTTATGCAAAAGATATCATGGATGTGTCTCTTGACCTTCATCATGTGGATTCCATAGAAGACTGTCAGAATCTTTCTAAATCTTACGCAGCCATGGGAAGCTATCCATTAACAATCAGCTTTCAAGAGAAAGTAGTTGAAATTTTGGAAGGACTTGGACCAAGTGCACAAGAAGAACTGGACGAAGTTGTTCAAGTGTTAGAGCAATTGAAGGAGAAAGCTAGTCAAGAAACTGTTCGACGGGTTGTTCCCGAATTACACATTGAGGACAAGGTGAATTCTGATGGGCAAGGGAGTGATATAGACGAAGATACTCCGTATCAAGAGAGAATAAGAATAGGGATTGGATTGATCGATATAATTTAATAATTAAGATATGCATTGGAAAAAGGATTCTGTTTAGTGGTAGATTAGCGTCTTTATTATTTACGTAATCTTTTCTTTAAGTGTTAAGTAGTTTAGGGTATCTTTTAATTATATATAGTTGGCATTACGTTGTTTTGATTATCAGCAATAACATTACAATTTTCTCAATCTCTCTAATTATCTCAAACTCTCTTCTCTCCTCAATTTTTCCACCGGCCGGACGGTCCTCCCGATTATCTTCTCTTCTCACCCCTCTTATTCTTAATTACGAGCTCGAGACTGCTCTAAAGTCTCTTGGGATATGAATACGTATCCGGAGCTTAATGTATTTAAGTGCTACGAGGCCGGATATAATGCAAGCAGTAAGTGTTATTAGTAGATATATGGAATTTCCAAGGGAGATGCATCTTTTGGCTGCAAAAAGAATATTTAGATATTTGCAGGGTACTTCTACTTACGGAATTCTGTATAAAAGAGCACTTCTGGATATGTTTTTATGATGGGGTCTGGGGCAATATCTTGGTCATCTAAGAAGCAATCGTTGGTAACTTTGTCAATCACAGATGCAAAGTTTGTGGCAGTAACATCATGCGCTTGTCAAGGAATTTGGCTGCGAAAAATTCTTGATGAACTCAATTTTAAGCAAGAAAAACCAATAATTATTTATTGCGACAGTAATTCAGAAATAAAATTATCTAAAAATCCTGTTTTGCATGGAAGGAGCAAACACATTAACGTGAGATACCATTTTCTGCAAGATCTCATGAAGGATGGAGTAATTGATCTACATTACAGCAGAAGTGAAGATTAGGTTGCAGATATATTTATGAAGGCCCTCAAGGTTGATGCATTTCAAAAGCTCAGAAAGTTGCTTGGTGTTTGTTCGTCAGAAGATTTAGCCTAAGGGAGGGTGCTTTGTAAATTTTAAACTAATGTTATAAACTTTAGTTTAAGGGAGGGATTAGTAGATATTATGTTTTGAGTTTTATTTGGGGATAGTTACCAACACCCCCCTGAGGTTTGACGTTATTACAGAATACCCCCTGAGGTTTCAAAAATTACGAACTCCCCCTGATCCTACAATCGGTCAGTTAACTTTAAGAGATTTTGTAATATTACATTTTTACCCTTACAAATAAAGAAAAAAAAATAAAAAAATGATACATAACCTAAAATACCATATGTGCCCTTTGTACAATCAGACGGGAAACAACACAAGGCAATGAAAAGTCATAACACATTTGTACAAAGTCAGACCACCTTTCACTTTCTCTCCCTAAAAACCCTTAATCAAAAACTCTTTCCAAAAACCAAAAGCACAGAAGATTGTCGGAGGAGAACAAGCGGGGTGTGACTCTGGCCACCGGTTACGTTGCTCAACCGAAGCCGACATCGACGCAGTCGCCGGGAAGGTATGCTTGATTTTTCTTTTTTTCCTTTTTTCTTTATTTCAGTTTTAGAGGTGTAATGCTTAATTTTTGGGTTCATTTTTGTAAAATTTTCACTTCACCACCGAGATTTCCGAAAGTTGTGTGTATAATGTTGGAGGGAGTTGTTGGATTTTGGTTTTTTTTTTTTTTGTTGAATATATGGAAGTTTATTTTTCCCCCCTATATTTTCAGAATAAAAATGAGTTTATTTTTTAGCTTCAATTATGAAATTTTTGTATTTTTTCTGTTGTTGGGTATTTGATTCTTAGTTCTTTTTGGCTTAGAGTTTGAGTTTTTAGGAAGTTTTTGTGAAAAATTAGTTTCTTTTTCATTCTTCAATTAGGGGATGAAGTGGTTGAGGATTGTGTGACCCAACTCACTACTAAGGAGGGTACTAACATGCCCCAGGGGGAATTTTGTAAGGATGCAGAAACGCAGGGTGATAATTGTAATACTACTGAATCTCAGGGGGGTGATTGTAATATTACTGAAGTGGTGACACAAGAATGGGTTGATGGAGGATGGAACACAGTTATTGAGCCTAGAAATAGAGCTCGGTATGAACAAGGAAAATCGTGGACTAATGTGCTTATGGCAAAGGCAATAAAAACGTTAAATAAGAACAAAGAAGATGTTGTACATTGTTATTTAACTGTGTGTGGGGGCAAGGAGTTCCAAGTGAAGGATAAATCCAAGAATTACATTGTGAATTTAATGGAGAAATCTTGTGATTGTAAGGTATGGGATCTCACTGGCATCCCTTGTAAACATGCAGTGAAAGCCATTGACCATGAGAGAGAACAGGTTGAGAATTACACGCATGTGCAACACATGAGATGTTTGTTCTTGGATGCATATAAGGAGGTGGTGCGCCCAATTCCTGATCCTTCCTTTTGGCCAAACAATTTGAACCCTGAACCGCCATCTGTGCTTTCTCTAACAAGCACAAGACGTCCCGGGCGACCTAAGAAAAGTAGGAGAAAGGAGCTAGGAGAGAAGAATACACCGGGTACGGGTCGCAGTAGGAGGTCTTCCACACTTAGGTGTGGGCTCTATGGAGGATACAAGCACAACCAACGCACTTGCCCACAGAGACAGCCTGTTCCAAGAGTAGAGGCTGATTTACCTACTCAAGCAAGAAAGCAACAGGTAAAATGTCAAGTAATTGAATTGTAAAGGTCTTTTCTGTTATATTATATAAATCTTAAAGGGGTAATTGTAAGATTACAGAATCTACTCGTTTAAGTATAACTTTGTTTGCGTGTTGTGATTGTTGCTAGAAAAAGGATAAGGGGGAAAAGAAAGGCAAGAGAGGCATATATGGATCACCCTAGTAGATCGAAAAAGCAACAGGTAAAATGACAAGTGTTGCAATCTTAAAATGTATTCTCTGTTATGTTATATATATCTTAAGGGGGTATTTGTTAGTTGACAAAATCTAATCTTTTAAGAATAAATTTATTTGTTTGCTTGTTGTGATTGTTGCTAGGAAACGGATAAGGGGAAAGGAAAGGCAGGAGAGGCATCTAAGGATCAACCTACTAGATCGAAAAAGCAACAGGTAAAATGACGAGTATTGCAATCTTAAAATATATTCTCTGTTATGTTATATATATCTTAGGGGGGTATTTGTTAGTTGACAAAATCTATTATTTTAAGAATAAATTTATTTGTTTGTTGTGATTGTTGCTAGATAAAGGATAAGGGGAAACGAAAGGCAATCGAGGGATCTAACGATCATCCTATTACATTGAAAAAGCAACAGGTAAAATGACAAGTTGCAATTTAAAATAAGTTCTCTGTTATGTTATATAAATCTTAGGGGGGTAATTGTAAGTTGACAGAATTTGTTGATTCAAGTATAATTTTGTTTGTTGTTAGAAAATGGATAAGGGAAAGGGAAAGACGAGAGAGAGAGATCTAATGCAGATGATAAGTTTCTTACTGATATGCTTGAAGCAATTAAAAGAAGCAGGAAGGAGATAAGGGTAGATGGAGGCTCCACAAGTGCTACCACTGCTCAAGATTCCGTCAACCAGAACTTTCAGCAGGATTTTCCTTCTACCACAGAACGAAATTTGCTTAGATGAATTTTGTCAGCGTTTAACATATTTTTTGTTTTGAAATATGTAAAGAATGCTACTTGATCTATGTTTTATATTTGTTGTCATGAACTAATTTCCTGCCTTCCGTTCATGGATGTCCAATGGCTTTTTGTAGGTTAAAGATATTGGGCATGTTTGTATTGGCATGTATTGACATAACTCTTATGGGTAATTTAATTTATGTGAATTTCGTAATGCACTAATTGATATTTGTTTCTTTTCTTTTATGAATTTTTATTTTTGAGAGAAAATTTGCTATAATGGAAAACAAATTATGTTAAATAGCTTTAAATCAACTTACACAAAGTATATATAAATATACGATTTAATTATATAAGAGGGAATTTTTGACTTTCTATAATATTGCATAAGAATAATTATGCATAGATTATCTATTTCAATTTAAAATTATAGATAAAATACAAATATTAAATTCATTAACAACTTTCCAAATAAAGAAAAAAAAAACTAATATTACAATTATATCATTAAACTTTTAGTAAAATTACAATATACCCCTAAGGGTATTTCTGGAAAGTAAATATGAAATGAACAGTAGAATAAGGGCAGAATCGGAATTTTATATAGATAAAGGGCTGACATCATCAATTTTAGACGGTGTGATTAACGATCGGTGTTGTACTATTCAGGGGGGAGTTTGTAATTTCCGAAACCTCAGGGGGTATTCTGTAATAACGCCAAACCTCATGGGGCGTTCGCAGATTAATAGAAGAATCCCTTTCCTAGAAAAGTATACCTTATTTCTCCCGGAAAAATATACATTTTTTCTCTGTTTTTCTGTCATGTCTAGGCCGTAAAGTGATCCCAAAAGCCCTTGCCGCAACACAATCGCCCTTCTACCACTGCTTGGTCATCTTTCCAACCCTGTGTAAGTTGCAAATTAAATATGCGTGATGACCATTCGAATGATTCTGTAAGTTGAGAAACTTGCTCCTTCGTGGTTCCTTTAATTCCTTTCAATCCATACATACCCCAAAAAAAGCAGAGGAAGTACGTTTCTTATATGTTTTGTTCCACCAAAAGGTGTCGAAGTAATCCATGCTTCAATCCAAGTAACAATGGAGTTCATATTCGGTTAGTGTATCTTGAAAGTATTCGCAAACAAAGACCAAATCGTGCCGGCCTTGTCACTTTTGAGAAACAGGTGAGCCATCGTCTCTTCCTCATTGCAACAACAGCATTTGGATGGGAAGACCATACCCTTGCGATGAAGCCTTTCGTCAACCGGGATCCAGTCATTGATAATCCGCCATATAAAAATCATAATTGTCGGGGACAGGTTGCAGCTCCAAACGGATTTAAAAAACGATGATGGTTCCCGCCCTTGGCGTAGATTACTCCATGATTAACGTATATTCAAATGTATATCTTTGTGTTTATGCTCTTTTCCTCCTTTAATTATTCTGTTTTTTCTGTTCAATTTTTCTTCCTTTTTTATTTAATTAATTATATATACACCAATAAAATTTAAAATAATTGTACACAGTTTTTTGAAAGAACTTTTAACATATTTGTTCTTTCTCGGGGCGGTTATTTTTAAATATTGAGTAGTAGGAGAAAATTTAGTTTACTCTCCAATATTAAAACTTTTAGTACTAACTACTCCTGATTTTTGAATTTTAATTTTTATTCACGACCTAAACACCTCAAAATTGATGACAATACCCTTAATTATTTTTTTTTCCTTTTCTTTTTCTTTATTTTTCTTTTTCATACTTGAATTTAAACATGAGAGCTTTACTTTTACGAATAATACTCTAATTTTAAATTTGAATACTTCAATATTTCCGAACCATACTTCAATTATAAACCTAGTTACTTTAATTTTTATGAATAATACTCTAATTTAAAACGTAAGTACTTTAACTATTACGAATAATATTCTTTTTTCTTTTCTTTTTTTTTTTTTTTTTCCTTCTCATATTTCAATTTTAAACCTGAGTAATTTAACTTTTACAAATAATATTCTAATTTTAAAATTGGATACTTGATCTATAATTTGGATACTCTGCACTTTAATTTTTATAAATAATACTCTAATTTTAAATTTGGATACTCTATTTTATAATTTGGATACTCTAATTTATAATTTGGTACTCTGTTTTATAATTTGGATATTTTGTAATACTCTGTTTTATAATTTCAATAGTTAATTTTATAATTTGGATACTTTATAGTTTTTAAATAATACTTAAAAATATAAATCAACCATTAATTTTTATCGCAAAATCCACCTAAAAAAAAAAGTATTAATTTTTACATATGAAGTATGAAATTATATTTTGAAGTATTAACATACAAAATAAAAGTATAAAGTTGTGTATATATTGTATTATGATGATAAAATGGTTTGTGCCATTTTTTTTTTTTTTTTTTTTTTCTGTGGAGGATAATTGAGTACTTTTACACAAAATGTGGAGCAAACAAAAATTTAAATTTGAAAATGAGGAGTTAGTACTAAAAGTTTTAGCTTTGAGGATAAACTATATTTTCTCCCACTACTAGGTACTTATTGCTCAACGTTCTTCTTCTTTTTCTCTCACATCTTATATGACTCCTAAAAAATCAAATGGCAATTGTATTACACTTACCATTATGATTGGTTAAGTTCGATCGAACCGGGTTTCGACTCAAATTTTCCATTATTAAGTCAATGTATTGGAAAGACTTTTCGAAGCAATTAAGCAAACGTCCTGTTCCAGGAATTGGAGAAGAAAGACGCTGTCTGCCTTTGAAATATATGCTACAGTCCATAATCTTTTAACCGAAGAAATTTCAAGATTTTTTGAGATCAGAGTGATGAGTCTTAGTCAAGTTGTCCTATTATTTGCTTAGATGCTTCCCGGAATATGGCGTTGATCTGTCACATTAAAAACAAAACAGGATTAATTCTCCACATTTCTCTATTGGTTACCAGGATGTCTTGGTCTTCGCGCGCAAAATCTCTTACCGTCGGCCGTCGGGACTCTTGTCTAGTTGTATTAACCGAGACTTAAAGAGAACATGAAAAAGGTCCTAATCTAAATTCACAATATCAAAAGGACAAGGTAAATGTTAATAGTTTCCACAAAAACGACCATACTAATAAAAGTAAAAGTGTGATGCATTTTAGATATTTGTTTAAAAGAAGACAAAAAACGAACAAGTATTACAATTATCAAGTGGGATGCATTGTTTAGATATATGGGTTTTGTTTTGTTTTTTTTTTTTAGAAAAGACAAAATAAGAGCAATATCACAATTATCAACGTGTATTTTTGTGGTGCATTAACAGAGTGTTTAGCCAAGCTTCTTTTTTAAAATTTTATAAGTTTTTAGAATTTATATACGGCACTTTTAAAGCTTAAAAGCTCAAAATGTAGAATTTTATAAATATTTTGTGGAGATTATAAGAAGAGCAAATTATCAAAAATGTCCCGTAAAGTGAGTCATATACGGTTTTGGTCCCAAGAGTGGTCAGTGTCTCACTTTTGGTCCCATAAAGTGGCATTTGTTTCATTTTTGGTCCCATTGACTCATTTCCGTCCAAGATAATGGTTTGACCGTTAAAAAAGTTACTTTTTACCCTATTTTTTTAAAAAATTACTTTTACTGTTAAAACATATTATATATATATAATATTATATAATACGTATATATACATATATTATACTGCATATATATTATATTATATTATACGTATTATACACATATATATGTTGATGGGGTCAAAACACGCTCGTGTCACGTTTGGACACGTGGCAACTCAAGATATCCACACCTGTCCTCTGGTGATTAAGGTAATTATACACGAGCGTTCAAACCTCTCAAGCGTCAGCCTTCCTCAAGGACACGTAGCATCTCTGCTACGTGTACGTGTAATTATATTGTCGCTCTCCAACGAGCGCGATTCATACTACATGGCTAAAGCTCCAATCAGTCAAGGAAGCCCTCTTCGAGCGCTACACTCATTCAGAGAAACTCACACTCCCCCTTATTTTATGAGCCTTGACCTTCATCCCCTAGCGGATTCCTTGGTCTCCAAGGCTCTTGGTTGACACGAGCGTACTCTTAAGCCCTCGTTACCAACCCCTAAAACGACTCTCTGACACCCCGTACATGCCCGCGCACCTACCACTGTTGCCAACACCAACTTTCACCAGCTTTTGCAGAAGATTCCTCCTAGGTTTCTCTCATAGCGCCACGTGTTAGGACAACACATGGTCAGGACCACACGGTGCAAAAGGGTCCCTGACCCTCAACTATAAATATGCGAGTTCATCTCCTTCACTGTAAGCAACTTCCATTACTGCAACTCCATACTTAGCATATTTTCTTTCAGATCTTCGTCTGACTTGAGCGTCGGAGAGCCAAACTGGGAATCACCTCCAGCTCCCCCAGTTTGGCCTTCTAACTTTGTCTTCGTGTTTGTCCTAGCAGGTAGAACCCCCATCTTTCCCGGCGAACATCAACTAGTTTCCTCACCTAAACAAATTCTAAAGTGATTGGACTCTGTACCCCATACTCAGACCCATCATTTTTGGCGCCATCTGTGGGAAACCAACTCTCAACTCATTTCTCTTTTTTCTGCTAGTTGAACAACAAACACCTAGTATCTTTTCAACCATGGTGACTACAAGGTCCGGACTGCAGGAGGAGGAGAGGATCCTCCTCATGATGTCAATACCACCACCATCCCATCCTCTACCATTGGTGGAGCGCCACCAGTCGGGGGAGTGCCTCCACCGGCAGACCCTACGGTTCCACCGCCAGCACCACCTGCACTACCCGTTTCTAGCGCTGGTGGAGGTGCTTCCCTCCCCACTCTCCCACAATTTCCCCAAAATCCGTGGGTTCATACTCATGCGAGTCCGGGAGGGCAACAATACATGATGCCGCCGCCAGGATACACACTTACCCCCACCGTTGTGATGCCGCAGATTCAGCCCTACCATGCCGGCCAGCTCCAGCTCTCGGTGGTGATCCCCAGGGAGATTGAAGGGGTGGAGTTACCCCCCTCTCCCTAACCCCTCAAAAGTTGCGGGCTCTTTACGCCCAGTGTGAGGTTCAGGCGGCCCAGGGTGCGTGGGAGAAATTTCATTCCATGTATTTTCCCTCTGGGCAGGCCACTCAAGCTGCTCCTCCCTTGGGTGGATTGAAGACATATCCGCTCAGGGAGGCTCAGGCCGCCCTGAGGGCTCAACCACCACTCTCGCCTGCCAGAGAGACGCCCAACTGAGGCGAAAACGAGCGTCCCCACTTGGACAAGGGCAAGGAGCACATGGAGAGAATCAATGTGGAAGATGAGGGAGACTGTCATGCCTCCAAAAGAGCCTTCCGGGCCACAAAGCAGGGGGACAAAGAAGGAGATGGAAATCCTAATCTCCTCGCGGCTGTGCAAGACCAGCTGCAGGGGATAAAGGATATGGTTGGAGAGCTCTCTCGGGCACGGTCTCAGATCTCCTACAGCAGGGATGAACCAGCCGATGACAGAGAAGCTCGTCGCAAAGATCGCCAGCCACGGGTCCCCCACCGCAAGGAGCAGGAAGAAAACTTTTGCACTTATGAATATCATCCTCTGGCGAGGGGCTCCCCCCTCGTGGAAGAAATTTTGATGGCCCAAGCAGGAATGGCCAAAATCCCCACTTCCGTCAACCGTTATGATGGAACAACAGATCTAGCAGAACATCTGGATCATTTCTTACATTTGATGCACTTATACGAGCATTCAAGCCACTAGTGGGCCAAAGTCTTTGTCACTTCCCTAGTAGGAATGGCTCAGGAGTGGTATAAGCGACTGCCGCCACGCTCGATACATTCATACGCAGAGTTGGCCAACGCATTCAAATAATTAATGTGCTTTCCACAAGCAAAGGGGGTATGATACAGATGAATGCCGCCAACTGGAGGTTGAAATTGAAAGGCTCGTCGCTGGGGGCCACCTGAAAGAATTTGTGAAAATATTGGAGCGCTACGATGAACGTTGTCATGACCGTTCAAGGGAGAGGAGGAGGAGCCCGTCGCGCTCAAGAAGCCCACGAGGGAGGGGCCCTACTGAGAGCTGCCATCGGGGAAAAGGAAAGGTCCCAGAACAGGAGAATACACCTTTTGCGGTCATCAACATGATAGCAGGAGGTTCATCAGGAGGGGATTCTAATGCTTCCCGACGCCGATACATCCGGAGCTACAATCAGCGGCCCTCGGCGCCCAAATCAGTTTATGCCATCCAAGATGCAAAAGATCAGCGCTCAAAAGAGAATGTCGTAATAGGATTTGCTGACAGTGATTTGGAGCATATAGTAACTCCCCATGGGGTCAGCGAAGCCTCTGACTGTCCCATGGTGGTTAACTTGGATGTTCACAATCACATTGTGAAGAGGGTGTTAGTGGATAGTGGAAGCTCTGTTAACGTTTTGCCCTACACCACGTTCCAAAAAATGAATGTTACCAACATCCCGCTCGAAGCCCTCATTGGCTTTGGAGGTTCTGAGGTCGTCCCACGAGGGCAAATTCGCTTGGCCACTTCATTTGGCCGAGCCCCGCAGCGTAAAATGCTCATGGTCACGTATGCAGTGGTGGAGATTGATATTCCCTATAATATCATAATCGGGAGACCGGCCCTCGTGGATTTCAAAGCTATTATCTCCACTTACCACCATAAAATCAAGTTCCCCACCCCCGAGGGTGTTGGAGAAGTTTTGTGCAATGTGCGAGAAGCCTGGGAATGCTACATGCTCTCCCTCAGAAAACCTAAAACGGAGAAAACATTTCAAATTGGGTACACCATGAAATCCGTTAATTTCCCCAATTTAGATGAGGATGGTCCCGTGCGCAAGAGGGCCAAGATGAACAAGAAAAAGAACAAGAAGAAAGATCCTAGCGCCAAGGGCTCCCTTGAAAATGCTCCGCCAGGGACAATAGAAGAATCCTCCTCTGAGGGGGATGAGCGTGAGGGCGACGAGCCCCTTACCGATGGACGCTTGACAGGAAAAAAGAGAGCGCTTGAACTCCCCCGCCCAGAAATGAGGATTGAGCCCTCAGAAAAATTCCTTACTATTGAGCTAGAACCTAGGAACAAAGACAAAACTACTCAGATTGGGTCCAACCGCTCTGGACCCTCGCAAGTCATGATGATAGACTTTCTCAGAGAAAATATTGATGTCTTTGCATGGAAAGCCTCGGATCTTACCGGGATTGACCCGAGCGTCATAGTCCACAGGCTCAATGTAGACCCTTCCTTCAAGCCCATTAAACAGAAAAAGAGAGATGTACACGGTTTTTGGAAGAGAGTTATTGAGGAAGAAGTTAACAAGCTCCTTGAGGCCCAGTACATCGAGCCCATATTATACCCAGAATGGTTATGTAACGTGGTCTTGGTGCCCAAGCGTGCAAATAAATGGTGCATGTGCAATGACTTTACTGATCTTAACAAGGCCTGCCCCAAGGATCCATACCCATTGCCTCGGATAGACCAACTGGTGGATTCGACCGCCGGATGTGAACTCATGAGCATGATAGACGCCTTTCAGGGGTACTATCAAATCTTTATGGCCCCAGAGGACCGCCCCAAAACTTCATTTGTCGTCCACTTGGGAGTATATTGCTTCTTAGTCATGCCCTTTGGACTCAAGAACACTGGAGCCACCTATCAGCGTCTCGTTAACAAGATGTTTGAAAAGGAAATTGGAGGTTCCATGTAGGTTTACGTCAATGATATTGTCAAGAGCGAGCGTCAGGGCTCACATTTGGAGGATCTAAAACGCACTTTCGCCATTTTACGCCAGTATGGGATGGAATTGAATCCATCGAAATGTACTTTTGGAGCACGAGGGGGAAAATTCTTGGGCTATGTGGTCAGCCAGAGGGGAATTGAGGCCAATCCGGAAAAAATCAAGGCTATTTTGGACATCCCGTCCTCTCGTAATCTCCGGGAGGTACAAGTACTGGTAGGAAAAATCATTTCCTTAAACCGGTTTATCTCGCGCGCCACGGACAGAAACCTCTCTTTCTTCAAAATTCTATGCCACGCTCGGAATTTTGCTTGGACTGAGGAATGTGAGAAAGCATTGCAGGATATGAAGGCTTACCTTTCGAGCGCTCCGCTCCTGACCAAACCCGTTGAAGGCGAAAGGCTATTTATGTACCTCTCCGTTTCAACCAAGGTAACGAGCGCGGTACTGATACCTGTACGCACTTGCCTGTTTATTATTTAAGCAAAACATTACAAGGGGCTGAGAAGAATTATTTGGAAATCGAGAAATTTGCGTTTGCCCTCATCAACGCATCCAGACGATTGAGGCCTTACTTTCATGCGCACTCAATAACGGTCCTCACTGATCAGCCTTTGAAGCAAGTGCTATCCAAACCGGACGTGTCTGGAAGATTGATAAAATGGGTCATTGAGTTGAGTCAATTTGACTTAAGTTTCGAGCCCAGAACCGCTATACAAGCGCAGGTTGTAGCTGATTTGCTGCTTGAACGCTTCGATTTAGAACCTGCTGCTCCAGGGAATGAGGGGCTATGGGTCCTGCACACGGATGGTTCCTCAATCTCTCAAGGGGGAGGAGCAGGGGTAACACTTAGAGACCCCAATGGGATTGAGTTAGACTTTGCAATCAGGTTGGATTTTCAAGTCACCAATAACGAGGCAGAGTATGAAGCCCTTGTGCAAGGATTGAAAATTGCTTTTCAAAATGGAGCGTCCCGGATCACCGCGTATGTTGATTCACAGTTAATTGCGAGCCAGATTGAAGGAACTTATGAGGGTCGAGAAACCACCATGATGCAGTATTTGAGCAAAGCTAGCGAAATCATTGGAAAGTTCAAAGAATTCCATCTTCTTCAGGTCCCGCGAGCAGAAAACGAGCGTGCTGACGCTCTATCAAAATTTGCCTCAGCATTGGAAGGTACCTCCGAGCATTCCATCACGTTCCTAAGAACAGAAGAGCCTTTGATCCAGGAGATGGTCGCCAAGGAGATGGTCGCTATGATTGATCCGCACGAGCCTTGATGGCTTGATGATATTATCAGATTTCTTAAAGATGACGTTTGTCCCACTGACAAGATAGAGGCTAGGAAAATCCACAACAAGGCCCCTCGGTTTTCTTTAGACTCAGAGGGAAGGTTATTCAAGAAGTCATTTCAAGGACCCCCAATCAGGTGTCTAAGGCCCTCGCAAGCCAAAGAAATGCTCGAACTTATTCACAATGGAAGCTGTGGAAACCATTCGGGAGAACGTATCCTAACTAAGAAAATTCTGAGGAGTGGGTTTTATTGGCCCACAATTCTCCAATACGCTATTGAGTTTTCCAGAAAATGCTCTAAGTGTCAATTCCATTTTAACCTCCCTCAACTGCCAGTCGCTCAAATGATCCCAATAGATGTCTCATGGCCCTTTGACCAGTGGGGAACGACATCGTAGGCCCCTTGCCCATCGCGGTCGGACAAAACAAGTTTGTCATTTTAGCTGTTGATTATTTCACCAAATGGGTCGAGGCCGAAGCCGTGGCAAAAATTACCTTCAGGGTCGTGAGGGACTTCATTTGGAAAAACATTATCTGCAGGTATGGTATACCGAGGGTGCTCATTTCAGACAATGGATCTCAGTTCATAGTAGCTGACACACGAGAATGGTGCTCAGAGTTAGGGATTGAACAACGCTTTACCTCCGTGGGTCATCCCCAAGCCAATGGACAGGCAGAAGTCACCAACAGGGTCATTCTGCAACATCTGAAAATAATGCTAGAGAGCAAAAAGGGTGAATGGGAAGAAGAATTGCAAGGGGCACTCTGGGCTTATCGCACTACTCCACGAGCGGCTACTGGCGAGACACCCTTCGGGCTCGTATATGGGTCAGAAGCCATGATACCCGCGGAAATTGTAAACGAATCCGCTCGTGTAGCCTATTTCGAGCCTCGGCTTAATGAAGATAACAGGAGCCTGAAGTTGGACCTACTGGAGGAAAGAAGAGACAAGGCCTGGGCTAAAATACACAGATATAAGGCAGCCGTGGCACAACAATACAACAAGCGTGTGAGAGAAAGAACTTTCCAACTGGGGGACTTGGTCTTGAAGAAAGTGGAAGTATCCAAGCATGTGGGGAAATTGGACCCCAATTGGGAAGGTCCGTTCAAAGTCATACAAATCAGAGCTAATAACACTTACACCCTAGAGACACTTCAAGGCTAGCGCTTGCCTCGCCCTTGGAACGCATGTAACCTCCGGCGGTTTTTTGTTTAAAAGCTCTCTAGAAATGATAATGTAACAATCCCACTAATGGGTTATATGTACTACTTCAAATCTCCAGTAAGTTACAATACATTCTCTTGAATATTTCTATACTACTA
Source organism: Lantana camara (assembly GCA_037501455.1). Taxonomy (NCBI): domain Eukaryota; kingdom Viridiplantae; phylum Streptophyta; class Magnoliopsida; order Lamiales; family Verbenaceae; genus Lantana; species Lantana camara. Next base: position 96,537,257 of record CM074857.1, on the reverse strand, counting down.
CTTTTAAATTACGCAAATGGATAAGACCCACGTCCCTCGTTCCCACGAGCGTGGCTGGCAATCCATTCCAATAGGCACGATGTTATTGCACATGGGTTATGCTTGCCAGCGCTCTACTCCACGTAGGGTCACGCCCTCATAAGGATAGTCTGGTAACGCTCACAACCAACCTGGCGAATCGGGGAAAAATGCAAGGAAAATCCTAGTAGGCCTTGGTCGTTTGTCACAATGTCTTACGCTCGAAAATGGGATCGCTTGCAAATCCTAAAAGTTAACGGGTACAAGCGCGCTCATTCAACGGTAACGTCAATGGAAAGAATTTTCACAAGTCTTGAACGAGGGCAAATCTCTCAGTAAGACCCTCGTACTTACTCAAGACTTAGTAACATTTTCCAAGATAAGAAGAATTTTCAAAAGTCTTGAACGAGGGCAATCTCTCAGTAAGACCCTCATACTTACTCAAGACTTAGTAAAATTTTCCAAGTTAAGAAGAATTTTCACAAGTCTTGAACGAGGGCAATCTCTCAGTAAGACCCTCATAGTCACTTAAGACTTAATAAAATTCTTTGAATGTTAGAAACGAAATTTATACAAGTCTTGAATGAGGGCAGCCTAACAATAAGACCCTCATGACTACTCAAGACTTAGTAAAATTTTCAAGTTTTAAAGACTTAACTATGTAACACAATTTTTACTAAGCATGTTACACACAATCTTAATATCACAAGATTTTGGTACAACAAGCGCAAAGTAAAATTTCACAATCAAGGATCTAAAAGGAGAACATTATGAGAGAAAAGAAGAACTCATTAACCAAGGCTCTTCGCCAAAAATTACAAAATAAGGGCGCAAGGGCCCATAACATTCTTACAAAGAAAGGCACTAAGTTAGGAGAAGAAGAATTTCAACATAAGCAGTTGAGGAAGAACTTCAAGCGGCGGGAGCAATGTCTTCATCCAGAACCACCAAGATGTTTTGGCCACGGGGCCGTGTACCGGACCCTCCGGCTCTTGTGCTGGGAGGGCATTTTCATCTTGGTACTGGGCAGCTGGATGCTCAGGCTCGTTATTTCCTGGCACTTGTGGAGCATTGGGCTCATTGGCATCATTGGCAGGAATGGGGGAGTTCTCGGTATTAGGAGCGGGAGCGTTAGCAACAGGAACTGGAGGCTCGTTCATCGGAGGGTTTTCAGAAATAGCGCCGGCATTGATGTTCCCCTCATTTTGTTCCACTTGAGAGGCCTCTTCCGGAGGATGAGCCGCCATATACTTATCTTGGATGAGCGTATCCAGAAAGTTGTATTCTGGCTCGGAGATGCTGGCTTCAGGATCATCATGATGGTCGTCATCCTTCACGCAGTGCTCGTTGAACATGAGCCCCATGCCTGGGGCCCATCAAATGGCCTGATCCGTCAAGCCTTTATGAATGCCTTGATTAATCGCCAAATTGAACGCTTTCTGGGCTTCATAGAGACAATGAAGGGAAGCTGCAAAATTGAACGCCTTGGAGTGGCAGAACTTGATGAGCGCCTCCTTGTTTGATTGCTCAAGACGATGGGGGAGCTGGTTCATGGTATCAACGTATTTCTTTTCCGCCTCCATGGCCCTCGTCCTCCATGCGTCACGGTCGGCAGTGAGCTTCTTGTGATTCTCCTCCAACTGTTTAAATTGGTTGTGCCAACTCCTCCGAACGTCCTCAGTGTTCTTGAAGTCCTCTTGCAAACTCTTCATCTCAGTCTCCATTTTGTTGTGCTCCTCCTTAAGAGAAAGATACATAGCCTTCTCTATATCTAACTCGTCCTGAAGCTGGGCAGGATCGTTCGAGCGCGCCATCTTCTTGTACTTCGCCTTCCGGTCAGCGTAAACCGAGGCACGCATCTAGATATTCCTCGCCCTCGGGAGCACTTGCTGCATGGGCTCGAAAAGGTTAAAAGTGTTAAAAAATAAAATAAAATAAAATTCTAAAGAACACTACTTTCAAAAGGAATTGAAATTACAAGGGAAAGAAAACTTACGGAGATTATGGCGTGCACCATGTCGTCGGTCACCTTCTCCACCGACTCGGAGTATAGGTGCTTGTGGTCCGCGGAAAATTGGGCCCTTTCATATAGGTTCTGGCTAATACCTTGGGCCAATGTCCCGTGCCTCAGTAATACGACACACCCGTCAACGGAGCCCTTGTAGCTCCTGTCCCCTCGGTGGTCGAAATTCCATAAATGTTCCTCCTCCGAGGAAGAAGTGTCACCGTCGCCACCCTTGGGGCCTTCCACAACTTGCTTGCCCTTGTCGGTTATGGTAAAAGTATCGGGCATTCTCTTCCTCTTACGGGAAGGTTGGCTAGTGCTCCCTTGAGCCTCGTTTATCATCACGCTCGTAGGGGGCCTTGTTTGGTTGACGGTATTAGGGTTGGCCATCCTCATATCTGCGTCGGTTGGTGGCCGTACCACTATGCGGTTTTCAATGTTCGTCGCTCGGTTCTCCCCTCGTCCTTGTGGCCCTTGAGCGCCAGATGCGGCGCTTGAACTGGCGTCTCGGTGGCCACCACGATCGTCATCCCGGCCTGCTCCACGGCCTCGGGGATTCTACTGATCTTCTTGCTGGGCCTGACGTCTGTTGGCGTTGGCGAACCTAGCTGCGCTTCTTATATCTCCAGCCATTCTTAAAATTTTCGCTCCTGCGAAGAAGGCAAAAACGAGGGTCAGGGACCTTTAAGCAAATTTTATAAAGTACAAGTTACAAATGCGAAGGTACAATTAGTATCCCTATCTAAAAGTTAGTGTCCTAAAGTCTAACCATCTCTCTCCAAATCTCGAGCAGGAGGGTTGCTGAGATAATGAGGGTCGTTAGTGAGCCCGCAAAGGAACAAGAGTTCTGCATCATCTATCCAGTCCTTGGCCTGAATTAGGTGGCCCTCGTCCCTCAACGCCCCAGCCAAGTTCTTGGCCCAGTCCCTTGGGAAGGTAGGCTCTGAGCGGCTCTTTACAAGGGATCCCTTCCCATGGGATATCCACTCTCGGGCCACCCCAAAATCATCATTTTCTGGGGCTTTGACGAAGATATACTTCTCCTTCCAATCTGGGCCATAAGTGGTTGAGGGGGAATTAATCAATTTCAAGTGGGCCTTCGCTTGAATGTAGTAGAAATAACCCGCCTCAGGTGACGAGCGCGGTGAGCTCACTACTTGGAGAAGAGCGTTGAAATTCCGCATGAAGGGCTCGAATCCAGCGCATTTCATGAGAATCACAAAACTGGTTATCAAAGCGAGGCCGTTGGGCACGATTTGCGAAGGGCAGAGATTCAAATCATTCAGAATGGAGGCCACTGGGACTGGAATTGGAAATCGTAGGCCTCCCGAGCCGATTGCGTCCTTGTAAACTGCCATTTCGCCAGGTGGGGGATGGTTGGCGCGCTCGTGCTTGGCAGGGATTCTCCATGTGTAGCGCTCGTCCCAGTGGATTGGGGACATAACAGACTTTATCTCCCCCAGAGTGATGGTGCTAGGGGTCTCGTCCGGGGTGCGATCGGTCGCCTGCATGCCCGAGCCTTCACCCTCTTTTGGCCCGTTGGTTTTCTTGGTTTTCTTGCCTTTACCCTTGTCTTGAGATATTTCTGAGGGCCCCACTCCTCCCTCGGGTTCCGGAGCCGGGGCTGCGACGGCCACGGTCATGGTGTAGCGATGAGGGTGAGTTGCGCTCTCTGTTATCGGGAGAGTCACCCCCAGTCTCTCTGCTTCCATCACCAGATGCATCTCTTCAAAGAGATGCTCAACCCCACCTGGGTTCTTTTCTTCTATGGCCATAACGGCCGCGTCCAACTCTTCGTCCCTAGGGGAACCCGGAGGAGATGAACTCTGGGTAGCCATGTCTTCAACTTCACGGGCGAATTCTTCCACGTGATCTCTAGTCATGGTTGTGATGGAATTTGGAAGGGATATGAGGATTTTGATAGCGAGGGATTTTCGAAGAAACTTGGGATTTCTGGGAAGATAAGGCTTAAGGAATTACTAAATCCTAAATCCGATTCTAAGGTTAGCAAAGTTAGAAGATTTCACCGGAGATTACCTTGGGTTTTCTGGAAAAGCTTGAAGGGAAGTTTCTGAATGCTCTGAAACTTGTTTGCAAAGAGTTTTCGCGAATATGAGCTCTGAAGATATGTTTGCGTAAAGATGGAACGGATACAGAATCCTATATTTATAGGGATGGAAGTTGGTAAGTTTCTGGCAAAAAATTCAAAATTACAATCATTTCCCGCCTAGGGAACCGTTCCCTTTATTGAACCGTCACGTACTTCCCAAGTCTCACGCGCCCCACGCGCATCACCATTTAATGCTTAGACGCTCCAAGTTGTCAGAAGAAAGGATTGCATTTAATGCATGGATGTTACAAGCGGTCAGTTGAAGAGACCACATTTATGGCACAATCAGAAAAGTGATTGTCCAACACGCCATGCCCCATACGAGCGCTACGCTCGATGCCTTACTGTAGAAGAATTCTACAGTCCTTATCACTAAGGACTACAGAATTGGGGGGCAAAATGATGGGGTCAAAACACGCTCGTGCCACGTTTGGACACGTGGCAACTTAAGATAGCCACACCTGTCCTCTGGTGATTAAGGTAATTATACACGAGCGTTCAAACCTCTCAAGCGTCAGCCTTCCTCAAGGACACGTAGCATCTCTGCTACGTGTACGTGTAATTATATTGCCGCTCTCCAACGAGCGCGATTCATACTACATGGCTAAAGCTCTAATCAGTCAAGGAAGCCCTCTTCGAGCGCTACACTCATTCAGAGAAACTCACACTCCCCCTCATTTTATGAGCCTTGGCCTTCATCCCCTAGCGGATTCTTTGGTTTCCAAGGCTCTTAGTTGACATGAGCATGCTCTTAAGCCCTCGTTACCAACCCCTAAAACGGCTCTCTGACACCCCGTACATGCCCGCGCACCTACCATTGTTGCCAACACCAACTTTCACCAGCTTTTACAGAAGATTCCTCCTAGGTTTCTCTCATAGCCCCACGTGTTAGGGCAATACATGGTCAGGACCACACGGTGCAAATGACCAAAGGGTCCCTGACCCTCAACTATAAATATGCGAGTTCATCTCCTTCACTGTAAGCAACTTCCATTACTGCAACTCCATACTTAGCATATTTTCTTTCAGATCTTCGTCTGACTTGAGCGTCGGAGAGCCAAACTGGGAATCACCCACAGCTCCCCCAGCTTGGCCTTCTGACTTTGTCTTTATATTTGTCCTAGCAGGTAGAACCCCCATCTTTCCCGACGAACATCAACTGGTTTCCTCACCTAAACAAATTCTAAAGTGATTGGACTCTGTACCCCATACTCAGACCCATCATATGTATATATATATATATATATATATACCCATCATATGTATATATATATATATATATATATATATATATATATAATATTTGCATATATAATATTTCATAATATATAATATATATATAATATAATATTTTATAAAATATTTATAATATTAGATATATATAAATATATGATAAACGTATAATATAATATATATATTATATTATAGTATATTATATTATACGTATTATACACATATATATACATACTATATACTATATATTATATTATACGTATTATACATATATATATGTGTATATATATATATATATATAATATCTGTATATATAATATTTTATAATATATAATATATATATATATATATATAATACAATATTTTATAAAATATTTAAAATATTATATATATATATATAATATTTGTAGGGGATTTATATATATTTTATAAAATATTTAAAATATTTTATATATATATATATATATAAATATAATATTTGTAGGGGATTTATATATATATATAGTATATTATATTATACGTATTATAATATTTATAATATATATATAATATTTGTAGGGGATTTATATATATATATAGTATATTATATTATACGTATTATAATATTTATATATATTTATATATATATATATATATATAGATATATATATATATATATATTCTTTTATACCCTGATGAAAACGAATATTAATTTATACGTTATACAATCATTTGAGAATTATAAAAAAAATAATATAACAATAAACATATATTATATTATCGATAATAATAAATTTCTTAATGAACATATAGTATAAATTATATGTTATATTTATGAGTTAATGTTTATATGGATTTAATAGATTTATAGTTTATTAAATTAATATTTGTATGTATTTAATATTTGATTGTGTTGTGAAATTTTAATCTCGCATTTTTATTAAAAATTATACATAAAATAGGTAAATGAATTCGGATTCGGATATCACATAATTCACTAATCGGATATCCTAATGAATATGGATAATTCCATAACTTGATAATATCCATCGGATACTGATAGAATTTTTATTATCCGTCAAATAATGGATATGCTAAATGGATTCGTATATTGCACATTCACTTTGTTTATTATCCGTTTACACCCCGGAGAATACACACACACACACACATATATATATATATATATAAAGAGTTCAAGTCTATAATTTTCATAATCTGCTTAATCCTAAAAATGAACGTACAGTAAATAAAAAATAATAATAATTTTCCTTCAATATTTATACTATTATATTAAGTTGAAACCCATTTGGTGTCTTAAACACTAAAAATTTTCTTTTTATTTATTTATTTTCCATCATTTTCATGTGGCAATTTTTATTTATCTTTTAACCCCTTTTTCTTTTCCCTCTCAATTTACTCCAATTTTTTTTCTATTATATTTTTTTTATGTTTCTTTTCATATTTTTTAATTTCTATTTTAGCTACTATCTTTAATAATTTGATTTTATCCTATTTTATTTATTTATCATGATTTTATAATTATAAAAATAAATAGGAATGTAAAAGTTTAATATGATGCATATATATCTAAATAATAATTTCTTTTATTTGTACAATGTTGTGAGGTAAGTTTTAATAAGAGTAAATCTCATATGTGTAGAATTGTACACAAACTTGTAGCAGTTAAGGTGTCAAACCCACAAGAAATAGAAAATTAATCAATCACTTCATATATTTTCTAATCGATAGGCTAACACACAACACAGAGGGTTAGACTAAACTACTGACTCGACTGAACTCAACAAGACGCGAAAATAAATAACAGAAACTAACAAATTAACACATAGTCAAGGAAGTAACAATAGTGCAGTTAAATGTTCTAATCCCTGCTAAACAAATTATCAGATTTTCACAATCTTAATCTCAAATATATATGCAAGCTTCTCTCAAAGTCAGGCACATGTCCTCCCGTGTTTGTGTAGCCACTCTCTTGGTCAATATGCAAAAACAGTCTAAACCAATTAAACAGGATTAGTGCGAATTGGATAGCAGTGGCTAGTTATACACTATATCAATCACAAATTGCTCAAAGAAAGACCGAATTTCTTAGTGTCTTTATTCTAAGTGCTTAGGAATTAATAATCTGCAAAATTGCAAAAATCGTCCTGTAACTTACACTTTTTCGAACTTCAATCCTTTTTGATATCGCGTTTTCAGTTTTGTCTTCTAATTTAAAATTCTTTGCAATTTTCGTCCTATTTTGGCCCGAATCGCCACGTGTCTCCAATTCGGATCAAATTTGGGGATTTTTTTGCTGAGTCGTCAAATTTAAATATTTGGCCACCAACTGGACATTGAGGTGTACTATTATATATATGACAATGAATATATATATATATAGATAGATATGTATATATAATTATAAAAATTAAAAATACAAAGCAAATTACAAAAAACTAAATCTTCTTGTTCTTCACCCAACCCCCACCCAACCCCTCCTTCTTCTTCTTCTTCACCCAGTCACCCTGTCCTCACCCCACCCCAACTACTCCGTCGTCTTCTTCACCCAATGCCAAAATTATCTCCCACCCCAATACCAATCAGCTTGTTCACCCAATATGGCACCTTCAAGCTGCCCTCGCCACCAACAAATAAGTCCACCTCTTCGCAGATCCGTCGCCTCACCGGCGATAACCCCGCCTGAATATTCCTTCGGCGGCGCTCCGCTACCTCTCGTTTCGAGAGTATTTTGGGTTGGGGAGTTTATTTTTATTTTTCATTCTATATATATAATATATGTATATATATACATATATTTATATTTGTTTCAAATATAAATATATATATATATATACATATATATTTATATTTATTTATTTTTCATATATATGTATATATAAAAAAGATATATATATTTATTTAATTTTATTATATTTTATATTTTTCTTGTTTTTTTTTTTTTTTTTGTCAGAAAAATTCATTATATATATTTTATTTGACAAAATTTTATTATAGAATATTTTTTAATTTTTTAAATTATCTTGTGTGCATATATTATATAATAATCTTCTTTTTTGGAATATATATGTAAAGTTTTTCCATGTGTATATATATATATATATTCTTAATTGACAGATAGGTGTGTATGATTGGCCCCATTTACACAGCAAAACCTCTAAATTTACGACACATCATATTTCCACATTAGCAAAATTGGCCCGAATAAGTGATTCTGGTCGAAATAGGACGAAAATTGCAAAAAAGTTTAAATTGAAGGACTAAATTAAAAACGCGATATCAAAAAGGACTAAAGTTCTAAAAGATGTAAATTACAGGACGATTTTTACAATTTTGCCTTAATAATCTGAATTCACCAACGATTTCTCAATTATATCGTAAATTCTACGAATCATGTTAAAGTTGCGCAGGCTTCAATATGCAATAAAGCCATAATTCCTTCACATGAAAACCATACGAATTCATCCAAACATTTCATCAAACACATATGCTAAACAACCATTATTCCCTCGGCTAAAGGGAATTAACTAAACATGATCCATGGAATCATAAAGCAATAAATAGTCAATAATTCCACTGAATTCATAAATAAAACTTCAACAATCAATATAAATCCTAACTAATAGAGTTGTAAATAAATTGAAATCGTTCTAGGAAAACTTAAGATATTGTCAAAACGAATTCGGAGGTCATGGTGTTGTCGTCTCATGTGTGTGTGGATGTCTCCATCTTCACCAATTTTATCGACTTCCTAGAACTCAGAAACTCGAACCCTATCTCTCCCATAGAAAAGTTGGTCTGAAATTCTTATCTCGAACCCAAACTCTCCCATAGAAAAGTTGTACTAAAGTTCTTATCTCTTTTCTCGAAATTAGGTTTCTGCGCTTTTATTACATCTGACGACTCGCATCACGGCCGCGATGAGTTCTACGTGTAAATGGTCGTGACCGCGATCAGGTGCAGAACTTCAAACTACTAAGAAAATAGTGTGTTGCGACCGCGATGAAATCCTTCATGTCTAGATCGCATCCACGATGGGTGCCGGCTTCGCGGGCCGGCTTCTCTTCTTTTCATCACGCTTGATTCAGTTTGGCCACGACCCTGGGCTATAAGGTGGTTCGTTTTGTGCCGTAATGTCTCGCTTATGCTACGTTCTCGCCATTTTCCATATTTACTACTCCGAAGTGAAAAGTTCCTGAAAATGGATGATTTACCAATATAAGACACAAAAAAAGCTTAAAATAGTACGAAATATATGCTAAAAATATCAAGTATTTTATACCTAACATACATGCATCGAGTGTGTTGAGTTATTAGTATACATTAACAAAAAATATAATTTAAACAAATTGGAAGAGTTTTTTTTTTTTTTTAACTAAGTTCGAGCCGGGTGACAAGTAAAGGTCTCCAAGGGACTTTAACAAGTAGGTTTCGAATTCCTGACTTCTTAGAGAATCATATAAAGTCCGTCTCTTGTAGTCTAATCAATCACCACTAGACCAAGACCCCTTGGGTAGAAAAAGTATTATATATATGTGTGTGAGTGTGTGTGTAAGATATTTGTAATATAATGAATTCCAATGGATATTTCAGAGTGAATAATAAACGGGCCGGGTGTTTGATTACCACATTCGAATTCCTTTAACATTTGAATATCTATAATTGGATACTGATAACATTTGTTTTAACAAATACAAATAATATATGTCCGTCTTAAATAGATACAAATACAGGCCCAGTTTTATTGCCATGTCTGGGTGGCCAGGGTTTGCAGCTAAAACCCTAACCTTGTTGTACATTTGGGCATGTCCACGACACGTTCTCCCGTGCATTGTTCTCCGATTTTTTGCCGCAAAACTAGCTGCAAATTGCTGGAGTTTCCTCTATTGGTGTTAGATCATCCATACCTCCATGGCAATCATTATCATTGTGACCAATATGAGAACATTTACAGCTAAATCAATGTTTCTTGTAATAAGTCAAGCTCAACCGATGCTTGAGAGGCTTTAAAAGATCGTTTTCAATACATGCATGGAAACCGATGGCCTCTTAACATCAAACATGCACCCTACAAAAACACAACACCGTGCAAAATTTTTTTGATATGTCAAACAATGATTCCGGCTTAAAAAATTGACTGAATAAGCCAGGAAATATCACCCAAACCGGGGTCAAAGACGACTCAACTCTCGTGTTAAACGTAGGTGTCCGTTTGAAAATCTTCATCGCATCCACAATTTTCACATCAAAAAATTCACATAATCCTCCGTCCAACTTAAGTGAATTAGAACATGCTTTATATTTAATAAACCAATTTTGAACTTGCCTTTTAGATTCATACCAATTAGTAATTCGAACAATCTCGTCATCGTTGGATACCCACAATGAGAATTTTCCAACTAGCACAAATATGAAAGGCAAGGAGAGCTCTGCAATTTTGGCATCCGAAAACCTAATATTTGTCATCCAGTTGTGTTCGAGAACCACTCCATAAGGATTTCAATTGTCATCCTTCGGAAAAAGATGAACTCGACCATGTGGAGTGGCCAGTCATGGGGAGTCGGGAAGAAGCAGCAAACGCCGCAGTTTGTGGTGGTGCGCATAAGGCCGCAAAATAAGTAAGTCATGATGCATCTCTGGCAGCAACAGCAATGATGGATCTGAATATGGGGTACAGAGTCCAATCACTTTAGAATTTGTTTAAAGGTGAGGAAACCGATGGTGATCGCCGGAAAAGATGGTAGGTTCAACCTGCTAGGACAAACACCAAAGAAACAGAGGTCAGACGGCCAAGCTGGGGGAATTGGGGGTGATTCCCAGTTTGGCTCTCCGACGCTCAAGTCAGATGATGATCTGAAAGAGAGAATATGTGAAATGTGAAGTTACGGTAATGGAGATTGCTTACAGTGAAGGAGATGAACTAGCTTATTTATAGTTGAGGGTCAGGGACCCTTTGGTTATTTGCACCGTATGGTCCTGACCAAGTGTTGCCCTAACACGTGGCGCTATGAGAGAAACCTAGGAGGAATCTTCTGCAAAAGCTGGTGAAAGTTAGTGTTGGCAACAGAGGTAGGTGTGCGGGCAAGTACGGGGTGTCAGAGAGCCGTTTTAGGGGGGTTGGTAACGAGGGCTAAGAGCACGCTCGTGTCAACCAAGAGCCTTGGAGGCCAGAGAATCCGCTGAGGGATGACAGCCAAGGCTTATACAACGAGGGGGAGTGAAGAACTCCCCTGAGGGAGTGTAGCGCTCGAAGAGAGCTTTCTTGATACATTGGAGCTTAGCCTGGTGTTGTGAAGTGCGCTCGTTAGAGAGCGGCAATGTTAATCGCGCAGGTACGTAGCAGAGATAGCACGTGTCCTTGAGAAACTTTGATGCTCGGGGGGGTTTGGGAGCTCGTGTATGACTGCCTTAATCACAGGAGGACATGTGTTACTATCTTGAGTTGACACGTGTCCAAACGTGGGACAAGTGTATTTTGACCTTATCATTTTGCCCCCCAATTCTGTAGTCCTTAGTGATAAGGACTGTAGAATTCTGACAAAGTAGACCTTCGAGCGTTGCACTTGGGGAAGGCGTAGCGTGTTGGGTGATTATCCTTCTGATTGCGCCATAAATGCGGTCCATTCTTCTGACCGCTTGAAACGCCTATGCATTAAATGATGATGCGCGTGGGGCGCGTGATTCTTGGGAAGTACGTGATGGTTCAATAAACTGAACGGTTTCCTAGGCGGGAAATGATTGTCTTTTGAATCTCTTGCCAGAAACGTACCAACTCCCATCCCTATAAATAAGGGATTCTGCATCCATATCGTCCTTTACGCGAACAAATCTTCAGAGCACAAATTTGCGGAAAACTCCTTGCAAACAAATTTCAGAGCATTCACAACTTTTCTTCAAGTTTTTCCAGAAAACTCAAGGTAATCTTCTGGTGAAATCTTTTAACTTTCCTAACCTTAGAACAGATTAGGATTTAGTTCTCAATACATTTCTCTTATTTCCCAGAATCCCTAAATTTCGCAACTCCTTCCGATTCCTAAAAAACCCTTCCACTTCTCAAAAACTCTTCTCAAACCATGTCTGGAAATCATGTCGAAGAATGTGTCCGGGAGGTTGAGAAGATGGCAAGTCAGAATTCATCTCCAAGGGATGAAGAATTGCACGCTGCCATTTCTGCCATGGAGGAGAGGAACCTAGGTAGGGTTGAGCATCTATTTGAAGAGATGAACATGGTGATGGAAGTGGAGAGACAAGGAGAGGTATTACCACTGACAGAAAGTGCGACCCATCCTCACCGCCATGCCGTGACCGTGGCCGTCGCGGCCCCGGCTCCCGAATTTGAGGGAGAAGCGGGGCCCTTCGAAAGAGCTCATATCAAGGGCAAAAGGAAGAAGTCCCAGAGGCCCAAAAAGTCTAAGAAGATCAAGGGGTCAAACGAGGGTGAGGGCTCAGGCATGCAAGCGACCGAGCGTATCCCTGATGAGACTCCCAGCACAATTACTTTGGGGGAGATCAAGACTATGCTGACACCAATATATTGGGACGAGCGCTTCACCTGGCGGATCCTTCCTGATCACCAGCGTGCCAACCACCCACCGCCCGGTGAGATGGCGGTTTTTAAGGATACGGTCAGTTCTGGGGGCTTGAGGTTTCCTATCCCAGTTCCGGTGGCCAATATCTTAAATAATTTGAACCTTTACCCCTCGCAAATCATGCCCAACAGCCTCGCTTTGATAACATGCTTCGTGATCCTCATGAAGTGTACGGGATACGAGCCCTCAATGGAAAATTTCAACGCTCTGCTACAAGTTGTTAGTTCCCCGCGCTCGTCGCCCGAGGTGGGTTTCTTCTATTATGTCCAAGCAAAGGCTCATCTGAAATTGATCAACTCGCCATCTTCCACGTATGGCCCCGATTGGAAGGAGAAGTTCATTTTCGTCAAAGCCCCAGCGGATGATGATTTCGGGGTATCACGAGAGTGGATCTCACACGGAAAAGGCTCCCTTGTGAAGAATCGCCTGGACCCCACTTTCCCTGAGAACTGGGGTAAAGAACTAGCTGGGGCGTTGAGGGACGAGGGCTGGCTGATACAAGCCAAAGATTTGATAGATGATGATGAACTTATGTTCCTTTGTGGGCTCTCCAATAATCCTCAATATCTCAGATTTGGAGAGAGATGGCTAGATTTTAGGGCACTAACTTGTAGATAGGGATGCTAACTGTTTACTTACATTTGTAACTTGTATTTTGTGAAGTTTGTTCAAGGGTTTCTGACCCTCGTTGTTTTTTCTTGCCCCAGGAGTAAACATCATCATGGCTGGAGGAATCCGAAATGCTGCCCGATTTGCCAATGCCAACAGAAGTCAAACCAACCAAGGAAATCAACAGAACCCCCCACCCCGAGGCGCAGGTCGCGGTAACGAGCGTGGTGGTCATCAGGCCACAAGTTCGAGCGCCAATCAAGGTAGCAGGAAGAATCAAACACCCAACCCTGATACAAGGGTGATTCCAAGGGCCCCGGTCGCTCCTCAAGCGAGTGGAGCCATTATTCCCGCTCCGGTTCCGCCGCCAAGGCCTCAGACGAGCGACAATATCAGAGATACTCAAGGAGCAAGCGCCTCAGCCTCTAGAAAGAGGAAAAGGATGCCGGATTTCTTCACCATAACCGGTAAAGGCAAACAGGTTGTTGAGGGCCCCAAGGGCGATGGAGACACTTCCTCCTCAGAAGATGAGCATTTATGGGATTTTGACCGCCAAGGGGATAGGAGCTATAAGGGTGCCGCGGATGGAGGCGCTGTGTTATTGAGGCACGGAACGATCGCGCAAACCATCAGCGAAGGCTTATATGAGAGGGTCCAATTCACAGCGGACCATAGGGCCTTGTACTCCGAGTCCGTGGAGAAGGTGACCAGTGACATGGTACATGCCCTAATTTCTGTAAGTCCCCTTCCTCCTCATAATTTTATTATCTTTCGAAGATGTTACTCTTCAAGGTTTTTATTAACAATTCTGCCCTTTCGAGCCCGTGCAGCAAGTGCTTCCGAGGACGAAAAACATCTAAATGCTCGCCACGGTTTCTGCTGACCTAAAAGCAAAATACAAGAAGATGGCGCGCTCGAACGATCCCGCCCAGATTCAGGAGGAACTAGATATGGAGAAGGTCAAGTTCCTCTCCCTCAAGATAGAGCATAAAAAGTTGGAGGAAGAAATGAAGAAGCTACAGGATGACTTCACGAACGCTGAGACTGCTCGGAGGAGTTGGCGCACACAATACAATAACCTCAATGAGAACCATCAAAAGCTTACGGATGACCGTAACGCATGGAGGACGAGGGCTACTGAGGTGGAGAAGAAGTATGCGGATACCATGGATCAACTTCCTCATCGCATTGAGCAATCAGTCAAGGAGGCGCTCATCAAGTTCTGCCATTCAAAGGCGTTCAACTTTGCGGCCTCTCTGCACTGTCTTGACCAGGCTCAAAAGGCCTTCAATTTGGCAATTGAGCAGGGTATCTTCAAGGGCTTAACAGACCCTTCCGCTCGTGGGATGCCGGATATGGGGCTTATGTTCAACGAGCACTGCGTTGAGGAGGATGACGACCACGAAGATCCTGAATCAAACATCTCCGAGCCGGAGTACAACTTTTTGGTCACTCATTCAGGATGAATATATGGCTGCTCATCCCCCGGAGGAGGCCTCTCAAGTGGAACAAAATGAGGGTGTTGGAGCCGTCCCTGTCTCCTCCACGATCCTCTCTGCAAATGACCCTTTAGCGCCCATTGTTAGTGCTTCTGCTCCTGCCGCTGAAAATGCCCTTATTCCAGTAAATGAAGCTAATGAGCTCAATACCCCCCAAGCGCCAGGAAATAACGAGTCTGTGCCTCCTCCCGCTGCCCAGAATCAAGAGGAACAAGCCCCTCAAGCACAAAAGCCGGCGGGCCCATTGTATGGTCCTGTGGCCCAAAATGTTCTAGTGGTTCTGGATGAAGACACTGCTCCTGCCGCTTGATGATTTCCTTCATTTGCTTCTTTAGGAATTCTAAGAGCCCACGTGCCCTTATTTTGTAGCTTAATGAAAGTTTAATGAATGAAGATTTTCCCTTTCACAATAGAGTCTCCTTTTATTTCCTTGTGTTATTTGATTGAGAGATTTTTACCTTGCGCTTGTTGTAACAAAATCTCATGATGCTAAGATTCTGGGTAACATGCTTGGTAAAATATGCACTGTTTTAGCTAAGTCTTGAGTAGCTATGAGGGTCTTACTGGGATGCTGCCCTTGTTCAAGACTTTTGAAAATTTTATTTTAAAACTTAGAAAATTTCACTAAGTCTTGAGTAATCACGAGGGTCTTATTGGGAGGCTGCCCTCGATCAAGACTTGTGAAAATTTTGTTTAGAAACATAGAAAATTGCACTAAGTCTTGAGTAATCACGAGGGTCTTATTGGGGGGCTGCCCTCGTCCAAGATTTGTGAAAATTTTGTTTAAAAACTTGGAAAATTTTACTAAGTCTTGAGTAATCACGAGGGTCTTATTGGAAGGCTGCCCTCGTTCAAGACTTGTGAAAATTTTGTTTAAAAACTTGGAAAATTTTACTAAGTCTTGAGTAATCACGAGGGTCTTATTGGGAGGCTGCCCTCGTTCAAGACTTGTGAAAATTTTGTTTAAAAACTTGGAAAATTTTACTAAGTCTTGAGTAATCACGAGGGTCTTATTGGGAGGCTGCCCTCGTTCAAGACTTGTGAAAATTTTGTTTGGAAAATTTCACTAAGTCTTGAGTAATCACGAGGGTCTTATTGGGAGGCCGCCCTCGTTCAAGACTTGTGAAAATTTTGCTTAAAAACTTAGAAAATTTCACTAAGTCTTGAGTAACCACGAGGGCCTTATTGGGAGGCTACCCTCGTTCAAGACTTGTGAAAATTTTGTTTAAAAACTTGGAAAATTTTAGTAAGACTTGAGTAACCACGAGGGTCTTATTGGGAGGCTGCCCTCGTTCAAGACTTGTGACAATTTTGTTTAAAAACTTGGAAAATTTTACTAAGTCTTGAGTAATCACGAGGGTCTTATTGGAAGGCTGCCCTCGTTCAAGACTTGTGAAAATTTTGTTTAAAAACTTAAAAAATTTTACTAAGTCTTGAGTAATCACGAGGGTCTTACTGGGAGGCTGCCCTCGTTCAAGACTTGTGAAAATTTTATTTTAAAAACTTAGAAAATTTCACTAAGTCTTGAGTAATCACGAGGGTTTTATTGGAAGGCTGCCCTCATTCAAGACTTGTGAAACAAAATTTTACTAAGACTTGAGTAACCACGAGGGTCTTATTGGGAGGCTGCCCTCGTTCAAGACTTGTGAAAATTTTGTTTAAAAACTTGTAAAATTTTACTAAGTCTTGAGTAATCACGAGGGTCTTACTGGGAGGCTGCCCTCGTTCAAGACTTGTGAAAATTTTATTTTAAAAACTTGGAAAATTTTACTAAGTCTTGAGTAATCACGAGGGTCTTATTGGGAGGCTGCCCTCGTTCAAGGCTTGTGAAAATTTTGTTTAAAAACTTGGAAAATTTTACTAAGTCTTGAGTAATCACGAGGGTCTTATTGGGAGGCTGCCCTCGATCAAGACTTATGAAAAATTTGTTTAAAAACTTAGGAAATTTCACTAAGTCTTGAGTAATCACGAGGGTCTTATTGGGAGGCTGCCCTCGTTCAAGACTTTTGAAAATTTTGTTTAAAAACTTGGAAAATTTTACGAAGTCTTGAGTAACCACGAGTGTCTTATTGGGAGGCTGTCCTCGTTCAAGACTTGTGAAAATTTTGTTTAAAAACTTGGAAAATTTTACTAAGTCTTGAGTAATCACGAGGGTCTTATTGGGAGGCTGCCCTCGTTCAAGGCTTGTGAAAATTTTGTTTAAAAACTTGGAAAATTTTACTAAGTCTTGAGTAATCAAGAGGGTCTTACTGGGAGGCTGCCCTCGTTCAAGACTTGTGAAAATTTTATTTTAAAAACTTGGAAAATTTTACTAAGTCTTGAGTAATCACGAGGGTCTTATTGGGAGGCTGCCCTCGTTCAAGACTTGTGAAAATTTTGTTTAAAAACTTGGAAAATTTTACTAAGTCTTGAGTAATCACGAGGGTCTTATTGGGAGGCCGCCCTCGTTCATGACTTGTGAAAATTTTGCTTAAAAACTTAGAAAATTTCACTAAGTCTTGAGTAATCACGAGGGTCTTATTGGGAGGCTACCCTCGTTCAAGACTTGTGAAAATTTTGTTTAAAAACTTGGAAAATTTTACTAAGACTTGATTAACCACGAGATCTAATTCCAGTGCCCTACTCTCCTCGTTGGCTTCATGTTCAAAGTATGCTGCCCGAGCGGATTCTTGCGCAATCTCCGCAGGTATCATTGCTTCTGACCCATATACGAGCGCGAAAGGTGTTTTGCCAGTAGTCGCTCGTGGAGTAGTGCGATAAGCCCATAGTGCCCCTTGCAATTCCTCTGCCCATTCACTCTTTTTGCTTTCTAGCATGGTTTTCAGATGCTGCAAAATGACCCTGTTGGTGACTTCTGCTTGTCCATAGGCTTGGGGATGACCTATGGAAGTAAAACGTTGCTCAATACCCAACTCTGAACACCATTCTCGTGTGTCAGCTGCTATGAACTGGGACCCATTGTCCGAAATGAGCACCCTTGGTATGCCATATCTGCAGATAATGTTTTTCCAAATGAAGTCCCTCACGACTCTGAAAGTAATCTTTGCTACGGCTTCAGCCTCGCCCCATTTGGGAAAATAATCGACAGCTAAAATGACAAACTTCTTCTGTCCGACCGCAATGGGTAAGGGACCCACAATGTCGATCCCCCATTGATCAAAGGGCCATGAGACATCTATAGGGACCATCTGAGCGGCTGGTAGTTGAGGGAAGTTAGAGTGAAACTGGCACTTGGGGTATTTCTTGGCGTATTCAATGGCATCTTGGAGAACCGTGGGCCAATAAAACCCACTCCTTAGAATTTTCTTAGCTAGGATACGCCCTCCCAAATGGTTTCCACAGCTTCCATTGTGAATAAGCTCGAGCGTTTCTTTAGCTTGCGAGGGCCTTAGACATCTCATCGGAGGTCCTTGAAATGACTTCTTGAACAATCTCCCCTCAGAGTCTAAAGAAAACCGGGGGGCCTTGTTTCTGACAATCTGGGCCTCCACCTTGTCAGTG
This sequence comes from Lantana camara, assembly GCA_037501455.1. Classification (NCBI taxonomy): domain Eukaryota; kingdom Viridiplantae; phylum Streptophyta; class Magnoliopsida; order Lamiales; family Verbenaceae; genus Lantana; species Lantana camara. Next base: position 96,518,693 of record CM074857.1, on the reverse strand, counting down.
GGACAAACGCCATCTCTAAGAAATCTTATAATATCATCAAGCCGGCACGGCTCGTGCGGATCAATCATGGCCACCACTCTCTTGGTGCCCTGCTCTTTTATCAGAGGCTCTTCAGTTCTAAGAAACATAACGGAGCGCTCAATGATACTTTCCAAGGCCGAGGCAAATTTTGATAGAGCGTCAGCGCACTCGTTTTCTGCCTGTGGGACCTGGAGTAGATGGAATTCTTTAAACTTCCCAATAATTTCCTTGGCTTTGCTCAAATACTGCACCATGGAGGTTTCTCGAGTCTCATAAGTTCCTTCAATCTGGCTCGCAATTAATTGTGAATCCACATAGGCGGTAATTCTGGAGGCTCCGTTTTGAAAAACAATTTTCAATCCTTGTACAAGGGCTTCATATTCTGCCTCGTTATTGGTGACCTGGAAATCCAACCTGATTGCAAAGTCTAACTCAATTCCGTTGGGGTCTCTAAGGGTTTTCCCCTGCTCCTCCCCCTTGAGAGGTTGAGGAACCATTTGTGTGCAGGACCCATAGACCATCGTTCTTTAGAACATCAGGCTCTAAACCGAAGCGTTCAACCAGCAAATCCGCTACAACCTGCGCTTGTATTGCAGTTTTGGGCTCGAAACTTAAGTCAAACTGGCTCAACTCAATGACCCATTTTATCAGTCTTCCTGATACATCTGGTTTGAACAGCACTTGCTTCAGAGGCTGATCAGTGAGGACAGTTATTGAGTGTGCTTGGAAGTAAGGCCTCAACCGTTGTGATGCATTAATGAGGGCGAATGCGAATTTCTCAATTTCCAAATACTTCCTTTCGGCCCCTTGTAATGTTTTGCTCAAATAATAAACAGGCAAGTGCTTACGTTCCTGTACAGCTATCAGTACTGCGCTCGTTGCCTCAGTTGAAACAGAGAGGTACATAAACAGCTTCTCACCCTCAACTGGTTTAGTCAGGAGCGGAGTGCTCGAAAGGTAAGCCTTCATGTCCTGCAATGCCTTCTCACACTCCTTAGTCCAAGCAAAATTTCGAGCATTGCGCAGAATTTTGAAGAAGGGGAGGTTTCTGTCCGCCGAGCGCGAGCTAAACCTGTTTAAAGAAATGATTTTCCCTACCAGCACTTGTACTTCCTGGAGATTACGAGGGGATGGGATATCCAAAATAGCCTTGATTTTTTTTCCGGATTAGCCTCAATTCCCCTCTGGCTGACCATGTAGCCCAAGAATTTTCCTCCTCGCACTCCAAAAATACATTTTGAAGGATTCAATTTCATCCCATACTGGCGCAAAATGGCAAAAGTGCGCTTGAGATCCTCCAAGTACGAGCCCTGACGCTCGCTCTTAACAATCATATCATCGACGTACACTTCCATGGATCCTCCAATTTCTTTCTCAAACATCTTGTTAACGAGGCGCTGATAAGTGGCCCCAGCATTCTTGAGTCCAAAAGGCATGACCAATAAGCAATATACACCCAAGTGTACAACAAATGAAGTTTTGGGGCGGTCTTCTAGTGCCATAAAGATTTGATAGTACCCTTGAAAGACATCCATCATACTCATGAGTCCGCAGCCCGTAGTTGAGTCCACCAGCTGGTCTATGCGGGGCAATGGGTAAGGATCTTTAGGGCAAGCCTTATTAAGATCCGTGGAGTCATTGCACATGTGCCACTTATTTGCGCTCTTGGGCACCAGTACCACGTTACATAACCATTCTGGATACAGTATGGGCTCGATATACTGAGCTTCAAGAAGCTTGTTAACTTCCTCCTAAATAACTTTCTTCCGAAAGCCGTGCACATCTCGTTTCTTCTGTTTAATTGGCTTAAAGGATGGGTCCACATTGAGCCTGTGGACTATGGCGCTTGGGTCAATCCCAGTAAGATCCGAGGCTTTCCATGCAAAGACATCAATATTTTCTCTGAGGAAGTCTATCATCATGATCTGCGAGGGTCCATAGAGGTTGGACCCAGCCCAGCCCGTGAACAGGCCCACTTAAACCCATAACCAGCCCGGACCAGCCCGTAACCCAGTCCAGCCCAGGCCCGCTATTCCCTTAGCACAAAATCTCCCAATATACTATTCAATGTATTCTTTTTTCTATTTTTTCTTTTCTTGGCCCCATTCATACAAAACCAATATTTTAATTATAAAGTTACAAATACAAATTAAATAAGACAAGCTCAATCTATATAAATTTGGACTAGCTACTTAATTACACATTTGTAATAAAATTGAAACAATTATTATATTAATTATATATAATCATTAGGTTATTTTATATGTAATTAGAACTGTTTATTAAGAATATAGGATGAAGTATTAATGTCTCTTTAAATATTTTTTTGGTATAGAAATATAACATAAACTTACATAGATAAATAATAACTTGAGAAAATTTTAATAACAAAGCAACAAAACAAAAGCAATATTGTAATTTTATAAATGTAATAAAATAAAAAATCATTAATATAAAGTAAAAAGAATCTTAAATTTTAATATAACAAAAGGATAAAAAAAAAAAAAAGAAAAGTTGACCCACAAATTTAGCCCATCAAAATTAATAAACGAAACCCACCAAACCCATTAGGCCCAGCTCGTCAGGAACCGGCCCAGGGCCGGCCCAGCCCATTATTTGTGGGTTCATGGTCTGAGCTGGGCCACTATAATTTAATTCAAACCCAGCCCGGCCCAGCCCACTTCAAAGGTGGTCCCGGGCTAACCCAGCCCGGCCCAGTTGACATCTTTACTTGTTCCCTGGTTCTAGCTCAATAGTAAGGAATTTTTCTGAGGGCTCCATCCTCATTTCTGGACGGGAGAGCTGAAGGGCCCTTTTCTTTCCTGTCAGATGACCGTCATCCCTAGGCTCCCTTGCCCATGCTCGTTTTCCTCAGAGGAAGACTCTCCAACTGTCCCTGGCGGGGCAGTTTCGTGGGTATCTTTGTTGTGGAGATCTTTCTTTTTGTTTTTCTTCTTGTTTATTTTGGCCCTCTTACGCACGGGACCGTCCTCGTCCAGATTGGGGAAATCAACGGATTTCTTGGTGGACCCAATTTGAAATGTTTTCTCTGTTTTAGGCTTTCTGAGGGAGAGCATGTAGCATTCCCAAGCCTCTCGTACATTGTACAAAACTTCTCCGACCCCTTCGGGGGTGGGGAACTTGATTTTCTGGTGGTAAGTGGAGATAATCGCTTTGAAATCTATAAGAGCCGGTTGCCCGATTATGATGTTATATGGGATATCAATTTCCACCACTGCGTAGGTGAACATGAGCGTTTTGCACTGTGGGGCTAGGCCAAATGAAGTGACCAAGCGAATTTGCCCTCGTGGGACAACCTCAGAACCCCCAAAGCCAATGAGAGCTGTTTTGAGTGGTTCGAGCGAGATGTTGGTAACATTCATTTTTTTGGAACGTGGTGTAGGGTAAAACGTTAACAGAGCTTTCACTATCCACTAACACCCTCTTTACAATGTGATTGTGGACATCTAAGCTAACCACCATGGGGCAGTCAGAGGTTTCACTGACCCCATGGGGTATTACAATATGCTCTAAGTCCTTATCTGTAAATCCTATCACATCATGTTCCTTTGAGCGGTCGTCCTTGGATTCTCGGTTGGCATAGACTGACTTGGGTTCCGAGGGGCGTTGACCATAACTCCGGACGAACCATTGTCGTGAAGCGTTGGAGTCTCCTCCAGACGAACCTCCTGCTATCATGTTGATGACCGCAAAAAGGGCATTTTCTTGCTCAGGAGCCTTTCCTTTGTTGTGATGGCTGCTCTCAGTGGGGCCGCGCCCTCGTGGACTCCTTGAGCGCGAGCAGCTTCTTCTCATTTCCCTTCCCCGCTCGTTACAGCACTCATCATAACGCTCTAACATCTTAACGAACTCCTTCAAGTGGGCCCCAGCGACGAGCCTCTGAATTTCAACCTCCAGTTGGTGCCATTCATCCGTATCGTGCCCCCTTTGCTTATGGAAAGCACAGTACTTGTTCAAGTGCCTTAATGCCTCCGTCTCCTTCATCTTCGCGGGCCTTTTGAAGAGTTTCTTGTCAGACAAGGTGTAAACTTCCGAGATAGGCCTGTTAAGAGGGACGCGTTCTAGTCTCCGTGGAGGAGGAGGAGACTTGCGGCGTTCCCTGTGAGGAGGCTCTTCTCGCCCTCCTTCGTTTTTAGAGGGTCCGAAATGCCTTGGAGCATTGGACCCGTACATGTCTTCGAGCGCGAAGTAGGGCTCGGCTATCTCCCTCATTACCATGAGAGATGTGGGGCGTTTCTTCACAATGGAATCAGCAAATTTCTTACTCACGTATTGCTTATGATTGCAGGCCTTGAAAAGGACGTGTATCAAGAAATCCATGGACGGTCTCTCTATTAGCAGCACCACCTTGTTGAAACGAGCGAAAAATGACCGAAGGGACTCATGCTCGCCTTGAACCAAGTTATACAGCTCAGTGGGTGCGGTGACGGGGAGCTTTTAACGAGTTGAAGTGGTTCAGGAAGGCGTCCGTGAGTTCCTCGTATGAGTGAATCGAGCCGGAGGGCAAACGTTTGTACCATTCTTGGGCCATCCCTACGAGGGAGGTGATAAAAACTTTGGCCCAATAGTGGCTAGAGTGCTCTTATAGATGCATCAAGTGCAGAAAATGGTCCAGATGCTCTGCGAGGTCGGTGGTCCCATTGTAGCGGTTAACAGATGTTGGGACCTTGCCCATGCCTGCTTGGGCCAGCAGTACCTCTTCCATGAGGGGGGATCCTTTCGCGAGTGGATGGGGATTGTAACATCCAAAATTTTCTTCTTGATCCACATGACGTCGAACATGTTGTTGGTGGGCTGGGCGACGAGCGTCTCTGGCATTGTCTCGTTCGTCCCCGGCGTGGGGGACCTGTGATCTCGCCCGAGAGAGCTGTCCCACTATGTCTTGCAACTCCTGCAGTTGGTCTTGCACAGCTGCGAGGACGTTGGGATTTCCCTTCTTCGCCTGGCTCCTCGTTGGGAGGCTTTTGGCCCACGTTTTGAGGCTCGAGAAAGGGCCTCCTCATCAACGTTGATTCTTTCAGTGGGCTCTTTGCCCCTGTCCGCATGGGGATGCTCGTTTTCGCCTTGGTTGGGCGTCTCTTTCGTGGGTGGAGGTGGCGGTTGAGCCCTCAGGATGGCCTGAGCCTCCCTAAGCGGATATGTCTGCAATCCCCCCAAAGGAGGGGCAGCCTGAGTGGCCTGCCCAGAGGGAAAATACATGGAATGAAATCTCTCCCATACACCCTGGGCAGCCTGAACCTCACACTGGGTATAAAGAGCCCTCAGCTGTTGAGGGGTCAAAGGGGGCAACTCCACCCCTTCAATCTCTCTTGGAATCACCATGGGGAGCTGGATTAGCCCGGCATGGTATGGTTGAATCGCCAACATCATGATGTTAGGAGTGAGAGTGTACCCAGGAGGAGGCATCAAGAAAGGGTGTCCTCCTGGAACGGTGTGGGCATTAAGCCATGTGCTCTGGGGATGGAGGGAAGAGGATGGAGGCTGAGCGTTTTCGCCGGCGGTGGGGTTGGGCGGCCCCGGGAGTACCGGCGGTGGTACTATCGGTTCAGTTGGTGGAAATGTACCTCTAACAGGTGGTGCTCCATCAGCCGCTATCGAAGGGAGAGTAGGAACATTGGAATCACGGGGAAGGTCATCTCCTCCCCCCACTGCTCCAGACCTAGTAGCAACCATGGTTTGAAAATGAAGGGTGTTTGTAAATCAACTAGCAAAAGAGGAAATGATGAGCTGGAAATGGTTTTCCCACAGACGGTGCCAAAAATGATGGGTCTGAATATGGGGTACAGAGTCCAATCACTTTAGAATTTGTTTAAAGGTGAGGAAACCGATGGTGATCGCCGGAAAAGATGGTAGGTTCAACCTGCTAGGACAAACACCAAAGAAACAGAGGTTAGACGGCCAAGCTGGGGGAACTGGGGGTGATTCCCAGTTTGGCTCTCCGACGCTCAAGTCAGATGATGATCTGAAAGAGAGAATATTTGAAATGTGAAGTTACAGTAATGGAGATTGCTTACAGTGAAGGAGATGAACTAGCTTATTTATAATTGAGGGTCAGGGACCCTTTGGTCATTTGCACCGTGTGGTCCTGGCCAAGTGTTGCCCTAACACATGGTGCTATGAGAGAAACCTAGGAGGAATCTTTTGCAAAAGCTGGTGAAAGTTAGTGTTGGCAACAGAGGCAGGTGTGCGGCCTTTTACGGGGTGTCAGAGAGCCGTTTTAGGGGGGTTGGTAACGATGGCTAAGAGCACCCTCGTGTCAACCAAGAGCCTTGGAGGCCAGAGAATCCGCTGAGGGATGACAGCCAAGGCTTATGCAACAAGGGGGAGTGAAGAACTCCCCTGAGGGAGTGTAGCACTCGAAGGGAGCTTTCTTGATACATTGGAGCTTAGCCTGGTGTTGCGAAGTGCGCTCGTTAGAGAGCGGGCAATGTTAATCGCGCAGGTACGTAGCAGAGATGGCACGTGTCCTTGAGAAACTTTGACGCTCGGGGGGGGGGGGGGGGTTTGTGCGCTCATGTATGACTGCCTTAATCACAGGAGGACATGTGTTACTATCTTGAGTTGCCACGTGTCCAAACGTGGGACGAGCGTATTTTGACCTTATCACATTGGTATGACATCAACTTATTTTTTATTTTGTGATGATTTCCTTCTCAATTTTGAAATTTAAAGGTCCGAGAAATAAGCCATCTCCCCTCGTCCGCAATTAACCTTCAAAATATTAATCAAAATAATAACGAATTTTCAAAAGAAAGTTAATACTGACTTTATGATCAAGAGTAAGATTGACTTATATTTAAAATTTGGATTTTTTTTCTAATTTTAGTGTGTTTTTTTTTAGAGACATTATACTTTTGGTGTATTACAATTTTGGGGTTTTTCGCTTTTTGAAAAAGTGGAATCACTGTAATGAATAGTCATTCCTTTTTAAAAAAAAAACGAATTTAACAAAGAAAATTATGAGTGTATACGTTGCAATCATAAATTTTTTGTTAAATCCGTTTTAAAAAAGCGGAATCACTATTCACTACAGTGATTCCGCTTTTTCAAAAAGCGAAAAATTCCAAAGTTGCAATACACTCAAAAAATAAACAAAAAGTACAATATCCCTTAAAAAAGCACCAAGTTTAGAAATTGGTCTAAAACTTTGTAACATTGATTACACAACTAACGGATATCTATACTATAATATATAGGAAGGGTGTGTTTGATTAAATTGATTCAATTTTGACTGAATACTTTTTTCTCCTTTTTTTGGATTTTTTTGTTCTTTGAAAATTATTTCATTGGTCAATTAACTTTCCAAAATATTTGATATTTTGAAAACTTTAATTAGTTACCAAATTACATTAATTTACTTATTAATATTATAAATTTAGGGAATGTCCACCTAAATACATAATTTATAATCTTTTAGGAATTTGATTATTTACCAAATCACATTAGGTAATTTCAAATTAACAGTGTTTTATTTATATCAAATGATTAATTGATTTGCACGGGATTTTGAAATCAATGGATTGATTGCAATTAACTAGAAATAAACTTTAATTAATATCATAAAAATTTAGGAAATGTCCAACTAAATAAATAATTTATAATCTTTTAGGACTTTGATTATTTAACAAATCACATTAATTGATTTGTTAATCTAATAAATTTAGGTAATTTCCAATTAACAATATTTTATTTATATCAAATGATTAATTCATTTGCACAGGATTTTGAAATCTTTTAATTAATGGATTGATTGCAATTAATTAGAAATCTCTACCATTTATAAGGTTTTTTTAAAAACAAAATTTCTCACTTAATATACAGAGATTTTATGTGACTCACTTTTACAAAACCGAAAATAAATCACCAACAATATCTCAAAATTAAAATTCAAAATTTAATCCAATTGTGTTAAGGTCTTAATTTGATCAAGTAATTAAATTTGTGGCTTCAATATTTCTTTTCCTTTTTCTTTTTTTAAAAATATCTTAATTCTACCGAAAAACTCATAGGTCGAAAGATGGATATGATTGAATTTAATTGAAATTGAATATTTCCATCTGTTGATTTCCTTATTTATAAAAATTAACCATAACTATCTAAGATTAATATTACAACCCTACATGATATAATGGACCGCATGGTGTTATTTTGAGTGCAGGAAGTTCTCTACACTTTGCTCCATGGCTCCCCTCTGTGCGCGCTAAGATAAATACTTCCATCACAAGTTCAAACGAGAGGCTTCCAAATACAAATGTGAGTAACATCACGGCCACCAAAGACCATTCTCAACTTTGAGATACTCCATTGAGCTCCATTGTTATGTGAGTGACTTTCTGCTTAGCTTGTGCTTTTAGATTTATACTCTCATCAATTTTTTTGTTTTTTATATTTTTTGTTTTGTATTTTTCTCATATATATCTCACTTTTTTGAAGATTAAAAATATATATGTCCTAATTATTTTTGTTTATTATTGTGCAGGTTTTTCTAGACTTTGACGTATACACACGTGACATGATGGTTCATTGTCTCTAATGATTATAAAACTATCGGTAATTTTTCAATGCTCAACAACAATATATATTTTTCATCAACTATGATTCATCCAATTTTTATGTAAAATATTTTTTATTTTAAAATTTTTTCCTCCATCATTCTATTCATTTTTTTAAATATTTTATATTTCTTTTATTAATATTTTATAGGCTCTTATTTTATTAATTGGATTTTTTGATTTCTCTTGCATAGATAATGATAAGGTTTCATTATTTATTTCGGGTGATGCGATTATTCATCCATATAATTATATATATATATATATATATATATATATATATATATATATATATATATATATATATATATATATATATATCTGTTTGGTGAATTTCCATTGTTATCGATTTGCATTTTTCATCGATCCTTTGTTCAAATCATACGTGAATGTTCTTTTTTCTTTTTAATGTGTTTCGTTGTTTTTCTCTTTCAATTGATTCATCATCTCAATTATTTGATAAATTTTGATAGATAATCCTTTAAATTTCTGATCTCAACTGTTAAATGTTGTTTTATAATGTTTTTTTCTTTTTATTCAAATTGATTTTGTTTTTTATATTATTATATTTTTCTCATTAATATTTCGTCTTAATTGTTTCTCTGTGATTTTTAACATTCAATTCAATACGTCACTCCACATTCTAGGCGTTAATATTTATTTGCTTAATTTTATTATTATTATTTGATTTTTATATATATACTTAGATGGATCCATAATGCATTCTTAATCTTGTGTTTCACTGTTTTCTTAATTTCACCAATATATATATATATATATATATATATATATATATATATATATTTTTAAGTATTTTTTTTGTTTTTAAATTTTTTTGTTTTTTGTGTTTTTCTTATTCCATATTTTATAACTACAACCTCTCTATCTTTAAATTTATTTATTTATAATTTTATTTGTACACTTTTAGTGAACACTGATTTGTTTCAATTATGTTATGTTTAGCTTTTTTTTTTTTTTTTTTTTTTTTGGTGAGATTCTTTATATGTTTAATATTTCACTGTAAATATTTTAACGACCTTTTATGTTTATGTATGAATTTTATTTTCTACTTCTTAATTTTGATTATTGTATTTTATCTTTACTTTATTATATTCCTGTAGTCTAATTTTTCACAAGAAATGGATTATTAGACTTTATTTTATTTAATTAAATCCTAATTTTACCTTAATATTTTAGTTTTTTTTTATCAAATCATACATAGCACGGGATATACGCTACTGATTATTAAAAGGTGGTGTATTTATTTTTTCCTCTTATAAAATAAGTTAATAATTCTTTTTTTTAATATCGTACCAAATGTAAGTCACACCAAGTTATTATATAGTTTTCATTCCAGTAAGATAATTTTATGAAATTTGAAAGCAACAAAAGAAAACTAAAAAAGTAAAAGGAGAAAGTGATGGAGCAATATCATTTTATTTTGTGAGGAATAATATTAAAAATATTATTTAGATTAAAAAACAAAAGAAAAATTTTAAGGTAAATAATATATAAACATATTGTAATATTTCTATTTGTATTTATATTATTACCTAAATACTTTATGCACCTATGATCTTTTTTTAAATATTATTTTATATATAGTTTGTGTATGTATACCATTGACTATTTTGAGGTATTATAATACACTTTCAATATATTTTAAAACTTAAAGTTGAATTTTCAAGTAATATTATTATGAGCAATATGCAATATCACCCATTAATATGATTTGCATTGTATATTTGTTTCTAATTTCTTTATTTTCAGATATAATCATTTATCTTTTAATATTGAATTTGTGTAGCATTTATACTTTGGATCATTATAAATATTTATTTACAATTAATTATTCTGTACAACGTACAGGGTTTATGCTAGTCTATTATCTAACATATGGTTATATACTGGCTATGGCCCATTGATAAGGCATAAAATCACGCTCGCATCAGAGTCGTCCACGTGCCGCCATCCACTGACCTAGAGCTCGGATGCTCGATTCAATGGGCTCGCAGGCCGAACTAGCCCATTCCCTTGTTGACTAATACGGGCCTACGCCGCTCGGCCCACGGTTCAAGCAGGAAGCTCAGGGTGTCAGACCTGACGCTCACACCACGGTCCTCAGGGCCACCCTTCCTGGGGAGGCACCCACATGAGGGTACCCGCTTTCTGACGTTCGTATATTTCACGCTCAAGGGTCATCTGTCGTGGGAGACCCATTCGTGCGCCCTTCGAGCGTCACCGGCGCTCGTGTATGATCTTCTCCCTTGTAGGGCACCCCTACTCCTGCAAGACGGACCTGGAGCCTTCCCAACGCACGGCCCTCGCCAACAACCTCTGACATCATGGAACTGTGCACCTCGTACCTGACGTGCCGCCTACTTTTCAGAGTCATCATTCTCATGCCATCACAGGCCGCCACGTGTTAGGGCAACACAGGTTTGGGACCACATGGTCAAAATACCCAAACCACCCTTACCCCTAACATATAAATAGGAGAGAACACCTGCACTCTCTCCCAAGTGATATTCTTCTGCAAGAAACCCTACACTCTTTCTGGGCCTTTCTACTGCATTTTTCCAGCATCTTCACCTTCCTCAAGCTCCTGGCATTTCATCATTTTCCTTGTTGCATTCCCATTGCATAAACTAGTGTTATCCTAGCTGGAAGAACCCACGCTCATCGGAAACCCAGACCCTGAGGCTTAAACGCCTGTGATGGTCTTCCCCTTATAAACAAAATATCAAAGTGTTGGTTACATCTTACAAATCCTTATCCTGCACCATCATTTTTGGCGACGTCTGTGGGAAAACCATCTTCGTCTTCAACAGATTCTTCCTCGAGCTAGTTGAGCTGTAACACCTTTTGCTCTTAATATGGTAACTGCGACTAGGTCTGGTGTTGTGGGTCACAGGGGTGTTCTTCCTCCTGATCAAGAAGGAAACGTCGATACCAACACCCCCGCTGGAGGTACGCCCCTACCAACTGCAGAAAATGGGGCTGGGAACACAGAGATCGTCGCTGCAGCTCTCCCCACCAATGGAAACGGGGTAGGAGGATCCAGCTCTGTTCCTCCTCCACCGGCTTTCATCCCTACTGTTCCAGCCTCCCATCCCGGAGTATACTCTATGGCCATGCCCCCCCCCCCCCCCCCCCCGCGCGCGCGCCCGCATCGGGATATTCGTATGTGCAACCCTGAATGACGCCCGGGGTGGTACCAAGCATGGTGCCCGTGATACCGCCCTACCCAGTGGGCACCCTAAAACTCCCTGTATCCTTGCCGGAAGAAATTCAAGGAGTGGAGACACCCCAGCTAACCCAGCAGCAGCTTCAGGCGATCTACGCGCAGTGCGAAGTACAGGCCGCTCAGAAGGCATGGACGCACTTTACCTCTGTATACTTCCCCTCGAGCGCGGGGGCTCAGATGGCAGCACTTTTGGGGGGACTACAATTTCATCCCTTAACAGCCGTCCAGAATGTGCTGAGGGCTCAGCCGCCTCCCCCGCCGCCAACTCCAGAAAATGAAGATCCCTCAAGGGCAGCAGCCTGCAGGAAATAAGAGAGCCCCCCCAGAATGAAAGGGCTGAAAATGAGGAGGTCCAGTCAAGGGCCACCGAGACGGCAAGCCGCAGAAATGCCGGCGACCCTCAACTGGCAGCAGTACAGAACCAATTAAATGGTATCCAGAACCTGGTGGAGCAGCTCTCTCGAGCACAGTCTCAAGTTCCCCGCGCTGGGGGCGAGAGGTCCAAGGCCAGAGACGCTCGCCATTCACGCAGCCAGACGCCACGCGATTGGAAAGAGGAAATTGATGAGGACTAGAGCCACGAGGGTGGGAACTACAGGCCGATGACGGGTGCTTCTCCTCTCATCGACGAGGTCCTGATGACTCGTGCAGGGAAGGGTAAAATCCCCACCTCTGTCAATCGGTACGATGGGACGACCGACCCAGCCGAGCACCTGGACCACTTTGTGCACTTGATGCACTTATATGAGCACCCCAGCAACTATTGGGCCAAGGTCTTTGTCACCTCGCTCGTAGGGATGGCCCAGGAATGGTACAAGAAGCTGCCCCCTTGCTCCATCCGAGGGTACGAAGATTTGACCGGCGCAATCATGAGCCACTTCAATTCCATGAATGCACCAGCACCTGCTGCGACGGCTCTCTACAGCCTTGTCCAGGGGTCAAATGAGACGCTCAGGTCCTTTATGGGGAGGTTTAACAAAGAGATCCTGTTGGTTGAGAGGCCCTCGATGGATTTTTTGAGGCATGTACTTTTTGGGGCGATCAATATGAAAAACTATGTCAGCAAAGAATTCGTGGAGGAGGTGGCCAAGAAGAAACCGCTCTCGTTGATGGAGATCAGGGACATAGCTGATTCCTTCTTCACACTTGAGGACATGTACCTGGCAAGGGACCAGAAACTTGCCAATGCCCCTTGGCCAAGCAGAGGGCCGGAGGACAGAGATCCCAAGAACCGCTGTCGCAGCCCGGTGCCTGCTCGAAAGAACTCTTCCCCCCCTCGTCAGTTCGAGCGCATCCCCCTCAATAGACCCATTGCGGAAGTATACTCCATGGCGGATAAAAAGCTTTTCAAAAGGCCGCCGAAGTTGAGGGAAACCGAGGCCCAAAAATGCTCGGGGAAGTAATGCACCTTCCATAAGCAGAAGGGGCATGACACCAACGAGTGCTGCCAGCTGGAGAGCGAGATCCAGAGGCTCATCGCTGGGGGGCATCTTAAAGAGTTTGTGAAGGTATTAGAAAAGTACGATGAACATTGCGCTGAGCGAGCGCGTGCAAGAGGAAGGAGCCGATCGCGCTCACGGAGTCCCCGCCACCATCACACTGAAACGAGCAATCGCGGCAAAGCAAAAGCTGCTGACATGGAAAACCAGCCCTTTGCGGTCATCCACATGATCGCCGGTGGACCCTCTGGAGGTGACTCCAACACCTGCCGATGCCGCCACGTTCAAAGCTATGATCAGAGGCCTTCCCACCCCAAACCTATACTGACAGTAACCAGCGCTCCGCGCTCGAAGGAGAATGACGCTATAGGATTCACAGAGAAAGACCTGGAACACATTGTAACACCCCATAGGATTGGTGAAACCTCTGACTGTCCCCATGGTGGTTAGTTTAGATGTCCATAACCATGTTGTAAAGAGGGTCTTAATTGATAGTGGAAGCTCTGTGAATGTTCTTCCTTACACCACGTTTCAAAAGATGAATATAACAAACGTTTCACTCGAACCCCTCAGGACAGCCCTTGTCGGCTTTGGGGGTTCCGAGATTGCCCCTCACGGACAAATTCGCTTAGCCACTTCTTTTGGTCGTGCCCCACAGCAAAAGACTTTGAGCGTTCTTTACACAGTGGTCGAAGTGGACCTCCCGTACAACATCATCATCGGACGCACGGCGCTCGTGGATTTTAAAACAGTAATTTCGACATATCATCAAAAAGTCAAGTTCCCCACCCCCGAGGGAACGGGCAAAGTTCTTTGCAATGTTAAAGAGGCTTGGGAATGCTACATCCTTTCCCTTCGAAGCCACAAGCCCAAGCAAACCATTCAGGCCGGCTCTACAAAAAATTCGGTTGACTTCCCCAAATTGGATGAAGATGGTCCCGAGCGTAAGAGGGCCAAACTTTACCAGAAGAAGAAAAAAAAGAAGGTCCCGAGCGGGGCACAACATGCCGAGGATGGCCCACCTGGGGCCGTTGAAGGATCGTCCTCTGAAAGCGAGGGTGATGGGCCCTCGAATGAGAGTAGCGGTAAACTTATTGGGAAGAAGCGAGCGCTCGAGACTCCACGGTCGAAAATGCGTATTGAGCCCGTTGAAAAATTCTTGACCATTGAGTTGGAACCTGGGAATCCAGACAAAACTACCCAGATCGGCTCAAACCTCGACGGTCCCTCCCAGATTATGATGATCGATTTTCTCCTGGAAAACCTCGACGTATTCGCATGGAAGGCCTCCGATCTCACTGGAATAGATCCGAGTGTCATAGTTTACTGACTCAATGTAGACCCAGCCTTTAAGCCCATCAAGCAAAAGAAGAGGGACGTTCACGGTTTCAGGAGGCAAGTCATCGAAGAAGAAGTCAACAAACTCCTTGACGCTCAGTACATTGAGGAGATTTTATACCCGGAGTGGCTCTGTAACGTTGTTCTAGTGCCCAAGAGTGCTAATAAATGGCACATGTGCAATGGTTTCACAGACCTTAACAAGGCGTGCCCGAAGGACCCTTATCCATTCCCGAGGATCAATCAGCTAGTGGATTCAACGGCTGGCTGTGAGCTTATGAGTATGATGGACGCCTTCCAGGGGTATTATCAGATCTTCATGGCGCCCGAGAATCGCCCTAAAACTTCATTCGTGGTCCATGTGTGTGTTTACTACTTCAAGGTTATGCCCTTCGGGCTAAAACATGCAGGGGCGACATATCAACGCCTTGTCAACAGGATGTTTGAGCGCGAAATTGGAAAGTCCATGGAGGTCTATGTCGATGACATGATCGTCAAGAGCGAGCATCAACATTCCCATCTGGAGGATCTCAAGCGAATGTTCAACGTCCTACGTCACTATTGAATGAAGCTAAACCCTTCCAAGTGCACGTTTAACGTTCGTGGAGGCAAATTCTTAGGTTACATGGTCAGTCAGCGAGGGATAGAGGCTAACCCAGAGAAGATTAAAGCAATTCTAGATATTCCTTCCCCTCGGAATGTGAGAGTGGTTCAAGTACTGGTGCGAAAGATCATTTCATTAAACAGTTTCATCTCCCGCTCGGCGGATAGGAATTTACCTTTCTTCAAAATTTTACGCAACGCTCGCAACTTCTCCTGGAGTGGGGAATGCGAGAAGGCGCTGCAGGAAATGAAGCAATACCTCACGAGCGCACCATTACTCACTAAGCCCAACCTAGGGGAAAACCTATTCGTTTACCTCTCAGTATCCAAAGAAGCTACGAGTGCCGTCCTCGTGGCGGTTCGCGAGCGTAAACATATGCCGGTATATTATTTGAGCAAAACTTTGCAAGGAGCGGAGAAAAGATATATGGAGATAGAGAAGTTTTCATTTGCGCTCGTTAACGCCTCACGAAGGCTAAGACCTCCAAGCTCATTCTATCACGGTGCTCACAGACCAACCCCTCAAACAGGTGCTCGCAAAGCCAGACGTTTCAGGAAGGTTAATTAAATGGTCAATTGAACTCAGTCAATTCGACATCACTTTCGAGCTTCGCACAGCGATACAGGCTCAGGTAGTGGTAGATTTACTGGTGGAGCGCTTCAATCTAGACGCTACGCCCTCAGTGGAAGAGGGACTGTGGCTTCTGCACACAGATGGCTCCTCGACCTCACAGGAGGGGGGGGGGGGGAGGGGCAAGCGGGGGTGACCCTCAGAGACCCTCACGGTGTAGAAGTTGATTAGGCTATCAAACTGGCGTTTTCGGTCACCAATAACGAGGCAGAATACGAGGCTCTAATCCAGGGACTTAGGATAGCCCTCCAAAATGGTGCCGTTCGGGTCACTGCATATGTTGACTCCCAGCTGATCGCAAGCCAAGTTGATGGCACTTATGAGGCTCGAGAAGCCACTATGGTATAGTATTTGGCGAGCGCTAAGGAGGTGATCTCCAAATTCAAGGAGTTCCACTTATTGCAGATCCCAAGAACAGAAAACTACATGCGGACGCTCTTTCCAAGTTTGCATCCGCTTTGGAAGATTCCTGCGAGCGGTCAGTCACATTCCTTAGATCGGAGAAGCTGCTGATTCGCGAAGCCGGACTCTCAGGTGGGGTGAACGTGATTGATCCTTCCTAACCTTGTTGGCTCGATGACATCATTAGGTTTCTAAGGGAAGGAATTTGCCCGAGCGATAAAGTGGAAGCACGAAAGGTTAGGAGTAAGACCCCTCGCTTCTCTCTTGGCAGCGACGGGCGGCTATTTAAACGGTCTTTCCAGGGTCCACCTTTAAGATGCTTGAGACCCTCACAGGCTAAAGAAGTGTTAGAGCATGTGCACAATGGGAGTTGTGGGAACCATTCTGGCGGTCGAATTCTAGCTAAGAAAGTTTTGAGAAGCGGGTTCTATTGGCCCTCGTTACTGCATGATGCCATCAGCTATTCCAAAAGGTGTCCTAAATGCCAGTTTCACTCCAACACCCCTCAACTGCAGACGGCCCAAATGATCCCTATTGACATTTCGTGGCCCTTTGACCAGTGGGGCATTAACATAGTGGGACCCCTCCCAATGGCAGTCGGACAAAAGAAATTCGTGATCCTCGTTGTGGGCTATTTCACCAAATGGGCCGAAGCCGAAGCGGTCGCGAATATAACGTTCAAAGTTGTGAGAGACTTCATTTGGAAGAACCTCACCTACAGATATGGTATCCCGAGGGTTCTCATCTCGGATAATGGTTCCCAATTCATCGCCGCTGACACGCGAGATTGGTTCTACGAACTTGGGATTGAGCAACGCTTCACTTCCGTGGGCCACCCTCAGGCCAACGGTCAAGCTGAATTGACCAACCGAACCATACTCCAACATCTGAAGACAATGCTCGAAAGTAAGAAGAGGGAGTGGGCAGAAGAGCTTCAGGGAGCCCTCTGGGCGTACCGTACTACCCCTCGAGCGGCGACAGGAGAGACCCCTTACTCCCTCGTATATGGTTCCGAGGCTATGATACCTGCGGAGATTGCTCAAGAATCCGTACGCGTTGCTTATTTTGAGCCTGCAGTCAACGAGGCCAATCGGACGTTCGAATTGGATTTACTGGACGAGAGAAGGAATACTGCTTGGGCTCGGATCCATAAGTATAAAGCGACCATAGCCCACCAGTATAACAAGCGTGTTAAAGAGAGGACCTTCCAGCTAGGAGACTTGGTCCTCAAAAAAGTTGAAGTTTCCAAGCATGTGGGTAAGTTGGACCCTAATTGGGAAGGCCCCTTCAAAGTCATTCAGGTGCGCACAAACAGCACCTACCTGCTAGAGACTTTGCAAGGCGAGCGTCTCCCTAGACCGTGGAATTCATGTAACCTTAGACGGTTCTACGTGTGAACATAAGATTTTGTAATTGCCCACTCATGGCACCTTGTACTTTCTTTTGACAGAAAGCATCACAGTTGTTATTAATTGCAAGTGTGACAATAAATATTTTAACGATTATTATGTGGATCATTTGCTTTTTCTTTAATTAAAGATTTGAGAACTTGATTGCGCTAAAGCCTCCTCCGTGTCGAGCGTCCTCCACGTCGAACGACTTAATGAATAAACTATTAACTTCAAAATCAACGCCATCTGAGTATTGAGAACACTCTGCAATGAGTATTCTGACGCCCGTAAGCGAGTAAACCCTGAGAATGAGCGTGTCGAAAAGGTGGGATGCTGAATGCTTAATTTACGCCAATTGGACATTCACTCCAGTTCGCGTTCGTAAACCCCCAATGACCCTCGCCCTCTTAGGAAAGAGTACGATCGTAAATAATAAACTCTAAGCTAATACTCGCACGGACACTCAAATTCGAAGATAACATTATAGCCGTGCTCGTTTAAATTCCATACTTACCAAATCCTACAGTTGATTTCTAAGTTCACTCAAGCTACCGGAGCGTTCAAAATAAGAGCATGCATCACCTATTTAAGGCCGATGCCTAGGTAACTTCTCTGGGGTTTCCTAAGTTCAAATTCGAGCCTCACTATGAATGTGGCATAAGCGCCCCTGCGAGGAACACCCTCGAGCCTATACGTTCATCTCTCAAAATATTTTCAAGACCTAAAATTAGAATACATAGGGATATGCGCCAGGGTACCCTCAAAGGAAACACCCTCGTGCGCATACACTCCCACCACAGGTATTCAAGCATCAAAGAAAACATACATACAAACATTAAACATGGAGTGACAACAGTGCTCAACTATCCGAAACAAAGATAATCAAACATAAGCATTCAAGCAATAAGGGAAAAGTTCAGATACACTAAGGAGGGTTCGAAAGTTAGATACAGAGACAAAATGTTTATAGATTGGAATGGAAGATAAGCGGGCAGAATCTTAAAGCAGCATCTGGGATGCAATAGGTTCCGGGGGAGCAGTGGAGATGGGAACCGGGGCCAGCACATTAGCATGGGAAGTTTCTGTATCACCTGGGTCCTCGCCGTTCTGAGCGTTTATGGTAACGCCCTCGTCCTCTATCTGAAGGGGCTCAGGATCTATGGGGATTGCCACCATGAACTCCCCCTGGAGCATCGTCACAAGCTCCTGATACTCCGGCTCCGCCAGGCTCTTCGAGGGATCCCTATCGCAGATAATAGGCTCGCAGTTCTCGTCCAGATCTATGCGCAGGCGCTCGTCAGTCCGAGCGCTCTCGGGGGGGCCAGTCCCAGCCTCACCATCTGCCCAATCACCTTATATAAGAAGCGCCGAGCGTTGTCAAAGCAGTGGAGGTTGGCAGCAAAATTGAAAGCCTTTGAGCGCACAAACTTAATCACTGCATCCCACGCTACCTTAGCCTCTAAGCCGGCCACTTTCTCCTGGAACTCAGCGAGGGTCTTCTTGGTTACCTCGTTTTGACGAGTACTCTCAGCCAGTTGCTCACCCAGCTCCCCATTTTGGACCCTCATCTAGTCAAGCTCCTCTTTAAGCTTCTTGTGACGCTCGTCAAGGGCCAGATATGCATCATCTGACTTCCTCAAGTCCTCTTTCAGCTTATCCTTTTCAAGGTCAGAGGCGGTAAGTTGAGCGCAGACGTTATTGTCATCCTCCTGCAGCTGGCCGGGGTCGGAGATGCGCAACAACTTCTTGTATTTGGCCTTGTGTTCAGAATAGGCCTGCGCTCGACCCTGCAAGTTCTTCAACCTCGGGATTACCTCCTGAAAAGCCAGAAGCGAGGGTCATTATCAGAGTTAGGATAGAAAGGGTTGGTACTTTACAAGGGGAATTGGAGACTTACCGTCAAGAGTGCGTGGCAAGCATCATCCGCCACCCGAGTGGCATCATGCTCGTTCAGTTTGTCGTGATCACCAAAAAATTGAAGTTTTTCGACGATATCTGAAACCAGGTTAACGCTGCCGCACTCTTCTTCAGAAGGACAGGGCCGTCTGTCCGCTGGCGCTTATACCGAGCGTCCCCCCGACAACCTATTTTCCAAAAATTCTCATCCTCAGACGATGAGGTATCGCTGCCCTCGCTACGGTGGCCAACGAGCACCTCTTTCCCTTTCCTAGAAATGGGGATAGAGTCCGACAGCCTCTTTCTTTTCCCCTGGCGGTCAGCCCTTATTGCATCGTGAAAACCGGCTAACTCTCCCGAGCGGTTACGAGAGTTACTGGAACTGAGCGCAATTGGCCCTTCAAGAGCGTCCGGAGGAGGAGTGGCCTCCCGAGCACCGTCTACGGTTAGGTCTTCGATGGGGCCAACAATTGGAACTTCGTTCCCGGCGTCCCCGCGAGCACCTCTACCTCCATTACCTCACCTGGCCCCTCGAAGAGCTCCTCTCCCCCTCGGGGCATTGGGGGGATATGCCTGCTGCTGCTGTTATGGTTGCGGGTTAGCACCCGCCCTTTGAGCGCACATCATCTGGGCGACACTCTCGGCGTCCATCCCCGTTGTTAGTATTTGAATGTCTGCAAACTAGAAAACATGAGCCTTAAGAGATCGCTATTTGGATGGTCGCTATAAAAACGTTACAAATCAAACAAAGTTAGAGGATATCCTAAGAGTTAAAGAAGTTAGTTCCTAGGATCTAACCATCGAGGGCCATAATTTGCGCAGGAGGATTGGCTATCATGCTTAGGGGATGTAAGAGGCCATAACGGAATAAGACCTATTCATTCTTCATCAACACCTCAGCCTTGATCCATTTTTTCTCATTCCTCATTTCGAGGGCCAGGCCCTTTGCCCAATCCTCGAAAACTTTGTTCTTGGGCCTGTCTCTAATCAATGGCCCCTCGCCATGTACTATCCACCCTCTATTCGCCCTAAAAATCCCCCCAGGTACTCCCACGAAGAAATACTTCTCCTTCCAATGCTCGCCATATGAGGTGGAGGGAGAATCTATCATTTTAAGGCCAGACTTGGCCTGGGCGTAGTAGAATCCATCTGTGGGGGACGAGCGCCGCGAGCGGGCCACCTAGATCAAGTTGCCAAAATTGTTCATAGAGGGCTCATGGCCCATGGCTCGCATTAGCATCACAAAAGTATTTATTAGTGCGATGCCGTTCGGGAGGATCTGAGAAGGGCTGAGCCTAAGGTGGTTGCAGATGGTGGCAACGGCGGGTGAGATTGGAAATATCAGACCCCCAGCCAGGACCGTATCCAGGTAGACGGTTATCATCCCCGGGGGCGGCTGGTGGGCTCTCTCTCTCTCCTCAGGAAGTTGCATGGGGAACAAAGCCTCATCCCAGTATACCTTTGCCCTCAAAGCCTCCAAATCGTTGAGCATCAGAATGCTCTCAATCTCGTCTGGGGACCTATCAGTTTGATGTGGGTTGTTCTGCCTCACCCGGGTCATAGGCTTCTTCCCATTTCTCTGTCGTTTGCGAGGGGGTTCACCATCAACTGGATGCCCGAATGGCCCTATGTCTGCTTCGGGAGCTGCTATCGCCACTGTAATCCGGTGATCTTGAGGCCTTATAGCGCTTCTCAATACTGGAAATGCTCTTTCTCCTTGCCTCTGCATCTCCATCATATTGCCCATCTCTTCAAAGAGATCATCTACCCTTCCAGGAGCACGCTCGTTCATCCCTTGAACGGCGGCGTCAACCTCTTCATCCCCAGCTTAAACAGGAGCCCTGGCCACTGGAATGGCTGTAGGAATCTCATCACCTGGGGAGGCCCGGGCCATTGGAACCGCCGTGGGCACATTATCATGGGGGGAGCAACTCCCTACGGACATTTCATCTATCTCGTCAGCCACCTGATCTACGATGTTAGCCGCCATTGATAATACCTTACTCTTGAAGATGAAGCTTCCCAAAGAAGTCCGGTAGGGAAGAAGAATTCTGGAATGAATTCGATGACAGAAAGGGGTTCCTCACTTAGAAGGATCACTCACACACAACCTAAATCTAAAGTTAGTACTCAAAATAAGGGTTCTGGGAAAATTACCTAAAGATTGAAGAAGGAGTCGTTGGAAACCGCTGAGGATTGCAAGAATTGCAGAAGATTTTGTTGCTCTTTTGCTTAAAGACTCTTTGAGTGCGTAAAAGAATAGGAAGAGGTTTGCATCCCCTATTTATATGGGAGAGACTGGCATCAGTTAGGGTGTTGGAATTCAAAAAAGCAATCATTTCCCGCCTTGAAAACCCCCCACTTTTGGTAACCGCCTCACGTCTCCCGGAGTACACGCGCCCACTTTCCCACTCAGCATTTAATGCGGACATGACTTCATTTAATGCAATGTCAGAACGTGTCCGTTATGGAAGCCAAGCGGTCACTTCTCTTGCAGGAGTTTGACCCTCGGAAATTCAAAAATTTAAGGCTCACTTCTCTTAAATTCTACAGTACGCTCAACCGATACTACAGAATTTGGGGGGCAAAATGATGAGGCATAAAATCACGCTCGCATCAGAGCCGTCCACGTGCCCCCATCCACTGACCTAGAGCTCGGACGCTCGATTCAAGGGGCTCGTAGGCCGAACTAACCCATTCCCTTGTTGACTAATACGGGCCTACGCCCCTCGGCCCACGGTTCAAGCAGGAAGCTCAGGGTGTCAGACCTGACGCTCACACCACGGTCCTCAGGGCCACCCTTCCTGGGGAGGCACCGACACGAGGGTACCCGCTTTCTGACGTTCGTATATTTGACGCTCAAGGGTCATCTGTCCTGGGAGACCCATTCGTGCTCCCTTCGAGCGTCACCGGCGCTCGTGTATGATCTTCTCCCTTGTAGGGCACCCCTACTCCTGCAAGACGGACCTGGAGCCTTCCCAACGCACGGCCCTCGCCAACAACCTCTGACATCATGGCAGTGTGAACCTCGTACCTGACGTGTCGCCTACTTTTCAGAGTCATCATTCTCATGCCATCACAGGCCGCCACGTGTTAGGGCAACACAGGTTTGGGACCACATGGTCAAAATACCCAAACCACCCTTACCCCTAACATATAAATAGGAGATAACACCTGCACTCTCTCCCAAGTGATATTCTTCTGCAAGAAACCCTGCACTCTTTCTGGGCCTTTCTACTGCATTTTTCCGGCATCTTCACCTTCCTCAAGCTCCTGGCATTTCATCATTTTCCTTGTTGCATTCCCATTGCATAAACTGGTGTTATCCTAGCTGGAAGAACCCACGCTCATCGGAAACCCAGACCCTGAGGCTTAAACGCCTGTGATGGTGTTCCCCTTATAAACAAAATATCAAAGTGTTGGTTGCATCTTAGAAATCCTTATCCTGCACCATCACCCATGATATTAATCATGACGGAATACACATAACCACCCCAAGAGCAAGTTTCCATATTACGTTTGTCCTTGATTTTGTATCCGCATTTCATATTTCCAATCCCTTCACACACTACGAAGGATTATTTTTCTCCACTCTAGATAATGGGTTGTTGTGAAACTTGAAAGTGTCAAATAATATTTAAAACTATATTAAGAAAATTTTCAAGAGTTCAGATAAAATAATTAATTAATTAGGGAAAATAATTCATTTCATCCCTCCAAAATACTTGACTTAAAATCTCCAAATATAGTTTTGGATATTGATAAATGCAGAATTCCAATTTTTCAGATCATGAAATTATAAGATAAAGTGCCATCAGAAATCCCCTTTTCTCATCGAATTTCTCCAAGTGGACGAGGGAGGAACATGTTGGCGACCATGTGGATTGTTTTTCGCCAACTAGGATTACACATAAAATTTTTGCCACAGTCGACTATTTAAAATTTTCAAAAGAGGAAAAAAAGAGTTCCAGTCTTTTTATACATATTTAAAAATACATATATATACAAATTATACATATATTTTTATACCTTAAAAATAAAAAATTTTCTATTCGAGAAGACCGAATAGAAATACATATATTTCGTCTTTCCTTGTATAGAAATATTTTAAAACTTATATAAATATTATATATATATATATATATATATATATATATATATATATATATAACTATTCATATATACTTTTTAAATAGGTAAAAAAAGACCGAGTTCCTTTCTTTTTTTCTCTATTTTTTAATTAGTAAGGTAGGGCAAAAATCTTACGCGTGATCTTACCGGACAAATAAAAAATTCAAGCAGTCGCTAATTTCGCTTTGTCATCCACGGATATATATATATATATAACTATTCATATATACTTTTTAAATAGGTAAAAAAAGACCGAGTTCCTTTCTTTTTTTCTCTATTTTTTAATTAGTAAGGTAGGGCAAAAATCTTACGCGTGATCTTACCGGACAAATAAAAAATTCAAGCAGTCGCTAATTTCGCTTTGTCATCCACGGAAAAAATCAGCGAGAAAAGGGGATTTTCGATGAGGCTTTGTCCTATAATTTTATGATTTAAAGAATTGGAGTCTCACATTTGCCAATATCCAAAACTATATTTGGAGATTAGTTGGACATTTTTAGCGGATGAAATAAACATTTTTTCAAACTAATATAACCCAGTTAAGCTGTTAAAAAGAGCGTAAAAAAACAAATATCAAAATTTAACAAGGTTCGATCAATTTAACCCATACTTCATTAAAAAAATATTACAAAGTGAGAGACAGCGTGCGTACTCAGACACTATCTCAACCTAAATTTTTTAATGGACCAACATGGATAACATAATAGCCAAACAAATGGTATATATCTTTTCCTACATTTTCATTTGACCCTTTCCATGCATGCTCTCTAGATGAAGTGAAGACTTATTCCAAACAAGTCAACTTGACCCGCTAGCATATTCACTAATAAGATTAACCACTTGGATATTTCCTTGCAAATACACCACAATCTTATTTGTTGACTACGGCGTCGACTTTGTACTATATATGCACCTAGCTTTCCTACTCCACCAACCAATGTTTTCAAAAGCGGACCGGAGGTCAAAGCGACAGCCTTACTGGTCACCGGTCGGACCGGTTCGACCGGTTCAACCACCGGTCGAACCGGTATGACGTCATAAATAAAAATATTATTTTTAATAATATATATATATTATTAATATGCTAAAATTAAAAATATAATATATAATATAGTTCAATATTAGAATAAAAGCGTCATATTCAAGTGATTAACGTCTAATTTGAGGCATGTGATTTTAAATTTGGGATTTGGGAATTGTAAGTGTGCAAAAAACGTTTTCTAAGACTCAAAAAAGGTTAAAGGACGTGAGAATTTTAAATTTACAAAAAAAAAAAAAAAAAAAAAAAAAAAACTGAAAATTGAGTAAACCGGCGGTCCGGTCCGGTTCACAGGACCAAAACCGCCGGTTAACCGGCCGGTTTTTCCGATCCTGTGCCGGTCCGGTCAACACTGGTTTAGGGGGGTAATTCGGACCGGACCAGCCACCGGTCACCGGTCGAACCGGCCGGTCCGGTCCGCTTTTGAAAACATTGCCACCAACATCTCATAAACAGCAATCTACAATTCTTGCCACAAATCTTGCTCCAAATTAAGCCATGGGTAATCACATGATGATCTCCTTTCTCGCGTTAGTATATGTACTAAATTCTTACACACTCGTAAGATCCGCAGACAACAATCTCGAAACATACATCGTCCATGTCGAGTTGCCTTCCACCGCAACTCTAAGTACCAATACGGACGATTTACATGGCTGGTATCAAACATTTCTCCCCACAACCACGTTATTATCCACCTCCGATGACGCCAAGCCGCACATAGTGTACTCTTACCGCAATGTTTTCAAAGGTTTTGCTGCCCGACTATCGCCGGAGGATGTCAAAGCAATGGAGAAAAAGGTCGGTTTTGTCTCAGCCCAGAAGCAAAATATATTGCCTCTCCACACAACGCATTCTCCCAATTTCTTGGGATTGAACCAAAACAGGGGATTTTGGATGGATTCCAATTACGGCAGAGGAATCATTATTGGTGTGTTGGATAGTGGCATAACTCCTGGCCACCCCTCGTTCAACGACGAAGGGTTGCCTCCACCGCCCGCCAGGTGGCAGGGCCGGTGCGATTTCAACTCCACAACAGCATCGTGCAACAACAAGATCATCGGGGCGAGATACTTCACGGCAGGTAATGGGACGGCATTGGATGAAAACGGGCATGGGACCCACACGGCCAGCACCGCAGCTGGGAATTTCGTGAGAGGCGCCAACGTGTTCGGTAATGCTAATGGCACCGCGGCTGGGATCGCTCCTCTTGCTCACTTAGCCGTTTACAAGGTTTGCAACCAGGACTTGAGCTGCTCGGAGAGTGATATTCTGGCAGCGATGGATGCCGCTATCGATGACGGAGTTGACGTACTTTCGCTCTCCTTAGGCGCGCCCCCAAGGAATTTTTCCGAGGATAACGTTGCTATCGGAGCTTTTAGTGCGGTGGAAAAGGGTATTTTCGTGAGTGCCTCTGCTGGAAACGACGGCCCATTTCTCGGTACACTTCAGAACGGTGCTCCGTGGTTTTTGACTGTTGGTGCCAGTTCTCTTGATAGGAAAATAATAGCAACGGCCGTGCTGGGAAACAATGAAGAATTGCACGGGGAATCGACTTTTCAGCCTTCCAGCTTTTCGTTGTCGAGCTTCTTGCCTCTCGCATACCCTGGAATGAATTCTAGGAATGGTTCGTTTTGCTTGCCGGCGTCTTTGAGGGACGTTGATGTTCGAGGAAAGATTGTGTTGTGTGAACTCGGTGGAGGAATAGGGAGAATCGCGAAGGGCCGAGCTGTGAGGAATGCCGGTGGAGCCGCCATGATTCTAATCAACCAGCAACCTCAGGGCTACTCCGTAGATTCGGACTCCCATGTTCTTCCTGCAACGCATCTCAGCTACGCAGATGGATTAAGAATCAAAGCCTATCTGAACTCAACTTCAAATCCGATGGCCACAATTTCGTTTAGAGGAACATTGATTGGCGACAATCGTGCGCCAACAGTTGCATCGTTTTCATCCAGGGGTCCGAATGTTGCAAGCCCTGGAATCCTGAAGCCAGACATAGTCGGCCCTGGGCAGAACATCCTAGCTGCTTGGCACGTATCCGTTGAGAACAACACAAACACAAATTCCAATTTCAATATCATTTCAGGAACGTCGATGTCTTGCCCCCACCTCAGCGGCGTTGCTGCATTGCTAAAAAACGTGCACCCCACCTGGTCCCCGGCAGCA
Organism: Lantana camara; assembly: GCA_037501455.1. Taxonomy (NCBI): domain Eukaryota; kingdom Viridiplantae; phylum Streptophyta; class Magnoliopsida; order Lamiales; family Verbenaceae; genus Lantana; species Lantana camara. Next base: position 96,491,813 of record CM074857.1, on the reverse strand, counting down.
ATCAAGTCCGCCATCATGACCACTGCCGACCAGCTAAACCTCGGAGGAACTCTAATTGAAGATGAAACACGAAGGCCTGCTAATTTTTTCGGGGTGGGTTCGGGTCATGTTAACATTTTAAGGGCTACAGATCCCGGGCTTGTTTATGATATCCATCCAGAGGATTACGTAGGTTATCTATGTGGGTTGAATTACACGGACCAACAGGTGGGAATAATCGTGAACCGCGCTGTCCGGTGCTCAGGAATTTCGAGTATATCGGAGGCTGAGCTGAATTATCCTTCATTCAGTATTTTTCTTGGAAATGTTTCCGAGTCTCAGATGTATAGCAGGACAGTTACTAATGTTGGCGAAGCTAACTCAACTTACAGTGTTGGAATTGTGGGATTGCCCGGGGTTGAGTTGGCTGTGGAGCCTAGTACTCTTCGGTTTTCGGGGCTCAATCAAAATATGTCGTATCAAGTGACGTTTAGCAGATTGGCAAATGCAAGCAGCAGTCCATATGTTCAGGGTTTCCTTACGTGGACTTCTGGTAGGCATTCTGTGAGAAGTCCTATTGTTGTTTATCTTTGATTGGTAAGGATGTTTTGTGGCGAATATTGGAGTGTGACGTATATATGATATGATATATGTAATGCTTGGAGTGTATTCATGTAAAAATAATAAGAACTCATTGGTTATGTAATGGACTTTTCATTGGGCAAATTCGTACATATAATTTGGTCCGGGTACATCGGTATTTTTATATTACGTTTGTTTGTTTGTTTGTTTGTTTTTATACGGGATAATTACATTTTTCGTCCTCCAACTTTACAACTTATTCTCTTTTCGTCCCCCATTTTCCAATTTTACAAGGATGGTTACTAAACTACCATTTTTTTTACACATTTGGTCCCGCCTTCAGCCTTGGTGTTAAATGAAACGGAAACCTAATTCCTGGCGAATTTTGGCACCGTTTTTTGCGTCTTCCCTCATTTCTTCCCCTTGTTGCGGCTGTGAAGATCTCCAAGGTAAGAATGTCAAGTGGATCCACTGCATGGAGTACACAAAGGCAAAATTTCCCACTGCAAGCTCGTATCCTCAATTTCAATTTCCAAGCTGGTGAGATTTGCCAACAACTCAAGCTCGTCAATGGATGCATTGTTTCCTTTTTCTCCTTTTCCTTTGTTTCCCCTCCCTTAAAGCTTCCCACAATATTCAACTCCTCCAATTGGACAAGGCTTGATATGACTCCGGGAACTGTCCTCCTGAGACTTCCACAACGTGAAACTTCTAATAGCTTCAGCCGATTCAGTCTCAACATGAAACCCATACCATACTAGTTCAAGTACACAACATGAATATCATGATCTCCGGAAACAGACAACAGAGCAAAAATAGGGGTTTCCCCGCCTGTCGATTGTCCAAGAAATCATAACTTAGTTTAATCGGGTTATAAACTTCTGCAAGCACGTGGGGCATATCTATCGGGTTAGCACTTTTCAACTGTTTTAGAGCATATCTCCAATTACTGTTATGTGTTTTATCTTTGAGTGCCCTACCAACAGTTACAAGTGCAAGTGGCAGACCTTTGCACTCTTCTGCGACTTCTTTAGCAATAGAAAGCAAATCGGATTCATCTACGCATGTCCCAACTTTCTCTCTAAAAAGATCCCATGCCTCTGTTTCAGACTTTCAGATAATACTTTCATTGCATAAATTTGAGCATCAATTTCACTCGGCACATCTCTATTTCGAGATGTTAAAAATATCGTGCACCCTTCACGTAGATCACTTCCACAAGGTATTCTCAATTCCTCCAATTTGAGTATTCTCCATACATCATCCAAAATTAAGAGGAATCTCTTCGGCTGCACTAGTCTGTCATAAGTCTTTTTCGCTCTAGCTGATAAACTTTCCTCCTCCAAGCTCATACCCATAAATTCTGCTATTTCACGTTGAATTTTCACCATGATCTTTTTCGCCATAGTTGTCTTGCCTACACCCCCCATTCCACATATCCCCATCATATTGACTTTTCTACACATAAGAGCCTCCATGATCTCATTCTCGATCTGTTTTCTCGTTTCAAACTCAAATGTTGTTCCTAATGGAATTGGTACCATTGATGCTGGGGGTGCAGACTTCACAGCCGCAGCAAGGGGAAGAAATGAGGGAAGACGCCAGGAATTAGGTTTTCGTTTCATTTAACGCCAAGGCTGACGGCGGGACCAAATGTGTAAAAAAAGTGATAGTTCAGTGATCATCCTTGTAAAATTAGAAAGTGGGGGACGAAAAGAGAATAAGTTGTATAGTTGGAGAACGAAAACTGTAATTATCCCTTTTTTATATATATTATGTTTGTTGGAAACTATGAATTGCTATATATTGACCGATTCCGAAATTTCCACGTCTCGTATATATGACTTCAACATGTATGAAATTAATCAAATCTTCCTCTTGGCCATATCGTTTTCGTATATTGATCAGTGCTCGTCTATAAACTTTGAATGCACCGCGAATACAAGGGCAAACAAGATGAGATAGTAATATTTTTTACTAGACACAAAATAAGTTCCTTAGACTTGCTTCCTTTGTTTTTACTTTGTTATGAATGGACATCTCACTTTAGGTCATTTCATCATTTTTATTTTATTTGTCCTGAACATAGTAAATAGTATGATTAGCTCTAGTTAGTAGTGTGTTTATGTAGTTTTCTTTAGTATCGATAATCGTTTGATTTCAACTACTAAAATGTATTTTAGCTCTAAGAGTCGTTCTTTCCTTCCTTCAGTACCAAGGATAAAAATCAACTGGGCCTATGAGATCTAAATAAATTTTATTATGATATGAGACAAATAACAACAGTCCAATACAAACATAAACAATTCTAAATTTGAAATAAATAGATTATCCAAAATAAACAAGAATCAAGAAGGGCAAGCCGACGGGAACCTCAGCAAGATGACGACACAGTAGACGATGCAAAGTTTGAAATAGTAGAAAGAAAAAAGAAGAAGAAGGTGAATAATAACAGCCAGGGCCCTAAAAGGGTGACGCGGTCATCGGCCCTTGTTCCGGTTCCCCCATGATTTTAAACGACTTAATCTGGAATATACGGGGGATACAGAATGAGGGACGCCGATATATCCTTAAAAATATTCGCAAAAAGAATAAGTTAAACTTCATTGCTGTTTTAGAACCGATGAATAATCTTGATGTTCTTTTTATGCGATTGAAATTTAATTTTGCTAATGTGATTAATAATGTTTCTAACCATATTTGATTTTTCTATGACGAGGGGATTCACGTTGAAGTGGTGGAGGACAATCGACAGTTTCCACACCTGAAAATTTCTCAACAAGGGAGCAACGTGAACATGCGTATTACCATTGTGTATGCGAGTTGTACCACAGTGAGTAGATGAGAACTTTGGGATTACTTCAGAACCAATTATAATGTATCAGAGCCTTGGCTTATTGGAGGCGATTTCAATATAATTGCTAATATGAAAGACAGGAGAGGAGGTTGCAAGGTATACGCGAGTTTGGCGAGTTTATTCAAGTCACAAATTTAACTGAGCGCAGCTTTCAAGGAACTCCTTTTACATGGCATAAAGGAGGGATGTGGTAGCGTTTGGATAGGGTGTTAATATCCGCATGCTGGACAGAAGAGTTCCCTTCAATACAAATCAAGCATTCGGTAAGAGCGACATCGGATCACTGCCTGATGCTTATTTTGTGTGACGATGCTGTGGAACGGTATCACACCTCTTATCGATTCCAGGATATGTGGTTGCGGCACCCAAAATTTGAAGAAACTATGGCAAGTAATTGGAAACAAAAGGTGAATGCACATGGGCTATGGAAATTGCACCTGAAGTTAAGACGACTCAAAAAGCACTTAGAGTGGTGGAATAAAGAGGTCTTTGGTAACGTCTTTGATCGTATTAAACAAGCTGAAGCAAGGGCAACAACTGCAGAACGTGATATGATGTCAATCCTAGTGATGAAATCCTTATTACCATGAAAAGGAAAACGGCGGAGCTTGGTAACGCCTTGTTGATGGAGGAGGATTTATGGAAGCAAAAGGTGAACTGTAGATGGTTACAAGATGGCGAGCGTAACACAAGATATTTCCATTTTGTGGTGAAAAAGAATCGATTCTGAGGGTGAATTATGTCCGTTCTGGAAGGGAGAACAAAATTGAAGGTGCCTCAACTTGTGAGGGACTCAACGAACAATTTTTTCAAGGGATTGTTAACTTCAGAAGGTACTAGGGAGCTCAGCGAATCAGATTTCAATGTGTTATAACCAAAGTTGACAGATGATGAATGTCGAAGACTATGTGAAGAACCAACTGCTCAACAAATTGAGGAGGTTTTTTTTAGCATTTCTCCGAACAGTGCAGCAGGGCCAGATGGCTTTGGATCTAGATTTTATCATAAATTCTAGCATTTAATAAAGGATGATGTTTGTGAGGCAGTTTCAGATTTTTTTAGCGGTTCCCCTTTTCCAGTGGCATGTACGACGACTTCAATTATCATGCTAGCAAAGAAGGATAACCCAGTTTATTGGAGTGACTATCGGCCGATAAGTCTTTGCAATGTGAGCAACAAAATCATCACAAAACTAATAAATATGTCCTTAGCGGAGGTCCTCCCAAAAGTGGTGGAACCAAATCAATCGGGTTTTGTGAAAGGACGTTTGATTAGCGATAGTAACCTTTTGGCTCAAGAGATGATTCACAAGCTTGATCGGTAACTGTACGAAGGAGAAGAACATAGTTCTCAAAATTGATATGGCTAAGGCATATGATCGATTGGAGTGGACTTTTCTACACGAGGTGCTCAGAAGAAAAGGGTTCCCAGATAAGTGGATTTCTTGGGTTAATAATTGCATCTCGAATTTTTGGTTCTCGGTTTTGGTAAACGGAAAATATTCTTGATGGTTACCGAATCCATCAAATAAAAACCTCCACTTTCCAATATGCAACAAATAGAGTATAGCAGCAAAGGGTCGAACCCAAAAGACAAGTAGGTTTTACATTCCACACAAAACCAAGTAAATAATCCACAAGAGCGGTTCGAAACTGGGGGGGAGGGTTTGAGTAATTTAACAAACTACAAGATTAAACACTAAATCAAAGATAAAAAACAAGTGAAAGCTGATAATTAAAGGCTGAAATAAACTGATTAAGAGATAGGTTATCCTAGCCAAGTTGTTCATATAATTCATGCCGTTGATTTGATCATCGATGCAATAATCAACTTTAATTTCTTGATAGACCGGCTATAGTGGTAACAATCTCTACACACCTGATCCTTTCTTATTTTTACAATGATTATGATACGATCACTAACCATCTTCTTATCACAAATCAGTCTTAAAGATACGATCCTAAGATTTAACGTCATGATAGAATTAATCATGAAAAGGATACCGATCCTAACCAACAAACTCAAAAAGTTTGGAATGTTTAAATTATTATGCATGCATCTCATCACTATCAAGCAAACATGGAGGTAAGCCTTCAATGATGTGTAACTCTTAAGCACATCTAACATGCCAATTACGGATCAAGTATTTGTGCAGTCAAATAGAACAAGTATCAAGACAATAGTTGATCAGAAAATCATCTCAAAAAGGAGTTCAAACCATACAACCAAGATGCATATACCTAGAGATTAAAGCTACATAAAATCACTTAGACCTCACAAATTCAAAGTATGAATCAAAGAAACAACTCAACGAGGATAAAAAAGACTTAATTGCTGTACATTCTTGCAAAAGGATCAGATAATAAACTATTTGAGAACTAAATTTAAGCAAACTAAGCTTGTCTACACGAGTGTGTTCATAAACTACATAATTCTAAGCATAAATATTAGCTAAAAAGATAACAAAAGGGAAAAGAAATGCTGGTTGATCATAATAGGGGAGAAATTCCCTGTTTTCTTGCTGTTCTTCAGCTGCTACAGCTGCTGCATGCCTTTCTTCTTCAAGAAAACCGAATATCCTTTGCTCTCTCATAAACCTTGCTTATATGGTTCGTAATCTTAACTTGATCATACATTTCAAGGCAAATATTCTTTTAGAATCCCTAAGTATCATGATTACTAACCTCGAGATGCAAAATACTGATTAAAGATGTAGTAAGCAGCTCAATTTGGTAAAAAGTAAAAGTGAGCCGCAATATTTGACTTTGGTGAGATGTCTTCTACGTCACCCTTGGCTTAAGGGATGATCATAGCTTGAAGGTCATAGCTCAGGCCTTTTTCTTCACTTGTAACTTCTTTTGATCCAGATTTTGCATAATCCTTCATTCTAATGTAACTAGACCTGCAAAGCCATATTTAAGCATAATTAAATAGATTTCCAATCAAATATAGGGGGAAAATCAAAGCAAATAAAGCACAAAATACACACTAACAAATTCCCCCACACTTGAAATTTGCTTACCCTCAAGCAATTGCAACTAGACTTCAAAAAAGAGGAAGGTTATCCTCTGACCATTATAGCCCCACAGCTTATCAATGAGAAAATGTGAACACTAAAATGTGTATCATAATAAGTCTCCGCAACTCATCAAAATGGAAAAGGACAAATTCTAAATGTTTAACTTGCTAGAGAATGTTAAGGAATTTCAAGTTCAATTCATCATGTAGATTTACCACGTAGCAATTACAACATGTGATCAAAAGATGTTCAATTCAGACTGTCTAAATTCAAAAGATTCAAAAAGTTAAAGTGAAGGTTTCATTCAGCACCAAAATTTAAAACGTTATCTATTTCGAGTGTCATAATACCGCTTTGGTAATGTACGACTATCCCTAGAATGCACTTTATGCATCACTCATAGCCACCAATTTTCAGTTTATATTTTGCTTTCAGCTTTATAGGTGACCAGTGGAGTGAAACGAGCAGATTGCATCAAGCAAATGGCTGTGACAGCCTTATTCAGAGACAAATGGCTTAAAAAGCCTTATTCAGAAGTTAATGGCATTATAGCCTTATTCATAACCCTCAATCAACATTCAACAACACTAATCATTCAGCATCATTTTCTCCTTTTTAGACAGTCTAAAAATTGCACACTTTTTCACACGTGAAGGTCTAATTTATTGCATGCATTTCTAAGTTATCATCCATTAGTCCAAATTCAGCAACATTCTCTAGCAGAGCCAAAAAACTTAAAAATTTGATCAATTCCAAGAATCAGACATGGAAATTCATGTTACTTCAACCTATTTTACATGTTCAAAAACTCTCAAATCTAAACATGTTGCACATGATCAGATTCTAACCACAAAAGACAGCACAAAAGTGCATAAAAATAGCTAAGGACCTGAGTAAAAAGAGCTAAAAACTAGACTAATAACAACTAAAAACTAAAGACTAAAGCAAACTGGTAGAAATAAAACAAGACCAACTAACAAACACATAATCAAACACCAATAGTCATTCAATTCTACTTCAACATCCACTAATTCAGCAAAAACATTCAAAACTCCCCCCCTCCCACACTTATTCTACATTGTCCTCAATGTATAATGAAAGAAAATGTAAGATCATGAGGACTTCCCTGAATACAGCTCAGTGAGTGCCAATTTTGAGGTCTTTTTTGATGGCCTCAATGTCTCCTTCTACTCCTGCTATGTGTGTTGCCATGATGTCCATTGATTTTTCCATGGCTGGGAGCTTTTCCACATATTTTTCTTGTTTATCCAGCCTGGTTTTAAGTTCAAGCAGGACAGCTTCAATTCTATCAAGTTATCTAGTGTATGAGGTGCTAGCTGTGGCCTCAGGTTGGACTTCAGCCTGCTCTTCAGTTTGTATAGGAGTTGTACCTACACCAGAGAACAACAATACTCCATTTTTCTTTTGGAGTATCTTCATGTTTAGCAGAGTCTGCTCATCAAGGGGGGAAAGAGTGGAATACACATTCAAATCATGATTATTCAAGTCAAGTACTCCCTCATGCAATACAAGATGTGTAATGATATGTCTAAGCTTAAGGGGTGTTTTCTATCTAATGCAGTGATGAATGTGTGTGGCAACCCAAAAGCCTAAAATAACCTTGTGATTATGCCACATGGCCCATAAAAAGAAAAGCTCAATTTTAGTGATAGTTCTGGAGCCTTCAGATCTTTGTGAGGAAAAGGTGGCAATCAACCTATGCAAGTAAATTATGGCTGGATCTTTTAAATGAATGCTTTTAGCTGTGGGTTCATGAAATTTAACAATCTTACCACCAATCATGAAATTTAACAATCTTACCACCAATGAATTCAGAAAAAGTAGCATCAACATTAAATTCCTTAGGAAAATCACCAAGACATTCAAATTCACCATCATCCTCGTCATTTTCAGCTTTAAAATCAGTGAAGTTCAAGGCAAGACAGAACTCATTAATGGAATAGCTAAAATGTTTGCCTAAGAGTCTAAACTTCACTGTTCCTTGTGCATCCCAGTTATGTGCTTTCTTTCTCTCAAATGTAAAGGTGGAATAAAATTCTAATGCAAGCTCGTAAAACATATCATAATCAATACTGAGAAACTTTCCCAACCTTTGTTATCCAACAATTTATGCACAGGTTCAAGAAGTTCAAACTTTTCCAATATGGGAATATCTAAACATTTTGCAGAGGATATGACAAAATCCTTAATACCTTTGTACCTCGTTTTCTCAGTCTTTCTGAACTTCAAGTGACCTCCCAGGTTTGCAAAGTGTGTAGGTGGAGGTGTTCTGCTCTTTGGAATCCTGTTTCCCTTTTTCTGTGCTGGAGCAGGGGCTTTTTGTTGTTGCTCATGTTTTTCCTCACCTGTTGAAGCATCTTCAGTTTCCATATTATCCCTTCCTTGTTCTTCCTCATTTGTTCCTCTGTTCTTAATTTCTGCCTCCAATTCAGGGGCTAAATGAGGCTCTTTTGCAGATTCTGTTCCAGTCCTAGTGGTGGGGACCTTGGTTTTTGCATTTTTCCTTGATTTCTTTTGAGTTTCAAGTTCTATTGGAACCTCGTCTGTAGCCTCTACCTCAAATTTCCTTGCGTTTTGTGTTTTTCTTTGTTTTCTTCAATCGCCTCTCTCGCTTCTTCTTGGAGAACAGGGTCATTCTGTTGTTCAGCCCTATCTCCTTGCATGTTACTTTCATGTACTGGCTCAAAATCCTTATCTTCTTGGAGGATTAACCTCCTCTTTCTGGGTCTTTGTTCTGATTCTTCCTTGAACGAATTTCTCTTTGAGGATTGGTGGTAGCTGTTACGGGTATGGTATGGGTTTGTGGGATGGTTTCTTCTGGATGGTTTGGTGTTTCTTGGTGTTGGGTAATCGTTATTTGAGGCAGTAAATTGTTAAGGTTTGGGGTTTGAGTGTCTGGGTGTTCGTCAGAGGCGATAGGTACCTCCTGGGCTAGATTTCCGGTGGTGTCATGGTGGGAAAAAGATGAAAGGGTGCGGCTTTCAGAGGAGGTGTGATATGTAGGAGATGAAGGGTTTGGTTCATTTACCTGAGGTGATTCTTGTGACGGCTGGGTGTTAAATTCTGGTTCTGGTTGTGTTGGATGCGTCTGCTCTGGTGTCTTGGCCGGAATTTTGGGTCCATGGCTGAGTTGGTGCATGGTGCGCGTTTTCTGTACAGTGCGTCTGCTGGGCTTGGGTGGTGGTGGAATAATAGGTCTCTTGGACCTTGTTTTATCCATGGTTGAAAGTTCACAACCGTGGTTCACAGTGGCCGGCGGTAGAGTGTGGGTGGTGACTGTTGAGCTTCTGAGAATGGCGGGATGGAGGGATGAAGATGAAGAGTTTTTGGAGTGTAAACGGCACTAAAAATTTGATGGTTGCCGAATCCACCAAATAAAAACCTTCACTGTCCAATAAGCAACAAATAGAGTATAGCATCAAAGGGTCGAACCCAAAGGACTAGCAGGCTTTATATTCCACACAAAACCAAGTAAATAATCCACAAGAACAGTTCGAAACAGGAGGGGTTGAGTAATTTGACAAACTACAAGATAAAACACTAAAATAAATATAACATGTAACGCCCCGGTTTTTCATTTATACTAATATGTCGTATTTGTTATAAATTGCACAATTAAATCATTTAACTATGTGATTAATTGTTTATAAGTGTTTTAAATATTTAATTTTAGGGTTAATCTTTCTTTGCACCCCAACCTTTGGGGTGCGTTGCACTTTGGTACCCAACCTTTCATTTTTGATAAATCAGTACCCAACCTTTGTATTTTGATCAATTTCAGTACCTGAGTCAACATTCCGGCCAAAATTTCCTGCCAAGGCTTTGTGCGTGTGTTACACGTGATTTATTAAGGGCAAACGAGTCATTTCATTTTTTAACTAATTAAGAAATTAAAAAACGCAAATAAACAAACAAAAAAAAAGGAAAAATGGAAGAACCCTCTTGGATGAAGATGAAGATGCATGGCCGGACAAACCTGCAAACAAATCTTCCGCAAATTTTCAAATATGCAAACAAACCTCCGCCTCTCCGCCGCCCAAACCTCCGCCGTCTCAACTCTCTATCACTTCTTCGGCCGCCACCTCGTCCTCCTCCGTCTCTCTCCCTTCTCCCTCCTCTTAGAATCGCCTCCATCTCTGCTAAGATGGAGGGAAAAAAAAAAAAAAAATGGAAGAACTCAGATGAAGATGAAGGGGAAGAGGCTCAGATCTGGGATTCCAAAAATCACCTCTTAAATTAACCCGTAAGGGGGATTCCAACCCGGATGATGATATGCCGCCATTCTCCGCCGCCCTCCGCCGTGGATCCTGAACAGCAACACCACCTCCGGAACTCAATCTGTTTCCTTCCTCGAATCTCCTCGGATCGTGCTTCGGAGAAACCTTCCTTTGCTGCCTCCAGTGGTAAAACGGCGCCGGTCTGACGCGGAACCTCTCCCCCAGCAGATCCTGCGGCGGCAAAACCTTGGTTGCCATTTTTCACCCGAAAAATCTCAAAGAAAAAGAGGGAACCCAACCCAGATCATAGCACAATCCAAAAAAGCAAAACAAAATCAGGGTTTCTTAATTCTTGAAGATTGAAAGAGGGATAGATATCATGTAAAGGCAGATGCAGATTGAACTCTTTCTTGGTTTGAGAGCTCCTCTTCTTCTTCCTCTTGGGGGCGGAAGGAGTGCCCTTTTGGTCTCCATTGAAATTGGAATTTGCAGATTCCAGTTCTTCCATTTTCTTTGTTTCTATTTTTTCTTTTTTTTTTTTTTTTGTTTATTTGTGTTTTTTAATTTCTTAATTAGTGAAAAAATGAAATGTCTCATTTGCCCTTAATAAATCGCGTGTAACACACGCACAAAGCCTTGGCAGGAGATTTTGGCCGGAATGTTGACTCAGGTATTGAAATTGACCAAAATACAAAGGTTGGGTACTGATTTGTCAAAAATGAAAGGTTGGGTACCAAAGTGCAACGCACCCCAAAGGTTGGGGTGCAAAGAAAGATTAACCCTTAATTTTAATATAAATGGTTATTAGTTTATTTTATTTTATTTTATAATTTTATTTCGTTAATTAATTCATTTAATTGATAATTAAGAATTAATGTTAATTAATCATGTTTTAATTAGGCTAATTAATTAATTTCATTAATCGTTCACTTTAATTTTAATTTAAAAATGAAATATAAAATTGTTTATTTAATTTGGAATTGATATGAAATTGTTAACGTTTGCGCATGAGTGTTTTAATCGCGCTTCGTTCTTATATGATTTGATACCGAAATTTCATGAAAATCTAATATGTTGTAGTTATATGTGTCATGAAAATGAATATATGCTCGTTTCATGTTTTCGGATTCATTTGCATTAGTTTCGAATTTATTTTGATTTCGGAATCCAAAATGGGGGCTAACGAGCAATTAGCGCACCTTTGGTTCCGTATGTGATATCTTGAACTAGGGAACTCGGATTCGAGTTTCGTCAACTTCGCTGAACTCGTAACGAAAATTCGGTTTCAATGAATTTAGCCTCATATTTTTCTAAGACGTTTGGAACCCCCGAAATTCAATCGAAAAACGAGACGACCGTTAAATTGCCACACTTAACCATTTTCCTCATATCTTCTTCAAACTTTGACCAAATTAACTATGGTTGGAGGCTATGGAACCCTAGTTAAGCACACTATCACTCCATGCCCTCTCCTAACCGAACCATACTCAGAAAACAAGAGAAAAATCAGCCCAAAACCCCTGCTCCAGTTCCATTCCCGTAACCTTGCCAAAGCTTGGAGATTCAAGGCTCAAATCTCTTCCATCTTCCATCCAATCCACAAGGTAAGCTTAGGATTGTGATATACATTCAATATGTGTCATTTTAAGCTATGCATCCCCAATTTTGAGCATGTTTTCCTGATGTTTGGAGAAGATGATTGAATAGTTAGGTTAATGTTAATTCTTGATGAATTCATGCCATTCTTGCCTTGTTTCTTGAATTGATGAGTAATATATTATCTATATGACCTGATTACTTCACACATATGCATGATTTTTGTGGGTTTTACATGAAACTTAATCAGCCATGATTGAACCTCTATGGAAGCTTGAAGTATGATCATGATCCTCCATCTTTTGCTTTCTTGTTGCTGCGTGCTATGTTTTGCTCGATTGTTACATGTTTTGCTGCTCTTTTTATCGTGTTTTGGCTGCTACTTTGCTCTTCTATATGACCTGAAGAAGTCCCCTGTTGCTGCTGCAAGAATGGTGAAGAAACAGGGGCGGTTGCTGTTCAGTTTCGTGACTGCTATGGGCAGTCGCGGCCGTGACCGAAATCAGGCCATTATTGGTCACGGTCGCGACCCAAATTTAGCCATGTTTCGACCTGAAGCTGCTGGAATAATTACTGGAAAATATGGTAGCGACCGCGACCCATTTTAAATTGAATCTCAGTCGCGGCCGCGACCTTTGTTTTGCACAGTTTCATGCTTTGCTATCTGTTGCTGCGTAGTTTGCTGTCTGATTTGCTTCTTAATGATTAATTGTGCATGTATGTATGAGTGTGCATGTGTTTTGTGCTTGTGCAATTAGTATATATATATATATATACTATATGTGCATTATAATTAAATGCATGCATGTATGATATTGTGTGTTTATATGTATAATAGATAATTAGTGCATGCATGAATGTGTATACGTAGGTATAGATATTAAATGCATGGCTTAGATATATATATTATAGATATTAAATGCATGCATGAATTATATATATAAATTAGGTAATGTGCATGCAAATATTTATATATTATTAAATGCATGCAGGTACGTGTATATATATATATATATATATATAAATGTATTTATATATTTTATATGTTATGAATTAATTATATAATTAATTTTAGAATTTAATTGTTATCTATTTCGTGTTAATTAATTTTCGATCTTGATTTAAATTTATTTAATTGTCTATTCTCTAATTATAAATGTGATTTAATACGTGCTTTGATCATATTTGAAATTCTTGAATCAATTTGATTTAAATGTGAAGGATATGAACTTAAATGAAGTTGAATGATTCCTGAAATGAATGTTTATATGTCTTTTAAGACATTAATAGTACACATGAACGTGTTCATTACATAAAATGATCTTTTATACATTCATATCATGATCAATGCATTGCCGTGCATCATATATGGTTCATTTAGACTCTTGAGTCTCACGAATGCATTGTTATCCTTGTACAGTTTCTCCAGGGCGGAGATGCCGGGTTCTTAGGCTTCTTCGAGTCTTCTTTTCTTCTTGGTATTGTTCGGTAAGAGGCGTTCAGGTGGGTTTCTCTTCTATTTAGTTAAATGACCCTATATACTCCCAACGTGTAAAGATTTCAGCCAAAAGTATATATGTATATAGAGTCGTTTTCCTGAGTCAATGATTTTAAACGTAAGCCCTTATTTATGAACCTACCAAATGTTTTGGCAAGAAAAGAAAGAATGTTATGCACAGAATGGGGCCCAGGGACTTGGTGTGAGTGGTGACCCGAGGAGGCATGGGCTGACGGTGAACCCTCACACTAGTCCCACCAATGAACGGCGTAACTGGACCTCGTTAGGAGTTAGCGAGGAATGGACGCTGAGTGCCATCTGGGGAGTCATGTTCACCTTTTGGTCAATGAATGGATGGTTCGGGCCGATCACCCGGCCATCACCCGGAGGAAGAAGGTGTAAATGTTCATGAATGTGCACAAAAGAATGTTATGCATGAATGAAAGAAAGAAAGAAAGAATGTTTAATGAACTACACGAGGTGTTAGTTGGAGATAATGAACGCCTACTCGCCGGGCCACAAAAGACTTAAAGAATGGAAATGAACGTTATAATCCCTTTTGATGACTTCTTTATTTTACCCACTTGGGAAATGCTTTAAAACCTCATTTGGGATTATAACTTGCATGTGAATGTTAAATATTGTTGTATATGCTATTTATGCCTCATTTTATACCCACCAGTCTCGTATAGACTGAACCCGGATTGTTTTCAGTGTTCTTGCAGGTTTGGAGTGCTAGGCGGGAAGTCAAGTCTTTTAAGTCTTTCGGTTAAGTCAGAGTCTCTACATATGCATATTGAACTATAATTTGTTTAAGTTATGGAGAATGTATGATTGGTATTGATTGTTACTACTATCAGGGATTCTGAACAAGTTATAGGAATAGAGAGAATATGATATTAATGTTTTATGATTTTATTCAATTTCGGGATTAGGTAGCTATGCTAGTTGAACCCGTTGTTATTGCTTATCTTGTTATGTATGTATGTACTTCGCTTCCGCATTGGTGATATTTCTGTTTTATTGTCTCTTTGATTGCGATAGTTAGCCCCCACCTAGCTTAGCGAGTGTGTATGTCCCCGTTCGCCGTGATCTAGCTCGGGTATGGATTGTCCATTTCATATTCGGGTCGGGTTTCGGTGCGGGGGATGTGGTACCTTGCGCTCGGGTGCTACATAACAAGCAAGTGAAAGCTAATAACTAAAGACTGAAATAAACTGATTAAGAGATAGGTTATCCTAGCCACGTTGTTCATATAATTCATGCCATTGGTTCGATCATCGATGAAATAATCAACTTTAATTTCTTGATAGACCGGCTATAGTGGTAACAAGCTCTACACACTTGATCCTTTCTTATTTTTATAATGATTATGCTACGATCACTAACCATCTTCTTATCACAAAGCAGTCTTAAAGATACAATCCTAAGATTTAACCTCGTGATAGCATTAATCATGAAAAGGATACCGATCCTAACCAACGAACTCAAGAAGCTTGGAATGTTTAAATTATTATGCATGCATCTCATCACTATCAAACAAACATGGAGGTAAGCCTTCAATGATGTGTAACTCTTAAGCACGTCTAACATGATAATTACGGATCAAGTATTTGGTAGTCAAATAGAACAAGTATCAAGACAATAGTTGATCAGAAAATCATCTCAAAAACGAGTTCAAAGCATACAACCAAGATACATGCATATACCCAGAGATTAGAGCTGCATAAAATCACTTAGACCTCACAAATTCAAAGCATGAATCAAAGAAACAACTCAACCAGGATAAAAGAGACTTAACTGTTGTACATTCTTGCAAAAAGATCAGATAATAAACTATTTGAGAACTTAATTTAAGCAAACTAAGCTTGTCTACACGAGTGTGTTCATAAATAACACAATTCCAAGCATAAATATTAGCTAAAAAGATAACAAAAGGGAAAAGAAATGCTTGCTGATCATAACAGGGGAGAAATCCCCTGTTTTCTTGTTGTTCTTCAACTGCTACAGCTGCTGCATGCCTTTCTTCTTCAAGAAAACTATCATTTGCTCTCTCATAAACCTTGCTTATATGGTTGGTAATCTCAACTTGATCAGATATTTCAAGGCAAATATTCTTTTAGAATCCCTAAGTATCATGATTACCAGCCTTGAGACGCAAAATACTGGTTAAAGCTATAACAAGCAGCTCAATTTGGCAAAAAGTAAAAGTCAACCACAATATTTGACTTTGGTGAGATGTCTGGTACGTCACCCTTGGCTTAAGGGATGATCATGACTTGAAGGTCATGGCTCAGGCCTTTTTCTTCACTTGTAACTTCTTTTGATCCGAATTTTGCATAATCCTTCATTCCAACGTAATTAGACCTGCAAAGCCATATTTAAGCATAATTAAGTAGATTTCCAGTCAAATATAGGGGGAAAATCAAAGAAAATAAAGCACAAAATATACACTAACACTGCTCGTCTTTTCCGATCTACACGTGGATTGCGAAAGGGAGATCCTCTTTCTCTCTCTTTATTTGTGTTAGCGGCAGATTTTCTTTCATGCTCTTTAAACAAGTTAGCTGATGAAAATGCTTTCTGCAGGTACAAAGCTCACACTACTAGATGCATTTCGCACCTTTCATATGCCGATGACATGATGATTTTCACGAACAGTCGAATGGATTCCCTATTGAAAGTAAAGGAGGTTTTGAACAGATATGAAGATATACCAGGTTAAAAGATCAATCCTGGGAAGAGCTCTTTCTTGGTTGGAAATAACTTCACAAAGGCAGGTGACATGGTTCGGGAAGTGTTCGGGTATAATCGCGCTAGCTTGCCTATCTCATACTTGGGGGCTCCTCTATTTTGTGGGCACAAAAAACTAGTGCTATTTGATAATATGATCAAGAAAAGGAGAGCAAGATTAAGCGGATGTGTTACATTACTTTGTTTTAATTTTGATGATTTACAAGTTGTGATCTTCCTCATTATCTAAAGCTCTTCTTGCAGATTGAAAAGACCAAAGACCGCCTTACTTGAAGTCAAGAAGGAAAGCTCAAGATAAAGCCAAAGAAGGAATCACAAAAAGAGTAGTTGAAAGTAAAGTTGATCAAAGAAAGCAGCTCATCTGGTACCTTCTGGCACTAAAATAATTGTTTGAACTTTCAGCTCAACCTCTTCAAGAACCAAAAGAAAGCACGGCCAAAAGCATCTTGAAGAATGAAGAAAGAGAAGAAGTTGTCAAAATTGTTAGAGACTAAGTTTGTTCACAACCTTCAAGCTAAAGGAAGAGCAAGGTAAGGAAAGGAGCTACTCAGATTGTCAGAAGTAAATAAGGATCAAGACCAAGGAAGAGAGATTAATTGAGGACGAAAATGTTTTAGTTCATTTGGTATCAGATCACCAGCTGGTACAAAACTCTCTTAAAGTCCACCAAGATTCCAAGTGATGTTGAAAGGCACAAAAGGTTGAATCCTACATGGCAAATTGAAGGATCAAGAGCATGAGTCAGCACCTGCATCAACACAAAATCTCTCAGAAGAAAATGCACAATGGCTTTTTCATCAACTTGCAGAGAGTAAAAGGAATAGAAGAAAAAGTCAGCACAGTGCACTTGTTTGGTACCTCTGCATTGGATAACGTGCTGATTTTAAAATTCAAAATAAAGAATCTAACGACTCTTTTGGAGTTCACTCTTTAAAAGGAATGCAGATACAACTTCAAGGGATATTCAAGATCTCTCATTAGCTGCCTTACACATAGAGATCATAGAGTTCTCATAGTATTCTTAAACTTGTAAGATAGCTTGGGTCTTGTAACGTTTGGTTCCACAGTCATATGTGTTGTTTGGTTTCTTAGATTGTTTCAGAAGTATCATGGAAGGTTTGGTTCCATAGTCTTAGTTACATAGGAACCTTCCTTCTTCTTGTATCTTGTACTCATATCAGTTTATATAAGTCCTCTTTAAAATCCTAAGCATAACAAACTTAGGTAGTGAACTAACTTGCCCAACTCGTGCCTTTCATAGTTGTGGTAGGCCAACCACTATAAATTCCTTGTGTTCCTTTTGTTATTACTTACTCTGTTCTAGACGGGTACTAATTTCACTTTGGTTCCAGTTGTGTTATG
This sequence comes from Lantana camara, assembly GCA_037501455.1. Taxonomy (NCBI): domain Eukaryota; kingdom Viridiplantae; phylum Streptophyta; class Magnoliopsida; order Lamiales; family Verbenaceae; genus Lantana; species Lantana camara. Next base: position 96,473,928 of record CM074857.1, on the reverse strand, counting down.
TTCACATCGCATATGTTCCAAATTATGGAACCTCCTAAAGCCGTTTTAGTTGTCATTGAGAGGATGTGTAATAGATTCTTTTGGGTTCTACGTCGGAAAAAAGGACCATTCATTGGTGTAAATGGGATAGATTGTCTTTTCCTACAGATGAAGGGGGTCTTGGTGTTAGGAAAATGGAGGATATGGTGGAAGCTTATTCTTATAAGTTTTGGTGGAGATTTTGGACTGACCAATGCATATGGGCTGAGTTCTTGCGAGAAAAATACACAACAACAGCTTGTCATCCGATCTTGGTTGAGAGTGCGCCCCACCATTCTCATGTTTGGAAGCGGCTTTGCCGAGTAAAAGAACCCGCCGAACAGAATATCGTGTGGGAATTAGGTGGAGGTAATGTTTCCTTTTGATTTGATAGATGGTTGGACAAGGATAGACTTTGTGAGACTAATTTTGGTGGGCCAAGTGAGTTACGAGTTAGGGATTTGAGGAGTGAAGGAGCATGGAATGAGGCGAAACTCTTGGAGTTAGTTGACCAGGAAGATTGTGATCGTATATATATGCAAGGTTCCATGCTTAAACTATAACAAAGACACTTTGGAGGGCTGATAGGACGGGAGTTTTCACGACGGCTTCAGCTTGGAATTTAATAAGACAAAGACGAAGCAACTCATCTTTGCTTAGGGCAATATGGTCAACGGGTTTAACCCCTTCGATTTTTTTTTTCTTTTTTTTGGAAGGTAAAAAATATATTAATCCACAAATGTATAATTACAAGAGTATAGCAACAAACCCCCCAGAAACCAAACACACACACACCCCGGACTAAATTGCCTCGTTAAAACCCTTCAAGGGGAAAACCCAAAAGGGACAAAACCCCTCAAAGGGAAAGAGTACAATCGGCGATCCGGGAAGGCGGAACTAAAAACAAGAAAGCCAAAAACACAAAGGAAAAAGAAACTCAACGGGCTGGAATAAAAGCTAACCACTAGCAGCCCCTAATTAGTGAAATAATTCGAAATAAAATCAACCGGATATAAGCCATATAAAACCGTATAAGCCAAGCGCTTAATGCGCGTAATATAATCAAGGATATCAATATTGGCTTGGTCAAGTGCGGTCTTATTTCTTCCTTCCCATATTGCATAGATGGTGCAGCAAAATACAAGCTTTGCAATCTTCGATTTCGGTCTTGCCCCAGAAAAATACTTCCTCATAATTCGAACAGAGCTCCTCAAGCTGTTCATGCCATGATTCAACCTAGCCCAATTTTTCGTTAGGCCCCAGATTTGCTTCGTAACGTGGCAGTTGAAGAACAAATGCGAAGCGCTTTCATTTTCTAGATTGCATAGGGGGCATGCTCTAGAGATGTCCAAGTATAAGAGGTTATCCCGCGTTGGGAGCCTACCTCTAAGTGCAAGCCAAACAATAAAGCTTACCTTCGGAGGTATATATGATTTCCAGATTATCTTAGCCCAAGGAATTCTATCACCTTTGTCCCGTAGTTCCTCATAGATGATATCCGAACGGAGGTCACCCTCTCTTGTCATTTCACCTAGCTTGACCACCGTATGTGCTACATGACCATATCTTTCCAAGAATAAGTCCCGAATACTAGCAAGTTTCTTCATTAAGGGTGAGCTACGGCTATGGGGTGTCCAAGCCTAAATTGATTCAGTATTCAAGTAGATATCATGCACCCATTTGATCAAAAGGCTGTCTCTCTTTTTATGTATATCCCATATGTTTCCCGCAAGGAGGGCTAGATTCCATGTGCTTGCATCTTTAATACCAATGCCTCCTTCTTCCTTTGGTTTGCATATATCCCGCCAGGCTACTTTTGCTTTCTTCCCACTCCAAAGGAAGTTTCTGCACAAGGATTCAATCTTATCAATAATTGTGGCAGGTATGGGAAATGCTTGTAACCAAAAGGATTCTACTCCCTGTATGACCGATTTGATCAATTCCACTTTCCCGGCGTATGAGAGAGTATTGGTCTTCCAAACGTTTAAATAGTTCTCAATAGAACAAAGGAAGGGCTGATATTGAGCCACCGAGAGCTTTTGTGGGGCTAACGGAATACCCAAATATCGTGTTGGAAAGGTCCCTTCTTTGTAGGGGGCAATATTCATGATTGCATTCTTCTCATGATTCGGTATTCCGGCCAAATAAATACTTGATTTGTTGGGGCTAACGGTCAACCCCGAGGCCCTGCGAAACTCTTCAATTGCATCCATGAGAACCTGTACGGAGTAAGTGTCACATCAACAGAATAGCATAAGATCATCTGCGAAAGCAAGATGCGTAATGTTAAGGCTCTGACACTTAGCATGAAAATTAAAATTTGATTTAGTGCGTGCAATGAGCAATCGGGAAAAATATTCAATACACAAGAGAAATAAATAAGGAGAGATAGGGTCTCCCTGTCGAATTCCCCGCTTGGCATTGAATTTTCCATGTAGTTCCCACTGAAGATTAACGGAAAAAGAAGCGGTTTGTACACATTCCATAATCCAACCAATGAATGTGTTCGGGAAACCAAGTGCAGTTAGGAGGCCTTCCAAGAAATCCCACGAAACTGTATCAAAGGCCTTAGTAAGATCCAATTGCAACATAACACGAGGTGTGCTCCTTTTAATGCCATAGCCTCGGAGGAGCTCTTGTGCAAGGAAGATATTATCCTTCATTTTCCTCCCCGGGACAAAAGCCGCTTGTGCCGGGTCAATGATATCATTCAGGACATTTTTGAGCCGGGAAGTGATCAGTTTTGACATCACTTTATATGTGATATTCATGCAGGCAATGGGGCGGAAATCCTTTACATCCGTTGCACCCAACTTCTTGGGAATTAAGGATATCGCAGTATGATTGATTTGCTTGAGGAGAATACCATTTGTAAAGAATTCCTGGATGACATTCACAAAATCCACCTTGATTAAGTCCCAAGAGGTTTTGAAAAAGCCCGCCGTGTATCCATCCGGTCCCGGGGCCTTATCATTTCCAATATCAAACAAAGCCATACGTATCTCTTCTTCACTAAAAGGCTTTTCCAATTCTGTTGCTTGAAGGGCTGTCACAACCGGCCACAACTCAACAATGGCGGGTTCCAGAGTAGTTGTGCTCATTGGAGCACCAAATAAGTTCTGAAAATACGAAACAAAGCAGTCTCCCACTTCCTTAATTGAGCAGGTTGCCGTGCCATCCCCTTTGATTATGTGCGTGATGGCTGCCCTGGTTTGGTTCTTCTTGATGATAGAGTGGAAGTAGGCTGTACATTTATCCGCTTCCATGATGTGAGTAGCCTTTGCTTTTTGTTGTAGGAAGGCCCGTTCCGCCTCTTGAAGGAATTTGCATTTTTTCCTTGAGGCACGGACTTTGTCAGCTAGCGCATGGCTTGTTGGGGCCGCTAGGAGATTGTCATAGTCAATTTGAAACTGTCTCTGAGCTTCCTTAACCCTTGTAGATATGTGACTAAAGTTCTTCCTATTCAATTATTTCAATGGTCCTTTTAATCCTTGTAATTTTTGCAAAGGATATACTGCGCCCGCCCATAGTACCAAGTATTCCACTTTGTTACCACAATGCTCCCAAAGTTTGGGTGTTTAACCCACATATCAAAGAACTTAAATGTTTTGGTTTTAGTATGTTGTGTTCGCCCAAATCGGATAATCACTGGAGTATGGTCCGAATCCGGCACCATTTTCATAAACTCAACATTGCAATTGATTCCCAAGGTGCCCCATTGTTGATTAATAAGCGCCCTGTCCAACTTAGCAAAAAGATTGGATTTCTGCCAAGTATAGAATTCTCCTGTTGACAGGGCATCCATGAGACCGAGACTGCTCCTGAAATTTATAATGTCACGCATGGCATATGCAGTAGGAGTGCTGCCAATCCTTTCGCTTGCATCCGCCACACAATTGAAGTCCCCAACAACAAGCCACGGTGCGGTAGATGGTATATTCAAATTCTTTAACTTGTCCCATAATTGTATCCGCGCCGCCACAGTGTATAATCCATAAACAAAAGAAGCATGAAACTCAATGTGAGTGACACGACATTTAAGAAAAACATGAATTAATTGAGCGGAGATATCAATAATGTTACAATTTACATAAGCATCATTCCAACAAACCACTATTCGCCCATTATTAATAAAATTGAAATTTTGTACATATCTCCAATTAGGCAATTTACTACGCATAAAAAAATCCAAAGTATCAACTGAAATTTTCGTCTCAAGAAGACAACTTACATTGCAATTTTTCTCACGGAGCAATTGGGCCACCGCCCTTTGTTTGTCCGTGCGGTTCAGCCCCATCACATTCCAAGAAAGCACATTTATTTAGCCACAGAGGGGGTACCGGCGCCCCCGCCGCTCATCAATTTAGTTTTCCCTTTTTTCTTTTTCCTTTCCATCGTTTGCCATTGCTCTGTTTCTTGGGGTTCATTCAAGAGGTTATCTTCGTCCTCAGAGTGTAAAACGTATTCTCCTCCATGTGTTTTAGGAGGAATTTTGGAGCTACCAATCGCTGCAACTGAGCTTTCAAACTTGTCAATTTCATCAACATTTACAATTTCGCTAGCTCCCCGTATAGGCTGACTTGTCGCAGCAGTGCCTTGCACTTGCGGGACTTGTCCAGTTACGTGCGGGCTGTTGCTAGGCTTTATCGGCCTAGTTTGGCCATCAAGGATAGGCCGCTGCGCAGGAGCATTGTCGCCTGCAATGGATGGCTGGGCGGTAGGTTTGGGCACCCAAGTCACTTTGACCCTGTGCACAGGTGCCTGTTTCTCATTGTCTACCTTTTGTGTTTCCGGTCTTCTCCTTGGAGGAGGCGCTGATTTTTTAGGCACTTTTCGGGTCATGATGGGATGAACGTTGCCCTTATCATCACTATAGCATTGCCATGCATGATGCCCATTTTTCTCGCAAAAACAACAATAATTCGGATAGGACTCATAAGTAACTGGAAGTTTAAGATTTTTTCCATTAGGCAGAAAACAATTCACATGGTGTAATGGAATTTCAGTAGCATCAATTTCAATTAAAAATCTAGCATAACTGTACCTTTCATTTTTTTCCGTGATCTTGTCGGTACAGATTGGTTTTCCAAGGCAGGAGGCTATCATGCTCAGCCCCGTTTCATGCCATACTGCTGCCGGTGTGTCCTCTACCTTGACCCATACCGGTACCTTGAGAAATTCAAGCTTGTCGAAGGCGAAGTTTTTGTCCACCTTCTTAAGTATAAGCGTAACATTCCCAACTTTATAAGGGCCATTGCGTAGGAACTTTTCACTATCCAAGGCGTTGGTAAATTTGAAGATAACCCATCCCTTTGTGTGCGGTATCAATTTGATTGGCATCTCAAACGTTTTCACAAAATTTTCAACTACTTGGATGCCCGGGAATCTTCCAGTGAACGCACCTGCCAAACAGTGCCCCCATGTCTCCTCCACAGATTGAAGGTGCTCCTCATGGAACCAAAATCCCTTACGGTCCACATCAATTTGTTTAAGTGGAAGGCGTTCGTTATCATTGACATTCCTGTTATCTTGAAACAAGCTGGAATAGGTCTTGTTTCGACGAGCTTCAGCAGTCTTAGAATTCTCCCCCACTGCATAAGTGTTCGTATCTCTTGGGTGTTCCTCGAGGGTTTGTTGCCTGACGATCTTGCCCCCAAGATTTCTTTTACCCGAAACTAATTCCACGGATTTTTCTCCATTCAAAAGAGTATTAACCATAGATAACTCAGCATCCGTATATTTCAAATTCAAATTTTCCTTCCCAATCAAGGCAGGATACTCTAAGAGATTCGGATGAGATCGGGTTCCACCTAAGGCGTTGATTTTATCCTTAATCACCGGACTGACTTCAACCACCTCATTCGCCATGTAAGGCAAAATAGCATCACCATCCGCTGAGTTGCGCTCCACATCAGCTGACTCATGATCGACGTCAGTCCTTGACAAATCAGCCTTCCTAACTCCGTTAAGATTTGCAGCAGCCACCAAGTCTCCGCCGCTCGGGTTTGCCTTTTCCGGCGCCTCTATCAGTTCCGATTGGACCTCTTGCAGTTCCAGCCCCTTTGTTGTGGCTTTAGGTTTACGAACAAGGGGAAAAAACGAGTTTGATGTGCTTGTCTTATCCCCAGAACTGGAATCCGCCATGCTTGCGTTGTTCTTGTTTTTCATCTTGCTAAGTGTCGAACTTGAAGATTCCTCTTGATAGCTTTGTGAACCGTGCTGAATCTCCAGAATTTCGTCCAGGCGTTTATACTTTTGACGTTTACGGGATCCCTTCCCAATGACAGAAATTCATCAAGAAGAAAGACTTACGTAGTTCAAAATATCTTTCAACTCCAAACCAAATTTCTAGTCGGTAAAGTTGAAATCTGTGATAATCTTCAAGTAATATTGAATAATCCACCAAAGGATTGGTAAAATTAATCATTATATGTAACAGATTCCGAATTTGTACACCAAACATGCAAAACCGTGACAGCCTTCAAATCCGCAACAAAACACCAAACGAACTTGATTAATCCACCAAACGAAACGATGAAACAAATCGGTAGATGGATTAAAACAATGATTTAATCGGTGAAAGTGCTGAGAAACGTTGAAAAAACTTCACGAATCGGTAGAGAAAGAGTAAGAAAAGTGTACGTATTCTAGAGAGAGAACAGAGCGAAATCCCCTAGAGAGAGAAAGTCTCTCACACGCGTATTTATCTTTTGTGTATTCTTTGTTGAGTGCACCGCAGGAGGAGCTAATCCGAAGCATACTCAACGATTCTTGTTTTTATTTGGCGGCTTATCAACGATTGGCTGCCAGTTGATGATAGACTTCGTCGCAAAGGTTTGATGGTTACTTCCAAGTGCCCTTGTTTCTGTGAGATGGAGAATGTGCCCACTTTTTTTTGCTCAGTCATAAAGCAAAGATGGTTTGGGAGCACTTTGGGGAGTGGTTTGGAATCGATAAGCCAGATACTTGTTAGCAAGGAAAGTTCTGAAATTAAGGATCCTAATTGATTCTATGATTGATCTTCCTTTATTAGATAGTGTTGTGTACATTATATATTCATTGTAAAGATTGTTCATAGTGATTTTACGTTGAAATCAATACAGAAACAATTCCTTCCAACCATATGGCGTCTCTAATAATTAACATGGTATCAAAGCGGGCGAAGATCCATTAAACGGATCCGACCCTTGCTCATCACGTACCCCAGCCTTACCTGATACATCAGCCATGGCCGACGACAGCAGTACGGCCAACTCCGGCAAGGAATCACATCAGCCCGCTGATTCCTTGGCCGCTCAGTTATCCAGCCTTCTCCAGAATCTGCAACCCAATCAAACCCCACCAAATCAACCAAATCAACCAACCATGACTCAGACAGTTTCAATTAGCATCAAATTAATAGAATTCAATTACTCCCTGTGGTCTCGATTGATGAGGATGGCAATCGGGGGAAGAGGGAAGTTGAGCCACCTTACCGGCGTTCACCACCACCAGCGGCGGCGGACCCAAGCTTTACCCAATGGGAACAATCAGATTTGATCGTCTGCTCATGGATACTTGAAAACATGGACCCAAATCTGATTGCAAATTATGCCTAGTACCCCACGGCGAAGGCTCTATGGGACGGATTGCAGGCAACGTATGGCCAAGGTGGAGATAGCCTCCAATTCTTCGATCTCACAGTTAGGGCCCACAGCATGAAGCAAGGCGGTGATTCAATCGAACAATTTTACAGTAATCTTCAGAGAATTTGGAGAGAAATAGAACTCCGACAACCCAATCCCATGTCTTGCGAAGGGGACATCGCGATTTTCAACCGCCTCAGATCGGAGAGTCGCCTCTTTCAATTTCTCGCCGGAGTGGATGATCGGTACGACACGGAGCGGCGGGATCTCCTCAAAGAACACCCTCTGCCATCCGTAGAGAAGGCGTACGCCACCATCCGACGGGAATCAGCTCGTCGAGAAATTATGGGCGGCAATCATATCTCATCATCGGTGGCCGGTTCCAACGGCTTAGGATCGGGGTTCATGGCCGGAAACCGAGGCACTGGAAGGGGGTCCGGACCAGTGGGTCAGTGGGACACCACCAAGCCACGTACAGGGCCACCTAAACAGGGTCAGGCGGCTCCTCGACGCGGCGGCGGTGTCTGGAGTGGAGGCGGTAGTGGCGGTGCCGGGAATGGAGAAGGAAACAGCACGGAGAAGACGGTCGTGAAGTGTGGCTACTGTCGCAGAGACGGGCATAGAAAGGAAGACTGTTTTGAGCTTATCGGGTGGCCCACCGGGTGGCGGAGCCGCCGTCGCGACGGTGCGATGTCCGGCAACAAGCCCGCCGCTAGCGGCGGAGAGAAACAGGCGGTGGCTCACACCGCTCAAGGAGCAGAAAACCCAGACTCAACCAAGACGGCGGATGAAGGGGAACAAATGGGAGCAGCATTCTTAGGTATTAGGGATGGATGGGTAAAATACCCATCCTACCCCCCACCCACTTTATTTAATTTTTTCAGCCCTTGGTTTATGATAATTGTAATTCAGCCCCTAAAATTGAGTTTCCTTGTACAAGTAACCCCTATGTTTCTAGTGTTGATCATTGTGACCCAAAACAGTATAAATTAAATAAAGAGGAAGGAGTGGCCCTCCAAGCCAACACCCACAAGGAAGGAAAAAATGCACGATGGATTTTTGACTGTGGGGCCACTGATACGATGACGTATGACCAGTCGGATTTGGTCGAAAGCACGAATCCCAGGATATCCTCCATTCAGAATGCCAATGGGGGGGTATCACCCGTTCTCAGCGCAGGAACAATTAATTTATCTCCCTCATTGAAATTAAAAAATTGCCTTTATGTGCCTAATTTATCATGCAAGTTGCTCTCTATCAGTCATGTTACAAAGGAGTTGAATTGTGCCGTGCTGATGTTTCCTACGTTTTGTTTGCTACAGGATCTTCAGTCGGGGAGAGTGATTGGGCGTGGTACTGAACGAAAGGGGTTGTACTATGTGGACGAGGTGACTCAACAAGGAACTGCAGCACTTGCTCACGGGACTGTGAACCGCCAACAGTGGTTGTGGCACCGACGGTTAGGTCACCCGTCCGTAGGGTATCTTCAGTCTTTATTTCCTTCAATTTTTCCTCAGAACAGTCAGTTGACTTGTGAAACATGTATTCTTGCTAAGAGTCATACACAACATTTTTCATCGTCAACTTCTAGAGCTGAACATGTGTTTTCTTTAATTCACTCGGATGTATGGGGACCTGCCCCGAATATTGGTGCTCATGATTTTAAGTATTTTGTGCTATTCATTGATGACTGTTCTCGAATGATGTGGGTTTTCTTCTTGAAACATAAGTCTGATGTTCCTGGAAAATTTATGGAGTTTTTTAAACTTGTCCAAACTCAATACAAGTCACAGATTCAGGTGCTTAGGTCTGATAACGGGGGGGAATATGTTAATGCCACCTTAAAACAATTTTTTCAGGAAAATGGGATAATACATCAAACTTCATGTCCCCATACTCCTCAACAAAACGGGGTAGCCGAACGGAAAAATAGACAAATTCTTGAAATGTCTAGGGCTCTCCTATTTGAGTCTCATTGCCCCAAATCTTTTTGGCCGGAAGCAGTGGCCACATCAGTTTACCTTGTAAATCGCCTACCCACTAAGGCATTGCAACTTAAAACGCCCTTACAGTTTTTACGCACCCAGGTCAGCATACCTTCCTCCTTAGTCCTTCCTCCCAGAGTTTTCGGTTGTTCTGTCTTTGTTCATATTCAGAAATCTGATCGTACGAAACTTGATCCATGCTCACTTAAGTGTGTGTTTTTGGGATATGGGGTTAACCAGAAAGGGTATAGGTGTTATCACCCTAGCACTCATCGTCTGTATACGACTACGGATTGTAATTTTGTCGAGACAGAGTATTTTTTCTCCCAACCAAGTGGTCAGGGGGAGACACGACAGGACCCATTGGGTTGGATATCACACCCTTGGCCAGACATGGTCCCAACAGAACAAGTCGGCGGAACCACCGAGCCCGCCAGTCCCACAGTACAGCTCCCGATGCACACCCACACGCCCATCACTCAAACCAATCACACTGATGATCCTGAGGTACGTAGTCGTGATCCCACTAGTGATATACCTTCAATTCAGTATGAGTCTAACAGTGCAGGAAGTAATGTGGACTCGGGAGGAGATGAGACACAGGTACAGGGGGAGATACAGGAAGAAAGAGTGCAGGAGAACAGATATGTGCTTCCTCCACGTGCCAATCGAGGAGTACCACCTAAGAGATATGAGCCTGAGTATGTGGGTAGAACATCTAGGTATCCAATAGCTGACATAGCTAAAGGAAACCTGTCCCAGAGAGCTCATGCATATGCCACTTATGTATACTCTGTGAGGGTCCCGAGCAAGGTAGAAGAGGCTCTTACAGATAAAAAGTGGGTCCGTGCTATGGAAACAGAAATGGAGGCACTGGAGAAAAACGGTACTTGGGAAAAATGCACACTTCCTAGTGGAAAAAAATTAGTAGGGTGTCGTTGGGTCTTCACGGTGAAACACCGAGCAGATGGGAGTATTGAGAGGTATAAGGCTAGGTTGGTGGCAAAGGGATATACACAGACATATGACATAGACTACTCTGAGACTTTTTCACCTGTGGCTAAGATTGACACGATCAGAGTCTTGTTCTCAGTTGCAGCCAACCGAGACTGGAAATTACATCAGTTTGATGTCAAGAATGCATTTCTGCACGGAGATCTCAAAGAAGAGGTGTATATGGAACCGCCACCGGGGTTCGCTAGCGGTTTTGGAGACAGAGAAGTGTGTAGGCTACGGAAAGCACTATATGGGCTAAAGCAGTCACCTAGGGCCTGGTTTGGGAGGTTTACAGCAGCCATGAAAAAAAGTGGCTATGATCAGAGCAACGCCGATCATACACTTTTTCTGAAAAGAAGAGACGGGTTGGTAACATGTCTCATTATCTATGTAGATGATATGATAATTACAGGGGATGATGCAGAAGAGATCTCTCGGTTAAGGGAAAATTTGTTTCGAGAATTCGAGATGAAGGATTTGGGAGAGCTGAAGTATTTCCTAGGGATAGAAGTACTGCGGTCCAAACAGGGAATCTTCATCTCACAGCGAAAGTTCGTTTTAGATCTTCTGGCTGAGATTGGGCTCCTCGAGTGTAAACCAGCTGACACTCCGATGGTGGTCAATCATGGGCTACAGATAGTGAGCGGGGCAGAAGAGGCAGATAAAGGACAGTACCAGAGGTTGGTGGGAAAACTAATCTATCTCTCCCACACTCGACCAGATGTAGCTTATGCAGTAGGAGTCTTGAGTCAGTTTATGCATCAGCCTCAGAAAGATCATATGGATGCAGCACTTAGGGTGTGCCGATACCTGAAAGGACATCCAGGCAGAGGGGTACTCTTTCAGAAGCATGGACACCTTGATATTGAAGCTTACACCGATGCAGATTGGGCCGGGAACCCTATGGACAGGAGGTCAACCTCCGGCTATTTCACGCTTGTAGGAGGAAACCTGGTAACTTGGAGAAGTAAAAAGCAGAAAGTTGTGGCCCTTTTGAGTGCAGAGGCGGAGTTCCGGGGAATAGCACGTGGGGTAACTGAGGTGTTGTGGTTAAGGAAATTGTTGGCAGAAATCGGTTTCCCAGCAGTTGAGGCATGCAAATTGAGATGTGACAATCGAGCAGCAATCAGCATTTCAGAAAATCCAGTACAGCACGACCGTACGAAGCATGTGGAAGTTGACAGACACTTTATTAAGGAAAAATTGGAGGAACGAGTCATTGATATTCCCTTCGTGCGTTCCGAGGACCAATTGGCAGATATCCTTACAAAAGCTGTGAATGGAAGGATTTTTGGAGAAGTTTTGTGCAAGTTGAACATCGGGGACCCGACACTCAACTTGAGGGGGAGTGTTAGCAAGGAAAGTTCTGAAATTAAGGATCCTAATTGATTCTATGATTGATCTTCCTTTATTAGATAGTGTTGTGTACATTATATATTCATTGTAAAGATTGTTCATAGTGATTTTAGGTTGAAATCAATACAGAAACAATTCCTTACAACCATATGGCGTCTCTAATAATTAACAATACTGATTCAGTCGGAATGATTCTTCAACACTGGGTGCGTTCGTCTAGATTTAGCGTTACTAAGCATGTTCGAATAGTCATTCCAATGCTAAATATGTATTACATATGGCGTGAACGGAACTACAAAAAACACGAGGGTCGATCCTTTAGTGTTTATAATATTATACGCCAAGTAAAAATGCAGATTCACAACTTACACAATGTTAAAATAATGACACGGTCATGGTGGGCAGGGGATATTCACGTTGCAAGACAACTTGGAGTTCATTTGGGTATACCAAAGCTAAAGCTGCCTAAGGTGGTGTACTGGGACAAACCAGCAGATGGATGGTGGAAATTGAACTCTGATGGAGCTTCCAGAGGCAACCCAGGTCCATCCGGAATTGGAGGGTTAATTCGAGATCATGAGGGTTCTGTGATTGCTGCGTATAGCGAAGGTATTGGTAGCACTACAATCACAGTGGCAGAGATTCGGGCTGTGGTTAAGGGCCTGTCGGTTGCGGTGGAGTTAGGCTGCTCCAAACTTTGGATTGAAATAGATGCTCAAGCAGTTCTGCAAATATTAGATCGAGGCCAAGTGGGTGATTTTGCTCTTCAGCAGTTCGTTACCAATTAGAATAAGATGATAGGACAAATGGAGGTTCGGATAACACACATATATAGAGAAGGAAACCAGATTTCTGATTTATTAGCTGGTCGCGGGGCAGAGCAGAGCAACAAACCACATGGGCGTTTCCCGACGAACCTCCGCTTCGATTGATTAAGGAAATTTACGATTAGATAAATGGGACTTACCAAGTTTGAGACGATGATCTTAGAGATGTATTCCAATAATGAAGGTCCTCTACGTAAGGTATGGCTTTGTAACTTCAATAAAGTTCTCTCATTTAACCATTTTGGGAAAAATCAGCAGAGAATATTTGGGAAGTTTTTATTTAATGTGTAATGATTATTCATGTGATTATGATTTTAGTTTCTTGGATAACTGTTATCATAAGAATAATTGCTATGAAGCTTTCCCTGTTGTCTATTCCATAGTGGTTGTGTTGAGCAGGATCATTATTGTCGGATGTATGGAAACAGAGGACAACTTGGGTCAGGCAAATGTTCTTCAACTTGGGTTGAGGGTGTTTACGGATTAGCAGCAATCGTCTTCCAAGATACAATAACCACTTCTCGTAATAATAGCACTACAAATTACGAGAACAACGAAATCTAAGTGTATTTCACTGTCTTAGAACTTGGAATCTCATACATTTATTTGAATGTAAGAAATGAATTGGATGATCAAAAATGCATAATGATGAGGTCTATTTATAGATTATGATATACCTTTTCAAAAGGGTGCTTACCTATTCACTTTTAGTCATTGATTAATAAGACACATTTCCGGTTATTATCGAAATAATACAATGTTACATGACACCTTTTCAAATAAAGTGACAACTATTTATCACAATTATTAATCTGAAAGGTCATGTCTTTTGGAAAACATTGCATATATTATATATAAATGTGCCTTTATTAATTATTAACTTTAGTTTTAATTTTCTCATTCAATAATTATTAGATTTGATAAATAAAATTATCAAAATTCCAACAATCCTAATATTCAAATCTAACTAACCACATAATCTTCTTTAGTCCATATAGTATAATATAAATTAATATATAAATATTATTTATATAGAGTGATTTACATAATAATTTAAAATATTCTAATCAAACTTGCACACACTAACAAAAAGTAATACCACCATGACCTCAGCCACAACACACAATTGTAGACTTAGATATTGTTTTGGTACGTCCCAAGATTTTAATGCTTTATGAATAAGGTTAACAATTTTACAAATTTTTTTATATTTATTTTTCTCGACTTTACCTGACAAAAATCATAAGTTTATGGGTTCTAAATTTTAGAAGCATTCAAAAATGGTCGACTGCATAAATTAAAAAGTGTAATCTAACTAGCATCAATTTCACATATTCCAACAATTACACAAGTACCCCAAATTACAGTAATAAGTATAACTGTTGATCCAGCTAAAAATCTCATCCCAACTGAAACCTGGCTTTGAGCTATTTCTTTGCTTCGGGACACTCCCGAAATAGCAATTTAATAGAACAAAGATAAATAGAGGAATCAATATATTCATCAAGCATGGTTTTCCAAACTAAACATGAACACACACATATTTTCATATAATGAATTTATTAAATGATATTTCCGTCTTAACAAAAAGAAAAGAAAAAGTTATTAACTATATTAGTTACTTAAACTGTTGCAAAATGACAAAGAGATGCTATGTCTATCAAAGACAAAATGATTGTTTGAGTGACCCTTTTTATCACTATAAATAAAGTCCGATGATCAAATCTTTCATTGGAACATAATTATTATAATCCGTTCACAACTCTAAATTGTAATAATTAATAATATTAGTTAATCATTCAGTTTTCAAACCATCCAAGACTTTCCATTCCACCGGAAATTATTAAGAGAAGAGAAAAGAACTTTATTTAGGAATAGGGTCGAGTCACTCATTCAATTTCTAGGTTGAGTACGCTACCATATTGAACTAGATGAGATAGCCTACAACAGCTGCAATGGACAAGATCAAATTTGGTTCTTCTTAACATGAATCACCTCAACGCTAGTGTAGTGGAGCTGATTAGTCAACTCGTGACTGCTGAAAGCAAAATTAAGAAGGATAATAAGGTTATAATGATCACGACTCCATCTTCTTCAAAAGCCTTCTAAAGGCAAGGGCAAGAAAACCCAAAGAAGAAGAAGTCCCTGAAGCGCAATGGAGGGGTGAAGAAAGAAAAGCCCAAAAGAAGAAACGTGATCAGAAAGAGGACGTTTGCGCTTCCATTGTGGCAAATCGGGGCATTGGAGAAGAAACAACCAAGAGTATAAAGATACTCAAAAGAAAGGTATGTTTCTCGTTGAAGTAAATCTGTCTATTACTTATAACTCTTGGCTGCTTGATATCGGTTGTGGATCCATATCTATAATGATTTATAGATGCTAAGTGAGTTTCGGCAGCTCAAAGGAGGAGAATGTGTCTTGAAGGTTGGAGATGGGTCTAGCGTTGAGGATCAAACTTTAGGCACAACTATATTAGATTTAGGTGCTTTTGATTTATTATTGAATAAAGTCTTATTTGTACCAAACATTAATCATAATTTCACTACAAAAAAACAGCCGATTTCCGACGAACATTTCCGACGAAATTTTGGGTCTGAACATTTGCGATGAATTTTAGACGAAATTCAGACGAAACTAATAACATTTTACTTTTCTTCTATGATGTAAAATTTGCGGCGAACCTCAGATGAATTTCCGACGAAATATAATTTTAGTTTAAAAAATAAATATTTTTTGTAATTCAGACGAATATTTGCGACGAACTTTCACCTGAGATTTAAAATTATTTTCATTTAATAGATTTCAGATGAAAATTAGTCTGAAAGTCGTCGGAAATTTCAGACGAAATTTAGACGAACATTTTCGTCTGAATTTATTTAACATTTGCGGCCAAATACAGACCCAATATTTCGTCTGAAAATAAGGGGGCTTTTTTTTAGCCAAATTCAGAAGAGTCTTCACTCCAATCATGTATGAACAGTCCGATGATATAGCGATGAAATCCTTCGCCGGAAAATGAGCAGCTGAAATCGAGGTTGTGCGACGCGTCTCCGGCGAGATGTTTCGTCGGAATATTCATGCCCTAATTTGTTGGCTAAGTTCAATCCCTCCTCTCGAAAATCTCATTTCAGGCTTTTCCCTCCCATGTCCGCCACTCTCAATCTCCCTAGCTTGCTGAAAATGTTGTCCTCATTCGAAAGATAGGGTTTGCGCCGCCCCTAGAAACAACCTTCACCCACGTTTTTCGCCCCGTCGAAGCCTCCGTGATTAGTCGTCTTTCACAGCAGCTGAGAACCCTCGCTTATTACCTCTGGGTTCGACCTTCGCAGCAGCTGAGAAGAGTGCAAGAGGTAAGAACTCGTGTAATTGTAATAATTCCTTTAATTTGGTCCTTCATTTATTGAATTTGAACTTTGAGCATGCGTTTCAGGAGAAGGCAGCTTTGGCGGTTCCTGATCGATACATTGAAAATAGAAAACTGATTTCTGCTCCTCAGGTTGCTGTTTTTCTTCTGAAATTCATGTTTGATGGTAATGTTTTGATTTTGAAGAATTGGGAATTTGTGGGTTTTCTTTTTCCATTTGATTTAGGAATTGGGAATTCATGTTTCATGTGTTGTGTGAAATTTTGTTATATTTTGGAGAATTACTAGTTGTGTTAGTCTGAGTAGACCATTCCCTTTGAGTTACATTGTTCCTAGTGCTGGTTATTGATCTTGATTGTTATATTTGGGGCTTGTTGTTAACCAAACTATTTTGATCCTACAATGTTTATGTTCCTATTCTGTTAGCTTCTTCAGAGGATAGTGATGAATGCAGGAAATACTTTCGGAGATGTGATTCTGCAAGTATTTTTCGTTTGATGTTGGATCAGTGATTAGTCTGTAAAAGAATTAGAGAAAGAAAAAACCTTTTTAAAAGAGTGCATAAGACATGCACTAGGGTAGTTTCCTGTAAACTTGATTTTTGACCCCTTTCGTTGCTCCATTTTCTGAGAACTTTAAAGTGGTTATAGTTTTTGAAAAGTAATATTTTTACACAGTATTTGTATGAAACGTTCGATGGTTTAGTCAATGTGTTATGCACTTCTGCTTTAGATTAAGCTGACCTATCCTATATAGAAAAATCTCTTAAGCTAATCATACTTGGAATCCCAATTTAGGATTATTATATTATCTCTTTCTCCCCAAATTAATTTTTTGTTGTTCTGCTGAAACATGTTTTCCGTGGTGGTGTTCACAGGACAAAAGGAACTGGTTCTGGCATTGTACATTCCATTGATATTCATCCATCACGAAAACACACTTGTCTTGTAAGATGCTTCTTATCTTTCCTTGTTACTTTAGTTGTGTTTGTAGTATTTGCCACTATCCATTCTAATTAGATACTGTATTAAAACTCTAAAGAAAGGCCATTTGGAAAGCTGAAATAAGCTAGAAGCTAGAAGCACTTGGGTTCTTATTTGAGCTTCTGGGCATTTGTGTTATTTGAAAGTGCTTTTGTACTTTCTTTTCCACACAATCCCAACTCTTATGACTTTGCAACTTTAGCTTCTCAAAAAGCAGTTCTTTCAAACATCCCCTTAGTTTATCTATTCCCAATTCTGTTTTAAAAAGAATATATTTTTAAAAACTTTTAGAGCGCTGGAGCTAAACTCATTGGCGGCTGCTGTCGGACAACGCCTTGTACAATTCGAGCAATCTCTAAAGTTTTGAAGGAGAGAAAACCTGATTTTTAGAAACAGTCCTAGTCCACAAAATTGCACCTCACAGTTGATTGTCAATTTATTTCATAACTTTGTTTCATTTATTTAAAATGTTGGCCAATGTATCCTATTTATCATATCTTCAAGCAATAGAAAAAGCTATATCACAATATACACCAATATTGATAGCTTCATCCTTGCTGCGTCAAAGTTATTTAAGTGACACATTCTTATGTAATCGTCTACTGTCAGACCCCAATAATTTTAATAGCAACTGAAAACGTGCTTATCAATAGTGTAGAGACCAAAAACGTGGTATCAATAGTTTTCATTGTCAATTTATTTCATAACTTTGTTAACTTTGTTCGTTGTTTTCTTATTTTACTTTGCATAATTTCTGAATTGATCACATTAGTTTAAAAAAAATCAAAGGATTTTGTTACTTTCTCCCAGTGTGTTGGTGTTTGTTATGTTCCAACATATTGACGCATCATGTGGCTGCAAATCATTTACTCTTGCCAGTTGTTAGTCTCTATTTTTTAGTTTATTAACTTGTATTTCTGGTTGCACACTCTTACTTCAACTGGAACGAAGAAAGGTGACCTATTTTTGGCTGATGGAAGAACATCACCACTGATATTAAAGTGGATACAGCTCCAATGTATGATTCCTGATGTATTTATCTCTTGAATTAAGTTTTCCAATTCTGCAATTCCAAAAATTTTACTCTCTTGGCCAAGATAAGAGTATGTCTCCTTTTGTTGTCTTCCTTGTTCTGTGGCTAGTTAATTATTGAGTAGATGAAAACGAATATATTTTTGCTTGAAATATTTAACTGACTAATAAAACCAAATCCCAATGCCAGCTCTTTACCACTGTCACAATTGATGAGCATGTCCCTGGACTGAAGACAATATTAAGCTTTAAAGTCCCTGATCAAAGGTCTGGAAAGGTAAGAGAATTATTTTTTTCTTTGACTGTATTGCATTGGATGCCTGTTTAATTCTGTCTTATTATGACCATTACAGTTTGGTGTTTGCATGAATATTAGTAATTCTGTCTTAATTAAGTGAAGATTGCTGATGTCTTTATTATAAGTCTTTGTTGCATAAATATTGAGCTTATTGCATGTTCTGTTGATTAATCATACAAAAAAACTATTGATAATACCTGATAATTCCTGATATTTTGGGTTAGTTCAGCAAGAAAGTACATATTTTTGCAAAAAGTACTTACATTTGATTTATTTTGAAGTTCTGAAAGCTATTTTTGTTATATATATAGTGAGAAGTTGTATATCCTTAGCAACTTTTCATTATCTTTAGCAAATCAAGTAGGAATTGTTTGATACTAAGTGTACTTGCGCGCGCGAGAGAGTATACATAAAAAAATTCAGTGGACTCCCGCAGTGTTAGTTATCTGTGGCATCGCCCTTGCTTGTAAACTGATATTATACCAATTTTCGATAAAAATGAGCTAGAATGTAGAAGTTAATAAAGATTTACTATTGAATATTGCACTTGCGTATATATCTCAGGCCTAAAAAAGCTGCATGCATATGAGATGCTAATCCCAACATTGTATGCTGCAACAAACATATAATTATCTGATTTTTTATATAAATCTGATTGTTTTATCTGATTTATAAATTATCCTTTACACAATTGGAAATCAAGCTAATGTACAAAACTGTTAGATTTCTTTCTGAATTAGGGAAATCATGTAATTGGCTGAATGTAAAGGATGCATATCTAAGAAAGCATTTGTGAACAATTGTTTTCTTTATCTTTTTTGGTGAACAATTTTTGTAATGTTTCTCTTGCTTTACAAAAACGTTATGGGTTAGATGTGTGCCATCGTGACCGTTGGGTAATAAATGGCTAATATAGACTCTCCGATTTGATTTAAAGGTTTTAATCAGAGTGCGGGGAGGAGCCTGACTTACTATGGTTTTAACTTAAATAATTTTATATGTTATGGAGCAGGTTAAGTGTAAATGTCACTAATATACATTATACTCCTTAATGGACATAATATTTTATATTAATTAGACACAATCTAAATATATAAGTTCAAATGGTTATTTTTGAATTGTGGTTTGGAATAATGACTGAATAAATTTAGTTCGACTTATATGCAATAAGTCGTCTAAGTTTCATTGCAGGAGCATCTATATAAATTCTAAATTTACCATTTAGGAAAAGGGGAGATATCAATATATGTCACCCCTCATGTATATGCACTACTGTGGGATGATTACTTTCTTTTTGGCCTTTGGGTACCTCATTGGATGGTATGTTTGTTTGTCTTTGCCTTTTGAAATATTGGCTTTAATTTCGATCTGTATGCTTGTTTAAGAATCAAGTATGGAATGGTACCTTGTGGACTTTGAATTTTGAGTTGTGGACTTTAGCTTTTGAAATATTTTTGAAAGATATGATCAGATTGTGACAGCATCAAAAAGTGTAATAAAGAATCAAGAAATGAAACAAAAAGGGGGGCAAGAGGGGCCAAATATTTTCATCATGCCTTCCAACTCCCAAAGTATTCCCATGTCCAAGCCAATAAAGGAGCAGTCTTTCTATTGAACATTTTCTTGGTGTCCATCTTGTCCTTCTCTTGTTCTGTCATATTTGCCTCTGCTAAGGTTACAATATGTATGTATATATATATATATATATATATATATATATATATATATATATATGAGAGAGAGAGAGAGACTCAAACTACTATGAGGAAGAGGAGAAATCTAGACTTTTTAGCTATTGAAATAGAAATTTAATTGAAGTTATGTAATAAATGAATCAAGAAGTGGAATTCATAACTTCTTTAATGGAGGGGCTCATACACTTCCAATTAAGATATTTTCAGTTGATTCATTTGAGAACTGAACATAATTTATTCTCAGTGAAAAAAATGAATTTCCTTCCAATTAAGATATTTTCTTGGATCTTGGTTACTTGTAAGTGATAAATAGATCCAATGAAAACGTCCAATTAAGATACTTCCAATTAAGATACTTCCAGTTTTATGTAAGTGATAAATACATCCAATTAAGATACTTCCAGTTTGCTAGTAATGCAGGTTTATGTATTGCAGCCTTTTTTATACATCCAATGAAAACGTCTGTAGATTTATTTATAAATAATTACAGCTACACCCCCTCGAAGCAAAAAATCATCAATATGATGGATAATATTGTAACATTAACTATTTTCGTTTGATATGTAGATGGATAATATTCCTTCACATAGGAGATGGATGTATAATAGGACTTACCCAACTCGCGGCGGCCTAAAACTAGAATTTATAGAAGGGGTTGAATCGTTTATAAAATATGCAAAGGGGTTAGATCCATTTAGAACAGAAGGTGTTATTCGATGCCCATGTGTTAAGTGCTTAAGGAAATGGGACTTTTTATCAGCTGCTACCGTGACAAGACATTTGTATTCAAATGGGTTCAAGCCAAATTATTGGTATTGGACCGATCATGGGGAGGTAGCTCCTAGTGAAGAGACAACACCAAATTTCAGTCCTGCAGGCCCGAGTACGAGTCATATAATAGGATTAGATGCAAAGGTCAGAAGCGTTTGAGAAATGCATAACATGAGCTACTAGATGTATATTGGGATCCACAACATGAGCTGCATATGAGAAATGCATTTGAGTTTGTTGGCTCGAAGCGTTTGGCTGATCATTATAATAGGATTAGATGCAAAGGTCAGAAGCCAGGATGGATGTTACAGAGGGTTTATGACAACTTGTCTGAATGGTGGAAGTCTGCAGAATTCAAGTCTACATCTTTGAAAAATAAGAGAAATAGGGCATCTACTAAAGGTGGCGTACTTCATACAGGTGGAAGCATTTCGGCTGCTACTATTCGAAAAAGATTGGTAAGTCATTACCTTAACAATATTTAACAATTAGCTTAGTTTGTGTTCGAAGATCCTATTAAGTGAACATTATTTGCAGAGCGAGAGGGAAGATAGAGAAGTTGGCCATGAAGAGATATTCAAGATGACTCGAATCAGAAAGGTGGATAAAAAACAAACATCAAATGAGAATTTTGGAGATATTGCTGAAGGTGTTGAACCAAATGAACAAAATAATGATGCTAGTAGAGTTGTGTGGGTCGATGAGCGTTCGCGCTCAACTTGGGTTAGTTTTATTGTATTTATGAGCAATTATTCATTTATTAAAAAGCTTCATGCAGAATCATAATGACCATTTCCACACTTCTATATATATATTTATTGTAGGAGCTTTACAATAAGTTGAAAGAGGAGCGAGACCATCAAGCAGCTCTACTTGGTGAGGACGAGAGGGTTAAATTGCCTGCCGATTTTGACTTACTTATTCAAGCTGGTGGGGGGCCAAACAAGAAGGGCCAGGTGTATGGGATGCCCTACTTGAAAAGTAGAGGATCACACACGAAAACACCCACTAACTCTCAAGGTTGCTCTACTAGCTCAGCCCCATTGTCGGAGTTGGATGAATTGAGAAGACAACAACAGCAACTCCTTGAAGAACAAGCAGCGTTACGGCAACAAATGCAAGATCAGGAGGCTGGGCTACGTCAACAGCAGGATCAGATTTTATCCGCCATAACACAGATGGCTGCTATGTTTCAGCAACAACGTAATCCAAATCCCGATGTCCAACGCGACTCAAATGACTAGGCAAGTACTACTATGTGTTTAAGTTATGTTGTGTTCCTGTGGTGTTGGTGTTGATTGTTGTGTTGGTGTTGATTGTGGTGTTAGTAGTGCTTGGTTTGTTCTTATAAAGTTGAGTGTTATGTTAAAGTTGTTCTTCATACAAGGTATAGGTCGCTTTGAGATTTTCATACGTTTTGAAATATAATTAGATAAAAAAAACAGGCAACATGAATTGTGTAAATTACTAATTAGTTGTCGGGGAGGGCGCTTGTACTTTGATGTTTGGTTGTTGTTCGGTTGATCATACTTTGCATTAATTCTGGTAGGGTTGTTACATTTCCAACTACACAAGTTTTGATCCCTGTCTTTCTTATGTATGTGAATGAATATGTGTTCCTCAGTTAGGTTGTAGTCTTGAACATTTTTAGATTCTCAATTTACTTATCCCTTCAATCTAAGTGTTGCTCAGTTATGTATGATAATGAATATGCGTTCTGAAATATAATTAGATTCTCAATTCTGGTAGGGGTTTTAGCTGGATAATAATCCAACGTTCATGATGCTCTTTGATGCATTATCTTACATATTCATGCATTTACGTGTCTTCAAAGATTAAATCCTTATTCATCAAATAACCGTTGCATGTTTAATGTTTTTTTTTACAGATCAGGCACCTCGAATGGTTGATGTGGCAGTCTACCAACACTAGGTAAATTTTCAAATGGTGGAGAGAAATTTTCGCTTTATATCTAGTGTGGGCGTATTCTACGTAGGGTTTGCAACATATGGATTTATGTAATATTACTTGAATATATTGTAATTCGGCATATTTTACCGAATTTCGTGTAGTTGGATTTGTTTTGACAATATTGTTGAATTTATGGACATGGTTGAATTTTGAATTTATTGGTGGCGTATTGCACATTATTGTCGAATTTCAAGCTTTTTGGGGTATATAATTGCTGAAAAAATAGGTTGAAATTTCAAAAAATAAAACAAAATTTTAAATTATAATATGAAATTTCCGACGAAATTTCCGACGAAATTCGTCTGAAAAAATTTAGCTTTTCCCGAAAATTTTCATATATTTTCGTCTGAAAATGGTCTGAAGTTCGTCTGAAATATATCAAAGTTCGTCTGAAATTTCGTCTGAAATTCGTCTGAAATGACACAAGAAAATAACAAAATAATATTTTCGTCGGAAATTTGGTCGGAAATTTGGTCGGAAACATTTTCAGACCCCATATTTTGGTCGGAAAGTCGTCGGAAATATATTGGATGAAAATTAGGTCAATATGTTTTGGTCGGAAAATTCGTCGCAATTTCGTCTGAAAATTAGACGATGAAAAACTGGTCCGCATAAGTTCATCGGAAATTTCCTCGCAAAGTCGTCGGAAATTTGGTTCGTCGGAAATATTTGGATTTTGGGCGAGAATAAGTTTCGTCTGAAATTCGTCTGAGTTTCGTCGGAAAAATAGTTCGTCGGAAATTTCATCGGAAATTTCGTCTGAAATTATCTGCGACGAGGGTCTTACGGTCCAACTTGAGTTCGTCGGAAGTTCGTCTGAAGGTGGTCGGAAACCAACTATTTCAGACGAAAACGTCCAAAATTTCGTCTGAAATGTTCGCCGGAAATCAGCTGTTTTTTTGTAGTGTTTCAGTTCCAATACTTGATTGTGAAGGTTATGAAACTTACATTAAGAATGGTAATTTCTATATTAAGAAGAATGGTTCTTCAATAATAGCACCAATATTCTGAATATACGATGGGAAAAGAAATGTAAGAAGGATGATAAGATTTCAGCAACTTTATGGCACACTAGGTTAGGGCATATTTCCTAGAATAGGATTAACAAGTTAACTAACTTAGGCTCACTCTTTAAAAATGAACTTAAACATTTAAGTACTTGTGAATCCTGTGCCAAAGGAAAAATGCCTAAAACTCCATTCAAAGGGAGTGCGTGATACGCCACTAAGGTATTAGATTTGATACATACTGATGTTTGTGAACCGCTTAGTATAAGCACTCGAAACAATCGTCAGTATTTCATAACCTTTCACTACAAGAAATTTGCCATATTCCAACGAAAATTTTTCGTCGGCAAATCGTCTGTTTTCTGACGGATTACAAACGGAATTCACTTAAAATATTTTTAAAAAAGAAAGAAAAATTTTTTACCGACGGATATTCCGTCTGTAAGTATTTAAAAAAATATGGAAAATGTTTCCGACGGAATTATCCGTCGGAATTCCATCGGTAAGTATTTACAAAATGAAAAAAGTTTCCAACGGATAATTCAGTCCAAAAATATTAAACATTTCTCCAACGGTTTCCCACGTAGTTACCGACGGAAAATCCGTCGAAAATTGTTAATTTTTAGAAAAAATAATAAAACATTTTTTGGCGCACTTAATGCTTTCACCCAACGCGGGAATGAAATTTTTTTAAAAAAGTTTAAAATTCTACTAACGGATAGTCCATCGGTATATTTTGACGTTATATTTTAAAAAATTTTAAAACATACCAACGGATTATCCGTCGATAAATTTAATATTTTTTATTTATAATTAAAATAAAAGGGTTAGTTAAATTTTAAAAAAAATAGAAAAAAAGATAATTTTCCGACGGAACTTCCGTCGGTAAGTAAAATAATAATTAAAAAAATATTACTTACCGACGGTTTTGTCCGTCGGTATTCCGTTGGAAAGTTAAAATCATAAAAAAATATATATATATCTTCTAGAAGTCAATTAATTCTCTCACCCACCAACAATTAATTCTCCACGTTAATTCCCTCACCCACCGTCTCTCGCTCAATCCTCCGTCTCATCTTTCTGCCCTCTTCCGCCTCAGCCTTGGCGTCACTGCCGCTCCTCCCGACACCAAAGGTAAGTCTCCGTTGCCCTCCCCTCTTTCTCTCTCTCTCTCTCTCTAATTGGGGTTTTTCTCCGCCTCCGCGTCAGCCTCCTCTGTTGTCGTCGCGGCCGCCGCTCTCCTTTTTTTCCCCCCTTAATTATCCTTCTACATGCACTTTTGGAGTTGAATAGATTCCTGTACTAGGTCACAAGCACATGGGTGTGTGTGTGTGTGTGGGTTTGTGCTTTGAACTCGTTTTGGAGGTGGGTTTTCTAGGATTTGATTACTTGTTATGAGTTATGACTTTATGTTTTAATATATATTCAGTGAATTTCTGGAAAAAAATCAATCTTTTTCATGGACATGGGATTTCCTTAAAATTTAAGAGCTTGCTGGCCAATTTGGGCTTGGAAAGACAATTACTTGTGATTTCCTATGTTTAATTGCTGGTTATGGGGTTTGCTCAAGAATTTTTGCATCACCTATGAATTAGATTCTGTTTCTTCCTTCTTTAAGTCATTTATTAGTATTAGGTTTGAAAGTTTCACGTTCGAGTCCTTTTAAAATATTTGTTTTTACCCTTTTCCAGATAAGCTATATTGAACTGGAGCTTCAAGATGTTAAAGTGCCTATAGTGCTGGTAAACCAATGTCCTACCGTTATCAACTTACATCAAGAAATTTCAGTTGACATTTGACTTGCTTTTATCACAATTCCTGATTTTTAATCTTGTCTTGCATCACACTGTGATTTTCTTGTAGTGTTTATAGACAACTTTAGTCGTTATGGTTATATATACTTAATGAAGTATAAGTTTGAAACTTTTGGAAAATTCTTCGAATTTCAAAAGGACTGGTCACAAAATTAAGAGACTCTAATCTAATCGAGGTGGCGAATATTTACATGACTAGTCCCTTAATCATCTCAGTGATAATGAGATTATCTCTCAATGGACTCCTCAATAAAATGGAGTTTTTTAGTGAAGGAATCAAACTCTACTTGATACGGTTCGTTCCATGATGAGTTTCACTGACATACCACCTTCGTTCCGGGGTTATGCCTTAGAATGTGCAACCAAGATTTTGAATCTTGTTACGTCCAAGTCAGTCCCAAAAACGCCCTATTAAATGTGGCATGGTGAAATCCCTAATTATTCTTACTTAAGAATTTGGGGTTGTCCTGCTTATGTGAAGAGGGCAGTGGAAGATAAGTTAAAACCTGGTTCTAGCTTATGTAACTTTGTAGGATATCTAAGGAATCCATAGGATACTACTTCTACGATCCTCTTGAAAAAAGGTGTTTGTTTCTAGGAATGCAATCTTTCTTGAGGAAATGTTCCTAAGAGAGAAAAATGGCAAGATCGCAGAACTTGAAGTAATTCGAGAACACCCCATGCCACAACTAAGAGAAACGAACCAAACTGATAAAATAAAGCCTATGACGGACCTCGATACACGCATAAACCCTCCTCTAAGGCGTTCTAAACATGTTCCTAGACAACCTGAGAGATGGTATGGTTTTCTCCATGAAATCTCTAAAGTGGATAACGATCCACAAACATATGAGGAGGTAGTGTCAGATTTTGACTCTAATTAGTGGAAACAAACCATGAAATCTGAAATGGGTTCCATGTGCTCTAACGAAGTTTGGACCTTGGTGGATCCACCTGATGGGATCAGGCCCATATGGTGTAAATGAAACAAGCAAAAGCTTGGAGTAGGTGGAAACTTTGCAACCTATAAAGTAAGACTTGTTGCTAAAGGTTTCACCCAAAGACCAGGAGTAAACTTGGACGAAACCGTCTCCCTGGTTGCAATGCAAAAGTCCATTCAAATCATGCTTGCCATAACTGCAAATTATGACTATGAGATATGACAAATGGATGTGAAAACTGCATTTCCAAATGGAAACATTGATAAAGACATTTACATGGAACAACCCATGGATTTCACATTCAGTGGGAGCGAGAAAAAGGTTTGCAAACTCCAAAGAGATTGAAACAGGCTTCTAGGAGTTGGAACATTCATTTTGATGAAGCAGTCAAGTCGTTTGCCTTTGTTTAGAACACGAATGAGTCCTGCGTGTATAAGAAGGAATTGGAAACTTCAGTGCAATTCTTGGTACTTTATATCGATGATATCTTTCTAATTAGGAATTCAAAAGATGACATGAAAGTAACCAAGGGTTGGTTAGCAAACAAATTCGAGATGAAATATCTTGGTGATGCATCCTATATCCTAAGCATTAAGATCTATATAGATAGATGTAAGAGGTTGATATGATTATCACAATCTATGTATATAGACAAAGTACTAAAATGGTTCAGTGTGAAAGATTCCAAGAGAGGTAAGTTTCCAATGGGCGTGGGAACATCTCTTTTGAAGAAGATGTGCCATAAAACTGATCTTGAGAAGATGTCAGCAATTTTCGGCATGCATTATCCAATAATTTCACCAAATTAAAAATTAAAGGATGAGATTTGCAAAAGTTCAAAAACATATGTGCAGATTGCCAGCGGGACTATACTGGTAGATGCATGGAGCAATTTTCTGTTGTTATAATGACATAAGAAGAGGGAATGATGAGGGGAAGAAAAACCCAACATAATAATGTTACGACTTCTGAGAAAGCAGTGTATAGTATCCAAGTGTCATAGAACTAGCTGAAATTGGGTCTTTAAGGTAGATTCCAAGAAATGCTAGTATGATCTGGAAAACAAAAATGGTGCACACTGTTTGTAACTGGTGACCAACAATAAGGGAAAATCTCATTTTTGATCCCACAGATTAACCCATTTTTACTTTTGCTCCCATTGATTACAAGATTCTCATTTTTGGTCCCCGTACATTTCAAAAAATCTCAAAATTGGTCCCTCGTTAACCATTCCGTCATTTGACTAATGGTTGACCCACATGTCCATTTAAACAGGGGACCAATTTTGAGATTTTTTGAAATGTATAGGACCAAAAGTAAAAATAGGTTAATCTGTGGGACCAAAAATGAGATTTTCCCCATAGTTTTAAACGGACATGTGGGTCAACCGTTAGTCAAATGACGGATTGGTTAACGGGGGACCAATTTTGAGATTTTTTGAAATGTACGGGACCAAAAGTGAGAATCCTGTAACCAATGGGACCAAAAGTAAAAATGGGTTAATCTGTGGGAGCAGAAATGATATTTTCCCCAACAATAATTAATATCCCCTTATTACATTGCATTTTTATAGTGATTGATGAATGATGGAGGGCAAGAAATGGATGGTGGGGAAATTAGAAAATGACAGGCAAATAACAAAGATTAATGCATGCAACAACTATCAAAAGGGACATACCAGAAAAAGAAAAAGAAGCTCATCCAAATTCTTGCTTTTCCAGATGTCTCCTTCCCGTCGTGTTCTCAGTAATGGTGCGGTAGCCATATAAAAAATACGACATAAATGCTGGTCTTGAACAGTTTAAGTAACAAGAATATGCACTGCTTTGAAGTTTAAACCTTTTAATGATTATCTCGAAACAACTGATCTTAATTTTGGAGATAGCTACATTTTAGAATTACTATTGGATATATATTCATGCACCGAGAGTCTGCTACGAATGCGTTGACTGCTATGACATTCCTTCCAAAACCAGACAGCTCGGAGAGTTCTTTCAAATCATTTATTAGAATGTCTCTCTTATAATACTAGCAAGACACTTCTAAGGGAGTTAAGAAATATGATATTACGCTATTTCTAAAGTTCACTATGAACCCATTTATTAAGACAGTAACAAACAAAAAATAAACAATAAAATATGTTTAAAAAGTTGTGTTAAACCAGCACAAAGTCAAAGTCATAATGCATTAATACTAGATGGTTAATGTTTCCTAAGTTCCCTACTCGTGGTTTCAACTTTCAATTTTATTTCAAGATCTCAAACAACATTCTAACTTGTTAAAGATGATAAATAATGTACAGAGTTGTTAGTTGTTAGTCTGTTAAGAAGCTTCTAGTTAGTTGTTAGTACCGTTTTTCTTACGCGTGTTTTAGCTGGTTTTAATTAGGCCTCTCCCAGATCTTAACACGTGTAGGCTGCAGATCATTTGTTGTAGATATTTATTTGTACGTTGGCTTTTGTATATAAGCTTCTCAACTGTACTCCTTTGGCGGTTAATGAAAATTTCAGTTCCACAAATTCAACTTGTTTACTTCTGAAATGGTATCAGTAGAATTTGTTGCTTCCGCGTTTGCGCCGGCGTAGGCATTTTTTTTTCGGCGTTCTCTCCGGCGAGTTTCCGCGGTCTGTTGTTTTTTTTTTACGCCTATCTTCTCTGTTTCCGGTTGTTTTTTTTGTCTGGTTTGATCGCCATGTCTTCCGGTGATGCTGCATCTGCTTCTACCACCTTGATTTCATCGGATGATCCTTATTTCCTATCTCCTTCTGAGCATTTGAACTCGTTTTTGGTCTCCAATCAGCTTATTGGAGACAATTACCACACTTGGAGCAGCGGTGTACTGATTGCCCTATCTGCGAAGAATAAACAGGGCTTTGTGGACGGATCTCTGACTCTGCCGACGGCGACCGATCCTGAATCACGTCGGCAAGCTTGGATTCGCAACAATCACATCGTTATTTTGTGGATCCTTCATTCTGTGTCCAAGGACATTGCTGCTTCAATTTTGTTCTCCGATACGGCGCGCGAAATCTGGCTGGATCTTCATGACCGTTTTCAGTAGTCCAATGGACCTCATATCTTCCAGCTCCGTCAGTCGCTGTTGTCCACATGACAGGAGTCATCTTCTGTAAGCGTCTATTTTACAAAACTTAAGGCTATTTGGGAAGAGCTTTCAAATTATCGCCCTGTCTATACTTGCAATAGATGCTCCTGTAATGGTGTGCATGATTTGTGCCTTTACTACCAATCTGAGTATGTCATGGCGTTTCTTATGGGTTTACATGAGTCATATGCACATATCCGTAGCCAAATCCTTATGATGAATCCTATCCCCAACATGAGCAGGGTATTTTCCTTGGTTAGTCAGGAAGAACGTCAGCATAGCCTGGGTTCTAGTTCATCTACTGCTCCTATGGCTTTTAATATTCGCAATTATGCTCCCTCTGTTCCTTCTCGATTTAGTTCCAATTTTGGAAGGGGGACTGGTATAGGCCATGGGGGTGGTACAGGAAAATGGAAGAGTAAAATGGAGTGTGCTCATTGTAAGGGTATTAGTCACACCGTGGATCGGTGTTACAAATTGTTTGGCTATCCTCCAGGCTCTCCACAAAACAACAGACCACGTTTTCCTCTACCAAATCAGTCTATTCACCAACCTACTGTTAACCAGGTTGCATTTACTCCATCTCCCTCATCTGTGGTGACTCCATATGATCAGGCTGGATCTTCCAGTTCCACTTCTCATACTTTGCATTCACTTACTGATTAGCAATACCAGAGTCTTTTGTCTTTGCTTAATTCTCAGATGCAGCTTGGAAAATCTTCACACACTGCTGGGACTTCCACTTCTCAGGAACCTGTCACAGATGCAGGTATCTCCCTCTCAGCTTTTTCATGTACCATTGTTGGAAAATCTAAGTGGATACTTGATTCTGGGGCCAACACACATATATGTTGTGATATATCATTATTTGATGAGCTTGAAGATATTCCTAAGGCTCAAGTTTTACTTCCAAATGGTTCTTCTATTCCTATTGCACAAAAGGGCACCATTACTCTCCATCCATCTCTGGTGTTGCAAGATGTGTTTTATGTGCCTCATTTCAAATTTAATATGATTTCATTGAGTCACATGCTGCAGTTTTCACCTGTTTCTGTATCTTTTTTGCCTGATCAGTGCCTTCTCCAAGATTCCAAGTTGAAGGTGATGATTGGCAGGGCTGATTTGCAAGATGGCCTCTACATTTTGGATTTTGATAAATCTCTGTCTAGCATTGTTAGTCATATTCCCTAGGTTAATAAAGTGTTCATAGTTACTTGGCACAACAGATTAGGTCATGTTTCTTTACCAGTTCTTGAAACCTTGAAATCTGTATTGGGATTTGACAGTGTTACAACTGACATTACATAATGTTCTGTATGCCCTTTGGTCAAACACAAGAGATTATCTTTTCCATATGGTCATCACAAGTGTGCAAAGCCTTTTGATTTGATTCATACTGATGTTAGGGGTCCTTTTAATCATGCTCCAAACAATGTGTACAAGTATTTCTTGACCTTGGTTGAGGATTGCACCAGATTCACTTGGATATTCATGCTCAGATCTAAGTCAAATGTTTTGGATATAGTTCCCCAATTCTTTAAGTTGATTCAGACTCAGTTTCATACCACTATCAAAGCTTTCAGATCTGACAATGCCCCTGAGCTTGCCTTCACTGAAGTCTTTAAGACTCAAGGCAATCTTCATCAGTTCTCTTGTGTTAACACTCCACAACATAACTCTGTAGCTAAGAGGAAACATCAGCATCTTTTAAATGTAGCCAGGTCTTTGCATTTTCAATCCAAAATTCCCTTGCAATACTGGAGTGAGTGTTTGCTCACAGCTGTGTTCATCATTAATAGAACACCCTCTCTTCACCTTGACTCCAAAAGTCCCTATGAACTCTTATATCAGTCCAGCTTTGATTATACTTTCCTGAAAGTCTTTGGATGCCTGGCTTATGCTTCAACCTTGTGCTCACACAGACATAAATTTTCTCCAAGAGCTAGAGCATGTGTTCTTTTAGGCTATCCCCCTGGGGTTAAACGGTATAAACTTTTGGACATTGAGACTAGGGAGATCTTTATTTCAAGAGATGTTCTCTTCCATGAAGATGTGTTTCCATTTCATAACATCTCTCCAGAGGATGTTTCTGATAGTGTATTTCCTGATCTCTCTCTTCCTATACCATCTCCTGAGATTGTCAGTGGCTCTTCTGATTCTGTACCTTGTTTACATCCACCACCTCAGTCTGATCCTCTTGCAGACTGTAGAAGATCCACAAGGACAATTAGAAAGCCCTCATATCTACATGATTATCACTGCCAATTGTTGACTCAGGCTGTCAGTGATGAATCTAACAGTTTGTATCCTATCTCTGATCATTTGTCATATGATCAGTTATCTCCTACTTTCAGACATTATGCACTCAGTGTTACTGTCACTGCAGAACCTCACACTTACAAAGATGCTCTCAAATTTCCTGAGTGGAGAGCAGCAATGAAGGCAGAGTTAGATGCTATGGAATCAAACAACACTTGGAGTGTGGTATCATTACCTGCAGGATCTCACTCTATTGGTTGTAAATGGGTCTATAAGACCAAGTATCATGCAGATGGTACTTTGGAAAGGCACAAAGCACGGTTGGTGGCAAAAGGGTATAGTCAATT
Source organism: Lantana camara (assembly GCA_037501455.1). Classification (NCBI taxonomy): domain Eukaryota; kingdom Viridiplantae; phylum Streptophyta; class Magnoliopsida; order Lamiales; family Verbenaceae; genus Lantana; species Lantana camara. The sequence continues at coordinate 96,441,537 of CM074857.1, read as the reverse complement.
AGAAGGAGTTGATTTTTTGGACACCTATTCTCCTGTTGCCAAACTAGTTACTGTCAAAACCATATTGGCTTTAGCTAGTGAAAATGAGTGGATTTTAGCTCAGTTAGATGTCAACAATGCTTTCCTCAATGGTGATTTGCTTGAGGAAGTGTATATGGATCTCCCACAAGGCTATACACCTGCTGCTTCTGTCCCACCAGCTGGAAAATTGGTCTACAAACTGAACAAATCCATTTATGGGTTAAAACAAGCATCCAGACAGTGGTATGCCAAGTTTTTATCATCTCTTATTAAGTTTGGCTTCACTCAATCAAAGTCAGACTATTCCCTATTCACCAAAGGTACTGGTTCTGACTTTATAGAACTTTTGGTGTATGTGGATGACATTGTGATTCCTGGGCCAAATCCTGCTCTCATTGATGAATTGAAGCTTTATTTGCACTCTCAATTTAAACTCAAGGATCTTGGTCCCCTGAAGTATTTCCTTGGTTTAGAAATAACACGTTCTAAAGCTGGCATTATCCTCTGTCAAAGAAAATATACACTTCAGCTTCTGGAAGATACAGGGTATTTAGGATCCAAGCATCTACCTACTCCAATGGATCCTAATGCTAGATTGAACTCTTTTGATGGTGATCCGTTATCAGATGTTGTTGCTTAAAGGCAGCTCATTGGGAAGCTGTTGTATCTAATATTGACCAGATCGGATATTTCTTTTGCTGTCAACAAGCTCAGTCAATTTGTGTTAAAGCCCCGCACCATTCATTTGGATGCAGTTCATCACTTATTAAGGTACCTTAAAGGTACTCCTGGCCAAGGGTTTTTCTTCCCTGCTCATTCTGATCTCAAATTGTCTGCCTTTGTTGATGCCGATTGGGCTTCATGCCAGGACACCACAGGCTTTTGTGTGTTCCTTGGAAATTCCTTGATCTCCTGGAAATCCAAGAAGCAGTGTGTAGTCTCTAGATCTTCAACTGAAGCTGAATATAGAGCACTTGCAATGGTGGTTAGTGAATTGACTTGGTTATCACAGTTACTTAAAGATCTTTTGGTCCCTGTTTCTGGTCCTGTAGTAGTGTTTTGTGACAACGCTGATGCCCTTCACATTGCCGAGAATCCGTTGTTCCATGAACGCACCAAACATATTGAGATAGACTGCCATTTTCTGCATGACAAGGTGTCCATGGGCTTCCTCAAGTTGCTTCCTGTGCGTACAACCAATCAACTTGCAGATATGTTCACTAAGACTCTTATAGCTCCTCATCTTCGCGCCTTAATGGACAAGATGGAAGTCAAGAATCCCTTCCTTCCACCTTAAGGGGTGTGTGTTAAAGTTGATAAATAATGTACAGAGTTGTTAGTTGTTAGTCTGTTAAGAAGCTTCTAGTTAGTTGTTAGTAGCGTTTCTCTTACGCGTGTTTTAGCTGGTTTTAGTTAGGCCTCTCGCAGATCTTAAAACGTGTAAGCTGCAGATCATTTGTTGCAGATATTTATTTGTACATTGGCTTTTGTATATAAGCTGCTCAACTGTACTCCTTTGGCGGTTAATGAAAATTTCAGTTCCATAAATTCAGCTTGTTTGCTTCTGAAATAAATGAATAAGGTTAAGACCTATACTTAATTTCAAATGTACAATCCTCGGTGTATGTAATATATATAATAGTTAGATTTGCTCATTTATTCATTATGTTGTTTGTCTCTAACAATTTGTTTTGCAGCATAGTTTTTCATTTGACTGAAAATCCATAAGTCAACTCAGCTAAAAGAAAAGGAAAATCTTATACCAGTCTGGGGAACTGTGCAAAGTTCAAACCTCCAAAAATGTGAACGTTGCCCAACGGCTATTAAAGATGCAGTTGCTTTATAAATTCTGAAAGGATGTATTTTAGACTTGTTACTCTTTTTGCTATCTTTCTCACATAGAAGTTGTTGTACTTTCATAGTGGTAGCCAAAGATTAGTTCATCAAGGAGTTTAGCCTGGAAGGTTTTGGTTCCATAGTCATAGTTACATAGGTGATAGGAATCTTCCTTCTGTCTGTTCTTTGTATTGAAATCATACTTATTGGAATCCTTTAAAATTCTAAACATAACATACTTAGGTAGTGGAATAACTTATCCAACTAGTGCATTTCATAGTTGTGATAAGCCAACCACTATAAATTGTGTCGTGTTCTCTACCTTTGCTAGTTTTTGTCTTTGCTAGGTATATTTAGTACCACCTTCAATACTTGATATCTGTCATATGCACTACTAGAAAAACGGGTTTTTGTGACGCCTAAAAGCGTCATGAAAAGTGGCCTTTTGTGACGCTTTCGATTTTGTGACGCTTACTAAAAGCGTCGCGTAAGTAAGCGTGACAATAGGTTATTGTGACGCTTTTATTATGACGCTTTAAAGCGTCATTATAGCCGCGTTATTGTGACGCTTTCCAGCGTCATATGTGATGATATTGTGACGCTTTTCAGCGTCATGTTTAATGTTTAACTACTTTAACTAACTATTAATAGGACACTTAAAAGCGTCACAATAAACGTTAACATGACGCAATGAAGTGTCATTAAAAGTATGATATGCTGATGGAAAAAGTCATAATCAAGGGAATTATGACGAAGAAAAGCGTCACAATAAATTGTATTATGACGCGAGAAAGCGTCATAACAAAGTTTGTTATGACGGAAGTTAGCGTCACAATAAGCTATGTTAGGATGAAATAAAGTGTCACGTTAAATGATATTATGACGGAGTAAAGCGTCCCATTACATGATATTATGACGAATAAAAGCGTCACGATAAAATATATTATGACGGAATAAAGCGTCATGATATACATAATATTATGCAATTAATATTAATATTGGAATTATATTGTCCCTAATAATTGTAATTCTATTCTAGAAATTTACTCTAAACAAAGAAATATAAATAACAACATAATTTAAAAAACTCAATCAAATAACATAATAATACTATGTGCACAATATTTCCAATCCAAAATAAGGATATGAAATTTTAAGGACTTACACCAAGTACAACACAAACCAGAGATTTGTTTAAGGACTTGCACCAAATACTTCCATCTGCATAAACTGATCAAACAAAAGGAAACCAGAATGGCAACAATTTTCATATCTTATCACAAAAACAGAAGTTCAGTCCGAAAGAAAGATTATACAAAAGAATAAAAGTCAGACCTTTTTCCATGGGTGGCTGCTGAACAATAACATGCATGGAGGTCACTCCTCCTGGAACATCACATAACGGGCTTTTGCATTCCCCAACAGTTCTGTTGTAATCTAATATTCTTCCCGCGCTAATTAACTTGATGTCCTTAACCGTACGTGGACCATTTACTTTCTCTGTATAAAATAGGTATATTACAATCACTACAGTGTGAACACAAACAAATACACCCAAAGAAACTATAATAACCAACATAAGTTAGCATCACACTAAGAACTATATATTTTTGACCAAAAAGAGCAAAGCTCCATACTCAAAATATCATATCCTTATCATTATATTGCTGAAGTTAAACTAAGGATTAATTCTTTTAATAGAAAAGTAAAGATTTTATTTTGATCAAACCTTTAGGCCATTGAGCTATGATATTCTCTTTCAAGGTTGCAACAGTCGTGGCCACGGGATAGTTTTTTGGACCGATATCTGATCCATCAGTTAGCCTAAACCTGATCTCCAGTTGATCTTGTGATACAGACATCCTTAAATTTGAATCAAAGGCCAAGAAAATGCACTTGGCCTTCATAACGCCATAATATTTATCGATTTCACTTACAATTTAAAGGGCCCAATTTATAAGAGTAACATATACGGATCTAAATACTAGTTTGTTCATGTGAAATGTAGCTTTAAAGATGTATACCATTCATAATTATCAAAACACCCCCTAAAAAACTCATGTCATAAAGTATATAATTGACTAAGATAAATATAAAGTTCCATTCTTCCCATTAACATCAAGCTTGCCTCATGGTAAATTCGGTCAACCACCAAAACCAACTACAAAAGCAAATTACATGTCAGAAATCTAGGAAGCAAATAAAGAACACAATGACAATTTTTATGCTACATCATGATATAAGTCCCAAAAAGCATCTCACATGATAAATCATTCAAAAAGGAGAGAGAAAATTAATGTACTTCATTTTAGCTTTTTGAGCTCTTTCTGAAGGTGTGTCTGTCCAGGCACTTGCACCACCACGTCCTTCTTTGGAGTTCCTACTGAAAGTCTTTGTTGAATGCATGCTCACTTAATTTTCTTTCGGGAGGTAATGTGGTCATCCATTCATCTCGCTGGATCCACCATGCTGCATATTATCAAGCACTGCTCCAATATGCCTCGCCAAATCAACATATAACTGGACAAGTCTTTGCAGAGATTTTTCTTTTGCAGACTTTAGAACCCATAATGGCTGAAGGAAAAGGAAAATCATATCAGTTCTCAACCCAGCTAACTAACTAACTAAATAAAATATAATACAAAAATACTTACTGTGACAAGATTACTGGACTACCCCAGATATTTTCCAACGGAAGATCCCTCACATACTACATGAGTAGCATTGCAACCAACAAACCATTGATTCAGCAAGCTAGCACCTTCAGCAGAGAGAGTCTCAACCACCTAAGAATAGATATAACTAATATAGTTATCTAAGAAAATTCAGTTTGAAGAAGTAGAATGCCTTAAAACAGAGAAAGTTGAAGTCTACCTTACAGCGAAGTTCACCAGGGACATTTACGTCAACATAAAATGATTGACCAGACAAGGATGACTGAAATGTGTGCCTTTTACTATCTCCTTCTCGAAATTGTAATTCAGTAGCTCCAATCATGTGTTTGGTTTGGTTTTGCGAACCAACGGGAAGACAAGAATTTTCAGTGCCAAAGTTTTGATCAAGCCTCTTGACTTCATCAATGGGGATACTGTTATCTCCTTTGTTGTTAATATTGTAGAGTGATTCACACAACCTGGCTGAAATGAAGACAACGATCCCATTTTCGATCAATTCTTCCATTGGAAACATACATATTCATACCTTCGAATTCTTGTTTTAGTATGACAATATGATTTTAGTTAGTATAGATATACAACTGCAAGACACTATATAACAATATAAAAAGCTCAACAAGACATCACTTTTTTTGACAAAATCTTACATGAAAAATATCCAGGGTAGAACACGAATCCGTGAGAAATAAAATGTAACATGTGTTAATTTCTTCAAATTCCCCAAAATCACTACCAAAATACAATTTTCATAGCATTTAAAGTAACACACAAACAAAAAAAAAAAAAAAAACAAATATCACCCAAGTGCTCGATCAAAATATTTACATGCCTACTTTTTGTTTCAACTACAATCTTCAATTGAAACCCATAATTGGGCTGATGGAATTAGGATACTAAAAATTGCCGAAAGATTTCATCATACCCATAAGTAACTGAAGAAACAAGGAAATTCGTCTTACCATTCCTTTTCACGCTATCGACAAACCAGCCAATTGTTACGAGGAACAAACCATTTGTCTGTTCATGTTTCAGAGCATGCTCAAATTTACATCCACGCAGGTTGTAATAAATGTTAAGAATAACAAAACTAAAGCAGGGCTTATCAAGACATAGAAATAACCAAGTTCTGTTGATCAGATTTTTACCTTGTAACACAAATTTGTAGAATTACACCAACAAGCCTAATTAACACGAAAACATTTAAAAACAATAAACACTGCACCAAGAAAGGATATCTGAACCACCAAATGAGTGTTGAGGATGGAGATGGGGACTGTATTGACCTCCCAATCTCTCTGTTGCTTCCTTGACCTGTTTCCTTGTTTCTACACATCAAATTGTAAAGAATCATTGAGAGGATAAATTAACTCATCAAATCTGCATCGACAGTCGATACGATTAATGTCATTATTAGCCGAATACGAATCATATCTCCTTCCGAGATGCAGAAATAACTTTCTAAATATATAACAACTTTCTAAACTCTATGAGAGTAGTATCTATCTGAATCATCAACAGAAATAGAATAATCATGTTAAAGACTAATGCATTAACATGTAAAGGATAAACAACAAAATTGACATTCAGAATTAGGGGAAATCTGTCTATGATTATCTTCATTTTATATAAAAAAACCTCAGGAATTCAATAAAACCATACCTTACGTGCTTCTTCCTCATCTCTATCCAAAGTCGTACAGGGCATTTCATGCTTAGCCCTTGCTTCATCCTCAAAAGTGTCTACCTGTGGGTCAGCCAAATATAATCTGAAATATTTCCCAAAAGAAAGATAACTGGATCATGGTGACACTAATAAAGCACGTGAATAAATACACCAAAATTCACAATCAGAATAGCAACAAATAGGAAATGATAATTGTTAAATCCATAAGATGGTCTTTGAGATGTCAATACCTGTGAATAAGTATAAAGATCAATCATACTTTCTCGAACCACCCAAACTCCACCAACAGGATAATATTCTAAAACGTCACGCATCATAAAACACAAATCAGATAAACCCATTCTTTATTCCATAATGTTCTTGCAGCTTTTCCTCCAACAATAGCAACAGGTCCGTAACAGTATTCACATCAAAATCAGTTTGCAAAGAGTTTCCAAGCTTTCCCCCCAACAGTTTCCTGCAAACAAGAACTTCAATTTTGGCAACAGTTACAATGGAAAGTGAATTGATAATTGATAAAGGTTTTTGAGATGTCAATGGAAAGAGTATATTTATGTTTGTGTGTTCTTTAAATTTGTAACAAATGCTAGAAATAGGGGATGCACATGCAAACCTCTAGCGTGTCACCAATGTTGCAAACAAACATTCCAGGTGCTGGTATTGTTGATATCCATTCCCCTTCCCTGCTTTTTCCCTTCAGTAATTCAAGAAGATTTGATATTAAACTTTATTCAAGTTAAAATTTTGAAAAAAGAGACGGAATGGGTAAACAAGAAGTTATATCATCATCATCATGATTAACTAATGTCAGTACACTAAACCTGCAAAAAAGAGTAAAACGATCATCGCTCTAAAGTATCAGAAAATACCAACTAATAGAAATCCAAATACCCAAAACATTCAAAAATCTCATACTGCAAATAACACAAAAGACGAACCCCAACCAAACATAGAACATTAGTTCAAAAGCCCCAACACAGACATGCACCTAAGACAGCATATTACAAGCTTTAATTCACTCATCACACTAAATGCATATTTCCAGGCTATTAAACAATTTGCTACACCAAAGATATGATTCAAATACTTGGATTATATCATTTCAACAGCAAAATAAACAACCACAGAAGAAACAAAACAAAATACAATTAGTTTTTGCACCTAGGAAATGGGTAGTTGGCAGGATGATCAAAATTGACTGACCTTGCGATAAATTATCTTCAGCGCAAAGGGCCTTCAGACCTTCGTTGTTGTCTCAGTTCTTGGGAAGCTTGTAAATACCATGCACTTCTAGCAAGGAAATAATCACTCCTCCAGATGTGAAAACCAAAGTGGGGAAAATATCTCTTGGTTTAGGGTTGAATTCTTACTTTAAAGAGGAGGATGCGGCCGGCGGTGGAGGCTGGTGGCGGAGGTCGACGCGTCGTCGCCGGTGGAGTCAAAACCCAGAAAGATACTCAGATTCTCAAAACCCAGAAGGATCGACTTCTTCGGATTCGGTGGCTTCTGCAATTTCTTCTCTTCACGTGAAATTTTGGCAACTTGGAAAGTGTCGTGTTGAGATTGAAGATGAAATTGGGAAGTGAAGGTTCCCTCCCGATTTCTTCCCTCCCGATTTTCTTCCCCAAATTTCTTCCCTCCCTTTTCTGTGTAAGGAGTCCCTCGATTTTTTCAGCTGAAAACAACACACAAATATCCATATATTTAACTATATTAAGACGCTTTTAATATGGAGCGTCGTGATAATACATGATATTAAGACGCTTTTAATATAGCGCCTCAATATCTTCAATCTATTATGACGCTAAGTACAAAAATGTCTTAACAATTTCAATTCATTTAATAATAAATTTAATATATAAATTAAATTAAATATAAAATGACAATTAATGGAAAAGCGTCACAACAGGGCATTTTTTGTGACGGCAAAATAAAAACGTCATATTAGGGCGTCATTATAGGCTGTTTTTCTAGTAGTGATGGTTCAATATTTGAGTTACTCCATGCTCAACTCACTTATCTGGGTTAAACAAATTTAACAATAATTTGTAAATTTGTCATATAATATTGTTCGAATTGTAAGATATGTTCGCCAAAATCAACACCATTAATTTAGAACATCAATATAATCGAGAGTATAAACATACCTGATTTTCTAGGTACTAAATTTACTGAATTGATCTGATGTTTATCGATTGGTTAATTTCATGTAGTATTTCACCGACTCCTCTAGTTAGATCTTCCTCTTCTTCTCTCACCGACAGTTGACAGCATATATGGGAAAGCAGATATCAAGAATGTGGAGTGGAGAGGGAACCTAACCACGATATATAAAACCCTAAGAGCCCTCCCATCATGGACTTTTTAGAGTGAGCCTACACCAGCTGTCAGACCATGTCTACTAAAATCAAGTTCTTATCGAAAGGGAATCAATTAAATAGGGCTGATTAGTCTTGTCCCTTTAACCATATTTATTTAGCCCGTTTTATTTTATTGATGCATTTACTATGCTACTCCTTCCTGAATAAGAGTTATAACTATGCCTCTAAAATTGTTACAAAGATAGAAAAAGTCCGTAAACTACAGATACCCACACAAATTGCTGTCTTCCCACATGACGCAGAAGTAATTAAGATTCAATTGTATTTGTAATACAGAAAGTAGGCGTAAAAACACTAAAACCAGAAGAATCATTTCCACATTAATTTTTTTATTATACATGTATGATTGGTGATGCACTAAATATCAACAAAAAACTAAGTGCTGGTAGGTGTTGTCCTATCCCCGGGCAACGCTTTGATCCAATTCCCACTAGTTGGAGGAAATGATGGAAAGTGACAGAAACTAAGAGTTTTTAAGCGCCAGCTGGTTCCAATTCTGACTATAAATATGGGTTTCTTGATACGGATTTTACACACAACTCTCTCTTCAATTACCTGGATTTATTAGTAGAAAGAGCTAGTTATCTGCCAGATTAGTTAAATATGCGTTCAAACCTGGAGAACCATTATTACTGCCTTATTAATTTCACAAAATTCATTACTGTTCTGCTTTCCACATCACTTGGTTTGGCCGATGACAGCTACATATCCTCTAGAGCAACCTATTATGGCAGCCCTGACTGCTTGGGGAATCCCAGTATGTGTATTTTACTCTAAATTGATTTCTGTCCTCTAACGACTAACATGTTATTTCTGGTATTTTTTTATTAGGGTAGATTCTGGCATTGATCTGATATAAATTATACGAGCAACTATATTAATTTATATATCGTTGTTATTTGATTAATCACTTTGTCTACGATTTTAATTACTCCTATATACCATCATTTATTAGTCAACTAGGTGAGGACCAAAAATACTAGTCATGAAGCCAAAGAAGGACATATGGAGCAACCCCTCAATTCTGGCCCCCACTAAATTTTAATTTGGCTTGCCTCTATTACAATTATGTCTCAGAATTAGGCCCTCTACATGGATACCATGAAGGTGTAATTATACAGTGAAATATGCGGTGATACATATAGATATGCAATAGTGAGATTTCGATGAGCGGTAGAAAACGTTCTTATATAATTTGCGCTTTGAATCGTATACATATACCAAACGAATCCAAGAGTCAAAATCGTGCGGAACTCGTTACATCTTCAATAGAAAATTAGAGATGTATCCAAAATTGGGTTTAATAGCAAAATTTTCTAACCAGCTATCTCGCAGGCTTGTGAGGGAAAATTTCCCTTCATATAACGTCCATAGTGCATCCATGTTACGTGGTTATTGTCTGGCTGTGATTTTAATTTCATCTTTTATTCGTATTTCATCTTGGAAACCAACATGAGGAGTTAATTTTATAAACATATTAACAATCCAATTTATTTTGAAAATACTCTATACACTATACATACTGTATTAAGTAGTTTATTTCCTAATGTACATACACTAGAAGATGAACTTTAAACTGAATATATATATATATATATATTAGTTGCTTAGTTTCAAAGTGTATAGTGTTTCTACTATATTATTAACAACCAAGTATTTCAGCTGGAGCATGCGGGTTTGGAGAATATGGTAGGACAGTGAACAATGGGGTGGTGGCTGGCGTGGCGAGGCTTTACAAGAACGGAAGTGGCTGCGGTGCCTGCTACCAGGTAATTGCTCACGGCACTTATCCGTAATTTCTTTTCTTTTTTTTTTTTTTAAAGGAACCGGCCAAGACGACCGTATGGTTTTAACGAGACCCCCTCCTCATATATAGCTAGACAAGACCAAAATAGACATAAATGTTCATGATCCACGGGTCATTAATACAAAACATGCTAAAATGCCCACGAAAATACGTAAAGAGACTAAGCAAGTGGAACCAAAAATTAAGACCACCCCTAACACTAGACAACAACAACGAATCATCAGTTGGCCTTCCAAAAAGGCGCCCAAACACCCGGGAAGAGGCGATGAGGGCCACAGCGACCCGCATCTGACAACCGATGAACTCAAATACAGCTTTCTCAGGGCGATTTTTTAGTCTTGTCTGGGATAGATTTGAGAGCATAGTTGGTAATCGCTCTGTCAACTATGTTTTAATTAATCCGACCTGACTCATATAAATAAACTATAAAAAAAATATATTATGCCTCAATTAACAAAAATAAAGACTTGAATTGGTCACAACACATATGATATAGCCGCCTAAAAAGGCGTGGAAAGGGACAACCATCATTAGCCAATTATTAATATTCTTTTCTTATCTCAATCCTTCACAATATGAAGACACCACTAGCCTAACGCTCCTTTCCAAGTCTAAAATACACCAACTTGAATGATTAAATGATTTCTTAGTTCAAGTTCAAATCTACATTTTATATTCTAGTACCATTTTATTAATGTTATATGCCATTATCCTTAAAAATAATGCTGAAGAACTTGTAAAGCTATCATTTATTTGAGTGAGAGAATAACTTTAAGAAAACTGTTTAGCATGGTGGGAAAATAAAATCTTAATTTGGACTTAATAAGGAGAAAATAGGTGGGATAAATTTGTGGAAGAATCCATACAGGTACATCATACATGCTTTTATATCCAAAAGATAAAAGTAAAAACAGTACATAAAACCTGCTGGTAATTTAGCAAGTTTCAAAAAATCCCCTGAACATAATTGTCACTTAACAAAACAAATGGTTAGAGATTCGATACCTATTTTCTAATATGGAACAAATTTAAATTCATAGTAAATTGTCATTTCCATTTAAATGTTTATAATCATGTGGATTGATCACTTTATTTGATGGTCGATGTTCGAATCATAACTCAAAAAAATGCTGGCATGCAAATGAGAAGAATTAATTAATGGAGAGCTTCTTTTAACCAAGAAAGTTCAACGTAACCGTAGAGGAACTAATTAATGCAAGTTTATAAGTTAAAATTAACAATTTTCCCTCTAAATCATAATCTTTGAGTTATTATAATCGACCATAATTCTACTATGATAAAAAATTACGTTGGGAGAGATCCCTGTGAAAAACGTCTTCAGTACTCTCTCACTCAATTGGGTGAGGCGAAACTTTGAAAAATCAAAAATAATTCCACCATGATAAATAGGCCAAAAGCATTTATAAGCCTTTTCTCTCACACACAAATGTACATTTAGAAATGATTTACTTTAATTGATTACGTTGGGTGAGCTCAATTGTCATTCACATCAAATTGTTTACTCCATCACTTGTATCATAGCTTTTGTTAGAAGAGGAGCTCGGTGGGTGTGGTGGATTAAACAAGATTTTCTTTCCATAGGATTTAGCAGTTAATGTCATTTTTTATTGTTATCCCAAACATTATTCTTTTTATGTGGTTTCCATTCCTCAAAGAAATCAAAGAGTATTAACGACTTTTTCAAATAAAATGTGTACTCAACTGGATCATTTAAATAAACTAGTTAGTTGAATGAGTTAACTAGAAATGTTCAAATACTTTAATTAAACAAGTCTAAAATTGAAAATTGAACTAAGTTTATATATTTTCATAATCTAAACCAATTGGTTTAGTATATATTAAACTAAACTACTCCTTGTTAAAATAATGTGATGAGATATTTATCATTGGACGGTTAGTATTTTCATGTGGGAGAAACCGTTATTAAGAATAAATCGTCGTTTTTATCAAATCTTTTAACACGAATTTCGATTTAAAAAAGGAAATAAGAAAACAAGAAAAAGGTGTTCACGGTTAAAATAACCTCTACGCTAAGGTAAAAAAGTACAAAACTTTCATCATATAAAGTGCTGAACAGGTTCAATGTTTCAAAAGGGGCATGTGGAGGAACTAGAACTCTTTTGCTTTAATCAAAATCATGGTGTTTAATTTGTCTTTAGTGGACATGTATATATTAATTATTCAAATGATGTGAAGTTAACTAGTAGTGTTGAATGGATGTTGTTAGGTAAGGTGCACGATCCCAACACACTGCACTGAAGAGGGAACGAAGCTAGTAGTGACAGATTATGGTGAGGGCCACAATACAGACTTCATTCTCAGCCTACGTGCCTATGCAAATTTAGCTCGCCCCAACATGGCTGCTGAGCTCTATGCATATGGCGTCGTTGCAGTCGAATACCGAAGGATCCCTTGTCGTTATGGCTACAACCTCTTGCTCAAAGTCCACGAACGCAGTAGCTACCCGAGTTACATTGCAATTGTAGCTATATATCAAGCTGGAGCATACGATATTAATGCTGTTCAAGTCTGGCTGGTATAGTATATTAATCTCTACTCACTGCAGAATATTTCTCTACATTCACGAACTCACCTTCAAAAAATTATATCCTCAGCTTTATATTGCTTACTGATAATTGGAATAGTTTTAGATAAAATTCCCCAAGTATCAATTTTGGCAAAATTAAAAATATTAGTCCCTTAAATTCCATTTTTGAATAATAGCTCCGTTATATCCTAAACTACGTAGGAGAACCGAAAATATATAATATTAACTTCGACAAGAGGAACATTAGTGTACCTGCAAGTGAAAATTTTCATTCATGCTACTAAAGTTGATGTACACGACCAGATGAACCTTATGGAATCACATACACACATCTGACAAGAATGTAAATAAACTACATTCAAACTAGTTTGATATAAGGGTCCTCCGCTCTAACCCCACGGTCCTCCGACCGATTTTCCAAACAATAAAATAAAAACAAAAAAATAATAAAAAAAAAAAAACTATATTCAAACTAGTTAAGTAAATTTAATAAATATTTAATGAGGAAAAACCAAGTTGTCCTCCAAACTATTGTCATCCTAATTTTATTAAAATTTTTAGATTGTCATCTCATCCCATGTCTTCTTGATGTTAACACGTATGAGATGATGATCTGAAATTTTTAATAACGTTTGGATGATAACTTGAAAGATTTAAAGTCTAGATAAAAAATTGAAAAAATGGTCATAATTTAGGAAACGATTTATTTTTTTTCTCATATTTAATTGATAGAAATAATTACATCTAACTACTCTGCTATGAGGCCTAATTACATCGCAATCCATCTATATCATAAAATTACATTTTAGTCCATGACCTTTGAGAACCGTTTGTGGTCCCTAGAGTTCCGTTATGTCATTCCAAAAATACTCCTAATTTGTTGTTAAATTCATATTTTACAGGGATCGTTTTGTTAAATTTTGTAAATGTTAGGGTTGATTTTGTAATTTTGGTCATATATTGAACGTAACACTCATAAGACCGTCAGGGGCATAAGTGTACTTTTACAAATTCCGTAAAGGAACTCTAGTCCAAACAAGATTTATAGAGTCTAAAATGTAATTTCCCAATTTAAATGGATTGCGTTGTAATTAGATCTTATAGCAGGGTATGTAATCAGATGTAAATGATTCTTGATATTAATAAATTAATCGTATACATGCTATTACTTTACATTCTTACATTTCTTACACACAATGACTGTGCACATGATTAGTTGATGTATATATGTGTGTGTCCAGGAGTATTGCAAGGAGTGGAGGGGGATGCGCAGAGTGTATGGTGCGGTATGGGACCTGGAGAACCCTCCAATGGGGGCATTAAACTTAAGGTTCCAAGTGAGCAGTAGCGTCACTGGTGAAGTCAGGTGGGTGCAGATTGCAAGTGCCATTCCCGCTGAGTGGAAGGCTGAAGTTGCATATGACACTGGCATTCAACTTGATTAAAGAAAACAGTGTACTATTTCTGTTATCAACTAGCTTGAGGGCTAACAGTGCGCCCTTTGGTTTTATTTGCTTTATTTAATTAAGAGTATTGTATCCATGTGTGTACTTCTCTTGTGACAATAATCAGGCCCGTGCTTATGTAACTTATATATTAATTGCCAAGGTAATACAAATAAAAGTTTCTTTGGTTTGGTATTAAGCACGTGCATCCCCTAGTTTCTCTATTTACAAAATAGAAGTGAAATCAACGTGCGTTCCACGTTTATTATTTAATTTATTTAGATAAGTTTGGTTATTATGTTTATTAAGTAAATTAAAATAATAAAAGTATCTAATTTGATTAAATAAATATAGTAAAAATTTTAATAACCAATTTGATTTTGTAAAACCACACATACAAAAAAATTATATGAAATCTTCCTTTCGAACCATATATAATAAGTAAAAATTCAAATTAAAGAAACATTCCAATAAAGAAACAATTAAAAATATATTAGAAACTATGTTATTGTGTAAAAATAAAACATTTAAAGTGGATAATATAAATGAAAAGATATATATAAAAAATATAAATTAAAACCTAAAAAATCATGTAAAATATTATATATATGTTCTTTATTTCTTCTATTGTTTGATTTTCATTAATATAATTTGTGATTTATTTTTGGATTTCCATATGAAGTTTTGAAATGTCTCTTTGTTATAACTCAAAATATAAAGGTTATTACATTTTTTATACGAATCACCCTCTTCAAATTTGTATGTTAATATATCGTATCTTTTGCACAGCTCACACCATCGGGTTTGTTTTCAATCCTATTACATCTCTATGTTCATATGTATCGATCGGGTATAATAAAGAAATGTAACTAATATTATTTCTTTGAAATGTTTATACGTCCAATCATATCCCTTTGTTTTTTTTTTTTTTTTTCTCTCTGTGATAGTTTTAATAGAGAATGAGTAGTCTCAATCTAAGACTCATTCAACTCCGTGGTGGACAACCTAGACCCTGTAACCATCTGAAACCTTGTGGCCTATTCTCACCAATTTATCCACCATGATGTTTCTTAATTTCTCTCAAGACACTTTGACCCCCTTCAATTTTTAAAATTTTTATAAATTATATATAAATTTTAATATATTTATTATTTTACCCCCTTCAGTTTATAAATTTGTCCCCCTACTACACAAAATCATAATCCACCATTTATAATAATGAAGATATATTTGTAGATTAATTTAAAATTTGTCATTAATTTTCTTTAATCTCCTTTGCCAATCAAAATCCACTTTTTATTTATTTTTCCCAATAAGTCTTGTACTCTTCTTTCCAAATATCAAAAACTCTCAACTCAATCTTTTTTATTCTCAGTCTATGTTTTCTTTTCTCAACTCAATCTTTTTCATTCTCAATCCTTTTTATTATTTTTGTCTATGATGCAGGGACACGGACACGACACGACACGGATACGGCGACACGGATTTTTTCTTGAATTTCCCACGTAAGGAGTGTCCGACACGACACGGCATGACACAACACGGCAAAATGATATTTTTAGAAGTGTCCGTGCATCATAGATTTTTGTACAAGAAGAAGACTTCTATATTTCCTTTTCCTATTTCTTCTATATTTCTTCTTTTTAATGTAAAATATTAATTTTTTAATATTTAAAATTTACACTGCAGGTTGGAAAAAGAAATTGACGGTAGTCCCAAGTTCAAATTAGTTATCGAATAAATCAAAAGAAAGGTGATATTAATTTAAATTTAATTTTAGTTTTTTCTTTTATTATGAATAGATTATTTAGACAAAATTTATGATTAATTTGTTAATTATAAATTAGTTCGATATTTTGAGGAAAGATCGTATCTTTATCATCATGAGAATAAGTTAAAGATAATTGAGTTTAATTTTAGATAATCTAGTGTTGCGTAACGAGTTTTATTGCCTTTAATACTATTCTCGTTCCACTATTTTCAACCCGGCTTACATACATCCCATCAGCCAAAATTGTTGGGGTTCACTCGGTTTTGCTTCCTCCTAGCACAAATGCTAGTTACCAGGGCCTTGTGGATGAACTGCCATTTTGCATCATTAATTTTTGTGATCTTTGACTTCTCGGGGTTGCAATCCTTAGCACCATCGATGGGCCGGGTGCATTGCTCGCCATGCTATCCCTATGTCTTTTTCCATCCATTTGCTCGAAAAGTTAGGAGTTCCAAGGGGAACATTCCATTTGGCGTGAAGCTCGAACGCTATCAAGGAATGATTTCTACCATTCAATTGAAAGTTGGCAATGCTTCCTTTCAATTCTTATGTCGAGTAGAATTCGCGCACAAGATTCTCATATGTTGGTAGCTCAAATTCCAAGAACTTTCCCAGCCCTATGTTCTCAAAGCAAGCCTTGATTGATTCCCAAAGATACAACGATTCAAGCAATTTCCTCAAGGGTTAGTGTGGGATTATCGTTCTAAAGAATATGGGATCAACATAGACCTTATGTGTTGACCACGTGGTATTTGACGAGGTTGCTTCGAAATTTGACCCTTTTGATTCCATCTAGAACAATTGTTCCATAAAGAATGCTTAGGATCCAAGAAATCACAAGAAATTACTAAGAGGGATTTTAACAAACACCTTGTGGTATCTAGAAAGGAGAGCGATTTTAGTATTGTTATGGAAGCAATTCATACCAAAAAGCACAAGTTTAATTCTCAAAACATCAATGAGAGTGTTAGAATTCAATTCATGAAAAGGTTCCATAAGAAATTAGGATCATGCAAGGAAGCATGCAAGTTATGAAAGAATTCCATCAAAAACATTAATTGAATCCAAGTGAAAACCAATAATCCAATGTCATGAGAGTTGAAATTAATTACCTTGTCCTTGATTGAGGCAAAATTTGGCTGAAAAGCCCTTTGGAAGATGATTGCTTGAGAAAAAAGTATAAGTGATCAAGATTTAACAAGAGATGAAGTGTGGGAAAAAAAAATCCAATTAGATTTTAAAAACCTGACCGGTGTGATTCACAGCCGCTAAGGTTTTTGCCTTAGGGTATTCGCGGTCGTGAACGTTAGACACAGAGTTGTTGGATTGAGTACGGATTTGCGACTGCTAAGAATTTCTCAAAGCATGTTTGTGGCCGCGAACAAGAGTTACAAAACCTACTGATGGGTTCATTAGTGCCCACTAGGATTTTCTTCGCTGTCACTAACGAAATTCCCGAAGCCATCTGTTCTTCCATTGGTGACCACTAGGAATTCGTTCACGGCCGCCAACAGGATTCCCATAACCTCCTATTCCTCGATTAGCGGCCGCTAAGATTTCCTTAAGGGAACTTTTGTGGCCGCCAATCCTGGCGGCATTGCAATTCAAAGTTGAACTTTCTCGACATCAAACAATTCAAGCAAGCAATTCATCCATAATCAATAACACAATACTAGTAATATTGAGACACTCATTGTGTGTACAAATAAAAAACATTATTTTTTTAATATATTAAAAATAATTTTTATATTAATATATATTTTATAATTATTTTTAATATATTTATTAAATTCATAAAAGAATAATAAACTAAACAACACCATATTTAAAAAAATAAGAATTATATTGAAAACAAAGAAAAAAAATTGAAGTGAGATGATAGAAAAGATAAATTAGAAAAATATTATTGAAGTGATAAAATAAACAAACAAAAAGAAAAGAAGGGAAAGGAATGCAAGAGAAGAAAAGGGATAAAAAAATAAATAAAGAAAAAAAAAGGACACCAAGAGATCAAAACGGTTACTACTTGGGTCTCTCGCTTAATATAATAGTATAGATGCAATATCACATAGCATACTCTGCATCATATTTACACCATTTCACATAAACATTTTGTTGGAAAATACGAGTCAAAAGCAGCGGAAAATTAAAATTTTTCCGACAAGAGGACCGGTGGCTTGCAATTTTTATTCCAAAACGTTGGGTTTCCAGGAACTTACTTTGTATTAGTCTTTCTTGAAACGTTCAAACCGCCTATTGAACGTCCTTCAAGCGGTATTGAATCCACGTCCCTTGAATGACTCATTCTCCTTCTTGAAGACTTCAAACTAGCAATCCTCTAGAACGTATCCACACCAACCTAGGCCACGATTAAATCAGGGAGGATGCTAGTGCTATGATGTGTGTAAAGGCTAAGGATTTTCAAAGAACTGTGTTCTTTTCTTTTCTCTGTAATAGAGAAGATGACACTTCAAGAATGTCGGTCCGAGAAATAATAAAACTCTCTCTCTCTTTTATATTCTCAAGTAACAAACTAATGATAAGGAGAGATTAGTTCTAGAATTTAGTTTTCTTGTTTTACGTAATTACAGATAATTAGTCTAAAGATAATTAATTAAAATTTTATTTTAATTAATAACTTTTCCAAGAAACTTATCTCAACAACTTTGAGATATTATCCTTTTATTTATTTAGTTTATAAATAAATAACTTAGATATTATCCTTTAATTCACAATTAAATAAACTAATTAATCAAAAAAATAAACTAATTAATATCTTATCCTTACAACTTTGGGATAATTATCTTTTATTTATTTATTTATTACTTAAATAAATATTGTAAGATATTATCCTTTTATTTATTTATTTGATAAACAAATAAAATGAGATATTATCTTCTATTTATTCGTTTCATAAATAAATAAACTAATATTTCAAATTAATAATTAATTTATATTGAATTATTTATTGAACTTTTAATTACGGATTGGACTTAATAATAATTCCTAATTAATTAAAACCTAAAATTAATTAAATTAATTTAATTAATTGAAACATTGCACATGCATGGCATATGCCACACGTGTGGCTCACGCCCCACACGTGCCACGCATGTGTGGCCCCTCCAGCTATTATTAGCCGGTTCGATTAATTTAATTAACCAAACAAGCCTATACCCTCGTGACTCAACATTTGTGTGTAACCCTCTAGGTTCATTATTCGATTAGCAGTGATCCTAATTAATTAATACTCTTATTAATTAATTAGTTCACAAATCGCACAACCATAGTCTAGCAACAGGTGTAGGTCCTCTGTTGACTTTCATATGTCTCCATGTGCCACTTTTGTAACCCCAACACAAGTCATAAGTCAAGTTTCTGAAACAACACCCTTTTAGACTCATGTCTAAGATTACCTAGTAAGCTCACACAAGATATAAATGAAATCTTAAGTCTAAGGATTAATTAATCACATCATTGACTTGTGATCAGATCTTTCCAAATCTGAAAGTCTCTACGTCTTGAAGTAGTTATGTTCTTTCCCATTTAGGAATCTTCTCATGCGGGACACCTTAGTAAAGGATGATTCCTTTTAAAGGATGCAATCCCACAAGCAAGTCTCAAGTGAGCCTAGTTGACACTCCCACTGTTCGGTGGGCTCATCGACTTGGAGTAATTTCTAATCCATCTTAGATTAGGGCTTGTTTCATGAATCATTACTCTGAATGACTAAGTACTAAAAGCTTGATGGATTAATAGGGGAATACTAATACATGCGCACATAAATGTAAACACCCAAAATATACAAGAGCACATATAGAGAAGTGTTTGCCTCTCATATAAATCAGTCCGTCTATTATTCAAAGATTGATTGTGCTTTTACAAGAAAATAGATAAAGCGAACTATACAAAGTCGGACTTAAGGGAACTATTCCTAACACATTTAGCATGTAATCACCAAACATCAAACATACATGAACTTTGTATTATGACTTAACCCATTGTAAAAGTTTGTACTAAAAGCTAAGAGGGAATTCCATGATGAGGGCATTTTCTCAGCAGGTCTTTAAATCGATCCCATGCTTCATAAAGTGACTCTCCATTAAATTGTTTGAATGAAATGATATCATTCCTGAAACGAACTATTTGCTTAGTGGAAAGTACTTAGCTAAAAAGTCGGAAAGTGCATCCCAAGTTTGGATAGTCTCATTAGGTAATGTGCCTATCCATACTCTTGCTCGGTCCCTCAGAGAAAATGAGAATAAACAAACTTTAATTGCATCATATGTGATGTTATTGATCTTGAAGGTGGCATACATCTCCAAAAAGTAAGAAAAATGATTGGTAGGATTCTCGGTAGATAAACCTCTGAATTGATTTTGTTGGAGAAAGGTTGATAGTGGATGCCTTTATCACGAAATTGTTTGCAGCAACGATAGGTCGGACTAAATTTTTTCTAAATAAGTCCTACATCTGGCATTGCATAGTCCTTCAAAGCCAAAAGAGAAGATAAAGTGTTACGAACTCTCACCACTAAGTCTCCAATCAGTATTTCCTCAATCGTTGGAATCATTTTAGTGACATCAGCAATCATCTCCATAGAAATTTTGACCTGCTTTCGTGATTTCGGAGTTCTCAATCTGAGGTTCCGTACTTGGCATTCATTCTTCTATTTCAAATATCTGAAACTTCAGTTCCCCTTTTCCCTCTGATACAATCATGACACCATTCTCTACATCAATTTTGGTACCTATTGTCACCACAGGAAAAAGGCCGAAAACCGACAGAAAATTCTATTGGTTTTTCGTTGTAATTTCCAATGGAAAACAGACAGAATTCTAGCGGAATACCCATGGATAAGAAATATTGCATTCCAACAGAAAATTCGTTGGAATTCTATTGGAATTCCGTCGGAAAATTTGACATAAATTAAAAAAAAAAATTGCGCCAACAATTCCAACAAAATTTTGTCGGTATTCCGTCGGAAATTTCGGCACAAGTCTAAATAAATATGCCAAAAAAACCAACATAATTTTTTTGTTGATTTTCCGTTAGAATTTTCAATGAAACAAAAATTTCAACTGAAAATCCCTTCGGTTTTTTTTAATCTTCATTAAAAAAGACCAACAAAATTTTTTCTTTGAATTTTCTATGATACAAAAATTCCAACAGAAAACCAACGGAATATCCCGTTGGTATTTTTTTATTCCTCATAAAAAAAACAACGAAAATTTTCCACGGGAATTCTCAATGAAACAAAAATTTCAATGGAAAATCGACGGAAAATCCTGTCGGTTTTTTTTAGTCTTCATTAAAAAAAACCAACGGAATTTTTTCATTGGTTTTCCGTTGGAATCTTCAAAGAAACAAAAATTCCACGGAAAATTGACGAAAAATCTCGTTGTTTTTATTATTCTTCATTAAGAAAAACCAATGGAATTTTTTCGTTGGTTTTCCGTTGGAATTTTCAATTAAACAAAAATTCCAATGGAGGGAATTTTTCTAATTCTTCCTTCAAAAAAAAAAAAAAACAACGGAATTTTTACATTGGTTTTTCGTTGGAATTTTCAATGAAACAAAAATTCAAATGAAAAATTGATGGAAAATCCCGTAAGGTTTTTTTTATTCTTCATTAAAAAAAACCAACGGAATTTTTCCATTGGTTTTTCGTTGGAATTTCAATGAAACAAAAATTCCAACGAAAAATTGACGGAAAATCCCGTAAGTTTTTTTTTTATTCTTCATTAAAAAAACCAACGTAATTTTTTCGTTGGAATTTTAAATCAAAAAAAAATTACGTTGGTTTTCCATTGGAATTTTTTTCCGTTGAAAATTTTCAATCAAATTTAATTAGAAAAGTACGATTATAGTTAATGAAAATAATTATATATTTGAAAATTATATAATATACAAATTATAAATTATCAATACGATATTTTATATAACTTTAAGTATATACATTGTTAATTAAAACACAAAAGTATATAAGCTAACAATTTTAATATAATATCTCCCTATATATGATTATATTTAATTCAAATAATCATATATTGAAAATTTTATATTTTAGACTAATAACAAAAAAGTATTTAAATAATTAATTGAAATCAGTGTATAAATATATTAAAAGACATAATATTAATAAGAAGGAAATTGTCTAAGTTGGTTAGGGAGTTATCATTCTTCCTTAGAGACCTGAGTTTGAATCCTCGCTTGCGCAATTAACGGAAAGAATGAATTCTCACAATGGCTCAAGCTCGGTATGATGGTTTGGGTGTTGGCTCGTCCGAGGGGTAGATATGGCTCGTTTCGGGGTTGGTTCGGGTCTCACAAATGAAATTTTTAAGTTTTTTAAATTCAATTATTTTTATTCTTTTTTTAGACGAAAATTTCCGTTGGAAATCCGTCGGTCAGCTTAAAAATTAAATCATTTTTGTACCGTCGAAAAAAAAAACCGACGGAATTTTTCCGTTGGAAATATATTTTGTAGCACCCCAAGCTGTGGGCACCACATCCCCCGCACTATAGCCCGACATGTGTAATGAAACAAGGAGTCCGTACACGTGCCAAACCATAGCGAACGAGAGACAAACAAAAATAAGCTATAGGCTAGGCGGTCTAGACCCTAATACAGAGTGCACAACAAAATCGAAAGCAAGTGCGAAAGCAACAGGATCCATACAAACATGCATATCACGAGCAACATTTAAATCAAATACACGTGCTAGGCCACCACGCCCAATTTAAATCATAGAATTCTCCAAATTCAAGTTCATGCTCATATACAAGCTTATACATGAATACAAGGCGAGTAAGTAAAGATGCAGAATGCCAAAGACTCAACTACAAAACCGGACTCAAAGGACTCAAAAGAAGATCGCCGCCTAGCACGAACCAAACCTGTTCCTGCAACTCAAAGAACAAGGGAAAAAAAGAGAGAAACAACTAGGGTCAGTCTTAAAGGCTAGTGAGGGGGCTGACACACACACCCGTATATGTATAGAGCAAAGTACGTATCAAGATCATAACATTCCATGAACCGGGGATGGTTTTTGCACACTTAAAACGTTTTTCATGATAATAGATATATATACTTAAAAGAAAGTTAGACTGAAGGCCAAAACAACCAACTCTAAGTATTTAAAAGTTCATTCCCATTTCATAGATTCAAGGCAAGACAAACCACTCGGCGAGTATGAGTTTCCCCAAGCTCCTTATGTCAAAACAAGATCAAGTCAAGCAAGTCAAATCAAAACAATCCTACCTCATACTTCAATGATGGAAGGGTGGATCCTACCCTTAACCAACCGTGCAAGCAAGTGGGTCATGAATTTCACGACACTCATGCCCATAGGACTCCTTCCCCACTAACCTCCTAGTGGATTTTGGTTTATCCTTTCAAATTGAGATTATGCACAGGAGGTGAGTCGGGCGATCCCTTGGTAGCCCCGGATTGCTCCTTACCCACACTCTCCGGTGCCCATCAAGTCATGTACAAGTTCATGTTCAAGAGACCTATCTTTCAAGGTCATTTTCTTGCAAGAAACACACGCACGCTTCAAGACTTTTCAAAACAAAACAAGATTATCTTACATACATATAAAAACGTTTTCAATATTCTTAACAAGCGGGACAAGCCCTTAAAAAACATAGTAGACACGTATCTATCATATAATATACGTATTCTCATGTGGGCTTCAAAATCAAGTAGGGTTGTAGGTCATATTAACTAAAAGAACAAAACCTCACCTTGACGAGCGAACTGAATAAAGCAAACCCAAACCACGTCTATGGAGGGACTCCACACCATGAGCTACTCCTCAAGGACAAACCTAGACACAAGAAACAAGGCTATACTCGATCATGAACCATATAAATACTCGAAAATGCATATGGATTCACATGATGCAATGCACGCGATATTTGTTCCATCTAGTGCATATAAAGGCAAGTAGCATACTAGCATATCCAAGGCATGTAAATCAAGCTCAAAACATGTCAAATAAACACGTAGCACATCATATAATAAACACGTATCACTTAAACATCTAAACACTCATGCCTCGTTCACACTTAGCATATAAAGCCATATAATTAAAATAAACAAAGAGGCATATCATATAACGACATATTAACATATTAAGATCATGCTTGGGGTGGGACAAAATAAATAAAATCAAGAACAAGACAAGTAAAGCAAGCAAACAACACAACGGGGTCAATAAACGGCCAAACAAAGCACACCACGAAGCAGCCATAAAATGGCTGAGAAATAAGGAGACACGGGCGTGTCTCCCATATAGTTAAAAAGGAGACATGGGGGTGTCTCGGTACTGACACCCCCAGCCCTGTTAGACACACCTGTGTCCCTCAAAAGCACTAGGGACACAGACGGTCGTGTCTCCCCCTGTAGCAGCTTCGTCAAGCTGCGTTTGCAGCTGAAAAATAAAGGGAAAAAGCAAAAAAAAAATAGGGCACCAACAAAGAAGAAACAAACCACAGCATACTCATGCATAAACCCCTCAAATTTCATGCAAATAACACCCCAAACTCAACCCCAAACAAACCAGCAAAAAGGAGAAGTAAACATGTTCCATTTTCTCCCAAAAAGCATAAAGTTCTACCATGGTGATTCTTCACACACAACACACACACAAAATACATGTATAGGGAAATAAAGCGCATGCTTCAAGGATCACAAAACACTTAACCAATCAAGAATCGAAGTAAGAACAAGCAAGAAATTCACAAAACTCATCAAACCCAACACTATTCATGCTCTTGACCAAAACCTAATCAAAACTCCATGAAAACATGCAAATCATAGCTTGAAAGATGCACCAAGAAGTTTAGAACAAGAATACGTGCTTACCTCTTTGATGGGAGAACGGAGACGAAATGAGCTTGGAATTGGCTTTGGGTGAATGGTGTTGAGATTCCCCTTCTTTTTCTCTTTTTCTCTCGCTCTCTCTCTTAGTTTCTTGGGGTTTGGGGGGCTGAGTGCATGAGTGGGTGAGGTAAGGTTAGGTTTTAGGTTCAAGTAGGTTGAAGAATCGGGTCAAATGGAGTTAAAACAAGTCGATTACGGGCAAAACGGTAAAGGGTGGTAAATCTGCACGAGGCTCACGTTTCGGCAAAATTTGAAGGTTTAAACGGGCTTAGAAAAATACAAGGCTAGACTCAGAAGCTTCAAATCTTCAATATGAGTGCAATGGTTCTTTCGGAATTCGAATCCGAATTCCCGAGCTCAAGTTATGCCTTCCGGAACCCAAGGCGCGCTAAATTCTCATTTGGCCCTCAAGTCCCTAAATCAAATAAATTGTCCAAGACCACAACAAATAAGTTCAAAAGCATATAACGATCACACATTCGATTTCATAACACACATATTTCATGCATATCACTTAGTCACATAATTCAGAAATAAGTTCCAGGGCAAACGGGTGAAGAACGAGAGCATACGGGAAAAAAAGTTTAAGTTCATAAGTCAAATATAACAATTAGTTCAAGTAAATATTCAAATAAGCATATAAATATTCAAATAAGCATATAAATATTAAATTAAACAGACAATTGCGCAAATAAATAATTTCTAAGCGCACTTAGCTCACTCGTGGCTGCATACCAGTACGACCAAAAAGTTGGGACGTCACATATTTCCAACGAAAAATCGACGAAACGTACGCGATTCCGTCTGTTCTCCGTCAGAAATCTATTTTTCCATTGAAAAACCAGCAGAACTTCAGAAATTTTTCGTCGATTTTCGGTAATTTTTTTGCAGTGCGTGGCCAAAAATGGTTGACCCAAAATGATGGGCATATCATCCTCTTCATTAACCATATTTATAATTACGAAATCTAATGAAATTTCAGTTCTCCTACTTTCACTACCACATTCTCAACTAAGCCCATTGGTTTTGTTGTTGATCCATCAGCTAGGTGAATGATATGATGGGCTTGTTGTAAGTTCTCGAAACCTAACTTCATGCACCAAGAAAAGTGAATCAAATTAATATTTGACCCTAGATCATAAAGAGGCTTACCAAAAGTAAGATGACCAATAGTTAAAGGAATATGATAAATCCTTGGATCATTTAGTTCTGGTGGAATTTCAAACTGCACTTTTATGTTCCTTTGTGTCTTTTATCACCGCAACTTTACAATATCTCTTCGGACTCACTTCCGGTTTTCTTAGTGATCCTCCTTGAGGACGAGAGTTCACAGCATGGGCTAGCTGTCCCATCTGAGTTTCCAAACCTTTATTATGGCTGATCATCTGATCAAGCTTCGTCTCAATCTTTTCAAACCTATCAGTAGCTGAAGAGATAAATTTCTCCAGTTCTACCTCCAATCCTTTCTTCTGATCAACTTGTGGTGGTGGTCGTAATAGAGGTAGTGGTGATTGAAAATGAATCGGTTGTTGTTAAGTCGGGGCATGAAATTGAAACCTCTATTGGAATGGTGGTTTAGGTGGTCTATTTCGATTGTTCGCCCATGAGAAGTGTGGATGGTTCCTCCAAACTGGACTATCAGTATTCGGGTACGGGTTATTAACCGACACCTGATTGTTCACATAGCTAACCTATTCTGGAACGGGCTTAAACTGATCACCTGCAGAAGACAGAGAACAAGCACTATGAGGGTGAGCATTACCACATAATCACAAGATACCTGCATGGGTGATCGTGAACTTGGTGTTGGAACAACATTGAATGTCACCTGATCAAGATTTTTGCTCAAAGCTTCCACTTTTGCATTAATGGCAGTCAATCCATCCAATTCTATCTTTTTTACTATAGCATTAACCGATTTGACAACACCCCTCTCATGAGTCCAACTATCATTTGCAGCCATATTTTCTAACAATTCAGTAGTTTCATCTGATGTTTTAGCCATGAATGGTCCTCCAGCAGCAACATCAATCATGAACTTTGTATTATGACTTAACCCATTGTAAAAGTTTGTACTAAAAGCTAAGAGGGAATTCCATGATGAGGGCATTTTCTCAGCAGGTCTTTGAATCGATCCCATGCTTCATAAACTGACTCTCCATTAAATTGTTTGAATGAAATGATATCATTCCTGAAACGAACTATTTTGCTTAGTGGAAAGTACTTAGCTAAAAAGTCGGAAAGTGCATCCCAAGTTTGGATAGTCTCATTAGGCAATGTGCCTATCCATACTCTTGCTCGGTCCCTCAGAGAAAATGGTAATAAACAAACTTTAATTGCATCATATGTGATGTTATTTGATAACTCGTTAATTAGTCATCTTTATAATTGAGTTTTACCCCGAATTTTACTATAATTGATATTATCTTGAAAGAAATTAATGTTTTGTTGTTTATATTGTAGATTTCAGGTTCGAATGTGAAATTGGAACAAATTGGGTCGTATGCGAAGAAGATTAACGCCAACAAGCAGACCGTATTGATGTTCCCGAGGTTCAGCCGCTGAAGTCTGTAAATGCGGCACAATTTGGTGAGAATTGGATCTAATCGGAGATTTTATGGGTTTTTGCATACATAACAAGAGTGGCCCTAGTGCATGGAATTATGGAAGAAATCATGTTGTTGGGCGTAGTGCTGATTTATTTTAATTGAGCATTGGGCTGCGTGAGTAGGTTGTATTAGGGAAGACCATTTTGAATAGTTGCAGGCTGCGTGTTCGGAATTTAATTGGGAGAAGTCCACTTTGATTGGAAAATTGCATGGACCGTGGTCTTAACTACATAAAAGAAGTCATTTATTTGTGGGCTAGCTGAATAATTGGACCCTATTGTGAGAGGCCCGACCGTGTTTATTCTTGGAGAATTAGAAGTTGAGCCCAACTTGGAGTGCAAGAATTTCATCCTATTTTGATTAGGATTTGTACGTGGCTGTGAGAGGCTTGGAAGGCTTCTACATATTTGTGGCATCAACGTTGGGATCACGTAACAAACTTGGGACGACGCACAGCAACTCTTGGGGAGTGAAGACGCGAGCAACACGAAGCGACTTCGGGAGTTTTTCTTGTTTTAATTTCTTTCTTCTTTAGACAATTTACTTTATTTATGTTAAAGAATTCCTCTATTGTTTTGATGAATTTGAGTAGCTAAGTTTTTAATTATCTAGCTAGGGATTAAGATTCGATTTTGGATATTGTGAGACCTAAACGTTTTTATTAATTCATATTTATTTCGGTATTTATCTTATCTTCGTGTTTCGTGTTTATTGTGATTAGGCAATTTCGGGATAGTGCACAATCTCTAGGTTGTTTTAATTGCATATTGCCATTCATGATGCTTGAAGTGTATGTAAATTTGATTGATAGATTGTGGTAAATTAGTGACAGGGTCTTAGCGATAACATTCCTCGTTCACTAAGGGATCTGATAATCTAATTTAAATCTTGCGTGTGTCACGACTTGGTTGATTAGGGTTGGTGTTTTTATCGTTCTTAATGCTGCGAATTCATTAAATCCTGTCGAGTGTCTCTAGGGGTTGTGAATTTGTTAGGGAAGATGACTGTCGAGTGTCTCTAGGTTATCCAATTAATTAAGTAAAAACGAGGTTGAGTCGAGTGTCTCTATCAACTATAGCCAATCTGTTTGAATAACAAGAATTTATCCTTGAGTCGATGATCAATATAACAATTCAAATCGAATATCCCTGGCTAGGTAATTTTCTCTCTGATTGATTTAACCCTGTGTGATCTTACTTGTTTAGTTTTAGTTAGCTTTTTAATTCTTGTTATTTATTTTAATCGCATACTTAGGTTAGAATAATTCTAAAACCCCCCCCCCCCCCTTTTAATTATTCATTTTCGTGAATTTCTTGGAATTGTTAGAAATAAATCAACCAATCCCTGTGGATCGACCCTGTTTATACTATACTTTGTGTTTAGTCGTTGAATAGGTTTTACATTTATTTTTGATGGATTCGACACCTGTCAAATTTTGGCGCCGTTGTCGGGGACTGTGTTTCTAATCAATTTATTTCTTTTCATGAACAGGAGTTTTCGAGGGAAGGACGAAACAATCTACTATCCAGAAATCGAGAAAACTGCTCGGAAATTAAGGCAACAAACTCAATCACACAAGAAACAAGCTGAGACATCAGGTTTGGTCAAGGATATTGAATCGGGAACTGAATCGGACAGTTCGAGCGAAGGAGAGCCTGACTTGACCGTTGAGCGTGACCACGCCTTAACCATGGCGGACCCATGCAGAACCATGGAAGATCTGGCACGCCCCGCCGCCACATAGCAGCCCCTCTGTATCACTTTTCTAGAGGTGGGTGCTGGTTTTGAGCTGAAGACGGGCACAATTCACCTACTTCCCATTTTTCGAGGTCTGGAAAACCTTAAACCCACACCAACATCTAAGTAAGTTCCACACGGTTTGCTGCTCTACCAAGCCTCATGGTGTTACCGAGGACCAGATCAAGCTCCGTGCTTTTCCGTTCTCTCTGCAAGAAGCAGCGGAAAAATAGTTGTACTCTCTACCATCAGCAACCATTACTACTTGGCAGTAGATGCACGATAAATTCTTGGACAGATTCTTTCCTGCTGATCGATACCTGGATCTCCTTCAGGAGATAATCACCATTAAGCAGAAGGAACATGAAGGCCTGCATGAGTATTGGGAACGATATCGGAATTTGCTTGCAATATGCCCGCATCACAACCTGCCGGAAAATTCAGTTATCTATAACTTTTATAGGGGCCTGATGCCTGCCGACCAAAGGCAGTTGGATGCTTCGAGTGGAGGTTCCATTATGATGAAAACACCTTCGGAATTGAGGAATTAATTAGCAGAATCTCTAGAGCCTCACAAAAATACTATGCTAAGTCCTACATGATGAGACAGGTAAAAGAGGTAAATTCTTCCCAATTTGAGGAACTCAAGAATATGATAGCTGCTTTAGCATCTAACATGAGTGCAGGAATCCCACAAGTAGCGACAGTTTGTCAATTACCTCCACAATCCCAACAATACAACTAACAACCGAATCAACCCAATCAAACCCTCAACCCCCAAGACATCCGATTCAATAGCTTGGAAAATCAAGTCAAGAATTTGGAAACTCAATTGGGACAAATTGCAATGGTTTTGAGCAGGATTGAGAATCAGGGGAAATTGTCATCACAAACGGAGGACCCAAGGCACAATGTGAGTGCAGTCACGGTCATAAGTGGTAAGGAACTGCCTCCGACTGTGGAGAAGACCAAAACTCGCCAGAACAGGGCTGAAACTTATCAGAAAGATGACTTGACCGTTAAGCGTGACCACGCCCTAAGCTCCAGTCGCGACAGAGAGGCAGAAATTAAAGTCCAGCCTAAGCCATGGGTGGAACCACCTCCATTTCCAGAGCGCCTAACCGAAATGAGAAAACAGAAGGAGGAACAAAGCATTCTTGATACTTCTCGAAAGGTTGAAGTCAACATTCCCTTGTTGGATGCTATTCAACAAATCCCACGCTACGCGAAGTTTATTAAAGAGCTCTGCACCAACAAACGGAAACTAAAAGGTAATGAAATGGTAAGTGTTGGAGAAAATGTCTCCGAGGTTTTGCAAAAGAAATTACCACCAAAATGCAGAGACCAAGGTATGTTTTCAATTCCGTGTAAAATAGGTAACCTTGGTATTAAGAAAGCTATGTGCGATTTGGGTGCGTCGATTAATGTTATGCCTCTATCTGTTTATACTGCGCTTAATCTTGGTCCCTTGAAAGGTACAGGTATTATAATCCAGCTTGCTGATCGATCTGTAGTGTACCCGGAAGGAGTATTGGAGGATATGCTCGTACAAGTCAACGATTTGGCTTTTCCTGCTGACTTTTTCGTGCTAGATATGGAGGATGATAAATCCTCTAAGCCTTCTTATATTTTGCTTGGCCGCCCATTTTTTAGCACAGCTAGAGCTAAAATAGACGTTCATAATGGATTGTTAACTCTTGAATTTGATGGTGACATTATTAAATTTAATGTTTACGATGCTATTAAACATCCTGATGAATTGTCTAGTGTGTTTTGTGTTGATGTGATTGAAAACCCAAGTATTGAAATTCTTGAGCCTAACAACGTGGACAAGCTAAGTTTTGAATCCCTTCAAAATTGGGTGATAGTTGAAAATTTTGAGAGTAAGCCGAACATGTTGGTTTGCATGATGATATCTATGATATGGTTATTCCATTGGGGCATGTTAATCCTGCAAGTAAAAAGGCTTTGAATTTGAAACTACTTGATGACTTAGCTAAACTGAATTCTTTTGTTTTGCAGGCACCTATTGTGGGACTCAAGAAGTTTTTGGATAATCTGATTTATGCTTTCAAAGGTGGAACAAAATTTGCTGATTCAAAGCCTACACAAGATGGATTCCTGGATGAGTGGTTTTTCAAGATACGTGACTGTAAGACATGGCCACGCTCTAAGGTCACGTGCTGGTATGCTGATATTATTGATTATTTGACTACTACCTTCCTCAGATCTCATGTCTTTTTCGAGTTCAGGAATCCAAGAGCTATTGTTAGGGATCGTGGTAAATATTTCTACAAACGGTTGATGAAGTCTTTGATGGGGAACTATCAAACCATGTTGCGTGTCTCTTTGAGTTACCATCCCCAATCTAGAGGACGCAATGGACTAGAAGATTCATCTCCACACAGTAGAGGGGATTTGTATGGAGGGTGTACCTCCATTTGAGTAGGACTTCAACAAGTCTTGTCGGGCCTAAGACATAAAACAAGGGCGTTATTGGGAGGCAACCCAAAATTGTGATGCTCGTTTTCTGCCCAGATGTTGCTGATATGCTGCTGATAACTGCTGTCAATTTTCTGACAACATGACCCTTGGACGTGATCACGCCTAATACTCACGCCACTTCCAGAATTTCGAATGAGATGGGAATTTACATACCCAGAACCGTGACCCTATTTGCCAAGCCCAAACTTCAGGGAAGTCCTCTTTACTCTAGATCTTGATTTTTCTTATGCCTTGAGGACAATGCATGATTTAAGTGTGGGGGGGTTCACTAGTGCTAGAACTGAAAATTTTGTTTTGTGGTTGAACTTGTGATATTGCTTAGAACTTGAGGATGTTGATAGTTATGGAAATATTTCGCCTGTTTTGAATGCTTTCTATTAGGTTTGATTGTTGAATTCTGCTAGAACGAGTTAGGCTTGTTAAATGCATGAAATTTGTGTGAAATTTGATGAATTAGTATAATCTTATGCCCTCATTTTTCGCGCACCATTGAACGAATTAGTGTGTTTAGCTTAGATAGAAAAGTATAGTTTTTCAAGTAAGTCTAAAAGTTGATTAGAATGCATCTTAGCTCCCTTCGAGGCGAAATTTTTAGTTAACGATTGATTTGGGAAGTGACTTAGGCGACCGTTGCCGGTGGTAAGCCTTTGATCTTTTCACAATTAAAATTATCCCGTTGGACCCCGCTGAGCCTGAATGTTGTGCCAAATTTCTTCTTAGCCACGTTACAAGCTAAGGCACAACATTATTATCCCTACCCTACTTTGAATCACACCTTGCTTGCTCATTTTGGGTTTGAATTTTTAGATATCTTTGGGCTCCTTTGTATTCTCCCTTGTGCTTGAATTTTGAGAAAGTGATAAGTAATGTTGAAAATATAGAAAGAAAAGAGATGCTATGAAAGAAAAAGGGAAAAAGAAGTCAAAAGAAAGAGAAAAAAATGAGTAGAAAAAAAAAGTGAAAAAAAAAAAAAAGCAAAGAAGAAAATAAGAAAGTGAAAGTGTGTTTGATATGGAAAGGAGGGAATTAGTTGTAAAGCAAAGTAAGGGAGTCCGGTAGATGAAAAGAGAAATACCACGGTTTTTTATTGTAAAATGTGTAAGCTTGGTGTGTTAGTCACTAAATTCCAAAATTTCCTAACCTTTACCCCAAGCCTTACATCTCGAAAGACCTATCGATCTCGAGTCATGAGTTAACTACATTAGTAGAGATTGGAGTGAAGGATGCATTCAAAGTTGATAATTAGTAGTTAGGCGAAAATCATAGACTAGTCAAACTAGTTTTTGTACATTCTTTTGTTCAATTCATACTACATTACACGAGGGTATGCTATTTATACGAATTTGTTGAATTTTGTGCAATTGAGTAGCGTGTTGATGAGCTAGATTTGTTTAGGCGAGAATTCGATGATTGCCTTTGTGATTGTGTTTGATGGGTGGTATTGTTTCCATTTCATTCTCATGATTCCTCGGGGACGAGTAATGGGCAAGTGTGGG
Organism: Lantana camara; assembly: GCA_037501455.1. Taxonomy (NCBI): domain Eukaryota; kingdom Viridiplantae; phylum Streptophyta; class Magnoliopsida; order Lamiales; family Verbenaceae; genus Lantana; species Lantana camara. Next base: position 96,408,112 of record CM074857.1, on the reverse strand, counting down.
GGGATTTGATAACTCGTTAAGTAGTCATCTTTATAATTGAGTTTTACCCCGAATTGTACTATAATTGATATTATCTTGAAAGAAATTAACGTTTTGTTGTTTATATTGTAGATTTCGGGTTTGAATGTGAAATTGGAACAAATTGGGTCGTATGCGAAGAAGATTAACACCAACAAGCAGACCGTATTGATGTTCCCGAGGTTCAGCCGCTGAAGTCTGTAAATGCGGCACAATTTGGTAAGAATTGGATCTAATCGGAGATTTTATGGGTTTTTGCATGCATAACAAGAGTGGCCCTAGTGCATGGAATTATGGAAGAAATCATGTTGTTGGGCGTAGTGCTGATTTATTTTAATTGAGCATTGGGCTGCGTGAGTAGGTTGTATTAGGGAAGACCATTTTGAATAGTTGCAGGCTGCGTGTTCGGAATTTAATTGGGAGAAGTCCACTTTGATTGGAAAATTGCATGGACCGTGGTCTTAACTATATAAAAGAAGTCATTTATTTGTGGGCTAGCTGAATAATTGGACCCTATTGTGAGAGGCCCGACCGTGTTTATTCTTGGAGAATTAGAAGCTGAGCCCAACTTGGAGTGCAAGAATTTCATCCTATTTTGATTAGGATTTGTACGTGGCTGTGAGAGGCTTGGAAGGCTTCTATATATTGTGGCATCAACGTTGGGATCACGTAACAAACTTGGGACGACGCACAGCAACTCTTGGGGAGTGAAGACGCGAGCAACACGAAGCGACTTCGGGAGTTTTTCTTGTTTTAATTTCTTTCTTCTTTAGACAATTTACTTTATTTATGTTAAAGAATTCCTCTATTGTTTTGATGAATTTGAGTAGCTAAGTTTTTAATTATCTAGCTAGGGATTAAGATTTGATTTTGGATATTGTGAGACCTAAACGTTTTTATTAATTCATGTTTATTTCGGTATTTATCTTATCTCCATGTTTCGTGTTTATTGTGATTAGGCAATTTCGGGATAGTGCACAATCTCTAGGTTGTTTTAATTGCATATTGCCATTCATGATGCTTGAAGTGTATGGAAATTTGATTGATAGATTGTGGTAAATTAGTGACAGGGTCTTAGCGATAACATTCCTCGTTCACTAAGGGATCTGATAATCTAATTTAAATCTTGCGTGTGTCACAACTTGGTTGATTAGGGTTGGTGTTTTTATCATTCTTAATGCTGCGAATTCATTAAATCCTGTCGAGTGTCTCTAGGGGTTGTGAATTTGTTAGGGAAGATGACTGTCGAGTGTCTCTAGGTTATCCAATTAATTAAGTAAAAACGAGGTTGAGTCGAGTGTCTCTATCAACTATAGCCAATCTGTTTGAATAACAAGAATTTATCCTTGAGTCGATGATCAATATAACAATTCAAATCGAATATCCCTGGCTAGATAATTTTCTCTCTGATTGATTTAACCCTGTTTGATCTTACTTGTTTAGTTTTAGTTAGCTTTTTAATTCTTGTTATTTATTTTAATCGCATACTTAGGTTAGAATAATTCTAAAAAACCCCCTTTTAATTATTCATTTTCGTGAATTTCTTGAAATTGTTAGAAATAAATCAACCAGTACCTGTGGATCGACCCTGTTTATGCTATACTCTGTGTTTAGTCGTTGAATAGGTTTTACATTTATTTTTTACGGATTAGACACCTGTCAAATTTTGGATCTTGAAGGTGGCATACATCTCCAAAAAGTAAGAAAAATGATTGGTAGGATTCTCGGTAGATAAACCTCTGAATTGATTTTGTTGGAAAAAGGTTAATAGTGGATGCGTTTATCACGAAGTTGTTTGCAGCAACGATAGGTCGGACTAAATTTTTCTAAATAAGTCCTACATCGGGCATTGCATAGTCCTTCACAGCTGAAAGAGAAGATAAAGCGTTACGAACTCTCACCACTATGTCTCCAATCAGTATTTCCTCAATCGTTGGAATCATTTTAGTGACATTAGCAATCAACTCCATAGAAATTTTGACCTGCTTTCGTGATTTCGGAGTTCTCAATCTGAGGTTTCGTACTTGGCATTCATTCTTCTATTTCAAATATCTGAAACTTCAGTTCCCCTTTCCCCTCTGATACAGTCATGACACCATTCTCTACATCAATTTTGGTACCTATTGTCACCACAGGAAAACAGCCGAAAACCGACAGAAAATTCTATTGGTTTTTCGTTGTAATTTCCAATGGAAAACCGACAGAATTCTAGAGGAATACCCATGGATAAGAAATATTGCATTCCAACGAAAAATTCGTTGGAATTCTATTGGAATTCCGTCGGAAAATTTGACAGAATTTTAAAAAAAAATTGCGCCAAAAATTCCAACAAAATTCTGTCGGTATTCCGTCAGAAATCTCGGCACAAGTCTAAATAAATATGCCAAAAAAACCAACATAATTTTTTTGTTGATTTTCCGTTAGAATTTTCAATGAAACAAAAATTTCAACGGAAAATCCCTGCAGTTTTTTTTATTCTTCATTAAAAAAGACCAACAAAATTTTTTCTTTGAATTTTCTATGATACAAAAATTCCAACGGAACATCCCGTTGGTATTTTTTTATTCCTCATCAGAAAAACAACGAAAATTTTCCACTGGAATTCTCAATGAAACAAAAATTTCAATGGAAAATCGACGGAAAATCCCGTCGGTTTTTTTTTTTATTCTTCATTAAAAAACCAACGGAATTTTTTCATTGGTTTTCCGTTGGAATCTTCAATGAAACAAAAATTCCACGGAACATCGACGAAAAATCTCGTCATTTTTATTATTCGTCATTAAGAAAAACCAATGGAATTTTTTCGTTGGTTTTTCGTTGGAATTTTCAATTAAACAAAAATTCCAATGGACGGAATTTTTCTAATTCTTCCTTCAAAAAAAAAACAACGGAATTTTTCCATTGGTTTTTCATTGGAATTTTCAATGAAACAAAAATTCCAACAAAAAATTGATGGAAAATCCCGTAAAGTTTTTTTTATTCTTCATTAAAAAAAACCAACGGAAATTTTCCATTGGTTTTTCGTTGGAATTTCAATGAAACAAAAATTCTAACGAAAAATTGACAGAAAATCCCGTAAGTTTTTTTTTTTATTCTTCATTAAAAAAACCAACGTAATTTTTTCATTGAAATTTTCAATCAAAAACAAATTACGTTGGTTTTCCATTGGAATTTTTTTCCGTTGGAATTTTTCAATCAAATTTAATTAGAAAAGTACGATTATAGTTAATGAAAATAATTATATATTTGAAAATTATATAATATACAAATTATAAATTATCAATACGATATTTTATATAACTTTAAGTATATACATTGTTAATTAAAACACAAAAGTATATAAGCTAACAATTTTAATATAATATCTCCATATATATGATTATATTTAATTCAAATAATCATATATTGAAATTTTTTTATTTTAGACTAATAACAAAAAAGTATTTAAATAATTAATTGAAATCAGTGTATAAATATATTAAAAGACATAATATTAATAAGAAGGAAATTATCTAAGTTGGTTAGGGAGTTATCATTCTTCCTTAGAGACCTGAGTTTGAATCCTCGCTTGCGCAATTAACGGAAAGAATTAATTCTCACAATGGCTCAAGCTCGGTATGATGGTTTGGGTGCTGGCTCGTCCGAGGGGTAGATGTGGCTCGTTTCAAGAGGGGTTCGGGTCTCACAAATGAAATTTTTAATTTTTTTAAATTTAATTATTTTATTCTTTTTTTAGACGAAAATTTCCGTTGGAAATCCGTCTGTCAGCTTAAAAATTAAATCATTTTTGTACCGTCGAAAAAAAAACCGACGAAATTTTTCATTGGGAAATATATTTTGTAGCACCCCGAGAGGTGGGCACCATATCCCCCGCACTATAGCCCGACATGTGTAACGAAACAAGGACTCCGTACATGCGCCAAACCATAGTGAACAAGAGACAAACAAAAATAAGCCATAGGCTAGGCGGTCTAGACCCTAATACAGAGCGCGCAACAAAATCAAAAGCAAGTGCGAAAGCAACAGGATCCATACAAACATGCATATCACGAGCAACATTTAAATCAAATACACGTGCTAGGTCACCACGCCCAATTTAAATCATACAATTCTCCAAATTCAAGTTCATGCTCATATACAAGCTTATACATGAATACAAGGCGAGTAAGTAAAGATGCAGAATGTCAAAGACTCAACTACAAAACCGGACTCAAAGGACTCAAAAGAAGACCGCCGCCTAGCACGAGCCAAACCTGTTCCTGCAACTCAAAGAACAAGGGGAAGAAAGAGAGAAACAACGAGGGTCAGTCTTAAAGGCTAGTGAGGGGGCTGACACACACCCGTATATGTATAGAGCAAAGCACGTATCAAGATCATAACAATCCATGAACCGGGGATGGTTTTTGCACGCTTAAAACGTTTTTCGTTATAATAGATATATATATTTAAAAGAAAGTTAGACCGAAGGCCAAAACAACCAATTTTAAGTATTTAAAAGTCCATTCCCGTTTCATAGATTCAAGGCAAGACAAACCACTCGGCGAGCATGAGTTTCCCCAAGCTCCTCATGTCAAAACAAGATCAAGTCAAGCAAGTCAAATCAAAACAATCCTACCTCATACTTCAGTGATGGAAGGGTGGTTCCTACCCTTAACCAACCATGCAAGCAAGTGGGTCATGAATTTCACGACACTCATGCCCATAGGACTCCTTCCCCACTAACCTCCTAGTGGATTTTGGTTTATCCTTTCAAATTGAGATTATGCACAGGAGGTGAGTCGGGCGACCCCTTGGTAGCCCCGGATTGTTCCTTACCCACACTCTCCGGGGCCCATCAAGTCATGTACAAGTTCATGTTCAAGAGACCTATCTTTCAAGGTCATTTTCTTGCAAGAAACACACGCACGCTTCAAGACTTTTCAAAATAAAACAAGATTATCTTACATATATATAAAAGCGTTTTCAAGATTCTTAACAAGCGGGACAAGCCCTTAAAAAACATAGTAGACACGTATCTATCATATAATATACGTATTCTCATGCGGGCTTCAAAATCAAGTAGGGTTGTAGGTCATATTAACTAAAAGAACAAAACCTCACCTTGACGAGCAAACTGAATAAAGCAAACCCAAACCAAGTCTATAAAGCGACTCCACACCATGAGCTACTCCTCAAGGACAAACCTAGACACAAGAAACAAGGCTAGACTCGATCATGAACCATATAAATACTCGAAAATGCATATGGATTCACATGATGCAATGCACGTCATATTTGTTCCATCTAGTGCATGTAAAGGCAAGTAGCATACTAGCATATCCACGGCATGTAAATCAAGCTCAAAACATGTCAAATAAACACGTATCACATCATATAATAAACACGTATCACTTAAACGTCTAAACACTCATGCCTCGTTCACACTTAGCATATAAAGCCATATAATTAAAATAAACAAAGAGGCATATCATATAATGACATATTAACATATTAAGATCATGCTTAGGGTGGGACAAAATAAATAAAATCAAGAACAAGACAAGTAAAGCAAGCAAACAACACAACGGGGTCAACAAACGGCCAAACAAAGCACACCACGAAGCAGCCATAAAATGGCTGAGAAATAAGAAGACACGGGCGAGTCTCCCTTATAGTTAAAAAGGAGACATGTTAGACACACCTGTGTCCCTCAAAAGCAGTAGGGACACAGACGGTCGTGTCTCCCCCTGTAGCAGCTTCGTCAAGCTGCGTTTGCAGCTGAAAAATAAAGGGAAAAAGCAAAAAAAATAGGGCACCAACAAAGAAGAAACAAACCATAGCATACTCATGCATAAACCCCTCAAATTTCATGCAAATAACACCCCAAACTCAGCCCCAAACAAACCAGCAAAAATGAGAAGCAAACATGTTCCATTTTCTCCCAAAAAGCTTAAAGTTCTACCATGGTGATTCTTCACACATAACACACACACAAAATACATGTATAGGGAAATAAAACGCATGCTTCAAGGATCACAAAACACTTAACCAATCAAGAATCGAAGTAAGAACAAGCAAGAAATTCACAAAACTCATCAAACCCAACACTATTCATGCTCTTGACCAAACCTAATCAAAACTCCATGAAAACATGAAAATCATAGCTTGAAAGATGCACCAAGAAGTTTAGAACAAGAATACGTGCTTACCTCTTTGATTGGAGAATGGAGACGAAACGAGTTTGGAATTGGCTTTGGGTGAATGGTGTTGAGATTCCCCTTCTTTTTCTCTTTTTCTCTCGCTCTCTCTCTTAGTTTCTTGGGGTTTAGGAGGCTGATTGAATGAGTGGGTGAGGTAAGGTTAGGTTTTAGGTTCAAGTAGGTTGAAGAATCGGGTCAAATGGAGTTAAAACAAGTCGATTACGGGCAAAACGGTAAAGGGTGGCAAATCTGCACGAGGCTCACGTTTCAGGCAAAATTTGAAGTTTCAAACGGGCTTAGAAAAATACAAGGCTAGGTTCAAAAGCTTCAAATCTTCAATACGAGTGCAATGGTTCTTTCGGAATTCGAATCCGAATTCCCGAGCTCAAGTTATGCCTTCCGGAAGCCAAGGTGCGCTAAATTCTCATTTGGCCCTCAAGTCCCTAAATCAAATAAATTGTCCAAGACCACAACAAATAAGTTCAAAAGCATATAACGATCACACATTCGATTCCATAACACACATATTTCATGCATATCACTTAGTCACATAATTCAGAAATAAGTTTCAGGGCAAACGGGTGAAGAACAAGAGCATACGGGCAAAAAAGTTTAAGTTCATAAGTCAAATATAACAATTAGTTCAAGTAAATATTCAAATAAGCATATAAATATTCAAATAAGCATATAAATATTAAATTAAACAGACAATTGCGCAAATAAATAATTTCAAAGCGCGCTTAGCTCACTCGTGGCGGCATACCAGTACGACCAAAAAGTTGGGGTGTCACATATTTCCAACGAAAAATCGAAGAAACGTACGCGATTCCGTCTGTTGTCCGTCAGATATCTATTTTTCCAATGGAAAACCAGCAGAACTTCAGAAATTTTCCGTCGATTTTCGGTAATTTTTTTGCAGTACGTGGCCAGAAATGGTTGACCTAAAATGATGGGCATATCATCCTCTTCATTAACCATATTTATAATTACGAAATCTAATTAAATTTCAGTTCTCCTAATTTCACTAGGTCATTCTCCAATTAGTTCAAGTAAATGTTCAAATAAGCATATAATTATTAAATTAAACAGACAATTGCGTAAATAAATAATTTCAAAGCGCACTTAGCTCACTTGTGGCGACATACCTATACGGCTAAAAAGTTGGGGCATCACATATTTCCAACGAAAAACCGACGAAACGTACGCAATTCTATCTGTTGTCCGTCAGAAATCTATTTTTTCAATGGAAAACCAACAAAACTTCAGAAATTTTTGTCGATTTTCGGTATTTTTTTTTTGCAGTGCGTGGCCAAAAATGGTTGACCCAAAATGATGGGCATATCATCCTCTTCATTAACCGTATTTATAATTACGAAATCTAATGAAATTTCAGTTCTCCTACTTTCACTAGCACATTCTCAACTAATCCCATTGGTTTTGTTGTTGATCCATCAGCTAGGTGAATGATATGATGGGCTTGTTGTAAGTCCTCGAAACCTAACTTCCTGCACCAAGAAAAGTGAATCAAATTAATATTTGACCCTAGATCATAAAGAGGCTTACCAAAAGTAAGATGACCAATAGTTAAAGGAATATGATAAATCCTTGGATCATTTAGTTCTGGTGGAATTTCAAACAGCACTTTTATGTTCCTTTGTGTCTTTTATCACCGCAACTTTACAATATCTCTTTCGACTCACATCCGGTTTTCTTAGTGATCCTCCTTGAGGACGAGAGTTCACAACATGGGCTAGCTGTCCCATCTGAGTTTCCAAACCTTTATTATGGCTGATCATCTGATCAAGCTTCGTCTCAATCTTTTCAAACCTATCAGTAGCTGAAGAGATAAATTTCTCTAGTTCTACCTCCAATCCTTTCTTCTGATCAACTTGTGGTGGTGCTCGTAATAGAGGTAGTGGTGATTGAAAATGAACCGGTAGTTTTTGAATCGGGGCATGAAATTGAAACCTCTATTGGAATGGTGGTTTAGGTGGTCTATTTCGATTGTTCGCCCATGAGAAGTGTGGATGGTTCCTCCAAACTAGACTATCAGTTTTCGAGTACGGGTTATTAACCGACACCTGATTGTTCACATAGCTAACCTATTCTGGAACTGGCTTAAACTGATCACCTGCAGAAGACAGAGAACAAGCACTATAAGGTTGAGCATTACCACATAATCACAAGATACCTACATGGGTGATCGTAAACTTGGTGTTGGAACAACATTGAATGTCACCTGATCAAGATTTTTGCTCAAAGCTTCCACTTTTGCAGTAATGGCAGTCAATCCATCCAATTCTATCTTTTCGACTATAGCATTAACCGATTTGATAATACTCCTCTCATGAGTCCAACTATCATTTGCAGCCATATTTTCTAACAATTCAATAGTTTCATCTGATGTTTTAGCCATGAATGGTCCTCCAGCAGCAACATCAATCATGAACTTTGTATTATGACTTAACCCATTGTAAAAGTTTGTACTAAAAGCTAAGAGGGAATTCCATGATTAGGGCATTTTCTCAGCAGGTCTTTGAATCGATCCCATGCTTCATAAAGTGACTCTCCATTAAATTGTTTGAATGAAATGATATCATTCCTAAAACGAACTATTTTGCTTAGTGGAAAGTACTTCGCTAAAAAGTCGGAAAGTGCATCCCAAGTTTGGATAGTCTCATTAGGCAATGTGCCTATCCATACTCTTGCTCGGTCCCTCAGAGAAAATGGGAATAAAAAAACTTTAATTGCATCATATGTGATGTTATTGATCTTGAAGGTGGCATACATCTCCAAAAAGTAAGAAAAATGATTGGTAGGATTCTCGGTAGATAAACCTCTGAATTGGTTTTGTTGGAGAAAGGTTGATAGTGGATGCCCTTATCACGAAGTTGTTTGCAGCAACGATAGGTCGGACTAAATTGTTCTAAATAAGTCCTACATCTGGCATTGCATAGTCCTTCAAAGCCAAACGAGAAGATAAAGCGTTACCATCTCCTCGATTGTCGTGTCTTTCGTTGAGCCTGACGCCATTTACAGCATTCTCAACAATCTCATGATTCTTGAGAACTTTATCGTTAGCCATTGGAGTGGTATTTTTTTGTTCTCTTTGCCTTCGCTCTTTTTTTAGTATATGAAGAGTTTTCTTGAATTTCGAATCAATCTCAACGATGTCTGGATTTCGGGTACTTCTCATGCACTAACGCCTGCAAAATAAACTAGCAAATATCAAACCAACAAAAAGAAAAAAAATAAAATAAAAAATGGTCTAAATCACTAAATACTAATACTAAGCGAGTATAGCTTTGAACAACCACCCCGGACAATGGCGCCAAAAACGTTTTTGGGGTTTTTCTCTAGATTTTTAATTAAGACCCTATATAGTGCAAGTGCACACATGATATTTATAGCACATAGGTGTCGATCCCACAGGGACGGAGAAAACCAACCAATCGCCTCGTATATTCATTAGCGTATAGGCCGAATCAATCATTCAAGGGTGGTTTCTATCACTAGTATGCAACAATAAATAGAATATTAAAGAGTCAACAATAATAACGAGCAGTAAGGGAATAATAATTTCATGAGATCAGATATTAATGCATTGTTCAATGAATGTTTTGTTTTCAAATTTACCACCACTTATGTAAATACTAGCCTTTCTCAAGAACAAGGACTTGTACCTAATCAGTTCAAACTGCCTACTCTCATAATCCAATATCTCCCTAATTTAGCCAATAAAACAGGATGATTGCAAATAATTAGTAGCAGCTATGTGTTACACTAATCAATTACCAATCGCTTAGAGTCAAGTTAAATTTTTTTATACTCGAAAACCTAATTTATTCAAAATTCATTCCAAGTTCATAAGCATCTGTCAATTAACAAATAAACTCTAAACAACATTAAAGGTAATCAAGATTCAACGTGTCAATAAATGCAATTTCGTTGCATTAAAACCATTCATCAACAACGCATCAAATATCTATATCCAATTCATCATCATCCCCAAGACAAGGGGATTAGCTACTCATCATCATCAACACAATAACACAACGCGAGTCTAAAATTTTCAAAGTTATAAATAAAGATGATTGTTCAATTCAATTCCAATCATAAACCATAACAAAAATTGAATTAAATGACATTAGTTTGCATACTTTGAACTAGAGAATATTCAAACTAAATTGACATAGAAAAATCAAACATTTGTCATGACGAAAGAAGACTCAGAATTTCTCCTCTTCCTCTCTCTTCGTTCCATATTCAGTTGTATTCTTCTGTTCTGACTACCTTCTCTTTGGGTTAGGGTTTTCCTTACATTATGTACCCTTCAATAAAAGCCCAAATTCACAAATTATTCTCACCTGATGTCGTTCGTGGCCGCTAACGTCTCCAGTGTAAATTCGTCACAGCGCGATTCTCAAAGAATCACTAATGCATTTTTAACCTTCTTTCGCGGCCACTAAGAATTTCTTCTTGCAACATTTGCGGTCGCTAATCGCCTGAGTAGATTTTTCCTCTGCTTTTCTCACGACCACTAATGAATTAAGCGTGATCAGTTGGCGGCCGCTAATCTCTTCGGTCAACTACTCTTTTGTCCTTGTTTCGTCGTTTTTGTTCTAAGTTTGCCATTCTCAACTATCCAGCGAAAGTTATCTGAAAACAAGTATTTTAGGTAGTATATGGCACATAAATGATAGTAAATCATATGGAAATTAGGCATAAAATATCAAGTATTTTTTACCTAAAAAAGTCCCAAAACGGATTACAATAAATAAGCTTTTTAGGGTACAATTCCCTACAGAAACTTTGCTAGTGGTTCCAGACTCAGAAGTGTTTATAGGCCAAGTTTATGAAGGATAAGTATTGTTATGGAAATCACCCAATTATAGCGGAAGTTAAGGGATACCACTCAGTCATTTGGCGTCATCTATGCTTGCTGTATGGAGGGGTAGAGAAGAATATTGGATGGGTGGTCGGCCTAGGGGATTATCATTTTTCTTTATTAAATGGCTAGCGAAGGGACGTTTGGCCAACATGATGGGTCTTCAGACATAAGCACTTGTTTGAGATTTTTTAGAAGATGGGAAACGGAGTGATAATTTGTACGGTAACGGTCTAGGGGAGCAGCAATAGGTTAGGGATAAAGTGCTTCGAGTACCAATTATGGAGATAGAGCAATATAAACCCCTTTGATTGAAGGAATCAGATGGTAGGATCTCACTCAACTTGGCTTGGAATGAGATTAGGCAAAGGCGGGATCAATCCTCCTTACTTGTCGCCATCTGATCTACCAACCTCATACCGAATGATACAAATTTTTATGTGGCAAATGTTATATGATTGGCTGCTTTGGGATGAAAGGTTGTAAAGAAAGGGCATTGAATTGGTTTCTAGGTGCACTTGTTGCTCAAGCGTGGACTCATAAGCCCACACGTTGATTGGCTCGCCTAAAGTCACAAAGGTATGGCAACAATTCCAGTGCATACTTCAATATTGCTATGGTTGATACTATTGACCCGACGAGAATGCTAAAGTATTGGATCAATTCATCGCCATTTAGTTGCTCTAAGCGTGTCCGCATTGTGATCCTAATTTTGATCTTCTAGTACACTTAGTTAGAGCAAAATGCGGTTCGACACAACGAGAGTAAGTTTTCTTCTTTTAATATCATATGGTGAGTTACTAATCATGTTTTTAATCTACACAGGGTAAAGAGATTGCACTTTGCTTGGTGGCATGGAGATGTGCACGTGGCGTCTAAGATTAGAGTACGCATCCATAAACTAAAACTAAAGCCTCCTCAAGTTATACGATGGAGAACACAGTCAGAGAATTAGGTTAAGCTTAATTCTGATGGGTCATCAGAAAAGAACTGGTCCGGCTGGTATAGAGGGTGTGTTGTGCAACTTGAGAGGCAAGATGGTGGCATACACAGTGGAATAAGTGAAGCCACTAATACCGTGGCAGAAATTGCTACCTTTGTTGAAGGAATGAGAGTGGTCATGACCATTGGCTGCCATTTCTTGTGGATCAAGATTGATGCAAAACTTTTGATTGACATCGTTCGGGGAAAAATTGGCGAAAAGGCCACCCAAATTTTGCTCTCTAAGTTTTGGGATTATATTAAAGGAATGAATGCACGGATACCCCACATTTATAGTGAGTGGAATACGATAGCGGATTTCCTGGCGATCACTCCTTCATGGGATTTGGTGATTCCCAGAAAGCCCAATTTTTTCTGAGTTGAGAGGTTTGTTACGTTTGAACCGTTGGGAGCTCCCTTAATATGAAATAATGCAAAAGTCTCTGAATAGTTAGGGAATAGTGAAGGTTGAGCAGTAGCTTCACATGCTTAAGGATTTAAGGGTTACCATTGATGCTAGTGCTATATGCATCGGGGCTGGCAAATCAAGCTGCCACTGGGCGGCTGCAGCAGCACCTGGACGTGATACAGCTGTGAGCGAGCTAGAGATTGAGGTGTAGGTATGCTATAAAAGCATAGATTAACTTTTCTTCTTCGCGTAATTGATGCAATGAGGCAGTGTCTTTTTTAGAGTCCGCTACGTTCTTGCATGGACCATCGTAGATGCTTCCTGAACTTAGATACTCTGAGATCCGTGATTAACTACGATGATCCTTTGGCCGAGTTTATTTTTCAGGTGATGCCTGTGGGCTTAAGGTTGTTGATAAGGACTATGTGTCATTCACTCTCTGGGCAAGAAGGTGGAACTCAGATTTTGTTTCTTTTACGGTTGACATGCTTAGTCCCATCAATTGGAAAGGTTAGGATTGTGTTTGATCATGCGTGATCGAGTTTGGGTGATATTTCTCTGCAGGTTTTTTATGGCGTATGGAAGAGGATTAAAAAAAAGTGGGCATTGACACCACTAATCAAGGATGAAGACGGAAAAGCCTAATGACAGCGCAGTGTTGAGGATCGCTTGATCCCTCTATTGAAAGAAATCTCCAGTAACATTTGGGATGGCTTCAGGTTCGCAAAGCCTCAAAGGTTTCTCAAGTTTAAAGTCCATCACTTCCTAGTTAGTTTGAATCGCGTTTGAAGTAGCAAGCCCAAGTCTGTCCGATTCGGGAATAAGCCACTATTCTGAGTTAGTTTGAACCTCTATTTGGATCTAATGGTTGAGTTGATTGTCGAGAATTGGGTCTTAGCTGCTAGTTCAGTTGTCGTAATTGTGATTTGGTATGGGCTGTCCTCGAATGAGATTGTTAGGAACTTGTTTACCACTTTTAGCCCGAGGTTGTTCACACCTCATTACTTTTATGGGCATTGTGTCTGATTTCGCTTTTTGACACTTGGCTTGAGACTCTTGTTCTTTATTTTGGGCGCTGGGCAATAATATTTTTTTTTGGGGGAGGGGGGGCCGGCGCTCGTAACCAACCCCACGGTTCTTGAGGCCGGGTTTTTTTTCCCTAGAAAATTAGTTTTAATTTTGGACAATGAGTGTTAAGTACCTAATAGTGGAAAAAAATTTAGTTTACTCCCCAATGCTAAAACTTTTAGTACTAATTCACCATTTTCAAATTTTAATTTTTGTTTGCTTCCCATTTTGTATCGAAATACTCAATTACCCTCCCCAGAAAAGAAGAAAAAAAGTGATACACAAACCATTTTGTAAACACAATACCTCATATACACAACTTCATACTTTTATTTTGTATGTTAATACTTCAAAATATAATTTTCATACTTCATATATAAAAGATAATACTTTGTTTTTTTGTTTTTTTTTTTTTTTTGTATAGGTGGATTTGGGAGTAAAATTTAGTTGTTGATTTGTATTTTGAAATATTATTTAGAAACTATAATGACATGGCACAATAATACGAGGACACGTGGCACGCCCACGTGGGCGCCACGTAGACTCCGCGCCAACTCGGACAAAGCAGAAACCGACTTTTGGACAGATCATCAGATCGATCTGCTCCCCTCCTACGGGAAACCCAAACAGGATTAAGGATTCCGGAAGGCAATATCGATCTTCAGATCGATTACCTACGTCACCGGACACCCGAATACTGTAAAGCACTCCTGTCGGGACACGTGTATCCTTCTCATTCCGTGGAACAGGCGTACTATGGCTCATTAATGACCGTCAGTCCCTGCTTTTACCCAAAGGGGAAAGAAGGTACAAACGACCCGCCTCAAGCCAGTCCCATCGTCCGACATCCAGATCGACGACTGGCAACGCCATTAATACACACCTACAGTACACGCATTACTGTGTTATTTGGCCATGGCTATAAATACTCGCCCCTTGAACAGTAGTTGGTAAGCCTTTAATACGGATTCAATTGCATTTTTTCTCTCTCTATAGAGCTCCATTACTGACTTGAGCGTCGGAGTGCCAAACTTGGGTAAAACCCCAAGTCCCCCAATTTGGTACTTAGCTCACGTGTGTTAGTACTTTCAGGTCGATAAGAACCCACTCAAACAAATTCTTGACTGATTGACCCATATCTGACAGCCAGATCGACCACGCCAGATTGACCAGATTTGAGCCAGATCAGTTTGGCGCCGTCTGTGGGAAACCCCCTTTTTTACATCGACCTAGATAAAAGCCCCTCTAATCCCCTTTACAAACACGATGGTTAACACGAGGAACACCAACTGCGACGAGGACATGGAGGAGGTTGCCAAAGGCAAGCATGACTACAACACCTCCGCTTGGCAACACCTCCGCTGTCCCATCGGTCGGTCCCAGCGCCAATGTTCCCCAGCCTTCGCTGGAGGTCACCCCCAGGTTCACTGTCACTCAAGTGGACCTTGATAGCTTTCTCGACCAATGGCGGGTCGAGGTCGAGCGTACCCAAATTGAGGGCCGCGAACCCAGGCGCCCCGAGCTCCCAAGGGCCAGCCCAGCCACCACCATACCTAGCCCCGTGGTAGGCAATGCGTTGGCCCCTACCATCCAAGCATACGGAAACCCGGTTCCCTATGTCTTCCAACCACTAGATGGGCGACCGGCTCAAATCATCTGGGGCCTTAGCCCCCAGATCGGAGCTGGGCAGGTCCAAGAATTCGGTCCGCCGCCGCCACCCCCCGCAGCGAGCAAAGAAGTTCCCCGCGAGGGCCACGGGGACTCCGACCATCCCAGCCGTAACCGCCGCGGCAAACACGTGGTCGACGAGGACAATGAAGAGTTCGACGATCTCCGAGCTCGGATCCCAGCTCGATCCTCTAGGGAGGAAGCCGCCAGAATCGCCGCCGTTCGCGCTGGGAGAGAGCAGGACCAAGGTGTAGACCCACTGCGGAGACGGGTCCAAGACCGCCTGGGTGACCGTGGATCCCACGTCACCCAGAGGCAGGTCGACCTCCGAGAGGGACTGAACCGACGCCCTCTCCATTACCGCAGTGACAGGGAGGAAGCTTCCCCCTTCTGCGAAGATATTCTCCGCACGACCTGTGATGGAGATCGAATTCCGTTCGGCCTACCCATGTATAACGGGACCACCGATCCCGAAAAACATGTGACGGCCTTCGAGAACCGGATGCTGCTACACTCCCACCCGCAGCAGATTTGGGCCAAACTCTTCGTCACCACATTGACGGGCCCTGCACAGGATTGGTTCATCCTCCTACCGCCTCGATGTATATCGACCTACAACCGATTTGTAGATCGATTCACGGCGCACTTCTCCTCGATGTCCGGGGAAAAGCTACCACCCTCCTATCTCAACAGCATATACCAGAAGGAGGGCGAGTCCCTGCGAGATTTCATGACTTGCTTTTCGAGAAAAGTGGTTCGGGTCGAGAACCCGACGATGGACACCTTACTTTTCGTAGTCCATCAAACCCTTCGTAACCGCCTCTAGGCCGATGAGATCGTCAGGTCCGGGCCCCACAACCTGACGAAAATACAAGATATCGCCCACGGCTTCATGCACGTTGAGGAGATCGCCCTCGCGTATGGACCTCCGCCCCGATCTGAGAGGCAGGTCATCGGGTCCAGCTCGCCCCAACACCGGAAAGGGAGCGAGCAAAAGAAGATCAAGGGGAAAGTCGACCCACCGACCCAGGTCGACCGACGAAACTATGTCCCCTTGACCAAGTCCATCGACCAGATCTACGTGGTCATGGACCAAAGCCTTCTGAAGAAACCAAAGCCCATCCGAGAGGGCCCGAAGGCTGAGAAATCGGGGAAGTTCTGTGGCTACCATCAGCAATGGGGCCACATGACCGCGGAATGTAACGCCCTCCGTGATGAGATCGAAAGACTCATTCAAGGAGGGCATCTGAAGGATTTTGTTCGACGCATCGACCACTACTCTGAGAAGGCGGGGAGGTCGAGCGATCGCAACCGGTCCAGGTCTAGATCTCCCCCTAAACGATCTGGGAAGCAGCCGCTGGAAAGAGCTGAAGACAATCCCCCTACTCACGGTAAGATCTATATGATAGCCGGGGGGCATGAGGGCGGTGACTCCAATGCAGCTCAAAAGAGGAACATCAGGCGAGCAGCTAGAGAGTTCAACGGTCCCCACGAAGAGGTCTTCCAGATTGATCAGGGTAGAGAGTGGGAGAGGCAAGAGGTTAGCTTTAGTGAGACTGATAGCCACCCTGGCCCCCATCGGGAAGGCGACGCGCCTAGCTGTCTGATGGTGGTGACCTTGGGCGTGGCTAACTATGATGTAACCAAATGCCTAGTTGATAATGGAAGCAGCTCGAACATTATCCCTTACTCGACTCTTGTAAAAATGAAATTGCATAATCTAAAACTCGATCCGATCTGAACACCGCTCTCCGGGTTCGGTGGTCGGAAGTTATACCGTTAGGGCGCATCCGACTCCTCACCTCGATGGGAACATCCCCCAAGAGGGTGACCCAGGAGGTCGAGTACGTCATCGTCAATATGCCCCTAGCGTATAATATGATCTTCGGTCGACCTGGCCTTATTCAATTCAAAGCAATCATCTCAACGTACCATTAAAAGCTGAAAATACCCACCCCGAACGGGGTCGGAGAAGTGACTTGCGACGTCATGGACAGTTGGGCTTTTTATACCATCGTCCTGAAAAAGCCATCCGGGAAAGAGGTGGAGGAAGAACTCGACCTCCAGACCTATGCCGATGGGGAGATCGAGCTACCCACAAAGGAGAGCGAGGCGGAGAGATCCCCCGCAGCTCGAAAAAGAAAGGACAGCGAGCGGCTCGAGCCCTCTGAAGAGCTAAAAAAATCGCCCTTATCCCCGGAGACAACAATAAAACCACCAAGATCGGGGCGAACATGCACCCCCAACATGAAATCATGATGATAGAATTCTTGAGGGACAACTCTGACATCTTCGCTTGAGCAGCCAAAGACCTGGTTGGGGTCAACGGAAGGTGATCTGCCACCGGCTCGGGATCGATCCATCAGTCAAGCCCATGAAACAAAAGTTGAGGCCTCAAAGTCGGGCAAGGAATGATATCATCGAGTCTGAGGTCAATAAGCTCCTCGACACGGGATACGTCACCCCAGCTCAATACGTTGATTGGCTGTGTAACGTTGTCCTCATGCAGAAAACGGGGGGAAAATGGAGAATGTGCAATGACTTCACCGACCTCAATAAGGCCTACCCGAAAGACCCGTATCCGTTGCCCCGCATCGATCAGCTCGTTGACTCGACTGCTGGGTGCGAGATACTCAGCATGATGGATGCGTTCCAAGGATATTACCAGATCTCGATGGCCCCCGAGGATCAAAAGCATACCGCCTTCATTGTGGTAAAGGGAATATACTGCTTCAAGGTCATGCCCTTCGGATTGAAGAATGCGGGAGCCACGTACCAAAGACTGGTCAACCTGATGTTTAAAGATGAGATCGGGAAGACCATGGAGGTCTACGTCGATGACATGATTGTGAAGAGCCGCTGGGCGTACCATCACCTAAATCATTTACGCAGATCGTTTGAGTTCTTATGGCAATACGGGATGAAGCTCAACCCTGATAAATGCACGTTCGGGGTCGAGGGGGAAAGTTTCTAGGATATATGGTGTGCCAACGAGGCATCGAAGCCAATCCCACCAAGATCAAAGCTATCCAGATCATACCCCGACCTCGGTGCATAAATCAAGTCCAATCACTTGTAGGGCGAATAATCTCCCTCAATCGGTTCATATCGCGATCATCAGAATGAAACCTCCCGTTCTTCAAAGTTTTAAGGAATCTCAAAAAAATCGAGTGGAACGAAGAATGCGACCGAGCGTTAGATCAATTGAAAGAGTACCTGGCCTCTCCACCATTGCTGGCCAAGCCAAATGAGGGAGAGACCTTGTACCTCTACCTGTCCCTTTCTAACGAGACCTTCAGCTCAGTCTTGGTCGCCATCCGAGATCGAAAACACCTACTGATCTACTACCTGAGCAAGATCCTGCACGGTGCAGAACGGAACTATCTCGAGATCGAGAAATTCGTGTTCGCCCTCACGCACGCAGCCCGGAAGCTACGTCCATACTTCCAGGCCCACCCCATAGTTGTCCTAACAGATCAACCGCTTAGGCAGGTGTTATCCAAACCCGATGTGTCGGGTCGAATGATGAAATGGGCGGTCGAGTTGAGTCAGCATGACATCACCTACCAACCTCGAGCCGCCCAACAAGCTCAAGTTCTGGCTGACTTTCTAGTCGAAAAGAACACCAGCTCGATGGAGATCATTCGTACCTCACCTAGCTGGACTATGTACACGGATGGCTCATCGACCTCTCAAGGAGGGGGAGTGGGCATATCCCA
Organism: Lantana camara; assembly: GCA_037501455.1. Classification (NCBI taxonomy): domain Eukaryota; kingdom Viridiplantae; phylum Streptophyta; class Magnoliopsida; order Lamiales; family Verbenaceae; genus Lantana; species Lantana camara. Next base: position 96,389,182 of record CM074857.1, on the reverse strand, counting down.
TATAAACTCAGACGGACTACAGCTCGATTTCGCCATTAAGCTCAATTTTAAAGCGACAAACAACGAAGCTGAGTACGAAGCACTGGTGGCAGGGGTAAGGTATGCCACGGAGAACCAGATCGACAGGTTAGCCGTTGTAACCAACTCCCAGCTCGTCGCCGGCCAAGTCAACGGCACGTACGAAGCTCGGGAAGAGTCCATGGCAGCATATCTCAGAATGGTAAAAGAGCTGACCTCGAAGCTTAAAGAGTTCAAAATCGAACAGGTCCCCCGCGAAGAGAACGGTCGAGCTGATGCCCTATCGAAGTTGGCCAACGGATTCCAAGGAACAAAGGATGCGACCATCTCGTTCATGGTCTCGGGGGGGCCGTGCGATCGATGAAGGAAAAGTCGAGATCGCCACCATCGATCCGCCGGAGCCTTGCTGGATGGACGATCTAATCGCTTACCTCAAAGACGGGCTTTTGCCCCAAAATCGAACCGAGGCAAGGAGAACAAAATACCGATCTCTACTCTATATGATAGATCATGAAGGTAGGTTGTTCAAAAAATCCTTCAACGGTCCCCCTCTAAGATGCCTACGGCCTAGCCAAGCCCAAGACGTCCTGGAAGTCCATGAGGGATGCTGCGGAAACCATTCCGGAGGACGAGCTCTAGCTCGAAAAATCTTAAGGGGTGGGTACTTTTGGCCGACCATGGTAAGGGACGCGAAGATCCATTCCAGGAAATGCCCCAAGTGCCAAAAACACGGCAACCTAATCCACACTCACCCGGCATTCATGATACCGATCGACGTGTGTTGGCCCTTCGATCAATGGGGGATCGACATCATCGGTCCCCTTCCCCTTGGCACCCAGACAGAAAAAGTTTGCCATAGTATGCGTCGAGTACTTCTCAAAGTGGGTTGAGGCCGAGGCAGTCCCCAAAATTACTGATGCAGTGATAAGAAATTTCCTCTGGAAGAATATAATCTGCCGTTTTGGGGTTCCGAGGGTACTCATCTGTGACAATGGCCCTCAATTTCGATCTGAGAATACCAAGAGCTATTGTCGGGACCTCGGGATTGACCTCAGATTCACTACAGTTGGTCATCCGCAAGCAAATGGCCAAGCTGAAGTCACCAACCGAATCATTATCCAAAATATCAAGACCCGCCTTGGTGCCAAACTGGGGGCATGGGCGGACGAGCTCGACGGCCTACTATGGGTATATCGAACTACCCCGCGGATAGCCACGGGACAAACACCATACTCTCTGGTTTACGGATCCGAAGCTGTCATCCCATCGGAGCTGTTACACGAAACCGCTCGTGTATCGCAATACCAGCTCGACCGGAATACAGAGATCAGAGCTGAAGATCTAGATGTGATTGAAGAAAGCAGGGAACACGCCTATAAGAAGCTCAAACAGTACAAGGCAGCAGCAGCTCGATCGTACAACAAACACGTGAAGCCCAGATCATTTCAGATCGGCGACCTAGTGTTAAAAAAGGTCGAGGTCTTGCAACATGTCGGGAAACTTGAGCCTAACTGGGAAGGACCTTATCGCGTCACGGAAATCGGGAAAAACAGGGCCTACCGGCTCGAAGACATGGCCGGCGAGCCGTTACCCAGACCGTGGAACGCGCACAACTTGAAGAAGTTTTACACTTAGCCTTCAAATTTATTTCAAATTGTAATAGTTAAAGAGGTCGAATTCGCCTGAGGATCGATCTCTAATCAGTTAATTAATTTACATATTTCGGGACATTCGATTAAAGTTAATCAGCAATCCCGCACCAGGTCACTATCCCCTCGATTAAGCTCTCATTCGACCTACGGTCATGAGCCGAGGAGGGAGTGAGTCCCCCCGCATCTGGTCATTAGAGATCGAGATCCAAGGAGATCATTTTAGATCCAAACGAGATCCTAAAAATCCTAACATTTAATGTTAATAATCCAGAGATCTAACGAGATCATTTTAGATCTAAAGAGGTACAGAGATTAATGGTTTTCAGAAATTAAAGATCCAGAGATCCAAGGAGATCCGAGGAGATGCAGAGATTAATGATCTTCAGATGAAAGATCCTAAGATCCAATGAGATCGATTTAGATCCAAGGAGGTCTAGAAATCGATCCGATGAGAACGCAGTAAGGTAAAAGGACCAAGGAAAAAATGCAAACACCCGAGACTAGATCGACATCCAAACGAGATCAAATAGCGTGACTAACCTATCGATCCGAAAGCGATAAAAATCTAGCTAAAGGGTAAGCAAAACCTGGATCGACAAACCACGCGCATGCCAGATCGAATTAATGTTCAACTTGCAAAGTAAAAGAAAAAGCAAGTATGAGAAACATAATTCATTCATGCAAAAATCGATCTCAAACATTAATAAAGATCTATTATACCTAGCGCATCGAGCTCACCACGCGACGTGGCTCGATGGGCAAATGTTCAAAAACAAAGGCAGAAACAAACTGCAAGTATTCACCTAGCCACAGACCGGCTAGCAGGTCGAATTGAATGTTTTAAAAGTAGTAAGAGAATGAATCAGTCGATCTCGACCCGGGTTGAAGTAGATTCTTGGGCAGATCGATGTCTGGATCTCTCGAACTCGCGGGCGCTGGGAAGGAAATGCTCGACCTTGACCGGTTGAGGCAGCTCGCATGTCACCTGGGACTTGGTCTTCTTAGCCTGGGCCATCTCAATGGCGTGCCCATACTTGTAGGTCGCCCAGTCGATGTGAACCGACTCCTCTTCTTCAGGTTGATCAACGGCACCCGAATCGGGGAGCATGGGTCCGATCGATTCAAAGTCGAAATTCGGAGGGAAAATGTCCTGAGCCTTGAGCTGATTAATGGCGATTTGAAACCCCTCCGCCAGATCGTTTTCTCCCACGATCAGACTGGCCTCTTCAAACCCAGGGCCCTCCATGAATTCTCGAACTGCATACCGTTCGATCTGGAGCTTGTACTTCCTCAGATCATCAGCAGCCTTGTCGATCTTGGCCTTGGCGAGGTCGAAGGTCTCCAGTCTGCCCTCCTCCTTGGCAGCAATCTTGGCGCTCTCGAGCTCCCCAGCGAACTCCACCCTTAGTGCAGCAATAGCATTCTCGTATTGCTTCTCAGCATTTGCCAAAGCCTCCTGGGCACTCTGCATTCGGGCCTCCATCGTATCCCTCTCCTCGACCCGGATCCTTTTCTCCTCCCTAGCATTGCGGAGGTCTTCTTCGAGCTGATGGATGATTTGGGGGTCCATCGAAGCGAGCCGTGCCTTCGCGCTCTGGTACTTCTCCTTGTACCTCTGTTTGCCGGCTTTAAAGACTTCCGCCTCCTGGATCGAGTTCACCAACACAGGGAGGACGTCCTGAAAAGCAATATGCAGATCAATCAGAAACAAAGGGATCGATCAGCAAGAAGCAGATCGATCGATAAAGTACAGATCGATCATCACCGAATCGATTGACACAAAATGCTACAAAAAGAAAATGAAATAAAATGATATACTCACACAGAAGCTTCCTCGAGCGGCTTTGGCCCTCTTCTGATCTGCCGACCTCGACCTGGACAGCTTTCTCTGTTCATCAATAATGCAGCCGGTATTGAACAGAGCAGAGACCAGATCGATGTCCGGAGTGCCAAAAGCCAGGGCGCGCTTCGATCCGTCCGGTTTTTCCAGCTCGAGTCCGGCCGGCCATTGCGGAAGTGGGGTTCTGGGGAAATCCAAAAGCTGGGATTCTTCGTACGATTCCTCAGACTCCTCCACCAAATGAGCGGTTTCTCTAAAAGGCCTCTTTCCCACTCCATGCCTTGCCTGAACAAACTGGGCATAAGGGTCAATGTCTTCATCAAAATGTAATTCTAAGTGGTCTAAATTTATTACTTGCTCGAGGTCGTCATCGACCTGACCCCCTGAGGACCCCGCCAGATCGACGAACTCCTGGCCTCGAACTGGAGGCGCCGCCATGTCTGGGCCGATCTGATGAACGCCTTGATCATGTAACTCCTTTCGGAACCCCTCTTGATGAACTTGTTGCGCCTCAGGAAGGGCGTTCAGTATCGAGCGGGTTGCGTCTATCACCGGTTGCATCTCCGCGGCAGCGACCTCCCGCTGGTTCCTCGCCCTCATCTTTGCAGCTCGAGACATGATTAGAACTCGGAGATCTGCAGATCGAAAAAACAAGGGATTAGATCGACATAGAAAGAGGAAAATTTACAAAATACTTAAGGAACCCCGATCGAGGAAGGACGTGGTCGAAGTAGGAGCATACCAAGGCGGAAGTTCCTCCGTCGATGCCCAAGGATTATGCCCGCTTCGACCAGGTTCCCAGTCCTCGTCAGGTTTATATGGTTAAGCAGGCCCAAGCGGGGAAGCAGATCGAAGTTATTGTGGAGCCACGAGGTCGATCTGGTAGGAAGGCGTTTCGGATCATCCGAACCCCATGTAGATCTAAACAAAAGGGAGATAGGGAGGTCGACAAAGAAGAACTTGGATTTCCAATCTACCCCATGCGACGTCGAGGGGATCGATGCCATCTTCCTATGAGGCTTCGACTGAAGATGGAAGTAACCGGGGCCAGATTTCGCGACGCTATTCAGCGTAAAGAACTCCCCAAAATCTTCGATCTCAGGCGCGAACCCCAGGCTCTTCACTATGATCATCATGCAGTGAATAAAGGAGAACGAGTTCGGAGTCAACTGAGTCGGACACATGTTGAAGCGAACTAGGATGTCGGAGACGATCGGAGGTAGCAGGAGCCTAAATCCGTACTTAACTGAGTGATAATAGATCCCAATCGACCTTGGCCTCTTAGGGCTCCCCACTGTCTCCCCCTCCAGCGGTATTCGAACGACATACGGTAAGTCCAACTCCAGTCTCCTTCTCACGTCCGCGAACTCGGATTCGGTTATCTTCAATGACCTCTGGGCTACATGGGTCAGAGTGCGGTAGATGTGACGCGGTTGCTCTGCCACTGGAGGGTTCGCCACAGGTTCCTCGATCTCCCCTTCTTCATCGATCGGCGGAACCTCAGGCTCGTCCATTAATCTCAACGGTCTTTTCCCCCTCGAGGTCGAGAAGGGTCCCCCGCGATTGGCCGTACCGCCGGATCCCGCGAGTGGCTCGAAACTAGCCTCCGGAAGCGAAGGGACACTTTGCGCGATCTCCCGTTCTGGAGACGGCGTGAAAGCCTCTTCCGAAGATTCCCCACCCATTTCGACCTGATTGTGAGCCATAAGAAATGGAAGAAATGGAAATTTACCTTGGGAGCAGTTCGAACGAGCTTCAAAAAAGGACGGCTGGCGAGGGCGGCAGATCGGAGCAGTTCGACGCTTGGTATGCGAAAACAGTGAAATGAGGGCTGAGGGTGACCCCCTATTTATAGAGGGTGAAAAGGTAACGTCTCGAAATGCGAAACGACGCCATAATTACCCCGGACACACCACTTCCCTCAAAGGTCACGTCGCATTAAATGCGGCATCAGATCGAGGAACTCAAAATACTTGCCTCATCATCAAGGCAGCGGTTCGATTTTAACGGTCACGACGGTTCCCCTGTCCAATGCCAGATCGATGAAATTACCACTGCGAAATTTCACACTGGTAATTTGGGGGGCCTCTGACATGGCATAATAATACGAGGACACGTGGCACGCCCACGTGGGCGCCACGTAGACTCCGCGCCAACTCAGACAAACCAGAAACAGACTTTTGGACAGATCATCAGATCGATACCAGGTCCGCAGATCATCAGATCTACATGAGGTCATTAGATCGATTTACACATCGCTTGATCATCAGATCAGTAGATCGATTTCAATACCCAGGTCATCAGATCGATCTGCTCCCCTCCTACGGGAAACCCAAACAGGATTAAGGATTCCGGAAGGCAATATCGATCTCCAGATCGATTACCTACGTCACCGGACACCCGAATACTGTAAAGCACTCCTGTCGGGACACGTGTATCCTTCTCATTCCCTGGAACAGGCGTACTATGGCTCATTAATGACCGTCAGTCCCTGCTTTTACCCAAATGGGAAAGAAGGTACAAACGACCCGCCTCAAGCCAGTCCCATCGTCCGACATCCAGATTGTCGACTGGCAACGCCATTAATACACACCTACAGTACACGCATTACTGTGTTATTTGGCCATGGCTATAAATACTCGCCCCTTGAACAGTAGTTGGTAAGCCTTTAATACGCATTCAATTGCATTTATTCTCTCTCTATAGAGCTCCATTACTGACTTGAGCGTCGGAGTGCCAAACTTGGGTAAAACCCCAAGTCCCCCAATTTGGTACTTAGCTCACGTGTGTTAGTGCTTTCAAGTCGATAAGAACCCACTCAAACAAATTCTTGACTGATTGACCCATATCTGACAGCCAGATCGACCAGATTTGAGCCAGATCATATAAAGTATTCAAATTATAAAACAAAATATTTTTCATAAAAGTTAAGTACTTACGTTTCAAATTAGAATATTATTCATAAAAGTTGAAACACCTACGTTTATAATTTTTCAGAAACATTAAAGTATCCATATTTGAAATTAGAGTATTATTCGTAAAAGTTAAAGTACTCAGATTTAAAATTGAAGCATGAGAAAGCAAAATAAATAAAAAAAAGGAAAAGAAAAAAATATATTATTCGTAAAAATTAAAGTACTTACTTTTTAAATTAAAGTATTATCCATAAAAGTTAATGCACCTAGGTCTATAATTGGAGTATTGTTCAGAAATGCTAAAGTATTCAAATGTAAAATTAGAATTTCATTCGTAAAAGTTAAAATACTGAGGTCTAAAATTGAAGTATGAAAAAGAAAAACAAAGAATAAGGGAAAAAAAAAAAGAAATAATTAAAGTTATTACAATCAATTTAGGTGGATGAGGAATGAATAAAAATTAAAATTTAAAAATAAAGAGTTAGTACTAAAAGTTTTAGTATTGGAGAGTAAACTAAAATTTTCCACTAATAGCTATTTAAAAATAACTATCCCTTTTTATTTTGTTTGATCTCCATATATATATATATATATATATATATATATATAAACACGCACATCCAATCGGGATTCGAACTCGATACCTTATCCTAAAGAGGATCTCGACATATTTTGACTTATTACAGCGTTATTTGACACATAAAAATTCATTCTCATAACTAATTTAAATCTCTCTCTTTAACCATTGCGAAAATATCAACAAACTAATACGACATTGATGTATTGGACGGGTAAACGCTAGTATCTCCATAATTTAATAATCAATGAAAACTATACATCACATACATGTTATTAATTATATCTAAGCGGATATTATTTCTTGACTCCTAAAAATGAATTGCTATTTCAGTATTCCAGAGGAAATTAATTTCCACTTAAACTTACTGAGTTAAAAAAGAAACAACATTATTTATGACAGATTCTAATGCCAATATTAAACTGGCGAATGAATATTAATGACAAAAATAAATATCACTAAACAAATATATATATATATATATATATATATATATATATATATATATATATATATTAACCCTAAAATTTAATTTACTCTCTTTGATTTATAAAATATTTAAAATATCTTATTGTATTAATTTTATTTCAATTCGACTTATTATTATAAATTAATTTCAAATAAGCTTCTTACTAATGAGAGTGTAATTCTTATCTAGGTGTTAAAATGTCTAAAATACCCTATTATTTTAATATAAAATACTTTTTCTCTTTTTAAGTCAAATTACCCTCTTTTTTTTAAAAAAAAAAAATTCTCATCATCATCGTCATTTTCATTCTTGTCCTCACTTTATTTTCATTTTTAGTACAAACGTTTCTTTCTTCAAAAATTTATTCTTTTTTTTTTCTTATTTTTTATCTTTTTCTATCATTTTCAGTTAGCAGGGATCAACGACATCTTCTTCTCTAATATCAATGATAAATTATGTTTTTCTTCGCTCAATGTAGGTGCAATTGTGTAATTTTAACAATAATTAATAAAAAAATATATTTTTCTTCTGTCAAGTCTCAATTTAACTTCAAATAAAAAAAAAAATTTAACAGTAAAAATCAAATAACTGAATTAAATAAGAATAAATAAAAAATGGACAATCATTTAAACAAAAAATAATAAAAAGTAGTCATTAAAACAAGACAATTATGTCATCAATACTAAAATATTAATACTCATTTAAAAGCTAATTATTATATAATAAGATATTTTAGTCTTAGAAATATAAAATTAGATGAAAAATTAATAAAGGGTGCGAGGTAAACTTTTGAAAATATCATGAGGGGTTAAATTAAAATACATTTTTTTAAGCAGATATTTTAAATATTTTATAAATTGCAATGGGGTAAATTAAATGTTACTCTATATTATAATAATTGCAAATGAATGGTTTAGAAGGACGCGATGAACCAATTTAAGGGGACTTAAGTCACTAGCTATACTTGGTCAGTTGGTCTGTATATAAAAGCACCATCAAAGGTCATACGTAAGTCTTTTATTTTCCATACAATTCTTCTTGCCCGTAGACCACGTAATGAATGGTTTAGAAGAATGCGATGAACCAATTTAAGGGGAAGTCACTAGCTATACTTTTCTCTGTATTAAAGCACCATCAAAGGTCATACATCAGTCTTCTGTTTTGCCCGTAGACCACGTTATAGAAGGTGGCTTTCAACTTGGTCATTCTTGCTGCTAAGTACTTCCTTTTCAGGTTTATAAATATATAAGTACAATCGTGAACCGAGACATACCATTATCATCATTTTATCATGCATTTCATGGGGAATCCTTGCTTTTCCTTTCTTCTTGTTCTGTTGTTACTAAATAACTTTTCATTCTGCTCAGGCGGAACATTTTCCAATTTAACCACAGACCAAGATGCATTACTTGCCTTCAGAAATTCCATCACTTCAGACCCTTATGATATTTTGGCCAAGAACTGGTCCACTAACACATCATTCTGTAACTGGATTGGTGTTTCCTGTGGGGCCAAACATCTAAGGGTTACATCCTTGGATCTTTCTAATTTGTACTTAGGGGGAATTATTGCTCCTGATCTTGGAAACTTAACGTTTCTTCGATCTTTGGACGTTAGTTCCAACTATTTTACAGGTTTGATACCACATGAGTTGTCAAATTTGCGGCGTTTAAAGGAGATAAATTTGGAGCATAACAACTTGACGGGTTCCATACCTTATGGCATCTTCAACGTGTCTTCTATGAGAAGCATTAATCTTAGGTTTAATAATCTATCCGGTAGTCTTCCAAGTGATTTATGCAACTATGTTCCAAAACTAGAATTGTTGTATTTGTCAAAGAATCAATTGTCAGGGCAAATTCCTCAAAATATATACAAGTGCCCAGAGCTTAAAGAACTACGTTTATCCTACAATAATTTCACAGGTATGATCTCAGCCATCATATATTGTTGATTCAAATTTATACTGGAACCAAATATTCATGCATAATATCCAAATTGTTTGTTTAATACTATGCCAATCTTCATAGGTGAATTGCCGCAAGAGCTTGCGAATGTTTCTTACCTCGAGATACTATTTGTTGGCTCCAATTCCTTCTATGGTTCCATACCTTCCTGCCTATTCAGTATATCAACCTTGAAGGAAATAGATCTTGAAGAAAATAAATTTTCTGGTACACTTCCTTCAACCGTTGGACTTTCACTTTTCAATCTTGAATGAATTTATATTCGTCAACATCCATAAATTCTAAAGTTACACATATATATTAACTTCATATATCCTTTGTTTTTTAAAAGGAATTTGTAGTAATGTTTTAGGCCCTAGCTGACAGGTTAATATTGTTCATTGAAGACATATTTGTTCATTTCAATCTTATCTTTCCACACTCCTTTTATACGCCTTTGCAGTTTCATTTTGCGATGCTCCAATGTCCTAGTGCTTTGACTTTCATTCTGTGAAAATTTATACCATTAGTATCTTCCAAGACATTTATCTGTGCAAAGTTGATTTTCAGATTTATTTCAAATTTCCATCTTCTAAGACATTAGAGAACGACCTTCAACTATTGAGCTTTCACTTTTCAATTTTGAATGGTTTTTGTATATCCATTCTACTTTACAGCAGATCATCACTTTTCAATCCTGCCATTATCCATAACCATTTCAATGGAAATAACGGAGAGAGATTGGAAATTTGAGCATGTTTTTGATTAGGAGGATTATATCTAGGGATAATGGTGTAATGCAATGTATCATAATTACTTAATAGCAATACATAATTGTCTATTGTTTTACAGATAAGCTCCCAAGTGACATGTGCAACAACAAGCCAAAACTGAAAAGGCTCACTATCTCCACAAATCAATTTTACGGGGAAATTCCTTCAACTATATACAAGTGCACTGACCTTGAAATCCTGGCATTGTCATACAACCATTTCAGCGGCAACATCCCAAGTGAAATTGGAAATTTGACCATGCTTAGGGAGTTAAATCTAGAGATGAACTACTTCAGGGAAGGTATGATCTCTTCCTATTTTTGCTGAATGATTTCATAACTATTAGAAAATGTGGGAATGGAATCAAATTGACACAGGTGATTTTTGTTTCTAAAGTGTTAATCATCCCTAATTGCTTGAAAGTTTGCTAAAGGTGCAGACGGTTTACTTTTAGGATATATGTCAAGTTAGAGGGTTTGATTTCGTGTAATAGCAATTTACAAGAAATCATGTGAGTTTTGTTGTGTTTTGTTCAGTTCAAGTAGAGGCTATTTATAAGCCTGAAGTGTAGGATAAAATAAAAGTGAGATTTAAAATTGGTCAATTTCAGGTGTTAATGACCTGAGAATTAAGCTCGAGCCGTGTGGGTGCATGGGCGTTGCGGTGCACACTACACATGAGTCCACCAATCCACTCTTGAGTTCCATAATTTAATAACATATACAACATCTTAACCTATAAAGATGCCCATGCTTTGTTATTCTTCCAATGTGGATACTGAATAGTGAGTTTTTCAAATACCCTATGTTTTTACGCAATTTGATATTCTCAATAACTCCCCAACAATTAAAGAGAGAGATCAATCCAAAAAACATATGTCCAACAATCCCCTACTTGTTTAGAAAACGACTCTTTTTCCTAACAAGTTACTGAACAATAGTTGTCAAAGATCACATGCCTAAAAGAAGGTGTGACGAACATTGACCCTTCCTTTAGTGTAAATAACTCAAGACAACGCCGAAGTTGATGGTGTCCGCAGACTAAACCTCAACTCTCTTGTGATGCAATCGGAGTTACCACACATACGTGTTCTTTCTTGCACAACATGCACTCCGCTGCTTGGTGTTTATCAAGCCATACGTCATATCACATTTTATGAACCTCTAGGAGAGTAAACCACAACTCTTTATAAGACACGACTCCACATCTATTTCACATAGGTAAAATGTTTCTCGAACACTCTATTGCAAGGAGCGCATCATTTTGTTAAGAGTATAGCCTAGAAAGCACGGACACGGCAAAAAAAGTGTCCGTGCAGTGTCCGACACGTGTCGGACACGGACACTCCTCGGACACGTGTCGAACACGGCTGAAACGTGTTCGAAATAAAAAAAATTAAAAAAAAAAAAAGGACACGGTGTCGGACACGGCCGGGTGAAGTGTCCGACACGGCTCAGACACGGCGGGGCAAATTTTCTAATTAAATAAAGTTTTTTATGCATTTTTTAATATTTTTAAAATTTTTTGGGGTGAAAACTAAAATAACAAACTTATTCTAGTTTTTAATTATACATATTTTTTTAAAATATTTTATTTTATCTAGATTATGCTTATAAACTATTTTTATTTTTATATAAAATATTTTAATTTATATATAAAATATATTTATTTATATAAAATATAGCCGTGTCGGAGCCGTGTCACCGTGTCCGTGTCGTGTCGTGTCCGTGTCCGTGTAACATACTCAACATCATCACAATGCAACTCTCTTAACTATCTTTTAATACATATGAGACCACATGATGGTTATAATCAAATTGTGCCTTGTTTTTACTTTTGAACTTATAATCGAGAGCATAGTATTAAAAGGCGAGAGGCGAGGGGGCGGGCGCGAGGTACTTTTTAAAGGCGAGAGGCGAGGCGAGGGGCGGGCGACAAAAAGGCGAACGAAAATATATATATATATATATATATATATATATATATATACATATATACATATATATTATATAATACATATATATTAAAATAAAAAAATCATATTATATTTTAAAAAGTTCATACTTCATAAGTTCAAATATAATTATATAACTAATAAGTAATAAATAAGGCTAAACATTACGCATATCACTAATCCTAAATTCCTAATCTTCATCGCTCAAATTCAAATAAGAAAAAATTAGGTTGATTTCTTAGTTCTTACCTGTTAGAAGTTGATTTCTTGGAAACTTTGGAAGTCTGTTGCTGTAGAAAAAACCTTTGGCAGACGCTTTGTTTTTGTAGTGAAGTTGGAACTCGGAACACGCATGGGAAGACAGAAGGTTTTTGATTTCTTTTTAAATCTTCATATTAGGTTTTAAGTTTTAACATTATTTATTAGGTAATCTTTTATTTTAAATTGAACATTAAGCCCATTAAAATAAGCCCATAAGTTCACTAAAATATGTATTTATCTTAAACCTAAGCAATAAATGATTTGAAAAGTTCTATACGGAAGAAAAGATCTGAAAAGGCTCTGTGAAAGAAAAGGCGACAAATTACTATCGCCTGGCCCGAGAAGAAGCCGAGAAAAATGCGCCGCCCTAGATCGCCTCTCGTTATTTGCCTCGCCTGACTAGAGAGAGGCGCCCACCTGGCCGCCTGGGGCGCCCGAGGAGAGAAAGGCGAGCGCCTTTTAATACTATGATCGAGAGTAACCTAGATTATAGGTAGGGTTATCATCACTTTGGTTCAAGTGGTTTAAGTTTCATATCACTTGTTGTTGAAGCTACTGAGTCTCGTCAGACCCTTAATAAATGGATTAGACAAATTTTTATTTGACCTCATATAGACAATTGTTATAATACCATCTTGTATTAATTATCTCATAAGTTCATATATTAGACCAATGTGTTTAGACTTACCATTATAGGTACCACTGTACGCCTTTGCAAGTGTAGCTTCGCCGTCATAATACAGCGAAATTGGAGGCATTGGACTTGGCCAAAAATATATGTTTAACAACATATTTCTAATCCAATCAGCCTCTTGTTCAGCTTGTACTACTAAAACTATGAACTGAGATTCTATAGTATAATGAGAGAGAATTGTTTTTTTCTTGCTTGCCCAAGAAACAACCCCGCCAGCAAGAGTGAAAATCCACCTGCTTGTGGATTTGTTATCTCCAACGCTAGTTGTCCAACACGCATCTTAGCCCTTCCAACATTCTAGGGAAATTATTATAAAATAACCCAAAGTTAATGGTTCTCTTAAGGTAACCGGTTACCCTACTAATAACTTTCCAATGATAAGCATTGAGACTGCTCGTGTATCTACTATGTTTTGAAACTGTAGAGAAAGTATTTGGTCTAATGCAATGCATTGTGTACATAAGGCTACCAATAGCACTTGCATACTCAAGCGGTGCAATAGCTCTATCAGTGTTTTAGCTTCAGTCCTTTATCAAGCGGAGTTTTCACCTCCTTGATCTAGGGGGTGTTTAAACTTGGTCGACACTTTCTCAATATAGTGAGATTGGTTTAGTGAAAAAACCCCAATATGACTTTTAACTTTAATGCCTAAAATAATATCTATTTCACCTAAGTCTTTCATCTTAAAAACTAAGGATAGATACTTTTTAGTCTCGTTTAATTCAATCATATTCGTCCCGATGATCAACATTTCATCGATGTATAAGCAGACTTATCACCATATAGTCAGCTATACTTTTGGAGTAAATGCACATGTCAACACTGTTATGCTTAAAGCTAAAGCTCAAGATAGCAGTATCGAACTTCTCATGCCACACTTGTTCCAAAAGAACCAAAAAAAAAAGGACTGACGGACACATGATCACTGCTCCTCATCCTAAGACTTGTCATCTAAACAAGACAAGACAACACATAATACTTAAGCAATTAAGACTTGACTCAAGCAATGCACATTGTAGAGAAGTACGTATGAATATACAATTGTGTCCATGACGTGCGTCTGATGTGGTGTAGTGGCATTCAAGTCAATTATGCTGAATAGATATGCACATTGGTTATACTACTCATAAACAAGATCATCTTAGTCATGTAGGTTCAAAGAATAAGCATTCAAGGTCATACATTGTTCATAAGCAAGCAAACTAAGCATATGGGGTTTCAAGTTACATAAGTCATCACATTTTAATCAATTAAAAGTAAGGCTGTATCATAACAATTAAGTTATCAAAGGATAAAAGAAGTTATATATACAAGGTATACTAAATATTTCATAGTCATACGGGGCATAAAATACAAAACTGGATTGCATCGCTGCTGCTGCATTTAAGTACAAAACTGTCGTGGCCGCGATGCAACCGCAGAAAACTTTTCTGACCTAGCGTCTGGCCGCTACGAAAATCTGTTGATTTTGCTTGCAGCTGCGAAGGCCTGGTAGAACCGAAAACTGAAGAGTTGTTGCAACTGCGACTCATTTACACTAAAATTGTTCGCGTAAAATCTGAAAAGCTCTATCTAAAATTGGGAAAATTGGGGGTATTGGGGGTATGAAGACAATACTCTATATAAAAAGCTCTATATAAAAATCTCATTTAATTGATATTGGGGGTATGAAGACAATAAAAATCTGATTTGGGCAAAATAACATTAAGTTGGGGAAATAGAAATCTGAAAATGGGTTAGACTATTTGGGTAGGAGTTTGGGTATGGTACGGGGCAAAACGGGTCAATTGGATTGGAATATGGGTAGGATTTCGTAAATTGGGTCAAGGTTGTTGAATTTGACTAAAAGCTTTTACCGAACTACGAGGCAACGCGATCCTCCATTTGCATAGCAAACGAACACTCACGATTCACGAACACGAAATTAAAATCCCAAACCAAGCTAAAGGTGTCTAATTCGTTTGCAAACTCAATTGTAACTTTACCATTTTGCCCCTAATTACCATTTTAACCTCAAATAATTCAATTATTTTGATTAACACCCAAAACACGTAATCAACCAATACGAGCACATTATCAACAACATAAGCACATTAATTCCACACATAGTAATAAATCCATCACTTAAAACATAAGTCATACAAGGTACACGTAAGAAAATTAACAATTACTAATATATACTTAATTAAATAAAATCGCGTAAAATAATCGAACTTTCACGATGCCACGGGGTACCTCGATCGAATAACGGGGCATCACAACTTTATTCGCAAATTGTATCAAAAATATTCAAACAATATTTCATGTCTAGATTAGAACGTAGAACCTTAATCTTCTTCTCAAGTTGAGTTTCTACTTTTGATTTATATTTCAAAAATGAACTAAGAGTTTCGTCTTTAGTTCGTAACAGATATACATAACAAAAACAACTAGCATTATCAATAAAAGTAACAAAATACCTTTTTTCGCCTTTTTTAAAATTCCTCACAAATATCAGTATGAATTAAGTCTAATACTTGTAATTCTATTTTAACACTTGGAAAAGGTTTTCTTATAATTTTTTACTTTGCACAGATTTCACACTTATCGTGTTTGTTTTTACCAATATCAATTAATCCCATTGCATGAATATTTTTTAAATTCTTTAGAAGACATGTTCGAAATGACTATGTCATAAAGAAATTGAAGAAATCATGTAAACAGAAACAAAATTCGTATCATTAATTGACATATTGTACATCCATTACAAGCATAAACTTTACCGAAAAAAATCACCATTTTTCGTGATGATAATTTTTCCAAACTTAACAGAAATTTTAAACACTTTCTTATCTAACAAATCAACAAAAATTAAACTTTTCCTAACATCTAGTATAACATTAATCAAAGTTAATTTCTTTTCGGAGTAAAAGTTGAGTTCAACAGTCCCTTTGCCTCCAACCTATGATGCACGGACACTTCTAAAAATATCATTTTGCCGTGTCGTGTCATGTCGTGTCGTGTCGGACACTCGTATCCGACACCGTGTCCGACACTCCTTACGTGGGAAATTCAAGAAAAAATCTGTGTCGCCGTATCCGTGTCGTGTCGTGTCCGTGTCGCCATGTCCGTGTCCGTGCATCATAACCTCCAACGCTACTTTTTGAGTTATTTCTCATCTGAATCTCTTGCCCAACAATTTCTCAAAGGTCTTGAACAACCTTCTATTGTAGAAGATGTGAATTGTTGCTCCAGAATCTAACCACCTTCCAAAAAGTTCACTTGTCATGTTTATTTCAAAAATCACAACCATATTGAGGATAAAATCTGAAACCATTACAATCAGGTGCTCCTCAACCATGTTTGCAACACTAGATCCATTCTTCTGTTTGAGTATTCTCTCATATAATGTCTTGTTTTTCCAAAAACATGACACTTGCTTTTTCTTTTGTTAGCAGCATTAACAGGTTTAGTTTTCTATTCAGACTTCTTAAACTGTCCGGCGTTCTTCTTAACTCCAAATTCATTTTTCTTAAAATTTGCAACCTCAATGTAATTCACACTTAACTGTCCTTTAACCAATTTTTTTCTATTGGGTTTTCGAGCCTCTTCTTCAATATGCAGATGTTTTTGAATTCTTTTCAAGGACGAGTCCTTACTAACATAGTACAGAGAACAAAAAATGATTTCATTTCAAGAAAATAGAATATTTGAAACTCAAGTTACGAAATCTTACTTGTTTCAATGTAGATATAGCCCAGAAGTATTGTGCACTAGTGCATCACATTAAGTGTTCAATGCATCATGACATCAAAATTAGGCAGACATATAAGCAAAATCACAAGTTGTTTGTCAAAGTATGACAAACAACGGGAAAAAAAAATAAAATTCAGGTTAACAACATACCTGAGATTATTTTTCTTTGTTTGAGTCTGAAGTTTTAGATACAAAACTTCACACAAAGGAATATCTTTATGAGCAACCTACGAAAAACAAAGAAAAGAGAATATTCATCTATACAAAGATGCAAATAAGCTGGAAGTTTACTTAGCAAATAAAGATTATCCATATTACATCCAATTACATTTAGGATGGCATCACCTTAGGTGTTCGATGCATCATGCCATCAAATTTAGGCAGACTAATAAGAAATATACTACCGTTTTCTGTGAAAAAAAATCAAACAACCGTTTAAACATCCAATTCAGATGAAGATTTCAATTCTTTAAAGTTCTAACTTGCATAAGAGCATGCTAAATTTTAATGCTTCAAACCTGTTCTTATTGCCCCAAATCCGAATCCATAAGCAACACATTGAAAACCCCTAAATTTTAATCCAAATCCCTAAACAGCACTTCTTCTTTATCCAAATCCAAAATTGAGTGCCCTTAAAACCCGAATAAACAACACAATAAACAAACCCCTAAATTTTTATAAATTAAACATCTTCTTACTGTCTGCACAACTAACAACTAATAACCCAAAAGGATGTTATAAATCAAGGTCGACTGAGCGTTAAATCGAGCTCCAAGAAGCTGTTTTAGGAGACTTTCTTTATTAACAACAATATTAGCACCCAAGAGCTCATTTTTGTGGAGCAAAATTTCTTGCCATGGCGGAAAAACACTCCTCTTAGATCGATCTAGGCTTCAGCTCCCAAAACTCTTCACAGGGCTCTACCAAAATCACAACTGAATGAGGCAAAATCCAGCTAAAGGGCAACGTTCGTAGCTCAAATTAGGGAGCGAAGTCGAATTTCAGTAGAATTTAGCACCTAAGATCTTCGATTCAGCCTTAGCGCAGCGTATTTGGGAAGTATACGATGAAGAGCTCTACTCAATTTGGAAAGTACAGGGTTTTCAGATAATGAAATTTTGACATTTTAGGTATTCATACATTACATTTCTAATTAAAAATTTGACGAAAATAAACCGTCGGTCACCATCGGAACTGATGTTTATTTGAAAAACCTATGGAAAACCAATGAAAATAATCCGTCGGTTAACTCAAAAAAAAAAAAGCTCATATAACGACGGAACCAACTGTTGGTAACCCGTTGGTAATATACTTCTATTGTACAAAACCAACGGGACACCGACGGGCTACTTCCTTTGGTGTGTTCTTCAAATTTACATAAAATTTCCAACAAATACAATTCGTTGGTTTTCCATTGGTGCGTAAACTCAATTTAAGAAACCAACAAAAAACCAATGAACTTTCCCGATGGTCGTTTTCCCTATTAAACTTCTACATTTCTGACGGAGATGGCCTGTTGGTAGTCTGTTGGAGTTTTCTTTTATGGGAAATTTCTGACGGATTTCCCTCGGATTTGTTCTGTTGGTACAGTCAATGTTTAAATTGATAATTCCGACGGATAGCTGTCGTCAGATATCTGTTGGTCTATAATTGGATAAATAAAAACCGAGGACTCTTCGATGGTGTTGTAACGTCGCTTCCCATTGGTGTGTATTGGCACGCACATTCCGCCAAAATGTCCAATTGATTACCGATGGTAATCTCGTCGGAAAAAATTGCACTTTTTTTATACTCCCGCCAATATTGCGATGGGATTGCGATGGAGATTCTGTGGAAATATGTTTTTTGGAGTTGTGGTTTAGGCCGTCTTCCCCCCGTCGGTTTTTGGAATTTCCGACGGTAAACTGACGGACTAGTTCCATCTTTTTTCGATTGTTTTCTTATAGTGAGTACCAGTCCCAACTAGTGGAACTTCCAAAAGATGTTCCAGACGATATCCTGGTGAACTTCCAGAGTAAGTTCCAGACGAAATACCAGGTGAGAAGAATCATCCACGACATAGCTCAAGGAGAGATCCCCATGTTGTTAATGAAGGGCATATCGAAGTTCAAAATCAAACATCAAAACGTCATCATGACTGTCAGGCCGCACACCTAACAGAGCGTCAAATTAAAGGTGACGGTTGACAGAGTGTCGCAGGAGGTGACAGTCTACAAAGCCTAACAAGAGGATCCCAATTTCGAAAGGCTCATGAAAGAATAATTTGTTTCCTCCATTTAATTACGTCAAAGTACAGCAATATATATAGCACACTATGATGCATGGACACGGACACGGACACGGAGATACGGCGACATGGATTTTTTCTTAAATTTCCCACGTAGGGAGTGTCCGACACGACACGACACGACACGACACGACACGACAAAATGATATTTTAGCGCGTATATGTGGATGAAACAAAAAGATGAAACAACCGATCTTAAGCCCAACATGAAAATAAAGTAACAACTAACCATTAAAGACAACAATTTTACCCTTCTTCTTCAAATTTGTAACCTCGGTTTGAAATTTATCAATGGAACCCTCCAATTCAAACTCAAGTTTCAACATTTATTACAATCCGAGCTCCAAGTTTTTCTTCTCTTTATGCAAATGTATTATCAATCCTTTTGATCGACGGCGCCGATACAATCAATCGAGTCACTGAAAAAATCCACAGTATCCTTCCTCAAGTTTAAAAAAGAATTACACACAAATGAATACAAAAAAAATAAATAAATAAACCTATTAGGGAAAATTAATTGTACTTAATACAAAGTTATTTCTGACATGGCCAAAACCTTCTACAGAAATTTGATTCCGTCTACGGGGCCTTTAGAGGCTATTCGTGTTCACATTTGCAGAAAACACGCTCTATTGAAAACTGTATGCTGTGAGAACTCTCTGATTGACTCCAACCGCTCCATGTAAAACCTCAATCCATGATACAAACACAAAATAATCTCCATAAGAGCTCATACAGATCAAGGAAGAGAAAAAAAAAATGGTGGGAGAATGAAGAAAGACCCGAATTTACCAACTGAAACTAGGGTTCCTTTAATTTTGGATGACCAACTTGACCGAATGACTTGTTTGGTTAAAAAGCCATAATTTAGTGACCAGTCTTGATGCAGTGTGTAAGTGTGGAATTAAAAGTGAATTAGTCATATATTTGGATGACTAAAATTGAAATATTCCCAAACTAATTAATTAATACCCAAAAGTAAAATGAAAATCACGAGGAGGTTTCTTTCTCTCAGTTTTTTCTTTTCCTCATTCCATCATAATTTGTATGAGCACTCAAATGTGTGTATATATTAGAAAAGTTGGTAAGGAAAACCAGATGCTGCATTATTTATTCAAAAGAGAGATTGCATTTACAAACCAATTTAACATATATATAAATGTTCCCTTGAATGTCTTACAACACTTACAGGAGAAATTCCTGAGGAATTCGGAAAACTTTCCAAGTTAGAGATTTTAGACATCCACAGTGCCTCTCTAACTGGTAATATTCCATCTTCTATCTTCAACATTTCTTCATTCATAGAGATTAGGCTCTGCAACAATAACTTGACAGGTGCATTTAAAAATTTCTGCAAGGTTTTAAACATCATTCCTCAATTATGTTTCTCTGCGAGGTATTACTTAATATATTCCTTTAATTTTGTGTTGTGAAATAATTATTTTCTTGCATATTATTTAAAATTAGTGAGATCTCGCAATAACCTTATCACGATGCTTAAAATCTCATGCTTGTGATAAATAGTGTTCAATTTTATGGTAGTCTTTTTTCAACCATTATGGTTGATCGAAATCATGGCCAAATAGTTTCTAGCAATTTCGTCGATATTATTAAGACTTCTTGCCATCTTATTATTATGTGCTAATAAACCTAAATGCAGGAGGTATACCAAAGCAAGTGGGAAATCTCACGTCTTTGATCGTATTATCCCTTAAGAATAACAGTTTAACAGGTATGTTTGAGAGAACTATACCTAAAATTATCTTTGTTTTTTTTGTTCTTTTTAGTTTCTCACTTGTTCTCTATGTATACTCTTTTAACTCGGTTTTCTAATTTCGATACCTCTATTATATTTTCTCTTTTGCATGTTTATTATTATTTGAGTTTCTCACTTCTCTCTATTATTTTTTGGAGAAAATTTCAAATTTGAGAGATTAACCGCCCCTTAATTGACATTTTGGAGCACTAACTAGTTCCGTCATAATTTTATACATCCATCCAAGAAAAAGGAGCAATTTGAGGACAAACTTTTCCTCAAATTTAATTTCGTCTGAAATTATCTTGTGCTTTGCATATGATATGATGCCCGAAAATACTTACGTGACTTCTCTTTATGTGCTTGGCAATACTACTATACCTTTGTGTATGGTTTTATATTTTCATAATAATAAAAATAACTCTTAGAAGTTCCAACTCGTCAAAAATTTAGCCATATATATAGTGTAATTTTAGTTCTTGAATAAAATTAAAAGGATTATTTTTTTTAAAAATGATAACAAAAATAGATACTATAATATATTCAATATTTATATTTAAATATTCAATTATCCTCACCTTTTTAAGAGAAACAATTATAATATGGAGAAAAAAATTAAAAAATTAATCTTCTAATCTCGATTGTTTATTAATAAACTAAACATGTATACATAGATGAAACAAGAGATGACAGAAAATCCAAAGCTGACTATATCTCGAGGGATAATGGTATAACGCATAATAACTAATATTCAATACCTAATTGTCTATTTTTCAGATAAGCTCCCAAGTGACATGTGCAACAACATGCCCAAACTCAAAATACTCTCTCTCTCCAAGAACCAACTTTACGGGGAAATTCCTCCAAACATATACAAGTGCCGTGATCTTGAAACCGTCGTCTTGTCCTACAACCATCTCAGCGGCAACATCCCAAGTACAATTGGAAATTTAAGCATGCTTAGGGAGTTGTATCTAGGGATAAACAACTTCACGGGAGGTATAATCTCTTCCTACTTTTCTAAATGATTTTTGTAACATTATTTGTAATTTGATCACAAAAGATGATAACTAAATCCACTTTATTCATCGAACAAAAATGGCGAATAAAGTTTGCTTATTGTGAAACAACTTAATGGGAATTATTTGGAAATCAACATAAAAGAAAAATTAATACCAAAAAAGGGAAATGAATGAAAACCACGTTAACTTCATGCAATAGGTTAGTTTTTTTCTTTATCTCATTCGATCTTTCTTCTTTTCCTCATTCTGTCATAACTTGCTAATAGAAGAGTTGAGTTTCGTAAGAATATTTTAGTTTTAATAGAAGTATTGATTTGATTAGCAAAAAGTAGTGTGAGTTTCTCCTCTCTGCTCCCTTCACTTCCTAAAGTCTCTGTTTTCATAATTTTATTCTCATCACGTTTCCGCAACAATTCCATCACAAATCGTAAGAATACTCAAATGTGTGCATATGTTGGAAACAAATGTAGAAAGGAAAACAAGAAAGAAATATTTGTCCAAAAGAGTTATTGCATTTGATTACAAAACAATTTAACACAGAAAGTGCACAGATATGGAAATGTCAGCTTTGAATTTTTGCAACATTTACAGGAGAAATTCCTGAGGAATTCGGAAAACTTTCAAAGTTAGAGGAATTAAGCATCCCAAATGCCTCTCTAACCGGGAATATTCCATCTTCTATCTTCAACATTTCTTCATTGGTAGATATGATCCTCTATGAAAATAGCTTGACAGGTGCGTTAAAAAATCTCTGCATAGTTTTAACATCATCCTTCAATTTTGTGTTGTGAAATAATTATTTTGCTGTATATTTCTACACGTACGCTTAATGTTGACGCTTAATCCCATTTTAAGCTTAATTTTGTGAAATAATTATTTTGCTGTATATTTTAATCCCATTTTACGCTTAATTTCTTTCTTGGCACTCTAAGTCGATTGCGTGCGAATAGGTACACACCTAAATTATATTAGTTTGCGCAGTTGTATTTAAAAATATCTTAGCAAGTGTTCACGGGTGTATAAAATTTTGTTAGTGTGTGTGGAAGTTGGAATACATGTAAATATGTGTTACTTTGTATAAAATGTGTACGAAAATATGTTTGTGTGTGTAAATGTGGACGACTCTGTGCAAAAACATATGAGCGAGTGGAAATTTTTTTCCACGAACAGGCGTAAATATTTGTTAGTGTGTGAAAAATATGTTAGTGTGCATAAATTTTATAAAAAATGATAATTATATCCAACTATCCTCAGGTTTGGCCTAATTATAATTCAATCCCTATTTTTTGCATATTTACCATGTAGTCCTTAAACTTTACATTCCGTTTGATGTCTCTGACATCCGTTAGGGTTCCGTTAGGTTTGTTAGTTGTCCTTCCGTTACAAATACATCCCTAAAGTTTCTTTTTAATAACAAAACGATCATTGTTTTGTTTGGAATTTCAAAAGGACAACTGATCAACTTAATAGAACTCTACGGATGTCAGCGATCTCAAATGGAATGTAAAATTTAAGGATTACATGGTAAATAAGCAAAGAATAAGGACTGGGTTATAATTAGCTCAAATCTAAAGATAGTTGGATGTAATTTTCCTTATAAAAATTATGGTTAATAGAGGAAATTTTCTTTATGCTTTACCAACCATTGCTCATGGTCGATAGAAATGTGATTCGGTTCAATTTGTGATAAAAAATCAGCAAAATGCAATAAAATGGATCAGAATCATTACCAAATAGTTTCTAAACTTTTGGTCAATATAATTAAAACACTTCCCCATTTTGTTATATGCTAATAAACTCAAATACAGGTGGAATACCAGAGCAAGTTGGAAACCTCCTTTCCTTGAGAATATTATGCATTCACACTAACAATTTAACAGGTATATTCAACTTGTATATTATAACCTGTACGTGTTTCGTATTATGCACAATTTTAATGTATAGTACATAATTTATAATATTAAGTGTAAATATTATAAACTATAATAATCGTTATCGTCATCTTAAATCATATTTACAATGATATTACTGTAGGAAGTTTATTATTAATTTTCTTTTCTTTTTCCTTTTAGTTTGTCACATACATATTCTCTATTATTTTTTTGTTACCACCTCCTATTAATATCTTACTTTTTCTATTCTTTTCGTTTCCTTTCTATTTTCTTTAGCTCCTCATATTGTTTCCTCAAATAACAAAAGAATTTACTTTGGGTTTATTCTCCGATTACTATTTATTATTAATGTTAGAGCTTGTGTAACAATTTTCCAAGATCCTTCCTTCAAGTATATTACTTTCATGGACTAAAGTAACTAAATTAACAAATATCGCGAACTTTTATCCATTGTAATTCTTTCCTCCCACTTTTAACTTGCAAAACTATTTGGATAATATTTAATATTTTATCAAGATCTTAGATAGAAGTTATACTATACTGGAGATAAAAGTGGGAAAATTCCTCCGCTCAAATAAAATTTTCATTTACACACGCATATAAAATCCTATACTATCAATCCCAATTTGTTTCTGAACTAACAAGGTTATTCTCGAGTTCTCATGTTCCCATATAATCATTATTGTCATTGGATTAGGCTCATTTACAATAGTGCTAGCTTAACTTGTATTTTCACGAATATATTTCTAACTTTTGGTCTTTAGTTTTCAATCTTAACAAGTTTGTATCCAAATTTTTTTCTTTTTGGGAAGACTTCGTATTCATTTTATAGCATCTCTTTTTTAAAAAGAAGTCCTCTTTCTCAACTCAATTCAGTTTTACAAACAAATTCTATCAAATGTATACAATTTATGCAGTGACCTTGAGCTCGCCCAGCTATCACACAATCATTACAATGACAACATTTTCAACTGAAATCGGGAGTTTGAGCATGCTTATGCATTTACATTATATAAATATTGCTTATACTGATTAACAATATTGTCATCCATGGGAGTACAGCCAAATCCATTTATTAATTTCTTTATTCTATTGGCAATTTCAGGAGTAATTCCCCTCGAAATAGGAAACCTTTCAAAATTGGATGCCTTAGACATTGGCATAAATTATCTAACAGGTATTGTATTTTTTAGCATATGATCATGCTATGCTAACAAAATCTTAACATTTGTCTTTCATCTCACCGTATATATACTAACAAATTTTACAGGTAGCATACCAAAGCAACTTGGAAAACTCACTTCTCTGACAAAACTATACCTTGGTACAAACAACTTAACAGGTACTGTTTAATTACTTCGGTCTTTTATTTGATCTTTTATTCTTTCCTTTACCTTCCCATTTTCTTTTTCTTTGAACCTTCATTATTCATTTATGATGTGTGGCATGACGTTGTTGATGTGTTTTAGCCACTTGATGGAAATTTACATTTTCAGTTCAAAATGAAGCTCCTAGTTAGCTGAACATGTAACTTTTATAATAAAATTTTCAATACTATTATAATAAGAAATTTTGAAAAGTTAAATTGCGCCCAAACTTTTGTGTAATGCGTACATACACACTCACATTTTTTTAGAAATATCAATGCAGGTGCAATCCCTTATGAGATTGGGAACTTGAGCAACCTGATGTTCTTACATCTTCATGAAAACAGACATACGGGACTCATTCCAAAAACACTTGGGAAATTAAAGCAACTCCAAGAAATAGTTCTTAGCAGCAATCAGCTGATGGGATCTATCCCTCCGAATATTTGCCAGATGAGTAGTTTGGGGGCCTTGTTCTTAGATAACAATATGCTGACAGGTCGAATACCTGATTGCTTGGGTGAGCTTAAATCCCTAAGATATATCGATTTGAACTCAAACAAGCTCAATTCCACCATACCTTCCAACTTCTGGAATCTTAGAGACCTAATCACTCTAAACTTGTCCATAAACAGTTTGAGTGGTCATTTGTCATCGGAAATTGGAAAATTGAAAGCTATCAATAATTTAGATTTGTCCACTAATCAATTCTCTGGTGATATTCCACTTTCCATTGATGGTTGTCAATCGTTAGAAAATTTATCTCTGGCGAACAACAAGTTGGAAGGATTTATCCCTCCATCCTTAGGAAATGCCAAAGGTTTGACGAGCTTAGATTTATCTAATAATAATCTTTTTGGATGGATCCCAAAGTCCTTGGAAAATCTCCGATTTCTTCAATATTTTAATGTGTCAAACAATAGATTGGAAGGAGAAATTCCAACTCAGGGTCCTTTTGTTAACTTCACTCCTCAATCATTCATCGGAAACTCTGCTCTTTGTGGTGCACCGAAATTTCAAGTTTCTCCTTGTGTTGAAAACTCGAGGTGGAAACGTATTGTTCTGTTACTGATGTATGTACTGCTCCCCATCATTTTAGCTATCATACTGGTAATAATTATAATTATGCTCATAAGGAGACAACAACGAAAAAAAATACCAACCCCTACTATTGTTCCATCACTGGATCATATTTCTTGGAGAAGGATTTCATTCATAGAGCTTCAACGGGGAACGAATTCTTTTAATGAAACTAATCTACTAGGAAAAGGAAGTTTCGGATCAGTTTTTAGGGGAACACTTTCTGATGGCCTAAGTGTTGCTGTAAAAGTCTTCAACCTGCAATTGGAAGGAGTTGCGAAGAGCTTTGATTCAGAAATTGAAATATTGAGCAGCATCCGGCATAGAAACATAGTTGAAATAGTTGGCTGTTGCATTAACATGGAATTCAAAGCATTGATTCTTGCATACATGGCTAATGGGAGTCTTGAGAAATGGTTATATTCTGAGAACCAATGCCTAGATTTGCTACAAAAACTGGAAATAGTCATCGATGTAGCATTAGCATTGGAATATCTTCATCATGGTCTTACATTCCCTGTTGTCCATTGTGACATAAAGCCAAGCAACATATTGCTTGATGAAGATATGACTGCTCGTCTTTCTGACTTTGGTATTAGCAAGCTCTTTGATGAAGGGGAGACTGTGATCCAAACTAAAACATTGGCTACAATTGGTTATGCAGCACCAGGTACATTTCAATTACTTCAAACGTCTTCTCTTTTTTCCTTTCTAACTTGTATGCATTGGGATAAAATTACATTGACATACTTTAAGGTTTGACCTTATTACTCAAAACTTTTCCGAAGATTTGAAAGATAACAAAATCTTTTTCTAGCATACCCGGTGTTCTGGCGAGCACATGCAATAGTAGCCATGAATCTAAAGTCAATATCTCACCAATAAATGACTGGGGAATATTTTATAAATATCCTGAACTTAGGGAATATTGCTAGTCCATTTAAACAGGTCAAAACTTAGTGTATGCCACCGTAATATTTCTAAATATTTTGTTTAATAAATTCAAGCATCAAATTCCTTGAATTGATCCTACATTAATTAAAATTATTATTAGAGTATGGATCGGAAGGAAAAGTTTCCACAAATGGAGATGTTTATAGCTACGGCATATTGTTGTTGGAGATATTTACAAGTAAAAAGCCCACTGATGATATGTTTGGCCAAAAAATGAGCTTAGTGGATTGGGTGGAAAAAGCATTGAAACAAAAGACAGTAACTGAAGATGTTGTCCCTACTTTGCTATATTCAAGACAAGTTCAGAATTTGCACTTAATGGAGGAATGTGTTGCATCCATTTTTAGATTGGCATTACAATGTTTAGCCAATTCACCTGATGGAAGAATTAACATGAAAGAAACAGTGGCTGCTTTGCAAAAGATCAAAGCCAAAGTTCTAAGAAAAAATGCATCCACCATTGGAGGTAACAAAGATTGATTACAACTTCGCATAATGCAAAATTCATGAATTTTGAAAACCAGTGTATATTTTTAGAATTTATGTGTATCTAATAACTACGTGATCATATTTTGTAGGAGTTTCGAACACATTATTGTCGTTAGAAGATCAAGGGATAGAATTGAAGAAATGAGGAGATCAAAATGTGCTTTGACATTGTTTCTTTCCTTATCTTTCTGCTTATTTGATATGTTGATACAAATATTTGTTGCAATGTTCCAATTTGGATCTCAAAAAGCACTGAAACTTTGTCACTGACGCATATTGAGCTTAATTGTAACTTCTTATGTATTAATTATTGTTAAACATGGTATCCGGGAGAAATTTTTGTTTGTTTGATTCATTGTATTGTATGATATGATACTCTATTACAATTTTCACAGGAATAGGTATATGAAGGCCCTAAAGAATAATCCCTACAAATCAGGATACAAGAGGTAATTAGGGAGAAAATCTCGAAGGTCAACTATACCATATTTAATGGTATTCTAACACTCCCCCTCAAGCTAAGTGATGGAATCCCCAATCCTTAGCTTGCACAATGCCGTTTGAAACATTTGACTCGTGACTGCCTTTGTAAGAATGTCTGCTAATTGGTCTTCGAACCTCACAAACGGAATAGAGATCACGCCGTCTTCCAGCTTTTCCTTAATGAAATGTCGGTCAACCTCCACGTGTTTCGTTCTGTCGTGCTGTACCGGGTTCTCTGAAATGCTGATAGCGGCTTTGTTGTCACACCTCAGAGGACTTGGGCCTTCTAGTTCCAAGCCAATCTCTTTCATTAGTTTCCTGAGCCAGATGAGCTCAGTGACTCCTTTTGCTATTCCCCTGAATTCAGGTTCGGCACTAGAGAGTGCCACCACCTTCTGTTTTTTGCTCCTCCATGTTATCACATTTCCCCCAACAAGTGTAACAAACCCAAATGTGGACATTCGATCATTGGGATTCCCTGCCCAATCTGTGTCAGTGTAGGCCTCGATGTTAAGGTGGTCATGTCTCCCGAACATAATCCCTGTTCCTACAGTACCCTTAAGATACCTGATGATGCGGATGACAGCTTCCATGTGTTCTTTCTGTGGCTGGTGCATGAATTGGCTCACAATGCCCACTGAATATGCGATGTCGGGTCACGTGTGTGACAGATAGATCAGTTTTCCAACCAATCTCTGATATCTTTCCTTGTCTGTTTTTTCCCCACTTTCATTTATCCTGAGCCTGTGGTTTACTTGTATCGGAGTATCTACGGGTTTACAATCTACCAGCCCCGTCTCTGCCAATAGATCCAGAATATACTTCCTCTAAGAAATAAATATTCCTTTCCGCGACCGAAGAACTTCAATACCCAAGAAGTACTTCAACCCTCCGAGATCTTTCATTTCGAACTCTCTAAACAGGTTTTCCTTGAGGTTCTTCATCTCCTCCTTGTCACTGCCTGTTATGATCATGTCGTCAACATAAATGATCAGACACGTGATCAAATCTCCTCGCTTCTTCAAGAACAGGGTGTGATCAGAGTTGCTTTGGACATATCCGTGGCGCTGCATAGCTAGTGTGAATCTGCCAAACCACGCCTGTGGTGACTGCTTGAGTCCATATAGTGCTTTTCGGAGTCTGCACACTTCATTTGGGCCAAATTCCTCAGTGAACCCAGGAGGGGGCTCCATGTAGACTTCCTCATTCAAATCCCCATGTAGGAAGGCATTTTTAACGTCAAACTGATGAAGAGGCCAATCCTTATTGGCTGCTACCGACAACAACACTCGAACCGTATCAAGTTTCGCCACTGGCGAGAAAGTCTCAGAATAGTCAATTCCGAACGTCTGAGTGTACCCTTTTGCAACCAGTCGGGCCTTATACCTTTCCACTGAGCCATCAGCTTTATGTTTAACCGTAAAGACCCACCTGCAGCCAACCAGTCTCTTCCCATCAGGTAAGTTGCATTTCTCCCATGTCTCATTTTTTGTCAATGCCTCCATTTTCAACTTCCATTGCTTCCTGCCACTCTTCATGTTGTTTGGCTTCCTGTACGGATCGGGGAATCTCTTCTTTGTATAAACTGCTCAAAAATGCCTGTGCTTCGTGGGACAAACTCCCCCTGACCATATTGCCCATAGGATACTTAGAGGATCGGGATGTATGGTCGGGTGAATATCTCTGTGGGGGTATCCCTCTGGTACTTCTTATTGGTAGATTGTACCTGTGAGTTTCTGCATTCTCGATCACAGTATCAGGAGCATCTGGTACATCAATATTATCATGAATGACAACAAGAGGTGGAGAAGAATCAGTTACCTCATTTTGGACATCATGCGGAGGATGATCATTGGGCGTGGACGTGGTACTGAGAGTTTCAGAAGTAGGTGGTGGTGGTGTATCGTTCAGATCAGTATAGGCCAACCA
Organism: Lantana camara; assembly: GCA_037501455.1. Lineage (NCBI taxonomy): Eukaryota > Viridiplantae > Streptophyta > Magnoliopsida > Lamiales > Verbenaceae > Lantana > Lantana camara. Next base: position 96,359,089 of record CM074857.1, on the reverse strand, counting down.
GCTCAGAGATCTGTCACTATGAATCTCCCCCTGATCACTGTGCTGGGACATATAAAAATACTCAGTTTCAACAAAGTTGCAGTCCATGGTGATAAGAAACCGCCGGGTTCTGGGGCTGCAACACCGGTAGCCCTTCTGATTTGGAGCATACCCCATAAAGATACATTTTTCTGTACACGTGTCCAACTTAGTATGATCAGCCTTGGGAATATGTGTAAAAACCGTGCACCCAAAGAAACAGGGTGGTAGGGTTAGGTGTGGTGGTACAGAGGTTTGGGTTTGGAGGGTGGAAAGAGGTGTCTTATGGTCCAGAATTTTAGTGGGCAGTCTGGTATGAGATAGACTGCTGTGCTTACTGCTTCAGGCCAGAAATGTTGCGGGACACTGGCTTCAGTAAGCAAAGCACGGGTCATTTCAAGTATGGTGCGGTTTTTTCGTTCAGAAACGCCATTTTGCTGTGGGGTATTTGGGCAAGAGGTTTGGTGGATAATGCCCTGTTTCTAGAAGAAATTATGCATGTCCTGGTTCACATATTCCCTCCCATTGTCTGATCGAAGTATTTTAACTTGTCTGTCAAATTGCGTTTGTACCATATTACAGAAAGCCACAAAGGTACCAAAAACGTCTGATTTATTGCGCAAAAAATACACCCATGTTACCCGAGAAAAGTCATCAATAAACAGCACAAAGTAGCGATACTGATTCTGATTAGTTACTGGGGCTGGTCCCCAAACATCTGAGTGTGCTAATGAAAAAACCGACTCAACACGAGTATTATTCGACTTGAACGAAGTTCGATGACTTTTAGCAGACAAACAAGTTTGACATGAAAAATTCAAATACTGATTGTTCTGACACAGAGAGGGAAATAACATCTTTAAATAACCAAGTGAGGGATGTCCGAGTCGTCTATGCCAGAGCCAGAGCTGTGTGTTTCCCGATCGTTGTGAAAGAAGAGCTTTGGACTGAGGTTTGACTTCATCAACGTAGTACAACCCACCACGTTCAGTACCACGCCCAATGATCTCCTTCGTATGAATGTCCTGCACAATGCAAAAACGAGGATATATGAGAACCACACAATTCAATTCCTTTGTCAACTGGCTAACAGACACTAATTTGCATGACAACGACGGAACATAAAGGCAGTTTTTCAATGTCAAATTCGGAGCAACAGAGACAGTGCCCTCTTTTTCGACCAGAATCTTGTCCCCACTTGCAGTCATAATATGAGATTGTTTCGGTTTTATGGGATCAAGAATGTCTGCCGGGTCATATGTCATACAATCTGTAGCCCCACAGTCAAAAATCCACTGTGTGACTTGGTGTGATTTGTTTTGAGTATGAAATCCACAAGTGTCAAGACTATGGGAACCAGTTTGCATATCTTCAGAAGTATGGGGGCCAATTTGTAATTTATAAGAAATGGGGGGAGCATTAATATAAGAAACAAAACTAGGGTTTGGGTCATTACCCCCAAACCCTATACCTCTTGAGAATCCGCTGCTACTTGCTTCGTCTTCTCTATTTCTGCTCTCTCTATTTGCGCCCCCGCCACCGGAGATGATGGCGGCGTTGGCATGGCCCATGTCCGCCGTTGTGGTACAGACGTTGCCTACCACTATCTCCCCTGTTCTCTGTCCGTCGCCTCCGTTGCCCACCGCGACATTAGCGAGTCTGTTGCCGCCCTTCGCCGCCGCTCCGGTTGTGCCTTTCCGGTGGCCTTCCCACCACTCCGGATAGCCTATAATTTCGAAGCATTGTTCGGTGGTGTGCCTCGGTTTCCCACACTTTCCACACACAAGGCCCGATTTGTCCTCGCGCGGTGATGACCGGCGATTGGCGCCGTCGGCACGGCTGCCTTCTGAGCGCCCATAGCTCCGTCCACCTTTCTCCTTCCTTGCCACAAGGCCTGAACCGGACCCCTGAACTCCAGAATCCCCATCTCCATCGATGCCCATCTTCAAGATCTGTATACGGGCCGCTTCTCTTCACACGATTCAACCGCTGGTTTTGGGTCTTGCTTCAGGATGTCTTTCCTGATTGACTCGTATTTTTCATCAATCCCAGTGAGGAATTGATACAATCGTTGTTCCTGCGTTATTTGGTTGAATGCCTTGATGTCTTCAGGGTATTTCATGGGATTTGGTTGCTTTCTGTCGATGGCCATCCATATGGTTTGGAGCTTGTTCCAGAACTCCTCGAGACTGTCTTGTCCCTGTCGTTGGGTATTGGCTCTTCGGTGTAAATCGAAGAGTTGGAGCGGATCTCCACCGCTTCCGTAGGTGGTGGCGAGACCGTCCCATAATTCCTTCGCGGTTGGGTACTGAAGGACATTATTGATGAGATTCGGTTCCAAATTCTGAATTATCCAGGTAAACACGTTCTGATCGATCTGTTCCCATTGATCGAATTTTGGGTCTGTTGTTTCTGGTGCCGGAGGTACTCCTGTTAGATGCGAACGGCCGCCTCTGCCTCCGATCGCCATTTTCATTAGGCGTGCCCATACTGGATAGTTGTCCCCGTTAAGTTTGATTCCGATGAACAAGTTTTCCAAGTTGGGCACTATTGACTGGTTGTTATTCATCAGCGGGTTAGCTGGTTGAATTTCAAGGCTTTGGTTATTGTTGTTTGACATTTTGGTTCTGATGTGCAGGTTCGGCTATGGATGATGTTGGCTTAAGGGTTGAGATTGGTAGGGACGATGATGTTGATACTGAGTCCCAAAAAGGATCACCGTTGGCTCTGATACCATGTTAAACATGGTATCCGGGAGAAACTTTTGTTTGTTTGATTCATTGTATTGTATGATATGATACTCTATTACAATTTTCACAGGAATAGGTATATGAAGGCCCTAAAGAATAATCCCTACAAATCAGGATACAAGAGGTATATATGAAGGCCCTAAAGAATAATCCCTACAAATCAGGATACAAGAGGTAATTAGGGAGAAAATCTCGAAGGTCAACTATACCATATTTAATGGTATTCTAACAATTATAATATTTCAACTACATAACAGTGGACAACTTATAATATTGCACCTTAATCTGTCCAAGGTAAATCTCAAATTATCCTAACGTTTATGTGTATGGTCATCTTTAGTGCCATGTCTTTCTGCCTGGTTAAACCACATAGCACAATTTAAATAAAATCCAATGCTATCAGTAATCTTGCTGATAATGCAGAATGAATACATGAAAAGAAAGACATTTGGAAGTCTTAGACTTTGTGTCGCACTAATTGAATCATTTGGTAGGTTCAAGTGGTTAATGGGTTCATTCTCCAAGGTAAGGTCTTAGGTTCGAATCCCATTTGGGTGTGCGTGTGTTTAAGAAAAAAAAAACGGTTGTCTGGGTGAAGGGGGAATTGTAAGGTCGGCGAGAAATCCTTGTGAAATGTGGTGTGGTATAAAAATGAGATAATTAAGAGCAGCCCCCTGAGATATGGCGAAATTACATATTTCCCCCTGAGGTTTGAGAAATTACAAATTCCCATTTACCCCGTTATTTTCTCCGTTAAATTTAACAAAATATGCGATTTTACTATTTTACCCTTCATATGCTGAAACTCAAGGGGATATATGTAAGAAAAATTCAAAGACAATGGGATTAATCCAAGTACTAAAATTTTTTGGGGATTTGATGTAAGTACTTGAGTTTTGTAACTATTTAATTTTTTTTTTTTTTTTCAAAGAATGTTACTTAATGTTATTTTAATATTTTTATGATGAACTAATTGCATACTTAGAGTTATGAATGTTAATTTTTATTATTTTTATATTGAGCATGCATTTTTATGTTGGGATGTTATTCTTTATATGTAAGGTTGATACATTAGAGATCACCAACACTTGAAATATTTGTTTAAATAACTTTGATAGATATCTATATAAATTTACTAATATATTGATTGATGTTAGTGTGTTTGTTATAGTTTTCTATTTCTATTTTTTTTTTGGTCGACTATAGTTTTCTATTTCAATGAAAAAATTTGTTATTCTCAAATATATTTGTATTTTCGTCAAACCTCAGGGGGTTATTTGTAATTATCCCTATAAAAAAAATGGGTTTTTTTCAAAATTTTCTAGCAATATGCTGGTAATAAATGATGTGAAAAATCATAACGTGTAGCATGTGTTGAGCTCAATAGTTATAGATGGAGATATGTTGACCAAATAACAAGTTGAGTGATTGCTTCAACCCAAAAGTCTTTGCACCCAAATGTGAGAGCATGCTTCATGTTCAATCACAAAGCATTTTGTTCATCCGTTCTGCAACATCATTTTGTTGTGGTGTGTCTCACTATGCCCCCCTTGCTGCAGAAATCGTTGAACTTGATATTGCAAAATTCTAACCATTGCCAGTCCGGAGACACTTCAATTTTCTTTCAGTCTACCTTTCAACCATCATCATCTACTTAACAAATGTTGAAAATGCCTCATCTATGTTTTTCAGAAAATACACCCACACCATTCTAGAATAATCATCTCTCAAAGTTATAAAGTATCTGGAACCACTCTTTGAAGGAATTTTGTTTGCACCCCACAAATTTGAATGAATGTAGTCCGGCTTCTTCTTGGTGATGTGCACAACCTTCTTGCTAAACTTTACTCTAGTTTGTTTTCCAAACACACAATGTTCACAAAACTCTAAAATTTTACTCTTGTACTTGTCCAACAAATTCTGTTTGCTCAAAATCAACAGTCCATTGTCACTTATGTGACCAAGTCGTAAGTGCCACAGTTGAGACTAATTCTGATTACTACTGCTTGAAGCAGCTTCCCCTTCAAGCAAATACATTCTAGATTCTATCTTACCCTTTATGAGTACCATAGAGCTTTTACACACTTTAAGAATTTCATTTTCTGAATGGAACTTAATCCCCTGATCGTCCAAAGTCGAAAGAAGAATCAAATTCCTCCTTATTTGAGGAACATGTGAACACTCGATGCTTTTAACCACACCATCAAACATTCTTAATATGATATGTCCAATTTCTTCTATGGGTAACAGGTTATTATTACTCATATAAACAGTCTCACTCATCTGTTGTAAGTTGCAAACCATTGTTTATGAGGACACATATAAAAAGTTGCACCAGAATCAAGAACCCAAGAGTTTTGCTCATGATTTGAACTCACAGACAATACCTCCTGCACCGTCACTATTGTCAGAATCAAAACTGCCAACAATATTAGTAGAATTCTTCTCAAGCTTTCCCTTCTCCTTCAACTTAGGACAATCTCTTTTAAGGTGACCTTACTCCCCGCACTCAAAACAATGTAGTTTCTTTACTCTAGAATTTGATCTAACCTTAGCTTTCGTCCTAAAAGAATATCTCATCTGTGTTCTTCCCCTACTCATCAAACCCTCACATTATGTTCTATTTTCTGGAGAACTCATCTTCAACTCTTTTGACTTTAGTTTATTATTAACATCATCCAGTGAAATACTATCTTTCTCGTACAACAGATTATCAACAAAAGTCTCATAAGATGGTGGTAACGAGCATAACACAATCAAGGCTTGATCCTCATTATCAATTACGATATCAATATTCTTCAGGCTCATGATTACTGAATTAAATTCATCAAGGTGGGATTTAATGGGTGCACCTTCATTTATTCGGAAATTATATAGTCTCTTTTTCAGGTAGAGGCAATTTGTCAGTGATTTCGTGGAATACAATTCCTCCTTCCACGCCTTTGTTGTTGAACTTTTAGCAGCAATTTCGCGAAGAACGCTATAAGTGACGCTCATAAAAATCTCACTTAATGCCTCTCCTTCAACTCAGACTTCTCCACTTCCTTCGTATCTTCCGAAAACTTCTTTTCAATTGTCTTCCATAGTCCTTGTAAATTCAGAGATGATCTTATTCTAATTTTCCATATTTTCCGTCAAATTTCTCAATTTCATACTTTGGAGAAGATGAAGAGTCATCTTAACCCTAGGTTACGCGCAGAATAACCAAGCTCTTGATACCAATTGTTAGCAAGCAACGCAGCTATCTATCTTACACGAACACTCAAAACACGAAACAGAAAAAACAATACAAGATTTAAGAAGATTTGGCAAAGTCTACGTACTCGGGCAAGAACAAAGAAAGTTTTCATTATAAATAAGGGATAATTACCAACGCCCCCATGAGGTTTGGCGTTATTACAGAATATCCCCTGAGGTTTCGGAAATTACGAACTCCCCCCTAGGCCGTTATCTCGTCCGTTAAATTTAACGGATTGTGTAAAATTTATTATTTTACCCCTACTATGTTGAAACTCAGGGGGGTATATGTAATAAAGAGCCAAAGGTAAAGGGGCTAATGCAAGGACTGAATTTGTTAAGGGGGTTTGATGTAAGTACTTGAGTTTTGTGTCTACCTAGTATTTTTTTTAATAAAATGCTACTTAATGTTATTTTAATATTTTTATAATAGATTAATTTCATACCTACAGTTTATGGATGCTTAATATTTTCTGTAGATATTGACCATACATGTTCAATGTTTGAAATAATTGTTTAAACGGCTGGCGGATATTTTTGTGAATTTACTAATGCATTTGTTGATATTAGTGTATTTGTTATGATTTTCAATCTTTGTGTGGGTTTTTTTATATGAATTTTTATTTTGAGGGAAAATTTGTTATAATTGCAAATAAATTATTTTAAATTAACTTTAAATGGACTTGTACAAAATATATTTAAAACTAAGAAATAAATATGAAAGGAAATTTATAACTTATCATATTTTATAGAAATAAATATGCATGGAATATCTAATTATATTTATATTTATAGATAAAATATAAAATATTAAATTAAATAACAACTTTTTAAATACAAAAAATCCAAAATTAACTAATATTACAATTATATCATTAAACTCTAAGTAAAATTACAATATACCCCCTAAGGGTGTTTTTGGAATTTGAATTTGAATTTAACGGTGTAATTAACGGCCGGTGCTATTTGTAAGCGAGGGTATACTATTCAGGGGGGAGTTCGTAATTTTCGAAACCTCAGGGGGTATTCTGTAATAACGCCAAACCTCAGGGGGGCATTGGTAATTATCCCTATAAATAAAGATGATACAAAGTATGTTCATCCAAATTAGGTTTCTTCCAAACCAATAAACCCCTTGTGTGTCCCAACCCAACAAGAATAAAATCAATTTCCAAATCCGTAGCCCAAAACTAATTTTATTTTCTTCTTTTTGGATCGAATGATGAATTTATCTGGTTCGGATGCAATTTGGATCCACCACAAAATTCCAGACAAAAACTAACATAATATCATGCCGAAGTGCATGCATAAATAAACTAAATAAGCCGATTTAATTAATGAAAACACATAATTAATGAAAACAAAATGTTTTACGAAAATAGGATGCGGCAAAAACAATAAGAAATAATTGGATTCATTTTACTTGGAGTACCTTACCCTAAACATCGTTCACTTAAATCCTATGATCGCAACACAGCAATAAAACCCAGTAAAGTGCATCAGATTTTCCGCGTCTCAAATATCATAGCCGAATGCCAACAGGGGTTGGCCAAATAATTTAAAATAATGACCCGAATTCAAATCCCTCTCATAAATTGGGGTATGTGTGTTAAAAGGAAAAAAAAAAATGTCATAGCCGAATGGGGATGATATGTGCGGCTTTCAACTATTGGCAGCAACTGAAAAAGAGACGGATCAAATAAAATGTTCGTAAGTCGCACCCATGGGCTTTTAGGAAAAACAAGGCGAAATTCTATATCTTCATCGCACACACACACATCACGAAAAGTTAAAACTCCTATTCTCACTATCTACGAAAACTTAGTACAGGATAAAGTGGTACAAATTCTTCCGTGGTATGCCATTGGTGGTGTTTCTCCCTTAACGGAATAATCGCTTTCTAATTGTTACACCATTGGCAAGATTTGAACTAGCATATTCATAATTCTAATCACAAACTGTATACGAATTCAAATAACATTCAAAATTTCAGTAGTTACAGTATAACAAGTTAGGACCAAAAAAGAAGAAGAAATGGATACGACCAAAAAAAATATTATAGACTCGGCAGGTTTCTCCTGCAGCCTGCTACATGTTAGTTGTTGCTTGATGCACAAATCTTAACGTAAATCAATGCTCAATGGTCCGTGTTTCGTGGAATGTAAAAGAAACAGGGGGATTCTCATGAAAGACAATTCGCCTTTTACCTCAACAGACACACTGCTTTGAAGTTTGATAATAGGACTAGTCTATATCTACGAATGAGTAACTGCAAGTACCAAACGTCTGCATGTGATCCGGTGGATAGGGAATTCAAGAGACAGGTTCCGAAGTTATCCAAATCTAAGTTTAAACTTTTTGTAGTTTAAACCTTTTGTTTTACCGCGAGGGATGCCGAAGCTGCTGATGCCTCGGCAATCAAGGACACAGGTTGACGAGCCTGGAGACAGGCACCAATTTCAAAAGGGCGCAACTCTGATCCATCAAAGAGAAGATTTACTCCAGGAAGAATTACTTCTTTGCTGTCAGAATCCTCTGATTCACCTTTCGCAGGGCCCATAGAGAGAGAATCTTCAATGGGCCTCGTGGCAGACTCATAAATTGGAGTAAGAGAGTATGATCTGCAAAATCATGAAAGTCCCAAGTTAATTAAATCTGAACTTGTCATTTAAATAACACATCATAATTTAATTCCTGTACCGAGATCAGAAAGACCTATAAAAGTGCATATTCAATTGAGATATTAGATGAGGTTAAAGATTGAAAGAGGAAATGAAATACAAACACCGTGTTGAGAGCAGCACAAACACACCCATATATACTGATAAATCAACTAATTAATACGTAACTAATTACCGAGGCTTCATTTACAAAATGAATGCAGGAATTTCAATTTATTTAAATAGAACCCTGTCAAATATAGAGCTCGATTCAAAACAGAGGAGTGGTGAGAATCATGAGACCAAAAACATCACAGGCTTCGGCTCCAATGTAGGAGCGCTTTAGGCTACCCCTCAAAGGTAGATGGCTATAAAGATCGAATAGAGGCATTTCCATGAATCGAATGAAAAACCTAACCCTTAAAATTTGTTGTGTTCACTTTCTTTTTCCCCAAGGTTTTCAATCTCACAAAATTCCCTAAGAGTATGAATTTACTTAAGAGTTATTCTCAAGCCAGCATAAAGAATGAATTCATTGGGATCAAACCTGTGCATCTTGGACTTCTTTGACAAACCAAGTTTATTTAAGCGAGAGGAAAAAGTGCCGCAACAATTGGGGATTTGATAAAAAAAGGTACCATTTAATTAAAGTATGGTAAAGCAGCTTGCCAGTAGCTAAACGAATCCCATTGAAATGTCAATGGCTTTCTATCCGAAATTTACACTGAGGAACTCCTATGTCAAAAGTCGCCCCTTTCCTATTGCTCCAAGATGTTTGCCAGAATAATTTAAAATTATGGTAAAGCATCTCCCACATGCAAGAATGACTCCTTTGAAGGAAGTCAAAATGGACATCTTTCCAGAATATACACTTAGCAACACCATATTAAAACTCAAGCTTTCTATGGGTCAAGGACTTCTTCAGAAGTAATTGGAATCTAGGATTTTACGGAAGAAATTTAGAAAAGGAAAAAAATAAAAAGAAGGATTCATCAGAATCTTGTGATGATTGTGGATGTAACCACCAGTCCGGATTTAATATTTTTCACCAGATCTATGATCCCATTCGTAATGGAATAAGTTCGGCTCTAAACTTCACAAAATTGTCAGACCCTCAAAAACTGCTTGTTGGCCCTTTAGCTTAACAAACAAACCAGGACACAAATTAATTCTTTTGAAGCTCGTACTTTCTAAGATCCTAAAAACATTACTATAAGGGGAATCCTTGGTAATAATTCCTCTATCAAGAAAACTTTATGTAACATCAAATACAGACTGGAAAGAGATGGTCTAAATCATTTGCCAAAAAAAAAAAAAACAAAAATTTATTTCAGATGCACTTTATTAGTCGAATTTTCAATAATCTAAACCACATAGTGCTATTCAGCCCACCCGCTCAACTAAATACCCAAATACAAGTGTGGAAATTAATTAAGAGAAAAAAGTATGATTGAAGTCAAAAATTTTAAAAAAAAAAACCTTCAACCCCAAAAATTTGATTGACCGGTGTCAGGGTAGCACTGAGCAATTATGACAAGCAAATAGTCATATATTTAAGAATTAAAAGCATCAGCCATAAGGACCATGGAGGGAAAAACCAATTAGGACGCACCTTAAGATATTACCATCGAAGCTCAGAACTTCAGTCCGACAATGCTGCCTGTTAGCAAGTTTTAATCTTTGGTTCTCACTTGAGGCTCCTGAAATAGGAGAAGAGGGATCAGCAAGTGGATTCCATCTACCACTTGCATAAGTCATTAGTTGTCGTGATGAACTCTTTTCCTTTGGTTGCTCTTTCTGGTAAAGAAGTCTAGCAGTTGGACCGGTTGCTTGGTACTCTGCACAAATATCACGTAATTTGCTTCTTAAGTCTTGCATTGCTTCTTGATGCTCATTCAGCAGGTCAGTTTGCAGTAACTGCGAAGAAACTACTCTTTTACAAATACTGTTGCATAACTTGGGACTGAAAAGTGGGATACCAAATTCTGCACTCAGTGGAACCCATTCATACTTTTCACCATCATCAGAGATATTTTCTCGTTCTCTCTCCTTAAACAGCCTTAATAGGCGGATATAGCCGATTGTCCACAAATTTATTTTGTTTGAAATATCATGCAACAACGAGTTTAATTTTGAACATTCATCAGGGTATAGTCCTAGTTCTTCACCAATACAAGCCATTGAACCATCACTATTTTTCAAAGGTAACGGAACATCCAGGGTGACAACTTTTCCATCATCATGAAGGTCATATCTGCTTAGTGGTTGAACCAGAACAGCAGAGTATTTGAGAAGAGAATTCAAACAATGTAAGAGTATGCTTCCTTTAACTAAACTTCCTTCGAATTTTCCTCCCAAACCCCCAATGATAGACCCATCCCATGACCATATGAGGGCTTTCTCACAACCAGCTAATGGTGCAGGAAGCAATCTTAGACATTGACCTTTCATCAAAACAACAGAAAGAGGTCCACTCGAGAGTGCAGAATATAGCACCAACTTCATCCAGGGGGTCATAGAAGAATGAGAAGGGGGACCAAAATGAATAGGACCCTTAGGCCCAGGCAAGACAGAAGAATGAGGAAGTGGAATCATGGACATAATGATATCATAGTCACGGTGAAAGAGACGATCTAAGGTAGCTGGAGACAGAGCAGCCAAGCTTTCGCAGCGAAGTATGTCAACTCTGTATTTCCTTAGTTTCTTCATCTCTTTTTCCATGCTCATGCCATCAAGAGAATCTGATTTTTCATCTATCTTCGAACTAAGACCAATTTCAGAATCCTCAGCATAAGAACTGGTTTCCTCAGATAAGGTATTTGTGAGATTTTCATCAGTATTATTCTCAGGTGGAGGCTCATCAGAACCATTACCTTCTCCGTCAGTTAATAGGCTCATCCCAGAAACTCCAGACTTGTCACCATGAAAAACATCAGTAACTGAAGAAGTGGACTCCTTGTTGCTCCGTGTCACCGACTCAAGTTTTTCTCTTTGATCAGAAATTACCCCACCTGAAGTTAGGCATTCCAGTATACACCTTAGACTGAAAGCGTGATTAGCGAATTCCTGCAACTCACCTTCAAATTTGGCCCCTTCTAGTGTAATAAGATCTCCACAAAGATCTGCAATGCTTGTATGACCAAGTTTCCCAGCTTCATATAGTGTGACAGCATGAGATTTCAGACCTGCAATGGACATTTGAAAGCATATAAGTCAATTCAGACAAAAGTTAAGGCCATAATCAGGTAGTTGTATGCTAGATGCTGCAAAAAGGCAGGAAAAGAGAAAGAGTCAATTCAGAAAAAAGTTAAGGCCATAATCAGGTAGTAGTTATGCTAGATGCTGCAAAAAGGCAGGAAAAAAGAAAGAATACAATAATACTGGCACATGATCTGAAATGGATCAGAAGAAACAGATCTGGACAAGACAAGAGGCAACACAACAGTGATGCCGACATGCACCTACACCACTTGACTGTCAAGCCTGGACAAATTAAATTCCAGTGTCTTCGTATATCCCATTCACCACAACCTATCCAGCAATTTCAGCAGGGAACCAGAGAAGCAAAACTAAATTCATTGCAACAGCTAGCATATATGATTCTGGATAACCCACTTCCACAATTTCGGGATCCCCAATTCTCTCCTCTAATACCAAGCTATCCAAATAGTTGCATTGAAATTTCTCAAATAACTCTTCAAACAAATCAAATATTCCAGAGTGTAATAGTTACAAATGTTCAGGAATGGTCAAAGGAATACGGGACAGAAACAGAAGACAAACCTGGTGAAACAGATCCCATCATAAGATAAGAAGTTATATTAGCATCAACAACAAAGGCCACACGAGAACAATCAGCAGGTGTGTTACAATTTTCCGTCCATAAGACATCTCCTGGTTGGAGAGCAGAGCCATCGGCAGACAAATTTGCCGATCCCAAATTAGCATGCAAACCATCTTCTTCATCACTGAGTAAACTTTTGGGAGATCCAGGAGCATTTGATTCTTGAAGAATAGATGCTGGGTCGATAAGCTTTAATGCCCATCCCAGTCGACAAGCAAAGGAAGCAGCAGCTTGTAGCTGATGGATATCAGCTTGTAAAGTTGTTGCCAATTCAGCGACAGTTGAATTCTCACTTGACACCACAAACACAGCATAAAGCAACCTGGATCATGTTATCCATAGTACCAAATTTTAAATTCTCAGAGTTACTCTTGAGGGTTATAATCAAAAACGTAAACAAGGAAAATAGGAGTCTTACTCCTCAATAGGATCTTCATATAACTGCTCCCTGTTCGACACAAATCCTTCCAGTCTAGAAACTGAAACGCACATAAAATTCTTAACTTTCTAACATTCACTCGTAAGCATATAATAGCAAACAATCCAGTGTTTGAGCACAAAAACATATTGAAGTTGATTGCAACTTTGTCCGAGGAAAGATACTCCAGAATATTATCATAACGGCTCATGTTTGTCCAGTGATCAGATGGCTGATTTGGCTCTAAATGGGGTTAGACTGGAGTATCTTTGTAAAAGCTTGGATCATATGACATATATCAACTTAGATACTAATTGCAACTACTCCCTAACATCAACTTCCTAATCCTACCTGATATCAACTTAGATACTAATTCTAACAATGGGTTTATATTGTACGGGGCTAGTATAGCATAGTCTTTTTGGGTTGCTGTCCCTCTTGTACATATAGGCTTGTATTTATTCTTGGTACATACAAGAAAAAAGAATCACCTTTCCACATGGTATCTAAATACCTATCATTACAGTAATGTTTATTGAAAGATTGAGATGATTACATTTGACATAAGGGGGTCTCTTACTTAAATGTATGGCAGAGTTGCCATGGTAGTCTTGATTAAATGGCATGAAGGTAGAGCGGAATTGTTGAATAATTTAATCCATGGAACAATATAGAGTAAGCTTCAAAAGTCATGGTAATTTTAGAACTAGGTCTCATAAAAACCCAAGCGATCTAGCCCTTGATATGAGTAGAGGACCCTTTTCTAGAAATAATCTACAGGGAAAGAAATTATTGCCTCGTGAGGAAAGTGAGAAAGAACCAGCTACAAACCAAAGAAGAAAAGAATCAGAAAAGACAGAAAGCCAAGATGAAAAACCAGAATAAAGAGAATTGGGGAAAAGTATGACCAACAAGGGTTTGTTCTAATTGAATTGTAGAGAATGGCTTAAAGCACAAGGTACACAGTCCTTTTTCCATTGATCATACAATTATAGGTCTTGACAGATTATAAAATTTCACATGCTCTGGCTCGTGGATCAAGATACTCCCCGAGGAAGTCAAGTTGAAATTTAAGAACCAAATAATGAGATAATAACCTCTTGAGAATGGAATATGATATAAATCTCAAGGTCGTCCTACTCATTAATCCACAAAGTCAAACGTTTACCCTTCAATCCTAATTGTTTTTGCGAAGGAATACCAGAAACATTTTGGAAGGAGAATTATGAAAAATTGATCTTTTATAATGTGTTAATGCCAGCTGTTTCTAGCAATGTATAACTCTTTACAATTGACATAGATTGCCTATGCCAGAGTTATGGGTGAACTATATCGACAGAAATTGGGTTAGCGTTTCAGGCTCCAAATATATAAACTAGAGCTCAAGGTTTTACGAGAGCTTTACTTCACTTTTTGGAATTGCTATTGGATTAATAATGTAAATTAGACATTAGTCTGGTTAAATAACATAATATTTACATCACCATTTAAAATTAATGTGTTATTTAGCTTAAAAGTAGGCTGTAGTTTACTTCACAACCCACAAAACACTGGTTTTTATTGAAATGTCCACACTACCCCTAATTTATTTTTGTTATTGATTCTAAATTATATCTCAGCAAGGGAGAACTACAAAAGACGGCCTTCACATACTCGCCTGTTTGCTTCAGGCTCATCAACATGGCGGACCACAACCGGGCAGGAAAACCCTCCATTCTGCCTGAAGCCGGACAGACCCGCTCGCTAGAAACCGTCGTGTCCTTGGATTTGAAGATGGGAACCTCAATCTGCTAGAATTGTATTTTAGGGACTGAAAGTGAAAAATTAATCTGCTTATAGTGAGAAGGTAGCATTCAAAGATTTTAACTGAATACCCAATAATATATTTTTTTTCTTTCTTTTTTAGGTATAATAACAAATTTTCTTTTTTGATCTACATCCCAAGTTACTTACTGTTCATGTATTTGCTCATGTGAGGTTGCAATGATGTGCGTACAACGAATTAGCAATGGGGTCAAAAATAAATTAGAGATTTTCGAAGATACATTTTCACCGAAAATCTTTAAACCAAATAATGTTTGCAGAAGCTTTACTTTTGAAAAAATGTCAAAAATTTACCAATACGTGAAAATCTCTTTCAGAGGTGTAAATGAGATTGTGAAAGAAGTGAAGTTTTGAGTGGAGTGGAAAATTTGGAAAACAAAGATGAAGATCAGATCAGAATCAATCCAAAATTTTCCGGTTGGTACAAAAGGAAAAAATGGAGCCAAAGAAATGGAGGTGAAAAATGAAAACTAACAAGGGGGATGGGTTTCAACTTTCATTGTGTGGATTATTCTCAGCGGCAATAGGAGTAATCTTGGAGAACTACCAGGAGAATAATTAAAATAAAAGGCATTAAATGTGATGGGTTAAATAAGCACCAAAATTTGAGTGAGTTAGGATCCCCACCCATAAGCCGGAGCATGAACAGGCTGGATGGATTTCAGCGGGTCGTAACAATATCGAAGTAAACAAGGTCAACCATCACTTTAGCTAACTTGAGAGGAGTTAAATGCCATAGTAAACCTGCCCTTATAGTCTTTAAACAGCATATACATAGTAAAGAGTTGCTGAATCCTGAAACGAACATTTGCACAAGTAGAAAACTGAAAATTGGGATTTCCAGGTACGCTATAAGTGGGATCCTTTTTGTAATATTAGCAAATGAGGTTAGACATGAAAATAACTATCACGATCGAAAAGGCAGATAATAGTTTACTTGCAAGTTCCAAACTAAATACTTTTCCCTAAGATAACCAGATGCCGAGCAAATAAGCACCCAAGTCAATAATGTCATTCACAAAGTCATACATACGAATTTCAAAGAGAAGTGTATATGCTATTAGCTATCTAATGGGATTAAAAGGTACTTTTAGTTTCAAAGTGTTTGCTCCAACTCGTATTCCTCGTTTCTTTCTTTGTTGGGGGTTCTGAGGTTGGATAGGATTCCATTGTGCTTACAATATTTTAAATCAAATATGCAGAGAGTTACCTTTAAAACGATCATCAGGATAAACTGGGACGTCAAAGTAAACAAGTCCGCGGCGATACAGAGCCTTAATGATTTCAGGATCAAAAAGGATGAATGAATTTGCTTCCTCTTTACAGATCTTATCAATTGTTGCCATTTCTTCTTCTGAGAGTTTCTAGAAGTGGGTACAAGAGAGAATGAGGAAGAGAAAACTTCATGTCCATTCAGAATATAACTTACTAAATTGGTATTTGGAGAGAAATTGATCAAAATACCACTGACCTTGAATTCTTCCAAAGTAAAGTTAACTAGACAAACTCCCCACCATGGCTCAATCACGAAATCCACGGGTTCTGTTGGCAAGAGTTCTTTGGCTATTGACTTGTTCAGCTTCCACATAATTTTCTGAATGGCTCCAAGAAGTCAAACGCAATTTGGGCTTATAATTGTATGCATTTCATATATGATATGCAACTCCAACCATCTCTAAAAGTGGATAGTTCATGAGCATGCAAATTGCAAGGATTAGACCACCACTAACCAGTAAGCCTATAAAATCAAAGGACCTATGATAGCTTCTTTGACCACTATCTTACCTTCAGCAGCAGTGTATATGCACACAAAGATCAAATACTCAACCGACCTTCAACTAAAGGTTGATGATCCTAGCATGAATTTATATAGTCCTAGTTGTGTATTATTTTTTAACGTACTTTGCAATTCTTTGTTACATTAAAGATACAGGAAGTGATGAAGTCCCAGATGGAGTCAATTAGGAGATTCACTTGTATATAGATGTGATACAGAACTTACATAATGAAGTAGATTCAGTAAGAGATATCCAACTAATTTTTCAAGAAAATAAAGAAGTATTCCTTCATTTCCTTGATAAGCGTAATAGACTTGTTAAGTGTGATTCACGCCACAAAATGCATATGGTGTGGACTCAAGATTATCTTATGGTAGGAGTTCTCACGGATTACTTCTGTATGGCATATATGGGAACCCTTGTTTAACCTTTATAATTTCGTAAATAAATATATATATACATATATATATCTTAACTGAAAAATGGTGCTTCAACTTCAAGTAGTTCAGTGTAAAAACTGCAAAACAATGAAGTGTGCTGCTTGATACTCGTATCTCAAATAAGATAAACTTGTGCTAAGAAGGAAATAACAGCGACTATATATCAACTAATTTGCCAGTTGTTCACGTTTAATATGTTTTCTTTTTCACATTTAATATGAAAAACTGCAAAACAATGAAGTGCGCAGCTTGATACTCGTATCTCAAATAAGATAAACTTGTGCTAATAAGGAAATAACAGCGACTATAAATCAACTAATTTGCCAGTTGTTCACGTTTAATATGTTTTCATTTTTCACATGGTAAACAAAGAGTCATGAACTGTATTTAGAACCTACCTTCGATCTGCATTTGTTCATGATGTCAATAAATTCATTTCTTCCTATCCCTGTGAGCCGCAAGGCATCAGCGGCACTAAAATTAGGGATGCTGTCGTACGGTTGTTCTGCATATATATCATAAAAAGATTATAACGCCAATCATGAATGCGAAACAGCATAATTGATGCATTCACAAGATTGGAATCAGTTTTAGTTGAATCTGTTGTAGCCTTGTAGGAGAAAGTCTTCTAAAGAAATTAAGATAAAGCCAGCCAGTAGACAATATTACTAAGTGTGTTGAGAAATAAAACTTCAAGGAATGTTACAAAATTATGCAGTTTTGAATCAAGTATCTAAGATCCTATCAAATGTCAAACATGCAGGCTGGTACCTCACCTAATTAAAATGAAGGTGCAGCACTTAATATGGCGGTTAAATAATTCAGGGACAACCATGCATTCAAATGTTACCAAGTACCTAATCTTGTCCCAATGTTAACCTGTCTTATCAACACCTCATTTTGTGTTCATTGATCATGTAAGAATATACTATATAGGCAAGCACAGAAGGCATATTTTTTCAGAAGTTATTATATACCATTTTTCATCACTTCAAAAATCATATCACAGTAATATTTGAAAGGAGAAACCCTCATAACTCGGCAAACATATTCCGCAAGATGATAAGGGAACAGCTGCAAAAAAAAGGAACAGATTAATAGTATAACTAGAATAAGCTAAACCATAGTATAAAATCATCCAGTTCAATCATTCATTTATATATTAAGAGGTTTAACCTTGACTTGATGAGACAAGTCCTAGTATTCTTAAGTGGAAAACCCATCAAAAATACGAAAAGGTCAATGCAAGAGCTCACATTATATTGCTATCAGATCTCAACATAATATGAGGAGTACACGTGTTTCACTGCTACATTCTTTTGCTCAATTGTTCTAGAGCATAGTTGGAGAGTGTCTACGTGATTTAGACTGAGTTGTATACGAAATATTTTCTCTTTCTTCCCCTATCAGTTTACGGGAAGATATTTTGTATCTTCTAAGATTAACTATGGCTGGTATGTCTTGGCAATTTATGCCCACGAAATTGTGCACTTCATATTATCCTTCTTGCCCTGTTTTTGTTTTCATGCAGCAGCTGCATTCTTATAAAGTTATACTTTTTAAGTCTACAGCTTACATCAGACATATCACTGCTAACTAGCACTTAGTCGGCACGACAAAATAAATGAAGGAAGGAATTTTCTTTAAACATACTGCTAGATTCCTTCGTAGATAACGCATCATGTCTTCATAGTATTCGCCCTCTTTGGACAGTGTGCGAGCAAAACAAGTGTTCCATAAGAGTCTTTTCTTGATGCAGTGTTCAATTATCCTGCATAATATAATGATCTACAGGATGTAAATTAAAGGACAATTAAGTTTTATAAAAATGAAATCAAGTAAACAGAAAAAGAATCTTGTAGATTCACATATGTTATTCAGTTACATCAGATGCATTATATTAATTACCCACAACTTGACTCACAGTCAGAAAAAATATTGGGCTGATCCTCCAATTATAAGCAAATAAACAACACAAGAAGATACCTCGCTTTTAGTACCACCCAAATGCAATGCCAATCAAATCAATAGAACTTACGATGGAATTAGATTAATATGAGCCAAGTTTCAGAACTGCCTTCATGAAATCAATACAGTTGGGAAAACCTTTTAATCCATCAAGTCAAGATGGCACTTTTGTCAACATTGTCAGATAATGCCTTCCTTTACAAATCCAAATCTAATTCCATCTTACATCAACTTACATGTCTACTCTAAGAGATGTACTGTTAAGTGACTATAAGCTTAATGAAACTGTATGTAAAGTATAGCTAATGAATGAAAAACGTGTCAGCAAGACCAGGTCAAACATAGAATTGTATTTGGACACAAGACGTTCAATCGGCCAACATGGGGAATGCAAAAATAAGTCACATTGCGAGAAATGATTGATGTCTAATTTCTCAGCAAAAGGCGAGCTTACTGCACCCAATCCAGTGTTTCCATTAATTTGCCAGGTTGAACCCTAAGTTGATTTCGTTAACATCAGAAACATTGTGTTCGTGTTAATTTACTCAACCCGTATTGCCTATTTGATTGTGAAAAGTTGCTGATTTTACGGTTTTAACATATATAAAATATTTTCATAGAGGATTTCTCGCACTAACAAAGGTCAAAGGGCTTCTCTCGCAATCAATTTTAACAGGATTACTGGTGTCAATTGATTTCAAGTAAGCAGGGAAATAAGTATAATATTATAAGGGAAAAACACAACTTCAGTCTCACCAAGGATCCCAATAATTTGTTAATGGGTTTTGCTCAATTTAATGTTAGGCCTATCACAGAGGATTTCCATTCAGAAACTCCAATATACACAGGAGAACAGAATTCTACATCATACAACAATTAATAACTAGTTAAAATAAATATTCACACTAATGATTCAGCAATGCAGTCCTTGCAAGAGAAAATTGTTCAATCATATCCACAACAGACAAGAAGTAACTCGGAGTAAAAATGAAGAGAAAAGTTAAAACCTGCGATGGTATTCTTCCTTCGAATTCAAGGTGGATTGAAGGCGTTTGGGAAGGCTCTCCCATGGACATTCTTCAGCAATTGCTTTTAGAAGCAATTGTTCCTCCATCGTAGCTGGGGCTCGCTGCATTTTATATGCTCCCCTAAATGTGCACAAATTGACAGGTTACCTTGTAGTTAGACTAATTAAGATTTAAGACGTTTAACAAAAACAAAATTAAAATTACTTGCAAGTGCTGGATAATCAAGAACCTGCAAAATTGACTAAATCAGCCAAACTTAGGGTTGAGAGCTATGAAATGCCGGATCAAGCCAGGGCTTAGAAGGTAAGCATCAGTTAATTAGATTCCAAATATCAAAAGAGTAAACCACTGATTCAGCTATCAGCATGGCAAATGCTCCAATTACCACTCTTCAAACATGCCAGAAATAAATTTGGAGTCATCAACTTTGTGGCCGGCAACGATCTCTTCCCGAGAGTTAGAGACAGAGGGGGGGGGGGGAGGGGGGGAGAGAGAGAGAGGGGAGAAGCGGCGGAGCGTGAGGAAGACAGGAGAGAGAGAGACGGTGAGAGATTGTGGTTGCCGGCGGGGAGCGGCGGCTGACCGTGGTTGCGCCGGTGAGGAAGTGTGGTGGTGCTATTGCTGCGCCGCTGCTGGGGCAGATAGTTTCAAAACGGGGAAAATGAAATGGAGCTTGGGTCGTCTGATTGGCGAGAAAAGAATAAGTCGAATTTCCTTAAATTGCAAATAGGTCCTTCAAAAAGGTAAGTTAAACAATTGACCTCAAAACTTAAAACAAGGTTCAACCAAGCCCAATTAAAGATTCAATAATTATACGAGCACCCACAGAATTAAGAATAAAGTCCAATTACACCCAAAATCGAAATTCACAAATTGGGGAAGGAGCCCCAAACGTTTAAAAAAAGTTGAATTAAGTCCTTAGTTTTCTAAACTTACAAATTAACCCAAATAGTTTCAATTAAGGATCAAATAGGTACTAAACAAATATTTCAATTAAGTTCATGAATTTATACCAATGACAATTATCAACAATTAGAATAATTCGGGCACATTATACACGAGATATAAACTGTAGCGCCCAGAGCGGTGGGCCCCCACATCCTCCACACTTAGACTCAAACCTGTATATGAAATGGAAAGTCCATATACGTGCCCGAGTCAAAGCCAACGGGAGACCTACGCACACACTAGGCTAGGCGGAACTAAACTTGAACTCAAAGCGCGCAAATAAAAAAAAAAAGTATAGCGGAAGCATGCTTATAAATAAACATCGAGCTCATCCAATACGAATTAGTTACAAAAGATGCCATCGAGGTCAAATTACATCATAAGTATCCAGAACAAGTATCATAAATACATATAATATTCAATACATACATAATCCCAAAAGTATGCAAAATGAAATGCAACTCGACCTAAACGAATTAGTGAAACTCGACCAACTCACTTCCCCGCCTAGCTCGAGCAAAAGACCTGCAAATTAAAGGTTAAAAGAGAGGGGTCGGTCCATTGACTGAGTGAGGGAGCTAACACACACCCACACACTACATAAATATAGAGCAGAGCACGTATCAAAATAATGGTTATGAACCGGGACTAGGTTTTGCATACCAAAGCAATTTTCAAAAGTACATAGCATAATATACAGTGACAGTCTAAGTGATGTAGACTGAGTTGTATACGAAATATTTTCTCTTTCTTCCCCTCTCAGTTTACAGGAATTAGATATTTTACCTCTTCTAAGATTAAATATGGTTGGTATGTCTTAACTATTTATGCCCACGAAATTGTGCACTTCGTATTATCCTTCTTGCTCTGTTTTTTGTTTTTATACAGCACCTGCATTCTTATAAAGTTATACTTTTTAAGTGTACGACTTATATCAGATATACCACTGCTAACTAGCACTTAGTCGACACGGCAAAATAAATGAAGGAAGGAATTTTCTTTAAACATACTGCTAGATTCCTTCATAGATAACACATCATGTCTTCATAGTATTCGCCCTCTTTGGACAGTGCATGAGCCAAACAAGTGTTCCATAAGAGTCTTTTGTTGATGCAGTGTTCAATTATCATGCATAATATAATGATCTACAGGATGTAAATTAAAGGACAATTAAGTTTTATAAAAATGAAATCAAGTAAACAAAAAAAGAATACTGTAGATTCACATATGTTATTCAGTTACATTAAATGCATTATATTAATTACCTACAAGTTGAATCACAGTCATAAAAAATATTGGGCTGCATACTAAGTAATGTTCCATCCTCCAATTATAAGCAAATAAACAGCACAAGAAGATACCTCACTTTTAGTACCACCCAAATGCAATGCCAAAATCAATAGAACGTACTAGGGAATTAGATTAATATGTGCCAAGTCTCAGAAGTGCCTTCATGAAATCAGTACGGTTGGGAAAACTTCTAATCCATCAGGTCAAGATGGCACTTTGGTCAAAATTGTCAGATAATGTCTAGAGGGGATTTGGAGAGTCCACTTCAGTTAATGTAACAAACATTTTCAATAGAAATAATACAAAGCAATAAATGGAGTAAAAAGGAGCTACAATTCAAAGATAATGTCACTCTCATTTTAACTCATGTATTGTGCAACTAAAGTTACTCAAAGCTCCGTCCGTCAGTCTTGCAGGAGTCGTATTTTGATGAGCAACTAATTTTCTCCTGAAACTTCATGTGATCCTAATTGGTATAAATCACGTCGTCATACTGAAAATGCTTGGACCATCTAAACAAGGATGATTTCATGGCACCACAATATTCCGAAACCAAAAAAATAAGTAAGAATCCTATTATAGGAAACGGTTGGCATGCTTAATTAGGCTTGATTAGTATCACGTCTCATACACAAGATTAAGTTTTTCATGCTGTAACATTTAATCTCTTTAGCTCGGCACTATTCATGCACTAATCACTACTATTCACAAGTTTTTATCCAAAATTAATCCCACTCCTAGCGGTGGGATTAAGTCTCATGAAGCTGAATGAGTTATTTTTTATATAAAGCATGATATACAATTTGGCCAACAATGTAGCACCCGGAACGCTAGGTAGCCACATCCCCCGCACTATAGTTCAATCCACATATGGAACGAGCACCCATACATGAATCAAGTCTATAGCGAACGGGAGACAATAAAAAAACGACTCTCTAGCTAGGCGGGACTAACCCTTAATTAGAACAACATGCATAAACCATAAGCGAAAGCATAATGTACACACATTCCATTAGCACCTCATATCCATCATTTCTAACATACATAATCCCAAACTTGCAAGAACAATTCGTAAATTACATAAGCCTCATTATGATTCAAAACTTATACATAACCACCAATATGAAAATGATATGCTAGACCCAACAAAAGACTCAAAGCCCGTCTAGCACTAAACCTGCAAAACTGAAAATGTGAGGTGTCAGTCTATGAAAGACTGAGTGAGGGGTTTAAATAAATATAAGCGCACATATCATGCAAGTTATAATATCGGGTAAGATTTTATAAGAGAAACAATATAAGTTTAAGAATATAATACATTCTCGCCCGAAATTACAACTAAGCCAATTGAATAGTACAATCGTTAACAATTCAATCCGTGGCCCGACGAGTGAGGGCAAACTCCAACCTTTCTCCAAAAGTGTACAGTCATGAGTGTTCCAATTTATTAAGTTATCATGCAAGTAATTACGTGCGATCAATTAGCAGTTTCATGAACCCTCCTTCCTCCGGGTGATGGTAGGCTTGCAAGACCCAACCATCCAATCAAGGTGTACATCGGGAACATGACTCCCACGCACGGGATTTCTTCCTCCACCAAACCTCCTGGTGGATTCAGAGGTGATCCCAAAATGTTGAGGATAGTGCAAGAGTTACCCGTCAGCCCTTGCTTTCCCGGTTGGCTCAATACACTACCCTCGGGGCCCAACGTGAACATGCTTACTCGCCAATACAATCAATCAATCATCCGTTCCATGAAATCAGTTGAAAATCATTAAAGTTTGGAAAACTATAGATATATAGATATATTTTGGCCGAAAACATCACATAGGGGTTGTAAGGGTTCTATATATCTAGAATTAAACCTCATCTTAACTTTACCAACCAAAAGAGTAAGGAAACACCCTAAGGAGCGTGCTCCTCGTCACCGGGAACGTAATCTGTATAACAAGGACAAGTGTACGTGAGACTTGACTCGTATGAACCATTTAAGACGAACGGCAAAAAAGTTTGGAAAACTATAGATATATAGATATATTTTGGCTGAAAACATCACATAGGGGTTGTAAGGGTTCTATATATCTAGAATTAAACCTCACCTTAACTTTACCAACCAAAGAGTAAGGAACCACCCTAAGGAGCGTGCTCCTCGTCACTGGGAACGTGAT
This sequence comes from Lantana camara, assembly GCA_037501455.1. NCBI lineage: Eukaryota > Viridiplantae > Streptophyta > Magnoliopsida > Lamiales > Verbenaceae > Lantana > Lantana camara. The sequence goes on along the minus strand of CM074857.1, from coordinate 96,334,718 downwards.
CTGTATAACAAGGACAAGTGTACGTGAGACTTGACTCGTATGAACCATTTAAGACGAACGGCAAAGTCATGCAATGTCAATCATGCCTTTACAATCAATAAATATCATGAATGTGTCTAAATTCCCAAATAAAGTATTAAGAAGTTTCAAATAGGAGCATACTTATCAATAAATCAAGTACATAACTCATATAAGTCACACAAAGGAGCCAAGGAAGTGAAATGGATGCAATAAGAAGGGATTTGGCAAAGTTTGGTAAAAATTGACAGTTTTTGGAAAAGCGCATGCTGTAGGAAAACTGGAATATCTCAAGTTTTAAAAATTGGAATTGGGTTTTGTTTAATGGAAATGAAACTAGACACAAAGGTCTTTCCAAGGATATATGGCTCGTTTTCTAGTTCAAAGTGATGAGAAAATGACGTAAGCTTGAAGTTGGGTGAATGCAGTTTGTCGGTAAAGTGGTGACACCAAAAAGAATTGATAATATCTCACAAATGAAAAAGATAATGAGGTGATTACAATTGGAGGTTTGTTCTAGACTTCAAGATCTTTCCGTGGGTTTAAAAATCAGGTCAATCGGAGTTCGTTTGAGGGATAAACGGAACAAAACAAACTCAGGCTGAAAACAACGGAAGATCCACGGCCGTGGATTTCTCCATGTGCAAAAATCCACGCCCACTCTTACCAAAACTCCCAAGTTTCTAGATGAAAATCTACAGCCGTGGGTCAAAATCCATGCCCGTGGATCACTCTCCAGTAGCATATACGAAGGAAAAACAGGGCATAACGAGGGAGGAAGCAATCAAACACCAAAACACTTAAAAACTCAACCCAAAACACTCCAAAACAATCATATATCATGCATATAACTAATATATACCATTTAGGCCACATATAACCCAAGAAACATATTTTGATTCATCAAGAAATCATCATTCAAACCCCATATAAACTCATGACTTCCAACTTTCATATAAACAAAGATTTCATGAAAGCTTTGAAGTTTAATGGTCCTAACATGCTTCTATACATGAATACACAAGAAATCATAATATACTCATCAAACCCTACTCAAGCTTGGATTCATGGATTCAATCAAATTCTCCAAATTACCTTGAAATGAAAGAAAGAAAGGATGAAGTGATGATATGATGATGATGCTTCAACTTGTGCAATTCCTCATTGAATTAAAGCTTAGAATTTGAGATGAAATCTTCCCTTTCCTCTCTTGGTATTTTGATCGAAATTTAGTGTGTGTGTGTGTGTGAAGTCTTGATGAAATGTGGGGAATGAAATGGAAGAGATGATATGTATATAATGTCATGTAAAGTCTTCCACTATAATGCATGAATCACCATACTTTGCACTTAAGTTCCTCATTTATTTGAATGGATGCAATCAAGTTTCATTTCATGGAAAATGATCAAATAACTCCCAATCTTGTTATGTAATTAAGTCCACATATTTATGAAATGGTCAAGTATAGTCACATAATAGCAATTAGACACGTTATCAATTAATTCACGTAACTTCCACATCAACTTTAGATCATATGAATTCATGAAGATATAATGTATATAATGTCATGGAAGTTATGAATAAACGAATAAATAATTAAAATAAACCCCCAACTCCCGAAGACCCGCACGTGGCGTGCTTACCTGAACTTCCGGAAAATTAGGGCGTTACAAACAACATTTAATTTAATTTAGTGGTCGTTGATTAGATTAAATTTACAAAACTCATCTCCTATAACACACACTTCCTTTACAAATCCAAATCTAATTTCATCTTACATCAACTTACATATCTACTCTAAGACGTATTGTTAAGTGACTATAAGCTTAATGAAACTGCATGTAAAGTATAGCTAATAAATGAAAAACGTGTCAACAAGATCAGGTTAAACATAGAATTGTATTTGGCCAATATGCATGACATGTGGAATGCAAAAATAATTCACATTGCGAGAAATGATTGATGTCTAATTTTTCAGCAAGACGGAGCTTACTGCACCCAATCCAGTGTTTCCATTAATTTGCCAGGTTGAACCCTAAGTTGATTTCGTTAACATCAGAAACCTTGTGTTCGTGTTAATTTGCCAGGCTGAACCCTAATTTGATTTCATTTTAACCTATATAAAATATTTTCATACAGGAATTCTCACACTAACAAAGGTTAAAGGAATTCTCTCGCTATTAATTTTAACAGGATTACTGGTGTCAATTGATTTCAAGTAGGCAGGGGTATGTGTAATATCATAAGGAAAAAACACAACTTCAGTCTCATTAGGGATCCCAATAATTTGTTAATGGGTTTTTCTCAATTTAATGTTAGGCCTATCATAGAGGATTCCCATGCAGAAACTCCAATATATGTAGAAGAGTAGAATTCTACATCATACAACAATTAATAACTACTTAAAATAGATATTCACACTAATGATTCAACAATGCAGTCCTTGCAAGAGAAAATTGTTCAATCATATCCATAACAAACGAGAAGTAACTCGAAGTAAAAATGAAGAGAAGAGTTAAACCTGCAATGGTATTCTTCCTTCGAATTCAAGGTGGATTGAAGACGTTTGAGAAGGCTCTCCCATGGACATTCTTCAGTAATTGCTTTTGGAAGAAATGGTTCCTCCATTGTAGCTGGGGCTCGCATCATTTTATACCTAAATATGCACAAATTGATAAGTTACCTTGTAGTTAGCGCAATTAAGACGTTTAACGAAAACAAAATTAGAATTATTTGCAAGTGCTGGATAATAAAAAACGTGCAAAATTGACTAAATCACTAAACTTAGGGTTGAGAGCTATGAAATGTCGGATCAAGATAGGGCTTAGAAGGTAAGCATCAATTAATTAGATTCCAAATATCAAAGGAGTAAACCACTGATTCAGCTACCGGCAAGGGAAATGCTCCAATTACCACTCTTCAAACAATGCCAGAAATTTATTTATTTATTTATTTTTTAACAGCACCAGAAATAAATTTGGAGTCATCAACTTTGTTGTTGTAGCAACTACAAAAACACAAAGCACTGAAGAAATAAATTAGAAAATTGATTATGTTTCCAAATCTCAAAAAATACAAAAGAAAAAGAGTACAGAGAAAGATGCAATATTTCCAGATTAATATTATTAATCTTTCGGAGATCAACTTAATCATCCAGTGGGGAATTCGTTACAGACTTAAATCACACTGTAAGCCTCATCCTAGTAATCTTCATAGACGACTTCTTTGATTTGAAAATTAATGGAAGCAAAATCATTAGACAACACATAATACTGGGAACCCAATCCATTCAATCCAAACACTAATGTTCACACAAATTTCCTCGGGAAATGCATATACATGAACCACATTCAAATATAATGATTTTTAGATACATGAAAGTAATAGGTAAAGTATCAATTTGATGCTACTGCTGTAAATGAAATAAGATACCTAAATAATTATGGAGAATAAGAGGATCACGGTTGTTGCGTTGAGAGAAAACCTGGCGGGGGCTGTGAAGAAGACGAATGATGCAGATGCAGAAGTGTTTTTTTTTTTTTTCTTTTCTTTTAAAAAAACTTGTTACTTCATTTTGTAGATGCAGGACCGTTGGTGGTGAAGAAGATCCACCCAGGGGTTTGAGTGGGAAGGATTAAAGAGTTAATTTCTAAATTTGTTTTCGTTTTCACTATTTATTGTCCTTTTTTTTTTCTAATTTATTCACCATATGGTTGGATTTGTTATTAAAATATTGTTGGATTTATGGACATGGTTGAATTTCTAATTTATTGTTGGTGTATTACACATTATTGTTGAATTTTAAGTTTTTTATTATTTTATTTTGGGGTATATAATTGCTGAAAAAACAAATTGAAAATTAAAAAAAATCAAAAATAAATAATAATACTAATTTTGCGATGAAAATTGCGACGAGTTTCGTCCGGAAAAAAATTAAAATTTTCAACAATTTTCGATTCTTCGTCTGAAAGTTCGTTTGAAAGACATTGAAGTTCGTCTGAAATATAACATAAAAATAATAAAATTTAGTATTGTCACCAGAAATTTTGTCGGAAAAAGCATTTAGACAATATATTTTGGGCGCAATTTCGTCAGAAAAATATACCATGAAAATTTAGTCAATATGTTCTCATCGGTAATTTCGTCGGAAAATTAGACGATGAAAATTTGGTCCATATGTTCTCGTCGGTAATTTCGTCGCAATTTCGCCGGAAAATTGTCGATTTTGGGCGAGATAATATTTCGTCAGAAAAATGTTTCGTCGGAATTGTCATCGGAAATTTCGTCTGAAATTAACTCCGACGAGGGTTATTCGGTCGAACTTGAGTTCGTCGGAACTTCGTCTGAAGTTGGTCGGAAATTGACGATTTCAGATGAAAAGGTCCAAATTTTCTGAAAACTTCGCCGGAAATCGACTGTTTTTTTGTAGTGCATAATGTATAATTTAAACTAGCACTATGCATGGATGCGTCTGGAAAAAAAAAACTATTAATGTATATAATATTAAAATAGAAATCTTTTTATTGATATATATTTATAATTATTTTTAATATAATTATTAAATTATGATAAACAAATGAATAGTAGCCTAAGATAGTGTTACATTGTCATATAGCTTGAACTATTAGTGAGCCTTCAAATCCATTAGGGTCCTGATTAGCTTTTTTCTCCCTTACGCTCGTCGAACTTTGATGGGAGAGCGTCTTCCATCAACTGCTGATAAGTCGCCAAATGTTACTCTATCTTACGCTAAAATGGCTACATTTAAGACTAGAAATTTTAAGCTTAAGAATGAGCTAGCTAAGCTTAAATCTTTTGACACCGATACCTTCACACTACTAGGGCGAGTCTCGGAATATAAGGGTAAGCCTGTCGTTGTTTTTGCGGTAGAAGAAGAAGACGCCTTGTGTGAAGATTTTCGTTTTGCGTTGGTGGGAAAATTCACTCGCGGCTACCCTTCCATGAAATATCTTGAATTTTACTTCCAACAAATGATGTTTGTTAAGGAGTGAAACTCAGTTTGCATGATCAATGCACTAATTGGTATGAGGATCATGATGATTACGCAACAAGGAGCACATTCCGCGAAATACCCAGTTCAAGACCAAAGAAAATGGATCCTGACGGGAATGGACATTGGTTGCACATAACAAACAATAGAACCAATCAGTTGAAGACAATAACTCGCACGAAATTGAGGACAAAAATTGGTTTATGGCACCAAGGGATGAGGTGTTGGAAAAACGGGTTCGAAATGCAGCGAAAATTTAAAATATTTTTCCTACAAGGAATCGTTGGCTTGCAATTTTTATTTCGAAACTCAAGTGAAAGTTTCCTACTTGACTAGAATCTTTCTTGAAGTGCTCTGACCCGTCCTCAAACACTCTTCATGCGGTGATGAATTATCCTGTTTCACGACCGGTTCTTTCCTTCGAGGCTTCAAAGTAGAAATCCTCTAGAATGTATCCACGCCAGTCCTAGGCACAAATTAGATTAGTGAGTATGCTAGTACTATAATATGTATATTGAAATAAACAGAAAATGAGATAAAGAGAGCAAGAAAAATTCTCCCCTCAAAACCTAATTGATGTGTGAAATAATTCACACATGATCTTCAAAGTAAAAGCTCCATCTTTTTCTACTGGTTAGAATTGAGAGAGTTTTTCTTTTCTTTGAAATAAAGAATGACACTTCATGAATGTCGGTCTAAAAGAATGAGAGAAAACACTTCTCTTTTAATCTAATAAAAACATAACTTCAAGGGAGAAAAAAGAGTTTCTTTTCTTTCTTTAACTCTAATTACATAATGAGATAATATGATATAACTAATTAATAATCATATTATTAATCATTATAATTATCCTAACTAATTTAGGATATTATCTCTTATTTATTTATTTCGCTAAGACATGATCTATTATTTATCTCACAAATAAATAGTTTATGATATTTTCTTTATATTTATTTCATAAATAAATAGTTAAGATAATAATCACATGATATTATCTTTATATTTATTTCATAAATAAATATTTGTGATAATAAAAACTTGATATGATCTTTGTATTTATTTCATAAATAAATACTAATAATAATAACTTGATATTATCTCACTTATTTATTTCATAGATAAATAAGTCTTGATATTATCTTTTTATTTCTCAAATAACGTAAGATAATATCTTCTCCTTTATTTCTAAAATGAGGATGATAATATCCTTAATTTATTTCCTAAATAAATAAAGTTAGATAGGGTCATATTTCTTTCATAAATAAATATTGTCAATTTCCAATTAATAATTAATTAATAATTAATTATTTATTAGACTTCTTTATTCCAGATTGGACTTTAGAATTAACTCTCTAATTAATTCTAATGGTCATTTATAATTAATTCTCCAACTAATTATATTTGGGTTTTACAATTAATTTTCTAATTAATTGTGCTTGGGCTTTATAATTAATTCTCCAATTAATTATATTTGGACTTTATAATTAATTCTCCAATTAATTAATATATGGTTCAAAACCAAGTGCCCAAATTAATGCTCACATGCCAAACCTGTACTTTATACGTGTGGTTTCGTTTCGATAAATTATTTGATATTTCCAACAATACACTTTGAACCTAGCATTTATGTGTGATCCTCTAGGTTCATTATTCAGTTAGCAGTGAGCCTAATTAATTAATACACTTATTAATTAATTAGCTCACAGCAGATCACACAACCGTAGTCTAGCAACAGGTGTGTGACCCTTACCCGAATAATAAATTAAATCGAAAGAACCTTTCAGTCAATGACATCCATGAGATACAATCCTCCTACCATTCTATCTCCCAATCAAGACCTAGGGTATGAGAATAATGAGAGCCCCATTAATATTAATCTTAAAGCTAATTTCTTTTCATATCCATTTGACCTCAATCTAAGAAACACTTTTCTTGATGTCTTGATCCACTACCTCGGTCGAGGGTTTTAGGATGGTATATGAGCGTCTTATACAATAAGAGATTTCTTACCTTAAGCAAATGTAGGTCCTTTATTGATTCTCATATGCCTCCATGTGCCACTTTTGTAACCCCGACATAAGTCATAATTCAAATGTCTTAAGCGACACGCTTTTAGACCTATATCTAAGATTACTAAGTGTGCTCACACGAGACATCAATGTAATCTCAAGTCAAAGGATTAATTACTCACGCCATTGACATATGAGATATTTTCTAATCTAGAAGTTTCCTCTTCTAGAAGTGGAAACTTCCTTTCCTAGTTAGGAATCTTCTTACGCAGGATAACTCAGTGTACTCGATCTAATAATGAGCATCCTCGCGTATTGTGTACGCATCAACTTATACACTTTACACCCCATGAAACCGGGTGACCCTTCTTAAGGATTCAATCCCACAAGCAAGCCTCAATCGAGCCTAATTGACACTCCCACTGTTCGTTGGGCTCATCAACTTGGAGTAGTTTCTAATCCGGCTTGACTTGGGGCTTGTTTCATGTGTCATTTACCTAATGACAAAGTCCCTAACAGCCTGATGGATTAGGGGAGTTCAAATACATGCGCACATAATAGGAAACACATATAACACGCAATAGCACATAAAGAAGTGTTTGCCTATGATCAATATCAAACGTCTATTATTCAAAGATTGTCCGTGACATAAGAAAAGTCCCAAAGCGGATTACAACGAATCGGCTTTCTAGGGTACTATTCCCAACGATCTCCCACTTGCCCGTAAAAGCCATTCAACATACTTTAAGTTCCATCTTCTTATAATGTACTTTGAGAGCCTATTGACTTTAGGCATTTCCAAATGGATCTGCTATATTCTCTGATGATGTGGACCCTTTAATTTGCACATCAATTAAGGAAACATATTTTCCTTATCAAGTGATTTGTAATCACGTGTTCGGTCTCTTGGTAAGGTCTTGGTTCTCTTACTCGAGCAACCTACCCATTTGGTCATACATTATGACAATGGAGTTGTTTTATGCTAGGAACTTCATCTAACTTGTTAGATGGAGTTTCTTACGTAAACACTTACCTTAGCGGTATTCAATACGACTAAGCATTCAATCTCGTGGTCGAATTTGCAGTGCCTTCTATTTGAAACTCTTTCCAACACACTACTCTACCATTCAGGTAGAAAGTGTATCCTCAGATAGATTCATAATCATACATGTTTGATTCAATGATTATATCAAAATATCCTTTAATAATAAGATCTTGCTGGACTCTTAAAACATATCCTCATTTCTGCTCAAGTACTTTGAGGGTATTTTTACTATAGTCCATTAACCTTCTTTAAGGTCAATTAGAATTGGCTCACTACGCTTTTGGTGCTAAGTCATATCTGTCGAGTACATAACTTTGCATATATTATACTCCCTTTTGTTTAAGAGGTTTCGGACATTCTAACTTTTTTAAAGTTATCTTAGGACACATCATCTTCAAAAGAGATGTTCCATTGACCTTTGGATATCCTTCTCTAAGAATCTTCCATTTTGTACCTCGATTGTGATAATCATATTATTCTCTTAGATCTATCTCTATATATTCATCCCAAACTGGTTCCCAACCAGGTTTTGACAACTTTATGTCATCCTTTATATTCCTAATAATAAGGGTGTCATTACTAAAGTACCAATAATTGAAAAACGTCTCTAACTCTTACTTGTACACTTAGGACTTATTCAAACTTCATATGAGTCAAATGATTTGACTATTTAATGAAATCGAATGCTCCATCTCTTAGAAGCCTTCATCAATATGTAGATTGACCTTAGGGGTTTACAAACCTTTTGCATACTCCAACTGAATATGAGATCCATGGGATGACCCACGTGTGTGTCTTTATCGATCTCCTATTGAAAAAGATAATTTCACATTCATTTATCATATCTCATAGTCACAATGTGTAGATATGCTAAGCACTATCCAAATGGACTTTCGTATTGCAACCAATATGGTTTTATCAAAGTCTACTCTTTAGTCTTTGAATGAAGCCCTTTAGCAACATAGCTTGCTATAATGGTTGTGATGTTTCCATTTGTACCCTTATGGGACTGACCTTATTAGGTAGATTAACCTATGTCCAAACTTGATTTGAGTATATGGGATCCATTTTGTATTTCAAGGCTTGTTTACGCTACTCAGATTCCAATCTGATAGCGCCTCCTCTAGGTGAGAAGATCAATATCCACTTAAGATGTTTTATGAAGAAAATCCATATCATCTCTTAGGCTATATAGGAATGCATTCTCCATGCATCAAGGGAGGAGGGTTTGCTCGTGTACTATCTCTCAAAATTGGCTGAGTTTCATAAGTTGGGTTTATTTCTTCCATTTGTGGTGTGAGATGTTATCCTCAGATTTCTTTGAGATTTGCTTGCTTACCTTTCTTTTCTCTTAGGAACAATTCCTCAAGAAAGGTACATTCTTTTAAACAAACAATCTTTGTTCAAGAGAATTGCTGAAACAATATTCTATATTACTGTATAAACATGAACTTGCTTCAAGATTTTCTCCCATTGTCCTCTTCACTTAAGAGGATAACCCCAAATTCTTAGACAAGAATAACTAGGGATTTTAGAACATCACAAATCATGGTGCATTTAAGGGACTGATTTGGAGGATATAAGATTCAAAATCTTAACTGCACTTTCTAGGCCAAATCCCTAGAATAAAGGTTAGTCAGTAAAACTCGTCATGGAATGAACCAGATCCTAAATGGTTCTTTTCCTTCATTCAGAGGTGTTCCTAAATCAGTTCACTGAGAGATAATTACATTATCTCTAAGATGACTAAGGAATTAGTCACTAAGATATTTGCCATCTCGATCAAAGCGAGGTGCTTATATCTTATGACTACCAAGGTTTCTAACCTCCTTCTTAAAATTCTAAGAATTTCATGAAAGTTTAATATTTGTACTTCATTAAGTACACTCATCTAAATTGATGATTATTTCTAATGCTTACATTGAGCAACAAATAATCATTAGTACGGATCAAAATTCATTGAGGTTTTGGCATGATCCCATGTTTCAATTAAACAAGGTCGTAGGAACATTTCCCTTAAGACAGGATTCATAAGAAATTAACTTCTTAAGTTCATTTTCACAAAATGATCCTAAGGTGGTCAACTTGCTAATCCTTTCATGTCTAGCGTGCCAAAATTCATTTGAAACTTTGTCATCTTACTTACGTATGTTATCTCGTTGTATGTTTAAAACATTGGTGATTTGAGTTTTGCGTACAGATTATGCATGATTAACTTAACACTAGTAAATTTTGATCCCTTTAGAATTACTACAACGAGAAAACCTTTTAGAGTATACCCTATACTCTTTGCTATTCCTTTCCATTTCCCTTGTTTGCCATTATGGAAACAAACGTCATTTTTTTATCTTTCTTTTCTTTTAGGCTTGCCCTTTACTCACCTCTACATCGGGGTTTTAAGGGTCTCTTATTCTTTGAGCCTTCATGCCTGTACCTCACTAGGTTTAGAAGAAGAGATGACCATAATTACCTTTTAGTCCTTTTAAGGATGCTCTCAACAGTTATCAACCCATTTGGTTAACTATGCTACAATGACATCAAAGTTGAGCATAAAGGGTTAAATGACGGTGGAAGAGATGCAAGCAACAAGTCCACTGAGAAATCCTTTCTCAGTACATGTTCATGACTACAAACTTACTCAGTGAGGAACTTCAGTTCATGTTTGTGCATGTACATTTGTATCTCATTCGAATGATAAACATTTCTTTCGATGTGTTATACATTGTAACACTTTCATGAGGTGGTACAATTGCTTTAAGTGGTCAAAATCTCTCACGTTGTTCCCACTATTTGTTGTTGTTAGTGTATGTCCAAAAGCATGTTTAATAACCATGAAGTAATGGGCTTTAGAGATTGACTTTTTATCACCTCTCTTTCGGCCCAGGTCAAACTTTCACTGATAGGTGAAAACTCCGCCTCGTAGAGAACACTTTTCTCTTTTTAAAATCTAAAATGAATTTTAGGATGCGAAGCTAATCAGAGCAGTTAGGACTTAGTCAATTCATTTGATTCGAGAATGGATACGAATGGGTTGCATTTCAATTTGTAGAGAATCATAGAACTACAACCTAAATGCTAAGCAGAGAAAACGTGAGCATGTTGAATAATAACGTAATACATAGGATTAGGCATTTTATTGTATGTAGCTCCCACTGTTTTTAAAAGATTTCAAAATCCTAATGATCTAAGAGGAAACTTATTTTCCCAGTGGGTACTAAGATCCCATGAATTTTACCTCGAACTCGCGACTCGTGAGACATCTTAAATAAAACCTTTAGGTAGGTACAACTTACCAATTCTATCTTCTATAGAATTCTCAATAATGTTTTTGCATCATTGATCTTTCGATATAGACCCACGACTCGTGCAACATCTATACTGATATGGACAGAGATTCACGATATCAAGAGAGAAGAGTAGGTATTGGATAGGAATAATATGATTCCATGGTAAGAGTAAGATATCAATAATAGCAATTTCAATTCCTTCATTATCTTCTGAAATCTCTTCTCTCCCTAATCTTCAACTGCCCGGTCGGTCTTGCCTGAACAATCTCTCCCTTCTCTCCTATATTTCTACGAGTCCGAGACTACTCTGAAGTCTCTTGCGATACATTCGTATCATTGTTCGTACCATTGGTGCTTTCATTGAGACCTTGAGCGATGTCGGATTCCAATAGCACGACAAGTTTTAAGGAATTCCAACAGTAAAGCGAGACAAGTTTTCAGAAATTCCAACAACATATGGTTGTACAGATGATTTCCCACACCGCGGCTTTGTAACAATTAATTCAGACTGTCCAAAAATTGCAACATGACTTGTCGGTTGTTCTATCTCGAGTTGAAAAGGTAGAGGCAGATTCGGAGTCATCGAACGTGAATCATGGTGGGGAATTAACCGCCATATCCAACTCCAATCCTATCATGAAGATGCGGATCGAGATGCTGAAGTGTAATGACACTGATCCCTTGGGATGGCTATTTCAGGTGCACGAATACTTCGTGTTTTATGGGGTTCCAGAGGAATCACGTCTGTCTACGGTGGGTTTAATGCTGAAAGGCCCCGCCTTAGATTGGTTTCGATGGCGGGAACGCAACAACTTATTGGATTCTTGGTAGGATTTTATCCCGAAGTTTATATGTCATTTCGACCCGTTGAATTATATGGATTATTTCAGGTTTTTAGCAAAGGTGCAGCAGATGGGATCGGAGATGGCACTAACCCCAATTGAAATCGCGCAAATAGAGGCTCACAGACCCAAATTGAAATCAATTCATGTGCAATTAAAACATCCACAAGACTAACCTACGATCATCTAACATACGTTCCGCGCAAGAATTTAAATTTACCAATAAATTTAAAATTCTTTTGATTTTGAGTTCTACTAGCTCAAAGTAGTCTGAAAAATAGTTCTTTGTTCAAGATCCATTTCAATAAGTCCAAGTTTGAATTCGGATAAAACTTTAATTAATTCAAAATTAATAATTTTATCTAGTTATTATTTCAAAAATAGTAATATTAATATACCTGAAAAATTAAATTCAACTTTATTTCGCAAATATCCCAAATTGTAATTTTATTTCAAAAATAAAATATTTTCAACTAAAATAAATTTTAAAATAAATTTTGGGATCAGATATGAAAAATGAGGCTGTAGTCGTGTGTGTTGCGCCCGCGAAACGGTCACAGCGTGCAGGCTCACGCCCGTGAAGCCACAAAAGAATACTGTTGGGAATAGTGCCCTGAAAATTCAATTTGTTGAATTAATTAAACTGAATTTACAACAAGTTATGAGTATTTCACATATTAATAATTAATGACGTGTGGTGGTATTCTCATATGAAATGTGTTTCATAGGAAAAGACTTTCAATACCGAAATCACGTGTCATTAAAGTTCTAGTCAGTAAGATAAGAATATGTTCTTATCAAGACTATAACGTGGTTATATAAGATGATTAGTCTTTCGTCATAGGGAATGGTGATTCCAATTATAACACGTTGATGATTTTTAATAGGATTGGAAACATCGAACTGGACCACTGAGATTATTCATTTTATACTGCTATCTAAAATGAAAAAAATCTCAAGAAGCATTGTACTCTTAATCCTGATAATATTTCGTCTTTAGGCATGTAGTGTTAGTTACTGTAACATACTCGAAGTGAGGTCTCGGTAACGGATGGCCAAAATACTTTGTATGATTCGGTGACAACATGAAATGCGTTAAAGAGTTATATTAATCAAGGAATCTGTGGCCTTGCTGGAAGGTAAGAGATATCCTTGAAATAGATTTGTAAAAGTTCGAATTAAGACTTTGGCCAAAGCACTTCGCGTGATAACGTCACCGAAGTTGTATGATGAATGTGTTTCACATACAGAGAATTTGAACTTAAGGCGAATCAATAAATTTCAAATTAGAGATGAAAAATAAATGATAGTAGTTGCAATTTATTTTTCATGGATATCTACACGGAGGAGTAAAATGCGAAATTATTCTAGATCGAGAAATTCGTGAATAATTTAATTAATTTTAGAGTGCAATAATATTTATTTAGTGGAATTAAATATTGTTAAACTGTAATTAATTATTATCATGAGATGATAATATATTAATCCATTTGGAGCTAAAATTAATTAGTCCTGCAGGTCCCCCTGCAAGCCCCAATTGAAAACCCAAAGAGAAAATATTAAAAGGAGAAAGAGAAGTGAATTTTCAAAGTGTTTGAAAATAAGCCAAGTGATTTATTTTAAGAAAATAAATCAAGTTCCAAAGAGTTGGAAATGCCCGGAATTTTATTTTGGAGAAAATAAAATTTTCATCGAGAAAAAAAAAAAAAAAAAAAAATTCGGTGATGACGTGGCAGCTGACGTGGCAGTCCACGTGGCATGCCACGTCAGCAGATGGGTCCCAGGTGGCGCTGACTCAGCGCCGCGTGTCATGCCGTGTGGACGATCCAGATCGAGACACATCGGCGTGAGTGAATGGTCTGGATCAAGCCCCAAGAGTTGGTCAACGGGTCAGTCAACGGGTTCGTGAATCGGGTTAACGGGTCGGTTACTGGATAGGGTCGGACCGGGTCCGGTTCCGGGTCGGACCAGACCCGGACACGTGGCCGAATGAGAATCGGCCACGTCATCCCAAACCCTAGGCCGCGGGTGAAACAAACGCGCCGCCTTGTGGCGGCGCGTGAGGGCGCGTCCGGCGTCTGATCGGCGCGTTCTCGGCGGCGTTGAACTCGTGGCAATGAGAGCTTCAATGTGGTCACCTCGGTTTTCGTGTAAAAGTTGGCTACGCAAGTGGGGGTGTGAAATGACCATTTTACCCTTGCTTTTGTATCCAAAATGACCAAAACGCCCTCGGTTTTTCCCCTATAAATAGGGGCCTTGGGTCCTCATTTCTCATTCAACATTTTTGGGAGAGGTTTTGGCTAGAGCATAGCTTTGAAACCATATCCCTTTTCTCCTAATTAATTCCGATTGATTTTGGAATTAATTTTAATTAGGTGTTTGTTTAAAACGCCTAATTTTTGGAGAATAAACCCTGAAAAGGGTTTTCTAGTTTAAAGTTTATTTTCTCTAAGTATTTAGAGAAATACTTTCGGAGCCCACACTCCGAGGGTGTCCCTGGGGATATTGCAGGGAAGCTCTGCCGGTCTCACGAGTGGGCAAGGAGCTGGAAAAATGCCGTTAGATAGCCATGATTGCAGTACGGTAATAGTTTTAAGTTATTTTATTTTAAGCATGATAAATTATTTGCTCTTAAGTGTTAATTGCATGTTAGATATTTATCTGCTTAAGTGATTTAAAATTTATTATCAATTGCATGTATATACTTGAGTAGATCCGGCTAAGTCTTCCGCTTTGTATTAAAATGTTTTAGAAATATTTTAATACTTGTATTATAATAAAAATTTTAAAATGTGGTCCCGGACTGCTACTGTTCTGGGCCTTTATCCCAGCATGTGGTATCAGAGCCGTACTCTAGTTATATACATGCATTGATATAATGCATGCGATGCATAATTTTAAATCTGATAATGTGCACGTAAATTCTGTCAAAGGAGACTGGTTTTTAAGTGGGACCTTTGTGACCCCTCCAGTGTTTCCTGGGAATTTACGTGGAATGGTAATTTTCTGGGAATCGATTTCAATAATCTTCCTGGTTAATTACCGAATCAGTAAACATGATTTAAATTATGAGATAATTTATTTATAACATGTTTACTTTATGCCATTTATTTTAAGCATGATAATTATGTGATAATTATACCAACATGCTTAATTGATTTAATTTATGACATATTTATTTTGTGTCATTTAAAATTTTAAGCATGATAATTATGTGATAATTTTATGAAAGCATGCTTAATTATTTTATTTTATGGCATGATCATTATAATATGAGATATTATGTTATTTACAATCATGCGTATTTTATTTAATGTGATTAAATAAATAATGTTTAATAGAGATTAAACGAGATGCATAATTGGACTAATATTTTTCGGCCTAATTAATAAATTGTTATTATTGCCTTAAAATATTATTATTGGGATTTTAAATATGATTTAGTAATCCTAGTGGGAGGGTATTAATTAGATTAATTACTTCCAACAATGAGACGCCAAAAGTGATTATTAGATAATCAACAGATAATCCACACCTTTTAAAAATTCAAGTGGGAGCGAGATAAAAAGAGTTGGATTCTCATGGCCTCCATTACCCGTCTATAGTATAGTGGATGTATACTACTCCCTTCGGCGGGTATACATTCGCGGTATACAAGATTAGACTTCTACGGATAGAATGAAATGCTACGAAAGTCAGCTCGACCACGCCTCCGTGGAGTGTCTTGACTTACTCGTACGGACTTCTAGGTAATGGTACACACTTGACTAAGTAATGTATTAACCTCCCTTCGGAGCTCTGTTACATTTATTTAGAGGCCAAGGGTTGACGTGGTGGATTGACATTGTTTGATAAGAGTTACCTAGTTGACATGTTAATTAAGAATAGTTCTTGCTTTTCTAAGCGGTTTTCGACCTCGCCTCCGGGGAGTCAACTGCAGTTAGTTAAGTCACCATTGCGTAAACCAAAATGCTTACGTGGATTTCATTTATTGGTTGGACGCAGAAGAAAGTGAAATACATAATCATAACCTGCATTTATTTATTTATTTCAGTTTTATAATTACGATCTCTCTTAGCCCACTCCAAACTGTATGTCTATAAGGAAATAGGCTAGTAAGGGTTCAACTACGCTGACTAAGTAATAAATCTTGACATCGTGTTGGGACACGAAAGTTTACGTACTCACTGAACCTTATCCGAAAATTTCGGAAACTACAACCAGTCAGGATTAGAAAGACGTTTATTCTAAATAGATCAAGTGTGATGATCTGGCTAGTCTTATATCCTGACATCTGTTTTAAATGTTCTTGAGCATCAGACACATGAGATGTCTACTGATAAGAACATGTTTTGGAAACAGAATCGTACGAAGGTACGAGCCACGAAAAAGGTTGTTAGTCAAAGATGTTTTGAAGGATCACTGTTTCAGAATCATATTATGGATATGATAACTAATCTGAACGAGATTGAAGGCCTCTGTGCTTAAAGAGACAATCTTAACAGATAGGATACGATCCTATACTCTCTGCCTAAGTCGTTTGAACGTTCAAGATTATTTTAAATAATTTTTTTACAAAACCAATGAACGACCTCAATGTGGCAGAAAGGGTGATATAGACTAAGGGAAAAGTTCTCTTTAATCAGACATCAATATCCACGGGCTAGAAAGCCAGTAAGTGGAAGAAAGAAAAGGAAAAGTTCCCAATCGAAGGTTCAGAAATAGAAAGTCAAATCCGACAATGGAAAAGTGTTTCTATTTCGGTGGTAACGGGTATTGGAAAAGGAAATTATCCAAAATACTTAGTCTGTCTGTTTGTTACGCCGTTTAGATAAGATATGAAGATATCTTACTCGTTGAAAATATGTTTAGTTGGAAATTCACCGGACTCCTGGTATGTGAATTTGAGATCAACTAATCATATTTGCAAGTTGTTGCGAAGATTCAAACCAACCAGAAAGGTTGAAAAACGGCTAACACATAACTACTGCTCGGGGATAATACAAGTGTAATTGTATTAGCAGTAAAGACTATAAAGTCGTATTTTGGCAAAAGGGTTTTAATATTATACGTGCCATATAAACAGAAATTTAATTTCAGTGGGTTATTTGATAACTAATAGTTTAATTGTTTGTTTTGAACAAAAGTTTACCACTAAGAAAAATAAAAGGTTTATTTGCTCTGGCACAATAAAAGATGGTCTTTTATACCTCAATGAAAACCCTAATTCAAGTTTAACAGTAAGAAGCTTGACTTACCATCTAAGAAGAAAAACTTCTTCGTGGCACCTATCTATTGGTCAATTGAATCTGAATAGGATCCAAAGACTGATTGTTGAGTCCTATTGACTTGAAAATAGTATCAATCTGCGAATCCTATTTAGAAGGTTAAAATGACCAAGAAACCTTTTTGAGACAAAAGGTATTTAAGCCATGAAGTTGCTTGTGTCAGTTCATACGGATATGTGATCCTATGATTATTCAAGCAAGAGGAAGTTTTGGATATTTCATCATACGTTTGAATGATTACTCTAGATACATATATGTTTGATGAGACTTAAGTCTGTAATTGTTGAAGAGTTCAAAGAATATAAGACTGAAGTCAAAGAATCAAATTAGAAAACATATCAAGGCACTTCGATTAGGTCGAAGTAGTGATAAGTATCTAAGTTCAGAGTTAAACAGAATTTCTCAAATGAGATTGGATCTCAACTATATATATGAGATACGTCTTAGCAAAGATGTATTGCAGAAAGGAGAAATAGAACTCTGATAATGATGGTAAGATTCATGAAGAGTCATGCTACCCTATGAATTTCGTTTTGGGGTCTTGCACACAAAACGACAAACCTAGTTCTATCTAAGTCAGTTCCTAAAACACTGATGGATCTGTAGCTAGGGTGAAAACCCTGTATCTTTTATCTTCGGATTTAAGGTAGCCTGGTCCACGAGTTAAGGATGGATCCTGACAAGTTAGAATAAAAAACAAAGGTTCACTTGTTCTAAGGTTATACTAGAAGAACAAGAGGTGGTATATTTTGTAATTTGAGAAATCACAAAAGATGTTTGTGAATATTTCAAAGATAATTACATAGATAACCGCAAAGGGTAAAAGCAAAGTACTGTTAAAAGAAATAACAGTATTAGATACTGATTTCCATAAACCCGTGATAATTGAAAATGTATTGGATACATGTGATGTACCAAATACAACATGTGATGTAGAGACGTGTACACGAGATCATCAGTATAGTGGGAGGATTGTCAGGACACCTGACAAGATACCTAAGATTAACCCAAGTGGTTGAATCTAACGTATCTGATCCTATCACGTGTAATGAAGCTGTAAAAGATATAGACGCTGACCGTTTGGTCAATATCCATGGAATCTAAGTTAGAATATCTGTATTCTAACAAAGTCTTGAACTTGTAGAGGCGCCTGAAGGCATTAAACCCTATTAGATACAATTGGGTTCTACAAAACGATAAAAGGATAAATGGACGAAAAAGTAGAGACTTTAGAGCAAACTTTTGGCAAGGGATTTTACCCAGAAAGAAGAAATCATTTATGAGGTCTTCTCGCCTATAGAAATGCTTAAGTCCATTATCCTCTCCATTTTATCTCATTATCGATTAGATAAATGGATGTAAAGATTATGTTCTTGAATGGGCAATTTCAAGAAGAAGAGATACATGCTACAACCTGAAGGCTTCACAGCCAGAAATCAGGTGCATATAATGCAAGCTTAATAGATCGATTTATGATCTTAAGCAAGCGTCTAGATTATGGAGCATCAGAATTATAAGGCAATTTAAATTCTTTGGATTTGTATAATTGCCTGATGAACCATAAAGTGTACAAAAAGACATCATGATAGCATTGTAACACTTTCACTTTGTACGTAATTAATATTCTGCTCATTGGGAATGATGCAAGAATTTTGTCAATGGTCAAGATTCGGACGTCAAATCATTTTGACAAGAAAAGACCTATATGAGACCAATGTTATTCCAAGGATCAGACTTTTGTCGTGATCATAGGAATAAGGAGGTTGGTTTATCACAAGAAGCATTTATTGATAAGATGCTGGTAAGGCATAATATGACAAATTCCAAGAAAGGTTCATTACCTTTTAGATGTGGAATTTATCTATCTCGAGATCAGTGTCCTAAGACAACTGAAGAGATAAAAGACATGATTAGAGTTCCGCAGCGGAAGCTTTATGTATGTCATATTATGTACAAGGCCAGATGTCTATTATATAAATAGGTCTAAGTCAGCAGATATTAGTTAAACCCTAGAATTTGATACTGGGTAGTAGTAAAAGCATATATTGGAGTACTTGAGAAGGACTTGAGATTATATGCTTATCTACCACAGTGGTGAGCTCATTTCAATAGAGTATAGAGATTTAGACTTACAATCTAATTTGTATTCTAGATGTTTGACATCAGAATACGTGTTTACTCTAGAAAAAGCGACCGTTGATTGGAGAATGTTAAGCATACTTGTATTGCTTACACCGCCATGGAAGTCAAATACATGATAGCTTGAGAAGCAGCCAGTTAGATATATTGGTTTCATGATTTCCTAGTTGTTGGCTCAGAGAAACATCTAAAAGATTCCTTCACTAAAGTATTGGCGCAAAAGAGTGCAAAACGAGTTTTGACACTCATGTGGAAGGAATAAGACTTAGATGTATAGCCAAATTGAATTTAGGGCAAGTGGGAGATTGTTGGGAATAGTGTCCTGAAAATTCAATTTGTTGAATTAATTAAACTGAATTTACAACAAGTTATGAGTATTTCACATATTAATAATTAATGACGTGTGGTGGTATTCTCATATGAAATGTGTTTCATAGGAAAAGACTTTCAATACCGAAATCACGTGTCATTAAAGTTCTAGTCAGTAAGATAAGAATATGTTCTTATCAAGACTATAACGTGGTTATATAAGATGATTAGTCTTTCGTCATAGGGAATGGTGATTCCAATTATAACACATTGATGATTTTCAATAGGATTGGAAACATCGAACTGGACCACTGAGATTATTCATTTTATACTGCTATGTAAAATGAAAAAAATCTCAGGAAGCATTGTACTCTTAATCCTGATAATATTTCGTCTTTAGGCATGTAGTGTTAGTTACTGTAACATACTCGAAGTGAGGTCTCGGTAACGGGTGGCCAAAATACTTTGTATGATTCGGTGACAACATGAAATGCGTTAAAGAGTTATATTAATCAAGGAATCTGTGGCCTTGCTGGAAGGTAAGAGATATCCTTGAAATAGATTTGTAAAAGTTCGAATTAAGACTTTGGCCAAAGCACTTCGCGTGATAACGTCACCGAAGTTGTATGATGAATGTGTTTCACATACAGAGAATTTGAACTTAAGGCGAATCAATAAATTTCAAATTAGAGATGAAAAATAAATGATAGTAGTTGCAATTTATTTTTCATGGATATCTACACGGAGGAGTAAAATGCGAAATTATTCTAGATCGAGAAATTCGTGAATAATTTAATTAATTTTAGAGTGCAATAATATTTACTTAGTGGAATTAAATATTGTTAAACGGTAATTAATTATTATCATGAGATGATAATATATTAATCCATTTGGAGCTAAAATTAATTAGTCCTGCAGGTCCCCCTGCAAGCCCCAATTGAAAACCCAAAGAGAAAATATTAAAAGGAGAAAGAGAAATGAATTTTCAAAGTGTTTGAAAATAAGCCAAGTGATTTATTTTAAGAAAATAAATCAAGTTCCAAAGAGTTGGAAATGCCCGGAATTTTATTTTGGAGAAAATAAAATTTTCATCGAGAAAAAAAAAAAAAAAATTCGGTGATGACGTGGCAGTCCACGTGGCATGCCACGTCAGCAGATGGGTCCCTGGTGGCGCTGACTCAGCGCCGCGTGTCATGCCGTGTGGACGGTCCAGATCGAGACACGTCGGCGTGAGTGAATGGTCTGGATCAAGCCCCAAGAGTTGGTCAACGGGTCAGTCAACGGGTTCGTGAATCGGGTTAACGGGTCGGTTACTGGATAGGGTCGGACCGGGTCCGGTTCCGGGTTGGACCAGACCCGGACACGTGGCCGAATGAGAATCGGCCACGTCATCCCAAACCCTAGGCCGCGGGTGAAACAAACGCGCAGCCTTGTGGCGGCGCGTGAGGGCGCGTCCGGCGTCTGATCGGCGCGTTCTCGGCGGCGTTGAACTCGTGGCAATGAGAGCTTCAACGTGGTCACCTCGGTTTTCGTGTAAAAGTTGGCTACGCAAGTGGGGGTGTGAAATGACCATTTTACCCTTGCTTTTGTATCCAAAATGACCAAAATGCCCTCGGTTTTTCCCCTATAAATAGGGGCCTTGGGTCCTCATTTCTCATTCAACATTTTTGGGAGAGGTTTTGGCTAGAGCATAGCTTTGAAACCATATCCCTTTTCTCCTAATTAATTCCGATTGATTTTGGAATTAATTTTAATTAGGTGTTTGTATAAAACGCCTAATTTTTGGAGAATAAACCCTGAAAAGGGTTTTCTAGTTTAAAGTTTATTTTCTCTAAGTATTTAGAGAAATACTTTCGGAGCCCACACTCCGAGGGTGTCCCTGGGGATATTGCAGGTAAGCTCTGCCGGTCTCACGAGTGGGCAAGGAGCTGGAAAAATGCCGTTAGATAGCCATGATTGCAGTACGGTAATAGTTTTAAGTTATTTTATTTTAAGCATGATAAATTATTTGCTCTTAAGTGTTAATTGCATGTTAGATATTTATCTGCTTAAGTGATTTAAAATTTATTATCAATTGCATGTATATACTTGAGTAGATCCGGCTAAGTCTTCCGCTTTGTATTAAAATGTTTTAGAAATATTTTAACACTTGTATTATAATAAAAATTTTAAAATGTGGTCCCGGACTGCTACTGTTCTGGGCCTTTATCCCAGCAAATACAGCCTTGCAGCCACGACACGACAATAATGTGCAGAAGTGGCAACGATTTTGCGGCGATGAAACGACAACAATGCGCAGGTTCGCAGCCGCGAACGTGGTACGAACCTGTTGTAGCTGTTAGTTTCGTTGCTTGGGAAATTGAGACGTTTTCCTTCCTTTATTATGATTAAAGAAAGAAAAACTCCATAAACAAAGTCTTCAATCTTCAATTTCTTGGTGTAGATCTCCAATCTTGGTTGCCTCCGGTGAATTCTATGTGAAAATCTATCAACGGCGTGCTCTCTCTAAGTCCCAAAATCTCTCCAAAAGACGTCTTATATACTTCTCATACTTCCTCAAATGCTGGACAAGCTGAAAAAGGAAAGGAAATCATGTTCTAGTTAAAGTAGGACTTTCTCACGCATCAGCCTACATGTCCAAACATACAGACGTCATGTTCGAACATAAAATCTCACCTACATTCTGTATCAGCAACACAACTGCGCATGTTCGAACATGCACTACATTTTCCTGAAATTTTCACAAAAGTCCTTCATTTTCCATACTTCTGCTATTTTTACCCCTAAGTCGTGCAAAACCAAAAAATACCAGAATCATGCACCAATAATACAATAAACCTCGTTAAAAGTACTTAAAACTCATTCATAACGCATGCAGAACTAAGTACTAAAAGCGATTTATCAAGTCCCCTCAAACTTGAACATAGCTCGTCCCGAGCTAGACCAAGCAAACAAACACTCAAAGAAAAAATACAAAGATGAGTTGCTAGGGAATATAACTACAAGGTTAATTCTATATCATTTCTCAGAGTCAATCCATTACCTCATCAACAAGCTCAACGATTCCTCAATCACAAATAATGCATCTAAAAAATAAGCATTATCATCATTAACACTTCCCATGTATGTGTGTGTTAGGTTGAGAAAAACATCTACTCGCTATCCGGATTGATTTATGTGCAAGTGCAATGAAGTGGGGATTAAAGCCACATAGATCGATTTTCCTTCCCTTCTCAACTAGTGCAAACTTCACTTAGTCAAAAATCAATAAGACTTTTACTCGGCTTATAATGTTAGGCTAGGGTAAGGGTAGGAAATATTTTAGGTAGAAGTGGCTTAAATACTGAATACTCGCATTGACGCATCACTAAGCCCTTTCGACTTCTCCCATACTTCGACTTTGACCCTTTTGAACTTCTTTGCAACCATGCTTTCTTTTTATTTTCTAATACAATTCTTTCCTTTCTTTTGCAATTTCCTTTTGTTCCTCTTTTGCTTTCACTTTTTTTTTTCTGTTTTTTTTTTTATTTTTCACAACTTCTTCACATTTTTTTTTTCTGTACTTCTTTATTCTCATCTTTTCGAAAGCATCCACTATAACACTTTTATTTGGCCTTACTAAAGTATACATCACCATCCATATTCTCCACATTAGCATTTATCCCATAAAAGCAAACATTCGGTGTACAAAAAAATAGGTGGGATATTCATTGTGTTGTCGGCTATAATTGACTGCTAATTGAAAAAAATTTACAACACAATGCATCAGGCTCAAGGGGGCCAATGGTTAATGTAATAGAAAAAAAGCTAATAGGCCCAAAGATATTTATAAAGATGCCTTAGATCATCTTCCTAACCAAGTGTCATTCAACATTTCGTTTCAAATGAAATTCAATCAAGTTTAAGGGCTCACGGGGGTGGGGGCACAAGCACATAAATTTTCATCTAAACCACGTTGCAAGCATTAGACTCAACCAAGTGCGAAAGATATAGGAATTACTCTCAACATTAATGATACTTTATCAACACACAACACGATCATGAAGTCACATATTCTCGTTAATTTAGCAATTTCATAACCACTAACATCATAGAATAACACGAAATGTCCCTATAAGCATAAGTTTCCAATAACTCACCAGACAACACATGCAAAAACAACAAAAATGTACTGAGAAGACGAAATGACCCCCTCAAACTTGAAGGGTACTTTGTCCTTAAAGTACAAGAACACAGACAAACAACAACTAACATGGACGAACACAAGAAAGACATTCCCCCCAAACTTGAGGGTCAACAACACCTCACACAACCAACAAACACCCAAACACACAAGACACTAACTAACAAAAAGGACAAACAACGAAAACAAGGTGACCCCCCTCAAACTTGAAGGGCACTTTGTTCTCAAGACAACGAACTACCATAAAACACACGCAAAACACGCGAAAAGAAGGGGTTAGATGATGTCACCTGGGCATCGATGATCGGAGATAATGATTTGAGATGATAGGGGTTGCCAACGACAATGGTTAGTGGTGGTAGATGGTCAGCAATGGTGATCAGAGATGTATAATTTTTTTTATCTCCTTCATGTTGCAACATAGATTAACGTGTTCGAACATGGATCGTCACAGAACCTATTGGATTAACTCGTGTTCGCATGTTTGAACATGCGTTCATGTGTTCGAACACGTATGCTGTCTAAAAAAACTTTTCTTCATGTTCCAACATAAAGTCCTGTGTTTGAACACGGATCGTGATAGAAGTTACAGGCCGAAATTGTCTCTCCTCATGTTCCAATATAAACTCCAGTATTCGAACATGGACCTCGGCAGAAGCTACTGGGTCAAAATCAATACTCTTGAGTTACAACATGAAATTCCATGTAGCACCCCGCACGTGAGGCACCATATCCCCCGCACTATGGCTCGACACGAGTAACGAAACAGTAACTCCGCACCCGTATCAAACCATAGCGAACGGGAGACAAACATAAAAACCTTCCTAAGCTAGGCGGAGCTAGACCCTGCAATGATTACTAATCCACAAAATATAATGCAGCGAAGCCAAAGTTCAATCATAAGTAGAATTTGGGCTCTTCAGGCCTCTTTTAAAACATAGCAAATCCCAATCGAATCAATTCAATAATAATTTCATAAATATTCAAGTTCGGGATACTAAGGAGTCGAATCATACATAAATCTAATACATGAATGAGTGCGGAGACTCTCCTAACTAACTCGACCACTTAAAGACTTCAAACACCTCCGCCTAGCCCGAAACTCCAAAGATCAACCTGCACACTAAAAGATTGGGGAGGGAGAGGGGTCAGTCTCTAGAAGACTGAGTGAGCAGGAGCGATACATATGTATATAAAACATGCACATGCAAGTCATAAATCCCGAGCAAGGTTTTATTTGAATTTAGTCCCCAAAAAGGGCAAGAAAATAGATAGACAATGCTCGACCTTTACGACTAATTCATATTAAATTCAATACATTCATAAATCATACATAAATATAAGGCTCGGCGAGTGAGCGTGCACAATCTCCAACCAAACTCCGACCGTGTACATAAATATCAGTAATATATTGATTAGGTGTTCATGCGATATATCATAATACACACAATTCATATATCAAATCCTAAATCATATTCGTTTGGGCAATCCGTTTCACGGCCTTCCCGCACGGTGCCTATCAATCATAACATATTCATAATCATAAGTATAAATCATATTATAACCAACCTTCTTCCTCCGGGTGGTGGACGGGCTTGCAAGACCCGACCACCTCAATAATAGGCCAATGGGGTTTCATGACTCCCCCAAGGGCACTCAGCTCCCATTCCCCGCTAAACCTCCTAGCGAGGGCCGGTATCACCGTATATAAGTTGGGACTAGAATATGGGATCCCCGTCAGCCCTTGCTTCCTCGGTTAGCCACATATACTAAGTCCCGGGGCCCGTTAAGTAATAAGTAATAAATGTGTCTGGCCAAAACATAACAATCATAAGTACATAACATAATTCATAAATCATTTGAAAAGGGTTTACTCGATCAATACATACTATAAGAAATCATACCTTACCGTGTAATTCGGCATATGCTATATACGTACCTCTCCGTGTCATCCGAATCTGTAGCTAGCATGAAGACACACGGTTTGGAGCATAGCCTCATTACAAAACCATTTTTCAAGCTTATATACGCTCATACGTATAATTCAGAAGAATTTACTCGATAACTTCATTTGAAAACCATATATATATAATCATAAGGTTTTGGCCAAAGCTTTTCACATAAGGGTTGTAGGGTTCGTTACATAGCTAAAACGAAAACCACCCTCACCTGAACCGTGAAGAAACAAGGATCGAGCACCAAGTGCCTGAACGATCAAAAGCTCTCCACCCTGGAGACAACTGTACAAAAGACCACAAGACGTGTTCGTGAGACTCAAGACTCTTAATGAACCATATATGACGCACGGCAATGCTCACACATGATATGAAGACATAAAGATCATATTAAGTCATAAAAATCATATAACCAATTCATTCACTTGCTCAACCATAGATCATTCAATTCATATCTCCATTCAATTTATTCAAGAACTCAAATAGAAGCATAGAACATGTTCAAACTCTCCCAACATGCTACTACATACTTCATATTACATAACATAGCATATATCCAAGGTTTGGCAACAAGAAGAAGTCATATGATATGGAAAATAAGTGATGCGATTCATAAACGACATATAAACACACATAAACGGCAATAAGCAAAAGCATACCTATAACTCATCCAAATGCCACGAAATTGAACCACAATACTCCTAACACATAGCAAAACAAGTTCATAGTTTAACACAAAAGGAGATAAAGTCATTAAGGAGGTGAAACAAATCAAAAACCGAAGAGGAAGCAACAAAGACTGCACATGGGAAGTGACACGGGGGTGTCACCAACCTTAGCCAAACTGAGCCACGGGCGTGGCTCAGTACAGAGCTGCCCAGAAGGTGTGACACGCCCGTGTCTCCCTCTTATGAGTAAATGAGACACGGGGGTGTCACGGTACAGAACTTGAGGTGCATGCAAAACCTAACCTGCAAAACTGATCCTTTACAAACTCAATCCAAAAGCATACCAAATGAACTCCAAATGCTCTGAAACTTAATATACAACATATTTGGCATGTTATGAACATTTTTCATTTAGAGTGCAAAGGCTAAATCACACGTTAAGATCATCGAATCCATGCAACAAAACTGGGTCGCCAAAATCGCACATATGAACCCTAATGATTCTATCATGCCTTGATCAAGTACTTAGGGCTTGAATTAGGATCTGAAACTTTAGGGATTGCATGATAACATACTAAACAACTTATATACATCATATATATGCAAAATGGTACCATTTAAAGCACATTAGAATGATCAACAAGTTACAAAATGTAACAGCAACAATTCTGTCAAAAATCATGCATAAAAACAGGCCATGTACTTCGGTTTTGAGGCTTCACATGGAACCAAATACTTAAAGCATGAATGCTAACATATAGAACAATGAATGTACATCAACTCCATGCATTTTCACACGAAATGGAGGCCATATGATCATGCAACAACACTAAATCTCACACAGCAGTTCGAAAACAGGGGAAACAGTTTGAACATCAAGTTTGGAGCTCCATAACTCATAATTTCATAAAAGGGTCAAGAGATGAAATCCTCCTAACATCATATACTATGAGTTAGGAAAGAAATAAGCCAAGAAACAAGTTCATATGATCACATATAAGCAAGAAATTCAGCCACACAAACATATAGGTCACAAGAGCAAAATTTCCTAAAAGTTCATACCAATCTCATAATTCAAACCCTAATCAAATCTGATCCAAATCATGTTTTAAATAGATGAAATCAAGCATAGTTGAGTAGAGAAGACATAAATATTCATACATTGAAGTTTTGGTGAAGGAAGATGGTGATTTGAGCTCCAAAATCACAAAAGGCCAAGGTTTTCTTCTTCCTTCTCCTCTCTCTTTCTCTCTCGATCAGTTCCAGCTGCAAGAGGAGATGTATGGTTCGGTTTTTGCAGCTAAAAGGATAAGAGAAGGGTTTAACTCAAGGTAGGTAAGTCATGGTTAAGGTATGGTTAAGTTAAGGGGTGTCAGGGGGTCCCACCATGAAGACTAGTCAACGAAAGTAGTTCTTCTTGCACGAGTTGCTCGTTACGGTTGGATTTCGGAGGTCTTAATGATCTCAAAAAGGTATGAGGCTGGTTCCATTGTCTCCGGATCGTCGATACGAAGGCAACGGAGTTGACGGAATTCGAATCCGAATTCCCGAGCTCAAGATATCACTCACGGAACCAAGGGTGCGCTAATTGCTCGTTAGCCCCCGATTTGGTTCCACAATCGAAATTAAATTTATAAACACGTCAAATAAATCCGAAAACATAAACCGAGCATATAGGCATGTTCATAACACACATATTTACGACATATTAAATTTCCATACCAATCCGAAATCATTACATATATGAACGAAGCACAAATAGACACTCATACGCATGAACGAATTCATATTGTTATAAATAATTTACTAAAACTTAAATACCATATTAATTAAATTAAAACCAACTAATAACATGTTCAAATGAATTAACGAAATTACCGAAATAGTTAAGGTAACGTGAAAACTTAATTAAGAAATTAAACACTAAGTATCAAAGTAAAATAGAATGAATTAAATTAAAATAGAAATAGTTTATAGTTTAAATCAAATAAAAACACTTATAAACAATTAATCATATGCTTAAATAATTAATTTGCGCAATTTATAAACAAATACGCCACATTATTAAAACTGAAAAACTGGGGCGTTACAATCTCTCCCCCTTAAAAGAATCCGTCCCTGGATTCAAAACACGCTTGAAAACAAACAATGAGAGATTCCCCGTCTCTCACAAGCAACAGGGAGAGAGCCCCGTCTCTCGAACAGCAATGAGAGAGAACCCCGGCTCTCCAACAACAATGAGAGAACCCCGTCTCTCACAAGCAAAGAGAGTACCCCGTCTCTCAAACAAAAATAAGAGAATCCCCGTCTCTTAGAAACAACGAGAGCACCCCGTCTCTCAACCGAAAATAAAACAAGGAAGTCTCCAATACTCCCAAGCAACTCACGCGAAACCAAAAATGAAAATCACGGAGGTCACCTAAAGCAGGTAGTAAACGTCGCCCATATTGATAGTCAATTACTCCAAGTAATTTAACACAGTGCAGAACAAAGCACTTAACATAAAATTTATAAACGTTAAATTTGCATGGATGCATGTATCATGAATGCTATAAGTACCGTTCACCGTAGTTACAAAAATTTAAGTATTGTCCAAGATATGCTCTGTCCTGAATGTAGCTCAGTGTCAAGCTTGTCTTGTACCTCTTCAGGATACCCCGATGAAACAATTAATGAAGCCTTCAGGGATTATACTTCTTAGATCCCTTTTGCCCAGTACTGCTCCCCGTCTCCATCATTCCTCTTAATCCTCATTCAGCCCACTCTTTTTACTTATCCGAGCTTGACCTCCCGAAAACCCCCAAGAATAACTACCCCCGACAACCTTGACGATTCAATCCCTACCTAGAGGTATTCGTCAATAGGATCTACCTTAACACGAATCCTTTTTCGTCTTCTGTGCATAATATCCATTCATTCCCTTTTACCCCTTAAGGTTACATTCGGCATCAGGCCCCACATTTCTTGTATTGAAGATAGAATGTTCTTGATGATTCTTGTCGGTTGATGTAAATCCTCCAATGATCACCTTTTCCGGTTTGGTTTATTCGTGGATTTCCTTCCGGATCACCTTTGATAGAACCGATAACTTAATAATGTTGTCTTGGATCCCTTAATGCTTCTACTAAATAAATCTTGGCCGACAACATCCCCTCATATAATAGATTGATCCCATTTTCCTTTAGTTAATTCCATCTTAGGAGGTCACAGAAACTCCCATATAATTTCATCACTCCCAATTCGGACTTCCAGGCCCTGGAGTCGTTCAGTAAACTTTCTTCTTTATCTCGAAAAATCTTCCCCCGAATTTGGCATTGTCACCTCTCTCTTAATCAACTTAACCATTACCGTCTTCTTATTCCTTTCCAATGGCCACCATTAGGATATCCAGATTCTCCTTAATTTGCATCCCCGTTGTTGCTATTGACATATTTATTCGAGCACTACTTCCATCCTCCATTTTATCTCTCGGTCGTACTCTCCCCCTTAAAAATTTTGCTCTTTCATCGAACTCCCTCAATCTATCTTCCCCATTCTTATTCGATCCGAACACCCCAAAGATGAATCTAATCTGACTTTCCTTCGGAGGTCCTTTCCACTAACCTATCCCTTACCTAAAGTTCTTTATTTCCCAATTGTCTCTCTTGTCATGTGCCACGCCATTATTTCCTTTCCCTTAACTCAGATATGGTTCGAGCGAGGATATACTTGACAATTGAGGTGCCAGATTTTCCTATCAAGTAAACACTAAAATGCATGTCGGGTAAAGATGGGAATGCATGTGTCACGTTTACACCAAGCAATTATACCACACATTAGCGCAACAAAAGCAATTAGAAATGTACGAATAACATAAGATCAAGAGAATAAATAATTAATGCAAAATATGATGCACGTGCTATGAATGCTTTGGAACCTGTCACCAATGGGGTAAATAGCTAGCTCGATAGCTTTTCCTTGCTATTCCAAGTCCCGAGGTTACTTTGACTTGGTAATTATTCCTTGCCTTTCCCACGGTCTTCGAGATTCCCATGCATCTTTATAAATCAACTGGTATCTTTCACTTCCAAGGAGTTAGCATCCAATCTATTCTCTAAATTCGACCTTTACTTCCAATCTTTGTCTCAATCAAGAATCCCGCACTTACCCTTTCGAGAGTTCAATTCACTTCCCACTGCTTACATTTGAGCGCATGATTTCCTTGCAAGAAGTGGTTGCCTTTCTTTACCATTTCCATTTGTTGCTTCATATCTTCCATTTTACTTCACAACATGGCAATTCAGCTTGGTTTTGGGAAAACGAACTCATATCCCAATCAACACCTTGATCAAGATTCTCGTGACTATTGTTATAATTTTCCCATCACGATTGAAATCCAGCGCACCCCAGTCCAACTCTTCCCGGTCTTGACTTCGACAGACTTGATTTCCATTCACTAGGCTTAATCATAGATCCTTGACTCTAACTCCATTTGGGAAGTCTCACATCTCTAATTCTCTACGTTCTTCCCAAAGTATCCTACCCATCTTCCATGTCTCAGAAAGGTTTGCAATCGATCTTCTTTGTCGTAGAACTTGGCCGTGGTTTGATATTATCTCCATAACCTATAAATCATAACTTACTTCAAGAGTAGATGCATGCGATTAGTGCATGCTCATGACACATATTCAATACGAAAGGCAAGAATCCATATAAAATGCAACAAGTAATTCAACAAAATTCTTAAAGAAACCAAGTTCCATAATCAAGATCGATGCAATGCACACATTGCCATATAGTCCCTATGCCGTTCGACTTAAACTGACTCAGACACGACTCAAGAACACCGGTTTTGAAACCGGGCTCTGATACCACTTAAGGATGTAGCACCCCGCACGTGAGGCACCACATCCCCCGCACTATGGCTCGACACGAGTAACGAAACAGTAACTCCGCACCCGTATCAAACCATAGCGAACGGGAGACAAACATAAAAACCTTCCTAAGCTAGGCGGAGCTAGACCCTGCAATGATTACTAATCCACAAAATATAATGCAGCGAAGCCAAAGTTCAATCATAAGTAGAATTTGGGCTCTTCAGGCCTCTTTTAAAACATAGCAAATCCCAATCGAATCAATTCAATAATAATTTCATAAATATTCAAGTTCGGGATACTAAGGAGTCGAATCATACATAAATCTAATACATGAATGAGTGCGGAGACTCTCCTAACTAACTCGACCACTTAAAGACTTCAAACACCTCCGCCTAGCCCGAAACTCCAAAGATCAACCTGCACACTAAAAGATTGGGGAGGGAGAGGGGTCAGTCTCTAGAAGACTGAGTGAGCAGGAGCGATACATATGTATATAAAACATGCACATGCAAGTCATAAATCCCGAGCAAGGTTTTATTTGAATTTAGTCCCCAAAAAGGGCAAGAAAATAGATAGACAATGCTCGACCTTTACGACTAATTCATATTAAATTCAATACATTCATAAATCATACATAAATATAAGGCTCGGCGAGTGAGCGTGCACAATCTCCAACCAAACTCCGACCGTGTACATAAATATCAGTAATATATTGATTAGGTGTTCATGCGATATATCATAATACACACAATTCATATATCAAATCCTAAATCGTATTCGTTTGGGCAATCCGTTTCACGGCCTTCCCGCACGGTGCCTATCAATCATAACATATTCATAATCATAAGTATAAATCATATTATAACCAACCTTCTTCCTCCGGGTGGTGGACGGGCTTGCAAGACCCGACCACCTCAATAATAGGCCAATGGGGTTTCATGACTCCCCCAAGGGCACTCAGCTCCCATTCCCCGCTAAACCTCCTAGCGAGGGCCGGTATCACCGTATATAAGTTGGGACTAGAATATGGGATCCCCGTCAGCCCTTGCTTCCTCGGTTAGCCACATATACTAAGTCCCGGGGCCCGTTAAGTAATAAGTAATAAATGTGTCTGGCCAAAACATAACAATCATAAGTACATAACATAATTCATAAATCATTTGAAAAGGGTTTACTCGATCAATACATACTATAAGAAATCATACCTTACCGTGTAATTCGGCATATGCTATATACGTACCTCTCCGTGTCATCCGAATCTGTAGCTAGCATGAAGACACACGGTTTGGAGCATAGCCTCATTACAAAACCATTTTTCAAGCTTATATACGCTCATACGTATAATTCAGAAGAATTTACTCGATAACTTCATTTGAAAACCATATATATATAATCATAAGGTTTTGGCCAAAGCTTTTCACATAAGGGTTGTAGGGTTCGTTACATAGCTAAAACGAAAACCACCCTCACCTGAACCGTGAAGAAACAAGGATCGAGCACCAAGTGCCTGAACGATCAAAAGCTCTCCACCCTGGAGACAACTGTACAAAAGACCACAAGACGTGTTCGTGAGACTCAAGACTCTTAATGAACCATATATGACGCACGGCAATGCTCACACATGATATGAAGACATAAAGATCATATTAAGTCATAAAAATCATATAACCAATTCATTCACTTGCTCAACCATAGATCATTCAATTCATATCTCCATTCAATTTATTTAAGAACTCAAATAGAAGCATAGAACATGTTCAAACTCTCCCAACATGCTACTACATACTTCATATTACATAACATAGCATATATCCAAGGTTTGACAACAAGAAGAAGTCATATGATATGGAAAATAAGTGATGCGATTCATAAACGACATATAAACACACATAAACGGCAATAAGCAAAAGCATACCTATAACTCATCCAAATGCCACGAAATTGAACCACAATACTCCTAACACATAGCAAAACAAGTTCATAGTTTAACACAAAAGGAGATAAAGTCATTAAGGAGGTGAAACAAATCAAAAACCGAAGAGGAAGCAACAAAGACTGCACATGGGAAGTGACACGGGGGTGTCACCAACCTTAGCCAAACTGAGCCACGGGCGTGGCTCAGTACAGAGCTGCCCAGAAGGTGTGACACGCCCGTGTCTCCCTCTTATGAGTAAATGAGACACGGGGGTGTCACGGTACAGAACTTGAGGTGCATGCAAAACCTAACCTGCAAAACTGATCCTTTACAAACTCAATCCAAAAGCATACCAAATGAACTCCAAATGCTCTGAAACTTAATATACAACATATTTGGCATGTTATGAACATTTTTCATTTAGAGTGCAAAGGCTAAATCACACGTTAAGATCATCGAATCCATGCAACAAAACTGGGTCGCCAAAATCGCACATATGAACCCTAATGATTCTATCATGCCTTGATCAAGTACTTAGGGCTTGAATTAGGATCTGAAACTTTAGGGATTGCATGATAACATACTAAACAACTTATATACATCATATATATGCAAAATGGTACCATTTAAAGCACATTAGAATGATCAACAAGTTACAAAATGTAACAGCAACAATTCTGTCAAAAATCATGCATAAAAACAGGCCATGTACTTCGGTTTTGAGGCTTCACATGGAACCAAATACTTAAAGCATGAATGCTAACATATAGAACAATGAATGTACATCAACTCCATGCATTTTCACACGAAATGGAGGCCATATGATCATGCAACAACACTAAATCTCACACAGCAGTTCGAAAACAGGGGAAACAGTTTGAACATCAAGTTTGGAGCTCCATAACTCATAATTTCATAAAAGGGTCAAGAGATGAAATCCTCCTAACATCATATACTATGAGTTAGGAAAGAAATAAGCCAAGAAACAAGTTCATATGATCACATATAAGCAAGAAATTCAGCCACACAAACATATAGGTCACAAGAGCAAAATTTCCTAAAAGTTCATACCAATCTCATAATTCAAACCCTAATCAAATCTGATCCAAATCATGTTTTAAATAGATGAAATCAAGCATAGTTGAGTAGAGAAGACATAAATATTCATACATTGAAGTTTTGGTGAAGGAAGATGGTGATTTGAGCTCCAAAATCACAAAAGGCCAAGGTTTTCTTCTTCCTTCTCCTCTCTCTTTCTCTCTCGATCAGTTCCAGCTGCAAGAGGAGATGTATGGTTCGGTTTTTGCAGCTAAAAGGATAAGAGAAGGGTTTAACTCAAGGTAGGTAAGTCATGGTTAAGGTATGGTTAAGTTAAGGGGTGTTAGGGGGTCCCACCATGAAGACTAGTCAACGAAAGTAGTTCTTCTTGCACGAGTTGCTCGTTACGGTTGGATTTCGGAGGTCTTAATGATCTCAAAAAGGTATGAGTCTGGTTCCATTGTCTCCGGATCGTCGATACGAAGGTAACGGAGTTGACGGAATTCGAATCCGAATTCCCGAGCTCAAGATATCACGCACGGAACCAAGGGTGCGCTAATTGCTCGTTAGCCCCCGATTTGGTTCCACAATCGAAATTAAATTTATAAACACGTCAAATAAATCCGAAAACATAAACCGAGCATATAGGCATGTTCATAACACACATATTTACGACATATTAAATTTCCATACCAATCCGAAATCATTACATATATGAACGAAGCACAAATAGACACTCATACGCATGAACGAATTCATATTGTTATAAATAATTTACTAAAACTTAAATACCATATTAATTAAATTAAAACCAACTAATAACATGTTCAAATGAATTAACGAAATTACCGAAATAGTTAAGGTAACGTGAAAACTTAATTAAGAAATTAAACACTAAGTATCAAAGTAAAATAGAATGAATTAAATTAAAATAGAAATAGTTTATAGTTTAAATCAAATAAAAACACTTATAAACAATTAATCATATGCTTAAATAATTAATTTGCGCAATTTATAAACAAATACGCCACATTATTAAAACTGAAAAACTGGGGCGTTACATTCCATGTTTGAACATGTCCCAAACTTGACTCGATTTCTTCGTTGCTAAAATTATAAACTCATGGCCATCTCCTCACATCCTTTGCCCTTGCACATGTAGTTCCAAAAAGACACAAACCATTAAATAGAGACTAACACTAAGAACACACACGAAACCAACAAAACAAAAATAAAACACAAAAACTCTAAATTTTGGGTTGCCTCCCAAACAATGCCTAGTTTATAGTCCTTGGCTCGACTTTATGCGAAATTATGTAGCTTTATCCTTGAATTTTCCCAAAAATAGATTCAAATGGGAATTGTTGTTTTACTTTCTCCCTTAAATCAGCTGGTGGCTCCAAATTGCTCTTCCATCGCTTCTTTGATTTTCTCACTTCAAGCGCATGCTCACCAACTGATTTTCTTTTTGACTTGGTGATGGTTATCTCCTTTAACACCTTTCCTACATCACCTTCCTTTGGACCTGCTGGGTGCTTTATTGTCCCATAAAAATAAGGTGAATTCAATGGAGCCTGCATAAAATGCTTTCCTGCACAAAGATCAACTGCACTAATAGCAAAACAATCATTAGTATCATTATGGAATTTCATGGCTTTAAAAACATTAAAAGTAACAGATTCGTCTTGAAATCTCATCATTAGTTCACCCTTTTGAACATTGATGAGAGTTCTACCTGTAGCCAAGAATGGTCTTCCCAATATGATAGGCACATCGGAGTCCTCTCCATGTTAAGTACGATGAAGTCCAACGGAAAAATAAATGTGTCCACCTTGACTAACACGTCTTTGATCACTCCTTAAGGAAATATAAGTGACCTATCCGCCAACTGCAAGGTTACGCTTGTCGGTTTTGCTTCACCTAAATTTAAACGCCTATAGATTGAAGCGGGCATCAAGTTGATGCTTGCTCCCAAGTCACATAATGCCCGACCTGAAAACTGTGTACCAAAGTCGCAAGGAATTGTGAATTTCCCTGGATCCTTTAACTTTAGTGGCAATTTATTTGGGATTATTGCACTACTTTCTTCAGTTAGTGCCATTGTTTCATAATCTCCCAAATGCCTTTTTTTTTTATAAGATATCCTTAATAAACTTCGCATAATTTGGCATTTGTTCCAACACTTCTGCGAAAGGTATATTGATGTGCAATGTCTTAAAGATATCCAATAACCATTAGAACTGCTTGTCAAATTTTGCCTTCTGAAATTTTTGGGGGAATGGGGCTGCCAAGGGAAAGGGATTTCCTACACCTTTATCCGGGATATTCTTTTTCTCTTCTTTATCAATAGCTTGCTCTGTATCTTTTTTCTCGGAGGGAACTGTATTCCTTTCAATCTTCTCAAGTTCTCTTCCATTTCGTCGGGTGACTGCTTGGCATGCTTCCTTGCCCATACAATTCGGAATTAGCTCAGTGTCACTCGATAGAGTCCCTTGGGGTCGATGATGTAGCATAGTCGCCCTCTGTCCCATTTGTGTAGCTAATTGTCCTACTTGAACCTCCGTGGCCTTTATTTGAATCTCAGTCCTCTCCATAAACTTATGAAACGTGTCGACCAATGAGATCTCGCTGCCACTATGCATCGGTTATAGTGGAGGTTGTGTAGATGATGGACCTTAATTGCCTCCCGAAGAGTGGTTTGCGTGTTTACTCCATCCCGGACTATAAATGTTAGGGTACGGGTCATTGTGACTAATATAATTCACGGACTCAATTCTCTTCGGGTATCGATCCGTATGATGTCCATCACCACATACATCACAAATAATGAACGGTGCCTCTACGGGCGGTTTCTGCAACATTGATAATTGCTTTGCCGTTGTTGCCATTTGAGCTTCGAGTGCTGCGATTTTGTCAACCTCATATATACCAGCGGCCTTCTTTGGTGTTCTAGAATTAGGCCATTAGTAGCTATTTGTAGCCATCTCCTTGATCAAATTATAACAATCATCAACTGACTTACTCATTAAAGCACCACCTGCCACAACATCTACAAGTGTCATAGTTTGCTCTGATAGTCCATTGTAAAATGTCTGCAATTCAAACCACTTGGGTAGACCATAATGAGGACATCTTCTAAGAAATCTCTTCGATCCCAAGTCTCATAGAGTGGCTCGGAATCATGTTGGGAAAAGGTGCAAATTTCATTCCTTAGTTGAGCGATCTTTCGAGGTGGGAAAATTTTTGTCAAAAACTTTTAAGCAAATTCATCCCAAGTTGTGATGGACCCGCTAGGTTAGGAATTTAGCCAATCCTTCGCTCGATCTCGCAATGAAAATAAAAATATCCGTAGGCGAATTACATTATCTGATACTCTGTTATATTTAAATGTATCACATATCTCAAGAAAATTCCTTATGTGATCATTCGGATGCTCAATCTGCAATCCTCCGAATTGTATCGTGCTACTTATCATCTGAATTACTAATGGATTGATCTTGAAATTATTGGCTCGTATTGGAGGTCTTGCAATACTGGATTGTAATCCTCCAATTGCAGGGACTGCGTAGTCCTTTAGTGCTCTCGGTTCTTCAGCCATTGTAATCATAACTTTGTTCAACTCTTCACTCATACAATGCTAAAATACCTGAAAACACCACAAAAGAAACAAAAATTAAATGTCTGAAATTAAAATCTTATTACTTTGTATTAATATCAATTAGGCTTTAAAATAGTTCCTCGGCAACGGAGCCAAAAACCTGTTGGGTGAAATGCAAGTGCACGTATTGCAAACAATAATATAGAGAAGTAGAGTGTCGATCCCAGGAGGAACTAAATAAATTCACGACTGAGTATTGAACTAATGCAACTTGATTTTATTCAGACAACCGAATTAAATGAATTAATAACTAATCTAATTAAACTAACTACTAACAAGAAATATTAACCAACTAATCTAAGAACACGATTTAAAAAATCAAGTACTCGTGTGATAACTAACTCTTAAATTATAGAATCCCCACTTTGTTAATATGACACGTCGCTCTATCCTAATGAAATCATATGAATAAGTTGCTAGGTTTTAGTCACATATCGTTAAAAGCTTCTCCCGAAGTCATGTCCCGCTATTATTGCTATTACAATTCAATATCCCTATGCAAGTTATCAATAAACAAGAATGAATCAAGCTCTCGTCGGATCAACCTACCTAAGGTGATTAAGTATATCCCAATCCTAATCACAACAAATTATTCGACTCTTGTAAATAATTTAACAAAGGCTATTATATGTCTAACCTCTCCTAACTTCTCTCTCTTGAGCTAAGAGTTAGAAACACAACTTAATTGGTGGCCAAATAACTAAATCGAATAAGCACACAATATAAGAAACAAATGAAATTCATATTATTCAAAAGTCAATAAACAACGAAGTTCAAATTAAACAAAGGGTTCATCCATAATCCTAGAAAACTAAATTAGTTCATAACGAGTTGAATTGAAAACATAAATAAACTAGAGTTCACCATCAAGAAAGATTAAAGAAACAAAAACCCCATAGACAAATTCTTCAATCTTCAACTTCTTGGCGTAGATCTCCAATCTTGGTTGTCTCCAGTGAATTCTACGTGAAAACCTATCAACGGTGTGTTCTCTCTATGTCCCAAAATCTCTCCAAAAGACGCGTTATATACTCCTCATACGTCCTCAAACGCTGGACAAGCTGAAAAAGGAAAGGAATTCGAGTTCTAATGTAATGCCTCGACTTTTCGATCGTACAGGTATGATGTCACGAGGGTGTTACTTGTGCTTTTTAATTATTTAATTATGTAATTACATGTTAATTTTAATATTCTTATACTATTTGAACTAATGTGAAATAATTGTTATGGAATTTATTTTGAATTCTTGAACGTTATGCATACGTGATTATGATATGGGCCTCTTTTGCATCCGATTTGATTTCTTTTTTTTTTGTGAAAACTTGGTATATATGAATTATGTGTATTATGATCACATTTATGTGCTCGTTGCATGAATTTAATCTTGCGTGTTTGAGTTTTTGGTTTGTTTGTGTGATCGGAACCGAGAAGGGGCTAAAGAGCATTTAGCGCCCCTCGGGTTCCCGGCGGCGTAAATTGAGCTCGGGAACTTGGATTCGAGTTCCATCACCTCGGTTGACCTCGTATCGACGAGTCAGAGCCAATGAAACCAGCCTCATATTTTTCTAAGTCCATTTGGACCTCCGAAATTCAACCGAAACTAGCATCTCGTACCTAAAATGATATCCTTTGACTATTCTTGAGCATGTGGACCCCACCTATCACCCTAAATCCTTAAACCTTGACTTATATACACAAGATACATCTCCCTCTCCTCCCTCACCTCAGAAATTTTGAACAACCCCCCCACCCCCATAAAGAAGAAAGTTCAGCCAAAATAGAAGAAAAGAGAAAAGAAGAAGAAGAACTATTCACCTTTTGGGTATTTGAGCTCATACTCACACCATTTCTTGTCAAACTTGAAAGGTAAGCTCATTTTGTTAATCTCCATCTCCTTGTGGTCATTTCAACTTATAATTTGCATGATTTCACTATTATTTGAGCACTCTATGGCATATATGGTGAATAGTGAGGGTTTAGAGTATTTTGGAGATTCTAGCATGATTCCTTGTGAATTCTTTTGATGAGAAGCATGTAATATGATCCTAAGATAACCTTTATAATTTCTATGGACTTGATTTAAGTGGTGGTTGAGAATTCATTAGTTTGCAATTTTTGAACTTTGAAGGTTTTATATGAACTTGACCTCTTTTCACTTGTACCATGTGTTGCTATAGATTTGAATCATATATTGACTTGAAATGCATGAATTCTGTAGCACCCTGAGTGGTGGGCGCCACATCCCCCGCACCATGGCTCGACAAGTGTAACGAAACAAGGACTTCGTACACGCATTAAACCATAGCGAACGAGAGACAAACAAAAAACAAAACCTTAAGCTACGCGGTCTAGACCCCAAATCAGAGCGCACAACAAAATTCAAAGCAACAGGATCCAAACTAAACAAATATACATACGTGCAAAATACAAGTTTCAAATAAAACGAATATACATATCTTGCCACTATGGGCTAAAATAAAACATAACATGCTCTTCAAATCAAAACGTGATCATATACAAGGTTCAAACGCTCAAGAGTACGAAATAAAATACAAGAGATGCATGAGACTCGCTAAAAGACTCCAAGACTCAAAAGCAAGACCGCCGCCTAGCACGAGCCACGCCAAAACCTACAACTCAAATACAAGGGGGAAAAAGAGAGAGACAACAAGGGTCGGTCCTAGAGACTGGTGAGGGGGCTAACACATACACACACCCGTATACATATAGAGCAAAGCACGTATCAATCACTCAATCTCATCGAAGTCTCCTTAACTTAGCAAACCAGGCACAAAGTCCATAGCCTTTCGCTCCCACTTCTAAGTGAAATTCAGAAGTAGTTAGAGAAATCCACTGGTTCTTGATGCTCGGTCTTCAACCAATGGAGCATTGGACATTGCTACACGACGTTTGCAACATCTTTCTCACGCCAAAGCACCTTACCGGTTCTTCAAGTCTTTGAATGAACTCAAACCAAGAGTAGGTAAAAACTTGTGACCTTGCACATCTCGAGGTGTAGGCCATACTCTACCGCTAGCAACACACAACCAAAGCCTTCCTTTGTGCCTCGATCGAGAGCGAGTAGCCTTATATACCCTTGGGTTAACAAAAGCCGATGTCGTAGGCAACTCTCTTCAACCGGCTCTTCCCACTCAAAATCGTGCCTCTTCCTCATCATTCATGTCAACGGGTTGGCATTCTTAAAGAAGATTCGCCTATTGTACCCCGACGACACCAGAGACTTCTAACTCTGAGGCAAACTCGGTTCTTCTACTCGAACACGCAGTCGACAAAACTCTCGTAGAAACCAAACTCGACACTCAAACACTCAACCCACGCCTAAGGTAGCTCCGTACCCCATTAGGCCCCTTCAAACAAGACCACCGAGTAACTCAACCCTCACAACTCACAACTACCCGAGCACTCAAGCTCACCAAACTCTGCAAGAAGAGAGCTACAACAAGAAAACAACAACCACACTAGCAACAATAAGTACTAAGAAGCAACGAAATAAGAAAAGTAGCAACAAGTGGGTTTCCCAGAGTTTATATATGCATGAATGAGATGCCATGAATGCAAGTACCTCAATTTTCGGGTTTGATTTGATTTCCAACTTGAAGCCTTTGGTTCCGTCTCCTTTATTTATTAGCCCTCGAACGGTCACAATCGGGAAACTTGTGCTTTGATGACCCGTAAGCGTATCATCTCTTGAGCCTAATCCAACATCCCTCTTAAGTATGGTTGGTCCCACCGCAATGAGTACACGGTTGGAACTCTCTCTCCGATTGAGGGGTATTCCGGGGCTTAGGCTTCTTGTTATCTCTTCTCTCAGTTTGTATACCATGCCGAGACGATTTTTTTTCCACTTGTAAATTGGAACATGAACCTAACCATATGGTTGTTCCGACACCTCTTTTCCTTATCTTTTTCTTGCCATCTATCGAGTTTCGATCCGTAATATATTCTATATAGCTTGGTCCTATGTACCTGTATCTCTTGTAATAAAAGATTCTCTAAACTCACTCCGAAGGCCTTCCATAAAGTATCTTGCCTTC
The DNA here is from genome assembly GCA_037501455.1 of Lantana camara. Classification (NCBI taxonomy): domain Eukaryota; kingdom Viridiplantae; phylum Streptophyta; class Magnoliopsida; order Lamiales; family Verbenaceae; genus Lantana; species Lantana camara. The sequence goes on along the minus strand of CM074857.1, from coordinate 96,292,442 downwards.
AACAGATCATCATTGGTAATGTGAGGCACTTATGCACCTAGCCTCCCGAACTCCTCCAAATATTCCATAACCGTCCTGTCTCCTTGTTTGAGGGTAAGGAATTCCTTGAGTCTTCGATTCTATAGAATTGCTGGTGTATACTTCTTTCTAAATTCCCGTACCAACACATCCCATGTTAAGTCTTCATTCCTTGCTTCTAGTTGTTGAGTAATTCTTGACCACCATAACTTTGCTGGCCTTTGTAGAAGCAGTGTAACAAGGTGGACTATGTTTTGGGAAGCACATCGTGTAACAGCCCGAAAACCCGCCTGTAGATATTGTCCGCTTTGCTATCCATAAGTCGGCATATCTTAATGCAATGCATACCTTAGCACGTTGTTCCTATACCGTACGACCTATACTTGACACAACACGACACTAGAACTCCGGTTTTGCAACCCGGAGCTCTGATACCATTTAACATTACATCGAAGGAAGAGGAGAACTAAGCCTTCCTTATAAGGGGGTGGATACCTCTTCCCTGAAGAGGCCTTTTCCTGGGTGGACGCCTTTGGCTTAAATTCCACCGGGAAGAACAAAACCGTGAGGCAATGCCGACTTATGGATAGCAAAGTGGACAATATCTACAGGAGGGTTTTCGGGCTGTTACACATGGCCACACTCGAAATATACCCTGTATCTCCGAGACCCATTCTTCGGCCTTAATATCATCGCCTCCTCGGAATTGTAAAGGATTGAAAGTCCTAAATTCCCGGTACAAGGTTGCTATAGAATCCAAAGGTTATACCGTAGATGAAGATTGTCCTTGATTCGGTTGGACGTGTTGAAACATCGATGCCATGAACTCCTCGGCATCAAAGGATGGGCGAGGATGTGACGCCCCGTATTCTCGAAGGGCGTCCTGACGATATTACAAGTAAGTCTCTACACTTGTGTGTGTTTAATTTAAGAGTTCTTGAATTATGTGATTTAATGTAAATCCAATTTAATATGTGATCATTTAGATTATTCTAAGATTAATTGTCAAGTTGATTTTAAATCCATCATGTTACTTAACTTGTTTAATTTCGGTTTACTTGAATTCCTTGAGATTAATTGTCAATCATGTGTTTACGAAGTGTTGTTAAATTGTACGAAAGGTTTCTAAAAAATTAAATTGAATTAAACTCTAATTGGTAAATCTCTATTTCATTTAATTTATAAAATTAATTCGGAGCTTGAATGTTTATTCGTAACTTTACCAATTTTATTTACGATTGTTTGTACGCGCTATTTCTCTTTGCTATGCGATAAAGATACCCGGTTGTATATAGCTTGTGCACAAGACACATTTCTCCCAATCTCCTTTCTCTTCTCTCTCTCTCCTCTCCCACACTCTCTCCCGCGGTCACTATGCACGACTTCGGTTACGAGCCCATAACTCGATCGTTTCTCGACGGAATTCAACAAACGAATAGTCCATTTCGATTATCTCGATGAGACGTACGCAAGAGTACCAATTTCACAACCTAAAGATGAACGGTGGTGGAGTTATCGCCGGATTTCAGTAGCAGCGGCAGAGGTGTCAGACCACCGCCACTTCTCCGGCCGTTCGCGGCTGTTTCCGGCCCCCTCCTTGAAGCACACGCCTCGGACCCAGAAAGTAGACCCCCCGGCGCATCGTTTGACGTTGGCGGTGCGGCCATCCGGGCCGCAACGCGCCACCTGAAGCTCGCGGCGGCGGGGCCCGTCATTGTAGCGGCGGTGGTTTTCGACGGGGCTTGATGGTTTCCAAGGTTATTCGACCCCTTGAGTTCATTTTCAGCATCAATTTCACCAGATCTTAGCCGTAGGTGGTGGTTCCGGCAATGTGGGCGGCGGCAGAATATTCGGCGGCCAACGGGGACCTTTTCCGGCCATCTTTTGGCCTCGGCCTCTTCACGAAAGTTGTTCGGAACGACGAGAACTAGTGGCCTATGAACACACGACTCCTGATTCGGCCAATTGGCTGTGGATCGCGGTGGCATAGTGGCGGTGCAACGGCGGCGCTAGCTCTGAGGATTTTTCCGGCGAGCTACCTTAGGGCTTTCAAAGAGCTCGTCACGGGTAAGACAATTCCTTTTACGGATCGCATTTTGGTTCACCGGTTTGGAAGTAATTTGAGTTTGAAGATTTTAGGGTTTTCGTGCTCTTAGATCTGAAATTGGAGGAGATTGACTTGGAATTTCTAGAAATTGATCGAGGATTCGGAACGGGCACGAAGACTTCATTCAGGACTGATTTTTTGGGATTTTTTTCGGCGACCTTCGGCGGGGGCCCGGCCAAATTCCGGCAGCTACAGTGGTGGCCTTCCGACGGCGTCTGGTCAGAATGTTCTTCTCGTTGTGGTGAGCTCAACGCCACTTTCCGTTCGTTAATCGGACACTCGATCTATTTATTACGAATTATTTTGCGTAATTGTGATTATTTGAATTAATTGTTTTAAGTGCAAATAAATTGGTTATTTTTGGTTTGTTGATCGAGATGTATTCCAATCGTATATGAAAACATGTATTGAATGGATTGTGATATGCATGAATGTTTCGATTTACAATTTGAATCCGATGTGATGAATTTACGCTATTTGTTAAGTACGAAGGGGTGTTAGTGTAATATTTAGAAACTAATCTTTTATGTGACTACATGAACTTGAATGATATTTTAGAAGAACGAACATGTTGTGATTTCTCTATATGAATTTGAGATGTTCTCAATGTTATGTTTGTTGTAAATTGTGTTTCAAATATAAAATTGAGATACATGAAAGATGCTTGAACAACTTGAGACTTGATGCATGATAGGAGTTAGAATTGTAGTATCTTGATTTACTCTTACTACTCGAAAATGGTATATTATGAATTACGATAAATTGATAATTGTCATGCTTGTAAGTAATTAATTCCTAGTTGAATAATTGTATAAACACTTTAAATGAACAATTATGCTTAGTAATCAACTAAGGGGATGTATGTGTAATAATTTTAAACTTTTATAAATAACTTAGGGGATGTAAGTGTAATATTTATGAAACTATGAATGTGACTTGAGCTTGTGTACCAAACATGTTGTGAAGTTGTAAAGTATGATCTTAAGTGAATTAAACGAACTCTTTATTTGTATCAAGCATGCCATCTACCTACAACAACTTTGTATGTTTATATGATCAAGTTGCTCTTACTTATGCACTTTATAACTCGACATGAACTTGATGCTTAATTCTAATATTATAATTGAACCCTGTGCCATTGGATGATTTAATATGCATTTTGTGAATACATTGACTTCCTAAATTGATCTTGCATCTTTGGATATGGAATTGCGTGTCGGTTGCTTGTAAATATGACCTTGTTGAGCATTGATATGCCTTGAATGACCACAACACCTTATCCAAGCACAACAAGAACACTTATGCATAACCACGATCATGTTGAACAACGCCGTGCGTCTTGTTTGGTTCATATAGAGTCTAAGTCTGGGCTTCTGTATGTCTTGTCACAGAGTTTGGTGGTGCCGGTGGGCCCGAGGTTTAGAGTGTTTGGCCCTTTACACTCTCAGACTCTACTTTCACGAGGTGAGGTTTAGGATTTTGTATAGTTATGCGACCTATGGCCTTAATATGCTGATTTCAACCCTTGCATGCGAGTATATCTATTATAAATACGTATGTGTTGGATATGATATGTTTATGACCTTGTGAATCAGCTCTATTTTGGGAAAATTAGATATGAAAGCATATATAAGCTATTTTGAAAAGTATGTTATGTTATGTTTCTGTAGCGAGTTGGCCATGAAATATTGGCATCTGTATGTATGTATGTATGTGGATCTGAGGAGCTATGGGTAAGGAATCCCTCGGACGGTATAGGGCCGTCAGGGCTCGGCCTGTGCATAGTCTCCATTTGAGATATCATCGCGCGACTCAGGGAGATAGGGGAGGCGTGATATCTTGAGCCTTCGGTGTACAGCCGGGGAGGACTCTTGTGGGTTCGCAACCCCTTGAGGGTATGTCTGATATGGATGGTTTGGGGACGGTACATCCCCTCCATCATTGATGTGAGGGTTGGATTGATTTTTGTATTCTATGATTTGATGTGTTCTGAGGAGTAAAGGTTGGAAGCTCGTACTCGCCGAGCATGTGTTCTGTTATGTCTGGGAATCATGAATCGAGATAGAGTTTCTGAAATGTTTTCTAAAGCTTATACTTATAACTATCTTTTGGGTACTTTTGAAAATGTCTTTGGTATGCAACACCTATCTCCGGTTCATGAGTCCACCCTTCTGATATGTGTTATGCTCTATATATATAGAGTGGGTGTGCGTCAGCCCCCTCTCTCAGTCAGTTGACTGACACTTCATTTTATCTTTTAGTTGCAGGTTTCTTTTGGCTTGGGCTAGGCGGATGAGTCTTCTGGGTCGCACTTGTCTGTTTAGTTAGTGTTAAGATGCATTTGTCACATACTCTATTTATGTTATGTATTCTTATTTCGCTTTTGGAGATTATATTTTATGCTCTACTTAGACTTAAACCATTGTGGGGTTAGTATGCTAGCATTTGGATGTAATTAGCTATTCTGCTGATACTTATGTTGGTTTATTACGTTGCGATGATTTGAGATACGGGACTAGGTATCTATGCTAGTTGAACCCGTCACTTATTTTGTACGTTGATTAAATTGCTTCCTCTATCTGATGATAATTGATTTAAATTGCTTCCGCGCTCTGAGTCTGTCGAGTTAGATCCGCCCAGCCTAGTGTGTGAGTTGGTCTCTCGTTCGCTTTGATTCGGATTCGGGCATGGACTTTCCATTTCGTGATCGGGTCTAGGTTTTAGTGCGGGGGACGTGGCGTCCTCCGTTTGGGGTGTTACATCTTTAAGTGGTATCAGAGCTCTAGGTTGTAAAACAAAGGTCTTGAGTCGTGTTGAGTCTGTCTAGGTCGTACGGCATAGGAATAACTGCACATTGCATTTGTTTGACTTGATACTTTGACCCTTCGGCATGAATTATTTCGTGATTATATGATTGTGTGCACATTATGACTTTGATTATGCAACATCTTATTTTGTGTGAATTATAAATTACAACTAATTGTTGCATTTACGTGATATAATTGTTACATTTCATTGCATCCTAATCCGCATGCATCGAATTTAATGTTTAAATTTCAGGGTCCTGTGAGTCAACATTGCGATTTCCCTCTGTCAACACTACCTATTGGTACTACAACGAAAACATGCCATAATTCGAAGATGAAAGGATTCTTTACCAAGACCAATGTTCATGAAAAGGTTCAGAGTTGAAGGAATGAGAATTGCTATATTGACTTACTATCTTAAAGTCAATTGAAAGTTGAAGTTTGATGAATGTTAACCTTGAGGATTCGTTCATCTGGAAGTAGTCACCTTGTTGAGGAAATGAGTCAATGGAGGAGAGTCTGATCAAGTAGAACCGTTTTGAAGGAGTTTGATGAGTTTTCGCCTTGATGATTAGTTTATTTGGAAGTAGTCACCTTGTTGATGGAAACAAGTTAATGTAGAAGAATCCGATCAAATAAGATCCGATCAAGTTCAAGGGATATGGATAGGTAACCATGTTACTTAAGCAACGAGCTACAAACTATCGGTGAGTGTTGAAGGTTTTGGTGCCGTTTAGAGTTAACGAACGACAAGATAAGATTGGTTGTTAGCTCTTTGGGTGTTTCTTCAAGATGAGATGGAAGACATTGTTGATATGGGAATAGAACACTTAGATGCCGAAAGACTTTATCTAAGTTTTAGGATCATATACCATGGATTGCTTTGGGAAGTGCTTAGCACCACGATCATCCAACGAAACTCTGAGGTAAATATCTGATTGACAAATGGATCATGGACAACTCCTTGAAGATGAGCAGACTAAGATTTAACCCATAAATCAAAATTCTTGGGAGAAACTGAGGATGATTCTAGTTAAGCAAGGATTACGGTCTAGTAAGGGGTTTGGTGATAAACCAGCTTTGCTGAGTTACCACTCTATGAAAAGACTCAAGACAAAGAGGTTCAGATGACGAGGGTTGCATCATTGTCGGCTTAAACAACTCCTACTTCTTCATCTCGACTTTCCTATCAAGATTTTTACACTTTGGTTAACGCTACGCCAAGCATTCATGGCATTTGCATACATGCATCGTTTAAATACTGTTACCTCGTTTTGCTTGATGTGGGTGATGACTATTGCTATTTTATTTGTGATAACTTGGATACCTGATCTAGTATTTGTAACTTGAAATTTCTACTTGTTATGAACTGTTGCTGAAATGAATGAGTTATGCACTTATGTGAACTATTCATGCTTATGTGATTTAAAACTCTTTTGATTACTCACCAACTTCTCGTATAACATACATACATACTGTAACCCTGTTTTATAGGGATTCCATCGCGATATCCCCCTTGAGTTGAGGTATAAGCGTTGAATCTATACTCAAGGGACACCGATATCAGTTGTATAAGGTACACCAAACATGCATCGCATACTTTTTGTCAAGTGTTACTATGATGTGTGTATGTACGAATAACTGATCGGTAGATTTATGTGCAAAAGAGACCTTAGGTTCCCTCTGTTAGGAATAGTGCCCTAGAAAGCCGATTGTATATCCGCTTTGTGCTTTTCCTTATTGTAATCACAGACAATCTTTGAATAAAATAACGAATTGAGGCAACACTTCTTTATATGCTCTTGTTTGGTATGCGTTTACTTTAGCTGTGCATGTATGAGAACTCCCCTAATCCTGATGACTTTAGGACTCTACCATTTAGGTGAAATGGTTCATGAAACGAGCCCTATATCACATAAGTCATGATTAGTAAAATACTCCAAGCCGATGAGTCCTACAGACAGTGGGAGTGTCAACCTGACTCCTCTAAGGCTTGCTTGTGGGATCACGCCCTTAAGAAGGACCACCTTGTTTCATGGAGGTGCAAAGTGTATAGTTGATACGTGCGTGATACATGAGGGTGCTTACTTTAATAAGTAAGTTCACTGAGGTGCCCCGTGTGAGAACATTCCTAAATGGGAAAGGAAGTTTCTATTTCAGGAAATGGAAACTTCCAGATTAGGAAATATCTCACGAGTCATTGATGTGATTAATTGATCCTTAGACTTGAGGTTCCTTGTCACTTTATGAGTTAACTCTGTAGTCTTAGGTATAAGCTTTAAAGGGTGTCGCCTTAGACAACTGATTCAAGGCTTATGCTGGGGCTGCACAAGTGACTCATGAAAGTGAATGAGAATCAAGAAAGGACCTACACTTGCATTTGCAAGGTGATCTCTTATTGTGTAAGTCATTCATATGCCATATGGAGTCCTTGGCCAAGGCAGTAGATCAAGACATCAAGAAAAGGGTTTCTTGGATTGAGATCAAATGGATATGAAATGCACTTAGCTTTAAGACCGGATTATTAGGGTTCTGATTATTCCCTTGCCCTAGATCTTGGTTGAGAGATAGTAAGTAGGAGGATTGTATCTCACATGAATCAATGACTTAAAGGTTCTGTCGAATCCGAACATTCCAATTCAGCTAGGGGTTAAACACCTGTTGCTAGACTATGGTCGTTTAATCTGTGGACTGATTAATTAATTAGTGAATTAATTAATTAGGGTCACTGCTAATTGAATTGAGAACCTAGAGGGTCACACACAACAACTTGGTTACATGAGTTGAGGCTTGAAAATGATTAAACGAGTTAATCGGGCCAAGAGGGTTCCACACGTGTGAATTCACACGTGTGGCTCACGTGAGTGACACGTGTCACTGTGACACGTGTCACACACGTGTGTGTATATATATATTATATACATATTAAATAATTAATTAGTTAATTATTTAATAGACTTTGGTTTAATTTTGAATTAAAAAGAAAGTCTAATTTTGGAGAAAATAATCTAGTTAATTAATTATGAATTAATTAATTAGATAAAAATAAGTTATTTATTTTATAATAAATAAAGTATAAAATTATCCAAAAATAGTTTGGATATTTTTAGTTCTCTTAAAAGTTGACTAGAATTAGAATTCAAAGTCAAAGTTGGAAAATACTTGATGATCAAGTAATAGGAGAGAGAGGAACCAAATCCTTTCCCAACAAGGATTTGGATCGGCACCCTCTCCCTATAAATAGGGGAGCTCGAGCTCCTTTAGAGCGAATAGACAATTCTTGGTTCATGTGTTGAACACCTTCCTTTCTCCAAGATTAAATTAAACCCTAGGTTAAGCCTAAACACTAACTAGAGAACTAGCATCCTTACTAGTTAGATTGTGATCAAGTTGGTGGACTTTCTCTAGAGACTTCAAGTTAGAAGTTTGAAGATTCGAGCTTTACCAAGGAGAGGGGATCAAGCCGCGAGAAGAGCGTTCTTGGGTGGCTTGAAACGCTTCAAGAAAGAATTAAAAGAAAAGTAAGTTTTCTATCTTTACGAATTTGGTTACACGATTGCGAGTTCAGGGTCCTTTTGTTGGAAAAATTTTTTAAATTCCGCTGCTTTCTGATTCGTGTTTTTCAACACCCTCTTTTTACGTGTTGGAGAGATGTAGGATTCTCTCTATTTATGTGGTAGAAAGATGCTGGATTCTTTCTAAGTTTTGTGCACGAGAGATGTTGGATTCTCTTGTACTTAGATATTCAGAGATTCTGGATTCTCTTGAATCTAGGGGTTTGAGGAATGCTGGATTTTCTCAAACTAGAATGTTGGGAGATGTTGGAATCTGCCCGACTTAGGTTGAGAGACGGGGTTCTCTCTTTTATATGTGCTCGAGAGACGGGGTTCTCTCTCTTGTGGGTGCTGAGGGACGGGGCTCTCTCACTTAAGTGTTGAGAGATGGGATTCTCTCTTGTTTGTTGTGGTTGCGTTACGCGTTGATCTGACTACGGGTAGCAAGTGGTGCATCCGAGACAACATCGAGGTTGGGTGCAGTTGCAGCTATCCGATCATGGGAATGACCGACCGAGTTCGAAACAACTAACGGATCAAGTACTCGCACGGACCTCGACGATAACAAGACATCTTAAAGGAGGTTCGGTGTAGATGAAAGGAGTAAGCCTCACCATTAGAGTTATGATCTCATGCGAGTTCGGGAGAAGTGTTGGAGCACTACAACTCGAGGATCTACATTTTAGCAGTGGAACCTGGGGACCAGGTTCTCTTAAGGGGGGAAGGTTGTGACACCCCGTATTCTCGAAGGGCGTCCTGACGATATTAACAAGTAAGTCTCTACACTTGTGTGTGTTTAATTTAAGAGTTCTTGAATTATGTGATTTAATGTAAATCCAATTTAATATTTGATCATTTGGATTATTCTAAGATTAATTGTCAAGTTGATTTTAAATCCATCATGTTACTTAACTTGTTTAATTTCGGTTTACTTGAATTCCTTGAGATTAATTGTCAATCATGTGTTTACGAAGTGTTGTTAAATTGTACGAAAGGTTTCTAAAAAATTAAATTGAATTAAACTCTAATTGGTAAATCTCTACTTCATTTAATTTATAAAATTAATTCGGAGCTTGAATGTTTATTCGTAACTTTACCAATTTTATTTACGATTGTTTGTACGCGCTATTTCTCTTTGCTACGCGATAAGGATACCCGGTTGTATATAGCTTGTGCACAAGACACATTTCTCCCAATCTCCTTTCTCCTCTCCCTCTCTCCTCTCCCACTCTCTCTCCCGCGGTTACCATGCGCGGCTTCGGTTACGAGCCCATAACTCGATCGTTTCTCGACGGAATTCAACAAACGAATAGTCCATTTCGATTATCTCGGTGAGACGTATGCAAGAGTACCAATTTCACGGCCTAACGATGAACGGTGGTGGAGTTATCGTCGGATTTCAGTAGCAGCGGCGGAGGTGTCAGACCACCGCCAATTCTCCGGCCGTTCGCGGCGGTTTCCGGCCCCCTCCTTGAAGCACGCGCCTCGGACCCAGAAAGTAGACCCCCCAGCGCATCGTTTGATGTCGGCGGCGCGGCCATCCGGGCCGCGACGGCGTCACACGTGCTGCCTGAAGCTCGCGGCGGTGGCACCCGTAACTGTAGCGGCGCGATTCAGCCGCTTCCGGCGGTGGTTTTCGACGGGGCTTGATGGCTTCCAAGGTTTTTCGACCCCCTGAGTTCTTTTTCGGCATCAATTTCACCAGATCGTGGCCGTAGGTGGTGGTTCCGGCAATGTGGGCGGCGGCAGAATATTCGGCGGCCAACGGGGCCTTTTCCGGCCATCTTTTGGCCTCGGCTCTTCACGAAAGTTGTTCGGAACGACGAGAACTAGTGGCCTTTGATCACACGACTCCTGATTCGGCCAATTGGTGGCGGATCGCGGTGGCATAGTGGCGGTGCAACGGCGGCGCTAGCTCCGAGGATTTTTCCGGCGAGCTACCTTAGGGCTTTCAAAGAGCTCGTCACGGGTAAGACAATGCCTTTTACGGATCGCATTTTGGTTCACCGGTTTGGAAGTAATTTGAGTTTGAAGATTTTAGGGTTTTCGTGTTCTTAGATCTGAAATTTGAGGAGATTGACTTGGAATTTCTAGAAATTGATCGAGGATTCGGAACGGGCACGAAGACTTCATTCAGGACTGATTTTTCGGGATTTTTTCCGGCGAACTTCGGCGGGGGTCCAAATTCCGGCAGCTACAGTGGTGGCCTTCTGACGGCGTCTGGTCAGAATGTTCTTCTCGTTGTGGTGAGCTCAACGCCACTTTCCGTTCGTTAATCGGACACTCGATTTATTTATTACGAATTATTTTGCGTAATTGTGATTATTTGAATTAATTATTTTAAGTGCAAATAAATTGGTTATTTTTGGTTTGTTGATCGAGATGTATTCCAATCGTATATGAAAACATGTATTGAATGGATTGTGATATGCATGAATGTTTCGATTTACAATTTGAATCCGATGTGATGAATTTACGCTATTTGTTAAGTACGAAGGGGTGTTAGTGTAATATTTAGAAACTAATCGTTTATGTGACTAAATGAACTTGAATGATATTTTAGAAGAACGAACATGTTGTGATTTCTCTATATGAATTTGAGACGTTCTCAATGTTATCTTTGTTGTAAATTGTGTTTCAAATATAAAATTGAGATACATGAAAGATGCTTGAACAACTTGAGACTTGATGAATGATAGGAGTTAAAATTGTAGTATCTTGATTTACTCTTACTACTCGAAAATGGTATATTATGAATTACGATAAATTGATAATTGTCATGCTTGTAAGTAATTAATTCCTAGTTGAATAATTGTATAAACACTTTAAACGAACAATTATGCTTAGTAATCAACTAAGGGGATGTATGTGTAATAATTCTAAACTTTTATAAATAACTTAGGGGATGTAAGTGTAATATTTATGAAACTATGAATGTGACTTGAGCTTGTGTACCAAACATGTTGTGAAGTTGTAAAGTATGATCTTAAGTGAATTAAACGCACTCTTTATTTGTATCAAGCATGCCATCTACCTACAACAACTTTGAATGTTTATATGATCAAGTTGCTCTTACTTATGCACTTTATAACTCGACATGAACTTGATGCTTAATTCTAATATTATAATTGAACCCTGTGCCATTGGATGATTTAATGTGCATTTTGTGAATACATTGACTTCCTAAATTGATCTTGCATCTTTGGATATGGAATTGCGTGTCGGTTGCTTGTAAATATGACCTTGTTGAGCATTGATATGCCTTGAATGACCACGACACCTTATCCAAGCACAACAAGAACACTTATGCATAACCACGATCATGTTGAACAACGCCGTGCGTCTTGTTTGGTTCATATAGAGTCTAAGTCTGGGCTTCTGTATGTCTTGTCACAGAGTTTGGTGGTGCCGATGGGCCCGAGGTTTAGAGTGCTTGGCCCTTCACACTCTCAGACTCTACTTTCACGAGGTGAGGTTTAGGATTTTGTATAGCTATGCGGCCTATAGCCTTAATATGCTGATTTCAACCCTTGCATGCGAGTATATCTATTATAAATACGTATGCGTTGGATATGATATGTTTATGACCATGTGAATCAGCTCTGTTTTGGGAAAATTAGATATGAAAGCATATGTAAGCTGTTTTGAAAAGTATGTTATGTTATGTTTCTGTAGCGAGTTGGCCATGAAATATTGGCATCTGTATGTATGTATGTATGTGGATCCGAGGAGCTATGGGTAAGGAATCCTTGGGACGGTATAGGGCCGTCAGGGCTCGGCCTGTGCATAGTCTCCATTTGAGATATCATCGCGCGACTCAGGGAGATAGGGGAGGCGTGATATCTTGAGCCTTCGGTGTACAGCCGGGGAGGACTCTTGTGGGTTCGCAACCCCTTGAGAGTATGTCTGATATGGATGGTTTGGGGACGGTACATCCCCTCCATCATTGATGTGAGGGTTGGATTGATTTTTATATTCTATGATTTGATGTGTTCTGAGGAGTAAAGGTTGGAAGCTCGTACTCACCGAGCATGTGTTCTGTTCTGTCTGGGAATCATGAATCGAGATAGAGTTTTTGAAATGTTTTCTAAAGCTTATACTTATAACTATCTTTTGGGTACTTTTGGAAATGTCTTTGGTATGCAACACCTATCTCCGGTTCATGAGTCCACCCTTCTGATATGTGCTATGCTTTATATATATAGAGTGGGTGTGCGTCAGCCCCCTCACTCAGTCAGTTGACTGACACCTCATTTTATCTTTTAGTTGCAGGTTTTTTTTTGCTTGAGCTAGGCGGATGTGAGTCTTCTGGGTCACACTTGTCGGTTTAGTTGGTGTTAAGATGCATTTGTCACATACTCTATTTATGTTATGTATTCTTATTTCGCTTTTGGAGATTATGTTTTATGCTCTACTTAGACTTAAACCATTGTGGGGTTAGTATGCTAGCATTTGGATGTAATTAGCTATTCTGCTGATACTTATGTTGGTTTATTACGTTGCGATGATTTGAGATTCGGGACTAGGTATCTATGCTAGTTGAACCCGTCACCTGTTATGTATGCTGATATTCGGGACTAGGTATCTATGCTAGTTGAACCCGTCATTTATTTTGTACGTTGATTAAATTGCTTCCGCTATCTGATGATAATTGATTTAAATTGCTTCCGTGCTCTGAGTCTGTCGAGTTAGATCCGCCTAGCCTAGTGTGTGAGTTGGTCTCCCATTCGCTTTGATTCGGATTCGGGCATGGACTTTCCATTTCGTGACCGGGTCTGGGTCTTAGTGCGGGGGATGTGGCATCCTCCGTTTGTGGTGTTACAGAGGATGTTGATGTGAAGGTTTACCGAAGTGTTGTCGACGGGGTGACATGCTGAAAATGAAATACAATACAAAATATCGATGCATGCGGGGTTTAGTGCATGTTCGTGTGAACAATTAATACAAATAATGACAAATAAGTCACACAATTGATATAGTGAACGCAAACAAACACGTAATCCTAATTCGAACGACCTAGACAAACCCAACACGACGCACGACCTCCGATTTTGCAACCTAGAGCTCTGATACCACTTAAGTATGTAGCACCTCGAGCGGTGGGTTCCACATCCCCCGCACCATGGCTCGACATATGTAACGAAATAAGGACTCCGCACATGCATCAAACCATGGCGAACGAGAGAAAAACAAAAAACAAAACCCTAAGCTAGGTGGTCTAGACTCCAAATCAGAGTGCGTAACAAAATTCAAAGCAAAAGCGGAAGCAACAAGATCCAAACTAAACAAATATACATACGTGCAAAATACAAGTTTCAAATAAAACGAATATGCATATCTTGCCACTACGGGCCAAAATAAAGCATAACATGCTATTTAAATCAAAACATGATCATATACAAGGTTCAAACGCTCAAGAGTACAAAATAAAATACAAGAGATGCATGAGACTCGCTACAAGACTCCAAGACTCAAAAGCAAGACCGCCTCCTAGCACGAGCCACGCCAAAACCTGCAACTCAAAGACAAGGGGAAAAAAGAGAGAGACAACGAGGGTCAGTCCTAGAGACTGGAGAGGGGGCTAACAAACAAACCCGTATACATATACAGCAAAGCACGTATCAAGATTGTAAATAATCCATGAACCGAGGACATTTTTTGCACGCCAAAACGTTTCCCGTGATAATAGATATGTATATTTAAAAGAAGTTAAAGGCCCGAAGGCTAAAATAACTAATTTTAATTACTTAAGAGTCTATTCCCGTTTCATAGATTTCAAGAAAAGACAAGACAAGATAACCTACCCGGCGAGTATGGGTTTCCTCCAAACTCCTCATGTCAAGACAAGTACAAGTCAAATCAAAACAAACCTACCTCAAGCTCCGGTGATGGAAGGGTTGTGTATACCCTAACCATCCATGAAGCGTGTATATATGGGTCATGAGTTTCGCGACACTCACGCCCGAGGACTTCGTCCCCCACCAACCTCCTAGTGGGTTTTGGGTTCGTCCTATCATGTGGAGATCGTCTTCTGGAGTTAACCCGATGGCCCCGATACCGTCCCGGGACTCTTTCAAACAAATCTCCCGGGCCCAACAAGTCATGTACAAGTTCAAGTCAAACGACCTATCTTTCAAGTTCCATAGCTCGCTACAAGTTCAAAACGTAAACCAAAGCTTTTCAAAACAAAATAAAACATAGCGTATAAAAGCATTTTCAAAGTCTTTAACAAGTGGGACGAGCCCTCAAAATACATATCAAGCACGTATCTATCATATCATATACATATTTTGCATGCAGGCTTCAAAAGACATAGGGGTTATAGGTAAAGATAACTAAAAGAAACGAAACCTCACCCTCGAGACTTAACTGGAGCAAAAGAAGGCAAACCGATGCCTATGAACCACCACGAGATGATCCCCTGAACAAGTCAAGTACAAGAGATAACCTTAGAATCAAAATGAACCAATTAGATGCTCGGCATATGCGTATGAATGCAAATGATGCGAGTGAAATGCAACAACATAGCATTCAAGTCACATTTAAGCACATCAATTCATATCAAGTTATAGCGATCATATTTCAGGTCAAATAAGTTCATAATTCACTTACAAGCTGCATAACATATCATATAACAATTACTAATGCATACGTATCACAAGAGGGCAAAGAGATATCAAATAAATCAAATAGACAAGGCATAAGTTCATTCATCCACGTAGGAGAACGTTCAAAGCACATATTGATATATTTTGCATGTAAGGGCATCGAAAGCATATAATAAGTTCATATTCAAGCATGTAACACATAATTCAACAAGTTAGCAAGTCACATGAATCGAATACGAGGCAATTAGAACAAGAAATGATCAACAAAGCAAGTAGGACACGCATGAAGGGCATACAACGAACACTTGCACATAATTCAAGTTATAAACACATAACGAAGGCCATAACACATAGCACAATAAGTAAACAATGAAGACTGAACATAAACAAAGCAAGCAAGGTCGAACAAACACTAGGAAGCACGAGCAAGAACCTGCCGCCCAATCATGGCCACGACGCCACTCCAGAGCCATCTACTGCCAAGTGGTTGCGACCACGACATCCCTCCAGATCCAAAACTACTGCCTTGGCTCGGCCGCGATTAAAAACAAGCGTGGCACAATCGCAACCGCGCCCCTGCTACGTACCTACGAAAAAATCGAAGCAAAACAGGGGAAACTTGGAGAGGGAAGAAGGAGCACGAAGTAGCATCTAAGAATCAATGAAAATACACAAATTACACCTTTATTCATGCGAGAAAACAACAATAATTTGAAGCTAAGGAGCAAGGAAGCATTAAGTTCATGTATTGACAAGTTCTTCAAGCTTTTATGAAAGTTTAGTAATGGAGGGTCAATTTGCAGTCATATATCACGAAATTAAGCTCCATAAAAACATCAAGGAGGTCAAGTAGATAATATATATAGCTTCAAATCAAGATACAACTCAAATATTGGCAAGAAAACATCAAATATACATCGAACGCTTACTATTCACATTCTAGTCCATTATATGCTCAAATCACAATGAATTCATGCAAATCATGACTTAGAAGA
This sequence comes from Lantana camara, assembly GCA_037501455.1. Taxonomy (NCBI): domain Eukaryota; kingdom Viridiplantae; phylum Streptophyta; class Magnoliopsida; order Lamiales; family Verbenaceae; genus Lantana; species Lantana camara. Next base: position 96,276,353 of record CM074857.1, on the reverse strand, counting down.
AACACAAGAGAGTGGACAACAAGAAAACATGCCTACATCTTCTATTGGAGAAGAATCGAAGAAGAAACGAGCTCGGAAAGCTCACGAATGAATAGTGCCAGGTGGCTCTTCTCTCTTCTCCCTTTCTTTCTCTTTTTAGCTTCTTTCTTCTCTCTATCTTGCTGGTTCACAAATGAGAGTGTAAGGGATGGTTAGAGGGTTTAATCATGGTTAATTAGGCTCAATAATTAAGGCATTTGGTTAAGAAATGAGTCAGTTATGGCTAAAACCGTAAAAGGTAGCAAACACACGCGAGGCTCACGGTATGAGCAAAATTCGAGGGTTCAAACAGCCCTAGAAAAATACAAGGCTAGGTTCTAAAGCTTCCAAATCTTTTTACGAGTCCAATGCCTCTTCTAGAATTTGAATCCGAATTCCCGAGCTCAAGTGACACCTTCTGGAACCCAAGACGCGCTAAGGCGAGTTAGGCACTCGAGTCCCTTAACAAATAAAATGGTTTAAGAACCGTATCAAACAAACTCAAAAATAAGAAATGAGCAAGTAAACAAGTTCATAAAACACATATCCCATACATAGAAAAGTATTACAAAAATTGAAAATCAAATACAAACACATACGAATCAAGTACAGGGGGCAGACGAGCAAATACTTTCAAAAGTTCATATAATACACTTAGCACTTAAATCATATAAATTCAAGGAAGCACATCATCAATATAATAATCATATAAAAGAATAATTAATTAAATTAAACGTGCACTTAGCACTCTCGTTACGACATACTTGTACGGCCGAATAATCGGTGCGTTACAAATTCTTACTACCCTAACTTACCATTATGTGTTAACTTGATGTTAGTATAGTTTTCTTTGAGTTTTTAAGGTGTTTGAGGGCTGAAATTCAAAGAATTCTAGCCCAGTCGTGCCTAACGCCCGTTAGGGTATTTGTGTGTTTTTGGTGAGTGACGACCGTTAGCTGCTCCTGGGAGCTGTTGTACTCACTAACGGCCGTTAGTGGCATTACAAAGGAAGGGAAATAATGGCCGTTAGTCCCCCAGGATCTTTGGTCATGTGTTTTGTTTGCTTGTTTTCCTATTTTACTCGTTTTCCTTCCCGATCTTGATCTTAATACGTTATGTGCTTATTTACATGTATGAATTACCATGTTATGAGTTGTATTACTTGATCTTCATATAATTTGATCGAGCTACGAACGTGCATGCCTTAAGTGATACCTTATAAAGTGCTATGTGCTTTTCCTTACATCGTTTATTATTCTAAGTGATTTCTCTTGCCTTCAAGTTCACTTTATGATATAAATTGATAAATGTATAATATGTTATAATGTGCTTATGAATCTTATGGCTTAAATTATGAAGTATAAATGTGGCTTTCGAGTATAAACGTCTAAATGTCACAATGTAACCTTCCTTGCAACCCTTGCCTTCTCTATGTGTTTAATGGATTCTTTTCACTTCTAAATGACTCATATGCATTCCTAACATGCATTATAACATATATTGAATAAACGATTGGTATTTAAATGAAAGAATAGTAACAAAAGAACACGATCTACTCGTGTAATGAATGATTGAATGGTTTACGTGTCTAAGTGGCATTAATTGTATACATGAACCTTTGCATAGCATATTGCTATACCTTGTACATGTCATGTCACGTTAATGTATTGTCGTGCATCTTATATGGTTCATATAGAGTCTTGAATCTCATGATTGCACCGTGTTATCTTTTGTACAGTTTCTCTAGGGCGGAGACTTGCCGGGTTCATAGGTTACCTCCGGGTCTTCTTTTCTTCTTGGTCATGTTCGGTAAGGTGTAGCCAGGTGGGTTTCTCTTCTATTAGTTATAATTGACCCGATATATCCAACATGAAAGTCTTAAGCCAAAGTATGTGTATATATATATATATGGAGTCTTTCAAAGAGTCAATGTTTTAACGTAAAACCTTTCTTTTATAAAACCTTACCAATGTTTGGTGAGTTCAGTGATCACAATGATTATGGGGGCCCTGGGACTAAGTGTACGTGGCTATCCGAGGAAGTATGGGCTGACGGTGATCCCCGTGTACTAGTCTCGACGCAACAATTACGGTGATACTGGCCCTTACTAGGAGATTAGCGGGGAATGGGAGCTAAGGCTTTTGGGTCTTCATGGACCCCACTAGCCGTAATGAATGGGGGATGCATCCCATGGGGCGATGTGTGTGGGTCGGTACACGGCAGCTAGGGGAACAATATCGTTGGGTGGGAAGGTACACCTCACCCAAAGGCGCGTTTCTAAACGGAGAAAAAAGGAGTAACTGATTATGCATGAGTGAATGAACGAATGATTATGAATGAATGAATATTGTGTGATCACTAATGAATAAATGAATGAATGAATATTGTGTGATCACTAATGAATGAATGAATGAATAGATAATGCACACACGATGAGAAGGTTGGAGAATTTTTGCCCTCTCGTTGGGCTCACTTAATGACTTAAGGAATGAATGAATGAATTTGATCGTTGTAATCCCGAGCGTTATTTTCTTTGTTTTCACCCACTTGGGAAATGTTTCAAGACCTCGTACGGGATTATAACTTGCATGTGTGAGTGTTTAATTTCTGCACTATTTATATTATAAGCCCCTGTTTTATTCCCTTATATTATAGACTGAACCCGGATTGTTTTCAGTTTTCTTGCAGGTTTGGAGTGCTAGACGAGAAGTTGGGTCTGTCAAGTCTCTTGGTCAAGTCTGAGTCTGTTCATATGCATATTGTAAATTGAATAAGCTAGGAAGAATGTATGAATTGTTATGTTTATATTATGTTGTATCGGGACAGGCTTCTAGGGATAGATTGAACCCGTCACTTATGGTCTTTATTGTGATAAATTATATGATTTGCTTCCGTTTATGCTTTTGTTTTGTTGAAGTGCTTAATTGGTTTCGAGGTTTTAGCTCCCGCCTAGCATAGTAGTGAGTGAGTCCCCGTTCGCTCTGATCTGACACGTATATGGATTAACCATTTCATATGTGGGTCGGGTCTTAGTACGGGGGATATGGCGTTACGCGCTCGAGTGCTATATCCTTAAGTGGTATCAGAGCTCTAGGTTGCAAAACCGGAGTTCTCGTGTCGTGATTGAGTCTGTTTAGGTCGTACAGCATAGGAACTAATTGTCAACGTGAGCATTGCATTGATTTTCATTGCTAATTGTTACAAATTGTTGAAAATTACTTGTTATACGTGAATTACTTTTAATTTCATTGCTTTACGTGTTGTATTTTACATTTAATATGTGTCTCACTTTACATTTAATATATATTTATTGATCCAAATATGTGCGATAAGCATATCCTAATCCGCATGCATCTATATTCCAGTTGGGTCTTTGATTATAAGTTGTTATCACGCTAACAACGCTACTATTAACCTCAACTACAAGTTTCTTCTACTAAACCAATGAAGGGATTATGGATCCAACGGGATTTGAAGGCCGGATGGAATTACATTTCATTGCCCGGCATTGTGAGAGAAGGCTTTGACCATGAAAAAGTTCATCAATCTCATTCTTTCTACAAGTCTTGAAGATTATCGCCATAGGTGCATCATGGGGACCCAAACCACCAATTTAAAGAATACATGAAGTAACGGGATACGCGTGGAACTCTTAGTCATCAAACTATGAAGATACTTAATACAAGATCAAACCACTCAAAGCTTATCACCGAGACCTTCAAGGATAACATCCGGTTTAGATCTAAATTCAAGGTGTATTAAAAGTCTCCTAACTAAGATGTATGGAATGGAGAGTGTCAATCATGTGAATTCACTATGGGTCCAAGCAAGGAAGCTTAATTGACGTAACAACTACCGTGAATTAACGAGTGGACATGAAGCTGAAATACAAAAAAGGAGTTAAAGGAATTCGAGTTCTACCCTCGTATTAGGACTTCGGGAAATACGGTGATATATGGAAGCAATCAAGAATTGAAAAGCACCATCAATGATCGAACAAGGCTCAACCTTGCAACTTATACTCACAAATCAAGATCCGAGGCGAGGATGCCTTGCTAAAACCGCTACTATGGTGACATGTTCATTGCATCCATGGCACGCAAATCATACATTGCGCTGGTATATTTTGATTTCATTTATGTACTTTAATATCGTGATTTCATTCGTGTTGCACGTTTTAATGTGAAATATGTGCTTCATAACATTGGCACTTTAACTCGACATGTATTATTTCAGTTTTTACTTGTTAGGATGCCTTTTCCCTTACTTGTTAGGATGCCTTTCCCCGTTTGAGGCTTCAACTACTATTTCAATTAAAGCTCTATCGAACAGGGTGTTGAAGAAGAACCTTTCTGGTGATAGGGTTGAGATAGAGATGGAAATGGTATTTCAGAAAGTAAAGGGTTGAAGTTAGTTTTGGGATGTTCAGAACGGATACAAAAGAAAAAGGAATTCCGGATAAAAAGGGGATTTAAAGAACGAAGGATTTGGGATGCCATTCACTTTGATCGTTTCCAAGTGAATGTGAATAATACACTGAACGCAATTCCTGATTAGAATTTCTTGTTCCGAATAGGTCAAGAATTCCGACTCTGAGGTGATGAATAGAGATCAACTCGAGGAGGCGAAATTCTTAAGGGGGAAAGCACGACCAAGAGGCAAACTTAAATTGAAGGTTGTGCTTGAGGAAGTACTTTAGTAGGAACAACAGAAATGCAAACCAAGGTAGGCATGAAAATCCTAATAATAGTGATGGAAAAAGAATGAGACGGTCTATCAGTCTAAGTCCGTCAAAGTAGGAGTTAGGTTACTACACCTGGGTTGAAGACTTCCATGAGGCGTCGAAAATATTGGTTTATTTGGGTATTCATGTGTACGTAATTCAGATACCGAAGATGATAGTATTATCAGAGAACTTCTGATGGATTTCTAAAGTAGTTTTGAAGAAGAGGAGCTTAGTCAAGTGCCATGTTTATAGATGATGTCAATGAATTCCATTTAATCAAGTCTCCATCGAAGAACTAAACCAGTACGCGCCCAGAGAAGAATTACGGGTTGACAATGAGGGAGCGAAGAAATTAATGTACCATCACCTCTGAGAGGTCTATTTGAAGTCCAAGGACTTTACCAAATCGAGGAAGATAATCAGGGAGTAAGAATCAGAATAGAATCAAGAATGGAATCGATCGAGGGTCTAATTTCTTCTCAACTGGTATATACTAGAGATATCAAAGACAAGCCAAGAATCGAGCCAGCGTTTGGGTCAGACCACACATTTAGTCTATAAAGTTATCAACTCCAAATTTCTTTACTACGGTGAACGGTACAAGAAACATTCATGGTATATGCATACATACAATTTTAACTTGAGAAAATTCTCGGTATTATGTGCTTTATTATTTGGCTATATAATTGTTCCTAGTGTTAGGAATAGTGCCCTAGAAAGCCGATTGTATATCCGCTTTGTGATTTTCCTTATTGTAATCACAGACAATCTTTGAATGAAATAACGAATTGAGGCAACACCTCTTTATATGCTCTTGTTTGGTATGCGTTTACTTTAGCTGTGCATGTATGAGAACTCCCCCAATCCTGATGACTTTAGGACTCTACCATTTAGGAGAAATGGTTCATGAAACGAGCCCTATATCACATAAGTCATGATTAGTAAAATACTCCAAGCCGATGAGTCCTACCGACAGTGGGAGTGTCAACCTGACTCCTCTAAGGCTTGCTTGTGGGATCACGTCCTTAAGAAGGACCACCTTGTTTCATGGAGGCACAAAGTGTATAGATGATACGTGTGTGATACATGAGGGGCTTACTTCAGTAAGTAAGTTCACTGAGGTGCCCCGTGTGAGAACATTCCTAAATGGGAAAGGAAGTTTCTATTTCAGGAAATGGAAACTTCCAGATTAGGAAATATCTCACTAGTCATTGATGTGATTAATTGATCCTTAGACTTGAGGTTCCATGTCACTTTATGAGTTAACTCTGTAGTCTTAGGTATAAGCTTTAAAGGGTGTCGCCTTAGACAACTGATTCAAGGCTTATGTTGGGGCTGCACAAGTGATTCATGAAAGTGAATGAGAATCAAGAAAGGACCTACACTTGCATTTGCAAGGTGATCTCTTATTGTGTAAGTCATTCATATGCCATATGGAGTCCTTGGCCAAGGCAGTAGATCAAGACATCAAGAAAAGGGTTTCTTGGATTGAGATCAAATGGATATTAAATGCACTTAGCTTTAAGACTGGATTATTAGGGTTCTGATTATTCCCTTACCCTAGATCTTGGTTGAGAGATAGTAAGTAGGAGGATTGTATCTCACATGAATCAATGACTTAAAGGTACTGTCTAATCCGAACATTCCAATTCAGCTAGGGGTTAAACACCTGTTGCTAGACTATGGTCGTTTAATCTGTGGACTGATTAATTAATTAGTGAATTAATTAATTAGGGTCACTGCTAATTGAATTGAGAACCTAGAGGGTCACACACAACAACTTGGTTACATGAGTTAAGGCTTGAAAATGATTAAACGAGTTAATCGGGCCAAGAGGGTTCCACACGTGTGGGTCACGTGAGTGACACGTGTCCTTGTGACACGTGTCTCACACGTATATATATATATATATTGTATATATATATTAAATAATTAAATGTGTTAATTATTTAATAGACTTTGGTTTAATTTTGAATTAAAAAGAAAGTCTTATTTTGGAGAAAATTAATCTAGTTAATTAATTACGAATTAATTAATTAGATAAATAAGTTATTTATTTATTAATAAATAAAGTATAATAATATACAAAAGGGTTTGGATATTTTTAGCTCTCTTAAAAGTTGATTTGAATTAGAATTCAAAGTCAAAGTTGGAAATTACTTGATGATCAAGTAATAGGAGAGAGGGACCAAATCCTTAGTACATAAGGACTAGGATTTTCGGCCACCCCTCCCATTCCTATATATAGGGGAGCTCATGCTCCCCTTAGAGAGTAATTGGCAATTCTTTGGTTCATGTGTTGAACACCATCCTTTCTCCAAGATAAATCAAACCCTAGGTTAAGCCTAAACACTAACTAGAGAACTAGCATCCTTACTAGTTAGATTGTAGTCAAGTTGGTAGACTATCTCTAAAGAGCTTCAAGTTAGAAGTTTTGAAGATTCGAGCTTTACCAAGGAGAGGGGATCAAGCCGCCAAAAGAGCGTTCTTGGGTGGCCTGAAACGCTTCAAGAAAGATTGTTGAAAAGTAAGTTTCTAATCTCTACGAATTTGGATACACGATTGCGAGTCCAAGATCCTTTTGTTGGAAAATTTTTAAATTTTCGTTGTTTTTCTGATTTCGTTTTCCAACAAGTGGTATCGATGCCACCTCGTTAATCGTGTTTCTGATTCGTCTCAATTATTCTGAATTTTGTAGAAATTCTTAGGCTTAGATACGAATTAGATATTCATGAGTTCTTTTAGAAAGCCTAAATTACGAAACTGTAATTTTTCTTGAATTTCTGAAACTGTTTTCTTAAATTGTGTTTTTGAAAACCGTTTTGATTGAAATCTATTTAAATCGTATTTTTCTTAATTTTGGATTGAACCGGGTTTTGGAGAAACCCAAAATACGAAACGGAACACGAAAAGGACGAGCCTAGGCGTGCTAGCACGTTGCACGCCCAGGCCCCGTCGCCGCTGCCCAGCCCTCCCGCAACCACGCGGGAGAGCCGCCCGCACCGTCCCGCAACAGAGCGGGACGCCCAGGCCGAGACCGCCCGCCATCGGACGGGCACTGCTGCGCGCGACTAGCGCACAGGCCACGCGCCCAGCGCACGCACGCGGGCGGCAATTGCGAATTTCGAAGTAAATTCCTAGTATTCCATCAATAGGTTTTGAGTTTAGTAATTAAAGCTAGTTATTATCCACGAGTCGTGGGATAGCTAGTGGAGCTTATTAGTTCTTAGTTACCTAATTGATCATTTTAAATGGTCAATATTTCGTGGTCAATTTTGGCAAGGGCGATGTCCGCGAGTCGTGGGTCGTTCGAACTAAGTTTTGATCATGATCTTATGATTGATAGGTCTAGCTTAACGCCTAAGTAAATATAGATGTTACACGAGTCGTGGGTCCATATTGAAAGATAGGCGATGCAAAAACAATTACTAAGAGTTCTAAAGGTGTTAGAATTGGTAAGTTGTACCTACCTAGGGTTTTACTTAGAACGTCCGCGAGTCGTGGGTTCGAGGTAAAATGCTTAGGATCTTAGTACCCATTGGGAAACGTGTTCCTCTTAGATCTTTGGGAATTATAGATCTTTGAAAAACAGTGGGAGCTACATTAGATTAAAGACCTTATCTTTTGTATATCGTTATAATTCAGCATGCTCACTAGTTCTCTGTTTTACCATTTAGGTCGTAGATTCTGTGATTCTCTACGTGTTTTTGAAATGGCAACCAAAAACTCTCTTGTATCGATCCTCGAGTCAAACAAGTTGACTGGTCCCAACTATTCTGATTGGTTGAGGAATCTAAAAATCATTTTAGATTCTGATCCCGAAGGGGACGCTCCCACTCGGGCCGAGTGGGAAGCGATCCAGAAGTAGAAGGATGATAATCTCCAAGCCCGTTGCCTTATGTTGGCTAACATGTCTCCGGACTTGCAAAGGCAACATGAGGTCATGGAATTTGCTTGGGAGATTTACGACCACTTAGAGCAACTTTACCGCCCTCATGAACGTGTTACAAGGTATAACACTTCAAAGGAATTGTTCCACTTGAGAATGAGGGAAGGTTCCAGTGTCCATGAATATGGATTCAAGTTTCTCGCCCTTACTGAGAAACTTGCTTCCATGGACATGCCACTGAAGCTTTCAGTGGACTTGTTGCTAGCCTCGCTCCTACCATCATTCAACCCATTTGTCTTTAACTTCAATATGAATCATGCTGGTGCTACTGTAGTTGAGCTGATTAGTCAACTTGTGACTGCTGAAAGCACGATCAAGAAGGACAATAAGGTTCTGATGGTGAATGCTCCATCTTCCTCTTCTGGGCCTTCTAAAGGTAAGGGCAAGAAAGCCCAAAAAAAGAAGAAAAAACCCCTTAGGCCCACTGGTGGCGTTTCGAAGGGGAAGGCCCAAAAGAAGAAGCGTGATCAGAAAGAGGATGTTTGCTTCCATTGTGGCAAAGCGGGACATTGGAGGAGAAACTGCCCAGAGTACAAGGCTACTCTAAAGAAAGGTATGTTTCTCGTTGAAATAAATCTTTCTATTAATTCTAGTTCTTGGGTACTTGATACCTGTTTTGGAACTCATATCTGTAATGATGTGCAGATGCCAAATGAGGTTCAACAACTCAAAGAAGGAGAATGTGTCTTGAAGATCGGCGATGGCTCAAATGTTGAAGCTCGAGCTTTAGGCACAATTAGATTAGATTTGGGTAGTTTTGAGTTAGTTTTAAACAAAGTCCTTTATGACCCGAGCATTATTCGTAATATAATTCCAGTTCCAATTTTAGATTGTAAAGGTTATGAAACTTATATTAAGAATGGTAAATACTTTATCAAACGGAACAACTCTTCCGTTCACATCGGTACTCTAAGTAATGGACTTTATCTAACTCAGAATATCAATATTATGAATATACAACGAGAAACTAAACATAAGAGAGATGACAAAGTTTTAGCTCCCTTATGGCACGCTAGATTAGGACACATTTCCAAGAACAGAATTAGCAAGATAAACACTTTAGGATCATTCTCTGAAAATGATCTCAAAGAGTTAACTTTTTGCGAATCCTGTCTCAAAGGAAAAATGTCCAAAGTCCCTTTTAAAGGAACTGTGGAACGTGCCACTAAGGTTTTGGATTTGATCCATTCTGATGTTTGTGGACCGCTTAGTGTAAGCACTAGAAACAATCATCAGTATTTCATAACCTTTACTGATGACTTTAGTCGGTATGGTTATGTATACTTAATGAAGTATAAATCTAAAGCTTTTGTGAAATTCTTAGAATTTCAAAAGGAGGTTGAGAAACAAACTGGTCACAAGATCAAAGCACTTCGATCTGATCGAGGAGGTGAGTATCTTAGTGAAGAATTCATCTCAAAGATAATGGGATTATCTCTCAATGGACTCCTCCGGGAACTCCTCAGCTTAATGGAGTTTCTGAGAGAAGGAATCGAACTCTACTTGATATGGTTCGTTCCATGATGAGTTTCACTGACTTACCACCTTCTTTCTGGGGTTATGCCCTAGAAAGTGCAGCAAAGATTTTGAATCTAGTTCCCTCTAAGTTAGTCTCTAAAACGCCCTATGAAATGTGGCATGGTAAAATCCCTAGTTATTCTTACTTAAGAATTTGGGGTTGTCCTGCTTACGTGAAGAGGACAGTGGGAGATAAGTTAGAATCTCGTTCTAACTTATGCTACTTTGTAGGTTATCCTAAGGAATCCATAGGATACTACTTCTATGATCAATCTGAACAAAAGGTGTTTATTTCCAGAAATGCTACTTTTCTTGAGGAACCGTTCCTTAAAGAAAAGAAAGGCAAGATCATAGAATTAGAGGAAGTACAAAGTGACCCCACGCCACCCACTGAAGAAACATCCCCTTCTGATCAACAACAACCAATCACGAATTTCGATACACATGTAAATCCTCCTCTAAGGCGTTCTCCTAAACAGCCTGAGAGATGGTATGGATTCTTCCATGAAATCTCTCAAAAGGATAATGATCCTTTAACATATGAGGAGGCACTTTCAGATTCTGACTCTGAACAGTGGATAGAAGCCATGAAATCCGAAATGGATTCCATGAACTCCAACCAAGTTTGGACCTTGGTAGATTTGCCTGATGGGTCAAACCCATAGGTTGCAAATGGATCTTTAAGAGAAAGCTTGGAGTTAATGGAAGCATTGCAACCTACAAAGCAAGACTGGTTGCAAAAGGATTCACTCAAAGACCCGACGTGGACTTTGATGAAACCTTTTCGCCAGTTGCAATGCAAAAGTCTATTCGAATCATGTTTGCCATTGCAGCATATTATGACTATGAGATATGGCAAATGGATGTGAAAACTGCTTTTCTCAATGGTGATATTGGTAAAGACATTTATATGGAGCAACCCATAGGTTTCACGTTCAGTGGGAGTGAGCAAAAGGTTTGCAAACTCCAAAGATCAATCGATGGATTGAAACAGGCTTCTAGGAATTGGAACATTCGATTTGATGAATCGGTCAAAGCGTTTGGCTTCATTCAAATTTTGAATGAATCATGTGTGTATAGAAAGGAATTGGAGACCTCAGTGCAATTCTTAGTACTTATGTAGATGACATCCTTCTTATTGGGAATTCGAAGGATGACATGAAAGTGACTAAGTTATGGTTATCGAACCAATTCGAGATGAAAGATCTTGGTGATGCATCCTATATCCTTGGAATTAAAATCTATCGAGATAGATCTAGAAGGTTAATAGGACTATCACAGTCGATGTACATTGACAAAGTATTGAAGAGATTCAATATGGAGTCAGCAAAGGTTAAAAACCTTCCTATGAGTGTAGGAACATCTCTTTCAAAGAAGATGTGTTCTAAGACTAACCTTGAGAAGGAAAGAATGACTCATACACCTTATGCATAAGCAATAGGTAGCATAATGTATGCAATGTTATGTACTCGACCGGATGTGGCTTATGCACTTTAGTGTAACAAGTCGTTTCCAATCTGACCCTGGAGATGGTCACTGGGCTGCCGTGAAGAATATTCTTAAGTACTTGAAAAGTACTAAAGACATTATTAGTTTACGGAGGTCAGAAAGATCTTACTGTTGAAAGGATACTGCGATGCAAGTTTTGCATCTGACTTAGATGATTTTAAGTCAATGTCAGGATACATTTTCTGCTTAAACGGCGGAGCAGTGACTTGGAAGAGTTCCAAGCAAATGACCACTGCAGATTCGACCACTGAGGCCGAATACTTAGCTGCAAATGATGCAGCTAAGGAAGGTGTTTGGATTAGAAACTTCATTCAAGAGTTGAATGTTGTTCCTAGCATGAAAGACCCCATTACTGTGTTTTGTGACAACACTGGGGTGGTTGATCAAGCAAGAGAACCAAGATCTCACCAACGGACCAAGCACATTATGAGGAAGTATCACCTAATCCGTGATATTATCAAAAGAGGAGATGTGCAAATTGAGAGGGTCACATCAGCAGAGAACGTGGCAGATCCACTTACTAAACCCCTTAGTCGAGAAGCTTTCCAAGGTCATCTTCAGAAGATAGGACTTAGACTAGCTTTAGAACGGCTTTGATGGGCAAGTGGGAGATTGTTAGGAATAGTGCCCTAGAAAGCCGATTGTATATCCGCTTTGTGCTTTTCCTTATTGTAATCACAGATAATCTTTGAATGAAATAACGAATTGAGGCAACACTTCTTTATATGCTCTTGTTTGGTATGCGTTTACTTTAGCTGTGCATGTATGAGAACTCCCCTAATCCTGATGACTTTAGGACTCTACCATTTAGGAGAAATGGTTCATGAAACGAGCCCTATATCACATAAGTCATGATTAGTAAAATACTCCAAGCCGATGAGTCCTACCGACAGTAAGAGTGTCAACCTGACTTCTCTAAGGCTTGCTTGTGGGATCACGTCCTTAAGAAGGACCACCTTGTTTCATGGAGGTGCAAAGTGTATAGATGATGCGTGTGTGATACATGAGGGGCTTACTTCAATAAGTAAGTTCACTGAGGTGCCCCGTGTGAGAACATTGCTAAATGGGAAAGGAAGTTTCTATTTCAGGAAATGGAAACTTCCAGATTAGGAAATATCTCACTAGTCATTGATGTGATTAATTGATCCTTAGACTTGAGGTTCCATGTCACTTTATGAGTTAACTCTGTAGTCTTAGGTATAAGCTTTAAAGGGTGTCGGCTTAGACAACTGATTCAAGGCTTATGTTGGGGCTACACAAGTGATTCATGAAAGTGAATGAGAATCAAGAAAGGACCTACACTTGCATTTGCAAGGTGATCTCTTATTGTGTAAGTCATTCTTATGCTATATGGAGTCCTTGGCCAAGGCAGTAGATCAAGACATCAAAAAAAGGGTTTCTTGGATTGAGATCAAATGGATATGAAATGCAATTAGCTTTAAGACTGGATTATTAGGGTTCTGATTATTCCCTTACCCTAGATCTTGGTTGAGAGATAGTAAGTAGGAGGATTGTATCTCACATGAATCAATGACTTAAAGGTACTGTCGAATCTGAACATTCCAATTCAGCTAGGGGTTAAACACTTGTTGCTAGACTATGGTCGTTTAATTTGTGGACTGATTAATTAATTAGTGAATTAATTAATTAGGGTCACTGCTAATTGAATTGAGAACCTAGAGGGTCACACACAACAACTTGGTTACATGAGTTAAGGCTTGAAAATGATTAAACGAGTTAATCGGGCCAAGAGCGTTCCACACGTGTGAAACCACACGTGTGGGTCACGTGAGTGACACGTGTCCTTGTGACACGTGTCTCACACGTATATATATATATATTGTATATATATTAAATAATTAAATGTGTTAATTATTTAATAGACTTTGGTTTAATTTTGAATTAAAAAGAAAGTCTTATTTTGGAGAAAATTAATCTAGTTAATTAATTAGATAAATAAGTTATTTATTTATTAATAAATAAAGTATAATAGTATACAAAAGGGTTTGGATATTTTTAGCTCTCTTAAAAGTTGATTTGAATTAGAATTCAAAGTCAAAGTTGGAAATTACTTGATGATCAAGTAATAGGAGAGAGGGACCAAATCCTTAGTACATAAGGACTAGGATTTTCGGCCACCCCTCCCTTTCCTATATATAGGGGAGCTCATGCTCCCCTTAGAGAGTAATTGGCAATTCTTTGGTTCATGTGTTGAACACCATCCTTTCTCCAAGATAAATCAAACCCTAGGTTAAGCCTAAACACTAACTAGAGAACTAGCATCCTTACTAGTTAGATTGTAGTCAAGTTGGTGGACTATCCCTAGAGAGCTTCAAGTTAGAAGTTTCGAAGATTCGAGCTTTACCAATGAGAGGGGATCAAGCCACGAGAAGAGCGTTCTTGGGTGGCTTGAAACGCTTCAAGAAAGATTGTTGAAAAGTAAGTTTCTAATCTCTATGAATTTGGATACACGATTGCGAGTCCAAGATCCTTTTGTTGGAAAATTTTTAAATTTTCGCTGCTTTTCTCATTCCGTTTTCCAACACCTAGTTATGATTGTTATTTGATGTAAGTAATCTTAATTACCTGCTCTTTGTGTGGTTATTAATTGATGTTTCGCTACATTTCACTTATGGTTGGTTGTGATGTTTTTATTTCTATGTTGTGTTGCTCGGGAGTATTGGAGACTCTCTTTCCTTGTTGTTCGAGAAATGGGGTTCTCTTCTTGTTGTTTGTGAGAGACGGGGTTCTCTCCTTGTTGTTTGTGAGAGACAGGGTTCTCTCCTTGTTGCTCGAAAGACAGGGTTCTTTCATTGTTGCTTGTTACCTATTTAGCTTGCCTCTGGTGGCAGTGTTGATTCTTGGGTGCATAGGTTTTCGGTGAGGCAAGGGTCATGATAGTAACGTGTTTCCACCTCGAATCGTGACCGTGGTGTATGAAGATCCCCTTGCTGCTTGAAGACTTGACCCAAACTAATTCTTGTCGGGGAGTTGCTAAGCCCGCGTGGGAGGAACATGGGAAAGTTTTGCTTAGAGTCTAGTACACGAGGTAGTGGACCTGAGGACAGGTCTCTTTTAGGGGGAGAGGTTGTAACACCCCGATTTTTCGACAGTACAGGTATGACATCACGAGGGTGTTACTTGCGCTTTTTAATTATTTAATTATGTAATTACATGTTAATTTTAATATTCTTATACTATTTAAACTAATGTGAAATAATTGTTATGGAATTTATTTTGAATTCTTGAACTTTATGCATACGTGATTATGATATGGGCCTCTTTTGCATCCGATTTGATTTTCGTTTTTCATGAAAACATGGTATATAAGAATTATGTGTATTATGATCACGTTTATGTTCTCGTTGCATGATTTTAATCTTGCGTGTTTGAGTTTTTGGTTCGTTTGTGTGATCGGAACCGAGAGGGGGCTAAAGAGCATCTAGCGCACCTCGGGTTCCAAGAGGCATAACTTGAGATCGGAACTCGGATTCGAGTTGTATCACCTCCATTGACCTCGTATCAATGATTCAGAACCAATGGAACTGGCCTCATATTTTTCGAAGACCATTTGGACCTCCGAAATTCAACCGAAACGAGCAGCTCGTACCTAAAATGACATCCTTTGACTACTCTTGAGCATATGGACCCCACCTATCACCCTAAACCCTTAAACCTTGACTTATATACACAAGATACATCTCTCTCTCCTCCCTCACCTTAGCAATTTTGAACCCCCCTCCCTCCCCATAAAGAAGAAAGTTCAGCCAAAAATAGAAGAAAAGAGAAAGAAAGAAGAAGAACTATTCACCTTTTGGGTATTTGAGCTCATACTCACACCATTTCTTCTCCAACTCGAAAGGTAAGCTCATTTTGGTAATCTCCATCTCCTTGTGGTCATTTGAACTTATAATTTGCATGATTTCACTATGATTTGAGCACTCTATGGCATATATGATGAATAGTGAGGGTTTAGAGTATTTTGGTGATTCTAGCATGATTTCTTGTGAATTCTTTTGATGTGAAGCATGTAATATGATCCTAAGACATCCTTTATGACTTCTATGGACTTGATTTAAGTGGTGGGTGAGAATTCATTAGTTTTCCATTTTTGAACTTTGAAGGTTTTGTATGAACTTGACCTCTTTTCACTTGTACCATGTGTTGCTATGGATTTGAATCATATATTGAGTTGAAATGCATGAATTCTTACTACCCTAACTTACCATTATGTGTTAACTTGATGTTAGTATAGTTTTCTTTGAGTTTTTGAGGTGTTTGAGGGCTGAAATTCGAAGAATTCTAGCCCAGCCGTGCCTAACGCCCGTTAGGGTATTTGTGTGTTTTTTGTGAGTAACGGCCGTTAGCTGCTCCTGGGAGTTGCTGTACTCACTAATGGACGTTAGTGTCATTACAAAGGGAGGGGACTAACAGCCATTAGTCCCCTAGGATCTTTGGTCACGTGTTTTGTTCGCTTATTTTCCCGTTTCACTCGTTTCCCTCCCCGATCATGATCCTAATGTGTTATGTGCTTGTTTACATGTATGAATTACCATGTTATGAGTTGTAATTACTTGATCTTGATATGATTTAATCAAGCTACGAACGTGCATGCCTTAAGTGATACCTTATGAAGTGCTATGTGTTTTTCCTTGCATCATTTATTGTTCTAAGTGATTTCTCTTGCCTTCAAGTTCACTTTATGATATAAATTGATTAATGTATGATATGTTATAATATGCTTATGAATCTTATGGCTTAAATTATGAAGTATAAACATGGCTTTCGAGTATGAACGTCTAAATGACACAATGTAACCTTACTTGCAACCCTTGCCTTCTCTATGTGTTTAATGGATTCTTTTCACTTCTAATGACTCATATGCATTCCTAACATGTATTATAACATATATTGAATAAACGATTGGTATTTGAATGAAAGAATAGTAACGAAAGAACACGATCGACTCTTGTAATGAATGATTGAATGGGTTACGTATCTAAGTGGCACTAATTGTATACATGAACCTTTGCATAGCACATTGCTATACCTTGTACATGTCATGTCACGTTAATGCATTATCGTGCGTCACATATGATTCATATAGAGTCTTGAGTCTCACGATTGCACCGTGTTGTCTTTTGTATAGTTTCTCTAGGGTGGAGACTTGGGTTCATAGGTTACCTCCGGGTCTTCTTTTCTTCTTGGTCATGTTCGGTAAGGTGTATCCAGGTGGGTTTCTTTTCTATTAGTTATAATTGACCCGATATATCCAACATGAAAGTTTTAAGCCAAAGTATGTATATATATATATATATATATCGGGTCTTTCAAAGAGTCAATGTTTTAGCGTAAAGCCTTTCTTTTATAAACCCTTACCAATGTTTGGCGAGTTCAGTGATCACAATGATTATGGGGGCCCTGGGACTAAATGTACGTGGCTATCCGAGGAAACATGGGCTGACGGTGATGCCCGTGCACTGGTATCACTGTCATTGTTGCTGTCGGTGATGCCCGTGCACTAGTCCCGACACAACAATGACAGTGATACCGATCCTCGCTAGGAGATTAGCGGGGAATGGGAGCTGAGGGTTTTGGGGCTTCATGGACCCCACTAGCCGTAATGAATGGGGGACTCGTCCCGTAGGATGGTACACATCAGCGGGGACAAGACCCTTGGTGGGTCGGTACACGGCAACCAGGCGGATAGTATCGTCGAGTGGGAAGGTACACATCACCCATGGGCGTGTTTCTAACCGGAGGAAAAAGGAGTAACTGATTAGTGAATGAATGGATGATTATGAACTAATGAATTAATGAATGAATGAATAATGTGTGATCACTAATGAATGAATAGATAATGCACACACGAGGAGAAGGTTGGAGAATTTTCGCCCTCTCGTCGAGCTCATGTAGTGACTTAAGGAATGAATGAATGAATTTGATCGTTGTAATCCCGACCGTTGTTTTCTTTGTTTTTCGTACGGGATTATAACTTGCATGTGTGGGTATTTAATTTCTGCACTATTTATATTATAAGCCCCTATTTTATACTCACCAGTCTCTTCTATACTGAACTCGGATTGTTTTCAGTTTTCTTGCAGGTTTGGAGTGCTAAACGGGCAGTCGAGTCTGTCAAGTCTCTTGGTCAAGTCTGAGGCTGTTCATATGCATATTGTAAATTGAATAAGTTACGAAGAATGTATGAATTGTTATGATTATATTATGTTATTTTGGGACAGGCTTCTAGGGATAGATTGAACTCGTCACTTATGGTCTTTATTGTGATAAATTATATGATTTGCTTCCGCTTATGCTTTTGTTTTGTTGAAGTGCTTAATTGGTTTCGAGGTTTTAGCTCCCCTCTAGCGTAGTGAGTGAGTGAGACCCCGTTTGCTCTGATCTGGCACGTGTATGGATTAACCATTTCATATGCGGGTCGGGTTTTAGTGCAGGGGATGTGGCATCACACACCGGGCGCTACATCTAATCAAAGTAGGTCTTTCTCACACGTCAAAACCTACAAGTTCAAATATACAGACGTCATGTTCGAAAATAAAATCTCGCCTACATTCTGTGTCAGCCTATGTTGCGACACAGCTGCTCATGTTCGAAGATGCACTCTGTTTTTCTGAAATTTTCACAAAAGTCCTTCCTTTTACATACTTTTGTTATTTTTACCCCTAAGTCCTGCAAAACGACAAAATACCCGGATCATGCACCAATAATACATTAAACCACATTAAAAGTACTTAAAACTTATTCATAACGTATGCAAAACTAAGTACTAAAAGCGACTCATCAGGCGTTTTTCATCAAAATTTCAGAAAATTTTCACTATCCAACTCGAGAATTAAAACATGATTTAATAAATCAAATTTAAAATAATTTTTAATCCGATTTATTAGAAAATAATTTTCACCGTATTTCAGGAAACTTTTCAAATTCATAACTCAGGCTTTTAAACAGATTCAAGAATACTCAGTTATTTCTCAAATTCAAGAATTTCTCATAAATTCAATTCAAAACAGTTTTCAAAATAAACGTCACAAACGTGGCTCTGATACCACTGGTTGGAAAAATGAGTTCAAAACATAGCAGAAATTTACAATAATTTTCCTACAAGGAACCGTTGGCTTGCAATTTTTATTTTGAAACTCAAGTGAAAGTTTCTTTCTTGACTAGAATCTTTCTAAGTGTTTTGAGCCACCCTCAAACACTCTTCATGCGATAATGAATTATCTCGTTTCACGACTAGTTCTTTCCTTCTAGACTTCAAAGTAGAAATCCTCTAGAATATATCCACACCTGTCCCAGGTACAAATCAGATTAGTGGGTATGCTGGTACTATAATCTATATATTAAAAGAAACAGAAACGAGATCAAGAGATTAAGAAAAATTCTCCCGTCAAAACCCAATTGATGTGTGAAATAATTCAGACATGATCTTCAAAGTAAAAGCTCCATCTTTTTCTACAGGTTAGAATTGAGAGAGTTTTTCTTTTCTTTGGAATAAAGAATGACACTTCATGAATGCCGGCCTAAAAGAATGAGAGAAAACTCTTCTCTTTTAATCTGATAAGGAACGTAACTTCAAGAGAGAGAGAAAAAAGAGTTTCTTTTCATTCTCTAACTCTAATTGCGTAATGAGATAATATGATATAACTAATTAATAATCATATTATTAATTATTATAATTGTCCTAACTACTATAGGATATTATCTCTTATTTATTTATGAAAATAAATAAATAAACTCAAACATTATCTATTATTTATATCACAAATAAATAGTTTATTATATTTTCTTTATATTTGTTTCATAAATAAATAGTTAGGATAATAATCACATGATATTATCTCTATATTTATTTCATAAATAAATATTTGTGATAATAATAACTTGATATTATCTTTGTATTTATTTCATAAATAAATACTAACAATAATAACTTGATATTATCTCACTTATTTATTTCATAGATAAATAAGTCTTGATATTATCTTTTTATTTCTCAAATAATGTAAGATAATATCTTCTCCTTTATTTCTAAATGAGAATGATAATATCCTTTATTTATTTCCTAAATAAATAAAGTTGGATAATGTCATTTTTATTTCATAAATAAATAATACCAATTTCCAATTAATAATTAATTATTCATTGGGCTTCTTTATTCCGGATTGGACTTTAGAATTAACTCTCTAATTAATTCTAATGGTCATTTATAATTAATTCTCCAATTAATTATATTTGGGTTTTACAAATAATTCTTTAATTAATTGTGCTTGCGCTTTATAATTAATTCTCCAATTAATTATATTTGAACTTTATAATTAATTCTCCAATTAATTAATACATGGTCCGATTTCTCAATTGGACCACGTGTCCAAATTAATGCTCACTTACCACACGTGTACTTTACACGTGTGGTCTCGTTTCGATCAATTGTTTGATATTTCCAAGAATACCCTTTGAACCTAGCATGTGTATGTGACCCTCTAGGTTCATTTTTCAGTTAGTAGTGAGCTTAATTAATTAATACACTTATTAATTAATTAGCTCATAGGTCACACAACCGGCGTGTGACCCCTACCCAAACAATGAATTAAATCGAAAGAACCTTTCATTCAATGACATCCATGAGATACAATCCTCCTACCATTCTATCTCCTGATCAAGTCCTAGGGAATGAGAATAATGAGAGCCCCATTAATCATAATCTTAAAGCTAAGTTCGTTTGATATACATTTGATCTCAATCCAAGAAACAGTTTTTCTGATTTCTTGATCCACTACCTCGGCCGAGGGTTTTAGAATAGTATATGAACGACCTATACAATAAGAGATCTTCTTGCCTTAAGCAAGTGCAGGTCCTTTATTGATTCTCACATGCCTCCATGTGCCACTTTTGTAACCCCGACATAAGTCATAATTCAAATGTCTCGAGCAAAACCCTTTTAGACCTATATCGAAGATTACTTAGTGTGCTCACACGAGAGATCAATGGAATCTCAAGTCAAAGTATTAATTACTCACGCCATTAACATGTTAGATATTTTCTAATCTGGAAGTTTCCCTTTCTAGAAGTGGAAACTTTCTTTCCCATTTAGGAATCTTCACACGTGGGAAAACTCAGTGTACTCGTTCTAATAATGAGCACCCTCGTATTGTGTACGCATTAACTTATGCATTTTACAGTTCATGAAACCCGGTGACCCTTCTCAAGGACACAATCCCACAAGCAAGCCTCAATCGAGCCTAATTGACACTCCCACTATTTGTTGTGCTCATTGACTTGGGGTAGTTTCTAATCCAGCTTAAGTTAGGGCTTATTTCACGTGTCATTTACCTAATGACAAAGTCTATAACAGCCTGATGGATTAGGGGAGTTCTAATACATGCGCACGTAATAGGAAACACATATAACACGCAATAGCACATAAAGAAATGTTTACGTATGATCAATATCAAAATTCTATTATTCAAAGATTGTCTGTGACATAAGAAAAGTCCCAAAGCAGATTAAAACGAATTAGCTTTCTAGGATCCTATTCCCAGCATTAGGATCGTACTGCTGAAACTCATATTTAGCCTAATAGTTTTGATCCGAATAACATGTCAATAGAGGGAGAGAAAGTCATGACAAAAGCGAGTGGTGGCAAAGATGATACACCAGTACCTATCACAACACTTGGACAGATTAACACCAGTGGTCTAGGCGGTCCACCGCGCACAGAGGAGTTTAGAGGCAATCAGGAAACTACGTTGCCACTGCTCCACATGGCGAGTAGTCCAGAGATTGTTGTGGCGGATGGTACTGTTAAGAATAGTTCCCTGGAAAGTCGACTCATTGCAATCCACTTTGGGACGTTCCTTATATTACGGATAATCATTGAATAATAAATGATTGATTATTATCATAGGCAAACAATTCTGCATATGCTTTTATGTGCTTCATTTATGTGTGCATGTATGGGAACTCCCCCAATTCATCAGGCTATTAGGACTTTGTCATTAGGTTAATAACACATGAAATAAGTCCTAACATAAGCCTAATAATAAACTACTCCAACTCGATGGGTCCATCGAATAGTGGAAGAGTCGACTAGGCTTATTTAAGACTTGCTTGTAGGATTGTTTCCTTAAGAAAGAATTATCCTATTTCATGGGGTGACAAAGTGCATTGCAGATGCATATGTAATAAACGAGGGTGCTCATTAATGGAATGAGAGCACTGAGGTGTCCTGCGTGAAAAGATTCCTGAATGGAAAGGAAGTTTCCACTTCTAGAAATGAAGGCTTCTAGATTAGAAAATATCTCACTGGTCAATGACATGATTCATTAATCCTTAGACTTGAGATTCTATGGTTGTCTTGTGTGAGCAAACTAAGTAATCTTAGATATAGGTCTAAAAGGGTATTGCCTGAGACACCCGAATTACGACTTATGTTGGGATGCAAAAGTGGCACATGGAGGCATGTGAGAATCTATAAATGACTTGTTCGCTTTGGGACTTTTTTTTGTATCACAAACAATCTTTGAATAATATACGATTGATTATTATCATAGGCAAACACTTATTTATATGCAATACTTATTTTTTGTGTTTTCATTATGTGCACATATTTTAGAACTTCTATAATATACTCCATAAAGTTGTTAGGGACTTTGTCATTAGGTGAATGACACATGAAACAAGCCCTAACTCAAGCCGGATTAGAAACCACTCCAAGTCGATGAGCTCAATGAATAGTGGGATATCAATTAGGCCCGATTGAGACTTGCTTGTGGGTTGCGTCCTTAAGAAAGATCATCCTGTTTCATGTGATGTAAAGTGCATAGTTGATGCGTATGCAATATATGAGGGTACTCGTTATGAGAACAGGTACACTGAGGTATCCCACCTAAGAAGATTCCTAAATGGGAAAGAAAGTTTCCACTTCAGGAAGAGAAAACTTTTAAATTAGGAAACATCTCACAGGTCAATGGTGTAAGTAATTAATACTTTGATTTGAGATTTCATTGATGTTCTATGCGAGCAAACTGGGTAATGTTAGATATGAGTCTAAAAGGGTGTCGCTCGAGACACCTGAATCACGACTTATATTGGGATTACAAAATGGCAGATGGAGGCATGTGAGAATCAACAAAAGGCCTACACTTTCTTAATGCAAGAAGATCTCTTACTGCATAAGTCGTTCATATGTCATCCTAAAACCCTCGGCCGGTAGTGGATCAAGATATCAACAAAAAAGTTTCTTGAATTGAGAACAAATGGATATGAAACAAATTTAGCTTTAAAATTAAGATTAGTGGGGCTCTCATGTTGGAAAACATGAGAGTACAGCGGCGGAAATTTAAAAATTTTTTGAAC
Source organism: Lantana camara (assembly GCA_037501455.1). NCBI lineage: Eukaryota > Viridiplantae > Streptophyta > Magnoliopsida > Lamiales > Verbenaceae > Lantana > Lantana camara. Next base: position 96,253,257 of record CM074857.1, on the reverse strand, counting down.
GAGAGATAGAAAAACTTGTTATTTTTACTCTAAAAGCAGAAGGGATTCTGAAACTTACGTTAAGTTTAATCTTTTTTGAGATATTCAATCGCCTGTATCGGACGACCTTCAAGCAGCATGAATCTATTCTATTGGATGGTTCTTCCTTCTTATGCAAGACTCCAACGTTGGAGAATGATCAAAATAGGGAAAATGCTAGTTCTCTATTTTGTGTAAAGGTTGGGGAATTTTCTTTAACTGAGTTCTTTCTTTTCTCTGAAATAGAGAGAATTTGGCACTTTACCAATATCAGTCTAAGAGAAAAGGAGGTCTCTTCTTTTTTACCTAAGAAAAATAACGGTTCTTTTTTAGTTAAGAAAATAATCTTATCTTTTCTTAAATTACGTTATAAGATAATATGAAATAACTAATTAATAATCTTATTATTAATTAATATAATTATCCTAGTAATTTAGGATATTATCTCATATTTACTTATTCCATAAATAAATAAATTTGACTTTATCTTTTACTTATTTCATAAGTAAATGTCTTACGATATTACCCTTTTATTTATTTCATAAATAAATAATAAGGATAATAATGACATGATATTATCTTTATATTTATTTCATAAATAAATAATAAGGATAATAATCACATGATATTATCATTATTTTTATTTCACAAATAAATACTTAAGTTAATAACCACATGATATTATCATTACTTATTTATTTCATAAATAAATAAGTCTTGATATTATCTACTTATCTATTTCATAAATAAATAATGTAAGATAATAGCTTCTTATTTATTTCACAAGTAAATAACATATGATAACATCCTTCATTTATTTATCAAATAAATAAAGTTAGATAATGTCATATTTATTGCATCAATAAATAATGCCAATTTCCAATTAATAATTTATTCATAATTAATTTTTTATTGGGCTTCTTTATTCCGCAGTGAACTTAATAATTAATTCCTAATTAATTATAACCCAGAACTAATTAAACAATTTAACTAATTAAAAGACTTGCACACATGTGACTCATGCCCCACCCCACACACGTATGGGCCAGTACATTTAGCTGGTTTGATCAATTCAATTAATCGATTGAGTCTATACCCTCGTGATTGGTTTTTTGTGTATGACCCTCTAGGTTCATTATTTTGATTAGCAGTGATTCTAATTAATTAATACTCGTATGAATTAATCAACTCACAGATCACACAACCATAGTCTAGCAACAGGTGTGTGACCCCTAGCCGAATAACGAATTACTCAAAAGAACCTTTCAGTCAATGAAAACTCGTGAAATATGATCCTCCTACTGATTCTATCTCTCGATTAATATCTAGGGTAGTTCATTTCGTACCCATTTGATCTTGATCAAGAAACTCCTTTCTTAATCTCAATCTAACTGCCTTAGCCAAGGATTACAATATGGAATATGAACAATTTATGCAATAAGAGATCTTTCTTGCTCTAGGAAAACATAGGTCCTTTGTTGATTCTCACATGCCTTCACGTGTTACTTTTGCAATCCCAACATAACTCATAATTCAGGTGTCTCGGGCGACACCCATTTAGACCTATATCCAAGATTGCATAGTTAACTCACATAAGGCAACTATGGAATATCAAGTCCAATGATTAATGGAACACGCCATTGACTTGTAAGATATTTTCTAATCTCGAAGTTTCTATTTCTATAAAAGGGAACTTTCTTTCCCATTTAGGAATGTTCTCACACGGGGCACCTCAGTGTACTTATTTTATTAATGGGCACCCTTGTGTATTGTGTACACATTCACCATGCACTTCATAATCGTATGAAACTTTATGATTCCTTCTTAAGGACATAATCCCACGAGCAACACTCCCACTATTTGTTGGACTCATCGACTTGGAGTAATTTCAAGTCTAGCTTAGATTAGGGTTTGTTTCATGTGTCATTACTCCATAATGACAAAACCCTAAAAGCTTTATAAACTAAGGGAATTCTAATACATGAATACATAAAGTAAACATCCATAACATACAAGAGCACATATAAAGAAGTGATTGCCTTTGGTCAAATCGTTTCACTTATTATAATTCAAAGATTGTCTGTGTTTTACAAGTAAATAGATAAAACGGACATTACAAGTCGACTTTAAGATAACTATTCCTAACATCTCATTATTCTCATACCCTAAATCTTAATTGAGAGATAGGATGGTAGGAGGATCATACCTCATGGATGCCATTGACTGAAAGGTTCTTTCAAATATATATTCGCTATATTGGGAAAAACAAGAACAAAGCACAACGTAATTTAAATTTTTTTCCTAAGAGCAAGATCTAGACTTGCAATTCCAATTCCCGATTCATAGGGTGTTCAAGAACTTACTTAGAAATAAATTTTCTCTATACGTTTGAGCTGCCCGCAAACACGCTTCAAGCTGTAAGTCCCACGAACTATTGGGAGTGTCCTAGAAAGTCGATTCGACGTAATCTACTTTGGGACTTTCCTTATATTATAGACAATCTTTGAATAATATACGGTTGATCATTATCATAGACAAACACTTCTTTATATGCCATTACGTGTTTTGTATGTTTCTATTATGTGCACATGTATTAGAACTCCCCTAATCCACAAGGCTATTAGGGACTTTATCGTTAGGTGAATGACAAGTGAAACAAGCCCTAACTCAAAGCCAGATTAGAAACCACTCCAAGTCGATGACCCCAACAAACAGTGGGAGTCTTGATTAGGCTCCACTGAGACTTGCTTGTGGTATTGTGTCCTTAAGAAGGATCATCCTGTTTCATGGGATGTAAAGTTCATAGTTGATGCATACGCAATACATGAGAGTGCTCATTATAAGAACGCGTACACTGAGGTGTCCCATGTGAGAAGATTCCTAAATGGGAAAGGAAGTTCCCATTTCGGGAAGAGAAAACTTCTACATTAAGAAATATCTCACAGATCAATGGCGTGAGTAAATTAATCCTTTGACTTGAGATTCCATCGATGCTTGGCGTGAGCTAACTCTACAGTCTTGGATATATTCCTAAAAGGATGTCGCACGAGACAGCTGAATCAAGGTTTATGTTGGGACTGCACAAGTGGCGTATGAAAGCATATGAGAATCAACAAAGGACCTACACTTGCTTTAATGCAAGAAGATCTCTCATTGCATAAGTCGTTTATATGTCATCCTAAACCCTCGGCCGAGGTAGTGGATATTAGTTTCTTGAGATCACTTGCTTTAATCAAGGTTTCTTTGAATGAGAACAAATGGACATGAAACGAACTTAACTTTAAGATTAAGATTAGTGGGGCTCTCATTATTCCCATGCCCTAGTTCTTAATCGAAAGACAGGATGGTAAGAGGATCGTACCTCACAAATGTCATTGACTGAAAGGTTCTTTCGAATATATATTCATTGTTCGGATAGGGGTCACACACCTGTTGCTAGACTATGGTCGTGTGATCTGTGAGCTAATTAATTAATAAAGTGTATTAGTTAATTAAGATCACTACTAACTGAAAATGAACCTAGAGGGCCACACACAAATGCCAGGTTCAAAGGGTATTGTTGGAAAGATCAAATATTTAATCGAAACGAAACCACACATGTGGCACGTGAGCATGGATTTGGGCGTGTGGTCCAATTGTAAAATTGGACCATGTGTTAATTAATTAAAGAATTAATTATAAAGCCCAAATATAACTAACTAGAGAATTAATTATAAAATCTCTAAATATAATTAATTAGAGAATTAATTTTAGCCTGTTAGAATAAATTAGAGAATTAATTCTAAAGCCCTTTATAGAATTAATTAGAGAATTAATTCTAAGTATTTCATTATTTAGTTATTCTAATTTGATTAGAATAAATAAATAAATAAATATAAAATATCTTATATTTATTATTCTAATAAATATTAATTCTAATATGATTAGAATAAATATTATTGGGATAAGATATTTAATTATTATAATACGATTAGAATAATTAAATATTCCCAATTTGATTAGGAACTCTTTCTTTAGAAGAATAAATATCTTATTTGGATAAAATCCCATTACTTGAAGGAAAAGAAAATAGAAGATAAGTCAAAGTAGTAATCAAATTCCTACAAGACAATGGGTTCGAACCTTAGCCTATACATAAAGTAAGGGATCGAGTTTTTGGTTTTACGCGTGATGAAGGATTCACGCCCAACCTTCACGGAATTTTGGGATAATTCTCATGCTTTTTTTCTTCTCGTTTCTTGTTTCTTTCTTACACATATCATAGCACTAGCTTCCTCACTGATACGATTTAAATCTAGGTTGATGTGGATTATTACTTTAGAGGACTGCTAATTTGGAGTCTCGATGGAAGAACCCTTCAAGAAACGGGATGGTCATTACCTCATGAAGAACGCTTGAAGGCGGCGTAAAACGTGTCAAGAAAGCTTCAATCTTTATAAGTTTCTTGATCCTTCTTTGTGGTTGTTATTTTTGAATAAAACGTGTAACTAAACGATCCTTGATGTGAAAATTTCTAAAATTTCCACTGCGTTTCTCAACTCGATTTTCCAACATAAACTCCTTCGAATCTTCAAGACTCCAAATTAGCAGTCCTCTAGAAAATAGTCCACACCAACCTTGATCACGATTTAAATAGGGAGGATGCTAGTGCTATGTTTCGTGTTTAGGCTCTCCAGGGTTTATGAGATGTAATTTGGAGAAATATTTGTGTATCAATCTCTCATGGGGTTTGAACCCCATGCTTACATAGTCTATGATTTTAAGGGTTTTCCTACTTTGATCAAAAGTCTACTTTGATCAACTTGCCTTGCAAGAAACTCTATCTAACTTCCTTATATATTTACAAGAGATATTTTATTTATTCATAATAAATAAATTGATGCTAATAATTAATTAATTCACAATTTATTATTTATTAGACTTTATTTCCAAATTAGGACTTAATTCATAATTAAATTAAAGCCTATTAAATAATTAAACTAACTTAATTATTTAATCATCACAATATGTGACACATGTCACTTCGAGACACGTGCCCCACACATGTCTTGTGCACGTGTGGCCCTTCCCAACCGATTGGTTGGTCCGATCAATTCGTTTAATCGATTCAAGCCTTCACTCTCGTGACCAGGCATTTGTGTGTGACCCCTCTGGGTTCTTTATTCACACTAATTAATTTTAATACCCTTATTAATTAATCAGTTCATAGATCACACTATCATAGTCTAGCAACAGGTAAGTGACACTTAGCTGAATAAGAATGTATCAATTCGAAAGAGTCATTGATATATGTGAATTAAGATCCTCCTACATCCCATCTCTCAATCAAGATTTAGGATAAGGGAATAAGTAGAACCCGCATAATCTCGATCTTAATGCTAAGTTCATTTCATCTCCATTTGATCTCAATCTAAGAAACTCATTTCTTGATCTTGATCCACTATCTTGGCCAAGGACTCCAAGATGGCATATGAATGACTTACACATTAAGAGATCATCTTGATAAAGCAAGTGTAGGTCCTTTATTGTTTTTCATATGCTTTCATGAGCCACTTTTGTAGCTCCAGTATAAGTCGTAATTCAGTTGTCTCGTGCGACATCCTTTTAGGCTTAATACCTAAGGCTACAGAGTAAGCTCACATAAAGCATCGATGGAATTTCAAGTCTAAGGGCTAATCAATCACATCAATGACTCGTGAAATATTTCCTAATCTGGAAGTTTCCATTTCTAAAAATAGAAACTTTCTTTCCCATTTGGGAATCATCTCACACGGGACACCTTAGTGTACTCATTTATATCAAATAAGCACCCCCATGTATCACGCACGTATCGACTATACACTTTACGCCCCATGAAACAAGGTGGTCTTTTATAAGGGCGTGATCGCACAAGCAAGCCTCAAACGAGTTATTTCGATACTCCCACTGTCTTTTGGACTCATCGGCTTGGAGTGATTTCTAATCTTAACTTATGTGATTTAGGGCTCGTCTCATGAACCACTTCGCCTAAATGGTTGAGTTCTATAAGTTAATTAGATTAGAGGAGTTCTTATACATACGCAGTTAAAGTAAACATACAATCAAATAAGAGCACATAAAGAAGTGTTATCTTATGATCAAAGCAGTTCGTTTATTATTCAAAGACTGTTTGTGATTTATAAAGGAAAAGCACTAAACGGTTTAACACATCGGTTTTAAGGGCACTATTCCTAACAATCTCCCACTTTCCCATCAAAGCAATTCATTTGCTAATCTAAGTCCCATCTTCTCAAGATGACCTTCGAATGCTTGCTGAGTTAAGGGCTTTGTTAGTGGATCAACCACCGTTCTCTGTTGATGTAACCCTCTCTATTTGTACATCACCTCTCTTGAAGATATCACGAATTAAGTGATATTTCCTCATAATGTGCTTGGTCCGTGGGTGAGATCTTGGTTCTCTTTCTTGAGCAACCGCCCCACTGTTGTCATAAAACATAGTAATGAGGTCTTTCAAGCTAGAAATGTTGGGTAGGGTAGAGTGACAGTATGGGGCAATATTTCAAAATTTTCCCCATAATATCATTATCAAAATATTTTTAAAATATTTTAATAGGTAATGGAACAATTAGGCTAGAACAACTCTAGTATATACATGCATCGATAACATAATTTTAAATCATAGAGCAGATAAATTAACATAATATTCTTACCAAAAAAAAAAAAAAGATACACAATATGCAATTAACAATTAAGAGCATATAATTTATCATGCTTAGAAGCAGCATAACGGTATTACCGTACTACAAAATGGCTATCAACGACACTTTTCTAGCACCCAGTCACTTTTCGTGAAACCGACAGAGCTTTCCCGTAATTTTCCCGACTTAACCTTGTAGTGTGGGTTCCTAAAGTATTTCCCTAAATACTCGAGAAAATATTTTTTTAGAAAAACACCAATTTTCTAAATCTAGAAAATCTCTATTTTTTATTAATTAAGTGGATTATATATTAATTATATAACTACCTAATTAAGTAATTAATTAATCCATAAAAGGATTAATTAACTAATGAGGGAGAGAGAGAGTGCGGGAGGATGTTTTTTAGGTTGAAAAAGGAACGGAAATGTGATGGTTTGAAATGATGGAATGCAAGCCTATTTATAGGCATGAACCAGGGACATCCGCGTCCTTTTTTGATTTTTGTCGTGGCTCCCAGGTTCCGCCAACCAATCCAAGGGCACCACCGTGCAACCCACGCCAACACAAGCATGTCGCTGAGCACGCTCACTACTAACTGAAATTGAACCTAGAGGGTTCACGCGCAAATACCAAGTCAAAGGGTATTGTTGGGAAAGACCAAATAGTTAATCGAAACGAGACCACACGTGTAAGGTGCACGTGTGGCACTTAGCAAGGTTTTTGACGTATGATCCAATTGAGAAATTAGACCATGTGTTAATTAATTAGAGAATTAATTATAAAACACCAAATATAATTAATTAGAGAATTAGTTATAAACCCCTAATATAATTAATTAGAGAATTAATTATAAAGCCCAAGTAAAATTAATTAGAGAATTAATTTTAACCCATTAATTAATTTGAGAATTAATTCTAAAGCACATTATGAAATTAATTAGTGAATTAATTCTAAATATTTAATTATTTAGTTATTCTAATATGATTAGAATAAATAAATAATATTTTCTGTTTGTTATTCTAATAAATATTATTTTAATATGACTAGAATAGATATTATTGAGGTAAGATATTTAATTACTATAATATGATTAGAATAATTAAATATTCCTAATTTTATCAGGAATTTTTTTTCCTTAAAGATAATATCTTATTTTGATAAGATTAAAAATAGAAGAAAAGTCAAATTAGAAATTTTGCGGGGATTTCCTATAAAAGAGGCCGTCTAGAACTTTTTTTTCTTAGATAGAAAAATACAGGGAAAAAAAAAACATTTGGGCTAGGGAATAGAGGAACGTGATTTTCTTCTCCTCAAAGATTATGAGATTTCTCTCTTCATCAACTAGGGTTATGAGGGAAATTTTTCTTGAAACTTCATGTGATTGTTTTGAAATAAAAATTGAAAGCAAATCATCCTGGTGAAAAACTTTAAATTTCTGCTGCATTTTACAATTCGATTTTTCAACAAGTGGTATTAGAGTCACGGTTGCAACATTTTTTTCAAAACGTTTTATTTAATTGAATTTTAAGTAATTCTCAAATTTTAGAAATAGCTAGGTATTGTTGAATCCGTTTCGAAATTTGAGCTTTTGAATCTGAGAAGTTTCCATCAAAACTGAGAAAAATATTTTCTGAAAAGCTTATTAAAATCATTTTAAGTTTACATATTAAATCGTGATTTTAATTTCCAAATATAAATAAAAAATTTTCTGAAAATTTTGCACAAAAAACGGTGTTGGACGACGAGGGCCAAGTTAGTGCGCTACTCGTCGCCCCCGAAAGCGAGGACATCAGACTGAGCGTAGGGTAGCAAAGGGCTGCCCAGCCTCGCTAGCCGTACGCAGCATCCGTGCTTCGCGCAGGGGCACGCGCTGCCTACCCGTCATTCCGCCCAGGCGCCCCGCACAGGGGCGCGCGTGCACTACCCATGTGCTGCCTGCCTGCTGTCGTGTGGACATAGACCTATGTGGCGCACGCTTCCGTAGGGGTGGGTGCGGGACGGGATTTTCGGGATCGGGGTGGGAATTTGTATTCCCGGTCCAATCCCGATAATGTCGGGATCCCGACTATCGAGATCCCAACATTATCGGGACGGGATCAAGATCCGGATCCGGATATCCCAAAATTATTTTTTCTTCTTTTTTTTGGTTATATAATTATAATTAGGTCTGAATTATTTTAATTGTGATTATTGAAATAAAACAAATGAAATTATAAAATTTATTACATGTTTCAATTTTATACAAATAAAACAAATAAATAACTATTTTAATCCTAAAATAAATTTATCAATTCTTGATCGACTTGTGAGTAATTGTGAGTTGCCGAGTTGTACACTGCAGTTACTGACTGACTTTGCGGAAGAAATTGCTAATTTGTTATTGCTTATTTGTTGTTGTTATAAAAAAACCTCTTTTATATATATATTAATATTAAAATTATATATATATATATATATATATATATATAAACACATCTTATGCATATTAATATTAATATTATACATATATATATAATTAATTTATAATATATATATAAAAGCACATCTTATATATATATATATATATATATATATATAATTTATGATCGGGATTTTCGGGATCCTGAATTTCCAAAAAATTTAAAAAATAATTCTCGATCCCGATCCCGAATTTTTTATTGGGATCGGGATCCCGTCCCGAAATTTCTTTTTTCCCGAATTTCCCGTCCCGATCGGGACATTCCCGACTGGGATGGGACAGGTCCCGAAAATCCCGATCCCGATGCCCACCCATACGCTCCCGCACGCGCATGCCTGCTCCTTTGCGTCCTATGCCCACACGCACCCGCGGATGCCCTACGAGGCAATTTTCATGTTTTAATCTCAAATTTTATTTTTTTAAAATTATTTTAATTAAAAATATTTTATTTTGAAATAAATTTACAATTTGAGATTTTTGAGAATTAAAATTGAATATAATTTTTTCGGAAAAATTCATATTATTATTTTTGAAATAATAATCGAATAAAAATTGCTAATCTTTAATTAACCTTGATTTTATCCGATTTGAAATTTTGGTTTTTAAAAGGATTTTTAAACAATAAAATTTTTCCGATTACTCTAAATCAATAGAACTCAAAGTTAAAAGAATTTAAAATTTATTAGTAAATTTATATTCTTGCAGTAATTTAAAATATTAGGTGATCATGGGTATGAATCATTTACTAATATATAAAATATTTATGCAGGGGTTTTGGGGAAGAATAAAATATTGTACAAGGGTAGTTACATGTTTTGCCTCAGAAATTACTCTACGACGGCTTTTATAAATGAAACACATATTTGGAAAAGACAAACACAAAAAAACTCAATCAGAAAAGGCAGGCAGATCAGGACGCAGTCTTTATATGCTGGTCTGCACGGTCAACAGTATATTAAGGGGGTATTTGTAAACTCTAAAATTAAGTGATTATGGGATAAGTGATTATTTTTAATTATTTTGGAGTGTTTAAAAAACCAACTTCTAATTATTTTAAGTAGAAATAAGCTAGAATCGAGAAGCACCCCAAGATATGCTTCTGATTCTGCTTATAGATTATAGGATTTTCTATATTCTATTTAGACAATAATATCCTCATTAATTTATTAATATTATATAATTAACCTTTTAAATCATATCTTTTCTTTTCATATTCCGATTAGAATTTAAAAATCTCAAGAATCTTCATTAAAATCTCAAACAGAAGAATTTAAATATCAAAAAAATCTTCATTAAAATCTCAAACAAATGAGTAACATCTCAATCTTAAAAATGGATTAAACTCTCAAACTCAAAAATCTAATCTCAATTGAAGTCTCAAGCTTAAAATCTCCACTAAAATCTCATAGCTATAATAATTTATACTATATTTCATTCTATATAATAAATATTATGTATTATTTTATTATTTATTCTATGTTTCATTCTATATAATCTCCACTAAATGTATTATTTTATTATTTATAAACATAAAATAATTAGTATAACCTAAGGTGTATATATGAAATAGTATAGTATAATATATTTTATTAATTATAAATAATATTATTATTTTAAACTAATTTTTATATTAATATTTTATTTTAAATAATATTATAATAACCAAAATGATTAGAAAGTTTCAGGGTTAATTCGATAACTTGATAAAAGTTAAAAGTGATTCTCAATTTTTCTCTGCAAACACTCAACTGATTATTTTTCTGTTTTTCACTTTTTTGTCCAAACACTCACTTGCTTTTACTATTGCAAATTTTTACAAATTTAACTTCTACTTTAACTTTTGATTATCTAGTAGAGTTTGCAAACAACCCCTAACTATATAACAGATAGAGAATTCCACAAATGCCAATTTATTTCGTCCCTATATTTAAAAAGGTCTTTGTATATCTTATCAAAAGTTAATAAATTATGATATTGATGAGAATAAAATTTTCAACTGAATCCAAGAATGGTAAAGTTTCCCTACGAATCCAATTTATCAATTAACATTCGTGGTAAACCGTATGTTTTTCTCATGTATCTTCGAATTTCTTATTCTTAAGATCGATAGGGTTCAATCACAGTTCATGAAATTTAGAACTCGTGACTTATTTATTTGTAGGTATAAATGCTAGCACTAGGTTATCTACTTGTCTCAACACGGATCCACGAATTTAACAAACAAATCTTGTAGGCATTGGCCGACTCAATACATTCTTTACGGAATTTTTGTTTCCACTCATTTGACTATTGTATCTAGTCTAAATTCTACTTAATTTTGTATTGACGTATTTATAGTACTTTCAAGTGTGTAATGCCAATTTGTAGCTGAATAGAACTTCAAAAGAATAGAACAAGAAATATTCCGGAACGCATGTAAAAACCATTAGGCTCTCCATGCCGGCTATAAATTGGCAGTCACAGACCTTTTGTTAATCAAATTTTATTTTTTTAATCATGTCTCTATATATAAAGTGATATTCATAAGAACCCAGAATAGTTATTCCACTGGAAGCTGTTTGGCTAGTTAGGAGAGTGATATAGTATTGGATTATTTGAATGGGATGTTGTGGTGTGGATTTTCCGGATTGAAAATTAAATTTGTCAATTTTTATGATATAAAAATATACTCAATTTTTTTAGTAATTTTTTATTTATGTAATATTAATCATCTAATTAAAAAGCCTCGTATGCCTTGGCACGTGCAATATGTTAAGTTAAAAATAAATAAAGGTGTATATGTTTTTACTAGCTTAGATTTATATATGTATTGCTAAGAAAAACTATATTTTATTTCTATGTAGAAGTTTCAATATTTATGTAAACATTATATAATTTAATTTGTCTTGATATAACATATATTGAACTCTATGATGCATGGATACGAATATGGTGATATGGACACGACATGACACGGATATGACAACACTGAATTTTCCTTGAATTTTTCACGTAAGAAGTGTAGCCACCCGGAGCGCAGATGTAACGCCCCGAATTTCATTAACTAAATTCTTATATTCATTATAATTTTCCAAATTATATTTTATCAAACTTTCATGAAATTTATGAATTCATATTAAAGTGAGAATTTATTTCATAACTTGAAAATATTTATCGCGTGAAATAATTGCCGAATATGATTTAATTACCAATTTGCCCTTAAATGATCTTTCTTTAAAATTCAAGGACCAAGTTGCATTTTATTTGCTTGGACTTAATTGATCAATCTTCAAAGCTTTCATCCTTAATTGCATGCCTTAAACAATTGAGGGATTAAGTTACAATTTATGGCATTTCATCAATTTCCAAAAATGGTGAATCACGGTATATTTTCTCCATGCTTCCATGATCAATTCTATCCAAAATTCATTTCCCAATTTGCTTCTTGCTCTCACCGAACCACAACTCCAAAGAAGGAAGAAGAGATTTCATCAAAATCATCCAAGTTTATTCAAGAAATTCCAAGCTTTTAAGCTCAATCATCCATCTACATCTTCTTCATCCATTTCTTTTCTTTCAAGGTGGGTTCATGCATGAATTCTTGGTTCTTGATGATTGTCATAGGAGCTAGGGTTTGTGATTCATGCAATATATGGATTATATGTTAGTAGATGCATGAATATGTGATTATAACTTGGATTGAGACATGAATTCTTGAAGGAATTGAACTCATGTGATGGTTTGGTGTGTGAGCATGAAAGTGGAAATTCTTGGTGTTCTTGGGGGATTTAAGTGTTTATATAGGGTTTTATTGTATCTTGATCATGTATGCATGCTTGTGCCCAGAATTCTTGCATTTTAAAGTGGATTTGATGATGTTTTGAAGTGGTTGTTTTTGTCCAGAGAGCCTCCCCTGTTCTGCTCTGTTTCTGCACTTGCAGAGGAGCGGGAACGGCCCTTCCCGTCCCCAGTTCATTCTGGGAACGGCCGTTCCCACCCCTTTGAATTCAAAGATGGCGCGCGCATGGGAACGGCCGTTTCCATTTTAGCCTGCGAGCCGGAAGGGCTGTTCCCAACATAAGTCACCTTTTTAAATAAAAGCGCAGGGGCGTTTTCTTGGGACTATGGTAACGACCCTTCCCAGTTTACATTGAGGACCGGAACGGCCGTTCCCACCTCGTTGACAGAACAAAAATCACTGCATAAAAATGTGATTTTGGGATTTTATTCCAATCACTTCTTTGATCCCAAATTGCTACTATATGATTGATTACATGTCAAAACAAGACATTTTCCTACCACATTGTATATTGCACGTCATCTCGTTGCATTTTCACCGTTCGTCATATTTAGTGCATTTAGAGTCATGTCTCACGTGTACACGTCTATCTTGCACAGACCAGCTTCATCGGGACGAGGAGCAAGCCCCGCAGACCGTATACTACTCGTCTTTTGTCGGTAAAGGTGAGGTTTAATTGCTAGTTATATAGAACCCGTATAACCATTATGTGGGATTTCAAGCCAAAAGGTATATACATCTATTTATAGTGATTTCTAAACTTATAAACAATTGCAAGCAAGCCATGTTCATGAAAAGCAAGTCATGTATCGTGATTGATTGATTGATCGTGTTTTGGCGAGTAAAGCATGTCACGTTGGGCTCGAGGGTAGTGGTTTGAGCCAATCGGAAAAGCATGGGCTGACGGGTAACTCAAACTCTATCCTCACCACATTGGGATGACCCCTGAATCCGCTAGGAGATTAGTGGAGGAAGGAGTTCCGGGCTTAGGGATTCATGTACCCTCTGCTCAATGAGATTGGATGGTGGGGCCTTGCAATCCCACCATCACCGGAGGAAGAAGGAGACTGGGGACGGGTCCGGCACCACGGATTGTCCTCGGGTTATTGTCATGATTGCACTTATTGATTGTCTTACTTGAATACAATACGCACGAGTGCACGATAACTGAATTGCATGATCACCTATTGATTAATAAAGCAAACATGTATTATACACTGTCGGAGTAAGGTTGGAGAATTGCCCTCACTCGCCGGGCCACGTATTGCACGTATTGAACGCATGAAATAGATTAAAGTATTTAATATTGGTAGTTGTAATCTCGGGTGAGTCTTATGTTATTATGAACTTATACTACTTTTAATTATAAAACCTTACCCGAGATTATAACTTGCATGTTAATTGCGCTAAAATATATTTTTGCCCCTCACTCAGTCTTCCATGGACTGACGCCCCACCCTTCAGGTTGTCGCGGTCGTGTGCTAGGCGGGAGTCAGAGTCATGTCTTGTCGTCCAGTTGAGTCTAGCACTTCATGCACTTTCATGTTATTGATAGTAATATCTCAGAGTTAGTCTGTTATTGTTATTGTCATCATCTGGAGACTTTTATCTGTATAATATATTGGAGATGATAATGTATTGATACATGTTGGTACCTATTAGTATTTATACTTTTGATGTAAATATGGTACCTATAAGTAATGTTGATATTATGCTTCCGCTTTTAACTTTTATATCTTGGATTCGTATTACTTTGGGGTATAGTCCCGCCTAGCTAGCTTGTTTCTTTTATTTGTCACCCGTTCGCTATAGGTTAGTTCATGTACGGATTGTCCATTTCGTATGTGCATCAGCCTATAGTGCGGGGGTATGGTATCTCTACGTATAGGGGTGCTACAGCAGAGCACCACATCCCCCGCACCATAGCCCAACACATGTAACGAAACATATCAAACTACGGCGAACGGGTGACAAACAAAATCTCTCCTAAGTTAGGTGATCTAGACCATAAATCAGAGTGCGCAATACAATCAAAATCATAAACGAAGTACCAGGATTCAGATATGCAAATACCTTTATACATGCTCAAAATACATTAAATCAAATTATACATGTTATGCCCGATCCAGGGCCAAATTAATTCATACAAGTCCCAAAGTTCGAAATCTAAAACATATCTTATACATATTTATACATAGTACCGTATTTATACGTAGTACCGAAACTGAAAAGTAAAGATGCAAAATGCAAAGACTCTACTACAGACTCGAACAACCCAAAATAAAAGACCGTCGCCGAGCTCGACCTACTCAACCACAACCGGTACCTGCAACTCAAAAGAAACAAAAGGGGAAAAAGAAAACAACGAAGAGGGGTCAGTCCTAAAGACTGGTGAGGGGGCTAACACACGCATGCGTACATATACATAAAAGCATAGCATATTCAAAATTAACGAGTTTATGAACCGGAACGTGGTTTTTGCATTCTAAAACATTTTATCCCATGATAATATATAAGGCCGAAGGCCAAAATCAACCAAATCTTAGAAGTCAAGAGTCCACTCCTGTTCACAAACTCTAAGTGGGGGCAAAAGCAAACCAACTCGGCGAGTACTAGTTCTCAACCCACCTACTTATCATAAGCAAAATGCAAAGGCAAAGCAAAGCACAAAATCACTCCAACCTTCTCCGGTTGGGGAAGAGAGGCGCGACCCCTCAACCCCGGCTCTCGGCAAAATATGAGCGGGGGATCCTACCCGTCCCTTCGGCTATAGTCCACACCGGCACAAGAAGACCGCCTTCCCCTCGACCTCCCGAGGTTGGGCTAAGTCTCCCCTTTTTGGAGTTGTGTTGATGAGAGAGCTCGGCGACCCCACAGTCGACCCGAGATCACATACCACTTCTCCAGGGCTAGGGACGACTCCAGAATTATCGGACAGTGGGTCAAAATAATTTAATGACTAATAAAAAAAAATATGTTATTAAAACATAAAATATATTTAAAATATTTATTTTAAATTATCTTAAAATTTTAACTACTAATAAAAATATATATTATTCAAAAATAAAATATTTTATTTAAAATATTTATTTTACAATTACCCTCTACAATTTTTTATTTGTACTAGATACATTAATCTCTAAGGGGATGTTTGCAAACTCTACTCCATAAGTAGGAAATAAAATAGGAGTGAAAGCGGCAAAAAAAAATTAAAAGTAAGAGTAGTGAGTGTTTGAAAAAATCAATGATAAACAGAAAAATAATAAGTGCAAACAAAAGTGGATAATCGATACAAATTTACCTTGAAATACTATGAACATTTTTGGGTTAAGTATTATATTAATATAAAAATTATTATAAATTATTATAATTTTGTATAAGATTATTTGTAATTAATCAAATATAAAATTATTCTATATGTACCTTTATTTATAAATTTATAAAAATTAAGAAAAGAGTAAATTTACCTTGTAATTGCATATTTTTTACTTACGATACTTTTTGAAATTACGAAATTCTGATAAAAAAAGAAAAGAAAAATATAAACAACGGAAAAAGAAAAGATGTAATGAACATATAAACCATAAAATTGTATTTGTATGTAAAATGTTTAATTTAAGAATATTAATATTTTAATAAAATATTATTGTCAAAATAGAATTTTAAATAAATTAAGAAAAAACCATATAACTTATAAGCAGAATCTAAAATCTACTCGTGGAGTCTAGCTTATTTCTGCTTAAATTAAGGAGAAATTGGTTTCCAAATACTCCAAAACTCATCTTATTTATATTTGTACACAATTCTAAAATTTATGGGGTCAATACACTTTTTCCTTTTTTTTAGTGGGGTCAAAAAGCTTATTTTTAAATTACAAATTTAAAAACATATAATATATATATAACAAAAAAATAAAAAATAAAAATTGAGTGGGGTTAACTGACCCCACAAGCTTAGCAGTGGGGTCGCCCCTGTCCGGGGCCCAAGGCAAAGTGCAAAATGCATACAAATATCAAAGGTTATCTTTCAAAGCCAAAGCTCGCTAGTGCAAAACACACACCGACCCCTTCTTGAAAACAAACAAACAAAACGTAGCCTATATATATATATAAACATTTTCAAAGGATTTCATAGCAAACGGGCCAATTCCCATAAAATACGTATCAAACACGTATCTATATATATATATATATAAGTCGCATGCGGGCTTAAAACTCACGTAGGGTTGTAGGTCGTATTAACTAAAAGAAAGAAACCTAACCTTGTCGACCAAAACCGAACGCAACGAACCAAAAGATTTCCAAAACACCTCCTCGTCAACCACGGAACCAACCTAAGGACAAAACAAATAACAAAAGACAACTTTAGACTCAAAATGCACCAATTAGACGCTCGGTAAATGCATATGGATGCTAATGATGCATAAGGAATGCAATGAGCTATCATTTAGGTCATATAATATCAAATTGAATCATGTTAGATCATGATGCCTATATTTCACGTTAAATGAATACAATAATTTCACATTCATGGACATAATAAAAGGATCAAGAAAATATCATACGAGGCAAGGAAATATCAATATCGATTCATGCATGCACGTTAAAGGACACATATCACACGTTAGGTCATATATTGCACATAAGAGCATTGAATTCTCATCAAATAATTTCATAACTTGAGCATCATGATCATAACATATCATAATACAATATATTATAAGCACTCATGCGTTTAAATTACATAAATAAGGCAAAGGAGTACAAAAGGCATCACACGTACATTTAAACGTTCATGCAAATACATCACGTTTACACTTATTAAATAAGGTCATAAAATCAAATAATTAACGAAACATATCATTTACTAATATATTAACATGTTGGGATCATGAATGGGGTGGGAGAAGTTAAATAAAATCATAAACGAAGCAAGAAATGAACGGCAAAACGAAACCGGGCAAACAACAAGCAACACACCACGAACTCCACACAAAAGAGAGGGGCTAACGGGGGTTACCAATCCCAAAGAAAAAGGGGGTAACCCCCGTTAAGAGGGTCAGGAGCAAAAGCTCCAAGAAGGCCAAGGAGGTAACGGGTGTTACCTCCTCAAAACCATAACGGGGTAACGCCCGTTAACAAGTGCAAGTTGCACTTCGTCTTCCACCTTCAACCCTGTTCTTCGAGCACTCCATGGTAGCAGCAATAGCAGCTCTCCAACCACAGCAAAACAAGGCAAAAGCAGCAGCAAAAGCATACAAGAAAAGCAGCAAAACAAGCATGCAACAACAGCAATCTCACTTGACACAACAAGGAAGGAAAAATGATGAAATTCCAATTCATTTTCAAGCTTTCATGTATGGTCATCAATGGTGATTCGATTTTCAGCACATTTTCCACGAAATTCATACATAAAAATGAGATAAGCAAGTCATATTCATCATATTTTCAGCTCTAAAACAAGAAATGGATCAAAGATATGCAAGAATTCATCAAAAGAATCATATAACCTAATTATTCATATCAATGATCATAGCATGCTCAAAAATTCATGAAAATGGACAAAATCAGGTGCAAAAGAAAGGTAAGGAGATGGACATCACAAAAATATACTTACCTTTCAAATTTGAAGCGAATTGGAGGTCGAACGAGCTAGAAATCCCCAAAAGTGAATAGTGCCCTGCTCTCTCTTCCTTTCTTCCTCCTTCACTTTGGTTGCTGCTTCTTTCTTGCTTTCTCTCTTGGGTTGGTCCGAATGAGGGGTGGAGAGAGTGATTAAGGCTTGAATAAGGGTCACAAGGGTTCAAAAATGGGTCTATTCGGATAAGAAACGGGTCGGTTAGGAGCAAAACGGGCGAGGGTCGTAAATCTATCACACGGGTCGTGTTTCGAGCAAAATTCGGAGGATCAAACGGGTTTAGAAAAATATGAGGCCAAGTTCTTTAGCTTCCATTCTTCGTTACGAGTTCGACTTCACTTCCAGAATTCGAATCTGAATTCCCGATCTCGAGTTACGCCTTCCGGAACCCAAGGTGCGTTAAAACGAGTTAGGCCCTTAAGTCCCTAACAAATAAAACGGTCCGATAACCATAACAAACGAACTTAAAAACATATAACGAACATGCAAACAAGTTCATAACACGTGTATATATATATATATATATATATCATCCATATCACTTAATCACAAAAGTTAGAATTGAAAACGGGTTTAAACGAATTAAAAACGAGGCAAGTAGAGCATAAATGTTCAATATATAGCATATAAGGTTCAAATATAATTCAAATATAAATTCAATTAATTCAAGAATATAGCGTAATCAATAAAATACACACATAATTCACGTAATTTAAATAATTTAAATGAGTACTTAGCTTACTCGTGAAAGCGTACCTGTACGGCCGGACGAGCAGGATGTTACAAGAAGTGTCGAACGCGGTGTGCATTAGAGATTGAACTAAATGAAGGGTAACAAAATAATTTATCTTAATTTTTATCCATATAAAAGTTATTTCATTTAACATATATAAATAGGGTCGTTTACATCTAAGTACTCTGTTAGAAGGCCTAATGACAACGCAGTCCATCTAAATTGAAAAATTACATTTTAGTCCCTATAAATCTTGTTTGGACTAAAGTTCCTTAACGGAATTTGTAAAAGTACACGTATGCCCCTAACGATTGTATGAGTGTTACATTGAATATATGATCAAAATTACAAAATCATCCCTAACATTTACAATAATTAACAAAACGATCCCTATAAAATAACATAAATTTAACAACAAATCAGAGGTATTTTTGGAATGACATAACGAAACCCTAGAGACCACAAACGATCCTAAAAAATCAGGGACTAAAATATAATTTTTCAATTTAAATGGATTGTGTTATAATTAGATCTTCTAGCAGGATAGTCAGCTGTAATTGTACTCTATATAAATAACAACATTTTAGTTAAAGGACTAGAATTGTTTTATGCATTATAATCAAAAGGCAAAATCGCATTTTTGGTCCTATAAGTATGATGGGAATCCAATTTTGATCCTATAAGTTTTCAACTAACACATTTGGTGTTATATCTTACTATTTTCTAACACATCTGATTCTTTGTTAACAGATTTAGTCTTTTATTTTTAATACATTAATTTGATTCTATATCATTACTTCTCACTCCGTTAAAATTTCATCCAAATTTCCACTTTAACATCGTCACATTCAAATAAAACCTTTTTTATGGCACTTGAGTAATTCACACACATCCTTCATGGTAAAAACCCTTCCATTTCCACTTGCCAACTCTCGTCTAATTATAATGAAAATTTAAATTAAATTAAATTAAATATATTATAGAGCAATATAAGTTTAATCATAAATATATAATTATATATTAACATATAAATAACTGTTCAAAATCTCATATTCTTAATAATTACCATATATAATTAATTTTTTTTAATATGAGATTAGATTTTGACGAATTAATACATATACATATTTATATATACTAATTAGAGCTTTTACTATTCGCACATGCTTAGATGAATATACAAATCCTACAAGGATAAATTCTGAAAATTATAAATTATCACATTATGTCATAACTTTATATCGATTTATAAGCAAAGTGACTTATCATATATTTAAAAATTTCAAAATAAAAAACTAAAATATTCATAAATTGAATTCAAGAGTTAAATTAAGTTCAAAACTATTTAAATACTAATCTTTGAAGAAATTAAATAATTTATTTAGTTATTCATTAAATAATTTTGAGCGTAAGGATTAATCAACTTACAAATTCAATCAAACTTTAATAAGATAAGGTGATGTAACCCTTCTCTTCTCACTTGAGTAATGAAGGGTTTTTACCATGAAGGGTGTGTGTGAATTACTCAAGTGCCACAAAAAAAGGGGTGTATTAACTTGAATGTGACGATGTTAGATAGAAATTTCGATGAAATTTTAATGAAGTGAGAAACAATGATATAGGACCAAATGTATTGAAAATAAAAGAATAAATCTACTAACAAAAGATCAAATGTGTTAATTAAGATTAAATATGTGAAAAATGGTAAGATATAAGATCAAATGTGTTAAGTTGAATTTTTACAGCACCAAAATTGAATTCCTATCGTATTTACAGAAACAAAAATACAATTTTGCCTATTCAAAATGAAGCTGTATTGTTTTCCAGCTAATTTATTGTGCTTTGGTTAAAGTATAAATTTCCTAAGCTATCAATTATTTTTTATACATTAAAGTTCAATTTTGGATTAGTACTGCGCGCTAACACCTGTTGAAAATTTAAAGTTTTTAAATCTATGGAAGTAGTTAACAGGTTATATCAAAAAAAAAAAAAAAAAGAATGATTTGTAATCGAGTTCAAACGCAGGGATGACAAAGAAGGGATGAAAACAAAAGGAAAAAAAAAAAGTTACTAATATGCTTTTTTCTTTATTTTATTTTTTGTTGTTGGTGTGATGACTTACGATTTACAAATATGATGTTTTCTAAGTGAAATTTACTTCTGATTTATTTACACTTAATTACCATGTAGTTCATTTAGATCGTGAAATTACATTTTAGTTCATGTAAGTCGTGTTTGGTTTGAGTTCCCTAACGGAAATTATAAAATTACACTTATATCCTTGCCGGTTTATAAGTGTTCTAAAGTTTACAAAAATAAACAAAACGATCCCTATAAATGATGAATTTAACAATACAATCCCTAAAATCACAAATCAATTAAAAAATTGGGGATATTTTTGGGATGATATAACGGAATCCCAAGAGACGTCTAAGACCACAAACAGTTCTCAAAAGTTAGGAATTAAAATGTATTTTTTCGATTTTAATAGATTATAGTGTAATTACCATTAAATCTAAGGTAGTCATATGTAATTTCCTCTTTTTTTAAAACAAAAACTGGTGGGACAAATTGTTGGATCATTATGGACACCTCCTTATATATAAGCCAACCAAAACATCCAAAGTGTACAAACAATATAATACATCAAGATATATCTAACGAATTACGAATGTGTTTTAATGTTCATAGTCATCCAATAATCAGATCTCTCGTAAAATTTTAAAGCAGCCTACGAATAGCTTAGCTTCAGTTAGTGAACCGGGACACAGATCAGAATAGCATTAATTTTGAAATTTATATTTGATTCGTGCAATCCTGCCTTAGTGTACGCATACGTTCTATACAATCTTTGCAAACTCATAAATAAAGATGTCAAAATTTAAATTAAATTCACCTTCTTTTTTATTAAGCAACTAGATTCAAATATTAGGAGTTAGTTAATGGACTCATTCAGAATCTGGATTACGGTACATAGTATCTAAACAATATTCGATTCGTAGGCATATCGATCGTCCCAAATTCCACGTTTATATTTCCTTTCTCTTGCCGTCCCAAGAACTTCTTCTATCCTTAATAAAATCTGAAGAGGCTATTGCAAAGACAACTATAAAAACTCTCAACTCCAAATATTTTGTTAGCACCTAAGTCAGAAACAAAATCCAGCAATGGCTAATTTCCCTCCCTTTGTAGCTTTCATCTGCATCCTACTAAACTTCCAACAATTTCTCACAGCACAAACTTCTGATCGCTTACAAACATACATCATCCACGTCGAGCGACAATCCGATGGTCTCGAAAGCTGGTTCCATTCGTTGCTTCCAGCAAGCAAAGCCGAGCCACGCGTACTGTATAACTACCGCAATGTCTTTTCAGGTTTCGCAGCAAAGCTATCGGAAAACGATGTCAAGACAATGCAGAAGGTACCCGGTTTTATCTCTGCACGCCCTGAAAGAGTCTTTTCGCTGCACACGACGCATTCTCCCAACTTCTTGGGCCTGAACCAAAATGTCGGCTTTTGGAACTCCTCAACATACGGAAAAGGCGTCATTATCGGGCTTTTGGACACCGGAATTTACCCCGACCACCCATCCTTCAGCGACAAGGGGCTACCGCCCCCGCCTCCTAAATGGAAGGGGAAATGCGAGTTCAACTCGAGTTATGTGTGCAACAACAAACTTGTTGGCGCTCGATTCTTCATAAACGGGAACGGTACACCGTTGGACGAAGAAGGGCATGGCACGCACACTTCTTCAACTGCAGGTGGGAATTTCGTTTATGACGCTGGTATTTTTGGCAATGCAAAAGGGACGGCGGTCGGCATTGCTCCTCTCGCTCATTTAGCCATGTACAAAGTATGTACCTCTCGGGGTTGCGCTGAGAGTGACATACTTGCAGCAATGGATGCTGCAATTGAAGATGGCGTCGATGTACTATCCCTCTCTTTAGGTGGCGGATCTGACTATTTCTATGAGGACAACATTGCCCTCGGTGCTTATAGTGCCGTGCAGAAGGGCATTTTCGTCAGCTGCTCGGCAGGAAATAGCGGCCCATTTAACGGCACCCTGTCGAACGAAGCGCCATGGATCCTGACAGTCGGTGCGAGTACAATTGATAGGAAGGTAAGAGCCATTGCCGTTCTTGGCAACGGCGAGGAATTGGAGGGACAATCAGCTTTTCAACCCGACAATCTCCTGTCTGCGGATTTACCACTTTTCTTCAATTCATCCGCTCCATTTTGCCGCGGAACGGAATTGAACAATAGTGCTGTTAATGTTATGGGAAAGATTGTCATCTGTGAAGTAGGAGGAGGAGTAACAAGAGTTGGGAAAGGAGTGGCAGTGAAAAATGCAGGTGGCGCCGCCATGATTCTAATGAATGAAGAACCTCAAGGCTACACCACTTCGGCCGAGGCCCACGTTCTCCCTGCAACGCACATCTCTTACGCTGACGCCCTCAAACTAAAAGCCTACATCAATTCAACTTCAACACCTACAGCCACAATCGTGTACAAAGGAACAGTCATAGGCGATGATCGGGCACCGGTCATGGCCGGATTTTCTTCCAGGGGTCCGAGTCTTGCGAGCCCTGGAATTTTGAAGCCTGATATTATCGGCCCAGGTGTAAACATCCTTGCAGCATGGCCTTTCTCTGTTGAAAACATAAGCACCACAAAGTCAACATTCAACATGATTTCAGGCACCTCGATGTCTTGCCCTCATTTGAGCGGCGTCGCAGCCTTGCTCAAAAGTGCGCATCCTGATTGGTCGCCGGCCGCCATTAAATCTGCCATTATGACCACAGCTGACCAACTGAATCTTGGAGGTAACCCCATTGAGGATCAGAGGTTTCTTGCTGCAGATGTCTTTGCTATTGGTGCCGGCCATGTTAACCCTTTACGTGCAAATGATCCAGGATTAGTTTATGATATCAACCCTGATGAATATATACCCTATTTGTGTGGATTGAATTATACAAACAAACAAGTTGGCGTTATTGTTCAGCGTAAGGTGGATTGCTTTACAGAATCGAGCATTTCTGAGGCAGAACTGAATTATCCTTCCTTTTCGATCACATTTGGGTCTGGCACACAGAGTTATACGAGGACCGTTACGAACGTTGGCGAGGCAAATTCGTCATACGATGTGGAGATTGTGGCTCCTACTGGTGTTGATCTAATTGTGGAACCTAAAATACTTATTTTCTCACAATTGGGACAGAAGATGAACTATATGGTGACTTTTACTAGATCACCGACAGGAGTAGAGAGCGATTTGGCTCAAGGATACATAAGTTGGAAGTCCACGAAGCATTCTGTCAGGAGTCCAATTGCAGTTGTATTTGGGGAATAACATTTAGATTTTGAACTAGCTGTGGAGATTTTTCTAACAAAAAATGGTCGGCTGTTGCCTTTTGTAATCGGTATTATAAAGATTATATTTGAAATTCATATGCATGCATTAATGATCTCATCATTTGACCTTCTTAACTGAGGTATAAATCTGAGCTTAATTAAATTGGAAAGTAAATAGAAAACTATTTTGGAATTTTAGAAGTAGAGGATCTTTTTTAGCAATATTGACACTTTTACTCGGGTAATTCTAGCCCGAGCCTGGCTCGGCCAAACCGGTGTAATGAAGGGGCGAGTGTTTTACACTTGCCCTGTGGTTGGTGGAAAATTTAGGGAAAGTGACCAATCAAATTGCGAGTGTAACACACTTGCTCTTTAATTGGTTGGGGTTCGGCCGAGCCTGGTCTGGGCTAGAATTTTCCCTTTTACTCTTAGGGAAAAATACAAAATTGACGTACAACTCTCAAATTTCTGTTTTTGGGACTTCACTTTTTCCGACTACAAGTTTGGTCTCTAGCTCCGAAAATTTTGGATTTTTGGGTACATTCTGGTAGGGAACATGGCACGTACCCCGGAAATATGATTTGTGAGCTACATGTATTTTTACTTAATTTTTTTTTTTAATTAATTCATATTGAAGTGCGGGTACACAACATGTCTCTAGTGACAATTTATCCTGAAAATGCAAATTTTTATAAAGAGGACAAGCATTCGGATTTTATTAAGATATAGTTTTAAAAATGCGAGTTTAAGGAAATTGGCATCCTAATTTTACATTTTTTTCTTAACGAAAAGGATAGGTTATGAGGCGAAAATAAAGTAATAGTAGCCCTAAGTTCATGCGCAACTGAGAACAAGTCTTTGGTCGCTTTGGCTCATCGCCGGCCATTACAAGAAATATAGTTCTTAACAATAAAGTTTTTTTTTGTACGCGGTACGAACTTTCTTTGAAAATTCTACCAACACGAAAAAGTTTACTTTCTAGCTTTGTTGGCAAAGTGTGGTATACGATCTACAAATCAGGAGCAATATAAGTTAAGTCTTTGAAAATAGTAATATAAAGTATAAACTTTATCAATTTTAACCATAATATTAATTACAATTTTGGCAGCAATGTTTTCTGTTGCAAACAATACGAACTTTCTAATTAGCAAAAACGAACAAACTGAAAATTTTCGTCTCTTTGTAGACAAAGTAAAGACTAAAGAGTATGAAAATCGAAGAAGAAATTTGAAGTTTATCAAAGAATATCTTAAACTCATAGTTTATCATCCAAGCGTGATAACTGGGTGAAATTCTAAGAATAGTATCATTTCCCAAAAGTTTTATAAAATTGGTGTAATTCTATATTCCTTTTCAATATTAGTGCAAGAAGTAAATCCATTTAGCGTCTTTATCATAATTCTTGTTTTTACTTTTTGTATTAAGTCCCTAAGTTTATGAATGTTTTTAATTTGGTCCATTAATTTCTCTTTCGTGTATTTTTTCTGTAATTTTATTGTTTATATGATTTATTATTTTTCCTTTTTCTTTTATACCTTGTATAATTGTATCTCGATTTAATATATCTTTATTTATTGTTCGTTCGTAATTTTTCTGATATATTTCTTTTTTCTGTAAAGATGTTTCTAGATTTTTTCCCATTTGTTTAATATTTTTAGTTTTCATAATTTCTTTTAATCGATGTTTTTCTTCTGTTATAGTATCTAATTCTATTTTTGGTTTATAATTCATAATTAAGCGTGTGACATCTGATATGCTGTATCTCTTTTTCTTTTGGTATTGATTAAATCTTCGTTTGCCGTTTTTATCATTATTTCTTGAGTTCGTTGTGATATATTTTTATCGTGTCTTAGATTATGGTATGCCATTTTAACAAGATATTCGTCTATAATAACTTGTTCTTCTAATTCTCGTATATCTCGTGTTATTCTTGTTTTGTAATTAAATCTTTCCATTATGTTATAGTTAATTGTGTAACTATTTGTTTTGATTTTTGCAAACTTATAATGTTTTTCAAATGTTGTGTCTCGTCTATTTTACGACCTTCGTTTTTAGATTTTAAGTAAAGTTTTACTTCTCTAGCATAACTTTCGTTTATTGATTTTATATTGTCTATATAAAATTTTTGTCTGTTATAATCATACATTTTTGAATTATAATTTGAATTTTAGCAGTTTAGAATCGTATACGGGCTCTGATACCAGAAAGGATCAAAGTGTTTCCTTGATAGTAGTGGTTAATTTAGCCATTTGATCGGCTAATTGTGTAAATTCGTTTTCAGTTATTTCATTAGAAGATTCCTCTTCTTTAAAATGTTTTATAGAGGCCCGTGTACTAGTACTAGTTTCATTAGTTCTTTGGTTTGGTGGTAGGTATGTATAACATGTACTTTTACTTTTTAAAAGTTTAGGTGTTTTGTTTTGAAAAACATTAGTGTTAACGTATTGTATAATAGGTGTTTTTGGTATGTATTTTATACGAGAAACTTCTCGAAAAATATCTTCCATATATATTTTGTCGGTATTTCTTAATTGTATACTATGATGACTGTTTGTCAAAGCATATCCAATGGTGTATGTTATTGAAAAAGGATAATCATTTATTTCCATTAAATCTTGTCTATCAAATTTATAGGCAATGTTTAAAGATTTATCTAGTTTCTCTGTTACAAGTGGTATAGCATAGTGTAAAGCTATATTAAAAAGTAGTTTAGTATAAGCAAGGTTTCCTTCAATTATCCCGAGTATTTTATCTTTTATATTCATAATTCTGTCATCACATATAGCTAGTTTTATAGGTGAATTTATTCCTTCAGCAAATGTACTCTTAATTAGTATCTGTATTGTAGAAATATGTATATATCCTATTTCGCTAGGTGTATATTTTGCTTTTTTAATTTTTTGAATTATATCAGCTTTGTTTATCAATGAAATGGCTTGTGTTCCTTTTGTTGTAGAAATTTCAATGGGTGTTTCACATGTAAATTTTCCATATAGAATAATGTTTTTTCTGCTCAATTTTGTTTTTAAATCTGTTTTCATATCTTGTCCATCGATTAAGTTTAATTCTTTTCTTCTAACTTTGTTTAATTTTTTGTTGTCTATAACAATATCTTGAGAAAAATATCCGTATTCTTCGGTTGTTTCAAAGTTTTCTATTTGATCTATCAAACTAGTCTCCATAAAAATACTAATATATATAAATATTGATTACAGAACAGATTTTGTATAGTTTACCTGTTTGTGTATTCGTATCTACTGTCTTCATGCACTCCATGTTACCTGTTCATCTTCTTTTCGAAATATATGTTTGATTTTTGTATGAGAATTGTTTGGTTGTGTATAGTTGTGTATGGTTCTGCTATTCAGGCGTGAGGCCAACAGAAAAGAAAAGCTCAAAGGCTTTTGAAACTCAGAGAGTTTTGATCAACACATGATCTTTTTCTCCATTCAAGTCTGGATCTGTTTGTTCAAATACAACGACTTTTGGGCCGTTTCTGTTTACTGGGTACCAAAAAAGGTTGTTTTTATCTTTCTCTGGGTTGTATTCAAGAATGGATTTCAAGGGGTTGTCAAATTTTTCTTTCGAGGGTTGTATTTGGGCCTCTTTTTGGGCTGGTGTTTGGACACGATCCATTGGGTTTATTGTGGGTATGTTTCCAAGAACTCTCATTTTTTCTTTAAGGCTGTTTTGGGTTTGAAGAGTGGTTTGGAGGGTATTTTTATAGGTTTTTGTCTCTTCGAGGGCTTGTTTGGCTTCTTCGAAACTGGTATAGGATTTATGTGTTATTCCTGAGTGTCCCAGTATGTGTATACTTGCTTTAGACCATGGTTGTAGATCCCTCGGCTTGGACCATTGAATATTGTGTACCATTTTTTGACCTGTTTTCTTTCATCTTCACTATCTGCTGATGATGAAGTATTCCCTTCTGCTGCTGTTTGTGGAAATGTTTTTGATTTTGTGAATGTTTTTGTTTGTGATGATGGATCCACCACGCTTGCTGGTAACTCTGATGGCGGAAGTCCTGCTGCTTGTTGGACAGCGTGTAAGGCGGCAAGAAGTTCTTGACGCTGTGTCATCTTGGATTCTGTGAATTTTTGTATTTCCAATTGTTTAGCTCTCGTGAATTGTTGTATCTCATGATCAATAGTTTCAATGTTTTGTTTCATCAGGGCTATCGCGGCCTCCATTCTCGAGTGAGTGTGTCCGCAAGAGCGTTCTCTTCTGATTTTATGTATACGATGTGAAACTGGTATCTTCGTATTTTGAGCTGCCACCGTATCAATCGTCCTTGATTGTAGTTGTCTCGAAGTGTATACCTGTAGAAGTTTGTTAAGTATTTTGAGTCGGTTCGAAGTTCGAATTCTCGAGGTAAAAGCTCGAGTTTCCACTTCCGAAGTATCTTTAGACATGCAAGTGTCTCTTTTTCATGGACTGTATAATTTTTCTGGGTTTCTGTAAATGTCCCAGATATGTATTTACAGAGTTGTGTAATTTCGCGAACCTTCTTGGTTCTTGTATTCATATGACCTTCAAGGTCGTTTGTATTCATCTTTTCGGCTGGTATTGCAAGCATGCAACCAGACCATGTATCATTTGAAGCATCTGTCTCAATAATGATAAAATCATTTTCCTTTGGATTGTATAAAACAGGCAATGTTTCACAATACTGTTTTATTTTCTGTACTTGTATCGAATCATCAATTCTCCAAATCCATTGTATTTTCTCAGAAAGTTTCTTTTGTAGTTGTGTTCTTTCTTTAGCAAGGTTCTTTATGAATCCTTGATCAGAAATGTAGTTTAAACATCCGAGAAATCTTTGTAATTGTTTTCGATCAGTAATTTGATCTGGAAATTCGTTTAATTTTTTCAAAATGTTATCTTGAAGAACTATGTTTCCTTGTGAATCAAAAATATTTCCAAGAAAATCAATTTTTTGTCTACATAAGACTGCTTTCTTTTTAGAAAGAATCAGTCCTTTGTCTCTGCATCGTTTCAAAACTATTCTTAGTTTTTTCAAATGATCTTCTTTATCTTGATTACTAAAGATGATAATATCATCAATGTAAGCAAGACAAATGTCTTCTAAACCTTCAAGATTTTTATCCATAAATCTTTGGTATATTCCAGGTGCTTGTTTCAAACCAAATGGTAAAACATTCCATTGGTAGTGTTTTTGTGGAGGACATGTAAAAGCTGTTAGAGGTTTTGTATTTTCATGCAATCTCAATTGCCAGTATCCTGATTTAGCATCTAGTGTACTGAACCAAGTTTTTCCTTTCAATCTGTCTTTGATGTAATCAATTCTAGGAAGTTTATATGCATCTCCTACAGTTTTTTCATTTAATTGTTTATAATTTATGACCATTCGTCGTTTTCCTCGTTTTATTTCATTTTTGTTTTCTACATAAAATGCAGGTGCTGCGTGTGGACTTTTACTTTCAGAAATTAATCCCTTTTCCAAAAGTTGTTTACATTCTTCTTTAAATTCATCAATATCTCTTTTAGAATAAGGTATATTATTTTTGACATTTACTTCGTCTAAAGGATTTTTAAGTTTAATTTCAACTATCATATAATTATTATTCTTATCTTTGTCTAGGGGATCTTCACTAGTGACAGAGTCTAAAATTTCTTCTATTTCTTTTTCAAGATTTGTTTTTATGAAAAATATTAATTCATGATTAATTAAATAACTTATTTTGTCTATAAGATTACTTTTGTCTTCAATTTTTATTATAGGTATTTTAACTGTTTCGCTCCTTTGAGATAGTTTTTCATTAACAGGTGATTTTAGAGTGATGTATTTTAAGTCTTGGCAAAAAGGTCTATATAATTTTAAAAAGTTATTTCCTAAGATAAATGGTAATCCTGTTTCGTGTCTGTATATAGATGGTATAATAAAACAATATCCCTGTATCCAAACTTTTTCTAAGTATGTCGCATACCATATATAATAATGACTTGCATCTGCTATCATTACTTTTAATGATTGTTTAAGTTTTTTCCATTTGAATATTGTAAGGGCTGGTGAAGCAAAGCATAAACTTGCTCCTGTGTCTATAAATGCTTTGATTGTTTTATGTTTTATTCTTACTTCTATAAATGTAGCGTTAGAGTTTTTCATTTAAAAATCTTCGTCTGAACTATAATCATTTTCTGATTCTGTAACTGTTTCTATTTCGTATATGTTTTCTAGATCAGAATAGTCTTCTTCTATTGGTTCTAGATCGTATGTTTGAGCTACTTGAAGTATATGTAGTTTTTTATTCGATTGTTTTCGTTGTTTAGGACAGTCTCTTGCATAGTGTCCTTCTTCATGGCAAAGCCAGCATTGACATTTTTTCTTTCCTTCTGGACAGTATTTTTGTTTAGGTTTGTATTCTTTCTTTTTAAAGAAACGTCTTCTTCTTTTTTGAAATTTATGTTTATTGTTATCAATCCATTTTTTAGGTTTCTTTCTCCATCTATATCTTTTATCCTTTCTCCTATATTTTCTTTTTTTGTTTGGTCGAATTATGTATGGACTTTCTCCGTATTGTTGAGGTACTAAAGGATTTCCCTCACAACATATTGTAATCTTGTTTTTAACTGCATTGTGTAATTCTCGTTCATAACATTTATCTCCTATAAATTGTTCTACTACAGTTTGCGCTCCTCCTAATGTTTCCGAAACGAATCCTTCATATACTTGTTTCTTAAATTCTGCATATACTATTTGTCCAACTGGGTAGGGTAGTTTATTGAAGTATAATGATAGATATTTTTCTCTGTTTTCCTTGGATAACATATAGTAATACATATTGTATTCACAATTAAAATGTTCTATAGCGCACATGTCTAATATTTGTGTATTGGCAAGATGATATGCTGCTATATCTTGTCCTCTTTTATTAACAAAGAGTTCTGAATCTTGTATAGGAATTCCGACAAACTCTGAGTATATTTTTGCAACTATGTTCCAAAAAGTTTCCATAGCATCTCCCCCTATTAGAAGTGTTTTCTGCTCTTCTGATAATGTGGCTAAGTAATGTGTTATATTTCCTACTGTTTTGTATTGTATGAAATTAAATATTGTTTTAAAATTTCCTTGTCTTAATCTATCTTCAGTTTCTAGAATTAATCCTAGTTTATGTGCCCATTCAGTGATAAGTGTTGATTTGTTTGTTACACAGTCTAAGTTTAATATTCCATCGACTCCTAATATTCCCTTTGTAGGTATATATTGTTCAGGTATTTTAGACCATCTTCCTTTTTTATTTGGAATGTATCCCTTTTTGAAATTGTATTGTATGCTAGAATTTTTTAGAGGATTGGTATATTTATCTTCTTGATAAGTTTCCCATTTAATTTCTTCTTCCCTTTTTGTGTTACTTGCTTCTGGAATATCTTTCTTATCTTTTTCTTGTTTTAAATTGTGTTCCATTCCTAACACATCGTCTTCTGATGACTCATATCCATATATAACTTCTTCATTTTCTACTTCTGGTTTTATAGCTTCTAATGTATGATTTTGTTTATTTTCTTCATCAACTATTTTTAATGATTCTAATAAATTGTTTATTTCTGAGATTTTTTCTTCTAAATCAAAAGTTTCCATTATAAACGTGGAGCTTTTATTTGAAAAGGTTTGAGATTTTTGTCTCCAAAATATGTTTCAAGATCAGCAATAGTTATATGTCTAGAGTATTCTTTTCGTATAATAACTTCTTTGAGTTGTTTTAATAATTCCTGACAGTTTGACATAGGAAGTATTATTTGTTTTTCTTCAGATGTACCAATTTGGTTTTCCACTTGTTTTCCTCTAAGTTCTCGTAGAATTTTATCTAAAATTTCTTGTGTATTGTCTATTTCATTTATAACATTCTGTTTTTTATCTAGAAGAATTTGTTGTAACATATCTATCATAGTATTTAATTGTGGGTTTGTAGTAGTGTGAAATAAATGTGGATATTCTCCCCCCTCCTGATGACAAGAGAAAATGTTTTGATCTATTTTATAATATGATTCTATTTCTTGATTATTATTGATGTTTGTGATAGTATTTTCGAGTTGAGACATCTTTTCATTAGTATTCTTTAATTGTTCTGTTAATGTTTGCACTGTATTAGTTAAAGATTGTACTTGTTCGTTTAATGTTTCTACAAATTTTTGTAATTCTTGTGTAAAACTCATGCTGATGAAAGTATATTTATTTTAGTTCTTAGTCTCTTGCACCAGTTTAGTGTTTTTTCAGTTTGTTCTTTAAATTCTTCTGTTTGTTCGTTATGTTGTTTTAACCATGTCATGTATTTTTCTAACCTTATTAAATTAACTGGAGTGTATATTTCATTTTTCAATAGTTGTCTTTCCCTTCGTTTCTTACTATTAAGAATTTCTTCTTGAATTTTATAGTTTGTTGGATTAGTTATTAAGTTTAAAACTAAAGTTTCTTGTTTCATTATTTTCCGAATCAGTCTTAATTCTCTTCGTTTTATCTGTTTATTAAATTGATCCATTTTTATCCATTTATTTCCCGTTGATATATTTTTTCTACAAATGTTTTATTTATTATTTTAATTTGTTTATCATTATTTGTTATATTCTTAATCTCATTTCTTTCATTTGGACATATAAAAATCTTTTTCATGATAGACTTGTATTTTATTGCACTTTCTAGTCTTTTCCCTGATTTTGTAATATCTGTTTTTATTCTTTTTTGTTTATCCATTTTATTTTTGAAATCGTTTTAGTATTAAAATAGTTTTTTGTATCTGTTCTTGATAATATTCTATCCAATCTTTATGATATCTAGCAATATACCAGTGTCCATTATTTCTTGCTATTAAGTATAAATTTTTATGGTTGTTATATTCTTTGTATAAATCCGTTAAATATTCACTATAGTTTTTCATAAAAAGTTTTGTGGTTGAAAATATAATATTTCAAAAGTTTCTTGTATTGATTTTTAAGAAAATATAAACTGTGTCATGGTTTTTTGGAAGACGCTTTTCACACTCCCGTTTTATACTAGTTTTAAAAAGCATTCTAAAAAGCACACTATTTTTGAAAAGTCTTCTGATAACTGCGGGACATTGTACTTTTTCTATTTTTCTTTTTCTTTTTTCTTTTTAGAAATAATACTAGTGAAATGAATGTGTGCGTTGCACGTTTAATTTGTCATTTGACTTATTTAAATAAATTTAGCAATTATATTTATTAAAAAAATTACAATGTTCAAAATATCTAATTTGATTAAATAAACATAATAACATTTTTAATGAACCATTTTGATTTTGAAAAACTACCAAACAAAAATATTTATATGAAATCTCTCTTTCAAATCATGTGTAATAAGTAGAAATTTAAC
Organism: Lantana camara; assembly: GCA_037501455.1. Classification (NCBI taxonomy): domain Eukaryota; kingdom Viridiplantae; phylum Streptophyta; class Magnoliopsida; order Lamiales; family Verbenaceae; genus Lantana; species Lantana camara. The sequence continues at coordinate 96,219,254 of CM074857.1, read as the reverse complement.
GTACAGAAACATCCAAATAAAAAAAAAATAAAAATATTTATAACTCTTTTATTATATAAAAAAAATGTTTAAAATTATGATAATTTTGCCTCATACTTATAGTTTTTAAGCATAAGTAATAGTTTATAACTTTCAAATATATTTAATAAATGAAAAGATATATAAAAAAGGGTTAAACTTTTTTTGCACCCCAACGTTAAGGGTGTTTTGCGCACTTTAGTACCCAACCTTTAAATTTTTACACTTTAGTACCCAACCTTTGAATTTTGTTGCACTTAAGGGCCCCCGACCAATAAGAAAATGACACATGTACCCAACCAACCAATAAGAAAATGACACGTTTGATATTGGGCCCTTAAGTGCAACAAAATTCAAAGGTTGGGTACTAAAGTGTAAAAATTTAAAGGTTGGGTACTAAAGTGCAAAACACCCCAAACGTTGGGGTGCAAAAAAAGTTTAACCCTATAAAAAATATAGACAAAATCTTAAAAGTTTATATAAAATATTATGTTAATTATATATACTTTATTCTTTCTATGGTTTAATTTTTTTTTTTTATATAGGATTAATTATATTTCACATATCAAGTATCGACTTTTTTACATTTTGCTATCTGAAGTTTTGATTGTGACCGATTGCTACCTCATGAAGTACGTTTAAGTATGCAAACTGCTACCTCAAATAATTTTTTGACTATTTTCTTACCTGAAAATTACACGTGGTATTCACATGTGTTTTCATATGGACAAAAAGGTGATTAAATACATCTTTCTCTCTTTTTTCTAAAAAGAAAAAGAAAAAACCGTACGTAGTAGCAATGTAGCATCAAACAGAAACTCTTTCTGAAAAAATGTAGTAAAACTTTGTTTGGTATTTCTGGTTCTTTTATTTTCTGCACTGAAGTTCATATAAAATTTGGTATTTGCTTACATTAATAACAAAGTCCAAGAATTTCTCTTAAAAATACAGAACTGATGCATTTGTCTTGATATTTGATGTATCCTTTGATATTTTTATCTCATGTGGAACTATAGGAGGATTGTTGTCTATATGTTTGTATTTTTTTTTTTGTCTCTTAAGGGAAAACTAAATAACTTTTTTGCCCTTAAGAAAAAAGTAAAATGATGAGAAAAATACTTGAGGTAGCAATCTGTAATATTTATCGTAATTCACATGCCAATTAGTAACAATCAAAACTTGAGGTAGCAAAGTGTAAAAAGTCGATACTTGGGATGGAAAAATATAATTAACCCAAAAATATATTATATTTAATTCAATTATATTATTTGATAATTAGATAAGTTTATACAATTATAATGTGATTATAATTTAAGAAAGTTTATACACTTAGATAAATTAGAATTATGAACTTACATAATTAGAATTATATTAGGATTGATTTATTGAAAGTTAAATTATATAATTCATTCAATTAAAATTATGTTTTATTTTACATAATTACCAAAATTTACTAAAATTTATAAAGTGAATCAATTTGTTTCCAATTCGTTAGATGTATCTTATTATAACGTTTTAAATTATAGGCCTTAAAATTAAAAAATGGACAACTTATATTATAAATTTTGAATATAATTAATTAGTATATTAATATTAAAACAATCTTTGTTGAACTATATACTATTTTGAATTTTACCAAAAATATTATTTTAATTTTACCAAAAACACTATTTTAAGTCAATCAATACTTTCTCGGCAAGGGTTTTTTTTTTTTTTTTTTTTTTTGTGGCTATCATCATCGCCATACCTTCTTGGTAAGTGGAATAAGTTTTAATTTTACCAAAAATACTATTTTAAGTTAATAAGTACTTTCTAAATATAGTTAAATTAATAATGTAAAATATGTATTTACATAATTATCCTTGACTAATAGTATTGACGTAACTATTATGAGGATATTTTGGGCCAACTATGTTTTGTAAGAAACTAAAAGTTCAACTCGTACTTTTATAATATACTAGAATTCTACTAATCTACTGTTTTAAATCATTTGACAAATAATGTGCAAACAACACATGTGATTTGCTGAAGTTTAATTTGAGGCCAACGTCTTGTAAAACACCTTAACCGCACTTTGAATGCACTTTGCTCCATCCACGGTAGCTTTAGCTCTCAATATTAAGTTGTCCACAAAAGGCAAGTGTGAAGAATCTGGAGAAGATGAAGATGCAGATGATGGTTTCCCACAGACGACGCCAAAAATGATGGTGTAAGAAATGGAAAGGATTCAAATCACCAAACACTTTAAGATTTGTTTAGGGAAGGGAAGACCATCACAGGCGTTGGAGCCTCAGGAACTGGGTTTCCTTTTGAGCGTGGGTTCTTCCAGCTAGGATAACACCAAGAGTGCTAGGTACAGTTGTGGTGAAGGTATCGCAGAGCTTGGGAAGATGAAGAAAAAATGGAGGAAAGTATGCCTTCTTCAGGTATGTGTGTTTTCGTGGAGAAGAAGACTTAGAACAAGAAAACATGTGTTTCTCCCTATTTATATGTTAGGGGTGAGGGTGCTTTGGGTAATTTGACCAAGTGGTCCCAAACCTGTGTTGCCCTAACACGTGGCGACCTGTGACGGTATGAAAGTGATGGCTCTGAAAGTAGGCGGCGTGTCAGGTACGAGGTGCACACTGCCATTGTGTCAGATGTTGTTGGCGAGAGTCGAGCGTTTGGGGAGACTCCAGATATGTCGTACAGGCGGACGAGTGTGTGTCCTGGTGTATACCTTACCCGAGCATTAGCGACGCTCGAAGGGACGCACGAAAGGGTTTGCTCTGGCAGATGTCAAACGAGCGTCAACAAAACGAGCGTGTGCAAATCTAGGCCCTCGCGAAGTGCTTCCTTGAGGAAAGGGTGGCTTTGCGGGACCACAGCATGTGCGTCGGGTTTGACAGTTGGAACCCCCGCTCGAAGAGTGGGCCGAGGCTCATGGGCCTGGATCCGTAGTCAATAAGTGAATGGGCTGGGTTGTTCCACGAGCCCAGTAATGCGAGCGTCCAAACTCTAAGTCTTTAGATGGCGACACGTGGATGGCGTTGATCCGAGTGTGATTTTGGGTCTCATCAAATAGTATTGACGTAACTATTATGAGGATATTTTGGGCGAACTATGTTTTGTAAGAAACTAAAAGTTCAACTCGTACTTTTATAATATACTAGAATTCTACTAACCTACTGTTTTAAATAATTTGACAAATAAGGTACAAACAACACATGTGATTTGCTGAAGTTTAATTTGAGGCCAACATCTTGCAAAACACCTTAACCACACTTTGAATGCACTTTGCTCCATCCACGTAGCTTTGGCTCCCAATATTAAGTTGTCCACAAAAGGCAAGTGTGAAATTTGAGGGCTTTTGTGACATACCATAATTGACTTCCAGGTTCGACTGATGGTCACCTCAATTATATACGTAAGCCATTCCATGTAGAGTACAAACAAATAAGGCGAGAGTGATTGTCATATCTAATGTCACACATCCGTATAGTGTCCGTTGGTTCACCATTCTATAGTGTATCCTCTACATTCTACTCATAATGATATTGATGATTTTCTTAGAGAATTTGAAGAAATTAAAGTTTCTCTCAGAAAATTCTACCGGGCTTTGTCGTACACCTTTTCAAGATTCAATTTCATCACCATGCCCCTTTTTTATCATTGGGGTGATGTAGCATTCATAACACTTCTTTAATCATCAATATATTGTAATGGGTGCTTCGGCCGGGAATAAAACTATTCTGGTTCGATCCCATAATTTCTTTGATATACGGCTTAAACAAAGTATAATCATTTTTGGTGATCATTTTTTAGCAATACATTACACAATATAATGGGCCAAAACTCGTTTATTTTTCTGGAGCATTAATTTTTGAAATTAGGCAAATAAACAACTGATAATCCTTCTTGGGAATTGATTCTCTTTCCATGTAATCATTGATGAATTTCACCATCGAGTCTCCTACTATATCCTAATAGGTTTGAAAAAGTAAGTTTGGAAACCATCTACTCCCAACGCTTTGTAAAGATGCATGCTCTTTATTACCCTCAAAATTTCCCCATTTGAGGTCATTCTTGCTAAGTTATTTTTCTGCTAACAACTTAGGTTTCGTTGGTGCAAGCTAATACCAAGACTCATCACCTCTTCAATGGTGTCTCCATTGAATAGTTTGGTGTAGTACTCCCAAGTGTGTGGCTTCATTTGATCATTATTGGTTGCCCATAATTACCTATTTTGAGAGCATTCATCTAGTTTCTCATTCTTCTCGTTATGGTTGAGAGATGAAAGAAACGTACATGTTTATCCCTGAATTGGAGCCAATTAATTCTCGACTCTTAAAACCAAATAATCTCGTCTTGTTGCAATAGTTTGTTATATCCTGCCATTTTGAATATTTTCCTTGCTTGTCCCATGCATAGTGCTCTGAAACTTCTTTGTATTTTTTTTTTTTTTTTTTCCGTTTTTTAAGCACATTGAAAACTGTTCAAGAACCGTTGTTTTGGAGTAATGATCTCAAGTCAAAATGTCCTTCAAGTTTTGATTCAGCCAATAAGTCGTGTATTGCTACTTTGAAAAATGTAGATCTAAATTGATAACTGTTGGATCAATCTCATTCAAATTAAATTCAAAAATTCTCCATATCATTTCTTGAGCTAACACCTAATCTAACATCTTGACATTTTTAATCTAATCTTCGAAATTTTATTTACCACTATACACGATATCAATTCTCACTTTGTCATGTCCTTTATAAATATATTTGTAAAGATATTTTACAGTTGTCCTTAATTTTGGTGTGCCTAGGTATATATATTAAAATTAAATAATCCTTTCTTTTAACTAACTATTCTTTATCCCTTTTTTATATTATCTTTGTTATTAGTTCTTGCATTCCATTTTCTTATTTGTATTTCTCTAATGATTATTATTTCAGATTTATGTTAATTTTTTTTATAATTAATTTTATGTATGTAGTAGAAATAATTAAAAGAGTATATTTATATCAAAATTTAAGAAATGTTTAATCGAATACTATAAAAATTATTTATAAAATTAGATTATAATTCATTTTTATATGCACACACATTGAGTCTCCTTAGAATCCTTAATTTAAAGCAATTTTGGTCTGATGACCTGAAATTTTAAATTCTGGTATATTAAATCGTAAGAAACCAAAAACGTTATTCGTACTTTTACATATTTAATTTATATTTTATTATATAAATTAAAAGAAGATTATATGGTTAGTTAAATTTAGATAATTACAATTATATTATTATATTAATATTAGTTAATTAAAAAATATTAGATTAGGATTAATTAATTTATTGAAAAATATTTTATGTAAATTATTTAATTATATTATTTTATTAATTAGATAAGTTTATAGAATTATAATATGATATTAATTTAAGAAAGTTTATGAACTTAGATAATTAGAACTATGAACTTATATAATTAAACTTACATTAGAATTGATTAGGGGTGTTCATTCGGTAAAAAATCGAAATTTCGGTTTTTTGGTTTCGGTTCGAAATTTCGGTTAGTGAAAATGCTAACCATTTACCGAACCGAAGGACCTCGGTTTCGGTTCGGTAAAAACCAATTTTTTCCACTTCGGTTTCGGTTAAAAACCGAAAAAACCGATTTGTTCAGAAAATTAAAAAAAAAAAATAATAATAATAACTTGGCAATGGCGGTGGTAATGTGCCAAAACAAACTCTGCCAACAAAATGACAGCAGCAACTTAGGCAACAAATAGCTTATTAAAAAAGGGGAGAAAAATTGAAGCAAAATCAAGAAACAATGAAAAATTAGAGAAAGAAATTGGGAAGAGGCTGAATAAAGCCACTTTATCCCAGCAAGAAACGAGGAGATGGTCACTCTGTTTCAACTTTGAAGAAGCTGGGGTTGGAGAAATGAAACAGCCATCCCTCAAAGGACTAGAGAGCTCCTGCCCGTGGAAGGTGGCGGCGCAGCTGTCATGCGTGTGGGACAGATGCAGGGCAACGTCTTGGTGAAACTCTCTTGAGGCAGCGTCTTGGTGAGGAAAGAAGAATTTGTCAGTGGAAACCTAGGGCTTTATCTAAATGTGAATTGTGAAATAAAAGCGTTAATCTAACTGAGAGCTAAAAAATTAAAAACGTTAAAACTGGCAAGGTTCAGTTTTCGGTAAAAAAACCGAACCGAAACCAAATTTTTAGAAAAACACTAACCGAAACCGAAACCGAACTGGTTCGGTTCGGTTCGATTTTTTTGTACACCCCCTAGAATTGATAGAAAGTTATCTTATATAACTCGTTTAATTTAAATAATATTTTACGTTAGATAATTTTACGGACAATTCCTCAAAAATCCCCAAGTGTAAACTGAATTTCCTTTTCACTCCCCAGTTTTGAAAAAGTTCCTGTTCACTCCCCAATTGAAAAACAAAATTTCTTTTCACTCCCCAAGGTTGTATAATAATTCAGGAATTGCGTACAATTTTTAGGGAATTGCGTATAAAACCCCCGGAATCTCGTATATACGAGATTCCGGGGGTTTTATACGCAATTCCCTAAAAATTGTACGCAATTCCTGAATTATTATACAACCTTGGGGAGTGAAAAGAAATACGAGATTCCGGGGTTTTTATACGCAATTCCCTAAAAATTGTACGCAATTCCTAAAGACAATGTACGAACATGTACTATTTGTGGGGACCTAAAAGGAATTTTGTTTTTCAATTGGGGATTGAATGGGAACTTTTTCAAAACTGGGGACCTTAAACGAATTTTTTCAACTTTTTGGTACTATTCAAAGATTTTCCCATAATTTTAAAAATTTATTAAAATTGATAAAGTGAATCAATTTATTGTTTTCCAATTCGTTTTTAGATATACCTTATTATAACATTTTAGATTATAGGCCTTAAAATTAAAATATAGACAACTTATATTATAAAATTTGAATACAATTAATTAATATATTAATATTAAAATAATCGTTGTTGAACTATATATTTTTTTGAGTAAGTTAGAGAATTTTTAATTCAACCCAAGAGTTCTATTTTAAGTTAATAAGTGTGTATTAAATATAATTAAATTAAAAAATTTGTAACATGTATTTACATCATTATATTTGACTAATGATTATTGACCTAATTATTATGAGGATATTTTAGGCGATCAAAACTCAACTCGTGCTTTTATAATTTAGATAGATAGATAGATATATAGATATAAATATAGATACATATGAAATTTATAAATTGCTCAACAGAAACATCCGACAATACAACTGTTGAAATATAATCGGAGATATCCAAGTCATCTCACTAAAAAAAATAGACGTACTCCTAGCAAAAATATGTGTTCGTCGAATGTGTTCCTCTATTCCCCATTCGACGAACACAATTAAAGGAAACAAAGTTACCGGAATATGTTAGATCTCAAGGGAATTCAAAGGAAATTTTCTATTTTTTCTTCAAAGCTGTTGGGATTCCCTGCAAATTTATTATAATTATAGAAAATTTAGATTAAAATACATGATCTATAAAATCTCATTTTACTTTAATTTTATTTCCCAGAGAGTAGTTCACTCAAATTTCCCTAGGGTATTACAATAATCAAGAAGTAATTAAATACTTTTTTTATATTCCTATGGAATATTCTCTCAGAAATGCCCTCCAAAGATAAATAACAACGAAATAAATTTGTATAAACACTTTCGAGAGAACCTCAAGGAATTTCTGGAGAATTCGCCCGTACCCCATATATTAGTATTAAATTTTAGGGTTAATTACATCTAGACCCCTTCCGAGTTTAGTATATTACAATTGGACCCCTATTAGTCATTTTATTACAGTTTGACCCCTTCTAAAATTTCAAAATTACTAAACGGTGAAGAAAAGGTACGATTCCGTTAAATATTTCATGTTATATTCCAAATAATTGCGTTATATTCCAAATAATTATGAAATGACCATTATGTTTGGTTCTAAGATCATGTTTTATAAAAGTAGGGAAAAAAAATCACGTATTTTTAGAATAAATAAACGGTTAAACAAACAATTATTTCACAATTATTTTGAATATAATGGTTATTTCACAATTATTTGGAATATTCCGTGAAATATTTAACGAAATTGTATCTTTTCTTCACCGTTTAGTAATTTCGAAATTTTAGAAGGGATCAAACTGTAATAAAATGACTAACAGGGGTCCAATTGTAATATACTAAACTCGGAAGGGGTCTAGATGTAATTAACCCTAAATTTTAATATAAGCATTATATCTAGTTAAAATAGGACCAAATTAAAAAAAAAATTATATCTAGTTAAAAATAGAGTGGTTACTAATCAAACAGCTAAAAGAAATTCACATAATTAATGTTAATGTAAGATTATATTTTTGAATAAGTTATTCAAAGTACCAAAATAATATATTTATGGATCTAAAAGTAAGTCACACTACTACATGAACAAACATAGATTTGTTCTAATCATTTAAGAATAAATACATACGAGCGGCAAAAACTATGGATGTAAGTTCCCCGTAAATTTTACTTACTTTGTATCATTTGTCACGACGTCACCATCTGAATACATAAATTCATATATAATATATCTTCCAAGCACCGAAGCTCTCCAGAAGCCAGCTAAACTGAGAAATCAATGTTTCTGTTTTGTTAGCCCTTCAAAAGAAAACAATTTAAATACACAGTAGTTGTGGCTAGTTTTTATGTGTAACAAAGACTAGTTCACTCCATAATCACTACCATTTTCCTTACATGAGAAAATGGCTTCCCTGTTCCTTGTCACTGCCATTTTCCTATTCAATTTCCATCTTCCCTTCGCACACAGCAGCCTGGAAACTTACATTGTCCATGTGAACCTCCCAGAAAGCGGAGTTTTGTCACAAGCACAAGACCTGGAAACATGGTACAGTTCGTTCTTGCCTGAGTCCACTGGAGCTGACTCAAACATCCCATCCCGCATAGTTCACACATACCGCAACGTGATGACAGGATTCGCGGCGAAACTATCCCCAGAGGAAGTGAAAGAGATGCAGAAGAAAGAAGGGTTTTTGTCCGCGAAGCCCCAGAAAACATACTCCATCCACACTACCCACAGTCCCAGCTTCTTGGGCTTGAACCAGAATTTCGGATCCTGGAGTTCAAACTACGGCAAGGGCGTAATCATAGGAGTTTTGGACACCGGGATCACTCCAGGCCACGCTTCCTTCAATGACCAAGAAATGCCGCCTCCACCTTTTAAGTGGAAAGGCAAATGCGATTTGAACGGCACGGCTTGCAACAAGAAGCTCATTGGTGCCAGGAATTTCGTTGACGATGGATTGGCCACGATGCCAGTTGATGACAACGGGCATGGAACCCACACAGCTAGCACGGCAGCTGGGAACTTTGTCATTGGCGCAAACGTCTTCGGCCAAGCCAATGGCACGGCATCTGGTGTCGCCCCTCTTGCCCGGCCCACCTGGCGATTTATAAGGTGTGTTCCGCAAAAGGACGGTGCAATGAGAGCGTAATTCTAGCGGGGATGGATGCCGCGATTGAAGATGGTGTCGACATACTTTCGCTCTCTATTGGAGGACGTTCTCTCCCATTTTATGATGACAGTATTGCCATCGGTGCGTTCAACGCGATGGAGAGAGGGATCTTCGTTAGCTGCTCCGCAGGTAATGGAGGGCCCGATAATTTCTCAACTTCCAATGAGGCGCCATGGATCCTCACGGTCGGTGCTAGTACCATCGACAGGAAAATAATAGCAACCGTCGTGCTAGGAAACGAGGAGGCTTACGACGGCGAATCGCTCTACCAACCAACAGGCCAGTCTGAGTTACTACCTCTAGTATACCCTGGCACGAGTGTTAACGAAACCGCCATATGGTGTGCTCCTGGATCGTTAGACCATATCGATGTTCGTGGGAAAGTAGTTGTATGCGAGATCGGTGGTGGTATAGGACGAGTCCAGAAGGGCCAAGCAGTAAAAGATGCGGGTGGTGCTGCAATGATTTTGTTGAACGACGAATCCACCGGCTATTACACTTCAGTCAATGCGCACGTACTTCCTGCGTCGCACGTTAGCTACGATGCTGGACTTAAAATCAAAGCATATATAAACTCCTCGTCTTCGCCTACAGCAAACATTATTTTCAAAGGGACGGTAATTGGAGACACAACTGCTCCAGCAGTCGCGTCATTCTCCTCGAGAGGCCCCAATTCGGCCTCCCCAGGGATTTTGAAACCCGATATTATCGGTCCTGGAGCCAACATTCTAGCAGCGTGGCCGGTATCTATTGACAACTACACCAACGAAGCGGCTTTTTTCAACATAATTTCTGGCACATCAATGTCGTGCCCACACCTCAGCGGCGTTGCAGCATTGATAAAAAATGCGCATCCTAGTTGGTCACCTGCCATGATAAAGTCCGCCATAATGACGTCCTCCTATATAAGGAATCTCAATGGGACTCGAATTCTTGATCAACAATATGTAACTGCTGATGTTTTCGCCACTGGGGCGGGGCACGTGAACCCCTCTGCGGCATTAGATCCTGGCCTCGTTTATGATATCACGAGTGATGATTATATTTCTTACTTGTGTTTTCTCTACACAGAGGATGAGGTTTCAGCCATTGTCAACCGCAAGATCGATTGCCATGGACCTGAATATACGGGTTTACCGGAGGCACAGCTAAATTATCCTTCGATTGCAATCGAACTAGGGTATACTGGCTACACATACTCAAGGACTGTCACGAATGTTGGGGATGCAAACTCAACTTATTTGGTCATGGTAGAAAGTGTTCCAGGGGTAAGCATGACTGTAGAGCCAAAGATACTTAGCTTCACCGAGGTTAACCAGCAGATGACATACAAGATTAATTTTGCCAGACAAGAGTTTACTACCAATGGATCTTATGTTCAAGGATTGATTGGCTGGATCTCAAGAAAGAACATTGTAAGAATCCCAGTTTCGATAAAATTGGTACTATGAGGTGAATGAGCGAGTTGGCGCAACCTGAAGTATCAATTGAACTACTGTTATGATAGTATTATATGTTCCCACTGCCTTACGTGTGATAATAAATTGTTTGTAGTACGTATTCAGTCGTTTGAAATTAAATACATGACCTAAAATTAGTGTCTTAACTCGAAAGTCTTAATGCATCATACAGGCAACCGTTGGCTACATGGCCAAGGAGGCATCCTCATATGTCGAAAAAGCGATAATTAAAAACAATTTTACTATAAGAAATTAGTAAAAAATACGCACGCGGCATCGTTTATCAAAAAGAATTATAGTAGCAAATTTTAAATTTTATAAATATAGTTGAAATCTAAGATGTTAAATAAAAATGAATAGCATAATCACAATTGTTATCATATAAATGTTACAAGGTGTTTTTTTTTTTTTTTTTACTTTTGTAATAACTCTTGCCGCGCGTTGATCTCCTTCTTAGAAGGCGTCTAATGGTCCAGGGAAAATATTATCTTTCTATCGGCAACTAATTAGTTGAAGATGGCATCGGTGTTACCTGTTCAAAGCCATATCTCAGTTCGCCTTCTTGCTAGAATTCCGGCCTATTGATTAGGCCAAACGGTATCTTAATATGAGGTTGAACGAAAGGCTGCGCATGCGGTGTTAATACTTTGAAATGGTTCTAGTGAGCTCGAAGATCGAATAGAACTTCTCTCCAAACATCTTGCTGCAAAACTCCAAGTGCATGCCTCCTCGCGTCACATCAACCAAAAATTACACCAAAATGCGAAACATGAATGTTGAAACTAAAATAAAATAAACTTCTTATCGAGTGATTGCAAAGAAACAAATATCTTGAGGCCTATCTAAAATTAGGACTCAAAAGAGTGATTCCTACGAAGTTATAAATCAACCAAAAATTAGATCTATGAACTAATAAGAAGGTTACATACTACTAAAAACTAATTGTAAAAAAAAAAAAAAAACTAATTATTAAGAATGATTGAAAATAAAATGTTTGGTATAGTATGAGTTGTGTTGAAGATAACATTGTTAATGTTGTCTTTGGGTACTTATGGACTCCCAAAACATCTTGATCGCCAAGTCTTTCAAGATGCTTGGATCTCATCCAAACTCTTTGTTCTCAACCTCGTATTCACCTGAAAATTTCCTTTTTTTTTTTTTTTTTTTGAGAAGACTACCTGAAAATTTCTAGTAGCCATAAGCCATACAACTCTTATTTGATAAGGTCTTGAAGCCTTTGAAGTTTCTTGGCAAAGGAGTTTCTACTCCTTATATAGTAACCAATTATTGGGATTTGAACACCATCTGAACACTGCTCGCCTCCACCGTCAAGCGCCATTGCCTCCTTCCGACAACACCGCCTTCACACCGGCCATGGGAAGCACAACCTCGACCCAACTCACGCCATAACCAAATATAAGCAACGCAACCATACTGTATGAAATACAACAATTAAGAAATATACCAAATTGGGTGTTGCCAATAACGTTCCTTTCATGGAAATAAGGCTCTTCAATTTCCTCTTCTTAATTGCTTCGCGCCGATGTAGCTAATAGCTATGCAATAATGGGTCAAAAGGTTTTTGAAACACCGCCCAAGGGGTATTTATGGTAATTCAGATAATTTCCGATGGGCTTCATAAATTTTTATGCTGGATAACTGGGCAAAACATACATCATAATCTGTATGCCAACAACCACAACCCACTAGATTAATGTAAGCCCAAGTAAACTATTTCTCAATACTCTGTTTCACTTCCTAACCATCTGTCTACCCCTTGGATAATTAATTAATTAAAAATTATATTTATACACAAATGGTACTAAATGAGGGTAATGTCGTTAACAAATGACATCATTAATAATTTTTGTTAATATATCTCACTTAAAATTTAACAATCAATGTCATAATTATTATATGCAAGCTCAAACTTAGACTCAAGCTCAAATACGCTACAGGATAGAACGACCGAACCCCAGAGGCCAGAGCTACAGATCAGATTAAAATGACTAAATGAGTTTTAAGTTCAAAATTTATAAAAGCGCCACTCATGTATATTACCTGATTATTTCTCCCGCTTTTCTTCTAATTAATGCATTTGAAAAATATGTCCTAAGCCCTTGAAAAGAGCATATCAACTCAATGAGCTCTGTTTTCCAGCACAGTTGGAATATATAGAGTCGTATAAATGAGGTCATTTATTGTGTTTATGTAAGCCTTCTTACTCCACAATGGGTCGCATTGCAACTTCAATTACTCCACAATGAAATAACAGCCAATCTCTTCTAAATTCACCCGATAAAATAATCCTAGGAAAGAATTACATTATTGTTCCAAGAATAATACAGTTTTAATCAACAACTCAGAGCTAAAAGCCTAAAAAGCTTCCACACCACGAGAGAATTTCAATGAATAAATGATACTAATTAAACTAACATCCAACATAGTAAACTATGAAATCTGCTCAGAACATTCGTAAAAATTCTCAAAATATAGCAATTGGGCTCCTGACGGAATGCTTATCTGATTTCCAAAGAATATATCCTTGTGAAACAGATGCATTGCCACCATTCCCCGAGCTGCTAAATGTAACTGCATAAGTCAATTTCTGGTTCAACTGAGTGAAACTAAGTCTCCTCGGCTTAACAACTACATCAACTCCTTCTGGTGCAGCAACCTCAACATCGTAACTCGAACTAACCTCCCCAACGTTAGTCACTGTCCTCGTAAACGTCTGATTAGATGATCCAAACCTGAAAACGAACGAAGGATAGTTCAGCTCCCCTTCAAGAATTTGTGGTTCTGCCGAGCAGTTCACCCTCCGTTGTAGAATTATGCCCATCTCGCGGTTCGTGTAGTTCAGACCACACAGATACGACACATAATCACGAGGCTCAATATCATAAACAAGCCCGGGATTGTTTGCTAGGGAAGGATTCACGTGTCCTGCACCGGTTGCAAAAATATCAGCAGGAAGAAGCCTTTCGTCTTGTATTTGCTTGTTCTCAAAATTCATGGTATTAGCTGTAGTCATCATGGCGGATTTAATGACAGCTGGCGACCAATTGGGATGCGCACTTTTGAGCAGTGCTGCCACACCGCTAAGGTGAGGGCACGACATAGAGGTTCCCGAAACAAAATTGAATGTAGTTTTTCCCGCGTTGGTATTGTTTTCAACAGGAGTTGGCCATGCTGCAAGGATATTAACTCCGGGACCTAGAATATCGGGCTTTAGAATGCCGGGAGTTGCCCGGCTCGGGCCTCGGGAAGAAAAAGAAGCCACCATCGGAGAATTCTTGTCTCCAATTACCGTTCCTCCAAACACAATTGATGCAGTTGGAGAAGATGATGAATTTATGTAGGCCAGGATTATTTGCCCGTCCTCGTAGTTGAGGTTCGTAGCAGGAATGACATGGGCATTTGCTGATGTGGTGAACCCCCGGGACGCTGTGTTGATGAGAATCATGGCAGCACCACCGGCATCTTTAACTGTTTGACCTTTCCATATTCCGGTGGTTCCACCACCCACTTCGCACACAACAACTTTTCCCCTGACGCCAGTGTGGTTCAATGACCTCCGCGTGCAATAACGGGCACCAAGATCAGTAATGTTCGATCCAGGGTATACCAGTGGCAACTGCATCCGAGGGAAATCCATGGGGTGATACGCTGATTCACCCTTGAGTTCCCTGTTGTCTCCCAACAAGGCACTAGCAACAATTTTCCTATCAATAGTGCTTGCACCGACAGTGAGAACCCATGGTGCTTCGTTCGATAGAGAAGAATTAGATGGGCCAGAATTTCCCGCGGAGCAGCTCACGAAGATCCCACGTTCTGTTGCGCTAAACGCCCCAAGGGCAATATAGTCATCATGAAACGGTTTGGACGACCCACCGAGCGAAATGGAAAGCACATCAACTCCATCTTCGATGGCAACATCCATAGCCGCCAATATGTCGCTCTCGGAGCAACTGTCCGAGCAAACTTTGTACATGGCTAAGTGAGCCAGGGGTGCTACCCCTACTGCTGTGCCGTTGGCATTGCCAAACACATTGGCGCCTCTCACAAAGTTGCCAGCAGCAATACTCGCAGTGTGGGTCCCGTGGCCATCAAGATCCATTGGGGTCCCATCACCATCCCTGAAATGCTTTGCTCCAATGAGCTTGTTGTTGCACGCGCCCGTGAAATTGAACTCACACGTCCCCTTCCATTTGGAGGGTGGGGGAGGCATTCCTTGATCATCGAAAGAAGGATGACCGGGAAATATCCCCGTGTCTAGGACACCAATTATTATGCCCTTTCCGTAGTTCGAGTCGTTCCAAAACCCCATGTTTTGGTGCAAACCGAGGAAATTGGGCGTGTGTGTTGTGTGCAAAGCAAGTACTTGTTGTGGCCTTGCTGATATGAACCCCTTCTTCTTCTCCATGGCAATCGCTTCCTCGGATGTCAACCTAGCAGCAAAACCGGGAAACACGTTGCGGTAGGAATAGACCATCCGGTTTTGCAGTGTTTGATCGATGGAGTGAGATATCGTTGATGCTGGCAAGAACGAACTGTACCAGGTTTCTAAATCCTGAGATTGATCAGATGAAAGTTGAGTATCTGGTAAATCAACATGAACGATATAAGTTTCCAAAGAACTATCGTTCGCCAAAGCTGAATATAGGTGCAACACGAGACAAATGAGACATAAAACTGGGTTTCGAGACATGTTTGATATATACTATGCTTACAACTTCTAAGCTATTTCTGCCAGAAACTATATTCGATGTCTTAAGCAGAAGTAGTAATGATTATGGTTTCAGAATATTTAGAAGTGGTATATATAGAGAGGTTCCAAATAGATGTAACTACTTTATTCTTAATCCTTCAATGCTGAGCTTCTTAGAAAAGCTGAAAAGTTCTTCCACAATTTGAAGCTGTCAAGAAAATTCAGGGATTAAACTATGCATGGAAATTGCATGTTGGTATGTATATGGTGTACAAGACTTGGCATATATTTTGTGTTCGAAGAGAAAATAACCAGGTCTAGGAAGAATAAGTATTATAAGTTGCTATGTACGCATGAATTGGCTACAAGAATAAGTATGATTTATTTTTTTAATAGCATAAGGAAGATGATCTTTTCTTTAACACGCAACAATAATGAATATAATTATATGTGAAGAAGGTGGTCGGATAGGCTTTGTGGTAATACTTGTTCAAAATCGATCACTTTACCTCACCTTGACGCATTCTTTTCTTCTTTTTCAATATTTTTTATGGGCGTTTGTTTCGTATTATATATTGTTTCTATACATTAGAGAATGGTTATTCAATTGATACAGAATTAAGGTGAATTATTTTATTTTTTGAAGGGGAAATGCCAGTTTTGATTCCTAAAGTTTCGGCTTTGAGTCACATAAGCTCCTAATGTCCAAAAATGTGCAATTTAAAACGAAGGTAATAAATTGTCCCAAGTTAGTCCCTAGTCCATTCTCAAGTGACATTTTGGTCGGGACACGTGACCTGCACATGCCAAATATAAAGGGTATTTTTATCATTTCATTCTTTTAATAAATCAAGGGGAAAAAAACGACAACGCAGCAAGTTAGAACAATTCACCAACTATGTGTTATAAAACACGCATTTTCAGGACATTAGGGGCTTCTGTGATACAAAGTCCAAATTTAAAGACCAAAGTAAGTTAGAACAATTCACTAACTATGACTTTTAAAACATGCATTTCAGGACATTAGGGGCTTATGTGATACAAAGTCTGAACTTTAGGGACTAAAAGTAGCATTCTCAACATTTTATTGACACTAATTCAACTCGGTTTTTTCATAATCAGGAAGCTTTATATCTTAATGCAAAACTCCATGTTATTGTGATAAAAAGTAATTTCTTTAATAACTGTTACTATCTGTAAAGTGCACTAGATCATGTTGGTACATCGTTAAAAAATTATGAATACTTCATTCTCCCCTTGGATTAGTGTAGGAAGCCTTAGTTTAACAACTAAGACAGTGTAAATAATACTTTCCAGATATTATGTGCGAGTCCCACTTTCCATGCAAGTTGCCGCTACAATTTCAATACAATTATGCAACATATTTACTTAAGTTCACAATAGGACTACAATGCTAAACACAAGAACAGCATAAACAGTAGATAGAAAGTTATCATATAGAAGTCAAGCTGCTGTTATGAGCAATATAGTACAAAACAATTTGTGCCCCATAAACGTCAAATAATGGATCAACAGGAAACCACCTAAAGCAGTAGGAGTTAAAACGACGAAAAAAACATGCAGAAATTGTATTCTTGAATCAGTTACGACTTACAAATAACTGCGCAGTCTAAATATATGCAAGTGAATGAATAGTTGGTCACTATAGGTCCAAAGAAACTGGCAAGGTTCCATCAAAGTACCTTCTTCCACAGCGACTGTAGCCAAGTTTGATAGAAAGAATTCGACAATCACATCAGATTCCTTGATCCTAAGAAATAATACAAAGAAAAGGAGACTTGTAAGCAAATCTAGGGGCTATGATGACCGAGGAATATTGCAACACAAGCACAGATCATAAAATCACATATTAAATTGCACAGCAGCGTGCAACTAATGCGGTGTTTGTGCATATTTGCATCCACAAATGTCAGATCATATATAATAAGAATCAAGGTGGCTTTTACTCTCTGCGCTTCTCCCTGTGCAGAACATCCTTCCAAATTTTCTGAAATACTAAAGTTTCCACCACATAAAGAACCCATCATTCGGAATAATGTATCTACATGCAAAAACATAAATCTGCCCAATAGATACATGGTGCTGAGAGGTACAAATTTGATGTCCTAGAGTTGAACTAATAAATGGCATAAGATCAACCCATGTAAGATGCATTTTCCTGGTATTTGAGCTAGAGCTTCATTTATGAAAAAGCTAGAGCTCGACTCATTATACAACTTGTAATTAATAAACTACAGCAGATTGAATAAGATGGCACAGTCAAAGCAATGTAAAACAGATATTTAATGAACATGCAAACACAGCAAATACAATATTCAGCATAAACCACATGCACAAATTCTCAAATCTGATATCAGAAAACTACAAATTTTGATGATAATAAGATCCCCAAGAATGTGTCTTCTAACCTTAAATCACGATAGATACTAAAAACCCATCCTGTTACCATGGCTCGAGTATGATTTTAAGATTCAAAACAAATCGAGTCATCATGTTCAATCTTGCCCTAGTTTGTCAAACATCATGGACTTCCATAGTAGTGAAGCTTAAGCTGCACTTTTTTGTGCTAACCAAATCCCGGAGGCACATCAGGATCGTCATCCTTACAAACTCCCAAATTCTTATGCTTGAGGACAGAAGAAAATCCAGGGGGCGCACCAATTTCCGAACTTTCACCCTTGCTCCCTTCTATTGCTTGATTTACTTGGTTGTTCTTGCCTTTCTGGCGTGAAGCAGTCAGACCAAATCCTGGTGGTCCATTTAGCTGTCCATTCGACGGTGTCCCATCAATTTGCACGGTCCCATTATTCACAAATTGTTTTCGGGTTGATGGTGAATCCATCCTAGAAGATGACTCGCCATTATGAGGGTTTGATAATTTGTCATAAATTGATTGTACAGTTTCTGTTATTTCAGATTTCATGCCATCAGCAGATCTAATTATATTCCACACACCATCGGAAATTTGGCTCATAAGTTTGTCCCTGAAATCAGAAGAAAATAAAACTCAGCCATGTAAACAGCTTAGTATTTCATGTTACTAAAGACACATTTTTGTACTGTTTGAAAAGTTGCTGTTAGAGAAGACAGACCCAATTTCTTGGTGTATAGCATCTGACAGCTGCCGTGGTTTCATATTTTCAGCACCAGGACGACTGAGTGCAGATGACTGTCTCACCAGAGATATAATATTGCTTCGGAGCTCTTCCTGCGGAAAATTAAGAGAAACTAAGCAGTGCATATCAGAAGACAGAGCTGCGTCACAGAGGAAGGACGAAACAACAATGACAGATTAGACTCAATGCATCTACATAAAGAGAAGTTCATAACTACTTTTAGAAGTGAATGTAAGGGCAATGTATGTCCTGTGGCCTAAACAATGCACGTGAATGCATGCTTTGGTTTTTTGAAAAATTTTCTTTCTTCTAATGATATAAAATTAGTTTCTTTATCGTGTTCCTCACTGAATTTCCTAATCCAAGTATAGCATAAATTCAATACAAAACCAAGAATGACAAAGGAAATACTTGGTGCTTAAAAGACCGACAAAAGTCTTTTTGTCTGCGAAAGGTGTTCGATGATGATATATATATTACAATTGGCTCAAACCTCTGTCTCTAAAGGATACATATATACAGCAAGGAAGACGATATATATATGTACTATCAGTTTCAGCATAAACCCTACTTATTCCCTTTCCTTTCACAGTGCCACAGTGGTATACTCGATACTCTCAACCTCCACCAGCAGGGAACTTTCAGAAACCCAATATTTATAGATAAATCATAAATACGAAAAATCTTAATTGAAAACTCCCAACCCTAAAAATAATGCACCTCGCAGGAACTAAGTAAATTCGTAAATTCAAAGAAACAATCACAGCAGCACTGATGCAAAAAATAAGCATAGAAATTGAACAAAAGCAACCACGTGAAACAATAAATCCCCAATAAATCTAGTTATCCGACACAAATGTACATACATGTAAACATAGCGAGAGCGAGAGAGGGAGGGCATCACCACAAGTAAACAAACTCACATTCTCCTTGAGTTTACGGATGATTTTGAGACGAAGGCGATCGAAATCACCGTCGTCTTTCAGCTTCGAAATCACATCTTCAGCTTTTACACTGCCGCCGCCGTTAACACCAGTATTCTGCATCGGTGCTGTACATACAAATACCTGCAAATATTTATACTGTTTCGAGACAAGGATAAACGATTCTGAGCAGTAAAGGGCTTTCAGGGATTGAGATTTTTAGACAGAATTTTCGATAATTTTAGTGTTGGATAGTAACGATTAGGCTAGGCATAGGCACCAAGAAGACAAGAACAATGGATCGGACAAACGGTCAGGTACAGTGCTATAAATGGGTCATTATTTTTGCCTTCTTTTCCGTTTTAATTGGGTAAATGGGTATAAAGGCTTTATTGCAAAATTCATCCCATAACTAACCCGAGGTGGCATAATAGATTCATAATTTTTCTACAGGCAAATTTGGACAATATCCAATGTACAGGTGGCAAAATGGGTTGGATTCATGGTTTCAACCCAATTCAATTGGTTTGGGTTAGATTGGGTTGTATAAAATTTGAATTGGACTGATTTTGGGTTTGGATCAATAATGAATTATGAGAATAATGAGTTGAGTTGTTTACAGGTTGGGTGGGTTGATATTGAGCTTGAATTGGGTTTTATAGGTTAAGTATATTAGTATAACTTTTGACGTTTTATTACTATTTTTTTCTTTTCATAAATTAAATATTATATTTCTATCCATAAATCACTCATGCATAATTATATATTTTTTACACACATTTACACACACTACCATAATTATACATATATTTTCTCACACATACTAACATAATTTTACACACATTTTCACATACTAACAAATTTTTGACATACACTAACATATATTTTTACACACATTTTCACACACTAACACATTTTTGACACACTAATACAGATTTACAGATACTAACATAATCTTACATATAGAGAAAATTTCAGCGGAGAGTAGATAGAAGTTGAATTTGGTATTTGGATATTATTTCTATCAATGATCTGGCCAATTACAAATCCAAATTCTGAGATCTTGGGAATATTGATTTTTTCTAAATCAAATGCATGAAGAGATACAACAAAAAAAGGGATTTCCACTATTCTGAAATGTTGATGTAGTATGATTTAAGGGTTAAATCGACTGAGTATTCCACTTTTGAAAGTCTTTCTAAGAAAGGAAATCATGTATACATAGGGCAAGTTGTGTGCAATATATATATATATATAAACATAACCACCATCGTCGTCGCCGACTCCATCACCGCCACCCCCTCTACCACTGACCCCATTGCAACCACCACCACTACAACAACAGCTGCCATGAACTACCACCCAAAATAAAACTCTGATCCGCACATACATACACAAAAAGTTAGATCTGGGGCAGTGGACCTAAGAAGGGAAGATAATGTAGTACCCGCATCGATAGACACCACATCCCCCGCACCCTGAGTCCAATCCACGCATGAAATAGAAATCCATACATGAATCAAACACGTGGCGAACGGGTGACAAGACAAAATAACTCAACCTAGCTAAACGGGGCTAACCCTTAAACCAAAATACAAGACGATGCAATAAGTAAAAGCGGAAGCAATTTAAAATGATAACACATATCAAACTCCATCAAGAGCATACGATATAAGTGATACATCCACAGGCCTACACGACCATCAAATAATTACAAGTATTCTCCAAAATAGAGTTATACATATTCAAGAGTAGCAAAGTATGAGATAATGAACATGGAATATGCTAGAACCGAAATAAAGACTCCTAGAAGACCTTATTCCCCACCTAGCAAACCTGCAAAAGACTAAAACAACATGGGGGTCAGTCGAAAGACTGAGTGAGGGACATAATTAATATATCACATGCACATGCACATGCACATGCACATGCAATCCATAATTGCGAGGAATGTTTTGAAATAACCCAAGTGGGTAGTTTAGAGAGTGCATCAAGTCAATTCATTACTTGTCAATACATAATCATTACGTGGCCCGGCGAGTGGGTAATTCTCCAACCTTACTCCCATAGTGTGTGCGTAAAACTTGATTAAGCTTTCATGCATAACATAATCATGAAAATAATCATCCTTCTTCCTCCGGGGTGGTGGAAGGTTTGCAAGGCCCAAGCCACCTCATGAGACAATATCGAGACGGAGGATCATGACTCCTACCCGCTCCTTCGATGGGTTAACCAGCGGCTCAAGAATATCCCACCTCCCTGCAGCCTAAGTCGCCCGAGGATATACTCAAAGGGTACTATATACAATGGTTTATCCGACGGCCCGATGCCGTACCGGTCTCCATTCACACATTTCCCGGGGCCCAATAACATGTGCATGATTCTCGCCAAAACATTTTCATGAAAGCGTTTGAAAACATTTGCTCATTGATTCATTTTCCGAAATATAAGTATAGATAGTACATTTTGGCCAAACTTGTCACACGAGATATTAGGGGTTCTAATTAACTAAAAATAAAACCTTACCTTGACAAAAGAGAAGAAGTGAGAAGGCTAAGGACCTTGCTCCTCAACCACGGGCTCAACTCTGTGCAAGAAGTACAAGTGTACGTGAGACTCAAGACTTATGAACCAATTAAGCGACGAACGGCATGCTTATGAAATGCTATGATACGAAATTTAAATGATAATATGCTATGAAAATGTTCACATATTGAATAATGAATGTAAAGTATGATTCGGAAATTAGAGTTCAATTAATCACTCATGCATACGTGGAAATATAGCATGCAATGAACTTAAATCACTTAAAAGAGTCTGGAAAAGGGTATAAAAGTGAAAGCACGAAGAATACATGTAAAACAAGCAAAACACAAAAACGGGATAGAAGCATCCGAAACGACCATTTCAAGTTTCAAAAGGGTTTCCAAACAGCCGTTTGGACCCTCGTTGTAACAAGCTAAACCACTCGGAACGGCCGTTTCCAGTTTGAACTGAAAGTCGGAAAGGCCGTTTCGAGCCTCGCTGAAGGGCGAGTCAGTAGCTTCCCAAACGGCCATTTCCAGTATTAACTGGGACCCCAAACGGCCGTTTGGGACACCCCTGGGCGCGAAAACAGGGCAAAAACAGGGGACTCAATCAAAACACCACAAAGTAACAACTAAAATGGCATGAATCAAGTTCTAACACTTAAACACATTGTATACTTCAATTACACCACGTATAATACATGTTTGAGGAATTAGATCAATCAAAACAATCATACAAACCCTCCAATATACATATATTCATATATCACCCAACCACCAAGGAAACAATTTTGAATTTAAGAATTCACAAGTGTTTGCATATAAAATCATGCCTAACAACAAGAATCAAGTCCTCTAAGATTTCTATCAAACCCTCAAATATACACACACACACACATATATAATACCAACCTTGAAGGAAAAGGGAAGAATGAAATGGGGATGATGAGGTGATGAAGATGATGATGATGACTCCTTGATTTCTTCTTCTTCTTGCTTGAATCAAAAAATGTGTATGTATGAAGAAAATGAGAGCAAGGGTTGTGCGTGTGTGTTAGAGATTTAGTGTGTGTTCTTATGTGAGTGTCAGAGTGTGTATATATGATATAATTATATGATATAATGTAATATATCCAATGTATGTATAGATACATAGATTATATGTAAAAAGTAAAAAGGTAGATATTATGTATATAATATATATAAATGTATATGTTACATGTAATTATATATATATATATATATATATATATATATATATATTGTGAATGTATGAGTATAGTATATATATATTAGAAAATATAATATGCTTATGAGTGTATGAATTATGAAATATATGTTATGCAATGAAATATAAGAAATTAAATTAAGGTACTCACATAGGTAATTAAGCCACATATTCACATAAGCAATTAATCAAATAAGCATGCAAAGGAATCCTAACTCTCAAACCTCAGATGTGTGGCAAATGTACCTGTAAGACGAAAACATGGGGCGTCACAGATAAGATGGCGTTTGAGTGCGGTGGTGGTGCTTGTCGAGGTGGAGAACGGCATATTTGCTCATCGTGGAACAAGATATGGGTTGTGGCGGCGGTAGCCCGATTTTGGTGGGGTAGCGCGAGGATGGCGGTGGTCGCGAAGGTGGTGGCCCGATTGCGGTGGCGGCAGCTGGGATGGAAGTGGCGTGAGGGTGGCCGTGGAATCTTCGCCTTCATCGGAAAAGACGGTATCTTCGTCTTCACCGGAGAAGATGACATTTCAGTCTTTGTGGATTTTCTTCTTGGCTATGGCAGAATTGAAATGCTGAAGGGGGAAGAAGACGAAGTGTGCCGGCCCGTGACTCTGATGTCCTCCGCCGCCCGCCACCGCTCCTCCATTTTCCCCTTTTGCTCCCCAAAAACTCCACTGGACGCCCGGTAACTCCGTTGTCATCGACGGTAGTGCCGCTTCGAAGATGAAGTATTCTGAGTATAAAGGGAACTGGGGAAGAAGACGAACCCGCCAAAGTACCTTCGCAAGAGTCCGAGATAATCTTCCCAAAAGTCATCGGACTCCACCCAACACGCCTCGAATCTAAATGGCCGCGCCCTCTTAGGACGCTGACGAGATTCCAGGTTCAAGATAGTGAGGATCGGATTATGGTCCGTACAAGAAACTTTAAGATGTCGCACTTCAGCAGTCAGGAAAAAGGAGCGCCAATCATCTGAAGCTACCGAACGGTCAAGGCGAGCCCGGAGAGTGTACGGATCGATGCTACTCCTTGCCCAAGTGTACGGAAATCCAGAAAAATCAAGGTCCGTGAGTCCAGTATCATGCAAGGCATCAGCAAAGTCCGCCATTAAATTTTGGTAATTAAATTTTTTTTCTTTACTTAATTATTATAAAAGAAAATTCCTGGAAAATAAAAATATTCTGAATATAATTGTATGCTAGAAGTCTTTTATTATAACAAACTTTATTTAATGTCACTATGTAGAAAATTTAATTTCATGAAATTTATTGTAATCTGTCAGCTCGATTAATCTACACTTTTTAATTTATTTTCTTGTTTTTATATAATATAAAAGTTATATTTTTCATTTATTAAGATATAAAGAAGATTTCATAATTTTATTTTGTACAAATAGGTTCATTTCGATTTCTTCAACGAATATTAATAAAATTAATTATGGATCAAAGAATACCTTTTATGTAATAATTAAATATGATGGTCCAGAAAATATTAATTCAAAAAAGGGTTAATTATTGTGTAATTTGTGTTTAGTATATTTATTTAAAATTAATTATAAGATAATTTAAATACTCAAAATATAAGTTATGAAGCAGTAGTTACGCTATTAATTTTAGTGTAGTCTTTAAAAAATTTAATACTCAAAATATAAGTTATAAGTTTATTAATTATGAGCTGGCCCAAATGGAGGTTCGAATCCGAGAAACAGATCTATTTGTCTAAGCTCGTCGACACTCCGTGCACCTCTGTTGTGGCGATTCTGCAAGGCCTACTGTCCGTTCCGTTCACGATGCCGTCGACAGAGTGCTCGCCGTATCCACCAGGAAATTAGATTTTTGAAGGGCGCCAGATTGTATTAAAATTTTCTTTCTTTTTTTTTTTTTTATTTCTGATGTGGCAAAAAAATTGTCACATGGCAGTTGATGTATCGCTCCGGTTGCCACATCAACAACTCCGGCGAGAAAAAGGGGATTCCGATGATCAATCGCGTCCTATAATTCACCAATTCAAAAATTGAAAACTCAATTTTACCAAAACCCAAAAATATGTCCAAAGATTATAAGTCGGGCTATTCAAACAGATAAATCGAAAGAAAATTCCTTCTAAATAAGTCTTCATTTATTAAGTAATGTATTTTATATTATTCATTGTCTTTAGTTGCTTCATAAAATTAATATTATTAGTTAGTTAATGATTTAATATTATTCATGCACATGTGACAATACGATCATCATATTAATGGTAATATCTATACAATATATTAAGCGAGAGAGATAAAAGGTGGTTTTTTAGATTTGGTCTTTAATTTTTTTAAATTAATTTATTTATTTTTATTCAACACATATATAAAGTGTCTTAATAAGTTATTTACCTATACCTTATTTTTCTCTCGTCTCACTTTTATTATTATTTTTAATATTCTTTTTATTTTTCTTTTTCATGTTTTTAATTTGTATTTTAATTATTTACTATTAATATATAACTAGTAAATTTATATTAAGATTAATAATTTAATTTAATATATTTTAAATAATACTATTTTTTTCCATACGCAGAGTGTGCAGAATTACTAATATGAACTAAAATTCAGGTCTAAAAAAGGGTTATATACACTATTTATTTATTTATTTATTGCATCCAAACAGTCACTATTTTCTTCACTCTTATTGTATAAGTTTGAGCGTTGTGTAATTACTCTCCGAATTTCTAACAATGATTATCTATGGTTTTTGTGTGGATTGAATTATAGAAACGAGCGGTTGGATTTGGTTGGTGCGATAATTGGACAGTAAGTGTTTCCTTGCAAAATAAATGAGTTATTATTCAAAATACATGTTGTTATATATTATATATTCGAAACTAACAGTTCGTAAGAAACACATTTTTATACAGACAAATCACATTATTGAATTAATAATTATTTTATTCGTAATATTTGACTATGTATTTTGTTTATCGTTTTTCTTTTTCCTTTTCTTTTTTTTTTTACTTAAGTTATTTATAGTTGGTCCTCAATTCTTAAAAATTATGTTTTTGCTACTTAATCTTTTGAATCTATTTTTATTACCCATTACCAATTAGATAAATAATTATAATAATTAGTAACTAGATACAATATAATGCTAACACCTAAATACACAAGAAAAAAAAAAAATTGGAATCAAAAGAAAAAAATACTAAGTTCAATAACCTAAAAAAAAAAAAATTAAGAAAAGATATCATGTTGGAATATTATAAAGTAATAGCTTTAAACTCAATATAAATAGTTTCTATAATATTGAAATTTTTCCTCATCATAACTTGTCATCTTCCTACACTATTTTTAAAATCTTGTACTCAACAATATAATTCTTAACATCTTTTTCATCAAAATATAAAATTTTATTAATAACTCTGATGGTGCAGGAATCTGGGTTTCTAAAATGCAATAACACTTTCAATATTTGTTTAAAAGGGGAAAGACCATCACAGGCGTGAAAGCCTCAGGAACTGGGTTTCCTTTTAAGCGTGAGTTCTTCCAGCTAGGATAACACCAAGAGTGCCAAGTATGATGATGATGCAACTACAGAGCTTGGGAAGAAGATGAAGAAAGGTGGAGGAATTATGCCCAGTATAATGTGTGCAGTGTGAAGACGGAAGATGGCTTCGGAGAGAAAGCATGTGTTCGCCCTTATTTATATGTTAGGGGTGAGGGTAATTTGGGTAATTAGACTGTGTGGTCCCAAACCTGTGTTTCTCTAACACGTGGCGGTCTGTGACGGCATGAGAACGATGGCTCTGAAAATCAGGCGGCATGTCGGTACAAGGTGCGCACTGCCGTTGTGTCAGAGGTTGTTGGTGAGGGCCGTGCGCTGGGAAGCTCAAGATTAGTCCTGCGGGCGTACGGATGCCCTACAAAGGGGAAGGCCATACTCGAGCGCCAGTGACGCTCGAAGGGACGCACGAGGGGATCTCCCCTGGCAGATGACCTACGAGCGTCAACTACACGAGCGATAGAGAGCAGGTGCCCTTGGGGGTGCCTCCCTGGAAAGAGTGGCTCTGAGGGCCGTGGTGTGAGCGTCAGTTTTGACAGCTTGAACGCTTTACTTAAACAGTTAACCGAGGCTCATGGGCCTGTATTAGACAGCAAGTGAGTGGGCTGGGTTGGCCCGCGAGCCCATCAATGTGAGCGTCCAATCTCTAAGTCTTCTGATGGCGACACGTTGACGGCTCTGATACGAGCGTGGTTTTATGTCCCATCGAACTCCTTTAGCTATATATCCATTTACCAAGATTATCCAACTTGTATCACTTCTTTTTTCGGGTTTAGGATTAGCCACTTTATTTTCTTCTTTATATCGTTAATGCATCTTGTTTTTCATCACTTTTATTCTTTTATAAGAATTTTTCATTTTAATTGCGAAAATCAAATTTTTGGCATAAATGTTATAGAAATTATAAGTATCACTATAATTTTATTCATTTGTTAGTGTTAGTAAATTTTATTCATTTGTTGGTGTAAGTAAATTACCATCTCAAATTTCAATGGTTTTACTATTTAAAGGTAAATATAATATATGGAAATTTAACTAAAGAAAATTAAAGTTTTCAAATAGTATAAATATTTGTGAATGAGAAAATATAAATATATTATGATATAAAGTTATTTTATAATATAAAATTTAGTGTTCCAAGTAATACCTGTTCACACAATAAGTTTGTTTTATGTATTAGCCTTTTCGGAGAGAAAAAGAAAAAGAGAAAAAAAAACATTGTGTGAATTTTTTATTTACTTTGAATTTCGTTGAAATTTTTTCATAAGAAAATTAGTGATTATATTTTTCTTTTACGATTTTGTTCAACAAGTTTGATAAGTTTGATGTAATCGCAAAAGTATCAATAAATTTCTTGCTTAATGGAACAACAAAAACCATTCAATTGTCAAAACGAAGCCACCAAAACTATCTAAACATCTATTTAAACCCCCACAAACACTAGGGTTTCGTAACTAAAGAAAGAAACAACAATAAATATTATAAAATAAAAATAATAATAAGTTAGGCCCACGGGCTGCTTTGATTCGGTCTCATCAAAGTTTGTAAGAATCCTAATCATATAGACTTGGGCCTCTTTTTGCTTCTCACTTTGCTCGGCACCTTCGATCTCATCATCGAGGGGGTCTGGCTCCAACTCGATTAGCAACGCTTGAACATTTCGACATCGATATCCTAGTGTGAACTTCTCATCACAATTAAAACATAGATTCTTTTCTCTTCTTTGCTTCATCTCATTCCACATGAGTTGTTTCTGTGTCGCTCGTGATTGTTGAGGTATTGCAAACTCTGAGGGTACAGTAACCTGCCCGGTACTTGTGCGAGGGGGTGCGCTAATACCATTAGTACCACTGATTTTTCTGGTTCTCTAAAGTTGTTCGCTTTTTCTTTTTGCTAACTCAATAGCAGTTTGCAGCGATTTCGGTTTTAGCAAACGAAGGTCCCCCGTATTTCCTCTGTTAGTCCCGCCATGAACGCTCCCATCAAAGTATTAGAAGGCCAATCTGATAGGCAGTTCATTAATCGCTCAAATTCACTCAAGAACTCGCGAAATGTTCCTGTTTGTTGTAATTTACTTATGGCTTCATTCGCATCCTCATATTCGGAAGTTCCGAAATGGGGGAGCAAACCCTTTCAAACCTTTTCCACGTCATCGTTTTGTTTTGATTTACGTGTGAGAACTATTGCCACAATTGATTTGCTTCTCGATCTTCTGACGCCCATGAATTTTCTGTTTAACAAAATATTGTCTCGCTCTATCCAACCATTATCAGGAATAGTGCCCTTAAAGCCGATTGTATATCCGCTTTAGTACTTTCCCTTTGTAAATCACAGACAAGCTTTGAAAAATAAATGAACTTTGGCAACACTTATTTATATGCTCTTGTTTGATTGTGTAATTACTTTAACTGCGCATGTATAAGAACTCCCCTAATCAATATGACTTATAGGACTCAACCATTTAGGTGAAATGGTTCATGGAACGAGCCCTATATCACATAAGTCATAATTAGAAATCACTCCAAGCCGATGAGTCCTAAAGACAGTGGGAGTGTCGACTTGACTCGTTAGAGGCTTGCTCGTGTTATCACGCCCTTACGAAGGACCACCTTGTTTCATGGGGTGCAAAGTGTATTGCTGATATGTACGTGATAAATGGTGGTGCTTACTCATTCTAAGTAAGTACACTGAGGTGTCCCGTGTGAGAAGATTCCTAAATGGGAAAGGAAGTTTCTATTTCTGGAAATAGAAACTTCCAGATTAGGAAATATCTCACGAGTCATTGATGTGATTAAGTGATCCTTAGACTTGAGGTTCCATTGATACTTTATGGGCTAACTATGTAGTCTTAGGTGTAAGCTTTAAAGGGTGTCGCCTTAGACAATTGATTCAAAGCTTATGCTAGGGTTGCACAAGTGGCACATGAAAGTATATGAGAATCGATAAAGGACCTACACTTGCATTAGTAAGTTGATCTCTTATTGTGTAAGTCATTCGTATGTCATAATGGAGTCCATAGCCAAGGCAGTGGATCAAGATATTAAGAAATGACTTTCTTAGATTGAGATCAAATGGATATGAAATGCACTTAACTTTAAGATCAAGATTGTTAGGGTTCTGATTATTCCCTTACCCTAGATCTTGATTGAGAGATGGGATGTAGAAGGATTGTATCTTACATGAATCAATGACTTAAAGGTTCTTTTGAATTGAGACGTTCTTATTCAGCTAGGGGTCATACACCTATTGCTAGACTTGGTCGTATGATCTGTGAACTGATTAGTTAATTAGGAATTAATTAATTAGGGTCACTACTAATTGAATTAAGAACCTAGAGGGTCATACATAACAACCCGGTCACGTAGGTTAAGGCTTGAAATCGATTAAACGAGTTGATCGGACTAATAGGATATTGGTGGGGTCCACAAGTGTGGAACACGTGTCCCTAGTGACACGTGTCACGCGTGTATATGTTAGTTAAATAATTAATTTGATTAATTATTTAATGGACTTTAATTTAATTATGAATTAATATTAAAGTTCTAATTTGGAGAAATAAAGTCTAATAAATAATTAATTGAGAATTAATTAATTATTAGTCTTCAAGATATTTATTATAAAATAAATAAAGTACAATAAAATATTTAAGAGAGTTAGATATTATATTCTTGCTTGACAAGTTGCTCAAAAGGAGACTTTTGGTCAAAGTAAGAGTCTTTCTCTCTAAGCAAGAAATCCATTTCCAAAAGGGTTTAGGAAACCCTTGCCCAACAAGCAAAGGGGTTCGAACCCCTTGTACTATATATATGTGGGGTTCGAACCGCATAAGGGATGAGCAAAATTCTCCTTCTCCAAATTATACACTAAACCCTAGAGTCTAAACACCGAATATAGAACTAGCATCCTCCCTATTTGGATCGTGGTCGAGGTTGGTGGACTAATTCTCTAGAGGGCTACTATCGTGAAGTCTTGAAAGATTTGAAGGAGCTTTTAGGGATCAAGCCGCATGAAGAGCGTTCTTGGGCGGCTAGAACGTGTCAAGAAAGCTACTATCCAAGTGAATTTCTTTATCTCTAGGTATTTGGGAATAGGAATTGCAAGATTCGATTCTATCTTTTGGGAAATTTTTTTAAATTTTCGCTGCGTTTCTGTTTCGTTTTCCCAACAAGTGGTATCAGAGCCACCTTGCAAGGCCTATTTTTGATTCGTCTCTATTATTTTGAATTTGGTAGAAATTCTTAGATTTAGATGCGAATTAAGTATTCATGAGTTCTTTTAGAAAATCTAAGAATAATTAAATCTGTGTTTTTGCTAAAGTTTCTGAAAAACGTTTTCGAAAATTTGATTGAAATTGTTTTAGATCAAATATAATTAAATTGTGTTTTTAATTATCGGATTGAATTGAGCTTTGTGAATATTACGAAAAAACGAAATCGGATCATGGACCAAGAACGCGAAGCACGCCCAGCCCCGCCTAGCCGACGCCGCGCAAGCGCCTAGCGCTTGCCGGAAGCCCCTCCCGCAACCGCGCGGGAGCGACCAGCCATCGCCCAGCCCAGCGCCGATGCTGCCCAGGCGCGCCTAGAAGGTTGCGCGCTTCGCGAGCGAAGGAGCGCGCTGGCGGCTTGTGCCGCTAGCTGCGCGCGGCGATAGCGCGCGCCTGAGAGCACGATGCACGCTGGCGGCGTGCGGGTGAGGACCTCCGGTGCGTTTCGTTCCGGTTTTGATGTCCAGTTTATGTGTTTCGTTTTGATCCAATCCCAAATTGATTTTTCTGAAAAATTCTGTTTTATAAAATTAATATTATTTTTGAAATAATTTTAAAATTGGGATTTTATAAATTTAAAACGGATTTAATTTTTGGGAAAAATCACACTTATTATTTTGGAAATAATGAAGAGATAAAATTATTAATTTTTAGAAATTAATTGAAATTTTATTGGTTTAATACTTCTTGGTTTTATTTGAAAAGGCTCATGAACAAGAATTGCATCTAGGTCGTGTTTCAAGTTATTAGAATTTGAAGCGAGAATTTTAATTTATTGGTTAAATTTAAATTCTTACAATTTATGCATGTTAGGCGATCATGAGTTTAGTCTTATGAATGGTTTTAATTTATGCACATGAATGGTTTAAATTGGGGTTGGAGTCCCATAGTTGCGTTTCTCAATTGGGGTCGGTGCCCTACTTATGTGTGTATTGTTATGTGTTTATTATGTGGCTTTTCATATTACTGTTTTTGAGGCCTGGGTATGCCTCGTGTAATTGTCTAAGACCAATATGAAGATTGAGCCTTATTACTTTATGTCTTTTTCTTTTTATTCTAATTTGAGAGTAGAGATAGGTGGTGATGTCTTTTTCTTTCATTTTGGAGACATTACACCCATGGAGTAAGATGAATTCATACAACAAGTAACAAGATGGAGGCCATAAGTGAAGACCTCTCAAAGTGTTAGAGAGGATTTCTATTATTGTAATAGGGCATCTTTTATTTCCAATTCCTTTAGGTGATTTAAACTGTTTTATGTGGCATGTATGTTAGAGCTTGTGACTGTGGAGTAGCTCCCTCACATCACGCATAAGATAGGTAGAACCCATGATCACCACATGTTAGTATCATGCTAGGACATGTTATCTGCTAAGTGTTTGTGTGAAATGCATTTAAGTTGTACTTGCATTAATCAAGACTAATTAAATTGGATAACATATATGTTGGTGAGGTCGAACCGGACAACTCTCCGGTTAAATCGAAAATTCCCTTAAAATGTTAAGCTAATTTCGAAAATAGTTATTTAATTCGAGGTGCAAACTTTGAATTAAATTCCTAGCATTCCATCAATAGGATTTAAGCTTAATAGAGGAAGCTAGTTGCTGTCCATGAGTCGTGGGGTGACTATGTGAAATCTATTAGTTCTTAGTTTCCTAATTGATCATTTTAATGATCAATATTTCTAAATCAATTTTAGGAAGGGCGATGTCCGCGAGTCGTGGGTCGTTCAAACTAAGTTTTGGTCTTGATCTTATGATTGATGGGTCTAGCTTAACACCTAAATAAATATGGATGTCGCACGAGTCGTGGGTCCATATTGAAAGATAGGTGATGCTAAAATATTACTAAGAATTCCACCTAGTTAGAATTGGTAAGTTGTACCCACCTTAGGCTTTATTAAGAATGTCCGCAAGTCGTGGGTTCAAGATAAAGTGCTTGGGATCTTAGTACCCATTGGGATAACAAGTATCCTCTAAGATCTTTGGGAATTATAGATCTTCTAAAAACAGCGGAAGCTACATAGATTAAATACCTAATCTTATGCATATCGTTATTATTCAGCATGCTCAATTAGTTCTCTGTTTTTCCATTTAAGTCGTAGATTTTGTGATTCTCTACGTGTTTTGAAATGGCAACCAAATATCTAGTATCGATCCTCGAGTCAAACAAGTTGACTGGTCCCAACTATTCTGATTGGCTTAGGAATCTAAAAATCGTTCTAGATTCCGAGAAGAGAACTTATGTTCTCTACGAGGCGGAGCCTGTTCCTAAAGGGGAAGCTCCGACCCGGGCTGAGCGGGATGCGATCCAGAAGTGGAAGGATGATAATCTCCAAGCCCTTTGTCTCATGCTTGCTAACATGTCTCCGGACATGCAAAGACAACATGAGTCCTTGAAATTCGCTTGGGAGATTTACGACCACTTAGAGTAACTTTACCGCCCTCATAAGCGTGTTACAAGGTATTACACCTCAAAAGAATTGTTTCATTTGAGAATGAGGGAAGGTACACTGTCCATGAATATGGACTAAAGTTTCTTGCTCTTACTGAGAAACTTGCTTCCATGGACATGCCACTGAGAGATGAGCTTTCAGTGGATTTGTTGCTAGCCTTGCTCCCACTATCATTCAACCCTTTTGTCCTTAACTTCAACATGAATCATGCAAATGCTACTGTAGCTGAGCTGATTAGTCAGCTTGTAACTGCTGAAAGCACTATCAAGAAGGACAACAAGGTTGTGATTGTAACAGCCTTAAACAGGGCCTAGTTGGAATTGGTAAACCTTGAAAGAAAGTGAAAGCGTTTATAGACTTTGATCCGTCAAATGTTCTTCATGAATCACATTTCTATGTGTTTTAAGTTATTCTTACGTGCTATTGTGTGACTTTAGGAGAGATCTCATCTAAAACCCCATATTACTATTCATTTCCGAGCCTCCATTCCCTCAATAGAATACTAAAAACTCAAATCTGTATCTCTTGAATACCTTAACTCACATCTCTTGTTCTAAAATCATTTTCGGAAATTTAACATAAGAGTTACGATTTTATCCCTATGTCATTGTTTATCCACTAAACCATATCCTCTTATCTTATTCGTAGAACCTTAGAGGCATGAAACTTATATTTTTCTATCGCTTACATATGCTTTCCATGACCCAAACTCTTTAAAAAAATTGTTGATCAAAATTACCATTAGGTCCCTTTGATCACTACTCATTCTATAAAATTAGAAAGTTACTCGGAACACTTTTTCCTATCAAATATTATAGTCAAATGAATCCTTGAATCATTTCGAGAATTTTGAGATCATCCACAAACCCTAATTCCTATTCTAACTCCAGTAGTATTGAAAATCACTTCAAAACCCTAGTTACTATTCTTACCGTAAATAACTTTTTATTCATTCTCTTTTGCTATTCAATATTATAGCTAAAATGATCCTTCGATTATTTTATGAATTTTCATACTCATATCGAAACTTGATTTCAACCGTAGTACATTTTATAAATATTTTCCCTTTTAAAAATTATCATTTTATTGTAAACGATTAGCTTTCATTTAATATTCAAAATTTTACTTGAAACGTTTCTTGAATTTTTCTCCACCTATAATAATTTTTCCAACCTTTAAACTTCATCATAGCTTCGTTTATGTAATTTTATCATGATTTTCATCATCTCTAATGTTTGTAACTTTCAAACGAAAAACCTAAATGTTCCACATTTATAATCATAATGAAGCTTATTTTTCACTCATTCTTTCATTATTTTACCACTGAAAGTTCTCGTCTCTCGACTCTTGAATAAATTTTACATTATTTTATATTTATTTTTATTCACTATGACATCATTCATGACATCACCTTTCTAAAAATAGAAAGTCTAAATATGTGAATTGAAGCCTTCCACATTTCCTACAAAAATTCCCTACATTTGTGTGATTTAGAGATTTTCACATTTCCTACAAAAATTTCATACAAATGTGTGGGTTAGAGATCTTCCACATCTCTTCCATATTCTTAGAAATTGCCCTAAGGTCCCTAATTCATACCTATAAATATCCCTTAGAGATTCATTTTCAAGACACAAAATCACACTCTCTCCCTCCTAATTCCTCTCGCCACTCCCCTCTCCCAAGAGACACCAAGGTTAGTTTTTGTGCTTTAATTTATGCTTTAATTATGCAATTTAATTTATATTTTATATGCTTATATTATGTTTAGAAATTCATGATAGGAAATTATATTGTAGGAATTTAATTTATGAAAATACATGATTATTATATGAAATGATTTAAATATGTGTTTATATATTCATAATTATGTTCTTGAATATTTGAATAGATTTATGTTTAGGAAATTTGTTTATGAATTAATTTTGATATAAAGTTTATATATTATGCTAATTTATGCTTTAATCTTATGTTATGATTATGAATTAATCAAGAATGCCTAGAACATCTTATGAATATTCAAGTATGATCAAGAACATGTTCTTTGTGTTCTTGAATAGTGTGTGAAGTGTGGGTGTGTCATACGTGTAGTGTGTGTTAGTGTGTGAAAGATTAGGTGTTTAAGTGTGTGTCTAATCCCCCACACTTAAATAGTAGTTGTTTTCAAATAATGATTTCAAAATAAATAAGAATAAATTGGAATTTAAATAATAATTCTTGATTAATGTTTTAATTAAATAAAATAGGGGATTATAGTTCCAAGAATCATTTAAACGTTTCATATTTCAAATATCGTTTTAGGATTCAAAAACATTCAACGTTTCAAACATTAAAGGATTAGGATTTCTATGTTATAAGAAATTCAAATCTTGATTTTTATTAAACTAAAATAGGAACTTCAATTAGAAATACTCATTTAGGATTTTCAAATCAAATATTTCAAATATCATTTCCAAAATAAGATTTCCTTATTAAAATTTATGAACTTATTTTATAATATAAAAGTTTACTAAGATTCATAATTTATGTTGGAAAACACGAATCAGAAAGCAGCGGAAATTTAAAATTTTTCCAACAAAAGGATCTTGGACTCGTAATCGTGTATTCAAATTCAAAGGAATTAGAAACTTACTTTCTTAATTGTCTTTCTTGAAGCGTTTCAAGCCACCCAAGAACGCTCTTCTCGCGGCTTGATCCCCTCTCCTTGGTAAAGCTCGAATCTTCAAACTTCTAACTTGAAGCTCTCTAGAGATAGTCCACCAACTTGACTACAATCTAACTAGTAAGGATGCTAGTTCTCTAGTTAGTGTTTAGGCTTAACCTAGGGTTTTGATCTAAGGAGAAAGATGATGAGACCAAGTTCAAGGTTGATGAACATGGAATATTGAGGTACAAAGGTCGAGTATGCGTACCAACTGTTTTGAGGAAAGAGATTCTCGACGAAGCGCATAAGACTAAGTACACGATACATCCCGGAGGCACTAAGATGTATCAAGATGTTAAGACGCATTTCTGGTGGAATGGAATGAAGAGAGACATAGCCAACTATGTCAAGAAGTGCTTAACTTGTCAGAAAGTTAAAGCTGAGCACCAGAAGCCGAGTGGGAAGTTGCAACCATTACGGATTCCGACTTGGAAGTGGGAGCAAATCACGATGGATTTTGTCACTGGATTACCCAAAGTCAGAGGAGGACAAGATAGTATCTGGGTGATCATTGATCGATTGACAAAGTCAGTGCACTTTTTGCCAGTTAAGACGACGGATAAGGTTAGCTCGTTGGCAAAGCTGTACCAACAAGAGATTGTTAGACTACATGGAGTTCCAGACAGTATAGTGTCGGACAGAGATCCGAAATTCACGTCGCACTTATGGAAAGAAATTCAGACTTTGATGGGAACAAAGTTGAACTTCAGTACTGCAGCGCATCCTCAGACGGATGGACAATCAGAAAGGATGATCAAATACTTGGAAGATATGCTAAGAGCTTGCGCTTTGGACTTCCAGGAAAGTTGGAAAGATTGTTTACCTCTTGTGGAGTTTGCATACAACAATAGTTATCAAGCTTCTATTAAAGCTGCTCCGTATGAAGCTCTGTATGGGAGGAAATGTAGATCCCCGTTATACTGGGATTTGGATGAAGCGAGATGTACTGAGGAAGGACCGATCAGAGTGAATTCAGCTAAATGGATAAGAGAAGCGACAGAAAAGATTCAGATCATTCGCCAGAGAATGAAAGCTGCCCAGGACAGGCAGAAGAGTTATGCGGATCGACGAAGAAAGGGTTTGGAATTCGCAGTGGGCGAAAAGGTATTTCTAAAGGCATCGCCAAGGAAAGGATTTTCCCGAATTGGGAAAGGTGGAAAGTTAAACCCGAGATATGTTGGACCGTATGAGATACTAGAGAGAGTCGGACCGACAGCTTATAGATTGGATTTGCCTGTAGGTCTAACAGGAATCCACAACGTATTTCATGTATCTCAGCTTCGCAAGTGTTTCTCGGATGAGACAGAGGTTGTGCCGATAGAGGAGATACCGTTAGAACCGGATTTGACTTATGTTTTGAAGCCCGCTAAGATTCTAGACAGGAAGTTTCAAGAGTTAAGGAATAGGAAGATTCCTTTGGTTAAAGTCCTTTGGAAGGGACATGGGACAGAAGAGGCAACCTGGGAGGCAGAAGAGAAAATGCAGAAGCATCACCCTGAGTTGTTTGCAGTTACAGTGGAAGAATCTGAGGACAGATTCTCTTTAAGGAGGGGTGATTGTAACAGCCCAAAACAGGGTCTGGATGAAAACAGTAAGTTAAGGCAGTGGTAAAGCGTTTATAGACCGTGATCCAACTTTTTGAATCATCATACATTGCATTCTTACATGAACTTGGTGCTCGTATTTGTTCTGACATGTTTTAAGGGGGAATTCTTGACCTTTGATTCAGTTTACTATTCATAACCCGAGCCTACCTTGTTTATATTGCTACTCGAACCCTAGAGGTTCATCACACATGTTTCCCAATCGTTTGAACTGGTTTCCCGAACTCAGAAAGTCTTTCTTGAGCCATAAGGGTATTTTTGGAACTTACCGACCAAAGTTACTATTCATCAAAAAATGAGCTTTTGATTCTGATACCTTTTTCTACCCAAGTTACAGTTGAATCGATCCTTGAGTCGAGACGAGTCTTTTGAAATTATTCTTGGCTTGGAAATCCATTCCGGAACATTGTTTTATTGAAAACGTTTTTGAAAACCCTAGTTTACTATTCCTTTTACGAACGGTTTTCATTCGAAAAATGTTTTCTCTTCGGATTTGCACTACTTGAGCTATTTCAAGATTTTTGAGATGTTTTACAACTCTTGATTCAAACCCTAGCTTGAAATTTTGAAGCGTACGTTCATACGTGAGAATTCACTATTCATCCTACGTTTTCAACTTTTTAACGGTAAAACGTTTTATAGTCGATTTTGGACTCAAAACGCTTCTCGATTTATTTCTTGAATTTTGGAAGCAATCCGGACTTGAAAATCATTCTAGAAAGTCGTTTTTCACTCATGTCGAGTTTCGAGCTTAAAACTTTTATTCACTAAAACTAATGTATCTTTCAAACGGTAAATCCGATTTCGACGAATGAATATGCGTTTCGAAGCTAATTTTCTTGCCGTCAGAATGGTTAAACTTCCAGCCACTTATCCTCGAACCTTGGGGGACGAAATTACAGAAATACCCCCAGCAGCCCCATTTTTAGCTTCAACATCCCTAAAGCTTCTAGAAGATACAAGTGGATGAACTCTTATTTTGCTCTCCTACCCTTAAGCCATCTCTATTTGCAAGGTGAGGGGCTTCTTCACACCTATAAATACCCCTCCCATGGCATTTCATTCCTTGCTCAAAGTTGTGTTAACAACACCCTTTCTTCTCTCCCTCTCCCCCTCTTTGCCGTCGGCCACCCCCCACTAGAGCTAGGTTAGTTTGTTTTGTTTTATGTTATGTTAGTTTAGTTTATGTTTTTATGTTATGGTATGTTTATATTATGTTTAGGTTGGGTCTTAGGGTCTTCCCTAAGCCATATAGGATTTTATTTTATGCAGTTTTCATGATATGTTTTGATAGTTGTTTATATGTTTTAATTGTTTAGTATATGCTTGAATATGTTATGAATTGCTCTAGTATATGCTTTGATCATGTGATATGATTGTTATATTATGAGAGTTGATGCATGATTATGGAATTTGAATTATGTTCATGCATGTTAGCTAATGGAATAGTGATATACAATTAATTATGTCACAACTTGTTACATGTTGATATTGAATTAAATTGTTACATGTTACATGCCTAAAGGTTCATGATATATGATATGATATGATATGAGATATGTTGTGACATGTTGTCACATTGTTATATGACTCTTGAATTATGAATTGAGCTTATGGTATGATTTGGATTAATGGATTAGTGCCTTGATCATGTTATACACTTTAATAGTGTCACATATTATAACCTAAGAAAGATTAGTGTTTCATAACTTGATCTTATGCCTTAATTGGATCTCTTAACTATAGGTTATACCTTTAACCTAGATCACACTTGATTATATTAACATGAACTTGAAACTATAGGTTATAATCAAGATCATAATTTAATTAGGGTGTGTGTGTGTGTGCATGCCGTGTGCGTGTGTGTGTTCGTGCATGGGGTGTGTGTGTGGGTGTGTGTATAGTAAGGGTTTGACCCGACCCTTTGACCCGACTCGTGAATAGTAATCTGGAATAGTAATCTTGAATAATACTTTTGAATAGTGCTTTTGAATAGTAAAAATGAATTAAAACTTGTGCTTCCCCTATAGACATTTGCACCTAGGGTTTCCATATCCAGGGTCTAAAATGTGTTTTCAAAATGTGTTTTCTTTCGTGGACTTATTTCTTAACCTAAGGTTTGCGATAGGATTCATAATTTGATTAAAGCTTACTCGGTTATAGTAAGATCATAGTCTAACGTTAAGAGTAACTCACTTTAACGTATTCCTTTGTATGTTACTTTCTTGAATACCTTAAATGGTATTACTCTCTTGTGTTACATGTTCCTTGTTCATTTGTTTCTTGCATTTCATATGCATCTTGGTTAGTAGTGGGTCTTAGTTCTTAAGCTCACTCTAGTACGCCACCTACAGGAGTTAAAGTTGAGCACTGGGATCCCCAGGGCACCGCATAATCTGTCTACCTACCTTTTGTTACTATTAGGTGAGGTGAAGTTATAAATGTTTTCCAACTGGAACCACGATTATACTATCGTATCATATGTTTTGAAATTCAAAGCTAAACCTTGTTTTGAACTACTCCCTTTTATCGGGACATTCTCTTGAAAGGATCATTCATACTTTAATAGTATACCTTGATCTACAGTACATGTTTCCCAAAGTTCTGCATTATTGTTCAAAGACAGTTACATGTTTGC
The DNA here is from genome assembly GCA_037501455.1 of Lantana camara. Classification (NCBI taxonomy): domain Eukaryota; kingdom Viridiplantae; phylum Streptophyta; class Magnoliopsida; order Lamiales; family Verbenaceae; genus Lantana; species Lantana camara. The sequence goes on along the minus strand of CM074857.1, from coordinate 96,178,503 downwards.
ATATGTTTTCAAAGTACAGTTTACAAACAGAATCACATGTTTTCAGACAGAATCATATGTTTTACAGACAGCATCATATGTTACAGTTACAGTTTCACATGTTATAGTTAGCATACTGGAGTGATACTCTGGTCACTGCTAATCTTAAATGCAAGCATACAGTTTACAGTTTGGGCCCGGCGGTTATGTGTGGAGGTGATGCTCGGGAGGTGAGCGCCAACGACATCACCAATACCGGCCGCCACACTTAGACTATTGACACCGACTTTTAACAGGAGGTTTGTTAAGTCAGGACAATTTGTCTGGGAACGGACAGCAAATCTATTCCCATTACATGTTTACAGGTCGCCTAGGGCTAGCTGCCCGAAGTGACAACCGGTGGAGGATGGTGCATGTTTGTATGTGTTGGTAAGAGTTGTTGTTAACCTTAGTCCGATAGTCTACTATGTGCGGAGTTGTTGTTGACCTTGGTCTGATGCTCTACTATATGTGGGGTTATTGTTGATCTTGGTCCGATACTCTACTAAACGTGGAATTATCGTTGATCCTGGTCCGACACTCTACCGAATCATGTTTTCTGGAGTAAGGATGGAGGAGCCTAGCTTGCGGGCAAAATTCTGTTTCATAAAGGATGGTTCATATCTGGAAAAGTTCACTTTACCCTTATCCCGTTTTATGAAAGAACTATGAACCATCAACATCATATGTGTGCGCATGTGATAGCATTCATGAAAATGTTTTATAACGTGCATTCTTTTACAGCATCGCATTCAAAGAGTTTTATCAATCGAACTTGTTTCAAGTTCTTCTTTAAAGCATCGCATTTAACAGTTTCGAACTTTACTTCAAGTTCTTTAATTCAGTACTTTCTTTAAAGTATTCCCTCACTTAGTCCTTTTGACTAATACCTCTCCCGTTTTCTTGCCTCGTGGTTTCAGGTCTTGCAGCCGCAGTCTAGAGGTATCTTGAAGCTCTAGATTGTCATTTTTGTTTCAGTCAGGACTTAGTATTACTTCCTCTTTTGTGTCCTGCATATGTTTTATGGCTGCATCACTTTATGTTTCTGTATATGTTTCTGAATACTTGAGTATCTTCGTTATACTCTTTCTGCTACTCTGTTATCGATATTTTGAACTCTGCTGTATTGGTACTTATATGTGAATCTGTTATATGTTCTGATATGCCGAGTCTCTCTTACACGATCAATATGTTCTTGCTTGTTACATGCCATCATGCACATGTTTTGAAAAGTTTTAAAATACTCTGATTTTCTGCTGCATAGCCACATCGTTGTACATGTATAGTTCTGATAGATAGCCGTTCGCTGGAGTATTTCTTGAGTGATGGCTCACACCATTATTTGAGAGGTGCTTCAGTGCGGGGATTGAGACGCCGCTCTCCTCTTGTTCTGGTACGGGTGGGGGCGTTACAAAACCCCTCCCCAATCATTTGAAATATGCATTTCTAGGGGAATCTGATACATTGCCTGTTGTTGTTTCTGCTGAATTGACTGAGAGACAATTAGATTCTTTGTTAAGGGTTTTGAGAGATCATAAAAGAGCGATGGGGTGGACTATTTATGACATTAAGGGGATTAGCCCAACCATTTGCATGCATAAAATTCTGATGGAAGATGAACATAAACCCTCCGTAGAACACTAGCGCAAGTTAAACCCGAATATGAAAGAAGTTGTTAGAGCTGAGGTAATTAAATTGTTAGATGCTGGGATCATTTATCCCTTCTTAGACAGTAAATGGGTTAGTCCTGTTCAGGTTGTACCTAAGAAAGGGGGATGACTGTGTTTAAGAATGAGAATAATGAATTGATTCCTACTAGGACAGTCCCAGGTTGGAGAGTCTGCATTGATTATAGGAAGCTGAATACTGCAACACGAAAAGATCACTTTCCCCTTCCCTTCATTGATCAAATGTTAGAAAGATTAGCTGGGCATGCATATTACTGTTTTCTGGATGGGTGTTCGGGTTACAATCAGATTGCCATAGCTCCAGAAGAGCAGGAGAAATGCATGTTTACTTGTCCATATGGTACTTTTGCATTTAGGAGAATGTCGTTTGGACTGTGTAACGCCCCAGCTACATTTCAGAGATGCATGATGGCTATCTTTTCTGATTTCATTGAGCGTAGCTTGAAAATTTTTATGGATGACTTTTCTGTATTTGGCTTCTCTTTTAACTCTTGTTTGCAGAATTTAACCCAAGTTTTGCAGAGATGTGAGGAGACCAATTTAGCGTTAAATTGGGAAAAATGCCATTTCATGGTGAAAGAAGGAATTTTACTTTGGCATAGAGTTTCAAAAAAGGGAATTGAGGTTTGATATGGCATAAAATGATGGTGCCACGTAGCGCGCCTTAGAAGGAGCCACTCGGACATCTCGCCACCTTAAGCGATTCAAGATCCCAACCCGCCTTCAAGGTCATGAGGGATCGACCTCGAACCCGGTGCTTGGGATCGGTCAAAAGTTCGATCCCTGTCCGCCAAAGGGGATCACGCTAGCCGGTGACCCCAGGGGATCTGTAACACCCCAAGCGGTGGGGCATCACACCCCCGCACTATGACCCGACACGTGTACGAAATGGAGAGTCCGTACACATACCAAGTCACAGCGAACAGGTGACAAACGAAAAACGCACCCACTGGCTAGGCGGTATCTAACCCTGTACAAGTGAAAGAATGCAAAACATGACAGCGGAAGCATTACCAAAAACTAACTTTTTGAAAACTTTTCATACATTAAACATACAATGCAGAACAGGCTTAAAATCATTGCACGGGTTCAACTAATCCAGCCAACCTGTCCTATCCTGTCCCGAACAATTACATAACAAAACGGGTTCAACTATTCCAAACACCTGTCCTAACCTGTCCCGAAATTCCAAATATTCAAAACATAGATTCCCAACCTGCACAGAACATATCTTATACATAATTTATGAATCATAAATCAGAATAAAATACTTAACACACTTAAACGAACAGACACCGACTCGACAGACACGACACACCACCGCCTAGCACGAACTCCAACGACCTGAACCTGCAACTAAAAACATAAACGGGGAGGGGTCAGTCCAAAGACTGAGCGAGGGGCTACCCACACACTCCTACATATATATAGAGCACAGCACGCAGAAGAAGCAACGTTCGTGAACCCGGGTTTAGTTTTTGCACGCCAAAACAGTTTCCTGTGATAGTAAATATATGGGTGACTTATCAAAACATAACGAACAAAACTTGGCTTCAGCATATCTCAAAACATACGTTCAACTCATGCAGACTTAGCACACGTATCAAAACATAACTTATTAGTTTAATAACAAAAATCCAATTTTATCTTGACTTAAGAGTCTACCCCCGTTTCACGAACTTATGACAGATGGACAGACAGAACACACGGCAGGTACGAATACACATCCAACCAACTCCTTCTTATCACACACTTACAGAAACAGACGAAATCAAAACAAACATACGTTCCTTCACACCGTTTGGGGAAGAGAGGTGCCCCTCTCAACCCACCACAGAACGAAACATGTGAACCGAAGGATCCCGCCCGGTTCCTTCGACAGCCAGCCAAAATGCGCTCCGTCGGCATAGGAGAACTAAGTCTCCCGTTGGTGGAGAAGTGCACAGGGGTCGTAACCGGCGACCCCATGGTCGTCCCGGGTCTTCTTTACCCACAACTCCGGGGCCCATCACACATATAACACACATATATCGGAAACTTAACCCTCCACACACAGACAGACAGACAGACTTATCTCATGCATATCGTGCTTATCATATCGCACGTACATATCACACAACTGACCTCGAAATCATAACAGAACTGAGACAAAGCATACATAGGCTCATACATAGCGTTTCGTACTTTTCAAATCAAATCATATGACAAAACCAACAAAATACGTACTTCGCACATACCTACATATACATAAGGCTTATAAACCGCATGCATTCGAAAACGAGCATGTTGCAATAGGGTATAACTATATCCTAACCTCACCTGGTACCAAACACAGCCGAACACAAAGCAGAAGGTCCACCCCGGAACCTGCACGACTCACTTGTCACCACCCCTGGTGCACCTGAACCAACTGAACACACAAACACAACACAGGGCTCAGACTCAAACTCAAACTCAGACAACCACACAGAGACGCATGGCAAAGCTCAAGCACTTATGAGATGCAATCACATAAGCAGGTTTCAAATTCTTATCAATTACTTACAAAATAATTCATTATATAACTCAGAGAAATCATATTAACTCATATATTGCATAACCAATCTACATTCGTGTAATTAAACCATTCTTACATGCAAAGGTTTCTAATTTAATCATATAAGTCTCGTTCAATTCAAATATCGCATAATAGGATTATTTAAAATTAGATAATTAGCCTACATTACAAAGTTAGAAATTAAATCATCCAAGACATACTAATTCCATTCTTACTAAATCATAAATTGCATAACAATTTCTTATATCATATAAAAAATTCCAATTCAATTTAAGTGATTAGACTAATTAAAAGCTTCAAGCTTAGGCGTAATATTTCTCTTAATCGAAATCATAATTAGCATATTTGTTTACCAATCGACAAGGATTAATTAATTGAAGTCACACAATTTATATGTTTAGCGAAATTACACATACACCCCCTTTCAAGATAGACAAATAACTCAAATTCGATATATCGGAATTCAAATGGCATATCAAAACATCAATACATTTCATAATGCATTTAATACATGATTTCGTATACATTAGAATTCATATTGATCGACAAATCAAACAATTAACAATTTATCGCAATTAAAACAATTAATTTCAAATATTCAAATTACACAAAATAAATCACAACAAATCAACCGGGCATCCGATTGACGAACGTAAAGTGGCACTGGACTCACCACAACGAGGCAGACAAACTGTCCGAAGCTCATCGGAGCGCCGCCACCGGAGCGTTCTGGAAAAAATCCCAAAAAATCACCTGTGCAAGGATTCCTCGTGCTCAATCCAATTCCTCAATCAATTTCTGCAACTTCCAAGCCAATTGTCTCCAATTTCAAAACCAAGAATACGAAAACCCTAGAATCATCAAACTTCAATTACTTTCAAACCGGTGAACCAAAATGAGATCCGAAAGAGGCATCGGCTTACCCGTGACGAGCTTTACGAAAGCCCTAAGGTAGCTCGCCGGAAAAATCCCCAGAGGTGGCGCGGCCGTTGAACCGCCGCTGAGCCTCCGCGATCCGCCACCAAACGGCAAAATCAGGAGTCTTGTGACCAAAGACCACTAGTTCTCATCGTTCCGAACAACTTTCGTGAAGGGCCGGAGGCCAAAAGATGGCCGGAAAAGGCCCCCGTTGGCCGTTGAAGTTTCTGCCACCGAACACCTCTCCGGAACCACCACCTACGGCCAAAATTCGGTGAAAATGATGCCGGAAATGGATTCAGGGGGTCGGAAAAGGGTAGGAAACACCAACCTTGGTCCGAAAAAGCCGCCGGAATGCGGCGAAACCCCCCGCTACAGTGCCGCACCACCGCCGCAGCGAGCTTCGGCCGGCGCGTGTGGTCCAACCCCCGTCCCCGATGGCGGCGCCGCCTACGTCAGAAGAAACGCCGGGAAGCCTTCTCCATGGGTCTGGGGCGCGTGTCGTCGGAACCCCACCGGAAACCGCCGCGAGGGGCGGTGAAGTGGTGGTGGTCCGTCTCTCTCCAGCCGCGCCTGAAAATCACCAATATCTCCGCCGTCGGTCGTCGGTTGGTCGAGTTCTTGGTACGGTTGTGATCGCGTCATCGAGATAATCGAAATGGACTATTGGTTCGTCGAATTTTGTCTAGAAACGAGCGAGTTCCGGGTTGTGCGTGAAATCACACCTTCGAGTGCGTGTGAGGGTCGTGAATCGCGGGGAAAGAGAGAGAGAAGCTGAAGCTGGAAATATGTCACGTTAAACGAGGATCCGGGTGTTTTATCCCGGTCCTCGCACGAAAAACGAACTGTAGAAGGGGCAAACGACGTCAGAATGGGGCAAACTTAGAGTCTACGAACTCGTTTCGATGCCCCGAAGGCCCAGAAGGGGTCAAAATGGTCAAAATCTCGTTCGAACGATAAATGACCGAAAAACCCCTAAAAGGAGAAAATTACAAAGGGGCCCCTAAACTCTAAAAGAGTTCAGAATAGGGCCACGAAAAACATAAAATCACATAATTAAACACATAAAAAGGTTAAAACGTGGCGTACCTCATAAGTCGGACGATCGGGGATGTTACAGGATCGAACTCGATCCCTGTCTGCCCAAGGGTCGAAGTCGACCCTTGTCTTCCCAAGGGATCGAAGTCGACCCCGGTCTGCCTAAGGGATTAAAGTCGATCCCGATCTGCCCAAGGGATAGAACCCGATCCCTATCTGCCAAGGGGATCGAAATCGATCCGTTTCCACCCAAGGAGCTCCTGATGGTGCTAAGCCCTCTCGGATCGATATCGATCCCAGATCTGCTAACGGGATCGCACTTGAGCGTGGGAACTACGTTGGCCCCTCAAGCCAGGCATCCCGATCGGATCGAGCTCGATCCCCCCGTAACAGGTCGTACTCGATCCCATCCTTGTCCCGCACGAGAACCACGCTTGAAGCATCCTTGTCCCGCGCAAGGCGTGGGATCGAAATCGGTCCCATTGACAGGTTCCCTATTACAGACATGCTTCATCACGATTTGCTTGATTTCAGCCTCACTGGTCGAGATCCTACGTCACCAGGCATCAAGATGCCATAAAGCATCCTTATCAGGACACGTGTAGCTCCCTTATTCACCACGACTAGACACGCTACTGTGCATTTAATGCCCGCGGTACGTGTCTACGCCAAAAAGGGAAACAAGGTACACTTGACCTCAAGCCATCTGCTCAGGCGTCCGACAAATGGACCGATCAACTGCAAAGCAATTAATGCATATTCGCGGTACACGTGCTATTGTGTTAATTGCTCTTGACTATGAATACCCATGCCTTGAACAGTGTTTGGTAAGCAATTTAAGAGCATTTATTTCGCTTCTCTGGCATTTATTTCTGTCTCTAAGAGTCTTCCACTGACTTGAGCATCGGAGTGCCAAACTTGGGTCCAACCCCAAGTCCCCAATTTGGCCTTTGAGCTCACATGTGTTTAAGTGTTTTTAGATTGATTAAAGAGCCCACTACTACAAATTCTTGACTGATCGACCAGATATTGCCATCTAGACCTCCAACTCAGGAAACCCAATTTCGAGCCGGATCAGTTTGGCGCCGTTTGTGGGAAAGCCTTTTCTCTCTTAACCTCGATCTTGAGTTAGAAACTTCGACACCTTCTCTTCTCTTAAAAACATGGTGAATACATGGATGACCCGACACGATGAGGATTTGGAGGAAGTCACCAAAGGCAGGCACGACACCAACGCCCCGCTTGGTAATCCCTCCACTACTTCCCCCGTTGTCGGGAATGTTGGGCCCAGCGCCAGTGTGATCTTGCCTCAACCAGAGGCTGCTCAAAGGGTTGCCATTACACAGGATGACCTTGATGCCTTCCTCGACCAATGGGGGGTCGAGATCGAACGAGCCCAAGCCGAGGGCCGGGAACCAAGACGCCCCGAGCTGCCAAGTGCGAACCCCGCTACTATCCCCAGCCCAGTGATGGCTGGCGCTTTGGGACCTGCAGCTCAGACTTACGGGTTTGCTGTCCCCTACTACCTCCAGCCGCTCAACGGCAGACCCACTCAGGTCATATGGGGCCTCTACCCCCCCCCCTCCCGACGGGCACGGGCTAAGCCCAGGTCCAAGGATTCGCACCTCCCCCACCGCCTGTAGGAGGAAGCAAGCAGGTTCCTTCTGAGGGCCATGGCAATTCGGGCTATCCCAGCCATGCAAATCGGGGCAAACACGCGGTCGACGATGACCATGAGGGGTATGAGGATTTGTGAACCCGAATACCAGCTCGATCCGCTCGGGACGAGGCGGCTAGGATCGCCTCCGCCGGTCAAAAGAACGAGCCGGATCGATACGTCGACCCGTCACGGAGACGGGTGCAAGACCGCTTTGGGGATCGAGATATGTGATCTCCCAAAGGCAGGTCGATATGCGCACGAGGTTAAACCGTCGACCCCTGCGCTATCGAAGCGATCGGGAGGAAGCCTCCCCATTTTTTGAAGATATCCTCCGCACGACCTGCGACGGGCATCGAATCCCCTCTCGACGACCTCTCTACAACTGGACGACCGATCCCGAAAAACATGTGACCTCCTTCAAGAACAGGATGCTGCTACACCCCCACTCGCAGCAAATTTGGGCCAAGATATTTGTCACCACTTTGACGGGCCCGGCGCAGGACTGGTTCATCCGCCTGCCGCCTCGATGCATCCCGACCAATAACCACTTTGTAAATCGGTTCCTGGCGTACTTCTTTTCCATGTCAGGAGAGAAGCTGCCCCCTTCTTACCTCAACAACCTCCGCCAAGAAAAGGGGGAGTCCCTCCGCTTGTGGGCAGATGAGATCGTCAGGGTCGGTCCGCGCAACCTGACCGAGATTCAAGACCTCGCCCACGGATTCATGCGGGTCGAGGAAATGGGCTCACGGGCCAGCCCCTTTGTCCACTCCGGAAGGCCACCATTTCGGGTCGAGCTCGACCCCGAACCGAAAGGGATTCGAGCCCAAAAAGTTCAAGGGAAAAGTCGATCCGCCGACCCAGATCGAGCGATGAAACTATATTCCCCTCAACATGACCGTCGATCAAATCTTCACGGTTATGGACAAAAAACTCCTGAACAAGCCCAAAATCGTCCGAGAAGGTCCCAAGGCCCAAAAATCAGGGAAGTTTTGCGGATATCACCAACAGTGGGGTCACACCACTGAAGAATGCAACGCTCTCCGTGATGAGATCGAGAGGCTCATCCGAGGAGGGCATTTGAAGAACTTTGTTGGCAAAATAGACCACTACTCTGAGAAAGCTGGTCGAACTCAAGACCTACTTCGGGATCGATCTCGATCCCTACCTAGGAGGACTGGAAAACAACCCCTCGAAAGGACCAAGGACAACCCCCCAACCAACGACACCATCTACATGATCGCTGGGGGCACGAGGGTGGTGACTCCAATGCTGCAAGGAAGAAGAATATTCGGAAGGCAGCTCGAGAGTACAACGAACCCCGCTAGGAGGTCCTCCAGATCGAGCAGAATAGAGAGTGGGAGAGGCAAGAGGTTAGCTGTAGTGAGAATGATAGCCACACGGGCCCACATCAAGAGGGCGAAACGCCTAGTTGTCCGATGGTGGTGACCTTGGGAGTGGCTAACTACAATGTAACCAAATGCCTTGTTGACAATGGAAGTAGCACGAACATTATCCTTTACTCTACACTTGTAAAAATGAAACTGCACAACTTAAAGTTAGATCCGATCCGAATGCCTTTGTCTGGCTTCGGGGGGTCCCAGGTCGTCCCGCTTGGGCGCATCAAACTGCTCACTTCGATGGGAACATCGCCTCGACGAGTTACCCAAGAAGTCGAGTATGTTGTGGTAAACATGCCCCTCGCTTACAACATGATTTTTGGTCGACTCGGTCTCATACAATTCAGGGCCATAATCTCCACCTACCTCCAAAAGTTGGAGATGCCAACCCCTAATGGGGTCGGGGAAGTAGAGTGCCACATCCCGGACAGTTGGGCAAGTTATGCAATCACCCTCAAGGAGCCGAAGGAGAAGGAAAAGGACAAGAGCGAGTGCCTCGATCTCCAGACCTACACGAGCGCGGAACTCGACCTCGCAGCACCAAAGGTAGAAGCCGAGGGCTCACGAGTGGCTCAAAAGAGGAAAGCCGTGGGGCGGATCAAACCGTCCGACTCTTTGAAACAAAAACTCCTCGACCCAAATGATAGCAACAAGTCGACGTAGATCGGGCCGGACATGAACCCCCAACACGTGATCATGATGGTTGAATTCCTCCAAGAAAATGCCGAAGTTTTTGCTTGGACTGCCAAAGACCTCGTTGGGATTGACCCAAAAGTGATCTGCCATCGCCTCAGTCTGGATCCCACTCACAGACCCATAAAGCAGAAGCTGAGAACTCAAAGCAAAGAACGAAACGAGATCATCGAGGCCGAGGTCAACAAATTGCTCGACACAGGCTACATGAGCCCGGCCCAATACGTTGATTGGTTGTGTAACGTAGTCCTGGTACAGAAGATGGGGGGTAAATGAAGAATGTGTAACGATTTTAAAGATCTAAACAAGGCGTGTCCAAAGGACCCATACCCGCTCCCTCGGATCGATCAGCTCGTCGACTCGACAGCTGGTTGTGAGATGCTGAGCATGATGGATGCCTTTCAGGGATATTACTAGATCTCCATGGCGCCCGAAGATCGACCCCACACGGCCTTCATAACGGTCAAAGGTATTTATTGCTTCAAAGTGATGACCTTCGGTCTCAAGAATGGCGGGGTAACCTACCGGAGATTGGTAAACAAGATGTTCAAAGAAGAGATTGGCAAAACGATGGAGGTGTATGTGGACGACATGATCGTGAAAAGCAAACGGGCATGTGATCATCTCGACCACTTGGGTCGAGTGTTTGAAATCCTTAGAAGGTATGACATGAAGCTTAACCCGGACAAATGCACCTTTGGGGCCGAGGAAGAAAATTCCTCGGGTATATGGTTAGTCAACGAGGGATCGAGGCGAACCCATCCAGGTCATACCTCGACCCGATTGCATAAGCCAAGTCCAATCTTTGGTCGGTCGGATCATTTTCCTGAATCGATTCATATCCAGATCATCCGAGCGGAACCTACCTTTCTTCAAGATATTAAGAAACTTAAAAAAGTTCGAATGTAATGAAGAGTGCGATAGAGCCTTTGAACAACTTAAAGAGTACCTGCCATCTCCACCGCTGTTGGCCAAGCCCAACGAAGGGGAGACCTTGTACCTCTATCTCTCTCTTTCCAACTAAACTTTTAGTTCGGTCCTCATCGCGATTAGGGATCGAAAACACATGCCCATCTATTATCTGAGTAAAATCTTGCATAGGGCGGAGCGAAACTACCTTGAGATCGAGAAGTTTGTCTTCGCACTGACACATGCGGCTCGAAAATTACGACCCTATTTCCAGGCGCACCCGATTGTAGTGCTAACTGATCAACCCCTCAGGCAGGTCTTGTCCAAACCCGATGTCTCGGGTCGAATGATGAAATGGGCGGTGGAGCTGAGTGAACACGACATCACTTTCCAACCCCACGTCGCCTAACCCCCTGAGGTTGACAATGTACGTGGACGACTCATCGACCTCCAAGGGGGAGGGGTAGGGATATCATTAATCAGTTTAGGTGGCACGCAGTTCGATTTCTCTGTTCGCCTCGACTTCAAAGCCACTAACAATGAAGCGGAATATGAGGCACTCATCGCCGGACTAAAGTTCGCATTCGAACATCAGGTTGAGAGGTTGGCGGTTGTGACCGACTCCCACCTTGCCGCAGGATAGGTCAGTTGCACGTATGAGGCAAGGGAAGAATCGATGGCAGATTATCTCAAAATGGTCAAAGAATTAGCCGCAAAATTCAAAGAATTTCGGATCGAGCAAGTCCCCCTTGAAGAAAATGCTCGAGCAGATGCGCTATCCAAACTCGCGAATGGCCTCCAAGGCACCCGAGATGGGACGATTTTGTTTCACGTCTCATCCGGTCGGGTCATCGACAGGGGTCGGGTCGAGGTCGCGACGATCGATCCTGAAGATCCATGCTGGATGGACGGTTTAGTCGCATACCTAAAAGATGGAACGTTACTGTACGTGCTCGACGACGAAGAAAGGTTGTTCAAAAAGTCCTTCATAGGTCCGTCCCTGAGGGAACTGCAGGAACCATTTGTAGCACCCGAGCGTAAGGTACCACATCCCCCGCACCGAGACCCGACCCGTATATGAAATGGAAGTCCATACACGTACCGAATCCGCGGCGAACGGGGACACAACACACACGCTATGCTAGGCGGGACTAACCCTTGAACCAATCAGAGCAGGAATCATAAAATCAGAGCTAAATAAAATTCGCGGAAGCAAGAACTACATAGTATATATACAATGAGCTAACAAGCTCCAAAAATCGATATGCAAAAGCATTCTAATATGCAACGGCACTCACGGCCTACAAAATCTTAACGCTCCAATATAAACTAGAATCAAATACAAAAGTAGCAACAAGGGTATGAATATGAGACTGAAAGAAGTGCTAAACATAAATGCAAGACCTAGACGACTTGTATTCCCGCCTAGCACTCCTATACCTGCACAAAACAGCTGAAAACAACCGGGTTCAGTCTAAAAGAGACTGGTGGGTATAAAAACGGGGCATAAGATATATAATAACGCATAAATTAAACACATACATGCAAGCCCTAATCCCGTGTGAAGTTTGAAAGGAATTTACCAAGTGGTTAAAACAAAGATGACATCAACGGGATTACGACGTTCATATTCATTCATAATTATTCATAAGGGTTTAAGCTCGGCGAGTGAGCGTGCACAATCTCCAACCTTCTCCTCGTGTAATCATATCATAATTATTGGTTATCACACATATCTTTCGTGCACATATATAAATGATCGTAATCATACATATACACCTTCTTCCTCCGGGTGGTGGACAAGTTAGCTAGACCTGACCACCGAATAAATCCGTGGCCAATGGGGGTACATGAATCCCCCAAAGGCACTCAGCTCCCATTCCCCGCTAAAACTCCTAGCGAGGGCCGGTATCACCGTAGTTGGTTGGAACTAGTATATGGGATCCCCGTCAGCCCTTGCTTCCTCGGTTAGCCACATATACTAAGTCCCGGGGCCCGATAAGTAATAAGTAATAAATGTGTCTCGCCAAAACATAAGGTAGGGTTTCATAATTAAAAGGGGTCATACGTTTGAAATCATTTACCCAAAATGACTCGATTGATATAAATATATTATTTTGGCTTAAACTTGGCGCATAAGGGATTTATAAGGTTGTTTTAACTAATAGAAGAAAAACCCACCTTTACCAAGCAAAGTAAAAGCACAAGCGTCTCAATGCTCGCCCTTGTTTCCGACCGAACCCGAATCTGTGCAAAAGAAAAGGTATGAGACGCAATGACCACATATGACGCTCGGCAATGAGGTGAATATGACATGAATGTATAAATGATCATATTATATCATAAAAATGTTCATGTGTACGATTAATAAAATTAAAACATATAATCAAATCATTCGTTCATATATTTCATTCAATTTCATAATTTCATAAATTCATAATTGCATAAATTCATATAAATTTCATAAATTTACAATATTCATAACATTCATAAATTTATAAATTCATAATGCATAACAATTAATCTAAAATTCATTTAATAAGCACAACATATATTATATTCATATTCACATTTAGGAATGAAATAAATAAACGTTCAATCAAAAGTCAGTATAATAAATACGCGATCTAGAAATCAATTAATTTCTAGAATTGAATTAAATTAAATAATATTCAAAATATATAATAACTATATATATAACATATAATATATAATAACATATATACACCATATATATATATATACACTCACGTACACACACACACAACATGCATGCATATATATTACATATATTACATGCATAATTATATATATACTATATATTATATACATAGTAGATACTATATATATTATGTACATGCATGCAACACATGCACGTTCACACACAAATCACTCCATGCATGCACATTACACAATCTGCACAACCACCACCATGCAACAAAACAGCAGTCAGCAGTAGCCCCAGAAAGACACCGCAGAAATCGAGCAAAACGGGGTGACACCCCCGTGTCACCCTGCAAGCCTGACCGAGACACGCCCGTGTCTCGGTACAGAAGTCCCAGGCCAAGTCTGCACCCCCGTGTCGCGCTGGAAAGGGCAGAAATGGCACGCCCGTTACACGCAGCAGCAACAGCCCTGTTTTTAACAGAAAATGGCGCAGAAACAGGGCAAGAAGAAGGCAGCCCTTTACGCAGGAAAACCAGGCAACAAAGGAGGCTAAACAAGGCAAGAAAGGCAGCAAAAACACAACTAAAACTCATGCCAAGAACCCACGAAACTGACAACAAAAAGAAGGAAGGAAATGAGCAGTTTTGACAGCAACTTTTCCAGGCCAAAAACAGGGCATACTCAACGGAAAACAGAGCCACACCCAATCAGTCTTCAACCAACATGTTCAGGTATGTTAAGGTCACAAATATGCATAAAAAGGACTCCAGATGAACACACAAATCAGTTCCAAAAGTGATCAATCAAGGCATGGAAACACACGTGAACTTCTGTGAAATTTTCTGAAAATTTTCATAAATGATCTCTCATATATTTCTCAATAACCACGAAAGTAATGATCATAATTGATATGAGGATGTTAAAACAATTAATCTCAAGCTTGGAATCAAGCAAAACCGTTGAGAAATGAAGAAGATCAAAATTTTGCCCAAAAACTCATATTTTCGGTAATAAGCCCAAAAATGGATAAAACCATGCTCAAAATCATGAATAAAAAGATGAAAATGACCAGAATTAATCATACAATACAACCCTAAGCTTACCTTGATGATTGGTTGAGGTTTGGAGAAGATTTGAGCTCCAAAATCTTCAAATGGTGAAGGGTTACGGGACTGTACTGAGAGCAGTAGCTTTTGCTGAGTTTTTGGGGATGGTATGAGGGTTATCTCGGTCAAGGCTTGAAATATCTAGATAAGTGGTTGAGTTAGGGTTTAAATGAATCAAACTATGGTTAATTTGGTTGTGGTTTGGGCAAGATATGGATGAATTAGTGTAACAAGGTCAAGTTGGATGCCGTTTCGTTTTTCGGTTGGATTTCGGAGTTTCAAACGACTTAGGAAAAATGTAAGGCTAGGTTTACTAAACTCGAATCTTCGTTACGAGTTCAGCGGATTTGACGAAACTCGAATCCGAGTTCCCGAGCTCAAGATATTAAATTCGGAACCAAGGGTACGCTAAGTGCTCGTTAGCTCCCGTTTTGGTTCCTCAAATAAAATTAAATTCGTTAACTAAACAAATGAATTCGAAAACATAATTTGAGCATAGAATCATGTTCATAACACATATACGTACAACATATTACAAATTCGTAGCAAATTGATATCATTTCATATAAGAACGAAGCACAAAATGAATAACATACACATTTCATGAAATTCATGCATAATTTAAAATCCCATGCAAAAATATATTAATCCCATGCACAGATATAATTTTCATGCAAAATGAAATAGAATTCATGCATAATTAATTCCCATGCATATGAATATGATTTCATGCAAAATTTATTTTACTTTGCATGTATAAATAAAATCCTTATGCATAAAATATTATTGTACGTACAAACATATATATATATATATATAAATAATTAATTGATTAATTAAAACATGATTAATTAACATAACATATAATTAGTATAATCATAAAATTAATAATTATATAATTAAACATATACGCATATATATACAATACGAAACATATATATATAATTAATAATATTAGAATGAAATATTATAATATAATATAATAAAATAATAACAATTATAATAAAATTAAATATAAAAACACGTAAAAACAATTAATTCGCGCAATTAGGTAAACACATACGCTCTACCTTTACGTCCGAAAAGTCGGGGCGTTACAATCTCTCCCCCTTAAAAGAATCCGTCCTCGGATTCATTGCTCGCTCGAAAACCACTCGGGTGAAACCTTTACAACTTATCCTCCGTCTCCCACGTAGCCTCTTCGGTTTATTACTTCTCCGGAGAACCTTGACTAATGGAATACGCCGATTTCGAAGTTCCTGAAACTTCCGATCCAATATCTTAATCGGCTTCTAAACGAAGGTGAGATCCGGTCCTAATTCCACTTCTTCCACTGGTAGAACCTCGGACTCATTTCAATGATATTCTCGGAGCTGGGAACCATGAAACATGTTATGAATTCTAGTTAAATTCGGAGACAAGTCCAATGCACATGCTCTCAACAGATCCTCCAGATACTTAATCAATCTTTCTGATTGTCCGTCGGTCTGAGGATGGAAAGCTGTGCTGAATTGAAGCCTTGTTCCCAAACACTTCTGAAATTCTTACCACAACCTTGAAGTAAATCTGGGGTCCCGATCCGAGATAATACTAACAAGTACACCCTGGAGTCTGATAATCTCATCATTGTATCTCTTGGCCAACTTATTCAGTTATCGGACATTCTGATTGTAAGAAAATGAGCGGATTTCGTCCACCTTCCTTGTAGTTCCACATTTCTGAAATAATGTATCGTCCACTCGGGTTGTATTCGTTTACCTCAAACAGAGCTGATGTCACAGCTTTGAAAATTTCCTCACCGTCATTATCCTTCAGGTCTCTCACCTTTCATCGTCTTCATTTATTATTGCCTGTTCTCTGCCATTAATTTTAACCACTTCCTTGTTTCTAAATGCCTTGAGCAGCAAATCCACTGTATTTAATACTTCCAAGTCCCCTTCATTACCCAAAGCAAAGATCACTGTCACTAATTCCAAATCGTGAGTGGGGTAGTTCTGTTCATGCTCTTTCAGTTTCCTTGAGGCATAGGCGATCACTCTTCTATTTTGCATCAATACACATCCCAACCTTCCTTTTTAGGCGTCCATATAAACCGTATATCTTTCTGTACCTTCGGGAAGTGCTAATACAGGAGCGGTGGTCAACTTTTCCTTTAAAAGTTGAAAGCTATCCTCATGCCTCGTCCCACTCAAACTTAACCACCTTCTTAGTCAATCGGGTTAAAGGAGCTGTAATCTTCGAAAATCCTGTACAAGCTTCGATAGTAATCTGCCAAACCCCAGAAACTCCTTACTTTTGAGACGTTTTTCGGGCTTTGCCATTGAATAACCGTTTCAAACTTAGAAGGGTCTACCTCCAAACCTTTCCTTGAAATAATATGACCCAGAAATGTTACCTGATCAATCCAAAACTCGCCTTTGCTAAACTTAGCATACAACCAATGCTCTCTTGGAGTATCCAACACAATCCTGAGATGCCTGGCTTAATCCTCCGGAGTTCTCGAGTAACTAAGATGTCATTGATGAAGATTACCACCACTTATCCAAATACCAAAAAGCAACCGGAGCACCCCAAATGGGACGAACTTGGCCGTATATATCCAACTTTGAGTAATACCTCTAATTGAATCTTTAACTCTTCCAAATCAGCCGGATATTCTTTCCTTCAATCAAAACTGAACACTCCCAACCCAACTAATCTGTCTGAAGACTATCACCCGGTGGCGAACTCACCAAACCCCAAGAAGAAAAAGCAAATAACAGGCAAGCACAGAATAACAACTAAGTCACAAGAAATAAAGGAATGCGTAACACTCGAATCAAAAGTGCATGAAAGAGTGCATGAATGCTCATGTTATGTATGCATAGGGTACCTTCTACCACAGCTGTGGGATTGATCTCTCCATCTTGCTCTTCACCTTCGAGAGCGTAAGCACGAGCCGGGATCATTGGCCTTTGAACTCGTCTTTGATATCCGGGGACTTTATAGGGACAATCATCCGCCATATGGTCGCCTTTTCCACATATAAAACACAAATTCAACCTCCTCCGACAGTTATGGTAATTATGAGTTGGTCCTCCACAATGTGTACAGGGAGCTTGAGCCAATCTCGCCACGCTCGGACCTTGTCGATCCTTCGTAGGTGTCATGGATGGAGCCTTTGGTCGAATCGGTGCGGCCTTAGAACCTTGTCCTCCAAACCGAGGTTTCTTAAATGGACCCTTAGGAGGCAGACTAGCTTGAATCACCGGCCTCTTTCCCGAATTCGATCCGGATCCTCTTCCCATAGGAGCTCTAACAACCGGATCCTTCTTTTTGATTTTCTCCCCTTGCGTAGTAGACTGTCGGACTCCAGGTAGCCTCTCTACTCGAATCAACCAACCCTCCGAGACCGCATCATCGATAGGACCAGAAAATCGAGGGGGGTTGTAACTCAGAAATACCCCATGAGGATCTCTATTATCGTTATAATTTGGTGGAGGAACTTGTCGTTCTGCCGGTTGCGGTGGGGGAGCTTGAGCCCTCCTATGCTCGACATAGTTGAAAACTGCTTCCATAAAATTCCCCATATCCAGCGGTGGTGCTTGTGGTTGGGGTGGAGGCGTAGGAGATCGATCATGATGACGACGATGTCCGGGAGATCTCTCACTATGTTTACGTGGAGGCATCCTGTTCAAGAAACACTAAAATGCATGCTATCTTTAGTCCATGCATGCAAGTGCAATTAATTCGATCAAAATTCAAGATTTAGAGCACACAAGCACGTAAACAATGCATATGCAACACATTGACAAGTTGTTCCTAAAGCCGAACGACTTAACTGACTCAACACGACACTAGAGCCCGGGTTTTGCAACCCTAAGCTCTGATACCACTTAAGGATGTAGCACCCGAGCGTAAGGTACCACATCCCCCGCACCGAGACCCGACCCGTATATGAAATGGAAGTCCATACACGTACCGAATCCGCGGCGAACGGGGACACAACACACACGCTATGCTAGGCGGGACTAACCCTTGAACCAATCAGAGCAGGAATCATAAAATCAGAGCTAAATAAAATTCGCGGAAGCAAGAACTACATAGTATATATACAATGAGCTAACAAGCTCCAAAAATCGATATGCAAAAGCATTCTAATATGCAACGGCACTCACGGCCTACAAAATCTTAACGCTCCAATATAAACTAGAATCAAATACAAAAGTAGCAACAAGGGTATGAATATGAGACTGAAAGAAGTGCTAAACATAAATGCAAGACCTAGACGACTTGTATTCCCGCCTAGCACTCCTATACCTGCACAAAACAGCTGAAAACAACCGGGTTCAGTCTAAAAGAGACTGGTGGGTATAAAAACGGGGCATAAGATATATAATAACGCATAAATTAAACACATACATGCAAGCCCTAATCCCGTGTGAAGTTTGAAAGGAATTTACCAAGTGGTTAAAACAAAGATGACATCAACGGGATTACGACGTTCATATTCATTCATAATTATTCATAAGGGTTTAAGCTCGGCGAGTGAGCGTGCACAATCTCCAACCTTCTCCTCGTGTAATCATATCATAATTATTGGTTATCACACATATCTTTCGTGCACATATATAAATGATCGTAATCATACATATACACCTTCTTCCTCCGGGTGGTGGACAAGTTAGCTAGACCTGACCACCGAATAAATCCGTGGCCAATGGGGGTACATGAATCCCCCAAAGGCACTCAGCTCCCATTCCCCGCTAAAACTCCTAGCGAGGGCCGGTATCACCGTAGTTGGTTGGAACTAGTATATGGGATCCCCGTCAGCCCTTGCTTCCTCGGTTAGCCACATATACTAAGTCCCGGGGCCCGATAAGTAATAAGTAATAAATGTGTCTCGCCAAAACATAAGGTAGGGTTTCATAATTAAAAGGGGTCATACGTTTGAAATCATTTACCCAAAATGACTCGATTGATATAAATATATTATTTTGGCTTAAACTTGGCACATAAGGGATTTATAAGGTTGTTTTAACTAATAGAAGAAAAACCCACCTTTACCAAGCAAAGTAAAAGCACAAGCGTCTCAATGCTCGCCCTTGTTTCCGACCGAACCCGAATCTGTGCAAAAGAAAAGGTATGAGACGCAATGACCACATATGACGCTCGGCAATGAGGTGAATATGACATGAATGTATAAATGATCATATTATATCATAAAAATGTTCATGTGTACGATTAATAAAATTAAAACATATAATCAAATCATTCGTTCATATATTTCATTCAATTTCATAATTTCATAAATTCATAATTGCATAAATTCATATAAATTTCATAAATTTACAATATTCATAACATTCATAAATTTATAAATTCATAATGCATAACAATTAATCTAAAATTCATTTAATAAGCACAACATATATTATATTCATATTCACATTTAGGAATGAAATAAATAAACGTTCAATCAAAAGTCAGTATAATAAATACGCGATCTAGAAATCAATTAATTTCTAGAATTGAATTAAATTAAATAATATTCAAAATATATAATAACTATATATATAACATATAATATATAATAACATATATACACCATATATATATATATACACTCACGTACACACACACACAACATGCATGCATATATATTACATATATTACATGTATAATTATATATATACTATATATTATATACATAGTAGATACTATATATATTATGTACATGCATGCAACACATGCACGTTCACACACAAATCACTCCATGCATGCACATTACACAATCTGCACAACCACCACCATGCAACAAAACAGCAGTCAGCAGCAGCCCCAGAAAGACACCGCAGAAATCGAGCAAAACGGGGTGACACCCCCGTGTCACCCTGCAAGCCTGACCGAGACACGCCCGTGTCTCGGTACAGAAGTCCCAGGCCAAGTCTGCACCCCCGTGTCGCGCTGGAAAGGGCAGAAATGGCACGCCCGTTACACGCAGCAGCAACAGCCCTGTTTTTAACAGAAAATGGCGCAGAAACAGGGCAAGAAGAAGGCAGCCCTTTACGCAGGAAAACCAGGCAACAAAGGAGGCTAAACAAGGCAAGAAAGGCAGCAAAAACACAACTAAAACTCATGCCAAGAACCCACGAAACTGACAGCAAAAAGAAGGAAGGAAATGAGCAGTTTTGACAGCAACTTTTCCAGGCCAAAAACAGGGCATACTCAACGGAAAACAGAGCCACACCCAATCAGTCTTCAACCAACATGTTCAGGTATGTTAAGGTCACAAATATGCATAAAAAGGACTCCAGATGAACACACAAATCAGTTCCAAAAGTGATCAATCAAGGCATGGAAACACACGTGAACTTCTGTGAAATTTTCTGAAAATTTTCATAAATGATCTCTCATATATTTCTCAATAACCACGAAAGTAATGATCATAATTGATATGAGGATGTTAAAACAATTAATCTCAAGCTTGGAATCAAGCAAAACCGTTGAGAAATGAAGAAGATCAAAATTTTGCCCAAAAACTCATATTTTCGGTAATAAGCCCAAAAATGGATAAAACCATGCTCAAAATCATGAATAAAAAGATGAAAATGACCAGAATTAATCATACAATACAACCCTAAGCTTACCTTGATGATTGGTTGAGGTTTGGAGAAGATTTGAGCTCCAAAATCTTCAAATGGTGAAGGGTTACGGGACTGTACTGAGAGCAGTAGCTTTTGCTGAGTTTTTGGGGATGGTATGAGGGTTATCTCGGTCAAGGCTTGAAATATCTAGATAAGTGGTTGAGTTAGGGTTTAAATGAATCAAACTATGGTTAATTTGGTTGTGGTTTGGGCAAGATATGGATGAATTAGTGTAACAAGGTCAAGTTGGATGCCGTTTCGTTTTTCGGTTGGATTTCGGAGTTTCAAACGACTTAGGAAAAATGTAAGGCTAGGTTTACTAAACTCGAATCTTCGTTACGAGTTCAGCGGATTTGACGAAACTCGAATCCGAGTTCCCGAGCTCAAGATATTAAATTCGGAACCAAGGGTACGCTAAGTGCTCGTTAGCTCCCGTTTTGGTTCCTCAAATAAAATTAAATTCGTTAACTAAACAAATGAATTCGAAAACATAATTTGAGCATAGAATCATGTTCATAACACATATACGTACAACATATTACAAATTCGTAGCAAATTGATATCATTTCATATAAGAACGAAGCACAAAATGAATAACATACACATTTCATGAAATTCATGCATAATTTAAAATCCCATGCAAAAATATATTAATCCCATGCACAGATATAATTTTCATGCAAAATGAAATAGAATTCATGCATAATTAATTCCCATGCATATGAATATGATTTCATGCAAAATTTATTTTACTTTGCATGTATAAATAAAATCCTTATGCATAAAATATTATTGTACGTACAAACATATATATATATATATATAAATAATTAATTGATTAATTAAAACATGATTAATTAACATAACATATAATTAGTATAATCATAAAATTAATAATTATATAATTAAACATATACGCATATATATACAATACGAAACATATATATATAATTAATAATATTAGAATGAAATATTATAATATAATATAATAAAATAATAACAATTATAATAAAATTAAATATAAAAACACGTAAAAACAATTAATTCGCGCAATTAGGTAAACACATACGCTCTACCTTTACGTCCGAAAAGTCGGGGCGTTACACCATTAGCCCGTAAAGTCCTACGGAGCGGCTACTTTTGGCCGACCCTAGTCCGAGAAGCAAAGCTGCATTCAATGAAATGCACCAAGTGCTAAAAACACGGCAACCTCATACACATGCACCCCGCAACCATGATCGCGATCGACATCTTGTGGCCCTTCGATCAGTGGGGGATCAACATCATTGGACCCTTCCCTTTAGCCCCTCAGCAAAAGCGGTTCGCCATAGTGGCCGTCGAGTACTTTTCAAAGTGGGTCGAAGCCGAAGCAGTCCCAAAGATAACCGATGAAGTTATAAGAAATTTCCTTTGGAAGAACATAATCTGCCGCTTTGGGGTCCCGAGGGTTCTCATCTGTGACAACGGACCTCAGTTTCGAAGTGAGAACACCAAAAGCTATTGTCGAGACATCGGGGATCAACCTCCGATTCACTACCGTTGGCCATCCTCAAGCAAACGGCCAAGCCGTAGTCACTAACAAGATCATCATTCAAAACTTGAAGACCTGCCTCGACGCCAAATTAGGTGCATGGGTAGGAGAGCTCGATGGGGTCCTCTGGGCTTATCGAACGACCCCCCAAACCGCAACGGGCTAAACCCCCTATTCCTTGGTATACGGGTCGAAAGTCGTGATCCCCTCGGAGTTGCTACATGAAACGGCCCACGTTAGTCAATACCGTCTAGATAGGAATAGTGAAAATCGATCTAATGACCTGGATATGATAGAGGAGAAACGGGAACGCGCGTACCAGAAGATTAAACAATACAAGGCCGCCGCAACCCGATCATACAACAAGCACATTAGGCCTCGCAAGTTCCAAATTGGGGATCTAGTGTTGAAAAAGGTGGAGGTCCTCCAGCACATGGGAAAACTCGAACCCAATTGGGAAAGTCCCTACCGAGTTACTAAAGTAGGTAAAAACATGGCATATAAGCTTGAAGATAAGACCGAAGCGCCCCTACCAAGGCCCTGGAACACGCACAATCTAAAGAAGTTTTATGTTTGAAAAACCTATCTTGTATAGTTAATCGAACCGGAGCCCGATCTTGCATAGTTCAAAGCCCGGTCCCGAGTCTATCCCGGGATCGAGTTTCGATCTGATCAATAAAAGCCGACAAGCGTTTTTACATCTTGTGTACTTATTAGACATTCAATCTACGTTCATGCTATCAGGAGGGAGTGAGACCCCCCCCTCCCAACCACATTTTAAGTAAATTTCTTAGTTATTTTCTCGTATTGCAAATCCCCAAGTCCAACAAGGTCTTTTGACGACCCGACGAGAATGGGACTAACGATAAACGATCCTTAGGAGAGAAGAGTCCAAACTCAAACCTCACACAAGTGGGGATCGAACTTGATCCCTTACGCCAAATGGGATCGAACTCGATCCCTCATTGGGATCTTGCTCGATCCCATAGAGCACAAGGGGATCGAACTCGATCCCTCATGCATATTGGGATCAAACTCGATCCCACAACATACGGGGATCGAACACGATCCCCAGTACCGCATATGACATCCCATCAATCCGTCCAAAGAGTATTGTGAGGAAAAATAAAGCCAAGCTCTATGAAATAAGGTAACACAATGTTCATACGGCGACATCCCCAGCCGTTGGGTCAAATGAAATTGTCTTAAAAATACTTGCAAAATAACTGAGATAAATGATGCGAAGATGGAGAAGAGCCCGAGGGACCTGTCTGAGTCGAGGACTTCTTACGACCACGTCGGGTCGACGGTAGAAAGCTCTCAAGATCGACCAGAAGAGGGAGTTCGTAGACGGGGCCCTCTTGTCCCTTTTCGCGAAAGACATGTCAACGGCAAACCCGTACTTGTAGTGACGCCAATCGATATCGACCGGAGGTTCAGGGTTTTCCTCTAGCGGATCGGGGTACGGGTCGGGTTTGTCGAGGCCGATGCTAGATTCATTGAAGGTCACGGGGATAAGGCCCTGACCTTTAATGTAACGACCCAATTTTTCAGTGGTTTAAGCATGACGTATGTGATTACTAATGTGCGCGAATTAATTAATTATGTATGCTTCATTATTATTTCTTTTATTAGTTTTATTATTTGATTGTGAACTCTTGAACGTTTATGCTTATGTGATTGTGGTTTGAGTTTCGTTTCTATTCGATTTGATTTCCGTTTTTTGCAAAAACTTGGTATGAGTGAATTATGTGTATTATGATCATATCTTTTGCTCGTTTTATGTTTCCGGATTCTTTTGTTTGAGTTTTGAATTTATTTTGAGTTTTGGAACCAAAACAGGGGCTAACGAGAAATTAGCGTACCTTTGGTTCCGTATGTGATATCTTGAGCTCGGGAACTCAGAATCGAGTTCCGTCATCTCTATTGGACTCGTATCGATGATTCGGATCCGATGGAACAAGCCTCACATTTTTCTAAGACCATTTGGATTCCTAAATTTCAACCGAAATGAACACCTTGCGCCTTAAACGACAAACCATTGACTCTACCTAAACTACGGACCTAAAATAACACACCTAGACTCTACCCAAAGACCTAAACCCACTTGCACTCTCTCTCTCTCCCCTTTTCAGCCCCAAAACCGAGATCCCTCCCCCCTCACAACCCAAAAATATCAGCCAAAAAGAAAAGAGAAGGAGAAGAAAGAAGAAGAAGAAGGAATAGTGTAAACCTTGGAGAATTGAGCTCATCTCCCTACCATTTCTTATCCTTTATTTAAGGTAAGCTCATATTTGGGTAGTATATCTCCTTGTAATCATTTTATGCTAGATTTTTCATGATTTCACCAAGTTTTGATTTAGGGTTGATGAAGATGATGAATAGTGGAGTTCTTACCCTTTTCTTAATTCACCTTTGATTCCTTGGAATTCCTTTGGGTTGCATGAGTTCTAAGTGATCCTAAAGCATGTACTTAGGTTGGTTTGGACTTAGCTTGCATGGTTGTGGTTGATTTATAGACTTGCCATTGGTGAAGCTTGGAGATATGATCTTTGTGATGAATTCTTGATGTTTTCCTTGAAGTTCTTAATATCTAATGTGATCAAGCTTGTATACATGAGATTATGACCTGAATATATATGCTTTTGATTGAGTTTTAAGTTGATAACATGCATCTTTTCCCTTCTCTTTCGTGCATGCCTTGTTTGTGTTTTTTTTTTGGCCACAGACACAAATCCACGGGGTGGATTTTTCCCTTTGGAAAAATCCATGGGGGTGGATTTGAGTCAGTGGGTTTCTGACCAGAATCCATGAGGGTGGATTTTTCCCTTTGGAAAAATCCATGGGGGTGGATTTGAGTCAGTGGGTTTCTGACCAGAATCCACGGGGGTGGATTTTTCCCTTTGGAAAAATCCATGGGGATGGATTCTGTCCTGCCGGTTTTTTATACTCCGGTTCCGTTTTTCGTCGCTTGTTTGATCTTCCTCCACCTCTCTTATGACTTCTATGCTATGCTAAAATATATTATTATGTGTTATGATTATGATATGAAATTCATGACTTGAATTGATATGTTTTGGTCGAGCAATGAACTAGTATGATATTATATGACTTACGTGCTAATGCGTGAAATGTTAAGTACCTTCTTATAATATTTTGATATCTTAAATGATTTCTTTTGCTCCTATAATTATTATATGCATTGTAAACTTGTTTATGTAGGTGCTATGAATACTATATGAAATTTATGGCTCCAATTGTTATGGTTTATGAAAGATGGGATTAAGGAAAATGAAACCACCATGTATTGAACGTTTGCATAAATTATTTGATTATATGACCTCATGACACAACCTATACTTCTTATGCATCTCATATTATGTGCATGACATGCCGTGCGTCATATATGGTTCATTTAGAGTCTTGAGTCTCATGAATGCATTGTATTGTCCTTTGTACAGTTTCTCCAGGGTGGAGACTTACCGGGTTCATAGGACACTTTCAAGTCCTCTTGTTTTCTTCTTGGTATTGTTCGGTAAGGCGTACCAGGTGGGTTTCTCTTCTAGTAGCTTTGATGACCCGATATATATCCCTTATTTGAAAGTTTTAAGCCAAAGTACATATCTATATATATATATATATATATCGAGTTGTTTCAAGGAGTCTATGATTTTGATTGTTAACCCCTTGTCTTTTATAAATACTTACCGAGTGTTTTGGCGAGGACATGATTGATTGCACGGGCCCAGGGACTTGGTACATGTGGCTGTCCGGGGAGGCAAGGGCCGACGGTGATCCCGTATGCTAGTCCCACATTATAGCGGTGATACCGGCCCTCGCTAGGAGTTTTAGCGGGGAATGGGAGCCGAGTGCCAATTAGGGAATTCATGTAACCCCATTGGTCAATGATTGGGTGGTCGGGTCTTGCTAACCCGTCCATCACCCGGTGGAAGAAGGGGTAACTGTTAATGCATGATTGATTGACCGATTGAATGAACGAACGAATGAATGTATGTCGCATGATCGCTAATGAATGAATAAATTAATTAATGCACACACGAGGTGTAGGTTGGAGATTTTACCCCCCTCGTCGGGCTCATGTATTGACCAATTGAATAAATGGATGATGAAATTGAGTGTTGTAATTCCGAGCATTGTTTTATTTTGTTTTCACCCACTTGGGAAATTTTCTTAAAACCTCGTGCGGGATTATAACTTGCATGTGTGGGTGTTTAATTTCTGCAATATTATATTAATATGCCCCCTTTTATACCCACCAGTCTCTTAAAGACTGAACCTGGTTTGTTTTCAGTTCTTTTGCAGGTTTTGGAGTGCTAGGCGGGGTTTCTGGGTCTGTCGAGTCCTTTGGTTAGGTCTGAGTCACACCACACGCATATTGTAAATTGATTTAGTTATGCATTGAATGTATGAAACATTATGATTTATGATTTACTTTTATGATATTAGGGACTAGGTATTTATGTTAGTTGAACCCATCATTTGCTGCTTACATTGTGATTGAGCTTATGATTTGCTTCCGTATGTGAATTTAATTTTTGATTAATTGCTCATTTGGTTTTGAAGGTTCTAGTTCCCGCCTAGCCCAGTGTGTGAGTGACTCCCCATTCGCCGTGATTCGGTTCGTGTATGGACTCTCCATTTCATATGCGGGGCGGGTCCCGGTGCGGGGGATGTGGGGCCTTCCGTTGGGGCGCTACATTTAATCTGATTGTATGCGAGCCTGAACCCGATCTCCAGGTCGACGCCAGCCAAGACCGAGTTCGCCTCATCAAAGGTAGGCCCTTCGATGAACTGGCGCACAACTTACTACTCGATCGCGGTCTTCGCCTTCCGAAAAGACTCTAGCATAGCGTCAATCTTAACCTGACCCTCCGCCAGGGCAGCCGTTCGACCCGCTTCCCAACCTGCGACCTTCGCTTCCTGAACCTTTTGCTTGGTGTCGGCTTGGATCGAACTCAGTTCGGCCGCGTGGCTAGACTCCATCGCCTGATTCTGCTTAAAAGCTCGCTGTAACTCCGCCGAGCGGGCCTGGAGCTCTTCTTTCTTAAGGTTCTGCATCGACATGAGCTCGTCAACCCGCCTCTCGAGCTCCGCCATCCTCTCCGCATTGGACGACCTCAGCTTGGCCTTGGCGGCCTTGTATTTCTCCTTGTACTTGACCATCTCCGTTTGGTAAACTTCCACCTTTTGGGGCAAGTTGATGGCGGTAGGAAGAATATCCTGTGGATTAATACAGGGTCGTCATGGTCCGAGGGAACAAATACATACATAACGAAACAAAACAGTGATAAGGGAAGGTAAAATGAGGACGTCACGAAGGCACTTACGCTGAAGATGGGTTTGCTAATTTTGAACCTTTGGTGATTGATGGGATCTTTGAAAAACACCTTTTGCTCATCGATCACGCAAACGGTGTTGAATAAGGAAGCCAACAAACTGACATTAGGCTTGCTGATGCCAAGGTTCCTGGTCGACCCGTCCTCTTGAACCCTCTCAAGTTCACCAGACCATTGGGGTGGTTGAGTTTGTTTGAAATTTAGCAACTTACCCTCCAGGTCAAATCTGCTAGAGTCCGCGTCGATCTCGACCCCCACGTCTTCTTCTTCTTCCTTTTACGCAAGCGCTTGCCGTACAAATGTTATACCTCCTGAGGAAGAGTCAGGTCATAAAGATTGGTGTCGAGGTCGAAATAAAGGTCTAAATGTTCCAAATTAATTACTTGATCGGGGTCCTCAGGATCGGGCTCGACCGCATCCGATGCCTGCCCCTCCTCATAAGCTTCTTCGATAACCTGATCTTGGGGTTGGTGGGTCGAGGGAGCCCGTCGACGGGGCTGTTGGGCTCAGGCTTGGGCCTCCGGCAGAGCCTCATGGATCACAGCTATCACTTGATCAACCGTCTCTGGTTCGACTCGCGGAGTGGGATCGCTCTTGCTTAACTTCAAGATCTTCCGTACCCTTTCCAATCGACTCATAGCTAAGATGTCCAAATCTGCAAATAAGGATCGAGATCGATTAGTGTCAGAACGGGGTCATAAAAAAAAATGATGAATATATATATATAAGTGGGATCGAATCCGACCCGACCTAAAGAGTGTTGAATTCAATCCGATACAAAGGGGATCGAATTTGACCCCGTGTGCGAAGGGATCTATGACGACCCGACAAAGAAAAAAAAAATTACACAATAATATTTAAGAAGACAGATCGAACCCGATCCCAAAGGAGGGATCGGATTCGATCCCGTTAAAGGGATCAAGAGCACAAGAAACGCGGAGGCATAGGGCGCGTGACCCGATCGAGCGGATCCGGCCTGAGGCGGAGGCTCACCAAAGTGGAATTTGTGCAACCTCGTCCCCGGAACCAGACCCGTCTCGATCAAGTGACCTATACTTGTCAAGTAGTCGGGGTCGAGCTAGCCCAGGTTGGTCAAAAGCTTGAAAATTGGATCTTTGTGTAGCCAAGCACTTCTCCTCGTTGGGAGCTTCTTAGGCTCTTTTGTGGTCCATGTCGAGCGGAAAGGAAGGGGCATCGGGCAGTCGATAAAGAAAAACTTCTCCTTCCAACTACTCCCATGAGACGAGATCGGGATGTCCATAAGTTTCCGACCCTGCCTGGCCTGGAGGTAGTAGTAACCGACCCCGGACTTGGGAGAGTTAACAAGGAGGAAAAACTCCCAGAGGTCCTCGAAGCGAGGCTTGAACCCCAAGCACCTAAGGATGATGATCGCGCTATACATCAGGGCGAACGAGTTCGGGACAAGTTGAGCCCGGCATAAGTTGACCACCGATTGAGGAAAGTCGATACGAGGGAGTGGGTCGGAAACCGAAAACCATGCTTCATCGTCGCGTGGTAAACACCAAAGGAATGCTTACTGTGCGGGGCCCCTACCCTCTTCCCCTTGAAGGGCAACCGAGCCATAACACCCTCGGGCATCCCGCTTGACCAGTTGTAAATTTCGCAGAATTCTTTGTCTGACATAGTCGACTCTCTCTTGGCGACGTCGGTTAAAGTTCTATAGACATGCCCCGACCGACGTCATTGTTCTTTGACTGATCCGCCTCCTCGATCCAACATTGGCATCATGAGGTCGAAGCTTGGCCCCGGTTCGCCAAGAATTCTTGAACCCGAATCTCGTCGGAAGAATCAAAGAAAGACCCAAAATCCATATTTGGTAACGGTGGAACACCGCCAGATGAGCTGGAACAACCCGCGGAAGGGGTGAACAGTTCCTCCACCTCGCTTTCATCATCGGAAACCACACATATATATGGTGCTCTAGACATGTCTCTCACTAAGAAGAAGGAGATTGGAAGAAGTGTCGAAATTACCTCTCTTTTCGGCCTAAAGATGATGCCTTGGACTTGTGGCTTGATCCGAAGTGAAAGTAAGAAGGAAGGGGATCGAGTTCTCTCAGCAAGACAAGTGTGAAATGAGAAAAAGTATGCCCTCTCATTTATAGTAGTGAAAAAGTAAAGTCCTCGAAGTGCGCAGCGCAACCATTATTGAGCCTAGAGGACCGCGTTGCTTTTCATCGAAGCGCGGAACGGTGCCATAACCACTCCTAGAGGACCGTGTGGCTTTTCCTCAAAGTGTGAAACGATGCCATTATTGCCTCAAAGACCGAATCGGTTAAAGGACGTGCCCATTAAGGAGGTAGCAAACCAGACTTAACGGTTAGGGCGTTCCCTCACCCGATACCGATGCGACGAAAATTGCCACCGCAAAAAAACACACTGGTAATTTGGGGGGCCTCTGTTATGGCATAAAATGACGGTGCCACGTGGTGTGCCTTAGAAGGAGCCACTCGGACATCTCGCCACCTCAAGCGGTTCAAGATCCCAACCAGCCTTCAGGGTCATGAGGGATCGACCTCGAACCCGGTGCTTGGGATCGGTCAAAAGTTTGATCCCTGTCCGCCAAAGGGAATCACACTAGCCGGTGACCCCAGGGGATCGAACTCGATCCCTGTCTGCCCAATTGATCGAAGTCGACCCCGGTCTGCCCTAGGGATCAAAGTCGATCCCTATCTGCCCAAAGGATCGAACCCGATCCCTATCTGCCAAGGGGATCGAAATCGATCCCTTTTCGCCCAAGGAGCTCGTGATGGCGCTAAGCCCTTCCGGATCTACATCGATCCCAGATTTGCTAACGGGATCGCACTTGAGCGTGGGAACTACGTTGGCCCCTCAACTCAAGCATCCCGATCTGATTGAGCTCGATCCCCCCATAGCGGGTCGTATTCGATCCCATCCTTGTCCCGCACGGGAACCACGCTTGAAGCATCCTTGTCCCGTGCAAGGCATGGGATCGAACTCGATCCCACTGATAGGTCCCCTATTGCGGATATTCTTCATCACGATTTGCTTGATTTCGGCCTCGCGGGTCGAGATCCTACGTCACCAGGCATCAAGATGCCATAAAGCATCTTTATCGTGACACGTGTAGCTCCCTTATTCACCACGACTAGACGCGCTACAGTGCATTTAATGCCCATGGTACGTGTCTACGCCAAAAAGGGAAACAAGGTACACTCGACCTGAAGCCATCTGCTTAGGCGTCCGACAAATGGACCGATCGACGGGAGAGTAATTAATGCATATTCGCGGTACACGCGCTACTGTGTTAATTGCTCTTGACTATAAATACCCATGCCTTGAACAGTGTTTGGTAATCAATTTAAGCTCATTTATTTCGCTTCTCTGGCATTTATTTCTCTCTCTAAGAGTCTCCCACTGACTTGAGCGTCGGAGTGCCAAACTTGGGTCCAACCCCAAGTCCCCAATTTGGTCTTTGAGCTCACGTGTGTTTAAGTGTTTTCAAATCGATTAAAGAGCCCACTACTACAAATTCTTGACTGATCGACCCGACATTGCCATCTAGACCTCCAACTCAGCAAACCCAATTTCGAGCCGGATCAAGGTTGACAGAGCTAAGATTGAAATGATTGCAAAGTTACCACCACCAACGAACATTAAGGGAGTTAGAAGTTTCCTTGGTCATGCCGGATTTTATCGCCGGTTTATCAAGGACTTTTCCAAGATTACTTTATCCCTTTGCAAGCTTTTACAGAAGGATGCTGAGTTTATTTTCGATAATGATTGTTTGATTGCTTTTGATAGGTTGAAGAAAGAGCTTACTTCAGCACCCATTATGGTGGCACCGGATTGGAGTTTACCGTGTGAGCTCATGTGTGATGCTAGTGACTTGGCCATTGGGGTTGTCCTTAGTCAAAGAAGGGAGAAACGTTTACATGTTATTGCATATTCTAGCAAAACACTTAATGATGCACAGCTTAATTATGCTACCACTAAGAAAGAATTGTTAGCTATTGTTCATGCTTTTGACAAGTTTTGTTCTTATTTGATAGGTTCTAAAACCGTGGTATATACGGATCACGCTGCTATTAAGTACCTCTTATCCAAGAAAGATAGCAAACCGCGCCTCATAAGGTGGATTTTGTTGCTTCAGGATTTTGATTTGGAGATTCGAGACAAGAAGGGGACTGAGAATGTGGTGGCTGACCACTTGTCTATATTAGAAATCGAGGAGACTGCTGAGGAGAAAGAACAAGCTATAACGGAGAATTTCCCGAATGAGCAATTGTTTAAGGTGGATTCTGGAGTGCCATGGTATGCAGATTTCGTGAATTATTTAGTTAGTCGAATTTTACCTCCCGACTTGAGTTTCTACCAGAAGAGGAAATTTCTTTCAGATACGAAGTATTACTATTGGGAGGAACCTTTGCTTTATAGACACTGTTCTGACCACTTGGTGAGAAGATGTGTACCTCAGGATGAGATCGAGGAGGTGCTTTATCATTGCCATTCCTGCCTTATGAAGGTCATGCTAGTGCAAGCAAGACAGCTGCAAAGGCTTTACAGTCTGGATTTTAGTGGCCATCTTTGTTTAAGGATGCACATGAGTTCGTGAAAAAGTGTGATTTGTGTCAAAGGATGGGGAATATTGGAAAGAGAGATGAGATGCCCTTAAGGTACATTCTTGAGATTGAGCTTTTTGATGTCTAGGGCATTGATTTCTTGGGTCTCTTTCTGTCATCCGATGGGAACAAATACATCTTGGTGGGAGTTGACTACGTATCTAAGTGGGTTGAAGCCTTAACATCACCAATGAATGATTCCCAATTGTTGCTGATATTTCTGAGGAAGAATATTTTCAGTTGATTTGGAGTTCCCCGAGCTCTTGTTAGCGATGGAGGTTCTCACTTTTGCAATAAACCTCCAGAGATTTTGCTGAAAAAGTATGGAGTTCTGTTAGGAATAGTGCCCTAGAAAGCCGATTGTATATCCGCTTTGTGCTTTTCCTTATTGTAATCACAGACAATCTTTGAATGAAATAACGAATTGAGGCAACACTTCTTTATATGCTCTTGTTTGGTATGCGTTTACTTTAGCTGTGCATGTATGAGAACTCCCCTAATCCTGATGACTTTAGGACTCTACCATTTACGTGAAATGGTTCATGAAACGAGCCCTATATCACATAAGTCATGATTAGTAAAACACTCCAAGCCGATAAGTCCTACAGACAGTGGGAGTGTCAACCTGACTCCTCTAAGGCTTGCTTGTGGGATCACGCCCTTAAGAAGGACCACCTTGTTTCATGGAGGTGCAAAGTGTATAGTTGATACGTGCGTGATACATGAGGGTGCTTACTTTAATAAGTAAGTTCACTGAGGTGCCCCGTGTGAGAACATTCCTAAATGGGAAAGAAAGTTTCTATTTCAGGGAATGGAAACTTCCAGATTAGGAAATATCTCACGAGTCATTGATGTGATTAAGTGATCCTTAGACTTGAGGTTCCTTGTCACTTTATGAGTTAACTCTGTAGTCTTAGGTATAAGCTTTAAAGGGTGTCGCCTTAGACAACTGATTCAAGGCTTATGTTAAGGCTGCACAAGTGGCACATGAAAGTATGTGAGAATCAATAAAGGACCTACTCTTGCATTAGAAAGGTGATCTCTTATTGTGTAAGTCATTCATATGCCATATGGAGTCCTTGGCCAAGGCAGTAGATCAAGACATCAAGAAAAGGGTTTCTTGGATTGAGATTAAATGGATATGAAATGCACTTAGCTTTAAGACCGGATTATTAGGGTTCTGATTATTCCCTTGCCCTAGATCTTGGTTGAGAGACAGTATGTAGGAGGATTGTATCTCACATGAATCAATGACTTAAAGGTTCTGTCGAATCCGAACATTCCAATTCAGCTAGGGGTTAAACACCTGTTGCTAGACTATGGTCGTTTAATCTGTGGACTGATTAATTAATTAGTGAACTAATTAATTAGGGTCACTGCTAATTGAATTGAGAACCTAGAGGGTTACACACAACAACTTGGTTACATGAGTTGAGGCTTTAAAATGATAAAACGAGTTAATCGGGCCAAGAGGGTTCCACACGTGTGAAGCTACACGTGTGGGTCACGTGAGTGACACGTGTCCTTATGACACGTGTCACACACGTGAATATATATATATATATATATATATATATATATATATATATATATATTAAATAATTAATTTGTTAATTATTTAATAGACTTTGGTTTAATTTTGAATTAAAAAGAAAGTCTTATTTTGGAGAAAAATAATCTAGTTAATTAATTATGAATTAATTAATTAGATAAAATAAGTTATTTATTTTAAATAAATAAAGTATAAAATTATCCAAAAATAGTTTGGATATTTTTAGCTCTCTTGAAAGTTGATTTGAATTAGAGTTCAAAGTCAAAGTCAAAATTACTTGATGATCAAGTAATAGGAGAGAGAGAGACCAAAATCCTAGCCCATTAAGGACTAGGAATTTCGGCACCCTCTCTCTATAAATAGGGGAGCTCGAGCTCCTCTAGGAGCTAATTGGCAATTCTTTTGGCTCATGTGTTGAACACCTTCCTTTCTCCAAGATAAACGAAACCCTAGGATAAGCCTAAACACTAACTAGAGAACTAGCATCCTTACTAGTTAGATTGTGATCAAGTTGGTGGACTATCTCCAGAGAGCTTCAAGTTAGAAGTTTGAAGATTCGAGCTTTACCAAGGAGAGGGGATCAAGCCGCGAGAAGAGCGTTCTTGGGTGGCTTGAAACGCTTCAAGAAAGAATAAAAGAAAAGTAAGTTTTCTATCTCTACGAATTTGGTTACACGATTGCGAGTCCTAGATCCTTTTGTTGGGAAAATTTTTTTAATTCCACTGCTTTCTAATTCGTGTTTTCCAACAAGTTCATCATCGAGTGGCGACTCCCTATCATCCCCAATCGAGAGGGCAAGTTGAAATTTCTAACAGGGAAATCAAGCAGATTTTAGAGAAGACAGTGAGTGGATCGAGAAAGGCTTGATCATCTAAGTTAGATGATGCATTATGGGCGTACAGAACTGCTTATAAGACGCCTATTGGAACATCACCATATAAGTTAGTTTATGGGAAGGCATGCCATTTCCACCTGAGTTTGAGCATAAGGCATATTGGGCGATTAAGGCCATCAATTTTTATCTGAAGCAGGCTGGTGAGAAGAGGGCTTTGCAATTACATGAGTTAGATGAATTCCGGCTCAATGCGTATGAGAATGCCAAGCTATATAAGGGGAGAACTTAGAGATGGCATGATAAGCATATTCGGATTAAGGAGTTCGAAGTGGGACAATTGGTGTTATTGTTCAATTCTAAGTTGAAGCTTTTTCTCGGGAAGCTGACGTCCCGTTGGTCCGACCCGTTTCGTGTTATCAAGGTGATGCTAAGTGGGGCCGTGGAAATAGGAAATGAAGCTTCAGGTACGTTCGTGGTAAATGATCAGAGGTTAAAGCCGTATCTAGTTGGCGAGCCCATCGAAAGGCACACTTCGCTTGTGTTGCTTGAACCCATGAATTAGCCCCGTTTCCAAAGTCAAGCTAACGACTCTAACTTAGAACTACTTTATTGCTTTCTTTCTTTCTTTCTTTCGTCATCTCGTTTTTTCGCTGAGTAATATTTGGTTCTCTCTCGTTTTGCAGGCTAATGGAGGCATTGTCGAAGTCTGAAGTTGGAATGGATGCTGGGACCGTGATTTGAGCTTAAATGTCAATGTTGAGGTCCCCTTTAGTTAATTTGTTTGTGCATGTGCATAGGCTCGAATTGTTAGTGCGGAGAATGAATTAATGATATATATTGCAATATGTGCCTTGAGATGTTATGGTGTTCTCGAGATTGGTGCACTATGGTTTGAATGATTTTTCAGAATTAATTTGTGTTAATTAACGTGACTAAGCACCATCCAAATTGTGTTGTGTCTGACTTAAGCTTGGGGAACGAAATTCTTGATAACAGGCGTTACACCATTCTTAGTGTAAATTGTTAAGTCCCGTTAACGGAGGCAAGAGGCGTAGGCAGAGTAGGTAACGGGTGTTACGTTTTCAAAGGTCAAAATTCGTAATGCCCGTTAAGCGACACAGGGGCTTAGGACAGGGCATTACTCCCACTTAGTTAAAACGAGGTAACACCCGTTACTGGGTTAAAATTAGGAAAACCTGAGGACTTTAATAACATGTTTTTGGGCATGTTTTTCCAATTTTAAGGCCTAAACTTCCCTCCCTCCCTAAACACAAACACACGAACGCACAAGGAAAGGCAGCAGCGGCAGTTTAACCATGCCACCACCGCCACCCATTTCCGATGCCACCACCATACACACTTTTTTCCCCCCCTCCCCCCCTCTTTCTCTCTCTCTCTCTCTCTCTCTCTCTCCTATTGTTGGTAAGTTTCCCTCTTGGTAGTTCTACATCAATCTTTCCCGATTTAGAAATTGAACCATAGATTTTCTATTGAATTTTGGGTGTATCTTGGGATGAAGAGATGAATTTATTGAAGTCTTGCAGGCTAGAAGTAGGAATTGTGCTTTGGAAAGAACTCTAGATGAGTTTGGTGAATTTGGAGAATGCCCTAGTTTCTAGTCTTATAGTGGGGTGGAGTCCGAAATTTGAGAATGAATGTGGGTGATTTTACACTATAATTGTGATAATGTAGGGTAATATTGTGTGGGTTTGGGGTGGAATGAAGTATTTTAGCTAAAAGCCTTACCCTAGAATTGTGTCCACAAGGTGTTTGATGTATTGCCTGAATGACCTGTGATTGATATTTTGCTTGCTTTGCTTTGGTATTTTTACGCATTTCAGGTAATGTGGGACGTCCTAAGTGTGCTCGTATGGATGGCGCATCGAGTTCAGGAACTTCTAGGGTTCGGGCCCAGAGTGAGACTAGGAATGTGGTTGTAGAAGGGGTTGGAAATCCGTATGACCAGGAACTGTCGAGGACGGTTTTTCCCACTAAGTTCTTTCAAAGGGAAGCATTGATACGAATGAGAGTGTGGGAGGAGATACGGATATTGTTTGATAATATTGGGTGGCTGAAGTTCTTGGAGACTGCGGTGTTCACATACCCAGACCTTACTCCTAACTATTTCACTACCATGAAGTGGGATCTAAGGCAGATTGATACACCCGTCTCCTTCGCTGTGGATGATACCAAGACCTATACCTATCGCACGCAAACCCTGCGTAGGGTTCTTGGTTTTCCTATGGATGGTGAAGACAAGCTCCCCAATTGGCGGCCTGATGAGCGAGAGGCTATTTGGAGATCATTTCCGCTGAAGCCCAATCCACCCAATTATCATGTCCGAAACCCAAAGACTACCTATCTGGATAGTATAGTTTCGGGGATAGTGCATAACATCTTGAGTTGTTGTTTCTGTGCTCGCAGTGAGATTGAAGGTAATATCCAATTGACTGAGTTGGGCATAATGTTCATGATGAAAGAGGGAAGGTTGTTTGACGGCACAAAGGACTTGATGGAGCAGATGCAAAATATGGCAAACAGATCCAAGGGAGATATTGGCCACGGGGCCTACGTTACGATGATTACCAAAAGCGTGGGATGGCAACCCAGGAAGGCTATACCGTTGACCGAGTATCCCATTTTGGATGAGGACAATTGGAAGAATATGGGTTTGATCACTGAATGGCACAAGGGGCCCCTCGAGGGAAGGTTGTTGTCCTGGTGGCCGAACAGGGCGCGCAGTAGGTTGACACAGATGTATACTTGGGGCTTTGCATCGTATAAGGAGCTGCCAGATGAGCTTAAGGCAGCTATTGATGAGATTCCGGATGACCCTGAGGGGAGGAATAATGCCCCAAGACCGGTCCCTCAGCAGGAGGGTGATGAGCCCATGTCTTTGCGTGCATTGAATATCAGTATAGCAGCAATGAGATCGGATATGGCAGACTCCAATGCTAGGTTGGCCAGAATGGAGACAGGAATGACCGAATGGAGGCAGGAGATGGGGGATTTTCGAGCTCATGTGGATCAGAGGTTTGTCACTTGGATGACGCATGTGGATGAGCAGTTCTAGGGCCTGTATCAGCACTTGGATGGTTATTTCCGAGGCTCTGCACCCCCGCCTGATCAGTGATCTTGTTGCCTTTGTTTTTGTTATTCCTTTATTTGCTCTTTGGGTCTTTATATTTAATATTCTGGTTTGCTGGTGATACTCTTGCTACTACTTTTCTTTGCTTATGTTTAAACTTTTTGAATTTTAATGCGTTGTGCCCTTCTTTTACTTGGTATTTGTGACTTGTGTGATGTTTGTTGAATGCATGTTGATTGTCAATTGCCTTTGCACTTGATCCGTGTTTTTCTAGTCACTTATTTTAGGTTTTGGAAGCTTTGCTAGCACATTGCTGGTTCTTCATTAGTAAAGGAGTTTTCTTGATCTTTATATTTATATTTTGCATGAGGACATTGCAAGGATTACGTGTGGGGGAGGAAGTGCATGCTTATCATGAGTTTTCTTGAATATTTGCATGATTAGATGTTTGTTACATTTGTGAATTGCTAGGAATTGAAAATTTTCGAAAATTTTGAAAATTTTCCATCGTTTTGAACTTTTTCTTTGAAGTTTGATTGTTGAGCTTTTCCTAGGATGAGTTAGGCTTTTTGAATTGAGGAAAATTTGCATGAGATTTGATGATTTAGTGTGTTAGTATACCCTTATATTTTGAGCACTTTTGTTTGTGAGGATGTACTTTGCTTAGAAAGACGAATGATTTCCGAATGAGTCTAAGATTTGATTAGGATGCATTTTAGTCCTATCGAGGCGAAATTGTGAGTTAATGAAAGATTAGGAAGTGAAGTAGGCATTCTTTGTCGGAGAATTATAAGCTTTTCTTTTTAGCCCTTTTTCACTAAATAACGTCATCTTATTGACCCCGCTGAGCCTAATTGTTGTGCAAAGATTTTTGTAGCCATATTATAAGCCTAATGCACAACAAAAGAATAACCACCTTGATAATTTTACACCAAGGCTTGCTCGTTTGATATTTATGGTAAATGTCTGTCTTTTGATCCATTTAGATTGGTCTTGTGTTTGAATTGAGAGATTTATGTAAAGAACGAAAAAGAATGAGACGAGTGTGGAAAAGAAAAAATATGAAAAAGAGAAGAAAGAGCAAAAGAAAAGAAAAGAAAAATTATGCGAAGTGTGAAATTGAGAGTGTGGTATTCAATTGTTGGAAGGGGAAGGATTATGTGTTTAATGGCAAAATTGAAGTGCGGTGAGTTAAAGATTGAATGATGTAAGCTTGGTGAGTAGTCACTTGATCCAAAAATTTCCATAACCTTGCCCGAAGCCTACATTACAAGCTCGAAAGACCTACCGATCCTAAGTCTTGATTTAATTCCATGAGTGGAGATAGGTGCGAAGAGTGTAGTCCGAAGTTGATGATTAGAACTTAGGAGGAAATTGTGAATTTGGCACTCTACACAAGGGTATACTTCTCATACTAATTTTTGATGGTCTTGTGTTTATGAGTATTTGATTTGATGAGCTAGACTTATTTAAGCGAGTGTTCAATGATTGCTTTTAGGAGAAGGTTTGATAAGGATGTGTTTTCTTTCTTTTCGTATTACTCGAGGACGAGCAATAGGCAAGTGTGGGGGAGTTTGTTGAGTGTAGAAATTGCATGAATTTAAGCGTTAATTAGACTATAATCTTGTGTCGTTTGATGCGTTTATGTGTTTATGTGTTTATTTTGATCCATTTAGGTTTTTTGGAGTTGGAGATAAGAAACGGCGAAGCAAAGAGAATTTACGCATTTTTGGAGGAAAAATGAGTAACTCCCGTTACCCCTTAGCAGCACAAATTGTTAACCCCCGTTAACAAACACAGGTGCATTACTTGAGGCGAAGTATGGGAGTAACGCCCCGTTACTCCCTGGGAGTACAATTGTGGTAACGCCCATTACCAGAGGCAGGAGGAGATTAGTTTTGGCGCAGGATGGGTAACCCCAGTTACCCATGGGCAGAAGAAAAGTGGTAACGCCCGTACCACTTATAAAAGCTCAACGACGACTTAGGCCAGTAACGGGCGTTACGGTGTTTTATTCTCAGATGAGTAACGCCCGTTACCAGCGTCGGCGAGAGAAATTTAGGGTTGATATTTAAGTGTATTTAGAAGTCTTTTTGAGGGACTTCTTCCTTCAGTTCGTAACCTAGTTTTGGAGAGGGAGTTGTTGAGCTTTTCCAAGAGTTCTTCAGAGATTTCAAGAGGACGAAAGGACGAACTCTTCAAGGATTCTAGTTTTTCCGGTTTTATTGTTGTTTTATTTTATCAAACTAATTCCTCAAGATTTAGTTCCATTAGTTTTCGGGTTCGTTTTTCTAGATTTTCTTGAATGTTTATGGTTTTGAATTTTAGACTTTGTTTAGATTTGATGACATGAATTCAATTAATGCAAATTCCTTTAGTTTTATGAGTTTTGCTTTAATTATGAGTAGATAATTCTCTAGGGCTAGGTGGGTGATGATGAATGCATGATAGGTGTTTGATATAATGCTTGAATGACTTGTGTTAATTCTTAGTTTGAAAACGGGCTTAATTTGAATGGAAACGGTCTGGCCAACCTTAACATATTTTATAATTGCCTAAACATCGAGAGATTGATGGTAATTTAGATTGTTTTCATAACTTGTAAGTTGTAGAATGCAAAGAGATTTGGTTCTAGCCTATACAACGGTAATCTTATTCCATACCAAGCCGCTAGAATATTGAATTGCACTAGTCTTGATCCTATGGTTTAATTAACTATTGATGATTACAAGAGCAACATTGAACACTAATTAAGCACTTAGTTATGCCTTGAGAGAGGGTAATACAAACATAAGTGACTAGGTTGTAGAATTACACTTGTCAAACGAGTATTATATTGACTCTTGATTGTATGAATCATTACCTTCCCCTGCCTACTTAGTCTATTGTTTTTAATCCGCGAGTTAGTTGTTACTTGTGTTCTTTTTAGTTAATTGCTTAAATTCTCCTCTAGTAGATTAATAAACTACAACTTGAATTTTGTTCGGTCTTTAGATTAGAAAGAAGTGTTGAGTAGTGATTGATTTCCCTTTCCTGTGGGTACGTTCCTGTTGTGCTACGCGTATGTTGGTGTACAGTTGCACGATTGGTTTTAACTTAAGTAAAACAAACAACATGATGTCGATACCTCCTATCGAACACCCTTCAGGCAGAATATCCCTAGAAGTGCTTCGATTAGATCCCAAAGTACGCAATCCTCCAAAACGTATCCACACCAGTCCAAGAACACGATCAAACGAGTGAGAATGCTAGTTTTATGACTTGTGTTGGGCTAGGATAATTTTCTTTGAAAACTTTTCTTTTATTTTTCTCAAAAACTTAACGCTTCAAGAACGTTGGTCTAAAGAATAAGAGAAACACCACCACTAGTATTTATACTAGGGGGTTCGAACCACTTAGGGTTTCTTAAACCTAGTGGGACTTTGTTTTCTTGCTCACTAATTAACTAATTTAATCATTAATTTAATTGGAATAATAAGTTCTTAACTTACTCTCCAAGTCTAGCAAGAGATGCTTTCTCTCTCCTACAATCGGAAGTTTGACTTTTCTACCTTAACTAACTAAAGTCAAAAGTCAATATTCAATAATAACTTAATTCTCAATTAATTATTTATTGGGTTAAGTAATTTGAGAATATTCTTAACAATTAATTCAATAATTAATTAAAAGACCAAAATTAATTAATTATAATTTAATTAATTAATTCTAGAAAAGAATTTGCGTGTGAAATAAAACAAACACACGACGCCACACGTGAAGCCACGTGTCACTCGTTGGCCGTGTGACATGTGGCAGCCACGTGTACATGCAACATGGCAGCAGTCATGTTTTATACCTCGTTTCGATCAACTATTTTGATCCTTTGTTAATCCAATTAGCATCTTACCATAACCCTTGTATTCTGGTCTTTGTGTGTGACCCTTTGGGTTCATTATTCGATTAGCAGTGACAGTAATTAATTAATTCTCATAATTAATTAATCACTTCACAGATCACACTACCATAATCTAGCAATGGGTGTGTGACCCCTAACCGAATAACAAAATAAATCAGTGAAATATGATCCTCCTACAACTCCATCTCTCAATCAAGAACTAAGGCATGAGAATATTCTCAGAGCCTTAATATTCTTGATCTTTAAAGTTAAGTTCGTTTCATATCCATTTAGATCTCAATATAAGAAAACCCCATTTTCTTGATGTCTTGATCTTTCATCCACCTTGGCCAAGGGTTTACTATTTAATGGACTATGAGTAACTCAATCAGTAAGAGATCATTCTTGTTCTTAACAAGTGTAGGTCCTTTATTGATTCTACTAATTCTACATATACCACTTGTGTAATCCCAACATAGGCCGTGGTTCAGGTGTCTATATGGTGACACCCTTTTAAGCCTACATCAAAGATTACAGAGTTAGCTCATATGAGACGTTACAGAATCTCAAGTGTAAGGATTATTAATCACGTCATTGACCTGTGAGATATTTCCTAATCTGGAAGTTTCTAGGAGACTTCTTTTCCCATTTAGGAATGTTCTCATGCTAGACATCTCAGTGATGAAGTTCTTATAACAATCACCCTTATGTATTATGAACGCATCAACGTATGCACTTATCATTCCATGAAACTGAATGATTCTTCAAAAGGACAGAATCACATAAGCAAGTCTCAACAGAGTCAAGGTCGACACTCCCACTGTCTGTCGGACTCATCGACTTGGAGAAGTTTCTAATCCTCGCCTATGGAGTTAAGAACTTGTTTCATGTGCCGTTCCTATAAGGGCAAAGTTCTTAAGGGCCTCATCGGATTAGGGGAGTTCAAAACATGCAAAACACAGTCAACCCAAACATACATAAATAAGCACACAAAGAAGTGATTGCCTATGAACAAAATCATCCCGTTTATTATTCAAAGACTGTTTGTGATTTTACAAGGAAATAGTAAAGTATTAAAGCTTCTTTAAGGGCACTATTCCTAACAATCTCCCAGTTGCTCGTCAAAGCCATTCAGGTGCTAATCTAAGTCCCATCTTCTGAAGATATCCTTCGAAAGCCTGTTGACTAAGGGCTTTTGTAAGTGGATCTGCTATGTTCTCTGTCGACGTGACCCTTTCAATTTGCACATCTCCTCTCTTGATTATATCATTGATTAAGTGATACTTCCTCAAAATGTGCTTGGTCCTTTGGTGAGATCTTGGTTCTCTTGCTTGAGCAACCGCCCCTGTGTTGTCATAAAACATTGTAACGGGGTCTTTAATGCTAGGAACTACACCCAACTCATGGATGAAGTTTCTTACCCAAACACCTTCCTTAGTTGCATCATTTGCAGCTAAGTATTCGGCCTCAGTGCACCAACTGTAGTGGCCGCTTGCTTGGAACTTTTCCAACTCACTACTCCGCCATTCAGGTAGAATATGTATCCTGACATGGATTTAAAGTCATCCACTTCCGATGCAAAGCTTGCATCATAGTATCCTCTATTTACAAGATCTTGCTGGCCTCCGTAAACCAAGAACAAATCTGTAGTTCTTCTTAACTACTTAAGGATGTTCTTTACAGCAGTCCAGTGACCTTCACCAGGGTTAGATTGGAATCGGCTAGTCACCCTGAGTGCATAAGCCACATCCGGTCGAGTACATAGCATTCCATACATTATGCTTTCTATTGCCGATGCATAAGAAATTTTGGACATCCTGGACTTTTCAAATTCTGCCGGGCCCATTGGAAGTTTCCCACGTTTGGAATCTTCCAAAAATCGACTGTGATAATCCTAACAATCTCCTAGATCTATCCCGATAGATCTTTATCCTGCGAATGTAGGATGCATAACCAAGATCCTTCATCTCAAATTGGTTTGATAACCAAGACTTTGTTACTTTCATGTCATCCTTCGCATTCCCAATGAGGAGGATGTCATCTACATAAAGTATCAGAAATTGAACCGAGGGTTCCAATTCTTTCTTGTACACGCAGGACTCATTCGGATTTTGAATAAAGGCAAACGATTTGACTGCTTTATCAAATCGAATGTTCCAATTCCTAGAAGCTTGTTTCAATCCGTACATTGATCTTTGGAGCTTACAAATCTTTTTTAGCTCCCACTGAATGTGAAACCCATGGGTTGCTCCATATAAATGTCTTTGTCAATGTCTCCATGGAGAAAGGCAGTTTTCACATCCATTTGCCATATCTCATAGTCATAATATGCTGCAATGGCAAGCAAGATCCGAATGGATTTTTGCATTGTAACCTGTGAGAAGGTTTCATCAAAGTCTACAACTGGTCTTTGAGTAAAACCCTTAGCAACTAATCTTGCTTTAAAGGCTGACACGCTTCCATCTACTCCAAGCTTGCGCTTATATATCCATTTGCACCCTATGGGCCTGATCCCGTCAGGTAGATCAACCAAAGTCCAAACTTGATTAGAGTACATGGAATCCATTTTGGACTTCATTGCTTCTTTTCACTGTTCAGAGTCTGAATCTAACAGTGCCTCCTCATAAGTTAATGGATCGTTATCCATTGGAGATGCTTGGTGGAAAAAACCATACCATCTCTCTGGATGTCTAGGAATACGTTCAGAATGTCTTACTAAAGGAGGATTTTCGCGTGTATCACTCTATGTGATTGGCTGAGGGACTTTAGTCTCCAAACTTGGCGTGGGACCTTGGTCTCGAACCTCTTCGAGTTCTGTGATCTTACCTTTCTTTTTCTTAAGGAACGAGTCCTCAAGAAAAGTAGCGTTTC
Organism: Lantana camara; assembly: GCA_037501455.1. NCBI lineage: Eukaryota > Viridiplantae > Streptophyta > Magnoliopsida > Lamiales > Verbenaceae > Lantana > Lantana camara. The sequence goes on along the minus strand of CM074857.1, from coordinate 96,133,515 downwards.
TTGACACAAAGACCTTTTGTTCAAGAGGATTGTAGAAATAATATCCTATTAACTCTTTAGGATATCCTACGAAGTTACATAAGCTTGATCTTGCTTCTAGCTTATCTCCCATTGTCCTCTTCACGTAAGCAGGACAACCCCAAATTCTTAAGTAAGAATAATTAGGGATTTTGCCAAACCACATTTCAAATGGGGTTTTGCACACAGATTTGGAGGAACAAGATTCAGAATCTTAACCGCTGATTCTAAGGCATAACCCCAGAATGAAGGTGGCAATTCAGTGAACCTCATCATGGAACGAGCCATATCAAGTAGGGTTCTGTTCCTTCTCTCCGAATCTCCATTTAATTGACGAGTTCCCTGAGGAGTCCACTGAGAGATAATTCCATTATCTCTGAGATGACTAAGGAATCCGTCACTTAGATATTCGCCACGTCGATCTGATCGAAGTGTTTTAATCTTGTGACCGGTTTGGTTCTCAACCTCCTTTTGAAATTCCAAAAATTTTTCAAAGCCTTCGGATTTATACTTCATTAAGTACACATAACCAAAACGTCTAAAGTCATCTATAAAGGTTATGAAATACTGATGATTGTTTCTCGTACTTACACTAAGTGGAGCACAAACATCAGTATGGATTAAATCCAATACTTTAGTGGCATGTTCAACTTTACCATTAAAAGGAGTTTTGGCCATTTTTCCTTTAAGACATGATTCACAATGAGTTAACTCTTTAAGTTCATTATCGTAGAATGATCCTAAATTAGTTAACTTAGCAATCCTATCTTTGGAAATATGCCCTAAACTCTTGTGCCATAAAGAAGCTGAGATCTTGTCATCTCTTTTGCGTTTGTTTAATTGCTGTAGATTCAAAATATTAGTGTCTTTAGTTGTATAAAGTCCATTAGATAATGTACCAAGTAAAACAGAAGTTTTATTCTTCTTAAGATAAAAGTTTTCATTTCTAGAAAAAGTCTCAAAACCTTCACAATCAAGTATTGGAATGGAAATGATATTACGAATAATAGAAGGTACATAAAGGACTCTGTTTAAAACTAAAGTAAAGACACCTAAATCTAATCTACACGTCCCAATGGCTTGAGCTTGAACGCATTCCCAACCTTCAAGACGCATTCTCCTTCTTCAAGCTGTCGAACCTCATTTAGCATCTGTACATCATTACAGATATGAGCTCCATAACCGGTATCAAGTACCCAAGAATTAGAATCAATAGATAGATTTACTTCAACAATAAACGCACCTTTCTTTAGAGTATCCTTGTACTCTTGGCAGTTCCTCTTCCAATGCCTTTTCTTGCCACAATGGTGGCAAACTTCCTCTCTCTGATCTCTTTTTTTCTTGGCCTTTCTCTTTTTAACCCCTCCATTGGGTTCAAGAGATCCCTTCTTCTTGGGAACTTTCTTCCCTTGCCTTTAGAAGGCCTAGAAGAGGAAGTGACCATCATTACTTTGTGATCCTTCTTGATTGTGTCTTCAACAGCCACAAGCTGACTAATCAACTCAGCTACGGTAGCATGAGGTTGATTCATGTTGAAGTTCAGTACGAAAGGATTGAATGATGGTGGAAGCAATGCGAGCAACAAGTCCACAACGAGTTCTTCACTCAGTGGCATTCCCATGGAGGCCAGTTTCTCGTTCAAAGCAAGAAACTTGAGACCGTCCTCATGGACACTTGTACCTTCTTTCATTCTGAGATGAAAGAGCTCCTTAGAGGCGTTGTACCTTAAAACACGCTCTTTGGGGCGGTATAATTGCTCAAGATGGTCATAGATCTCCCAAGCGTTTTCCATTGACTCGTGTTGCCTTTGCATGTCCGGAGATATGTTAGCCAACATGAGGCAATAGGCTTCAAGATTGTTTTTAGACCATTTCATAATTGCCTCTCTTTCAGCCGGAGTCGGAACCTCGCCTTCAGCAACAGGCTCTCCCTCGAAGAGAACATATCTTCTCTTTTCAGAATCTAAAACTATCTTTAGATTCTGAAGCCAATCAGAGTAATTGGGCCCCACCAACTTGTTTGATTCGAGGATGGATACTAGAGGGTATTTAGTTGCCATTTCAATTGTAGAGAATCACCGCACTACAACCTAAATGAAAAACAGAGAAATCATGAGCTTGCTGAATAATAACGATTATACATATTATCAAGGTCTTTAGAAATATGTTCTCCCACTATTTTTGGAAGGTCTATAAATCCCTAACGGCCTTAGAAGAAACTTATTTTCTCAATGGGTACTAGGATCCCAAGCATTTTTTTGGACCCACGACTCGTGAGACATCTAAAGGTCTAAGAATCTTTAGGTAGGTACTAACTGCCAATTCCATCCCCATGGAATTCCTAGTAATATTTTTGCACCACAAATCTTTCAATCATGGACCCACGACTCGTCAGACATCTATATCTACTTTAGTGTTGAGCAGGACACATCAATCATAAGATCTCCACCAAACTTAGTCTGAAACGACCCACGACTCGTGAGACATCGCCCATTCTAAAATGGTCAAGAAATATAATTACTTAAAGTGATTAATCAGGAAACTATAATTAATAAGCTACACTAATTACCCTATGACTCGTGAGACAGTAATTAGTTTCACTTATTAAGTCCTAAATCCTATTGATGGAATGCTAGGAATTTTATTACCGTGATAAAATACCTATTTATTCGAATTGCTCAATATTTAAATGGGATTTTCGAATTTCTGAAGGGTTGTCCGGAATGACCTCACCAATAAATAATGTTATCAAATTTTAATTGTCTTGTTTAATGCAGTTTGACATAAAGTGCATCACAGAAGCAATTAGCAGATAACATATCCTAGCAAGATACTAATTACGAGATGAACATGGGTAACCTATCTTATATGTGATTATGGGAGCCACTCCATAATCACTAGTTCTAACATTCATGCCACATAAGACAGTTCATATCACATAGGGGTACAGAATTTAATGGAAAACCCTATCTATTATAATAGTAGAAACCCTCCTAAACATTTTGAGGGGTCTTCACTTATGGCCGCCGTTCTTCAATTGTTCCTTGTGGACCCTTCTTGCTCCTTGGGTGCTTGTCTCCAAAATGAAAAGAAAATTCCTCACTTCCTAAATTCTACTCTCTTAACATAATGTAATATGACTCAATCTTCATATTGGCCATATACAAATACACGGGACATACCTCGGCCCAAAAACAATAATAAGGAAAGCCACAAAATAAACACATAACAATACGCACATAAGTAGGGCTCCAACCCCAATTGAAATAAAGCAACTATGGGGCTCTGACCCCAATTGAAATCTTCCATGTGCAGAATTTAAAACATACATAAGACTAACCCATGATCACCTAAACTATCATGCTTCTGCTTGAATTTAATTTTACCAATTAAATTTAAAATTCCCTTAACTTCAAGTTACAACTAACTTAAGTAATTTGAATATTAGTTCATTATTCAAGAGTTTATACAAAATCGAACTCGGATCAATTGACAAAACATCAATTAATTCAAAATTAAATTTTTGTCAAAAATAACATTCATAGTGATATTCAATATTTTCTCGAAAAATAAGAACTTGACTTTAATTCACAAAAATCCCAAATTTTATAATTATTTCAAAAATAATTAATTTTTAAATTAAAATCAATTTTTAGAAAACAGGATTTTAACGAAACCGAAAAACACGATACGAAATAGGGGCTCCGGGATGCCGAGGCGAGACTCGCGGGCACCGCGTGCAGGAGGGCTTCCGAAGTTGCTGGCGGGCAGTGCTGGGCGGGGAACAGGCGGGCACCTCGTGGGGCATGCCCAGGCACGTTGCGCACGAATTCTTGCCCGGCCTGGTGCTTGCCGTCGCTGATGCCTACGCGAGAGCAGACATGGTGGGCCGGCTCATCACGCATAAGCCGCGGGCATCACACGCGCGGTTATGCCCTCATTCCGTTTCTCGTATTGCAATTGCAGAAATTCCAATTTTTCATTTCGAATTAAAATAGTTCAATATAAACCAGATTAAAACAGTTTAAAACCAGAATTATCTGAAAACAATGTTTCCAAAATTTTTAAGAAAAAATATTGATCCGACAGATTCGTTTTTAAACAAAAACCAAGAATACATAGGCAATATCCAAATTCAAGAATTTTCAGTCAAAATTCGAAAAGCATTAAAGATACAATACGAAAGTTGCAAGGTGGCTCTGATACCACTTGTTGGAAAACATCTGATTATGCGCAGCGGAAGTTTAAATCTTTTTCCAAAAGTAGATCTAAAAGACTTGCAATGTTAGTATCGTATTGTAGAGTGTTTCAAGAAACTTACTTAGATTGAAGCTTTCTTGTGATGTCGATACCGCCTATCGAATACCCTTCATGCTGAATTTCCCTCGAACGTCTTTCGATTAGATCTCAAAGTAGGCAATCCTCCAAAGCGTATCCACACCAGTCCTAGAACACGATCAATCGAGTGAGAATGCTAGTTCTATGGCTTGTGTTAGGCTAAGATAATTTTCTTTGAAAATTTTTCTTTTATTTTTCTCAAAAACTTAACGCTTCAAGAACGTTGGTCTAAATAATAAGAGAAGCACCACCACAAGTATTTATAATAGGGGGTTTGAACCCCTTAGGGTTTCTTAAACCTAGTGGGACTTTGTTTTCTTGCTCATAATTAATTGGAATAGTAAGTTATTAACTTACTCTTCAAGTCTAGCAATAGATGTTTTCTCTCTCCTACAATAGGAAGTTTGATTTTTCTACCTTTACTAACTAAAGTCAAATGTCAATATTCAATAAATAACTTAATTCTCAATTAATTATTTATTGAGTTAAGTAAATTGAGAATAGTCTTAACAATTAATTCAATAATTAATTAAAGGACAAAAATTAATTAACTACAATTTAATTAATTAATTCTAGAAAAGAATTTACGTGTGGAATAAACCACACGCACGACGACACGCTTGTAGCCACGTGTGCGTGGCATGTGGCAGCAGTCATGTTTTATGCCTCATTTCGATCAACTATTTGATCCTTCATTAATCCAATTAACATCCTACCATAACCCTCGTATTCCAGCATTTGTGTGTGACCTTTTAGGTTCATTATTCGATTAGCAGTGACAGTAATTAATTAATCCCCATAATTAATTAATCACTTCACAGATCACACCACCGTAATCTAGCAATGCGTGTGTGACCCCTAGCCGAATAACGAAATAAATCAAAGAACCTTTCAGCCAATGACAATCATTGAAATACGATCCTCTTACAACTCCATCTCTCAATCAAGAACTAAGGCATGGGAATGTTCAGAGCCTTAATATTCTTGATCTTTAAAGTTAAGTTCGTTTCATGTCCATTTAGATCTCAATCCAAGAAAACCCCATTTTTTTAATGTTTTGATCTTTCATCCACCTTGGCCAAGGATTTAATATTTAATGGACTACGAACAACTCAATCAGTAAGAGATCATTCTTGTTCTTACCAAGTGTAGCTCCTTTGTTGATTCTACTAATTCTACATATGCCACTTGTGTAATCCCAACATAGATCGTGGTTTAGGTATCTATATGGCGACACCCTTTTGAGCCTACATCAAAGATTACAGAGTTAGCTCATATGAGACATTACAGAATCTCAAGTCTAAGGATTATTAATCACGTCATTGACCTGTGAGATATTTCCTAATCTGGAAGTTTCTAGGAGACTTCCTTTCTCATTTAGGAATGTTCTCATGCGGGACATCTCGGTGATGAAGTTCATGTAACAATCACCCTTATGTATTATGAACGCATCATCGTATGCACTTATCATTCCATGAAACTGAATGATCCTTCAAAAGGACATAATCACATAATCAAGTCTCGACGGAGTCAAGGTCAAGACTCCCACTGTCTGTCGGACTCATCGACTTGGAGAAGTTTCTAATCCTCGCCTATGGAGTTAAGAACTTGTTTCATGTGCCGTTCCCATGAGGGTAAAGTTCTTAACGGCCTCATCGGATTAGGGGAGTTCAAAACATGCAAAACACTGTCAACCCAAACAGACATAAATAAGCACACAAAGAAGTGACTGCCTATGAACAAAATCATCTTGTTTATTATTCAAAGACTGTTTGTGATTTTACAAGGAAATAGTAAAACATTAAAGCTGCTTTAAGGGCGCTATTCCTAACAACTGCTTCATACGGTGCCATGCTAATCGACACTTGAAAATTGTTGTTGTAGGTGAACTCGACCAAAGGTAGGTGCTTATTCCACTTGTTCTGAAAATACAAAGCACACACCCTATGCATATCCTAGAGGTACTGAATTAACCTTTTAGATTGTCCATTGGTTTGAAGATATGAAACGGTGCTAAAGTTGTGTCTAGTACCCAAACACGATTGTAGATTCTGCCAGAAGCTCGCTGTAAATTGAGGATCACGGTCCAAAACAATACTAACCTGTACTCCGTGTAGTCTCATGATCTCATAGCAATACACATTGGCCAGTTTCTACACCTTATCGGTCATCCGAACTTTGAGAAAATGGGCAGACTTTGTTAATCGGTCGATAACCAACCAAATCCTATCATACCCTCCTTGTGTCCTTGGGAAGTCGGACACGAAGCCCATTGTCACTTGCTCCCACTACCATTCGGGAATCGGAAGTAGTTGGAGAATTTCTCCCGGTTTTTAGTATTCGGCCTTCACTCTTTGGCAAGTTAGGCATCGCTTCACGAAGTTTACCATATCTCTCTTTATGCCATTCGACCAACAGAGTTCCTTCAAATGCCGATACATCTAAGTACCTCCCGGATGTATTGAATATCCAGAGCGATGTGCCTCCTCAAGTATTAGCCTCTTGAGCTCTTCTGGGACTCACACTCTTACCTTGAACAAAAATAAACCTGAATCATCAAACTTGAACTTCGTTTCCGGATCATCTCTTGATCGGGCAACCAACCTCTGAGTCTCTTCATCCGTGGCTTGAGAATCTATCAACCTTTGTTTTAGTTCATGTTGAACTGTGATGTTTGCCAAACGTGCCACAAAAACCACAACTTCCAAACTCTGACTAGAACTCCCAACTTCCAAACCCGTAACACTCGCATTCCTACTCATAACATCAGTAACCACGTTTGCTTTACCAGGGTGGTACTGGATCGTGCAGTCATAATCCTATAGAAACTCCACCCAATGCCTCTGTCTCATATTCAACTCCTTCTGAGTAAAAAGATGCTTGAGGCTCTTGTGATCGGTAAACAACTCAAAAGTTGCACCATAGAGGTAGTGGTGCCATTTAGCCAACGCGAACAGAACGACTGCAAGCTCAAGATCATGAGTGGGGTAGTTCTTTTTGCGTTCCTTTAAGTTCCTCGAGGTATAGGCCACCACTAGGCCATCTTGCATTAACACACAACCGAGGCCTTCTTTAGAAGCATCTGTGAAAACTGAATAGCCTTTGGTACCCTCGGGTAGGGTAAAAACTGGTGCCAAAGTTAACCTCTCTTTCGAGGTTTGAAAACTCATCTCACACTTGTCATCTCACCCAAACCGTACCTCTTTCTTGGTTAACTGGGTCAACGGGGCTGTAATTTTCGAGGAGTCCTTCACGAACCATCTATAGTACCCTACTAACCCGAAAAAACTACTAATCTGTGAGGTATTTCTCGGTTTCCCCCGCTGCATCACTGTCTCGATCTTGGAAGGATCAACTTCAATTCTATTACCTGAAATGATATGGCCTAGGAATGTAACTTTGTCGATCCAAAACTCACACTTACTGAATTTGACATACAGTTTGTGCTTTCTGAGTATCTCTAAGATAATCCGAACGTGCTGAGCGTACTCATTGGTGGATCTCGAATACACCAAGATGTCATATATAAAGATCACGAGCTTGTCAAAGAACAGTCTAAACACTCGGTGCATCATATCTATAAACACAACGGGGGCATTTGTCAACCCAAATGGCATCAAAACAAACTCGAAATGCCATACCGAGTATTGAACCTGGTCTTCAGAATATCCTCCTCCCTGATACACAGCTGTTAATGACCCTGCCTCAAATCTAACTTGGAGTATACCTTAGAACCTTGCAAGAGATTGAACAACTCCTCGATGTAAGGTAAAGGGTATTTGTTCTTCACCGTCATCCGGTTTAACTCACGGTAATCAATGCACATCCGTAATGTTCTATCTTTCTTCTTTAGAAACAAAACGGGGAGCACCCCACAGGGAAATGCTCTGTCGAATGTACACATAAGCTAGAAGCTCATTGAACTGTGACTTTAACTCCTTTAATTCTGCAGGAGCCATCCTATAGGGAGTCTTAGAAAAAGGCTCAGCTCCGGGATAGAGGTCTATCACAAATTCGACGTTCCTATCGGGAGGCAAAGATCCCAAGCTCTCAGGAAAACCATCAGAAAACTCTTGCACGATCTCTGTCTCTTCAAGTTTGGCCTAATCCTTTAGTTTATTCAAGAGATAGACCATAAAGCCTGTTACTCCATCCCGGACTAGCTTACTCGCCTCAACAAATGACATAAAGGACTTCACTTCAACCTCTTGCCCATGAAAACCACTGAACCCAATGAATCCTTCTTCTCATGGCAATCCATCACGGCTTGGTATCTGTAAAGCTAATCCATCCCAAGGATTGCCCTATACCTCTTTATCGGCATCTTGATTAAGTCAGTAGAGAAAACTCGGCCCTTAAAGCTTATCGGGCACTCACGGTACACTCTACTCGTCACCAAGCTTCCTCCAAGAGGAGAGCATACCACCTAATCATGCGCAGAGAGTTCAACATGCAAAGAAATAGAAACAGCAGCATCCTGGGAAATAAAAGAATGAGTGGCACTGGGAACAAACAATGCATGCAATGAAATGCCATATATGCCAATGCTACCTTCCACCATGGCATTTTGGTCGATCTCGGCTGCTTCCTCTTTTCTATCCAACGCATATGCCCAAGCTTGAATTACGGGCCTTTGATTTCCACCCGGCACATAACCCGGCCTCTTACACGGACTATTATTCAACATGTGTTTCGGTGACCCACATCCATAGCACCTCTTGAGAAGTTTCCAACAATTATCGGAAAGATGGTTGGTGGTATTGCAATGAACACATTTTGGCCCCGGGAGAGCCAATTTGATATACCAGTCTCTTTCCAAACTTAATTTGCAAACCCAAACAAGGACCTTGGCCAGAATGAGATGTCTTCCTCCTTGCAACAACCCTATCCTCCACTTTCAATGACTACTTCGTCACCTTGGCCCAAGTGCTTGTATTTGATGCCTCCAAGGTATCCTCATATCCTCTCGAAGCCCTTGTAAGAATCGGAGAGCCAAATGCCGGTCGTCATTGGCAATATTTGGTGCATAGCGGGAAAGCCGATCAAAGTCATTGATGTATTCGGTTATGGTCCTCCTACCTTGTTTGAGATCCATGAATTCCCTCAAAAGCCAGTCACGTGCGGAGATGGGGATGTACTTGTTTTTGAACAGCCGAGTGAACACATCCCAATTTATCTCCTTTCTGGAGGCATCCAACCTCGCTCTAATGCTTGACCACTAACTAAAGGCTTGACCTTGGATCATTATCAGAGTGCATCGAACTTTTTCCACGGAGCCACAAGGTATAAGCTCCCGTATCCTCTCAATTTGGATCAACCATCCCTCTCCTTGAATATCATTACCACCCTCGAACTTTGGTGGATTTTGGTTCCGGAATTCCATTAGAGTAGCGATGATTTGGCCTCCTTCTTGATTACCCGTTGGAGATGTATTCACTACAAGAAAACTGCCGAAAACCGACAGGACAAAACCAACGAAAAATTCCGTCGATTTTCCATTGGATTTTCCGATGAAAAACCAACGAAATTTCAACGGAATTCCCATGGCCAAGAAAAATTACATTCCAATGGAAAAGTCGTCGGAAATCCGTTGGAATTCTGTCGGAAAATTTGGCGGAATTGTCAAAAAATTACACCAAAAAAAACAACGGAATCTTTCTGTTAGTTTTCCATTGGAATTTTCAATGAAACAAAAATTCCAACAGAAAACCGACGAAAAATCTCGTCTGTTTTTTTTATTCTTCATTAAAACGAACCAACAAAATTTTTATGTTGGTTTTTCGTTTAAATTTTCTATGAAATAAAAAGTTCCAATGGAAAATTGAAGGAAAATCCCTTCAGATTTTTTAATTCTTCATTAAAAAAACCAACGGAATTTTTCCGTTGGTTTTCCATTAGAATTTTCTACTAAATAAAAATTCCAACGGAAAATTGATGGCATTTCCCATCGGTTTTTTTATTCTTCATCAAAAAAAAAAAAAAAAACCAACGAAATTCTTCCGTTGGTTTTCCGTTGGAATTTTCAATGTGACAAAAATTCCAACGGAAAACCGACGGAAAATCGTGTTGGTTTTTTTTTTTCTTCATTAAAAAAAACAACGATATTTTTCCATTGGTTTTCCATTGGAATTTTCAAACAAATAAAAATTCCGTTGGTTTTCCGTCGGACTTTTTTCCATTGGTTTTTGTCGGTATTCTATTGGAATTTTTCAATCAAATTTAATTAGAAAAGTACGATTATAGTTAATGAAAATAATTATATATTTAAAATTTGTATAATATACAAACTATAAGTTATCAATATGATATTTTATATAACTTTAAGTACATACATTATTAATTAAAACACAAAAGTATAAAAGCTAACAATTTTAATATAATATCTCCATAAATATGATTATATTTAATTCAAATAATCATATACTTAAAATTTTATATTTTAAACTAATAACAAAAAATTATTTAAATAATTAATTGAAATTAGTGTGCAAATATATTAAAAGACATAATATTATTAAGAAGGAACTTGTCCAAATTGGTTACGGAGTCATTATTCTTCCTTGGAGACCCCGAGTTCGAATACTCACTTGCGCAATTAATTGAAAGAATTAATTACCGTAATGCCTCAAGCTCGGTTCGATCGTTTGGGTGCTGGCTCGTCCAAGGCGTGGTTGTGACTCGTTTCAGCGGTGTTTCGGGTCTCACAAATGAATTTTTTTTTTTTAATTTTATTTTATTTTATTTTTTTTTTTGTACGACGGAATAACGATGAAAAATTCCATTGGAAATCTGTCGGTTAGCTTAAAAATTAAATCATATTTGTTCCATTGGTTTTTCAATGGAAAAATATTTTGTTGGGAAAAAAAATTCCATTGGAATTCTATCAATATTTTGTTGGAAATATATTTCTAACGGAAAACCGACGGAACGTATCCGTCAGTAGCCAATTCTGATGAGGGTTTTTCCAACGGATGTGATTTCGTCGATTTTCCATCGGAAATCTGTTTTTCCAACGTAAAACCAAAGGAATTTATGAAATTTTCGTCGATTTTTGGTAATTTTTTTTAGTGATTGTGGCGGTTTTGTTAATCAAGATATGTGCAAAGCCTTTCCATAATGTTCTTCTGATCCATATGTGGTGGTGGTGGGGTTTGCTCATGTTGGGGATAATGGTCCCAGTGATGGCGTCATTCGGGAGATCTATCTCAGTGATGATGTCTACGCGGGAGGCATCTACAAAATACAAGAAATTTCAATAACAATGCATGAGGGTTAGTACATGTTCATGTGTACAGTTAATAAGAATAAAAATAATTAAGCATATAGGTCACATAACCATGTTGTCCTATGCCGTACGACCTAGACGGACTCAACCCGACACTAGATCTCCGGTTTTGGAACCTAGAGCTCTGATACCACTTTAGGACGTAGCGCCCGGTGCATGGGCCACCACATCCCCGGTACTAAGACCTGAACCCATATATGAAATGGGAAGTCCATACACGTGCCCAAGTTAAAGCGAACTTGAGACCACACACTCACTGGGCTAGGCGGAGCTAAACGTACTCAAAGTGCACAACAATTCGTCAAATAGCTGAAGCATGAGATAACATCAACATAAAACCCAAATTACATCAAGTATCCAAAATACAGAGTCAATTCAAATCATAAATCCATAACATAATCAATTCATTAGATACAAGTCCAAAATAATATACGATACACCTAGCACGACCGAAACTTGAAAGTGAGACTCGAATGACCCATTTCTTCCCCTAGCTCGTGCACAAAACCTGAAAACTAAAAGAGTAAACGAGGGGTTAGTCTGTGGACTGAGTGAGGGGGCTAATGCACACCCACACACAATACATATATAGAGCAAAGCATATAAAAGAGAAAGGTTATGAACCAAGAATAGGTTTTGCATTCCAAAACGTTTTCATTAAACATTACATATCATTAGCATATACACTACGTTCATAAAGTCTCTATTCCCGTTCTATTATCTAAGCATTACATTAAAGCTCGGTGAGTTCGAGCATCCACCCTTACTGCTCATTCATTCCTCAAGGGATCGCTATCATACAACGAGTCCTCCCGGGCTTTTACACCGAAGGCATCAAGTCTAACACCCCGATTTTTTGGCCGTACAGGTAAACCATCACGGGTGAGCTAATTGTGTATTTAAATTATTTAATTATACAAGTTATATGTTTAATATATTGATTATGTGATGTTATTGAAAATATTTGAATTATTTGTTAAGTATGTGTTTGAATATTTAGACGTTTTTGCCTTTTTGAACCCAATTTTGATCCGTTTGATTCGGAATTTGTTTTTAATTTTTGTAACTACGTGATATGAATGAATTATAGATGTTATGAACTTGTTTACATGTTCGTTTTATGTTTCCGAACTCATTTGTTGTGGTCACAGACCATTTTTATTATTTAGGGACTTAAGGGCCTAATGAGAATTTAGTGTGCCTTAGGTTCCGGAAGGCATAACTCGAGCTCGAGAATTCGGATTCAAACTCCGAAACCTTCGATGGACTCATATCAAAAATATGGATCCAATGAACCAAGCCTCATAATTTTCTAAGCATCGAGCAAGACTGCCACCCTTTACCGTTTTGCTCTATTTGACCCGTTATAACTCCGTTTGACCCATTTCTTGAACCATTATCTCCCTAACTCATCACTCTAGCCTCCCCAATTTCTCATTTCGGACTCCAAGACTAAGAGAGAGAGAGAGAGAGAGAGAGAGAGAGAGAGAGAGAGAGAGAGAATCAGCTGAAAAAGAGAAAAAGAAGGAGAAACCCGTAACTATTCACCCCATACCATTTTTGAGCTTGTAACTTCTTGGATTCTTCTCCGATTCAAGAGATAAGCACATATTATTATTCTCCATCTCCTTATGGTTATTTTAAGCTATGATTTTCAGATTTTCATTAAGTTTTGAGCATGATTTGGGCATGTACATGAATACTGAGGGCTTAATGATAATATGTGAATAACTTGCTCATTCTTGCTTTGTTTCTTGATTCAAAACCTCATATGTGACCCTTGAAGCAAGCTTAATCTTTTCCTAAACTTGTATTTGATGATTATGTAGTGTGGAGTGACCTACCATTGTTGAACTTTGAAGTTTTTCGAAGAAATTTGAACTCATTTGTTGCTCTTGGCTGCTGTTCGATTATGACAAAATTTGGGGCTGTTTCGGGTGGGATTTTTGCATGAAATTTGGTGGTTTGATGCTTGGGATTGTTGTGTATGATTTTTCCCTACGCTTTCTCTGTTCCTTGCTTGCTTTCCTTCTCGTTTTATAGCAGGAATTGAAGAAGACGAAGCTATCGCGCATGTGACACGGGAGTGTCACTTTTTAGACGGGGCGGTGTCACCTTGAGCTGGATTTTCTGACCTCTGACACCCCCATGTCACCCTTATAACTAGGGATGCGACACGGCCATTAAATGGCTAAAACGTAGGGGTTTTGTACGGGCTTTTTCCTTGCTCCGTTGTGACTTTATGTGATGTTTGCTTGGTTTTCTTGTTTTGTTTTCAATTTTATTTGATCCTAACATGTTAACATGTTAATATGTTGTAAAATAATGTGTTTCATCATTTATTTTAATTTTTATGGCGTTATTTGCTAAGTATAAATATGACTAGTATACATAAACGTTTAAATGATACGTGTGATATATTCTTGCATGTCTTGCCTTGTTTATGTGTTTTAAACTTATATATGCATAAGATATGATATAATGTGATATATTATGTGTTTACTTAATATGTTATATGTCATTTTATGTGCCGATTACGTGATTTCGATCTTTGTATACGCGTATAAACCTATATGCCCTAAATGCTAACTCTTGTTACTTCTTTTGTATCCGTTGCCTTCCTTGTGTGTTTTAACTTCATGAATTCTCATGATATGTTCTAATATGATGTAATATGAGTTTATTTGATGTGTTATGAGCTTAACTTGTGTTTCGTTGCTATGATGATATGCTAATTACTCTGATATGCCTAAGTTTGAAAATATGTGATGTGCGTTGCATCATTTGCATCCATATGCATTTACCGAGTGTTTTCTTGGTTCATTTTGAGTCATAGTGTTGTCTCTTGTGTTTAGATTGTCCGAGTGGAGTAGCTCTTTGGTGTGGAGCCGCTTCGTAGGTGTGTTTTGGGCTTGTAAGTTCGGTTAGTTCGTCAAGGTGAGGTTTTTTTCTTTTAGTTACTTCGACCTATAACCCTATGTGAATTTTAAGCCCGCATGCGACTTATATATATATATATATAGATATGTGTTTGATATGTATTTTGAGGGAATTGACTTGTTTGATATGAAACCTTTTGAAAACACTTATATATATATTTATATATATATATAAGCTTTGTTTTTGTTTGTTTGTTTTGAATAAGGGTTGGTTTGCGTTCTGAACTAGCGTGTTATGACTTTCAAAGATAAGTCTGAATTTGAACTGTGAACTCTAAACTTGCCTCGGAGGTTTGTGCTAAGGAGCCCCGAGACGATGTCGGGCCGCTGGGTCTACTCCTAAGTACGACCTCCATCTGTCGGAAAGGATGTACCGAAACCCACCAGTTTGGTTGGGGGATGAAGCCCTCAGGGTTGGAGAAGCATTGAGCACTCCCCTCACCTGTTTAGATGGTTAGGGTAGGATCAGCCCTTCCATCACCGGAGAAGAGGTAGATTTGTCTGATTTTGATTTCATATGATTTAGAATATGAAGAAGGTTGGTTAAAAACTCGTACTCGCCGAGTTAGTGTGATGTTGATTATGAATAAGGTTCGTGAAATGGGAGTGGACTTCTAATTACTAAAATTGGGTGATTTTGGTCTTCGGCCTTAAACCTTTTTCTATATATATAATATCACGGGATAAAATATTTTTGAATGCAAAAACCACGCCCCGGTTCATGAATTCTTTGACTTTGAATATGCTATGCACTTATGTACATGTACGTGTACGTGTGTTATCCCCCTCACCAGTCTTTAAGACTCACCCCTCCTCGTTGTCTTCTTTTTCCCCCTTGTTTCTTGAGTTACAGGTGCAGGTGTTTGTTCGAGCTAGGCAGTGATTTTCTTTGAGTCGTTGTAGTCTTGTAGTCGAGTCTTTTGCATACCTTGCATTTTTAATTTTCCATATTGGTACTATGTATAAGTATGTATAAGAATATGATTTCGAATTTGAATTTTAAAACATATATGATTTATGTGTTTAGGCTCATTTCGTTAGCTCTAATGTGAAATTATGTGACCTACGTAGTATATATGCTCTGTGTTATGATTTTTGAGTGATTCGGTGGTGTGCGACCGTGTGTGTGAGTTTTGGTGTTGCTCCGTCGCCATGTCTGTTCTGCACAGACCTCGGTTGCGGCCGCGACCGAAATGCATGCATTTTGAGGCGCGAGCGGGATGCCCTGTTTTGCTGGCTTCTGGAGGTGTGTCGCGGGTGCGACGTTTTCCAGGCGCGATAGTTTCTGTCGTCATCGCGATACCTACCCTGTTTTGCTTCTGTTGGTGCAGCACGGGCGCTATGCTTTTGGGTGGGGCACTCGACGCCTTGCTCTATGTTGGTGTTGTGTGTTTTGTCTCGATTTCTCCGCTTTTATTTGTTCTTTCCCGCCCCTAGCATGTTCCCAACATGATTTATGTTTAGTGTACGGTATGCATTGCTTTTATTCGTTTTGATATGAATGCACAAGCCTTGATTGCGTGTGAAAGGTATTATTGCCTAATCGTGGGAACATTAATTGAGCACTTGATCATAATCATAACACGTTGAACCACTTCATTGACATTGTCGTGCGTCTTACTTGGTATCATTTTGAGTCGTGTCTCACAAGTACACTGTGTCTCCTTTCTTGTACAGTGGTCTCTTCGGTGAAGACATTTCCAGCCTCGTAGTTCCTTTCTTGGTCTTCCTTGCACATGGAGGTAAGGGTTTTCTTTTATAAATGACCTATAACCTTGCATACTCTATATAAGCCAAATAGTTTTCGTATTAAACCAACCATATACCGGCTACGTACCGGAAATGCTTTATAAACTGTATAGTGTAACACTGAGCCGGTTTTACGAGATACTGCTATTACCCCCGGCTCTCCTAGTGCTGGGCTAGCCGGTATGGATCCTGTACCTATTCCTGGGGCCCAGGGGCTTGTGTATTAAGTGATCCGAGGAGGTATCGGGCCAACGGTGACCTCTTGCACAATTCCCACCTTATTGGAACAGCCCGGATTTCTGCCATGAGGCTTAGTAGAAGATGGGATTCCGGTCTTGGGGAGTCATGAACCCGCCAAATCACCTTGTCCTGGATGGCGAGGGCTAGCTACCCGGATCATCATCGGCGTGTGGAGGTTAAATTGTACATGGTTTCCCGCTTTTAATTATAATAAACTCTTGTTCCTACTTGCTTGACTATTTACCTGTCCTGTACCTGCCATGTAATAACAGATAAGTGGAGTCCAGGAAGGAATAAATACCCGTTCTCGTCGGGTCCTCTAAGATGTAATACATAGATATTCTTAACCTCTGGCATGCCCCAGATCCCTGTTTAGCACCCGAGCCCATGGATCATCAAGGTAAAATAGGCATCAACAGAGGTCCTACGGATATCGACACATGCAATATATATCCTGCTTACCTGATTGCATGTATGGGCGTAATTCTACCCATACGTATTGCCTAACCCCTGATTTCTTGACAACTGTTTCCTTGACAAATAAAGTATAATGGAATTACGCAAGCTTGATTACCTGCTTATATATATATATAAATATATATATATGTGGGTGTGTACCCCCCTTCACTCAGTCTGTTGGTTGACCCCTCCCTCTCGTTGTTTTAGTTCTGTCTTGAAGGTTCAGTGGTTGTTAGGAGGGAGTCTGTCAAGGTCTTTGATCGAGTCTGGGTCCTATACACACTGCATTATACTGTACTTTAATTTCCTGATTGTATTCAGGCTTTGCAAGGCACCTTGTATCTTTATTGTTTGATTAAACTCGGGACAGGATTCTAGGGTTCTAGTTGAACCCGTTTACATGTCATTGCATTATATTGTTTGGGGCAGGTTAGGACAGGTTCTTGGATTAGTTGAACCCATATTTACATTCCTGTTTGAATCGTAATTACCTTATTGATTTTGAATGTTTGTTACTTTGCTTTCGCATTCTTGATTCTTGATTCGGATGACATGTTGGTACACGGTCTAGTCCCTCCTAACATAGAGTGTTTTTGTTCTATCTCCGTTCACTGTGAGCTTGGTTCATGTATGGACTTTCCATTTCATGTGTGGACGGGGTTCATAGTGCGGCGGATAGGGTGCCCTCCGTTTAGGGTGTGACATCCTAAAATGGTATCAACGTAGGTATTTGTGGCATGCCCCCGGTCCCTGTTCAACACCCGAGCCCTTGGATCGTCAACGTAAAATAGGCATCAACAGAGGTCCTATGGATATCCACACATGCAATATATATCTTGCTTACCTGATTGCATGTATGGACGTAATTCCACCCGTACGTATTGCCTGACTCCTGATTTCTTAACAACTGTTTCCTTGATAAATAAAGTATAGTGGAATTACGCCTGCTTGATTGCCTGCTTATATATATACATATGTACCCTCCTCACTAAATCAGTTGGATGACCGCTCCCTCTCGTTGTTTTAGTTCTGTCTCGCAGGTTTAGTGGTTGTTAGGCGGGAGTCTGTCAAGGTCTTTGATCGAGTTTGGGTCCTGTACATACAACATTATACTGCAGTTTCATTTCCTGATCGTATTCAGGCTTTGCAAGCCACCTTGTATCTTTATTGTTTGATTAAACTTGGGAAAGAATTCTAGGGCTCTAGTTAAACCCGTTTACATATTATTGCATTGTATTGTTCGGGGTAGGTTAGGACATGTTCGTGGATTAGTTGAACCTATATTTACATTCCTGTTTGAATCGCAATTACCTTGTTGATTGTGAATTTTTGTTACTTTGCTTCCGCATTCTTGATTTGGATGACTTGTTGGTACAGGGTCTAGTCCCGCCTAACGTAGAGTGTTTTTGTTCTGTCTCCGTTCGCTGTGAGCTTGGTTCATGTTTAGACTTTCCATTTCATGTGTGGATCGGGTTCATAGTGCGGGGGATGCAGTGCCCTCCGTTTAGGGTGTCACATCCTAAAGTGGTATCAGAGCGCCAGGTTGCAAAACTGGAGTTCTAGTGTTGTGTCCTGTCGAGTCTAGGTCATACGGGTTAGGAACTACTTGACAATGTGTGCATTGCATCGTTCTTGAATCTGAATCTTGCTTCTTTCAAACCATGTTTAACTAATTATTGCATTTCGCATCAATCCGTGGCTTCAGTGTTAATTACGTGACATGAGCATGCACAAACCGCATGCATTTATTTTCGAAATGAGTTGTGATTTATTGGTTCTAAGGATAATATCAAAGCACGGCCAATTTCTACAACTACAACAATTCACCATGAGTTTTACCTTTAAGCCTAGTGGTATAAGGAAGGCGCCGAAAATTACCTACAAGAATTCGATAGTCATGCCTTTCCTAAATGGGGCTATGGTTGAGGGTTAGGATTCGGAATAGCATGCTCCAATTGTGGAATAATTTACGAACTCTAATGAAGTTGACGAATATTCAAAGAGATGGAGTTGGGCTGTGTGATAATTATAACTCACAAGATCAACCCATATGCCTACGTCACAAATGTTAATCAACTGGATTCAATAGGAGCATTTAATCCAGGAAAGAAGCAAAGGAAAGACCTTGGAAATGTTTTAGTTCGAGGCCACACCAATGATGAGGCGATGATCTTCAAGGTGAACCAAGGTAAAATAGGTTTGTTGAGGGATAAGTAACGAAGTTTGCCAAAGAAGGATTCGAATATAATAAGGTCAATGGATGATGAGCTGTACGGGTCATCAAGGAAGAGTTTCCAATTAAATCAATCCATTAGAATTCAAGTTCGGGCAAGAGGGAGAAGAGGAGGTGAATTGGGAAAGAATTAAAGAAGATCCAAGATATAACAAAGATCGTGAATGGTGAGCAATACGGATCGTCAAGGAAGAACCTTCAAGCAAATAAAGCTATTAGAAACCGAATTTGGGATAAAAGGAAGAGGGGAGACAAGTTGGGATACTCTGGATTTCGGGCAAGTTGGAAGTTAAACTTGGAGAGAGTTAATGAAAACCAATCAACACAGTGAGTATAAGTTTGTGGAAGATATGGACCAACAAATGGAAACGATAAAGAAAGGCAAAGAGCTTTTGGAGGGAAATTATGTGCTCAATTGTAAGCAATTGGAGGACGGGTGATTCAACCAATTTGAACTCGTAAAGAAAAAATCAAGGGAACTTCAATCAAGGTTACAACATTGGGTGACCGATACTTGAGAAGAAGCCAAGATATCAATTCCATGAGTGTTAGAAGAATTCGGGTTCAAGGAGTTTGAATCCCGGACCGTGTTAACATACAAATTGATACACGGAGCTATGGAAGTTTTAAAGATCGTGGGAAAAACAAGAGATGATCAACAAGTTCAAAGCAAACCCGTAATTAGAGAAACAAGGACAAATCGCCGAGCTAAAGGCATACCACTACGGTGACAGTTGTATCACATTCATGGCACGTGCATTATGCCTCGCTTTAAATTATTTAATCTCCTTTATATATGTGTGTGCATCTCTACTTGATATACTTGCTCCAATATGTTGCATCCTTAATTATTAAAGTGTGCTATGTGCATTGGCATCTTAATCCAACATGTATTGTTTAGAGTTTACTTGGTAGGGAATTTCCTCCACTTCGTTCACCAAGTGGTACTCCGACCGGGCCTTGTTTGAATCAATGAAATAAGAAGAATTTTGGGTTGCAAAGTTGGAAGAATGAAAGAGGAAATACTGAGGCTCGGAAAGTAGAACTGGAGGTTGGATGAAAGAAGTAGGTCACTACCCTTACCAATCACTTCAAGGTGAATGTGAGCAAGATTCTCGGACAGGTAGACTGGTTAGAGTCGTTTATACCAAGAAAGCTAAGTTGAAGAGGTCAAGAATTTTTTATCTGCGAAGCAGTAGAACAAGTTCTTAGAGTTAAGATAGGAATTCTTAAGGGGGAGAGCCGACCGGGAGATGATTTAAAATTTATAGTTGTTATCGGTCGGATTATTTCTAGTAGGAACAATGGAAATTCAAGAAGCGACAAGTAACGAGATTCTGCAAGTGGCAAGGGGTGGAATGTAACCCAAGCAGGTCATATGGGAAGATTAAGCGGGTATGTGAAATGGGATTAAGAATTGTTTCACAACATTATCCACCAAAGCAGGTTATGAAGTATAATAAACAATATATGGAAAATATGGCATTGAAGATAAATGTCAAGGTGGGAAGGAGAGACAAGTGCTTCAAGAGGTGAAGATGGCATTTAAACGACAAAACAGGGGAAAGGACGATCAATGATAACTTTGGAAGTAGAATCAACGCCATTGACTTCTTGCTACGGGAGATGTACGAACTCAATCTCCCAAGATTGAAAGTATTGTGTTATGAATCAAAGAGTTGGTAAGAAAGGTATTGGGCAAGGAAACCCGATCAAATCATAATGTTCCGTGAATGTCAAAGTGAGAGTCAATTCAATCGAAAGATGGAAATGGAAGACCTAAGAGAGATCACAGTATGAACGAGATAGATTATCGGCTCGTCAATCGTTTTCCATGATGAACAGGGGATGCTATTAGGATTGGAAACTAAAATTTAAGCTATCAAAGGGTTAGTTAAGCGTCCAAGAAGGCCGAATATATTTTATAGTGAAGAATGAGTTGGTTGGGGGTAAGGTTAAGTACACACTCAAGATTTGGAACTTCGAACCGTGGGGTTTAATAAGGATAAGAGAATTAATCGTGTATGAAGACCGTGTGATCATTAAAGTACCAAACACATCATAGAACCTCAAAGCATGACACTATGGGGCAAAGGAAACTCCACTAAAAAATCAAGTGTCAAATCGGAACAACAATGGAAGCTTCCTAAAACAACGGTGAATGGTATATTTAAACATACATACCACGTGCATCATGCATTCCTTTGATTATTGTAGTATGTGTTGTTTGCTAGTTGTTAGTTGATTTTGGAGTGAACGAGTGCTTCAGTGACACGGTGAGACGAGGGTCGTGCCGTGTAATGGACTTTACAACAGGTCCTTAGAGATCGTGTGTTGAAGCCGGTGGCAGTTGAAGAAACCAACTTCAAACCATGAAGTTGATGTGGTGATAGAAGACCCGTTCGGGGTTGGAGAACGAGCGGTGGAAGTTCGTTAACTACTCCACTTGTGATACCCAGTTGTGGGATGGTTAGGATGGATTCAAACGGTGGGAGCTAAATCTCATTTTAGACCCTCCTATCGTGCGAGACGTCCGGACTATTCATGGTCGGATCAAGTTCGTGGGTAGCTTGCAGTGATCGTTGAAGCCTCTTTGCGCTTGAACACCCATTTTCCAAACTAATTCCTGTGGGGAGGTTGCGAACCCCGCGTGGGATGAACACGGAGAGGTTTTTCTTAGAGTCCTGAACTCGAGGCGGTGGACCTGAGTACATGTCCTTCTTAAGGGGGAGAGGTTGTGACGCCCCATTTTTTCGACAAGCCAGGTACGACGTCACAAGAAGGTTTAATTCTGTAATTATGTGATTTATGTGACGTCACATGCTATATGTGTCAACGTGAAGTTTATTTTAATTATGTGCGCCTTAGAATTTATTTAAATTGTACTTAGAGTCAATTGTCCAATATTTGCAAGTTAGGGACCTAATTATAATTAGGGTGATTTGGGGGCCATTCCTAGCTATCTTCAGCTCGGGAATTCGGATTCGAATTCCAACCTTATCACTGAGTTCGTTTTGAGGATTCAGATTCAATGAATTAACCTTTTATTTCTAGAGCCAATTGATCACCCTACCGTTATAAAATCTGAATCGAATGGATCGGATATCGTTTGTCCCTGCCCGTTTCAATCAACCCGTTTGCCCAGCCTTAAAAGGGCCAAGCCCATTCTTCTTCCTTCTCATTTTACGTTACACACCAGGCAAGGGAGAAGAAAGAAGAGAAACACCCCCTTTTTAGCATTAAGCTCTCGAGCTCGGGTTTACGAGATCCAACCATCTGATCAATGAACCAAGGTAAGATTTATGCTTTATTCGTTACGTGCTTCGATTTAATATGCCTTTCGTGCCTCGGATTTGTGCTTATGTGCTAATTGGGGAAGATGATAAATAGTGCCAGGATGGGAGATTTATGTGTTCGGGCCCGTTTCGTGAACTCTAATGTGCAATTATGTGATGTACGTATTATATACGCTCCATGTTATGATTTTCGTGTGATTCGATATGATGTAGGACCGTGTGTGTGAGTTTTGGTTTTACTCCTTCGCCATGTCTGTTCTGCACAGACCTCGGTCGCGGCCGTGATCGAAATGCATGAATTTTGAGGCGCGACCGCAACGCCCTATTTTGCTGGCTTCTAGAGGTATGTTGTGCCTCCTGGAAGGGGGTCGTGGGCGTGACGGTTTCGGTTGAGGCCGCGACGCCTGTCCTGTTTTGCTTTTGTTGGTGTGGCGTGGCCACGACGCCCTGCTATGTTGGTGTTGTGTGTTTTGTCTCGATTTCTCCACTTTTATTCGTTCATTCCCGTCCCTAGCATGTTCCCAACATGATTTATGTTTAGTGTATGCTATGCATTGCTTTTATTCGTTATGATATGAATGCACAAGCCTTGATTGCATGTGAAAGGTATCATTACCTAATTACGGGAACGTTAATTGAGCACTTGATCATAATCACACCAATTCGTGGCATTCTTATGACTTATTCCATATTAAATCAAATCATAACATGTTACACTACTTCATTGACATTGCCGTGCGTCTTACTTGGTATCATTTTGAGTCGTGTCTCACAAGTACACTGTGTCTCCTTTCTTGTAGAGTGGTCTCTTCGGTGGAGACATTTTCAGCCTCGTGGTTCCTTTCTTGGTCTTCAATGCACTTGGAAGTGAGAGTTTTCTTTTATAAATAACCTATAACCTTGCATTCTCTATATAAGCCAAATGATTTTCGTATTAAACCAACCATATCTTGTATACCGGCTACGTATCAAAAATGCTTTATAAACTATGTAGTGTAACCCTGAGCCTGCTTTGCGAGATACTGCTATTGCCCCCGGCTCTCCTAGCGCTGAGCTAGTCGGTGTGGATCCTATACCTGTTCCTGGGGCCCAGGAGCTTGTGTATTGAGTGATCCGGGGAGGTATCGGGCAAACGGTGACCTCTTGCACAAATCCCATCTTATTGGAGTAGCCCGGATTTCTGCCAGGAGGTTTGGTAAAAGATGGGATTTCGGTCTGGGTGAGTTATGAACCCGCCAGATCACCTTGTTCTGGATGGCGAGGGCTAGCTACCCGGACCATCAACAGCGGGTGGAGGTTAAATTGTACATGTTTTCCCACTTTTAATTATAATAAACTCTTATTCCTACTTACTTGACTGTTTACCGGCCCTATTCCTGCCATGTAATAACGGATAAGTGGAGTCCAGGATGGAATAAATACCCGTTCTCGCTGGGTCCCCTAAAATGTAATACATAGATATCTGTAACCTCTGGCATGCCCCTAGTCCCTATTCAGCACCCAAGCCAGTGGATCGTCAAGGTAAAATGGGCATCAATGGAGGTCCTACGGATATCGACACATGCAATATATATCCTGCTTACCTGATTGCAGGTATGGACATAATTCCACCAGTAAGTATTGCCAACTCCTAATTTCTTGAGAACTGTTTCCTTGACAAATAAAGTACAGTGGAATTACGCCTGTTTGATTGCCTGCTTATATATATATATATATATGCGTGTGTACCCCTACCTTCCCCCCCCTCCCCCACTCAGTCTGTTGGATGACCCCTCCTTCTCGTTGTTTTAGTTCAATCTTGCAGGTTCGGTGCTTGTTAGCAGTGGCGACTCCAGGAATATTGATCACTGGGGTCGAAAAAAATATTTTTGGGACATTACTAAATAAATATTTATAATTTTGTGTTAAATTTTTATATAAATTAAGAATAGTTTTTAAAATATTGAAATAAATAGGCTACTTTTTTATAATATAGGATGAGGTAGAATATATATATCGCAAAAAAAAAATTTAGATCATTTTTGGGCAATTTAATATGATTTCAATAATATATTAATATAAAAAATAGTTTAAAATTATTTATAAAAATTATGTATAATGAATGAAATCATGTGAAACATAGATAATGAAAAATAAAATAGAACGAATTAAAAATAAATAAATCCATATGAATTAATAAAATAGAAAAATAAATTTACCTAATAATTAGAGATTTTTTTGTAGATTTTTAATTGAAAGGAGAAGAAATAATTATAGACTAGAGTTAAAGTAATTTAAGAATATTAATATTTTAGGGAGGATAATATTGTTTAAATTAAATTTCATTTAATTATAGAAAATAGTACAATCTAGCATTTATTATAAATATTTATTTTTAGAGTTTACAAACACACTCAAAATTAATAATTATTTATTTTTAGAATTTACACACACCATTAAAATTTATGTATTCATCTTAGGGGTCGATTTCAATTTAATTATTTTATTATGGGGTTAAATAGTTATTATTTGGTGTATTAACAAAATATTATAAATCAAATATATAAATATATAATTGAAAAAAAAAATTGAGTGGGGTCACTTCATGTGGCGTCGCCCATGGTTGTTAGGCAGGAGTCGATCGAGTCTGGGTCCTGTACACACTGCATTGTATACTGCTTTATTGTTCGGGGTAGGTTAGGACAGGTTTTTAGATTAGTTGAACCCGTATATACATTCCTTTTTGAATCATAATTACCTTGTTGATTGTGAATGTTTGCTACTTTGCTTCCGCATTCTTGATTCAAATGACTTGTTGGTACAGGGTCTAGTCCCGCCTAACGTAGAGTGTTTTTGTTCTGTCTCCGTTTGCTGTGAGCTTGGTTCATGTATGGACTTTCCATTTCATGTGTGGACCGGATTCATAGTGTAGGGGATGCGGTGCCCTCTGTTTAGGGTGTCACAAAATCTCATTGAAATCAAACATAGAGCATGGATTTAAAATTTGTCATTAGACCTAACTATTCATGTTAAAGCTCATATCATACTCAAATCTCAATGAAAATATGCAAATTATGGCTTAAAAGAACCACAAGAGAATTGAGAACAAGAAACCTCTTGAATCGGAGAAGAAATGTACAAGTTACGAGCTCAAATGTGTAATAAGGTGAATAGTTCCGGGTTTCTTCCTCTTTTCTTGCCTTACAGCTACTTCTCTCTCTTTTCCTTCCTGAGTTAGAAATGAGGGTGAAGTAAGGTAAAATAGGGTTTAACTAGGGTGAAGTGGGTCCAAGTTTGGGGTCATTTGGTTAGGAAATTATATAGTTATATTTAAAACCGTCAAAGGTGGCAGTCCAGCGCGAGGCTCTCGGTTCGGGCAAGTTTCAGAAGTTCAAATGGGCTTAGAAAAATATGAGGATTGATTGGTTAGATATGTATTTTCGATACGAGTCCAGATGGTTTCAGAATTTGAATCCGAATTCCCGATCTCAAGTTATGCCATCCGGAACCCAAGGTGCACTAAAAACGTTTTAGGCCCTTAAGTCCCTATTTCATAAAAATGGTCCAACACCTCAACAAACGAGTTCAAAAAGGTATAACGAGCATATAAACAAGTTCATAACACATATAATTCATGCATTTTATGTATTCACAAAAATCGAAATCAAATTCCGAAGCAAACGGATCAAGTTCAAGGTCAAACTAGCATGAACGTTCAAGGTTCATATTCATAACTCAAGAATTAATTCATATATATTCAAATAAGCATATAAACAATATAATAAACACATAATTTCATAAATAAATAAATTAAATGCGCAAGTAGCACTCTCGTGATGACATACCTGTACGGCCGAAAAGTCGAGCGTCACAAGCACGAAAAGGGCAACAGCAGGGGCATTCGGTTGAGGCTTTAAACACCACAAAAAGCATGCAAAAACTCCTCCGAAACAAACACGAAATAGCCCCCAAACTTGCACACATACATGGATTCACAAGAAGGCAATATATCTTCAACCATATGCAGTTTTCAACATTTATATCTTGGAGCACATTAATGGTAGATCATTTAATAGGCAACCACCATGAAATTAATGAGCAAATAGGCAACATTTAAGATCCAAGGAACAAGAAACAACTTATATATGTTCAAATAATTCATGGTAGCTCATGTATTCAAAATTTTCATTTTAACCTAACTATTCATGCCTTGAACCAAACTTATACAAACTCATGCTTATTTCAAGAAGTTCATGGATCAAAATGAAGCTTAGAAGATGGAGAATTCAATGCTTACCTTGCTTGAAAGAAATGGTAGAAGAAGGAGAGGCCTTGAACTCTTAAATGGAAAAAAGGGGACAATGGCTTTTCTTGCTTCCTTCAAGGCTTGAATTGTATGGAAGAAAATGATGGAGAAAGGGGTCCAAGAAAACCGATTCAAGTGGTTCATTTCGCTCAAAAATCGGTTCGGTTCGGTTCAATTTTCGGTTCGTTCGGATCATATTTTAAAACGTAGGGGGTTTAAACGGCTTTAGAAAAATATGAGGCTTGTTTTCTTGGATCTGAATCGTCAAACAAGTCTAATGGCGAAGTTTGAATTCAAATCCGAATTCCCGAGCTTAAGATAGCCCAAAAATGGCTTTAAAATACCCTATTTACAAATAGGTCCTCAAATTTTCAAAAATGATCAAATAGGCCCAAAGCCTATTTTCAATTAAGCCCTTAAACATTTAAATAAATTTCAATCATATCCAATTCACATATAATTCATTTAATTCCAAGAAATTAGCATGCTTGACAACAAATTCATTTCATAGCATTCACGATCATTTGATAACAAATCAATTTAAACGATTTCATAACAAATTAAGCATTTAAATCAAATTAAATCAAGTAAAACAATTATATAACATTTAAATCAAATTATAAACACATAATTAAATTAAAGAAGCACAAATGCATAAATTAAACTCACACGTGGCACAAATCTGTACGTACGAACGAGTAGCGTGTCACAACGTATATATATATATACACTCATTTTCTTTTCTTTGCCTTATTCGTCTTTTCCAAATTCTGCATTCTGCACATCTTTCTATCTTGTTAAATGTCTTTTAGTTTATCCAATTTTAAATTTGTGGTTTCTAAATTCTTATTTTGTCCATCTATACCATATTATAAATTATGGGAGATTAATAATTTTTTATTTTTTTTTTATGTTTTGTAGTATTTCGGTGTTTAATATACATGAATTTAAATAGAAGCTTCTTTTATTTTTAATTTAAAATATATATTTAATTTTGAGTGTTTCATCATCAATAGATTTAATATAAACAACTTAGCTTTTTTATATATAATTCAATATTCACTTACAAATATGTATATACTATTAATCATTATGTACGAAGCATGGAGTTTATGCTAGTTTATATTACATATAAAAGAAATAGCTATTATATATTTATGTGAATGAAAATTAATTATATGTTTGGTCGTATAGTATATTAGTTAACGACCAAATTAAAATTTGTGTCCAAAATTTAACGTTGGGGTCAACGTTGCATCAAATAAAAAATAACAAGACTAAATGAACATATTCCCAAAAACAAAAAAGTTGTAAAATTGAAAATGGTCATATATTATATGAAAAAAATATAATTTTCTCTTAAACATATAAGGAGTTAATTTACACCAATTTATGGTTCAAGACCAGCCGGATGTGGAACTTGTGCTTTTTTGAAGGCAAAAGCTCTCCTACGTACATGTGGAAATTCTAGTTCGAGTTTGGTTCAGTCAAAACGTTGTAATAGGGGGGTGAGTATTTTACATTTGTAATGTGTTTTATAAAAAATTTAGGGAGAATGACAAATCAAATGATAACTATAATACACTCGTCCTTTTAATTGATTAGATTCTACTTAACCGAGTTTGGGTTAGAATTTTCTGCACACGTTTTATATGGGAACCAAATTAGTGTCTCACATATAACTAAATTTCAATATAAAATGAGTCATGAAACTGAGGTGACCATCTTAGACTAGATAAAGTCAAATTGTTCAAATATTTTCACCAAAATTTATTAAATGATAAAGAAATATACAAAAAGATAAAGGCAAGAAATTATTGTCGAAGGTGCATTAGCCTATTAAGAGCTATTTAAGATGACACTTAAGAAATTTGAAACTCTAAATTGTTATGTCACGTCAATGTTTACATGGATTTTTCACACATCTTTTATCACTCAGCAAATTTATAGAAAATTTTGAAAAAACGAAAAACAACAATTTTTTTATACAATTCCCTGGGTAAAATTGGACTAAAGTCCGAAAAGTGCTTATTATGGGATGAATCTTATAAATTTGCCCATCCTTAAAAACAAAATTAAAAAAAAAAAAAAAAACTTACAAGTTTGACCTTTATTTTAAAAAAAAATATATATATCAACTAATATATTATCAAATTAAAAATTACAATCGATACAACATAAGACCGAATAAAGCAAGTCAAAGTTGCAAGTAACAAATGCTAGCCGAAACTGTAATTGTCGAAAGCGAATGGACTACACAGTTAATCTCACACTGAATATCAACTTTCAGAGGGAATACTAAATAATAATAAAATTGAACACTAATAAAGAAACTAAACTTCCATATAAACGAGAGGAAGCTTCCATATGGAAAACTTGATAAATTAAATAACTTAACTTAAAAAAAGTAGTAGTGGATGCCGATCTACGAAAAAACGTCCTTGTTGTAACGACTAATTCAACCAATATCACAAAAAAACCAAATCACAAAGAGCATAGATTTTATAAGGTAGCAACAGAACAGATCTGATGAGAGAATAACAGTAGATCTGAAAGGATGAAGACAGACATGAGAGGATGGTGAGAGATATTGGTTGCGGAACAAAGTTGAGAAGTTGGCGTCGGAGCAGATTTGAGCTGATCTGATGGTAGAGCAATATTCTCCATGGACCGAGCTTCAATTAACTTCAATCTCTTGAAAGATAGAGAATAGAGAGAGAGAGGCATAAACCCTAGGGCGTCAAGCACGAATATTTTCGTTTGAACTTTAATTTTAAATCTATATCAAATCAATCTCAAAACTGAGAGGAATAAAATGCAAAAAGCCTACTAGATGATTCAATCAGTGCGACCCAAAGTCGAAAACTTTCAAATGTCTTTCTTCATATATTCATTTTGCAATATTGGCAAGGTATAGCATTAGATTTTATTGAAATTGAAATTGTGCTATGTGGTTTACCCAAGCAGAAAGACGCTGACATTAAAGAAAGACACTGGCACTAGAAATGACCACACGCATAAATGTTACAAGTTACAAGTTACAATGAAGCTCAATTTGCCTCATTCAAAAAGTTTCAATGGTTTTTAGGATTCAAATTGAAACATTGCAGCAAATATTTGTAACAACATATCAAATATGCAGAAAGATAAGGGAAGAAATAATGCCAAAGAACATTTAGATATCCTTATTTCTTCAAGTCTATCCCTTGATCTTCAAACGACAATGATGTGTTTGAAACTCCTACAAAATATGATCATATTAGACACACATGAAATTTAAAATTATACGCTCATCCTCAAAACTCAGGAACTTTGCATTATGAAAAGTTATTATCAATTATTGTTACCTCCAATGATGTAAATTGCAGTTTTTCGCTTTCATTTGGTGTCTCCTATAGCTCTGGCTTTGATTTTTTGCAGAGTAGCCACTGTTTCTATCATGTTAATTCTTTCATCAGGTGAAGTGGCTAAACATTGCAATGTCAACCTAAAAATAGATGCAACACGTTCCTCCATTTTGTGCAAATTCTCATCTTCTATTGATAGCAAATCAGGGGCAACATCTTCAGTTATTGTGTTTTCTTTCAATGCTTTTCCAACCCAATCCTTCAAGCTCATTTCTTGGCCAAACATATCATCAGTCGGCTTCTTACTTGTAAATATCTCCAACAACAATATGCCGTAGCTATAAACGTCTCCGTTTGTGGAAACTTTCCCTTCCGATCCATACTCTAATAATAATTTTAATTAATTTAGGATTAGTTCAAGGAATTTGATGCTTGAATTATTAAACGAAATAATTAGAAATAATTATGGCGGCTTACCCTAAGTTTGACCTATTTATCGACTAATTTTCCCTAAGGTTAGAAAAATCAATTATTAAATATTCCCCGGTGGTGAATATAGGCTCTACATTCATGGCTACAATTGTATGTGTTCTCCAAAACATGGGGCATGGTAGGAAAATATTTAGTAGTTTTTGAATCTCTGAAAAACTTTTGTGTAATTAGGTTAAACCTCAAGTATATCATTGTGACATTATCTCAGTGCATATATGTTAGAAACAAAAAAGAAAGAAGTTTGAAGTCATTGAATGTTACCTGGTGCTGCATAACCAATGGTAGCCAATGTTTTGGTTTGAATCACAGTCTCCCCTTCACCAAAGAGCTTGCTAATGCCAAAGTCGGAAAGACGAGCAGTCATGTCTTCATCAAGCAATATGTTGCTTGGCTTTATATCACAATGGACAACTGGGAATGTAAGACCATGATGAAGATATTCCAATGCTAATGCTACATCGATTGCTATTTCAAGTTTTTGTAGCAAATTCAAGTAATGGTTCTCAGAATATAACCATTTCTCAAGACTCCCTTTTGACATGAAGGCAAGAACCAATGCTTTGAATTCCATGTTAACGCAACAACCAATTATTTCAACTAAGTTTCTATGTCGGATGTTGCTCAATATTTCACTTTCAGACTCAAAACTCTTAGCAGCTCCTTCCAATTGCAAGTTGAAGACTTTTACCGCAACACTTAAGCCATCAGAAAGTGTTCCCCTGAAAACTGATCCAAAACTTCCTTTTCCGAGTAAATTAGTTTCATTAAAGGAACTCGTTCCCCGTTCAAGCTCTACGTATGTAATCCTTCTCCAAGAAATACGATCTAGTGATGGAACTAGAGTAGGGGCTGGTATTTTGCGTCTTTGTTGTTTCCTTATGAGCATAATAATAACAATGACCAGCATGATAGCTAAAATGATGGGGAGCAGTACATACTTCATTAACATAACAATACGTTTCGATCTTGAATTGTTTTCGGTCCCAACACAAGGAGGGACTTGAAATTTTTCAGCACCACAAAGAGCAGAGTTTCCAATGAATGATTGAGGAGTGAAGTTAACAAAAGGCCCCTTAGTTGGAATTTCTCCTTCCAATCTATTGTTTGACACATCAAAATATTGAAGATTTCGGAGATTTTCCAAGGACTTTGGGATCCATCCAGAAAGACTATTATAAGATAAATCTAATCCAGTCAAACCTGTGGCATTTCCCAAGGATGGAGGAATAGATCCTTCCAACTTGTTGTTCGCCAAAGATAAAATTTCTAACAATTGACAACCATCAATTGAAAGTGGAATATCACCAGAGAATTGATTAGTGGACAAACCCAAACTATTGATTGCTTTCAATTTTCCAACTTCAGATGACAAATGACCACTCAGACTGTTCATGGACAAGTTTACAGTGATTAGGTCTCTAAGATTCCAGAAGTTGGAAGGTATGGTGGAATTGAGCTTGTTTGAGTTCAAATAGATATTTCTTAGGGATGTAAGCTCACCCAAGCAATCAGGTATTGGGCCTGTCAGCATGTTGTTATCTAAGGACAAGACCCCCAAACTACTCATCTGACAAATATTTGGAGGGATAGATCCCGTTAGCTGATTGCTGCTAAGAGCTATTTCTTGGAGATGCTTTAATTTCCCAAGTGTTTTTGGGATGAGCCCGGTGTGTTTGTTTTCATGAAGATGCAAGTACATCAAATTGCTCAAATTTCCAATCTCATAAGGGATTCCACCTGCATTGACATTTCCACAAAATTGTGAGTGTGTGTATGTATGTAAGGCGATTTACATCTGACTACCTCACATTTAGATCTAATTACTACACAGTTCATCATTATCGAAAAATTACATTTTAGTCCCTATAAATCTTGTTTGGTCTGAGGTCCCTTAACAAAATTTGTAAAAATACACTTATGCCCTTAACGATTTTAGGAGTGTTACGTTGAATATATGACTAAAATTACAAAATCATCCCTAAAGTTTACAAATATAAACAAAATGATCCCTACAAATTATGAATCAAGCAACAACTCAGGGATATTTTTGGAGTGACATAACGGAACCCTAGAGATCACAAATGATTCTCAAAGTTAGGGACTAAAATGTAATTTCCTAATAATGATAGATTACGTTGTAATTAAACCTAAATGCAAGGTAGTCAGATATATTTCTTTGTATGTATGTATTAGATAGAAGTTTGGGTGCATTTAACTTTTTAAATTTTCTTATTTCAATAGTATGAAAATTTGTTTTATAAAATTTACACGTTCGGTTAAGTAGGACCTTCATTTTTGACTGAACATTTAATTTTTGAACAGTTGGCTGAAGCACATCAACATTATCTTGCCACGAATCATAAATGAATAACGAGGAATGAGAGAAAAAGAAAATGAGGAGAGGAAAGAATAAAAGACCGAAATAGTTAAACCTACCTGTTAAGTTGTTACTAGCAAGGTATAGTTTTGTCAATGAAGTGAGTTTCCCAAGTTGCTTTGGTATGCCACCTGTAAAATTTGTAAGTTTATACGCTAAAAGATTAACGATACGTATTAATAAGAATTTGTTAGCATAACATGATCATATGATAAAAAATACAATACCTGTTAGATAATTTATGCCAATATCTAAGGAATCCAACTGTGAAAGGTTTCCTATTTCGAAAGGAATTACTCCTGAATTGCAAATAGATAGGATAAGGAAATTAATGGATTTGGATTTTTTTCCCATCTATGACATGATCAAATAACTATTACAGTATAAACAATATTTAGATGTAAATGCATAACCATGCTCAAATGTTGATAACGAAATGATTGATAATTGTACATATTTGAAGGAATTTTGCCCCTAAGCACTATTGTAAATGAGCCTAATCCAATGACAATAATGATTATATGGGAACATGAGAACTCGAGAATAACCTTGTTAATTCAGAAACAAATTAGGATTAATAGTATTCGTCCAAACTAACAAGTTAAAGATAGTCAATGGAAGGATATACTTGAAGATAGGATCTTAGAAATTTGTTACACAATCACCAACATTAATAATAAATTAAATATGTTCGATCGGGGA
The DNA here is from genome assembly GCA_037501455.1 of Lantana camara. Taxonomy (NCBI): domain Eukaryota; kingdom Viridiplantae; phylum Streptophyta; class Magnoliopsida; order Lamiales; family Verbenaceae; genus Lantana; species Lantana camara. The sequence continues at coordinate 96,099,756 of CM074857.1, read as the reverse complement.
ACAAATCCAAAGTAATTTTTTTGTTATTTAAGGAAACAAGACGGGGAGCTAAAGAAAAGGGAAACAAAATGAACATAATGGACAAATTGATAGAGAACAATTGAGAAACTAAAAGGAAAAAAAGAAATCAAAGAAAATTAAAAATAGACGTAACAGCAGTAATATTGTTGTAAATAAGGATTTAAATATGACGATAACGATTATAAGGGTACATGGAAACTAGAGACCAACCTTTCTTTATTTTGAAACAAATTATGATATACACGTCAAGCATACCTGTTAAATTGTTAGTGTGAAGGCATAATATTTTCAAAGAAGTGAGGTTTCCAACTTGATCTGGTATTCCACCTGTATTTGGGTTTATTAGAAGATAATGAGATGGCAAATAGTAATGTTGACGAAATTGCTAGAAACTATTTGGTAATGATTCTGATCTACAAGTTTGATCCGCCAAATGTCCTATAATTATTGAAGAAAGACTACCATAAAACTCTGTATATTTTTGCTCATTCTTTATCACAAGCAGCAGAATCAAGTCACACTTCTGTTGATTATGGGTTGTGGTTGGTAAGTATAAAGAAAATCTTTTTCATTATTCTCCATAATCTTGGGGAACTTTTCACACGGTAACAAACATTTACACACACTAACAAAGGTTTTTTTGCTCGGTCACCCCTTGTGATATACCTAATTAATAATTCGAATCCTGTGATTTGAAAAATCTAAAACGAACCATATGATTGTATTAAATTAGCACTAAATTAACACTCAAAACCCTATGCTCGTGATAACAACTATGGTTGTAGGGTTTTGAGTGCTAATTTAATATAATCACAGAGTTCGCTTTGAAACTTTTCAAATCACAGGGTTCAGAATGCTAATTAGGCATATCACAGGATTTTTGGTGCAATAAACTCCACAAACAAACATGTATACATACTAATACATTTTTACACTCACTCGTATATTTTCCCGTATACTCATCCACATTACACAAGTGACACATTTTTGAACACATTTACTCAAATTAAGATATATTTACATATATTAACATATTTTTACACTTCTTACACATAGTTACCACCTTCAGCAAAAACTAATATTACTCCACACGCACCCACACCTATATGTTATTATATGTACACACATAAAGATATTTTTAAACGCAATTAAGTAAAACAATATAATTTTAGCTGTATACCTATACGGATGCGCACGACTTAGAGTGTTAAGAAACAAGTTAAGCGTAATTGGTGTGATGTAAAAAAGTACGACGAAATAATTATTTCACAACACAATATTGAAGAATGATGTTTACCTGTCAACCTGTTGTCGTAGAGGATCATATCTACCAGTGAAGAAATGTTGAAGATAGAATATGGGATATTCCCCGTTAGAGAGGCACTTGGGATGCTTAATTTCTCCAACTTTGAAAGTTTTCCGAATTCCTTTGGAATGCCTAAATAAGAAATTAAAAAGGAACATTTCAATACACCGTGTTAAATTTGTTTGCAGATGCAATAACTGTTTTAGATAAATATATCTTCTTCTTGTTTTCCTTTCTACCTAATTTGTTTCCACATGTACACACACTTGAGTATTCAGTATTCTTAGGAAGTGTTAGATATAGTGGATTAGACTTTTTTATTTGATTTAATTTTACTTATAAATTTTTTGTTAATTAGGTGATATTAGGTTATTTGAACTTAATTAGGTGAGATTACCCCTCTATTACGAATCATGGAAAGTGGGTGTGCTTATTATAATTAGGTGGAAATGAAAAGCGAGTGTGGTTAGATGATATTACAAATAGGTGGAATAATAATTCATTGAAGTTAAATTTAATATAACATATCTAACATAATATTAGTTATAACTCATTGAAATCTAACGTATCTAACATAATAGTAACTATAATTTATGGAAGTCTTTTCACAAACTCAAATATCAAACACAAAATTATGTGTTGAATACTTGTATGCAAACACAACTTAATTAATAAATTTAATGAAGATTAACCCCTAAAAATAATATTATATAACTAACCCTTCCTTACAATATGACGGACGGAGAAAAAGAAAGAAAAAGTTCGAAAGAAAAAAAACAAACCTGGTGCATGAAGTTAATGTGAATCTCATTTGGGTTTCTGGTGTTTATTTTCTTATGTTGATCTTTTGATTAATTCCCAGTGAATTCTTTTACAATAAGCAAACTTTATGCGCCAACTTTTAAAGCGGATTTAGATATTATCTTTCGTGATCAAATTAGAAATAATGTTAAATCATTCAAGAAAAGTAGAAAGAGATCACACCTCCCGTAAAGTTGTTTATTCCTAGATATAACTCTCTAAGCATGCTTAAATTTCCAATTTCACTTGGGATGTTGCCGCTCAAATGGTTGTAGGATAATGACATGACTTCAAGGTTACTGCACTTGTATATGTTTGAAGGAATTTCCCCATAAAATTGATTTCTTGAGAGAGAGAGTATTTTGAGTTTTGGCATGTTGTTGCACATATCACTTGGGAGCCTATCTGAATAATAAACAATTAAGTATTAGTATTTAGAAATTATGATACATTGCATTTATTACAAGATTATCCCTCGATATAATCACCTAAGCTAATTAAATCATGCTCAAACTTCCTATCTCTGTCCGCACATTTCAATCGAAATGGTTATATATATAAAGAAAAAAAAAAAATACAAAATCAGGATAACAACAATACCGAGGCTGCCTTTTTGTGACAGGTTCGTTTCAGATAGAATATTTGACCTACAACTTTCGTACAATCGCTTTTTTGGGTTAATCATTGCCAGGGCAATTGTTCGACCACGAAAAAAATATGTTCCAAAAAGACAATCTAAGGGTAGTTGATGTACCCATTTTTAATTTTTCCCGAATTAACTGTAAAAAAAACCCTGTGTTTAGCCTAAATAGCAAAAAAGCCCTCGTCATAAAAAAATTAATCCAAAACCCGTCGGCCGGCCACCTGCAAACACCCACCCTACCTTTCCGGTCACCCCATCCCGGCCACTCATCTTCCCCAGAACTCCCCACCCGTTGACCACCTACAAAATTGCCCCAGCCGCTGCCCACGTTCTCCCCTTCACCTTCCCGCAAATTTGCTCCAATGGCAACCATCCTTTCGCCACCAACGCCATCCTTGCACCGTCAGAGTCACCGGCGACACAATCGCACCACCACCTTCCGATTTGATTCATCACCAAATTCCACCACCATCGTGTCCGGTTCTCCACAATACAACCGCGCCATCGCAGGCAGATCTCCTCGGCCATCGTCTCCTTCCCACCATCGCGCCAGATTTCTTCCATTCTTGTCTCCTCCCCACACCGGAGAAGATGGTGTTGTGCCAGTGATGTATATATATATTATATACACAATTATGTTTATATATATAAAAAAGATATATAATTTAATAAATATAATATAGGGGGTAAAATAGTCATTTTATATGTAAAAGTGAAGAAAATTTTAGTTTTAAACGCAACCAAAGCGCGTGTAATACACTCACTGAAATTAGGGTTTTCCTTGCCAAAAAAATTAACACGAGGTTTTATTAACGAATTTTTTTATGATAAAATTATTTTTGGTTATTTAGTCTTACACGAGGGGGTACTGATGCAATTTGCTCAATTTTTCCCTATCTATATATTACTATATTGGCATAATGGCAGTAGATTTGGTGAATCGCGTTAGATCGATAGTCTAACTCAAAAAGTGAGATATTGTTTTGAGTTATAATTTAATTAAGGCCTTATCATCATCTATTAGTTTGTTAACTTAATTATCAAAATAAAATTATTTATCCTTGTATTAGTTAGTAATATTTTTCCCCTAACCTAATTGTATTTTACAAAAATTACTTTTTAATAAGTTAACTTGTTTATAAACTAATATTGACAATTAGTTAAAATTTGTTTTAGTGGACTAGATGAAGACTATGCGGGTATGAAAAGAGATGAAAAATAAAACGAAAAATAAATATCCAAGTTAAAAAAAGGAGGAAAAGAAGGTGACAGATAAAAGTTTGTGACCTTTTTTTACTGTTAGTCCAAACTAACAAGTCAAGGTTAATTTTGTTAGGATGTGTTAGTTATGCAAGACTGTTTTGGGAGGTTAATTTGGATAAAACTTATTATAGCTCAAATGAATTGTAATTAATACTATATTAGATATGTTAAATTACATTTTTCTTCAATTAATTGCAATCTCACTTAATCACATCCTCTCTCTCTGATTCATAATAGAGGTTAATCAACAAATATTAGTTGGTTTGACGCGGATCGGAAACTAAGTGGTCCAAATCCAAATAACTTAATAACCACTAACATAAAATTAAGTAAAATTAAATCAGACAACAAGAGCTGATCAATCATGTCTAACTGTTTGTTACTTTAGTGAATGGAAATAATATATTTGAAGGTAGGTTCTTGGAAAATTGTTACACAATCACTAACATTAATAACAATTATATGTTTGGGCAGCCAAATAATTTTTTGTTATTCAGGGAAACAAGATAGGTAGCTAAGAAAGAAACACGACGAGCTAGAGAAAATAATGAACAAATTTAGATACAAATGGGGTGTGATAGCAATAAAACAATAAAGTAGTAGTGAGAAACTGAAATAATAATAAACATGCAAAAGAGAAAATTAAAAACGAAAAGAAAGAAACAAAGAAAATTTACATATAATTCCCTCGGACATACCTGTTAAACTGTTATCCTCAAGGTATAATGCACTTAAAGAGGTGAGTTTTCCGACTTGCTTTGGTATGCCACCTGTATTTAGGTTAATCAGCATATAATAAGATGGCAAGAAGTCTTAATTATATTGACCAAATTTTACAAGAACTCTTCGTTTTCGAGCAAGAAAGGTACTAGTGAGGATAATGACCATAAGGAGGATGCTCAAGAGGACGTAAGTGATGAGAACGATGGTTATATTTCGTATTCAGATAATGAATCTACAGCTATAAAGACAAGAGGTTCATCTAGAGTGGATAAGAGTCAATTTTCACGCGTATGACGCGAAGTGCTACACGAGAAGCATATTGTAGAGGAGTTCATCCTAGAGGAGAAAGATATAGATACTATCGAGGTGGATGCTATGGTGGTAGGCACCCTAGAGATTTCTAGCCTGCATCGGATGCTGGATTGCCTAGGCGGACTAGGAGCAGCTCCGCTCTTAGTTCAATTGTGTTGGCCCTATTTTTGGATTAGACTTAGTAGTTATTTTTTCATTGGTTTTAGTTTACTCAAATTGTTTAGGACTTGGGTGTTTTTTCTTTGGTTTAGGCTTTGATACCAGCCGGACGTATTAGCGGGCTTGATTTTTGTCGTTTACTTAAGGCCAAAAACTCCGTTGTGAACTTTTGTTCGGATTGCAATAACTCGAGGAGTCTGCCTTGAAAAAGGGCTTGAGCCCAATTATGACATATATATATATATATAGACCAAATCACCAAATTGCTGGAAACTATTTTTCCACGATTTCGGTCAACAAGTTGATCCACTAAACGTCCTACAATTGTGTTGAAAAAAGACTACCATAAAATTTTGACTTTGTTTATTCTAATTCGTTATATATCACAAGCAGAAATCACATTTCCATTGACTATGACCTGTAGTTGGTAAGTATAAAGAAAGTCTTTTTAATAATTCTACATAATCTTTAGGAAATTCAATTATGGATAAAACCAAAAAGAGTTTTATGACCTTTTTCTTGTTGATTTCATAAGTCATGAGTTACATATATGAGCAGGAAATTGGGGAATTTAATTTTTGTTGCTTTAAGTTTAGGAGAACTCGAGATTCAAGGGGAAAAAGAGCATGTGATTCTTAAGCATCGTCCAGATCTCACTAATTTTGAATAATATTCAATCAAATAATTATTTCACAACCCAAAACCAAAGAAATATATTAATTAATATCTCACAGAGAAACAAAACTGAAGAATAATGATGTTAAAACCATGTAGAAATTTGTAAAGCACCTGTCAAGCTATTGTTGTAGAGCATAATCTCCACCAATGAAGAAATGTTGAAGATAGAACATGGAATATTACCCGTTAGAGAGGCACTTTGGATTTCTAATCTCTCTAACTTTGAAAGTTTTCCGAATTCCTGAGGAATTTCTCCTGTAAATGTTGTAAGGCATTCAATCGAGCATTTATGTTAAATTGGTTTGTAAATGCAATATCTCTTTTATTATCACCTTTTCTGATCAAATTACGAAGAATGTTATGAAATCATTCAGAAAATTAGGAGGAGATCATACCTCTCGTGAAGTAGTTCATCCCTAGAGATAACTCCCTAAGCATGCACAAATTTCCAATTTCACTTGGGATGTTGCTGAAACGGTTTTTGGACAATGACAGGATCTCAAGCTCAGTGCACTTGTATATATTTGAAGGAATTTGCCCGTAAAATTGATTTGTCGAGAGAGTGAGCTTTTTTAGTTTTGGCATGTTGTTGCACATGTCACTTGGGAGCTTATCTGAAAAACAGACAATTATGTGTTAATATCATGTAATTATGATACATAACATTAAACCATTATCCCTAGATATAATCTCGTAATTAATTAGACCTAGTTTAAATATTTAATGATATTCTTATTTAATAACTTAAAATTTTAAATTAGGTAACTATTCAATATGATATCAGAGCCCAGACCAAAAAGATGGTTGAATCCTCTCCGTCATTCAATTAAAAAAAAATAAAAAAAATTCAAGTGCAAAGCCAAAACAAAAGAAGTCTGCCTACTAACATTAGCTCTTAGATTAATTAGGTGGTCATTTAATAATGATCGAATTCCAGTCTCTCTCTAATATTTCCATTGAAATGGTTATGGATAATGACTGGATTGAAAAGTGGTCTGCTGTAGAATAAAAGAATACAATAAAGGAAAGCTCAATAATTGAAGCTCGTTCCCTAATGCTAGTTAACCATCAAAATGGAAATTTGAAATCAATCTGAAAATCAACTTTCCAAAAATAAATTTTTTAGAAGATACTAATGGTATAAATTTTAGAGGAAAAAACCATTTAATTATGATCAATTTTTCAATTTTTTATCTACACTTTCAAATGTTTGAAATTGTCATCTGTATTTTGCTAAAAAATTTAGATTGTCATTGTACTTTGTAAAAGTTTTTAAATTGTCATATCGAGCATTTAGGTATTAACATGTAACTCATTTTTTACCAGAATTATTATTTTTTCGTTAGAAATGAGACAAGTGTTAACACCTAATGACCCAGATGACAATTTAAAATTTTTTATAATGGACAAATGACAATCTGAAATATTTAAAAGTTCGAATAAAAAATTAAAAAAACGATCATAGTACGAGGATAAATTGTTTTTTCCTTTAAATTTTAAATGAGTGAAAGTCAAAGCACTAGGTCATGGAGCATCGGGACATGAAATTGCGAAGGCGTATAAAAGGAGTTTGGAAAGATATGATTGAAGCTAACAAATATGTTCCTTTTTTTGTTCAATAAACAATATTAACGAGTGAGCTAGGGCCAAGAAGATGACTACAAAAATGGGAAACAGAGGACAGATGAAATTAATACATATTGTTTTTTCTAACTTTAGAATTAATGCATGTCAAAGAATGTAAACTCATTCAAAATGAAAAGTCAAAGTTCAGCGGTTGAAGGAAGAGTACCAGAAAATTTATTATCTCGAAGATCTATTTCCTTCAAGGTTGATATATTGAATAGGGAGGAAGGTACGGAACCATAGAAGGAATTGGTGCCGAGATACAGTATCTCAAGATAAGAAACATTCGCAAGCTCTTGTGGCAATTCACCTACGAAGATTGATATAGTATTAAACAAACAATTTGGATATTATGCATGAATATTTGGTTCCAGTATAAATTTGAATCAACAATATATGACGGCTAGGATCATACCTGCGAAATTATTGTAGAATAAACGTAGCTCTTTAAGCTCTGCGCACTTATATATATTTTGAGGAATTTGCCCCGACAATTGATTCTTTGACAAATACAACAATTCTAATTTTGGAATATAGTTGCATAAATCACTTGGAAGACTACCGGATAGATTATTAAACCTAAGATCAATGCTTCTCATAGAAGACACGTTGAAGATGCCATAAGGTATGGAACCCGTCAAGTTGTTATGCTCGAAATTTATCACCTTTAAACGCCGCAAATTCGACAACTCATGTGGTATCAAACCTGTGAAATAGTTGAAACTAATGTCCAAAGATCGAAGAAACGTTAAGTTTCCAAGATGAGGAGCAATAATTCCTCCTATGTTCAAATTAGAAAGATCCAAGGATGTCACCCTTAGATGTTTGGCACCACAGGAAACACCAATCCAGTTACAGAATGATGTGTTAGTGGACCAGTTCTTGGCCAAAATATCGTAAGGGTCTGAAGTGATGGAATTTCGGAAGGCAAGTAATGCATCTTGGTCTGTGGTTAAATTGGCAAATATTCCGCCTGAGCAGAATGAAATGTTATTTAGTAAAAACAGAACAAGAGCAAAGGAAAAGCAAGAGTTCCCCATGAAATGCATGATAAATTGATAATAATGGCATGTCTCAGTTCATACTTGTGTATTTATAAACCTGAGAAGGAAGTACTTAGCAGCAAGAAGACCACGTTGAAAGCCACCTTGTATTACGTGGTCTACGGGCAAAACAAAAGACTGATGTATGACCTTTGATGGTGCTTTAATATACAGACGAGTATAGCTAGTGACTTCCCCTTAAATTGGTTCATCGCATTCTTCTAAACCATTCATTACTTGGTCTACGGACAAGAGAAAATTGCATCGAAAATAAAAGACTGATGTATGACCTTTGATGGTGCTTTTATATACAGACCAACTGACCAAGTCAGCTAGTAACTTAATTCCCCTTAAATGGGTTCATTGCATTCCTTCTAAATCATTCATTTGCAATTATTATAGTATAGAGTGACATTTAATTTACTCCATTGCGATTTATAAAATATTTAAAACATGTGCTTAAAAAAATGTATTTTAATCTAACCCTTCATAATATTTAAACAAGTTCACATCGTCCCCTTTATTAATTTTCCATCTAATTTTATATTTCTAAGACTAAAATATCTTATTATATAATAATTAGGTTTTAAATGAGTATTAATATTTTAGTATTGATGACATAATTGTCTTGTTTAAACGACTACCTTTTTTTATTATTATTTTTTAAATGATTGTCCTTTTTTATTTATTTTTATTTAATTTAGTTATTTGATTTTTACCCTTAAAATATTTTTATTTGAAGTTAAATTGAGACTTGACAGAAGAAAAATATATATTTTTTTATTAATTATTGTTAAAATTACATAATTGAACTTACATTGAGCAAAAAAAAAACATAATATATCATTGATATTAGAGAAGAAGATGTCGTTGATCCCTGCTAACTGAAAATGATAGAAAAAGATAAAAAATAAGGAAAAAAGAATAAATTTTTGAAGAAAGAAACGTTTGCACTAAAAATGAAAATAAAGTGAGGAAAAGAATGAAAATGACGATGATGATGAGAAAAATTAAAAACAAAAAAAGATAATTTGACTTAAAAAGAGAAAAAGTATTTTATATTAAAATAATAGGGTATTTTAGACATTTTAACACATAGATAAGAATTACACTCTTATTAGTAAGAAGCTTATTTGAAATTAGATTTTATTTTTAAGAGGAGTTTTTACCAAGACCTCCACCTCATATATAACAACCAAAGCCAAAAGAGGTTACAGAGGTGCATGATCCAAGGATCAACGAGACTGTTCAAACAGTGGTGCCCACGAAAGTACATAGGAAACAGAGGCTCAGCACCATAAACATTATAGCTATCGATAAAATTAATACAGCTCGGCCCATACAAATTAGGCACGGTCAGAACGCCCCTCTTGCGAAGTGAAGCTCTAGGAACCATTACCGGTCTCAAATGGAGGCGCCCAGTCTTCCGGGCAGCAATGGCCATCGGCGTGACGACCATTTTGCAGTAATTTATCCTTCATATCCTTCACGGCAAGCCTTCAAAAGACACCTATCTCGGCCCAACAACGATCAAGGTTATCATGCATATAAGAAATCTGCATAAACAAAGAAGTATGCCACAACAAATTATCAGAAAACGTGAACCTGGGCATTATCGAAGTATTGATCGCTACGGGAGAAATCCTCGCTTGGTTTTTGTCCATCTTAACCTGCACCCAAGCCATACACTTCCTACGAACCAAGATCAAGTTCTGAATAACACAAGGAATACAGAAAAGATAATAGATGGAGTTAGTGATTACCTGCTTGTTCTCCTTCTCACTCCCCACATAGAGTAGGGATAAAATCTGGACAGCACCGCATCTACAGCCTGAAGTGAGGGCAGGAACATTAATGGTGTTTTTCTTCATGTTAAAATAACAACTCAGTGAAATATGAAATTCGGCATACCCCATTTATCCACAATGATTAACCCTCTTAACTGACCTTCCATAGGGGCATTCGGATAATGCCAAGAATTTTGAGTTTCTGCCCCTCGCTTAGCTAAGAGATCCGCGATATGATTTCCGTCGTGGTATATGTGGGAGATAGAGACGTGCATGGATCGTGCAGTCTTGTAGAAATCCATAATAAGTTGAGTTGTGTTACAATCAGAAAAAAGGAAGCAAAATTGTATTCGAACTCTCTGAAGATTTTTACAGCTGTACAAGTTGATTATATACAAGCTAAGAGAAAGCAAATAAATATCTAGTAGTTGGAATCACAGCCATACACGTGTTCTAATCCTGAGTGAGCTGTAGTTTGTTGACTTCAACTGACTCTTAACAAACAAAAAAACAGAGCAGCAGCTTAATATGTAATAGACCCCCCTCAAGGTGGAAGGAAAGGATTCTTGACTTCCAGCTTGAACATGAGTGATTGGAGCTGGGGAGCTGGAAGAGCTTTAGTGAATATGTCAGCCACTTGATGTATAGAACGAACAGGAAGAAGTTTAATGAAGCTGGTGGACACCTTGTCGCGTACAAAATGACAATCAAGTTCAATTTGTTTCGTACGTTCGTGAAATAAGGGATTTTCAGCGAGATGCATAGCAGCTTTGTTGTCGCAATATAAAACAGCAGGTGCTTGAAGAGGAATCTGTAAATTCTGAAGTAAATAGGACAGCCATACGAGCTCACTAGTCACCATAGCTAGAGCCCGATACTCTGCTTTGGCAGAAGACATAGAAACAACAAACTGTTTCTTAGATTTCCAAGAAATCAAGGATTGACCAAGGAAGATGCAAAATCCAGTGGTGGACCGTCGTGTGTCCTGACAGGAGGCCCAATCGGCATCGGCAAATGCTGTCAATCTGAGATCAGAAGATGCCGAAAAGAAAATGCCTTGGCCCGGAGTGCCTTTGAGATACCTCAAAAGGTGATGAACTGCAGCCAAGTGTGGTGTTCTTGGGTGCGCAACAAACTGACTTAGCTTATTAACAGTGAAGCTAATGTCAGGCCTGGTCAATATAAGATATAATAATCGACCAATAAGCTGCCTATAACTGGTAATGTCAGATAAAGGATCTCCATCAAAAGAGTTTAGCTTAAGGTTGGGATCCATAGGAGTATGTAATGGTTTAGAGCCAAGATAACCAGTATCTTCAAGAAGTTGTAAAGTGTATTTTCGCTGACAAACAAGTATCCCAGCTTTTGAACGAGCAACCTCTAAACCCAGAAAATACTTTAGAGATCCTAGATCTTTAAGCTTGAATTGAGTATGCAAGAAAGTTTTCAAATCTGCAATGAGAGACTGATTTGGTCCAGTAATAAGTATGTCATCCACATAAACAAGAAGTACTAGAAAATCTGAGCCAAATCCTTTAGTAAACAGGGAATAATCCGCTTTGGATTGGGTGAATCCATAGTGAAGCAGAGAAGTGGAGAACTTAGCATACCATTGTCGGGAAGCCTGCTTCAACCCATAAATGGACCTGTTCAGTTTGCATACCAGCTTAGCAGACTGAGATGAACATGGAACTGAAGGTTGATAACCTTGTGGTATATCCATGTAAACTTCTTCAAATAAATCGCCATTCAGAAATGCGTTGTTAACATCAAGCTGAGCAAGATCCCAATTTTGAGCACTAGCCAAAGCCAAGACAGCTTTAACAGTTACTAGCTTAGCCACTGGTGAATAAGTATCCACAAAATCAATTCCTTCTAACTGACTATAGCCCTTAGCTACTAGTCTAGCTTTATGTCGTTCTAAACTACCATCTGAGTTATATTTAGTCTTAAAGACCCATCGGCAACCAATGGAATGAGATCCAGCAGGCAGAGGGACTACATCCCAAGTATGATTTGATTCCATAGCTGTTAGTTCTTCCTGCATAGCTTGCCTCCATTCGGGGAATTGAGTAGCAGCTTTATAGGTTTGAGGTTCAGGATGAACAGTGATGTTCAGGCAGAAAGCTCTATAAGAGGGTGAGAGAGCATCATATGACAAATAGGAAGACAAAGGATAGGCACATTGATCAGAGGCAGTTGTGGTATGCTGAATTAAACCACAATGATAAGCTTGTAAGTAAGAAGGAGGTTTAGTTGCTCTAGTGGATCTCCTGGATGTAACTGGAAGGTGAGAAGAATCTGCTATATCCTGAGAAACAGGCAAGGAAACCACTGGAATAGGCAATAAAATATCAGGAAAAGAGTCTGGAACAGTATCATCAAAGGAGGAAGTCTTGAAAGGGAATGTCTGTTCATGAAAAAGCACATCCCTGGAGATAAAAATCTCTTTGGAATCTAAATCCAAAAGTTTGTAACCTTTGATACCCTGAGGATAACCCAAGAAGACACAATGTCTGGACCTGGGAGAAAACTTATGTCTTTGGGAAGGAAGAGTTGAAGCATAGGCTTAACATCCAAAAACTCTGAGTGAGGTATAGTCAAAAGAGGTGTTAAATAACAACTCAAAAGGTGATTTATTGGCTAGATGCAAGGAAGGTGTTCTATTAATAAGAAACACAGAAGTTAATAGACAATCTGTCCAATACTTGAGAGGAAGCTTTGACTGAAAATACAAAGATCTTGCTACATTTAAGAGGTGTTGATGCTTTCTCTCCACAACTGAGTTTTGTTGGGGTGTTTCTACACAAGAAAACTGATGTAATACCCCTTTAGACTTAAAAAACTCTTGGAAAGACAAATCAGGAGCATTATCAGATCTAAACACTTTAATCTGAGCATGGAACTAAGTTTCAACCATCAGAAAGAACGGTGGTATAATGGTCAGCACTTCAGACTTGGATTTGAGCAAAAAGATCCAAGTAAATCTAGTAAAATCATCCACTAAGGTAAGGAAGTATCTGTAAGGATTTGTGGGAGCATGGTTAAAAGGTCCCCAAATATCAGCATGAAGAAGATCAAAAGCAGATACAGATCTTGAAATACTGTTATGAAAAGGCAACCGCTTCTGTTTTGCCAAAGGACAAACTGAACAGACATTATGTGAAGGTTTGCTCCTATCAAAACCAAGTACAGATTGTAATTGTTCCAATATAGGGAAAGAGGGATGCCTTAGTCTATCATGCCAAGTATATACTGAGACTTTATTTATCAGAGGAACAACCTTACAAGAACGAGAAACAGATGAATTCATGTGTAAAACATATAAACCTTCTTGAATATCAGCCCTGCCAATCATCTCCTGTAAGCTGGAATCCTGAATCAAGCAATGATTGGCCAAGAAAGATACAGATAGCTGAGAAAATTTCATCAAATAGCTCAGAGATAATAGATTGAATCTGAAATGAGGAACATATAGGACATCATGAAGCACCACAGAGGGATGAAGATTAATAACACCCTTGTAAGTAACTGTAAATGAGGAACCATCTGGAAGAAGAACTTGGGTACCAGAAACAGACTCAAGTTGATCAAATAAGGACATATTGCAGCAGATATGTCTACTAGCGCCAGAGTCAATGATCCAACTAGACTTGTCAAAAATAAAGCTAGCAGAAGCACTCAAGGTAATACCTGTGGTGGAAACTTGTTGCTCAGTGACTTGGCCAGAGTTAGATGCAGCCTGGACCTGGACATTAGTTGTCATCTGAGAAGTCAACAAAGATAAAAGATGTTGATACTGTTGGTCAGTTAGTGCAGGAATAACAGTATGAGAAGGGGAAGAACAGGAGTCGGGGGCAGATGAAGAGGAAGCCACATCCACTTGGTTGACAGCGTGAGAAGATGAGGGCTGGTGAATGGATTGAGGTGCTCTCGGTCTATGGCCATTGAAATAGCCCGGAGGATAGCCATAGATCTTGTAACAGCGATCGACTGTGTGATTGGTACCTTTACAATTAGAGCATTTAATCTTGTTTTTGCCTTTGAAAGCAGGGGCACCACGCCCAAAACTATTGTCGCGTCCAGAACCAGGACTAGCACGCTGCGGAAAAGAATTGGAAGGAACATGACGAAAGGCAAAAGCCATTGGAGAAGGAGTTGAAGATGCCACAGAGCCCAAGCCTCTCTGTCTCTCCTCCTGACTGACCAACGCGAAAACCTTACTCATGTTTGTAAGTGGATCCATCATGAGGATTTGACTGCGAATCGGAGCAAAAGACTCATGGAGCCCCATGAGAAAGGCCATAACATACTCGGACTGGTAGTAATTGCACAACCCTCGCACACCATCACAGGAGCATCTATTGCAGGTACACACAGGTCTGTAATTTGAGAGTTCTTCCCAAATAGCTTTAAGCTTCAAATAGATGCTGACGGTGGTGGAATCCCGGCGTGTAGAGAGCAAAGCTTAGCGAAGCTGATATATGCGTGGTTCATTCGATTGTTGAAATCGATCGTGAAGATCCAACCATATGTCGCGTGCGGAGTCAGAGAACAAAATCGAAGCTGCAATCTCCTTGCTAACAGAGTGAAGAATCCAGGAAATGACGACATGATTGTTCCTGATCCAAGCCTTGCGACGCGCCTCGGAGTCAGTCGGTGTAGGAGGAAGAAGTGATCCCTCAACAAAGCCGTGTTTGTTTTTGGCAGACAACGCAATGATCATTGATCGACTCCAAGTATTGTAGTTATCACCGGTGAGATTCTGCGAAACCAGGAAGGAATTGAGATGTTCAGATGGCGGAAGGAAATAGGGATCATCAGAAGCAAATGCCGCTGGAACGCCAGAAGAACCACCGGAATCCATGGCAAATTGCGAGAAATCTACACAAAAATCCAGAATGATCGGCGAAGAAGCTTGCCGGAAAAGAGAAGAAACCGCCGGAGAGAGGAGAGAACGGCGTCAAAAAAAAAAAAAAAAAAAAAACAGAGCACAGAGAAGCTAGATGTCTACTGATACCATGTTACAATCAGAAAAAAGGAAGCAAAATTGTATTCGAACTCTCTGAAGATTTTTACAGCTGTACAAGTTGATTATATACAAGCTAAGAGAAAGCAAATAAATATCTAGTAGTTGGAATCACAGCCATACACGTGTTCTAATCCTGAGTGAGTTGTAGTTTGTTGACTTCAACTGACTCTTAACAAACAAAAAAACAGAGCAGCAGCTTAATCTGTAATAAGTTTCTCTTAGATCACCTGATCGCCGATGCTGTAGTATATTCAACACAACCTGGGCATCAAGCTCAATCCAGATGTCCGCATATCCTATTTCTTTGGCTAGCTTGATTACTTGGACAACGACCATAAGTTCAGCAAGGGTGTTTGAGGCAATACCAACCCCACAGCTGAATGCTAGCACTATCGATATCATACAATCCCATATGATTCCTTCCATACCCGATGGTCCTGGATTACCTTTCGAGGCACCGTCCATGTTGAGTTTCAATTTCCCCTGAGTTGGCCTCAACCATTGAATCACCAATGTTTTTTTTGCTGGAGGTTGTTGAAGACGGATTCCAAAAAGCTTAGCTTTGTATATGTCTCCTTTCCAATTGCTTCGCTTCATATGGGAAGTTTTACTCCAACGTGACAGGTGGATGCGAACTTGTCTGATAATATTATAAGAATTGAAGCTGGTTCCACCATGTTTTGCGCGATTACGTTCAGTCCAGATGTACCAAAAGATCAGACCCGGTAAGATAACTCTAATATGATTCTTCCCACTAAAAGCCGACGAGTTTATCCAGCTCTGAAAAACCATACCCGATGTCTCAAGCCCTGACATTTGAACTCCGAAGATGCTGGAGAAGTGATCCCAAACATGTTTTGCTTTTCCACTGGATATAAAGAGATGTAGCACTATTTCAAGCTGTGAACAACACTGGCACTTGGACGGGAAGGTGATACCTTTACAGTGCAATCTCTCATGGACAGGAATCCAGTCATATATGAGTCTCCAAAGGAAGATCATGATAGTCGGGGTAAGATCCGCCGACCAGATTAAACTTTTTAAAGGAACAACATTCATTTTTTTCCTGATACAATTCCAAGTGGACTTTATGGAAAAGCGCCGTTAGTACTAATCGTCCATATGGGGGAATCCTTCACCATTGTGTCAAAGGGAACCTCCATGGTAGTCACGGCTTTCTCATGTCCAATTACAGAATTAAGAATGTCAGCATCCCAAGTATCATTCACCCAGAAATCCTTCACCTTCAAAGATCCTAGGGCCTCGTCAATATGGATGTCATGCAAAGCCTCCTCGGACCACCTGTCATGCCAGAAAGATAGTAAGCCTTCATCCAGTGTCCAGGCATTGTGTTTCTCGGCCTTGTCCCGACTCCTCCTAATCTTCTCCAGGCATGTGAGTGGTTGTTATTCACATTAGCTAAAGTGGGGTGAATTCCATGACAGTATCTATCTCGCATATATTCGGCCCAAAGAGCGTTACTCGTCCGAAGTCTCCACCAAAGTTTATGCGAGAACGATTCGATTATATCATCAATGTCACGCACTCCCAAGCCACCTTCCGACTTCAGAAAACACACCTTTTTCCAAGCAAACCAATAAATACGCCTCTTATCATTCGAAGAGCCCCAAAAGAATCTATTAAGCATAAGTTCCAAGGATCTTACCACAGCTTTGGGAGGATTCAGAATTTGCAGAGTATGCATGGGGATGGAGTAAAGGACCGATTTTATCAATTGCAGCCGCCCTCCATGCGAGAGTTTGGCCAGTTCCCAGCCTTGAATCTGAGCTCTAACTTTGGTTATAATGTCGTCAAATAGGGCTATTCTACGTCTACCTGTGAAAAATGGAGCTCTGAGGTATTTGATCGGAAGTCTATCCCGCGAGAAAGTGAGGACATCTTGGACCGAAGCCGCAGCCATGTCGGAGTTATTACCCACCACGAAGGAGCTTTTGTTGTTATTAAGTTTTTGCCCTGAAGCCCCTCCGTAAATATCCAAAATGAGTTTGATGCCTTGAAGAGAGGATCTTCTACTATTCGTGAAGATTATGGTGTCATCCGCATAGGCCAAGTGTGAGATAGCAACAGATGAGGGAGTTTTAAATCTGGCATCTTGGTGCTCGATCATGTACTTGTCAAGAAGGATGGAGAGATAGTCCGCTCCGATGACAAACAAGGAAGGTGAGAGTGGGTCACCCTGTCTTAGTCAACGCGATGAAGGAAAAATGCCTGCGAATGCTCCGTTAACCGTAACCGAGAACCAACAGTTATTGACAGCTGCCTGAACCCATCGAATCCATGTGTCTAGGAAACCCTTTCTACGGAGGACCACGAAAAGAAACTGCCATTCCATCCGGTCGTATGCTTTAGCCATGTCTAGCTCAGAGCACGTTCTTGTCCCTACCACGAGAGTCCATCGAGTGGACCATCTCTTGAGCTAAGAGAATGTTATCGCTAATAAGGTGACCCTTAACGAAACCACTATGGTTTGGGGAGATAACTTTCGGTAATACTGCGGCAAGCTTGAGTTCATGATTTTCGTGATGATTTTATTCTTCACATTACAAAGGCTGGTGGGTCTAAAGTCCAACCAATGACACGGGTTATCTTTCTTCGGGACTAAGACAATTTGAAATTAGCTTATTTGAAATTAGTTTATAATAACATGAAGTTGAATTGAAATAAAATTAATACAATAAGATATTTTAAATATTTTATAAATCAAAGAGAGTAAATTAAATTTTACTGTTATATATATATATATATATATATATATATATATATATATATATATATATATATATATTCATTCGCCAGTTTAATATTGGCATTAGAATCTGTCATAAATAACGTTGTTTCTTTTTTAACTCAGAAAGTTTATGGGGAAATTAATTTCCTCTGGAATACTGAAATAGCAATTCATTTTTAAGAGGCAAGAAATAATATCCGCTTAGATATAATTAATAACAGGGGAGTTAAGAATAACTTCCCATCGGTTTGGATATTTTCACTTAACTCCCCATAAATTTATACTACATAATAGGATATAAACACTGCATTATATCATATTTGTACTATATTATGTGAAATTTATACGTGGGGAGTTAAATAAAAATATGATGTCCAATTGGAGAGTTGAATAAAAATATGATGCCCAGTTATGGATTTATCCCACATTACCCTCTAATAACATGTATGTGATGTAGTTTGCATTGATTATTAAATTATAGAGATACTAGCGTTTACCCGTCCAATACATCAATGTCGTATTAGTTTGTTGATATTTTCGCAATGGTTAAAGAGAGAGAGAGAGATTTAAATTAGTTATGAGAATGACTTTTTATGTGTCAAATAACGCTCTAGTCTATTATTATATAGGGAGAATTACATACGGGGTCCCTAAGGTTTGGTCTAATTGTAGATCGGTCCACATAACTTTGGATTTTACATGATAGTCCCTAAGGTTTGATTCCCTGCTGACCGTTAGGGTTCCGTCAACCCCTGAATTTTTTCTTTCGAAATTGCCCCTGATTTTAGGACTATCATGTAAAATCTAAAGTTATGTGGATCGCTCGGTAATTAGGCCAAACCTTTAGGGACCTGTATATAATTCACCCTAAAAAAAATCAGGGGCAATTTCGGAAGAAAAAATTCAGGGGTTGACGGAACCCTAACGGTCAACAGGGACTTCTAATGGAATCAAGCCTTAGGGACTATCATGTAAAACCCAAAGTTATGTGGACCGCGCCGTAATTAGATCAAACCTTAGGGACCCGTATGTAATTCTCCCTATTATATATTATATATTATTTATATATCTTATAAAAGCACGAAAGTTTCTTATAAAATGTTGATCGTCTAAGATACCCTCATAATAGTTATGTCAATAATTATTAGTTATGGGTAATTATGTAAGTACGTGTTATAAATTATTAATTTAATTATATTTAAAAAGTACTTATTAACTAGGACTTTTGGTCGAATTTGAACTTCTTCAACTCACAAAAAAAAAAGAAAAAAGATACATAGTTGAACAAGGATTGTTTTAATATTAATATATTAATTAATTGTGATGAGGCCAAATCATGCTCAGATGAGCGCCGCACACGTGTCGCAATCTGAAGGACCCAGAGCTTTAACGCTCGTGGTAATGGGCTCGTGGAATTGACCCGGCCCATTCCCTCATCACATATCTAATCCAGACTTGCACGCCTCGGCCCAAGTCACGAGCGTGGGATCCATCCACCAATCCCCTCGGACGCTCGCATTATGGTCCTAAGTGACGCCCAGATCCCCACTCTTCTACACCAGGGACCCCTACTGTAATTGCGCTCGGGTTCATACGCTCTACGCTCGTACCCCTAGCACTCGTGGTCATCCGCCAGGGGAACCCCTCTCGAGCATCACCAGCGCTCGGGCTCAGTGTCAGAAGGCACTATTCGCCTCGAGGGTCAATCCCACAGTAGTGAAGTCCCTCTTGAGGGCATTCTTAGAGGTGCGAGGAGCGTTGCTGGGTATGGTATCTCCACGCTCGCCGCTCTCCAACCACCTCTGACACAGTGGTAGTGCGCACCTCGTACCGGGCACACCACAGGCTTTCAGAGCCATCACATGACGCCACGTGTCTAGGGCAGCACAGGATTTGGGACCACTTGGTCAGATTACCCAAAATACCCTGGCCCCTAACATATAAATAAGGGATTCACATGCACACTTTCCTAAGTCATCTTCTCTACAAACTCACCCGCACTGAACTGGGCATTCTCCTCAATTTTTCTTCTTCTCCAAGCTCTGCATTTCACACACACACCATTGTTGCATCCATACTGCATTCTGACCCTTGGTGTTATCATAGATGGAAGAACCCATGCTTCAAAGGAAACCCAGTTCCTGAGGCTCAACGCCTATGATGGTCTTCCCTTCCACACACAAATTCTAAAGTAATTGGTGTTTAAATCCCTTCAAAGTTTCTGCACCATCATTTTTGGCGCCGTCTGTGGGAAACCATCTTCATCTTCATCATTTTCATCTGTTTCTTCCTCTTTAAGCTAGTGAAAAGTAACACCTGCAACACCAATCATGGTAACAGTTACAAGGTCAGGTTTGGTCGACAACAGGGGCGTTCTTCCTCCATTGAATGAAGGGAACTCGGATGGCGGAGCCAACGCCGCTGTTACTCAAACCGGCAACACTCCTGTAGGTGGGAGTACTCCTCCAGTCGCAGATGGGGGAAAGGGGAAAGAGGTTGTGCCGGGATCTCACCCAGATGGAGAAAATGGAGCAGGAAGATCTAGTTCTGCTATTCCGCCTGCAGCGCTCGCGCCCGCCGCCACTGTCCCCAACCCCGCTGTTCACTCCATGGCGATACCACCACCAGGGTATGTGTATATGCAGCCTGGGATGATGCCAGGAATGATGCCAAGTATGGTGCCCATGGTACAGTTTTACCAAGTAGGCACTTTGCAGCTTCCCATCTCCCTGACCAGAGAGATTCAAGGGGTGGAATGTCCCAAATGACATCACAACAACTCCAAGCGTTATACGCTCAGTGCGAAGTACAGGCCGCACAAAACGCCTGAAATCACTTCACCGCCGTCTATTTCCCCTCGAGGGCAGGTGCTCAGGTAGCTCCACCAATGGGTGGATGGCAGACTCACCCCTTAGCTGCTGCCCAGAACGTGCTAAGGGCCCAGCCACCGCCGCCACCTCCAGCACAAGGAAAAGATGTACCCCCTAGGGCGGATTAAGATCTGCGCCCAGTGGAAAAGGAAAAAGCCTCTCCCGCGAGGGGAGAAGTTGAAGAAGAGGTCCAATCCAGGACCACGGGAAGAACGAGTAGAAGAGAAGGAGACGACCCTCGTCTGGCTGCTGTCCAGAACCAGCTCGAAGGTTTGCAGCAGATGGTGGAGCAACTCTCTCGAGCACGGTCTCAAGTCCCTCATACTGGGTACGAGAGGTCCAAGGCCAGACGCTCGTCTCCCCCGTAGCCAAGCCCCTCGCCGCTGGAGGTAGGAAGATTATGAAGAGCATGACCGCGAGGGCGGGAACCATAGGCCTTTGACAGGCGGTTAGCCCCTCACTGATGAAGTTCGAATGGCCCGTGTGGGGATGGGCAAAATCCCCACATCCGTCAACCGTTACGATGGGACCACCGATCCGGCCGAGCACCTGGATCACTTCGTGCATCTGATGCACCTGTACGAGCATTCCAATCATTACTGGATGAAGGTCTTTGTCACTTCCCTAGTGGAAATGGCATAAGAGTGGTACAAAAAGCTGCCCCCTCGCTCCATCAGAGGGTACGGAGATTTGACAGAAGCGTCATGAGTCACTTTAATTCTCTGAAGGCACCAGCTCCCGCTGCCACAGCTCTCTACAGCTTGGCGCAAGGACCGAGTGAGACCCTCAAGTCCTTCATGGGCAGATTCAACAAAGAGATCCTATTGGTGGAGAAGCCCTCGATGGATTTCTTGAGGTACGTACTCTTTGGGGCAGTTAATATGAAGAACTACGTCAGCAAGGAGTTCGTGGAGGAGGTGGTAAAGAAAAAGCCTCGCTCACTGATGGAAATCAGAGATACAGTTGACTCCTTTTTCACCCTCCAGGACATGTACATCACGAGGGAGAAGAAACTCGTAAATGCCCCTCGAACCAAATGGGGGCCTGGAGGACGAAGGTGAGCCCAAGAACCGCCGCTGCAGTCCAGTGCCCGCTCGAAGAAACTCTCCACCCCCTCGCAGATTCGAGCGCATCCCCCTCAACAGACCCATCGCTGAGGTCTATTCCATGGCAAACAAGAAACTGTTCAAGTGACCATCAAAGATGAGGAAAACCGAGGCTAAAAAACGCTCGGGGAAGTACTGTGCCTTCCACAAGCAGAAAGGGCACGACACAAACGAGTGCCGCCAACTCGAGAGAGAGATCCAAAGGCTCATTGCTGGGGGGGCACCTCAAAGAGTTTGTGAAGGTGCTAGAAAGTTATGACGAGCATTGGTTTGAGCGTGCGAGAGCTAGAGGGAGAAGCCGTTCACGCTCCAGAAGCCCTCCCCACAACCGCCCAGAGACAAGCGGGCGTGGCAAGCCCTTCGCTGTCATCAATATGATCGCTGGCGGACCCTCGGGGGGTGACTCCAATGCCTCTTGCCATCGGCACGTCCGCAGTTATGATCAGAGATCCTTAATGCCCAAACCGGTGTACTCGTTAGAAGGATCCTCACGCTCGAAGGAGAACGAGATAGTAGGGTTCAATGAAAAAGATTTAGAGCACATTGTAACACCCCATGGGGTCGGTGAAACCTTTGACTGCCCCATGGTGGTTAGTTTAGACGTTCATAACCATGTCATAAAGAGGGTTTTGATTGATAGTGGAAGCTCAGTGAACGTTCTCCCCTACTCCACATTTCAAAAGATGAATATAACATATTTTCCCCTCGAACCCCTCAGAACAGCCCTCGTTGGCTTTGGGGGTTCCGAGATCGTTCCCCGTGGACAAATTCGCTTGGCCACCTCTTTTGGTCACGCCCCACAGTGAAAGACTTTGAGCGTCCTTTATGCAGTGGTCGAGGTGGATCTCCCATATAATATCATTATTGGTTGCCCAGCCCTAGTTGACTTCAAGGCAGCCATATCAACGTACCATCAGAAAGTCAAGTTCCCCACTGCCGAGGGAACAGGCGAGGTGCTCTGCAACATCAAAGAAGCTTGGAAGTGTTACATCCTTTCACTCCGCAGCCATAAACCCAAGCAAACCATCCAAGCAGGCTCCACCAAAAGGTCAGTTGATTTCCCTAAGTTGGATGAGGATGGCCCCGAGCGCAAAAGGGCCAAATTAAACAGAAAGAAAAACAAGAAGAAAGCCTCGGGTGAGGTCAAGAATAAGAAGGATGACCCTCCCTGAGTCATCGAGGGATCCTCTTCAGAAAGCGAGGGTAATGAACCCTCAAAGAAAAGCAATGATAGGGTTACAGGGAAAAAGCGAGCGCTTGAAGCCCCTCGGCCTGAAGCTCGCATAGAACCCGCTGAGAAATTCCTGACCATTAAGTTGGAACTAGGGAATCCAGATAAGACCACCCAGATTGGCTCAAACCTCGACGGTCCATCTCAGATAATAATGATTGACTTTCTTCGAGAGAACCTTGTTGTGTTCGAATGGAAGACTTCTAGCCTCACTGGCATAGATCCGAGCGTCATTGTTCACAAGCTCAACGTGGATCCAGCCTTCAAACCAATCAAGCAAAAGAAGAGGGATGTTCATGGATTCATGAGGCAAGTCATTGAAAAGGAGGTCAACAAACTCCTTGAGGCTCAGTACATTGAGGAGATCTTATATCCTGAATGGCTTTACAACGTGGTCCTAGTCCCCAAGAGCGCTAACAAATGGCGCATGTGTAACGACTTTACAGATCTCAACAAGGCTTCCCCCAAAGATTCGTACCCCCTGCCAAAGATTGACCAGTTAGTAGATTCGGCGGCTAGTTGTGAGCTCATGAGCATGATGGATGCATTCCAGGGGTATTATCAGATCTTCATGGCACTCGAGGATCGTCCAAAAACTTCCTTCGTGGTCCATGTGGGCGTTTACTGCTTCAAAGTTACGGCATTCGGGCTCAAAAACGTTGGAGCCACCTATCAACGCCTCATCAACAGGATGTTCGAGCACGCAATCGGAAAATCCATGGAGGTTTACGTGGATGACATGATCGTCAAAAGTGAGCGCCAGCATCCCACCCGGATGACCTTCGGTGGGACTTCAATATCCTGCGCCACTATGGTATGAAACTAAACCCCTCAAAGTGCACATTTGGAGTTCGAGGGGGAAAATTTTTGGGGTATGTGGTCAGTCAAAGAGGTATCGAAACCAACCCGGAGAAAATCAAGGCGGTTATAGACATTTCTTCCCCTCGAAACATCAGAGAGGTCCAAATACTGGTGGCCAAAATTATTTCCTTAAACAGGTTCATTTCTCGCTTGGCGGACAGAAACTTGCCTTTCTTTAAAATCCTGTGTAACGCTCGCAACTTTGCCTGGACCGAGGAATGTGGGAAGGCATTGCAAGACATGAAATGGTACCTCTCATGTGCACCCTTACTAACGAAGCCTGTCCCCGGAGAGAACCTGTTCATCTACCTTTGCGCTTCCTTAGAGGCCATGAGCGCAGTCCTCATCGCAGTCTGCGAGCGTAAACACTTGCCAGTGTATTACTTGAGCAAAACTTTGCAGGGGGTAGAAAAGAGATGGAGATAGAGAAATTCGCTTTCGCCCTCGTCAACGCCTCCAGGAGGTTGAGGCCTTATTTTCAAGCTCATTCCATCACTGTGCTTATAGATCAGCCGCTCAAGCAAGTACTCTCGAAACCGGATGTCTCAGGTAGACTAATCAAGTGGTCCATAGAACTCAGCCAATTTGATATCAACTTCGAGCCTAGAAAAGCCATCCAGGCTGACGCAGTGGTGGATCTCTTGGTCGAGAGATTCGGTTTGGAACCCACACCCTCGCCAAGTGACGGTCTCTGGCTTTTATACACAAATGGTTCCTCGACCTCCCAAGGGGGGGGGGGGGAAGCCGGGTTGACCCTTAAGGACCCTCGAGGAATTGAAATTGACTACACGATCAAACTGGCTTTCCAAGTCACCAACAATGAGGCTGAGTATGAAGCCCTCATTGATAAGTCACATAATTGTCTAATTATTGAGTTTGGATTGTTATCTTTTACCCTGCTATTTGAATTGATCTTGGATAATTACTCGATTTTACGTTCTCTACCAGGAAAATACGCTTTGAAGATAATTGAGGGGAATTAGCCAAATTGATTGACCAAGGGCCCACCATCACATGTTTTGTTGGGCTTGATTTGAGGATTTAGAAGGAACAAAAGTCAGCAAGGTTGGAGCAAGTAATTAGGCCCACTAACTCCTAATTCTCATAGGAGTCCAACTTCGTAGAGTTATGTTTGTGAAAGAAATCTTAGATGGAGGACTGGAGAGAGTGGTGTTATTCTTGGAGATCGTGGGGCTACAAAGCATTGAAGAAAGAAAGTGGAATTAGTGGGCAATATATTTTGGAGTTACTAGTCCGAAATTAATGAGAGAAGGTGGGATGAAGTGGAGGAAGAAGATCAGCCCCTTTACACTACAAAAGCACGTTGCAGCAGCAAAAACGGGGGACATCTGCACTCTCAAACACAAGAGTAACGCAGCAGCAACGGGAGGAAAAAGAGGAGAGAAGACTTCAAGTTTATTCTAGTTTTCTTCTTTCTTTATTTTTCGTTGAAACTATGTTTTCAATTTCAAGCTTTGTTTGCAATTACACTATGAATTTCTAAGTTTATTTAGTTGGAATTTTCTAAAGCATGCTTAGGGTTGTGTGAGACGAATTTATTGGTGATTTTATCAAGTTATCCGTTTTATCTCTATTTTTACGACATTGTGTTTGTTCTTATTCTTTGATTATATTAAGAGCTCAAATCTTAGAATAGGCAATTCACATATAGCTAGTTAACTTATTTGGTGGAGTCTAGCCGGATAATTAACGAAGTAGCAAACAATCACTAGGCCGTTAAGTTCGACTGATTTCGTGTTGTGGGATAGACGGTCTAACTAGGCGAAGTAGGAGTTTCTACCTAGTCGGTTAGGGTTAGTGTTTCTTTAGGGTGTAATGCAATTGCCCAATTGAATCTTAAAAGGAGTTTCTGCTAAGGTTATTGGTTAATTAGAAAACGATTATTAGGAGTTTCTTTTAGTCGTTATAAACAGTAAGAAGAAACGAGGGAGCCAGAGAGGACTTGGCGACTATAGCTAGCCTAACTTCAGATTCAATTACCCTGTCAGTGATCACAGTCTTATGCATGTGTAGGAGAATTCCAGCTATTTTGTCATATATTGAATTAGTTAAGTGTTTTCTTCATTCTATTAGTTTACTTAGCTAGTTAGTTGGTTTAATCCACTCAATTCAAAAACCCCCTTTTTTTTGTTACTTTATTTTCTTGGCATATAAAAAGTTATAATTTCATCCAATCCTTGTTGTTCGACTCCCTTTACCGTTATTTTACAATTTATTTGTG
This sequence comes from Lantana camara, assembly GCA_037501455.1. Classification (NCBI taxonomy): domain Eukaryota; kingdom Viridiplantae; phylum Streptophyta; class Magnoliopsida; order Lamiales; family Verbenaceae; genus Lantana; species Lantana camara. Next base: position 96,073,303 of record CM074857.1, on the reverse strand, counting down.
TGCGATATTCGGGACTTTATTATTGGTGGCTTCGACACCCATCAATTTTTGGCGCCGTTGCCGGGGATTGGTTTGTAATTGACTTTATTTCTTTTTCTTATGCCTAGGAATCTTCGTACGGGACAACTTGCTTCATACGACCCCGAGATCGAGAAGACCGCAAAAAAGATAAGGAAGTGGACCAAACAAAGGAAAGCACAAGCATCAGTTGGTGAAAGTTCCAGATTATTTGAGCAGGAATCTGACACGGGATCTGAAAAAGAGTTCGAAATTGAGATTCCCACTGACGAGCACTCAGACAGTAACCATAGTCAAGATATGGCTCAGCAAAGAACGCTTCGGGAACTTGCCCGCCCTGTTGACCCGCAACAGCCGCTGTGTATAACCTTTCCAGACCTGCAGGAAGGCTTTGAACTGAAGTCGGGACTCATCCACTTGTTGCCATCCTTTCGAGGGTTGGAGAATGAGGATCCGAACAAGCATCTTAAGGAGTTTCACCTTGTGTGCACATCCATGAAGCCACATAACGTGACCGAAGACCAAATCAAGCTAAGGGCTTTCCCCTTTTCATTGCATGATGCAGCAAAGGATTGGCTATACTACTTACCTTCGAGGCAATTCCTTGAAAGGTACTTTCCAGCCTCCCGTGCCACCAATATTAGGCGGGAGATTTGTGGCGTGAAGCAAAGGGACTCCGAGAGCCTTTATGAGTATTGGGAGAGGTTCAAGAGGCTGCTAGCAAGCTGCCCTCAACATGGAATTTTGGACCAATTGGTTATCCAATATTTCTACGAAGGCTTGACTTCGATGGAACGCCGAATGATGGATGCCGCGAGTGGTGGAGCCATCGTTAGCAAGACACCAGCTGAAGCAAGAGACCTCATTTCGACAATGGCTGCAAATTCTCAACAATTTGGAACTCGAGAAGACATCCCTCGAAGGGTGAACGAGGTAACTCTTAGTCCTCTTAATAAAATTGAGTCTTTCCTAACAACCTTGGTAGAAAAGATGAATGTAGGTCCTACCCCACCTGCACGAGTTTGTGGAATTTGTACAAGTGTTGAGCACCCCACCGATGCGTGCCCTACACTTCACGAGGAGACTTCGGAAAACGTGAATGCGATGGATTTCCAACAAAGGAAGTTTGATCCATATTCTAACACGTATAATCCGGGATGGAAGCTCAACCCGCGCCTTAGCTATGCAAACAATCAGCCAAATGAGCAGAATTTCCTTCCCCCACCTCAACGACAACAAAGGCCACAACACCCTCAGGGTGCAGGTATGTCTCTTAGTGAAATTGTTCGTATGTTGGCTGCTAATACCGATAAATTTCAACAGGACGCGGCGAATAGGTTTCAAAAGATAGAGGATACCATCAAAAACTTGGAGACTCATATGGGACAAATTGCATCCTCGGTGAGCAAATTGGAGAACCAAGGCAAGCTTCCATCACAAACTCATGACCCTAGACACAATGTGAGCGCTATCACACTGCGAAGCGGCAAGGAATTACAACCTCCAGTGGATCGGATTTCAAAACGTGATCAATTGTAGGGATCTGATGCAGAAACTGAAAAAGAGATTGAGAAGAATCCTGCCAGTGATCACGGACAGACTTCCAGACAGGCTGAAATCACTCAGAAGCCTAAGCCACTGGTAGTACCACCACCATTCCCTCAGAGACTGGCTCAGAACAAGAAAGACCAAGAGGAAAAGAGCATCTTGGCTCTTTTTGAGAAAGTCAAAATCAACATTCCGCTTCTTGAGGCCATCAAACAGGTTCCACGCTACGCCAAGTTCCTTAAGGAATTGTGCACCAACAAGCGTAAGTTGACAGGTAATGAGAAGGTGAGTGTTGGTGAAAATGTTTCAGCCGTCTTACAAAGAAAATTACCACCTAAGTGTCGCGATAAAGGTATGTTTTCCATCCCTTGCAAAATTGGTAATATTGGTATTGGTAAGGCTATGTGTGATTTGGGAGCCTCTATCAATGTGATGCCTTTGTCTATCTACACTTCTTTGGGTCTTGGTCCATTAGTTAATACCGGGATTATTATTCAGCTAGCCGATCGTTCACTTGTTTATCCCGAGGGTGTCTTAGAAGATGTTTTAGTACAAGTGAATGAATTAATTTTCCCCGCTGATTTCTTTGTTCATGATATGGAAAAGGATAGTTCTACTAAGTCTTCCGACATTCTGTTGGGTAGGCCTTTCCTTAGTACGGCTAAGGCGAAAATTGATGTTCATAGTGGTTCTTTAACTTTGGAATTTGATGGTGAGATTGTCAAGTTTAATATGTATGATGCTATGAAACATGTTGATGATGTGTCTTATGTTTACAATGTGGATATCATAGATAACTTGACTAATAAAGTGTTTTCTTTGAACCATGATGATGAATTGAATTATGTCTTATGCCATGATTTGTCCATTGATAGAGCTAGGAAATTTGATGATAAGTTCGGACTTTCTGAGAATATGCTTGAAATAATCTATGCTTTGGAGGCACTTAATGTTTCAAGTATGAAAATTGAACCTATTGAGCTTAATCGGTCTGAATCTAAACTGTTACCTTCTGTTCTGCAGGCTCCACAGCTGGAACTCAAGACATTGCCAGAACATCTGAAGTACGCATTTCTGGGCGACAAAGAGACACTGCCAGTGATCATAGCCAGCAAGCTTAACAGTCTGGAAGAGGAGAAATTGATCAGAGTTCTTCGGGAGTACAAACAGGCGATTGGATGGACCATTGCTGATATCAAAGGACTCAGTCCTTCCACGTGCATGCATAAAATCATTTTGGAGGAAGATGCCAAACCACGCCGTGAAGCTCAACGGAGACTCAACCCACCTATGATGGAGGTAGTGAAAAAGGAGATCATCAAACTCCTTGATGTAGGTATGATCTATCCAATATCCGATAGCGAGTGGGTAAGTCCCGTTCAAGTTGTGCCCAAGAAAATGGGAATTACGGTTGTTAAAAACAAGGATGGTGAGTTAGTTCCTACTAGAGTTCAAAATGGTTGGAGGGTGTGTATGGATTATAGAGGTCTTAATGCTCTTACAAAAAAAGATCATTTTCCCCTCCCTTTTATTGACCAAATGCTCGAACGTTTGGCCGGTAAGACTCACTATTGCTGCCTTGATGGTTATTCAGGGTTTTACCAAATTCCCGTGGCACCCGAAGGTCAAGGAAAGACAACTTTCACGTGTGCATTTGGGACCTTTGCATTTAGGCGAATGCCGTTCGGACTTTGCAACGCGCCGGCTACCTTCCAAAGGTGCATGGTAAGTATATTTTCTGAATATGTTGAGCAAATTATTGAGGTATTCATGGACGATTTTACGGTTTATGGAAACTCTTTTGATGAATGCCTCGATAATCTTGCTACGATATTGAAACGTTGCATTGAAACGAACTTGGTCTTGAACTATGAAAAGTGTCACTTTATGGTTGATAAGGGTCTAGTTTTGGGTCACATTGTTTCTGCGCATGGTATTGAAATGGATAAAGCTAAAATTGATGTGATAAAATCCTTGCCTTACCCCGCGAGTGTGCTGGAAGTGCGTTCCTTTCTTGGACATGCAGGTTTCTATAGGCGATTTATCAAGGATTTTTCCAAGATCACCAAACCATTGTGTAAATTGCTTCAAAAGGATGTGAAATTTGAGATGGATGAAGATTGTAAGGCTGCCTTCGACTTGTTGAAAGAGAAATTGGTGTCAGCCCCGATTATCCAACCGCCGAATTGGGAGTATCCATTCGAGATCATGTGTGACGCGAGCGATTACGCCGTGGGGGCTGTACTTGGACAAAAGATCAACAAGAACTCTCACGTGATCTATTACGCCTCGAAGTTGCTAGACAATGCTCAATGCAACTACACTACTACCGAAAAGGAGCTTTTATCAATTGTTTATGCATTAGATAAATTCCGTCCTTATTTGCTTTGTACTAAAGTTGTTGAGTACTCTGATCATGCAGCTTTGAGGTATCTCCTCACCAAGAAGGAAGCGAAACCGAGGCTCATTCGATGGATTTTACTCTTACAAGAATTCGACTTGGAGATAAAGGACAAAAAGGGATGTGAGAATATGGTAGCTGATCATCTTAGCCGCATTCTAGTTCTGAAGCCAGATTCACTGCCCATTAAGGATGAATTTCCAGACGAACACCTTTTTGCTATTCAGGGGGCCTGTCTGAGGTCACAGGCAGGTTTCCAGACACCCTGGTACGCTGATATTGTTAACTTTTTAGCTACTGGTATCTTGGCTGATTATTTGTCTCGGTCTGAAAAAGATAAATTTAAGAGTGATTCTAAATACTATATTTGGGATGACCCTTATTTGTGGAAAACGGGAACCGATCAAATTATTAGGCGTTGTGTGGCTGAAAATGAAATAAAATCCATACTTGAGTTTTGTCATGCTTATGCTTGTGGTGGCCATTTTGGTCCTAAACGAACAGCTAATAAAGTGTTGGAAAGTGGTTTCTTTTGGCCTACGCTTTTCAAAGATGCATTCTTGTTTTGCAAAAGTTGTGTGAATTGTCAAAAGACGGGAAATATAGGTGCTAGGAATCAAATGACCCTTAATCCGATCCTTGTTTGTGAAATATTTGATGTGTGGGGAATTGATTTTATGGGCCCTTTTCCTTCGTCTCATGGTAATTTATACATTCTTCTTGCCGTTGATTATGTTTCGAAGTGGGTGGAAGCAAAAGCCACCCGGACTAATGATTCTAAAGTTGTTGTGAATTTTGTTAGGTCTAACATTTTTGTTAGGTTTGGCATTCCACGAACCATAATCAGCGATCGAGGGATACACTTTTGCAACCGAACGGTCGAAGCACTTTTCAAGAAGTATCATGTCACCCATCGCACTTCCACGGCCTATCATCCACAAACAAATGGCCTAGCCGAAGTCTCAAATAGGGAAATCAAATCCATTTTGGAGAAAACGGTTAATCCTAACCGTAAAGATTGGAGTTCGAGACTTGATGATGCTCTTTGGGCTTACCGGACAGCCTACAAAACCCCGATCGGTATGTCACCATATAGGTTGGTGTTTGGGAAAGCTTGTCATCTCCCGGTTGAGCTTGAGCACCGGGCTTATTGGGCGATCAAAAAGTGCAATTTAGACATGGGAGAGGCTGGAATACATCGCAAGCTTCAATTGCAAGAGCTGGAAGAAATTCGTAATGACGCCTATGAGAACGCCAAAATCTATAAGTCTAAGGCTAAGGCGTTTCATGATGGGATGATATCAAGGAAGAATTTCGTGGTTGGACAAAAGGTGCTGCTCTACTTGTCAAAGTTGAGACTCTTTGCTGGAAAGTTGAGATCAAGATGGGTGGGCCCGTACATGGTAAGCAAAGTGTTTCCACATGGAGCTGTGGAGATTCGAGAAATCGATTCAGAAAAGACGTTCAAGGTGAACGGGCATAGGTTGAAGCCCTTCTATGAGGGATTTGTCTCGCACACGATCGACGGAATGAACTTAGAGGATCCTCCTCTAGCCACTTGAGTGCGAAATCAAGACTCGTCGAGTCCAAGACGTTAAACAAGGGCGCTGCTTGGGAGGCAACCCAAGTTTCATTTTTTTTGCTTTCGTTTCCCTTCGTTTTGTTTAGTTGGTTTCGTTTTCTCTCGTTCGGTCGTAATTTATTCCTCGTGTTTGTAGGTACATTTGGTGGCAATATTTTCCAGATAAGTGTGGGGGAGGAGGTGGCAATACTGGTACACTTGCAGAGAATGCAAAACTGATATAGGAGCTGCTGTGAGGAAGGCTGTCTAAGGTCACGGTCAGGGGGCCTCAAGCCCAAATTTTGACCCAATTAAAAATTGGCCCAATCAATTCAGCCCAAGACCGATTCCCTTAGTGGATCTACCCATTTACCCGATCGGCTACCACTAGCCCTTCCCAAACCACAACCCGCTCCACCAAACCAAAATCCTACTCACGACACTTCATCTCCCAACTCAGAAGATCCCCAATTTTTTCCCCCAAAATCAAAAAACCTAATCCTCCTCCACCATCTCCACCCATACGGACAACGGACAAAGCCCGCCACCGTGTCCTCGCCGTCGCCACCACAACTCCGCCCTCTTAGACCGGCCGCCGAGTCTTCACCACCATCCACACCATCCTGTTCCATTCCTCTGCCTCCAGTTTGAAAACAATCAAGGCCAAGAACTGTAAAAAAAAAAATTCGAAGCAAGTGGCAGCATACTACTGACAGGAAGGCTATCCGTGATCATAGTCACAATTCTTCGGGTCTGACTCTCATCTCACACCCCCCGGGTTCAGGGAAGTCCTCTGTTTTTCATTTTTGACTTACTTTATGTTGAGGACAACATGCGTTTAAGTGTGGGGAGGGGGGTGTCCTAGGGCTATATGAGAAAATTTTTGCATGAGTTGGGATATTTTTGAGGATGATAAGGGCTGATAGTTTTGAGACATTGCTGCTGTTGCATTTTTCATGATTTTCTGCATGTGTTAAAATGTTTAAGGCTGCAAATAGTGCTGTGCTACCTTTCATGCATGATTAAGAGATAAGATATGACCTAATTTGAGTCCTATTTGATGAATTTTCACGATTTAGGCAATGATGGATTGTCTTAGAAAGGATATGGATCATGGTTGAAATCTTACATTCCTTGATATCAACTAATTGTTGGTGAAATATTTTCATACATTGAAACTTGCATGCCCGGTTTAAATAAATTGAACATTAACTGTTGTGTGCATAATTGACACCATTCTTGAGTAGAACGTATGAAACTTAGAAGTTGAGTTGGTGTGCATAATGAATTTCCATTTGATTGTGGGACATTGTGGTGGAACTAGGGAGTATGATTAAGTTGAAAAAGGAAGTGAATTGACTGCAGTGCCAAAAATCCGTCAAAATAATTGAACGGGGCTGAGTAACCGGGTGACATTCATCACCAATGTTTGTGCTCGCGTAAAAAGGTCCCGAACAAACTTGACGAGTGAGGCGAATTATAAATACTCCGCTGATTACCTGGCCAAATAAGTGAAAACTCACAATAACACGGGTAATTAAGAGTATGGTGAAACCACTTGGCGTTGTGATTGGCTTAGTAACCGGATGACATTCTTCACAAATGTTTGCGTTCGCGTAAAACGGCTAATCACAATTCCAAGCATTTTCTAGCTTAATGTTCTTACAGTTGATTAAATGCAAATAACCCGAACTCCCCATAACTACCGCCTCAATTGGACATTCTTTATGCATACCGACCATCTAATAAGTAGAGTATGATCTCTATTATTGATTGGTTTATAATTCAACTTGGGTAAATGATGCATGTGCTTTAAGTTGTGATCGGGCTTGTGGTTTCTTGTATGAGAATTTCATTGTAAAAGGTTGATAATTTGAAGTGTAAGATTAGATTATGCCTTCATTCCTAGTTACATTGCCTACCTCGTGTTTTCATTGAATGAAGTCGAATTTCTCTCTTATCTTTGATCCTAGTTTATGCTTGAGGACAAGCATTGCCTAAGTATGGGGGGATTTGATAAGTCACATAATTGTCTAATTATTGAGTTTGGATTGTTATCTTTTACCCTGCTATTTGAATTGATCTTGGATAATTAGTCGATTTTACGTTCTCTACCAGGAAAATACGCTTTGAAGATAATTGAGGGGAATTAGCCAAATTGATTGACCAAGGGCCCACCATCACATGTTTTGTTGGGCTTGATTTGAGGATTTAGAAGGAACAAAAGTCAGCAAGGTTGGAGCAAGTAATTAGGCCCACTAACTCCTAATTCTCATAGGAGTCCAAGTTCGTAGAGTTATGTTTGTGAAAGAAATCTTAGATGGAGGACTGGAGAGATTGGCGTTATTCTTGGAGATCGTGGGGCTACAAAGCATTGAAGAAAGAAAGTGGAATTAGTGGGCAATATATTTTGGAGTTACTAGTCCGAAATTAATGAGAGAAGGTGGGATGAAGTGGAGGAAGAAAATCAGCCCCTTTACTCTACAAAAGCACGTTGCAGCAGCAAAAACGGGGGACATCTGCACTCTCAAACACAAGAGTAACGCAGCAGCAACGGGAGGAAAAAGAGGAGAGAAGACTTCAAGTTTATTCTAGTTTTCTTCTTTCTTTATTTTTCGTTGAAACTATGTTTTCAATTTCAAGCTTTGTTTGCAATTACACTATGAATTTCTAAGTTTATTTAGTTGGAATTTTCTAAAGCATGCTTAGGGTTGTGTGAGACGAATTTATTGGTGATTTTATCAAGTTATCCGTTTTATCTCTATTTTTACGACATTGTGTTTGTTCTTATTCTTTGATTATATTAAGAGCTCAAATCTTAGAATAGGCAATTCACATATAACTAGTTAACTTATTTGGTGGAGTCTAGCCGGATAATTAACGAAGTAGCAAACAATCACTAGGCCGTTAAGTTCGACTGATTTCGTGTTGTGGGATAGACGGTCTAACTAGGCGAAGTAGGAGTTTCTACCTAGTCGGTTAGGGTTAGTGTTTCTTTAGGGTGTAATGCAATTGCCCAATTGAATCTTAAAAGGAGTTTCTGCTAAGGTTATTGGTTAATTAGAAAACGATTATTAGGAGTTTCTTTTAGTCGTTATAAACAGTAAGAAGAAACGAGGGAGCCAGAGAGGACTTGGCGACTATAGCTAGCCTAACTTCAGATTCAATTACCCTGTCAGTGATCACAGTCTTATGCATGTGTAGGAGAATTCCAGCTATTTTGTCATATATTGAATTAGTTAAGTGTTTTCTGCATTCTATTAGTTTACTTAGCTAGTTAGTTGTGTTTTACGTCATTCTTTGGTTTAATCCACTCAATTCAAAACCCCCCTTTTTTTTGTTACTTTATTTTCTTGGCATATAAAAAGTTATAATTTCATCCAATCCTTGTGGTTCGACTCCCTTTACCGTTATTTTACAATTTATTTGTGTGCGATATTTGGGACTTTATTATTGGTGGCTTCGACACCCATCACTCATCCAAGGACTTAGAATTGCCCTTCAGAATGGAGCCTATCGGGTCACTATTTATGTTGACTCTCAATTAATTGCTAGTCAAGTGGATGACAATTATGAGGCTCGAGAAACCACCATGGTGCAGTATCTGGCAAAGGCTAAAGAGGTGATCGCTAAATTCAAGGAGTTTTATTTACTGCAGGTTCCGCGAGCAGAAAACGAGCGCGCTGATGCCCTCTTTAAATTTGCATCTGCCCTGGAAGGCTCCTACAAGCGTTCTATCACATTCCTCAGAACGGAGGAACCGTTGATAAGAGAGGAGGAACCCTCGGGTCAAGTGAGCAAGATTGATCCATCCAAGCCCTGTTGGTTTGATAACATCATCAAATTCCTACAGAATGGAGCTTGCCTGAGCGATAAAGTGGAAGCATGGAAAGGAAGAAGTAAAGCCCCTTGTTTCTCACACGATAATGAGGGTAGGCTCTTCAAGCGGTCTTTCCAAGGCCCTCCGATGAGGTGCCTAAGACCCTCGCAAGCCAGGGAAGTATTGGAACATGTGCACAGTGGAAGCTATGTGAATCATTCTGGCGGTCGGATTCTGGCTAAGAAGGTGTTGAGGAGTAGATTCTATTGGCCTTCGGTATTACAGGACGCCATCAATTACTCCAAGAAATGCCCCAAGTGTCAGTTTCACTCCAACACCCCTCAACTGCCAGCAGCCCCAATGATCCCAATCGACGTTTCGTGGCCCTTTGACCAGTGGGGCATAGTGGGACCCCTTCCAATGGCGGTCGGACAAAAGAAATTCGTGATCCTTGCTGTGGACTACTTTACCAAATGGGCCGAGGCCGAAGCGGTCGCAAAAATCACGTTCAAGGTTGTAAGGGACTTCATTTGGAAAAACATCATCTGCCGGTATGGCATCCCGAGGGTACTAATCTCAGACAATGGTTCGCAATTCATTGCTGCTGACACTCGAGAATGGTGCTCAGAACTTGGCATTGAGCAGCGCTTCTGTAACATCCCGCTCGTCCTATAAATAAGGTACGCCATGTTTCAACCTTTTATGTGTGTAATTATGTGATTTTGTGCTTTGCACGACCCTATTTTGAACTCTTTATGAGTTTAGGGGCTTGTTTGTAATTTTCTCTTTTTAGGGGTTTTTCGGTCACTTCTCGTTCGGTCGAGATTTTGACCTCTTTGACCCCTTTAACGCGTTCGGGGCATCGAATCGAGTCTGTAGACTCTGAGTTTGCCCTATTCTGACGTCGTTTGCTCCTCCTACCGATAATTTTGCGCGTGAGGACCCGAGATAAATACCCCGGATCCTCGTTTTGTGTGCCATAACTCCAGCTCCAGACTCAGCTCTCTTCTCTCCCGCGACCTGTTACTGTTCACACAGTAGAGGTGTGTTTTCACACACAACCCAAACTCGCTCGTTTCTCGATGGAATTTGACGTTCCAATAGTGCTTTTCGATTATCTCGACGACGCGGTCACAACCGTACCAAGAACTCAACCAACCGAAGACCGATGGTGGAGATATCGCCAATTTTCAGACGCGGCTGGAGGAGGGTGGCGGAGCCGCCACTTCGCCGCCCATTCGCCGCGGCTTCCGGCCACTTTCCGGCGACACGCACCCCACACCCAGGGAGAAGGGGTCCTGGCGTAGCACGGGACGTTGGCGGCGCGGCCAATGACCACCGGACGGCGGCTCACGCGCCGCCTGAAGGTCACGCCGCCGACGCATGAACAGTGTCACGGCGGCGCTCCGGCGCCCTTTTTCGACGAAGGTTAGTGTTTTCCAAGGTTTTTTGACCTCCCGAGTCCATTTCAGGCATCGTTTTCACCCAATTCTGGACGTAGGTGGTGGTTTCGGGGAGGTGTGTGGCGGCAGAAACTTCGGAGCTCAACGGGGGCCTTTTCCGGCGATCTTTTGGCCTCGGGCCCTTCACGAAAGTTGTTCGGAATGACGAGAATTAGTAAACACCATTTGCTCGACTCCAGATTTTGCCGTTTGGTGGTGGTTCGCGGTGGCACAGTGGCGGCGCACTGGTGGCGCCACCTCCGGGGATTTTTCCGGCGAGAAAGCTTAGGGCTTTCGTAAAGCTCGTCACGGGTAAGCCGATGCCTCTTTCGGATCGCCGGTTTGAAAGTATTTGAAGTTTGAAGATTCTAGGGTTTTCGTGTTCTTGGATTTTAAATTGGAAACAATTGGCTTGGAATTTGCAGAAATTGATCGAGGAATTGGATTGAGCACGACGAATCCTTGCACGGGTGATTTTTCAGGATTTTTTCGGCACGTTCCGGCGGCGGCCGAACGGCGGCCGACCACTGTTCCGGCGGCTCCGGTGGCGGCGATCCTGCGGGCTTCGGACGGAATGTCCGTCTCGTTATGGTGAGTCCGTTGCCACTTTCCGTTCGTTAATCGGACACTTGGTTTATTTTCTACGTATTTATTTGTGTATTTGAGAATTATTTGATTAATTGTTCTAATTGTAAATTAATTGTCATATGCTTGAATTGCCGATCGAAATGTATTCCGTTATGTATGAAATCATTTATGACATGGAATGTGATAAGTATGGACTTTGTAATTTGTAAATTGAACCCCGATTTATTGAATTTATGCTAATTGATTAGATTAGAGGGGGTGTTTATGTAATTTTGAAACAGGATGAAATTGTTTGATTTGATTTGTTCAACCTTGCTAAGTGAATCCATTTTGTAACATATGATTTGGGTATGTCACGTAGGAATTATATGAACTCAGTATGATTGGAATTTGATATGAAACCTCATGGGATTTATTTAACTTTAATTTGTCACTTGGTAAATAAATATGATAATCTCGATGTGTTAAAGAAATTATTATGTTTAACATTGAACTTTAAATTAAGGTTTAATCACGTAAATTGGAATTTAATCTATTATGTAACTTAGTTGGAAGTTGCTTATGACCCCGTGGATTTAAATGAATTCGTAGCATGTTATTACATGATTTATTTGGCCTTGTAATACGTGCAAGTTTATGAAATGTTATATATTAATTTGATTTGATTGCTTTGTAAATGTGCAATATATGAATGAATATGAGATAATGTGATTGCATTTGTCGTGCGTCTCTGTGTGGTTGTCTGTCTGAGTCTGAGCTTTGTGGTCTGTTTTGTGTGTTCAGTGGATCAGGTGCACCCGGGGTGGTGACAAGTGAGTCGTGCAGGTTCCGGGGTGGACCTTCTGCTTTGTATTCGGCTGTGTTTGGTACCAGGTGAGGTTAGGTTATAGTTATACCCTATTGATATGTGCTTATATGTTTGCATGCGAATATAAGCCTTGCGTATATATGTATGATTGTACGTGTTATGTTTGTGAATGAGTATGTGGGATGTGTGCGTTGTGATATGTTTCATGTTGATTCGAATGTGTAAACTATGATATGATTATGATTATGAACGTGGCGTGCGTGAGTTTGTGAGTGCGTGCGTGAGTTGGTGAGTGCGTGTGTGAGCTTGTGAGTGCGTGCGTGAGTGGTGGTGTGTGTGTGTGAGTCCGTGTGTAGGGGTGTTGTGTGTGTATGTGTAGGGCCAGTGATTATGGGTAAGGAGCCTCGGAGAGTCGAGTATTACTCCTGTGCATGATCATCAGGATGTGGGTAAGGAGCCTCGGAGCGTCGAGTATTACTCCTGTGCACATTTCCCCTCTGATTTGATGGTTTGACTCTGCTTTGTTTGGGGGCCCGGTGATTATGGGTAAGGAGCCTCGGAGAGTCGAGTATTACTCCTGTGCATGATCATCAGGATGTGGGTAAGGAGCCTCGGAGCGTCGAGTATTACTCCTGTGCACATTTTCCCCTTTTGCCTGAACGTTTGCTTGGTGTGTTTGTTTTCGTTAAGTTAGTTTGTTAAGAAATTGTTCGGGAAACGGGAGTGGATTTCTAATTAATAAAATTGGGATTGTTTTGGCCTTTGGCCTAACTCTTTTACTCTCCTATATCTAGTATCACGTGAGAAACATTTTAGAATGCAAAAACCACGCCCTGGTTCACGAACTCCCCTTTATGATATGTGTTGTGCTCTGTATATGTATATACGCGTGTGTATGTAGCCCCTCGCTCAGTCTTTGGACTGACCCCTCCCCTTTCATGTTTTTAGTTTGCAGGCTTTGCTTTGGTGATCGTTGGAGTTCGTGCTAGGCGGCGGTGTGTCGTGTCTTTTGAGTCTGTGTCTGCACGTTTCAGTTTGTTAAGTATTTTGTTCTGATTTATAAATTGTAAATTTCGTATAAGATATGTTTTGTACAGGTTTGAAATTATGAGTTGAATGTTTGGAAATTCGGGACAGGTTAGGACAGGTGCTCGGATTAGTTGAACCCGTTTGGATGTGTGATTATTCAGGACAGGTTAGGACAGGTTTGCTGAACTAGTTGAACCCGTATATTTGATTCTAATGTATGTACTACGTTGTATGCTTGGTGCGTAAAAGTTTTTGAAAGTTAGCATTTCGTACTACTCCCGCTGTCATGCTTCGCATATTTTCTTTTGTACAGGGTTAGGTACCGCCTAGCTAGTGTGTGAGTTTTCGTTTGTCACCCGTTCGCTGTGACTTGGTGCGGGTGCGGACTCTCCATTTCGTACACGTGTCGGGTCATAGTGCGGGGGTGTGATGCCCCACGTGCGGGGTGTTACATCTTGACTTCCGGGGGCTACCCTCAAGCAAACGGTCAAGTTGAGGTCACCAACAGAACCATACTCCAGCATCTGAAAACGATGCTCGAGAGTAAGAAAGGCGAGTGGGCTGAAGAGCTTCAGGGAGCCCTCTGGGCATATCGCACTACCCCACGAGTGGCAACAGGAGAGACCCCTTACTCCATCGTTTACGGATCTGAGGCTATGATACCTGCTGAAATCATTCAAGAGTCCGTATGCATTGGCTATTTTGAGCCTGCAGCAAACGAGAGTAACCGGGCGCTTGAGTTAGACTTACTAGACGATAAGAGAGATGTTGCTTGGGCCCGGATCCACAAGTACAAAGCAACCGTAGCCCATCAGTACAACAAGCGTGTCAAGGAAAGGACCTTCCAGCTAGGGGACCTGGTCCTCAAAAGAGTTGAAGTGTCCAGGCACGTGGGTAAGTTAGACCCCAATTGGGAAGGCCCCTTCAAAGTTATTCAGGTACGAGCGAACAATACCTACCTGCTAGAGACCTTGCAAGGTAAGCGTCTCCCCCGACCGTGGAATGCATGTAACCTCAGAAGATTCTATGTGTAATTGCAACCCTTGTAAACGCCCGCTCGAGGCACTTTGTATCTTCTTTTGATAGAAATACAAATACATCAATAGGTATTTTCCATTCATTATTTGTCAGTTACTTCGTTCAATTAATATTTTGCATCATCAATTACATCAACGCCCGCTCCGTGTCGAGGGTACTCCACGTCGAACGGCTTGATGCCCACCCGGGCCAAACTCTTAGATGACCGAGCCCAACTCCAAATCAATGCTATTAGTGTGTCGAGGACCCCCCGCATCGAATAGCTTGACGCTCATAAGCGCATGAACCTTTGGAGCGAGCAACTCAGAATTTGGGTTGCTATATGCTTAATTACACCAACTAGATGCTGATCACTCTAGTTCGCGCTCGTAAACCCCTTAAAGATTCTCTCCTCATTACTAATGCGTACGCTCGTAGATAATAAATAATTGGCAAATTCTCTAATGGATTTCTAAGTGCAAAGTTCATACTACGGTTACGATCGTTATTATCCAACACTTAGACAAATTCTCATCAAAAGCCCACACTTAGCAAGTCCCCTAATGGATTTCTAAGTTCAAAGTTGGGCCTTATATTGAAAATTGCCAGGGTACCCCTTACATAGCTTACCCTCGCGCCCATATGTTCACATATCACAAACATCCAAGCATAAAAAATAAATCAACAAACAACACTCAAAGCTTAGCACAGCTGAAGGAAAAACAATTTCTATTGCCAAAAGAAGGATAAATAAACAGTACTGAAAGCAGGGCAGAGTACTTTGCAAAAACAAAGGAATTAATTACAAGAATTTAAAAGGAGTTCAATGATGTTCATAGCAAAAATAGGGGAAAATGAGTAGCAGGAATCCATGATAAGTAGCAGGAGCGAACAGGATCTTGAGGGTTGACTTCAGGAAGCTTCTTGAGAGTCACCTCCGGTGTTCGAATTTGGCGCCTGGGAAGTCTCGGGCTCAGGAGGTGCGGTCGCTAAAGGAACCGGTGCCAGGACCTCAAAATCTGCAGGATGAGCATCACCCTGGCCCTCTTCATCCAGGGCATCCTCATCAGCATCTTCATCGACCGTAATTGGCTCTGGATCCGGGGGGTTAGCCGCCATAAATTCATCCTGGAGCATAATAACTAAGTCATTAGACTCCGGCTCTGTTAAGTCCTCAGCCGGATCCCTATCTTGCACGACCGGCTCCAGGTTTTCATGAAGGCCTATGCGTAGGCGAGCGTCATTACGAGTGCTGGGGGCACCACTCCCAACTTAATCAGCTGGCCCACCGACTTCCAGAAAAACCGTTTGGCGTTGGCGAAACAATGAAGGTTGGCAGCGATGGCGAAGGCCTTGAAGTGCACGATATTGAGAACAGCATCCCAGGCTACCCTCGACTCCAAGTTTGTAGTCTTGCCTTGGAGGTCAGCAAGTTCATTCCTCACCGAGCCCAGTTATTGGTCACGCTCGTTTAGAGCTTGGGTGAGGTGCTCATTATCCTCCTTCAGTCGGTCCCACTCCTTCTTCAAGTCCTTGTGCCGCTCGTTTAACTTCAGCCATGTATCCTCTTGATCTTTGAGCACTGTCTTCACCTTATCATTTTCAATTTTGAGGGCTGTGAGTTCGGCAGAAACCATGTCGTAGTCCTGCTGCAGTTGGCCGGGGTCAGAGATGCATAACAACTTCTTATATTTGGCCTTGCACTCATAGTAGGTTTCCGAGCATCTCTGTAGGTTCTTCAACCTGGGAATCACCTCCTACAACAACAGAAACTTCGTTAAGTACAAAGCTGCCTTGAGAAAGACTAAAGCTATGGAAAGAAACTTGACACACTTGCCCTCAAGAGGACTTAGGCAGGCGTCGTCTGCAACTTGAGCGGCCTCCTGCTCATTCAATTTCTGGTGGTCACCGGAGAATTGGAGCTTGTAGATGATCCCCGTAACCAGGTTCCGGGTGGATGAACTTTTCTTCAAGAGTATAGGGCCCTCCTACATTGAGCGCTAGTAGCGAGCGTCTCTTCCCCGCTCAAACTTCCAGAAGCTCTCATGTTCCGAGGATGAAATGTCGCCTTCCTCCTCTCGAGCGCCCACCACTACTTCTTTCCCCTTGCCAGAGATGGGGATTGAATCCGCCATTCTTTTCCTCTTCCGTGATTGTTGGGCCCTCTCCTCAACTAAGACCCTCATCACTTTCCCCAAGCGGTTGCGGGGAGCATTAGGCATATGTACCTGCTCCTGGCTGGAGGGGTTGCTCCTGGCTGGGAGGGGTGGCTCCACGAGCATCCCCAACTGTCAGGTCTTCAATATAGCCATCTCCGCAACCACCACTTCCAACTCCGCGGCCTTCCCCTTGGTCGTCTGATCCTCATCTCTTGCCCTGGCCCCCTCGTGGCACAGTTAGAGGCCTGGACTGCTGTTGCTGTTGCTGCTCTGTTGCTTCCCGCCCGATCTACGAGCGCGCATCATGGCTGCGATGGTCTCTGCACTTACTCCCACCATCAGAATGTCTACGTCTGCAAACAAAGAGATATTTGAGCGTCAGAAGGGCTTGTCCAAAATACGTGTGGCAGAAACAACAAAATATAAGCAGTTAGTGTTTCTACTCTAGGTGTTAGAGGTGTTAGTTTCCTATAATCTAACCATCGTGGTTCATGATTGGAGCGGGAGGATTGACCACCATCTTCGGAGGGAACACAAGCCCATAATGAAATAGCACCTCCTCGTCCCTCATCAAGTCTTTAGCCTTAATCAGTTTCTTCTCATTTTTCATCATAAGGGCTAGACTCTTCACCCAATGCTCGAAAAGCTTATCTCGGATTATGTGTTTAACTATGGGGCCTTCCCCGTGTGTCACCCACTTTCGAGATACCCTAAAAATGCCACCTGGAGCCCCCATAAAGAAGAATTTCTCCTTCCAATTCTCTCCATACGAAGTCGAGGGCGAGTCTTTCATCTTTAAGCCAGACTTGGCCTGGGCATAGTAGAATCCGTCCCTCGGAGATGAGCAGGGAGAGCGGGCTATTTGGATCAGACTATTAAAGTTATCGAATGAGGGCTCATATCCTGTAGCCCTCATCAGCATCATAAAGGCATTCATCAAAGCTAGTCCATTAGGCAGAATCTGGGAAGGGCATAGATTTAAGGAATTCAGTAAATTGACGATTGGGGCCGGAATTGGAAACCTCAAACCCGCCGCGAGCACAGCATGCTGGTAAACTGTCATCATCCCCGGAGGTGGACGATTGGCTCTCTCTTTGTCCGTAGGGAGGCGAGTCCAGTATATATTGTCCCAATAAACCTTAGACTTCAACTCTGCTAACTTCGTGAACGACAAGGTACTCTCTATTTCGTTCGGAGATCTACCTGTTTGGTGGGGATTATTTTTCCTCACTTGGGTTACTGGTTCCTTTCCCTGTTGACGGCATTTACGAGGAGTCTCCTCGCCTACTTGACGCTCGGAAGGCCCTTCTTCCCCTTGGGGTCCAGCGATGGCCATCGTAACCTGATGGTCCTCGGGCCTAACAGAGCTATTTAACACAGGGAATACCCTTTCACCTTATTGCTACATTCTAAGGGAAAGGTCCATCTCCTCAAAAAGCTGTTCTACTCTTCCGGGGTTATGCTCGTTTATCCCTTGAACCGCAGATTCAAGTTCCTCATCCCTAGGGTCTTCTGGGACTGTCCCCAGCGAAACAGCGAGCTGGATATCATCATGAGGAGAAGAGCTTCCTACAGATATCTCATCTATCTCCCTCACCATTTCATCTACGATATTTGCCGCCATTACTGATCTTTGTTCTTGAAGATGGAGCTTTCAATAGAAATTCAATGGGGAAGAAGAATTATGGTATAGATCTGATGGCTAAAAAAGCTTTCTCACACAAGAACAACACTCAAAGCAACCTAAATATAGGGTTAGCACAAGAAAAATCAGAAATCACGAGGATTTACCTAAAGTTGAAAGAAAGCTTGTTGGGAATCACAAGAAATGATAGAGAACTTTGCTGCTGATTTGCTCTAAGAAGGTTTTGAATATGTAAAGAATGAAAAGAGGCTTCCAAATCCCTATTTATGGGGAGAAAACCTGCATTTAATTAGGGTTCGGGATTCAAACCACAATCATTCCCCCTTGGAACCCCCCCCCCCCCCCTTTTGGTAACCGTCGCATGTCTCCTAGCAAACACGCGCCCACATCGCCACTCAGCATTTAATGTGGACATGACTTCATCTAATAACTTGTCAAACAGAAGGCAGACAGTCACTTCTCTCCAAAAGCTTGACCCTCATATATTCAAAGTCAGGGTTCCGGTTTCAAAATTCTACAGTACGCTCAAGCATAACTACAGAATTTGAGGGGCAAAATGATGAGCCCAAATCATGTAACGCCCCGTTTCCCCGACAAGTCAGGTACGACGTCACGAGAGAGTTTAATTTAGTAATTATGTGATTTATGTGACGTCGCATGTTAAACGTGTCAACGTGTAATTTATTTAATTATGTGTGCTTTAGAATTTTATTTAAATTGTTCTTGGACTCAATTGTCCAATAAATTGCAAGTTAGGAACCTAATTTTATTTAGGGTGTTTTGAGGCCTTCGTAGCTACTTTGAGCCCCGGGATTCAGATTCGAATTCCAACCTTATTATTGAATTTGTTTCAGTGATTCGGATTCAATTACTTAACCTTTTATTTTTCTAAAGCTACTTGATTGCCCAACCGTTCTAAATCCGATCCAGTTAGACCGGTTACCGCTTGACCCTACCCGTTTCTACCGACCCGTTTGACCAGCCCTTGAAAAAGGGCCAGCCTTTTCTCTCTCTCCTCACTCTTGATCGATCAGCAGCAGCACAAGGAAGGAAGGAGAGATTTCCCATTTTTGGCTCCAAGACCACAAGATTTGGGCTTTCATGATCCAACCGTCCGATCAACGACTTAAGGTATGATTCGTACTCTATTCGCTACGTGCTTTAATTTGTTATAACTTTTGTGCCCCGGATTTATGCCTATGTGATGATTTGGGAAGATGATGAATAGTAGACGGGGTATGAGTTTTGTATGATCGAGGCCGTTTTACGAGTTCTAATGTGCATATATGTGACCTACGTGTTTTACTTGGTCTGTGGTATTAATTTCGTGCATTTTGGAGTGGTTTGGGGCTGTGTTTGTGTGTGGGTGTGGCCTTCTCCGCCATTGCTGCTGTTTCTGCTTCTTCTTGGACGAACTAGGTGGGAACGGCCGTTCCCATGTTGAACTGGAAATGGGAACGGCCCTTCCCAGGAGCCGTGGGGAGGAGTTCGGGGAGCTGGGAACGGCCGTTCCCAGCTCAAGCGTGGAACCGGAACGGCCGTTCCCATGGGTGGGACTGCTGAGCATGGCCGTTCCCAGAGCTAGCGAGGCCGTTCCCGGCACTGTTCCAGTGCTTTTATGTGCTTTATTCGTATATTGTTATTTCGTGATTTCCTTTGCATGTCTAAGTATTATTTCATCGTTTTACTTACACAATTTCATGTAATTGAATTCGTTTATTGAATGTAAGTGCTAATTGATTTAATTGCCCTTAATTGTATATAAGAGCATGAGCATGACTTAGTTTATTATCTTATATATCGTTCCATGACTTTCGTGCCATTTCATATTAATGCCGTGCGTCGTAATTGGTATCATTATTGAGTCTCCTCTCACGAGTACACATTGTTTCCTTTCTTGTCAGTTCTTCTCCAGGGTGGAGACTTCGGGATTGAATAGGCAACTGTAGTGTTCGTGTTCTTGTTCTTGTCTCTTGGTTCCAGGTGAGGTTTAATTTCTAGATACATAGAACCATTACAACCCTTACGTGAACTTTCGGCCAAAAGGTATCTATATATCTATAGTTTTCTAAACTCTATTGATTTTCAACTGATTTAAGGAAGTGTACTGTATTGATTGATCGTGTTGAATTGTATTGTATTGATTGACCGTGTTTTGGGCGAGTATATTGTACCGTGCACTGTGGGCCCGAGAGTTAGTGTTTGAGCCAACCGGGAAAGCATGGGCTGACGGGTAACTCTTACACTCCTCTCTACCGTGGGGATGAACCCTGAATCCACCAGGAGGTTTGGTGGAGGAAGGAATCCCGTGCGTGGGAGTCATGTTCCCGACGTACACCGTGTTTACCGTGGATGGATCGGGCTTTGCAAACCCACCATCATTGGAGGAAGAAGGAGTTATTGAAACTGCTACGTGTGCACTGTAATTGATTGCATGACCACTTAATTAATTAATGAAAAGTATCGTGATTGTACACTATCGGAGTAAGGTTGGAGAATGCCCTCACTCGCCGGGCCACTGATTGATTGATTGATTGAAATGATTGATTGTTAAATCTGATAATTGTAATCTCGGGCGAGCTTTGTATTATTATTGAACTTATATTATTTTCGTTTATAAAACCTTACCCGAGGTTATGATTTGCATGTTATCTGCGCTTATATCTATTATGCCCCTCGCTCAGTCTAGTGGAGACTGACACCTCACTTTTCAGTTTTGCAGGTGGTGTGCTAGGCGGGAGTCAGAGTTGTGTCTTGTCTTTCCTTTCGAGTCTTGTTCCAGTCTTTTCACTTACACTCACTGCATATCGTATTGAATTGATCCGGGACAGGTGTATTATCTTAGTGGAACCCGTATTTACTTTCCCTGAAATTACATTCATTTATTGATATTGATTGAATAATTGCCTTACTTCCGCACAATTGTCATTGTCGATTGTTTCAGGATTAGATTCCGCCTAGCTAGGACTGTCTTTTTATTGTCTTCCGTTTGCTGTGAGTTTAGTTCATGTATGGATTAGCCGTTTCATATGTGGACCGAACTCATAGTGCGGGGGATGTGGCACCTTTGCGCTTCGGGTGTTACATCTTAGGTGGTATTAGAGCTCCAGGTTGCAAAACCGGAGTTCTAGTGTCGTGTCGTGTTAAGTGTAGGTCGAACGGCTTAGGAACTATTCGTCAACGTGTGCACCGCATTGAACATGAGCATTGTTATTGTTACTTGATATGGAAAATATTGTTACACATGCTTCTTTCAAAATTTTGTTGATTTGCAGGTTGTTTGTTGCATCAAATCCATGCTTTTGGTGGTGATTATGTGCATGAGCATATACTAAACTCATGCATTTATTTTGAAATGAATTGTGATTTCTAGGTAACAATAGATGTAATAGCCAAAGGTGCTTTGTCCCACATCGGATTGGAGGTGGGCTTGAAGCCACTTTATAAAGTGGTGGATCCCCCTCCCCTTGTAGAGGCCTTTTCCTGGGTGGTTCCCTTCGGGGTCTGGTTCCCACCTGGGAGAAACAAAACCGTGAGGGTGGTTCCCTTCGGGGTCTGGTTCCCATCCAAAGCGGACAATATCGAACGGCGGGTTTTCGGGCTGTTACAAATGGTATCAGAGCCGGGGACCCGGATTCGGTGTGCCAGCGAGGACGCTGGGCCCTCTTAAGGGGGGTGGACTGTAATAGCCAAAGGTGCTTTGTCCCACATCGGATTGGAGGTGGGCTTGAAGCCACTTTATAAAGTGGTGGATCCCCCTCCCCTTGTAGAGGCCTTTTCCTGGGTGGTTCCCTTCGGGGTCTGGTTCCCACCTGGGAGAAACAAAACCGTGAGGGTGGTTCCCTTCGGGGTCTGGTTCCCATCCAAAGCGGACAATATCGAACGGCGGGTTTTCGGGCTGTTACAATAGATGATCAAGTAAGTCGGGATACGTTTGCAATTCAACGAACCATGAACAGGTGTTAAGTTAAAGGATGCGACTACGGTGACAGGTTCAACGCATTCATGGCACGTGCATCATGCATATCTTTAATTATTGTTGTATGTAATTTATTGCTATTTGTTATTACTTTGGAGTGAGCGAGTGTCTTAGCCACACGGTGAGACGAGGGTCGAGCTTTGCAAAAAGGTCTTCGGAGACCATGTTTTGAAGCTTGTGGCAGTTCAAGAAACCAACTTCAAATCACGAAGTTGATGTGATGATGGAGAATCCGCTTGGGTTGGAGAACGAGTGGTGGAAGTTCGTTAACTACTCCACTTGTGATACCGAGTGTGGGATGGTCAGGATAGATCAAATGGTGGGAGCTGAATCTCGTGTAGACCCTCCTATCGTGCGAGATGTCCGGACTACTCATAGTTGGGTCAAGTTCGTGAGCGGTGGAAGACTTCCCTTGTGCTTGAAGGCCTTTCTGAACTAATCTCTATCGGGATGTCATGAACCCCGCGTGGGATGAACACAGAGAGTTTTGCTTAGAGTCCAGAACTCGAGGCAGTGGACCTGAGGACAGGTCCTTCTTAAGGGGGAGAGGTTGTAACGCCCCGTTTCCCCGACAAGTCAGGTACGACGTCACGAGAGAGTTCAATTTAGTAATTATGTGATTTATGTGACGTCGCATGTTAAATGTGTCAACGTGTAATTTATTTAATTATGTGTGCTTTAGAATTTTATTTAAATTGTTCTTGGACTCAATTGTCCAATAAATTGCAAGTTAGGAACCTAATTTTATTTAGGGTGTTTTGAGGCCTTCGTGGCTACTTTGAGCCCGGGGATTCGGATTCGAATTCCAACCTTATTATTGAATTCGTTTCAGTGATTCGTATTCAATTACTTAACCTTTTATTTTTCTAAAGCTACTTGATTGCCCAACCGTTCTAAATCCGATCCAGTTAGACCGGTTACCGCTTGACCCTACCCGTTTCTACCGACCCGTTTGACCAGCCCTTGAAAAAGGGCCAGCCTTTTCTCTCTCTCCTCACTCTTGATCGATCAGCAGCAGCACAAGGAAGGAATGAGAGATTTCCCATTTTTGGCTCCAAGACCACAAGATTTGGGCTTTCATGATCCAACCGTCCGATCAACGACTTAAGGTATGATTCGTACTCTATTCGCTACGTGCTTTAATTTGTTATAGCTTTTGTGCCCCGGATTTATGCCTATGTGATGATTTGGGAAGATGATGAATAGTAGCCGGGGTATGAGTTTTGTATGATCGAGGCCGTTTTACGAGTTCTAATGTGCATATATGTGACCTACGTGTTTTACTTGGTCTGTGGTATTAATTTCGTGCATTTTGGAGTGGTTTGGGGCTGTGTTTGTGTGTGGGTGTGGCCTTTTCCGCCATTGCTGCTGTTTCTGCTTCTTCTTGGACGAACCAGGTGGGAACGGCCGTTCCCATGTTGAACTGGAAATGGGAAAGCCCTTCCCAGGAGCCGTGGGGAGGAGTTCGGGGAGCTGGGAACGGCCGTTCCCAGCTCAAGCGTGGAACCGGAACGGCCGTTCCCATGGGCGGGACTGCTGAGCATGGCCGCTCCCAGAGCTAGCGAGGCCGTTCCCGGCACTGTTCCAGTGCTTTTATGTGCTTTATTCGTATATTGTTATTTCGTGATTTCCTTTGCATGTCTAAGTATTATTTCATCGTTTTACTTACACAATTTCATGTAATTGAATTCGTTTATTGAATGTAAGTGCTAATTGATTTAATTGCCCTTAATTGTATATAAGAGCATGAGCATGACTTAGTTTATTATCTTATGTATCGTTCCATGACTTTCGTGCCATTTCATATTAATGCCGTGCGTCATAATTGGTATCATTATTGAGTCTCCTATCACGAGTACACATTGTTTCCTTTCTTGTCAGTTCTTCTCCAGGGTGGAGACTTCGGGATTGAATAGGCAACTGTAGTGTTCGTGTTCTTGTTCTTGTCTCTTGGTTCCAGGTGAGGTTTAATTTCTAGATACATAGAACCATTACAACCCTTACGTGAACTTTCGGCCAAAAGGTATCTATATATCTATAGTTTTCTAAACTCTATTGATTTTCAACTGATTTAAGGAAGTGTACTGTATTGATTGATCGTGTTGAATTGTATTGTATTGATTGACCGTGTTTTGGGCGAGTATATTGTACCGTGCACTGTGGGCCCGAGAGTTAGTGTTTGAGCCAACCGGGAAAGCATGGGCTGACGGGTAACTCTTACACTCCTCTCTACCGTGGGGATGAACCCTGAATCCACCAGGAGGTTTGGTGGAGGAAGGAATCCCGTGCGTGGGAGTCATGTTCCCGACGTACACCGTGTTTACCGTGGATGGATCGGACTTTGCGAACCCACCATCATTGGAGGAAGAAGGAGTTATTGAAACTGCTACGTGTGCACTGTAATTGATTGCATGACCACTTAATTAATTAATGAAAAGTATCGTGATTGTACACTGTCGGAGTAAGGTTGGAGAATGCCCTCACTCG
The DNA here is from genome assembly GCA_037501455.1 of Lantana camara. NCBI lineage: Eukaryota > Viridiplantae > Streptophyta > Magnoliopsida > Lamiales > Verbenaceae > Lantana > Lantana camara. Next base: position 96,048,801 of record CM074857.1, on the reverse strand, counting down.
ACGGGCCACTGATTGATTGATTGATTGAAATGATTGATTGTTAAGTCTGATAATTGTAATCTCGGGCGAGCTTTGTATTATTATTGAACTTATATTATTTTCGTTTATAAAACCTTACCCGAGGTTATGATTTGCATGTTATCTGCGCTTATATCTATTATGCCCCTCGCTCAGTCTAGTGGAGACTGACACCTCACTTTTCAGTTTTGCAGGTGGTGTGCTAGGCGGGAGTCAGAGTTGTGTCTTGTCTTTCCTTTCGAGTCTTGTTCCAGTCTTTTCACTTACACTCACTGCATATCGTATTGAATTGATCCTGGACAGGTGTATTATCTTAGTGGAACCCGTATTTACTTTCCCTGAAATTACATTCATTTATTGATATTGATTGAATAATTGCCTTACTTCCGCACAATTGTCATTGTCGATTGTTTCAGGGTTAGATTCCGCCTAGCTAGGACTGTCTTTTTATTGTCTTCCGTTCGCTGTGAGTTTAGTTCATGTATGGATTAGCCGTTTTATATGTGGACCGAACTCATAGTGCGGGGGATGTGGCACCTTTGCGCTTCGGGTGTTACATCTTAGGTGGTATCAGAGCTCCAGGTTGCAAAACCGGAGTTCTAGTGTCGTGTCGTGTTAAGTGTAGGTCGAACGGCTTAGGAACTATTTGTCAACGTGTGCACCGCATTGAACATGAGCATTGTTATTGTTACTTGATATGGAAAATATTGTTACACAAGCTTCTTTCAAAATTTTGTTGATTTGCAGGTTGTTTGTTGCATCAAATCCATGCTTTTGGTGGTGATTATGTGCATGAGCATATACTATACTCATGCATTTATTTTGAAATGAATTGTGATTTCTAGGTAACAATAGATGATCAAGTAAGTCGGGATACGTTTGCAATTCAACGAACCATGAACAGGTGTTAAGTTAAAGGATGTAACTACGGTGACAGGTTCAACGCATTCATGGCACGTGCATCATGCATATCTTTAATTATTGTTGTATGTAATTTATTGCTATTTGTTATTACTTTGGAGTGAGCGAGTGTCTTAGCCACACGGTGAGACGAGGGCCGAGCTTTGCAAAAAGGTCTTCGGAGACCATGTTTTGAAGCTTGTGGCAGTTCAAGAAACCAACTTCAAATCACGAAGTTGATGTGATGATGGAGAATCCGCTTGGGTTGGAGAACGAGTGGTGGAAGTTCGTTAACTACTCCACTTGTGATACCGAGTGTGGGATGGTCAGGATAGATCAAATGGTGGGAGCTGAATCTCGTGTAGACCCTCCTATCGTGCGAGATGTCCGGACTACTCATAGTTGGGTCAAGTTCGTGAGCGGTGGAAGACTTCCCTTGTGCTTGAAGGCCTTTCTGAACTAATCTCTATCGGGATGTCATGAACCCCGCGTGGGATGAACACAGAGAGTTTTACTTAGAGTCCAGAACTCGAGGCAGTGGACCTGAGGACAGGTCCTTCTTAAGGGGGAGAGGTTGTAACGCCCCGTTTCCCCGACAAGTCAGGTACGACGTCACGAGAGAGTTTAATTTAGTAATTATGTGATTTATGTGACGTCGCATGTTAAACGTGTCAACATGTAATTTATTTAATTATGTGTGCTTTAGAATTTTATTTAAATTGTTCTTGGACTCAATTGTCCAATAAATTGCAAGTTAGGAACCTAATTTTATTTAGGGTGTTTTGAGGCCTTCGTGGCTACTTTGAGCCCGGGGATTCGGATTCGAATTCCAACCTTATTATTGAATTCGTTTCAGTGATTCGGATTCAATTACTTAACCTTTTATTTTTCTAAAGCTACTTGATTGCCCAACCGTTCTAAATCCGATCCAGTTAGACCGGTTACCGCTTGACCCTACCCGTTTCTACCGACCCGTTTGACCAGCCCTTGAAAAAGGGCCAGCCTTTTCTCTCTCTCCTCACTCTTGATCGATCAGCAGCAGCACAAGGAAGGAAGGAGAGATTTCCCATTTTTGGCTCCAAGACCACAAGATTTGGGCTTTCATGATCCAACCGTCCGATCAACGACTTAAGGTATGATTCGTACTCTATTCGCTACGTGCTTTAATTTGTTATAGCTTTTGTGCCCCGGATTTATGCCTATGTGATGATTTGGGAAGATGATGAATAGTAGCCGGGGTATGAGTTTTGTATGATCGAGGCCGTTTTACGAGTTCTAATGTGCATATATGTGACCTACGTGTTTTACTTGGTCTGTGGTATTAATTTCGTGCATTTTGGAGTGGTTTGGGGCTGTGTTTGTGTGTGGGTGTGGCCTTTTCCGCCATTGCTGCTGTTTCTGCTTCTTCTTGGACGAACCAGGTGGGAACGGCCGTTCCCATGTTGAACTGGAAATGGGAACGGCCCTTCCCAGGAGCCGCGGGGAGGAGTTCGGGGAGCTGGGAACGGCCGTTCCCAGCTCAAGTGTGGAACTGGAACGGCCGTTCCCATGGGCGGGACTGCTGAGCATGGCCGTTCCCAGAGCTAGCGAGGCCGTTCCCGGCACTGTTCCACTGCTTTTATGTGCTTTATTCGTATATTGTTATTTCGTGATTTCCTTTGCATGTCTAAGTATTATTTCATCGTTTTACTTACACAATTTCATGTAATTGAATTCGTTTATTGAATGTAAGTGCTAATTGATTTAATTGCCCTTAATTGTATATAAGAGCATGAGCATGACTTAGTTTATTATCTTATGTATCGTTCCATGACTTTCGTGCCATTTCATATTAATGCCGTGCGTCGTAATTGGTATCATTATTGAGTCTCCTCTCACGAGTACACATTGTTTCCTTTCTTGTCAGTTCTTCTCCAGGGTGGAGACTTCGGGATTGAATAGGCAACTGTAGTGTTCGTGTTCTTGTTCTTGTCTCTTGGTTCCAGGTGAGGTTTAATTTCTAGATACATAGAACCATTACAACCCTTACTTGAACTTTCGGCCAAAAGGTATCTATATATCTATAGTTTTCTAAACTCTATTGATTTTCAACTGATTTAAGGAAGTGTACTGTATTGATTGATCGTGTTGAATTGTATTGTATTGATTGACCGTGTTTTGGGCGAGTATATTGTACCGTGCACTGTGGGCCCGAGAGTTAGTGTTTGAGCCAACCGGGAAAGCATGGGCTGACGGGTAACTCTTACACTCCTCTCTACCGTGGGGATGAACCCTGAATCCACCAGGAGGTTTGGTGGAGGAAGGAATCCCGTGCGTGGGAGTCATGTTCCCGACGTACACCGTGTTTACCGTGGATGGATCGGGCTTTGCAAACCCACCATCATTGGAGGAAGAAGGAGTTATTGAAACTGCTACGTGTGCACTGTAATTGATTGCATGACCACTTAATTAATTAATGAAAAGTATCGTGATTGTACACTGTCGGAGTAAGGTTGGAGAATGCCCTCACTCGCCGGGCCACTGATTGATTGATTGATTGAAATGATTGATTGTTAAATCTGATAATTGTAATCTCGGGCGAGCTTTGTATTATTATTGAACTTATATTATTTTCGTTTATAAAACCTTACCCGAGGTTATGATTTGCATGTTATCTGCGCTTATATCTATTATGCCCCTCGCTCAGTCTAGTGGAGACTGACACCTCACTTTTCAGTTTTGCAGGTGGTGTGCTAGGCGGGAGTCAGAGTTGTGTCTTGTCTTTCCTTTCGAGTCTTGTTCCAGTCTTTTCACTTACACTCACTGCATATCGTATTGAATTGATCCGGGACAGGTGTATTATCTTAGTGGAACCCGTATTTACTTTCCCTGAAATTACATTCATTTATTGATATTGATTGAATAATTGCCTTACTTCCGCACAATTGTCATTGTCGATTGTTTCAGGGTTAGATTCCGCCTAGCTAGGACTGTCTTTTTATTGTCTTCCGTTCGCTGTGAGTTTAGTTCATGTATGGATTAGCCGTTTTATATGTGGACCGAACTCATAGTGCGGGGGATGTGGCACCTTTGCGCTTCGGGTGTTACATCTTAGGTGGTATCAGAGCTCCAGGTTGCAAAACCGGAGTTCTAGTGTCGTGTCGTGTTAAGTGTAGGTCGAACGGCTTAGGAACTATTTGTCATGAGCGCGGGAACCGTCCACCAATCCCCTCGGATGCTCACATTAAGGTCCCAAGTGACGCTCCACGCCCAGATCCCCACTCTTCTACACCAGGGACCCCTACTGTAATTGCGCTCGAGTTCATACGCTCTACGCTCATACCCCTAGCACTCGTGGCATCCGCTAGGGGAACCCCTCTCAAGCGTCCAGCGCTCGGGCTCAGTGTCAGAAGGCACTATTCGCCCTGAGGGTCAATCCCACCATAGTGAAGTCCCTCTTGAGGGCACTCTCAGAGTTGCGAGGAGCGTTGCTGGGTATCTCCATGCTCGCCGCTCTCCAACCACCTCTGACATAGTGGTAGTGCGCACTTCGTACCTGGCACACCACAGGCTTTTAGAGCCATCACTTTCACATCATCACATGACGCCACATGTCTAGGGCAGCACAGGTTTTGGGACCACTTGGTCAGATTACCCAAAATACCCTGGCCCCTAACATATAAATAAGGGATTCACATGCACACTTTCCTAAGTCATCTTCTCTACAAACTCACCTGCACTGAACTGGGCATTCTCCTCCATTTTTCTTCTTCTCCAAGCTCTGCATTTCACACACACACACACCCCATTGTTGTATCCATACTGCGTCCTGACCCTTGGTGTTATCCTAGCTAGAAGAACCCACGCTTCAAAGGAAACCCAGTTCCTGAGGCTCAACACCTGTGATGGTCTTCCCTTCCACACACAAATCCTAAAGTGATTGGTGTTTAAATCCCTTCAAAGTTTCTGCACCATCAAATTGTATCCAAATTTTATAATATAAGTTGTTCATTTTTTAATTTTAAGGCCTACAATTTAAAATTTTATAATAAGATATATCTAACAAATTAAAAATCAATAAATTGATTCACTATGCAATTTTAATAACTTTTGGTAATTATGTAAAATAAAATATAATTTAAATTGAATGAGTTATATAAGATAATTTTCAATAAATCAATCCTAATGTAATTCTAATTATATAAGTCCATAATTTTAATTACCTGATGGGTCTGAATATGGGGTAAAGAATCCGATCACTTTAGAATTTGTTTGGGTGAGGAAACCAGTCGATGATTGCCGGAAAAGATGAGGGTTCTACCTGCTAGGACAAACACACAGACAAAAGTCAGAAGGCCAAGCTGGGGGAACTGGGGGTGATTCCCAGTTTGGCTCTCCGACGCTCGAGTCAGATGAAGATCTGAAAGAGGAGAAATACTAAGTATGAAGTTACTGTAATGGAAGTTGCTTACATTGGAGAAGATGACTTTGTGTATTTATAGTTGAGGGTCAAGGACCCTTTGGTCATTTGCGTCATGTGGTCCTGGCCGAATGTTGCCCTAACACGTGGCATTGCGAGAGAAACCTAGGAGGAATATTCTCTGCAAAAGCTGGTGAAAGGTGGTATTGGCAACAGTGGTAGGTGCGCGGGCATGTACGATGTGTCAGAGAGCCATTTTGGGGTTTGGTAACGAGGGCTTAAGAGCACGCTCGTGACAACCGAAAAGCCTTGGAGGCTAAGGAATCCGCTGGGGGATGAAGGCCAGGGCTTATGTTGGAGTGAAAGCCTCCCTGAGGGAAGGTACCGCTCGAAGAGGGCTTCCTTGATTGATTGGAACGTCAGCCCTGTAGTGCGAATGGCGCTCGTGAGAGAACGGTAAAGATGATCACGTGCGAATGTGACAGAGACGACACGTGATCTTGGAGGATACTGGAGCTTTAAGGGTTCCGGAGCTCATGTATGACTACCATAATCATTTGACAGGTGTCGTCATCTTTGAAGTGCCACGTGTCCAAACGTGGAACGAGCGCATTTTGACCCTATCATTTTGCCACCTAATTCTGTAGTCCTTAGTGATAAGAGCTGTAGAATTTTTTCCAATGTAGTCCACCGTGCGTGTCGCTCGTATGAGGTTTTGGCGTGTTGGGTAATCTTCCTTCTGAGTGCGCCATAAATGCGGTCTCTTCAACTGACCGCCTGTAACGTCCAAGCATTAAATGCAGTCCTTTCGTCTGACCACTTGGAGCGTCTAAGCATTAAATGCTGATGCGCGTAGGTGCGTGAGACTTGGGAAGTACGTGACGGTTCAATAAAGTGCATGCTTTTCTAGGCGGGAAATGATTGTAATTTTGAATTTCTTGCCAGAAACGTACTAACTCCCATCCCTATAAATAAGGGATTCTGCACCCATCCCATCTTTTACGCAAACAAATCTTTAGAGCATCCTTTTGCAGAAAAATTCTTTGCATACCAGTTTCCGGCATTCACAACCTTCTTCAAGCTTTTCCAGAAAACTCAAGGTAATTGCCGGTGAAATTCTTCTAACTTTGCTAACCTTATAACCAAATTAGGATTTAGCACTCCTTTAGGCTCTTCTTCTTCCAGAAATCCTCAAATCTCTCCGAAAATCTCTTACTTCCGAAATCCTCGTACCCCTTCTAAATTCCTCCACAACCATGGCCAGAGATCATGTTGAAGAATTCTCCCGTGAAGTGAAAGATATGGCTACTCAGAGTTCGCCGCTGGGTTCTCCTAGGGATAAGGAGTTGGATGCGGCCATGATGGCCATAGATGAGAGGGACCCCGGCTGGGTTGAACCTCTCTTCGAAGAGATGGATTTGGTAATGGAGGCGGAGAGGCAGGGGGTGACTCTCCCAATAACTGAGAGTGCAACCCACCCTCATCGCCATACCGTGACGGTGGCCATTGCTGCTCCGGCGCCGGAAGTTGAGGGAGTAGCGGGGCCTTCTGAAAGATCCCATAGCGAAGGCAAGGGCAAGAAAGTTCAAAAGCCCAAGAAGACCAAGAAAACCAAGGGGCCCAACGAGGGTGAAGGTTCGGGAATGCAAGCTACCGAGCGTACTCCAGATGAGACTTCCAGCACGATCACTTTGGGAGAGTTGAGGGTAATGTTGGCCCCAATTTACTGGGACGAGCGATTCTCATGGCGGATCCCCGCTAAACACGAGCGTGCCAACCGCCCACCGCCTGGTGATATGGCGGTATACATGGATGCTGTCAGTTCTGGGGGTCTTTGGTTTCCAATTCCAGTCCCAGTGGCCTCAATTCTGAATGAATTAAATCTTTGCCCTTCACAAATTGTGACCAACGGCCTCGCTCTGATATCCAACTTTGTGATCCTTATGAAATGCGCTGAATTCGAGCCTTTTATGCGCAATTTCAACGCTCTTTTCCAGGTAGTGAGCTCACCACGATCATCACCCGAGGTGGGCTTCTTCTACTACATCTAAGCGAAGGCACACTTGAGGCTGATTAGTTCTCCTTCATCCACCTACGACACTAACTGGAAGGAGAAGTACATCTTCATCAAAGCCCCAGAAGGTGATGATTTCGGGGTGATTCGCGAGTGGATATCCCATGGGAAGGGATCCCTCATAAAGAACCGTTTGGAACCTGCCTTTCACAACGATTGGGCCAAGAATTTAGCTGCAGTACTGAGGGACGAGGGCCATCTAATTCCAGCTGAGGATTGGATAGACGATGCGGAACTCATGTTCCTTTGCGGGCTTACTAATGACCCACATTACCTTGACAACCCTCTCGCTCGTGATTTGGAGAGAGACGGTTAGATTCTTAGGGCACGAACCTTAGATAGGAACACTAACTGCATTTTGCACTTGTACCTTGCTTTTTGTAAAATTTATATAAGGGTTTCTGACCTTCGTTTCTGCATTCTTTGCAGGAGTAGCAATCTTAGAGATGGCCGGAAGAATCAGAAATGCTGCCAGATTCGCCAACGCCAACAGACGTCAGGCTCAACAAGAAAAGCAACAAAATCCCCGAGGCCGTGGAGCCGGCCGAGGCGACGGTCGTGGTAGCCACCGAGGCTCTAGCTCAAGTGCAGCCCCCAGTGCTCAATTGCCCCAAGGCCGAGGGGAGAACAGATGGCGAATACTGAAAATCGCCTGGTGGTACGGCCGCCCACCGCTGCAAACATGAGGGCAGCCAATCCCAATGTTGCCAACCAAACGATGCCCCCTGCGAGCGTTGTGATAAATGAGGCCCCAGAAGGTTCTAGCCGACCTTCCCGCAAGAGGAAAAGAATACCTGACGCCTTTGTCATATCAGGCAAGGGCAAACAAGTGGTGGAAGGCCCCAAGGGTGTCGACGGTGAAACCTCCTCATTGGAAGATGAGTATTTATGGGACTTTGACCGCCGGGGGGACAGGAGCTACAAAGGCTCCGCTGACGGAGGTGCCGTTTTACTGAGGCACGGGACGTTGGCCCAAGGCATCAGCCAAAGTTTGTATGAAAGGGCCCAATTCTCTGCAGAGCATAAACACTTGTTCTCCGAGCCGTTTTACTGAGAAGGCCTTGTACATCTCCCTCAAGGATGAGTACAACAAGATGGAGGCCCAGATGAAGAGTCTGCAGGATGATTACCAGAATGCTGAGATCGCTCGGAGAAGCTGGCGTGACCAGTTTAAATAGCTGGACGAGAAGCACAACAAGCTCAAGGCCAAGCGCGATGGTTGGAAGACAAGGGCTGAGGAGGCGGAAAGAAAATTTGCCGACACTATGAATCAATGGCCCCAAAGCCTCGAGCGAGCAAACAAGGAGGCGCTCATAAAATTCTGCCACTCGAAAGCCTTCAATTTCGCAGCTTCTTTGCACTGTTTGGAGGAGGCTCAAAACGCCTTCAACCTGGCCATCACCTAGGGCATCCACAAAGGGCTGACGGATCCGGCAATTCGTGGGGCAGAAGGTGTGGGGCTCGAGTTCAATGAGCGTTGCGAGGAGGACGACGACGACCGTGACGATTCGACGGTCAACATTTCTGAGCCGGAATACGACATCCTGGTTACTCTTATCCAGGATGAGTACATGGCGGCCCATCCTCAACTGGCACAGAATGACCCTCCTGCAGACGAGCCCCAAGCGCTTGCCGCGGAGAATGCCCACGCTCAAATTGCTGAAAATGTCCCTGCCAACAACGCAAATGAGCTCAACGTTCCTCCCGCGCCTGCAAATAACAATCCGGATCTTCCAGCTGCCCAACCTCAAGAGGAAAATGATCCTCAAGCGCAAGAGCCAGAAGGCCCAGTTCACGGTCCAGTGGCCCAGAACATCTTGATGGTTCTGGATGAAGACATCGCCTGGCCGCTTGAAGTTCTTCCTCATCATCTTGCACTGCCATTCTTCTTTTCCCAACTCAATGTCTCTCTCTTTTGTCTTAACTTTATGGGCCTTAGAGCCCTTGCCTTGTAATATTTGGTGTAGGCCTTAATCAATAAAATTCCTTCCTTTCCACAGTACTGTCTTTTACCATTTTATTGATTGTGAGCTTTCACTCTGCGATTGTTGTAACAAAATTTTGTAGTAATAATATTGCGTGTAACAAGCTTAGTAAAAATTGCATTTCTCAGGCAAGTCTTTAAGACCTGAAAATTTCAGTAAGTCTTGAGTAGTCATGGGGGTCTTACTGTGGGGTTGCCTCCCTTCCAGACTTGTGTAAATTTTGCTTAACTTGGAAAATTTTGTTAAGTCTCGTGTAATTATGAGGGTCTTACTGAGAGAATGCCCTTGTCCAAGACTTGCGAAATTTCTTCTTAATCTTGGGAAATTTTGCTAAGTCTTGAGTAAAATACGAGGGTCTTACTGAGAGACTGCCCTCGTTCAAGACTTGTGAAATCTCTCTCTTTAAGCTTGGAAAGTATTGCTAAGTCTTGAGTAAAATACGAGGGTCTTATTGAGAGACTGCCCTCGTTCAAGACTTGTGAAAATTTCTTCTTGACGACGTCGCCGTTCGACGAGCGTGTTTGCATTTGTCATATTTCAGGACTTTGCAAGTGATCCCGTTTTCGTGTGTAAGGCGTTGTAACAAACGGCCAAGGCCTACTAGGATTTCCTTCGTATTTTTCTTCTGGTTCATCAAGTTGGTTGTGAGCGTTACCAGTCTATCCTTATGAGGGCGTCCCCCCACGTGGAGTAGAGTGCTGGCAAGCGTAACCCATGTGCAATAACAGCGTACGTCTTGGAATGGACTGCCAACCACGCTCGTAGAGACGAGGGACGTGGGTCATATCCATTCGCGCAATTTATCAGCAGAAGTAAAGGAATATTCAAGAAAATGCATTATAACTTACTTGAGATTTGAAGTAGTACATAGAACCCATCAGGGACTGTTACATCATCGCTTATAAAGAGCTTTTAAACATAAAACCGCCGGAGGTTGCATGCATTCCAAGGACGAGGCAAACACTCACCTTGAAGTGTCTCCAAGGTGTATTTGTTGTTAGCTCTGATTTGTATAACTTTGAAAGGACCCTCCCAGTTGGGGTCCAATTTTCCCACATGTCTGGATACTTCCACTTTCTTCAAAACCAAGTCTCCTAGCTGGAAAGTTCTTTCTCGCACACGCTTGTTGTATTACTATGTCACGTTTGCTTTATATTTGTGTATTTTGGCCCAGGCCTTGTTTTTTCTTTCCTCCAATAGGTCCAACTCCAGGCTCCTGTTATCTTCATTAAGCTGAGGCTCGAAATAAGCTACACGAGCGGATTCATTTACAATTTCTGCTGGTATCATGGCTTCTGACCCATATATGAGCGCGAAAGGTGTTTCCCCAGTCGCCGCTCGTAGGGTAGTGCGGTAAGCCTAGAGTGCTCCTTGCAATTCTTCTACCCATTCGCTCCTTTTGCTTTCCAGCATTGTCTTCAAATGCTGTAAAATAACCCTGTTGGTAACTTCAGCCTGTCCGTTGGCTTGAGGATGGCCCACGGAGGTAAAGCGCTGTTCAATCCCCAACTCTGAACACCACTCCCGCGTGTCAGCTGCTATGAATTGGGATCCATTGTCTGAAATAAGCACCCTCGGAATGCCATATCTGCAGATGATGTTTTTCCAAATAAAATCCCTCACCACTTTGAAGGTGATTTTTGCAACGGCTTCAACCTCGGCCCATTTGGTGAAATAATCGACAGCTAAAATGAAAAACTTTTTCTATCCGACCGCGATAGGCAGGGGGCCAACAATGTCAATTCCCCACTGGTCAAAGGGCCAGGAGACATCTATAGGGATCATTTGAGCAGCTGGCAGTTGAGGGAGATTGGAATGGAACTGGCACTTAGGGCACTTTCTGGAAAACTCAATGGCGTCTTGGAGAACTGTGGGCCAATAAAACTCGCTTCTCAGAATTTTCTTAGCCAAGATACGCCCTCATGGGTGATTCCCACAGCTCCCACTGTGAATAAGTTCGAGTGTCTTTTTAGCTTGCGAGGGCCTTAGACACCTCATTGGGGGTCCTTTAAATGACTTCTTGAACAGCCTTCCTTTTGAGTCTATGGAAAACCGAGGGGCCTTCTTTCGGACTTTTCGAGCCTCTACCTTGTCAGTGGGACAAACACCATCTTTAAGAAATCTTATAATATCGTCAAGCCAACAAGGCTCGTTTGGATCAATCATGGCGACCATCTCCTTGGCGATTCTCTCTTTGATCAAAGGCTTTTCTGTTCTGAGGAACGTGACAGAGCGCTCGGAGGTACTTTCCAATGCAGAAGCAAATTTAGATAGAGCGTTAGCGCGCTCGTTCTCTGCTCGTGGGACTTGGAGTAGATGTAACTCTTTGAACTTCCCAATGATCTCCCTGGCTTTGCTCAAGTACTACACCATGGTGGTTTCTCGAGCCTCATAAGTTCCTTCAATCTGGCTCGCAATTAACTGTGAATCAACATAAGTAGTAATTCGGAAAGCTCCGTTCTGAAAAGCAATTTTCAATCCTTGTACCAGGGCTTCATATTCTGCCTCGTTATTGGTGACTTGAAAATCTAATCTGATTGCAAAGTCTAACTCAATCCCATTGGGGTCTCAAAGGGCTATCCCTGCTCCTCCCCCCTGAAAGGTTGAGGAACCATCTGTGTGCAGGACCCATAGACCCTCATTCTCTGGACCAGCTGGTTCTAAACCGAATCATTCAATGAGCAGATCCGCTACTACCTGCGCCTGTATAGCGGTTCTGGGCTCAAAACTTTAGTCAAGTTAACTTAATTCAATAGCCCATTTTATCAATCTTCCCGATACGTCCGGTTTGGATAAAACTTGTTTCAAGGGCTGATCTGTAAGGACTGTTATTGAGTGCGCTTGAAAGTAAGGCCTCAATCGCCTTGATGCATTGATGAGGGCGAACACAAATTTCTCGATTTCCAAATACTTCTTCTCTGTCCCTTGCAACGTCTTGCTCAAATAATAAACAGGCAGATGCTTACATTCCCGCACGGCTATCAATACCGCGCTTGTTGCTTCGGTCGAAACGGAGAGGTACACAAATAGCCTTTCGCCTTCAACAGGTTTGGTTAGAAGTGGAGCGCTCGAAAGGTAAGACTTCATGTCTTGCAGTGCTCTTTCACACTCCTCAGTCCAAGCAAAATTTCGTGCGTTTCTCAAAATCTTGAAGAAAGGAAGGTTTCTGTCAGCCGATCGCGAAATGAACCTGTTAAGAGAAATTATTTTTCCCACTAGCACCTGCACTTCCCGGAGATTTCGAGGGGAGGGGATCTCCAAAATGGCCTTGATTTTCTCAGGATTAGCTTCAATCCCCCTTTGACTGACCATATAGCCTAAGAACTTTCCCCCTCGTACTCCAAAAGTACACTTTAAAGGATTCAATTTCATCCCATATTGGCGTAAAATGGAAAAAGTGCGCTTGAGATCTTCCAGATGTGAGCCCTGACGCTCGCTTTTGACAATCATATCGTCAACGTAAACCTCCATGGATCCCCCAATTTCCTTCTCAAACATCTTATTAACCAGGCGCTGTTAAGTGGCTCCAGCGTTCTTCAGCCCGAAGGGCATGACTAAGAAACAGTATACCCCCAAGTGGACGATAAATGAAGTTTTGGGGTGATCTTCAGGGGCCATAAAGATTTGATAGTACCCCTGGAAGGCGTCCATCATGCTCATAAGTTCACAGCCAGCGGTCGAATCCACCAGTTGGTCTATTCTGGGCAATGGGTAAGGATCCTTAGGGCAAGCCTTGTTAAGATCAGTAAAATCATTGCACATGCGCTAGTTGTTTGCTCTCTTGGGTACCAACACCACGTTGCACAGCCATTCCGGGTATAAGATGGGCTCAATGTATTGAGCCTCCAGAAGCTTGTTAACTTCTTCTTCAATAACTTTTTTTCGAAAACCATGTACATCCCGCTTCTTTTGCTTTATAGGCTTAAACGAGGGATCCATGTTAAGCCTGTGGACCATGACGCTCGGGTCAATCCCTGTGAGGTCAGACGCCCTCCACGCAAAGACGTCAATGTTTTCTCTGAGAAAGTCAATCATCATAATCTGCGATGGCCCAGAGAGGTTGGACCCAATCTGAGTAGTTTTATCTGTGTTCCCTGGTTCCAACTCAATAGTAAGGAATTTTTTTGAGGGCTCAATCCTTACTTCTGGACGGGGAAGCTCGAGTGCCCTCTTCTTTCCCGTCAAGTGTCCATCACTAAGGGGCTCGTCACCTTCACACTTGTCCTCATCTGAGGAGGATTCTTCCACTGTTCCTGGCGGAGCGCTTTCGATGGAGCCACTGGGGTCTTTCTTCTTGTTCTTTTTCCTATTCAATTTGGCCCTCTTGTGTACGGGACCATCCTCATCTAGATTAGAAAAGTCAACGGATTTCTTGGTGGACCCGATTTGGAGAGTCTTCTCAGCCTTAGGCTTTCTGAGGGACAACATGTAACATTCCCAGGCCTCTCGCACATTGCACAATACTTCTCTAACGCCCTCGGGGGTGGGGAATTTATCTTCTGGTGGTAGTGGAAATAATAGCTTTGAATTCAACGAGGGTTGGCCGTCCAATTATGATGTGGTAGGGGATATCAATTTCGACCACTGCATAAGTGACCAGAAGCGTCTTGCGCTGTGGGGCCCGGACGAATGAAGTGGCCAGGCGAATCTGCCCTCGTGGGATGACCTCCGAACCTCCAAAGCTAATGAGGGCTGTTTTGAGAGGTTCGAGCGGGATGTTGGCATTCATCTTTTGAAACGTAGTGTAGGGCAAAACATTAACAGAGCTTCCACTATCTACTAACACCCTCTTTACAACGTGATTGTGGACATCTATGCTAACTACCATAGGGCAGTCAGAGGTTTCACTGTCCCCATGAGGCATTACAATGTGCCCTAAGTCCCTATCGTCAAAGCCTATTACATCATTCTCTTTCAAGCACTGATCTTTTGCCACCCGAATGGCATAGACGGATTTGGGCACTGACGGACGCTGGTCATAACTCCGGACGTACCGTCACCGGGTAGCGTTAGAGTCTCCTCCAGAGGAACCTCCTGCTATCATGTTGATGACCGCAAAAGGGGTATTTTCTTGCTCAGGAGCCTTTCCCTTCCCCAGATGGCTACTCTCCGTGGGGCCTCGCCTCCGCGGGCTTCTAGAACGCAACGGGCTCCTTCTTCTCTCTCCAGTGCGCTCGTTACAGCGTTCATCATAACGCTCCAATACCCTGACAAACTCTTTCAGGTGGCCCCCAGCGATGAGTCTTTGAATTTCAGCTTCCAGCTGGCGACATTCATCTGTATCATGCCCCTTCTGCTTGTGGAAAGCACAGTATGTGTTCGAGCACCTCAGTGATTCAGTTTCCCTCATCTTTATGGGTCTCTTGAAGAGTTTCTTATCTGAGAGGTTATAGACTTCTGAGTTCGGCCTTGTGAGTGGGATGCGCTCGAAACGTCGAGGAGGAGGTGGCGATCTTTTGCGTTCCTGGTGGCGCTCCCTTTTGACAATGATTTCCCGGCCCCACTCTTTATGGCGCTCGTTTCTTACTGGGCTGTGATGCCGGGGACCATAAGTCCTATACATATCTTCGAGCGCGAAGAACGGCTCGGCAACTTCCCTTAGGGCCATGAGGGTTCCTGGCCTTCTTTCCACAATGGCATCGGCGAATTTCTTGCTCACATACTGTTTGTGATCCACAGGCTGAAAGAGCACTGGGATCAAAAAATCCATGGACGGCCTCTCCACCTGCAGGATCTCTTTGTTGAAGCGGGCGAAGAACGAGCGAAAAGACTCATTCTTACCTTGCACTATATTGTAAAGGGCAGTGGGTGTAGTGACTGGAGCCTTCAGAGAATTGAAGTGGTTGAGAAAAGCATCAGCCAACTCTTGATATGAATGTATCGAGCGTGGCGGCAGTCGCTTGTACCATTCCTGAGCCATTCCCACCAGGGAAGTGATAAAGACTTTGGCCCAGTAGTTGCTCGAGTGCTCGTATAGGTGCATCAGGTGCAGAAAATGATCCAAGTGTTCAACTGGATTGGTTGTTCCGTCGTAGCTATTGACGGAAGTGGGGACTTTGGCCATTCCGGCTTGGGCCATCAGAACTTCTTCCACGAGGGGAGAACCCCTCGCCAGGGGATGGTATTCATAAGTGTAAAAGTTCTCCTCTTGCTCCTTGCGGTGAGGGACTCGTAGCGGGCGGTCTTTGTGACGAGCGTCTCTGGCATCGGCTCGTTCATCCCTGTTGTGGGAGATCTGAGACCGCGCTCGAGAGAGCTGTCCAACCATGTCCTTTATACCCTATAGCGGGTCTTGCACAGCCGCGAGGATGTTAGGATGTACATCTCCTTCTTTGTCCCCCTGTCTCGTGGCCCTGTATGCCCTTTTCGAGGTATGGGAGTCCCCTTCATTTTCGTTGACTCTTTCCATGGGCTCCCTGTTCCGATCCCCAGGGGGCGCTCGTTATCGCCTTGGTGGTGCATCTCTTTGGCAGGGGGTGGTGGTGGTTGAGCCCTCAGGACGGCCTGAGCTGCCCTAAGGGGAAATGTTTGCAAACCCCCCAAAGGAGTTGCGGCTGGAGTGGCCTGCCCAGATGGAAAGTACATGGAGTGAAATTTCTCCCATGCCCCTTGGGCGGACTGAACCTCACATTGGGCGTAAATAGCCCTCAACCGTTGAGTGGTCAAAGGGGGCAGCTCCACCCCCTCAATCTCTCTCGGAATCACCGCCGGGAGCTGGATTTGCCCGACCTGGTAAGGTTGGATTTGCTGCATCATAACGGTGGGGGTAAGCGCGTACCCCAGTGGCAGCATCATGTAGGACGGCCCTCCTGGGTTCGCGTGGGTAGGAATCCAGGGGTGCCGAGTGAGCTGAGGAAAGGTGGGGAGAGAGATACCTCTTATGGTGCTGGAAACAGGCGGTGCAGGTGGCACTGGTGGCGGGATTGTAGATTCTGCAAGGGGAGTCACACCTCCGGCAGGCGGTGCTCCTCCAGCGACAACGAAAGGTGGTGGTGCGTCGTCAGCCGCGACGGAGGAAACGATAATATTGGCATCATGAGAACCTCCTCCTACAGCTCCTGATCTTTAGCCACCATGGTTGAGATGATTCTGGGTGTTTGCTCTTCAACTAGCAGAAAAGAGAAAATGACCTGAGAGCTGGTTTCCCACAGACAGCGCCAAAAATGATGGGTCTGAATATGGGGTAAAGAATCCGATCACTTTAGAATTTGTTTGGGTGAGGAAACCAGTCGATGATTGCCGGAAAAGATGAGGGTTCTACCTGCTAGGACAAACACACAGACAAAAGTCAGAAGGCCAAGCTGGGGGAACTGGGGGTGATTCCCAGTTTGGCTCTCCGACGCTCAAGTCAGATGAAGATCTGAAAGAGGAGAAATACTAAGTATGAAGTTACTGTAATGGAAGTTGCTTACATTGGAGAAGATGACCTTGTGTATTTATAGTTGAGGGTCAACGACCTTTTGGTCATTTGCGTCGTGTGGTCCTGGCCGAATGTTGCCCTAACACGTGGCATTGCGAGAGAAACCTAGGAGGAATATTCTCTACAAAAGCTGGTGAAAGGTGGTACTGGCAACAGTGGTAGGTGCGCGGGCATGTACGATGTGTCAGAGAGCCGTTTTGGGGGGTTGGTAACAAGGGCTTAAGAGCGCGCTCGTGACAACCGAAAAGCCTTGGAGGCCAAGGAATCCGCTGGGGGATGAAGGCCAGGGCTTGTGTTGGAGTGAAAGCCTCCCTGAGGGAAGGTAGCGCTCGAAGAGGGCTTCCTTGATTGATTGGAACGTCAGCCCTATAGTGTGAATGGCGCTCGTGAGAGAACGGTAAAGATGATCACATGCGAATGTGACAAAGACGGCACATGATCTTGGAGGATACTGGCGCTTTAAGGGTTCCGGCGCTTGTGTATGACTACCATAATCATTTGACAGGTGTCGTCATCTTTGAGGTGCCACGTGTCCAAATGTGGAACGAGCGCATTTTGACCCTATCATCACCTAAGTTCATAAACTTTCTTAAATTATAATCATATTATAATGCTATAAACTTATCTAATTAACAAAATAAGATAATTAAATGATTTACATAAAATATTCTTTAATAAACTAATGAATCGTCATGTAATATTTTCAATTAACTAATATTGATATAATTATATTTATCTAAATCTAAATAACCATATAATCTGTATTTAGTTTATATAATAAAATATAATTAAATGCGTAAATATTATTTAGATAGGATATTAACATAATCTACATATACTAAAAAGTACGAATATGATCTTGAATTTCTTATGCCTTAATATACCACAATTTAAAATTGCATGTGGTCAAACCAAAGTTATTTTAAATTAAGAATTTTGAGGAAATTCAATGTATGTGTATGTAAAAATAAGATATAATATAATTTTATAAATTATTTTTATAATGTTCAATTAAATATTCCCTGAGTTTTTTATATAACTATACTCTTTTAATTATTTTTACTTCATACATAAAATAAATAATAAAAAAATAATATCAATCTTAAATAATGTTTATTAGAGAAATATAAATAAAAAACAAAATCTAGCTAAGATCAAATGACAAAGAGAGAATAAAAAAGAGAAGAAGAATAATTAGTTAAAAGAAAAATTTATTGATTTTAATATATATACACAGACATACCAAAATTAATGAACAATCTAAATAATATTTTTTTTATTTGATTCAATAACAATGTCACTCGGTTATCAAATTTATCGTCTGCAAATGAAGTTCTTTTACATGAAAAAGAATGCAAGTATTTATTAATTTTGTTATGTTTTATTCTATGATCAGTTGTTAATTGTATCATTTATTGCTCATGATTTAAAAGACATCACGAGTTTTTTGGGAAAAGTTACAGGATTTAAAATATCAATTATTCAATAAGAAAATTTCTAGAAAGGTGGTTAAACATATTCATACAATCGAGTTTCAAAGGAGATTTCTTGATCAATTTATCTGTGTCGAATATTTTGACTAAGAAAAGAATCTCCAACTTTATGAGTTAGTTATGAAACACATGGTGCATGAATCATGTGGATGAAAGAACTTAAATAATTTATGTATGATGGATGGAGAATGTAAACATCATTACTCATGTTCATATTACGAAAGTACAATACAAAGTAAAGATGGATATCCGATCTGTGGAAGGAGAAAAATCGGAGTGATGGTGCAAGTTCGTAAGACACAACTTTATAACCAATGTGTAATAGCTTATAATACATATTTGTTATTAAGTTATAACTATCGGATTAACGACGAGATTTTTCTTAGAGTGACAACTGTAAAATATCTTTACAAATATATTTATAAAGGATATGTCAAAGTGAGAATTAATATCGCGTACAATGGTAAATAAAATTTCGAATATTAGATTAAACAATTTGAAAATGCTAGATTGGGTTTTAACTCAAGAAACAATATGGAGAACTTTTGAATTTAATTTGAATGAGATTGATCTAGAATTATCAAGAGAAAATTATTAAAATCGTTTCGCAAGGTGGCCCTTAGACAAGTTTGGTCCCAACAGTTGTCAGTGTCTCACTTTTGGTCCCATAAAGTGACATTTGTCTTAAATTAGGTCTCATTGATCAATATCCGTAAAAAACAAACGTTTGACTGTTCAAAAAATTACTTTTAAGCCCTTTTTATTTGTTCATATTTCCAAACCTACCCAAAACTGTTATATATATATATATATATATATATATATATATATATATATATAGATTTTATATAATATTGTATAATATAATATAATATATTATAAATATTACGTAGTATAATATATATAATATTATATTATACTATATTATATATATATATATATAATTTTTTTATATATAATATACACACACAACACTTTATGCTATATATTACGTATATATTATATAGTATAAAGTGTGTGTGTATTATATATACGTAATATATAGTATAAAGTGTGTTTGTGTGTATATATATATACATACATATGCTAATTAAATATATAATTCAAATAATTTGGGGTTAAAATATATAATTTAAATAGTTTGGGGTAGGTTTGGAAACATAAATAAAGAGTAAGGGCTAAAAAGTCAAACGTTTATTTTTGACGGAAAGTGGTCAGTGGGACCTAATTGAACACAAATGTAACTTTATGGGACCCAAAGTGAGACAATGACAACAGTTTGGACAAAACCTGTATGTAGGTCACTTTACGGGACGATTTTAATAATTTTCTCAATTGTCAATTTAGATCAATATCATCCAAAGCGGCAATACATGACTTATTGGCCGAATTAAAACTTGAAGGATATTTTGACTTGAGATCAATGCTCTAGAACAATGGTCATTGGACAATCTTAAATGTGCTCGAAAAACAAAAAAAAAAACAACTAAAAAAATTTATAAAAAAATTCTAGGGCATTATATATGAGACAAGCAAGGTAAATATTCGAAAGATTTGTAGAAATAATTGATGACAGAATATAACAAACTACTGCAGCAAGAAGAGATTTTTAGTTTTATGAGTTAAGAACTAATTGACTCCAATTCAGGATAAACATAGACACTCTTTTCATCTCTTAATCATAACAAAACGAAAGAGCAACCAGATAAATGCTCTCATAATAGGCGATGAATGGGTAACAAATAATGATCAACTAAAGCAACACATTTGAGAGTACTACGTACTATTCAGCGGAGATACTTCCGAAGAGGTGATGAGCCTTGGTATTAGCTTGCACCAAAGAACCCTAAGGTGGCAGTGAAAAAATAACTTGGCAAGAACGACTTCAAATGAGGAAATTTTGAGGGTAGTGAAGAGCATGCACCCGTACAAAACGCTAGAAGCAGATGGTTTTCAAGTATACTTTTTTCAAACCTATTAGGATATAGTAGGAGACTTAGTGGTGAAATTCGTCAATGATTGTATCGAGAGAGAATCAATTTCCAAGAAGGCTTATCAAACATTTATTTGTCTTATTTTGAAAGTTAATTCTCTAGGAAAACAAAAGAGATTCAGTCCATTACGTTGTGTAATGTATTGCTCTGAATGATTAACAAGATGATTATACTTTGTTTAAGCCATATATAAAATAAATTATGAGACCAAATCAGAATAGCTAATGTATTGCTCAAAATGATCATCAAGATAATTATACATCGTTTAAGACGTATATCAAATAAATTGTGAGTTTAAACCAAAATAGCTTCATTTCCAGCCAAGTCGCCCATTACAATATCTTGATACTTCAAGAAGTGTTACGAATGCTACATCACTCCAAAGACAGGAAAAGGGGTATGGTGCCTAAATTGAATCTTGAAAAGGCATACAACAAAGTTCGGTAGAATTTTCTAAAGAGAACTCTTTCTTCAAATTCCCAATGAAAATCATCAATATCAGTATGAGCAGAACGATGGGGATACAACTAGAGGTTTTATGGAATGGTGAACCGACCGAGGCTGTATGGTTGTGTGGCATTAGATAAGGCAAACTCTCACCTTATTTGTTTGTACTTTGCATGGAATATGATTGAGGAGGTCATTTCATTCGGACATTGGAAGTTATTTACAGCATGTCAAAGAGGCCCTCACATCTCACACTTGCTTTCTACGAACAACATAATATTGGGAGTTAAACTACCGTGGATGGGACGAAGTGCATTCATAGTATGGTTGAGGCATTTTACATAGCATTGGATCTCAAATTAAACTTCAGGAAATCACATGTGTTGTTTACACGTTATGTGTCAAATGATTTAAAGCAACAAGCTACTAGAATTTTGAGCATGTAAATTACAGATAACTTTAAGAATTATTTGGGGGTGCGGAAGAACTTTGGCCAAAACTATAATAAATATTACTCGATTATGATTAAGAGAGTCGAGATATGCCTTTGGGATAGAAAGTGAAAACGACAAGCCTTGCTGGATGAATAAAACTTATTCTGTGCATCACGAGCTCAATTCCCATCTACTACATGCACACAAATTGCTCCTGCAATGACACGTGAAAAATATTGATCGACTTAAATACAACTTTTTTTAGGCGACTCATATAACAAGGAAACAGACCCATCTTGTAGGGTGGAAAAAAGTGACTAGAGAGAAACGAAAAGGCAAATTGGGTTTTAGAGAAGCCCAAAAAGAAATATAATGATACTCGCTAAATGGGATGGAGAATGCTTAACAAGAAGGCGACGGTGTGAAACTAGATACATAAGAAAAAATATTTAAAAGGAGATGACATTCTTGTACTTAAACCTCAACTTATGGCTTCCTAAGCATTAAAGGGGATAGTTAGAAGCACTTGGATTGTGGAACTATTTTGTAAATGGAGGACCGGGAACGGTGAATGGACATCTTTATGGAATGATAAATGGTTATCACAAGGCAAACTAGCAGACATCTTTGGAGATAACATTCATGATGAGGATAAAGATCTTATTGTATGTAATCTCATTGACATAGATAAAAACTGAAACCCGGATAAGCTGAAAACACTACTGCCCAAGGAGGTTGTAACGCCCCAATTTCCGGAAGTTCAGGTAAGCACGCCACGAGCGGGTCTTCGGGAGTTGGGAGGATTAATTTAATTATTTCATTCATTTATTTATAACCTTCATCATATTATATGCATTATATCTTCATGCACTTATATAAATTGTCATTAGCATGAATTATATGAATTAAGTGTTATATGTGACCTAATTGCACTATATGTCCATAATTGGTTCTTTGTGTAAACTATGGACTTAATTGTACAGCATGAAAAGGGATTTAAGTGACCTTTTGTGTAGAGATAGAACTTGCTTGCATTAATTCAAATATTAGGAGGAATTATGTGTAAATTGTGGGGAAACACACATATTCATGCAAGACTTGGGTATATCATCTCATTTCTTCCATTTTATTCCATCACATTCTATGTCATTCAAGAGATAGAAATCCCACACACTTACACACACTAGATACCGATAATTACACCAAGGAAGAGAAGGAGGATTTCATCATAATTCAAGCTAGAGTCTGAAAGAATTGTGGAGCTAGGATCATCATCATCTTCATATCTTCATTTCATCTCATAATCCTTTCATTTCAAGGTATAACTTGGGATTTGTATGAACTTCTTGAGTATATGATTGAGTAGGGTTGTGGATTTAATGATGAATTCTTGCATGTTTGGAGTTAGAATCATGCTTAGGATTAAAAAGGGATTGAAACTTGCATGAAAACTTTAGTTTATTTGGAATTTGGAAGCATAGAAAATATGGGGTTTTCATGATTAATTTAGTATTTTGATGCATATTTCATGGTTAGTTTTGATGTATAAGTGAAGTATAATGTGTAAATGATGTAGCTAAGTAATTGTTATGGATTGAATTTTCTTTGGTTGATGGTTTTGTGGGTTTTTGGTTCGAACTCCCCTGTTTTCCGCTATTTTTCAGCTGCTGCGTAGCAGGTCGCGGCCGTGACCGAAAACAGACCAAATTTGGTCGCGCCCGCAACCCACTCACAGTTTTCGTGGAACTCCAGGTTGTGCCCGCGACCTGAATTAGATGTTTTTCAGTAGCGTCCGTGACCCGATTTTGGCCAAGTTTCAAGATTTTGAAATATTGGATGAAAAATACCTGAAAAATATTAGATCGCGCCCGCGACCCCTGCCTTTTCTGCATAAAAATGTGAATTTCAAACTTATTTTGCATGGCTTTCTTAGCTTGTTTCCGGCATAAATACCTCATTGATATGTCATATAATGCATGATATTATGTGTAACAAGGGTATTATGAGATTTCATGCTTAAACTCCATAGGGGAGGTTTGTGTAATATTGTCATACTTTGATTATACATTGATTACTTGATCCTTGCTACCGTAGTTGATAAATTGAATATATTTATAATATTTATTGATTGAAATTGCATGATTGATATTATTAGAACATGTCGTTCATCTTAAATGGTTCATGCGAGTCGAGTCTTATATACACTTGTCCTTGTTACACAGATCACGGTCCGGGAGACTAGGAGCACGCTCCATAGGGTGTTTCCTTATTTCTTTGGTTGGTAAAGGTGAGGTTACTGCTATGTATATATCGAACCCTGCAACCCTATCTGAATTTTGGACCGAAATGTATACTTATATCTATAGTTTTCCGAGAACTTAATTGTTTTCCACTGAACTGAAACTATTGTTATTGTATTGAATCATTGTCACCGATTTGAACTGAATTGATTGTTTTGGCGAGTATATTGTTCACTGTGGGCCCGAGGGAAGTGTATTGAGCCAACCGGGAAAGCATGGGCTGACAGGTAACTCTTGCACTATCCTCACATTGTTGGGATGACCCCTGAATCCACTAGGAGATTAGTGGACGAAGGAGTTCCGGGTATAGGGAATGATGAACCCTATACTCACACTGATTGGATGGCGGGGCCTTGCAATCCCCCATCACCCGGAGGAAGAAGGATGAACCATTGGAATTGCTAATTGTGCACCGAACTATAATGCTTGATCACCTAATTAATCAAAATTTAATTATTGTACACAGTCGGAGAACAGTTGGAGAATTGCCCCCACTCGTCGGGCCACTGGTCGATTGAACAAAATTGTACCGAATTGATTAAATTGTAAATTGATTAGTTGTAATCTCGGACGAGTATTGTATTATTATTGAACTTATATTGCTATCTTTTATAAAATATTACTCGAGATTATAGCTTGTATGGTAATTGCGCTTTTAAATTATAAACCCTTCACTCAGTCTTTCATAGACTGACACCTCACAATTTCAGGTATTACAGGTCGAGTGCTAGGCAGGATTAAGCCGAGTTTTATTTCTTTTGGGTCTAGCACTTAATCTTCTCATGTTCATGTACGTTATGGATACATTTGTAGCTTATGAATTGTTTTGGTATCTATGTATATATTATGAATGACACTTGAGTTTTGAGTATGTAATTATGGAAAGGATAGTATGAAGTGGAAAGGAATAATGAAGCTCATGTATATGATTATGCCTCCGCTTAATGTTATGAATGTTGGTATTAAATTGAGGGTTAGTCCTGCCTAGCTGGTATTGTTTTTTTTTTTTTTTTATTGTCTCCCATTCGCTATCGACTTGATTCACGTATGGGTGCTCGTTCCATATGTGGATTGAACTATAGTGTGGGGGATGTGGCTACCTAGCGTTCCGGGTGCTACATGATAAGGTGGTATCAGAACCCGGTTGCAAAACCGCGGTTCTAGTGTCGTGTCTTGTGAGTCTAAGTCTCACGGCATAGGATTATTTGATTAATTGCGAGTCCTGCATCTTATTTGAGTATGCTTGAACTTATTGGAATTATTCGAATTACTTGGAATTATCTGAATTATTTGAATTATGTGAATTATGTGTATTATGAGCTTTATTGCACTCATTTGGACTCGTTAATCAAACATGCATGTATAGTGTTTGAATTTCAGGATGCCCCGTGGTCGCCCTCGTAGAGAGCAATCTCCAGGACATAGGCATCATCGCCATTGTCATTCTCCTCCACCTCCACCACCTCAAGCTCAACCTCAGGATTTCTTAAATTCTATGGTTCAGTTAATAGATCAGAGGTTGCGAGATTATGTGCCTCCAGCACCGCCAGCTCCTCCTCCAGCACCACCTGCACCTATTTCAGCGATACTTCGAGAATTTCATAATCAACATCCACCGAGGTTTTTCAAAGGAAATGATATACAAGCTGAGCAATGGCTTAAGGAGGTTGAAAGGACTTAGACTCTTATTCCTTGTGAGTCTAGAGAAAAGGCTCGGTGCACGATTACTTTAATTCAAGGGGAAGCTTATTCTTGGTGGGAGAGTACCAAGATCATTTTAGATGCTACCGGAGAGGAAGTCACGTGGGAAGTATTTGTGAGGGAATTCAAGAATAAATTTATTCCACCTTCTTCTCGTACCCGAAGACTTAAGGAATTTACGGAGCTTAAACAAGGAGGAAGATCAGTTGCCGAGTATATAGCCGAGTTTGAGAGGCTATCTAAGTATGCACCTAATATTGCAAGCAATGATTTCCACAAGGCTATGCAATTTGGACAAGGGTTGAGACTGGATATTCAAGCAGCAATTGAAGCCGTCAATACTAGTACTTGGAAGAAAGATACTTCGAAGGCTCTAAAGGTGGAAGATTCGGTTAACACAAGAAGGTCTACCTATCAGTCAGGACAGGGTTCAGGGTCCGATTCAAGAGCATGCTATAACTCGGGCAAGAGGCTAATTATTTATGATACAACTCCTCCATAACCGAAAGGCCCGGTAAAGAAGTTTAAACAAGAAGAACCGATCCAGAAGGCTCCTCAGCCTCCTGCGTTACCACCACCACCCAAGAAACCCAAGTGTTCCTTCTGCGGGCAGCCTACTCATCATTATGATAATTACAGAAGAAGTCTCAAGTTATGTTTAATATGTGGGAGTGCCGATCACAAGGTTGATACGTGTCCGGATCGTCGGGATCAGCCTGCCGGGGGTCAGAGGCCATTGATTAGAGGTCGTGCTTATGCGTTGGAAGGAGAGGAAGTGGATGCAGATGTGGACCCCACAGCCGTCGTTGAAGGTACCATTTGCATTCATGGCATAAACATACATACCTAGTTTGATCTAGGGGCTACCCACTCTTTTATTTCTCGTGATATTTCTGTGAAATTGCCTTTGTGTGTTACTTTCTCTTCTGCATGCTATGTTGTTAGTACTCTTTTTGCTGGTAATATAGAAACTAACCGGGTTTTTAGAGAGGTGCCGATGAGTATTGAGGGTCAGGTTTTCTCGATGGATTTCATTGAATTACTGATGTCTTGCTATGGTTCTATATTAGGAATGGACTGGCATTACAAGCATTGTGCCAACGTTGACTGTTGGGCTAAAAGAGTTCAGTTGGGTTCAAAAGTTATTACGGTTTGGAGTTCTAAATCAGTGCCTTTATTATCTTTCTCAGAAGCTCGGAAATTAGTTCATGATGGGGCTACGGGATTCATAGCCTATATTCTTAATCAATCCAAGGATCAGATAAAATTAGAAGAAACAGAGGTAGTTGAGGAATTTCCCAAAGTGTTTCCGGAGAAATTGGATTCGTTATCGCCGGATAGAGAAATAGAATTTGTGATTGATTTATATCTGAATGCAGAGCCGTATTCCAAGACTCCGTATCGGATGGCTCCGACAGAATTGAACGCTATATCTCTTGCTCTGGCTCTTAGCTCATTATTGGTGGGGTATCTGGTCAGCACACTAAGAATGAAGTAGTACGATCGGCGGGCGTCGGAAAGAATTAAAGGTTCAGCTTGATACTTTATTGGAAGTGGGGTATATTAGATAGACCTCATCGCCGTAGGGTGCGTCGGTATTGTTTGTGAAAAAGAATGACGGAACTCTAAGGATGTGTATTGATTATCGGGAATTAAATCGGATGACTATCAAGAACAAATATCCTCTTCCACACATTGAGGAGTTATTTGATATACTCCAAGGATCCAAAGTATATTCGAAACTTGATCTACGACAAGGATATTACCAATTATGGATCCGAGTCGAGGATATTCCAAAGACGGGCTTCAACACGAGATATGGGCACTATGAATTTGTGGTTATGCCTTTTGGGTTGACAAATGCTCCTGCCGCTTTTATGGATATGATGCATAGAATTTTTCGACCGTTCCTTGATAAGTTTGTTGTGATATTTATTGATGATATTTTGGTTCTATCCAAGTCGGTTGAGGAACATGCAAAGCATCTCAAGTTAGTGTTGAAAACTTTGGAAGGACATCAATCATTTGCAAAGTTTAGTAATTGTGAATTTTGGATCGACCGGGTGTCGTTCTTGGGCCATATTATTTCGGGAAATGGATTAGAAGTCGATCCTTCCAAGATTGAAGTGGTGTTGAAATGGGAGAAGCCAAAGAATGCTTCTGAGGTTAGAAGTTTTTTGGGACTGGCGGGTTATTATAGGAGATTCGTGCAAGATTTTTCAAAAATCACCGCTCCCTTGACCAAGTTAACAAAGAAGGAGGTTAAATATGTGTGGGATAAAGAATGTGAAAATTGTTTCAATATCTTCAAGGAAAAGTTAGTTTCAGCTCCAGTTTTAACTTTACCTGAAGGTTCGAAAGGTTATATTGTTTATACAGACGCGTCAAAGGAAGGTTTGGGGTGTGTTTTAACTCAAAAGGGAAAGTGATTGCTTATGCTTCTCGGAAGTTGAAAAAACATGAAAGGAACTATCCTACACATGACCTTGAACTAGCCGCCGTGATATTTGCCCTCGGAAAATAGAGACATTATTTATACGGGGTGTCGTTTGAAATTTTTACCCATCATAAGAGCCTCCAATATTTGTTTACACAGAAAGATCTTAACATGAGACAACGGCGATGGATGGAGAGGCTAGAAGATTATGATTGTGTTATTAAATATCATCCCAGAAAAGTTAACATGGTTGCCGATGCTTTAAGTAGAAAGGTTGGTGTAGCCAATTTGAAAGTTGGAGAAAATAGTGGAATTGAACCTATTGTGATAAAAGCCCGGATTTTCAACATCTCCATTCAACCGGAATTGAAATATAGATTGTTCGAGGCTCAAACTAAAGATTCGCAAGTTCAAAGATTAGTTTCTAAGGCAGGAGAGGATCTGGGAAGTCTATTTGGGTTTGATGAAACTAGTCTTCTTCGTTTCAAGAACCGAATTGTAGTACCCGAGGAATTGAAAAGGATATTGCTCGAAGAAGCTCATAATTCGGCATATTCGGTACATCCGGGAGGAAATAAAATGTATAAAGATTTGAAGTAATATTATTGGTGGTATGGATTAAAGAAGGATGTAGCCGAGTTTGTGAAACATTGTTTGACGTGTCAAAAAGTTAAGGCCGAGCATCAAAAACCAGGAGGGCTTCTACATCCGTTACCTATTCCCGAGTGCAAATGGGAACAAGTGATGATGGATTTTATATCCGGATTACCAAGAGTGAAAGGTGGCTATGATGGTATTTGGGTGATTGTGGATCGGTTAACTAAGTCTGCACATTTTCTACCGGTCCGAATGTCTTACAAGATTCGTAAACTGGCTGAGATCTATAACAGAGAGATTATCCGACTTCATGGGATTCAAATGAGTATTGTTTCAGACAGAGATCCCCGTTTTACTTCCAAGTTATGGCAAGAATTGCAATGTATTTTGGGAACGGAACTTCACTTTAGTACGACATTTCATCCTCAAACCGATGGTCAGTCTGAGAGGGTTCTAAGATATTTGGAAGATTTATTCCGAGCTTGTGCTTTGGATTTTCAAAACTCTTGGGGTGATCAGTTGCCGTTGATTGAGTTCACATATAATAATAGTTATCAAGCTTCAATTGGTATGGCACCTTATGAATTTCTTTATGGCCGGAAGTGTCGATCACCATTGTTTTTCGATTTGGAGGAATGGAAATGGACAAAACAAGAAGGGGTAAAGAAAGGTGAGAAATTGGAGAAACCTTCCAAGGCTGTGAGAGCTATGATCGAGAAAGTCCAACAGATACAACAACGGATGAAAGCTGCACAAGATAGACAGAAAAGTTATTTCGATCGTCGCCGGAGGGATCTAAAATTTGAAGTGGGAGACTGAGTTTTCTTGAAAGTATCACCACGGAAAGGGTTTTCTCGGATTGGAAATGGAGGAAAATTAAATCCTCGTTATTTGGGACCATTTGAAATTCTTGAGAGAATTGGAGAAGTAGCTTACCGATTGGATCTACCGCCTAATCTTACCGAAATTCAGAATGTTTTTCATGTCTCTCAGTTAAGAAAATATTATCCGGATGAAACATAAATTCTCCCTATTGAAGAAGTGGAATTGGAACCGAATCTGTCTTTTGTTCAGAAGCCGGTTAGAATTTTTGACAGAAAGTATCAAGAGTTGAGAAACCGGAATATTCCTATAGTCAAGGTGTTGTGGCGGAATGATAAAACCGAAGGAATGACTTGGGAGTCGGAAGAGAAAATGAAGAGGTTCCACCCAGAGTTATTTATTTCCAAGCAGTGAATCTGGGGACCAGATTCTTCTAAGGGAAGAAGTTGTAACGCCCTAATTTTTGGAAGTTCAGGTAAGCACGCCACGAGCGGGTCTTCGGGAGTTGGGAGGATTAATTTAATTATTTCATTCATTTATTTATAACCTTCATCATATTTTATGCATTATATCTTCATGCACTTATATAAATTGTCATTAGCATGAATTATATGAATTAAGTGTTATATGTGACCTAATTGCACTATATGTCCTTAATTGATTCTTTGTGTAAACTATGGACTTAATTGTATAGCATGAAAAGGGACTTAAGTGATCTTTTAGGTAGAGATAGAACTTGCTTGCATTAATTCAAATATTAGGAGGACTTATGTGCAAATTGTGGGGAAACACACATATTCATGCAAGACTTGGGTATATAATCTCATTTCTTCCATTTTATTCCATCATATTCCATTTCATTCAAGAGATAGAAACCCCACACACTCACATACACTAAATACCGGTAATTACACCAAGGAAGAGAAGGAGGATTTCATCATAATTCAAGTTGGAGTGTGAAAGAATTGTGGAGCTAGGATCATCATCACCTTCATATCTTCATTTCATCTCATAATCCTTTCATTTCAAGGTATAACTTGGGATTTGTATGAATTTCTTGAGTATATGATTGAGTAGGGTTATGGATTTAATGATGAATTCTTACATGTTTGGAGTTAGAATCATGCTTAGGATTAAAAAGGGATTGAAACTTGCATGAAAACTTTGGTTTATTTGGAATTTGGAAGCATGGAAAATATGGGGTTTTCATGATTAATTTGGTGTTTTGATGCATATTTCATGGTTAGTTTTGATGTATAAGTGAAGTATAATGTGTAAATGACGTAGCTAAGTAATTGTTATGGATTGAATTTTCTTTGGTTGATGGTTTTGTGGGGTTTTGGTTCGAACTCCCCTGTTTTCCTCTGTTTTTCAGCTGCTGCGTAACAGGTCGTGGCCACGACCGAAAATAGACCAAATTTGGTCGCGCCCGCAACCCACTCACAGTTTTCGTGGAACTCCAGGTCGCGCCATCGACTTGAATTAGATGTTTTTCAGTAGCGGCCGTGACCCGATTTTGGCCAAGTTTCGAGATTTTGAAAAATTGGACAAAAAATACCTGAAAAATATTAGGTTGTGTCCGCGACCCCCGCCTTTTCTGCATAAAAATGTGAATTTCAAACTTATTTTGCATGGCTTTCTTGGCTTGTTTCCGGCATGAATACCTCATTGATATGTCATATAATGCATGATATTATGTGTAACAAGGGTATTATGAGATTTCATGCTTAAACTCCATAGGGGAGGTTTGTGTAATATTGTCATACTTTGATTATACATTGATTACTTGATCCTTGCTACCTTAGTTGATAAATTGAATATATTTATAATATTTATTGATTAAAATTGCATGATTGATATTATTGGAACATGACGTTCGTCTTAAATGGTTCATAGGAGTCGAGTCTTATGTACCCTTGTCCTTGTAACACAGATGACGGTCCGGGAGACGAGGAGCATGCTCCATAGGGTGTTTCCTTATTTCTTTGGTTGGTAAAGGTGAGGTTACTTCTATATATATATAGAACCCTACAACCCTATGTGAATTTTGGACCAAAATGTATACTTATATCTATAGTTTTCCGAGAACTCAATTGTTTTGCACTGAACTGAAACTATTGTTATTGTATTGAATCATTGTCACCGAATTGAATTGAATTGATTGTTTTGGCGAGTATATTGTTCACTGTGGGCCCGAGGGTAGTGTATTGAGCCAACCGGGAAAGCATGGATTGACGGGCAACTCTTGCACTATCGTCACATTGTTGGGATGACCCCTGAATCCGCTAGGAGATTAGTGGACGAAGGAGTTCCGGGTATAGGGAATGATGAACCCTATACTCGCACTTATTGGATGGCGGAGCCTTCCAATCCCCCATCACCCGGAGGAAGAATGATGAACTATTGAAATTGCTAATTGTGCACCGAACTATAATGCTTGATCACCTAATTAATCACAATTTAATTATTGTACACAGTCGGAGAAAGGTTGGAGAATTGCCCCCACTCGCCGGGCCACTGGTCGATTGAACAGAATTGTATCGAATTGATTAATTGTAAATTGATTAGTTGTAATATCGGGTGAGTATTGTATTATTATTGAACTTATATTGCTGTCTTTTATAAAATATTACCCGAGATTATAACTTGTATGGTAATTGCTCTTGTAAATTATAAACCCCTCACTCAGTCTTTCATAGACTGACACCTCATAATTTCAGGTATTGCAGGTCGAGTGCTAGGCGGGATTCAGTCGAGTTTTGCTTCTTTTAGGTCTAGCACTTATCCTTCTCATGTTCATGTACATTATGGATACATTTATACCTTATGAATTGTTTTGGTATCTATGTATATATTATGAATCGCACTTGAGTTTTGAGTATGTAACTATGGAAAGGATAATATGAAGTGGAAAGGAATAATGAAGCGCATGTATATGATAATGCCTCCGCTTAATGTTATGAATGTTGGTATTGAATTGAGGGTAATTCCAGCCTAGCTGGTATTGTTTTTTTTTTATTTTTATTGTCTGCCATTCGCTATAGACTTGATTCATGTATGGGTGCTCGTTCCATATGTGGATTGAACTATAGTGCGGGGGATGTGGCTACCTAGCGTTCCGGGTGCTACAAAGGTGGTGAATGAGATACTTAGTGTCTTAATCCAGCTACATTATAATAGATCAGATAAGAGAGTCTGGACTGGGTCAAATAAAGATAAATTCTCCTATAAAATGACTATAATTTGCTTATGTATCAGATGAGACATGCGAGAAAAATTGAAAATTAATGAGCTTAGAAATTACCTTGCCCCCAAAAGTTCATGATTTTCCTGTAGTTTTGCTAATATGATAGCTTTTTCACGAATGTATTGAAGTATGATAGAAAATTTAGGAAAAATGATGTATGTACGCACTGTTATACGGATATGAATATGTGGACCAAGTGCTGAGAAGTTTTCTATTCGTACTCCGAGTGTGGGACAAGATCGTTGGTACATAGACTTGACTAAATTTTTGTGGTTTACGATTGTCAGACAGGCTCAAAAATAGCTTTAATAGCAAAATTTTGAGCAATATGATCCTAGAATATCCTGAGTGGGTTGTCTGAACGCTCTGTAATCTTTGGAAGAACTGATGGAGCTATCAAAATGTTATGAATCTTAGAAGAGTCACTCCTCGACACATAAAAGAGTTATTTGAGATCTTAGTACTAATCGACGAGGACAAAAAATACAGACAAAAAAAAAAAAAAAAATCTACACTTAGTTGTCCTGGAATAAATCCGAGAGGTGATGGGTAAAACTAAACTCGGTTTGGAAGCTTTTATAACCACACCGACAATGCTTGGCCAGGGGCTTCATTCGAGATGACAACTGAAGATGAGTGCTAAGATATGTTGGGAATCTTGGTATAGTTTCAATAATGTAGCAGAGTTATTGGGCTTACCTAAAGGATTAACACTAACTTGGGAGAGGCGCTTTTTAAAGATTAATGTGGAGATTGATTCGAAGACGATCGTGAAATGAATAACAATGAAGGATATTGAAAAACAGCTAATGAGAAAGGTAATATTTGATCAGTGAAGTTTACTCCAAAGGTCTTGAGAAACTTGGATCAAATAAATCTCGAGAGAATGAAACATGGTGACGAATAAATTAGCGAGGATAGGCCACAAGGTTTAAGATGGTTACTGCGTCTAGAATGCTCTATCGGTAAAACTAGATGAGTCTTAACTTGAGACTGTTTTTTCTGTGTTGGGTTGCTTTATTTAAGACCAAAAAAAATATATCGGAGAGATAGAAAAAACTTATACCAAAGTAATATAAAAATATCAAACCATCAATAAATATATTTTTGAATTAATAAAAGGTACAGAATAATACTAAATACTATACATCACATTATTTGAGGAGTACATAAATTGCTCAGTCAAGAGTCTAATTAATTTTCACAAAATATTATTTCTTTAATACTATATAAATAAATTAATTATTAAAAGATCTATTAATATTTTATATAATTAAATTACTAACACTTTTAATTCTTTAAGGAGAATATAGCTCAAAATATTATAGGAAACTTAGTTTACAAGTATCCACGGAGTTTTGTAATCTCACTCCAATTGAATAGTAGAAGTTATTAATTTAAAATTGCATGCGGTAGCTGCAACGCAATTAAAAAAAGTACAATCCAAGGTATCAACAGAAAGCAAAATAGAAATAATCATTAAATCAAATTACAATTATGGAGAAAAAGATGGAGATTTGAGAAAGAGGATACTATTGAAAATGATGATATGTCAAATCCATGATTTTGAGAGATGAATATTTAGTGCAAGATGATGATGATGACGATGATGATGATGATGACAATAATAATAATAATAATAATAATAATAATAATAATAATAATAATATCAAAAGTTACAATTTCTCAAGATTATGGAATAAAAAAAAAAGAAAAAAACAATGTTCCCATTTTAAATGGTGGAATCAAGGTCGGAAATATAGGAAAAAGTTAGGTAAAAAAGTTATAGTTTTGAAAGTGAATATAACTTTTAGATTTTGAATGACGATAAAAAGATTCAAAACTTCATAGAAAAACTAAAAATAAATCACAAATTATATTAAAAAAATAAGCAATATAAGGAATAAAATATATATAGTTAATATGGCATTTTATATGATCTTTTAAGTTTTTGTCTACATTCTTTTATATAAGTCTTTTTATTTATTAGAATACTTGAAAGTTATAAACTATTACTTATGCTTAAAACTTAGAACTGTTTTGGGCAAATTAATATTATACACTTTAAACATTTTGTTTTATGTAGTAATATAATTTCAAATATTTTTATTATTTATTTATTTAAATGTTTCTATACTTCGAATTTCTACTTATTGTAGATGAGTTGAAAGAGATATTTAATATAAATATTTTTGTATGTGTTACTTTTCAAATTAAAATGGTTCATTGAAAATGTTACTATATTTACTTAATTAGACTAAATATTTTGAATATCCTAATTTGTTCAATAAATATAATAGCTAAATTTATTTAAATAAATTAAATGATAGAATTTCACTAGTAACTCAAAATATGTCAAGATCATCCCAGGGCAAGGTCCCGAGTTCGAATCCCGATTTGATGTGCGTGTTTATATATATACGAAGATCAAACAAAATAAAAAAGGGATAGTTATTTTTAAATAGCTAGTAATGGGAGAAAATTTCGTTTACTCTCCAATACTAAAACTTTTAGTATTAATTCTTCATTTTTAAACTTTCATTTTTATTCACTCCTCATACACCTAAGTTGATTGTAATAACTTTAATTATTATTTTTTTTCTTATTCTTTGTTTTTTTTTTCGTACTTAAAATTTAAACCTCAATACTTTAAGTTTCACCAATAAAATTCAAGTTTTAAATTAGAATACTTTAGCGTTTCTGAACAATACTCCAATTATAGACCTAGGTATTTTAAATTTTATGGATAATACTTTAATTTAAAAAGTAAGTACTTTAACTTTTACGAACAATAATTTTTTTTTGCCTTTTCCTTTTCTTTATTTTGCCTTTTCATACTTCAATTTTAAATTTGAGTGCTTTAACTTTTACGAATAATACTCTAATTTCAAATTTGGATATTTTAATGTTTTAGAATAATACTCACATTATAAACGTAGTTATTTCAACTTTTATGAATAATACTCTAATTTGTCCCCCTTTAGAACCAAAAAAAAAAAAAAAAAAAAAAAAAAGAATAATACTCTAATTTGAAACGCAAGTACTTTAACTTTTATGAACAATATTTTTTTTTATAATTTGAATACATCATAGTTTCTAAATAATATTTCAAAATACAAATCAACCACTTAATTTTACTCCTAAATCCATCTACATAGAAAAAAGAAGTATTATCTTTTACATATGAAGTATGAAAATTATATTTTCAAGTATTAATACACAAAATAAAAGTATAAAGTTGTGTATATGAGGTATTATCTTTACAAAATGGTTTGTGTGTCATTTTTTTTTTTTTTCCCGTGGCGGTTAATTGAGTATTTCGACACAAAATAGGGAGCAAACAAAAATTAAAATTTGAAAATAGTGAGTTAGTACTAAAAGTTTTAGCATTTGGGAGTAAACAAAATTTATTCCCACAACTAGGTACTTAACACTCATTGTCCGAAATTAAAACTAATTTTCTAGGGGCGAAAAACCAGGCATTAAGAACCATGGGGTTGGTTACGAGCGCCCCCCCCAAATTATTATTGCCCAGTGCCCAAAATAAAGAACAAAAGCCTCAAGCCAAGTATCAAGAAGCGAGAACAAACACAATGCCCGTAAAAGTAATGAGGTGTGAACAACGCTGGGCTAAAAGTGATAAACAAGTTCCTAACAATCCCATTCAAGGACAACCCATGCCAAATCACAGTTACGACAACTGGCCTAGCAACTAAAACCTAAGTTTCGATAACCAACTCAACAACTAGATCCAAGGAGAGATTCAAACTAACTCAGAATAGTGGCTTATTCCCGATTTGGAAAGACTTGAGCTTGCTACTTCAAACTCGATTCAAACTAACTATGAAGCGATGGACTTTAAAATTGAGAAAACTTTGAGATTTAGCAAATCTGAAGCCATACCAAATGTTACTAGAGATTTCTTTCAATAGACGGATCAAGCGATCCTCAACACTCAGCTGTCATTGGGCTTTTCCGTCTTCATCCTTGATTAGTGGTGTCGACTCCCGCTGTTCTTTAACCCTCTTCCATACGCCATAGAAAACCCACAGAGAAATATCACCCAAACTCGATCTCGCACGGTCAAACAGATTCCTAAAATAAACTTTCCAATTGATGGGACTAAACATGTCAACTGTAAAAGGAACAAAGGCCAAGTTCCGCCTTCTTGCCCAGAGAGTGAACAACACATAGTCCTTGTCAACAACTTAAAGCTCACATGCATCACCTGAAAAATCAAACTCGGCCAAAGGATCAGCGTAGTTAATCACGGATCTTTGAGTATCCAAGTTCAGGGAGCATCTACGATGGTCCATGAAAGAACGTAGCAGACTCCAAAAAAGACACTGCCTCATTGTACCAATTACACGAAGAAAAAAAGTTAATCCATGTTTTCATGGCATACTTGCACCCCAATCTCTAGCTCGTTCACTACCACATCGAGTCTAGGTGCTGCCACCACTGCCCAATAGCAGCGTGATCTGCCAGCCTAGGCACATATAACACTAGCATCAATGGTAACCCTTAAATCCTTAAGTAAGTGAAGTTATTTCTCAACCTTCACTATTCACCAACTATTCAGAGACTTACGCATTATTTCATATTAAGGGGAGCTCTTAACGGTTCAAACAAAACAAACCTCTCAACTTCGAAAACACTGGGCTTTCTGGGACTCACCGAATTTTGTGAAGGATTGATCCCCTATCCGCCTGGAAATTCGCTACCGTATTCCCCTCACGATAAACGTGAGGTATCGGTGCATTCATTCCTTTAATATAGTCTCAAATCTTAGAGAGCAAAATTTGGGTGACCTTTTCGCTAATTTTTCCCCAACCGTTATCAATCACAACTTTTGCATCTAATCTTTATCCACAGGAAATGGTAGCGAATGGCCATTGCCTCTCTTATTCCTTCAAAAAGGGTAGCAATTTCAACCATGGTATTAGTGGCTTCAATTATTCCATTGTTGTATGCCACCAGGACATTGCCTCTTGAGTCACACAACACACCCCCTATACCAGCCGGACCGGGGTTCTTTTTTGATGACCCATCAGAATTAAGCTTAACCGAATTCTCCGGCGGTGTTCTTTATCGTACAACTTGAGGAGGCTTTAGTTTTGATTTAGGGATACGTACTCCAATCATAGTTGCCAAGTGCACATCTCCAAGCCACCAAGCAAAGTACAATCTCTTTACCCTGTGCAGATTAAAGGCATGATTAGTAACTCGTCATACGATACTATAGAGGAAGAAAGCTTACTCCTGTTGTGTCGAACTGCATTTTGCTCTAACCAAGTGTACTAGAAGATCAAAATTAGGATCACAATGTTGACATGCTTAGAGCAACTAAATGGCGATGAATTGATCCAATACGTTAGCATTCCTATCGGGGCCAGTAGTATCAACTATAGCAACGTTAAAGAATGCGCTGGATTTTAGGAATAGTGCCCTTAAAGCCGATATTGCAATATGTTTTGTACTTCTCCTTTTTTAAATAATAGACAATCTTTAAATAATAAACGAACTGATTTGATCATAAGGCAACACTTCTTCATATGCTCTTGTTTGATTGTATGTTAACTTTGACTGTGCATGTATAAGAACTCCCCTAATCTAAATGACTTATAGGACTCTATCAATTAGGAGAAGTGGCTCATGAAATGAGCCCTATATCACATAAGTCATGATTAGAAATCACTCCAATTTGATGAGTTCAATAGACAGTGGGAGTGTCGATATGACTCGCTAGAAGCTTGCTCTTGTGATCATGCACTTAAGAAGGACCACCTTGTTTCATGGGGTGCAAAGTGTATGGTTGATACGTGCGTGATACATGGAAGTGCTCATTTATTCTAAATGAGTACACTGAGGTATCCCGTGCGAAAAGATTCCTAAATGGGAAAGGGAGTTTCTATTTCTAGAAATAGAAACTTTCAGATTAGGAAATATCTCATGAGTCATTGATATGATTCAATAGTCCTTAGACTTGAGATTCCATCGATGCTTGGTGGGCTAACTCTACAGTCTTTGGTATAAGCTTTAAAGGATGTCGCCTGAGACAGTTGATTCAAGGCTTATGCTGGGGTTGCACAAGTAGCTCATGAAAGCATATGAGAATCAATAAAGGACCTACACTTGCATGAGCAAGATGATCTCTTATTGTGTAAGTCATTCATATGTCATCTAGAGGACCTTGGCCAAGGCAGTGGTTCGAGATCAAGAAAAGAGTTTCTTGGATCGAGATCACATGGATATGAAATGAACTTAACTTTAAGACTAAGATTACTAGGGTTCTAATTATTCTCTTGCCCTAGATCTTGGTTGAGAGATAGGTTGTAGGAGGACCTTATTTCACATATGTCAATGACTTAAAGGTTCTTGATACATTCTTATTCAGCTGGGGTTAACACACCTATTGCTAGACTATGGTAGTATGATCTGTGGACTGATTAATTACTTAGGAATTAATGAATCGGGGTTACTACTAATTGAATAAAGAACCTAGAGGGTCACACACATATGCCCGATCACGAGGGTTAAGGCTTGAATCGATTAAACGAATTGATCGTATCAATCGAGCATTGGAAGGGACCACACATGCGGCACTTGTGTCAGGCATGGGTTAATGAGTGACACGTGTCACCTTGCGTGATGTGTTACATAATTAATTTGTGATTGATTATTTAATGGACTTTAATTTAATTATGAATTATTACAAAGTACTAATTTGGAGTTTAAATGTCTAATAAATAATTATTTGTGAACTAATTAATTATTGACATTAATTTATTTATTATGAAAAAATAATAATATCCCAAAAATATCTAAAAGAGTTAGAAAGAATTTCTTGTAAGGCAAGTTGATCAAAGGAGACTTTTGGTCAAAGTAGAAAGGGGAGGATTTGGAATCCCTAGAGAGCAAGACAAAGGGGTTTGAACCCTCTAGCCTTTTTAAGGGTGGGGTTCGAACCCCATGGAAAGTTGATAGGCAAAATATTCTTCAAATCACTTCATACAAATCTCTTAGAGCCTAAACACTAAAAATAGTACTAGCATCCTCCCTATTTAGATCGTGATCGAGGTTGGTGTGGATTATTGCTCTAGAAGACTACGACTTCGGAGTCTTGAAGATTCGAAGAAGTTCGAGGGACTTGTCGCTTGAAGCTCATTTGAGGGGGGCTCAAAACGTGTCAAGAAAATATTGATCTAAGTAAATTTCTTGAAATCATTACAAATAGAGAATAGGAATTCCAAGTCTAGATCTTGCTTTTGGGAAAATTTTTAAATTCCTCTACATTATTGTTTCGTTTTTTCCAACACTAGAATGTTGCTTTACCTTCGCGATTTCAGGCGAGCTAATCAACATGTGGGCTTATGA
Organism: Lantana camara; assembly: GCA_037501455.1. Taxonomy (NCBI): domain Eukaryota; kingdom Viridiplantae; phylum Streptophyta; class Magnoliopsida; order Lamiales; family Verbenaceae; genus Lantana; species Lantana camara. Next base: position 96,009,156 of record CM074857.1, on the reverse strand, counting down.
GTCCACGCTTGAGCAAAAAGCGCACCTAGAAACTAATTCAATGCCTTTTCTTTACAACCTTTCATCCCAAGGCAGCCAATTATATAGCATTTACCACATAAAAATTTGTATCATCAACATGATGTTGGTGGACCAGATGGCGGCAAGTAAAGAGGATTAATCCTACCTTTGCCTAATCTCATTCCAAGCCTAGCTGAGCGAGATCCTAACATCCGATTCCTTCAATAAAAAGGGGTTCATGTTGCTCTATGTCCATAATTGGTACTCGAAGCACTTTATCCCTAACCTGTTGCTGCTATCCCAGATCGTTACCATGCAAATTGTCACTCCGTTTCCCTTCTTCCAAAAAATCTAGATCAATCTGAAGACCCATCATGTTGGTCACACGTCCCTTAGCTAGCCATTTAGTAAAGAAAAATGATAAATCCCCTAGGTCGACGACCTATCCAATATACTTCTCTACCCCTTCACACAACAAGCATAGGCGATGCCAAATGACTAAGTAGTGTCCCTTAACTTTCGGTATAATTATGATTTCCATAACAATACTTAGCCTTCATAAACTTGGCCTAAAAACACTTTTGAGTCCAGAACTACTACCAAAGTTTCTGTTGGGAATAGTGCCCTAAAAAGCTTATTTATTGTAATCCGTTTTGGGACTTTTGTTAGGCAAAAAATACTTGATATTTTTTGCCTCATTTCCATATGATTTATTATCATTTATGTGCCATTTACGGCCAAAATTACCTGTTTTCAGGTAACTTTCACTGGAGAGTCGAGAATGGCAAATTTAGAGTAAAAATGACAAAACAAGGACAAATAGTAGTTGACCGAAGAAATTAGCGGACGCCGACTGATCATGCTTAATTCATTAGTGGCCACGAGGAAAGTAGGGGAAAAATCTACTCTTAGGCGATTAGCGACCGCAAATGTTACAAGAAGAAATTCTTAGTGGCCGCGAATGAAGGTTAAAAATACATTTGTGATTCTTTGAGAATCGCGGCCGTGAGGAATTTACATTGGAGACGTTTGGGGCGCGAACAACGTCAGGTGAGAATAATTCGCAAATTTGGAATTTTATTTTATAACGCGTATATAAAGTAAGGAAAACCCTAACTCAAAGATAGAGCAGTCAGAATAAAAGAATGCAATTGAGGAAACGAAGAGAGAGGAAGAGGAGAAATTCTCAGTCTTCTTTCGTCATGAGAAATGTTTGATTTTTCTATGTCAATCTAGTTTGAATATTCGCCAGTTCGAAGTATGCAAACTAATTTCATTTAATTCAGTTTTTGTTATGGTTTATGATTGGAATTGAATTGAACAATTATCTTTATTTATGAGTATGAATATTTTAGACTCGTATTGTGTTATTGTGTTGATGATGAAGAGTAGCTAATCCCCTTGTCGTGGGGATGATGATGGATTGGATATAGATATTTGATGCGTTGTTCATGAATGGTTTTATGAAACGAAATTAAATTTATTGATACGTTGAAACGTGATCACCTTTAATGTTGTTTAGAGTTTATTTATTAATTGACAGATGGTTATGAACTTTGAATGAATTTCGTATAACTTAGGTTTTCGAGTATAAAAAAATTTAACTTAACTCTATGAAATTGGTAATGGATTAGTGTAAGACATAGTAGTTGCTAGTTAATTGTTATCATCCTGTTTTATTGGCTTAATTAGGGACATATTGGATTACGAGAGTAGTCAATTTGAACTGATTAGGTACAAGTGCTTGTCCTTGAGAAAGACTAGTATTTACATAAGTGATGATAATTATGAAAACAAAACATTCATTGAACAATGCATTAATATCTGATTTCATGAAATTATTATTCCCTAACTGCTTGTTATTATTTTTAAGTCTTTAATATTCTATTTATTGTTTCATGCTAGTGATAGAAACCACCCTTGAATGATTGATTCGGCCTATACACTAACGAATATACGAGGCGATTAGTTGGGTTTCTCCACCTGTAGGATCGACACCTATGTGCCATAAGTGTCATGTGTTCACTTGCACTATATAGGGTCTTAATTAAAACTTTCGAGAAAAAGTCCAAAAAAGTTTTTGGCGCCGTTACCGGGGGGCGCTTGTTCAAAGCTACTATCGCTTAGTATTAGTAGTTAGTGATTTAGAGCATTTTTTATCTTATTTTTGTTTCTTTCTGTTGGTTTGATATTTGCTATTTTATTTTGTAGGTGTTAGTGCATGAGAAGTACCCAAAATCCAGACATCGTTGAGATTGATTCGAAAATCGACAAGACTCTTCGTATACTAAAAAAAGAGCATAGGCAAAGATAACAGAAAAATACCACTCCAATGGCTGACGGTAGAGTTCCTAAGAATCTTGAGATTGTTGAGAATGTGGTAAATAGTGCCAGGCTGAATGGAAGACACGGTAATAGAGGAGATGATAACGCTCCAGCTTCTCCTTTGGCATTGAAGGACTATGCAATGCCAGATGTAGGACTTATTTAGAATAATTTAGTCCGACCAATCATTGCTGCAAATAACTTCGTGATAAAGGCATCCACTATCAACCTTTCTCCAACAAAATCAATTTGGAGGTTTAGCTACCGAGAATCCTACCAATCATTTTTCTTACTTTTTGGAGATGTGTGCCACCTTTAAGATCAATAACATCACAGATGATGCAATTAAAGTTCGTTTATTCCCATTTTCTCTGAGGGCCCGAGCAAGAGTAAGGATAGGCACATTGCCTAATGAGACTATGCAGACTTGGGATGCACTTTCTGAGGACTTTTTAGCTAAGTACTTTCCACAGAGCAGAATAGTCCATTTCAGGAATGATATCATTTCATTCAAACAATTTGATGGAGAGTCACTTTATGAAGCATGGGATCGATGTTAGGAATAGTGCCCTTAAAGCCGATTGTATATCCGCTTTAGTACTTTCCCTTTGTAAATCACAAACAATCTTTGAATAATAAACGAACTTTGGCAACACTTCTTTATATCCTCTTGTTTGATTGTGTGATTACTTTAACTACGCATGTATAAGAACTCCCTAATCAATATGACTTATAGGACTTAATCATTTAGGTGAAATGGTTCATGGAACTAGCCCTATATCACATAAGTCATTATTAGAAATCATTCCAAGCCTATGAGTCCTAAAGACAGTGGGAGTGTCGACTTGACTCATTCGAGGCTTGCTCGTATGATCACGCCCTTAAGAAGGACCATCTTATTTCATGGGGTGCAAAGTGTATTGCTCATACGTGCGTGATATATGGAGGTGCTTGCTTATTCTAAGTAAGTACACTGAGGTGTCCCGTGTAAGAAGATTCCTAAATGGGAAAGGAAGTTTCTATTTCTGGAAATAGAAACTTCCAGATTAGGAAATATCTCACTAGTCATTGATGTGATTAAGTGATCTAAGACTTGAAGTTCCATTGATACTTTATGAGCTAACCCTGTGGTCTTAGGTATAAGCTTTAAAGGGTGCCGCCTCAGACAACTGATTCAAAGCTTGGGCTGGGGCTACACAAGTGGCACATGAAAGTGTACAAGAATCGATAAAGGACCTACACTTGCATTAGCAAGTTGATCTCTTATTGTGTAAGTCATTCATATGCCATCTAGGAGTCTTTGGCCAAGGCAGTGGATCAAGATATCATGAAATGAGTTTCTTTGATTGAGATCAAATGGATATGAAATACACTTAATTTTAAGATCAAGATTATTAGGGTTCTAATTATTCCCTTACCCTAGATCTTGATTAAGAGATGAGACGTAGGAGGATTGTATCTCACATAAATCAATGACTTAAAGGTTCTTTTGAATTGAGACATTCTTATTCAGCTAGGGGTCATACACCTGTTGCTAGACTATGGTTGTATGATCTATGGACTGATTAATTAATTAGGGTCACTGCTAATTGAATTAAGAACCTAGAGGGTCACACATAACAACCCGGTCACATGAGTTAAGGCTTGAATCGATTAAATAAGTTGATCGAACCAATGGGAGATTGGTGGGGATCACACGTGTGAAGCACGTGAGACACGTATCCTAAGTGACACATGTCACGTGATAGTGTATGTTTAAATAGTTAATATTGACTAAGTCTTTAAAGATTCGAAGGAGCTTTTTTGGGAACAAGCCGCGTGAAGAGCGTTCTTGGACGGCTAGAACGTGTCAAGAAAGCTACTATCTAAGTGAGTTTCTTGATCTCTACGAATTTGGGAATAGGAATTGCAACATTCGATTCTATCTTTTGGGAAAATTTTTAAATTTCCGCTGCGTTTATGTTTTCTTTTCCCAACAAGTGGTATCAGAGCCACCTTGCAAGGCCTATTTCTGATTCGTCTTTTTTATTATAAATTTAGTAGAAATTCTTTGGTTTTGATGTGATTGAGCATTCATGAGTTCTTTTAGAAAATCTAAAAAAAAAAATTTGAATCTGTATTTTTCTTGAAAGTTTCTGAAAACTGTTTTCTGAGAATTTTTGTCTGTTAAATTGTGATTTGATTTCTTGGATTGAATTGGGTTTTAAGAAACCTGAGATGCAAAAGTGAAACATGACACGAAAATGCGAACCTAGGCGTGCTAAGGAGTCGCACACCTAGGCCGCGTGATCGCAGCCCACCTTTCTCGCAAACGCATGGGACAGCCCGCACACGACTCCCACAACCGCTCTGGAGTGACCGCCCAGGTGCTCCGCAACCTCGCAGGAGCTCCTGCCAAGACCGCCCGCCATCATCCCGCCTGTTGTACGCGAGATGCGTGCAATGGAGCGCGCCAGCAATTTCTGTCGGCTGTACGCGGCGCTGACGCGCGTGCGCGCCGCCGCGCGGTGTGCGGGCGATGCTAGCGGGCGTTCCAGGCTCGTGTTTCGCGTTTCATATTTCGGTCCACAAAATCCCGATTTAATTTTACCCTTTTAAAATCTATTTTATTAAATTAAAATTATTTTAAATATTATGTTAAATTGGGATTTTGAGAAATTAAAGCGATTTAATTTTGGGAAAATTACTGTCTTTATTTTGAAATATGGAAAAGGAATAAAATTATTAATTTTCAGAAATTAATTGGAATTTAATTATTTTTTTTTTGTTTTTTTGGGTTTTATAGAAAAGGCTCATGAACAAGAATCAAATCTAAATCGTGTTTCAAGTAGAGTTCTCAGGACCGGACCGGATCGGACGGTCCAACCGTTGGAACCGTCAAACTGTCCAAGGAACTGCCTGGTCCATCCTTTAAAACCGGATTGATCTCAAAACCGTGCTATTTTGAGAGAACCGCTAAAAACCGCGGTCGAACCGTTTAAATCGGTAAACCGTTCGCGGGTCATATGGTCTGACTGGTTTAGAAAATATTTTTTTTAAAAAGTTTTTTTTAGTAAAAATTATTAAAAATTTAGAAAATAAACCTTAGTTTATTTGATTTTCAACTTTTTTAGTAAAAATTATTAAAAATTTAGAAAATAAACCTTAGTTTATTTGATTTTCAACTTTTTTTGTTATTGTATTATGCAATCTTATGTGTTGCAATTTCATGTTTTGTAGAATAATCTGACATTAGCATATTAGATTTAAATATGAACTAAAAAAAATTGAAAATAAAATTTAAAAAATATATTATTTATTATCTCTAATATTTAATAATATTTATTTCTTAATTATGACGTCACCGGTCCGACCACGGTTGTCCCAACGGTTGAACCACTAACCCTTAACCCAGTTGATTTTCCGGTTCGCTCAACGGTCCGATCCTGAAAACATTGGTTTCAAGTTATTAGAACTTGAAGCGAGAATTTTAATTTATGGGTAAATTTAAATTCTTGCAATTTATGCATGTTAGGTGATCATGAGTTTAGTCTTATGAATGGTTTTAATCTATGCACATGGTTGGTTTAAATTTGGGGTTGGTGCCCCATAGTTGCGTTTTTCAATTGGGTTCGGTGCCCCACCTATGTGCTTACTGTTATGTGTTTATTATGTGGCTTTCCATATTACTGTTTCGAGGCCGGGGTATGCCCCGTGTAATTGTCTAAGGCCAAGATGAAGATTGAGCCTTATTATTTTATGTCTTTTTCTTTTATTGTAATTTGAGAGTAGAGATAGGTGGTGAGTTCATTTTGAAGACAATGCACCCATGGAGTAAGATGAATCCACAGAACAATTAACAAGATGGAGGCCATAAGTTAAGACCTCTCAAAGTGGTAGAGAGGATTGCTATTATTGTAATATATAGGGCATGGTTTTATTTCCAATTCCCTTATGTGATTTAAACTGTTGTATGTGGCATGTATGTTAGAACTTGTGATTGTGGATTGGCTCCCACATATCACGCATAAGATAGGTAGAACCCATGATCATCACATGTTAGTATCATGCTAGGAAATGTGATCGTTGCCGAATCTACCAAATAATATTCCTAAGGTACCAAACATAATAAATTGTGTATAGTGGTAAAGGGTCAATCCCACAGAGATTGGATGGTCTCGTAAATCTCCAATAGCTAAGTGAACGAAGCAACAAAAATAAAGAGGGGGGTGGGGGGTTAAAGGTAATTAACTAAGTGTAAGAATTTAAATAACAAACTGAAATTCTACAAACTAACAACAAACCATAAACTTAAATTAGCTAGGAAATAAGACTCCAGTCAAGTTATTCGTATGATTCAAGCTAGTGACTGGATCATAGATGCAATAATAAACTTCAATACCATTTGATAGATTGGCTACGGTGACAACATTCTGTACACCCTAATCCTTTCTTAATTATTCGGTGATTAACATACGATCTTTAACCAACTCCCTAACCAATAAACAACCTCATAGATACAATCTCAAGATTTAATTTGAAGGCAGCTTTCAAGTATGAAAAAGACTCCAATCCTAGCCAACAAACACGCAAGCTCGAAATGTTTAAGCAATTACGCATGCATCTCACCACAATCAAGCAAACAAGGGGGTAAGCTACCAATGGTGTTTAACTCTTAAGTACATCTAAAATGACAATTACGGATCAAGTTATCTGTGCAATCAAATAGGACAAGTATCAAGACAATAACTGATCAGAAAATTATCTCAAGAGTAAGTCCATGTCACTTGAATCAAGAAGCATGCATATACCATGGAATTTAAAGGTGTAAGAACCGATTAAACCTCACAAATCATAACATGAATAACCAAACTAGAAATAGAGGTTCAGCTACTGTTCATATTTACAAAAATACTCAGCTAACAAACTAATTAAGAACTGGAAATAAACCAAACAAATCAAACTACAAAAGATAGACTAAAGTACTTCACAGTCTATGCATGAAATCCAACTAAAAAGAGGAAAAGAAGAGAGAATTCTTGCTCTGAACAAAATAGGGGATTTCACCCTGTTTCTGTTGTGTTCCAGTAGCTACAGTTGCTGCGTGCTTCCTCCTCCAGGCCCCTAAAGTTGAATATCTTGCTTTGCTTCAAAATCTTGCTTATATCTTTGAAAATATCCACTTGATCACACATTTTAAGGCAAATATTCTTTTGGAAAATCTAAGTGTGATGATTACATGCCTTGAGACGCACAAAACTGAAATAGAGCTGCTGCAAGTGGGTTAATTCGTCAAAAAGGAGAAGTCAACAGCAATTGTTGACCTGGGTGAGCTGTCTACTACGTCACCCTTGGATTTAGCTATGGCCATGGCATGAGGGTCATAACTCAGGTCTTTTTCACCACTTATCACTTCTTTTTAGTCCAGATTTTGCATAATCCTTCGTTTCATCTCCAATAGGCCTACAAAGCCATTTTTAAGCATAATTAAGCATATTCTTAGTTAATCACAAGGGCAAAATCTAAGCAAATTAAAGCACTAATTACACACTAACAAATCCCTCCACACCTAGAATTTGCTTGCCCTCAAGTAAACTGCAACTAGACTTCAAGCAAGGTTATCCCCTAACCACTACAGGCCCACAGTTTATCAATGAGAAGGTTTGAACACTAAAATGAGTATCATAACAAGTCTCCACAGTCTATCAAAATGGAAAAGGACAAATTCTAAGTATTTAACTTGCTAGAGAATGTTAAGGAATTTAGAGTTCAATTAAGCAGGCACATTTACTATATAAGCAATTAAACCATGTGATTAAAGGTGCTTGTTAAGACTGTCCAACAATTCAAAAGATAAAAGTGAAGGTTTTAGTTCATTTATACCAATGCTCTTTTCATTGCCTATTTCGGGTGTCATGATACCGCTTTGGTATTTCATGACTACCCCTAGGCTGCACTTTGTGCATCACTCATAGTCACCAATTATACCGAGATTAATTTTTTTCGGATTTATAAATTTAATTTGTCCTTTCCACAATGACCAGCGAAGTAAAATGAGCTTTATTGAACTGCCTAAGGTGTTAGGATAAAACATTGAAGCAATTTGAATTTCCTTGACTGTGACCATTTTTTATCTTTTTCAGTCCCCAGCAACTACTTATGTGGTTAAATCCTCACTCATAATCACTCGCTTTGAGTGAACAGCGGAGTGCATCAAACTTATGGCTTTTACAGCCTTATTCATAAGCCCTCAATCAACATTTAGCACCATTTAATTTCCACATTTAGACAATCAAAAGTAGCACACTTTTTCACACATGAAGGTTCAATTTATTGCATGCAGTTTTAGTTATCATCTATTAGTCTAAATTCAAGAACATTCTCTAACTCAGTCAAAGACTACAAATTTGTTCAACTCCAGGAATCGGGCATGAAAATTCATGTTATTTCAACCTATTTTTCATGTTCAAAAATTCTCAAATCAAAACATGTTACACATGGTCAGATTCTAACCACAAAAATGCACAAAAACACACCAAAATGAACTAAGGATCACTCTACAAAATAACAAACTAACAGGCTAACAAACAAAGTAGACTTAGACAAAATCAAAATAGGACCAACAAACAAGCATGCAAATCAAAATAGTCATCCAAAACATGCTTTCAACATCCAATAATGCAGCCCAAAATATTCACAAACTCCCCACACTTATTCTACATTGTCCTCAATGTATAATAAAAGAAAAGGTAATAGCATAAGGACTTCCCTGAATGAATTTACTGAGACTGTGTGGGGTTCTTGAGGCTTAAGAGATGATCATCCTCCGCGGTCTGGGTCCTAGAGCCTTGTTTCTGCCATAAACCTGAAAATAACACAAAAAAGGTCCTTAGTCAAGAAACATGGAGAAACAAGAACAGTAAATCAAAAAGTATTGGGTTGCCTCCCAAAAAGCGCCCTTGCTTAATGTCCTAGGCTAGACGATGTGTTGCTCGTATATCTTCAATTAAAATCCTTCACATCTTTCATGGGAAAACCTGCATAAAATAGCTTCAAATAATGTATGTTCAAAATTAACAAGTCTTCATTGTCAGAATGGTCAAAATCCCCAACATGACAAAGCAGTATGTGAGTACATAGAAAAGCTCTCTTCCATTTAGAACTCAGCTTATTAGGAAATAGACTCAATAAGGATCGATAAAACAACTAATTAGCTTCATCAAAGCAAGATTTCCTAAAAAGCAATTGAGAGTGAGAGCAAAAAACATCTTGATTACCATAACTTAGCTCAAATGATGCACCACATGGAAGGAGAGTAATGAAATCCATATCATTTAAACAAACCAACTCACTAGGAAACTTTATGGAATCATATGTATTGAATTTAACAACATTTCCATTAAATTCCATTGTGAGTGTGTAATCAAACTCATTAATTTTTATTTTAGATATGTCAGCAAAGGGCTTTCCTAACAAAACATCATATGAGTTATCAACTACAAAGAAGTCGAAGGGAAAGATCATACCATCAATTTGAATTAAAATATTTTCCAATATGCCCTTAGGATAAACAATTGTTCCATCAAAGAGTTGAATGATCATACCTGTGTTTTTCATGGAGTTAATATGCAAATGTGAGCAAATAGACAAAGGCATCAAATTAATAGAGGAATATAATCACACAGAGCTCTATCAGTTCCAATGGTTCCTACTTGACATGGAAGAGCAAATAAACTTTGGTCATTACTCACTTGAGATATCTTTTCTTGAAGGATATCAGAGAAATGCTTTCCTATACTTACCTTCACATAACAAGGCATGTTCTTCTTTGTTGCACATAATTCTTCAAGAGAATTTATATATTGAGGCATAGATTTAATTACATCAAGTAGTGGAACATTTACCTCAACATTGTAAAATGCATTTAGAAGCTTTGATTCATCATTTTGGAACTCTGATTCATCTTTTTTAAACTTAACATACCTCTGTGCAGTTGGGTTTGGGTTGATCAATGGTTGAAATTGTACAACAGGTCTGGATTCCTCACCTGACGTTAAGTCATGCTCATGCCTTATGATCAGGTCTGTTGTACAGTCCTGCTCTGTTTCCATTCCAGCCATCTGTTCTGCTATATTTGTTAGGAATAGTGCCCTAGAAAGCCGATTGTATATCCGCTTTGTGCTTTTCCTTATAGTAATCACAGACAATCTTTGAATGAAATAACGAATTGAGGCAACACTTCTTTATATGCTCTTGTTTGGTATGCGTTTACTTTAGCTGTGCATGTATGAGAACTCCCCTAATCCTGGTGACTTTAGGACTCTACCATTTAGGTGAAATGGTTCATGAAACGAGCCCTATATCACATAATTCATGATTAGTAAAATCCTCCAAGCCGATGAGTCCTACAGACATTGGGAGTGTCAACCTGACTCCTCTAAGGCTGGCTTGTGGGATCACGCCCTTAAGAAGGACCACCTTATTTCATGGAGGTGCAAAGTGTATAGTTGATACGTGCGTGATACATGAGGGTGCTTACTTTAATAAGTAAGTTCACTGAGGTGCCCCGTATGAGAACATTCCTAAATGGGAAAGGAAGTTTCTATTTCAGGAAATGGAAACTTCCAGATTAGGAAATATCTCACGAGTCATTGATGTGATTAATTGATCCTTAGACTTGAGGTTCCTTGTCACTTTATGAGTTAACTCTGTAGTCTTAGGTATAAGCTTTAAAGGGTGTCGCCTTAGACAACTGATTCAAGGCTTATGCTGGGGCTGCACAAGTGATTCATGAAAGTGAATGAGAATCAAGATAGGACCTACACTTGCATATGCAAGGTGATCTCTTATTGTGTAAGTCATTCATATGCCATATGGAGTCCTTGGCCAAGGCAGTAGATCAAGACATCAAGAAAAGGGTTTCTTGGATTGAGATCAAATGGATATGAAATGCACTTAGCTTTAAGACCGGATTATTAGGGTTCTGATTATTCCCTTACCCTAGATCTTGGTTGAGAGATAGTAAGTAGGAGGATTGTATCTCACATGAATCAATGACTTAAAGGTTTTGTCGAATCCGAACATTCCAATTCAGCTAGGGGTTAAACACCTGTTGCTAGACTATGGTCGTTTAATCTGTGGACTGATTAATTAATTGGTGAATTAATTAATTAGGGTCACTGCTAATTGAATTGAGAACCTAGAGGGTCACACACAACAACTTGGTTACATGAGTTGAGGCTTGAAGGGTTCCACACGTGTGAAATCACACGTGTGGCTCACGTGAGTGACACGTGTCACACACGTGTGAATATATATATTATATATATATATATATATATATATGTATTAAATAATTAAATGTGTTAATTATTAATAGACTTTGGTTTAATTTTGAATTAAAAAGAAAGTCTTATTTTAGAGAAAATAATCTAGTTAATTAATTACGAATTAATTAATTAGATAAAAATAAGTTATTTATTTTATAATAAATAAAGTATAAAATTATCAAAAAATAGTTTGGATATTTTTAGCTCTCTTAAAAGTTGACTTGAATTAGAATTCAAAGTCAAAGTTGGAAAATACTTGATGATCAAGTAATAGGAGAGAGAGGAACCAAATCCTTGTCCAACAAGGAATAGGTTCGGCCGACCCTCTCCCTTTCCTATATATAGGGGAGCTCATGCTCCCCTTTAGAGCTAATTGGCAATTCTTTTGGTTCATGTATTGAACACCTTCCTTTCTCCAAGATAAAATAAAACCCTAGGTTAAGCCTAAACACTAACTAGAGAACTAGCATCCTTACTAGTTAGATTGTGATCAAGTTGGTGGACTTTCTCTAGAGACTTCAAGTTAGAAGTTTGAAGATTCGAGCTTTACCAAGGAGAGGGGATCAAGCCGCGAGAAGAGCGTTCTTGGGTGGGAAATTTTTTAAATTCCGCTGCTTTCTGATTCGTGTTTTCCAACAATATTATGCTCTGTTTCAGCCCCCGTTTCTTGAAGTGAGGGTTGTTCTTCTTCAAACTCCAATTTACTCTTCAATTCAGCTACGGAAGAAGTTAATTGGCTCAACTTATTCCTCAAGTTGTGAACGCACATTTGGAATTCTTGCATATTATTCCTTGTTTCTTATTAGAATTGTTACATATTTGATCTCGTCTCCTGTTGAAATTGTTGTGTATTAATCATAAATGCTTTAAACATTTCTTCAAGAAACATACCTGAATTGGAAGATGAAGGATATTGTTGTGGAGGTTGAAACATTGTGCCTAAATCACAATCTTGGTTTGTTAGTTTTGGAAGAAGTTCCTCATCAAGCAAAGGACATCTACCAGTGTGGTGAGGGCCTGTGCAAGCTCCACATTGCTCGATTATGGGCTGTAAATGAGAAAAGGGATCACCAAGGAGCAAAGGACATCCATTGGTTAGATAGTCACTGACGCAAATTCCACAAAGATCACTTTGAGACCTTGCAACCTTCAATGACAGCATATTGATTCCCTCAACTGACTTCTCTGCATAAAAAAAAACACTAAGCTATCAAAAGAAAAACAAAACCAATTAGAACCAATCCCCGACAACGGCGCCAGAAATTTGATGGTTGCCAAATCCACCAAATAATATTCCTAAACTACCAAAAATAATAAATTGTGTATAGTGATAAAGGGTTGATCCCACAGAGATTGGATGGTCCCATAAATCTCCAATAGCTAAGTGAACGAAGCAACAAAAATAATGTCGGCGGGGGGGTTAAGGTAATTAACTAAGTGCAAGAATTTAAATAACAAACTGAAATTAAATAAACTAACAACAAACCATAAACTTAAATTAGCTAGGAAGTAAGACTCTAGTCAAGTTATTCGTATGATTCAAGCTAGTCTCGATCATAGGTACAAAAATAAACTTCAATACCATTTGATAGATGGTTGTGGTGACAACAAACTCTGTACACCCTAATCTTTTTTTAATTATTCGGTGATTAAAATACGATCTTTAACCAACTCCCTAACCAATAAACAACCTCATAGATACGATCTCAAGATTTAATTTAAAGGCAGCTTTAAAGCATGAAAAGGACTCCAATCCTAGCCAACAAACACGCAACCTCAGAATGTTTAAGCAATTATACATGCATCACACCACAATCAAGCAAACAAGGGGGTAAGCTATATATCAATGATGTTTAACTCTTAAGCACATCTAAAATTACAATTATGGATCAAGTTATTTGTGCAATCATATAGGACAAGTATCAAGACAATAACTGATCAGAAAATTATCTCAAGAGCAAGTCCATGTCACTTAAATCAAGAAGCATGCATATACCATGGAATTCGAAGGTGTAAGGACCGATTAAACCTCACAATCATAACATGAATAACCAAACTAGAAATAGAGGTTCAGCTACTGTTCATATTTACAAAAATACTCAGCTAACAAACTAATTAAGAACTGGAAATAAACCAACCAAATCAAACTACAAAAGATAGACTAAAGTACTTCACAGTCTATATATGAAATCCAACTAAAAAGAGGAAAAGAAGAGAGAATTCTTGCTCTGAACAAAACAGGGGATTTCAACCCTGTTTCTGCTGTGTTCCAACAGCTGCTGCTGCTACTGCGTGCTTCCTCCTCCAAGCCCCCAAAGTTGAATATCTTGCTTTGTTTCAAAATCTTGCTTATATCTTTGAAAATCTCCACTTGATCACACATTTTAAGGCAAAGATTCTTTTGGAAAGTCTAAGTGCGATGATTACATGCCTTGAGATGCACAAAACTAAAATGGAGCTACTGCAAGTGGGTTAATTCGTCAAAAAGGAGAAGTCAGCCACAATTATTGACCTGGGTGAGCTGTCTGCTACGTCACCCTTGGCTTTAGCTATGGCGATGGCTTGAGGGTCATAGCTCAGGTCTTTTTCGCTATCACTTCTTTTAGGCCAAATTTTGCATAATCCTTAGTTTTAGCTCCAATAGACCTACAAAGACATTTTTAAGTATAATTAAGCATATTTTCAGTTAATCAAAGGGGGAAAATCAAAGCAAATTAAAGCACTAATTACACACTAACAACATGTTATTTGCTAAATGCTTGTGTGAAATGCATTTAAGTTGTACTTGCATTAATCAAGACTAATTAAATTAGATAACATATATGTTGGTGAGGTTGAACTGGATAACTCTCCGGTTAAATCGAAAATTCCCTTAAAAATATTAAGCTAATTTCGAAAACAGGTGTTTAATTCGAGGTGCAAACTTTAAATTAAATTCCTAGCATTCAATCAATAGGATTTAAGTTTAATAGAGGAATCTAGTTGCTGTCCATGAGTCGTGGGTGACTATGTGAAATCTATTAGTTCTTAGTTTCCTAATTGATACTTTTAATGATCAATATTTTGAGATCAATTTTGGGAAGGGCGATGTCCGCGAGTCGTGGGTCGTTCAAACTAAGCTTTGATCTTGATCTTATGATTGATGGGTCTATCTTAACGCCTAAGTAAATATCGATGTCGCACGAGTCGTGGGTCCATATTGAAAGATAGGTGATGCAAAAATATTACTAAGAATTCCACCGAGTTGGAATTGGTAAGTTGTACGAACCTTAGGCATTATTAAGAATGTCCACGAGTCGTGGGTTCAAGATAAAGTGCTTAGGATCTTAGTACCCATTGGGATAACAAGTATCCTCTAAGATCTTTGGGAATTATAGATTTTCAAAAAACAGTGGGAGCAACATAGATTGAAGACCTAATCTCATATATATCGTTATTATTCAGCATGACTTAGTTCTCTATTTTTTCATTTAGGTCGTAGATTATGTGATTCTCTACATGTTTTGAAATGAAAACTAAAAACCCTCTAGTATCGATCCTCGAGTCAAACAAGTTGACTGGTCCCAACTATTCTGATTGGCTTAGGAATCTAAAAATCATCCTCGATTCCGAAAAGTGAACTTATATTCTCTACGAGGTGGAGCCCTTCCCGAAGGGGAAGCTCCGACCCGGGCTGAGCGGGATGCGGTCCAGAAGTGGAAGGATGATAATCTCTAAGCCCATTATCTTATGCTTCCTAACATGTCTCCGGACATACAAAGACAGCGTGAGTCCATGGAATTCGCTTGGGAGATTTACTACCACTTAGAGCAACTTTACCGCCCTCATGAGCGTGTTACAAGGTACAACACCTTAAAAGAATTGTTCCATTTGAGAATGAGGGAGGGTACAAGTGTCCATGAATATGGACTCAAGTTTCTTGCTCTCACCGAGAAACTTGCTTCCATGGACATGCCACTGAGAGATGAGCTTTCAGTGGATCTGTTGCTAGCCTCGCTCCCACCATCATTCAACCCCTTTGTCCTTAACTTCAACATGCATCATGCAAATGCTACTGTAGCTGAGCTGATTAGTCAGCTTGTGACTGCTAAAAGCATGACCAAGAAGGACAATAAGGTTATGATGGTCACAGCTCAATCTTCTTCTAAGCCTTCTAAAGGCAAGGGCAAGAAAGCCCAAAAGAAGTAGAAGTCCCTTAGGCCCAATGGAGGCATCACGAAACGAAAAGCCCTAAAGAAGATACGTGCTCAGAAAGAGGACGTTTGGTTTCATTGTGCCAAACCAGGGCATTAGAGGAGAAACTACCAGGAGTACTCTAAAGAAAGGTATGTTTCTCGTTAAAGTAAATCTTTCTATTAATTCTAACTCTTGGGTACTTGATACCGGTTGTGGATCTCATATCTGTAATGATTTACAGATGCTAAGTAAGGTCCGCAGTTGAAGGGAGAAGAATGTGTAGCACCCTTTTACGTAGAGATGCCACACCCCCGCACTATAGGTTAATCCACATATGAAATGGATAATCCGTACATGAACCAACCTATAGCGAACGGGTGACAAATAAAAGAATCAAGCTAGCTAAGCGGGACTAACCCTCAAATCAATTACCATTATGCATAAGAAACAAAGCGGAAGGATGCTATATTATCGATCATCTATCAAGTAAACCATATTCTAATCTCACATATCAATACATTATCATCTCCTAAAATACATAACAATTAACAATAACAATAATTCATGTGCAACAATAAGTAAATGAACCGTGCTCCACTCGAATGCAAAGACTGGACTCAACTCTATTCCCGCCTAGCACGCACCTGCAACAACCTGAAAGGTCGAGGCGTTAGTCTATAAAGACTGAGTGAGGGGCATAAATATATGTATTAGAGCAAATAACATGTAAGTTATAATCTCGGGCAAGGTTTTATAAATAAATACAATATAAGTCAAGAATAACATAGAACTCGCCCGAGATTACAACTATCAAGATTAAACACTTTACTTATTTCAATCATTCAATCAGTGGCCCTGGCGAGTGAGGGTAATTCTCCAACCTTTACTCCGACAGTGTATAGTCATGATGCTTTCAATTTATTAAGTGGTGATCATGCAGATAATAACAGTGCACAAGTAGCAGTTTCAGTGACTCCTTCCTTCAAGGGTGATGGTGGGCTTGCAAGGCCCTAACCATCCATGCTACGTACGTCAGGTTTATGACTCCCACGTACGGGATTCCTTCCTCCACCAAACCTCCTGGTGGATTCAGGGGTCATCCCAACTGATGAGGGGAGTGCAGAGTTACCCGTCAGCCCTATGCTTTCCCGGTTAGCTCATACAATAACTCTCGGGCCCAAAGTGCTATCATGCTAGTCGCCAATACACGGTCACGATTCAATCACGAGACATGAATTGCTTTTCATGAACTTGGCTTGCTGGCAGTTGTTTATGAGTTTAGAAATGATTATAGATAATTGTATATACCTTTTGGCCTAAAACTTCACATAAGGGTTACACGGGTTCTATATAACTAGCAATTAAACCTTACCTGACAGGCGACACGACGACTCAGGGATGCATGAAGGTGCTCATTGATCTGTAATCTCCGCCCTGGAGAAGAACTGGACAAGAAAAGAGGTCATTGTGCACTCGTGAGATAATGACTCAATAATGATACCAAATATGACGCACGGCATAGTCATGTAATGAGATGGAATGCATTCATGAATGTAGCATGATATATTCATATTATTGCATGTAATTGATCATATAATAGCAGGTTGGGATCAATTAAAGGTAAAGAAAAGGAATTGGAAATGTTAAGTTTATGCAGAAACTTTCTGCCTCTCCAGAGGCCTGGGAACAGCCGTTCCGGTCCTTAGTTCAAAATGGGAAGTGCCGTTCCCAACTCCCCGAAGTGGCTCCTAGAAAATGGGAACGGTCGTTCCGGCTTTAAGCCAAAACGGGAAGGGCCGTTCCCAGTTACGCGGGCTGTCCTTTTCAAAAGGGTGGGAAGGGCCGTTCCCAGTTACGCCGGCTGTCCTTTTCAAAAGGGTGGGAACGACCGTTTCCAGAAATGAACTGGGACGGGAAGGGCCATTCCCGCCATGCAGAAGATGCAGAAGCAGGGGACGAAACAGGGGATGCACGAACCACACTCAAATCTCCACAAAACACTCATGCTTCAATCCCAAATGTTATAATTCATGAAAGGGAATATATATACATGCTTAAAGTATACGAAAAACCAATATAAACACATAATTCATGCCTTAATCATCATAATCATCAACTTTAACTCATATATGAACTCATCACATAATTCCATAATTTCCAAGAATTCATGCACCAATTCATGTTGGAAGCCTGAAATCATGCTTCTAACAACAAATACATAAATTATCAAGCTTGAATCGTGAACCCTAGCTTCATATATAAATTTCAAGAAATCATATATGCTTCCACCTCTACCTTGAATGAAAGAAGGAGAAGAAAAGGTGAAGATATGATGAAGATGATGCTCCAAGACTCTCAATTCCTCAAAGATTTCAGCTAGAAATGATGAAATCCCTTTTCTCTTTCTTGGAAGTTTTGGATCGGTGTAGAAGGAAGCAAAATGGGTATGTTTGTAAGAATGAAATGCTCATGGAAGAAGAAGGAAGAAATATAACATAACACATCTCATTGATTTTGATGAAATATATGAATTTGTAATTAAATCCTCCATGTTTTATGAGTTAGGAAATTAAGTATAGAAGTTTGGAAAATGGTCAATTAGGTCCAAGAAATACTCATGCAATTTGATCCTCACATTTATAAGAATGATCATTAAGGACAATTAAGCAATTAAATCATGTTTGGTAATTATTTCACGTAGCAATCGAATCCAATTCGTGCAAATAATTCTCAATTTGATACAATTTCATATAATTCAACGTAATCATATTGAAATTATAATTCATATAATTTATCATGAATTATAGGAATTTAATAAGCGAAAGAATTAAAATAAATCCTAACTCTCGGGAAAACTAACACGTGTCGTGCGTACCTGAATAGTCGGAAATTGGGTCGTTACAATTCTCTCCCTCTTAAGAGAATCTGCCCTCGGATTCACCCTTCCGTGTTCATCCCACGCGGGTTGGCCATTCCTCGTCAGGGATTAGTTCGAAAGAGGTCTTCAATCAACAAGGTTCCTTCAATGCTATCAAGTCATGACCCTCAACTTCCTGGAACCTAAACACTCGAAAGAAAATCTAACCTTCCACTGGAACAAGTTGACAAGTAGCAGGTAAGAATGAGAGGGCCCCGTCTCTCAAAGAAACAACGAGAGAACCCCGTCTCTCAAGCAAGCAACAAGAGAACCCCGTCTCTTGGTAACCCTGAGAGAATCCCCGTCTCTCACGCACACGAAATAAAATTTAGGCGAGCAATTAGATAAACATTTCACAATTATCATGTAAGGGCAGGTAGAAGGTATCAATTACATCAATTATTTGGCGTATAAAAGTAAATTAATGACTATCAAGGAATTAAATGTAACAGTAATGAAATATATGATGCACGTGATATACATGATCAAGTGTACCATTCACCGTGGATTGAAATTCTTTCGTTGTGGTAGTTCGGTTATGTTAGGAATAGTGCTCTTGAAAGCCGATTCTATATCCGCTTTGTACTTTTCCTTATTGTAATCACAGACAATCTTTGAATAAAATAACGAATTGAGGCAACACTTCTTTATATGCTCTTATTTGGTATGCGTTTACTTTAGCTGTGCATGTATGAGAACTCCTCTAATCCTGATGACTTTAGGACTTTACCATTTAGGTGAAATGGTTCATGAAACGAGCCCTATATCACATAAGTCATGATTAGTAAAATACTCCAAGTTGATGAGTCCTACAGACAGTGGGAGTGTCAACCTGACTCCTTTAAGACTTGCTTGTGGGATCACGCCCTTAAGAAGGACCACCTTGTTTTATGGAGGTTCAAAGTGTATTGTTGATACGTGCGTGATACATGAGGGTACTTACTTCCATAAGTAAGTTCATTGAGGTGTCCCGTGTGAGAAGATTCCTAAATGGGAAAGGAAGTTTCTATTTCAGGAAATGGAAACTTCCAGATTAGGAAATATCTCACGAGTCATTGATGTGATTAATTGATCCTTAGACTTGAGGTTCCATGTCACTTTATGATTTAACTCTGTAGTCTTAGGTATAAGCTTTAAAAGGTGTCGCCTTAGACAACTGATTCAAGGCTTATGCTGGGGCTGCACAAGTGATTCATGGAAGTGAATGAAAATCAAGAAAGGACCTACACTTGCATTTGCAAGGTGATCTCTTATTATGTAAGTCATTCATATGCCATATGGAGTCCTTGGCCGAGGCAATAGATCAAGACATCAAGAAAAGGGTTTCTTGGATTGAGATCAAATAGATATGAAATGCACTTAGCTTTAATACCAGATTATTAGGGCTCTGATTATTCCCTTACCCTAGATCTTGGTTGAGAGATAGTAAGTAGAAGGATTGTATCTCACATGAATCAATGACTTAAAGGTTATGTCGAATCGAGACATTCCAATTCAGCTAGGGGTTAAACACCTGTTGCTAGACTATGGTTGTTTAATTTATGGACTGATTAATTAATTGGTGAATTAATTAATTAGGGTCACTACTAATTGAATTGAGAACCTAGATGGTCGCACACAACAACTTGGTTATATGAGTTAAGGCTTTAAAATGATTAAACGAGTTGATTATACCAAGAGGGTTCCACACGTGTGAAACACACGTGTGGTTCACGTGATTGGCAGGTGTCCTTGGGGATATGTGTGTCACATGTGTATATTGTTTATGTATTAAATAATTAATGTGTTAATTATTTAATAGACTTTGGTTTAATTTTTGAATTAAAATGAAAATCTTATTTTGGAGAAATTAATCTATTTAATTAATTACGAATTAATTAATTAGAGAAATAAGTTATTTATTTATAAATAAAATATAATATTATCCAAAAGGGTTTTGGATATTTTAGCTCTCTTAAAAGTTGATTTGAATTAGAATTCAAAATCAATGTTTGGAATTACATGATGATCAAGTAATAAGAGAGAGGGATCAAATCGTTAGTCTAAAAGGACTAGGTTCGGCCGCCCCTCTCTAGCTATATATAGTGGAGCTCGAGCTCCCTTTAGAGATTGATCGATTCTTCTTGGTTCATGTGTTGAACACCGTCCTTTCTCCAAGATCACATAAACCCTAGGTTAAGCCTAAACACTAACTAGAGAACTAGCATCCTTACTAGTTAGATTGTAGTCAAGTTAGTGGACTATCTCTAGAGAGCTTCAAGTTAGAAGTTTTTAAAGATTCGAGCTTTACCAAGGAGAGGGGATCAAGCTGCGAGAATAGCGTTCTTGGGTAGCTTGAAACGCTTCAACAAAGATTATTGAAAAGTAAGTTTCTTTACCTTACGAATTTGGATTAATGATTGCGAGTTTCGATCCTTTTGTTGGAAAATTTTAAAATTTCCGCTGCTTTCTGATTCCGTTTTTCCAACAAGTGGTATCAGAGCCACCTCGTTAAACGTGTTTCTGATTCATCTCCACTTATCTGAATTTGGTAGAAATTCTTAGGCTTAGATGCGAATTGAGTATTCTTGAGTTCTTTTAGAAAGCCTGAATTACGAAACTGTATTTTTCCTAAATGTTTCTGAAAAACGTTTTCGAAAATTTGATTTAAATTATTTTAGATCAAATACATTTAAATCGTGTTTTTGAATTTTGGTTTGTTGTTGGTTTTGAACTGAAAGTACGAAACACGAAATCACAAAATGAAAATGTGAGCCTAGACGTGCTAAGGCGTAGCACGCCTAGGCTCACGCGCCCGTCCACCCAGCAGTTCCACAACCGTGCGGGACTGCCCGCTGCTGCTGCTCGTCCGCGCCTAGGCCCTTGCCTAAGTGCACCTGCTCGCCTCCCATAACCGTGCTGGAGCCTCGCCCGGCACGCCCGCCCGCTGCTCCGCGGGATGCGCGTGTGTTGGCAGCCTTTTGCTGCCGATCGAGTGGGGTGCTGGCGTACGGGCGGACAGTCCGGGCATTCCGGGCCGTTCGTTTCGCGATCTTGATTTTCGTGTTTTGTCCAATCCAATCCCGATTTAATTTTTCTAAAAAATTTTGTTTAAATTAAAAGTTATTTTTGAAATAATTGTTTAAATTGGGATTTTGAGAAAATTAAGCGATTTAAATTTTGGAAAAATTGCAAACTTTATTTTATGAAAATATTGAAAGAATAAAATTATTAATTTTCAGAAATTAATTGGAATTGTATTATTTTATTGTTTTTCGGGTTTTATTGAAAAGGCTCTTGAATAAGAATTGCATCTAAGTCGTGTTTTAAGCTATTAGAGCTTAAAGCGAGAATTGCATCTAAGTCGTGTTTTAAATTCTTGCGATTTTTGCATGCTAGGTGATCATGGGTTTAGACTTATGTATGGTTTTAATTTATGCACATGAATGGTTTAAATTGGGGTTGGAGCCCCGTAGTTTCGTTTTTCAATTGGGTCGGTGCCTCATTTATGTGCGTACTGTTATGTGTTTATTATGTGGCTTTCCATATTACTGTTTTTCAAGCCGGGGTATGCCACGTGTAATTGTCTAAGGCCAATATGAAGATTGAGACTTATTACTTTATATCTTTTTTCTTTTTATTGTAATTTGAGAGTAGAGATAGGTGGTGAGGTCTTTTTCTTTCATTTTGGAGATAATACACCCATGGAGTAAGATAGATCCACACAACAAGTAACAAGATGGAGGCCATAAGTGAAGACCTCTCGAATTGTTAGAGAGGACTACTATTATTGTAATAGAATAGGGCATCGTTTTATTTCCAATTCCCTTATGTGATTTAAACTGTTTATGTGGCATGTATGTTAGAACTTGTGATTGTGGAGTGGCTCCCACATATCATGCATAAGATAGGTAGAACCCATGATCATCTCATGTTAGTATCATGCTAGGACATGTTATCTGCTAAGTGCTTGTGTGAAATGCATTTAAGTTGTACTTGCATTAATCAAGACTAATTAAATTGGATAACATATATGTTGGTGAGGTGGAACCGGACAACTCTCCGGTTGATTCGAAAAATTCCCATTAAATATTAAGCTCATTTCGAATAATAGGTGTTTAGTTCGAGATACAAATTTTGAATTAAATTCCAAGCATTCCATCAATAGGTTTTTAAGTTTAGTAAGTGAAGCTAGTTATTGTCCGCGAGTCATGGGATAGCTAGTGGAGCTTATTAGTTCTTAGTTACCTGATTGATCATTTTAAATGATCAATATTTCGTGGTCAATTTTGGCAAGGGCGATTTCCCCGAGTCGTGGGTCGTTCGAACTAAGTTTTGATCACGATCTTATGATTGATGGGTCTAGCTTAACGCCTAAGTAAATATGGATATCGCACAAGTCGTGGGTCCATATTGAAAGATAGGTGATGCAAAAACAATTACTAAGAGTTCTAAAGGTGTTAGAATTGGTAAGTTGTACCTACCTAAGGTTTTACTTAGAATGTCCGCGAGTCGTGGGTTCGAGGTAAAATGCTTAGGATCTTAGTACCCATTGGGACATGTGTTCCTCTTAGATCTTTGGGAATGATAGATCTTTGAAAAACAGTGGGAGCTACATTAGATTAAAGACCTTATCTTTTGTATATCGTTATAATTCAGCATGCTCACTAGTTCTCTGTTTTACCATTTAGGTCGTAGATTCTGTGATTCTCTACGTATTTTGAAATGGCAACCAAAAACCCTCTTTTATCGATCCTCGAGTCAAACACGTTGACTGGTCCCAACTATTCTGATTGGCTGAGGAATCTGAAAATCATTTTAGATTCTGAGGAGAGAACTTATGTTCTCTTTGAAGGGGAGCCTAGTCCTGAAGGGGACGCTCCCACTTGGGGCGAGCGGGACGCGATCCAGAAGTGGAAGGATGATAATCTCCAAGCCCGTTGCCTTATGTTGGCTAACATGTCTCCGGACTTGCAAAGGCAACATGAGGCCATGGAATTTGCTTGGGAGATTTACGACCACTTAGAGCAACTTTACGGGCTTCATGAACGTGTTACAAGGTATAACACTTCAAAGGAATTGTTCCATTTGAGAATGAGGGAAGGTTCAACTGTCCATGAATATGGACTCAATTTTCTCGCCCTTACTGAGAAACTGTGGAACGTGCCACTAAGGTCTTGGATTTGATCCATTCTAATGTTTGTGGACCGCTTAGTGTAAGCACAAGAAACGGTCATCAGTATTTCATAACCTTTACCGATGACTTTAGTCGGTATGGTTATGTATACTTAATGAAGCATAAATTTGAAGCTTTTGAAAAATTCCTAGAATTTCAAAAGGAGGTTGAGAACCAAACTGGTCACAAGATCAAGGCACTTCGATCTGATCGAGGAGACGAGTATCTTAGTGAGGAATTCCTTAATCATCTCAAAGATAATGGGATTATCTCTCAGTGGACTCCTCCGGGAACTCCTCAACTCAATGGAGTTTCTGAGAGAAGGAATCAAACTCTACTCGATATGGTTCGTTCCATGATGAGTTTCACTGACTTACCACCTTCTTTTTGGGGTTATGCCCGAGAAAGTACAGCAAAGATTTTGATTCTAGTTCCCTCTAAGTCAGTCCCTAAAACATCTTATGAAATGTGGCATGGTAAAATCCCTAGTTATTCTTACTTAAGAATTTGGGGTTGTCCTGCTTACGCGAAAAGGACAGTGGGAGAGAAGTTGGAATCTCGTTCTAACTTATGCTACTTTGTAGGTTATCCTAAGGAATCATAGGATACTACTTCTATGGTCAATCTGATTAAAAGGTGTTTGTTTCCAGAAATGCTACTTTTCTTGAGGAACCGTTCCTTAAAGAAAAGAAAGGCAAGATCATAGAATTAGAGGAAGTACAAAGTGACCCCACGCTACCCACTGAAGAAACATCCCCTTCTGAACAACCGCAACCAATCATGAATTTCGATACACACGTAAATCCTCCTCTAAGGCGTTCTGAACGCACTCATAGACAGCCGGAGAGATGGTATGGATTCTTCCATGAGATCTCTCAAAAGGATAATGATCCTCTAACATATGAGGAGGCACTTTCGGATTCTGACTCTGAACAGTGGATAGAAGCCATGAGATCCAAAATGGATTCCATGAACTCCAACCAAGTTTGAACCTTGGTAGATTTGCCTGATGGGGTTAAACCCATAGGTTGCAAATGGATCTTTAAGAGAAAGCTTGGAGTTGATGGAAGCATTGCAGCCTATAAAGCAAGACTGGTTGCAAAAGGATTCACTCAACGACCCGGTGTGGACTTTGATGAAACTTTTTCACCAGTTTCAATGCAAAAGTCTATTCGGATCATGCTTGCCATTGCTGTATATTATGACTATGAGATATGGCAAATGGATCTGAAAACTGCCTTTCTCAATGGTGACATTGATAAAGACATTTATATGGAGCAACCCATAGGTTTCACATTCAGCCGGTTTCACATTCAGCCGGAGTGAGCAAAAGATTTGCAAACTCCAAAGGTCAATCTATAGATTGAAACAAGCTTCTAGGAATTGGAACATTCGATTTGATGAATCAGTCAAAGCGTTTGGCTTCATTCAAATTTTGAATGAATCGTGTGTGTATAGAAAGGAATTGGAGACCTCAATTAAATTCTTAGTACTTTATGTTGATGACATCCTTCTTATTGGGAATTCGAAGGATGACATGAAAGTAACTAATTTATGGTTATCGAACCAATTCGAGATGAAAGATCTTGGTGATGCGTCCTATATCCTTGGAATTAAAATCTATCGAGAAAGATCTAGAAGGTTAATAGGACTATCACAGTCGATGTACATTGATAAAGTATTGAAGAGATCAATATGGAGTCAGAAAAGGTTAAGAACTTTCCTATGAGTGTAGGAACATGTCTTTCTAAGAAGATGTGTCCTAAGACTAACCTTGAGAAGGAAAGAATGACTCATACACCTTATACATCAGCAATAGGTAGCATGATGTATGCAATGTTATGTACTCGACTGGATGTGGCTTATGCACGTAGTGTAACAAGTCATTTGCAATCTGACCCTGGAGATGGTCACTTGGTTGCTGTGAAGAATATTCTTAAGTACTTGAAAAGTACTAAAGATTTATTCTTAGTTTACGGAGGTCAGAAAGATCTTACTGTAGGAGGATACTGCGATGCGAGCTTCGCATCTGACTTAGATGATTTTAAGTCAATGTAAGGATACATTTTCTGCCTAAACGGCGGAGCAGTGAGTTGGAAGAGTTCCAAGCAAACGACTACTGCAAATTCGACCTCTGAGGCCGAATACTTAGCTGCAAATGATGCAGCTAAGGAAGGTGTTTGGATTAGAAACTACATTCAAGAGTTGAATGTTGTTCCTAGCATGAAAGACCCCATTACTTTGTTTTGTGACAACACTGGGGCGGTTGCTCAAGCAAAAGAACTAAGATCTCACCAACGGACCAAGCACATTATGAGGAAGTATCATCTAATCCGTGATATTATCAAAAGAGGAGATGTGCAAATTGAGAGGGTCGCATCAGCAGAGAACGTGGCGGATCCACTTACTAAAGCCCTTAGTCGAGAAGCTTTCGAAGGTCATCTTCAGAAGATGGGAATTAGAGTAGCTTTAAAATGGCTTTGACGGGCAAGTGAAAGATTGTTAGGAATAGTGCCCTAGAAAGCCGATTGTATATCCGCTTTGTACTTTTCCTTATTGCAATCACAGACAATCTTTGAATAAAATAACGAATTGAGGCAACACTTCTTTATATACTCTTGTTTGGTATGCGTGTACGTTAGCTGTGCATGTATGAGAACTCCCCTAATCCTGATGAAATGGTTCATGAAACGAGCCCTATATCACATAAGTCATGATTAGTAAAATACTCCAAGCTGATGAGTCCAACAGACAGTGGGAGTGTCAACCTGTCTCCTTTAATGCTTCCTTGTGGGATCACACCCTTAAGAAAGACCACCTTGTTTTATGGAGGTGCAAAGTGTATAATTGATACGTGTGTGATACATGAGGGTGCTTACTTCCATAAGTAAGTTAACTGAGGTGCCCCGTGTGAGAAGATTCCCAAATGGGAAAGGAAGTTTCTATTTCAGGAAATGGAAACTTCCAGATTAGGAAATATCTCACGAGTCATT
Source organism: Lantana camara (assembly GCA_037501455.1). Taxonomy (NCBI): domain Eukaryota; kingdom Viridiplantae; phylum Streptophyta; class Magnoliopsida; order Lamiales; family Verbenaceae; genus Lantana; species Lantana camara. Next base: position 95,982,282 of record CM074857.1, on the reverse strand, counting down.
GATGTGATTAATTGATCCTTAGACTTGAGGTTCCATGTCACTTTATGAGTTAACTCTGTAGTCTTAGGTATAAGCTTTAAAAGGTGTCGCCTTAGACAACTGATTCAAGACTTATGCTGGGGCTGCACAAGTGATTCATGGAAGTGAATGAAAATCAAGAAAGGACCTACACTTGCATTTGCAAGGTGATCTCTTATTGTGTAAGTCATTCATATTCTATATGGAGTCCTTGGCCAAAGCAATAGATCAAGACATCAAGAAAAGGGTTTCTTGGATTGAGACCAAATGGATATGACATACACTTAGCTTTAAGACTAGATTGTTAGGGTTCTGATTATTCTCTTACCCTAGATCTTGGTTGAGAGATAGTAAGTAGGAGGATTGTATCTCACATGAATCAATGACTTAAAGGTTCTGTCGAATCGAGACATTCCAATTCAGCTAGGGGTTAAACACCTGTTGCTAGACTATGGTCGTTTAATCTGTGGACTGATTAATTAATTGGTGAATTAATTAATTAGGGTCACTACTAATTGAATTGAAAACTTAGAGGGTCACACACAACAACTTGATTACATGAGTTAAGGCTTTAAAATGATTAAACAAGTTGATCATACCAAGAGGGTTCCACACGTGTGAAAAACACGTGTGGTTAACGCAATTGGCTCGTGTCCTTGGGGACACGTGTGCCACACGTGTATATTTTTTATGTATTAAATAATTAATGTGTTAATTATATAATAGACTTTGCTTTAATTTTTGAATTCAAATGAAAGTCTTATTTTGGAGAAATTAATCTATTTAATTAATTATGAATTAATTAATTAGATAAATAAGTTATTTATTTATAAATAAAGTATAATATTATCCAAAAGGGTTTTAGATATTTTAGCTCTCTTAAAAGTTGATTTGAATTAGAATTCAAAATCAAGGTTTGGAATTACTTGATGATCAAGTAATAAGAGAGAGGGACCAAATCCTTAGTCCAAAAGGACTAGGTTCGGCCGCCCCTCTCTGGCTATATATAGGGGAGCTCGAGCTCCCCTTAGAGATTGATCAATTCTTCTTGGTTCATGTGGTGAACACCATCCTTTCTCCAAGATCACATAAACCCTAGGTTAAGCCTAAACACTAACTAGAGAACTAGCATCCTTAATAGTTAGATTGTAGTCAAGTTGGTGGACTATCTCTAGAGAGCTTCAAGTTAGAAGTTTTTAAAGATTCGAGCTTTACCAAGGAGAGGGGATCAAGCCGCGAGAAGAGCGTTCTTGGGTGGCTTGAAACGCTTCAAGAAGGAATATTGAAAAGTAAGTTTCTTTACCTTACGAATTTGGATTCATGATTGTGAGTTTCGATCCTTTTGTTGGAAAATTTTAAAATTTCCACTGCTTTCTGATTCCGTTTTTCCAACAGGTTAACCCCTTGATTCTATAATTCATTTCCTTGGCCGTCTCTCCCCCTTAAGAAAGAAAAATGAAAATTTTCTTTCTTAAGTCTTTTGAAAATCCGGGATGGATATCCAATTGTTCAAACATTACTCAATTCGGCAAAACTGGATTGATGGTTGTAGCGGGAATGAAGGGAATCTACTAACAATAAACATTAAAGAATGTATGCCGTTTAAAATATCAATGCACGTGTCACACTTAGAAGCAATTTAGAAGGCAAATATAACAATTAATTTCGCAAAGTTCAAATAGGCACGTTGGTCATGTAAATTTCCAAGTCACATAAGGTCACTTAGTGAGCAATTAATGACATAAATGGATGCAATGCACAAGTTATCAATTAATTCCTAAGCCGTACGACCTAGACTTGACACGACACGACACTAGAACCTCGGTTTTGCAACCGGGCTCTGATACCACTTCAGATGTAGCACCCCTTTACGTAGAGATGCCACACCCCCGCACAATAGGTTAATCCACATATGAAATGGATAATCCGTACATGAACCAACCTATAGCGAACGGGTGACAAATAAAAGAATCAAGCTAGCTATGCGGGACTAACCCTCAAATCAATTACCATTATGCATAAGAAATAAAGCGGAAGCATGCTATATTATCGATCATCTATCAAGTAAACCATATTCTAATCTCACATATCAATACATTATCATCTCCTAAAATACATAACAATTAACAATAACAATAATTCAGGTGAAACAAAAAGTAAATGAACCGTGCTCGACTCGAATGCAAAGGCTGGAATCGACTCCATTCCCGCCTAGTACGCACCTGCAACAACCTGAAAGGTGGAGGCGTCAGTCTATGAAGACTGAGTGAGGGGCATAAATATATGTATTAGCACAAATAAGATGTAAGTAATAATCTCGGGTAAGGTTTTATAACTAAATACAACATAAGTCAAGAATAACCTAGAACTCGCCCGAGATTACAACTATCAAGATTAAACACTTTACTTATTTCAATCATTCAATTAGTGGCCCTGGCGAGTGAGGGAAATTCTCAACCTCTACTCCGACAGTGTACAGTCATGACACTTTCAATTAATTAAGTGGTGATCATGCAGATAATTATAGTACACAAGTAGCAGTTTCAGTGACTCCTTCCTTTCGAGTGATGGTGGGCTTGCAAGGCCCTAACCATCCATGCTACCTTCGTCAGGTTCATGACTCCCACGTATGGGATTCCTTCCTCCACCAAACCTCGTGGTGGATTCAGGGGTCATCCCAATTGATGAGGGGAGTGCAGAGTTACCCGTCAGCCCTATGCTTTCCCGGTTGGCTCATACACTAACCCTCGGGCCCAAAGTGCTATTATGCTACTCGCCAATACACGATCACGATTCAATCACGATACATGAATTGCTTTTCGTGAACATGGCTTGCGGGCAGTTGTTTATGAGTTTAGAAATGATTATAGATAAACATATATACCTTTTGGCCAAAAACTTCACATAAGGGTTATACGGGTTCTATATAACTAGCAATTAAACCTCACCTGACAGGCGACACGACGACTCAGGGATGCATGAAGGTGCTCATTGATGTGTAATCTCCGCCCTAGAGAAGAACTGGACAAGAAAAGAGGACATTGTGCACTCGTGAGACAATGACTCAATAATGATACCAAATACGACGCACGGCACAGTCATGTAACGAGATGGCATGCATTCATGAATGTAGCATGATATATTCATATTATTGCATGTAATTGATCATATAATAGCAGGTTGGGATCAATTAAAGGTAAAGAAATGGAATTGGAAATGTTAAGTTTATGCAGAAACTTTCTGCCTCTCTAGAGGCCTGGGAACGGCCGTTCCGGCCCTTAGTTCAAAAGGTGAAGGGCCGTTCCCGACTCCCCGAAGCGGCTCCCAAAAAAATGGGAACGGTCATTCCTGCTGTAAGCCAAAACGGGAAGGGTCGTTCCCAGTTAAGCGGGTTGTCCTTTCCAAAAGGGTGGGAACGGTCGTTCCCAGAAATGGACTGTGACGGGGAAGGGTCGTTCCCGCCATGCAGAAGATGCAGAAGCAGGGGACGAATCAGGGGATGCACGAACCACCCTCAAATCTCCACAAAACACTCATGCTTCAATCCCAAATGCTATAATTGATGAAAGGGAATATAAATACATGCTTAAAGTATACTAAAAACTAATATAAGCACATAATTCATGCCTTAATCATCATAATCATCAACTTTAACTCATATATGAACTCATCACATAATTCCATAATTTCCAAGAATTCATGCACCAATTCATGTTGGAAGCCTGAAATCATGCTTCTAACAACAAATACACAAATTATCAAGCTTGAATCATGAACCCTAGCTTCATATATAAATTTCAAGAAATCATATATGCTTCCACCTCTACCTTGAATGAAAGAAGGAGAAGAAAAGGTGAAGATATGATGAAGATGATGCTCCAAGACTCTCAATTCCTCAAAGATTTCAGCTATAAATGATGAAATCCCTTTTCTCTTTCTTGGAGGTTTTGGATCGGTGGAGAAGGAAGCAAAATGGGTATGTTTGCAAGAATGAAATTCTCATGGAAGAAGAAGGAAAAAATATAACGTAACTTATCTCATTGATTTTGATGAAATATATGAATTTGTAATGAAATCCTCCAAGTTTTCTGAGTTAGGCAATTAAGTATAGAAGTTTGGAAAATGGTCAATTAGGTCAAAGAAATACTCATGCAATTTGATCCTCACATTTATAAGAATGATCATTTAAGGACAATTAAGCAATTAAATCATGTTTGGTAATTATTTCACGTAGCAATCGAATCTATTTCGTGCAAATAATTCTCAATTTTATACAATTTCATAAAATTCCACATAATCATATTGAAATTATAATTCATATAATTTATCATGAATTTTAGGAATTTAATAAGTTAAAGAATTAAAATATATCCTAACTCTAGGGAAGACTCACGTGTCGTGCATACCTGAATAGCCGGATATTGGGGCGTTACAGAATGTGTCTTGATGATTGGGGATGGCTAAACGATCGAATCTCAAGCATTAGGCACAACTATATTAGATTTAGGTCATTCTGTTTTAGTTTTAAATAAAATCCTTTATGTACTAGACATTATTCGTAATATTATTTCGGTTTCAATACTTGATTGTGAAGGTTATGAAGTTAATATTAAGAATGGTAAGTTTTTCCTCAAAAAGAATGATTTTTCAATACATCTTGGTACATTAAACAATGGACTTTATCTAACTCAAAATAGTAATATTTTGAATATACAACGAGAAACAAAACGTAAGAGAGATGACGAAGTCTCAGTATCTTTGCGGCACGCTAGATTAGGACATATTTCTAAGAATAGAATTAGCAAGTTAACTACCTTAGGGACATCCTTTGAAAATGACCTTAACAATTAACTTTCTACGAATCCTGTCTCAAAGGAAAGATGTCCAAAACTCCTTTCAAAGAGAGTGTGGATGGAGCCACAAAGACCTTAGATCTGATCCATTCTGATGTTTGTGGACCGCTTAGTGTAAGAACTGGGAACAATCATTAGTACTTCATAATCTTTACTGACGACTTTAGTCGTTATGGTTATGTGTATTTAATGAAGTGCAAATCTGAGGCTTTTGAGAAATTCTTAGAATTTCAAAAGAAGGTTGAGAACTAAACTGGTCATAAGATCAAGACACTTCGATCTGATCGAGGTGGCGAGTATCTTAGTGAAGAATTCCTTAATCATCTCAGAGATAATGGAATTATCTCTCAGTGGACCCCTCCGGGAACTCCTCAGCTTAATGGAGTTTCTGAGAGAAGGAATCGAAGCCTACTTGATATGGTTCGTTCCATGATGAGTTTCACTGACTTACCACCTTCTTTCTGGGGTTACGCTCTAGAAAGTGCAGCCAAGATTTTGAATCTTGTTCCTTCCAAGTCAGCCCCTAAAACGCCCTATGAAATGTGGTACAGTAAAATCCCTAGTTATTCTTACTTGAGAGTTTGGGGTTGTCCTGCTTATATGAAGAGGACAGTGGGAGATAAGTTAGAAGCTCATTCTAAGTTATGCTACTTTGTTGGTTATCTTAAGGAATCCATAGGATATTACTTCTATGATCAAACTGAACAAAAGGTGTTCGTTTCAAGCAATCCAACTTTTCTTGAGGAACCGTTCCTAGAAGAAAAGAAAGGCCAGATCACATAACTCAAAGAAATTCGAGACAATCCCACGCCATATTTAGAAGACATGTCCCATTCTGATATCCCACAACCAATCACAAACTTTGATATACGTGAAAATCCTCCTCTAAGACATTTTGGACGCACTCCTAGACAGCCTGAGAGATGGTATGGTTTTCTCCATGAAATCTCTCAAGAGGATAATGATCCTCTAACATATGAGGGGGAACTCTCAGACTTGGATTCTGAACAGTGGAAACAAGCCATGAAACCCGAAATGAACTCCATGTACTCCAACTAAGTTTGGACCTTGGTTGATTTGCCTGATGGGGAAAAACCCATAGGTTGCAAATGGATCTTTAAGAGAAAGCTCAGAGTAGATGGAAACGTTGCAGCTTATAAGGCAAGGTTCGTCGTCAAATACTTCACTCAAAGGCCCGGTGTGGACTTTGGTGAAACCTTTTCACCGGTTGTAAGGCAAAAGTTCATTCGGATCATGCGTGTCGTAGCTGCATATTACGACTATGACATATGGAAAATGGATGTGAAAACTTCCTTTCTCAATGGAGACATTGATAAATACATTTATATGGATCAACCCATAGGTTTCACTTTCAGTGGGAGTGAGCAAAAGGTTTGCAAACTCCAAAGATCAATCTACGGATTGAAATAGGCTTCTAGGAATTGGAACATTCATTTTGATAAAGCGGTCAAAGCGTTTGGCTTCGTTCAAAATTCGAATGAGTCCTGTGTGTATAGAAAGGAATTGGAGACTTCAGTGCAATTCTTGGTACTTTATTTTGATGGCATCCTTCTACTTGGGAATTCGAAGGATCGCATGAAAGTTATCAAGTCTTGGTTATCGAACCAATTCGAGATGAAAGATCTTGGTGATGCGTCCTACATTCTCGGAATAAAGATCTATAGGGATAGATCTAAGAGATTGATAGGAATATCACAGTCGATGTACATAGATAAAGTACTGAAACGGTTCAGTATAGAGAATGCGAAGAACAGAGTTCTTCCCATGAGTGTAGGAACATGTCTTTCAAAGAAGATGTGTCCTAAGACAAACCTTGAGAAGGAAAGAATGACTCATGTGCCTTATGCCTCAGTAATAGGTAGCATAATGTATGCAATGCTGTGTACTTGACCGTATGTGGCGTATGCTCTTAGTGTAACGAGCCCGTTTTCAATCAGACCCTAGAGAAGGTCACTGGACTGCCGTGAAAAAAATCCTGATGTACTTACGAAGCACTAAGGATTTGTTCTTAGTATACGGCGGACAGAAAGATCTAGTAACCGGAGGATACTGCGATGCAAGCTTTGCATCTGACTTAGATGATTTTAAGTCAATGTCAGGATACATTTTCTGCCTAAACGGTGGAGCAGTGAGTTGGAAAAGTTCCAAGCAAACAATCACTGCAGATTCGACCAGTAAGGCCAAATACTTGGCTGCAAATGATGCAGCTAAGGAAGGTGTTTGGATTAGAAACTTCATTCAAGAATTGAATGTCGTTCCTAGCATGAAAGACCCCATTACCTTGTTTTGTGATAACATTGGGGCGGTTGCTCAAGCAAGAGAACCAAGATCTCACCAACGGACCAAGCACATTATGAGGAAGTATCACCTAATCCGTGATATGATCAAACGAGGTGATATGCAAATTGAGAGGGTCACCTCAGTAGAGAACGTGGCAAACCCGCTTATTAAACCCCTTAGTCGAGAAGCTTTCGAAGGTCATCTTGTGAAGATGGGACTTGGATTAGCTCCTGGATGGCTTTGACGGGCAAGTGGGAGATTAGCTCCTGAATGGCTCCCTTAAGGACCACCTTGTTTCATGGGGTGTAAAGTGTATTATTGATACGTGTGTGATACATGAGGGTGATTGCTTATTCTAAGTAAGTACACTGAGGTGTCCCGTGTGAGAAGATTCCTAAATAGGAAAGGAAGTTTCTATTTCTGGAAATAGAAACTTCCAGATTTGGAAATATCTCATGAGTTATTGATGTGATTAAGTGATCCTTAGACTTGAGGTTCCATTGATACTTTATGAGCTAACTCTGTGGTCTTAGGTATAAGCTTTAAAGGGTGTCGCCTAAGACAACTGATTCAAAGCTTATACTGGGGCTACACAAGTGGCACACGAAAGTGTAGAAGAATCGATAAAGGAGCTAATTAGCAAGTTGATCTCTTATTGTGTAAGTTATTCATATGCCATCTAGGAGTCCTTGGCCAAGGTAGTGGATCAAGATATCAAGAAATGAGTTTCTTTGATTGAGATCAAATGGATATGAAATGCGCTTAACTTTAAGATCAAGATTATTCGGGTTCTAATTATTCCCTTGCCCTAGATCTTGATTGAGAGATGGGAAGTAGGAGGATTATATCCCACATGAATCAATGACTTAAAGGTTCTTTTGAATTGAGACATTCTTATTCAGCTAGGGGTCATACACCTATTGCTAGACTACGGTTGCATGATCTGTGGACTGATTAATTAATTAGGAATTAATTAATTAGGGTCACTGCTAATTGAATTAAGAACCTAGAGGGTCACACATAACAACCCGGTCACGTAAGTTAAGGCTTGAATCGATTAAACGAGTTGATCGAACCAATGGGAGATTGGTGGGGACCACACGTGTAAAGCTCGTCTGGGACACGTGTCCTAAGTGACACGTGTCACGTGATAGTGTATGTTTAAATAATTAATATTAATTAATATTTAATGGACTTTAATTTAATTATGAATTAATATTAAAGTTCTAATTTGGAGGTTTTAAGTTTAATAAATAATTAATTATGAATTAATTAATTATTAGCTTCAAGTTATTTATTTTTAAATAAATAAAGTAAATTAAAATATCTAAGATAGTTGGATATTTAATTCTTGCTTGACAAGTTGATCAAAAGATGACTTTTGGTCAAAAAAGAGTCTTTCTCTCCAAGCAAGAAATCCCTTACCAAAAGAGTTTTAGAAAGTCTTGCTAATCAAGATATGAGGTTCGAACCCCTACCCTATTAACACTTAGGGTCCAAACCCCTTGGGGGTTAATGCACAAATTCTTCTTCTCCAAATTATGCACTAAACCTTAGAGCCTAAACACTGAATGTAGAACTAGCATCCTTCCTATTCGGATCGTGGTCGAGGCTGGTGGACTAATTCTCTAGAGGGCTACTATCGTGAAGTCTTGAAAGATTCGAAGGAGCTTTTGGGGATCAAGCCACGTGAAGAGCGTTCTTGGGCGGCTAGAACGTGTCAAAAAAGCTACTATCTAAGTGAGTTTCTTGATCTCTACGAATTTGGGAATAGAAATTGCAAGATTCGATTCTATCTTTTGGGAAAATTTTTAAATTTCCACTGCGTTTCTGTTATGTTTTCCCAACAATCGATTCAATGACCTACAGAGAAAATGCCCTCATCATGCAATTCGCTCTTAGCTTTTAGTACGAAATTTTTATAATGGGATAAGTGATAATACAAAGTTCATGATTGACGTTGCTGCTAGAGGAGCATTCATGGCTAAAACTTCAGATGAAACTACTGAATTGTTAGAAAATATGGCTGCAAATGATCGTTGAGCTCATCAGAGGAGTGTTGTCAAACCGGTTAATGCTATAGTCGAAAAGATAGAATTGGATGGATTAACTGACATTAATGCAAAAGTGGAAGCTTTGAGAAAAAATCTTGATCAGATGACATTTAATGTTGTAGCAACACCAAGTTCACAGTCACCCATGTAGATGTCTTGTGGTTATGTGGTAATGTTCACCCTTATAGTGCTTGTTCTCTGTCTTCTACAGGTGGTCAGGTTAATCCCGTTCCAGAATAGGTTAGCTATGTGAACAATCAGAAGTCAGTTAATTACCTGTACTCGAATACTGATAATCCAAGTTGGAGGAACCATCCACACTTCTCATGGACGAACTATCAGAATGGATCATCTAGACCACCATTCCAACAGAGGCCTCAATTTCATACCCCGATTCAACAACAACCGGTTCATTTTCAATCACCACTACCTCTATTACCACCACCACAAGTTGATAAGAAGAAAGGATTGGAGGTCGCATTGGAGAAATTTATCGCTTCAACTACTGATAGGTTTGAAAAGATTGAGATAAAGCTTGATCGAATGGTCAGCCATAATAAAGGTTTGGAAACTCAGATAAGACAGCTAGCCCATGCTGTGAACTCTCGTCCTCAAGGAGGATTACTAAGGAAACCGAAAGTGATTTCAAAGAAATATTATAAAGTTGCGGTGATAAAAGACACAAAAGAGCATAAAAGTGCAGTTTGAAATTCCACCGGAACTAAATGATCCAAGGAGTTGTCATATTCCTTTAACTATTGATCATTTTACTTTTGGTAAGGCTCTTTTTGATCTAGGATCAAGTATTAATTTGATTCCTTTTCCTTGGTGTAGGAAGTTAGGTCTCGAGGACTTACAACCAACCTGTCATATCATTTACCTAGCTGATGGATCAACAACAGAACCCAGGGGATTAATTAAGAATGTGCTAGTGAAAGTATGAGAACTCAAATTTCATTAGATTTCGTGAATATAAAGACGGCTAATGAAGAGGATGATATGCCTATCATTTTGGGTCAACCATTTTTTGGCCGAAAATCGAAAACCAACGAAAATTTAAGAAATTTTGTTTGTTTTCCATTGGAAAAACAAATTTTTGATGAAAACCCGACGGAATCACGTCCGTTGAAAAAACCCTCGTTGGAATTGGGTACCAACGGGTCCGTTCCTTCGATTTTTCGTTGGATATATATTTCCAATAGAAAAATTATTTTTCCAACAAAATATTTTTCCAACGGAAAATTTTCGTCCGTTTTCCACGGAAATATTTTCCAATGGAACAAAAGATTTAATTTTTAAGCTGACCGACGGATTTCCACGGAATTTTCCATCAGTATTCTGTCGCAAAAAAGAATAAAAATAATTAAATTTAAAAAACTTAAAAATTTCATTTGTGAGACCCGAACCACATCTACCCCTCGAACGAGCCGACACCCAAACCATCGAGCCGAGTTTGAGCCATTGCAAGAATTAATTTTTTTCGTTAATTGCGCAAGCGAGGATTCAAACTCGGGTCTCTAAGGAAGATTGATAACTCCCTAACCAACTTGGACAAGTTCCTTCTTATTAATATTATGTCTTTTAATATATTTATAAACTAATTTTAAGTAGTCATTTAAATACTTTTTTATTATTAGTTTAAAATATAAAATTTTCAATATATGATTATTTGAATTAAATATAATTATATTTATGGAGATATTATATTAAAATTGTTAGCTTATATGCTTTTGTGTTTTAAATAATAATGTATATACTTAAAGTTATATAGAATATCGTATTGATAATTTATAATTTGTATATTATATAATTTTTAAATATACAATTATTTTCATTAACTATAATCGTACTTTTCTACTTAAATTTGACTGAAAAATTCCAATGAAAAATTAACGAAAAACCAACGAAAAAAATTCTAACGGAAAAGCAATGGAATTTTTGTTTGATTGAAAATTCCAACGGAAAAATTATGATGGTTTTTTTAATGAAGAATATAAAAAAACCGACAGGAAATTCCGTTGATTTTTTTAATGAAGAATTAAAAAAAAAAAACGATGGGATTTTCCGTCAGTTTTCAGTTGGAATTTTTGTTTCATTGAAAATTCCAGCGGAAAACCAAAGGAAAAGTTCCGTTGTGTTTTTTAATGAAGAATAAAAAAACCGATGCGATTTTCCATTGCAATTTTTGTTTCATTGAAAATTCCAACGGAAAACCGACCTAGAAATTATGCTGTTTTTTTTTTTAATGAAGAATAAAAAAAATCGACAGGATTTTTCGTCGGTTTTCCGTTGCAATTTTTGTTTCATTCAAAATTCCAATGGAAATTATCCGTTTTTTTTTTTAACGAGGAATATATAAAGCAACTGGATATTCTGTCGGTTTTTTGTTGAAATTTTTTGTTTCATAGAAAGTTCCAACGGAAAATCTACGAAAAGATTTCGTTGGTCTTTTTAATGAAGAATTAAAAAAAAAAACTGACTGGATTTTCTGTTAGAATTTTTGTTTCATTGAAAATTCCAACGGAAAATCAACGCAAAAAATTTTGTTGGTTTTTTTGGCACAATTTTTTAAACTTGGGCCAAAATTTCTGTTTCAATAACGACAGAATTCCGTTGGAATTTTTGGCGCAATTTTTTTTTTTTGAAATTCTGCCAAATTTCAAACAGACTTCCAATGGAATTCCAACGACTTTTTCGTTGGAATGCAAGTTTTCTTGGTCGTGGGTATTGCGTTGGAATCCCGTCGGTTTTCCATCGAAAATTACATTGGAAAACCGACGGAATATTTAGCTGTTTTCTTGTAGTGACCATACAAAATTGATGTACAGAATGGTGTCATGATTGTATCAGAGGGAAAAGGGGAGCTGAAGTTTCAGATATTTAAAGTTGAAGAATCAATGCCAAGTCCGGAATATCAGATTGAGAAGGAACTTAGCCCTCCGAAATCCCGAAAACAGGTCAAAATTTCAATTGAGTTGATTGCTGATGTCACTACAATGATTCCAGCGATTGAGGAAACAATGATTGGAGACATAGTGGTGAAAGTTCGTGCAATGAAAGCCACTAACAAAAGGTTCGTCCTTTCAGTTTTGTTTTTGTTTTTATTTTGTTTTGTGTCACCGAATGAAGTTGATGTAGTTGTTTCTTCACTTATACAGGAATTGTTGAGTGGAAGGATTATGTAGCACCTAGGACGAGAGCACTACAACCCCAGCACTATGAGTTCGGTCCACATATGAAATATAATACATGAACCAAACTCATAGCGAACGGAAGACAATGAAAAAAATATCTCATCTAGGCAGAATCTAACCCCGTACCAATCAATCAGAGCAGATAAGAGTATGCGGTGCGGAAGCAATAGTAACAATATGGAAACAATAACAATGATAATCCATTTATTAATTCGCATGCAACCTAACAACGGGTTCAACTATGCAAGCAACCTGTCCCGATTCAATATAATTCAATAATTAAATGGCTCACAGGGCCACTAATTAAATCAGTGTGATACAATAAGCAATATAATATGCAATGAGTGTACAAGGTGCAAGACTCGATCAAGGACTCTAAGACGCGACTCGCGCCTAGTAACAACCTGCAAAAGAACTGGAAGGAAAGGGAAAGAAGGATCAGTCTTTAGAAGACTGAGTGAGCAGGGGGTATACTTATTTATAGAAACATGCACATGCAAGTTGTAAATCCCGAGCAAAGTTTTAGGTCAAGTAGTTCCCGTGATGGGCAAGAAATCAATTAATCAATGCTCGGACTTTACAACTATCAATTTATACAATTAGTTACATTTTTAGGCTATCAGTGGCTCGATGAGTGAGCGTGCACAATCTCCAACCAAACTCCGACAGTGTGACAGTGACAAGCTTCTTATTAGGTGATCAAGCAATTATTAGGTTTCAATCGTTATAATACAATCAATTCAGTAACAGTGCACAATCAATTCCATCCTTCATCCTCCAAGTGATGGTTCGGGTAGCTATCCCTCGCCATCCAGTCAATGGGTGCATAAATCCCCAAGGACCAAGACTCCATACTCCACTAACCTCCTAGTGGATTCCGAGTTCATCTCAACAATGTGGGGAGTGCAAAAGATAGCCATCAGTCCGATACCTTCCTGGATTACTCAATACACTCAACCCTGAGCCCCAATCGATGTGCAGTACAATATCACGGCAAAACAGGAAGGGTCAGTAAATAACAATAACAGTAGGTTCAATTCAATAAAAGTTTACTCGATTACCATCTTGAAAACAATATAAATATAAATATGATTTTAGGCCAAACTCATTCATGCAGGATTTAGGGTTTAATACATAAGTAGAATGAAAACACCCTCAGTTGACGAGCGACGGGACAATATAAGTGTGCCAGATAGTGCCTATTCGGTCAATGATCTCCACCCTGGAGAAGCACTGGACAAGAAAGGAAACAAGGTGTACTCGTGAGAGGAGACTCAATAATGATACCAAATATGACGTACGGAGTAGTCATGAAATGATATAGCGTGAATTGACAATTATGTGATGTCATGGACCTATTCATGTATAAAATGAGCAAATAATAGCATGCATCGATCATTTAAGGGCTTAGAATGGAAATGGAAACAGTTAATTATGCAGAAAATTTACAGAACCTTCTGGAGCATGGGAACGGCCATTCCAGGTTTCAGTGTAAAATGGGAATGGCCGTTCCCAGCTCTCTCCGAAATATTCCGCGCGCCTGTATAAAAATGCCACTATTCACGCCTGGGAACGGTCGTTCCGGCCGTGGGCCAAAACTGGGAATGGTTGTTCCCAGTCTCGCGCCAGCTCTTTCAAAAGGGATGGGAACGGCCGTTCCGTTAAATAATTGGGGATGGGAATGGCCGTTCCCGCTGTTCTGCAAATTGAAAAACAGAGCAGAACAGGGGAGCTCTCGAACCAAAATCCAAAACCATCAAAACATCACTAAGTCAACTTCTAAATGGCACAAATCATGAAATAATCAAACTTTGGCACTTATAGTTCAATAAAGCCATCATAAACACTTAGTTCATGCTTTGATCAATCAATATGTTCAATATCAAACCCATATATGAACTCATCAATCAACTACATAAAATCCAAGAATTCATGCACAAATTCAAGCTGAAAGGCTATAATCATCCTTCCAACAACAAATAACCAAGTTATCAACCATAACCCACAACCCTAGCTTCACTCCATAATTCAAGAAATCACATATATAACTCATATATAATTGGAAAGAAAGGGGGAAGAAAAGAGATGAGATGATGAGGATGATTGAGCTTCAAAGTTCTAATTTTTGCCTGAAAAATAGCTTGGAAATGATGAATTCTCCCTCTTCTTCCTTCTTGGTTTTGATCGTGAAAAATGAATAGCAAAGAAGCAAAGTGTTTATATGTGTGTGTGTATGAATTACGTGAATGCAGCAATAAAAGGAAGGAAATGTTACCAATTTGCAATTAAATCCTCAACTCTTCAAGTTCATGCAATTAACTCCTAACTCATGAGACGAGATCAATTAGGTCCAATTCACTTTCATGCAATTAAGTCCTCCCACTTAAAGAAGTGATCAATTAAGAACATATAGACAATTAAGTCATGCTCGGCAATTAATTCACGTGGCAATTAAATAGAATCATACGATAATTCTCAAATTGACACGAATTTCATATAAACATTTGGAAATATAATTCTTAAAATATCATGTAAGGCATGTATCAGTAAATAAAAGAAATAAAATAAATCCTATCTCTCGAAAACTCATACCCTTGGCGCGCGTACCTGAACAACTGGAAAACGGGGGCGTTACAATCTCTCCCCCTTAAGAGGACCTGGTCCGCAGGTCCACTACCTCCAGTTCCGAACTTTTAACAAACCTTCCCGTGATCATCCCACGCGGGTTAGCAACTCCCCGTCAGGGATTAGTTCGGAAAAGGTCTTCAAACCACAAGAGTCTTCCATTGCTGTTTAAGTCACGACCCTTAACTTACCGGAACCTACACAGTCAACATTCTAAACTGCTGCTAGGGCAAGTTAAACAAGTAGCAAGCAGCAATGAGAGAGCCCCATCCGTCAAACAAACAATGAGACCCCGCCTCTCAAACAAGCATTGAGAGAACCCCGTCTCTCAAACAAGCAACGAGCATGACAAATCCAGAGAATAATTAAATAAACACTCATACAGACATCACATAGGAAACACAGAGAAGGTATAAATTACGTCAATTTATCATTCATTCAATAGCAAATAACAAATAATAAGAAACCACATACGACAACAATTAAAGATATGTGTGATGCACGTGATATGTATGTTTGAATGTACCGTTCACCGTGGATTGAAAATCTTTCATTGCAATGATCCAGTTTGACACTTGATTCTTTGTCTAAACCATAGTGTCATACTTTGTAATTTACGGTATGTTCGATACTCCAATGACCACACAGTTCTTATTCCATGGTCGGTCTTCTTTTTCTTATTAAACAACAAGGTCCGAGATTTCACTCTTGAGTGTGTGGTTACCCAACTAACACATTCTTTTCCATGGATCATACTTAACCTTTTTAGATAGTCGGCTATCCTTTAGTAGCTTAAGTTCTAATCCCACATCCTAAAAAGTATTCCAGGTTCTTCATGTAAAATAACTGACGAGCCGATAACCTGTCTCGTTCATATGGTGTATTGTCACCTAGACCTTCCATTTCTAATGCTCGGTTCAATTAACTCTCACATTGTCCACCACGGTATGTGATAATTTGATCGGCTTCTCCTATCTGATACCTTCCTTACCTAATTTTCCTCGAAGTTCTCTCACGGCCCCATCATTTTCCCAAGAGAGGGAACACGTTATATAGAGCCCTCAATCCGTTCAATCTTGAAAATTTTGAGTTCATGTTTCTTATGGTAGGAATACTAGCGGTGTTGATGGTGCACTTCCCGTTACTATCGATCAACCTTTACCCTATCTTGTGATTTTGATTCCCAAATACTCCTTGAATATATTTCTACACTCCTTGAAGCACTTGTCCCTTCCGGTATTATTCTCAAAGTTTTCCCATCTCGATCTTGAAATTCATCGACTGCTAAATCCTCCAATTCATCCCTTAGAACCTTTGTAGAATTCTTGTTATGGGTGACTCTTGCAATTCCGTTGTTCCTAATGGAAGTAACCTGTTCGATCCCAATCGTAAATTTTAAGGGATTTCCCCAGCCGGCTCTCTCCCTTAAGAAATTTTTCCTAACTTTTTGAACTTGTTCTACTACTTCTCAGGTTGAAGATTCTCGATTTCATCAATTTAGCTCCCGTGGTATAATTGGTTCTAAGCACGTCACTCCTCCAGTGATATTCCTCATATTCACTTTAAACCGATTAGTAGGGATATCAACCCATTTTTTTTTCAAATTACCGGCTCTACTTTTCCTGAACCTCAAAATTCTCATTTTTCCTTAATCCCCTTAAAACCCAGGTTTAGTTGTACAAATGTTCAAAACTTTCCCCACTCTGCCTGAGAAACACATGGCAACACACTAACGGCGAGTTCCTTAAATACCTGTGCAACTCCAGAGTAGACCAAAATCAGAGATCAAGAAGAAATCGTGAATTTTCAGAACATTGTCGGACTTCAAGTAAAATCTGATGATCCAATTGCAATAAGTGATGATTGATGATGAAGAAATATTCTTCTTCACCTTGGTTCGGTAAGACTAGTTGAGGCGATAGTTAAAGCATATGATGGAGAAACATCCTAGAAATTAAACACTAAATTATGCATGTTAGGTTAGAATGCCAATGTGTGTATCACACTTGTGAACAATTAAAGATGCAGCCTGTTGGAACAATTATACCAATTAAGGAAACGCATATAAATAGAGAAATTCAAATAATTTAAAGCGATGTATGATGCTCGTGCTTATGAATGCATTGAACCTATCGCCATTATAGTAGTAAGCTTTACCCCGGCACATATTCCTTGTTTGTTGGATTACAAGTTTGTCTCGAATTTGTTAATTATTGTTTGCTTTCCCACGGTCTTCTAAATCTTCAAAATTCTCTGGCATCAACTTATATATTTCTATAGGTTGTGATTGCAATTTCTTGAATCTGAATTACTTTATATCCATGGAATCAATGTCTGAACTCCCTTCATAGATTGTGTTAGGAATAATGCCCTTAAAACCGATTGTATATCCGCTTTAGTACTTTCCTTTTGTAAATCAATGACAATCTTTGAATAATAAACAAACTTTGGCAACACGTCTTCATATGCTCTTGTTTGATTGTTTGATTACTTTGACTACGCATGTATAAGAACTCCCATAAACAATATGACTTAAAGGACTCAACTAGTTAGGTGAAATGGTTCATGGAACTAGCCCTATTTCACATAAGCCATGATTAGAAATCACTCCAAGCCGATGAATCCTAAAGACAGTGGGAGTGTCGACTTGAATCGTTCAAGGCTTACCCGTGTGATCACGCCCTTAAGAAGGACCACCTTATTTCATGGGGTGTAAAGTGTATTGTTGATACGTGCGCGATACATGGGGGTGCTTTCTTATTCTAAGTAAGTACACTGAGATGTCCCGTGTGAGAAGATTCCAAAATGGGAAAGGAAGTTTCTATTAGGAATAGTGCCCTTAAAGCTGATTTTTGGCTTTACTAATTTCTTGTAATATCACAAACAGTCTTTGAATAATAAACGAGACGATTTTGTTCATAGATTATGTTAGGAATAATGCCCTTAAAGCCGATTGTATATCCGCTTTAGTACTTTCCTTTTGTAAATCAATGACAATCTTTGAATAATAAACAAACTTTGGCAACACTTCTTCATATGCTCTTGTTTGATTGTTTGATTACTTTGACTACGCATGTATAAGAACTCCCATAATCAATATGACTTAAAGGACTCAACCAGTTAGGTGAAATGGTTCATGGAACGAGCCCTATTTCACATAAGCCATGATTAGAAATCACTCCAAGCCGGTGAGTCCTAAAGACAGCGGGAGTGTTAACTTGACTCATTCAAGGCTTACCCGTGTGATCACGCCCTTAAGAATGACCACCTTATTTCATGGGGTGTAAAGTGTATTGTTGATACGTGCGTGATACATGGGGGTGTTTTCTTATTCTAAGTAAGTACGCTGAGATGTCCCGCGTGAGAAGATTCCAAAATGGGAAAGGAAGTTTCTATTAGGAATAGTGCCCTTAAAGCTGATTTTTGGCTTTACTAATTCCTTGTAATATGATAAACAGTCTTTGAATAATAAACGAGATGATTTTGTTCATAGGCATTCACGTCTTTATGTGCTTATTTATGTCTATTTGGGTTGACTGTGTTTTTCCATGTATTGAACTCCCCTAATCCGATGAGGCCGTTAAGAACTTTGTTGTTATGGGAACGACACACGAAACAAGTTCTTAACTCCATAGGCGAGGATTAGAAACTTCTCCAAGTCGAGAGTCCGACAGACAGTGGGAGTGTCGACCTTAACTCTGCTGAGACTTGCTTATGTGATTATGTCATTTTGAAGGATCACTCAATTTCATGGAGTGATAAGTGCATACGATGATGCGTTCATAATACATGAGAGTGATTGTTACTAGAACTTCATCACTGAGAGTTCCCGCGTGAGAACATTCCTAAATGGGAAAGGAAGTCTCCTAGAAACTTCCAGATTAGGAAATATCTCACAGGTCAATAGCATGATTCATTAGTCCTTAGACTTGAGATTCTGTAATGTCTTATATGAGCTAACTCTGTAATCTTTGATATAGGCTCAAAAGGGTGTCGCCATATAGACACCTGAACCACGGCCTATGTTGGGATTACACAAGTGGCATATGTAGAATTAGTAGAATCGATAAAGGATCTACACTTGTTGCAAGAACAAGAATGATCTCTTACTGATTGAGTTGTTCGTAGTCCATTAAACTTAAACCCTTGGCCAAGGTGGATAAAAGATCAAGACATCAAGAAAATGGGGTTTTCTTGGATTGAGTTCTAAATGGATATGAAATGAACTTAACTTTAAAGATCAAGAATATTTGGGCTCTGAGAATATTCCCATGCCTTAGTTCTTGATTGAGAGATGGAGTGCTAGGAGGATCGTATTTCACTGTATGTTATTGACTGAAAGGTTCTTCGATTTATTTCGTTATTCGGCTAGGGGTCACACATCCATTACTAGATTACAATAGTGTGATATGTGAAGTGATTAATTAATTAGTGAATTAATTAATTACTGTCACTGCTAATCGAATAATGAACCTAAAGGGTCACACGCAAATGCCAGGACACAAGGGTTATGGTAGGGTGTTAATATGATTAACGAAGGATCAAATTGTTGATCGAATTGGATAGAGTAACACGTGGGCATTCCCACGTGTCAAAAGCACGTGACTGCCATATGTCACACGTAGCCACTGCGTGGCTGCCACGTGTCATGCACATGTGGCACGTATGTATCTCCAAGAGCGTAATTTTATTACACGCGAATTCTTTTCTAGAATTAATTAATTAAATTGTATTTAATTAATTTAAGTCTTTTAATTAATTTTGAATTAATTATTAAGATTTTATTTCTCAAGCTTAACCCAATAAATAATTAATTGGGAATTAAATTATTAATTGAATCTTGACTTTTAGCCTGAGGAAAGTTGAAAAGTCTACCTTCTTGTTGTAGGAGAGAGAAAGTTGATTCTTGCATGACTTGGAGAATAAGTTGGGAACTTATTATTCTAATTAAATTAAATAATTAAATGAGATAATTAGTGAGCAAGAAAAGAACTCCCATTGCGTCTTAGAAACCCTAAGGGGTTTGAAAATCCTTAGTATAAATACAAGGGTGGGGCTTCTCTTATTCTTTAGACCAACACTCACGAAGTGTTAATTTTTTGAGAAAACTAAAAGAAAAGTTTTCAAAGCAAAACCCTAGCCATTAACACAAGTTATAGAACTAGCATTCTCACTTGCTTGATCGTGATCTAGGACTGGTGTGGATACGCTTTGGAGGATCACTGCTTTGGGATCTATCGAGAACCGCTCGAGGGACATTCCGCTTGAAGGGTGTTCAGTAGGCGGTACTGATATCACTAGAAAGCTTCAATCTACGTAAGTTTCTAAACACCCTGTGATACGATATGAGAATTGCAAGTCCATGATCAATCTTTTGGAAAAAATTTAAATTTCCGTTGCGTTTCTGTTTCGTGTTTTCCAACAAGTGGTATCAGAGCCACCTTGCAACGCTCATATCATATCGTTATAACTTTACGAATTTCGACAAAAATTCTTGAATTAGAGTTTCTGTTTTGTATTCATGATTTTAGTTTGAAATACGAAATTGCCGGATCAAAACTGTTTCTTGAAATTTTTGCGAAAATTGTTTTCCGAATAAATCTGGTGTTAAGATGTTTTGATTCTGATTTATTTGAACTGCCTTAATTCGAAATTGGATTGCTTGAATTTATCGAAATTACGGAACGAAAAATGGAACGAGTGATGCGCGCGGCCTTAGCGCATCAAGCGCATGGGGCGGCTCGAGTAGGCCCGGCCGGGAACGCCGGGACCGCGTGCTCGCACTGCCCGGGCGTCCCGGCCATCCACCCGCCCTTTTCCGCTCTGCGCTGGTAGCACACTGGCATACGGGCGCTGCTCGCCTTCGTCCTAGGTCGGCCGCGTAGGCTGTGGGCTGCGGGCCGCCCAGCGCGGGTTGTCCCGGGACGGCCCTTCGTTTCGTGTTTTACAAGTTTCGAAAATCCCGAATTATGAAAATTTGATTTTATTTTAAAATTTTATTTTAAAATTATAAAATTACTTATTTGAAATAATTATAAAATTTGGGATTTTATGAATTAAAGTCAAGTTCTAATTTTTCGAGAAAATTACGAAAATCACTTTGAATGATTTATTTAACAAAAAATCAATTTTGAATTAATTTTTGTTTTGTCATAATCCGGAGAATTCGATTTTGAATAAATTCGTGAATAATGAACAATATTCAAATTACTTAAGTTAATTGTAACTTAGAGTCAAGGGAAATTTAAATTTAATTGGTAAATTTAAATTCAAGCGGAATCATGCTAGTTTAGGTGATCATGGGTTAGTCTTATGTATGGTTTTAAATTCTGCACATGGATGTTTTTAATTGGGGTCGGAGCCCCATAGTTGCTCGTTTTCAATTGGGGTTGGAGCCCTACTTATGTGCGTACTGTTATGTGTTTATTATGTGGCTTTCCTTATTATTGTTTTTGGACCGGGCTATGCCCCATGTACTTGTCTATAGCCAATATGAAGGTTGAGTCATATTACTTTATGTAAAGAGCGTAGAACTTAGGAAGTGAGGTTTTTATTTTCATTTTGGAGACAAGCACCCATGGAATACGAAGGATCCACAAGGACGGTGGCCATAAGAAGACCCCTCAAAATGTTTAGGAGGGTTTCTATTAATGTAATAGATAGGGCTGTTTTTTCCATTAAATTCTGTACCCCTATGTGATATGAACTGTCCTATGTGGCATGAATGTTAGAACTAGTGATTTTGGAGTGGCTCCCGAAATCACATATAAAATAGGATACCCATGATCATCTCATAATTAGTATCATGCTAGGACATGTTATCTGCTAATTGCTTCAATGATGCACTTTATGTGAAACTGCATTAACAATACAATTAAAATTTGGATAACATTATATGTTGGCGAGGTCATTCGAAAATTCCATTTAAATATTGAGCAAAATTCAAATAAATAGGTGTTTTATCATGGTAATAAAATTCCTAGCATTCCATCAATAGGATTTAAGACTTAATAAGTGAAACTAATTGTTGTCTCACGAGTCGTGGGGTAATTAGTGTAACTTATGAACTCTTAGTTTCCTGATTAATTATTTTTAATAATTAATATTTCTTAACCATTTTAGAATGGGGGATGTCTCACGAGTTGTGGGTCGTTCGGGACTAAGTTTGGCTCCGATCTTATGATTGATGGGTCTAGCTCAACACTGAAGTAGATATGGATGTCTCACGAGTCATGGGTCCATAGTCGAAAGATCAGTGATGCTAAAATATTACTAGGAATTCAATGAGAGGTCGAATTGGTAAATAGTATCTAACTAAGACTCTTAGATCTTTGGATGTCTCACGAGTCGTGGGTCGAAAACTAAGATTACTTGGGATCCTAGTACCCAATGAGAAAATAAGTTTCTTCTAAAGTCGTTGGGATTTCTAGACTTTCTAAACACAGTGGGATAACATATTTCTAAAGACCTTGATAATATGTATAATCGTTATTATTCAGCATGCTCATGATTTTTCTGTTTTTCTATTTAGGTTATAGTTCTGTAATTCTCTACAAACTGAAATGGCAACCAAAAGCCCTTTGGTATCCATCCTCGAATCAAACAAGTTGATGGGGCCCAATTACTCGGATTGGCTTCGAAATCTAAAGATAGTTTTAGATTATAAGAAGAGAAGATGTGTTCTCTTCGAGGGAGAGCCTACCTCTGAAGGTGAGACTCCGACTCGGGCCAAAAGACACGCGATTGCAAAATGGTCTGAAGACAATCTTCAAGCCTGTTGCCTCATGTTGGCTAACATGTCTTCGGATATGCAAAGGCAACATGAGCCTATGGAATACGCTTGGGAGATTTATGACCATCTTGAGCAATTGTACTGCCCCAAAGAGCGTGTTCTAAGGCACAACACCTCTAAGGAGCTCTTTCATCTAAAAATGAAAGAAGGTACAAGTGTCCACGAACATGGTCTTAAGTTTCTTGCTTTGAACGAGAAACTTACCTCCATGGAGATGCCTCTAAGCGAGGATGTCGCCGTAGACCTGTTGCTCGCATCACTTCCACCATCATGCAATCCTTTCGTGCTGAACTTCAGCATGAATCATGCTCATGCTACTGTCGCTGAGTTGATTAGCCAACTTGTGATGGTTGAAGTCACGATAAAGAAGGATAACAAAGTAATGATGGTCACTTTCTCTTCTAGGCATTCTAAAGGCAAAGGGAAGAAAGTTCCCAAGAAGAAAGGATCTCTTAAACCCGATGGAGGGGTTAAGAAGAGAAAGGGCAAGAAGAAAAGGGATCAGAGAGAGGACGTTTGCCACCACTGTGGCAAGAAAGGGCATTGGGAGTGGAACTTCCAATACAAGGATACTCTAAAGAAAGGTGTGTTTATTGTTGAAGTAAATCTATCTATTGATTCTAATTCTTGGGTACTTGATACGGGTTGTGGAGCTCATATCTGTAATGATGTACAGATGCTAAATGAGGTTCGACAGCTCGAAGAAGGAGAATGCGTCTTGAAGGTTGGGAATGGATCAAGCGTTCAAGCTCAAGCCATTGGGACGTGTAGATTAGATTTGGGTGTCTTTACTTTAGTTTTGAATAAAGTCCTTTATGTACCTTCTATTATTCGTAATATAATTTCCATTCCAATATTAGATTGTTAAGGATATGTGACTTTCTCCAGAAATGGAAAATTTTATCTTAAGAAGAATAAAGCTTCCGTTTTACTAGGTACATTATCTAATGGACTTTATACAACTAAAGACACCAATATTTTGAATATACAACAATTAAGCAAATGCAAAAGAGATGACAAGATCTCGGCTTCTTTATGGCACGCATGTTTAGGCCACGTTTCTAAAGATAGGATTGCTAAGTTAACTAATTTAGGATCATTCTATGATAATGAACTTAAAGAGTTAACTCATTGTGAATCATGTCTTAAAAGAAAGATGGCTAAAACTCCCTTAATGGTAAAGTGGAACGTGCCAGTAAAGTATTGGATTTAATCCATACTGTTTGTGGACCACTTAGTGTAAGTACGAGAAACAATCATCAGTATTTCATAACCTTCATAGATGACTTTAGTCGTTTTGTTTATGTGTACTTAATGAAGTATAAATCCGAAGCCTTTGAAAAATTCTTGGAATTCCAGAAGGAGCTTGAGAACCAAACAGGTCACAAGATTAAGACACTCCGATCTGATCTAGGTGGCGAGTATCTAAGTGATGAATTCCTAACCCATCTAAGAGATAATTGAATTATCTCACGATGGACTCCTCCGGGAACTTCTCAATTAAATGGAGTTTTGGAAATAAGGAACAGAACCCTACTTGATATGGTTCGTTCCATGATGAGTTTCACTGAATTGCCACCTTCATTCTGGGGCTATGTCCTAGAATCAGCAATTAAAATTTTGAATCTTGTTCCCTCTAAATCTATACCCAAAACCCCATATGAGATGTGGTTTGGCAAAATCCCTAACTATTCTTACTTAAGAATTTGGGGTTGTCCTGCTTACGTGAAGAGGACAGTGGGAGATAAGCTTAAAGCTAGATCAAGCTTATGTAACTTCGCAGGATATCCTAAAGAGTCAATAAGACATTATTTCAACGATCTTCTTGAACAAAAGGTTTTTGTGTCAAGAAACGCCACTTTTCTTGAGGACTCGTTCCTTAAAGAAAAGAAAGGCAAGATCGCAGAACTCGAAGAGGTTCGAGACCAAGGTCCCACACCTAACTTGGAGAAACGTCCTTATCCCTACCCAAGAGAGTGATACACGCGAAAATCCTCCTCAAATATGACGTTCTGAACACATTCCTAGACAACCAGAGAGAAGGTGTGGTTTTCTCCACCAAACATCTCAAATGGATAATGATCCATTAACTTATGAGGAGGCACTGTTAGATTCGGACTCTGAACAATGGAAAGAAGCAATGAAATCTGAAATGGATTCCATGTACTCTAACCAAGTTTGGACCTTGGTTGATCCACCTGATGGGATCAAGCCTATAGGGTGTAAATGGTTATATAAGCGCAAGCTTGGAGTAGATGGAAGCGTGGCAGCCTTTAAAGCAAGATTAGTTGCTAAGGGGTTAACTCAAAGACCAGGTGTAGACTTTGATGAAACCTTGTCCCCGGTTGCAATGTAAAAATCCATTAGGATCTTACTTGCCATTACTGCATATTATGAGTATGAGATATGGCAAATGTATGTGAAAACTGCATTTCTCAATGGAGATATTGACAAAGACATTTACATGGAGCAACCCATGGGTTTCACAATCAGTGGGAGCGAGCAAAAGGTTTGCAAGCTTCAACATTCAATCTACGGATTGAAACAAGCTTCTAGGAATTGGAACATTCGATTTGACAAAGCAGTCCTGCATGTACAAGAAAGAATTGGAAACCTCGGTTCAATTTCTGATACATTATGTAGATGACATCCACCTCTTTGGGAGTGCGAAGGATGACATAAAAGTACCAAAGTCTTGGTTATCGAACCAATTTGAGATGAAGGATCTTGGTGATGCATCCTACATTCTTGGTATAAAGATCTATCGGGATAGATCAAAGAGATTGTTAAGATTGTCGCAGTCGGTTTACATAGACAAAGTACTAAAGAGATTTTGTATGGAAGAATCCAAATGTGAAAAAGTTCCAATTGCCCCGGGAATAGTTCTTTCAAAGAAGCTGTGTCCCAAGACTGAACTTGAAAAGTCCAGGACATCCAAAATTCCTTATACACTAGCTATAGGAAGCAAAATGTATGTGATGCTATGTACTTGACCGGGTGAGGCTTATGCACTTAGCGTGACTGGCCGATTCCAATCTAACCCTAGTGAAGGTCACTGGACTGCTATAATGAACATCCTTAAGTACTTACGAAGAACTAAGGACTTGTTCTTGGTTTACGGAGGCCAGCAAGATCTTATTATTAAAGGATTCTGTGATGCAAGCTTTGCATCAGATATGGATGATTTTAAATCCATGTCAGGATACATATTCTACCTGAACGGCGGAGCAGTAAGCTAGAAAAGTTCCAAGCAAGCGACCACTGCAGAGTCAACCACTGAGGCCGAATACTTAGCTGCAAACGATGCAGCTAAGGAAGGTGTTTGGGTAAGAAACTTCATCCACGAGCTGGGTGTAGTTCTTAGCATTAAAGATCCCGTTACAGTGTTTTGTGATAACACCGGGGCGGTTGCTCAAGCTAGAGAACCAAGATCTCACCAAAGGACCAAGCACATTTTGAGGAAGCATCACTTAATCCGTGATATCATCAAGAGAGGAGATGTGCAATTTGAAAGGGTCACATCGACAGAGAACATAGCAGATCCACTTACTAAGGCCCTTAGTCAACAGGCTTTCGAAGGACATCTTCAGAAGATGGGAGTTAGATTAGCACCTGAATAACTTTGATGGGTAAGTGGGAGATTGTTAGGAATAGTGCCCTTAAAGCTGATTTTTGGCTTTACTAATTCCTTGTAATATCACAAACAGTCTTTGAACAATAAATGAGATGATTTTGTTCATAGGAATTCACTTCATTATGTGCTTATTTATGTCTATTTGGGTTGACTGAGTTTTTGCATGTATTGAACTCCCCTAATCCGATGAGGCCGTTATGAACTTTGTTGTTATGGGAATGATACATGAAACAAGTTCTTAACTCCATAGGCGAGGATTAGAAACTTCTCCAAGTCGAGAGTCCGACAGACAGTGGAAGTGTCGACCTTGACTCTGCTGAGACTTGCTTATGTGATTATGTCCTTTTGAAGGATCACTCCATTTCATGGAGTGATAAGTGCATACGATGATACTTTCATAATACATGAAGGTGATTGTTACTAGAACTTCATCACTGAGATGTTCCGCGTGTGAACATTCCTAAATGGGAAAGGAAGTCTCCTAGAAACTTCCAGATTAGGAAATATCTCACAGGTCAATAACGTGATTCATTAATCCTTACACTTGAGATTCTGTAATGTCTCATATGAGCTAACTCTGTAATCTTTGATATAGACTCAAAAGGGTGTCGCCATATAGCTGAACCACGGCCTATGTTGGGATTACACAAGTGGCATATGTAGAATTAGTAGAATCGATAAAGGATCTACACTTGTCGCAAGAACAAGAATGATCTCTTACTAATTGAGTTGTTCGTAGTCCATTAAACTTAAACCCTTGGCCAAGGTGGATAAAAGATCAAGACATCAAGAAAATGGGGTTTTCTTGGATTGAGGTCTAAATGGATATGAAATGAACTTAACTTTAAAGATCAAGAATATTTGGGCTCTGAGAATATTCCCATGCCTTAGTTCTTGATTGAGAGATGGAGTGTTAGGAGGATCGTATTTCACTGTATGTTATTGACTGAAAGATTCTTCGATTTATTTCGTTATTCGGCTAGGGGTCACACATCCATTACTAGATTACAATAGTGTGATATGTGAAGTGATTAATTAATTAGTGAATTAATTAATTACTGTCACTGCTAATCGAATAATGAACCTAAAGGGTCACACGCAAATGCCATGACACAAGGGTTATGGTAGGGTGTTAATATGATTAACGAAGGATCAAATTGTTGATCGAATTGGAGAGAGTAACACGTGGGCATTCCCACGTGTCAAAAGCACGTGACTGCCACGTGTCACACGTAGCCACTGCGTGGCTGCCACGTGTCATACACATGTGGCACGTATGTATCTCCAAGAGCATAATTTTATTACACGCGAATTCTTTTCTAGAATTAATTAATTAAATTGTAATTAATTAATTTAAGTCTTTTAATTAATTTTGAATTAATTATTAAAATGTTATTTCTCAAGCTTAACCCAATAAATAATTAATTGGGAATTAAATTATTAATTGAATCTTGACTTTTAGCTTTAGGAAAGTTGAAAAGTCTAACTTCGTATTGTAGGAGAGAGAAAGTTGATTCTTGCAAGACTTTGAGAATAAGTTGGGAACTTATTATTCCAATTAAATTAAATCATTAAATGAGTTAATTAGTGAGCAAGAAAATAACTCCCATTGGGTCTTGGAAACCCTAAGGGGTTCGAGAATCCCTATTATAAATACAAGGGTGGGGTGTCTCTTATTCTTTAGACCAACACTCACGAAGTGTTAAGTTTTTGAGAAAAATAAAAGAAAAATTTTCAAAGAAAAACCCTAGCCATTAACACAAGTTATAGAACTAGCATTCTCACTTGCTTGATCGTGTTCTAGGACTGGTGTGGATACGCTTTGGAGGATCGTTGCTTTGGGATCTATCGAGAACCGTTCGAGGGACATTCCGCTTGAAGGGTGTTCGGTACGCGGTACTGACTTCACTAGAAAGCTTCAATCTACGTAAGTTTCTAGACACCCTGTGATACGATACAAGAATTGCAAGTCCATGATCAATCTTTTGGAAAAATTTTAAATTTTTGCTGCGTTTCTGTTTCATGTTTTCCAACAGTTTCTATTTCTGGAAATAGAAACTGCCAGATTAGGAAATATCTCACGAGTCATTGATGTGATTAAATGATCCTTGGACTTGAGGTCTCATTGATACTTTATGAGCTAACTCAGCAGTATTAGGTATAAGCTTTAAAGGGTGTTGCTTGAGAGAACTAATTCAAAGCTTCTGCTGGGGCTGCACAAGTGGCACATAAAAGTATATGAGAATCAATAAAGGACCTACACTTGCATTGGCAAGTTGATCTCTTATTGTGTAAGTCATTCATATGCCATGTAGGAGTCCTTGGCCAAGGCAGTGGATCAAGATATCAAGAAATGAGTTTCTTGGATTGACATCAAATGGATATAAAATGCACTTAACTTTAAGATCAAGATTATTAGGGTTCTAGTTATTCCCTTGCCCTAGATCTTGATTGAGAGATGGGACATAGGAGGATTGTTTCTCACATAATTCAACGACTTAAAGGTTCTTTCAAAAAAGAGACATTTTTATTCAGCTAGGGGTCATACACCTATTGCTAGACTATGGTCGTATGATCTGTGGACTAATTAATTAATTAGGGTCACTGCTAATTGAATTATGAACCTAGAGGGTCACACATAACAACCCGGCCACATGGGTTAAGGCTTAAAATCGATTAAACAAGTTGATCGGACCAAGAGGAGATTGGTAGGGTCCACACATGTGGGACACGTGTCACGTGTGTATGTGTTAATTGCATAATTAATTTTCATTAATTATTTAATGGACTTTAATTTAATTATGAATTAATATTAAAGTTCTAATTTGGAGATTTTAAGTCTAATAAATAATTAATTATGAATTAATTAATTGTTAACTTCAAGTTATTTATTATAAATAAATAAAGTAAATTAAAATATCTAAGAGAGCTGGATATTTAATTCTTGCTTGATAAGTTGGTCAAAAGAAAACTTTTGGTCAAAGTAAGATTCTAAAAGGGTTTTGGAAAGCCTTGCTAATCACAACTTTGGGTTCGAACCCTTTGCCTATTAATATATAGGGTTCGAACACCGTGAGGGTTAATGCCAAAAATTCTCCTTCTCCAAATTATACACTAAACCCTAGAACCTAAACATCGAATATAGAACTAGCATCCTCCCTATTCGGATTGTGGTCGAGGTAGGTAGACTAATTCTCTAGAGAACTACTATCCTTAGTCTTAAAAGATTCGAAGGAGCTTTTGGGGATCAAGCCGCGTGAAGAGCGTTCTTGGGTGGCTAGAACGTGTCAAGAGAGTTACTATCTAAGTAAATTTCTTGATCTCTACGAATTTGGGAATAGGAATTGCAAGAGTCGATTCTATCTTTTGGGAAAATTTTTTAAATTTTCGTTGCGTTTCTGTCTCGTATTCCCAACAAGTGGTATCAGAGCCACCTTGTAAGGCCTATTTCTGATTCGTCTCAATTATTCTAAATTTGGTAAAAATTCTTAGGTTTAGATGCGAATTGAGTATTCATGGGTTCTTTTAGAAAATCTAAGAAATTGAATCTGTATTTTTCCTGAAAGTTTCTGGAAAACTATTTTCTGAAAATCTTGTTTTTGAAACTGTTAAATCGTGTTTTAATTTTGGATTGAATTGATATTTTTGAAACATGTGATACGAAGTCAAATCACGATACGAAAAACGCGAACTTAGGCCTGCTAAGGCATAGCACGCCTAGTCCGCACACCGCCGCCCGCCATCGTCTCCCAGGCTTGTCGGGCCTGCCCGCTAACAGCTCCCGTAACCGCACGGGAGGCGCGCCCGCCCAGCACCTCCTACAGCCACTCGGGAGCCTGCCCGCACGCCACCCACCATCGCTGAACAGGCCGTACGCCTAGCGTTGGCGCGCGCCCCTATCGCGCGTTGCCGCCTGGCGTATGGGCGGTGTTCACGGGGTTCCGAGCCGTGTTTTTGCGATCTCTTTTTCGTGTCCAATCCGATGAAATCCCGATTCAATTTTTCGCTTTTAAAATCAGTTTTATTAAAATAATTTTATTTTGAAAATAAATTTAAATTGGGATTTTTAGAAGTTGAAACGGATTTAATTTTGGGAAAATTAACACTTGTTGTGTTTGGAAAATAATAAAGAGATAATTAATTTTCAAAAATTAATTGGAATTTTATTCATTTAATATTTCTTGGATTTTATAGAAAAGTCACATGAACAAGAATTGCATCGAAATCGTATTTTAAGTCATTAGGGCTTAAAGCGAGAATTTTAATTTATTAGCTAAATTTAAATTCTTGCAATTTATGCATGTTACGTGATCATGGCTTTAGTCTTATGAATGGTTTTAATTTATGCACATGAATTGTCTAAATTGGGGTTGGAGCCCCATAGTTGCGCTTTTCAATTGGGGTTAGTGCCTCACTTATGTGCGTACTGTCATGTGTTTATTATGTGGCTTTCCGTATTACTATTTTTGAGGCCGGGGTATGCCCCGTGTAATTGTCTAAGGCCAATATGAAGATTGAGCCTTATTACTTTATGTCTTTTTCTTTTTATTGAAATTTGAGAGTAGAGATAGTTGATGAGGTCTTTTTCTTTCATTTTGGAGACAATGCACCCATGGCGTAAGATGGATCCACACAACAAGTAACAAGATGGAGGCCATAAGTGAAGACCTCTCAAAGTTTTAGAGAGGATTTCTATTATTGTAATAGATAGGGCATCGTTTTATTTCCAATTCCCTTATGTGATTTAAATTGTTTTATGTGGCATGTATGTTAGAACTTGTGATTGTGGAGTGGCTCCCTCATATCACCCATAAGATAGGTAGAACCCATGATCATCACATGAAAGTATCATGCTAGGACATGTTATCTGTTATGTGCTTGTGTGAAATGCATTTAAGTTGTACTTGCATTAATCAAGGCTAATTAAATTTGATAACATATATGTTGGTGAGGTTGAACAGGATAACTTTCCTGTTAAATCGAAAATTCCCTTAAAATATTAAGCTAATTTCGAAAATAGGTGTTTAATTCAAGGTGAAAACTTTGAATTAAATTTCTAGCATTCCATCAATAGGATTTAAGTTTAATAGCGGAAGCTAGTTGCTATCCATGAGTCGTGGGGTGACTATGTGAAACCTATTAGTTCTTAGTTTCCTAATTGATCATTTTAATGATCAATATTTTGAGATCAATTTTAGGGAGGGCGATGTCCGTGAGTCGTGGGTCGTTCGAAACAAGTTTTGATCTTGATCTTTTGATTGATGGGTCTAACTTAACGCCTAAGTAAATATAGATGTCGCACGAGTCGTGGGTCCATATTGAAAGATAGGTGACACAAAAATATTACTAAGAATTCCGCCGAGTTGGAATTGGTAAGTTGTACCTACCTCAGGCTTTATTAAGAATGTCCACGAGTCGTGGGTTCAAGATAAAGTGCTTAGGATCTTAGTACCATTGGGATAACAAGTATCCTCTAAGATCTTTGGGAATTATAGATCTTCTAAAAACAGTGGGAGCTACATAGATTCAAGACCTAATCTCATGTATATCGTTATTATTCAACATGCTCACTTAGTTCTCTGTTTTTCTATTTAGGTCGTAGATTCTGTGATTCTCTACGTGTTTTGAAATGGCAACCAAAAGCCCTCTAATATCGATCCTCGAGTCAAATAAGTTGACTGGTCCCAACTATTCTGATTGGCTTAGGAATCTAAAAATCGTTCTAGATTCTAGAAAGAGAACTTATGTTCTCTACGAGGCTGAGCCCATTCTCGAAGGGGAAGCTCCGACCCAGGCTGAGCGGGATGCGATCCAGAAGTGGAAGGATGATAATCTCTAAGCCCATTATCTCATGCTTGCTAACATGTCTCCGGACATGCAAAGATAGCATGACTCCATGGAATTCGCTTGGGAGATTTACGACCACTAAGAGCAACTTTACCGCCCTCATGAGCGTGTTACAAGGTATAATACCTCAAAAGAATTATTCCATTTGAGAATAAGGGAGGGTACAAGTGTCCATGAATATGGACTCAAATTTCTTGCTCTCACTGAGAAACTTACTTCTATGGACATGCCACTGAGACATGAGCTTTCAGTGGATCTGTTGCTAGCCTCGCTCCCACCATCATTCAACCCCTTTGTCCTTAACTTCAACATGAATCATGCAAATGCTACTTTAGCTGAACTGATTAGTCAGCTTGCGACTGCTGAAAGCACGATCAAGAAGGACAATAAGGTTATGATGGTCACTACTCCATCTTCTTCTAATCCTTCTAAAGGTAGGGGCAAGAAAGCCTAAAAGAAGAAGAAGTCCCTTAGGCCCAATGGAGGCATCATGAAGCTTTGGGCATCACGAAGGGAAAAGCCCAAAAGAAGAAATATGATCAGAAAGAGGACGTTTTCTTTCATTTTGGCAAACCAGGGCATTGAACGAGAAACTGCCAGGAGTACAAGGCTACTCTAAAGAAAGGTATGTTTCTCGTTGAAGTAAATCTTTCTATTAATTCTAACTCTTGGGTACTTGATACCGGTTGTGGATCTCATATCCGTAATGATGTATAGATGCTGAGTGAGGTCCGGCAGCTGAAGGGAGGAGAATGTGTCTTGAAGATTGGGGACGGCTCAACGGTCGAAGCTCAAGCTTTAAGCACAATTAGATTAGATTTAGGTCATTTTGTTTTAGTTTTAAATAAATTCCTTTATATACCAGACATTATTCGTAATATTATTTAAGTTCCAATACTTGATTGTGAATGTTACAAAATTAATATTAAGAATGGTAACTTTTTCCTCAAAAAGAATAATTTTTCCATACATCTTGGTACATTAAACAATGGACTTTATCTAACTCAAAAAAGTAATATTTTGAATATACAACAAGAAACAAAATGTAAGAGAGATGACGAAGTCTCAGCATCTTTCTGGCACGCTAGATTAGAACATATTTCCAAGAACAAAATTAGCAAGTTAACTACCTTAGGGACATTGTCTGAAAATGACCTTAAACGGTTAACTTCCTGCGAATCCTGTCTCAAAGGAAAGACATCCAAAACTACTTTCAAATGGAGTGTGGAACGAGCCACAAGGACTTTGGATTTGATCCATTCTGATGTTTGTGGACCGCTTAGTGTAAGCACTCGAAAGAATCATCAGTGCTTCATAACCTTTACTAATGACTTTAGTCGTTATGGTTATGTGCACTTAATGAAGTACAAATCTGAGGCTTTTGAGAAATTCTTAGAATTTCAAAAGGAGGTTGAGAACCAAACTGATCACAAGATCAAGACACTTCGATCTGATCGAGGTGGCGAGTATCTTAGTGAAGAATTTCTTAGTCATCTCAGAGATAATGGAATTATCTCTCAATGGACTCTTCCGGGAACTCCTCAGCTTAATGGAGTTTCTGAGAGAAGGAATCGAACCCTACTTGATATGGTTCGTTCCATGATGAGTTTCACTGACTTACCACCTTCTTTCTGGGGTTATGCTCTAGAAAGTGCAGCCAAGATTTGGAATCTTGTTCCTTCCAAGTCTGTCTCGAAAACGCCCTATGAAATGAGGCATGGTAAAATTCATAGTTATTCTTACTTAAGAATTTGGGGTTATCCTGCTTATGTGAAAAGAACAGTGGGAGATAAGTTAGAAGCTCGTTCTAACTTTGTTGGCTACTTTGTTGGCTATCCTATGGAATCCATAGGACATTACTTCTATGATCAAACTGAACAAAAGGTGTTTCTTTCAAGAAATGCAACTTTTCTTGAGGAACCGTTCCTAGAAGAAAAGAAAGGCAAGATCAGAGAACTCGAAGAAATTCGATGTAATCACACGCCATATTCAGAAGACACGTCCCATTTTGACATCCCACAACCAATCACGAACTTCGATACACATGAAAATCCTCCTCTAAGGTGTTCTGAACGCACTCCTAGATAACCTGTGAGATGGTATGGTTTTCTCCATGAAATCTCTCAAGAGGATAACGATCCTCAAACATATGAGGAGGCACTGTCAAACTCGTATTCTGAACAGTGGAAACAAGCCAAGAAGTCCGAAATGGATTACACGTACTCCAACCAAGTTTGGACCTTGGTTGATTTGCCTGATGGGGTAAAACCTTGCAAATGGATCTTTAAGAGAAAGCTCGGAGTAGATGGAAACATTACAGCCTATAAGGTAAGGCTCGTTACCAAAGGCTTTACACAAAGGCCCGACGTAAACTTTGATGAAACCTTCTCACCGGTTGCAGTACAAAAGCCCATTCGAATCATGCTTGCCATAGCAGCATATTACGACTATGAGATATGGCAAATGGATATGAAAACTGTCTTTCTCAATGGAGACATTGATAAAGACATTTATATAGATCAACCCATAGGTTTCACATTCAGTGGGAGTGAGCAAAAGGTTTGCAAGCTACCAAGATCAATCTATGGATTGAAACATGCTTCTATGAATTGGAACATTCATTTTGATGAAGTGGTTAAAGTGTTTGGCTTCATTCAAAATTCAAATGACTCCTATGTGTATACAAAGGAATTGGAGACTTCAGTGCAATTGTTGGTGCTTTATGTTGAGGACATCCTTCTAATTGGGAATTCGAAGGATGACATGAAAGTTACCAGGTTTTGGTTATCGAACCAATTCGAGATGAAAGATCGTGGTGATGTGTCCTACGTTCTCGGTGTAAAGATCAGATTAAAGAGATTGATAGGACTATCACAATAGATGTACATAGACAAAGTACTGAAACGGTTCAGTATGGAGAATATGAAGAACAAATTTCTTCCCATGAGTGTAGGAACATGTCTTTCAAAGAAGATGTGTCCTAAGACAAACTTTGAGAAGGAAAGAATGACTCATGTGCCTTATGCCTGAGTAATAGGTAGCATAATGTATGCAATGTTGTGTACTCGACCGGATGTGGCGTATGCACTTAGTGTAACGAGCCATTTCCAGTTAGACCCTAGAGAAGATCACTGGACTGCCGTGAAGAATATCCTGATGTACTTACCAAGCACTAAGGATTTGTTCTTAGTATACGGTTAACAAAAAGATCTAGTAATAGGAAGGTACTGCGATTCAAGCTTTACATCTGACTTAGATGACTTTAAGTCAATGTCAGGATATATTTTCTACCTTAACGGTGGAGCAGTGAGTTAGAAAAGTTCCATGCAAACTACCACTGCAGATTCGACCACTGAGGCCAAATACTTAGCTGCAAATGATGCAGGTAAGGAAGGTGTTTGGATTAGAAACTTCATTTAAGAATTGAATGTCGTTCATAGCATGAAAGACCCCATTACTGTGTTTTGTGGCAACACTGGGGCGGTTGCTCAAGCAAGAGAACCAAAATCTCACCAACGGACCAACCACATTATGAGGAAATATCACCAAATCCGTGATATCATCAAACGAGGTGATGTGCAAATTGAAAGGGTCGCATCTGTAGAGAACATGGCAGACCCCGCTTACTAAACCCGTTAGTCGAGAAGCTTTCGAAGGTCATCTTGCGAAGATGGGACTTAGATTAGCTCCTGAATGGCTTTGATGGGCAAGTGGGTGATTGTTAGTAATAATGCCCTTAAAGCCAATTGTATATCCGCTTTACTACTTTCCTTTTGTAAATCATAGACAATCTTTGAATAATAAACGAACTTTAGCAACACTTCTTTATATGCTCTTGTTTGATTGTTTGATTACTTTGACAACGCATGTATAAGAACTCTCCTAATCAATATGACTTATAGGACTCAACCATTTAGGTGAAATGGTTCATGGAACGAGCCCTATATCACATAAGTTATGATTAGAAATCACTCCAAGCCAATGAGTCCTAAAGACAGTGGGAGTGTCGACTTGACTAGTTCAAGGCTTGCTCATGTGATCACGCCCTTAAGAAGGACCACCTTGTTTCATGGGGTGCAAAGTGTATTATTGGTACATGCATGATACATGGGGATGCTTACTTATTCTAAGTAAGTACACTAAGGTGTCCCGTGTGAGAAGATTCTTAAATGGGAAAGGAAATTTCTATTTCTGGAAAAAGAAACTTCCAGATTAGGAAATATACCACGAGTCATTGATGTGATTAAGTGATCCCTAGACTTGAGGTTCCATTGATACTTTAAGAGCTAACTCCGCAATCTTAGGTATAAGCTTTAAAGGGTGTCGCCTTAGACAATTGATTCAAAGCTTATGCTGGGGCTGCACAAGTGGCACATGAAAGTATATGAGAATCAATAAAGGACCTACACTTGCATTAGCAAGTTGATTTCTTATTGTGTAAGCCATTCATAAGCCATTTAGGAGTTTTTGGCCTAGGTAGTAGATCAAGACATGAAAAAATGAGTTTCTTAGATTGAGATTAAATGGATATGAAATGTACATAACTTTAAGACCAAGATTATTAGGGTTCTATTTATTCCCTTGCCCTAGATCTTCATTGAGAGATGGGACGTAGGAGGATTGTATCTCACATAAATCAATGACTTAAAGGTTCTTTCGAATTGAGACATTCTTATTCAACTAGGGGTCATACACCTGTTGCTAGACTATGGTCGTATGATCTGTGAACTGATTAATTAATTAGGGTCACTGCTAATTGAATTAAGAACCTAGAGGGTTACTCATAACAACCCGGTCACGTCGGTTAAGGCTTGAAATTGATTAAACAATTTGATCAGACCAATAGGAGATTGGTAGGGTCCACACGAGTGAAACACGTGTCATTAGTGACACGTGTCACGTGTGTATGTGTTAATTGAATAATTAATTTTGATTAATTATTTAATAGACTTTAATTTAATTATGAATTAATATTTAATGCACACGTTGAACACATAAAGTTTAAGCAATGTAAGGTTAATCAATCAACAATTAGTGATAAATACCAATGCAATGCACAAGTTATCAAGTAGTTCCAAAGCCGTATGACCTAGACTTAACACGACACGACACTAGAACTCCGGTTTTGCAACCTGGAGCTCTGATACCACTTTAAGATGTAGCACCCGGGACGAGAGCACCACATCCTCCGCACTATGAGTTCGGTCCACTTATGAAATTGATGGATCCATACATGAACCAAACTCACAGCGAGCGGAAAACAATGAAAAATAGTCCTGGCTAGGCGGAATCTAACCCCGTACCAATCAATCAGAGCATATAAGAGTATGCGGTGCGGAAGCAATAGTAACAATATGGAAACAATAACAATGATAATCCATTTATTAATCCGCACGCAACCTAACAATAGGTTAAACTATCCAAGCAACCTGCCCTGATTCAATACAATTCAATAATTAAATGGCTCACAGGCCTACTAATTAAATCAATGTGATACAATAAACAATATAATATGCAATGAATGTACAAGGTGCAAGACTCGATCAATGACTCTATGATGCGACTCCCGCCTAGCAATAACCTGCAAAAGAATTGGAAGGAAGGGGAAAGAGGGATCAATCTCTAGAAGGCTGAGTAAGCAAGAGGTATACTTATATATAGAAACATGCACATGCAAGTTGTAAATCCCGAGAAAAGTTTTAGGCAAAGTAGTTCCCGTGATGGGTAAGAAATCAATTAATCAATACTAGGACTTTACCACTATCAATTTATACAATTAGTTACAATTTTAGGCTATCAGTGGCTCGGCGAGTGAGCGTGCACAATCTCCAACCAAACTCCGATAGTGTGATAGTGACAAGCTTCTTATTAGGTGATCAAGCAATTATTAAGTTTCAATCATTACAATACAATC
The DNA here is from genome assembly GCA_037501455.1 of Lantana camara. NCBI lineage: Eukaryota > Viridiplantae > Streptophyta > Magnoliopsida > Lamiales > Verbenaceae > Lantana > Lantana camara. Next base: position 95,944,050 of record CM074857.1, on the reverse strand, counting down.
AATTCATTAACAGTGCACAATCAGTTCCATCCTTCTTCCTCCAAGTGATGGTTCGGGTAGCTAGCCCTCACCATCTAGTCAATGTGGTCAATGGGTGCATGAATCCCTAAGGATCGAGAATCCATCCTCCACTAACCTCCTAGTGGATTCCGGGTTCATATCAACAATGTGGAGAGTGCAAGAGATCACCGTCGGCCCGATACCTCCCTGGATTACCCAATACACTCAACCCTGGGGCCCAATCAATGTGCAATACAATATCTCGCCAAAACAGGAAGGGTCAGTATATAACAATAACAGTAGGTTCAGTTCAATAAAAGTTTACTCGATTACCGTCTTGAAAACAATATAAATATAAATATGATTTTAGGCCAAACTCATTCATGCAGGATTTAGGGTTTAATACATAACTAGAATGAAAACACCCTCACCTGATGAGCGACGAGACAATACAAGTGTACAAGATAGTGCCTATTCGGTCAATAATCTCCGCTATGGAGAAGAACTAGACAAGAAAGTGATACGTTGTATATTTACGGGTTTAGTCGGTTTATAATTGTTATATTCTTCCCCCTAAATTGGCTAAATTGTGCGACTCGAACTGATTTGTGTTTTTCTTTAGGAATACATGGGCTTGCTAAGATTTTGGGATTTGGTAGCTTGCATGACGGCGGACCGTGAATTCAAATTAAATAGATTAACCCATTTCTCTTGAATTAATTGGAGGCAGGCGTGCGACCCATGCAATATTGTGAAGGAAGCCCAAGTTTGATTGATGGCCACAATGGGAAGAATTTCACAAGCCCAAGATTACTTTGGAAACCCACAAGATCAGCCTTATGTTCATGAGAACTTTTAAGCGTTATTCACAGCATGACTTTGGGGAGTTAATTGTGTAATTAATGGGATGATTAGTGGCCTTAGTGGACATAAAGGCATTTGGTCATGGAAGCAACGTGGGGGAGGATCTCCAGCAATTGAGCACTACTTATGCAGCAGCAACTCTTGAAGGAAAAGGGACACTTCATACACACCATAGAAGAAGTTACGCAGCAGCAGCCTTCGGACGAGGAGAAGAGAATTTAAGCACCAATTTAGTTTATCCTTTTTTTTTATGATTCAATTTCGTTCGTTGAATTTCATTATGAATTTCTAATTTGTTTTTAGTTGGGATTTTCCAAGCATGCTTTAGATGTGGTGAGACAATTTCTTGTGGTTGATTAATCAAAGTTATCCGTATTATTTCCGATTTCATGATATTGGGTTTTGCCTTATTCTTTGATTTTGGCTCCGAATCTTAGAGTTAGCAATTCGCATATAGCTAGTTAATTCGTTCGGTGGAGTTAGCCAGATAATTAACGAAGTGGCAATCAACACTAGGCTGTTAAGTTCGGCTGAATTTGTGTAGTGGAATAATTCGGTTTAATTAGACGAGGTAGGAGTTCTCACTAATTCGATTAGGGTTAGTGTTTCTTTAGCTCGTAAAGCATCTAGTTAATTGAATCTTTGAAGGAGTTTCTGATAGGGTTATTAACTAGTTAGGGAATAGTCTTTAGGTGTTTCTTTAGATTATTCTAAAAATACGAAGAAACGAGGGAGCCTAAGGTAATTGGTAACTATAGCTAGCCTAACGAGGAATTAATCACCCTGTCCGTGATCATACTCTGATGCATGCGTAGAAAAATCCCGGCTATTTGATATCCACTGAATTTGTACTAGTTTAATCTTCGCCTCAATTTAGTTCAGTTAATTTGTCGTTTGTTTATTTAGTTTATTTTTAGTCTAATCGAAAATCTCAACCCCCCCCCCCCCCCCTTTAATCATTTGGTTCGTTTGCATCAAAAAAAAAAAAAAAGGATTACAAACTCACCCAATCCTCGTGGATCGATACCCGTTGCCGCTATTTTACAATTTAATTGTGTGCAATATTTGGGATTTAATCTTGGTGGTCTCGACACCGATCAGAAAGGAAACAAGGTGTACTCATGAGAGGAGACTCAATAATGATACCAAATATGACGTACGGCGTAGTCATGAAATGATATAGTGTGAATTGACAATTATTTGATGTCATGGACATATTCATGTATAAAATGAGCATATAATAGCATGCATCGATTATTTAAGAGCTTAGAACGGAAATGGAAACAGTTAAGTTTATGCAGAAAATTCACAGAGCCTCCTGTAGCATGGGAACGGCCGTTCTGGGTTTCAGTGTAAAATGAGAATGGTCGTTCCCAGCTCTCCCCGAAAAATCCCGCGCATCTGTATAAAAATGCCACTATTCATGCCTGGGAACAGCCGTTCCGACCGTAGGCCAAAACTGGGAATGGCCTTTCCCAGTTTCGCACCAGCTCTTTCAAAAGGGATGGGAACGGTCGTTCCGGTAAATAATTGGGGACGGGAATGGCCGTTCCCGTTGTTCTGCAAATTGAAAAACAGAGCAGAACAGGGGAGCTCTCGAACCAAAATCCAAAACCATCAAAACATCACCAAATCAACTTCTAAATGGCACAAATCACGAAATAATCAAACTTAGGCACTTATAGTTCAATAAAGCCATCATAAACACTTAGTTCATTCTTTGACCAATCAATATGTTCAATATCAAACCCATATATGAACTCATCAATCAACTCCATAAACTCCAAGAATTCATGCACAAATTCAAGCTAAAAGGCTATAATCATGCTTCTAACAACAAATAACCACGTTATCAACCATAACCCATAACCCTAGCTTCACTCCATAATTCAAGAAATCACATATATAACTGATATATACCGTGAAAGAAAAGGGGAAGAAAAGGATGAGACGATGAGGATGATTGAGCTTCAAAGTTCTAATTTTTGCCCAAAAAATAGCTTGGAAATGATGAATTCTCCTTCTTCTTCCTTCTTGGTTTTGTTCGTGAAAATTGAAGAGCAAAGGAGCAAAGTGATTGTATGTGTGTATGTATGAATTATGTGAATGCAGCAATAAAAGGAAGGAAATGTTACCAATTTTCAATTAAATCTTCAACTCTTCAAGTTCATGCAATTAACTCCTAACACATGAGACGTGATCAATTAGGTCCAATTCACTTTCATGCAATTAAGTCCTCCCATTTAAAGAAGTGATCAATTAAGGACATATAGACAATTAAGTCATGTTCGACAATTAATTCACGTGGCAATTAAATACAATCATACGATAATTCTCAAGTTGACACGAGTTTCATATAAACACTTGGAAATCTAATTCATAAAATATCATGTAAGGCATGGAGTAGTAAATAAAAGAATTAAAATAAATCCTATCTCTCGAAAACTCACACGCGTGGCGCGCATACTTGAACAACTGGAAAACGGGAGCGTTACAGATTAAAAAAGCAATTGATGATTCTCAAATGAGGTGACGAGTATCTGAACTCAATTATGACGATTATACTTGTCTAGAGTTGATTATGAATGTTTTGTGAATTGCGCTTGTGAGAAAATTGGTCAATTTAGAGATGAATGATTAGCTGAAAAAGTTGGAGTTAAAAATAATTTTTATGCCATGGATAAAACAATCATGTATGTTTGATGTTTGGTGATTACATGCTAAATGTTTATGTGAAATAGTGTAGATGTGATGCAAAGTATGCTATGTGATATTGTATCTATACTATTATATTAAGCGAGAGAGTCAAGTAGTAACCGTTTTGATCTCTTGGTGACCTTTTTTTTTTTTTCTTTAATTATTTTTTATCCGTCTTCTTATCTTGCATTCATTTCTCTTCCCTTTTTTTTTTTATTTGTTTGTTTTATCAGTTCAACAATATTTTTCTAATTTATCTTTTCTCTCATCTTACTTTAATTTTTTTTTTCTTTGTTTTATATATAATTCTTATTTTTTTTTTAAAGATGGTGTTGTTTAGTATATTATTCTTTTATAAATTTAATAAATATATTAAAAATAATTATAAAATATATATTAATATAAAAATTATTTTTAATATATTTAAATAAGAATGTTTTTTATTTGTACACACAATGAGTGTGTCAATATTACTAGTATTGTGTTATTGATTATGGATGAATTGCTGGCTTCAATTGTTTGATCCAAGAAAGTTCGACCTTGAATTGCAATATCACCAGGATTGGTGGCCACGAAAGTTCCATTAAGGAAATCTTAGAGGCTGGTAATCGAGGAATAGGAGGTTACGGGAATCCTATTGGCCGCCGCAAACAAATTCCTAGTGGTCGCCTGTCATATTACAGCTGAATATGGCGGTAAAAGAAGAATTAAATGACAACCGTTGGATGCGCTTTTATCAGGACCGTAAGATCAAATTTAAAAGGGTATCAAACGGTGTCGTTCCCATTAATGAAGAAGCAATCCCAGCCGTTAAGTCTGAAGATGCTGATCCTGCGGCTACCAACATAACACACCAGCAAGCGTGATCTCAACCATTGGTGACTCAGAAGATCCAAGGGTGCATGAGAGAGGAGGTTATAACGGAATGGAGGGGACCACATGCACTGCTGAGATGTTGAGGAGATTTGCTCATGGAATTATTCTCTTTTTCATTGTTAATTGATGTTGATGTTTGTCTTTTCCTTTTGCTTGGTATTTAGGGTTGTTTTGGTGACTTTGTGTGCAAGTTTAATCATAAGAAAGTTCTGATTTCTCAACCCCTTCTTCTCTTCTCTCCTTACTCTGTTTCTTAGCTTTTCTGCAACTCTACTGTTTTATCCATTTTCTACCATTATAATCTATATCATAACAAGTGGTATTCAGAGCCTACCGATTCGAACGGCCTGAATCATGGCAGACGGACTGAGATCAAAGGATCTGCAGGAATTAAAGGGTTCAATCATCGAAGAGAGGGCCATGCGAGTGGCGACTGAACAGAAAATGGACGCGAGATTTGCTGATTTATTTGGTGCCTTGGAGAAGCTGACAATGCAAATGGAAGCAATCGCGGACCAGGTGCAAGCTTATAACAAGAACAAATCAGTATTGGGTGATGGTTTATCAGCTTCAAACGGGAAGGGAGGAGGCTCTGTTTCAAACAACACTGTCAATACTGAAATGCAGTCCCAGAGCAGCTTCGGAGGTAATCCTACATCCCATAAGTACATTGATTTCCCCAGTTTTGATGGATCAAATCCCAGAGGGTGGGTAAGGAAAGCACAAAAGCACTTCCAGTTATTAACTACAGTGCCTGATCAGAAGAGGATTATTCTATCATCCATTTATTTTTCTGGGGTAGCTGAGACATGGTTACAGAATTTACTTGAAACTAAACCAGATCTGGAATGAGATCAGTTAACTGATGAAGTTTTAAGGAGCCTTGATGTGGGTGACAGACAGATGATAGTGGGGGAGTTTCACAATTTAAAGCAGACTAGCACTGTGGAGGAGTATTTGGTCAGGTTTGAGGAATTAAAGTCACAGTTGCTGTTGTTTTGCAAAAATCTAACGGAAGATTATTTCACAGCTGCTTTTATTTGTGGTTTGAAAGAAGAAATTAGAGCATCAGTATTTGCTCATAAACCTCAGACATTGAGTGATGTTGTTAGCTTTGCAAACAGCCATGAAACTGCTGTAGATGCTCTATTGGTTAGAGCCAATGTAGTACAGAAACATACACATCCGTCCAGGCAACCAATGAAGCACATCCCTCAGAGTAATCCAATGAAATCTTGGAATGTTGGTAACAAAGGAGGACACAGCAACAAGCCCTTCCCAAACACTCAGAGAAAGTTTTTAACAGCTTCAGAAATGAGACCTAGAAGGGAGAAAAATCTATGCTACAATTGTGATGAGGTGTACACTCCTGGGCATAAATGTTCTCAGAAACAAGTGTTTATTATCATACCAGAGAAGGATTGGGACAATGAGGAACCTCCTGGAGGTGAGGAGGAAGTGTCAGACAATGAGGATGTTACCATAGCTGTGCATGCTATAGCCTCTAAAAAGGGTTCTCACATGTTTAAAATGAGAGGTAAGATTGAAAATATAGATGTAAAGACGATGATTGATTGTGGGGCTAGTTCTTGTTTTGTGGATGAACAGTTAGTAGAGAAACTGAAATGTAGAGCCTGCTAAACCAGTTAGAGTAAGAATGGCTGATGGTAGGAAGCTGGTCAGTAACTTGATTATTCCAGAGTTGAAATGGGAAATGCAAGGCCATGAATTTATCTTTCCAGTAAGGGTCTTGGATTTGGGAGGATATGGAATGTTATTGGGGGGTGACTGGTTAAATGAACACACCCCAGTACATTTGGATTACAAGGGTAAGAGTGTGAGTATATCAAAAGGGGAAGAAAGAATCAAGCTGCAATCCTTAACTGGAAATGATGAGCTGAAGCATCTCACTGATGAGGAATTAAGGGAACTAGTGGAGGAGGGTAATGCTGGAACATGTGAGCAGATTTTTTCTCTAACCATTGCAGCAGTGGAAGGAGAGATACATGGTGAGGGATTGAAAGAACTACTCGATCAATACAAGGTGGTCTTTGAAGAACCTAAGTCCTTACCACCAAGGAGAGACATTGAGCATCAGATTGAGTTAAAATCAGATGCTATTCCTAAGAAACAACTTCCCTACAGATATTCACATATTCAAAAGAATGAAATAGAAAATCTGGTGAAGGGTATGTTAAGGGAAAGGATTATCCAGACAAGTCAGAGCCCATTTGCCTCACCTGTGTTGCTGGTGAAAAAGAAGGATGGTACATGGAGGATGTGTGTGGATTACAGGTGGTTGAATACACTAACAGTTAAGCATAATTTCCCTATTCCCATCATAGATGAACTGTTGGATGAATTACATGGAGCTAAATATTATTCCAAGATTGATCTGAGATCTGGGTATTTTCAAATAAGAATGAGGGAGAGTGATATCCCAAAGACTAGTTTTGTCACTCATAATGGCCACTATGAGTTTCTGGTTATGCCATTTGGCTTATGCAATGCTCCATCAACCGTCCAGTCCTTAATGAATCAGGTGTTCTTTCCATACTTAAGAAAATACATACTGGTCTTCTTTGATGACATATTGGTGTATAGTAAGAGTTGGGAGGAGCATATAAATCATCTTCAGACTGTGTTGGAGATTCTGAAGCAAAATCACTTATATGCTAAAAAGAGTAAGTGTAGCTTTGGGAAGGAGAATGTGGAATACTTGGGGCATATCATTTCTGAAAATGGGGTATCCACTGATCCTGAGAAGATCAAGAGTATGGTGCAATGGCCCATACCCAAAACTGTGAAGGAATTAAGGGGTTTTCTAGGGCTTACAGGTTACTATAGGAAGTTCATTCAGCACTATGGCCTCATCAGTAAGCCATTGACAGATTTACTGAGAAATGACAGTTTTAAGTGGAGTGATAAGGCTAATGAAGCTTTTTTGGCACTGAAACAAGCTGTCACCACCACTCCTGTGTTGGTGCTACCTGATTTCAAGAAAACTTTTGTGCTGGAAACAGATGCTAGCAATGGGGGCATTGGAACAGTTCTCATGCAGCAGAACAGACCAATAGCATACTTAAGTAAGGCTCTGGGGGAAAAGAATAGAGGATTATCAGTCTATGACAAAGAATTTCTAGTTGTTATACTTGCTGTAAACAAATGGAGACATTACTTGCAGGGAAATCACTTTATTATAAAATCTGATCAGCAAAGCTTGAAACACATGCTGGAACAAAGGATGGGGACAGTTCTGCAACAGAGGTGGATCTCTAAGTTACTTGGATTTGACTATGAAATTCAATATAAAAAGGGTGTGGAGAACAAAGTAGCTGATGCTTTGTCAAGAGTTGATCATTCCTCTCAACTTTGTAATGTGATTACATCTGTGGTCCCTGTTTGGGTAACTGAGGTAAGTGATTCCTATGCAGCTGAGTCCATTTATTCACAAATCATTCAGGCTAAGACAGTTGATAACAATTCTTTTCCTGAGTATAATTGGAATGGAGTGTTATTGAGGAAAAAGGGCAGAATTTGTGAGGGAAATGACATTGAATTGAGACAGAAGATCATCAAATCACTGCATGATACTTATTTAGGTGGGCATTCTGGGATTGGTGGAACTTTACAAAGGGTAAAATCCATGTTTGCTTGGCCTAAGATGAAGGAAGAGGTGGAAGCTTGGGTTAAGGAATGTGACATCTGTCAGAGGTCTAAGCATGAAAACATTAAATATCCAGGACTTCTGCAACCCTTACCAGTACCAGATCAAGCTTGGATCCATGTTTCAATGGATTTCATTGAAGGGCTACCTCAAGCTGAAGGGAAAAATACCATCCTGGTGATAGTTGACAGGTTTAGTAAGTATGCTCACTTCCTTGCTATGGCACATCCTTTTTCAGCTGACATAGTAGCTAAATTGTTCATAGATAATGTCTATAAATTGCACGGATTACCACATTCCATTGTGTCTGATAGAGACAGGATTTTCACAAGTCAATTTTGGAGAGAGTTGTGCAGATTATTGGGGATTAATTTAGCCATGTCATCTGCTTACCATCCTCAATCTGATGGGCAAACAGAGAGAGTCAATCAGTGTTTGGAGACTTATTTTAGGTGTATGTGCCACTTGGAGCCTAAACTGTGGAAGAAGTGCTTACCTCTTGTTGAGTTCTGGTATAACACAAATTTCCATACCAGCTTGAAGGTTACACCATTTGAGGCTCTTTATGGTTGCAAGCCAGATAAGAATGTGTTGGGTCCTTATGCTGGGAGTGTGAATGTGGAGCTACAGAAATTCATGGAAGAAAGAGTTAAATTCAATGCCATGTTGAAGGAAAATTTGGAGTCTGCTCAAAGTCTTATGAAGGTATATGCAGACAAGAATAGAACAGAAAGGAAAATTGAAATTGGTGATGTGGTATACTTGAAACTTCAACCTTACAGACAGACATCTGTTGCTGTAAGAAGGAACATGAAGTTGGCACCAAAATTTTTTGGACCATACACTGTGATTGCTAAAGTGGGACAGACAGTATACAAACTACAGTTACCAACAAATAGCATGATACATCCGGTCTTCCATGTATCATTGCTAAAGAAGAAGGTGGGATCAAAGTATGTAACTTGTCAGGATTTACTAGGAATAACTGAGGAAGGTCAGTTCAAAATATACCCTATAGCATTGTTGGGGAGAAGGATTGTGCCAAGAAACAACAGGCCGGTGGCACAAGTCCTGATTCAATGGGTGCACTCAACAGAGGCTGAGGCAACGTGGGAAGATTACAACATGATGATCAAAAAATTCCCAGATTTTGATCCTTGTGGACAAGGATCTCAAAGAGAAGGAGGCAATGTCACATTACAGCTGAATATGGCGGTAAAAGAAGAATTAAATGACAGCCGTTGGATGCGTTTTTATCAGGACCGTAAGATCAAATTTAAAAGGGTCTCAAACGGTGTCGTTCCCATTAATGAAGAAGCAATCCCAGCCGTTAAGTCTGAAGATGCTGATCCTGCGGCTACCAACATAACACACCAGCACGTGATCTAAACCATTGGTGACTCAGGAGATCCAAGGGTGCACGAGAGAGGAGGTTATAACGGAATGGAGGGGACCATGCACTGCTGAGATGTTGAGGAGATTTGCTCATGGAATTATTCGCTTTTTCATTGTTAATTGATGTTGATGTTTGTCTTTTCCTTTTGCTTGGTATTTAGGGTTGTTTTGGTGACTTTGTTTGCAAGTTTAATCGTAAGAAAGTTCTGATTTCTCAACCCCTTCTTCTCTTCTCTCCTTACTCTGTTTCTTAGCTTTTCTGCAACTCTACTGTTTTATCCATTTTCTACCATTATAATCAATATCATAACATCGCCAATGGATGAACAGACAACTATGGAAATTTTGTTAGTGACCGCGAAGAAAATCCTAGCGGCCGCTAATGAACCCATCAGTAGGTTTTGTAACTCTTGTTCGCGGCCACAAACATCCCTTTGAAAAATTCTTAGCGGTCGCGAATCCGTACTCAATCCAACAACTCTGTGTCTAGCGTTCAGTTGGTTACGGGATCTAGGTTGTCCACCAACTGAGTTGAATGAGTCTTAGCTTGAGGCTTCTCTTCCTCTATTGGGTTGCTTCATTTTGAAAAAAAAATATATATTAGAGAGAGAAAAAGAAAACAAAGAGATGCGATTGGACGTATAAATATCTCAAAGAAATAATATTAGTTACATTTTTTTACTATACATGATACATATGAACATGGAGATGTAACAGGCTTGAAAACAAATCCTATGGTATTAGCCGTGCAAAAGATTCGATACATTAACATACAAATCTGAAGAGGGTGATTCTTATAGAAAATGTAATAACCTTTATATTTTGAGTTATAACAAAGGGACACTCCAAAACTTCATATGAAAAACCGAAAACAAATCACAAATTATATTAATAAAAATCAAACAATAGAAGAAATAAAGTACATATAATTAATATAATATTTTAAATGATCTTTTAGATTTTAATTTATATTTTTTATATATGTCTTTTCATTTATATTATCCACTTTAAATGTTTTACCGTTACACAATAACATAGTTTCTAGTATATTTTTAATTGTTTCTTTATTTGAATGTTTTTTTAATTTGAATTTTTACTTATTATATATGGTTCGAAAGGGAGATTTTGTATAAATTTTTTGTATGTGTAGTTTTACAAAATCAAATTGATTCATTAAAATTTTTACTGTGTTTATTAAATTAATTTAGATACTTTTATTATTTTAATTCACTCAATAAACATAATAACCAAACTCATTTAAATAAATTAAATGATAAACGTGCAATACACGTTGATTTCACTAGTATTTTATAAATAGAGAGCCTAGGAGATGCTCGTGCTTAATAGCAAACCAAAGAAACTTTTATTTGTATTACCTTGACAATTACTATATAAGTTACATAAACACGTGCCTAATTATTGTCACAAGAAAAGTACACTGTTTTCTTTAATCAAGTTGAATGCCAGTGTCATATGCAACTTCAGCCTTCCACTCAGCGGGAATGGCACTTGCAATCTGCACCCACCTGACTTCACCAGTGACACTACTGCTCACTTGGACCCTTAAGTTTAATGGTCCCATCGGAGGGTTCTCCATGTCCCATACCGCACCATACACTCTGCGCATCCCCCTCCACTCCTTGCAATACTCCTGGACACACACATATATACATGAACTAATAATATAATGTGTACAGTCATTGTGTGTAAGTGTAAGAAATGAAAGAATGTAACTAATAGCATGTATACGATTAATTTACTAATATCAATTACATATGAGAAAAACCAAGTTTTTTTTGTAGGAGTTTTCCAAGATCAATGGTTATGAAAGAATTCAGAGTTGAAGAAATAAGATTGCTACCTTGACGTTTTATCTTAAAGTCAAGGGAACGATGGAGATTAGCGAATTTTTCATCTTGATGATTTGTTCATTTGAAAGTGGTCACTTTGTTGATGGAAAAACGGGTTAATAGAGAAGAGTCCGATCAAGCTCAATGAACGTGGATAAGTGTCATTGTCGATATATTAACAAGCAGAGAAAAACCAAGTTGTTTTTCAAATTATGACCATTTTTTCAATTTTTTATCTATACTTTAAATCTTTCAAGTTATCATCCGAACTTTATTAAAAATTTCAGATTGTCATCTAATGCCGTTTTGGTATTAAAACGTGGTCAATACGTGTTAACATCAAGACGGCATGAGATGGCAATCTAAAAATTTTAATAAAATTCGGATGACAATAGTTTGGAGGAAACTTGTTTTTTCCTGGATTAGTTATTAAATTTACTTAAATTAGCTTGAATATATTTTATACATTCTTGTCAGATGTGTGTATGTGATTCCATAAGGTTCATCTGGTGGTGCACATCAACTTTAGTTGCATGAATGAAAATTTTTCACTTGCGGGTACACTAATGTTCCTATTGCCGAAGTTAATATTATATATTTTCGGTTCTCCTACGTAGTTTAGGATATAAGGGAGCTATTATTCAAAAATGGAATTTAAGGGACTAATATTTTTAATTTTGCAAAAATTGATACGTCGGGATTTTTATCTAAAACTATTCCAATTATCAAATAGATAGGTAAGCAATATAAAGCTGAGGATATAATTTTTAGAAGGTGAGTTCGTGAATGTGAATGTGAATGTATAGAAATATTCTGCAGTGAGTAGAGATAAATATACTATACCAGCCAGACTTGAACAGCATCAATATCATATGCTCCAGCTTGATATATAGCTACAATTGCAATGTAACTCGGGTAGCTACTGCGTTCATGGACTTTGAGCATGAGGTTGTAGCCGTAGCGACAAGGGATCCTTCGGTATTCGACTGCAACGACGCCGTATGCATAGAACTCAGCAGCCATGTTGGGGCGAGCTAAATTTGCATAGGCACGTAGGCTGAGAATGAAATCTGTATTGTGGCCCTCACCATAATCTGTCACTACTAGCTTCGTTCCCTCTTCAGTGCAGTGTGTTGGGATTGTGCATCTTACCTAACAACATCCATTCAACACTACTAGTTAACTTCACATCATTTGAATAATTAATATGTACACGTCCACTAAAGACAAATTAAACACCATGATTTTGATTAAAGCAAAAGAGTTCTAGTTCCTTCACATGCCCCTTTTGAAACTTTGAACATGGTCACCACTTTATATGATGAAAGTTGTGTACTTTTTTACCTTAGCGTAGACAGGGCGGATCCAGGATTTATTATCAGCAGAACTGAAAATTCTTAAGTCTCAATATATTAAAAGAAAAACAAAAAAAACTTGAGATTGATTAAAGACACTAGAACTCATAGATGATAATTGTTTTTGACGATCGGTGTTCCTTTCAATTTGCTCCCACCATTTTTTCTTAAATTAAAGTTTTCACATACGAATATTAATATGATCCCTTATTAAAGAAAAAAACTAAAATTTACTTTGAGGTTATAATATCCACTATCGAGTGTAGTTATTAATCCTTTCGGTAATTATAGGTAAGTTAAAGTATAGACAACTGAATAAAAAAAACTATTAAGTCTTTTATATTCAAAATTAAAATTTGAATTCACAATATTTTATTAAAATAATATGTATTGAAAATCAGAATTTTTTTTTTTATATTAATTTTACAGAGTTAGGTTTTGACTAGATTTACCTACGTGCTATATGATATCTTTTATCTCTCTCATATTATATGATACATTATCTATACAATAAGATACATTACATTAATTTTTCGTTGCATGAAAACACAATACGTTGATTTTTTTTAAAGTGTTCGGAACATAATAACAAAAAATACACACTTTTAATTATTTTCATATTCGAGCGGAACTTGAGTTATATCTAATATAATATATACATATAACATTTATTATATATAATAACTAGTAAATTTTATATTCTTAAAAAGTGTTAATTAATTTATTTTCAATAATATATATTTGTATTTTGAAATTCAAATTAATTAGTGGGGTGGGGGTGGGGGTGGGGGAGTTCAGGTGGCTCCGCCCTCAGCGTAGAGGTTATTTTAACCGTGAACACCTTTTTCTTGTTTTCTTATTTCATTGCTTCTTAAATCAAATTTCATGTTAAAAGAGTTGATAAAAACGGATTTATCTATACTATTATATTAAGTGAGAGACCCTTAAAGCAACCGCTTTGGTCTCTTGGACTCTGAAATTATTTTTTTTTCTATTTTCTTTTTAATTACTCTCTCAACGTGTTATTGTGTGTTTGTCTCTTAACTTTTTCTTTTTCTCTCATCTTATTCCATTTTTTTATTATATATCTTTATTCTTTTTTCATAATTTTCTAATTTCTATTTCGTATTAACTTTTAAATTTCTAATTATATTAAAAATAATTATAAAATAAATATTAACATAAAATTTTTTATTTTAATATATATTGAAATGATAATAATTTTATTTTTTACACACGCATAGAATGTGCGTGGATTACTAGTTCTTGAGAACGGTTTCCCCCACATGAAAATACTAACCTGTTACCAAAAAAAAAAAAAAAATACTAACCGTCCAATGATAAATATCTCATCAAATTATCTTAACAAGGAGTAGTTTAGTTTGATATATACTAAAACAAAATATGAAAATATTTAAACTTAGTTCAATTTTCAATTTTAGAATTGTTTAGTTAAAGTATTTGGACATTTCTAACTAACTCATTCAACTAACTAGTTTATTTCAACGGTCCAGTTGAATAGACATTTTATTTGAAAAAGTTGCTAATACTCTTTGATTTCTTTGAGCAATGGAAACCACATAAAAAGAATAATGTTTGGGAGGATAACAATAAAAATTACATTACTCCTAAATCCTATGGAAAGAAAACCATGTTAAGCCACCTCACCCACCGAGCTCTCTTCTAACACAAAGCTATGATACAAGTGATCGAGTAAACAATTTGATATGAATCAATTAAAGTAAATCATTTCTAAATGTACATTTCTGTGTGAGAGAAAGGGCTTATAAATGATTTTGACCTATTTATCATGGAATTATTTTTTATTTTTCAGAATTTCCTTTCACCCAATTGAGTGAGAGATTAATTTCTCAAGGTACTGAAAACACTTTTTACGGGGATCTCTCCTAGCGTAATTTTTTTATCATAGTAGAATTATGGTCAATTAATAACTCATAGATTATGATTTAGAGGGAAATTTGTTAATTTTAGCTTATAAACTTGCATTAATTAATTCCTGTACGGTTACATTGAACTTCCTTGGTTAAAAAGAAATTCTCTATTAATTAATTCTTCTCATTTGCATGACACCATTTTTTAATTTTTTTACTTCTGATTCGAACATCAACCATCAAGTACGTACAGTGACCAATTCACATTATTATTAACATTTAAATGGAAATGACAACTCACTATGAAATTTAAATTTGTTCCATATATATTAGAAAATACGTATCGAATCTCTAATCATTTGTTTTGTTAAGTGACAATTAAGTTCAGGGGATTTTATGAAACAATTGCTAAATCACCAGCAGGTTTTACTTTTATGTACTGTTTTTACTTTTCTTTTTTCTCCTACAAATTTATCCCACCTATTTTCTCCTTATTAAGTCCAAATTAAGATTTTATTTTCTCACCATGTTAAGCAGTTTTCTTAAAGTTATTCTCTTACTCAAATAAATGATAGTTTTACTAGTTCTTCAGCATTATTTTTAAGGATAATGGCATAAAACATTAATAAAATGTCACTAAAATATAATATGTATATTTGAACTTGAACTAAGAAATCATATAATCATTCAAGTTGGTGTATTTTAGACTTGAAAGGAGCGTTACGCGAGTGGCGTCTGCATATTGTGAAGGAGTGAGATAAGAAAAAGATATTAATTGGCTAATGATGGTTGTCCCTTTCCATGCCTTTTTAGGCGGCTATGTCATATGTGTTGTGACCAATTCAAGTCTTTATTTTTATCAATTGAGGCATAATTTTTTTTTTTATTAGTTTGTTTATATGAGTTGAGTTGAATCAATTAAAGCATAATAATTGATAAGTGAACAATTGTACATTTTCTGTTCTCGTTTGATTATATATGAGGAGGGGGCCTCCGTAAAACCCGGTCCACAGTTTCCCCAAAAAAAAAAATAAATAAATAAATAATAAAAAAATAAAAAATTAAATCATAATAATTACGGATAAGTGCCGGGAGCAATAACCTGGTAGCAGGCACCACAGCCACTTCCGTTCTTGTAAAGTCTCGACACGCCAGCCACCACACCATTGTTCACTGTCCTACCATATTCTCCAAACCCGCATGCTCCAGCTGAAATACTTGGTTGTTAATAATATAATAGAAACACATACACTTTGAAACTAAGCAATTAATATATATATATATATATATATATATATATATATATATATATATACATTCAGTTTAAAGTTCATCTTGTAGTGCATGTACATTAGGAAATATACTACTTAGTCTATACTGTATAGTGTAGAGTATTTTCAAAATAAATTGGATTGCTAATATGTTTATAAAATTAATTCCTCATGTTGGTTTCTAAGGTGAAATACGAATAAAGGATGAAATTAAAATCACAACAAAATAATAACCACGTAACATGGGTGCACTATGGTCGTTATATGAAGGGAAATTTTCCCTTACGAGCCTGCAAGGCAGCTGGTTAGAAAATTTTGCTAGTAAACTCAATTTTGGATACATCTCTAATTTTCTATTGAAGATGTAGCGAGTTCCGCAGTTCATATTTCAGTATGACTTTTATTAATTGATTGAAAGTGAAGCACTCTTGGATTCGTTTGGTATATGTATCACGGCACATTTCACTGTATAATTACTTCTTCATTCCACTATTTTTGTTTTTTTTTTTAAATTTGCTACAATTAGACTAATTCTATTTTTATATATACATTTTTTTTTTAAAACAAATAATTTGATACACTTAATGTCCCCACCCACGTTACCTAGTCCGGCATAACTAATTCTTCATGATATACATGCAGAGGGGGTAACAGGAAAAAAATAATAATAACAGAAAGAAAAAAAATGAATAGAAGAAAAATCCAAGGGTAGTTTATAAAAACTTTTACATAAATATCGTAGTGGGGAACCATATGTCCTTCTTTCCTTTGGCTTCATGACCAGTATTTAAAATATACATATATATATATATATGTGTGTGTGTGGATATACTTGCCCGTATAGATTAAACTGGATCAATATAATGCCAGAATTTACACTAATACAAAAAGCTCGAGCAATAACATGTTAGAGGACAGAAATCAATTTAAAGTAAAATACACATACTGGGATTCCCCAAGCAGTCAGGGCTGCCATAATAGGTTGCTCTAGAGGATATGTAGCTGTCATCGGCGAAAACAAGTGATGTACAAAGCAGAACAGTAATGAGTTTTGAGGCAGTAATAAGGCAGTAATAATGGTTCTCAAGTTTTGAACGCATATTTCACAAATCTGGCAGGTAAATAGCTCTTTCTGCTAATAAATCCAGGTAATTGAAGAGAGAGGTGTGTGTAAAATCCGTGTTAAGAAACCCATATTTATAGTCAGAATTGGAACCAGCTGGCGGCTAAAAACTCTTAGTTTCTGTCACTTTCCATCATTTCCTCCAACTAGTGCAATTGGATCAAAGCGTTGCCCGGGGATAGGACAACACCTACCAGCACTTAGTTTTTTGTTGATATTTAGTGCATCACCAATCATACATGTATAATAAAAAATTAATATGGAAATGGTTCTTCTGGTTTTAGTGTTTTTACGCCTACTTTCTGTATTACAAATACAATTGAATCATACTTCTGCGTCATGTGGGAAGACAGCACTTTATGTGGGTATCTGTAGTTTACGGACTTTTTCTATTTTCGTAACAATTTTAGAGGCATAGTTATAGCTCTTATTCTGGAAGGGGTAGCATAGTACTCGATGCATCAATCAGTGCATGAATATTTCTTAAAAGCTAATCTAGCCGGTGATTCGAACAATGTTATATGACAAATATATAAATTATATAGAGAAATAATTACATCTGACTACCCTGTATTTATACTTAATTACAATGTAGTCCATCATTATTAAGAAATTATATTTTAATCTCTAACTTTGAGAAACGTTTGTGGTCCCTAGGTTCCGTTGTGTCATTCAAAAAATACCCTGATTTACTGTTAAATTCATAATTTATAGGGATCATTTTGTTTATATTTGTAAACTTTAGGGATGATTTTGTAATTTTGATCATATATTCAATATAACACTCATAAAATCGTCAGGGGTATAAGTGTACTTTTATAAATTCCGTTAAGGGACCTCAGACCAAACAAGATTTATAGAGACTAAAATGTAATTTCCCAATAATAATGGACTGCGTTATAATTAGATTTAAATATAGAGGAGTCAAATGTAAATTACATACACTGAGGATTGTAAATTTGAAAGTATAGGCCTTAAGTCTTAACCTTATTCATTTAGTTAGAGTGTTGTTTGAGATCTTGAAATAAAGTTGAAAGTTGAAACCACGAGTCAGGGAACTCACGAAACATTAATCATCTCGTATTAATGTATTATGACTTTCACTTTGTGCTGGTTTCACACAGAACTTTTTAAACATATTTTATTGTCTATTTTTTGTTTGTTACCGTCTTAATAAATGGGTTCATAGTGAACTTCAGGAATAAAACGTAATATCAGATTTCTGAACTCCCTTAGAAGTGTCTTGCTAGTATTATAAGAAAGACATTCTAATAAATGATTTGAAAAAACACTCTGAGCTGTCTGGTTTTGGAAGGAGTGTCATAGCACTCAACGCACTCGTCTCAGACTCTCGGTGCATGAATATATATCAGTAATTCTAAAATGTAGCTATCTCCAAAATTAAGATCAGTTGTTTCGAGATAATCATTAAAAGGTTTAAACTTCAAAGTAGTGTATAATTTTTGTTAAACTGTTCAAGAACCGCATTAATGTCGTATTTTTTATATGGCTACTGCACCATTACTGAGAACATGACGAGAAGGAGACATCTGGAAAAGCAAGAATTTGGATGAGCCTCTTTTTCTTTGTCTGGTATGTCCCTTTTGATAGTTGTTGCATGCATTAATCTTTGTTATTTGCCTGTCATTTTTTAATTTCCCCACCATCCATTTCGTGCCCTCCATCATTCATCAATCACTATAAAAATGCAATGTAACAAGGGGATATTAATTATTGTTGCTCACCAGTTACAAACAGTGTGCACCATTTTTGTTTTCCAGAACATTAGCATTTGTTGGAATCTACCTTAAAGACCCAATTTCTGCTAGTTATATGACACTTGGATATTATACACTGCTTTCTCAGAAGTCGTAACATTATTATGTTGGGTTTTTCTTCCCCTCATTATTCCTTCTTTCTTATGTCATTACAACAACAGAAAATTGCTATTGCATCTATCAGTATAGTCCCACTTGCAATCTGTACAAATGTTTTTGGGCTTTTGCAATCTAATCCTTTAATTTTTAATTTGGTGAAATTATTTGACAATGCACGCCGAAAATTGCTGACATCTTCTCAAGATCAGTTTTAGTACACATTTTCTTCGACAGAGATGTTCCCACACCCATTGGAAGCTTACCTCTCTTGGAATCTTTCATATAGGATGCATCATCAAGATATTTAATCTCGAATTGGTTTGCTAACCATCCCTTGGTTACTTTCATGTCATCCTTTGAATTCTCAATTAGAAAGATATCATCTACATCAAGTACCAAGAATTGCACTGAAGTCTCCAATTCCTTCTTATAGATGTAGGACTCATTCATGTTTTGCACAAATCCAAACAATTTGATTGCTTCATCAAAATGAATGTTCCAACTCCTAGAAGCCTATTTCAATCTATAGATTGATCTTTGGAGTTTGCAAACCTTTTCCTCGCTCCCACTGAATGTGAAATGTAGCACCCTATACGCCAAGGCACTACATCCCCCGCACTATAGTTCGGTCCACATACGAAATGCTTAGTCCGTACATAAACCAAACATATAGCGAACGGGGTGACAATTACAAGAAATAATCTAGCTAGTACTAGACCCCAATTTATTCAAATCCAAGACATAAAAATTCAAAAGCGGAAGCATCATATGATTATTACTAGCTTAGGTACCATATTTACATCATATACATCAAAAGTATAAGTAGTAGGTACCAACATATATCAATACATTATCATCTCCAACATATTATATATGCATAAATCCGGAAATATCAATACATGGAAGTGCAATACTAGACTCGGCCGAATGAAAGACACGACCCAGACTCCCGCCTAGCACACGACCATGAGTACCTGAAAAGTGAGGGTGTCAGTCTACCGAAAACTGAGTGAGGGGCATAAGATATATATAAGCACATCACATGCAAATTATAGCCTCGGGTAAAGATTTGGAAATAAAAGTAATATCAGTTTCAAGAATAAACTATTCTTCGCCCAAGATTACAACCATCGAGTTTAATACTTCATTTAATCAATTTCATTCAATACGTGGCCCGGCGAGTGAGGGCAATCTCCAACCTTTACACCAATCGTGAAAAATACATGTTTGCTTTAATAATTAACACGTGATCATGCAATTCAATTAGTGCGAACAAGTAGCAATATCATGACCCCTTCTTCCTCCGGGCGATGGTGGATTTGCAAGGCCCAACCATCCATGACATGGTGTACGTCAGGAACATGGCTCCCACGCAAGGGATTTCTTCCACCACCAAATCTCCTGGTGGCTTTCCGAGGTGATCCCAAAGTGGTGAGGATAGTGCAAGAGTTACCCGTCAGCCCTTGCTTTCCCGGTTGGCTCATTACACCACCCTCGGGCCCCAAGTGCAATCATGGTACTCGCCAAAACATGCTTGAATCCTGATCAATCATGGCTTGCTTGAAATCATTTATATTTTGGAAAGAATATTTATAGATATAATACGTTTTGGCCAAAAACTGCACATAAAGGTTATAAGGGTTCTATGTAACTAGAACAAAACCTCACCTGTGTGATAAAATATAACAAGGATATACTCTAACGTGCCTGAGCCTCGTCCACGGCCTCGTTATCTGTGCAATCAAAACGTGTAAATGTGAGACTTGACTCAAAATGGACCAAATATGACGAACGGCGAAAATGCAACGTGATGACGAGCAATACCCAATGCTGCATATAAATATCTTGTTTTGGTATGAAATCGATCATATAATAACAATTTGGGATCAATTAAGGCAAAAGGAAGGAAAATGGAAATTTTAATTTTTTATTAGAGTAGCTTTTGTTCTGCCAGAGAGCTGGGAACGGCCGTTCCGGCCCTTAGTGTAAAATGGGAAGGTCCGTTTCCATGCCCTCCCGAAAACGTCCCTACGTTTTAAAGTTTAAAAAGGCATTTTTGATGGGAACGGCCCTTCCGGCTCGCAGACCAAAATAGGAACGACCGTTCCCATGTTCGCTCGCCAGCTTTGATTTAAAAACGTGGGAATGACCGTTCCCATAATGCACTGAAGCGGGAAGGACCATTCCCATGCTTCTGCAACTTGAAAAACAGAGCAGAAGCAGGGGAAGGCTTCGGCAACAACAACAAAGCAACCAAAATCAAGTTTCAATCACCCAAAATGCAAGTTTTCTGGAAAATAAGATGCATACATGTTCAAGGTGCAATATTATTCCATATAACCACTTAAATCATGAAAAATCATCAAAGATCATAAGTTTTATCTTCATGCAAGAATTCATCATATCACCTCAAATCTTCCATGAATTCATATATCAATCCAATTCAAATTCACCTATTCATGCATCAAACAACAAATAATCCGTTTATTCCATAAAATCATAAACCCTAGCTATCACATAATTGATCAAGAATCATGAATCCATACCTACACCCACCTTGAATGAAAAAGAAATGGAGAAAAAAGATGATTTAGCTTCAAAGCTTGAATTTCCTTGGAAAACTTGGTTGATTTCAACACAATCCTTTTCTCCTTGGCTTGAAAGTTGGTTCGGTGAGAGAAGGGAGCAATTTTGGATGAAAATGATGAAGATGAAATGAAATGGAAGAGCATGGAAGATATTACGTGATTCACCATTTTTGAAATTGATGAATTAATCAATTTGCCATCTAGTCCCCCAAGTATGTAAGTCATGCAATTAAGGATGAAGATTTGGCAATAAATCCAATTAAGTCCAAGATATATTTATGCAATTTAATCCTTAAATTTTAAATAATGATCATGTAGGGACAATTTGACAATTAAATCACTTCCGACAATTATTTCACGTAACAATTATTTTCAAGTCATAAAATAAATTCTCAATTTGATATAAATTAAGATGTTTCACATAAATGTAATGATATGAAATTTAAAAAAAATTATGATGTCATGTAGGAAAGTAATAATTAATAGAAATAAAAGAAATTCCTAACGCTCACAAACTCACACGTGGCGTGCTTACCTGCTCGCCCGGAACCGGGGCGTTACAACTGTCCCCCCCCCCCCCCCCCCTTAAAAGAATCTGGTCCCCAGATTCTCTACTCCTGAGGAAATAACTCTGGATGGAACCGTTTCATTTTGTCCTCGGTCTCCCACGTAGCTTCTTCTGATTTGTCACTTCTCCACAATACTTTAACCATAGGAATGCTTCGGTTTCTCAACTCCTGAAATTTTCTATCCAAGATTTTAATCGGCTTCTGAACAAATGTCAAGTTCGGTTCCAACTCCACTTCTTCAACGGGGAGGATTGTGGTTTCATCGGGGTAATATTTCATTAATTGAGATAGATGGAATACATTATGAATCCCCGTAAGACTCGGTGGCAGGTCCAGTCGATAAGCTACTTCTCCAATTCTTTAAAGAGCCTCGAAATGACCTAAGTATCGAGGATTAAGTTTTCCTCCTTTTCCAATCCGAGTGAAACCTTTTCTTGTTGACACCTTCAAGAATAGCCGGTCACCAACTTCAAATTCAAGATCTCTTCGGCGAGTATCGGCATAGCTCTTCTGCCTATCCTAGGCGGCTTTCATCCGTTGTTGTATCATTTGAACCTTTTCAATCATAGCTTGAACGGCCTTAGAAGGCTTTCCTAACTTTTCACTTTTCTTTACACATTCTTGTTTCGACCATTTCCATTCTTCCAAGTTGAAAAACAACGGAGACCGACACTTTCTTCCATAAAGAAGTTCATAGGGAGCCATCCCCGATTAAAGCCTGATAATTGTTGTTGTATGCAAATTCAATTAAAGGAAGTTGTTCCTACCAAGAACTCTGAAAATCCATCGCGCAGGCCCGAAGTAGATCTTCCAAATATCTTATTAATCTCTCCGACTGATCGTCTGTTTACGGGTGGAATGATGTACTAAACTTGAGTCTCGTCCCCAGCATTGCTTGTAATTCTTGCCACAATTTGGAGGTGAATCTCGGGTCTCGGTCTGAAACTATACTTGCCGGAATCCCATGAAGTCGAATAATCTCTCTGTTGTATATTTTCGCTAACTTGGGAATTTTGTAAGTCATTCGGACCGGTAAGAAGTGTGCAGACTTAGTTAAATGATCTACAATAACCCAAATACTATCAAATCCGCCTTTTACCTTTGGTAACCTGGATACAAAATCCATCGTTACTTGTTCCCACTTCCATTCGGGATTTCTGACGCTCAGCTTTTACCTTCTGACAGGTCAAATAGTGTTTTACATACTCGGCAATGTCTTTCTTTAATCCTTTCCACCAATAATATTGTTTGAAGTCCTTATACATTTTATTTCCTCCCGGGTGGATTGAATAAGCCAACTTGTGAGCTTCCTCAACCAAAACACGTTTTAATTCTTCAGGCACGACCACTCTATTTTTAAACCGAAGCAAACCGGTCTCATTAAACCCAAAAGGACTTTCCGGATCAGCTCTTGCCTTATTTACCAATTTCTGCACTTCCGGATCATTATTCTGAACTTCAAATAATTGATACTTCAATTCCGGCTGAATTGTAATATTAGAAACCCGAGCCTTTAAAATAATTGGAGCAACTTCATCACTTCCATTCACCTCTAAATTGTTGGGTGCGGCGGGCCCGAATCAGAGTGAGGGTATAGCAACATTTCAAAAAATTTCGCCATAACCTCGTTATCAAAATATTTCAAAAATATTTTAATAAAGCAGCGGAATAAATCGGGCAGCATAACTCTAATATATACAGGCATCGATAACATAATTTTAAATCATCTAGCATATAATCACAATATGCAAATAATAATTTTGGCAGCACAACAGTATTACCGTACTGCAAAATTGGCTATCAACGGCACTTTTCCAGCACCTCGATATCTTATCGTGAAACCGGCAGAGCTTCCCTGCACTATCCCCGATTAAGAAATTGGAGTGTGGGCTCCGGCAGTATTTCGCTAAATACTTTGAGAAAATATTTTTCTAGAAAAACCCTTTTTTCTAATTTCAGAAAATCCCTATTTTCTATTAATTAAGTGGATTATATATTAATTATATAACCACCTAATTAAGTAATTAATTAATCCTTAATTAAGGATTAATCAACTGTAGAGAGAGAGAATGTCGGATGGCTATATTACTTGAAAAAAAATGAAAGCCAAAGTTGACCATTTAATTGAGCATGCACTGGCTCTATTTATAGGGCCATTTAAGGGTCATTTGTGCAATATTTCGGAATTTAGCCGTGCGACCCAAGTCGGAACAGCCAACCTGAAGACGCCACGTGGAAGCTTGGAGTGCGCGGAACGCAACGCCGCCCGGTACGCGCCGAGCTGACCTGGCACGTGCCCCCACACGCCGTCAGAAGGTCTTGCATGTGTATGGCGCGCGTGGGGCACACTCCTGCACGAGAAGCTGCCGCGTGGGCGGTCCGCCCGGTCCGATCGGCGGTCCAGCGGTTCAGACGTGAACCTGTCGGCTCATCATGGTTAGACCCGGTGCCACGTGTCTCAATCTCATTGGCCCACGTGTCCGGGTCGGTCAAGCCCTTGACCCGACCCTATCCGTTAACCGACCCGTTGACCCGCGCCCTTGACCCAATCCTTATCAAATCTGGGCCGCTCCTTCGCACTGGCGTGGCTCGATCTCCATCGTCCACGTGTCGGACACGCTGGAGCTAAGTCAGCGCCACTTGGCAGCTGATACGCTGACGTGGTGTGACACATCACCTGCCACGTCAGCACGTTGCCACGTCATCAGACTTTTTTTTTTTGAAAAATTTTATTTTCTCCAAAATAAAATTTCGGGCATTTCCAACTCTTTGGAATTTAAATTATTTTCTCAAAATAAATTCATTGACTATTTTCAAACTCTTTGAAAAATTTATTTCTCTCTCTCGTTTTAATATTTTCTCTTTGATCTTCGTTGGGGCTTGCGGGGGGACCTGCAGGACTAATTAATCTTAGCTCCAAACGGGTCAATCTATTATCATCCCATGACAATAATTGATTACCGTTTAACAATATTTAATTCCACTAAATAAATATTGTTGAACTCTAAAATTAATTAAATTATTCACGAATTTCTCGATCTAGAATAATTTTGCATTTTACTCCTCTGTACAGGTATCCATGAAAAATAAATCAATACTACTATCATTTATTTTTCACTTTAAATCTGAAATTTCTTGATTCGCCTTAAGTCCAAATTTCCTGTATGTGAAACACATTCAACATACAACTTCGGTGACGAACACACGAAGTACTTTGGCCAAAGTTTTAATTCTAACTTTTTGCAAATCTATTTCAGGGGTATCTTTAAACCTTCCAGCAAGGCTACAGATTCCTTGATCAATATTTCTCTCTAGCACATTTCATGCAATCACCGAACGTACAAAGTATTTTGGCCACCCGCTACCTAGACCTCACTTCTGAGTACATCACAGTGATTAACACTACATGCCTAAAGTCGAAATACTATCAGGATTAAGAGTCTAATGCTTCCAAGATTTTGTTCATTTCAGATAGCAGTACAAAATGAACAATCTCAGTGGTCCAGTTCGATGTTTCCAATCTCATTGAAAATCATCAACGTGTTATAATTGGAAACTCCATTTCCCTATGACGAAAGACTAATCATCTTATATAACACATGATAGTCTCGATAAGAACATCTTCTTATCATACTGACTAGAACTTTAATGACACGTGACTTCTGGTATTTAAAATCTTTTCCTATGAAACACATTTCATATAAAAATACCATCACACGTCATTAATTATTAAATTCGTAAAATACTCATAACTTGCTTTAATTTCAGTTTTATTAATCCAAAATATTTACAATATAATTGGATTTTCAGGGCATTAATCCCAACAATCTCCCACTTGCCCTAACTCCAATTGGCTACATATCTAAGACCCATCCCTTCTACATGAGTGTCAAAACTCTTTTGCGCCAAAGTCTTAGTGAAGGGATCTGCTAGATTATTTACTGAGCCAATTTTCACCACTGCCACTTCTCCTCGTTCCACATAATCACGTATAATGTGAAACTTCCTCTCGATGTGCTTTGCACGTTTATGACTTCGAGGTTCCTTGGAGTTGGCCACCGCTCCAGCATTGTCACAGTACAATGTGATTGGCATAAGTCCGTCCTTGACGACTTATAGATCCATTAGGAAATTTCGGAACCAATACGCCTCTTTGGCTGCTTCCGAAGCTGCCACGTATTCGGCTTCCATGGTGGAGTCAGCAATGCAAGATTGCTTAATACTCCTCCAACTTACGGCTGCTCCTCCTAGAGTAAACACTTATCCAGACGTCGAACGCCTAGAATCCAAATCAGATTGGAAATCCGAATCTGTGTACCCTATAGGAATGAGCTCATCACTGCAATAGATAAGCATATAATCCCGAGTCCTTCTCAAGTACTTTAATATATGCTTTACAGCTATCCAGTGCTGGGGTCCAGGGTTTGACTGATATCTGCTGACTAGACCTACAGCATAACAGATATCTGGCCTTGTACATAACATGGCATACATGAGGCTTCCGACTGCCGAAGCATACGGAATATCTTTCATTTCTTCTGTCTCTTCTGGGTTCTTGGGACACTGATCCCGAGACAGATGAACTCCATATCTGAAAGGTAACGATCCTTTCTTGGAGTTAGCCATATTATATCTTGCCAACATCTTATCTATATATGCTGCTTGTGATAAACCAATCATTTTATTCTTACGATCACGACAAAGTCTGATCCCTAGAATATAACTGGCTTCACCTAGGTCTTTCATGTTAAACTGGTTTGACAACCAAATCTTAACTGCTGACAATATTCCTGTGTCATTCCCAATGAGCAGAATGTCGTCAACATATAGAACTAAAAATGTTACAACACTATCATGATGTCTCTTGTACACACATGGTTCATCAGGCAATTGTATAAATCCAAAGGATTTAATTGCCTCATTAAATCTGATGTTCCATGACCTAGACGCTTGCTTTAGACCATAAATAGATCTATCAAGCTTGCATACCATATGCTCCTGATTTCTGGGTATAAAGCCTTCAGGTTGAGCCATATATATCTCTTCTTGAAGGTGCCCGTTCAAGAAGGCAGTCTTTACATCCATTTGCCAAATCTCATAATCAAAATGAGCGACAATGGATAGGAGAATTCTTATGGACTTAAGCATTGCTACAGGCGAGAAGGTTTCGTCATAATCGATACCTTCTTTCTGGGTATAACCCTTTGCCACAAGCCTTGCTTTAAAGGTCTCAACCTTTCCATCTATTCCCCTTTTTCTCTTGTAGACCCATTTACATCCAATAGGTTTAATGCCCTCAGGCGCCTCTACAAGTTCCCAGACTTTATTTGAATACATTGAATCTAATTCGGATTCCATGGCTCTGACCCAACGGTCAGCGTCTATATCGTTTATGGCTTCATCATATGTGATAGGATCAGATACGTCAGATTCAACCACTTGGGTTAATCCTAGGTATCTGTCAGGTGCCCCGACAATCCTCCCACTATGACGAGGCTGCTGTGTACTCGTCCCTACATCATATGTTGTATCTGGTACATCATATGTATCTAACATATTTTCAGTTACTATGGGTTGTTGGAATTCAGAATCTGATGTTGTCATTTCTTCTAACACAATTTTGCTTCTACCCTTATGGTCATTTACGAAATCATCTTGGAGATATTTAGTATTAGTGCTCACAAACACTTTGTGATCTCTAGGATCGTAAAATATACCACCTCTTGTTCCTTTAGGATAACCTATGAACAAGCAAACCTCTGTTCTTGATTCCAACTTGTCAGGATCCTTCCTTAACACATGAGCTGGGGTTCCCCATATCCGAAGATAGGAGACACTGGGCTTTCGCCCTCGCCATAGTTCCATTGGTGTTTTAGGAACTGACTTGGATGGAACAAGGTTTAATATGTGTGCCGCCGTTTCGAGTGCAAAGCCCCAAAACGAACTTGGTAGGGTAGCAAGACTCATCATAGATCTTACTATTTCCATCAGAGTTCTATTTCTCCTTTCTGCAACACCGTTCTGCTGGGGTGTACCCGGTGCAGATAATTGAGATCTAATCCCATTTGCAGTGAGAAATTCTAGAAACTCTGTAGACAGATACTCACCACCACGATCTGATCGAAGTGCCTTGATACGTTTTCCAGTTTGATTTTCAACTTCAGCCTTGAATTCTTTGAACTTTTCAAAAGATTCAGACTTATATCTCATCAAATAAACGTATCCGTATCTGGAGTAATCATCCGTAAAAGTGATGAAATACTCAAAACCTCCTCTTGCTTGAATACTCATAGGACCACACACATCCGTATGAATTAACTCAAGCAATTCTGTGGCCCGATTACCTTTAGATTTAAAAGATCTCTTGGTCATCTTACCTTCCAAGCAGGATTCACAGACTGGTAGTTCTGTTAAGTCCAAGGGACTCAACAATTCGTCTGAAATTAGTCTTTGGATCCTTTTTGGATTAATATGACCAAGACGTAAATGCCACTTGTACGCCTCGTTAGGCATAGGAGTTTTTCTTTTGGATGGTAAGTCAAGCTTAGTAGTGTTAAGTTCGGAATTAGGGTTTTTATCGGGGTATAACAAGAAAAGACCATCTTTTACCGTGCCAGAGCAAATAAACTTTTTGTTTTGCTTAATGGTAAAATTTTGTTCAAAGCAAACATTGAAACCATTATTTATTAAACAACTCACAGAAATCAGATTTCTGCGAACACACGGTATATACAGAATGTCTTTCAACTGATGTTCCTTTAAAATCTGTAAAACAAGCCTGAGATGTCTCGCATGTTCCTCGGCAGACTTGGAGAATACCAAAATATCATCGATGAAAATTACCACGAATTTGTCGAGGCAAGGCCTGAAAATCCGGTGCATCATATCCATGAAAGCTGCAGGAGCATTAGTTAACCCAAATGGCATGACCACGAACTCATATTTCCCGTACCGATTGTTGAATCCCGTCTTTGGAATATCCTCTGTTCGGATTCGCAGTTGATAATACCCCTGTCTTAAGTCGAGTTTCGAATAGACTTTGGAGCCCTGAAGTATATCAAATAATTCCTCAATATGTGGAAGGGGATACTTGCTCTTGATAGTCATCCGATTCAGGTCTCGGTAATCAATACACATTCTTAAAGTCCTGTCCTTTTTCTTTATAAACAAAACCGGTGCACCCCAGGGTGAAGAACTCGGCCTGATATACCCAACTTCCAGTAATGCATCGAGCTGAACTTTTAATTCCTTTAATTCTGCTGGAGCCATCCAATTTGGAGTCTTTGAGTAAGGCTCTGCATTCGGATATAAGTCAATCACGAACTCAATCTCTCGTTCAGGAGGTAAGGAATCCAATTTCTCCGGAAAGACCTCGGGAAAATCCTTTACCACTTTTGTTTCCTCCAATTTAACCAGATCCTTGGGTTTATTTAGAATGTACGTAATAAATCCCGTAGCCCCGTCCTTAACCAATTTTTAAGCCTCAGAGAAAGAAAGTAGAGATACCGTCGTCGAACTCCAACGTGTAGTAACCTCTGAACCCAACTGTATTTTCTTTGCCCGACAATCCACTGTAGCACAATACCTGTATAACCAATCCATCCCCAGAATAGACCCATACCTCTCTATCGGCATTACAATAAAATCTGTCAGAAATTCTCGACCCTCAATCTTCACTGGAACATCCCTGTATACCTGATCCGTCTCTCTACCACTACCGAAAGAAGAACTAACTAAATAGCGCACAGAAGAGCATATAACAGGCAAAGATAAAGTAATAGCAACAAAATGCGTAAGAAATGAGTGTGTAGCCCCTGGATTAAATAAGGTATGGATGTTCATGCCATGTATGCATATAGTACCTTCAACAACTGTAGTAGGGTCAATCTCTGCATCCTGCTCCTCTCTAGCCAAAGCATAAGCCCGAGCTCTCACGAGTGGTCTCTGACCCCCAGGTAGTGGATCCTGACGATCCGGATAGCCATCTACTCGGTGCTCGTTACTCCCACAGATCAAACATAACCCCAACCGGTATCTGCAATTCTTATAAGTGTGCGTAGGTAGCCCACAGTATCTACAGCCCGGTTTTTGAGGTGGCGGTGGTAAAGCAGGTGTCCGTGGAGTCTTCTGAGATGGTCCTGTCGGTTTGAATTTCTTCCCAGGCCCTCTCTGTGCTGGTGGTGCAGAATAAGAGATAGGCCTCTTCCTGGAACTCGAACCCTATCCTAAACCCGAGCCTGAAGCCTGTTTAACGTGAGGAATAGGCCTCCGTGCATTCACTGAATCCTCGACCTTCAAGGCTTTGGTAGTAGCTTTAGCCCAGGTACTCGTATTTACTGCTTCCAGTGCAACCTGTATGTCTGGCCGGAGTCCCTGGACAAACTACATCGCCTTATGAAAATCATCACTCGCTATATTGGATGCATAGAGAGATAATCTCTCAAACTCTACGATGTACTCAGCAACCGATCTCCCTCCTTGCTTGAGTTCAGTGAACTCCCTCAACCTGCGGGTGCGAGAAGCTGGTGGAATAAATTTGTTCTTGAACTCCCTGACAAATACCTCCCAAGTAATAGCTTACTACTCTCCCACTAGGAACAAGCCTCACCCTGGATCAAAGTGATGGTGCAATGAGCTTTCTCCCGGAATCACACGGAATAAGCTCCCAGATCCTCTCTACTTCCTTAAGCCACATCTCTACCTGAACATCATTGCCTTTATAGAACTTAGGTGGATGCTGATTCTAAAAACCGGATTATGGTAGAAATGGGGTTCTCCGATGGTATTGGTCGTGCAGGTGGTGCTGGATGCACATAATCTCGAAGCCTCTGATCAATCAAACTAACAACCGTGTTCACGAAGTCCTGTGGCTGAGCAGGAGGGGGTGGAGGTGGAGGAGCACGAAGAGCATGCTCATGACGGTGTCCCCTATACTCTGGGGAATGCTCACGACGAGGTCTACCTCTAGGTATCCTGAAATCAGATCACTGTACATGCATGGTTGATTAATAAATGTAAATGAGTGCAATTAATTTCATAATGTCAATAATCACATACTTCAAGAAATCAAGTAGTTCAATTAATTCAAGAATTCAAGTAAATCACATAGTTCAAATAAATGCAAGACTCTCAAGTAACCATTAATCCTATGCCGTGCGACCTAGACTCACAAGACACGATACTAGAACCTCGGTTTTGCAACCAGGCTTTGATACCACCTTCAGATGTAGCACCCTATACGCCAAGGCACTACATCCCCCGCACAATAGTTCGGTCCACATACGAAATGGATAGTCCGTACATAAACCAAACATATAGCGAATGGGTGACAATTACAAGAAATAATCTAGCTAGGCGGGACTAGACCCCAATTTATTCAAATCCAAGACATAAAAATTCAAAAGCGGAAGCATCATATGATTAGTACTAGCATAGGTACCATATTTACATCATATACATCAAAAGTATAAATAGTAGGTACCAACATATATCAATACATTATCATCTCCAACATATTATATATGCATAAATCCGGAAATATCAATACATGGAAGTGCAATGCTAGACTCGGCTGAATGAAAGACACGACCCAGACTCTAGCCTAGCACACGACCATGAGTACCTGAAAAGTGAGGGTGTCAGTCTACCGAAAACTGAGTGAGGGGCATAAGATATATATAAGCACATCACATGCAAATTATAGCCTTGGGTAAAGACTTGGAAATAAAAGTAATATAAGTTTCAAGAATAAACTATTCTTCGCCCAAGATTACAACTATCAAGTTTAATATTTAAATTTAATCAATTTCATTCAATATGTGGCCCGACGAGTGAGGGCAATCTCCAACCTTTACACCAATCGTGAACAATACATGCTTGCTTTATTAATTAACACGTGATCATACAATTCAATTAGTGCGAACAAGTAGCAATATCATAACCCCTTCTTCCTCCGGGTGATGGTGGGTTTGCAAGGCTCAACCATCCATGACATGGTGTACGTCGGGAACATGATTCCCACACACGGGATTTCTTCCACCACCAAACCTCCTGGTGGCTTCCGAGGTGATCCCAAAGTGGTGAGGATAGTGCAAGAGTT
Source organism: Lantana camara (assembly GCA_037501455.1). Lineage (NCBI taxonomy): Eukaryota > Viridiplantae > Streptophyta > Magnoliopsida > Lamiales > Verbenaceae > Lantana > Lantana camara. The sequence continues at coordinate 95,911,927 of CM074857.1, read as the reverse complement.
ACCCGTCAGCCCTTGCTTTCCCGGTTAGCTCATTGCACTACCCTCGGGCGCAAAGTGCAATCATGGTACTCGCCAAAACATGCTTGAATCATGATCAATCATGGCTTGCTTGAAATCATTTATATTTTGGAAAGAATATTTATAGATATAATACGTTTTGGCCAAAAACTGCACATAAAAGTTATAAGGGTTCCATGTAACTAGAACAAAACCTCACCTGTGTGACAAAATATAACAACGATGTACTCTAAGGTGCCTAAGCCTCGTCCACGACCTCTTCATCTGTGCAATCATGACGTGTATACGTGAGACTTGACTCAAAATGGACCAAATATGACGAACGGTGAAAATGCAACTTGATGACGAGCAATCCCCAATGCGGTATATAAATATCATGTTTTGGCATGAAATCGATCATATAATAACAATTTGGGATCAATAGGCAAAAGGAAAGAAAATAGAAATTTTAATTTTTCATTACAGTAGCTTTTGTTCTTCCAGAGAGGTGGGAACGGCCGTTCCGGCCCTTAGTGTAAAATGGGAAGGGTCGTTCCCATGCCCTCCCGAAAACGTCCCAGCGTTTTAAAGTTTAAAAAGCGTTTTTGATGGGTATGGCCCTTCCGGTTCGCAAGCCAAAATCGATCGCCAGCTTTGATTCAAAAGCATGGGAACGACCGTTCCCATAATGCACTGAAGCGGGAAGGGTCGTTCCCATGCTTATGCAACTTGAACAACAGTGCAGAAGTAGGGGAAGACTTCGGCAACAACAACAAAGCAACCAAAATCAAGTTTCAATCACCCAAAATGCAAGTTTTCTGGAGAACAAGATACATACATGTTCAAGGTGCAATATTATTCCATACAACCACTTAAATCATGAAAAATCATCAAAGATCATAAGTTTTATGTTCATGCAAGAATTCATCATATCACCTTAAATCTTCCATGAATTCATATATCAATCCAATTCAAATTCACTTATTCATGCATCAAACAACAAATAATCCGTTTATTCCATAAAATCATAAACCCTAGCTATCACATAATTGATCAAGAATCATGAATCCATGCCTACACCCACCTTGAATGAAAAAGAAATGGAGGAAAAAGATGATTTAGCTTCAAAGCTTGAATTTTTTTGGAAAACTTGGTTGATTTCAACACAATCCTTTTCTCCTTGGCTTGAAAGTTGGTTCGGTGAGAGAATGGAGCAATTTTGGATGAAAATGATGAAGATGAAATGGAATGGAAGAGCATGGAAGATATTACGTGATTCACCATTTTTGAAATTGATGAATTAATCAATTTGCCATCTAGTCCCCCAAGTATGTAAGTCATGCAATTAAGGATGAAGATTTGGCAATAAATCCAATTAAGTCCAAGATATATTTACGCAATTTAATCCCTGCTTTTCAATATCCTTTGTTGTTATCCATTTCATGAACGTCTCTGGATCAATCTCCCACATTAATCTTCAAAAGGCTTATCTCCCAAGCTAGTGTTAATCCTTTAGGTAAGCCCAATAACTCAACTACTGTAACATCCCGGATTTCGGGGCCAAGAAGAATTCCTTCTAAAGTCCGTAGTCACTATTTATTCCTAAACGTAGATATTTTCCAAGCCACCTTTACCTATCCAATATTGGGCTCAAATGAATCCTTACAAAATTTTATGAATTTTGATATCATTCTCAAACCTTAATTCTCATCGTAACTCCCGTAGTAACCAAAACCGGCCATAAAACCCTAGTTTTACCCCAATTGAGGGATTTCCGAATTCTAACATTTTCCTTATACAATATTATAGTTAAAACGATCCTTGAATTATTTTATGAATTTTCACGCATTTACCGAAACTTGATTCCAACTGTAGCATATTTTATAAATATTTTCCCTTTTAAAAATTATCATTTTATTTTAAACAATTAGCTTTTAGTCAATATTCAAAATTATACTTAAAACCTTTCTTGAATTTTTCTCTAAGCTTTGATAATCTTCCAACCTTTAAACTTCATCATAGCTTCGTTTATATAATTTTACCATGATTTTTTTATCATCTTTAACTTTCATGACTTGTAAACGAAAAACCTAAATATTTCACATTTATTATCATAACGAAGCTTATTTTTCACTCATTCTTTCATTATTTTTACCACTTCAAGTTCTCGTTCGTCGACTCTTGAATAAATTTTACATTAATTTATATTTATTTTTATTTACCATGACATCATTCATGACCTAAGTTTCCTAAAATAGAATTTCTAAAAATAGAAAGTTTAGAGATGTGAATTTAATTCTTCCACATCTCTTACAAGAATTCCATACAATGGTGCAAGTTAGGGTTTTTCCACATTTCCTACAAGAATATCATATACTTGTATGAATTAGAAATATTCCACATTTCTTACTAAAATACCATACAAATATGTGGGTTAGAAATCTTCCACATCTCTCATAAACTTTTAGAAATTGCAACATAAGCCCTTAAACCATACCTATAAATACCCCTCCAAGCTCATTTCCAAGACTACACAAAAATCACTCTCCTCTCTCCTCCCCCTAAAGCCTCACGAAATTCCCACCCACCCACCCCCCCTCCAAATCCCTCAAGGTTAGTTTATTTTATGCTTTAAATTATGCTTTAATTTGTGCTTTATTTTATATTCAAATTATGCAATTTAATTTATATTTTATAAGTTTTAAATTATGTTAGAAATTCAAGTTAGAGAATTATGCTTTATGAATTTATTTTCATGAATTAAAGTTAGGAATTTAAATTAGAAAATGCAAGTTTATTATATGAATTTATATAAATATGTGTTTGAATATTCATAATCATGTTCTTTAATGTTAGAACAAATGCATGTTTAGAGAATTTAACTATGAATTATTTTTCATAGAGAATTTATATATTTTACTATATTATGCTTCAAATTCCATGTTACAAATATGAATATGATCAAGTATGTTACACACCTCCTTTGAATATTCAAATAGACTTAAGAATATGTTCTTGATGTTCTTGGATCAATGTGTGGACCGTGTGCTAGTGTGTGTGCGTGTTAGAATGATTTTATGTTATAAGATGTTTAATTCTTAAGAATTTGAATAGTAAATGTTTTAATTAGTAATTTTGACTTTTTGGTCAACCCATAAGCTGAATATTTCGAAAATATTATTAAAATAATTATAAAATTAGTTTTGGAATTTTTAAATAAAGAGTTTATCCGAATTTTCCAAAAATCGGTAAATTGTGAATTACTTTCAAAATATAACCTACATTGTCAAATTAAATTCTAAATTTCATTTCTAATGTTATAATTAGGATTATAATGTGATTAATAAATATTTAAGTGGTTAAAGAATTCATGAAATATGATTAATTACTTAATTTCCCTTAAATGGTTAAAATTAGAGTTTACCGGGAATTCTCTAACATGATACAGTTTATTTGTTTACTTGATTAAAATAATGTGTAATCCTTTTATGCATGAACATTATGTGTTTTATGTGCTTATTTGATTAAAATAAGGAACCTAGTTCTAAGCCTATAGTTGTTAATACTTTCAGGCGCACTGGAATCCACATTACTATGTCTGACTACCGGTATAGGTGAGGGTTAAAATGTTTTCAACTGGAATCATGCTATACACATGTATCTATATAAAAACTATTTCCAAGCCTACCTATCATTTTGATTTACTACACTATATACATATTATTGTACTACAATGTCCCTCTTAAGGGAAAATACTTTCATGTTCATGTTACAGTATCCCTTTCAAGGGGAAAATACTTTCATGCCGGAATCAACGTTTCACTAGGATAATATATACCTTAAGTCCACTTTATCAAAATGTTGACTCCGGGTTATGCAAGCAAAATATTGTTCTTGATTCATGTTATGGGCCCTAGGTGTATCCGAAACGACAATTACCCGGAAGGTATCGGGCCGAGGGTATTGTTGGTGCTGCGGACTGCCACCACCTCTTGGTAGTGGTTTAACTAGAGTTAGTTACTCCACGCCAAGGGATGAGGGACAGATAGTGTAGCACCCGGAACGTTAGGCGCCACATCCCCCGCACTATAGCCTCAATCCACATATGAAACGGCCAATTCATACATGAACCGAAACTATAGCGAACGGGAGACAATAAAAACTTAAAAGCTAGGCGGGTGCCCTCAATTAATACCAATAAACAATTGCATCAATAAAAGCGGAAGCAATAACATTCAATACTTATAGGTACTATATTTACATATTTATTAATAGATACCAACATTTCATACAATATAATATCACCTCCAACATTAGGTAAGGCATAATACAAAATATAAGAAGTATCAATACATGAACCAAAATATGAAGGTGAAGTGCTAGACCCGAATAAAAGACAGGCTAGACTCTAATTCCCGCCTAGCACGAACCTGCAAAAGCTGAAAGGTCGAGGTGTCAGTCTAACACGGACTGAGCGAGGGGTATAAATAAATATTTGCGCACATACATACAAGTTATAATCTCGGGTAATAGTTTTGGAAAATAACAACATGATTTAGAAAAGAGGAGATAATATCGCCCGAGGTTACAACTAATCCATTTTATCAATTCAATCAATCAATACATTCAATTTGTGGCCCGGCGAGTGAGGGCAAATCTCCAACCTTTCACCGACTGTGTACAATACTTCAATTTATTAGTAGATTAGGTGATCACACAAACAATTCTGTGCACAATTAGCAATTTCAATCAATAAATCCTTCTTCCTCCGGGTGATGGCGGGCTTGCAAGACGCAACCATCCAATCATGGTGTACGTCGGGAACATGACTCCCACGCACGGGATTTCTTCCTCCACCAAACCTCCTGGTGGATTCAAAGGTGATCCCACAATGGTGAGGATAGTGCAGGAGTTACCCGTCAGCCCATGCTTTCCCGGTTGGCTCAATACACTACCCTTGGGGCCCAGCGTGAACAATAGTTACTCGCCAAGGACAATCAATTCGTCAATCAATCAATCAATCAATCCATTTTCGTGAAATCATTTGAAAATCATAAGGTTCGAAAACTATAGATATATAGATACGTTTTGGCCGAAAATCACATAAGGGTTGTAAGGGTTCTATAACTAGAAATAAAACCTCACCTTCACCAACCAACAAAAGTGGAAAGAAACTCTAAAGAGCGGGCTCCTCGACTCCGGGACCGTGATCTGTGTAACAAGGACAAGTGTAGGTGAGACTCGACTCGTATGAACCATTTAAGACGAACGGCAATATCATGCGATGTCAATCATGTGTTTACAATAAATAAATATTATGAATGTGTCTAACTTCCCAAATAAAGTGTCAATAAGTGTCAAATAGGAGCATAATTATCGATTAAGCAAGCATACAAGTCATATAAGTCACATACGGGAGCCAAGAAAGTGAAAGGAATGCAATAGGAAGGGTTTTGGTGAAAGTTTGGCAAAACCGAAAATTTTTGAAAATGACCAAGTTGTGGAAAAATGGAAATATCTAAAGTTCTAAAGATTGGAATTGGGTTTTGTTTATTGGGAATGAAACTAGACAATTATACCTTTAAAATGATATATGGCTCGTTTTCTAGTTCAAAGCGAGGAGAAAATGGCGTAAGCTTGAATTTGGGTGAATGCAGTTTGTCCGTAACGCAGCGACACGAACAAGAATTGATTATATCTCACAAATGGAAAAGGATATTGAGATTATTCGAATTGGAGGTTGTTCTAGACTTCAAGAGCTTTCCGTAGGTTCAAAAATCAGGCCAATCGGAGTTCAAACAAAGTCGCCACGGCCGTGTCAATATTTGCCTGAAATCTGACACGGTCGTGTCGGAATAAAAAAATTCCAACTCGAGGCCCCAACACGGCCGTGTTGAAGCAATTTTGGGCGAAAAACAGGGGCAAAAAGAGGGGGCTTCACGGGAAATGGTTCCCAAACCATTCAACATCAAACCAAAGCATTTAAATCACTCCAAATCATCATATATCATGCATATAACTCAAAGACATCAATTATGTAGCATATAAACCATGAAACATGCATCAATCATCAAGAATTCATCATTCAAAACCCCATATATACACATATGCTCCCATCTTCCAAAAACTTCAAGGTATTCATGCAAACTTCCATGTTTAATGATCATGCCATGCTTCTAACTCCAAATAACCAAGAATTCATCAAATAATTCCTAAACCCTATTCAATCACCAATCAAGAAATTCATCCAAGTTCATCTTATACCTTGAGATAAGCTAGAAGTGAAATGGAATGGCAATATGATGAAGATGATGATGCTAGCTTCTCAATTCCTTCCAAATATGACTTGAATTATGAGATGAATCTTCCTTCTCCTCCTTGGTGTTTTGATCGATCTTCAATGTGTGTGTGTGTGTGTATAGCTCTCTTGCAAATATAATGTATGAAATGAAATGTATACATACAATGTAATATAAAAGCTAATTAATCTAAAGTCTTCCAAGAATTAGATGAATTATCACTTTTTGCAACCAAGTCCCTCTACTATTTAAATTCATTCAAATGAGTCTCATTTCTACCTAAAAGATCACTTAGCCCCAAATCATGAAATACAATTAAATCCAAGAATTTACACAAGAGAACAATTAAGGACATTTAATTCAATTAAATCACTTAGTTCATAAAGTTTATAGAAATGGCGATTCATGTAAATGCATAGAAATGTAATGCATATAATATGATGCAACTTATAATAAATGAATGAAATAATTGAATTTAACCTCCCAGCTCCCGAAGACCCGTTCGTGGCGTGCTTACCTGAACTTCCAGAATTTGGGCCGTTACAGATAGCTGCCTCCCGAATCGTGTTTGTGGTCTCTAGGGTTTGATTCCCTATTGACATCAAGGAGTAGTGGAGTTAATATTCTTGGTTTTATTGAAGTATCGGTGCCTTGATCAGCCCGATACTATTTTACCAATTATTTAAGGAGTTATGGATGGAGAGGCCTAGCTTGCGGGCAATAAAATTCTTTTATTGACCGGTTCATATTACTACAAATATTCCAAACTACCCTATCCCTGTTTTACACATATCATGAACCGTTCCATATTTGCTATATCCTATTGTTAATATTGTACATCAAGATCTTCTTGATCATATAAATATATATATATGTACATATATCTATAAACCCTCATATCCCCTTCACTTAGTCACTTTGACTAACCCTCTCGCCTATTTTAAAATGCATGATTTCAGGTATCTTGAAGCATTACAACCGTAGGTTGGATCCGATCCTAAGAGTACACTGTCTGGAGCCTACTCTCTGTAGAAACAAACCATCTCATACTTTGTCCTTGCATGTCAACCTGTTGTACTCTTTTGCGAACTGCTTTGATCAATAATGATAATCCTTGCTCATTGCACGTTATCCTCCCCGTTCATTGGTAAATTTGAATCTCTTTATCTTCCGCTGCACTGTGACATATACTCCATTCATATATTATCCTGACCGTTCACCGTAGTATTTCCTGATTGTTGGGTCTAACCTCCACTCAGGGAGTCACTACAAGAAAACAGGCGAATTCCGAGGGATTTCCGAGGGAATTCCGAGGGAAATTTTCTCTTGGAATTTTCCGAGGGAATTCCGAGGGAATTCACAAATTAATTTTCCGAGGGAACATTCCCTCGGAAATCCCTCGGAAAATTGAAACTTATTTAATTTTTAAAATTAAATTACTTTCCGAGGGAATTCCGAGGGACTATTCCCTCAGAAAATTGAAACTTATTTAATTTTTAAAATTAAACTACATTCTGAGGGAATTCCGAGGGATATAGTCCCTCGAAAATATTCACATAAGTAAATTTATTTTTTTCCGAGGGACTTTCCAACGGAAAATTCCCTCAGAAAATTGAAAATTATTTAATTTTTAAATTAAAATTACATTCCGAGGGAATTCCGAGGGAAATAATCCCTCGGAAATGTTCACTTGATAAATTTAGTATTTTCCGAGGGAATTGCCGAGGGACTTGTCCCTCGGAAAATTAAAACTTATTTAATTTTTAAATTAAAATTATATTCCGAGGGAAATAATCCCTCGAAAATGTTGAAACGTATTAAATTTCCGAGGGAATTTCCGAGGGATTATTCCCTCGGAAAATTGAAACGTAGGTAATTGTTTAATTAAAATTATTTTCCGAGGGAATTCCGAGGGAAATAGTCCCTCGGAAATTAATTTGATAAATCCCCTCGGAATTCCCTCGAAATTCCCTCGGAATTTTAAATAGTTTTTTTTTTTAATTATAAATTATGTAATAATTTATTGAACTTTAGGTAAAATAGATGACAATTATAAATATTATTAGTGAATTAAGAATTGTAAGGATTTCTATTAAATTAGTAAATCGAAAGTTGTACATATATGTGTGTGTGTATATATATATAGTCAAACTTTCGACTAGTATATTTTTCGAGCAATATGTTCGTGTTTAATTATTTAAAATGAAAATCGTATTTGGTTTTTGCATATTTGTAGGAAGAGATTTTTTATCTAATTTATAAACAAACAAAACATTAAGTTATGAAATCGAACAATTAAAAACATGTTTTTCTATTTTTAAAATATTTATTTTATGCTAAATTCCGAGGGAATTCCGACGGTATTGGACAATTCCCTCGGAATTCCCTCGGAATTCTCAATATTCGTTTTTAAAATTAAGGAGCATCTAATAATTTATTAAACATAGTTACGATCAATGATATTAATCATTAGTGAACTAAGAAAGATAATGGTACGTATCAAAATAGTAAATTGCAAGTTATATACATACATATGTTCGTAGTCAAACTTTCGACTATAGTATTTCGGGGGCGATATCATTAATGCATATGTTTGTGTTTAATTATTAAAAATGAAATCAAATTTCATTTTCACATATTTGTAGGAAGAGATTTTTTTTATTTAATTTATTAACAAATAAAACTTTATGATATTAAATCGAACAATTAAAAACAAGTTTTTCTATTTTTCAAAATTTTTATTTTATGCTAAATTCCGAGGGAATTCCGAGGGCATCGGACAAATCCCTCGGAATTCCCTTGGAATTCCCTAGGAAATTAAATAGTCATTTTTAAAATCAAATAGCGTCTCATAATTTATTGAAGATAGTCACAATCCATGACAATTATAAATATCATTAGTGAACTAATAAAGATAATGGTACGTATTAAAATAGTAAATTGCAAGTTATATACATATATATGTTCGTAGTCAAACTTTCGACTATTGTATTTCGGGGGCGATATCATTTATGCATATGTTCATGTTTAATTATTAAAAATGAAATCAAATTTCATTTTCACATGCATATTTGTAGGAAGAGTTTCTTTTTATTTAATTTATTAACAAAAAAAAAAACTTTATGCTATTAAATCGAACAATTAAAAACAAGTTTTTCTATTTTCCAAAATTTTTATTTTATGCTAAATTCCGAGGGAATTCCGAGGGATTTGTCGGAGTCCCTCGGAATTCCCTCGATATTCCCTCGGAATTCCCTCGGAGTTTCAATAGTTGTTTTTAAAATTAAATAATTTATTATACATAGTTACAATCCATGACACTTATAAATATCATTAGTAAAATAGGTAAGATAATGGTATGTATTAAAGTAGTAAATTGCAAATTATATTCATATATATGTACGTAGTCAAACTTTCGACTAGTATTTCGGACGATATCATAATTAATGCATATGTTCGTGTTTAATAGAATTTAAAATGAAATCGAATTTCGTTTTTACATATTTGTAGAAAGAGATTTTTTTATTTAATTTAGTATATGTACATAAAAGCCTTTTGCTCTTAGTTTTTTGTTGTTTTCCAACATCAAATTTTATTTTTCAAATTTATCTAATATTCCAATTATATTTGAATATTGTAGAATAACTATATGCATTTGTTAAAAAGGCACGAGGCTGAATCTGCAGAGGAAGGCATTGCTAGTATACAACAATCTAGAAATGAGTTATTTGCCTAGGTTGTGGGGGGACGAAACAACAAAGGCCGCATGTATTCGATGAACTACATGGTAGGTGCATCATCAGAAGGCCGTTCATATTCTAGGGGTTCGCAGGAGTACACTTCGTCTCATCCATCTGTTCAAGTTGAAATGCAATTGCAAGATCTTAAAGTAAATCAAGAGAAGCAAAGGGAGTGTCAAGAGAAGCAAACAGAATCAATACAACGGATAGAGCAAATGTTGTCTGGCTTTATGAGTTTGCTAGGAGGGATTCCACAGTTGACTAACCAACCTCCCTCCCAACCTTCACATCTAGGCACGGATTAGCCTACAGATGATATACCGAACAATGGAGATGGAGATAACTAATTACTACACAAAAATGTAAGTGAATTTATTTAGTTAATTTTAAATTTCAATATATTACAAAAGACACCACACACGACACTAATGATTTGTAAGTTGGAAGTTTTACATGTTGAAAGGACTCAATTTGGTAAGCGCTTTTGTGTGAGTTCTTGCATTGTAGTATATGTGGTTTACTTGAATTTGTTTTATTTCAGGAGGGAAGCTTATGTCCCTGGGTGTTGGAAAAAGAAGAACTCGTGGAGCAGTGAATGAGATTCAACTTTATGTTTTTATATAAGTGTGTTGAATTATGAATTTGTAAGATGCTATGTTTGTGCTTTCTTATCATTTGTGTAGTAAGACTTGAATTTAGTGTGGGTAATGTTTAAAGACAAGTAGTACGATTTGGATTAGTAATGTAAAGACTTATATATATATATATATATATATATATATGCTTGGATGTTCGGATATAAGAACTGACATGTGGTTATATTTTGTAAAATAAATTCATATTTTGTATAGGTATAATAATTAGTAAAAACAAAAAATATATTAAAATTTATTTTGAAAATTCCAATGCATCAAAAATAAGGTAAAAAAATATTCCGAGGGAACATTTCCCTCGGAATTCCCTCGGAAAAAAGGAAAAAAATCTAAAAAAAAATTCCGAGGGAAATCCCTCGGAAAAATGGGTAAAAATAACGTTTAAATATATTCCGAGGGAATTCTCTCGGAAAAATGCAAAAAAAAAATAAAAGAAAAATAACAATTCCGAGGGAATTCCCTCGGATATTCCCTCGAAGAAAATTCCGAGGGGAATTCCCTCGGGATGGAATTTTTGATATTTTCCCTCGAAATTCCCTCGGAAAGGGGAATTCCCTTTGAAATTTTTCCCTCGGGACCAATTCCGAGGAGGCTTTTTCCGAGGGAATGGATTCCCTCGGAATTCGCCTGTTTTCTTGTAGTGAGTATTGCGGTGCGGGGTTATAGTGCTGGAGAGGTGCTACAACTACATTATTGAAACTATACCAAGATTCATAGCATATCCTAGCATTCATCTTCAGTTGTCATCTCGAATGACGCTCTTGGCCAAACATTGTTGGTTTGGTTATAAAAGCTTTTAATCGAGTTTAGTTTTACCCATCACTTCTCGGGCTTATTCCACGACAACTAAGTGTAGATTTTCTTTTGCCTGTGTTTTTCGTCCTCATTGATTAGTATTAAAATCTCAGATAACTCTTTAATGTGGCGAAGAGTGAATCTTCTAAGATTTATAACATTTTGATAGTTCCATCAGTTCCATCCTTTCTAAAGATTCCAGAGTGTCAAGGTCAAAACAACCCACACAGGATATTCTAGGAACATATTGCTCAAAATTTTGCTATTAAAGCTCTCTTTGAGCCCATCTGACACTCACAAACCACGAAGATTTCGTCAAGTCTGTGTATCAATAATCTTGTCCCACACCCGTAGTGCGAATGGAAAACTTCTCAGTACATGGTCAACATATTCATATCCTGTACAACAGTGCGTGCACACTAACAACTAGAGTTAATCATACTATTTACTATGTTCCGGACAAATAAAATAAATGATGAAATGATGTAAAATGAGATGTCCATCCATAACAAAGTAAAAACAAAGGAAGCAAGTCTAAGGCACTTATTTTGTGTCTAGTAAAAAATATTACTATCTCATCATGTTTGCCCTTGTATTCGCGGTGCATTCAAAGTTAATAGATGATCAGTACTGATCAAAATATGAAAACGATATGTCCAAGAGGAATATTTGATTAATTTCATGCATGTTGAAGTCTCATATACGCGACATGGAAATTTCGGAATTGGTCAATATATAGCAATTCATAATTTTCAACAAACATAATATATATAAAAACAAACAAACAAACGTAATATAAAAATACCGATGTACCCAGACCAAATATGTACGAATTTGCCTAGTGAAAGTCCATTACATCAACCATGAGTTCTTATTTTCACATTAATACACTTGGACCTTTATTACTAGGCTACCAAACACAAAGCCAAGCATTACATATATCATATCATATATGCGTCACACTCAAATATTCGCCACAAACATCCTTACCAATCAAAGAAAAACAACAATAGGACTTCTCACAGAATGCTTAGCAGAAGTCCAGGTAAGAAATCCCTGAACAACTACATTACTACTAGCACTTGCCAATCTGCTAAACGTCACTTGATACGTCAAATTTTGATCGAGCCCCGAAAACCGAAGAGTACTATGCTCAACAGCCAACTCAACACCAGGCAATCCCACAATTCCAACACTGTAAGTTGAGTTTGCTTCGCCAACGTTAGTAACTGTCCTGTTATACATCTGAGACTCCAAAACATTTCCAAGAAAAACACTTAATGAAGGATAATTCAGCTCCGCCTCCGATATACTCGAAATTCCTGAGCACCGGACAGCGCGGTTCACAATTATCCCCACTTGTTGGTCTGTGTAATTCAACCCACATAGATAACCCAAGTAATCCTCTGGATGGATGTCATAACCAAGCCCCCGATCTGTAGCCCTTAAAATGTTAACATGACCCGAACCCACACCAAAAAAATTAGCAGGCCTTCGTGTTTCATCCTCAATTCGAGTTCCACCGAGGTTTACCTGGTCAGCGGTGGTCATGATGGCAGACTTGATTGCAGCTGGAGACCAACTGGGGTGCACGGTTTTCAGCAATGCAGCAACGCCGCTAAGGTGGGGCAAGACATCGACGTTCCTGAAATGATATTGAAATTGGAATTTGTGTTTGTGCTCAACGGATACGTGCCATGCAGCTAGGAAGTTTTGCCCGGGGCCGACTATGTCTGGCTGCAGGATTCCAAGACTTGCAACATTCGGACCCCTGGATGAAGACGATGCAACTATTGGCGCACGATTGTCGCCGATTGATGTTCCTCTGAACGAAATTGTGGCCATCGGATTTGAAGTTGAGTTCAGATAGGCTTTGAGTCTTAATCCGTCGATGTAGTTGAGATGCGTTGCGGGAAGAAGATGGGGGTCGGAATCTATAGAGTAGCCCTGAGGTTGCTGGTTGATTAGAATCATGGCGGCTCCACCGGCGTTCCTCACAGCTCGGCCTTTCGCGATTCTCCCTATTCCTCCACCGAGTTCACACAACACAATCTTTCCTCGAACATCAACGTCCCTCAAGGATGTAGGCAAGCAAAACGAACCGTTGCTAGAATTCATTCCAAGGTATGTGAGAGGCAAGAGGGACGACGACGAAAAGCTAGAAGGCTGAAAAGTCGATTCCCCTTGCAATTCTTTGTTGTTTCCCAGCACGACCGTTGCTATTATTTTCCTATCAAGAGAACTGGCACCAACAGTCAAAAACCATGGAGCACCGTTCCCAAGTGTACCGAGAAATGGGTCATCGTTTCCAGCAGAAGCACTCACGAAAATACCTTTTTCCACCGAGCTAAAAGCTCCCATTGCAATGGACTCATTGTAAAAGTTCGTTGGGGGGCCGCCAAACGAGAGCGAAAGTACATCAAAGTTAAAACTATGATTGTGTGAATAATTCTGTATTCATTGAATTGTATAGGAAAGATTACAACAGACGTACAATATAAACATACAAAGAGCTATAAACAAGGAAAGATATGTACAATCGTGATCCCACTAAATAAGGAATTAAATCCCATATAAGTAGCCAAAATCTCTAACACTCCCCCTCAATCTGACTGTGGGGTCACACACATTCAGCTTGCTCAGAACATCGGAGAACACTCTCTCAGTCACAACTTTAGTGAGGATATCTGCCAACTGATCTTCCGATCGTATGAACGGAAACGTCACTATCCCATCTTCGAGTTTCTCTTTGATAAAGTGTCGATCCACCTCAATGTGCTTTGTCCGGTCATGCTGAACTGGATTCTCTGAAATGCTTATCGCTGTTTTATTATCACACCATAATCGACACATCTCCTTCACCGGAAACCCAAGTTCCTCAAGGAGCTTTCGTAACCATAAGACTTCTGCTAGTCCTCGTCCAATACCCCGAAACTCGGCCTCTGCACTTGAAAGAGCTACTACTTTCTGCTTCTTGCTTTTCCAAGTGACAAGGTTTCCTCCGACCATGGTAAAGTACCCTGACGTGGAGCGCCGGTCATCTTGGCTTCCGGCCCAGTCTGCATCTGTGAAGGCCTCAATCACAAGATCTCTATGCTTTTGGAACAACACTCCTCTCCCAGGGGTCCCTTTGAGATATCTAACAACCCGGAGTGCTGCTTCCATATGGTCACTCTGTGGTCGGTGCATGAATTGACTCAACACGCCCACTGCATAAGCAATGTCAGGCCTGGTATGGGATAAGTAGATCAATTTCCCAACGAGGTGCTGATACCGGGTTCGGTCAACCACTTCAGCATCATCTTTGATCCTTAGCCCGTGATTCACAACGATCGGTGTTCCTACTGGTTTGCTGTCAAGTAACCCTGTCTCTGCCAATAGATCTAAAACATACTTCCGTTGGGAGATAAAGATCCCTCGCCTTGACCTCATCACTTCAATTCCCAAGAAGTACTTTAAATCTCCTAAATCCTTCATTTCAAACTCCTGAAACAAGTTCTTCCTCAACGCCTCAATTTCCTCATGATCATCCCCGGTAATGATCATGTCGTCTACATAGATAATGAGGCACGTCACCAGCTCTCCTCTTCTCTTCAGAAATAAGGTATGGTCGCAGTTGCTCTGTTTGAACCCATACTTCCTCATAGCAATAGTAAACCTTCCAAACCACGCTCTCGGAGACTGCTTGAGTCCATACAGGGCTCTCTTTAACCTGCAAACTTCGCCCACATGAAACTGCTCAGAAAAACCTGGCGATGGTTCCATATAAACCTCCTCTTCTAACTCTCCATGTAAGAAGTCATTTTTCACATCAAACTTGTGTAAATCCCATCCCCGATTAGCAGCTATAGAAAAAAGCACTCGGATGGTATCAATCTTAGCAACCGGAGAGAAAGTCTCTGAATAGTCCACCCCATAAGTCTGTGTATATCCCTTTGCTACTAGTCTTGCCTTGTATCGTTCGATGGATCCATCAGATCGATGTTTAACAGTGAACACCCATCTGCATCCCACTGGTTTCTTTCCTGGTGGTAACCTGCATTTCTCCCAGGTCATGTTTTTCTCAAGAGCCACCATCTCTGTTTCCATGGCCAACTTCCATTCTGCCTTGTTCTGGGCCTCATCCACTGTTCTAGGGAGCACATCAGCATAGACTGCAGCTGAGTATGGTTTCGCAGCTTCTGTAAGCTTTGCCTGTGCATAACCCACTACCAGATACTGAGATTTCTTTAGTTTATACTCCGGCTCATACCTCTTAGGCGGTATACCCCTAGTGCTTCGGGGTGGACGAATATACCGACTGCCTTCCACAGACTCCCCCTGAGCCTGTATCTCCTGATCATATACCTCCTCAGAGTGCAGATTATCAGTAGTTCCAATAGTATCAGTATTATCATAGGAGGAAGTTTCAAGTGTTACGTCAGGAATATTCAGTGGTTCGGATCCTGGGACCGGTGCTTATGCAAAGGGCTGCACTATGGGTGATGCTGGCTCGATGGTTCCGCCTACTGGGTCTTTTGGGGTCCGGATCTAACACAGGGTGTGACACCCAATTTAGAGGATCTACAGTTTGCTCCCCCTGACCACTAGGTTGGGTGTTATAAAAGAATTCAGTTTCAAGGAAGTTACAATTCATGGTAGTGTAAAGCCGGCGAGTGGACGGGTGATAGCAACGGTAACCCTTCTGATTAATCCCATACCCCACAAAGACACACTTAACTGAGCAGGGGTCGAACTTAGTACGTTCCTGTTTAGGGATATGAGCAAACACAGAACACCCAAAGACTCGAGGCTGCAGGGTCAAAGGTGTCGGGATACTAACATGCCGGGAAAGTACTGAGAGAGGTGTTCTAAGATCAAGAATCTTAGTGGGAAGTCTATTAAGAAGGTAAACATCTATGGCAATGGCCTCGGGCCAGCAAAACTTAGGAACACAAGCATCAAACATAAGAGCCCTAGTGATTTCAAGAATGATCCGATTTTTTCGTTCAGCGACACCGTTTTGTTCTGGAGTATGAGCACAAGTGGTTTGATGGACTATCCCTTTTTCTGAAACAAACTATTTAAAGGTGGTATTAATATATTCCCCCCCCCCCCCCCCCCCCAAATTATCTGACCGAAGAATCTGGATTTGAGCATTAAATTGAGTTTAGACCATATTGTAAAAATCAACAAACTTGGAAAACACCTCTGATTTATTTTTCAAAAAATACACCCCGAGTCATGCGTGAGCAATCATCAACAAACAAAACAAAGAACCGAAACCCAGAGTTAGATCCCACATGCGAAGCTGGGCCCCAAACAACTGAATGAATAAGAGAAAAAACTTTATTCCTACGAGTTCCAGAGTATTGATATGATTGTTTGTGACTTTTTGCAAGAATACAAGTCTCACAGGATAATTGACTCTTAGAAGGAAAAATATTTGGGAAAAGTAAATGCAAATATCCAGCTGACGGGTGACCTAACCGACGATGCCACAACCACTGTTGCCTCTCAACAGTCCCGTGAGCTAGCGCTGCAGTTCCGTTTTGAGCCACATCGTCCACATAGTACAACCCGCCATACTCAGTACCACGCCCAATCACTTTCCCCGACTGAATATCCTGCAAAAGACAAAAACCAGAATAGATTACCACCACACAATTTAATTCTCGGGTAACATGACTAACTGACAACAATTTGTAGGATAGACTTGGAACATAGAGACAGTTTTTCAGAGAGAGAGAGGGAGATATATCAATAGTTCCGATGCCTTGGACCGGTTATAGATCCCCGCTGGCTGTCTGAATAGCTGGCTTTGTTGACTTTGATATGGTGGTCAAGTCATTTTGATCATAAGTCATGGTATCGGTAGCCCCACAATCAATAATCCACCCGGTTCGCTTGGGTTCGTGGGTTAAAAGGGTAACCCCACATTTTGAGGGACCAATCTGCACATTATTATTAATTGGGGGACCAATCTGCACATTACTATTAATTGGGGGGACAATCTGCACATTATCACTTAAAGAAGGCCCAATCTGCACGGAGTTAAGATTTGGGGGACTCATCTGAAAATTTTCAAAAGTTGGGGGACCGAATTGAAAAGTATTGTTTAATGAGGGTTGGGGTTGCAAACTCCCAATCTTAATACCTTGATTATCGGTTGCTGCCTTCCATTTTTGAGAGAGATCCGCCGTTGCACTCCTTTCTTCTTCAAAATTTCCTGCCATTGTCTCCTGTTGCCCGGCCGACGGTGGTCTCGTCCGTGTGGTGGACGGCGGAAATGGATTCATCACAAGCGGCCACTGTTTCCCCGATCCGAAACCATCTTGCTGTTTCACAGATCCGGGACCAATCCTCATCGCCTCAAACCCCGACGGCTCTGGTCTTGCCGCCGGTGGTAGCCGCTGTCTCGGACCAAGAGCAGGTGGCACTGGTCTCGGCACCTGCGTCGCGAAGGCGAACCCAATTTCTCTATCTCCTTCTCCGGCTTCCTGTTCGTCTATGGTGGTGGTGGTCATGGCGGCGCTTTTGATGCTGCCGCCGCCATCTCGCCATGGTTTCCCGGAGGTTGCCGCTTGGCGTTTGCTTCGCCAACCTTCAGGGAACCCGATTAGTTCGTAGTAATGTTCCTTTGTGTGGTTGGGTTTGCCGCAGTGAGAGCATGTTGTTCGTCCACTGTCGCGTTGTGAAGATTCGGACTCCGTTGGTCGCCGATCTGAGCGCGGCTTGGTGGTGGCTCCGCGTCCATTATTCCCTGACTGACTTCGCCCAAGAAAACCAACCCCATTTCCGGCCGATGATGACTTTTCTGAGGCCATAATATTCCTTCGATCCCTCTCTTTTCGGATTATACCGTATGCACTTTCAACTGGAGGCAACGGTGTAGTCCGTAGGATATCCCGCCGATCAGAATCGAACTCCTCCGATATCCCTTGGAGAAATTGGTAAAGTTTGTTCTCTTGTCGGAGTCGATTGAAGGTGGCAATATCTTCCGGGTTGTTCATAGGATTGGGCTGGCGAAGTTCGATTTCTTACCACAACTTCTGAAGATTGCTATAAAATGCTTCAAGGGTATCATTTCCTTGTTTCAAACTATTGACTTTAACTGTAAGATCGAAAAATTGAATTCCATCTACTTGCTGGCTGTACGTGGCTTTCAATCCTTCCCAGAGATCTTTTGCAGTTGGATATTCTACGAAGTTACTCACCATATCGGGTTCCATGTTGTCTAGTAGCCAGGAGCAAACTATGAGATCCGTTTGCTCCCATCTCGAGTGATCAGGGGTACCCTGTTGTGGCAGTGCCGGAACGCCGGTGATATGTCCGAGCTTCCCCCGCCCACCGATGGCGATCTTTATAAGTCTTGCCCAAAAGGAGTAATTGTTTTGATTCAATTTCGCTGCTATTGAAATTGATGTTGTAGGCTGATATTGGTTCTGTTTCTGTAGGAGCATGGCTATCTGATCCGCCAAGGTCCCACCTTCGACAGAGATGTTGGAGGTTACACTAGGTTCTGTCATGGTGGCAGATGATGAGCCCGGAGAATCGTTTGATGGCTATGAACGATAAACCTGCTCTGATGCCAAGTTAAAACTATGATTGTGTGAATAATTCTGTATTCATTGAATTGTGTAGGAAAGATTACAACAGACATACAACATAAAGATACAAAGAGCTATAAACAAGGAAAGATATGTACAATCGTGATCCCACTAAATAAGGAATTAAATCCCATATAATTAGCCATAATCTCTAACAATCAACACCGTCATCGATAGCGACATCCATCGCCTCCAGAATATCACTCTCAGGGCAGCCATTGTTGCAAACCTTGTAAAGGGCTATGTGAGCAAGAGGAGCGATTCCAGCCGCGGTACCATTAGCGTTACCGAATACGTTGGCGCCTCTCACGAAATTCCCAGCTGCGGTGCTGGCGGTGAGGGTCCCATGCCCGTTTTCATCTAACGCCGTCCCATTACCTTCCGTGAAGTATCTCACCCCGATGATCTTGTTGTTTGCACGATGCTGTTGTGGAGTTGAAATCGCACCGGCCCCTCCACCTGGCGGGCGGCGGAGGTATCCCTTCGTCGTTGAACGAGGGATGGCCAGGAGTTATGCATGCCACTATCCAACACACCAATAATGATTCCTCTACCGTAATTGGAATCCATCCAAAATCCCCTGTTTTGGTTCAATCCCAAGAAATTGGGAGAATGCGTTGTGTGGAGTGGTAATATATTTTGCTTCCGGGCTGAGACAAAACCGACCTTTTTCTCCATTGCTTTGACATCCTCTGGCTATAGTCGGGCGGCGAAGCCTTTGAAAACATTGCGGTAAGAGTACACTACGCGCGGTCTGGCGTCGTCGGTGGACGAGGTGGATAATAACGTGGTTTTGGGGAGAAATGTTTGATACCAGCCATGTAAATCGTCTGTATTGGAACTTAGAGTTGCAGTGGAAGGCAACTCGACATGGACGATGTATGTTTCGAGATTGTTGTCTGCGGATCTTACGAGTGTGTATGAATTTAGTACATATACTAACACGAGAAAGGAGATCATCATGTGATTACCCATGACTTAATTTGGAGTAAGATTTGTGGCAAGAATTGTAGATTGCTGTTTATGAGATGTTGGTGGAGTAGGAAAGATAGGTGCATATACAGTACATAGTCTACGCCGTAGTCGTCAACAAATAAGATTGTGGAGTGTTTGCAAGGAAATATCCAAGTGGTTAATCTTATTAATGAATATGCTAGCGGGTCAAGTTGACTTGTTTGGAATAAGTCTTCATTTCATCTAGAGAGCATGCATGGAAAGGGTCAAATGAAAATGTAGGAAAAGATATATACCATTTGTTTGGCTATTATATTACCCATGTTGGGTCATTAAAAAATTTAGGTTGAGATAGTGTCTGAGTACGCATGCTCTCTCTCACTCTGTAATATTTTTTTAATGAAGTATGGGTAAAATTGGTCGAACCTTGTTAAATTTTGATATTTGTTTTTCTATGCTCTTTTTAAAAGCTTATTCTGGGTTGCACAATTCGGTTGCAAAAGTTATGCGCCACATCAAATTTGCAACCGACTATTCGGTTGCAAAGTGATGTGGCATACATGCTACGTCCGATGCTTTCTGCAACCGAAAATTTGGTTGCTACTTCGGTTGCAAGCGATTCGGTTGCTAAATTTTGCAACCATGGTTTTAGTAACCGAAAATTTCGGTTGCAGTTCGGTTGCTGAACACTGTTTTTCGGCTGCAAAATGGCCTTTTTCGGCTGCTAATTCGATTACTAAAGGCTTGTTTTCTAGTAGTGCGTGAATTCTAGGTTTATTGATGAGTCTGTAATTCAGAATTGATCAATATACCAAAACGAGATGGCCAAGAGGAATATTTGATTAATTTCAAGCATGTTGAAGTTTTATATACGAGACGTGGAAATTTCGGAATCAGTCAATATATAGGATATAGCAATTCATAATTTCCATCAAACATAATATATATAAAAAACAAACAAACAAACGTAATATAAAAAACCGATGTACCCAGACCAAATTATATGTACGAATTTGCCCAGTGAAAAGTCCATTACATAAACAATGAGTTCTCATTATTTTTACATAAATACACTTGGACCTTTATTATTAGGTTACCAAAACACAACCAAGCATTACATACATCATAACATATATATACGTCACACTCCAATATTCGCCATAAAAATGTAATCTCTAGTCCACGTACAAAACATCCTTACCAATCAAAGAAAAACAACAATAGGACTTCTCACAGAATGCTTAGCAGAAGTCCAGGTAAGAAATCCCTGAACAACTACATTACTACTAGCACTTGCCAATCTGCTAAACGTCACTTGATACGTCAAATTTTGATCGAGCCCCGAAAACCGAAGAGTACTAGGCTCAACAGCCAACTCAACACCAGGCAATCCCACAATTCCAACACTGTAAGTTGAGTTTGCTTCGCCAACGTTAGTAACTGTCCTGTTATACATCTGAGACTCCGAAACATTCCCAAGAAAAACACTTAATGAAGGATAATTCAGCTCCGCCTCCGATATACTCGAAATTCCTGAGCACCGGACAGCGCGGTTCACAATTATCCCCACCTGTTGGTCTGTGTAATTCAACCCACATAGATAACCCAAGTAATCCTCTGGATGGATGTCATAAACAAGCCCCGGATCTGTAGCCCTTAAAATGTTAACATGACCCGAACCCACACCAAAAAAATTAGCAGGCCTTCGTGTTTCATCCTCAATTCGAGTTCCTCCGAGGTTTACCTGGTCGGCGGTGGTCATGATGGCAGACTTGATTGCAGCTGGAGACCAACTGGGGTGCACGGTTTTCAGCAATGCAGCAACGCCGCTGAGGTGGGGGCATGACATCGACGTTCCTGAAATGATATTGAAATTGGAATTTGTGTTTGTGTTGTGCTCAACGGATACGTGCCATGCAGCTAGGATGTTTTGCCCGGGGCCGACTATGTCTGGTTTCAGGATTCCAAGACTTGCAACATTCGGACCCCTGGATGAAGACGATGCAACTGTTGGCGCACGATTGTCGCCGATTGATGTTCCTCTGAACGAAATTGTGGCCATCGGATTTGAAGTTGAGTTCAGATAGGCTTTGAGTCTTAATCCGTCGGCGTAGCTGAGATGCGTTGCGGGAAGAAGATGGGAGTCGGAATCTACAGAGTAGCCCTGAGGTTGCTGGTTGATTAGAATCATGGCGGCTCCACCGGCGTTCCTCACAGCTCGGCCTTTCGCGATTCTCCCTATTCCTCCACCGAGTTCGCACAACACAATCTTTCCTCGAACATCAACGTCCCTCAAGGATGCCGGCAAGCAAAACGAACCGTTGCTAGAATTCATTCCAGGGTATGTGAGAGGCAAGAGGGACGACGACGAAAAGCTGGAAGGCTGAAAAGTCGATTCCCCCTGCAATTCTTCGTTGTTTCCCAGCACGGCCGTTGCTATTATTTTCCTATCAAGAGAACTGGCACCAACAGTCAAAAACCACGGAGCACCGTTCCCAAGTGTACCGAGAAATGGGCCGTCGTTTCCAGCAGAAGCACTCACGAAAATACCCTTTTCCACCGCGCTAAAAGCTCCCATTGCAATGGAATCATCGTAAAAGTTCGTTGGGGGGCCGCCAAACGAGAGAGAAAGTACATCAACACCGTCATCGATAGCGACATCCATCGCCTCCAGAATATCACTCTCAGGGCAGCCATTGTTGCAAACCTTGTAAACGGCTATGTGAGCAAGAGGAGCGATTCCAGCCGCGGTACCATTAGCGTTACCGAATACGTTGGCGCCTCTCACGAAATTCCCAGCTGCAGTGCTGGCGGTGTGGGTCCCATGCCCGTTTTCATCCAACGCCGTCCCATTACCTGCCGTGAAGTATCTCGCCCCGATGATCTTGTTGTTGCACGATGCTGTTGTGGAGTTGAAATCGCACCGGCCCCTCCACCTGGCGGGCGGTGGAGGCATCCCTTCGTCGTTGAACGAGGGATGGCCAGGAGTTATGCCACTATCTAACACACCAATAATGATTCCTCTACCGTAATTGGAATCCATCCAAAATCCCCTGTTTTGGTTCAATCCCAAGAAATTGGGAGAGTGCGTTGTGTGGAGAGGCAATATATTTTGCTTCCGGGCTGAGACAAAACCGACCTTTTTCTCCATTGCTTTGACATCCTCTGGCGATAGTCGGGCGGCAAAGCCTTTGAAAACATTGCGGTAAGAGTACACTACGCGCGGTCTGGCGTCGTCGGTGGACGAGGTGGATAATAACGTGGTTTTGGGGAGAAATGTTTGATACCAGCCATGTAAATCGTCCGTATTGGAACTTAGAGTTGCGGTGGAAGGCAACTCGACATGGACGATGTATGTTTCGAGATTGTTGTCTGCGGATCTTACGAGTGTGTAAGAATTTAGTACATATACTAACACGAGAAAGGAGATCATCACGTGATTACCCATGACTTAATTTGGAGTAAGATTTGTGGCAAGAATTGTAGATTGCTGTTTATGAGATGTTGGTGGAGTAGGAAAGACAGGTGCATATATAGTACATAGTCTACGCCGTAGTCAACAAATAAGATTGTGGTGTATTTGCAAGGAAATATCCAAGTGGTTAATCTAATTAATGAATATGCTAGTGGGTCAAGTTGACTTGTTTGGAATAAGTCTTCATTTCATCTAGAGAGCATGCATGGAAAGGGTCAAATGAAAATATAGGAAAAGATATATACCATTTGTTTGGCTATTATGTTACCCATGTTGGTCCATTAAAAAATTTAGGTTGAGATAGCGTCTGAGTACGCATGCTTTCTTTCACTTTGTAATATTTTTTTAATAAAGTATGGGTTAAATTGATTGAACCTTGTTAAATTTTGATATTTGTTTTTCTACGCTCCTTTTAACAGCTGATTCTGGGTTATATTAGTTTGAAAAAATGTTTATTTCATCCGTTGAAAATGTCCAATTAATCTCCAAATATAGTTTTGGATATTGGCAAATGTGCGACTCCAATTTTTCAAATCATAAAACTATAGGACAAAGCCCCATCGAAAATCCCCTTTTCTCGCCGATTTTTTCCGTGGATGACCAAGCGAATTTTTTTTATTTGTCCAATAAGATCACACGTAAGATTTTTTTGCCCTACCTTACTAATTAAAAAATAGAGAAAAAAAGAAAGGAACTTGGTCTTTTTTTACATATTAGTAAAAACAATGTGCATTGCACATTAAATACGCAGTTTATCTAATTACTTTTAATTATTAAATTAAATTATTTAAAATATCAACTTTTGAAAATAAATTGAAACTTAATTTTTAAATGTAACTCTCAATTATGCAAATAAAAAAGTAATAGTTTGGAACTAACACTTCTCATACAATGCACGGACACTTTTAAAATATTATTATAGCGTGACATGTCGTGTTTGTATCGAATACCGTATCAGACCCCTACCTGTTAAGCTTAGAAATTAATTTGTATTATATTCATGCATAATAAACACCATCTCATAAATAAAAAATTATAAGGTATATTTCAAAATTAGCATTAAAAATTAAATTATCATTTGAATTTATCTTTTATTTGACTTTATATGCTTAGTTTGATTTGTAAAATTCGTTCATCTTTTCTTTAGATTAAATGAGTCTTATTTCTAATTTTTAAGTTATCCTAATTTATTTAAATAAGTATTTTTAAGGAATGTAATACTTTATAAGAGATATTTAGTGTTAATGACATTTGTCCCTGCCAAGTTAAAAAATTACAATATCGCTCAAATTGTCTCGAATCCAACTTAAAATTCATTTATATAAAGTAAGATTACGGACATAGATTCAAACAAACGTCTATTGTCTCCGACTGCTATTTCTCCAATTAGGTCTCATCCCAAAACTACAAGTCGAGGATTAGAGGTCTTTAAAGCTCATGAAGGGTTGCCTTATGGGTAGGTATTGAAATCTTCTTTCTCGATTTCATCCTAAAATTAAAGTAGATAAAAATGGAAAGAAAAAAATTTAGAAATGTGTATAGAGTTGGGTCGAGATAATACCTAAGTTGAAAGTAAGAAGGTGTTTCGAACAACGTCTCTCGAGCTTGTCTTTTGAAACTAGGACTAAGATGACACTTCGCACGATACTTGATTTGACTCATTCGATATGCTTTTTAGTAAAAGTAACTTCTGAAAATTATTGAGAAGCCCTATTTACGAGGAATGGAAAAAACAAAACGTTTTCATAATTATTGTCTGGCGAGTTGATCTGCAATAGTGCCTCTATAAGTTGAAAGACCATTAGCCATGTTACCCTACATGATGATTTTGGGGGGGCGTATGACGTGGCATGATGTGATGAAGATACCTAACACGACGTGGAATATTGACACATGGTACGATGCGTCAGTCTTAGTTAGTTGTACGCTCGACTTCCGTCCCCGACCAAAAATAGAGGGGTCAATTTATATACCTGAGGAATCGATCGGGTGACCAGGTTCCTCGACCTCCCCAGCTGTGATGCAAGTCAAGCATCTTGCAAGATCTACACTAAATCCAGATAATCTCCGGACATATTTCACTCAAGTGCAGCATATATACAATCATCAACTCTATAGATACATTTGATGCACATTAAGTATGTATACTAATTAGACACGCACAAAGGTCACCACCATAATACCCGTAAAATTCTTGTTAGTTGGTAAGCACATTTATTATTCATAAGATTCTTGAGCTAATTGCTGATTTAGGCATCAGAGGGTTTACGTCATGACCATCCGACTTAGTTCACTATTTTTTCCCTTGTCCCATTTTCAGGCCGAGAGGACTTTCTTTCAAATAAATTATTGAGTCATTAAGCTGGTCGATTCAGCAGCTTCACCAGCCACCAAATTCCAACATGATAACATTACTTATAATATAACAAATATTTTTTCATTTTAGCAAATTGTATTAACAAAATATTGGTCATATTATTAATTACATAATTATAATAAAAAATTAGTAATAGTATTGTGTACTAATTATCTCTCTCCCTCCCTCCCTCCCCCCACCTAACCACCATGGTGGCAACATCCCAACATCAATTTTTCTCGACCAAATCTTGTTCTCAACTATTTTTCAATAATACACTCAATAATAATGTCACCAACACTAAATTTGACTATGTTCATAATCTATTACAATTAATTATTCTTAATCCTGATCATTTCTACATTTAGAAAGACAATATACATCGCTTGATAATAGAAATTTTGTTCTTTAAGGTTTATATTCATTCGCTTTAGTACAATTTTATTAAATTTATATTGAAATGACATATAATTTTAATATTATAGGGTATAAAGCATTGGGTTGTGTGCATTATCTATTATTTTTTACCCCCAAATCCACCCACACAAATTAATTTTCACATATGAAGTATGAAAATTATATTTTGAAGTATTAATATACAGAATAAAAGTATAAAATTATGTGTGTGAGGTATTATGTTAATAAATGGTTTGGGGGGGGGGGGGGGGGGGGGGGGTATTATTATTATTTTTTTCCTTTTTTCTATGAAAGGTGATTGGGTATTTTTACACAAAATGAGGAGCAAACAAAAATTAAAGTTTGAAAATGGAGAGTTAGTACTAAAGTTTTAGCATTAGAGAGTAAATTAAAATTTCTCCTAGTAAAAGATACTTAAAAACTATTGTCCCAATAAATTATTATATACTCATATATGAGATTTTTATAAAATGAGAGACACAATTTTGCAATATTCAATTTTAGCAATATTCATAGTCCTTCCTTATTCATCACCATTGACGTTTTTCCTGCCCCCATTTATCACAATCCTCTCAGATCAACATCTATCCAAAGTATTACTTTTCCTGCACATGCAAGTTAGCATTTAAGTATCGCCACTTTATATTTCCTCATTTGGTTGAATTATTTCAACTCATATGAAGTCTAACGTAACTCTTACTTGTGCTATGAAAATGTATGTCGATACTTGTCACTTATTTTTAACTTTTAGTATTCGAAAATCGAATCTTGTATCCAAACCTTTCTTTTAAATGGTTAATCTTAATAGATAGACACGTAGATTTTAGTTCCTTCCAATTTCTTTTCCTTAATAATTTCTCCGACTTTTAATAACATATTTAATATTTTGGTTGTGACACAACTATCTCTGATTTTATGGTACTCTATCTACTCTCTCCAATTAGATCGGCTCATAATGATAGTGTATTTCAACCACTGATAAGTAAGTTCAACTCTCTTCAAGTTGGCGACATACTCTAAAATCTGTTGTTAAAACTTCTTGACATGTCATGTTAATTAATACATTTTCAATTTCTAATGATGTAGTTAGTTTAATATAAAATATAGTATGACACATAATCATATAAAATGTTTTATGTTTGTCATAAATGCAAACAGACCTGTGTTGAAACACATTTGCTTAATATGTTCGCTTTGTCGAATATTTCCCATAAAAAAAACTTCTAACTTTCTAAGATTATCTGAAGTTGATTTGTGTCATTGGCCCTGAAAGTGAAGCAATTTCAGTGCACATTTTTCTTATGTAGTTCTACCTCTTTACTCGCAGACTAAAAATTTATTTCTCCCGAGAATGCATCTTTTATGCTCTTCTTAAGTATAATTTCTTCATTTGAATTGTAATGCTCCGCTCATCTGACCGTACATATATGATGTCATGTGTGAGTTTAATTACATAATTATGTAATTTAATTGTATCTTTATTGATTTAATTGCGTTAATTGTTTATAATTCCGTGACTAATTCTCGAATTATATGAATATTCATGATTTTCAATGAATTATATTATAGTTACATGACCAATTTGAAATGACATGTTTTACATGTTTAAGTGTCCTTAATTGCAACTTGTTTGAAGTATTAGGATTAAATTGAAAATGAACTTTGGATTAATTTGACATTTTTTAAAAGTTTAGGAGCCTAAATGTAATTAGATCATTTTTGTTCACTTACGAAAATGAATTTTTCGATTTCGAATTCGTATTTGGACACAGGACATCAAACTGAATCCAATGATAGTGATCTTGTATGTTTCTAAGCCCGATCGTTTTATTCCTACTTTCACATCGGTCAGCGTGGACCGGTTATTACACGAAGTAGATACGAAAATATCTTATTTTTTCTTCTAGTCCTTGACTGATCACCAGCCTCCTATTCCTATTCTCACTTTTTTCTTCATCCTCTTCAACCGGTCTCTCTCTCTCTCTCTTTTTCTCTATCTCTCTCTCAACAGCAAAGGCAAGCTTCAAGGTTTCCCTAGTTCAAACTCAAGTATTCATCTTTCTACATCCTTTAATCCTTCAAGATATGAAATATGTTGTTCTACTTCTTCTCCTCTTTATTTTGAGGTTCTTTTATTGAGATTTAAATGTGTATATGATTTATGTGTATATGAGTTGCCATGTCTGAGGTTCTTGAAAAATAATATTTAGGTTAGAATAAATGATATTAGATATCTCTTATGTATTCAATTTGAAGCTTATTGCATTAATTTTTGGTTTGAGGAGTTGGGTAGTTGGAGTTATTAAGACCTCCATTAATGGAGGTTAAAATCTTTGGTAGTGTTAGGGTGTTAAACATGTTTAGTTGTGTTTTGTTGGCCCTAATATGACATATGAGTGTTATATGATCATTCGCAAGCTTTTAGATATGTTGCAATTGCCTTTGGAGGGGTGACATAGCTACTCCGTGGTCATTTGCTTTGAACCCCCTATTTTCTAACGCTTCTAGAACGTCCCATGGCTCGAAAAACTTTTAAACTATTTTGTCCCATACTGTGGGGCATAGCCATGGTCAGGAAACTTCGGAACTAATTTGTTCCCAAACCTTGGGACTTTGCGGGAAGACTTTCTATCAACGTCCCACAACCTTGCGTGGAGACTTTCTATCAATGTCCCACGGCTGTGGGACGTCGCCTTTATTTTTCTTCTCAAGTCATGGTCCTGCTTTCCTTCATGTCTCGTTTGAACTTTAACCTTATTTTTATGCTTTTCTTTTCGTATGTTCATAATTTTTTATACTATGTTTGTGTGTATGTGAATGATCTTGTACGCTACCATGTGATTCCAATTGCATATTAAAGGTGCTCGAATATTCTTTTATGGCATACTCACGCATCATAATATCGTAAATTACAATCATTGCATGCATACATGCATTCAAGGTATTCATAAGTATTGTCGTGCGACTTTTGGTTCATATTTGAGTCTAAGTCATATTTCATGTGTTTGGTTTGTAAGAGACGTTCCAAAATATCATCTATCTTTTTATATTTCATTTTTATATTCACCTCTATCTATTAAATTATTTTTTTTTACACTCTTTAATATATAATTTCATATATTTTCTCTTTATCTTTAGTTGTACTATTCAGTGATATTATTTTTATCTATCAATAAGTAATAAAAAATTTTAATAATAAAAATATACATTTATATGGAACGTGGTAAATATTTATCCTTATATTATTAATTTTATTTTTAAATATACAAATATCTTATAATATAACCTATAATTAATATATTAATTTTAGAAAGAATTCTTATTATAATATTTTATATGTTTTCTATAGATGTGAAGAGTTTTAGTTCTAACTTATTAAAAAATTTTATTTTTACTTAAATGAGTATTTTAAAATTTTTAAATATAATAATAATAATAATAATAATATTTAATATGAATTTATCAAATTATCCTTAGGGCTAATATTGTTAAAAGTATTATCATGAGAAAATATAATTTACATGTATATATCTATATTTTTGGAAATTATTAATACAATAGTGATTTTGATTAAGACATTGTAACTGCGTGCCTTCAAGTATTGATCAAAGTTTAGTTTCTCAAAATTTGCTTTTCCTAATCAGTTCAACTTTCCAAAATTTTGTTCTCTTCTATTCGGCTTAAATTTGGTCATAGTAATTGTCAGATGTTTAAATGTTAATTTTTCGAAACATACTAAAAAGAGAAAATGTCCCATAACTTGTAGATCGTCCCACTTCATGATGAAAATGGGAAATTTATTATTTTAATAGAGATAGTTAGAATAATATTAGAATTAATTTATTCAAAAGTTTATAAAATTATAATTACAGTGCTTTATAATTAAAGAAAGACTTATACAGTATATTTTGATTAGAATTAAATAGAGAGTTTGAATAGAATAAAATATCTTGAAAGAATATTTATGTATCAAATTTGTAATTTACAAAATTCCCCTTGTATTTTATTAAAAGTCTTACAATAAGGGTATTTCGGGCGATCACAAAGTTTCAAGAAACCAAAAACCTTAACTCGCACTTTTATAATATACTAGTAAAAGCAATGTGCGTTGCACATTAAATATACGACTTATCTAATTATTTTTAATTATTAAATTTATTAAATTAAATTATTTGAATATCAACTTTTTATAATAAGTAGTCCTCATTTGATACTTAATTTTTTAATATAACTATATGAATAGAAAAGTTATAGTGTCAAACTAAAACTCCTCTTATGATGCATGAATACGTTTAAAAATATTATTTTATCGTTCGTTTGTATCAGATACTGTGTCGAATACCCCCCACCTATTAAACTTG
Organism: Lantana camara; assembly: GCA_037501455.1. NCBI lineage: Eukaryota > Viridiplantae > Streptophyta > Magnoliopsida > Lamiales > Verbenaceae > Lantana > Lantana camara. The sequence goes on along the minus strand of CM074857.1, from coordinate 95,881,291 downwards.
AAAATCTATTTGTATTAATGCATAATAGACACCATCTCATAAATATAAAATTATAAGGTATATTGTAAAATTAACATGAAAAAATAAATTATAATTTGTATTTATTTTTTATTTGACTTTATATATTCGTTTGATTTGTAAAATTTGTTCATCTTCTCTTTAGATTTTTTTTTTTTTTTTTTTTTTAGGAAAACCGGTCAGGGAGACCGTGAGGTTTTTAAGGAGGCCCTCACCTCATTTATTATAACGAACCCAAGCATAAGTACAAAGAGAGTAAATCCACATGTCAAGGAGACTGAAATTGGAGAAATGCCCACCCCTAATATAGATGTTACACATGGGGCAAATATGGGCATAAAACTTAATACAGGGAGCTTTAATTCTATTATCAGATCAAGTGATGTTGCTCAGGTTATTAAGTGGAGTCCTCCGGACCAGGGATTTATCAAATTAAATGTGGATGGAGCTCTGTTTGTGGATAAAGGGGAAGTGGGTATTGGTATAGTTGCGCGAGACCATAACGGGGTCTGTTTGGCTTGGAAATGTGACCGTTTTGAGAGCCTCTTGGATCCGGAGGCTGTGGAAGCTACTGCTGTTTTGGGTGCACTGGACCTTGCTCATTCATATGGATGGACAAATATATTGGTGGAAAGTGACTGTCTTAATCTTGTAAACAAGGTGCGATCCAATGCGGCGGACAACTCTCCTTTTGGGAATATCATCCAAGATATTAGATCAGTGGCTAGGTCTTTTTCTTGCTGTAGTTTTCTTTTCGTTCGTAGAGTAGCTAATGTGGTAGCTCACTCGCTTGCTCGACATGCGGCTCCGGCCTGCGAAGGCGGCCCGATTGTCCCGCCTTTCCTTGTTAATCTTGTTCTTGACGACTGTAATGCCCTCTAACTGGTGCTACTAGTGTGAGGGCTTCTCGTTTCAAAAAAAAAAAAATATATATATATATATATATATATATAGGAGAGAATAGAATTAGTCACGCGCCTAGGCCAGTAGATAATATTATAACAAAATTAAAAAGAATCATACCTGCCCATTTATTCTTATATGCCGTAGCGTTAATCGGCTTCTCAGAGAAAAAACCATTAATCATTCTGTTAATACCCATGGGACTAGAGTCCCAAGCTACCTGCATACAGTTATTCCTCGACCACCAACCAAGATCAGGAAGTTTTGCATTAAGAATGGACCAATTAAATGGACTAAATAAATAGCTGTCCCATCTCATACCTTTAATAATGAGAATTGCTGTAACAACGTCACTAGGCATGTGTGTGTGTGTAAACATCATTTTTAATTCTAAAGCCAGGTAATCCCCACTTATCCAACTTCAATTTGCCTTTCAATTCCCTCATTAGTGGCATATTCGGGAAGCTCCAGTTATCTTGGTGAAGCGCACCTCTAGTCGCCAAGAAGTCAGCCACGCAGTTACCTTCTCTGTACACGTGTGAGATGTGGTAGTTCAGTTGTTTGATCTGAGCTTTTATTCTCCAAATCACCTTGCTAAGTTCGGTATCCCCTGCTAAGCCCTTGTTCAGCAGTTGGATTGTGACTTGCGAATCCAATTCAATCCAGACTTGGTTCAAGCCCATTGCTAGGACTAAATCTAATCCAACCGAGACTGCCTTTAATTCCGCCAGGTTGCTTGTTGTAGTGCCAATACCTCTGCTAAAAGCTCCAAGAATGCAACCTTGATGATCTCTAATGGCCCCTCCAATACCGGACGGACCCGGGTTACCTCTCGACGACCCATCCGTATTTAGTTTGATCCAAGCACTCGGCGGCCTAATCCAACGAACAATTTTTGTGCTAAAAACCTTTTTATGTTCAATAACAATCAAAAAGAATCTTGCGCTGGCATTGTCACCGCTCCACCATTTCCTTGTTAATTTCCCTGCCTTGCTCATGTTCGTCACATGTGTTCGTATACACTTCAGAATGTTATATGTTGAGAAGTTTTTTCCATTGTGCTTCTTGTCATTCCGCGCTATCCAGATATACCACAATGTAAGAATGGGAACCACAATACGGATGTGCTTATTCTTCCCGAAGGGAGAAGAGGCGATCCAAAACTGCAGAAACGATGCGATCATTTCCACCTGGGGGACCTGCACATTAAAAACCTCAGTTAGTTCTTGCCATATGAGTTTAGCTTTAGGGCCATTCAAAAACAAATGACTTAGAGTTTCGGCATCATTGCAGCAACCGTATTTTGAGGGAAAGATCATTCCTTTTCGGTGCAATCTCTCATCCACAGGTAACCAGTCATGCAAGAGGCGCCAGCTGAAGATCATAATGGTTGGGGTCAGGTTGCAGCTCCACACCGAAGCTAGAAGTGCAGACTTATGTCTCCGTTGCCTTATTGATTCCCAGGCATCTTTAGTAGTAAATCTTCCATCACTTCCTTTGATCCAAACAGGAATATCTCGGGCATTTCGTTGTATAGGGATATCGCAGATTTCCTGAGCTAAGTCGTGGCCAACCATGTCCGTAAGCATATCAATGTTCCAATCCTCATTTGTCCATACGTCTCGGACAAGATAGTTTTGGTAAGCTCCTGGTTGTCGGTAGGATAGGGGCTGCTTTCCGCACCAGATATCCTCCCAGAACGAGAGCTCGCCTCTTCCTAGCCCCCAAAAGATACCACTTTCCGCTTTTTCTCTGACTCGGCAAAGACGTTTCCAAGTAGTGGAATGGAGTTGAGATTGTACAGCATATCTAGGATGTCCATTCCTATAGTATCTGTTTTTCATGAACTCAGCCCATAACGAGTCGCTGGTCCGAAAACGCCACCAAAGCTTGTGTGAATAAGCTTCCACGCTATCATTTATTTTCCTCACTCCAAGACCCCCCTCATCAGTTGGATAGCAGGCTCTATCCCAATTAATCCAGTGTATTCGCTTTTGTCCCTCGCGAGTGCCCCAAAAAAACTTATTCAACATTCGTTCAATTCTATCCATAACGGTCTTTGGCGGTTCCAGGATCTGAATGAGGTGAGTAGGCATGGCCATTAGAACTGATTTGATAAGTTGCAACCGTCCCCCATGTGACAGTCTCGTTGCCGCCCACCCCTGGATACGAGCACGCATCCTAGTAATAATGTCATCATAAAGCTCAATGCGTTTTCGTCCTTTGTAAAGTGGTGCCCCCAAATATTTCATAGGGAGGCGGTCTCGCTTATATCCCATCACATGCCTAACGTTATTTGCAGCAGCATCCAGATTGTTCCCCACAACAAAAGAGCATTTATCCGTGCTCACTTTTTGACCCGATTTCTTCTCATAATCGGTAAGAATTGCCTTGATTTGTTGCAAGGATGTTAATCTACTATTGGTGAAGACAATAGTGTCATCCGCAAAAGAGAGATGGGAGATCACCATGCTTGCCGAAGTTTTGAATCTTACAGCCTCCGAGTTTATCATACACCTGTTCAAAGCAACAGACAAGTAGTCTGAAGCAATAATGAAAAGAGCTGGGGACAGTGGGTCACCCTGCCGGAGTCCCCGTGTAGAGCCAAAAAATCCCGCGGGGACTCCATTCACGAGAATCGAAAAGTAACAATTAGTTACACACCTAGACATCCATTCTATCCATTTGTCCGGGAAGCCTTTAGCGTTTAAGATCTTGAACAAAAAATCCCATTCCAGCCGATCGTAAGCTTTGGCCATATCCAATTTGAGAATAACATTCTTATCACGGCTTTTGCTATCAAGGGCGTTTGCCATTTCCTGGGCCAAAAGGATATTATCACTCATCAATCTGCCCTGTATGAATCCGCTTTGATTTGGCGAGATCACTTTAGGAAGTATTCGAGCCAATCTAGTGTTGAGGAGCTTGGAAATAATTTTGTTGGAGACGTTGCATAGGCTTATCGGACGATAATCAGTCCAATAAGTCGGGTTGTCTTTCTTCGGTATGAGGGTAACCGAAGTGGAAGTATAGGCTTTGGGGAGTGCAGTCCCTTTCATGAACTCTTCTACCGCTTCCGTCACATCATCCGCAATTACGTCCCAAAAGAGCTGGTAGAATTTAGCTCCAAAGCCGTCCGGGCCTGCCGCACTTTCTGATTTAATATCAAACACTGCTCTTCTCACTTCCTCTTTAGTAGGATCCACGGTTAACCACACTCTGTCTTCGTCATTAAGCATCATATCCACATGCTGTAGTTCCTCATCCTCATGTATCTCTGAGGTTAGGAGTTTTTTAAAGTAAGTAGTTGCAGAAGCACGGATCGCCGCCTGGTTGGTTAATTCGTTATGCCCCTCAATTATCGATCTTATCCTACCTTTAAATCTCTTGTTTTTGACCAGGCTGTGGAAGTACTTCGTGTTTCTCTCGCCATCCTCAATCCACCTACACGAGGATTTTTGTCGCCAGAAGTCCTCCTCCATCGCAAGAACCCGGTTCCTTATCGCAATCTTATTGTTCAGATCACAAAGGTTACTCTCTGAAGGGTCATTATCATAAACCAATTCTGCACCGGTCACCTCCAGCTCAGCAGCCTGAGCTTTGTCGAAGATGTTCCCGAAAACTGCCTTGTTCCACCATTTCAGGTGTTGCTTGAGCCTAAACAATTTTCGGTGTAATTTCCGCAGTCCCGAGCCCCATACGGGTTGATTCCAATTGTCTTTCACCACTCTCTTAAAGTCATGATGTCTAATCCACATTTCCTGAAATCGAAAAGCTGAAGGAATACGATCCAATTCATCTTCAAACCTGATGAACAACGGACAGTGATCCGAGGATCCTCGAGCCAAGTGTTTGATATTTGTATGTGGGTACAGCTCACCCCATCCTTCGTTAACAAGCACTCTGTCTAATCTCTTCCAAACGCTCTTGTTGGTCCAAGTGAATTTCGTTCCTTCAAAGAGGGGTTCCATGAGGTGGCAATCTTGAATAAAGTCATAGAACTCGCCCATAGCTTGAAAATCCAAATCTTGGGCATTTTTTGTTTCATCAGCGTTAGTAACCACATTGAGGTCCCCTCCGATAAGCCATGGATGCGTCGTGTCTGGGTTATTATCTGTACAGAAATCCCAAAGTTCCCTACGCGCAACCGTATTGCAACGGGCATAGACAATAGTGAGCAAGAACTGTTGTCCGCTGCTTTTGATTGAAATTTTCATATGCAGGAATTGTCTATCATCTCTGATCACCTCCACCTCGACATCCTCGCACCAAAAGAACCAAATGTGATTAGAGGAATTATGGATAGCATTGGAAAAATTGAATTTTCTACACATAAACGTGACATCAAGATCAATCATAGGTTCAAGAATAGCAATAAATTTAAACTTATTCCTTTTGCAGTATTTTTTGAGGACCCGTCGCCTGCCTTCGTTGCGCAGTCCCCTCACATTCCATATGAGACCGTGCATAATCATTGTAAATCGACATCACTGGCCAACGATTTACTCGTTCTTTTAGAGGCCGTTTGAGTATTTTCGGGGACCGTTTGCAGCTGTAGGATGTTTTTTGGAGGCCGTCCACGCCGCCTTTTTATAACCGGGGTGAAACCGTCTGTTAAGCCTTCGCCGTCTGAGGTGGACGGTCTGTATAGTGCTAGCTGCTTCATTGTAGTGGCGTCTTCACCTTCGGAATTGTCAAGCTCTCTATCCGGCTCACTACCATGTCGGGAATCTCTCTCATCATCCCCTAGCTCACAATCTGTGACTGCATCAGACTTGGAACCAGCCATGTTATCTTCCTGATCTGGCCGTCGTACATTCTCTGTCAGAGCTGTTGGGATTGTGTTCTCTTTGTCTGTAGCCCCCTGCTCCCCCGATAGCTGATTAGAAGTCCCAGTGTCTTGAATATTCTGGGATGGAGCTTTTTATTTCCAGACTTGCGGTACAATCTCTTTATCCTTGCGCATTGTCGCATCACTTTTTTGAGTCGCTGGTCTGGCATTATGATTGTTGTTGGTTCGTTCCTGTGTTTCACGTTTCTCCTGAATGATTGTTCTGAGGTCTGTTTGTTCCACCATATTAGTCTCACCAGCGATATCATGGTAGTCCTTCTGGCTATGTCCCAAGCGCAAGCATCTTCTACAGTACGCCGGTAGACGTTCATAGATAATAGGTTGTAACACGGTACCCCCGTTGAAGCCAATACTTATTTTATTTTTCAGTGGCTGAAGGAGGTCCAGTTCAATACATGCCCTGGCAAAGTCTGGCCTATTGCAATCAAACGTCCCTTCATCGTAGACAAGGGGTTCTCCAATTTGACGGATAATATCATGCAGCATCTCCGGCTTGAAAAACTGAGTCTTTAAGGATGGGAGCTTAATCCATACTGGTGCGATAGAAGACTCCATTTTAGGGTTGAAGGTGGGAGTCCATTTGAGAACACGCATTGGGTACCCGTCGAAGGTAAGGATGCGGCGTAGCCAAATCTTGGAGTAATCCTCATCACAACTAAGTCGAATTAGAACGTGCCTTACGTTCATGACGCCTAATTTGAACTCGCCTTTCAGTTCCAATTCCATGAATAACTCATGAAGTCGTTCCATAGTGGGGTACCCATGTGAGAACTTGCCGATCAGCAAACTGAAAAGGTTTCGAGAGTTCTTCGATTTCATCATCAGATAATTGGATGTGGGGGATCCCATTACGCTCTGATACTGTTCCATAAGGTTTCCTGTTGGGATCTTTGGGGAAAACATGAACCTTCCCCATGCGTGGGATTATTGGCGGCTTTGTAGTCGACGCCGCTGCCGCGTAAGAGCGGGTGGGTTGACCTTGCTGTGCCGTCGTTGGGGCTGATGTCGCAGCAGCCGTCGGTTGTTGGTTGACCTGAGACGCCGTCGGGACGGTGGCCGCTGGGGGCGGCCGTGACATGGCCAGTCGGCGCTAAGAATGATTAGGGTTAGGGAGTTGAGTGTTCACAATCTGACCAAGTGTACAATTGAAATTCTGTCACATCTTCTCTTTAGATTAAAAGAGTCTTAAGTTATCCGAGTTTGCTTTTATTTTTAAGGAATGTAATACTTTATAAAAGATAGGGTTAAACTTTTTTTGCATCCCAACGTTTGGGGTCAGTTGCACTTTAGTACCCAACCTTTAAATTTTAAGGATTTCATGCCCAACCTTTCATTTTTGTTCACTTTAGTGCCCAATTTCAAAACCCGGCGGAATATTCCGATAAAAATACCTCATGTTACATACACATGACTTTTTTAAGGGTAAATTAATCATTTTAAATTTTCACATATTAAAGAATTAAAAAACGAAAATGAAAAACAAAACAAAAGAAAAAGAAAATATGATCTCCATCCTCTTCTGCAGATTCTCTTGAAATCCATTTTCAAATTAGTCTTCAAGACTTCAACACAAATCACAAAAGAAAAGGTCGTCTGAATATAATATTGGTGAAGAATTAATGTCTCTTTCAAGGGAAGGAGAAGGATGAGTGATTTTGAAATTTTACATATTTATCTTTTGCATGTTTCTGCAAATTTGAACTATGTATTCAACAAAAGTAATGGTTGTGGCTGGTGATAAGGGTGGTGGCGGATAACGGTGATGGGTGGGGGAAAAAAAAGAAGGAAATGTAAGAAAGATGTTGGTGGTCGGCGGAAACTCTCGAGAAGATGAGTTGTTGCTTTCTTGATGGTAGGCACAAAATCTGCCGCATGCCTCCAGCACTGAACCCATTGGCGCTTTCAACAATCTCAGATCTGCCGCCGCACACCACCACCGGAGCCATTGTCGCCTTCAACAACCTTAGATCCTCCAACATACATCAATGCCACTGCGTGCCTTGAACACCGCCATTCAGTTGCTTTTGGATCTGATTTTCTTGGAGGGATTTGTGGTGGAGGGAGAGAGATTGGAGGAGGGAGCACCGCCGAAGTTAATAGTGGTGTTGTTTTCCGACTGAGAATCCTTCAAATCTGGAGACTACTCACTTTCTGCATTTGGTTTGAGAAGCTAATAGTTGTGTGAGACAAACCCTCCATTTTTACATCAATACCTCCACTTTTCTCTCTAGAAAGAAACACAAAAAAACTTTCCACCAAAAAAAAATAAAAAATAATAAACACAAAAAAAAGTAAAAGATGAAGAAAGATTCTCCCTTTTTTTCTGGTAAAATCAATCAGAATCTCCAAGTGTTTAAAGCTCTCCTTCAAAACAGATCTAATTTTCTTTTTTTTTTTCTTTCATTTTTTAATTCTTTAATATGTGAAAATTTAAAATGACTAATTTACCCTTAAAAAAGTCATGTGTATGTCACATGAGGTGTTTTATCGGAATATTCCGTCGAATTTTGAAATTGGGCACTAAAGTGAACAAAAATGAAAGGTTGGCTATGAAGTCCTTAAAATTTAAAGGTTGGGTACTAAAGTGCAACTGCCCCCCAAACGTTAGGATGAAAAAAAAGTTTAACCCTAAAAGATATTTACTGTTAATAACATTTATCCCCACCAAGTTAAGAAATTACAATATCGTTCAAATCATCTCGAATCCAACTTAAAATTCTTTTATATAAAGTAAGATATGGAAGGTAGATTCAAACAAATATTTATAGTCTCTGACTGCTCTTCCTCTAATTCGGTCTCATCCCGAAGCTATAAGTCGAGAATTAGAGGTCTTTAAAGCTCAGGAAGGATTGACTTATAGATAGACAATGAAATATTCTTTTCCGATGTCATCTTAAAAGTAGATAAAAATGGGAAGAAAAAAAAAATAGAAACGCGTATAGAGTTGGGCCGAGATAATACCTAAGGTGAAATTAAGAAGGCGTTTCAACCAACTTCTCTTCGAAACTCAGATTAAAACAACTCTTTGCACGATATTTGCTCTATCTCGCTCGATATGCTCTTCAGTAAAAATAAGTTTTAAAAATGATTGAGAAGCCCTATTTAATTTACAGGGAATGAAAAAAATAAAATGGTGTCATGATTATTGTCTGGTGAGTTGATCTACACGTGAATGGTACCTCTATAAGTTAAAAGACCATCAGCTACGTCAGCCTACCAAATGTCTTTGGGAGCTTATGATGTGGCATCCACTAAACCAGATAATGCTTAAACGCCCCCTCTTAAGGTGCGCCTGTGACTTTCTTGTTTATCCCAAAACTTGTTGTGGATGTCCCAGAAGCACTATAGCTTCAGCACGACCTAGAATGACACAAGGCACGATGCGTCTGTCTTAGTTAGTTGCACACTCGACCTCCCTCCGACCTATGATAGAGGGGTCAGTTTATGCCTAAGGTGAAAATCGGGAGACTTGGTTCCTCAACCTCCCCAGTTGAGATGCAAGTCAAGAATAATGCAATACGTGTATTAAATGCAGATAATCTCCTAATCTATTTCGCTCAAGTGTACCATACCTACAATCATCAACTCTATAGATGTGAATTAATTTATTGTCTTTCAATTCGTTAGACATCTCTTATTATAATAAACTCTTTAAATTGTAGACAAATTTAGCATCTTATATTATTAAATTTGACCACAATTAATTAATATATGAATATTAAAAGAATCCTTATTGAATTATACATGCTTTTAATTAATTAAAGAAGTCTTAATTCTCTGATATGAATAGTCTTGCTTTAAGTGAATAAGTAATTTTTTAATATTTTTAAGTTATAACTGATAATATGTATTTACATAATTAACCCTGCTTAAAATTATTAATATAATTATTATGAGGGTATTTTGGCCGATCTCAAAGTTTCAAGAAACTAAAAAATCTAACTCGCACTTTTATAATATATATTGATATAGGTTTAGTCTGATCTTATGGTTCTGAAAGAATTTCGTTGTCTTTTTTTTTTTTCTTTTTTCTTGTCGGTTTATCCTTTACTCAAAACTTTACGTTGGATTATATATTTTTTGTGTTTTTTTTTTCTTTCTTTTTTCTTTCCTTGTATGAAGAGTCGTGTTACTCTTGCATTTGTACAAAGCGTTTTTGCCACACTCCATTACTAGCCGTTGGATGCGTGTTCTTTATATAGGGACTTATGTACTTTATTTTCTTACTTTTTACATTACTGAAATAAGATTACTGCTATTGAAACCCTAATTCCCTTTCTTCTTGCTGCGCATTGCTTCCGCTTCTAGGGTTTCTTCATGGTATCTAGTGCAGGTTGCTCCAAATCCAGCCTCCTTGCTTGACGATTTGCCCTGGTTTCTTCTTAATCTGTGTTTTTTCCTTGAGTTCATCTATGTTTTTTTGCTTTTGCCCCCTTCGCTCAATATGAGTACCGACGACAAGAAGAAAGCCGTCATCATGGACGCTATCTCAAGATGAGTCGCTTACTATCTCTAACAGCGATTCATCAGTGCTATCTGCGATTACCCTCACCATGGACGGTAAGAATTACCTTATTTGGCGACGGACGATGAAGATCGCTCTTGAATCCAAGATATAGCTTGGATTCGTTGATGACACCGTAGATCCACCAACTGCTAAAGATTTACCTACAAATCCTGGAAACGAGTGGATAACACGGCCAAAGCATGGATCCTCAACTCTCTGGCCCCGAAGATTCATCAGAGTTTTCTTTATGCCACCACCGCCAGAGAGCTTTGGGAGGACCTTGAACAGAGGTATGGCCAGTGTAATTGACCATTGCTATATCAGTTGAAGAGAGATCTGAGTTCCATCAGTCAAGGTAATCTGTCTCTAGCCTCCTACTTTAATCGCTTCAAAATACTTTGGGACGAATTGGCCAACCTGAATGATCCGCCTACTTGTGCCTCTGGTAATACTTGTGTTGTCTCTCGCTATATTTCTGATTCTCAGTCCTCTGATATGTTGATCCAGTTTCTTATGAGGTTGAATGATTCCTATAATGCTGTTAGGAATCAGATTTTAGTCATGGATCCCCTCCCCAGTGTTAACAAAGCCTATTCTATCATATCTAGGGTTGAGTCTCAGAGGGATACACATGTTGCTTTTAATGATGTCAGTAATAACTCTGTTATGCTCACTAAGAATGTTACCAACAATAGAAGGTTTGGCATGGGAAGGGGGTTGAATAAGAGGAAAGACAAGCCTGAAAGGGTATTGTGACATCTATAGCAGCAATACTCACAATACTGATACCTGCTTCAAAATTACTGGAGAACCAGATTGGTATAAGGCATATAAAGAAAGTGGGCCAGTGGAGTTGGCTCTTCTAAAAGATCTTTAAAAAATGTTGCTAATGCACTGGCAGAGACTCCACTGGATCTGCATCATGACTCTACCAATACTATTTCCCATATTTTTGGTGTAAACATGTCTGACTTGATTAGGTAGGAACTGATTAAGTTCCTCAAGGACAACAAGGCTGGAGGCTCAGAACAGTTGCACTTTACTTCTGAGTTTTCAGGTATTTCTTGGCAAAATATTTTGGTTTGCTCTAATAGACTTACTTCTTATCATTAGATAATTGATTCTGGAGCAACTAGTCACATCTGCTCCAAACTTGAACTGTTCACTAGTTATCATGTTCCTGAAAACAAAATACCGATTTACTTACCTGATGGAACATGCCATCATGTTAAATTCATTGGCACAATTAAATTGTCCCATAATTTTACCTTAGAGAATGTTCTCTACATACCCTCTTTTAAGTTTAACTTGGTTTCAGTTAGCAAAGTCACTGATGCCACTGATAGTGAATTTGTTTTTTCCAAAACTCACTGGACTTTGCAGGTCCAGAAAACTAAGGAGACTCTTGCCTCTGGACAAATTCACAACTACCTTTACATCTTTAATACCACTGATTTGAGTGTTCATCATGCCACTGCTGTTTCTGAAGGCATGTATTTTAATCATTCCAATTATAATTCCCTTGAGGGAAACTCAAATAAGTCTGCTGTAATCTGTAGCAGAGACAATAGTTGCTTTTCTGTAAAAACTCAGAGCTATGGTGTCTGGCATAAGAGACTAGGGCATGCATCAGTTGATACTTTGAAACATTTGTATATTCCTATAACTGTTGATTCTAACAATTCTGTTTGTGATGTTTGCCAAAGGTCTAAGCAGCATAGGCTGCCCATCCCTCTCAGTAGTATATATTCTAAGGAGCCCTTTGATCTTATTCATATAGATCTTTGGGGCCCTTACAAGATTAAAACCCGTTCAGGCTGCCACTATTTCCTCACTATGGTTGATGACTTTACTAGATGTGTTTGGACTTTTTTGATGCCTTACAAACATCATTCTTACTCTTATATTAAAGATTTTTTAACCTATGTTAAAACACAGTATGACAAAGTTGTCAAAACTGTGAGAAGTGATAATGGAAATGAGTTTGTAAATTCCAATTGCAAAACTCTCTTCCAAGAAAAAGGTATCACACATCAAACCACTTGTGTTTACACACCACAACAGAATGGGGTTGTGGAAGTTAAACACAAACATTTGTTGCAAATAGCTAGAGCTCTTATGTTTCAGTCTAATATGCCTATTCATTTTTGTGGTGATGCAGTTTTGAATGCCACTTTTATTCTGAATAGGTTGCCTAGTAGAGTGATTGATTGGGATACACCTTATCATAGACTGTTGCATACTGTACCTTCTGATGATTGTATTAAAACTTTTGGATGTCTATGCTATGCTGTTGATAATGGCCCCACTAGAAATAAATTTTCTTCTAGAGCTTCCAAATGTGTTATGTTGGGATATGTTAGTGGAAAAAAGGGGTATAAACTATATGATCTTGACTCTAAAACTGTTCTAGTCTCTAGAGATGTTAAGTTTTTTGAGGATGTGTTTCCTTATAAGAATGTGAATGATTCTGCTTCCATTACACCTTATATATTTGTTGATGACTTTAGTCCTTCAGTAGTTGCTTCTGATATTCATGATAAGGAAAAGGGTCAGGAAATTTCTAAGAGTGGTAATAATTCTCTTGAGAGTTTGTCTCCTGATGACACTATTGTTAGTGATACTGGTCCTTCTAATGCTCCACAACTTAGAGAAAGTCAGAGAATTAAAACTACTCCTGTGTGGATGAAGGACTATGTTTGTAATGCTAGCTTTGCTATTACTTGTGATAATAATGATTACAGTCAGTTATGTGTTGGAGATAACTATCCTTATGCCTCTACTTATCTTGCTTTCATGGAGAAAATAGCTCCTTCCAGAACCTGTTACCTACAAACAGGCAAGTAAATTTCCTGAGTGGGTAGAAGCTATGGAAAAGGAGCTTGAGGCCCTTGAAATTAATGAAACTTGAAAGATCACTACTTTACCACCTGGCAAGAAGGCCATTGGATCTAAGTGGGTTTATAAAACAGAATACAATTCTGGTGGTTCCATTGATAGACATAAAGCCAGGATTGTGGCTAAGGGTTTTAACCAAACTTTTGGAATAGAATATTTTGACAGTTTTTCACCTGTGGTTAAGTTAGTCACTATGAGGGTTTTCTTATCCATTGTTACTATGAAATGTTGGGGTTTATGTCAACTTGACATTAATAATGCCTTCTTGCATGGGTTTTTGGATGAGGATGTTTATTTGACACCTCCTGAAGGGTACACTAAAGCTGGACATGGACAGGTCTGTAAACTGAAGAAATCTTTATATGGCCTTAAACAGGCCTCCAGGTAGTGGAATCTTGAGTTTACAAATAAGCTGATTGCTTATGGTTTCATACAGTGCCCTCATGATCATTGTTTGTTCACTTTTACCAAAGATTCTTGCTTTCTAATGTTGATAGTTTATGTCGATGATGTTTTAATTTCAGGGTCCGATGATTCTAACATTCTTGATGCCAAGAAGTATTTACATAATGAATTTACAATCAAGGATTTGGGAAATGCTAAGTATTTCATCGGTCTTGAGATTTTTAGATGTTCCAATGGGATGGTTCTTACATAGAAAAAATGTATAACTGATTTGCTCAGTGATGCAGGGCTTTTACATACTAAGCCTACTTCTACTCCTTTACCTAGTGGACATAAGTTTCCTCCTGGGAGTGACGTTCCTGACACATATCCTGCTCAATATAGGTGATTAATTGGGCGTTTGTCATATTTAACTTTAACCAGACCAGATTTAAGCTTTTCCATACAACAACTGAGCTAATTTGTTTCTAATCCTTTGCAGGTGCATTGGGATGCAGCCATTCATGTGCTGCGGTATCTTGCTGGAACCCGGACAGCTGGACTTTTCTTCCCAACTGATAGTTCTTTTGCCCTTTCTGCATTCAGTGATGCAGATTGGGTAACAAGTGCTTTGACACGAAGGTCACTAACTGGGTTTTGTGTTTTGTTAGGTGGCTCGTTGGTGTCCTGGAAGACTAAGAAGCAGCCTGTCAGCAAATCTTCGTGCGAAGCAGAATATAGGAGCTTAGGTGCCACCGTAGCTGAGTTGCAGTGGCTGAGTTACTTACTTTCAGATCTTCACATACCTGTATCTCTGCCTACTGAAGTATGGTGTGACAACAAAGCAGCTCTGCATATCACAGAGAATCCGGTGTTTCATGAATGTACTAAGCACCTGGAAATCAATTGACATATCGTTCGCAACTGATAAGTCATTTATTTACTAATTATTGAGCTTACAATTGTGATATTTTATTCCATGATTTGGTTTAATGGTGGACTATTGATTGGTTTAATATTTCCTTGTAGGAAATCATTTCTTACATGAATTCGAGGAAATTGGGTTCAATTGGGTTACAATTCTTTCAGCTTCAAACAACGTGACTGGAGAGGGCCTTTTTCTAAATACAATTAGAAGTTAAGTGGGCTAGATGATGTTTGACAGCCCGCGCGCTCGTTATTTGGAAACCCGCAAGGCAATTTTTTTATTTTTTTTGGGTGAATTAAATTATGATGAAGGCAAGAAGCCCAACCTCTTGTTGTTGGCCACGGTTGGAAGAGGCCTTAACCCTCAATCTTGTTTTATTGTGAGAGAGTTAATTCACAAAAGAGTGGGGCAGCACGTTCTCAAGATTAATAGCTTGAAGAGAGACGTTACTCTTGGTGAAAGTGGGCAATTGATGGCAGAAAGTGGGAGGAACGCAGCAGTCCCACTTTGCACTATTTAGTGGAGAGAAGATCATGCAGAAGAGATACAAGTTCTTACGCCATTCACAATACGCAACAGCAGTTCTCATTCGTTCGGGAAGAGGCTTTTGTGCATCACATAGTTTCATTCTCTTTCATTCCTTTTATTTTTGTTTGAGTACTATGTTATTTCCAAGACTTCATTTGTTTAATTTCGTTATGAGTAGCTAATTTACTTTTTAGTTGGGATTTTCCAAGTATGTTTCAGATTGTGTGAGACAATTTATTTTGGGTTGATTAATTCAAGTTATCCGTTTTATTTCCGATTTCATGATATTGTGTTTTGCCTTATTCTTTGATTTAAGAGCTCGAATCTTAGAATACCCACTCACATATAGCTAGTTAACTTATTTGGTGGTGATAATCGGATAATTAACAAAGTAGCAATCAACACTAGGTTGTTAAGTTTGGCTGATTTTGTGTTGTGGAATAATTCGTTCTAATTAGGCGAAGTAGGATTTTCTACTAACTCGGTTAGGGCTAGTGTTTCTTTAGCTCGTAAAGCAATTGGTTAATTGAATCTTTGAAGGAGTTTCTAAAAAGGTTATTAGCTAGTTAGGGAATAGTCTTTAGGAGTTTCTTTAGATTATTCTAAAAATACGAAGAGACGAGGGAGCCTAAGGTAATTAGTAACTATAGCTAGCCTAACGAGGAATTAATCACCCTGTCTGTGATCATAGTCTGATGCATGCGTAGGAAAATCCCAGCTACTTGTTATTTACTGAATTAATCTAAGTGCCAGCTAAGTTTAGTTGTTAATCGTTTATTTATTTAATCAGTTTCATTTTTATTTATTTTCATCGTTAGTTTAATCTAAAAATCTAAAACCACCCCCGATTTTAATTGTTTGCTTCATTTCTTGGCGTATTAAAAGATTACAAAATCGTCCAATCCCCGTGGATCGATACCCGTTGCCACTATTTTACATTTTAATCGTGTGCAATATTTGGGATTTAATCTTGGTGGTCTCGACCCCCATCAGCAATCAGTTCAAGAAAGGCTTTATTTCCTTACGGTATATTTCTACTACTCAGCAGCTGGCTGACATATTCACCAAGTCTTTGGGAGGGCCTTTATTTCATCGTATTTTGTGCAAGTTGGGCTTCTTGTTCAACGAAGCTCCAACTTGAGGGGGTTGTTGGATTATCTATTTTTGGTGTTGTTTTTTTCCTTTCTTCTTTCTTTCCTTGTATTAAGAGTCGTGTTACTCTTGCCTTTGTACATAGTGTTTTTACCACGCTCCATTACTAGCCGTTGGACGCGTGTTCTTTATATAGGGACTTATGTACTTTATTTTCTCACTTTTTACATTACTGAAATAAGATTGCTGCTATTAAAACCCTAATTCCTTTTCTTCTTGCTGCGCATTGCTTCCGCTTCTAGGGTTTCTTCACTTTATCGTCATGCAATGTGTAATCTGCAGATTCTTTTTTTTGTTTGCTTTTTTGTTTTTTTTTTTTTGTTTTTTTTACATTATGAGTAATCTGTAGATTCTTTTTTTTGTTTGTTTGTTTTGTTTTTTTTTTTTAACATTGTGATTTGCGGTCTAAACTCTAAAACCAGCTATCATGATCTTTTAATGTGCAATCTTCTAGGTTTTTTGTTTTTTTTTTTTTTAAATATTTTTTCTTGTAGGCTAAAACTCTAGCTATCCGGACCTTGTAATGTGTAATTTGTCGTTTTTATTATGTTTTTTTACATTATTTTACATTTTTCTTGTAGGCTTTAGTTTTGTTTTTAGGTTATCTTGTATTCATGATCTTTTTTTGTTTTTTTAATCTGTGGTTTGTTCAAACGTGATGTGCATAACCACATATGCACAGAGTTGAATATAACCAGAAAAAATGGCTGAAGAAAATTGATCCAGAAGGTTTGGATGATGAGGGTTAGCAGAGGAGGCTTAAACCATGTAATTTATTACTCTTTTTAACACACCCCGTGTTTCTTGCTTGGTTCAATAATCAATGAGGTGGTGTGCGTATTTAAAACAATGGACTGTGCAACAAAAGATATGCACAAGGAGAGAGAAAAAGAGGAGAGTGCTACGTGAGTAATGGATGAAAATTTATAATACAAAAATAGAAAATTTTGGGTAATTTTGATCGAAATTTGGTTTGATAAAACTTGTTATAACGAAAAGTCAACCGAGATTGATATAAGTGGCTAAAGAGTTTTTTTTCCAGTGTAATGACCCGAGTTCAAATCCCTCTAATTACTTGGGGGTTTATATGTTTAAAAAAAATGGTATAACGAGTAAACGAGTGTTTTACACTAACTACGAATTTATGCAACAATATGGGATGTAATATGGCTTGCTAGCAATCTATTACAGTTTGATGCTTCGTCATTAAAATATTTTTCGAGTATGGCGGACGACAGTTTAATGGTAGGATCAACTTGCAGTCCGTAATGCTGCGAACCAGTCACTATGAAGAGTTTCGAAGCCTGGGGAACAACAATGTCTTTACCCACAACAAAAGAAGAGGTTTTCACGCCATACTTGATAATATATATTAGACCGAGTTGAGCATAGAGTCGTATACTAGCTAGAGGCATGTTTATAAAAAAAATAAAACTGGCATCGAGATATGGCTTCTTGGGGCCCAGGATTCATTAGATCCCAAATACGTTCCATTTCATTACAAAAGTTAGGTTTAGGAAAAACCTAATTTTTAGGGAAACGAAAAACCTATATTTTAGTGTCACCGGTTGTTCTCGCTATCGCCCTTGTCGCCGGAGTCGCCGCCACATCCTTCTCACATTCACCACCGATTCCTTCTCGCCGTTGCTACCACGTTCTTCTCACCGATCATCACCGCGTTCTCTCTCCAAGCCGTCATCTGCCCTTCACGTCCTCTCACTGTCGCTGCTATGTCTCCTTCTTAGTTTTTCATTCCCCATCTTTTCTCGTTTTTTAGTTGCTGAAATGGGAGTGAATGACATAGTTGTGTCATTTCTTTTTTTTTCTCAAGGCTATTTTGATAATTTTGCCAAAATGAGAGTAAAATCTAATTACAAAATTGAAATGGGATGTTAGTTTTGATATTTTTTCCATTCGGGAGTAAGGTCTAATTTTTCTACCGAGTTGGAGAGTTTTCCCACGTTGTCGCCTCATTTTTTTCCAAAAAAGTCCAAAAAACACTTGAAAACCACCTCAGTTCACATATCACCATTCACATAATAATAAAGATACCAATTTAATATATTACTTTAGAACTTTTGTAGCATTATATACACGTAAAATCTATACGTGTGACCCCGTCTCTTCGGCAATCCAGGTACGGCGTCATGAGAGAGTTTAATTATGTATATTTGTAAATTATGTGACTCGCATGTCTTATGTGTCAACGGAGTTTCATTTTAATTATGTGTGCCTTAGGATTTAATTATATGTACTTAGACTCAATTGTCCAATATTTGAAAATTAGGGTGTTTTGGGCCTTCATGGCTATCTTGAGCTCGGGAATTCGAATTTGAATTTCAATCTTACCGTTGGATTCGTCTCAACAATTTGGATTCAATGGAATTAACCTTATATTTTTCTATAAAACCTATTTGAACACCCTACTGTTTTAAAATTAGATCCGAACGGACCGGATCCTATTTTAGCCAACCCGTTTCAGCCCAAGAAAAAGGGCCAATCCCCTTTCTTCTTCACCCATTCTCACGTGACATGAGAGGAAGAGAAGGGAGAAGAGAAACCCCTATTTTTGGCCATTAAGCTTTGGAGGTCGAGCTTAGGACATCCAATCGTTCGAATTCGACGATCCAAGGTAAGATTTGTATTCCCCTCGTTAAGTGCTTCATTTTAATAACTTTTTCGTGCCGTGGATATATGCTTATATATTTCGTTAGGGAAGATGATGAATAGTGTTGGGTTGGGAGTTCGGCGTTCTTAAGCTCGTTGCATGAGCTCTTATGTGTAAATATATGTTCTCCATGTTGTACTTGCTTCGTGGAATGATTTTTATGCATTTTTGTGGTTGCTTCTTGTTGTTGTGTGGCTTTGTTTCCCCTTCCTGATGCCATTTTCGAACTGCTGCTTCTCTTCTGCCAGACCAGGCCAGAACGGCCATTCCCCACTACCTTGTAGCCGGAACGGCCCTTCGCGGGTTTGGCTAATGTCATGCTCCAAAACTGGGAAGGGTCGTTCCCAGGTTGCTCTGTGCTCGGAACGGCAGTTCCCAGGAGGTGGAATTGGTATTTTCTTTATAGACACTTGGGGAGCAATCGGGTAGTTGGGAACAACCATTCCCATCTTGAAGTAAAACTCAGAACGGCCATTCCCGTTGTCCAGGAGCTCTGGGGCGTTCGTGGGAACGACCCTTCTCACCTTGTGTGAGGCCGTTCCTAGCCTTGTTTGTATGCTTTTGAGTGTTTTGTGAATATTATGTTACGTTATGACTTTATTTTACATTCTAAGCTTTATTACTTCTATTTATTTGCATGTTTTTGATATAAATTCGCATCATATGCTATAAAATGCGCATTAAATGTGATTTAATGTTAATACATGATTTTCTTTATGCATGTATACATGACTCATGACTTCATTCTAACTATAAGCATACGCCGTGTATCTATGTGATTCATTCTTGAGTCTAAATCTTGTTCTTGTGTTCAGTTTGTCTAGCTATACCCGGGGTGGTATTTTGTTGGCCGAGTTGATTCCGGGGTGGATCAAACGTCTTATCTTTGGCCTCGTCGATGTAAGGTGATGTTAGGATTATTAGTATGACCTTACTCTAATGTGCCCAATTTTGAATACATGTGGTTCAATAACCCTTATACATACATAAATATGTCTGAAATATGTATTTGTTCGGATATGTTACGAGTTGCAAGTATGATACGCAATGTACGAGCCGATGTATGCTTGTTTTGGGATTGATATGTTATGTATATGTATGTATGTATAAGTTCTGTCCGTCTGCAGCGGGTTAGGTTCTGTTCTGTTTCAGTATGTTCTGTGAATGTTGGGCCCTAGGAGCTATGGGTAAGGAATCCCCGGGATAGTTCCACCCAAGGTATTATGCACGACTCCGGGAGCTAGGGAAGGCGTGGTATTTTGATGCCTTCGGTATAAAAATCGGAGAGGACACGTTGTGGGTTAGCTACCCCTCGTGGGTTGTTAAAGTTTTGGATGTTTAGGGCCGTGTGTGGCTTTTCCATCATTGGTGTGGTGGTTGGATATGTTCTAAATTTCTGTTTTGTTCTGTTTTAAGGAATAAATTTTGGAAGCTCTTACCCGCCGAGCAATCTATTCTGTTTGTTCTGTTATGGTTCGTGAAATAGGGATAGATTCATAATTAAGTTAAAATTTGGAAATGTTTTATTAAGATAAGCTAAATTCTGAAATATGTTAAGAAAAGATAAGTTTTGTTATGAAATGTGATATGATAAGATATGAACGTATGTGCATGCTATGTATAAGATAAGCTCGTTTTGTTTTGTTTTGCAAGAAACCCTGTATGTATATTGATGGGTCTGAATATGGATTACAGAGTCCGATCACTTTAGAATTTGTTTAGAGGGAGTAGGCCAGTCGGAGTTCACCGGAAAAGATGGGGGTTCTACCTGCTAGGACAAACACACAGACAAAGTCAGAAGGCCAAGCTGGGGAACTGGGGGTGATACCCAGTTTGGCTCTCCGACGCTCAAGTCAGATGGAAATCTGAGAGAAAATGTAAGTTGAGTAAGAAATTACTGTAATGGAGGTTGCTTACAGAGATGGAGATGAAGACTCCTATTTATAGTTGAGGGTCAGGGACCCTTTAGTCATTTGCATCGTGTGGTCCTGGCTGAATATTACCCTAACACGTGGAGTTGCGAGAGAAACCTGGGAGGAATATTATCTGCAAAAGCTGGCGAAAGGTGGTGTTGGCAACAATGGTAGGTGCGCGGGCATGTACGATGTGTCAGAGAGCCGTTTGGGGAGTTGGTAACGAGGGCTCGGGAGCACGCTCGTGTCAACTAAAGCCTTGGTGGCCAAGGAATCCACTAGGGGATGAGGGCCAGGGCTTGTGTAACGATTTGGAGCGGAAGCCTCTCTGAGGGAATGTAGCGTTCGAAGAGGGCTTGCCTTGGTTGCTAATCATGCGGTGCGAAGGGCGCTCATGGGAGAGCGGTAACAACGATCACGTGTAGAGGCAACGGAGGCGGCACGTGTTCTGGGAGGATACTGGCACTTCAAGGGCTTCAGCGCTCGTGTATGAGTGTCGTGACCGCAGGACAGGTGTCGCTGTCTTGTAAGTGCCACGTGTCCAAACGTTGGACGAGCGCATTTTGACCCCATCATTTTGCCCCCCAATTCTGTAGCCCTTAGTGATAAGGGCTGTAGAATTTTATCCACTGCAATCCATCGTACGTGTCGCTCGCATGAAGCTTTGCATGTTGAGCAATTATCTTTCTGATCACTCCATTAATGCAGTCCTTTCGCTTGACCGCTTGTAACGTCCAAGCATTAATTGCAGTCCTTTCTTCTGACCATTTGGAGCGTCTAAACATTAAATGCTGATGCGCGTGGGGCGCGTGAGTCTTGGGAGGTACGTGACGGTTCAATAAAGTGAACGGTTTCCTAGGCGGGAAATGATTACAATTTTGAATTTTTGCCAAAAACCATACCAACTCCCATCCCCATAAATAAGGGATTCTGCATCCATTCCATCTTTTACGCGAACAAATCTTCAAAGCATCCTTTAGCAGAAAAACTCTTTGCATTCCAGCCTCAGAGCATCCCAAATCTTCCTTCAAGCTTTCCCAGAAATTTCAAGGTAATCTTTGGTGAAACTTTCTAACTTTTGCTAACCTTAGAATCACAATTAGGATTTAGCGATTCCTTAGGCTTCTACTTTCCAGAAATTCCCAATCTCTCTGGATATACAACATTTCCTCGAAAATATCCCCAAATCTTTTCCAAATTTCAACATCACCATGGCCGATCAACATGTAGAAGAGTTTGCTCGTGAAGTAGAAGAGATGGCCACCCAGAATTCGTCTCATCCGAATTCTTCCAGGGATGAAGGGTTGGAAGCGGCCTTGATAGCCATAGATGAAAGGGACCCAGAAGGGGTTGAACCTCTTTTTGAAGAGATGAACCTGGTAATGGAGGCGGAGAGACAGGGGGTGACTCTTCCAATAACTGAGAGCGCGACTCACCCTCATCGTCATACCGTGACTGTGGCCATCGCCGCTCCGGCATCGGAAACAGAAGAAGCAGCGGGGCCCTCCCAAAGAGCCCGTGACAAAGGCAAGGGCAAGAAAACCAAGAAAGCCAAAAGGCCCAACGAGGGTGAAGGCTCGGGTATGCAATCGACCGAGCGTACCCCAGATGAAACTCCCAGTACAATAACTTTGGGAGAAGTGAAGACAATGTTGGCACCCATCTACTGGGATGAGCGCTTCTCATAGAGGATCCCTGCTAGCCACGAGCGTGCTAATCGCCCGCCTCCCGGTGAGATGGAGGTCTACATGGATGCTGTAGGTTCTGCGGGCCTGAGGTTCCCCATTCCACGCCCTGTGGCCCTTATTCTGAATGACTTGGGCCTCTGCCCCTCGCAAATTGTGCCCAACGGTCTTGCACTGTTAATGAGCTTTGTGATACTCATGAGATGCGTTGGTTACGATCCCTTCCTGTGGAATTTAATGCTCTTCTTCAAGTGGTCAGCTCGCCGTGCTCATCGCCTGAGGCGGGTTACTTCTATTATATTCAAGCGAAGAACCATTTGAAGTTAGTTAACTCTCCCTCCACCACCTATGGCCCGAACTGGAAGGAGAAGTTCATTTTTGTTAGGGCCCCAGCAGATGAAGGTTTTGGGGTGTCTCTAGATTGGATCTCGCACGGGAAGGGTTCACTTGTGAAGAACCGCCTGGAATCTGCTTTCCCAGAGGGTTGGGCCAAAGGCTTGGCGGAGGCGTTGAGGGACGAGGGTCACCTGATTCGTGCTAAGGATTGGATTAACGATGCTGAACTTATGTTCCTATGTGGGCTTACCAACGACCCGCATTACCTTGATAATCCCCCCGCTCGTGACTTGGAAAGAGATGGTTAGATTCTTAGGGCGCTAACTTTTAGTTAGGAATACTAACTGTGTTTTCCTTTTGTAACTTTGAATTTTGAGGAATTGGTTTAAGGGTTTCTAACCCTCGTTTTCACTTTCTTTGTAGGAGAGACAATCTTGGAAATGGCCGGAGGAATTAGACACGCCGCTAGATTTGCTAACGCCAACAGGCTTCAAGCCCAGCAAGAGGAACAGCAATGCCCTCGAGGCCGAGGAGCGGGCAGGGGGGACGCTCGAGGTGGCCAGCATGGCGCCAGCTCGATTACGGCTCCCGGGGCTCAAACTCAATGAGGCCGAGGGGATAGCCGTGTGGCCAATGTGGAGGACAGAGTAGTGGTGCGGCCACCTCCTCCGACAGATTCGAGGGTAGCCGACCCTCGTGAAGCTAATCAAGCGAGGTCCCAAGGCAACATGGTGATAAGCGAGGCTCAATCGAGCGCTGATAGGCCTTCCCGCAAGAGGAAGAGGATGCCCGACACCCTCGCAATAACGGGCAAGGGAAAGCAAGTGGTTGAAGGCCCCAAGGGCAACGGAGAAACTTCCTCCTCAGAGGAAGAGCATCTGTGGAGGTTCGCCCGTCGAGGGGATAGGAACTTTTCCGGCTCCGCGGATGGGGGTGCGGTTTTGTTAAGGCCTGGGACGCTCGCTCAAATTGTCAGCGAGAATTTGTATGACAAGGCCCAATTTACCGCTGACCATAGGCACTTGTACACTGAGTCTGTAGAGACGGTGGCCTATGATATGGTGCATGCTTTAATCTCCGTAAGTTCTCATTTTCTTGCAATTCCATTACCTCTGGTAGGTATTACTTTCCCACATTCTTACTAACACTTTCATTCTTTTGAGCCCATGCAACAAGTGCTCCCGAGGGCCAAGAACATTCAGATGCGCACCTCAGTTTATGCTAATCTCAAGGCCAAGTACAAGAAAATGGCGCGCGCAAATGATCCTGCCCAAATCCAAGTGGAGCTGGACACTGAAAAGGCCAAGTGCGAATCCCTCAAGGAAGTGTATAGAAAAATGGAAGAGGAGATGGAGAAACTGCGAGGTAACTTTGCGAGCGCGGAGAACGCTCGTAACAATTTGAGCGACAAATTTGTCCAACTTGGCGAGGGCTAAAAGAAGCTGGAGGTCGAGCAGAAGCCCATCATCAAGAGCCGGAAGGCCCCGTTTACGGCCCAGTTGCCCAGAACATTTTGGTGGTTCTTGACGAAGACATCGGTCCCGCCGCCAGAAGTTCCTTCTCTCCAGCTTTGCTTTGCAATTCTTCTTGCCTTAGTTTAATGCCTTTCTTTTCATGCGTTAATATAGTGGGCTTTTGAGCCCTTATTTTATAATATCTGGCGAAAGCCTTTGAGTAAATAAAATTTCTCCTTTCCATGATAATGTCTTTTACCTTTTTCTTAATTGCGAACTTTCACTTTGCGCTTGTTGTGAACCAATCTTGTGGTAGTAAGATGGTGTGTAACAAGCATAGTGAAAATTGCATTACTCAGATAGGTTTCTGACACTTGACAGTTTCTGTTAAATCCTGAAAACTTGAAAATTTTCACTAAGTCTTGAGTAATCATGAGGGTCTTATTGTGAGGTTGCCCCCACTCAAGACTTGTGTAAATATTTGCTTTTATACTTAGAAAATTTTGCTAAGTCTTGAGTAATTACGAGGGTCTTATTAAGAGAATGCCCTCGTTCAAGACTTGTGCAATTCCATCTTAACCTTGGGAAATTTTTGCTAAGTCTTGAGTGATTACGAGGGTCTTACTGAGAGAATGCCCTCGTTCAAGACTTGTGTAATATCTTCTTAATGGTGCTTTCGTTAAACGAGCGTTCTTGTTCCTGTTTGCCAGCGATCCCGTTTTCAATCGCAAGGCGTTGTAACAAACGGCCAAGGCCTACTAGGATTTCCTTCGTATTTTCTTTCAGATTCATTAAGTTGGTTGTAAGCGTTACCAGTCTATCCCTATGAGGGCGTCCCCCCACGTGGAGTAGAGTGCTGGCAAGCGTAACCCATGTGTAATAACAGTGTTCGTCTTGGGATGGACTACCAACCACGCTCGTAAAGACGAGGGACGTAGGTCTTATCCATTTATGTAATAACAAAAGCAGAAGTACAAAGATATTGTAAAGAATGTATTGTAACTTACTTGAAATTTGAAGTACATAGAACCCATGAATGGGGTTGTTACATCATCGAGTCTAGAGAGCTGTTAAACATAAAACCGCAGGAGGTTACATACGTTCCAAGGGCGAGGCAAGCGCTCGCCTTGAAATGTCTCCAGGGTGTAAGTGTTGTTAGCTCTGATCTGGATGACTTTAAACGGACCCTCCCAGTTGGGGTCCAATTTCCCCACATGTTTGGACACTTCTACTTTCTTCTAGACCAAATCTCCCAACTGGAAAGTCCTTTCTCGCACACGCTTGTTGTACAGTTGTGCCACAGTCGCTTTGTATCTATGGATTTTGGTCCAGGCCTTGTCTCTTCTTTCCTCCAATAGGTCCAATTCCATGCTTCTGTTATCTCCATTAAGCTGAGGCTCGAAGTAAGCTACACGAGTGGATTCATTTACTATCTCGGCTGGTATCATTGCTTCTGACCCATACACGAGAGCGAAAGGCGTTTCGCCAGTGGCCGCTCGTGGGGCAGTGCGAT
The DNA here is from genome assembly GCA_037501455.1 of Lantana camara. Classification (NCBI taxonomy): domain Eukaryota; kingdom Viridiplantae; phylum Streptophyta; class Magnoliopsida; order Lamiales; family Verbenaceae; genus Lantana; species Lantana camara. The sequence continues at coordinate 95,855,552 of CM074857.1, read as the reverse complement.
AAGCCCAGAGTGCCCCTTGTAGTTCTTCTGCCCATTCACTCTTTTTGCTTTCTAGCATTGTCTTCAGGTGCTGTAAAATAACTCTGTTGGTGACTTCTGCCTGTCCATTGGCTTGAGGATGGCCTACGGAAGTAAAACGTTGTTCAATCCCCAACTCTGAACACCATTCTCGTGTGTCTGCTGCTATGAATTGGGATCCATTGTCTGAAATAAGCACCCTTGGAATGCCATATCTGCAGATGATGTTTTTCCAAATGAAGTCCCTCACGACTCTGAAGGTGATTTTTGCCACGGCTTCAGCCTCGGCCCATTTGGTGAAATAATCGACAGCTAGGATGACAAACTTCTTTTGTCCGACCGCGATGGGCAAGGGGCCAACAATGTCAATTCCCCATTGGTCAAAGGGCCAAGAAACATCTACAGGGATCATTTGAGCGGCTGGCAACTGAGGGAGATTGGAATGGAACTGGCACTTAGGCCATCTTCTGGAAAACTCAATGGCGTCTTGGAGAACTGTGGGCCAATAAAACCCACTCCTCAGAATTTTCTTAGTCAGGATACGCCCTCTTGAATGATTCCCATAGCTCCCATTGTGAATAAGTTCGAGCGTTTCCTTTGCCTGTGAAGGCCTCAGACACCTCATGGGAGGTCCTTGAAATGACTTCTTGAACAGCCTTCCTTCAGAGTCTATTGAAAATCGAGGGGCCTTGTTTCTAATTATTCGTGCCTCTACCTTGTCAGTGGGACAAACACCATCTTTAAGAAATCTGACGATATCATTAAGCCAACATGGCTCGTGCGGATCAATCATAGCGACCACCTCCCTAACAATTCTCTCCTTGATCAAAGGCTCTTCCGTTCTAAGGAACGTGACCGAGCGTTCAGAAGTGCCTTCCAACGCCGAAGCAAAGTTAGATAGAGCGTCAGCACGCTCGTTCTCCGATCGTGGGACTTGGAGTAGATGGAATTCCTTGAATTTCCCAATGATTTCCCTGGCTTTGCTCAACTACTGCACCAGCATGGTGGTTTCTCAAGCCTCATAAGTTCTTTCAATCTGGCTCGCAATTAACTGTGAATCAACGTAAGCAGTAATTCTGGAAGCTCCGTTCTGAAAAGCAATTTTCAATCCTTGCACAAGGGTTTCATATTCTGCCTCGTTATTGGTGACCTGAAAATCCAACCTGATTGCAAAGTCCAACTCAATCCCATTGGGGTCTCTGAGGGCTACCCCTGCTCCTCCCCCTTGTGAGGTTGAGGAACCATCCGTGTTCAGGACCCATAACCCCTCGCACTCCTGATCAGCGGGCTCTAAACCGAAGCGTTCAACCAGCAGATCCACTACCACCTGCGCTTGTATAGCGGTTCTGGGCTCGAAGCTTAAGTCAAACTGACTCAACTCAATAGCCCATTTTATCAATCTTCCCGACATGTCCAGTTTGGACAACACTTGTTTCAATGGCTGATTAGTAAGGACCGTTATTGAATGTGCTTGAAAGTAAGGCCTCAATCGCCTTGACGTGTTGATGAGGGCGAACGCAAATTTCTCGATTTCCAAATACTTCTTCTCCACCCCTTGTAACGTCTTGCTTAAATAATACACAGGCAAGTGTTTTCGCTCTCGTACGGCTGTTAATACCGCGCTCGTTGCCTCGGTTGAAACGGAGAGATACATAAACAGCCTTTCACCCTCAACGGGCTTGGTCAGGAGCGGAGCGCTCGAAAGGTAAGCCTTCATATCCTTTAGCGTTTTTTCACATTCGTCCATCCAAGCAAAATTACGAGCGTTTCTCAAAATCTTGAAGAAAGAAAGGTTTCTGTCCGCCGAGCGCAAAATAAATCTGTTCAGGAAGATGATCTTTCCCACTAACACTTGTACTTCCCGAAGATTTCGAGGGGAAGGGATTTCCAATATAGCCTTGATTTTCTCTGGGTTGGCTTCAATTCCCCTTTGACTGACCATGTAGCCCAAGAATTTTCCCCCTCGTACCCTAAAGGTACATTTTGAAGGGTTCAATTTCATCCCATATTGGCGCAAAATGGAAAAGGTGCGCTTGAGATCGTCCAAATGTGAATCCTGCTGCTCGCTCTTAACAATCATGTTGTCAACGTAAACCTCCATGGATCCTCTAATTTCCTTTTCAAACATCCTGTTGACGAGCCGCTGATACGTGGATCCAGCGTTCTTGAGCCCAAAAGGCATGACTAGGAAACAATAAATCCCCAAGTGAACAACAAATGAAGTTTTGGGGCGATCCTCTGGCGCCATAAAGATTTGATAGTACCCTTGGACGGCGTCCATCATGCTCATGAGTTCACAGCCAGCGGTCGAATCCACCAACTGGTCTATTCTGGGTAACGGGTAAGGATCTTTAGGGCAAGCTTTGTTAAGATCAGTAAAGTCATTGCACATGCGCCATTTGTTTGCGCTCTTGGGTACCAACACCACATTGCATAGCCATTCTGGGTACAAGATGGGCTCAATGTACTGAGCCTCCAGAAGCTTGTTAACTTCTTCCTCAATGACCTTCTCCCGAAACCATGTACATCCTGTTTCTTCTGTTTGATGGGCTTAAACGTGGGGTCCACATTGAGTCTGTGGACTATGATGCTCGGGTCAATCCCGGTAAGGTCAGATGCCTTCCATGTGAAGACGTCAATGTTTTATCTGAGGAAGTCAATCATCATGATCTGCGAGGGCCCAGAGAGGTTGGACCCAATTTGAGTAGTTTTATCCTTGTTCCCTGGCTCTAGCTCAATGGTGAGGAATTTTTCTAAGGGCTCAATCCTTACTTCTGGACGGGGAAGTTCGAGCGCCCTCTTCTTTCCTATCAAGCGCCCATCACTAAGGGGCTCATCACCCTCTTGTTTGTCTTCCTCTGAGGAGGATTCTTCCACTGTTCCTGGTGGAGCGCTTTCGAGGGAGCCTTTGACGATGGGATCTTTCTTCTTGTTCTTTTTCTTATTCAATTTGGCCCTCTTGCGCACGGGACTATCCTCATCCAGATTGGGAAAGTCAACAGTTTTCTTGGTGGACCCAATCTGGAATGTTTTCTCTGCCTTAGGCTTCCTGAGGGACCGCATGTAACACTCCCAAGCCTCTCTCACATTGCACAGTACTTCTCCAACGCCCTCGGGGGTAGGGAATTTGATTTTCTGATGGTAAGCGGAGATGATAGCTTTGAAATCAACGAGGGCTGGTCGCCTGATTATAATGTTATAGGGAATATCAATCTCTACCACTGCATATGTGACCATGAGCGTTTTGCACTGTGGGGCTCTGCCGAATGCAGTGGCCAGGCGAATTTGCCCTCGTGGGATGACCTCCTAACCTCCAAAGCCAATGAGGGCCGTTTTGAAAGGTTCGAGCGGGATGTTGGCGTTAATCTTTTGAAACGTAGTGTAGGGCAAAACATTAACAGAGCTTCCACTATCCACTAACACCCTCTTTACAACGTGATTGTGGACATCTACGCTAACCACCATGGGGTATTCAGAAGTTTCACCGACCCCATGGGGCGTTACAATGTGCCCTAAGTCCCTATCATCAAAGCCTATTACATCGTTTTCTTTTGAGTGTTGATCATTCGCCTCCTGAATGGCGTAGACGGATTTGGGCCTGGATGAGCGCTGGTCATAACTCCGGACGTATCGTCGCCGGGTAGCACCATAGGAACCCCCTACTATCATGTTGATGACCGCGAAAGGGGTATTTTCTTGCTCAGGAGCCTTCCCCTTACCCCGATGGCTACTCTCCGTGGGGCCTCGCCTCCGCGGGCTTCTAGAGCGCGATGGGCTCCTTCCTCTTTCCCCGGTGCGCTCGTTACAGCGCTCATCATAACGCTCCAAAATCCTGACAAATTCCTTCAGATGGCCCCCAGCGATGAGTCTTTGAATTTCAGCTTCCAACTGGCGACATTCGTCCGTATCATGCCCCTTCTACTTGTGGAAAGCACAGTATTTGTTCGAGCGCCTCACTGACTCGGTTTTTCTCATCTTGACGGGTCTCTTGAAGAGTTTCTTATCAGAGATGTTATAGACTTCTGAGTTCGGCCTTGTGAGCGGGATGCGCACGAAGCGTCGAGGTGGCGGGGGTAATCTTTTGCGTTCCTGGTGACGCTCCTTTTTGACAATGAACTCCCGGCCCCACTCTTGGTGGAGCTCGTTTCTTACTGGGCTGTGATGTCGGGGACCATTAGTCCCATACATATCTTCGAGCACGAAGAACTGCTCGGCAACCTCCCTTAAGGCCATGAGGGTTCCTGGCCTTCTCTCCACAATGGCATCGGCAAACTTTTTGCTCAAATATTATTTGTGATCCACAGCTTGAAAGAGCACTGGGATCAAAAAATCCATAGATGGCCTCTCCACCTGCAAAATCTCCTTGTTGAAGCGAGCGAAGAGACTTGTCCCTTAAGGCCATGAGGGTTCCTAGCCTTCTCTCCACAATGGCATCGGTAAACTTTTTGCTCACATATTGTTTATGATCCACAGCTTGAAAGAGCACTGGGATCAAAAAATCCATAGATGGCCTCTCCACCTGCAAAATCTCCTTGTTGAAGCGAGCGAAGAACGAGCGAAGAGACTCGTTCTTGCCTTGCACTATGTTGTAAAGGGCGGTGGGCGCAGTGACTGGGGCCTTCAAAGAATTGAAGTGATTGAGAAAAGCGTTGGCCAGCTCCTGATATGAATGTATCGAGCGCGGCGGCAGTCGCTTCTACCATTCCTGGGCCATTCCCACCAGGGAAGTGACAAAGACTTTGGCCCAGTAGTTGCTTGATCCACAGCTCCTCATAGAGGTGCATCAAGTGCAAAAAATGATCCAAGTGCTCAGCTGGATCTGTTGTTCCATCGTAGCGAGTGACGGAGGTGGGGATTTTGGCCATTCCTGCTTGGGCCATCAAAACTTCTTCCACAAGGGGGGAGCCCCTCGCCAGGGGATGGTACTCATATGTGCAGAAGTTCTCCTCCTGCTCCTTGCGGTGGGGGACCCTTGGCTGGCGGTCCTTATGACGAGCGTCTCTGACATCGGCTCGTTCATCCCTGCTTTGGGAGATCTGACTTTATCTTGGAGAAAGGATGGTGTTCAACACATGAACCAAAAGAATTCTCAATTAGCTCTAAGGGGAGCTCGAGCTCCCCTATTTATAAGAAGGGAGTGGCCGAAATTCCTAGTCCTCATGGACTAAGGATTTGGTACCTCTCTCCTATTACTTGATCATCAAGTAATTTTGACTTTGACTTTGAATTCAAATTCAAATCAACTTTCAAGAGAGCTAAAATATCCAAACTATTTTTGGATAATTTTATACTTTATTTATTTAAAATAAATAACTTATTTTATCTAATTAATTAATTCACAATTAATTAACTAGATTATTTTTCTCCAAAATTAGACTTTCTTTTTAATTCAAAATTAAACCAAAGTCTATTAAATAATTAGCAAATTAATTATTTAATATATATACAATATATTTATATATTCACGCGAGACACGTGTCATAATGACACGTGTCACTCACGTGACCCACACGTGTGGAACCCTCTCGGCCCGATTAACTCGTTTAATCATTTTAAAGCCTCAACTCATGTAACCAAGTTGTTGTGTGTGACCCTCTAGGTTCTCAATTCAATTAGCAGTGAACCTAATTAATTAATTCACTAATTAATTAATCAGTCCACAGATTAAACGACCATAGTCTAGCAACAGGTGTTTAACCCCTAGCTGAATTGGAATGTTGAGATTCGACAGAACCTTTAAGTCATTGATTCATGTGAGATACAATCCTCCTACTTGCTATCTCTCAACCAAGATCTAGGGTAAGGGAATAATCAGAACCCTAATAATCCGGTCTTAAAGCTAAGTGCATTTCATATCCATTTGATCTCAATCCAAGAAACCCTTTTCTCGATGTCTTGATCTACTGCCTTGGCCAAGGACTCCATATGGCATATGAATGACTTACACAATAAGAGATCACCTTGCAAATGCAAGTGTAGGTCCTTTCTTGATTCTCATTCACTTTCATGAATCACTTGTGCAGCCCCAGCATAAGCCTTGAATCAGTTGTCTAAGGCAACACCCTTTAAAGCTTATACCTAAGACTACAGAGTTAATTCATAAAGTGACAAGGAACCTCAAGTCTAAGGATCAATTAATCACATCAATGACTCGTGAGATATTTCCTAATCTGGAAGTTTCTATTTCCTGAAATAGAAACTTCATTTCCCATTTAGGAATGTTCTCACACGGGGCACCTCAGTGAACTTACTTATTGAAGTAAGCACCCTCATGTATCACGCACGTATCAACTATACACTTTGCACCTCCATGAAACAAGGTGGTCCTTCTTAAGGGCGTGATCCCACAAGCAAGCCTTAGAGGAGTCAGGTTGACACTCCCACTGTCGGTAGGACTCATCGGCTTGGAGTATTTTACTAATCATGACTTATGTGATATAGGGCTCGTTTCATGAACCATTTCACCTAAATGGTAGAGTCCTAAAGTCATCAGGATTAAGGGAATTCTCATACATGCACCGATAAAGTAAACGCATACCAAACAAGAGCATATAAAGAAGTGTTGCCTCAATTCGTTATTTCATTCAAAGATTGTCTGTGATTACAATAAGGAGAAGCACAAAGCGGATATACAATCGGCTTTCTAGGACACTATTCCTAACAATAACCACTTGTTTTATAAGTCTTGTTTGAATGTTAAAGTTGTTTTTTATCAGAATATTATTATGTGATCTCATTCCATGATTATGACATGTTTTATGATAACTTGTCTGTGTGAGTAGTTTTGGTTACGAAATAGAAACTTATAGTTGATCACCACTCATAGGTGAAGATCTAGATGGACTAGGACTCCGGTATTATTACATAATACCTGGTTACTGTAAGTGAGGTTAAACGTTTTCAACTGGGATCATGAGTATATATATATATATATATATATATATATATATATATATATATATAAAACATTTTATGACCTACCATAATACCGTTCAGTTTTTATTCCTTTATAAATGATACTGCCCATTTTGAAAATACTTTGATATCAACTTATATTGTTCCAGTATACACAATCAATTATTTTAAAGTATTCATAACGTCTTGTCATACACAATTAAAAGTATCTCCTGCTAAATTATCTCGGTACTATGCTACCATTTATCGGGTATCGTTAAATGCAAGCAAAATATATTTTCTTATTGTGGGCCCGGTGGTCTTGGTAGAAGTAGTAGTCCGAGAGGTATGGGTCGAGGTCTACTATTATACCAACCGCCAACTAGATCTTGGTGGTGGTCTAACTGGAGGTTAGTTATTCCACATCAAGTGACGGAGAAAGGTACGTCCCTCCCAAGTTCATGTATATCGTCGCTAGGGGTAGCTCCCTGAGGTGACACCGGAGGAAGAAGGTTGGTATCGTTGTATTTGGTTTTATTAAGTAACGACATCTCCTAGACAGCCTGAGAGATGGTATGGTTTCCTCCATGAAATCTTTCAAGAGGATATTGATCCTCTAACATATGAGGAGGTACTGTCAGACTCGGATTCTGAACAGTGGAAACAAGCCATGAAGTCCGAAATGGATTTGATGTACTCCAACCAAGTTTGGACCTTGGTTGATTTGCCTGATGGGGTAAAACCCATAGGTTGCAAATGGATCTTTAAGAGAAAGCTCGGAGTAGATGGAAATGTTGCAGCCTATAAGGCGAGGCTCGTTGCCAAAGGCTTCACTCAAAGGCCTGGTGTGGACTTTGATGAAACCTTCTCACCGATTCCAATGTAAAAATCCATTCGAATCATGCTTGCCATAGCTGCATATTATGACCATGAGATATGGCAAATGGATGTGAAAACTGCCTTTCTCAATGGAGACATTGATAAAGACATTTATATGGATCAACCTAAAGGTTTCACATTCATTAGGAGTGAGCAAAAGGTTTGCAAGCTCCAAAGATCAATATACGAATTGAAACAGGCTTCTAGGAATTGGAACATTCGTTTTGATGAAGCGGTCAAAGCATTTGGCTTCGTTCAAAATTCGAATGAGTCCTGCGTGTATAGAAAGGAATTGGAGACTTCAGTGCAATTCTTGGTGCTTTATGTTGATGACATCCTTCTAATTGGGAATTCAAAGGATGACATAAAAGTTACCAAGTCTTGGTTTAACGAACCAATTCGAGTTGAAAGATCTTGGTGATGCGTCCTACATTCTCGGTATAAAGATCTATAGAGATAGATCTAATAGATTGATAGGACTATCACAATCGATGTACATAGACAAAGTACTGAAACGGTTCAGTATAGTGAATGCGAAGAACAAAGTTCTTCCCATGAGTGTAGGAAAATGTCTTGCTAAGAAGATGTGTCCTAAGATAAACCTTGAGAAAGAAAGAATAACTCATTTGCCTTATAACTCGACAATAGGTAGCATAATGTATGCATTGTTATGTACTCGACCGGATGTGGCTTATGTACTCAGTGTAACGAGTCAGTTCTAATCTGACCCTGGAGATGGTTACTGGACTGCCGTGAAGAATATCCTAAAGTACTTGCGAAGTACCAAGGATTTGTTCTTAGTATACGGAGGACATAAAGATCTAGTAATCGAAGGATACTGCGATGCAAGCTTTGCATCTGACTTAGATGATTTTAAGTCAATGTCAGGAAACATTTTCTGCCTTAATGGCGAAGCAGTGAGTTGGGAGAGTTCCAAGCAAACTACCACTGCACATTTGACCACTGAGGGCGAATACTTGGCTGCAAATGATGCAGCTAAGGAAGGTGTTTGGATTAGAAACTTCATTCAAGAGTTGAATGTCGTTCCTAGCATGAAAGACCCCATTACTGTGTTTTGTGACAATACTGGGGTGGTTGCTCAAGCAAGAGAACCAAGATCTCACCAACGGACCAAGCACATTATGTGGAAGTATCACCTAATTCGTGATATCATCAAACGAGGTGATGTGCAAATTGAGAGGGTCGCATCAGCAGAGAACGTGGAAGACCCGCTTACTAAACCCCTTAGTCGAGAAGCTTTCAAAGGTTATCTTGCGAAGATGGGACTTAGAATAGCTCATGAATGGCTTTGACGGGTAAGTGGGAGATTGTTAGGAATAGTGCCCTTAAAACCGATTGTATACCCACTTTAGTACTTTCCCTTTGTAAATCACCGACAATCTTTGAATAATGAACAAACTTTGGCAACACTTCTTTATATGTGCTTGTTTGATTGTTGGATTACTTTAACTGCGCATGTATAAGAACTCCCCTAATCAATATGACTTATAGGACTCAACCATTTAGGTGAAATGGTTCATGGAATGAGCCCTATAACACATAAGTCATGATTAGAAATCACTCCAAGTAGATGAGTCCTGAAGAAAATGGGAGTGTCGACTTGACTCGTTAGAGGCTTGCTCGTGTGATCACGCCCTTAAGAAGGACCACTTTGTTTCATTAGGTGCAAAGTGTATTGCTAATACGTGCTTGATACATGGGGGTGCTTACTCATTCTAAGTAAGTACACTGATGTAGCACCCGGAATGCAAGGTTGCCACATCCCCCGCACTATAGCTCGGTCCACATACGAAATGAGTAATCCGTACATGAACTAAGGCTATAGCGAACGGGTGACAAGAGAAAAGAACCACTAGCTAGGCGGGGCTAACCCTCAATTACGTACCAACGTGCATAACAATAAAACGGAAACATAATATTCATGTCCATCATTCCCACATATACAATCCTAAACTTCCAAGAACAATCCATCATATACATAAGTACCAAAACTATAACAATCTATACATGCCTCCCAAGTACATGAAAATGAGAAAGACAAGTGCTAAACCTAAAGCAAAAGACCAACTCAATCTGGCCTAGCATACACCTGCAAGACCTAAAAAGTGAGGTATCAGTTTATGAAAGACTGAATGAGGGGTTTAAATAAGTATAAGCACACATATCATACAAGCCATAATCTCGGGTAAGATTTTATAAAGAAAAACAATATAAGTTCAGGAATGAAGTGAATTCTCTCTCGAGATTATAACTATCCAGTTTATAATTCAATCATTATCAATTCAATCCGTGGTCTGGCGAGTGAGGGCAATCTCCAACCTTTACTCCAATAGTGAACAATCAATATTTAGGTTTCAATTCAATAGTGATCATGCAAGTTATTACAATGCACAATTAGCAGTTTCATGAACCCTTTTTCCTCCGGGTGATGGTGGGATTACAATGGCCCACCACCCAATCATGGTGTACGTCGGGAACATGACTCCCACGCATGAGATTTCTTCCTCCACCAAACCTCCTGGTGGATTCAGAGGTGATCCCAAAATTGGTGAGGATAGTGCAAGAATTACCCATCAGCCCTTGCTTTCCCTGTTGGCTCAATACACTACCCTTGGGCCCTCAGTGAACAATATACTCGCCCAATCAGTCAATCGGTTCAGTTCAGTAAATCGGTTGAAAATCATTAAGGTTTGGAAAACTACAGATATATAGATACATTTTGGCTTAAAACATCACATAGGGTTGTATGGGTTCTATATAGCTAGAATTAAACCTCACCTGATATGCGACAATACAAGGACGCAAGATAGTGCTTATTCGATCAAGGATCTCCGCCCTGGAGAAGAACTGGACAAGAAAGGAAACAATGTGTACTCGTGAGACGAAACTTAATATGAAACCAAGTATGACGCACGACAATGCTCATGTAAATAAATGAACTCCTTAATATCCAAATAACTTAGCAATCAAGTGACACATAAACATGTATGAGAATCAATTAATATCTAAGAGATGAAATTAATCTCAATGAGTCATGTATTCATATCATTCAAACATTTCAAGTTCAATTCATATAGGGCATGGAGTCGCACAATCATGTTTGAGCAATTAAGTACCAAGAAGCATCACATAGGAGCATAATTATCAATTAATCAAGCACATACCTCATATAATTCACATACGGGAGCCAAGAGAGTGAAGGGAATGCAATACGAGAGGTTTTGGCAAAGTTTGGCAAAAACGGACAATTTTCGAAAATATGCTTGTTGTGGAAAAAGGGGAATATCTAAAGTTCGAGAAATTGGAATTGGATTTTGTTCATTGGAAATGAAACTAGACAAGTAGACCTTTAAAATGATATATGGCTCGTTCTCTAGTTCAAAGCGAGGTGAAAATGGCGTAAGCCCGAAGTTGGATGAATGCAGATTGTCGGTAAAGTGGCGACACCAAAAAGAATTGATTATAACTCACAATTGACAAAAGATATTGAGATGATTTAAATTGGAGTTGTTCTAGACTTCAAGATATTTCCAACGGTTCAAAAATCAAGTCCGTTTGAGGGGTAGACGGGCGTGTGGAAAATGTATTGAAAGCAGACACGGGGGTGTGAAAATTGTCTCTGTCATGACAATGGTTACCCACACGGGCTGTGGGAAAAGAACTAGGGTACCACATGGGCGTGTGCGAACATTCTGGGCGAAAGACAGGGGGAAAACAGGGGATATGCATGGGAATTGGCTCCCAAGCCTTCCCAACACCAAACCAAGGCAAGAATCAACTCAAAACCAACATATAACATGCATATGGTTCAAATATATCAATTAAGCTTCATATAATCCAAGGAACCATGCATAGATCATCAAGAATTCACCATTCAAAACCCGTATAATCTCATACTATCCAACTCTCACATAAACCATAAATTCGTGCAAGTTATGAAGTGTAATACTCCTAAACATGCTTCTAATCACTTATAAACTATGATGCCGACACGGATACGACGACATGGATTTTTTCTTGAATTTCCTACGTAAGGAGTGTCAGACACGGTATCGGACACGAGTGTCCGACACGACACGGCATGACACGACACGGCAAAATGATATTTTTAGAAGTGTCTGTGCATCATAGTTTATAAACAAGAAATCACCTCCAAATCACCAACGTTACTTCCATATGAACTCAAGAGATCCATCACATAACTCACATATACCTTGAATGAAAGAAAGGATGGAAGAGATAAAGTGATGGTAGTTGTGATGCTTCAAATAATGTAATTTCCCCTTGAATTGTGGCTTGACAAATGATGAAATCTCCTTCATTCTTGTTGGTGTTTTAAACCGAGATGAGTGTGTGAATGTGTGTGAAGTCTTGGATGAAAGATGATAAATAAAATGGAAGAGATAAGATGCATAAGATATTTTATCAAAGTCTTCCACTAAAATACATGACTCACCACTTTTTGCACTTCAGTCCTTCAATTAATTGAATGCATGCAATCAAGTTTTATTCCATGGAAAATGATCAATTAAATCCATGCATACTAATGCAAGAAAAAAGATCAAGTAAGGTCACATATAAGCAATTAGGCACTTAACAATTAATTCATGTAATTTCTCACATTAACAACAATTTCATATAAGTTCATGGAAATATAATGCATATAACATTATGAAGATTAATATAATATCACATAACATATAAATGGAAAAATCGGGCCGTTACACTTCCCCCCTCCCCCCAAAAGGACCTGGTCCCTAGATCCAATGTCGAGTTCTAAAATTAGCAAACAATGAAAGAACCCCGTCTCTCCACAAGCAATGAGAGAACCCCATCTCTCAAACATACGAGATAACAATTCAAGAGAACGATTATATAAACATTTACATAGTTTTCACATAAAGAGCAAATATGACCATGTTGATCAGATCAATTACCATTCATATACAAACAAGTTGTAACTAACAAGAAATTATACACGAGAATATCAAAATTCAGGATGCACGAGTTATGCATGATTAAGTATACCGTTCACCATTGATGATGCCATGCATGTAGTTGGTACCTTCTACTACCACGACCGGATCCACATTTGTTTCCTGACTCTCTCTCTAGGGCATTAGTACGAGCCCTAGCAGGTGGCCTCTGACCCCAGTCAGATAACTCTCTTCGCTTCGGACACGTGTCTATCTTATGCTCATCACTTCCACAACGCAGACATAAACCCAAGCACCTTCTACAACCTTCGTAAGTATGTGTGTCACGTCCACAATAGGCGCAAAGAGGCTTCACCGAGGTTGATATTGAGGCCGAGGTAGGTGAAACTCCCAACCCCGATCTAGTTGATTGAGACTTCTTCTTCTGAGGTCCTTCTTGAGGTGACGGGGTATGATACGGGATAGGCAGCTTTCCGTTGTTAGAATTCGGTCCTGATTCTGAACCTGAAGGCTGTCCGGGGTGGAGATTAGGCCTCCTCGCATTCAAAGAAGTGGTGCATCGAACCTTCTCTTGAGAGTCACATGAAACAAGTTCCCAAACTCTTTCAACTTCCTTAAGCCGCTGTTCTGCCTGGGTGTCATTTCCTTTATAAAACTTTGGGGGTTGCTGGTTCTGAAACTCCCTAAATATAATAGAAATTTGGGCCGGTTGTAATGATGGAGCTGGTGATGCTGGAGGAACATACTCTCTTATCCTCTGATCAACAAGACGAACCACGGACTCGAAAAAATCCTGAGGTTGAACCAGAGGGGATGGATGTAGAGGAACTCGAGGAGAACGGTCACGACGAGTGCGACCTCGAGGCATCCTGTAATCAATACACTAGGTATGCATGTTGGATTAGTGGATACAAATGAATACAATTTAACCCACAAGATACAAATGAAGCACATAATTCACATAATTCAACTAGTTCAAATAAGTTCAAGTAGTTCCAAGTAAGATGTGACACATTGGAGAAATTATATCAATTAAAGATGTGCATATAAGTAAAATAATTTAAATAATGTAAAACAATGTACTCATCACGTTAACTATGCAATCACGGATACTAAGCATAATGAACATACGTACTTTAAGAGTCAAATTATATTAATGTTATGTATGGTGCATATGCTTATGAATGCATTGAACCTGTCACCGTAATAATGATAAGCTTTAACCCGACATTTTTCTCGTTCATTGAATCACAAACTTGTCTCGAATTGTTGATCATATCTGGTTTTTCCACGGTCTTCTAAATCTTTAGAACTCTCTGGCATTAACTTGTACCTATCCATGGCCCGAAATCGACATTTCTCGAACCCAACCCTTTCCCAATTATCGATCTCTAAGTGGTGCCCGAACCTTCACCTTAATTATTTTCTTGATTAAAACTTCCTTGCGTCGACTTGTATAACTTTATGGTCCGAGATTGTGATTCTTGAATTCAAATTCTTCTATACCCATGGAGTGGGTATCTTAATTTCTCTAGAGGAATCAATCTCCAAAGGTTGTCCTAGTTTCTCCCCCTAGTTGTTATTTTGATCAAAGCTTCCTCGATTTATTCTTTATGAATTCGAATAGTTGAACGAATTCACCTTCTGATTGCTTACACGTTGAACACATAATTTCTCTCCAAAAGTTAATTGTCTTTCTTTACTGTTTCCATTTGTTGCTTCATATCTTCCAATTCAACTTCTTCCTTACTCGAAATCCATAATGACTTTAATTCCCCTTTTTCTTAGTCTCTTCATTCTTCTTCATCGATCTAACCCCTCAATCCGAAATGCATAATACCCTTTGAAGAATGTCTATCCAAATTCCTTGAACTTATCCTATCTTACCCGGGATCCGATATATTTCAATTCCTCTCTTCCTTCTTTTACTCCAAACTTGGCTTCTAGTAATTTGATTTATTTGGAAGTCCTTCTTTGACGATTTGTTTTGCTCACCATTCAATGATCTTGATATATTTCAAATCCTCCACTCCGAACTTAAATTCAAATAACTTGATTCACTTGGAAACTCATCCTTGACCATGTTTGTTGCTTATCTCTCAACAACCGATTTTTCCTCAAGCCCTCTTAATTATCCTCGTTGATCCGAACCTTGAACTAAAGTAACTTCAGGTTTTTCTTCACTTCTCTCCTAGATGGGATGATCCTATGAAATTCGGGTAGACAATCTTCGTAGTGTAGGCATGCATGTTGATCCCGTGAATCATAATCATCAGACACCCCAACTTCTATCTTATCGAGGATTCACCATCTACTATAGCTTGCGAAATTTCCTATACATTGACCTCTTATTCCGGACTCTACCACTCGAGCCATAGCCCCACTTAGGAAAGGCCACCCAAATTCCTATATATAATCCTGGTACATTCCTTGCATCTTCCACGGTTAACAGTAAGGCTGGAGGTAATTCGTTGTTATCCTGGAAATTGGTCAGGGTTTGATATGATCTTCATAGCCTATAAATCAAAATTAATTCAAGCTAAATGTATGCAGTTAGTACATGCCCATGCCACATAATGGATACCAAAACCACAAATTTGATGCAAAATGCAACAAATAATTCAACAAGATTTAAAGTAAAACAAGTTAACGCATAAAATTTCAGCAGTTTAATATCAATGAATCAACAACTAATGCCAAGAATCAATGCGACGCACAAATTATCAAATAGTTCAAATAGATTCAAGTAAGGTCACATAGAATGCAAAACTCTCACATTATCAAATAATCCTATGCCGTACGACTTAGACTCATAAGACACGACACTAGAACAACGGTTTTGCAACCGGGCTCTGATACCACCTTAGGATGTAGCACTCGGAATGCAAGGTAGCCACATCCCCCGCACTATAGCTCGGTCCACATACGAAATGAGTAATCCGTACATGAACTAAGGCTATAGCGTACGTGTAACAAGAGAAAAGAACCACTAGGTAGGCAGGACTTGTTGGGATTAGTGCCCTGAAAATTCAATTTTTTGAATTTATTAAACTGAATTTACAGCGAGTTGTGAGTATTTCACATATTGATAATTAATGGTGTGTGGTGGTATTCTTATATGAAGTGTGTTTCATAGGAAAAGAGTTTGAATACCGAAATCACGTGTCATTAAAGTTCTAGTCGGTAAGATAAGGATATGTTCTTATCAAGACTATAACGTGGTTATATAAGATGATTAATCTTTCATAATAGGAAATGGTGATTCCAATTATAACACGTTGATGATTTTCAATAGGATTGGAAACATCGAACTGGACCACAGAGATTATTCATTTTATACTGCTATCTAAAATGAATAAAATCTCAGGAAGCATTGTACTCTTAATCCTGATAATATTTCGGCTTTAGGCATGTAGTGTTAGTCACTGTCACATACTCGAAGTGAGGTCTCGGTAACGGGTGACCAAAATACTTTGTATGTTCGGTGATTACATGAAATGCGCTAAAGAGTTATATTGATCGAGGAATCTGTGGCCTTGCTGGAAGGTAAGAGATATCCTTGAAATAGATTTGCAAAAGTTCGAATTAAGACTTTGGTCAAAGCACTTCGCGTTATACGTCACCGAAGTTGTATGATGAATGTGTTTCACATACAGAGAATTTGAACTTAAGGCGAATCAATAAATTTCAAATTGGAGATGAAAAATAAATAATAGTAGTTGTAATTTATTTTTCATAGATATCTACACGGAGGAGTAAAATGCGAAATTATTCTAGATCGAGAAATTCATGAATAATTTAATTACTTTTAGAGTGCAACAATATTTATTTAGTGGAATTAAATATTGTTAAAAGGTAATTAATTATTATTATGGGATGATAATATATTAATGCATTTGGAGCTAAAATTAATTAGTCCTGCAGGTCCCCCTGCAAGCCCTAATTGAAAACCCGAAGAGAAAATATTAAAAGGAGAAAGAGAAATGATTTTTCAAAGTGTTTGAAAATAGCCAAGGGATTTATTTTAAGAAAATAAATCAAGTTCCAAAGAGTTGAAAATGCCCGGAATTTTAGTTTGGAGAAAATAAAATTTTAAATTTTTTTTATTAAAAAAAAATAAATAAATGCTGACGTGGCAGCTGACGTGGAAGATGACACGTCAGCTGGTGGGCGCCAAGTGGCGCTGACGTAGTGGCCGCGTGCGTGACGCACCAAATGGAAGGTCCAGATCGCGCCATGTCATCGATCACGGACGGCCCAGATGCGATCGGGGCCGGTCGGTCAACGGGTCCGGGTCAATGGGTCGGGTTGATGGGTAGGACCGGACCGGATCGGACACGTGGCATCACCAGGACTGGCCATGTGTCGAACCGGACCGGTCTAAGCTAGAAACCCTAGGGCCGCGAGTACATGACACGCGCCGCCTTTAGGCTGCGCGTGTGAGCTCCGATGGGCGCGTGCTTGGCAGCGTTGGATTCGTGGAGACGAGACCTTGAACGTAGTCACCTTGGAATTCGTGTCCAAGTTGTGCACGCAAGTGGGGATGTGAAATTACCATTTTACCCTCGGTTTTTCCCCTATAAATAGGGGTCTTGGGTCCTCATTTTTTCTCACAAATTTGGGAGGTGGTTTTGGCCAAGTTTAAGCTTTGAAACCATATCCCTTTTCTCCTAGTTAATTCCGATTTATTTTGGAATTAATTTTAATTAGGTGTTTATATAAAAGGCCTAATTTTAGGAGAATAAACCCTTAAAAGGTTTTCTAGTTTAAAGTTTTATTTTCTCTAAGTATTTAGAGAAATACATTCGGAGACCACACTCCGAGAGTGTCCCTGGGGTTATTGCAGGGAAGCTCTGCCGGTTTCACGAGGAGATCGAGTATCGGATTCTCGGGAGGTGAATTCGGGAGCTGGAAAAATGTAGTTAGATAGTCATATTTGCAGTACGGTAATATTTTACAGTTGTTTTATTTTAAGCATGATAAATTATATGCTCTTAAGTGTTAATTGCATGTTAGATATTTATCTGCTTAATTGATTTAAAATTTATTATCAATTGCATGTATATACTTGAATAGATCCGTCTAGTCTTCCGCTATTGTATTAAAATGTTTTAGAACTATTTTAATACTTATATTATAATAAAAAAATTTAAAATGTGGTCTCGGACTGCTACTGTTCTGGGCCCACCACCCAGCAGGACTAACCCTCAATTACGTACCAACGTGCATAACAATAAAACGGAAACATAATATTCAAGTCCATCATTCCCACATATACAATCCTAAACTTCCAAGAACAATCCACCATATACATAAGTACCAAAACTATAACAATCTATACATGCCTCCCAAGTACATGAAAATGAGAAAGACAAGTGCTAAACCCAAAGCAAAAGACCAACTCAATCCCCCCTAGCACACACCTGTAAGACCTGAAAAGTGAGGTGTCAGTCTATGAAAGACCGAATGAGGGGTTTAAATAAGTATAAGCGCACATATCATGCAAGTCATAGTCTCGGGTAAGATTTTATAAAGAAAAACAATATAAGTTCAGGAATGGAGTGAATTCTCGCCCGAGATTATAACTATCCAGTTTATAATCCAATCATTATCCATTCAATCTGTGGCCCGACGAGTGAGGGCAATCTCCAACCTTTACTCCAATCGTGAACAATAAATATTTAGGTTTAAATTCAATAGTGATCATGCAAGTTATTACAGTGTACAATTAACAGTTTCATGAACCCTTTTTCCTCCGGGTGATAGTGGGATTGCAAGGGCCCACCACCCAATCATGGTGTACGTCGGGAACATGACTCCCACGCACCGGATTTCTTCCTCCACCAAACCTCCTGGTGGATTTAGAGGTGATCCCAAAATTGGTGAGGATAGTGCAAGAGTTACCCGTCAGCCCTTGCTTTCCCTGTTGGCTCAATACACTACCCTCGGGCCCACAGTGAACAATATACTCGCCCAATTAGTCAATTGGTTCAGTTCAGTAAATCGGTTGAAAATCATTAAGGTTTGGAAAACTATAGATATTTAGATACATTTTGGCTTAAAACATCACATAGGGTTGTATGGGTTCTATATAGCTAGAATTAAACCTCACCTGACATGCGACAATACAAGGACAAAAGATAGTGCTTATTCGATCAAGGATCTCCGCCCTGGAGAAGAACTGGATAAGAAAGGAAACAATGTGTACTCGTGAGACGAAACTTAATAAGAAACCAAGTATGACGCACGGCAATGCTCATGTAAACAAATGAACTCCTTAACATCCAAATAACTTAGCAATCAAGTGACACTTAAACATGTATGAGAATCAATTAATATCTAAGAGATGAAATTAATCTCAATGAGTATTCACATCATTCAAACATTTCAAGTTCAATTCATATAGGGCATGGAGTCACACAATCATGTTTGAGCAATTAAGTACCAAGAAGCAACACATAGGAGCATAATTATCAATTAATCAAGCACATACCTCATATAATTCACATACTGGAGCCAAGAGAGTGAAAGGAATGCAATACGAGAGGTTTTGGCAAAGTTTGGCAAAAACGAACAATTTTCAGAAATACGCTTTCTGTGGGAAAAGGGGAATATCTAAAGTTATAGAAATTGGAATTGGATTTTGTTTATTGGAAATGAAACTAGACAAGTAGATCTTTAAAATGATATATGGCTCGTTTTCTATTCAAAGCGAGGTGAAAATGACGTAAGCCCGAAGTTGGATGAATGCAGATTGTCCGTAAAGTGGTGACACCAAAAATAATTGATTATGACTCACAATTGACAAGAGATATTGAGATGATTTAAATTGGAGGTTGTTCTAGACTTCAAGAGGTTTCCAACGGTTCAAAAATCAGGTCAATCGGCGTTCGTTTGAGGGGTAAACTGGCGTGTGGAAAATGTATTGAAAGCAGACACGGGCGTGTGAAAACTGTCTGTCACGACAGTGGTTCCCCACACGGGCATGTGGGAAAAGAACTAGGGTACCACACGGGCGTGTGCAAACATTCTGGGCGAAAAACAGGGGGAAAATAGGGGATATGCACGGGAATTGGTTCCCAAGCCTTCCCAACACCAAATCAAGGCAAGAATCAACTCAAAACCAACTTATAACATGCATATGGTTCAAATATATCAATTAAGCTTCATATAATCCAAGGAACCATGCATAGATCATCAAGAATTCACCATTCATACCCATATAATCTCATACTATCCAACTCTCACATAAACCATAAATTCATGTAAGCTATGAAGTGTAATACTCCTAAACATGCTTCTAATCACTTATAAACAAGAAATCACCTCCAAATCACCAACCCTACTTCCATATGAACTCAAGTGATTCATCACATAACTCACATATACCTTGAATGAAAGAAATGATGGAAGAGATAAAGTGATGGTAGTTGTGATGCTTCAAATAATGCAATTTCCCCTTGAATTATGGCTTGACAAATGATAAAATCTCCTTCCTTCTTGTTGGTGTTTTAAACCGAGATGAGTAAAAGATGATAAATGAAATGGAAGAGATGAGATACATAAGATATTTTATCAAAGTCTTCCACTAAAATACATGACTCACCACTTTTTGCACTTAAGTCCTTCAATTAATTTAATGCATGCAATCAAGTTTTATTCCATGGAAGATGATCAATTAAATCCATGTATACTAATGCAATTAAGTTCATATATTTAGAAAAAGGATCAAGTAAGGTCACATATAAGCAATTAGGCACTTAAAAATTAATTCATGTAATTTCTCACATTAACAACAATTTCATATAAGTTCATGGAAATATAATGCATATAACGTTACGAAGATTAATATAATATCACATAACATATAAATGGAAAAATCGGGGCGTTATAATTGAGGTGTCCAGTGTGAGAAGATTCCTAAATGGGAAAGGAAGTTTCTATTTCTGGAAATAGAAACTTCCAGATTAAGAAATATCTCACGAGTCATTGATGTGATTAAGTGATCCTTAGACTTGAGGTTCCATTGATACTTTATAGGCTAACTCTGTAGTCTTAGGTGTAAGCTTTAAAGGGTGTCACCTTAGACAACTGATTCAAAGCTTATGCTGGGGCTGCACAAGTGGCACATGAAAGTATATGAGAATCGATAAAGGACCTACACTTACATTAGCAAGTTGATCTCTTATTGTGTAAGTCATTCATACGCCATAATGGAGTCCTTGGCCAAGGCAGTGGATCAAGATATCAAGAAATGAGTTTATTGGATTGAGATCAAATTGATATGAAATGCACTTAACTTTAAGATCAATATTATTAGGGTTCTGATTATTCCCTTAAACTAGATCTTGATTGAGAGATGGGATGTAAGAGGATTGTATCTCACATGAATCAATGACTTTAAGGTTCTTTCGAATTGAGACATTCTTATTCAGCTAGGGGTCATACACCTGTTGCTAGACTATGTTTGTATGATCTGTGGACTGATTAGTTAATTAGGAATTAATTAATTAGGGTCACTACTATTTGAATTAAGAACCTAGAGCTTCACACATAACAACCCGATCACGTGGGTTAAGGCTTAAAATCGATTAAACGAGTTGATCGGACCAATAGGAGATTAGTGGGGTCCACACGTGTGGAACACGTGTCCCTAGTGATACGTGTCACGTGTGTATGTGTTAGTTAAATAATTAATTTAATTAATTATTTAATGGACTTTAATTTAATTATGAATTAATATTAAAGTTCTAATTTGGAGACATAAAGTTTAATAAATAATTAATTGAGAATTAATTAATTATTAGTCTTCAAGATATTTATTATAGAATAAATAAAGTAAAATAAAAAATCTAAGAGAGTTAGATATTATATTCTTGCTTGACAAGTTGGTCAAAATGATATTTTTGGTCAAAGTAAGAGTCTTTCTCTCCATGCAAGAAATCCATTTCCAAAAGGGTTTAGGAAACCCTTGCCCATCAAGCAAAGGGGTTCGAACCCCTTGTACTATATATATATGGGGTTTGAACCCCATAAGGGATGATAGCAAAATTCTCCTTCTCCAAATTATACACTAAACCCTAGGGTCTAAACAACGAATATAGAACTAGTATCCTCCCTATTCGGATAGTGGTCGAGGTTGGTGGACTAATTCTCTAGAGGGCTACTATCGTGAAGTCTTGAAAGATTCGAAGGAGCTTTTGGGGATCAAGCCGCATAAAGAGCATTCTTGGGCGGCTAGAACGTGTCAAGAAAGCTACTATCTAAGTGAGTTTCTTGATCTCTACGAATTTTGGAATAGGAATTGCAAGATTCGATTCTATCTTTTGGAAAAAAAATTTTAATTTCGGCTATGTTTTTGTTTCGTTTTCCCAACAACCATACCCTTGGTTCATCCCCAACAAATCTTGGAAACTGCATCCTTAATGGTTTCCACTTCTTTTTCTTCCCGTCTACACTTCAGATGGACCGCTTACTATGGATTGATGTGTCAGAATCTGAGCCTGTGCTGCTGTTTTCATCGCTGCTGCTTGAATTTGAGCTTGCCACCAATGAGGACGAGTATCACCTCCTCATGTAAACGTAGGGTTTTTCTGTTTAGATCCCTTCAGCCTAGGTTTTAGATGTTGTGTCGTCAATAGATCCGAAATTTGTTGCACCGATAATTTGACTTCCTGTAAGGAAATATCCAGGCTATCCAATCGTTCTCGGTTGGTTGCCATGGTCGTGTTAAGCGAAGCGTTGATATGATCGTTGCTGGCTTTGAGCGAAGCGTTGATATGATCGTGGCTGGCTCTGGATACCAATTGATGTGATCACAAAAGTATCAATAAAGTTCTTGCTTAATGGGACAAGAAAATCATTCAATTGTCAAAACGTAGCCACCAAAACTAAAGAAAGAAAAAACAATAAATAATATAAAATAAAAATAATAATAAGTTAGGCCCATTGCCTGCTTTGATTCGGTCTCATCAAAGTTTGTAAGAATCCTAATCATATAGATCAGTCTTTGTTTTATATCTTTAAAGTTTTAAATTTATTGGGGTTTTTATGATATTATTAATATTTAGAATTCTACTTTATATAAATCACTATCTAAAAGTGAAGATAATTAATTATCGATGAGAAAATAGAAGATAATAGTTGTATGTGAGAAAAAATCTCACAGACGTCTGTGCGAAAAGCAGAAGCCTATTCGAAATTATGTCAACTACTTTTTTTTTTTTTTTTTGGTCCTAAAATTATGTCAACTACTCACCTTTCAATTTTCATTGTTTGGGCTCTCCTTCACTTGATAAGCCATATATTTTTTGGTAAAACAATATCGATTATAAAAGTAAATGTGCCAACATTGTTCCATAAAATTCTCTATTTCTAAAATTCCAAAATAGCTTTACATCCACTTTGCAATTTATGCTCAAATTTATGCCTCAGTTAAGAATATAAAATGATGAGATCAATAATGGATCATATGAATTGCAAATATAATCTTTATATATACCAACTTCAAGGATTACTAACGACAAACAACCAACCAACTTTTGTTAGAAAAATCTCACAGTTCGAAATCCAATTATTATTAATAGGGAGAATTACATCTGACTGCCCTGCATTTAGGTCTAATCACAACCTAATCCACGATTTTTAAGAAATTATAAATTAGTCCCTAACTTTTGAGAACCGTTTGTGATCCCTATGGTTCCGTTATGTTATTCCAAAAATAACCTTGATTTGTTGTTAAAGTCATATTTTGTAGGGATCGTTTTGTTATTTTTATAAATTTTAGGGATGATTTTGTAATTTTGGTCATATATTCAATGTAACACTCATAAAACCGTCAGGAGCATAAGTGTACTTTTACAAATTCCATTAAGGGACCTCAGACCAAACAAGATTTATAGGGACTAAAATGTAATTTTCCGATAATGATGGACTGTGTTGTAATTAGACTTAAATACAGGGTAGTCAGATGTAATTCTCCTTTATTAATATTCCCCAAATACAACTGCTATTGGACTCCGGACAGAATGCTTCGCTGACTTCCAACTTATGTATCCTTGAGCCAAAACGCTCTCTACTCCCGTCTGTGATCTAGTAAAAGCTATGTTGCACGGATACGGATACGGCGACACGGACACGGACACGACACGATACGGATATGGCGACACAAATTTTTTTGTGAATTTTCCACGTGAGAAGTGTCGGACACGGTGTCCGACACGATACGACACGACACGACACGACAAACTGATATTTTTAGAAGTGTCCGTGCATTAGAGAGTAAAAGTCACCGTATACTTCAACTTCTGTCCCAGATGTGAGAAACTAAGTTTTTTAGGTTCAACTATTACAGCAACACCAGAAGGAGCCACAATCTCCACATCGTACGACGAATTTACCTCGCCAACGTTTGTCACGGTTCTCGTATAACTCTGTGTACCAGACCCAATGTGATAGAAAAGGAAGGATAATTCAGTTCTGCCTCAGAAATGCTCGATTCTATAGAGCAATCCACCTTACGCTGAGCAATAATGCCAACTTGTCTATTTGTATAATTCAATCCACACAAATAGGGTACATATTCATCAGGGTTGATATCATAAACTAGTCCTGGATCATTTGCACGTAAAGGGTTAACATGGCCGGAACCAATAGCGAAGACATCTGCAGCAAGAAACCTCTGATCTTCAATAGAATTACCCCCAAGATTCACTTGGTCAGCTATGGTCATAGTGGCAGATTTAATGGCCACAGGCGACCAATCAGAATGCACGCTCTTGAGCAAGACCGCGACACCGCTCAGATGAGGGCACCACATCGAGGTTTCGGAAATCATGTTTTTTTTTTTTATCTCTCAGAGTTTTCCCTCACCCAATTGAGTGAAGGACTAATCTCCCGAGGTAGCTGAAGGCGCTTATTGCGGGGACCTCTCCCAACGTAGTTTTTTACATCCACAAGGTTCGAACCCGAGACTTTGCTTAAGTGAACTCAAGCCTCTATTCACTTGAACCAACTGCCCATTGGTTCCGGAAATCATGTTGAATGTTGACTTTGTGTTGGTTATGTTTTCAACAGAGAAAGGTCATGCTGCAAGGATGTTTAGACATAGGCCGATAATATCAAGCTTCAAAATTCCAGGGCTCGCAAGACTCGGACCCCTGGAAGAAAATCCGGCCATGACCGGTGCCCGATCATCGCCTATGATTGTTCCTTTGTACACGATTGTGGCTGTAGGTGTTGAAGTTAAATTGATGTAGGCTTTTAATTTGAGGGCGTCGGCGTAAGAGATGTACGTTGCAGGGAGAACGTGGGCCTCGGCCGAAGTGGTGTAGCCCTGAGGTTCTTCATTCATTAGAATCATGGCTGCGCCACCTGCATTTTTCACTGCTACCCCTTTCCCAACTCTTGTTACTCCTCCTCCTACTTCACACTGATATGGATGGAGATGCAGAATATCATGAGAGATATCAAGGTGGAGATGCAGAATATCAAGAGAGATTAGGGATTGGATAGAATTCAATATTTAGTCTGGATAGGATGGATAGGATGGATATTATATTATTCAATATTTCGGAGTTTGGTAACTTTGTAAATACCTCTTTCTTTATATTGTTAGACTAGGTTTGTTTTACGTTCAAGCAATAATAATTTAAGAATTCCTAATCTCTCTCTCAAACTCTCTTCTCCTCTAAACTTTCTCCGGCCGGTCGGTCTTTACCGGATTATCTTCCTCCCTCTCATCTACAATCTCTTCTCCTCTAAACTTTCTCCGGTCGGTCGGTCTTTACCGGATTATCCCTCTCTCTCACCTTCTTTTCTTACGAGCCCGAGACTGCTCTAAACTCTCTTGGGATACGAATACGTATCACACACATGGCAATCTTTCCCATAACATTAAAAGCACTATTGTTCAATTCCGCTCCGCGGCAAAATGGAGCGGATGAATTGAAGAAAAGCGGTAAATCCGCAGACAGGAGATTGTCGGGTTGAAAAGACGATTGTCCCTCCAATTCCTCACCGTTTCCAAGAATGGAAACGACTCTTACCTTCCGATCAATGGTACTTGCACCAACTGTCAGGATCCACGGCGCTTCGTTCGACAGGCTGCTGTTCCAGCTAACGAAAATGCCCTTCTTCACGGCGCTATAAGCACCAAGAGCAATATTGTCATTATAGAAATCGTCAGATCCGCCACCAAGAGAGAGGGATAGTACATCGACGCCATCTTCGATTGCAGCATCCATTGCTGCAAGTATGTCACACTCAGGTCAACCCCGAGAGGTAAATACTTTGTACATGGCTAAATGAGCAAGAGGAGCAATCCCAACAGCCGTCCCTTTCGCATTGCCAAAAATGCCAGCGTCATAAACAAAATTCCCACCCGCAGTTGAAGAAGTGTGCATGCCATGCCCTTGTTCGTCCAACGGTGTACCGTTCCCGTTTCTGTAGAATCGAGCGCCAACAAGTTTTTTGTTGCATGGATAACTTGAATTAAACTCGCATTTCCCCTTCCATTTAGGAGGCAGGGGCGGTAGCCCCTCGTCGCTGAAGGAGGGGTGGTCGGGTTAAATTCCGGTGTCCAAAAATCAACATTTTGGTTCAGGCCCAAGAAGTTGGGAGAGTGCGTTGTGTGCAGCGAAAAGACTCTTTCGGGGCGCGCCGAGATAAAACCGGCTAACTTCTGCATCGTCTTGACATCGTTTTCAAAACCTGAAAACACATTGCTGTAGTTATACAGTACGCGTGGCTCGGCTTCACTTGCCGGGAGCAACGAATGGAACCAGCTTTCAAGACCATCGGATTGTCGCTTGACGTGGATGATGTATGTTTGTAAGCAATCAGAAGTTTTTGGTCTGAGAAATTGTTGGAAGTTGAGTAGGATGCAGATGAAAGCTACAAAGAGAGTGAAATTAGTCATTGCTGAACTTTGTTTCAGACTCAGGGGCGAGAAAATATTTGGAGTTGAGAGTTTTTATACTTCTCTTTGCAATAGTCTCTTCAGATTTTTTTAAGGATAGAATATTGTACTTGGGACGGCAAGAGAAAAGAAATATAATCGTGGAATTTGGGCCGATCGATATGCCTATGTTTGAATATTATTTAGATACTATGTACCGTTTTCCAGATTCTGGATCAGGCCATTAACTATCTGCTAATATTTAAATCTAGTTGCTTAATAAAAAAGAGAGTGTAATTAAAATTTTGACATCGTTATTCATGACTGAATTGTGTTTGCAAAGGTGGTCCAGATTGGAACTATGGCAGGATTGCAGGAATCTAAATATAAATTTGAAAGTTAATGCTATTCTGGTTCACTACCTGAAGCTATGCTATTTGTTAGATCTTGATGTACTATTTTTACACTACGGATGTTTTGGTTGATTTATATATAATACAAGGAGCTCTCCATAATAACTCAACCGTCTATCCAACCATTATTTTTTCAAAAACAATTATACTCGTAATTCACCCCCCACCCCACCTCCACCCCCCACCCCACCCCACCCCCAAAAAAAAAAAAATATATATATATATATATACAAACAAAGGTATCATATTTGGAAAAAAAAAAAAACCTTTTCTTTCTACTCCTTAGTTGTCATCTCTGGCATTTCAACTACTTCCATACACAAAAACTTCAACTTTTCAACAGGTGTTAACAGTTCTAATCCAAAATTGAACTTTAATGTATAAAAAAATAATTGATAACTTAAGAAATTTATACTTTAAACAAAGCACAATAAATTAGCTCGAAAACAATACAGCTTCATTTTGGATATAATGCATAATATCATTCTAGTCCATTTTGAATATAATGCATAATATACTTTTGGATTCCAATGTTTTCAAAACCGGACAGCTTGACAAATTAATGGCTTGATTACCGGTTGATTTTGACGGTCTTACCGACAATAAATTAGCTCGAAAACAATACAGCTTCATTTTGGATATAATGCATAATATCATTCTAGTCCATTTTGAATATAATGCATAATATACTTTTGGATTCCAATGTTTTCAAAACCGGACAGCTTGACAAATTAATGGCTTGATTACCGGTTGATTTTGACGGTCTTATCGATCACCGATTTATTCGGTCCAACCGATATGACGTAATTAATAAATAGTTATTTTTTACTGTATTATATATATATATATATATATATATATATTTATTTATTTAGAGAAAATTATCAAAATCGTCCCGTAAAATGAGCCACTTTTAGTTTTGGTCCCAACAGTTGTCAATGTCACACTTTTAGTCTCATAAAGTGGCATTTGTCTTAATTTTGGTCCCATTGACCATTTTCCGTCTAAGTTAACGTTTGACCGTTAAAAAAAATTACTTTTTACCCTATTTTCTTAAAAAAATTACTTTTTACTTCGTTAAAAAAATTACTTTTACCGTTAAAATATTTTATATATATATATACACACACTATATATGTATGTATATATACGCTTTATGTATCATATATGTGTATATATACATAGAATATATATATATATATATACACACACTATATATGTATGTATATATACGTTTTATGTATCATATATGTGTATATATACATATAATATATATACATATATATATATATATATATATATATATATATATATATATATATATATATATATATATATATATTATATTATATTATGCGTATTATATACATATGTATATTATACGTATAATATAATATAATACACATATAATATATATATATTATAAAATATTATATATACATATGTTATATATATACACGTACTATATATGTCTATATACGTATTATAATATATAATACATATATATCATAGATTATATATAATATAATATTATATTTTGTTTGGGGTGAAAATATACAATTTAAATGGTTTGGGGGTGAAAATATGGAATTTAAATAGTTTGGGATAGTTTTGAAAATATAAAAGAACCAAAAGGGCTAAAAAGTTATTTTTTTAACGGTCAAACATTAACCTAGACAAAAAATGGTCAATGGAACCAAAATTAAGATAAATGTTATTTTATGGGACTAAAAGTGAGACATTGACAACTGTTGGGACCAAAACTAAAAGTGGCTCACTTTACGGGACGATTTTGATAATTTTCTCATTTATTTATAATAGGGTTAATTACATTTAACCCCGTCCTTTGGGCCTTAAGGCGGGTTAAGTGCGACAATTTTAAAAGGTTAGGGAGCAAACCATCCAAAATAACACTATTGTAATAAAGGATAATAACTCTGCAGAGTAAAGGATCAATATTATAAATTTTAAAAAATATAAAGATAAACTACTAGAGATAAATTCAATGGAGAAAAATTCTATGGATAATCACAATAAATAAAAAACTAACAAGAAAGAGATTTAATAATCATTGGTTTATAAATAAAATATAAGAGAATTGAAAAGGTTTTAAAAATAATGCAAAGAAACACGTTACAATGCTAATTCACATCTTTTTTTAGTAACATGCAAAAAATAAATTCTCAATAAATGAATGAAAATTAAAAAAATCTTGTAAGTTCATAAATAGACAGAAAAGAAGTTAAAGGAGAAACACTGGGGGGGAAAAAAAAAAAAGATAGAAATATATCAAAAATATATGTATTATATAAATGATAGGAAATATGTCTACGTTAATATATATTAAAAAAATATTAATCTTATTAATAAATAATGATGAAGTGACAAACATAGAAGAATACACAAGTGTGTAAAATCAAACCTAAAATATTTTAAATAGATAACTGATTCAAAATTACAAAAGAAGCAATATTTGGTATTTAAAAAGGTACAACAACATTAAATTCAATATGAAAAAATTGATCGATCTGACTGGCTTCCATAGTCTGATTTGTAAAGAATTTATATGAGTGGGCGCTTTCGATCTGTAAAATTGTTTAGAAGAATACACAAGTGTGTAAAATCAAACCTAAAATATTTTAAATAGATAACTGATTCAAAATTACTAGAGAAGCAATATTTGGTATTTAAAAAGGTACAACAACATTAAATTCAATATGAAAAAATTGATCGATCTGATTGGCTTCCTTAGTCTGATTTGTAAAGAATTTAGATGAGTGGGCCC
The DNA here is from genome assembly GCA_037501455.1 of Lantana camara. NCBI lineage: Eukaryota > Viridiplantae > Streptophyta > Magnoliopsida > Lamiales > Verbenaceae > Lantana > Lantana camara. The sequence continues at coordinate 95,825,708 of CM074857.1, read as the reverse complement.
TTTCGATCTGTAAAATTGTTAACACCTAAAGGTGTAAAATATTCGGGATTTTAGCTGGCGATACCCCTCTGACGCTCAAGTCAGTATTGGATTCTAGAGAGATGATTAAATGAGTTTGAATACCTTAAATGTGCTTCTCAAACACTGTTCATGGCGGGGATATGTATAGTTTTGGGCCTGAAATACAAAAAGTGTACATACTAATTAAGGTGTGAAATTAAATGCAACCATATTTGATCTGGCCTATTGCTATTTAATTTCGGCCTGATCGGGGATGTACACGTTGTACTTCTTTTCATCTTTTGGCTAATTCAAGTACTTAAGGGCATTAATGGTTCCTTCGTATGTTGTCATATAGAATCACGGCGTGGTTACATGTGTCCCGACAACAAGGGTGTTGGGGGCGTACAAACTTGTCTAATGCCTCGCTAGATCGACCTAGGGATCAATGTACGAGCATCTAGCCCACACTTGTTGGAGAACGACTTGAGCCTTCTGAGCCCGATCTTCGACTTGGCCAGCCTATCCTTAGCTTGGAGCGGCTGCTGGATCAGGTCAGCCTCGGCCTTCGGCTCGATCTGGGGGTTTTGGATCTTTCATTGGTATTTGGGCGACGTCCACATGGCACCCAATGTGTGTCCAATTAGTTTCAAGGCCTACGTGGTGCCGTTAGGGGTGCGACACGTGGCCCTCTATAAATATGCCATGTCTGAGAGCCCCAAAATTATTTGGGTGAATTTTCACACTAGTAATATTTTGAATTGAGGACAATCCAAAGGGTAATGATGATCATTGTCAGTTGAATTGTCGTGCATTAAATCCGACACATCCTGTCACGCAATCAACCACTAAAAGTAATAATTGCGCCTTTTCGTGTTTTGACTTAGAGTGATTTCTAATCCAAGTATAATTAGGCTCGTTTCATGAGTCACTTCTCCTAAATAACTGAGTCTTATAAGCTTGATGAATATTTGAGAGAATTCTTATACATGCACAGATAAATATAAACATATTAAAAAATTGTTTATGACTTACAAAAAAAATATTACAAATGGGTTATTACAATATCGACTTTTAGGGCACTATTCCTAACATGAATGCCTTCAAAGGACATGCTCACTGAGGCATACCTAACTGCAAAATCTTGGCTCCTCCATTTCTGAAAGTTTTGTTCTATGATTGTGAGGGCATTCTCCAATTTGTACAGCCTAGGGTTTTGATCGTTAGGTAGAATGTGAGAATGAGTTTGTGAGGAAGACAACGTCTTGTTTTGTTAAGTTCAAAAAAGGGTAAATAAGTCTTCCTATCACCAATTATTATAAGAATTTACATTCTCAAGCTGCAAATTTAATGCGTGGATCAACGATCACTGTCGTAGGATTTTGCATGCTAATTTAATAAATTCATAAGGTTTATTTTGAGACATTTTGAACACAAGTATTTAGTAGATACAACATGAAATTAAACCAAAAAAAATACTCTGCTTGAATTAATCACGATTGCAGAGATGAAACTCATAGCTGGCTAAATTCAACTTACCCTCGTCCAATAAAAACACTTACACAACCGATTCACCATCAAGACTTACAAGTTACAATTAGTTAGTGAAAATTTTTATTCCCTACCTATCGCTCAAATTGAACCAATTATATTTCATAACCCTATAACATTTGTTATTTTATTACTTGGATCACTGGATGAGTCGGTTAACAAAGAGAATAACTTAAGAGAAATGTCAATTGTAGTCAAGTACCAATTTCAAATTAAGGAATTTCCATAGTCTCTATAAAATGCAACTTTTATCAATACATTAATTCAGGGCAAAAACCATCTTTCACCATTATATTGATATGCCAAAAAAGAAAACAACAATTCACAACATGAGATCACACACTCACACATAAAACAATTAACTAGACTCATCGTTTGTCTTTTTGTCAAGAATGTTCTCCTCGTCATCATCACACTTCCTAAAGAGCTTATGCTTAATATGCTGCGCAAACGTGCGAGGCGGGAAGAGCGGCGGCTCAGCCTCGGAAACGGTCTCCGGCAATGGCTTTAGTATGATCTTCTCCTTAGGAGGCTCACAAAAAACCGCCCAAGAAATCCTAACTTTATCCTTATTCACAAGTCCTCTATGGAGAATGCTTTTGTACTTGCCATTGCTCAAAATCTCAATGGTGTCACCAATGTGCATGATGATGGAATTCGGAACACATTTTGCTGTGACCCATTTTCCCTCGTACAGGACCTGGAGGCCGGGGACCATGTTGTGGACGATGAACGTGAGTGCGCTTCCATCGGTGTGGGCTTCCACGCCGAGGGCTAGCTCCGGCTGCGGGCATTTCGGGTAATAATTGATTTTCTTTTGGAGGATGAGTTCTTCCATGCCACCAACTTCGTTTTCGAGTCTATCATGTTCCAACCCTAGCCCTATGGAGAGCACAGAGAGGATCTTGGTTGCTAGGCTTCTTAGCTCCTTGGCATACTCGATTGTAGCCGGACTGGGAAATTTTTAGGTCGGGGAACATCGAACTAGTCATTAATTGATTAAATATTTCAAAATTGATAGCAAATATAGGAGATGATATACTGCTGCAGAAAAAAATAGGTAGATATAGCTAAAATAAAGGTATTTTATTCAACAATAGTTAAGCAAGGGTTTGACAAATTTAGGTAAAGGAAAAAGGAAAAACACTTCTATATATTTTGTCATTTTAAGTATTTTAAATTATTTTAACTAAAAATAAGCTAGAAAGTAAAAACATCCGATTTTTTATTTTTTATTTTTTATATTTTTTTTAAATACACATACCCAAGTGACCAGAGGGATTTGAACCAGGATCATTCCCTTCTAGAAAGACCCCTCAAACCACATGGTCAACCCCCGTTAGCAACTAAAAGCATCCGATTGCCAATTTCTAACTTCTAAATTTATTTTATAAACAAATAAAAAATTGTTTGATTTAATAAAAATATTTCTCAAATTTTTCTTTTACAAAAACTTATTTTTTTCTTAAAAAAAAATTAAAGTACAGATCACAATTATCACTACTCTAAACATTTTCCAATATAGTGTTTATTTATACTCCTCTACGAAATAATTTTTTTGACACGCAACCTTAAACGCGTGTTACAATAGTTAAGCATGTTACAAAAGATAAATGAAATACGTGCCATGTATTCTATTTTGAGAAATTCTCGAGCACAGCTATTTGATTAGATCATTGTTATTATGCTAGTGAGTGGAAGATATTTATCATGTGGTTGGTGTATACTTTAGAAAGTGATTAGTCATATAAAAAGTGTTAAGTAAAAGTGTAAAACTATATGTTGCGTACTTGATTATTATAATTATTAATATGTAGTCAACAATTCAAACACTTTCATGTAATCAGGCGCATGATTCCTGAAAAACTATCTCTTATGTACGTGATTGTTATAATTATTAATTTGTAGTCAACAATTCAATTAATTACTTACATGTAGTCAGCTGGATTCTTGGGCCAAATGGACAAATCCCTCTTATCCTCAGGGAAAACACAATGGAAGAAGTAATCCTCCCACTCCAGCTGCCCACTCGCATTGTTTGCAAGCTTACTGCCATACCCCTGCACGTTCCCCGCCTCCTGATTGTTTGCATACTTCTCTTTCTCCTCCACCGGCAGCTCGAAAAATTCCTGCCCCGCAGTCTTGACCCGATTCACGAGCTCGTCTGCTATTCCATGGTTGACGAGATGCATCACTCCCCACTCCATCGCGGCCCTCTTCAGCTCCTCGTGGCACTTCTTTCTGGTTTCCACGTCTTCCGAACTGATTCCTGCTAGATCGATCGTGGGCACCTGCGGCCCGTGGATGCTCTTTTCTTCCGCGAAGATGTCGCCTATGCTCTTCAGCTCTTCGTCGGGCCTTACGTACTCTTTTGGGATCGTCTTGATCCCGCTTCCGGCTAGGATTTCGACACGTGGGCTTGGTGCCATTGTAGAAACCATTTTCTTTTTCTTTGTTGTTTATACTTGTGGATTGGGGACAAGAAGGGTATTTATGAGAAGCTAAGTTTGTGTTTAATTTGCATGAGTTGGACCAGCGTTGTATATATAAAGGGGGGTTTAATTGGGGTATAGTTGTTGTACCTAAATATGTTGAGAGAATGGCAAGCAAAGAGACGATGAAATGGTAAGTTATGTTGACCGGAGGGTAGAGACACGAGATGTGTTGCTGATGGTTGTTTCTATTGTCTTATTCTGTTCTGTTTCGAACGGACGAGTTTTTTTTTTTTTTTGAAAGGAAAAATGGAGGAGTTAATATTCTGATAATTGTTATTGCAAGTCTTGGGATTACGTTTCCAACAAAAAATAAAAAGGAGAAAAATGCAGGATACTACCTCATGTTAGGCGAAATGAGTAGAAAAAATCCGATCATATGGAAAATCATTAAAAGGATCCTGTGTTTCTTAAAAGTTTGCAAAAAAAACCCTGAGCGGGTTGTGTGGTCCTCACGCGCATTGACTCCGTGTATGAAAAGGTTTTTTGGGATGAAAAGTCACTTATGCCCTTAATGATATATATATATATATATATATTATATATATTATATTTATTATAATATTATATTATATTATATTTTATGTGTATGTGTGTCTATATATATATATATATATATATATATATATATATATATATATATGTGTGTGTGGTTATATATATATATATCTGCGTGTGTTTGTGTGGGCGTGACGGGCCTCCGGCGATGTTGGTCGGGGAAGGAGAAGAGTACGGCGGCGGTGAATCGGGGAAGGAGAAGGCGTTTGGTGTTGGGCGGGGAAGGGATAGAGGATATTTAAAAATATTATTAATAAATAAAAATATACATAGATAATTATTCATATATTTTCATTAAAAAATATATTAAATATGTATATTTTAAAAATAATATAGTTATAATATTTTTGTTCTTAATACATTAAATATTTATATTTTTAATATTATTTTAATATATAAAGTAAATATTAAAGGTTTTTAATATTAAATATTATATATATATATATATATATATATATATATATATATATATATATATAAATAATATATTTTTTAATGAAAATATATGAATAATTATCTATGTATATTTTTATTTATTAATAATATTTTTAAATATTAGAAATATAGTATACACATATAATATAATATATAAATATAAAATATTGTATATTGTATTATGTATATATTTATTTAGTATATATATGTATAAGTAATTGTGTATATATATATATATATATATAATATTTTTTAACGAAAATATAAAAATGATATCTATGTATATTTTTATTTATTAATAATATTTTTAAAAATAATTATTCATTTATATCTATATTTTAATATATATTTAAAACTATTAAAAATGATTTTTTATTTTTTAATATAATATGCATATATTAAATATGTATATTTTAAAAATAATATAGTTATAATATTTTTGTTCTTAATACATTAAATATTTATATTTTTAATATTATTTTAATATATAAAGTAAGGGTATTTTAGGGTTATCACATTTTACATTTGACCAAATGAGTTCGAGGGGCGGTGTGCAAAAAATAAAATAACCCAGGGTCCTTTTAACTAATTTTCATAACAGATGGTTTTTTCTGCAAATTGAAGCTAACACAGGGGGTTCGGTGCAGTTAACTCCAAAAAAAAGTGTAATGAATTCCACCCAAAAAAAAAAAGGCTTTGGTTTACGCAACCAAACCATTATTCACACCAACGGGGAGTTAGATTAAGTGGATAGGGGTTTGAGTTCACTTAAGCAAGGTCTCAGGTTCGAACCTTGTGGATGTAAAAAACTACGTTGGGAGAGGTCCCCGCAATAAGCGGCCTCAGCTACCTCGGGGGATTAGTCCTTCACTCAATTGGGTGAGGGGAAACTCTAACGGCATGATTGGTATGCATGAATGGAATGAGACAGGAAAGGAATGAACTTTGTAATGGAATGAACAAAGGAATGAAATGACTTTATTATGGAATTGCTATGATTGGTACGCCAAGTAATAAAATTAAGAATGAAATAAATATTTTAAACTTATTTCATTAATAATAATAATAATAATAATATATATATATATATATATATATATATATATATATATATATATAATTAAATATATTTTTATATTAAATATATATTTTAATTTTTTTATTTTGAGTAACTATATATTTATTTCATATATAAATATATTATTACTATTTTATATCGAATGTGTTATATATATATGACATTTATTATATGTAATATATATATATATATATATATATATATATATATATATATATATATATATATATATATATATATATATATACTATTTCTCTATTCATGCATAGATTATGTATTAATTATTTATTATATTTAATATATTTCTTGATATTTAAAAATAAATTTTAATATAAATGTCAAAATTCGTTCTTTGTAAAATATTTGAATTTATAAAATTTTATAAATAAAATAATATTTTGAACATGTTTTTTAACTGTATAATATATTTATATTTACATATATTTGATTTAATTTATTAAATTTTCAATGTGATTAATAGTATTTAATTTTTATTTATGAAAACAATAAAATATAATATGCATTTAACAAATATGTGACGAAAATATAAAAATAATAATAAATTCTAAACATTGGGAATGGCTAATACCATGGGGGACCAAAGGAATGGGTAATCCCACGCTTGTGGGAATGAGCATTACCTCGGGAATGAGCATTCCTAATCATGTTTTGGTACCAATCATGGGTTTAGGAATGGACGCGGTAATGCTCATTCCATTCTCATCCCATTCCATCATACCAATCATGCCGTAAGAGATAAAAAAAAAAAAACCATTATTCACACTTCACTCTTACAAACTTGATGTTTGCAATATTTATAATTAACTCAAAAATGCAAAATTTTGTTCTTAAGTTTTTTATTTCAACAACTTGATCATGTATCAATCGAATTTATAATTCAATCCTGTAACTCTAAAAAATTTATAATGTATGTGCAATTTTTATCGGAAAATCAATATCTTACCAGAAATATCTACATGATTGCCATGTTATCGACATAAATTGCATTGCCATGTAGACGTTTCCAACGATAAATTGATTTTTTTGACAAAAATCAAATATATATTGCAATATTTGAAAATTTTAAAACTTATTGCAAAATAAGATTCTATAGTAATTAAATTGCTAAAATAGAAAACTTTAGGACCATTTGATCTATATGTGGGATCACTTGTTCATGTAAAAAAAAAAACAATAAAGAAAATCAAAATCTTTTAATGCATGCCCCAAGTGGTCAGACTTAAAACTAGAAATAAAATATAAATTTAAAATAAAAGATCCCAAACACGGTACAACCCTAAATTATCCCTAATGATAACGAAGGGCCTGATCAAGTAGCAAATCGATAAAGCTTAAAGCACATAAAGAAAAATTAAATTGCAACTAAATTGTATTAATTCTTGATTTGAGAATATATCATACTTTTTTATAAATAGAACGGATAAATTTGTGTTTTACACGAGTATGGTGTCATTTTTTTTTTTAACTTGGGTACGCGTGAGTTATAAAAAAAAAAAAAGTTTCATTAAACTATCCCAATTTCCCTAATCCTCCACTGTCCGAACAACGAAAGAATGAAATTATTTAAAATATATAGATTACAATCTGTTCATAATGCTGTAATCGATTTTTGCTAAAAGTTTGAATAAACTTTTGAAAAATAATGACTATATTTATATTAAAAATTAAAAATAAATAAATACTAAATTATATTAGCTGATGTAAACATGCAATTTATTATGTACTGTTGAAAAAAATACAGTTATAATATATAAATCATCAAAAAAAAAAGTGTTAATTAGAATTTTGATAGGAAATTTGTAGTTTCCGACAATACCCCTTTGAGTTTTCTCAGATTTATGGTGATGAAAATAAACAATTCATATAAAGTGGAGAGCAGATAGTAAGACCATGCAACCAACGTTCCTTGCGTCACTCACGGCCATTTCTTGTCCACGACATTATACATGAACTACATTTAATTTAGAGTTAGCTAGACCCCACACTTATCTACTTTTCAACTTATTTGATTAAGAATTTGCTACTCTAGATTTACGTTGTTAAAAAAAATTTATAGGAATGAGTGACTATTTTCCCAAGTTAAAAAAGATTTTCAAAATTTTAAGTTATATAATTGTATGACAGTTCTATAACCTTTCACTTTCAGATATGTAGGCCTAGTAAATTTGGTGGGTATTATCTAACTAGAAAGTAAAATCCTATAAATTCATTACCAAGCTCATAAATTTAAAATTTTACTCAAACTCAATTCAAACCCACTAACTTAATTAAAATATGGTTTGAGTTGGATCTAGATCAGATAAGTATCTAAATTCCAAAAGAACCCATTCCCTCCCCACCTTTCCTCTCGCTATTCCCTAATCCCTTCACATACATGTTATATTTTAGTTTTTATTTTGGTAGTTTAAACCCTAGTGGGTAACCTTCTCAACAGCTACAACTTTAAAATCCACCATTTAACAGTTTAGCTGAATCAACACCTCCTCGACAGTGGCAACCTCATGTTCATTTCTACACCGATTTCATATTCAATACCGTCCGTTTCCAACTTCGACAAGGCATTCTCCATTGTTGGAAATGATACGTCCATTCATCTTCCTCATGCTCCGTTGGTTCCACATGATGTTCCACATCCGTGTTGTTTTGTTGGAGGAAATAACCTTGAAAATAGGGGTTGTTGTTGGAGGATGGGTTCAGTTATGATCAATTGGAACAATTAAAATTGAGATGTTAGATTTGTATAAAAATCCAAAATGCTATCATCCATAATTTGAACGATGGTTTCTAAAGGTGATAAATTTGACATGTACCATGAGAAGAAAAGGTTGATATAAAATAAATTACTTTTCAAATTAATTATATCACAAATTTGCTGAACGGAATCAAAGAAGATAGTGATTGTAAAATTTTGGTAATGGTTAGTCAACCGTTAAAAAAAAATACAATGGTTGGACTCTCGTAAAATTTCTACCTTAATAAACAAATAACCCAGCCAATTTGATATCAAATGAAAGAAATTTGTAAAACGATAAAAAGTAGGGGCAATTAATAAAGAGGACAAAATATGTTCAAAAGTTATCCTAAACCCCCTAATTTGAAAAAAGTATGTTTTACATCACCAATATACATCTTATTTTTTGTAAACCCCCCAAAGCCCTAAAAAGTCTGTTTTGCGCTTATTTTTTTACTACAACCACACCATTTTCACTCCTTCCAATCTTAGATCTCTTTATCATCTTCCTTTTTATTTCTCCATTTTCTTTACTCATCGATTTTGGAATCCGACACTAGTGGCAACCAGCTCAACTCATCGTCGTTGAAGAAGAAAAAGAAGAAGTCGATACATTTAAGTTTAATTTCAGATATTTTTATAACCTTTCTAATTCGAAATTTTTGGGTTCAAATTTGTAAAAATTTCTGTAAAGTTTAGAATTCTACATATATGTGAATAAATTTCTGCAAATTTGATTTCTTCATGTATTTTTGTGAATATCCGAAGATATTTTTTTGGTAGCTAAGAGATTTTAGATTTTTGTATATATGTGTGAAGAAATTTTTGTGATTTGTGATTTTTGTGATTTGAAATTTCTGCATATATCGCAATAGACTTGATATGTACTACTAAATTTGCAATTATTTTTAGTTGGGTAATCTGGTGTTGAATCTAAAGTTATTATCTGTTTTAAGTATTTTAGTTGGTTTGAACAATCACTCTATCCAATTTGAGATTTCTAAAATTTCGGTATATATTTGTATATATTTCTGCATAATCTGACTTTGAGATTTCTACATATACGTAAAATCCCACAGTGTATGTAGAGATATATACAAATATATATATTTGAGATATTTGATATATATATGAATATATTTTTGTATAAACTAATTTATATATATTTCAGCATAAACTGACTGTGAGATTTCTGTATATATCTAAATATATCTCTACATAAACCGATTGTGGGATTTCTGCATATATCTAAATATATTTTTGTATAAATTGACTGATGATTTGCTGCTGTATTTGTTCTCATAAATAAATTATAATCACCTATTGTAATGATTTATTTTCTTACAGAAAATTGAAGAGTGATCGAGCTTCTGGAGGATGCATGACCAGTAAAAGTTTAAAAATGCATAATTAAAGGAAGACTTTGTCCAGTGAAATCTTAAATATGCGTAATTAAAGTCAGACTTTGTCCAGTGAAAGTTTAAAAATGCGTAATTAAAGGCAAACTTTGTCCAGTGAAAGGTTAAAAATGCGTAATTAAATGCAGACTTTGTCCAGTGAAATCTTAAAAATGGGTAATTAAAGGCAGATTTTGTCCAGTGAAAGGTTAAAAATGCGTAATTAAATGCAGGTTTTGTCCAGTGAAATTTTAAAAATGCGTAATTAAAGACAGATTTTGTCCAGTAAAACGTTAAAAATGCATAATTAAAGGCAGACTTTATCCAGTGCAACGTTAAAAATGCGTAATTAAAGGCAGACTTTGTCGAGTGAAACTTTAAAAATACGTAATTAAAGGCAGACTTTGTCCAGTGCAACGTTAAAAATGCGTAATTAAATACAGACTTTGTCGAGTGAAAAGTTAAAAATGCATAATTAAAGGCAGACTTTGTCGAGTGAAACGTTAAAAATGCGTAATTAAAGGCAGACTTTGTCCAGTAAAACGTAAAAAATGCGTAATCAAAGGTAGACTTTGTCGAGTGAAACGTTAAAAATGCGTAACTAAAGGCAGACTTTGTCAAGTGAAACGTTAAAAATACGTAATTAAAGGAAGACTTTGTCCAGTGAAAGGTTAAAAATGCGTAATTAAAGACAGGATTTGTCCAGTGAAAGCTTAAAAATGCGTAATTAAAGACAGATTTTGTCCAGTAAAATGTTAAAAATGCATAATTAAAGTCAGACTTTGTCCAGTGCAACGTTAAAAAGGCAGACTTTGTCCAGTGCAACGTTAAAAATGCATAATTAAATACAGACTTTGTCGAGTGAAAAGTTAAAAATGCATAATTAAAGGCAAACTATGTCGAGTGAAACGTTAAAAATGCGTAATTAAAGGCAGACTTTGTCCAGTAAAACGTAAAAATGAGTAATTAAAGGTAGACTTTGTCGAGTGAAACGTTAAAAATGCGTAACTAAAGGCAGACTTTGTCAAGTGAAACGTTAAAAATGCGTAATTAAAGGAAGACTTTGTCCAGCGAAAGGTTAAAATACGTAATTAAAGACAGGATTTGTCCAGTGAAACGTTAAAAATGCGTAATTAAATGCAGACTTTGTCGAGTGAAACGTTAAAAATACGTAATTAAAGGCAGACTTTATCCAGTAAAACGTTAAAAATGTGTAATTAAAGGCAGACATTGTCTAGTGAGACGTTAAAAAGGCGTAATTAAAGGCAGTCTTTGTCCAGTGAAACATTAAAAATGCATAATTAAAGGCAGACTTTGTCCAGTGAAAGGTTAAAAATGCGTAATTAAAGACAGTCTTTGTCCAGTTAAACATTAAAAATGCGTAATTAAAGGCAGATTTTGTCTAGTGAAAGGTTAAAAATGCGTAATTAAAGACAGACTTTGTCCAGTGAAACGTTAAAAATGCGTAATTAAATTCAGACTTTGTGGTCATTATTCAATAAATCTTGAGTATCATTATTGTAATGTTGTGGTTAAAGGCAGACTTTGTCCAGTGAAACGTTAAATCTTCAGTATCATAATGTTATTGAATCTTGACCACAACATTACAATAATGATTCAATCAATCTTGATATCATTATTGTAATGTTGTGGTCATGATTCAATAAATCTTGAGTATCATTATTGGAATGTTGTAATGTTGTGGTCATGATTCAATAAATCTTGAGTCTCATTATTGTAATGTTGTGGTTAAGATTCAATAACATTGTGGAATAACATAAGTGTCCACAACATATAACTCAATATTGAGTATCATTGTTTATACGTAATTAAGATTCACAACATGTAATGGTAACTTTTTAACGTTTCACTGGACAAAGTTTGTCTTTAATTACGCATTTTTAACGTTTCACTAGACAAAGTCTGCATTTAATTACACACTTTTTACGTTTTACTTGACAAAGTCAGCCTTTAATTAAGCATTTTTAACGTTTCACTGGATAAAGTCTGCTTTTAATTACGCATTTTTAACGTTTCATTAGACTAAGCCTGCATTTAATTACACATTTTTTACGTTTTACTGGACAAAGTTTGTCTTTAATTACACATTTTTACGCTTTCACTGGACAAAGTCTACCTTTAATTACGCATTTTTAACGTTTCACCGGACAAAGTCTGCCTTTAATTACGCATTTTTAACGTTTCACTCGACAAAATCTGCATTTAATGACGCATTTTTAACGTTGCACTGGATAATGCCTTTAATTACGCATTTTTAACGTTTCACTCGACAAAGTCTGCTTTTAATTACGCATTTTTAACGTTTCATTGGACAAAGTCTGCATTAAATTATGCATTTTTTACGTTTTATCGTACAAAGTCTGTCTTTAATTACGCATTTTTAACCTTTCACTGGACAAAGTCTGGCTTTAATTATGCATTTTTAACGTTTCACTAGACAAAGTCTGCCTTTAATTACGCATTTTTAACGTTTCACTCGACAAAGTTTGTATTTAATTATGCATTTTTAACGTTGCACTGGACAAAGTCTGCCTTTAATTACTTTTTTTTAACGTTTCACTCGACAAAGTCTGCTTTTAATTACGTATTTTTAACGTTTCACTCGATAAAGTCTGCATTTAATTACGCATTTTTTACGTTTTACTGGATAAAACCTGCCTTTAATTACACATTTTTAACCTTTCACTGGACAAAGTCTGACTTTAATTACGCATTTTTAATGTTTCACTGGACAAAGTCTGCCTAATAACCTTTCATTGGACAAAGTCTGCCTTTAATTGCGCATTTTTAAGATTTCACTGGACAAAGTCTGCCTTTAATTACACATTTTTAACCTTTTACTGCACAAAGTTTGTCTTTTATTACGCATTTTTAACCTTTCACTGGACAAAGTCTGCATTTAATTACGCATTTTTAACCTTTCAATAGACAAAGTTTGCCTTTAATTATGCATTTTTAAACTTTCACCGGAAAAATCCTGCCTTTAGTTACGCATTTTTAAACTTTTATTGGACAAAGCCTGCCTTTAATTATGCATTTTTAACTCATCACTCAACAGTGTCTGTTTTTAATTAAGAATATTTAACCAATTACTCTACAAAGTATGCTTTTAATTACGAATATTTAACCTATCACTCTGCAAAGTTTGCTTTTAATTATGAATATTTAACCCATCACTCTACAAAGTTTGCTTTTAATTACGAATATTTAACCCATCATTATACAATCAGAATCGAAGAAAATAAAACATAAATATCAAACTAAAATACTGTAATTCAAAAACGGATTGTGTAACTTGGTTCATCATCATAAAATGGTCTTGCATTCTCCAGAACCTTGATCACTCTTTAGTTTTCTGTGAGAAAACAAATCATTACAGATTACAATTTATTTATGAAAAAAAATACAGCAGCAGATAATCAGTCAGTTTATAGAAAAATATATTCAGATATATGCAGAAATTTCATAATTAGTTTGTTCAGAGATATATTTAGATATATACAGAAATCTTACAGTAAATTTATGCAGAAATATATACAGATTAGTTTATACAAAAATATATTCAGATATATATATATATTTGTATATATCTCAAATATATATTTGTATATATCTCTGCATAAACTGACTGTGGGATTTTACGTATATGCAGAAATCTCATAGTCATTTTATGCAGAAATATATACAGATATATGCAGAAATCTCATAAATATCAAATAATTGTTTTACAAAAATCTTAAATATCAAATTTCAAGCAAAATTCTCTTTAGATATATGAGAAATTTCAAATCGCATAGCAAAAAACTCAAATAAATTAGCGGTATAATTGATAAAATGCCCAAAACACAGGTAATGGATAGAGTCATTGTTCAATAAACTAGCTAAAATACTCAAAACAGTTAATAATTTTAGATTCAATATCAGATTACCCAACCAAAAACAATTACAAATTTAGTAGCACACATCAAATCTGTTGAGATATATGTTGAAATTCCCAAATCGTAAAAATTTTCAGATATATGCAAAAATTACAAATAGCAAAAATTTCTTCACATATATACAAGAAATCTCAAAGTCTCTTTGGATATTCACAAAAATATATGGAGAATCTCAAATCTCATAGCAAATAAAATTCTTTTAAGTATATATAAAAATTTCAAATAGTATATATTTAGAAATCTCCAATTTGCAGAAATTTATTCACATATATATAAAAATCTCAAATTTGCATAAATTTATCAACAAATTTGAACTTAAAAATATTGAATCAGAATGGTTACAGAAAATACCTGAAATTAATTTTGGTATGGTGGAAGACGCAAATACTTCTTCTTGTTCTCTCATCTTCTTCTTCAACAACGCAGGTACGCTCGTCTGGCGCAACAATTTCTTCCTCTTCTCTCATCTTCTTCTTCTTCAACATTAGATTTCGGTCTAAACTCCATTGGTACAGAGGTTGGGGAAGTAAGTGAGAACGATGAAGATGGGATATGACTTGTTATTTTTCTAATTTATCATGGGTATTTTAGTAATTTTATGTGTTTTAGGGGGTTTAGGAAAAAGACGTTGTGTATTGGGGATCTAAAATAGACGAATTTCAAATCAGGGGATTTAGCAAAAGTCTTGAACCTTATCAAGGAGTGTTTATTAATTCTCCGTAAAAAGTATTGTTTGTTAAAAATGCTCTCAAAATTTATCGTGATTTTGAAGGTTGGGGTAAATATTTTGGAGAAAATGATTGGTTTAAATAAATTTTCATCACCAAATCACTATTGTATACAATATTGTTGTTGTTTACAATAAAGCTGCTATATACAATAATGTTAGCTACATCAGTTTTACCTCAACCACTAACAAGAGTTAGACTACACACCCACTTACCATTACAATTTAAAAGATGAGATGCACTGTTGCAACTTTATTATGCCATTAATTTTCTTGGAGTGACTACTCATTCATGCTTCCTTATAAGATAATAATACGCAGAAAAGATTATATACACAGTATAAAAATATAGTAGTGATGTTTTATTAATATATATAAATTTTAAAATATTTATTATTCTCCCAATTTACTGATTTACCTTCCCCCTCCCCAATATTTAAACAAAATTGCAACTCACTATTAATAGTAGTTAGGATTTATTTTTAATTAATTTGAATCTTGCTATTAGTTTACTTTAACCTTTTTTTTCCCAATTCATATCCCCTTTTTATTTCTTTTCCTAATATATTTTTTTTTTATTCTTCTTTTTAAGTACCGGAAAATTTCAAGGGGTATTTTCTTTTTTTTTTTTTTTTTTTTTTTTTTTTTTTGAGAAGAACCGGATCAAAAGATCCGTGGAGTGAGAACCGAGGACTCCACCTCAAGGGGTATTTTCTTTATTTTCTCTCTCTACAAGAAAAAAACTTCTTCTTTTTCTTCTCAATGTAAAAATCCTCACTTTTTAATTTTTAAATTTTACACTTGTTGGAAAAAGAAATTGATTGTGGTCCCAAATTTAAATTAGTCATCTAATAAAGCCAAAAGAAAAATTATATTAATTTATATTTAATTTTAATTTTTCGTTTTATTATGGATAGATTATTTAGACAAAATTTATGGTTAATTTGTTATTTTGACTGTGTTATTTTGTTATTTGACTTTATTATTTTATTTTAAGTCATGTTAAATTGAGTTTAATCGATAATTTTTTTCATTTATATAGCCCTTATGAGTAAAAAGAATATAGAGTTTTACTTCAAGAAGAGATCTCGTCAAGATAAATAATGCCCCTATTTTTTAGACTTCAACAACAACAAATGTTCATTGTGAAGTTTCAAAATCTCAAAAAGATAAAGTTTCTATTCCAAAATTTTCTACAATAAAAGTTCAGGAACTTGATGGGGATTTTAGTGGCTTTTAAATTGAACGTGATTGAGGTTTGCGTACTTCTATATGGTATTATGTTATAAATAAAATAGAGAAAATTAGACATGCTTATCTACGTCTTGGTCCTTACCAATCCATTCCGATAAAGTATTCTAAAAGTACAGATAAATATGACAGAAGGTTTCAACCTCCTTACAAATTATTTCCTAATTGACTTAAATACTCTCCTTCAAAACATGCAGCATACTGTCTTCCATGCTTTCTTTTCATCAGCCGTATATGCATTTTGTTTAGAAATAATACAAATTCTTCACATAATAAAACTGTCACACATTGTCATAATCTAATAAACCCGTTACAGTAGATTCCGAGGATTATGGAAAAAGAGTGCTTAGAGCTAATTACCAAGAATCGTTTGAGGCTCAAGGTTTCAATGGAGGTTGTAAAATTATGTGTATTTCAAGATATTGCCGTAAGAGGTCAAGATGAAAACTTAGAGTCATATTATCGTGGCAATTTCATAGAGATCATTAAGCACATGACTTTTTACAATGACGATGTGAGGTCAATTGTTTTGACAAATGCTCCAAAAGATGTTGTTACATCTCTTGCAATTCAAAAGGAGATCTTTATCTCTCTACGCCAATCGAGTTCAAAAATTCATAAGGGAAGAAATCATGATGGTAAACATTGTCTTATTGTTGATATATTATAATTATAACATGTAAAGATTTGGGATTTTCTAGTGCATTATTAATGAAGTATGTTTTTATAGTTTTTATACATAATAGTAAAAAAAAATTAAATGATTTATTTAAATACTTTTAACTATTAAATTATCAAAATTAAAGTATTTAATAACATCAACCTTTTAAATTTTAAATATAGTAATGAAATCTAAATTATAATTTAAATTTTTAATAGACTCTCATACACAAATAAAAAATTTCATAGTTTCAAATTAACACTCACTTATGATGCACCTACACTTCTAAAAATATTATTTTACCATGTTATGTCAGACTCGTCTCGAATACCTTTCATGTGTTAATTTAAAATTTAATTTATGTTGTATCGTGTTCATGTTCATACATAATAGACACGCTGTCATTTACAAAAATTATAAGGTAAGTTGTAAAATTAAGTTATAATTTGTAATTAGTTTTTAAGGAATCAAAGCTACAAATTATCTCCATCAAATTCAAATATTACAAAATCACTCAAATCGACTTGAATCCAACTGAAATAGCTTAATATTAGAAGTTTTTACTAATTATGTATCTCTAGAATTTTTATATTTATATGAATTTTTTTTAACATATATTATAATTTGAATTTATAATTAGGAAAATTTGCAAAAATGGTATACCAAGTCCACCCATTCAGCAAAGTCGGTACAATAAGTTTTCCGGTGACAAAATTAACCCACATTTCTCCAAAAGTTGCAAATTAATGCAAAATATCACCGGAGACCCGGAAACCGGCCGGAAACCCGACCGCATTTTGACGTGGCTTGATTTTCTCTTACGTGGCATACCACCATGGACACGTCGAAAACCATTGTACAAGTGTTATTTTTTATCCAATTAAAATTAACTCAAAATACCACATAATACATAATACCTTGTATATAATATATATTTTGTATTTTTGAGAAAAATATAATATATTTCTAATAATTTTTATACAAATTGTATTTTATTTGACATAATATATTACTCATGAAATTTTAAATTAAAATCAACACTAAAAAAAATAAAAATAAAAAAATAAAAATAAAAGAAAAAAAACAAACCCAGATCGTCCCCTTCTTCCCAACCTCCTCCGCCGCCCTCCCCTTTCTTTCATTCTTGAAGCACTGGATCTTTAAACAATCAAGCAATGAATGTTTCATGAGCTTTAAACAATCAGGCAATTGAACTTGGGATATGAGCTTTAAACAATCAAGCAATGAATCTGGTAGAAATGAGATTTGAACGTTTCTCAAGCTTGAAACATTCAAGCCTCCGGCCTTATCTTTAAACAATTTCCAACATTTTGTTATGAAAGCAGCAGAGTTACAGGCTGATCAAGGTGAGGAAGAGAAGGCTTGGCTGCATGGAATTAAGCCCTGGGGATTACGTTTTATCAAGAACGTGACATGCTTCTTTTAGTGGATGAGAAACACACTTTCTCCTACGATGTCGTTTTAAGAAGACGATATCTAGTTTTATTTTAATTATGCAGATTGTTATTTCGTTTTGCGGGCCGCACGTGTCGTGCTGTTATTGGCCTAGCATTAGTGGGCAATTGTTGCTGATTTTGGGTACAACATTTGTATGCTGCGGGAGTACGTTGTTTGGCAGATTTTTGGCAAATCAAATTCTGTTTTCTTCCTATAATTCTCTCTCTAATCTTTCCCCACTCTTTCTTCTCTCCCAAGTTTGAGTATACTATGTAAATCATCCCTAAAATTAACTGTTATATTCAAGTGTTTATCTGGGTTTTTACATAGCAGCTAACAGTGGTATCGGAGCATTTAACTTCCTGTAGTCCACACAAAACCTATATCCACCATCTTTCTTCTTTACTAGCAGCACTGGTGATGAAAAAGGGCTCACACTTGGTTGAATTACTCCATTGTTGAGCATTTCTTGGACTAGCTTTTCAATCTCACATTTTTGAAGGTAAGAGTATCTGTAAGGGGGTTGTTTTATGCTTTCCACCCCATCTTTAACTCTGATGGGATGGTCATGACTTCTCAGGTGGTAGTTCCTTAGGTTCTCTGAACAAAACCTCATAGTCAGATAGTAGAGGTTTGAGTTCATCATGAGTATCTACTTCTTGTTTACTCTCTTTAAAAGAAACCAAACAGAAACAACTGAGAGATGTTGTTCCTCTCTTCCTCAGTAACTTCTACTTTCCTGATATCATTCTAAGAGAATCTTAAAATTTCCCTCCCTGCAAGGTGATCAACTCATCCCCTTTGAAGAATCTAACTGTCTGTCTGTCAAAGTTAAGTGTAATGTCTCCTAACTTACTTAAAGCATCAACTCCCACCACTAAATCACATCATCCCAACCTCAACAATCTTACATTAGCTCTGAAGTTATGCCTACACATCTCCCATTTGAAATCACTGCACTTAGAGGCATAGTACGTCTTCCTCCCATCTGCCACTGTCACTAATAGGGGATTTGTACACTCAATGTCACAGCCAGCTTTCCTAGCTATATCTGGATCCAGGAATGTATGTGTGCTCCCAGAGTCAACAAGCACAATCATACTGACATTCCCAATTCTCCCTTAGATCTTGATAGTGTTTGGTGCAGGTCTCCCACTTGTAGCATTGAGGGATATGTGCAAATCTGTGTCATCAGAATCCCCAAGATCAATTATCCCTTCATCATCAGATTCATTTCTGTCCTCACACATTATAACAAAGAGTTTTTTACACCTATGCCCTGGTTGATAAAGTTCATCACAATTGAAACAAAGTCCCTTCTTCCTTCTAGTTGCCATTTCCTCTGCATTCAGCCTTCTAATGGCTGGATACTTCTCAGGGATAGAGTGGTTTAGTTTCTTTACACTCTGATCTCCAATTCAAGTCTTCACACCCCAGTTTTAGCAGATTTCCCCATGGCATCCAACAGCCCTTGCTGCTTCTTGGCACAGTAAATAGCCTTTTCCAAAGTGGGTGGCCCTATCATCTCTACCATTTGACTAATTTCCTCCTTCAACCCACTGACATAACTCTTGATATAATAATCCTCAGTGAGTGATCTGTTGTGATTGACCATGAAGGACTTTAGTCCCTCAAACTTCAGAGTGTAAGATTCTACTGACCCCTCTTGTTTAAGCTTATTGAACTGCCCAATGATATTGCTCTTCCTCTTATTCAAAAACCTCTCTAAAACCAGACTAGAGAACGTATCCCATGCCATGTTCTCCTTCCCATCAACATAATCTAAAAACCAGTTATCGGCTTCACCTTCCATATGTATCGCCGCCAATATAATTTTCTCATAATCACTCATGGGATTAAACTGAAAATACTTAGAACATTTCCTAATCCATTGTCTTGGCTCACTGCCAGTGAATTCAAGCTTGTTTCTAAGGTTAGTATTTCCAGTTACCTCATTCATCTTATACGTAGGAGTTGGAAGGATTCCTCCATCACCATAGAGTCTATTAGAAGATATCGCTGGATCTACAGAGCTGTTGGGTTCCTTCGCCTTTCCTAGATTCTGCAAACTCTGGTGATCTCTTCCAACTGAGCTTTCATGGCTTCTTGCCCCTCTTTAAGCTCGTTTTGCCCCTCTTTGAGCTCCTTAGCCACTACTTCAAGCTCATCGATCCTTGTTGTATTGTTCTTATCCATTTGCGCCCAGGAAACACACCAATGTTGCTCTGAGTCCACTGTACAACTACAGCACAGATGCTGAAGCTCAGGAAGCTATGGCTGAAAGTTTGTTGTATCCTCTCAATATGTCCCTTTTTTCTTATAATGAAGGGGTGTTGAGGTATAAAGGGAGGGTTTATGTGGGACAAGGTTCTGATTTACGAGAGAAAGTTATTTTGAGTCTACACTCATCTGATATAGGTGCACACTCTGGCATTCAGAGAACATATCAGAGATTCAAGAGTATATTCCTGTGGCCTGGAGCCTTGAAAGAAGTTGAAAATATAGTAAAGAAATGTGAGGTCTGCCAGATCAACAAGCATGAAACAGGCAAACCAGCTGGTTTATTACAACCACTCTCTGTCCCTGAGTAGGCATGGCAACACATCACCATGGATTTCATTGAACAACTCCCAAAATCTGAAGGGAAGGAAGTGATATGGGTAATTGTTGACAGTTAGACTAAATATACCCATTTCATTGCTTTGAATCATCCTTTTACTGCAGTGCAATTGGCTCAGATTTTCTTAAATGAAGTGTACAAGCATCATGGATTGCCTAGCAGCATTGTGTCAGATAGAGACAAGATATTTACAAGCTAGTTTTGGACAGAAATGCTACAATTAGTAGGGATTAAACAGCACTTGAGTACAGCTTACCATCCTCAAACCGATGGTCAGACTGAGCGGGTGAATCAATGCTTAGTGACCTATTTGAGATGTATGTGTGGTTTGACTCCCAAGCATTGGATGAAATGGTTGGCTATGACCCAATTATGGTACAACACCAACTATCATAGAGCTCTTAAGCTCTCTCCTTTTGAAGCTCTATATAGATATAAACCTACCTATTTTACACTATCTTCTGAGTATCAAGGAACCTCAGTTGGTTTAGAAGAGCTGACTCATAAGAGAGAATACATGCAGCAGTACCTTAAACAACAACTTTTGGAAGATTAAAATAGGATGAAGCAGATGGCTGACCGGAACAGACAAGAAAGAATGTTTGCTGTGGGGACAGAGTGTACTTGAAACTTAAGCCGTATAGGCAGCTTTCTCTACGCAATAGTAAAATTTGGAAATTGAGCCTAAAGTTTGCAGGTTCATTTATAGTGGTGGAGAGGATTGGTCAGGTGGCATACAAACCCAATTTACCAAGCACAGCGAGAATCCACCCTGTATTCCATGTCTCGGTGCTAAAGAAACAGGTTGGAGCGAATGACCGAGTTACTAGTGAACTGCCAGACTTTGATGATGATGCACAAGTAATTCTCAAGCCCATTAAAGTGTTAGCACGAAGAATGGTGAAAAGGGACAACGCGGCTGTGGTGCAATTGCTTATTCAGTAGTCACACCTTCCAGCTTTTGAGGCAACATGGGAGGATTACTATCCCATTATCCAGTGTTTTCCAGAGATTGAGGCTTGGGGTCAAGCCTTGAAGTAAGGGGAGGGTAATGTTATGAAAGCAGCAAAGGTACAGGCTGATCAAGGTGAGGAAGAGAAGGCTTGGCTACATAATTAAGCTCTGGGGATTATGTTTTATCAAGAACGTGACACGCTTCTTTTAGTGGATGAGAAACACACTTTCTCCTACGACGTCGTTTCAAGAAGACGATATCTAGTTTTATTATAATTATGTAGTTTGTTATTTCGTTTTGCGGGCCGCACGTGTCGTGCTGTTATTGGCCTAGCATTAGTGGGCAATTGTTGCTGATTTTGGGTACAACATTTGTATGCTGTGGAAGTACGTTGTTTGGCAGATTTTTGTCAAATCAAATTCTGTTTTCTTCCTATAATTCTCTCTCTAATCTCTCCCCACACTTTCTTCTCTCCCAAATTTGAGTATACTCTGTAAATCATCCCTAAAATTAACTGTTATATTCAAGTGTTTATCTGGGTTTTTACATAGCAGCTAACACATTTTAACAAAATTAAGTCTCCTCCCC
Organism: Lantana camara; assembly: GCA_037501455.1. Classification (NCBI taxonomy): domain Eukaryota; kingdom Viridiplantae; phylum Streptophyta; class Magnoliopsida; order Lamiales; family Verbenaceae; genus Lantana; species Lantana camara. The sequence continues at coordinate 95,803,226 of CM074857.1, read as the reverse complement.
TTCTCCTTTTCTTCTCCACCAGCCGCAAACCACCACAATCAAGCAACCACCAAATCTTCACTAATTACACACACTTAGATTCAGATCTGGATCTGGATCTAGTAAGGATCGAATCGGCGTTGGACTTAGGATAAGGGGGCGGCGGAGAAAAAGGGGAGAGAGAAGGGGGTCAGTGGCATGGGGGGAGGGGGTGAGAAGGTGGTGCTGCTTCTGTATCGGGACGGCGGCGGCGGTGCTACTATTTACTGGTTTAGTTGCGGCTGATGATAACAGCTGTGACGGTGGAGGGGACTGCGATGCTGGAGGTGGAGGAGACGGTGATGGTGGTTTTTCATATGACGGCGCGATGGTGGTGGGTGAGGAGGAGGGTGGTGGTGGTGGGTACGGTGGCGTTGCCGGCGGTGATGCGATGGCGATTGTATATATATATGTGTGAACTTTGCCTAAATTCTTTATGGAGCAATAGATTTTTGAGTAGCTTTCTAATTGGATTGGATTGCTGTAGAACTAATTTGTGTATGTATATCAGCAGAGGAATGTGTAACGTTTGCATAATCGTCCGATTTCTACACCAGTTTTCAACTATTTTCCCAATTCATTATTTTTATGGCCGCTGGCTACATCTTCTTTCAATGAGGATTGGATTCAATTTGAAACCCTATTTGTTTTGCTGAGAAATGAATTCAAATATAAACATATATATATATATATAAATACATATATATATAAATATATGTATATAAATTATATATACATATATAATTATGTTATTTTAAGTTTTTTATTTTATGTATTTTTTTATGATAAATGTAATATTATTTGCCAAATTTATTTTAAATATTAATTAGGTTAAAAACGCTTAATTATGATTATGGTCCACGTAAGCTACAATTTGGCAAATAAGTGTGATGTGGCAAGCTCATTTTGGACATGTAAGACTCAAATACACTTCAGACTGGTTTTTATGAAATCGAAGCGGTTTTCCGACCGGTATTCGGGTCTCCGGCAACATTTTGCATTAATTTGCAACTTTTGGAGAGATGTGGGTTAATTTTGTCGCCAGAAAACTTATTATACCAACTTTGCTGAATGGGTGAACTTGGTATACAATTTTTACAATTTTTCCTTTATAATTAATTATTATTTAGTAATTGCTAGGAGCTAGCTTATATTTATATAAAAATAATTTAGATTATAATTTGAGTTAGTAAAACTTTCACTAAATTAAGTAAATAAGAAAAATTAAAATATCAATAATAAACTGACCACAAACTAATTGTGTTATCTAATTAATTTTTAAACTTCATTAATTAATTTTTACTTTATACCATATAATTCAATAATAAAACTAATATTTAATTCATATAAATAAATGGTAATGATAAAAGAAAAAATTTGATTATTATTATTAATTAATTAATTATAACAGAAAGTTAGTATTGATAATTCGTATTAATTATCTTATTGGTTAAATATATGTTGTCTTGAAATTTCCAAACTCTATAATATGGTTTTTTTTATGGTTGTCGTCTCTCTTTTAACCACGAGCATGATAGCACCCCATCTAATCATCTTTGTTTTTTAGGTTTTCTCAACCAACTCTTGCTCTTACGTACTTCTTAATCACCCATGCTCAACATTAGTGTTATTATCACTATATCTGATTATGTTCATAATCTATTAATAATTGATTTTTCTTAAATATGATTATTTGTGTGTGGATGTTGATAGATAGTAAGACATATTTGATAATAAAATTTTGTTCTTTGAGATTTGTGTTAATTCATTCTGAGAAAATGTAAGTGTTTGCACCTCTATTTTCACTTATCTAATTTTAATCCAAAATTTTTTAAAATTGTGCAATATTGGTCCTGCCTTTAAGTTTTTTTTTTTTTTAAATGGAATTCTCAAGTGCCCTTCGCATGCACATTAGTGGATCCCATTAATTATTTTTCAAGAGTTACGTGATTTAATTTATTTAATTCCATACTTTAATTTCTCGATTATATGCCTTGCGTGCTCAATTTGCTTTATATGTCCTTATTTACCATATATAAAAATCCTAGGATCTAACTGAAACAATAAAGGTTAGGCCTAATTGAAATACTTGAAAATTTATGTGGGTTAATGAATAAGAAGTAGAAACTTAATTAGGGACCAGTATGCAGATCTTTCACACAAGCACTTATATGCAATTCTAGACTTCTCCATCTTATTCTTTATATTCTTATGAGTCTTTTGGTTTGTCACTCATTCGCTACGTTTTGGTGCTTATATGGATGTCCTTTTGTATATGAATCGGGACCTAATATGCATGGGCAATGTGGCGTACCAACGCTTAGGGCGCTACACTTATATAATTAAAAACGTACCATTGCCCAAATTTAAAACGTGAATTAATTTGTTGTCTTGCAACTCGTTAGACATCTCTTATTGTAATAAATATTTTAAATTATACATCTTAAATTGGAAAATTTAACAATTTATATTAACTTTTTTTTTTTTTAACGCACACACCCCCAAGTGGAATTCGAACCCAGGTCATTGTCCAGGAGAAAACCACTTGGACCAAGCTTTGTTGGCAATTTATATTAATTAAAAGAATTGTTATTGAACTTCCTATAGTTTTTAAATTGAAGGAGTCTTAATTTTACTCTACAAAGAGTCCTATTTTAAGTTAATAAATATTTTTCTTAATATTTTTATATTAGTAATACATATAATATGTATGTACGTAATTATCCCTAATTAAAAGTTATTGACATTGATGATGCTAAGGGAATTTACATTCACAAGCCCAAGAGATGGCGCAACTTGTTTTAACAAATAACCGAGCCCATGAATGCTTATTGTGAACAGTAGCCCGTTTTAGGTATGCTCACTAGAGGGGCTGATCAGCAGGTCAACCAGCCTAGCCAGTAGGCCCACTCGAGTGCAGCCCTAACTACCCTTCCTGATTGTGGGGGTTGATAGTAGCTAGTGAGAACGTGGGAAATAGCTGGTGAAGAATTCAAATTTCAAATTATTAACCTCCCCTAGAAGAGACCTCCCTAAAACCTCTCAACCGACTGCCTATCCAGATGCTACCTCCTCCAGCTCACACCTCCCAGCTCCTCAACGCTATAAAAGGGTCCCTAGTAGCTTCATTCTCCAACTTTGGAGACACCAACTATCTGAATATGATTTACAGCACACAACATACTTGTTTACTTAAGTGCGAGGCTTCTGGCAGGTTGCTATACGACCTGATCAAGCACCCTGCTGCTCTATATTTTTAATTATTGCTTTCTTAATTGTTCTTATAATTTCATTTATCTCTCTTTTACCGATTACTAACTTAATTCAGTGGAGGGTGACCCCCGCAGGTCTCCCCTCCCCCCCCCCCCCCCCAATTTTCTATTCCAACAGGTTAGAATCGGTGAAAAGAGGTGAACCGAGGCTTCGGATGCTATCATCTCTTTACAAATTCAGTGTTGCAGAAATCGACAAGCATCACTTGGCGCCGTATGTGGGAAAATCTGAGTTGAGGAGTGAGAATTCTATCAAGTCATACATGGCTTTGGATAGGCCGAACAACGCTCGCACTACGATCGGGTAGCTCCCTCCCCTAACAGCTGCCGGGAGCAAATCTGAGAATCAAAGGACCGAAACTACTGCGAGCCACTCCAGTCAAGTAAACAGGGCATCGGATGACCAGCCTGCTAGCTAGTGATTTGCTTGCGCGAGAAAATATCCCCCTACAGCTCTTGGTGGATGCCATTCGAGTGTCGGCGTCTAGGAACAACCCTCGGAGAGGAACCACTGAGAGTAGCCCGGAGACGAGCTTGACTAGCGGGTCGGGAGGATCTGATGACCAAAACCTGCAGCTAGTAGGCGAGGATCCACCTACTGACCTACCAGTCGTTACGGATGTCGGTAGCCAGCTAGCGCACGGAGTGCTTCCACCTGCTCGTGATGAACATCAACCCATCCTGGAGTAGCTGGAGAGGCTCATAGTGCAGGTTCGCAACCACCAGCAGGTTGCTAGGATATCGGATGCAGCTGAAGGGGTACACCTGCACGCTGGATCTGGAGGTCAGGTCCCTCGCCACTTATCTGCAAAGGAGCTGGGGGAATTGGCAGCCCACATCGCAGGTATCCAGCAAGCCGTCAGGCCGGCCAACGTGGCAGTTATCACTCGAGGGTTGAACAATCAAGTGGAGCAACTCGTTGATCTTGCTCACCTCACCTCCAAGGAATTTAACAGGAGGAGGGATGGTGCCATTGACGTAGCCGTCCCCTACATTGTGCAACAGACCCTTGAGCATGCGGGAACACTAACCCGCGGGGTGGTATCACTTGCTGGTAGAACAAAACCACCCATCGTTAGGAGCCCCCTGCCAGAAGGAGTTGGATGACGGACCTCTATCAGGAATCCCTCGTTGGTACAAGTGGAGGTGGGGGACCAGATGCCTGCCGGAAGGGTCAACATCCACTCCAACGTGAACCTACCGGAGGCAGGAAGTGGCGGACCTAAGCAGCTAGGGGTTTCGTAGCGCAACACGTAGGGCTTCTACCGCCTGCTGCTACCAGCTGACAGATGGAATCACGTTGACGCTGAGCAGCCGGATTGGGCTGCTAGGCTGCAACAAAGGCTTGGCGATATGGAGAGACTAATGCGGGAAACTCCCACGGGGGTGCTTAAGAGAGGTGGATCATTCAGCCGAAGAATCATGGGTGAGGAGCTCCCTCCGGCTGCAAGACGTCGGGGCTGCCCGAGTATAATGGAGCCACGGATCCCCAGAAGTATTTGGACCGGTTCGAGAACCTAGCTTTGCTATATCAGTACACCGAAGGGGTGAAGTGCAGGGTGTTCCTCACTATGTTTACCTATAAGACTCAAGAATGGGTCAGCTAGCTCACCCCCGGATCTATATATTCGTTCGAGCAATTCGCTTCATTCTTCTTGCACCAATTCACTAGCAGCAAACACCACCAGAAGAACAATAACACTCTCTTTATAGTAAGGCAGAGGAAAGACGAGACTTGGATTATACAAGAGCACGTGGACAAGCTGCAGGCTGCTAAACATATCAAGGAGATCAAAGACTCCGATTGGTTATCCAACGTGGTGCTGGTCTCGAAAGGCAACAGGAAGTGGAAGATGTGTGTAGACTTCAGGGATTTGAATAACACCTGTCTCAAAAGATTTTTACCCGCTGCCTAACATCGACCAGCTGGTAGACTCTACCTCCGGTTTGAGCTGCCCAACAAGGTGGATGCTTTGTAAGGCTACCACCAGATCCCTTGGGACCCAGAATAGGGCTGTCAATTCGGGTGGGTCGGGTGGGTTCGGGTCGGGTTGGGATGGGATACAGGTACTACACGAGAAGGCCTAACCCGAACCCAACCCGAACCCGAACCCGAATTGAACCCGAAATGCTGAACCCGAACCTGAACCTGTCAGGTTAGGGTTGGGTTCGGGTTGACCTGATTTTTTCAGGTCACCCATTAACCCGACCCACCTGATTGACCCGACCCAACCTGCATCCCTTTTTCTTTTTTTTTTCTTTTCTGCTCTTTTTTTAGAACTTTTGTGCTGAATTGAAAATCTATACAGAAGTGCATGCCATGCTGAAACCATTACAGAAGTGCATTCCATCAAATTACATTTTCATGGGCTAAATCTAACTTCTGCATAAAAACTCACACGCACAAAAATAATGATAAACTAACTAAATACATAACATTAAAAACTGACAAACTAAGTTCAGTTAACCAAACATCCCAAAAAAAAATAAATTCATAGGCTAGTTTTGCATCCCAAAAACTGACAAACTAAGTTCAATTAAAATAAGCTTCATAGCCAATTTTGCATCACCATCATCTTCCCAAAAAAAATTCTTCTCCACGCCACCTAAAATTAATAAGCAAGTCAAGTAAAATTAGATTCATAATAAATATTAAGAATTCATATATTAAATATAAAAAAGATTACTTACCTGTCAAACATCAATATAAGTAGCCGTACTAGATTGATCGTCGTTTTGATTCAAACACATAGCCATGACATTCTCGGTCAACTCATCCAATTGTACATCACGAGAAACTACAAAAAATATATAAATATTAATTAAAGGCATAAATATCATACTTTGTTCCCCAAATAACCAATCCCCGCAGCATATCAAAGCTTCAACAATATCAGACTTCATTGCACTACGATATTGATCAAGTATCCTTCCACTCGTGCTAAAAGCCGACTCGGAGGCCACAGTAAAAATGGGAACACTTAAAATATCTTTTGCCATTTGAGCAAGTTCCGGATATCTATATTGATATGCTTACCAATAAGCAAGAATGTCAATCTTTGCATTTCTATCAATCTTTGGCTCCTCTAAATAAAGCTCCAATTGACTCTTTTGAGGGAGAGATTTATTGCTTGTGATTGACTCAAATTCCTACCAAAAAAAAAAATTTGTTAAATCAAATATAATCAAACAATAAGCTGTAAAATTAATGAAGAAAATGTAATTTATACTTACTTGAAAGACATCAAATATGTCACTAGAAGGAATATGAGAAGGTAAATCATCAATTGTGCCACCACGAGAACTTGAAGAAGTAGAAATAGATATGCTAGAGGATGACTTTGCGGCAGCATACATGTATTCATCAAATGAAGAAAACACCTTCTCTTTAACCTTCTTTATCTCATCACAATCAGGTCCATAAAGTTTCTTATAGGCAAATTCCACAAATTGCAACTTGAACCTCAGATCAAACACCAAAGCAACAGCAAACAATACATTGTAATCACTCTAATACTTGTCAAATTTATCATACATGGACACAACCATAGATCTCATGAAAACATCATTGCATGTCATATGATGTTGCAATGTTATCTTAACTTGAAAAACCTTGGGAAAGTAAAGGTTGGCGGTAGGATATTTCGTCCCAGAAAATAAGTTTGTAGCCTCATAAAAGACCTCCAAGAACTTACAAAGTTTTTCAACCTTCTCCCATTCAACAACCGATGGACAATGCATGAAATTTGAATCAACCAACTTCAAATGGTTGAAGGCACGACGATAATGTAAGGAACTATGAAGCATCAAATACGTAAAATTCCATCTAGTGGGTACATCTTGTCTTAACCCCTTTCTTGAATCAAGTGCACATTGTTTAACCGAAGCAAGAAACCTCTCCTTTCTCACTTGACTACCCTTCACATACTTCACACTTTCCCGTACTTTACCAACACAAGAATCAATTTCTTTCAAACCTTCTTGCACAATTAAATTCAAGATATGTGCACAACAACGGACATGCAAATAATCACCACCACTCAAGAGTTGACATTGTTTCGAGAGAAGTTGGTCCTTAAAATACTCAACAAACATGTCATTTCCCGAAGCATTATCTAGTGTTATGGTCAAAACCTTCCTATCAAGACCCCATTCAACCAACAAATTACTAATCTTTTCACATAATGCAATGCCACTATGAGGTGGGGGCATATATGAAAAACTAATGATTCTCTTTTGCAATCTCCACTCATAATCAACATAACGCGCAGTCAAACAAATATAACCATCAGTGGCTAAGGAAGACCATAAATCTGAAGTAAAACACATTTTCCCCTTACATGAACGCAATTCTTGCACAAGTTTGTTCTTTTCCACTTTATAAAGTTTCATAACATCAGCCCTCGCCGTATTCCTAGTAATGTGACACACTTGTGGTTCCAAGTAAGTAAGCAAAGCCCTAATTCCTTCATATTCTACAAAATTAAAAGGCAATTCATGCTTTATGACAGCTGCAATTAATAACTCCCGAAATTTTTCTTGCGAAAATTTTTTAGATCTCACACCCACCCCCTTTTCACCTTGTTCAATTAAAGCTTGAGCAATATCACGTGTATCTGTTCTAGGACACTTTTTTATATGTCTCGTTAGGTTACCCATACCCATGCTACTCTCGACACAATATTGTTGGCCACAAGCTTTGCACTCACAACGTAAAGGCTGACCTTCTACTTTGGGTAGAATCCGAAAATACTCCCAAACTTTTGATTTGGTATTCTGTTTGCGTTTTCCCAAAGTACTTTCGGAGGGTTCGGCTTTTACATTGTTAGCAGTGTCCTTTTCTTCCTCATTTGCATCAATATCAATATCGATACGCTCCTGATCCATCTGAAATAAACTGAAATTTAATGATTAATAAACTGAAATTTAATAAACTGAATAAACTGACATTTAATCAGAATCATAGTCTGAAATTTAATGATTAAAAAACTGAAATTTAGTAAACTGAAATTTAATGATTCATAAACTGAAATTTAATCTGATTCATAAACTGAAATTTAATCAGATTCATAGACTGAAATTAAATGATTAATAGACTGAAATTTAATAAACTGAAATTTAATGATTCATAAACTGAAATTTAATCAGATTCATAGACTGAAATTTAATCAGATTCATGGACTCAAATTTAATGATTTATAAACTGAAATTTAATCAGATTCATAGAGAGAAATTTAATCAGATTCATAGACTGAAATTTAATGAATAAAAACTAAAATTTAATTAGATTCATAGACTGAAATTTAATGATTAAAAAACTGAAATTTAATGATCCATAAAACTGATGCATTCATACAATCCAAGAACTTGCTCCATGAACTTGTTAGTTTTAACTTTTAAAAGACTCAGAAACATAAAACTGATGCATTCATACAATTAATATCATTATTAACATTCAGCTTTGAGGAAATACTTATTTGAAGCTCCTGAGGAAAAAATAAATTCAGTTTTCAGCTTTTCATGCATCAATAATTGAATTAGCAAATGCCCCTAATCTAACAGATATTTCTTATATGAGAACTTTGTTTTCTAGAAGACTATATTAATGGAGGAAACAGTTTCAGTTTTATTCTCTTGACAGATGAAACACACAAACCCCGACAATTACACCATAAAGGAAAATCTATAGCATACATAATATAATCTGAAGCATTCATCTATTCATGATTTTAAGCACCGAAAGTCAATTACATATATATAGTCTACTTTTGCACTTTCTAGACAACAGAATACTAAGAACACTAAAGTCGCATCATTTGACCTGAAAAAATAACAACGTACCTGAATAGATGTAAGTATAGCTGCAACATCATATATAGGACTCCACTGATTCTGAAGGATGTCCAAGCATATACTTCCATCCGCATAAACTGACAAAATAAATTCAGTTTTACACTTTTCATGCATAAATAAAGTATCAATCAAGAATTGCACCATAAACATATAAAAATCGATTCCCAGACCACAAAATACGAAGTGGTACATGCTACATAAGAGGATGTATTTCATCAATCCTTTGGCTACCTCTCTAGAGAAACAGAAATCAAGAGTTTGGTAAGAAGCATACACCGGACATGGATCATAATATCATATCAAGGAAAAACCATCAACCAGAAGATTCTAACTGCATCCTCAATATGACAAGCAAAATCAAAATCAAATAAATTCAAGAAATAAACTGACCGTGCTATGAAAGTTGAGGTGGCTGCAAAATTGGTGCGATTAAAGGGTCATGGTGTATGATCTGTCCACAAGTCAGTAATAGAAACCTGTAAAAAGAAGTGTTCAACAATGGAACTGAAAACATTTCCAACTACAAACATCTTCAAAAGTGCAGGAAAATATATAACTTATATTGCAGTAGACCAAATACACACATCTTTTACACAGAAACCTAGCTCAGGGCATCGTAAAGAACGATTCTTTTTCAAGAAAAATTGAAGAGAAAAGCAAATTATAGAGAAGAGAAGAGCTACCCAGATCCCGAGTAAGGCAAAAGGAATGAGATCAGAGAAAGACAGATCAAGAAGAAATTCGCTGCCATGGAAGCATCTCAGACCCCGATCCACAATTATTTCAGAAGGATTTAAAAAAAAAAAAAAAGAATAAGAGATGAAAGCTTAAAGTCATACCTGTACTCGACAACGGCACGTTTAAGACGGCGGAGTAAGGAAAAGGTGGCGGCTGCGAGTGGTGGAGAAAGAGATGAAACGCCGATCCACAATTATTTCAGAAGGATTTAAAGAAAAAAAAAAAGAATTAAAGATGAAAGCTTGAAGTCATACCTGTACTCGACAACGACACGTTTAAGACGGCGGCGAGCGGCGGCGTAAGGAGAAGGTGGCGGGCGCGAGTGGTGGAGAAATAGAAGAGACGACGCTGCAGCTGCTGAATCGTAGGAGTGAAGAATTGATGATTGAGGAAATGAGGTTAGAATTAGGGTTTTCACATTATATAGTATCCATTTTCAATCGGGTGGGTCGGGTTTTTCGGGTGGGTTCGGGTTCTAGGGTCACCCGACTCATTTTTCAGGTCAACCCTAACCTTAACCCATTTTTCTCTCTCCTCCCCGGGTTGGTTTCGGGTCCGACCCGAATTGACCCGAACCCAAAAAACCCCAACCCTAACCTGAAAAAAAGTGGGTGGGTCGTGTCGGGTTGGCGGGTCGGGTTTGTTTCTGACAGCCCTAACCCAGAAGACCAGAAACGAGCCTGCTTCATTACAGCCAGCGGAACCCAAAAAGCTGGAGGGTTCGCAATGCAGTACGTGGTGCCTTACCGCCTGCTGTCCACCAGTAAGGCTGAGGGGCGTACGAGCTGGAAGATACCGACCGCATGAGGCTACCTCGACCATGGAACACCTTCAATCTCACAGGCTCTTGCTAACCAGCCGGCAGGAGCCCGTTCCCCAGCCGGGGACAGCAAATAAATACCACCAGGTTCTACTTATTGTATATAGTACTTTACACCTGGTATTTAATTATCACCAGCTGTAGATTATATGATTAAGCGAGGAGAAACTCTAGACAATTGCAGCATGCATCTTTTGATTTGCTCTCTTCATGCCTTTCTTTATGATACAACGATGAATAATATAAGGTATAGTAGCACGCATTGTGATCGGTTGAATTGAAATCAAAGGTGATACCTTTGAATTGTGGGGATGATCATACGAAACGACCTGGGTAGAAGAGGCACACAAATAAGACCTCTTGGGAAGACGATCCCAAAAATGGGCCTCGGGAAGGAGTCCGACTGATCGCTCCTTGGAGCTTCGCTTCCCCTGCTTCACTAGCTGGGGTTGGCCACCCCACCTGGTAAAGCAGCCAGTCATAAGAGCCGGAGATTTTGCTCTTATGAAACAGAGTCCCACTGCAGTAGAGTAACGAATAACCGAGCCCATGAATGCTTATTGTGAATAGCAGCCCGTTTCAGGTTTGCTCACTAGAGGGGTTGATCAGCAGGTCAACCAGCCCAGCCAGTATGCCCACTCGAGTGCAGCCCTAACTACCCTTCCTGATTGTGGGGGTTGATAGAAGCTAGTGAGAACGTGGGAAATAGCTGGTGAAGAATTCAAATTTCAAATGATTAACCTCTCCTAAAAGAGACCTCCCTAAAACCTCTCAATCGACTGCCTGTCCAGATGCTACATCCTCCAGCTCACACCTCCCAGCTCCTTAACGTTATAAAAGGGTCCCTTGCAGCTTAATTTTCCAACTTTGGAGACACCAACTATTTACATATTATTTACTGCACACAACATACTTGTTTACTTAAGTGCGAGCCTTCTGGCAGGCTGCTATACGACCTGCTCAAGCACCCTGCTGCTCTATATTTTTAATTATTGCTTTCTTAATTGTTCTTATCATTTTGTTTCTCTCTCTTTTATCGATTACTGACTTAATTCAGTGGAGGGTGACCTCTTTGTTTTGCAGGTCTCCCCCCCTTTTCTATTCCAACAGGTTATAATCGGTGAAAAGAGGTGAACCGAGGGTTACGCTATCATCTCTTTACAAATTCAGTGGTGCAGAAATCGACAAGCATCAAATGTAATTATTATGAGGATAAATCGGGTGATCTATAAGATTTCAGAAATACCAAAACTTGACTCGTGCTTTTATAATATACTAGCAAGGTGCACATGCGTTGCACGTGTACGCCAGTCTGTACTAATAATTGTTACTGTTGATTTTTTTTCTTTTAGTCCATGATATGTAGTGTTTTTTTGTTTCATTTGCTTTGATTCTTGAAAGATGTCGTTAGTTTCGTATGCGTGGAATTGCTTCCGTTTGGAATTGTAGATAGTATTGTTCTTTATTTTTTCCAGTAGTAAGTGTTCAATACATTCATATGAATATTGAAAATTTATGCACGTACTTCTTATTTCTCTTTTTTATTGTCCTAGGAAAATCCCTAATTCCTTTTCATTCTTTATTGTTTTCAACAACTTTATTTTTCCATGCTTCTCCTTAACTTTGTTTGGGTATTTTGTTTTGAAAAATGATGTTAGACTTTCATAAGTTGTCTTCATGTTTTCATTGTCGTTTAAAATTTGTATCTTCTTATTTATCTTCGTCGTTTCTCGTCTCGCAAAATATGTTTTCTTCTTTTCTTTGAGCTTGTTAACCACTTTTTAGGTTTGATTTTATTTCGTTCAAATCTAGACTATAAGGCACTTACATCTCATATCTCTTGGGCCTCCAATAAAAAATATAGGAAGAACAATTCTTTGTCCAACTTGATTGCCTCTACTTTCTCCATTGATGAAAATATCCACTATACCTTGGTAAAATCAACTCTAATCTCATCTCTGCCTGATTCAAGATCCTTTTGAATCAAAGCTCCCCCCCCCCCCCCCCCCAATCCCCCCTTTCTCCCTATGTTCTGCATCCAGTTTGAAGATCTCAGCATCCAGTTTCTGCACCTCAGCATCGGTCTTAGTATCCATTTTCAGCATCTCAACATCAATTCTCTTGATCATAACATCCAGTTTCCGGGGAGTAAGCATTCAATTTCTGGTTCTCAGCATTCGCTTTCTCGATCTTAGTATTTAGGTCCCGGCGCTTAGCAACCAGTGCCTGGGTTTTAGCATCTAGTGCCTGGCTCTTAGGTTCAAGTTCCTGAAGGTTACCAACTCCCACCGTCTGGAGCATTTTCCGGAGCTCATCATCTTTCCGTGATATCTTATCATTTTTTCGTGATATCTGCTCTTTCACAGAGTCCTCCGTTGCTTGGAGGGGTATGTTGGTGTTGTCTCCATTTTCAATCAACATTTGCAGCTTACCCTTACCCTTACCCTTACACTGCCGATTGATTCTGGTCCGACGGGTGATTGGTGGAGTCATATTCCGGTGAGTCATACCTTTGATTGGGCTTCGTTTTCTATTGAGAGTCGGATTTGGGTTAAACTAAAACTTATATCAAGTCTCTTATGTTGTTGTAATATTAAAGGGCAAAAAAGTCATTTCGATGCATAAAAGGTGCAAATAACGCTAAAGCAGTCGCATTCAATAGTAGATTTCTCGGTGCAAAAACCCCTACAGTAAATTATAATAAAAAACTAACCCCTTCCTCTTCCAAATTTGATAATATTTCGTAACTAGTTATGAAATAAATATTATTTTTGAAATATGGTTCTTAGTTCATCAATAAAATTTGCTAATTTGACACGTACCACGTACTAAGGTCTAAGATGAAGTATGAAAACGCATAAGATCTGCAAACCTAACGATCACAGACACAAAGATTGTATTCCCCTAGTCCTTCAAAGTTCAAACTCGTGTTTGCGTCCTGTTCAAAAAAAAAAAAAAACTCGTGTTTGCGTCAGTACGTGTCCATGGCCCAAGTGTCCCACGTGACGAGCACGAGCAGTCATGGTCAACCCACGTGTCGTTCACAAAGACAATCACTGACCATGGGAAGGAAAATATTAGCGAAATCCGAGGAAGAAAGAAATTAAACCAACCAAAATCGACAACGACAGACTTCCTTCGAAATCAAATTATTCTGAAATTTCCCTCCACATATTCTTCGCTCGCCTTATCGCTTTGAGCTGTCCCCTTTTCCACCATAACCATCAAATTTCCCGACTGCCTCTCAAATGCGCCTCTCCACACAACCTAAACCTCCACTACTCTCCTTCCGCCACCGCCGCCGCCGCCGCAAATGGCCGCCAAACTTGGGTTTGCGGTTGCGAAACCGAAATTCTTAACTGTCCAGTTTGAGAAGCCCTTCATTTCTGCCTCTTCTTTACCATCTTCTGCTCCTGGGGTTCACTCCATTAAGTTTGGTACTGGTAAACTGTCGCTTCGACGCAAAGTGTTGATTATTTCCCCTAAAGCCACCACTGATCAGCCGGGTTAGCATTTTATTTCTGAAATAAATGATTAAAGCAGCTGAATTAGTTTCAAAGTTTTGATTTTTCTTGTATATTCTTGTGGGTTAGGAACTATTTTGTTGATTATTCTTGTGGGTTAATTTTTTGCGGTTTCCGTTTCGTATTAAGTCACTTACGACTGACGAGCATAGCCGTAATATGTTTTTCTTGGTTGTATGTTTGGAGAGGGTTTTGTGGTATATATTTTTGAAGAATTTAGGCGCAAATGGAAGAAAAAGTGAATATTATTTTGAGGTCATATGATGTTCTTTTTGACTTTCTTCTGAATTTAGGATGCTGGATAGTAATAGCATGTATATTCTGAAAGTTAAAATGTAACTAATTGGTGAACTATATTAGTAGTCAAGGTCGATAACAACCAGAATCGCAACGTTGTGCTCTACAAGATTTATGGGTTAAAAAGTCTTGTATTATCTCTAATCACACGTTGACATTCAATTTCATCACATCTTAGGGATATTACAACGACGTACGCTGAGATATGCTGAGGTTTGGCCTAATGACACTTACCCTAAGGATTGAGAAATTACAAAAACTTCCCCTATCAAAGCATTTATGTTGCATCTAGATTGATAAATTTTGATGATGTCATCTCTAATATTTTATGAATACCCTAGCTTGGCCTTAACACTTACCGATCAATATTCAAATTTACATTTATGACTGTAAAAGTATGCATTCGACCAAACCTCACGGTATGTCAGGGGAAGTCCTTGTCATTTCTCAAACCTTCAGGGAAGTTTGCGTAATTAGGCTAGGGCATGCCAGTGTACTTATCCCTACATTTTCGCTTTGAAAATTTTTCCATCTAAACTTGTATCAGCCACCTGTGTATATTTTACTTCGTAATTGGTCAACGAACTTGTTACATAATTTACATTGAATAACTGAAAAAAAGAAACTCTATTTTGAAATTTACATACTATTTTGTGGCTTTGTGTTATCAATCACCCCTGCTGCATTTCTGGAATCCCGTGTTGACTTCAGGTCAGGTCCAAGAAGATGAAGTTATAGACAGCAATGTCCTGCCGTACTGCAGCTTAGATAAGAAAGAGAAAAAGTCTTTGGGGGAGATGGAACAGGATTTTCTTCAAGCACTTCAGGCATTCTATTATGAAGGAAAATCTATCATGTCTAATGAAGAGTTTGATAATCTCAAGGAAGAACTAATGTGGGAGGGTAGCAGTGTTGTCATGCTAAGTAAGCAAACTTTCAACTCATCAATATGTTGATTTTATATTGCCTAGGTTTTTTTGGGGATCTTTGAATGGTGGATTTGCTTTCTTGCAAATGCAGGTAGTGACGAACAGAGGTTTTTGGAAGCTTCAATGGCTTATGTATCTGGAAACCCAATCATGTCTGATGAAGAGTTTGATAAGCTGAAACAGCAACTTAAGGTAGCTTAAGTTATTAAAGTGACTCCATTGCTTGTTCTTTCGTATAGATTTTCATTATTTATTAATTTTCAATTGTTAGCATCCTGCAGATTGATGGGAGTGATATTGTGGTTGAGGGTCCTCGATGCAGTCTCCGCAGTAGGAAGGTTAGTGATTTTTCTTTCTTACCTTTTTTGATATATATTTTCTCATATATGAGAGGAAATTATTGTTCTTGTTCCTTTTTAGGGTTGGGGTGTTCAACATAGAGAAGTTTATAGTTTACGATGGACTCAGTTGTCCTTTCCTAATAATTAAATATAAATTTTGATTTAGCATTTCTGTCACACTTATCCCAGTTATTATTAAATTGCAGGTTTATAGTGACCTTAACGTTGACTACCTCAAGATGTTTCTTCTGAATGTTCCGGCTGCAGTTGTTGCATTAGGATTGTGAGTAATGCTGCTTTTATGAGTTACTTAAAGAATAAGCCTTTGTTTTTCCTTTCTGGTGAGCACATAGTATACGGGACCTGACAAAATTTGCTCCCTCTTGCCTCTGTTAGGTTCTTCTTTCTTGATGACTTGACTGGATTTGAAATCACCTATCTCTTAGAGGTAATGACTTGTAGTTTTTCCGGATTTTGATGATAATATTGTACAACTGCTAGTGACGGCAAATCGGTGTAGGTTTTAAAGTTATAAATGTGTCTTCGGAATAGTCTCGGTAACCTGCCGCATTAAAACATTTGGGGCATTATTGTTGTGATGTAAATCTATATACGTAGGCACATAATCTTAGTATAATAGTTACATAAATAAAAAGATATATATGTACTATCAATAAATAGCATATGCTTCCAATATATATGAAACATGCACGTGCAAATTTGTAAAATGAGCATCTTTGTTGACAAACGTTATTTACTTATATTAGGAAGTTGAGATGATTTTAAATTTATAAAAGACTATAGTTATTACGCTAACAGAATGTCGCTCTGTTTTCAGCTTCCCGAACCATTCAGCTTCCTTTTCACATGGTTTGCAGCTTTGCCCTTCATTCTATGGTTGGCTTTCACGACTACCAATTCCATTGTGAAAGACTTCCTGATCTTAGTGGTAAGTCTCTCTTGAGTATTCAAACCATAATATAGGAAATTGAGAATGTTTTAATATAATGTGGTCTTCGCATAATTGAAGCATGAAATATGAATCATTCAGGGACAGTGCCCAAACTGTGGCACGGAAAACACTTCATTCTTTGGTACCATATTGTCGATATCGAGTGGGGGAAACACCAACACAGTGAAATGTTCAAAGTAAGTTCAGTAATAACAGCCATTCGTGGCATTTGCCTAACTGGTTTTCTTGTTTCCATAATAGTTGACACAAATTTATTTCGGTGTGGTTATTTTTCAGTTGTGAGACTCAAATGTTATATGATTCTAAGATGAGATTGATTACCTTGCCCGAAGGAAGCGAAGCATGATATCAGGTACTCGCCTCTTAGGTATATATATGTGTGGGCGATTTATACAGGGTCTCCCTCAGATTTGGTTTTATTACAAAAAAAACTCTCGGGTACAACTATACGGCCTGAGATTTTATTTTGGCATAAGAATATCCCTAATAAATATTGCAATCTGCCAAAATATACCTGCACGAAGGATAAACTTACTACGAAAAATGGAACTCCAGTGCTGTATTATTGCTTCTAATACCGAGGGTTTCTTTCATATATACATAATACACCGAACCTCAGACATAACTGGTATCACCGTATATATATTTTGTGAATTCAATATTAAACTTTAGAAGTGTACTCTTTCTCTATCGTGCCAAAGGACCTACTTTCATGACCGACTGTGCCTGCAGGATTTTATGGTAACATTAATGGAACGGCTGTACCGACTTCACGCAGGCGAAGAAGATGAATGGATGCATAATTTATTTTAAATCTGAGTATGCAGACAAAGATTCAGTGCAGAAATACTGTGAGAACTGTACAGATGAGAACTTTGAATGATAACTATTTCGTATAATAATGTGAACGTACATTCATGCCATTTCTTTTATCTTTCTGATGTTGATAATTGGAGGACTGCCTTCAACAAACTGCACATTTTCTATACTATAAACATTAGAAATATTAACTAATCTCAAATAATTAAGAAAATAAATATTCTTGTTTATGTTTTGCACTTATATTGAATGTTTGAGGGGCTATTAAGATTGGGATAATGGTATTAACAGGTTAAATTTGCATTGGGGATGGATCGAAAATTCAAGATATAGCAATTTTGGATTTGAGAGTGAAATAAATAAACAAAATTATCATTAGGGGCAGTTATTTAGGAGGATCAAATATCCCGAAAAATTATCCTAAACTCCCTAGTTTGAAAAATATATATTTTAAGTTACTAATACAAAAGTTATTTTTTCTAAATCCCTCATGATCCTAAAAAGTCCGTTTTGTCCCTGCTTTTTTTTTTTTCCCTTCCCTAGCTGGAAAAGTCGATTCCCAATTTGGGAAAGATTTATCTCATTTCTGCAAGACTACAACCACATTTCCACTTCGTAGGCAACGAGAGCTAACGGCGACGACTGCAGGATAAAGATAGGCGGCGACAACGGCAACGAAGACAGTAGGATATTGATAAGCGGCGGCGCAACGAGAATCGATTTAGTCGATTTAGCCATCGTTCCCTATTTCCTGTGCTGCTCTAAGGTATTCTCGGCGTATGAATGTTAATTTAATGTATTCTTGGCGTTATTTGAATGTTAATTATGTCAATTAGATAGTATAATTCACCGATAATTTGTATCGAATTGAATTGCTGATAATTTGTATCGAATCGAATTGTTGATCCTCTGCAAACTAATAGTTCAAATTGGTTTTGTGAAGATGGCGTTGGCCGGTGATGAAGCTCAAGACAAGCAAATCCTAGAAAGTTGTGGTTTAACGACGAAATTACGGTATTTTCAATTTGGTGGAGCGCATCAGTGGAGGAGATTCACGCGCAAATTGGTAAAGAGTGGTCAGACTTCAACTCTGATACTTACGTGGTATAATACCTCGCACCCCATAAAAAAGGTTTGTGGGTTAGTTTGCGGCACGACGGGAAAATTCCGACAATGATCCAACTGCATGAACTTGCTAAACTCAACATTGTTGAGATAAGGGCGATTCGGCCTCCTGCCTATTTAGGTGGGAAGCACTACAACAAAAGAGCCTTTTTCAGACGAACTTTCAGATATTTTCGTCTGGAAAATACAATTTCCAACGAACTTCCGGCGAACTTCCGACCAACTTCAAGTCGTCTGAAAAACTCTCGTCTGAACATATTTCAGACGAACTTTCAGACCAAATTTCCGACGAACATATATTTCGGTGAACTTTCCGGCCAAATTCCGACGAAACATTATGTCGTCCGAAATCAGTTGACTTCCGACGAACTTTTTTTCCGATGAACTTCCCGGCCAACATACCTTGACCAAAATTTGACCACTTGATGTTTCCGACGAAAACTACCACCACAAAATTTCGGATCAACTGTATTTCGACGAACTTTCCGACGAATAACTATTATTTTATTATTTTTCCTGATTTTTCAGACGAACTTTCATCGCAAATTCGTCAAAAATTTATTTATTTTTTAAAAAATATTTTATACATTTTTAGTTTTAACCTGTTTTTAATACAATTTTT
Organism: Lantana camara; assembly: GCA_037501455.1. Lineage (NCBI taxonomy): Eukaryota > Viridiplantae > Streptophyta > Magnoliopsida > Lamiales > Verbenaceae > Lantana > Lantana camara. The sequence goes on along the minus strand of CM074857.1, from coordinate 95,783,895 downwards.
TGTCAATTGTATCCATATAAAAACGATGACTAGGAATTTAATAATATAGATAAATCTAACAACATTATAATTGCAAATCCTTCAACGATAAATCCGTACAAGAAAATCCAACATTATAATTCCAAATCCTACATAGATAAATCAGTACAAGAAAATCGATAAATTCTAACAACTTGACAGTTTTCAAATAATGAAAGGAGTACTACAAGCAATCAGAATAATGTTCCACTTCAAAAAGATCACTTGCTTCTTCTAAAGACATTTTCAATTGCTTCTTTTAAACACCTCACCAACAGCTTGATGCCATAATTCGTCATCAGTAGGAAAGTTAGCTTTCTCCTCCGCATTAAGTAGTGCTGCTTGTTGGTTTCTAATCTCTTTCAACTTCTCGTAGTTATCCTTCATTAATATACCATATATTGGGCATCATGAATTTGTATAACCATTACAATAAATGATTAACTACTTAAATATATTCAAACAATTAAACTTACCCATGCCAAGCGTGAACGGTCATCAGCCCATCTATCTCCACCAAAATCATCACTTTCATGGCGTATGTCCCGATTTTTCTTCTCACTCTGCAATTAATTTATACTTAATAGTATATTTATTCAAACAATAAATACAATTTAAAATATTTGCAAGCTAATGATTTACCAATCTTTTTTGAAGAGTAGTAGACGACGATGGTTGTGGAGAAGGAGCCACTGATCGTAGTGGAGAAGGAGACGGTGATCGTTGTGGAGAAGGAGACACTGATTGTGGTGGAGAAGGAGCCAATAGAGAAACTAGATTAGTTAAATGATAAAATCAAGTATCTATAAGTTAAATAAAATCCATCACTAGATTCAGAGGGCCATTTTTTCTCAACTATTGCAATAAGCATAACACTATTTCATCCTTTGGAAATTAATATAAAACAGAGACACAAACACACATCCCAATCAACATACATCAGTTAATACAACAAAATAAAACTAAGTGTAAAGCAAAGTAGTAAAATAAAACTACATGTAAAGGAAAACTTACTTTTCTGGAGCTTTTTTCTGATATCCTCTAAGATTGCACCACAATTCTATTAAAAATCTGAGATTCCTTTTCAAGAGGATCAGATCATTAGATCAAAATCAATTATTGCAAAAGCTTTAGAGATAATCAATCCACCCAGCATTAAGTTACAATAATGATTATTAACAGTACATGAATACTTCTAATTTACTTAAACTGCCAGGTTTATCCACAATTAATAGTTTAATCATTTAATTTAATAGGCATATTCTTTTCCTCCAACATAAAACAATGACTGCCCACTTTCTTAACACATTATAAGTGAACACGTAGAAAAGTGCATCTCAAATCTTTTGTTCATGTTTTTTAGTATTGATTAGTTACACAGATGACAGATATATCAATGAACACAAAACAAAACATGCATCATAAATCTAATCTAATTGGTGGAATACAAAGTTGAAACATGAAAACAGAACAGAAGATTACACAATCAAATTATTCTAAACTGAACTACATGGAAGAGATGAGAAATATAATATATTCCATGCATCTTATTAGATTTCTTTAAGTAAAACAAATAAACAGACAGTTCTTTGAGGGAAATAAATGGAATTTATCAAATATATGTGTGCATATTATTGAATAGTAACAAGAGAAATTAAGAACCATTCAGTTAGATTAATGAAATCAATATGGCTCTCTTAGATCGTTAGCTTCAATAGTTTCAATAACTTTGAAGTTAAAATCTCTATAACTCATGCTACAGTTTTTAAGGAGCTAATCCTTGGTATAGAGTGTGTTCTATGGTGGAGCAAACCTCATTGTGAGATATTTAAGGAATAAATTAATAGAAAGTACAGTAGTTCAGACAAGATATATTTCTAGGGCTTGAGATCCCCTGCTCCTAAATCTTGTTTCTATCTCCTGCTATGGGTTAACCTTTTAGAAACATAAACTAAAATTAAAAAAATAAACAAATTAAGCACAAGATTGTTTAACCACTAAGGATAATTTGACAAAAAAGCCTCCTGAAAACTATCAAGCTGGACTCATAACAGAAAACATTTCTTTATTTCACTTCTCCCATTTTTCAGTAAATCTATCGTGTGTTTCTGGTATCAAGCAGTAGGGGTTTATGATTTTCATGAGGTTTTGGAGGTTTTAGTGATGCAAAGAAAATAGCAAAAATGAAATCAAGTTAGATTTCATTTGTTTAATTTTGCTTTCTCATTGCTTTGAAAATTTAAGGCCAACTCCTCAATACTTAAAAGTTCAATTCAAGTTAGATTTCATTGCTTTGAAAATTTTACCTAACGGTTGGATGGATACCAAAGACTAGTGTAATTGAAGTGTAAAAATACTATCATAGTTAATGTAACTAAAGTGTAAAATATCCAAAACCAAAGGCTAAGTTTAAGGAGCTATTATTTATTCTCTATGGTAATTTGTTTGGAGAAGAGAGTGAAGTTATCAGCTAGGTGTTGAGAGGTGAGAGAAGGTAACTTTGTGCTGTGTTTGAGGGAGGCTATATTTGAAGGTAATTTTGTTCCAATAACTTTATGACCAACAAACAATAAATTGTATAAGGAGGCTGCCTCCAATGCTTTAGTCAAATCACACCAAACAAACAAGATCTCTCTGCTGGAAATAATCCTTTGCATTCTTTCTTTTTTTCTCTGAGATAACACAAGATTCTTCACAACATTGGCCCCTACAGGCTACAATATTGTGATTGGTAAACTCAGATACACACCGCAACAACACTATGCATCCAATCATTCAAATTATTATGCATATTAATTTATGTGGGAAATATAAAAAGTTGCGACTTCTTTTGTATTAATTAATAATTCACCAACAAAAAGAATTGCTGAAATCATATTTTAATTATTTCCAAACCAATACAGATATGCAAAGGGATGCCAGTCTAGCCTTCAATTACGATTTATATATCTTTTATTACAGAAACTAATTCGTCATGAGTCGTTGTTGTGTTAGAGACTAAGCATGGAAAGAGGTAAAACATAAAACACACTAGTGACGACTGAAAGACATCAGCAATCTCAGCGCACAATAAGAATCAATTAACAAAAAGTAAGAATCTCAGCAATAACCTCAGTATCTCCAAAACAAAACCAAAGCCAAAGCAAGACTCTTCATAATTCTCTAACAAGACAACTGTTAATGGATCAAAGACTCCTCAAAACAAGACAACAAATGACAACCTCAGTATCTCCAAAACAAAATAAAACAGAGTTAATATACCTTTCTTGTGTTGTATCTCCAAAACAATCTCAGCAAAACAAAAGTATACCTCAGCAGCAGCAACCTCAGTATCTCCAAAACAAAACCAAAACCAAAACAAGACAACAAATGACAACCGCTAATAAATCAAAACAGAGTTGATATACCTCTATTGTGCTGTCAATTGTGAGATCAAGCTCATGAATAAAACAAATGAAAAGGATCCTCTGGCCTGATTGGCACCAATCCCAAACATTTACTGCAAAGCAGAAGAAATTTTGAATTAAATTACATATGAAAGAACAATTTTTTCTTTAACAATACCAGATTATAAAAATTAAGATTCAAGTATGAAAAACCTATACAAGACGTTTGAGACTATTAAATTCAAGAAAAGAATGCTTATGCAAGTACACATATGAGAATTGTTTATTGATTGATGCATCACTTTCATTTCTGATTAACATTAAGCAACAGTTTAGCCCTAAAGCCCTCCAAAATCACGTTTCAGTAGAAGCAGCAAGAAATTAGACTAATAGGACTGGAAATGGTTGGTTGTAAAGTTTGTGGATGGAAAGATGAACAACTATCAAGAGAAACATGCATCCACCACATCAGGTAGAATTAGAATTAGAATAAGACCAATTTCAGCAACCAAAACTAAGCATCAAAACTCAAACAACCAACAATTCCACTGAAAGAACATTACATACTCCAAATAACACTATCTAGTCAGCACATTCAATCAAAATTCAACTCAAATTTTTCTTTAAACAATACGAGATTATAAAAAAGAAAATTCAAGGATCAAACTAATAGTCCAGCGAAATACCCAGAGATACAACAACCCACGCTAAATTAACCCAAATCACCAGTAAAATCAAGATACACTTGAAATCCAGAAGCAACTTTAGTAATAACATGATTAATTAACATAACAAATATGAACCAAGCAAAAAATAACAAAAGAAGTAGTAGCAAATCTGTAAAAATTGAAGCATACCAAAGGAAAAGCAAAACACACAACCTCAACAATATGAACAAACCTTGACAAAGCCTTCAAAGGACCTTTCACCGTCGTCCGAACACCTCAAGCCACCGACGCCCGTCCACAAGCTTATTGTTTCAGATCCGAAGATGTTGGAGTTCGAAGAGCTGAATGTCGAGGTTTTTAACGAAAAATCATTTTCTGGCTCGCAGTTTGTGAAGAGAGGGGAAGAGGGGTTCAGTGTATTTCTCTTTTGGAGAAGAATAGTGACGTGGCTGAGATAAGGAAGAAGAGGCGCTGAATTGTGAGGAACAAATTAGGGCTACATAATTAAAATTTTGAGACGAATTTCAGATGATAAAATCGTCTGAATATAAAATCATCTCAGTCGCCGCTAATTTCCGACGCATTTCGGATGACCGTTCCTCGGAGAATCCCAATAATATTTTGAAAAAAAAACAATTTCAAGCGAATACTTGGTTGGAGATTCGCCGCTAATTTAAACTAATTTATTTCTTTATGTTTCAGAGGAAGAACGTCGTCTAAATTTCGTCGAAAATGTAAAATATAAAATAAATTTTGCTTTTATACGTTTTGGGATGAATTTCAGACAAAAATTAGTCTGAGTATTAATTTAAAATAATTATTTTAATTTTCAGACGAAAAGTTCATCGCATAGTTCGTCTGAATTTTACGTTCGTCGGGATTTCGTCGAAAATTTTGTAGCTTAGTGGGGAATTCAAAATTTCCAAAGTTCATTGGAAGTTTATCTGGAATTCATCGAAAATATACAGACGAAAAAAGTTCGTTGGAAAAATTCGTCGAAAATTGACTGTTTTCTTGTAGTGAAGCAAGCATCGAACAAAAGGTATGAGATTTCTAATTTATTCTTTTCTATATTAACACTAAATTAATTCTGATAAGTAATCTCATTCTGTGTCAGGAAGAGAAGATATAACCCCTACGCTGATGGTTCATGCTTGGCCACTGTTCGTTCTGAAGTTGAGGATTGACCAGATCTACTGCGTGTTCTGGAGTTGATGATTGATTTTATTCACTCTTTTTCAAGGAATTTTATTTGTTGTTGTAATCGTATACACTCCCTCCTATGATTGTTTCTATTTGTTTGAAACTATGTTAATAAATAGCGTGATTAAAGGCAGACTTTGTCCAGTGAAAGGTTAAAAATGTGTAATGAAAGACAGACTTTATCCAGTGAAACGTTAAAAATGCGTAATGAAAGGCAGGCTTTGTCCAGTGAAAGATTAAAAATGCGTGATTAAAGGCAGACTTTGTCCAGTGAAACGTTAAGATTAAAGGCAGACTTTTGAAACGTTAAGATTAAAGGCAGACTTTGTCCAGTGAAAGGTTAAAAATGCGTAATGAAACGAAGACTTTGTCCAGTAAAACGTTAAAAATGTGTGATTAAACGCAGGCTTTGTCCAGTGAAATGTAAAAAATGTGACGCCCCATCCGATCGTCCGTACAGGTACAACGTTACGAGAGTGTTTCTTTATGCATTTATGTGATTTAATTCCTTAATATGTGCTTAATTCCAACTTTAATTGAATTATGTGATTTAATTGACCCGAAAACGTAATTGTAAAATATGAATTCTTGCATGGCAACTTGGAATTTTAGGAACTAATGTGATTTATGACTTGCATGAATTTAATTAATTGTTGGAGTTGATTTTTAAATAGGACTTGGGACTATTTGCAATTTTTGGAAGTTTTGGGCCTAATTTAAATTTGGTAACTTTGGGTGCGTTTGGAACCGATATGAGCTCAGGAATTCGAATTCGAATTCCGACACCACCATTGGACGCGATTCGGTGATTCGGATCCAACGAAATTGATTTCTTATTTTTCGAAAGCCGTTTGGACATTAAACCTTTTAAATATGACCTATTGGGCCGGAAGTCACTTATTTGCGCCCAAACCCTAATGAAACCTTTAGCCACCATATATATACCATGAAACCCTAACCTAGCTTCTTTTCAAACTTCATTTCACACAAATTATATCATTCATGGAGAGCTTCAAAGGAGGATGAAGATCTAAGACTTTCCCACACCTTCAAGAGCTCATATCTCCCTCGTTTCTTCATCATTTCAAGAGCCAAGGTAAGCTACGAATTTCTCTTGATGTGTATTTCATTTCTATCCATGAATCTTAGCATGAAATTGAATGTATGAACTTGATTGGAGAAATCATGTGAAAATGGTGGTTATACCCAAACTTTGGAAAATCTGGTTTGATTGATGAATTCATGAGTCCTTAAGCATGCTTTGATGTTCTATATGCTTCCTATGTGTTCTAGTTGCTGGAAATTCATTTAGAGAAGGATAAGAATGCACATCTCCATGTTTAGGGCTTGAAATTCATGAAAATGAGTGTTTGAGATTTTGGGCAAAACCTTCATGAAACTTGAATTAATTGGTATTTTAGTGTCTAGCATGATTTATGTGATGTTATACTCGAATTTGGTGATGTTTTATGGTCCATTTAATGTTGGATTGGCCATTTTTGGTGTTGGTCTTCTTCTTCCCGAAGGGGAGAAGTTTCTGTTCCAGTTTACAGGCCGGAATGGCCGTTCCCGTGTTAGCCTTGTGCCCGGAACAACCCTTCCTAGCCGCTGACGTCATCACCGAGCATGGGAACGACTGTTCCCATTTGTGCTTGGACTGGGAACGGCCGTTCCCAGTCTCGCTAGGGTTAAGAGTGGGAACGACCGTTCCCATGCTATGCTATGCATGGGAATGGCCGTTTCGGTGCTTCTGTACCCCTTTTTACTTGTCTTCTTCGTGTATGTTTGATCCGTTTGAATTACTTTATGACTTATATGCTTTAATATGTTTTCAAACGCATTGCTAAACCTTAATACTTCGTTAATTGCATGATTTGGTGGAATATGTGAACTATGCTATGTGACCTATGTGTACACTTCATTTCCATATTACATATCATTCATCTCATGGTACGCCGTGCGTCTTGCTTGGTTCATATAGAGTCTAAGTTTGGACTTCTGTATGTCTTGTCACAGAGTTTGGTGGTGTCGGTGGGCCCGGTACGACATACGGCCGTCGGATAAGCTACTGTGCTAGTTATATTTGAGATATCATTGCGCGACTCGGGGAGATAGGGAGGCGTGATATCTTGAGCCTTTGGTGTACAGCCGGGGAGGGCACTTGTGGGTTTGCTACCCCTTGTGAGTATGATTGTTCTGGATTGTTAGGACCAACGTGAGGCTCTTCCATCACTAGAGTTGAGGAGGGATTTATTTCTGTATTTTCGTTCTGTTATGTTATGAGGAGTAAAGGTTGGAAGCTCGTACTTGCCGAGCATATGTTATGATCTGTTATGAGAATTATGAATCGGGATAGAGTCTTTCTGAAAATGCCTTCTAAACTTATATTTATTTGGGTTATTTTGAAATGTTTTGGTATGCAACACCTATCTCCGGTTTATGAGTCCACCTTTATGTTATGTGCTATGCTCTATTTATATATATTGTGGGTGTACGTTAGCCTCCTCATTCAGTCAGTTGATTGACTCCTCATTTTATCTTTTAGTTGCAGGTTTCTTTTGGCTTGAGCTAGGCAGATGTGAGTCTTCAGGGTCACACTTGTCAGTCTAGTGGTATTAGGATGTATTTGCCGCATACTCTACTTATGTTATGTATTCATGTTTCACATTTGAAGATAATATTTTATGTTTTACTCAGACTTGTACTCGTGTGGGGTTAGTAAACTAGTACTTGGATAATGTTGGATATTTGATGATACTTATGCTGGTTTATTATGTTGGATTTTGAATTGATATTCGGGACTAGGTGTCTTTGCTAGTTGAACCCGTCACCTGTTATGTATGTTGATATTCGGGGGACTAGGTATCTATGCTAGTTGAACCCTCGCCTGTCATGTATGTTGATATTCGGGAATAGGTATCTATGCTAGTTTAACCCGTCACTCGTTTGGCATGTTGATTTAATTGCTTCCGCTATATGTTAATGATTGTTTAAATTACTTCCGCGCTCTGAGTTTGTTGAGTTAGATCTGCCTAGCCTAGAGTGTGAGTTGGTCTCCAGTTCACTATGATTTGGATTCGGGCGTGGACTTCCTATTTCATGACCGGATCTGGGTCCTAGTGCGGGGGATGTGGTATCCTCCGTCTGGGGTGGTTCGCTATGATTTGGATTCGGGCATGGACTTCCTATTTCATGACCGGGTCTGGGTCCCAGTACGGGGGATGTGGTATCCTCCATCTGGGGTGCTACAAAAAATGCGTAATGAAAGACAGGCTTTGTCCAGTGAAAGGTTAAAAATGCGTGATTAAAGGCAGACTTTGTCCAGTGAAAGATTAAAAATGCGTAATGAAAGGCAGGATTTGTCCAGTGAAAGGTTAAAAATACGTAATGAAAGGCAGACTTTGTCCAGTGAAACGTTAAAAATACGTGATTAAAGGCAGGCTTTGTCCAATGAAAGGTTAAAAATGACTTTGTCCAGTGAAAGGTTAAAAATGCGTGATTACACTAAATATCATCATCGATATGGAAGGACTGAAGATTTACATATTGTGAGTACAAACATATTAGTTACCATGTTTTTTCACTAAATATCATCATAAAACGATATGGAAGGATTGAAGGTTTACATATTGTGAGTACAAACATATTAGTTACCATGTTTTTTCACTAAATATCATCATAAAATGATATGGAGGGACTGAATACCAATTTACTTAACCTCCATATTCTTATTTACTCGACAAACTGCAGAATTAGTTTTAGATAACCACACCATTACTTAACAATCTGCACTTTTGGTTCTACCCCATATTTTTATTTACTCGACAAACTGCAGAATTAGTTTCAGATAACCACACCATTACTCAACAATCTGCACTTTTGGCTCTACCCCATATTCTTATTTACTCGACAAACTGTAGAATTAGTTTCAGATAACCACACCATTACTCAACAATCTGCACTTTTGGCTCTACCTCATATTCATATTTACTCGACAAACTGCAGAATTAGCACTTTTGGTTCTACCCCATCAGTTTATCAGTTTATCTGTTTTCATAAATAACTATTTATCAGTTTATCAGTTTATCTGTTTTCATAAATAACTATTTATCAGTTTATCAATTTATCTGTTTTCATATATAACTGTCGTATATTTTATCAGTTTATCAAACTAACTCTTATTCTTCCAACAATTTGACTACCAGTAATATTTACTATAAACAAACAACAAAAAACCTTACATAGTGCTCTGCACGAAATTCATTACAACCAACAATAAACATTTCATTATACAAACCAGTAATATACACTACAATTTGACTACCAGTAATATTTACTTTAAACAATCTACAATCAACAAATTTTAGAGAAGCGTTGTCTATATTATGAGGGAGGAAACTGGTTAACCTCATTCGGATCATCCTGTGGGATGTTGGAATTAAAACTCTCCTCATAGTGTTCATATCCGGGATAATCCGCGCTGTCAAAGGACTCGGGGTCCGAGTCCCTACCATCAATGAAATATGCGTGGAGGTGCTCCTTTTCACCCTCCAAAAGGTGTGCCCGCCGCACTTTGAAGATAAACCCAAGGTCGTCGTAATAAGGGCATCCACGTGCCCTAACCATGGAATCCCAGCGAATGACCTATGTAAAATTGAACATTAAATAATGACCTATGTAAAATTGAACATAAATAAAAGGATTGAGTATGAATTCGACTTACAGCATGGCTATTCCCTTGAGAGTATATCTGGGTATCAATTTGGGCATGAACACCATCATTACCCATTTTAACTCTAGGACACCCCAAGAATCTACGAAAGTTGTAAAATACCATTCGCAGTCGTTTCACCGCTTCTATAACATCCCGGGGCCAGTATTCTTGTTCGAATCGCCCTGACAACTCAAACAACACTTGAAACAAGGCTCTATCGAAGCTTTCTAGTCGATCAATTTGGTTCTCTGCGGCATATAGCCGAAGGCTTTCAACCATGTAGGCTTCGACCTCGCCATTAATGGGTGTTGGAGGGTGATTCATGACTTTGTTTATCAAAGATTCCGGATCTGGGAGAGAAACAGAAGGAGGACTTTTTGGAGATGATGAAATGGGGGTAAAAATGTACAGAATTTCAACGATATTAATAAAGGTGATTGGACTGGGAAACCTATCGTCGCACCCCTTCATCTTCACCTCTGCAATTTAGGGCGGTCAAACTACGGGAAAGAGTGCAGGCAGCTTTTTATTTAATTCAGGCGCCCCATCGGGAATGCATCACAATCTATTAAGTTTGTAGTGTAAATATTCATTTTATTAGTTATTGAAAGGTTAGTTTGTCTAGTTAAAGAAACATAAATCGAGAAATTTTAAAATAGCGTTTAGAACGTCGACAGACAGTTTTTGTAGGTACAACAATCTAGCCGAAATAAAAATCACCATTGTAATTTTTCCCTTTTCTCACCGGAAATGGGTTTTGGAAATGAGTCGAAGAAATGGGTTTCGGAAACGCGTCGCCAGAAATGGGTTGTCGGAAACGAGTAGCCTAAAATGGGTTGACGGAAAGCAATCGCCGGAAAAGATTCAAGGCCGATGAGTTCACTATCAAGAAGAAATCATCAGATGCTGGAAGAAGACAATGGATATCTGTGTCCTTCAATTTATTAAGGGTATTATGGTACTTTTACAAGTTTTGGGGGGTTTACAAAAAATAGAAAGGATAATAGGGATCTAATATAGCTATTTTCTGCGTTAGGGGGTTTAGGATAAATATTTTGCCTTATTAGGGATTGTTCATTAATTCTCCGTTATTATTATTAAAAAAATGTATTTCTCAATATTTACGTTTTTATCAGTAAGCCGACAATAACTAACAGGTAGGACCAAAAAAAAAAAAGACAATAGCTAACAAGTTTTATTTACGGATAATTAATGAAACATACCTAATATACCCAATACTTTTCCTAACCCCCCCAATTGATTTTTTCTATGTTTTAAGGATCAATTATTCATGAAAGTTTTCCTAAACCCCCCAATTCGTGTAAAAAGACTAAAATGCCCTTAATAAAATATGTAAAATTACCCCCTGCCCCTTTCTTCTTCTCCTTCCCTTTTTTTTTCCTTTTCTTCTTCCTGCGTTTTCTATTGAAAAACCTGCGTTTTTCGGCGGTGGCGGCAGTGCCGTCTCCGGCGACTTTTCGGAGACGGGACCTATGTATTTTAACTCATTTCGACGACGTGACTTCATTGGTAGCAACCACGTCTCATGAAAATGGCCGGAGAAGGCCGCGGAGAGGTCGACCAAAACCTGTAAATTTTCAATAGAAAATGGGAAATGAATCTCTCCTTTCCGACGATTTTCGACGTTTTTTGTATGGATCTTGAAGATCTCGACACGAAGAAACCATTGCAAGTGACGAAATCGATTTTCGTTAAGCGGTTCGGGAGTTATGGATATTTCTTTTTTAGATCTGAAATTGAGGACAAATGACTTCGAATTTTGAAAAACTAATTGAAGATATGGAACGAGGAATACGTTCCCGATGAATTTTTTGGGAATTTTTGGACCACCTTCGACGGCGGTCCGGTGGTGGTGGCGGCGGCGCTCCGGCAAACTTCAAGGATGAAGGAGATGATGAAGAAGAAGAAACGTGGAGGAAGCAAAAATGGTGTGGAAAAAGTAAAAAAATGAGGACAAAATAGACTTTTTAGGTGATTAGGGGGTTTAGGAAAAATGTATTATATATTGGGGATGTTAAATGTATAAAATTTGAATTGGTGGGTTTAGGATAAATAATAAGGATTGTTGATATATATATATATATATATATATATATATATATATAGGGGATCCGGTCAAATAGACTGTGAGGTTTTTACCGAGGCCCTCGCCTCATTTATTAAGAACCGTAACCAAGAATAAGTACAATGAGAGTTGATCCACGAGTCTAAAAGACTATAGTAAGGGAAATGACTAGCCCAAATAATACAAGTGAGAAAGGAGCAAGCATGGGCTGTAACATTGCCATAGCAAATGTCACTACAAGAAAAACTGTTTTTTACTACGGACCAATGTTCGTAGTTAAAGGCCCAAATTCGTAGTAAAAACCCTTTTGCTACGCATTTACTACGAATTTTTGATCGTAGTTGATGTAGCCGTAACAAATATTATACTACGATCAAATGATCGTAGCAAAAACCTTTTGCTACGAAAATATTAGCTTTGACTACGGACAATATTTCCTAGCAAATATGGAACAAATACGTCTAGTTTTTACTACGAATATGCTACTCGTAGTAAAAAGTGTACATTTGCTACGATCAAATCATTGTAGTGAAAACATTTCAAGTTTCGAAGATAGTATTCACTACGATCTATATTTCGTAGTAAAAAAAATTAATTATGATAATTATTGTATAATTTTTATTAAATTGTATTTTTTTTTCTTATATTTTCCAAAAATACATTAATAAATATCATCCACCAAACCAAAATATAATCCCATGAGAGATCAAATTTATATAATCGAAGCAATAGTTTTCAATAATATCACTAACATAACAATGTACCACCAAAAAGGCAAATCTTTACAAATTAGTATGAATTCAAAAGATGTACTATTCTTTCCCAAAATCTACAAGATAATTAACAAAATAAGATCATTGTTTATCGACAAAAATGTACTGTATTGATCTTATATAGAAATCTAGCAAAAGATATCTTGACCTATGCCTCCGAAACCTGTAACAAGAAATAAAAAACTAACCTTTCCAATGAAAATTCAATTACAGAAGTATGTTATATTAAAAACGGAAAAAACAAACATGGAAAACCCAATTCCTATGTTGACTGTTGCCTAAGAGATGCTAACATATGGAAAGGGTGCATACATGAAATCCTTATCATATTCATCATTGTCAGGTGTATTCAATCTCAAAAAGACATTGCTTTGATTATATTCGCACAAAACCAAGTAGTTAAGCTCCCAACACATTAAGTTAGAGGTTGCTTTCAAAATTATATGCAACAAAATGACATAACTAACATTAAAACATATCCTCATGAAATTTACCTGGCAAACATCGTTATGGATAATCCAGCTGTTACTTCAACCCTTAAAAAGCAAGAAAGCAGATTCAACAGAAAAATATATAAGCAAGACACATCACCCTTTTCAACAAAAATGAATCTTTCTTCAACAAAAACCACACACAAATACTACAAAGACAAAAATATACAATGAAACAAAAACTACAAAGCTTTCATTTATAGTTATGTAGAAATCTGCCAACAAAAATATTCAATAAAACAAAAACTATAAAGGATTCTTCAACAAAAACTGCACACATTCGTTCATGCAACAAACAAAAATATACAATGAAACAAGTACAAAGCATTCTTCAACAAAAAGTACACACATTCATTCACAACAAACTGAACACAGAAACTACAAAGCGTTTAAAAATATAGCAACACCGCATACTTACTTAGAAATCTGCCAAAAGGTAGCTTGTTTTATGCCTCTGAAAGCTGTAAAAAGAAATAAAGTTAGTAACTTTGTAAATGAGGATTCTAAGAAATTTTAAATTTCAGAAATTCAACATTAGATCAATTACTTACATTAACCAACTCCCATGCAATACACTTATTAACAGCTTGTCCAATAGTTTGAGCATCTCGACGAGGTTTTAATAGCTTCTCATCTTTCTCAATTGCCTTCGTAACACAAACCCGACAAAATCTAGGCATGCATCCTTCATTAGCATTATAACCAATAAAAGTACCTTCTGCCACAACCTTCTTTGGTATCCCATGACAATGTAAATATACTTTTCGTCCGACCTATAAAAACAAACATTAATAAAAGGGAAAGCAATAACAACCAACTATAATTGATTAGTTGTTTAAGTATCAAAACTTTAAAATCTATTAGTTGTACCATGATTCGGTGAGAACTATCTGCAACTACTTGCTTCTCAAGCTTGTCTCCAACAATCTAAATGCAAAGATCAAATACTCATCATAATTTTATCATTATTCTCATGCAGATAACTATTTTCCCTAATAATATTAGTACCTGTTTACTTTTAATAGGGAGGGTATCTTCTAAATCAGAATGTTGGACTCCACAAGTGGGAGCATCTCTTGATACATCAGAACTTGACATGTGGGAACTTGGTATATCTGCAGCCTGTTATTATAAGTTGAATAAACAAAAATAGCCAAAGTGAAAAAATCATCCACAATAGATGAAAATTTTACCTGAGTACCATGCACCAAAGTAGGTGAGATAGCTGAAAATTGACTCAATAAAAGTTCTAGCTTTTTGTTCAACTGGTTGGTTTTCTCTTGTTCCAAATGCAGTTTCTCATTCGCTTTGACAAATTCTTCTTTCATTTGTTTCATTTCACTTTTCTCTTCAAGTAGCTCATCCTTGAGCCTTTGTAGTTCTTCTTTATCTTGGGATGACAAAATTTCATGTCTGGCCATAGATTTAAGTTGAGTTCGATTGACTGTACTACCTTTTCCAGCACATCTAGTATGTCCACGACTGTCTTTTCCCATGGCTGTTAGAAAGAGTTCATCTTTATACAGTCTTGTTCTTTCCTCCTCGGGCTTTTTCCAAAGCTCTCTAGTAAATTGACCCTATAAAATGTACAAGAAAATTTGATATCAAAAATTTGCATTTATTTTGTTAAATTCTAAAATGCACCTCTGACTTACATGTAAATCTGATGTTGTATTGTCATCCTCTATCCCCTTTCCACGAGATCTCGACTCCATCCACACATCCAGCTTTGCAATATCAGTAGCGCCTTTTGCCAACATCTAGAATACATAGTAATGCAAAAATGGATAGAATCGAAGATATAATATCATTTAACTAGGTTTAAAAGGTTATTTTATTTCTTATACCTCCTCCTCCAATGTAGAAAAAGGTGTTCGTCCAGTCCTATGCAAGCATTCCTTCTTTAAAACATTTATGGAATTTTGGTTTGCAACATCCTATAAGTCATATCACATTAACTCCAATAATCTCATTTTTGTTTGCATAAAAATGGGAAACATGTAATTAGTTTTTATGTAATTAATGACCTGCACTTTAGGAATCTTCCAGTAATTGACCAATTCCAACCATTGATTCATTTGAATCCTATCATCAGCTGGTTGTTGCAAGATAAACTCATGGTCATCTTTATATGGTGTAAAGAAATTCTTTTTAATGCTACTCTTCCATTTCCTCCAAATATCAGCTATTGTGAACATTACCACACCCTTTGCTTCAAGAGAAAGGTAAGTGTTCTCCTGAAATATTTAGCAAACTAATACTTTAAAAAGTTGTTATATAACTAATCAGGTAACAAATTCGTATAAATGAATTTACAAATTACCTGCACCTCATCCCAAACCATATCTCTTTGATATTGTGGGATAGCATTGAAAGTCATACTATTCAAAGGTAATTTAGCTCCAATACGAGCTAAACAACCTAATGCAGTAGCATACTTGTGATAATCATCTCCTACTACACTTCCCTTGGGATTTAGAGAAACATGAAGTTTATTTCCTGTATTCCACTCTTTAGGAAACCTAGCCGCCCCGCGCCCCGTTTTAACACTTGAGTTCTTTGTGTTTTGTGCTGTCCAACACAAGGGGAGATATTATCAATAGTTATTTTATTATCAGGAGATACTATCTAGAAGATTTATAACATACAAAAGGTGATACCGTTACTTGGGGTTGTTTGAGCCTCTAACTGGTCATTGAGGGTGTTTTGCCTTTCTGTTTGCAGCTGAGCTTGACTCAGGTTCTCCTCTGTTTGTGGAAGAGGCGTTGTTTCAACCACATTCTCAAGTAATTGTGTTTGTCTTGTACCTATAAAAGAATTAATATTAATATAAGGTGTTGTTTCAACCACATTCTTAAGTAATAAGTACTGTATGCACATATTTATTTGTAAAAATATGCATACATGAACATGCTAAACTGCACAATTTTTTTCGTATTTGGATCATAATTACTAGTTAAACACACACATGCACTTTCTCTATATATAATATTAAATACGAAATACATTGATAACAATGGATTTACAAAACATAAATTATGCGAATTTCTGCTTGGGAGCTGATTACCAAACATATTACAGTAAAACATAACTCCCTTCTACATTTTAATTTTTAACAATTTTCTAATTGAAAATTTTAACAAAAACTTATTACTGTAAATTTATAAAGCTTAAAGAGAATAGGTAATCCTTTTATCTAAGCACTTCTTTGGAAATTAAAGTTCACACTAACATTAATTCATATATTTATAGACATGTTGCAGAAACTAATTAATCTGAGAAATTGCCAAAAACAATATAGTGTATGAAGATAATGTGCAAAGGGAATAATGGGCAAGAAACTAAGGTTAGGCCATTAAGTTAATCTAAGTTGATATAACACTAACATTTATAGTCAGACAGATACTAATGCAGTTGTTTGTACTATATTCTCATGTAACTTTATCACCCCATATTGAAACTGGAAACTAGAGCTGACCATATTACTTGAATAACTTTTTTTAACCACACAAAAAGTAAATTTTTTAAGGTACCTCTGTATGAAGGTAATTGAGTTTGTGTTTGTAGCTGATTTTGACTCAAGTTCTCCCGTCTTCGTATAAGATTTACTTGAGTTTGTGCTTGTAGATGTTGCACCCTTTTTGTTCCTATTTTAACAAATATACAAAAAATAAGACTCACGTAATCATTATTAAAATAAGACTAATGTGTTACCATTCTTTTCCAATCCGGTCAATTGATCAGAAGCTGGATCGTATCGTCTTTTTCTTATTTTGACCATACCTGCACACAATTCACAAGAATTTAAGAATAAAAATTTTAAATTTACATAAATTTAAAAAAGATAAATTAAATTTAAATGACAAAATTAAGGACAACAAATTTTGGAATACTCCTGTTTACCCAGGAATGCAAATTCCAAGAATTTCTCCATACCATGGATATACTCATCAGAAAGTCTATTCGATAAATGAACCCACGTTTTATCCATCTTTAAATTTCTAATATTTGCAAAGTGATACTCAACACCCTATATAAGAACTTATCATTCTCTTGAAATATGGAAAAACATACTTATGTGCTGAAATGTTTATCCAAAAATTGCCAATACAAATCTTTATGTCGAAATTCTGCAATGAAACAAGTAACATATAAGTAATCAAATAAAAAGTATATGAAACAAATCACTATTTCCAATTGTACATAATTAACTTGTATTGACACAAAAAATTTTGGTTCTTAAGGTTCCTAAGAATGGTATGAATGCTCTCTAAAAAAAACTAGTCAAATAAATACACGACACCAACCAAATTACAGAAAACAAAAACAAAATTTTAGTATAGCCTTGTGGGTGAAAGTGAAAGAATCAAATACCAGCATCTTACTCATAAGGAAGATGGAATGTGAAGATCTCTTTTTTAGAGTAACTTGTATCTTTTCTCCAGAGGTTTAGAAGAATTTGTTAAACTGAATAATACAATAGGATTTAACATATGATTTAAACTGAAAGTAAATGGCATAATTGCTAAAGAAAATTAAGTAGTAAATAATAAAAGCCAGACATCGAAAAGAAAGGCTGAATAGGAAGTGCTGCTGCTTTTCTCATTCAATCATTCTTTTTAACTGTAAATCTTCTTAAGCTAACTTCAACTACTAAAGTAGCATTGTCTGTGTGTATATATATATGTATATGGCAACACTTTTCCCTCCAAGTATTTGCAACTTCAGAATCAAGAATCAAGAGTCTATTGGTGAGTTTTAAGGTTAAACCACATTCGTATTCAACAATAAACATGTGAATTGCGCAAATTAAATAATCAACACGGGCACTAATCTCGCTTGAACAAGACCATTCGGGATTATTTGTAATGCAAAAATTATACACAACTGATAAATATTCGTAAGAAATGTGTTCCTACTCGGACCAAAAAGCTTGAGCATATCAGATTAGTTTCATCCTTGGAATCCAATGTGTATAGGAGCAAATGAGGCATGGTGAATCATGCATGCTCCCTTATGATCTTATTAACCAAAAACAAACAACAAAAAGAAGTCTCTTCATAAATATATTCTACATTGACCCCTTTGTTTTTTGGCTAAAGATTATTTTTATGCACTTTAACGTATGCAATGAATATTGCTTTTATTCAACTATCAGAATAACAGAGAATATTGTAAATCCCTCACCATTAAAGTTACATATATTAAAACAAAAAAGAGCAAACATACGAATACAAGAAATTAATAAAGAAAAGAAAAGAGATGTAAAGGAGTTGATGAGAAAGTCCTAATTTCTGATAATATTTTAATAAATCTTATTGGGTTTAAAGTGAAAATTAGTATAAAGTGTTGAACTAAAAGCTGCTTTAAGTTTACGTTACAAAACCTTTATTTCTTTGTTGGGGATCAATAGTTTTCCCTTTGGATTCATCAGCATTACCCAAATACAATAATTAATACAGGATTATAAACTTTTCTCTTTCATATAAAAGTTTTTCATCTATTTTAAGCATCACTTATTTGAGAGAAGCTGGAAAATCGTCAACTCCAAAAAATTGGCTTTCTAGATTTCATGAGCCTCAATAAAAAAAAAAAGGTAGTCATTTCAAATACTTCAAAACATACATACAAATCAAAATCTGAACTCCCGTGATGACTGTTGAACACTGATTTAATTAGAACTCACAGATAGAAGAACAAAACACATCTGTAATGTGGCAGCGGCACAACACATAATCATAGACAACACACCTGATAGACAACATATTATCCACATCCCAAACCCTCTCAATGAGGCACAACACACCTTATATATATATACAACAAAACAGTAGAGCACCAAAAATAAAGCACGCAGCCCACAAAGATTTTTGGGTTTTTTTTTTTTTTTCGAAAAATTCAAAATACACCCAAAATAAAAGAAAAATTCAGCAAAACAACAAACATACCTTGATGGAGAATGAAGAGTTGAAGCCATTCACATCCCGATTCTCTGCCTCCTAGCGCTCGATTTCCTTTCCCTTGAGACAAGCAATTCTTGTAGGGTTGTTGGCAGCGCCCTTGAAGCCCTTCGCCTTTAGATTTACCGTCGAAGACCTGCACTAGAAGCTCCGCCGTCGAAGAGCTGCTCTTCTCTACCTGCGTTTGAGGAAATACCACCTGTATGTTTCGGTTGAAATGAGGAATGAGGGTTTTAGATGAAATGGGGAACGAGGGTTTCAAATGGGCGCGAGAGGTAATTTTGGTGGGACATTTTTTCCTTTTTGCCGCGGTTGGATTTTGGGGGACAAAAGTGTTGTAAATTTTTGAGTTTTGGGGGATAATATACGCTGTGTGTACTAGGTTAGAATATTATAAGTGTTATAATGGATATGTTAAGTTTGAGTGGGTTAGAATATTAAGTGTATAACATTTAATATTGTAATGGGCCGTGTACTAGTTAGAATATATATCCAACATATTTTTAATACTTTTCACATGTTTTTACTTAATAATTTCTAGTTAATTCAAACATATATATATATTTTAAGTTTTGCAATTCATTACGGTGTTTTTAGTTTTAGTCAAAAATATCCCACAAGCTCGATATATAGAAAATTCAACATAAATTCATTTAATTAATAAAAATATTTAATATATAATACTTTAAGTCGTTCGAAAATATATATAATATAATTTTGAAATTTAAGAAAGTAATATATTTTTGTTTGATACTAAATAATTGGTGGGAATAAAAATAATATGTCAAATCTTTATAAGATATTATTTAAGATTTAATTATATTTTATGGCAAAAAATATCAAAACTACGTAGTTTTGATATATTATTTACTACGTTAATGGTTTTGTAGTAAATAAGTGTCCTATTTCATAATTATTTACTACGCACAATAAATCGTAGTAAATAACTACCTTTTACTACGATCAAATGATCGTAGTAAAAAGATTTGTAGTAACAAGTCATTTTTCTTGTAGTGTGTGGTTCTTTAACTTAGATCTATCTTTATTCCACTGCGTATTAGAGTACCAACCATCCCTGTTGCACATGACAGCAAACGAGCCAGTCGTAGGCCTCCTATCGAGGCACCCAGGATCCTGGGCTACGACGGACATCAACAGCAATCCGATCCGACTACGTCTGACCTCAACCATCATCATGGCGTCCTTGGGAAAATTCTCATTGGTGTTCGGTAAAATCTTGACATTGAGCACGACACCGTCAATTTCATAGTTACAAGCTATCCCCCACCGGTCCTTATATTTAAGTGTCCTCAAAAACAATATTTTCTAGTTTTGTATTTTGGAGTTATAATTAATAACTTCCTCTCGATTGAAAATAATTTAGTTTATTCTTCCGTGTAAAAAATATTAAGACTAACTTCCCAATTCAAATTTATAATTAGATATTATTTCTCACTCACCTAAATTGACTACAATATCCTTAATTATTTCTTTTTTCCTTTTCTTATTCTTAATTTTTTCTTTCCATACTTCAATTTTAAACCTGAGTACTTTAACTTTTACGAATAATATCCTATTTTTAAATTTGAATACTATAATTTTTATGAACAATACTCAAATTATAATTTTGGGTACTTTAACTTTTATGAATAATACTCTAATTTAAAACGTAAGTACTTTAACTTTTACAAACAATGCCTTTTTTTTTTCTTCTCCTCATACTTCAATTTTAAACTTGAGGACTTTAAATTTTACAAATAATACTCTACTTTTAAATTTGGATTCTATTTATAATTTTGATACTTTGTTTTATAATTACAATACTCTGTTTTATAATTTGGATACTATATAGTTTCTAAAAAATATTCCAAAAGATAAATCAACAATTAATTTTTACCCCACCATCCACCTACACAAAAAAATATTAATTTTTACATATGAAGTATGAAAAATATATATTGCCAACAGGGGTTGGTCAAGTGGTTTGAGGGTTCTTTCTCGAAGGCAAGGTCCCGGTTTCGAATCCTTTGGGCCACTTGGGGTGTGTGTGTTTAAAAAAAAAAAAAAAAAAGTATGAAAAATATATTTTGAAATATTAATATACAAAATAAAAGTATAAAATTGTGTATATGAGGAATTATATTAACAAAATAGTTTGTATGGGGGAAGAAGGATGTGTTATGTCATTTTCATGTTTCTTTAAGGCTAGTTTGATAATTTTATCAAAAATAAAGAGTGAAATCTAATTATAAATTTAAATTGAAAAGTTAGTATTAATATTTTTTTCCATAGGGAGCAAGGGCGACTCTACAGCCATTGTTGTGGGGTAAGTTGACCCCACTCATTTTTTTTTTGTTATATATATATATATATATTATATGTTTTTAAAATTTTAATTTAAAAATAAATATTTTGACCCCACTTAAAAAAAGGAAAAAGTGTATTGACCTCATAAATTTTAGAATTGTGTACAAATATAAATAAGATAAGTGTTTATTTTCAATAGTTTTGGAGTATTTGGAAACCAATTTCTACTTAATTTAAGCAGAAATAATCTAGAATCGAGGAGTAGATTTTAGATTCTGCTTATAAATTATACGATTTTTTCTTAATTTATTTAAAATTCTATTTTGACAATAATATCTTTATTAAAATATTAATATTCTTATAAATTATGCGGTTTTCTCTTAATTTATTTAAAATTCTATTTTGACAACAATATCTTTATTAAAATAGTAATATTCTTAAATTAACCTATTTACATACAAATACAATTTTATGGTTTATATGTTCATTACATCTTTTCTTTTTCTATTGTTTATATATTTTTTTTCTTTTTTCATCAGAATTTCGTAAGTAAAAAATCTGCAGTTATAAGGTAAATTTACTCTTTACTTATTTCGTAAATAAAAAAAATCTGCAATTACAAGGTAAATTTACTCTTTTCTTAATTTTTATAAATTTATAAATAAAGGTACATATAAAATAATTCTATGTTTGATTAATTACAAATAATCTTATACAAAATTATAATAATTTTTATATTAATATGATACTTAAACTGTATTTATATTATAATACCCAAAAATATTCAGAGTATTTCAAGGTAAATTTGTATCGATTATCCACATTTGTTTGCACTTATTATTTTTCTACTTATCAGTTTTTTTTCAAACACACCGCTTTCACTCGTATTTTAAGTTAGAGTTTGCAAACATCCCCTTAGAGATTGATGTATCTAGTACAAATAAAAAATTATAGAGGATAATTGTAAAATAAATATTTTAAATAAAATATTTTATTTTTTAATAATATATTTTTTATTAGTAGTTAAATTTTTATGATAATTTAAAATAAATATTTAAAATATATTTTATATTTTAATATATATTTTTTTTATTAGTCATTAAATTGTTTTGACCCCACTGTCCGATAAGTCTGGAGTCGCCCCTGATAGGGAGTGAGGTCAAATTTGTGTTGTGTTAGTAGTTTTGCCTCATGTCCTATTTTCTATTATAGATATGCAAAACAATACTTGCATGCAAAGTAATTACATGTTCGATTAATCTGAATAATATCAAGTTAAAATTTTCGATACTTTATATATATATATATATATATATATATATATTTTTAAAGAACCGGCGACGCGCCGTAGGGTTATTAACGAGGTCCCCCCCTCATATATAAACCAACCAAACTCGGGAAAGAATACAAGAGTTCATGATCCAAGGATCGTTAAGCACAACATACAATAGTGTCCCCTCATAATGTAAATATCCCTAATTCTCCCAGGGCCTTGGTTATAATGAAACTGACAGGGGTTCTTCCTCTTCAGCTGCATATTGGAGCTGTGCCAGTTCACTCTAGGTAGCTGCCAACATCCTTGTGTGTGATTCTGGCCCCTCTTGCCGAACGTGCTATTAGTAACGATGGCGTCCACAGGGCTACGCAAATCATGTGGTTGGAACCGGTCAATTTGTATATAGTCGCCGTCAATTACATAGTTGCAGACTTGGCATAAAAAGCCATGGAGAGTCCTATTCCTGCATTGTTCCGCCTTCCACCTATGCCACCTGCAAAGCATCTTCTCGCCCAAGACCCAATTAAGTATAGTATTAGTTCTAGTCACCCTAAACCAAATATTCAGAAATCCGTGGATAGCCTGTATCCCCACCTTCATACCGTCATTCCTTTTCCTATCGCGACTCGTGTACCTACCACTCTTCTTTTTCCCGACAGAGGTTAACAAACACATGTAATAAGAGTAACAAATGCCGAAAGCATCGGTCTGAATATTAATGATACGCAACATACCTGTACAATCCTTTATCTCCATTAGATTACACATCAGCTGCTTCTATCCACTGTCCCACCTTGTAATACCCTTTAGCTCATTTGAAGCGAAACGCCGGTAACTCCCATCTATCCACCCTGGCGAGCCCCATCAATCTCTGCTCCATGTTTTCCTCTGGATAGAACCAATCCGTTTGGGAGTCTGCTGCTCTTGTAGCCAGCCAGTCCGCCTATGTGTTCCCCTCCCTATATATATGCGAGATTTTTACCTCCATGTATCTGGTGAATCTCTTGATCTCCGAGATTTGCCTATTCATCTCCACATCTCCCATAAATCCTCTCTTGAGAATATGGATCACAACTTCCGCGTCAATCTCCAACCATACTTTCTGGCCCATGTTTGCTGCTCTTCTAAAACCTTCTGCCACTGCACTTATCTCAGCAACTATGTTCGTTGCCTGTCCGACCGCTATGCTAAAAGCGTCCCTGATAGCTCCTTGATGGTCTCTGATTAATCCTCCTATTCCTGCGTTACCGGGGTTACCACGAGACGCCCCATCTGTATTAATTTTTAGCCAACCATGAGGCGGCCGCTTCCATTGCACTTTTTCATAATGTTTCGTCTTCTTCTTCTCCACCTTTATCCCCATTTTCCCAGCTACATCCACATCTCCTCTCCACCAGCTCCTCGTTATCCTCCTCATGCCCTGTAGACGAGAGACATGTGTTAGGATTTGTCTAATAATGTTATAGATGGAGAAATATTTACCTTCAAATTTACTATAATTCCTTTGCTTCCAAATATACCAAAAAATAAGGATAGGGATTACCATTCTTATGTGAGAGTTGGGGCTATAAACTGTCGAAGTAGCCCAATACTGGAGTGCTAGCGTTGGTGACTCCGTGTTGCAAGGGTTAATTCGAAACAATTGTTCAAAATAGTTCCAAACCTGTCTAGCTTTTCCTCCCTGTAGAAACAGATGCCCCCTTGTTTCGATCTCTTGACAACACCTGCATTTAGAAGCTAAAGTGACTCCTTTCCTCTGGAGGCGCTCCTCCACCGCGACCCAGTCATTTGCCAGCCTCCACATGAAGATTAGTATAGTGGGAGTTAATTTCGTCGCCCAGATTGATTTGAATATTGGCGATTTTTCCCTTTCGCATCTGATCATCTCCCAAGCTCCTCTCGCGCTGAAGAGACCATCTTTGTTGCCTTCCCAAATCGCCATATCGCCACTACCATGCCTAATGGGGCACAACTCGATAACTTTGGCCATATGAGGTCCGACCCTCGTCTCCAGCCTACACATGTCCCATCGTTACTAATAGCACGTTCGGCAAGAGGGGCCAGAATCGCACACAAGGATGTTGGCAGCTACCTAGAGTGAACTGGCACAGCTCCAATATGCAGCTGAAGAGGAAGAACCCCTGTCAGTTTCATTATAACCAAGGCCCTGGGAGAATTAGGGATATTTACATTATGAGGGGACACTATTGTATGTTGTGCCTTAACGATCCTTGGATCATGAACTCTTGTATTCTTTCCCGAGTTTGGTTGGTTTATATATGAGGGGGGGACCTCGTTAATAACCCTACGGCGCGTCGCCGGTTCTTTTAAAAAAAAAAAAAAAAAAAAAGGCTGGCGATTAGTTATACTCGTACCTTAAGCAAAATAAAGAAAAAATAATAATTTTCGTTTAAATATTAATATATAAAATTACAAATGATCATCAAAATCTTGTTTTCAGTATTTGTAAAATAAATAATAAATGAAAATTTTCCGGAAATTAATAGTTCAATTAGTATATATTATGTATTTAATATCAAATGATATAGTTTAATGGAGACAACTTTATACTTAATGTTAATCTGAGTAACAAGAAATCTTGTAAAAAGTACGATCACCTATCATTGGAATGTTTTTTAATTTTAGTCAATCTATACAGAGTGAATAGATTCCTAAAAAACCCCGAAAGGGCTGCTATTCGGTGGATACACAAGAGTGACGGAAAGTGGTCCAAATTTACTCATAAATGAAATATTGAACCAAAAAAAATATATCACGTACCCACCAAAAATCCCAATCTTCAAATCCTACCCATCCTCCATTTTCGACCTCTATTGTATAATTTTTTTGGTAAAAATATAGTCACGGCCTCTATTGTATATTTTTTTTTGGTAGAAATATAGTTATATTATATAGTACTTGGTAACCACTAATATTCAATTTTATTGTTACTAGACCTGCCCGCACGTCTCCACCCTTAAACAAAAATTATGTAACAAGACGTGACACAATACAACTTAATAGGCCTTCAACAATCAACATAACCTCTTCTACATTATTTTATTACGATTATATCTTTTGACTTCGAAATAGCAAAATATGTATTCGTGAAGGTCACTAAGGCTGCAATGCTCCTCGTTTCTACATGCTGAGAAAACTATATAAACATCTTATTTCCAAGTCAATTTGTATTTAGGAAGAGCTAGCTATCTAGTGACCAAAAATATTAAAGCAAATAAAAATTTATGGCTTCTTCACATTGGTGTCTCAGCTTGCTATTGGCGTTGGTGGCCATCGGCAGCGCAGCGGCTGCCGGATATTCCACGCCGGTATTTCGACCGACTCCATGGAAAAATGCTTTTGCTACATTTTATGGTGACGAAACGGCTTCCGAAACGATGGGTGCGTTATTATCAATGCACATATCTTCCCCGTACATTTTCTCTTTGTTCTTTTATTGAGCTGATTATATTTACTATCCCGAATTTAGGTGAAATTAAAGATTAATTTTCTAGTTTGAGAAATTGCAGTACGTGCGTCTTCTAACATTTACATAAATATATAAGACTTCAGAAAATATCCTAGAAATACCCCCGTTGAACGTGTAAGTGGGGTATCTTTTGAAAAAATTTCACCTATTATGCATGGATATACGGCGACACGAGTACGGCACGATACGAATACGATGATATAAATTTTTTCTTTAATTTCACATATGAAAAGTGTTAGATATGATGTCCAGCACGAATATTCGGAACAACATGACACTGCATACAGAAATAATATTTTTAAAAGTACACGGATATCAGAGATTTTTACCTTTATTGTTAATATATCTGTAACTATTGTAGCATTTCTAATTGCAATGAAAAAGTTCAATAATTTTTAATTAACAACAAAAGCCCTCTACTTCTATCTATCAAATTATCATCACCACATGCTTATAAAGCTTGAAAATAAACAGGTGGCGCATGCGGCTACGGGAACTTATTCAGCAGCGGTTACGGCACGGACACGGCTGCGCTGAGCACAGTTCTATTCAACAACGGTTACGGTTGCGGGCAGTGCTTCCAAATCCGGTGCGTGAACTCGCAGTGGTGCTACAAAGGTTCGCCGATAACCACCGTGACCGCCACCAATCTGTGCCCTCCGAATTGGTCGCAGGACTCCAACAACGGCGGCTGGTGCAATCCGCCGCGCACGCACTTCGACATGGCCAAGCCTGCTTTCATGAAGATTGCGCAGTGGAAGGGTGGAATTGTGCCCGTCATGTTCCGCAGGTAAAAATATGAAATAATTTGTTACAAATAAGGAGCAAAATATGATTGTTTGTCAATTCTATGAAAAAATATAATACAATAAAAATATGTCGTGACCTTATGATAAATTGCGTGTTAGATTACTAGTGTTTGGTGACTAACGTGTGACCAACTACATATAGTTTATGTTCTTTTGACCGATTTCTTTAAAAAAAAAAAAAAAAAAAACCTTAATATAGTTTAGGGAAAATTACATTGTACTACCTTTAGGTTTACCATAATTATAAATAGATCCCTATTCTTTGCGTTATTATATTGAAGTCCCTAAACTTTCACTTCCGTTTGAGGTCCATAACAGACGATCTGTCAAGGTCAACGGTTGACCGGCCCGAAATACGGGGACTTATTTTTATTTGAGTAAACTGCAGGGATCGTTTTGTTGGTAAATTCAAACCTCAAGGACCTATTTGTAATGATAATTTAATATTCAGGGATATTTCGGCCCGGTCAACCGTTGACCCTGACGGAACAGTAACGTCCGTTATGGACCTCAAACGGAAGTAAAAGTTTAGGGACTTCAATGTAATTACGCAAAGAATAGAGACCTATTTATAATTATGACAAACCTCAAGGAAGTACAATGTAATTTTCCCTATAGTTTATAACTTTATAGAGTATTTTTACATTTACACCCCGTGCGAAATTAGGTAATTACAACTCGTACCCCCTTAAATGAAAATATTGCATAACCTACCATTTTAAGTTTGAAAAATTACAAATGAATCTATTCTGGTAGAATTTTTCACGATTTTTTTTTTTTTTTTGAATTGATTATATTTCACTACGAATTAGTTCCTCAGGGTATTATACATTTTCTATAAACATAACACATTAAATTAAAATTCCACAGGGTGTAACCCCAAATAAAGTTTAACGAAGTTCACATTTTTCCTTCATTACATGTTTGCAACTGCTCACATTAAGTTACAAGCCAAAGTGAATCAATAAAAAGAATTAATAATCATACAAGTAAATTACATGGCAGAACGATCCAATCACAAGACAATTACACGAACAAAAAAATATATATGGCAAAATATTTTCTTTCAGTTAGATCACACTTAAATTTTCGAAAATGACTCCCTTTTCTCTCATCTCTTCTCTCCATAGAGTACCATGCGTTCGTAAAGGCGGCATCCGGTTCAGCTTCCAGGGCAACGGCTACTGGCTTCTCGTCTACGTGATGAACGTCGCCGGCAGCGGCGACGTGGCCAACATGTGGGTAAAGGGCACCAAAACAGGGTGGATAAGCATGAGCCATAACTGGGGAGCTTCTTATCAGGCTTTTGCCACACTTGGGGGACAAGCACTTTCTTTCAAGCTAACTTCCTACACTTCCCATGAGACTGTTATTGCCTATAATGTTGCTCCTGCTAACTGGCAAACGGGGATGACTTATGGGTGCAATGTCAACTTCCATTAATTAATTGATCTTCATCACTGTACCTTTTTTGGCACGTCAAGGGCTATAGGGTATCAATGTCCACCGATTTTTTTTCTTTTGGGGTATCTAATTTTTTTTTTAACTCTTTGCGTCATATATTATGAATCTTCGATTGGGGAAAGAAATATATATAATCATTTGTTTTATATGCGAAATTGTTTACTATATATGAGATTCAATGGGAACTTTTTCTTTCAATTTAACTCGACGAGATTAGTTTAAGTAGTTATAATATTCAAAAATTCGGTTACTTTATGGTTATTAATCGATTCTGAAATTTAACCCAAAGGTTATTTTGAATTAATTGTTTATTTAGAAGTTATCATAGTTAGTACATATACATATAATTGAAAACTCATAAACATCACGAGAAGAATTATTCTTCATTCAATCATATGTAATATTCGCTCATATGGGTGATTCAAGTGGTTAATGGATTCATTATTTAAAACAAGGTCTTGAGTTCGAATCTCATTTGGGTGTGGGTATATTCAAAAAAAATTTAAAATTTATACGTAATATTCTGTCAAGATCATGTGATTAGAAATTTGAGCAATTCCAAGTCCACAATCACCATGTTATAAATTATTTGATGGGGCAATTAATTGTATGGACCAAATGTTACCAATTTTTTTTTTTTTTTTTTAATCTTCAAGTTGAAAAATGTCAATTTTAGATCTCTAGTAAACATTTTATTTTTTGTAAACTCTCGAAGTTCTACAATGTCTGTTTTGTCCTTATTTTGTTCTTTCAGCCATATCATTTTTCCTTCTTCTGATCCAATATCCTCTTTTCTCCGACCACCAATTTTGTTGGAACGATCTTGAAACTTCTTCCAAAAATTTTTATTTTTTCAGAGGCCGCAAACCCTTTACAACATAATTTTATTTACTCTACGCATTCATAAATTGGATCAACATTTTTTGATTTCTTACTCGACAAATCGGCATTATGATTTATAAAATTCCCAAAACACAAATATTCAAGAAACCAAGCCAGAAAATTGAACAAAACATAACATTTTTGCCTTCGTGTTCTTCAATCAGAACCATAAATATTTCATTTCACCAGGACTATAAATATTTCAATTCGATCAGTATTAATAAATATTTCATTTCATTACGGTCCGTATAGTAAAAATAGTATACAAGCTAAATCATACGAGATCAATTTTAATAGCCTCCCGAATCTTTTCTCATCTATTTATTCTCTCAAATTTCTGGTTCGTTTCTTCTTTATTACCAAGCAACATGGAACTTGAAAACACAATAGAAAACATTAAAATTTACAATTTGAGAAAAATTTTCAGTTATTTTCTTTATTAGTGCCTCACTAATTGAACTAGATAGATTGATCGTGCATGAGTAAAATTTCTTCATGCAAAAATATATGTAGAAATCTCAAATTTCAAGCATAAATCTCTTCAAATATGTGAGAAATTTTAAATCTCATAGCAGAAAACTTAAAAAAATTGGCATTATAACTGGTAAAATTCCTAAAGCACAAATAGACGATTGTTCAAAAAACCAACTAAAATACTCAACAGAGTTAATAACTTTAAATTCAACACCAAATTACCCAACCAAAAATAATTGCAAATTTTCAATTCTGACCAGCATTAATATGAATTAATAAAAAGAGTGAAATATCTTCATGCAGAAATATAAGCAAAATTCTGAAATTTAGTAGCACACATTAAATCTATTGAGGATATACAAAATTTCAAATGGCAAAAATCTCAGTCCAACCACAAAATTCTCTTCACATATATACAAAAATCTCAAATCTCTTTACTCCCAAAAATCTCTTTAGATATTGGCCAAAATACATGGAGTAATCTCAAAATCTGAAATTTCAAATCTTATAACGCATAAAAATCTTTTAAATATATATAGAAATTTCAAATCAGATATATGTAGACATCTCAAATCTACAGAAATATACATATATAGAAATCTCAAAAATGTAGAAATTTTAAATCTCGTAAAATTGTAAAAACTTAGAAGAATTGACCGGAGAATATTTTCTCAAACAAAGAGCCCTTAGCGTTAGTTGAAGGAGCCATTGCACATGAATTTGAAGTTGGAAACAACGATTTACGAGGTTTTCGTAAACCTTGAGGACGACATGACCATGAGCTTCGATTCAGAAAAGCGAGAAAGATGGTCCTCGTTGAGGATTCAATTTTGGGAGTAAGATGGGAAAAGGCTAAAATTTCGGAAGACTCTGTCGATGATGGTGGAATCCGACGGAGGAGTAGCAACCGAGAAAGTGATGGAGCTAGGTGAAAAGGGGATGAGTCGGTTTCTACAAATTTTTTATTTTTCGTTTAGAAAAGAAATTGAATGATGATGGTATTGTATGGAGTCATTGAGTGGGACATGGCTTGTCAAGTTAGAATTATGATTTATGAATAATTTCTGTATTCATTGAATTTTGTATTACGAGATTACAACAAGTTTACAATAGTTGGTCCAAGTGGTTAATGCCTTCATTCTTGAAGGCAAGGTTTCGAGTTCGAACCCCACTTGGGTGTGCGTGTGTTAACCAAAAAAAAAAAAAGTTTACAATATAAAGATACACAAGGCTACAAAAAAGGAAAAAATATGTACAATCGGAATCCCACAAAACCAGGGATTAAATCTCCTATGAAATTAACCGTGATCTCTAACACTCCCCCTCAAGTTGATTGTAGGGTCACACACATTCAACTTGCCCAGAACACTCGAAAACGCTTTCTCAGTTACGACCTTTGTGAGAATGTCTGTAAATTGATCTTTTGACCGTACGAACGGAAGTGTCACCATCCCATTCTCAAGTTTTTCTTTGATGAAATGTCAGTTCACTTTTATATGCTTCATCCGATCATACTGAACCGAATTCTCTAAGATGCTTATGGCTGCTTTATCGTCACACCACAATCGGCACTTTTTTAACTTGAAGCTTGATATGAGTAAGGCCTATGGCCGAGTTGAATGGTGGTTTTTCGAGCGAGCTTTGGCCAGGTTAGGTTTCCCGCCCACTCTTATTCACAGAATAATGTGTTATGTGTCCTCGGTGTCCTTTTCCTTTCTGCTTAATGGATGTGATTTTGGGTATTTAGTCCCGGAGAGGGGTATCCATCAAGGAAATCCCCTTTCCCCTTATTTTTTTCTCCTATAAGCAGAGATTTTATCGTTTTTACTGTCGGAACATAAAGGATTGGGGAAACTGAAAAGAGTAAAGGTGTGTCGTGGTGCTCCTCCAGTCTCCTGTTTACTCTTTGTGGACGATACTATGATTTATGGAACTGCAACTCGGGAGACAGTTGAGTGCGTGAAGGAAGTCTTAGCTAAGTATAGTCATGTGTCGGGACAGATTATGAATGGATAGAAGTCTTCGATGGTGTTTAGCAGAAATGTGGGACTAGAAGCTCAAGAGGAACTTACGGGAGTCCTTGGAGTCTGAAGGGTAAAAAATATTGACATGTATCTCGGTCTCCCATCAGTTATAGGAAAGATGAAGAGGGAGGTTCTTAGTAGTATTGTGGAATTGATCAAGAAGAGAGCGTAGGGGTACTCTGAAAAATTTCTTTCGTCAGCAGGTAAATAGGTGTTGATTAAAGTAGTTCTACAAGCTATCTCTACTTACGCTATGAATCGTTTCTTGCTCCCGGATAGCATTTTGCTTGAGATCAAGGCGACTATCCAAAAATTTTGGAGAAATAATTGTAATGCTAGGAAGATTCATGGGATAAGGTGGTCTCTATTGTGTACGAGTATGGCTCAGGGAGGGTTGGGGTTTAGGCGGATTAAATTCTTCAATTTGGCCATGCTTGCAAAACAGCTATGGAGAGTTGTTCAAAATCCGGATAGCTTATTGAGTCGCATTTATGCAGCTCAATATTATCCAAATTCAGATATTTGGAATGCATGTTTAAATCGTAAGCTATCGTTCGCATGGAGGAGTCTGTTTTTGGCACGCTATTTAGTGGCAACGGGTTCGAGGTGGAGAATGGGTAATGGAGAAAATATTTCATGTTTGGAGGGCTCGTTGGCTACCTCGGGAGCCTGAATTTAGACCGAGGTTTAAGCCTAGGACTACAATCTCGCCTGAATGGGTCTCAGACGTAATGGAACCAAATCTTAGTAAATGGAATGTTGAATTGGTCCGGAATTCGTTTTACGAGAATGATGCACGGATTATACTTGGTATTCAACTAAGCAAGTATGGACATCAAGATACTCTCATATGGCACTTTGCGAAAGATGGACGATTTTTGGTGAATAGTGCATGCTACTTAGCCCTTAGACTCGCAACACAGGAGGAGGGGTCTTCTTCTAACCTGAGTGGACATAAAATCTGGAGATATATATGGAAGCTGGAGGTGGTGCCCAAAATCAGCACATTTATATGGCGTGCATGTCATGGAGTGATTCCAACAGAGGAGGGGCTCCGTAACAGGCACTGCGAAGTCGATAGCAGTTGTGTGAACTGTGGCCAGGTGGAAGATTTAGCTCACGCTCTGTTTCTTTGTCTGAGTTCGAGACAGGTATGGGCGCTAGCTAACCATAGTTACTTAATACACGATACGCTCGGTACGTGGTACGCGGTACGGGTACGCAATACGTTAGTGTGCCAAAAAATTGGTACGTGGGGGTAGGCTTAGTCGGTACGCTCTTTCGGTACGTGGTACGCTAAAAATGGGTACGTGGTACGTTTAAATAGATTAAGTGGTACCCTTATACTATAAATTTTTATATTTTATATAAATACACTTAATAAACTATATAAATAAAATTAAAACTTTAGAAGACACACGTTTTCTTTTGTTTGAGTGGTACCCTTATACACTCTTGGACAAAAAACAAAGGTACACGTTTTCTTTTGTTTGAGATTTAAGAATGATAAAGGAGAGAATATTTGATGTATTTAGAAGATTTAAAAGTAAATTGTGAATAGGATTCAATTAATAACCTAATTAGTTTTGTACGTAGAAAAATAATCGTATAATTTTATTAAGATTTTGACAATCCTATTCTAATTGCAGTTCTATAAGAATTGAGATTTTAAGAATTGTAAAACTAAATAAATTGTAATTATTAATAAATAGGTAATAAAATTAGAGTATGTTTTATTTTATTTATAAGGTAGGTGCTATTATAATTAAGATTTAAGAATTTAAAACTAATTAATTATAATTATTAATTAAAAAATAATAATTTTATATAATTTTATTCTAAAAAACGGTACGCCGGATTCGAAGTACCAATTCGAGTACCAAAGAGTATTGGTACGCAAAAGTATTGGGAATTGGTACGCAAGTATTGGTACGCAATTCGATGGGGGGAGGAGAGTATTAGGTAACTATGTAGCTAACATATCCTAGGGATCGATACTGAAAATGGTGGCTAACTTCAGAGATGGTTTGTGTGATATTCTGAAGCTATTAGGGGCATAAGAAGGAAGGAAGGTAGGTACCTTGATGTGGACAATCTGGAACAGTCGCAACATAAAGAGAGCAGAAGGCATTGTCAGACAATCCCATGAGATCATAGCCATGGCCTGGGCTTATCCGAAGCCTATTCCAAGCATTGAGGCTGTTACCGCAGATCAGGACAGGAACAAAAATATTTAAAAGTGGGAGAAACCTAGTTCGAGATGGGTTAAATTGAATTTCAATGGTGCAGTTTTTACGAAAGACAATGCAATTGGCATCGGAGTATTGGCGCGTGATTCACAAGGTAATTGTATTGGGTGGTAAATGGATAGGAATTTTAATGTGTCGGGTCCGTTTGTGATGGAAACCCTTGCAGCGTTATTGGCAGCTCGTTTAGCAAGGGACTTCGGGTGGCATAAAGTTATTCTTGAAGGAGATTGTGCACAGGTGATTCTTCGGTTGCAGAAGGTGGAAGAGAACATGTTTGATCTTGGCAATGTGTTCATTAAGTCTATTTGTTATAGTTTTGATAGTTGTCGTTTTTCCTCTATTAGACGTAGTGCAAATATGGTCGCCTACAGTTTAGCTTGTCATGCGATTTTGGCCTGCGTTGGTCCCTTTGATATTCCGTTGTTTGCTTCGAATTTTGTGGACTTAGATTTGCAATAATTTGCCCCTCCGAGATCCGTTTCCTTCAAAAGAATAAAACTCGAATCTATAACTTATATACTTATCAACTACTCAATTTATTAATAGGTGCAGATACTTACCATTAAATATCAGTTTGTCTCCTTATAAAACAAAATTCTAGATTGCTCTTATTTCACATTCTTCGAACACTGAAAAACTTTCAACATTTAATTTGACACAAAATCGCCTAACATTAATTAACATGTAATTATTTTTTTTTACTAGCTAGTTACTCTAGTCGAACTATATAACAACAACAAAACGAATTTTAATTGATTTCTCTAGTAATTTTTGCAATAACTAAAATTCTTGAACATGGTCCACATTATTAGTATTTCCCTAAAGGGGAAAGAATAATACACACGTCTTGATCAAAAAGCCATAATTTAGTATCACATTCAAAAATATGCATTGTCTCCATTTAATGGAAAATAAATAATCCATCATCATGAAGGAAATATACAAAAAATATAAACATAGAAAAATAATTGCCCCACTTAGAGTAAGCAACAGTGATTCATGCTAGGCGGAAAGCTGGTGGAGTGGGAAACATGTAATCAAACACCACAATTATTAACTAGAGTGTAAAGATAAGAGGGCATGACCTTCATTAATGGAAGCACGCCATGATCCTTCTTTTTCTTATTTCTTTTGACTTTAATGATCATCATTGCCCCCACGCCCCCCAAAATAATTCATCCAAACCTCTCAATTCTCATATATTCTAATTCCAGCATGAGAGCCTCAAAGTCGTCTGTCAAGCATTTACAAAAAAAAAAAACAGCAAAAATATAAAATAAAACAATGGAGGAGGAGTGAAGCTAACAATTCGAAATCTGCTTATATATTTTTCAACTATTAACATATATTATTATTTTTTTAGTGCTATATTTAATATCATCATGTATTATGTTGATTTCTCTATCTCATTCATTATTTTAAATTTCATATAAAAAAACAAAATGTTTCTCAAATACAGGCTTAATGCAAATTTCTTTCACTTGACATGAATATAAAATAACCCAACCGAAAAAAAAAAAAAAAAAAAAAACAAGAATACAATATATAAAGGATCTATAGTACTATCTCCTAAGTCCTACCCCAACCAAGCACTCTTTTCCACTACACTTTTAAGCTAAAGCAAGTATCACACAATCACAAAATTCCTTAGTACCACAACACAACATTTCCCATTAAAAAGCTGCCTTAATCACACAGCAACTAATCAAGCTCCCATTTTCATGCTTCTAACAGAAGAAACCAGCACATAAATATGGGCTTCTTCTGCTCATTCCCTTTGATTCTCCTCTCACTATCAGCTCTACAATCCATCAAAGCACAGACCAA
This sequence comes from Lantana camara, assembly GCA_037501455.1. NCBI lineage: Eukaryota > Viridiplantae > Streptophyta > Magnoliopsida > Lamiales > Verbenaceae > Lantana > Lantana camara. Next base: position 95,747,794 of record CM074857.1, on the reverse strand, counting down.
TCAAGAAATCAACTCCGTCCATCTCCTCGATCTCGTCATCAGAAACTACACTTTCAGATCATACGACACCAGCTTCAAAACAGGCAAACTCCAGAGCATCAATCTCCCAGCAAATCTCTCCGGCGTAAGCGTGCACGCAATAAGACTGCGCTGCGGCAGTCTCCAACGACACGGTGCGAAGATAAAGGAGTTCGGCTTAGACCGGGGCATAAATGTTCGTCCCTGCATCAAAAGATCCGTGCTTGTTAGGCAAAACCTCGGATCCAATTTCTCGTCTATGTACTTCAAGAGCTACCAATTATCAGGATATCAGCTCATTTCTCCCATTTTAGCCCTGCTAGCTTACGACGTCGAAGGCAAGAATTCGACTAATGTCATTCCATCCGAGGCGCGAATCCAGGCCGGAGGAAACCCCATTGTTATAGACTTCAGTAGCACGGGTTTGATGACAAAGGGGATTAAAACCAACCCTTTATGTGCTACTTTCAATCAAGATGGGAGAAAAGTTGTTCTAGCAAACCAAACACGGCCGTACGTCTGTGTTTCAATGAATAGTGGCCATTTCGGTCTGGTTGTCGTATCTCCTTCGTCCTTAATGATGCCGCCACTGAAAGGAGACACTGTAAGTAAATGGAAAATAGCTGTTGTGAGTTCGATCGGAGCAGCATTGGGTGCTTGTCTTTTGAGCTTGTTGATGATTGCAATGTTTGTTAATGCGAAGAAGAAGGCGAGAATGGATGAAATGGAGAGAAGGGCTTATGAAGAGGAAGCTTTACAGGTTTCAATGGTTGGTCATGTTAGGGCTGTTACTGCCTCTGGGACGAGAACTGTCCCAACAATTGAGCATTATGAGTATCGACGTTAAGATATATATTAATGTTGTTTTTGGGGCCAATTTATTTTTGTGATTTGTTGTGTACGAGGAATATTTAGAATGCGAGCAAAAAGATTCGTTCAAGTTTAGGATTCAGAAAGGAAATGGCTGACAATTTCTTCATCAGTTTAAGCTGATCTGACTCATTTTTGGTTAATGTTATGTAAAGAAGTGGATTTGGCAATTTTACTTTGATATTGTGCGTATTTTTTTCTAGTCGATGTTTCTAGATTGTTGATTGTTGTGAGCCTGTCACAACTGCATTTACCATCGTGAGTAAAGTTACGCTTTCAAAGTTCAAATTCCGATTTTATTTTAAATTATCTACTATGATAATAAGCGATATGACAAATTACATTATGGTTTGGATGATGACAGGAAATCCATTGTACTATTTTTTCTTTTATATATAGATACTTCCGTGACAATTATTTTCCGTCTATAAGATAATAATTCAATTAGGTTCCGTTAACTTCTATCAATTTATTATGTGAATTTTTCAAAATAACTCTTAGAAAACGTTATTGTTAGGAAAGTAGGGTTTATCGGATAGAATCGGGTAGTTTCTATTTTTAAAAAAAAATTGTCCCTAATTTTTGTAAATTTACTATAGATCACAAGTGATACACGTTCAGGATATATATCTCAAACTGTTTAGAAAATGGAGAATATTTTGTGGGATAGCAATTCACAAAAATCAGATAAAAATTTGTTGATCCCACCAAAAAAAAAAAAGATAAAAATTTGTTGTATTTTAATGAGTTCAGGTGGGAGGTATTTACAAGCCTCAGGTATTCAACGAAATGAAACTGAGTTCTAATGGAATTATATCTGACATTAGTGATATGTAAATTAATTCCAACATCAATGACACACTAATGGCCTCAGGTATACAAAAAAATGGAAATTGAGTTCTAGTTGAAATTATTTATGATTTTAGTGACCTGTGAATTAACTCCAGCATCAATGACCCACTAGTCGCCTGAAACTGAGTTCTAATTGGAATTACTTCCGACCTTAGTGTCCTACGAATTAACCAGTATCAATGACCCACTAGTGGCCTGAATAGCTCGTCCAAAAGATAGGCTTTTGGCTAGGAGGTGAGGCTCCAAGCTTGTGCTATCAAGTGTCAATATTAACCTGTGAATTAACTCCAGAAATTGACTTCTAATTGGAATTATTTTTGACATTAGTGACATGTGAATTAACTATTGCATCAATGACCCACTAGTGGCCTAAATAGCTGGTCCAAAAGATAAACTCTGGTTCGGGGGCGAGACTTCAAACTTGTGCTATCAAACCCACTATTAACCTGTAACTTAACTCCAGTCTCAATGACTCACTAGTAATTTGAATAGCTTGTTTAAAAAATAGGATCTGGATTCGGAGGCAAGAGTCCAAACTTGTGCTATCAAAGCCACTATTAACCTGTAAATTAACTCCAGTATCAATGACCCACTAGTAATTTAAATAACTTGTTTAAAAGATAGGATCTGGATTCAGAGGCAAGATGGGTTTACTAAACTTGTGCTAGCAAACCCACTATTGCCATGTGAAAGATGATGCACTAGTGCCTTGAATAGCTGGTCCAAAAGATAGCTTTGGGCTCAGGTGAGGCCCCAAGCTTGTGCTATCAAGCACCACTATTGTCCAGAGCCCGGCCAATAGCTCCCCCGACCCCTAAGTCGGTCGGTGTGAGCTAGGGATCGGGGGTTGTTGGTTAGACTGCACTTGTGCGGACAGTGCGGTACACCACAAATGACCCCTCAAGTTTGGTCTTGAATTTCACAATTTAATAGTTTACACAACACCTTAAGTTACAAAGTGGTTCATACTCTATTACTTTTTTGACGTGGAACAACCAAGATTCAAATTTTCAAACACACCTTTTATATATCTTTTGGCATTGAGAATGATACTTTAAAGACAAAAATTTTTTATATCCGAACTACAACATTTTGGTGTCGATACGTGGCAAATTCTCGGCAAAAAATTAACATTTTCTTTTTGAAATTTAACACCATAACAACGTGAGATGACAATATGAAAATTTTATCAAAGTTTGGATGACAACTTAAAATATTATAAAATTTGAATAAAAAGTTAAATAAATGATCATGATTTGAGGAGCAACTTGTTTTTTCCTCTATACTTTATAAACCAACTAAGAACTTCATGTTTAGTTTGCAACGTAGGAAAAATGACTAACGTGGTAAAGATCACTAACATCATCAATAAAAGTAATGCAAAACCATTTTGCGTCTCTTATTAAAATACTATCGAATTTACAAATATCAATATGAATGAATTCATACTCAAAATATATATATATATATATATATATATATATATATATGAATGAGATCTGATAATTATGATTCACTTTTTCATTTAAAAAACCTTTTTATTAAAACTTAAATAACTTCCATTTAATCCCAGAATTAAAATAGAAGTTGGAAGAATATATCCAAGTGGTTCTACATTCTATTTTATTGCTGATGAAAATATTCCAATGTTGTCTTTTGAAACACTATGTGAAATAAACTATAAAAACAAAATCTGACTTTTTTTTATTATGGCTTAATTGTAATTGTTTTTGACAACACGCTATACAAGTAATACTAATTTGGACTGAGTAACTTGATTTTCGCAATAAATCGAAAACAATTTTAATTTGAAATCTATACGAGAAGTTAAAAAATATATATATATTTCATTTTTCAGAAAGTAAGCCCAAGTGAATTTGGATGGTGAGTTGAAATTTGAAAATCCATCGGGTGAAATCCATTGATCAACAGGCCTAATTCGCAGGTAACATCTTAATTCATCTCTTTTCCTAGTAAATATGTCCGAGTCTGTAGACTCCTTTGCAATAGAATCACGTTTATCACGAAAGCTATAAATTAAGAACAAGCATCCATATTGAGGAAGTCACAGTTGTTGAATTCCAAATTCATTGTCTACAAAATTTTTGTTTTTCCTATGAATACAAAATGGCACTTTAGCTGTATCCGGTTCTTGACGGTTTTCACTGGCATCCACATTTTTCTGGAGCTAAGTTTCGATCACGGAGTAGGGATGATAACAGGAACACGACAAACATAATGAATGGAGCTCAAATATCTTATAGATTCAAAACCAATCCCGTCTAAGCATTGTCTCTCTTCAGAGAACTTTGTGGGCTTTCCCGTAGTATCTGTTGATGAAAGATGACTGCCTCGAAATTCAACACAAAACAAAGATAAATGTTAGATTTCAGAACAATGCAACAATCAAATGATACTTTTAAGTTCAAAAAGGTAAACATAAAGGGTAAAAAATAGCTTTGTTAAGAGAAAATGGCTCTGAGAGATAAACTCCTAAAGGGGGAACCAAATAAATAAAATTAGGGACAATCAAAATCCAAATTATTATTTCTTCGCTCCTTTTATTACTTGTAATATCTTTCCACGGAAGAAATAGAGCTCCTAAAAATGATTGAAACCGAGAAAAAATAGGCATTAAGAATGAGAGCATTCACCTTCTCGCCAGTAGAAACTGGATAAAATTTGTAGAACTTCATATTCTCAAATGCAGCCTTGGTCTCATCACTCATTTCATCCAGAGCCTTTTTCTGGGCCTCCCTTTCCTGTGCGAAAAGCACACAAAATTCAATATGCAAGAAATACTGAGAAGATCAACTACAAGTACTTTAATCATCATTGAGTAAAAAGTACCTCACGGTTAGCTTTTTTGGCTTCTCGAACATTCTGCTTCGCAAAATCCTAAAGGCAAAAGAATAAGAATAATAGAAGGGAAATCTAAAGTTCAGGATCAAGCAAGAGCTATATGGATACTACAGAGAAGTTTTACCTTGAAGGGTTCTTTCTGGTCAGCCGGCAATTCTTCGCCCTCAATGAGCTTGTCAGTGAACTCCTGAAATGGTCAAAAGGTTTTTCTATATTAAGATTGTTAAAGAAGCATATAATGCACATCACCAGAAATGAAATTCTTCATAACCATAAGCTTATGCAACAATCATGGAAAAAGAATTTCAAGCATACCTCTAATTCATCTAGTTCCCAATCAAACTCACAGAAAACCTGGGGGCAAATATGAAATTAGGTTAGCCTTGTTAAGTTGGTCTGTCATATTTTTCTCACTGTTCAGAATTTAGTACAACTTACTCGCTTGGGTTCTATTGGAAATAGGATATTCACCACTGTGCTCTGTTCAAGTTCATTTTGCTGGAAGGGATTGTAGAAATCTGCTAAAAGACAAGGATTACCAACATAGATTTTGTTAACTCCAAATCGAAGGAACCTTTAAACAACAGTTCTCTAATTTAATGCTCACCAAAACCATAAAAATAAGAGTTCATGAACGTATGTGTATATATGAAATAAACTTAATAGCATTCTAAATCTTTGTGGGGAATAAAGAAAGAAAAGGACAATTATTGTGGAAATGATAGGGTTTGATTTGCAGGTTAAATTGGGGTCTTCAATGTCCATGGAAGTATTAAAGAACATTTGCTGATATATTTAAATTTAGAATTAATCAACTAATTTCCAGCTCCACAGATTACACATGTAGTATCACTAATAATGAAAGATGCAACAGACTGACCATATCTCGGTAATTAATTAACAAAGTTCTAAATGCACGCAACAATTGGTTAGTGCTTTAAGACAACTATGTTGATGTTGTCCTGTGCTTTGTCAGTTGTACACACACTCATAAGAAGAACCTACCTCTTTGTCAATATAAAAAGAGCATTCCTTCACACACTCTATCTTTAATTTAATTATATGAGCAAAGGTGGCAGAAATCAATTATAAGACAGGAGACCAATTTCACTCACATGGTAAGCAATACTCGAACTTCTTCACACGGTCTATCTTCAAATGCTTCAGACCAGCCCTGCACAAAAAAATCCATTACACAAAATTTGGTATAGTATATAAACAATCCCAACCAACAATCATATATCCTACAATGCGGCAAACGATACCACTTGCTCTCCTGTTTGACGTTGGTACCAAAAAGTAATGAAGAAAGTGAAAGGGAATAACATCAGTGTGTATTTCTACGGGTTTTCGCTCAGTTTAACAACTTCCAACAATAATTGACGACAAAAGGATTACCAGCCCTTGGCTTTCATAAGACAAAATTGTGTACAGTATAGAAAATTTCCTGCCAATTTCAGCCACTAAAAACACGTTAAGGAATGCTAGAAATCCTCAATGTATTATTCATGTAAACAAGCATGAGAACATCCAATTATTCAGATACTAATATATAGGACATTTGATATAAGGCAAGCACTTCTCTCAATATATCATATAATATAAGCATCTTGGATTTCCACAATCCCTCAATCAGAAACTTCCAATTGAACAGCAATAGGATGGTTTTTAAAACTGTACTCTCAAATACACCTGATGGAGAAGTACCAACAAAGATAGCAAATAACAAAATTGAATATATTTAACACTTCGACCACATGGATTTAAATTGTAATTATCCCTCAAATGATCTACTTTAAGAGAAAATAAGCGAAGAAATAGCAGATAATCTACCTTCTTTGAGTACAGCTCAAAATGAAGATTTGAGACTTTTTAAATTTTTCAACTTGTGCTTCCCTGGTGAAAAAATAAAATTGAAGAATCACCTAAAGTTTGGTGAATAAAAGCAGCACACAACAGAAATAGAATTATTTGTACCTCTTCTCAAGTGGAATATATGGAACCCAGTCCATTTTCATCTTCTTCATCGGCAATATTTCTTCAGTTTCTCTTTGAACTGATGTAATTCCAATCTTGTCCGATGGAGGAAAAGGCGAAACAATCTATTAACACAAAAGATAATACAATTAATGAGTAATTTTCTACAGCGGCAGACCAGAGAACAAACTAACAAACAGATACAAGAAAACAGACACACACTGTGATCCGAGTTCAGACAATACTAGAAACTTCATTTCTAATGGCAATGTGAAAAACTGATACCATCACAAGGTTGAAATAGCATAGAAGATAACATGACCAGCAGCATTGCATAGTTCTAACACAGCCAGTTTTAGCAATACCACAGACAGATAGATACCAACACCTAGCTGACTTTGTTTCAACTATAGGACATCATTTTTTGGTCGGAAGTATAGCAACGCACAAATATTCACTTATTAGATAAGTTAGTGGAAGGAGTATTACCATCATATGCATCAATGAAGGCACAACTATCCATCTTCTAGTGGAATATGATCAATCAGAAAAATTTACAATCACAAATTAGACTAACTGACACAATTGAATAAGATTTTGGTGATTTATAGTTCAAGAACTTACAGCAACCACAATAGGAATCAATGTAGCCTTTGCTTGATCTTGGACTGCAGGTTAGTTGAAACCAATAGAAACTCGCATTAAAATCCGAAGAAAAATTTAGTCAGAGATATACAATGACATTGTATTTTTTTTGAAAAATCAACAGAAATTTCAACTTCATTAAGGCAAGAATAATGTTTCAGCAAGAGAGATAGAAAAGAATCCTTACCCACAACAAACATTCAATGAGAGCAAAAGGCTGAATTCCGGTTACAGAACCTCTCTACTCATTTTACAGCGAGATCCTTGAATCTCTAGTGCACAGGATGGGACATTCTTCCAAAACAGATAGACAAAATGGATCAGAAAATTCGCAAAGTTACTCACCCTCAGTGCATCCAAATAAGTAGACTTTCTCATCGTGTAGTTCTCCACCCTCTTCGAGTGCATCCTGCCAAATTACTCAAGTAATGTTAGCACAAGAGCTCCTTAATTCTTCAGGTTGTAATATTAATGCTCTGAAATTGGCAACTAACTAAAGAACTAGAGAAAAACTAAAAAAACATGGTGAACTCGGGCAACTCACTTCCAAATTAGAGAAATTCCACTTGTTTTGATACACCATGTCCAACTGATCCCACTGGCAACAAGAAAAAGACAGAAAACAAGCACATTAATCAAATGAATATACAAGTATCACACAGAAAAATATATAATTTCCCAAATATAGAGAAATCATGCATATTCCAACCTCCGTCCCGACTGAAAAAACCTGCTGCCAGAGGTCCTCCTGCACAGCCCACAGTTCAGAACATCTTCAAATTTCGTCACAACACAAAAAACGCTGATTTACATTCTCCATTTGTACTCACGGAGTAACCACTATGAATGCAAAGATTGCGGCAAACAACGAATTGAAACCAGAAGCAACATTGAATTCAATCCAACACAAACACAATTTGTAAGCTAAAATCAACAGCTTTACCAAATTCCTCTTCTCCTCAAAATACTCCGGCTCTTCAGGCTCAGAAACCTTAGTTCGCTTACGTTTTCTTCCCGCCTTGTTGCTTGGGTCCGACTGTTCCTCAGCGATCCTCTGCGTTGTCTTCCTCTTAGTAGAATTCCTCATCGTCTTCGTCTCGCCGTAGCTTTAGAGAGAGAAAAAGAAGTGAATTCCTACGGAAACGCAGGATTGTAGGGAGAGAAAGGTAGAAACCCAAAATTTTGAATTCAAGAGAGGACAAATAGGATGGCGGAAACCGTGGATGCCGAACGGAGCTCTACTTTGAGGTTATTTATCTATTTATTGCGTGGAAATAACGCGGGTATATATATTGCGTGGAAATAACGGTTATTTATTGTTTTATCTATATTCTATATTATTAATTTAAGAAAAAAAACCTAAAGTAAATTTAGGGTAAAAGATTTAAACTCTAATTTTTTATTTTTTTTTTATATTTATTTTTTTCACCACTTCATAGTTACGTATTTTTTTTATTTATTTTTTCCCTTAATCCACTCTAATTTTTTTCTGCAATATTTTTTTAGGCTTATTTACATTTAGACCCTAAATAAGTTTTTAGATAACAAAATACCCGCACGTTTAAATTTATTAATATTGGATACCCAAATGAATTTTAAAATTACAAACGACCCTCTCTATATTAGAAAACTCATTTGAAAACTATTATATTCATTTGGGATCTAGATGTAAAAATTCATTTGTGGGCGTGTTCTGTTATTTAAAAACTCATTTAAATTTAAGATTTTGACGGAATTATCAAGAATCGTAATAGAAAGGGGGTCATTTGTAATTAAAAATTTGTTTGGGTGTCCCATGTTATTTAATCTAAATGTCAGGGTGTTCTGTTATTTAAAAACTCATTTGGGGTTTTAGATGTAAATCACCCTATTTTTTAATTATTTTCTTTATATTTATTTTAATTTCTATTTAATTCTTATTTTATTTTATTTATTCATTTATTTATCATGTATTTGTTAGATATAACACAATTTATAGATAAACTAAATTATGAATTACGCAACGGAATCAAAAGTCATACTAACTTCCAACCAGTGCAATTATCGTAAGTCCCCCAAGGTTACCAAAGTATGTCGATTCGCCTTGAGGATAACTGAAAATCCACGTAATATTACTATTAGGAGTGATCTTCTAAATACTCAAAAACCTCACTATGATTGAGTGAAAGAAGACTTAGAGGATTTTGTGCTTAGTGACCTTCTTCATGCCACCTATTTATACACAAGCCTTCCCATCTAAAACTAGATAAGTTTGACTAATTAGTGAGACAAACAACATAATTTTGGGGCAAGGAATTGGGGCATGGATCAAGGGATTTGATCAAGGAAAGAGTTGAATTCTCACGACCTCCATTACCAATCTATAGTATAATGGATACGTACTACTCCCTTCGACGGATATGTATTGGCAGTTTGCAAATTAGACCTCTAAAGATAGAATGACATATAGGGACAGTCAGCTAGATCACGTCTCTGTGGAGTGTCTTCACCAACTCGTACGAATTTCTAGGTAATGGTGTACACTTGACCAAGTATAAATTAACCTCCATTCGGAGCTCCGTTACATTTACCTATAAGCCAAAGGTTAACGTGGTGAGTTGACATAGTTTGGTAAGAGTTACCTAGATAATGTGTCAATTAAGAATAATTCTTGCTTCTCTAAGCGATTTTTGGTCTCGCTTCTGAGGAGTCAAATGTAGTTAGTTAATTCACAATTGTGTAAAACCAGATTGCTTACATGGATTTCATTTATTAGTTAGATGCAAAAGTATGTAAAGTACAGGGACATAGCTTGCACTTATTTTAAATATTTTTGTTTTAGAAGAATGACATGCGCTAGCCTACTTCAGTCGATCTTAAAGGAAAATTTTGAAGAGTTTAACTATTTTGATTGGAAAATGAATCTTTATGTCGTGTTTAGACACAAGGGTTTAAAGTTTGTGCTCACTGAACCATGTTTGGGGGGTACCAAAAATTATAACGTAGGATAAGAAAGACGTCTGTGCCAACTTGATCAAATCTAATAATCTAGCTAGGTCATATATCCTAGCATCTGTTCTGAATGTTCTTAAGCATCAAATACATGAGATGCATACTGCTAGGAACATGATGGATCGTCTCCATAAAATGTTCAGGGGATAGAATCATACACGAAGGCACGAGTTGATGAGAAGGAGGGGTCACCTGTTCGAGATCACGTTATGAACATGATGGCTTACTTGAACGAGCTTGAGAGCCTTGTAGCTAAGATTTACAAGCTCAAAAAATAGGATATGATCTTTTTCTCTCTGCCATAGTTGTTTGATACGTTCAAGCAGAATTATTCTATGAATAAGTTTGATTTCACCCTTCCTGAACTAATGAACGAATGGAAAGTGGCTTAGAGGGTGATAAAGGCTAAGGGAATAGTTCTCTTGTCCTAGGCATCAACATCCACTGTCTCAAAAGTTAACAAGTAGAACAAAATAAAGGAAAAAGTTCCTAATCCTTAAGGTAAGGTACAAAAGAAAAAGGTCAAATAGATCAAGGGATAATATTTCTACTGCAGAGACAGCGAGCACTGGAAAAGGAATTGTCTAAAATACTTAGCTAGTCTTCCTGCTATGTCATCTGGACAAGGTATGATGATATCTTGTTTATTGGAGTATGCTTAGTTGCAAGTTCATCAGACTCCTGATGTGTGGACTCGAATTAAACTAATCACATATGCAATTCATTATAGGGGTTCAAGCTAAATAGGAAGGTTGAAGATGGCAAAAAGCAGCTACTGCTCGGGTATAAGATAAGTGAATTTATATTAGCAGTAGGGATCGTAGAATTGTATTTTAAAATTAGGTTTTTTGATTCTGAAAGACACTTAATATGCACTGTTTATTCGTAGAAAATTGATTTATGTTATGACAGTGTATGATCTGATTTCAAAGCATGATCATTCAGAATTTATATATGGGGGGTGATATCGAGCGATGGGGGCTCGAGATTACAATTAAAGTGGCTTGCTTTGAGCCATATGGGTTCTTTTCTACTAGGACAGATACACGTTAGAAGGCCAAACTAGGAAATATGGGAGGATGCCCAGTTTTGGCTCTCCGACGCTCAAGTCAGTAAACCTTATATGGGGATTTAAGTCAGCTAGAGAGAGAAAATGACCAGGGTTGCATACCCAAGGTGGTAAATTTACTGTAGTTTATGGCTTTATTGTAATTCAGCTATTTGCAGGTACAAAGGTTGTTGCCCTAGATGAGTGGCCCAATGAAGGCGTGAGCAGGGAAAAAATAGCTTTAGGCCTACAAAAGTAATACCAGGGTAGTGGGAGCGTGCATGTGATCATGTACAAGTCGTCAGAGATGGTACTGGGTGATTCGAGGGGTAAAACCCTCGATGGGGTCGAGATGATCTTTGACCCTTAGGAAAGGTTCCTCAGATGTTAGCCCGACGGATGGCCTATAATGAGGCACATTGGACTCGGCCATTGAGAGGTGCCTTTGTGTTAACCCTGAGTTCTCCAGGGAAATTAAGACTTGAGATAATGCCATGTTGGACTCAGCGTCTACATGGCGCGCTCTTATTCAATCAAGGATATTGATGTGATGATATTTTATTTGGCTACTTCAAGTTACTTGTTTCATAAAAATGTTACGAATAGTTCCCTATAAAAAAGATTCGTTGAAATCCACTTTGAGACTTTCCTTGTATCATAGACTATCTTTGAATAATAGACGAATGAGTATGCTCAGGGACAAACACTTCTTTATGTGTAATTGTATGTTTTATGTGTTTCCTATTACGTGCGCATGTATTAGAATTCACCTAAGCCATCAAAATTTTAGGTTTAGTCATTTAAGGTAATGACTCATGAAACAAGCCCTAATCTAAGCTGGATTAGAAACTACTCCAAGTCGATTAGTCCAAGGAACAGTAGGACTGTCCACTGGGCTCGCTTGAGACTTGCTTGTAGGATTAAATCCTTAAGAAGGAATCATCCCGTTTCATGAGGTGTAAAGTACATATTCGATGAGTACGCAGTACATAAGGGTGCTTGCTATTTAGAACGAGTACACTTAGATGTCGCGCTTGAGAAGATTCATAAATGGGAAAGTCAGTCACTACTTCAAGAACTAGAGACTTTCAGATTAGAAAAGATCTTACGGGTCAATGACGTGATTCGAATCCTTAGACTTGAGATTCCATTGATGTCTTTTTGTGAGCTTACTAGGTAATCTTAGACATGGGTCTAAAAGTGAGTCGTCCGAAACACCAGAATTATGACTTGTGTTGAGATTGCAAAAGTGAGACATGGAGGCATGTGATAATCAATAAAGGACCTACACATCTTGGTTGAGGCAAGAAGATCTCTTATTGCATAAGTTGTTCATATGCCATCATGAAAACCCTTGGCCAAGATGGTGGATTAAGACATCAAGAAAAGAGTTTCTTGGATTGAGATCAAATTGGATATGAAACTAACTTAGCTTCAAGATTGAGATTATTAAGGCTCTCATCATTCCCATGCCCTAGGTCTTAATCAAGAGATGGGATGGTAGGAGAATCGTATATCATAGATGTCATTGACTAAAATGTTCTTTCGATTTAATTCGTTATTCGGCTTGTTGGTAGACTATGATTGTGTGATCTGTGGACTAATTAATTAATAAGAGTATTAGTTAATTAAGTCACTGCTAATTGAATAATGAACCTTAGAGAGTCACACACAAATGGCAGGATGAAAGGGTATTGTTAGAAAGGTCAAAAGAATTGATCAAAACGACATCACATGTATAAGATACACATGTGGCACGTGAGAGAGCTTATGAGCACGTGGTCCATCTAGCTGAATGGACTATGTATTAATTAATTAGAGTATTAATTATGAAGCCAAATATAATTAATTGGAGGATTAATTATAAACTCAAATATAATTAATTAAAGAATTAATTATTAATGGAAATATTAGTTTACTTATTTATGAAATAAATAAATAGAAGATAATGTCCTAGTTTATTTATTTATGAAATAAATAACTAAGAGTTCCGAATTGAAAAAGGAAACTGAACTTGACTTAAGACACCGAGTGGGATCAAAGAAACTAGCGAACTGATCACTAAATAGATCAAAATAGGTGAAAATTCGGACATCACCACAGCACACTTCGTTCTTTCGCTCCTTGCTCGCGGAGCTTGATGGATGCGAAGTGAATTATGATCGGCAGTCATGAAGAAAAACAAAGCTCCCAGATCAGTGTGCTAACCAAAGAACCCGCCCCAGCGGTGGGGCATCTCCTCCATCCCCGTTGGTCCTTCCAAGGCGCAGCATTGTCCACTGGGGAAAAGTAAGGAGACCTGTTCCACGTCTTAGCTTCGACCTCCCAGTCACAGCACGATATTATCTTTTATTTATTTCATAAATAAATAAACTATTTAATATTTTAACCTAACAACTTTAGGATATTCTCTTTTATTTATTTATTCCATAAATAAATAGACTAGGATTTTATCCTTTATTATGAGTAGCTACTATTTAGAATGAATTCAACTCGGTTTTTAACACCAACTCCTTTTAGAAACTCTTCTTAAAAAACGGTTATGCGTGAGTTTTCTCAAGCATCAAAATGACTTCTGAAAAGGGAAAAATTCTCTCTATCTGATTTATATTTCTTTCAATACACAATCTATGGTAGCATACTCATTGGATTGATTTCATCGTAGGTTGGTGCAAATACATTTTAGAGTAATTCTACCTTAAATTTTTGAAGGAAAAGAAAAAAAGAAATATTCAAGGGCAAGCATTCATTATTGCTTGAAGAACGTTTGAGGTGGCTTAAACGGTTTCAAGAAAACTTCTAGTAAAGTAAGTTATTGAGAAACTTCATGAGAAGATGTTTTAGAATAAAAATTGCAAGCAAACGATCCTTGTTGAATTTTTTTTTAAATTTTCAATGCGTTTCGAACTCATTTTTCCAACAAGTGGTATCAAAGCGGCACTTGCAATGTTTATTCTAAAACGTTTTTATGGGGCCGAATGTCGCCTCGTTGACATGGTGACACGTGTCACCGCAAGGCGGCCTGTCGTACATCTTACATAATGGCCTGGGCACATTAGCCACCTTGACTCAGAACCAGTCTCCATTCGAGCCAACACTTTACCAATAGTTTGGAAAGTTTTTTCTCCCTTTTTGCCTTGTCCCACTCTCCTTGACCAAGGAAGTAGTCGATCGAGACGCCCCTCGAGTGAGTTGTGACATTGACCTAGAGCGCATGGTACAAGCGCAATAAATGCTGACGACCCTCTCTACAGGAGCATTAAATGCATCTCATATCTTATACCGTCTCTATAGTCACTCTGACAACAAAGAGCCAAACTGCGAATGACCAGAGCCATGCCCGCCTTACCTGTTGTCCGCCCACCTTTCACTGTGTATACATACACATATCAGGCTCCCAACTACAAATAACACTTCATTTATGACTCAGGTACGTTACTGTTCCCTCTTTAATACACTTACACCTACTCACTTATATCGACCCACCTCGACCAAAGTGACTGACTTGAGCGTCGGAGTGCTAAAACCGGTCCAACCCCTATATTCCCATATTTTGTCCTTTAAGTGCATGTTTGTTCATCTAGGTAGCTTTCAAGAGGTCAAGAACTACCCCAAATACAAATTTCTTGGGTGATTGGGAGTCCTCGTCTGTCGTTCCGTACATAATCAGATTTGGACACCATCAGTTTTAGTAAATTAAAATTTATGAAAATTTTAGAATTGCAGTGATGGTTAGCATTCTCGAATTCGTTAAGAAATTTTATTTTTAAATCTTGATTGTTTCTTGAAGAATTAAAAAAAATATTTCTTAGAAAATTAATTATAAAAATCGTTTATATCTAGTTTAGAAAAATCAAGTTCTAATTCCAAGATTTTGATCAATTAAGAGAATTTTCGAATTTTGGTAATTTGAAAATTCACGCTTCGCAGTCGCGATCATTTTCTTTGGATTTTGGTCGTCGCTGCTAATGAACTATTGAAGCGTAAATTTATGAAAAACGAGTGCGTGGCCGCAACACTTTTCGGGGCGGCGGTGACGTCTGCTTTTATCCGATCAAAATTTTATCCCAAATTTAAAATGTAATTAGAAATAAAAATTATATTTGGGATATTTGGGAATTAAATGTGGATTAATTTTTTAAGAAAAATAATAATATTATTTTTGAAATAATATCTGATAAAATTATTATTTTTGAATTAATTAAGGTAGTAAGGTTTTATTTTCATTTTGGAGGCAATGCACCCATGACATAAGAAGGACCCACAGAGCAATGAGCATAGTGGCATAAATGAAGACCCCTCAAAACTTTAGGGAGGGAATATTCTATTAATGTAATAAAATAGAACACCATTAAATGTTTATTACAGTCCCTTATGTGATACATTTGCTTATGTGGCATATATGTTTTGAATTAGTAATTATGGAGTGACTCTTATAATTGCGCATAAGATAAGAAACATTTTTAATCTCATATTAGTATCATGTTAGGACATGTTATCTGCTAATTGTTTGTTTATAATGCATTTATGGGTAACTGCATTAACAAAACTTATTAAAATGGATAATTTTACATGTTTGTGAGGTCAAAACTAGACAACTCTCTAGTATTAAAAAATCCCGCAAAATATTAAGCACTTTAGAAAAATAGGTATTTTTTGTAAGGTGAAAACTTTAATAAAATTTCTAACATTCTATCAATAAGATTTAAGTTTAATAATTTACTTTCTCACGAGTTGTGGGTTAATTTATTAGTTCTTACTTTTCTAATCAATCACTTTAAAAGTAATTGATATTTAGTGATTAGTTTGGGGAGTGTGATGTCTCGAAAGTTAACTCTTTGAGTTCATTTTCTTAAAATAATCCTAAGATGATTAACTTGCTAATCCTATTGTCTTTAACATTCCAAAGTTATTCAAAACTTTGTCATCTTACTTGTTTATGTTATCTCGTTGTATGTTCGAAACATCAATGCTTTGAATTTTTGCACAACAATTTATGCAAAATTAACTCAAGACCAGCAAATTCTGATCCAATTGGAATTACTAAAACAAGAGACATTTGGATTATCCTTATACTCTTTGCAGTTCCTTTTCCGATGCCCTAGTTTCCCACTATTGAAGTAAACGTCTGATCATTCTTTCTTTTAGGTTTTTCCTTTACTCACCCCTCCATCAAGTTTTAAGGGTTTCTTCTTCTTTGGCCTTGATGCCTTTACCTCATTAGGTTTAGAAGAAGAACAAACCATCGTTACCTTTTAGTCTTTCTTAAGGATGCTATTTTAAGTTATCAACTAATTGATCAACTATGCTACAATAGCATCATCTAAGGTTGAGCAAAAGGGTTAAGATTGATGGTGGAAGCAATTTGAGCAATCAGTGTACTAAAAACTTATTTCTTAGGGTGTGTTTGTGGTTGTAAGGTCCTTCTTAGTGAGGACTTTCAATTCACGTCCATTCACACTTGTATTCCCTCATACGAATATGGAACAATTACTTCGATGTGTTATACCTTGTAACACGTTTGTGAGGGAATTCAACTGCTCTTAAGTGTTTGGATAATATCCTTTCACTTTTCGATTACTTCTCTTTTGGGCTAGGTCGAATTTTCACGATAGGTCAAAACTCTGCCTTATAGAGAACAATTTTCTCTTTTGGGAATCTAAAATAGATTTTAGGATTCGAAGCTAATCAGAGTAGTTAGGACTTTAGTCAACTTATTTGACTCAAATACTAATGGGTTGCATTTCAACTTGTAGACATTCACATAACTACAACCTAAATGTTATACAGAGAAAATGTGAGTATATTTAATAATAACATAACATATAGGATTAAGTCTTTTTCGTATGTGGCTCCCACTGTATTTAGAAGCCCTATAAATCCCAAACGACCTTAGAAGAAACATGCTTTCTCATTAGGTACTAGGATCCGAAGCATTCTTAGTTTTGGACCCACGACTTGTGAGACATCCAAAGGTCTAAGAATCTTTAGGTAGGTACGATATTGCCAATTCTATCTCCATGGAATTCCTATTAATGTTTTTGCATCACTGATCTTTCAATCATGAACCCACGACCCGTGAGACATCTATATCTATTTTAATGTTGAGCAGAACCCATCAATCATAAGATCTCAATTCAAACTTAGTCTGGAATGACCCACGACTCGTGAGACATCGCCCATCTTAAAATGGTTAAGAAATATCAATCACCTAAAGTGATCAATCAAGAAATTAAGATTTAATAGGTTGCACTAATTACCCCACGACTCGTGAAACAACAATTAGCTTACCTACTAACTCTTAAATCCTATTGATGGAATGCTAGGAATTGTATTACCTTAATAGAGTATCTATTTATTCGAAAGTTGCTCAATATTTTAATTAGGGATTTTCGAATTAACTAGAGAGATTGTCCAATTTGATTTCACCAACATGTACAGTTATCCGCTTTTTAATTAATCTTGTCTAGCGTAGTTTTCACATAAAATGCATTTACACAAGCAATTAGCAGATAACATGTCCTAGCATGATACTAATATCAGATGATCATGGGTATCCTATCTTATGTGCAATTATGGGAGCCACTCCATAATTGCTAGTTCTAACATACATGCCACATAAACAAATATTTCACATAAGGGTGCAAAATTTAATGGAAAACCTTAATCTATTACACTAATAGAAACAACCCTACCTAACATTTTGAGGGGTCTTCAATTATGGCGCTTTTCTCCTTGATTTGTGGATCCATCTTGCTCATTGGGTTCTTATCTCCAAAATGAAAAGAAAAACCTCACTTCCTAAGTTCTACTCTCTTTACATAAATTAATATGGCTCAATTTTCATATTGACCATAAACAAATACACCGGGCATACCCCAGCCCAAAAATAATAATAATGAAAGCCACATAATAAATCAAGCAAAGCCCACACATAAGTAGGACTCCAACGCTAATTGAAATAACACAACTATGGGGCTCCGAACCCAATTGAAATAATCCATGTGCATAAATTGAAACATCCACAAGACTAACCCATGATCAACTAAACTAGTATAATCTGCTTGAAAATTAAATTTACCAATTAAATTTAAAATTCCCTTAACTTCAAGTTCTAGTAACTTAAGTAATTTGAATGTAGTTCACTATTCAAGAATTTATTCAAAAATCATATTTGGATCATGACAAAATCTCAATTAATTCAAAATTAAATTTTTGTCAAAATATCATTCAAAGTGATACATTAATTTTTTCTCGAAAATGGACTCAATTTAAATTCATAAAATCCTAATTTCATATTTATTTCAAAAATAAATAATTTTACAATAAAATTAGATTTTAAAATTTAGGATTTAACAAATCTGAAACGAACGAAAACGAAGCTCAAAACAACCCGCACGGGATGCGCGGTGCCGCCTACAAGCGCGTACGAGTAGGCAGGGCCTGCACACGCTGCTCGCAAGGGTTACTGGCATCACCTGCAAGGCTACGGTGGGTTGTGGTCGTGCGGGGCAGCGTGCTGCCACTCTATGAGCGTACGATTGCGCTACTAGCCGCGCGCAATGGCACGCAGTGTGCAAACCCATTCCGAGTTTTCGTGCAAAAACAATTTTTTCAAAATTAAGTTTTGTTGAATCTGATGGTGTCAGAATCTGGCTATGCGCTGGGCTGCAGATTAGGACTCCCAATCACCCAAGATACTTGTTGAAGTGAGGTAACTCTGATGCTTTCCTGAACTGAAAGAAGTCAACAAATGTGAACTCGGAGGCCAAACGGGGGAATGTGGGGTTGGACCCTTTTTGGCACTCTGACGCTCAAGGTAGCTGAAGCTCTAGGTCGAGAATGCAAAGAGAGTAAGAGTTCAGAATGTCTAGGAAAGCTTACCATTGTTGATGGCGGAGATGGGTTTTTATAGGAGGGAGACGGACTCAGTAGGTGCAGGTACACCTCCAAGAAAGTGTGTATCTGGTCTGGAGGGAGAGCGACGGCTGGTGGCCGGAACAATGCTTTTCCAGCAAAAACACTGTTTGTCTGCTCCTGCCAGGATGCCTAACACAATACTTGGGGTGGCCGCAATTTATGCGGCTTGCAGCAGGTGGTATGTGCATTGAATGCGGTTGTCCGGTAGTGCATGGGTCGATCGGACGCCTGGGTCGGCCACCTCTCGGTCGGAAGGGGACCCCGGGTCGAAGGCCTCCATCACCTAGCATACAACTTCTCTCCCTTACCAAGTGCTAGCTGAAAAGACCGGTAGGTCTGGGTCGAATTTAGAAGACTGACCTGGCTTGGTCCGCCACGTAGAGGAGACACATGGCGCTTAGTCATAGATCCCGATTTTTCCCTTATCATCTTCCCCCCTCCCCCCAAGGTCGGGTGGCACACTCTGAGTGGCGGCTTGATTGCTTGGGAAATGAGGGGGACTACTTTAGGCTGGGTCGCGCTTTGCACTGCCGGGCCAGATTTTATCGAGCCAGATCATATCGAGTAAGCTGCCATCGATCCAGGGGTTAGGAATAGTACCCTCAAAGCCGATGCAATAGTCCGTTTTAGTACTTTCCTTTTGTAAATCACAGACAATCTTTGAATAATACGAATTAAGGCAACACTTCTTTATATGCTCTTATTTGATTGTATGTTTACTTTGACTGAGCATATATTGTAACTCCCCTAATCAATATGACTTATAGGACTCAACCATTTAGGTGAAATGGTTCATGAGACGAGCCTTATATCACATAGGTCATTATTAGAAATCACTCCAAGCTGATAAGTCCTGAAGACAGTGGGAGTGTCAACTTGACTCGTTCGAGGCTTGCTCGCGTGATCACGCCCTTAAGAAGGACCACCTTGTTTCATAGGGTACAAAGTGTATTGTTGATACGTGCGTGATAAATGGGGGTGCTTGCTTATTCTAAGTAAGTACACTGAGGTGTCCCGTGTGAGAAGATTCCTAAATGGGAAAGGAAGTTTCTATTTCTGGAAATAGAAACTTTCAGATTAGGAAATATCTCACGAGTCATTGATGTGACTAAGTGATCCTTAGACTTGAGATTTCATTGATGCTTTATGGGCTAACTCTGTAGTCTTAGGTATAAGCTTTAAAGGGTGTCGCCTTAGACAACTGATTTAAGGCTTATGCTGGGATTGCACAAGTGGCACATGAAAGTATATGAGAATCGCTAAAGGACCTACACTTGCATTAGCAAGTTGATCTCTTATTGTGTAAGTTATTCATATTCCATCTAGGAGTCCTTGGCCAAGGCAGTGGGTCAAGACATCAAGAAATGAGTTTCTTGGATTGAGATCAAATGGATATGAAATGCACTTTACTTTAAGATCAAGATTATTATGGTTCTAATTATTCCCCTACCCTAGGTTTTGATTGAGAGATGGGACGTAGAAGGATTGTATCTCACATATGTCGATGAATTAAAAGGTTCTTTCGAATTGAGACATTCTTATTCAGCTGGGGGTCATACACCTGTTGCTAGACTATGGTCGTATGATCTGTGGACTAATTAATTAATTGGGAATTAATTAATTAGGGTCACTGCTAATTGAATTAATAACCTAGATGGTCACATACAACAACCCGGTCACGTGGGTTAAGGCTTGAATCGATTAAACGAGTTGATCGAACCATTAAGAGAATGGTGGGGCCCACACGTATGGAACGAGTGGATGACACGTGCAGTCACGTGTATATATTAAATAATTAATGTGTTAATTATTTAATGGACTTTAATTTAATTATGAATTAATATTGAAGTTCTAATTTGGAAAATGAAGTCTAATAAATAATTATGAATTAATTAATTATTAGTCTTCAAGTTATTTATTATTTAATAAATCAAGTAAAATAAAATATCCAAGAGAGTTAGATATTATTCTTGCTTGACAAGTTGGTCAAAAGGAGACTCTTGGTCAAAGTAAGAGTCATTCTCTCCAAGCAAGAAATCCCTTACCAAGAGGATTTAGGAAACCCTTACCCAACAAGCAAAGGGGTTCGAAACCCTTGTGCTATATATATATGGGCTTCGAACCCCATAAGGGGATGATAGCAAATTCTCCTTCTCTAAATATTATACACTAAACCCCAGAGCCAAAACACCGAATATAAAACTAGCATCCTCCCTATTCGGATTGTGGTCGAGGTTGGTGGACTAATTCTCTAGAGGGCTACTGTCGTAAAGTCTTGAAAGATTCGAAGGAGCTTTTGGGGATCAAGCAGCATGAAGAGCGTTCTTGGGCTGCTAGAACGTGTCAAGAAAGCTACTATTTGAGTGAGTTTCTTGATCACTACGAATTTGGGAATAGGAATTGCAAGATTTGATTCTATCTTTTGGGAAAATTTCTTAAATTTCTACTTCGTTTCTGTTTTGTTTTCCCAACAAGTGGTATGCGGCCGCTATTGGGCATCGGACCACGTTCTTCCCCATGCGAGTTAATTAGCTGACACGTGGTGAGTATTAACTCTGATTTGATTAATCTCAACTATAAATAGGGGACTTAGACAGTTTTTTCCCTTTTCACGCTACTTGCAAGAGAAACCCTAAGTTGAAGAGTTTCAAGTATCCCAGTCTTCAAAAGAGATTACCTCTCAGAGACCATTTCAAGCAAATTTTCAAGGTACGCCTCTTATTTTCGAGATCTCCTTTCTTCATTTCTTCTCCCAAATCACCACTTCGAAATATGGCCCCCCAAAAAGTACGCCGTCGTACCCTCCGGTAGTCAACCCAAAGCTCCGCAGCAGAGAAATTATGGGTCAAGGGATGTGCTATCAGATCCTGAATTGTCGATGGAGATCATTGGGGTGAAGCGCCCCGGTAAGAACAGGTGGGAAGATCCCAACGAGGAGATGTATATCCCGTAATTGGCTGAGGAGGTTACCAGACCCATTCCATGGGAGACGACTGAGAGCGATCGGTCCATGGAGGTCGACTCTGTATCCTTAAGTGAAGGGAGAAAAAGGGGGGTTGACGAGGAGGCGATGGAAGATATAGCCGCAGAGATAGAGGAGATGTCTTTGGAAGAGACATCTCGCGATCAAGGTGGGGCAGCATCCACCTCGGAAGTTGAGATGGGGCCGCCGAAAAGGAAGAAGACGGGGCAGCAGAAATTCCTTAAATATTACCATGAATTCAGATCTCAAGTCACTGGGTCGGAGAGGAAAACGGCAGAGAAGAGGTTGACCGGATGGAAGGACTTGGACTTAAACTGCGAGGTCATCATTCCCAATGCTGGTGAACACATGGGGGCCCCTCCAGAAGGGTGCATCGCAATTTCATTAAAAACTATAGAGTATGGGTTCCGGCTCCCACTTTCCCCCTTCCAAATCACCTTGTACAACCATCTCCAAATTAGCCTGATCCTAACTGCTCCCCAATGGTCAGGTTATGGTGATGGCCTTCAGAATGCTGATGAAGTTGTTAGGACAAGTAGAGTGCGTGGAGCACTTTACCGAGTTATTTGTCGCCTCGGTCAATGAGGCTACTTCCCCAAACAGGAGGGGATTTGTGAAACTCCAATCCCGCTCTGGTAATAAAATATTCGACACGGAGAAAAGCTCCTACATGAAGGACTGGAAGGTGAAGTACGTGTTCGTACGGTACACAGACGGGTGGGAAGGCCTGAATCGCACCGCCTGGAACGATGTTGCGTAAGTCCGTCTAGATCGGGGTCCAGTGTACTGGCCAAACACCCTGTTGGCAGCCCTGAGAGAAGTGCATCCCCTGGACACGGGCATTTTCACGAGTTCTCATTTGCTAATAAGTCTGGGGTTGGCGCCGGGTACGGAGCGACATTTGGACTTCCGCTTGGGTAACTACGTCGTCAATTCGCTTAGACCAAACACGTTCCCTCTCCCCACTTGCACTTTAATTTTGTGTTTTGTTTTGTCCCTGGTTGACAGAGTCGGTGTATTATCCAAAATATTCAATCATTAACTCTCTTCCTTCCTTACGCAGAATCGATCATGATTGTTGCACGTGTCAAAGCCGTGGATCGCAAGCTGAAGAAACGCCAGACTGAAGAAGCCAAGAAAGTTCTAGAGGGCCAGACGGAGGGTCATGTGCCCACGACCTAGGAGATAGCTCAAGTCGAGGGCTTGAATGATGACCATACTAAGGAGAAAATCACAGCGGTAGAGAGGGCGCGGGGATGAGATGGGGCGACCCACACCAGCCTGCTGGGGGGGGGGGGGGCACAAACACACAAGGGACTGCTTGGATCTCCTCAGACAACGCACCTGCTCCCCACGCACCCAAGGAGAAAGCTGTGAAACCCCCAAAAGCCAAGGGGGCTTCTGTTCCATCAGTCGGGCAGCCAGATTCTGACTCGGAGGCCGTCTCCGGGTTATTTCCGACCGAGTCCCAAAGGGGCCCAGGACCACCAAGAGGAAGGCCCAAGAGAGGTGGGGTCTACTCGACGACAGCAAAACAGGCCCCTAAGATGTTAAATCGTGCCAACGGGTGGAAACCCCCTACTTTCCAAGCTGGTACTTCTCCCGGCTTTTCCATGTTGCGCGGGGACTTCGAGAGGATATTGGACATTCCCCGCTTCGAAGGGCCTAAGTATCCATTCAACGTCGATTTTAAAGCTGATGGGACAAAAAGAAGAATCACGACTGGCACGGTCGATCAAGACGTCATAGGGGCCGTCTACTATGCCCTGCAGACTGCCGCCGACCACCAAGAATTGGCCAAGGAGGATAATGCCGCTCTCTTATACAACAAGATATCACTGTTATGCTCGGTAAGCTCACGTTGTTTAAGGATTTTTCCTCTCATTTGTTCTGCAATTTTTCTAACCATCTTCTTCTTCCCCTCCCAACTGATCGTGAGGGAATACCAATCATCTGCAGGTTTAGAATTGGCTGAGATGGCACACCGCAGATTGCTAAGTGAGAGGGTAGAAGTGTTGGAGGCAAAAAGTTGGAAAGATGAAGTGGCTAAAGTAACAAAGGAGAAGGACGAGATGAAGGCCATATACGCGGGTAACGTTGATAAGCTGGGCAAGCAACTGGAAGGGTCGGCCCGGGAGAGGTCGATTTTGGAGACGGAATTGGCCACTCTCAGGACCGAAAAGGAGAGATTGGAAATCGGGCTGGCTCAAGCCCAGAGTCTGCTGGACGTGGCCAACGAAGAAAAAGAGAGAGCGTACCAGAAGGGGAAACAGGATGGGTGGCGGCCAGCTATGATATCCTTCTGGACTTTAGATAAGTTGGTGCCCCAGATCAAAGATAGTGCAGTGCTGGAATTCCTAAGGTCAGAGGTGTTCGAAACTGTCTCCGGAACTTTAGGTGTCTCTGACATCGAGACAGGCTTCATGAGGTGCCTCTCTCAAACCCATCTTCACCATCCTAGCCCGCATACTCTGCTCAATGATCCTAGAAAGTTGAATGCCGCCAACTGCTATATTCCTAAGACTCTTCCTGATAAATTCTTGGGTCGCGTCGTGTTTGAAGAAGAGGAAGCCCAAATAGAAGAGGAAGTTGGAGGTGATGATGAAGAGCCTGATTGGAGCAAAAGGCCCTATGGCTGGGCAGTGGAGTGAGCTGATGCTAAGGCCGACAAGCATCCGGAATCGGAGCTTGAGCTGCCAGAGCTAGTGGACCTTAGGAAAAGCCAAGGAAACTTTGCTCTCAGCTTTCATCCCCTCTAATAGTGGGTCGAAAAATGATGAGATCTAAGGCGAAAACCTAAACGGTTCTACTCCAGCCATTCTGCCTTTGGCAGCTCTCCCTCCGGCTCCTACGAACTCTGAAGACGAGCCTGTCGTTGCCGTGGCTCCAACCCAAGCGAATGCTAATCTGGTGATTGAGCCCAGGCCTCCGGGTTTGACCGCAGAGCCCGCTGCCAACACTGTGGACCCTCCTGCCTCCGCTTCTTGATTTGCATCTCTCTCTTTGTAATTAATCTTGTAGTTTCTCATTTCCAATCTTATCTTGTAATTTATTGGGGCTGACCCCTTTTTCGAATGAAATCAATATGGATTTGTCAAAGTTTGTAGTCGCAGTTTTTGTTTATTTATTACTTTTTGGTATTTGTGACCTGCTTTTCGAAATAACTTTTGGTATTTGTGACCTGCTTTTCGAAATAAGTAACAAGTCCTAAGTCGAAATAAGTAACAAGTCCTGGGTCAAGATGAGCAATAAGCTCTGCGGCCGTGTGGACTTGCGGCTCATTGTAGTTGACTTGTAACTAGTCGGGGCCCTGCGCCCCTCCCTCAGAGCATTGATAGGATATCGAATGCGTGCCCAAGGGATATTTCCAAAACGATCCAAAAGACCCCCAGATTAACTGGATGCAAGGAACATTCAGATTGACCGAAAATAAGGACATTCAATTTGACTGAAAATAAGAACACTCAGATTGACTGAAAATACTTTTATTGATGTAAACGAGTCAAGTACAGAGAGCACTTACATCCAAAAGGCAATTTAAACATAAAATTTCTTAAGGTTGTGGGCATTCCATGATCTGGGGATGGTATTTCCTTCCATGTCCTCCAGGTGATAGGCTTTGCTGCGGCCTACTTCTGTAATACGGTAGGGGCCTTCCCAGTTGGGTTGTAATTTGTCCACGTGCTTGGTTACTTCGACCTTTTTTAAGACTAGGTCACCTATTTGGAAAGCGCGAGGTTTATTGCCTTTGTTGTATCTCCGAGCCACTATGGCTCGATATTGCTGCATGCGTTGAAAACCTTTTTGTCGGACTTCTTCAATGGTATCAAGCTCATGCGCTCGGTCTTCTACGTTCCTGGTGAGCTGATAGTTGGAGACTCTCGCTGTTTAATGGAGTAGTTCTGCTGGGATCATGGCCTCTAACCCATAAACCATCGAGAAGGGCGTTAACCCTGTCGGGGTCCTTGGAGTGGTTCGGTAAGCCCAAAGGACTCCGTCAAGTTCATCGACCCAGGCACCTTTTTTGGCCTCCAGCCTGGTTTGGAGGTTTTGGATGATGATGCAGTTGATAACTTCTACCTGGCCATTTGCTTGAGGGTGGCCAACTGATGGAAAACGCTAACTGATGCCCATATTTGAGCAGTATGATCTGGTGCTTGCACTTTGGAACTGGGTTCCGTTGTCGCAAATCAGGACCCTTGGGACCCCAAATCTGCATATGTTGTTCAACCAAAGAAAGTTTTGAATGACCTTGTCTGTAATCTTCGCGGTTGGCTGGGCTTCCACCCACTTGGAGAAATACTCAACCGCGACCAACAGGTATTGTCTCTGACCGGTTGAGAGTGGAAGTGGTCCTACTATATCGATCCCCCATTGATCAAAATGCCAACAAATATTGACTGAGACCATCTCGGCAGGATGTTGGTGTGGGATGTTGGCGTGCTTCTGACAATGAACACATTTGCGGGTGTATTCCTTAGCGTCTTCATTGAGTTAGGTCAATAAAACCTGCTCCTTGACACTTACTTTGCTAAAGATTGACCACCCGCATGATTTAAACACTGCCCGCTATGAATTTCCTCCAGTACTTCTAAAGCCTGCGAGGGGCGAAGACATCTCTTTGTTGGTCCCATACACACCCTCTTGTACAGCCCTCCCTCTGAATCGAGGGAATAACTTGCCACTTTGTATCTGAGGTGCCTTACCGCGTTCCTGTTGGCGAGCAGGACTCCATCCCTAAGGTACAAAATAAACTCATCGAGCTAACAAGGCTCAGCAGAGTCGATGGAGCATATCATTTCTGCTTCTCCATCAATCACTCGCCCTTAGCTTGAAAGGTAAGTGATGTTCCGGTCTTTAGAGCCCCTCATTCTATTTGCGAATTTGGACAACGCATCTGCCCGCGTGTTTTCCTCCCTAGGGACCTGTTGCAGCTTGAACTCTTTGAATTGGGATGCCAAGGATTTGACCTTAGCAAGATACTTAATCATTGAGTCCTCTCGTGCCTCGTAAGAGCGTTTAACTTGGCTCGATTACAATTGTGAATCTGTGGTTACTGAGATCCTCTCAATCCCATGCTCTTTGGCTATTTTGAGGCCTGCGATGAGCGCCTCATACTCCTTTTCATTATTGGTGGCTGGGAAATCAAGAGAGATGGCAAAATTGAGCTCTTGTCCTTCTGTGCTTATTAGGGATACCCCCTCCCCCCCCGAGAGGTTGAGGAGCCATCAACCGACATGGTCCATAGTACCGAGCGTGAGGTCAGCTTGCCTGGGTCGTCCTTCTCAATGAGGAAATCTGCAAGGATTTGGGCCAGGTAGGTTGCCCTGGGTTGATAACTGATATCGAACTGGCTTAACTCAATGGCCCATTTTACTATCCTCCCTGTAGCTTTAGGTTTCTCCAGGACTTGACACAAACCTTGGTCTGTGAGGACCACAATAGAATGGGACTGGAAATAGGGCCTCAGTTTCCCGGATGTGTGCACAAGTGCCAGGGCGAACTTTTCAATCTCCAGGTAGCGTGTTTCTGCCCCATGCAATATCTTGCTCACATAGTACACGGACATGTGTTTCCTTTCAAGCAGGGTGACCAGCACTGAGCTGACCGCCTCCTCAATAACCGCCAGATAAACGTACATGGTTTCCCCTACAATTGGTTTAGCCAACAAAGGGGGAGACGCGAGATATTCTTTGAGGCTCTCAAAGGCCTCATCACATTCATCAGTCCATTCAAATTTCTTAATATTACGCAAAATTTTAAAGAAAGGGAGGTTTTTCTCAGAAGAACGAGAGATGAACCTGTTTAAAGAGATGATTCGACCCACAAGACGTTGCACGTCTCTGATTGTGTGGGGTCTGTTGATGCTTTTCAGTGCTAGGATCTTTTCTGGGTTGGCTTCAATTCCCCTCTGACTGACAATATAGCCCAGGAATTTCCCTCCTTCAACGATAAATGAGCATTTGTTTGGGTTTAGTTTCATCCGATACTTGCACAGCAGGTCGAACGTCCGACCCAGATCCGTTAGGTACATCTCAGCTTTCTCGCTCTTGACGATCATGTCATCAACGTATACCTCCATCGTCTTTCCGATCTCTTCTTCAAAAACTTTGTTCACCAGCCTCTGGTAAGTGGCATCGGTGTTTTTCAACCCAAAAGGCATGACCTCAAAACAGTATATGACCTTGACCATGATGAAAGCGGTCTTCTTCTTGTTCTCCTGAGCCATGAATATATGATAGTAGCCTTGGAAGGTATCCATCATGCTCAAGAGTTCGTAGCCAGCAGTTGAATCAACCAATTGGTCAATCCGGGGAAGGGGATAAGGATCTTTTGGGTAGGCTTTGTTCAAATCTGTGAAATCGTTGCACATGCGTCATTTCCCCCCGGTCTTGGAGACCAATACCACGTTGCAAAGCCAGTCAACATATTTTGCTGGCGTGATGTACCCAACATCCAGGAGCTTATTGATCCCTTGGTTAATTATATCGTTGCGTTCGTTGCTCTGCGCTCTCAGCCTTTGCTTGATAGGTCGAAAGCTTGGGTCGACATTGAAATGATGCTCAATGACCTTTGGGTCAATGCCGACCAAATCTGAGGATTTCCAAGCAAATATGTCTGCGTTCTCATACAAGAATTGAATGAGCATACATTGCTGCTTACCCTTAAGGTTAGCTCCAATGTTGGTGGTTTTCTCCTCATCGCCAGACACCAGTTGAACGGGAATGATGGCACCTTCTGCGATGATCTTCCCATCGTCTAACCTTCTCTTCTTACAGGCAATAGTGGAAATCATTTGCTTGGAGCACATTTCTGCCATTGGGTCATCTGGGTCGGCAAGTTCCTTATCTAGAAAGTCATCGACATTCAGTAAAGGGACAATGGTTTTGTTGGGGAGCTTTACCTTTTCTATGGAGATGGAATAGCATTCCCAAGATTCCGGTATGTTGCACCTGAGCTCCCTAATCCCATACGGAGTTGGCAGTTTGATGGTTTGGTGATACGTAGAGATCACCGCTCTGAAGCTTATGAAGGTAGGGCACCATATAATGATATTGTAAACAGGTGGGCCCTCCACGACCAAGTATTCGAGCAGCTGGGTGGCTCTTTTAGGTAACTTTCCCATAGAGGTGACGAGCTTGACTCGTCCCTTAGAATAGACTTCTGATCCGCCAAAACCTGTCAATGGTGTCTTAATGGGTTCATAATCAAGGGAGTTATGAATATTCATTTTTGGCAAGGTCGAGTAAAAGATAATGTTGGCTGAGCTTCCACTATCAACAAGGGTTTTGTGTATAGCGCAATTAGCAATGTCAAAACGTGACTACCATTGGACAACTCGATATTCCGCCGTCCCGTGGCATCACTGGTACAAAATCCCTATCACTAAAGGAAATCTCTTGCTCAAGCCATTCTCGCCCAGACTCCACCTGCATCACTTCTCTGGGCCAGTAAAGCTCTCGACCAGGGTCGCCACGACCGCTTGTGGGCAGTCTTCGAATCTCCCCCCACGGGGCCCCCCTACGATCATGAATATTTTATTGGTAGGTAGGTTGCGGGTGTAACGGCCTGATTTCTCGACAAGTCAAGTATGACGTCACGAGTGAGTTTAGCCCGAGTGTTATGTGATTTAATTATGTTTCAAGTGCTAAGTGAATGTTTGATTTAATAATTTTACAAACTAATTGTATTATGTGACCTATATGACTTAAGTCATTATGATATTTGAACTCGTTTTTAATATGTTCACTTGCTAAGAAATGTTTTATTTTGATCATGTACGTATTTGAACTTATATGAAATCCTTGGACTTAATCGCACTTTGAATTTGACTCCAATTACTCACCTACCAAACTTTCGGGACCCAATCGAAGTACTTAAATTATAGAAGGACCAAAGTGTAATTTCCCCTCTCTCTTCCCCTTCACTACACGATGCAACCCACCCTTGTCTCATTCTTCTTCTTTCAATTTTTCTCCCAACACCAAAGCTTTCCAAACCCTTTCCTTCTCCCCTCTAAATCGAGCCAAGCAAGCCAAGGAAACACGGAGATTCAAGCTCATTTCTACCATTCCAAGCTCAAGAATCAAGCTTCTTCTTCTTCTCCTTCTCTTTTCCAAGGTATAATGTGTATATATATATATATTGCGGGTTTTTGAATACTAGATTCTTTGGATAAAACTTGGATTAATTGATGGAATAAGTGTTGTTGTTGTTGTCTTGAGCTCTAATATTTCTTTTATCCTCCTCTCTTCCAAGAATATATGACTATATGAATATGTGTATATGTGTATGTATATATATATATATAATTGTAGGTTGGATGATTAATTGGTGATTTGATGATGATATGTGTATATATGCATGAATTGTGGTGTATTTTGATGCATATTAGTGTATGAATTGATCCGGATATGATTTGGGGTGGATTTGGGACCTTTTACTTCAAACCCTTGCTCCTTTGCCATTGATTTTCGCAGACGATGACCCAACATGTCCGTGTCCAACCTCAATTCATTTTCAACACGGCCGTGTCAATGCTTCGAGTTGGAATTTTTTTATTTCGACACGACCGTGTCAGCTTCCAGGCCAATTTTGACATGGCTGTTTCGACTTCATTTGAGCTTTGATTGGCCTGAATTTTGAACCATAAGAAACCTCTTGAAGTCTAGAACATTCTCCAATTGGAATCACCTTAAAATTACTTGTGGTTTGTGAGATATGATCGTTTGAAAATTATGTCGTCACTTCGTCGAAATTATGCAGTGGTCCAACTTTAAACCTATGCCATTTTCACCTCGCTTTGAACTATGATTCATGCCATATACCATTGAAAAGAAAAGCTATATGTGTCTAGTTTCATTTACAACAAACAAAACTTAATTCCAACTTCTAAAACTCGAGATATCTTCAATTTTCTACAGCTTACGCATTTCTGAAAAACTATCACCTTTCGCCAAAATCCATCTTCTTGCGTTCCTTCACCCCCTTGACTTTCGTATGTGTTTTGATTGGTTTATTTTGCTTCAAAATGTATTGAATGATATGTTATGATGTGCTTATGAATGTTATGACTTGATTTGTCTTGGATAAACATGGCATTTATGCAGAAACGTTTAAATGTTGTAATGTAACTTTTCTTGAAACCCATGCATTCCTATGTGTTTAATGAAATTCTTTCACCTCTAATTGATTCATATGCTTAGTTAACATGTTATATTATGTGCTAAATTGTATATTTTAAATTTATGGGCAAATTAGAATGCTCGTTTTTTAATTATGAACTCATATGCTTTTATATGTTACCTTGTTTCGTTTCCTTTGTATTCATTACCCTTATATGATCTTTAACTTTAGGAATTCCTAGTGTATGCTATTATATGCCTTGATATGAGTTCATTTGACTTATTATGAATTGGATATTTGAATCATTTGTATGATATTTCATATTTGTTCCAATATGACCCTCTTGCAACTATTGTTTCCTTCATGTGTTTAATGGATTTCTTTCATCTTGAATTGATTTCTACAAATTGTTAACAAGTATTATGATTTGTTATGAATTGAACGAATGATAATGGACAAACACGATTTACTCGTGTAATGAATGAAAGGCTTGTTTATGTGACTAAGTGGCATTATTTGTGACATGAACATCTTATTAGTATATTGTTATTGCTCATGCATGTCTTATCATGTTAATTCAATGTCGTGCATCATATGTGGTTCATTTGGAGTCTTGAGTCTTACGTATGCGCCGTGTTATCTTTTTGTATAGTTTTCTCCAGGGCGGAGCTCTACCGGGTTCATAGGCTACTTTCAAGTTTTCCTTTCTTCTTGATTTTGGTTCGGTAAGCCATAGCCAGGTGGGTTTCTCTTCTATTAGATAAAACAGACCGGATATATTCCAATGTGTATATTTCAAGCCAAAGGTACTATATATATATATAGTCGTTTTCAAGGAGTCTATGATTTTTAATTGTTAAACCCCCTTCTTTTATGAAATTCTAACCAAACGTTTCGGCGAGAACATGAATGAATACACGGGCCCAGGGACTCAATGCTTGTGGCTATCCGGGGAGGCAAGGGCCGACGGTGATCTTGTGTGTTAGTCCCACAATGAATGACGGTGATACCGGCCCTCGTTAGGAGTTTTAGCGGGGAATGGGAGTTGAGTGCCAATTGGAGGATTCATGTAACCCCTTTGGTCAATGAATGGGTGAACGCGTTCTCCTGGGTTGGTATACCGCAGGGAGGAACAAAACCTATCCAGTGAGGGCAACATCGTTGGGCGGGAAGGTACACTTCAACCCAAAACGACGCGTTCACCACCCGGAGGAAAAAGGTGTAATTGTTAATGCATGAATGAATGATAATGATTGAATGACCGAATGAATGAATGAATGTCGCATGATCGCTAATGAATGAATGAATGAACTAATGCACACACGAGGTGAAGGTTAGAGAATTCGCCCACTCGCCGGGCTCACGTAATGACCTCATGAATGAATTTGATTGTTGTAATCCCGAGCGTTGTTTTCTTTATTTTCACCTACTTGGGAAATGTTTCAAAACCTCGCACAGGATTATAGCTTGCATGTGTATGTGCTTAATTTCTGTATTATTATGGTATTAAACCCCTGTTTTATACCCACTAGTCTCTTATAGACTGAACTCGATTTGTTTTCAGCTTTCTTGCAGGTTTGGAGTGTTAGGCGGGATTATGAGTCTGTCGAGTCTTGTGGTTAAGTCTGAGTCACTTCACACACATTGTAAATTGATTAAGTTATATGAAGAATATATGAATGATTATGATCATGTCGTATTGATTCGTGACAGGCTTCTAGGGGTAGATTGAACCCCGTGTAGTATGATTTTGATTTATGATTTATGTTTGAATTTTCGGGACTAGGAATTTATGCTAGTTGAACCGTCACTTATTATCTATTTTTTGTTAGATTATATGAACTGCTTCCGCTTATGCTTTTATTTTGTTGAAGTGCTTATATGGTTTCGAGGTTCTAGCTCCCGCCTAGCATAGCGAGTGAGTGAGTCCCCGTTCGCCGTGACTTGGCACGTGTATGGACTCCCATTTCATATACAGGTCGGATCTCGGTGCGGGGGATGTGGCGTCTCGCGCTCGGGGGCTACAGTGGGGGTTCCCCTCTTCAGGTTTCTCGAGTGGCAGCTTGCGCCCTCTTCTTGGTGGCAGGGAGTCTCTTGGGTCGAAGGCCTGGCGGGCTCGCTCATCCAATTTGTAACGCTCCAATTTCCGGAAGTTCAAGTAAGCACTCCACGAGCGGGTCTTCGGGAGTTGGGAGGTTAAAATTACCTGTTTGTTCATTTAATTACAAGTTTCATCATATTACTTGCCATATGTTCCCATACATTTATATGAAATATCATTTATATGAATTATATGAAATAAGTGAAATAAGTGCCATATTTGTATTATATGATCCTTAATTGTTCCCTTATGTGAAATTGTGTAATGAGTGTATATCATGACTTGAAGTTAATTGCATCATTTGTTAGAAATTATACTTATGTGCATCAATTTAAATAAGCAAGGGACTTTTATGCAAATAAGGGTGAATCACATATTTCCATACAAGACTTAGGATATATCATGATTTCCACATTATTCCATTCATTTCTTCTATATTCCAAGAACATAAATCCCACACACACACACACCTAGTGGATTACGGTTTTTTCACCAAGAAGAGAAGGAGATTTCATTTCAATTTCAAGCTAGATTCTTGAAGGATTCTTGAAGATAGAAGCATCATTAACCTTATATCATCATCTCATCCACCACCTCTTTGATTCAAGGTAGGAATTGGAGAATTTCATGAAATTCTTGAATATGTGATCAAGCATGAATTTAGGGATTTGATGAGGAATTCTTGCATGATTGGAGTAGAGGATATGATGATGATGAATTAGAGTGAAAATTGCATGAAAATATTGGAATTCTTGAAGGATGGAAGCATGAGCAAGCATGGGGGTTTTATGATGATACTTGCCATTTTAATGTTTATTTTTGGTTATTTTGTTAGATGCTTAAAGTATGATGCATATTTGATGATTTGAAGCATAAGTTATGGTTGGAGTTTGGTATATTTTGGTTTGGGGTTGGTTTTGCATGGAAACCCCTGTTTCTCCCCTGTTTTTTCGGTCACGCACAGTTGACACGGGGGGTGTCAACTTTGCTTTGTGCTGGCGACACGGGGGTGCATGTTGGTTTGATTTTCTGTACCGTGACACGGGGGTGTCACGGTTTGCCTTATATTGACGACACGGGCGTGTCACTTTCCTGCATTTTGCCCAACTTCGAACCAACGCCATTTTCACCTCGGTTTGAATTAGAAAGCGTGCCATATAGAGTTGGAAAGGTCTATGTGTCTACTTTCATTTCCAACAAGCAAAACTCAATTCCCACTTCTAGAATTTAAGATATTACAGTTTTCCCACAACATGTGCATTTTCCCAAAATTGTCAAGTGTTCCTAAACTTCACCAAAATCTTTCCTATTGCATTTCTTTCACTTTCTTGGTTCCCATATGTGAATTATATGACTTTTATGCCCTATTTGATCATTATTATCTTAAATTGCTAAATCGAACATGTCATGTTCATTATTGATTGAAATTGTATAAGTAACATTATTGGAACATGCCGTTCGTCTTCGTTGGTTCATAAGGGTAGAGTCTTATGTACACTTGTCCCTTTGTTACACAGATCACGGTCCGGGAGACGAGGAACACGCTCCATAAGGTGTATCCTTTCTTCTTGTGTTGGTAAAGGTGAGGTTATTTCTAATTATATTGAACCCTACAACCCTATGTGGCTTTGGACCAAAACAAATAATTATATCTATAGTTTTCCGAAAAAATTGAATTATTCCTTTATTGTTTGATTGGTATTGTACCGAGTTATTGAATTGATATTGAATTGGATTGATTGATTGTTTTGGTGAGTAAAACATGTTCACAGAGGGCCCGAGGGTAGTGTATTGAGCCAACCGGGAAGGCAAGGGCCGACGGGCAACTCTTGCACTATCCTCACCAAATTGCGGGATGACCCCTGAATCCACTAGGAGATTAGTGGAGGAAGGAGTTCCGGGTATAGGGAATCATGAACCCTATACTCAATGAGATTGGATGGCGGGGCCTTGCAATCCCCCATCACCCGGAGGAAGAAGGATGGATTGATTGAAACTGTCTATTTGTGCACTGAATTGATTGCCTGATCACTTAATTGATAAAATGGAATTAATGTACACTGTCGGAGATTGGTTGGAGATTTGCCCTCACTCGTCGGGCCACTGATTATTGAATTGTATTGAAATAACTGAATTGAAAATGGAATGATTGTAACCTCGGGCGAGCCTTGTTTATTTATTAAACTAATATTGTTTATGAAAATCTTACCCGAGTTTACAATTTGCATGGTATTTGCGCTTTTAAATTATAACCCCTCACTCAGTCTTTCATAGGCTGACACCTCACAACTTTCAGGTCATGAAGATCGAGTGCTAGGTGGGATTTGAGTCCATTTTACGCTTTTGGGAGTCTAGCGTTGGTCTCTGGTATTTTGGTACATGTTATGAGCATTTGGAACTTTTGGTGAACTTGACTAAAATATATATATCATGACCTATGTTTGATAACTGACGGATGGCGATGTAATTATGTAATGGAGTGAATGTATAACTTTATGCTTCCGGTTTTATTTTGGATTGTTGTATTATTTGAGGGTATCCCGCCTAGCTAGGGTAGTGTTTTATTGTCTCCCGTTCGCTATAGGCTTGATTCATGTATGGGTGCCCGTTCCATATGTGGATTGAACTATAGTGCGGGGGATGTAGTGCCCTTGCGTTAAGGGTGTTACATCCTAAGGTGGTATCAGAGCCCGGTTGCAAAACCGAGGTTCTAGTGTCGTGTTATGTCGAGTCTAAGTCGTACGGCATAGGATTACTTGATTAATTGCGAGAATTTCATAATGATTGAGTTTACTTGGATTTGTTTGAATTACTTGAATTATTTGAATTATGTGATTTATGTGAACTATGAGTTTATTCCACTCATCTGCACTTGTTAATCGAACATGCATGTACAGTGTTTTTAAATTTCAGGATGCCACGTGGGAGGCCTCGTAGAGAGCATTCTCCGGGACACAGGCATCACCATCATGAGCATGTTCCTCCACCTCCACCCCCTCAAGCACAACCACAGGATTTCCTAAATTCTATGGTTCAACTAATAGATCAGAGACTGCGGGATTATGTGCCTCCTGCACCACCGGCTCCTCCAGTAGCACCACCGGCCCCGATTTCAGCTATATTAAGGGAATTTCAAAATCAACACCCGTCCAGATTCTTTAAAGGGAATGATATGCAAGCTGAGCAGTGGCTTAAGGAAGTAGAAAGAATTTGGGCTCTTATTCCATGTGATTCGAGAGAGAAGGCCCGGTGTACTCTTACTTTAATCCAAGGAGAAGCTTATTCGTGGTGGGAAAGCACCAAGATCGTTCTTGACGCGGCCGGAGAAGAGGTTACTTGGGAAGTGTTAGTGCGGGAATTCAAGAACAAGTTCATTCCACCCTCTTCACGCACCCGAAGGCTCAAAGAGTTTACAGAGCTTAAACAAGGAGGGAGATCCGTGTCCGAGTACATAGCAGAATTTGAAAGGTTATCCAAGTATGCTCCCAATATTACCGGCGATGATTTCCATAAAGCTATGCAGTTTGTTCAAGGACTAAGGCCGGACATTCAAGCAGCGATCGAAGCGGTTAATACTAGCACTTGGAAAAAGGCTACTCAAAAGGCCTTAAAGGTGGAAGATTCAGTCAATGCACGAAGGTCTTCTTACCGGTCAGGACAAGGCTCAGGATCGGGATCGAGAGTGGGATATAATCCGGGCAAAAGGCCAATTATTCAGGGGACAGCTCCTCCACAATCTAAGGGTCCAATGAAGAAGTTTAAACAACAAGGGTCGACTCAGAAAATTTCTCAGCCTTCTAGTGTACCACCGCCTCCCGAGAAACCAAAATGTACCTTCTGTGGACAGCCTACTCATCACTATGATAATTGCAGAAGGCGTCTCGGGTTGTGCCTCATTTGTGGGGATGCCGATCATCGAGTGGATACATGTCCGGATCGCCGGGATCAGCCTGCCGGGGGTCAGAGGCCGATGATTAGAGCCCGAGCCTATGCTTTGGAAGGAGAGGAAGCGGATCCTGATATAGACCCTGCAGCCGTGGTGGAAGGTACTATTTGCATCCATGGCACGAACATACATACTTTATTTGATCCGGGAGCTACCCACTCCTTTATTTCCCGTGCTATTTCTGTGAATTTGCCTTTATGTGTTACTTTATCTTCTGCTTATTAGCATGTTAGTACTCCTTTCGGTGGTAGTATAGAAACTAACCGGGTTTTTTGAGCGGTGCCGGTGAGTATTGAGGGTCGAGTTTTCTCTACGGATTTTATTGAATTGCCAATGTCACGCTATGGATCTATATTGGGGATGGATTGGTTGTTTGAGCATAATGCCACCGTGGATTGTCGAGCCAAGAGAGTCCGGTTGGGTTCAGATGTTGTTACTGGTTGGAGTTCGAAATCGGTACCTCTATTATCTTTTGCAGAAGCTCAGAAATTGGTTCGTGATGGGGCTACGGGATTCATAGCTTATATACTTAATCGACCCAAGGATCAGGTAAAATTGGAAGAAACGGAGGTTGTTAAGGGATTTCCCGAAGTGTTTCCGGAAAAATTGGATTCGTTGCCACCAGAGAGAGAAATTGAATTTGTGATCGACTTATATCCGAATGCCGAGCCGTATTCCAAGACTCCATATCGGATGGCTCCGGCGGAATTGAAAGAATTGAAAGTCCAACTTGATGCTTTATTGGAAATTGGGTATATAAGACCGAGTTCGTCACCATGGGGAGCGCCGGTATTGTTTGTAAAGAAAAAGGATGGTACTTTGAGGATGTGCATTGATTATCGGGAATTGAATCGGATGACAATTAAGAATAAATATCCTCTTTCCCATATCGAGGAGTTGTTTGATATACTCCAAGGATCCAAAGTATATTCGAAACTTGATTTGAGACAAGGTTATTATCAGTTACGGATCCGAGCCGAAGATATTCCAAAAACGGGTTTTAATACAAGATATGGGCATTATGAGTTCATGGTTATGCCGTTCGGTTTGACAAATGCTCCCGCCGCCTTTATGGACATGATGCACAGGATTTTCCGGCCGTTCCTTGATAAGTTTGTAGTTATTTTTATTGATGATATTTTGGTTTTCTCCAAGTCGGCCGAAGAGCATGCAAGGCATCTTGAACTTGTGTTGAGAACTTTAAAGGAACATCAATTATTTGCCAAGTTCAGTAAGTGTGAGTTCTGGATCGATCGGGTATCGTTCTTGGGGCATATAATTTCGGGAAACGGGTTGGAAGTTGATCCTTCCAAGATCGAGGCCGTCTTGAAGTGGGAGAGACCTAAGAATGCCTCCGAGATTAAGAGTTTCTTGGGATTGGTGGGATATTATAGGAGGTTTGTTCAAGATTTTTCTAAAATTGTCGCTCCTTTAACTCGGTTGACTAAGAAAGATGTTAAGTATGATTGGGATGACAAGTGTGAGACAAACTTCAATGAGTTAAAGAAGAGACTGGTGTCAGCTCCGGTTTTAGCTCTTCCAGACGGGTTAGAAGGATATGCAGTTTACACGGATGCATCTAAAGAAGGTTTGGGATGTGTTTTAAATCAGAAGGGCAAGGTTATCGCTTATGCTTCCCGAAAGTTAAAAGATTATGAAAAGAATTATCCGACACATGATCTAGAGCTTGCAGCGGTGATATTCGCACTTGGAAAATGGAGACATTACTTATATGGAGTATCTTTTGAGATTTTCACGGATCATAAAAGTCTCCAATACCTATTCACCCAGAAAGATCTTAACTTGAGACAACGAAGATGGATGGAACGGTTAGAAGATTATGACTGTGTAATCAAGTATCATCCCGGGAAGGCTAATATAGTAGCCGATGCTTTGAGCCAGAAAGTTGGAATTTCAAGTTTGGAAGTTGGTGAAAGTAGCCATATTGAGCCTATTGTGATAAAAGGTCGGGTGTTCAACATCACCATTCAACCGGAATTGAAATTTAGACTGTTTGAGGCTCAAGGAAAGGATCCGGAAGTTCAGAAATTAATTACTAAGGCAAGAGAAGATCCGGAAAGTCCATTCGGGTTTGATGAAGCTGGTTTTCTTCGCTTCAAGAACCGATTAGTGGTACCCGATGAATTGAAACGAGTATTGTTAGAAGAGGCCCATAAATCAGCCTATTCGGTGCATCCAGGAGGAAACAAGATGTATAAAGACTTGAAACAATTTTATTGGTGGCGTGGACTCAAGAAGGATGTGGCTGAGTTTGTAAGATGTTGTTTGACGTGTCAACAAGTTAAAGCAGAACATCAAAAGCCCGGAGGTCTTCTACAGCCGTTGCCTATCCCTGAGTGGAAGTGGGAACAGGTAACAATGGATTTTATAACCGGGTTGCCTAAGGTGAAAGGAGGATATGACGGTATTTGGGTAATTATGGACCGTTTAACGAAGTCTACTCATTTCTTGCCGGTCCGTATGTCCTTTAAGATCCGAAAATTGGCTGAAATCTACAATAGAGAAATTGTTCGTCTTCATGGTATACCGGTGAGCATTGTTTCGGATAGAGATCCCCGTTTTACTTCGAAGTTATGGAGAGAATTACAAGATCTTTTGGGAACAAAACTTCAGTTTAGCACGGCTTTTCATCCTCAGACTGATGGCCAATCTGAAAGGGTAATACGGTATTTGGAAGATCTACTACGGTCGTGTGCTTTGGACATCTCGAATTCGTGGTGTGACCAACTCCCCTTAATTGAATTTGCCTACAATAATAGTTATCAGTCCACGATTGGCATGGCTCCGTATGAATTACTTTATGGACGAAAATGTCGATCCCCGCTATATTTTGATCTAGAGGAATGGAAGTGGACAAAACAAGAAGGTGTAAAGAAGGGAAGAAAACTTGAGAAACCTTCTAAAGTCGTGGAAGCTATGATTGAAAAGGTTCAATTAATACAACAACGGATGAAAGCTGCACAAGATAGACAGAAAAGTTACGCCGATATCCGTAGAAGGGATCTCAAATTTGAAGTTGGAAATCGGGTTTTCTTGAAAGTATCTCCAAGAAAGGGATTTTCTCGGATTGGGAAAGGAGGAAAGCTTAACCCTCGCTATTTGGGTCCATTCGAGATTCTTGAGAGAATTGGGGAAGTGGCTTACAGATTGGACCTACCTCCTAATCTTACCGGGATTCATAATGTATTCCATGTCTCTCAGCTCAGAAAATATTATCCAGATGAAACAGAAATTCTCCCCGTTGAAGAAGTTGAGTTAGAACCAAATCTCTCTTTTGTTCAGCAGCCGGTTAAGGTGTTGGATAAAAAGTATCAAGAATTAAGAAATCGACGGATTCCTATGGTCAAGGTGTTATGGAGAAGTGATAAATCCGAAGAGATGACTTGGGAACCGGAAGAAAAGATGAAAAGGTTCCACCCTGAGTTGTTCAACTCCGATCAGTGAATCTGGGGACCAGATTCTTCTAAGGGGGGGGGAGAGTTGTAACGCCCCAATTTCCGGAAGTTCAGGTAAGCACTCCACGAGCGGGTCTTCGGGAGTTGGGAGGTTAAAATTACCTGTTTGTTCATTTAATTACAAGTTTCATCATATTACTTGCCATATGTTCCCATACATTTATATGAAATATCATTTATATGAATT
Organism: Lantana camara; assembly: GCA_037501455.1. Taxonomy (NCBI): domain Eukaryota; kingdom Viridiplantae; phylum Streptophyta; class Magnoliopsida; order Lamiales; family Verbenaceae; genus Lantana; species Lantana camara. The sequence continues at coordinate 95,706,792 of CM074857.1, read as the reverse complement.
ATATGAAATAAGTGAAATAAGTGCCATATTTGTATTATATGATCCTTAATTGTTCCCTTATGTGAAATTGTGTACTGAGTGTATATCATGACTTGAAGTTAATTGCATCATTTGTTAGAAATTATACTTATGTGCATCAATTTAAATAAGCAAGGGACTTTTATGCAAATAAGGGTGAATCACATATTTCCATACAAGACTTAGGATATATCATGATTTCCACATTATTCCATTCATTTCTTCTATATTCCAAGAACATAAATCCCACACACACACACACCTAGTGGATTACGGTTTTTTCACCAAGAAGAGAAGGAGATTTCATTTCAATTTCAAGCTAGATTCTTGAAGGATTCTTGAAGATAGAAGCATCATTAACCTTATATCATCATCTCATCCACCACCTCTTTGATTCAAGGTAGGAATTGGAGAATTTCATGAAATTCTTGAATATGTGATCAAGCATGAATTTAGGGATTTGTTGAGGAATTCTTGCATGATTGGAGTAGAGGATATGATGATGATGAATTAGAGTGAAAATTGCATGAAAATATTGGAATTCTTGAAGGATGGAAGCATGAGCAAGCATGGGGGTTTTATGATGATACTTGCCATTTTAATGTTTATTTTTGGTTATTTTGTTAGATGCTTGAAGTATGATGCATATTTGATGATTTGAAGCATAAGTTATGGTTGGAGTTTGGTATATTTTGGTTTGGGGTTGGTTTTGCATGGAAACCCCTGTTTCTCCCCTGTTTTTTCGGTCACGCACAGTTGACACGGGGGTGTCAACTTTGCTTTGTGCTGGCGACACGGGGGTGCATGTTGGTTTGATTTTCTGTACCGTGACACGGGGGTGTCACGGTTTGCCTTATATTGACGACACGGGCGTGTCACTTTCCTGCATTTTACCCAACTTCGAACCAACGCCATTTTCACCTCGGTTTGAATTAGAAAGCGTGCCATATAGCGTTGGAAAGGTCTATGTGTCTACTTTCATTTCCAACAAGCAAAACTCAATTCCCACTTCTAGAATTTAAGATATTACAGTTTTCCCACAACATGTGCATTTTCCCAAAATTGTCAAGTGTTCCTAAACTTCACCAAAATCTTTCCTATTGCATTTCTTTCACTTTCTTGGTTCCCATATGTGAATTATATGACTTTTATGCCCTATTTGATCATTATTATCTTAAATTGCTAAATTGAACATGTCATGATCATTATTGATTGAAATTGTATAAGTAACATTATTGGAACATGCCGTTCGTCTTCGTTGGTTCATAAGGGTAGAGTCTTATGTACACTTGTCCCTTTGTTACACAGATCACGGTCCGGGAGACGAGGAACACGCTCCATAAGGTGTATCCTTTCTTCTTGTGTTGGTAAAGGTGAGGTTATTTCTAATTATATTGAACCCTACAACCCTATGTGGCTTTGGACCAAAACAAATAATTATATCTATAGTTTTCCGAAAAAATTGAATTATTCCTTTATTGTTTGATTGGTATTGTACCGAGTTATTGAATTGATATTGAATTGGATTGATTGATTGTTTTGGCGAGTAAAACATGTTCACAGAGGGCCCGAGGGTAGTGTATTGAGCCAACCGGGAAGGCAAGGGCCGACGGGCAACTCTTGCACTATCCTCACCAAATTGCGGGATGACCCCTGAATCCACTAGGAGATTAGTGGAGGAAGGAGTTCCGGGTATAGGGAATCATGAACCCTATACTCAATGAGATTGGATGGCGGGGCCTTGTAATCCCCCATCACCAGGAGGAAGAAGGATGGATTGATTGAAACTGTCTATTTGTGCACTGAATTGATTGCCTGATCACTTAATTGATAAAATGGAATTAATGTACACTGTCGGAGATTGGTTGGAGATTTGCCCTCACTCGCCGGGCCACTGATTATTGAATTGTATTGAAATAACTGAATTGAAAATGGAGTGATTGTAACCTCGGGCGAGCCTTGTTTATTTATTAAACTAATATTGTTTATGAAAATCTTACCCGAGTTTACAATTTGCATGGTATTTGCGCTTTTAAATTATAACCCCTCACTCAGTCTTTCATAGGCTGACACCTCACAACTTTCAGGTCATGAAGATCGAGTGCTAGGCGGGATTTGAGTCCATTTTACTCTTTTGGGAGTCTAGCGTTGGTCTCTGGTATTTTGGTACATGTTATGAGCATTTGGAACTTTTGGTGAACTTGACTAAAATATATATATCATGACCTATGTTTGATAACTGACGGATGGCGATGTAATTATGTAATGGAGTGAATGTATAACTTTATGCTTCCGGTTTTATTTTGGATTGTTGTATTATTTGAGGGTATCCCGCCTAGCTAGGGTAGTGTTTTATTGTCTCCCGTTCGCTATAGGCTTGATTCATGTATGGGTGCCCGTTCCATATGTGGATTGAACTATAGTGCGGGGGATGTAGTGCCCTTGCGTTAAGGGTGTTACACAATTTCTTAACGAACTCCATTAGATGGCCTCCTTGGATCTGCCTCTCTACTTCTTCTCTCAGGGCGATGCATTCTAAGGTCCAATGCTCAAATTGCATGTGGTAGACGGATCGCTTACCCCACTCCTTGGCTTTCTTGGTCTCCTTCAGCTGCTTAGGCTTTTTGAGTAGCCCCCTATCCATAACTTCATAGATTTCTTCAATGGGGCAGACCAGTAGCGTGTACGCTTTCTTGGCTCCACTTCCAAAGGGTATCTCCCTCTTGAGCCTTTGCTCCATCCGGCTTGAGAGTCTGGGGGGTTCCGACCGAGGTGGGTCAGACCTGGGAAGTCGGTCGGCGGTGAGCTCATACGTTTACTTTTCATTCCTTTGTCCTTGCGCACGAGTGGTCGACTTGACTTGCTCTAGGTGCATAAAACGGCGGGCAATGGCCATGACCTCCTCCATGTTTTGTGGAGACTGGAGGATGATCTCATCGGCGCGTTCCGCGTAGCGGATGGCTTTGTGAAGGGTTTGGGTCAGGATATCAATCCCTGGATGCTCAACCTTGATGAAGGCCTCATTGAATCGCGCAAAGAAACATCTCAAGGTCTCACCCTCTTTTTGTACGATGTTATACAAATAGGTTGATGGGAGCTTGACTCCCTCCATGGAGGAGAAGTGGGCCTTGAATTTTTCGGCCAGATGGGCATAGTCTCTGATGCTATGGGGGGCAAGGCTCTCAGACCAATCTTGGGCTGGACCCTCGAGCGTGGTTTCGAAGATTTTGGTCCAGATGAGCTTGGAGTCGCCATAGAGGCTGACCTGAGCTTCAAATTTTGAACAATTTTTCACGGGATTGATGTTCCCGTGGTAAGTTGGCAGATTAGTGGGGACCTTATCCACCACCTTCGCATCAATGATTACATCACAAAAGGGGGATCTCGCCTCTCTTTCGCTGCGATACACCCTTATGTTGGAAAACACGAAAGAGTTAAGCAGCGGAAGTTTAAAATTTTCCAAAAGTTTAATCGTTGTCTTACAATTTTCGGACTATAACGTTGGGAATAACAAGAAACTCACTTTAATTGAAGCTTTTTTGTGATGTTGTTACCGTCTAACAAACACCCTTCAAGCGGTAAGTCCCTCGAACGGCCCTTCGATTTAGACTCCAAAGTAGAAGGCCTCCAAAGCATATCCACACCAGTCCTAGAACACGATCAAGCAAGTGAGAATGCTAGTTCTATAACTTGTGTTAATGGCTAGGGTTTTGCTTTGAAAACGTTTCTTTTATTTTCTCAAAAACTTAACACTTCGTGAGTGTTGGTCTAAAGAATAAGAGAAGCACCATCCCTTGTATTTATACAAGGTGGTTCGAAAATTCCTAGGGTTCCCAAACCTAGTGGACTTTTTTTTCTTGCTCACTAATTAACTAATTTAATTATTTATTTAATTGGAGAAAATAAGTTCCCAACTTGTTCTCCCAGTCTTGCAAGAATAACCTTCTCTCTCCTACAATAGGAAGTTGGACTTTTCAACTTTCCTAAAGCTAAAAGTCAACATTGAATAAATCAATTAATTCGCAATTAATTATTTATCGGGTTAAGTTTATTTGAGAATAGTCTTAACAATTAATTCAATAATTAATTAAGAGAATAAATTAATTAATTACAATTTAATTAATTAATTCTAGAAAAGAATTCACGTGTAATAAAATTACACGTCTGGAGACACGTACATGCCACGTGTGCTCGACACGTGGTAGCTACTCATACCAACCTTGCTCCGTTTCGATCAACAATTTGATCCTTCGTTAATCATATTAACATCCTACCATAACCCTCATGTCCTGACATTTGTGTGTGACCCTTTAGGTTCATTATTCGATTAGCAGTGACATCAATTAATTAATTCCCTGATTAATTAATCACTTCACAGATCACACTACCGTAATCTAGCAATGGGTATGTTACCCCTAACCGAATAACAAAATGAATCGAAGAACCTTTCAGTCAATGACAATCAGTGAAATACGATCCTCCTACAACTCCATCTCTCAATCAAGAACTAAGGCATGGGAATATTCTCAGAGCCTAAATATTCTTGATCTTTAACGTTAAGTTCATTTCATATCCATTTCGATCTCAATCCTAGAAAACCCCATTTTCTAGATGTCTTGATCTTTATCCACCTTCGCCAAGGGTTTAATGTCTAATGGACTACGAACAACTAAATCAGTAAGAGATCATTCTTGTTCTTAACAAGTGTAGGTCCTTTGTTGATTCTACTAATTCTCCATATGCCACTTGTGTAATCCCAACATAGGCCGTGGTTCAGGTGTCTATACGGCGACACCCTTTTTGAGCCTATATCAAAGATTACAGAGTTAGCTCATATGAGACGTTATAGAATCTCAAGTCTAAGGATTAATGAATCACTTCATTGACCTGTGAGATATTTCCTAATCTGGAAGTTTCAGGAAACTTCCTTTCCCATTTAGGAATGTTCTCACGTGGGATATCTCAGTGATGAAGTTCTTGGAACAATCACCCTTATGTATTATGAACGCATCAACGTATGCACATATCACTCCATGAAACTGAGTGATCCTTCAAAAGGACATAATCACATAAGCAAGTCTCAATAGTGTCAAGGTCGACACTCCCACTGTCTGTCGGCCTCTCGACTTGGAGAAGTTTCTAATCCTCACCTATGGAGTTAAGAACTTGTTCCATGTGTCGTTCCCATAACAACAAAGTTCTTAACGGCCTCATCAGATTAGGGGAGTTCAATACATGCAAAACACAGTCAACCCAAACAAACATAAATAAGCACATAAAAAAGTGATTGCCTATGAATAAAGTCATCTCGTTTATTATTCAAAGATTGTTTGTGATTTCACAAGGAAGTAGTAAAGACTGTTTGATGATGTCTTCAGCAGTCACAAGTTGACTAATCAACTCAGCTACAGTAGCATAAGGATGATTCACGTTGAGGTTTAGCACGAAAGGATTGAATGATGGTGGAAGCGATGCGAGCAACAAATCCACAGCGAGTTCTTCACTCAGTGGCATTTCCATGGAGGTCAGTTTCTCGTTCAAAGCAAGAAACTTGAGACCGTGCTCGTGGACACTTGTACCTTCTTTCATTCTGAGATGAAAGAGCTCCTTAGAGGTGTTGTACCTTAGAACACGCTCTTTGGGGCGGTACAATTGCTCGGGATGGTCGTAAATCTCCCAAGCATTATCCATTGACTCGTGTTGCCTCTGCATATCCGGGGAAATGGTGGCCAACATGAGGCAACGGGCTTGAAGATTATCTTTGGACCATTTCCCAATCGCGTCCCTTTTGGCCCGAGTTGGAGCCTAGCCTTTAGCGACAGGCTCTCCCTCGAAGAGAACATATCTTCTCTTTTCAGAATCTAAAACTATCTTTAGATTCCGAAGCCAATCAGAGTAATTGGGCCCCGTCAACTTGTTTGATTCGAGGATGGATACCAAAGGGTTTTTGGTTACCATTTCAATTGTAGAGAATCACAGAACTACAACCTAAATGGAAAAACAGAGAAAACATGAGCATGCTGAATAATAACGATTATGCATATTATCAAGGTCTTTAGAAATATGTTCTCCCACTGTTTTTAGAAGGTCTAGAAATCCCAACGACTTTAGAAGAAACTTATTTTCTCAATGGGTACTAGGATCCCAAGCAATCTTAGTTTTGGACCCACGACTCGTGAGGCATCCAAAGGTCTAAGAATCTTAGGTAGGTGCTAGTTACCAATTCGATCTCTCATTGAAATCCAAGTAATATTTTTGCATCACTAATCTTTCAATCATGGACCCACGACTCGTGAGACATCCATATCTACTTTAGTGTTGAGCAGGACCCATCAATCATAAGATCTCAACCAAACTTAGTCCGGAACGACCCACGACTCGTGTGACATCGCTCATTCTAAATGGTCAAGAAATATGAATTATTTAAAATAATTAATCAGGAAACTAAGAGTTAATAAGCTACACCAATTACCCCATGACTCGTGAGACAGCAATTAGTTTCACTTATTAAGTTCTAAATCCTATTGATGGAATGCTAGGAATTTTATTACCGTGACAAAACACCTATTTATTCGAATTTTTGCTCAATATTTGAATGGGATTTTCGAATGAACTCACCAACATATAATGTTATCCAAATTTTAATTGTCTTGTTAATGCAGTTTCACATAAAGTGCATCACAGAAGCAATTAGCAGATAACATGTCCTAGCATGATACTAATTATGTGATGATCATGGGTATCCTATCTTATATGCAATTATGGGAGCCACTCCATAATTACTAGTTCTAACATTCATGCCCCATAAGACAATTCATATCACATAGGGGTGCAAAATTTAATGGAAAACGCCCTATCTATTACATTTAATAGAAAGCCCTCCTAAACATTTTGAGGGGTCTTCTTATGGCCACCGTTCTTCAAGTGCTTCTTGTGGATCCTTCTTATTCCATGGGTGCTTGTCTCCAAAATGAAAATAAAACCTCACTTCCTAAGTTCTACTCTCTTTACATAAAGTAATATGGTTCAATTTTCATATTGACCATAGACAAGTACACGGGGCATACCCCGGCCCAAAAAACAATAATAAGGAAAGCCACATAATAAACACATAACAGTACGCACATAAGTAGGACTCCAACCCCAATTGAAAACGCGCAACTATGGGGCTCCGATCCCAATTGAAATCATTCACGTGCAGAATTTAAAACCATACATAAGACTAACCCATGATCACCTAAACTAGCATGCTTCCCCTTGAATTTAAATTTACCAATTAAATTTAAAATTCCCTTGACTTCAAGTTACAACTAACTTAAGTAATTTGAATATATTTCATTATTCAAGAATTTATTCAAAATCGAATCACCAGATCATGACAAAATCACAATTAATTTAAAATTAAATTTTTGTCCAAAATATCATTCAAAGTGATATTTATTATTTTCTCGAAAAATTAGAACTAACTTTAATTCATAAAAATCCCAAATTTTGTAATTATTTCAAATAAATAATTTTATAAAATTAAAATCAAACTTTAAAATAAAATCAGATTTTACAAAACGGGATTTTAACGAAACGGAAAACACGATATGAAAAAGGCGTCCCGGGACACGGGACGCCTAGGCAGGCCGGCAGCAGTGCAGCGCAGCGCAGCAGCGCACAGGGCTACGCGCAAGGCCGCGTGCGTCTCCCGCCCTATGCGCGAGTAGACAAGGCGGGGCGGCGGAAGCCGCCCTATGCGCGAAAACGCACAAGGTCCCGCGCTATCGCGCGTGGCTATACCCCCGTTCCGGATTCGTTTCATAATTTCCAAAATTCCAATTTTCGTTTTGAATTAAAACAACTCTAAATAATCTGAATTAAAACAGTTTAAAACTAGATTAATAAGGAAATAATTTTCACAAAATTTTCAAGAAACAGTTTTGATCCGGCAACTTCGTATTTCAAACAAAAACCATGAATACACAACATATACTCAAATTCAAGAATTTTCATCAAAATTTATAAAGCAGTAAAGAGACAATACGAACGTTGCAAGGTGGCTCTGATACCACTTGTTGGAAAACAAGAAAGAGTTGAGCAGCGGAAGTTTAAAATTTTCCAAAAGTTTAATCGTTGTCTTGCAATTTTCGTACTGTAACGTTGGGAATAACAAGAAACTCACTTTAATTGAAGCTTTCTTGTGATGTTGTTACCGCCTAACAAATACCCTTCAAGCGGTAAGTCCCTCGAACGGTCCTTCGATTTAGACTACAAAGTAGAAGGCCTCCAAAGCGTATCCACACCAGTTCTAGAACACGATCAAGCAAGTGAGAATGCTAGTTCTATAACTTGTGTTAATGGCTAGGGTTTTGCTTTGAAAACGTTTCTTTTATTTTTCTCAAAAACTTAATACTTCATGAGTGTTGGTCTAAAGAATAAGAGAAGCACCATCCCTTGTATTTATACAAGGTGGTTCGAAAATTCCTAGGGTTCCCAAACCTAGTGGACTTTTTTTTCTTGCTCACTAATTAACTAATTTAATTATTTATTTAATTGGAGAAAATAAGTTCCCAACTTGTTCTCCCAGTCTTGCAAGAATAACCTTCTCTCTCCTACAATAGGAAGTTGGACTTTTCAACTTTCCTAAAGCTAAAAGTCAACATTGAATAAATCAATTAATTCGCAATTAATTATTTATCGGGTTAAGTTTATTTGAGAATAGTCTTAACAATTAATTCAATAATTAATTAAGAGAATAAATTAATTAATTACAATTTAATTAATTAATTCTAGAAAAGAATTCACGTGTAACAAAATTACACGTCCGAAGACACGTACGTGCCACGTGTGCATGACATGTGGCAGCCACGTGGACTGCGTGACACATGGCAGCCACGTGTGCTCGACACGTGGCAGCTACTCATGCCATCCTTGCTCCATTTCGATCAACAATTTGATCCTTCGTTAATCATATTAACATCCTACCATAACCCTCGTGTCCTGGCATTTGTGTGTGACGCTTTAGGTTCATTATTCGATTAGCAGTGACAACAGTTAATTAATTCCCTGATTAATTAATCACTTCACAGATCACACTACCGTAATCTAGCAATGGGTGTGTTACCCCTAGCCAAACAACGAAATAAATCGAAGAACCTTTCAGTCAATGACAATCAGTGAAATACGATCCTCCTACAACTCCATCTCTCAATCAAGAACTAAGGCATGAGAATATTCTCAGAGCCTAAATATTCTTGATCTTTAACGTTAAGTTCGTTTCATATCCATTTCGATCTCAATCCTAGAAAACCCCATTTTCTAGTTGTCTTGATCTTTATCCACCTTCGCCAAGGGTTTAATGTCTAATGGACTACGAACAACTCAATCAGTAAGAGATCATTCTTGTTCTTAACAAGTATAGGTCCTTTGTTGATTCTACTAATTCTCCATATGCCACTTGTGTAATCCCAACATAGGCCGTGGTTCAGGTGTCTATGGCGACACCCTTTTTGAGCCTATATCAAAGATTACAGAGTTAGCTCATAAGAGACATTACAGAATCTCAAGTCTAAAGATTAATGAATCACGTCATTGACCTGTGAGATATTTCCTAATCTGGAAGCTTCAGGAAACTTCCTTTCCCATTTAGGAATGTTCTCACGTGGGACATCTCAATGATGAAGTTCTTGTAACAATCACCCTTATGTATTATGAACGCATCAACGTATGCACATATCACCCCATGAAACTGAGTGATCCTTCAAAAGGACATAATCACATAAACAAGTCTTAACAGTGTCAAGGTCGACACTCCCACTATCTGTCGGACTCTCGACTTGGAGAAGTTTCTAATCCTCGCCTATGGAGTTAAGAACTTGTTCCATGTGTCGTTCCCATAACGATAAAGTTCTTAACGGCCTCATCAGATTAGGAGAGTTCAATACATGCAAAACACAGTCAACCCAAACAGACATAAATAAGCACATAAAGAAGTGATTGCCTATGAACAAAATCATCTCGTTTATTATTCAAAGACTGTTTGTGATTTCACAAGGAAATAGTAAAGCCAAAAGCTGCTTTAAGGGCACTATTCCTAACACCTTTCCTGACACTGGGGAGGGTGATCGTCAAGGTGGGCGGGCACCCTTGCCTCCTGGGCTTGCCCGCGAGGAACGTGAGATGACACTTCCTCCTTGGGGTCAAAGTATTCCGACCCATGGCCTGGGTCAGGTTGGTATTGCTACTGTTGCTGTTGTCGTTATTGTTGTTACTGCCCTCTCCGGGGGACCTGATTTCGGAGGTCGCCCGGGTGACCCAGTGACCACGGTTGGCCCGCAGGTAGGCGTCGGGATGGACCCTAACCCCCAAGCGGTCAAACACTGGGACGTTTCTGGGAACAGGCGCGTCCCTATTCATTTCCCTTGTAGTCCCGACGACGTGAGGGGCACCTCTATCGTCCTCGTGAAGGAAGCTCCTCTTCTTGGTCCAGCCTTCTTCTCATGGGCTCCTTGCGGGGATGAGGGTTGTCGTTGTCATCGAAACCTTCCTCTGAATGAGTTCCAAGATGGACTTGGTGCTGGACCCCTGGAGCCGGGGCGATGTAGATGTTTGAGGTTGGGCATATGGGTTTTGAGCATAGGGGAGTGGCGGATACCCACAAAAGTTGGGTTGGTTTGTAGGCTATTGGACAGCGTACGCTAAGGGAGCTGAGGGCCCTTGGACCGTGGGGTAGGCAGCTTTTTACGGGGTTAGCGCGAGAGGACTCCCTCATGGGAGAGCCGGCATGTTGGGCTCTCTGTTTTCCCTTGCCTCCACCAGGGCCTCCCCCCTGCATTGCTCAACATAGGCGGTCAAATCCGCTGCCGACAGGATCACCCGGCCTGGTGCGCTGGGGCCGGCTTCCATAGTAGCTATCCCCACCACGGGGGGCGGGAAGTTTCCTCCTGCGGTGTTGAGATCAGGAAAGATCTCTTCACCATTTTCACCGTAAACTCATCGTCCATGACGGGTTTGAACCATGATTGCGGAAGAGTACAAAATAGGTTGGAAAAGGCTTAGGCTTTTAGTTCAGATTTTTCCCACAGAAGGCGCCAAGATGATGGTGTCAGAATCTGGCTATGCGCTGGACTGCAGATTAGGACTCGTAATCACCCAAGATATTTGTTGAAGTAAGGTAACTCTGATACTTTTCTGAACTGAAAGAAGGCAACAAACATGAACTCGGAGGCCAAACGGGGGAATGTGGGGGTTGGACCCGTTTTGGCACTCCGACGCTTAAGTCAACTGAAGCTCTGGGTCGAGAATGTAAAGAGAGTAAGAGTTCAAAATGTCTAGGAAAGCTTACCATTGTCGATGGCAGAGATGGGTTTTTATAGGAGGGAGACGAACTCAGCAGGTGCAGGTACACCTCCAAGAAAATATGGATTTGATCTGGAGGAAGAGCGACGGCTGGTGGCCGGAATAGTGCTTTTGCAATTAAAGCACTGTTTGTCTGCTCCTGTCAGGATGCCTGACACAGTACTTGCGGTGGCCGCAATTAATGCGGATGCGGCAGGTGGTATGTGCATTGAATGCGGTTGTCCGGTAGTGCGTGGGTCGATCGGACGCCTGGGTCGGCCACCTCTCGGTCGGAAGGGGACCCCGGGTCAAAGGCCTCCATTGCCTAGCATACAATTGCTCTCCCTTACCAAGTGCTGGCTCGAAAGACTGGCAGGTCTGGGTCGAATTTAAAAGGCTGACCTGGCTTGGTCCGCCACGTGGAGGAGACACGTGACGCTTAGTCATAGATCCCGAATTTTCCCTTATCAGAATCAAAATCGCAGTTCAGTAAAATCCAAAATTAAATAGTTTTAAATCAAATTTAATACGAAAGCAATTTAAAAAAAAAAAAAACAGTTTAGATCCGACAGATTCGAAATTCAAACAAATTGAAGAATACATAACTATCATCCAAAATCAAGAATTTTCAGTCAAATTTTAGTTCAATAATTGTTTTGAAACGAAAGTTGCAAGGTGACTTTGATACCACTTGCTGGAAAATCATCGAGTAAAAGTAGTGGAAGTTTAAAATTTTTTCCAAAAAGGATCTTGGACTTGCAATGTTCCTTTCAAAACTTTTAGGATTCAAGAAACTTACAAGAATTGAAGCTTTCTTGAAACGTATTGAGCCGCCCTCAAACGTTCTTCATGCATTAATGAACATCCCCGTTTCTTGAACGATTCTTTCTTCGAAATTCCAAAGTAGAAATCCTTTAGAAGTATCCACATCAGTCCTAGATTCAAATCACATCAGTGAGTATGCTAGTATTGTAATATGTGTATTAAAGAAACAAGAAACAAGAAACAAGATGAAAATAAGGGCATGATTAAATCTCCCTTCAAAACCCCTGTTTGACGAATATTGAACTGTCATGCCTAGCCCTCGTGGAAAAACTCGTTGGATCGCCTTCTCCATGAACGTACCTTTCTGTCTCAAGTAAATCAATTTTTTTTTTTCAATCAGATTCTCTCGTAGAAAAAATTATCCCAAAAGCCCTATATATATATATGGGTTTTCTTAAATCCCAATTCTGTGTAGGAACAAGATTTCTACTTTGACTTTTCTTCTATTTTTCTTTCTCTCCAAGTAATAACATCTTATCTAAATAAGATATTATCCTCTAGTAAAAGAACTTCCTAATCAAGTTAGGAATATTTAATTATTCCAATAATAATTAAATATCTTATCCTAATAATATCTTATTCCAATCAAATTAGAATAATATTAAATAGAAGATATTTTATGGAGATAATGATTTTTGTCATCCGTACTTTGTGCGTTTTTGCAATTTACCATCTTGGTCAACTTTATTGTAAACCGCCATCTAATCTTTGCATTTGTAACATACAACCATCTAAATTTTTTTTTTTAGTGGTTTTGGCTAAAAAAACATGACACGTTGCATGTTTATAAAACATACACGTCAGTTGTATTTTCACGAAAACCACCCAAAAAAAAAAAGTTTAAATGGCGGTATGTTACAAATGCAAAGATTGGATGGCGGTTTGTAATGAAAGTTGCCTGAAATGGTAAATTGAAAAAACGGCCAAAGTACGGATGACAAAAAATCATTATCTCTATTTTATATTTAACTTATTTATTTATTCTAATCTTATTAGAACAATTAAATAATTAAATATCTTGAATTAATTCTCCAATTAATTCCATGATGGGATTTAGAATTAATTCACTAATTAATTCTAACGGGCTAAAATTAATTCCTAATTAACTGCCTATTGGGCTATATAATTTATTATATTATGGCTTTATAATTAATTCTCCAATTAATTATATTTGGGCTTAATAATTAATTCTCCAATTAATTAACACATGGTCCAATTTCTCAATTGGACCCATGCGTCCCAAACAATGCTCTCGATCCTACACGTGGTCTCGTTTCGATTAATTATTTAATCTTTCCAATAATACTCTTTGAACCTGACATTTGTGTGTGATCCTCTAGATTCATTTTCAGTTAACAGTGAGCCTAATTAATTAATACACTTTATCAATTAATTATTTCACAAATCACACAATCATAGTCTAGCAATAGGTTTGTGACCCCTACCCGAAATATGAATATATATTCGAAAGAACCTTTCAGTCAATGATATCATGTGGGATACGATCCTTCTACTATCTTATCTCTCAATTAAGATCTAGGGCATGGGAATATAGAGAACCCAACTAATCTTAATCTTAAAATAAAGTTCACTTCATATTCCATTTGATCTCAATCCAAAAAAACCCCATTTTCTTGATGTCATGATCTAACCACCTTGCGCAAGGATTTTGGGATGGAATATGAATGACTTGTGTAATAAGAGATCATCTTGCTACAACAAGTGTAGGTCCTTTATTAATTCTAGAAATTCTCATATGCCACTTGTGTAATCCCAACATATGCCGGAATTCAGGTTCTATATGGCGAACCTTTTTGAGCATATATCAAAGATTACAGAGTTAGCTCGTACGAGACAATGTGGAATCTCAGGTCTAAGGATTAATTCCTCACGTCATCGACATGCGAGATATTTCCTAATTTGGAAGTTCTTGTGACGTCTTTTCCCATTTAGGAATTTTCTCACGCGCGATGCCTCAGTGAACTTGTTCTTGTAACAATCTCCCATACGCACACATCATCTTACGCACTTTACACCCCGTGAAACCGGGTGATCCTTCTTAAGGGCGTAATCACATAAGCAAGTCTCAACGGAGTCAAGATTGACACTCCCACTGTCTAACGGACTCATCGAGTTAGAGAAGTTTCTAACCCTCGCCTATCGAGTTAAGAACTTGTTTCATGTGCCGTTCTCATAAGAACAAAGTTCTTAACAACCTCATCGGATTAGGAGAGCTCTAATACATGCGCATGTAATGGGAACAAACAAAAATAAGTAATGGCACATAAAAAAGTGTTCGCCTGTGATTACAATCATTCGTATATTATTCAAAGATTGGCTGTGATATAAGGAAAGTCCCAAAGTATAACAGCTTTCTTGGGCACTATTCCCAATAATAAATACCCTCTTTATAAGTAAAAAGCCCAAAATTCTCGAGAATCCACGCCTGGGATGATTCGCAACTGCTAATGTTCCAAGACAAAGTGATTTGCGGTCGCGATTCTTAAGGAATCCTAAAACGCTTTTTTCAGCTCTTCGCGGCTGCCAACTTTGCAGTGTAAAATTCTTCGTGGTCGCGAGTTTCCTTGATCAGCTCTTCTTTTGTGCTTGTTTCATTGTTTGTGCTCTAATCTTACCAATTCTGACTCCTTTGTGGAAATTACCTAAAAAGGGAAAATTCACGCAATAAATAGCTTATATTTGGCAAGAAAATGAGTGGAAAAAAGGCCTAAAATATTGAGTATTTTTCGCCTAACAGTACAGTAAAAGGAAAAATAAGCTTGGACAAAGGGACTCTGTCCTCCTGATCCCCCGTTTCTCAAGCCTCATCTGCGCTCTTCTCGGTCGGTGTAAGATCAACACTGCGATGCTTAGTGGCCCCAACCCATGCGATGTGTCTCTTCTAGTGCTATCTCCCAAGTTCGGGTCTTATGGCTCGGCCCAGAATATCCCGACCGCAGTGGCAAGATCAGAAATCTTAACAGCCGTGTGAGCTGCCAGCAACCCCTCACTCTGTTTGATCTTGAAGCTACTAGGGTCTTCCCCTCTCTTCTTCACCAATTTAGCTTTCTTCCTAGCCAAGGCTCTTTTGGCAGCCAAGTCGCGCGCGACAGACATGATTAATCCTACGATAAAAAGAAGAAGGAAGCAAAAGATTCAGCAACTGTAAAGGATAGCCGGATCAAGTGGAGAAGTTAATTCGTTAGGAAGAAAAACATAAGAAGGGGGAAGAACGTGCTTGGCCTAAGGATATTGACTGTAGCTTTACCAATCTTGAAGTCCATATGCCGCAGCACCCCCAGAGCAAACCCTACTTCAACTAACACTGTGGGGTTAACAAAGAAGCCAGTATCCAAGAGACTAACGTGCCTCAAATCTTTTAGTAGCGTATTGGGCCAAGTAACCTCCCCTTGAGGAATCCTGACCTTGTCCACATTGTTCCACTTCCTATACTTCAAGCTGGGCCAACCCTTGTTCGAGTGGATGTACACAAATTTGTCCTTCCAGTCCTTTCCATGGGAAGACTTCTCCATGTTAAAAATTTTATTACCCGGATTCGCTTGCATCTTCATAGACCCCCTTTTGTCAAGTGAAGCCACCGAGTGGACTGAGGCTATAAACAACTTCGACAAATGGGCCAAGCTTTTTTCTTGCCTCACTAGTCTCATCAAAACTCTAAAGGTGGAGAACATAGCCTGAGCATTAGGGAGTAGTTGGACCGGGCCGATCTCCAGTCTGTTGTCGAGTTCCAGTTGAAGAGGAGATAGGGGGACGCGGAAGCCATAGTTAATGGCTTGAGCAGATATCGTGATGCACCCCACTGGCGGCTCA
Source organism: Lantana camara (assembly GCA_037501455.1). Taxonomy (NCBI): domain Eukaryota; kingdom Viridiplantae; phylum Streptophyta; class Magnoliopsida; order Lamiales; family Verbenaceae; genus Lantana; species Lantana camara. The sequence goes on along the minus strand of CM074857.1, from coordinate 95,690,796 downwards.
CCCATATTCTACCCCTCAGTCGGTCTGATAACTTGGTACCACGGAGGGAGGGTCTTCCAGATGCTTAGTCATTTCTCCGCTAGTTTTCTCTTCGACATGGTCACTGTTGATTTAAACTGGCAGTAGAACTTGAGGCACCTTTGTACGCCCTTCCTCTTCCCTTGCTTGGAGGGCCCTGTACCTACCACATCCTTCCCTTTCCCCCTCTTAGGGGCAAGTTCCAAAGAAGAAGACTCCTTTTCCTCATCCTCTGCATCCTCTTCCAAGGAAATCCTCTATTTCCCTAGTAACATCCTTTACGGCATCAGAGGCTACCTCAGACTCTTCCCCAAAACTTGATAGGGGGATATCGGTCCTCAACAGCTTGTAGACCTCCGTCATGTGTGGGTCAACTCCCTGAGGTGGAGCCTGCGGATTGAAGAGGAGCGGCCGTGGAGGGGTTGGTCTATGTGTCTTCTGCCACATCCCGCCTTTGGACCTCACCGGGTTCCTCCGATCTATTCCTACCCGGACATCTCACGCAGACCACTTCAACGGAAGCCTGGGAATCCAAAGGTTCATCCTGTAAGCCGGGCCTCTCAGAACAAAAATCCCTAGTCTTCGTGGTGGTCTCCAGGGATGCTTCGGTTGGTTTATTGTGGGTTATTTAGTGTGGGTTAGAAAGGTAGAAGAAAGATGTGGAGAGATAAGGAGTTAGAGTTTAAGAGAAGCACCTCAAGGTGTTTGAGTCTCTCGCCTGAGTACTTTACACCTAAGGTTTGCTGGAAGATGCTCTGAACTCTCTTTCTCAAATTCTAGGGTTTCCGCAAAGTGTGAAAATGGGGGAAATCACCTAAGGCCCTCTTTTATATGTTAGAAGAAGTAAGAAGTCTTAATGGCGCATGCTAATTGGTCATTAATGGACCATTAATCCTAGTGAGTATCCGCTACATGCTACTCCTCTAGGAACGTGAAAGTATTTCAAAATTCAAAGTAGTAATCATTACTCTGGCCCGTGTAGGAGTCCAATCGCCTGCCTGGTCCCCAACTCAAATATGCGCGCCCACTCGTCCATCAGCACGCGACCCGCCTACGTGCCAAGTGCACAGCTTGCTCGAGCCGCACAGTCGAAGTGAACAGGCACGTAGCCCCCACTAAATAGTGGGTCGATAAAACGTACTCACCCGCATAGCTCGAGTTACTAGGTCGATTATCATGACACGCATAATAACCGACTTGGGGGAAGATGATAGGGCCAAATTCGGTACCGCTGACGTGGGTGCCAGTGCCCACACGTATAGGCTTCAGTCAACTGACCCTATTCACGTCACCTAAAGACCGCTCGTTTACCCTATCGACCCAACACCTACAATCTGGAGAAGCCTTGTCACACCCGCCGGCCAGGTTGCGCCTGCTTCGACCCGGAAGCGATCCTCGACCCAGAGACCATCCGAGCCGAGCGCGATGTCGACCCAGGTCACATAAGAACAACTGCCTTAAATGCAGCCACCCCCTTTTGCAGGGTGCATTAAATGCGGCCCATGCCTAGTTCTATGTTTGTGGCATCTCTGTAGGGACAGGCGCAGAGTGCTTTACCAGAAAGCACTGTTCCGGTAGCACGTCGCCCTCCTCAAGAAGGCAAGATCCACACTTTTCTCAGGGTGTACCTTCACACACAAGGCTCCCTCTTGACTATTTATATACCCCATCACTTAACAAAAGGTAAGCAACTATTGACACACTAAATACTCTTTTGTTTACTTTGCATTCTCGACCCCGTCTCGAACCAGTTGTCTGACTTGAGTATCGGAGTGCCAAAATGGGTCCAACCCCCATATTCCCCTGTTTTGGCCTTTGAGCTTACGTTTGCTCATCTTTCTCAGCTTAGGAAGATCTGGAGTTCATCCTACACAAACAAATATATTCGATAATTGGGAGTCCAAGTCTGTTGTTCCGTACAAAGCCAGATTTAGACACCATCATTACATATATATTTTTAATTAATATGTATAAAAAATTGAATTTTTCTTTTTTTTTTTTTTTTTTTTTGAAAATTTTAATTAATATATTGTGACAAAAATTCTTATGTGTAATGCTACGTGGCGAAAAATAATCCATGTGGTTTGCTATGTGTCTTTCCTTTGTCCACGTGGAAAACTCCGACGAGGAACAAGATTTTCGATTGAATTTTGTTCTGTAATTTCATGATTCGAAAAATTGGAATACTATATTTGCGGGTTCCCAGAATATTCAAAGACTTCAAATCGAAAATATCATATGGATAATTAACAATTTTCCCTATTAAACTTTGTCATCGGTTCTTCACCGTCCCGAAAAAGACACATGCAAATTAATTAGCACCACTAGAATTTATTTGTCCATTTCTTTCTGACTTAACATGGTATTTTACTATTTTTTCTCTTAAAAAAATGAAATTGAAAAAGAAAAAAATGGCACTTTCCAATACCGACATATAAAACGACGAGACCCAAACAAAAACTTTTGGCCATGTGAACAACATGAAAAGCACATGAAATTTGGTATTGCCAGACTACTAGCTTCATTTGGTATTCAGACTACTAGTCTACTACAAGCTTTAGCTTTTGTAGAACCTAAATTGAAGGTCAAGCACCTAACCCTTCTCCCTCATTTCGTGTTATCTGTAATAAATTGATGAACAATCCTACGGTGATAGATTTGGCTAACAAAATGTCGAAGTTTTTTTTTACACATGAAATAATAAAAAAGTTATATTATCAGTTAGTGGGGCGATCAGTACCTCCACAAATTTTAGCTTTGAATTTTTTGTTTCAATTTTGTGTTTCATCTCTTATTTTATTTATATACATACGTTACGTACATAATAAAATACTCTGTTATAATTTGAATTGTCTATTAATATATTTGACCTATATAAATGAGTAAAAGGAGACGAAACATGGATTTAAAACTAAAAATTCAATTACAAATTTCTACGTCCCATTAAAATTTTCCGAAATAATTTCATAAATTCCCTTTCCCATAATTTTCCGGATAAATTTCTTAAATTCCCCTTCCCGTAACATAGACGGTAACATAGTACCATCACTTGTAACGTGTATGCATTTATAATCTGTTAATTTGCCGACTTCTCTGATTCGTGGAAAATATTTAGACGACCTTGAGTGTCACATAATCAAATGCTTGCAAGTCCAAATTTCGGGTGTTGAAATTTGAAATTCGCTACATGACGTACCACAATCAGCGGGAGTATGCGACCGTTGACATTATAATCACATAAGACTTTTTGGGTGGATGTAATTCAATTAACTACTTTTGTGACTCATTGTCGTGTATTAGGGAAAATAAAATAAATTGTATTACAATTAAAAATAACAAAAATAAATGTATTAAACAAAATACAGTATCTACGGGCAATAATACACTTTACATGAACCGAGCTATAATCTAGCATTGTATCACATGATATCCAAGTTCATTACATTTCGAAACATATTCAACAAACAATGGCACGAGTACCTGCAACTGTAAACTGATCTGTCGCAGATTCAAGTTCGTGGAAAAGTCGGCCCAATGAACCAACAACAATTAAAAGAGAAGAAAGAAAGAAACCAATCAATACGGCTAACCCTAATATGTACATTTCTTTCTTCTAAAACTGATGCAAGTAGATCATCATCATAATTCATGTATGACAATGCTTACACCATTGATATCCGCACACCCGATGCGGCAACACTTTTTTCTTTCGGGATCACGACGAACCCCCTGATACAATAGTGTTCTGATTGAGGCCTTCCGGCGAGGCACCATCAATCTGATTGGAGAAGTTATGTGCCCAAGGAATTAGGCTCATTGGAGGGAAACAGCAAGTGCAGTCCTCTGTACATGGCTGTGGAGTATCGATGCTATCGGTTTCTTGAATATTTTCACGATTCTCTTTGCGGGCACCATTGGAAGGCGACGACGCGTCCTTCAGCGGGCCCCAGCACTCGAGCTTGTTGAACTCTGGAATGTTGGAGTGGAAATATACCCAAACTAATGCATCTTGTAGTTCTGGGTAGTTTTTCAGCAAGTTTCCATCTCCATGAACAAAGGCCTTCAGAACCTGATCAATATTTTGCAGCTTTGTCAACCATAGTGTTTATGAGTGACACAGTTTAGTTCTTCATGTATTCTAATATGTTGTTTCTAAGCCAAAATTCTTTTGTTCGAAAGTATTAATAGTAATGTGTAGTTTAATAAAACCGTCTCATGCTGCTAGCCTAGAAAAAAGTGATCTGGAATAAGATTTGACCTAAAGTTTTAGGTTATGATGCGCAAACTCCATGATACCAATTTCTTTCTAAATTATCATTTGACAGACAAGTGGTACGAATATACAATACAATGCGCAATGGTAAAATAGCAGTTTTCAGAGTTTTCCGTGCATTATAAGTTCTAAAATATGCTTGATCGAAAAATTTACTTAGCTGATCAATTGAATTTCATGCAAACATATGAAAATGAAGGGGTAAACACCGACTTGAACCTAAGTTAATTTCAACGGCTAACTTATCAGGTGAGAATTGTCCAGCCCCCCAAACTATGTATTTACCGCGCATGACAAAAGTAGAGGTTAAATTCCCAAAACTAAGAAAGTAAAATTTTTATGATATATTACCACAGGAAGTTCTTTGCAGAAAATATAGTATCTTAGCCTAGCAAAAAGGTCCAAGAGGGAATGACCACCACTTATGTGACAATGGACATGAAGAGACATTTTTCCTTTGATTTTCTTCCACTCAGCCACCACTTCATCTCTCTGTAATTTGTTATACCATCCTTGCAACTGCAAACAAAGATTCAAGAATTACGATATTTAATTACATAAAACAAACATGTTTTATTTTAGAATATGTAGGTTTAAAAGACAAAATTTATAAAAACCTATTTTTCTAAAATAAAAATTATAATTAATAAAATTCATTATTTTGGGAGGCGGTTTGTGGCAGATATGGCCCGTTAGTCAATTATCGCAAGTTAGAGTAATTCACACGTTTTTCTTTCTTCTTTCCCAAAGTAATCCAACTTGTGCTTCCCGAAGTATCTAAATGTAACCAAATCATAATCATTTTCCCTCGATAGGAAATAAATAAATAAATAATTTAAGGAAAATTCTCTATTTCAGTAAGATTGATCAGAAGTTGGCCACAATGTTTTAAAAATCGATCGTTAAGCGAATCGAAAAATCAACTGAGTCAAAGATCACTGGTTCAACCGTTGGATCAAGCGTGATCGAACTGATAACGTCATAATTATATCATAAATAATATTAAATATTAAATATTTATAAATAATAAATAATAAAACATATTTTAAATTTACTTTTATATTTTCTCAATTTATATACAAATATAATATGCAAATATAAAAATATTATCAACAATGAATTAAAACCCAAAGATTATGAACTAAAATAAAACACAAATTCATAATTCATGATCGATAACATTAACATTTAAAGTTCAAAAATACGAAATAAGAAAATAATTATTCCAAATTAAATAAAAATATGAAGGAGTGGTTGCATAAAACATATAAAAATAGTGAAAAAAAATATAAAAAATTAGAGAAATTGAGGTTTAATTTTATCAATTTATTATTTTTAAAAAAATCAAACGGTTTTACGGTCCGAACAGTCCAATAGCGGTTCGAAACGGTTTTCACAAAATAGAGTGTCCGACCGTCCGGTCCGGTTTTTAAAACATTGGTTGGCCATTAATGAACTTCACCAATTTAATGCTATTCTTAGTGAATCCAAATAACACAATATTTAAAGAATTACCGCAAAAGTCAAGTTTCATCACTCTGTTCTCCCCTGTTCTTGACTAAATTTATATAAAAAGAAAAAAACCTTGAAAATTACTCAATCACCATCACTGATCTGATGTATTACACCAAGTACTTGATCAATTAATTACCTGGGAATTGTTAATTGATTGAGAGATCGCGAGAGTGAGCTTAGAAGTAACATCACTGTGTGTAAGTGTGTAAGTTCTTGGAAGCTTTCCTGGATGTTTCTTCTCATCAACTCCCAAGAACAGAACTTTCAGTTTTGATGCCTCAAATATGGCTGGCCCAAATAGCCTCGCAACCTGCGATCACCCACAAAATATATATTCAAAAAAACCCTTTAATATGTGTGTGTATATATAGATATGTATGTATGTATATGTGTGTGTGAAAGAGAGGAGAAGCTTACAGGTATTATGGGCCGATTCCTTTTGGTTCTTGTTCTAGCTCTGTGTACAAAGAAGGATGAATTATCTTCTCTAAATGAACAAGGTTGGAGCTTTGATGGGAGCAATAGAGTTGCAGCCAAAGTGACCATTTTCATACAGAGTATGCGTTTGTTTAATGCTCCCTCCGAATTTGATGGAAGAAGTGCTTTCTATTTTAAGTCAGAAAAAAGGTGGAGAATAAAGCCTGATTCTTGGCTACTTTCTCTGAAGACTCTTGCTTTACTCTTTTGCTTTGGAACTTTGCTTTGCTTGGATGCCTAAAATGTTTGCCAAAGCTTGGAAATTTGGCATTCATACGTGTGCCCTTCTCGTCTTTTTTTCTGTGTGTGTGTGTGTGAGACGAGAGAGAAATTGAGAGAAGAATGTGGAAAATAATGGAAATTTAGGTTTGGGGTTAGGGTGGTGTGGGGTGGCGTGGGGGAGTGGGGTTGCGTGTCAAAGTAGCAATTAGTAGAGTTGCTTGAAGTTCCAAAACTCTATTTTATTTATTTTTAAATAAAGTTTTAAAGCTTGTTTTTAAACACGTAAAACAGTGGTTTGCATGGTTAACACAACACCACGTTTTTTAATTGAAGTGCTTTAGTTGGTTTGGTCAGGAGCTTACTTGCAAGCCTAGCTATATATATTGAAAACATCAATCAAGATTCACAACACAAAGAGTTGCAAGAATCGTGTAATCTGAATGTTATATAAGGTAAATTGTGGTGTTTAAGGTGTTTGAATAGTTTTATCCACTTTAGATATAGGGTGATTTGTTGTTTGTAATAAAATAATAAAATTATAATAATAGTATGAAAAATTAAAATATGTAGAAATTAGGAAAATAAAATAGTTGTACTCATGAGAATCACGATATTTGGGGTTCTCCTATATATATATATATACATGAACCAAACAAACTCATTGTAGAACTTCTTGATCCACCAAACAAAATGATTATGACCCTTTTATATAATGCTTGGAACTTAGCCGTTATGAAGAATTAATAGGCCAATAAACATTTATTAAATCACAATAACTCAACAATAACTAGATCCATTAATACTAACATATGATCAAGTATTATAATAAATAAGAGATTATAAATATAAAATAAAAGGTAATAATCGGACACATTAATTCTAGAAATAGAAGTGTGGGAAATTATTTATCAATATAAAAAATTTTAAAGCTTATTTCTAATATTAGCAATATTGACGGTCTGACACACATACACCCGATAAGTTTGGTTAAAATAAGTAAAAATAGTAAACAAATTTTAGTATTTTTCGCTTTTCCTCTTTTCTCTCTAATAGTCGTCTCTTCTTCCCAAATATCCTTTAAATTTAGATCTTTGTTTTGTCTTTAACGTTTGAGATCTGGATCTCTTGATCTGTGTTTATTCCTTTATTTCTTTTTTTCTTTTTTGATTGTCCATCTCGTATGAGAGTAGTTTTATCTCTCTCGCATGAGAGCTGTTTTACTTTATTCTTCTTTTTTATTGCAGGGTGGTTCTCCCAGTGCTTCAAGCATCCGCCTCTTTTGTCACTTATGGATGATTGTCTTTACTTCAAGATCAAATCAGACGGAGACTCGCCTGATCACGAGTCGATCTGTATGACTCGATTTTTAACAAATAAAGAATCTGCAAGCGCTAAGAATCCGGTGGTGGTATTGGTATTAGGTTTGAGTAAAAAAATTTCCTTTGTTAGCTATATTCTCACGGTCTTTACAAGTATTAGTTTTACTATTGACAATGATAACTTCTATTCTATTAGACGTGGAGTAAGGATGATTGTCCATAAATTTGTTAGAATTGCGGCCTTGAGCGTGCGTTACTTTTTTCATTGTTCCTTTGTAGGTTTTAATTTCGGTTGATTTAGTAAATTTCCCCTTCGGGATTTACGTTTAAAAAAAAAAAAAAAAAGGTAAAAATAGTAAATGCTAAATAAAAAGAATAAATTTTGTAAAAGAAAATCATATATTGTAAAATCTTGAATAATGAGATAGGAGAGAACAGAAAGAGTAGTAACAAAAGTACAAAACGTTCAATAGGGAGAGAGAATAAAAAAACAAAAACATGTAAGAAAGAGAGGAAGAAGAAAATAACATGGCACGAAGAAGTGATAAAATAAAAATATTATGAGAAGGAAAATTGAAAGGGAAATTAGCAGTACAAAGTATATGTTCAAATCCAAAACTATCGTTATAGATCCCTTTGTTTCTTCTCCCTCTTGTTTTTTCTTTGTTTGGGTATTAATTATTAAATAGTACATTTCATTTTGGAGTAATTCTAATTTAAATTTAATTCGATCAAACGAGTGCAACGAATGAGCTATATTATTTTACTTTTATTCTGTGGTTAATGAAAAATTTAGAAAGAGTAATAAATTAGATGATAAATGTATTATATTTATTATTATGATTGATTGAGTTTAATCGAATCATATTTAAACTAGAAGTTTTATGCCCCCAATAAGAAAAAAGGGAAAATGGAACAAGATAAATTTTCTCCTACCAATATTTTATGGTTTTTGATGGCAAGTGTGTTACCAGTATTTAATAATAACTGAAGGGCCCTTATCATAATTTCCAATAATTGTGGTAGTTACTAGTTAATGTACCGTTCTATGGGGGCAATATGTGTAACTTATTGAGGAATAATGTCGAAGCGCCATTAATTTACATAATTTTGCTATCAATAAAAAAAAATAAAAATTTACAGTTAATACCTATATTATTGGCAAAGTTATATAGGGATAATAATGGTGCAGGTCATAAATGGATTTTCCTGCGACCCGTTCCCATTTGTACTCAGACGATCATGGATTTACCCCCTGCTCAATAATTTGATGGATATCTCTGTATGGTCTAGGATTTATCGGGTTCGATTAGACCAAACGATTTGATGGACTTGTCTCTGTGGTCTAGGATTTATCGAATTCGGTTAGACCCAATGATTGGAGCTCTAAAACTAGAAACCAAGCAGTGGCTTAATTGGAGGGTCTGCAATCCAAGCTCATCGATTCTAAAAATTGAAAAATTATTAATTAGTCACAACATGAAAAATGTGCTTGTTTTAATAGGATGGTGTTGCAGACTGATTTTGCCTAACTTGTTGACCTTAATGCATGGGTTGCTAAATTCATGTTTTATGCCTCCAATACCATACCCACACTGCATGACCCAACCTTACCTAATATCTTTAAATTTTCCAAGTCCGTAAAAAACTAACCCCTCCCTCGCGTCAAACTTCTTCGCAAATATCATATTCGATTCCACATCTTCTCAGCTTCTCTTTATTTCATTGGATAACAATCGAATTATTGAGTATTATGTATGTTTGCAAGAACCCACCATCACCTTAACTCTCATCGTACGGAAAGCCATAAAATTTGGGTTGTTTGTTAATATTCTTGTTTGATAATTGAATGATTGAATCAATCAATTTTTTTATTTTTGATCATTTATAAAGACTACTACGGATCATTGCGTATTTGTCTAAGATTTTTCTAATGATGACTTTATCATTTTATTGCTTTATTGTGATGATATTTCAGTATCAATTATAGTGCTGTTAGATTTGATAGGTTAAAGAAGGAATTGAACAAGTTTTTGGCAATAAAAAATTTGGGACTAACGAAGCACATTCTTGGCTAAAAAAATTCTTGCAGCAGAAATGTTAAGAAGTTAAGGTTTTCTGAGGAGAAGTAGATTGTGAAGATGATTTCACGATTTCACATGGATAAAATCTAAGTGACAACACTCCTCTTGATGAACAAGTTTAGTAGTGCATAGTCCCCTGTTACCGCTAATGATAAGGAGGACATGCGCAATGTTCCTTATGCGTCAACTTTAATATATGTCACGGTTTGTAAGAGACCATATTTGACTCACGCATTTTGGCAAATTTAGCAGGCTTTTTACAAATCCAGGTAGAGAGTATGGAATGCTGTGAAATGAATTATGAGATATCTTTGTGGCACTGCGGTAGTAGTTTAGTTTATTGCAACTACAGAAGCATGCAAAAAATTACTTTGAATAAATCAATTTGTTAATGAACTTGGGTTTTCTTAGAAAGAATCGAATTTTCTGTATATTATTTCTCAAGAGTGTTACATGATATATAAGAGTACAACAAATAATCTTAACGATTTACCAAAATGGTGAGCTAGAAGCGCAAAAGGCCCATCTCATGTTGAGCATGGAGGAACAATAGGGTGTCTCAGATCGGAAAGAGAAGTGGGCTCAGGGAAGTTTGTTGAGATCAATGGAAAAAGAGTAGTGAAGGGAATGATTCCAATCTCCTAGAATCCTCATTGGATGAATATAGATAAGCTTGGAGAGTAAGACTCCTAGTGAGAGAAGAGATCAACTAGGGTTGGCGTCTGAGACTCCTAGTGAGATCAAGAGATCAGCTAGGGTTCAAATCTCCGCCTATAAATGGAGCTCAATGGTTCCATGGTTAAACAAGCTTACAAAATCCTAAGAAAAAGAGAGTAGAGAAGAAGAGAGTTTACGTCCAAAACTCAATATTGGTGCCGTTTGTGGGAACGACTTCTCGTTTTCTATAGAATCATCTCTTACTTTCTTTTCTGGAGTTCTTTTGTTTTCGCTATGTCAAGAAGGGAACACATGAATCAACTTTTGGATCGAATTGACTAAATCATTCGGAGGATAACACAGAGGATCCGAAGGTGAAAAATGATTTTGTGACGCGGAATTGGTGAGGCAACGTGAGCCGGCTAGGGAGAGAGTAGAAGAGGACACTGTTCTACCCACAGGAATGACCATGAAACAACTAAGAAACCTAAGAAACCTGGTGGAGGTGATAACCTTGACCGAGAGAGGGCTACGTCGGAAGAAACAACTCGCTCTTCTGGTAGACGGGCTCCACCCCATCTAGTTGACCTCGATGACGAAACCGACGAAGATTACTACGAAGAGGAGGATAGGAATCCAGCACCCACAGCCTCACGGAACAAGGGCCCCACTAATAAAGAAACTACTCATCTAGAGGAGTAGATGATGGGCTTGGGAAAGGCAGTATAGGAGATGAAGCTTGTTGGAAAACACAAAGTTTGCACACGAAATTTTAAAATTTTTTCCAAAAGTAGATCTTAAAACATGCTGATGGGTCCAGAAATGGATGGGTCTGAATCCGATCACTTTACAATTTGTATTTTGTGGAGGAAACCACCGGAGCTTCGCCGGAAAAAGAGAAAGGGGTTCAACCTGTTGGGACAAGCACAAGAAGAGTCAGAAGGCCAAGCTGGGGGAACTGGGGGTGATACCCAGTTTGGCTCTCCGACGCTCAAGTCAGTTTTGTGTATGAAGAAATGTAAGTTCAGTCACAGTTGCAGAAGTGAAGAAAGCTTACTTGTGTAGAAGATGACTTTGGCTATTTATAGTTGAGGGTCAAGGGCCCTTTGGTCATTTGCCTCAAGTGGTCCTGGCCGAATGTTGCCCTAACACGTGGCGCTGTGAGAGAGAAACCTAGGAGGAATCTTCTGCAAAAGTGGCCGAAAGTTAGTGCTGGCAACAGTGGCAGGTGCGCGGGCATGTACGTTGTATCAGAGAGCCATTTGGGTGGTTGGTGACGAGGGCTTGAGAGCGCGCTCGTGACAACCTTGAGTATTGGAGGCCAAGATATCCGCTGAGGGGAATGAGGGCTCCAGTTCAAATGACGAGCCAAAAGGAGAGGCCGCTCTGGGGGAATGTGACGCTCGAAGAGGGCTCTTTTGGCACGTGGACGTACCAACCAACCGCCCAAATGGCTCTCTGACACAACGTACATGCCCGCGCACCTGCCACTGTTGCCAGCACTAACTTTCGGCCACTTTTGCAGAAGATTCCTCCTAGGTTTCTCTCTCACAGCGCCACGTGTTAGGGCAACATTCGGCCAGGACCACTTGAGGCAAATGACCAAAGGGCCCTTGACCCTCAACTATAAATAGCCAAAGTCATCTTCTACACAAGTAAGCTTTCTTCACTTCTGCAACTGTGACTGAACTTACATTTCTTCATACACAAAACTGACTTGAGCGTCGGAGAGCCAAACTGGGTATCACCCCCAGTTCCCCCAGCTTGGCCTTCTGACTCTTCTTGTGCTTGTCCCAACAGGTTGAACCCCTTTCTCTTTTTCCGGCGAAGCTCCGGTGGTTTCCTCCACAAAATACAAATTGTAAAGTGATCGGATTCAGACCCATCCATTTCTGGACCCATCATTTTTGGCGCCGTCTGTGGAAAACCAGTCCTACATCTTCATCCTTTCTTTTTGTTGGTTGAAAAACAAGCACATCCTTACCTCCAACAGTCATGGTTGCAACGAGATCTGGAGCAGTGGGAGGGGGAGATAACACCTCCCCAGACGCGAATATCGTTCTTCCCTCCACCGCTACTGGTGGAGCCCCGCCACCTCCTTCCGTCGCTGGTGGTGGAGCACCTCCCGCCGCAGGAGTGACTCCACAGGCGGAATCCTCTGTACCACCACCTGCACCGCCGGCACCACAGGTTCCCACCACCGCTGGAGGAGTCTCTCTCTCTGCTCCTCCACCGCTAGCACAGAACTCCTGGGTCCATCCCCAAATGAACCTAGGAGTACAGGGTTATATGATGCCTCCGCCAGGATATACTCTTACTCCGGCCGTCATGATGCCGCCGGTTCTGCCATATCAAGCTGGTCAGATCCAGCTCCCGGTGGCCATCCCCAGGGAAATTGAAGGAGTGGAGTTACCTCCACTTACCACACAACAGTTGAGGGCTCTGTACGCCCAATGTGAGGTTCAGGCGGCCCAGGGAGCATGGGAGAGGTTTCACTCCATGTACTTCCCCTCTGGGCAGGCCACTCAGATTGCTGCTCCTCTAGGCGGACAGCAAAACTTTCCCCTCAGAGAAGCCCAGGCTGTCCTGAGGGCACAACCACCACCACCACCAACGAGAGAAGTGCCCCAGCAGGAGGGCAACGAGCGCGTCTCCGTGGGCAGGAACAAAGAGCCCACGGAGCGAGTGAACGAAAATGAAGGAGATTCTCATGTCTCCAGGAGGGGCTCACGAGCCCACAAGGACAAGCAAGTGGAAGTAAATCCTGACGTCCTCGCGGCTGTGCAAGACCAGCTGCAGGGCCTCAAGGATATCGTGGGACAGCTTTCACGAGGGCGCTCAACTCAGATCTCCCATAGTCGGGATGAACGGGTTGACGCCAGGAGCACCCGCACCAAGGACCCTCCACCAAGGGTCCCCCGTCGAAAGGAGCCGGAGGAAAATTTCGGCACGTACGAATATCACCCACTGGCGAGAGGTTCACCCCTCGTCGAAGAAGTTCTGATGGCCCAAGCCGGCATGGCCAAAGTCCCCACATCCATCAACAGATACGACGGGACAACCGATCCAGCGGAGCACTTGGATCATTTTGTGCATCTCATGCACCTTTACGAGCATTCCAGCCATTACTGGGCGAAAGTGTTTGTCACTTCCTTGGTAGGGATGGCTCAAGAGTGGTATAAGCGCCTGCCACCGCGCTCGATACACTCGTATGAAGAACTGGCCGACGCCTTCCTCAACCACTTCAACTCTTTGAAGGCACCAGTCACCGCACCCACAGCCCTTTACAATGTGGTGCAGGGCAAGAGCGAATCACTGCGCTCGTTCTTCGCCCGCTTCAATAAGGAGATCTTGCAGGTGGAAAGGCCCTCGATGGATTTCTTGATCCCAGTGCTCTTCCAGGCTGTGGATCACAAACAATATGTGAGCAAAAAATTTGCTGATGCCATCGTGGAGAGAAGGCCTGGGACTCTCATGGGCCTAAGAGAAATAGCCGAGCCGTTCTTCGCGCTCGAAGATATGTATGGGACGAACGATCCCCGACATCATAGCCCGGCCAGGAACGAGCGACCTCATCACGAGCGGGGGCGGGATGTGGCAGTCAAGAAAGAGCGCCCTCAAGAGCGCAGGAGGTCGCCACCACCCCCTCGTCGATTCGAGCGAATTCCGCTCACCAGGCCAAATTCTGAAGTCTACAATCTCTCCGATAAGAAGCTCTTCAAAAGACCCATCAAAATGAGAGAGACAGACTCACTCAGGCGCTCGAACAAATACTGTGTCTTCCACAAGCAGAGGGGGCACGACACAGATGAGTGCCGGCAATTGGAGGCTGAAATCCAGAGGCTCGTCGCTGGGGGCCATCTGAAAGAGTTTGTCCGAGTGCTCGAGCGCTACGATGAACAATGCAACGAGCGCTCAGGAAGGAGGAGGAGGAGCCCTTCCCGTTCAAAAAGCCCAAGGGGTAGGGGACCCCCTGAAAGCAGCAGCCGCCGGAGCAATAAGGGAAAGGCCCCCGAACAAGAGAACGAGCCCTTCGCAGTCATAAATATGATTGCAGGAGGCTCATCTGGAGGGGATTCAAACGCCTCTCGAAGGAGGTACGTTCGGAGCTACAACCAGCGCCCATCAGTACCCAAGCCTATTTACGCCATCCAGAGATCAAATGCTCCAAGATCAAGAGAAAACGATGTAATAGGCTTTGATGATAGGGATTTAGAACACATTGTAACGCCCCATGGGGAAGGCATAACCTCAGATTGTCCCATGGTGGTTAGTTTAGATGTTCATAATCATGTTGTAAAGAGAGTATTGGTAGATAGTGGAAGCTCCGTTAATGTTTTGCCTTACTCTACGTTCTTAAAGATGAAGGTTGATCTCCCGCTCGATCCTCTCAAAACAGCCCTCATTGGCTTTGGAGGCTCAGAAGTCGTCCCACGAGGGCAAATACGCTTAGCTACTTCGTTCGGCCGAGCCCCTCAACGCAAAACACTCTTGGTGACGTACGCGGTAGTGGAGATTGACATTCCATATAACATCATCATTGGGCGCCCCGCCCTCGTGGATTTCAAAGCCATCATCTCTACCTACCACCAGAAGATTAAATTCCCTACTTCCGAGGGCGTGGGAGAAGTACTGTGCAACGTGCGAGAGGCTTGGGAGTGTTACATGCTGTCCCTCAGAAAGCCAAAAGCGGAGAAAACCTTCCAAATTGGTTCCACCAAGAAGTCAGTAGACTTCCCCAATCTAGACGAGGACAGCCCGGCTCGTAAAAGGGCAAAATTGAACAAGAAGAAGAACAAAAAGAAGAGGGGTGACAACGGGGAGAATCCCCTCGAAAGTACACCACCTGGGATTGTTGGTGGATCGTCCTCAGAGGGAGACGAGCCGGGAGAGGGTGAACCAGCATCCAACGACCGTTTGATAGGGAAAAAGAGGGCGCTCGAGCTTCCTCGCCCCGAAGTGAGGATCGAGCCCTCGGAGAGGTTCCTTACCATTGAGCTGGAGCCCGGAAACAAGGATAAGACTACACAGATAGGCTCAAACCTCTCAGGGCCTTCTCAGATCATGATGATTGATTTTCTAAGGGAGAACAGGGATGTGTTTGCATGGAAAGCTTCAGATCTCACAGGGATTGACCCGAGCGTCATTGTCCATAGGCTCAATGTGGATCCCTCATTCAAACCCATCAAGCAGAAAAAGCGAGATGTACATGGCTTTCGGAAAAAAGTCATCGAAGAGGAAGTTAATAAACTCTTAGAGGCTCAGTATATCGAGCCCATCTTGTATCCGGAATGGCTGTGCAACGTCGTCCTGGTGCCCAAGAGCGCGAATAAGTGGCGCATGTGCAACGATTTCACTGATCTCAACAAAGCCTGCCCTAAAGATCCTTACCCGCTGCCCCGGATTGATCAATTGGTGGATTCGACCGCTGGCTGCGAGCTCATGAGCATGATGGACGCTTTCCAAGGGTACTATCAGATTTTCATGGCCCCGGAAGATCGGCCCAAAACCTCGTTCGTTGTCCATCTGGGGGTATATTGCTTCCTAGTCATGCCCTTTGGACTTAAGAACGCTGGAGCTACATATCAGCGGCTCGTTAACAAGATGTTTGAAAAGGAAATTGGTAAGTCCATGGAGGTTTACGTGGATGATATGATTGTCAAAAGCGAGCGCCAGGTTTCCCACTTAGAAGATCTCAAGCGCACCTTTTCAATCTTGCGCCAGTATGGGATGAAGTTAAACCCTTCAAAATGCACCTTTGGAGTACAAGGGGGAAAGTTCCTAGGGTACATGGTCAGTCAGAGGGGAATTGAGGCCAATCCGGAGAAGATCAAGGCTATTTTGGAGATCCCTTCCCCTCGAAATTTGCGGGAAGTGCAGGTCCTGGTGGGAAAAATCATTTCGTTGAACAGGTTTATTTCGCGCTCGGCGGACAGGAACCTTCCCTTCTTCAAAATTTTGAGGAACGCTCGTAACTTCGCTTGGACAGAAGAATGCGAAAGGGCGTTGCAGGATATGAAGGTTTACTTGTCGAGCGCACCACTGCTGACTAAGCCCGTCGAAGGTGAGAGATTATTTATGTATCTTTCCGTTTCTCCCGAAGCCACAAGCGCTGTTCTGGTAGCCGTACGAGAGCGGAAACATTTGCCTATCTATTATCTGAGCAAAACATTGCAAGGAGCTGAAAAGAAGTATTTGGAGATAGAAAAATTCGCGTTTGCACTTATCAACGCCTCAAGAAGGCTAAGGCCTTACTTTCAAGCGCACTCCATAACGGTCCTCACCGACCAACCCTTGAAGCAAGTGTTGTCCAAGCCGGACGTATCTGGTAGATTAATCAAGTGGGCCATCGAATTGAGCCAGTTTGACCTTTGCTTCGAGCCCAGGACGGCGTTACAGGCTCAAGTTATAGCAGATCTGTTGGTCGAGCGCTTTGGTTTCGAGCCCACCATTGCAGAGAATGAGGGGTTATGGGTACTGCACACAGATGGTTCCTCAACCTCACAAGGGGGAGGAGTAGGAGTGGCCCTCAGAAACCCCGATGGGATTGAGCTGGATTTTGCAATCAAGCTGGATTTCCAAGTCACTAATAACGAAGCAGAATATGAAACCCTCGTGCAAGGATTGAATATTGCTTTTCAGAATGGGGCTTCCCGAATCACCGCTTACGTGGATTCACAGTTAATAGCGAGCCAGATTGAAGGAACTTATGAGGCTCGAGAAACCACCATGATACAGTACTTAACTAAAGCTAGAGAAATCATTGGGAAATTCAAGGAATTTCATCTACTTCAAGTGCCCAGAGGAGAAAACGAGCGTGCGGACGCTCTGTCAAAGTTTGCATCGGCTTTAGAGGGTACTTCTGAACGTTCTGTTACGTTCCTTAGGACTGAAGAACCTCTGATCAAAGAAAGGGTCGCCACCAAGATGATCACCATGATTGATCCAAACGAGCCCTGCTGGCTTGATGACGTCATCATTTTCCTTAAGGATGGAATTCTTCCCACTGACAAGGTGGAAGCTAGGAAAATCCGAAATAAGGCCCCTCGTTTCGCTTTGGATCCCGAGGGGAGGTTGTTCAAGAAATCATTTCAAGGACCCCCAATGAGATGCTTGAGGCCCTCACAAGCAAAGGAGACGCTCGAACACATTCATAATGGGAGTTGTGGAAATCATTCTGGAGGGCGTATTTTGGCAAAAAAGGTTCTGAGAAGTGGGTTTTATTGGCCTACAGTTCTCCAAGATGCTATCGAATTTTCGAGGAAGTGCCCCAAATGCCAATTCCATTCGAATCTCCCTCAATTGCCAGCAGCACAGATGATCCCCATAGACGTCTCTTGGCCTTTTGACCAGTGGGGAATTGACATCGTGGGCCCCTTGCCCATGGCTGCAGGACAAAAGAAGTTTGTCATTTTAGCCGTCGACTACTTCACCAAGTGGGCCGAGGCCGAGGCCGTTGCAAAAATCACCTTCAAAGTTGTGAGAGACTTCATTTGGAAGAACATCATTTGCAGGTACGGCATACCGAGGGTGCTCATTTCTGACAACGGATCCCAGTTCATAGCTGCTGACACACGAGAATGGTGTTCTGAGTTGGGGATAGAACAGAGATTTACCTCTGTAGGACATCCACAATCCAATGGGCAAGCAGAAGTTACCAATAGGATCATCTTGCAACATCTGAAAACCATGCTGGAAAGCAAGAAAGGTGAATGGGCTGAGGAGCTGCAAGGAGCACTTTGGGCTTATCGCACCACCCCACGAGCAGCCACTGGAGAAACTCCTTACGCGCTCGTTTACGGATCAGAAGCAATGATACCAGCGGAGATAGTAAATGAATCCGCTCGTGTAGGCTATTTCGAGCCTCAGCTCAACGATGGCAACAGGAGCTTCGAGTTGGACTTGCTGGATGAAAGGAGAGACCGAGCGTGGGCTAAGATCCACCACTATAAAGCCTCTGTGGCCCAACAGTACAACAAGCGTGTGAAGGAAAGAACTTTCCAGCTGGGAGATTTGGTCTTGAAGAAAGTGGAAGTATCCAAGCACGTGGGGAAATTGGACCCCAATTGGGAAGGCCCATTCAAGGTCGTACAACTCAGAGCTAACAACACTTACACCCTGGAGACACTTCAAGGTGAGCGCTTGCCTCGCCCTTGGAACGCATGTAACCTCCGGCGGTTTTATGTTTAAAAGCTCTTTACAAACTCTGATGTAACAACCCTCTTTGACGGGTTCTATGTACCTCCAATCACAAGTAAAAGGTAACATAATCTTTTTTTAATTTCATTAATATTCCTGTTTCTTTGGTTGCTTGAATGAATAAGTCCCACGTCCCTCGTCTTTGCGAGCGTGGTTGGCAACTCATTCCAATATGTATGCTGTTATCTCGTATGGGTTACGCTGGCCAGCACTCTACTCCGAATGGGGGGACGCCCTCATAAGGATAGACTGGTTACGCTCACAACCAAGCAGGTGAGTTGGAAGAAGATTGTGAAGAAAATCCTAGTAGGCCTTGGCTGTTTCTTAAAACGCCTTGCGCTCGAAAACGGGATCTCCTACAAGAACGGATCCTAGTAGGCCTTGGCTGTTTCTTAAAACGCCTTGCGCTCGAACACGGGATCTCCTACAAGAACGCATCCTAGTAGGCCTTGGTTGTTTATTAAAACGCCTTGCGCTCGAAAACGGGATACCTTGGTCGTTTCTTAAAACGCCTTGCGCTCGAAAAGGGGATTTCCTGCAGAACCAAGAAAACGACAAGAGCCAGAGCGCTCGAACGATGACCTCAGAATCAAATAGGAATTGCACAAGTCTTGAACGAGGGCAACCACTCAGTAAGACCCTCGTAAATACTCAAGACCTAGCAAAATCCCCCCAAGGGCGGAAAGAATGTCGCAAGTCTTGAACGAGGGCAACCACTCAGTAAGACCCTCGCACAGACTCAAGGCTTAGCCAAATTCTCCCAAAGCAAAAGTTTATACAAGTCTTGAGCGTAGGGGCAATCTCACAGTAAGACCCTCACGATCGCTCAAGACTTACAGATTTTCAAGATAAATTTACAAAAGAAGAAATTTATACAAGTCTTGAGCGTAGGGGCAATCTCACAGTAAGACCCCCACGATCGCTCAAGACTTAGACAAATTTATAAAGGCAGAAATTTATACAAGTCTTGAGCGTAGGGGCAATCTCACAGTAAGACCCCCACGATCGCTCAAGACTTAGACAAATTTACAAAGGCAGAAATTTATACAAGTCTTGAGCCGGGGGGCAATCACACTATGAGACCCTCACGACCGCTCAAGACTTAGACAAATTTTCAAGAGCAAAAATAAAATTTATGCAAGTCTTGAGCGTAGGGGCAATCTCACAATAAGACCCCCACGATCGCTCAAGACTTAGACAAATTTTCATTGCATCAAAGGAATAAAACATTCACGGAAAATGCTACACAGTATTATTATATAAAGAAACTGAACAACAAAGTCATCAAAAAAGAGATATTCATTCATGGCAAGGGAAAATATTACAAGGAAGGGGGCTCAAAGGCCCATAAATATTGTCCCAAAAGAAGAAAATGACAGAAAAGCAGAAAAACAGGCAAAAACAGGAGGAATTGATAAAGGGAAAGCTTCAAGCAGCTGGAGCGATGTCCTCATCAACAATCACCAGGATTGGGCCCTGAACTGGGCCATGGACTGGGCCCTCAGGCTCTTGTTGATGGGCTTGCAGGTCGTTGGGCTCAGGATCATTTGGAGCGGGAGCGTTGGCATCTTCAGCAATTGGGATCGGGGCCTCCTCCAAGATAGGTGCTTGGGGCTTATCCACAGGATCGTCGTTTGGAACGGATGAGGCGGCATTACCCGCCGGATGAGCGTCCATATACTCATCCTGAAGGAGTTTGACCAGGAACTCATACTCTGGCTCTGCAATGGAATCAGCAGGGTTGTCGCCCTCGTCATCTTCCTCCTCGCAGCGCTCATTGAACATGAGCCCCGTGCCCTCGGCCTCCTTCATGGCAGGGTTGGTGAGCCCTTTGTGTATGCCCTGCTCGATGGCCAGATTGAAAGCCTTCTGAGCCTCCTCCAAGCAATGCAGGGAAGCAGCAAAATTGAAGGCTTTGGAGTGGCAGAATTTGATCAACGCCTCCTTGTTTGCACGCTCTAAGCTTCGAGGCCATTCGTTGACAGTATCGTTGAATTTGCGCTCGGCCTCAAGCGCCCTTGCTTTCCACTCTTCCCTCTCCGCCTCAGCCTTTTTGCAACGCTCGTTGGCCTGGGCCAGCTCGTTGCCCAAACGAATACGAGCGCCGTCAACCGCTAAAAAGTCTTCCTTGAGCTTTCCCAGCTCTTCCTCAGTTGTTTCGAACAAGCCCTTGAGGGACTCGTACTTGGCGATTTCCGCATCAAGCTCCGCCTGGATTTGAGCCGGATCATTCGAGCGGGCCATCTTCTTGTATTTGGCCTTGCGCTCGGCGTAAGTCGAGGCTCGCATTTGCACGTTTTTGAGCCGGGGAAGAACTTGCTGCGCGAACGAGGGGAAAAGTGTTGAGCAAAAAAAAAAAAAAAAAAAAAAAAAAAAAAAAAAAAAAAAAATGGTGGCTTACAGAAGAGAAAGAGTGCAAAGAATGAATACTTACGGAAATCAGTGCGTGGGCCGCGTCCAGGGTCACCTGCTCCACAGACTCGCTGAAGAGGTGCCGATGGTCTGCCGAGAATTGAGCCCGGCTGAACAAATCCTCGGTAATGGTCTGGGCGACCGAGCCAGACCTCAGCAAAACAGGCCCGCCGTCGGGGGCGCCTGTAAAACCTCTGTCCCCTCGACGGGGGAACTCCCACAGATGTTCTTCCTCAGAAGAGGAAGTTTCCCCCTCGCCCCTGGGGCCCTCGACAACTTGCTTCCCTTTGCCCTTGATTGCGGCAAAGTCGGGCATTCTCTTCCTCTTGCGGGAAGGCCTGTTTGCGCTTGGGGAAGTTTCTCTTATCGCCAGTGTGGTTACTGGCCTTGTTTGCTCCGCAGGGATGGGGGGCTGAGCATCTCCCGCTCTTTCAGACCGCCCTCTGGTCTCCCTGCTGACCACTCTGCGTTCCCCTCGGCCACGAGGGGGTTGTACCTCAGGTTGGGCGCTCGAACTCGCGCCGTCACGAGCGTCCCCGCGGTTGTTACGGTTACGGGGTCGCTGTTGTTCTCGCTGCTGGTTCCCCTGAGGGGTTTGATTCCTGTTCGCGTGGGCGAAACGAGCCGCTTGTCTGATTCCTCCGGCCATTTCTAAAATAGCGACTCCTGCAAGTACGAAAATTTTCAAGGGTTAGAAATATTCAAATCATCTACTCAAGTACAGAAAGGAGTTAGCATTTATTCCTATCTAAAGTTAGTGCCCTAAGGATCTAACCATCTCTCTCTATGTCACGAGCCGGAGGGTGGTTAAGGAAATAAGGGTCGTTGGTAAGACCACACAAGAACATGAGTTCCGCATCGTCTATCCAGTCCTTCGCTTGTATAAGGTGACCCTCGTCCCTTAGGGTTGCTGCCAGGCTTTTGGCCCAATCTTTGGGGAGTGCATGTGGCAGACGGCTCTTTGAGTACGAGCCCCATTCCGTGATCACCCCAAAGCCCTCTTCTGCTGGAGCCCTGACAAAGATGAACTTCTCTTTCCAGTCAATGCCATAAGTGGTCGAGGGCGAGTTGATCAGCTTCATATGGGCCTTCGCTTGGACATAGTAAAAACCGGCCTCGGGGGATGAGCGGGATGAGCTGACCACTTGGAAAAGGGCGTTGAAATTCCGCAAATAGGGCTCGTAACCCATACTCCTCATCAAGATAATGAAGCACGTCAAGAGGGCCAAGCCATTGGGCACTATTTGGGATGGACACAAGCCCAGGTCATTCAGCAAATGGGCCATTGAGACCGAGATAGGGAACCTCAGGCCTCCCGAGCGCACGGTGTCCACGTACACTGCCATTTCCCCAGGGGGCGGATTATTTGCACGCTCGTGGCTTTCTGGGATTCTCCACGTGTACCGCTCATCCCAGTAAATGGGGGCCATCATCGTTTTTACATCTCCCACGGTGACAGTGCTGGGAGTTTCATCAGGCGTACGCTCGGTAGCCTGGTAGCTTGACCCTTCGCCCTCGTTGGGTCCTTTGGATTTTTGGGTTTTCTTACTTTTTCCCTTATCACGGGCCCTTTCTGAAGGCCCAGTCACGGCTTCCGCCACTGGAAGCGGGTTTGCAACCGCCACGGTCACGGTATGGCGGTGGGGATGTGTGGCACTTTGAGTTATGGGGAGAACAGTCCCTTGCCGTTCTGCCTCCATCACCAGATCCATCTCCTCAAAAAGAGGATCCACTCCGCCTGGGTTTCTATCTTCCATAGCCATCACCGCTGCCCCCAATTCTTCATCTCTGGGGGAATCATGGGAAGAAGAACTCTCAGTGGCCATCTCTTGGATTTCACGGGCAAATTCTTCAATGTGTTGGTCGGCCATGGCAGAAACGGAGGATTTCGGAAGTTTTTCTTGGAAAGAGGTTAAGGTTCAGAAAGGCGAAAATCTGAGGGATTACGAAATCCTAAAGTCCAAATCTATGGTTAGCAAAGTTAGAAAGTCACACTGGAAATTTACCTTGAAGGTGTTTGAGAAAACTGGAGAAGATGTTGAAGGTGCTCTGAGAACTGGAATGCAAGGGAATTCTTCTTGCAGAGGATACTTGGAAGTTTTGGATGCGTAAAGAGTGGCAAGATCTCAGAATCCCGTATTTATAGGGATGGGAGTTGGTACCGTTTTCGGCAATAAATTCAAAATGGTAATCATTTCCCGCCTAGGAAACCGCCCACTTTATGGAACCGGCACATGCTTCCCAATGCTCACGCGCCCCACGCGCACCCGCATTTAATGCTCTGACGATTCAAGGGCTTCAGAATAGTACAAACATTTAATGCGGAACTGTTACGAGCGGTCGGTTGAAAAGACCGCATTAATGACACCATCAGAGGAAAAATTGCTCAACACGCCAAGCTTTGCACGAGCGCTATAAACAAGAGATAGAGCGTGATAAAATTCTACAGTCCTTATCACTAAGGACTACAGAATTGGGGGGCAAAATGATGGGGTCAAAATACGATCGTCCCACATGAAGACACGTGGCATCACCGAGATGATGACATCTGTCTCCACAAGGCTGCACCCATCAGCGCACGAGCGCTAAGCCATGCACTAGGCCAGCCGCCACCAAGGGTGCTTCCATCTGCGCACGAGCGCCAAGCCCAACAAGCGCAATCCTTCTTCAGGGAGTTAAGCCCAACGAGCGCTATCACTCCCACGAGCGTCCAACAAACTAAACGGTTGGTACGTCCACGTGCCAAAAGAGCCCTCTTCGAGCGTCACATTCCCCCAGAGCGGCCTCTCCTTTTGGCTTGTCATTTGAACTGGAGCCCTCATTCCCCTCAGCGGATATCTTGGCCTCCAATACTCAAGGTTGTCACGAGCGCGCTCTCAAGCCCTCGTCACCAACCGCCCAAATGGCTCTCTGACACAACGTACATGCCCGCGCACCTGCCACTGTTGCCAGCACTAACTTTCGGCCACTTTTGCAGAAGATTCCTCCTAGGTTTCTCTCTCACAGCGCCACGTGTTAGGGCAACATTCGGCCAGGACCACTTGAGGCAAATGACCAAAGGGCCCTTGACCCTCAACTATAAATAGCCAAAGTCATCTTCTACACAAGTAAGCTTTCTTCACTTCTGCAACTGTGACTGAACTTACATTTCTTCATACACAAAACTGACTTGAGCGTCGGAGAGCCAAACTGGGTATCACCCCCAGTTCCCCCAGCTTGGCCTTCTGACTCTTCTTGTGCTTGTCCCAACAGGTTGAACCCCTTTCTCTTTTTCCGGCGAAGCTCCGGTGGTTTCCTCCACAAAATACAAATTGTAAAGTGATCGGATTCAGACCCATCCATTTCTGGACCCATCACATGCAATGTTCGTTTTGAATCTAAGAAGGGTTTCAAGAAACTTACGAAGATAGAAGCTTTCTTGTGATGTTTATACTACCTATCAAACACCCTTCACGCAAAATGTCACTCGAACGACATTCGATTAGATCCCAAAGTAGGTAATCCTCCAAAGCGTATCCACACCAGTCCTAGATCACGATCAAGCTATTGAGAGTGCTAGTTCTGTGGCTTGTGTTTGGCTAGGATTTACTTTGAAAACTTTTCTTTTAATTTTTCTCAAAAACAATTAACGCTTCAAAAATGTTGGTCTAAAGAGTAAGAGAAGCACCCCACTAGTATTTATACTAGTGAGGTTTGAACCCCTTAGGGTTTCCAAGAACCCTTGGTGCTTTGATTTCTTGCTCACTAATTAACTAATTAATTATTATCTTTTAATTGAAAATAGGGTCTTAACTTATTCTCCAAGACTAGCAAGAGATCCTTCTCTCTCCTACAATAGGAAGTTTGACTTTTCAACCTTTATCTAATATAAAGTTAAAAGTCAATTTATTCAATAAATAACTTAATTCATAACTACTTATTTATTGGGTTAATTATTTTGAGATTGGACTTAACAATTAATTCATAATTAATTAAAAGGCCAAAATTAATTAATTCAAGAAAAGATTTCACGTATGGATTAAACCACACGTGTGAAGTCACGTGTGCAGCCATGCAGGCTGCGCGACACGTGGCAGTCACATGTTCTTGACACGTGGCAATGCCCACGTGTTCGTGGCTTCATTTTGATCAACACTTTGATCCTTCGTTAATCTAATTAACATCCTACCATAACCCTCATGATCTGGTATTTGTGTGTGACCCTTTAGGTTCATTATTCGATTAGTAGTGACGCTAATTAATTAATTCTCATAATTAATTAATAAGTTCACAGATTATACTACTGTATTAATCTAGCAATGGGTGTGTAACCCCTAGCCGAATAACGAAATTGAAGAACCTTTCAGTCAAGGACAATCAGTGAAATACGATCCTCCTACAATTCCATCTCTCAATCAAGAACTAAGGCATGGGAATAAACTCAAAGCCATGTTATTCTTGATCTTTAAAGTTAAGTTCGTTTCATATACATTTAGATCTCAATCGAAGAAAATCCCATTTTCTTGATGTCTTGATCTTTTATCCACCTTGGCCAAGGGTTTAATATTTAGTGGACTACGAATAACTTAATCAGTAAGAGATCTTTCTTGTTCTTAACAAGTGTAGGTCCTTTATTGATTCTACTAATTCTATATATGCCACTTGTGTAATACCAACATAGGCCGTAGTTCAGGTGTCTATATGGCGACACCCTTTTGAGCCTATATCAAAGATTACAGACTTAGCTCATATGAGACATTACAGAATCTCAAGTCAAAGGATTATTAATCACGTCATTGACCTGTGAGATGTTTCTTAATTTGGAAGTTTTAGGAAACTTCTTTTCCCATTTAGGAATGTTCTCACGCTGGACATCTCAGTGATGAAGTTCTTATAACAATCACCCTTATGTATTATGAATGTATCATCGCATGCACTTATCACTCCTTGAAACAAAGTGATCCTTCAAAAGGACATAATCACATAAACAAGTCTCAGCAGAGTCAAGATCGATACTCCCACTGTCTGTCGGACTCATCGACTTGGAGAAGTTCCTAATCCTCGCCTATGGAGTTAAGTACTTATTTCATGTGCCATTCTCATAAGGACAAAGTTCTTAACGACCTCATCGGATTAGGTAGAGGTGTTCATGGTTCAGTTTTTTGATTGAACCGAAGTTTCAGTTCGGTTAACCGAACTTTCAGTTTTCAAAAAACATAAACCGAAACCGAACCAAATCAGGTTCGGTTCGGTTCGGTTTCGGTTTTCGACCGAAAATCGAATTTTAGAAATTAAAAAAAAAAAAGAAAAGGCTGATTTGTAAAAGCTTCATCCCCATTCATACACACGATGCAGGAATCCAGAATAATGGCAAGAACCCAAAGAAAACGTGGTTGCTTTGACACCACTTTACCCAGTATAAAAAAATTAAAGATATATTTATCCACTTTCTAACGTTAAAATAAAAAAATGTAGAAAGCCTAAACCCAGAAATTAAAGCATAGAAGGGAGGGGATCTCTTTCTGTTGTGCTGCTGTGTGCACCAGAGGAGGGGGAGGAAGTTCTGTGGGGCACCGCCGCTGTGAGGAGGAGGCTGATCTGTGTGGTGTCGCCGTAGTGTGCCGGAGAAGGGAGGAGGAGGCTTTGCTTTTCTGTGAGGAGGCGGATGAACTACTCGTTTTTTCTGTGAGGAGGTAAGTGTGGTTCTATGAGGAGGTAAGTGAGAAAGAAAAGATCTCACCTTGGCGACGCGGACACCTGACGGGCTGAGTGGCATCACCGGCGTTGGTTGGTGATTGGCGGCATCTAGAGCAGCTAATTGAGGAAGCTAGGGCTTTCTATTTTCAGATTTGGGGATGGGAGAAAGTGCGTAAATGTGTGATTGTGAGAGCGTGAAGATTGAAATTTTCCTCCAAACGTTTTATATTCTCAAATTACGTTTTTATTTACATATAAATAAATAAATTTATATATATATATATATATACATATATACATATATATATATATTTTCGGTTTTTGGTTCGGTTCGGTTTAACTGGTTCACCGAACGAAAAAAATCGAAAAATTGAAATTTTAAGAAGGGCAAACCGAAAGCTCAACCGAACCATGTTCGGTCAGTTCGGTTCGGTTCGGTTCGGTTCGGTTCCAGTCGGTTCGGTTCGGTTATTCGATTTTCGGTTATTTTGAACACCCCTAGGATTAGGGAAGTTCAAAACATGCAGAACATAGTCAAACCCAAACAGACATCAATAAGCACATAAATAAGTTATTGTCTATGAACAAATCATTTCGTTTATCATTTAAAGACTGTTTGTGATTTTACAAGGAAATAGTAAAGCATAAATGCTGCTTTAAGGGCACTATTCCTAACAAAGCATAGCATGCAGGGATCTGCACCCGAAAGAAAGGGAAGTGCCTTCTCGGAGGAGGTATTGGAGGAGGATCTACCTTACAATTTTAGATCAGTGCATGTGGCGGACTATGACGGAATAGGAGATCCAATGGAGCACATCAATGAATTCGAGCAGGTAGCTATGGTGCACAAGCTATCAGACAAGATCAAGTGCAGGGTGTTCATGACTACCCTCAAGCGGCCAACTCGGATATAACACCTGGAGACGGGTCACCACATCCCCCGTACCTAGGCCTGAACCCACATATGAAATGGATTTGCATACATAAGTCCAAGTCTAAGCGAACGGGACCTATACGCACACACTAGGCTAAGCGGGGCTAAGACAAAACAAAGCGCTCCAAACAGTCAAACATGTAAACGGAAGCAACAAATAGGATCCATAAAAGAGCTCATTAAAACATATAACCTTATATAATGGCGACACGACACAAAATAAGATCGAGTAATAACAACGAGTATCCAAGAATATCATCATACAACTTCCTATACATAAACATAAAAGGAGTAAGAGTATTCAAAATGCAACACATACATATGCAGACTCGCCCTAAACTAGCAAGTACGACTCGACACGACATATTTCCCCGCCTAGTTTGAGAAACCTGAAAGGGTAAAGGAGAGGGTCAGTCTACAACTCGACTGAGTGAGGAGGCTAACGCATACCCACACACTTTAATAAGTATAAAGCATAGCAATTATAAAAGGAATGGTCATGAACCGGGCTAGGGTTTTGCATACCAAATCATTTCGAAACTTAACATATCATACATAAAGAAATCCTATCCCGATTCATAATCCAACAATACAAACATAAGCATATGCCCGGCGAGTACGGACCTCCAACCTCGTCATAGCATAACATAAATTACATAAATCACAAATACCAATCCATCCTCACATCAATGGTGTTCGGGAATCAAACCCTCTCCACCTGCAATACCAATATATATGGGGTAGCGAACCCACACTATGCCTTTCCCGGTTATCCATCGAGGGCTCAAAGCACCACGCCTTCCCCACCTCCAAGAGTTGTGCGTGAATACTTCAAAGGGAATCATGCACAGGCCAAACCCGACGACCCTTGCCGTCCAGGGCATTCCTTACCCATAATTCCTGGGGCCTATCATACCAACTTCCCATCTTTCAGGGCATACCTCGCTCATACCATAACATAAACGTACATAAGAGTTCAAAACACAAGCTTACGTATGCTCATACTTAATACCATTTTCATAAATCCAAACCGTATTCATAAGGTCATAATCATAGCTGAAACACTCGTATTTACTATATAATAAGTATATATTCGCATGCAGGGTGAGAAATCAACACATAAAGGCCATAGGATTCATAGCTAGAAGAAAAGTCCTAAACCTCACCTGTAAGCAAAAGAGAGTGGAAGCAGAAAGACCAAAACGGGCAAACAACCACCTAAACCTCGGGTTCGTTGGCTTCCAGAAGAGGCTCTGAAACACAAGAACATAACACCCGAGACTTAGACTCAAATATGTACCAAATGGATGCCCGACAATGCTCATGAGTGCAAGGTATGCAAATGAAGTGCAAGAATGTAACACTTAGGTAATTTAAGATCATAACTTGAAAATGTTATATCAAATCAAACCATAAACTCAATATGAAACTCATAACACATAATTCAACAAGTATACGAGGCATACATATCATGTACGAGGCAAGGAACGAGTAATCAAAGTAAGAAAGCAAGCAAACAACACTCACACACACAACAGAGGGGCTAACGACCAACACGCACAAACATCCTAACGGCCGTTACCTAGGTCAGAAACTCTGGCGTAGGACTAACGACCGTTACCCCCTGTAAAACTACAAATGGCTAACACCCATTAACGAGGTCAGGGGCCAAGGGTGGAGGGGTAACGGTCATTACCCCCTCCAAGCACAAAATGCCCTAAAGGGCGTTAGTGCCTCCGGGGCTGAAACAAGTGCAAAATTCCAGCCCTAAAACCCTTGTTACACACACCAAAACTCCACATCACCAAAATCAACATACAAGGGCATGCTATGGCTTCAAATACACAAGAATTCAAGTACAAAATCTCCATAAAATCGAGCCACAAATGAACATACATCAAAAGCATAGCTAGGATCAAGTTGAGGCATGAGATGAGATAAAAAAATCTTGCAAGAACTTACATGTACATTAATGGAAACTAAACAGCCATGCTTCTAACATTAATAAGACTCAAGATATGAAATTAATACTCCAACATGCTCATCCTATCAAGCTCTAAATCAACAAATAGGCAAGAGATGCATATATGCCAACAAAACTTCCAAAACCTAATTATTCACCAAGTATATCAAATTCCACCATATCTAGGATATAAACATGATTTAAGGAGTGCATAATGATCACAAGATCAAGGAGAGTAAGAATCTTGGCTTACTTTCAAAGATTGAGCAAGAAATGGATCAAACTTGAGCTTAAGGTTAGCAAGAATGGAGATTTTGCTCTGAAGTCTTCTTCTTCCCCTTTCCTTCTCTATTGGTTCGAAATTCAGGCTTGGTAGAGAGATATGGAGCTGATCTCTTAGTTGAAAAAGTCAAGGAGAGTACAAGGTAATGATAGGCTAGCATGCAAGTGGCTATAGGGGCGTTTTAGGTACGTAGGGTCTAAATCTGCGTCGTTAGGGGTTGGAACGGCATCGAAAAAGGACAAGACTTGTTCCATTATCTCCGAATCATCGATTCGAGTTCAATGGCAAAGAAAAAACTAGAATCCGAGTTCCCTAGCTCAAGTTACGAATTAAAGATTCAAGAATGGCTAAATTACGAAATGACCCCAAAAGTTAGAACAAAGAGCAATTGAGTCCTCTAAAGATTAATCAAGTCCAAAACAAGTTTAAAGCTTGTAATTAAGTCCAAGAATCATATACGTCATATAATTCACGAAGTTAGCATGCTCGAAATTCAAATCATACGTTCAAATAGAGCATATTCATATCAAATACTTCAAATATTCATATAAGGAATAAAATAAGGAATATAATTCAAGTATAAAAGCATCAAGTAGTATGAAAATAAATGTAAATACGGAAATTAAACTCACACGTGGTACAAACCTGTACGTGTGGTCGAACGGGGTGTCACATCAAAGGTGGTTCACTCTGCTGCCACCCAACATAAACCGTAGTTTTTATGATTTTTGTTGATTATTTCAAAACCAATTACAAGTTCACGCCAACACCGAAGCAATTCGATTACTCTATTCACTATCAAACAAGGAATAGATGAATCTCTCCGGGATTATGTTCAGCATTTCAGTAGGGAGGTCCTGGAAGTGCTTTTTGCAACAAACAAATTGAATGCTAGTGCATTTACTCATAGGCTCCTAGGAGGGGAATTCTTTCATTTTCTCGCCTTGAATCTAGTAATAGATTATGACGACCTCCTAAGGAGGGCTGAAAAATACATCAATCTTGAATAGGCTCTGGCGGTGAAGAAGTCAGCCATGGTGGAGGTAGGTCGAAAGCGTGAAAATGCTTTGTGCCCAGGGATAGAAATCGAAGAGAGGGTTTTGGTTCACAAAAATTTGCGAGGTATAACACCTATGCGGAGCTGAAAGAAGCACCAAAAGTCATCCTACAATCAATTAAGAAATTGGAGAACTTCAGGCAGCCCAGGACAAGGTCTGTGATGCCCCGTGTTTTCGTCGTACAGGTACGCACGCCACACGTGTGGGTTTGAGGGTTAAAATTCATCGCATGTTTATTTGAATTATGTGACTAAGTGAATTATGTGATTTATTTCCCTTATGTGAGTATATTAATTGTATTTGCATTCATTTTATTTCTTAACTTTTACACATTTCATTCCATTTTATTTCATAACATATACATGTTTTATTTCATTTCATAAGCATTTCATAAATTTTCCAACTTATATAGATATACACTTATACTAAAACTATTTTATAAAATAGTAGCCTTATATGATTCATAGGCATGCATCATATCTACACTTATATAACTTTGCATACTCATATATATACAACTATACATCATATACATTTCATACATACATTATATATATTAGATTATAAAGTACTACTTATATACTTATAATATTACATTTCACTTTATACATACAACTAATATATATATATATATATATATATATATGTATATAATATCTTTTATTATATTACATACATACACATATACATAGAAATATTATATCATTTAACACTTATGTACACAATTACACAACACTATACACACACACACTAAATCTCTAACAGACACACATCCCTCTCTTTCTCTCAAACCCTTCACATACACACAACTCCATCTTTGATTCAAGCAATGAGATAGGAGAAGAAGAATCAAGGCATCACCATTATCTTCATCTTCTACATCATTTCGTCCTCTCATTCCCTCATTTCATCCAAGGTTGGTTCTATAAATATATATGTATGTGTGTATGTGCATATGTGTGTGAGAATGTGGAAATTTGGAATCTTTGATCTAAATTTATATTCTTATTGCTAAGCATGATTGTGCGTATATATATGAAGATCATTGCATTTATTTCTCATATGACTTGGTTGTTGGTGTATTTAATGAGTATGTGTACATATGAGGGTTTTGTGAATTGTGGTGGGTGATTTTGAGTATGCAAACTTGTGTTATATGATGCCTACTTGAGATATAATGTGTGTATGAATGTTATGAACTTGTGGTGACCATGTTTTCCAGCATTGATCATGATTTGAGTTGAGTTTTGGTGCATTTTCTCTTCAACCGCTGCTGTCCCGATTTTTCGAGTAGAGGATCCCGGCTGGGATCTCTTTCAGTTCAAAATCAGTACCGACCGGGATCACATGGCAGGGGGTTCAGGATGACCTGTCCCGGCCGGGAATGATTTTTGTCCCGGCCGGGATGGCTTGGTCCGAAATTTTACTGCAAGGCTATCCCGGTTGGGACCCATTTTACACTTAAAACGATCCTGGCCGGGATAGACCACTGGGAGTTCAACTTTGTGTATTTTAATTTATTCATACCTTTTAACCGTTTTCTCTCGATCTATGCCTTCTTATGAATTAATTATGAATTGTCAATAATTGTTTCATCAATTTTAATATCTCATGACATGCATAATCATGTCGTTCGTAAAATATTTGGTTCATAATTCTAGAGTCTTATGTACGCTTATGTTTCTTGCACAGAGTTCGATCCGGTTGTTGAGGAGCAGGGTCTGTAGGCTTCTCTTCTTCTTCTTCATTCTCCCTTTTTTGTCAAGGTGAGGTTTTATTTCTAATTTAATAGAACCAGTAATACCTTGTGTGACTATTTAAGCCAAAATGTAATACTTATACGTATGCTTTTGAAAATGATTACTTACGTAAATGTTTTCAAAACTTTTAACGAAAAGTATTTTAGCGAGAATTATTTACGTAATATTGGGTCCAGGGAAATATGTTAATGGACCCAGTATAGTATTGGGCCGTTAGATAATCCATTTCATATAGAGTACCCTTTGAGAATATCTCTGCGTGACTTGGGAGGCCGAAAGACGGGATATTCTTGAGCCGTTGGTGTTACTCCATCGAAGGACCGAGTTGGAGTCATTATCCCCCGACTCGGAACGAACGAACGAGGTGGTAGGGCCTTGCAAACCCTTCCACCGCCCCGGAGGAAGAAGGATGGAAAACTATGTTTTATTACGATCATGATCACGATTACGATTACGTTATGTTTACGAATGTGCATGAACTGTTAGGAATAGTGCCCTAGAAAGCCGATTGTATATCCGTTTTGTGCTTTTTCTTATTGTAATCACAGACAATCTTTGAATAAAAATAACGAATTGAGGCAACACTTCTTTATATGCTATTGTTTGGTATGCGTTTACTTCAGTTGTGCATGTATGAGAACTCCCCTAATCCTGATGACTTTAGGACTCTACCATTTGGGTGAAATGGTTCATGAAACGAGCCCTATATCACGTAAGTCATGATTAGTAAAATACTCCAAGCCGATGAGTCCTACAGACAGTGGGAGTGTCAACCTGACTCCTCTAAGGCTTGCTTTTGGGATCACACCCTTAAGATGGACCACCTTGTTTCATGGAGGTGCAAAGTGTATAGTTGATACGTGCGTGATACATGAGGGTGCTTACTTCCATAAGTAAGTTCACTGAGGTGCCCCGTGTGAGAAGATTCCTAAATGGGAAAGGAAGTTTCTATTTCAGGAAATGGAAACTTCCAGATTAGAAAATATCTCACGAGTCATTGATGTGATTAATTAATCCTTAGACTTGAGGTTCCATGTCACTTTATGAGTTAACTCTGTAGTCTTAGGTATAAGCATTAAAGGGTGTCACCTTAGACAACTGATTCAAGGCTTATGTTGGGGCTGCACAAGTGATTCATGAAAGTGAATGAGAATCAAGAAAGGACCTACACTTGCATCTGCAAGGTGATCTCTTATTATGTAAGTCATTCATATGCCATATGGAGTCCTTGGCCAAGGCAGTAGATCAAGACATAAGAAAAGGGTTTCTTGGATTGAGATCAAATGAATATGAAATGCACTTTGCTTTAAGACCAGATTATTAGGGTTCTGATTATTCCCTTACCCTAGATCTTGGTTGAGAGATAGTAAGTAGGAGGATTGTATCTCACATGAATCAATGACTTAAAGGTTCTGTCGAATCCGAACATTCCAATTCAGCTAGGGGTTAAACACTTGTTGCTAGACTATGGTCGTCTAATCTATGGACTGGTTAATTAATTAGTGAATTAATTAATTAGGGTCACTGTTAATTGAATTGAGAACCTAGAGGGTCACACACAACAACTTGGTTACATGAGTTGAGGCTTTAAAATGATTAAACGAGTTAATCAAGCCGAGTGGGTTTCCACACGTGTGAAACCACACGTGTGGGTCACGTGAGGAGCACGTGTCCTTGGAACACGTGTCTCACACATGTATATATATATATATATATATATTGTATATATATATATTAAATAATTAAATGTGTTAATTATTTAATAGACTTTGGTTTAATTTTGAATTAAAAAGAAAGTCTTATTTTGGAGAAAAATAATCTAGTTAATTAATTACGAATTAATTAATTAGATAAATAAGTTATTTATTTATTAATAAATAAAGTATAATAATATCCAAAAGGGTTTGGATATTTTAGCTCTCTTAAAAGTTGATTTGAATAAGAATTCAAAGTCAAAGTTTGAATTACTTGTTTATCAAGTAATAAGAAAGAGAGGGACCAAATCCTTAGTCCATAAGGACTAGGATCGGCCGCCCTCCTCTTGGCTTTATATAGGGGAGCTCGAGCTCCCCTTGATGAGTGATTGAATTCTTTTGGTTCATGTGTTGAACACCATCCTTTCTCCAAGATAAATTAAACCCTAGGTTAAGCCTAAACACTAACTAGAGAACTAGCATCCTTACTAGTTAAATTATAGTCAAGTTGGTGGACTATCTCTAGAGAGCTTCAAGTTAGAAGTTTTGAAGATTCGAGCTTTACCAAGGAGAGGGGATCAATCCGCAAGAAGAGCGTTCTTGGGTGGCTTGAAACACTTCAAGAAAGATTATAGAAAAGTAAGTTTCTAATCTCTACGAATTTGGATAGACGATTGCGAGTCCAAGATCCTTTTGTTGGAAAAATTTTTAAATTCCGCTGCTTTCTGATTCCTGTTTTCCAACAAGTGGTATCAGAGCCACCTCGTTAATCATGTTTCTGATTCGTCTTAATTATTCTGAATTTGGTAGAAATTCTTAGGCTTAGATGCGAATTAGGTATTCTTGAGTTCTTTTAGAAAAGCCTGAAATACGAAACTGTGTTTTTTCCTAAAAGTTTCTGAAAAACGTTTTTCGAAAATTTGATTGAAATTATTTTGGATCAAATATATTTAAATCGTGTTTTAAATTTTGGATTGTTGTTGGTTTTTGAACTAAAAGTATGAAACACGAAATCGCGTTACGAAAACACGAGCCTAGGCGTGCTAAGGCGTCGCACGCCCAGGCCCGCACCACCAGCAGTCCCGCAACCGCGCGGGAGACCTGCCCGCCAGCGCCTAGGCGCGCCCGCACATCCCTCCCGCAACCACGCGGGAGGCTGCCGGGCCACGCCCGCCCTTCCCGCCCAGCCGCTGCACGCGACACGCGTGAGGATACACGCCATGAGCTGCCGGCTGCGCGCAGCGCTAACACGCGCGTCCATGCGAGCGATGTTACGTGGCTGCCGGGCATGGTTTCGGGCGGGCGTGCAGTCCGTCCCGGGCCGTTCGTTTCGCGATCTTGATTTTCGTGTTTAGTCCAATCCAATCCCAATTTAATTTTTCTGTAAAATTTT
Source organism: Lantana camara (assembly GCA_037501455.1). Taxonomy (NCBI): domain Eukaryota; kingdom Viridiplantae; phylum Streptophyta; class Magnoliopsida; order Lamiales; family Verbenaceae; genus Lantana; species Lantana camara. Next base: position 95,654,859 of record CM074857.1, on the reverse strand, counting down.
GTTTTATTAAATTTGAATTATTTTTTAAATAATTATTTAAATTGGGATTTTGAAAAATTAAGCGATTTAAATTTTGGGAAAATTGCAAACTTTATTTTATGAAAATATTGAAAGAATAAAATTGTTAATTTTCAGAAATTAATTGGGATTTTATTAGTTTATTGTTTTTCGGGTTTTATAGAAAAGGCTCATGAACAAGAATTGCATCTAAGTCGTGTTTTAAGCTATTAGAGCTTAAAGCGAGAATTTTAATTTATTGGTTAAATTTAAATTCTTGCAATTTATGCATGTTAGGTGATCATGGGTTTAGACTTATGTATGGTTTTACTTTTTGCACATGGATGGTTTAAATTGGGGTTGGAGCCCTATAGTTGTGTTTTTCAATTGAGGTTGGAGCCTCGCTTATGTGCGTACTGTTATGTGATTTATTATGTGGCTTTCCATATTACTGTTTTTGATGTCGGGGTATGCCCCGTGTAATTGTCTAAGGCCAATATGAAGATTGAGCCTTATTACTTTATGTCTTTTTCTTTTATTGTAATTTGAGAGTAGAGATAGGTGGTGAGGTTTTATTTTCATTTTGGAGATAATGCACCCATGGAGTAAGATGGACCACATTCAAGTAACAAGGAGGCCATAAGTGAAGACCCCTCAAAATGTTAGGGAGGGGAATCTCAATTGAAAAATATAATAGAGATAGGGCTCGTATTTTGTTACATCTTTCCGTTATGTGATTTAAACTGTTTATGTGGCATGTATGTTAGAACTTGTCATTGTGGAGTGGCTCCCACATATCACGCATAAGATAGGTAGAACCCATGATCATCACATGTTAGTATCATGCTAGGACATGTTATCTGTTTATGTGCTTGTTTGAAATGCATTTAATTGTACTTGCATTAATCAAGACTAATAAAATTGGATAACATATATGTTGGTGAGGTCGAACCGGACAACTCTCCGGTTGATTCGAAAATTCCCATTAAATATTAAGCTAATTTCGAATAATAGGTATTTAATTCTAGATGCAAATTTTGAATTAAATTCCTAGCATTCCATCAATAGGTTTTAAGTTTAGTAAGTGAAACTAGTTGTTGTCCGCGAGTCGTGGGATAGCTAGTGGAGCTTATTAGTTCTTAGTTACCTAATTGATCATTTTAAATGATCAATATTTCGTGGTCAATTTTGGCAAGGGCGATGTCCACGAGTCTTGGGTCGTTCGAACTAAGTTTTGATCATGATCTTATGATTGATGGGTCTAGCTTAACGCCTAAGTAAATATGGATGTCGCACGAGTCGTGGGTCCATATTGAAAGATAGGTGATGCAAAAACAATTACTAAGAGTTCTAAAGGTGTTGGAATTGGTAAGTTGTACCGACCTAGGGTTTTACTTAGAATGTCCGCGAGTCGTGGGTTCGAGGTAAAATGCTTAGGATCATAGTACCTATTGGGAAACGCGTTCCTCTTAGGTCTTTGGGAATTATAGATCTTTGAAAAACAGTGACCTTATCTTTTGTATATCGTTATAATTCAGCATGCTCACTAGTTCTCTGTTTTACCATTTGGGTCGTAGATTCTGTGATTCTCTACGTGTTTTGAAATGGCAACCAAAAACCCTCTTGTATGGATCCTCGAGTCAAACAAGTTGACTGGTCCCAAATATTCTGATTAGCTGTGGAATCTAAAAATCATTTTAGATTCTGAGAAGAGAACTTATGTTCTCTTCGAAAGGGAGCCTAGTGCCGAAGGGGACGCTCCCACTCGGGCCGAGCGGGATGCGATCCAGAAGTGGAAGGATGATAATCTCCAAGCCCGTTGCCTTATGTTGGCTAACATGTCTCCGGACTTGCAAAGGCAACATGAAGCCATGGAATTCGCTTGGGAGATTTACGACCACTTAGAGAAACTTTACCGCCCTCATGAACGTGTTACAAGGTATAACACTTTAAAGGAATTGTTCCACTTGAGAATGAGGGAAGGTTCAAGTGTCCATGAATATGGACTCAAGTTTCTCGCCCTTACTGAGAAACTTGCTTCCATGGACATGCCACTGAAAGATGAGCTTTCAGTGGATTTGTTGCTAGCGTCGCTCCCACCATCATTCAACCCATTTGTCCTTAACTTCAATAAGAATCATGCTGGTGCTACTGTAGCTGAGCTGATTAGTCAGCTTGTGACTGCTGAAAACACGATCAAGAAGGACAATAAGGTTCTGATGGTGAATGCTCCATCTTCCTCTTCTGGGCCTTCTAAAGGTAAGGGCAAAAAAGCCCAAAAGAAGAAGAAAAAACCCCTTAGGCCCACTGGTGGTGTTTCGAAGGGGAAGGCCCAAAAGAAGAAGCTTGATCAGAAAGAGGATGTTTGCTTCCATTGTGGCAAAGCGGGACTTTGGAGGAGAAACTGCCCATATCTAAAGAAAGGTATGTTTCTCATTGAAGTAAATCTTTCTATTAATTCTAGTTCTTGGGTACTTGATACCGGTTGTGGAGCTCATATCTATAATGATGTACAGATGCTAAATGAAGTCCAACAACTCAGAGAAGGAGAATGTGTCTTGAAGATCGGCGATGGCTCAAATATTAAAGCTCGAGCTTTAGGCACAATTAGATTAGATTTAGGTAGTTTTGAGTTAGTTTTAAATAAAGTCCTTTATGTACCGAGCATTATTCATAATATAATTTCAGTTCCAATTTTAGATTGTGAAGGTTATGAAACTTATATTAAGAATGGTAAATACTTTATCAAACGGAACAACTCTTCCGTTCACATCGGTACTCTAAGTAATGGACTTTATCTAACTCAAAATATCAATATTATGAATATACAACGAAAAACTAAACGTAAGAGAGATCACAAAGTTTCAGCTCCCTTATGGCACGCTAGATTGGGACACATTTCCAAGAATAGAATTTGCAAGATAAACACTTTACGATCATTCTCTGAAAATGATCTCAAAGAGTTGACTTCTTCCGAATCCTATCTCAAAGGAAAAATGTCCAAAGTTCCTTTTAAAGGAACTGTGGAACGTGCCACTAAGGTTTTGGATTTGATCCGTTCTGATGTTTGTGGACCGCTTAGTGTAAGCACTAGAAACAATCATCAGTATTTCATAACCTTTACCGATGAGTTTAGTCGATATGGTTATGTATACTTAATGAAGTATAAATCTGAAGCTTTTGAGAAATTCCTAGAATTTCAAAAGGAGGTTGAGAACCAAACTGGTCACAAGATCAAAACACTTCGATCTGATCGAGGAGGCGAGTATCTTAGAGAAGAATTCCTTAATCATCTCAAAGATAATGGGATTATCTCTCAGTGGAGACCTCCGGGAACTCCTCAACTCAATGGAGTTTCTGAGAGAAGGAATCGAACCCTACTTGACATGGTTCGTTCCATGATGAGTTTTACTAACTTACCACATTCCTTCTGGGGTTATGCCCTAGAAAGTGCAGCAAAGATTTTGAATCTAGTTCCCTCTAAGTCAGTCCCTAAAACGCCCTATGAAATGTGGCATGGTAAAATCCCTAGTTATTCTTACTTAAGAGTTTGGGGTTGTCCTGCTTACGTGAAGAGGACAGTGGGAGATAAGCTAGAATCTCGTTCTAACTTATGCTACTTCGTAGGTTATCCTAAGTAATCCATAGGATACTACTTCTACGATCAATCTGAGCAAAAGGTGTTTGTTTCCAGAAATGCCACTTTTCTGGAGGAACCGTTCCTTAAAGAAAAGAAAGGCAAGATCATAGAATTAGAAGAAGTACAAAGTAACCCCACGCCACCCACTGAAGAAACGTCCCCTTCTGATCAACTACAACCAATCACGAATTTCGATACACACGTAAATCCCCCTCTAAGGCATTCTGAACGCACTCCTAAATAGCCGGAGAGATGGTATGGATTTTTCCATGAGATCTCTCAAAAGGATAATGATCCTTTAACATATGAGGAGGCGTTTTCAGATTCTAACTCTGAACAGTGGATAGAAGCCATGAAATCCGAAATGGATTCCATGAACTCCAACCAAGTTTGGACCTTGGTAGATTTGCCTGATGAGGTCAAACCCATAGGTTGCAAATGGATCTTTAAGAGAAAGCTTGGAGTTGATGGAAGCATTGCAGTCTACAAAACAAGACTGGTTGCAAAAGGATTCACTCAAAGACCCGGCGTGGACTTTGATGAAACTTTTTCACCAGTTGCAATGCAAAAGTCTATTCGAATCATGCTTGCCATTGCTGTATATTATGACTATGAGATATGGCAAATGGATGTGAAAACTGCCTTTCTCAATAGTGACATTGATAAAGACATTTATATGGAGCAACCCATAGGTTTCACATTCAGTGGGAGTGAGCAAAAGGTTTGCAAACTCCATAGATCAATCTATGGATTGAAACAGACTTTTAGGAATTGGAACATTCGTTTTGATGAATCAGTCAAAGCGTTTGGCTTCATTCAAATTTCGAATGAATCATGTGTGTATACAAAGGAATTAGAGACCTCAGTGCAATTCTTAGTACTTTATGTAGATGACATCCTTCTTATTGGGAATTCGAAGGATGACATGAAAGTAACTAAGTTATGGTTATCGAACCAATTCGAGATGAAAGATCTTGGTGATGCGTCCTACATCGTTGGAATTAAAATCTATCGAGATAGATCTAGAAGGTTAATAGGACTATCACAGTCGATGTACATTGACAAAGTATTGAAGAGATTCAATATGGAGTCAGCAAAGGTTCAGAACCTTCCTATGAGTGTAGGAACATCTCTTTCTAAGAAGATGTGTCCTAAGACTAACCTTGAGAAGGAAAGACTTATACACCTTATGCATCAGCAATAGGAAGCATAATGTATGCAATGTTATGTACTCGACTGGATGTGGCTTATGCACTTAGTGTAACAAGTCGTTTCCAATCTGACCCTGGAGATGGTCACTGGGCTGCCGTAAAGAATATTCTTAAGTACTGGAAAAGTACTAAAGATTTATTCTTAGTTTACGGAGGTTAGAAAGATCTTATTGTCGAAGGATACTGCGATGCAAGCTTTGCATCTGACTTAGATGATTTTAAGTCAATGTCAGGATACATTTTCTTCCTAAAGGGCCGAGTAGTGAGTTGGAAGAGTTCCAAGCAAACGACCACTGTAGATTCGACCACTGAGGCCGAATACTTAGCTGCAAATGATACAGCTAAGGAAGGTGTTTGGATTAGAAACTTCATTCAAGAGTTGAATGTTGTTCCTAGCATGAAAGACTCCATTACTGTGTTTTGTGACAACACTAGGGCGGTTGCTCAAGCAAGAGAACCAAGATCTCACCAACGGACCAAGCACATTATGAGGAAGTATCACCTAATCCATGATATTATCAAAAGAGGAGATGTACAAATTGAGAGGGTCGCATCAACAGAGAACGTGGCAGATCCACTTACTAAACCCCTTAGTCGAGAAGCTTTCCAAGGTCATCTTCAAAAGATAGGTCTTAGAGTAGCTTCAGAATAGCTTTGACGGGCAAGTGGGAGATTGTTAGGAATAGTACCCTAGAAAGCCGATTGTATATCCGCTTTGTGCTTTTCCTTATTGTAATCACAGACAATCTTTGAATAAAAATAACGAATTGAGGCAACACTTCTTTATATGCTCTTGTTTGGTATGCGTTTACTTCAGTTGTGCATGTATGAAAACTCCCCTAATCCTGATGACTTTAGGACTCTACCATTTGGGTGAAATGGTTAATGAAACGAGCCCTAAATCACATAAGTCATGATTAGTAAAATACTCCAATCCGATGAGTCCTACAGACAGTGGGAGTGTCAACCTGACTTCTCTAAGGCTTGCTTGTGGGATCACGCCCTTAAGAAGGACCACCTTGTTTCATGGAGGTGCAAAGTGTATAGTTGATACGTGTGTGATACACGAGGGTGCTTGCTTCCATAAGTAATTTCACTGAGGTGCCCCGTGCGAGAAGATTCCTAAATGGGAAAGGAAGTTTCTATTTCAGGAAATGGAAACTTCCTGATTAGGAAATATCTCACGAGTCATTGATGTGATTAATTAATCCTTAGACTTGAGGTTCCATGTCACTTTATGAGTTAACTCTGTAGTCTTAGGTATAAGCTTTAAAGAGTGTCACCTTAGACAACTGATTCAAGGCTTATGCTGGGCCTGCACAAGTGATTCATGAAAGTGGATGAGAATCAAGAAAGGACCTACACTTACATCTGCAAGGTGATCTCTTATTGTGTAAGTCATTCATATGCCATATGCAGTCCTTGGCCAAGGCAGTAGATCAAGACATCAAGAAAAGGGTTTCTTGGATCGAGATCAAATGGATATGAAATGCACTTAGCTTTAAGACCAGATTATTAGGGTTCTGATTATTCCCTCCACCACCACCACCACCACAACCTCAACCGGTTCAACCGCCACCTCTACCACCAGTTAGGGACTCTCGCGGGATTTTTTTCAATTATAATCCCCCACGGTTCGTGGGTACCATGGATGATGCCGTGGCGGAGGATTGGCTATCCCGGTTGGAGAGAATCTATAAAATTCACCAATTCACTCCTCTTGAACGAGCTCAATTTGCCATTTTCCAATTTGATGGAGAAGCTTTCGATTGGTGAGAGAGGACCCGGGAGAAGCTAGAGGTTGCCGGTGAGAAAGTTACTTAGGATGTATTCAAGAGGGAGTTCTGGGAGGCCTTTGTTCCCGAGGTTGTCCGAGAGAGAAAGGAGCAAAAATTTATGTATTTGAAGTAAGGGGGCCGATCGGTAGCTCAGTATTTAGCCGTCTTCAATAGGCTCGGTAAGTATGCTCCACAAATCACAAGGGATGGGAAGAAGAAAGCTAGAAAATTTATTGCTGGTTTGAGAGAGGATCTAAGGCATGGACAAGCCAGGTACAACTTTGAGTCTTTCGCTGACACCGTCCAATGTACCTTTGTCCAAGAGGAGTACCGGAAGAAGGACCCCGACCCTAGAGCACATCACCCGGGGCAAGGATCGGGATCCGATTCCAAGAGGCCCACTTACCTGGCGGCTCTACCCCCCAAGGTTCCATTTACAAAGGGTCCGGGGAAGAAACCCGAATGATGGGTCTGGCACAACCACCACAGCAAGCACCTGTACCACCCCAACAATCCAAACCTTGTACACATTGAGGTGGTCTCAATCACACATGTGAGAACTACCGACGTGTCACGACCAGGCATCCAAGCATATGTTGGCCAATTAGCTTATTGAGTGGGAGGGGTAATGCACCGAAAGGTGTTGTTTTGTCTCGGAGCCTTTGATATTATGGAGTCAGGCATACCAACCCGATTGAATTCGGGGAGCTTGTTACCGGTCTAGGACTTGACTAGGAGGCAAGTCTAGGGTTTCCAAGCACTCAACTGGTTGGGGACTATTGCCGCCTCCCTGATGAGCTCATGGCAGAGCGAAACCGGTTGTGCATTCGAGTGGAATTGAAAGCTGGAAGCCAAGTGGCGCAGAAATGCTGCAGGAGTACTCCGACCCTGTGAAAGCTGGCATCAGAGCGAGTCACACTCCTATTGCTAAGGGGGTTGCACAAAGAAGTACGACGAGTGTGAGATCACGGCATTGAGTGCGACAGATGCAAGAGGTACGACACGTTGCTTAGTGTAAGGGACACGGAACAATGCTTCAGTTAGAGGGAACGACACAAAAGCATATATGAACCGGTGCAAGGGGCATAAGAACTATCATGAGTAGGTTGCGTGAAGGCGATCCTAGAAGAGGACGGAGTCTTTCTATCATCCATGCAACGAGGGTGTTGCCATGATCAGATGGGGGAGAATGTCACGACCTACAAGTCGCGACCAAGCATCCAAGCACTTGTTGGTCGGTTAGTTTATTGAGCGGGAGGGGTAATAGCCCGAAAGGCATTATTTTATCTCGGGGCCTTTGATATTGTGGAGTCAGGCATGCCGACCCGATTGAATTCAGGGAGCTTGTCGCCGATCTAGGACTTGACTAGAAGACAAGTCGAGGGTTTTCGAGTACTCAACTGGTTGGGGGCTATTGCCCCCTCCCTGATGAGCTCATGGCAGAGCGAAGTAGATTGTACATTCGAGTGGAATTCAAGGCTAGAAGCCAAGTGGCGCAGAAATGTTGTGCGAGTACTCTGACCCTGTGAAACGACGTCGCCTTGGTGCTTGTTTGATATGTGGATCCATGGAGCACCAATTGAGTAGATGTGTCCGAATGGAGGTCAGAGCCAATTGGTTCGGGCTAGAGCTTATGCCATTGATGGGGAGGAGCAGGATGCAGAGATTGATCCCGTTACCGTCGTTGAAGGTACCATATACATTTATGGCATGAGCATATATGCATTATTTGATCCTAGAGCCACGTATTCTTTTCTTTCACGTGGTATTGCTGCTTCTATGTGCTTGCCTGTTGTGTGTACTTCTGCTTGCTATGTGATTAGTTCCTCTTGTTTTTTTTTTGGGGGGGATGGGGGAGCCTTATTTCTGATGGGGTGTTTAAGCGAGTTCCGATGAGCACTGAGGGTCGTGACTTCTTGACGGACTTTTTTTAGATGCCCATGAGTCGGTATGATGCAATTTTGGGTATGGATTGGCTTTACAAGCATTGTGTAACGGTTGATTGTTGGGCTAAGAGAGTCCAGTTGGGATCAAAAGTGGTTGTGGGTTTTGGTTTGAAGACTCTTCCTTTGTTATCTTTCACTGAGGCTCATAAGTGGATTTGTGTTCAAGGCATCAGCATCATCTTCATCATATACATCATTTCATCCTCTCATTCCCTTATTTCATCCAAGGTTGGTTCTATATATATGTGTGTGCGTGTGTGTGTTTATGTGCATATGTGTGTGTGAATGTGAAAATTTGTTAAGGAATCTTTGATCTAAATTTATATTCTTTTTGCTAAACATGATTGTGTGTATATATATAAAGATCATTACATTTATTGCTCATATGACTTGGTTGTTGGTGGATTTAATGAGTATGTGTACATATGAGGGTTTTGTGAATAGTGGTGGGTGATTTTGAGTATGCAAACTTGTGTTATATGATGCTTACTTGAGATATAATGTGTGTATGAATGTTACGAACTTGTGGTGACCTTGTTTTCCTGCATTGAACATGATTTGAGTTGAGTTTTGGTGCATTTTCTCTTCAACCGTTGTTGCCCTTGTTTTTCGAGTAGAGGATCCCGGTCGGGATCCCTTTCAGTTCAAAATCAATACCGGTCGGGATGGCTTGGTCCGAAATTTTGCTACAAGGCTGTCCCGGTCGGGACCTATTTTACACTCAAAACCATCCCGATGGGAGTTCAACTTTGTGCATTTTAATCTATTCATACCTTTTAACCGTTTTCTCTCGATCTATGCCTTCTTGTGAATTAATTATGAATTGTCAATAATTATTTCATCAATTTTAACATCTTGTAACATGCATAATCATGTCGTTCGTCGAATATTTGGTTCATAAGTCTAGAGTCTTATGTACACTTGTGTTTCTTGCATAGAGTTCGATCCGGTTGTTGAGGAGCAGGGTCCGTAGGTTTCTCTTCTTCTTCTTCATTCTCCCTCTTTTGTCAAGGTGAGGTTTATTTGTAAGTTAATAGAACCCATAACACCTTGTGTGACTATTTAAGCCAAAATGTAATACTTATACGTATGCTTTAGAAAATGATTACTTACGCAAATATTTTCAAATGTTTTCACGAAAAGCATTTTGGTGAGAATTATTCACATATTATTGGGCCTGAGGAAATGTGTGAATGGACCCGGTACGGTATCGGGCCATCGGATAATCCATTTCATATAGAGTACATTTTGAGAATATGTTCGCGCGACTTGGGTTACCTGAAGGCGGGATATTCTTAAGCCGGTGGTGTTGCCCCATCGAAAGAGCGGGTAGGAGTCATGATCCCCCGACTCAGAATGAACGAACGAACGGGGTGGTAGGGCCTTGCAAACCCTTCCACCACCCTGGAAGAAGAAGGATGGAAAACTATGTTTTATTACGATCATGGTCACAATTACGGTTATGTTATGTTTACGAACGTGCATGAACACCTATTAACTTGAACGTAATGCATACACTACGGGTGTAAGATTGGAGAAATGCCCTATCGCTGGGCCACGTTTTATTATTACGAAATTGTAATGTAATTAATTGATATTTATAATTCCGAAGGATGTATTTCTTAACTTTTGCACTTGGGATTTCATAAAACCTTACTCAGAGTTATGAATTGCATATGCATGCGTTATATTTACTTCTGCCCCTTACTCAGTCTTTCGACTGACCCCCACGTTGGTTTCTAGATCTTTTGTAGGTATGCTAGGTGGGTAACAAGTCTTAAAGGAGTCTTTATTTTGGGTCTAGCACGTCTCATGTTCATCCTTTACTTTGTTACTATGTTAGTTTGGGATCATGTATCATGCTATTTTGGAGTACTTGTAGGATTTGGGCCGAGTAGGCCATCGGTGTTGCAATTATGCATTTGTATGTTGGAGTTGCATACTTTAATATGCTAGTTTAATGTTTATGTTTCCGCCTTTATACGTTTACATCATTATGTATAAGGTTAAGGGTTAGCCCCGCTTAGCTAGGTTGAGTTATTTTATTTTGTGACCCGTTCACCACGGGTTTGATTCATATACGGAAATCCATTTCATATGTGGATTGGACTAATGGTGGCGCCTATCGATGCGGGTGCTACAAGGTCAACAATTTCCCAAAGACCACCATCAGAATCCTTTTGTAAATATCATAATAACTATGTTCACGAGACTGTCAGATGTGGACACCTTAAGGACGAGATAGAAAGGTTGGTCCGACAAGTGTGTATTCCAAGTTCATCTCGCATTGACCCCATAAGACCGGGGGAGACATCGAAACTCGGCAAGAACAAAGGAGACGAATAGAGAACGATACCCTGGGGGAAGAGATGCAGATCAGGGGTGTGATACAGATGATTATGGGAGGGCCCACTGATGGGGATTACATGCGAGTTTGCAAGGTACATGCCAGGACGGTTTCGAAGGTACCAAGCACGGAGAAAACATAATCGATCCAGACACCGGCTAGTCCTCCCACTCTATTTGGACCTGAGGATCTAAAGGGATTTCAGGTACTTCACAATGATGCTTTAGTTATTACTACTCTTATTGTTCATCACTAGGTATCGCGAATCTTTATGGATGGAGGCAGCTCGGTGGATGTGCTTTTCTTTAGTGCATTCAAACAGATGGAACTGAGAGGAGTGGAATTGGAGCCGGTAGGTACTTCCCTATACGGGGTTTGGGGGAGAGGTTGTTCATCTGATGGGCTAAATCCTCCTCCCCCTGACTTTAGGCAAAGGAACCCAGATGAAGGCCTGACAAATCCGCTTTATGGTTGTAGACGCTCCATCGTCATACAATAAGTAGGAGGGACAATTGGTGAGGTTCGCGGAGATCAGGTTGCGGCTCGTAGGTACTATATGAAAACTATTTGCAAGGAAAAAGATAAGCATGAGCCCAAGGTTCGAGATCCATCGGGCGACCACGGAGGGAACAAGAGAAAGTTAAGTGCCACAGAATGAGGGTCCATGGAGCCCACTGGCAAACTAATGACAGACCAATTGGTACCCTGAGAAATAGATAAAACTACCCGCATTCGAGTTCAATTGCTAGAAGACCCATAGCAAATATTGGCGAAAGTTTTGAGAGAAAATGTGGACATTTTTGCATTCGGACCATAGGATTTAGTTGGGATGGAACCTATGGTGGTAGAGCATAAGCTGAATATAATCCTGCCGGCTAAACCAGTTAAACAGAAAAAATGACATTTTGGATTTGAAAAGGACATGATTATAAAATCAGAGGTGGACAAGCCCCTCAGAGCTGAGCACATGGTGGAGATTCAATTCCCCGAGTGGCTCTCAAATATTGTGCTTGTACCAAAATCAGGAGAGAAATGGAGAGCTTGCATAGAATTCCGCAATCTAAATAAAGCTTGCCCAAAGATTTCTACCCTTTGCCCAAAATTGACCAATTGTAGATTCAACGGTCGGAAGTGAACTGCTCAGCATGAAGGATGTGTCTCAAGGCTATCATTAGACCCTATTGGCTTGAGAGGACAGAAAAATAGTAAGTTTCGTTGCTTCATGAGGTACTTATTATTATGTAGTTTTGCCTTTAGGACTAAAAAATGCACGACAACTTACTAAAGGATGGTGGATAGAGTGTTCAAAAAGTAGATAGGCTAGAATATTGAAATGTATGTTGATGATATGTTGGTGAAAATAAAAAGAAGGAGAACTATGTAGCAGAACTTAGGGAAACTTTCCAGATATTAAGAAAATTTCAATTAGAATTGAGCCTTGCTAAGTGTGTCTTCGGAGTTACAACAGGGAAGTTCCTAGGATATCTAGTGACAGAACGCAACATGGAAGTGAATCTAGAGAAAATAAAAAACATACAGGATATGCAAGCTCATAGGAACATAAACGAGGTACAACAACTTGCTTGGAGGTTAGCAGCTCTCAACAGGTTTATAGCCAGGTCAACAGAAAAGAGTTTACCCTTTTTCAAAATCCTAAGTGCCTGACAGATCCTTGAATGGGGAAATGAAACGGAACAAGCCTTTCAAGCAATAAAGACTCACCTTGCTAAATTGTCCCCGTTGACAAAGCCACGGGAAGAAGAGCCCCTCATAGTGTATTGTCCATTGGCGGAGCAGCAGTAAGTACTGGCATAATAAAAGAAGAGGATAACAATCAAAAACCCATATATTACGTAAGTAAGCTATTAAATGGAGCTGAAGGAAGATACTCGGAGATAGAAAAAGCTGCACTACCCTAAATCACGACTGCTCGTCATCTACGCCCTTATTTTTTATCACATCCGATAGTGGTGCATACAAACTTTCAACTGAAACAAGTCCTTAGGGGAGTTGAAAGCTCAGGAAGGTTGATGAAGTGGGTCATCGAACTAGGAAAGTACGACATCGAGTAAGAACCGTGAAGGGCTATTAAAGCACAAGCACTGGCTGAATTTATCACGAAAACTACAAAGATGGAGGGAATAGAAGCAAGGTGGACACTCTACATCGATGGCTCAGTTGGGGTCGAAGACAGTGGAGCAGGAATTGTCTTGAGAACCCCCTAAGGAGAAGACATAGAATACGTGATGAGAATCGAATTCAGGGCTTCGAATAATGAAGCAGAGTATGAAGCCCTAATAGCAGGGATGGAAATTGCTTTGGGTGTGGGAGCGAAGAGGGTTCAGTTCTATTCCGATTCCTAACTGCTGGTAAAGCAAATAGCAGGTGAATTCGAAGTCAAAGAGGAGATAATAATGACCTATATGACACGTGTGGTCAAGTTGAGATCCAAACTTTTAGATAATATTGAGATTAATCAGATTGACCGTCAACAGGATAAGAAAGCAGATGCACTGGCGGACATCATACCTGAGGTTCTTACTATAAAAAAAGCAGCAAGATTCGGGGAACTAGGGTGAAGACTGTACTAGAAAGGATATTCGCAACTATGGATGAAATGCTTAACCGAGATGCAAGGAATAGAAATCCTCAAAGACATGCATGAAGGGACATGTGGGGGCCATGAAGGAGGTAAGACACTACCTAAGAAGGCACTTTGGGCCGGATATTTCTAGCCATCTACGAGGCTTCAGATGTACTCGAAGTGGGAAGGAGTTGCAAAGCTTGCCAATTGCATGGAACCGCAATCAAGCACCCTACTAAATATCTACACACCATGAGTTCGCCTTGTCCTTTCGTCGTGTGGGGGATAGACTTGGTAGGACCCCTACCCAGTTCGGTAAGTAAAAAAAGATTCATTATAGTAGCGATCGACTATTTTACAAAATATGTGGAAGCCGAGGCCCTAGCTCGGATAACGGAAAGAGACATAATAAAAGTTTTGTGAAAAAATATACGTTTTCATTTTGGTATACCTAGAATACCAATATCTGATAATGGAACCCAGTTCGTAGGTACAAAGGTACAAGCTTGGTGCATAGAGAGGTAGATCGAGCAACACCCCACGTCGGTGGCCCACCCATAGACAAATGGGCAAGTTGAAGTGACGAACAGGACAATTGTTCGCGGTGTAAAGGCCATATTGGAGCACAATGGAGAAAAATGGGTAAACGAGCTGCTAAATGTCCTCTGGGCCTATAGAACTATGCCACGAAGGGCCACCGGAGAGACACCTTTCAGCATGGTGAACGGGACCGAAGCAGTGATACCGGGAGATATTCTTGGGGAGTCGAATCGAATAAAGAATTTTAATATAAAAGAGAATGAGGATCTACTTTCAAGTTCCCCAGACATGATAATATAAAAGAGAATGAGGATCTACTTTCAAGTTCCCCAGACATGATAGACGAACACCGAGAACTAGCACATCATCACGAGGTTAGTTACAAGGCCAAGATACAAGCATCTTTCAATAAAGGGGTTCAACCAAGGGAGTTCCATATGGGAGACTTAGTCTTGAAGAGAGTAGAAGTATCCAAGTAAATAGGAAAGCTAGATAGGGCTTGGGACGGCATAGTGACAAAAGTTCTGATGGAAGGTGCCTATAAAATTGCAGAGGAAGGAGCAGATGGCGAATGAAGGGAGCTACCCCAAGCTTGGAATGTGCAACACTTGAAGAAGTTCTGCACTAAGAGAAACCCCGTTGCACTCTTTTTCCCTTATAAAATATTTTTTCCCACAGGGTTTTTGGCTTATAGGGTTTTTAATGAGCAGCTAGGGGTGTTAATCGGTAAAACAAACTGAACCGAACCGAAATTTCGGTAAACCAAAATTTCGGTACTCCATTTTGAATAACCAAATACCGAACCGAACTTCACGGTTCGGTTCGGTGAAAATCGAAAATATTTCGGTTTGGTTCGGTGAAAAACCATCTAACCGAACTTCAATGGGGTAATTTGAGAAAAAAAATATGGAAAAATGAGGTAAAAACCTGCTTGCAACCTGAAGACAGAGAGCATATACAACACATTTGCAGCCTGAGTAACATAAATAAGCCAAAAACCTACTTGCAACCTGAGTAACATAAATAATTGACAACTTGCAACTAACAATTGACAATTTAAAACCATCCATCTGGCTGCCATGAGCCATCATTCATTAAGTTTAGAAAACATAGCAAGTCAGTAACACAAATTGCAAATAGACAATAACAGTAGTCTTCAACAAACATCTAATAGAACCGAAATAAAAGTCATAATTTGCAAGTCTTCACAAACATCCATGATCCAATAGAAACTCTTCAACAACAACTTCAGGCCATTCTTAGTCATTGATTCATCACCTACAATACAAAATCCATTGCAATGATGTTTCAAAAATAAAATAAAAGCCATATCTGTGATCAAACTTATCACAATAATAAAGGTTTTACCAATTACCAAACACATGGTTGAGTAACCCATCATAATCCGATAATATTTGACTTCGTTCCAACAACGGACACCAAATCTACAATTAAAAAAACATAAAAATTATTAAATCATTAAATGAAAAACAGATTTACAAAAAGCATAAATCATTAAATCATACCTTCTTCAATTTTTTGAATGAACTCATATTCTTCCTCATATGATTTGACAGGACGACGACGAAGCCAATCTTGACAGCAAATCAAAGCTTGTGCCATCTTTGGAGTTAATGAAGATCTAAGGTCATCAATGATGCGCCCACCGGTACTAAATGCCAACTCCGATGCCACGGTAGAAACGGGCATGGCAAGCAAATCACGAGCCAATCTAGATAAAATGGGGAATCTAGGGGAATGCATTTTCCACCAATTGATGATTTCAAAATCATCAGAATCTTTCTCAATCCCTTCATTCAAAACATATCCACCTCCGATTGATCGACTTTTCCAATTTCTAATATCATCTTATAATATGTCTTTATTTTTGCCCTTGCACCTCTTCTTTCTCGCTCAGATTCGGATAAAGGAGATGAGCTTCCATCACTACTATCCGAAGGAGATGAACTAAAAGAAGTCCGTGATGGTGGAAGTGTAGCAAAGTAAAGCTCCTTGTACTCTTCAAAAACATCAAAAAGGACTTTTTTGGCCAAACTTATCATGTCTTGTCCAGTGTCCTCACCATACATATTCTTGATTACATACTCAACATATTCCAATTTGTGATGGGGATCAAGCATCACGGCAACATATAACATCATATTCATCTTTGAAATATTCCCCTAATATTTTTTGAACTTTAGCTTCATTCTCTTTGTCGTGTCTATCAACACATCGTCGTTACTCTTGAACCACTACTTTAGCAAATCATCTATATCACTAAACTCATCAAGAAAAGTGTTAGATGTTACAAATAAAGAACCAGAAACTCAAAAAGTAAGTTCATAGAAATGTTGCAACACTTTAACCAATCTGTCCACCATAGCCCAATCCTCTTTTGATGGCAATCCCAAATCTCCATGAGTTCCACCAGGCGTAAAATCAGCCCGGAAGTCAGCATAACAAATCTCAAATCTATCAAACATACCCGGATAAATCAAAGTTGTCTCTAACATCATATAAACTGAATTCCACCGAGTTGGAACATCTAGACACAAAGATTTCTTACTTTGCACTTTTTCCTCAGCCACATAATTATTGAACTTCCTCAATCTAACAGGTGATTGCTTGACATATTTTACCGCGGTGCGATCGTTCAACAGATTTATTCATTTCTTTCAACCCGTCCCTAACAACTAGAGCCACAATATGAGCCAAACACCTCATATGCAAATACTTCCCGCCTAAAATAGAAGTACCCCAAGTAGTCAATCTTCTTTTCAAGTAAGTTGTATCATTTGATGAAGCATTATCAACAGTTATTGTAAAGATCTTATCAACACCCCAATCAAGCAAGCATTTCTTAATTAATAATCGTACTTATACCTTTATGTGAAGGACATGGAATGAAATTAAGAATTATTTTATGCAATTTCCAATCCTCATCAATGAAGTGACCAGTCAAAGCCATATATGTTAATCTTTGATCGAAGTCCAAGTATCAATGATCAATGAGAGACGTTGTCCAAATTTCTTAAAAGAATTCTTCAATTTATTTTCTCATCACGTAACAATCTCTTGTAATGGTTGTTCTTGATACCACATGAAATTGAGGACACACAACAGACATAAAGTACCTAAATCCTTCATTCTCAACAAACTTAAAAGGCAATTCATCAACAACAGTCATTCGTGCTAAAGCCTTTCTCACAGCCTCATAATCAAATTTCCAATTAGATGACACTGCATTATCACCAGTCATAATTTGACAAAAACTTTGAATGGTACGAGTATCAGCTAATGAGGCATTATCGGGGTGTTTCTTACATACCTTCATGTGACTATTCATACCCTAAGTCCCATTTTTTGTTGGATCAGTTGCATAGGTTCGACCACAATGTTTGCATTTTGCTCTTGGTTTTCCATATTCATCGATATAAAGAATGAAATGATCCCAAGCCTTGGCCCTCTTAGTCATTACCTTTCTCTTTGGCCTTCCTTCAGTCTCCTGCTGAGCTTCTGATAGATCTTTTTGCTTTGATTCAGTATTATCACTCAAATTTAAAACATCAACTGGAATATCTTCAAAAGATGTAAGATTGGGTGGAATCAAAGAATTTGAAGGTGGATTCATTGTTGTTGAGTCAGTATTTTCAGCTTCTTTTTCCATTCTGTAAAAAATAAACAATAACAGATTATCAAAACCCCCCCAAAAAATCGATTTCAAAGAACTTTATCAACAAATAATGAAATATATTGTAAATTCCAACAAAACCGTAAAGAGTAACAACTAACAAGTATGAAAATCTATTCAAAAAAAATATCAGAATTTCAGCTTAAATTTACCTTCTTGTTGACTTGCTTAGTGCTGGAGATTGGAGATGCACAAGCCACAAGTCCAGCTGGGTCGGTGCGGCGGCAAGGTGTGGAGCTCTGGTTGAGACGGCGACGGCGGCAAGGCATGGAGGTGGGAGGTTTGGAGGTGGGCGAAAAACTAGGGTTTATGTCGGGAAGAGAAAGTGAAGTGAAGAGTGAAGACTGACTTCTCAAGTTGACTGTCTCAAGTCTGAAAATGAACTAAAGTTGTTAATTGTGTAATTGTTTTTGAAAGTTCAAAACACGTTTTCGAAAACGTTAAAGCAGAGCTGCACAAGTGTGGAACTCAAAAATGTAAAAGTATTATATTAATATCTATATATATTAATATATATATATATATATATATATATATATATATATATATATATTTTTTTACATATAAATAATTTTGGTATTCGGTACAGTACGGTACATTGTATCAAAATACGAAACCAAACCGAATACCAAAATGTTAAAAAAAATATAATTTTGGTTCAGTAATCGGTACCGACTGAAATTTCAATTTTGATCGGTTCGGCCGGTTTACCCAAATTATGGACACCCCTAGAGGCAGCATTATCGGCGTAGTAGCTTAGATTTCCTGCTTTCATGTTCATTTTTTATATTCTAAACATAGTTTTGAATACCATGAATAATATATGTTGAGTTTTACTTTTGAATCTTATGAGTTATACTGTTAGTGTTTACAGAGCTCTGGAAGGATTTATTTGTTGAATTATTATAACATTAATTTGATTAAGAAAATTCTACTATTGGGGTAGGTGCTCTTGAGGATGGATATTTGGGAAACCTAGAATGAATGGTCGTTTGATTTACGATCAAAGGGAATCCTGTAAGAAATCAGATTGTCACCTTGGAAGTGACGGGATACAACGATATTGGATACACACAATGAATAAATAAAAATGATGATTCTGAGATGGGAAATTGAGGCTAGGATTTAAATCTTAGGAAGTCCATTTTCAAAAAGTTCGATAAGTTGTTTTTTGAAAATTAGGATATCTTGAGATTTATTTAGAATATTTCCAAAATTTTGAGAACTCTCCCGACCCTAGAGTTCCAAAGCCAATATTCCCGATACGTAACTCATCCATTAATCAATTCAAACAAAGAAATATACACCAACAACAAAAAATTGTGAATGCAAGATTGAAGCCAAGGAGCTCCAAAAAAAGCATGAAAAATGGCATAGCTCGGTTGTAATATATTTGGGGGGGGGGGGGGGGGGGGGCACATACTCACAACCAACAAAACATTAAAAACCGCAAAATAGAGGAGTATCTAATGAATTACAAGCTAAGCCTAAAAGCATAATTAGAATAACTTAAAATCCCTAACCATTGGAAATCGAAACAGAAAGCTGAGTATCAAGATAAGGGGGTAACATTAGCAAAGTTCTCTTCCTCTTCATTGCATAGTTACTGGGACGGGTAGGTTACCTAATCCACTATAACTATCCAAATAATCTCGAAGATTGACGGAGATCACCGCAGATCCATCAGAAAGAGCGGTTTCGACTTGAGCATGGAAATCTAAAAAGCCATGATGATAGTAACAGGCAGGCTCATCCACCAAAGCGAGGTCATATTCCGCGATTTCTTTAAAAGGAGCATATCCCTCGGCTCGGGCAGTGGTTAGCTTATCTGCAAGTGAAGATTTTAGTTCAGAGACTGTTTAAGCATGCTTAGAATTGGCTCTGTTTAAGCATGCTTAGAATTGGCTTGCTCCAGCTCATGCCGAAGCCCAGGTAAAAGTACCTCAGCATTTCGTAGCTTGGTTGTTTGCTCTGCCATCTCCTGCTTGACATCAATAAGTTGCTTCAGCTTCTTCTCCAACTGGATCTCTAGCATTTGGCTCTTTTTTCGAGTTGAATATTGGGCATAATGTGCCGAATCAAACTAAAATCCAGTCAGGCGAGCTGAAAAGGTAAGAGAGAAGAATCACATAAACTAATAAAAGAAAATAATAGAGAAATATATATAAGCATAGTCGGTGAGGATAAAAGAAAACCTTTTCCGTATGTTGAGCGAAGGCGTCCGCAGTCGCGAGACCGAATATCTGAACAAGAGTTTATTATCTTTGTTAGAAACAATCCCGACAAGAAACGAGTGGCTGACCATTACGTCGTTGGATTCTAAAACCGTGGTCATCTGATAAAGAGACTGGTAATCTCAGGGGACATATGGGCTATACACATACCCAGGTACTGAGAACTCAGGAGTAGAGTGAGAAGGAGCTTCCTAGGGCGAAACGAAAAAGGTGGCGGCATGTGTGGAAGTAGGTAGAGTCTGATCAGTAGGATCTGAGAAAATAGCCTCGGTAGTTTCACTAGAGGAGGATAGAAGCCCTTAACGTTTCTTCATCTTAAGGGGAACCGTACTGTGAGTTGCTAAAGCTTTTTGAAGAATCTCAATCTTGTTCTCACCTGAAAAAATAGAAAATTGTTAGGAATAGTGCCCTAGAAAGCCGATTGTATATCCGCTTTGTGCTTTTCCTTATTGTAATCACAGACAATCTTTGAATAAAATAACGAATTGAGGCAACACTTCTTTATATGCTCTTGTTTGGTATGCGTTTACTTTATCTGTGCATGTATGAGAACTCCCCTAATCCTGATGACTTTAGGACTCTACCATTTAGGTGAAATGGTTCATGAAACGAGCCCTATACCACATAAGTCATGATTAGTAAAATACTCCAAGCCGATGAGTCTTACAGACAGTGGGAGTGTCAACCTGACTCCTCTAAGGCTTGCTTGTGGGATCACGCCCTTAAGAAGGACCACCTTGTTTCATGGAGGTGGAAAGTGTATAGTTGATACGTGCGTGATACATGAGGGTGCTTACTTTAATAAGTGAGTTCACTGAGGTGCCCCGTGTGAGAACATTCCTAAATGGGAAAGGAAGTTTCTATTTCAGGAAATGGAAACTTCCAGATTAGGAAATATCTCACGAGTCATTGATGTGATTAATTGATCCTTAGACTTGAGGTTCCTTGTCACTTTATGAGTTAACTCTGTAGTCTTAGGTATAAGCTTTAAAGGGTGTCGCCTTAGACAACTGATTCAAGGCTTATGCTGGGGCTGCACAAGTGACTCATGAAAGTGAATGAGAATCAAGATAGGACCTACACTTGCATTTGCAAGGTGATCTCTTATTGTGTAAGTCATTCATATGCCATATGGAGTCCTTGGCCAAGGCAGTAGATCAAGACATCAAGAAAAGGGTTTCTTGGATTGAGATCAAATGGATATGAAATGCACTTTGCTTTAAGACCGGATTATTAGGGTTCTGATTATTCCCTTGCCCTAGATCTTGGTTGAGAGATAGTAAGTAGGAGGATTGTATCTCACATGAATCAATGACTTAAAGGTTCTGTCGAATCCGAACATTCCAATTCAGCTAGGGGTTAAACACCTGTTGCTAGACTATGGTCGTTTAATCTGTGGACTGATTAATTAATTAGTGAATTAATTAATTAGGGTCACTGCTAATTGAATTGAGAACCTAGAGGGTCACACACAACAACTTGGTTACATGAGTTGAGGCTTGAAAATGATTAAACGAGTTAATCGAGCCTAAGGGGTTCCACACGTGTGAAATCACACGTGTGGCTCACGTGATTGGACACGTGTCATTAAGACACGTGTGCCACACGTGATTAGGTGATGTTAAATAATTAATGGGTTAATTATTTAATAGACTTTGGTTTAATTTTGAATTAAAAAGAAAGTCTAATTTTGGAGAAAATAATCTAGTTAATTAATTATGAATTAATTAATTAGATAAAATTAAGTTATTTATTTTATAATAAATAAAGTATAAAATTATCCAAAAATAGTTTGGATATTTTTAGCTCTCTTAAAAGTTGACTAGAATTAGAATTCAAAGTCAAAGTTGGAAAATACTTGGTGATCAAGTAATAGGAGAGAGAGGAACCAAATCCTAGTCCAATAAGGACTAGGTTCGGCCGCCCCTCCCCTTTCCTATATATAGGGGAGCTCATGCTCCCCTTTAGAGCTAATTGACAATTCTTGGTTCATGTGTTGAACACCTTCCTTTCTCCAAGATTAAATTAAACCCTAGGTTAAGCCTAAACACTAACTAGAGAACTAGCATCCTTACTAGTTAGATTGTGATCAAGTTGGTGGACTTTCTCTAGAGACTTCAAGTTAGAAGTTTGAAGATTCGAGCTTTACCAAGGAGAGGGGATCAAGCCGCGAGAAGAGCGTTCTTGGGTGGCTTGAAACGCTTCAAGAAAGAATAAAAGAAAAGTAAGTTTTCTATCTTTACGAATTTGGTTACACGATTGCGAGTTCAAGGTCCTTTTGTTGGGAAAATTTTTTTAATTCCGCTGCTTTCTGATTCGTGTTTTCCAACAAAAATAACCAAGAAAAGTGAATTCAAATGAGAAATGTCTTAGTTTAATTAATATTTAAAATAAAGAGCTCACCAACTGGAGAAAGAAGGCGGGCTGAAGAGGAACCGAGACGGAATAGGGGTATGGCCCTCGGTTGAGATAAAGAGGAAAAGAGAAACATTGTTTTCGCAACAACAACTCATTGGCAAACTGTTGGGCCTATTTAGCACGTTGGGTAGTATTCTAACAAGGATTTGAGATGATATAACATGAAGGAAAATCCCAGTTCACCGGACCTTTGAGAAAAATAAAAACTTGCATCCATCTTAGGTCAGATAGATTACCAACGTCCCCTAACCTTTCCCAGCAATAAAAATAAAACATATTTCTCAAAATCTTAGGTTGATAACGTGCACTAAAGAGGCCGGGAGAGGGTTCAACACTGGCAACCTGACAAAGGGTGATGAAATACAATATATACAGAATTGAATTCGGGAGAAATTGATTGAGGGGAATAGCAAAAAAGTGAGAAATACGCTCTATAGGGGAGGAATAGGAAAACATAAGCCAACAATTAGTTGGTCAAAGTAAAAATCCAAATAACCCAGAGAGGGATCCTCAAAAGACTCACTCTCCAGAGGGAAAACAATCTGAATGTTGGGAAAACGAAACAGAAACGCAGCGGATATTTAAAATTTTTCCCAATAAGATAGAATCGAATCTTGCAATTCCTATTCCCAAATTCGTAGAGATCAAGAAACTCACTTAGATAGTAGCTTTCTTGACACGTTCTAGCCGCCCAAGAATGCTCTTCACGAGGGCTTGTCCCCAAAAGCTCCTTCGAATCTTTCTAGACTTCACAATAGTAGCCCTCTGGAGAATTAGTCCACTAACCTCGAACACGATTCGAATAGGGAGGATGCTAGTTCTATATTTGGTGTTTAGGCTCTAGGGTTTAGTATATAATATTGGAGAAGGAGAATTTTTTTGCTATCACCCTTAATGGGCTTCGAACCCCACTTATTTATAGCATAAGGGGTTCGAACCCCTCTTCCTTGTTGGACAAGAGGGATTTTTTGCTTGGAGAGAAAGACTCTTACTTTGACTAAAAGTCTCCTTTTGACCAACTTGTCAAGCAAGGATTATATCTAACTCTCTTAGATATTTCATTTTACTTTATTTGTTTAATAATAAGTAACTTGAAGACTAATAATTAATTAATTCTCAATTAATTATTTATTAGACTTATTTCTCCAAAACTTTAATATTAATTCATAATTAAATTAAAGTCCATTAAATAATTAATCAAGATTAATTATTTAACCACATACACACACGTGACACGTGACACTAGGGATACGTGTCCCACACGTGTGGATGCCACCAATCTCCCATTGGTCCGATCAACTCGTTTAATCAATTTCAAGCCTTAACCCACGTGACCGGGTTGTTATGTGTGACCCTCTAGGTTCTTAATTCAAGTAGCAGTGACCCTAATTAATTAATCAGTCCACAGATCATACGACCATAGTCTAGCAACAGGTGTATGACCCCTAGCTGAATAAGAATATCTCAATTCGAAAGAACCTTTAAGTTATTGATTCATGTGAGATACAATCCTCCTTCGTCCCATCTCTCAATCAAGATCTAGGGCAAGGGAATAATTAGAACCCTAATAATCTTGATCTTAAAGTTAAGTGCATTTCATATCCATTTGATATTAATCCAAAAAACTCATTTCTTGATATCTTGATCCACTGCCTTGGACAAAGACTCCTAGATGACATATGAATGACTTACACAATAAGATATCAACTTGCTAATGCAAGTGTAGGTCCTTTATTGATTCTGATATACTTTCATATGCCACTTGTGCAGCCCCAGCATAAGCTTTGAATTAGTTATCTAAGGCGACACCCTTTAAAGCTTATACCTAAGACTACAGAGTTAGCTCATAAAGTATCAATGAAACCTCAAGTCTAAAGATCACTTAATCACATCAATAACTCGTGAGATATTTCCTAATCTGGAAGTTTCTATTTTCAGAAATAGAAACTTCCTTCCCATTTAGGAATCTTCTCACACGGGACACCTCAGTGTACTTACTTAGAATAAGTAAGCAACCCCATGTACCACATACGTATCAGCAATACACTTTGCACCTCATGAAACAAGATGGTCCTTCTTAAGGGCATGATCACACGAGTTCGAGGCTCCCACTGTCTTTAGGACTCATCGGCTTGGAGAGATTTCTAATCATGACTTATGTGATATAGGGCTCATTCCATGAACCATCTCACCTAAATGGTTGAGTCCCACAAGTCATATTGATTAGGGGAGTTCTTATACATGCGTAGTTAAAGTAATCATACAATCAAACAAGAGCATATAAAGAAGTATTGCCAAAGTTCATTTATTATTCAAAGATTTTCTGTGATTTACAAAAGGAAAGTACTAAAGAGGATATACAATCGACTTTAATTGCACTATTCCTAACACTGAAAACCATTAGGAATGCTGAAAAACTCAGGTAAGTGGGCCCCTATTTCCACGAGCTCAGAATATGGGGCGGAAAGAGAAGGATGACGAGAGCATAAAATTGTAGCACCCGCACCGATAGGTGCCACATCCCTCGCACCATGAGTCTAATCCACGCATGAAATGGAAGTCCATACATGAGTCAAACATATGGCGAACGGGTTACAAGATAAAAGAACTCAACCTAGCTAAGCGGGGCTAACCCTTAAACCAATTATAACGATGCAACAATTAAAGTGGAAGCATAAGCAATATAATAGCATAATAAGGGAGTGCAATTCCATCATACAATTCATGATCACATCACCATGGCCTACATGGCCCATATACAAATCTCCAAAATAGAATAATACATAATCTAAAAGTACGAGTATGTAAATGCTAAGACTTATGACATGCTAGGACTGAAATAAAGACTCCACGAAGGCCTGATTCCCCGCCTAGCATACCTGTAAAAAGGATAAAAACAAACGTAGGGTGTCAGTCAAAAGACTGAGTGAGGGGCATAAATAAATATATCGCATGCACATGCAATTCATAACCTCGAGTAAAATTTTATAAAATCCCAAGTGGGAAAATTAGGAAAAAGGCATTGCTCGGAATTATGAATATCAATTAATTATGTTACAATTTCGTAATAATCACACGTGATCCGGCGAGAGGGAAATTCTCCAACCTTACTCCCATATTGTGTGCATTAAATTCAAGTTGCAACGCGTTCATGCAAATTCATAATCTTAAACGTAACCATAATCATGATCGTAATCGTAATCGTAATCGTAATAGTAAACATAATTTCCATCCTTCTTCCTCCGGGGCGGTGGAAGGGTTTGAAAGGCCCTAACACCTTGTTGGTCCATATCGAGTCGGGGGATCATGACTCCTACCTGCTCCTTCAATGGGGTAACACCATCAGCTCAAGAATATCCCCCTTCCGGCCACCCAAGTCGGGCAAAGATATTCTCAAAGGGTACTTTATATGAAATGGATTATCCGATGGCTCGATGCCTTACAAGGTCCATTCACACATTTTCCCGGGCCTAATAATACGTGAGTAATTCTCGCCAAATATTTTCTTGAAATCATTTATGTAAGTTTTTCGTTTATAAAATATATGTATAAATATTACATTTTGGCTAAAATAGTCACACAAGGTATTACAGGTTCTAATAACTAAAATTAAAACCTCACCTTGATAAAAGAGAGTAAAGAGAGAAGCCTACGGACCCTGCTCCTCAACCACGGGATCGAGCTCTGTGCAAGATGTACAATTGTACGTGAGACTCGAGACCGATGAACTAAATAATCAACGAATGAGATTTTGATGGTAATAATGTATATAAATGTTCATGTGCACAATTAATGTGACGCCCAGAGCGATGGGCCACCACATCCCCTGCACCTAAACCCGAACCCACATATGAAATGACCTTCCATACATGAGCCCAAGTCCAAGTGAACGGGGACCTACACTCACACACTAGGCTAAGCGGGGCTAAAATCGGAACAGAGTGCGCAAAAACAACATGCAAATATGCGGAAGCAACAAACAGGATCAAAAGAGCTCAAACATACAACGAACATTATCATAATTACATGGCTTCACGGCCAAAAAAAATCGAGAATATACATCAGATATTCATAAATCTCTATAATATACAGTCCAAATATCAAATAGATAGTAAGAGTAACCAAAAGCAGGAAAGTATGTATGCAACTCGACCTAGACTCGAAAGTACAACAAGACTCGAAGCACTTCCCCGCCTAGCTCGAAATAACCTACAACTGGGTAGGGAAAAGGGAGGGTTAGTCACAACTCGACTAAGTGAGGGGGCTAAACGCACACCCATACCTAAATACATATAAAGCATAACAATTATCAATGGTGAGATAAGGTTTTTTCATGCCAACATATTTTAAAACATAACATATAATATATAAAGAAATCCGAACTCGATTCACAATCCATCAAACAAAACATAAACATAAGTTCGGCGAGAACAGACTATCCCTTACTCCATCAACGTGACATAAAACTGAAATTATAAATCAATCCAACCCCAACAACACGGTGATCGGGAATCAAACCCTCTCCACCTACTTACTTATGTACGAGGGGTAGCTAACCCACAACGTACTCGGAGCATCAAGCCTCATCAACCTCCAAGAATTGCGTGTAACACTACGAATGGGAATCATGCACAGGCTTAACCCGACGGCCCTTGCGGTCCCGAGCGTCCTTACCCACAATTCCCAGGCCCAAGATACCTTACCAATACCAATTCCCATATTTCAGGGCTTATCTCGCTCATAGAAAACATAAACGAATAAAAGGATTCAAATCATAAGCTTACATATGCTCGTACTTATACCGATTTCATAAACTTGAAACTTATTCATAAGATCATATACATATCTTAAACACACATATTTAACTATATATAAGATATATAGTCGCATGCGGGATGAGAAATCAACAAATATTAGGCCATAGGTCGCTTAACTAGAAGATAAAAATCCTAAACCTCACCTTGTAGCAAAAGAGTAGAAACCGGGGCCAAAACCGAGCAAGAACACCTATACCTCAGGCTCGTGGATGTCCGAAAGAGGCTCTGAAACAAAAGAACATAAGCCCCGAGACTTAGACTAAAAAAAAGAACCAATTAGACCGTCCGGCAATGCTCATGAATGCAATGTATGCATATGAAGTGCATAAACGTACTACTTAACGCATATCGAATCATAGCTCGTTCAAATCATATCAAATAAATTCAAAAATCTAATACAATCAAGTTAACACATAATAATACATGTTACCAAAGCTTAGGGATCATATTAGGGGTAGGAGAGAAGCAAACAAGCGAAGAAAAAAAAAAACAAAGTTCGGAGTAAAAAGGAGCCGCTGCCCTAAATCCACAAATCCACCCCGGTGGATTTTTTTCAAATGGGGAATCCACCCTCGCGGATTTAAGGCAGACAGCTCTCTGCCTCAAATCCATCCCGGTAGATTATTTTTAAAGCAAAAATCAACCCCAGTGGATTTGGGTCAGAGGCTAAAATTCGAAATTAAGGCTTGCAAACTCCATGAAAACTCCTTCTAAACCAAAGCATCAACAAAAAGACATGAAATGGTGCAAATAAACCACAAAATTAAGCAAGAAAAATATCACAAATCATCTCCACTCATGCATACTACAAACCGGAAATGCAAAGAAGCAAAGAAGCTAAAGTTTCATCAAGTTCCTCCCAAGTTCTCAAAAGAGCATTAATGGCAATTCATAATACTTTCACCTACCATGAAAAAGGAGCATATACAAGCAATAAATAAGCCAAGTAAATCAACATATAAAGCTTCAAACTCAAAGAAAGCAAGAGATGCACTAGTTCTTCAAAATTCTTCAAAACCTAACTATTTATGACTCCAAGAAAATCTCATGAACTCCAACATTAAAGCATGATATAAGAAGTGTAAAATTAATATAAGATGTAGGAGAGAAAGAATCATGGCTTACCTTGAAGAAAAGGAACAAGAAATGGCTAAATCTTGAGCTTTAAGGTCACGATAATGGAGGAAAATGGCTTCGGACTCTTCTTCTTCCTTTATCCTTGCTTTGGTTCGAAATTTTCAGCACAAAGGGGAGGAGAGAGCTGATTTTGGTGATTAAAAGTCAAGGGTAGGGGTATGGGTAGGTCTATTAGTCTCCAAGTAGGCTTATAGGTGCGATCTAGGTACGTAGGGCCAAAATCTGCGTCGTTGGGGGGTCAAAACGGCATCAAAAAAATACAAGGTTTATTCCATTGTTTCCAAATCGTCGATTCGAGTACAATGGCGAAGACAAAACTCAAATCCGAGTTCCTGAATTCAAGTTACGAGAAAAAGACTCAAGAGTGGCCAAATTGCAAATTGGCCCAAAAGTTTGAAATAAAAATCAATTGAGTCCAAACCAAAACAAACAAGTCCAAAAAAAGTTTAAAACATACAATTAAGTCCAAGAATCATATAATTCACATTATACACAAATTAAGCATGCTCGGGTTCAAATTCCAAACCTCAAATCAAAAGAATTCAAGTCAAACGTACAAGTAGGGCAAACTCATATCCAAATTCTCACATAATTCATATAAGAGATTAATAAAGGAATATAAATCAAATGAAATGCATCAAATAATATGAAAATAAATGCAAATATGGAAAGTAAACTCACACGTGGTACCAATCTGTACGTGCGAGCGGACGGGGTGTCACAACCTCTCCCCCTTAAAAAGGACCTGTCCTCAGGTCCGAACCGGGGTCTCAAACAACTCGGGATACAAGGACCTCATCTTCTCCTCGGTTTCCCAAGTAGACTCCTCGGATATCTGATCTCTCCAAAGAACTCTGACCAAGGGAATCTGTCGGTTCCTTAACCCTTGCATCTTCCGATCCTGAATTGCAACCGGGTGCCTTTCTATCGTCAAACCCGGCTCTAACTGTACCTCATCAACTGGGAGAATAGTGGCCTCATCGGGATAATACTTGCGAAGCTGAGAAACATGAAACACGTTGTGTATCCCGGTCAAACTTGACGGTAGATCTAATCTATACGCTGTTTCTCCGATCCGTTCCAAGATCTCGAAAGGCCCGAGGTATCGTGGATTAAGCTTTCCACCTTTACCTATTCGAGCGAAGCCCTTCCTTGGAGATGCCTTAAGAAAGACTCTATCTCCGACTTCAAACTCCAAAGGCCTTCTTCTCTTATCGGCATAACTCTTCTGACGAGCCTGAGCTGCCTTCATTCTTTGTCGAATCTTATGAACCTTCTCGATGGTTTCGGTAATCCTCTCCTTAGGTTCTTCTCTCTCGAGCTTATCCTCTTCGGTCCATCTCCAATCCTCTATATCCCAAAACAAAGGAGACCTGCACTTTCTCCCATAAAGTGCCTCATACGGAGCCATCTTAATCGAAGCCTGGTAACTGTTGTTATAAGCAAACTCGACCAACGCTAGGTGCTCATCCCACTGATTCTGGAAATCCAACACACACGCCCTAAGCATATCCTCCAAATACTGAATTAACCTTTCTGATTGTCCATCTGTTTGAGGATGAAAGGCGGTGCTAAACATGAGTTTGGTACCCAAACACTTCTGGAGATTCTGCCAAAAGATCGAAGTGAACCTTGGATCTCGGTCCGAAATAATACTAGTCGAAACTCCATGTAACCTGACAATCTCCCGAACATATAACTCGGCTAATTTTGGTACCTTGTCGAACATCCTAACCTTGAGGAAATGGGCTGACTTAGTAAATCTGTCCACAATCACCCATATTCCATCATACCCTCCTTTAACTCTAGGCAAGCCGGACACGAAGTCCATTGTTACTTGCTCCCACTTCCATTCGGGAACTGGAAGCGGTTGGAGAGTTCCTCCCGGTTTCTAGTGCTTAGCTTTCACTCTTTGGCACGTTAGACATCGCTTCACGAAGTTCGCGACATCCCTTTTCATACCACTCCACCAGAATTTCTCTCTCAAATCTTGATACATCTTGGAACCTCCTTGATGGATAGAATAACTTGAGCGAAGTGCCTCCTCGAGTATAAGTCTCTTGAGCTCTTCTGGGACATACACTCTTGCTTCAAATCTCAACAGACCTGTATCATCAACCCTAAACTTAGAATTCGGATCATCTCTTAAACGAGCAACCAATCTCTGAATCTCTGCATCTGAATTCTGAGCTTCCAACAACTGTTGTAATAAATCTGGCTTAACTGTAAGCTTAGACAACCAAGTCCCTAAAACCAAGATCTCTGAACCCGAACTTGAAGAACCTGCTTCCAAATTAGCCACATTCGCCTTTCTACTCAAGGCTTCGGCTACCACGTTTGCTTTACCCGGATGGTACTGAATTGTACAATCATAATCCTCTAACAACTCCATCCATCGCCTCTGTCTCAAGTTTAGATCCTTTTGAGAAAAGAGATACTTGAGGCTCTGATGATCTGTAAATACTTCAAACGTTGTACCATAAAGATAGTGTCGCCACTTCATCAAATCCAACACAACTGCAACTAATTCAAGGTCGTGAGTAGGCTAATTCTTCTCATGCTCCTTCAATTTCCTTGAAGCATAAGCTATCACTCTACCATTCTGCATCAAACCACACCCGAGACCTTCCTTGGAAGCATCCGTATAAACTGCATAACCTTCAGTACCCTCGGGTAGGGTAAGAACCGGTGCCGAAGTCAATCTCACCTTCAGAGTTTGAAAACTAGCCTCACACTTATCATCCCATTCAAACTTAACCTCTTTCTTAGTTAACGGGGTCAACGGGGCTACAATCTTAGAGAAATCCTTAACAAATCTGCGATAGTACCTACTAACCCAAGAAAACTTCTGATCTTTGAGGCATTCCTCGGTCTCTCCCAATGTAACACGGTTTCAATCTTGGATGGATCAACCTCAATTCCATTGCCTGAAATGATATGGCCTAGAAAGATAACTCTGTCAATCCAAAACTCACACTTGCTGAACTTAGCATAAAGCTTATGTTCCCTTAGCGTTTCCAAGATAATCCGAAGATGTTGTGCATACTCTTCAGCAGACCTCGACTACACCAGAATGTCGTTTATAAATATCACCACGAATTTGTCAAGGAATTGCCTGAACACTCGGTGCATCATATCCATAAACACAGCCGGGGCATTTGTTAATCCAAACGGCATCACAACAAATTCAAAATACCCATACCGAGTATTAAACCCGATCTTTGGTATATCCTCCTCCCTAATACGCAGCTGATAATAACCCTGCCTCAGATCTAACTTGGAGTAAACCTTGGAACCTTGCAGAATATCGAACAACTCCTCGATGTGAGGCAAAGGGTATTTGTTCTTCACGGTCATCCGGTTCAACTCGTGGCAATCTATGCACATCCGTAACGTTCCATCCTTCTTCTTTACAAATAAAATGGGAGCACCCCACGGAGAAGTGCTCGGATGGATGTACCCGCAAGCTAAAAGCTCATCAAGCTGCGTTTCCAGCTCTTTTAACTCCACAGGAGCCATTCTATAGGGAGTCTTCGAAAAAGGCTCTGCTTCGGGATGGAGGTCTATTACAAACTCGATGTCCCTATCAGGTGATAGAGAACCCAATGTCTCAGGGAAAACATCGACATACTCTTGCACGACCTCTGTCTCCTCAAGTTTGGCCTGATCCTTAGGTTTATTCAAGAGATAGGCCACAAAACCTGTCGCACCGTCCCGGACCAGTTTACTCGCCTCAACGAAGGAAACAAACGGGCTTGACTTCACCCTCTCGCCCGTAAGCACAACTGAACCAAAGGAGACCTTCTTCTCACGGAAATCCATCTTAGCCTCATGCTCATACAACCAATCCATACCAAGAATTATCCCATACCTCTGCATCGGCATCTCGAACAACTCAGCCAGAAAAACACGGCCCTCGAAACTCACCGGACACTCCCGGTACACTCTACAAGTAACCAAACTTCCCCCGAGGGGAGAACTCACCACATAATCATGCGCACATAAGGATACAGGCAAAGACATAGAAAAAGCAATGTCCCGGGAAATAAAAGAATGAGTAGCCCCGGGATCAAATAATGCATGCAATGTAGTGCCATGGATGCTAATTGTACCTTCAACAACGGCATTAGGATCAATTTCCACAGCTTCTTCCTCCTCGCCTCCCAAAGCATAGTCCCTAGCTTGGATAGCGGGCCTTTGGTTGCCTCCATGAGCATGTCCCTGTCTCTTTTTCGGGCAGGTACTCAAGATGTGGTCCGGTGCTCCACAACCATAACACCTCTTGTACAATTTGAAGCAGTTTTCCACGAGATGTTTCCCTTGACAATGGGTGCATTGAACTTTAGGTAGAGCCGAAAGAGCCAAAGGTTGATTCGGTCGGTTGGGTCTCGCGGGTTGAGGTTGTTTGTTTTGAGGCTTAGCTTGTGGAAAAATTTGAAATGCCGGCCTCTTCCCGAATTTGTTATAACTCCACGAGCTAGACCCTTGTCCGGTATGTGTGCTTTTTCGCCTCATCACCACCCGATCTTTTATCCTCAAAGCCTTGTCCGGTATGATCATCCTTGCTTTATTTCATGAATTGGGACTTGATATATGATCTATCTAACTTCTTTAATGCATTTATGAACCTAGATTTCATGGTAGTTGAGCACAGCTTGGATCGCCATTAATACACTCAAGATTTCTTAAACTATAAGATGGTAAAAATGAACACAAGGCCTTCATGTTGTGGTTCATGCGTTTAGCTGCTGAAATGGCTTGTTTTATGCTTACTTGTTGCTTGTTTTTGTGTTGCTTTGTTGTTGGTTGATGCCCCTCCTTCCCTTCCCAGCATCCCCTACTTTTTCTTAGTTTTTTTTTCATGTCTGCACCAAGGGCGCGGCCACGATCACAACATTTGCAAACTTGCGAGACCATTTTAATTTTTGCTACTGGAGCTACGTCACGGCCGTGGAATTTTGCTGCACGATCGTGACATGCATTCAGGAGAGCTACTGGAATTACATCGCGGCCGCGATGTTTTGTTGCACGGCCTCTACAGGAGGACAGTTAGCTTCTGAAGTTGTAGCGAGGCCGCGCTGGCTTCTGCCGTGGCCGCAACTTGGTGGCAGCTTCATGTTTGTTCATTTATTACTTTGTTATATATTATATGATCTTTCTTGCTTCTTTTATGATTCATATGCATTGTTAACTTGTTATATATCATGTTATGCTCCTTGTTATGAACTTATGACGTGATTTCGGTGCTCATATGCAAAGTATGACCTAATGTGACCTAAATGCTATCTTATGTCATTTCATACACATCACTTGCATTCATATGCATTCACCAAGCGTCTATTTGGTTCATATTGAGTCTAAGAGTGTCTTTTGTTATTTGTTTTGTTCAGAGGATCATCCCGTGGGTGACGAGGTGGTTCCATAGGCGTCCGTTTAGTCTTATTTTGATCCCTCTACGTTTGAAGGTGAGGTTTTATTTTTTAAGTTAATATGACCTAAAACCCTATGTATTTTGAAGCCCATATGCAAATTATGTATATTATATGATAGATACATGTATGATATATACTTTGAGGGCTTGTCCCGTTTATTATAAGACTTTAAAACTCTTTTATACGTATGTAAGCTATATTTTCGTTTTATTTGAAATGCTTTGATATGTGTGAGTGTGTAGCGAGTTATGGCCTTAAAAGATAAGCTTCGTGGAATATAAATTTGAATTTGAATTTGAATTTGAATTCCATTTGGGCCCGGAAGAGTGATATGGTATCTCGGGTCAGCCTTGGGGTCCCCGAGCTCTCCCTTCAACACTTTCCTTTGAGAGTTCTTACCTAACCTTACGAGATTGAGGAAGGGTGCTCCCCTTGAGCCGGGTGGTAACCCCGCCGAAGGTGCAAAGAAGTAATTAAACCTTGTCTCATGTGACTTTGACCGATAGTTAGGGCTTGCAACCCTTCTATTACCCTGACTAAGGATGGTTTATGAATTTCGTTTTGAATATGAATATGACTTTGAATTTGAGAAGTTTGGAAGGAGAACTCGTACTCGCCGAGTTAGTGTGACTTTGTATGAATCTATGAAACGGGAATGGACTTTTCACTACTTAAAATTGGTTGTTTTGGCCTTTAGCCCTTAACTTCTTTTAAGTATATATATCTATTATCACGAGAAACATTTTAGCTTGCAAAAACCATCCCCGGTTCATGAATCTTTTCGAATTTGATAAGTGTTTTTTGCTCTATACGAATATATGGGTACGTGTGTTAGATCCCTCACTAGTCTCTAGGACTAACCCTCGTTGTTGTTTCTCTTTTTCCCCTTTTTCTTTTGAGTTACAGGTACTTTCAAAGGTTTGAGCTAGGCGGCAAGTGGTCTTAGTGTTGTACTTGTGGTTTAGCTCGAGTCTTCATGCATCATAGTGGCTATATCGTTTTTGTATTTATGATCTAGTTTTGGGATATGTATATGAATTTATGATACTTTGTTATTTTAGCACGGGATGGGCATTTGGTACTTGTCTTGTATAAATGGATTGGATATGTTGATATGATGATATGATATGGTTTTGCTAGCATGCTATGACTTGAATTTAATTGCTTCCGTTATTATTTGAATTGTTGCGCACTTTGATTGAGGGTCTAGTTCGCCTAACTTAGGAGTGAGTTTTGTTTGTCTCTCGTTCGCTATTATTTGGCTCATGTACGGACTTTTCATTTCATTACACGTGTCAGACTTTAGTGCAGGGGATATGTGGTGCCCATTGTTCGGGGTGCTACACACACTCTGGCATAATCTGGCCTATTGCAGTCATATACGCCTTCATCGTAAACAAGGGGTTCTACAACCTGTTTGATTATATAGTGCAAGATTTCTAGCTTGAAGAACTGAGTTTTAAATGATGGGAGCTTAATCCAAACCAGTGCTATTATTTGGCGCGTGTGCAGACTTTTCATTTCGTTACACGTGTCGGACTCTAGTGTGGGGGATATGTGGTGCCAACACAAACTCTGGCATACTCTGGCCTATTGCAGTCATATGTGCCTTCATTGTAAACGAGGGGTTCTACAAACTGTTTGATTATATAGTGCAAGATTTCTAGCTTGAAGAACTGAGTTTTAAGTGATGGGAGCTTAATCCAAACCGGTGCAATTGAAGATTCAATCTTGGGACTGAATATTAGAGTCCATTTGAGCAGACTCATCAGATATCCATCAAAAAGTTAGGATTCGTCGTAACAGATTTTTGAATAGTCCTCATCACAACTCAAACGATTTAGGACGTGTTTGACATTCATGACTCCTAATTTAAACTCTCCCTTCAGTTCCAATTCCATGAACATCTCATGGATCCATTCCATAGTTGGGTAACCGTGTGATAACTTCCTAATTAGGGTGTATCGAAACCGCTAGAGAGTTCATCTATTTCTTCATCCGACAGTTGGATATGGGGGATACCATTCCGTTCGGATACTGTTCCATATGGTTTTCGGTGGGGATATTTAGGGAAAACATGAACTTTACCCATCTGAGGGATCGTAGGTTGTTTTACCATAGACGAAGTCGCTGCATAAGAACGTTTGATTTGGGGGCCTGTTTGCGTCGTGGTTGTTGTTACCTTCATGTCGGATGAAGATAGGTTTGAAGGGCCGATGTCTGGCAGAACCGGCGAGTTGTCGGCCGTTGGGGGCGGCCGTGACATGGCCGAAGTCGAGTATGATCGCAAGGGTATTGAACTTTGGTTTCGTAGTCTTGTATGCTTAAACCAATTTTTATTGTTCCAGGTGGATTTCGAACGCTCAATCCCCTTAATCTTGTTAATTAATATGACATTATCTTATACTATTTATTCATTTATTTATCATAATTTAATAATTATATTAAAAATGATTATAAAATATATATTAATATGAAAAGTTAAAAACTGATTTGAATATATTGAAATAATATTAATTTTTTATTTGCACACGTAACGAGTGTGCGGGAATTACTAGTTAAATACAAGTATACAACTAAGATGGAATTTTTTTGAAATAGAACAATGTTTAAGAATTATCTTTTAGGCATGGACCTTAATTATTAATCTTAAACATCAAAGCTGAACAAGTTTTACGAGTTTATGATAATAAATAGGAAATTCTTCAAGGGGCAGTCTCGAATAACTCCCCATGGGGTTGGAATATTTTCACTTACCTCCCCAAAACACGAATCATGAATTATACTACATAATAGGATATAAATACTTCATTAGAACGTTTTTGTACTATATTATTTGAAATTCATACAACATACATTTTGAATGTTTACATATGGGGAGTTGTCCCCAGAACCATAAAATTCATGAATTTATACTACACTAGTGAGGTGAACGTGCGTTGCACGTTTATCATTTAATTTTTTTAAATAAATTTAGTTATTATATTTATTGAACAAATTAAGAGATTAAAAATATTTATTTTGATTAAATAAATATACACATAAAAAAATATTTATATGAAATTTCTCTTTCAAATCATCTACGATAAGTAGAAATTCGAAGTAGAGAACATCCAAATAAATAAGCAATAAAAATATTTGAAATTTTGTTATTATATAAAAATATATATATTTAAGTGTATAGTAATTTGGCCAAATAATTCTCGCTTTTAAGCATAAGTAATAGTTCATAACTTTCAAATATATTTAATAAAATGAAAAGACATGTAAAAATTATAGAACAAAACCTAAAAGATCACCCAATTTTGTCGGTGGAGCATCCTAAACGTAGTAATCATCTTGAAACTTATGACCTATTCTCATCAGTTTATCGGTCATCATGTTTCTTTTTCTAGAGATTTATTTAATTCAAGTTTCGTATGGCCTTTGGAGTAAACTTTATCAATTAAGTTACATTTCTCATTTGTTCCATTTCAATATCCTTCATTGTTATCCATTTCATGACCATCTTCGAGTCAATACCCACTTTAGTCATCGAAAAGTGTCTTTCCCAAGTTAGTGTTAATACTCCGCGTAAGCTCAATAACTCCACTATATTATTTAAACTCTACTAAGATCCATAGCGTATCCTAACACCCCCATATTCAGCTGTCATCTAGAATGACGCCCCTGTCATCTCAATGATTCCCCTGGTTATAAAAGCTCACCTCAGAGTTTAGTTTCACCAATCCTTTCTCGGGTTTATTCCACGATAACTTAGTGCATATTTTTCTTTTATCTGTATTTTTTGTCCACACTGATTAGTGTTGAGGTTTCATTAACTCTTTTATGTGGCGAAGAGTGGAACTTCTAAGTTTCATAACATTTTGATAGCTCCATCGGTTCCATATTTTTCAAAGATTTTAAAGCGTCATGATCAAGACAATCCACGCATGATAATCAGATAACATACTACTCTGAATTTTATTATAAAAGCTCTCTTTGAGACCGTTCGACACTCTCATGCCATGGAAATTTCTTTCAGTTTGTGCATCAATAATCTTGTCTGACACCCGGAGTGTGAATGGACAACTTCTGAGCATGTGGTCCACATATTCATGTCCTATATAGCAGCGTGTACATACATCACTTTTTCTAAATTTTCTGTCATATTTCAGTACATTCATGAGCAAGCTATCATGTTAGCAAGCCACAAGAAAATCTTAAACTTTTGGGGACAAAGTAATTTTCAAATTCATTTCTAATTTTTCTCTCATGTCTCATCCGACACCATAAGTAGACTATAACCGATTTATAGGACAATTTGTCGTTAGTTGACCCAATCAAAACTCTCTTATCTCCGTTATCATGCAATGCAATTAGGACATTAAGTATCTCATCCACCACCTCCTTAGGCAATAACGTTTTCAACTTATGTAAGTTTCAGTTTTTATTTGTGCAATGGATTACATACCATCAGATCTTTATCCTTCTCATGAATCTTATCTCCAAAGATGTCCGCTAGTTTGCTTGTGATAACCATCTATCATTCCATAGAGACGTCCATTCAACTGGTTCTAACTATCCCCTTGCATGCTCAGGAAGCCATAAGTGGAAGCTTATGTTCAAGAATGAGAACATCCTAGCAGCAATAACCATCTTGAACCTTATGACCTATCATCGCCAATTTATCCATCATCATGTTTCTTTCTCTCGAGATTTATTTAATCAAAGT
Source organism: Lantana camara (assembly GCA_037501455.1). NCBI lineage: Eukaryota > Viridiplantae > Streptophyta > Magnoliopsida > Lamiales > Verbenaceae > Lantana > Lantana camara. The sequence goes on along the minus strand of CM074857.1, from coordinate 95,616,370 downwards.
TCCTCAAAATCTTTGGAGTAACCTTCGCCAATCAAATATTACATTTCTCATTAGTTGTTTTTGAGTATCCTTCATTGTTATTCATTTAACGATCGTCTCCAAATCAATCTCCACATTAATTTTTGAAAAGTATCTCTCCAAAGTTAGTTTTAATCCTTTAGGTTAGTTCAATAACTTTGCTACATTATTGAAACTATACCAAGATTCATAACATATCCTAGCATTCATCTCCAATTTCCATCTCGAATGACGCCCCATTTGGTGTAGTTATAAAAGCTTCAATCCGATTTTAGTTTTACCCATCACTTCTCGAATTTATTTCACGACAACTAAGTGCAGATTTCTAAGGTCGTAGATAACTCTTTTATGTGGCGAATAACAACATTTCTAAGCTTCATAACATTTTGATAGCTCCATCGGTTCCATGTTTTCCAAAAATTTTAGAGCGTCAAGATCAACACAACCCACCCAGGATATTTTAGGAACATATTATTCAGTATTTTGCTACTAAAGCTCTCTTTGAGCCCATCCGACACTCGCAAGTTTTCCCTAAATTTTATATCATACTCCAATACATTTGTAAGCAAGCTATCATATTGGCAAAGCCACAGGAAAATCTTGAATTTTTGGGTAAGGTAATTTTCAAGTTCATTTAAAGTTTTTTCTTGCATGTCTCATCCAACGCCATAAGTAGAGTATAGTCATTTTATAGGAGAATTTATCTTTAGTTGACACAATTCATTCTCTCTTATCTCCATTATCATGCAGCGCGTTAGGACACTAAGTACCTCATTCACCACCTCTTTGGACGGTGATGTTTTCAACTTATTTAGGTTTCAATTTTTATCTTTTCCAATGAGATTACATTCCATAAGATCTTTATCCTCCTCATGAATGTTATCTCCAAAGATGTCCGTCAGTTTACCTTGTGATAACCATCTATCATTCGATAAAGATGTCCCTTCACCGTTCCCAATCCTCCATTTTTAAAATGGTTCCACCATCCAAGTGTTTTTAACTATCCCCTTCCATGCTCGGGAAACCCATAGGTCGAGGGTTATATTCGATCAAGAATGTTATCCCTTTTTAAATATTTTTTTGATGTATAACGTCATCTCCTTGTTAAGCATTCTTCATCCCGTTTTAGTTAGCATCACTATATTTTCTTTTGGGCTTCTCTAAAACCCAATCCACATTCTTACTTCTTTGCAGTCACCTTCTTTCACTCTACAAGATGGGTTCGTTCCTTGTTATATTAATCGCCTAAAGAAAGTTGTGATTGAGTGGATCAAGTTTATCGTACATCTGATTAGGGAGCCAATTTGTGTGCATGTGGTTGATGGAGATCGAGATCGTGATGGACTTAATAAGTGTCATTCGTCAATAAATATTTGTCATTTTAGCTTTCTATCCCAAGAGATGCTTTTAGACTCTATTAATCACAATCGGGAAATGCTCATTATAATTACAACTAAAGTTCATTTGCACCCCCCAAATAGTTCCTTAAGTTGTCTGTATTTTCCATGCCCAGAATTCTACTAACCTACTGCTTTAAATCATTTGTCATATAAGGTGCAAACAACACATGTGATTTGTATAAGTTTAATTTGAGGCCCAACTCCTTGCAAAACGTCTCAACCACACTTTTAATGCAGTTTGCTCCATCCACGATAGGTTTGACTCCCAATATTAAGTCGTCCGCAAAAGGCAAGTGTGAGATCATGTAAGAGCTTCTCTAATATACCATAATTGGCTTCCAGGTCAGGCCGAAATGGTCTCTTCAATTATATATGTAAGTTGTTCCTTGCATATTACAAACAAATAAAACGAACGTGATTACCTTATCTAATGCCACACATCCGTACAACCTCCGTTGGTTCATCATTCTATAGAATCTCCGATTGTATCCGCTACATTCTGCTCATAATGATATTGATGATTTTCGTCGGGAATTTGAAGAAAGTTAAAAGTCTTTTTAGAAATTCCACTGGGTTTTTTCGTACGCTGTTTCAATATTCAATTTCAGCACCATGCCCCTTTTTTATCGTTGGAGTGATGTAGCATTCGTAACACTTATTCAGGCATCAAAATATTGTAATAGGTGCCTTGGTCGGGAATGAAGCTATTCTAGTTCGATCCCGCAATTTTTTTAATATACGGTTTGAACGAAGTATAATCATCTTGGTGATTATTTTGAGCAATATGCTGCACAACGTAATTGGCTAAAACTCGTTTATTTTTGTCGAGCATTAATTTTTGAAATTAGACAAATAAACACCCGATAATCTTTGTTGGTTGCTCATTCATTGTCTATTTTCAGAGCATTCATCTGATTCCTTCTTCTTCTCATTATGGCTGACAGATGAAAGAAACTTGTTTGGTTATCCCTAAATTTGAGCCAATTAATTCTCAACTCTTAAACCAAATAATCTCTTTTTGTTGCAATAGTTTATTATATTCTGCCCTCAATTCTTCCTCCAAATCATTTGAATATTTACCTTGTATGTATCATGCATAATGCTTTAGAAATTCTTTGTATTTTTTTTTTTTTTTTTTTTTTGCTTTTCGAGCACATTGAAAACTATTCAAGAACCATTGTTTCTGGGCAATGATCCCAAGTCAAAATGTCCTTCAAATTTTGATTCGGTCAATAAGTTGTATATTGCTACTTTGGAGAATGTAAAAATATATTGATAACTATTGGATCAATCTCATTTAGATTAAATTAAAAAAAATTGCATATCGTTTCTTGAACTCACACCAAATCTAACATCTTGAAATTTTTAATATAATCTTCAAAATTATGTTACCATTACGCTTTATTCACATATATTTGTAAAGATATTTCACAGTCGTTCTTAATTTTGGTATGCATGTGCATATACATTAAAATCAAGTGATTCTTTTTTTTAACCAACTATTCTTTATCTCTTTTTTATTTAATTTATCTCTTTTTTATATTCTCTTTGTCATTTGATCTTGCATTCTATTTTTTTATTTGTATTCTTCTAGTAAGTATTAATTTGAGCAATATGTTGCACAATATAATGGGCTAAAACTCGTTTTTTTTTTTGTAGAGTGTTAATTTTTTAAATTAGACAAATACACACCTGATAATCTTTGTTGGTTGCTTATTTATTGTCTATTTTCAGAGCATTCATCTGATTCCTTCTTCTTCTCATTATGGCTGACAGATAAAAGAAACTTGTTTGTTTATCCCTAAATTTGAGCCAATTAATTCTCAACTCTTAAAGCCAAATAATCTCTTTTTGTTGCCATAGTTTGTTATATTCTGCCCTCAATTCTTCCTCCAAATCATTTGAATATTTACCTTGTTTGTCTCATGCATAATGCTTCAGAAATTCTTTGTATTTTTGTTTTATTTTTTTGCTTTTCGAGCACATTGAAAACTGTTCAAGAACCATTATTTCTGAGTAATGATCCCAATTCAAAATGTCCTTCAAGTTTAGATTCGGCCAATAAGTTGTATATTGCTACTTTGGAGAATGTAAAAATAAATTGATAACTATTGGATCAATCTCATTTAGTTTAAATTAAAAAAAATTCCATATCTTTCTTGAACTGACACCCAATCTAATATCTTGAAATTTTTAATCTAATCATTCGGCCAATAAGTTGTATATTGCTACTTTGGAGAATGTAAATATAAATTGATAACTATTGGATCAATCTCATTTAGTTTAAATTAAAAAAAATTCCATATATTTCTTGAACTGACACCCAATCTAACATCTTGAAATTTTTAATCTAATCTTCGAAATTTTGTTACCATTACGCTATATTAATTCTCGCATATATTTGTAAAGATATTTCAAGTCGTTCTTAATTTTGGTATGCATGTGCATATACATTAAAATCAAGTAATTCTTTTTTTTAAACCAACTATTCTTTATTTCGTTTTTATTTAATTTATCTCTTTTTTATATTCTCTTTGTCATTTGATCTTGCATTCTATTTTTTTATTTGTAATCTTCTAGTGAGTATTATTTCAGATTTATGTTTATTTTTTTTATAATTGATTTTATATATATAGTAGAAATAATTAAAAGAGTATATTTATATAAATGTTTAATCGAATATTGTAAAAATTATGTATAAAATTAGTTTATATCTTATTTTTATATGCACACATATTGAGTTTTCTTAGTATTCTTAATTTAAAGTAACTTTGGTCTGAGAACCTACAATTCTAAATTGTAGAATTAAGAAACCATAAACGCTATTCATCTTTTGAAGTATTTAGTTTATATTTTATCATATAAACTAAAGGAAGATTATATGGTTAGTTGGATTTAGATAATTAAAATTATATTAGTTATAAAAATTATTACATTAGGATTAATTAATTTATTGAAAAATATTTTATGTAAATCATAAATTATATTATTTTGTTAATTAGATAAGTTTATAGAATTATAATATGATTATAATTTAAGATATGGATTTAGATAATTAGAACTATGAACTTATATAATTAGACTTACATTATGATTGATTTATTGAAAGTTATTCTACGTAACTTATTTAAATAATATTTTATTTTACATAATTACAAAATTTTATAAAGTGAATCAATTTGTTGTTTTTCAATTCATTAGATATATCTTATTATAACATTTTAAATTATACGCCTCAAAATTAAAAAACAGGCAACTTATATTATAAAATTTGAATACAATTAATTAAAATTATAGAATTAAGAAACCAAAAACGCTATTCGCGCTTTGAAGTATTTAGTTTATATTTTATCATATAAACTAAAGGAAGATTATATGGTTAATTAGATTTAAATAATTAAAATTATATTAGTATTAGTTAATTAAAAATATTACATTAGGATTAATTAATTTATTGAAAAATATTTTATATAAATCATTAAATTATATTATTTTGTTAATTAGATAAATTTATAGAATTATAATATGATTATATTTTAAGAAAGTTTATTGATTTAGATAAATAGAACTATGGACTTATATAATTAGACTTACATTATGCTTGATTTATTGAAAATTATTTTATGTAACTTATCTAAATAATATTTTATTTTACATAATTACAAAAATTTATTAAAATAAAGTGAATCAATTTGTTGTTTTTCAATTCATTAGATATATCTTATTATAACATTTTAAATTATAGGCCTTAAAATTAAAAAAATAGACAACTTATAATATAAAATTTGAATACAATTAATTAATATAGTAATATTAAAACAATCCTTGTTGAACTATATATCTTTTCTAGGTAAGTTGGAGAAATTTTACTTCAACAAAGAGTCCTATTTTATGTTAATATGTGCTTTTTTAAATATAATTAACTAATAATCTATAACATGTATTTACATCATTATCCTTGACTAATAATTATTGAAGTAATTGTTGTGAGAATATTTTAGGCGATCCGTATTTTGTAAGAAACTATTCGTGCTTTTATAAGATATATAGATATAGATAATAGAATATAAATACTGCATTATATCGTTTTTGTACTACATTATGTAAAATTTATACGAGGAAGTTATGTCAAAATATAATGCCGCATTAAGGATTTATCCCACATTATCTCATTCTTCAACCGTCAATCCATTAATTCCAGCAAAAGTTTCTTCCATCCCATAGGAAAATTTTGAAAATGAGATACACAACAAAGCTGCTACCAAAATGAAAATAAATGAGTGAAACTGGATTTGAATTATTGAAAATTGAGATTCAATTGATACAGCTCTTCTCAGCACTATACATTCCCCAATAAGCAAGTCCCTCAACTACGACACTTTGCTAATCTATACAAATGAAAATACTGGTAATAATTACGTAGAAAAATTGAAGAAAAACATTCAAACTACTAACATAATTTTCTCTATCTTTTTTATTTATAGAGAAGATTATTTTATCCCCTGGAATATAGAAACCTAAACATTTGTCGTCCGACTGTCGGGAAGTCCGATGAACAACGCGGTTTCCACCTCCATAGCTCGCGCTGGAGGTCGGACCGTCGGAACAACCGACAATTGCAGGGGTAGCATTTCACACTACATGTGTTTAAAAGATATGAATTAAGTTCGGTACAATATTGGGCTTAGGTATGAAAGTGTTTAAATGAGGTTCAACATTACATGTGTTTCACTCTACATTACACATGGAGAAAGTAAAGGTTCGGTAAATTATATACATAGGCTTAAAAGTTCTTAGTAGCAAATCTTTGAGGAGTTGAACTTCATAACTAATTAACTTTTAAAAATGTCTATTTCAATTTGAAAGTCCAAATTTTATTAAGAGCACGCACACATTAATCCCGTTTTACCATTTTCACAATCTATAGGATTGATCATTAGGGCAAAAATCTGTGTTTCTTCGACAAATTAAAATATATATTAAACAAAAACGAAAACGAAAAAAAAAAAAATGTTTCATTAAAATGTTTATAGACTTCCCACTATGAACTATGAAACCGTATGTGATTTTTCGTAATTTCTTAAATAACATGGGCTATTTATAATTATACGAAACCACTTCAATAATAAATGAAATATATATATATATATATATATAGAGAGAGAGAGAGAGAGAGATGAGCAATATCTGAAGCGTGCATGTCAAAAATGCCAACCTTTTTTCTTAATTCTGTGTTTTCTTTGGTTAGGTTGTTTTCCTGCATGGCCAAATAAAAGGGTTCACAGTAATAAGCATTTCCAACACAGCAGATGCGCCAAACATATATACATATACGTATATGCCAATTGCTGAGAAACACAACTTTACCTGTTCCTTCAGCAGTTCAATTTGCTCTCGAAACACTATATTCTGTTCGAAGGAAAAGAATGAAGACATTAATAATTCGTAAGTTTCATGCCTGAGAAATCTACTGTCAATTTTCTTATTTGTGCGCAGGAGAAAATGAACATGCCTTTCTCGCCCGGATGTTGGTTAAACTTCGTTCCAACTTTTTCTCGAGCTCTCCTAGCTCATCCACCGAACAAGAATCTAAGCCTTCTCCCAAGAGCTTTCTGATATACATATTACTTTGCATGCTATTAATTACTCATGCATATCTTTAGACTACAGGGTAGATCTAATAACAAAAATTGCCCCTTAAGTTGGAGAAATTATTAAAAAAAAAAAGTATTATCCCTATATATCAAAACTTCCACTACATCTAGATTAAGAAATGTTAATCTTGTCATCTCTAATTTTCTTATTGATTTTCATTACTTTAAAGTTATGATGGCAATAGCATACCTATAGCTAGCCAAGCATTTGGATATGACAAGAGAGAAGAAGCATCATTATTTCTTAAATCTTAGGAAAGATATCGTGTAATAAGCTCAAACATTAGGGTATGTCAGGGGGCCTCGTCTAACCCCACGGTCACCTCTGACCGGTTTTCCCAAAAAAAAAAAAAACATAATTATTCCAATATTGCTATATGATGATGATGATATACCTCGTAGAATCTTCGAGGAGCTCAATCTTCTCATGCAGATCAGCTGCCTCATCTTTTAAAAGCTGCCAAAAATCAGTTACACCAAATGTTAGAATCTCTTCTTCCTGAATCAATCAAATTTCTGTATATCATGTATCATCACTGAATATTCAAATGGAAGCAATAGGTGCCATGTCGAGATCTTAAGAGAAAAAATGAGATAATGTAGGAGCTTTTTGCACGAGGGCAACATGAGAGATGCCTAATGCCAAGAATCCTATGTTCTAACATATATGTCTGATGAAAAACTCAGTGAAACATAAAATGCAGTCTCGAGAACCTTGAATGTGTGTGCAATGATACGCACGCAGAAAATTCTACGAAGATGCATTTTTCATCATAATTGATTTTGGAAAGATAGTTTGACCTTCATAAAAGTTGCAGAAAATCATGTATTCTAAAAAAGTGACAGAGAACATTTACAATTCGATTTGCAAGGATAAAAAGAAGGATCCCAGATTAGAATTCACCATTGAAGGCATAGTTAGAGTGGTGTAGGATGTATTGAACAAAATTTTTGTAGGAATAATTACCGACTACCAATTGGGGTTTGGCCTAAATACACAATACTCTATGATGTTTTAGAAATTACAAACTCACAAACAACTTCAATAGTTAGTAAAAGTGCTAAAAATTGATAACATTACCCAAGTTAAGGGGTGTAACCGTGTAAACAGATAATAAACGGAACGAGTGTGCAGTATTTAAATCCGGATCCGTTTAGTATATCCGTTATTTGAATTTATATTCATTATCCGACAGATAATAAAAATAAATATCGAATTATCATATCCGTGTGGATACCCGATCCTAATTTGAATCCGAATTCGAATTCGTTAACCTGTTTCACATACATTTTTTTATTAAAAATAATAAATTATAATTTCACAATACAATCAAATATTAAATACATATAAAAATTAATTTAGCAAACTATAAATCTATCAAATCCATATAAATATTAACTCATAAGTATAATATGTAATTCATAATATATGTTCAATGTTATTAATGAAATTTATTATTATTAATAATATAATATATGTTTATTGTTATTGATTACTGTTTTATAATTCTCCAATGATTATATTATATATATATATATATATTATCGGAGACGGATTTTGAATAAATCGGATAGTAGATTAAATGTTAAACGAATCAAATGTGTTATTGTCATATCCATTAATAATTCGGATATCTATAATTGGATATGGATAATATCCTTTTTAATTGAATACGGATAATACCCTCTTTAAACGGATTCAAATGCGGACGAATATTAAATTTTCGAATATCCATTTACAACCTTAAATGTTATTATTTCCGTTGTTTTACTATCCATGAATAATTTAAGGATAAAATTATAATTATTTTTAATTTAATAATAAAAATTTTATATTTGTAATCAGTACTTAAAAGAGTATTTGTTCTATATTATTATTTTATTTCAAAATTTTAAATATAAATAAATAAATTGGGTAGATTTATATACCTAAAGTATGATAAAAAATTACAAATACACCGGTGAAAGAGTAAATTTACCTCTTGTGATATCTAAAATGTTTAAACAAACCTCTTGTATTTAAATTTAGCTCCTATCATACTTATAAAAGTTCACACGGCCTCCATATTTATTTTCAGCCTGATTTTATTTTTTTAAAACTAAAATATCTAGGTTTTAGTCTTTTTCATTGTCAAACAAATGGTGGATAACAAAAGAGAAACGGGAAAGAGAGAGGAGGAAGATGGAGAAGGAGCTTCGACAGGAGAAATTGCAAAGACTATACACCTTACTGTAGTTGATTTTTTTTGTTTAATGCAGTTTTTCTATTTTTATGGTTAAATTTACTTATTTGAACTTGGATTAAGAGAAGAAAAACACAAATTTGATTAATTAGTTAAAATTACATATCTTAATCTGAGCCAAAAGAAAAAATATATATTAATATTGGAGGAGTTTTTTTTTTTTTTTTTTTTTAGACCAGGATATCCACCATCGACTATAGTGACTAATCCCCTGGCTAAATTGTACACACCTCATAGGGTGAAGGAGATGCCTTTGAGTGCCGCTAACTAAAAATACAAGGAAAAAAATATGTTTCTTTGCTACTAGTTGAAAAAGACAAAAAGAGAAAATAAAGATGAAGTGAGAAAAAAAATTATAAAAATCATTTTATATTAAAAGAGTATGATAGACGTTTTTACACTTGGATACAGATTATATTTTTAGTTTTAGAGAATGAAGTTCATATCCCTATCATAAGAACTTATAGCATTTTCCCCCCCTCGTATTCCTATCACTTGGATACAGATTATAGCATTTTCCCCCCTTACCTTTGGGGTAGTTTGCAATTTATCCCTCAATTTTTGCGTTTCAGTTTAAATAATACATAACTTTTGAAGTTTGTTTGCAAACAACCTATTTGGCCGGAAAATTGTCGGAAACTTTTAGATGGGGTATTTGAGAACAAACTTAAAAGGTTATATACTATTTATATCGAAACGTGAAGGTTTGGGGGGTAAAGTGCAAATATCCCCAAATTATGCATGTTTTAGTCGATATATACCATAGTTATTAAAGGCGAGAGGCGAGAGGCGAGAGGCGGGCGAAGAGTGTATTTTCAAGGCGAGAGGCGGGCGACAAAAAGGCGAACAAGGCGATAAAATTAAAAAAATATTAAAAAAATATATGTAATGCAAATATAGTATAGAAATATATTATAAATTATAGTTGATTAATTAAACCTCTTTCTCTACATAAGTACTTATATAAAACTTCAATTATAGGTAATGATATATTAATTTACAAGACAAAAGATGGTTAATGACTCTATCTAAACTCTAGAACTAAACCATTGAAAGTCATCTCCCTTAGTAATCATCTCCCTCATCCACATCGAAATCAAGATCATCTTCTTCATTTGCATCAATAGGATGCTCATCCTCATCCTCATCCTCATCTACATCCAAATTTTGATTTTCTTCAACTTCATCAAAAAGTTGACGGGTGGTTATAGGATCATTTCTAGATGCACTTGGCCTCGATTTAGAAACGGTAGAATCAAGTGGAATTCTTCAAAGAAGAGCCGCTGTGTCTTTTTCTTCTTTTTACCGTGATTAGGGTTTTACCTTTCTCTCCTTATATATATATTTAAATTTTAACTTGTTAATGGGCCCAGACATTTTTATTTTATTAAATTGAAAAGGCCCACTAACAATTAATAATGAAAAAGCTACGTAAAGGTAACAAAAAGACAAAAATTTCATTTTTGCACAAAAGGAACGCCTCAATTGCGCCTGACCTAAAGGCGGCAGGTGAACAAGGCGGCCAGAGGCGCTCGCCTCTTCAACTTCGCCTTGCCTGACCTATAACAAGGCGACAAGGTCTCGCCTCACGCCTCGGGCGCCTCAGGCGAGCGCCTCGCTCGCCTTTAATAACTATGATATATACATAACCAAAATGAAATATATCAAAAAAACAAATTGACATGTTTAAATAAATATGATTTCGATACAAATTATTAAATTCAAAAATAAAAAATACGTGTAATCAAAGAATTATAAATGAAAAATCAAATATGAGTATTAGGGTTTTTATGAATTTTTATATATATTTTTAAAAATATTTATACTTTTAATCTCCATAATAGAAATTTTGACGTCTCTATTTTTTTATATTTTAATTTTCGCCCTCCCTTTAATTCTGGTTCTATTTTCGTAGACTGTTTTAGTTTTACATTCATCTCTAATCTTACCAAACCATACAATTTCAATCTTCAATTTTGATATGGATGAAAATATAAAAAATCTCTTTTCTATTCTAAACCATTCGCCTATATATTAACATTTTCAATCTATATACTTTATTCCCCTTTCCAAGTTATAACTAACGTAGTTGCTCCTTAATCCTTATTAAACATTCAGCTAAAGTAGTTATGCCATCAGCTACGTGTATATGCATGGCTTGTATTGTTTCGGTCCAAATGCTAACGTAATAAAGACTAAATGACCGGAGAAAAATATCAAAATATATATATATATAGGGACAATTACATCTGACTACCCTTCATTTAGACTTAATTACATCGCAATCTATGATGCACGGACACTTCTAAAAATATCATTTTGCCGTGTCGTGTCATGCCGTGTCGTGTCGGACACTCGTGTCGGACACCGTATCGGACACTCCTTACGTGGGAAATTCAAGAAAAAATCCGTGTCGCCGTATCAGTGTCGTGTCGTGTCGTGTCCGTGTCGCCGTGTCCGTGTCCGTGCATCATAGATCGCAATCCATTATTATTGAAAAATTATATTTTAGTCCCTATAACTCTTGTTTGGTCTGAGGTCCTTAACGGAATTTGTAAAAGTATAATTATGCCCCTAACGGTTTTATGAGTGTTACATTGAATATATGACCAAAATTACAAAATCATCCCTAAAGCTTACAAATATAAACAAAACGATCACTACAAATTATGAATTTAATAACAAATTAGGGATATTTTTGGAATGACATAACGGAACCTAGGGACCACAAACGGTTCTCAAAGTTAGGGACTAAAATGTAATTTCCCAATAATCATGGATTACATTATAATTAGACCTAAATACAAGGTAGTTAGATGTAATTCTCCATATATATATGATATTACCTTGAGAATTCATAATTAATGACACAAAATATTAAATAAATACCAAGTTTAGTGCTGCAGAAAACAGATCTTATTCTCCGCATGCAATAGCGCAAATCAAACCTAATTTTTATACCTTCCAATTAACAAACTTAATTAATTCACTTTCTCCATAATTTGGCCTTGTAATATCACCAATGCAATAAGTAATGGGTTCATCGTTTTATCTCTGAGCCAAGTATCCTAATCCAGCATAGTTCTAACAAATCTCTCAACATCATAAGATTAATCCCACCAATTCTTTAAAAAAATCATGTTGGATTTTATGCGAGAAGTGGAAACTCACTAGTTTATCTAAAAATAAGTATAAGAAATTTCCTTAATTAGGGTATTTTCCTTTTCTTCAATGTTAGATTTGATTTATTTTCTAGGAAATATTAAACTTAGTCCAAGTATAAATGGTAACTCGAACTAGGCTACAAATACCCAATGATCAAATAATTAATATTGCAAGTTATTTTATCAATTCCTAGTCATAAGTATGAAGTATAGAGTCTAGACTTATAGACTTCTATTAGTTCGTTGTATCATATATGGAACTTCTTTCTCTCTTTCATTTCTTCAATTCATTAATGAAGTGAACAAGTGTAAGATTTTAATACTAATACAAATCTAGCTTAGAGATAATTTGAATTTATTAGTTATAGTTACAATGATTATATTATGAAAACGAGAGTCGTCACCTGTATATCTTGTTCGAAAGTGTTTCTCCCAATAGCTACAGTCTTCGCATTCTTCTGATACCTTCGTATTGTCTCATCGATCACACTGCAAATAACATGTTTCTTAAAGGTAAATATTTGGCTTAATTTGAAACGAAATTCTCTTTCTTCATAAATAAGACGTAATTGCAACGATAATAATTCAAAATTACAGAATATGACTAATGACTGAGAATGATAATCTTATTGTGATAAAAGGAAAATATGTAACTTTATTAGAACTGCACATCAGCATGCAGGGGCATACATGCAGACGTGGAAGCAGTTCGTATCCAATTGATTGCGGCAGTGGCGGAGCCAGAAATTTGATTCAGGGGGTCATATTAGACTTTTCCGTATATATATATATATATATATGTATATATGTATAAAACCTTTGGAAATATCGAAAATACAAGATAAACCTTATGTTTCAAAAATTAGCATAAAAAATACTGTGTTTTATAAAAATAAACATAAAAAACCGTCACACGTTGTTGGAGTCATACGTGTTGTCCTTATTGACGAAAATAAAAGCAAAAATTAGACAAAAAATATTTGCAAATAAAAAATTACAAAGAAATATAATAGAATATAAAATAAAATATTGGAAACAATATATACAAGAAATAAATGAAGAATATAAATACCACAAAAATTCTTATTGAGAAGCAAAACATGAAAGGAAATACATAAATCAAAAGTTGGTAGAAAACATATATTACAGAGAAATTAATGAATAAAAAGTTACATATTAAAACAAATTATTTTAGGACCTATTTGAGAAATTTTGTGAATATTGAGGCAAAATTGAAATTATAAAAATTAAGAGATCATGCATATAAATACAAAAATAATATTTTTGTAAAGAAAATCCGCTGAACCCAAGCATTCGGTCATAAGGTTTTCTTTACAAAATTAAGAAAAACATAAGGTTTTCTATGAGATTTTATATAACACGGGGTTTTTTTACGCCCGCTTCGAATAACACAAGGGAGTTGGGTGCATATAACTCATATATTATTTGTGTGGTCTCAATTGTTAATAATTTACTATATTGACCCTCACTAGTATTAATTTTAACTTTAGTGAGAGGGATCAATAATAAAAAATCCCGCAAAATTTCATACATATATCTATACATCTATACATATAAAAATAAAAAATAAAAAATAAAAAAAAGTTGAGGGGTGTCAATTGCACCCCCTCATGTACATGTGGCTCCGCCACTGGATTGCGGTGATTTTGAGAATTTTGCAAATTTGGTATAACAATTCAACTAATTCAACGTTTTGGGTATATTTTGTTTTCTCAAAATAGGACTGTATCTTCAAAATTAAGCAATTTAGTTCACATTTAATAGTGGAAATAGGGGGTGTTTAACTGCTTATGACCCTCTTAATTATCAAAAAGTAATTTTCTAACTCCAAAATCTTGGTTTGGGCATCAGTGAAAGGAACAAGGTTTAATTTTTATGATTTATGGAGCTTGAATTAATAGGTGAATTTAAATTGGGCTTGTTAAATATGAAACATGTGCTTATAACGAAATTGTGGCTTAAACAAAAAAAAGGTTTAATTTATATTAGGTTTCAAACAAGTATAACATTTGTCTTTGGAAAAAGTGAAATGTGTATGTCAACTTAAAGGAAGAAATATGACGATCAACATTGCACTTGAAAGATATGAAAAACTTTTTCATGAATAAGAAATCTTTACAACAATTATTTTAATTTATGCTAGAAACAAAAGGATTACATATTATGTAGTTGAACTTTAACAACGTACATACTACTCAACCAAGAGTAATTATAAGAATTTTTTAAGACTCACATATATAATGGTTTTCCGTAATATGTATCATGAGAACAAACTCATGTTGTTTGCATGTATAAGTTAATGCAAGTAAACATAAAACTTAATTCATTGAAATCTCGAAAGGTATCAATATCTCATCTTTTTTCTAAATAGAATTCTCCAAAAATAATTATAAATTTTAATTTAATCACTTCCAACGTAATCCAATAGCTGCTGGCTTCTTGTGTTATAATACGACACTTGTAATTAGGATGTGTCCAACTCATTTATATCTTATATTATATGTCATATTAAATTTTCTTCGGTCAATTTCTTACTCTATTACATGAAAAAAAATTTCTTCCATATTTATGCACGCATGCATGCATTTCAAAATCTGCTTATAGGTTTATGTAATTTACAAATGCATGCTCAATCTTGATATTCGAAACATATAAATGAGAGAATAATATCACTATTTACAAGGACAAAAGAATTAAGGGTGGATCTAAAGAAAAAAGTTCAAAAAAAAAGGTCAAGTTTTATTTGGTTCCATATCTCATCTATTTCATTCGAGTAACATCGAATCATTAATGTAAAAATTTTCTTATCAATGGTAACTACATTTTTAAATACTCAAATATGAAAATTCTAATTAAGTAGCATATCGTTGAACCGGTAAACTCATCAATCAATAGTGTTGTCGCAGGTGCCTATGAACTGGCATTGATTAAACTAGGTGTTGATGAAAGCCTCATAATTTGTTTAATTTTTAAATAACTAGGGTTTATGTGTCTACATTGTCTACATTTGTTCCCTTTGTCAATGTAATATTTACATAGCATGTAAGCTGAGCTTAGTGATATGAAATGCATAAGTTTGGAAACCAATTTCTAGTTCGAATGGGACCTTATCATAATTGTAAGTCTCCTTATTTATCCTTCATTTTTTTCCCGATCTTTCCTCACTTGACTTCTATCGGCATACATTATCTTTCCATGTGGATATATTTTACGTACAAGTAAATTCTAATTTAGACATTAACTAGCCAGTATCACAAATTAGAATACAAACGACCCGATTGAGGGAAATTTTCTCCGGTTTAACCCAAAATATAAAGATAAAACCCCAATAGAAAAGGTAATTTAGACATGAATATTTTATAAAACCTGATAATACTAAGAGATTATCATCATTAATAAAGATTTATGAAATGTATGCTTATGTTAACACATATTACCAAAATTATTGATGTTATATGAGAATTGAATCTATACTAATACGATTCAGCTAAAGTCTAAACAAACAGAATATGACTTGAGCATGAGGGGAACACATATACTGGTAAAGGATGATGGCAATTAATTATGGAAAGATTAGTACCGATCTCCATCTCCCTTGTAATTCTCCTCTTATTCATCTTCCTTCTGTAAATACATACCTACAGTCTTGAGAATGTACCTCTTCTACTGTTTGTGTGTATATATATATATATATATATATATATATATATATATATATATGTATGTATCTTGTTGTATCTTGTATCTTTAATGAGTGAATATACACAATTGTCGATTCCACTCTCGATTTTAAATGAATAATTGTAGCTAACACAATTTTCTGACCCTCTACGGCTCACTTTTAGCATATTTCCCCCAACTTGAATTACTGAATGACATAGTTATGCCTCACTAAGAGGTATAACTTAGTAATTCAGTGTTGTACTAGTTTAATTAGAGATTTCGTGTTCGAATCTCTGAAAATGCAATTATGATAGATAGAGAGAGTGTTACACCGTAATCATATCCTAAAGACTGGAACCCCAAATAAATGGACATAGAAAAACCAAAGACATATCTATGCACACCAAGGCATAAAGAAAGGCTCATACTATAGAGTACACAAAGGCATAACACATAATGTATGAAAATCAGAAAGTTTCAAAATATTGGAAGTCCTCCCATATATACAAATAGTCTTACCCCCTTTTGTTGGACAAAATATATAGTCTTACTTGAAAGCTACATTACAAATATTGGGAATATCTTGAGCATGAAAAATTAATAATTTTTCACAGCTTAATGTCCCATTAATCTCATGTTAAAAGAGATTACTTTTAAGACACCTAATTATTACAACACATTTCTTGGTCAACTAAAAGTGCATCATACATACTGTCTGGAATAAGGCAATTACTTATCCCAGATACTTACTGCTGACATAACAAAGTACAGAAGTGCTTCTGATTTATTGCTCAAATATTTTGGTAATTTGTATACCATTAACTGAGACTATTGAGTTACAAGTTTACAACTCACTCTCTGTGGTTATCCATACACCATTATAATTTTCAGACTTCTCCAAACCCCACCATCACCTTTCTCTCTCCCCCTCTCTCTTACCCCACCTCCCCTCTATCATTCTACATAGATAGATATATAGATGAGATAGATAAATACATAGACATGTGTGTGTAGGGTAGAGGTAATATATAGGGCAACTATTGAAATTAAGTACAAAGATGGCTACTTCCTTAGACATCATGATACTCTTTATTGTCCCTTCACATTAGTCCCTAAAGGAGCAGGTTTTGCTTAACTAAGCATGCATAACTGATAATATATGATTTTACTGTTAAATATCTACAATTACTTAATTATCTCTTCATCACCTATGTTTATGATATCGATCAACACTAAAAAGATGTAATGAAGTACACACTTGTGCACCGGTCTTCGCATAAAAACATAGTTAAGACATGAAATCTCAAAAGAATAGTACAAATTATATCACTCGTACGGTTTTTCCCACACTCCATATCCTTTTGTCTGTTAAAGTACATATATATGGATATTTCAATATATCAATTACAATTCACACACACATATGCACACAAATACATACATCTATATACATATAATTATATCAACATTTCATTGTAATTAAACCAATGAAATTGATTAATCATAAACTATTCACAAGAAAACAAGATCGGCGGTACCTTGTAAACGTACCAAGAGTCAATGTAATTGCATCAAGTTGTAATTAATTAACGGGAAAAAATAATAATAATAACAATAATGTAAATAATAAATCTGCGTACCTTGAACTAGAGAACTCATAGAGTTTCCCTTTGGGAGAGAAGATTATGAGTGCAACTTCAGCATCACATAGAACTGAGAGCTCAAAGGCCTTCTTCAACAGCCCACTTCTGCGCTTAGAGAAGGTCACTTGCCTGCTTGTTGCATTTTCAATCCTTTTCATCTGAGTCTTTCCCCTCACCATTCTTGATTAATTAACTATTTTCTATCTTTTTATGATATATATATAGCTAGACACACACACACACACTCAATGATTAGGGAAAAACAAGAAGAAAATAGATTTTATTCCGAGAGAAAACAGTAGGCAAAATCAAGAAACTCAGAAACCTAAGATGTTACCAAAAATAGAAAGGGGCTTTGAGTTGATTGACTCCAAAAAACAGCAAAAAAACAGACAAAACTGCATATGGGCTTCTCAGATCTGAAAACCTTAAGGAAAGGAGACAGATTCTTGTTAGGTAAGAAGAGTGGCAGAAAACCCTAGATTCAATCTACAAGGAATTGAAGAACAAGTGTGACTGTTTAGGCATTTAGCTATTTGGCAGCCATTTTCAGGAGATTTTTACAAGTTTTCCAACCACAGAAGAAGAAGTTGAGAAATTAAAAATTATATATATATTAATAATGGGTGGTTTAAAGAAAGACCACAAGGGAGAGAAGACTTAAAAACCTCCTCTCTTTCTTCTTTTGGTAAACCCACCAGAAGCACTAAAAATAGACAACCTAAAAAAAGATACAGAGAGGAAATAATGCTGTAATAAGCAACAAGTGGAAGCTCCTCTTTCGAATAATTCTTTCTTCTTTTTTTTCTGGGTATTTATTTATTTAAAGAAAGATGCCTTTGGGCCTTACTACTTACTAGGGACCACCCAAGAGGCACCAAAATGTTGGTGCTATTATTAAGTATCTGAATACTGAATTGACTTGTTTCCAAAAAAACAAATACTGAATTGACTCATTCAGACTTTTCGTTATGTACAGTACTCCAATAATGTTTATTCTCCATTTAAGTTTGAGAACATTTTCCTTCATGTCCAACAAGAATTATTAGGCCATTCATATGAAAAGAAAAGGAAAAAAAAAATATGTGAAGTGTTAGAATATCATTATATATGGTATAGTTGACTTATCGGGTTTAATCCCTCATCAATATTATTGTCCAGATTTGTAGGGATTGTTTCTTAGGGTCTATATATCTTTGTTAGTAGTTATAAAGATTGTAACACAGAAAACATACACAATAAATCAAATAATCAAAGTTTCCTCCAAAATACTATGTTCTAATATGGTATCAGAGCAGTGTTAGAATCCTTGGGATTCAGCTTTAACATCATCGTCCCAATACCAATCCCAAACCCTTGGCCGAGATTAGGCCAAAACCAAACATGACAACCCAAATCGATACCAACCCAAAACACTCACCCCAGATTGCAAACATGTTGCGCAGCAACACCCAAACTAAATCTAAAACATCGTATCAGTGGATCCTTGACTGTGGGGCAACCGATACAATGACCTTAATTTGATCCATCCGATCTACTGAACCCAGTTACCCCAAACCAATCCCATATCCAAACGACGAATGGAGATCTGGTTGCGGTTGAAAAAGAGGGCTCAATTCTTATTACTCCTAAACTTAAATTGAGCAATTGTCTTTATGTGTCATCTTTGTCTTACAAGTTGCTTTCTTTGAGCCATATTACGAAAGAGCTAAATTGTGTGGTCCTAATATATCCTCGGTTTTGTTTGTTACAGGCATTCATACGAAGGAGATCATTAGGCGTGGTACTGAGCGCGATGGGTTATATTATGTTGATGAAGTGGAAAACCCCTCCAAAGCTCTTCTTTCAGTGAGAACAGAAAATACACAACTCTGGCTCTGGCACAGGCATCTCGGTCATCCCTCACTCGGGTATCTAAGAATGTTAGTTCCTACACTCTTTCCGTATAATCAGTCTTTGAATTGGCCATGTCAGACTTGTCTTACTGCTAAAAGTCATAGGACCTCATTTAAACCAAATAATACTCAGGTTGAGTCTGTTTTTTCGTGGGTACATTCAGATGTTTGGGGACCAGCCCCTGTGACAAATCAGAATCAATTTCGGTATTTCGTATCGTTTATTGATCATTATTCTCGCATGACATGGGTATATTTTCTGCTTCATAAATCTAAAGTTTATAGTACTTTTGTGGCTTTCTTTAATATGGTGCAAACACAGTTTGTTCACAAAATCAGGGTACTCCGATCAGATAATGGACGAGAATATGTTAACCAGGAAATACACAGTTTCTTTCAAAAACAGGCATGGTTCACCAAACCTCCTGCCCTAATACCCCTCAACAAAACGGGGTAGCTGAATGAAAAAACAGAACCATTCTTGAGATGAGCCGAGCTTTACTCACTGAAGCAAGTGTCCCGAAACATTTTTGGCCTGAGGCCGTTACCACTGCAACCTACTTAACAAACAGGTTACCCACAAAAATCTTAGCCCAAAAAACACCACTGTCAGTTCTTCAAACCCAAACTGAAGTACCACCCCATCTCACTTTACCACCTCGGATCTTTGGGTGTACAGTCTACGTCCATGTCCCAAAATCTGACCGGACAAAGTTAGATGCTTGTGCAGTGAAGTGTGTCTTCCTGGGATATGCCCCTAATCAGAAGGGATATCAGTGTTATAATCCCAAAACCAAACGGTTTCTTGTCACTATGGATTGCAATTTTGTGGAAACCGAGTATTACTACCTCTCCCAGCACAGTGATAAATGGGAGATTCAGAATAGTGGATCTCTGAGCTGGTTGAACTATACTGATCTGATTGACCCTACACCACCTGCTCCTGCTTCTGAAGATCTCAGTACCACATCCATGCCCAGTGATTCTCCTCTGAATGATGTTCAAAATGAGGTAACTGATCCTTCTCCACTCCCTGTTGTCATTTATGATAATATTGATGTACCAAATGCCCCTGATGCTATGACCGAGAATGCAGAGACTCACAGGTACAATTTGCCACAGAGAAAGTACCAGAGGGATACCCTCGCAGAGGTATTCACCCGATCATACATCCCGATCAGCTAAGTACCCTGTGGGAAATATGGTCAGGGGGAGTCTGTCACACGAAGCAAAGACATTCCTTAGTAGTCTATACAAAGAAGAAATTCCCAGAACTGTACAGGAAGATAAACAAAGTGAGGAATGGCAGAGAGCCATGGAAGTCGAAATGGAGGCATTAACGAAAAATGGGATATGGGAGAAATGCAAGTTACCTGAGGGAAAAAGACCGGTTGGCTGCAGATGGTTCTTTACAGGTAAACATAAAGCTGATGGCTCCGTGGAAAGGTATAAGGCCCGACTGGTTACGAAAGGATACACTCAGACGTTCGGGATCGACTATTCTGAGACTTTCTCACCAGTGGCAAAACTAGATACAGTTCGAGTGTTGTTATCTGTAGCAGCCAATAAGGATTGGCCACTTCATCAGTTTGATGTGAAAAATGCCTTTTTGCATGGGGATTTGAATGAGGAAGTCTACATGGAACCTCCACCCGGATTCACTGAAGAGTTTGGTCAGAGTGAGGTGTGCCGACTCCGGAAAGCACTGTACTGACTCAAGCAGTCACCTCGAGTATGGTTTGGCAGGTTCACACTGGCTATGCAACGCCACGGATATGTCTAAAGCAACTCTTGTTAGGAATAGTGCCCTAGAAAGCCGATTGTATATCCGCTTTGTGCTTTTCCTTATTGTAATCACAGACAATCTTTGAATGAAATAACGAATTGAGGCAACACTTCTTTATATGCTCTTGTTTGGTATGCGTTTACTTTATCTGTGCATGTATGAGAACTCCCCTAATCCCGATGACTTTAGGACTCTGCCATTTAGGTGAAATGGTTCATGAAACGAGCCCTATATCACATAAGTCATGATTAGTAAAATACTCCAAGCCGATGAGTCCTACAGACAGTGGGAGTGTCAACCTGACTCCTCTAAGGCTTGCTTGTGGGATCACGCCCTTAAGAAGGACCACCTTGTTTCATGGAGGTGGAAAGTGTATAGTTGATACGTGCGTGATACATGAGGGTGCTTACTTTAATAAGTGAGTTCACTGAGGCGCCCCGTGTGAGAACATTCCTAAATGGGAAAGGAAGTTTCTATTTCAGGAAATGGAAACTTCCAGATTAGGAAATATCTCACGAGTCATTGATGTGATTAATTGATCCTTAGACTTGAGGTTCCTTGTCACTTTATGAGTTAACTCTGTAGTCTTAGGTATAAGCTTTAAAGGGTGTCGCCTTAGACAACTGATTCAAGGCTTATGCTGGGGCTGCACAAGTGACTCATGAAAGTGAATGAGAATCAAGATAGGACCTACACTTGCATTTGCAAGGTGATCTCTTATTGTGTAAGTCATTCATATGCCATATGGAGTCCTTGGCCAAGGCAGTAGATCAAGACATCAAGAAAAGGGTTTCTTGGATTGAGATCAAATGGATATGAAATACACTTAGCTTTAAGACCGGATTATTAGGGTTCTGATTATTCCCTTGCCCTAGATCTTGGTTGAGAGATAGTAAGTAGGAGGATTGTATCTCACATGAATCAATGACTTAAAGGTTCTGTCGAATCCGAACATTCCAATTCAGCTAAGGGTTAAACACCTGTTGCTAGACTATGGTCGTTTAATCTGTGGACTGATTAATTAATTAGTGAATTAATTAATTAGGGTCACTGCTAATTGAATTGAGAACCTAGAGGGTCACACACAACAACTTGGTTACATGAGTTGAGGCTTAAAAATGATTAAACGAGTTAATCGAGCCTAAGGGGTTCCACACGTGTGAAATCACACGTGTGGCTCACGTGATTGGACACGTGTCATTAAGACACGTGTGCCACACGTGATTATGTGATGTTAAATAATTAATGTGTTAATTATTTAATAGACTTTGGTTTAATTTTGAATTAAAAAGAAAGTCTAATTTTGGAGAAAAATAATCTAGTTAATTAATTACGAATTAATTAATTAGATAAAAATAAGTTATTTATTTTATAATAAATAAAGTATAAAATTATCCAAAAATAGTTTGGATATTTTTAGCTCTCTTAAAAGTTGACTTGAATTAGAATTCAAAGTCAAAGTTGGAAAATACTTGATGATCAAGTAATAGGAGAGAGAGGAACCAAATCCTTGTCCAATAAGGACTAGGTTCGGCCGCCCCTCCCCTTTCCTATATATAGGGGAGCTCATGCTCCCCTTTAGAGCTAATAGACAATTCTTGGTTCAGGTGTTGAACACCTTCCTTTCTCCAAGATTAAATTAAACCCTAGGTTAAGCCTAAACACTAACTAGAGAACTAGCATCCTTACTAGTTAGATTGTGATCAAGTTGGTGGACTTTCTCTAGAGACTTCAAGTTAGAAGTTTGAAGATTCGAGCTTTACCAAGGAGAGGGGATCAAGCCGCGAGAAGAGCGTTCTTGGGTGGCTTGAAACGCTTCAAGAAAGAACAAAAGAAAAGTAAGTTTTCTATCTTTACGAATTTGGTTACACGATTACGAGTCCTAGATCCTGTTGTTGGGAAAAAAATTTTTAAATTCCGCTGCTTTCTGATTTGTGTTTTCCAACAAGTGGTATCAGAGCCACCTCGTTAATCGTGTTTCTGATTCGTCTCCATTACTCTGAATTTGGTAGAAATTCTTAGGCTTAGATGCGAATTAGGTATTCATGAGTTCTTTTAGAAAGCCTGAAATACGAAACTGTAATTTTTCCTGAATTTCTGAAACTGTTTTCTTAAATTGTGTTTTTGAAAACCGTTTTGATTGAAATATATTTAAATCGAATTTTTAATTTTTGGATTGAACCGGGTTTTCGAGAAACCCAGAAATACGAAACGAACACGAAAAGCAACGAGCCTAGGCGTGCTAGCACGTCGCACGCCCAGGCCCGTCGCCGCCGCCCAGCTCCTCCCGCAACAGCGCGGGAGCCGTCCTAGGCGCGCCCGCCTAGCCCGTCCCGCAACAGCGCGGGACGCCTGCCCAGCCCGCCTAGCCGCGGCTGGCGCTGCTGCGCGCGGCGCGCGCACGCGAGCGGCAATTGCCGCGCGTTGTGCGCGCTGCTGATGCGCGTCTGCGGGCGCTGCGCGACGGCCCCTCGCGCGGATAGGCCCTTTTCGGGCTCGTTTTCGTGTTTCGTGTTTTTCGTGTTTTCGGTCAGTAAAATCCCGATTTAATTTTATTTTAATTTTATCTTTTAAAATCAGTTTTGCTAAAATAAAATTATTTTAAAATTTTGATTAAATTGGGATTTTTGAGAAATTAAAGCGATTTGGATTTTGGGAAAATTATGAATTTTATTTTCTGAAAATATTGAAAGAATAAAATTATTAATTTTGGAAATTAATTGGAATTTTATTGGTTTATTGTTTTTCGGGTTTTATTGAAAAGGCTCTTGAACAAGAATTGCATCTAAGTCGTGTTTTAAGTCATTAGGACTTGAAGCGAGAATTTTATTTTATTGGCTAAATTTAAATTCTCGCAAAAGCATGTTAGGTGATCATGGGTTTAGATCTATGTATGGTTTTAATTTATGCACATGGATGGTTTAAATTGGGGTTGGAGCCCTATAGTTGCGTTTTTCAATTGAGGTTGGAGCCTCACTTATGTGCGTACTGTTATGTGATTTATTATGTGGCTTTCCATATTACTGTTTTTGAGGCCGGGGTATGCCCCGTGTAATTGTCTAAGGCCAATATGAAGATTGAGCCTTATTACTTTATGTCTTTTTCCTTTTATTGTAATTTGAGAGTAGAGATAGGTGGTGAGGTTTTTATTTTCATTTTGGAGACAATGCACCCAAGGAGTAAGATGGACCACATTCAAGTAACAAGGAGGCCATAAGTGAAGACCCCTCAAAATGTTAGGGAGGGGAATCTCAATTGTTAAATGTAATAGAGATAGGGCTCGTATTTTGTTACCGCTTTCCCTTATGTGATTTGAACTGTTTATGTGGCATGTATGTTAGAACTTGTGATTGTGGAGTGGCTCCCACATATCACGCATAAGATAGGTAGAACCCATGATCATTACATGTTAGTATCATGCTAGGACATGTTATCTGTTTATGTGCTTGTTTGAAATGCATTTAAGTGTACTTGCATTAATCAAGACTAATAAAATTGGATAACATATATGTTGGTGAGGTCGAACCGGACAACTCTCCGGTTGATTCGAAAATTCCCATTAAATATTAAGCTAATTTCGAACAAATAGGTGTTTAATTCGAGATGCAAATTTTGAATTAAATTCCTAGCATTCCATCAATAGGTTTTAAGTTTAGTAAGTAAAGCTAGTTATTGTCCGCGAGTCGTGGGATAGCTAGTGGAGCTTATTAGTTCTTAGTTACCTAATTGATCATTTTAAATGATCAATATTTCGTGGTCAATTTTAGCAAGGGCGATGTCCGCGAGTCGTGGGTCGTTCGAACTAAGTTTTGGTCATGATCTTATGATTGATGGGTCTAGCTTAACGCCTAAGTAAATATGGATGTCGCACGAGTCGTGGGTCCATAGTGAAAGATAGGTGATGCAAAAACAATTACTAAGAATTCTAAAAGTGTTAGAATTGGTAAGTTGTACCTACCTAGGGTTCTTACTTAGAATGTCCGCGAGTCGTGGGTTCGAGGTAAAATGCCTAGGATCTTAGTACCCATTGGGAAACGTGTTCCTCTTAGATCTTTGGGAATTCTAGATCTTTGAAAAACAGTGGGAGCTACAATAGATTAAAGACCTTATCTTTTGTATATCGTTATAATTCAGCATGCTCACTAGTTCTCTGTTTTACCATTTAGGTCGTAGATTCTGTGATTCTCTACGTGTTTTGAAATGGCAACCAAAAACCCTCTTGTATCGATCCTCGAGTCAAACAAGTTGACTGGTCCCAACTATTCTGATTGGCTGAGGAATCTAAAAATCATTTTAGATTCTGAGAAGAGAACTTATGTTCTTTTCGAAGGGGAGCCTAGTCCCGAAGGGGAGGCTCCCACTCGGGCTGAGCGGGATGCGATTCAGAAGTGGAAGGATGATAATCTCCAAGCCCGTTGCCTTATGTTGGCTAACATGTCTCCGGACTTGCAAAGACAACATGAGGCCATGGAATTTGCTTGGGAGATTTACGACCACTTAGAGCAACTTTACCGCCCTCATGAACGTGTTACAAGGTATAACACTTCAAAGGAATTGTTCCACTTAAGAATGAGGGAAGGTTCAAGTGTCCATGAATATGGACTCAAGTTTCTTGCCCTTACTGAGAAACTTGCCTCCATGGACATGCCACTGAAAGATGAGCTTTCAGTGGATTTGTTGCTAGCTTCGCTCCCACCATCATTCAACCCATTTGTCCTTAACTTCAACATGAATCATGCTGGTGCTACTGTAGCTGAGCTGATTAGTCAGCTTGTGACTGCTGAAAGCACGATCAAGAAGGACAATAAGGTTTTGATGGTGAATGCTCCATCTTCCTCTTCTGGGCCTTCTAAAGGTAAGGGCAAGAAAGCCCAAAAGAAGAAGAAGAAACCCCTTAGGCCCACTGGTGGCATTTCGAAGGGGAAGGCCCAAAAGAAGAAGCGTGATCAGAAAGAGGATGTTTGCTTCCATTGTGGCAAAGCGGGACATTGGAGGAGAAACTGCCCAGAGTACAAGGCTACTCTAAAGAAAGGTATCTTTCTCGTTGAAGTGAATCTTTCTATTAATTCTAGGGTACTTGATACCGGTTGTGGGACTCATATCTGTAATGATGTACAGATACTAAGTGAAGTCCAACAACTCAAAGAAGGAGAATGTGTCTTGAAGATCGGCGATGGCTCAAACGTTGAAGCTCGAGCTTTAGGCACAATTAGATTAGATTTAGGTAGTTTTGAGTTAGTATTAAACAAAGTCCTTTATGTACCGACCATTATTCGTAATATAATTTCAGTTCCAATATTAGATTGTGAAGGTTATGAAACTTATATTAAGAATGGTAAATATTTTATCAAACGGAACAACTCTTCCGTTCACATCGGTACTCTAAGTAATGGACTTTACCTAACTCAAAATATCAATATTATGAATATACAACGAGAAACGAAGCGTAAGAGAGATGACAAAGTTTCAGCTCCCTTATGGCACGCTAGATTAGGACACATTTCCAAGAACAGAATTAGCAAGATAAACACTTTAGGATCATTCTCTGAAAATGATCTCAAAGAGTTAACTTCTTGCGAATCCTGTCTCAAAGGAAAAATGTCCAAAGTCCCTTTTAAAGGAACTGTGGAACGTGCCACTAAGGTTTTGGATTTGATCCATACTGATGTTTGTGGACCGCTTAGCGTAAGCACTAGAAACAATCATCAGTACTTCATAACCTTTACTGATGACTTTAGTCGGTATGGTTATGTATACTTAATGAAGTATAAATCTGAAGCTTTTGAGAAATTCTTAGAATTTCAAAAGGAGGTTGAGAACCAAACTGGTCACAAGATAAAAGCACTTCGATCTGATCGAGGAGGCGAATATCTCAGTGAAGAATTCCTTAATCATCTCAAAGATAATGGGATTATCTCTCAGTGGACTCCTCCGGAAACTCCTCAGCTTAATGGAGTTTCTGAGAGAAGGAATCGAACCCTACTTGATATGGTTCGTTCGATGATGAGCTTCACTGACTTACCACCTTCTTTCTGGGGTTTTGCCCTAGAAAGTGCAGCAAAGATTTTGAATCTAGTTCCCTCTAAATCAGTCCCTAAAACGCCCTATGAAATGTGGCATGGTAAAATCCCTAGTTATTCTTACTTAAGAATTTGGGGTTGTCCTGCTTACGTGAAGAGGACAGTGGGAGATAAGTTAGAATCTCGTTCTAACTTATGCTAGTTTGTAGGTTATCCTAAGGAATCCATAGGATACTACTTCTATGATCAATCTGAGCAAAAGGTGTTTGTTTCCAGAAATGCTACTTTTCTGGAGGAACCATTCCTTAAAGAAAAGAAAGGCAAGATAATAGAATTAGAAGAAGTACAAAGTGACCCCATACCACCCACTGAAGAAACGTCCCACTCTGATCAACCACAACCAATCACGAATTTCGATACACATGTAAATCCTCCTCTAAGGCGTTCTGAATGCACTCCTAGACAGCCGGAGAGATGGTATGGATTCTTCCATGAAATCTCTCAAAAGGATAATGATCCTTCAACATATGAGGAGGCACTTTCAGATTCTGACTCTGAACAGTGGATAGAAGCCATGAAATCCGAAATGGACTCCATGAACTCCAACCAAGTTTGGACCTTGGTAGATTTGCCTGATGGGGTCAAACCCATAGGTTGCAAATGGATCTTTAAGAGAAAGCTTGGAGTTGATGGAAGCATTGCAGCCTACAAAGCAAGACTGGTTGCAAAAGGATTCACTCAAAGACCCGGCGTGGACTTTGACGAAACCTTTTCACCAGTTGCAATGCAAAAGTCCATTCGAATCATGCTTGCCATTGCTGCATATTATGACTATGAGATATGGCAAATGGATGTGAAAACTGCCTTTCTCAATGGTGACATTGACAAAGACATTTATATGGAGCAACCCATAGGTTTCACATTCAGTGGGAGTGAGCAAAAGGTTTGCAAACTCCAAAGATCAATCTATGGATTGAAACAGGCTTCTAGGAATTGGAACATTCGATTTGATGAATCGGTCAAAGCGTTTGGCTTCACCCAAATTTCGAATGAATCATGTGTGTATAGAAAGGAATTGGAGACCTCAGTGCAATTCTTAGTACTTTATGTTGATGACATCCTTCTTATTGGGAATTCGAAGGATGACATGAAAGTGACTAAGTTATGGTTATCGAACCAATTCGAGATGAAAGATCTTGGTGATGCGTCCTATATCCTTGGAATTAAAATCTATAGAGATAGATCTAGAAGGTTAATAGGACTATCACAGTCGATGTACATTGACAGAGTATTGAAGAGATTCAATATGGAGTCAGCAAAGGTTAAGAACCTTCCTATGAGTGTAGGAACATGTCTTTCAAGGAAGATGTGTCCTAAGACTAACCTTGAGAAGGAGAGAATGACTCATACACCTTATGCGTCAGCAATAGGTAGCATAATGTATGCAATGTTATGTACTCGACCGGATGAGGCTTATGCACTTAGTGTAACGAGTCGTTTCCAATCTGACCCTGGAGATGGTCACTGGGCTGCCGTGAAGAATATTCTTAAGTACTTGAAAAGTACTAAAGATTTATTCTTAGTTTACGGAGGTCAGAAAGATCTTACTGTCGAAGGATACTGCGAAGCAAGCTTTGCATCTGACTTAGATGATTTTAAGTCAATGTCAGGATACATTTTCTGCCTAAACGGCGGAGCTGTGAGTTGGAAGAGTTCCAAGCAAACAACCACTGCAGATTCGACCACTGAGGCCGAATACTTAGCTACAAATGATGCAGCTAAGGAAGGTGTTTGGATTAGAAACTTCATTCAAGAGTTGAATGTTGTTCCTAGCATGAAAGACCCCATTACTGTGTTTTGTGACAACACTGGGGCGGTTGCTCAAGCAAGAGAACCAAGATCTCACCAACGGACCAAGCACATTATGAGGAAGTATCACCTAATCCGTGATATTGTCAAAAGAGGAGATGTGCAAATTGAGAGGGTCACATCAGCAGAGAACGTGGCAGATCCACTTACTAAACCCCTTAGTCGAGAAGCTTTCCAAGGTCATCTTCAGAAGATGGGACTTAGAGTAGCTTTAGAATGGCTTTGACGGGCAAGTGGGAGATTGTTAGGAATAGTGCCCTAGAAAGCCGATTGTATATCCGCTTTGTGCTTTTCCTTATTGTAATCACAGACAATCTTTGAATGAAATAACGAATTGAGGCAACACTTCTTTATATGCTCTTGTTTGGTATGCGTTTACTTTATCTGTGCATGTATGAGAACTCCCCTAATCCTGATGACTTTAGGACTCTGCCATTTAGGTGAAATGGTTCATGAAACGAGCCCTATATCACATAAGTCATGATTAGTAAAATACTCCAAGCCGATGAGTCCTACAGACAGTGGGAGTGTCAACCTGACTCCTCTAAGGCTTGCTTGTGGGATCACGCCCTTAAGAAGGACCACCTTGTTTCATGGAGGTGGAAAGTGTATAGTTGATACGTGCGTGATACATGAGGGTGCTTACTTTAATAAGTGAGTTCACTGAGGCGCCCCGTGTGAGAACATTCCTAAATGGGAAAGGAAGTTTCTATTTCAGGAAATGGAAACTTCCAGATTAGGAAATATCTCACGAGTCATTGATGTGATTAATTGATCCTTAGACTTGAGGTTCCTTGTCACTTTATGAGTTAACTCTGTAGTCTTAGGTATAAGCTTTAAAGGGTGTCGCCTTAGACAACTGATTCAAGGCTTATGCTGGGGCTGCACAAGTGACTCATGAAAGTGAATGAGAATCAAGATAGGACCTACACTTGCATTTGCAAGGTGATCTCTTATTGTGTAAGTCATTCATATGCCATATGGAGTCCTTGGCCAAGGCAGTAGATCAAGACATCAAGAAAAGGGTTTCTTGGATTGAGATCAAATGGATATGAAATACACTTAGCTTTAAGACCGGATTATTAGGGTTCTGATTATTCCCTTGCCCTAGATCTTGGTTGAGAGATAGTAAGTAGGAGGATTGTATCTCACATGAATCAATGACTTAAAGGTTCTGTCGAATCCGAACATTCCAATTCAGCTAGGGGTTAAACACCTGTTGCTAGACTATGGTCGTTTAATCTGTGGACTGATTAATTAATTAGTGAATTAATTAATTAGGGTCACTGCTAATTGAATTGAGAACCTAGAGGGTCACACACAACAACTTGGTTACATGAGTTGAGGCTTAAAAATGATTAAACGAGTTAATCGAGCCTAAGGGGTTCCACACGTGTGAAATCACACGTGTGGCTCACGTGATTGGACACGTGTCATTAAGACACGTGTGCCACACGTGATTATGTGATGTTAAATAATTAATGTGTTAATTATTTAATAGACTTTGGTTTAATTTTGAATTAAAAAGAAAGTCTAATTTTGGAGAAAAATAATCTAGTTAATTAATTACGAATTAATTAATTAGATAAAAATAAGTTATTTATTTTATAATAAATAAAGTATAAAATTATCCAAAAATAGTTTGGATATTTTTAGCTCTCTTAAAAGTTGACTTGAATTAGAATTCAAAGTCAAAGTTGGAAAATACTTGATGATCAAGTAATAGGAGAGAGAGGAACCAAATCCTTGTCCAATAAGGACTAGGTTCGGCCGCCCCTCCCCTTTCCTATATATAGGGGAGCTCATGCTCCCCTTTAGAGCTAATAGACAATTCTTGGTTCATGTGTTGAACACCTTCCTTTCTCCAAGATTAAATTAAACCCTAGGTTAAGCCTAAACACTAACTAGAGAACTAGCATCCTTACTAGTTAGATTGTGATCAAGTTGGTGGACTTTCTCTAGAGACTTCAAGTTAGAAGTTTGAAGATTCGAGCTTTACCAAGGAGAGGGGATCAAGCCGCGAGAAGAGCGTTCTTGGGTGGCTTGAAACGCTTCAAGAAAGAACAAAAGAAAAGTAAGTTTTCTATCTTTACGAATTTGGTTACACGATTACGAGTCCTAGATCCTGTTGTTGGGAAAAAAAATTTTAAATTCCGCTGCTTTCTGATTCGTGTTTTCCAACAACTCTGATCACACCCTGTTCCTAAATAGACGAAGAGATTTGATCACGTGCTTGATCATTTATGTCGATGATATGATTATAACAGGTAATGACAAGGAAGAAATGGAGATCTTTAGGGAGAATCTGTTTAGAGAATTCGAAATGAAGGATCTCGGAGGGTTGAAGAACTTCTTAGGCATTGAAGTTCTTCGATCGCAAAAGGGGAAATTTATTTCTCAGGGGAAGTATATCCTGGATCTGTTGGCAGAAACTGGGTTAGTGGATTGCAAACCCATGGAAACTCCGATACAAGTAAACCACTGACTCAGGATAGATGAAAGTGGGGAAAGAACAGACAAGGAAAGATATCAGCGTTTGGTTGGAAAACTGATATACTTGTCGCACACACGACCCGACATCGCCTACTCAGTAGGTATTGTGAGCCAATTCATGCACCTGCCACAGAAAGAACACATGGAAGCAGTCATCCGCATCATCAGGGATCTTAAGGGTACTATAGGAACGGGGATTATGTTCGGGAGACATGGTCATCTCAACATTGAGGTATACACTGTTGCAGATTGGGTAGGGAATCCGAATGACTGAAGGTCCACCTCTGGGTTTATTACACTTGTTGGGGGAAATGTGGTTACTTGGAGAAGCAAAAAACAGAAGGTTGTGGCACTCTCTAGTGCCGAAGCTGAATTTAAGGGAATAGCAAAATGAGTCAACGAGCTTATTTGGCTCAGAAAACTGATGGCAAAAATGAGCATGGAACCAGAAGGCCCAAGCCCTCTGAGGTGTGACAACAGAGCTGCAATCAGCATCTCAGAGAATCCGGTACAACACGACAGAATGAAGCACGTGGAGGTTGACCGACATTTTATTAAGGAGAAGTTGGAGGACGACATTATCTCCATTCCCTTTGTGAGGTCCGAAGATCAGCTAGCCGAAATACTTACAAAGGCGGTCACTACTCAAATCTTCCAAACAGCATTGTGCAAGCTAAGGATTGGGGATTCCATCATTTAGCTTGAGGAAATGACCCCACTAAAAAAAATAATTAAATATTTATATATTTCTTATATATTTTAAAATTTATTATTTTAAAAATAACTTTTTGATCTCACATAAAAATAAAAAATTTGTATTCACGCCTTTAAAATTAAAATTAGTATATAAAATTGAAAACATAGTTTATTGTTTAAAAATAAAATTTGCTGCATTTACAAATAACATACATATATCTACCGAAAAGTGGTGTAAAATGTGCAAATTAGCAATAACGGCATAGACGACGTCACCTTAGGAAATGACCCCTCTAAAAAAAATAATTAAATATTTAAATATCTCTTATATATTTTTAAATTTATTATTTTAAAAATAACTTTTTTATCTCACATAAAAATAAAAAATTTGTATTCACGCCTTTAAAATTAAAATTAGTATATAAAATTGAAAACATAGTTTATTGTTTAAAAATAAAATAAAATTTTATTTAGTGATACTCTAAATATTGAAAAACTTTAAATAGTATAAACTTTGTATTTTTGTTCAATTTCAAAATACATAGCTAGAGCAAATAAAAAATTGTAGAGGATGATTATACAAAAAAATTTAAATAAAGTATTTTATTCTTTTAATAATATATAATATTTTTATTAGAAATTTAAACTTTTTAACGCTACTGTCCGACAGTCCTGGAGCCGTCCCTGACGTGGGCCAAACCGGAGTCCCCACGTAAGCCTGAGTTGGGCCAGTGGTCGCCCTCCACGTGCCTCCGTTGAACCTTTTGACCAGCCAAGTGTGCCACGCGTACGCCCTCGAGTCGATCACATCGGTCCCATGCCTTAGTGGAAGAGGACCGGGATCGCTGAAACTGGATCGAGCCAACCCAGGCCAGAACGGACCGACTAACTGTCGACTGAGTTTAAGGCAGGTCGAGTAGAGATCGACCTAGACCCATCCAGGTCGAATCTGGCTCGATCCATCAAAGGGCCCATGCCGCCGCCTCCCGCCTTTAATGAGGCTGACAAATCCGTACCAAGTTGTTACAGTGCATTAAATGCACCTGCAACCAGTACTATCCAGTCATCATTACCCTTCAGGTATAAATACTCCCTCATAAATGCCATTTCACATACACATTTATTGCGCACAAGTCTACTCGAAAGGCTCTCAACTACTCGAAACTGACTTGGGCGTCGGAGTACCGACAAGGGTAAAACCCCCTACTGTCCTTTGTCAGTCTGAGTTCACATTTGCTATTCTGTCAGTCTGAGTTCACATTTGCTATTCCAACTCTCAGGTCTACGCAACTTCGAGGTTCCCCATGAAACAAATTCTAAGTGGTCAAGTCAACAATCTTCAAGCCACTTCAGCATCCCGAAAATCGACACGATCATTTTGGCGCCGTCTTTGGGAAACCGACAAAAGCCTAGCAAGAATGGAACTACGCAGTCACCGAACACTTGAGGCGGATGAACGGGAGGTTGAGGTCCCCGTTGGAGGAGATAGGCCTAGTCACATACCGGCCGCACCTGGGGCCAACACACGAAACAAACCTATACCTATGGTCTACGTGACCCCCGACTTGGATGCCTATATTGAGAAATTCCAGGCGGAAGCTATTGCCACGGCAGCAGAGGGCCGATCTCTTGTGTTCCCGGAGAAGCCCCGGGCCAGCCCAGCCACGCCTTCTCCCGGGCAATACACGCACTATGGATACCCGCCCCCTCCTCCTTGGGGATACCACCCGGCTCCTGTCTACTATCATCCCGATCACTACGCCCCACCTCCACCACCTGGTCCAACCCAGGGGCAAGGGGTAGGTCAGAGACAACAACGCACTGAAGTGGTGCCCCCCGATCAGGAAGCTGAGTCGGGGCGACGGTGCGATAAGCGTCCCATCGACCAAGCTCACCAAACGACAGATCTGCCCAGGTCGAAGAGGAGGGAAGAAGGTCACGGAACTGCCCGCAGGTCCAGAGCAGCCAGTGTGTCGAGGAGCTCGTCACACAACCAAGAGAGGGAACAGTAGCCGAGAAACTCAGGGGTCTTCGATCGCCTGGGGACTAGGGTCGATCCTGAAGCCCCCAGGTTATCCAATCGAGGCTTCAAAGTCGGTAGGGATGGCCTCCGAAACCACCTGCCCCGACGTGGAAGGTCCCCATATCGCCCACCTCCCAGGGCTCCTCGGGCAGAGGTCGAGGAAGAGGAAGAGTCTCGTAACAACCTTTCTCCCTATCGCTGGGGCAAAGATGACGCCCCACCTCCTCGTGAGCGACGGCCGGCTCATCCGTTCAGGAGCGCTCGTGAAGCGCAATCCCCGTTCAGTGAGGGGATACTCGCAGCCATGGCAGTAGATAAAATACCCACCAATCTTACAAACTATAATGGCGTAATCGATCCCGAGAGACATGTGGATCGATTCGAGATAGAGATAAGCATGTTTGGCCGCTCGCCCGATGTTCGGGCCAAGATCTTCGCCACCACCCTCGTCGAGGTGGCCCCCAGGACTGGTTCTCAAGGCTGGCTCCAAGGTGTATCCGCTCTTATGATGAATTGATTGAGCGGTTCGTTGCTCACTTCTCATTTGTAAAAGACGACAAGCTACCGGCCATCTACCTCTACAACATCGTACAGAGAGAAGACGAGACACTTAGGGACTTTTTCACTTGATTCTATTGAGCCGTCTTTCAAGTCCAGTCACCGAGCATGGACATGCTGATACCGACCCTCCACACGGCCCTAAGAGACAAGGAGTGTACCCGGAACATTGTCCGAAAAAACCCCCGATTCGATCCCCAAGCTTCTCAACATTGTCGGAAAATAGATGAGAGTGGAAGAAATGGAAATGGCTCAAAGGTGTGGGTCAAGCAGGAAGCCAGAGGCGATCCAGCCACCCAGGAATTAGCCAAAACGGGATAGTAAGGGCCGAGTCGACCAAAGCTCAGGGAGCAGCTCCAAGAAATATTACACTCCCCTGAACCGATCGATTGAGGAGATCTACAACATCACCAATAAAAAACTGTTCAAGAACCCGAAGCCGATTAAGGAGACTCAGAAGACAAAAGACTCAGGAAAATACTGCCACTTCCATCAGCAGACGGGCTATAACACCTCGGAGTGTTTTGCTCTGAGAGATGAAATTAAGAGGATGATCCGGGGAGGTGAGCTCTAAGAATTTGTCAAGAAGCTAGATGAGCTGGCCCTTCGTGCCGAGGAGCGTAGCCCACCCCGGCATCGAGAGGTAAAGCAGCCGACCAAGAGGAATAACCATAACCTCCCATGCTTAGGGCGAATCGATATGATTGCTAGTAGGCCGCCGGAGGAGACACCAAATCGGCCCGAAAAAGAACAAGAAGGGAGGCCCAAAGGAACTATTACGGGCCTCACGAAGTCATGGAGGTCGAGTCGAGCACGAGCTGGGTAGATCAGGATATTAGCTTTAGCAATAAGGACCTCATCGGCATACCACCACGGGAGGGCGAAATGCCTAGTTGTCCGTTGGTGGTTACGCTTGACATAGCCAATTATGTTGTATCTAAAACCCTGGTTGACAATGAAAGTTCAGTAAATATTATCTATCTCTCGACTCTTAATCGAATAAATTTGGCTAAAAAACTAAACCTTGAACCACTAAAAACTCCATTAACCAGATTTTGGGGCTTTGAAGTCTACCCTAAAGGACGAGTCCGTTTAATCACCTCTATGGGGACCCTCCCTAAGAGGTCAACGATGGAGATAGAGTATCTAGTGGTCGATCAGCCTTCGGCCTACAACATAATTTTAGGAAGACCAGGTTTGATCGACTTCAGGGCAGTAATTTTGACCTACCACCAGCTGATCAAACTTCCTACACCAGCTGGTATTGGGAAATTGAGGTGTGACATCCCGTTGGCCTGGGCGTGCTACTCGATCTCGATGGAAAAGGTGAAGTTGCCCGACCGACGGGTGGTGCCTTTCCTAGGTCTGCCCAAAGGAGAAGAGGACGAAATTGAGGATTTTGATACCAGTATGATGAGCCGGCCCGCATTTCGAAAATAGCCAAAAAGAAGAAAAAACTCACCGAAAGTTGAGTCGAAGCCTCTAGCCAAACCATGGACATCGAAACTTCTACCCGGGCAACCCGGGAAGATCACGCACGTCGGACTACCAGAGCCAGGCAAAGAGCATGAACAGATACTCCTAATCCAGTTCCTTCAGGAAAATGCTGACGTCTTCGCATGGAGTGCCAACGACTTGGTGGGGGTCGATCCGTCCGTGATCATGCACCATCTCAATGTTGATCCATCTTTCAAGCCCATTAGGCAAAGATTGCGCACTCAGAGCGTCAGAAGGAACGAGATAATAGAGGAGGAGGTAAACAAACTGCTAGATGCCGGATACATCACGCCGGCCAAATATGTTGACTGGTTGTGCAATGTGGTCCTAGTTGCCAAGTCGGGGGAAAAATGACGCATGTGTAATGATTTCACATATTTAAATAAGGTTTACCCCAAAGACCCATACCTCCTGCCCAACATAGACCAACTAGTCGACTCAACAGCGGGCTGTGAATTGATGAGTATGATGGATGCCTTTCAAGGCTACTATCAAATCTTCATGGCGCCCGAAGATGAGGACAAGACTGCTTTCATAGTCGTGAAGGGTATCTATTGCTTTCGAGCAATGCCCTTCGGACTTAAAAACGCGAGGGCTACCTATCAAAGGTTGGTGAACCGAACTTTCAAGGAAGAGATTGGGAAAACCATGGAGGTTTATGTCGATGACATGATAGTGAGGTCGGCTCGGTCAAGTGATCACCGCCAGGATCTTGAGCGAGCGTTCAAACTCCTCAGAAAGTATAACTTGAAGCTCAACCCGAATAAGTGCGCTTTCGAAGTGGGAGAAGAAAAGTTCGTGGGTTACATGGTTAGTCGGATAGGGATCGAGGCAAACCCAGAAAAGAGTAATGCCGTTCGCGGTCTATCTAACCCGAAAATGATCCGTGAGGTTCAGCGTTTAGTCGGTAGAATCATATCGCTCAATCGATTCATTTCTAGGTCGGCCAAAAAGAACCTGCCCTTCTTCAAGATTCTGAGGAACATTAAGGAGTTCAAATGGACCGAAGAATGCGAACGGGCGTTTGAGGCGTTGAAAAAATACCTCAAATCACCCCCGCTTTAAGCAAAGCCTGAACCCGAAGAAGTCTTATACCTCTATATGGCCGTATCGAGCGAGGTGATCAGCTCCGTTTTGGTCGCTGTCTGAGAAAAGAAGCACATGCCGATCTACTATGTCAGTAAGATCCTGCATGGTGCTGAGACGCGACACCTAGAAATTGAGAAATTCGCCCTCGCATTAGTTCACACGGCCCGGAAGCTAAAGCCGTATTTCCAAGCTCACGCGATCACTGTACTCACAGATCAACCCCTGCGACAGGTTCTAATGAAGTCGGACTGCTCGGGCAGACTAACTAAGCGGGCAGTCGAATTGGGCCAATACGATATAACTTATCAGCTAAGGTTAGCATACCAAGCCCAAGTCTTGGCCGATTTCTTGATTGAAAAGGACTCCCTGATGACAATTGGGATGAGCCTGGGCCATTGGACATTATCAGTCGATGGATCCTCGACCTCATCTGGGGGTGGTGCAGGGGTATCCCTAAGGAGTGCTGAAGGAGGTGAGCTGGATTTTGCCATCTACCTAGAGTTTCCAGCTACGAACAATGAGGCCGAGTGTAAGGCCCTTATAGCAGGGATGAAGATTGCTAAGGAACAAGGAATCGATGACCTCACAGCCCTAACCGATTCCCAATTAGTCGCAAGCCAGTACGCTGGGTCGTACTAGGTGAGAGAGGAGGCGATGGTAAAGTATCTGGAGAAGGTGAAAATGTGGGCCGCTAAATTCAAAAACTTCACACCTGAGCAGGTCCCGTGGGAAGAGAATGAGAGGGCTAATATCCTTTCCAAGGTAGCTAATGGCCTCAGGGGGACAAGGGACAGGTCGATTACATTCTTTACAAATGCAGCTCGCTATATAGAAGAAAAGGGAGAGTTGGTCAAGAGTATCGACCCTGCTGAGCCCTGCTGGTTGGATGATCTGGTTCTACATTTAAGAGATAGATTCTTGCCTGAGAACAGGGCCGAGAGACGTCGACTGATGGCTCGGTCAGCGAGCTACGTGCTCGACCCGGATGGTATGTGTTCAAGAAATCCTATAGGAAACCGGCTAAGAGGTGTATACGACCTTCCCAAGCCAAGGAGGTTCTCGAATAAGTGCATGCCAGGTCATACGGAAATCATGCTGGAGGTCGAGTCCTGGCCAAGAAGATTGCTCGGGCCAGCTATTACTGGCCGACCCTATTACGGGATTTGACCAATTTTGTAAAGAGATGTCCTAGTTGTCAGAAGCACGCTAACCTTACGCACCAACACCCAAAGGATATGATCCCCGTCGACGTTGCATGGCCTTTCGACCAATGGGGGATCGAAATCGTGGGGCCCTTCCCAATCGTCCCACGGCAGCACCATTTTGTTATCGTTAGTGTGGAGTATTTCTCAAAATGGGTCGAGGCCACCTCGGTCCCCAGGATCACCCATACCATGATGACCCGTTTTCTCTGGAAGAACATTATATGCTGATTTGGGGTGCCAAGGACCCTGATCTGTGACAACGGGCCCCAGTTTCAAAGTAAGTTGTTCAAGAAATTCTGCTCAGACTAAAGCATCAGCTTACGTTTCACCTTGGTGGGCCACTCACAAGCCAATGGTCAGACTGAAGTCACCAATCGAATCATTGTCCAAAATTTGAAGATGCGCCTCGATGAGAGAGAGGGAGCCTGGGCCGAAGAGCTCGACGGTGTGTTGTGGGCCTATCGAACTACCCCTCGAACCGCCACTGGAGAGACTCCATTTTCGATGGTCTATGGCTCCGAGGCCATCACACCAGCCGAGTTAATACACCAAACCAATCGAGTATCGCATTATCAACTCAAACGAAATCTGGATAACCATCTATTCGAGTTGGACACAATTGAAGAGAAAAGGGAGCAAGGCTTCCGTCGAATCACGAATGCAACAATATCGAGCATCAATGATCAAAAGTTACAACAAGAAGGTCTTCCCACGACAATTAGGTGACCTTGTCTTGAAATGAGTCGACATCACCAAACACTTCGGGAAGCTCGATGCCAACTCAGAGGGTCCTTTTCGAATCATCAAAGTCGGGAATGAGCGGCAATCCAGTGCCTCGATCTTGGAACGCTCACAACCTTAGAAAGTTTTATGCTTGAAAAGTTGTAAAGTGTGATTGCTTGAGGATATCAATAAATTGAACACTTCATTCGACTAGCGTGCTCTCGATGAGTTAAATAGTCCGATTCGTTGGCTCCAATCTGTTTGTACTGATGTTCTTAGGTCGAAATCACCAAATCTGACTTATAAGTTGGGCAAAGTTTTACAGTTGAAATTGAACATGCATGATCAGTAAGTTGGGAACGTTATCAAGAAGCGATCAGGGTCGATATCCGACCGATTACATTTGGATTTTGCAAGTTGGGAACGTTCACCGCCACCCCGGGTTGGTCTAATACTTCAAAGCAAAAATAAATTACATTCGGAATTACGAAAAGCAACAAAAGCAGTAGTAATAGCCAGACTTGATAGAGGCGGATTTAATCGACTTTTTCGTCGGAGCGATCGGCGGCTTGTTCATTTTCAAGGCCGACAGTTGACTCGGGGAACAGTTCCAAGAACACCCTTGAATGGCTTAGCACCATGGGATCGACCCCTTGCGGCATCTTGTTTGGATCTTCCTCCCGCCCGGCATATAGGGTCTTGGCCAGTGACACGGCAAACCCGAACTCGTGCTTCGACCAGTCGATTTCTAGCTCTGGATTGGCAGCTTCAAGGGGCGGAGGTCTCGGGTCGGGACACATGATGCCAATCTTCTTTGTGTTATAGTCGATGGGATTGTAACCTTCTGATTTGCATTGGGCGAGGCAGAGTTCGAATCCTTCCTTCATGTCTGCGATTCCAAAGGTAGCGGTCGATCGTTTGTAGGCAGGAGACTTCATGAATCTGTACGCCCCGTAGCGTTCTCAGTCGGCGACAACATGGTCGAAGATTTGTTGGCATCGGTCGATGACCATCCTCGCACCTTTTGTCTCCCCGACCTTCTCTCCATCTCGAAAAAGCTCAACCATCTTAGACGATTGCTCGTTGAGCTTCGTATGTGCTTCGAGCAGCTCTTTCTTCTTGTCGTCTAGCTGCTTCTAAAACCCCTCCGACGCCGACTCGGCCTTTTCCTTCGTCAGTTCGGCCGCCTTCGCTTTCGAGATCAGGCTCGCCTTCTCAGTCTCCAAATCCAGAACCTTCCCCTTCAAGGACTCTACCTCCGAGTCGATCCCCGCTTTGGCCTCCCAACGGGCTCTCCCTTCCTTGTAGATCTAAGCCCGTCGACTCATGTGATAGATGTCCTGCGAGAGCTGCAATCGGGAAGAGAGAAAGTTAAAACACCAACTAACAACCTTTTCGACTTGAAAGAAGCACTAAACAAGACCTTACCCCAATAGTCTTTATGGCGGCTAACATCTCCAGCTCGATGTCGCTCATCTGCCACCTCACTTGATGGTCCATATTGGTCTGGAAACTGTGGTAAATCGCCCCGGTAGCCCAGTTGTCTCGAGGTGTGGAGCCTACTCGGCGAGGCTTACCATCATGATCAACGAGCTTTAGGCCTCCCCGGAAGATGTTACTCGGAGATTTTGAGCATCTTGAAGAAGCTGGAGATATCCTCCTCGGGGGCCTGGAAGGGCATATGCGTAAGCTTGAGAGCCTCGAAGGAGAACAGGGCCGGAGTTTTCTCTGTGCCCGACAGAGTCGATGGGAGGGAGCTAGCTGATACAGTGCCCCTAGATTGGCTGCCACCACCTGGATGGTCGGAGCCCCTACTCGTGTGCACCGGCCTGGGGGTCTTGGAGTCCTTGTCCTTCCGAGATTTCTTCCTCCTATCCTCCTGTTCGACCATAACCTCCTTGTCTTTCCTCTTGGAGGGTTGGGCGGTAGGCGCTTGAGTCGACGCACCGTCATCTCGACCTGCCCCTTGTCTGGGCAATGGGGCATCCATCGTCTTGCGAGGTGCCGCTATCTCGGTCGCTCGAGCAATCTCTTGCTCGCCCTCGAGCTCTTCCATATCTTCCCGCATCACAGCAAGTCGGCTCATGATTGTTTTATCTGAAAAGGAACAAAGGAAACAGATTAGGATCAACAAGAGAAATGGGGACAAGGCTTAATTATAGTTTGTTATTTCCCATCGACTCGACCGCCTGTTATACCAAGGTTGAAACTTCGACTTGGGATCCCGGGGCCAGGCCAAAATTCACTAATATCTTGTCCTCGATTAGTCTCTTACAGTCGAACTGGCCGAGGGACAACATGTCCAGGATAAAAGTATTCGACCAGCGAGGCATGGCGATCGGCAATGTCGTGGAGGACCTCCAATACCACATCCTATTGAACAGATTGGGCCACCTCCTCTGGCTCTCGACATAAATAAATTGCTGCTTCCACCTCTGTCCATTCGATGAAGTCGGGAAAATCGTGAGCTTGTGATGTTGCTTGAACGCCAATTGTATAAACCCGTAGCCCGAGCCCGACTTCTCCTTAGTAATGCTAGCCTTAAAGAGTTCTTTAGCCACTCCGAGCATCGGGAGCCCAAAATATCGCATGAGGACTCGAATGGCGTTCACCATGGCGTGGGCATTCGGCATCAATTGGACCAGACAGACGTTGAGATGATTTAGGAGGTCGAGAATATCGTCGTCGAGGGGTATGCGGAATCCTGCTTTGATCATTTTCCAAGTTACGGTGATACAATTCTCGGGGGGATCGGTCATTGTCTGTCTAGTTCTGGATCGAACTATACTATACCCTTCCAGCTCGACATGTCCCCCAAATAATATTTTCCTCATTTTCTCGAACATTTTGAGCGAGACCTTACTGGGAACAAGCTGAGGATCCTTATCTAGAACCCTGGCCGGGGATTTCATACCGTAGGGGATAAAGATACCCTAGTCTTCTTTCACATCACGTGGACCGGAGGTTGACGGGCCAGCTGCGTCAACCCTACTCGACAATCCCGGCCCTAAAGTCATTCCCACTGGGACAACTACCGTGATTGGTTCTGCGGACATGGTTGGGTTAGCCGGAGATGTCGAGTGCCTATCTCGGGAGTCGTCCGATATGGTGGTTATATCTACTTCTTTATCAGAGGCCAACCTAGAACGAGTCGACCCCACTCTATGAGAGCTACTATCAGATCC
Organism: Lantana camara; assembly: GCA_037501455.1. Lineage (NCBI taxonomy): Eukaryota > Viridiplantae > Streptophyta > Magnoliopsida > Lamiales > Verbenaceae > Lantana > Lantana camara. Next base: position 95,573,525 of record CM074857.1, on the reverse strand, counting down.
GGAACTAGACTCTCCACTTGAATCTCTGGAACCCGCTGAGGTCGAAGCAACCATTCCGCTACTCGAACTGAGTGACTTCGACTTAATCCCTTTCGATAAATTCTTCTCCTTGAAATAATTGCCAAGGGAGGGTTTTGTCAGGGAATAGTCGAACACGAGTCAAGATGGGGCTCTTCTCTCTTGCTCACACACGCTCTCAATTGCAGACAAAATCGACAAAGACAAAAGGCAAAAAATCGAAATAGTCGAGTATAGGAAGCTTACCGGATATTCGCTGAAAGTCGGCTCGAGGTGTTTTAGATCTGCGTCTGTCTAGCTCGAAACGCTCTGAATCTAAGAAAGTCTTGAATGCTAAAGTGAGAAACGAAATGAGGTACGGTTAAGGCCTTTTATAGAGGTATTATGGGCGGGAACCCCGAATGCGAACCGTCGCCATGATTACCTAGGGAATTACACCCTGACAGGTAAAAGGCGGCGCTTTTATGGGGCTAATGACGTGGGCCAACTCGGTGTCCCCACGTAAGCCTGAGTTGGGCCAGCGGTCGCCCGCCACGTGCCTCCGTTGAACTTTTTGACCGGCCAAGTGTACCACGCGTACGCCCTCGAGTCGATCACACCGGCCCCATGCCTTAATGGAAGAGGACCGGGATCGCTGAAACTGGATCGAGCCGACCCAGGCCAGAACGGACCGACTAACTGTCGACTGAGTTTAAGGCAGGTCAAGTAGAGATCGACTTAGACCCATCCAGGTCGAATCTGGCCCGATCCGTCAGAGGGCCTAAGCCGCCGCCTCCCGCCTTTAATGAGGCTGACAAATCCGTACCAAGTTGTTACAGTGCATTAAATGCACCTGCAACCAGTACTATTCAGTCATCATTACCCTTCAGGTATAAATACTCCCTCATAAATGCCACTTCACATACACATTTATTGCGAACAAGTCTACTCGAAAGACTCTCAACTACTCAAAACTGACTTGGGCGTCGGAGTACTGACAAGGGTAAAACCCGCTCCGGTCCTTTGTCGGTCTGAGTTCACGTTTGCTATTCCAACTCTCAGGTCTACGCAACTTCGAGGTTCCCCATAAAACAAATTCTAAGTGGTCAAGCCAACAATCTTCAAGCCACCTAATTACAAAAACAGAGAATATTATTAATTTAATTGATTTTAATTAAATTAGCCAAAAAACAATAAAAAAATATAATTACAATTTGGGTCCAAACAATTATAGAAAATAGAAACCAAGCCAATTTTTCTGGGGTCTTATGCATTTCGTTGTGTAACAATTGCAGTTTCATTAGTAATTACTTGGTATCCAACTTTTTCATAAGTGTACACTGTACACCAATGGTCTATATTTACATTCTTGGCATCTCTTGGAATATTTCATTGACCCCCCTCCAACATGATTTTAACTCCTAAAATTTTAAATTTGTATCACTTTAGTTTTTAGAATTTTAAAAGTAATAGATAAATTTTTAATGTTACTAATTCGTTTTAAATTAGTCCCTCAATAATTTTTTCAATGAAAATTTCAGTAATTGATCTGTAAAGATGTCACTTTAAGGGTATAAGATAAGAATACCCTTACTAATCGCATACTTGACGCACGTGAAATTTTTTTCGGGCACATTCTTACTGAAAAAGTAATTAAGGGACTAACTTGAGATAAATTAGTAACATTATGGACTTATCTGTTACTTTTAAAATTTGAAGGACTAAAGTGATGCAAACTCAAAACTTTAGGAATTAAACATAGCATTTGCTCGTAAATAAATAAATATATAAATAAATAAATAAATATATATATATATATATATAGGTTTGATCTCATATAAAAAAAAAGAAAAATATGTATTTGACCTTTAAATTTTTTTGTAACTCTATTGATCACCAATTTTGGAGTCGACTCCGACGAAAAAGGTATATTTTTTCACCACCTTTGATTTAAACACACTATCCCATCCCTAAATGTCATTACTTTAGAAATAAAAATATTATAAATGGTCAAAAATTTAAATTCAAACAAAATGAGTTTTAATCTCAATTAGGGCTTCCTAATTTATATTTTACGTAACCTATATAATATGGGATCTTTCGAATTCACTCACTAATTTTAATACACTAGTGAAATGAACGTGTGTTGCACGTTTGATTAGGGGAAAATTGGGAGTAATGATTAGGCTCCACGTGTTCGCGCCACGTAGAGAAAGCCAGCCAGCTCAGCCCTCCTAAATCGACCCAGCACTTGGTTCGGCAAGAGGAAGCGGTCAGGTACTCTGCGAAAGGAGGATCTCGACCCAGGGCTCTAACCGACCGAGAGGCGGTCGACCCAGGCGTCAGATCGACCCACACGCTACAATATAACCGCATTAAATGCGGATACCACCCACAGCAGGCCGCATTAATTGTGGCCGCACCAATTACTGTGTCATTCGTCCTGGTAGGAACAGAGAAACAGTGCTTTAGCCGTAAAAGCATTGTTCCGGCCACCAGCCGTCTCTCTCCCACCAGACAAGATCCACACTTTCTTGGAGGTGTATTTGCACCTACGGAGATCCTTCCTCTCCTATATAAGCCCACCTCCATCATTGACAAGGGTACGCTTTCCTTTACACTCCGAGTTCTTAATTCCTTTGCATTCTCGACCCAGAGCTTTAGCTGACTTGAGCGTTGGAGTGCCAAAACAGGTTCAACCCCCATTCTCCCCTGTTTTGGCCTTTGAGTTCACGTTTGTTCTTCCATCTTAATTCAGGAAAGCATCAGAGTTACCTTACTTCAACAAATGTCTTGGGTGATTGGGAGTCCTAGTCGGCAGTCCAGCACATAGCTAGATTTCGACACCATCATCTTGGCGCCGTCTATGGGAAGCTCTGAACTAAAAGCCTAAGCCTTTTACAACAAACTTCATACTCTTTCGCGATCATGGTGCAAACTCGTCATGACGCCGTGTCTACGGCGAAAATGGTGAAGAGATCTTCCCTTATCTCAACAACCCAGGGGGAAACTATCCTCCTCCAGTGATGGGGATAGCGGCAGTGGGAGCCGGACCACAGTAGGGTGGTGCTATCTGAAGTAGACCTGACTGCTTACATAGAGTAGTGCAAGGCTGAGGCCCTGGCGGCGGCAAGGGAGAATAGAGACCGAACATGCTAGCGCCTCCGCGGGGGAGTCTGCGCCAGAATGTTGCATATCCCACCGTTCAGGGACCCTCAATCCAACTGCCATACGCTATCCAACAACCTGCTAACCAGCCCAGTTTCTGGGATATCCACCTCTTCCTTACGCCCAGAACCCCTACGTGCAGCCCCAGACTATCTACATCGCCCCAACTCCGGGGTTCCAGCACCAGGTCCATCTTAATTCCTTTGCATTCTCAACCCAGAGCTTTAGCTGACTTGAGCGTCGGAGTGCCAAAACGGGGTTCAACCCCCATTCTCCCCTATTTTGGCCTTTGAGTTCACGTTTGTTCTTCCATCTTAATTCAGGAAAGCATCAGAGTTTTTTTACTTCAACAAATATCTTGGGTGATTGGAAGTCCTAGTCTGCAGTCCAGCAAATAGTTAGATTTCGACACCATCATCTTGGCGCCATCTGCGGGAAGCTCTGTACTAAAAGCCTAAGCCTTTTACAACAAACTTCATACTCTTTCGCGATCATGGTGCAAACTCGTCACGGACGCCGTGTCTACGGCAAAAATGGTGAAGAGATCTTCCCTTATCTCAACAACCCAGGAGGAAACTATCCTCCTCCAGTGATGGGGATAGCGGCAGTGGGAGCCGGACCAAGCACACCCAGTAGGGTGGTGCTCTCTGAAGCAGACCTGACTGCTTACATGGAGTAGTGCAAGGCTGAGGCCCTGGTGGCGGCAAGGGAGAACAGAGAACCGAACATGCTAGTGCCTCCGCGGGGGAGTCCGCTCGCGCTAACTCCCCAGAATGTTGCATATCCCACCATTCAGGGACCCTCAATCTAAATGCCATACGCTATCCAACAGCCTGCTAACCAGCCCAGTTTCTAGGATATCCACCTCTTCCTTACGCCCAGAACCCCTACGTGCAGCCCCAGACTATCTACATCACCCCAACTCCGGGGGTCTAGCACCAGGTCCATCGTGGTGCTCATCATGGGGAGGGCTTTGATGACAATGATAACCCTCCCCTTCGACGTGCCACAAGGAGAAGGTAGGTCCAAGAAGAGGAGCGACCCTCGTAGGCTTACAGAAATATGAGGGAAGAGGACAGAGGGGCTCGCCACATTGCGGGAACGGTCAGTGAAATACGCAGGGACGAGCCCATTCCAAGGAAAATCCCAGTTTTCGACCGACTGGGGGCTAGGGTCCACCCCGACGCCTACTTGCGAGCCAACTGGGGACACTGGGTCAGCCCCCACGACCTAAGGAACTAGATCCCCTATAGATGACAACAACAATAACAGCAGCAGCAGCAGCAACAACAACAACAATACTTTCCCGACCCAGCCTATAGGTCGGAATACTTTGATCCACAGGAGGAAGTGTCCTCCCACGTTCCCCACAGGCAAGCTTCCAAAGTACGGATACCCACGCAACAGGACGATCACCCTCCCCAACGTCAGGGAAGGGTGTATCGCAACGAAAGGGAGACGAAATCCCCCTTTTTCGACGCAATCATTGACGCTAAGGTGGTGGATAAGGTCCCCACCAATCTGCCCACTTATCACAGCAACACCGATCCCGTGAAACATTGTTCAAAATTTGAGGCTCAGGTCAGCCTCTATAGCCACTCCAACCTCATCTGGGCTAAAATCTTCGAAAGTACGCTCGAAGGTCCAGCCCAAGACTGGTTTGAGAGATTGACCCTGTTGGAAAACAACAGAGTAAACGCAACGGAAGTTCAAAAATTTTTTCAAAAGGGATCTAAAAGACTTGCAATGTTCGTATCGTAATGTTGGGACTCAAGAAACTCACACGAATTGAAGCTTTCTTGAAACGTATTGAGCCACCGTCAAACGTTCTTCATGCGGCATGAAAATCACCGTTTCTTGATTCTTTCTTCGAGATTCCAAAGTAGAAATTCTCTAGAGTAATAATCCACACCAGCCTAGATTCAAATCATGTTAGTGAGTATGCTAGTACTGTAACATGTGTATTAAAGAAACAAGAAACGAGAAGTAGAGAGCAAGAGAATTATCCCCAAATTCCATGCAGGTTGGACGTGATTCTCAAATCACGTGTAAGCCCTAAATTTCGAACCCCATGTCTTATTTATAGGGCATGGTTCGAAAACCCTAGTCTTGTAGGAGAGGGTCTCCAACTTTGACTTTTCTTCTATTCTTTCTTTCTCTCCAAGTAAAATAATATCTCATCTAAAATAAGATATTTATTTTATAGAAAAAGAGCTCCTAACTAATTTAGGAATATTTAATTATTCTAGCAATAATTAAATATCTTATCCTAATACTTTATTAGAATAATAAAATAGAAGATATTTATTTATATATTTATTCTAATCAAATTAGAACAACTAAATAATTAAATACTTATAATTAATTCTCCAATTAATTCCCATCAAGGACTTTAGAATTAATTCACTAATTAATTCTAACGGGCTAAAATTAATTCTCCAATTAATTATATTTAGGGATTTATAATTAAATGTCCAATTAATTATATCTCGGCTTTATAATTAATTCTCCAATTAATTATATTTGGACTTAATAATTAATTCTCCAATTAATTAACACATGGTCCAATTCCTTAATTGGAACCACGCGTCCAAACATTGCTCTCAATATCCACACGTGCACTTTACACTTTGGTCTCGTTTCGATCAACTATTTGATTTTTCCATAATAACCTTTGAACCCGGTATTTGTGTGTGACCCTCTAGGTTCAATTTCAGTTAGTAGTGAGCCTAATTAATTAATACACTTTATTAACTAATTACCTCACAGATCACACGACCATCGTCTAGCAACAGGTGTGTGGCCCCTACCCGAAATGTGAATGTATATTCGAAAGAACCTTTCAGTCAATGACATCATGTGGGATACGATCCTCCTACCATCCTATCTCTCGATTAAGATCTAGGGCATGAAAATATAGAGAGCCCTACTAACCTTCATTTTAAAACAAAGTTCACTTCATATTCCATTTGATCTCAATCCAAGAAAATCCCATTTTCTTGATGTCTTGATCTAACCACCTTGCGCAAGGATTTTAGGATGGAATCATGAATGAATTGTGTAATAAGAGATCATCTTGCCTACATCAAGTGCAGATCCTTTATTGATTCCAACAATTCTCATATGCCACTTGTGTAATCCCAACATAGGCCGTGGTTCAGGTGTCCATATGGAGACACCCTTTTGAGCCTATATCAAAGATTACAGAGTTAGCTCATATGCGACAATGTGGAATCTCAAGTTTAAGGATTAATTCCTCACGTTATTGACATGTGAGATATTTCCTAATCTGGAAGTTTCAGGAAACTTCCTTTCCCATTTAGGAATCTTCTCACGGCGGGCCTCTCAGTGATGAAGTTCTTGTAACTATTACCCTTATGTATTATGAACGCATCAACCCATGCACTTATCACCCCATGAAACCAGGTGATCCTTCTTAAGGACATAACTACACAAGCAAGTCTCAACAGAGGCAAAGTTGACACTCCCACTGTCTGTCGGCCTCATTGACTTGGAGAAGTTTCTAATCCTCGCCTATGGAGTTACGAACTTGTTTCATGTGTCATTCCCATAATGACAAAGTTCTTAACGGCCTCATCGGATTAGGGGAGTTCTAGATATGCACACGTAATGGAAACACTCAAAACACGTATTGGCACATAAGAAGTGTTCGCCTGTGATTATAATCATTCGTATATTATTCAAAGATTGTCTGTGATATAGGGAAAGTCCCAAAGCATAACAGCTTTCTAGGGCACTATTCCCAACAATCTCCCACTTGCTCGTAAAAGCCTTTCAGGCCCATTCTAGGTCTCATCTTCCCAAGATGTATCTTTAGAGCCTTATTGACTTTGGGTGTTTCCAAAGTGGATCTGCTATATTCTCTGCTGATGTGAATGTTTTTTAATTTGCACATCATTAAGGAAACACGATTTCCTTATTCACGTGATTCATAATCAAGTGTCTGGTCCCTTGGTGAGGTCTCAGTTCTCTTACTTGAGCAACCATCCATTTCATCATACCATATGATAATGGTGTTGTTTCATGCTAGGAACTTCATCTACCCATTAGATGGAGTTTCTTACCCAAACACTTAACATAGCAGTATTCAATACGACTAAGTATTCAACTTTAATAATCGACTCTTTAGTGCCTCTCGATTGGAACCCTTTTCCAAAGCACTGTTCTGTCTTCCCGGCAGAATGCGTATCCTCTCATAGATCAATAATTATCTATGTTTTGATGCAATGGTTACATCAAACAATCTTTTAATGACAAGATCTTGCCGGACTCTTAAAACATATCCTCATTTCTTCTGAAGTACTTACAGCAATCCAGTGACCTTCCCTAAGGTTACATTTAGAATAGGTCCACCACGCTATGTGGTAGCCATATCTCGCCAAGTATATAATTTTTCATACAGTATGCACCCTTTTCCCGAAAAGGGTTTTGGATATTCTAACTTCTCATAGTTATTTTAGGACACATCCTCTTCAAAGAGATGTTCCATTGTCCATTGGAAATTCCGTAGGAATCTTCCATACTAAACCAATTTAGTGCAACGTTTATGTACCTCGACTGTGATAATCCTATTATTTTGTTAAATCTATCTCCATAGATATTTGTCTCGAGAATGTAGGATCTCAAAATGGTTCCTAACCAGGCTCTGGTAACTTTTATGTCATCCTTCGCATTCCCAATGAGAAGGATGTCATCTTTATAAAGTAACAAAAGTTGAACTTTTAGTCTCTAACACTTTCTTATACACGCTTACTCGAATTTAATGTATAAACTCAAACAACTTTGACTATTTCACTAATTCGAATGGTCTAATTCCTAGAAGCCCGATCCAATTTCGTAAATTGACCAATTTGAGTCTTCAAACCTTTTGCTTACTCCCACTAAATGTGAAATCTATGGATGTTCCATATTTATGTCTCCATCAATCTCATATTCATAAAACAAGCTTGATCCTATGAAGTAGATGAACTGAGGTCCAAACTTAGTTTGATTTTATGGAATCCATTTCAGATTTCATAGTTAGTTTTCACTGCCTAGATTCCAATTCTGACAGCACCTCTTGATAGGGTAAATGGATCAGTATCCACTTTAGAAGATTTCATGGTGAAAACCATATTATCTTACAGGCTATCTAGAAATGCGTTCTGAACGCATCGAGGGAGGAGAGTTCACTCGTATACTATCTCCTTAAAATTGGCTAAGTTTTATCAGATCGATTCATCTCTTCTTATTTGTGGCGTGGGTTATGTCCTCAAACCTTTTGAAGTCATTGGGCTTGCCTTTCTTCTCTCGTATGAACAATTCCTTAAGAAAGGTATATTCTTTAAAACAAACCACATTTGTTCAAAACAATCGTAGAAACAATATTCTATATTGTTTGCATAAACTTGAACCAGTTTTAATCTTATCTCTCAATTTCTCCTTCAATTAAGAAAACTCAAGATAGATACATTCTTTAGACCAAAGAATTGCAAAGACAATACTATATATTGTTCATATAAACTTGAACTTGTTTCAAGTTTATCTCCCACTGTCTTCTTCTCTTAAGAAGACTCCCACTGTCCCATTCATATAAGAAGACAATCCCAAAATTCTAAGATAAGAATTACTAGGGGATTTTGAAAGCCACAATTTATAGTGCATTTAAGGGACTGATTTGGAATTTACAAGATTCAAAATCCTAACTGCGTATTCCAAAGCATAAGTTTAGGACGAAGGTAAGTCAGTAACAAGAACGAACCATATCCTATAAGGTTATGTTCCTTTATTAAAAAATACCATGTTTTTGAATGAGCTTACTGAGGGATAATCCTATTATCTCTAAGATGACTAAGGAGTTAGTCACTAAGATATCTGCTATCTCGATCCAATCGAGCTGCCTATGTCTTATAACTACTAAGGTTCCTAACCTTCCTTATTTTGAAATTCTAATAATTTCACAAAAGTTTCAGATTCGTACTTTAGTAAGTACACTCATTCATAATGATCAAACTAATGATTTTGTCTAGTGCTTACATTAAGTAATTCGAAATCATTAGTATGGATCGAAATCCCTACATACTTTGGGACATTCTTTCGTTTCATATAAACGAGGTTTGTGGAACGCTTCCCTTAAAATAGGATTCTTAAAAAATTAAGTCTTTGAGCTCATTTCCATAAAACGATCCTAAGATGATTAACGTGATAATCCTATTTACAACGTTCCAAAGTTATTCGAAACTTTGTCATCTTACTTACTTATGTTATCTCGTTGTATGTTCTATACATCAATGCTTTGTGTTTTGCATAACAGCTTATGCTAAATCAACTCAAGACTAGTGAATTATGATCCTATCGGAATTGCTACAACAAGAGACTTTTAGAGTATCCTTATACTCTATGCAGTTCCTTTCCAAGGCCCTAGTTCGCCACTATGGAAGCTAAAGTCTGATCTTTCTTTTAGGCTTTCCCTTCTCTCACACCTCCATCGGGTTTTAAGGGTTTCTTCTTCTTTGGCTTTGATGCCTTTACCTCAATAGGTTTAGAAGAAGAACTAATCATCATTACCTATTAGTCCTTCTCAAGGATGCTTTCTTAAGTTATCAACTAATTTGATCAACTATGCTACAATAGCATAATCTAAGATTGAGCGAAAGGGGTCTAAAATGATAACAGAAGCAATTCAATCAATCAGTGGACTAAGAACTCGTTTCTTAGTGTACTGCGTGGCTGCAAGGTCCTCCTCAGTGAGGACTTTCAACCCACGTTACACGTGTATTCATTCATACTAATATGGAATAATTCCTTTGATGTGTTATACTTTGTAACACGTTCGCAAGAGAGTACAATTGCTCTTAAGTGTTCCTATAATGTGTTATACTTTGTAACACATTTAAGAGGGAGTACAATTGCTCTTAAGTATTTGGAGAATTTCCTTTCACTTTTCAATTGCTTCTCTTAAGCCTGGGTCGAATTTTCACAATGGGTGAAAAGTTCACCTTATAGAGATTTTCTCCTTTGGAATCTAAAACGGATTTTAAGATTTGAAGCCAATCAAAGTGGATAGGACTTTAGTCAACTTATTTGACTCAAGGATGGATACTAATGGGTCGCATTTCAACTTGTAGACAATCACAGAACTACGACCTAAATGCTAAGCAGAGAAAATGTGAGCATATTGAATAATAACGTAACACATAGGATTAGGTCTTTTATCGTATGTGGCTCCCACTGTTTTTAGAATGTCTACAAATCCCAAACGACCTTAGAAAAAACTTTCTTTCTCAGCGGGTACTAGGATCCCAAACATTCTTAGTTTTGGACCCATGACTCGTGAGACATCCAAAGGTCTAAGAATCTTTAGGTAGGTAAAATATAACCTCGATAAATTAATACTGTTGGGACCATCAAATTTTATTAATTTAGCGAGGTATTAATTAATCGTATAAATTAATAATTATAAATTTATAAATTATATACTTTTTGGGTCCATATTATGAATGTACCTAGGTGTACGTGAAAACTAATTTGTACATTGACTATTAATTATGCATACTTAACCAAATTCATGTATTTTTGCTGATACATTTTCAATATTCTATGTATATCTTAATAAAATATATAAATCTACTTAGTTATTAATGTAGTTACATGTACAATATGAGAAGACTACACCTGATATTCTTAATGCAATAAGAAGGGTTAGAGATGAGATTCAAGGTGATATTGATTTCAAAAAGAAACAAACAACATTAGATTCATATTTTCAGAAACCTGTTTAGTTTACTTATGTATTATGTATGAAATATTTTGATACAGATGAATTATTAATTTATATATCAAATGGGACCTATATGAATTTTTATTTTTTTTTTTGTATTATCTTATAAATTTAGCGAATTATTAATTTACCACGTTGATCCCGACTCGGGACCGAAGAAAATTATTATTTTAGCGAGGTTATTAATTTATCGAGTATTAATTTATCGAGGTTATACTGTACAAAATTGCCAATTCCATCTCCATGGAATTCCTAGTAATGTCTTTGCATCACCGGTCTTTCAATCATGGACCCACGACTCGTGAGACATCCATATCTACTTTAGTGTTGAGCAGAACCCATCAATCATATGATCTCAATCAAACATAGTCCGGAACGACCCACGACTTGTGAGAAATCGCCCATTCTAAAATGATCAAGAAATATTAATCACCTAAGGTGAGCAATCAAGATACTAAGATTTAATAGGCTGCACTAATTACCGCACGACTCGTGAGACAACAATTAGCTTACCTACTAACTTTTAAATCCTATTGATGGAATGCTAGGAATTTTATTACCGTAATAGAATACCTATTTATTCGAAAGTTGCTCAATATTTTAATTAGGGATTTTCGAATTAACCAGAGAGTTATCCTGTTTTGACCTCACCAACATGTAGAGTTATCCATTTTTAATTGTCTTGATTAATGCAGTTTCACATAAAGTGCATCACATAAACAATTAGCAGATAACATGTCCTAGCATGATACTAATTATACGATGATCATGGGTATCCTATCTTATATATGATTGTGGGAGCCACTCCATAATCACTAGTTCTAACATTCATGCCACATAAGACAGTTCATATCACATAGGGGTACAGAATTTAATGCAAAACCCTAACTATTACATTAATAGAAGCCCTCCTAAACATTTTGAGGGTCTTCTCTTATGGCCACCGTTCTTCAAGTGTTTCTTGTGGATCCTTCTTGCTCCTTGGGTGCTTGTCTCCAAAATGAAAAGAAAAATCCTCACTTCCTAAGTTCTACTCTCTTAACATAAAGTAATATGACTCAATCTTCATATTGACCATAGACAAGTACACGGGGCATACCCCGGCCCAAAAACAATAATAAGGAAAACCACGTAATAAACACATAACGGTACGCACATAAGTAGGGCTCCAACCCCAATTGAAATAACGCAACTTTGGGGCTCCAACCCTAATTGAAATCATCGATGTGCAGAATTTAAAACATACATAAGACTAACCCTTGATCACCTAAACTAGCATGCCTCCGCCTGAATTTAAATTTATCGACTAAATTTAAAATTCCCTTAACTTCAAGTTCCAATAACTTAAGTAATTTGAATATAGTCCACTATTCAAGAATTTATTCAAAACACGAATTTGGATCATGACAAAACTCAATTAATTTCAAATTTTAAATTTTTGTTAAAATATCATTCAAAGTGATATATTAATTTTTCTCAAAAAATTAGAACTTGACTTTAATTCACAAAAATCCGAAATTTTATAATTATTTCAAATAAATAATTTTATAAAATTAAAATCAAATTTTAAAATAAAATCAGAAGCGCGCGCCTTGGCAGTGCTCGCGCACACAACCCGCGAGGGTATCGGCATCATTGCAGGAGTTCCCGCAAGCGAGTGCGCGCTGCGCGCAAGGCAGCGCAAGTCGCGCAGGTGTGTGCGCCGCGTGCTGGCCCTCCCGGCAGATGTGGGCGGAATAAGTGCGGGCATTAGGCGAAGTTTGCCTAGGCTCCGCGTGCACGAATGTGCACGGCCAGGCATCTTCCGCTAATGACGCCCGCGCGCACAACATACAACCACCCCATGCGCGAAGCGCTGTTGGCCGCACACGGCTATGCAGTCCGTTCCGGTCTTGCTTCGTATCGCAATTTTCTCAAAATCCAATAATTTCAGCTTCGAATTAAAACAGGTCAAAATAAATCCGATTAAAACAACTTAAAACTAGATTTTTGCGAAAACAGTTTTTCAAGAATTTTCAAGAAACAGTTTTGATACGACAAATTCGTTTTTCAAATAAAACCGAAAATCCATAACATATATCAAAATTCAAAATTTTCTATCAAAATTCGTAAAGCAGTAAAGATACAATACGAACGTTGCAAGGTGGCTCTGATACCACTTGTTGGAAAACAACAGAGTAAACGTAGCGGAAGTTCAAAAAAATTTCCAAAAGGGATCTAAAAGACTTTCAATATTCGTATCGTAACGTTGGGACTCAAGAAACTCACACGAATTGAAGCTTTCTGGAAACATATTGAGCCACCGTCAAACGTTCTTCATGCGGCATGAAAATCCCCATTTCTTGATTCTTTCTTCGAGATTCCAAAGTAGAAATCCTCTAGAGTAATAATCCACACCAGCCTAGATTCAAATCATGTTAGTGAGTATGCTAGTATTGTAACATGCGTGTTAAAGAAACAAGAAATGAGAAGTAGAGAGCAAGAGAATTATCCCCAAATTCCATGAAGATTGGACGTGATACTCAAATCACGTGTTAGCCCTAAATTTCGAACCCCATATCTTATTTATAGGGCATGGTTCGAAAACGCTAGTCTTGTAGGAGAGGGTCTCCAACTTTGACTTTTCTTCTATTCTTTCTTTTTCTCCAAGTAAAATAATATCTCATCTAAAATAAGATATTTATTTTATAGAAAAATAGCTCCTAACTAATTTAGGAATATTTAATTATTCTAGCAATAATTAAATATCTTATCCTAATAGTTTATTAGAATAATAAAATAGGAGATATTTATTTATATATTTATCATAATCAAATTAGAACAACTAAATAATTAAATACTTATAATTAATTCTCCAATTAATTCCATCAAGGACTTTAAAATTAATTCACTAATTAATTCTAACGGGCTAAAATTAATTCTCCAATTAATTATATTTAGGGATTTATAATTAATTGTCCAATTAATTATATCTCGGCTTTATAATTAATTCTTCAATTAATTATATTTGGACTTAATAATTAATTCTCCAATTAATTAACACATGGTCCAATTCCTTAATTGGAACCATGCGTCCAAACATTGCTCTCGGTCAACTATTTGATCTTTCCATAATACCCTTTGAACCCGGTCTTTGTGTGTGACCCTCTAGGTTCAATTTCAGTTAGCAGTAAACCTAATTAATTAATACCCTTTATTAATTAATTACCTCACAGATCACACGACCATCGTCTAGCAACAGGTGTGTGACCCCTACCCGAAATGTGAATGTATATTCGAAAGAACCTTTCAGTCAATGACATCGTGTAGGATACGATCCTCCTACCATCCTATCTCTCGCTTAAGATCTAGGGTATGGGAATATAGAGAGTCCTACTAACCTTAATCTTAAAACAAAGTTCACTTCATATTCCATTCGATCTCAATCCAAGAAAACCCCATTTTCTTGATTGATCTAACCACCTTGCGCAAGGATTTTAGGATGGAATCATGAATGAGTTGTGTAATAAGAGATCATCTTGCCTACAGCAAGTGCAGGTCCTTTATTGATTCCAACAATTCTCATATGCCACTTGTGTAATCCCAACATAGGTCGTGGTTCAGGTGTCTATATGGAGACACCCTTTTGAGCCTATATCAAAGATTACAGAGTTAGCTCATATGAGACAATGTGGAATCTCAAGTCTAAGGATTAATTCCTCACGACATTGACATGTGAGATATTTCCTAATCTGGAAGTTTCAGGAAACTTCCTTTCCCATTTAGGAATCTTCTCACGCGTGGCACTCTCAGTGATGAAGTTCTTGTGATTATCACCCTTATGTATTATGAACGCATCAACCCGTGTACTTATCACCCCTTGAAACCGGGGTGATCCTTCTTAAGGACATAACTACACAAGCAAGTCTCAACAGAGGCAAAGTCGACACTCCCACTGTCTATCGGCCTCATTGACTTGGAGAAGTTTCTAATCCTCGCCTATGGAGTTAAGAACTTGTTTCATGTATCATTCCCATAATGACAAAGTTCTTAATGGGCTCATGGAGTTCTAGACATGCACACGTAATTGAAACACTCAAAACACGTATTGGCACATAAGAAGTGTTCGCCTGTAATTATAATCATTCGTATATTATTCAAAGATTGTCTGTGATATAGGGAAAGTCCCAAAGCATAACAGCTTTCTAGGGTACTATTCCCAACAGGCCCCGCACAGCATCCAGTACTATGCCCACTTGGCCGAGAAGTTTAAGGCCCATTTCTCCTGCATGGCGGGAATCAAGCTCCCATCAACCTACCTCTACAACATCATTTAAGAGGAAGGTGAAACTTTGAGGAGCTTCTTTACACGTTTCAATGAGGCCTTTGTCAAGGTGGAGCATCCACGCATAGACGTTCTGACTCAGACCCTCTACAAGGCCATCCGCCATGCGGAATGTGCCGATGAGATCATCCTCCAGTCGCTTCAGAACATGGAGGAAGTCATGGCCATAGCTCGCCGTTTCATGCGCTTAGAGGAGCTTAAGTCAACCATTCGCGCGCAAGGGCAGAAGAGCAAAAAACGGGCGTATGAGCCTGTTGGAGATCGATTTCCCAGATCCGACCCACCTAGGTCGGAACCGCCCAGGCTCTCCGGTTGGATGGAGCAGAGGCTCAAGAGAGAGATACCTTCAGGAAGCGGGGCCAAGAAAGCCTACACCCCGTTAGTCTGTCCCATAGAGGAAATCTATGAGGTCATGGACAGGGGGCTGCTCAAAAAGCCCAAGCATTTGAAGGAGACCAAAAAGGCTAAGGAGTCGAGCAAACGTTGTGCCTACCACATGTAATCGGGGCACTGGACTTCTGAGTGTATTGATTTACGCGAAGAAGTCGAGAGGCTAATCCAAGGAGGCCATCTGATGGAGTTCATCAAAAGGCTGGACGAGTGTGCCTGCCAGGCCTTCGACCCAAGAGACTCTCCACCACCCACAAGAGGGCGCAAGCCGCCATTCAAAAAACCTGAAGAGGGAAATCCCCACAACCTTCTTGTCAATGAAATATTCATGATCGTACGGGGCCCTACATGGGAAGATTGGAAGACCGCTCACAAGCGGTCGCACCGACAGGTGGGTCGAGAGCTCTATGGGATCAGAGAGATGATGCAAGTTGAGTCTGGAAGGGAATGGCTGGAGCAAGAGATTTCTTTTAGTGATAGGAACTTTGTACCAGTGATGCCACGGGACGATGGAATGCCGAGTTGTCCGATAGTAGTCACACTTGATGTTGCAAATTGCGTTGTACACAAGACCCTTGTTGATAGTAGAAGCTCAGCTAACATTATCTTTTACTCGACCTTGCAAAAAATAAATATTCGTAATTCGCTTGACTATGAACCTATTAAAACACCTTTGATAGGTTTTGGCGGATCAGAAGTCTATTCAAAGGGACGAGTCAAGCTCGTCTCCTCTATGGGGAAGTTACCGAAAAGAGCCACCCAGTTGCTCGAATATTTAGTGGTGGAAGGCCCATCTACTTATAACATCATCATAGGACGCCCTGCCCTCATAAGTTTCAGAGCAGTGATCTCCACGTACCACTAAACCATCAACTGCTAACTCTGCATGGATCGGGGAACTCAGATGCAACATACCAAAATCTTTGGAATGTTATTCCATTTCCATGGAGAAGGTGAAGCTCCCTAACAAAACCCTCGTCCCTTTGATGAACGTGGACGATTTTCTGGATATGGAGCTTGCCGACCTAGACGACCCAACTGTGGAAATATGCTCCAAGAAAATGACCACCACCATTGCAAGAAAGAAGAGAAAGCTGGATGATGAGAAGATAGTGGCAGCGGGCGCCATTCTCCCTGTTCAATTGATTACCGACGATGAAAGAAAAACCACCAACATTGGAGCTAACCTGAAGGGTAAGCAACAATACATTCTCATCCAATTCCTAAGGGAAATCGTGGACGTGTGCGCCTGGAAATCCTCAGACTTGGTCGGTGTCGACCCAAAGGTCATTGAACATTATTTAAATGTCGACCCAAGTTTCCGACCCATCAAGCAGCGGTTGAGGGTGCAGAGCGACGAACGTAATGAAATAATCGAGCAAGAGGCCAATAAACTTCTGGATGATGGGTACATCACACCAGCAAAGTATGTGAACTGGCTTTGCAACGTGGTTTTGGTCGCCAAGACTGGGGGAAGTGGCGCATGTGCAACGACTTCACAGATTTGAACAAAGCCTGCCCAAAGGATCCTTATCCTCTTCCTCGGATTGACCAATTGGTTGATTCAACTGCTGGCTGTGAACTCCTGAGCATGATGGATGCCTTCCAAGGCTACTATCAGATATTCATGGCTCAGAAAGACAAGAAGAAGACCGCTTTCATCGTAGTCAAGGGCATATACTGTTTTGAAGTCATGCCTTTCGGATTGAAGAACGCCGGCGCCACTTACCAGAGGCTGGTGAACAAAGTTTTTGAAGAAGAGATCAGAAAGACAATGGAGGTATACATCGACGACATGATTGTCAAAAGTGAGAAGGCTGAGATGCACCTAACGGATCTGGGTCGGACGTTAAATCTGCTGCGCAAGTATCGGATGAAATTGAACCCAAATAAATGCTCGTTTGGCATTGAAGGAGGGAAATTCCTGGGCTATATTATCAATCAAAGGGGAATTGAAGCCAACCTAGAGAAGATCCTAGCACTGAAAAGCATCCGCAGGCCCCACATAATAAGGGACGTTCAGCGTCTTGTGGATCGAATCATCTCATTAAACAAGCTCATCTCTAGTTCTTCTGAGAAAAACCTCCCTTTCACTAAAATTTTGCATAGTATTAAGAAATTTGAATGGACTGATGAATGTGATGAGGCCTTTGAGAGGCTCAAAGAATATCTTGCATCTACCCCTTTGTAAGCTAAACTAATTACAGGGGAAACCATGTATGTGTACCTGGCGGTTATGGAACTGGTCACCTTGTGCGAAAGGAAACACATGCCGGTGTACTATGTGAGCAAGATATTGCACAGGGTGAAAACACGCTACCTGGAGATTGAAAAGTGTTGAGGCCCTATTTCCAGTCCCATTCCATTGTGGTCCTCACAGACCAAGGTTTACGCCAAGTCTTGGAGAAACCTAAGGATGCGGGGCGGATAGTAAAATGGGCCATCGAGCTAAGCCAATTTGATATCAGCTATCAACCCAGGGCCACCTATCAGGTCCAAATCCTCGCAAACTTTCTCATTGAGAAAGAAGATCCAAACAAGCAGCCCCCACGCTTGGTGCTATGGACCATGTCGGCCGATGGCTCCTCAACCTCTCGCCGGGGGAGGGGGGATATCCCTAATAAGCATAGAAGGACAAGAGTTTGATTTCACCGTCTCTCTAGATTTTCCAACCACCAACAATGAAGCGGAGTATGAGGCGATCATCGCAGGCCTCAAAATCACCAAAGAACATGGGATTGAGAGGATCTCGGTGACCACAAATTCACAGTTGGTATCAAGCCAAGTTGAAGGCTCATATGAGGCACGAGAAGACTTAATGATTAAGTATCTTGCCAAGGTCAAATCCTTAGCATCTGAATTCAAGGAGTTCAAGTTGCAGCAGGTCCCTAGGGAGGAAAACACGAGAGCGGATGCATTGTCCAAATTCACGAATGGAATGAGGGGCTCTAAAGACCAGAACATCACTTACCTTTCGAGTCATGGGCGAGTGATTGATGGAGAGGTAGAAATGATATGGTCCATCGACCAGCTGAGCTATGCTGGCTCGATGAATTCATACTATACCTCAGGGATGGAGTCCTGCCCGCTGATAAAAACGCGGCAAGGCGTCTCAAATATAAAGTAGTGAGTTATTCCCTTGATTCGGATGGACGACTGTACAAGAGGGCATACATGGAACCAACAAAAAGATGTCTCCGCCTATCTCAGGCCCTAGACGTTCTAGACGAAATCCATGGCGGACAGTGTGGAAATCATGTGGGTGGTCGATCCTTAGCAAGGAAAGTGTCAAGTAGTGGGTTTTATTTTCCTACCCTCAATGAAGAAGCTAAGGAATACGCCTGCAAATGTGTGAATTGTCAGAAGCATACCAACATTCAGCATCAGTACCCTGTCGAGATGGTCCCGGTCGATATCTTCTAGCCTTTTGACCAATGGGGGATCGACATAGTAGGACCACTTCCGCTTGTAACCGGTCAAAGATAATACCTGTTGGTCACGGTTGAGTATTTCTCCAAATAGGTCGAAGCCCAGCCAACCACCAAGATTACGGACAAGAGCATTCAAAACTTGCTTTGGCGGAAAATCATATGCAGATTTGGGGTCCCAAAGGTCCTGATTTGCGATAACAGAACCAAGTTCCAAAGTACAAGCACCAGATCGTACTGCTCAAACATGGGCATCAGTCAGCGTTTCGCATCAGTTGGCCACCCTCAAGCAAATAGCAGGTAGAAGTCATCAACCCAAGGAGGCTATGAAAGGTGCCTGGGTCGACGAACTTGATGGGGTCCTTTGGGCTTACCGCACCACCCAAGGACCGCGACAGGGTTAACACCCTTCTCGATGGTCTATGGGTCAGAGGCCATGATCCCAGCAGAATTACTCCACCAAACAGCAAGGGTCTCCAACTATCAACTAGTTAGGAACGCAAAAGACCAGGCGCATGAGCTCAATACCATTGAAGAAATTCAACAAAAAGGGTTCCAACGCATGAAACAATATTGAGCCACAGTGTATCGGAGTTACAATAAAGGCGTTAAACCTCGCGCTTCAAAATAGGCGATTTAGTCCTCAAGAAGGTCGAGGTAACCAAACACGTGGGCAAACTACAACCCAACTGGGAAGGCGCCTACCGTATCACAGAAATAGGCGCACCAAGGCCTACCACCTTGAAGACATGGAGGGTAATACCATCCCCAGATCTTGGAATGCCCATAACCTTAAGAAGTTTTATGTTTAAATTACCTTTGGTTGTAAGCGCCCTCTGTACTTGATTCGTTCACATCAATGAAAGTAATTTTGAGTCAATCTGAATGTTTCTAATTTTCGGTCAATCTGAATGTTGCTTACCTTCAATCAATCTGAGTGGTCCACATTTCCAGTTAACCTGAGTGTCTTTTAAAGTGTTTTATGATTATCCTTTAAATGCGCATTCGATATCCTATCAATGCTTTAAGGAAAAGGTAGCATGCCCCAGTAAAGTATAAGTCAAGGATTTAGAGCTCGTTTCGACCTAGGACTTGGTTACTTATTTCGAGCCAAGACCTATTACAATTCTGTAAAAATTTTACTCTAAGAATTGAATCAAGGGCAAATCCCCAAATACCAAAATGCAATAAGCAAATGAAAAATGTGAGTACAAACTTGGTACAAACTGAGTTACTTTCATTTCAAAGCGAGGTCAAGGCCCAATGAAGTTACAAAGTGAAAATAGAAAGAAAGAAATCACAATGCTTAATTACAAAAAACGGTATACAAGTCAAGATCGTTGGCAGGAGGACTCATGATGTTGACAGCGGGCTCTTCGATCGAAGCCGTAGGATTTGACTCAATCACCGGGTTAACGTTTGTGGGAGTTGGAATCACAGTGACAATGGGCTCATTTTCTGCGATTGCGGGAGCCGGGGGGAGTGCCGCCAAAGATGGAATAGCTAGTGTAGGGTCGTTTGGGTTTTTACATTGGATCTCATCGTTTTTCGACCCACTACTTAAAGGGACGAAGCCCACGAGTAAAGTTTCCTTGGCTTTCCCAAGGTCCATAGGTTGCGGCAACTCGAGCTCAGACTCCGGGCATTTGTCAGCCTTGGAGTCAGCCCATTCCACGGCCCAGCCGTATGGTCTCTTGCTCCAATCGGGCTCTTCATCATCACCTTCAACTTCCTCCTCTTTAAACGCGACACCAGCCAAGAATTGCTCAGGAAGAGTCTTGGGAATATAGCCATTGACAGCATTCAACTTTTTGGGATCATTGAGCAGAGCATGAGAGAGTAGATGATGTAGATGCACTTGGGACAGGCACCTCATGAATCCTGTCTCGATGTCAGATGCCCCCAACGTACCAGAGACGGTCTTAAATGCGTCTGACCTCAGAAATTCCGTCACCACGCTATCTTTGATCTGGGGCACCAGCTTGTCTAAGGGCCAGAAGGCGGTTTCCGCCCCATTCTTTTGACCTTCCACATAACCTGCCTGCCACCCATCCTGTTTCCCCTTCCGATATGCTTTCTCTTTTTCTTCATTGGCCATATCCAACAGACTTTTGGCCTGTGCCAACCCAGTCTTAAACCTCTCCTTTTTGGCCCTGAGAGTGGCCAATTCCGTCTCCAAGATCGACCTCTCCCGGGTCGATTCCTTTAGCTGCTTGCTGAGCCTCTCTAAGTTGCCCGAGTATATGGTTTTTATTTCGTCTTTCTCCTGCACAAGCTTAGCCACTTCATCTTTCTAGCTTTTAGCTTCCAATACCTCCGTCCTCACACCCTTCGGTTTGTGGCGGGCCTCATCTGCCAGCTCCAGGCACGTGGCCGACTGGTACTCCCTTACAATCAACTGGGAAGATAGGGAATGTCAGAGAGAGATTAAAAAGAAGAGAGAAAGAATGAATGAAGTTTCAAACTGCGAGATCTTACCGAGCACAACATAGAAATCTTGTTGTACGAAAGGGCCGCTGTGCTCTCTTTGGCCCACTCCTGATGGTCGGTACATGTTTGCAAAGAGTAATCAGTGGCATCTATAGCGTCATGGTCAACCTGCCCGGCCTCGATTCTTCTCTCTACCCCGTCCTCTTTGAAGTCAGAGATATTATAGGGGTACTTGGGCCCGACGAAGCTGGGGATGTTCATTATCTTTTCAAAGTCCTAGTGCGGCAATGAGAAGCCTGGGGAACTGTCGGACTAGAAAGTAGGGGGTTTTCACCGCTTGGCTCGGTTTAGCATCTTGGGGTTCTGCTTCGTTGTTTTGGTGGGGGCTTAGCTCCCTTCCCCCTTCCTCTTTGAAGTCCTTGGCCCCCTGGGAATCTCGGTGGGGAACGACCTAGAAGTCGTCTCCACGTCGGAATCAGGTAGCCCTGCAGAGGGGACAGAAATCCCCTTTCCTTTTTGGGGTTTAACGGTTTTCTCCTTGGGAGCTGGAGGAACGAGAACGTTTTTGGGGGGATCCAAGCGGCCCCTCTCGCATCTGCAGCTTCTCCTACGGTGGGTTTGTAACGCCCCACTTTTCCAGTGTTCGGATTTTTCCACGTGTCGACTTTCTGGTGTGCTTGATTATGTAATTATATGATTTTTGTGGCCTTATTTGCAGCTCCTTTTAATTTTAGGGGCTTGTTTGTAATTTTTTCCTTCAAGGGTTTTTCGGTCATTTCTCACCCGATCGAGATTTTGACCTCTTTGATCCCTTCAACGCGTTCGGGGCATCGAGACGAGTCCGTAGACTCTAAGTTTGCCCAATTCTGACATCGTTAACCCCTTCTTCCGACCGTTTCCGCGTACGAGGACCCAAGATATAATACCCGGATCCTCGTTTTGCGTGCCATAATTTCAGCTTCAGCCCTCATCGTCTTCTCCCGCGATCGATACTATTCACACACAGTGAAGGTGTGATTTCACACACTTATCCGTTCTAGCTCGTTTCTAGACGGAATTCGACGTTTGAGTAGTGGAAATTTATCAGCTCGACGAGCCCGTCACGATGATACAAGAATCGGGACCTGAAAATCAATGGTGGTGGCACTACGGCGAGCAGCAGGCGGCGCGGCTTAGAGCCGCCGCTTCGCCGCCCATTCGCGGCGGTTTCCGGCGACAGTCTTGGAGCACGCACCCCTGACCCATGACGAGGACTTCCCGACGCAACCGATGGCATTGGCGGAGCGGCCATCCAGGCCGCGACGACGCCGCCTGAAGTCACGACAGGCGGTGATGGCACTGTAGCGCCGTCGTGTTCGACGTTCCGGCACCCTTTTCCGACGAGCAAGGCCGGTTCCCGACATCTTCCAGGCCGCTGGTTCCATTTCCGGCGTCGTTTCCGGCCAACAACGACCGTAGACGGCTGAACCGGCAGCAGCAGCAGCGGCGGACTTTGGTGGCTTTCGAGGACCCTTTTCCGGCCGGTTTTGGTGGTGGGGCCTTTGGAGGAATTGCTCAGGGCATCGACGGTGAGCTGCTAGTGCTGGTGGCCGGCCGTGAACCAGCCGGCGGTGGCGGACAGCGGCAGTGAACCGGCGGGCCAAATTGGTCACTGTTCCGGTAACTTTTTCCGGCAATTGAGATATGGGTTTCGAAGGTCTCGTTATGGGCTTTCCAACGGTATGTCCGGATTTTGTTTTCGTTTAGCGGTTTGTATTTAATTTCAGTTTTCATACTAGGATTTTAGTTCGGTTTTTTGTCAACGAAATCCGGTGTGTTTGGCTTTTTCTGAAATTGTTTGAGGGCGTTTGTCAAGTAGGTCGAGGCGTACGTTCCTGTCCTTCCGGAGATTTTTTCGGCCACCGGAGGTGGTGGTTTGACGGCTGTCAGTGGCGGGCTCCGGTGGCGGCATTCCGATACCTTCCGGATAATGTGTTCCTTTCGTCGTGGTGAGTCTATCATGATCTTGTACGTTAGTCGTTTTAAATTGTAATTTGATCTTGTACGCTCAATTAATCGATGATTATGAATTGTATAATGTATGATAATATGATATGATATATGAAAACTCGAATTCTTAACTCATTGATTTTATGGGCCTCTTTTCATGTCGATTGCTTGCCTGAATTGATTTAATTGTGAATTGTTTGAATATATATGAGTTGGCATAATTATTCCACATACTTATTTAATTTGAAATACGAACTTAACGTTCATGAATCATACATGTAGCTTTAATTGTATGTTTATTTGTTATTTGAATCCTGTAAATTGATATATGATTTGATAATTGAATAATGTTTGATCTTCTAAATGATAATAAATTGATGGGCTTCATGATTTAAAATAAATTGAATTCATTTAATTGGTTTACTTGTTTATATAAATTATTTGAGTGTAATATATGACTAATTGCAACGTGGAACATTAATTGAGCACCTTCACGGCGCATCATAATTATTATTATTAATTTCATATGCATGCCATAATATGTCATTCTACTTCATGTCATCTCATTTCGTACCGTGCGTCCTATTTGGTTCATATTGAGTCTCCTCTCACTGGTACACATTGTTCATTCTCTTGTACAGTTCGTTTCCAGGGCGGAGACTTCCGAATTGAATAGGCACCCGTATTGCTCATGCTTTATGTCTCGTGGTATTCCAGGTGAGGGTGTTTTCGTTCTAGTTATATATTAAACCCTACAACCCTTATGTAACAAGTTTTAGCCAAAACCTTATATATATATATATATATATGTTATTTTCAAAGTGGAGTCATCGAGTAAATTATTATCGAGTAACCTTTTCTCCAAAATTATGAAATATGTTATGTTTCTTATGAACTGAAATGTTTTGTCGAGATTGCATGTATGTTATGTTCACGGGCCCAGGAATTTAGTACATGTGGCTATCCGGTGAGGCAAGGGCCGACGGTGATCCCATGTGCTGATTCCATTTATGTTCTACGTCGAAATGGATCTCGTCAGGAGTTTTGACGAGAAAATGCTAGTCGGGCTTTTGAGGATTCATGTACCTCACTAGCTATTATGTAAGAGGTGGACGGGTCTTGCTAACCCTTCCACCACCCGGAGGAAGAAGGTTGGAACTTATTTTATGATTATGATTATGATTATGATTATGTTATGATTGATAGGCACCGTGCGGGAAGGCCAGGACACGGATTGCCCAAACGAATATGTTTTAGGATATGATATATGATCTGCGTGTATTATGATATATTGCATGATTACCTATTTAATGTATTAATGATATTTGTCGTACACGGTCGGAGTTTGGTTGGAGATAATGCATGCTCACTAGCGAGCCTTAATGTTTATGTATGATTTATGAACTTAATAAATTTATTATGATTAGTCGTAAAGTCCGAGCATTGCTTAGTTATTCTCTTGCCCTCTAGGGAATTAATTTTAAATAAAACTTTGCTCGGGATTTATGACTTGCATGCGCATGTTTCTATATATGTATCGCTCCTGCTCACTCAGTCTTCTAGAGACTGACCCCTCTTTCCCACTTTTCCAGTTTCTTTTGCAGGTGTTGGTTACTAGGCGGAGTTAGAGTATCGAGTCATTGTTCTAGTCTCACTCATTTACACTCACTGCATACTATATAGTTTCTAAGTATTGTATTGACCTTTTATTGTTGGCCGTTGTGCCCTTATTGAACTGATATTATTTCGGGACAGGTTAGGACAGATTCTGGAGCTAGTTGAACCCGTTGTTATGTTGTTTCCTTGTATTGATTCGGGACAGGTTAGGACAGGTGTACTAATTAGTGGAACCCGTATTTGTATTCGTATTGGATTTCATTTATTTCATGGATATTACATAAATGATTTCCTTGCTTCCGTATTTTGGTTATTGTTGATTGTCCCAGGGTTAGCTTCCGCCTAGTCAGGACTGTTCTTTTGTTTGTCACCCGTTTGCTGTGAGTCCGATTCATGTATGGACTGCCTATTTCATATATGGATTAGACTCATGGTGCGGGGGATGTGGTGCCTATCGTCCCGGGTGCTACAGGGTTTGTGTGGGTCGACCCACCTTTGTCCTACCGCCCTCTCCACCGTAGCGATTTTTGCTTTGGTGTGTTCTGTAGTTAAGCCCTCCGCTTGGGTAATCTCTTCAGTTGTGGGGACAGGGCCCTCCGCCTTGACCTCCTAAACCTTTTTGGCTTCCTTAGCCTGATGTTTCTTTAGTTTGTGGTCGACGGCTTTGGCTCGTGCAGTGACCATGATTGATTCTGGGCGAGAAAAGGAAACGATAAGTGTTAAGTACTACGAGTGACTTTCTAGCCCTGTCAAGCAGGGATGAAACAAAGTTAAAATATAACTAAAAGAAAGGAAACATGCGTGGCCTAAGGGAGTTGATGACGTAGTTACCCAGGTTGAAGTCTAAATGCCTTACCGTACCCGGAGCCAACTCCAAACTCACTAACAGATTAGAGCTTGTGAAAATGTCTGTATCCAAGGGGTGCACTCCCCTCAAGGCGGCCAACAAGGTGAACTTGCGCAACATCGTTCCAAGTCATGTGCTCCAAGCCTTCCTACCCATCCTCGAATCGCACAAATACATATTTCACCTTCCAATCTTTCCCGTGAGAACTCAGTGCGTGTCAAATATCTTGTTACCGAAGCGGGATTAAAGCTTCACAAATCCCCTCCTATTAGGGGAAGCAACTGCATCGACCGAAGTGACAAACAATTTCGCAAAATGCTCCACACACTCTACTTGCCCCAACAGTTTTATCAACATTCTAAAGGTAGTCAACATAGCTTGACCGTTGGGGAGCAACTGGATCGGGCTGATTTGGAGATAGTTGTATTGGACAATTTGGAACGGAGAAAGTGGGAGCCAAAACCCATATTCTATGGCCTACAGAGAGATCGTGATACAGCCTCCGACGGGGAACCCATATGTTCGTCTTTTTTGGGGACTATGACGTCGCAGGTAAAGTCAAACTTTTTTCATTCGGTCAACCTTTTCTCCGTCAGCTTCCTTTCCGAATCAGTCACTTGGGATCGGATTTCATGATAATATTTAGGGCACTTCTGGGCCTCTTTCTTCCTTTGGTTTTTTGTCGCCACCTCGATCTCAGAAGTAGAGGCAGCGTCGATTTGATCTTAGGACTCGCCCCCCAGCGACATCTCTGAATTTCCATGGTCGTATCCTCCACCGCCTCTGTATCAACTCTCTCTCCCTCCTCTTCACTGAGGGAAATAGAATCAACCTTCGGTTGGTGATCACCTCTGGTCACATCCCCCAGGGCGGGTCCAGTGACCTCCTCAACCAACTCCGGGATATACATCTCCTCATTAGGATCCTCCCATCTGTTCTTGCTGGGGTGCTTCACCCCAATAATTTCCATTGACACTTCAGGGTCTGACGACACATCCCTTGGCCCATAATATCTCTGTTCCGAAGCTTTGGGTTGACTACCAAAGGGTACGGCTAAGGACTTCTTGGGGGTCATTTCTTGGAGCGGGAATTTAGGGAAGAAATGAAGAAAGGAGATATCGGAGATAAGAGGCGTACCTTGGGAGTTTGCTTGAAATGTTCCTTGAGGGGTAATTGCTTTTGGAAGCTTGAAGCTCTTCGAATTTAGGGTTTTCTCTAGCAAGTCGGGTGAAAAAGGGAAAAATCGTCTAAGTCCCCCTTTAATAGCTAAATTAAATCAAATCGCAGTTAATGCCTAACCACGCGTCAACCAATTAACCAGTGTTGGGGAAAGCGTGGCCCGTTACCCCAGTTGCGGCTGCAGGTAACTGCCCCTCAAGAACAGAGCCCAGTATCCAAAATTAAAAAAACGTAATCATTACTCTGCGGCGGCGAAAACCTAGTGTTTCCCGTCCAAGTGATAGCTGGATGCCACACGCGCATGGTCTCACCCCCATGGCCATCGACCCCCTGGGTTGATGTCTGGGGAATACCATACCTAGCTCGATGGTATCGAGATCGGCAGAAGTCTGGCTCGGAGTAAGAGGTTTTCGATGGTATCATTACAATTTAGAATTGCATGTCGTCATACCAAAGTTACTTTAAATTAAGAATTCTAAGGAGACTCAATGTGTGTGTATATAAAAATAAGATACGATATAGTTTTTTAAATAATTTTTATTGTATTCAATTAAACATTCCTTAAAATTTTTATATAATTATACTCTTTTAATTATTTTTACTATACACGTGAAATCAATTATAAAAAAAATTAATATAAATCTGAAATAATACTCATTAGAGATATGAAAATAAGAAAATGGATTGCAAGATCAAATGGCAAAGAGAATATAAAAAGGAGATAAAGAATAGTTAGTTAAAAGAAAGAATTACTTGATTTTAATATATATACACATGCATACTAAAATTAAGAACTATGAAATATTTTTACAAATATATATATGAAGAACATGACAAAGTGAGAATTAATATCCATACAATAGTAAATAAAAGTTTGAAGATTAGATTCAAATTTTCAAGATGCCAGATTGGGTCTCAACACTAGAAACAATATGGAGAATTTTTAATTTAATTTAAATGAGATTGATCCAATAGTTCAATTTAGCTCTACATTTTGCAAAGTAGCAATACACAACTTATTGGTCGAGTCAAAACTCGAAGGACATTTTGACTTGGGATCATTGCTCCAAAACAATGGTCTTTGAACAATTTTTAATGTGCTCGGAAAGTAAAAAAAATAAAACAAAAAAAATAAAAGATTTCCATAGCATTATGCATAAGGCAAGCAAGGTAAATATCCAAAAGATTTGGAGAAAGAATTGATGGCAGAGTACAACAAACTATTATAATAAAAAGAGATTATTTGGTTTTAAGAGTCGAGAATACTTGACTTTAATTTAGGGATAATCATACACGTTTCTTTTATCTCTCAACCATAACGAGAAGGAGGAGGAACCAAGTGAATGCTCTCAAAATAGGTAATGAATGGGCAACCTGTAATGATCAACTGAAGCCACATACTTGGGAGTATTGCACCAAACTAGTCAGTGGAGATACCATTGAAGACGTAATAAGTCTTGGTATTAGCTTGCGCCAAAATTACTGTGAATGTAGCAAAGTGCATTTAAAGTGCGATTGAGGCATTTCACAAGGTGTTGGGTCTCAAATTAAACTTCAGCAAATCACATGTGTTGTTTGCACCTTAGGTGTCAAATGATTTAAAGTGGTATGTTAGTAGAATTCTTGGCATGGAAAGTACAGACAACTTAAAGAACTATTTGAGGGTGCAGATGAACTTTAGCTATAGTTATAATGAGCATATCTCGATTGTGATTAACAGAGTTGAAGAGTGCTTCTTGGGATAGAAGCCAAAACAACAAACCTTTTTGGATGAATGACTCTTATTCAGTCCATCACGATCTCAATTTCCATCTACCACATGTACAGAAATTGGCTCCTCAATCATGTATCGATAAACCTGATCAGCTCAAGCACAACTTTCTTTAAGTGACTGATATAACAAAGAAATTGACTCATTTTGTAGGGTGGAAGAAGGTGGCTAGAAAGAAGCAAAAAAGTAGATTGGGTCTTAGAGAAGTCCAAAAAGAAATACAGCGATGCTAGCTAAAATGGGATGGAGAACGCTTAACAAGGAGGCGGTGGTATGAAACTAGATATATAAGAAAAAGGGAAAATTACATTGTACTACCCTGAGGTATACCATAATTATAAATAGGTCCTTATACTTTGCGTAATTATATTGAAGTCCCTAAACTTTCACTTCTGTTTGAGGTCCATAATGGACGTCAGGGTCAACGGTTGACCGGCCCGAAATACAAGGACTTATTTGTTATTGAGTAAACTACAGGGATCGTTTTGTTGGTAAATTCAAACCTCAAGAACCTATATGTAATAATAATTTAATATTCAGGGGTATTTCGGGTTGGTCAACCGTTGACTCTGACGGAACAGTAATATCCATTATGGACATCAAACGAAAGTCAAACTTTAGGGACTTCAATGTAATTACGCAAAGAATAGGGACTTATTTGTAATTATAGCAAACCTCAGGGTAGTATAATGTAATTTTCCCATAAGAAAAAATATTTAAAAGGGGAGGACATTTATAAACCTTAACTTATGGCTTCCCAAGCATGGAAGGGGATAGTTAAAAACACTTGAATGGTGCAGCTATTTTCCAAATGGAGGATTGAGAATGGTGAGGGGATGTCTTAATGGAACGATAGATGGTTATCACAAGGCAAACTAGAGGATATCTTTGTAAATAACATTCATGAGGGGAAGAAAGATCTTATGGTATGTAATCTCATTAGCACAGATAAAAACTGAAACCTGAATTAGCTGAAAACATTAGTGTCCAAGGAGGTGGTGAATGAGACACTTAGTCTCCTAATCACACTTCATCAAAACGGAGATAAGAGAGTCTGGACTGGGTCAATTAACGAAAAATTCTCCTAATAAAACGGCATTAGTTTGCTTATGATGTGGGATGAGGCATGCGAGAAATATTTGCAATGAATTTGGAAATTACCTCACCCCCAAAAGTTCAAGATTTTCCTATGACTTTGCCAACATGATAGCTTGCTCACGAATGTACTGAAGTATTATATAAAATTTAGGAAAAGTAATGTATGTACAAGTTCTTGTACAGGACATGAATATGTGGACCACATGCTGAGAAGTTGTCCATTCGTACTCCGGTGTAGGACAAGATTGTTGATGCACAGACTGAATGAAATCTTCATGACTTGTGAGGGTCGGACGGACTCAAAGAGAGTTTTAATAGCAAAATTTAGAGTAATATGTTACCAGAATATCGTAGGATAATTGTCTTGATCTTGACGCTCTAGAATCTTTGGAAAGAATGAAACTGATGAAACTATCAAAATATTATAAAACTTAGAAGTATCAGTCTTCGCCACTTAAAAGAGTTATTTGATACCTCATTACTAATTAGTGAGGACAAAAACCACAGGTAAAAGAAAATCTACACTAAGTTGTTATTGAAAAACCTAATAAGGGATGGGTGAAACTAAACTCGAATAAAAGCTTCTATAACCACACTAGCAATGTTTTGGCTAATGGCATCATTTGAGATAACAGTTGAAGATGTGTGATATGATACACTATGAATCTTGGTAGAGTTTCAATAATATAGTGGAGTTATTGGACTTAGGTGAGGGATTAACATTAACTTGATAGAGGCGCTTTTCGAAAATTAATATGAACATTAATTCAGAGACGGTCGTAAAATGGACAACAACAGTGGATATTGAAAAGCACCCAATTTGAAATGTGATATTTAATTGTTGAAGTTTACTCCAAAGTCCTTGAAAAACTTGGATTAAATGAATCCCAAGATAAGTTGATGAGGATAGGTCACAATGTTTAATATGGTTACTGCATCTAGGATACTCTACTGATAAAACTGAACGAGTCTTAATTTGAGGTTGTTTTTCCTATGATGGGTTGCTTCGTGTTTAGAAACAAAAAAAAAATATTGGAAAGATAGAAAAAAATTAAATGAATATAATTGGACATATAAATAGTGCAAAAGAAAATATTAGCTTAGTTATACTTCACAAGATACATGTTATTGTTTTAAAGGAGAGATTGACAGGACTGGGAAAAAAAAATTTCTTATGATATGAAACGTGTAAAAAGTGCAATGCATCAATATGCAAATTTGAAAAAAAAAATTCTACAGAAAGTACAATGATGAAGATATAAAACCTATACAAAAGTAATATAAAAATATCAAACTATCAATAAGTAAATTTTTTATTTATAAATTTCATATTGTAAATTATTTTGAATTAATAATAGGTACAAAATGGTACTAAATGTTATAAATACGGGTATAGTGTTCCCATTATA
Organism: Lantana camara; assembly: GCA_037501455.1. Classification (NCBI taxonomy): domain Eukaryota; kingdom Viridiplantae; phylum Streptophyta; class Magnoliopsida; order Lamiales; family Verbenaceae; genus Lantana; species Lantana camara. Next base: position 95,542,098 of record CM074857.1, on the reverse strand, counting down.
TTATTTGGAGTATATAAGTTGCTCAGTATATAAATATCAAAAATTAATTGAGAATTTAATTAATTTTCATAAAATATTATTTCTTTAATACTTTATTAATAAATTAATCATTGGAAGTTTCGTTGATATTTTGTATAATTAAATTACTAACACTTTTAATTGTTTATAAGGAGAATATAACTCAAAATATTATACGAAACTTAATTTAAAAGTATCTACAGAGTTTTGTTTTCTCATTGAAATTCGAAGAGTAGATGTTATCAATTGAAAATTATATACGGTAGCTGGTATAATTGAAAAAGTACAATCCGAGGTATAAATAGAAAGAAAAATAGAAATACTCATTAAATCAAACTACAATTATGGAGAAGAAGATGAAGATTTGGGAAATGAGGTAATATTGAAAATGATGATATGTCATATCCACAGTTTTGAGATATGGATATTTAGTCTAATGTATTATACTAAAATTGATGATTGTTTGGGACATGCCACTTGGACCTTTAATGGACCCAAACCTAACATCAACTCGCCTGAGGAGAAGGTTGGTCAGTTCTCTATCAGGTAGCAAACTGAGGAAGTGGCGTGAGGCGAATCAGTGATAGTAAAACCAAGAGAGGTTAACGCATATAGGATTCCATGAAATATTCAACAAGTCATAACAAAGCTTGAAATAAGAAAGAAACTAGGTTAAGAAGAGAACGATTAACTGAGACTAAGAGGTGTCTGATATTTATAAATAAGGGAAGAAGAATCATTAAAGGCATAAGCAAGAAAATGAGAGAAAAGAGTGATTAGAAAGGAACCCAACATTGATAATGATTATATTATCATTATCACTGAAATAAAGAAAAAGAAAAATAACAATATTTCCATTTCAAATGATGGAATCGAGATCGAAATTATAGAAAAAGATAAGGTGTAAAAGTCATAGTTTTGAAAATGAATATAAATTTTACATTTGGAACTACAGCGAAAAGATTCTTCAAAGTTTTATAAAAAAATAAAAAATAAATCACAAATTATATTAAAGAAAATCAAACAATAAAAGGAATCAATTATATATAATTAATATAACATTTTATATGATCTTTTAGGTTTTTGTCCATATTTTATATATATATATATATATATATATATATATATATATTTTTATTAAATATATTTGAAAGTTATAAACTATTATTTATGCTTAAAAGCTAGAATTATTTGGAAAAATTATAATTCACATTAAACCTTTTTTTATATAATTTCAAATATTTTTATTATTTAATTATTTGAATGTTTCTCTACTTTGAATTTTTACTTATGGTACATGATCTGAAAAAGAGATTTCATTTAAATGTTTTTGTACGTGTAGCTTTTGAAAATCAAAATGATTCATTAAAAATGTTATCATATTTATTTAATCAAATTAAATATTTTTAATATCCTAATTTATTCAATAAACATAATAACTAAATTTATTTAAATAAAATTAAATGATAAACGTCCAACGCACGTTCATTTCACTAGTCTATTAAAACTAGTGAGTGAATTCAAAAGTTAATGATTTATTTCTAAAATAATGACATTTAGGGATGGGATAGTGTGTTTAAATCAAAGGTGGTGAAAAAATATACCTTTTTCATCGGAGTCGACTCCAAAATTGGTGATCAATAGAGTTACAAAAAAATTTAAAGGTCAAATACGTATTTTTCTTTGTTTTTATATGAGATCAAAAACCTATATATATATTCATTCATTTATTAATTTATTTATGAGCAAATACTATGTTTAATTCTTAAAGTTTCGAGTTTGTATCACTTTAGTCCTTCAAATTTTAAAAGTAACAGATAAGTCCATAATGTTATTAATTTATCTCAAGTTAGTCCCTTAATTACTTTTTCATTAAGAATGTGGCCGAAAAAATTTTCATGTGCTTCAAGTATACGATTAGTAAGGATATTCTTGTCTTATACCCCTAAAGTGACCCTTAAAGAGACATCTTTAGAGATCAATTACTGAAATTTTTATTAAAAAAATTATTGAGGGACTAATTTAAAATAAGTTAGTAAAATTAAAAATTTATCTATTATTTTTAAAATTCTAAAAACTATAGTGATACAAATTTAAAATTTTAGGAGTTAAAATATGAAATGTGTTATTTATGTAGTTATGAATATGTTGAGTTGTCCTTGTTTATCATTTTGGAGGGGGGTCAATGAAATATTCCAAGAGATGCCAAGAATGTAAATATAGACCATTGGTGTACAGTGTACACTTATGAAAAAGTTGGATACCAAGTAATTACTAACCAGTAATTTTGCACACTCTATGCATGTGCAATATAAAATTTTAAGTAGAAAATCCATATTTTTTAAAGCAGAATACATAAAACATGTGTTTGACATTAGTTTAAGCAGAAAACCCATAAAATATGTATTTGGTATTAGTTAGTTTACGTCTTTGAGATTAGTTAGTTTTGTATGTGGGTTGAGTTTTTTTAGTTTTTTTTCCTTAAATTAGAATAAAATTAAAAAGAAATAAAGAGTCCAAAAAAATAGATTGAGAACGGTTAGTGTTGTACGTGGGTGAGTTTCTTTTTTTTTTAAATTAAATTGAAAAAAAAAAAAAAAGAAATGGAGAGTTCAAGAGACCAAACTTGGCCCTCTCACTTAATATAATAGTATAGATGAAACCCAATTGTTACACACGAAATGCATAAGACGCCGGAAAAATTGGCTTGGTTTCTACTTTCTAAAATCGTTTGGACCCAAATTGTAATTATATATTTTTATTGTTTTTTTGGCTAATTTAATTAAAATCAATTAAATTAATAATATTCTCTGTTTTTCTTTTGAGAGAGAAGAAAGTTGGATGATTCTATTTCTTCTTGCTTGTTAGCGAAGGGGCTCAGAGCTCCCTGATTCTATTTCTTCTTGCTTGTTAAAGGATGTCGTTAATGTATAATGTTCGTCTTTCCTATCAAAAAAAAAAAAAAAGAAAGTTGGATGATTCCACACATGGAGGGAGCCAACGGGGCATGGGGTGGCTCCCGGCTCCCTAAAGTTTGAAAATTTTAAATTATATATATATAAAAATAAAATATTTATAATTTTGTCCCCTTTAAATTAAATTTTTTATTTTTTAATTTTTGTACCCCCTTTATATCAATTCCTGACTCCGTTTCTCATTCCACATGTTTAAGCATGTGAGCTATTTTAGCATACTTAGAACGAAATCTATCTACCTTCATTAGTAATGAATATAAAGAAAGATAGATCACTAACTTTGATTTAAAAATATTTTTAAAATATTATTTTATCGTGTCGTGTTATGTCGAATATAGTATTAAAATTCTTAATGAAAATGACGGTAGATAACATTTAGGCTTGAATGTTCATAACTTCATGTTCATCAGTATAGATTTGTTGCTATTTAGTAATTCTGAATTCCAGTTAGAGCAAATTATATTTTGGTCCCATAAGATTAGGTATTTTGTAATTTTAGTCTTATGTCTTTGAAATTAGATATATTTAGTCTCATTATTTTGGAAAAATTGCAATTCGAGTCCCATCCGTCAAATAATAAATGAAATTGTATTTTTTTGCCGTTAAGTGCAATTTGGAGGAAAAGTTACTGTTTATTAGGTTATTTTTTGTGGGATTTTACGTATTAATACTTCATTTTAACACCACATTACTTTAATTAGAGTGATTCAGATTAATGTTACAAAGTTGAATCAAGATGTCAAAATGGGGTATTAATAAACAAATCCTCGCGAAAAACAACCTAATGACTAATAATTTTTTTCCCAAAAATGCACTTAACGGAAAAAATATATCTTTCAATCAATTATTTGACGGATGGAACTAGAATTACAACTTTTTCAAAATAATGGGATTGAATGTGTCTAGTTTCAAAAATATGAGACTAAAATTACAAAAGGCCTAATCTTATGGGACAAAAAATATAATGTGAACTAGGATTGTCCCTCTATAAAAGGGATCTTTAGAAGCTAGCACACAACGGAGCACTAATAAAAAAGAGAGTAAGGGAGCAAAAAATAGTTTGGCCGATACCCATCAATATTAGAATGTTGTTAATCCTTCTATTTTCTTCCATAAATTGATGTTCTCGTTAATGTAAAAATCAACCTTTTGAGTTCTTATTTGGCTCGCATAGTTAAAAAGGAGCAACTCCACCTTGCCTTTTCGCAGGCTTTTGCAGGTTCCCTCATGTTTGTCCATAGAAATGGATCGGGATTCTCTCATGTTTGGTATAGCAGGTTCCCTCGTGGGAGGCTCGCATAGTGGGTTATTAGTTCAGTGGCAGACCCCTCCTCTAATAATTGCACTGTTTGTGCCTGGGTTGCAAAAACTCTCAACCTAGGTTGTACAGACACGGACACGGCGATATAGATTTTTTCAAAATTTTAGGACACAACACGGCTCCGACACGGCTATATTTTATATAAATAAATATATTTTATATATAAATAATAATATTTCATATAAAAATAAAAATATTTTATAAGTATAATCTTTGTAACATAAAATATTTGTAAAAATATTTAATATTAAAAACTGAAATAAGTTTTGTTATTTCAATTTTCTCTCCAAAAATTTCAAAAAAATATTAAAAAAGACATAAAAAATAAAAAAATAATAAAAAACAAGCCCAGTCGTGTCCGAACCGTGTCGGACACGCCCCCTCGCCGTGTCCGACACCGTGTCCCTTTTTTTTCTTTTTTCTTTTTTTCCGGACATGCCTCCAGCCGTGTCCGACACGTGTCGGACACTGCACGGGACCAAAAATTGCCGTGTCCATGCTTTAGTGCTCTCAACCATATAGACATTTCAGTATACTCATCGACATGGGCGACGCCACATGAGGCTAAGTGGGGTCACTTGACCCCACTCAATTTTTTTTTCCAATTATTTATTTATATATTAATTTATAATATTTATATATTAATTTATAATATACCAAATTATAATTATCTGACCCCATAATAAAATAAGTAAATTGTAATTGATCCCTAAAATGAATAAATAAATTTCAATAATGTTTGTAAACTCTAAAAATAAATTCTTATTAATTTTGAGGGTGTTTGTAATTACTTTTTACATTTAAATAGAACCCTAGCCTATAATTATTTCTTCTCCTTTCAATTAAAAATCTACAAAAAAATCTCTAAATATTAGGTAATTTATTTTTCTCTTTTATTAATTCTTATAGATTTATTTATTTTTAAGCCATTTTATGTTATTTTTCATTATCTATGTTTCACATGTTTTCATTCATTATACATAATTGTTAAAAATAATTTTAAACTATTTTTTATATTTATATATTATTCAAATCATATTAAATTGTCCAAAATGATCCAAAAAAATTTAGTGATATATATGTGACTTGATAAAGACTAAATGTAATTCTCAAACACATAACTTTAGTGATATATTTCTGCTTTTCACTTTTTTTTCCCAAACATCCATTGATTTAACTATTGCAAAAATTTTATAACTTTAACTTATATGTTTTAACTTCTAAGTGGAGTATAATTTGGAAACACCCATTTCATCATTATATATATATATATATTCTATCTCGTCCTATATTATAAAAAAGTAACCTATTTATTTGAATATTTTAAAAATATTATTAATTTATATGAAAATTTAACACAAAATTATAAACATCTATTTAGTAATTTCCTAAAAATATTTTTTTCGACCCCAGTGATCGACAACCCTGGAGTCGCCACTGACGACATCTGACCTTGAGATGTGGATCATCTAAAATACATTAGCATGGTATATTCTTCCTATTCTAATCGAGGTTTGAAATATCTCCTCAGGTCAGGAGGAGAAATAGAACAATTTTGTCATCAATCCAACAAATATTAATAAAAATTCGATTTAATAAAACTCAAATAATTATATCAATTAGTATATTACATCTTTTATTTATTTAGTAGTTTTGTCTCAAAATTTACATCAATAATACTGATGAGGCCAAAATACGGTCGTGCCAGAAATACGACACGTGGCCAACCAGAGCGTACCACGGTGGCACATCAGGTCCACATCTCCAACCCCCCTCGAGAATAATATTCCCCTCGAGAAAGTACCTGTCTCTCCATTAGTCATAACCTTTTCCCTAGCGGGCAAGCAAGGTTGGCAATACTATTACAACACAGTCCTCGAGGGATCCAGGCTTTGCCCTCGGGATCATCCCTTAGCTGTAAAGGAGAAATCCTTCTCTCGACGCCATCTCTTTAGGCCTAGGTATCCCCTCGGACCTATGAGCCCCAAATTCTATACAAAACCCAAGCGTGCTAGGCCCTCGGTATCAACCCAGTAATGCTATCTGACAGATAGTACAACAGCGCACACCTGCCACTGTTGCTCTCTACCAACCTTTTCGCAGGCTTTTGCAAGAGATCCTCCTTAGGAGCTCCTCATTACGCCACGTGTCTAGGGCAACACCAATCCAGGACCATATGGTGACAATTGCTAAAAGGTCCTGACCCTCAACTATAAATACTCAGAGATTATCTCACTCTATAAGCAAGCTCTCATACCTGAAGATCTGTTTTATCTTCCTCCATACTCGCCTAAATTGTTTCACTGACTTCAGCGTCGGAGAGCCAAACTGGGTCTCACCCCCCATTTCTCTAGCATGGCCTTCTGACCTTTGGTTGTGTTTGTTCCTAGCAGGTAGATCCCACCTTTTCTGGCGACCCTCGCTTGAGTGATCCGATCCCAGTTTTCCAAAAAAAAAAAATTTAAAGTGTTGGAGTTTGACAACTCAGATCAGTCCCCATCAATTTTGGCGCTGTCTGTGGGAAACCATTCTTCCTTTCCTTTGCTCCATTACTAGGAGAAAAACAAACACTTCATCATGGTGATAACAAGATCAGGCGTTGTTGGAGGCGGTGGCATTTCCCCATCCAAAGATACTGAGAATTTACCGTCCGCTGGCACCGCTGGTGTCTTGCCCGCCACATGAGAGGTCCCACAGACGACATTACCCGGCGGGCCTAAGAAGGAAACCAACCCAGAACAACCCACCGCTAGAGTAGCAGGGTGTTCTGGCGTGAATGCCCCTCTGAATCCGCCAACCCCTAGTACCGTTAACCTGGGCGGATACCCCATGATGATGCCACCACCAGGGTATATGATCGCACCACCCAGTATGGTGCAGCCATATCACGCGGGGATGATGCAACTTCCTGTCGTTGTTCTCAAAGAGATTGAGGGGGTGGAGATACCCCCCCCCCCCCCCCTGACCCTGAGATAATTACAAGCTATATACACTCAGTGCGAAGTCCAAGCGGCTCAAAACGTCTAGAGGAATTTTGCAGCCACCTACTTCCCATCGGGACAGGCTACTCAGATTGCCCCTCACATGGGGGGATGGCAGGTTCATCCGCTTACGGCCGCCCAAGCTGTATTGCAAGCATAACCCCCACCGTCTCTGCCAGCGTAGGGGAAGAAAGTTACCCCGAATGGCGCACAGGACCAACCCCAAGCAGATAAGGGGAAGGCTCCCTTGGATAGAGTCATCATTGACGATGAGGCCCACTCCATAGCCTCGAAATGGGGCGGTAAAGCATATGGAGAAGACCCCCACTTACTCGCAGTTGTGCAAGACCAGCTGGAAGGGCTCAAGAACATGGTGGAGCAGCTCTCTTAAGCGCGGTCTCGAGCCCCCCATGTCAGGAACTAGAGACCCAAGGCCAGAGACGCTCGCCTCCATGTGAGCAAGATTCATCCCCCTCGACATAGGGGCGGTGAGGAGAATTACGAGAAATATGATACTGAGGGGGGACACTATCACCCCCTCACGAGGGTTCTTCCCTAGTGGAGGAAGTTTTGACGGCCCAAGCAGGAATGGGCAAAGTCCCCACTTCCATCAATCGCTGTGATGGGACCACCGACCCCGCAGAACATTTGGATCATTTTGTACATCTGATGCACCTATATGAACACTCTAGTCATTACTGGGCTAAGGTGTTTGTCACTTCCCTCGTGCACATGGCTCAGAAATAGTACATGAAATTGCTATCCCGCTCGATTTGGGGGTATGACGAGCTCACTAACGCCTTCTTGAACCACTTCAATTCACTGAAGGCCTCAGTCACTGCGCCCATGGCATTGTACAACTTGGTCCAGGGTGAGCATGAGTCCCCCCGCTCGTTCTTTGGTAGATTCAATAAAGAGGTGTTGTTGGTGGAAAGGCCATCAATAGATTTCCTTATTCATGTATTATTCAATTCTATCAACCACAAACATTATGTAAGCAACAAGTTTGCTGAGGCCATTGTCAAAGAGAGGCCCACATCACTTATGGCGATGAGGGAAATTGCTGAGCCCTTCTTCGCGCTCAAGGGCATGTATAAGTCCAATGCCCGAGATCAACGAACCATTCTAGGGGCGAGCGAGGGCGAGAAGATGTCCACAAGGAACGTCGCAAATCCTCTCCACAGCCTCACGGGCACGAGCGCATTCCCCTCAATAGACCCATTTTCTGATATTTACTCCCTCTCTGATAAGAAACTCTTCAAGAGGCTTCAGAAACTAAGGGAGATGGAGGCGCTAGGGAAAGTATTGTGCCTTCCACAAGTAGAAGGAGCATGACACAGATGAGTGCAGACAGTTAGAGAACGAGATACAAAGGCTCATCGCTGGAGGCCATCTGAAAGAATTTGTAAAAATTTTGGAGCACTACGACGAGCAGTGTAGCGAGCAAGCAAAAGCTAAGAGAAGGAGTGCTTCATGCTCGAGGAGCCCCCGAGGGCGCCACCCCGAAGACAGGAATTCGGGGAAGAAGAAGGTTTCTAAGGTGGAGAAAGCCCCCTTTGATGTGATCAATATGATTATAGGGGGCTCAGCAGGGGGAGATTCCAATGCTTCACGTCGTCGCTACGCCCGGAGCTATGACCAGAGACCCTGTATGATAAAGCAAGTGTACGTCATCAAAGAGGGTAGTGTCCCCAGCTCGAGAGAGAACGAAGCTATAGGATTTGATAACAAGGACCTGGAACACATTGTAACACCCCATGGGGTCAGTGAAACCTCTGATTGCCCTATGGTCGTTAGCGTAGATGTACACAATCATGTTGTAAGTAAGGTTCTTGTTGATAGTGGAAGCTCTATGAATGTTATCCCTTATTCTACTTTCCAAAAAATGAATATCACAAACATTTCCCTCGAACCTCTCAAAATAGCCCTCGTTGGCTTTGGGGGTTCAGAGATAGTCCCTTGCAAGCAAATTCGCTTGGCCATCTCTTTTAGTCGCACCCCATAGCGAAAGACTTTGATGGTCACCTATGTGGTGGTGGAGATAGAAATCCCTTACAACATCATAATCGGGCGACCTGCCCTCGTTGATTTCGAGGCCATCATCTCCACCTACCATCAAAAGATCAAATTTCCCACCCCCGAGGGAACAGGCGAAGTTTTCTGCAACGTCAAGAAAGCCTTAGAATGTTACATGTTGTCCCTCTGGAAACACTAATCCGAGAAGAGCTTCCAAATAAGATCCACCCAGAAGTCTGTGGATTTTCCAAATTTGGACGAGGGCAGCCTGTCTCGAAATAGGGCAAGGCTCAATAAAAAGAAGAACAAAAAGAAAGGCACACAAGGGCAAGCTAACCCAGAGGGTGGACCCCCAGGAACAGTGGAAGCGTCCTCATCGGAAGAGGAGATGAAGGGTGGTGAGCCCGATGTTGGAAACGGCCACCTCATAGGTAAGAAAATAGCCCTCGAGGCCCCTCGATCCGAAGTACGGATAGATCCCATAGAAAAGTTTCTGACCATTGAGCTAGAGCCTGGCAACAAAGAAAAAACCACACAAATCGGCTCAAGCCTCTCTGGACCCTCACAAATCATGATGATAGATTTCTTGAAGGAGACCATAGATATTTTTGCATAGAAAGTATCAGATCTTACCGGGATTGACCCCAGTATCATAGTCTACAGGCTCAACATGGATCCCGCCTTCAAACCCATCAAACAGAAAAAGAGAGATGCTAATGGATTCAGAAGGAAAATCATTAAAGAAGAAGTGAATAAGCTCCTTGAAGCTCAGTACATCGAGGAAATCCTCTACCTGGAATGATGGTGCAACGTTGTTCTCGTGCCCAAAAGCACAAACAAATAGCGCATGTGTAATGAATTTACAGATCTCAACAAAGCTTGTCCCAAAGACCTTTATCTCCTGCCACGGATTGACCAACTAGTGGATTCCACTGATGGTTGCAAACTAATAAGCATGATGGATGCATTTCAAGGGTATTTTCAGATTTTCATTCCTCTCGAGGATCGTCCAAAAACCTCGATTGTTGTTCACATGGGAGTATACTATTTCTTAGTTATGCCATTTGGATTAAAGAATGCAGATGTTACTTACCAACGCCTCGTTAACAAAATGATCGAGAGATAAATAGGTCATTCAATGGAGGTCAATGTGGATGACATGATTGTCGAAAGCGAGCGGCAGCACTCTCATCTGAAAGATGTGAGGTGGACCTTTGACATATTGCGAAAGTATGGCATGAAATTGAATCCCTCCAAGTGCACGTTTGGAGTTCGATAGGGCAAATTCTTGGGATATGCGGTAAGTCAGCGCGGAATCAAGGCCATAATGGAGATCCACTCCCCTCAGAACGTTCAGGAAGTCCAGGTTTTAGTAAGAATGATAATCTCCCTGAACAGATTCGTATCGTGCTCAGCGGACAGGAATTTTCCCTTCTTCAAAATTCTGCAAAATGCCAGAAATTTTACTTGGACGGAAAAGTGTGAAAAGGCACTGCAAGATATGAAGGCTTATTTGTCGTGTGCTCCATTATTGACCAAGCCGATCGAGGGCAAAAATCTTTTTGTTTACATCTCGATTTCGATGGAAGCGACGAGCGCGGCCCTCGTGGCATTTTTCTATCTATTATTTAAGCAAGACCCGACAGGGTGCCGAAAATAAGTACGTAATAGAGAAATTTGCTTTCGTCCTCGTAAACGCGTCTCAAAGGCTGAGGTCGTATTTCCAGGCGTATTCCATCACGATACTCATAGACCAACCGCTGAGGCAAGTTTTATCAAAGCCAGATATTTCTGGAAGGCTGATTAAATGGGTTATTGAGCTTAACCAATTTGATATCAGCTTCAAACCAATGACAGCCATTCAAGCGCAGGAGGTGGTGGATCTCTTAGTCGAGCGCTTTGGATTAGATCCCATTCCCCCTGAAAGCGATGGCCTATGGATCCTGCACATAGATGGTTCCTCGACTTCTCAAGGAGGAGGAGCAGGGGTGACCCTCAGAGACCCCGAAGGAATTGAGATAGATATTGCGATCAGGTTGGATTTCCAAGTCACCAACAATGAGGTAGAATACGGAGCCCTCATCCAAATGCTAAATATTGCCCTTATTGCCCTTCAAAATGGAGTCTCTCGGATCACTGCCTACGTTGACTCACAGCTGATCGCGAGCTAGATTGAAGGAACCTATGTGGCTCGAGAACCACTATGTTGCGGTATTTGGAAAAAGCGAAAGAAGCTATTTACAAGTCTAAGGAATCTCACCTGCTTCAGATCCCGCGAGCGAAAAACGAGCGCACAGATTGTAGTGCCCCCTAACACTACAACTCCCACACCGTACTACCCTCGAGTGGATGTGAGACCTAGCACTCAAGAAATACTACGGCGAATGGTATAGACGGTTCTTAAGGAGAGCGTAAGGTAAAATGCAGTGGAAGATAGAGAAATCTAAAAATTTGCAAGTAGACAGGATAATAACTCACGTAAAGAGCAAACGATAGTAATAATATAAGGGGGTAATGTAGTAGAGTAGCATCTGAAGATAAAGTATAAGAGCAACTTGTTGAGGTAAATACATGATCAGGATTATGTGCCCTTAACTTAACCCTGATCTAGTAAGTTCGATACCTAGTACTTCAAGATACCTCTAAATGTCGATTTCCTCGCTTCCTGAAATCATGCATTAAAAACATGCGAGATGTTAGTCAAAATGACTTAGTGAAGGAATTTTGGTTTATATATACACATATACGTATGTATATTCAGGACCGAGAAGATGGTCTCAGGAAATAACAGTAAGATATAGCAAATATAATACGGTTCATAATATGTTAAACCAAGGATAAGGGTATATGGAGATTGTTTATGAAAACATGAACCGCGTAATAAAAGCATTTGTATTGCCCGCAAGTAAGGCCTCTCCAACCGAACTCCTTAAATGTTTCGTAAAATAGTATCGGGCTGATCAAGGTGCCGATACATTATTAAAACCAAGTATGATAATAACTCCTCTACTCCATGGTGCATGTAAATAGGGAATCAAACCCTAGAGACGATATATGTAATAAGTGGGAAATACGTTCCCGGGAGGTTGTCTCTCTTATCTCTTGGTGTGGAGTAACTAACCTCCAGCTAAACCACTACCAAGAGTTAGTGGCGGTCTGTGGCACCAACAACACCCTCGGCCCGGTGCCTTCCGGGTAATTGCTCGACACAGCTGCGTGCCGGGGCCCATAATAATAATGAATAATTATTTACTTGCTTAGTCGGTGAACCAGTTCTTAGTAATAATAGGACTGAAGTATATAATGTCCGGGTAAAATCCTGATTCCGACATAAAAGTATTTTTCCTCGAAAAGAGGGATATTGTATAATAATAAGTATAGGGAGTAAATCAAATAATAGGTAGGTTTAAAAATAATTTTATATAGATACGTAGATATAGGCATAATTCCAGTTGAAAATTATTTTAACCCTCACCTTGTTCCGGAATTCAAACAGAGTTGTAAGGATCCCACTGAACAGTCTTATTCTCGCTTGAAAGTAATCACTACTACAGACTTAGGACTAGGTTCTTATTATTCTAATCAAATAAGCACATAAGGTACATAAGGTGTAACACGTTAAGAAATACCCGATAAACCCTAATTTGAACCGATTAAGAGAACTTCTTTAATTAATTAGGTTTTATGAATTATCTTTAATTACTCAAATATTTATTAATCACATTATGATCCTAATTATAAATACTTGAAATGAAAATTAGGGTTTAACTTGACAATGTAGGTCACATTTTAGAAAACGTTTACAAAATTGCCGATTTTCGGAAAATTCGGATAAAATCCTTCTTTATAAATTCCAAAACTTATTTTACAATTATTTTTAATTAAAATTTGAAATTTTCAGAATATATGTTGACCAAAAAGTCAAAATTACTATTGAAAACATATACTATTCAAATTCTTATGAATTAAACACTTTATAACATAAAATTATACACACACTACACACTATCACACGTGCACTTAATTTGATCCAAGAATATTATGAACATGTTCTTAGAATTATTATGGTGTTCATATTAGTTCATGATCATATTAATTAAATTTTAAGTTCATCACACATAATTAAACTTAAAATGTAGCACTTTATGTAACTTTATTCATAAAATTAATTCTAAATAAATTATTCTGGCATGAATTTAATCAAATAAGATTATAATTATTTAAACACATATTCATATGATATCATATCCTAACCCATGCATTTAATTGAATAAAATTCATAATGTAAGCACATTGTACATAATATTAACAATTTAGGCATATATTTCATAAAATAAATTCCTAAAGGCATAATTTAAATAAACCTAAGCATGTTATAACTATATTATACTAAGAACATTATATAAATTATGAAATAATAAAATAAAATCACACCTTAGTGAGAGATTGTGGCTGACGTCGAGAGTGAGAGTGAGAGTGAGTTGAGAGTGATTTTGGTGTGTCTTGGAAATGAATTGAGAATGGGTATTTATAGGTATGGAATTAGGACCTAAGTGGCATTATTGATTTTTTAGGTTAGTGACTAATGTCTTAGACTAGGTATGTGTATAATTATAGAGTATTTAGGTGGTATGCTAGTTGTATACATGATGTATGTGCTTATGTATGCATATATTATTTTAATAATTAAAATTAATCTAAAATAGGGAGAAAATAATAATAAAAACATAGAAGAATCTCTAGATTTTCGTTTGAAATGAGAAAAATTGCATAAGAAAGAGAATAAAAAGAGCTTTCCGATAGCTATAAACACTTAACGTTTAGACATCTAAAATTAAAATAGTAAGCGTTCGAAATTTTGGAAAATACAAGAAAATTCTTAAAACGGAGCTAGGATAAGAACTAATTTCCGAGAAAGTGTTCATGATTCGTAAAATAATTTAAGGATTATTTTGAGTATAATATTGGATATCAAACGCCGTGATATCCATACGGTTTAAAAGTTAGTCTTTACGGCGAGAATAATACTTTAGGAAAAATAGGAAAAATTTATAAAACGAGCTAGGGTTTGGAAAAGGTCTTAAAATTAATAAAATAATTCAAGGATCATTTCAGTTATAATATTGTGTAGGAAAAATATTGAAATTCGAAAATCTCCAAATTAGGGCAAAACTAGGGTTTCTAGACGGTCTTGGTTACTACGGAAGTTATGATGAGAATTAGGGTTTTGGAATGATACCATAATTCATAAAATTTCACAAGGATTCATTCGAGCCCAATATTGGATAGGTAAAGATATCCCGAAAAATTTCTACATAAAAGGGTGAATAGTAACTAGGGACCTAAAGGGAATTTTTGACAAACAAATTCTGTAGGTTTTGGAATATCGAAAGCTATGATATGAATCCGGAGAATGTGAAATCTAACTTTCTAAGGTTCTATGAGGAATATGTGAAGGTTTAGGTTCGGTGGATGAATAGTGATATAGCTCTCATAATGAGGTATTAATCAAAAATCGAAACATAAAGGCACATAATTCAAATAAAATGAGATGTATAATGGATTGAGGTTATAAACGCTTTTCTCTTAACCCTTTACTTACCTTATCTATCTTGGTCTCAAAATCCAGGTTGTTACAATCCTCCCCCCTTAAAGAGAATCTGTCCTCAGATTCTATTCCTGTTTCGGAACAACTCTGGGTAATGCTTCTGCATCTTTTTCTCAGTTTCCAAAGTTTCTTCCTCCGTTCCATGTCCTTTCCATAATACTTTAACTAGGGGGATTTTCCAATTTCTCAGCTCTTGGAATTTCCTATCCAGGATTTCGGTTGGCCTCACTTCATAAGTCAAATCAGGCTTTAAGGGTACTTCTTCCGCAGGCAGAATGTGAGAGTCATCAGCAAAATACTTCCGAAGTTGGGACACATAAAATACATTGTGTATTCCCGTGAGGTTTGCTGGTAAGTCTAGGCGGTAAGCAGTTGGTCCGACACGTTCTATGATTTCGAAAGGTCCTACGTATTTGGGACTTAGTTTTCCACCTTTCCCAATGCGTGTGAAACCTTTTCTCGGTGATGCTTTCAAGAATACTCTGTCACCTATCGCAAATTCTATGTCCTTTCTTCGAGCATCAGCGTAACTCTTTTGTATATCTCAGGCAGCTTTCATTCTTTGCTAAATTATTTGGATCTTCTTGGTAGACTCTGTTATCCATTTCTTAACAGTCTTCTTTGTATCCCCTCTCTCAGTCGCTTTAGTCTCCTCGATATCCCAATACAATGGAGATCTACACTTTCTTCCATACAAGGCTTCATATGGAGCTGTCTTAATCGATACCTAATAACTGTTATTAAATGCAAACTCCACAAGAGGCAAACATTCCTTCCAATCCTCTTGGAATTCTAAGGCACAAGCTCGCAAAATATCCTCCAGATATTTGATAGTCCTTTCTGATTGACCATCCATTTGAGGATGTGCTGTTGAACTGAAATGTAGCTTAGTCCCCATTAGCTTTTGAAGATTTTGCCACAGCTGTGAAGTGAACTTCAGATCCCTATCAGAGACTATGCTAGTAGGTACCCCATGCAGTCTTACAATCTCCTTCTGATACGACTTTTCTAAAGAATTGACCTTGTCAGTAATCTTGACAGGCAAAAAGTGCACAGACTTGGTCAATCGATCAATGATAACCCATATACTGTCACACCCACTTTTAACCTTCAGTAATCTCGTAATAAAGTCCATAGTAACTTGTTCCCATTTCGAATTAGGAATTGGCAATGGCTGCAATTTTCCTCCAGGCTTCTGGTGTTCTGTTTTAACTTGTTGGCAAGTTAAGCACTTCTTGACATAGCCAGCAATGTCTCGTTTCATTCCATTCCACCAGAAGTATTTCTTGAGATCATGATACATTTTAGTTCCACCTGGATGTATCGTATATCGAGTTTTGTGTGCCTCATCTAGGATTTCCTTTCGAATTGTTGGAGGTACACAGACTCGCCCTTTGTACTTCAAGATTCCTATTCATCTGTCGTGAATTTAGTCTTACTATCCTTTTCTTTAGATTTGCGACACTTTCTGATCCATTCGTCTCGTGCCTGGGCTTCTTTAAGTCTTTCCTTAAATGGTGAGGATATTACTATGTTGGCTAACCGGGATTTTGAGATGACAATTACAGGTTCACTCCTTTCATCCAATGCCGACAAACTAGATTTTTGGCTCAAGGCATCTGCCACTACATTGGCCTTTCCTGGATGATATTGTATCACACAATCGTAGTCTTCTAGGAATTCCATCCATCTCCTTTGCCTCATATATTACTCTTTCTGAGTGAATAAGTATTTCAAGCTTTTATGATCTGTGTAGACTTCGAAAGTTACCCCGTATAGGTAATGTTTCCATTTAGCTAGGGCAAACACAATTGTTGCTAGCTCTAGATCATGTATCGGGTAATTCTCTTCATGAGGCTTGAGTTTCCTGAATGCGTATGCAATAACTTTGCCGTGTTGCATCAAAACGCATCCTAATCCCTCTTTAGAGGCATCAGTGTAGACCACGTAGCCTTTCTTTCCTTCAGGTAAGGCTAATACTGGAGCAGATTTTAACCTTCGCTTTAATTCTTGAAAACTCTGTTCACAGTTTTTCATCCATTCAAACTTGCTTTCCTTCTTGGTTAATTGAGTAATGGTGCAACTATCTTGGAAAAATCTTTCACAAATCTCCGATAATAGCCTGCAAGCCCTAGAAAACTTCTCACTTCGGATGGATTCTTTGGCGTTTGCCAATTCATCATTGTTTCGACTTTTGAAAGGTCTACTTCTATTCCAGAACCGGATATTATATGCCCAAGAAAAGTCACTCTTTCCAACCAAAATTCACATTTGCTGAACTTCGTGTATAGCTTATGTTCTCTCAGGGTACTTAACACTATACAAAGATGTTCAGCATGCTCTTCCGGAGTTTTCGAAAACACCAAGATGTCATCGATAAAGATTATCACAAACTGATCCAAATATGGTCAGAATATCCGATGCATTAAATCCATAAATGTAGCAGGTGCATTTGTCAACCCAAATGGCATTACTACAAAACTCAAAATGACCATATCGGGTATTGAAAACAGTTTTCGGAATGTCCTCCTTTCTAATCTTCAACTGGTAATACCCTTGTCTCAAATCTTACTTAGAATACACTCAGGATCCTTGTAGAATATCAAACAGTTCTTCAATATGGGAAGAGGGTATTTGTTCTTAATTGTCATTCGATTGAGCTCTCGGTAGTCAATACACAAGCATAACGATCCATCCTTCTTTTTAACAAATAACACAGGAGCTCCCCATAGAGATGTGATAGGACGGATATACCCTGATTCCAATAGCTCATCGAGTTGTTTCTTCAGTTCTTGGAGCTCAGCTGGAGCCATTTGGTATGGTGTTTTGGAAAATGGCTCAGCTGCAGGAACTAAGTCGATTACAAATTCTAACTCTCGATCAGGAGGTAACGAATTCCATACCAAATTAGTAAGCAGCACAGTCATGGTAATAAATAGAGAATTGATCATCGAGTAAAGAGCAAATTATATTTTTGTTCCAATAAAATTAATTCTTTTACAATTTTAGTCTTATTTCTTCAAAATTAAAGATATTTAGTCCTATTATTTTCAAAAGGTTACAATTACGGTCATATCCGTCAAATAATCGATGGAAAATATATATTTTTTGCTGTAAATTGCAATTTGGGAAAAAATTTATTGTTCATTAACTTGTTTTTTGTAGGGGTTTGTTTATTAGTGATTCAGAGTAATGCTTCAAAGTTAATTTCGGGTGCTAACATGGGGTATTAATAAGTAAATCCCAGCAAAAAACAATCTAATGAATAGTATTTTTTCCCTCCAAATTATACTTAACGGAAAAAATACATTGTCCGTTCATTATTTGACAGATAGGACCAAAATTATAACTTTTTGAAAATAATGGAATTAAATATATATAATTTCAAATATATGAAATTAAAATTGTAAAAAGTTTTATTTTATGGGGTAAAAATATAATTTGCTCTCGAGTAAAACAATGTTGTCTGTTGGTTGGCCAACTGCCTGGGCGGCTGGGCCTAGGGGTGGGCAACGGGATCAGGGAATTCGGGACCCGTCCCGACCCGAGCGGGACGGGGAAATCAGGCTTTGGAATTTTCGGGACGGGATCCCGATCCCGACTCAAAAATGCGGGATCGGGATCGGGATCTAATTTACTACCCGATCGGGGAATTCGGGTACTATTATTATTTTTTAATATATATATATATATATATATAGTTAATATAATAAGTAATAATTTATATATATAATTAAAGTTATATTAATATTTAATACTCAAGTCATTAAATTAATACCCGAATCTGGACTACTTTAATTTTTCTTGTTTTTGTTTGTCTATGGAACTGGACTACTTTAATTAGTTAATCTTTGTTAGCTACTTAGCTTGATATTTTAAGTTTTATTTTTATATGTTGTTAGTTTTTTGTTTTTTCTTGTTAGTTTTTTGTTGTTTTATGCTAGACAACATTAATCTTTGTTAGTTTGTACTAATTGCCACTGACTGCGGTTTTCTTGTTAATTTTTAAGTTTTCAAAATTTAAATTTAAAATCATATATGTTGTTATACTTATATAATCTGGACTCAATTTTCTTGTAATATGCATAGCCACAAACCAACTCGACAACTCCCGTAGATTGTAAATTGAAAAATAAAAGGAAAGCTCTTAAATTTAAAGTTTGAAATTAAAAAAAAAAAAAATTAAGAAAATGGCGGGATCCCCGATCCCGTCCCGAAAAAGTGGGGTACCCGAGTGTCGGGTACCCGACTTTTGCGGGACGGGAGCGGGATCCATTTTTTCCCCCCCGATCCCGAATTCCCCGTCCCGCGCCCATCCCTACCTGGGCCTAGGGATGGCAACGAGCCGAGCCGAGCCGAGCCTTGGCCTTTTTTCAGGGCTCGGGCTCGGCTCGACCAAGGCTCGAACCCGGCTCGGCTCGGCTCGAGGCTCGGGTCTTTAATATTATTTTTAATAAAAAAAAATAGTTTTTTTAATAATTTAATATATTTTTATATATAATAATATATATTAAATGAATATATATAATAAATATATTATTTTTTATTCATTTTGTATTAAATTTAATGAATATATATATAATATTATATATTAATAAAATATTTATATATATAAAAATTAAAAATATTATTTTTTTAATTAAATATATGGGCTCGCGAGCCACGAGCCAAGAAATAAAGGGTTTGGGTTCGGGCTCGGCTCGGCTCGGCTCGTGTAGCTCGCGAGCCGGCTCGGCTCGTTGCCATCCCTACCTGGGCCTGGGAAGTTTAATAATATAATCTATGTTTTGAAACCCGGACCGGACCGGCCGGTCCGACCGGTGATCGGTCGCCTCTCCGGTCCGGTTACCCCCTAAAAACCAGTTGGTGGTCGAACCAGTATGAACCGGTATAAACCAGTCAAAAACCGGTGAATTTAGCGACCCGGACCGGTTAACAAACCGGTGAACCGGAAAAAACATTTTTTTTTTTAAATTATTTTACAAAATCGCAATTTAAAATTGATACACGTTTTTTTCCTACACAAAATGTTTTCTGGCCTGTCTTCTCTTTCATTCTTGTTCATTTCTTCCCCAAAATTGAAACCCTATGCTAACCTTCTCATCCACAAGACCACAACCCGTCGCCGTCCAGCCCCGCGTCGGCGCCGCCCAGCTCCGCCTTGCTTCCCCGCGTTATCACCGCCCAATAATCTTCTGGTTTGGCTTTGATTTATCCTTTTACCGTCGGTTTGTTTATTATAAAAAAAAAAAAATTCTGATACAAAGTCGCCATTTTTAGATGAGAAACAAGAAATAGAAAGGGTATGCACAACAAAACGAAAAGCCTCAATCACTCAACCAATCAATTTTCAATTTTGTAGTTTTGTAGTTGGTTGCAGGGACTCCAACTCAATCACTCAACCTAATAAGTTTTTCCCGTAGATCACCGGAAGTCTTGATCTCAATGAATATATGGCAACAATGATTCATAATTTCAATCATTTTGTTACATTATTACATATTATTCAAAAATAATGTTGCTTGAAAACTATATAAAATTTGTATATGTATATATTATTTATGTTATTTAGTTCATAATATTAATTAATATTTGTATATGTATATATTATTTATATTATTTAGTTCATAATATTATTATTAATTAATATGTATATTATATATATATATATATATATATATATATATATATATATATATATAAATTATTACGTAATTATGACGTCATATCGGTTCGACCGGTGGTCCGATCGGTCGAACCAGTAAAATCGATAACCAGTAAGGGATCCCGGTTCGACGTCCGGTCCGGATTTCAAAACATAGAATATAATAGGTTGTAGGCACAGCTCCATACACCCTCTGCGGGCCCCACACCCTCTTTTCTATATTATTTTTCCGTACAACATTGATAGATGTCACGATTTCTCCGTACCATTGGCTAGATTCTGAGCCAATGAGGACACGACACGTCAGCATGTAGGACCACGTCACGTGGGCTTCCTTGAGTGCGCGTATTTTTCATTTTTGTATATTATCTTTAGTAGACCTTCCCCTTTTTAGGCTGTACAAATGCGTCAAATTTCGTCTTATCCAAATAATAACGATTTTTATACATGTACCCTCATTTATGCGAGAATTGTATTTTTGGTCCCATTAGTTATCAGTTATCGTAAGGCAGGTCTCATACTAATCGAGATAATTGATTTTAATTTAATATTCTATGTTTCGATAGCAGAAGTGGTCCATCTATTAATTTTGAACGAAAGAGACATATGGGTTACATTTCATGTGCCAGATTAGTTTTATAGTTTATTCCTTTTAAGCCACAAAGTTGATCTCATTTTGCAAGTTTGCCCCTAAAAATATACAAAAAAATTATTTTTAGTATTCTATTTTAAATATTGATTTCTTTTTTTGGCCTTCTATTTTAAATATTGATGCCATTCAAAAAAATCACTATTAACTTGTTTCATCTGTTTGTGAATATGTTCGACCTATTCGATTTGTTTTCAACTTGTTTTATTCATTGGGATTAACCATGTAGTTTGAGACTTCTTTTTTCGAAAACAATGATCCAAGTTCGAATGGTTTTTTTTTTTTTTTTTCAATCCGTTTCACTCTTTTTTAAATTTGTTCAATCTATTTTGAACTTATAGGTCTTATTTTCAAGTTTACCATATTGATTCCTTTAGATAAAACTGAATATATAATATTGTAATTAAAAGATATCCACATGGAGATTGTTAGACGGTTTAAAATATTGATGCAATTTAAAAATATCACTGTATCTTGAAAATAAGATTCCATGAGGAGCATGTGCCTCGTTTACGAACACCAATTTTCACAGGGTAACATAAATTATAGAGCAAATTATATTTTTTGACTCATAGGATTAGTCCTTTTGCAATTTTATTCATATATTTTTGAAATTAGATAAATTTAGTTCCATTATTCAAAAAATTACAATTTTGGTCCCCTCGGTCAAATAATTAACGGAAAATACATTTTTCTACTGTTAAGTGCGATTTGGGAAGAAAATTATTATCTATTAGATTGTTTTTTGTAGGAGTTTGCTTATTAATACCCAATTTTAGCATCATAAATCAATTTTGAAGCGTTAATTTGAATTGGGAGTACTTTCAAACAAAAAACGTACTCCCAATTCTAATTAAGTTAAAAAATTTAGAAAATATTGACCAAATTAAAATAAAATCATCAGCTTGAGCTCGAGTTTTTCATTCAAGACACAATTAAACTTTCCAATATTTGGCAAAAGATATAATTTCACGTAATCACGGAATCTTTCCAACAAAAATCAAATGAGTTTAACAACAGAAAACAAAGGAAGAAGTAATTAATTGACCATAAGAAAGAGCGGAAATGGTGGATAAATAATGTAAGCTCATGGGTATTAGTGTCCCTGATCACATGTCCCTTATGACCAAAAATTAGCGATCATCCTTAAATTAACGATGATAAGTACTTCATTGTTAGGGAAATTCTAGTCCGAGTCTAGCTCGGTCAAACCGGTGTAATGAGGGGGCGAGTGTTTTATACTTGCTCTGTGGTTGGTGGAAAATTTAGGGAAAGTGACAAATCAAATGACAAGTATAACATGTAAGAAATTTTAGCCAAGATCTACACCATAAATTTAGAACACCGATATAATTAAAGTGTAGATGTACCTGATTTTCGCCTATTGAATTGAACCTTATATTTACCGAACTTGTTGGGCAATTTCGCGTGGTATGGTCGACTTCTCTGGCTAGATCTTCCTCTCCTTCTCACACCGACAGTTGACAGCTTAATGGGAAAGCAGAATATCAAGAACGTGGAGTGGAGAGGGGACCTAGCCATCAATAAATATAACCCTAGAAGCCCTCCCATCACGGGCTTTCTAGAGTGGGCCTACACCAGCTGTCAGACCACGTCTGCTAACATCAAGGCTTTAACAATAGTGGGTCAAAGCAATAAGCCTGATAAGTCTTGTCCCATTAACCGTATTTATTTAGCCCGTTTTATTTTAAATACAATCATCAATTAATAGAAGTCCAATAAGAAATATTCTTACAGTCTCCCACTGGACAATATTAATTGAAGTTTTGACTCCAAAAGACAAAAGAAAAATGACACTATTTTAAAAAATTAACTCTCGGGCTAAATTACACAAAACAGTTTTGACTGTGGCCACAGATTTTAAAAGACAATACGGTAACAGACAAGACTTTAAACAATCCGGTCCGGCGAAAGTTACCAAATATCGGATCATGGCGATAATTGCATCTCTTATTGATGCAAGACCTTCCATGGTCACAAATACCAACAACTTCCACTGACATTGATTCAGACGTGGTGGTGTAGCAAGAAATAGCATCAAAATATGACCCCAAATATTGCTATTTCATTGTCAGTCCTCCAATTTTCTTGTAAGATACGAATTTCTGCACAATATGAAATTCCAAGAAAATCTAATTTCCTTATCATATATGGTCTCAGAAGCAATATGAAACCCAAAGGAAATTATAGTTCTCTTGTAAGATATGGATTTCTAAAACAACATGAAATCCCAAGAAAACTCAACAACTTCTCAGGAAGTTATATATGTCTCATTCAATGCTCAATATACAATATGGTGTGTTTATGAGACATACCCAACATTTCTTAAGAACAACACCCAATCTTAAGATAAATATACATGCGAGACACACAACTCAATCATGTGCAAATAAAAGAATCATTAATGAGTCAAAAATAGTCTCGCATTGAGTGCACATAAGATATTCAGAATGCATATTTTATTCGCATTATGAATATAAACAAATCACATAGACTAATACGCACATTTTAAGATGCACTCACATATTCTCTTGTCCAAATATCAAGAGATTTCATACTAGCATAGTTAATATGCTATGTCAAAATAAGGCCACATCAGTTTCATGTATGGAGTAACATTATCACTACTGACAAGTAGTATATCATCATCATAAAACATAAGAGATGTACATGTACTCCCACTGATTCAATAATCATCACATATCTACGTGAAAATTATGGATATCTATCGATAATTAGCAACTAGAGTTAGAAAACAGTATGCTCCTCAATAGGCCAATCAAATATGTCTTTTCAGCCAAAATAATTGTCCTCGTCAAGTTTCTTTATAAGAAACCACTTATTTAGACAAAACCATATCAATACGGAAACTAGGAGAGTTAATCACCAAACATAAGTCTCCTATTTTGTGACATATGTTTTTCTACTAAATAAAACTTACAAAAAATCACAGTGAATTAATCAATGTTTCAAAATTCACTTTCAAAATATTTTCTTTCTCAAACCTACTAACCAATATGCACATGTAGGTCATATAAAGTACCGATCTATCTCAGGGTCTCGTGAAATAATAATAATAATAATCAAATTTATTATTTTCAAGATATTTCACTAAAATAGCAAGACAGTCCAATAATTGATATATGAGTGTCTCAAATACTTGGTCGGTTAGCTAATGACCAACACTGACTGAGAAAAGATCATGTTTCATAAAAGTCATGGGTTGTTTCAATTTTTCCATAACAAAAACTTTTATCTTTCACAATTTTCAAGAAATTATTAAAAACTAATATATCCATATTCACCCCGTTTTTAAATAATTTCTTTGAAATCAAATTTTGACAGAAACAATTGTGAAAAAAAAAACTCCCACATATCTAGATAAATTAAACATTAGTATGAGTTCATGATGGTATGAACTCCCACACATCTGGATGAGTTAAAATTGAACCAGGATCAATTTGATAACGGAATAACAATCATTCCCAAAAAATCAATAAATGCAAGATATCTTTATTCAAATAAATTTTAAGATACTTGCTGACTAGGATCTCAAAGTGAAAGAACTCAGTATATAAATAATAAATTTATCTTAAAAGAGTTTACTATTTCTTTCACACATTCCTATCACATATTGGGAATCAAGCTAGTAGTGGAGATTAAAATTTAAAATTACCTGTCATACCTAAAATATTATGTCATTTCAAATTTAAACCATAGTAGCATGCATATGACACAAACAAATATTTGGATCAAGCAACTGTCAAATAAACCACATGTTCAAATAATTTGAAATATTGCCTATCGATCCAAAACCAACAATTGTATGAAATATTAGATAAAGATTTATGTTCAAGTTTGAATTCAAGAACTTCCCTTTGTTTCCAAATATAAGAGTTCAAACATAATTTCTCAAAGTACTAAAAGCACATGTAGAATGTAACTCGTGTCAATTCATTTGGAACTAGAGATGACAGATATAGTAACAATTTAAGGTGAAACTCAGTCAAATTCTTTCAATAAATGCGGAATTTTAGAATTTGACATTTTTTCTCAATATCATTATAGCTTCCATAAATTATATTTAAAATGACTTACTCAACTATTTTGAAAACACTTTGGAAAATAATTTTCTTTATATCTCAAGAAAAGTATCTTGAAAACAAGACTAAAAATTGAGTAAAGCCGCCATTAGAGTATAGAAAAATCTCTAATTCATGATGTAATAAATATGGCGGAACAATTAAGTTACACATAGTCAGAGAATATGGTTCACGAATCTAAAAGTTTAAGGAATCTTTCAACCTTAGAACCAACTGCAAGATTCTTGCTAATGTGACACAAACATTAAAACTCAATTAACTAAAATTTTGCATAAGAAAATAAAACCCCACATAAATCATAAAAATATCAACTTTAGGGATTTTTTTTTTTTTTTTTTTTTTTTTTTTTTTAAAAAAACAACTTCATGACCATAATTAGCCTACAATTAACAATACATGGTGGCAAATCTAATATTTTAAACTTAAAATTTTACTTGTCTCAAGTAAATTCTCATATAGCCTAAAATCAAACAATTAACAGTATTGTTTCATATACCAAGGCAAGAAAACTGCTCAACCAAAGAGTATTAACTTATCATCTCTGCTAATAGACAATAAAGTATCTTGTCACAGGCACAATTCATATAAATGCAGAGTAATTATGCCACATAAACACTTAATTCAAATAAGTTGTAACCAACATAGCTTATTCATGAGAAAATCAACACTTGTCATGACAAACTCCCCTTTGGGCAGAGTTTATCACACAAATGATATTTTCTCCATGCAAGAACGGTACAAGAATATCCTAATTTTCGAAAAGTTGACTCCTTTGGGAGAACAAACCCTCTAAATTAGTAAATTCCAGTCAATATGCTCTGCATCAATAGTTCAAAATATCTATGCATATAAACTCCATTTAACAAGTGAGGATATATTTTGTCATCATAAGAATTCCTCAATATTCATGTGATATGTCATGCATGTTTCAATATAGGACATTTAATCACATGAGATCATATAACATGCAGATGATGGAGTTCAACATATTATTGTGTATACTTCAAACTATGTATACAAAAAACCATTACTATTTAAACTCATAGTAATAATATGGGAGACCATGAATGCAACATATATATTATGATCAGCAGACAATCAATAAGAATAAGCCTAGAAAATATAGCTTCATTCTATAGAGAGTCCAGGGTGTCATGACAAACTCCCCTTTGGGCAGAGCATGTCATACGTAATAGGCCTCTTCGTGCAAAACGGCATAGAAATACCTCAATGTTCGAAAATCGCTTCCTTTGGGAAACTAAATTTTCTTGATTGGTGCATCCTATCAATATGTTTTGCACAAATAAAACGAAATTATCATACATATCTCACCCCCTTTGGGCAGGTAAGAATGCATAATAATTCATTCACTCGAAATATGCATGTTCTGAATTTTACAAGTCTTCATAAATAGAACACTTTGGTGTAACTATCTACTTAAACTCAGTAAATTAAGAACATAGCCGAGTTCAAATAGATTGCCCAATTTGCACACGGACGAAATGTATGCAATTACTTCCACAAAATAAAGTACGAAAACTATGTACTTTTGGAAGTTATCTATAATATAATATGTTGCATGCAAATTATTCCCAAGATCCAATTTGTTTGAATACTCATGTACAGCAGTCAATAAACATGGTTCAATTCCAATCAATATGATCAAATATGTTAATTTTATATCATATTCACCTTTTATAAAACTTAGTGAATAATGAACAATTTGATCTCAACACAATTGTCATTCAATATAAAATATTTGATCACAAATATCTCAAATTGAACCGAACAAGAGCAAAAGGGACAACTAACCTTCCATAACATGCTCTCACTCAAAAGATTTGGTACCAAAAGTCACATTCGGCTGCAAAGTGCCTCGGGTGAAAAACCATCTTTCCCGGTGTCTTCCAAACATGCGAACACTGAAATAAACACCTCGACCCACAAGCAAGCTTTCAAATTAATTAGTAATGACAATAACGATAAGGGAAGTGACATAGGTGTTAAATATTTCGTTATGGGGTAATCTCTCAAGTACCATTCAAAACATCAACCATAGCAGTACCACTGTTCAAGTTTATTGCAACTGATACAAATAACAAGAATGCAACAAATTAGATCAACAGGCAATAATTGGAATAAGCTCAACAAATATAGCTTTATTCATACGAGAGTCCAGAATGTCTTGACAGACTCCCCTTTGGGCAGAGCATGTCACACATATTAGTTCTCTCTGTGCAAAACGGTATAGGAATACCCCAATTTTGAAAGTTGATTCCTTTGGGAAACAAACTTCCTTAACTGTTGTACCCTATCAATATGTTTTACACAAACAAATGAAATCATTGTACACATCTCACCCCCTTTGGGCAGGTGAGAATGCACAACAATCCATTTACTCGAGATATGCGTGTTACTGACTTTACAAGTTTCAATAAATAGAACACTTTGGTGTAACTACATACTGAAATTTGCAAAATAAGCACACGACCGAGCATAAATAAAATTGCCTAAATCACATACGCACAATATGTATGCAACACTCCCACGAAATAAAATACCAAAGATATGTATTTTGGGAGTTACAAATATTAATCTGTTGCATCCAATTATTTATTCAGTCTTAACTTAGTGACTACACAGGATAACTTTTAAGTAACAAAGCTTCCGGCAACTATGAAGTTTTGCAACACTATAATATTTCTGCAGAACAAACTTACGATACCAAAACAATAATTAATACAATATGGCATTGAGAAATTAATTGTAGACTCAAATATGTCACATCCATCTCCGATAGTTAACACAACAATTCACTATCGATAGAAGCGTGAAGCGCGCAGCCTTCAAATCACATAAAATATGTGTAAAAGGTTTTCGTATGTCAAAAGAAAACAATATGCCTAATTTAATACATGAGTCCACCATAAATCAATTTACCACAAGAATTCAAAATAAATGCGGCAAGTCACAACAAAATTCAAGATTGAAGTAAATTGGCGTATTAAATCGGCGTATGTATGAAAGGCCCTGCGCATATATTTCAAAATTCACTTGATCAATTAAAGAGGTGAAAGGAAAAATTGGACCAGAATACTATTTCTTATGCACAAGGTAAGATTCGTGTATTTGTGTCATGGTCCCACATATAATTAACTAAGTTTCAAGTGGTAGCCAATTTACAGTGTTTACATCTCTGCACTAGAGAGAGAAATTTAATGTCAAACTTCCATCTAAGATAAACATTATCAGAATTCTAGACTCATCCAATTAAACCCAGGAAACTCATAATCACCGCAAGTATTCAGGATTTATGCAATAAAGTCCAAGAAATTTTAAAGCGCAAATGAATCAACAAATTAATTGCATATGAAAACATTTAAGCATACATATCACAATTCACATATCGACAACAAAAGTAAATCATGCTGAGATATGTTCGGAGATCATAGCAATAATAGACAAAATTTGCGAAATCTAAATCTCATAAATCAGAGAATTATCATGTATATCAAATTACGGACTTGATGTGAAAAAGGAATTTTAAATCCGTAATTAATATTCTCGTATTAATTGAATACTCAAAATTGGGGTTCTAAATTCATAGATGTTTGGCTCTGATACCAACTGTAAGAAATTTTAGCCAAGATCTACACCATAAATTTAGAACACCGATATAATTAAAGTGTAGATGTACCTGATTTTCGCCTATTGAATTGAACCTTATATTTACCGAACTTGTTGGGCAATTTCGCGTGGTATGGTCGACTTCTCTGGCTAGATCTTCCTCTCCTTCTCACACCGACAGTTGACAGCTTAATGGGAAAGCAGAATATCAAGAACGTGGAGTGGAGAGGGGACCTAGCCATCAATAAATATAACCCTAGAAGCCCTCCCATCACGGGCTTTCTAGAGTGGGCCTACACCAGCTGTCAGACCACGTCTGCTAACATCAAGGCTTTAACAATAGTGGGTCAAAGCAATAAGCCTGATAAGTCTTGTCCCATTAACCGTATTTATTTAGCCCGTTTTATTTTAAATACAATCATCAATTAATAGAAGTCCAATAAGAAATATTCTTACATAACACACTTGCTCTCTAATTGGTTGGGATTCGACCGAACCTGGTCTGGGCTAGAATTTTCCTCATTGTTAACTATATGAGCTCAGGGTTAATTACGAAGGAAGGGGCATCCAGTTTATGAATCTTCTATGCTTAAGTACGTGTCAAATTAATCCTTGATTCCTTATACTTAAAGATTATTTGTTCTGCTTGTTCACAGTAGGGCACTTAGATGCCAAGCTCACCCCCTTTCTTCGTATCCGTTCCTCAACCGGACCCCAGTCATGGATTAACCTCCATATGAAAATCAAGATCGTTGGTGTTAGTTTTGTTTCCCAAAATACTTGGAATAAGTTATGACTCATCTTTCTTGCATCGCAAGTATTGGATAGCCTCGTCTTTTGTATCTGACCTCGTCGGACGAATAACAATGCTGTCTGCCATACTCTCTCCTACCGTTGCTATCAGTTTGCTTCTGTCCCACGTGCCATTACTCCGAAATTCCGAAACCTTGTACTTCCCTATCTGCCCTTGGACCTCATCCGCAGCACCTAATTCGTTAACCATCTATCCCTCCAAATCGATATCTCCCCTTCTCCTATAATCCAACAGATATTCATTTCGGCCTCGCCTCTCATATTACATGATCTTTTCCAAGTATGGGAGTGTCTCTTGTTTTTATATTCTGATATATATCATCTCATCTCTCTATATATATACTCTTTTTTATATTTATTTATAGGGTTTTTTATGTAATTTTTATTTTGAACAAGGTCTCTATACATATAAAAAAGTATTCAACATATACTTATTTATAGGATTTTTCATGCAATTTTATTTTGTAAAGAGTCTTGGTACATATAAAAAAGTATTGGATAATATAGAGATGTGAGATGATGTATGTCAAAATATAAAAGGGTAAATTAATCATTTTGCTTTCAATAGATTGCCCAAAACCAGAATTTTTCAGGGTACGCCATTCAAATATTTTGAAAACACAGAGTTTTTTGTGTTAATTTTATAATACATGATTTTTTTTGCCAATTTCACTTAACATAGGGATAAAATATGTAAATAACTCCTCCTGAATTCTCCTCACTCCTAGTCCATCTTCTTCTATGGGAAAGCACAACTTATCCCATTTCGACCAGTGCATCTGTGTATGCTACTCTTGTTCGATGAAGAACCCCAAAAAAATCCATTAAGCATCAATTCGATTTTTCTGCTAACTCCTTTTGTGGGTTCCACTAGCTGGAGTATATGCATCGGTATAGCACACAAAGTAGACTTTATCAGTTGCATCCTTCCTCCATGTGACAGCAAGCAAGTCTCCCAGCCCTCTATCTTTGATCTTATTTTGCTTCAAATTCCTTCAAAAAGTCTATGTCCTTTCCTTCCTTGTATAAAGTTGCCCCAAGGTACGTCATTGGTAACTCCCCTTTGTGAAAACCAAATATATCCTTTAGTACATTTGCTGCCTCTTCTGCTCCGTTACTGACTATGAAGGAGCTCTTATGCTTATTAATTTTCTGTCCAGAAACATCCTCATAATCCTCTATTTCTGCCTTAACCTGCTCCAAGCTATTCCTTCTGCTATTAGTGAATATAATAGTGTCATCTGCGTACGCCAAGTGTGACACCGGCATTGAGCAAGCAGTCCTGAATCGTGCTAATACATAATATCTCTATCCATAATCTTGTTTAAAGAAATAGATAGATAGTCAGCTGCTAATACAAAGAGAGAAGATGAGAGTGGATCACCTTGACGAAGCCCTCTTGTCGATTGGAAAATGCCTTCTGAAGCTCCATTAACTAAAAGTGAGAACCAGCAATTGATAATACAACTTCTCACCCAGCCTATCCAACAGTTTGGGAATCCCTTCTTTTCCATGATCTCCTATAAAAATCTCCATTCTAATCTATCATAGGCTTTCTCCATGTCTAGCTACAACGCCACGATTTTATCTCTACCCTTGTTATCTATAGAGTGAATCATCTCCTGCGCAAGTAATATATCCCTTAATGAAACCACATTGGTTTTGGGAGATGGCCTTTGGCAGGACCTTTGCCAACCTATTGTTCAAGACTTTGGAGATGATTTTGCTAGAGACATTGCATAAACTGACCGGCCGGTGATCACTCCAGTTCATCGGATTCAACTTTTTTTTTTGGGATCAATACTATCGAAGTAGCTATGTATGCTCTAGGAATCCGAACTCCAAGACTGAACGCCGTCACTAACTGTATTACTTCCTCTCTTATTATGTCGCAAAATTGATGGTAGAACGTCGCTCCGAAGTCGTCTGGAGTCTGGACCCGACGCTCTGTGTGGGTTACCGAATATCGCCCCTTTAATCTCTTCCTCGCTTGTATCGGCATTTAGCATTTCCCCATCATCATCCTGTATAACCTTTTTCAACCTCTGTCGGTTTCCTCAACAAATAATTTTAATATATAAAAAGATTAACTATTTTAATTTAATTACTACGTCTACGATCATTCCATGCATATAGTTTTTTTTTTTTTTTTTCATTTTTCAAACCATTTAGGCAAGATTTGAGAGATTAATTATATTGACACCCAATTAAAACTCTTAAATAATGGATGACTAGGATAAATAAAAATTAATTTATATCTCATTAAAGAATTAATAATGAAATTGTATCAAGTAAGAAAAGATTTATTTTGGAACTACCAATAATAATCTTTTTAAATATTAAAAATAATTTAAAATTCTGAAAATTCACCATTTAGTCAAAATTGCATTACTTTTGATCACACACACCCTTCTTCCTATGTATATTGTAGTATAGCATATTATAGATAGAGTATAGATAGATATGTATAGTTTTTAAAAAAAGAAAATTACGCATAAAAAATATATTATGAATCTTGTCAAAAGAAAATTGTTTTTCTTAATTATTATTTATTTTTATAATAAAATAATATACAAAATAATGATAAGTCAATTATATTTTTTCTATTTAATTGAAAATCTAAAAAAACATAAAATATCATTCAGTCAAAATTGCCAAAAATAATTATTTTGCTTAGTCACTACTTATTTTCATAAAAGAACAATATACAAAATAAAGATAAACTAATCATGTTTTTTATATCTGATTAAAATTTTTAAAAAAATTACAAAATTTCACGTCATTAAAAATGTACAATTGAAAAGTCAAATATCATTATCAAATACATAATAGTATATATTATATTTTTGAAAGTATTCCTACATCATACACGTAATCACGATTAATGATCCTACGCATTCAACATATGAATGATCCGACGCATTCAACATATTGCAGACAAGGCTCTGATTTAATACTGGATTCCTACAATAACCCTGGGATACTGGTTATAACTGCAAGCATTCTGGGTAATGCGGCAAGCTTTGGGGTTATTTTCCAAAATAAACACACACTTATCCCTTTTTTTTTTTTGTTAAAAGCTCCTGAAACTGTGTCTCTGTGTGTGTAGATGATTTTAATGTCTGTGGGGTGTGGTTCTTTGGGTAGTTGATTTGATTTTCCTGGAGTCCCTTCTTGGTTGAATTGTGTGTACTTGTGTGGTTTTATGTATCCTTGTTTTTGGCCTTTTATGAGTCTCTACGAGAGTATTTGGGCCCAATGGAGGCCAATTTTTTTTTTCTTTAGGAAAATAACCCTCAATTTCTTACTCCTTTTTCTTTCTCCCCTATTATATGACGTAGCACGTTTAAATTATAAATTAAATGTAATTAGCTGGTTTTGTAAAAGAAAAAAAAAATCTTAGGGATCGTTTTGCAAAATCCTAAATTCTTTTCTCTCCTCATTGTTATCGCCGTCTCAATCTCACTTGCTCTCCCGCGCATGAATAGTGTTGTCTTCTACATGTACTTTCTCTCTCGCGCATGAATAATGTTGTCTTCTACAACCAGTAGAAGAAGTATCATCTTCTAAAACCAGTCGCCTGCGTCGTCGCCTTCTACAACCAGAAAAAAAATAAAGCAAAGAAGTCTGCGTATTTTTGTTTTGTCTTCAATTTAGTCTATTTTAGTCTATTTTTTTATTGTTTTCTTCTGTGATTTTTGTTTCTCGCCTGCGTCTGTTTTCTCACTTGTGTTGGTCGTCGTCTTCTTCTACAAACTCGATTATGAAAAAAAAATAGAAAAATAATTACAAAAATCTTAGCCTCTTCTATCATTTTTTGTTCTTTTTCTTCTTTTCTGTATTTGATATTTGAAGATCAACAGGATCGACTAATCGATCCAAGTGATCGAGTAGTTGATCAACAGAATCGACTAATCGATCACTTGAATCGACAATCTTGTTGATCGACTAATCGATTCTATTGATCGACGATCGACAGGAAAAAAAAAAAGAAAAAAGAATAAAAGTTGATATTCAAGAAAATAAAAAAAATATAAAGAAAAAGAATAAAATAATAGACATAAAGGGGGAAAAAAAAAGAATAACAGTTGATCCTTAATAAAATAAAGAAAAAGAATAAAAGAATCGACATACCAATCATATAGTTTTTAAATGAACGACCAAACCGACCGGTTCGACTCGGACCTAATCGAACAGACTGACCGAACCGGTTCCGTCAATGTTTTCAAAATCAGACCGAACCAGCTGATCGGACTGCTGGTTCAATGAATATCGGTTTAAAAAAAGAAAAAAAAAAAAGGCTTCTTTGTCCTCCTTCGTTGCGCAGCTGGCAATGAGAAAAATAAGAATCCGCATATTAATATTTTGAGAAATTCACCGAAGAAGAGGCATTGAGAAAAGAAAAAGTATGGCAGATTGGTTTTGATCTTTGAGAAATTCACATAGAAAGTATGAGAGAGAAAGAACATCAAAAAAAATTTGGAAAAGATTAACTGCAATATTAAGAAAAAATCATGTCCAACATGTACTTATACACGACTCTAGGAAAAAGGAATGTATTAATTACATAAATCGGTAGAAAATAAATCAAATATATGAATACATATTCCTCAATTTTAGGAACTAAATTGGTTAAGAGTTTTACATATTTAAATCTCTAATTATTTTCATATTTTGATCCTTCTAAATTATTATTTTTTCATATTGGTTAAGAGTTTTGTCTGAATAGGTTCCGTTGCTCCGGTTCGTTCGTCTAAAATTTTCGAAAAAATTTAAAATTTTTCCTACAAGGACCGTTCGCTTGCAATTTTTATTTCGAAACTCAGTAACTTACTTTATTAGAAGTTTTCTTGAAACGTTTTGAGTCACTCTCAAACGTTCTTCACGCGATAATGAATGTTCCGCTCCTTAATCGATTCCTTTCTTCGAGACTTCAAAGCGGAAACCCTCTAGAATGTATCCACACCAGTCCTAGGCACAAATCAGATTAGTGAGTATGCTAGAACTATAATCTGTGTTTGATGTGTGAAGTAATTCACACGTGATTTTTAAAGTAAAAGCTTCATCTTTTTCTACAGGTTAGAACTGAGAGAGTTTTTTCTTTTCTTTGAAATAAAGAATGGCACTTCACTAATACCAAAAGGAAACTCACGTAACCTTGGACATAAAGAAAGATATCTCTTTCTCCTCTAACTCTAAATAATACGATATAACTAATTAATAATTATATTATTAATTATTATAATTATCCTAACTAATTTAGGATATTATCTCTTAATTATTTATTTCATAAATAAATAAACTAAAACATTATCTATTATTTATTTCACAAATAAATAGTTTATGATATTATCTTTATATTTATTTCATAAATAGATAGTTAAGATAATAACCACGTGATATTATCTTTATATTTATTTCATAAATAAATATTTGTGATAATAACAACTTGATATTATCTTTGTATTTATTTCATAAATAAATATTGATAATAATATCTTGATATTATCTTATTTATTCATATAAATAAGTCTTGATATTATTTTTATTTCTCAAATAACCCAAGATAATATCTTTTCCTTTATTTCTTAAATAAGGAAACCTTTATTTATTTCCTAAATAAATAAAGTTAGATAATGCCATATTTATTTCATAAATAAATTATGCCAATTTCCAATTAATAATTAATTCATAATTAATTATATATTCAACTTCTTTATCCTAACTAATTTAGGAAATTTGCATGCACACCCTTTTTTTTTTTTTTCTTTTTTCCCTTTTCTATTGATCACAAGAAATCCAAGTGAGATAAAATATCAAAAAACAAAAAATCCTATGAAACTGAACATACTGTATAAAATACTACATCTATCATTAGGCGCACACACTCTGAAAATGCAACTAGCATGTGGCTTAACTATTTTCTCAATTGTGATGGCAAAATTTCTCTTCTTGTCATGCTACACTATTTTTTAATAGCAATAAAACCCCCGTGATTTAAAAATATTGCACGAAAAATCTTGTGTTATTAAAAATTTTGCGTCAAAACTATAGGTTAAACCTAATGGGGCTGGGAGTCGATGAACAACTCTTATGAAACATATGGTATTTTACATGTTCTTTTATAGCTCAGGGAAATGAATCTTCTTTCACATAACAATTTACACTATGAATTTTTCTTATATACGTTCCCTTCGGGTCAACATTAGAAGAATTGTTCTTCTTACAGGAGAAAAAGAATTTCGGTGCACTGAGCATATGAATTTGAAAGTTAGAATTAGGTTGCATGATTTAAGATACCTATATGTGATTATGCAACTCAGGGGATGAAATGACGATGTTTCAGAAGTCCCGAGATTCCAAATCTATTGCCTTTGTGAAATTACATGTTATTTCATTCTTCCTCAGTTTTGTTTACGGCATCTAGCTCTTACGAGGTTTATGGTTGATGTTGTCTCGGAATTCCATCTGGACTGTAAAACTGGATATGCGAGTTTCTGCTAATCCTGCTCGCAAATAAAAGAATTGATTCTTCAGTAATTAACAGACAAATCTGTTTAAAGAATCTCATAAACTAATGGCCTCAATACTGAATCATCCCAGTTTATTGTTTTGCTATGGAAAAATAATAGAATTACAAAGAGAGGCAACGCTCGTCTTACGGAACAAAATTTTCAGGAACAAGAGGCTGGGGCAATCTAGGAGATCGCTATAGGGTCTGGATGAGTGAAAGCCAAACTAAGGATCAAAGTGATCGGTATCTCTTTTGTTACTCCTTACCTTTTCTTCCATGATGTATTTCTCAGAAGTATACTAAATTTCTATTGACCGTCAGGATCAGTATTTAAATTTTGTGCTTTTCCAGGGGTATCAGTAACTCGTCCAAATCGTCGACCGTGACCTGTTGAAGTTAAATGGTAAATATTAATAATCAAATAGTGCAGCATACAGACTAATGATCAAGCTAGCTGACCCACCTCGTATCTGTCACCTGAATAAGTATACTCCACAAACAACTGTTTAGGATCTCCGCGACAGGATCAAAAAAGCCCATAATTCCTGATTTTCTTACCCCTTCATGTAGCTGAACAAACAGATTAAAATGAGAAAACCATTTTCAAGGGGTGGTAGTAAATTGACTTTTGAGATCTGTATTCCTAGTTGGTTAACAAAAAAAACACATTTCTTAAATAAGAAATCCGAATGATCAGAAATGCAATCAGAGAAGGAACATTTATTTCGTAAGGCAACAACGGGTCTCCCTGAAGGACACGTACAATTGCAGCAAACCAAAGCTACTCTCTTAAAAGACTTAATATTAACTGTTTTGATATGAGCCTTTACAAGCCCTTATCTTAGCCTTAAATGAATCCATTTAAATCCCACTATCCAACAGTACAACCACAAAATCACACCTAAATATTTACTGGAGTCCTTAAAAACATTTCACCTCCTCTTATTGGACGAAGTTAGAGAGAAAAATGCAGGCAGTTGCTGGACGAACAAAAAAAACAGGCAATTCTCCTCCAATCCAATGTCTTTTTAGTACAAACTTCACCCTCAAATTCTGATTCCGTGACTTGACTAATAATATTTTCACTTACACATGCAGTAAACTTCAGTCGTTATCATGTTTATAGACCTCATACCATATTACAACTCCCAAGTAATTTTTCCACCCAAAACCGACTTGATTTCATCTCTCTCATGAACTGCATGAACACTCAACCTTTCTTCAGCACCTCACCATACCATTACCAAGTTCCCTTGTTTCGCAAAGAATAAGCTGCTATGACAAAGCAGAAACCTTGGAATACATTAATCATGAATAATTTGAGCAAAAACAGATATTTACATTTCGTTTCACAACTGTTGAACCACACAATACCAGCTCAGTACTATTTACTGGAAAGAAAATAAGAGTACTGCACGTACTTCTTGTAAATTGCACGATCACATCATATTGAACAAATATCATCATCTGGTCTTTTGATGATAATTCAAATGCTATGTATAATTTAAGCAAGAAACTAACCTTGAGTTGCCCAGAATCATTAACAAGAAAATTTAGAGGTACTGTGGCGTCTATGATCTGTGATGCCAGATGCCACTTCATCTTCTGTGTCTCAGATCTTAGCCTGTTCAAAAGAAATTTGCAATCTCCATAAACTGCCTTATGAACCACCAATCCACTCATTTCTTGTTGTTTACTTCTTCCTATTGGAAACATTCTGTAATAGCTGTTGTGCTTTCTTAGCTGCTGTCCTTGCCTCTAGAATCTGAACAAAGACAAAGAGGTCACAGAACATGAGTGAGAACTGAGAGGAGAGAGGAAGAAAGATAATCGAAGACATAATAAGGACGACTGCGAAATGCTTATTTGCATTAAAAATGCTGCAACCAGAAGAGAATATCCACTTATGAAAAAGAAAGGAATTTCTTTAAATCTTTAAGATGCTCTTGCAGTTACATCTGTATGTGTGTATATATATGCATGTAATCATCTGAAGCGTACTAAAACTACACCAGATTCTCCTGTGTTGCAACGCATAAAAGATACATAACCAATATATATATATATATATATACACACATATATCTTTGACTATGTTTGTGCGTATATATACACCATCAGAACGCTGAAGGCAAAGTAAGAGAAAATGGTTACACATCTAAAATGATGAACTTCCCATTTTAGGAGTATTAAATTTGTTCAAGGGTGCACGTGAGACCATTTTATGTAACTTAAACTAGGGGTCAAGTTGCAATGAAACGGGACTCATCCAATCACGGGGAAATGCAACTTGGTGGTTGAGACTCAATTATTTTGTAATGGGCTTTGGTTAAGGGTTTAGGACTCTTCTCTAATTTAGTCTATATGATGTAAAGTCTTCTTCACAAATAACATTCACAATTCTTTGACCTTGAACATGGTATCGCACTAGGCTGTATCCTGAATTTAAATTTACACGCTCCAAGTTGATCCCCAATGGTTCAGGCCTGAGCATGCGGGATGTGGTTTAATCAATCCCATATCGAATAAATTTCACGCTCTAGGTTGATCCCCAATTGTTATCGATAAATTTTCACGCTCTAGATTGATCCCCATTTGTTTGGACCTGGGAGTGCTGGAAGAGGTGTTATCCATCCCACATTGAATAATTACTAAACCACTTACTATCTAATAATGCTTGGACAACCCTTACCACCCCACATGTTCGCTACAGTCTAAACTGCACTGTCACGCCATCACTTCTCGCCCACCTCAGCACTGTCAAGCATCGCACCAAAATTCAGCTCCGCACATGCGCCGCCGTATTCTACAAACCGCTGCTCATCTAGCGCCCCTAAACAAGCGACACTCTGCTCCTCTCGCGCAACCTCCACATCACATCCACTACCGGCCTTTCCACGCCAGTCCTGAAGTGACACAGCGTGTCCTAAGATGTTTCTTGCTTTATTCAGATCGGGTTTTTTTTTTCCTCTTATGTTTTAAAATAGTTTGTGAACCTATAATTAGCCTACTATTATTACTACATGATGCAGATCTCTTCTCTAGTTATTATTTTATCCCATCATCTTTGATACTAAAGGTCCATCTGGTACGACTGCAAATTTGATTGTCATAATTATGTTCAATGGTCTCATGCCTTGAAGATGTTTTTGGGTTCTCTAATGAAATTGTCTCATATTCTTTCTGCTACGCCTAAAAAAAAAAAGACAAGAACATGAAATTTGGGAGCAAGATGATTACTCATTTATGACCAGGTTTGTGAGCAGAATGGAACCCTCTGTGAGTGCCAATGTGATGTTCTAGAATTCAGCCAAAGAGGTGGGATTCTTTACCTTCTATGTACTCTCAGGAGAAAAATGCTTCTTGTATCTTAGAGTTATACCAAAAACGGGAGGACAACATTATTACAAAATATTGTGCCGCTCTTAAAGGTATTTCGGATGAAATTCTGCTTTATTATCCGAGGTGCTATGATTGTGCAAGACAAAAATCTAATCAGGACCAATTTCTACTAACCAAATTCCTATCAGGACTCAATTGCCTTCAGCCCGTTTGAGATCAGATCTTGGCAAGTAAAACTGTTCCTACACTATCTGCTGCAATGTCCTGTCATGTGTGTGTTTCTGTTGGTTCCTCTAGTGCCCTTAATCCTACTGGATCAAAATCATTTGTTATGGCTATTCGTGGATGTGGTCGAGATCGTAGTGCATCTCATGGTCGTGATCGGGGGAGACCGAGGCCACACTATTGATAAAGCACCTCATAAGTGTATCCACTATGGACATATGAATCACTGCTGTTGATTCTTCGTTGAATGGTGTCTTTGTGGCATCTCGTAGCAAGTCTTGTTTATTAGATTCTAGTGCCACCACTCACATAACCGGTAACAAATCTAAATTCTCCTAATCAAATCTATCTATGTTTGTATCTCCAGTCTCTTGGTCGGGTCAGTCAATCCTACCTCTACTCTTACCCTAATTAATACCTTCTTTGCCCCAAAATTTCTGTTAGTCTATTATCCATTAGTCAGTATACAAAAAACAAACAATTGTTCTATAACTTTTGTTCCTATATATTGTGTATTTCACGACTTGCATGAGCGGAAGACCACTGGTGGCGGTCATGAGCGTGGCAGACTATACTATCTTGAAACTAATAATACACCTATCGATGCTTGTGTATGATCCGCCTCCGTGTCTCGATTCCAATGGCATTGTCAATCACCTATCCTTATCTAAAATTAAAACTACTACTACCCCTTGAGACTTCTGTTAGTATGTTTGATTGTGAGTCTTGCGAGTTAGGAAAGCATCCTCGAGCTTCCTTTCTGCGTAAGGTTGAAGGGCATAGGTCATTTTCTTTTGAGATGGTCCATTTATATATTTGGGCCCTGTGTCGGATTGGGTCTACTATTGGGATTAGGTATTTTATTTCTTTCCTTGATGATTAGGTATTTTATTTCTACAATTAGGATTAGGCCTTGTGCCGGATTGGGTCTACCATTGGGATAGGTATTTTATTACTTTCCTTGATGATTACTTTTGAATGACTTGGGCTTATTTACTTAAAATAGGTCTAACACACCTGATGTGATCAACTCTCTTTTATAATGAAATAAAAACTCAATTCTCCATTGGCATTTGAATTCTTCGTACCTATAATGCTTTAGAATTTAGCCAACAAGAAGTCTCTATTTTTTGTGATAATGGGATTTTACACCAAAACTCTTGCCTTCATACATCTCAACAAAATAGGGTGGCCGAGCACAAACATCATCTTCTGTTGGATGTTGGTCGCACACTTTTAACTCAAATGAATATGCCTAGACACTTTGGGGGATGCTGTGCTAACTTCATGCTTTCTTATTAATAGAATGCCTTCCGGTGTCCATCATGGAGATACTATCTTCTTGTGTCTTTATCCACACAAACCTCTATTCCATTGTACTCCTCGGGTGTTTGCTAGCAACCCTATTTTTCATGAAAGGATGTATCATATTGAGATTGACTGACATTTCGTCAGAAGCTGTCATGAACCATAAAATCAGTACTCGGTTTACACCCTCATCACAAGAAGTAGCTGTTGTGTTCACTAAGGCTCTGGGGATCAAACAGTTTTGAAGTTTGCGTAACAAGTTGAACAAGATTTATATATATGCTCCAGCTTGAGGGGGAGTGTGAAATTATTTTGTGTTGGGCTTTTGTTAAGGGTTTAAGACTCTTCTCCTATTAGGACTTTTCTCTTATTTAGTCTATATATTGTAAGTCTTCTTCATTAATAACATACACAATTCTCTCACTTTAAAGACTTTTGGCCATCCGTTTCTTAACTGGCTACTTATCTTCTATTCTCTTCAGAGAAGCATTTGTATACTTCAATTATTTGAAATTCTATGCCTTCCATTTTAACATTTGCTAGTTCATAGTCGATCATAAAGTTGTCAGGCTAAAAGATACACATAGGACTTTCATTGTTTGGCGGTCTGTATCATCCCCTCCCCCCTCCTTTTGTGGTGTGTGCTGGTGTTTCAGGGGTGGACATGTGGGATTGTTAATAACTCAGGGGAAGCCTAACTAACTACTGTAAAATTCTTAATCTGATTGAATGCAGATACTGGGAGATGGAGACCCCTTTTCTTTAAGGACCAGAAAGGATAAGTTAAAGAACCATATAAATCAACAAATACGCAAGATAGACATCTCAATAAATTACCTGCTTTTGAGTCTTTTCGATGTTCTCCATTGATTTTTTCCTTTCCCATCTAAGATGATATGGTTTGAACACAAGGTTCTAAGAGTACAGAAAATAGAATCACCGAAACTGTTTAAAAAACAAATAAGGCCATTGGAAGAAGAAGAAGGTTCAAATGACCCATAAATAAGGCCATCGGTGTTAACTTATCAAGTCAAGTAATGATATGCTTAAGTGAATGTATCCGATACCCATACGTAACTTAATAAACAGAGGGAAATGCTCCAGCATATAATAGAAATTCAATGTCAACTAAAAGTCATTTACAGAGAGTAAAATAAAATTATACTGGAAAAATGAATGCTCCAGTTGCAAATATTGGAGTTAGATGATTTGAAAGCAATATCTGCAAAGATTAGCAATTTACATCAGAATAACAATCCAAAAGGTTTTGAATGGTAATATATGGTATTAAACAGTTATAGCTCATGGTTGTTCATAGCTCAGTAGGTATTCAAGTGCCATGAAAGGAAGATTCCAGAGCCCTGTAATTGTGATCTTAGAATAGGGAAGATTTTACCTCCTTTCTAGGGTAGTTATAGAATTACTCATCAATATATTCTTCTGTAACACTCCCAGTACGATGAGTCAAAGAAATCTGAACTCGCCTTTCTTTAGTAAGACATATGACACTCTATTCAAAACATAATAGAAACCTTCCTCATCAGCATAATATATAGATCCAGTACTTTTCTAATAAATCCACTCATCTTGTCTGCCAGGTCTACACAAGATGCATTAAGCTAAGCAGCTAAGGAATTTGAAAATTAGAGAGAGCTAATTAAATTCTCCGTCTTTTAGTAACCTGAATTCTTCTCTTTATACCGGCTTCCCTAATACTAATAAGTTCACACATCATGCCTTCACAAAAGATGCTTACAAGTCAATCAATTCAGACTATGTATAGAGAAGAAGCAGACGGACAAAGTTAACCACCTCAACAATCTGACCCTAAACCACAATTTGACTTAATGAGACCAACAATTTAGTAACAAGATATGCATGTAAATCATTAATAGGATATGCACACTGTGTTCGATAATGCACTTACAGGAACAGCCAACTTTTGGCCACCACGATGCAATTCAAATCTCCAGATAAGCCCCTACAAATAACAAAATTAAGAGTAAGCTGTAACACAAGATTCCTCAAAAATATCAATATAAATTAAGAGTCAGGAACAAATTGATGGATGGGAAAAGAAAAGGGCAATTTGAAGAATACTGATACAAGGATATAGCAGTGTTCCGTTTCCAAAGCACTCAGGCACAGTTGTCTAGCATCTTTCAGTTAAAACCCAATAAAATTGGTCACGCTCACACATTTTCTTTAAACTGTGACAAGTGGCTGAAGTTTAAGGTGAATGA
Source organism: Lantana camara (assembly GCA_037501455.1). Classification (NCBI taxonomy): domain Eukaryota; kingdom Viridiplantae; phylum Streptophyta; class Magnoliopsida; order Lamiales; family Verbenaceae; genus Lantana; species Lantana camara. The sequence continues at coordinate 95,498,669 of CM074857.1, read as the reverse complement.
AAAATATAGTTAACTGAAGACATTACGCACCACGTTTGCATTAGAGCTCACCTGAATCCCGATGGAATATAGCATCCGAACTGTGCTGAATCTGGATATCTTTCTTCCTCCCCAATTTCAAGTGCAATTGTACCACTGACAAAAAATAGAGCATCTTACAAATCTCATTTTAACAGCTTTCTGCAATATTCAAAAGCAGGGACTGGCTGTCTAGCAAACATCTGATATAACATCAATGTAATACATGACAACTCAGATGGCTTTCATCCTGAAATATGTAATAGCTGCTAAGAATTTTGGATTTTATTAGACCATTCTTACAATCTGTGTTCTGAGCCTCGTAAAGGCAGACCAGTTTCAACCAAATAAGAATTTGTTTAATTCCTAAACTTTAAGTGGTTAATACATGCAAAGACACTAGCTATGATGCACACTTTTGTGCATGTTATTCAACTTGCAGAATTTTCACGGTACAAAGCCAACAAATGCGAAATGCACAAAATCATGGACACATAGATGGATGTGCTGATGGGTGTATGAGTGTGTTTTCTGTGTTTGTGTGTGTTTGCTTTTGTGAGACAAGATGCCAAATCAACACCAGAAGCCACCACTTTCCTATCAAAAGTATCTGCTAAAGGGGAACCAAAGACGGTATCTAAAAGATAGCCAGGACGAGGTTGTTTGGGACAAGGGACCTTAAGGGGAATCGATTCAAGAGGTCGTAACGGGAAGTAAATCTTAGTGAGTGGTGGAAGGTATATTTTAAAATTTTAAGTTTTGAGGAAGAAACTTTTTATAAGGACAGTCAGATGTAAAACCCCGATTATTTATTTCATTAGCTTTATTTTTCTTTGTTTAGTTGGACTATTTTTAGTGCAAAAAAATATCCTATAACCATTAGAATACAAAAAGAAATAGTAAGTGAATTTTGGTGTCACGATGATTCTTGAGTTGGTGGTTATGGTGAGATAGGACTCTATTAATTCTGTGAAAAGTACATGTGGAGAGAGAGGGAGAGAAGGGAACGTGGATTTACACCAACAACTTCTGCCTGTCAGCTATGATTAGTGGATCGCAAAAAAGTATTTCCAACATACGTAGCCGATGGGGTATGGTAAACTTAACAGGGTATCAGGAAGGAAATGACAACTAGGCTAGCATATATCAAAATAATTTGGCCTCAGTTTTCAGATAGTTTGAGCAGGTTTTATGTGCAAGACGAAATTTTTGGAAGAAATTTCCTCTCGCACCTATGCGAAATTCAGATAAGGTGAGGTACACTGCGGCTGATTTAAATCTCAATTTGAAACTGCTTTTATGGTGTCAAATGTGGCTCCAAAGAAAGATCATGTCCAATTATGAATCAAAGTATCATTCATTTGGTGATAATAGGCTAGTAACCAACCAATCTTCACTGACAACTTACAAAGAGCACCTCAAGGAATATTATCAACTGGTTCCATTAATTTTTAATTAATAAGTCGTGAAAAAGCCTTTTCCTAACTCTACAGGGATGCTTGCTGAAGTTTGAAGTTCAATTCTCCTATTCAACCTGGGAACTTTTCACTAGCATTAAAGGCATTTGCAACATTGTCACTGCAAAGTGAATCCTAAAAATTAACATAACTATAAGTGATTCCAATCTCCAATACAAATAATTAAGTAAATTAAAAGGTAGACATATGCTTCCTGGTGTTCTCATCCTAATTTTTTCTTGTTTTAGCATGAGATTACGAATGAGTTTTGAATATGAAATACTTGTAGGCAAGTGTACCGCATTCTTTCTAAATATATTTAGAAGACTGGGAAATGCTCGCACAGCACAAAGTATATTTTTGGCTCAATAATACAAATATTGTAGCCAGCCTCAATCAAAAGCTTAAACAACTAAACTGATAAAAAAATTGCTTAGTAGGAACGTGGAACCTGCTGTTAGAACAGATTAAGTCCTCAATTATATAACTAAACAGAAATGATATAGGCAACTCACCTTCCAACTGTGCCACCAATACGTCCATGTGATTTAGACGAAAAGGAATGAGTGTAATGAGCAGTCGCACCAAATGAGCTAGTGCCAATCTACAATAGAAACAGACAATGAGATGGTACTACTATTAGAATTGAAAACAGAAATATTGCCATTCATAATGAGATATTAGAAGATAGGACTCCAAACAATAAAAAAAGAAAAAGGACGTGCAGGGAACAGCATCTATGATAGTTCTCAAGCAACAAATTCACACAAGTTTCGAAATCATCTGAGTTCAACCCTTGGCCCATGTCAATATGAAAACAATTTTATCAACCACTAAACAATGCACAGATGCAATTAAAAACAAGTCATGTCATTCTATCTCTGGTAGTTCCTACTTTCTGGCTTATTGGGATCCACAACTTTTGAGGTTTTAGAATTTCACATCCACTTTCCTCTGTTACTTTAAAGGTAGACCGTAAACTTTTGAGATGATAAGGTCAGTTAAGGCCTTCCGATATAAAATTTAACTATTTTATTGTTTTTGTGATTTATTTGTATTTGGTAATTTAGCTGTGAATGTCCATATTTGATTCTTGAATTTAATTGATCTTAGTAGGCAATTAACACGCTTGTAGGAATTTATGTACACATATTATTAGATGCTTTTAATTGTACTTTAATTAAAGTTATAACATTTTTGTAATATTAATATGTTTGATAAATATTTTAGAAAAAAGATTATGCCTTAGACACGCCAAAAGAGAAATTTAAAATGGCAAATTATGATTAGGGGACTAGAAAGCTTCAAGATTATTAAAGAGGTAATATCTTTTGGATATTTAGAGCTAAGAGCTTGATATAATTTTTTAAAAAGTTATAATTAAGGGATTAGAAAGTTTTCGATATTAATAAAGACAATGATTTTAAATTCCGGAGACAAGGGATAAACTTCTAAGATTACTGAAATGTTGATTGGAATACAAAAGCTACACTTTTATTGGTTGTCCTATTATATTTTCAAAATCATAAATATCTTTCTTTTATTGGTGGTTTTAGTAATATTAAAATTTTAACCTATCATAATATGAAATTAAATAGTTTATTAATTTTTTTACAATTTTATTTTCCTAAAAGTACAATTAGAAACAAACAAGTAAAATGAATTCGACAATTTCTTATTTTAAAAGTACAACCTAGATTATAAATATTAAATATTAAAAAATAAGTTATCAATGTTGAAATACATCAAAAACTAGAAATTACATAAATGGTTTAGAGAAAGATAATATATTCAATATAAACGTTCTAATCCATAAATGTGATCAAAATATAAATATAAAACTCAATTTTTTTTTAAAAAAAGCTACACTATAGGTTAAATCAATTTATGAAATAGAAAGTTATATAATAAATTGAAAATTGTAGATTGAATAATTTATAACAAAAATTTTATTATGTAACCTTAAAACACTAAGCTAAAAAGTTACTTTTTCATTTGGTTTTAATAACATTATTTTTCTATTATACTTTAATAATATTTGTGCTAAGATATGATGGTAAGTTATAATATCAAAAGTGATATATGATAAACTTTAGATATTAATATAATGAACAGCTAAAAAGAGAATATATATATATATATATATATATATATATATATATATATAATAAAATAAAATGGCAGTGCGATAGAGAAATATAATCTTTTGCTTTATATAAATCTTTCTGTAATTTTGTAAGTTATTAAACCCTTTCTATAAATATATAAAAGTTATTGCCTAACACATTTTAAAACTTCCAAGTCCCTTAATCTTAAAATTTTATTACATAAATCTCTTAGGTCTAAATATCCTAAAGTTATTATCCCTTCAATAATTTAAGACTGTCTAGTCCCCAAATCATAAGTTTCCCTTCTAAATAAGAGAAGAAAGGTTAATGGGTTCGGTCATGGACCCATGGGTAAACTTGATTATATCAAGTCACCCCAAGATTGACACGAACCCAACCAGGTTGGGCCAAGGTTGAGACTATGTGCTTGACACATCATGTTTGGGTAGGGTTGAGAAATTGTGTTATACCCCTACCAAAACCCACCAAATATGAACCAAGTACCAACCCAACCCACCCAAATTGTCAACCCAATGAAAAGCATGAATATTTATTCAAAGTACAAAAATCAATTAGCTCACTGCAGGCCACTAAATTAACTTATCTTATGAATCTCACTGAACAGATTTCATGTTTTGAAATTTTAAATACAGTATTGTTAATTTGTCATGTTTTTGTCATTTAGAGAATTATGCATTTGAACTGTGAACCAGTAAAATAATGAATATCATAGTTATTTTGTTCTCTCTCTATATTTATAGTATTTATGTCATAAAAATTAACTTGCCCACCAATTAATCTTTTGAAAAGGTATGCCTTTTTATAAGTATACTGACCGGGATACTTTGGCCTGTAAATACATCTCTTAACCAGAAACATTGACCAAATAATGTTTGATGAGAGGCATTTCTCAATGATAATAACAAATAAACAGAGAAGACAAAATTTCAAATCTTAGATGGTTGGCACAAATGAATCCAACTTTTCTAATGATGTAAAGATTTGTATTCCTCACCCCCCCCCCCCCCCCAAAAAAAAAAGGATTTGTATTGAACAGTAGCAGGTGAATTAATTTAAGTACCAAAAGATACCTTAATCTCTCCTGCAGCAGACATGTTTTCCTCTTTCTTTCTCCAGCCTACACCTATGGATGACTCTGGACCCAAAGAAAGTTGTATCTGGAAGGTGAAGAAAAAGATGAAATCGATCGTGTGAGCCAAAAATAGAAAATTACATAAGTTACCCACAAAATAGTTCCAACATGATTTCACAATCCCTCTGATGGGATGTTGACCCGCCAAAGGTGCAAAATATACAAAATAGATATTGATTCTAACAGTATAGTATCTGCACCATCCTGTTGAAAGAGAAAATATTGTGTATATTATTGACTAATCCCATCCCCTTATAAAGAGAATAGAGTAACAGAATACAAAAGACTTATCAAAATAAAGTAACTAGAGATAAGCTGAAACAATATCCAAACTGATATTCCAACAATTTCGTACTATATATAAAAGTCTCAGATATTCCAACACATCCAAAGAGAATTAAGTTCAGGAAAGGATATAAATACAACAGGTTCTATATAATAGCCATTATCATTGCAGTAAAGAACAAATTCAAAGCAGAGGAAGCTTACGTTTCCATTTGTTGTCTCCGACAGCTGACGGTTCAAGTGTTTGATATGTTAATAGAGCCATCTCTCACAGACATGGAAAGGCCCATAATTGCAGTAGAGTGAACAGACAATTGGCTAAAAAAAGAGAATAAACAAGTGGATGAAGGCATTGAAGTAAGAAAGTCATTTAATTTGGCAAAGACCAGAATCCTACCGAGATGTCTGTATACCGATTAGTGATTGCAAGCCCATAGAGCCCATAAATTCTACAGAAGAAACTTGAGATACATGATGCCTAAGAATTGCAGTTGCTGCACCACCACCAGAATTTGCATTAACAGCCAAATTCCCACTCCCACCAATAGCAAGAGAAGTGCGCTTTGATATTTGAGACTGAACTTCACTGGCCATACCCATCCTGAAATTCAGCACGATCATCTTAGCAAAAAGGTCGGGGGGCAGTAAGCAAATAGTTGTAAAAACTCTGCTTTCAGCCTAATGTGCTTTTCTATTTTCCTATTAGATCCAGCATGACATCAAGACCCAATAAGAAAAAATTATTAATTTTCAAAAAACAGAAAGGCAAACTCAGATCATGACATTGAAATCTGAGGCTACTGAGAAGCACTAGAAATCAAACTCTCATGCATTGCAAAATTTACAGATTCAGCTACAAGGACAGAATAAAATAATATTATGAGAAGCTCTGCTTAGTGGCTTCAGGAAGTACCCTTGTTATTTATATTGCTAAAGATCTACCACAAAACATCTTGTTAAATCAATTTTGGAGAATCAAAGGATTTAGGGAAGACAAGGGGCGTACCCTCTCAAAATGCCATCACCATCTATAAAATCAGGGAGAGGCAAATTTGCCAAAATTGAAGCAGGGATATGTGCTGAGGTCTTCTCGTGTTCTCTCTGACGCCGCAATCTCTCAAACTCTTCTTTGATCTCTTCAACTTTGTTCAGTTTGGGGCCAAGGCGCCAAGCGAGGGATGGATCGATTCTGAGTGTATAATATTAGGACTTGTTTGGTAGCCCACATTATTTATTAGAGGCTAATCTTGTTTGGGCTGCTTAAGTAATGTTAGGACGTGTTTGGCAGCCCATCAGTGTTAAGTATTTGCCGACAGTATGTACAGAGCAGTAGAAATCCCCCTTTACAGTCCGATTTTTATGGTGATTGGCTAAAATATTTAAGAACATCGCCACTTTTCAAGGATGCTCACGTAATGCTCGTTCGTTGAACCTCCAAAATTCTCAAGTAAATAACATAGACGACGAAAGGCATTTCTATCCGTCTTAAGGTTGTTAATGCAATTTTGATCACTAGTCTGTATAAAATGTCTAAGGTATTTCAATTGATCAGGTTGTTTTGCGATGATAGAATATCTATGTTTACGTCTATGTTGACCAAGCTCAACACTCTTACAGATGAGAAGATAGTACAAATACATAATTGCAAGAGTAGATGTAGTACGGAGCAATACGATCTCCAGCCAAATTAAAAACCTTAATGTCATATTTTGGTTCATACTGTATGAAAGAAATAATCTGCAAATGATGGTTGAAAATCAACAAAAGACAACCAAATTAAAATGAGCAAAGGGAATGATAACTCAACAACTTAAAATAAATTCATTAGTTAAACAATGCACAAACTTGAGGGACAATATAAATACACAGGTATTAAAGAAGGATTTGAGTTGAGCTATTGAATACAAGTCACAATCGTACAGGGTATGTAAAATCATATTATATACCAATTTATTTTTTTTTAAAAGCAATCTACAGTAAGTACTGAATAAATACACAGGTATTTGAGCATATAGTTGACAGATTCAAGACAGATGATCAAGATAACGAATAAATTAAGGGAGAGATGTTAGGATATGAAAAAAAATGGTAAACCTTGAGTAGGAGTGATACTCATAACGGTATGCTGTTTAGTAGCAGATATCTGTACAAGAACACAGAGAAATTATGAGAATTACTTGTCTTTACGATTAGCAGTACCAAGTAGAAGATGTAGAACTCACCTGCAATGATATGAACGAAAAAGCGCCGAAAAGTTGCGAACCCTATAGTGAAGAATGTGGGGAAGAAAAGAGTTTTATACGTGATTATGTTTCGTGAAAGGAAAGGGAAATGATGGTAGAGAAAATTGGTCTGTGCAAGTTTTATATTGGAAAAATCGTCCGTTTTCAGGTACTTTTCATTCTGGAGTCATAAAAGATGGAAAATGGCGATATTGTAGCATAAATGAGGCACTAAGACACAAAATGGATCAAGGAACAACCAAGATCGCGGCCATTACGTTCCAGGGGCAATTCCATCGTGCCCGTGGAGAAAAGAAGGTCAGGCCTGCGATGAAGACCCGCATCGCAACCGCGACAAAGTCACAAAAGAAACCTTCGCGGCTGCGACGCGTTGCAGTCCTAGAATCTGAAGACTCTCATCCATCACGCCCGTGATTCAGAATACGCTGAAGTCATCGCGCCCGCAATGTGTAACAGAATGGCGCATATAAGTTTTGCCTTAACCTAGCTTTTACTCAATTTTTCATCTCTCATTTTTAACGAGACACGCAGCAACAGTAAAGAGAAGTTAGGGTTTGAGTTCTGAGTTCTTGGAGGTCGACGAAGGCTGTGAGGATGGAGACGTCTGATCATGCTTGAGGAGATACTACCATGAGCCATGAATTCCGCCAATGAACTCATAAGATTTTCTTTAGAATTAATCTCAGTTTATCTACAGTTTTTCATTCATGCTTTTATGAGTTAATTGTTGGATTATTAGTTTATGAATTCAATGCAATTACTCGTGATTTATTGATTTATTATTCCGTGGATTATGTTTAGTTAATTGTTTCTAGCCAAGGAAATATGATCGTGTAGATAAGGTGTTAATGATATGCTCGTATGAATTCTTGTGGTTCTGATGTTATGGAATTATGATTTTATATGACATGTTGAAGCCCGTACACCTTTGACATAAATTGGATAATTTACTTTCTAATTGAAGGATTGTTAGTAAATTTGGATAATTAATTCCTAAACACTTAGAATTAAAGAGATAAAGAAATTCGGTCTTGTTCTAAGAAATTGGTGATTAAAAAATGCATGACAAGCCGTTGTTATTTAATTGCACTAATCCTGTTCTCATGGTTTAATTTGTTGTATGTTCGACCAAGAGAGTGGTTTGCACAAATACTTAAACATGTGTGCTTGATTTCGAGAGAAACTGACATATTCTTTTGTGATTAGAATTGTGAGAATTAGAGAATTTATCGAGTATGGATTCAGACACTAAATTGCATTATTATTATTATTTCTCTGGCTATGCTTTATTTACTGTTTTAGTTATTTATTTTGAGTTGAATCAGTCTTAGTTGTTAGTAGTAGACTCAGTTAACCCTCCGCTCTTGTTCTGGCCTATCGATTGGAGAATGTACTGAGTGATTGATTGGTTTCCATTCCATGTGAGTTCGACACCTTAAGTGCTACACCTGACAAGTGTACGGTTGCACTCACGTGAGGTTTAATTAAAGCTTTTCTCACGAACAGGCCGCGAATAACTTTGCCTTGGATCGTTAGCGGCGGCGAACTAGCTCAGGCGTGAACTTTTGGCTTTGTGATTATTGAACGGGTATTTAAAGGTGAAAACCCTACACCCTAAAGAGAGGGAGGCCAGAAGGGAAACGCAGCAGTTACGATACGGAGGAATAGAGAAGAAGGACCTCAAGTCTTCTTCAACGTCATTGGAACAATCGGTTTTTCTATTTTGAACTATTTTAATTCATCTGTATTTCATGAGTATACAAACTAATGTCTCTTAGTTTGGTTTTATACTTTGTTTTACGAATGGATTTGGAGATTATTATTATCGTTATTTATTATTATTATTATCATTATTCCCACGTAGGGGGAATAATGATGGATTGGAAATAGATATGTGATGTGTTGTTGATGAATGATTTTTAAGTTATGAAATTGAATTGGTAAGACATATTAGAGTTTGATCACCTTTGATATGGTTTAGAGTTTAGTGGTAATCGAGAGATGCTAATAAACTTGGAATGGATTTTATATCACTTAGGGCATTAAGTATAAAGATATTTAACTTGACTCTAGGCAATTGATAATTTGTTAGTGTATGACAAAGCCGCTGCTAATTAATTACAATCATCTTGTGCTAACGGTTTGATTAGAGAGATATTGGATTATGAGAATAGGCAATGAGAACTAATTGAGTACATGTGCTTGATCTTGAGAAAGACTACCATTTACATAAGTGGTGATAATTGTGAAAATCAAACATTCACTGAACAGTGCATTACTATCAAATTCCATGAAATTATTATTCCTTACTTCTCATCATTGTTGATTAAGTTTAGTTAATTTGTTTAGCTCTTGCGTGATAGGATAGAAACTCCACTTGAATGATTGATTCGGTCTATCGTTTGATGAAAATACGATGCAATTAATTGGTTTACTCCGTCCCTATGGGATCGACACCTATGTGCTACAAATGTCATGTGTACATTTGCACTATATAGGATTTTAATTAAAATTTTCGAAAAAACCCCGAACACTAAGTCTGATTCTTAGAAAACAATCCACGTAGAGTTCTAATTCTGCGTTTGTTGTGAACTAAAAATGATAATATTGTGAATGGAAATCCGTATTGGCAACACAAATTAATGAGAATAAGAATTTTTTTAACCATCTTTATGAGATTTTGGTGTACTTTGATGTGAAAAAAATCGGAGTTCAAAATTGTTCTTCTATCGACTCTTAATAGAGAGGAAGGCGTACAGATTCCACGAGTGGGGTGGAAGGGTTCTCTGGTTGCTCTTGTGTATGCTAGAAATCGAGATAGAGTAGAACTTTTTAATGTTTGTGTGTTTGATGATGTTAAAAAAACATGCTGATAAAATCTCACTTTTGAATCTAGTGAGATGAAAGTGGATAGGATAGCAGTGCAGTAAGAATGAGAGAATTTGATTTTGTTAGGATTATATGTGTATTTATTTGCTTTTATTTATATCTTTATGGTGGTTTATTAGTTGATCCTGAGATTTATGGATATTGCTTCCGAAAACTCATAAAATATTTATATTCTTTTAATATGGGTATCACGAGCACCAAATATGAGTTGAAAAATAAGTACGAATATCCAATGACATTTAACTTGTCTTCAAACTCATAATAATCCATATAAATATATAATTCTACATATGAGTACCACAACACCAAATATGAGTAGGAAAAATAAGCACCAATATCTAGGCACCAATATGAGTTGAGAAAATAAGCATAAAAATGTCTTTCCATACAACATCAGTGGTATAAAATACGAGTTAACTTTCCGTATGTACATCAAAACACTAATATAAGTCGAGAAAATAAACAAGAATATTGAATATCGGCTAATATATTTTCAAATTTAACGTCATTGGTACATAACTTATGCCAACTACTATAAATGCAACAAGATTAAAGATATTCATAGAGAAAGAGAACTACAACGTATCTACTATATTCAATAATTGATTTCTTAGTTTTCTATTTCTTTCATTGATTTAACTTGGAATCGAATGAGATTCATTTGCCCAAGTTCTGCCATATTTTCATTTTAAAAAGGGGTTTACGTGGTTGGTGGATTTACATTAAGGGTACTCAATTGACGATGTAGTCAGAAAAATTCAAAATCCCAATTCAAGATTCATTTATGCTCTATAAATTATTTTTTATAATGATCAAGTTTTTAGTGTCTCCATATATTTTGGAAGTCGAGTCTCTAGTATTTTACATAAGAGTAATTGAATTCATGAACTAACATTTTATTTTTTATTCCACTTTGTATGTACATTTTTAAAATTTATGATGGTGAAATCTAATTTTCCTCTCATCTTTTGATTTTATGATAAGAGAAAAATTTATCTAATTTAAGTTTTAACTAATTTCATTTTCTTCTTCTTTATTGTTAGTTTTATTTAACTTCAACACAATTTTAAGTTTGGCTTGTGAAGCCTCGAGTTTTCGTTTGTGGCACCCGCATCGATAGGCACCACATCCCCCGCACCATTAGTCCGATCCACGCATGAAATAGGAGTTCATACATGAACTAAACACGTGGTGAACGGGTTACAAGATAAAATAAACCTGGCTAAGCAGGGTTAATCCTTCAAACCAATTATAACGATGCAATAAATAAAGGGGAAGCATAAATACTTTATATAGCATGATAATCAAGTGATACAACCAAAGGTCAACACGGCCACCAAATATTTACAAGAAATCTCCAAAATAGATTATTAGATAATTAAAGTACCCAAGTATGAGATGCTAGGAAAAGAAAAGCACGCTAGTACCAAAATAAAGACTCCACGTAGACCTTATTCCCCACGTAGTACAGCTTGCAAAAGACTAAGAAAACAATGTGGGGTGTAAGTTAAAGGACTGAGTGAGGAGCATAATAAATATATTTCATGCACATGCAATCCATAACTCCGAGTAAGGTTTAAGAACAACCCAAGTAGAAAGTTTAAACGAAGCGTTGCTCGGAATTACAGATATCATATTATTTCTTGTCAAATCATAACATTTCCTGGCCCGGTGAGTGGGTAATTCTCCAACCTTACTCCCATAGTATGTGCGTAAAACTTGATTAAGCGTTCATGCAAGCATAATCATAACAACCATATCATAATCATAATCATAATCATGAGAAATAATCATAGTTTTCCATCCTTCTTCCTCCGGGGCGGTGGAAGGGTTTGCAAGGCCTAAACCACCTCATAATACAATATCGAGAAGGGGGATCATGACTCCTACCCGCTCATTCGATGGTTCAACCACCGGCTCCAAAATACCTCACATTCCACACTACACGATCGCATGAGAAATTCTGAAAAGGTACTATATGCAATGGCTTATCTGACGGCCCGATGCCGTACCGGTCTCCATTCACACAATTCCCCAGGGCCCAATAACATGTGCATGATTCTCGCCAAAACATTTTCATGAAAGCATTTGAAGACCTTTCATACTTAAATCGTTTTCCAAAGTATACATATACTTATTACGTTTTGGCTTAATTAGTCACACAAGATATTAGGGTTCTAATTAACTAAAATTAAAACCTCACCTTGTCAAAAGAACGGAAAAGAGAAGCCTAAGGACCTTGCTCCTCCACAACCGGTTCGAACTCTGTGCAAGAAACACGAGTGTACATGAGACTCTAGATATATGAACCAATTATTTGACAAACAGCGTATGAATGCATGTCATGAGATGTTAAATACAATGAGACAATTGTGGATAATTCGTAATTAATTCACAAGAAGGCATGGATCGAAAGTAAACGAATGAAAGACATGAATTGAATAAAATGTACAAAATGAACTCCCAGGGGTCCATCTCGGCCGGGATGAAATTTAGCTCAAAAAGGGTCCTGGCCGGGACACCCTGTCCCATAACCCTCCTGCCACACCCTCCCGGCCGGGACTGAATTTGAACTGAAAAGTGTCCCGGCCTGGACATTTTTAACGAGAGCAAAGTTCATAAAATTTTAATACAATCCCGGTCGGGACAAAATTCGCCAGGCCAAGATCCTAGGTTGAATTAAAAATCTGCAAGGGGTCCTTGCCGGGATAAAAAATGAACTGAAAAGGTTCCCGGCCGCAAACCAAAGCTCGAAAAACGGGGCATGACAGGGGACTTTCGGATCATGCAATAAAACCTACCAAAACAAGTTTAAACATGAAAATGCAAGCCAATACAAGTCTATAATACATATACACATCTTATATATCAGTTAGGCATCAAAATTCACTTATATAGGCACTTAGATCAATCAAAATTCAACATATAAAATCTCATTTCATGCCATACCATTTATTAAACCAACAACCAAAGTATTCATGCATTAAATTTAAGGATGCACATATATATATTCATATATTCATGCTTAAGAACAAGAACACACATTCAATTCTCTGATGATGAAGTTGATGAAATCTTGATAATGGGATGATGATGCTCTCTTTCTCTTCTTACTTGATCAAAGATGTGGTTGTGTGGGAAGAAAATAGAAAAAGGGGTTTGTGTGTGTTGTAGAGATTTTGTGTGTGTTTGTGTGAGTTCTTGTGTATATAAGATTAGGGATGGCAATGAGCCGAGCTGGCTCGCGAGCCCTGCGAGCCAGCTCGAAAGAAGTTCGTGCTCGAGTTCGTATTCGGCGAGCCGAACCGAGCCATGGTTCGGCTCGTGGAACCCGCGAGCCAAGCCCGAGCCATGAAGATTTTGTTCGTCGGCTCGCGAGCTGGCTCGCGAACCATAAGATTTAAAAAATATTATATATATATAATGTATGTATATATATTAGTTTATATATATATAAAATAGATATATACAGATATGTATGTATATATATATATACATATTAATTTAATGTCCCTATATATATAATATACATCTTATAATTAATTTACTAACCCTAATCATAAATTTGAGATCTGAGAAAGAGGAGAACTCAGCAGCGTCGTTCGTCCCTCACTGTCAGATCTCAAATTCTCTCCCCTTTCAAATCTCAATTTTGCTCCCTCTTCAGATCTCAATCCTCACCCTAAAAGCTCACTCTCAAGTCTCACGGTCACCCTCTCTCAATCTCTTGCGTAGCCGAACTGGTCAACAGCAACCCAGCCTCCCACGCTCCACCGCCGTACGCCACCGGCCCAACGCCGCATCCACCAGCACGCCGCGCGCCACCTCCCACCGTACGTCGTTAGTCTAGTATGCGCCGCCACCTACCGTACGCCACCACCGCCCTTAATTCTTTACATGTACATTTTATTTCTTTTTTTATTTTTTGTGCAATTTATTATTTGAGTGAGGAATGATTTTAGAGGGATGAATTTTAGATTGTTGGCTTTCATTTTCTTTTATCTGAAATTTGGATGTAAATTAATGTGAATTTTTTAACTATTTTTCGGGTATATTTATATATTTTTTTTTGTTTGATTTTTGCAGGCCAATCACATCATCTTCATCAGTCATATGTATTTTCGCTTCATTCAATTTGTTGGAAATATTTGTAAAATCGAATATTCATATGCGATTTTTGCAGACATTTATATTTTGAGGTTTTATTTTTTTTCCTGAAATGATGAAATTCTGAAATGGTTGAAGGAGTGTGCCTCGGCTCGCGAGCCGAGCTGAGCCTTCCAGAGCCAATGTCCGAGCCAAGCCCGAACCTTAAAATTAAGGCTCGCTGGCTCGCGAACCTGGTTCGAAACCCTAATTTTTAGTGCGAGCCCGAACCCTAAAAAAAACCCAAGGCTCGGCTCGGCTCGTTGCCATCCCTATTAAGATATATGTATAGATATATGATTTATATGTATAAAGTAAAAGTCAAGATATTATATATATAATATGTACATATAAGTTCATATGTGTTATATATATATATATATATATATATATATATATATATATATATATATATATATATATATATATATATATATATATATATATGTTGTGTTTGTGTGAGTATGCTAGTGTATAATATATGAACATGCATGTTTTATGGATGCATGCATGAAATATATGTATAATATATGAACATGCATGTTTTATGGATGCATGCATGAAATATATATATATATATATGTTGTGTTTGTGTGAGTATGTTAGTGTATAATATATGAACATGCATGTTTTATGGATGCATGCATGAAATATATATATATATATATGTTGTGTATGTGTGAGTATGCTAGTGTATAATATATGAACATGCATGTTTTATGGATGCATGCATGAAATATATATATATATATATATATATATATGTATATAGGGCGAATTACATTTAGGTCCCCTGAGGTTTGCCCTAATTACAAATCAGTCCCTCTTGTTTAAAAAATGACATATTAGTCCCTAAAAACACTGTTTCAATTGAGGTCCCTAGACGCCTTTAGGGTTCCGTTAATTTTGACATTTGAATTTCAGAAAAATATTACAAAAAAGTCTCTGAACTATGAATATTCTTACAAAAAGACCCCTTAACTAAATCACATCAACAATGTAATCCTGTCAAAATTAACGGAACCCTAACGACGTCTAGGGACCTCAATTGAAATAGTGTTTTTAGGGACTAATAAGTAATTTTTGAAACAAGAGGGACTGATTTGTAATTAGGGCAAACCTCAGGGGACCTAAATGTAATTCGCCCTATATACATATATAAATGCATATGCTTTTATTGTGTAAGTGTGTATGTATATATCTATATAGAATATGATATATTTAGGAAATGTATGAATTGTGAAATATGTATATGCAATGATAGGAAATGAAAGAAATTAAATTAAAATTCTCACATAGCAAATAATCAAATAATTCACTTATTCACATAGGCAAATTGATCAAATAAGCATGCAAAACAAATTCTAACTCTCAAACTCACACGTATGGCGCGCGTACCTGAATGACGAAAATTCGGGGAGTCACAACCTCTCCCCCGTAAAAGAATCTGGTCCCCAGATTCACTCGGATGGAAATTGTGACGCCCCGTTTTCTCGAAGGGCGTCCTTACGACATCAACAAGTAAGTCTCTACACTTATGTGTGTTTAATTTAAGAGTTCTTGAATTATGTGATTTAATGTAAACCCAATTTAATATGTGTTCATTCGAATTATTCTAAGATTAATTGTCAACTTGATTAATTACGAACATATTTAACCCTAACTATATAATTTGATTTAATTCAAATTTATTCCATGAAATAATTGTCAAGTTGATTTTAAATTCATCATGTTACTTAACTTGTTTAATTTCGGTTTACTTGAATTCCTTGAGATTAATTGTCAATTATGTGTTTACGAAGTGTCGTTAAATTGTACGAAAGGTTTCTAAAATTAAATTGAATTAAACTCTAATTAGTAAATTTATCTCTTTCATTTTAATTTGTAAAATTAATTCGGAGCTTGAATGTTTATTCGTAACTTTACAAATTTTATTTACGATTATTTGTACGCGCTATTACTTGCTACGCGATAAGGATACCCGGTTGTATATAGCTTGTGCACAACACACATTTCTCCCAATCCCTTTTTTTTTTTTCTCTCTCTCTCCTCTCCCACTTTCTCTCTCCCGGGGTTACTATCGCGGCTTCGGTTACGAGCCCATAACTCGATCGTTTCTCGACGGAATTCAACAAACGAATAGTCCATTTCGATTATCTCGGCGAGACGTGCGCAAGAGTACCAATTTCACAGCCTAACGACGAACGGTGGCGGAGTTATGGCCGGATTTCAGTGGCAGCGGCGGAGCTGTCAGACCGCCGCCACTTCGGCGGCGTTTCGCGGCGTTTTCCGGCCACCTCCTTGATGCACGCGCCCCATGCCCAGACAGAGAACTTCCAGCCGCTTCGTTTGAAGTCGGAGTCACGGACATCGGAGCAGAGACGACGCCTCACGCGCCGCCCAAAGCTCGCGCCGCGGCGCGAGTTACTGTAGCAGCAGCGGCAGAAACTTCTGCGGCCAACGGGGGCCTTTTCCGGCCATCTTTTGGTCTCGGGCTCTTCACGAAAGTTGTTCGGAACGACGAGAACTAGTGACTTGTGATCAGGCGACTCCAGATTCGGTGGTTTGGTGGCGGATCAGCGGCGGCAAAGTGGCGGTGCAACGGCGGCACTAGCTCCGAGGATTTTTCCGGCGAGATACCTTAGGGCTTTCGAAGAGCTTGTCATGGGTAAGACAATGGCTTTTACGGATCGTATTTTGGTTCACCGGTTTGGAAGTAATTTGAGTTTGAAGATTTAGGGTTTTCGTGCTCTTAGATTTCAGATCTACGACAATCGGCTTGGAATTTCCAGAAATTGATTGAGGATTCGGAACGGGCACGAAGACTTCATTCAGGAATGATTTTTCGGGATTTTTCCGGCGACCTTCGGCGGCGGTCCGGCCAAATTCCGGCAGCTACAGTGGTGGCGTTCCGGCGGCGTTTGGTCAGAATGTTCGTCTCGTTGTGGTGAGTTCAACGCCACCTTCCGTTCGTTAATCGAACACTCGATCTATTTATTACGAATTATTTTGCGTAATTGTGATTATTTGAATTAATTGTTTTAAGTGCAAATAAATTGGTTATTGTTGGTTTGTTGATCGAGATGTATTCTAATCGTATATGAAAACATGTGTTGAATGGATTGTGATATGTATGAATGTTTCGATTTACAATTTGAATCCCGATGTGATGAATTTACGCTATTTGTTAAGTACGAAGGGGTGTTAGTGTAATATCTAGAAACTAATCTTTTATGTGACTAAATGAACTTGAATGATATTTTAGAAGAACGAACATCTTGTGATTTCTCTATATGAATTTGAGACGTTCTCAATGTTATGTTTGTTGTAAATTGTGTTTCCAATATTAAATTTAGATACATGAAGGATGCTTGAACAACTTGAGACTTTATGCATGATAGGAGTTAGAATTGTAATATCTTGATTTACTCTTACTACTTGAAAATGGTATATTATGAATTACGATAAATTGATAATTGTCATGTTTGTAAGTAATTAATTCCTAGTGGAATAACTATATAAACACTTTAAACGAACAATTATGCTTAGTAATCAACTAAGGGGATGTATGTGTAATAATTCTAAACTTTTATAAATAACTTAGGGGATGTAAGTGTAATATTTATGAAACTACGAATGTGACTTGAGCTTGTGTACCAAACATGTTGTGAAGTTGTAAAGTATGATCTTAAGTGAATTAAATGTACTCTTTATTTGTATCAAGCATGCCATCTACGCACAACAACTTTGTATGTTTATACGATCAAGTTGCTCTTACTTATGCACTTTATAACTCGACATGAAGTTGATGCTTAATTCTAATATTATAATTGAACCCTGTGACATTGGATGATTTAATATGCATTTTGTGAATACATTGACTTCCTAAATTGATTGTGCATCTTCGGATATGGAATTACGTGATGGTTGCTTGTAAATATGACCTTATTGAGCATTGATATGCCTTGAATGACCACGACACCTTATCCAAGCACAACATGAACACTTATGCATAACCACGATCATGTTGAGCAACGCCGTGCGTCTTGTTTGGTTCATAGAGAGTCTAAGTCTGGGCTTCTGTATGTCTTGTCACAGAGTTTGGTGGTGCCGGTGGGCCCGAGGTTTAGAGTGTTTGGCCCTTCACACTCTCAGACTCTACTTTCACGAGGTGAGGTTTAGGATTTTGTATAGTTAAGCGACCTATGGCCTTAAAATGATGATTTCAATCCTTGCATGCGGTTATATACTATGTATGATTAGATATGTGTTGGATATGATATGATTATGACCTTGTGGACCATCCTTGGTTTTGAAGAAAAATTAAGTATTAAGGCATATGTAAGCTATTTTGGAAAACTCTAATATATTATGATTCTGTAGCGAGTTGCCATGAAATATTGGCATATGTATGTATGTTATGTTATGTGGATCCAGGAGCTGGTACGAGTGGAGACGGCACGGCATAGGGCCGTCGGATAAGCCACTGTGCTAGTTCCATTTGAGACATCATTGCGCGACCTTAGGGCGATGAGGGAGGCGTGATATCTTGAGCCTTCGGTGTACAGCCGGGGAGGACTCTTGTGGGTTCGCTACCCCTTGAGGGTTTATATGTATGTTATTGATGGTTAGGGCCAACGCGTGGCTCTTCCATCATTGGAGTAGAGGATGGATTGATTCTGCTTTATGTTCTGTTCAGTTATGAGGAGTAAAGGTTGGAAGCCCGTACTCGCCGGGCATATGTTATGAATATATGGGATTTGTGAAACGGGATAGGCTTCTCTAAATGGTTTTCCAAACTTATACTATTTTGGGTATTTCAACTGTTTTAGCGTGCAAAACCCTAATCCCGGTTCATGAGTCCACCCTTATGATATGTGCTGTGCTCTATATATATATTGTGGGTGTGCGTTAGCCCCCCTCACTCAGTCAGTTGACTGACACCTCATTTTATCTTTTAGTTGCAGGTTCTTTTGGCTTGAGCTAGGCGGAAGTGAGTCTTCTGAGTCACACTTGTCAGTCTAGTAGGTGTTAGGATGCATTTGTCGCATACTCTACTTATTTTATGTATTTATGTTTCACATTTGCAGATTATGTTTATGTTCTATTTAAACTTCAACCCGTGTGGGGTTAGTAAGATAGTATTTGGTTGTTACTAGATATTGATGATATTTATGTTGTTTATTATGTTGGATTATGTATGTCGATATTCGGGATTAGGTATCTATGTTAGTTGAACCCGTCACCTGCTTTGCATGTTTTGTTTTAAATGCTTCCGCTATCTGTTGTTGTTGGTTTTAATTGCGTCCGCACTCTGAGTTTTTGTCAAGTTAGATCCGCCTAGCCTAGTGTGTGAGTTGGTCTCCCGTTCGCTCTGATTCGGATTCGGGCATGGATTTCCATTTCATGTTCTGGGTCTGGGTCATAGTGCGGGGGATGTGGCATCCTCCGTTTGGGGTGTTACATCCTTAAGTGGTATCAGAGCTCTAGGTTGCAAAACCGAGCTCTTGAGTCGTGTTGAGTCTGTCTAGGTCGTACGGCATAAGAATAACTGCGCATTGCATTTGTTTGACCTGATATTTTGACCCTTGGGCACGAATTGTTTCGTGATTATATGACTATGTGCACATTGTGACTTTAATTATGCAACATCTTATTTTATGTGCTTTATAAATTACAACTAATTGTTGCATTTACGTGATGTACTTGTTACATTTCATTTGCATCTTAATCCGCATGCATCGAAATTAGTGTTTGAATTTCAGGGTATCCTATGAGTCAACACTAAGATTTCCCTCCGTCAACACTACCTATTGGTACTACAACGGAAACATGCCATAATTCGAAGATGAAAGGATTCTTTACCAAGATCAATGGTCATGAAAAGGTTCAGAGTTGTAGGAACGAGATTTGCAATATTGACTTACTACCTTAAAGTCAATTGAAAGATGAAGTTTGACGAATTTTAACCTTGAGGATTCGTTCATCTGAAAGTAGCCACCTTGCTGAGGAAATGAGTCAATGGAGGAGAACCTGATCAAGTAGAACCGTTTTGAAGGAGTTTGATGAGCTTTCGCCTTGATGATTCATTTATTTGGGAGTAGTCACCTTGTTGATGGAAACGAGTTAATGTAGAAGTATACGATCAAATAAGATCCGATCAAGTTCAAGGGATGTGGATAGGTAGCCATGTTACTTAAACAACGAGCTACAAACCATCGGTGAGTGTTGAAGGTTTTGGGGCCGTTTAGAGTTAACGAACGACAAGACAAGATTGGTTGTTAGCTCTTTGGGTGTTTCTTCAAGATGAGATGAAAGACACTGTTGAGGTGGGAATAGAACACTTAGATGCCAAAAGACTTTATTCAAGTTTCAGAATTATATACCATGGATTGCTTTGGGAAGTACTTAGCACCACAATCATCCAACGAAACTCTGAGGTAAATATCTAATTGACAAACAAATCATGGACAACTCCTTGAAGATGAGCAGACTAAGATTTAACCCATAAATCAAAATTCGTGGGAGAAACTGAGGATGATTCTAGTTGAGCAAGGATTACGGTCTAGTAAGGGGTTTGGTGATAAACGAGCGTTGCTGAGTTACCACTCTATGAAAAGACTCAAGACAAAGAGGTTTAGATGACGAGGGTTGCATCGTTGTCGGCTTAATCAACTCCTACTGCTTCATCTCAACTTCCTGTCAAGAGTTTGACACTACGGTGATCGGTATGCCAAGCATTCATGGCATTTGCATACATGCATCGTTTAAATACTCTTACCTTGTTTTGCTTGATGTGGGTGATGACTATTATTATTTTAATTGTGATAACTTGGATACCTGATCTAGTAATTGTAACTTGAAATCCCTACTCGTTATGAACCGTTGCTGAGATGATGAATGAGTTATGTACTTATGTGAACTATTCATGCCTATGTGTTTTAAAACTCTTTTGATTGCTCACTAACTTCCCATACAACATACATACATACATACTGTAACCTTGTTTTATAGGGATTCCATTGCGATATCCCCCTTGAGTTGAGGTATGAGCGTTGAATCTATACTCAAGGGACACCGATATCAGTTGTATAAGGTACACCAAACATGCATCGCATACTTTTCGTCAAGTGTTACTATGATGTGTGTATGTATGAATAACTGATCAGTGGATTTATGTGTAAGAGAGACCTTAGGTTCCCTCTTTTTATGTGTTGGAGAGATGTAGGATTCTCTCTATTTATGTGGTAGAAAGATGTTGGAATCTTTCTAAGTTTTGTGCGCTAGAGATGTTGGATTCTCTTGTATTTAGATATTCAAGGATGCTGGATTCTCTTGAATCTAGGAGTTTGAGGAATGCTGGATTTTCTCAAACTAGAATGTTGGGAGATGTTGGAATCTGCCCGACTTAGGTTGAGAGATGGGGTTCTCTTAATTGTGTGCTTGAGAGATGGGGTTCTCTCAATTATGTGCTTGAGAGACGGGGTTCTCTCTTTTATACGTGCTCGGGAGACGGGGTTCTCTCTCTTGTGGGTGCTGAGGGACGGGGCTCTCTCTCTCTCTCACTTAAGTGTTGAGAGATGGGATTCTCTCTTGTTTGTTGTGGTTGTGTTACGCGTTGATCTGACTACGGGTTGCAAATGGCGAGTCTGAGACGACAACGAGGTTGGGTGCAGTTGCAGCTATCCGATCATGGAAATGACCGATCGAGTTCGAACAACTAGCGGATCAAGTACTCGCACGGACCTCGACGATAACAAGGCATCCTAAAGGAGGTTCAGTGTAGATGACCGGAGTAAGCCTCATCATTAGAGTTATGATCTCACGCGAGTTCGGGAGAAGGGTTGGAGCACTACAACTCGAGGATCTACATTTTTGCAGTGGAACCTGGGGACCAGGTTCTCTTAAGGGGGGAAGGTTGTGACACCCCGTTTTCTCGAAGGGCGTCCTTACGACATCAACAAGTAAGTCTCTACACTTATGTGTGTTTAATTTAAGAGTTCTTGAATTATGTGATTTAATGTAAATCCAATTTAATATGTGTTCATTCGAATTATTCTAAGATTAATTGTCAACTTGATTAATTACAAACATATTTAACCCTAACTATATAATTTGATTTAATTCAAATTTATTCCATGAAATAATTGTCAAGTTGATTTTAAATTCATCATGTTACTTAACTTGTTTAATTTCGGTTTACTTGAATTCCTTGAGATTAATTATCAATTATGTGTTTACGAAGTGTCGTTAAATTGTACGAAAGGTTTCTAAAATTAAATTGAATTAAACTCTAATTGGTAAATCTATCTCTTTCATTTTAATTTGTAAAATTAATTCGGAGCTTGAATGTTTATTCGTAACTTTACCAATTTTATTTACGATTATTTGTACGCGCTATTACTTGCTACGCGATAAGGATACCCGGTTGTATATAGCTTGTGCACAAGACACATTTCTCCCAATCCCTTTTTTTTTTCTCTCTCTCTCCTCTCCCACTTTCTCTCTCCCGCGGGTTACTATCGCGGCTTCGGTTACGAGTCCATAACTCGATCGTTTCTCGACGGAATTCAACAAACGAATAGTCCATTTCGATTATCTCGGCGAGACGTGCGCAAGAGTACCAATTTCACAGCCTAACGACGAACGGTGGCGGAGTTATGGCCGGATTTCAGTGGCAGCGGCGGAGCTGTCAGACCGCCGCCACTTCGCCGACGTTTCGCGGCGTTTTCCGGCCACCTCCTTGATGCACGCGCCCCATGCCCAGACAGAGAACTTCCAGCCGCTTCGTTTGAAGTTGGAGTCACGGACATCGGAGCAGAGACGACGCCGCACGCGCCGCCCAAAGCTCGCGCCGCGGCGCGAGTTACTGTAGCAGCAGCGGCAGAAACTTCTGCGGCCAACGGGGGCCTTTTCCGGCCATCTTTTGGTCTCGGGCTCTTCACGAAAGTTGTTCGGAACGACGAGAACTAGTGACTTGTGATCAGGCGACTCCAGATTCGGTGGTTTGGTGGCGGATCGGCGGCGGCAAAGTGGCGGTGCAACGGCGGCACTAGCTCCGAGGATTTTTCCGGCGATATACCTTAGGGCTTTCGAAGAGCTCATCATGGGTAAGACAATGGCTTTTACGGATCGTATTTTGGTTCACCGGTTTGGAAGTAATTTGAATTTGAAGATTTAGGGTTTTCGTGCTCTTAGATTTCAGATCTACGACAATCGGCTTGGAATTTCCAGAAATTGATTGAGGATTCGGAACGGGCACGAAGACTTCATTCAGGAATGATTTTTCGGGATTTTTCCGGCGACCTTCGGCGGCGGTCCGGCCAAATTCCGGCAGCTACAGTGGTGGCGTTCCGGCGGCGTTTGGTCAGAATGTTCGTCTCGTTGTGGTGAGTTCAACGCCACCTTCCGTTCGTTAATCGGACACTCGATCTATTTATTACGAATTATTTTGCGTAATTGTGATTATTTGAATTAATTGTTTTAAGTGCAAATAAATTGGTTATTGTTGGTTTGTTGATCGAGATGTATTCTAATCGTATATGAAAACATGTGTTGAATGGATTGTGATATGTATGAATGTTTCGATTTACAATTTGAATCCCGATGTGATGAATTTACGCTATTTGTTAAGTACGAAGGGGTGTTAGTGTAATATCTAGAAACTAATCTTTTATGTGACTAAATGAACTTGAATGATATTTTAGAAGAACGAACATCTTGTGATTTCTCTATATGAATTTGAGACGTTCTCAATGTTATGTTTGTTGTAAATTGTGTTTCCAATATTAAATTTAGATACATGAAGGATGCTTGAACAACTTGAGACTTTATGCATGATAGGAGTTAGAATTGTAATATCTTGATTTACTCTTACTACTTGAAAATGGTATATTATGAATTACGATAAATTGATAATTGTCATGTTTGTAAGTAATTAATTCCTAGTGGAATAACTATATAAACACTTTAAACGAACAATTATGCTTAGTAATCAACTAAGGGGATGTATGTGTAATAATTCTAAACTTTTATAAATAACTTAGGGGATGTAAGTGTAATATTTATGAAACTACGAATGTGACTTGAGCTTGTGTACCAAACATGTTGTGAAGTTGTAAAGTATGATCTTAAGTGAATTAAATGTACTCTTTATTTGTATCAAGCATGCCATCTACGCACAACAACTTTGTATGTTTATACGATCAAGTTGCTCTTACTTATGCACTTTATAACTCGACATGAAGTTGATGCTTAATTCTAATATTATAATTGAACCCTGTGACATTGGATGATTTAATATGCATTTTGTGAATACATTGACTTCCTAAATTGATTGTGCATCTTCGGATATGGAATTACGTGATGGTTGCTTGTAAATATGACCTTATTGAGCATTGATATGCCTTGAATGACCACGACACCTTATCCAAGCACAACATGAACACTTATGCATAACCACGATCATGTTGAGCAACGCCGTGCGTCTTGTTTGGTTCATAGAGAGTCTAAGTCTGGGCTTCTGTATGTCTTGTCACAGAGTTTGGTGGTGCCGGTGGGCCCGAGGTTTAGAGTGTTTGGCCCTTCACACTCTCAGACTCTACTTTCACGAGGTGAGGTTTAGGATTTTGTATAATTAAGCGACCTATGGCCTTAAAATGATGATTTCAATCCTTGCATGCGGTTATATACTATGTATGATTAGATATGTGTTGGATATGATATGATTATGACCTTGTGGACCATCCTTGGTTTTGAAGAAAAATTAAGTATTAAGGCATATGTAAGCTATTTTGGAAAACTCTAATATATTATGATTCTGTAGCGAGTTGCCATGAAATATTGGCATATGTATGTATGTTATGTTATGTGGATCCAGGAGCTGGTACGAGTGGAGACGGCACGGCATAGGGCCGTCGGATAAGCCACTGTGCTAGTTCCATTTGAGACATCATTGCGCGACCTTAGGGCGATGAGGGAGGCGTGATATCTTGAGCCTTCGGTGTACAGCCGAGGAGGACTCTTGTGGGTTCGCTACCCCTTGAGGGTTTATATGTATGTTATTGATGGTTAGGGCCAACGCGTGGCTCTTCCATCATTGGAGTAGAGGATGGATTGATTCTGCTTTATGTTCTGTTCAGTTATGAGGAGTAAAGGTTGGAAGCCCGTACTCGCCGGGTATATGTTATGAATATATGGGATTTGTGAAACGGGATAGGCTTCTCTAAATGGTTTTCCAAACTTATACTATTTTGGGTATTTCAACTGTTTTAGCGTGCAAAACCCTAATCCCGGTTCATGAGTCCACCCTTATGATATGTGATGTGCTCTATATATATATTGTGGGTGTGCGTTAGCCCCCCTCACTCAGTCAGTTGACTGACACCTCATTTTATCTTTTAGTTGCAGGTTCTTTTGGCTTGAGCTAGGCGGAAGTGAGTCTTCTGAGTCACACTTGTCAGTCTAGTAGGTGTTAGGATGCATTTGTCGCGTACTCTACTTATTTTATATATTTATGTTTCACATTTGTAGATTATGTTTATGTTCTATTTAAACTTCAACCCGTGTGGGGTTAGTAAGATAGTATTTGGTTGTTACTAGATATTGATGATATTTATGTTGTTTATTATGTTGGATTATGTATGTCGATATTCGGGATTAGGTATCTATGCTAGTTGAACCCGTCACCTGCTTTGCATGTTTTGTTTTAAATGCTTCCGCTATCTATTGTTGTTGGTTTTAATTGCTTCCGCACTCTGAGTTTTTGTCAAGTTAGATCCGCCTAGCCTAGTGTGTGAGTTGGTCTCCCGTTCGTTCTGATTCGGATTCGGGCATGGATTTCCATTTCATGTTCTGGGTCTGGGTCATAGTGCGGGGGATGTGGCATCCTCCGTTTGGGGTGTTACAGAAATAACTCTGGATGAAACTTCTTCATCTTATCCTCGGTTTCCCACGTGGCTTCCTCGGTTTTATCACTCCGCCACAAAACCTTTACCAATGGGATTTACCGGTTCCTCAAGACTTGAAATTTACGATCCAAAATCCTTACTGGCTTCTGGACAAAAGTTAAATTCGGTTGCAGTTCTGCTTCTTCAACCTCTTCAACGGGGAGAATCTCGGACTCGTCGGGATAGTACTTCCTTAATTGAGAAACATGGAAGACATTATGAATCCCGGTCAGACTCGGTCGTAGGTCCAAACGATAAGCTACTTCACCAATCTTCTCAAGAATCTCAAATGGACCCAAATAGCGAGGGTTAAGAATCTCAAATGGACCCAAAGGACAAAAACTCGGGGCGTCACATAGTTACACCTCATCCAGGCTTAACAAGATTTGGGTAGGTCTCAAACTCGAAATAACTTTAAATTGTATCAAATCTAATAAAATTCTATTGTGAAACTGTATACCGAAGAATACGTGTAGCACAAAGGTATCGAACCCACAAGAAAGGGGAATCAAGTACCACTTAATACCGTTTTCTAATCGATAGACCGGAATAAAATCAAGCTGGTAGTTAACTACTAACAAGGAATAAAAATTGACAAGAAACAAGTGCATAAACTTCACGAAGACAAGGTAAAAATTCAATGAGGAAATTAGGCTAGGAAATGACAATATGCAACTAGGATTTTCATAACATTTAAATGAATTTTCATAACATTTAAATGAGCTATGTATTCCTTTACTCTTGTCACAACAATATACTTAGATTCTTTCAAAACTAAGTGTATGTTAAAACCAATTTGGAATTGTTCTCACAAATAACCAAGGGTTGAGTTTAACAAAAAATTTAAGACAAGTGCAACTCTTAAATTAGCCGCGTCGCTTTAATTAAAAGGTGCAATTCAATTGGAAAAGACTAAATTTCATTAATTCTTTGATTCCAATTTTTATGAAAACAACAAGTTACTGTTAATCTTTTGATAATTAAACAACTAATAATTATGCTAAAAGGGTGGCTAAACCGTTGTGCACATTTCATACCAAGTTTTCATAAAATTAGGAATAACATAACTTCATTCAAACATTTATTCGAACACCTAGCATACATTCCATCATTCCCCAAGCCCTAGTAGATAATAGATTAGCTACTCATATCCACAGAAAATTCATGCTAATCAAAGGAAATGAATTCATTCTAAACATAGTCAATGAAGTACGATAAATTATTCGAAAGAAATCTCCAAACATTGAAAAAATATTTACTAACCCTAACATGAATTCTGAAAATTACACTAAAGCTAGAAGGAAATATGGAAAAACAAATGTAAGCAAAACCCGGAATGATTAAAAAACTTCCAAAACATTTCCTTTCTCTCTTTCGCCGCTACATTCCGAAATGAATTCAGAATGACTAGGTTAAGTTTCCAAAATACTATAAATACCTGGACCAAGCCCTTTCCGAAAATACCCTTGCAGACTGAAAAAGTCGTGTCTGCAGGGCACCGCGGCCGCGCCACAAATAGGGATAAATCGATTGCGGCCGCGACCCTTGAGAGAGAATGCTAATGTGATTTCATTAACATCGCGACCGCCACAAAAAAAGAGCTTGAGGCACAACGTCTTTTGAATCAAGTTTTGAGTGGTGCTTCGCTACCGAACCAAAATTAAGTGTAAGTCCTGTCACGTCCGCGATAAAATTTTGGCCATGTTTGACTTGTTGAACTTATTATCAGAAAAAATACCAAAGCTTCGCGGCACCGCCATCTTTTTAGCCAAGTTTCGAGATGGGCATTCGGCCGCGACAACTAGGGATGGCAATGAGACGAGCTGGCTCGCGAGCCTCACGAGCCGGCTCGACCAAAGTTCGGGCTTGGGTTCGTTTGGGACGAGCCAAGCCGAGCCTGGGTTAGGCTCGTAAAACCTGCGAGCCAAGCCCGAGCCCATATATTTCTGTTGGTGGGCTCACGAGCCAGCTCGCGAACCCTAAGTTTTTTAATATATATATATATTATATATAGATATCTATATATACACATATATTATAATTTATATGTTGGTAATACTAATATACATATATACTACAAAATCTAATTCTTTAAAAAACAAGACTTTCCAAACCCTAAAGTTGCTCCACAATTCTCATTTTTCACGCCAGACGCCACACCTCATCTTCCCCACCCCAGCTTGCGCCTGCCGATCTCCATTCTCCAGTCTCCTCCTAGCCCACCACCGGCGAGTGCCGTTCAACTCCAGTCCACTCCACGACACAACTCCTTTGTCTTCGACGGCAGCACCACCAATTCTCTCCGACGGCAACTCCACCTCCAGTCCACCGCGCAAATCCTCCGCCACCACCACACAGCGCCACCACGCCGACAAGTTCAGCACCACGCATTTCTCGCCTCCTCTGTCCACACTCCGCGTTCCAGATCTAAAGGTAAGAACTGAAATGTAATGTTTAATGGTTGATATTTGATTTTTAATGGCCGAAAGTGATGATAAATGGCTGAAATTATCATGTTTAATGGCTGAAAATTGTTGTAATTTGATGTTTATAGGCTGAAATTTGATGTTTATTGGCTGATAGTTGGTTTGTAATGGCTGAAAGTGATGATAAATAGCTGAAATCTTCATGTTTATAGGCTGTAATTTGATGAAATTTATGAAAAATGGCTGAAAGTTTCAAGTTTAATGTCTGAAAATTGATGGAAATTGATGTTTATAGGCTAATTTATTCAAAAGGGTTCCTAGTTCGTACTCCTCTAATTTATATAATTTTCAGATCATTTTCATTGAGAACAAATGATATTTATATGAATTATGTATCTGCTTGTGAACAATGATACTTATATGCAAATTGTGATTTTTAATATAACAATGATACTTATGTTATGCAGGACTGCAGGAGCTTTGCTTGGCAATGCTCTCTTCCCGGATGTCAAAAAGGAGTTTTTCAATATTTGTCTTGGTTTGATAAGCTACTGTTTTAATTGAGAGTTTATTATGAATGTTGATGGATTTTTATGGTTTAATTGAATGTTGCTGGGGTTTATTATGAATCTGGAATCTGGAATGATTGTAATACCTTTATGTACTTTCTGGAATGAATGTAAAGCAGCAGATTTCCCCCTTTTCTTTTTTTCTTTGCCACAATTATTAAAAAAAAAAAAAAAAGCGCAAAAAAAAGGCAGTCAGCCTGGTTCGCGAGCCGAGCCGAGCCCTCACTAGTCAGGCCCCGAGCCAAGCCCGAGCCCGAAATTTATTTATCTCTTTAATTTTTAATATTTTGTTAATATAATAAATTATAATTATTTCACTACAAGAAAAAAGCCCGAATTCCGACGGAAAAAAAACCGACGGAAAATTCCGTCGGTTTCCCGTCGGAATTTCCAACGGAAAACCGACGGAATTCCAACGGCTTTTCCGTCCGTTGGAATTCCGTTGGAATTCCGTCGGAAATTTTGGCGCAATTCTAAAAAAAAAATGCGCCAAATATACCGACGGGATTTCCCGTCGGTTTTCCGTCGGAATTTCAATGAAATAAAAATTCCGACGGAAAACCGACGGGAAATCCCGTCGGTATTTTTTTATTCAACATTAAAAAAATACGAAATAAATTTCCGACGGAAAATCGACGGGAAAATCCCGTCGGTATTTTTTTATTCTTCATTAAAAAATTACCGACGAGATTTCCCGTCGGTTTTCCGTCGGAATTTCAATGAAATAAAAATTCCGACGGAAATCCGACCGGAAAATCCGTCGGTATTTTTTATTCTACATTAAAAAAATACGAAATAAAATTTTCGACGGAAAACCGACGGAAAAATCCCGTCGGTATTTTTTTATTCTTCATTAAAAAAATACCGACGGAAAGGTTTTCCGTCGAAATTTCAATGAAATAAAAATTTCGTTGGTTTTCCGTCGGTTTTCCGTTGGAATTTTTCAATCAAATTTAATTAGAAAAATACGATTATAGTTAATACAAATAATTATATATAATTGTTTGCACTAATAATTCGCGTTTATTGACTTTGTGTAAATATCGGATAAATAGTACAAATAATTTATAAATTTTGATATCAAAGTGGATCTTCAATTTTCAATCTTCTTCAACTTATTTAACTTTTATTAATTGGTTTGATCTTTTTCAACTTCATATTTATCTTTTAATAACGTTAATCCGTAGGTCCTTCGACTTATTTACAATCAAACGCTAGATTTTGGAGAATTTCGCCAAGAACGTCTTTGAGCACTTCGGTAACTCCGTGGAGTTAGCTTGAATATAACGTCAATTCGTCAGTATAATGTCTTAATAACGGAACAAACGACTTGATTTGATAATTTTGGGGAAGA
This sequence comes from Lantana camara, assembly GCA_037501455.1. Classification (NCBI taxonomy): domain Eukaryota; kingdom Viridiplantae; phylum Streptophyta; class Magnoliopsida; order Lamiales; family Verbenaceae; genus Lantana; species Lantana camara. The sequence goes on along the minus strand of CM074857.1, from coordinate 95,468,073 downwards.
ACGCCTTTATATAGGTTTATAATTCAAGAGTTAGAGTTCAACTCAAACTTATTTAATAATTATCTCTTATATTTTTTTTTTAAAGAGATAAATATAATATAAACATATATATTATATATATTACGGTATGTCTAATATGTAATATATATATATATATATATATATATATATATATATATATATATATATATATATATGTTATATGTTATATTACGGTATATGTCTAATATATGTACATATATAATATATATATATTACGGTATATGTCTAATATGTACATATATATATATAAATATAATATATACTATATGTGTATATATATATATATATGTATAATATGTGTATATATATATATATATATGTATAATATGTGTACATATATTATGTATATTACAGTATGTATAATAATAATATATATATATATATATATATATATATATATATATATATATATATATATATATATATATATATATTACAACATGTATAATATTAAAATTTTAAAATATGTATAATATTATCTATATATAACGTTATATGCATATAGTCAATTAAATTAATAATATAAAGTTTATTTGTTCATCTACAATAATATTTTATATAATTTTAAATATATACATTATAATTAAAACACAAAAGTATATAAGCTAGCAATTTTTATATAATATCTCAATAAATATGATTATATTTAATTTAAATAATTATATATTTAAAATTTTATATTTTAAATTAATAATAAAAAAGTATTTAAATAATTAATTGAAATAAGTGTATAAATATATTTAAAGACATAATATTAATAAGAAGTAAGTTGGCCAAGTGGTAAGGGAGTCACCATTTTTCCTTGGAGACCCGAGTTCGAATCCCTTCGTGCACATTTATCGCGAGAATTAATTCTCGCATTTGGGTGGCTCGGTTGGCTCGAGCTCGGCCCGCGGCTTGTCCGAGGAATTGGTATGGCTCGTTTCCGAGGTGGTTCGGGTGTCACAAATGATTTTTTTTATTTTTTATTTATTTATTTATTTTTAATCAATTTCCGACGGAATACCGACGGAAAATTCCGTTGGAATTCCGTCGGTTAACTCAAAAATTAATTTTTTTTTTGCTCCGTTGGAAATCCGTTGGAAATTACTTCGTTGGGGGAAAAAAATGTTCGTTGGAATTTCGTCGGAAATATGTTTCCAACGGAAAAACGACGGAACGGACCCGTCGGAACCCAAATCCGACGATACATTTTCCAACGGGCTTCGTCCCGTCGGTTTTCCGTCGGAATTCGACTTTCCCGACGGAAAACCGAAGGGATTTCCGAAAATCCCGTCGGAAAATGCCCGTCGGTTTTCGGCATTTTTTTTGTAGTGTTTGATCCCATAATAAAATAAATAAATTGTAATTGACCCTGAATAAATAAATTTTGAGGATGTTTGTAAACTGTAAAAATAAATACTTATTAATTTTAAGGGTATTTGTAAACTCTAAAAATAAATATTTATAATAAGAGCAAGATTATATTGTTTTCTATAATTAAGTGAAATTTTGGTTAGATAATATTATCCTCATTAAGATATGCACTGTCACACCCCAAATTTATTAAAAATAAATAGTCATATTACTGACTTATATTTTAGTAATTAAGATACTAACTTATAGAAATTAGATATTTAAAAGTCAACTAGATACTTGACTCTATATATATTATAATCGTTTATTTAGATAATAAATTTGGTATTAATCTAGAATATTCTAGACATTAAGATAAACTCAACAGGATGCATTAGAATATTCATAAAATATATTCTTTAACTTTATAAACTGTAAATGAATTTTATCCTAAATGTTCTAGAAAGGAATAGGATATTTAAACTTACCGGATAAACTTCAAAGGAGCTTTTTAACTATAATAATAATATAGATAAATTCATTTTTATTTACAAATATTTAGTAGCAAATGACTATTTGCTTTCCTCAACCCAACCGGAAAGAGAAAAGATGAGATTGTCGTGTCACAATGTATATCTACAAGAATCCTTCTCATTCCTGATTCCTTTTTGCATGAAGAATTCACACGTTGCCAAGCTAAGCCTATAAGCCATACAAACCTATAAACCTATGGGACATGCAGATTCACACGTTATGACCCTATAAACTAGGTGTTATTCCCTAGGTATAATTAAATAATAATAATTCTCCTATAAATAAAGTCCCAAGCCTGTCACTTTCACCCAACAACAAAAGGTAAGAGCACTTCTAAATTCTCTCTCTATTTTCTTTTCACGAAAATTTAGAAATCAATAAAGAAGATTCCAATTACTTTATGCATATTCTCACCTCTGCACTTGCATGTATTAAATGAATCTAACTGATCACATGTATTATAATTCCAACTATTTTGCATATTTATATCTCTATGATGGGTAATTCTAATTCGAGTCGGACTCGGTTAAATAGGTATAATGAGTGGGCGATTATTTTACACTTGTCCTGTGGTTGGTGGAAAATTTAGGGAAAGTGACCAATCAAATGACAAGTGTAACACACTTGCTCTTTAATTGGTTGAGATTCGGCCGAGTCAAATCTGGGCTAGAATTTTCCATCTATGACATGAAAAATTGGTTTTATTATAATTACAGGTTTATGCACGAACACTTATGTATTACCCATATATATTATATACTATAACAATACCTGTTTACACATATTACTATACATATATACATGCGTTATATATATATATATACCAAATGATGGTTTCTTTCTGTATAATATTTATACCTAAGAGCTACGTTAATATTTATAAATTTGTCTAAAATACATTTAATCCCTTATATTGAAAGAATTTTATTGGTTATAAAAATAAATAGATAAATAAAATTACTGTTTAGGTTTTGCTAACGAGTTTTTATTAATTAACCAATCTAATTGTAAAGCTCTACTTGATTCTTATATATGTGATATGTCTCTAAGTGCAGACACAAACATATATCCAAACATAATTCTGTAGGCCTAATTTAATGCTAACGGCGAAGGATTTAGCGATTCTCAAAGTAACTAACAATTAACTTTCGGTTCGGTATTTTCGGACAGCCACTGTTGCGCGCCTATTGAGCTAAATAATGTAATTAGAAGCTTTGATTTAATTAGACACTAACGTAGATTGTTACTGCTAAATATTAGGTATACCTGCTGTGCAATCTTCGGATCTCTGAATCAGGTTTAGGCGTATACCTGGTGAGTGCTTTTAACTTTTCTTGTTGGGGCATTGAACTATTTATATAGTAAATATTCGCGTATGATCAAACCCATTCGTTATGAATTGTTTTATAATCCCTTTAGATATATATTTGCATTTTAGGATATATATATTGTTATTTGTCGCGATTTGATTATTTATATTACTTCGTATTTTCATTTGTTCGATATACTGTATTATCAAATTGGATGAGCTGGTACTGTTTACTGTTACTGATTGATACCCTTGGGGACGCCCTTGGGAGAGTTGGGCCCAGGTATCGTATAGACGGGGCTATCGGGCGGTACAGGCCGACAGTAGGATTCTCTTTGTCCGATACCATACCGCAGGATTCAATTACATTTACAGCCGGAGGTTGGTTGTAATGGAATTGGATCGGTGTATTGACCCGAACACGGGGTACACCTACTGATACTGTTGTCGGGACGATTTCTCGATATTCGGAGGGAAAAGGGATTTGTTTGATTTATCGGTTTTTGGGAAGTAAAGGTTGAAGAATTCCTGCTCACCGTTGCATCATTCAAAATCATTTATTTTAACTTTATTTAAAATTTTCACCACGTTTAAATTTCTGTTATTTAATGTTTCATATTGCCTTTTGACATTTTACTATATGTATATTCGCCCTCACTAAGTCCTTTTGACTTACAACCCCCTTCTGTTCATTGCCTCAGAATAAGACACCATGTCAGCTCCAACCCCAGTGGAAGAATTCGTCAATAGGAGGCGTCACTTTTTGTTTAAGAAAATAGGTTTTGTGTATGATAGGCCTGGTTGTAAAATAAGGTTTAAGACGTACTCCCTTTTGATCAGTTGTACTTTTCAAATCAGACATCTTATCATTTGTACTAATAAGTCTATCTAATATAAGCTTCCGCTTACTCTTTTAGTTTGATACTACTGTTATGCCGTGAACGTATTATATAAATTCAATATTTAATACGATCATCAGTGGGCCCCGATCATTCTCTGAGAGGGGTACCACATGCACACCAAAATTATGATATTAATATTCTAAAATTACTTTTTATATTTAAATAGAACTCTAGCCTATAATTATTTCTTCTTCTTTATATAAAAAGTTTCTACAAAATCTATAATTATTAGGTAAATTTCTTTTTATAAATTTATTTCTCTCTTTTATTAATTTTATGAATTTATTTATTCTTAAGTCTTTTTATTTTATTTTTTATTATTTATTTTTTACATATATTTCATTTATTATACAGAATTGTTACAAATAATTTTAAACTATTTTTAATACTAATATAATTCATATTAAATTATACAAAATGATTTTAAAAAAAGATTAGGGATAAATATGCAACTTGATAAAAACCAAAAGTAATTCTCAATTTTTTGAATCAAACAATTGATTATTTTTCCACTTTTCACTTTTTTCCCCGAACATTCACTGATTTTATTAAAATTTTATAATTTTAACTTATGTTTTAACTTCTAAGTATGGAGTATAGTTTGTAAACACCCTATATCAAGAAAAATGTAGCCTATCTATTTCAATAATTTGAAATTATTCTTAATTTGTATAAAAATTTAACACAAAATTATAAACGTTTGTTTAGTGATGTCCTAATAAAATAATTTTTCCGACCCCAGTGATCGATAACCTTGGAGTTGCCTCTGACTCCATGGTATTTCGTACCTGCATAGAGCATTGATAGTAACTTTGGCACACTCGTTACGAGTGCCAATTAAAATCTATTTAAATTAATAGATATTTTATCACTATTTTTATTATAATTATTAAATTAATATAAATAAATAGCATAAAAGAATAAAATACCAAACAACATTATCTTTAAAAAAAAATATCAAAAAGAAAAGAAAAAGAACTAAAATGAGGTGAGAAAAAAGATAAGTTAAGAAAATATAATAAAATAAATAAATAAAAAGAAAAGAAGAGAGAAAAACGAAAAAATTGGATAAAAGATTAAAAAAAAAAAAAGAAGACATCAAGAGACCAAGACGGTTACTACTTGGATCTCTCACTTAATATATAACTAGCAACTTTGCACATTCTACGTATGTGCAAATAAAAAAAATAATTATTATATAAATATATTAAAATTATTTTTTGTATTATATATATATTCTATAAGTATTTTTAATATAATCACTAATAAATAAATGAATAAGTAGTATAAGATAATATTATATTAATAATTATGAAATTTTAAAATATAAGTGAAAAGTAATAAAAATTATATAAAAAAGAAAATAAAAAGAATGCAAGCAGTGAAAAACAAAAGAGAAATAATGAGACAGAAAAGAGAAGTTAAAAAAACGTGCATGAAATAAAAAGTCGGATGGAAAGAAAAGTTAATAAATAAATAGAAAAGAAAATATTTTTAGGATCCATCATACCAAATGGGTCTGTCGCTTAACATAATAGTATAGATATAGATATTAGGCCCAGGGATAATAATAATAATATATTCAAACTTACAGCTCGAACGGGGTACGAAAAACAAAATTAACAGTTATTGTATATACACTTTCTTTTTTAGAAAAGCAAGCGTGAATTTCATATTTTTGTTATAGTGGCGGACTTTAGGTGGGCTTGCGTTTAACGGTTTAACCCATTCGAGCTTGACGAACTTAATTGTGCGTACAATATTACTGAGTCATGACATGAGTGTCAGAAATTTTGATAACTAATTGATCATTATCGTTGTGATAAATAACCAAATTCAATTATCATAAGCAATTAGAATTAGCAATTTTCGCACACTTTATGCATGTGAACGAAATAACTATTATTATTAAAATTTATTGAAATTAATATTTTTTTTATAATTATTTTTAATATAACCATTAAATTATAATAAATAAATATGATAATATCATATTCGTAAAATAATAGTTAAAATATCGATTATAAAAATATGAGAGAAAAAAAATAAAATAAAAAGAGCCTAAAATAATTATTAGAAAAAATAATTAAAGGAAAGTGAGAGAAAATGAGTGCTAACACGTTCTTAAAGTATTTTTTTTTTATTAGAAAAAATAATTCTTAAAATAATTATTAGAAAAAAAAAAAACATTCTTAAAGTATGAATTAACCGACATGTCCTCAGAATGATGAAGAAAAATTAATAAATTAGAAAAAAAAAACACAGAGGAAGAATAATGAAAAGAAATAATAAATAAGAAAAAGAAAAAAGAGACGAATAGTCCAACAAACCAAACTCGTATTTGACGATTAATATAAGGGGTGAGCTTGTTAAAATAAAGACCATAATGTATGCTTTATTTTAATAGAAAAGAAATCTGTTCTTTTCTCGGAGTGTCGGGATAAGGATGGAAAAACTTGAGTATATAATCTTAGTTGAAAGTGGCCGTTAAATACCCAGCTTTTTCTGAGAGAGGATATTTACTGTAATGCCATATTTTTTTTCTCATATCCAAATATCACGTTTTCTTGAGCATTATGTTTTTTTTTTTTTTTTTTTACAATGTTCTCAATAAAATCTTCTTTTGACGATTAATATAACGGGCGAGCTTGTTAAAATAAAGACCATAATGTATGTTTTATTTTAATAGAAAAGAAATCTGTTCTTTTCTCGGAGTCTCGGTATAAGGATGGAAAAACTTGAGTATATAATCTTGATTGCAAGTGACCGTTAAATTAAATACCCATCTTTTTCTGGGAGAGGATATTTACTGTAATGCAATTTTTTTTCTCATATCCAAATATCACGTTTTCTTGAGCATTATGTCTATTTTTTTTCTCTCTTGATAATTAACATTATTTGTAGATTAAAAATTCTAATTTCTCCCACCTCCTAATCCCACTTTTTAATTGAACCTCTCTTATCCCAAATTAATCATTAATCATTATCCTAATCATGTTGGAATTTTATTTTTAATTCTTTTAATAAAAATAAAGAAGATTTTATTGAGAACATTGTAAAAAAAAAAAAAAAACATATCGTAAAAGATCGTAAAAGATCTCGACGCGTGAAAAAAATATTGGATATTTTTCTCCAAGACAAATAATTTATTGCACTCTAGCAAAATAAGTTAGATTTTTATGGTTCATTTTATTGTTGAATGTGAGCTTTGTTCTTATTTCAACATATTAATAAAAGAATTACATTTTTCAATATGATTGTATATTGATTTTTTGCTACGAAATAGGAACTGAAAACCTATTATATTTTGGTTTATTTAACATTAACAAAAATTTATTATTAATAGTTAAGTATTAAAAAATAGAAAAATTAATTTACTATTAATAGCTAAGCATCATTAATTACTAATTACTATTATCTATAATTTTATTATTAACGGTTGGGTATCATTCATTACTATTATTTATAAAAGAAAACGTAAACTATACGAATATTAATAACAATTATTTTAGTGAAACAAGATAAGGGCAAACATGATGATGATAACAACTTTTAGAAATATTGTCGAAGAAAAAGTTTTTTATTAAAATCTTATTTATTTGAGTTTGAATGGGTGATGGGTCTATTAAGTCAACATAATGCTGAAAGATGTCCTTGCAAAAAATATTGAATTTGTTTTGAAGGAATATTATTATTATTATTATTATTATTATTATTATTATTATTATTATTGTTTTGAGGATTGAAAGAATATTAATTGATCGTGTATTTTTTTTTTAAAATTTTAAAATATTTTAATTTATTTTATTTAAATTTGAAATCAATTAAAGTCAAAGACCTCTATTTTTTGGCACAGGGCGGCAGCCCGCATGTGATAATTGCTCTGAAATTTGAATAAGGGCGGGAAACTCCGCTCCGGATCCCCCGCTATGTACCCTGCTTTATTTTCCTATTAAACCACTAATATCTCGCCACATGTTTCATTAGATTGAATTAAAATTTTTTTGTTTTCTCCCTTAAAGGCTTATTAAAGGTGGATAAAATTTTCTGTTAGTCGCCCTTTCTCTCTCTACTCTACGTTATCCCAGTAAAGGAAAATTCCTTCTCTTTCATCAATTTTTTTATTTTCTCTCTCCTTACCGATTAAAAAAGGTTCATATGTCTTACATATCCTCTACCTCTCACTTAATATATAGTATAGATTATTATTATAATAATTACACATATATTTCATTATTACTGAACAACTCCGAACAATAATAATAATATTTAATAATTATTATTTTAAAATAAAAAATTATTATTATTATTATTTAATAATATTTAATTTTAAATTATTATTATTATTTTAAAATAATAATCTAATATATATTTAATCAAATTATTATTTAAATTATTTCTTAAATTGAATAGGTAGAGGATATGTAAGGAATATCAACCTTTTTTATCGGTAAGGAGAGACAAAATAAAAATATTGATGAAAGAGAAGGAATTTTCCTTTACTGAGTTAACGTAGAGTAGAGAGAGAAAGAACGACTAATAGAAAATTTTATCCACTGTTAATAAGCCTTAAGAGAGAAAACAGAAATTTTTTAATTAAATCTAATGGAACATGTGGCGAGATATTAGTGGTTTAGTAGGAAAATAAAGCAGGGTACAAGCAGGGGATCCGGAGCGGGGAAACTAAGCCGCGGCTTCTCTTTTACACACTATCACATAACATTTATTCATTCCCAATAGCTTTCCCGACCGCCCTTCTCCTCCACCGGAAAGAAGGCGAAGATAATACAATGGAGTCAACTCTCAAGGTCTGTCGCCTCATCATTTTCGGGTTTTTTTCCCCTATTTTTCGCTTCCATTTTACGTATTTTTATTTTCTGTGTGGTACTTATGTTTGATTGTTTGGGTGCAGCAATATTTTGGGTTCTCGACGTTTCGACCTTACCAGAAAGAAGTAGTCGAGAATATTCTGCAGGGAAAAGATTGTTTAGTTGTTATGGCGACCAGCAGTGGCAAGTCGTTGTGGTAAGTCTTCTAATTGCCTCACTCTTACGATTTCTTCAAGCCTCTGGTCAACAGAATACACAAGAAGAGAAAGTTTAAAATTTAATCACCTAAGATTTAAACGGCCTTAACCGCCTCTGCAAACACATGCACGCTTCAACTTCTGATATTCTTTCTACAGTTACCTGCCTACAGTTCGTCTCCCGTTACTGCACACACACATGCACCCTTCAACTTCTATAGCCTGCACACAACCGCAAACATTTCTTCTTACTGCACACATTCTCCAAACACTTTTCACAAAGATTTCTTCTCCACGTAGGTGCACAACACGAGAATTTGGGATCCATTGATAGTATCAGCACACCATATTCATTGAGTTTCCCCCTTTGCAGGATTTCGGATCGTAGGGTTTTATGGATAATTTTGGGCAACAGATTCACGTCTCTACGCAACATGGAAATCCAGAATTTCAAGAGTTTGCTGCAGATACCAACAGTCTTTTCGATGATTTTGTTGTTGGAGCTTCTGAAGATAATACTCAACTGGATACTTATGATTTTGGATTCGCTGTGAATCTTCATATTGATTCTGGATTATTTCTGCCTCTTGATCCTACGCAGGTATGTTTGTTTCATCTGTTCTGATTATGCTTTTGGACTCTATTCCTTAATTTAACTCATGTTTAATTTAATATTAGATTGTAACAGTCTGGAAGTCATAATATTAATCTTGGGATTTCTCGTGCAGAATTGGGTAAACTGAGTTACGTTATTTCTTTGAACTTTACATTGTTAACTTATGTACAGTTGATATCAACAATGTAAAACTAACGTTGTTTTTGATTTTGAAGAAGGTAATTTTGATGATCTGGATCTTGAAGGTTTTGATTTTGATCAATTGCCTATGCCTCAGGTATATGTTTCTTGTTATCTGTTCCTTACTTCTCTCTTTTAAGGTGAGCTGCATGCATACTTCTTTATCATTCGTGAGTTAATATTAGGGCTTTTGATATGTATGAGATTCTTGAGCATGTATGAGTCATACATGATAAATATGAAGAGTTATATGCATTTATAACATCAGTTGTATGAAGTTTGAGCATGTTTGATCAATTCCATTTTAAAAGGGATACCTGGATGAACTTTGAAGAATTTAAGCATGTTTCCTTGAATCTTATGAAGTCTAATTGATATATATGATTCATATACATGATCTCTGTTCCTTACTCTGTTCTTAATATTTGATCAGTCTTCACATCCTCAAGACTAGTTTGATCCATCTACATTTCTTAAGGATTCTAACGTACAACAAGATCAAGTACCGTTGTTCTTGTCTAAATTTCAATTTTTTTTTCAAGAAGCAACTTGAAACCAGCCAATATATTGGATATTTTGTAGTAGCTTGAGGACGTAAATGGGGACGTAAATGAGACTGTGACTGGTACTGAGGAGGACGTAACTCATGATCAAGCAACTCAACGTCTTGGAGGTGAGGTGTAAATTTTAGAAGCTGTTTAGTTATATGGTTGAGCTCAAATTCGAGTTTAACTTATTTTCTGCTAGTTCAACGAGTATGTCACAAGTCGAAGCTGTTTACATTTTGTTTACAGTTTTTACTTCCATTTTTTGATGCAGTTAGTGAACGTTTACTTGAGAAAGCATTTCAAAACCTCTCTCATGTTTATTCATCACATGCAAATCAAAGTCCTTTAGCCCTTTTTTTTTCTATTTCCTGAGGTGTTATCGTTTGGACTGAACTAAAGGAGCATTAGCGGATTTAACATTTGTATTATAGGTTTTCTTAAATGGTGAGGGTGGATGATTATTGTTGCCGAAGCTCCCTAAAGAGCTGGAATTAGAGAAGGTGTTTTGAGTGTAGGTAGGAGTTTTTTGTGGCCATTCGTTAGACTTAGGGATGGCTGAGTGTTTGGTATTGATGTTAAGGAATTGTTATTGTAGTTTGGCTAAAGTTATGTACTTGTATTATCAAGATAATATCGTAAATATGGCTGCTATAATTCTCGATGCAGGAGATAATCAAAATAATGAAGATGCTGGAGATGACGTAAATGGGGACGTAAATGGGACTGTAACTGGTACCGAGGAGGATGTAACTCGCGATCAAGCAACTCAACGTCTTGGAGGTGAGGTGTAAATTTTAGAAGCTATTTAGTTATATGGTTGAGCTCAAATTCGAGTTTAACTTATTTTCTGCTAGTTCAACGAGTATGTCACAAGTCGAAGCTGTTTACATTTTGTTTACAGTTTGTACTTACATTTTTTGATGCAGTTAGTGAACGTTTACTTGAGAAAGCATTTCAAAACCTCTCTCATATTTTTTCATCACATGCAAAACAAAGTCCTTTAGCCCTTTTTTTTTCTATTTCCTGAGGTGTTATCGTTTGGACTGAACTAAAGGAGCATTAGCGGATTTAACATTTGTATTATAGGTTTTATTAAATGGTGAGGGTGGATGATTATTGTTGCCGAAGCTCCCTAAAGAGCTGGAATTAGAGAAGGTGTTTTGAGTGTAGGTAGGAGTTTTTTGTGGCTATTCGTTAGGCTTAGGGATGGCTGAGTGAATGATTGATCGTTTGGTATTGATGTTAAGGAATTGTTATTGTAGTTTGGCTAAAGTTATGTACTTGTATTATAAAGATAATGCCGTAAATATGGATGCTATAATTCTCTATGCAGGAGATAATCAAAATAATGAAAATCATCATAATGAAGATGTTGGAGATGACGTAAATGGGAATGTAAATGGGACTGTGACTGGTACTGAGGAGGACGTAACTCACGATCAAGCAACTCAACGTCTTGGAGGTGAGGTGTAAATTTTAGAAGCTGTTTAGTTATATGGTTGAGCTCAAATTCGAGTTTAACTTATTTTCTGCTAGTTCAACGAGTATGTCACAAGTCGAAGCTGTTTATATTTTGTTTACAGTTTGTGCTTACATTTTTTGATGCAGTTAGTGAACGTTTACTTGAGAAAGCATTTCAAAACCTTTCTCATGTCTTTTCATCACATGCAAAACAAAGTCCTTTAGCCCTTTTTTTTTCTATTTCCTGAGGTGTTATCGTTTGGACTGAACTAAAGGAGCATTAGCGGATTTAACATTTGTATTATAGGTTTTATTAAATGGTGAGGGTGGATGATTATTGTTGCCGAAGCTCCCTAAAGAGCTGGAATTAGAGAAGGTGTTTTGAGTGTAGGTAGGAGTCTTTTGTGGATATTCGTTATGCTTAGGGATGGCTGAGTGAATGATTGATCGTTTGGTATTGATGTTAAGGAATTGTTATTGTAGTTTGGCTAAAGTTATGTACTTGTATTATAAAGATAATGCCGTAAATATGGATGCTATAATTCTCGATGCAGGAGTTAATCAAAATAATGAAAATCATCATAATGAAGATGCTGGAGATGACGTAAATGGGAATGTAAATGGGACTGTGACTGGTACTGAGGAGGACGTAACTCACGATCAAGCAACTCAACGTCTTGGAGGTGAGGTGTAAATTTTAGAAGCTGTTTAGTTATATGGTTGAGCTCAAATTCGAGTTTAACTTATTTTCTGCTAGTTCAATGAGTATGTCACAAGTCGATGCTGTTTATATTTTGTTTACAGTTTGTGCTTACATTTTTTGATGCAGTTAGTGAACGTTTACTTGAGAAAGCATTTCAAAACCTCTCTCATGTTTATTCATCACATGCAAAACAAAGTCCTTTAACCCTTTTTTCTTCTATTTCCTGAGGTGTTATCGTTTGGACTGAACTAAAGGAGCAATAGCGGATTTAACATTTGTATTATAGGTTTTATTAAATGGTGAGGGTGGATGATTATTGTTGCCGAAGCTCCCTAAAGAGCTGGAATTAGAGAAGGTGTTTTGAGTGTAGGTAGGAGTTTTTTGTGGCCATTCGTTAGGCTTAGGGATGGCTGAGTGTTTGGTATTGATGTTAAGGAATTGTTATTGTAGTTTGGACAAAGTTATGGACTTGTATTATCAAGATAATGTCGTAAATATGGCTGCTATAATTCTCGATGAAGGAGATAATCAAAATAATGAAGATGCTGGAGATGACGTAAATGGGGACGTAAATGGGACTGTGACTGGTACCGAGGAGGACGTAACTCGCGATCAAGCAACTCAACGTCTTGGAGGTGAGGTGTAAATTTTAGAAGCTATTTAGTTATATGGTTGAGCTCAAATTCGAGTTTAACTTATTTTCTGCTAGTTCAACGAGTATGTCACAAGTCGAAGCTGTTTACATTTTGTTTACAGTTTGTACTTACATTTTTTGATGCAGTTAGTGAACGTTTACTTGAGAAAGCATTTCAAAACCTCTCTCATGTTTTTTCATCACATGCAAAACAAAGTCCTTTAGCCCTTTTTTTTTTCTATTTCCTGAGGTGTTATCGTTTGGACTGAACTAAAGGAGCATTAGCGGATTTAACATTTGTATATAGGTTTTATTAAATGGTGAGGGTGGATGATTATTGTTGTCGAAGCTCCCTAAAGAGCTGGAATTAGAGAAGGTGTTTTGAGTGTAGGTAGGAGTTTTTTGTGGCTATTCGTTAGGCTTAGGGATGGCTGAGTGAATGATTGATCGTTTGGTATTGATGTTAAGGAATTGTTATTGTAGTTTGGCTAAAGTTATGTACTTGTATTATAAAGATAATGCCGTAAATATGGATGCTATAATTCTCGATGCAGGAGATAATCAAAATAATGAAAATCATCTTAATGAAGATGCTGGAGATGACGTAAATGGGACTGTGACTGGTACTGAGGAGGACGTAACTCACGATCAAGCAACTCAACGTCTTGGAGGGGAGGTGTAAATTTTAGAAGCTGTTTAGTTATATGGTTGAGCTCAAATTCGAGTTTAACTTATTTTCTGCTAGTTCAACGAGTATGTCACAAGTCGAAGCTGTTTATATTATGTTTACAGTTTGTGCTTACATTTTTTGATGCAGTTAGTGAACGTTTACTTGAGAAAGCATTTCAAAACCTCTCTCATGTTTTTTCATCACATACAAAACAAAGTTCTTTAGCCCCTTTTTTCTTCTATTTCCCGAGGTGTTATCGTTTGGACTGAACTAAAGGAGCATTAGCGGATTTAACATTTATATTATAGGTTTTATTAAATGGTGAGGGTGGATGATGATTATTGCCGAAGCTCCCTAAAGAGCTGGAATTAGAGAAGGTGTTTTGAGTGTAGGTAGGAGTTTTTTGTGGCCATTCGTTAGGCTTAGGGATGGCTGAGTGTTTGGTATTGATGTTAAGGAATTGTTATTGTAGTTTGGCTAAAGTTATGTACTTGTATTATCAAGATAATGTCATAAATATGGCTTCTGTAATTCTCGATGCAGGAGATAATCAAAATAATGAAAATCAACCTAATGAAGATGCTAGAGATGCCGTAAATGGGACTGTGACTGGTACTGAGGAGGACGTAACTCACGATCAAGCAACTCAACATCTTGGAGGTGAGGTGTAAATTTTAGAAGCTGTTTAGTTATATGGTTGAGCTCAAATTCGAGTTTAACTTATTTTCTGCTAGTTCAACGAGTATGTCACAAGTCGAAGCTGTTTATATTATGTTTACAGTTTGTGCTTACATTTTTTGATGCAGTTAGTGAACGTTTACTTGAGAAAGCATTTCAAAACCTCTCTCATGTTTTTTCATCACATACAAAACAAAGTTCTTTAGCTCCTTTTTTCTTCTATTTCCCGAGGTGTTATCGTTTGGACTGAACTAAAGGAGCATTAGCGGATTTATCATTTATATTATAGGTTTTATTAAATGGTGAGGGTGGATGATGATTATTGCCGAAGCTCCCTAAAGAGCTGGAATTAGAGAAGGTGTTTTGAGTGTAGGTAGGAGTTTTTTGTGGCCATTCGTTAGGCTTAGGGATGGCTGAGTGTTTGGTATTGATGTTAAGGAATTGTTATTGTAGTTTGGCTAAAGTTTTGTACTTGTATTATCAAGATAATGTCGTAAATATGGCTTCTGTAATTCTCGATGCAGGAGATAATCAAAATAATGAAAATCAACCTAATGAAGATGCTAGAGATGACGTAAATGGGACTGTGACTGGTACTGAGGAGGACGTAACTCACGATCAAGCAACTCAACGTCTTGGAGGTGAGGTGTAAATTTTAGAAGCTATTTAGTTATATGGTTGAGCTCACATTCGAGTTTAACTTATTTTCTGCTAGTTCAACTAGTATTTCACAAGTCAAAGCTGTTTACATTTTGTTTACAGTTTTTACTTACATTTTTTGATGCAGTTAGTGAACGTTTACTTGAAAAAGCATTTCAAAACCTCTCTCATGTTTTTTTCATCACATGAAAAACAAAGTCCTTTAGCCCTTTTTTCTTCTATTTCCTGAGGTGTTATCGTTTGGACTGAACTAAAGGAACATTAGCGGATTTAACATTTATATTATCAGTTTTATTAAATGGTGAGGGTGGATGATTATTGTTGCCGAAGCTCCCTAAAGAGCTGGAATTAGAGAAGGTGTTTTGAGTGTAGGTAGGAGTTTTTTGTGGCCATTCGTTAGGCTTAGGGATGGCTGAGTGAATGATTGATCGTTTGGTATTGATGTTAAGGAATTGTTATTGTAGTTTGGCTAAACTTATGTACTTGTATTATCAAGATAATATCGTAAATATGGATGCTGTAATTCTCGATGCAGGAGATAATCAAAATAATGAAAATCAACATAATGAAGATGCTGGAGATGACATAAATGGGAACGTAAATGGGACGTGACTGGTACTGAGGAGGACGTAACTCACGATCAACAACTCAACGTCTTGGAGGTGAGGTGTAAATTTTAGAAGCTATTTAGTTATATGGTTGAGCTCAAATTTGAGTTTAACTTATTTTCTGCTAGTTCAACGAGTATTTCACAAGTCAAAGCTGTTTACATTTTGTTTACAGTTTGTACTTACATTTTTTGATGCAGTTAGTGAAAGTTTACTTGAAAAAGCATTTCAAAACCTCTCTCATGTTTTTTTAATCACATGAAAAACAAAGTCCTTTAGCCCTTTTTTCTTCTATTTCCTGTGGTGTTATCGTTTGGACTGAACTAAAGGAACATTAGCGGATTTAACATTTGTATTATCAGTTTTATTAAATGGTGAGGGTGGATGATTATTGTTGTCGAAGCTCCCTAAAGAGCTAGAATTAGAGAAGGTGTTTTGCGTGTAGGTAGGAGTTTTTTGTGGCCATTCGTTAGGCTTAGGGATGGATGAGTGAATGAATGATCGTTTGGTATTGATGTTAAGGAATTGTTATTGTAGTTTGGTTAAACTTATGTACTTGTATTATCAATATAATATCGTAAATATGGATGCTGCAATTCTCGATGCAGGAGATAATCAAAATAATGAAAATCAACATAATGAAGATGCTGGAGATGACATAAATGGGAACGTAAATGGGACGTGACTGGTACAGAGGAGGACGTAACTCACGATCAAGCTACTCAACATCTTGGAGG
Source organism: Lantana camara (assembly GCA_037501455.1). Classification (NCBI taxonomy): domain Eukaryota; kingdom Viridiplantae; phylum Streptophyta; class Magnoliopsida; order Lamiales; family Verbenaceae; genus Lantana; species Lantana camara. Next base: position 95,451,430 of record CM074857.1, on the reverse strand, counting down.
TGAGGTGTAAATTTTAGAAACTGTTTAGTTATATGGTTGAGCTCAAATTCGAGTTTAACTTATTTTCTGCTAGTTCAACGAGTATGTCACAAGTCGAAGTTGTTTACATTTTGTTTACAGTTTATACTTACATTCTTGGATGCCGTTAGTGAACGTTTACTTGAGAAAGCATTTCAAAATCTCTCTCATGTTTTTTCATCACATGCAAAACAAAGTCTTTTAGCCCTATTTTCTTCTATTAAATGATGAATATGAAGAGTTATATGCATTTATAACATCAGTTGTATGAAGTTTGAGCATGTTTGATCAATTCCATTTTAAGAGGGTTACGTGGATGAACTTTGAAGAATTTAAGCATGTTTCCTTGAATCTTATGAAGTCTAAATGATATATACGATTCATATACATGATCTCTGTTCCTTACTCTATTCTTAATATTTGATCAGTCTTCACATCCTCAAGACCAGTTTGATCCATCTACATTTCTTTAGGATTCAAACGTACAACAAGATCAGGTACCGTTGTTCTTGTCAAAATTTCAAATTTTTTTTTCAAGACGTAACTTGAAACCAGCCAATATATTGGATATTTTGTAGTAGCTTGAGGACGTAAATGGGGACGTAAATGGGACTGTGACTAGTACTGAGGAGGACGTAACTCACGATCAAGCAACTCAACGTCTTGGAGGTGAGGTGTAAATTTTAGAAGCTGTTTAGTTATATGGTTGACCTCAAATTCGAGTTTAACTTATTTTCTGCTAGTTCAACGAGTATGTCACAAGTCGAAGCTGTTTACATTTTGTTTACAGTTTGTACTTACATTTTTTGATGCAGTTAGTGAACGTTTACTTGAGAAAGCATTTCAAAACCTCTCTCATGTTTTTTCATCACATGCAAAACAAAGTCTTTTAGCCCTATTTTCTTCTATTAAATGATGAATATGAAGAGTTATATGCATTTATAACATCAGTTGTATGAAGTTTGAGCATGTTTGATCAATTCCATTTTAAGAGGGTTACATGGATGAACTTCGAAGAATTTAAGCATGTTTCCTTGAATCTTATGAAGTCTAAATGATATATATGATTCATATACATGATCTCTGTTCTTTACTCTGTTCTTAATATTTGATCAGTCTTCACATCCTCAAGACTAGTTTGATCCATCTACAATTCTTAAGGATTCTAACGTACAACAAGATCAGGTACCGTTGTTCTTGTCTAAATTTCAATTTTGTTTTTCAAGAAGTAACTTGAAACCAGCCAATATATTGGATATTTTGTAGTAGCTTGAGGACGTAAATGGGGACGTAAATGAGACTGTGACTGGTACTGAGGAGGACGTAACTCACGATCAAGCAACTCAACGTCTTGGAGGTGAGATGTAAATTTTAGAAGCTGTTTAGTTATATGGTTGAGCTCAAATTCGAGTTTAACTTATTTTCTGCTAGTTCAACGAGTATGTCACAAGTCGAAGCTGTTTACATTTTGTTTACAGTTTGTACTTACATTTTTTGATGCAGTTAGTGAACGTTTACTTGAGAAAGCATTTCAAAACCTCTCTCATGTTTTTTCATCACATGCAAAACAAAGTCCTTTAGCCCTTTTTTTTTTTCTATTTCCTGAGGTGTTATCGTTTGGACTGAACTAAAGGAGCATTAGCGGATTTAACATTTGTATTATAGGTTTTATTAAATGGTGAGGGTGGATGATTATTGTTGCCGAAGCTCCCTAAAGAGCTGGAATTAGAGAAGGTGTTTTGAGTGTAGGTAGGAGTTTTTTGTGGCTATTCGTTAGGCTTAGGGATGGCTGAGTGAATGATTGATCGTTTGGTATTGATGTTAAGGAATTGTTATTGTAGTTTGGCTAAAGTTATGTACTTGTATTATAAAGATAATGCCGTAAATATGGATGCTATAATTCTCGATGCAGGAGATAATCAAAATAATGAAAATCATCATAATGAAGATGCTGGAGATGACGTAAATGGGAACGTAAATGGGACTGTGACTGGTACTGAGGAGGACGTAACTCACGATCAAGCAACTCAACGTCTTGGAGGTGAGGTGTAAATTTTAGAAGCTGTTTAGTTATATGGTTGAGCTCAAATTCGAGTTTAACTTATTTTCTGCTAGTTCAACGAGTATGTCACAAGTCGAAGCTGTTTATATTATGTTTACAGTTTGTGCTTACATTTTTTGATGCAGTTAGTGAACGTTTACTTGAGAAAGCATTTCAAAACCTCTCTCATGTTTTTTCATCACATACAAAACAAAGTCCTTTAGCCCCTTTTTTCTTCTATTTCCCGAGGTGTTATCGTTTGGACTGAACTAAAGGAGCATTAGTGGATTTAACATTTATATTATAGGTTTTATTAAATGGTGAGGGTGGATGATGATTATTGCCGAAGCTCCCTAAAGAGCTGGAATTAGAGAAGGTGTTTTGAGTGTAGGTAGGAGTTTTTTGTGGCCATTCGTTAGGCTTAGGGAAGGCTGAGTGTTTGGTATTGATGTTAAGGAATTGTTATTGTAGTTTGGCTAAAGTTATGTACTTGTATTATCAAGATAATGTCGTAAATATGGCTTCTGTAATTCTCGATGCAGGAGATATTCAAAATAATGAAAATCAACCTAATGAAGATGCTAGAGATGACGTAAATGGGACTGTGACTGGTACTGAGGAGGACGTAACTCACGATCAAGCAACTCAACGTCTTGGAGGTGAGGTGTAAATTTTAGAAGCTATTTAGTTATATGGTTGAGCTCAAATTCGAGTTTAACTTATTTTCTGCTAGTTCAACTAGTATTTCACAAGTCAAAGCTGTTTATATTATGTTTACAGTTTTTACTTACATTTTTTGATGCAGTTAGTGAACGTTTACTTGAAAAAGCATTTCAAAACCTCTCTCATGTTTTTTTCATCACATGAAAAACAAAGTCCTTTAGCCCTTTTTTCTTCTATTTCCTGAGGTGTTATCGTTAGGACTGAACTAAAGGAACATTAGCGGATTTAACATTTGTATAATCAGTTTTATTAAATGGTGAGGGTGGATGATTATTGTTGTCGAAGCTCCCTAAAGAGCTGGAATTAGAGAAGGTGTTTTGAGTGTAGGTAGGAGTTTTTTGTGGCCATTCGTTAGACTTAGGGATGGCTGAGTGAATGATTGATCGTTTGGTATTGATGTTAAGGAATTGTTATTGTAGTTTGGCTAAACTTATGTACTTATATTAACAAGATAATATCGTAAATATGGATGCTGTAATTCTCGATGCAGGAGATAATCAAAATAATGAAAATCAACATAATGAAGATGCTGGAGATGACATAAATGGGAACGTAAATGGGACGTGACTGGTACTGAGGAGGACGTAACTCACGATCAAGCAACTCAACGTCTTGGAGGTGAGGTGTAAATTTTAGAAGCTATTTAGTTATATGGTTGAGCTCAAATTCGAGTTTAACTTATTTTCTGCTAGTTCAACGAGTATGTCACAAGTCGAAGTTGTTTACATTTTGTTTACAGTTTGTACTTACATTCTGGGATGCAGTTAGTGAACGTTTACTTGAGAAAGCATTTCAAAATCTCTCTCATGTTTTTTCATCACATGCAAAACAAAGTCTTTTAGCCCTATTTTCTTCTATTAAATGATGAATATGAAGAGTTATATGCATTTATAACATCAGTTGTATGAAGTTTGAGCATGTTTGATCAATTCCACTTTAAGAGGGTTACATGGATGAACTTTGAAGAATTTAAGCATGTTTCCTTGAATCTTATGAAGTCTAATTGATATATATGATTCATATACATGATCTCTGTTCCTTACTCTGTTCTTAATATTTGATCAGTCTTCACATCCTCAAGACCAGTTTGATCCATCTACATTTCTTCAGGATTCTAACGTACAACAAGATCAGGTACCGTTGTTCTTGTCAAAATTTCAATTTTTTTTTTCAAGACGTAACTTGAAACCAGCCAATATATTGGATATTTTGTAGTAGCTTGAGGACGTAAATGGGGACGTAAATGGGACTGTGACTAGTACTGAGGAGGACGTAACTCACGATCAAGCAACTCGACGTCTTGGAGGTGAGGTGTAAATTTTAGAAGCTGTTTAATTATATGGTTGAGCTCAAATTCGAGTTTAACTTATTTTCTGCTTGTTCAACGAGTATTTCACAAATCAAAGCTGTTTACATTTTGTTTACAGTTTGTACTTACATTTTTTGATGCAGTTAGTGAAAGTTTACTTGAAAAAGCATTTCAAAACCTCTCTCATGTTTTTTTCATCACATGAAAAACAAAGTCCTTTAGCCCTTTTTTCTTCTATTTCCTGAGGTGTTATCGTTTGGACTGAACTAAAGGAACATTAGCGGATTTAACATTTGTATTATCAGTTTTATTAAATGGTGATGGTGGATGATTATTGTTGCCGAATCTCCCTAAAGAGCTGGAATTAGAGAAGGTGTTTTGAGTGTAGGTAGGAGTTTTTTGTGGCCATTCGTTAGGCTTAGGGATGGCTGAGTGAATGATTGATCGTTTGGTATTGATGTTAAGGAATTGTTATTGTAGTTTGGCTAACATATGTACTTGTATTATCAAGATAATATCGTAAATATGGATGCTGTATTTCTCGATGCAGGAGATAATCAAAATAATGAAAATCAACATAATGAAGATGCTGGAGATGACGTAAATGGGACTTGACTGATACTGAGGAGGACGTAACTCACGATCAAGCAACTCAACATCTTGGAGGTGAGGTGTAAGTTTTAGAAGCTGTTTAGTTATATGGTTGAGCTCAAATTCGAGTTTAACTTATTTTCTGCTAGTTCAACGAGTATGTCACAAGTCGAAGTTGTTTACATTTTGTTTACAGTTTGTACTTACATTCTTGGATGCAGTTAGTGAACGTTTACTTGAGAAAGCATTTCAAAACCTCTCTCATGTTTTTTCATCACATGCAAAACAAAGTCTTTTAGCCCTATTTTCTTCTATTAAATGATGAATATGAAGAGTTATATGCATTTATAACATCAGTTGTATGAAGTTTGAGCATGTTTGATCAATTCCATTTTAAGAGGGTTACGTGGATGAACTTTGAAGAATTTAGGCATGTTTCCTTGAATCTTATGAAGTCTAAATGATATATACGATTCATATACATGATCTCTGTTCCTTACTCTGTTCTTAATATTTGATCAGTCTTCACATCCTCAAGACCAGTTTGATCCATCTACATTTCTTCAGGATTCTAACGTATAACAAGATCAGGTACCGTTGTTCTTGTCAAAATTTCAAAATTTTTTTTCAAGACGTAACTTGAAACCAGCCAATATATTGGATATTTTGTAGTAGCTTGAGGACGTAAATGGGGACGTAAATGGGACTGTGACTGGTACTGAGGAGGACGTAACTCACGATCAAGCAACTCAACGTCTTGGAGGTGAGATGTAAATTTTAGAAGCTGTTTAGTTATATGGTTGAGCTCAAATTCGAGTTTAACTTATTTTCTGCTAGTTCAACTAGTATTTCACAAGTCAAAGCTGTTTACATTTTGTTTATAGTTTTTACTTACATTTTTTGATGCAGTTAGTGAAAGTTTACTTGAAAAAGCATTTCAAAACCTCTCTCATGTTTTTTTCATCACATGAAAAACAAAGTCCTTTAGCCCTTTTTTCTTCTATTTCCTGAGGTGTTATCGTTTGGACTGAACTAAAGGAACATTAGCGGATTTAACATTTGTATTATCAGTTTTATTAAATGGTGAGTGTGGATGATTATTGTTGCCGAAGCTCCCTAAAGAGCTGGAATTAGAGAAGGTGTTTTGAGTGTAGGTAGGAGTTTTTTGTGGCCATTCGTTAGGCTTAGGGATGGCTGAGTGAATGATTGATCATTTGGTATTGATGTTAAGGAATTGTTATTGTAGTTTGGCTAAACATATGTACTTGTAATATCAAGATAATATCGTAAATATGGATGCTGCAATTCTCGATGCAGGAGATAATCAAAATAATGAAAATCAACATAATGAAGATGCTGGAGATGACGTAAATGGGACGTGACTGGTACTGAGGAGGACGTAACTCACGATCAAGCAACTCAACGTCTTGGAGGTGAGGTGTAAGTTTTAGAAGCTATTTAGTTATATGGTTGAGCTCAAATTCGAGTTTAACTTATTTTCTGCTAGTTCAACGAGTATGTCACAAGTCGAAGTTGTTTACATTTTGTTTACAGTTTGTACTTACATTCTTGGATGCAGTTAGTGAACGTTTACTTGAGAAAGCATTTCAAAACCTCTCTCATGTTTTTTCATCACATGCAAAACAATGTCTTTTAGCCCTATTTTCATCTATTAAATGATGAATATGAAGAGTTATATGCATTTATAACATCAGTTGTATGAAGTTTGAGCATGTTTGATCAATTCCATTTTAAGAGGGTTATGTGGATGAACTTTGAAGAATTTAAGCATGTTTCCTTGAATCTTATGAAGTCTAAATGATATATACGATTCATATACATGATCTCTGTTCCTTACTCTGTTCTTAATATTTGATCAGTCTTCACATCCTCAAGACCAGTTTGATCCATCTACATTTCTTCAGGATTCTAATGTACAACAAGATCAGGTACCGTTGTTCTTGTCAAAATTTCAATTTTTTTTTCAAGACGTAACTTGAAACCAGCCAATATATTGGATATTTTGTAGTAGCTTGAGGACGTAAATGGGGACGTAAATGGGACTGTGACTGGTACTGAGGAGGACGTAACTCACGATCAAGCAACTCAACGTCTTGGAGGTGAGATGTAAATTTTAGAAGCTGTTTAGTTATATGGTTGAGCTCAAATTCGAGTTTAACTTATTTTCTACTAGTTCAACGAGTATGTCACAAGTCGAAGTTGTTTACATTTTGTTTACAGTTTGTACTCACATTCTTGGATGCAGTTAGTGAACGTTTACTTGAGAAAGCATTTCAAAACCTCTCTCATGTTTTTTCATCACATGCAAAACAAAGTCTTTTAGCCCTATTTTCTTCTATTAAATGATGAATATGAAGAGTTATATGCATTTATAACATCAGTTGTACGAAGTTTGAGCATGTTTGATCAATTCCATTTTAAGAGGGTTACATGGATGAACTTTGAAGAATTTAAGCATGTTTCCTTGAATCTTATGAAGTCTAAATGATATATATGATTCATATACATGATCTCTGTTCCTTACTCTGTTCTTAATATTTGATCAGTCTTCACATCCTCAAGACCAGTTTGATTCATCTACATTTCTTCAGGATTCTAACGTACAACAAGATCAGGTACCGTTGTTCTTGTCTAAATTTCAAATTTTTTTTTCAAGACTTAACTTGAAACCAGCCAATATATTGGATATTTTGTAGTAGCTTGAGGACGTAAATGGGGACGTAAATGGGATTGTGACTGGTACTGTGGAGGAAGTAACTCACGATCAAGCAACTCAACGTCTTGGAGGTGAGGTGTAAATTTTAGAAGTTGTTTAGTTATATGGTTGAGCTCAAATTCGAGTTTAACTTATTTTCTACTAGTTCAACGAGTATGTCACAAGTCGAAGTTGTTTACATTTTGTTTACAGTTTTTACTTACATTTTTTGATGCAGTTAGTGAACGTTTACTTGAGAAAGCATTTCAAAACCTCTCTCATGTTTATTCATCACATGCAAAACAAAGTCCTTTAACCCTTTTTTTTTCTATTTCCTGAGGTGTTATCGTTTGGACTGAACTAAAGGAGCATTAGAGGATTTAACATTTGTATTATAGGTTTTATTAAATGGTGAGGGTGGATGATTATTGTTGCCGAAGCTCCCTAAAGAGCTGGAATTAGAGAAGGTGTTTTGAGTGTAGGTAGGAGTTTTTTGTGGCCATTCGTTAGGCTTAGGGATGGCTGAGTGTTTGGTATTGATGTTAAGGAATTGTTATTGTAGTTTGGCTAAAGTTATGGACTTGTATTATCAAGATAATATCGTAAATATGGCTGCTATAATTCTCGATGTAGGAGATAATCAAAATAATGAAGATGCTGGAGATGACGTAAATGGGGACGTAAATGGGACTGTGACTAGTACTGAGGAGGACGTAACTCACGATCAAGCAACTCGAAGTCTTGGAGGTGAGGTGTAAATTTTAGAAGCTGTTTAATTATATGGTTGAGCTCAAATTCGAGTTTAACTTATTTTCTGCTAGTTCAACGAGTATTTCACAAGTCAAAGCTGTTTACATTTTGTTTACAGTTTGTACTTACATTTTTTGATGCAGTTAGTGAAAGTTTACTTGAAAAAGCATTTCAAAACCTCTCTCATGTTTTTTTCATCACATGAAAAACAAAGTCCTTTAGCCCTTTTTTCTTCTATTTCCTGAGGTGTTATCGTTTGGACTGAACTAAAGGAACATTAGCGGATTTAACATTTGTATTATAGGTTTTATTAAATGGTGAGGGTGGATGATTATTGTTGCCGAAGCTCCCTAAAGAGCTGGAATTAGAGAAGGTGTTTTGAGTGTAGGTAGGAGTTTTTTGTGGCTATTCGTTAGGCTTAGGGATGGCTGAGTGAATGATTGATCGTTTGGTATTGATGTTAAGGAATTGTTATTGTAGTTTGGCTAAAGTTATGTACTTGTATTATAAAGATAATGCCGTAAATATGGATGCTATAATTCTCGATGCAGGAGATAATCAAAATAATGAAAATCATCATAATGAAGATGCTGGAGATGACGTAAATGGGAACGTAAATGGGACTGTGACTGGTACTGAGGAGGACGTAACTCACGATCAAGCAAGTCAACGTCTTGGAAGTGAGGTGTAAATTTTAGAAGCTGTTTAGTTATATGGTTGAGCTCAAATTTGAGTTTAACTTATTTTCTGCTAGTTCAACGAGTATGTTAAGAGTCGAAGATGTTTATATTTTGTTTACAGTTTGTGCTTACATTTTTTGTGCAGTTAGTGAACGTTTACTTGAGAAAGCATTTCAAAACCTCTCTCATGTTTTTTCATCACATACAAAACAAAGTCCTTTAGCCCCTTTTTCCTTCTATTTCCTGAGGTGTTATCGTTTGGACTGAACTAAAGGAGCATTAGCGGATTTAACATTTATATTATAGGTTTTATTAAATGGTAAGGGTGGATGATTATTATTGCCGAAGCTCCCTAAAGAGCTGGAATTAGAGAAGGTGTTTTGAGTGTAGGTAGGAGTTTTTTGTGGCCATTCGTTAGGCTTAGGGATGGCTGAGTGTTTGGTATTGATGTTAAGGAATTGTTATTGTAGTTTGGCTAAAGTTATATACTTGTATTATCAAGATAATGTCGTAAATATGGCTTCTGTAATTCTCGATGCAGGAGATAATCAAAACAATGAAAATCAACCTAATAAAGATGCTAGAGATGACGTAAATGGGACTGTGACTGGTACTGAGGAGGACGTAACTCACGATCAAGCAACTCAACGTCTTGGAGGTGAGGTGTAAATTTTAGAAGCTATTTAGTTATATGGTTGAGCTCAAATTCGAGTTTAACTTATTTTCTGCTAGTTCAACTAGTATTTCACAAGTCAAAGCTGTTTACATTTTGTTTACAGTTTTTACTTACATTTTTTGATGCAGTTAGTGAAAGTTTACTTGAAAAAGCATTTCAAAACCTCTCTCATGTTTTTTTCATCACATGAAAAACAAAGTCCTTTAGCCCTTTTTTCTTCTATTTCCTGAGGTGTTATCGTTTGGACTGAACTGAAGGAACATTAGCGGATTTAACATTTGTATTATCAGTTTTATTAAATGGTGAGGGTGGATGATTATTGTTGCCGAAGCTCCCTAAAGAGCTAGAATTAGAGAAGGTGTTTTGCGTGAAGGTAGGAGTTTTTTGTGGCCATTCGTTAGGCTTAGGGATGGATGAGTGAATGAATGATCGTTTGGTATTGATGTTAAAGAATTGTTATTGTAGTTTGGTTAAACTTATGTACTTGTATTATCAAGATAATATCGTAAATATGGATGCTGCAATTCTCGTTGCAGGAGATAATCAAAATAATGAAAATCAACATAATGAAGATGCTGGAGATGACGTAAATGGGACATGACTGGTACTGAGGAGGACGTACCTCACGATCAAGCAACTCAACGTCTTGGAGGTGAGGTGTAAGTTTTAGAAGCTGTTTAGTTATATGGTTGAGCTCAAATTCGAGTTTAACTTATTTTCTGCTAGTTCAACGAGTATGTCACAAGTCGAAGTTGTTTACATTTTGTTTACAGTTTGTACTTACATTCTGGGATGCAGTTAGTGAACGTTTACTTGAGAAAGCATTTCAAAATCTCTCTCATGTTTTTTCATCACATGCAAAACAAAGTCTTTTAGCCCTATTTTCTTCTATTAAATGATGAATATGAAGAGTTATATGCATTTATAACATCAGTTGTACGAAGTTTGAGCATGTTTGATCAATTCCATTTTAAGAGGGTTACATGGATGAACTTTGAAGAATTTAAGCATGTTTCCTTGAATCTTATGAAGTCTAATTGATATATATGATTCATATACATGATCTCTGTTCCTTACTCTGTTCTTAATATTTGATCAGTCTTCACATCCTCAAGATCAGTTTGATCCATCTACATTTCTTCAGGATTCTAACGTACAACAAGATCAGGTACCGTTGTTCTTGTCAAAATTTCAATTTTTTTTTTCAAGAAGTAACTTGAAACCAGCCAATATATTGGATATTTTGTAGTAGCTTGAGGACGTAAATGGGACTGTGACTGGTACCGAGGAGGACGTAACTCACGATCAAGCAACTCAACGTCTTGGAGTTGAGGTGTAAATTTTAGAAGCTGTTTAGTTATATGGTTGAGCTCAAATTCGAGCTTAACTTATGTTCTGCTAGTTCAACGAGTATGTCACAAGTCGAAGCTGTTTACATTTTGTTTACAGTTTGTACTTACATTTTTTGATGCAGTTAGTGAACGTTTACTTGAGAAAGCATTTCAAAACCTTTCTCCTGTTTTTTCATCACATGCAAAACAAAGTCCTTTAGCCCTTTTTTTTCTATTTCCTGAGGTGTTATCGTTTGGACTGAACTAAAGGAGCATTAGCGGATTTAACATTTGTATTATAGGTTTTATTAAATGGTGAGGGTGGATGATTATTGTTGCCGAAGCTCCCTAAAGAGCTGGAATTAGAGGAGGTGTTTTGAGTGTAGGTAGGAGTTTTTTGTGGCTATTCGTTAGGCTTAGGGATGGCTGAGTGAATGATTGATCGTTTGGTATTGATGTTATGGAAATGTTATTGTAGTTTGGCTAAAGTTATGTACTTGTATTATAAAGATAATGCCGTAAATATGGATGCTATAATTCTCGATGCAGGAGATAATCAAAATAATGAAAATCATCATAATGAAGATGCTGGAGATGACGTAAATGGGACCGTGACTGGTAATGAGGAGGACGTAACTCACGATCAAGCAACTCAACGTCTTGGAGGTGAGGTGTAAATTTTAGAAGCTGTTTAGTTATATGGTTGAGCTCAAATTCGAGTTTAACTTATTTTCTGCTAGTTCAACGAGTATGTCACAAGTCGAAGCTGTTTATATTTTGTTTACAATTTGTGCTTACATTTTTTGATGCAGTTAGTGAACGTTTACTTGAGAAAGCATTTCAAAACCTCTCTTATGTTTTTTCATCACATACAAAACAAAGTCCTTTAGCCCCTTTTTTCTTCTATTTCCTGAGGTGTTATCGTTTGGACTGAACTAAAGGAGCATTAGCGGATTTAACATTTATATTATCGGTTTTATTAAATGGTGAGACTGGATGATGATTATTGCCGAAGCTCCCTAAAGAGCTGGAATTAGAGAAGGTGTTTTGAGTGTAGGTAGGAGTTTTTTGTGGCCATTCGTTAGGCTTAGGGATGGCTGAGTGAATGATTGATCGTTTGGTATTGATGTTAAGGAATTGTTATTGTAGTTTGGTTAAACTTATGTACTTGTATTATTAAGATAATATCGTAAATATGGATGCTGCAATTCTCGATGCAGGAGATAATCAAAATAATGAAAATCAACATAATGAAGATGCTGGAGATGACATAAATGGGAACGTAAATGGGACGTGACTGGTACTGAGGAGGACGTAACTCACGATCAAGCTACTCAACATCTTGGAGGTGAGGTGTAAATTTTAGAAGCTGTTTAGTTATATGGTTGAGCTCAAATTCGAGTTTAACTTATTTTCTGCTAGTTCAACGAGTATGTCACAAGTCGAAGTTGTTTACATTTTGTTTACAGTTTGTACTTACATTCTTGGATGCAGTTAGTGAACGTTTACTTGAGAAAGCATTTCAAAACCTCTCTCATTTTTTTTCATCACATGCAAAACAAAGCCTTTTAGCCCTATTTTCTTCTATTAAATGATGAATATGAAGAGTTATATGCATTTATAACATCAGTTGTACGAAGTTTGAGCATGTTTGATCAATTCCATTTTAAGAGGGTTACATGGATGAACTTTGAAGAATTTAAGCATGTTTCCTTGAATCTTATGAAGTCTAAATGATATATATGATTCATATACATGATCTCTGTTCCTTACTCTGTTCTTAATATTTGATCAGTCTTCACATCCTCAATACCAGTTTGATCCATGTATATTTCTTCAGGATTCTAACGTACAACAAGATCAGGTACCGTTGTTCTTGTCAAAATTTCAATTTTTTTTTCAAGAGGTAACTTGAAACAAGCCAATATATTGGATATTTTGTAGTAGCTTGAGGACGTAAATGGGACTGTGACTGGTACCGAGGAGGACGTAACTCACGATCAAGCAACTCAACGTCTTGGAGTTGAGGTGTAAATTTTAGAAGCTGTTTAGTTATATGGTTGAGCTCAAATTCGAGTTTAACTTATTTTCTGCTAGTTCAACGAGTATGTCACAAGTCGAAGCTGTTTACATTTTGTTTACAGTTTGTACTTACATTTTTTGATGCAGTTAGTGAACGTTTACTTGAGAAAGCATTTCAAAACCTCTCTCATGTTTATTCATCAAATGCCAAACAACGTCCTTTAGCCCATTTTTTTTTTCTATTTCCTGAGGTGTTATCGTGTGGACTGAACTAAAGGAGCATTAGCGGATTTAACATTTGTATTATAGGTTTTATTAAATGGTGAGGGTGGATGATTATTGTTGCCGAAGCTCCCTAAAGAGATGGAATTAGAGAAGGTGTTTTGAGTGTAGGTAGGAGTTTTTTGTGGCCATTCGTTAGGCTTAGGGATGGCTGAGTGAATGATTGATCGTTTGGTATTGATGTTAAGGAATTGTTATTGTAGTTTGGCTAAAGTTATATACTTGTATTATCAAGATAATGTCGTAAATATGGTTGCTGTAATTCTCGATGCAGGAGATAATCAAAATAATGAAAATCAACATAATGAAGATGCTGGAGAAGACATAAATGGGACTGTGACTGATACTGAGGAGGACGTAACTCACGATCAAGCAACTCAACGTCTTGGAGATGAGGTGTAAGTTTTAGAAGCTGTTTAGTTATATGGTTGAGCTCAAATTCGAATTTAACTTATTTTTTGCTAGTTCAACGAGTATGTCACAAGTCGAAGCTATTTATATTTTGTTTACAGTTCGTACTTACATTTTTTGATGCAGTTAGTGAACGTTTACATGAGAAAGCATTTCAAAACTCTCTCATGTTTTTTCATCACAAGCAAAACAAAGTCCTTTAGCCCTTTTTTCTTCTATTTCCTGAGGTGTTATCGTTTGGACTGAACTCAAGGAGCATTAGCGGATTTAACATTTCTATTATAGGTTTTACTAAATGGTGAGGTGGGTGATTATTGTTGCCGAAGCTCCCTAAAGAGCTGGAATTAGAGAAGGTGTTTTGAGTGTAGGTAGGAGTTTTTTGTGGCCATTCGTTAGGCTTAGGGATGGCTAAGTGAATGACTGATCGTTTGGTATTGATGTTAAGGAATTGTTATTGTAGTTTGGCTAAATTTATGTACTTGTATTATCAAGATAATGTCGTAAATATGGCTGCTGTAATTCTCGATGCAGGAGATAATCAAAATAATGAAAATCAACATAATGAAGATGCTGGAGATGACGTAAATGGGACTGTGACTAGTACTGAGGAGGACGTAACTCACGATCAAGCAACTCAACGTCTTGGAGGCGAAGTGTAAATTTTAGAAGCTGTTTAGTTATATGGTTGAGCTCAAATTCGAGTTTAACTTATTTTCTGCTATTTCAACGAGTATGTCACAAGTCGAAGCTGTTTACATTTTGTTTACAGTTTGTACTTACATTTTTTGATGCAGTTAGTGAACATTTACATGGGAAATCATTTCAAAACCTCTCTCATGTTTTTTCATCACTTGCAAAACAAAGTCCTTTGGCCCTTTTTTCTTCTATTTCCCGAGGTGTTATCGTTTGGACTGAACTAATGGAGCATTAGCGGATTTAACATTTCTATTATAGGTTTTATTAAATGATGATGGTGGATGATTATTGTTGCCGAAGCTCCCTAAAGAGCTGGAATTAGAGAAGGTGTTTTGAGTGTACGTAGGAGTTTTTTGTGGCCATTCGTAAGGCTTAGGGATGGCTGAGTGAATGACTGATCGTTTGGTATTGATGTTAAGGAATTGTTATTGTAGTTTGGCTAAAGTTATGTACTTGTATTATCAAGATAATGTCGTAAATATGGCTGCTGTAATTCTCGATGCAGGAGATAATCAAAATAATGAAAATCAACATAATGAAGATGCTGGAGAAGACATAAATGGGACTGTGACTGGTACTGAGGAGGACGTAACTCACGATCAAGCAACTCAACGTCTTGGAGATGAGGTGTAAGTTTTAGAAGCTGTTTAGTTATATGGTTGAGCTCAAATTCGAGTTTAACTTATTTTTTGCTAGTTCAACGAGTATGCCACAAGTCGAAGCTGTTTACATTTTGTTTACAGTTTGTACTTACATTTTTTGATGCAGTTAGTGAACGTTTACATGAGAAAGCATTTCAAAACTCTCTCATGTTTTTTCATCACAAGGAAAACAAAGTCCTTTAACCCTTTTTTCTTCTATTTCCTGAGGTGTTATCGTTTGGACTGAACTAAAGGAGCATTAGCGGATTTAACATTTGTATTATAGGTTTTATTAAATGGTGAGGGTGGATGATTATTGTTGCCGAAGCTCCCTAAAGAGCTAGAATTAGAGAAGGTGTTTTGAGTGTAGGTAGGAGTTTTTTGTGGCCATTCGTTAGGCTTAGGGATGGCTAAGTGAATGACTGATCGTTTGGTATTGATGTTAAGGAATTGTTATTGTAGTTTGGCTAAATTTATGTACTTGTATTATCAAGATAATGTCGTAAATATGGTTGCTGTAATTCTCGATGCAGGAGATAATCAAAATAATGAAAATCAACATAATGAAGATGCTGGAGACGACGTAAATGGGACTGTGACTGGTACTGAGGAGGACGTAACTCACGATCAAGCAACTCAACGTCTTGGAGGTGAGGTGTAAGTTTTAGAAGCTGTTTAGTTATATGGTTGAGCTCAAATTCGAGTTTAACTTATTTTCTGCTATTTCAACGAGTATGTCATAAGTCGAAGCTGTTTACATTTTGTTTACAGTTTGTACTTACATTTTTTGATGCAGTTAGTGAATGTTTACATGAGAAATCATTTCAAAACCTCTATAATGTTTTTTCATCACATGCAAAACAAAGTCCTTTAGCCCATTTTTTTTTCTATTTCCTGAGGTGTTATCGTGTGGACTGAACTAAAGGAGCATTAGCGGATTTAACATTTGTATTGTAGGTTTTATTAAATGGTTAGGGTGGATGATTATTGTTGCCGAAGCTCCCTAAAGAGCTGGAATTAGAGAAGGTGTTTTGAGTGTAGGTAGGAGTTTTTTGTGGCCATTCGTTAGGCTTAGGGATGGCTAAGTGAATGACTGATCGTTTGGTATTGATGTTAAGGAATTGTTATTGTAGTTTGGCTAAAGTTATGTACTTGTATTATCAAGATAATGTCGAAAATATGGCTTCTGTAATTCTCGATGCAGGAGATAATCAAAATAATGAAAATCAACATAATGAAGATGCTGGAGATGACGTAAATGGGACTGTGACTGGTACTGAGGAGGACGTAACTCACGATCAAGCAACTCAACGTCTTGGAGGTGAGGTGTAAGTTTTAGAAGCTGTTTAGTTATATGGTTGAGCTCAAATTCGAGTTTAACTTATTTTCTGCTAGTTCAACGAGTATGTCACAAGTCGAAGCTATTTACATTTTGTTTACAGTTTGTACTTAAATTTTTTGATACAGTTAGTGAACGTTTACATGAGAAAGCATTTCAAAACTCTCTCATGTTTCTTCATCACAAGCAAAACAAAGTCTTTTAGCCCTTTTTTCTTCTATTTCCTGAGGTGTTATCGTTTGGACTGAACTAAAGGAGCATTAGCGGATTTAACATTTGTATTATAGGTTTTATTAAATGGTGAGGGTGGATGATTATTGTTGCCGAAGCTCCCTAAAGAGCTGGAATTAGAGAAGGTGTTTTGAGTGTAGGTAGGAGTTTTTTGTGGCCATTCGTTAGGCTTAGGGATGGCTAAGTGAATGACTGATCGTTTGGTATTGATGTTAAGGAATTGTTATTGTAGTTTGGCTAAATTTATGTACTTGTATTATCAAGATAATGTCGTAAATATGGCTGCTGTAATTCTCGATGCAGGAGATAATCAAAATAATGAAAATCAACATAATGAAGATGCTGGAGATGACGTAAATGAGACTGTGACTGGTACTGAGGAGGACGTAACTCACGATGAAGCAACTCAACGTCTTGGAGGTGAGGTGTAAGTTTTAGAAGCTGTTTAGTTATATGGTTGAGCTCAAATTCCAGTTTAACTTATTTTTTGCTAGTTCAACGAGTATGTCACAAGTCGAAGCTATTTACATTTTGTTTACAGTTTGTACTTACATATTTTGATGCAGTTAGTGAACGTTTACATGAGAAATCATTTCAAAACCTCTATAATGTTTTTTCATCACATGCAAAACAAAGTCCTTTAGCCCTTTTTTATTCTATTTCCCGAGGTGTTATCGTTTGGACTGAACTAATGGAGCATTAGCGGATTTAACATTTCTATTATAGGTTTTATTAAATGGTTAGGGTGGATGATTATTGTTGCCGAAGCTCCCTAAAGAGCTGGAATTAGAGAAGGTGTTTTGAGTGTAGGTAGGAGTTTTTTGTGGCCATTCGTTAGGCTTAGGGATGGCTAAGTGAATGACTGATCGTTTGGTATTGATGTTAAGGAATTGTTATTGTAGTTGGCTAAAGTTATGTACTTGTATTATCAAGATAATGTCGTAAATATGGCTGCTGTAATTCTCGATGCAGGAGATAATCAAAATAATGAAAATCAACATAATGAAGATGCTGGAGATGACGTAAATGGGACTGTGACTGGTACTGAGGAGGACGTAACTCACGATCAAGCAACTCAACGTCTTGGAGGTGAGGTGTAAGTTTTAGAAGCTGTTTAGTTATATGGTTGAGCTCAAATTCGAGTTTAACTTATTTTCTGCTAGTTCAACGAGTATGTCACAAGTCGAAGCTATTTACATTTTGTTTACGTTTGTACTTAAATTTTTTGATGCAGTTAGTGAACGTTTACATGAGAAAGCATTTCAAAACTCTCTCATGTTTTTTCATCACAAGCAAAACAAAGTCTTTTAGCCCTTTTTTCTTCTATTTCCTGAGGTGTTATCGTTTGGACTGAACTAAAGGAGCATTAGCGGATTTAACATTTGTATTATAGGTTTTATTAAATGGTGAGGGTGGATGATTATTGTTGCCGAAGCTCCCTAAAGAGCTGGAATTAGAGAAGGTGTTTTGAGTGTTGGTAGGAGTTTTTTGTGGCCATTCGTTAGGCTTAGGGATGGCTGAGTGAATGACTGATCGTTTGGTATTGATGTTAAGGAATTGTTATTGTAGTTTGGCTAAAGTTATGTACTTTTATTATCAAGATAATGTCGTAAATATGGCTGTTGTAATTCTCGACGCAGGAGATAACTAAAATAATGAAAATCAACATAATGAAGATGTTGGTGATGACGTAAATAGAACTGTGACGGGTACTGAAGAGGACGTAACTCACGATCAAGCAACTCAACGTCTTGGAGGTGAGGTGTAAATTTTAGAAGCTGTTTAGTTATATGGTTGAGCTCAAATTCGAGTTTAACTTATTTTCTGCTAGTTCAACGAGCATGTCACTTCTTTGTACTTACAAGTGTTTACATTTTGTTTACAGTTTGTATTTACATTTTTTGATGCAGTTAGTGAACATTTGCTTGAGAAAGTTGAGAAAGCATTTCAAAATAGATAATTTTGTAAATTTTATATATATTCTACTATCAAAATTGGATAATTGAGTACAAATATAATGAAGAAATGTAAACTCTGGAAGCCATATTCTCTTTTTAGCACATTGGTGACCTCTCTCATGATTTTCATCACATGCAAAAGAAACTCCCTTAGCCCTTTTTTCTACAATTTCCTGAGGTGTTATCGTTTGGACTGAACTAAAGGAGCATTAGCGGATTTAACATTTGTATTATAGGTTTAATTGTGAGGGTATATGATTATTGTTGCCGAAGCTCCCTAAAGATCTGGAATTACATAATGTATTTTGAGTGTAGGTAGGAGTTTTTTGTGGCCATTAGTTAGGCTTAGGGATGGCTGAGTGAATGACTGATTGTTTGGTATTGATGTTAAGGGATTGTTATTGTAGTTTGACTGAAGTTATGTACTTACATTTGTATTATCGAGATAATGTCGTAATTGTGGCTGTTGGAGTTCTCGATGCAGGAGATCATCAAAATAATGAAGAACAACATAA
This sequence comes from Lantana camara, assembly GCA_037501455.1. Taxonomy (NCBI): domain Eukaryota; kingdom Viridiplantae; phylum Streptophyta; class Magnoliopsida; order Lamiales; family Verbenaceae; genus Lantana; species Lantana camara. The sequence goes on along the minus strand of CM074857.1, from coordinate 95,432,500 downwards.
TGAAGATGCTGGAGATGAGGAAAATAATGAAGATCATGCTGTTGTTACCGCAGAAATTATCCAGGAATTGATGTCCCAGAACATAACACATGCACAAGCGGCACACAATTCAATTTGCAGATATATCTCTTGAAGAGGATTCGTTCTTTTTTGAGCATGAGTGGCCTTGGTTAATGAAAACTCTTGAAGATATATCTGTTGACCAATTCAATTTGCCTAGAGGGCTTATTAGACTCAGCTACAAACTGCCTAACCGTAATAGGGCTTATCTCCCGGGGGTCAATCAACTAGCTGCCAATGGTCGGCTTTGCAGATGTATAAGAGCGTTCCAAGCTTTTGGTCATACACACACTGAAATCACAGTTGAAAGGCTGTGATAATCAAACACAAGTTTTGTAGCATGATTTGTGATCTAATAACCAGAAAACAAAAACATAAGATTTGTAGCATGTTATCAGAAAACAGTAGCTAGCATAATCTTTGTATGAAACTTCGGTTTTGATTGTTGATTTTTCCCTTTTCCTTTGTATGAACTCGTGATTTTATTTTTATGCAAATCTATTAGGAATTTACTTTTAAATAACATGAAACAACTCCATAATAAACGGAAACTGTTTATAAAATATGAAAACTACATACTATAAGCTTAGCAGGTACGGTCTTAATCGATCAAATAAATCACTCTTTTCTCGAGATTATTGATCTTAATTTGCGGAAATCACTCTTTCTCAAGATTATTGATCTTAATTTGTGCTAAATTTCCAGTGAATTCCAGCTTTCTTCTCCCTTTCTTTTTCACTACCCATCGAAGATTAACTCTTCCCCTAATTAATATTTGAGGTCCAAAACAACCCTTTCAGTATTAAAAAACGATCATTTTTCATATGTTATTATGATCTTTTCCAAATATTTTATGGTCCTGGCTTTTTCATATTAAATTTCCTGTTAGCATGCAACGTACCACAAAAATTTCTATCTTTAGACTTCACCAAATTACCAGATTTAGACTGTCTTTACTTCAATAGAAAAGGGCTAGTTGTGTATATTAACCAGTCATTTCTATGCTTTACTTTGATAGTTTGAATGTCCAGCCTTTTCCCGGAGCCCCGGTACGGATCAAGAAAAGGGTTTTGTAAATAGCCATTCAAAATTGTCGTTGCTAAATAAACTATAGGGAATGGTTTAGGTAAAATGACTTTTATGCCCATTATAATTTTGTGAAATTCACAATATGTCCCTGTTATTTCATCTCATTTTCTTCCCCCAAATGTCCTTTCTAATCTCAGCTGCTGCTTTCTCTCTCTAGAAACTGTATCCCCCTCGAGACGCTTTCGATTTCGCTTCTTCACCTTTTACCTGTTTGTTACAACAGCACCAGCTGAGGAGGAGTAGCGGGGGTTGAGTTGTGAATATCATCTAATTTTCCCGGAGTAATATCGGGTTTGGGTGAGGCTGTGGGGGAAAAGGGAAGAATTGAAGTTGAGACCTTATTGATGTTGACTATTGCAATTGTAAATTAGGAAAGGATATGATATCTCGTAATCATGGGATCATGCTTCCTTTAATTTAGCCCTTTGCCCTATATGTATCTTTTCCTTTGTGTTATCAAATAAGTTCAATACAATGAAATCAATTACCTCTTCCACTATGTTAATTCTCTCAAATCGACATGGCATCAGAGCCATACGATCCTGAGGATCGTTTGTTGGCATCATCATCTGCCGTACACGCGTCTGCCGGAAATATGAGCGACGACGAAGTGTCGTCATCGGCACTCTCCGAGGCAGCCACCATCTTGTCTCAACAGATTGCAAAGCTCCTGCAACAACACAAACCACAACAACCTCAATCAAATTCCGATAGTCAAATCTCTATCGATGTAAAACTCAACAACAATAATTATGTTCTATGGGCAAGAATGCTCGAAATCGCGATTGGTGCACGTGGGCGTCTCAATCATCTAACCGGCGACCCTGCACCGCCAAGTCAAACCGATGAAGCCTATCAGTCCTGGAAACAACGGGATCTGCAGGTGTTTGGATGGATCACACAGGCGATCGAACCCTCTCTCGTCACCCAGTTCATACACTATCCCACCACACAGGATTTGTGGAAGGGACTCTCTGTCACTTATCAATCGGGCGAAGATAGCCTTCAAATCTTCGATTTAATCACCCGGGCGGATCGAATCAAACAAGAAAACACTGCCTTGGAAGACTATTACAGTGTAAGCAAGAGTCTTTGGGCAGAAATCGATCGGCGAAGACCAAACCCCATGGAAACCCCCAAAGATATCACCACCTATAATCAAATTCAAGAAGAACACAGGCTTTTCAAATTCTTATCAGGATTAAGCCTCGAATATGACTCAATCGTAAGAGAAATTCTGCGGGACTCACCACTGCCCTCAGTTGACGCAGCCTATGCCAAGGTTCACCGGGAAGCCGCCAGGAAGGCCATCCTCGGACCAGCGGCAGCCTCCAACGATCCGAATACATCATCGGGCATCGGAGTTGGGATGGTTCTTCAAGGAACGAGATCTCTGGGCTCAAATCGAAAACCCCCACGGCGGTCAGATCCATGGAGACGGGCACCGGATTCATCATCCCGCAACAAATCAGACCTGGTATGCGATCACTGTGGCAAATCCGGGCATCTTGAGAAAGGGTGCTTTGAAATCATTGGATTTCCAGACTGGTGGCAGCCCAAGGATAGCCGAAACGATCGGGACAAAGGGCGAACCCGTGGAACGGCAGCTGTCGCCGACGGGAATAACGTCGGAAATGGCGCCGGGAACGACGACCGGCAACCTGGGTTGGTCGCGACAGCCATCGTCCGAAATGGGGAACAGAACAGGCGAGATGGCTCATTCTCTGTTCCAACGTGAATCAGGTATAGGGCAAGTGGGGGAGAAATTACTCCCTTGCCCTTTAAATGTTTACCCTTTATTCAAAGTGGGAAATTAAATAGCATACATGATTTTAACTCGAAAAAGAATGATGAGTGGATATTTGATTGTGGTGCAACCGACACCGTTACTTATGATTTGTCGGATATTATTTCAAGTCAGATCCCACTGAGAAAAACAATGCAAACTGCTAATGGTGAACAAATTCCAGTGCACGGGGGAGGGGTTATTGAATTTACTCCCAAAATGAGATTGTCGAATTGTTTGTTTGTTCTGTCCCTGTCTCACAAATTGTTGTCTAATAGTCATGTAACCGGAGAGCTCAATTGTATTGTTATAATGTATCCGGACTTTTGTGTCTTGCAGGATATCTGTACGACGGAGATAATTGGGCGTGGCACTGAACGTGGCGGTCTATACTATGTTGATGAGGTAGCAACTGAGGGACGGACACTGTTGATTGAGAAATCTGATGATAAACAAAGCTGGCTTTGGCATCGTCGTCTTGGGCACCCGTCTGACGGTTACTTGAAGAAACTTTTTCCTAATTGTTCAAGTACTTCTTTAAATTGTGATACTTGTGTCTTAGCCAAAAGCCACAGACAGTCTTTTTATTTAAACAATACTCGAGTTATTACTCCCTTTTCTTTAATTCACTTTGATGTGTGGGGCCCAGCCCCGGTTATTGGTGGGGGTGGTTTTTAGTATTTTGTGACTTTCATTGATGATTGCACTCGTTTGTGTTGGATTTATCTTTTGAAACATAAATCTGAGGTGTTTGATAAATTTACCCACTTTTTTCAAATGGTTGGAACCCAATTTAATGCCCAAATCCAGATACTGAGATCCGACAATGGGGGGACCTTAAAATGAAAAACTTTTTCTCTGAAAAGGGTCTTATTCACCAGACCACTTGCCCATACACACCACAGCAAAATGGGGTAGCCGAACGTAAAAATAGGTTCCTTTTAGAGATTACCCGTGCCTTGATGATTGAGTCTCATGTTCCTTCATCATATTGACCCGAAGCCTTAGCCACTGCTGTTTATTTGGCTAATCGCCTTCCCACAAAAATTCTCAGCTTCCGTACACCACTTCAAACTCTGCGTGAGTACAGACCAAATAACACCTCTCCATCCCTCACACCGCGGGTTTTTGGGTGTTCAGTCTTTGTCCATATCCCCACTATACACAGAACCAAACTCGAACCCTGTGTTGAAAAATGTGTCTTTGTTAGATATGGGATACATCAAAAGGGGTACCGTTGTTTCAATCCCATTACCCGGAGGATGTTTGTCACTATGGATTGTAACTTTGTGGAAACCGAGTATTTCTTCTTGGCCTCACGCCAATCCAATGTCTCGGGGGAGACTGATCTTAAGGATCCACTAGATTGGCTATGCCCAACGACTCTGTCAAGTGAAAATCCATCCCTCACCAGCAATGCTGAGGAGAATGCCACGATCCCATTATCTCCCTCTGCCGGTATCCCTGAGGTTAGTACAGTTGATATTAATCAAAGTACAGATGATATTGAAACTCCTCTACCAGCTGCTACTAACATTACAGGAGAAACAGAAGAAAGACACATACTCCCGCCAAGGAGTACTCGTGGGATACCACCCAGACGGTATCTTCCCGAGCACGAGTCCAGAGCTCAGAAGTACCCAGTGGTTAACTTAGTCAGGGGGAGTATGACTGAGTCTGCCAAGAAATTCTCAGCAGCTATCTATGCAGATGAAATACCCCAAAGTGTAGAGGATGCTTTAAAAAGCCCGAAATGGAGACAAGCAATGGAGGATGAAATGGAGGCTCTCAGAAAGAATGGTACTTGGCAAAAGTGCCTCAAGCCACAGGAGAAAAACCCAGTTGGGTGTCGTTGGGTTTACACTATTAAAAGGAAGGCAGATGGATCTATCGAGCGATACAAAGCCCGTTTAGTTGCAAAGGGGTATACTCAAACCTATGGAGTGGATTATGCAGAAACCTTCTCCCCAGTAGCCAAAATTGACACTATTCGGGTCCTGTTCTCAGTAGCTGCTAACCAAGACTGGCCTCTCTACCAGTTTGATGTTAAAAATGTCTTCCTTCATGGAGACCTGTCAGAAGAGGTCTATATGGAAGCTCCACCGGGATTTTCTCATGAGTTCGGCACCAATGAGGTGTGCAGATTGAAGAAAGCACTTTATGGTTTGAAACAGTCCCCCAGAGCTTGGTTTGGGAGGTTTTCAACTGCTATGAAACGTTATGGTTATAAACAGAGTAATTCAGATCATACTCTGTTCCTTAAGCAAAGGGGCGAGAGAATTACATGTCTAATCATATACGTTGATGATATGATCATTAGCGGGAATGACACAGAGGAGATAGTGGATCTTCAGAAGAAATTATTTGGGGAATTTGAGATGAAGGACTTGGGGCACCTAAAGTACTTCCTTGGAATAGAGGTCTTGAGGTCGAATCAGGGAATTTACTTGTCTCAGAGGAAATACATCCTCGACCTACTGACAGAAACAGGGATGTTAGGGTGTAAGCCTAGTGACACACCCATGATGAGTAATCACGGGCTACAGTTCATTGAAGGGGCGGAACCAGCTGATCGAGAGAGATACCAACACCTCGTGGGAAAGTTAATATATCTTTCGCATACGAGACCTGATGTTGCTTATGCTGTTGGGGTTGTAAGCTAGCTCATGCATAAACCCCAAAAGGAGCACATGGAGGCAGCATTACGAATATTGAGATACCTGAAGGGGTCTCCTGATACGGGGGTTCTATTTAGAAGAAATGGTCACCTACAGATAGAAGCATACACGGATGCAGATTGGGCTGGAAGTCCACTTGATAGGAGATCGACTTCTGGCTATTTTACATTTGTGGGTGGAAACTTGGTTACTTGGAGAAGCAAAAAGCAAAAGGTCGTTGCACTTTCCAGTGCTGAAGCAGAATTCAGATGGGTTGCTAAGGGACTGGCAGAAATAATTTAGGTAAGGAAATTAATGACTGAATTGGGATTCCCTCCGCTGAAAGCATGTTCCCTAAAATGTGATAACCAAGCCGCAGTTCACATTTCCGAGAATCCAGTGCAACATGACCGAACGAAGCACGTGGAGATTGATCGACATTTTATCAAAGAAAAGTTGGAAGCTGGAATTGTGTCTCTCCAGTTTGTTCGATCAGAAAATCAATTAGCTGACATACTCACAAAAGCTGTTACGGGACGTACGTTCCATGGTATCTTGAGCAAGTTAGGCGTTGGACATCCACCGACCTAACTTTAGGGGGAGTGTTGACTATTGCAATTGTAAATTAGGAAAGGATATGATATCTCGTAATCATGGGATCATGCTTCCTTTAATTTAGCCCTTTGCCCTATATGTATCTGTTCCTTTGTGTTATCAAATAAGTTCAATACAATGAAATCAATTACCTCTTCCACTATGTTAATTCTCTCAAATCGACAGTTGATCGAGGTGTGTTTTTTGAAGTTTGTTTGTCAATTTTGGGGGCTGCTTATGATTCTTTTTTGCTTGTATTTACTGCATGTGATTTTGTGGGGTTTGATTTGGGAGAGGTGTAGCTGGTTTTGTTTATTTGAGGGTGAGGTGGTGATTGGGGAAGGTTTGATTTTAATATTGTTTGGCTAAAAGGTTTTATCTTTAATTTTATTGATGAGTGGAAATTTTGATGGTGAAACGACTCGTGTTGACTCTGAGTATACTCATCGGAAGAGACGAAAGTGGTATTAGAAGCATATGGGTGGTGATAGTTGCACAGTTTTCACTTGGTTTGTAATTCCAATTTATTTAATTGTATCTCAAACTGAAAACCTCTGATCGGGGTTTACTCTAGATAAAGCTTCAGAGGATAACTTGACAGGCATATAATTTGATATTGGTTTGCTGTTTAGGATACTAAGAAACTTTTTGTTGAATCCAGAAGCACATTTCGGAAAAGCTTGAGTTATTCCAAAATGGAGTTTTGAGCTTGAGTATTCAAAGTCGGGGTTTTATTGGACCGCTTCTTATGTGGGCATGTACTGTTTCCATTATAAAGGTTCTAGTAAAAATAATTGGTTGAAATATTTCCTGTGTTTTTTGTAGGATTTTGAGCAAGGTTGAGCTTGGAAATGCTGAGGTAGACGATATAGAGTACATCAAGGTTCTGTCTAAAATAAAGAAAATGTTGGAGGCTCCCAAGTCTATTGGAATGATAGGCCTAAGTCCTAACTAATAACCATGATAATTTTGATTTATCCCAAATTTTTTATCGCAAGCTCAATGAGGTCAAATATGTCGATGGATAGTTATGGGAGCTTGCAGATGAACAATGGTGGCGGCTCTGTTGCTATGTCCATGGACAACAGGAGTGTTGGATCTAATGACACACACGCTCGTATATTGGGCCACCAATGACTCGAGTGTGTCAAACATTATTCTCTTGCTGCAAGTGTAAATCATGGGAAAACTTCTCAGGGGCTGAAAAATGATACCCTAGCTCAAGCTTTCAAGGACCAAATATATAGAAGCAAAAAACCTCTTGGGCATATCGCTTACCTTGAATCAATTTTAAGCTCAACGGATTTGTGCAGCATCTCTGTGAATGATATGGGGATAAATAGTTCTCTGATTTGGGGGAATATAACTGTTGGGGAATAGTTTCGAGACATGGGCAATATGGTCAATAAGACATTAAATCAATTATAAATTTAGGAACATTACTTTTTATGAATAATACTCTAATTTAAAATGTAAATACTTTAACTTTTACGAATAATATATATATATATTTTTTCTTTTTTTTCTTTTTTTATTTTTTCTTCTCGTACTTAAATTTCAAACATGAGTACTTAAATTTCAAACATGAGTACTTTAATTTTAACAAATACTACTCTACTTTTAAATTTGGATACTCTGTTTTATAATTTGGAAACTTTATAATATTTCGTTTTATAATTTGAATACTCTATTTTATAATTTCAATACTCTGCTTTATAATTTAGATGCTTTATTAATATTTCAAAATATAAATCAACAATTAATTTTTACTTCACCATCCACCTACACCAAAAAAAGTACATATTAATTTTGTCATATGAAGTGAAAATTAAATTTTGAAGTATTAACATACAAAATAAAAGTATAAAATCGTGTATATGAGGTATTATGTTAACAAAATGTTTTGTATGAAAGAGAAAAGTGATGTGTTATGTTATTTCATGTTTCTCTAAAGCTATTTTGGTAATTTGGTCGAAAATGAAGAGTGAAATCAAGTTACAAATTTGAATTGAATAGTTAGTATTGATATTTTTTTTATGAGGGAATGATGTTAAATTTATCTTGTGCATTGGGGATTTTGGCACATTCCCCATAAAAGGAATAATCCACCAAACAACACTATCTTTGGAAAAAGATAAAAATTATATAAAAAGGAAATTAAAAATGTTAAAGTGAGGAGATATAAAATTAACCCTACATTCTAATCTTTGATATCAAACACATCCTAACTCCGTGGCGAACGTCAATAACATTATCAATCTTCTATCCCACTCAAGAGAGCATTATTTAATATATTATTAGGAACAAAAAAATAAAATAAAATAAAATAATGTATTATACCAATTTTGATTGGTCATTTTATACCAAGATTAATTTTTGATCTTTCCGGCGATATAATAATTAGCCTGCATATAAAAATAAAAGGGTGATTTATGCCTAACTACCATACATTTACGTGTAACTAAAACACAATTCATTGAAATTGGGAAATTACAACTTAGTTCTTATAAATTTTATTTGGTCTGAAGTTTCTAATGGAATTCGTAAAAGTACACTTATACCCTTAAGGGTTATATGAGTATTACATTGAATATGACTAAAATTATAAAACATCTCTAAAGTTTAAAAAAATAAATAAAACGATCCCTATAAATTATGAATTTAAGGAAGCATTTACTTTAGTGGAAAAAAGGAGAATAGCTATTTAGCACCCCTTTTTCCACCATTTACTTTAATTGTCAGCTAATATGCCCCAATCCCGGAGCCCCAGGATTATATCCGAAATACCCAGTGATATTAGACGCCTTCTCAAGACGTTGTTAAATAGTCAGCTTTTCTCAAATGAAGTAAAACAACCACTTGGCTATTTTGCAAAAATTTCTACTGTTCATAACCAGAAAATGATGGATACTAATAGGGCTGTAAATGGATATCCGAAAATCCGATATCCGTTCGCATCCGAATTCGTTTAAAGAGGATATTATCCGTATCCGTTCAATGAGGATATTGTCCGTATCCGATTATAGACATCCGAATTATAAACGGATAAGGATATGGTAATGACACATCCGATCCGTTTAACATCCGATCCGTTTATACATCCGTTAGATATATCCGTTATCCGTATCCGATAACATATATATCTATATATTTTTTATCCCTTGATAAAACATATATTAATTTACACATTATATAATTATTTGAGAATTATAAAAAAAAATAACAGTAAACGTATATCATATTATTTATAATAATAAACTCCATTAATTATTCTAAACATATATTATAAATTATATATTATACTTATGAGTTAATGTGTATAGATTTAATAGATTTATAGTTAGTTATATTAATATTTAATTGTGTTATGAAATTTCAATTAATTAATTTTTATTAAAAAATATATGTAAAACAGATAAACGGATTCGAATTCGGATTTCGGATAACTCACTAATCGGATATCCTCACGGATACGGATAATCCGATATTCGGATAATATCCATCGAATTCGGATACGGATAGCATTTTCATTATCCGTCGGATAACGGATACGGATTCGGATAGCGGATATACTAAACGGATTCGGATTCGGATACTGCACATCCGCTCCGTTTATTATCCGTTTACACCCCTAGATACTAAAATATCAAAGTAAATGCTCTCTAACAGTAAATAAGGGATATTTTTAAAATGACATAATAGAATTTTAGGGATCACAAATCGTTCTCAGTATTAGAAATTAAAATATAATTTTACTCGGACAAGTGATCACAGCCTAACTAAATAGTAAATAGCGACATTAACATGCATTCATCATAAATAATTTGAATTAATTAATCATCCACATAACATCGGACGTCAATTCACACATGCCTCATGCAAGGGGAACCACAATTATAATAATCGAACTTTTCTGCCCACGTGATTCAGAGTCTTTTCTAGGGTGAAATTTTAATTGTGGTGTACTGTTCATCGGTATAGTGTAAAAATGGTGTAAATTCGTGGGATAGCGTAAGTTTAGTGTAAAACGGGTATGGGAAAAACGTCTTTGAAGACGTTTTTCCAGAAAACGTCTTCAACAGGTTTTCCGTTGACCACAGATAAGCTGCTGACTGCCAAAATATGATGAAGACGTTTTCCGAGAACGTCTTCAATTGAAGACGGTTAAAAAAAAAAACGCCTTCTGGGTTCTCTCTGCAGAGAACCCTATCAGCAGAAAAAAGACAGAGAGGGGGCGACGCAGCTGGCGAATTCCGGCGGAATCAAGCGGCGACCAACTCCGTGACGTGGGTCGTTCGGTTAGAGTGTTGTTGCTATCAAGGTTAGTTCTTCCTTGTTTTCCTTTTTCTTTTTTATTTCCTTTTTTGTGTTTGGGCAAGAATTTAAAATTTCGAGTATGTGAAAGAATTGGCGTTACTTGGTCGTTTGTTCTTGTGGAATCTGAAATTGTAGAGTGATGGTTATCGGTAGAGAGCATGTTAATTGTTGATTTTGCACAAATCAAAACAAATAAATTTTGCACAAATTGTTCTATCAATGAATATTAGGTTGGTAGTATCCATAGTTCCTATTCGTCATTATTCCGTAGACTGAATAGATGCTCGTATGTGTAATGAAAATATTAATTTGGAATAAAATGTATGTATAATTGTTTTTTATCCATAGTTGTGTTAATTTTGATTTGAAGTATGTGCATTGTCGAATGATGTGGTAATGTGATTTTGGTTGTTGGTGCTTTGTAGATTGTCGATGGATCGTTACTATGGACCTCGGAATCCTAGCGTGTTGTACGCGCAAGCCTCACATCGGAGTGAGAGTTTAAAGGATATTAAATCGGGAGAATTGGACGATTGCTTGCAAGTGCGTAATGGGAAGCCAGGGTTCTACGCCAGGGATGATAGTACTTTCTATTTGGAAATGCATGATCGTGTCCTGGCATTTCTATATGAGATGGGATTCTACGGGTTGCACAGAGTAGGGGAGATGGATGTGGACCACTTTATGATCACTGCTTTGGTGGAGAGGTGGAGGCCGGAGACACATACCTTTCATCTGACCGTAGGGGAGGCGACGGTGACACTCGAGGATGTCGCCATTTTGTGGGGCCTCCCGATTAATGGGAGAGCAGTAGTAGGTAATGACAGTGCGAGTATTGATTGGGTGGATGCTTGCGTAAGACATCTAGGTTTTGCCCCTAATGTCGAATGTGCCAAGCTGAGACTTAGAGAGCTCCGTCAGTACATGCAACAACATCCAATCGGGGATCATAGTTCGGATCAAGAAGTACTGCGATGGGCTCGTTGCACTATCCTGCTTATGATGGGAACAATGATGTGGCCAGATGGCACGGGGAACACTATCTCCTTGGTATACTTGTTCAATCTCGGATACAAGGCCGCCCCAGAGGACCCGCAAGAGGTTTTTGTTGAGGATGTGAAGTCGGTGCTGCAGGAGGTTAGAAGTTATAGCTGGGGCAGTGCCGTACTGGCGTCATTATACCGGTCCCTTTGCAATGCAGCGAAAAAGGGAAAGAAGAATATAGGAGGCCCATTACAGTTGTTGCAGGTGAAATTTGTGTTCGTTGCTGTGTTGTTTGAATGCAATTTTTGATAGAGCTCAATCTTGTTATCTACTTCTCTCGCAGGTTTGGGCGCTGAGTAGGATGCCACGTCTTGCTCCAACGTGGACAGAAGAGAAGGTCTATGTTGGACCAAGGATTGTACTTGGGCGCCAGCTGTATCCGGCTCCGTATGGAGCACAGTAAGTATCAAAATTGTCTTATTTAGCATGGTGTGAGATATAGTTAGAACTTGTTAGGATCCAATTTTTTTTTAATGTTTTTTTTTTAATATTTTTTTTTATTTTTTGGTCACGCAGTTGGCTACATTATAATAGCTGGGTTAACACTGTCTCGCACAACGTTAAACTATTCAGACAGATGCTTGACCAGATGAGGGAGAACGAGGTTATTGTCATAGTTTAGTTACAAGTTGTTATTTGGATGACATGGTTGCAATTTTAATATATCGTCTAATTTGCAATTTGTGTAGTTTATTTGGCGGCCGTATGACGAAAGCCAAGTTGAGTACGGTGGGCTGCCCGCTTATGTTGGTATTGGAAATTGGCATTGTAGAGTACCCCTAATAAATTGGGTGTGTGTCGAGTGGCATTATCCAGATAGGGTTTCCAGACAATTTGGGTACGTGCAGGGCATTCCTTTCGAGGTAGATCAACGGATGACCGATGATTTGCACTCTTTTGCCGGGAGAAGAGGGATGGTGGGTAGGTCATGGCTGAGTATACACCGAAATTACATCCAACTATGGGATGATAAAGAAAATTCCTTAGTGCGTTTCAGCAATGGTGTTGGCGTTCACGTGACTCGGGATTATTGGAATTGGTATGGGCAGATAACTAGGAAATTGATCGCACCACCATTGTTTCTCCACGAGTTGACAGATCCGGGTTCGGTACAGCAGTTAGAGGGCTACCATCCCCCAGATGTATATTTTGGTTATGGTGTGGTAAGTTCTTCTATTTTGTCAAAGGATGATATATTACTTGCTCATTCTTTTTCTCTTCCATTTGAAGTCATATTTTCCTACTGGACTATGCGCTGATCGTGACCTTGTTTTTATAATATCCAGGATGACATAGCATCACGAATGTTGGAACAATCTTTGACGATTTCTGATTACAATGATCCAACAGTTTTTCAGACGTACCGGCAGAACATTATGCATGACACCCAAATGTTGCTTGAAATGACGCGGCAATCTATAGGGATAGACGAAAGGCATTTGTTGTTTGGGTCACAAACTGCCACGCAACCCACGCAGCGTGTACGCCGTTCTGAATTTACGGATCCTGATGCGCCGCCTCCACCTGTGGGCCGTCGCCGTCGACGAGGGATCCGAGGAGGTGTGCGGCGAAATGATGAAGAGCAACCTCAAGCAGAGGAGAATATTGAAGAGTCATTTCAGCCCGACAACGTGCAAGTCCATGAACAACACATAGAGGCAGCAGAGACGAGCTCAGCATGCGAGCTTGGCACATCATCATACAGCTTCGGACAAGGAGATGTCCCTTTGCAATCGCCCTATTTCCCGGAGCAGTTTGCAAGCCCTGCAAGTCAGCAACATCCATATGGCATCGATCAACTAACGCCTCAATTGTATGATCATCGAGCACCCGTGACTCAATTTGATGAGCGGATCGAAGATGTCGATGCAGATGCGCGAACTGAGTTGGTGCCTACAACTCAACAACCGGCATACTACGTGCGAAGAGGTAATCGGCGCAGACGTGCCCGTGAGTGTGGTACTGGTGGTCATTTAGGGCGTTGTTAGCATGTCCTTGGTAGGCTTTCGGTTATTGTCTTTGGTAGGCTTTCAATTATTGTATTCGACAGTCTGTTTTGTAATGCGCGCAATAAATTGGTGGTTGTTTTAGATTTTGGGTTTCTGCTTAGCAAGTTTTTTTTTTCTGATCTCCTACTGAAGACGTTTTCCATGAAAACGTCTTTGAAGACGTTTTTTCAAAAAACGTCTTCAAAGACGATTTCCGGAAAAACGTCTTTAAAGACGTTTTTCTGGAAAACGCCTTCAATATACGTGTTAAAAGCATAACAGACGCTGGAAGGGGCTGGCCACCTTGTTGCGGCTTTAAAGTGACACCTTCTCGCGAAACTTTTCAAACTTCGTCAGATGTACATGCATATATACTGCTACCAATAATATGCTATCAAACCAATCAATCTCCCAAATAATTCGTAAAGCCATTACTATTTCTCCCCGCTTTTCTTCTTCATGGAAACAGTAGGCTTTCTGGTCCATCATGGTGGTAATGTTAGAGAGGCAAATTACACCATACATTGCTCCATGTCACCCGTTTGTTTGTTAAGTATTTCACGCTCTTCCTCGTTCTCTGATTTTCTTTCCGAAGTATATGCTTGCCTCAACCTCCATGAAGAGCTATACAAACTAAAAATATTAGCTGCTTGTCTAATCTCACGAGACCCTCCGATGGAAAAACTCTTTGAAATTTCCAACGACACAGATCTATGGTACTTCGTAGACCCGGCGAGAGGTCTGGAATGTGTCCCCATATACGTTCAATCGGAGTATGGGCCAGAAATGGGAACTTACACTTCAATGCTATCACAGGAGAACTTCAATTACGTAGAAGAGATAACACAAGGTCTCAACACCATGACGGTTGATGAGCACAACGGTGCTTCGTCTTCTCAACCTCCGATGGATCTGAATGTCCCGTACTACCCGGAGATATTACCTGACGACAGTACTTTCATGCCTGAGGTCGACGCCCAACAATTGCAACCACCATCACTGAGGCCTTCACAGTTCCCGGATCCAACAAGTAACTCATTTATGGCTGAAGAGCTTGCTAGTTCGGAAGAAGAAGAGGACGATGAGGTTGCAGAGCTTCTTGCTTCGGAAGAAGAAGGTGACCCCACCCAGGTAGAACAAGAGGAGGATAACTTAATAAATGAGATGCATGAAGCTTTGCACCAGCCATCCACTCCTAATGTGGCGGCCGAAACAGGTACCCCGGTTCTTAGAATTGTGAGTCCATACTTGGCAGCTATGTTCCCGGAGGTTGTTACTGACTCCGTCGATGTGCCAACGATCCGGGGAGAACTATGCTACAATCGCAACACGGGTGTATTATCGGAGGGTATGACGTTCAAAGACAAAGCACATGTGATTGCAGCTGTTAAGGATCACTGCATTAAATGGAGTAAGCGCGAATACAATGTCGTGGAAAGCAGACCACGTATGTGGAAAATCAAATGTAAAGACATAAATTGCAACTGGAAACTTCGTGCCAGCGCAAAGGCAAACAAGGGATTTTGGAGAGTTACGAAACTGTCGCCTCGGCATTACTGTCTACCTAACCAGAACACTAACGATCATGCAAATTTGAGTTCTGCATTCATAGCAAGCTTAATCCTGCCTTTCGTTAAAAATGATTATGGGTACAAAGTAAGCAACGTACAAACTCAGGTTCACGCAACATACGCAATTAATGTCTCATATTCGAAGGCATGGCAAGGACTGAAAAAGGCACGAGCCATAGAGTACGGTACGTGGGAGACTTCTGTGCCCAAATTGCCCCGGTTCTTCAGTGCAGTTCAAAGATGGAATCCAGGTACCCCCTGAAACATAGATTTCGAAAATTATTTCATAGAACATATTCCCATTTTACAAGCCTCGTTATTGTATCATAGGTACTGTCGTCGAGTCGTTGCATAATAGACAGTTCAGGTCTCCAGATCCAAATACATGCATGCTGCAACACGTCTTCTGGGCATTCAAGCCATGCATTGATGCATTCCGACACATGCGTCCGGTTATCAGTGTCGATGGTACGCATTTGTACACCAAATATCGATACAAACTGTTGCTTGCGGTGGGAGTAGATGCAAATCAGAACGTACTTCCATTGGCGTATGCCTTGGTGGATGAAGAGACTGACGTATCGTGGAAATTCTTTCTGTTTCACCTTGCGAAGAACTTCTGTCAACCAGAGCGACGTGTCTGTCTAATCTCCGATAGACACCGTGCGATCATATCCGCGGTCCGATCTACTCCAGAATTCAACGAACCAGCTGGGTGCCACAGATATTGCCTGCGACACATATGCTCCAACTTTTACAAGTTCTGTCACGATCAACGCTTGAAAGATCTATGTTGGGAAGCCGGGGATGCAATGGAGCAAGTAACCTACGACAGGATAAGGAAGAGAATAGCTACAAGTGACTTGCGAGCAATAACCTGGTTTGACGGGTTGGAACCAGAAATGTGGGCTGCCTCACACGATGGTGGCATGCGGTACGGAACGATGACGACCAACTTGTCGGAATGCTTCAACGGTGTTCTTAGAAATATTCGTCGGTTGCCGATCGTGCCAATCGTTGAAGCCACATTAAAACGCACGGCACAATACTTCGTCGACAGACAGAAAAGTGGCATGCACACAAAGTCACTCTGCCACGCCTGGACGGATTATGCTTGGGCAATTTTCGAGATGAATATCGAGAACTGTGGCCTCCATCAGGTAAGCCTGTTTGACCAACGAGAATACAGGGCTGAAGTAATTACCCATAATCTGCCTCAGGTGGACGCTCGAGAAAACATATCGTCCAATTGAACAGTAAGACATGTTCATGTGGTTTCTGGCAGCGACACGGCATCCCTTGTTCTCATGTTATTAAGGCAGCCATTTCATTTGGTATTCCGCCATCAAACTTCGTAGCCTGGTTTTACGAAATCGAACGATACCTTCAAACTTACGCGGGAGGTTTCGCCCCGATATGGGATGAAGATTACTGGCCAGAGGCTTCTCTAATCCTAGTCAATACCAACGAAGAAAGGCCAAGGAGACGGGGCGGGAGGAGGGGGAATGCCGGTCGGGGCCGTACAACTCGATTTCCTATGGAGATGGATCGTGCACAAGCTCGTGCGAGAGCAACTGCTTCAAGACGTGGTGGTCGTAGATTGTAGTTCACTGTTATGTGTACCTACGGTTCTCTTTCTGTCAATAAATAAACGTTGAACGTATTTCCGACTTTTGTAAACTTGCGTGCTAATGTAACATTTTCATACCCGACCACCTAAAATTGGCCAGTCTACGACTCATAATAAACTTATGGCTGGATTGAATGATATTTTACAAATCACATTTATTTCAAAAAAAAAAACAACATTCTATATAAGGAGGTCACGCGTCCAGGACTGAAACTCTGAAAATGGCATTTTCTGATGAAGATAATCAAGACGTTTTCCAGAAAATCATATGATGAAGACGTTTTCCGAGAAAACGTCTTTAACGTTTTCTCGGAAAACGTCTTCATCATATTTTGGCAGTCAGCAGCTTATCTGTGGTCAACGGAAAACCTGTTGAAGACGTTTTCTGGAAATCTCATACCCGTTTTACACTAAACTTACGCTATCCCACAAATTTACACCATTTTTACACTATACCGATGAACAGTATACCAAAAGTAAAATTTCACCCTTTTCTAGCTTTTCTTTTAATGAAAGTATCGAGCATCGTATAAAGATCGAATCAATTCCAACCATTACATTCAGTTTACTTGGGCTGAAAATGTGGGTTAGGGCTAGGTAACTGATAATAACTACTATTTATCTCGTTAGGCTTCGAGCCTTGTTCTGGCCCGCAGTCCTTGTTGGTTGAATATATTGGACAATGTAATTTAACAACTGCTAAGTTAATCCATTTGCAATGGTTTATTACCAAATTACCAACGTGCCCCTGATGCACATGGAAAATTACTGTACTTTTTCAAAAAATTCCAACTTGGGAACAGTGCAGACTGCAGCTGGTATAATGGATGCTATGAATTAAAGGGTATATATGAAAATTTAGGAGCAATTTAATGCGTTGTACCCGTTGAAGTAAACAACTCAATTCAATGTTGATGTTAGCCCATGCTCACTAGTCGCCGAGGTAAACATTGGACTATTTATTTACATTATTGTCCATATGGCCATAACCTACAAAACTCGAATACAAACTTTTAATTGATTTAATATAGCGTCCAACCGCTTATTCACTTGATTGTGTGATAATATTTTTGTGTTATATTTTGTTGATGTACTAACATTTTATTTAAATCCCATTTTCTCATTTACTTTTCTAACCTAGGCCACATATAGCATATGTGCGAGCAAATTCGAGTATAAGTACGGATACGAATATGTCAGTATGTAAAATCTTAAGAATAGTTTAATGGGAGAGTATTTTAAAACGTTTAATAAAAATATATTTTAAATAATTATATATAAAATATAATTTTAAATAAATTTTAAAAAATAATATAAGATAAAATTTTATTTTATTTAATTATTAATAGAATAAAATATTTCTATCATTTTACGATGGTTATATGTTAAATTAAAAAAATAAAATTCATTTTCATATTGTTAAATGTATAAATTAAGAAATTATAAGTCATCTTAAATCGAGAAATGCACGCACACACGTTACAGAATTCTTGAAATTATTTCTTGTTAACATTCGAATTTAATCAAACATTAATTCATAAAACTTTTTAAAAAAAATACAGAAGACTTTAAGGTAAAAAAGAAAAGTGACATTACTATTTTCCTAGTATAGTTTTTTTTCTTTGGAGTGGTGTAACAATAAACATATTCCCTTTTCCTTTTCTTTAATAAATAAAAAAATCTTTTTTTTTTTTACACACTTATACTCAAGTGGGATTCGAATCCAAAATATTATACTAGAGAATGAACTCATTAATTGAAA
Organism: Lantana camara; assembly: GCA_037501455.1. NCBI lineage: Eukaryota > Viridiplantae > Streptophyta > Magnoliopsida > Lamiales > Verbenaceae > Lantana > Lantana camara. The sequence continues at coordinate 95,414,002 of CM074857.1, read as the reverse complement.
TTTGAACCCTGAACTTATTAACCATTTGAATTTTGAACCAATTATGTTGGACTTTGCCACATATTCCCCTTTCCTTGTTTACAAATTGTTGGCAAAATATATATTTGACATATATTTTTACCTAATGGGTCCCACCCCATAATTTAGGTAGAGAGTTCGGAAATTTGTATATATATGAATATGACCGAAGAGTTCGATAGTACAACTGTACAAGCAGTCCTAGAGGCAGAGAACGCTAAGAGTAAGGCAATGTTTTCAAAACCGGACCGGAGGTCAAACCGATGAGCTTACTGGTTACTGGTTTAATTGGTTCGATCGGTTCAACCAGCGGTCGAATCGGTATGACGTCATAAATAATTAATTATTATTTTATAAATTAAATATATAATATTTAAACATTAATAAATTCATAATTTTCAATATATAAAATAAAAAATATAATTTTCTCCACACAAGTACTAAAAAAGAGAATTTAATATTTATTATACAAAATTATTTTTTTTACAAGATTAATATTAATTATTTACCATAAATATTAATGTATGTCTGAATAATTATCACATGTATTGCTCTTAATTCTTAGTGAACCCTGAAAGCCCAAAGGCCCAAACACAAGGACAATAAAAATCTTATTACATAATCATACGCCGCTAGGGCAAATCCACTCGTCTTCTTCAGATTTAATCTGCAGCAATCTTGGACAACTGTGTTTTCCTTAGCTGCTAAAATAAAAGAGGTGTCCATCTCTCTCTATATCTCTCCTTCTATCTCTATCTCTCTCTATATATATCTTCTTCTATCTATATTAAAGAAGTGTTCACTAGACAAAAAATCCTTGTTCTCTGAAGTATGCTCTCAAGAATGAGAATCGAAAAAACAGAGAACGTTGTTCAAAGAAAAAGGAAAAAAAAAAAAAAAAAGCAAAAAGGAGACGATATTCATGGAACCGGCGGTCCGGTCCGGTTATCAGGGCGGAAACCGCCGGTTAATCGGCCTGTTTTTCCGGCCCTGTACCAATCCGGTCACCGCGGGTTTTAAGAGCTAATTCGGACCGGACCCCTCGCCGGTCACCGGTTGAACCGGTCAGACCGGCCGGTCCGGTCCAGTTTTCAAAACATTGGAGTAAGGTAATCTGAAATAGGGATATATACGAAACGAATCGAATCGAATCGAAACGAATCTTGCTGTTTTTTTTTATTCGAGGTTCGGGTCGAACTTATTTTGCTCGGTTCGGGCTCGAGTTCGAATTCGACGAACCCTATTTTTTTTATTCGAAATTCGGTTCGTCCAATGGTTTGAGTTCGGTTCGCCTCGGGTTCGGCTTGGTCTCGAATTCGAACCCAAGATATAATTTAAAAAATAAAAAATAAAACATTATATATATATATATACACACACATATATATATCTATAATATTTTTTTTAAATATAATAGGGAGGCTCGCGAGCCACGGATAAGAATAAAAAGGTTCGGGTTCGAGTTCGAGTCCGACTTCGGTTCGAACCTTGACTCGATTCGACCTCGCTTCAAACTTTAACCAACTCGGCTCGATCAGCTCACGAACCAGCTCGGTTCGTGAACATCCCTAATCTGAAATACTAAAAATAGAGTAGAAAGAGATATTTGAGATACTAAAATATAGATAATAAAAAAACAATTTATAAAAAGGGATTTGAGGTTAGTGGAGAAAGAAGGACGAGTACACAAAAAAAGAGATGCATTACTAAGGCCGCGTTTACTTTCCTATTAACCGGGGGTTGGAGGCGGTCATCCCTCGAAATCGGCCGTTTACTTTTTCTAGGCCAAAGCCTTGAAGTTCCGTACAGGCCCGTAGGTGGCGGCAGAAATTGGGAGCTCCAGCAGACACGCCAATTTGCCATGTCTCGCTAACCATGCCATTTCTTGGGGATGAAAATTTACAATTGAACCCTAGCTTTGAATATAATTACGGCCGATTGCCATTGAAGTCCCAATTCCCCCATTTTCGTTCTCCCGCTGCAGGCCTAATACCTGGAAATTCTCTCGTTTTCCCTCATTTTTCACATTGCAGGCTTGAATTAAAGGGTTGTTGGTATAAATTTGAGAATGCGTTCTGAAGCAGACATCGACGTCTCCAGCAGGGTTGTAGGTAATATTTGTCTCTTTCGCCTTGTTTTTTCCCGTTTCTCTTGGAATTGAGTCTGATATATTCCATAATATTGGAGGCGCGGGGTTAGGGTGGTGGTGTATTTTGCAAACTCTCCTCGTCGCAATATTCAGGTAATATCAGTAAACCCTAACTTTTGAAAATTGATTTGGGTTGTGTAGATGGTTATTTCCTCTGTTGGGTTAGCTTGTTTTTCTAGATTTTCTGAAAGCAATTAGAAATTGCTGAGATTTTGGCTATAGTTGATGTTCTTTGTCTTAGTGAAGGACTGAATGTTGGTGTATTTGTATGCTCCATGAGTGTTGTTGGCTGTAATTATATGTAAAAGAATCAATTTTTGGCTATAATTGATGTAAGTACTTCCAATAATTTGTAGAATGGACAGTTTGTTTAATGAGGAAGAAGCTTTGATTGCGTTGGAGTTAATTCGGTTTCAAACTAGCAACTAGTTGTTTGATTTTGGGGAGTGGTGTGTTGCACCATGATTCTAGGCAGCAAATTTATCAGCAGTATAGTTTGTTAGCTAGAATTCCTGCACAAGTTGAACACCTACATGGGCTTGTTAAACTGAATGAAATTGATTGTTTCAATCAACTATGATTAGGGCGTAATGCTTTTGTCAAGTTGTGTGTTGTTCTTGAACAAAGGGGTGGGTTATGTGCAACCCGTGGGGTGTCTGTAATAGAACAAATCGCAATAGCTTTATTTATTTCAGAATATAATTAGTCATTTGCAAGCCTGCAATCTATGAATGCTTTTCGGTTCAGGTTTTATCAATTATCTGTTTTTTAGGTTAAGGGATTACTATAATCTTCTTTTTGATTTGAGGGTTTGTTTGTGAAGTTTTTGTGAATCTGCAAAGTTTCTGAATGTTGGTTACTCATTGAAATTGTATGATATTATTTGTTGATATCAAGTAATTTAATTTGAAGATTGACAATTTCTATAATGAAGATGAGGTTTTGTAGCTTTGGAGGTAATTTGTATCCAATTTGGAACACGTTGCTGTTTACATACCTATCGGTACATAGCAGGCTGTTAGATGATAATTGTAGGTGTCGGTGTTATCACAAGTACAACATATTGTCTAGAATCCCAGTTAATTTGAATGTAAACTGTGTTAATGTTATATTTGATTTCTCTAGCACTGCTTGTTGTTGAACTATTCAGTTTCTATATTGGATGGTTACTTGTAGTTTGTTACCATTGACAAATTATCCTCATTTTTAACTGAATTGGATGTTTGTTTTGGCTTATGAATTGTGATGCGTGTTATACTGACCGGAGATGGCAGTTTTAACTGTTCCATTTTGTTGTGTTTGCCATCCCAATTCGTTTTCATGTTTCACATATTCTTTTAACATAATTGGTACTTATTGTCTTTGTTTTATACTTGCACAAATTGTTTTTATGACATTTATATGGAGTATTTTTCCCAAATCTTTTTTGAAATTTAACTTTGCAGATGTCTTATATGCTGATGAGTGAGACCTGAAGAGGTTGTAGTAGAAGCAATATCCAGATTTTGTAGTGAGTCAACAGCTACTCTGCATGAGGTTGCAAGTAAGCTTGGGGCGACGAATGATACAATTAAGTGACAAGAAGAAAATCTCGACGGCATCAGGTTCTTTGCCAATCTTTATCGACATACAGGATCACATCAATATCTCAAAAAGTGCTTGCCAAAGAGAATGATATGTTTTTCGGCATGCCTGTTACGACGACGACTGTTATGGTTCAAATGACGATTGAAGGAAAATTTTGTTGAATGTCATCCTATGGGTTTATCATTATATATGAAGGGTTGTTTTGTATTACCTACTATATTAGAATTCTACTAGATTCTCCTCGAACGCTTGAAACTCATTTTTCTGTTTGTTCCGTAAAATGAAACTCATGCAAGTGTGTGTTGCAGCAGTAATGAAGGATGGGATTTTACTAAATGTTTTTGGTTAAGTATGTTAGGTTGTGGTTTGTTGCAGCAGTAGGTTTGGTTAAAGATGTAATGCAATGGTTTGTTGCTGCAGATGTAATGGTTCTGCTATTTGATTAAGTTTATTCATCTCAAATATATGTTCGCGTTATCTCTGAAGCAAGTTGTATTTTTTGTATTCAAGGGCAAATGGGTAATTTTGTATTAAACATGAGGTATCAGTATCAACAAGGTAAACATGCAAACTTCACAACCATCCCATTTTCGAAAAAGAAAAATACAAAGTAAACACCTGTTTTTGACACTTTGCTTAGTTACACTAACCTACAAAAACATGACATCCCGTATCATGTTTGACAAAGTAAACGCGGCCTAAGAGAATTATGATGTACGAATACGAATATAGTCATACGAACACGATATAATATAAATATGACTATACGGATATATTTTTCTTTTTTATTTCCCACATGAGGTAGGGATGGCAACGAGCCGAGCCGAGCCGAGCCTTGGCATTTTTTTGTGGTTCGGGCTCAGGGCTCGGCCTTAATATTAGAGTTTCGAACCTGGTTCGCGAGCCAGCGAGCCTTGATTTTCTGGCTCGGGCTTGGCTCGGGCCTTGGTTCGAGTTGGCTCGGCTCGGCTCGCGAGCCAGGCCTGAACGCATTCTCACATCTCAAAATTTCACCATTCCAGACAATTAAAGTTAGAATCGTTCGATCCTTTCCAGGATATTACAATTTTAGAATGAAAATTTCAATACAACTTCAAATATAAACAATTGCAAAATTCCATCACAGCATATGAATATGATGTTTTACAAATATATCCAACAAACTAATGAAGTAAAAATCCATATATTAGCATTTGAGGAAGATTATGCGATGGACCTGCAAAAATCAAACAAAAAAAAATATGAAAATAAACCTGTACAATCTGTAAAAAAATCAAAATAATTTACATCCAAATTTCGGGGACAAAAAAAAAAGAAACCCAACAATCTAAAATCCATCACACTAAAATAATTTCTCAATCTAATAATAAAATTGCACAAAAAATAAAAAAGAAAACTAAATATACCTGTAAAGGATTAAGGGTGGCGGTGGCGAACGGGAGGTGATGGCGCACGCTGGCTTGCGGCATACGGGTGGAGTGGCGTTGGGCCGGAAATCGCGAAATCCTGTTACGGCGTGGGATAGAGTGCGATGGGCCGGAGGCGTGGTGGGCGCCGGAGCATGAGGCTGGGCTGCTTCTGGCCTGCACAGCTGCGTGAGAGATTGAGATAGTGTGAGAGTGAGGATGTGAGGCTAGGGTAAGGAATGAGAAAGAGATTCAGATTTGAGGAGAGAGAGAGAGAGATTGAAATCTGAAGAGGGAGAGATTGAGATCTGAGGAGGTAGAGAGAGTGAGATGTGAATGGTGAGGGGCGGCTGCTCTTTCTCAGATCTGAATTCTTAAAGTATTAGGGTTTTAGTAAATATAAAATGTATGTATTATATTATACATATTAGTTTATATGTACTAATATATATATATATATATGTATTATATATACATACGTACAGATCTATATATGTATTATATTATGTATACATATTAGTTTATATATATATACACATACAGATCTATATATATTATCTATATTATTTATTTTTTATGGTTCGGCTTGGCTCGCTGAATACGAACCCGAGCGCGAACTTCGTGCGAGCTGGCTCACAGGGCTCGCGAGCCAGCTCGGCTCATTGTCATCCCTAATGAGGAGTATCGGATATGGTATTGAACATGAGTATCCGATACTACATGGAAAAATGATATTTTTATAAGTGTCTGTGCATCATAATAAGGAAACCGGTTGTGTCTCATTCTTAAATTTCTCAAGTGAGAAGTGCCGGACATGAATGTCAAAAACGATATCGATAAAATAATATTTTAAAAGTATTTATGCATCATAATAAACTGATTGTGTCTTATTCTGCATTGTATTGAAAAATATTTTTTCAAAGAAGCGATCACGAACTCACCAGTTTCTTCAATAAGTGAGAAAAAAACACAAAGAAACTAGTGACCACAAAATTTGTGTTTAATAAAATGATAATACATCCAAAAGAATATTATAGAAAGGCACTATACTTCGATTTTTCATTATAGAAGCAGAGAAAGTCCATCAAACTATGTTACCACGGGTAAAAAAAGAAAATTCAAAGTTCTTGGTGCATGTTTGATAATAGTGATACTTGAATCTTTTTAAAATTGAATGTGTCATGTTTAGTAATTTATGGAAATTATTTTTATTTTGAATTATAATCTAAACTTTTATTTCTACGCATAAAAGTTTTTTTTAAAATTAATTCGGTCATTTCAATCAAGAAACACATTTTTTCCGTCTCCAATTGAAGTGGGATCTTAGGACATTGATGGCAATTGGCAACCAGTTTCATAATTGCTGTATCATGGAATAGTAATACTTAGGAAGCATTAAGGGGGAAATCCGAAATTATAACGAGTAATCATAATTTCTTCGCTTTCTTCGAAAATCCGAAAGGAAACATTATTATTTAGATCGCATCACACAATATCAATGGGTCCAAATTCCAAAACGTAATTTACTTTGAACTCTGAACTCTGAAGTTTGTCGGCAGGCCACGATTGACGATACCATTAGCATCTACATGAACTTTGAAGTGTTCAATTAATTTACTGAATTTATAGGATCCAAATATTTTAGTTAAAACATGAGTCGAATTGAAATTTAATTAATTACACCGGTGAAACTCTAACTTTAACGGCATGATTGGTATGATGGAATGGGGTGGGAATGGAATGGGCATTACTGCGTCCATTCCTAAACCCATGATTGGTACCGAAACGTGATTAGGAATACTCATTCCCTCGGTAATGCCCATTCCCACAAGCATGGGATTACCCATTCCTTTGGTCCCCCATGGTATTAGCCATTCCCAATGTGTAAAATTGATTATTATTTTTATATTGCCATCACATATTTGTTAAATATTGCATATTATATTTTATTATTTTCATAAATAAAAATTAAATACTATTAATCACGTTGAAATTTTAATAAATTATATTAAATATATATAAATATAAATATATTATATATCTAAAAAACATGTTCAAAATATTATTTTATTTATAAAATTTTATAAATTCAAATAATTTATAAAGAATGAATTTTGATATTTATATTAAAATTTGTTTTTAAATGTCAAAAAATATATTAAATATAATAAATAATTAATACATAATCTATGCATGAATAAAAAAATAGTATATATATATATATATATATATATATATATATATATCTCAAACTCACTCTCGTAATCACATATATATATTACATATAGTAAATGTCATATATATAACACGTTCGATATAAAATAGTAATATATATATATATATATATTTATATATGAAATTATATAGTTGCTCAAAATAAAAAATTTAAAATATATATTTAATATAAAAATATTTGTAATTATATACTTTTATTATTATTATTATTATTATTATTATTATTATTATTATTATTATTATTATTATTATTATTATTATTATTATTATTATTGTTAATGAAATAAGTTTAAAATTTTTATTTCATTCCTAACTTTATTACTTAGCGTACCAATCATAGCAATACCATAATAAAGTCATTCAATTCCTTTGTTCATTCCATTACAAAGTTCATTCATTTCCTACCTTATTCCATTCATGCATACCAATCATACCGTAAGTGTAATTTTTTTTGTTGTGTTATAGAAATAATGTGATTTCCTAAAATATTTCAATTTTAAGGTAAGATATATATATATATTTTAAAAACTTTCTTCATAAGATTTTTTTCTTTCCGTAGAAATAATGAAGACGTAAAAAACCTTTTTTTATAAAAACGTCTTCATACATTACTAAAACTTTGCCAATTACCTATGGAATTTGTTTACAATTTTTTTTTATCCATTGATTCCAACAAATTATCTACAGATTTCCAACTATTTATTAATGGATAAAGTTAACATTCTTATCCATTGATTTCCTGCTAACTATTCAATCGGTAAAATTTGCTCACAAATTACTTATAAACACTTCTGTTAGTAAAACTTATTGTCCTACGGATTACTGCCTCATGTCTCTATCGGTGCATTACAAAAAATAAAAATAAACAAAAAGTATAATATTACCTATAGATTATCTACAGAAAGTTTTGTCCGTAATAAAATAAAATTTTTTATATACTTAATTTACCAATTATCTACGAAATCAATAATAAAATATTTTTATATATTTATTTGAAATTCCGACAAATTACCATGGACATTTATGTAGTTGATATTTTTATAGTTATTTTGTAAAATGCTAAGTATATAATTTTTTGGTTATTATATTTTTATCATTTTTTGAAACTAAAATACCAATATCCAGGTATCATGTTTGTTTACGAAAAATATAAAATATTACAAATATATGAAAATAATAATAAATTATTATTAATATATTACAAATATTCATGTATATTATATTTTTTATAGGGTAGTTATAAACTCACCTTAATTATTCACTACTCCCTTAAACTTCAACTTCTTTACTCAATTTATAGTCCCTTCAATTCAAGTCTTCAACTTCATCTGAAACATGCCTTTATGATTTCGGGAAATTCCCGAAAAATCCCCATTTGGGAACTCAAATTCCTCTTTACTCTCCACTTTCAAAAAAGTTCCTCTGAACTCCCCAGATAAAAATCAAAATTCCTATTTACTCCCCGTTTTTTTGGAAGGTTGTATAAAAATTCAAGAATCGCGTACCCGAACCCCGAAATGACGTACTTAAATGCCCAAATGATGTATTTGGGGGCAATTCTTTGGCTGGATAAGGCTAGTGATATGTGGACGGATCTCAGGGAGCGTTTCTCCCATGGTGACGCTTTCCGTATTGCAGAACTCCAGGAGGAGATATTCTCTGTAAGTCAGGGTGACAGCTCCGTTTCTGATTACTTTACTAAACTGAAAATTTTATGGGATGAGTTCTACAATTTTAGGCCTTTGGCCTCCTGTACTTGTGTTAATCCTTGTTCTTATGGAGTCATTGACACTTTCAAGGGTTACCAGCAGAGTGACTGTGTGATACGGTTCCTTAATGGTCTTAATGAGAAATTTTCAGGGGTTAGGTCTCAAATAATGTTGATAGATCCTCTTCCTCCCATTACTAAAGTTTTTTCCATGGTCTTACAACAAGAACGTCAATTCACCATTAGTGCAGACCACAAATCCTTTGCTGTTAATGCTTTCAAATCTGCTTTCCCAAAGTCAAACTTCCATCAGCCTTCAGGTTCTTCAAGACAAGGCTATGGAAGGGGGTTTCCTACTTCTAAACAAACCTCAGATTCTAATGGACAGAAGTGTAGACATTGTGGCAGGCCTAATCATACTGAGAAAACATGCTACAAGAAGCATGGTTTTCCATCCAATTTTAAGTTTAACAATCCAGTGGCTGCTGCTTTGTATACTCAAGAATCTCCTAATTCTTCCCTGCCTGACTCTCACTCACAAGACTCAGATACTCATCAAGACTCCAACAATGACACAATTCACAACATCTCTCTCACCACTGATCATTATCAGAGATTGGTGTCTATGCTCAGTACTTCCCAGGATCTTCATTCTTCCCACCAAGTGAATCAGATTTCTGTTGTTCCTACTCCAGATGAGCACTTGGCTTCCTCTTCAGGTATCTCTTACTCCTTATCTTGTTCAAGTTTCACACACAAGTGGATTCTTGACACAGGGGCCACTGACCATATATGTTGTTCACTTAGCTCATTTGATAAGGTTTTTTCCATACCTACAATATCTGTTAAACTTCCTAATGGAAGTTTGATTAAGGTTTATCAGGCTGGTACTGTCAAACTCACATCTGCTCTTGTCTTGTCAGATGTTTTGTACATTCCTGAGTTCACATTCAATCTTTTGTCTATGTCTAAACTCGCCACTGTTCTTCACTATTCTTTACAGTTTACTCATGATGGTTGTTTGATTCAGGAACCAAAGACCTTGAAGATGATTGGTTCAGCTAAACTTCAACAAGGATTATATGTTCTGTCTGATTTCAATTCTTTGTCAGCTTGTAATTCTCTTCATAAATAGCATATACAACAATATTTAACATTCACATCCAAGTTAGAATCCCAAATGAGGTTTTTCGAGCATTTCCCAAGTAGGTAAAATAAAGAAGTCATCAAAAGGGATTATAACGTTCATTTTCATTCTTTAGGTCTTTTGTGGCCCGGCGAGTACGCGTGCATTATCTCCAACCAACACCTCGTGTAGTTCATTAAACATTCATTCATTCTTTCTTTCTTTCATGCATTACATCCTTTTGTGCACATTCATGAACATTTACACCTTCTTCATCCGGGTGATGGCCGGGTGATCGGCCCGAAACATCCTTTCATTGACCAAAAGGGGAACACGACTCCCTAGATGGCACTCAACGTCCATTCCTTGCTAACTCCTAACGAGGTCCGGTTATGCCGTTCATTGGTGGAACTAGTGTGAGGGATCACAGTCAGTCCACGCCTCCTCAGGTCACCACTCACACCATGTCCCTAGGCCCCATTCTGTGCATTCATTCATTCATTCTCGCCAAAACATTTGGTAGGTTCATAAAATAAAGGCTTTACGTTGAAATCATTTACTCTTGAAAACGACTCTATATACATATAATAGTTTTAGCCGAAATCTTTACACGTTGGGAGTATATAGGGTCATTTATCTAAATAGTAGAGAAACCCACCTGTACGCCTCTTACCAACAATACCAAGAAGAAAAGGAGACTCGAAAGTGTCCTATGAACCCAGTATCTCCGCGCTGGAGAAAATTGTACAAAGGACAACGTAACGTGTTCGTGAGACTCAAGACTCCGAATGAACCATATAAGACCCACGACATGCAATGAACATGATATGAATGCATAAAAGATGATGTTATGTCATGAACGTGTTCATGTGCACGATTAACGCATTTAAATCATATAAACGAGCCATTTATTCGTTCAAGGAAGCGTTCATATTCATTCAAGTTCAATCTTTACACATTTCATAACAATTCAATCCAAGAATTCAAATAACGGTCATATCACATACTATAACACATTTACAATTATAGAATAGACAAATAAATACATTCAAATCAAGATTGGAAATTAGATAGGAATATGAAATAAATAACAATTTAATTTCCATAATTCAATTAAATCAAATTATACTTAATATATAATAAACATATATATATACCTACGTACAATAACATGCATGCATTGACATACACATAATCAAGCACAAAATAATAAACTTCATGCATGTAAATTTTACACATATCAAACATGCATGCAAATATTACTAATTGACATGCATGCATTAACAAATAAAGAAAAACATGCACACCACACTTATTAATTTCATGCCATCATAAATTTATAACAATGTGCATACATATATGATATATTCACGAACACACACCTGCATGCATTCCTTATATATTTTATACACACATTTGCATGCATTCTACATATTTACATATAATATCATATACACACACACATATATATATATATTCAAATACATTCACGTAATAATAAATAATACTCATGCACAAACATATTACATTTCATATATATATATATATATATTTATATATATATATACGCATATACACAATACATACATGCATTATTATATATACACAAGCACAACATGAAAGACAAGGAAAGAAAGAACCGGCAAGCTACTGCAAGTGACTACCCGGCCGGGCCTTTTTCTTCCAAAAATCTCCCCGGCCGGGGAGATGAAATACAGGCGCATAGCAGCAGTTCAAACGAAGCTTTCCCCTGTTTTAAAAGCAAGAAATGCAACAGCAGGAAGGGGGCAACCAAGGGAATCATTCAGCAGCAAAACAGGCCACAAAACTCCCACAAATAACTGAAAAATGACGGCAATGAAACAAGGAAAAGAGCAGCGGTTGACAGCAACAGTTCGGACCAAAAATAGGGGATAAACGAAAGGAAAATAGAGCAACAACCATTCCATTCGTTAAGCAACATGATCAGGTATGTATGTGCAACAAACAAGGCAAAAAGGGGCAACAAATGATAGCAATTTCAGTCTCAAAACGCAGCAGCAGCAGTTCATACGTGAAGGAGGAAGATTCAGTTCCATTTTCATGCATTCCATAACAAATTCATTAATGGTAACTCATTTAATAGCCAACTACCACAAAATAAATTACCATAAATGCAAAGAGGAAATCAAGACCATCATATTCATGCTTTTAATCAACCAAAATCATCAAGGAATGAGAGAGATCAACATATGAACCTATAACCTAACTATTTCATCTCTCAGCCATAAACCCATGAAAGCATGGTCAAAATTGGGGATGAATAGATCAAAATGACTCATAGTGAATTTATGTTACAACCCTAAGCTTACCTTGTGGATTGGATGAAGTTTGGAGGAGATTTGAGCCTTGAATCTCCAAGGTTGGCAAGAGCTATGGGAAAACTAGAGAGCAGAAGGTTTTGGCTGAGTTTTCTCTAAGTGATGAGGGTTATCTCAGTTTGGGATGATTAAGTCTGGTTAGAGGATTGAGTTAGGGTCCCAAGGAATCAAACCATGGTTAATTTGGTCAAGGTTTGAGAAAGTTATGACTCTTTTAGTAAAAGGTGGCAGTTTTGACGAACGTAACACTTTTCGGTTGAATTTCGGAGGTTCAAATAATTTTGGAAAAATATAAGGCTAAGTTCATTAAACTCGAATTTTCGTTACAAGTTTAGCGAAGTTGACGAAACTCGAATCCGAGTTTCTTAGCTCAAGATATCACGTACGGAACCAAGGGTGCGCTAATTGCTCGTTAGCCCCCGATTTGGATTCCAAAAAAATAAATAAATTCGAAACTAATGCAAATGAATCCGAAAACATGAAAGGAGCATACATTCATTTTCGTGACATGTATATCTTCGACATACTAAATTTTCACGAAATTTCGATATCTAATCATATAAGAACGAAGCACGTTTATAACACTAATGAGCAATACATAAATGAATTCATAATATATATCAAGATTTAAATTCATATTTAAATATAACAAAAAATGCATGAATTAAATATACAAAGTGTACGTGTTACATATAATTTAAAGTCAATTAGCACGAATTAAATTTGTATATTTAGGATTCATAGCATTAAGATTTAAATGTCAACTAATTCACATATATTTAGTATTAATTAACTTAAGAGAGGATTAATTAACAATTAATCAAAGGGTACAAATTAAATTAAATTTAATGATAATAGATTTAAATAGAAATAATCAACATTTAATATATAAAATTAAATATATAAAACACTTATAAACAATTAATTTACGCAAATCGATAAACACATACGTCATATTAAACTATAGAAAAGTTGGGGCGTTACATATTGCTAGACTATGGTTGTTTGATCTGTGGCCTGATTAATTAATTAGGGAATTAATTAATTAGGGTCACTGCTAATTGAATTAAGAGCCTAGAGGGTCACACACAACAATCCGATCACGTGGTTTAAGACTTGAATCGATTAAACGAGTTAATCGAACCATTGAGAGAATTGTGGGGCCCACACGTGTGAAGCAGACTTGTGGGAGGCCAAGGACACGTGTAGTTACGTGTTTTATGTGTATATATATTAAATAATTAACGTTGTTAATTATTTAATGGACTTTCATTTAATTTTGAATTAATATTAAAGTCCTAATTTGGAGAAATTATGTCTAATAAATAGTTAATTGTGAATTAATTCATTATTAGTCTTCAAGTTATTTATTATTTAATAAATAAAGTAAAATAAAATACCTAAGAGAGTTAGATATTATTCTTGCTTGACAAGTTGGTCAAAAGGAGACTTTTGGTCAAGGTAAGAGTCCTACTCTCCAAGCAAAGAAATCTCTTTCCAAAAGAGTTTGGAATCCTTGTCTAACAAGGAATGGATTTCGAACCTTAAACCTATTTATTTGAGGGGTTCGAACCCCTAGGTAGATTGATACGAAATTCTCCTTTCTCCATAATTATACACTAACCCCTTAGAGCGTAAACACCGAATATAGAACTAGCATTCTCCCTATTCGGATCGTGGTCGCGGTTGGTGGACTAATTCTCTAGAGGGCTACTATCGTGAAGTCTTGAAAGATTTGAAGGAGCTTTTGGGGATCAAGACACTTGAAGAGCGTCCTTAGGAGGCTAGAACGTGTCAAGAAAACTACTACCTAAGTGAGTTTCTTGATCTCTACGAATTTTGGAATATGAATTGCAAGTTTCGATTCTAACTTATTGGGAAAAATTTTAAATTTTCGCTAGGTTTCTGTCTCGTTTTCCCAACAAGTGGTATCAGAGCCACCTTGCAAGGCCTATTTCTGATTCGTCACAATTTTTCTAAATTTGGTAGAAACTCTTAGGCTAAGATGCGAATTGAGTACTCTTGAGTTCTTTTAGAAAGCCTGAAATACGAAACTGTATTTTTCCTAAAAGTTTCTAAAAACTATTTTCTTAAATCGTGTTTTGAAAAACTATTTTAGTTGAAATCTATTTAAATCGTGTTTCTAATTTTGAATTAAATTGGGTTTTGGAGAAACCTGTAATACAAAAAATGAAACGCGATACGAAGACGCGAGCCTAGGCGTGTTAAGGTGTCACATGCCCAGGCCCGTATGCATCGTCCCGCATCCGCAGGGGACGTCCGCTCACCGTCGCATAGCTGTGCGTGATGGCTCCTAGGCGCGCCTACTCACCTGTCCCGCAATTGCGCAGGACAGTCGCCCATACGCTCCCCGCAACTGCGTACCAACGTTGCGCGCATCACGCGCATGTCGCGCGCCTGGAGGGCTTACACTTGCAGTAATTGCCGCACACTGTGCGCTCTAGCAGCGCGGCATTTTGTTGTGTGGCTGGTGCGTTCCAGGCTCGTTTTTCGCATTCTTTGGTTTTTTCGTATTTTCGATCCTTAAAATCCTGATTTAATTTTCTGAAATTTTTTTTTTTATTAAATTAGAATTATTTGTGAAATAATTGTTTAAATTGGGATTTTGAGAAATTAAGACGATTTAAATTTTGGGAAAATTACGAATTTTATTTTATGAAAATATTGAGAGAATAAAATTATTAATTTTCAGAAATTAATTGGAATTTTATTAGTTTATTATTTTTCGGGTTTTATAGAAAAGGCTCTTAAACAACAATTGCATCTAAGTCGTGTTTTAATTCATTAGGGCTTAAAGCGAGAATTTTAATTTATGGCTAAATTTAAATTCTTGTAATTTTGGCATGCTAGGTGATCCTGGGTTTAGTCTTATGTATGGTTTTAATTTATGCACTTGGATGGTTTAAATTGGGGTTGGAGCCCCATAGTTGCGTCTTTCAATTGGGGTCGGTGCCCCACTTATATGCGTACTGTTATGTGTTTATTATGTGGCTTTCCATATTACTATTTTTTAGGCCGGAGTATGCCCCGTGTAATTATCTAAGGCCAATATGAAGATTGAGCCTTACTACTTTATGTCTTTTTTCCTTTTATTGTAATTTGAGATTAGGGATAGGTGGTGAGGTCTTTTTCTTTCATTTTGGAGACAATGCACCCATGGAGTAAGATGGACCCAGATAACAAGTAACAAGATGGAGGCCATAAGTTAAGACCTCTCGAAGTGTTACTGAGGGTTTCTATTAATGTAATAGATAGGGCAGCGTTTTTGTTTCCAATTCCCTTATGTGATTTAAATTGTTTTATGTGGCATGTATGTTAGAACTTGTGATTATGGAGTGGCTCCCACATATCACGCATAAGATAGGTAGAACCCATGATCATCACATGTTAGTATCATGCTAGGACATGTTATCTGCAATGTGCTTGTGTGAAATGCATTCAAGTTGTACTTGCATTAATCAAGACTAATTAAATTGGATAACATATATGTTGGTGAGGTTGAACCAGACAACTCTCTGGTTACATCGAAAAATTCCCATTAAATATTAAACTAATTTTCGAAAATATGTGTTTTATTTGAGGTGCAAACTTTGAATTAAATTCCCAGCATTCCATCAATAGGATTTAAGTTTAATAGAGGAAGCTAGTTATTGTCCATGAGTCGTGGGGTGACTATGCGAAATCTATTAGTTCTTAGTTTCCTAATTGATCATTCTAATGATCAATATTTCAAAATCAATTTTGGGGAGGGCGATGCCCGCGAGTCGTGGGTTGTTCGAACTAAGTTTTGATCTTGATCTTATGATTGATGGGTCTAGCTTAACGCCTAGGTAAATATGGATGTCGCACGAGTCGTGGGTCCATATTGAAAGATAGGTGATGCAACAACATTACTAAGAATTCCACAGTGTTCGAATTGGTAAGTTGTACCTACCTTAGGCTTTATTAGGAATGTCAGCGAGTCTTGCGTTCGAGATAAGGTGCTTGGGATCTTAGTACCCATTGGGATAACAAGTATCCTCTAATATATTTGGGAATTATAGATCTTTGAAAAACAGTGGGAGCTACATAGATTAAAGACCTACTCTCATATATATCGTTATTATTCAGCATGCTCACTTAGTTCTCTGTTTTTCCATTTAGGTCGTAGATTCTGTGATTCTCTACGTGTTTTGAAATGGCAACCAAAAACCCTCTAGTATCGATCCTCGAGTCAAATAAGTTGACTGGTCCCAACTATTCTAATTAGCTTAGGAATCTAAAAATTGTTCTAGATTCCGAGAAGAGAACTTATGTTCTTCACGAGGCGGAGCTCGTTCCCGAAGGGGACGCTCCGACCCGGACTGAGCGGGATGCGATCCAGAAGTGGAAGGATGATAATCTCCAAGCCCGTTGTCTCATGCTTGCTAACATGTCTCCGAACATGTAAAGACAACATGAGTTAATGGAATTCGCTTGGGAGATTTACGGCCACTTAGAGCAATTTTACCGCCCTCATGAGCGTGGTACAAGGTATAACGCCTCAAAGGAATTGTTCCATTTGAGAATGAAGGAAGGTACTAGTGTCCATGAATATAGACTCAAGTTTCTTGCTCTCATTGAGAAACTTGCTTCCATGGACATGCCACTGAGAGATGAGCTTTCAGTGGATTTGTTGCTAGCCTCGCTCCCACCATCATTTAACCCTTTTATCCTTAACTTCAATATGAATCATGCAAATGCATAACTAGAATAATACTTTGTCTAGTGACTGCTGAAAGCACGATTAAGAAGGACAATAAGGTTATGATGGTCACTGCTCCATCTTCTTCTAAGCCTTCAAAAGACAAAGGTAAGATGCTAAGAGTACAATGGAGACATCATGAAGGGAAAAGTCCAAAAGAGGAAACGTGATCAAAAAGAGGACGTTTGCTTCCATTGTTGCAAACCGGAGCATTGGAGGAGAAACTTCCAAGAGTACAAGGCTACTTTAAAGAAAGGTATGTTTCTCGTTGAAGAAAATCTTTCTATTAATTCTAACTCTTGGGTACTTGATATCGGTTGTGGATCTCATATCTGTAATGATATACAGATGCTAAGTGAGATCTGGCAGCTCAAAGGATGAGAATGTGCCTTGAAGATTGGGGACGACTCAACTGTCAAAGCTCAAGCTTTAAGCACAATTAGATTAGATTTAGGTCATTCTGTTTTAGTTTTAAATAAAGTCCTTTATTTACCAGACATTATTCATAATATTATTTCAGTTCCAATACCTGATTGCGAAGGTTATGAAATTAATATTAAGAATGGTAACTTTTTCCTCAAAAATAATAATTTTTCAATACATCTTGGTACATTAAACAATGTACTTTATCTAACGTAAAATAATAATATTTTGAATATACAATGAGAAACAAAACGTAAGAGAGATGACGAAGTCTCAACATCTTTGTGGTACGCTAGATTAGCACATATTTCCAAGAACAGAATTAGCAAGTTAACTACCTTAGGGACATTCTCTGAAAATAACCTTAAACAGTTGACTTCCTGCGAATCCTATCTCAAAGGAAAGATGTCCAAAACTCCTTTCAAAGGAAGTATGGAACGAGCCACAAAGACCTTGGGTGTGATCTATTTTGATGTTTGTGGACCGCTTAGCGTAAGCACTCGAAACAATCATCAGTACTTCATAACCTTCACTGACGACTTCAGTCGTTATGGTTATGTGTATTTAATGAAGTACAAATTTGAGGTTTTGGAGAAATTCTTAGAATTTCAAAAGGAGGTTGAGAACCAAACTGGTCACAAGATCAAGGCACTTCGATCTAATCGAGGCGGCAAGTATCTTAGTAAAGAATTCCTAAATCATCTCAGAGATAATTGAATTATCTCTCAGTGGACTCCTCCGGGAACTCCTCAGCTTAATGGAGTTTTTGAGAGAAGGAATCGAACCCTGCTCGATATGGTTTGTTCCATGATGAGTTTCACTGACTTGACACTTTCTTTCTGGGGTTATGCCCTAGAAAGCGCAGCCAAGATTTTGAATCTTATTCCTTCCAAGTCAGTCCCAAAAATGCCCTATGAAATGTGGCATGGAAAAATCCCTAGTTATTCTTACTTAAGAATTTGGGGTTGTCCTTCTTATGTGAAGCGGACAATGGGAGATAAGTTAGAAGCTAGTTCTAACTTATGCTACTTTGTTGGCAATCCTAAGGAATCCATAGGATATTACTTCTATGATCAAGCTGAACAAAAGGTGTTTGTTTCAAGAAATGCAACTTTTCTTGAGGAATCGCTCCAAGGTGAAAAGAAAGACAAGATCACAAAACTCGAAGAAATTCGAGATACTCCCACACCACATTTAGAGGGCACGTCCCATTCTGATATCCCACAACCAATCATGAACTTTGATACATATGAAAATCCTCCTCTAAGGCATTCTGAACGCACTCCTAGACAGCCTGAGAGATGGTATGGTTTTCTCCATGAAATCTCTCAAGAGGATAACGATCCTCAAACATATGAGGAGGCACTGTAAGACTCGAATTCTGAACAGTGGAAATAGGCCATGAAATCCGAAATGGATTCCATGTACTCCAACCAAGTTTGGACCTTGGTTGATTTGCCTGATGGGGTAAAACTTATAGGTTGCAAATGGATCTTTAAGAGAAAGCTTGGAGTAGATGGAAACATTGCAGCATATAAGGCAAGGCTTGTTGCCAAAGGCTTCACTCAAAGGCCCAGGGTGAACTTTGATGAAACCTTCTCACCAGTTACAATGCAAAAATCTATTCGGATCTTGCTTGCCATAGCTGCATATTACGATTATGAGATATGGCAAACGGATGTGAAAACTGCCTTTCTCAATGGAGACATTGATAAAGACATTTATATGGATCAACCCATAGGTTTCACATTCAGTGGGAGTGAGCAAAAGGCTTGCAAACTCCAAAGATCAATCTACGGATTGAAACAGGCTTCTAGGAATTGGAACATTCGTTTTGATGAAGCAGTCAAAGCGTTTCGCTTCGTTCAAAATTCGAATGAGTCCTGCATGTATAGAAAGGAATTGGAGACTTCAGTGCAATTCTTGGTGCTTTATGTTGATGACATCCTTCTAATTGCGGATTCGAAGGATGATATGAAAGTTACCAAGTCTTGGTTATCGAACCAATTCGAGATGAAAGATCTTGGTGATGCGTCCTACATTCTCGGTATTAAGATCTATAGGGATAGATCTAAGAGATTGATAGGACTATCACAATTGATGTACATAGACAAAATACTGAAATGATTCAGTATGGAGAATGTGAAGAATAAAGTTCTTCCCATGAGTGTAGGAACATCCTTTTCAAAGAAGATGTGTCCTAAGACGAACCTTGAGAAGGAAAGAATGACTCATGTGCCTTATGCCTCAGCAATAGGTAGCATAATGTATGCAATGTTGTGTACTCGACCGGATATGGCATATGCACTTAGTGTAACGAGCCATTTCCAATCAGACCCTAGAGAAGGTCACTGGACTGCCGTGAAGAATATCCTAAAGTACTTGCGAAGCACTAAGGATTTATTCTTAGTATACGGAGGACAGAAAAATCTAGTAATCGGAGGATACTACGATGCAAGCTTTGCATCTGACTTAGATGATTTTAAATCAATGTTAGGATACATTTTCTACCTTATCGGCGGATCAGTGAGTTGAAAAAATTCCAAGCAAACTACCACTGCAGATTAAACCACTGAGGCTGAAACTTAGTTGCAAACGATGCAGCTAAGGAAAGTGTTTATATTAAAAACTTCATTCAAGAATTGAATGTTGTTCCTAGCATGAAAGACCCCATTACTGTGTTTTGTGATAACACTGGGACGGTTGCTCAAGCAAGAGAACCAAGATCTCACCAACGGACCATGCACATTATGAGGGAGTATCACATAATCCGTGATATCATCAAACAAGGTGATGTGCAAATTGAGAGGCTCACATCAACAAAGAACGTGGCAGACCAGCTTACTAAACCCCTTTATCGAGAAGCTTTTGAAGGACATCTTGTGAAGATGGGACTTAGATTAGCTTTTGAATGGCTTTGATGGGGCAAGTGGGAGATTATTAGGAATAGTGCCCTAAAAGCCGATGTAATAGTCTGCTTTAGTACTTTCCTTATATAAATCACAGACAATCTTTGAATAATATGAATTTAGGTAACACCTCTTTAGATGCTCTTGTTTGACTGTATGTTTACTTTAACTGCGCATGTATAAGAACTCCCCTAATCAGTATGACTTATAGGACTCAACCATTTAGGCGAAGTGGTTCATGAGATGACCCCTATATTATATAAGTCATGATTAGAAATCACTCTAAGCCGATGAGTCCTAAAGACAGTGGGAGTGTCAACCTGACTTGTTCGAGGCTTGCTCGTGTGATCACGCCCTTAAGAAGGACCACCTTATTTCATGGGGTGCAAAGTGTATAGTTGATACGTGCGTGATACATGGGGGGTGCTTGCTTATTCTAAGCAAGCACACTGAGGTGTCCCATGTGAGAAGATTCCTAAATGGGAAAGAAAGTTTCTATACCTAGAAATAGAGACTTCCAGATTAGGAAATATCTCACGAGTCATTGATGTGATTAAGTGATCCTTAGACTTGAGGTTCTATTAACGCTTTATGAGCTAACTCTGTAGTCTTAGGTGTAAGCTTTAAAGGGTGTCGCCTTAGACAACTGATTCAAGGCTTATGTTGGGGCTGCACAAGTGGCACATGAAAGTGTATGAGAATCGATAAAGGATCTACGCTTGCATTAGCAAGTTGATCTCTTATTGTGTAAGTCATTCATATGTCATCTAGGAGCCCTTGGCTAAGGCATTGGATCAAGACATCAAGAAAAGAGTTTCTTGGATTGAGATCAAATGGATATGAAATGCACTTAACATTAAGATCAAGATTATTAGGGTTCTAATTATTCCCCTGCCCTAGATCTTGGTTGAGAGATGGGATGCAGTAGGATTGTATCTCACATGAATCAATGACTTAAAGGTTATGTCAAATCGAGACATTCTTACTCAATTAGGGGTCAAACACTTGTTGCTAGAGTATGGTCGTTTGATATGTGGACTGATTAATTAATTAGGGAATTAATTAACTAGGGTCACTGCTAATTAAATTAAGAACCTACCCGGTCACGTGGGTTATGGCTTGAATCGATTAAACGAGTTGATCGAACTATTGAGAGAATGGTGGGGCCCACATGTGAAGCACACGTGTAGGAGGCGTGTATGACACGTGTCCTTGGGGACGCGTGTATGACACTTGTCCACGTGTTTTATGTGTATATATATTAAATAATTAATGTGTTAATTATTTAATGGACTTTGATTTAATTTTGAATTAATATTAAAGTCCTAATTTGGAGAAATAAAATCTAATAAATAATTAATTGTGAATAATTGATTATTAGTCTTCAAGTTATTTATTATTTAATAAATAAAGTAAAATAAAATATCTAAGAGAGTTAGATATTATTTTTGCTTGACAAGTTGGTCAAAAGGAGACTTTTGGTCAAGGTGAGAGTCTTACTCTCCAAGCAAAGAGATCCCTTTCCAAAAGAGTTTGGAATCCTTGTCCAACAAGGAATGGGGTTCGAACCCTAAGCCTATTTATATGAGGGGTTCGAGCCCCTAGGTAGATTGATACGAAATTCTCCTTTCTCCATAATTATACACTAACCCCTTAGAGCCTAAACACCTACTATAGAACTAGCATCCTCCCTATTCGGATCGTGGTCACAGTTGGTGGACTAATTCTCCGGATGGCTACTATCATGAAGTCTTAAAAGATTCGAAGGAGCTTTTCCGGATCAAGCCGCATGAAGAGCGTTCTTGGGCGGCTAGAACGTGTTAAGAAAGCTACCACCTAAGTGAGTTTCTTTATCTCTACGAATTTGGGAATAGGAATTGCAAGTTTCGATTCTAACTTATTGGGAAAAAATTTAAATTTTCGCTGCGTTTCTGTCTCATTTTCCCAACAAATTCGACCCACATCATATTTCAAAACTATTGGTGATGCAGTTGGGGAGGTTGTTTCATGGCCAAAAAATTTGGTAAGGATCATTCATTAGCTCTAAAAAAATTTTATTTCGTGCCTATTTAATATTGACTACAATAATGGGTTGTTATGGCTCAAGATTGACACCTTTTGTGAGACTTGGTTTGTTTTAGTTTAATACGCAATTACTCTAAGTACTGTAAGTGGCCGGTATAGATACTTAACCTTTTGTCATTTTTGTTGGTATGGCCAATATCATATATTAGGTACAAATTCTAACTAATATTGTTTTGGATTGAAAATTTTGTAAACATAGTAATACTATGTTATTTGATTTGGCTTTTTTAATTATTTTGTTAATTACATTTGTTTGTTGAGACTAAATTACTAGAATAAAATTACAATTATTAGGGAAAATATGATTTTAATATTAATATTAATTGCATAATATTATTTACATATATGTTATCATGACACTTTATTCCGTCATAATATATTTTATTATGACGTTTTTTTTTGTCATAATATAAGTTTTAATGACACTTTATTTCGACATAATATAATTTATTATGACCGTTTACTCCGTCATAATATAACTTATTGTGACGCTTTATTCCATCATAATATACCTTATTGTGACGCTACATTCCACCATAACAAACATTTTAATGACGCTTTCTTACGTCATAATACCATTTATTGTGACGCTGTTTTTTGTCATAATAAACTTTATTATGACGATTTGCACCATCATACCATACTTTTGAATGACGCTTTATTGCGCCATATTAACGTTTATTGTGACGCTTTCAAGCGTCCTATTAACAGTTAGTTATGGTAGTTAAACATTACATATGATGCTTAAAAGCGTCACAATATTATTACATATGAAGCTAGAAAGCGTCACAATAGCACATCTTTAATGACACTCTGAAACGTCATAATAGCAGCGTCACAATAATATATTGTCACGCTTACTTACGTGATGCTTTTAGTCAACGTCACAAAAACCCGTTTTTCATAACGCTTTCCGGCGTCACAAAAACCCTTTTTTCTATTAGTATATAAAGAAGCATAATTAAGGCATTTAATTATCAATATATAGTATAAAATCTTGAAAACCTTTTTCATGCAGTACAAAAATGCCCATACGTAGTATATAGAAGCAGTAATAAAATACATGAACCTAATTATAAGGTATTAGTTCCGGACAAACAAGAGGCAGCACAAATATAGGAAAATTAAGTATGCAATACAGAAGGATCATTCTAGTTCAAACAAACTAAATACACAAATTGTTTACAGATTATACAAAATGATAAGTTTTGCAGCCACGTTGATTATGATCTTTTTGCTTGCACCGTAAACATGTAAGTTCTCTTTTGACAACAGCTCGCTCCATATGAGTACCATCAGTGCTTCCATGCTCTAATGCACCGAAACTTTTAAAAATATCATTTTATTGTGTCGTGTCGTGTCAGACAATCGGTGTCCGGCACTTCTCACGTGAAAAATTTATAAAAAATTCTGTATGGCCATATCTGTGTCATGTCGTGTTCATGCTACCGGTGTCCGTATCCGTGCAACATAGCTTCCATGTCATAACCTTTGCTTCTTCATTACCATATGACCCAACATAAACCAGAATCAAAACCAAACAACAAACAAGAATCTCATATTTCTACACACATTATAAGTTGCACGATCATTATAGCAGATATGATGCTACAAACACTTGATTCATACAAACTCACAAACCCTTGTGACCTGTTAGAAATCTACACAAACTGTAACATCCCGACCGATCGGATTTTCAGGTATATTATGTGCGCGATTTAATTATTTCATTATGTAATTACTTGATATTTATTAAGTGCCTACGTGAGTATTTGAATTATTTCCTTAAGTATGAACTTGAATTTCATTTTGAACATTTAAGTTTTTATACCTTGTAATTTGCTCTATTTGCATCCAAATTTAATTTCGATTCTTACGAATTTTTGATATATGTAAATTGCGTGAGTTATGAACTTGACTATATGCTCGTTTTATATTTTGGGACTTGTTTGGCATCTCTTTTATTTTATTTTTGGAGATGGGACCTAAAGGAAGCTAAAGAGCATTTAGCACGCCTTGGGTTCCGGGAAGCATAAGTTGAGCTCGAGAATTCGAATTCAAATTCTGACACCTCCGTTGAACTCGTATCGACGATTCAGGTTCAATAAACCTAGCCTTATATTTTTCTAATCCTTTTCGGATCCTTGAATTTTGACCGAAATGAGCCTCATGCGCAAAATCGACCTTTGAGCACACTTTTATTCATAACTTTTGATATACTTGACCAAATAATGCAAGGCTTGTCCGTACATACTCCCAACATAATACTCTTTCAGCCATAAGCCCCTAATTTCGTTCCACACTTGAAGACAAGAGAGAAATAACTGCTAAAAACCGGGACCAAGAAGGAAGTAAAAATATACTATTCACCTTTCACCCATTTGAGCTCAAATCCGCACCAAATCGCACCAAATTCGAAAGGTAAGCTTGGAATTTGTTTCTCCATTTTCTCTTCTTTGTTTAGACTCCAATTTTGTTGTATTTGGTGGTGATATGAGCATGATATGACGAATGTAGTGAATAGTAAGGGTTTGGCATGTTTTGGATGAATTTGGGTGATCTCTTGGAGATTTATTGGATTTTATTCAACCTATTAGATCTTAATGCATCATAAAATATTTGTATGGAAGGATTTTGCATGAAAATCAAGGAATCATTAGCTTCATTTGGGGTTTTTGAAGTTTTCATGGAAGAAATTATATACATGTATCTCTTGCCTTTGATCTTGGGTAGCTTCATGTTTAGGCTTGATATTGCATGAATTTGGTGAATTCTTGATATATTTTCATCCTAATATATGTTAGCTTGGTTTTGGTACGAATTCATGTGAGTTTTGGTGGTGCTTTTGGCTTGAAACTCTGTTTTTCCGCTGCTGTCGCGTGAGGTCGCGGCCACGATCGGTTTTAGTCCATTTTGGGTAGTGGCCGCCACCCGTTTTTGGCCTTGTTTCGAGTTGTGCAGCTTTGCATGCTTCAGGTCGCGACCGCGACCTCCCCTACGTTGTTTTGGAGTAGCGATCGCGACCGTTTTTGGGCCAACTTCCGAGTTGTTGGTCGCGCCGCGACCATTTCGTGTGGAAAATGGGTAGCGACCGCGACCATCCTGCTTTCTTTTGTGACCGTTTTCTTTGTTTCGTTTGTGTTTCTTGCTTTATGTGGTTCATTTATGACTCGTTTATTATATTAACATGCTATATTATGTGTTAAGCTTTATGTTATGAATTTATAGGTCGTTTTATGCCATCGTTTGTAAAATATGATCTTATATGCAAAATATGACCTTGTATGATTTAAATATGAATTCATTTCATCTCACTTGCATCATTTACACACATATGCATTTACTGAGCGTTTATATGGTATATTTTGAGTCTAAAAGTATCCGTTCTTGTTTGTTTTGTGTAGTTGACCCTCCCGTTGATGACGAAGTTGTCCCTTAGGCGTCCGGTTTGATTTCTTTTGTCGCCGCTACACTTTCAGAAGGTGAGGTTTGTCTTTTTAGCTATAATGACCTAAAACCTTAATTGTTTTTAATCCCGCATCCGAGTTATGTATACTATATATATTAAATACATGTATGGTATGTACATTGAGGACTTGTTCCATTTGTCATAAGACTTTGAAAACGATTTGTATATGTATATAGATTATTTTGCCTTTGATTTGAAACCCCTTTGATAAGTGTGAGTGTGTAAGCGAGCTTTGGCTTTGAAAGATAAGCTTTGTTGGAAAATATGATTTTTAAAATATGTTTTGGGCCCCGGAGAGTGGTATTGTATCTCGGGACGGTCAATGGGTCACCGAGCTCTTCCATCAACACTTTCCTTTGAGAGTCTCGCCTAACCTTAGGAGGTTGAGGAAGGTCGTTTCTCTTGAGCCGATGGAAGCAACCACTGAAGGTTTCAAGGAAGTAATTAACCTTGTTTCATGTGAATTTGATCGATAGTTAGGGTCGTCAACCCTTCTATCACCCAGAGAAAGGATGGTTTATGAATTTTGCTTTGATTATGCCATTATTTATGGAAGTTGGAGGATTAACTCGTACTCGCCGAGTTGTGTGAATTTGCTTGATCTATAAAACGGGAATGGATTCTAAATATATACTTATACACTATCACTGGAAAATGTTTTAGATTGCAAAAAAACCAAGTCCCGGTTTATGGATATTTATGATTTTGATTAAATGTCTTGCTCTATATGTATTATGGGTGCGTGTGTAAGCCCCCTCACGAGTCACTAGGACTAACCCTCGTTGTTGTTTTCTTCTTTTTCCTTTCTTTGAGTTGCAGGTTGGTCGGAGTTGAGCTAGGCGGCAAGTTTGTCTTGTTGAGTCTCACTTGCTTCTTAGCTCGGGTCTTCATTTATGCATTGTAGTGGTTATCTCTAGTATTTTTGAATTATGAAATCATGTATTATGAACTATGAATTTGGAAACTTGAATACTTTGATACTTATCAGTTTTTGGCCCAGGGTTGGGCATTGTATATCTATATATGAACTTAGTTGAACTCTTAACTTTATGATATGTATGTGTGTTGATCTTGGGTATGTATTGGAGTTATTTATCGCTTCCGCTATATTATTGATTGGTTTGCACTCTGATTGAAGGTTAGGCCGCCTAGCTAGAGAGTGAGTTTTGTTTATCTCCCGTTCGCTATTGTTCGATGCCTGTATGGATTTTCCATTCCACTACACGTGTTGGGCTCTAGTGCGGGGGATGTGGTGCCCTACGCTCGGGGTGCTACATCCTTAAGTGGTATCAGAGCTCTCGGTTGCAAAATCGGAGCTCTAGAGTCATGTCGGATCTATCTAGGTCGTTCGGCTTAGGGTTATGTGATTATTTGCATTCATTTATACATTTATATGACTCATTGTTTAAATTTGTATTAATTGTTTTCATGAACATACACTGAACCCCATGCATCAATATTTTCTTGATTTGTGAATTTTCAGAATGCCTCCACGAAAGAGAATGGACAGGGAACAAACCCCGGATCTTAATCAACCTCCTCCACAAGCACCACCGCCTCCACCACTGAATGCCGAAAATATCGTGCAAGCTCTTCTGAACCAACTCCAACAGAACCAACGAAATCAAAATCCTCTGGCGGATATATAAGAAGGGTAAGTTACACCGGTCTACCATGGATTTCGAAACAATAACCCTCCTAAGTGGCTTGGGGGAGATGACATTAAAGCAGAGGAATGGCTATCAGAAATTATTGGAATTTGGGAAATTTGCCCGGCTCTCTCTCATGAAAAAACTATATGTACCAGTCGATTTATCCAAGGTCCGGCTGCGAGGTGGTTGAAAGCAATGAGGTGTAGGTTGGAAAGGATCGGAAAGGAGTTCAATTTGGAGAATTTTGTGAGGGAATTTCACAACAAGTATATCCCTCCAAGTGCTTGTGAAAGAAGGCTTTAAGAATTTTCTGATTTGAAGCAGGGAAATAGAACGGTTGAAGAATATATTCTTGAGTTCGAGAGGTTGGCTACCTATGCCCCACATATTACCGATGGGGAGTCTTTGAAAGCCTGGAGTTTTATTCATGGTTTGAGAAGGGAGATTCAAGAAGCTTTACAAGCCGCCACCGTTGATACTTGGGAGAAAGCTACTAGGAAGGCTTTGAAAGTTGAAGCTCAGAAATTAAGGTTGAAGCCCCCGATCTTTCCTTTGGGGCAGGGTTCGGGTTCTAACTCTTATTTGGGTAAGAGACCTATTTCTCAATGTGGGCCTCCGGTCTTCAAGCCCAAAGGTCCTAATATTTTCAACAAGAAGCCCCGACCCCAGGGACAGGCTGTAGTACCACTCTACCGGCGCCAATTGAGTGTTCTTATTATGGAGGTCCTAATCATACCGAGGCGACGTGTAGGAAGAAATTAGGAAGATGTTATGGTTGTGGTGAGCCCGGTCACATGATCAACTCTTGTTCTAAAAAGAAGAATCCTCAACCCTTGAATGCTATGCCTCCGAGAGCTTCTATCCAAGCAAGGGCCTATGCACTTGAAGGTGAAGAAGAGGATGCCGATTTGGATACAAATGCCGTCGTTGAAGGTACTATTAGCATTCCTGGCATCCCATTACATGTATTATTTGATCCGCGAGCAACGCATTCTTTCATTGCTTCCCGGTTTGTTCCTACTCTTTCTTTGCCTGTTGCTTGTTGCGATAATTCTTTCGTGGTAAGTTCCCCACTCGGGGGAAGTTTGGTTATGAACCGTGTTTTCCGAGGGTGTCCGGTTGTGGTTGATGATCAAGAGTATTCTGCAGATTTAATTGAGATGCCTATGAAGAGATACGGGGTGATTTTGGGGATGGATTGGTTGTTCCGACATCGAGCCAAGATGGATTATTTTGCTAAGAAGGTGATTTTGGGTTCTACAGTGTTTTCGGGTCAGAGGTTGAAGGCCTGCCCGTTTATTTCCTTTATAAAAGCAATCAAATTATTCTTGGACGGTGCGACAGGCTACGTGGCCTATCTTTTGAATAAACCGAAAGATCAGGCTAAGCTCGAGGAGACGGAGATCGTGAAGGAGTTCACTGATGTTTTCCCGGAGAATTTGAGATCTTTACCTCCGGATCGGGATGTTGAATTTGTAATTGATCTCTATCCCGGAGCACCTTATGCAAAATCTCCCTATAGGATGGCTCCAGCAGAGTTGAAGGAGCTGAAGGCGCAACTTGATGAGCTCTTAGAATGTGGTTACATTTGCCCGAGCACTTCTCCGTGGGGTGCTTCTGTCCTGTTTGTAAAGAAGAAAGATGGGACATTGCGGATGTGCATTGACTACCGTAAGCTGAACCAGTTAATGGTTAAAAACAAATACCCACTTTCTCATATTGAAGAGTTGTTCAATCTCCTTCAGGGTTCGTGTGTTTATTCTAAGTTGGACTTAAGACAAGGGCATTATCAGTTGCATATCCGGGAGGAAGACATACCGAAGACGGGTTTCAACACTCGTTAAGGGCATTTTGAGTTCGTGGTCATGCCTTTTGGTCTTACTTATACCCGGCCGCATGTACGGATATGATGCACCGAATATTTTGTCCTTACCTCGATAAATTCATGGTCATCTTTATAGATGATATTTTGGTGTATTCGAGGTCCGTGGAAGAACATGCACGACTTTTGAGAATGGTATTATCAACACTTCGAGAACATAGGTTGTTCGCCAAGTTCGGCAAGTGTGAGTTCTGGATAGATCGGGTTTCCTTTTTGGGTCATTTTATTTTGTGGAATGGTGTAGAAGTGGATCCGGCAAAGATAGAAACTGTTATGTTTTGGAAACAGCCGAAGAATGCCTCCGAAGTGAGAAGTTTTCTAGGGTTAGCGGGGTATTATAGGCGCTTTGTAAAAGACTTTTTCGAAGATTGCCTCCCCGTTGACTCGGTTAACAAAGAAAGAGGTTAAGTTCGAATGGGATGAGGCGTGTGAGAAGACTTTTCAAACTCTTAAGGAAAGATTGACCTCAGCACCGGTTTTAACCCTACCCGAGGGTTCAGAAGGTTACTCAGTTTATACCAATGCATCGAAGGAAGGGCTCGGTTGTGTGTTGATGCAGAATGGTAAGGTTGTAGTGTTGGAAAAGTGCCCTAGAAAGCCGATTAGTCATAATCCGTTTTGGGACTTTCATAGTATCACAGACAATCTTTGAATAATATACGATTGATTAATATCATAGGCAAACACTTCTTTATATGCCAATACATGTTTTTGTGTGTTTCCATTATGTGCGCATGTATTAGAACTCCCCTAATCAATATGACTTATAGGACTCAACCATTTAGGAGAAGTGCTTCATGAGACGAGCCCTATATCAAATAAATCATGATTAGAAATCACTCCAAGCCGATGAGTCCGAAAGACAGTGGGAGTGTCAACCTGACTCGTTCGAGGCTTGCTCGTTTGATCACACCCTTAAGAAGGACCACCTTGTTTCATGGGGTACAAAGTGTATAGTTGATACGTGCGTAATACATGGGGGTGCTTGCTTATTCTAAGTAGGTACACTGAGGTGTCCCATGTGAGAAGATTCCTAAATAGGAAAGGAAGTTTCTATATCTAGAAATAGAAACTTCCAGATTAGGAAATATCTGACGAGCCATTGATGTGATTAAGTGATCCTTAAACTTGGTAAAGGCGGGAAGCTTAACCCGTGCTACTTAGGCCCCTTTGTAATTCTTGAACGAGTTAGGAAAGTAGCCTACCGTCTTGACTTACCACCGAGTTTAACCGGGATACACAATGTTTTCCATGTATCTCAGCTCTGGAAACACTATCCCGATGAGTCTTCCATAATTCCAGTCAAAGAGGTGCAACTAGAGCCGGATTTAACAATCAAGAGGTACCCGATCATAGTTTTGGACTGGAAGATGCAAGAATTGAGAAACCGACAAATTCCCTTAGTCAAAGTCTTGTGGCGTGATCAGAAATCCGAAGAAGCCACTTGGGAAACCGAGGAGAAAATGAGACAGTAGTACCCGGAGCTTTTCAAGACCTCGCCTCGGACCTGAGGATAGGTCTTTTTGAAGGAGGGAGGTTTGTAACATCCCGTCCGATCGGATTTTCAGGTATATTATGTGCGTGATTTAATTATTTCATTATGTAATTACTTGATATTTATTAAGTTCCTACGTGAGTATTTGAATTATTTCCTTAAGTATGAACTTGAATTTCATTTTGAACATTTAAGTTTTTATACCTTGTAATTTGCTCTATTTGCATGCGAATTTAATTCCGATTCTTGCGAATTTTTGATATATGTGAATTACGTGAGTTATGAACTTGAATATATGCTCGTTTTGTTTTTTGGGACTTGTTTGGCTTCACTTTTATTTTATTTTTGGAGACGGTACCTAAAGGAGGCTAAAGAGCATTTAGCGCGCCTTAGGTTCCGGGAAGCATAAGTTGAGCTCGAGAATTCGGATTTGAATTCCGACACCTCCGTTGAACTCGTATCGATGATTGGGGCTCAATAAACCTAGCCTTATAGTTTTCTAATCCTTTTTGGATCCTCGAATTTTGATCGAAATGAGCCTCATGGGCAAAATCGACCTTTAAGCACTCTTTTATTCATAACTTTTGATATACTTGACCAAATAATGCAAGGCTTGGCCCCACATACTCCCAAAATAATCCTCTTTCAGCCATAAGCCCCTAATTTCATTCCACACTTGAAAAAAAGAGAGAAATAGCTGCCAAAAAACCGAGACCAAGATGGAAGCAAAAATACACTCTCCACCTTTCACCCATTTGAGCTCAAATCCACGCCAAATCGCACCAAATTCGAAAGGTAAGCTTGGAATTTGTTTCTCCATTTTCTCTTCTTTGTTTAGACTCCAATTTTGTTGTATTTGGTGTTGATATGAGCATGATATGAAGAATGTAGTGAATAGTAAGGGTTTGGCATGTTTTGGATGAATTTGGGTGATCTCTTGGTGATTTATTGGATTTTATGCAACCTATTAGATCTTAATGCATCATATAATATTTTTATGGAAGGATTTTGCATGAAAATCAAGGAATCATTAGCTTTTATTTGGGGTTTTTGAAGTTTTCATGGAAGAAATGATATACATGTATCTCTTGCCTTTGATCTTGGGTAGCTTCATCTTTAGGCTTGGATACTGCATGAATTTTGTGACTTCTTGATATATTCTCATCCTAATATGTGTTAGCTTTGTTTTGGTACAAATTCATTTGAGTTTTCGTGGTGTTTTTGGCTTGAAACTCTGTTTTTCCGCTACTGTCTCGTGAGGTCACGGCCGCGACCACCCTGTTTTCTTTTGTGACCGTTTTCTTTCTTTCGTTTGTGTTTGCTTGCTTTATGTGGTTCATTTATGACTCATTTATTATATTAACATGCTATATTATGTGTTAAGCTTTATGTTATGAATTTATAGGTCGTTTTATGCCCTCGTTTGTAAAATATGATCTTATATGCAAAATGTGACCTTGTATGATTTAAATATGAATTCATTTCATCTCCCTTGCATCATTTACACGCATATGCATTTGTCGAGCATTTATATGGTACATTTTGAGTCTAAGAGTATCCGTTCTTGTTTGTTTTGTGTAGTTGACCCTCCCGTTGACGACGAGGTTGTCCCTTAGGCGTCCGGTTTGCTTTCTTTTGTCGCCGCTACACGTTCAGAAGGTGAGGTTTGTTCTTTTAGCTATAATGACCTAAAAACTTAATTGTTTTTAATCCCGCATCCGAGTTATGTATACTATATAGATTAAATACATGTATGGTATGTACATTGAGGACTTGTTCCATTTGTCATAAGACTTTGAAAACGATTTATATATGTATATAGATTATTTTGCCTTTGATTTGAAACCCCTTTGATAAGTGTGAGTGTGTAAGCGAGCTTTGGCTTTGAAAGATAAGCTTTGTTGGAAAATATGACTTTTAAAATATGTTTTGGGCCACGGAGAGTGGTATTGTATCTCGGGACGGTCGATGGGTCACCGAGCTCTTCCATCAACACTTTCCTTTGAGAGTCTCGCCTAACCTTAGGAGGTTGAGGAAGGTCGTTTCTCTTGAGCCGATGGAAGCAACCGCCGAAGGTTTCAAGGAAGTAATTAACCTTGTTTCGTGTGAATTTGATCGATAGTTAGGGCCGTCAACCCTTCTATCACCCGGACAAATGATGGTTTATGAATTTTTCTTTGATTATGCCTTTATTTATGGAAGTTGGAGGATTAACTCGTACTCACCGAGTTGTGTGAATTTGCTTGATCTATAAAACGGGAATGGATTCTAAAATACCTAAAATTGGTCATTTTGGCCTATGGCCTTAACTTCTTTTAAATATATACTTATACACTATCACGGGAAAATGTTTTAGTTTGCAAAAACAAGTCCCGGTTTATGGATATTTATGATTTTGATTAAATGCCTTGCTCTATATGTATTATGGGTGCGTGTGTAAGCCCCCTCACTAGTCACTAGGACTAACTTTCGTTGTTGTTTTCTTCTTTTTCCTTTCTTTGAGTTGCAGGTTGGTCGGAGTTGAGCTAGGCGGCAAGTTTATCTTGTTGAGCCTCACTTGTTTCTTAGCTCGGGTCTTCATTTATCCATTTTAATGGTTATCTCTAGTATTTTTGAATTATGAAATCATGTATTATGAACTATGAATTTGGAAACTTGAATACTTTGATACTTAGCAGTTTTTAGCCCGGGTTGGGCATTGTATATTTGTATATGAACTTAGTTGAACTTTAACTTTATGATATGCATGTGTGTTGATCTTGGGTATGTATTGGCGTTATTTATCTCTTCCGCTATATTATTGATTGGTTTGCACTCTGATTGAGGGTTTGGCCACCTAGCTAGAGAGTGAGTTTTGCTTGTCTCTCGTTCGCTATTATTCGATGCGTGTACAGATTCTCCATTCCACTACACGTGTTGGGCTCTAGTGCGGGGGATGTGGTGCCCTACTCTCGGGGTGCTACACAAACTTTGAAACATGAATGAGTTTTTGTGACGCTTTCATTTTTCTGACGCTAACTAAAAGCGTCACTTGAGTAACCGTCACAATATGATATTGTGACACTTCTATTATGACATTTTAATGTGTCATTAAAGACGTGATGTTACAACGCTTTTTGGCGTCAATATAAATGATTAACCACCATAACTGTCTACTAATATGACATGTGAAAGCGTCACAATAACATTTATTATGACGCAATAAAGCGTCACTAAAAAACATTTTAGGACAGCGTTGATGCCATAACTAACTACTAATACGACGCTGAAAAGCGTCACAATAAGTTTATTATGACACTGAATAACATCGTTAAAATATGTGTTATGACTGTGTAAAACGTCATAATAAAGTGAATTATGACCAAATTTGCGTCACAATAAATGGTATTAAGGCGGAATAAAGCGTCATTAAAAAGTCTATTATGACGGAATATAGTATCACATTAAGTTTGTTATGATGAATTAAAGCGTGACAATAGTTTGTATTAGGACGGAATATGGCGTCATAATAGATTGTATTATGACGAAATAAAGTCTCATTAACACATATGTTATGACAAAAAAAAGCGTTATGATAACATATATTATGACGGATTAAAGTGTCATTATAAGATAAATATAAATAACATTATATAATTAATATTAATATTAAAATCATATTTTCCCTAATAAATGTAATTCTATTCGAATTATTTAGTCTCTACAAACAAATATAAGCAACAACAAAATTAAATAAACCGGATCAAATAACGTAATATTAATATGTTCACATAATTTCCAATCCAAAATAATATTAGTTACAAAGGGTACCTAATATATAATATTGGTCATATGCAACAAAAATGCCAAAAGGTTGAGTATCAATACCACTTACAATACTTAGTGTAATTGTGTATAAAATCAAAACAAAGCAAGTCTTGCAAATGGCCTGTGTCAATCTTGAGACATAGCAACCGTTAGATGACAATTCACCATGTAATACCCATTTAGTTTACCCAGGTAAAAATCCATGCTAAAGACGATGTTTTTCCACAATGCTCCTTTTTTTTAATAAGGCATTTTTACCTTTCTTGCAAGGGCATAAGATTGTAGCTCCATTTGAATTTGAAAAGGCAAGATCGAAAAAATATTTCAACCCAGTTCGATATTCATTACTAGCCCTATGCAGGTTTATCCATGCCCTATCCATAATATTCTTTATTAATATAATGTAGTTACCTTCTAAGTGACGACAGTTTCAAATTTGCAGCTTGATCAGAAACAAGAATTGGATTTTTGGCTGCAAATACAGCAAAAAGAATAAGATAAGTTTATCCTGATAGAAAATGATATTTAATCTTATAGATATACTACTGATATCAGATCTTTGATAATAACTAATGAAAAATATCGAGTGTTTATCGAAAATTGGTTAACACTGTGTTTTAAATTCAGTCAAACACCCTCTTATGGTATAAATTTTGACAGCTAAGGTTTGAGGTTACTCTAACAGAAAAAAAAAAAAAAAAAAAAAAGCTTTGGTAATTTCCATCATTCATCCTACAACACTTGTACGACCAAATCTCTCTGATATTATATCTATAGAGTAACTGTCCAAACTAACAAATAACATGATTTACATGGGATTACAAACAAACATTATGTAAAGTTTAAGAAAAATAAAATGCAAGATTAGTCTCACTTGGGATCTAGCACTTGGTATTCCTTGCTCTAACTAAGAAAGACTCAGTCTACTTGTCTCAAGCTGCTGAACATAAGCCTGCAATTAACCAATAAATTATACATAATTCTATACTATTTTTTAGATTATTTACATATAATTAATGAAAAAATATTTATTAATTATAATATATAGTTTTACACTAAGTCTTGTCTTTTTTCCTGAGTCAGATTTGCTTCTGATTCAGACAAAAAATGGTAAAGACAAAAGTAAGATGAATATATAGTAAGTAGCAGGTTCAAATAAAGAGTTATAAGAAACTGAGTCAAGCTTTAGGACATATTTTTCTCAATATGGCCATACATAAAGTACATGCAGTATTCTTACCTTCCTACAGTATTCTTATACTAGGTCTGTGATATTGTATTAACAACATTCATTATAAATTCACACTTTGATGACTTGAAGTGTTTCTATAATTAGTATGGTCACAACTTTGATTTTCCCTATTTCTTTAAAAGAAAGAAAGACTAAATTAAATTTGTTTGGCTAAATTCAGTTAATATGTATATATGATCGATTATACTTTCCTGAAGTTACATGTGAAGTTACAAATTGATTTCTCTTAATTGTAAACTTTCTGCATATTTTTTAACATTTGCAATAAATGTGTAAAACAGTACAAAAATCCACTTGTAGAGTTTCAACGGGGTTATTTCCAAGGGTATTAACAACAGTGGCAAGTTCCACGAGGAAAGCTCATGATAATTTAGACAATTATCTCAAGTTCTAGGAAAGATTCATGGAAAAACATTTATGTTATTAAAGTTAAAATCAAACCTCAATGTTTAGTAACAGTAAAAACAGGACATTTCAAAATCAAAAGCATATTTGTAGTCCAGAAAATCATAGTTGTTGAAGGAAATGAGAGATTGGCTAACTGATTTGGTTCCACAACTTTTCTATCTAATTTCACCAACAAGAAGTTACTAGAGATACATACCTCTTCAATCATCCATCCTACTTGGGTGGAACGTCTGGCTGGACCAGAATGCCAATCACAAGAGAATGAATTAAATGAAGAAATTAACCTCGGAAGCTCCTCAAGAATCACTAAAAATTTGACAAAACTAATTTAAGAATCTTCCCAGCACCCCGAACGCTAGGTAGCCACGTCCCCCTCACTATAGTTCAATCCACATATGAAATGGAAAATTCATACATGAATCAAAGCTATAGCGAACAGGAGACAATAAAAAAACGACAGTAGCTAGGCAGGACTAACCCTCAAATAATTACCAACATGCATAAGAATAAAGCGGAAGCATAAGGTACGTGCATTTCATTAGCATATTCATTGCAACATTTCGATATATAAATACAATCCCAAAATTCCAAGAGCAAGTTGTAATATACTTAGATGCCAATATCCATAAACAAAAGTATAAACATCAATACATTATCATCTCCAAAATTCAATAAACGTGGCCATACTCCATAAGCCACACTAACATATGTTTCCAATGTCATGAAAGAAATAACATGAGGTCAAGTGTGCTAGACCCAAATTAAAGACAAAACTTGACTCTAATTCCCGCCTACCACGCACCTGCAAAACCTGAAAGGTGGAGGCGTCAGTCTTTGAAAGACTGAGTGAGGGGTATATAAATATAAGCACACATACATGCAAGTTATAATCTCGGGTAATGTTTTGAGAAAGAACAATATACTTCAAGAAATAAGATAAGATATCGCCCAAGGTTACAACTATCAAGTTTAACATTTAATTCAATTTCAGTCAATCAGTGGCCCGGCGAATGAGGGCAATCTCCAACCTTTACTCCGATAGTGAACAATCATGACAGTTAGGTTTAAATTTAAAGGTGATCATGCAATCAATTACAGTGCACAAGTAGCAGTTGCATGAACCTTTCTTCCTCCTGGTGATGGTGGGTTTGCAAGATTTGACCATCCAATCATGGTGTACGTCGGGAACATGACTCCCACGCACGGGGATTCCTTCCTCCACCAAACCTCCTGGTGGATTCAGGGGTCATCCCAAATGGTGAGGATAGTGCAAGAGTTACCTGTCAGCCCTTGCTTTCCCGGTTAGCTCAGTACACTACCCTCGGGCCCTCAGTGAACAATATACTCGCCCAATCATGGTTGGTTTGGTTCAATAACATGGCTTGCTTGCAATCAATTAAGGTTTTGGAAAGCTATAGATATAAATATACATTTGTCCAAAATCTCACATATAAGGGTGATAGGATTCTATCTATAA
The DNA here is from genome assembly GCA_037501455.1 of Lantana camara. Taxonomy (NCBI): domain Eukaryota; kingdom Viridiplantae; phylum Streptophyta; class Magnoliopsida; order Lamiales; family Verbenaceae; genus Lantana; species Lantana camara. The sequence continues at coordinate 95,375,810 of CM074857.1, read as the reverse complement.
CTAGAAATTAAACCACACCTTTACCAAAAAAAGAAGTAAGGAAACACCCTACGGAGCGTGTTCCTCGTCTACGGGACCGTGATCCGTGTACAAGGACAAGTGTACGTGAGACTTGACTCTTATGAACCATTTAAGACGAACGGCGTATTCACACAATACAATACCATGGCTTGACAATATGAGCACATAATCATTCAATCACGAAGCATTCGAGTCCATATGAGTTCATATTGATAACAAAGATCCGTACATGCACATTCTTGGAATAATGATGACACGTTGAAGCACAATTCGTAAAATATTCCACGAAAAATCATGAGACTTCATAACACATAAAATAACACATTTTATGATATGTTAATGAAGTGCACATACCGGAAATGAACTAAGGAAACCATGCAAGAAAGGTTATAAAATTGAAATTTCAAGCAGATATGCAGGGGGTCACGGCCGTGACCCATTTTGCTCACAAAATGGTAGCGGGCGCGACCTATTCTTTCATGAGTTTTTCATGCAATTTTTCAAAAGTCGAAACTTGGCCAAATTTTGGTAGCAACCGCGACCTAATTTATGTGTATTTCAGGTCGCGCGCGGTGCCCAATGTGAGAGTAGGTCACGGGCGCGACCATTTTTGCTCTATTTTTGGTCGCAACCGCGACCTTCGAAATCAGCGAAAAAAACAGAGCAGAAAATAGAGGATCCGAACCAAAACCTCCAAAACCAACAATCACTCCAACTTCACTCCATTGCAAAGGCTCAAATACATCAAATACACATTATACTTCATTAAGACATCAAATAAACCATTAAAACTTGCTCAAATCCTCAAGAATCCTCATTCAAAACCCCATATATATCCATGCCATCAACTTCTCAAATGAATCCATGAACACATGCAAGCTTTGAAATAAAAAGATCCTAACATGCTTCTAATCATCAAATAAACAAGAAATCCTAGCATAATCTCCCAAACCCTACTCAATCATAAATTCAAGAGATTCATCAAATCCAATTTCTACCTTAGAATGAAAGAAAGATGGGATGAAATGATGATATGGTGATGATGCCCCACTTGTGCAACTTCTTCATTGAATTAAACTTGAAATTTGAGATGAAATCTTCCTTTTCTCCTTGGTGTGATATACCGTGATTGAGTGTGTCAGTGTGTGAGGTTTTTTGATGAAATGGAATGAAATGGAAGAGATGAGATGATATACCAAAGTCTTGCAAAAATATGCATGAGTCATCATATTTTGCACTTAAGTCCTTGCAATATTTGAATTAATGAAATCAAGTTTTATTCCATGGAAAGTGATCAATTAACTCCCAATTCATGTTATGCAATTAAGTCACCAAATTTATGAAATGATCGCTTAAGATTTATAAAAGCATTTAATCATATTGGCAATTAATTCACATAATTTCACATTAACATAATTTTATAACAATACATGAAAGTATAATGCATATAATGCGATGACAATTAATAAGTAAGTGAGTAAAATAATTAAAATAGACCCCCAACTCCTAAAGACCCGCATGTGGCGTGCTTACCTGAACTTCCAAAAAATTTGGGTGTTACAACTCTCCCCCCCTTAGAAGAATCCGGTCCCTAGATTCACTGATGGGATAAAAATAACTCCGGGTGGAACCGTTTCGTCTTGTCTTCAGTTTCCCAAGTCATTTTCTCGGATTTATCACTTCGCCACAACACCTTCACCATAGAAATTCTCCGGTTTCTTAATTCTTGATATTTCCGATCCAAAATTCTAACCGGTTTCTGAATAAATGACAAATTCGGTTCCAACTCCACTTCCTCAACGGGGAGAATTTCAGTTTCATCTGGATAATACTTTTTTAGGTGTGACACGTGAAACACATTATGAATTCCGGTAAGGTTCGGCGGTAGATCTAATCCATAAGCCACCTCTCCAATTCTCTCAAGAATTTTAAACGGACCCAAATAACGAGGATTAAGCTTTCCTCCCTTTCCAATCCGAGAAAATCCTTTTCGTGGAGACACCTTTAAGAAAACCCGATCCCCCACTTTAAATTCCAAATCTCTCCGGCGATGATCAGCATAGCTTTTCTGCCTATCCTGAGCAGCTTTCATCCATTGTTGTATTTGTTGGACTTTCTCGATCATAGCTCTTACAGCCTTAGAAGGTTTCTCTAACTTCTCACCCTTCTTAACCCCTTCTTGCTTCGTCCATTTCCATTCTTCTAAATCGAAAAACAACGAAGACCGACATTTCCGACCATAAAGCAATTCATAAGGAGCCATACCAATCAAAGCTTGATAACTGTTATTATATGTAAATTCGATCAACGGGAGTTGCTCATGCCATGAATTTTGGAAATCCAAAGCACAAGCTTGGAGCAAGTCTTCTAAATACCCTATGACCCTCTCGGACTGACTGTCGGTTTGAGGATGAAATATCGTACTGAATTGAAGCTTTGTACCCAGAATTCCTTGTAACTCTTGCCATAACTTCGAAGTAAATCGAGGATCTCTATATGAAACAATACTAACTGGAATTCCATATAGTTGAACAATTTCCCGGTTATAAATTTTAGCAAGTTTACGGATCTTGTAAGACATTTAGGCCGGTAGAAAATGCTTAAACTTCGTTAACCGATCCACTATCACCCAAATACCATCAAACCTACCTTTTACCTTTGGTAAGACGGATATGAAATCCATTGTCACCTGTTCCCACTCCCACTCGGGAATAGGTAACTACTACAAACTCAGCCACATCCTTCTTTAACCCTCACCACCAATAATATTGCTTAAGGTCTTTGTACATCTTGTTCCCTCCAGGATGGACCGAATAAGCCGACTTGTGAGCTTCTTCAAGCAATACCCTTTTCAAATCTTCGGGTACTACCACTCGGTTCTTGAAACGAAGAAGACCGGTTTCATCGAACCCTAATGGACTTTCTGGATCCTTTCTTGCCTTAGCAATCAATTTCTGAACTTTCGGATCATTATTCTGAGCCTCAAACATTCTATGTTTTAATTTCGGTTGAATGGAGATATTCGAAACCCGAGCTTTTACTACAAAAGGCTCAATTCCACTACTCTCACCAACTTCTAAATTTAAAACACCAACCTTCCTACTTAAAGCGTCGACAACCACATTAGCTTTCCCGGGATGATACTTGATAACACAATCATAATCTTCTAGTCGCTCCATCCATCATCGTTGCCTCATATTAAGATCCTTCTGAGTAAACAAGTATTGGAGACTCTTATGGTCAGTGAAAATCTCAAAAGACACCCCGTACAAGTAATGTCTCCACTTCCCGAGTGTAAATACCACGGCGGCTATCTCAAGATCATGTGTCGGGTAGTTCTTTTCATACTCCTTCAACTTTCGGGACGCATAAGCAATGACTTTACCATTCTGAGTTAGAACACACCCCAAACCTTCCTTTGATGTGTCCGTGTAAACTGCATAGCCATCACTACCTTCTGGAAGAGTTAACACTGGAGCTGACACTAATTTCTCTTTCAAAACATTGAAGCTCTTCTCACATTTCTCATCCCACTCATACTTGACATCTTTCTTTGTTAATCGAGTTAAAGAAGTGGCGATTTTCAAAAAATCTTGCACAAACCTCCTATAATAACCCGCCAATCCCTAGAAACTTTTAATCTCAGAGGCATTCTTTGGCTTCTCCCACTTCAATACGGCCTCAATCTTTGAAGGATCAACCTCTAATCCATTCCCCGAAATAATATGACCCAAGAAAGACACCCCGGTCGATCTAAAACTCACATTTACTAAACTTTGCCAATAATTGATGTTCCTTCAATGTTTTCAACAACAAATGAAGATGTCTTGTATGTTCCTCGGCAGACTTAGAAAAGACCAAAATATCATCAATGAATATCATGACAAACTTATCAAGGAAGGGCCGGAAAAACCTATGCATCATATCCATAAATGCGGCGGGAGCATTCGTTAATCCAAATGGCATAACCACAAACTCATAATGCCTATATCTAGTATTGAAACCCATTTTTGGAATATCCTCCGCTCGGATCCGTAATTGGTAATAACCCTGTCTCAAGTCAAGCTTCGAGTAGACTTTAGAACCTTGAAGTATGTCAAATAACTCCTCAATGTGTGGAAAAGGATATTTATTCTTGATTGTCATCTGATTTAACTCCCGGTAATCAATACACATCCGTAGGGTACCATTTTTCTTCTTCACAAATAATACCGGCGCACCCCATGGCGAAGAACTTGGTCTAATATACCCAATTTCCAAAAGAGCATCAAGTTGAACCTTCAGCTCCTTTAATTCTGCCAGAGCCATACGATACGGAGTCTTTGAGTAGGGTTCTGCATTCGGATATAGATCAATCACAAACTCTATCTCCCTGTCTGGCGGCAAAGAATCCAATTTCTCCGGAAACACCTTGGGAAAATCTTTAACCACTTCCGTTTCTTCTAACTTCATTTGATCTTTGGGTTGATTAAGAATATAGGCTATGAATCCCGTAGCCCCATCTTGGACCAATTTCTGAGCTTCAGAGAAAGATAACAAAGGTACTGTTTTAGAACTCCAACCCGTAATAATTCCTGATCCTAACCGAACTCTCTTAGCCTAAAAATCAATGGTAGCACAGTGCTTGTATAACCAGTCCATTCCCAAGATAGAACCATAGCGGGACATCGGCAATTCAATGAAATCCATTGAGAAAACCCAACCCTCAATACTCACCGACACCTCTCTAAAAACCCAGTTAGTTTCTGTAACGCCCCAGCTTTCGGCTTTTCAGGTAAGTAACGCCACGTGTGAGTTTGAGAGTTATAATTTAAATTAATTTGATCATTTCTTCAATTTTCCTATCATGACATAATTTTATAAAATTTTAAATTCAAGTATTTTTATGAAACTCATAATAAATTGATAATTATTGCATAAATTGAATTCGATTGCAACGTGAATAAATTCCCGAGCATGAGTTAATTTCTCTTATGTCCTTATGTGATCATTTTCTTGAATTTGGGGACTTAATTGACCATTTATTATGGAAGTGGACTTAATTGCATAACTTAGGAAGTTGAGGGATTTAATAGCAATTGGAGCATCTCTTTCTTGCATTTTAGCAGCATTCACGTACCTTTGCTCCTCATTTCATACAAACATTTCATACTTGGGTCATTTGCTTCCTTCTCTAACCGATCCAAAACCCTAACAAGAGTAGGAAGGATTTCATCAATTCAAGTTATATTTTGTGGGTTTTATATACATTGGAGAATCATCATCATCATATATTCATCTCTTCTTCCATTTCTTTCATTCAAGGTAACTTTGGAGATTTTGAAGAATTCTTGAATTGAATGTGGTGTTTAGGGTTATGGTATGGATTGGTTGAATTGGGTATTTGTTGTTGGAAGCATGTGGGTGAACTTTGAGCTGGAATTTGATGTATATATATTGAAGTTTATAATCTTGGAGCATGAGTTGATATAGGGGTTTGTAATGAGTGATTCTTGATGATCAAGCTTGGATTTAAGTGTTTATATGAGTTGTTATTGAACTATAAGTATGGTAGTATGTATATTGCATGATTTATGTCAATTGGAGTTGGATTTATAGTTGTTTGTTGAGCATGGAAATTGGTTCGAGCATCCCCAGCATATCCCCTGTTTCTGCTGCAACTGCATAGCGGGAACGGTCCTTCCCGTCCCAGTTCATTCTGGGAACGGCCGTTTCCACCCCTGCCAGCTATCCCGCGAGGCTGGGAACGACCCTTCCTAGTTTTGGCTTACAGCCGGAACGGCCGTTCCCAGCCCCAAAATTTTCCCAAAACTTACAGACGCGCGGGATTTAGTTTGGGGAGCCGGGAACGGCCCTTTCCATTTCTAGTTTAAAACCAAAACGGTCGTTCCTATGCTCCAGAGGGTTCAGTGAATTTTCTGCATAAAATTTAGTTTTCATAATCCGTTTCTAATGCCATAATTGATCGATACGTGTTATTATATGTTTATTTTATGCATGAATATGAGCATATCATTCCATAAATTGTCAATACACGTTATAATGTCCATCATTACATCATTCATCCTAATTGGTACATTTTGAGTCGTGTCTCATGAACAATTGTCTTTCTTGCACAGACCAGCTTCCTGGTGACGAGGAGCAGGCCCTGTGAGCTGTTTTCTTGTTTATTTTGGTCACACAGGTGAGGTTTAATTTCTAGATATATAGAACCTTTACAACCCTTATGTGGATTTTGGCCAAAATGTATTAATATTTCTATAGATTTTCATAAACCTCAAATGATTTCAAAATTCACCGAGTCTACTGTACTGAATTGACCGTATTTTGGCGAGTACCGTACTGCACTGTGGGCCCGAGGGTAGTGGCTTGAGCCAACCAGGAAAGCATGGGCTGACGGGTAACTCTAGCGCTATCCTCACCATTTTGGGATGACCCCTGAACCCCCAGGAGATTAGGGGAGGAAGGAGTTCCGGGCTTAGGGATTCATGTACCCTCTGCTCACACTGACTGGATGGTTGGGCCTTGCAAACCCAAAACTGCTGCTGAATGTACTGTACTATAATAACTTGTTTGATCACCTAAATTATTGATAATCTAATTATTGTACACAGTCGGACTAAGGTTGGAGAATTGCCCTCACTCGTCGGGCCACTGATTGACTGAAATTGAAATAATCGTTAAACTTGATAGTTGTAACCTCGAGCAATATTATATCTTATCTTCTTAAATTGTAGTGTTCTTTTACAAAATATTACCCGAGCTTATAACTTGCATGTGTGTGTGCATATATTTACTTAAACCCCTCACTCAGTCCGTGGTAGACTGACGCCTCAACCTTTCAGTTTTTGCAGGTGCATGCTAGGCGGGAATTAAAGTCGAGTCCTGTTTTTAATTTGGGTCTAGCACACTTCACCTTCACTTTATGTTCATGTATTGATACTTATGATATTTTGACATGTCTTATGGAATATTTTGGAGATGATATTGTATTGATATGTATGGAGTCGATAGCATGCTTTTGGACACTTGATATTTGATATTTGATAATGAAATTTTATGCTTCCGCTTTTATTGCTCTGAATTGATTGTTTGGTTTGGGGTTAGTCCCGCCTAGCTATTGTCGTTTTTTTTATTGTCTCCCGTTCGCTATAGCTTTGGTTCATGTATGGATTGTCCATTTCATATGTGAATTGAACTATAGTGCAGGGGATGTGGTACCTAGCGTTCCGGGTGCTACAATTTCTATACTACCACCAAAAGGAGTACTAACAACATAGCACGCAGAGGAGAAAGTAACATATAAAGGCAAATTCACAGAAATATCTTGGGAAATAAAGGAGTGGGTAGCTCCCAGATCAAATAAAGTATGTATGTTTGTGCCATGAATGCAAATGGTACCTTCAACAACCGCAACAGGGTCCACACCAGCGTCCGGTTCCTCTTCTTCCAAGGCATAAGCACAGGCTCGGATAAGTGGCCTCTGACCCCCAGGTGGCGGATCTTGTCGATCTGGACTTCCATCTACTATATGCTCTACACTCCCGCAAATCAAACATAGCCTTAATCGTTATCGGCAACCCTCATAAGTATGGGTAGGCAACCCACAATAGGCACAACCTGGCTTCCTGGTAGGTGCTGGCAAAGCAGGCGGCTGAGGAGCCTTCTGAACTAGTCCTTGAGGTTTAAACTTCTTTCCCGGACCCTTGGTAGGTAGTGGAGTGGTATCAAAAGTGATCGGCCTCTTGCCAGTATTATATCCCAATCTTGACCTGGAACCTGAACCTTGACCAGATCGGTAAGTAGATCTCCGAGCATTTACCAAATCTTCAACCTTAAGAGCCTTTGAATAGGCCTTTCTCCAAGTACTAGTGTTGACGACTTCAATTGCCGCTTGAATATCCAGCCTCAAACCTTGTACAAATTGCATTGCCTTATGGAAGTCGTCACTTGCAATATTGGGCTCATATCAGGATAACCTTTCACATTCTGTAATATATTCCGCAACCGATCTTCCTCCTTATTTTAGCTTTGTGAATTCCTTAAGTCTCCTAGTGCAAGAAGATGGAAGAATAAATTTGTTCTTGAACTCTCTAACGAAAACTTCCCATGTGACTTCCTCTTCGGCGACATGAAGGACGATCTTGGTACTTTGCCACCATGAATAAGCTTCTCCTTAGATTAAAGTAAGAGTGCACCGAGCCTCTCCTGAGGCTCACACGGAATAAACTCCCAAACTCGTTCAATTTCCTTAAGCCATTGTTCGGCTTGTATGTCATTTCCTTTAAAGAACCTTGGTGGATGTTGATTTTGAAATTCCCGTAGTATAGCCGAAATTGGTGCCGGTTGTGGTGGAGGAGCTGGTGGTGCTGGAGGCACATAATCCCTTAACCTTTGATCAATTAACTGAACCATGGAATTTAAGAAGTCCTGAGGTTGCACTTAAGAGGCGGAGGTGGAGGAGAATGTTCATAGCGATGGCGCCTATGGCCAGGAGAATGCGCTCTATGAGGGCGACCCCGAGGCATACTGAAAATCAGACATTGTATATGCATGTTTGATTAACATGTGCAAATGAATGGAATAAAACATATAACACAAATAAATTACATAAACCAAGTTATTCAAGTAGTCCAAAGAAGTTTAAGTAGATTCAAATAAGATGTAAGACTCTCAGATAATCAATTAACCTATGCCATACAACCTAGACTCACAAGACACGACACTAGAATCGCAGTTTTGCAACCGAGCTCTGATACCACCTTGGGATGTAGCACCCGGAGCGCTAGATAGCCACATCCCCCGCACTATAGTTCAATCCACATATGAAATGGAAAATTCATACATGAATCAAAGCTATAGCGAACGGGAGACAATAAAAAAATGACAGTAGCTAGGCGGGACTAACCCTCAAATAATTACCAACATGCATAAGAATAAAGCAGAAGCATAAGGTACATGTATTTCATTAGCATATTCATTGCAATATTTCGATATATATATATATATATATATATATATACAATCCCAAAATTCCAAGAGCAAGTTGTAATATACATAGGTACCAATATCCATAAACAAAAGTATAAACATCAATACATTATCATCTCCAAAATTCAATAAACATGAGGTGAAGTGTGCTAGACCCAAATTAAAGACAAGACTTAACTCTAATTCCCGCCTAGCACGCACCTGCAAAACCTGAAAGGTGGAGGCGTCAGTCTTCGAAAGACTGAGTGAGGGGTATATAAATATAAGCGCACATACATGCAAGTTATAATCTCGGGTAATATTTTAAGAAAGAACAATATACTTTAAGAAATAAGATAAGATATCGCCCGAGGTTACCACTATCAAGTTTAACATTTAATTCAATTTCAATCAATCAGTGGCCCGGCGAGTGAGGGCAATCTCCAACCTTTACTCCAACAGTGAACAATCATGACAGTCAGGTTTAAATTTAAAGGTGATCATGCAATCAATTACAGTGCGCAAGTAGCAGTTTCATGAACCCTTCTTACTACGGGTGATGGAGGGTTTGCAAGACCCAACAATCCAATCATGGTGTATGTCGGGAACATGACTCCCACACACGGGATTCCTTCCTCCACCAAACCTCCTGGTGGATTCAGGGGTCATCCCAAATGGTGAGGATAGTGCAAGAGTTACCCGTCAGCCCTTACTTTCCGGTTGGCTCAGTACACTACCCTCGGGCCCTCAATGAACAATATACTCGCCCAATCATGGTTGGTTTAGTTCAGTAACATGGCTTGCTTGTAATCAATTGAGGTTTTGGAAAACTATAGATATAAATATACATTTTGACCGAAATCTCACATATAAGGGTGATAGGATTCTATCTATAACTAGAAATTAAACCTCACCTTCACCAACAAAAGAAGTAAGGAAACACCCTACGGAGCGTGCTCCTCATCTCCGGGACCATGATTTGTGTACAAGGACAAGTGTACGTGAGACTTGACTCTTATGAGCCATTTAAGACGAACGGCGTATTCACACAATACAATACCATGGTTTAACAATATGAGCACATAATCATTCATTCAAGAAGCATTCGAGTCCATATGAGTTCATATTGATAACAAAGATCCGTGCATGCACATACTTGGAACAATGATGACACGTTGAAACACAATTCGTAAAATATTTCACGAAAAATCATGAGACTTCATAACACATAAAATAACACATTATATGATATATTAATGAAGTGTACATACCGGAAATAAGCTAAGGAAACTATGCAAGAAGGGTTATAAAATTGAAATTTCAAGCAGATATGTAGGGGGTCGCGGCCGCGACCCATTTTGCTCACAAAATGGTAGCGGGCGCGACCTATTTTTTCATGCAATTTTTCAAAAGTGGAAACTTGGCCAAATTTTGGTAGCGGCCGCGACATAATTTATGTGTATTTCAGATCGTGTGCGGTGCCCAATGTGAGAGTGGGTCGCGGGCGCGACCAGTTTTGCTCTATTTTTGGTCGAGACTGCGACCTTCAAACTTAGCGGAAAAAATAGAGAAGAAAACAGGGGATCCGAACCAAAACCAACAATCACTCCAACTGCACTCCATTGCAAAGGCTCAAATACATCAAATACATATTATACTTCATTAAGACATCAAATAAACCATTAAAACTTGCTCAAATCCTCAAGAATCCTCATTCAAAACCCCATATATATCCATGCCATCAACTTCTCAAATTAACCCATGAACTGATACAAGCTTTGAAATAAAAAGATCCTAACATGCTTCTGCTCATCAAATAAACAAAAAATCCTAGCATAATCTCCCAAACCCTACTCAATCATAAATTCAAGAGATTCATCAAATCCAATTTCTACCTTAGAATGAAAGAAAGATGGGATGAAATGATGATATGGTGATAATGCCCCACTTGTGCAACTTCTTCCTTGAATTAAACTTGAAATTTGAGATGAAATCTTCCTTTCCTCCTTGGTGTGATACACCGTGATTGAGTGTGTGAGTGTGTGAGTTTTTTATGTTAGAAAACTAGAACAGAAACGCAGCGGAAATTTAAAATTTTTTCCAAAAGATTGATCATGGACTTATAATTCTCGTATCGTATCTTAGGGTGTTTAGAAACTTACGTAGATTGAAGCTTTCTAGTGATGTCAGTACCGCCTACTGAACACCCTTCAAGCGGAATATCCCTCGAACAGTTCTCGATAGATCCCAAAGCAGCGACCCTCCAAAGCGTATCCACACCAGTCCTAGAACACGATTAAGCAAGTGAGAATGCTAGTTCTATAGCTTGTGTTAAGGCTAAGATTTTTGCTTTGAAAACTTTTCTTTTATTTTTCTCAAAAACTTAACACTTCGTGAGTAATGGTCTAAAGAATAAGAGAAGCCCCACCCTTGTATTTATACAAGGTGGTTCGAAAACCCTAGGGTTCTCCTAACCCTAGTGGGCTTTGTTTTCTTGCTCACTAATTAACTAATTAATTATTTATTTAATTGGAGAAAATAAGTTCCCAACTTGTTCTCCAAGTCTTGCAAGAATAACTTTCTCTCTCCTATAATAGGAAGTTAGACTTTTCAACTTTCCTAAAGTTAAAAGTCAAGATTCAATAAATTAATTAATTCTCAATTAATTATTTATTGGGTTAAGCTTGAAAAATAAAATCTTAACAATTAATTCAAAATTAATTAAAATACTTAAATTAATTAATTACAATTTAATAAATTAATTCTAGAAAAGAATTCGCGTGTAATTAAATCACACGTTAGGAGACACGTGGCAGCTACTCACGCGGCCCTTTCTCCGTTTTGATCAACTATTTTGATCCTTCGTTAATCATGTTAACATCCTACCATAACCCTCGTGTCCTGGCATTTGTGTGTGACCCTTTAGGTTCATTATTCGATTAGCTGTGACAGTAATTAATTAATTAATTCACTAATTAATTAATCACTTCACAGATTACACTATCGTAATCTAGCAATGGATGTGTGACCCCTAGCCGAATAACGAAATAAATCGAAGAACCTTTCAGTCAATAACATACAGTGAAATACGATCCTCCTACAACTCCATCTCTCAATCAAGAACTAAGGCATGAGAATATTCTTAGAGCCTAAATATTCTTGATCTTTAAAGCTAAGTTCGTTTCATATCCATTTAGACCTCGATCCAAGAAAATCCCATTTTCTTAATGTCTTGATCTTATATCCACCTTGGCTAAGGGTTTAAGTTTAATGGACTACGAACAACTAAATCAGTAAGAGATCATTCTTGTTCTTGCAACAAGTGTAGGTCCTTTGTCGATTCTACTAATTCTACATATGCCACTTGTGTAATCCCAACATAGGCCATGGTTCAGGTGTCTATATGGCGACACCCTTTTGAGCCTATATCAAAGATTACAGAGTTAGCTCATATGAGACATTACCGAATCTCAAGTCTAAGGATTAATGAATCACGTTATTGACCTGTGAGATATTTCCTAATCTGGAAGTTTTTAGGAGACTTCCTTTCCCATTTAGGAATGTTCTCACGTGGGACATCTCAGTGATGAAGTTCTAGTAACAATCACCCTCATGTATTATGAACACATCATCGTATGCACTTATCACTCCATGAAACTGAGTGATCCTTCAAAAAGACATAATCATACAAGCAAGTCTCAGCAGAGCCAAGGTCGATACTCCCACTGTCTGTCAGACTCTCGACTTGGAGAAGTTTCAAAATCCTCGCCTATGGAGTTAAGAACTTATTTCATATGTCGTTCCCATAACGACAAATTTCTTAACGGCCTCATCGGATTAGGTGAGTTTAATACATGCAAACACACAGTCAACCCAAACAGACATAATAAGCACATAAAGAAGTGAACGCCTATGAACAAAATCATCTCGTTTATTATTCAAAGACTGTTTGTGATATTATAAGGAAACAGTAAAGCCAAAAGTTGCTTTAAGGGCACTATTCCTAACATTTTGATGAAATGGAAGAGATGAGATGATATACCAAAGTCTTGCAAAAATATGCATGAGTCATCACATTTTACACTTAAGTCCTTGCAATATTTGAATTAATGCAATCAAGTTTCATTCCATGGAAAGTGATCAATTAACTCCCAATTCATGTTATGCAGTTAAGTCATCAAATTTATGAAATGATCACTTAAGATATATAAAAGCATTTAATCATATTGGCAATTAATTCACATAATTTCATAACAATACATGAAAGTATAATGCATATAATGCGATGATAATTAATAAGTAAGTGAGTAAAATAATTAAAATAGACCCCCCAACTCCCGAAGACCCGCACGTGGCGTGTTTACCTGAACTTCCGGAAAATTGGGGCATTACATAATCATATAAATTTAAATCCTATACTTGAAACACCAAAATTTTGAGCTAAGAAATTTAAATCTCCTCAAGAAGCTTCATTATGTTACATCAAAATCCAGATCAAACCATAGGCTTTGTTATGATTCTTATATTAGCATATGCCATAAAGAACGGTCTAGTTACTTTGTCACATGAATTAGAAGGTACACACAAGCTCATGTATGGTTGTAAATCGAGAAGCCTAAATACACAATCTACAAGAGTTCTTTCCAGAAAATTTAGACAAATGAATATTGGTGATTACCCATCCAATACAAAATGAATGGGGAATAAGAAAGAGCAGAAAAAATTGCGGAAACAATAATAAAGTTCTTGTATTCATGAACTTGACTTTGAGAACAACCCTAAGCTCATGAATCTAAAAAATTGAGTAAGGACATCTCCAGTATAAACACAGATTTGCATATGGGCATTTGATCGACAAACATACAAAGGTCCAGTCTTTAAACTTATATAGACCACAAAATTGAAAATTCACTAAAATCTTCTCGGAACAAAGATTTCTTCAACATTAATCCCTAAACAACTCAATCAATCAACCAACCCAATCTCAAAATTAAAAATTACCCCCACCACCTTCTACATTCCCAAACAAGCACCAACAATCAAGCTTAGACACCCAACCATAACATCTATATTTATCTTAAAAATGTAGTATTTTCCCCATAATATACCATCATCACTCACTAAATAATTTACAACTTCAGCAAACTGCTTGCTCCATGGTACAAACTTGGGTGCTACAACTATGTCAACACAGATCATTAATTTATCAGTATCATTAGGTTCATCACCATCTGCAAGTTGGTAGGACACAAAGTTAATGAGATGGAGCATATGATATGTCAATCTTAATTCCCTCATATTTATTTCAGGCAAATTTCTACCAACAGTTGTCTCTATATTCGTCAAAGTGAAATCACCCCTAATTGAGAAAACATGAATTTGCCGATTATAGCGGATACCACCCAGGAGACGCACGGGTGTGTTAGAGTCACCTTCTTCGTATGAGCTAGCCATAACTAAATCCAAAACAGAGATAAAAATAAGTGAGGAGAAAACCACGGAATACAACTAAGAAATATCTAAAAAAAGAGAAGAGCAAATTGCATTTTTGGTCCCATACTAATGGGTCATTATCACTTTTGGTCCCATGTTTTTCAGATCTGGTTTTTTTAGTCCCATAGTAAAAATTTTTTTTTGTCATTTTAAGGACTTCCGTCCAAAAACAGACGGAATCACTGTTTATCCGTTAATTTTTTTTTTCTTTGGTTCATCCATTAATTTCATATATTATATATTTATTTATTATATATAATATATGTACATATATATATACACACACGCATACATATAATATATATATATATACTATACATATATTTATCATATATAAATATAATATACCTATATATATTATAAAACAAAAATAATATATACTATACATATATTTATTATATAAAATATATGTATTATATTTTATATAATATGTAATACATGTATATATTATATATTTTAATTTATAATATGCATTTTGTTATATGTATTTTAATATATATATTTTTATATATTATGTATAATATATTATATTTAATAAAATATGTGTGTAATACCATATATAATATATTTATTTAAGCGTATTATATATATATATATATCTATATATATATATATATATATTTATATATATTTAAAATATAATATACCTATATATATTATAAAACATAATAAACATGTATAATATAAGTGTATATATTATATATATACACGTACATATATTATTGTAACACATATATTATATATAATACAAAATACACGTATATATATTATTTATAATGCATATATACGTGTTCATATTAATAATATAGTACACAACCATGTATATATTATACATGTATATATAATATATACATGGTTACATGTATTTTATATATATGCGTATTAGAAGTTAGATATTATACACATGTATTCATAGGCGACGCCACATGCAATCAAGTGGGGTCACTTGACCCCACTGAAAAATTTGCTTTAATTGTATATTTATAGTATTTAATATGTAATTTTGTTAAAATGTATATTTACGGACCTTTTTGATCCCATATTAGAATAAGTAAATTTTTAATTGACCCCTAACGTAGGTAGACAATTTTTGTTATTTTATATAAATTAAATAGATTAATCTACAAATTAATACTTTCCAACATTTTTGTGAAACTATTTACTAGTTCATATACTATTTTATATATATTCGTCATAGATTGAAAAGCTCAATAGCATATCTATTTGGAATTTTATAGATATTCTTAATTTATTAGTTTTAAAACTTGAGAACTAAAGCGATATAAAATCAAAATTTTAGTGATTAAACACGATATTTGTTCTAATTTATTTTATAAAAATTTAAACATACAATTCTACAAGTCCATATAGTGATACTTAATAATTAAATTTTTTTGACCTCAGTGATTAATAATCCTGGAGTCGCCCCTGCATGTATTAACAATATATATTTTGTTATATATTATATATTTGTATTTTTGAATTAGTGATTAAATACATATGAATGCCTTGTTGTTTTAATTAAGTTAAAATTTTTAAAATTATAATTTTTAAAAATTAGAATGAATATATTATATAATATATCATTAATGAAATTTAAATTAAAATAAAAGGAAAACAAAAAGAAAACCTTGACCAAAAAAAAAAAAAAGAAAATATTATTTTTATATTATATAAAGGCATTTTTAATTTATATATTTATTATTAATTAAAATATATAATATATTCGTGTATTACATATTATATAAAATATAATACATATATTATATATAATAAATATATGTAATATATATATATATGTGTGTGTGTATATATAAATATATATATATATATATATATATATATATTATATAATAAATTTATAATATATTATATATAATAAATATATAAGATATGAAATTAACGGATGAAACACAAAAAAGCAAAAAAAATAAAAAAAAAATTAACGGATGAACAGTGAGTCCGTCTGTTTTTGAACGGAAGTCCTTAAAATGACAAAAAAAATTACTACGGGACTAAAAAAACCAGATCTAAAAAACATGGGACCAAAAGTGATAATGGTCCATTAGTACAAGACCAAAAATGCAATTTGCTCAAGAGAGAAATTGTCTGTGGTTAGTGACCACGAGAGTGAAAACTCAGTCCTGGAGTTTGTTGGAGAGAGATTCGGCCGTCGATTTTCGTCGCCGATTCTCTTGAACAACCAACAACAAGCCCTATCGAGCATGGTGCTCATTGAACCTTCGTCGTCGGCGAAATGGGGCGCCGATGAACTTGGAACGAAATGTGTAGAAGAAGAATCCTAATCAAAATTTAATCTCTTTGTTACAAAAGATGAAATGATTTGAGGGTAAAATAGATAATTTAGGTGTATAGAGAATAATGATAATAATGATAAATTATCAAATTCAACTAATTAGCTAGTAGAGATAATTTTTGGGGTGGGAAACAATGAAATTTTTTTACAAGGGGAGTTAATAAGGACCATAAATTGATCCATTTCGGTTTTCACCACTAGTTTATTGCCGTCAAGACAGTATCCACCCCCCACCGCCCCTATCCCCGCGACCTACCTACGACTCTTCCTCTCTGAGAATTTCTGCAATTTTTCTCGTCAATTCTGTGTTCATCACGCAAGACTTAATTCTGATTTTACACCTCGAAATCTTGACCTCGCAAGAAATCGGGGCAAAGAAATGGATTCTCCTCCTCCGATCCCCGACGCGCCGCCGGAGGCGGAGGCTAAGCGGGACGAACGGGAGAAGGAAATGGTGCACAAGACAAAAGTGATACAGTTCTTGGGGCGAACGACGCCAATCATTCTGCAGAATGACAATGGACCCTGTCCTCTTCTTGCAATATGTAATTACTTTCTTTCTCTTCTCTTCTAGGGCTTTTAATTTTGTTATTTGTGTGTTTAGATGTGTGTATGTGTATGTCTGCTGCTGATCGTTACCCTCCTTGTTAATTTACTTTTGGGGAAATTTGATCATGTTCTACGGAGAATTATTTAATGTAAATCATATTGGCTGCTTAAATTTGACGTGATATCATGTTTATGTGATTTGGGACAGAAGGAAATTTTGAAATAAGTATGCGTATTGTTTGGATATTTCTCGTTTCTGGAATCAGTTCTTCATTGAGGCCTTTGGTGGTTGTGGTGGTTGGTACTTATACGGAGTAATAAAGCAGTAGTGATAGTATGCGGCTGACTGCAATTTTTTGCTATTTTGGTTTTGTACGGTAAATTGTTTTGGTCCGTAACCCCCAGTTTGCACTGTGATGTATAGTTGTTTCTTCTGAGCTGTTTTTTTGGTTGCCTCACTCGATTGGATTCTCTTTCTTTGGTAATATCATTCTGGATAATGAAGCTCACTACATGTCACAAGCCATATTAATGTCCATTTACACGTGAAACATTGAGATTTTGCATTTATGTGGTTTTGATAAAGATGCCATTGCCAATTGGATTGTTTGGGTTTTTGTACTGACTATGTCGATGATCCTGCTGTGAGAAATTATCATAGCGAATTTACTTCTTTGAGCATATATGAATTATGCTTATTACACACAATCCTGTATTTCTTTTCTTATAGACAGCTTTATGCCCTACTAATTTGATGCTGCAAGTTGTGATAGGTAATGTTCTTTCCCTAAAGAACAGTTTGAATTTGAGTCCTGATATTCCGGAGGTTTCCCAAGAGAAATTGCTTTCCCTTGTTGCCGAGCGCTTGATTGATTCAAACAGTAACACTGATGTAATTGCTTTTTTTTTTTTTGCACTATTTTCTTCTTGTTTTTGGGTTGATTAAAGTATTTCCTGCTTAGAATGGGAGGAAGTTTTCAGTAATTACTTTTTTTTTTTTGTTATATTTTCTTCTTCTTTCAAGTTAAAAATCTTAAGTCTTGTTGCTTTCCCTCTATGATTTTCACAGAATAAGGATGCTGGCTATGTTGAAAACCAGGAACAGAATATTGCAGATGCGATTGATTTGCTTCCTAGACTTACAACCGGCATTGATGTGAATATAAAATTTAGAAGGTAGATTATTTCCATTCTTACAATTTCCTTTATCTTGAATCTTCATCTGCAAGAATTTACCAATACTAGTAAGGTTTGGTTCGTGGTGGCTGTAAACTACTGCTTGTAAAACAAGATTTATTGTTTTGTTAAAAGTATAATAAGCATCCAGTTGATCGTTTTAGTACTATTTACTTCTTAACCTATTCTACAACTTCTCTTCTGATTGATGTACATCTAACTTTTTCAGAATTGATGATTTTGAGTTCACTCGAGAATGCGCAATATTTGATTTACTGGATATCCCACTATATCATGGATGGATTGTTGATCCACAGGTTTGAATTCTTCACCCTGCCAATCAAAACAACAATATCACTTTTGAAGTTTAATGCTTTCATCGTTGCAACTCTTGTATGAGTTATGTGTACTTGTTTGAATTTTATGTTCATAGTCAGATTATTTTAGGGTGGTGGATTTCAATCTAATCAGGAACATTTCATGTCTGTTATCATACCTCGTAATTTCTGATCCTAGCATTCTTCTTTTATTGTTTTGAACCTATAGTGGCCTAAGTGACATAAAGGAGAAGTAAGTGCAAGAGGGTAACTCGCAAGAGTCAAATGAGTTGTGAAGTAGAACTCTTTAGAGATCGCATGTACATAAGTTGCCTCTCTTATCGCACGCACTGTCAACCGTTGATTGTTCAACCATTACTGGTACTCACATGTTGGAAGCACTATATTGCCTTCTACTGTTTTGCATGCTTGACTTGGCAACACGTGGAGGCAAATTGTCTTGTTATGAGTTGGCTTGCATGATATTCTCATAGTCATATGTTTGAAAACTTAATGTTATTCAACTATTTACATTTCATTTACTTTTTTGTTGAATTCAATAATGTGCTTACCATAGACCAAGCTGTTTCATATCGTTATTGATGAATTTAATCAAATTATAGATTTTTGGGGGCTTAGTGTACAAAGGTATGGGTGTTTCATGTCTGAAGTATTGCATTTAGAATGCAGTAGTGAAATGTCTTGGAAGACTGGAAAATGGAATGAAAATCAAGATCTTCCTAAATTTATGATTCTTATTTCATTTGGGGCTCATTGGTACTCATGTTACAGGTTTCAATTTCTCATGATTTGAGCAATTGAATAGCTTAGAATTTAAATTAATGGCCAAAAATGTATGCAGATTGTGTCTTGGAGCTTCAGGGAATAGGGAATAAGATAGCTACGTAACTTAAAAATATATGTCCAGCACCATTAAAAGATGTTTTTCATTTCGAAGATGCTTTAATTTGACTAAACAAACACCCCAAGTCTGTGCTGCTAAGAATATGTTATTTGTAGCAACAATTTATCCTATGGCCAATGCCGAACTATTACTCAAAGACTGATCAGTATGCATGACCTGCCCGAGTCCAAATTTCCCTTTGACATAGTTTTTCAGAAAAAACTTTTTCCCCCTCAATATTTGCAATTGTAATCTTTTTGCTTTTCAGAACTGTGGTTTTCCTTTGGCAAAATGCAGGTACACTTGCTTTGCTTTTATCAATATTTCCTTGATGCATGCATTTCAGGATAGGGAAACTGCAGATGCTATTGGTTCAAAATCGTATAATACTCTCGTGGGGGAGCTTGTTTCATTAGAAACACGAACCATGGAGAATGAACAAGAAAAAAATCCCGAAGATGATAATGTGGATTTTGTTGCTGCAACAACTGCAGCCCTCGGAGTACCTTCACCATGTCTTTCAAGAGGCCATTCCTTCACCGACTCTCCCAGCGGTGCAAGGAAAGGGGACATTGAAGAAGAAGCCGAGCTCTTGAGAGCCTTGAAATTATCAGCGGAAGAAAGTCATGTGCCAGATGGTGTAGTTTCCGGCGTAGATTTAGTTGGAAGTGCAGATATGAAGAAACCTGAACCAGTGACATTCGGTTCTGGTTCAGTTCCATATAGTGTAGTTGGCATAAATTTAGTTGATAATGCAGATATGAAGAATTCTGAACCCGTAACACTTTCAGAAACAGTGGAAAAGAATGGTCCCAGTGAAACTGTAAAATCTAGCATGCTAATTCCTAATGACAGCAATATTTTGAGCAATCAAAGTGTAGGTCCAAAACCCATTGCAGTATCTACACAAGAAGCTGTCACATTGTTTCCTAAGACTGATTCGGAATCTGCAGAATGCTGCAATAGTGTAGTTGGAAGTACTGGTACTAATGTTCATACAGAAAACGATAATTTTCAACCCTTGTCTATTGGAGCAGATCTTCCTTCTGTTTCTAACAGCTCTCAAGATAAATCCCGGAGTGATGAACATGTTCAAACTGAAGCCACTTCCACATCTGACCTGGGAAATCACCCGAATGACGATAAAGATAGAAATTCTTCTATTTTGTTGAACCCCGCTGCAGATGTAGGATCCTCGAGTGATCAAGTGAATAACATTGGAAAGCCTGAAGCTGCCTTCACTTCAGGTGTTGATGGTAGTGAAGAACCCATATATGAAGGAGAGGAATGCATCAAGGAATCAGAAAATGTGCTTTATGAAAATCGAGAGCCTGTTTATGAGGGTGAGGTGCTTCTTGCCGAACAAGTGGATAGAGCTGATGATGGTGACTCTAAAGACGGATTATCTGTCAGACAAGGTATCTAATCCAAATAAATGAACGACCTTTGCTCGATTCTAAGTTTGTTTCTTCCTTGTTAATTTATGTTATCATCTTTAAAGATAGATAATAAATCCTAATGCATTCATTTACCTCTTATTGGTTTTAGGGGAAGTGATCAAGAACTTCTTAAAGAGCAGTGCTAGTCAGCTGACTGTATATGGGTATGTTTTGTGTTGTTTTGATAAGATAAGCTAGGGTTAGGTGCTTTAAAAATGTTTTAATTGTTGGTTGTCTTTTGCAGTTTATTTCTCTTACTTGAGAATGTGAAGGAACGTGAGCTTTGCGTGTTCTTTAGAAATAATCATTTCAATACTATGTTTAAGGTTAGTACATGTCATGTGGAATATTTTTATGCCTACCTTTATATTGTTGTAGTCATGCTGAAGGCTCTGAGATAGGTTGTAATGACTTCTACCTAGTGCTATATCTTGGTTTAAGAATTTACTTAATAGATATTGTGTTTGTGTAAGTTTACCAATTCATTGATTGAAACTTGTCATATTCATCTCACCTATTCACATGAAAGACATTAACTTGTCAGGGGATAGAGCTTTGTTACTATGTTATATATATGCTATTTATAAAGAGATTGTATAATGTGTAGTTCTGGTGCTTGTAGTAAAGATCACTGTATCAACCTTGTATGGGAGCTAATCGTTAATCTAGACTCTGAATACATTTCAAAACTTATATGATATTTTTTCAAGGACTAGAAAACTATGAAGTGAGGTGGTCTTGCCTGTTGCTGTTAATTTTGGTTGTTCATTGGTATGTTGCTAACTTAGAACTTTGTAATGGGTTTTGTTGAATTACTATGGAGGCTACATCCCAAGGTGTTGAATAAGCGTGGTTTATTCCTATCTTTCTTTTGGTTTTGGATATTATAGTTACAGTGCTGACTGTGCTTTGCCTTTTGACACAGTTGGAATGTACCTAATATGAATTTATTTGCAGCATGAAGGTTCTTTGTATATTTTAGCAACAGACCAGGGCTACATAAATCAGCCGGACTTGGTTTGGGAAAAACTAAATGAGGTGAGATATAGTGTTGAATTATGTCACTTCTTTTGTCAATGGATGATTTCAGTTTCAGTTGATGTTATAAATGCTGATCTTCTAAAGCTAAATGGTGTGGTACTAGTAGCAGCAACATGTTAAGTTTCTTTGTTTTGTCTTTAGAAGGTCTCTGAGCATGTTAACTCCTAAGGTAGAAATAATGATTGCTCTGCCCTGATTTTAGTTTTGCTATGTGCTTTATGAGTATGAGTAGAACATTTGGACATTTTATTTGCAATGAATATATTTAGACCTTTAGAAATCATGTAAGTTCAACACTTCCCTTTTAGGGATTAAATAGTTTCCTAACCTGCACATATTGTTCAAGCTTTGGGCACTTGAATCTTTATTCTAGTATGACGACTTGTTGGATACTTGAATTGTTGAATCTTGAATCTAGTATGATGTTATGGAATTTTTGTAATACATAATTGATGTGCAGAAAGCAAAAATTAGATTTTTTTTTTAAGGAGATGAAATTTTCATTTGACCAACTAACAGAAGGTGCAATTTTTAAGATGGAAACAAACGTCAGGGGTAGTTTGTAATTTTTAATGGTAGAGGGTGTTTTCTGTAAATAGGTTAAACCTTGAGGAGTTCAGATATTTACTCAAAAGATTGGTAAACTTGGTCATTTCCATCTTGTCCATGGACCTACAATCGGAAGTTTCATGACCACATATTAGTCTGCTGATTCTTTTATGGTAGAAACAAAATGCTATATTCTGGTGGTATTACTGTTGGGACTTAGCTTCTGTGATAATGTGTTAACTGCAAGTGGCACCTTTTTTTGTTTTCTTTCTTTTATCGTTTTGGTTTTGAGAAACTTTATCAAAGGCGTCTAATGGTTGAGAAACAGCACTTGATATCTATTTGTTTGTTTTGAGAAAAAATAATTGTGCATTCTTGTTCTTCATACCTGATAATTTATATCTCATGATTAGGTGAATGGCGACACTGTGTACATGACTGGGAACTTTAAGGAATTTAAGATGGATGACACTTCCAACGGCTCATGGGATGAACAGAATGCCATGGCTAATACTGCAGTATGTAGTAGCTCAGTGTTTCATATTATCTTGGATTTGAATGAATGATTTCTAAATCAATCTCTGTTTTCACTTTGCAGGACTATCTAGCTACCATGGATCACGTAGCTCAATCACACTCAAGTTTCAAGTAATTGCTCAATTTCTGTGGCTTCTTTTGTCCATATTGAAGAATGGAACGATTTAACTAAAGACTATAATGTGTTGAAATCGGAACATTTTATATCATTAATTGTTAGATTAGTACTTGTTCATTTTAGGGGGATCATCATTGTTTTTTGCTGTCCTTTTCTGGGAAAAATTGCGGTTTGAAATTCTTATTGTTGGTGAAAATTTATTTGTTGTTGTCCGATCCTCGTTTTTTGTGGAAATTTAGTTTTGTTTTTAAGTTAAGTTGGCTTCTTTCGACATACTATATGCAGCATTCCATTTTTTTTATTTTTTTTAAATATTATCTAAATTATACCATTACCTCGGGGCTGCGGGTTTGTTTTGCAATTAAAGAATTTGTTGCTTTTTGGTGCAGCTCTGATTTGCAATTGGCTATAGCTCTTCAACAACAGGAATTTGACCAACAGCAACAACATCCGCAGCGTAATTTGGAGCAACCTGTCACTACTGGTGGCTCTAGGCTGGTAACTGGTCCTCAGGTTGGTTTTCTGAAGCTCTTTCTTATTACAACTATCCATTTGCTATAAAAGTGGGCCAGTAGGACTCGCAAGTTATGATCACTAAGACTCGCAAGTTATGATATAGCTGAGCACGCGTATTTAGTTATTAAGAATGGCAAATCAATGGGTTACAATTGTTTTTTTCTTGAACTCTTTGCAGTCTGATATTGTATTGTTACTCTCAATAACTATCTCCATCTTGCTGTTGCTGGTTAGGGCCAAACCCAAGAACCCGACTATTTCCTTGCAGCATTGGTGAATAATTTTTTGGTTTTACATGATAAAATGTTCCATTTCATGCTCTCTATTTGTTGGTATCATCTTGCAAGACGAATACTTCATGTTTTAGAATCCGACTTGAGTATTATTTAGTCTCAAAGATTCGAGAAGTTAGCTGACACTGGCAAAGCTTTTACTATGTCAACATCTATAACCTTCCGTCTCATAGCATATATTTACGTCGAGATCTTTTATTGACATGGGTTTTTGCTCTAGGAATTAGGTATTAGAAATCTTTTAGTGCCTTGGTTCGATTTAAAACAGGGGAAAGATTAAAAGAAGCAAACAAATTTTTTATGGCTAATTCTTTATAATCCTAAACATTTCTGTAGGTTTCACAAAACAGTGGGAAGTACAAGTCCTCATCCTCGTCTTCGAAGCCGGAGCCGAAATCAAAAGAGAAGTGCATTGTCATGTGACACTCTGATGCTGATTTTCACAAAGTTATGTAGATGGTTATTAATATTGATGTTTTTTGGTCCCATTGCAACTTGTGTCTATCATAGTTTTATGTTTGTAAAACTAACTACACTTACTTTTCCCCTTCCCCCTGTAAATAGAAATCACATTTCCAGGCTGCCAGTAAACAGTTTTTAGTCATAAAGATCCTTATTTCTGTGGGTTCTGAGTTGTGTTAATCAGAGACCTAATGTTGAATTCTGCAATAGCTGCATGTATATGTTCAGATAACATTGTACTCCGGGAACATCTTGGTGATAAGTAAATCCTTGAAAATTAATGAAATAAGGTGTATCCCATGCAATCTTCTAATACTAGTGTGGCTATTGAAGGAAGCAATGTAATGTAATCTGAACCACGCTATGATGAACGTGTACTTCTAATGTTTTGTCGTGTCACGGGAAAATTTTAAGAAAAAATTTGTGTCGTCGTATTTGTGTCCGTGTTCGTATCGACGTTTCCATCCGTGCATCTACATGGCAAAACTTTTATGAGAACCAACAATAATGTTCCAACAATTTGACATTTTAGCTTGCAGAAAATCCATCACAATTTATGAAATCGACGATTAGACGAATGAAGTGGAAAATAAAGAAATAAAATCTTAAAAACCTTCATAAAATGAGTTGGTGGAATGTTTTGGAAAAAGTTGAAAAAAAACGATAAAAATTAAAATAAAATAAAATTCTGTCATCGAGTCCGTCAATACACCTCAATTAATTTTTTTTTTTTAAAAAAACAACCAATCATATTTAATTGAAGAAAAATCAAAATTTACCACTAACCAAACTTTAGAAATTTCAAACTACAATTTCCCTAAATCTATTCAATCAACTCTAAATTTGGTGACATATTTGGTTGCCCATCAAGATTTTTTTAATACTATAACTTTGCCCATTTTATCCAAGATAGTTAATTGTGAAATTGGTATTAAAATATTCATCCCGCCAACTCGTTAAGATGATGGATTTATACTATAACTTTGCTCATTTTTCCTGTGTAAATTTTTATTTTCTGTCTTTTTATATATTTTTATTATCGTGGAGGGGAAGGAGAGGAGAGCAGGAATGTTGGTTGAGTTGAAACTTGAAAGAATTAGATTTAAAGGGTAAAATAGACTTTTTAAATGAGCAGGGAGTTCAATAAAATAGCATTTTTAAGGTGAAAAGGATTTAATCCTTATTACCCGACTGTAATCAGAAAAACGTGCAAATATTGAAATTTGTAATTGCTGCATGTGTTTGGTCAGTTAACATATTACCCCTCCGTGATGAGTAAATACCCTTGAAATTCATAAAAAACGAAAGAATGCACAAGATAGACACACAACAGAGCAGTACCCAATTCCCCAATGCTATTCAGAAAAGTATTGAGCTATGAGTACAGATACGGATATGGCGACACGAGCATGGCACGGCACGGATATGATCATACGGATTTTTTCTTGAATTTATCACGTGAGGAATGTTGAAACGGTGCCCGACACGAATATCTGACATGATACGACACGACAAAATAATATTTTTACAAATATCCGTGCATCATAGGTGCTGGGAGTTAACAAATTGAAAATAATTGAACTTTGGAACACAAAAAACTAAGAAGATGGACCTCATGCAATTTTATAATCTGCTCAAACAAAAGGAAACAACATAGCAAGTAACACAACCTACGATAACACTAGTGGCTATTGAAGGAAGGAAGCAAAATGTAACCTAAACCTCAGGTGTAAGTGTAATTTACCAAAAGTATATTGAACATGTTGAATATGACATAACTTACACAATTTGATGTACATGAAAGGCCGAAAACATAGGTACAAGAATCGTCCAGCACTACGATTCTTGCATTGTAGGCAGAATGGTATCCAACAATTTTCATTTCCAAGTTCACGAATCACGACCTTCACATGTTCCATAAAACACAATGAACATCCCCATAACAATTACAAAACTAAAGGTTTGTAACCCGAAACTAAAGGTTCCTATCCTGTGCCCACTGCCCATGTATAGCCCAGAAACTTCAAGAAAAGCTATTTACCAACTAAACCCTTACTTCTCTCCAGTCACTTCACTAGAAATTAGGATCATTAGGCTTAAAGAGCTTTGGCATTCGTAAACTCGGGTCCTCAGGATCAACAAGAGCAACCCTCTGATACGCCCCTCTTCTTGTATTAGCAGCAAATTTGGAAGCAAGTACAGTAGCAGTAAATGAATTACCTTCTGTTGGAGTTCCATCACTTTCACCTTCATCATCATCTCCTCCTTCTGGTAGGTTCATATAATACAAATTCTCATGTTCCATGAGTTCCTCAGCAAGTTTCCTCCTCCTATGTCTTCTCCAAGCAGCTTGTATAATGCAAGAGCCCCAAGTCCTCCATTGATGAGAATAATACCTGAAAACATGCTGCAGTTTCTTGCTGTGCAGCCGCTTGAATTGATTTGCAAAGAATTTGAGGTCATCTGCACGAAGGGCAAAGGCTTCCACCTCGGTTGTGCACCTTACTGTTCGTGTGGAGGCGGGACGGTTCAGGCTTGAAGTGCTCATGAGGGCCCACGTTAGCAGCTCTTCGCCACAGAAATCACCCGGTTTTAGGTTGATGGAGTTGAAGAAACCTGACCGTCCACCATCGGTGGTGGAACTTTCTAGCTGCCCTCGGATTATGAAATGCATCTGGTTCACTGGATCGCCTTCGCGGACGATGTA
This sequence comes from Lantana camara, assembly GCA_037501455.1. NCBI lineage: Eukaryota > Viridiplantae > Streptophyta > Magnoliopsida > Lamiales > Verbenaceae > Lantana > Lantana camara. The sequence goes on along the minus strand of CM074857.1, from coordinate 95,348,401 downwards.
TGTGCCCCTGGTGTTTAGAGAGGAGATGAGACGCTCACATATTGCATCCAGGAGTAGATCGTCCATTTTTGAGAAGAATGGGACCTGAAACAGAGAAATGAAATATAAACTATGCTACTTTTTATCAGGACTCTATCTATATGTCTTACAATTATTCATGCAGATGTATATGATGCGGAAATTTTTGTTTTTGGTCCCATATGTTTGGTCACATTTGATAGGGGTTCCATTGAATAATGTCTCACATTGAATCTCTATCTCAAATTGACTAAATTTAGGGCTCGAGCTAACTTTTGGTGGTGTTTAATGGTGAAAGCACAATATTAACATGACAAATTTGAGATTATCATGAGATAAATAACTAACAGAAGTTACGAGATATGTAGGAGAACTAAAATTGAGACAATTTGGAACATTTTGGATGCAATAAGATATATTAAATCAAATGGAAATGAAACTACACAGGGCCTAATATATGGGAACAGAAAATGAGATTTTTCAGCACATATATTTATATATATGTGTGCATGGAGAGTAATCCACTTACACGACGAACAAGATCTAGACAAAGATGCTTTTGAATTTGACGCCTTAGATCCAATGGTAATGATTGCAGAATGTCCTCTTCGTTAACACCTCTTGTAGCTAGCCAGTTGTATTGAACAAATCTACGCACTCGATCCTGCAGTTTTGGAGGAAGTTGCCTGTGCCTCATCCACTCTTCAGTATCTCTTCGTTTCACCCTCCATTCTTCAAGTCTCGCTGTTGTGGATTGTAGATAAGTCTATCACATTGGAAAAGAGAGTACATGTGAAATAATAAATCCGACACAATATCTTTCTTTCACGTTCTATACACACACGCACACACACACACACGTATAAAGTTTGTCTCCCATACCTGGACGTTGCCTATGAGCAGACCAAAGAATATGAGGCCCATAAGACAAACTAAAATAGCAAAGATTGTCTCCACTAGGTAAGGACTTGCCTCCATAGTTTGACCATAGGAACTGCGGGAACAAAGTGAAGAGCAGGACTAATTAAATAGAGTACAGTTTGAATTAAGAGAAAATAATATGTGAATAATCAGTTGGAAGGCCGAAAAGTAACCTTAAACTTTTTAAACCAAACCAGAGGCAGTAAAAGTATTTTTCAATGAAACCTGCTGAAGGAACTTGATCACTCAAAGCAGAGCCAAACAGTCCGAAATCAAAAGAACTACTTTTGCCATCACACTTTTTGTAGATCAAAGTGTTGTTGAGCCAATATTTATATTTAGGGCCTTTTGCAACACAATCAAGATACTTAGTGTGACAAACGACATCACTATTTTTAGCAGTTTCATTCTTACACATCTCCTTCCAGCATGAAAATATTCGATCCACAGACATCAAATACCATACAGATCCTAAAACCTGCACAATTTCACATTGAATCTTGTAAGTATGGCATTTCATAAACAAAATCAAGACAAAATTAAATATTTTCACATAGTTGGTGCTTACATGACTCGCTAACAAGTAGAGTAGGAGATTATATGCTGCTCCTGTCCATGCAGTTTGTGCTACAAGCCCAGTGTTCTTTATTATTCTCGAATTTAAAGGGAAAATAAGGATGATTCTTGGAACGTACTGAACGATGATGAGCAAAGTAATGGCATGATTAACATGTGCACTCGTATTTGATTGCGCAATCGGCATTATACCCCAAACAACACACTGTCAATTCAATAAATACAATCCATGTCATAATAAACAACCAGCTAAAATATAATTTTTCTGCTTTCCCTTTTTCCCCTTCGGAATCAGTACCTGAGGTAAGGGAAGAGTAGCGGCTAAATCAATGGCAAAATCCCCTTTCAAATAGCGAATAGCTATCATTTTCGGATCCGTAACCAAATCACCTCTCCCAAATACCCTCGAATTCGGAGCAACATAGGCCGTGCGGAATTTGATAGCGATGTTGACTGCGGAGAAGAGATCAACCATGGTGCGGGTAGTGACGAGGAACCCTGCCCAACCATAGTCCATCGTGAGGCAATTGCGATCTGTCATGAAACCCAGAAGGTAGAAGAACAAGGGATCCACGAACAAGGCGATTAAGGACGTTGCGAAAAATATACGGTTCCATTTGTTGAGAATTTGGCCGCTGGGATCGAGGATTTGTTGCCACCATTCCTGTTGCCGGTCTCGAATGATAGAACTAGGACTTGGGATCGGCACAAAGCGGAGATTCAGGCTGTTCATGGCAGAAACAAGAAGAAAAAAAATGCCCAAATGACAGAGGTGATTGAGTGTATTTCATCAGAGAAATCAAGGCGAGAAGAAACTGGGCAGCCATTGCCATTTGTTTGAAGAATGGCTTCTATCGTCCTTTTCTTGTGGCCGTTTAACTTGGTTGGAGAATGGCGCCACATATCAAAATCCTCCAACTTTATTATATTTTACTTTTCAAATACTTCTTTTTTTTTTTTTTTTAATTATTATTATCTATATATATATATATAATTTAGCCTTGAGGTTATCCACGTAAGTATACACGTGGATAGTCTCAAAAAATTTTAAATACCTCAATAAATTTTAAATTTAATATTTCTCAAATTCTGTTGTTCAGAAAGTTTAAATTTAAAAAATGCTTATCAATATAAAGTTCTATTTTCCATAACAAATCACATATGAGATTCTGTTTTCTATAACAAATTAACTTTATCCAAAAGAATTAAGAATTTTGTATAGATATTTAGTTATCAATTCAAATTCAATATTTTAAAATTAATATAAAATTTTGTTTTCCATAAGTTTGTTACAAAGAATATTCAAATTTAAAATTTTGGTGATATATAATTCACGCATCATAAAAAAAATTAGTATTTAAAGTTTTAATTGTCACATTCAATTCTCAACAATTTTTCTCCGTTCTATCATTCTCTATCGTTCTTCAAGCTAAGTCTTATTCTAATCATGTGATTTTTTTCCAAGGTCATTCTTCGTCGAGGTAAGGTTTATTCTAATCAAGGGTTTTTTTTTATTCTATTAGAAAAATTATTTTCTTACCTCTTTTTATATCCAAATGTAAATTTTCTTAGTATCATTCTTCTTGAAGGTAAATTTTTTTTCTATATCTATATATGAATTTCCTTTTTTATACAAGAATTTCATGCATGATCATTTTTGTTTAAGTAAGTTTGTAGAGATATTGTAGTTATAAATTCAAATTCAAATCACTTAATCTATCCAAATATACCTATGTTTAATTGTCATGGCTACAACTATTTTTCTCCTCTATATATGATTTTACCCCCTCATACAGGATCATTCTTCATTATTAAGGTAAGTGTTATTCTAATTATATATGATTTTTTTTCCTCATTTAGGATCATTCTTCATCTAAGTAACTTTTATCCGAATCTAAGTGGTTTTTTTTTTATTCTAATATAAAATTGTTATAAAACTATTGACTAAAAACAAGAATAATAACAGAATAATGCTAAGAGAGTAGAGAGAGAAGAGAGGGATTTTATTAATTCTTGAGTGTATGTACAATGATCACTAAGGCTCAATTTATAGGTACTACAATACAAGACAAAAGGAAAGGTTGATTAATCAATACCTTAATCATGAATATCAATCCCATAAATAAATCGATTCACAAAATCAATGGACATTCATAATATTCATTATTTATAACACTCCCCCTTGAATGTCCATTGTGGTTTGATGCACCTTGCAAAAATATATATTCATGGAGTACGCATATTGAGCTGCCTCGTTAAAAACCTTCACTAGGAAAACCCAATGGGACAAAACCTCAGCAAAGGAAAAGAGTGCAACGCGTATCCACTCTCCCTCATGATGACATCACTTCATATCTTTATATCGACGCATTCCAATCTTGTATATCAACTTCTCAAATGTCGCACTAGGTAATGCTTTTGTGAACATATCAGCTAGATTATCACTCGAACGTATTTGTTGGACATTTATATCTCCGTTCTTCTAAAGGTCATGTGTGAAAAAGAACTTTGGTGAAATGTGCTTTGTTCTGTCTCCTTTAATATATCCTCCCTTTAATTGGGCGATGTATGCGGTGTTATCTTCATATAACACTATTGGGACCTTCTCTTTTGGTGTTAAATGTCACATTTCTTGAATTTGTTGAGTCATTGATCTTAGCCAAACGCATTCACGACTTGCTTCGTGAATAAATACCCTGTTTGGGATCGAGCTTTATGGGGATCCGATAGGTATCCTGCATCTGCATAGCCAATTAGTTGAGGGATAGAATCACTTGAATAAAATAAGCCCATATCAGATGTCCCTCGAAGATATCGAAAGATATGTTTAATCCCACTCCAATGTCTTCGAGTTGGGAATGAGCTAAACCTTGATAATAAACTCACTGAGAACGCTATGTCTGGCCTTGTATTGTTAGAGAGGTACATTAATGCCCCAATAGCGCTAAGATATGGTACTTCAGTACCAAGAATTTCTTCATCATCCTCCTTAGGTCGGAATGGATCTTTTGTTATATCTAGTGATCTCACAACCATCGGGGTGCTCAATGGATGTGCCTTATCCATATAAAATCGTTTTAAAATCTTTTCGGTATATGTCGATTGATGAACAAATATTCCATCCTTGATAATTTCATTTCAGATTCTTTCTTTAAGTAATTTATTGCATTTGATAATTCTTCTGGAGTTCCAATAATATTTAAATCATCAACATACACCGCAATTATAACAAACTTTGATCCAAACCTCTTTATGAAGATACAAGGACAAATTGGGTCGTTTTTATATCCTTCCCTTATAGTCCTAATGAACTGGAAGACTATCATGATAAGACCTTTAATATCTATAAATAAAAGGGAACAAAAGGGATTACGTCAGATGAACTGAACAAGAGAAAATGAGAAAAAAGGTTCGAATCGATGGGTACTCATCAGATAGTATTCGAAAGTTGAGAGCAACCCAAAGGAATTCCAAGAATTAGCCATGCATCTCTTTTATTGAACATTCCCATTCCCGTCTGAATCAAATCCGAGATCCATTTCGGGAAGAGGAGAGTTCACAGTTTGAAGTTAGGTCTGAAATTCGGTCCTTCCGGGAGCTAGCAATCATGCCAAATATGGACTCATCCCCAATACGCCACCAAGTTCCCGCAGCTAATAGATATCTAGCTTCATGAAGACTTCGCCACGTAAAGAAGGAGATCTCCATAGGAAGCATCCCACACTTTGGAGTTTGGAAAGTATCGAGCTTTTAAGAATCCAACTAATAAGACTTTCCGGCTGCCGGACAATCCTCCTTAGCGGCTTAGAGAGCATTGCCAAGTTGAAATACTTAAAAATAATGTAATAACCTAAAGGGTGAATTACACTTAACCCCAAATTAGATGGGCTAATTATAATTCATACCCTACTTTTAGATATATTTACAGATACCACTAGCAAAATAATTTTAATTATACTCGACTTCTAAAATTTTACGATTCCGTTAAAAATGTGATTACATCAGCAATTTTTTTTACGAAAACTTGAAAATACGCTTCTTGACTGTAGTTAAATTTTTTCTTCCGAAAATGTCATTATAATAATCACGGTGTGTTTGTTGTGGGTGTTAAGTGACTAGTTGGGTGTGTTAGTTGTTAGTCCGCCATGTGTTAAGAAGTTTCCGGAAGATTAGATATTTACCATCATTAGTGTATATAGCCAGATTTTTTACTGTATAGATTAATTCCTTGAAAAATAAAAACACAATTTTCTCTCTATTTTACTTCTAATATGGTATCAGGAAACTTTTAAGTAGGGCTGTCAATTCGGGTGGGTCGGGTTGGAATAGGGATATTATACAAAAAGGTCCAACCCGAACCCGAAACCTCCAACCCTAACCTGAACCTATCAGGTTCGGGTTGGGTTCGGGTTGACCTGAATTTTTTCAAGTCACCCGTTGACCCAACCCAACTGATCAACCCGACCCGACCTGCTTTTTTTTATTTTTTTATTTTTACTTTTTTTCACCTTCTTTTGGAATTTTTTTGCTGAATTTAAAACTTGAAAGTACAAAAGTGCATATACAACTTCAAATTATAGAACCCCAATAAAAAATAAAAACAAAGTTGTGCACATTTCTGGGACAAAATATGCACTTCTGTACTAACTTGTGCATAAAAGCTAAATCACAATCCAAATATGACTACCAAATTACGAAGTACAGAAGTGCACTTTTGTACCAATTTGTGCATAAAAGCTAAATCACAGTCCAAATATGACTCCCACAAAATAAGTTCAATCAACCAAACATTCATGCAAAACAAACTGATTAGGGCTGCAGGCATAACAATCTGGGGTATGCGTGATGGGGCTGGTGCTTCACCCTACTATTATGTGCTTATGATCCATGAAACCTATCCCAGTTTGGCATTCCTTGTCTCTTGAAGGAGATCTTGTTGACAGTGGCTTTGCAAATGAATGGACTAAGACAGTTGATACGTCGCGTATTTGTTTATCTATTGAGCTTAGATCGATATATTTTACCCCACTATTTGGATTTAATTTTGGATCAGTGATTGGATTTTATATTTTCCGTAAGGGAACGTGATTGGAAGGATTTGAAAGAGAAATTGGCAACAAACGTGTGACTGTTCCACGTTTTTGAAGAAGCACGTGATGTGTAAAGATAAGATATGGGCTAAGAGGCATTAATTTATCAAGACCACTCACTCAGGGGAGTTACATACATTAAAAGAGGAAGAATGTGGCCATTATTTTACCTTTATTTTAGAGAAAGAGGTGCATCACTTCACACAGGAGGAGAGGAGTCCATCCCTTTTCTTTAGTTTTATTCTTTTAATTTCATTTTAGACTTTGTTAATTTCCTTTGTTGGTGAATTTCTAGTTTCGTTTTAGTAGGGATTTTCCTAGTATGCATTAGGGTTGTGTGAGACGAATTTATTGGTGATTTTATCAAGTTATCCGTTTTATCTCTATTTTTACGACATTGTGTTTGTTCTTATTCTTTGGTTATATTAAGAGCTCAAATCTTAGAATAGGCAATTCACATATAGCTAGTTAACTTATTTGGTGGAGTCTAGCCGGATAATTAACGAAGTAGCAAACAATCACTAGGCCGTTAAGTTCGACTGATTTCGTGTTGTGGGATAGACGGTCTAACTAGGCGAAGTAGGAGTTTCTACCTAGTCGGTTAGGGTTAGTGTTTCTTCAGGGTGTAATGCAATTGCCCAATTAAATCTTAAAAGGAGTTTCTGCTAAGGTTATTGGTTAATTAGGAAACGATTATTAGGAGTTTCTTTTAATCGTTATAAACAGTAAGAAGAAACGAGGGAGCCTAAGGTAACTAGTAACTAAAGCTAGCCTAATGAGGAATTAATCACCCTATCCGTGATCATAGCCTGATGCATGCGTAGGAAAATCCCAGCTATTTTTCATCTACTGAATTAGTCTAAGTGTTTACTGTGTTTGATTATTTTATTTGCTTACTTAGTTAATCTCGTTTTATTTAATTCATTATTAGTATAATCAAATCTCAAAACTCCCCCATTTTAATTATTTGTTCATTTCCCTAGCATATTGAAAGTCACAAATTCTCCCAATCCTCGTGGATCGATACCCGTTGCCACTATTTTACAATTTAATTGTGTGCAATAATTGGGATTTATTATTGGTGGCCTCGACACCTATCAGTTTTTGGCGCCGTTGCCGGGGATTTTTGGCCTCGACACCCATCAATTTCTGAACAAAAGTTTGCAGTTGCGCAGCAAACTGACAGGAAAACTGATCACTTCCCCGTCAATGATCACGGTCAGGATATGACTCAGAACAGAACACTTCGGGACCTTGCCCGACCCACTGTGGCACAACAACCGCTTAAGCCCCCCGATCGAGCAATTGAAAATTCATACAGTGAGGTGAAGGGGCATGGACTGAATCCTTTTTATGAAGGATTTACATCGCACATGGTTGAATGGATTAATCTAGAGGATCCTCCTCTAGAAGCTTGAAGTGCAAAATGAAACACGTCGAGTCCGTGACGTTAAACAAGGGCGCTATATGGGAGGCAACCCATATTTCTTTTCCCTTGCTTTAGTTTCTTTTGTTTTCGTTTTCTTTCTTTTCTCGTTTTCCTCGCCCCGACGTAATCTCTTCTCTTCTCGTGTTTTGCAGGCAAATGTGCAGGTGACATAATCGGATGAGTGTGGGGGAAGTACAAGAGCTGAAACATTGTTGATCAATTGCTATAACTGGCGAAAATAGCATTTTGCTACTGTGGGGCAACTTGTCTGAGGTCACGGACAAAGGTCCTGGACCATATTTTGCCAAACGGAGCCTATCCCACAAACCAAAACAACCCGCCACCCTACCTGCGACCCGCTCCACTTACAGTCCGAACCGCCCCATCCCCAAATTAAACCTAGCACTCCATTCCTTCAATTCCCCAAAATCTCCCACGATTGCAATAGCTTCAAACCCTCAATTAGCCATGGCAAAGAGAACGGTCCACCGGCCAAACAAACCACCGCTCATAATCGACGGCGGCACCACGTCCTCGCCGCCGCCACCACCACTCCGCCCTCATAGATCTGCCGCCGAGTCTTCACCACCATCCACGCCATCCCGTTCCATTCCTCTGCCTCCAGTTTGAAAACAATCAAGGCCAAGCACTGTCAGAAGAAACTTCAAAGAAAGTGGCAGAATATTACTGACAGGAAGGCTATCCGTGATCATAGTCACGATTCTTCGGGTCTGACTCTCGTCTCACACCCCCCGGGTTCAGGGAAGTCCTCTATTTTTCATTTTTGACTTACTTTATGTTGAGGACAACATGCGTTTAAGTGTGGGGGGGGGGGTATCCTAGGGCTATATGAGAAAATTTTTGCATGAGTTTGGGGTATTTTTGAGGATGATAAGGGCTGATAGTTTTGAGGCATTGCTGCTGTTGCATTTTTCATGATTTTTTGCATGTGTTGAAATGTTTAAGGCAGTGAATAGTGCTGTGCTACCTTTTATGCATGATTAAGAGATAAGATATGACCTAATTTGAGTCCTATTTGATGAATTTTCACGATTTAGGCAATGATGGATTGTCTTAGAAAGGATATGGATCATGGTTGAAATCTTACATTCCTTGATATCAATTAATTGTTGGTGAAATATTTTCATACATTGAAACTTGCATGCCCGGTCTTAAATGGCTAGAACGTTAAAATTGTGTGATTAAAATGACATAATTTCTTGAATAGAAAATTATGAAGCCTAGAAGTTGAATTTGGTATGCACTTTGAATTTTCACTTGTTTTTGGGACATTGTGGTGGAGCTAAGGATTTAATTTAAGCTTGGAAATTACGTGGTATGATCTATTATGTGCAGCGCCAAAAATTCGTCGAAAAGATTAAATGGGGCTTAGTAACCGGGTGACGTTCATTACAAATGTTTGTGCTCGCGTAAAACGGTTCCAAATGATCTCGACGAGTGAGGCAAATTTTGAATACTCCGCTAATTACCCAACTAAATAAGTGATTTATCACAATAAAAATGGGTAATTATGAGTATGGCTAAAGCCACTTGGTATTGTGATTGGTTGAGTAACCGGATGGCATTCATCACAAATGTTTGCGTTCGCGTCAAAAGGCCAATGACAAGTCAAGCAATTCCTAGCTCAAGTGTCTTAACGTATTAATTATGAATAACCCGAATTCCCCACAACTATCGTTTTTCATTTGAAGCTTCCTTGTGCATACCCTTCATCTAATAAGTAGAGTATGATTTCTATTATCGATTGGTTTATAATTCAACTTGGGTAAATGATGCATGTGCTTTAAGTTTTGATCGGGCTTGTGGTTTCTTGTATGAGAATTTCATTGCAAAAGGTTGATATTTTGAAGTGTAAGATTAGATTATGCTTTCGTTCCTAGTTACATTGCCTACCTCGTGTTTTCATTGAATAGAGTTGAATTTCTCTCTTATCTTTGATCCTAGTTTATGCTTGAAGGCAAGCATTGTATAAGTGTGAAGGGGGGGGGGGGGGGGGACGCGTATTTGTTTATCTATTGAGCTTAGATCGATATATTTTACCCCACTATTTGGATTTAATTTTGGATCAGTGATTGGATTTTATATTTTCCGTAGGGGAACGTGATTGGAAGGATTTGAAAGAGAAATTGGCAACAAACGTGTGACTGCTCCACGTTTTTTAAGAAGCATGTGATGTGTAAAGATAAGATATGGGCTAAGAGGCATTAATTTATCAAGACCACTCACGCAGGGGAGTTACATACATTAAAAGAGGAAGAATGTGGCCATTATTTTACCTTTATTTTAGAGAAAGAGGTGCAGCACTTCACACAGGAGGAGAGAAGTCCATCCCTTTTGTTTAGTTTTATTCTTTTAATTTCATTTTAGACTTTGTTAATTTCCTTTGTTGGTGAATTTCTAGTTTCGTTTTAGTAGGGATTTTCCTAGTATGCATTAGGGTTGTGTGAGACGAATTTATTGGTGATTTTATCAAATTATCCGTTTTATCTTTATTTTTACAATATTGTGTTTGTTCTTATTCTTTGGTTATATTAAGAGCTCAAATCTTAGAATGGGCGATTCACATATAGCTAGTTAACTTATTTGGTGGAGTCTAACCGGATAATTAACGAAGTAGCAAACAATCACTAGGCCGTTAAGTTCGACTGATTTCGTGTTGTGGGATAGACGGTCTAACTAGGCGAAGTAAGAGTTTCTACCTAGTCGGTTAGGGTTAGTGTTTCTTTAGGGTGTAATGCAATTGCCCAATTGAATCTTAAAAGGAGTTTCTGCTAAGGTTATTGGTTAATTAGAAAACGATTATTAGGAGTTTCTTTTAGTCGTTATAAACAGTAAGAAGAAACGAGGGAGACTAAGGTAACTAGTAACTATAGCTAGCCTAACGAGAAATTAATCACCCTATCCGTGATCATAGCCTGATGCATGCGTAAGAAAATCCCAGCTATTTTTCATCTACTGAATTAGTCTAAGTGTTTATTGTGTTTAATTATTTTATTTGCTTACTTAGTTAATCTCGTTTTATTTAATTCATTATTAGTATAATCAAATCTCAAAACTCCCCCATTTTAATTATTTGTTCATTTCCCTAGCATATTGAAAGTCACAAATTCTCCCAATCCTGGTGGATCGATACCCGTTGCCACTATTTTACAATTTAATTGTGTGCAATAATTGGGATTTATTATTGGTGGCCTCGACACCCATCAACAGTTCCCTAGAACTCTGCTCTTCTTTGCTGCTGCTCACAATGATGATGATGAAAATCAGTGCAGGAAGGAAATATCAGAGCTTCGAAACCGTGTTCATAACAAACTGACCTAGGGCTAATCGATTCATAATAAACCGTCTTCACCAAGTCATGCCACCTAAAATTAATAAGCAAGTCAATTAAAATAAGATTCATAATAAATATTAAGATTCCATATATTAAATGTAAAAAAGATTACTCACCTATCAATCATCAACATAAGTAGTCGTAGTGATTGATCATCGTTTTGATTCAAAAACAAAGCCATGATATTCTCGAGCAAGTCATCCAATTGGACATCATTAGAAACTGCAACAAATAAAATATTAAAGAACACATTTTCACACAAATATTAATTAAAGGCATGAATATCATACCTTATTCCCCAAAGAATCAGTCCTCCCAGCATATCAAAGCCTCAACAACATCTTACTTACTGAAATTGTATGCATTATAGCTTTGGCACCATTCCGTTACTTCTGTACATGACTATATTACAACATATATATTAGTTACACAATACAAATATATATAGGCATCACATTCACATGTATTGTTATTGTCACTCTCCACAGCACACACAGACACGTACAAAACGCACCCCCCAGGCCTCAGGATTAATTAAGCTCCTGATTAATCCCTGGCTAATTGCGTAAGTTTTCATACAGTACTCTCGATCAACCACTCTCACAAACCAATTTCTCCCATATTGTTCTCTCTTATATAGTACATTCAAATTTTTTTTAAAAAAAACTAAAATACAGAAAATAGAAACAACAAAGTTTCTCTTCTTGATGTTCTCAGCCATTAGCCAAAGTATTGGGTAGTAAATGATTAACAATCATTAACAAAGATGCAAACATTATACAAAAAATTCAAAGGAACCTAAAAAAATTCAATGGAGCGAAAGTTCGCTGAACATACCGTGCGGCGGTGAGACGGTGAACGCGGCGGTACGTCAAGGCGGCGGCTGACTGATATGGTGAGGAAAGGAAGGCCAAAATTCCCATTATTAATTCAGAAGAAATTAAAAAAAAAAAAAGAAGAAGAAGAAGAAGAAGAAGAGGTGAAAGCTTGGATATACCTGTAGTCAACGATGGCGCGAGAAGGCGGCGGCAAGATGAGAAAGCGTGGCTGGCCTGGCGGCGAGACGAGCAATGGCAGTGAAAGAGAAGAAGCGCCGCTGCTGTGCTTTTGATGACTGATTTGTAAAAATAGAATGAAGAACTAGGTTAGAATTAGGGTTTTCTTATATATGGTATCCATTTTTAGTCGGGTGGGTCGGGTGTATCGGGTGGGTTCAGGTTCACGGGTCACCCGAATTATTTTTCAGGTCAACCCGGGTCAACCCTAACCCTAACCCATTTTTCTCTCTCCTCACTTCGGGTCCGACCCGAATTGATCCGAACCCGAAAACCCCCAACCCTAACCTGAAAATTGGACGGGTGAGTCGTGTCGGGTTTACAGGTCGGGGTTTTTGACACCCCTACTTTTAACGCATTCGCGCATTTCGTTTCTTCTCTTGCCCACATCTTTCGTTCACCATGGCTAAGCGAATGAGACTTCAATGATGTGTTCTCAGAATCAGAGAAGGTAGGTGGATCAGAATGCACCCCAGTGAGAATTTAGGCATTCTGGCAGTGTTTGGAAGATTGTGGGTTGACAAGTGTAGGTTACAAGGGGTACAAATTTACTTGGAGCAGCAATTAGTAGGTTCCAGAGATGATTAGGGAACGATTTGACTTAACAGTAGCAATTGAGGAGTGGCGCACTCGATTTCCTATGGCCAAAGTCAAACATCTGTACAATAATAACTCAGATCATCTTCCGATCTTATTGGAGTTTGTTGGCAGAACAAACATTACTAAACGAAATAATAGAAGATGATTCATGTTCGAAGCTATGTGGGTACGAAGTAATGAATGTGCAGAGGTTATAGCAACAGAAAGGGAGAAGCAATCAATGATGGAACATTATGAGGTAGTTTTGGGTAAAATAACAAATTATAGTATTTGCCTTATGAGATGGAGCAGAGCATCATTCATGGACCCAAAAAGAAAAATTAAGGAGCTGGAGAGGAGGATATGAGAGCTGCATATGGGAGTTATAAAGGTGAATGCCCAGGCAGAGAAAAGGAAACTGATAGTTGAATTTAGAAGAGGTTAGGACGAGGGAAGAGATGATGTAGAAGTAACGAGCAAAAATTGAGTGGGTGAAGGAAGGGAACAGTAATTCAGGATTCTTTCACGCAACAACAATAACCAGGCGGAAGACCCACACAATTTCTAAATTGAAGGATGCAAATGAAGAGTGGCGGGATTCACCAGAGGCAATTCGGGGGATAGTTTCAAACTTTTTTGGTAGACTATTCTCTATAGACTGACCATCTGCTCAACATACAGATTCTCCACCGATCACTGCAGAAATGAATGCCAGACTATAGGAACCTTACACTGCAGAAGAGGTGACGAAGTCTTTATCCTAGATGTTTCTCAGGTAACCTGGGCCGGATGGTATATCTTCTATAATTTTTGCAAAAATTTTGGCAAATTATTCATAAAGATGTCATTGATTGTGTTTTGGATTTTTTACAATATGAATTTTTTTTTGGATAAAATGCATGCTACTCATATGGTTTTGATTCCGAAATATGTCGAACCTTAAAACTTAACGCAATTTCGTCTTATCAATCTGTGTAATGTGATCTATAAAATTGCTTCAAAATCTGTATAAACTAAAACCACTACTAGATTTAATTATTTCTTCTTTTCAGTCTGTATTTATTCCGGGTCCATTAATCATTGATAATATTTTTCTATCTTTTGAACTCAATCATTTAATTAAAATTAAGGGCTAATTACATTTAGGTCCCCTGAGGTTTGCCCTAATTACAAATCAATCCCTCTTGTTTCATAAATTACATATTAGTCCCTAAAAACACTGTTTCAACTGAGGTCCTTAGATGTCGTTAGGGTTCCGTTAATTTTGACAGGACTACATTGTTGATGTGATTTAGTTAAGGGGTCGTTTTGTAAGAAAATTCATAGTTCAGGGACTTTTTTTGTAATATTTTTCAGGACTACATTGTTGATGTGATTTAGTTAAGGGGTCGTTTTGTAAGAAAATTCATAGTTCAGGGACTTTTTTGTAATATTTTTTCGAAATTCAAATGTCAAAATTAACGGAACCCTAACGGCGTCTAGGGACCTCAATTGAAACAGTGTTTTTAGGGACTAATATGTAATTTTTGAAACAAGAGGGACTGATTTGTAATTAGGGCAAATCTCAGAGGACCTAAATGTAATTCGCCCTAAAATTAATACCTGTAGAAATGAGGGATTCCTAGCCTTCAAGTTAGACATGAGTCGGGCCCTTAAGAAGGAACACCTTGTTTCATAGGGTGTAAAGTGTATAGTTGACATGTACATGATGCATGAAGGTGCTCTCTTAAATGAACAAGTACACTGAGGTGTCCCGCGTGAGAAGATTCCTAAATGGGAAAGCAAATTTCTAATTCTGGAAATAGAAACTTCCAAATTAGGAAACATCTCACAAGTCATTGATGTGATTCTGTAGTCCTTAGACTTGAGATTCAACCGATGCTTTATGTGATCTAACTCTGTAGTCTTAGAGATAGGCCTAAAAGGATGTCGTTCGAGACAACTGAACTACGACTTATTTTGGGGCTGCACGAGTGGCATATGAAAGCATATGAGAATCAATAGCGGACCTAGTCTTGCTCTGGCAAGAAGATCTCTTATTATGTAAGCCATTCATATGCCATCTCGGAGTCCTTTGCCAAGGCAGTGGATCGAGATCAAGGAAGGGGTTTCTTGGATCGAGATCAAATGGATATGAAATGCACTTAACATTAAGACTAAGATTATTAGCATTCTAATTATTCCTTTACCCTAGATCTTAGTTGAGAGTTAGGTTGTAGGAGGACCTTATTTCACATATGTCAATGACTTAAAGGTTCTTCGAATTTATACATGCTTATTCGGCTAGGGGTCACGCACCTGTTGCTAGACTATGGTAATGTGATATGTGGACTGATTAATTAATTAGGAATTAATTAATCGAGGTCACTACTAATTGAATAAAGAACCTAGAGGGTCACACACAAATACCCGATCACAAGGGTTAAGGCTCGAATTGATTAAACGAGATGATCGAACCAATTAAGAATTGGAAGTGGGGACCATAGTGGAACACGTGGGTGACACGTGTCTAGGCGAGACACGTGTCTCACGTTTAGTGATTGATTAAATAATTAATTTTGATTAATTATTTAAAGGACTTTAATTTAATTATGAATTATTGTAAAGTTCAATTTGGGATTAAATGTTCAATAAATAATTACTTATTGACATTAATTTATTATGAGTAAATATCCCATAAAATATCTAAAAGAGTTAGATAGAGTTACTTAGAGGGCAAGTTGATCAATAGGAGACTTTTGGTCAAAGTAGAATACCTTCTTACCTAGCAAGTAATTCAAAGTCTTGGAGGATAAGAAATCCTTGTCCAACAAGACAAGGGGTTCGAACTACCCTAGTCTTATATAAGGAAGGGGTTCGAACCCAATGGGTTCTTGATAGCGAAAATTCCCAAATCATTATACAATCCCTTAGAGCCTAAACACTGAATATAGTACTAGCATCCTTCCTATTCAGATCATGATCGAGGTTGGTGTGGATTATTACTCTAGAGGATTGTGATTTCGGAGTCTTGAAGATTCCAAGAAGTTTGAGGGACTTGCCGCTCAAAACGTGTCAAGAAAGCATCGATCTAAGTAAGTTTCTTGAATCCTTACGAATTGGGAATATGAATTGCAAGTTTCGATCTTGCTTATTGGGAAAATTTTTAAATTCCGTTGAATTTCTGTTTCGTTTTTCCCAATAGAAACTTACTTTACTGAAAGTTTTCTTGAAACGTTCAAACTGTCTTTTAAATGTTCTTCTAAAGGATTAAATCCCTCGAACGGTTCTTCTCTAAGAGTCCAAAGCAAGAATCCTCTAGAATGTATTCACACTAGTCCTAGATCACGAGCAGGCTATTGAGAATACTAGTTTTGTGGCTTGTGTTTTGGCTAGAATAATTTGAGTATGAAAAATTTTCTTTTATTATTTTTCCAAAAATAATTAACGTATCTCGAATGTTGGTCTAAACCCCAAAAGAAGCCTGAACCCGTTATTTAAAGCATGTGAGGTTCGAATCCCTCTAGAATTGCTAATCCTAGTGTGCTTTGATTTTTTGCTCACTAAGCTACCAATCAGTTTATTGTAAATCAATTAAGATCTTATCTTAGTTAAAACTTATCAAGAAACTTTATCTTAACTCACTTAGGATTTATTTTTTTAATTTAAATCTAATTAAAATAAATAAATAATTATATAATAAAATTAATTCTTCTTTAATTATTTATTGGGTTAATTATTTTCGGACCAACCCAAAAATTGATTAAATAATCTAATGAATTAAACACACTCACACGTGTGACACATGACACTTATGTGTGAGCCCCACTCGGTCAACCATTTGACCATATTTTGTCAATTCGATTAACCTCCTATCAAAATCCTCGTAACTTGCCATTTGTGTGTGACTCTCTAGGTTCAGTATTTGATTAGCAATGATCCTAATTAATATTTTATTAATTAATTAGTTCACATATCATAAGACCATAATCTAGCAATAGGTGTGTGGTCCCTAGCCAAATAACATATTAAATCAAAGAACCATTCAATTAATGACATTTTGCGAAATATGATCCTCCTACTAATCTATCTCTCAATCAAGATTTAGGGCATGAGAACTGTTAGAACCCCAATCATCTTTATCATAAAACAAAGTTCATATCCATTTGATCTCGATCTAAGAAACTCCTTTCTTGATTTCAATCCACTACCTTGGCCAAGGATTTCGAGATGGAATATTAACAACTTATCCAATGAGAGGCCTCTTACCTTAAGCAAGTGTAGCTCCTTTATTGATTTCCATATGCCTCCATGTGCCACTTTTGTAATCCCAACATAAGTCGTAATACGGGTGTCTCGAGCGACACCCTTTTAGACCTACATCTAAGAGTACCTAGTTTACTCACATAACACAACCAAAGTGTGAGGCCCTGTCCAATCGTCTGTACAGGTATGACGTCATGTGTGAGTTTAATTACATATTTATGCAATTTAATTTTAATTAGGGAAAAAGATTTTTTGTCATGTGAATTTTACCTCTTTTTACAATTTAACATCCCAAAAACTTTCGTTGCAAACCGCCATCCAATTTTTGCATTTGTAACATACCGTCGTCTAAAGTATTTTTTGGGTGGTTTTGGTGAAAATACAATTGACGTGTATGTTTTATAAAAATGCCATGTGCCATATTTTTTAACCAAAACCACCAAAAAAAAGTTCATCTGACCGAATGTTACAAATACAAACATTGGATGGCGGTTTGTAACGGAAGTTTATTGGGATGAGAAATTGTAAAAGGTCGCAAAGTTCGGATGGCAAAAAATCTTTTTCTCTTTCAATTATGTGATTTAACTATGTTATTATATGATATATTTGTTTTAATTGTTTAATTTAATTGTGAATTTTATGAGGAAAATGCTAATTTCATGAATGAATTGAATTGTATGATGTTTGGACCTAATTGAATGTTATTTGGAAGTTTTTGGATTAAATTGAAAATAAGTTTTGGACCTATTTGGCTCTTTTTGAAAGTTTAGGGGTTTTTATATAATCGTTTTAGGCCATTTTCGGCCACTTTAAGTACAGGAATTTGGATTCAAATTTTGACTTCACCATTGGATTCATTTTGACGATTCGGATCCAGTGCCACTAGTCTTATATTTTTTTGAAGCCTTTTGAGGACCCTCCGTCCTTTAAAATTCGATCCAAACAAACCAAATTATTTCTAACTCGACTTGTTTTGCTCCTGACCCGGTTCTCATCCCTTAATGGCTGAAGACTCTCTTTTTTCCTTCACTTTTGCCTCTCATGTTTCGCAATAAGGAGGAGGGGAAGAAACAAAGAGCCCTTTTAGCACTTGAACCTTCAAGCTCAAGGTTCTCATCCGATTCTCAACCATTTTTTAATTTGAGGTAAGCTATGAATTTCTCTTGACTTGAGCTTCGATTTAATGCACGATTCATGGCTTGAAATTATGTGTATGAAGAACTTGGTAAATAGTAAGTGTTTGATGAAAATTAGGATTGTGGATTCTTGGTTGGGTTAGATGAATTAAATGAGATATATGATGTTCATATGAAGCCCTAGGATGAACTTATTGCATGATTTCAATTGGTGGTTGAGAAATAAATGATATGCCATTAATGGAGGTTTAAGGTTTAAAAATGATGGATTATGTTATAAACTTTTTAATGCATGTTTAAACTTCTAAATGTGATCTATGCAAAGTTATATGGTGAATTTGGTGCATTTTGGAAATTGTTGGTTGAATTTATGTAGGGTTTTGGAGAGGTCTAAGCCTCCGCTATTCATGTAGCAACCATGCTGCCCGCACTTTGGATTCTAGAGCTCAATAGAGGCTTCAATCGATTTACACGTTAAACGATCGCGACCGCGACGCCTTAGCAATTTTGCTGTATTGGGCTCTCTTCGCGGTCGTGATGATTCTAAGCTATTTTTAGTAGTGTCCGTCGTGGCCGTGATGGATTCGAATTAACTAGATTTGATCACGGCCACAATGAAACTCAGTTTTGCACGGCAATTTTGTTTTTAAACCTTATTTTGACCGTTTTACTCGTTTCTTACGCACTTTCCCACCCCTAGTATGTCCCTAATATGTGATATGAACATTATTTATTATGTGCAACCTTAAATGCTATGTTTTGACTTATGTTGCTTTTTAATGCCCGAAATCGTTATGAAATATGTTATGTGAATGACTTGTAATGTGAACGTGCATCATATGCATTGCATTTTTTGCACTCGTGGGCATCGCTATGCGTCTATGTGGTTCTTTTGAGTCTAAGTCTTAGGCTTTTGCATATGTTTATACAGAGGAGCTTCCGGGAGGTGTTGAGCCTGAGGCTTAGGTCAGTCTAAGTTTCCTACACGCATGTTTTGCCGTTTCACACAAAGTGAGGTTTAGGTTTTGTTTTATAGTTAAATGACCTAAATGTTGGGAAAACATGAAAGAAAGGCGCAACAAAATTTAAAAATTTTCCCAAAAGAAGATCGAATCTTGCAATTCTTATTCCCAAATTCGTAGGGTTCTAAGAAACTCACTTAGATCGACGTTTTCTTAACACGTTTGAGCCGCCCACAAACGCTCTTCAAGAGGCAAGTCCCCAAGCTTTTTCGAATCTTTCAAGACTCCACGAAAGCAACCCTCTAGAGAAATAGTCCACACCAACCTCGATCACGATCTAAACAGGGAGGATGCTGGTTCTATGTTTAGTGTTTAGACTCTAGGGTTTGTGTGATATAATATGGAGAAAGAGAATTTTTGCTATCAACTCTCAAGGGGTTCGAACCCCTTGTATTTATAGCTATGGGGTTCGAACCCCATCTCCTATTAGGGATAGGATTTTTTGCCCACTAGCTAGTACATTCCTTGCTTGGAGAGAAAGACTCTTACTTTGACCAAAAGTCTCCTTTTGACCAACTTGTCAAGCAAGAATATAATATCTAGCTCTTTTAGATATTTTAATTAATTTTTATTTGTTCATAATAAATAACTTGAAGCTAATAATTAATTAATTCATAATTAATTATTTATTAGTCTTAAATTCTCCAAATTAGGACTTTAATATTAATTTATAATTAAATTAAAGTCCATTAAATAATTAATCAAATTAATCATTTAATCATCACAACAAAGTGACACGTGTCACTTCGAGACACGTGCCCCACACGTGTGGCTCCCAACAAATCTCTTATTGGTTCGATCAACTCGTTTAATCGATTCAAGCCTTAACCCTCGTGACCGGGCATTTGTGTGTGACCCTCTAGGTTCTTAATTCAATTAGCAGTGACCCTAATTAATTAATTCCTAATTAATTAATTAGTCCACATATCACACTACCATAATCTAGCAACAGGTGTTTGACCCCTAGCTGAATAAGAATATCTCAATTAGAAAGAACCTTTAAGTCATTGACATATATGAGATAAAATCCTCCTACATCCCATCTCTCAATCAAGATCTAGGACAAGGGAATAATTAGAACCCTAATAATCTCGATCTTAAAGTTAAGTGCATTTCATATCCATTTGATCTCGATCCACTACCTTGGCTAAGGACTCTATCATGGCATATGAATGACTTACCTAATAATAGATCAACTTGCTAATGTAAGTGTAGGTCCTTTATCGATTCTCATATGCTTCCATGTGCCACTTGTACAGCCCCAACATAAGCTTTGAATCAGTTGTCTAAGGCGACACCCTTTAAAGCTCATACCAAAGACTGCAGAGTTAGCCCACAAAGCATCGACGGAATCTCAAGTCTAAAGACTACTTAATCACATTAATGACTTCTCATAATCTGGAAGTTTCTATTTCTAGAAATAGAAACTTCCTTTCCCATTTAGGAATCTTCTCACAAGGGACACCTTAGTGTACCTACTTAGAAGAAGTAAGCACCCCCATGCATCACGTATGTATTAATCAATACACTTTGCACCCCATGAAACAAGATGGTCCTTTTTAAAGGCGTGATCACATGAGCAAGCCTCAAACGAGTCAAAGCGACACTCCCACTGTCTATTGGACTCATCGGCTTGGAGTGATTTCTAATCATGACCTTCGTGATTTAGGGCTCGTCTCATGAACCATTTCACCTAAATGATATACTCCTATAAGTCATATTGATTAGAGGAGTTCTTATACATGCAAAGCTAAAGTATTCAAACAATCATACAAGAGAATATAAAGAAGTGTTGCCTTAGTTCGTTTATTATTCAAAGATTGTCTGTGATTTACAAAAGGAAAAGTACTAAGCAGACTATTACATCGGCTTTCAGGGCCTATTCCTAACAATCTTCCACTTGCCCGTCAAAGCCATTCATAAGCTAATCTAAGTCCCATCTTCGTAAGATAACCTTCGAAAGCTTATCGATTAAGGGGTTTAGTAAGTAGATCTGCCACGTTCTCTGTTGATGCGACCCACTCTATTTGCACATCACCTCGTTTGATGATATCATGGATTAGGTGATACTTCCTCATAATGTGCTTGATCCGTTGGTGAGATCTTGGTTCTCTTGCTTCATCCATTGGTGAGATCTAATGTGCTTGTCACAAAACACAGTAATAGGGTCTTTCATGTGAGGAACGTCATTCAATTCTTGAATGAAGTTTCTAATCTATACACCTTCCTTATCTGCATCATTTGCAGCTAGGTATCCGGCCTCAGTGGTCGAATCTATAGTGGTCATTTGCTTGGAACTTTTCCAACTCACTGTTCCGCCATTAAGGTAAAAAATGTATCCTCACATTGACTTCAACTCATCTAAGTCAGATGCAAATCTTGCATCGCAGTATCCTTCGATGACTAGACCTTTCTGTCCTCCATTTACTAAGAAAAAATCCTTAGTACTTCTTAAGTACTTTAGGATGTTCTTCACGGCAGTCCAATGACCTTCTCCAGGGTTAGATTGGAAATGACTCGTAACACTAAGTGCAAAAGCCACATCCGGTCGAGTACATAGCGTTGCATACATTGTGCTGCCTATTGCCTAGGCATAAGGTACATGAATCATCCTTTCCTTCTCAAGGTTTGTCTCAGGACACATCTTCTTAGAAAGACATGTTCCTACACTCATGGGAAGAATCTTATTCTTCGCATGCTCCATGCTGAATCGTTTCAGTACTTTATCTATATACATCGATTGTGATAATCCTATCAATCTCTTCGATCTATCCCTATAGATCTTTATGCCAAGAATGTAGGAAGCATCACTAAGATCTTTCATCTCGAATTAGTTCGATAACCAAGACTTGGTAACTTTCATGTCATCCTTCGAATTCCCAATTAGAAGAATGTCATCAACATAAAGTACCAAGAATTGCACTGAAGTCTCCAATTCCTTTCCATACTCACAAGATTCATTCAAATTTTGAACGAAGCCAAACGCTTTGACTGCTTCATCAAAAAGAATGTTCCAATTCCTAGAAGCTTGTTTCAATGCGTAGATTGATCTTTGGAGTTTGCAAACCTTTTGCTCACTCCCACTGAATGTGAAACCTATGGGTTGATCCATATAAATGTCTTTATCAATGCCTCCATTGAGAAATACAGTTTTCACATCCATTTGACATATCTCATAGTCATAATACGCAGCTATGGAAAACATGATCCGAATAAACTTTTGCATTACAACCGGTGAGAAGGTTTCATCAAAGTCCACGTCGGGCCTTTGAGTGAATCCTTTGGCAACAAGTCTTGCCTTGTAGGCTGCAACATTTCCAAAGTCCACGTCGGACCTTTGAGTGAATCCTTTGGCAACAAGTCTTGCCATGTAGGCTGCAACATTTCCATCTACTCCGATTTTTCTCTTAAAGATCCATTTACATCTTATGGGTTCTACCCCATCAGGAAAAATCAACCAAGGTCCAAACTTGGTTGGAGTACATGGAGTCCATTTCGATTTCATGGCTTGCTTCCATTGTTCAGAATCTGAATCTAACAGTGCCTCATCATATGTTAAAGGATCATTATCCTCTTGAGAGATTTCATAGAGAAAACCATACCATCTCTCTGGCTGTCTAGGAACGCGTTCAGAACGCCTTAGAGAAGGATTTTCACGTGTATCAAAGTTCATGATCGGCTGTTGGGTATCAGGTTGGGACGTTTCTTGCACGTGTGGCGTGGGATCATCTCGAATTTCTTCGAGTTCTGTGATTTTACCTTTCTTTTCTTCAAGGGACGATTCCTCAAGAAAAGTCGCATTTCTTGAGACAAACACCTTTTGTTCAGTTTGATCATAGAAATAGTATCCTATGGATTCCTTAGGATAGCCAACAAAGTAGCATAAGTTAGAACGAGCTTCTAACTTATTTCTCACTGTCCTCTTCACATAAGCAGGACAACCCCAAATTCTCAAGTAAGAATAACTAGGGATTTTAGCATGCCACATTTCATAGGGCATTTTAGGGACTGATTTAGAAGGAACAAGATTCAAAATCTTGGCTGTACTTTCTAGGGCATAACCTTAGAACGAAGATGGTAAGTTAGTGAAACTCATAAACCATATCAAGTAGGGTTCGATTCTTTCTCTCAGAAACTCCATTAAGCTGAGGAGTTCCCGAAAGAGTCCACTGAGAGATAATTCCATTATCTCAGAGATGACTGAGGAATTCATCACTAAGATACTCGCCACCTTGATCAGATCGAAGTGTCTTGATCTTGTGACCAGTTTGGTTCTCAACCTCCTTTTGAAATTCTAAGAATTTCTCAAAAAGCTCAAATTTGTACTTCATTAAGTACACATAACCATAATGACTAAAATCGTCAGTAAAGGTTATGAAGTACTGATGATTGTTTCAAGTGCTTACACTAAGCGGTCCACAAACATCAGAATAAATCAAATCCAAGGTCTTGGTGGCTTGATCAACAATCCCTTTGAAAGGAGTTTTGGACATCTTTCCTTTAAGACAGGATTCACATAAAGTTAACTGTTTAAGGTCATTTTCATAGAGTGTCCCTAAGGTAGTTAACTTGCTAATTCTGTTCTTGGAAATTTGTCATAATCTAGCGTGCCACAAAGATGCTGAGACTACGTCATCTCTCTTACGTTTTGTTTCTCATTGTATATTCAAAATATTGGTGTTTTGAGTTAGATAAAGTCCATTGTGTAATGTGTTGGAAAACACAAATCAGAAAGCTGCGGAAATTTAAAAATTTTCCAACAAAAGGATCTTGGACTCGTAATCATGTATCCAAATTCGTAGGGATTAGAAACTTACTTTCTTAATTATCTTTCTTGAAGCGTTTCAAGCCACCCAAGAACGCTTTTCTCGTGGCTTGATCCCCTCTCCTTGGTAAAGCTCGAATCTTCAAACTTCTAACTTGAAGCTCTCTAGAGATAGTCCACCAACTTGACTACAATCTAACTAGTAAGGATGCTAGTTCTCTAGTTAGTGTTTAGGCTTAACCTAGGGTTTTGTTTATCTTGGAGAAAGGATGGTGTTCAACATATGAACCAAAAGAATTCTCGATTAGCTCTAAGGGGAGCTCGAGCTCCCCTATATATAGGTAGGGAGGACCGAAAATCCTAGTCCTTATGGGCTAAGGATTTTGGTCCCTCTCTCATATTACTTAATCATCAAGTAATTTTGACTTTGACTTTGAATTTAAATTCAAATCAACTTTCATGAGAGCTAAAATATCCAAACTATTTTTTGATAATTTTATACTCTATTTATTTAAAAAAAATAACTTATTTTATCTAATTAATTAATTAACTAGATTATTTTTCTCCAAAATAAGACTTTCTTTTTAATTCAAAATTAAACCAAAGTCTATTAAATAATTAACACCTTTAATTATTTAATATTTATACACGTGTGAGACACGTGTCACAATGACACGTGTCACTCACGTGACCCACACGTGTGGAACCCTCTTGGCCCGATTAACTCGTTTAATCATTTTAAAGCCTCAACTCATGTAACCAAGTTGTTGTATGTGACCCTCTAGGTTCTCAATTCAATTAGCAGTGACCCTAATTAATTAATTCACTAATTAATTAATCAGTCCACAGATTAAACGACCATAGTCTAGCAACAGGTGTTTAACCCCTAGCTGAATTGGAATGTTCGGATTTGACAGAACCTTTAAGTCATTGATTAATGTGAGATACAATCCTCCTACTTACTATCTCTCAACCAAGATCTAGGGTAAGGGAATAATCAAAACCCTAATAATCCGGTCTTAAAGCTAAGTGCATTTCATATCCATTTGATCTCAATCCAAGAAACCCTTTTCTTGATGTCTTGATCTACTGCCTTGGCCAAGGACTCCATATGGCATATGAATGACTTACACAATAAGAGATCACCTTGCAAATGCAAGTGTAGGTCCTTTCTTGATTCTCATCCACTTTCATGAATCACTTGTGCAGCCCCAGCATAAGCCTTGAATCAGTTGTCTAAGGCGACACCCTTTAAAGGTTATACCTAAGACTACAGAGTTAACTCATAAAGTGACAAGGAACCTCAAGTCTAAGGATCAATTAATCACATCAATGACTCGTGAGATATTTCCTAATCTGGAAGTTTCTATTTCCTGAAATAGAAACTTCCTTTCCCATTTAGGAATCTTCTCACACAGGGCACCTCAGTGAACTTATTTATTAAAGTAAGCACCCTCATGTATCACGCACGTATCAACTATACACTTTGCACCTCCATGAAACAAGGTGGTCCTTCTTAAGGGTGTGATCCCACAAGCAAGGCTTAGAGAAGTCAGGTTGACACTTCCACTGTCGGTAGGACTCATCGGCTTGGAGTATTTTACTAATCATGACTTATGTGATATAGGGCTCGTTTCATGAACCATTTCACCTAAATGGTAGAGTCCTAAAGTCATCAGGATTAGGGGAGTTCTCATACATGCACAGATAAAGTAAACGCATACCAAACAAGAGCATATAAAGAAGTGTTGCCTCAATTCGTTATTTCATTCAAAGATTGTCTGTGATTACAATAAGGAAAAAAGCACAAAGCGGATATATAATCGGCTTTCTAGGGCACTATTCCTAACAATCTCCCACTTGCCCGTCAAAGCCATTCTAAAGCTACTCTAAGTCCCATCTTCCGAAGATGTCCTTGGAAAGCTTCTCGACTAAGGGGTTTAGTAAGTAGATCTGCCACGTTCTCTGCTGATGTGACCCTCTCAATTTGCACATCTCCTCTTTTGATAATATCACGGATTAGGTGATACTTCCTCATAATGTGCTTGGTCCGTTGGTGAGATCTTGGTTCTCTTGCTTGAGCAACTGCCCTAGTGTTGTCACAAAACACAGAAATGGGGTCTTTCATTTTAGGAACAACATTCAACTCTTGAATGAAGTTTCTAATCCAAACGCCTTCCTTAGCTGCATCATTTAGAGCTAAGTATTCGGCCTCATTGGTCGAATCTGCAGTGGTAGTTTGCTTGGAACTCTTCCAACTCACTGCTCCGCCGTTTAGGCAGAAAATGTATCCTGACATTGACTTAAAATCATCTATGTCAGATGCAAAGCTTGCATCGCAGTATCCTTCGACAGTAAGATCTTTCCGACCTCCGTAAACTAAGAATAAGTCTTTAGTGCTTTTCAAGTACTTAAGAATATTCTTCACGGCAGCCCAGTGACCATCTCCAGGGTCAGATTGGAAACGACTTGTTACACTAA
Source organism: Lantana camara (assembly GCA_037501455.1). Taxonomy (NCBI): domain Eukaryota; kingdom Viridiplantae; phylum Streptophyta; class Magnoliopsida; order Lamiales; family Verbenaceae; genus Lantana; species Lantana camara. The sequence continues at coordinate 95,321,729 of CM074857.1, read as the reverse complement.
GTGCATAAGCCACATCCGGTCGAGTACATAATATTGCATACATTATGCTACCTATTGCTGATGCATAAGGTGTATGAGTCATTCTTTCCTTCTCAAGGTTAGTCTTAGGACACATCTTCTTAGAAAGACATGTTCCTACACTCATAGGAAGGTTCTTAACCTTTGCTGACTCCATATTGAATCTCTTCAATACTTTGTCAATGTACATCGACTGTGATAGTCCTATTAACCTTCTAGATCTATCTCGATAGATACCATAACTTAGTCACTTTCATATCATCCTTCGAATTCCCAATAAGAAGGATGTCATCAACATAAAGCACTAAGAATTGCACTGAGGTCTCCATTTCCTTTCTAGACACACATGATTCATTCGAAATTTGAATAAAGCCAAACACTTTGACCGATTCATCAAATCGAATGTTCCAATTCCTAGAAGCCTGTTTCAATCCATAGATTGATCTTTGGAGTTTGCAAACCTTTTGCTCACTCCCACTGAATCTCCATATAAATGTCTTTGTCAATGTCACCATTGAGAAAGGCAGTTTTCACATCCATTTGCCATATCTCATAGTAATAATATGCAGCAATGGCAAGCATGATCCGAATAGACTTTTGCATTGCAACTGGTGAGAAAGTTTCATCAAAGTCCACACTGGGTCTTTGAGTGAATCATTTTGCAACCAGTCTTGCTTTGTAGGATGCAATGCTTCCATCAACTCCAATTTTTCTCTTAAAGATCCATTTGCAACCTATGGGTTTGACCCCATCAGGCAAATCTACCAAGGTCCAAACTTGGTTGGAGTTCATGGAATCCATTTCGGATTTCATGGCTTCTATCCACTGTTCAGAGTCAGAATCTGAAAGTGCCTCCTCATATGTTAAAGGATCATTATCCTTTTGAGAGATTTTATGGAAGAATCCATACCATCTCTCCGGCTTTCTAGGAGTGCGTTCAGAACGCCTTAGAGGAGGATTTACGTGTGTATCGAAATTCGTGATTGGTTGTTGTTGATCAGTAGGGGACGTTTCTTCAGTGGGTGGCGTGGGGTCACTTTGTACTTCATCTAATTCTATGATCTTGCCTTTCTTTTCTTTAAGGAACAGTTCCTCCAGAAAAGTGGCATTTCTGGAAACAAACACCTTTTGCTCAGATTGATCATAGAAGTAGTATCCTATGGATTCCTTAAGATAACCTACAAAGTAGCATAAGTTAGAACGAGATTCTAACTTATCTCCCACTGTCCTCTTCACGTAAGCAGGTCAACCCCAAATTCTTAAGTAAGAATAACTAGGGATTTTACCATGCCACATTTCATAGGGCGTTTTAGGGACTGACTTAGAGGGAACTAGATTCAAAATCTTTGCTGCACTTTCTAGGGCATAACCCCAGAAAGAAGGTGGTAAGTCAGTGAAACTCATCATGGAACGAACCATATCAAGTAGAGTTTGATTCCTTATCTCAGAAACTCCATTAAGTTGAGGAGTCCCCGGAGGAGTCCACTGAGAGATAATCCAATTATCTTTGAGATGATTAAGGAATTCTTCACTAAGATACTCGCCTCCTCGATCAGATCGAAGTGCTTTGATCTTGTGACCAGTTTGGTTCTCAACCTCCTTTTGAAATTCTAAGAATTTCTCAAAAGCTTCAGATTTATACTTCATTAAGTATATGTAAGCATATCGACTAAAGTCGTCGGTAAAGGTTATAAAATACTGATGATTGTTTCTAGTGCTTACACTAAGCGGTCCACAAACATCAGTATGGATCAAATCCAAAACCTTAGTGGCACGTTCCACAGTTCATTTAAAAGGAACTTTGGACATTTTTCCTTTGAGACAGGATTCGCAAGAAGTTAACTCTTTGAGATCATTTTTAGAGAATGATCCTAAAGTGTTTATCTTGCTAATTCTGTTCTTGGAAATGTGTCCTAATCTAGCGTGCCATAAGGGAGCTGAAACTTTGTCATCTCTCTTACGTTTAGTTTCTCGTTGTATATTCATAATATTGATATTCTGAGTTAGATAAAGTCCATTACTTAGAGTATCGATGTGAACGGAAGAGTTGTTCCGTTTGATAAAGTATTTACCATTCTTAATATAAGTTTCATAACCTTCACAATCTAAAATTGGAACTGAAATTATATTACGAATAATGCTCGGTACATAAAGGACTTTATTTAAGACTAACTCCAAACTACCTAAATCTAATCTAATTGTGACAAAAGCTCGAGCTTCAACATTTGAGCCATCGCCGATCTTCAAGACACATTCTCCTTCTTTGAGTTGTTGGACTTCACTTAGCATCTGTACATCATTACAGATATGAGTTCCACAACCGGTATCAAGTACCCAAGAACTAGAATTAATAGAAATATTTATTTCAACGAGAAACACACCTTTCTTTAGAGTAGCCTTGTACTCTGGGCAGTTTCTCCTCCAATGTCCCGCTTTGCCACAATGGAAGCAAACATCCTCTTTCTGATCACGCTTCTTCTTTTGGGCCTTCCCCTTCAAAATGCCACCAGTGGGCCTAAGGGGTTTCTTCTTCTTCTTTTGGGCTTTCTTGCCCTTACCTTTAGAAGGCCCAGAAGATGAAGATGGAGCATTCACCATCAAAACCTTTTTGTCCTTCTTGATCGTGCTTTCAGCAGTCATAAGCTGACTAATCAGCTCAGCTACAGTAGCACCAACATGATTCATATTAAAGTTAAGGACAAATGGGTTGAATGATGGTGGGAGCGAAGCTAGCAACAAATCCACTGAAAGCTCATCTTTCAGTGGCATGTCCATGGAAGCAAGTTTCTCAGTAAGGGCGAGAAACTTGAGTCCATATTCATGGACACTTGAACCTTCCATCATTCTTAAGTGGAACAATTCCTTTGAAGTGTTATACCTTGTAACACGTTCATGAGGGCGGTAAAGTTGTTCTAAGTGGTCGTAAATCTCCCAAGCGAATTCCATGGCCTCATGTTTCCTTTGCAAGTCCGGAGACATGTTAGCCAACATAAGGTAACGGGCTTGGAGATTATCATCCTTCCACTTCTGAATCGCGTCCCCGCTCGGCCCGAGTGGGAGCCTCCCCTTCGGGACTAGCCTCCCTTCGAAGAGAACATAAGTTCTCTTCTCAGAATCTAAAATTATTTCTGATTCCTCAGCCAATCAGAATAGTTGGGACCAGTCAACTTGTTTGACTCGAGGATCGATACAAGAGGGTTTTTTGGTTGCCATTTCAAAACACGTAGAGAATCACAGAATCTACGACCTAAATGGTAAAAGAAAGAACTAGTGAGCATGCGGAATTATAACGATATACAAAAGATAAGGTCTTTGATCTAATGTAGCTCCCACTGTTTTTCAAAGATCTATAATTCCCAAAGATCTAAGAGGACACGTTTCCCAATGGGTACTAAGATCCTAGGCATTTTACCTCGAACCCACGACTCGCAGACATTCTAAGTAAGACCCTAGGTAGGTACAACTTACCAATTCTAACACCTTTAGAACTCTTAGTAATTGTTTTTGCATCACCTATCTTTCAATATGGACCCACGACTCGTGCGACATCCATATTTACTTAGGTGTTAAGCTAGACCCATCAATCATAAGATCATGATCAAAACTTAGTTTGAACGACCCACGACCCGCGGACATCGCCCTTGCCAAAATTGATCACGAAATATTGATCATATAAAATGATCAATTAGGTAACTAAGAACTAATAAGCTCCACGAGCTATCCCATGACTCGCGGACAATAACTAGTTTCACTTACTAAACTTAAAACCTATTGATGGAATGCTAGGAATTTAATTCAAAATTTGCACCTCGAATTAAACACCTATTTATTCAAAATTAGCTTAATATTTAATGGGAATGTTTCGAATTAACCGGAGAGTTATCTGGTTCGACCTCATCAACATATATGTTATCCAATTTTATTAGTCTTGATTAATGCAAGTACACTTAAATGCATTTCAAACAAGCACATAAACAGATAACATGTCCTAGCATGATACTAACATGTAATGATCATGGGTTCTACCTATCTTATGCATGATATGTGGGAGCCACTCCACAATCACAAGTTCTAACATACATGCCACCTAAACAGTTTAAATCACATAAGGGAAAGCGGTAACAAAATACGAGCCCTATCTCTATTACATTTTCAATTGAGATTCCCCTCTCTAACATTTTGAGGGGTCTTCACTTATGGCCTCCTTGTTACTTGAATGTGGTCCATCTTACTCCATGGGTGCATTGTCTCCAAAATGAAAATAAAACCTCACCACCTATCTCTACTCTCAAATTACAAAGAAAAAGACATAAAGTAATAAGGCTCATTCTTCATATTGGCCTTAGACAATTACACGGGGCATACCCCGGCCTAAAAAACAGTAATATGGTAAGCCACTTAATAAATCACATAACAGTACGCACATAAGTGAGGCTCCAACCTCAATTGAAAAACACAACTATAGGGCTCCAACCCCAATTTAAACCATCCATGTGCACAAATTAAAACCTTACATAAGTCTAAACCCATGATCACCTAACATGCTTTTGCGAGAATTTAAATTTAGCCAATAAATTAAAATTCCCGTTTCAAGTTCTAATGACTTAAAACACGACTTGATGCGAGTCTTATTTATAAAGGTTTTCAATAAATCCCAAATTAACAAATCAAATAAAATTCCAATTAATTTCTGAAAATTAATAATTTTATTAAAGATGTATTTTCCCAAAATATAAACCGTTTCTATTTCTAAAAAATCCCAATTTTAAGTTTTATTCAAAAATTAAAATAAATATTCAAAAAATAAAAATTTTAAAATTAAAATAAAATTGGGACTGGATTGCACGAAACACGAAAAACGGATCACGAAAAAAAAAACGGGGCCCGTACGTGAAAGAGCTGCGTGCGTCGCACGCCGAGCGCACAGCGCGCGACCCTCTCGTCTAGTGCGGGCGGCTGGGCGGACGCGCTGCCTCTCGCGCGGTTGCGGGAGGGAGTAGGCGCTGGGGTCTGCGCGCGCCTAGGACAGGCGGGCGGCGGCGGGCGAAGCCTTCGCGCGCGGGGTCTTGCATGTTCTTAATCTAGGCTTTTCGTTTCGTGTTTTCGTTCAAAAGCAAAACCAATCCAAGAAATCCAAAAACAGTTTATACAGTTTCAAATCTAAAATAGTTTTTCAAAAATTAAATTTTGTAAAAACCAATTTTTCAGAAACATTCTGCAAAAAATACAGTTTCGTAATTCAGGCTTTCTAAAACAATTACAAATACTCAATCGCATCAAGCCTAAGAATTTCTACCAAATTCAGAATAATCGAGACGAATCAGAAACACGATTAACGAGGTGGCTCTGATACCACTTGTTGGAAACACGAATCCGAAAGCAGCGGAAATTTAAAAATTTTCCAACAAAAGGATCTCGGACTCGTAATCATGTATCCAAATTCGTAGGGATTAGAAACTTACTTTCTTAATTATCTTTCTTGAAGCATTTCAAGCTACCCAAGAACGCTCTTCTCCCGGCTTGATCCCCTCTCCTTGGTAAAGCTCGAATATTCAAACTTCTAACTTGAAGCTCTCTAGAGATAGTCCACCAACTTGACTACAATCTAACTAGTAAGGATGCTAGTTCTCTAGTTAGTGTTTAGGCTTAACCTAGGGTTTCGTTTATCTTGGAGAAAGGATGGTGTTCAACACATGAACCAAAAGAACTCTCGATTAGCTCTAAGGGGAGCTCGAGCTCCCCTATATATAGGTAGGGAGGACCGAAAATCCTAGTCCTTATGGGCTAAGGATTTTGATCCCTCTCTCCTATTACTTGATCATCAAGTAATTTTGACTTTGACTTTGAATTTAAATTCAAATCAACTTTCATGAGAGCTAAAATATCCAAACTATTTTTGGATAATTTTATACTTTATTTATTTAAAATAAATAACTTATTTTATCTAATTAATTAATTAACTAGATTATTTTTCTCCAAAATAAGACTTTCTTTTTAATTCAAAATTAAACCAAAGTCTATTAAATAATTAACACTTTTAATTATTTAATATATATACACGTGTGAGACACGTATCACAATGACACGTGTCACTCACGTGACCCACACGTGTGGAACCCTCTTGGCCCGATTAACTCGTTTAATCATTTTAAAGCCTCAACTCATGTAACCAAGTTGTTGTGTGTGACCCTCTAGGTTCTCAATTCAATTAGCAGTGACCCTCATTAATTAATTAATCAGTCCACAGATTAAACGACCATAGTCTAGCAACAAGTGTTTAACCCCTAGCTGAATTGGAATGTTCAGATTCGACAAAACCTTTAAGTCGTTGATTAATGTGAGATACAATCCTCCTACTTACTATCTCTCAACCAAGATCTAGGGTAAGGGAATAATCAGAATCCTAATAATCCGGTCTTAAAGCTAAGTGCATTTCATATCCATTTGATCTCAATCCAAGAAACCCTTTTCTTGATGTCTTGATCTACTGCCTTGGCCAAGGACTCCATATGGCATATGAATGACTTACACAATAAGAGATCACCTTGCAAATGCAAGTGTAGGTCCTTTCTTGATTCTCATCCACTTTCATGAATCACTTGTGCAGCCCCAGCATAAGCCTTGAATCAGTTGTCTAAGGCGACACCCTTTAAAGCTTATACCTAAGACTACAGAGTTAACTCATAAAGTGACAAGGAAACTCAAGTCTAAGGATCAATTAATCACATCAATGACTCGTGAGATATTTCCTAATCTGGAAGTTTCTATTTCCTGAAATAGAAACTTCCTTTCCCATTTAGGAATCTTCTCACACTGAGGAAATAGAAACTTCCTTTCCCATTTAGGAATCTTCTCACACGGGGTACCTCAGTGAACTTACTTATTGAAGTAAGCACCCTCATGTATCACGCACGTATCAACTATACACTTTGCACCTCCATGAAACAAGGTGGTCCTTCTTAAGGGCGTGATCCCACAATCAAGGCTTAGAGGAGTCAGGTTGACACTCCCACTATCGGTAGGACTCATCGGCTTGGAGTATTTTACTAATCATGACTTATGTGATATAGGGCTCGTTTCATGAACCATTTTACCTAAATGGTAGAGTCCTAAAGTCATCAGGATTAGGGGAGTTCTCATACATGCACAGATAAAGTAAACGCATACCAAACAAGAGCATATAAAGAAATGTTGCCTCAACTCGTTATTTCATTCAAAGATTGTCTGTGATTACAATAAGGAAAAAGCACAAAGCGGATATACAATCGGCTTTCTAGGGAACTATTCCTAACATAATGTACCATGGTGTATTGAAAAATCATTCTTTTTAAGGAAAAAGTTACCATTCTTAATATTAATTTCATAGCCTTCACAATCAAGTATTGGAACTGAAATAATATTACGAATAATGTCTGATACTGTCACGCCCCGGGTCCGCGGGTCGAAATATAAATACGTAACATAAGTAGAGTATGCGATAAATGCAACCTAAAACAAACTAGACTGACAAGTGACTCAGAGACTCACTCCCTGCCTAGCTCAATCCGAAAGAACCTGCAACTAAAAAGATAAAATAAAGGGTCAGTCAACTGAGTGAGTGAGGTGGCTAACGCACACCCGCACACTAATATATATAGAGCGTAGCACATAACAAAAGGGTGGACTCATGAACCGGATATAAGGGTTTGCACACCAAAGCGTTTGAAAGCAAAATATACTTAGAAAACATTTTCAGAAAACCTTATTCCAATTCATGATTCCCAGAACAGATCATATCATATGCTCGGCGAGTACGAGCTTCCAACCTTTACTCCTCATATCAGAACAAAATAGAAATACATAATTAAATCCATCCTCCACTCCAGTGATGGAAGTGCCTCGCGTTGGCCCTAACCATCCAGAACAGATATACCACAAGGGGTTGCGAACCCACAAGTGTATTCCCCGGTTACACCGAAGGCTCAAAGTATCACGTCTCCCCAATGATACTTCAAATGGAGACTATGCACAGGCCGACCCCCGATGGCCCTAACCATCCCGGGTATTCCTTACCCATAGCTCCTCAGATCCATAATCAAACAGACAGACAGATGCCAATATTTCATGGCTAACTCGCTACAGAATCATAACTTATCAAAAATTTCCAAAACAACTTACATATGCCTTTATACTTTATTTTTTTTCCAAAACCAAGGATGGTCCACAAAGTCATAATCATATCATATCCAACACATATCTGATCATATATAGTATATAGTCGCATGCAAGGATTGAAATCATCATATTAAGGTCATAGGTCGTTTAACTATACAAAAATCCTAAACCTCACCTGTGAAGAGACGAGAAACGAGAACTGACAAGACGAATGCAAACTTGATCGGGTTATCTCCGCCGTGGAGATTACTGAACAGAAAGGAAATATAGTGTACTCGTGAGATAAGATTCAGACATGAACCACAAAGACGCACGGCGTTGCTCAATATGATAATAGTATGCTTAAGTGTCCATTTTGTGCTTCTAATGTGGTGTCGTGGTCAATTAAGACATACCAGTGCATAACAAAATCATATTTACAAGTAGCAATTAATTATACAAAGTCAATCATCAAGTGAGCAATTAACAATTAAGTATGTTTAGAAGAATTAGAATTCAATTACAACACATAAATTCAAGCTCTCAGAATTTGAGCAAAGAACACTAACTCATAACCCGACATTTGCATAAACTCACAATTTTATAAATCAATTTTTTTAACAAAACGCATGATTAGGGATGTAAACGAGACAAGTCGGCTCGTAAAAAGCTCGCGCTTGGGTTCGAATATGTCAAGCCTAGCCGAGCCTGGGCTCGGCTCGTGGGATTTCGAACCCAAGCCCGAACCCTATATTCCTCAACTCATGGCTCGTGAGCTGGCTCGCGAGCTACACTAAAATTAAAAAAAAAAAAAATATATATATATAGAGAGAGAGAGAGAGAGAGACATTTCTTTTGCCATAACCCTATAGCCCAACTCCCCACTTTATATCTGATTTCCCTTCTTTCAATTTCCGCCGCTCAAGATCCCCTCACCAAATCCGACCACGCCAATCTCAGAGAGTGACATCCCTCAACCAATCTCCACCAAATCCACGTCTCCAAATCCGACCACCACAGATCCCCTCACCGCCTCTGCAAATCCGACCACCACAGATCTCCTCACCGCTTGAGCCACCATGGGTACACGACCCATGTCTCCTACAGTTCAGCCGCAACTCCGGCCACCACACGGACGTGGAACTAGAGGAAATGACACCACCACCACCACTATTTTCTTTCTTCTTCTTTTCTTTTTTTTTTTAGCTTATCAGATCTGAAGATTTTCTTTACGAAAATCTAACTCAGATCTGATATTTTGTTTTGAAAAATCAGATGCCATATAGATCGAAGAAGGGCATGAAATTTGTTTTGAATCTTTGGTTTTCAAGGTTGTTTTGAATCTGGGTTTTCATTTTTTAAAAGAAGGGCATGAAAATTTATCTGAATTAGTTATTTGAATGTGATTAACGAATTTCTTAAAAAACAATTTTCTTGTGGTTTTTGGTTCTTTTTCATCTGGACATTAGTGGGAATTCTGCCTTGATGCTGGTCCAATACACAATCAAAGCGCAGAAAATGGAGAAGGTAGGCTCGCGAGCCGAGCCGAGCCACCTCAAGCTTTGTGCGAGCCAAGCCCGAACCGAAAAATTCATGGCTCGTCGGCTCGCGAACCAAGCCCGAACCACGCTTTTAGAGCACGAGCCCAAGCCCGAGCCAAACAAAAATGATGAAGCTCGGCTCGGCTCATTTGCATCCCTACGCATGATCAAATAGGTACTTCAATAATTAAACGCTCAAAGTGTTAGTTGTACAGGACATTCAATAGTGTTACTGGAGCCATATTCTATCCAACAAATTATAACACAACAATTATAAATACATCTATAACCGCACATACACCACTAATTCTTAAGTTACGCACACTATAAAAATTTACGTTTTAAGTAAGATAATTCTAATTGGAGCAACTAATATATATACAGTATACAAGCATCACAATGCACACACACCACCCACAAGTGTTTAAGCCCCAATTTTAGCATTTGATAAATTTTATAATGAACAACAGACACCCTGAACATTTCAAATTAGTACATATATATTGACATCAATACAGACACAACACCCATATTTAGTTCAATAATTAACATACTAATTTAATTAGCAAAGTACCTTAGTTCCATCAAGTCAACTTAATTAAAAATTATTCTTACACTTACAAAGTAATTACATGTTATCCAAGAACTAAAAAATTACGTTTGAACTTAAATAGCTACCAAGCATCCATATATTTACATTAGACAACACCTAATATCATCAAACACAGCATTCGGTGCCCTCAACAAATCGAGTTCTCGAATAAGTGAAGTACATTGCAGATTATGAAACAATATCAACAACAACTTGATTTCAAGAATAGAACTAAAATAGTCATTTTAATAATAGATCAATTTACTAAAACCAGACATAAAAATCCTAATTCATTAAAGGACCAAAAATATCAATTCATAGTCACGTTTAATTTCAATTCGTTAGTGCCCACAACTCAATTCTAAACACTCAATTTCCATGCTTAAACCTAAACTCAATTACATATATTAGTTATCCCTTCTCGACAAGAGCCATGAATTATCAAGTTTTAATTTATATAATAAGGATCCATTTAAATTGAAGAATCGTACGTTATATAATATATATCAATCACAACTACAAACTCCAACTTGATCAAGACTCCAATTGGACAATTATTTAATCCCAGAACTTCTTTATTGAAGATGTACCAAATCCAACTAAAATCTTGGGTGCATTTGATAGGTTACATCATTAGAAATAACAAATATTAATTTATTAACTCAGTGTGTGGATTCAAATATTTCAAGAGGAACTAATATCAGGTTAACTTGAATTGAAGCATGTTTCATTTCCCAATATTGAAATACTCAACCCAAACGTGCATATAACTAAATACATGACTAATCTTAAACAATTGCATACAGACATAAATTAATTCATGAAAATTCAATCCAATTCAGAAAGCTCATTTTGTATCATTCATTAATATACAACAACAGTTTCATGCTAGAAACACAAAATTCAATTCATTAATATCAATTCCTCACTAACAACAATTCAAACATCAAATCTATTATAAATAGAAAATTCGAAATATGCAAATTGCATATTTATATAAATATAATTCCATGTTCAACTAAATTGTACATTGTATCTCTATATGAAATTCCTAGATACAGGCCTAATACCAGAATCATAGATAGACACACATATATTGAAACAATTAAAGTGCAAACAAGATTAGCACGGTTGAAAGGAGAAAAAGGGAGAATGGCTGTCAGAGTTGCTATTTTTCGGTATCTGCTGGAGAAATGGTGCCGGTGACATTGGTGGATGTCGGAAGATAGGCATCGGTGGGGGAAAGGGCTTTTGTCCCCCTTTCGACTTGGGCGAGAGAAACAGGGGAGGGATGGAAGGCGATCGAGGTGGCTTACGGTTGGGATGAGGTTGACGGTAGTGGTAGCATCACCGACAATAGTAGAGAGGGTTTGTCGGTGGTAGAAAACATCCCGATTCAGGCGAGATGAGGGGCAGAGAGGCAGATGGCGAGGTGGCGGTTGGCCCTGGTGTTCGTCGGAGGAGAAAAGAGGGTTGTGCTCTGGCTCTTGTCGGATTCAAGCATCAACAGTGGTGCAGCGGTTGCTGTTGTGCTCTTCTAGTTTGGCAAGAGGAGGAGTAAGGGAAAGAATGAGAGACTCAGAGAAGTGGGATGAAAGGAAGATAACAGAGAGCAGTGCAGCGGCGGGGAGTCACCAGAAAAGATGACTGGCAGCGGCGGTTCAGCATGGAGGAGAAGGCGGCCGCGCAGCAACTAGTTCTCGGAGAAAAGAAAATGAAGGGGAAAAACAAAATGAAGAAGGGGCTAGGGTCTCACGGTGTAAAAAAGAGTCTCAAATTTTGAAATTGCAAATAAGCCCCTCAAAAGTATGAATTATACGATTAAGTACTCAGGTTTCCAAGACTAGACAATTGAGTCCAAGAATCTTAAGAAAGAACAATTTGGTCCAATTAAAGATGAGGAAATTATAAAACTACCCCCATGATTTAGAGTAGTGTCCAATTAAGTCCAAATTGAATTTCTCTTAATTAGAAATAGATCCCTAACTTTTATTAATTTCAAATTTACCCACATAATTTAAATTAAAGAGCAATCAGGCACTGAACACATATTTCAATTAAGTCCACATATTTTTCATACGATTGCAATCGAGTCAATTAAACAATTAAAGCATGAAATAAACCAATTCAAGTAAGTGCAGGGTTAAATAATTAATCGACTCGATCGCACGAAAACGAAACTGTATCTTGCTCCGAAAATACGGGATGTTACAGGTACAAAAAGGACTTTATTTAAAACTAATTCAAAACGACCTAAATCTAATCTAATTGTGCCTAAAGCTTGAGCCTCAACGGTTGAGCCATCTCCAATCTTGAAGATACATTCTCCTCCTTTAAGCTGCAGAACCTCACTTAGCATCTGTAAATCATTACAGATATGAGATCCACAATCGGTATCAAGTACCTCAGAGTTAGAATTAATAGAAAGTTTTACTTCAACGAGAAGCATACCTTTCTTTAGAGTAGCCTTGTACTCCTGGCAGTTTCTCTTCCAATGCCTCGGTTTACCACAATGGAAGCAAACATCCTCTTTCTGATCACGTTTCTTCTTTTGGACTTTTCCCTTCGTGATGTTTCCATTGGGCCTAAGTGACTTCTTCTTCTCTTGGGCTTTCTTGCCCTTGTCTTTAGAAGGCTTAGAAGAAGATGGAGCTGTGACCATCATACCCTTATTGTCCTTCTTGATCGTGCTTTCAGCAGTCACAAGCTGACTAGTCAGCTCAACTACACTAGCATTTGTATGATTCATGTTGAAGTTAAGGGCAAATGGGTTGAATGGTGGTGGGAGCGAGGCTAGCAACAAATCCACCGAAAGCTCATCTCTCAGTGGCATATCCATGGAGGCAAGTTTCTCAGTAAGAGCAAGAAACTTGAGTCCATATTCATGGATACTTGTACCTTCCCTCATTCTCAAATGGAACAATTCTTTTGAGGTTTATACTTTGTAACATGCTCATGAGGCGATAAAGTTACTCTAAGTAGTCGTAAATCTCCCAGGCGAATTCCATGGACTCATGTTGTCTTTGCATATTCGGAGACATATTAGCAAGCATGAGACAACGAGGTTGGAGATTATCATCCTTCCACTTCTGGATCGCATCCCGCTCAGCCCGGGTAGGAGCTTCCCCTTCGGGAACGGGCTCCGCCTCGTAGAGAACATAAGTTCTTTTTTCGGAATCTAGAATGATTTTTAGATTCCTAAGCCAATCAGAATAGTTGGGACCAGTCAACATGTAGAGAATTACAGAATCTACGACCTAAATGGAAAAACAGAAAACTAAGTGAGCATGCTGAATAATAACGATATACATGAGATTAGGTCTTTAATCTATGTTGCTCCCACTGTTTTTTTAGAAGATCTATAATTCCCTAAAGATCTTAGAGGATACTTGTTATCCCAATGGGTACTAAGATTCTAAGCACTTTATCTCGAACCCACGACTCGTGTCCATTCTAAATAAAGCCTAAGGTAGGTACAACTTACCAATTCCAACACTGTGGAATTCTTAGTAATATTTTTGCATCACCTATCTTTCAATATAAACCCACGACTCGTACGACATCCATATTTACTTAGGCGTTAAGCTAGACCCATCAATCATAAGATCAAGATCAAAACTTAGTTCGAAGGACCCACGACTCGTGACCATCGCCCTCCCTAAAATTAATCTCGAAATATTGATCATTTAAATGATCAATTAGAAAACTAAGAACTAATAGGTTTCACATAGCCAGCCCACGACTCTTGGACGACAACTAGCTTCCCCTATTAAACTTAAATCCTATTGATGGAATGCTAGGAATTTAATTCAAAGTTTGCACCTCGAACTAAACACCTATTTTCGAAATTAACTTAATATTTATGGGAATTTTCGATTTAACAGGAGAGTTGTCCGGTTCGACCTCACCAACATATAGGTTATCCAATTTAATTAGTCTTGATTAATTCAAGTACAACTTGAATGCATTTCGGACAACCACATAGCAGATAACATATCCTAGCATGATACTAACATGTGATGATCATGGGTTCTACCTATCTTATGCGTGATATGTGGGAGCCACTCCACAATCACAAGTTCTAACATGCATGCCACATAAAACAGTTTAAATCACATAAGGGAATTGAAAATAAAATGATGCCCTACCTATTACAATAATAGAAACCCTTCCTAACAATTTGAGGGGTCTTCACTTTATGGTCTCCATGTTACTTGTTGTGTGGATCCATTTTACTCCATGGGTGCAAATCTTCAAAGTAAAATAGAAAACCTCACTTTCCTATAATCTACTTTCTTTGCATAAAATAATATGGCTCAATCTTTATATTGGCCATAGACAAACACACGGGGGCCTCAAAAACAGTAATATGGAAAACTACATAATAAAGATATAACAGTACGTACATAAGCGGGGCACTGAACCCAATTGAAAAATGTAACTATGAGGCTCCAACCCCAATTTGAACCATCCATGTGCATAAATTAAAACATCACAAGACTAAAATCCATGATCACCTAACATGTATAAATTGCAAGAATTTAAATTTACCAATAAATTAAAATTCTCGCTTTAAGCTCTAATAGCTTAAAACACGACCCAGATACAATTCTTGTTCATAAGCCTTTTCCAATAATCCAAGAAATACTAAACCAATAAAATTCCAATTAATTTCTGAAAGTTAATAATTTTATCTCTTCATTATTTCAAAAATAATAAGTGTAATTTTTATCCAAAAATTAAATCCGTTTTAATTTCGCAAAATCCCAATTTAATTAAATATTTTAAAATAATTTTAATTTAATAAAATAGGTTTTAAAAGGGAAAAATTAAATCAGGATTTTATCGGATTGAACACGAAAAATGAGATCACGAAACATTGGCTCGCAAGCATCGCCCTACGTCGCGCTACATTCCGCCCTAGGCGCGCGCCCTGCGCGCACCACGCGCAGCAGTGGGCAAGCGCATCGGGCGGAGACGGGGAAGGCTCCCACGCGGTTGCGGGAAGGGCTGCCGGGCGCGCCTAGGCACTGGCGATCGAACTCCCGCACGGTTGTGGGAGCGATGTGCGGAGGCTCCACACGGTTGCGGGACTTGTAGCACCCCGAAGGGGGCCACAACCCCGCACCGTCGTGCCTCTCGAGTGACTAGGAGACCTAGCACACAAGAAGCACTCCGGCGAACGGACAAAACATTACAAGATCAGAGTACTAGAAGAAAACATCGCAGCAGAAATATAGGCAATTTAAAACTTCTGGAAACAATAATAAGGATACAAGAGACTAAGCTGATTAAGGCCTAACAGAACAATACGATAAAAACAAGTGAGTGGAATTTAAGATGGTTCAAAGGAACCTGACCGAAAGAGTACAACATAAGATTTCCTATGCTTCAAGGTACCAACTAACCAGCAAATGCAGAACCTGAAACCATGAGGTTAGAAAACGAGGCAGAGGTATTAGTCAAAGGGACTAAGTGAGGCATAAATTTGGAATCATATAAATACTTAAAACTTTAGGCTTTTCAGAAAAGGTTTTACTTCAAAACGGTACTTTAATACTGAATTTCAAAACTTTACTTTAACACTTTATTTCAGAACGGAACTTCAAAACATTACTTTGGAGCAGGATTTTCAAGAAAGCACACACATGCGCACACATCAGAGTTTCCGGTTCATATATACTTTACAAAACGGGAATAAGGTATTGAGTATATTTTTCAAAATATGAACCAGTCTTTAAAAGTAGAATTTGCCCGCAAGCTAGGCGTTCTCCAACCTTTACTCCCAAAAACATTAACAGAGTTGGTATCGAGACCGGTTAGGATCCCGATACCCATAATCACATGCACCATCCTTCTTCCTCCAGTTGTCGCGCCCAGGGAGCTACCCCGCGGCGACGTAAATAGGAATGGGAGGAATTACATCCACCTCTCCCGACCTTCAATGTGGAATAACCAACCTCCGATTAAACCATCATCAAGGTCTGTACGACGGCCAGTATCATAGTAGCCATTGGCGCACGCCTCCCGGTCTACTACTCAACCATACCGTCAGGGCCCAACAGAACAGGATTCCAGAAGCTTGCATTGTCCAAAATTTCAGAAGTGCATTAAGCACACACAGGATTCATAGAACAATACTTTAACCAGAACAGTGTAACTGTAAACAGTACAAAATAGCAGAAAACAGTATCTTTTGGCAAAATAATACATCTTAAAGCAAAGCAGAATATTTTTAAGTAAATCAAAGTATCTTTAAACAAGATAGAATATCTTTAAACCGAGAATATTACCCTAATAAGGGAGGAGTTTAACTTTCAAAAAGAAGTAACTTTAAACCTTTAGGGGTAAGCTTTGAAACATTTAAGTACATAAGTATATTCATGGTTCCAGTTGAAAACAGATTTAAACCTCACCTACAGAAAATGGTATTATGCAATACTACCGGAGCTTCAGTATATCGAAACTTCACCTGTAAGTGGTGAATAACTATAAGTTTCTATCCTCAAACCATATAATCACATAAGCACGTTCAAACCACCTCAAAACATTCAATAGCACATAATGATATCATATGATCAGGACAAAACTTTATCTAAGCATGTCATAACATGTAACGAAATCTCATGGTAAAATCTGATAATCATTAATACCATAATACATCATGAAAGCATGATCGAGTTTAAGTAATAAATCACATAATTGATAAGAAAGAACATTTCTCAAGAAGGATCACCCTTATCAGAAAAAGAATTCAGGCAAATGATTAATCTTTCACGAAAGATTATAACGAAAAATCAAATATCACGCTTAGGATTCTGAAACAACTTCAATTGAGTAAGAGTTTGGTTTGAAAAGCTTAATTTTTATTCCCGATTTGAAAATTTGTGAAAAAGGCTTTCACCGTTGAATCCGTCTCGTCAAAATGAGTCCGTTGATATAAAGTCAAAGTCAAAGTTACTATTCTGGTAAAAGTTACTATTCCGGTCAACGTTACTGTTCACACGTACGGTATTTATATGGTAGGTATATGGTATTTATACGGTAGGTATATAGTATTAATACGAAAATACGTTTGGTACTTATACGAAAATACTTTAAGTATTTATATTAAAATACATTTGGTATTTATACAAAAATACATACCGTATTATACGTAGGAAAACTAATATGTATACGTATTTTATACATGTATACTACAACTTATATCAATTGGTTAGGGAAACATGTGACATATGATCTTATATTATAATTCATAACATAATTATTCATATAGTATAAACATGTAACATATTATAAATGTAACATAATTCCTATCATATAACATAATTAAATAACATGTAACATTCCATAAGTCATGCAACAATTTAAGTTACATAAGTATGATCATATTATAAATTAAATGTAACATGTAACAAGTAATACAATTTAAATCATGTATCATATCAAATTACCTAAGTAGGAATAAATTATAATTAAATGTAACATATAACATATTAATTCTTGACATAAGTAAATCATGTAACATTTAATTTGTAACTATAGATTATTAAACAATTTAAACCATATACTATAATCTAAACAATTATATACCTAGCATGAAATTGGAGCATGATATGAACACATAATTTATACACAAAATAAGGCATATATTAATTTAAACATAACATAAATTAAAACTAAAAACTAAAACATAAATAAAACATAATTTAAAGAAATTAAAACAAAAAGAAAAAGGAAAGCTTACCTTAAAAGAGGGGAATTTCGGCAGCTGCTGAACAACCAAAATGACTGCCTCATGGTCTTATTTATAGGAGTAATTATGGGTTTGGGTGAAATTAATAATTAAATTGGGGACTAACGTGGGGTACTTAGTGTAATTATAGGAAATAAATGAATTTTCCTTTAAAATTAAATATAAAATGGTAGAAAAAGGGTATTTAGGTCATTTCACCTTCAAACGAGCAGCTACGAGAGTGGGAAAAGTGTGCAAAGTTCGGGAAATAAAATTTCCTTTGAAACGATTACTCATACGTCAAAATCGGACTTACGGTTTAAAAGTTCTAATTCTCGAAATGAATAGTAATTTATTCGTTAAACGTTTTCGTTTATTACTCGAGCTAGGGTCGGAATTAGAATTTGAAAAGCATATCAAAATTCATGAAATAATCCAAGGGTCATTTTAAGTATAATATTGAGGGGTAAACGGTGTACCGATCAAAAGTTCATTTCGGCGATGAATAGTAATTTTTAAAAGAAAATCCTAAATTGCATCAAAATTCATAAAAGGTTCTCGGAACTTGGAAAACAAGTTTGAATGATTAAAAACCATGAGTTTTGATCCTTTAAAACTTCATTGACAAAATGGAGCAGTAGTGGTTTGGGAAATGAATAGTACTTGGGGTTTTAGTACCGAATTTTCCTCGAAATAACATAATATCACAAAAGAACACATATTTCACTTAAAGATGCAATGCATGAAATATTTTAAATGTGGATCAAGTTCTATAAACGCTCTTACGATACCCTTAGCTTACCGTTTACGACCAGGCCCCAATCCGGGCTATTACAGGACTACTGTGCTGTGGTGGTGCGGGCCTAGGCGTGCGATGCCCTAGCACGCCTAGGTTCACGTTTCATTTCGAGTTTCCATTTCATATTACAAGTTTCTCCAAAACTCAATTCAATCCAGAAATTAAAAACACGATTTAATCAAGTTTGATTCAAAACAGTTATAATCAAAATATTTCAGAAAATGTTTTTCAGAAACTTTAGGAAAAACACAGATTCAATTATTGTTAGATTTCTAAAAAACTCATAAATCTAACAAGGTGGCTCTGATACCACTTGTTGGGAAAACACGAAAGAAAGGCGCAGCGGAATTTAAAATTTTTCCCAAAAGAAGATTGAATCTTATAATTCTTATTCCCAAATTCGTAGGGTTCTAAGAAACTCACTTAGATCGACGTTTTCTTAAAATGCTTGCCGCCCACAAACGCTCTTCAAGCGGCAGGTCCCCAAGCTCCTTTGAATCTTTCAAGACTCCACGAAAGCAGCCCTCCAGAGAAATAGTCCACTCCAACCTTGATCACGATCTAAACAGGGAGGATGCTTGTTCTATGTTTAGTGTTTAGGCTCTAGGGTTTGTGTGATATAATATGGAGAAGGAGAATTTTTGCTATCAGCTCTTAAGGGGTTCGAACCCCTTGTATTTATAGTTGTGGTGTTCGAACCCTATCTCCTATTAGGGATAAGATATTTTTCCCACTAGCTAGTATATTCATTTCTTGGAGAGAGAGACTCTTACTTTGAACAAAAGTCTCCTTTAGACCAACTTGGCAAGTAAGAATATAATATCTAACTCTTTTAGATATTTTAATTAATTTTTATTTATTCATAATAAATAACTTGAAGCTAATAATTAATTAATTCATAATTAATTATTTATTAGTCTTAAATTATCCAAATTAGGACTTTAATATTAATTCATAATTAAATTAAAGTTCATTAAATAATTAATCAAATTAATCATTTAATCATCATAACAAAGTGACACGTGTCACTTCGAGTACGTGCCCCCACACGTGTGGCTCCCAACGAATCTCTTATTGGTTCGTTCAACTCGTTTAATCGATTCAAGCCTTAACCCTCATGACCGGGCATTTGTGTGTGACCCTCTAGGTTCTTAATTCAATTAGCAGTTGTTGGGTGTAAAATTCACATGAATTTAAGCGTTAGTTAGAGTATATTTTTGTGCCGTTTGATGCGTTTATGTGTTTATTTTGCTCCATTTAGGTGTTTAGGAAGTTGGAGTTTAGCAACGGCGAAACGAGGCAAATTCACGTATTTTTGGAAGAAAATAGGAGTAACCCCCGTTACTCCTTGGAAGAGCAATTTCGTTAACTCCCGTTAACAGACCCAATAGCATCAACTTTGGCGAAACAAGGGAATAACGCCCGTTACTCCCTGGAAGAAGAACTCTGGTAACGCCCGTTACCAAAGGCAGTAGGTGAGGATTTTTGGCGCAGGAGGGGTAACGCCCATTAGCCCAGGGTAGAGTAAAAGTGGTAACGCCCATTACCCCAGGGTAGAGTAAAAGTGGTAACACCCGTTACCACTAAGAAAAGCGCAAACACGATTTTAGCTAGTAACGGGCGTTAATGGAAATTGTGCAT
Source organism: Lantana camara (assembly GCA_037501455.1). Taxonomy (NCBI): domain Eukaryota; kingdom Viridiplantae; phylum Streptophyta; class Magnoliopsida; order Lamiales; family Verbenaceae; genus Lantana; species Lantana camara. The sequence goes on along the minus strand of CM074857.1, from coordinate 95,301,270 downwards.
GAATGGTAACGCCTGTTACCTAGGGCGGTGAGAGGATTTCAGTTCAGCTATTTAGATGCGCAATTTGGAGTATTTTGGGGGTTTTTTCCTCAGTTCATGACCTAACTTGGAGAGAGAGAGATACGGAGCTTTGGAAAGAGTTATTCAGAGAGTTTCGAGAAGACGAAAGGATCGAATTCTTAAAAAAATTTTAGTTTTTTCGGTTTTATTTATTGCTTTAGTCATCAAACTAATTCCTCTAAGTTTTGTTTTAATTCGTTTTACATGTTAGATTCGTTTGCCAGAATTTATGAATGTTTAGGATTTCGTTTTTGAAACTTTGTTTTGATTTGATGGACATGAATTTCTTTAATGTAATTTCCTTTAGTTTTATGGGTTTTGCGTTAATTACGAGTAGCTAAACCCCTAAGGCTAGGGGAGTGATGATGAATGCATGCTAAGTGTTCGATATAATGCTTGAATGACTTATGTTAATTCTTAGTTTTGAAAACGTGGTTTGGATTGAATTGCAACGGTCTGACCAACCTTAGCATAATCTAGGATTACCTAAGCATTGAGAAATTAATGGTAATTGAGATTGTTTTTGTAACTAGTAGCTTAAGAGTTCAAAGAGATTTGATTCTTAATCTATACAACTCGTAATTCTTATTCCATGCTAAGCTGCTAGAACTTGAATTGCACTAATCTTGATCATATTGGTTTAGTTAATTATTGATGATTGTGAGAACAACGTTGAAATTAGTTGAATACTTGGTTATATATACCTTGAAAAAGGATAATACAAATCTAAGTGACTAGGTTGTAGACTTGCACCTGTCAAGCGAGTATTATATTGAATCGTGAATGCATAGTTATTACTCCCCAGCCTAATTAGTTTATTGAGTTTTATCCACGTGTGTTGAGTAGTTAACTGTGTTTTATTCTAGTTAATTGTTACATTTTCATTTTAGTAGATTAATAACCAACTTGAATTCATTCGGTCTTTAGATTAGAAAGAGATATTGAGTGGTGATTGATTTCCTTTCCCTGTGGGTACGATCCTGTTGTGCTACGCGTATATCTTCGGTGTACACTTGCACGATTGGTTTAACTTAAAATCACAAGAAGTTTTTGGCGTCGTTGCCGGGGAAGGCGTTTTTGAATCAATATTGCTTAAATATTTTGATTTAGTGCTTTAGAGCATCACTTCACTTTGTGTTCATAGTCTTCTGTCATTGTGGAATTGGACTGAGGATTTTCTTTTCCCATGTGCAGGTTCACGGTGCATGCGATGATCTCAAGATCCGGAACTAGTACCTTACGATCCGGAGATTGAAAGGACACTTAGCCATATTAGGAGGAAGCGAGAGAATGACAAGAAACCTACGACCATACCGATGGCTGACCCACCCCAAGATCCACCATAAGAGATTACAACGTGCCGAATGCTGGAGCAATTCAGACTGCAGCCTGCCCCCCGATTGCAGCAAACAACTTTGAGATCAAATCAGCTATAATCAATCTGCTGCAGAACAATCCGTTTTCAGGGTTACGACTGGAGGATCTAACATCACATCTTGAGTTCTTTCTCGAGGTGTGTGATACTTTCAAGATTCACAATATCACCCCTGATGCCATCCGAGTCAGGCTTTTCCCATTCTCACTAAGGGAATGATCTAAAGCATGATTGAGTACTGTACCACATGAATCCTTTCAGAGCTGGGACGCACTTTCACAGGCTTTCCTAGCCAAGTTCTTCCCACTTAGCAAAACCACGAAGTACAGGAATGACATTCAAGGATTTAGACAATTGGATGGGGAGTCTTTCTATGAGGCTTGGGAGAGATTTAAGGATCTGCAGAAGAAATGCCCTCATCATGGCATTCCGGGCTGGCTTTTGATACAGACTTTCTATAATGGGATGTCCCCATCTTTCAGAGGAGCGATGGATTCTGCAGCTGGCGGAGTTTTCTTATCAAAATCTGAAACAGTCGCCTCTGAACTGTTAGATAATATGTCACAAAATGATTTTTTTTGCATGAAAGGAGTTATTCCCAACCAACCAAGGTACAAGTAGGAGTCTTAGAGCTAGATGGCCTAACCGTCATTAATACTAAATTTGAGGCCCTCAGCAAGAAATTGGACCAACTTTCTATGAATGCAGTTGGGACACAAGCCCAACCAGTTCAGGTAATTTGTGAAATTTGTAGTGGTCCACATGCATTTAACGTGCGTCTTTATATCAATGCAGGTGAATAGGTGCAAGAGCAAGTGAATTATGCAAATAACTCAAAACATGTGAGTGATCCTTACTCAAACACCTACAACCTAGGTTGGAAGAACCATCCCCATTTTTCTTGGTCCAATAGTCAAAATGCTCAACAACAACCCAGGCCCCAAGTTCAACCTAGACTCCCAGCTCCACCTCAACAAAACCTTCACCCCTGTCCAGGCCAATACCTGGTGCAGCCACAACCTCCACCATACATTCCTTATACTCAACCTCTACAGGAACAAAAGCAAGGATGGAAGGCTGCACTTAAGAGGTCCGTAGCCGTATCTTCAGATAGATATCAGAAATTGGAAACTCAAGTAGAACAGGTGGTGAATCAGAAAAGGAATCTGGAGACCCAGATTGGTCAGATTGCCCAATCTTTGAATATGAGGGGCCCAGGAATGTTGCCTAGTCAAACTGAAAATAATCCCAAGGAGCATTGCAAGGCCATAGCCTTAAGAAGTTGTAAGGAGTACGAAGGACCAAAGTTGCCTACAGATTCTGATGTAGACAATACTGTTGGTGAGAAAATTGAAGAGGTAGTTAAGACTAAGAAGGGAAAAGTGGAGGATAAAAAGGAAGAGCTCCCTTCAAAGCCAAAGGTGAATGTGGCACCCAAGCAACATGTGCCACCGGTTCCTTCTCTCAAAGAGTACAGAAGCAGAAGTTGGAGAAACAATTTGAGAACTTTTTGAGCATATTCAAGGAGTTACATATGAACATTCCTTTTGCAGAGGCATTAGCACAAATGCCAAATTATGTGAAGTTTTTGAAGGAGATCCTGTCAAACAAAAGGAAATTGGAGGAGTATGCCACGATTGCACTTACTGAGGAGTGCAGTGCTATTATCCAGCATAAACTTCCCCCGAAGCTTAAGGATGCAGGGAGTTTTTCTATCCCTTGTACCATTGGCAATTTAACTTTCAATAAGGCTTTATGCGATCTTGGTGCTAGTGTGAGTTTAATGCCTTTGTCCATATACAGGAAATCAAGTTTGGATGCTCTGAAGCCGACTAGAGTCTCACTGCAATTAGTTGATCGGTCCTTCACATACCCCACTGGAATCCTGGAAAACGCCCTTGTTAGGGTTGGAAAGTTTTATCTTCCGGTAGGCTTTCTCGTGATTGATATGGAAAAGGACAGAGATATGCCATTGATTCTAGGAAGACCTTTCCTAGCCATAGCCAGGGCATTGATTGATGTGAAGAATGGAGTACTAACTCTAAGAGTGGGGGAAAAACAAGTGGAGTTTATGTAGCACCCACAAGTAGGGCCACATCCCCCGCACCACAATCCAAACCCGAATACGGAATGGAATGTCCGTACCCGAATCCGAATCATAGCGAACGGGAGACCAAACACACACCCTAGGCTAGGCGGAGCTAAGCAAACTAAACCAGAGCACGCGGAAGCGGATAAATAGAACATCAACCAAAGAACAACACATATACTTATAGATACCATCACATATATATATGTAACCATAATATTTACATATAGGTACCACCACTGAATTCTGTACAAACGCCATCACGGCTCGAGCAACAAATAAGTATCCAAAATAGACATATACAAAATGACAGAATGAGCAGGTGAGCAAATACTACTAGTAAAACCTAGACCGACAAGTGCAAACAGGACACACTTCTCCGCCTAGCTCAAGCCTCGAAAGAACCTGCAACTAAAAGAATAAACGAGGGGTCAGTCAACTGACTGAGTGAGGGGGCCAACGCACACCCACACCCTACATAATTATAAAGCAAAGCACTTAACAAAAGATGGACGTATGAACCGGAACAGGTTTTTCAAACCAAACCTACCAAAACAATAACTATATACCGTAATAAAATCTTTCATAACTCTATTCCAATTCATACTTCCCACATTATAACGTAACATAGCATATGCTCGGCGAGAACGAGCTTCCAACCTGTACTCCTCATAACATAAAACATAAATCAAAATACACATCCTCTCCTCCTTTGATGGTAGAGTCACGCGTTGACTCTATCCATCCATAACATAACAAACCCCCGAGAGGTAGCTAACCTACAACGGGCCCTCCCCGGTAAACCGAAGGCATCGGAATATCACGCCTTCCCTAGCTCCCGGGGTCGCACATGATATTCCGGGTGGAGACTATGCACAGGTTTAACCTCGACGGCCCAATGCCGTCCCGAGGGCTCCTTACCCATAGCTCCTTGAGCTCACAAACACATAACGGATCATATAACCAATCTTTCATGGTTCCACTCGCTAACAACAGAATTTAAACCTTTTCCAAACGGCTTACATATACCTTCATATTAATTTCCGAAATCAAAGTTGGTTCACAAACTCATAACATATATTACACAACACTTATTTACATATACATATAGTTTATCCACATGCGGGGCAAGAAAACGACATGTAAAGGTATTAGGTCAATTAGCTATACAAACACCTAAACCTCACCTTGTGCGTAGAAAGTAAAGGGAGTGATCACCCTAAGCTTCGGGCTCGACCCCGGCCGCACCGTCTGAAAAGAAACACAAGAGCCCATGACTTAGACCCTATATGAACCAATTATGACGCTCGGCATATGCTTGACTCATGCTCGGATGTGAAATAAATGAGAAATGAACCATATAATTCACAAAACATAATATATATAACAATTAACATGCAAAAGAAAGCACCTAAAGTCATAAAATTGCATAATTAAAGTAAAGGAAAGTAGTGGCAACTTTCAGGTTTCAAAGGGAAAAATCCACCCCCATGGATTTTTCCAAAGGGCAAAATCCACCCCCATGGGTTTTTCCAAAGCTACTGCCTCAAATCCACCCCCATGGATTTTTCCAAAAGGAAAAATCCACCCTCGCGGATTTGATCCAGTAGCAACGGTTCCGGCCATGGGAACGGCCGTTCCCGTTCCCAGTACAAACTGGGAACGGCCGTTCCCACCTTCGGCAGGAACAGTACCGAGCCTGGGAACGGTCGTTCCCAGTTTAAAACTGGGACGGGAACGGCCGTTCCGGCCTGGTGCGAAAAGCTGGAGCAGAATTCAAGTTACAGAAACAGGGGAGCTCCATTTTTGAGCAAAAAATGGCCAAAATTCAATCCCAAGAGTTGCCACAACCTCTCAAAATGCACACACAATACATATAAATCATGCTTGACATATAAACACTCAAATAATTCAAGAAAAAGGAATTAAAAGGCATGATCAAGGGTATGCAACTTTCAAGCTAAAATCATGCTCATTAATAAATACTCAACCAACCATGGATTAAATGCCATAAATGCAACACATACAACATATATAACTCATATATGAAGCTAGGAATCAAACACTTCAAGCAAAGAGCAAGTATCCACATTTATAGCTAAACCCTTACTATTCACGTAGGGAAACAAAGGCATATGAAACTCACTCCAAACTCAGAAATTAAACCATGGAAACGACGAGCACGACGAGGGGATTCCGAAACCTACCTAAGTTCGAGAAAAGACGAAGAAACGAGAGAGATATTGGCGTGGGAAGTTGGATGATCAAACTTGGGGTTTGGCTTCTAGCTTGGTTGTTGTTGTTGTTTCACGTGAAATGAGGGAGAAAGAAAAATGGTTCAGCCTTTAAGGCTGGACCGGTTCGGTTCACGGGTTCGGTTCAAGGTGTTCTGGTTCAAGTTGGTTCGGTTCAATAAATATCGGTTCAAATAAGGCCAACTCAATTAAAACGAATAAATCTCATGCAACATTCAATCACATAATTCATATAAGTTCAAATAATTCAAAATAATCCTATACAAACAATCTAAAACGCAAATAATATTAAATCACATAATCTACCTGTACCGACTGTGAGTCGGGGTGTTACAACCTCCCCCCCTTCAGAAAACCTGGTCCCCAGGTTCACCGTCTGACCTGAGAACAAATCTGGATACAACTGTCTCATCTTCTTCTCAGATTCCCAAGTAGATTCTTCTGATTTCTGATCCCTCCATAAAACACGGACCAAGGGAATCTGTTTATTTCTCAACACTTGTATCTTTCGGTCTTGAACCTCAATCGGGTACCTTACTATTGTCAAATCTGGTTCAAGTTGCACTTCTTCGATAGGGAGAATGGTCGTTTCTTCGGGATAAAACTTTCTGAGCTGCGAAACATGAAAGACATTGTGTATCCCGGTCAAATTTGGTGGTAAATCCAATCTATAGGCCACTTCTCCAATCTTTTCAAGAATTCCAAAAGGTCCAAGGTATCTCGGGTTAAGCTTCCCACCTCGACCTATTCGTGAGAAACCCTTTCTAGGAGATGCTTTCAAGAAAACTCGGTCTCCTATTTCAAACTCAAGGGGTCTCCTTCTCTTATCCGCATAGCTCTTCTGACGATCCTGAGCTGCTTTCATTCTCTGTTGAATAAGTTTAACTTTAGCGGTAGTTTTATCCAACCTCTCTCGAGGTGTGGCTCTCTCGAGCTTACCCTCTTCAGTCCACCGCCAATCGTCAAGATCCCAAAAGAGAGGTGATCTGCACTTCCTTCCATAAAGTGCCTCGTATGGGGTCATACCAATAGAAGCCTGAAAACTGTTGTTATAAGCAAACTCGACCAGAGCTAGATGTTTATCCCATTTGTCCTTGAAATCCAAAGCACACGCCCTTAGTAAGTCCTCCAAATACTTAATCAACCTCTCTGATTGTCCATCCGTCTGAGGATGAAAAGCGGTGCTAAAATTGAGCTTGGTACCTAACCGTTTCTGTAGATCCTGCCAGAACTTAGCCGTAAATCTCGGATCACGATCTGAAACAATACTAGCAGGTACCCCATGTAATCTCACAACTTCATTACAATAAAGCTCAGCCAACTTCGGAGTTTTATAGGACATCTTAACCTTAAGGAAGTGAGCTGACTTGGTTAGACGATCAACTATCACCCAAATTCCGTCGAATCCACCTCTCGACCTTGGTAAACCGGACACGAAATCCATAGCTGTTTGCTCCCATTTCCATTCAGGTATTGGAAGTGGTTGGAGAACTCCTCCCGGTTTTTGGTGTTCGGCCTTGACAACTTGGCACGTGAGACATCGCCTTACAAAGTTAGCAATATCTCTCTTCATACCATTCCACCAAAAGAACTCTTTCAAATCTCGATACATTTTAGTACCACCGGGATGAATGGAATATCCGAAACGGTGTCCTTCTTCCAGTACTAGTTTCTTGAGCTCTTCCGGAACACAAACTCTTGTTTTGAACCTGAATACCCCGGAATCATCAAACCCAAACTTTGACTCTGGATCTATCTTAGACCGAAGTACCAATTTCTGAATCTCTGCGTCCGTAGTCTGAGCCTCAATTATCCTCTGTTTCAAATCAGGTCGAACTGAAATATTAGCTAATCGAGCCACTGAAACCACAATTGCCGAATTCTGCTCTAAAACCTCTACATTCAACCCTGAAACACTCGCTTTTCTGCTCAAAGCATCAGCCACTACATTGGCCTTGCCCGGATGATATTGAATCGTGCAGTCATAATCTTCTAAAAATTCCATCCAACGCCTCTGTCTATTATTAAGATCCTTCTGAGTAAAAAGATATTTCAGACTCTTATGATCCGTAAAAATCTCAAATGTCGTCCCGTAGAGGTAATGGCGCCACTTCAACAAAGCAAAAACAACCGCTGCTAGTTCAAGATCGTGAGTGGGGTAGTTTTTCTCGTGGTCCTTCAACTTCCTAGAAGCGTAGGCTACTACCCGGCCATCTTGCATTAACACACATCCGAGGCCTTCCTTTGAAGCATCTGTATAAACCGAATAGCCTTCGGATCCCTTAGGTAGAGTAAGAATCGGTGCCGAAGTTAACCTGTCCTTTAAAGCCTGAAAACTCCTCTCACACGCCTCATCCCACTCATACTTTACTTCCTTCTTGGTTAATCGGGTCAATGGGCACGCGATCTTGGAGAAATCCTTCACGAATCTCCTATAATAACCCGCTAACCCAAGGAAACTTCTCACTTCGGAAACATTCTTCGGTCTTTCCCACTGAGCCACGGTTTCAATCTTGGAGGGGTCGACCTCAATTCCTTTTCCCGAAATGATATGGCCAAGGAAGGTGACTCGATCAATCCAGAACTCACATTTACTGAACTTAGCATACAGCTTGTGCTTCCTTAATGTTTCCAAGACAAGTCTCAAGTGATAAGCATGTTCTTCTGCAGTTCTCGAATACCAAGATATCATCTATAAAGATAACCACAAACTTGTCGAGATACGGTCTGAATACTCGATGCATCATATCCATAAACACGGCTGGAGCATTAGTCAACCCAAACGGCATCACCACGAACTCGAAGTGTCCATACCGGGTATTGAATGCCGTTTTAGAGATATCTTCCTCCCGGATACGGAGTTGGTAATAACCTTGTCTCAAGTCCAACTTGGAATATACTTGGGATCCTTGTAACATATCAAACAATTCCTCTATCCGAGGTAATGGGTACTTATTCTTCACGGTCATCCGGTTCAGTTCACGGTAGTCTATGCACATCCTTAGAGATCCATCCTTCTTTTTCACAAACAGAACAGGAGCACCCCACGGCGAAATACTCGGACGAATATAACCACAAGCTAACAACTCATCAAGCTGATTTTTCAATTCTTTCAACTCAGCCGGAGGCATTCGGTACGGGGTTTTAGAGAACGGTTCTGCTCCAGGGTAAAGATCAATCACAAATTCAATATCCCTATCGGGTGGTAAAGAACCCAAATTCTCGGGAAAAACATCAAAGAAATCTCTTACAACTTCAGTTTCTTCAAGTTTAGTCTGGTCCTTTGGTTTGTTAAGAAGATAAGCCACGAATCCGGTTGCACCTTCCCGGAGGAGTTTATTAGCTTCCATAAAAGACACGAATGGGCTTGATTCCCATCTTTCACCCGTAAACACCACAGTATCCAAGGAGATCTTCTTAGCATAACAATCCAACTGAGCCCGATGTCGAAAGAGAAAATCCATACCCAAGATAACCCCATACTTCTTCATTGGCATAATAATCAAGTCTGCTGGGAATACCTTACCTTCAAAACTCACAGGACACTCTCTGAACACCCTGTCAACCTCCAAAGAACCTCCTAACGGGGTACTCACCACATACACATGCGCAGATAATTCATCATGCAAAGGCAAAGAAGCAACAAGATCCCGGGAAATAAATGAATGAGTAGCTCCGGGATCAAATAATGCATGAAATGGTATGCCATGAATGTTTATAGTACCTTCAATCACGGCGTTCGGATCCACATCAGCTGCTTCCTCTTCCCCTTCAAGAGCATACACACGAGCTGGAACCGCAGGTCTCTTCTTTGGACAAGTATCCACCTTGTGCTCAGAGGATCCACACACGTAGCACTTGCCTAAAAGTCTCCAACAACGCTCAACCGGATGCTTTCCCTGACAAAATGAACAAAGAGGTGGAATCTGAGCAGGGGCTGGTAAGGCGGGAACTGCAGGAGGTGCCACGGGACCGGTAAATCTGGGCCTTTTGTTCCCAAAACCCTGGGGACGAAAAGCCGGTGGAGCAGAAGCTCTCGGAGCATAAGAAACGGGTCTTTTACCCGATCCGGAGCCGGATCCCGAATTCTGAGAAGAAGAGAAAGATGGAGGCTTCAACCTTATATTTTGGGCTTCAACTTGCAACGCCCTCTTTGTAACCTTAGACCAAGTGCTCACATTGGCGGCTTTGAGTGACTCTTGAATATCCCGACGAAGTCCATGAAGAAATTTTCGGGCTTTGTGATCATCATGATCAGTAATGTGAGTAGCATAAGGAGCGAGTCTCTCAAATTCCAAAATATATTCTTCCACCGTCCTAGTACCTTGCCTCAAACCCATAAATTCTTGCAACCGACGTTCTTGAGCACTATGTGGTACATACTTTTCATAAAACTCTTGTACAAAAGTTTCCCAATTGAATTCTACGCCATTCCTTTCCAACTTGGACCGAAAACTCCTAAGCCAAACCGCCGCTTGTCCTTGAATAATACGTCCCGTACAAACCGCTTTATCTTGGGAGCTCCCCGGACATATTTCCCAAATTCCTCGTATCTCGGATAGCCATTCCTCCGCTTTGATATCATCTCCCCCATACCACTTTGGAGGATTGTTACTACGGAAATCCTTATATATACCGGAAATATCTGGGCCTTCACCCGGGTTTTGATTCCTTTGATTTTGTTGAAGTTGATTAAGGAGGGCTTGAACAATGTTCTCCGCATTCATAGGAGGTGGCGGAGGTACATTTTGTGGAGCCGGTTCATTAAGATCGGGAGTACGTTCGCGGTTATTATGTCTTCTTGGAGGCATCCTGAAATTCACAATTCAAGCAATATGGATGCATGTAACTTAGTGTATGAATATGTATACAACTAAGAAAATAATTAAATAGTCAAGTAATCACATATTCAAATTATGTATTCACACATGCACATAATCAAAAGTCACATTGTCCTAAGCCGTACGACCTAAACAGACCCACACGACACTAGAGCCCGGTTTTGCAACCGCGTTCTGATACCACTTAAGGATGTAGCACCCACAAGTAGGGCCACATCCCCCGCACCACAATCCAAACCCGAATACGGAATGGAATGTCCGTACCCGAATCCGAATCATAGCGAACGGGAGACCAAACACACACCCTAGGCTAGGCGGAGCTAAGCAAACTAAACCAGAGCACGCGGAAGCGGATAAATAGAACATCAACCAAAGAACAACACATATACTTATAGATACCATCACATATATATATGTAACCATAATATTTACATATAGGTACCACCACTGAATTCTGTACAAACGCCATCACGGCTCGAGCAACAAATAAGTATCCAAAATAGACATATACAAAATGACAGAATGAGCAGGTGAGCAAATACTACTAGCAAAACCTAGACCGACAAGTGCAAACAGGACACACTTCTCCGCCTAGCTCAAGCCTCGAAAGAACCTGCAACTAAAAGAATAAACGAGGGGTCAGTCAACTGACTGAGTGAGGGGGCCAACGCACACCCACACCCTACATAATTATAAAGCAAAGCACTTAACAAAAGATGGACGTATGAACCGGAACAGGTTTTTCAAACCAAACCTACCAAAATAATAACTATATACCGTAATAAAATCTTTCATAACTCTATTCCAATTCATACTTCCCACATCATAACGTAACATAGCATATGCTCGGCGAGAACGAGCTTCCAACCTGTACTCCTCATAACATAAAACATAAATCAAAATACACATCCTCTCCTCCTTTGATGGTAGAGTCACGCGTTGACTCTATCCATCCATAACATAACAAACCCCCGAGAGGTAGCTAACCTACAACGGGTCCTCCCCGGTAAACCGAAGGCATCGGAATATCACGCCTTCCCTAGCTCCCGGGGTCGCACATGATATTCCGGGTGGAGACTATGCACATGTTTAACCTCGACGGCCCAATGCCGTCCCGAGGGCTCCTTACCCATAGCTCCTTGAGCTCACAAACACATAACGGATCATATAACCAATCTTTCATGGTTCCACTCGCTAACAACAGAATTTAAACCTTTTCCAAACGGCTTACATATACCTTCATATTAATTTCCGAAATCAAAGTTGGTTCACAAACTCATAACATATATTACACAACACTTATTTACATATACATATAGTTTATCCACATGCGGGGCAAGAAAACGACATGTAAAGGTATTAGGTCAATTAGCTATACAAACACCTAAACCTCACCTTGTGCGTAGAAAGTAAAGGGAGTGATCACCCTAAGCTTCGGGCTCGACCCCGGCCGCACCGTCTGAAAAGAAACACAAGAGCCCATGACTTAGACCCTATATGAACCAATTATGACGCTCGGCATATGCTTGACTCATGCTCGGATGTGAAATAAATGAGAAATGAACCATATAATTCACAAAACATAATATATATAACAATTAACATGCAAAAGAAAGCACCTAAAGTCATAAAATTGCATAATTAAAGTAAAGGAAAGTAGTGGCAACTTTCAGGTTTCAAAGGGAAAAATCCACCCCCATGGATTTTTCCAAAGGGCAAAATCCACCCCCATGGGTTTTTCCAAAGCTACTGCCTCAAATCCACCCCCATGGATTTTTCCAAAAGGAAAAATCCACCCTCGCGGATTTGATCCAGTAGCAACGGTTCCGGCCATGGGAACGGCCGTTCCCGTTCCCAGTACAAACTGGGAACGGCCGTTCCCACCTTCGGCAGGAACAGTACCGAGCCTGGGAACGGTCGTTCCCAGTTTAAAACTGGGACGGGAACGGCCGTTCCGGCCTGGTGCGAAAAGCTGGAGCAGAATTCAAGTTACAGAAACAGGGGAGCTCCATTTTTGAGCAAAAAATGGCCAAAATTCAATCCCAAGAGTTGCCACAACCTCTCAAAATGCACACACAATACATATAAATCATGCTTGACATATAAACACTCAAATAATTCAAGAAAAAGGAATTAAAAGGCATGATCAAGGGTATGCAACTTTCAAGCTAAAATCATGCTCATTAATAAATACTCAACCAACCATGGATTAAATGCCATAAATGCAACACATACAACATATATAACTCATATATGAAGCTAGGAATCAAACACTTCAAGCAAAGAGCAAGTATCCACATTTATAGCTAAACCCTTACTATTCACGTAGGGAAACAAAGGCATATGAAACTCACTCCAAACTCAGAAATTAAACCATGGAAACGACGAGCACGACGAGGGGATTCCGAAACCTACCTAAGTTCGAGAAAAGACGAAGAAACGAGAGAGATATTGGCGTGGGAAGTTGGATGATCAAACTTGGGGTTTGGCTTCTAGCTTGGTTGTTGTTGTTGTTTCACGTGAAATGAGGGAGAAAGAAAAATGGTTCAGCCTTTAAGGCTGGACCGGTTCGGTTCACGGGTTCGGTTCAAGGTGTTCTGGTTCAAGTTGGTTCGGTTCAATAAATACCGGTTCAAATAAGGCCAACTCAATTAAAACGAATAAATCTCATGCAACATTCAATCACATAATTCATATAAGTTCAAATAATTCAAAATAATCCTATACAAACAATCTAAAACGCAAATAATATTAAATCACATAATCTACCTGTACCGACTGTGAGTCGGGGTGTTACAACCTCCCCCCCTTCAGAAAACCTGGTCCCCAGGTTCACCGTCTGACCTGAGAACAAATCTGGATACAACTGTCTCATCTTCTTCTCAGATTCCCAAGTAGATTCTTCTGATTTCTGATCCCTCCATAAAACACGGACCAAGGGAATCTGTTTATTTCTCAACACTTGTATCTTTCGGTCTTGAACCTCAATCGGGTACCTTACTATTGTCAAATCTGGTTCAAGTTGCACTTCTTCGATAGGGAGAATGGTCGTTTCTTCGGGATAAAACTTTCTGAGCTGCGAAACATGAAAGACATTGTGTATCCCGGTCAAATTTGGTGGTAAATCCAATCTATAGGCCACTTCTCCAATCTTTTCAAGAATTCCAAAAGGTCCAAGGTATCTCGGGTTAAGCTTCCCACCTCGACCTATTCGTGAGAAACCCTTTCTAGGAGATGCTTTCAAGAAAACTCGGTCTCCTATTTCAAACTCAAGGGGTCTCCTTCTCTTATCCGCATAGCTCTTCTGACGATCCTGAGCTGCTTTCATTCTCTGTTGAATAAGTTTAACTTTAGCGGTAGTTTTATCCAACCTCTCTCGAGGTGTGGCTCTCTCGAGCTTACCCTCTTCAGTCCACCGCCAATCGTCAAGATCCCAAAAGAGAGGTGATCTGCACTTCCTTCCATAAAGTGCCTCGTATGGGGTCATACCAATAGAAGCCTGAAAACTGTTGTTATAAGCAAACTCGACCAGAGCTAGATGTTTATCCCATTTGTCCTTGAAATCCAAAGCACACGCCCTTAGTAAGTCCTCCAAATACTTAATCAACCTCTCTGATTGTCCATCCGTCTGAGGATGAAAAGCGGTGCTAAAATTGAGCTTGGTACCTAACCGTTTCTGTAGATCCTGCCAGAACTTAGCCGTAAATCTCGGATCACGATCTGAAACAATACTAGCAGGTACCCCATGTAATCTCACAACTTCATTACAATAAAGCTCAGCCAACTTCGGAGTTTTATAGGACATCTTAACCTTAAGGAAGTGAGCTGACTTGGTTAGACGATCAACTATCACCCAAATTCCGTCGAATCCACCTCTCGACCTTGGTAAACCGGACACGAAATCCATAGCTATTTGCTCCCATTTCCATTCAGGTATTGGAAGTGGTTGGAGAACTCCTCCCGGTTTTTGGTGTTCGGCCTTGACAACTTGGCACGTGAGACATCGCCTTACAAAGTTAGCAATATCTCTCTTCATACCATTCCACCAAAAGAACTCTTTCAAATCTCGATACATTTTAGTACCACCGGGATGAATGGAATATCCGGAACGGTGTCCTTCTTCCAGTACTAGTTTCTTGAGCTCTTCCGGAACACAAACTCTTGTTTTGAACCTGAATACCCCGGAATCATCAAACCCAAACTTTGACTCTGGATCTATCTTAGACCGAAGTACCAATTTCTGAATCTCTGCGTCCGTAGTCTGAGCCTCAATTATCCTCTGTTTCAAATCAGGTCGAACTGAAATATTAGCTAATCGAGCCACTGAAACCACAATTGCCGAATTCTGCTCTAAAACCTCTACATTCAACCCCGAAACACTCGCTTTTCTGCTCAAAGCATCAGCCACTACATTGGCCTTGCCCGGATGATATTGAATCGTGCAGTCATAATCTTCTAAAAATTCCATCCAACGCCTCTGTCTATTATTAAGATCCTTCTGAGTAAAAAGATATTTCAGACTCTTATGATCCGTAAAAATCTCAAATGTCGTCCCGTAGAGGTAATGGCGCCACTTCAACAAAGCAAAAACAACCGCTGCTAGTTCAAGATCGTGAGTGGGGTAGTTTTTCTCGTGGTCCTTCAACTTCCTAGAAGCGTAGGCTACTACCCGGCCATCTTGCATTAACACACATCCGAGGCCTTCCTTTGAAGCATCTGTATAAACCGAATAGCCTTCGGATCCCTTAGGTAGAGTAAGAATCGGTGCCGAAGTTAACCTGTCCTTTAAAGCCTGAAAACTCCTCTCACACGCCTCATCCCACTCATACTTTACTTCCTTCTTGGTTAATCGGGTCAATGGGCACGCGATCTTGGAGAAATCCTTCACGAATCTCCTATAATAACCCGCTAACCCAAGGAAACTTCTCACTTCGGAAACATTCTTCTGTCTTTCCCACTGAGCCACGGTTTCAATCTTGGAGGGGTCGACCTCAATTCCTTTTCCCGAAATGATATGGCCAAGGAAGGTGACTCGATCAATCCAGAACTCACATTTACTGAACTTAGCATACAGCTTGTGCTTCCTTAATGTTTCCAAGACAAGTCTCAAGTGATAAGCATGTTCTTCTGCAGTTCTCGAATACCAAGATATCATCTACAAAGATAACCACAAACTTGTCGAGATACGGTCTGAATACTCGATGCATCATATCCATAAACACGGCTGGAGCATTAGTCAACCCAAACGGCATCACCACGAACTCGAAGTGTCCATACCGGGTATTGAATGCCGTTTTAGAGATATCTTCCTCCCGGATACGGAGTTGGTAATAACCTTGTCTCAAGTCCAACTTGGAATATACTTGGGATCCTTGTAACATATCAAACAATTCCTCTATCCGAGGTAATGGGTACTTATTCTTCACGGTCATCCGGTTCAGTTCACGGTAGTCTATGCACATCCTTAGAGATCCATCCTTCTTTTTCACAAACAGAACAGGAGCACCCCACGGCGAAATACTCGGACGAATATAACCACAAGCTAACAACTCATCAAGCTGATTTTTCAATTCTTTCAACTCAGCCGGAGGCATTCGGTACGGGGTTTTAGAGAACGGTTCTGCTCCAGGGTAAAGATCAATCACAAATTCAATATCCCTATCGGGTGGTAAAGAACCCAAATTCTCGGGAAAAACATCAAAGAAATCTCTTACAACTTCAGTTTCTTCAAGTTTAGTCTGGTCCTTTGGTTTGTTAAGAAGATAAGCCACGAATCCGGTTGCACCTTCCCGGAGGAGTTTATTAGCTTCCATAAAAGACACGAATGGGCTTGATTCCCATCTTTCACCCGTAAACACCACAGTATCCAAGGAGATCTTCTTAGCATAACAATCCAACTGAGCCCGATGTCGAAAGAGAAAATCCATACCCAAGATAACCCCATACTTCTTCATTGGCATAATAATCAAGTCTGCTGGGAATACCTTACCTTCAAAACTCACAGGACACTCTCTGAACACCCTGTCAACCTCCAAAGAACCTCCTAACGGGGTACTCACCACATACACATGCGCAGATAATTCATCATGTAAAGGCAAAGAAGCAACAAGATCCCGGGAAATAAATGAATGAGTAGCTCCGGGATCAAATAATGCATGAAATGGTATGCCATGAATGTTTATAGTACCTTCAATCACGGCGTTCGGATCCACATCAGCTGCTTCCTCTTCCCCTTCAAGAGCATACACACGAGCTGGAACCGCAGGTCTCTTCTTTGGACAAGTATCCACCTTGTGCTCAGAGGATCCACACACGTAGCACTTGCCTAAAAGTCTCCAACAACGCTCAACCGGATGCTTTCCCTGACAAAATGAACAAAGAGGTGGAATCTGAGCAGGGGCTGGTAAGGCGGGAACTGCAGGAGGTGCCACGGGACCGGTAAATCTGGGCCTTTTGTTCCCAAAACCCTGGGGACGAAAAGCCGGTGGAGCAGAAGCTCTCGGAGCATAAGAAACGGGTCTTTTACCCGATCCGGAGCCGGATCCCGAATTCTGAGAAGAAGAGAAAGATGGAGGCTTCAACCTTATATTTTGGGCTTCAACTTGCAACGCCCTCTTTGTAACCTTAGACCAAGTGCTCACATTGGCGGCTTTGAGTGACTCTTGAATATCCCGACGAAGTCCATGAAGAAATTTTCGGGCTTTGTGATCATCATGATCAGTAATGTGAGTAGCATAAGGAGCGAGTCTCTCAAATTCCAAAATATATTCTTCCACCGTCCTAGTACCTTGCCTCAAATCCATAAATTCTTGCAACCGACGTTCTTGAGCACTATGTGGTACATACTTTTCATAAAACTCTTGTACAAAAGTTTCCCAATTGAATTCTACGCCATTCCTTTCCAACTTGGACCGAACACTCCTAAGCCAAACCGCCGCTTGTCCTTGAATAATACGTCCCGTACAAACCGCTTTATCTTGGGAGCTCCCCGGACATATTTCCCAAATTCCTCGTATCTCGGATAGCCATTCCTCCGCTTTGATATCATCTCCCCCATACCACTTTGGAGGATTGTTACTACGGAAATCCTTATATATACCGGAAATATCTGGGCCTTCACCCGGGTTTTGATTCCTTTGATTTTGTTGAAGTTGATTAAGGAGGGCTTGAACAATGTTCTCCGCATTCATAGGAGGTGGCGGAGGTACATTTTGTGGAGCCGGTTCATTAAGATCGGGAGTACGTTCGCGGTTATTATGTCTTCTTGGAGGCATCCTGAAATTCACAATTCAAGCAATATGGATGCATGTAACTTAGTGTATGAATATGTATACAACTAAGAAAATAATTAAATAGTCAAGTAATCACATATTCAAATTATGTATTCACACATGCACATAATCAAAAGTCACATTGTCCTAAGCCGTACGACCTAAACAGACCCACACGACACTAGAGCCCGGTTTTGCAACCGCGCTCTGATACCACTTAAGGATGTAGCACCCACAAGTAGGGCCACATCCCCCGCACCACAATCCAAACCCGAATACGGAATGGAATGTCCGTACCCGAATCCGAATCATAGCGAACGGGAGACCAAACACACACCCTAGGCTAGGCGGAGCTAAGCAAACTAAACCAGAGCACGCGGAAGCGGATAAATAGAACATCAACCAAAGAACAACACATATACTTATAGATACCATCACATATATATATGTAACCATAATATTTACATATAGGTACCACCACTGAATTCTGTACAAACGCCATCACGGCTCGAGCAACAAATAAGTATCCAAAATAGACATATACAAAATGACAGAATGAGCAGGTGAGCAAATACTACTAGCAAAACCTAGACCGACAAGTGCAAACAGGACACACTTCTCCGCCTAGCTCAAGCCTCGAAAGAACCTGCAACTAAAAGAATAAACGAGGGGTCAGTCAACTGACTGAGTGAGGGGGCCAACGCACACCCACACCCTACATAATTATAAAGCAAAGCACTTAACAAAAGATGGACGTATGAACCGGAACAGGTTTTTCAAACCAAACCTACCAAAATAATAACTATATACCGTAATAAAATCTTTCATAACTCTATTCCAATTCATACTTCCCACATCATAACGTAACATAGCATATGCTCGGCGAGAACGAGCTTCCAACCTGTACTCCTCATAACATAAAACATAAATCAAAATACACATCCTCTCCTCCTTTGATGGTAGAGTCACGCGTTGACTCTATCCATCCATAACATAACAAACCCCCGAGAGGTAGCTAACCTACAACGGGTCCTCCCCGGTAAACCGAAGGCATCGGAATATCACGCCTTCCCTAGCTCCCAGGGTCGCACATGATATTCCGGGTGGAGACTATGCACAGGTTTAACCTCGACGGCCCAATGCCGTCCCGAGGGCTCCTTACCCATAGCTCCTTGAGCTCACAAACACATAACGGATCATATAACCAATCTTTCATGGTTCCACTCGCTAACAACAGAATTTAAACCTTTTCCAAACGGCTTACATATACCTTCATATTAATTTCCGAAATCAAAGTTGGTTCACAAACTCATAACATATATTACACAACACTTATTTACATATACATATAGTTTATCCACATGCGGGGCAAGAAAACGACATGTAAAGGTATTAGGTCAATTAGCTATACAAACACCTAAACCTCACCTTGTGCGTAGAAAGTAAAGGGAGTGATCACCCTAAGCTTCGGGCTCGACCCCGGCCGCACCGTCTGAAAAGAAACACAAGAGCCCATGACTTAGACCCTATATGAACCAATTATGACGCTCGGCATATGCTTGACTCATGCTCGGATGTGAAATAAATGAGAAATGAACCATATAATTCACAAAACATAATATATATAACAATTAACATGCAAAAGAAAGCACCTAAAGTCATAAAATTGCATAATTAAAGTAAAGGAAAGTAGTGGCAACTTTCAGGTTTCAAAGGGAAAAATCCACCCCCATGGATTTTTCCAAAGGGCAAAATCCACCCCCATGGGTTTTTCCAAAGCTACTGCCTCAAATCCACCCCCATGGATTTTTCCAAAAGGAAAAATCCACCCTCGCGGATTTGATCCAGTAGCAACGGTTCCGGCCATGGGAACGGCCGTTCCCGTTCCCAGTACAAACTGGGAACGGCCGTTCCCACCTTCGGCAGGAACAGTACCGAGCCTGGGAACGGTCGTTCCCAGTTTAAAACTGGGACGGGAACGGCCGTTCCGGCCTGGTGCGAAAAGCTGGAGCAGAATTCAAGTTACAGAAACAGGGGAGCTCCATTTTTGAGCCAAAAATGGCCAAAATTCAATCCCAAGAGTTGCCACAACCTCTCAAAATGCACACACAATACATATAAATCATGCTTGACATATAAACACTCAAATAATTCAAGAAAAAGGAATTAAAAGGCATGATCAAGGGTATGCAACTTTCAAGCTAAAATCATGCTCATTAATAAATACTCAACCAACCATGGATTAAATGCCATAAATGCAACACATACAACATATATAACTCATATATGAAGCTAGGAATCAAACACTTCAAGCAAAGAGCAAGTATCCACATTTATAGCTAAACCCTTACTATTCACGTAGGGAAACAAAGGCATATGAAACTCACTCCAAACTCAGAAATTAAACCATGGAAACGACGAGCACGACGAGGGGATTCCGAAACCTACCTAAGTTCGAGAAAAGACGAAGAAACGAGAGAGATATTGGCGTGGGAAGTTGGATGATCAAACTTGGGGTTTGGCTTCTAGCTTGGTTGTTGTTGTTGTTTCACGTGAAATGAGGGAGAAAGAAAAATGGTTCAGCCTTTAAGGCTGGACCGGTTCGGTTCACGGGTTCGGTTCAAGGTGTTCTGGTTCAAGTTGGTTCGGTTCAATAAATACCGGTTCAAATAAGGCCAACTCAATTAAAACGAATAAATCTCATGCAACATTCAATCACATAATTCATATAAGTTCAAATAATTCAAAATAATCCTATACAAACAATCTAAAACGTAAATAATATTAAATCACATAATCTACCTGTACCGACTGTGAGTCGGGGTGTTACAGTTTAACTTGTTCAAAACCATATAGGGACCAGTGATGGAAGAACAATGTTTCATGGTAGAAGGTCTTGCTTCAATTTCAACACTGCAAGAGGACCCCCTTGAATTATGTTTGCAGGGAATGGAAGAGAGAATAGATGGGGAGGAATTGCTTAAAGAAATTGCTGCCTATTCTAAAGCACTTGAGGCAACCCCATTCGTACCATTCCGGTAAAGGTTTGTTTATGAGGAGCTGAGTACAGGTAAGCCCACTCCTTCTCCTTCGATTGTTAAAGCTCCTAGTTTGGAATTGAAACCCCTCCCCAATCATTTGAAATATGCATTCTTAGGTGAATCTGATACATTACCTGTTGTTGTTTCTGCTGAATTGTCTGAATTACAATTGGATGCTTTGTTGAGGGTTTTGAGAGATCATAAAAGAGCAATAGGGTGGATTATTTTTGACATTAACGGGATTAGCCCAACTATTTGCATGCATAAAATTTTGATAGAAGATGAGCATAAACCCTCTGTAGAACACCAACGCAGGTTAAACCCGAACATGAAAGAAGTTGTTAGAGCTGAGGTAATTAAACTATTAGATGTCGGGATCATTTATCCCATCTCAGATAGTAAGTGGGTTAGTCCTGTTCAGGTTGTGCCTAAGAAAGGGGGGATGACTGTGGTAAAAAATGAGAATAATGAGCTAATTCCAACTAGAACAGTTATAGGGTGGAAAGTTTGTATAGATTATAGGAAATTAAATACTGTGACACGAAAAGATCACTTTCCCCTTCCCTTTATTGATCAGATGTTAGAGAGGTTAGCTGGACATGCATATTACCTATTTTCTGGATGGGTATTCGGGTTATAATCAGATAACTATAGCTCCGGAAGATCAAAAAATGCACCTTTACTTGTCCTTATAGTACTTTCGCATTTAGGAGAGTGTCTTTTGGATTGTGTAACGCCCAGTTACATTTCAGAGATGTATGATGGCTACATTTTCTGATTTTATTGAGCGTACCATGGAGATATTTATGGATGATTTTTTTGTGTTTGGTTCCTCTTTCGATTCTTGTTTGGATAATCTAACCCAAGTTTTGCAGAGATGTGAGGAAACTAACTTGGTTTTGAATTGGGAAAAATGCCATTTCATGGTAAAGGAGGGAATTGTGCTTGGCCACAGGATTTCAGAAAAAGGAATTGAAGTTGATAAAGCAAAAATTAAAGTGATTGCGAAGTTTCCACCGCCAACCAACATTAAGGGAGTTAGGAGCTTCCTTAGTCATGCTGGATTTTATCGCCAGTTTATCAAGGATTTCTCCAAGATTACCTTACCTCTTTGCGAGCTTTTACAGAAGGATGCTAAGTTTATCTTTGGTAACGACTGTTTGATTGCATTTGGCAGGTTGAAGAAAGAACTCACTTCAGCACCCAACATGGTAGCACCGGATTGGAACTTATCGTTTGTGCTCATGTGTGATGCTAGTGATTTGGCCATAGGGGCAGTCCTTGGTCAAAGAAGGGAGAAACGTTTACATGTTATTGCATAGTCTAGCAAAGCACTTAATGATGCACAACTTAATTATGCCACCACTGAAAAAGAACTCTTAGCTATTGTACATGCTTTTGACAAGTTTCGTTCTTAATTGATAGGTTCTAAAACTGTGGTATATATAGATCAGGCCACCATTAAATACCTTTTGTCTAAGAAAGATAGCAAACCGCTCCTCATTAGGTGGATTTTATTACTTTAGGAGTTTGATTTGGAAATTCGGGACAAGAAGGGGGCTGAGAATGTGGTTGCTGACCACTTGTCTAGGGTAGAATTCGAGGAGACAGCAGAAGATAGAGAAGAAGCTATAGTGGAGAACTTCCCGGACGAGCAATTGTTTAAGGTGGATTATGGAGTACCATGGTATGTAGATTTCGTGAATTACTTAGTTAGTAGGATTGTACCTCCCGACCTAAGTTTCCACCAGAAGAGGAAGTTCCTTTGAGATGTAAAGTACTACTATTGGGAGGAACCATTGCTTTACAAACACTGTTCCGATGATTTGGTGAGGTGCTGTATCAGTATCATGCTAGCCCTTATGGAGGTCACGCTAGTGCTAGTAAGACTGCTGCAAAAGTGCTACAGTCTGGATTTTGGTGGCCTTCACTGTTTAAGGATGCACACGAGTTTGTGACTAAGTGTGATTCGTGTCAGAAGACGGGAAATATAGGGAAGAGAGATGAGATGCCCTTAAGATACATTCTGTAGATTGAGCTTTTCGACGTATGGGGCATCGATTTCATGGGTCCATTCCCATCATCCTTTGGAAACAAGTATATCTTGGTGGGGGTTGATTACGTATCTCAGTGGGTTGAAGCCATAGCAACGCCTACGAATGATGCCAAATTTGTGTTGAAATTCTTGAGAAAGAATATTTTTAGTCGATTTGGAGTTCCCTGAGCTCTTATTAGTGATGGAGGTTTCCATTTTTGTAATAAACCTCTTGAGATTCTTTTGAAGAAGTATGGAGTTCATCATCGAGTGGCGACTCCGTATCATCCCCAATCGAGTGGGCAAGTTGAAATTTCTAATAGGAAAATTAAGTAGATTCTAGAGAAAACAGTGAGTAGTTCGAGGAAGGATTGGGCATCGAAGTTAGATGATGCACAATAGGCGTATAGAACTGATTTTAAGACGCCTATCGGAACATCCCCGTATAAGTTAGTTTATGGGAAGGCATGGCATCTTCCACTTGAGCTCGAGCATAAGGCGTATTGGGCCATTAGGGCCATTAATTTTGATCTTAAGCAAGTCGGCGAGAAGAGGGCTTTGCAATTACATGAGTTAGAGGAGTTCTGGCTCAATGCATATGAAAATGCCAAGCTTTATAAGGAGAGAACTAAGAGATGGCATGATAAGCACATCCGGGTTAAGAAGTTCGGAGTGGGACAATTGGTTTTGTTGTTCAACTCTCGGTTGAAGTTGTTTCCCGGGAAACTGAAGTCCCATTGATCTGGCCCATTTCGAGTTGTTAAGGTGATGCCCAGTGGGGCTGTGGAGATAGAAAACGAGACTACGGGCACGTTTGTAGTGAATGGGCAGAGGTTGAAGCCGTATTTAGTTGGCGAGCCCATCAAAAAACACACTTCGTGTGTGTTAACAACTCCCACATACTAATCCGGGTTCCAAAGTCAAGCTAACGACTATAACTTAGAACTATTTTCCTTTCCCTTTTCTTCTTTCTTTTCTTTTCTTTTCTTTCGTTCACATTCCTCTCGTGTTTATTTCGTTATCTCTCTCGTTTTACAGGATAGTGAGGCGTTGTGAGGAGCTTGGAGTTTGGAATACATGCAAAGATTGTGAATTGAGCTTTAATGTCGACGTTGAGGTCCATTTACTTTGTTCGTGAGCTTGTGTGTGCATGAGATTAAATTTGCCTGTGTGGAGAACGAATTGATACGATTTATTGCAATATGTATTATGAGATGTTTATGTGTTTTCGAGATTGGTGCACTATGGCTTGATTGTATTTTCTGTGTGATCTGTGTTAATTAACGTGATTAAGCACCGTTCAAACTGTGTGTGTAAAATTGAGCTTTTGGGCGAGATTAGGAGAAACGGGCGTTGCCCCATTCTAGGCATTTCGTAGTAATGCCCGTTAATCAGTACAGGCGTCTTGGGCAAAGTTGGTAACGGGAGTTACCCCCATTCAGGTGATTTTGTGTAACCCTCGTTAATCGGTACATGTGATCTTGAGAGGGGGAGTAATGGGCGTTACTCCCAGGACCTTATAATTCAGTAACGCCCATTACCTGGTCAAATCGCGAATCTCAGAGATTTGGTTAATGCATTTTTAGGTCTTAAGGCTCCATTTTTTTGAAAAATACTCGATCTTTCCCCCCTCACAAACCCACATCTCGCACAACACGAGACACACCCAGAACCCCAAAGCAAGTCCTTCAGGCACAGCACCAACGCACTACCATTCTACCGCCAGTCCGCCATCACCGGTTGTCTTTCGGCGAGCCCACCATCACCAGAACACACACTCTCTTTTATCTTGTTTATTGGTAAGTTGTTTCCCTCACATTGAGTAGACTTCTAGCTAAATTCTTCCAATTTAGGATTGGGACCCTAGGATTAAAATTGCAAATTCAAGATGAATCGTGGGATGAAATTGATGATTGTTACACGTCTATGCATGCTAGAGTTAGGGTGGGTGAATTGCAATAAATGTAGCTTGAATTTAGTTGAATTTTTAGATAACCCTAATCTCTAATTGTCTATTGTTAGTTGAATCCGAATTTGGGGTAGATTGTGGGTGATTTTGAGCTTGAATTGTGTTAATGTAGGGTAGTGTTGGTTTGAATTGGATAGGTTGAAGAATTTTAGCTAAAACTCGTACCCTAGAATAATGCACACAAGGTGTTTGATATTTTGTCTGAGTAAATTGTGATTGATTTTTGTGTGCTTTGCTTTGGTCTATTTGTTTCTTTAAGGAACGATGGGGCTTTCTAAGCATGCTCGTACCAATTGGGCCTCGGTTCAGGAGTTTCTAAGGCACGCCCACAAAGTGAAACTCGGAAAGTAGTTGTTGCAGGCGTAGGGAATCCATATGATCGGACCCTCTCTAGGATAATCTTTCCGACCAAGTTCTTCAAACGGGATGTATTGGTCTGATTGGGAGTGTGGGATGAGATAGAGAGGTTGTTCAACAATATTGGATGGTTGAGGTTCTTGGAGGAAGACGAGTACACATATCCGGAACTTACCACTGCGTTCTTCACCATAATAAAGTGGGATCTCAGTATGAATGAGCCCCTCTCCTTTGTACTGGATGGTATAAGGACATACACTCTTCCTGTGCATTCATTGGGGAGAGTGTTTGGTTTTCCTAGTGACGGTGATGACAGGCTTCTTACTTCGAGTTCTGAGGTTGGAGTTCTGACGGTGACGAAACCCAATGCACCTAACTATCATATGTGGTATACGAAGGCTACCCATTTGGATAGTTTGGTGTGGAGAATAGTGCACAAGATTTTGAGTAGTACCATCTGTGCTAGGAATGAGAGTGAAGGTAACATTCAAGCCACTGAGTTGGGAATAATGTGGATGATGAAGAAAGGGAAGTTGTTTGATGAAACATGGGACCTGATGGAGAGGATGCAGGATGTAGCGAACCGAACCAAGGGCGACATAGGCCACGGGGCGTATGTCACAGTGATAGCCAAGAGTGTGGGTTGGAGGCCCCGGAAGGCTGAGCCATTGACTAAGTACCCGTTTTTGGATGAGGCCAACTGGAAGCATATGCAGTTAATTACTGAGTGGCACAAGGGGCCTTTGAAGGGGAGGTTGTTGCCATGGTGGCCGGCGAGGGCACGAGATAGGTTTACTCAGATGTACACTTGGGGCTTTGCGACGTATGATGAGATTCCCGATCAGTTTAAGGCTTCGTTTGATGAGATTTCGGACGTGCCTGAGTGAGGGAATGACGTCCCAAGACATGTCCCCTAGGAGGAGGGTGACGAACCTATGTCTGTGCGCGTTTTGAACATCAGTATGGCAGAGATGAGGATGGATTTAGCAGCCTCGAATGCCCGTTTGGAGAGGATTGAGACGGGGATCATAGATTGGGGGGCTGAGATGGGTGACTTTAGAGCTCATGTGGATGAGAGATTTGATGCATGGCAGACTCATGTCGATGCACAGTTTGAGGGGCTCCAATCGTCTTGATCAGTATTTCCGAGGCCCCCAGCAGCCCCCTGAGCCTTGATTCTACCTCCTTAGTTCTCTTGCTTTACTGACTTTATCTTTGGGCCTGTACTTATTGCTATGTTCTGATACTTTTGTTGCTTCTTTCTTTGCTATTGTCTTTTGAACTCCTTGAATTTTTATGTAATGTGCCCTTTCTTTACTTGAATTTGTGACTTGTGTGTTATGCGTTGGATGCATGTTTATTGTCATTTGCCTTAGCACTTGATCCGTGTTTTTCTAGTCACTTGTTCAGGTCTTGGAAGCTTTGCTAGCACGTTGCCGGGTCTTCAAATGTTTAGGGAGTTTTCTTGATCTTTCACTCTTTAATTTGCATGAGGACATTGCCAAGAATAAGTGTGGGGAAGGGATTATATGTGTGATATGGTTATGATTGTGAGTTGCATCGGATACTTGCACTATTGAGATGCTTTGTGAATGGGTAGCCATGATGTTAACCTTGTGAATTGTTAGGAATTGAGAAATTGTGAGAATTTTGAAAATTTACCCCTGTTTTGAACTTTTTCTTTGAGATTTGATCGTTGAGCTTTTGCTAGAACGAGTTAGGCTATTCGAATTGAGGAAAATTTGCATGAGAACAGATAAATTTGTGTGTTAGTATACCCTTATATTTTGAGCACTTTTGAACGTGATAATGTACTTTGCTTAGAAAGGTGAATTGATGATTTTCAAATAAGTCTAAGAATTGATTAGGATGCATTTTAGTCCTATTGAGGCGAAATTTCGAGTTGATGAAAGATTAGGGAAATGAAGTAGGCATTCGTTGTCGGAGGATTATAAGCCTTTCTTTTAGCCATTTTTCACTAAATAACGTGATCTTATTGACCCCTCTGAGCCTAATTGTTGTGCAAAGATTTTTGTAGCCACATTATAAGCCAAATGCACAACAAAAGTATAACCCACCTTGTTAATTTTACACCAAGGTTTGCTCGTTTGATCTTATAGTGAATATCTAGCTTTGGACCCCTTTTGATTGTTCTTATGATTAAAATTTAGAGATATATGTAAAGAGAGAAGAAGAATGAGAGAAAGCTGTGAAAAAAAAAAAAAAGAGAAAAGAAAAAGATATGGAAAAGAGAGAAGAAAAAGCAAAAAGAAAATAAAAGAGAAAATTGTGCGAAGTGTGAAATTGAAAAAGGTGGGATGTAAATGTCTAAGTGTAGGGTAAGTGTTTAGTGGCGAATGAAAGTGTCGTGTGTGTAGAGATTGAATGATGTAAGCTTGGTAAGTAGTCACTTGATCCAAAAATTCCATAACCTTACCCAAAGCCTACATTACAAGCCCGAAAGACCTACCGATCCTGAGTTTTGATTTAACTCCATTAGTGGAGATAGGTGTGAAGAGTGTACTCCGAAGTTAATGATTGGAACTTAGACGGAAGTTGTGAATTTTTCATTCTAGTCTTAGTACATTGTTTCGTTCGAACTCACACACTACACGAGGGTATATTTTCCATACTATTTTTGATGATCTTGTGTTTACGAGTACTTAATTTGATGAGCTAGACTCGTTTAAGCGAAGGTTCGATGATTGCTTTGAAGCCGAGGTTTGATAGAGATGTGTTTTCTTTATTTTCGTATTTCTCGAGGACGAGCAATAAGCATGTGTGGGGAAATTTGTTGAGTGTAAAATTCGCATGAATTTAAGCGTTAATTAGAGTATATTTTTGTGTCGTTTAATGCGTTTATGTGTTTATTTTGCTCAATTTAGGTGTTCAGTAAGTTGGAGTTGAGAAACGGCAAAACGAGGTGAATTCAAGCATTTTTGGAAGAAAATAGGAGTAACCCCCGTTACTCCTTGGAAGAGCAATTTCGTTAACTCCCGTTAACAAACCCGGAAGCATCAACTTTGGCGAAACAAGGGAATAACTGTTACTCCCTTGAAGAAGAACTCTGGTAACGCCCGTTACCAGAGGCAGTAGGTGAGGATTTTTGGCGCAGGAGGGGTGACGCCCGTTACCCCTGGGTAGAGTAAAAGTGGTAACGCCCGTTACCACTAAGAAAAGCGCAACCACGATTTTGGCTAGTAACGGGCGTTAATGGAAATTGTGCATGAATGGTAACACCCGCTACCTAGGGCGGCGAGAGGATTTCAGTTCAGCTATTTAGATGGGCAATTCAGAGTATTTTGGGGGTTTTTTTCCTGAGTTCGTGACCTAGCTTGGAGAGAGAGATACAGAGCTTTGGAAAGAGTTATTCAGAGAGTTTCGAGAAGACGAAAGGATTGAATTCTTCAAACAATTTCAATTTTTTCGATTTTATTTATTGCTTTAATCATCAAACTAATTCCTCTAAGCTTTGTTTTAATTCGTTTTACATGTTAGATTTGTTTTCCAGAATTTATGAATGTTTAGGATTTCATTTTTGAGACTTTGTTTTGATTTGATGGATATGAATTTCTTTAATGCAATTTCCTTTAGTTTTATGAGTTTTGAGTTAATTATGAGTAGCTAAACCTCTAAGGCTTGGGGAGCGATGATGAATGAATGCTAAGTGTTCGATATAATGCTTGAATGACTTGTGTTAATTCTTAGTTTTGAAAACCTGGTTTGGATTGAATTGCAATGGTCTGGCCAACCTTAGCATAATCTAGGATTGCATTGAGAAATTAATAGTAATTGAGATTGTTTGCATAACTAGTAGCTTAAGAGTTCAAAGAGATTTGATTCTTAATCTATACAACTCGTATTCTTATTTCATGTTAAGCCGCTAGAACTTGAATTGCACTAGTCTTGATCAGATTGGTTTAATTAATTATTGATGATTGTGAGAACAATGTTGAAATTAGTTGAATACTTAGTTATACCTTGAAAAAGGATAATACAAATCTAAGTGACTAGGTTGTAGACTTGCACTTGTCAACCGAGTATTATATTGAATCGTGAATGCATAGTTATTACTCCCCAGCCTAATTAGTTTATTGAGTTTTATCCACATTTGTTGAGTAGTTAACTGTGTTTTATTCTAGTTAATTGTTAAATTTTCATTTTAGTAGATTAATAACCAACTTGAATTCGTTCGGTCTTTAGATTAGAAAGAGATATTGAGTGGTGATTGATTTCCCTTCCCTGTGGGTACGATCCTGTTGTGCTACGCGTATATCTTCAATGTACACTTGCACGATTGGTTTAACTTAAAATCATAACAGCAGTGACCCTAATTAATTAATTCCAAATTGATTAATTAGTCCATAGATCACACTACCATAATCTAGCAACAGGTGTGTGACCCCTAGCTGAATAAGAATGTCTCAATTCGAAAAAACCTTTAAGTCATTGACATATGTGAGACATAATCCTCCTACATCCCATCTCTCAATCAGGATCTAGGACAAGGGAATAATTATAACCCTAAAAATCTCGATCTTGAAGTTAAGTGCATTTCATATCCATTTGATCTCGATCTAAGAAACCCATTTCTTGATCTCGATCCACTGCCTTGGCCAAGGACTCTATCATGGCATATGAATGACTTACACAATAAGAGATCAACTTGCTAATGCAAGTGTAGGTCCTTTATCGATTCTCATATGCTTCCATGTGCCACTTGTGCAGCCCCAGCATAAGCTTTGAATCAGTTGTCTAAGGCGACACCCTTTAAAGCGTATACCAAAGACTACAGAGTTAGCCCACAAAGCACCGATGAAATCTCAAGTCTAAGGACTACTTAATCACATCAATGACTCGTGAGATATTTCCTAATCTAAAATTTTCTATTTCCAGAAATAGAAACTTCCTCTCCCATTTACGAATCTTCTCACACGGGATACCTCAGTGTACCTACTTAGATGAAGTAAGCACCCCCATGTATCACGCACGTATCAATCAATACACCTTGCACCCCATGAAACAAGATGGTCCTTTTTAAGGGCATGATCACACGAGCAAGCCTCAAACGAGTTAAAGTGACACTCCCACTGCCTATTGGACTCATCGACTTAGAGTGATTTCTAATCATGACCTTCATGATTTAGGGCTCGTCTCATGAACATTTCACCTAAATGGTAGAGTCCTATAAGTCATATTGATTAGGGGAGTTCTTATACATGTAAAGCTAATATATTCAAACAATCTGACAAGAGCATATAAACAAGTGTTGCCTTAGTTCGTTTATTATTCAAAGATTGTCTGTGATTTACAAAAGGAAAAGTACTAAGCAGACTATTACATCGACTTTCAAGGCACTATTCCTAACACTAAAATCCCATATATGCTCATTTCTAACCCGCATGTGACTATATATTATATATATAGTTAAATATGTGTTATTTAAAGTATGTTTAATAACCTTATTCTATTGATTTGCGGATTTTAAAAGATATATGTATGAGCATATATGCGCTTGTGTTTTGTAATAGAAGTTTTTGTTAATGTAATGTTGTGCGAGTAAAGCTATAATGAAATGGTATTGGAATGTAATGAAATGTTTGGCCTGAAAACTATGGGTTGGGAAGCCGGTACGGTAGCGGGCTATCGGACTATCCCTGAACATAGTTTCCATTTGAGGTATCGCGCGTGAACCCGGGAGATAGGGAAGGTGTGGTACTCTTTAGCTGTCGGCATCAAAACCCAGTGAGGACACATTGTGGGATAGGCATTGGGAAAAGTGCCATAGAAATCCGATTCGTTGTAATCTATTTTAGGATTTTTCTTATATCATAAACAATCTTTGAATAATAGACGTTTGATATTAATCATAGGTAAACACTTCTTTATGTGCTATTGCGTGTTATATGTGTTTTCTATTACTTGTCCATGTATTAGAATTCCCCTAATCCATCAGGCCGTTAGGGACTTTGTCATTAGGTGAATGAAACTTGAAACAAGCCCTAACTTAGGCCGGATTAGAAACTACTCCAAGTCGATGAGCCCAACGAACAGTGGGAGTGTCAATTAGGCTCAATTGAGGCTTGCTTGTGGGATTGTGTCCTTAAGAAGGATCACCCAATTTCATGAGGTGTAAAGTGCATAAGTTGATGCATACGCAATACACTAGGGCGCTCATTATAAGAATGAGTACACTGAGTTATCCCGCATGAGAAGATTCCTAAATGAGAAAGGACGTTTCTACTTCTAGAAGAGGAAACTTCCAGATTAAGAAACATCTCACATACGCTTAAGGTAAGAAGATCTCTTATTACATAAGTTGTTCATATACCATCCTAAAACCCTTGGCTGAGGTGGTAGATCAAGACATTAAGAAAAGTGTTTCTTGGATTGAGATCAAATGGATATGAAACAAACTTAGCTTTAAGATTAAGATTAATGGGACTCTCATTATTCCCATGCCATAGGTGTTAATCGAGAGATGGAATGGTAGGAGGATTGTAGCTCATGGATATCATTGGCTTAAAGGTTCTTTCGATTTAATTCGTTGTTTGGGTAGGGGTCACACACCTATTGCTAGACTACGGTTGTGTGATCTGCGAGCTAATTAATTAATAAGTGTATTAATTAATTAGGCTTACTGCAAACTCAATAATGAACCCAGAGGGTCACACACAAATATCAGGTTCAAAGGGTATTGTTGAAAATATCAAATAATTGATTGAAACAAGACCACATGTGTAAAGTACACGAGTGGCACGTGAGAATTGATTTGGACGCTTTGTCCAATTGAGAAATTGGACCATGTGTTAATTAATTGGAGAATTAATTATGAAGTCCAAATATGATTAATTGGAGAATTGATTATAAAGCCCGAATGTAACTGATTGGAGAATTAATTATAAAACTTAAGCATAATTAATTGGAGAATTAATTTTAAAATCCAAATATAATTAATTAGAGAATTAATTATATAGGGTCATTAGAATTAATTAAAGAACTAATTCTAAGGCCCAATCCGGAATAAAGAAGCCTAATGAATAATTAATTATTAATTGGAAATTGGCATTATTTATTTATGAACTAAATATAACTTTATCTTACTTTATTTAATTGAGAAATAAATGAAGGATATTATCATCCTAATTTGAGAAACAAAGAACTAGATATTATCTTAAGTTATTTGAGAAATAAGTGAGAAGATAATATCAAGACTTATTCATTTATGGAATAAATAAGTGAAGATAATATCAAGTTGTTATTATTAGTATTTATTTATGAAATAAATACAAAGATAATATCAAGTTGTTATTATTATAAATATTTATTTATGAAATAAATATAAAAATAATATCATGTGGCTATTATCTCTGTTATTTATTTATGAAATAAATAAAAAGGTAAAATCACAAAATATTTATTTATGAAATAAATAATAGATAAAGTCATAAGTTATTTATTTATGAAATAAATAATTATGAGATAATATCCTAAAGTAGTTAGGATAATTATATTGATTAATAATATGATTATTAATTAGTTATATCAATTGTCTCATGACGTAAAATAGAGTTAGAGAAGAAAAAGAAACTCTCTCTCTCTCTCTCTCTCTCTCTCTCTCTCTCTCTCTCTCTTTCTAAAGAATACGTTTCTTATCAGATTAAAAGAGAAGAGTTTTCTCTCATCCTCTTAGGCCGAAATTCATGAAGTGTCATTCTTTATTCTGGAAAAAAGAAAAGAAAAACTCTCTCAACTCTAACCTATAGAAAGGATGGAGTTTTTTCTTTGGAGTTCAAGCGAGAATTATTTCACACATCAATTGGGCTTTGATGGGAGAAATTTCTTGCTCTCTTTATCTCGTTTTGTGTTTCTTTCAAAACACAGATTATAGGACTAGCATACTCACTAATCTGATTTGTGCCTAGGTGTGACGCCTCGCTTTTTTGTAAATTAGGTATATGATACGTGAGAGTTTAATTTCTTGTTTTCGCCACTTATAATCCGTATCCCTAATTATTTAACGAAACTTAGTTTGGTGGATTATGTGCTAAAGTGAAAATGTTTGCATACTTCGAAAAAAAAAAAAAAAATAAATGAAGACTAATTGCACTTAAATGATTTCATCCCCAAAATTGGAGGTAAAAAATTGCTTCAATGCTAATTTAGAAGGGTTTAAATGCAAATTAAATGGAAATATTGTTGATTCCTTTTCATTGCATTACACAGGCCTCCATGAATTCTTTTAGATAATTCCCCAACATTACTTGCATTTTGATCAGATAAAAGGAGAAGGAAAATTCCATTTCTCATTCTCATTCTTGGCCATCTCTCACAACACACATAAACCATTACAGAGTACCTACCTCACCATCATATACTTCTCGTCCCTCCATCATTTACACCAAGAATAACACCTTTACTACTTCTTCCTCTCCCTCTCGTGTTCCAATCACGTGAGCCAACCACCATCATAAGACGTCCTTCTTCTTGATCGTCTCCTTGCTCTTGCTCACTCCAACTTAGCTAACTCGCCTCTTGTCCTTTGAATTTCAGCAGCTAACAGGTAGAAATCCACTTTCATTCTATTCCACAATTAAAATCTTATATGGTGTTATATCTAGATAATTTTATACATGCTGAATTGAATTGGGAAAGAGAACGTGAGCTCATGCCAAATTGGTGATTGACTTGGTGTCTATATATGTTATATACGTGCTGACAAATTTGAATTTGGTAGAGTGATAAAGTTCTTGCAAAGTTAAGTTAGAATTGATAATATTCGATCATGATAGATGAATTTTATGAGCTAAGAATGATATAAAGCACATTGGAAGTTAGC
The DNA here is from genome assembly GCA_037501455.1 of Lantana camara. Taxonomy (NCBI): domain Eukaryota; kingdom Viridiplantae; phylum Streptophyta; class Magnoliopsida; order Lamiales; family Verbenaceae; genus Lantana; species Lantana camara. The sequence continues at coordinate 95,267,138 of CM074857.1, read as the reverse complement.
AAAACATGAGAATCTAAGAACCTTACAGCCTAGAGTTGAGTAGCGGTTGTCTTCAATGAATCTGTCAATTGTCATAGTTAAACACATGAATCATAGCTTTTTAGAATTATGAAATCTGATACTTTTAATGCCACACAGTCTGAAGCCATGTGAGTTGCATGATATTAAGGTTTGGGAATGATGTATGTATGAATTAGTAGTGAATTATGGTGCTGTCATGATTTGTGCAGTGACTTCGGACGTAAATTCCGAATACATACGACCTTATTTTTCCAAAACTGTTTTAATTGGATATTCCTTACATATTCAAGTTTCTCTCCGTAAAGATTCGTGTTCATCCGAGTCCGTTTGATACCTCGAAAAAATCCCGAAAGACACTGGTATCACTTTTTTGCCCTGTTTTTGAATCTGAAAGTTTAGACTGATCAGAAGGACTAAACCTTTGAATTTTGCAAAACTGTTGTACCTGGATAATTCTAGTATATTAAGGTTTATGTCTGTCCAATTTTATGTTAATCGAAGTTCATTTGATACCCCGAAAAAAATACGGAACGCCCTGTTGTCCCCTGTTTCTCGATCTGGATTAGCAGCTTGAGCAGAAGTAGTAAACCTTCGAATTTTTCAAAACTGTTTTACAGGGGTTCTCTTATATGTGTCTGGAGTGTGCCTACAAAAATTCAGAATTTTTCAACCTCGTTTGGTATGGTAAACATAATTTTCTTTAAAACGTGTTGCTGCAGGCAAATTTCTGTTTCATGTCAACTTTGTATTTAAATCTGTAATTTTACAGAAACATACAGGGAGTAAGACCTATACCATTTAAAAGATCTGTATGTCTAGTTTACTAGGAATTTTGCGGTTCGTTAAAATACTTCCTGAGCCATAAGTTATGACGATTCTTCTACAATGTGTACGTGCTAAAAGTTTCTGCACAAACAACTTTATAAGTGATGAACTTTGATTTTTGTTTACTTTGTATCTGTTATGAATTGAAGCCGGCTAATTATGATCTAATAACTCTTATTTGCTTACTTTACATGTAAATGTGAATCATGCAAGCATGTTGCATTCATATTTCATCTTTATTTCATTTAATCATTATCAAACATAAGTCGTGCGTCTCTTGTGTGGTTCATTGAGTCGTGATTCATTCTAGATTGTGTCTTTGACGCAGGTGATCCACCAGCGGGGGAGTAGACGTACATAACTTCTCTCGTTTTGGCTTTTGTCCTTTCTACAAGTCCAAGGTGAGGTTTCTTTATCCAATATTTCAATACAGTCAATCCCCACCGCGATGGGTGTCGAAAGCGGATATGACCTTAACCCCGATCGATGTTCTTTTATCATCCCGCATGTGATCATATTATATATATAATACCTATAGATATGTGTAAGGGTTATTGATTGTTATATCCAATTAAAAATTGTTTCCACAAAATGATAGTGTATTTATGGGATAGTTACCCAAATGTTTTCACGCGTGAGTCAAGTGCAAAGTGTTTTACTTAAAGTGTAACAAATGAAATGTTTTAGCGAGATAAATGGAAATGATGTTCTCTACGAGGACGCTCATGGGGTACGTGTTATTGTGGGCCCGGAGATAGTGTATGAGGTGAACCGGGAAAGCAAGGGCCAACGGGAATCCAATTACATGGTCCCCCCAGTGATACAGGATCCTAGAACACCACTGGAGGTAGTGGGACTATAGGGTTCTATGCCGTGGCGGGTTTATCCCACCGAAGAGGGCTTTGGGAGTCATGTACCCACGCCTTAGTGTAGTGAGACAGTGGATGGTTAGAGAAACGTATACCTCTCTTTTATCATGAGTGGGCGTGAAGGTTGGATTGTTTATTATTGTTTATGGTTTAAAATGTATTTGAGTGGGAGTAAAGGTTGAGGAATGACTCGTATCTCGCCGAGCAAGTGAAATGGTTTTAGTGTGCGTGAGTTATAGTTATTGTTATTGAGTGAGCTTATACCCCTTATATTATTATCTTTCACCTCACCAGTCCTGGACTGATTCCTCCTTTGGGCGTTGACGGCAGGTACAAGTGTTGAGCTAGGCGGAGTAAACGTGAAGTCGTGGTCTTTTAGTTTAGAGTCTAGCTCATTTCGTTTATTCGACTTGTATATGCATACATTAGCATACTTTTATGTACTTGGTGAACCATTTTGGCCATGATGGTGCTTGTATATATATAGATGGTATCTGATAGCTCTGGCCCTTGGTGGGACTTAGGATTACATGATGACTGTGTTGAGGATATTTTGGATACTTGTGGCCAGTGCGGCCTTTATGCTAGTTGACTAGTTTATGTTGATCTTTTAATCGCTTCCGCATGTGTATCTGTTTCGCGCACTCTGAGTTTTGGTTGTCATAGGTTCCGCCTAGCCAGGGAGTGAGTGTATCTCCCGTTCGCCGTGAGTTTGGCACGTGTACGGATTTTCCTATTTCGTATGCGGGCTGAGCTTCGGTGCGGGGGATGTGGTGTCACTTAGCTCAGGGCGCTACACTAGGACTGGTGTAAATACATTCTAGAGGGCTTCTACTTTGAAGTCTTGAAGGAAGGAACCAATCAAGGAACGGGAAATTCATTACCACATGAAGAACATTTGAGGGTGGGTCAAAACATTTCAAGAAAGCTTCCAGTAAAGTAAGTTACTGAGAAACTTTCTCTTGAGTTTTGAAATAAAAATTGCAAGCCAACGATTTCTTGTAGGAAAATTTTTAAATTTTCGCTATGTTTCGACCCATTTTTTTTCCAACAATAGGAACCCCTCATGGAATGTTAATATAATAGATGGCTAGGATGTGCAACCCTTCCATCGTTGGAGTAGTGGTGGATTGTTTAATGTTTTAGTTTTTCTAATGTACTATAATGTGGAGTGAAGGATGGATACTCGTACTCGCCGAGTTTTAACATAATACTTTATCTTGGAATTATGAATTGGGGACAGTGACTTAACCAATGTTAATGTAATGCTCAAGGTATGTATATGTTTTGTCTTTAAAAATGTTTGGGTGTGCAAAATCTATCCTCGGCTCATAATCCATCTGATTTTAATGTGCTATGCTCTATATATATATTATGTGTGTGTTTGAGTTACCCCTCTCACTCAGTCAGTGGACTAACCCTCTCCCCTTAATGTTTTTAGTTTGCAGGTTTTGAGTTGCTCGAGGTAGATGGAGAAGTGTGTCTTGTCGAGTCACACTTGTTGGCTTAGGTTGGGTCTTTTGTTGTTGCAGTCGAGCATACTTTTGAATTATGTTTTGATATGTTATGTTATATACAATTATAATATGTTACTCTGGCAAATTGTAACTCATAGATGATTGTAGCCTTTAACGGGCATTATTGTTATGACTTGTTTAATTATTTCTACTGCCGCTAATTGTTGTCCTTGCACGCTCTATGTTTAGTTTAGCTCCGCCTAGTCTAAGGAGTGTGTGGTCTCCCATTCGCTTTGACTTGGCCCCGTGTATGGACTCTCCATTTCGTGTAAGGATTCGTGTCTTAGTGCGGGGGATGTGATGGCTCACCGCTTTAGGTGCTAAATCTTTAAATGGTGTTAGAGCTCTAAGTTGTAAAATCGGAGTTCTAGTGTCGTCTTGATGTCACAACTGCACGCACCTTTACCCTAACTCCACATTAGTATAATATTGCCCACTTTGCGCCAAGCCCGCATGGATTTGCTTTTGGGCATCTCCCAAAAGGCCTCATACTAATGGAGTTAGGTGAACACTTATATATTGGACAAACTTTCTCCAATCTTCTGATATGAGATGGGTTTACTTCCAACAATCCTCCCCTCAAACCAAGACCACACCACTTGTGACCTTCCCTTCAAGGCTAATCCATTTTACCTGCTAGCCATCTTGCACCATCGTTACTCCTTTGCGTGACACGCTGTCTGACCTCCTTAATGTCAGGAAGACTTTCTACACAAGGCATTAACCGTTGATCTCCAATTGCAGGTCACCTAACCTGTCTAACCTAGGTCACTTCACCTGACCTGCCAAACATCTTGTACCGCCGTTATCACCCAACGAGACCCGCTGCCTGACCTCTACTTGTCAGGAAGACTTTAGACACAAAGCACCCCTACAGGTCTCATATGACACCCCGTCCTTCCGTTCGTGCAGGTTTGTGCCACGTGTGAGTTTAAATTACACAATTAATTCCTTTTTAAATTTATTTAAATGTTATTTAAGTGACTTATGTGATTTAAATTATCATGCGAATTATATGATCAAAATTGTTTTAATATGAATTTGGTGTATGAATTTGATTGAATTATATGATAATTGGACTTGATTGGATGTTATTTAAATGTTTTAGGCCTTAATTGAAAATAAGCATGGATCTATTTGATCTCTTTTTAAAGTTTAAGGACCTATTTGCAAATAGGGTGTTTTAAGCCATTTTTTAGGGAATTCGGATTCAAATTTTGATTTCGTCGTTGGATTCGTTTTGACTATTCGAGTCCAATGGAACAAGTCCTATATTTTTCTGAATCCGTTTGAACCTCCGAATCTTTAAAATCCAATCCGAACGGACCAGAATTTGCACCCGATCCAACTTGACTTTTCCTTCGCCCTTTTCAGCCCTTTATGGCTGAATTCTTGCATTTTCGTTCTCATTTGGTACGAGATACAATAGCCAAGAAAGCAAGGAAAGAAGACAACCCAAGTTCCTCCATTAAAGCTCAAGTTCTTCACCATTTCTTTGTCTCTCAACGATCCAAGGTAAGGCCCGTAATCCTCGTGATCTAATCTTTATTTTAAGCTCTATTTTATGCCTTGTATATGTGTTGATATGTATGAGTGAACTATAGCATGAATAGTTAGGTTTTAATTCAATTTTTGGAAACATGACTTAGGCATGGATTTGATGGAATTTAAGGGCTATATCTTGTTCAATTAAACTCCTAGGTTGCATATATGTGAATTAATTTCATGGTTGTTTTGTATTTATTAACTTACCATTAATACACCTTGAACTATATTAATGGAGGTTGGCATATTGAATCAATATTTGAACTCCTTCTTGAAAATATGTTGCTGTGTGAGACTTAGCATGAGAATGTTGATTTGTGCATGGATTATATCTTGATTTTTGCATGTGAATGTTAAGGATGAAGCTTGGAGTTGTTGGCCTGTTTTGTGCCTTGTGTGTTGTTGTTATTATCTCGGTTTGCAGCTGCTAAAGGAAGGAGATGAAGGCCTCTTGATTGGGCTCGCTCTCGTTAGGGAGTTACACCTTGAAAAGTGTAACTCCAGTTACACTTCCTTGCACGTTTAAAGGGCAATTTTCTGCATCAAGTCATGGGAGTTACCCCTTTTTGCTTGGGGCTGAGTCACTCTCATGACTGCCTTTGGAGGGGGAGGGGAGGGGAGGGTGATATAATTCACCCCGTGGCTGCTCTTACACTTGAGGGTAGTCATAGCCGTGACTACACCTAGTTTTGCCTACGCGTTTATTCATTTTGTTTGCTCGTTTTATTTAATTTTTTCCACCCCAAACATGATCCTAACGTGCTAATAACTTATAGTATAATGTGTTATGATGTGTATTTTAATTTTATGATATTAGTTATTTCAATGTGTAAACATGAATTATGAACATAAGTGCTTAATTGCTCTCATATGCCATTTCATCGCATCCTTTACATACATTCACATCGCCGTGCATCTATTTGGTACATAATTGAGTCTAAATCTCGGGTTTTGTGTTTGTTTTTCATGGAGGAGCTTCCTGGTGACGTTGTTGAGCCTGATACCTAGGTTGTGGTGGTCGGCACGCACTTATCTCTTATTTTTGCGCACAAGGTGAGGTTTAGGAACTTTTATTTTAGTTAAGCGACCTATAACCCCTATGTGCTCGTATTTCTAGCCCACATGTGACTATATATTATATATATAGTTAAATATATATTGAGTATTGTATCTTATGACCTTATAAACCCTTCGGATATTGAAATTATGTATACGAGCCTATGTAAGCTTGAGTTTTGAAACCTTATGTTATGTTAAGCTTTGTTAGCGAGTTAAGTCATGAAAGATTGGTATATGTGTGCTCTGTTCCATATGTTTGGGTCTCGGGGCTATGGGTAAGGACACCCGGGATGGTATCGGGCCGTCGGGTTCATCACTCCTATGCATAGTCTCCATCCGAGGTGTTACGCGCGGCCGTGGGAGTTGGGAAGACTTACTCTTCGATGCCTTCGGTGTGAAAGCTGGGGAAGACTAGTAGCAGTATAGCTACTCCTCGAGGTTATGTTTCTTATGGATAGTTAGGGATTACATAGCCCTTCTATTTCGAGTTTGGGGATTGTTATGTTATGTTTTCGGTTTTTATGTTATTTATGAGAAGTAAGGTTGGAAGCTTGTTACTCGCTCGAGCATTTATGAAATGTTTTGAATAAGTATAAGTCTATTTTCGATTCATGATTCCTCCTTTTGATACGTGCTTTGCTCTATTATTTATAGTGTGTGGGTGTGCGTTAGCCCCCCCCACTCAGTGGGTGGACTGACCCCTCTCTTTACTTTTCAGGTGTAGGTTCTTTTGACCTCGAGCTATGCGAGGAAGTGTGTCAGTTGAGTCACAGTTGGTTGTATAGGTCGAGCTAGGATGCATTTTAGTTTCACGTACATACTTTATGACTTATACTTTTGGATTTATGGATATATATCTCATATTACTTGATCACTTGGCTATTGGTTGAATATTTAATATTAATTGCTTCCACTATTATGTTGTTGATGCGATGTTTGTCTCTTTTGTGCGCTTTGAGTTTGTCTTAGCTACGCCTAGCATAGTGGGTCTGTGTCTCCCATTAGTTATGACTTGGACTTGGGTACGGATTCCCCATTTTGTATTCGGGTTTGGGTCTTAGTACGGGGGATGTGGTGTCCTACGTACGAGGTGCTACATCTCCGATCATGCTGCCACATCGAAAATTTCATATAACACGCAATCTGCTACTCTAACTAGCTCGAACCTGGGCTCTGATACCATTTGTCATGACTACGCGCACCTTCATCCTAACTCCGCATTAGTATGAGATTGTCCGCTTTGGGCCAAGCCCACACGAATTTACTTTTGGGCATCTCCCAAAAGGCCTCATACTAATGGAGTTGGGTGAACACTTATATACTGGACAAACTTTCTTTAATATTTTGATATGGGATGAGTTTGCTTCCAACAATTGAGTCGATCTGGGTTCTACGGCATAGGATCTCATCACTTACGGATTGCTACATCTACTTCATGAATCAAATCAGATGGAGACACACCTGATCATGAAAAGCCAGAAGTAGGTTGGGCGAAAATTAATTTTGATAGAATAGTTTTCAAAAACAAAAACCTTATCGGTTAGACCAAGAGTATTATTGAGCTTGGCTTAGCAAATAATAATATAATTTTTGATTGATGACAAAAGCCAATATTTCACGCATTATTGTCTCTCTGTATATGACATATTTTGTGATTGCAGGAAATCCATGATTGAGTATTGGTATCCATGATTAACTAAAGAAATCTTGTGAAATAAAGGCAAGGAGCCGTTGGGCCAAGAAAGGAAGAGAGCATCACTCCTTGATTGAGAATCAATCAAGGTCTCCATGGAATCGTAATATTGCAAGAGAAAAGCTATAAATATCAGACTTTCAAGCTCATATGTAATAAAGGTTTATACAGAAGTGACCAATAGCTTGAGTGTCCAATCTTTGTGGTATTCTTATTCTAAGATTGTTTGTTGTGAGGATAGTTCATTATAGTCTGAGCGGTACTTTAAAGCTAGTACTTTAGGTTCCGAGGTTTCCTAGAACATACTTCCCAACACTCTTTGTATTCGGTTCGTTAGTAGCCTTAATAAAGTTGTTTATCAACTCCTGAGTATAAGCCCTCAGGCAGTGGAGTAACTCCGTCGAGCTATTATTTTGACTATTGATGTGGGCGAACCACTCTACATCGTGGTGTGCTTATCTTTCTGTTTATTTCTTTTTTTTCATCCATTTTTTTTTTCAATTGGTATCAGAGCCAGGTTCTCAAACTTTTTCGTGGACTTAACCATCCAAGAGCAAAAGATCATAATGGCCATCAACGCTGAGATATATGCCGAAGGATTCTCACACACTCGTCCTTCGTTATTGGATGGAACGAACTATGCGACCTGGAACAACAGAATGAAGGAATACTTTATTTCTATAGATTATGATCTATGGGAAATAGTGACGGAAGGAGCAAAGATCCCCATGAAAGGTGAAGATGGAAGGCAAGTACCAAAGGTCAAGGGAGATTCTACCAGTGAGGACAAGAAATTGCTTTCTATGAACGCCAACGCCAAAAACATACTCTCATGCTCTCTACTCAAAGGAGAATACAATCGAGTAAGCATGTGCGCCATGGCTAAAGATATGTGGGACATGCTTTAAGTCACGTATGAAGGATCCACACAGGTACGATAAGAAAGAGTTGCCTTGCTCACTCACCAATACGAGATGTTCCAAATGAAACAGGACGACACCATTAGCCAACTGTCCGCAAGATTTATGGAAATTATAAATCAAATGCATACCCTTGGGAAACCCGTCTCAGAGGAAGAGCAAGTCATCAAAATTCTTCGATCGTTACCCAAGGAATGGAATCCAAAGGTTATTGCAATTCACGAAGCAAAAGATCTGAAAAATTTGTTAATGGGATAACTCATTAGATCACTGACGTCCCATGAGTTGACCCTCTTTTCAAAGGAAGAAACGAGAGAGAAAAGGAAGAATATTGCCTTCAAAGCAGATCTCGATACCAGAAGTGAGACCAGTGAAATTCGTGAGGATCAAATTGATGAGAAAATTGCTTTCCTCACCAAATGACTACGCCAACTCACAAATACCAAATCCAGGTATAAAAGGAACTTCCAGAAAATAGGCAGCATGGAAAACCAAGATGGCGGAATTATCGTGTCTTACAATTGTGATGAACCAGGCCATAAAAGGCCTGACTATCCGAAACTAAAAAGGAACTATAAAAAGGAGAAAAAACACACTTCATTCAAAGTCACTTGGAGCAATTCTGAGTTAGAACAATTTGACAACGAAGAGGAATGCATCGGTGTCATGGTGAAAAATGACGTATACTCTAAATCTTCTGACTATGAATCTGAAAATGATACAAATATGCAAGAATTGTTTGAAAATTGTCAATCTAAATATGAAAAACTTATAGCTAGGAATAAAATTCTGGAAGGCAATATACTCAAAATTTTGAAAGAAAAACAAGATCTGGAATATAAGTACTTTCCACTTATTTCCACACTTAAAACCGAAAAAGAATTTTTAGAAAGAGATAATGAGCATCTAGCGAATGAAAATACCAACTTATTATTGAGATAGATGAACTTAAGAAGAATAAATACTCATTCACTAATAGGGGCAAAAGGTGCTTTAACTGTGGACATAATAGCCATATCTCATATTATTGTCGCTCAAAACCCAGAATTCAATCTAGATGGATATGGGTTCCAAAAAACCAACTAACAACCAAGGGCACTCAAAGCTCTCGGGGTACCTAAAACCACTTAATTTTGCAGGTACCAAGAATATACAGGAAACAAAAATGGGTATTAGATAGCGGATGTTCTAGACATATGACAGGGGATATTACAACATTCCCCAAACTTGAAAAGGTAGATGGAGGAAATGTAATCTTTGCTAACAATACAAAAGAAAAAATCATAGGTAAAGGCTCCATCAGTCTGGAATTAGGTACGTACATTGATAATATTTGACTGGTACGAGGACAAGAACACAATCTGATTAGTGTAAGCCAACTATGTGATGGCTGGGTATGAGGTAAAATTCACACCCTCTCAATGTAGCATTTTCAAAAACCAAAAGCTGATTTTTGTTGCCAACAGAGATAAAAACCTTTACTGCTTTCATTTCAATGATTTATCAAAGCAAAACTTTGGCTGTCTCTTAGTCGTAGATGATTCCAATTGGCTCTGGCATAGACGTCTTGGACACGCCAACATGGAACTAATATCACAATTATCAAACAAAGAGCTGGTAAGACGAATTTCGAAAATAAAGTTCCAAAAGGATAAACTCTGTAGTGCTTGTCATAAAGGGAAGCAAATCAAAACCTCATTTAAGTCAAAGATAAGCATTACGGCATCCCAACCGTGTTAGGAATAGTGCCCTAGAAAGCCGATTGTATATCCGCTTTGTGCTTTTCCTTATTGTAATCACAGACAATCTTTGAATAAGATAACAAATTGAGGCAACACTTCTTTATATGCTCTTGTTTGGTATGCGTTTACTTTAGCTGTGCATGTATGAGAACTCCCCTAATCCTGATGACTTTAGGACTCTGCCATTTAGGTGAAATGGTTCATGAAACGAGCCCTATATCACATAAGTCATGATTAGTAAAATACTCTAAGCCGATGAGTCCTACAGACAGTGGGAGTGTCAACTTGACTGCTCTAAGGCTTGCTTGTGGGATCACGCCCTTAAGAAGGACCACCTTGTTTCGTGGAGGTGCAAAGTGTATAGTTGATACGTGCGTGATACATGAGGGTGCTTACTTTAATAAGTAAGTTCACTGAGGTGCCCCGTGTGAGAACATTCCTAAATGGGAAAGGAAGTTTCTATTTCAGGAAATGGAAACTTCCAGATTAGGAAATATCTCACGAGTCATTGATGTGATTAATTGATCCTTAGACTTGAGGTTCCATGTTACTTTATGAGTTAACTCTGTAGTCTTTGGTATAAGCTTTAAAGGGTGTCGTCTTAGACAACTGATTCAAGGCTTATGCTGGGGCTGCACAAGTGACTCATGAAAGTGAATGAGAATCAAGAAAGGACCTACACTTGCATTTGCAAGGTGATCTCTTATTGTGTAAGTCATTCATATGCCATATGGAGTCCTTGGCCAAGGCAGTAGATCAAGACATCAAGAAAAGGGTTTCTTGGATTGAGATCAAATGGATATGAAATGCACTTAGCTTTAAGACCGGATTATTAGGGTTCTGATTATTCCCTTGCCCTAGATCTTGGTTGAGAGATAGTAAGTAGGAGGATTGTATCTCACATGAATCAATGACTTAAAGGTTCTGTCGAATCCGAACATTCCAATTCAGCTAGGGGTTAAACACCTGTTGCTAGACTATGGTCGTTTAATCTGTGGACTGATTAATTAATTAGTGAATTAATTAATTAGGGTCACTGCTAATTGAATTGAGAACCTAGAGGGTCACACACAACAACTTGGTTACATGAGTTAAGGCTTTAAAATGATTAAACGAGTTAATCGGGCCAAGAGGGTTCCACACGTGTGAAGTCACACGTGTGGCTCACGTGAGTGACACGTGTCACTGTGACACGTGTCACACACGTGTGTATATATATATATTATATATATATTAAATAATTAATTAGTTAATTATTTAATAGACTTTGGTTTAATTTTGAATTAAAAAGAAAGTCTAATTTTGGAGAAAATAATCTAGTTAATTAATTATGAATTAATTAATTAGATAAAAATAAGTTATTTATTTTATAATAAATAAAGTATAAAATTATCCAAAAATAGTTTGGATATTTTTTAGCTCTCTTAAAAGTTGACTTGAATTAGAATTCAAAGTCAAAGTTGGAAAATACTTGATGATCAAGTAATAGGAGAGAGGGACCAAAATCCTAGCCCATAAAGGACTAGGAATTTCGGCACCCCTTCCCTATAAATAGGGGAGCTCGAGCTCCTTATGGAGCTAATAGACAATTCTTGGTTCATGTGTTGAACACCTTCCTTTCTCCAAGATTAAATTAAACCCTAGGTTAAGCCTAAACACTAACTAGAGAACTAGCATCCTTACTAGTTAGATTGTGATCAAGTTGGTGGACTTTCTCTAGAGACTTCAAGTTAGAAGTTTGAAGATTCGAGCTTTACCAAGGAGAGGGGATCAAGCCGCGAGAAGAGCGTTCTTGGGTGGCTTGAAACGCTTCAAGAAAGAATAAAAGAAAAGTAAGTTTTCTATCTTTACGAATTTGGTTACACGATTGCGAGTTCAAGGTCCTTTTGTTGGGAAAATTTTTTAAATTCCGCTGCTTTCTGATTCGTGTTTTCCAACAAGTGGTATCAGAGCCACCTCGTTAATCGTGTTTCTGATTCGTCTCAATTATTCTGAATTTGGTAGAAATTCTTAGGCTTAGGTATTCATGAGTTCTTTTAGAAGGCCTGAAATACGAAACTGTAATTTTTCCTGAATTTCTGAAACTGTTTTCTTAAATTGTGATTTTGAAAACCGTTTTGATTGAAATATGTTTAAATCGAATTTTAATTTTTGGATTGAACCGGGTTTTCGAGAAACCCAGAAATACGAAACGAACACGAAAAGCAACGAGCCTAGGCGTGCTAGCACGTCGCACGCCCAGGCCCGTCGCCGTACCCAGCTCCTCCCGCAACCGCGCGGGAGCCGTCCCGGGCGCGCCCCGTCCCGCAACAGCGCGGGACGCCTGCCCAGCCCGCCTAGCCGTGGCGGGCGCTGCTGCGCGCGGCGCACGCTTGATGCGCGGCCAGCGCGCGCACGCGAGCGGCAAATGCCGCGCGCTGTGCGCGCTGCTGGCGCGCGTCTGTGCGCGCTGCTGCGCGACGGTGCCTCGCGCGGATAGGCCCCTTTCGGGCTCGCTTTCGTGTTTCGTGTTTTTCGTGTTTTCGGTCCGTAAAATCCCGATTTAATTTTATTTTAATTTTATCTTTTAAAATCAGTTTTGTTAAAATAAAATTATTTTAAAATTTTGATTAAATTGGGATTTTTGAGAAATTAAAGCGATTTGGATTTTGAGAAAATTATGAATTTTATTTTCTGAAAATAATGAAAGAATAAAATTATTAATTTTGGAAATTAATTGGAATTTTATTGGTTTGTTGTTTTTCGGGTTTTATTGAAAAGGCTCTTGAACAAGAATTGCATCTAAGTCGTGTTTTAAGTCATTAGGACTTGAAACGAGAATTTTAATTTATTGGCTAAATTTAAATTCTCGCTAAAGCATGTTAGGTGATCATGGGTTTAGATCTATGTATGGTTTTAATTTATGCACATGGATGGTTTAAATTGGGGTTGAAGCCCTATAATTGCGTTTTTCAATTGAGGTTGGAGCCTCACTTATGTGCGTACTGTTATGTGATTTATTATGTGGCTTTCCATATTACTGTTTTTGAGGCCGGGGTATGCCCCGTGTAATTGTCTAAGGCCAATATGAAGATTGAGCCTTATTACTTTATGTCTTTTTCTTTTTATTGTAATTTGAGAGTAGAGATAGGTGGTGAGGTTTTATTTTCATTTTGGAGACAATGCACCCATGGAGTAAGATGGACCACATTCAAGTAACAAGGAGGCCATAAGTGAAGACCCCTCAAAATGTTAGGGAGGGGAATCTCAATTGTTAAATGTAATAGAGATAGGGCTCGTATTTTGTTACCGCTTTCCCTTATGTGATTTAAACTGTTTATGTGGCATGTATGTTAGAACTTGTGATTGTGGAGTGGCTCCCACATATCACGCATAAGATAGGTAGAACCCATGATCATTACATGTTAGTATCATGCTAAGACATGTTATCTGTTTATGTGCTTGTTTGAAATGCATTTAAAGTTGTACTTGCATTAATCAAGACTAATTAAATTGGATAACATATATGTTGGTGAGGTCGAACCGAACAACTCTTCGGTTGATTCGAAAATTCCCATTAAATATTAAGCTCATTTCGAATAATAGGTATTTAATTCGAGATGCAAATTTTGAATTAAATTCCTAGCATTCCATCAATAGGTTTTAAGTTTAGTAAGTAAAGCTAGTTATTGTCCGCGAGTCGTGGGATAGCTAGTGGAGCTTATTAGTTCTTAGTTACCTAATTGATCATTTTTAATGATCAATATTTCGTGGTCAATTTTAGCAAGGGCGATGTCCGCGAGTCGTGGGTCGTTCGAACTAAGTTTTGGTCATGATCTTATGATTGATGGGTCTAGCTTAATGCCTAAGTAAATATGGATGTCGCACGAGTCGTGGGTCCACATTGAAAGATAGGTGATGCAAAAACAATTACTAAGAGTTCTAAAGGTGTTAGAATTGGTAAGTTGTACCTACCTAGGGTTCTTACTAAGAATGTCCGCGAGTCGTGGGTTCGAGGTAAAATGCCTAGGATCTTAGTGCCCATTGGGAAACGTGTTCCTCTTAGATCTTTGGGAATTCTGGATCTTTGAAAAACAGTGGGAGCTACAATAGATTAAAGACCTTATCTTTTGTATATCGTTATAATTCAGCATGCTCACTAGTTCTCTGTTTTACCATTTAGGTCGTAGATTCTGTGATTCTCTACGTGTTTTGAAATGGCAACCAAAAACCCTCTTGTATCGATCCTCGAGTCAAACAAGTTGACTGGTCCCAACTATTCTGATTGGCTGAGGAATCTAAAAATCATTTTAGATTCTGAGAAGAGAACTTATGTTCTCTTCGAAGGGGAGCCTAGTCCCGAAGGGGAGGCTCCCACTCGGGCCGAGCGGGATGCGATTCAGAAGTGGAAGGATGATAATCTCCAAGCCCGTTGCCTTATGTTGGCTAACATGTCTCCGGACTTGCAAAGACAACATGAGGCCATGGAATTTGCTTGGGAGATTTACGACCACTTAGAGCAACTTTACCGCCCTCATGAACGTGTTACAAGGTATAACACTTCAAAAGAATTGTTCCACTTAAGAATGAGGGAAGGTTCAAGTGTCCATGAATATGGACTCAAGTTTCTTGCCCTTACTGAGAAACTTGCTTCCATGGACATGCCACTGAAAGATGAGCTTTCAGTGGATTTGTTGCTGGCTTCGCTCCCACCATCATTCAACCCATTTGTCCTTAACTTCAACATGAATCATGCTGGTGCTACTGTAGCTGAGCTGATTAGTCAGCTTGTGACTGCTGAAAGCACGATCAAGAAGGACAATAAAGTTTTGATGGTGAATGCTCCATCTTCCTCTTCTGGGCCTTCTAAAGGTAAGGGCAAGAAAGCCCAAAAGAAGAAGAAGAAACCCCTTAGGCCCACTGGTGGCATTTCGAAGGGGAAGGCCCAAAAGAAGAAGAGTAATCAGAAAGAGGATGTTTGCTTCCATTGTGGCAAAGCGGGACATTGGAGGAGAAACTGCCCAGAGTACAAGGCTACTCTAAAGAAAGGTATCGTTCTCGTTGAAGTAAATCTTTCTATTAATTCTAGCTCTTGGGTACTTGATACCGGTTGTGGAACTCATATCTGTAATGATGTACAGATGCTAAGTGAGGTCCAACAACTCAAAGAAGGAGAATGTGTCTTGAAGATCGGCGATGGCTCAAATGTTGAAGCTCGAGCTTTAGGCACAATTAGATTAGATTTAGGTAGTTTTGAGTTAGTATTAAACAAAGTCCTTTATGTACCGAATATTATTCGTAATATAATTTCAGTTCCAACATTAGATTGTGAAGGTTATGAAACTTATATTAAGAATGGTAAATACTTTATCAAACGGAACAACTCTTCCGTTCATATCGGTACTCTAAGTAATGGACTTTACCTAACTCAAAACATCAATATTATGAATATACAACGAGAAACAAAGCGTAAGAGAGATGACAAAGTTTCAGCTCCCTTATGGCACGCTAGATTAGGACACATTTCCAAGAACAGAATTAGCAAGATAAACACTTTAGGATCATTTTCTGAAAATGATCTCAAAGAGTTAACTTCTTGCGAATCCTGTCTCAAAGGAAAAATGTCCAAAGTCCCTTTTAAAGGAACTGTGGAACGTGCCACTGAGGTTTTGGATTTGATCCATACTGATGTTTGTGGACCGCTTAGTGTAAGCACTAGAAACAATCATCAGTATTTCATAACCTTTACTGATGACTTTAGTCGGTATGGTTATGTATACTTAATGAAGTATAAATCTGAAGCTTTTGAGAAATTCTTAGAATTTCAAAAGGAGGTTGAGAACCAAACTGGTCACAAGATCAAAGCACTTCGATCTGATCGAGGAGGCGAATATCTTAGTGAAGAATTCCTTAATCATCTCATGGATAATGGGATTATCTCTCAGTGGACTCATCCGGGAACTCCTCAGCTTAATGGAGTTTCTGAGAGAAGGAATCGAACCCTACTTGATATGGTTCGTTCCATGATGAGTTTCACTGACTTACCACCTTCTTTCTGGGGTTATGCCCTAGAAAGTGCAGCAAAGATTCTGAATCTAGTTCCCTCTAAGTCAGTCCCCAAGACACCCTATGAAATGTGGCATGGTAAAATCCCTAGTTATTCTTACTTAAGAATTTGGGGTTGTCCTGCTTACGTGAAGAGGACAGTGGGAGATAAGTTAGAATCTCGTTCTAACTTATGCTACTTTGTAGGTTATCCTAAGGAATCCATAGGATACTATTTCTATGATCAATCTGAGCAAAAGGTGTTTGTTTCCAGAAATGCCACTTTTCTTGAGGAACCGTTCCTTAAAGAAAAGAAAGGCAAGATCATAGAATTAGAAGAAGTACAAAGTGACCCCACACCACCCACTGGAGAAACGTCCCACTCTGATCAACCACAACCAATCACGAATTTCGATACACATGTAAATCCTCCTCTAAGGCGTTCTGAACGCACTCCTAGACAGCCGGAGAGATGGTATGGATTCTTCCATGAAATCTCTCAAAAGGATAATGATCCTTCAACATATGAGGAGGCACTTTCAGATTCTGACTCTGAACAGTGGATAGAAGCCATGAAATCCGAAATGGATTCCATAAACTCCAACCAAGTTTGGACCTTGGTAGATTTGCATGATGGGGTCAAACCCATAGGTTGCAAATGGATCTTTAAGAGAAAGCTTGGAGTTGATGGAAGCATTGCAGCCTACAAAGCAAGACTGGTTGCAAAAGGATTCACTCAGAGACCCGGCGTGGACTTTGACGAAACCTTTTCACCAGTTGCAATGCAAAAGTCTATTCGGATCATGCTTGCCATTGCTGCATATTATGACTATGAGATATGGCAAATGGATGTGAAAACTGCCTTTCTCAATGGTGACATTGACAAAGACATTTATATGGAGCAACCCATAGGTTTCACATTCAGTGGGAGTGAGCAAAAGGTTTGCAAACTCCAAAGATCAATCTATGGATTGAAACAGGCTTCTAGGAATTGGAACATTCGATTTGATGAATCGGTCAAAGCGTTTGGCTTCATCCAAATTTCAAATGAATCATGTGTGTATAGAAAGGAATTGGAGACCTCAGTGCAATTCTTAGTACTTTATGTTGATGACATCCTTCTTATTGGGAATTCGAAGGATGACATGAAAGTGACTAAGTTATGGTTATCGAACCAATTCGAGATGAAAGATCTTGGTGATGCGTCCTATATCCTTGGAATTAAAATCTATAGAGATAGATCTAGAAGGTTAATAGGACTATCACAGTCAATGTACATTGACAAAGTATTGAAGAGATTCAATATGGAGTCAGCAAAGGTTAAGAACCTTCCTATGAGTGTAGGAACATGTCTTTCAAAGAAGATGTGTCCTAAGACTAACCTTGAGAAGGAAAGAATGACTCATACACCTTATGCATCAGCAATAGGTAGCATAATGTATGCAATGTTATGTACTCGACCGGATATGGCTTATGCACTTAGTGTAACAAGTCGTTTCCAATCTGACCCTGGAGATGGTCATTGGGCTGCCGTGAAGAATATTCTTAAGTACTTGAAAAGTACTAAAGATTTATTCTTAGTTTATTGAGGTCAGAAAGATCTTACTGTCGAAGGATACTGCGATGCAAGCTTTGCATCTGACTTAGATGATTTTAAGTCAATGTCAGGATACATTTTCTGCCTAAACGGCGGAGCAGTGAGTTGGAAGAGTTCCAAGCAGACTACCACTGCAGATTCGACCACTGAGGCCGAATACTTAGCTACAAATGATGCAGCTAAGGAAGGTGTTTGGATAAGAAACTTCATTCAAGAGTTGAATGTTGTTCCTAGCATGAAAGACCCCATTACTGTGTTTTGTGACAACACTGGGGCGGTTGCTCAAGCAAGAGAACCAAGATCTCACCAACGGACAAAGCACATTATGAGGAAGTATCACCTAATCCGTGATATTATCAAAAGAGGAGATGTGCTAATTGAGAGGGTCACATCAGCAGAGAACGTGGCAGACCCACTTACTAAACCCCTTAGTCGAGAAGCTTTCCAAGGTCATCTTCAGAAGATGGGACTTAGAGTAGCTTTAGAATGGCTTTGACGGGCAAGTGGGAGATTGTTAGGAATAGTTCCCTAGAAAGCCGATTGTATATCCGCTTTGTGCTTTTCCTTATTGTAATCACAGACAATCTTTGAATAAGATAACGAATTGAGGCAACACTTCTTTATATGCTCTTGTTTGGTATGCGTTTACTTTAGCTGTGCATGTATGAGAACTCCCCTAATCCTGATGACTTTAGGACTCTGCCATTTAGGTGAAATGGTTCATGAAATGAGCCGTATATCACATAAGTCATGATTAGTAAAATACTCCAAGCCGATGAGTCCTACAGACAGTGGGAGTGTCAACTTGACTCCTCTAAGGCTTGCTTGTGGGATCACGCCCTTAAGAAGGACCACCTTGTTTCATGGAGGTGCAAAGTGTATAGTTGATACGTGCGTGATACATGAGGGTGCTTACTTTAATAAGTAAGTTCACTGAGGTGCCCCGTGTGAGAACATTCCTAAATGGGAAAGGAAGTTTCTATTTCAGGAAATGGAAACTTCCAGATTAGGAAATATCTCACGAGTCATTGATGTGATTAATTGATCCTTAGACTTGAGGTTCCATGTTACTTTATGAGTTAACTCTGTAGTCTTTGGTATAAGCTTTAAAGGGTGTCGTCTTAGACAACTGATTCAAGGCTTATGCTGGGGCTGCACAAGTGACTCATGAAAGTGAATGAGAATCAAGAAAGGACCTACACTTGCATTTGCAAGGTGATCTCTTATTGTGTAAGTCATTCATATGCCATATGGAGTCCTTGGCCAAGGCAGTAGATCAAGACATCAAGAAAAGGGTTTCTTGGATTGAGATCAAATGGATATGAAATGCACTTAGCTTTAAGACCGGATTATTAGGGTTCTGATTATTCCCTTGCCCTAGATCTTGGTTGAGAGATAGTAAGTAGGAGGATTGTATCTCACATGAATCAATGACTTAAAGGTTCTGTCGAATCCGAACATTCCAATTCAGCTAGGGGTTAAACACCTGTTGCTAGACTATGGTCGTTAATCTGTGGACTGATTAATTAATTAGTGAATTAATTAATTAGGGTCACTGCTAATTGAATTGAGAACCTAGAGGGTCACACACAACAACTAGGTTACATGAGTTAAGGCTTTAAAATGATTAAACGAGTTAATCGGGCCAAGAGGGTTCCACACGTGTGAAGTCACACGTGTGGCTCACGTGAGTGACACGTGTCACTGTGACACGTGTCACACACGTGTGTATATATATATATTATATATATATTAAATAATTAATTAGTTAATTATTTAATAGACTTTGGTTTAATTTTGAATTAAAAAGAAAGTCTAATTTTGGAGAAAATAATCTAGTTAATTAATTATGAATTAATTAATTAGATAAAAATAAGTTATTTATTTTATAATAAATAAAGTATAAAATTATCCAAAAATAGTTTGGATATTTTTTAGCTCTCTTAAAAGTTGACTTGAATTAGAATTCAAAGTCAAAGTTGGAAAATACTTGATGATCAAGTAATAGGAGAGAGGGACCAAAATCCTAGCCCATAAAGGACTAGGAATTTCGGCACCCCTTCCCTATAAATAGGGGAGCTCGAGCTCCTTATGGAGCTAATAGACAATTCTTGGTTCATGTGTTGAACACCTTCCTTTCTCCAAGATTAAATTAAACCCTAGGTTAAGCCTAAACACTAACTAGAGAACTAGCATCCTTACTAGTTAGATTGTGATCAAGTTGGTGGACTTTCTCTAGAGACTTCAAGTTAGAAGTTTGAAGATTCGAGCTTTACCAAGGAGAGGGGATCAAGCCGCGAGAAGAGCGTTCTTGGGTGGCTTGAAACGCTTCAAGAAAGAATAAAAGAAAAGTAAGTTTTCTATCTTTACGAATTTGGTTACACGATTGCGAGTTCAAGGTCCTTTTGTTGGGAAATTTTTTTAAATTCCGCTGCTTTCTGATTCGTGTTTTCCAACAAACCGCTGAAACTACTACCTCTAGACCTTTTCGGCCTACGAGAACGCAATCCATTGGTGAAAAAAGGTACGTATTTGTTATTATGGATGATTATTCTCGCTTTACATGGGTATTATTTCTGGCAAATAAAAATGACTCCATAAAGGGCTTCATTCCTTTGATTAACCGAATTCAAAATGAAAAACATACACAGGTACTTAAGATCAGCAGAGATCATGGTACCGAATTTGATGAAAAACTCTTCTCAGCCTTTTGCGATGAAAATGGAATTTATCATGAGTTTTCTGCCCCCAAAACACCACAACAAAATGGGGTGGTGGAAAGGAAAAATAGGATTCTCCAAGAAATGGCCAGAACCTTGTAGAACGAGTATAATCTCCCACAACATTTTCGAGGAGAAGCGGTAAATACCGCCTGTTATATCTCAAATAGGGTGTTCCTAAGACCTTTTACCAAAAAAACTCCCTATGAATTATGGAACAATAAAAAACCAAATGTATCATATTTTCACGTTTTTTGGTGCAATTGCTTTATCCTAAACGGTAGAGAAAATCTCGGTAAGTTTGAATAAAAAACTGATGATGGTTTATTTCTTGGGTATTCTTCGGTAAGCAAAGCTTTTAGAGTCTTTAATAAAAGAAAAGGAGTTGTTCAAGAGTCGATTCATGTGAACTTTGATGAAACTGACCCATATGCCAAGAATTCCTTGAGCATTCCCAGTGCATGTCCTCAAATGATTAAAGAAATCACATCCTGGAACAAAGAAAATCTTTCTGATTCCGAAAAATAAGACAACATAAAAACTCTCGGCGAAGGATCACGAGATTTAGATAAAAGTTACGGTGAAATCAACTCAGATAATGCTGAAAGCAGAACTAAACAGGTTCCAAGGAAATTCAAACATGCCTCTAGCCATGCACTAGAAAATATCATTGGAAGTGGTGATACAGGCATAACTACCAGATCAAGGGATAAATCCGACAATGCCAATCAGGCCATGATCTCGATCATTGAACCGAAGAATATTAATGAGACTCTCACTGACATTCATTGGATCAAGGCAATGGAAGAAGAAATGGCTCAATTTGAAAAAAATCAGGTATGGACCCTTGTCAAGAAACCTATTAATAATCTATAGTTGGAACAAAATGGTTTTTCAGGAACAAGCTAAACGAAAATGGAGAAGTCACCCGAAACAAAGCCAGACTTGTGGCCAAAGGGTATAGCCAACAGGAAGGGATTGACTATGACGAAACCTTCGCTCCTGTTGCCAGGTTAGAATCAATTCGAATCCTTCTCGCTTTTGCATCGCATAAAAATTTTATCTTGCACCAAATGGACATTAAGAGTGCTTTCCTAAATGGCTTCATTAACGAAGAAGTATATGTTACTCAGCCTCCTGGTTTTGAAAATAAAACATTCCCAAATCATGTTTTTAAACTCACTAAGGCTCTATATGGGTTTAAACAGACTCCAAGAGCCTGGTATTAGAGAGATTAAGGAATTATTTATTGGATAACGGATTTGTAAATGGAACTACCGACACCACGCTCTTTATCAAAAATGTGCAGAATGATCTTTCACTTGTACAAATTTATGTGGATGACATCATTTTTGGTAGCCAAAATCCTCTTTTATGCAAAAAGTTCAGTACTTGCATGTAAAACGAGTTTGAAATGAGTCTTATGGGTGAGTTAAATGATTTCTTGGGCCATCAAATAAAACAAACAGTTACTGGAACTTTTATCTCTCAAGAGAAATACATTAATAAGATTTTGAGAAAATACAACATGTAAGAATCTAAACCTGCATCCACACCCATGAGTTCCTCTGTCAAATTAGAAAAGGATGAGGACAGACAAGACATCGATGAAAAATTATTTCGAGGTGTTATTGGAAATCTCTTATATTTAACTACTAGTCGCCCCAATATATTATTTGCTACTAGTTTATGTGCTCGGTTCCAATCAAAACCAAAGGAACCTCATTTCGCACCGTAAAACGAATTCTGCGCTACCTAAATGGAACCAGAAAACTAAGGTTATGGCATCCAAAAACTACACATATTGACCTCATCGGCTTCTCGGATGCGGATTATGCAGGCTGCAAACTTGATAGGAAGAGTACCAGTAGCACTTGCCAAATTCTAGGAAATTGTCTGCTAAGTTGGTCGAGTAAAAAACAAGGCGTCGTTGCTCTCTTAACTACCGAAGCAGAATACCTAGCCCTTGGGAGCTGCTGCACTCAACTAATTTGGATGAGGCAAACTCTATCAGATTATGGATTACAATTCAATCATATCCCTCTATATTGTGATAATACTAGCGCGATATGTATTTTAAAAAATCCTGTCTTTCACTTTAGGACGAAACACATAGATATCCGCCATCATTTTTGCAGGATCACCTCGCAAATAAGGATATCGAAATCTTTTTTGTGGAAACTGAGAATCAATTAGCTGACTTTTTTACAAAATCCCTTTCTGAAAAAAGATTATGTTATCTCAGGAACAAGCTTAAATCCTGCCCATAGAAGAATCACAGTAATGGTGGGAGCCTTCCTTTTTAGACTCCTATCTCCCATGGCAACTCTAAATCACATAGCGTGATTGAGGGATTGTTTGCATCTCTTTATCTCCTTAAATATCGACTCATTATCACAGTCATGGTTAACCGACGCGGTCGCGGGGAACGGAACGGAGGCCACCGTTCCAGTTCCGTTGCAATGACGCGGAACGATCACGGTAATAACGCGGTCACTTTCCAAAAAGAGGTATAAAATCTCAAAAAATAGGTTTAAAACTCATTTTAATTTGTAATTTTATATTAGAATCAATTAGGATTATATTTAGATTTGTTATATTTACTCAAATAAGAGATTGCACATATTCTTACAATGACTACCAAACCATACAATAAACATAGTTGTGTCAATGTTTACTACAAAAGAAAAGTTGGTTTAGTAACTTAATAAAAAGCAAAATAAAAGCTATAACATACTGAAAAGCTTTTGTATTCAGTAACAGCTGTAGAGTATATGTAGATCTAGCAGCAAGTGCTCCTCCAATAAACAAGCTTTCTGAGCCACAAACACCACACTCCAGGCCAGGTTAACCAGAAGTCAATAATATAAATGAAAACGAGGCAGCAAAACGCCTTCATAATTCAACCAAAAAAATTAATCACACAGTTAGGGAAACGTGCCATCTTCTGGCAAACAAGTCAGAAAATCACAAGCATACATAGAGTTTCCTCTTGTCAATGGAATGAATCCAAATTAACCTATAATGCAGAAGATGGATTTCAAAATTATAAATCAGAATATAAGCAAGGAAAATGTAAAAGTTAATCTATGCATATGGATTGTTCCAGGCTTCCAGCGAGCTTCTTATTTCATTAGAAAATGGCTAATCAATAATACAACATTGAATTTCTAAAGAAAGTCTCCTTTCGTCTCTCTTCCAGAAATCAAATCCTTGGAAAATCGTTAAGGAAATCAAATTGAATTGATGAACATACCTGAAAGATCCGCAGCTTGGGAGGACATGAAACATGAAAGGGAATGAAAGAGCTCGCACAAAGTAGACCTGGATTCTGGAGTAGACGAAGACTAAAGCAAAGGAAAGAAAGTGAAATATTGTGAGCAAACAATAATTCATTGTGTGAGAATATAATGTCATCTCAGAAACAGAAAAAGAATCTTGACCAATACTATTAGTTTCTTCACAATCCGTTCCGTTCCGCCGTTATAACGCCGCGGAACGCCGTTTTTTCCAGGCCAGTCCACGTTTCATATAGGAACAGCGGAACGGAGGCTGCCGTTCCCATTCCGGAACGGCCGTTCCGCCCTTTCCGAAGCCGTTCCAGCGAACCATGATCACAGTTTTTCCACACCACACCACTTCTCTTCACAAATCACCAACATGAGTAAGAGAAAAGTCTCCTCGAACTCTCCCTCATCATCCGAAAACAATGTCCAGTTGCTCCACCTTCTTCCCCAGCCTTCCAAACATCTCCTTCCTAAGCCACCTAAACCTACACCATACTATGTCTCTGCGTCTCCCTCGGATCGAGATAATTACTCCATAAAATCTCAAAAAAATAAAGATCAAGTCGTCTACGACACCTTTTCCGATGATGAATTTCCTCCAATGGCGTAAGTGGTACACAACTCATCAAACCTCAAGTTTGACCAAATTCCAGACGAGGTGAAATTAAAAAATAAAGAGGCCAAGGAGTACTTTCAAGAGCTAATCAACCGTCGGTATAACATGGGTAGGTCTGTGCTTTTTGAATGCCTACCAAAATCTGCTCCTACTGCTATGTTTCGAAATCTAGGTCGAAATATTTTTATGGGTATTGATGAAACTTGTTATCCCCTTCTTGCTAAACTCTTCTATGCTAACTCTCAGTTTTTTAAGCAAAACGGGTGGGGATGGGTGTATGGTTAAGTCATATGTTCTGGGAAAAAATATTAAGCTTATTGCAAAATCTATTAACTCCTTACTGGGTCTTGAAAAAGCTGGTATCAAATACTTTAGGATTGGAAAGTGGCCTGATGACCCTCTCTTTAGTTGGGCTGAAGCAAAAGAAATTCTCTGGAATAATCAAGATTTTCCACTTGGCGCGGGCAAGGCCTTAAATGCCTTAACAACTGAACACTTCTTGATGCATAAACTTATAGCCATGACCATTCTCTCTGCCTCTGTTGAAAGCAGAAATCACTCCACCGACTTGAGCTACATGTCCACCTTCCTTCTATTCATGGCCATAGAAAGTATAAAAGTAAATCTTGGGTATGTCATTCTGTGCTACATGATGTACTGTGACTCTGAAGGAACTCACCTTCCATACTTCAGGCTGCTGACCCATTTGTTGAAAAGGTATAAGGAGATTCCTTTCCCAGATAATTGGAAGGAAAATCCCAAGTACCATAAGCAAGTTGATCTTCGGAGCTTAAAAAAAAGATGAAAATCTTTTACTCTCCAACACCTCCTCCAATGTGGTTCTAGGGCTATGCTAAAGCTTCAGACAACTCTGATGAGAATCTTGGTGCCTCGGCTCCGGGACTTCTCCCACAGCCAGATATACCTAGCAAGAAACTCCAAAAGGATCGCGCTCTGGAACTCTCTCTTGGAAAATTGTCTAATAGTATCACCACCCTCTCCAAAGAAGTCCATGACATCAAAGTTGCTGGTTCCCGATTGATAGCGAAAGTCGATCACATTGAGAAAATTATCCAAGATGCTCTTCCCGGTGCTGTTGACTTACTTGATATTCCCGTGGACCTTTTTGTTGATGAAATGAGAGAACATGATAAAGGGCCAGAGCAAAATTGAACAACTTCCTATGTCTGTATCAACTATCATTACTTTAGTTTAAACTATTGGTTGCCTGGTATCTGTTACAGGCTCTGCTATTATTTTGTTTGGTTTAAGTATTGCATGAATAGAGTATTTTTACATGCTTAAATTATATGAACTAGAATTGCATGGTATTAACTATCTTCGGACTTACAGTGCCTGATGTGTGATCTAACCAGGGGGAGCCTGTTTTTTTTTTTAAATATATTTTTTAATGCAGGGGAGCATATTGTCCTCAAAACAGGGGGAGTTCACAGGAATTCCAAATTTGCTGGAACCAAACTCATACCAGCATTTGTCCCTTTTATTTTGTCATCATAAAAAAGGGGAGTTTGTTGAGCTTCGCTTAGCAAATAATAATATAATTTTTGATTGATGACAAAAGCCAATATTTTATGCACTATTGTTTTCTGTATATGGCATATTTTGTGATTGCAAGGAAATCCATGATTGAGCATTGGTATCCATGATTGACTGAAGAAATCTTGTGAAATAAAGGCAACGAGTTGTTGGGCAAAGAAAGGAAGAGAGCATCACTCCTTGATTGAGAATCAATCAAGGTCTTTATGGAATCTTAACGTTGTAAGAGAAAAGCTATAAATATCAGACTTTCAAGCGCATATGTAACAAAGTTTTATACAGAAGTGACCAATAGCTTGAGTGCCCAATCTTGTGGTATTCTTATTCTAAAAGTGTTTGTTGTGAGGATAGTTCATTATAGTCTGAGTGGTACTTTAAAGCTAGTACTTTAGGTTCCGAGATTTCCTGGAATATGCTTCCCAACACTCTTTGTACTCGGTCCGTTAGTGGCCTTAATAAAGTTGTTTCTCAAATCCTGAGTATAAGCCTCATGTAGTGGAGTAACTCCGTCGAGCTGTTGTTTTGACTCTTGACGTGGGCGAACCACTCTATATCGTGGTGTGCTTATCTTTCTGTTTATTTCTTCTTTTCATCCTTTCTTTTTTCAAGTACGGAAGAGAATATTTTCTCTCTTGGTAATATTTCCTTGGGTATCAAACGTGGTTGTATTAATTCTATTAATTATTGTTTCTCTGCTATTATTCATTGTAGTGCTAATGTGATGGCCCACAAATTTGTTAGAAATGCAGCATATGACTACGTTGGTTCGGGGACTTTTCCTCTTACATTTCTGACCATAATCGTTTCTAATTTGCATTAAATTTTGGTCCTTTCGTTTTTAAAAAAATTACAAAATTATTTATCCTAATTTTAATTGTATATAAATACATTTAGCGGGTGTATAGATGCATGAAGTAAAATCCAGTATGAGGAAATCAAATGGGCTTGACTTGGATTCTTGAAATCCGGTCTAAAGGGTAAAACACAAAGTGGAATGTTTGATGAGAGGTGAGAAAAGTAAATGTCAAAAAATAAAAGAACTGTTTTTTTTTTTAAAAAAAAAAAAAAGAAAAGTAAATAAATATTGGATTAGATATTGAAAATGACTAGGCATTTCGTGTGTGTTTAATGTTTCGTTGTTCTCCAGGTCTTAATTTCAAGGTCCCCACACTCTTTGTTTTTCCTTTTGTATTTCAAACTTAATTTATGACTGCCTTTGTTGCTCCATCAACATCACACTAATGAATAATCGGCTCGGCTCCACGCTCAACAACTTCCAAGCCACCGGCGGCTACCATTCATACAAAATTAATAGAAAACTGTTGCCAATTTTTCTATTTCATTTTATCTTTCAAGAACCTCCACGGTCACATTAACAATTTACGTTGTTGAATTATCAGTAACCTCAAAGCATGCCCGACTCTCGTGTTTTTTGTGCTTCTGAGTTATGTGTTGGGTTCGGAGAAATCATGCCAACAATCGAGTTACATATAAAATTTTCTTTATCAATAGTATCTGAATTCCCCGAAATTCAAATACAAGATATTTGATTAAATTAATATAACCTTGAACCGATAAGTTACACGATTTAATTAAACTAATGATGTATCCTTTGTTTCACATCAACCGGAATAATAAAAAAATAGCTAACATTGATATTTAAAATCACTTTGTATCTAAAGACATTATCTAACCATGACAGGTTTTGAATGTATAATAATATGCATTTGAAAAGATTATTTGATTATGAAGGTTTATCATGAATACGAATTTTCCAACTCAATTTAAGAGGTCACAATTTTAACTTCAAATTTTACTCAATCATTAGTCTCTTGTTTTATAAAAGGGCACAAACAAACACATGCATATACATAGAGACTAGTTTGTTAAGTTCTCCTAACAGTATCTCATAATTATTTGTTTATTCTCAAAAGTGTTAATCGAAATTAAAGTGTATACGAGTCGAGCCAATTACAACTCAAGTCAGGGTTGTACTCGATTTAACCAATTCAGTTCACATTCAAAAGGTCACAATTTGAACTTTAAATTATATTAAATCATTAGTCTCTTGGTTTATAGAATGGTACAAACAAACATATATATAAACAGAGAGATGATTCGTTAGTTGCCCTTACTCTATCTCATAATTATTGGTAATTTTTAAAGGTGTTAATCGAAATAAGAGTGCATACGAACCAAACCGATTATAACTCGAGTCATAGTTCTACTTGATTCCTAACTCAACCTCAAATATTAACCAATTTGGTTCGCATGCATCCCTTGTGAGATTCTTTAGAATTATATTCACTTTCCCGTTGGTCAATACACCAACCCACAGGCCACAACCTTTAAAGGCTAATAGTTTGTTTCGTACAAACACCGAGTTAGATTAATTGATGTGCCACAACAATGGTCCTTAATTAATTAACAATAACTCGAAAATTAAATAGACTCGCAGATTTTGAAGTTCAATTTATGGTGCGTATTTCATTAATGTTTTAGCAATGTGGGATGAAGAATTAGTTGTATTATGTAACATGGTAGGAAGTCATTTATTTATGTTGAGAAGTTAGGCCAAAACTGAAAAGGTAAATAGGTACCACCGTACCAGCAATGGAATCATAACAGTGACAGCTCAACTCTCAGCCGACTTCCTTAAATGTGAATATAATTGGAAAAGCAGCAAGCCTACAAGTTGTTATGACCGATGCCTTTCTATACTCATTCTCAAAAGACTACTGTGCCCTTGCGAGTTCAAGTAGTTGTAACACAATATTTATGAGGGAAAAAGATTTTTTTTTCCCCGGAAAGCCTTTTTGCGATTTGTCATTTCAATAAATTTTCGTTGTATACTGTCATTTAATATTTTTATATATAATATACCGTTAAAGTGGTTTTGGTTAAAAATTATGAGACGCGGCATATTTCTAAAACATGTATTTTTTTTTTTTAGTCGTCAAAATTTTAGGTTGAGGGGATGGCGCCTCAATCCAAGGTAGGGAATGCCTTCAGGCTCAACGAGCACTTACAAAGGTTCTTAAATATACCTCACCCCATGGAGACAAAGGGGGATTTGAACCTGCGACCTTATCAGGATCAAACTCTGTCATGCTCCACTTGGCCAACCCAGAAGGTTTTTCTAAAACGTATGTTAGTGGTATTTTCACCTAAACCATTAAAAAAAAAATTTGATGACGGTATGTTATAAATATAAATATTGGCTGACGATATATAGCGAAAATTTATCAGGATGATAAATTATAAAAAAAAGATAAAATTCAAATGACAAACAATGGGTTCCCTATTTTTAAATTAGGGAAACTCTACTTCTTAGTTCCACAATTTAGGTTGTGTTTTTCAAATAACTTCTGCCGTTGGAGAAGTAAAAAGTAAATATAGAAAACTTGTAAACAATTTGAGTGGGAATTGTTTCCGTGCTATTAAATGGTTAAATTAGCATTAAATAATATAATTTAATGATTCGACGTTGTACTAACATACCTAATAATTTTGTATTCGACCCCAAAAAGTGTAACAATAGTTAATTGTGAAAACTTTACACATAATTACCAGCCCAACACCTAATTTAATATGTTTTTAACTTTGTATTAAATTAAATACTACTTTACTTTTATATAATTATTTTAACTTTTATGGTAAAGGTTCGATCCACACAACAGTTCGATGAATTTATCCTTCTATACATAGTGATCGAGCCAAAATCTCTGCCTGGAGTCCGATCGAGAGATCCGACACGGTCACTCTATTTGTTGGGGGGGGAAACGACCGTCTGACTGCTCGAGATCTGCAACGGATCGAGGTAAACGTGAGCTTCGGGACCAACTCAGGGAAGGTGGGTGTGAGACCCGGGTTGGTACTCCGACGCTCAAGTCAGGTTCGATGAAGAGGGTCGAAGTAATTGAGTGGTGACCAGAGTTAGGTGAGAAAACTTACCGTGCAATAAATGAGGAGGGACTATTTATACTGTGAGGAGAGAGAAGTTACCGCCTCGACGTATTGGCGTGGGGAGCTGACAGGTGCCCCATTAAGACCGTGGCATTAAATGCGTGGTTGGCCACTCTTTCCTGCTAGTGGAACAGTGCGCTGGCCGGTCGAGGGGTCTGGGTCGCCCGTAGTGGCCTGGAGGTCCGACTGTGGGTCGACGATCTACGCGGTAACTTATGTGGGGTAAATGGGTCTTCGAGCGTGATGGTCGAGAGGTAAGCTCCGATCGAATCGCGACCGGGACATGACCTTTGATCATACACGTGGAGCAAGGTGATTGGCCCAACTCGACAGCGGATACGTGCCACGTCACATAGCATTAAAGAATGATGAGTTTGATCGTGCGTATAAATAAAAAAGATAACTAAAACACAAGATATTGGCATATATCAAACTAAAGTATAATATTTGTAATTAATGAAGTAAAAATGAACAAGAAAAAGGTTGAGAGATTGGAAATAAATGCGATCAATAGTCGCCAGACGTGTGTCACATCAATATCCATCAATTTAACCCGGTGATCCGGGCGCCTCCTTCAGAGGCCAACGATGGATCCGATCGTTGCACGCATCATGAGGGGTAGTACCTCGCAATTTGGCTTTTGTCTTTTGGCCACCGAGAACTCGATAAATTCTAATCTCATGAATATCTTAGTCCACCATCCTTGTATAGTTATTTTTTCATTTTGTGGGCATTCGAGTATGAATAGCATTTCCAATCCATCGAATCATGAACAATTGTATCTTTATTTGGATGTTTGTGTTGATTATGAATGAGGTGGAGTTTCAAGGGAAATAATAACCCTACAACCTTATTAGTCGGGCTTTTTTTAAAAAAAAAATTGAAAATAAGATTAGAATCTACACATTCAGTTTACACCGTACTTGATGACTTTAAGTCTCAATTTGGTTCTAAAATGGAGATTGTAATAAATAAACAAAATGATGTATAGGTTGATCAGATGATTCTACCTTATTATGGTGTTACTTCCAAGAAAAGACTTGTGTATGTATTATTAGTTAATCTGATTTTATCAAATGAAATGTCCTTATCGGAAATAACATGTAGCTGTGTAGTCTTATCCATAATTCAAATCAATATAACCTTTCATGCATTAAATCGATTTAATTTGAGGTCATAAATACTTCTGCCCTATATACGATTTCTATGTTTTCTCCATTAAAACTTTATTTCTATTAAATAATTTTTGTGGTGGTCGTGGTAGTTGTAGAACGATATCAATGTTTATGAAATCGATACAAATCTACAAGAGTGGAGGATAAGGTTGGATTAATTAACTGAGAGCATAGAAATTTTAAATTTAAATACGTTTATCAAACACTATTTATGGTGAAGTTAAGTTATTTGCAATTTTGGACCTATAATACACTGAGTAGACACACTAAGGCGTGATATTAAATGTGGTCGGGTTAATTACACAAACCTCTCTGTCCTTTAGGTCTTAGGGCGGGTTGTCCAACCTTTCATTTTGCACGATTTGCTCACTAACCTTTCAAAATTGTTGCACTTAACCCCTTTTCAACGTTTACGGCGGAATATTCCGATCAAGTTGAACTTTGACTGTCGATTTCTCCTCCGTCACGCCGACCTAAGAGTTAAGATCACTACCATCGTGTTCCTCTCCCCAAGAAGAACAAAATCCATATCCTATTCGACCCTATTGGCCGTTAAAAGCGTTGGAATTTACACGCAAAGCTTCGTCGACTGTTCGTCATCTTTGACCGATGATTCCTTATTCGTTGGTTGTCGGATTTTGATTTTGAGACCGTCATTTTGTTCTTTGTGTCGAGATCTTCAATTTAATATATAATATCAACATGTTTGAAATCTGATTTGTACAAATTTAGGCTTATAAATCATGCCTAAAAACAAAATGAACAGAATATTTTCTAAGATTTCACTGGAAAGGGGTTAAGTGCAACAATTTTGAAAGGTTCGGCGGCAAATCGCCCAAAATGAAAGGATGGGGGGGCAACCCCGCCCTAAGGCCCAAAGGATGGGGTTTTTTGTAATTAACCCAATGTGGCCACATTCGATTTGATTTATACTATTTTTGACCTAATCAGAGTTGTACATGCATGTTATACCTTATTTCCTATTTTGGTAATTCCAGATACTCTAGGGTGTTAATTGCTCTCTCATACATTGTCTTGAGAAATGAAATGGTTACACATGCCCAATAATGGTGCTGGGGGCGTACATTTTTTTCTGGTGCCTCGATAAATCGATTTGGGGATCGAGGTACGGTCACTTTGTCTGCGGTGGCTGGAGATCGACCTAAGCTTTATGAGATTGACCTAGGTGCTTTGGACAGTTCGATCTGGTTCTCATAACGACAACTAGATCATTAATCTCTCTTTTTTGTCGACCTCTCAGACAGAACAGAGCAGAGCAGAACTTATATTACCCGCTACCTATCAAGCTATACCATACTTTACAAATTATAACATACCTTACCTTGCAACACCCACGCTATTCATACCTCTCCGTGTCAAATCCTTAACTTGTATCTCCCGGCTCATAAGAGGCACACGGTTTGAAGCGTGGTTTAAAGTTGCAAAACGTAACAAATCATATCAAATCAGAACAAGCGTACATAGTCTTGTACATAGCGAATCATAATTGCAAACTCATAGCAAATTCATAAACTTACATATCTCGCACATATTTACTTATACTTAAGGTTATAGTTCACATGCATAGAAAACGAGCACGTTTCATTAGGGTTTAACTATAACCTAACCTCACTTTACATCAACGGAGCCGAGAACACGACAAGTGATCCACCCCAGAATCAACACAGCTCACGAAACACCACCCCGGGTACACCTGGACAAACCGGAGACATAACACGAACTTAGACTTAAGAATGAACCACATAGACGCACGACGTATGCATAGGCACTTAAGGGATGCAAACACTTATACAACACTCATATTCAAATCAATTCCAAGCAAGGAAGATCATATCAAAACTTAACACAAACATGAAATACCCCAAGAGATGTTAATGTGCACAATTAATGCATACAAACATGAAAGAAGAGCAAATGGTAGCATTTATTCATATATGAACGCATAACATGCTTAAACATTAAAACCATATCATATAATTACAAAACACGCTTTAACACATGAATTCATATCCATATTAGGTCATAATTAAATCAAGTTGGGATCATGACTGGGGAGGGGTAAAAGCATATAACGAGCATACAAAACAAAACCGGACGAAACAGCGCACAAATATTCACAGAGAGGGGAGACACGCCGTGTCTCCTGTAAAGGCCCGTGTCTCTCCCCCAAAGCAAAGCTCCAAAGCAGCAGTTATGGCGGACGGGAAAAGGAGAAAAGGAAGGCAAACTCGGTAACGTCACCACAAGCTCAAATCACACCAAATTACACATATAAGTCCCAAATAACATGCTTGAACATATAAACACACTTAGAACTCAAGAATCGGAGCATGAAACAAGTTGCCATGGAAGCTCATACAAGGTGCAACAATGGTGACTCAAGTTCGGGGCAAGAAACGAGCAAAAATCCTACAAATAAACGATAAGCACACTCATGGGAACAACATACTACTATCTTAGCTCGATTAAATCACATATAAGCACATTGACAGCAAATTCTTCATATATTCACTATTCATCATCTTCAAGAAAAGCATGAATTCAAGCACTTAAAGCAAGATTCAATTGGGAGAAATCGAAGTACTTGAAGAGAGGAATACAAATCTTACCTCGGATAGTTGATTGGGCGAGTGGCGGAGTCGGAACTTGAGCTCTTTAGTAGAGGTGGAAGAATCCCTCTTCTTCTCTTCTTTTCCCCCTTGGAATCGTGTAGCAAGAAATGAGGGAGGAGATTGGGGGGGGGGGGGGGGGGGAGGGTTCGGTTTATTAAGGCCAAGAAAACCGGTTTGGTTCGGTTCACGACGGGTTCGGTTCAAACGGTTAGAAATTAAATCGGTAGGGAAGCCAAACGGCTTTAGAAAAAGGCAAGGCTAGTTCCGTTGGACCCGAATCGTCGAAACAAATCCAATGGCGAAGTCGAAATTTGAATTCGAATCCCCGAGCTCAAGTTAGCTAAGAAATCGCTCATAAACCCTAATTCCGATTAGGTTCCTAATCTTCAATAATTGGACTTTCGAGCCCATACACATAATATCGAGTTCTAAGGCAACAAATAACATGAAATAAAATTCATATTGACACATTAGGCATGCAACCAATGTTTTAAAAACCGGACCGTTAAGCGAACCGGAAAATCAACTGGGTCAAGGGTCACTGGTTCAACCGTTGGATCAACCGTGGTCGAACCGGTGACGTCATAAATAATATTAAATATTAAATATATATAAATAATAAATAATAAAATATATTTTAAAATTTACTTTTATATTTTCTCAATTTATATACAAATATAAGAATATTATAAACAATGAATAAAAAACCAAAGATTATGAACTAAAATAAAACATAAATTCATAATTCATGATTCGTAACATGAACATTTAAAGTTCAAAAGTTCGAGGTAAGAAAATAATCATCCCAAATTAAATGAAAAATACATAATACATTAGTTTTGAAGAAGTTGTTGCAGAAAACATATAGAAATAGTGGAGAAAAATACAGAAAATTAGAGAAATTGGGGTTTAATTTTATCAATTTATTGTTTTTTAAAAAATCGAACAGTTCACTTGACCCGAGGACGGTTCGTCGGTTTTACCGGTCGAACCGCGATTAAGAACGGTTCTCTCAAAATATCACGGTTTTGAGCCTTGTCTGGTTTTGGGGGGTTAACCGGACCGTTCCTTGAACCGGTCGACGGTTCTAGCGGTCGTGGTCGGACCATCCGGTCCGATCCGGTTCTTAAAACATTGCATGCAACGTCACATATTTACAATTAAAGCAATTAAATTGCGTAATAAAATCCACTCGAGATGTCATACCTGGATTGCCGAGAAGACGGGTGTCACATTTGCACTTGCATTCACACTATATAACTTAGAACCCCGACATGTGGAATCAACCAAACAATCGGGTTCGGATCAAATTTGGGGCCTTCCCATACTAAAACCAGCTGCCTCGAATTCGATCGGACCCGACCCATACTCGAATTAGCCATCCTTAGGTATTTTAGTTCACACGTAAGGTTTATTATAAGACACCCCAAAAATAATTTAAAAATCAAAGAAGGAAGGCCAAAAGTGTAATATTTCATAAATGATGTAATAAATAAATCCATCCAAAGATACACAACAGTAAAAGAAATCCCATGAGCAAAATAAAACAAAATTATATTTTTGTGAAATTTGAGATCATTGATGCATCTTTATCAGTGATATCTTTACCCGACCTGTCTCTCTCCTCCCTCCCTCTCTCTCTCTCCTCTTCTTTTTGCAATGATTCTAAAACTCTTTCTTGCTCTCCCACTTCTCTATGTATTATTTTGCTCTGCTCACATCAAAAGTAAATTCAAGGCTATGGGAAAGCTTGCAAAATAGATATTTTATTTAATCTTCACAGTTGCATAAATACTCTCTCTCTCTCTCTCTTCTGAGTAGGTGCAGAAGGTGTATTTGCCTCTGATCCCAAGATGAGGCCTTTTCCCATCTCCAATCAATATCAAAGAAAAACTGCTTGTCTCCACCTCATATACATACAATAATAAATATGTAACATCTGAAACAAAGTCTGAATTGATCAGTGAATAAAATATATTTGACATCAGAGGAGAGAAATTAGAGAGGGAGAGAGAGAGAGAGAGAGAGGGTGAGATTGCTTGTGTAAACAAGAAACCCTTTCTCAAGTGGTCCTCACCTCATCACTTCCAAAACTTCAATCTCACCTTTAAAGCCCTTTTCCCCTTTCGCTTTGATTTCCTCACAACCACCTTTTTTCGTGTTTTCTTTCACAACCCCACAAACCCACACACTGTACTACTATATATTCACACACACACACACACACAAAAAAGACTTGATTTTTGGTGGCCACATATCGCCAAATATGCAAGAACAGGGCCTGAGTATGATGGGTTCTGGAGCAATCGGAGGAATCAACGATGTGTCGTCCATGGCTGTTGCCGGCGAGATGCACCACCAGCTGAAGGCGGAGATCGCCGCCCACCCCCTGTACGAGCAGCTGCTGTCGGCACACGTGGCGTGCCTGCGCGTCGCCACGCCTATCGATCAGCTGCCCCTGATTGATGCCCAGTTATCTCAATCGCATCATATATTGCGCTCTTATGCTCAGAATAGTGCTCATCATTCACTTTCTCCGCACGAAAGGCAAGAACTTGACAACTTTTTGGTACGTTCTAATGAAAACCCACATCTTAGTTATAGATTTTTTTTTCTCTTTTTACCTGTTTTCAGTTTGTTCCATCATCATGATTCATGGGTTTGGATTAATTCTTATAATTTATGTTATATATATATATTTATATTTATATTTTTGGGTTTTTGGTTTGTCTGAGTTTTCACGGCTTTTTTTTTTGTGTGATTATGTGTGAAACAGGCGCAGTACTTGTTAGCTTTGTGTTCATTTAGAGAGCAGCTGCAGCAACATGTCAGAGTCCATGCTGTTGAAGCTGTCATGGCCTGCCGTGAAATTGAGCACAACTTACAATCTCTCACTGGTAATCTTTCTTTCTTTCTCTCTCTCTCTCTCTGTATATATATATATATATATATATAGTTTTTACAGTTGGTGGTGAATTCTTTAACCTTGTACAATATCCTACGGATATATGTTGTCCTCTTTGCAATTTTGGAGGAGTACAAGAAACCAGCATATAATAGGGTTAGAGTACAAGAAACTTACACAGGATAATGTTATTTATTCCTTACATTATTACTAATTCAAGAATAATTGGGCTTAGATAAATCTGAGCACTCCAAGGAGACACGGCTCCATCAATTTACAGATTAATTATTTGAGTGGTAATTTAATTACCAAACAGGAAGTCTAATAAACTTTATATTAATCCCACTTGGTATTCCATGATTTGTATATGATAGGTTGATTCGTTTGGTAGGCAGCTGAGGATAAGAAAGCGATGTGCGATTTTTGTAAGGTAGTGTGACCGTACAACAAGAGGTGGGTAGGGTGGGGTCCATTCAAGAGTAGTTTATATAGTTAGGAGAAAGAATTTTTTATTTAAATTTGTTGTGCTGTTGAGTATGGTGATAGAGGAACATTAAGTTACAACGAAAAACCAACCAATAAAGTTGAAGAAAGTTGCCATTGACAACCCTTGAAGCTTTCTGTGTTGGAATATTGTTCTGTTTGTTGCTACCAAACTTTGGTTTTAAATTCTAAGTATGGAGAATTGTTGGGATTCCTTTAGTTGGAATTAAAGATCAAATCTTGGTGGTTGTGGGTGAGTTTTATTCTTTTGCAAGTGACTATGGTTGTCCATACAGCATACTTGAACTGTAATCTTGGACTGGTTATGCGATGGTATTAGTTTAGACGAATATCGTATGGGAATATTGATTGTATTCTAAGATATTAGGGAGAGTATATCCCCTTTTTGTGATAGTATGGAAAAGGGGGTGGTTGAAGGAATATTTTAGAGTAAATTATATATGTATTGTAGAATAAAGAAAATTGAATGAAATCCATAGTAAATTAGAGATTAAAAAGATTATTTTAGGGATAATTACTGACATACTATGAGGTTTCCACCTAGTTACACAAAACTTTACTTGAGGTTTAACTTTAGAATCAAAAACCTCGTTTTGCATACTATGAGGTGTGGCCTAACACATGCTATTTTAGTCATGAATTTAGATTTTAAACAATTTTCCAGTCAGTGCCAAGGGCAAAATAGCGTATTCATATAAAATTAAAGATGATGCCATCAAGTCTAAGTTTAGTTTTAATTCTTTGAGAGGGAAAGGTTTTGTAATTTCTCAAATCTCATGGCTATCTTGTGTAATTATGCTAAATCCCAAGCATGTCTGTGTAATCTTCTAACTTATTAATTTGCGACAAAAATTTCTGTTAATTAGCCCATCGGGAAATCCATCATGCACATTCTCTTAATCCGTTGGGGAATTTTTGGCCATGAATTGAGAAACATGCAACAAATTCCGTCATGCTTTCTTGTAGTGTATACAAGCATTCATCTATCTCACACAGCCTCCCACATTCCAAACATAACAATAAAAGTTTACCCTTTTCTGTTGCATACTCATTAACACTTTGTTTTTCTATTCTTCGGTTACAATTTTTTTTGTGACTGCATGTGCGAAGCTTAGTCCGTTTTATTTGGAAGCATGATAAGTTTCTGTAATAGCGCGCGGTTCAGGCCTGGTAAAAATGTGGAAATACTATACATATTTGGGTTTAATGCATGGCTGCATGCTAATAAGTAGTTTTTGTGTGGAAATTGAAGCAAGAAAAAGATCGAACCGTCCTGGAAACTAGAAGGGGGACTGCCTTTTGAAGTTGACCTCTTTAGATCAAAATATTTCAAATTATAGGAACATAAAAGAACTTCGAAAACAATAAGGATTAGAATCTGAAGTTAATTATTAAGGATGAATTTTTCATGGTTGCCCTCGATCGAGTTCAAATCTGACTTGCATAGAGATTTTATGCAGGATTGTCGTCTATAATTGAGTATAATTACTTTGATTTTGGAATAGCATTTCCTAGTACTAAAACAAACCTTGTGCATTGGAGCTTGTGTTATTTCTTAGTATGCGTAAAAAATCATTTAATGTGTACTCTGCCTTTTCATTTGATCTTGTATCTAACAATGTTTGAACTGACTAATATCATTAAATGGATGTATCTACTAATGTCATTACATTTGTAATATAAACCTGTGATTTTCAACAATAAGAGAACCTTGATAGAAGGTTCTTTATACTTCTTTTAGTTGAACTATTTACGGGTTTAATGCCGTTAGTTTGCCATTGTAGCTCGTAGGAGTAGCTTATTGTTGCAGAAGATGTTTAATTTATAACCTTTCTTGAATAGCTTAGGTTAAAATCTAAAGATGTGTTAAAACGGAGGCAGCACGTGATTTGAAAGAAAATCCAAATTGTTTGAGAAATCACGTATTTCTTGATCTTAACTGAAAACACAAATCATTTATGCAACTTTCCATTTCTCAGTGAAGTGAAGCTACAAAAAAGTTTTCTAGTTTTTGAGAATGCTGGTGTCTTTGTTTGTACAGGAGCAACGCTGGGCGAAGGAACAGGGGCAACAATGTCAGATGATGAAGATGAGCTGCAAATGGATTTCTCCTTAGACCAATCCGGAGCTGATGGTCATGATCTCATGGGATTCGGCCCATTGCTCCCAACTGAATCTGAGAGGTCTTTAATGGAGAGAGTTAGACAGGAACTCAAAATTGAGCTCAAACAGGTCAATTTCTTCACTTTCTTATGGCTGCGGTCATCTGTAAAAATTCTCATCCTAAGATATCCCTTAATATGCAGGGTTTTAAATCTAGAATTGAAGATGTGAGAGAGGAAATACTAAGAAAGAGAAGGGCAGGAAAATTGCCGGGTGATACCACCACCGTGCTCAAAAACTGGTGGCAGCAGCATGCAAAATGGCCTTATCCAACTGTAAGTTACTAAATCATGGTAAATTTTTTCTTATTTATTAAATTTCCCATATGATAATGAAAGCATAAGAACACTGGAATTTCTGAGACTCCCTATTAAGAAAGTACATGAACATACAATATCGTCATGGCTAACTACAAGTAAATATACTTGTATCAATTTAAGGGATAATTACACAGGGTTTTGAGAAATTACATAAACTTCCCCTAGATACACTGAGTTTTGGCCTAACACATGCAGGCATGCTATTATAGCCATTGAATTTAAAATCAAACGTTGAACGCTAAGTGCCACAGGCAAAATAGGGTATCAATTAAATATTAGAGATGTCGTCATCTTAATTCATGGATAGTTGTAATGTAAATACTTCGATAGGAGAAGTTTCTGTAATTTTCAAAACCTTAGGAGAAATTTGTATAATTAGGCGAAACCTTAGGGCAATGCTGGTTTAATTATGCGCACAATCAAATACTTGACACCCTTCCAATCCAGCATTTAAATTCCTAAATTAATCCCCGACAAATTGTACCGTGAACTCTTGAAAAATACATATGTTATGGATGTTGCAGGAAGATGACAAGGCAAAGCTGGTAGAGCAGACGGGACTGCAGCTGAAGCAAATAAACAACTGGTTCATCAACCAAAGGAAGAGAAACTGGCACAGCAATTCACAATCTGCTACATCTCTGAAGTCCAAGCGCAAGAGATAAAGTCGGTACCAAATGTTCTGTTCTGTGAAGCAAGTTAATGGTTAGATTAAGCATTTAGATAGGAGTGCCGAAGCACGTATATATATATGTTTGTAGATTTTGTAATGTTCAGATAACAAAAACTACTAACACATTACCCGTTTTCACCTGGTTGGCATGCCAACTGCTGTGTGATACTTCCAAACAACACAAAAACATATTCTCTGTAATGATTTTGTTATACTGTAGTAATTTTGTTCAAGAACTTCCGGTTTCTTGTTACTTTTTCTTCCGTTTAATTTGCTCCCGCCTGGATGTTTTCTAGGTTCGAGTACCGCTAAGAACCGGACTCGATCAATTGTTTCAGTTTTGTGGTTCGTCTCCTATTTTGCCACCCACACACGTTAAAGACTATTGGTATGATCAGGAAATATAATTTATTCCACTAATAGGAATGTTTGTAGCAAGAAGCAGAATGAACCTGAAGTAACTAAAATTCTGCTTTTACGTATGTTGCTTTTGGTTTTTAAGTGAATTCTTTATCGAGGAAAAAAACTCAAAATGAAATTTTACATGCACAGACTCTATAAATTCATTTTTAATCATGAAAGTGAATTCCTCACCCCTTTTCGAAAGGCCCAAACTTATTTACTTTGACTAAAGACTAAATTCCCCTTTTCTTTATTGAGGAATAACGTACGTAGTGAATGAATTTGTGCTATAAAGCATTTTTTCATTGCCTTTCAAAAAAAAAAAAAAAAAAAAAGAAAAGAAAAAAGAAGCATATTTCATTGAAGTTGTTTAAGTTGGTTTAATTTATTCCGGTTATGATTTTAGTAATTATGAACTTTTGTAAATGTGACGCCCCCAACTTCCAAAACAACAGTACAGTTTAAGTTTTGTGTGAGTTAGGGCGTCCTTGTGGCTTAAATTGAATTTTCATGATTGAATTGTGAGTTAATTTGATTTTTATATGCATTTAATCACCTCGTAATCTTCAAAAAAATGAATTAGAGATAATTAACCACTAGGTATAACCAGCTCAAAAATTGCATAGTTTGGACATTATTTAGGACTAATTCTGTAAGTTAAATACAAGTAATAATCGATACTTGACGGTCTATAATTGACCTAGTTTGACCAAAAGTCAAACTCAACCCATGCTGATTCCACGTTATTCACTTGCATCTTCCCTTATTTTCCTCCATTTAAGACAACCAAATAGCTTAGTGGTTCCCACAAAAAAAAAAAGATAGCTTAGTGGTACATTAAAGATTCGAGTCTTATTGAAAATAGTTGGAAAATCAATAATAATTATATTTAAAAAAATAATAATAAATCTCCATCATGCCACCCCACCTCCCCCCATCCCGAACCATATTTTTGGCTCCTAGTATGCCTATGAATCATGTGTTTAGCGTTAAATGTATACTTTGAATTTTTGTGATGATTTTTAAGTTTTGAATATTTTTAGATTTTTGATTTTGTTGCTAAATACGAGTCTAATATGCCTATGAATCACATGTTTAGCATTAAATGTGATGTGGCACGAGTCCATTGTCCCACGTGACAACCTTCCATGGGGACACGTAGCCACCAATTGTCATCGCTCAATCTCCTCATCAGATCTCAAAGTCGGTGATGACTGTTTTTACGAGATTATACATGTTACGCCCGCCATTCAATCTGATGGTTGCTGAATCCACCAAATAAAAACCTTCCACCAAATAAAAACCTTCACTACTATGATATAAAAAAGAAAAAAACCTTCACTACTTGAGATGTGGTTAATTGAGTACATCAGAGAAGGGTTGGTTGAGTAATTAATTGAAAGTGAAAGTTTAATGCAAAACTAAGGATAACAAGACAAATTAAATCGGGTGATTAGAGACTATAATTAACAAAATGAAGAATAGATTATTCTAGTCAAGTTATTTATACAATTCATGCTAGAGATTCCGTGATTGGTGAAATAATTAACTTTAATTCCTTAGGTAGATAGGCTATGGTGACAACAAGATTTGTACACCTAATTCTTTCTAAGTTATATGATGATTATGAAACGATCATTAACCATTTCTTTTTATCACAAAGTAGTCTTGAAGACACGGTCCTAAGATTTTAAGCTTGCAATAACATTAATAATGAAAAGGATATCGATCCTAAGCAGCAAACTCACAAGCTCGGATTGTTTATTATGCATGCATCTCATCACTCTCAAGCAACAAAGGTAAGCTTTTAATGATGTTTAACTCTTAAGCACGTTTACAATGACAAATATGGATCAAACTAGTTGTGCAGTTAAGAAGGACAAGCATCAAGACATTGATTGATCAAAAAATTATCTCAAAAAAGGTCTATAGCATTCAACCAAGAAACATGCATATACCAAGGAAATTAAAGCTGTAAAAGATTAGTTAAACCTCACAAATCAAGCATTACTGATAAATAACTTAATTAGAATTTAAAGATTTAGCTATTGTTCATCTTTATAAAATAATTAGCTAGCAAACTGTCCAAAAACTGGAATTAAAACCGACAAGGTTGTCTACAAAAGTATATCAAAATCCTTCACAACCTAACCATAAACTTTAACTAAAAAGAGAAAAGGGCAAAAGGAAGATCTTGCTCCGATCCCTGTTTCTTACTGTTTCCAGTTGCTATTGCTGCTGCATGCTTTTCCTCCTTTAAAAATTGAATAAACCCTTCCTTCTCAATTAAGCTTATAAACCCCAAAAATTCCCACTTTTAGAAAGTCCACAAATCATGATTAACAATTCTTGAGACGTAAAAAATGAGATAAAGTAGCCGCAACTGCAAGTGGGTCTAATTATAAAAAGTAAAGTCAGCTGCAATTGTTGACCAGGGTGAGCTATCTGCTACGTCACCCTTTAGCTGTGGTCATGGCTTAGGTCTTTTTCATCACTTGTTGCTTTATTAGTCCAGATTCCATGTTAATCCTTCATTCCAACATAAATAGACCTATAAAGCTACACTTAAGCAAAATTAAGCAAATTTCCAGTTAATTACAGGGGGAAAATCAAAGTATTAGAAGAACAATTTACACACTAACACGACCCTAAGCTCGAGCGCCTGATCGAGGATCTCGTAGGTAGCTCGAGTATTAGTAGGCCCTTTTAAGTGCCACGTGGCACACTAACCTCGCGCGTAACCGTCATCGCAAGAGCATTAAATACACCATTGTAGTGCACTAGTGTTAAACCCACACACTTCACACGGCGTTCGTCACCACCCCACGACTGAGGGTATAAATACCCCCTCATTTATTCTGACAGGTAAGTACATTAATTGCTCCTCTATCTTGACTTTGTTCATTTTACCCTATACAAGACACTGACTTGACCGCTGGAGAGCTAACCCTGGGTGCAAAACAATCCTATTTCAGTTGGTCTCGAGCTCACATTTGCTCATCTTTTCAGATACTCCCAGTTCGAACAAATTACCTATAATACAAATCTTTAAGTGATCGACCTATTCCAAGCTCGAGCTCAGCCAGCAGGAATTCAGCTTAATCATTTTGGTGCCATCTGTGGAAAAACTCAAAAAGAAGAAGCCATCATAACGTTATGAGAAACATGAGGAGCAAATGAGTATTTGGTGAAGATGGCTAGGAGCTTACTAACTAATTTCAAGTTGGGCTAGCAATCGGGTCAATTCCTATGTTGGTATTAATCAAGCAGTTGTAGCCGCCCGATTCGTCTACTAGGCGCCCACGCTAAATAACTATTTCCGGGCCTATCATGAGGAAGCCCTAGCCATAGTAGCCAAGGGTCGAGACCTAGGATTGTGACACCCCGTTTTTCTGGCAAGTCAGGTATGACGTTACGATAGAGTTTAATTCTGTATCTATGTGAATTATGTGACATCGCATGCCTACGTGTCAACTTGTAACTCTATTTTAATTACGTGCGCCTTAAAATTTATTTAAATTGTACTTGGATTCAATTGTCCAATATTTACAAGTTAGGGACCTAATTATAATTAGGGTGTTTTGGGGCCTTCGTGGCTACCTTGAGCTTGGAAATTCGGATTCGAATTTCAACCTTATCATTGAGTTCATTTCATTGATTCGGATTTAATGGATTAACCATTTCATTTTCTAAAGTCAATTGATTGCTTTACCGTTTTAAAATCTGATCCGAAAGGATCGCATACCGTTTGGCTCTGTCCGTTTCAACCGACCCGTTTGCCCGGCCCTAAAAAGGGCCAACCCACTCTCTTTCCCCCTCATTCTCGATCAGCACCAAGCAAGAAAGGAAGGAGAAGAGAACACCCCCCCTTGGCCTTTGGCTCTCGAGCTCGAGTCCGCGAGATCCGACCGTCCGATCAACGACCCAAGGTAAGATTTGTGTCCCTTTCATTACGTGCTCCGATTTAATGCCCCTTTCGTGCCTCGGATACGTGTTATTATGCTAATTGGGGAAGATGATGAATAGTACCGGGTTTGGGATTTATGTGTTTGAACTCGTTTCGAATGCTCTTATATGCAAATATGTGATCTACTTGTTGAACATGCTTCGTGGTATGAATTTCGTGCGTTTCGGTGT
This sequence comes from Lantana camara, assembly GCA_037501455.1. Classification (NCBI taxonomy): domain Eukaryota; kingdom Viridiplantae; phylum Streptophyta; class Magnoliopsida; order Lamiales; family Verbenaceae; genus Lantana; species Lantana camara. Next base: position 95,222,268 of record CM074857.1, on the reverse strand, counting down.
TGTGCGGGTTCGTAGGAGCTTGGGGTTGGTCCCTTTTTCCGCCATTGTTATTGTTCAACCTTTTTTCAGTCAGACGGTTCTCAAACGCCCATTTTCTCCCCCAGTGTATTTTCCAAACGCCCGTTTGGTTCCCCCCTATTTTGACCCGAGAGCTTCCAAATGCCCCGTTTCTGCTTTTAGTTCATTTTTCAAACGGTCTTTTACCCCCTCAAACGTGCTTCGATTGACCTAAATTTTAAACCACAGAAACCTTTTGAAGTCTAGGACATTATCCGATTGGAATCAAATAAATATCTTCTCTGGTGTGTGAGTTATAACCATTTTAATTTGGTGTCGCCACTTCGTCAAAAATCTGCTTTCGCTCAACTTCAAGCCTACGCCATTTTCACCTCGCTTTGAAACACAAGTCGAGCCATATATCATTCGAAAGGTCTATTTGTCTAGTTTCATATCCAATAAACAAAACCCAATTCCAAATTATAGAACTTGAGATATTCCCGTTTTTCTACAGCTTGCACATTTCAAAAAATTGTCTACTTTTGCTAAACTTCGCCAAAACCTTTCTTCTTGCGTTCCTTTCACTCCCTTAGCTCCCCTATGTGACTTATATGAATTATATGCTTATTTAATTGGTAATTATTCTCTTATTTGGCACTCCTTGGTCCTCACTTGCTTCAATTTGATTGCTTGAACCCGTGCTTTATATATGTAAATTGAATTCATTTGATTAAATGGCAAGAACACAATCACTTCAATTCATGACATATTTATGATTTATTACCTATTGAATCATGCCATGACAAGTTTCACCACTTCATAAACATTCTTGCCGTGCGTCCTACTTGGTTCCATTTTGAGTCGTGTCTCACAAGTACACCGTGTTTCCTTTCTTCTATAGTGATCTCCTCGGTGGAGACTTTCGCGTCTCGTGGTCTCTCTCTCGTGGTTCCTTTCTTGGTCCTTCTTGTACATGGGGGTGAGGGTTTTTATTTTATAAATGACCTATAACCTTGCATGCTTTAAGTAAACCAAATTGCTTTCATATAAAACTAACCGTATATTTTATACCGGCTATGTACCGAAAATGCTTTATAAACTGTGTAAGCGTTAACCCTAAGCCTATTTTGCGAGATCCTGTTACTGCCCCCAGCTCTCCTAGCGCTGGGCTAGCCGGTGTGGATCCTGTACCTATCCTTAGGCCTAGGGGCATGTGTATGGAGCGATTCGAGGAGGTATCGAGCCAACGGAGACCTCTTGTACAAGTCCCACACTGTTGGACTGGTCGGATATCCACCAGGAGGTTTAGTGGAAGATGGGGCTCCGATCCGAGGGAGTCGTGAACCCGAAGATCATACTGCGTGGATGGCTAGGGTTAGCTACCCGAACCATCAGGAGAAGGAGGTTAACTATACTTGTTTTCCCGTTATTGATAATTAAAATCCTGATTCCTGCTTGTTTCCTGTATACCCACCTGAACCTGTCATTTAATAAGTGAAAAGTGAAGTCCAGGATAGAATAAATACCCGTTCTCGCCGGGTTCCCTAAAACGTAATACATAGATATCCGTAACCTCTGGCATGCCCCCAGTCCCTATTCAGCAGCTGGAACTCGTGGATTGTTAAGGTAAAATGGACATCAACAGAGGGCGTACGGATATCGATACATGCATTGTATATCCTGCTTACCCGTACGTGATAACTGATTCCTGATTTCTGTTACCTTTTTTTAATAACAAATCACGTATAGTGAGATTACGCCTGCCTGACTGCCTGTTTTATATATATATATATATATATATATGTATGCGTGTGTTAACCCCTTCACTCAGTCAGTTGGCTGACCCCTCCCTCTCGTTGTTTTTAGTTTTGTCTTGTAGGTCCAGTGGTTGTTAGGCGGGAGTCTGTCGAGGTCTTGTTCGAGCCTTTGTTCTGTACATACCTTGCATTGTACCATACATTCCTTTCCTTCTTGTATTGAGCCATGTTGGCTACTTGTATTCTTTATCGATTTATTGAACTCGAGACAGGTTTCTAGGGCCCTAGTTGAACTAGTTTTATGCTATTGCTTTGTATTGTTAACCGGGACAGGTTTCTTGGCTTAGTTAAACCCGTGTTTACATTCCTGTTTAAATTGTTTTCACATTGTTATTTTGAATGTTTGATTGCACTACTTTTCGCATTTCCTGTTCTGTTGATTTGTTGGTACATGGTCTAGACCCGTCTAACGTAGATGTCTTTTTGTTCTGTCTCCGTTCGCTGTGAGCTTGGTTCATGTATGGACTTTCCATTTCATGTGTGGACCGGGTTCACGGTGCGAGAGATGTGGTGCCCTCCGTTTAGGGTGTCACAAGGATGCCTGAACAACTGAGACTCAGCCGTGTGGAAAATCACACCACCAGTTCACACAGGTGATCGACTGCTGTGTTTGACCGTCTGGGGGGCTAGGGTTCGACCTAAATCTATTAGACATGCCAATTAGGGTTTTATCATTAGGTCCCGAGATTTGAGAAATCAACTTCCACCTCGTGAAAACCAACGATCGCCTCATTGGGAATGGGAATGAACTATGCACATCTAGAAGTCTGATTAAGTGGATTCTCTCGTTCGACGATATCGGAGAGAGAGAGACCCGATCACCTTTCTATGATGTGATTATCGATACCACCATGATCGATGATGTCCCAAGAAACTTGCCCACTTACAATGGGACCACTGACCCGGAAAAGCATGTTGGCTTGATTTGAAATGCAAATCATCCTATTCGCCTACAACCCTCACATTTGGGTTAAGATCTTTGCTACCACGCTCATGGGAGTGACCCAGGATTGGTTATCGAGGCTAACTCGTCTATGTATCACAACATATAACAACTTTGTGGAGCATTTCTTAGCTCAATTCTCCTGCATGAGGGGAGATAAACTGCCCCTGGCCTACCTCTACAACATAGTCCAGGGGAAAATGAATCGCTAAGAGATTTCTTTACCCAATTTTCTCAAGCGGCAGTTAAGGTGGAGAAACCCGAGATTGAGTTGTTGACTCAAATCCTATATCAAGCATTGGCTAATACTAAATGTATCGAGCGCACCATCCTGACCCGTATAACCCACGAAATCTGCCCAAACCGAACTGAACCGCTTGAAACCGTCAGTTGAAATAAAAAAAAATAATAGTTAAAAAATATTAAAACTTGTCACTTTCGGGTCGGGTGGTGGGTCTAACAATTTAAATCCACCTAACCACAACCCGACCACTATATATATATATTATTCATAATTGCAGTTACATAAATACATGATACACAATACAATTGTTATGTGTATTATACAAATTGTACATATATATAATATATATTTTTGTGTTGAACTAATATTAAACAAATTGTTTAATAAACTATAAAATTATACTACATGCTTTATATTTATAATATTATAATATTTATTTAATAATATATATATATACTCTGAAATCATTATGTATTAGTGTTGCAATAGGTTATAAATTAGAATAAATTCTCATATTCTTTATATTTTTTTTGGTTATTAAGATAAAATTATGGGTATAAATATATATAAAATCCGTCAAACTGCCAATCCACCCGATATATAACTGTACCTACCCAACCCGAACCTCTCAATTTGAAAAAATTATCATGCATTTATGGTTTATATTTTTATAAATCCGCATACTTCGGGTCTAATGATATTTTACTTAGAAAATTACCTGTACTCGACCGCGTACACCCCTAATCCTGTAAAGCCACAAACTTTATCTAGAATTTAAGAAATAGCTTGAGATTGGATGCGTGTTTGAGGAGTCAAAACCAACCATCTTGGATTGAAAACATGACTAAGGTTGACCTCCTACGGCTGACACCAAGTCAAGAATCGAACAACCTTTTGGGAGTAATGTGAAGAAGCACTACACTCAACTCACTCGCCCAATCAACGGAATCTATGGTATTGCTGACCAAAAGTTATTCAAGAAGTTGTAATGGGAGACTCAAAAGGGTTGAGACTCGGGCAAGTATTCCAATTTCCATCAACAATGTGGTCATACCACAACCGAGTGCTTTGCCTTTAGGGATGAGATCGAGCGTTTGATAAAAGATGGCCATCTTCAAGAGTTTCTTAACAGGATGGATGACTTCGCTAAGCAAAAGGTTCAATGAGTGTAGCAATCACTGCCTCGACAGAGGAATACAAAGCCAACCATCGAGAGAGACCCCCACAAGTTACCCTATCTTGGGCGGATTGACATGATAGCTGGGAACTAATCGAAGGTATCTTGAAAATTACTAAAAAACACACTCGAAAGGAGGCCACTTGAAGCTTCTAAGGGCCAAGATAGGTCATGCATGTGGAAACCCTGAAGGAAAGGCTCAACCAAGGAGTCACATTTAGTGATAGGGATTTAAACGAAGTACCACATCAGAAGGAAAAATGCCTAATTGTCCGATGGTGGTCACTCTTGATGTAGCCAACTTCGCTGTATCTAAAACCTTGGTTGATAATGGAAGCTCTAACAATATTATCTTTTACTCAACTTTCGTTAAGATGAATTTACATACTAATTTGAGGTTTGATTCTATAAAAACTCCCTTAACAGACTTCGGTGAACTAAAAATTTATCCCAAAGGTCAAGTTCGATTTATCACTTCGATGGACACGCTGTCTAAAAGAGCCACACTGGAGATCGAGTACCTTGTCATTGACAAGCCCTTGACCTATAACATTATTTTTGGGAGGCCAGGGCTAATCAATTTCCAAACAATAATCTCGATTTACCACCAAATGGTGAAACTTTCAACCCTAGATGGGATAGGCGAGCTGAGGTGTGATGTTCCAACTTCATGGGCATACTATTCGATCTCTATGGAAAAAGTCAAATTACCTAGCAATAAGGTTGTTCATGTATTAACGACTTATGTATTGTTGTGCTCATACTTATACTTGGGGGTAAATGGCAGATGTGTAATGAGTTCAAGGTCTGAACAAAGCCTGCCTAATGGACCCGTATGAATTGCCGAGGATCGATCAACTTGTAGATTCGATTGCCGGGTGCAAAATGATGAGCATGATAGATGTTTTTTAGGGCTATTATCAGATCTTCATGGCACTAGAGGATGAGAGAAAGGCTGCATTCGTTGTGTTTATAGTCATTTACTACTTCAAGGTAATGTTATTCAGCCTTAAGAATGCAACAACTTATCAAAGAATTACCTAAGTGCTTGAGCCGGAGATCAACAAGACAATGGAAGTTTATTTCGATGACATGATCATTAAAAGTGAACGAGCGGATGACCACCTGAAACACTTAGTCGAGCATTAGACCTACTCTACAAGTACAACCTGAAACTCAACCCCTATAAATGCATATTTGGAGTTGAAGGAAGTAAATTCTTAGGATATATTGTAAGCCAACAGGGAATCGAGATGAAAACCGAAGAGATAACGGCTACCAATATATCCTAAAGCATAGCTTGATCAGAGACGTTAAGCGGTGGGTAGGTCAATATCTCTTAATTGATTCATATCTAGGTTATCAGAAGAGAACCTCCCGTTCTTTAGAATTCTCCGAAACATCAAAGATTTTGGATTGACCATGGAGTATGATGAAGCGTTCGAACAACTCAAGCTATATTTAGCTTCTCTGCCTCTTTTAGCTAAGTTGGTCCCGAGAGAAACCTTATATCTCTACTTAGCAATCTCCGATGAAACTATTATCTCGGATATTGTAGCGACCAGGGATAAAAAATAATGCATGTGTACTACATTAGCAAGATCCTCCATGGAGTTGAGGTCAGATACTCGGCGATTGAGAAAATTTTCCTTAGCAATTAAATCAATATCCCCAACACAACAGCATGACCCATTAGCAATTGATTCACCAACTCTTACTCTCAGCCCCAAAATTGCTCTTATCCTGCCTTGATCTATCCAAAATGATTAGTCCTAATCTGTTGTGTATTTTCGGCCCATAAAACTCCAATAATAAAGAAATCGGCCCAACTGCACTAAAAACACGAAAATACATCACGACACCAATATATATCCAAATTAAACATTAAAATCAAGGCCACATACTCACAAATATATGAGAATAATGCACACTAACAAATCCCCCCACACTTACTCATTACTCGTCCTCGAGGGAAATAAAGATCAATGAAACATCACTCCGATCAAACATATTCACCAAAGCGAACTTTGAATTTTCGCCTAAACGAATCTAGCAAATCAAACACATTACTCACTTACATGCAATTCAACTAACTAGTACAAAAGTCATACCCTCGTGTGTAGTGTGAATTGAACTAAAGAATGTACAAAGATTAGACAAACAAGTTAATATATTTCCCATAAGAACCAATCATCAAATTCGAATACACCCTTCACTCCAATCTCCACTAATTTGGTTAACTAATAACTCAGGATCGAAAGGTCTTTCGAGCTTGTAATGTAGGCTTGGGTCAAGGTAGGAAAAAGTAAATCAAAGGCTAACACCATGCTTACACATTTAAAAACCAATCCCAAGTGTTTCCCTTTTATCTCTTCCCAAAAGACTCCCCTTTTTCATAATGAATTCCCAACCCTTTATTGACTTTTCAACAAGACTCAAACTCTCTTTTTCTTTCTTTTCACTCTTGCTTTTTTTTTTTTTTTTTTCAATTTGTTTTTTCTCTATTTTTCAGCTCATTTTCTCTTATTTTCTTCTTGACTTCGCTCTCTTTTTTTCCTCTTTTGTTTCATCAATCTCACAATTTTTCTATTCAACACGTAATGAAACTTTTCTCTTCAAACCAAGGAAAAAGGAGTCTAGACATCAATCAATACAATCCCCAAAAAGAAAATGAGTAAGCAAGGTGTGAATAAGATAAGGGTAGAAAATTGTATTGTGTGTTAGGCTTGTAGCGTGGCTAAGAAAGAAACTTTGCACAATACTAAGGCTCAGCGGGGTCAATCGGGCAATGTTATTTAGTGAAAATTAAATAAAAGGCCAAAAACACCGACAACGATTGCCTAAGTCATTTCCCGAATTACTCGTCAACCAATCTATTTCGCCTCGAAGGGAATTAAAGTAGATTCTAATTAACTTTCAGAACTTTATTGAAAAATATAATCAATCTATCTAAGCAAAGTACATAAACTGTTCAATTAGTGTGCGAGAAATAAGGGCATAAAGTCATACTAATTAACCAAATTACACACAATCTTTCACGTATTCAATAGCCTAATAAGTTCTAGAAAAAATTCAATGTTCAAGCTTAGGCAAACCCGTTCAAAACAGGAATAAATTATTCACAACTTCTAACATCCTCAAATTCAAGTAAACAACAAGTCAAAACAGTTGATGCAGGAAAAAAATAAATTTTTTTTTTTGAATTCAAGCACGTAAGCCAAACAGTAAACAGGCTTATCCCTCCCCCCACACTTAAATCATGCATAGTCCTCAAGGCAGAAGAAAAATCGAGAGAAAAGAGGACTTCCCTGAAGCGCAGATCTGGGGTTTTTTTTCCCACAAAAATAGTATGAGCGTAGGGTATGGTCACACCTAATGGTCAAACCTCCATACAAATCCCCTCGACTATGTGGTGATGAATCTTCTAATCCATTGCGCCCTCTAGATTGGGGATGATGATTCATAGAGGTTCTCAACATAATTCGATACTTTCTCAACACAGACTCCATCAACCACCTATAAAATTGTTTTCCACGATCCCTCACGATGGCTCTTGGATTCCTGAACTCAAAAAATATGTGAGATCTGAAGAAAATAGTGGTTAAGTAATTGAGAACATCTGCATACCAGAGTGTGACCTTTAGGTATGGCCGTATCTTATGGTCAAACCCCTGGAAACGAAGTTCGCCAGCGAACTCGTCACGTATGGGTCTTAAATCTGCAAATTTTCCTCCTCTTTTGATTGCAGAACTCAGATCGTCTAAAAAGTTCTTGAGTTTCAAAATAGGTGCCTGAAACACGAAGGAATTTAGTTTAGCTAAGTCATTGAATAATTTCGAATTTGAAGCCTTTATACCCAGGGGTCTAACATGCTCTAATGGAATAACCACATCATGGATATCATCATGCAAACCAACATGTTTTGGCTTACTCTCAAAATCTTCAACTACCAAAGCTTGAAAGGATTCAAAATTTAGCTTTTCTATATTGTTAAGCTCAAAAGTTTCATTACTTGAGTTCTGTATCACATCAATGCTAAAATTACTAGATAATTCCTCAGTATCTTTACTTGACTCATAAACATTAAATTTTGCAATATCACCATCAAATTCTAGAGTCAACAAGCTTTCTTGAACATCTATTTTAGCATTAGCAGTACGGAGAAAAGGTCGCCCAAGTAAAATATCAGAAGTACTCAAAGAATTTTCATCCTCATAAATCACATAAAAATCAGCAGGAAAGACTAATCCATCAACTTGAACAAGTAAGTCCTCTAATACTCCCTCCGAATATACAATAGATCGATCAACCATCTGAATTATGATACCTGTATCTTTCAAAGGACCAAGATTCAGTGATAAATAAACAGATAAAGGCATAATATTAATGGGTGCACTCAAATCATACATTGTTTTCTTAATCTCAGTCTTGCCAATTTTACATGGAATGGAAAACATACCTTGATCTCCGCATTTAGGAGGTAATTTCTTTTACAAAAAGGCAGAGACATTCTCTCCAACATTTAACCATTCATTACCTTTCAATCTCCTTTTCCTGGTGCAGAGTTCCTCAAGATATTTCACATGTCTGGGATTTTGCTGAATAGCATCCAACAAAGGAATGTTCACCTCAACCTTTCGAAACGTCTCAAGAATATTCTTCTCTTCCTCCTGTTTCTTTGTTTCTGCTAAACGTTGAGGGAATGGAGGTGGAACCACCAGGGGCTTGGGTTGCTCGACAATTTCGGACTCGCTATATCGGTAAGGGTATAAGGTTTGCTCGTACCTTGAAGTCGTACCCTCTGCTTGATCACCTTCGGACCCAGTTTCCTGTCCCTTATCCTTCTCCAGTGGTGTCAGAAGTTCTTTACCACTTCTGAGCGTGATGACGCTAAAATTATGCCTAGGATCCTCGGTTTGCGAACGCAACTTCCTTTGATTCTCCAACCTTATTAGACACGCTGTAATTTGCCCCAATTGACTCTCCAAATTCTGAATAGTGGATCCTAAAGTTTGCACCGTGGACTCCAAGTTTTTAATTTGGATTTCTTGTGGGTCGAAAGGTGGGTTCGATTGAGTTTGTTGTTGGGGTTGTGGCGGTCTAGGTACGAAGTTTTGGAATTTTGGTGGATTTGGTGCATAACTCGTGTTGGATTGATCATACCATACGGGATTGTATATGTTGGAGTATGGATTGTACGTTGGAGGCTGATATCCAAATGGGTCCACATTTTCAAAAGTGTATTCTTGCAGGAATGGACGCGCACGGTGGAATGCAACATGCTCGCACACGATTGACAAACCTTCGCTACTTGGGGTACACCTGCACCAAGGTTAGAAGCCAAAGCATTTATCATGTCCTTAATTTCATCAAAAGGTGAAGAGTTGACCACATTATCCCGTCGTGGAATGTTTGCATAATTGTTGAACTGTTGTGCATTCGCAAACATTGTTTAATGATCGTCTTTTCTGTGAATGCTCCTGTTCAGAAAAAAGAATTAGATTCAATTAGTACCAATCCCCGGCAACGGCTCCAAAATTTGACAGGTGTCGAATCCGTCAAAAATAATTATAATTTCGGTCTACGACTAAAATAGAGTATAGTGTAAACGGGTCGAACCACAGAGATTGGGAGAAACTAATTCAATTAAAATCACAGGATAATTCACAAGAAATAACAAGTAAAAGGAGGGGGTTTTGGATTTAACTAAACTAATTAAACTAAACTAATAAAGCAATTAAAATTAATAAACTAGAAGAAAACAATAAATCACGTTGGAGAATTGGTTTTGATAAATCAATAGGAAATCAATACCTAGCTAGGAATCACAATTTAGTTTAGGACATCGATCATAGACGTAAAAATAAATTCAATTATTCAAATAGACTAGCTATAGCAGATAGAGACACTCGACTCCGCCTCGTTTTCTCGTACATAATGGAATAACCTAGAGACACTCGACAATTATTTCCTAATCAACTCACAACCCCTAGAGACACTCGACAGGATTTAATGAGTCAACAGCATTAAGAATTAAGAAAACACTAGCCTAAATTAACCTAGTCACGACACGTGCTAAATTTAAATCTGATTATTAACTCCCTTAACAAGTTGAGAACTGCAACCAATCCTTCTCGTTAATGTACCACTAATTATCTATCATGCATTACATAAACTTCATGCAATCAAGAATGGCTATATGCAATTAAATCTACTTAGATGATCGTGCACTATCACTAAGCAAACAAATCACAATAAACACTACACTAGGAGAATTAATAAATACTTGAAATAAAACTGAATTATAAAAACCAATTAGGTCTCACGATGTCAAAAACATAAATTGTAAATTCCTAACTAGGTACTTTGGAAATTAGCTACTCATAGTTTTAAAATACGAAAAGCATAAAAAATCTAGATGAATGTTTCGTCGCTCTTGGACGCCCGCCTCGCCGCTGCCTCCAAACTCTCGCCTTAACTGCTGCGTGAGAAAATAATGAATGGAAAAAGAATGATCCCCTCTTCCCTTGTGATCCTCAAAATATATAGCCTCCAATAATTCCAATTCCTAATTGGACTTGACTTTCTCACGTAAACTTGCTGCCTAAGCTGAATTCAATTTGCAATGGGTTTTTAATTAATTCCAAAGCTCATGGGCCCATCGGAGACACCAAGCCCACTTTATGAAATTAATCTAATTCCTTAAAAGGCCTTCCTGCATGTACGTGAACAATAAAGTGTCCACTTGCTTCCAAATTAAATCAATATCCCCAACACAACAGCATGACCCATTAGCAATTGATTCACCAACTCTTACTCTCAACCCCAAAATTGCTCTTATCCTGCCTTGATCTATCCAAAATGATTAGTCCTGATTTATTGTGTATTTTCGGCCCATAAAACTCCAATAATAAAGAAATCGGCCCAACTGCACTAAAAACACGAAAATACATCACGACACCAATATATATCCAAATTAAACATTAAAATCAAGGCCACATACTCACAAATATATGAGAATAATGCACACTAACACAAGCCCACTCGATTGTGCTATTGACTAACCAACCATTGAAGTAAGTTTTGGAAAATATAGAAGCTTTTGGTCGATAAGTCAAACGGGTAATTAAGCTCGGATAGTTTGACATATCTTTTCAGCCCCAGACAGCTTATCAAGCCCGTATGTCGGCTAACTTTTGATCGAAAAAGACACCTCTCCAAAAGGCGCGACTAGGTCACCACATTGTGCATTATAAGTTGATGGCTCATCGAATTTCTCTGGGGGGTAGGCATATCCCTCCGAAGCTTAGAAGGAGATGAACTCGATATCTACATCTCTCTTGAGTTTCCTGCCACCAATAATGAAGCTGAGTATAAGGCCTTGATTGCATGATTGAAAATTGCTAGAGAATAGAGGATCGAGAAGTTAACAACAATCACAAATCTACCATTAGTTACAAGCTAGTTTAATGGGACCTATGAGGCTCGAGAGGATACGATGGTATGATACTTGGCCAAAGCCTAAGCTTTGCTAATGAGTTTAAAGATTCTCGACTCGAAGAAGTTCCATGAGAAGAAAACATTTGAGATGGAGCCAAAGAAGTCTACTCAATCGACCCCTTGGAGCCATGTTAGCTCGATGACCTAGTCTTATATTTAAGAGATAGAGCCTTACCAGATGATTCGATTGAAGCCCAACGAGTGAAATGCTGATCTGTTAGCTACTCTCTTGTCCAGGACGACGCAGGATATACTCAACGAAATTCATAGTGGGTTTTGGGAAAATCATGACGAAGGTCACTCACTTGCTAAAAAGGTCTCTTAGAGTGTGTTTTATTGGCCAAGTCCATATAAGGATGCGATCGAGTATGTTAGGCATTGCCCAAACTACCAAAAGCATGCTAACATCACTCATTAACATTCGACAAAATGATACCGATGAACATAGTCTGGCCTATCGATCAATGGTATATTGATATAGTTAGGTACTTTTCTTTGTAGGTCGAGGTTTGGGCTGTGCCTAAGACAACATTCGGTACGGTGTGAAACTTCCTTTGAAGGAACATCATTAGTCGATTTGGGGTCCCCCGAGTTTTGAAATATGACAATGAGCCTCAATTCAGGAGTGCACAAAATATTTGCATAAGCTAGAGGTTCACATTAGTCGGCCATCCTCAAGCCAGTCAAGCAGAAGTTGCCAATCGAGTTATCATACAAGATCTTAAAACTCATACAGACGCTAAGAAAAAAGCTTAAGCAGATGAGCTCAATGGAGCGCTATGGGCATTTCAAGCTACACCTCGAACAACTACGTGTCTGACCCCATTCTCAATGGTTTATAGATCTAAAGTTATGATACCTGCTAAACTCCTCCATCAGTCAGCTCGAGTGTCCTGTTAACATCTAGATCAACATAATGAGAATGGAGCGTTCAAACTGAATACCATTGAATAAGCATAAGAAAAATGGGTATCGCCGAATACAACAATATCGGGCCATCGTGGCTCGAACCTATAACAAAAACATTAGGCCTAAAACCTTCCAAGTCAGTGCTCTCATACTCAAAAAGGTCGAGGTAATAAGAGATGTAGGTAAGCTCGAGCTAAACTGGGAAGGACCCTACTGAGTATAAGAAATGGGCAAAAATCGTACTTACCAATTAGAGAAGCTCGATGGCGGATTTGTACCTTGATTATGAAACACGCACAATTTGAAAAGATTTGATGTATAGTCCCAGATTGAATAATGTAAGCTCTATTGTGAATAAATTGAACTTTTTACCCACTTTTATTATGTATTTCATATGTCAATTAGCATCGATACACTATCATGCTCAAGGGAGGGAACAATTTTTGGAAAATGCAGAATAAAAGCAGTGAAACTTTAAAAATTTGTCCAAAGGCATTGTTTGCTTGCAATGTTCATTTTAAAACTTTCAAGTAGGGTTTCAAGAAACTTTCAACTGTTGAAGCTTTCTTACGATGTTTGATCCGTCTATCAAACAACCTTTGAGCGGATTGTCCCTCGAACGTTCTTCTTGAAAGCCCAAAGTAGGAATCCTCTAAAGCGTAACCAAACGAGTTGATCACGATCAAGCTATTGAGAATGATAATTCTGTAGCTTGTGTTTTGGCTAGGGTTTTTATGTGAAAAATTCTTTTTAATTTTATCTCAAAATAATTAACGCTTCAAGAACGTTAGTCTAAACCCTAAAAGAAGTTTGAACACCTATCGGCTTTCCTAAGCCTAGTGGGTTTTTATTTCCTGCTCAATTATTCACTAATTAACTAATATTTTTAATTAAATAAGATCTTATCTTATTAGAAGATATTGCAAGAAACCTTACCCTAAACCTTTTAGGATTTATCTATTTAATTTTAACTAACTTAAATTTAAATAAATAACTTAATCATTAAATATTAATTTGTAATAAATATTTATTGGGTTAATTATTTTGGATTGGGCCAAACAATTAATTCTAAATTAATTACAAGCCCAAAATTAATTAAACAAGCTTCAATTAAACAAACTTTCACATGTGTGGCCTAGATCCACACGTGTCACTTATGTGACATGGGGTCCACGTTTGATCAACTCTTTGATCATTTTAGGTTAATCTGGTCAACCTCCTACCAAAACCCATGTGACCTGGCATTTGTGTTTGACATCTAGGTTCATTATTCGACTAGTAGTGACACTAATCAATTAATACCCTTATTTAATTAATTTGTTCACAGATCACACTATCGTAATCTAGCAATGGGTGTGTGACCCTTAGCCGAATAATGAAATGAATCGAAGAACCTTTCAATCAATGACTATGAGTGAAATAAGATCCTCCTACCATCGTATCCCTCAATTAAAATCTTGGGCATGAGAATATTCTTAGAGCCTTAATAATCTTGGTATTTAAAGTTAAGTTCGTTTGATATCCATTTAGATCAAAATCTCTTGATGTCTTGATCTTTTCCACCTTGACCAAGGATTTCATAAATGAACTACAAACAACTTAACCAATAAGAGATCATCTTGATCTTATCAAGTGTAGGTCCTTTATTGATTCCAACAATTCTCCATATGCCATTTGTGTAATCCCAACATAAACCGAAATTCAACTGTCTAAAGGTGGCATCCTTTTTAGTTTATATCAAAGATTATAGAGTTAGGTCATATGAGATATTTTCTAATGTTGAGGTTTTTGGAAACGCCATTTCTCATTTAGAAATCTTTTCATGTGGGACACCTCAGTGAACTTATTCTTATAACAAACAACCTTGTGTATTGTGTAAGCATCAACTTATGCACTTTACAGCCCCATGAAATTAGATGATTGTTCTCACGGACTCAACTACAAAATCAAGTCTCAACAGAGTTAAAGTTGACACTCTCATTGTCTATCAGACTCATTGACTTAGAGTAGTTTCTAAACCTCACTTAAGTTAAGAAATTATTTCATATGTCATTAACATTGTGACAAAGTTCTTAACATCCTCATGGATTAGGGGAGTTCTAAACATGCACAGATAATCAAACCATACAAGACATCAGACAACATATAAAGAAGTGATTGCCTATGAATAAAATCATTTCATTTATTATTCAAAGATTATTTGTGATTTTACAAGAAAATAGTAAAGTAGACTATTTATAAAATAGTCATCTTTAAGGGCAGTAATCCTAACAACAACCCCTACCCTACCCTATTAAGGAAAATTCTATTCGAACTAGCAGATGAGGTTTTTTAAATCCTTTTATAACAAGAGGACTTAAGTCGAACATGCTAAAAAGTTAAAAGCTGATTCGAATTTAAATGGGAAAGGGAGCTTGGGAGGCCCGAACCCCCTACATAGATATAAGGGATCCAAGCCCATCATTACATTGCATGGCTTTAGTGGTCGACCTACAACTTTGTTAACCAAGAGACAGATCACACATAAGGGTCGCAGAGGCGGACTAATCTATAACTCGGATAACAATGATTATAACAACAACAAAAAACAAAACTATTTATGAAAAGCATTAAGGAAAGCCTTGAAGGTGCGCTGGCTCACTCCTGTAGACTTTCCACATTGGGCTCAATCAGGGCGTCTTGCGGGGGGCTCACAGATTCTGGATAAATATCTTGGGAAAGATGTTCTCACGAGTAAAGTTTGCATCAAAGTCCAGCCCGGGAGGGCATTCTGTTCTCTTGCTCGGCCTTAGACTTCCTGAACTTGTAGGCCCCATATCAATCAGAAAGGGAGATAACTTGTTTAAGCTCAGAACGACACCGATCAATCGCTAGTTGGGCACAATTCTTCTCACCCATGTATTGCCCACGCCGGTATACATTATGCTCATTTTAGTCGTCTTTCTGACCTTTTCCTCGTTTTTTTATCAACTTGGTCTCATAGTCAGAGAACTTTTTGGTTGCCTCTACCAATTGATCATTGAGATAGACCTTGGCATTCTCAGCCGCCTTCAGTTTTAGCTATCGCCACCAATTTTCCCTTCAGCTGAACCCCTTCAATCCTCTCCGCCTTGAGATCTGACCTAGAGGGCTTATACACATGGCTCTTCCAAGAAATGTAGAATAGGTCCTAAATGAGCTGCAAGGTTGGCAATTAGTTAAGTCTAAGAATCGAATTAAAAGTTAAGTAATCAAGTAATTTACAAAGATAAAATATTTACCCTTATGCCATTCGAAACTGCTTAGGCCTTGATCTCTTCATCAGAGGACTTCCACTTCTCTTTATGGTCGACCTTAGTTTGAATAGAGGAGTAGAGTTCCCCTAGCACTCTTGAGTCATGAGGTGTGGTTCCAACCCTCCTCGGTTGACCCTCTGAGTTAACACTTTGAATGTTGGAGGGTAAGTATGGTCTCAACATGTCTAGGATACTTGAAGAAAGCTTTAACGTCTGACTTTCATAGCTCCCAGGCCTCAAATTGAGATGGTCTCTTATCCCGTTAGAGCGAGATGTAGGGGCTTTCGGGTATGATGGCAGTGGTGGTTTTCTTGACCATTTTTGTTTCAGTCAGAAGCTTCTAGACCATGGACTTATGGGATTTTTTAGGGTTTCGATGGTCGAAAACTTTCTCTCCCCACTTCTCGGCCACCTCCTTGGA
Source organism: Lantana camara (assembly GCA_037501455.1). Classification (NCBI taxonomy): domain Eukaryota; kingdom Viridiplantae; phylum Streptophyta; class Magnoliopsida; order Lamiales; family Verbenaceae; genus Lantana; species Lantana camara. The sequence continues at coordinate 95,205,985 of CM074857.1, read as the reverse complement.
TCGATGGCTCGAACACCTCTTTTTCACCTCCTCGAGGATTTTATGTTGTAGTATATTTGGAAAGGCCTCTGACGCCTCTTTCTTATTTGCCTCGATCTCCATTTAAGTCGGGCCTTCTTCTCCTTTATTCTTGGCCTCTTTTGTTAGGGCTTGCAACTCTTTCATTATGGCCTCCATGCGCGCATCCATGATTAGTTGATCTATAAGAAAAAGAGAAAGCAAGTCAAGAACACTTGATCTAAAGCTCAAAAAGTAGGAAGAGTAAAACATCATATAATTTATTTTTTGGCCTTGAGAAAGGTTCTCCGTTGAAATCTCCTCGGACTCCTGGAGCAATCCCAAGTTAATTAGGTCTTGGGCTTGTATCATGATTTTAGAGTCGAATGGCACAAACTCTCTCAAATCCCTAATTGAAGTGTTCAACCACCATGTACTTTCCTTGGGCATGGCGCATAACGGCTTCTCACTCCATATTCTATTAGTCAGGTTCGGTCAGCTATTTTTCGACCTTACAAAGATAAAACACTCCTTCCATCCTCTTTTATTTGATGAGGTCTGGAAAGAACAAACTTTAAATTCATACTCGACTGAAACTGAATTACACCCAGTTCAGATGCCGATTTATCAAATGTCAAGGTGGCTTTGAATATCTCATCCATGCAGAACAAGGTGGATCTATAGCCTAAGCACTTCAACATAGATCTAAGCCCGTTAACCAGTAGCGTATGAATTTGGCAATAATTAAATCAGGCTTATGTTAAGAGATTGATCAGATCGAGCACATCCTCAACTATCTGAAATCTAAAGCCATAGTCGATCATGTGAAAGCTTTTGGCGATGCAACCCTTGGAGGGATTCGTCATCCGATCCACTCTTTTCGATCGGATTATTTTAGAACCTCCATACTTAGGAGCTCCCCCCAAAGAGCATATCTTTCAGCTTTGCGGAGCAGACAATCGCTCAAGGGTCCTTGGTGAATGTAACAAGTAATGGTTCGGAAGGGGACTCAAATCCTTCTCCGGCTTCCTCGGTATTTTTCTCGACCTCTTCCACAATCCGACTTGAAATCGAGGGTATATCCCTCGAGCACCCCCCAGCTCAAAAACCTTTGTCAATTGCTCTTTATAAAAGGGTCCAGATACAACCATGATGTCCACTTGCTCTTCCCAATTTCCTGGTAGGATGATCCGGTCGAGATGCCGCTAGATCGCTCTCGGAACCTCAATTGGAGTCAGCCTATGAATTAGAGCCTCAGCTTGACCACCCAGTACTTAGAGAAACCAAAGATTCATTATCCACTACCCGATCTATCGTCTCCAACTCAACCTGGCTTTATTCATCCCTTCGGGCAGAATGCCCTCTTTTCTTACATAATAAAATGGGAGAGAAGATTTTGCTAAGTCATGGAGTCAAGTCTTACGGGTCAATATGGGGATCTCCTTCCACAAGATCATAAACATGAAATAAGTACACCCCGCCCCCCAACACACATATATGTATATATATATATATATTGCACTAAAACTAAAAATCTAGGTCGGAGGATGCTTAAGAGGTCGAAATTGACGAAGCTTGTTTAGCTTGATGAAAGCTACCTTTTATGGACACCTTACTCAAATGTTGGCCCTAATGTCTCTAATGCACTCGAATTTCTCTTCTTGCGAAAGTGAAGAATGAGATTTACAGTGAGCCTCTTTATATAGTGGGTCAAACGGAGGGAATTACAAATGACGCCATCTCAAGAATTTGAAAGGTTATCGCCACATCATCCCTAGTAGTGGCGGAGCCACTTTCACTTGAGGGGGTACAATTGACCCCCCTCAAAATTTTTTTTTTATTATGTATATATATATATATATATATATTTTTTTTTTGTGTATTGTGTATGTAATTTTTTTGTGTTTTTTCATTATTAACCCCCCTCAACAAAATTAAAATTAATACTAGTGAGGGTCAATATAGTAAATTAATAATAATTGAGATAAAAAATATAAAATAATAATAATTGGGATATATATATATATATATATATATATATATATATATAGCCCAAAGACTAATGGATGGGCCAAAGAAAAAAAATATAAACTCAATATACTAATGGACCATAAAAAATATACAAAGAGCCCACTTGACAAACCCAATTAAAACCAAAATTTGCTCACAAATTTAAAACTTAAAAGTTCCCCCTATAGCAGCAGCCTGCGCACGAGAAAGGGAGCCAAAACCCAATCCCTCATTCTTGAATCTTGATTCTCCCTTTATTTTGGCAATTGGTGGTGTGGCTTTGTTCTTAATACCTAGGTAATTTTATAATTGTTAGTTTGTTTACATATATTTTGGTTCTTTCCTTTAACAATTAATTTTATTTTTTTTATCTTTTATGTAGGGTTTGTTTATCAATTATCAATATGGATAAGTTTTCTTATTTTGTAGTGTTCATAACATTTCAGTCCCTAAGATAGATGATATTTTTAAGGCCCGTGGAAGATCTCGACGAAAGACTCAGCAAATTACTAATGCACATCCGTTTCGGGTACAGATTTTTAATTGATATGCAACTTCAAGAAATGAATAACTGTTTTATAGAGGTAAACTCATAGTTGCTTACTTGTTTAGCTTGCTTGAGTCTCGTTTATTTATTTGCCTCTTTCAACAAAGAATGTCTAATCCAGTTGGCCAAATGTTATCCAATAGAGTTCTCTAGTGTGCAAATATCGGTACTTGAAAATCAACTTGAGAACTATATTATTGATATCAGATCAGATGAAATCTTCTCTGGATTGGAAGGGATTGGTGAGCTTGCCCGAAAATTGGTGGAGACAAAGAGAAATGATGTATATCCACTTGTGTACTTGCTTCTAAAATTGGCGTTAATTCTACCGGTTACAACAGCTACAGTGGAAAGAGCATTTTCTGCAATGAAATACATCAAGAATCGGTTGAGGAATAGTATGGGCAACGAATGGTTGAATGATTGCTTGGTTACATATTTTGAAAAGGAAATGTTTGACAGTGTTTTCAATGATTTGATTATGCATCGTTTTCAGAATATGTGTAACCGACGCGGACATTTGTGAGATACAAACTTGTAAGTGCTTTAAATAAAAAATTAAATTTTACTTGTTATTTTTTTCTTTACTATTATGCTTTGGTCGACCCCCCTGAATTAATTTTTTGGCTCCGCCATTGATCCCTAGCCAACAATTTTTTAGGAGGCTAATGACGTATTATGATCCCATCGTGCGATGTAGAAATCTCCCATGGGGACTTGTAGCTACCAATTATCGTCATTCAACCTTCTCGTCCAACCTCAAAGTTGGTGATGGCTATTTTTACAAAGATAAGACCAGTCACGCCCGCCATTCGCCCCTGAGTTGGAGAACCCGATCGATGACCTCGTGGTAGTTCGGTATAGTTGGCCGTGTAAGTGGCCACGAGGCCCACTAACCTCCAACATAATAAGTGGTTGACCGTCTACCCCCTCATTTATTTTGGAAGATAAGCACATTGGTTGCTTCTCTATCTCGACCTCATTCACTCAACCCTATACGAGATACTAACTTGAGCATCTAAGAGCTAATCATTGATCCAAACACATTATCTCCTAAGTTGGTCTCGAGATCACATTTGCTCCTCTTTTCTGGTTGTACCAGCTCAAATTAATTCCCTGACATACAAATCTTTAAGTTGTTGACCTGTTCTATGCTTGAGCTTTACCTCCATGATTTCGGTTCAATCAAAATCTATACTTTGGATTTTTTTTTGTTGGTTTTGTAAGTTTTGAATATTTTTAGATTTTTAATTTTGTCACCAAATACTAGACTAATATGCCTATGAATCACGTGTTTAGCACTAAATGTATACTTTGGGTTTCTGCATTGGTTTTACAAGTTTTGAATATTTTTAGATATTTGATTTTGTTGCAAATTACAAGTTAATGCATGCTTTTATCGGTCTACAATGACCCTTGCATGATTAGGAGTCATTTGGTATTAATTATTTGTAATTTGTTTGAGAATTGAGGAAGTTTGGGGTGAATTCCATTTGAAATCTACTATTCCCATAGACCTTTTATTTCAACAACACTGTTACCCCTTGGACCCTTACTAGAATTACTGAACTTTTATATTTTAATAATGACTTAGTGTCTCTATATACTGAGATTATTTTATAAGTTTATTAAGGAAGAAACTAGTTAGAACTTACTGATTTTGATGATTAACAAGTTTGTGTTTTCCTTCAGATGTATTATCTTAAATCATATAAAGCATTGGTTGCTAAACTCTATCTTGCAGAACTTACTAAGGGATCTAGGCGTGATGAAGGATCTATATGCCAAAGTATTGAGCATAATGAACAACTTAAATCAAAACATGTTTCGAAAATATCATCTTAAAATAAAATTTTCAAATGACATCTTAAAAGAAATATACCTAAGTGTGTCCTTATGGAAATCATTGACTACAGAGAAAGTCATTTCCTTACAAAAGAAATCAATTTGTATTGCATAAAAATGAAGCCGCATTGAAGCATTGGGAACTTAAGCCCTACCTAAATATTCCAGGAATAGATGGACAGGTCTATAGAAACCAGCTCCTCCTGTACTTGCTAGTACGTCACCTTGATTAATGTGCAGTTCAAAATTCAAATTACAAGTCTAATGGCTCTCTGTGTAAGCTCTCTATAAGAGTATGAAGTTTCAGCATATGAAGTTATTCAATTCAAACTCTTTCATTTGTTGTCCGATACACATGAGTCTGTTATCTCATAGCGTTCTAAGCCTGTAAGATTGTTTGAGTCTTTGAATGTTTGGTTCCTTAACCATATATACATAAGTTCCACACTAATTCCAACTTTTGTTATATCTTGTACTCTAACTTATTTTATTGAAATCGTCTTCAAAACCCTAAGCTTGAAAATCATAGGTAGTGGATTAACTTGTCCAGCCAATATTTTCACAGTTGTGATAAGTCAATCTTGTGTCACTTGTACTTTTTGATAATTTCTTTGTGGGTAAATTGATTCAAAAATTCTTAATTTAACCCTCTCTTGACTAGCAAACACAGTTGTGATGGCCAACATGGCTTTGTTGCGGTCGAACTTGTAATACGGTCATGTTGGTGATTAACACGGTTGTACCAACCTCCACAAACTTATAAATTTCGGCCAACATAGTCGTGCTCCTTTTTTATTTTAGATTCAACTTTACATTGGCTTCACCCAAATAAAAACGATAATAGTTGAACTATCAAATAATATTCATCAAGTAAACATAAATTAAAAATCCCCCACAGGGGTTGATCATCTTCCATAACAATCAACGCCTTATATATAGGGTCAAATGTAAACTTAAGTAGATCCAAACTTATGCTACATAGGGTTGCAGTAATTTAAAACTAATCCGAAACCCACACAAGGATTGCCTAACTAAATAATAACAATTTAATACAAGACATGAATGAATAAGATTTAGGCCGCCTATATTAACCTTGAGAAAAGTAACAACAAATTCAAGACCCCTGCCTAGCACCTATCTGAAAATAAATAAAAGGAAAAGGGAAAGAGGGTTAGTTATGATGACTGGTGAGGGAAAAAATGATATACATACATACGTACAAAATTCAAAAGGGCATATCGATCCAATAGTCATTGTGGCCTAAAGAACATAAATAAAGATTGTGATATAATTTGGATAAATCCTTATCGAAGCAATACTAAAGAATGTTTTTGTTTGTCTCTTGTTTGCTTTGACATGGCACACGTGTCGATACTTCATTCATTCATGGATTGGGTTTAAGGCAATGTGTAGCACACTACTTTGGGATCGCTGTAATAAAAAGAAATATTTCAGTGTTTGGTTATATAATTAAATTATAAATACTGTTGATTTAAGGTCTATGAATAATAATTGAAAATATTTTTTGTTTTTAAAATTAAATAAATTAAAATGTAAAAACTTCATAAATACTTAATTAAATAAAGGAATATATTATTTGTAAACTAGTTTGGGAATGGAAATAAAGTAAAGGAATTATGTCTAAACCCCAAGCTTTATGTGTATTTATATATCAACCCACATTGGTTTTCAAAATTACATTTTAATCCCATTTAATTTGCTAAGACACTACATACAACTCTTTTGTTAGGATCTATGAAGATTTTAATCTGTAGTCTCGGAGTCACCGCATTATAGCAATGTGAGTTTCATACTTTCTATTGATGATAGTGTCTCAATGCTAATTTTGATGGAACTTGATAGTTTTGATTATTTAATATGACCATTTTAAGAAGTTTCAAAGATATCGGTGGTTTCAAAAATAACAGTTTGAGAAGTTTTCACGATGTAGGTGATTTTTTATTTAGTTAAGTTTTAGTGAAAAAAATGTTAAAGTTTTAGTAATGCAAATTGCTCAAAAAACAATAATAACTAGTTTACTATTTTTTTAATTTGAGAGTCTCAATTATTTATCACAGTTCATTTTGAGAAGTTTCAATGAATGTTATTGGTTCCAAAAATATCAGTTTCAACGCGTGTGTGTGTTAGGAATAATGTCCTAAGAGCCGATCGTATTAATCTGCTTTAATTATTTCCTTGTAAAATCACAAACGATCTATGAATAATAAATCAATTTATTATGATTAAAGACAATCACTTCTTTTTGTGCTCTTCTATGTTATGTTGTTTACATTTATATATGCTTGTATTAGGACTCCCCTAATCCATCAAACTTTTAGATTTTTATCGTTTAGCTTAATGGCAGATGAAATAATCCCTAATCCAAGATGGATTAGAAGTCACTCCAAATCGATGAGTCCAACAAACAGTGAGAGTGTTGATTTGACTCATTTGAGACTTGTTTGCGTAATTGCGTCCTTAAGAAGGAAATCATCCTGTTTCATGGGATGACGAAGTGCATAGTAGTTGCGTACGCAATGCACGAGGGTGCTCACGTATAGAATGAGTACACTGCGAAGAGCTTTGCTTACAGAAATAGAAAAAACATGTATCACACGTGTACACTTTCCAAACGCCCACCACGAATATTCTACTATAAGAGGTATTCAAGAATCGGTCGAGGAAATTTTAATGAATTTGAAACAAATTGTATTGAGAGGTAAGCCCCAGAGAACATTCCTAAATGGAAATGGAAGTTACTATTTTTTGAAATAGAAACTCCCAGATTAGAAAATATCACAAAGGTCAATGATGTGAGTCATTAGTCCTTAAACTTGAGATTTCATGGTTGCTTTGTGTGAGCAAATTAGGTGATCTTAGATATAAGTCTAAAAGGGTATCGCACGGGACACCTGGATTATGACATTTGTTGGGATCACGAAAGTAGCACATGGAAGCATGTTAGAATCAATAGAGGACCTACTCTTCCTTAATGCAAGAAGATTTCTCATAATCTAAGTTATTCATATAATATCTCGGAGTCCTTGGCCAAGGCAGTGGACTGAGATCAAGAAAGGAGTTTCTTGGGTCGAGATCAAATGGATATGAATTAAACTTAACCTTAATATTAAGATTATTAGGGTTCTGATTGTTTCCTTGTCCTATATCTTAATCGAGAGACAGATTGGTAGGAGGACCAAACCTTACAGACGATCATTAACTGAAAGCTCTTCAAATAAAATTTGTTATTCGGCAAGGGGTCACACTTGTGTTGCTAGGCTATGGATGTGTGATCTGTGGACTAATTAATTAATAAGATATTAATTAATTAGGGTCAGTGCTAATCGAATAATGAACCTAAAGGGTCACACATAAATGTCAGGTTACGAGGGTTTTCGTATGAGCTAATCAAATTAACCAAACAGTCAAAGAGATTGACCATGTGGACCCCACACGTGTGTGGAGCACGTGTTGGGCATGTGGCACGTGTCACGTGTCCCACACGTGTGGAATGTGAGACTTAGTTAAATTTTAAATTTTCGTTGTGCCTCTATTTTGTTTTCCAATTTATATATATATGTATCTTATATAAAAAAGAACTTTATGAATGGATGTAGAGAGAGAAATTCTGAAGTCCCCCCTTTTCCTATGAAGAGATCAACATCCACCATCACAACTCTATGGAAGTTAAAACTGGTGAGAGCTTCATGGATGCATACATGACTGGTGACACTCTTGGCACCTACATATCGCAGGCCACCTTCTCGAGACCTTCTTATCTAAAATCTCTGATTGGTGAGTCCTCGAAGGATGATGACCTTATTTTTTCAAGGAACTCTGCCTGTAACAAGAAAAGAGTCTAAGTGGTCCCCCTAGCCTGATTACTCACGACCTAGAATCATTGATGAAGACTTTGTTAAGGTAGTTTAAGCTAGGGGTGTCAATTCGGGTGGGTCGGGTGGGTTCGGGTCGGGTTGAGGTGGGGGTATTACACGAAAATTCTCAACCCGAACCCGACCCGACCCGACCCGAATTTGAACCCGAAAATCCCAACCCGAACACTATTCGGGTCACCCGATAACCTGACCAACCCGAATAACCCGACCCGACCCGATTTTCTTTTTTTCTTTTTTTTTTTTTTAATTTTTTTAAATTCTAATTTATGTTTAAAATGTTTTAAAACTTGATAACAATATATAAAAATATATAGTGTGGAAGGTTTGACATAATTGTGATTAATATAAGATAAAAAAAATTAATACATAAATATTATTAAGTTCTAATTCTAGGTGTAATTATTGTTGGGATTAATGCCCTGAAAATCCAATTATATTGTAAATATTTTGGATTAATAAAACTAAAATTATCGCAAGTTATGAGTATTTTACAAATTTAATAATTAATGACGTATGATGGTATTTTTATGTGAAATGTGTTTCATAGGAAAAAGACTTTAAATACCAGAAGTCACGTGTCATTAAAGTTCTAGTCAGTATGATAAGAAGATGTTCTTATCAAGACTATAATGTGTTATATAAGATGATTAGTCTTTCGTCATAAGGAAATGGAGTTTTCCATTATAACACGTTGATGATTTTCAATGAGATTGGAAACATCGAACTGGACCACTGAGATTGTTCATTTTATACTGCTATCTAAAATGAACAAAATCTCGGAAGCATTAGACTCTTAATCCTGATAGTATTTCGACTTTAGGCATGTAGTGTTAATCACTGTGATGTACTCAGAAGTGAGGTCTCGGTAACGGGTGGCCAAAATACTTTGTACGTTCAGTGATTGCATGAAATGTGCTAGAGAGAAATATTGGTCGAGGAATCTGTAGCCTTGCTGGAAGGTTAAAGATATCCCTGAAATAGATTTGCAAAGTTCAATTAAAACTTTGGCCAAAGTACTTCGTGTGTTCGTCACCAAAGTTGTATGTTGAATGTGTTTCACATACAGGGAATTTGGACTTAAGGCGAATCAAGAAATTTCAGATTTAAAGTGAAAAATAAATGATAGTAGTATTGATCTATTTTTCATGGATATCTGTACAGAGGAGTAAAATGTAAAATTATTCTAGATCGAGAAATTCGTGAATAATTTAATTAATTATAGAGTTCAACAATATTTATTTAGTGGAATTAAATATTGTCAAACGGTAATCAATTATTGTCATAGGATGATAATAGATTGACCCGTTTGGAGCTAAGATTAATTAGTCCTGCAGGTCCCCCCGCAAGCCCCAACGAAGATCAAAGAGAAAATATTAAAACGAGAGAGAGAAATGATTTTTCAAAGTGTTTGAAAATAGCCAAGGAATTTATTTTGAGAAAATAAATTAAATTCCAAAGAGTTGGAAATGCACGAAATTTTATTTTAGAGAAAATAAATTTTTCGAAAAAAAAAAAAAGGAGTTTTTTTGCTGACGTGGCGTGTCAGCGCCACTGGGCGCCAGCGTGTCCGACACGTGGACGATGAAGATCGTGCCACGTCGGCTAAAAGGAGCGGCCCAGATTAGACCTGGAAGGGTCCGGGTCAGGGCGTAGGTCCGGGTTCGGGTCGGTCAAGGTTTGACCGACCCGGAAACGTGGACAAATCATATTGTGACACGTGTCACTGACCGAACCAAGCTGGACCGACCGATTCATGGCTGAATCGGTCTAAGGACTGAACCACCGGTTGGATCGGACCGGTTCGCCACGTGGCAGCTGCTCGTGTTCACACGCGCCAAGCACACAGCCGCCACTTGCGCGGAGCGTGCGGCGTCTGCTGGGCGCGTGCTTCGCGCCGCTGGACTCGTGGCGGCGTGAGCTCCTGCGTGGCGTCGTCGGATTTGCTGAACTTGTCGGCTAAGGACGCGCGGCAGCCGGTTTTGCTTCGAATTGACTATTTTACCCTTGTAAATTGTCCTATAAATAGGCTGTTGGTGTGCTGATTTTTTCAATCAGTTTTTGCAATTCATTTTGAAAAGTTTGGCAGCTTGAAATGGCCATTTCGGCTTCTCTCTCTCATTTAATAATTAATCCGTTAATTAAGGATTAATTAATATTTAATTAGGTGGTTATATAATTAATATATAATCCACTTAATTATTAGAAAATAGGATTTTCTGAAATTAGAAAAAAGGGTTTTTCTAGAAATATATTTTCTCAAAGTATTTAGCGAAATACTGCCGGAGCCCACACTCCAATTTCTTAATCGGGGATTTTGCGGGGAAGCTCTGCCGGTTTCACGAGAAGATATCGAGTTGCTGGAAAAGTGCCGTTGATAGCCATTTGTGCAGTACGGTAATACTGTTGTGCTGCAAAAATTATTATTTGCATATTGTGATTATGTGCTAGATGATTTAAAATTATGTTATCAATGCCTGTGTATATTAGAGTTATGCTGCCCGATTTGTTCCGCTGCTTTATTAAAATATTTTGAAATATTTTGATAACGAGGTTATGGTGAAATTTTTGAATATTACGCTATACCATCACTCTGATTCGGGCCCGCCAATCCAACAATTATAACTAAGTTCTATATCAACTCTATTTAAATTCCTATTTATATAAATTCAATAAAATTCAATCAATAAGGTAATTATGTACAAAATAAAAATTAGACACATAAACATTATTTAGATCGAATAATATATTTTCTACTAAACTAATCATAATGCAATTCTAATTCTTTAAGTCCAAATAAATACATTTTTTTTTGTCCATAAACTCCATTTAATTTTAATCATATTACAATCACATATGTCTTTCTAATTAATGATTTCACTAATGTTTGGATTTTTGGATTTTTTTTTTTTTTTTGAAATTTATTAGCCGCCAAAATATCCTTACAATAATGATTTCACTAATGTTTAATTAAGTTAATTATGTAAACCAATATGTATTATAAATATTATTGAAATTTTATAAGTACTTAATTATGGATAGGAATTTGGTTACAAGTCTAATCTTAATCAAATTCTAAATCTAACTCTAATAAATTGTACCCATATTAAAAACTTGTTTATAATAATAATTAAAATGGGTAAAATGGATCCAACTGAGTAAAATAGATCCAAAATGGGTAAAATGGATCCAAGTGGGTTAAATGGATCCAAATAGGTAAAATGGATCCAAAATGGGTAAAATGGATCCAAATTGGTAAAATGGATCCAAGTTAGTTAAATGGATCCAAGTTGGTTAAATGGATTCAAGTGGGTATAATAGATCCAAGTGGATAAAATTGATCCAAAATGGATAAAATGTGTGTAAAATTGATCCAAGTGGGTAAAATGAATCTAAATGGATAAAATTGATCCAAAATGGATAAAATGCTTCCAAATGTGTAAAATGGATCAAAAATGCGTAAAACGGATTCAAAATGGGTAAAATGTGGGTAAAATGGATTCAAGTGGGTAAAATGAATTTAAATGGATAAAATGGATCCAAAATAGGTAAAATGGATACAAAATGGATAAAATTGATACAAATTGGTAAAATGGATCCAAGTGAGTAAAATGGATCCAAAATACGTAAACTTGATCCAAATGAGTAAAATGGATGAAAGTGGATAAAATGGATCCAAAATACGTAAATTGGATCAAAATTTGTAAAACGGATCCAAGTGGGTAAAATATGGGTAAAATGGATTCAAGTGGGTAAAATGGATTCAAATGTGTAAAATTGATCCAAAATGGGTAAAATGGATCCAAAATGGGTATGATGGATTCAAATGGGTAAAGTTGATCCAACTGGGTTAAATGGATCCAAATGGGTAAAATGAATTCAAGTGGGTAAAATGGATCCAAATGGGTAAAATTAATCCAAATGAGTAAATTTGACCCAAAATGGGTAAAATGGATCCAACTGAGTAAAATAGATCCAAACTAAGTAAATTGGATCCGAAAGGGTAAAATGGATTCAAGTGGGTAAAATGGATCCAAATGGGTAAAATTGATCCAACTGGGTTAAATGGATCAAAATGGGTAAAATGAATTCAAGTGGGTAAAATGGATCCAAATGGGTAAAATTGATCCAAAATGGGTAAAATGGATCCAACTGAATAAAATGAATCCAAATGGGTAAGATAGATCCAAATGGGTAAAATAGATCCAAAATGGGTAAATTTGATCCAAAAGAGTAAAATGAGTTCAAAATGGTAAAATGGGTCCAAGTGGGTAAAATGTATCCAAATGAGTAAACTGGATTCAAAATAGGTAAACTGGATCCAAATGGGTAAAATGGATGAAAGTAGGTAGAATGGATCCAAATTATGTAAATTGGATCCAACTGTGTAAAACGGATCCAAGTGAGTTAAATATGGGTAAAATGGATCCAAGTGGGTAAAATGGATCCAAATGTGTAAAATGGATCCATAATGGGTAAAATGGATCCAAAATGGGTATAATTGATCCAAATGGGTAAAATTGATCAAACTGAGAAAAATGGATTTAAATGGGTAAAATGGATCCAAAATGGATAAAATGGATCCAACTGAGTAAAATAGATCCAAGTGGGTAAAATAGATCTAAATGGATAAAATAGATCCAAAATGGGTAAATTTGATGCAAATGGGTAAAATGAGTTCAAATGGGTAAAATGGATCCAAATGTGTAAAATGGATTCAAGGGGGTAAAATGGATACAAATGGGTAAAATAGATCCAAGTGAGTGAAATGGATCCAAGTGGGTAAAATGGATCCAAAATGGGTAAAATGGATCCAAATGGATAAAATGGATCCAAAATAGGTAAAATAGATCCAAAAAGGGTGAAAAGGTCCCAAAACGAACCGAACGAGTCCAAAATAAGACAAATAGGTCAAAAAACGAGTTAAAAGAGTCCAAATTAGGTCGAAGAGGTAAAAAACGGGCCTAAAACAAGTAGAACGAGTCCAAAATAGGTCGAACAGGTTGAAAAACGGGTAAGATGGGTTTTAAACTGTTCAAAAAGGTACAACTCTATTTAAATTCTTATTTATATAAATTTAATTAAGATTCTTAATTAAGATCCAATTCTAAAAGTGTAATTATAATTAAGTTTTATATCAACTCTATTTAAATTTTTATTTATATAAATTTAATAAAATTCAATCAATAGGACAATTATATAAAATATAAATTAGATACATAATAATTATTTAGATCGAATGATATATTTTTTACTAAACTAATCATAATGCAATTCTAATTGTTTAAGTTTACATAAATACATCTCTTTTTTTTCCGTGAACTCCGTTTAATTCTAATCATATTACAATCATGTATGTCTTTCTCATTAACAAAATTATATAATTTAGACAAATTATATAATATTAACATTATAAATCAGAACTTCGTTTAATTCTAATCATATTACAATCATGTATGTCTTTCTCATTAACAAAATTATATAATTTAGACAAATTATATAATATTAACATTATAAATCACGTTATTCTCAATTAATAAATTAATTATTATTTTTTAAGTATATATAATCCTAAACCAATTATCATTTCATAATTTTTTATCTAATTATAATACACCATATAATTTAAATATATTAAATATTTTTTTTAATTTTCGGGTCGGGTCGGGTGGGTTCGGGTTGTTGGGTCACCCACATGATTTTTCGGGTTGACTCGGGTCAACCCAAAACCTACCCGAACCCGACCTATCTCATTCGGGTCAATTTCGGGTCCGACCCGATTTCAACCCGACCCAAAAAACCCCAACCCGAATCTGATATTTTTTCGGGTCGGGTCGGGTCGGGTTGATAATTGACAGCCCTAGTTTAAGCTCTATGGAAAGAACAATAGTCCTAAGAATACTCAGTAAAACTGTTGGTAAACACAAGTTGATCAACTTGGGCAATGGTAGCTGTATCCTCAAAGTAGTTGATAGGGAACAGACTGAGCACATCCCCACCAATGGTTCATGGGTTGTGACTGGAGACAATCTTATCGTTCATAAATGTACACCTCTGACTTCTGGCCATCTTCGCATAAACTCACCTCCATTATTACTTAGGTTAGAATTTCTGAACTCTTTATGGCCTTCTATCATTAGGACATTCTTGAAGCTTTGATCGAAGACATTGGCATCCCCATTAAGATTGTTGTAACAACTATCACACGGTTGTCAGAAAGTATGCCTGCCTTTGTGTCCAAATCGTCCTTAATCAACCCCTTGTGAGTGTCATCAACATCAATGACAAGATATGTCATCATGTACAAGAACATTCCTATTATCTGTTCTTGATGTGGTATTGTTGGAGATTAGGACAATGATTGCATGATGGGGTTTGATAAATATTTAGTGATACTGTCAATTATTTTTGGTGTCCGCATTATGATTAGGTATCTTAAGGAGAAATTGTATGCGCCAATAATGAATGGTTGTTTGGTCGGTAAGGGGAGCTTCATGTATAAATACTTTTAAAAATATTGTTTACTCATGTTGTGCTGACGCTAATAAGTAGTAAATTTTAGAAAAAAACATATCATCATATTCCGATCATGTTGTATTCATATCGTCGTATTTGTACATTATAGCTTATAATAATTTTTCTATAATTTATAGACAATATATAATTATTTTTCAATATAAGCATTCGCTTATAGATTATATTTATAGTTTGTATATTCTACAAATTATTATATATGCATTTTTTTTTCAATTTCGGAGTAATGCTAAGGTCCTTTATTTCATCCAATATTTAGAAAAATAATATCTATTTATTTTAATGGTTCAATCTATTGTGTAGACCTTTTCATTTTAAATAAAATAAAAATGGAACTTTATTGAGAACTCCACCCTACAAAAAAATAAAGAAAATATAGCAAACAATCTCAAATCTACTGTCTAGAAAATAAATACGAAAATATTATTCCTATACATATAAATACTCATACGATGTAAATCTTCACCATGAGAATCTTAATCAATTACAAGAACGATTTTTAGTAATCTCCACAATATTCTCGAAATATTTTTTTAGTACACTCAACTACTCCAGATAATGATGTTTAAAAAACTTGTTACTATCCCACTCCGCTAGTCGTCAATAAAATTTATACTTATAATTAATAATGAAAATAAATTATCTAAATAAATATTAACTTAAACATAAAAATTAAAGAAAAAATAAATTTAAATTGTTAAGAGATATAAAGAATAACTGAAAATAGAATTGTATAGACTAGACTTTTAGTATTTAGTGTTTACTAGACCCATAAGTTACATTACACCCATCACCTATATATACAATATTAAGGAAATCTTACATAAGTTTTATGTTTCATGTTACTTTATTTCATTAACATATTTCTATAATTATCAGTCTATGATATTATTGAACACAACTTTATTTGATTATTGAAATTTGTAGCACCCGCATCCATAGGTGTTACATCCCCCGCACCAAGAGTCTAATCCACGCATGAAATGGAAGTCCATACATGAATCAAACACGTGGCGAACGGGTTACAAGATAAAAGAACTCAACCTAGTTAAGCGGGGCTAACCCTTAAACCAATTATAACGATGCAACAATTAAAACGGAAGCATAAACAATACACTAGCATAATAAGGGTGTGCAACTCCATCATACAATTCATAATTACATCACCAATGGCCTACACGACCCCTATACAAATCTCCAAAATAGAATAATACATAATCCAAAAGTACGAGTATGTAAATGCTAAGACTTATGAGTTATGACATGCTAGGACGGAAATAAAGACTCCACGAAAACCTTATTCCCCGCTTAGCATACCTGGAAAAAGGCTAAAAACAACGTGGGGTGTCAGTCGAAAGACTGAGTGAGGGGCATAAATAAATATATCGCATGCACATGCAATTCATAACCCCGAGTAAAGTTTTATAAAAGGGAAATTTGCATGCAGGTACCCTGTGTCATTCGAAATTATCACCAAAAACCCTATCAAAAAAAAAAAAAAAAAAAAAAGATAAAAAACCCTATATTTTAAAAAATATGCACAGAAAACCCCCGTGCACTTCACGTGCATTGACTGCAAGTGTGATTGAATTTTTTTTCACTTTTTCGCCTAAAATGACTATTTTACCCATGTATTTTATATATATATATATATAGAGAGAGAGAAACAATAAATTTTATAAATAATATTTAATATATAAATAATTCATATTAACATATTGAGAAATTTATATAAAAATTATAATTTATACAAAAAAAAAAAAAAAGGAAGATGACGGAAAAATGGGGAAGACTTCGTCTTCTTCCCCTGTACTCCGAACTCGCCGCTGGAAAAACCAAGAAGATGGAGGGTCGTCTTCTCCGATGAGATGAAGATACCACCGGCGCACACCACCACCACAACAATACAACACCACCCCAGCCACCGACTAAAAAGAAAAAGAGAAGAAGACGAAAAAAGGGGGAAAACTTCATCTTCTTTCCCCTATAATCCGAACTCACCACCTGAAAAACCAAGAAGATGGAGGGCCTTCTTCTCCGATGAGACGAAGATGCCACCGCCCCAAACCACCACCATAATAATACAACATCACCACAACAATGGCCACCGGCCCACCGTGAACAACGACACAAAATTAAACTCACATCTATAGACACACAAACTCAGATCTACTGGTGGCGAACCTGAGTAATTGTTTTTTACCGAAGACGAGCTTGGAGGTGCCTTTGTACATCTCGGTCGCAGAGGTAGAGAGGAGAGTAGATCTGGCGGAGGCAGTATTTTGTGCGGCGGCAGAGGAGGGACTTGATGTGAGGAATAGTGCCCTTAAAACAGATGTTTGCTTTACTATTTTCTTGTAAAATCACAAACAGTCTTTGAATAATAAACGAGATGATTTTGTTCATAGGCAATCACTTCTTTATGTGCTTATTTATGTCTATTTGGGTTGATTGTGTTTTGCATGTATTGAACTCCCCTAATCCGATGAGGTCGTTAAGAACTTTGTCGTTATGGGAACGACACATGAAACAAGTTCTTAACTCCATAGGCGAGGATTAGAAACTTCTCCAAGTCGATGAGTCCGACAGACAGTGGGAATATCGACCTTGACTCTGCTGAGACTTGCTTATGTGATTATGTCCTTTTGAAGGATCACTCAGTTTCATGGAGTGATAAGTGCATACGTTGATGCGTTCATAATACATAAGGGTGATTGTTACAAGAACTTCATCTTTGAGATGTCCCGCGTGAGAACATTCCTAAATGGGAAAGGAAGTTTCCTGAAACTTCCAGATTAGGAAATATCTCACAGGTCAATGACGTGATTCATTAATCCTTAGACTTGAGATTCTGTAATGTCTCATATGAGCTAACTCTGTAATCTTTGATATAGGCTCAAAAGGGTGTCGCTATATAGAAATCTAAACCACGGCTTGTGTTGGGATTACACAAGTGGTATATGTAGAATTAGTAGAATCAATAAAAGACCTACAATTGTTAAGAACAAGAATGATCTCTTACTAATTAAGTTTTTCGTAGTTCATTAAATATTAAACCCTTGGCCAAGGTAGATAAAAGATCAAGACATCAAGAAAATGGGGTTTTCTTGGATTGAGATCTAAATGGATATGAGACTAACTTAACTTTAAAGATCAAGAATATTTGGGCTCTGAGAATATTCCCATGCATTAGTTCTTGATTGAGAGATGAAGTTATAGGAGGATCGTATTTCACTGATTGTCATTGACTGAAAAGTTCTTCGATTCATTTCGTTATTCGGCTAGAGGTCACACACCCATTGCTAGATTATGGTAGTGTGATATGTGAAGTGATTAATTAATTAGGAAATTAATTAATTGTTGTTACTGCTAATCGAATAATGAACCTAAAGGGTCACACACAAATGCCAGAACATGAGGGTTATGGTAGGATGTTATTATGATTAACGAAGGATCAAAATAGTTGATTGAAATGAAGCAAAACACGTGGGCATTGCCACGTGTTAATGACACGTGACTGCCACGTGTCATGCAAGCCTGCGTGGCTGCCATGTGTCGTGTACACGTGGCACATGCGTGGCTTCGTGCGTATGATTATTCCATACGCGAATTCTTTTCTAGAAATTAATTAATTAAATTATAATTAATTAATTTTGGTCTTTTAATTAATTTTTAATTAATTGTTAAAACAATTCTCAAATAAACTTAACCCAATAAATAATTAATTGAGAATTAATTTATTTATTGAATATTGACTTTTAACTTTAGGAAAGTTGAAAAGTCCAATTTCCTATTGTAGGAGAGAGAAGTCTTCTCTTGCTAGACTTGGAGAATAAGTTAAGACCTTATTATTCCAATTAAATTAAATAATTAAATTAGTTAATTAGTGAGCAAGAAAAGAAGCCCGCTAGGGTTAGAAGAACCCTAGGGAATTTCGAAACCCCTTGTATAAATACAAGGGTGGGTGCTTGTCTTATTCTTTAGACCAACACTCACGAAGTGTTAATTTTTTGAGAAAATCCAAAAGAAAAGTTTTCAAAGCAAAATTATCCTAGCTTTAACACAAGCCATAGAACTAGCATTCTCACTCGCTTGATCATGTTCTAGGTCTGGTGTGGATACGCTTTGGAGGGCTTCAACTTTGGAGTCTAATTCAAAGGCCGTTCGAGGGATTTTGCTTGAAGGGTGTTCGCTAGGCGGTAATGACATCACTAGAAAGCTTCTAACTTCGTAAGTTTCTAAAACACCCAACGTTACAGTACAAAAATGGCAAGACAACGATTAAACTTTTGGAAAATTTTAAACTTTTGCTGCTCAACTCTTTCGTGTTTTCCAACAAGTGGTATCAGAGCCATCTTGCAACGTTCGTATAGTATCTTTATTGCTTTTGGAATTTTGACTGAAAATTCTTGAATTTGAGTATATGTTGTGTATTTATGGTTTTTGCTTGAAATACGAAGTTACCGGATCAAAACTGTTTCTTGAAAATTCGCGAAAAATCGTTTTCTAATTAATCTTGTTTTAAGCTGATTAAATTCGGATTTGTTTGAACTGTTTTAATTTGGAATTGGAATTGATGAATTTGTAGAAATTGCGAAATGAAGAAGGAGCGGGATTGCGCTTGCTCGCGGCCGCACGGATCCGCGCCCGAGGCTCGCGTTCGCGCAGCTTTGCTGCCCGTTGCGCGCGGCCTCACCGCGCGATCGTGTGCGGACGTTTGAGGGCGATTCCGCCCTTGTCCCGGCACTGCTGCACGGGCAGTGTGCGCGAGGCTGCTGCTCGCGGGCGTGAATCGTCCACGCGCGCGGCCGTCCCGTGACACCTGTTTTCGTTCTGTTTTTTCTAATTTCGAAAAATCCCGAATTACAAAAATTTGATTTTGTTTTAAAATTTGATTTTAAAATTATAAAATTATTTGTTTGAAATAATTATAAAATTTGGGATTTTTTTAATTAAAGTCATGTTCTAATTTTTCGAGAAAATAATAAATATCACTTTGAATGATATTTTAGACAAAAATTTAATTTTGAATTAATTGTTGTTTTGTTTAGATCCGGTGATTCGATTTGAATAAATTCTTGAATAAAGAACTATAATCAATTGGGGTCGGAGCCCCATAGTTGCGCGTTTTCAATTGGGGTTGGAGCCCTACTTATGTGCGTACTGTTATGTGTTTATTTTGTGGCTTTCCTTATTATTGTTTTTGGGCTGGGGTATGCCCCGTGTACTTGTCTATGGTTAATATGAAAATTGAGCCATATTACTTTATGTAAAGAGAGTAGAACCTAGGAAGTGAGGTTTTTATTTTCATTTTGGAGACAAGCACCCATGGAATAAGAAGGATCCACAAGGAGCACTTGAAGAACGGTGGCCATAAGAAGACCCCTCAAAATGTTTAAGAGGGTTTCTATTAAATGTAATAGATAGGGCGTTTTCCATTAAATTCTGTACCCCTATGTGATATGAACTGTCTTATATGGCATGAATGTTAGAACTAGTGATTTTGGAGTGGCTCCCAAAATCACATATAAGATAAGATACCTATGATCATCACATAATTAGTATCATGCTAGGACACGCTATCTGCTAATTGCTTCTGTGATGCACTTTATGTGAAACTGCATTAAACAAGACAATTAAAATTTGGATAACATTATATGTTGGTGAGGTCATTCAAAAATCCCATTTAAATATTGAGCAAAATTCGAATAAATAGGTGTTTTATCACGGTAATAAAATTCCTAGCATTCCATCAATAGGATTTAGGACTTAATAAGTGAAACTAATTGCTGTCTCACGAGTCATGGGGTAATTAGTGTAGCTTATTAACTCTTAGTTTCCTGATTAATTATTTTAAATAATTAATATTTCTTGACCATTTTAGAATGGGCGATGTCTCACGAGTCGTGGGTCGTTCCGGACTAAGTTTGGTTGAGATCTTATGATTAATGGGTCCTGCTCAACACTAAAGTAGATATGGATGTCTCACGAGTCGTGGGTCTTTGATTGAAAGATTAGTGATGCAAAAATATTATTAGGAATTCCATGGGGATAGAATCGGCAATTCATACCCACCTAAAGATTCTTAGACCTTTGGATGTCTCACGAGTGTTGGTCCAAAACTAAGCATCCTTGGGATCCTAGTACCTATTGGGAAAATAAGTTTCTTCTATAGTCGTTGGGGTTTCTAGACTTTCTAAAAACAGAGGGAGAACATATTTCAAAAGACCTTGATAATATGTAATCGTTATTATTCAGCATGCTCATGATTTCTCTGTTTTTCCATTTAGGTTGTAGTTCTGTGATTCTCTACAATTGAAATGGCAACCAAAAACCCTTTGGTATCCATCCTCGAATCAAACAAGTTGACGGGGCACAATTACTCTGATTGGCTTCGGAATCTAAAGATCGTTTTAGATTCTGAAAAGAGAAGATATGTTCTCTTCGAGGGAGAGCCCATCGCTGAAGGCGAGGCTCCGACTCGGGCCGAAAGAGAGGCGATTTCGAAATGGTCTGAAGATAATCTTCAAGCCCGTTACCTCATGTTGGCCAACATGTCTCCGGACTTGCAAAGGCAACACGAGTCAATGGAAAACGTTTGGGAGATTTATGACCATCTCGAGCAATTGTACCACCCTAAAGAGCATGTTCTAAGGTACAAGACCTCTAAGGAGCTCTTTCATCTCAGAATGAAAGAAGGTACAAGTGTCCATGAGCACGGTCTCAAGTTTCATGCTTTGAACGAGAAACTGACCTCAATGGAAATGCCACCGAGTGAAGAACTCGCTGTGGACTTGTTGCTCGCATCGCTTCCACCATCATTCAATCCTTTCGTGTTAAAATTCAACATGAATCATCCTCATGCTATTGTAGCTGAGTTGATTAGCAACTTGTGACTGCTGAAGACACGATAAAGAAGGATCGCAAAGTAATGATGGTCACTTCCTCTTTTAGGCCTTCTAAAGGCAAAGGGATCTCTTAAACCCGATGGACGGGTTAAAAAGAGAAAGGCCAGGAAGAGAAAGGATCAGACAGAGGACGTTTTGTGGCAAGAAAGGGCATTGGAAGAGGAACTGCCAAGAGTACAAGGATACTCTAAAGAAAGGTGCGTTTATTGTTGAAGTAAATCTATCTATGGATTCTAATTCTTGGGTACTTGATACCGGTTGTGGAGCTCATATCTGTAATGACGTACAGATGCTAAATGAGGTTCGACAGCTTGAAGAAAGAGAATACGTCTTGAAGGTTGGGTATGGATCAAGTATTCAAGCCCAAGCCATTGGGACGTGTAGATTAGATTTAGGTGTCTTTACTTTAGTTTTGAACAAAGTCCTTTATGTACCTTCTATTATTCGTAATATCATTTCCATTCCAATACTTAATGGTGAAGGTTTTGAGACTTATTCTAGAAATGGAAACTTTTATCTTAAGAAGAATAAAACTTCAGTTTTGCTTGGTACATTATCTAATGGATTTTATATAACTAAAGACAATAATATTCTGAATATACAACAAACGCAAAAGAGATGACAAGATCTCGGCTTCTTTATGGCACGCACGTTTAGGCCACATTTCTAAAGATAGGATTGTTAAGTTAACTAATTTAGGATCATTCTATGATAATGAACTTAAAGAGTTAACTCATTGTGAATCATGTCTTAAAGGGAAAATGGCCAAACCTCCCTTTAAAGGTAAAGTGGAACATGCCACTAAAGTATTGTATTTAATCCATACTGATGTTTATGGACCACTTAGTGTAAGTACGAGAAACAATCATTAGTATTTCATAACCTTCATAGATGACTTTAGTCGTTTTGCTTATGTGTACTTAATGAAGTATAAATCCGAAGCCTTTGAGAAATTCTTGGAATTTCAAAAGGAGGTTGAGAACCAAATCGGTCACAAGATTAAGACACTTCGATCTGATCGAGGTGGCGAGTATCTAAGTGACGAATTCCTTAGTCATCTCAGAGATAATTGAATTATCTCTCAGTGGACTCCTCTGGGAACTGCCTAATTAAATGGAGTTCTGGAGAGAAGGAACAGAACCTTACTTGATATGGTTCGTTCCATGATGAGCTTCACTGAATTGCCACCTTCGTTCTGGGGTTATGCCCTAGAATCAGCAGTTAAGATTCTGAATCTTGTTTCCTCTGAATCCGTACCCAAAACCCCATTTGAGATGTGGTTTGGCAAAAGCCCTAACTATTCTTACGTAAGGATTTGGGGTTGTCCTGCTTCTGTGAAGAGGACAGTGGGAGATAAGCTTGAAGCTAGATCAAGCTTATGTAACTTCGTAGGATATCCTAAAGAGTCAATAGGATATTATTTCTACGATCCTCTTGAACAAAAGGTCTTTGTGTCAAGAAACTCCACTTTTCTTGAGGACTCGTTCCTTAAAGAAAAGAAAGGCAGGATCGCAGAACTCGAAGAGGTTCGAGACCAAGGTCCCACGCCAAGTTTGGAGACCAACGTCCCTCAGCCAATCGCAGAGAGTGATACACGCGAAAATCCTCCTCTGGTAAGACGGTCTGAGCGCATTCCTAGACAACCAGAGAGATGGTATGGTTTTCTCCACCAAACATCTCAAATGGATAATGATCCATTAACTTATGAGGAGGCACTGTTAGATTCAGACTCTGAACAGTGGAAAGAAGCAATGAAATCCGAAATGGATTCTATGTACTCTAACCAAGTTTGGACCTTGGTTGATCCACCTGATGGGATCAGGCCCATAGGGTGTAAATGGATATATAAGCGCAAGCTTGGAGTAGATGGAAGCGTGGCAGCCTTTAAAGCAAGATTAGTTGCTAAAGGTTTCACTCAAAGACCAGGTGTAAACTTTGATGAAACCTTCTCCCTGGTTGCAATGCAAAAGTCCATTAGGATATTGCTTGCCATTGCTGCATATTATGACTATGAGATATGGAAAATAGATGTGAAAACTGCCTTTCTCAATGGAGACATTGACAAAGACATTTACATGGAGCAACCCATGGGTTTCACATTCAGTGGGAGCGGACAAAAGGTTTGTAAGCTCCAAAAATCAATCTACGGATTGAAACAAGCTTCTAGGAATTGGAACATTCAATTTGATGAAACAGTCAACTCATTTGGCTTTATTCAAAATCCGAATAAGTCCTGCGTGTACAAGAAAGAATTGAAAACCTCGATTCAATTTTTGATATTTTATGTAGATGACATCCTTCTCATTGGGAATGCGAAGGATGACATATAAGTAACAAAGTCTTGGTTATCGAACCAATTTGAGATGAAGGATTTTGGTGATGCATCCTACATTCTCAGTATAAAGATCTATCGGGATAGATGTAGGGGATTGTTAAGATTATCACAGTCGGTTTACATAGACAAAATACTAAAGAGGTTTAGTATGGAAGAATCCAAACGTGGAACAGTTCTTTCGAAGAAGTTGTGTCCCAAGACTGAACTTGAAAAGTCCAGGATGTCCAAAATTCCTTATGCATCAGCTATAGGAAGCATAATGTATGCGATGCTATGTACTCGACCGGATGTGGCTTATGCACTTAGCGTGACTAGCCGATTCCAATCTGACCCTGGTGAAGGTCACTGGACTGCTGTAAAGAATGTCCTTAAGTACTTGCGAAGAACTAAGGATTTGTTCTTGGTTTACGTAGGCCAGCAAGATCTTGTCATTAAAGGATACTATGATGCAAGCTTTGCATCACACATGGATGACTTTAAATCCATGTCAGGATACATATTATGCCTGAACGATGGAGCAATGAGTTGGAAAAGTTCCAAGAAAGCGACCACTGCAGATTCGACCACTGAGGCTGAATACTTAGTTGTAAACGATGCTGCTAAGGAAGGTGTTTGGGTAAGAAACTTCATCCATGAGTTGGGTGTAGTTCCAAGCATGAAAGACCCCGTTACAGTGTTTTGTGACAACACCTGGGCGGTTGCTCAAGCAAGAGAACCAAGATCTCACCAAAGGACCAAGCATATTTTGAGGAAGTATCACTTAATCCGTGGTATCATCAAGAGAGGACATGTGCAAATTGAAAGGGTCACATCGACAGAGAACATGGCAGATCCAATTACTAAAGCGCTTAGTCAACAGGCTTTCGAAGGACATCTTCAGAAGATGGGTCTTAGATTAGCACCTGAGTGGTTTTGACGGGCAAGTGGGAGATTGTTAGGAATAGTGCCCTTAAAGCAGATGTTTGCTTTACTATTTCCTTGTAAAATCACAAACAGTCTTTGAATAATAAACAAGATGATTTTGTTTAAAGGCAATCACTTCTTTATGTGCTTATTTATGTCTGTTTGGGTTGACTGTGTTTTGCATGTATTGAACTCCCCTAATCCGATGAGGCCGTTAAGAACTTTGTCGTTATGGGAACGACACATGAAACAAGTTCTTAAGTCCATAGGCAAGGATTAGAAACTTCTCCAAGTCGATGAGTCCGACAAACAGTGGGAATGTCGACCTTGACTCTGCTGAGACTTGCTTATGTGATTATGTCCTTTTGAAGGATCACTCAGTTTCATGGAGTGATAAGTACATACGTTGATGCGTTCATAATACATAAGGGTGATTGTTACAAGAACTTCATCATTGAGATGTCCCACGTGTGAACATTCCTAAATGGGAAAGGAAGTTTCTTGAAACTTCCAGATTAGGAAATATCTCACAGGTCAATGACGTGATTCATTAATCCTTTGACTTGAGATTCTGTAATGTCTCATATGAGCTAACTCTGTAATCTTTGATATAGGCTCAAAAGGGAGTCGCTATATAGAAATCTAAACCACGGCTTGTGTTGGGATTACACAAGTGGTATATGTAGAATTAGTAGAATCAATAAAGGACCTACAATTTTTAAGAACAAGAATGATCTCTTACTAATTAAGTTTTTCGTAGTTCATTAAATATTAAACCCTTGGCCAAGGTAGATAGAAGATCAAGACATCAAGAAAATGGGGTTTTCTTGGATTGAGATCTAAATGGATATGAGACTAACTTAACTTTAAAGATCAAGAATATTTGGGCTCTGAGAATATTCCCATGCCTTAGTTCTTGATTGAGAGATGAAGTTGTAGGAGGATCGTATTTCACTGATTGTCATTGACTGAAAAGTTCTTCGATTCATTTCGTTATTCGGCTAGAGGTCACACACCCATTGCCAGATTATGGTAGTGTGATCTGTGAAGTGATTAATTAATTAGGGAATTAATTAATTATTGTCACTGCTAATCGAATAATGAACCTAAAGGGTCACACGCAAATGCCAGAACATGAGGGTTATGGTAGGATGTTAATATGATTAACGAAGGATCAAAATAGTTGATCGAAATGAAGCAAAACACGTGGGCATTGCCGCGTGTCAATAACACGTGACTGCCACGTGTCGTGTACACGTGGCATATGCGTGGCTTCGTGCGTATGATTATTCCACACACGAATTCTTTTCTAGAAATTAATTAATTAAATTATAATTAATTAATTTTGGTCTTTTAATTAATTTTGAATTAATTGTTAAGACAATTCTCAAATAAACTTAACCCAATAAATAATTAATTGAGAATTAATTTATGTATTGAATATTGACTTTTAAATTTAGGAAAGTTGAAAAGTCAAATTTCCTATTGTAGGAGAGAGAAGTCTTCTCTTGCTAGACTTGGAGAATAAGTTAAGACCTTATTATTCCAATTAAATTAAATAATCAAAATAGTTAATTAGTGAACAAGAAAAGAAGCCCGCTAGGGTTAGAAGAACCCTAGGGAATTTCGAAACCCTTTGTATAAATACAAGGGTGGGTGTTTCTCTTATTCTTTAGACCAACAGTCACGAAGTGTTAATTTTTTTAGAAAATTCGAAAGAAAAGTTTTCAAAGCAAAATTATCCTAGCTTTAACACAAGCCATAGAACTAGCATTCTCACTCGCTTGATCGTGTTCTAGGTCTGGTGTGGATACGCTTTGGAGGGCTTCAACTTTGGAGTCTAATCCAAAGGCCGTTCGAGGGATTTTGCTTGAAGGGTGTTCGTTAGGCGGTAACGACATCACTAGAAAGCTTCTAACTTCGTAAGTTTCTAAAACACCCAACGTTACAGTACAAAAATTGCAAGACAACGATTAAACTTTTGGAAAATTTTAAACTTCCGCGGCTCAACTCTTTCGTGTTTTCCAACACTGGAAGGCGAAGATGGAGAGGAGAATAGATCCGACTGCGACGGAGGAGGGACTGGAAGGCGGCGGCTATGGTGTTTCCACCTCCGGATAGCAGCGACAATTGTTCTTGTGGGGAAGAAAGCAAAGTGTATTATGTATATTATATATATATATAATTATTACTATGCATAATATTATGTATATTATGTGTATCTATCTATATAAATATAATTATTATTTCTATAGATTTGTTAATTTATGGGAAAATTTCACACAGGTCCCCTATGTAAGTCGAAAGTATCAAATAAAACCTCGACAAAAAAAAAGTGCGTTAAAAAACCTCATGTTTTTCAAAAGGTTTACGAAAAACCCTAAAACCAACCTGTGAAGAGCACGCGCGCTGACTGCAAGTATAACTTGGTTTTTGGCCACTATTTGAGAGTAAAATATCGTTTTTGCCCACAAGCATAAAATGTCGTTGTTGCCTCTTATTTTCAAAATAACCCTTACGCGTCAGAGTTGTCTTCTCCCCCAAGCTCACTGTAATGGCCGATTCGAAGAGAGGAGGTAAGAAACTGAAATCGGAGCTTGAAGTCCGATACCCACCCACACCTCATTGTAATTGCGGGATGAAGGGTGTTATTAAGGTAGTTGAATCTTGGAACAAACCCACCAAGGGGCTTTTGTATTACTCTTGTAGCTCATCGAAATGTGGATTTTTCCGGTGGGTATACCCGATTCAAGCTAAATGGGACGTCGGAGCTGAAGAAGGATGCTGGGTGAAAGGGTCTGATGATTGTGAGGATGAATGCGAAGGACCCAATGCTTCTAGGGTTTCTGAAATTGGGGCTTCTTCAGTTAAGATGAAAGAGACCCCAAATTTGAATCTTGTTGTTATATGTATGGGTCTTTTGTTATTGTTGGTTATTTTAATTATGAAATGATATATGTATCTGTACAATTGATCTTTGTCTTCATGCTTCTCTCTTTTTCTGGGTTAAACACTGATGTATTCTTCAATTTTTGCAATTAAATGAAGAATTTCGGCTTGATCTATGTTTGATTGATCTTTGTTTGAAATATATACCAGATACCTTGTGTTTTCCCAATTATGCAATTATATCCTTGTGTTTTGTAAATTTTTCAAGAAAAACCCTGCAGACAATATTCCTCGTGCACTGTAAATTTCATTAAATTATGTAATAAAGTTCAAATGGAATCTGAGAAAGTATTTTACTCATCAACAACAACAACCAGTCAAAGATATATTAAATTCACAGCAATGACATTCTCAAAAGTAGGTACAATTATATCTGTATGTACCAAGCAAAAGCAAATTGTCTATTAACTATTACACACAGCCTAAGTGGGAATACATACACCCACAATACCAAGCTTGGACCACAATTCACGTTGTCCAACAAAACAAAAGACAAGTCATTGTTTGTCCCACCAAAATAAAGTCTTTGACATCTAGATCTAGATCTACAACTGGAAACAGGAGGATTGGTCATTCATGGCTTCCAAGGAACTTGGTTTCTTCTTTCTTGTGCTCTCCCTCGTACATTACGAAGCGCCTCTTCTTCAGTTGACCTTTTATTCCAGGTCCTACGCTGCTGTGGTTGGGTATTTTGAGCACTTGGCTCACCCATTCCACCTGCTTCAGCAGCTGCCGATAGTGGAGTAGCAACTTCAGGAGTAGTTGTTTGTGTAGATGAAGCCACCGGGGATGTCTGAGCAGCTGAAGGAGTTGATCGTAGAGTCATGGGAGGTGGCATCCTTGGCATTCTGGGAGTTGGTACCTGGGATGCTGAATTTGGTGTAGCAACTGGAGTAGTTGGTTGGAGAGGTGATCCGGTGGAGTTTTGAGCAGCAGCTCTTGCCCGAATGGATCGTTCCAATTGTTGTCTTATGTTAAAGACTCTTCTCCTCCCTCTCCGGCCTCGAACCTACATCATTACAGGTATTTACTGACATAATTCTTAATATAATGTAATTTAATTGTGTTGAATAGTTTGAGGTAGTACGTTTGTTCTTGCATTTGCATTGGAAGTTTCAGCTTGCAATTGTGCACCAGTTGTAGTAGTTCTCCTCATCCTCCTTTGTTTTGGAACCTACAAAATAAGAGATTTTAGCTACCTTTGTCAAATAATATTAAAGTGTTAGATAATTGAAAAAGTTTTAGAGTACTACAGTTGGTCTCCTAGTTGCAGTGTCCAGACTTGAAAGTCCAACGTGTTAAGCAAAAGAACACAAAAAATTGGATAAGCACATAAGTAGGCTATGCATTACAACAAATATAAAAAATTAAATAGGATTTACCGTATAAAATCTTGAATTAGGATGTGGATTGGCCGTGCAGGTTTTCACATTGTGCCCCAATTGAAAACACCTACTGCAAGTATGAGTTAAACCTTTTCTTGTGCTAGTAACAACCTCACTTGCATTCCTTCTTCTTGCTTTCTTAGGCCGTCCCATTTTAGGTTTGTACTCTGGACCCTTTAAAGGTTCTTGGCCGGTTTTGATGTAATGCTTTCTCCCAGGAACTCCATGAACTACGTGTTTGTAGGCATCCTTGTACGCAACCTTCTTATAACAATCATCAATATAACCCTCAGGCTGCTCCCTTTGGTAAGTTATGCAAGGGTAAGCATGACAACAAGGATAACCATTCAACTGAAAGGCTCCACATGTACAGGTACGTTCATCAAGTTTGACAATGAATTAGTCTTCAACTGTCTGAACCTCATATTCATTTCCTCCAGCCAATTGAAGAATGCAATTGTTGGCTAATGTTACATTCCTATTCAGCTTTTTCAACATGTTTAGGCATATCTCACCATCGTA
The DNA here is from genome assembly GCA_037501455.1 of Lantana camara. NCBI lineage: Eukaryota > Viridiplantae > Streptophyta > Magnoliopsida > Lamiales > Verbenaceae > Lantana > Lantana camara. The sequence goes on along the minus strand of CM074857.1, from coordinate 95,176,157 downwards.
TGTCCCCATACCAATTCTTTTTATAGCAAATCTATTCAAAATCCTCAGTCTTATCCACTCAAACATACGCACAACAGTCAACTCTCTTGCAGGTAGAATAAGATTATTCCATGATTCACAAATGTTATTGACTAAGACATCGGACTTACATGTTCTTCTAAAAAATGCTCTGGACCAGCATTCTGGATTAAGGGCAATGAGCCAATCATATGCACTGCTCTGCCCTTCATCCTGACTTGAATCCATATCCTTGATCTGCTGCATAATATCTCTCCATTCCTCCTTATTGGCAGCAGCTGCAGCTTTCCAAAATAATGTTTTCAATTCCTGCCCCTTATATCTAACACTGAAGTTTTGATATAGATGCCTCAAACAGTACCTACATAGTAAGCACAATAAGAACAGAGATAACATAATAACAATAAAAATTAAAAAAGAATTTTGCTTGCTGTCAGGGTTTTCAATGGCAGTTTAAAATAACTCAGGGTTTTCAGAGATGTTACATAATAAACAACAAAGTTAGATAGGATGAATTACCTATGCTCACACTCAGGGGCCAGATCATCCAAAGCATCTAGGAGTCCCTTTTGTCTATCACTGATGAAGGTCCATTTACCACCTTCTTGTCCACCCAAATCACCCAATAAAATTTCAAGAAACCATTTCCAAGTGTTGCTATTCTCACTTCTCACATAGGCAACAACTATAGGAAAAAGGTTATCATTCCCATCTTTACCAACAGCAGATAGAAGCTGACCTCCATGTACTATTTTAATAAAACAGCCATCCAGTCCTATTAAGGGTCTACATCCTTCAAGAAACCCTTGCTTCATTGTTGCAAGGCTGTAGTACATCCTGTCAAATCTTGGAGGACTTGAATCTTCTATTTGTTACACCAAAACAGTACTCCCAGGATTTTTGGTCCTAACGGTTTCACAATAGTCCCAAAGCATCCCAAATTCAGCCTCATTCTCACCTCTAAGTTTGTCCATGGCTATCTTTTTGGCTCTTTGTGCCACAGATGGTGTGATCTCTACACCAACAACCCTTTGCACAATGTTCTGGAGTGTTGCAATCTTGACATCTGGGTGATCCCTTATGGTTTGCTCCATCCTTGTTGCAATATAAGATGCACGGGCTCTGAAATTAATCCTTTCTCTAACACAAGTATGCTGCCTTTTCATTGTCTTCACCTCAAACAGGGGAGAATTCTGCTTCAAAGAAGCATGAATTCTCCACTTGCAACCTTCTCCTGCACAACATGTTGTAACTCTTGACCTCTCACATTTCACAAAATCCAACACAAATCCTTTGCGAATACTCCAATCTACCAACACTTCTTTGTATTTCTCACAACCTGAAAAGCAAAGACCAACATGGAATTTGAGGCTGTCAATGTCATCCCCATCCCTAAACATGGACACCCTTCTTCTTTCACTGTCTGATTGTGGAGGTTCATCAAAATTTTCATCAGCATCTGGCTCACTGTACCATTTTCCTTCAGCAACATTAGCAGCAACATCTTCTTCAACATTAACCTCAGATCTTTTCTGCCTAGCCAATCTTTTCTTCTTCTTCATTTCTGCTAACTTCTTCTTCTTAGCCACCCTACTGCAATCTCTCTGAACAAAGATATCATCTTCTTGAGACCCTTCAATGTCACTATAACAATCTGAAGGAGGATCTGCTGAGCTCTCATCATCACTTGGCTCAGTTTCAGTCTCATATAAACTCCCATCATCACTGTCACCAGGTGATTCATCTGGATCACCTAAAAATACAATGACAAAACAACCATACATTTCATTCAAACATTACTAAGATCAACATACATTAGTAAGATTAATACATCAGACACATACCATACAAATTGATACATAACATTCTTACCTGAGTTGTGCTCCATTCTATATTTTCCTTTCCTTTGAGCTTCCATTTGTTGTCTAAATTCTTCTTCCATCTCAGGACAATGATCCATATCAGGTTCAGTGTCAGCTTCATTTCCTTCATCAAGCCTACTGTCATTATAAGCTACATGATCAGCTTCATTGTCTTCTTGTTCATCAGCTTCATGTTCAGATTCCATACCGACATCAATACTCTAACATTGTACATATCTACTGCTTCAGTTGCATTTGCATCTTCATGGTCAAACTGGAATGAAAAATCAGGGAATGGATCCTCAACCTCTGGAGTAGTTTGAGTAGCTTGAGCTCTTGATGAAGAAGGATATATGGCATGAATTTCCTCTCTTGAAGGTATCCCACCCTCTTGTGTAACTCCCTCTTCAGGCAATTGTTCTTCTTGAATAACATTATCCTGTATTTCTTCTTGTCCAAGCACTTCTTGAAATTCAGGGTCCATGTTATTTCTAATGAGAAGAATGGCTTGTCCTTGGTCTGCAGCAACAACCCTATGAGTAATATCACTTCCATCAACATCTAGAGCACATAAAGGGGGTGGGCCCTTTACAGCATACACAGTGACCTCAGTTTGATCACTACAATCCTCTTGCATTTGAACAAAGGCCCAAGGATTATCTTAGTGGCCTCAACCCATATGTCACGTCAAATCCAGGCTCCAAGTAGAAAAATTGTACGGCAAGCCCCCGACCTCCGCAAAATCGATAATAGTCAATTAATTTACTCTCAGAAAAGAAATCAAGGCTGACAGGGCGACTCCGGCATCTCCTTCCCCCAACATACCTCGTAGCCCCGTCTGGTAACTCCTCCAAATCACCCTCAAGCCACAAGTTTACATAATGCATCCTCATTCTGGGGGGAAAAAAAAGGTCAAAAAGAGACCCACCGTAAATCTGTAAAAACAAGCCTCAAACAAGCCACTGTAAATGTGTAAAAAAGACCCACTGTAAATCTGTAAAAACAAGCCCCAAACGCTAGCACATTCACGTTCAGACAACCCTTCCACACCATTTTTCTCAATGAAGCAAAATAAGGAATTCACAACAAAAGATTTTCAAGAAGACATACCTCAATGTGCACTGACAACCAGCGAAAATTACGAACCCACCCACGAGAAGGTCCTAAGAAGCTTTATTCACCAGATTCGACCAACAATTTCACAATGGTGTACGCATTTCATCGAAAATTTGTTGTGTGTTGTATGTTAGGGTTTTTTCTTCCGCCAAATTTTCCCTCCTTCAAGCAATGCGAAAATGGATGAACTTTTTGAAATGAGATGTATTGAATATGTCTGAAATATAGCGCAAGGGCATTATTGGGTTTTCACATTTTTTCGTTGACCAACTGGGACTAGGGGGCGGTGAGTGTATGTTTAAAAATACAGGGTTTTTTAAAGTAGTTTTTTTTTGTTGGGGTTTTCTTTGATACTTTCGATTAACATGGGGTTTTGGGGGATGTTAGCTCGTTAATTTATTAATATGTATTATGTATATATTAAATAAGATTTTAGAAATTTATTATATTATATATATATATATATATATATATATATGCATAATATTATGTATATTACATGTATCTATATATATATATATATAATTATTAATTCTATAGATTTATTAATTTATTAATATGTATTATGTATATATTAAATAAGATTTTAGAAATTTATTATATATTATATATATATATATATATATATATATATATATATATATAATTATTACAGTGTATAAGGGTATAATGAGGTTTTTACTTTTTTTTGTTGACCAGTTGAGGTGAGGGGGCGGTGAGCTTATTTAATAAAATACAGGGTTTTTTGTATGATTATTTTTTTCGTAGGGTTTTTTATGATGATTTCGAATAACACAAGGTTTTTTGGGTAGTTAGCTCTTTTATAAAATCCCAAGTGGGAAAGTTAGAAGAAATACATCGCTCGGAATTACGAATATCAACTAATTACATTAAAATTTCGTAATAATAATACGTGGCCCGACAAAAGGGTAATTCTCCAACCTTACTCCCATAGTGTGCGCATTAAATTCAAGTTACAAGGCGTTCATGAAAAGTCGTAATCTTAAACGTAACCGTAATCGAGATCGTAATCGTAATAGTAAACATAATTTTCCATCCTTCTTCCTCCGGGGCGGTGGAAGGGTTTGTAACGCCCTACCACCTCGTTGGTCCGTATCGAGTCGGGAGATCATGACTCCTACCCACTCCTTAATGGGGTAACACCATCGGCTCAAGAATATCCCGCCTTCCGGCCACCCAAGTCCCACGAAGATATTCTCAAAGGGTACTTTATATGAAATGGATTATCCGACGGCTCGATGTCGTACCAGGTCCATTCACACATTTCACCGGGCCCAATAATACGTGAGTAATTCTCGCCAAAATACTTTCGTGAAAACATTTAAAAACATTTTCATAGGTAATTAATTTCCAAAATATACCTATAAATATTACATTTTGGCTAAAATAGTCACACAAGGTATTACTTATTCTAATAACTAAAATTAAAACCTCACCTTGACAAGAGAGAGAGTAAAGAGAGAAGCCTACGGACCCTGCTCCTCAACCACGGGATCAAGCTCTGTGTAAGAAGTACAAGTGTACGTGAGACTCGAGACTTATGAACCAAATAATCGACGGACGGCATGTTCATAAGATGCTATGATATGAGATTTTAATGATAATAATTTATGAATATGTTCATGTGCACAATTAAGACCCTACGTAAAAGATAAATGAATCCAAAGCATAATTCACTTATGCATACGTGAGAATCAACATATTCGTAATCTATAACACATAAAAGAGTCGAGGAAAGGATAAGAAAAAGAAAACACGAAGAAAATACTTGAAACGAGTAAAACAAGAAAACCGGACAGAAGGGGTCTGAAAGGCCGTTTCCAGTTTCTTAAGGGAAGCCAAATGGTAGTTTCCAATTTACACTCGGAATGGTAGTTTCCAATTTACCCAGAAGAAACACTCGGAATAGTAGTTTCCAATTTACACTGAAGACCGGAATGGCCGTTTCGAGGCTCGCTGAACAAGAGTACAGACACATTCCAAAAGGCCGTTTCCAGAAATGAAATGGAGGCCAAATGGCCGTTGGACCTGATCTGTAACGAAAAACGGGGGAAAAATAGGGTGGGGATAGGGAAAACACCAAAACTCACTCAAAGCATGACCAAAGTTGCAAGTTCAAGCCACAACATGTTCAGAACACTTATACACATGTAATATGTCAATTATACAACATATAACCCAAGTGTACACACAAATAACCACCCAAAACTATTCATAAAACCCTTATATAACTCAAGTTTAATAAATGCTTCAACAACCAAGGTATATGAGCAATAAATTCAAAAATTCTCATATATATACACATTAACATTCTTAGAAACAAGAATATACACTTAAATCACAACAATTTCTAACAAAACACACATTCACACACATAAACACACATGTATGTAAATATACACAAACCTTGAAATGAAATGAAGGAATGGAGGAATGAAATGATGGAGATGGTGATGAATATGGCTTGTCTCCTTCCTCCTTGCTTGGATCGAATTGGGTGTGTGTGTGTGTGTTTATAAGAGATTGAGAGAAAAGTGTGTGTTAGTGTGTATGTTAGAGATGAAGAATAGTGCGTGGGGAGATGTGTTTGTGTATATATGTATAATATGCTATGATATATTTGTATGTATATGTATGTATAAAGTGTAATGGAAGATATTATGATATATAATATGTATATAAGTACATATACTTTATTTTATAATATGAAATGTGTGTATGAAGTGTGTATATATATATATGTAAGTATGGTGATGATCCACCCTCTTTATTGGTAAGTGGAAATAATAGTGAGTTTCTTTGTAGAACCACGCTCATTCCAGGATCGATTCGGCTGTCAAATGACTTTTAATATAAGTCTAATTGAGAGGATGTGACAATGTATGACCTTCCAAGATATAGTGGATCAGCTAGTGCAGAGACTAACAAGTATGTCGATTAATTTCCCTATTAGTTCATATTCTATCATCCACAGACATATGAAAAACTTATCTAGGAACTATCGAGAGAGGGGCATGTAATCAACATGTCAAGCATCATATTAGAGAATTGGTTGTTGATCATAACACAAATGCGATTTATTTGTTAAAAATGGAAGTGTTTGAGGAACGAGTTATTAACATAGCTAGTAATCTTAGTTTCTATAATTTATATATTGCTCCAGCTGTGGGTTGTGAAGGAGGGACTTGGATGCTTTAGGATAGAAATAAGATTCAAGTTGAGATTTTAGAGGTTCGCCCCTAGGTTATTCATGGTCGGATTGGCCCAATTTTAACGGAATGGTACATTTATTCTAGTATCTACGCTAGCCCCAACTCTAGTCGGAGGGATGAAGTATGTCAATCCTTGGAGTCTTTTAGTTATAATGTTGACTCTCTGTGGTTCCTTTCAGGAGATTTTAATGATATTGCTAACTTCAAGTAATGTCTGGAGGGAATGTTTTTTCTTGGAATATGTGTTGTAAATTCGAAGAAGTTTTAATGCACTATGGCTTTTTTGATTTGGGGTTCCAAGACCCAAGGTATACTTGGTTTGATAAGGTCCCCCATAATGCTTTAAAAAACACAAAGGTGCACAGCGGAATTTTGAAAAATTGAACCAACAAAAGATCATTTTTTGCAACTTCTGTTTCTAAGCTTAGAGTGTTTCAAAAAACTTACGAAGATAGAAACTTTCTTGAAACATTGTGATCTTCTTTAGAACATCCGTCGAGTGGATTGTCCCTCAAATGATTTTTTTAATCTTCCATACCCCAACTTCAAAGTCCTCTAAAGCTTGTCCGCACCAACCTAAATTATGATCAAATCAAGAAAAAAGCTAGTGCTATAATTTGTGTTTAAACATAGGGAATTATGTGGGGAGATTTCTTTCTTTTTAGATTTGTTATGATACTTCACGAGAACAGGTCTAAAGCATGAAGAGCTCAAACTCCTTTTATTTATACGCATGGGGTTCGAACCGCATGCATTGTAGAAGAAGGAATCTAAAAGTCTCTTGCTAGAAAACTTTTTCATTGACTTTTCTATTAATTAAAACTAGCTCCCTTTTAATTGATCTTATCCCCAAGACATTTTACCCTAACTCCTTTAGGATTAGTATCAATATTATTTATTTATTCTTAATAAATAAATAAATATTGTAATAATTAATTAATTTCCAGTTAATTATTTATTGGGCTTTTATTTCGAATCGGGCCCAGTAATTAATTCATAATTAATTAAAGACCTAAAATTTATTAAATAAATTTAATCAATCAAACTCTATCACAAGTGTGTCACATGACACATGTGTGGGCTCCACCGACCCAACTTGGTCGATCCGATTAATACGATTAACAGAATTAGCCTAAACCCTCGTGACCTGGCATTTATGTGTGATCCTCTAGGTTAATTATTTGATTAGTACTGATCCTAATTAATTAATCAGTCCATAGATAACAAAATCATAGTCTAAGTGTGTGACCCTTAGCCGAATAACGAATTTATTTGAAAAAATCTTCTAGTCAATGATGACTTGTGAAATATGATCTTCCCACAAACCTATATCTTGATCAAGATCTACAGCAAGGGAATAATCGGTACCCTAATAATCTCAATCTTGAACTTAAGTTCGTTTCATATCCATTTGATCTTAATCCAATAAACTTCTTTCTTGATTTCGATCTATTGTCTTGGCCAAGGACTCCGAGATGGAATATTAACAACTCACACAATAGGAGATCATCTTGCTCTAGCAAGTATAGATCATTTAATGATTCTCACATGCCTCTATGTGCCATTTTTGGCCAATATAAGTCGTAATTCAGGTGTCTCGTGCGACACCCTTTTAAGCCTATTGTGGAAAAACATAGAGTAAAAGCAGCGAAAATTTAAAATTTTTCCTAAAGGGATCGTTTGCTTGCAATGTTCGTTTGAAAACTTTCAAGATGGTTTTCGAGAAACTTACAATTATTGATGCTTTCTTGTAGTTTGATCCGTTTATCAAACACCTTTCTAGCGGATTGTCCTTCGAAAGTTCTTCTTGAGAGTCCAAAGTAGGAATCCTCTAAAGCGTATCCAACACCATTCCTTCATCACGATCAAACTATTGAGAATGCTAGTTCTGTGACTTATGTTTTGGCTAAGGTTTTTGTGTGTGAAAACTTCTTTTTGATTTTTCCAAAAAATACTTAACGCTTCAAGAACGTTGGTCTAAACTCCAAAAGAAGTTCGAACCCCCTATTTATAGGGTATATGGTTCGAACCCCATGAGGCTTTCTTAAGCCTAGTGGAATTTGATTTCTTTCTCCATAATTCACTAATTAAATAATATCTTTAATTAAATAAGATCTTATCTTATTAGCAGATATCCCAAGAAATCTTATCCTAAACCTTTTAAGACTTATCTATTTAATTTTAACTTACTTAAAATTAAATAAATAGCTTTATATAATAAATACTAATTCTTAATTAAATATTTATTGGGTTAATTATTTCGGATTAGGAATAATAATTAATGCCAAATTAATAAAAAATCAAAAATTAATTAAACAAGATTTAATTAATCAAGCATTCACATGTGTGGCTTGAAGCCACACGTGTTACTCACGTGACATAGGTCCCATGCACATGTGGGCCAATATGGTCAACTATTTGACCACTTTTAGGTTAATCCGATTAACCATGTATTAGGAATAGTTTCCTTAAAGCCGACTTGTAATGTCTGCTTTATCTATTTACTTATAAATCACAAACAATCTTTGAATAATAAATGAAATAATTTGATCAAAGGCATTCACTTCTTTATATGCTCTTGTATGTTGTGGGTGTTAACATTTATGTGTGCATGTAGAAGAACTCCCGTAACCCTTCAAGCTTGTAGGATTTTATCATTTAAGTTAAATGACACATGAAACAAACCCTAATCCAAGTTGGATTAGAAATTACTCCAAGTAGATGAGTCCAACAAACAGTGGAAGTGTTGATGAAACTTGATTGAGACTTGCTTGTGTGATTGCATTCTTAAGAAGGAATCATCCTGTTTCATGGGATGACAAAATTCATGTTAAATGAGTACGCAACACACAAGGGTGCTCATTGATAGAATGAGTTCATTGAGGTGTCTCACGTAAGTACATTCCTAAATGGGGAAGGAATTATCTACTTTTAGAAGTAGAGAATTCAAGATTAGGAAATATCTCACAGGTCAATGTCGTGATTCATTAGTCCTTAAACTTGAGATTCCATGGTTGTCTTATGTGAGTTAACTAGGCAATCATAGATATAGGTCTAAAAGGGTATCGCTCATGACACCCGAATTATGACTTATATTTCGGTTGCAAAAGTGGTGCATGAAGACATGTAAGAATCAATAAAGGACCAACACTTGCTTAAAGTAAGAAGATGTCTTATTACATAAGTCATTTGTATTCCATCTTAGTGTCCTTGGCTAAGGCAGTTAGATCTAGATCAAGAAATATTTTTCTTGGATCGAGATCAATCGGATATGAAATGAACTTAGCTTTAAGATTAAGATAATTTGGGTTCTATTTATTCCCATGCCCTAGATCTTAATTGAGAGGTGTTTTGGAAGGAGGATGGTATTTCACGATATGACATTGACTAGAAAGGTTTCTTCGATTTAATTCGTTATTCGGTTGGGAGTCACACTCCTGTTGCTAGACTATGTTGTGTGATTTGTGCACTAATTTATTAATTATGTATTAATTACTTAAGCTCACTGCTATTTGAATAATGAACCAAAGGGTCTCACAAAACGCCTGGTGACAAGGGTTTTTTTTAGTAGGGGTTAATCCGATTAACCAATACAGTCAAGAAATTAACCGGATAGATCCCCAACGTGCGTGAATGAGACGTGTGACACATGTGGCACATGTCACACGTGTTGTGCATGTGAGTGTTTATTTTAATTATATTGTATAATTAAATTTTGGGCTTTAGTTAACTAAGAATTAATTAAAGGCCCATTCCAGAATATAAGTTTAATAAATAATTAATTAAGGAATTAATTGTTAATTGGAATATTCATTTATTTATTTATAAAATAAATAAAAAAGTAATATTCTACTTTATTTATTTATGAAATAAATAAATTATAATATCCTAACTTATTTATTTATGAAATAAATAAGTAAAGGATAATATCCTAGTTTATTTATTTATGAAATAAATGTAGGATAATATTTCTTAATAACGTTTGTAAAGAAAAAATATATTAGTTAGGATAATATTTTATTGATAATGTTTAATTAAGATAAGTTCTTAATTACATTAAAAGATAAAGTTAATTAGTAATTTTATCATCACGAAAATAGAATTAGAGAAGAAAACGAATTTCTTTATCTCTCCTAGGGTGGGCGTTTTCCACCTAATAAATAGAGAAGAGATTTCTCTTTTCAACCCAAGACCGATATTCTTAAAGCATCTCAGTTTTCTGAAAAAACATGAAAAGAAAAACACTCAATCTATCCTAGCCAAAAGACAAGTTACAGAACTAGCATTCTCCCTGGTGTGATATGATCTAGGATTGGTGTGGATATCTTTGGAGGGCTTCTATCTTAGAGTCTTGAAGAAAGAACCATTTGAGGGATTCTTACCGTTTGAAGAGTGTTTGACTGTAGCTCAAAAAAACTTCAAGAAAGCTTCAATTAAATGACGTTTTCGAAACATTCTTGGTTTTGTTTAAGAACAAAAATTGCGAGCACAAGATTGCTTGTTGAAATTTTTTTAATTTTCCACTGCGTTTCGAACTCGTTTTCCAAAACGTCCTACCAAAACCCTCGTAACCTGGAATTTGTGTGTGACCCTCTAGTTCATAATTCAATTAGCATTGACCCGAATTAATTAATACACTTATTCAACTAATTAGTCTACAGATCATACTACCGTAATCTAGTAATGGGTGTGTGACCCTTAGCGGAATAACAAAATAAGTCAAAGAACCTTTCAGTCAATGACTATCAGTCAAAGAACCTACCATTCTATCTCTCAATCAAGATCTAGGACACGATAATATTCATAGAGCCCTAATAATCTTAATCTTTAAAGTTAAGTTCGTTTCACATTCATTTTAATCTCAATCTAAGAAAATCCTATTTTCTTGATGTTTTGATCTTTCCACCATGGCCAAGGGTTTTTATTGATGGACTACAAACAACTTAATCAGTAAGATATCATCTGTCTCATATCAAGTGTAAGTCCTTTATTTATTCTAACATTTCTCTATATGCTACTTGTGTAATCCCAACATAGACCGAAATTCAGTTGACTAGAGGCGACATCCTTTTGAGTTTATATCAAAGATCACAGGGTTAGCTCATATGAGATAATGTAGAATCTCAAGTCTAAGGATTATTAATCATGTCATTGACCTGTGAGATATTTCCTAATCTTAAAATTTCTAGAAACTTCCTTTCTCATTTAGGAATCTTCTCGTGTGGGACACCTTAGCAAGCACCCTTGTATATTGTGTACGCATCAACTTATGCACTTTACACCCCCCCTCCCCCCCAAAACTGGGTGATCCTTTTAAAGGACACAATCACTCAAGCCAATCTCAGCGGAGTCAAGTCGACATCCCATTGTCACTCGGACTTATTGACTTGGAGAAGTTTCTAATCCCAACTTAAGTTCAGGACTTGTTTCATGTGTCATTCCCATAATGAGAAAGTCCTTAACCTCCTTATGGATTAGGGGAGTTCTATTAAATGCACAAAAAATAAAACCCAAACAAGACATCAAATGGCACATAAAGAAGTGATTGCCTATGAACAAAATCATTTCGCTTATTGTTCAAAGATTGCTTGTGATTTTACAAGAAAATAGTAAAACAATCTACTTACAATATCAACTTTAAGGGCACTATTCCTAACACCTATATCTAATATTACCTAGTTAGCTCACACAGGACATCAATGGAATTTCAAGTCTAAGGATTAGTTAATTACGTCATTGCCTTGTGAGATATTTCCTAATCTGGAAGTCTGTACGTCTAGAAGTAGTGATGACCTTTCCCATTTAGGGATCTTCTCGCGTAGGATACCTCAATGTACTTGTTTTAAGTAATGAGCACCCTCATGTATTGTGTATACATCAACCATGTACTTTACACCCTTAAAACAGGGTGATTCCTTCTTAAGGTTGGAATTTCATGAGCAAGTTTCAAACGAGCCTAACTGACACTCTCATTGTTTATTGGGCTCATTAACTTGGAGCGGTTTCTAATCTAGCTTATTTAAGTAGGGCTTGGTTCATGCATCATTTCTCATAAATGACTAAGTCCTAAAAGTTTGACGGATTAGGGGAGTTCTAATGCATGCGTATATAATTGTCAACATACAAAACATACAAGAGCATATAAAGAAGCGATTGCCTATGATAAAACATTACGTTTATTACTCAAAGATTGCTTGTGATTTACATAGAAATAGATAAAATAGACAATATTGTTAGCTTTCAGAGGACTATTCCTACCGTCGAGAAGGGGTGGTCCTTCTGCTTCCCAAGACTCATTTGGATCACTATCCCATCATCACTTTCTTTCAAGTGCAGCAATGATAACCAACTAATAAACTATTTTGACTGAACTTGCTCAGACTAGTAATAAGTGATGTAAAGATATCACATAAAATGTCTGGGAGAATTGTGATTCGGTTATTGGAGTTTTGGGCACTTTTTCGGAAAAGCTCATATCATGGAACAAGACGAATTTGCTAAAATTTTTGTATGCAAGAAGGATTTGAAAAACCGGCTCACTTTTGTCTAGTGATATATTTCTTATCACAATTCGACCTCTTTCTTGCAACAAGAACAGGAGCTACTTAACAATCACAACTTGGTTGTTCATGAGGTGGAGTTTCTCTAGTTTCGAAAATCAAGGGTTGGTTGGCTTCGATTTAGGGATAAGAATACTTGCTTCTTTTATATGTTTTCACTCTATGCTGATGCAAGAGGAATAAAATTACTACTGTTAAGATTGAGGATACATGGAAACTAATGATGCTTTGCTCAAACTCCATGTTAGAAGCTACTTTAACAACCCCATTCGGGGAGAGACGATGAGTGTGAATATTATTCTTAACCTCAGTCCCCACCAAAAGTGTCTGTCTTCGCATATTATTAGTGTTATTTTTGCTTCGATATCGGATGAAGAGATCTACCAGGGGGTCAAAAGTATTAGCTCGTATAAGGCCTTGGGCCCTGATGGGTGCCAGGCCTTCTTTTACTGAACTTACTTGAATATTATTGGGGATTTGGAGTATCGATTGGTGAGAGAGAGTTTCTTGAAAGGAGAGGTCCCGAAGGCGATTGGGCATTCTTTCGTCTCTCTTATTTTGAAAGTCCCCAACCCTATTAGTGTTAAGGAGTTCAAACCTATCACTCTCTACAATGTGTTGCTCAAGCTCATCACTAAAATCATTATCCAACATATTAAACCCTTCTAAACCAGTTTCACTCTAGGAAGGGATACTTAGGATGATATTATTGTCTTACATGAGATTATGCACAATATCAGTTAGTCTAAGAGCAAAACTAGTAACATGCTTGTTAAGTTGGACTTGGAAAAGGCTTATGACAGGTTTAATTGGAGATTTTTGGAAGAAACCCTAACTTTCTTTAAGTTTTCGACTAATCTAATCAAGTTAATTATGAGTACGGTGACATGTGTGAAGCCCTCCGTCCTTTAGAATGGATAAACTCTCGAGCCTATTATTACGTGATGTGGGTTGCGACAAGGCAACTCGCTATCTCCGTATCTTTTTGCCCTTTACATGGAGAGACTCACATATCTGATTTTAGAAACTATTGATAGGAAATGATGGAAATCGATTCATATCTTTAGATGTGGCCCATTTTTCTCCCGTTTGCTTTTTGGTTAAGGGGACTAAGGAGATCAAAGAGGTCCTTGATCTTTTCTGTTAAGTATCAGACTCAGAATTAATTGTGCTATGTCAATGCTGTTTTTAGCCTCTAAAACAAACCCTCAACTCCGAATTAATATTTCTAATGTTCTTGAAATTGGACACACATGAGATTTTGGTAAGTACTTGGATGGCAAAATTATCTCAGGTCGGAGCTCCCGTGCCAACTATGCAAAGACTATATTCAAAGTGTAAAGTAAACTATATTCTTGGAAAGCCAAAACTCTTAATCCTTCCAGGTGGACCACTCTTCTCCAATCAGTTACTTCTGTAGTACCCATCTATAATATGCAAACCACCTGGATACCTTCCCATGCATACACTAAAATGGATCAGCTTAACCATAATTTCATTCAGTCTTCTGATGCTGGTGGGAGGAAAATTCATCTTATGGGGTGGGACAAGATCTTCCATAGAAAAATATTATGATACTCGCCAAAACTCTCAGCTCCAAATTAATATTCCTAATGTTCTTGGAAATGGACACATGTGAGATTTTTGTAAATATTTGGGTGCAAAGATTATCTCAGGCCGGAGCTCCCGTGGTAACTATGCAAAGACTATATCCAAAGTGTAAAGTAAACTCTATTCCTGAAAAACCAAGACTCTTAATCTTATCATGCGGACTACTCTTCTTCAGTCAGTTACTTTTGCTATACCTATCTATAATATACAAACCACCCGAATGTCTTCCCATGTTTACACTAAATTGGATCAGCTTGACCAGAATTTTATTTGGTTTTTTGATGTTGATAAGAGGAAATATCATCTTATGGGGTAGGACAAGATCATTTATAGAAAAATGAGAGGGGCTTAGGAATCCAGGATGCCCGTATTAAGACAAATATTGTGATCCTCACCAAGACGGGTTGGCGTAATTTACATGGGTAAGATAACATTTGGAAAAAGTTTTTTCGTGCAAAATACCTTAAAGGGAAGGAGATTGTAAGTCACATCGCTCCTCCCAATCCCTCTTGACTTAGGAAAGGGGTGGTGTGAAGCATTCAGAAAGTTGACTCCAATATTAAACGGAGAGTGGAGAACGAGAAGTATACTTCTTTTGGTTCGATACTTAGTTTGAAGATAAACCTCTTTATGATACGCTCAATCTCTTAGACTTTCCTGAAGACGAAGAGATCACTGTTTTTCATGCCATCACTTTGCAAGGGAAGTGGGACCTTTCCACCTTGAAAACCAAGATCCTGGTGAGGTTGTTGTCCGAATTTTTAGCCACCCCCTGCCTCGTGACATTACTCGCCTAGATGCCCATATTTGAGGAAGTACTTTTTCTTATAAATCCTTGCTTGAGATTGATTCTTCTTTCCAGAATCGTGGTTGACATAGGATTAGGCATATTAAGGGACCACAAAAATTCAAGTTTTTCATTTGGCTATATTTCCACTAGAGTCTCATGACTAATGCATTATAGTTTGATAGGGGATTTGGTGATACGGATCTCTGTCATTAGTGCAACAACAGTAGGAATGTGGCTTCCATGAATTACATCATTATCCTCAGGCTAGACAAGTTAGGGATTTCCTTAATAGAATTGACGAGTCTAATTGGATGGAAAATAACCTCGCCAGGAGATTTTGGAATATTCTTCTCCCCGAATGCCATATCATCTTTTTAGCTTCGATCTGGGTTATTTGTATAGCTAGAAATAAATTTCTTTTCCAAGGAATGAGGATTCCCCTGCAAACCTTCTTGATATTATTAAGCTGGTTCTTGCTGATTTGTGGTGTTTAGATCATGCCAACAATATGCCTAAAATGCAACAATAGTTCATACCATGTAATATCTTTTTCCAACTATTTGTTTCCTCCCCTAATGTTGGGAAAACATTTTCATCAATATGACAATTAGCAAAACGTGCTCTGAAGATGTCACCCATTTGAGCTTTAAGATACCTCATAATGGATAGGCTTTCATAGCCAACATAAATTTCTAATCTCCTAAGAGGTTCCATTTACATTATGGCGGTGCTACAGACACATATACTACACAACCAAAAACTCTTAAATGGGAAATATTTAGTTCTTGACTGCATGCAAGTTGAAACAGAGAGTATTTATGATAGATAATCTTATGCGAAATAAAGTCTCTACATGTAATATTGCATGACCCCACTTATCAATAGTCTAAAAATAAGCTGATGATGTTTAACTAATGATTCAACTAAACCATTTTGTGTATGTACATGAGCAACAAGGTGCTCGACAAAAATTCTAGTTGCCATACAATAATCATTGAACATTTGAGAGGTGAATTCACCAGCATTGTCCAATCAAGCCTTTTTAATTATATTATCAGGAAATTGTTTGTAATTTAATAATTTGGGCAAACAATCTTGCAAATGCCATATTACGAGTTGATAACAAACAAGCATGTGACCATCTGGTAGATGCATCTATCAATACCATAAAATATCGAAATGATTCATATGGTGAATGAATCGGTCCACATACATCACCTTGAATATGTTCAAGAAAAATAGGTGATAAAATTTCATAATAAGTGATATTTACATGTGATTACCCTGCATTTAGGCCTAATTACAACGCAATCCATCATTATCGGTAAATTACATTTTAGTCCCTATAAATCTTATTTGGTCTGAGGTCCCTTAACGAAATTTGTAAAAGTACACTTATGTCCCTAACGGTTTTATGAGTATTACATTGAATATATGACCAAAATTACAAAATCATCCCTAAAGTTTATAAATATAAATAAAACGATCCCTACAAATTATGAATTTAACAACAAATTAGGGGTATTTTTGGAATAACATAATGGAATCCTAGGGACCACAAACGGTTCTCAAAGTTAGGGGGACTAAAATATAATTTTTTAATAATAATTGATTGCATTGTAATTAGGCCTAAATATAGGGTAGTCAGATGTACATTTCCCTTCATAATAATGATATTAATAACATCTTGGTGTATGAAACTTAGAGATTTTTGGGAGTAAGAAATAAAGTGTAGAAGTGAAAAAATTGTGTTACCCAAAATCACCTATTTATAGAAAATTTTACTAATCGTTATATATATATATATATAACATTTAGTTTTATACAAATACCGTTGAAAAAGTGTATGTATGTGTATATATTTATTTTTATTTATTTAGGGCACAAATAAACATAAAGTCAAGCATTAATCATAATATTATGCATGCTTAATTATGTTGATAAAAACATATATAAAGCAATAAATACATGAGCATAAATATTAATAGTTAGGGCATAATTTAAATACATGCAATTATGTATTGCACAAATGAATAAATAGGATACAAGACCTTTCATTGTAGATAAATAAATATTATAAGGAGGCTCAAACTTCTATTATATATAAGTAATATTATTAGGAGGTTTAGTCTTCCATTGGATATAAATAAATAATATAGAAAGATGTAGCCTTTCATTATATATAAATTGGTATTAAGGCGGGATATAGTCATCCGTGATGATAACATATATGCATTTAGTATAGGAATGTAAAAAAATAGGTAAGAAATATTACTCTTGTTTTTTAATCGATTCGTTAAAAAACTAGAACGATCGTACTGATAACGTGTTGTAAAATTAAAATTATAATACGCGAAATAGGACAAAATTAATTAGATATACTTAATATTCTATATAATATGTGTAAGATATATTATAATTCTATTTCAAATTTGTGTAATCTATGAACCGAAAATTATGTACTGTTTATAAGAAGAATTTACATCCTGCCCAATAAAATTTAATATGCATTTAGGCGTTTAAAATGTAACGTATTAAATATACAATTTATGACGGTTGAACAATAGCATTTTATTTTAACTAATTCCAGCTGACCTTTTGTAACAAATGCATATTTTTAGTTTCTTTTTCAATCTATCTACAGATTCTAGGCTTACTTTAAGAACCTCTCATTTTATCTTAAATATCTATTATCTACTTAAATTTTCTTTTACCTAAGATACCGTACGTGACATCTTCAACACGTCTGATAATGACAAATAAGAGCTTTGTTTACGGCCTTCTATAGTTCTATATATATATATATATATAAAATTTTCTAGCTCATCAAATTTGACATTTTCTTTACCTTCATTAAAGCAAGAAAACAAATAAAAGTTTGTTTAGTCTAAGTAAAATGGACAATGAACTATATTCGAATCATTTGATTATTTGAGAGTATGTATAAAAGAATAGTCTAATTAAAATGCTTTCTAATTATTTTTTTCCTAAATACCTCAACTGCTTTAATGCTTTCTTTCAAATACTCCTAACTTCAAATTTTTTTTTTTTTACCATTTCAAAATTTTACAATTTCTTTCTACTTCTCAAAGGACAAAGAATTCGCAAACATACCCAATATGACACAGATAGGACAAATGAGATTTTATAAAATACATGTTTATATAATTATAAGGTATTTGTTTTTTTTTATACACGTCTCAATGGGATTTGAATATGTAACTTTTTTTTTTATTTTTTTTATTTTTATCTCATATACTCCTAAGTGGGATTTGAATTCGAAACCTTATCATAAAGAATGAATCCATTAACCACTTGACCGATTAGAATTCGAAACCTTATCATAAAGAATGAATCCATTAACCACTTGGGTCAACCCCCTGTTTGCAAATAGAAATTTAAGAATTGTTAACTTATCAGTTTAGATGTGAAATTATTTACTATTAAATTATCTGTTTGTGCTCAATTTATAAGGTGTGTTAAAAAGTTTCTAAACTATTATACCTAAATTATATATATATTTGAGAAATATAGCAAAAAATTAAAGGGCTAAAGCCGAGCGACAGTAGGAAAGCGGCCGACCCCCACCCTCTTTCCTGTTCCTTTCTTCTCGAAACCTTCATAATTCAAGCAGACCCTTCACATTCACATCATTTTCGTGCCTAGTTACTAACGAACACAATCAACAAAGAACTATGTCTTCTTTCAATGGCGTTTCCATTTCGTTGCCCACACTCTTGGCTTCTTCCCCGAACCCGCGTCCCATATAGCAAGATTTTTTATTTTCATTTTTTATTGTTTATACCCAATCGTTGAAAAGACCGGTAGATGAGAGTCAGTATTCCATTGGTGCCATCAATGGTTGAATATTCCACCAAATGGCTGGCTTGAAAATGTCGTGAAATTAAAAGCCCATGTTGCTACTTGATTCTTGACAAATACCAAGTCAACCCAATCTCTATTCAATGACTTCTTATCCCACGTTTCCCTTGCCCTTCTTCATTTATCGCGGCCACCTGTAGTTTTACCCAGTAGCCTGTTTTTGTTCAAGTTTTATTTGTTTAATGATTGCTCTGAGCTGTAAAGATTTGAAATCTGCATCTGGTTTACATCCTATCTGGGTTTGATTCTTTGGTTCCTGTAAAGAAATATTGATTCTTGATTTGTTCTTCTGTTGGTTGTGCATCTTTTGTTGAATTTCACTGTGATTAGCAGATGCATTCCTCGTATGGTTATGGTAAATTACATGTTTAGTAAGGATTGAATCTCTTTGGTTTCCTTTAATGAGTTCTGCATCTGCAGTCTGTTATTAGCTTGCCTCACTGTTTTCTGTATTCCCCCGTTATTGCCAATCCAACCCATTTCAAGGAAAGAGAAATCATTTCAAATGGCTCACTTAACTTATTCTGATTCGATGTCGGGCGGATCACAGCACGGTCAGGGCGTGCAGTTTGTTCCGTTCAAGACCTCAACAGGGTCGTTAAGGGTGTCTTTGTTGCATGGAAATTTAGATATTTGGGTAATATCTGCCAAAAATCTCCCAAACATGGATTTATTCCACAAGAGCTTAGGTGACATGTTTGGGAGATTATCTGGTAAATTCATGAGCAAAATGGAGGGTACGACCCCCACAAAAATAACGAGCGACCCTTATGTCACGATTGCTGTATCGGATGCTGTGATCGGACGAACCTTTGTAATCAGCAACAGCGAAAACCCCGTCTGGGAACAGCATTTTTATCTCCCTGTTGCCCATTCAGCTGCAGAAGTGCATTTTGTAGTTAAAGATAGTGATGTTGTGGGGTCCCAGATGATTGGTGCCGTTGGCATCCCAGTAGAATCCTTGCTCTCGGGTTTGAGAGTCGAGGGCACTTACCCGATTCTTGGTGCAAATGGTAAAGAATGCAATAAAGGGGCGGTTTTGACCTTGTCTATACAGTATATACCTATGGATAGGGTACCCCTTTATCACGGGGGAGTTGGGGGTGATCTTTCGTATCAGGGGGTGCCCGGAACGTATTTTCCTATAAGGAGAGGAGGAAAGGTGACACTTTATCAAGATGCTCATGCTCCTGAGGGTTTACTTCCTCAGTTGTGGTTGGCTAATGGGATGGTGTATCGGCATGGTCAGTGTTGGAGGGATATTTATAATGCAATATCTCAGGCTCGAAAGCTGGTTTATATCACAGGGTGGTCTGTTTACCACTTGGTTCAGCTTGTTAGGGATGATCCTAATGTGAGGAATAGTTGTTTGGGTGAGCTTTTGAAGGCCAAATCTCAGGAGGGCGTGAGGGTGTTGCTTTTAGTGTGGGATGATCCTACCTCAACTAGTATATTGGGGTATAAAACGGTAAGAGCTTTTCTGAAGTTTGTTTTTGTTTTTAATTGAAATTGCGAAAAATGTGAGATAGGGCAGTATTCTGATACCTATTTTTACAATTCCAAGCATGTTGTTCTTGTTCTGTACTTGAGAGTTAAATGCATTGCTCATACAAGTTTGAACTGCTTGTTAGCTTGTTATAGACCAGAAAATGAATGGCCCCATATGATCTGTGTTTCTCTGCAAAAAACTGAACATCCATGTGTAGGTAATAATGTGTAATAAATTCTACATTTTGCAGCACTATTGCTTGAGAAAACAAATAACATTGCTTAACGATGTATTAAAGATTAGTCTCTGATTAGTATTTTTAACATGGAGATATCCCATCTTTTATGACGCTTAGATAGTGTTTGCAAACTCTAAAAACGACAGTTCTGCACCTTTTTCTTTTAATGTAGGAATAAGCAAAGCCTCACGCATTTAAGGACCAACTACCAGTTTATTCGTAAATAAATGGAAGTTTGTTAGTCTAATGAAAGTGTTTATCAACTGTGCTCTCCGATCATTCAACTGCTTCCTTTTTTCTAATTTCTAGACCTTTTTTTTCCCCTCTAAACACTCGCCACTTTTGCTACTCCAACTTCTTACAACTTTAGCTTCTACGTCTGCTTCTCCAAAAGCAGAGGTTTATTCTAAAACCCCGTAGTTATTTTCAGTGACATATTCTATGGTGAATAGCTTTTACATGGGCATTTCCCATTTTTCCAGGAAGGAATAATGGGTACAAGTGATGAAGAAACACGCCGTTATTTCAAGCATTCATCTGTGCAAGTACTGTTGTGTCCACGAAGTGCTGGGAAAGGTAGTTGGGCCAAAAAGCAGGTAGGCATAACCCACTTTACTAAAATTGTGTCTTAGAAAGAAGAGGATCATATGTTTATTTTCCAACACTGCTTTCCTCTGGCCAACAGGAAACAGGAACGATCTTTACTCATCATCAGAAAAGTGTGATCGTAGATGCTGATGCAGGTAACTTTAGGAGAAAGCTTGTTGCATTTGTTGGGGGCCTTGACCTCTGCAAGGGAAGATACGATACTCCAAAGCACCAAATCTATAGTACATTGCAAACTGTTCACAAAGAAGATTTTCATCAACCTAATTTTACGGTAATTCTTTGATTTAACTTTTTCTGTTTGTTTTCGAGCATATGGTGAGCAATAGGACATATTATTAACTCAAATGTTACTAAGTATATAGTAAGAGATAATTTCATTAACATACCTTGAGATGTGGCCTAATTACACAAATTTTGCTGAATTTTGAGAAATTACAAAAACATCCCATGTTTATACCCTGAGGTTTGTCCTAACTCATGCTATTATAGCCATGAGTTAAAAACTAAATATTAATAAGCAAGTTTCATGGGCAAAATAAGGTATTTATAAGAAAATTGAGATTAAGCCATCAAAATTCATTGATTTAGATGTAATTTAACTTCTTTGACAGGGGAAGTTTCTGTAATATCTCAAACCTCGGGATAAAGTTTGTTTAATTACGTCAGACCTCGGAGTATCCCCAATTAAAGTGTGAGGATTAAAATAACCACTATATTATATATTCTTGTTATTGTGTCTCTTCTCTGAATAAATCTTGTAACCATATAGGGACCCACGGATGGTTGTCCACGAGAGCCGTGGCATGATTTACATTGTAAAATTGATGGTCCAGCTGCATATGATGTCTTAACTAACTTTGAAGAGCGTTGGTTAAGGGCCTCAAAAAGGCGCGGTCTTCAAAAGATGAAAACTGCACATGATGATTCGTTACTCCACCTTGACAGAATCCCTGAAATACTGGGAATGGCCGAGGCTGCTAGCCAGACAGAAGGTGATCCAGAGGGTTGGCATGTGCAGGTACTAGAAATAAATAAATATATTAGGAAAACATACAATAAACGTGTAAATCGGCTTTAATATCTAAAATACCAGTGACATGATTTTCAATCCTGAAAACCAATTGCATGAGTTTAGGATCATAAAAAGCCAAGCAACTATTGTTTATTAAATTACTCCTAAATTCCTTAAAAGATATTTTCCTGAACTTTAATTTTATATACTATAACTTCAATAATTTACCTGTTTTAAAAATGAAATTAATTTATTGAAAATATTAAAATTCTCCTATTTAATTTTGGCATAAAGATTTTTCTATGTAAACTTGCATAGATAAATAAAATTAACTTATGATTTAATATAAAAAACTAATGTAAAATATTGAGGGTAGTTTCTTCAAAATAATGAAACATAGTCAGTGATTGGACATTTTAGAATGAAAAATTGGAGGAATGGATCTTTTAGATTGATAACGTAGCCATAAAACTTGGATATGAAATTTAATCTTAAGGGCTTTTCAGTAATTTTTCTTAATATAACAAAATAAAAAATTTGTGTCATATTTCTTTTGATTCCGTTTTCTTGGCTAAAATTTCCACATTGTGTAGGTTTTCCGTTCAATCGACTCAAACTCTGTTAAAGGCTTCCCCAAGGATCCTAGAGAGGCTCCAAGCAGGGTAAACACACACATATATATGTATACTTGCATGCTTATATGTATATATAGTTTATATATACACACCCACACATATATATATAGAGAGAGAGAGAGGAATCAACTTTTCACTTACTATTATTTTGCTCGATCGAAACAGAACTTGGTTTGTGGCAAGAATTTACTGATAGACATGAGCATACACACTGCTTATGTAAAGGCAATTCGTGCTGCACAACATTTCATTTACATTGAGAACCAGTACTTCTTGGGGTCATCATACAATTGGGACAAATATAAGGACTTGGGTAAGATACTACGAAGCTATCAATATAGGAAAAGGAACAAGAAGTTCTTTTCTATGTGGCTAATAAAATTCCTTTCATTTTCAGGTGCTAACAATTTAATTCCTATGGAAATTGCTCTAAAGGTTGCTAACAAAATCAGAGCGAGAGAGAGGTTTGCTGTATATATTATTGTTCCAATGTGGCCGGAGGGAGTTCCGACCAGTACCCCGACTCAAAGGATTCTCTTCTGGCAGGTACATATTAGATTCTGATTGATGATTATTAAACGTGTTACGATATGATTTTGTATAAACTATTATTTTAATTCATTCATATGGTATGTGTAGATATTTCAAAAAACTAAGTTATTGTTTTGATTTCTGGTCTCTATGATTATGTGCATTCAAATTATTGCAATGTCTAAAGTTTTTTATTTTTGTCATTATACTTCTCTTTTATTTTGAATATTTTTAGGGTCAGTTATTTTGTGCATTAATGGCATACGTTTAGGTGTAAAAGCATTCTGAAACCTGAGTTTATCATGAACATGTATATTTATTAAGTTCTATGAATATTTTAAGGAGTAAAGATCGTATTAAAATGCTGTCTCCATCCCTGCAGTACAAAACAATGCAAATGATGTATGAAACTATCTACAAGGCTTTACAAGAAACAGGGCTAGAGAAACAGTATGAACCACAGGACTATTTGAACTTCTTTTGCCTCGGGAATCGTGAGGTTGAAGACATTGGAAGCAAGCGTGATGCAAAAAGCTCTAGTGGAAGTACTCCACAGGTACAATCTTTAAACCACCTATAACCAGTTTTCGCCGTGCTTCATAATGATAATAATGTTTTTTTTTGGAGCCTAATTATCGAACGTGTGAATAAATCCTCCATGCAGGCCCTGAGTAAGAGAAACCGACGGTTCATGATATATGTCCACTCGAAGGGAATGATAGTTGATGATGAATATGTGATATTAGGTTCTGCGAACATCAATCAACGCTCTCTTGAAGGAACAAGAGATACTGAAATTGCTATGGGTGCATATCAGCCTCAGTATACATGGGCAAACAGGCTTGCTAATCCTCATGGACAGGTAAGAGAACTTTGTATAATTTGCTGTTAGTCATAAATGAAATGAAATGATTAGTTGATTTTATTCAAATAAAAAGAAAACACCAAGTCAACTGTTCTGTCTTATTAATGCATAAGAAAAAATTTTAGTCCATCGAGATTCTAATCTTGTGGTTATATATTTAGTTAATTTTGTGCTTCTTGTTTCAGTATCGAATTCACATGGCTGTCTTCTTTCAATAAATGTGATAGGTTTAAATGAAAAAACAAATGGTATAATTACCATAAACCCCCTGTGGTTTGTCTTAATTACAAAAAGACCCCTTTATCTTTTCAAATTATGATTACCTGGACACTAGACTGATCCAGGTGTTTTTTGTTTCTTTCCGTTGGAGCAACTAGTGGCTCGTGCTTTATCTTAACCGGAAGCAAACCATTAAGATAATTATTACTGTAATTTCAATGAAGAGTTTTTTTCTTTCTTATTTTATCATGTTAGTTTTGGTAAATATTTCCCCCCACCCCAATCGAACAAGAAAAAAAGAAATATAAACCAACAATTGCTGAAGAATGTTTATATGCATATTCCCTTATTCTCAAACGACATCCTAGATTCTGGAAAGAAGTAAATTTTTTCGCAGACAATATCATGACAATGTTATTTCTTGGTCCAGATTTACGGGTATAGAATGTCGCTATGGGCGGAGCATACAGGTACATTAGAGCAATGTTTTGAGCATCCGCAGAGTTTGGAGTGCGTTCGACGTGTGAGATGGATGGGCGAACAAAACTGGCAACAATTTGCAGCAGATGAAACAACTGAAATGAGAGGACACTTACTCAAGTATCCTGTTGCTGTTGATAGAATGGGAAAGGTCTCTTCTCTCCCTGGCAGTGAAGCTTTTCCGGACTTGGGTGGCAAAATTATAGGAACTTTTTCAGGCATTCAAGAGAATCTCACCATTTGATCAACACACTCATTCTTTCCTTAATTTATTGCCATGTTTCCAGTTTGGATTACTGGAAATGCTCTCTTCATATGATTAAAAAGAGGATAATTATCATTGCAGGTGCTAATAGTGTCAGATTTTGGTTGTCATTACCAAAATGAACAATGGCGTTCATGTGTGTTGTGGAGAATTTATTTCATGTTTTCCAAATAGCTTGAACATAGTTAATTTTGAAAGCCTCATGGTGATGGATGGAAAATCGTACTAATGTATTATAATAGTTGTCCCATTTTTATATTTCCTTTGTTTCAGAAAATTAATAATAAGAAAGTGGGGTGTTCATGTAATTAGTCCGGATGGCAATGAGCCGAGCCTTTGCAATTTTTTGAGGTTCGGGCTCGTGCTAAATATTTGGGTTTCGAACCTGGTTCGTGAGCCTGCGACCCTTAATTTCTTGGCTCGGGCTTGGCTCGAACCCAGACTCGACCTGGCTCGGCTCGGCTCGTGATCCTGGGTTCCTACATAGTTTTCCTTTTCTTTTTTTGGGCCAAAGAGCCAAGAATACAGTGTTGTACAGTTTTAAATTTCATTCCAAAAGACCAGAACCATTCCACAAATATAAACATTAGAAAACTATACAAACTGCAATTTTGAAAGAAAATAATTTATGATGAAATCCGTAGATTCCCACATCCGATCCATAAATCATTCCAATTAAACATCCATAACATTGTTAAAGCATAAACCATGAAATTTATGCAACATCCCATTCAAGTAAACCATAAGAATAACTCCTCTTGACGTCCGGAAATGAAGCATTTTCAGACCAAGCCGAATATTAGACATCTCTGCTCATCTCCTATAGTCCTGCACCAATTATCAAAGTTATAAAAGTTATTCATCCACCACTTCATATATCCAAAGCACATACAGTACTAAAGCAAATAAAAGAAGTTGATTGCAGATGATAATTGTAAACAAAAAGCAGGTGACTCTTTTGAATCTTGGAATAACAAATAACATTAGCTTATTAGCAATAAAAATCATAGATTACCTTATGATAAAAACATCAATGAGAACAATAACAGTAGCTTCTTAACCATAATAAACAGAAATTCCATCAATGTTTACATTCTAGTGATACCTAGGTCCTATTTCTCCCTTTCATATATTCAGAAATCTAAGAAACTTTTGTACTTCTAAACCCAAAATTCATATATTTACACCAAGATATATCAAGATTTATCACTAAAATCACTAAAACGAAGCTAGGGTTTCAAGAATTTTGAGGAAATAAAAAAAAGAGATCAATAAAATTAAAATTATGAGACATAAGAAGTGATTACCTTGCAGTAGCGACTAGTGATGCCTTGCATGGTGGCACTGGGCGGAGACGGTTCGAAGTGGCACTGGGACGAGGAGATCCGAGGTGGCGTTGTGCGGAGGTGGTAGCTCGCGGACGCGGAGGGCTGCGTGAGTGAAGGGCAGTCGGCGGAGGAGGTCCGAGGTGGCGCTGGCGTCCGGCGGTGGAGTGGGACACGGACGAGGAAGCGGTGAGAGATTGAGAGAGTGGGAGAGGGATGGCGGACGACGAAGGGACGAGGGAATTAGGTCCCAAGCGACGCCCAAGTTTTTTTTAAGTTATGTACCTCAATTTCTTTTTCATTTATTTTTTTCCGGTGAATCTGATGTGCTCTAAAGCACGGACACGTCTAAAAAATGGCCCGTGCAGTGTCCGATACGTGTCGGACACGGACACGGCCCGGACACGGCTCGGACACGTGTCGGACACGGCTGAAGGAGTGTCCCGAAAAAAAAAAAAAAAAAAAAATTGGGACACGGTGTCGGACACGGCGAGGTGGAGTGTCCGACACGGCTCGGACACGGCGGAGCAAATTTGATCATTTTTTTATGCTTTTTTTAATATTTTTTGAATTTTTTGGAGAGAAAATTGAAATAACAAAACTTATTTTAGTTTTTAATATTATATATTTATATAAATATTTTATGTTACATAGATTATACTTATAAAATATTTTTATTTTTATATAAAATATCTTTATTTATATATAAAATATGTTTATTTATATAAAATATAGCCGTGTCGGAGCCGTGTCGTGTCCTAAGATTTTGAAAAAATCCGTGTCGCCGTGTCCGTGTCGTGTCGTGTCCATGTCGCCGTGTCCGTGTCCGTGCAACATAGCTGATGTGCCTTTTTTTATTGTATTTTTTTATTTTTCCTTTCTATATTATCTTGAAAATCTCCCACATGATTTTAAATTTCAAACTCCCACCCATAACAAATTCTCTTTCTTTTCTCTACTTCTCTCTTCTTTAACGATGAATTTAGTCTTTCTTCTCCAACAACGATGAATCAGGATTAATCTCTACTACCATGACAAAGATAATCGGATGAATTACATAAATCATGGATAATATTTTTTTCTTCTCCTCTTTTTTTTTCTTCTTCTCAATCTTCAAAGAATTTTGAAGATCTGACAGTCGATCTGCATAAATCTATGAAGATCGAGTGAATTCTTTGAAGATCGATTCACGCGATCTTCAAAAGAATTCACGCGACTTCATATAATTATGAAGTCACGTGAGCGATTATGATAATCGAGCACTCGACTTCATAATTCTATGAAGTCGCGTGAATTCTTTTGAAGATCGCGTGACTCGATCTTCAAAGAAATCACGCGATCATAGTCGAGCACACGACTTCATAGTTCTATGAAGATCGCGTGATTTCTTTGAAGATCGCGTGACTCGATCTTCAAAAGAAATCAGGCGACTTCATAGAATTATGAAGTCGCGTGCGCGATTATGATAGTCGATCACGCGATTTCATAATTCTATGAAGTCGCGTGATTTCTTTTGAAGATCGCGTGACTCGATCTTCAAAAGAAATCACGCGATCTACAAAGGAGATGAATAAAAATAATTAAAAAAAAAAAAGAAAATTTGAAGAAGAATAAAATTAATTAAAGAAAATAAAGAGAATAAAAGAAAATAAAAGAAAAAAAGAAAAGAAAAAAATCGAGTGCGCGATTTCTGAGATCGCTCACTCGATTTTGTACACGTGGAAAATAATTATATTTACTATTTATTTTATTAGACAAAATTCAAGAAAAGGTTATATAATTAAAACTTAAAAACTTGGGGTTACATAACAAAAAAAAGACTTACGTGTCCCTTATAATGCAATGCCCCGGGAGGGGCTAGAGACTAGGGAGGGGTAAAGGTGTCAACTGCCTAGCTCAGGCCCATGTAAGCCCGCCACTTAGCGGGTTGGGTTGGTCCAGGACCATTTTGAAGTGGGCCGGTCCTGTGGGTTTTTTTAAAAGAGGGGTAGCCCAGCTCGGCCCATAAACCCACTAAAGATGGGCTGGGCCGGGGCTGGGCTGGTTTTTAACTAATTTGGTTTATTGATTTTGGTGGCTTGACTAGTGGGCCTAATTTTTTCTTTTTTCAATTTTTTGTGATATAAAAATTTAATATATTTTTGTTTTATATTAATAATAGTTTATAAACTTTATATTAATAATAAGCCATTAATAATCTATTAGGGTCTGGGATTTCTTTGTGGGCCAAAACAAAATTCCTATAAAAATGGGAAATGCCCTACCTTTGAGTGCGGTTTGAACTATTGATTTACCAAGTCGGGATGGTAATTCCTCATATGCAAATCAGCCATTCCCCTCGGTTGAATCGGGTATCGAACCAATGGGTGACGCTTAGTAGTTGAGTCGTATTGCTTCCCATTTGTTATGAAAAGTTTTCTATTTTTAGTAATATTTTATTTGGTTTTGCCATATCTTTCATCTCTCTTATCCATTCTTTTGACATGTGCCAAAGTGATGGAAAAGAATGAATCTCCATATCCGGTGTGGGCGTTAGAGCATTGAGAGGACCTTTCCCTAGTACGAGAGGACTGGGAAGGACGCACCAGATTTGTTTTATATTCATAATAGTTTATCTTTTTATTATATTTATAAACTTTAGCATTCTTTCTTTCCTAAGTTATTTCAGTCAAAGTTTTAAGTAAAGTTTAACATTATATTTCAATAAACTTTTTAAATTATTGTTAGATATACGAATACAGTAGACATTATCATTTCTAAATAATGAAAAATATCTTCAAAGATTGGTACTTCATTTATTTTACGAACTTGAATTATTTCATTGTACATATGATGATCAATAAATATAATCTAATAATTCTATATTCTAGTCTACAAATAAAATTAATCCGGAATCATTTGCCAAACGTACATCGGCATAGAAGAATTTCCATATGGATACTCTGCATTTTGTGGGAAGTACATTCGTTCAAAATCAAGTTCTTCACAAATTGTTGAAGAATTATCGGCAATGGTGGTTGTTTCAAATGTGGTCTCATCGTAAGAAGGATAGTTTTGCAGTGGTATCCATCTTTCTCCCAATCGGTGCAATTCATCTTGTCTATATAGTTGATCTAACTAATCCTTACATAATATGCAAAATTTGATGGATTTTGGGCTTAATCGACTCCTTCTATCGGTAATAGTTCTTTCACCTACACTAAAAGCACTTTCCGAAGCTACGGTAGACATTTGAGATGTTGATAAATCACGTGCAATCGAAGAAAGAATCAAAAAATTCTTTTGTTCCATTTTCCACCATTCCAAAATGTCGAATTCATCCGAAACATTGTCTAATAATGAAAGTTGCAAGTAATGTGTTAATTCATATGTTTGTCTATTAGATGTGGTTCTATTTCTTTTGATTGAACTTAATAAAGAAAACACGGATCCACCGGATTTGCTTGATGTCGCTTGTGTAGAAGATGTTTCATATTGTGCCATACACGAACTCGTAGAATACATATCAACTAATGCATAAGCCATAGAACTAACTTCATTTGTTTCTTACCCTATATTTATTGAATCACAATTAAGATAAGAATAATATTTTTCCATAAAAAAAATGCAACCTTCTAATTTACATCTAGGATAAAAAACACAAGATAAAACACATATTTTGGGAAGTTTCGTATAGTACTTGCACCACTTTTCTTCCATACTTTTAATAATTTCGGCGACATTATCATCATTTCTATGATCACTAAATAATTTAACAATTCTAACTAAATTAGGCAACATAATATTAGATGTAGGATAATATGTTCCGGACATAACATTAGTTGTAGCACCCACACGTAGGGCCACATCCCCCGCACCATAATCCGAACCCGAATACGAAATGGAATGTCCGCACCCGAATCCGAATCATAGCGAACGGGAGACCAAACACACACTCTAGGCTAGACGGAGCTAAACTAAACAGAAAACAGAGTGCGCGGAAGCGAATAAATAAAAGTAACATGAAAAAAAACATCACATATATATATATATAGGTACCAACACATCGGATGTACAAAAGCCATCAAGGCTCGAACAAAATAGTAAGTCAGTATATACAATCCATAGCTATACAACCGCAAAATAATAAAGTGCAGGTATGTAAATGCACCTAACGGGACCTAGATTGACAAGTGTATAAAGCAGACACACTTCTCCGCCTAGCTCACGCTCCCAAAACCTGCAACTAAAAGAGTAAACGAGGAGTCAGTCAACTGACTGAGTGAGGGGGGCTAACGCACACCCACACCCTACATATATATAGAGCAGAGCACAGAGCAAAGGGCGAAATTATGAACCGGAATAGGTTTTACAAACTAAAACTTTCCAAAACAAATACATATACTTTAAAACCTTTCATAAACACTATCCCGATTCATACTTCTCAAACATACATAACAAAACATAATGCTCGGCGAGAACGAGCTTCCAACCTTTACTCCTCAGAACAAACAAAACAGAAATCATACATATCAACCTCTACACCAATGATGGAAGAGCCACCGGCGGCCCTAACCATCCAGACATATACAGACTCACGAGGGGTAGCGAACCCACATCGTGCCCTCCCCGGTTTTTACGCCGAAGGCATCGAAATATCACACCTTCCCAAACTCCCAGGGGTCGCGTGTGATATATCGGATGGAGACTACGCACAGGCCGAACCTCGACGGCCCGAACCGTCCCGAGGGTTCCTTACCCGTAGCTCCTTGGATCCACACATACAAATCATATCATATCAAATGCCAAATCTTTCATGGCGATCTCGCTAACAGAATTGTAAAGCCTTTTCCAAAACATAGCTTACATAGGCTTAGTTAATATCTTTTCCCAAAACAAAGGTGTTCACAAGATCATAAACATATTCTAATCAACACATACATATCTATACATATAATATATAGTCACATGCACGGCCGGAAAACATCACATAAGGCTTTAGGTCGCTTAGCTAATAAAATCCTAAACCTCACCTTGTGCGTGACAAAAATACGAGCAGACGTGAACAACCTACGCCTCGGGCTCGTCAACTGGAACCTCCTCTGAAAAGAAAACACGAAAGCCCAAGACTTAGACTCTATATGAACCAAAGAAGACGCTCGGCAAAATGCATGATTCATGTTCGTAGATAAAATGTCACAATTAAATCATAAAATTTACAAATCATAGCATAACATAAGTAATCACAATTTATTATGCAAAACAATCAAATTTATAACAATTAATATGCAAAAGAAAAGCATTTAAAGTCATACAAATGCATAAATAAGGCAAAGAGAAAAAGTGGCAAAATCCACCCCCATGGATTTTTCAAGAGCTACTGCCTCAAATCCACCCCCGCGGATTTGACCCAGTAGAAGGGCTCCGGCCTTGGGAACGGCCGTTCCCGTTCCCAGTACAAACTGGGAACGGCCGTTCCCACGCTCGGCAGGAACAGTAAATTGGCCTGGGAACGGTCGTTCCCAGTTTAAAACTGGGGCGGGAACGGCCGTTCCGGCCTGGTTCGAAAAGCTGGAGCAGAGTTCATTTTTACAGAAACAGGGGAGCTCGTTTTGGTGCCAAAAATGGCCAAAATCCAACCCTATAAATTGCCACAACTTCTCAAAATGCACACACAATACATATAAATCATGCTTGACAAGTTAACACTCAAATAATTCAAGAAAAAGGAATTAAAAGGCATGATCAAGGGTATGCAATATTCAAGCTAAAATTATGATCATCAATAAATACTCCACCAACCATGGATTAAATGCAATAAATACAACATATATAGCATATACAACTCATATATAAAGCTAGGAATCAAGTTCATCAAGCAAAGAGCAAGTATTCACATTTTTCATGAAACCCTTACTATTCACGTAGGGAAGCAAAGGCATGTAAAACTCACTCCAAACTCAGAAATTAAACCATAGAAACGACGAGCACGACGAGGGGATTCCGAAACCTACCTAAGTTCGAGAAAAGACGAAGAAACGAGAGAGATATTGGCTCGGGAAGTTGGATGATCAAACTTGGGGTTTGGCTCTCTTTCTTGCTTGGCTTGGTTGTTGTTTAACGTGAAGTGAAGGAGAAAGAAGAATGGTTCAGCCTTTAAGGCTGAACCGGTTCGGTTCACGGGTTCGGTTCAAGGTTCCTGGTTCAAATTGGTTCGGTTCAACAAATACAGGTTCAAATAAGGCCAACTCAAATTAAAACGAATAAATCACATACAAATTATAGTTCAAGTAATTCATATAAGTTCAAATAGTTCATATAAGTCGTATACAAATAATCTAAAACGCAAATAATATTAAATCACATAATTTACCTGTACCGACTGTGAGTCGGGGTGTTACAACCTCCCCCCCTTCGGAGAACCTGGTCCCCAGGTTAACTGTCTGACCTGAGAACAACTCTGGGTACAACTGTCTCATCTTCTCCTCAGTCTCCCAAGTAGACTCTTCAGATTTCTGATCTCTCCAAAGAACTCGGACCAAGGGAATCTGTTTATTCCTCAACACTTGTATCTTCCGGTCTTGAATCTCAACCGGGTGCCTTACTATCGTCAAATCTGTCTCAAGTTGTACCTCTTCAACAGGGAGAATAGTTGATTCCTCGGGATAAAATTTCCTGAGCTGCGAGACGTGAAACACATTATGTATCCCGGTCAGTCTCGGCGGTAGGTCCAACCTATACGCCACTTCTCCAACTCTCTCAAGGATTTCAAAAGGTCCAAGGTATCTAGGGTTAAGCTTCCCACCTCGACCTATTCCAGAAAATCCCTTCCTCGGAGATGCTTTCAAAAACACCTTATCTCTGACTTCAAACTCAAGAGGCCTTCTCCTCTTATCCGCATAGCTCTTCTGACGGTCCTGAGCTGCCTTCATTCTCTGCTGAATCAACTTAACCTTGGCAGTGGTCTTATCCAATCTCTCTCGAGGTGTTGCTCTTTCAAGCTTATTCTCCTCGGTCCACCGCCAATCTTCCATATCCCAAAATAGAGGCGATCTACACTTCCTTCCATATAGTGCCTCATAGGGAGCCATACCAATAGAAGTCTGAAAACTGTTGTTATAGGCAAACTCAACCAGAGCTAAATGCTTATCCCACTTTTCCTTGAAATCCAAAGCACACGCCCTCAACAAATCCTCTAAATACTTAATCAGTCTCTCTGATTGTCCATCTGTCTGAGGATGAAAAGCGGTGCTGAAATTAAGCCTCGTACCCAACCTACTCTGAAGATCCTGCCAAAACTTAGCTGTGAACCTCGGATCATGATCTGAGACAATGCTAGCAGGCGCCCCATGAAGTCTCACAATCTCGTTACAATACAATTCTGCCAACTTCGGAGTCTTATAAGACATCTTCACCTTGAGAAAATGAGCAGACTTGGTCAATCGGTCGACTATCACCCAAATTCCATCATAACCTCCTCTTGATCTTGGCAAGCCGGACACAAAGTCCATAGTCACTTGCTCCCACTTCCATTCAGGAATCGGAAGTGGTTGGAGAGTTCCTCCCGGTTTCTGGTGTTCTGCCTTCACCACTTGACACGTGAGACACCGCTTCACAAAGTTCGCGACATCTCTCTTCATGCCATTCCACCAGAAGTATTCCTTCAAATCTCGGTACATCTTCGTACCACCGGGGTGAATGGAATATCCAGAACGATGTCCTTCCTCAAGTATTAACCTCTTGAGGTCCTCTGGGACACAAACCCTGGTCTTGAACCTGAACAAACCGGAATCATCAAACCCAAACTTCGTCTCGGGGTCTATCCTAGACCGAACCACTAATCTCTGAATCTCTGCATCCGAAGCCTGAGAATCCAATAACCTCTGTTTCAAATCCGGCTGAACTGAGATGTTAGCTAACCGAGCCACTGAAACCAAAACCGTCGAACCCTGTCCTGAAGACTCTGCACTCAAACCTGAAACACTTACTTTTCTGCTCAAAGCATCTGCCACGACATTAGCCTTGCCCGGATGATACTGAATCGTGCAGTCATAATCCTCTAAGAATTCCATCCAACGCCTCTGTCTATTATTAAGCTCCTTCTGAGTGAAAAGATACTTGAGGCTCTTATGATCCGTGAATATCTCGAAAGTCGTCCCATAGAGGTAATGACGCCACTTCCTCAAAGCAAACACAACCGCTGCAAGCTCAAGATCATGAGTGGGGTAGTTCTTCTCGTGTTCCTTCAACTTTCTAGAAGCATAGGCCACCACTCGGCCATTTTGCATCAATACACATCCGAGTCCTTCCTTAGAAGCATCTGCAAAAACTGAATAGCCCTCGGATCCCTCGGGTAGGGTAAGAACTGGTGCTGAAGTTAATCTTTCCTTCAAAGCTTGGAAACTTCTCTCGCACCCATCATCCCACTCATACTTCACCTCCTTTTTGGTTAATCGAGTCAACGGGCAAGCAATCTTGGAGAAATCCTTTACAAATCTCCTATAGTAACCCGCTAACCCGAGAAAACTTCTTATCTCGGAGGCATTCCTCGGTCTTTCCCACTGAACCACAGCCTCAATCTTGGAAGGATCAACTTCAATCCCCTCTCCTGAAATTATGTGACCCAGAAAAGACACTCTGTCGAGCCAGAACTCGCACTTGCTAAATTTGGCATAAAGCTTGTGCTCTCTAAGGGTCTCCAAAACAATCCTGAGATGCGTTGCGTGCTCTTCTGCAGACTTAGAATACACCAAGATGTCGTCTATGAAAATGACCACAAACTTGTCAAGATACTGTCTAAACACTCGGTGCATCATATCCATGAACACGGCTGGAGCATTAGTTAACCCAAACGGCATCACTACAAACTCGAAGTGTCCATAACGGGTATTAAACGCAGTCTTAGAGATATCCTCCTCCCGGATACGAAGTTGGTAATACCCTTGCCTCAAATCTAACTTAGAGTACACCTGCGACCCTTGCAAGATGTCAAACAACTCTTCGATATGAGGTAAAGGATACTTATTCTTCACTGTCATCCGGTTCAACTCGCGGTAGTCTATACACATCCTCAAAGTCCCATCCTTCTTCTTCACAAATAACACGGGAGCACCCCACGGGGATGTACTCGGACGGATGTAACCGCAAGTCAAAAGCTCATCCAGCTGAGTTTTCAACTCCTTCAACTCAGCAGGAGCCATCCGATACGGTGTCTTAGAGAAAGGCTCAGCTCCAGGATAAAGGTCGACTACAAACTCGATGTCCCTATCAGGTGGCAAAGAACCCAAATTCTCAGGGAATACATCGGGAAACTCACTCACGACCTCTGTCTCCTCAAGTTTGGCCTGATCCTTCGGTTTATTCAAAAGATAGGCCACAAAACCTGTCGCGCCGTCCCGGAGGAGCTTACTTGCTTCCATAAAAGACACAAACGGGCTGGACTTCAACCTCTCACCCGTAAAAACCACTGACCCCAACAAAACCTTCTTCTCATGACAGTCCAACTGAGCTCGGTATCTGAAGAGAAAATCCATACCAAGAATAACCTCATACTTCTTCAACGGTAGAACTATCAAGTCTGTAGGAAAAACTCGGCCCTCAAATACCACCGGACACTCCCTGAACACCCTGTCAGCTTCCACAGATCCTCCCAAAGGAGTATTCACCACATACACATGCGCAGATAATTCATCAAGTAAAGGCAAAGAAGCAACAATATCCCGGGAAATAAATGAATGCGTAGCCCCGGGATCAAACAATGCATGTAGTGATATGCCATGAATGTTTATTGTACCTTCTATCACGGCGTTCGGGTCGACATCAGCAGCTTCCTCCTCTCCCTCCAGAGCAAACACACGAGCCTGCACAACCGGCCTCCTATTCGGGCAAGCATCAATCAAGTGATCAGAAGACCCACACGCGTAGCATTTACCCTGAAGCTTCCAACACCTCTCCACCGGATGTCTCCCCTGACAATAAGAACAAACAGGTGGTCCCTGAGCTGGAGCCGGTCGAACTGGAGCAACAGGAGGTGCTACGGGACCGGTAATACGGGGCTTTTTATTCCCTAAACCCTGGGGAC
The DNA here is from genome assembly GCA_037501455.1 of Lantana camara. NCBI lineage: Eukaryota > Viridiplantae > Streptophyta > Magnoliopsida > Lamiales > Verbenaceae > Lantana > Lantana camara. The sequence goes on along the minus strand of CM074857.1, from coordinate 95,139,357 downwards.
GAAAAGCCGGTGGGACAGGAGCTCGTGGAGCATAAGAAATGGGCCTCTTACCCAATCCAGAACCTGATCCCGATCCTCGAGTCGAAGAGAAAGGCGGAGGCTTCAACCGAGCCATTTGGGCCTCAACTTGAATTGCCCTCTTTGTAACTTTGGCCCAAGTACTCACATTAGCAGCTTGTAAAGCTTCTTGAATATCCCGACGAAGTCCATGAAGAAACTTTCGGGCCTTATGATCATCATGGTCGGTGATATGAGTAGCATAAGGTGCTAGCCTCTCAAATTCCAAAATATAGTCCTCCACCGTCCGATTTCCTTGCCTCAAATTGGAGAACTCTTGGAGGCGACGTTCTTGTGCACTATGAGGGATATACGTCTCATGGAATTCCTGCACAAACGTCTCCCAGTTGAATTCCATACCCGTTCTCTCAAGCTTGGACCTCACACTCCTAAGCCAAATAGCCGCTGGCCCTTGAATAATACGCCCCTTGCAAATAGCCTTGTCCTGGGAAGTCCCTGGACATATCTCCCAAATACCTCGGATCTCCGACAACCACTCTTCTGCCTTAATATCATCACCTCCATACCACTTTGGAGGATTGTTGTTCCGAAAGTCCCGATATACAGCTGAAATATCTTGTCCTTCACCCGGATTTGCATTACCCCTTTGATTTTGTTGGAGTTGATTGAGTAGGGCTTGGACAATATTCTCCGCATTCATAGGTGGTGGCGGAGGCGCATTCTGTGGAGCTGGTTCATTCAAATCAGGGGTTCGTTCACGATTATTATGTCTTCTTGGAGGCATCCTGAAACTCACAAATTCAAGCAATATGGATGCATGTAAATTAGTATATGAATATGTATACAATTTAAGAAAATAACCAAGTAATCAATCAGTCAAGTAATCACATTTTCAAACTATGTATGCACACTTACACACGATCACACAATCACATTGTCCTAAGCCGTACGACCTAGGCAGACCCACACGACACTAGAGCCCGGTTTTGCAACCGCGCTCTGATACCACTTCAGGATGTAGCACCCACACGTAGGGCCACATCCCCCGCACCATAATCCGAACCCGAATACGAAATGGAATGTCCGCACCCGAATCCGAATCATAGCGAACGGGAGACCAAACACACACTCTAGGCTAGGCGGAGCTAAACTAAACAGAAAACAGAGTGCGCGGAAGCGAATAAATAAAAGTAACATGAAAAAAACATCACATATATATATATATAGGTACCAACACATCGGATGTACAAAAGCCATCAAGGCTCGAACAAAATAGTAAGTCAGTATATACAATCCATAGCTATACAACTGCAAAATAATAAAGTGCAGGTATGTAAATGCACCTAACGGGACCTAGACTGACAAGTGTATAAAGCAGACACACTTCTCCGCCTAGCTCACGCTCCCAAAACCTGCAACTAAAAGAGTAAACGAGGAGTCAGTCAACTGACTGAGTGAGGGGGGCTAACGCACACCCACACCCTACATATATATAGAGCAGAGCACAGAGCAAAGGGCGAAATTATGAACCGGAATAGGTTTTACAAACTAAAACTTTCCAAAACAAATACATATACTTTAAAACCTTTCATAAACACTATCCCGATTCATACTTCTCAAACATACATAACAAAACATAATGCTCGGCGAGAACGAGCTTCCAACCTTTACTCCTCAGAACAAACAAAACAGAAATCATACATATCAACCTCTACACCAATGATGGAAGAGCCACCGGCGGCCCTAACCATCCAGACATATACAGACTCACGAGGGGTAGCGAACCCACATCGTGCCCTCCCCGGTTTTTACGCCGAAGGCATCGAAATATCACACCTTCCCAAACTCCCAGGGGTCGCGTGTGATATATCGGATGGAGACTACGCACAGGCCGAACCTCGACGGCCCGAACCGTCCCGAGGGTTCCTTACCCGTAGCTCCTTGGATCCACACATACAAATCATATCATATCAAATGCCAAATCTTTCATGGCGATCTCGCTAACAGAATTGTAAAGCCTTTTCCAAAACATAGCTTACATAGGCTTAGTTAATATCTTTTCCCAAAATAAAGGTGTTCACAAGATCATAAACATATTCTAATCAACACATACATATCTATACATATAATATATAGTCACATGCACGGCCGGAAAACATCACATAAGGCTTTAGGTCGCTTAGCTAATAAAATCCTAAACCTCACCTTGTGCGTGACAAAAATACGAGCAGACGTGAACAACCTACGCCTCGGGCTCGTCAACTGGAACCTCCTCTGAAAAGAAAACACGAAAGCCCAAGACTTAGACTCTATATGAACCAAAGAAGACGCTCGGCAAAATGCATGATTCATGTTCGTAGATAAAATGTCACAATTAAATCATAAAATTTACAAATCATAGCATAACATAAGTAATCACAATTTATTATGCAAAACAATCAAATTTATAACAATTAATATGCAAAAGAAAAGCATTTAAAGTCATACAAATGCATAAATAAGGCAAAGAGAAAAAGTGGCAAAATCCACCCCCATGGATTTTTCCAAAGGGAAAAATCCACCCCCATGGATTTTTCAAGAGCTACTGCCTCAAATCCACCCCCGCGGATTTTTCCAAAGGGAAAAATCCACCCCCGCGGATTTGACCCAGTAGAAGGGCTCCGGCCATGGGAACGGCCGTTCCCGTTCCCAGTACAAACTGGGAACGGCCGTTCCCACGCTCGGCAGGAACAGTAAATTGGCCTGGGAACGGTCGTTCCCAGTTTAAAACTGGGGCGGGAACGGCCGTTCCGGCCTGGTTCGAAAAGCTGGAGCAGAGTTCATTTTTACAGAAACAGGGGAGCTCGTTTTGGTGCCAAAAATGGCCAAAATCCAACCCTATAAATTGCCACAACTTCTCAAAATGCACACACAATACATATAAATCATGCTTGACAAGTTAACACTCAAATAATTCAAGAAAAAGGAATTAAAAGGCATGATCAAGGGTATGCAATATTCAAGCTAAAATTATGATCATCAATAAATACTCCACCAACCATGGATTAAATGCAATAAATACAACATATATAGCATATACAACTCATATATAAAGCTAGGAATCAAGTTCATCAAGCAAAGAGCAAGTATTCACATTTTTCATGAAACCCTTACTATTCACGTAGGGAAGCAAAGGCATGTAAAACTCACTCCAAACTCAGAAATTAAACCATAGAAACGACGAGCACGACGAGGGGATTCCGAAACCTACCTAAGTTCGAGAAAAGACGAAGAAACGAGAGAGATATTGGCTCGGGAAGTTGGATGATCAAACTTGGGGTTTGGCTCTCTTTCTTGCTTGGCTTGGTTGTTGTTTAACGTGAAGTGAAGGAGAAAGAAGAATGGTTCAGCCTTTAAGGCTGAACCGGTTCGGTTCACGGGTTCGGTTCAAGGTTCCCGGTTCAAATTGGTTCGGTTCAACAAATACAGGTTCAAATAAGGCCAACTCAAATTAAAACGAATAAATCACATACAAATTATAGTTCAAGTAATTCATATAAGTTCAAATAGTTCATATAAGTCGTATACAAATAATCTAAAACGCAAATAATATTAAATCACATAATTTACCTGTACCGACTGTGAGTCGGGGTGTTACATTAGTACTATCAAGAAATACTTCAAGTAAAGGTGCAATAACGTGAATAATATCCCAATCGGTTTCGGTAATAAATTCACCACCATGTTCATTATGCATTTCTTGATTAACTAAATTTGTAACAATACTTGCATATGGATGTGCTTCATTTAACATTCTATAAGTTGAATTCCACCTAGTAGGCATATCAAGATATGGAACTTTAAATTTCATTTTAGCGTTTCTAACTAAACGTCTATATTTTTGTGTTCTAGTTGATGCCGACATAATGTATGATAAAGCTGATCTTATTTTATCTACATAAGGTGCAACCCAAGCCATACCATCTTGAACACAAAGATGCATAATATGACAAATACATCTAACATGAAAACATTTGCCATTATACATTGGTCTCAAATCTCGAATTAAATAATCAATAGCTTTGGTGTTATTTGTTGCATTATCAAAAGACATAGATAAAAACTTTTCACCGATATTCCAATAATTGCAACAATTCATTATAGCTTGATAAATATGATTAGCGGTGTGCGGATGCTCAAGTAATGCAAATTCAATAATTCTTTTTTCTAGATAAAAATCTTCATTAACCCAATGAACCGTTACACAACAATAATGTAAATTACCTCTATCTCTCCATAAATCCGATGTAAGAGAAATTTTTGAAGTTATAGTAGAAAGATGAGTCCGTAATGCCATTATTTCTTCTTCATATTGTTTATAACCATCTTTATAACAAGTATTTCGTGATATTTTCTTATATTGTGGTTGTAAAGTTCTAGCTACCCATCTATGCATGTAATTATTTTCGACAAATTAAATGGTAATTCCGCTCCAATAACCATTTTAGCGAATTCCTTTCTTTGTTCCATTTGATTATATTGAAATTTGAAAAGTTTGAATAATACCACTTTTAGTTTGATGCAAAAATTGTTGTGTTGGATCGGATGACCCTTCATCTAAAACTCATTTTTAATTTAATAAATGCACAACTTAAAAAATTCAAACTAATCATAAAAAAAAAAAAATTATAAATCACAAATATTGCAAGTAATTAATTATGATATAAAGGAAAGATGTTACCGGAATTGATTCGGGAGCTCCTTAACATGAATTGCCCCAAAGCTCGTCCAACTATCAAAACGAATTGCCCAAAAACTCTTCCAACTATATTATGAATTGGAGGAAATACGATAATAACATATAATATAATAGTTAATAAAATAGTTAATAATTAATAAAAATAATATAGTATATGCCTATAGAAATAAATTTGAGCAATATGAACTTTGAAAGTTGAAAGTTGAGACTTGAGAGCAATTGATAAAGATAGAGATAGAATTGAGAATATGGTGAAGAAATGTGTTTAGAATTGTGGAATTTATAGAAGAAAAATTAATTAAAAAATTAATAAGTAAAGTTAACGTTACAAATAAGATTTTGGTATTTTACCGTTGCACTGTGCTTTTACCCGTTACATTTGCCTCTTACAGTCAATTCAAGATGTCAAGTCATCAATTCAAGACTTCAAAAGTCATTCATTTAATTAGTCTATAGGTCTGTCCGTTAAATCTGAAATTGGACTTTAAAATGTTTTACATGGGAATGAGGTTCAAAGATATTGGGCCTTTAAAGTCTTTTATTAGGTGGACTACCTATAAACTAAAAATTAAAAATAAAATTATGGGCTTAAGAAGCGGGCCTGAACCGGGCTTGGGCTGGTCCTGAGCTGGGTTGGTTCACGGTAGGGCTGTCAACGGGTCGGATTCGGACCGGATCAGGAAATTCCGGATCCGAATCCGACAAGAAGATCCGATAACCGGATCCGAATCCGAATCCTATAGGATTCGGATTCATTAATACCAAGTCCTAATGTTAACGGGTCGGATCAGATCCGATAAAAGATCCGACCCGATTAACAATAAAATTTAAATTTTTTAATAAAGAAATAAATAAATAAAATATAAATATAAATATATAATATTTAACAAATAATTATTACTTGATGAATTCTTTAATGATTTTGTGTATATGCATTTAAAATAGGTTAATTTAAGATTTTTAATAAAGAAAAACATATTTTTTAGAATAAATAATTTAAATTTTATTATTATTTATAGTGAACATATGTGAAAATTTTAATTTTAATTATTCTATTTAATATTCTTTACTAATAAAATAATTAATTTAATAAAATATTATAAAAAAATCGGATTCGGATCTTTACCGGATCGGATTCCTTAATTTCATATCCGATCCATTTATTTCGGATAACGAATATTTATAATCGGATATGATCCATCGAACTTTTTTATCGGACGAATATGATAAAATTCGGATCGGATTCGGATCGAATACGGATTAAAATCCGCCCCATTGACAGCCCTAGTTCACGGGTTGGTCATGGGTCTAAGTGGGCCGGTTCACTGGCTGGGCTGGGTTTAAGAATTAAGCCTAATAGGGGGCTCACTTTAATACCCCAAACCCAGCACAACCCGCCTCATAGCATTAACGGGCTGGGCCTGAGTCGTTTCCAACCGGGCTGGTTCATCGGTTTCGTGGGCCGGCCCGACCCGTTTGACACTTTAGGGAGAGGTTAAGGATTCTGTTTTTTTGGAAAGGGGACTTAATTTTAGTATGTAAAGTATTAGTATATGTATTAGCAATATATATATATATATATATATATATATTATTAGTAAAAACCGTATGGCTCGCGAGCTGACGAACAGGATATATTGGGCTCGGGACTTGGCTCGCCATTCTCGAACCCAAGCCCGATCCATGTGCGAGCCAACTCGTAGCGATACCATCAGAGCTAAGGTTGCCTTGCCCCTACAATCAAGTTGTAAGAAAAAGTCGAGCAAGTCACCATCTTTTGTAAAACTAGAAGCTACTTTTGTAATGGATGCAGTGTTGAGTCCCAGCTCGTCCAATTCACATCGCAAACGTGATAAAGGGTCAGGTTTGATACTCGGTTTGGAAAACATCAACAAAGATTACGAGCCCATTATAACCTCGTCTGCTTCGAGCATGACATACCCTCAACTGGTCATGTAGGCTGAAGTTCAAAACTATAAATAACATGAATGTTCTTAAGCATTTGTAGCATGCACCTACCCGTCGTGTTGACATCGAGTCGAGCTCATCTACAATAACCTCATTGGCTAATATATTAATCCAAATCATGTCTAAGTAAATGTTGCTTTTCATTACAGTGGCAAAAAGTTTCAGCACTAAGCAAATGAAAAAATCCATCATCTTTTATAAACGTGTACAACTTTTGCAATATGAACGTTGCTAAATTGCTATTGATTATTCGTCTATAAGTTACTAAGTTTCCTAAAATTTTTAAGTCCTTTTTTTTTTCTTTTTTTTGGGGGAAACCGGTCAGAGCGACCGTGAGGTTTTTAAGGAGGCTCTCATCTTATATATAAACGAACCCAAGTATAAATACAATGAGAGTACCTCTATAAGTCAAGAAGACTAAAATTAGAGTAATGCCCACCCCAAATATAGGCTTCAAGAATGGGGCGCAAATGGGCATGAATGTCAAGATAAGGAGCTTTCGATATATGGGCCAACCAAGTGACGTGTTTCTTCAGCTGATAAGCATTGCTCCAACAATCCCCATTACCAATGACACTAAACGGGCCAAGTGTTGGCCTCAGTGAGAGGCACCCAGGGTCCTGGCGGCGATAGTCTCCAGCGAGGATCCTATCTGGCAACGCTTAACCTCAACATCGATCACGGCGTTCTTTGGGACTATCATCTTGGGTGTCGCTATGAATATGTCATTATGAACCGCACCGTCAATTACATAGTTACAAGCTATCCCCCATAGGGAAATATTTCCAGCCTTCGATCCCCATGAAGCTCTGACCAATATGGTCCCTAACCTACAAGAGTGCACAACCATTTTTTGGCCCAATCCGTTTGGTATTCTTCTTGTATACATAGCACTGTTTAATGATGTTAATATGAAGACAATTACTGTGATAAACAGGCTTATTAAAGTCTTTATTTCGGCCAGGATTATGTAAAGCTTTATATATATAGCAAATATACGTTGTTATAATCAGCCATTTAAACTTACCTGCCATGGGGAGTTGTGGCAGCTCAACATTTTTCACTTCCCTCTCAATCATTTTATCTGTATGTTTGGAAGACCCCATTGATTAGTTCGGATTATTCCCTTAAGCCGCACTATAAGCTCTGATTCAGGGAAGGTCTATTATAACTGTTTGGTAGCTTCGTTCTTTGCCAAGAAGCCTGCCACCATGTTTCCCTCGCGGTATATGTGACTCAAGTGCACCTGAATACTTCTAGTGATCTCATGAAGCTGCAGCAGTAACTTTTGAAGTTTCCAATCTCCTGTCGTGGCTCTCCGCACCATGTCAATTATTATTTTTGTATCCAATTCGGCGCAAATAGAGTTCACTCCTAGGTTGATTGCCATCCTTATTCCATGTATCAAAGTTACGAGTTCCGTGTAAGTATTTGAAGCTATCCCAATCCCTCGCTATGAGCTGCAATCACTTTTCCATTATGATCCCTTAGAACAACACCAATGCCGGCGGGTCCTGGGTTACCATAAGAAGAGCCGTCTGCATTGAGCTTTAGCTGATTTTGTGATGGTTCAGCCACTTCACCATCTTCACTTTCGGATGTTTAGGTGGTTCGAGATTAATGCCAAATTTCTGCGCCACACTACCGTCACCTTTCCACCAATTTCTCTTAACTTTACCAACCTCGTATAGCTGAGAGATGTGTCGTAATACTTGTCGCTTGATATTATAGGCTGTGAAACTCGTTCCTTGGTGTTTCTTTCTATTTCTCTCCGTCCAAACAAACCAAAAGATGAGTGTTGGAACCAAAATTCTCACATGTTTCCTATTACTAAACGGAGAAGATCTGATCCAAGTATTGAACATCGCATTGATCGAGGCTATATCCGAAACCTGCACATTAAACAAGTTAGCAAAATAGCACCAAACCTCTCTTACCTTATTGTTTTGTTGAAAAACATGGCTGGTCGTTTCCTGCTCCGTGGAAAAAAAAAACATTTCGAGAGAAATATAATTCCTTGACCGTGCAACCTCTCATCCATGGGAATCCAATCATGAAGTAGCCTCCATAAAAACACCTTAATAGTCGGTGTTAGGTTTATTGACCAAATCGTGCTATATATCTCCGACTTTGTGTCGCTGTATCGAAGTTTATTCCAGGCAGATCGCAAGGAGAATTGCCCATCATTGTTGCACCTCCAAATGCCTTTATCCGGTTGACCCCTAAGTATCGGTACAACACATATCTCGTGTGCCATATCCTGATCCATCACAAAAATCAGTTTTCTTTTATCCCATTCCCCTTCACTCAAGAAATCTTTCGCATGTTCCTTTCCAAACGCACAGACCAGGCTTATTGCAATAGGTTTATCTTTGAACCATGCATCCTCCCAAAAATGTATGTTTCCTACTTCTATATTCCAAAACATATATGCTTCCACATGGTGCCGGACTTTGCAAATTCTTTGCCAGACAGCCGAATGGTACTTCGTCACTAGTGCATATTTTGGATGAACATCCTTCCTATCTACTTTTCATATACCGAGACCAAAGTGAATCGCTCGTTCGCATTCGCCACCATAATTTATAAGTGTAAGCACGAACAATATCCCTAAGATTCCTAACACCAAGTCCGCCTTCCTTCACCGGATAGCAAATGCGTTTCCAATTAGTCCAATGTAGTCTTCTATTTTCGTCTCGAGACCCCCAAAAGAACCTGCTAATAATAATCCCTATTTTGCTAATAACCGACATAGGTGGCTCAATTATTTGAAAGATATATGCTGCCAATGCTAATAGGATTGATTTAATAAGCTAAAGCCTTCCGCCATAAGAAAGGTACACACATTCCCAACCATTAATTCAATTTCGAATTCTGCCAATTAGCTCATCGTAAAGGCTTACTCTTTTTCGACCTCTATAAAGAGGTGCTCCTAGGTACTTAATGGCAGCTGCGCTTGCCTGTAACTGAGCATTCCTTTCACTTCCGCTGTAGCTATGGCATCATTGTTACCTATCACAAAAACACTTTTATTAGAGTTCACTTTTTGGCCAGAAATTAATTCATAGTACTGAATAATATTTTTAACTCCCTGAAGTGAAAGAGGCCAGCGATTTGTGAATATCATTGTGTCATCCGTATACACTAGATGTGAAATGTGTATCTCTGCCAAAGTCTTGAACCTAGCCCGAGGATGTTCCTCCATGAATCTGTTCAACGCGCAAGCCAAATAGTTAGATGCGATGACAAAAAAAGAGGGTGATAGAGGATCACCTTGTCGAATCCCCCTAGAAGACTTAAAAAGTCTCGAGGATTATCCATTAATCAGTACAGAAAACCAACATCCTGATATATACTTTTGAATCCAATCAACTCATTTTTGTGAAAATCCTTTGCAAGAAACATGTCGTACAAAAAGTCCCAATTTAGCCTATCATATGCCTTTGCGATGTTCATCTTTAGCATCACATTCTTTATCCTGCTTTTATTGTCCAAAGCTTGTACCATTTCTTGAGCAAATAAGATATTATCTCCAATATTCCTTCCCTGCACAAAGCCACTTTGATTGTTAGATATCACCTTTGGAAGGACCGAAACAAGTCTAGTATTAAGGATTTTAGTGATAATTTTATTAGACACACTGCAAAGACTAATTAGGCGGTAATCACTCCAATGTGCTGGATTTTCTTTTTTTTGGTATAAGGATGACCAAGGTGGCAGTAAAGGCCATTGGTAGCTTTATGCCATTAAAGAATTCCAAGACTGCCTCAAATACATCCTCCTGAATATTGTCTCAGAAAATCTGATAAAATAGAGCACTAAATCCATCAGCTCCCGGAACACTAGTCGAATCAAGATTAAATACTGCTGTTCCCATCTCCTCTCTCGTGGGTGTTCTATCTAGATGCTCAGCATCGATAGCCATTAAGATACGTTGCACGTTCTCATAGCTGCCCGTGGTTACATGTTCTCATAGCTGCCCGTGGTTGCATGCTTTGTGTCTGATACAGTTAGGAGGTTCTTGAAGTAACTTTAAGCAAACTCCTGAATCAGATGTTGGTCCATTATTTTGTAGTCTCCTTATCGTATCGAGCTGATCCTTCCTCTAAATCTTCTCTTTTTAACAAGGGAATGAAAGTACTTCGTATTCCGTTCGCCTTCTTCTATCCATCTGCAGGCTGATTTTTATCGCCAAAAGTCCTCTTCCATAGCTAAAATCCGTTTTGGATCAGCAATTCTTTGTTCCACTTGACGAGAGCCTCATCCGTTGGATCATTTTCAAATTTTTGTTCAGCCTCAAGTTCAACTTTTCCGTTTCCTTCATCTTGTCAAAAACGTTGCCAAAGACTGTAGCACCCTAACCCCAAAACACTACATCCCCCGCACTATAGCCCGATCCACATACGAAATGGATAATCCGTACATGAACCCGACCTATAGCGAACGGGTGATAATACAAAAACAAGCTAGCTAGGCGGGACTACACCCCAATTAAATTAAACCAGGACATGAAAAATCAAAAGCGGAAGCATTATATGATCATTACTAGCATAGGTACCATATTTATATCATATACATCAAAAGTATAAGTACTAATAGGTACCAACACATATCAATACATTATCATCTCCTATATATTATACATGCATAATATGTAAATGTATCAATACATGGAAATGTGATGCTAGACTCGGCAGAAGGAAAGACAAGACTCGGACTCCCGCCTAGCACAACCATGTGTACCTGAAAAGTGAGGTGTCAGTCTACCGAAGACTGAGTGAGGGGCATAAGTATATATAAACACAAGTCACATGCAAGTGGTAGCCTCGGGTAAAGATTTAGAAAGGAAAGGAATATAAGTTTCAAGAATAATTTATTCTTCGCCCCGAGATTACCATCATCAAGTTTAACATTTCACTTAATCAATTTCATTCAATACGTGGCCCGGCGAGTGAGGGTAAGTCTCCAACCTTTACACCAAACGTGAACAATACATGCTTGATTATTAATTAATACGTGATCATGTAATTCAATTAGTGCGATCAATTAGCAATTTCATGACTCCTTCTTCCGCCGGGTGATGGTGGGTTTGCAAGGCCCAACCATCCATGACATGGTGTACGACCATCCATGATATGGTGTACATCGGGAACATGACTCCCACGCACGGAACTCCTTCCACCACCAACCTCCTGGTGGCTTCAGGGGCGATCCCAAAGTGGTGAGGATAGCGCAAGAGTTACCCGTCAGCCCTTGCTTTCCCGGTTGGCTCAAGACACTACCCTCGGGCCCAAGTGCAATCATGGTACTCGCCAGAACATGCTTGAATCATGAACAATCATGGCTTGTTTGAAATCATTTATAGTTTGGAAAAACGTTTATAAATATAATAGATTTTGGCTGAAAATTCCACATAAAGGCCATAAGGGTTCTATGTAACTAGAACAAAACCTCAACTGTGTGACAAAATATGACAAGGATATACTCTAACGTGCCTGCTCCTCGTCTACGACCTCGTGATCTGTGCAATCAGGACGTGTATACGTGAGACTTGACTCAAAATGGACCAAATATGACGAACGGCGAATATGCAACGAAATGACGAGCAATGTACAATGTGGCATGAAAACATCTTGTTTTAGCATGTAATTAATCATATAATAGAAATTCGGGATCAAAGAAATCATTGGATAAAAATCCCAAAATCCAATTTTTATGCAGTAGCTTTTGTTCTGCCGCAGGTCTGGGAACGGCCGTTCCGGTGCCCAGTTCAAAATGGGAAGGGCCGTTCCCATGCCCTTCCGAAAACGTTCTAGAGTTTTTAAAATTAAAAGACGCGTTTTGCTGGGATTGGCCCTTCCGGCTCGCAGGCTAAAATGGGAACGGCCGTTCCCAGGTTCGCTCGCCAGCTTTGATTCAAAAGCGTGGGAACGACCGTTCCCATAATATATTGAAGCGGGAAGGGCCGTTTCCCAGCTTCTGCAACTTGAAAAAAACAAAGAAGAAGTAGGGGAAGGCTATGTCAACAATACAAAGCCACCAAAACTCCAAGTTTCAATCACTAAAATGCATGATTTCTGGAAACCAATATGCATATATGTTCAAGATGCAATAAAACTCCATTTAAACACTTAAATCATGAAAAATCATCAAAGATCATAAGCTTCAAGTTCAAACACCATATCAACATACAAGTTCAAATTCTTCAAGCATTCATGCACCAAATCATGATATAATCATATATTCATGTATTAAACAACAATTAATCCATATAATCCATGAATTCTCAAACCCTAGCTACTATATAATTCATCAAGAACCAAGAATTCATGCATGAACCCACCTTGAAGGAAAAGAAATGAAGAAAGAAGATGATGATGATGATCAAGCTTCAAAGCTTGGATTTTCTTGGAAAAAAACTTGATTGAATTTGATGAAATCTTTTCTCCATTTTCTCTTGGAGGAACCGAAACAATGGAGAGCAAATATTTTGGTGAATTTTGATGAAAAATGATCTTGGAAGCATGGATAAATGATATACCGTGATTCACCAATTTTGAAATTTGTGAAATGCCTAAATTGTAATTTAATCCTCCCACTTATCATGTCATGCAATCAAGGATGAATGGTTTGCTATATGATCAATTAAGTCCATGAAATATTTATGCAATCTAGTCCTTGAATTTTAAATAATGATCATGTAAGGACAATTTAGTAATTAAACCACTTCCGTTAAATATTTCACCTAACAATTATTTTCCAAGTTATGAAATAAATTCTCAAATGATATAAGTGCATATAATTCACATAAATATTATGATATGCAATTTATAAAAATTATGATAACATATAGGAAAATAATAAATAAGAGAAGAAAATAAATTCCTAACACTAACAAACTCACACGTGGCGTGCTTACCTGTTCATCCGGAACCGGGCGTTACAACTCTCCCCCCCTGTAAAGAATCTGGTCCCCAGATTCTTTACTCCTGAGAAAACAACACTGGGTGGAACCGCTTCATTTTATCTTCGGTTTCCCACGTAGCTTCTTCGGATTTATCACTTCTCCACAACACCTTAACCATGGGAATCCTCCGGTTTCTTAATTCCTGAAATTTCCTATCTAAGATCTTGACTGACTTTTGAACAAATGTCAAGTTCGGTTCCAATTCAACTTCTTCAACAGGGAGGATTGTGGTTTCATCGAGGTAATATTTCCTTAATTGAGACACGTGGAATACATTATGGATCCCCGTAAGACTCGGTGGTAGGTCCAGTCGATAAGCTACTTCACCAATTCTTTCAAGAATCTCGAAATGAGCTAAGTATCGAGGATTAAGTTTTCCTCCTTTTCCAACCCCGAGTGAAACTTTTCCTTGGAGATACTTTAAAAAATACCCGGTCCCCAACTTCAAATTCAAGATCCCTTCGGCGAGTATCGGCATAGCTCTTTTTCCTGTCTTAAGCGGCTTTCATCCGTTGTTGTATCATTTGAACCTTTTCAATCTTAGCTTGAACGACTATGGAAGGTTTTTCTAACTTTTTATCTTTCTTTACACCTTCTTGTTTCGACCATTTCCATTCTTCCAAGTCGAAAAACAACGGAGATCGACACTTCCTTCCATAAAGAAATTCATAAGGAGCCAACCCGATCGAAGCCTGATAACTGTTATTATATGCAAATTCAATCAGAGGTAGCTGTTCTTGCAAAGAATTGTGAAAATCCATCGCACAGGCCCGAAGTAGATCTTCCAAATATCTTATTAATCTTTCTGACTGACCGTCTGTTTGCGGGTGGAATGTTGTGCTAAACTTGAGTCTCGTCCCCAACATTGCCTGTAATTCTTGCCACAATTTAGATGTGAACCTCGGGTCTCGATCTGAAACTATACTCACCGGAATCCCATGAAGTCGGATAATCTCTCTATTGTATATCTCAGCCAACTTCAGAATTTTATAGGACATCCGGACCGATAGAAAGTGTGCAGACTTAGTGAATCAATCCACGATTACCCAAATACCATCAAATCCACCTTTTACCTTTGTTACTTGTTCCCACTTCCATTCGGGAATAGGTAACGGCTGTAGAAGTCCGGTGGGTTTTTGATGTTTAGCTTTCACCTTCTGACAAGTTAAGCAGTACTTCACATACTCGGCGACGTCTTTCTTTAATCCTTTCCACCAATAATATTGTTTCAAGTCCATATACATTTTATTTCCTCCCGGGTGGATTGAATAGGCTGACTTGTGAGCTTCTTCAAGCAAGACTCATTTTAATTCTTCAGGCACAACCACTCTATTTTTAAACCAAAGCAAACCAGTCTCATCAAACCCAAAAGGACCTTCCGGATCAGTTCGTACTTTACTTACCAATTTCTGCACCTCCGGATCCTTATTCTGAGCTTCAAATAACTGGTACTCCAATTCCGGTTGAATTGTAATATTAGAAACCCAAGCCTTTAAAATAATTGGAACACTTTCCTTTACTTCCAAATGTGATACACTCGCCTTCCTGCTAAGTGCATCGGCATCCACGTTGGCTTTCCCAGGATGGTATTTGATAGTGCAATCATAATCTTCCAATTTTTCCATCTAACGCCGTTGCCTCATATTTAAGTCCTTCTACGTGAATAAATATTGTAGGCTTTTGTGGTCGGTGAAAATCTCAAAAGAAGTCCCGTATAAGTAGTGTCTCCATTTCCCGAGTGCAAAAATCATGGCTGCGAGCTCCAAGTCGTGTGTCGGATAATTCTTTTCATAATCTTTCAACTTTCAGGAAGCATAAGCGATCACTTTTCCCTTCCGAGTCAACACACAACCCAAACCTTCCTTAGAAGCATCAGTATAAACCGCATACTCTTCTGACCCTTCTGGAAGTGCTAACACCGGAGCTGAGAGCAACTTTTCTTTCAAGAAGTTAAAGCTTTGGTCACACTTTTCATCCCACACAAACTTGACATCTTTCTTCGTCAATCGGGTTAACGGAGCAGCAATCTTAGAAAAATCCTGAATAAACCTTCTATAATACCTAGCCAATCCCAAAAAGCTTCTGACCTCCGAGGCATTCTTTGGTTTCTCCCATTTCAGCACGGCCTCAATTTTCGAGGGATCAACTTCCAAGCCTTTTCCTGAAATCACGTGACCCAAGAAAGACAACCGGTCTATCCAAAATTCACATTTACTGAACTTTGCAAACAACTGATACTCCTTTAGCGTCTAATAAACGAGCCTGAGATGTCTTGCATGTTTCTCTGCAGACTTGGAGAATACCAAAATATCATCGATGAAAATCACCACAAATTTGTCGAGGAAAGGCCTAAAAATCCGGTGCATCATATCCATGAAAGCTGCAAGGGCATTAGTTCACCTGAATGGCATGACCACGAACTCTTAATGCCCGTACCGAGTATTGAATCCCGTCTTTGGAATATCCTCTGCTCGGATTCGTAGCTGATAATACCCCTGTCTTAGATCAAGTTTTGAATAAACTTTGGAACCCTGAAGTATGTCAAATAACTCCTCAATATGCGGGAGGGGATACTTGTTCTTGATAGTCATCCGATTCAACTCCCAGAAATCAACACATTCTTAAAGTTCGATTCATTGCTTATATTCTAAATAAGCCCAGGGATCAGGTAAAGTTGGAGGACACCGAGGTGGTGAAGGAATTTCCTGAAGTCTTTCCAGAGAAGTTGGATTCCTTACCTCCTGAACGAGAGATTGAGTTTATGATTCCTTACCGGGAGTTGAATCGGCGTCCTCCAACTTTTCTTTCAAGAAGTTAAAGCTTTGGTCACACTTTTCATCCCACACAAACTTGATATCTTTCTTCGTCAATCGGGTTAACAGAGCAGCAATCTTGGAAAAATCCTGAACAAACCTTCTATAATACCTGGCCAATTCCAAAAAGCTTCTGACCTCCGAGGCATTCTTTGGTTTCTCCCATTTCAGCACGGCCTCAATTTTCGAGGGATCAACTTCCAAACCTTTTCCCGAAATCACGTGACCCAAGAAAGACACCCGGTCTATCCAAAATTCACATTTACTGAACTTTGCAAACAACTGATGCTCCTTTAGCGTCTGAAGAATGAGCCTGAGATGTCTTGCATGTTCCTCTGTAGACTTGGAGAATACCAAAATATCATCGATGAAAATCACCACAAATTTGTCGAGGAAAGGCCTGAAAATCCGGTGCATCATATCCATGAAAGCTACAAGGGCATTAGTTAACCCGAATGGCATGACCATGAACTCATAATGCCCGTACCGAGTATTGAATCCCGTCTTTGGAATATCCTCTGCTCGGATTCGTAGCTGATAATACCCCTGTCTTAGATCAAGTTTCGAATAAACTTTGGAACCCTGAAGTATGTCAAACAACTCCTCAATATGCGGGAGGGGATACTTGTTCTTGATAGTCATCCGATTCAACTCCCGGTAATCAATACACATTCTTAAAGTTCCATCCTTTTTCTTTACAAATAAAACCGGTGCACCCTAGGGAGAAGAACTCGGCCTGATATACCTAACTTCCAATAATGCATCAAGCTGGACTTTTAATTCCTTTAATTCAGCTGGAGCCATCCGATATGGAGTCTTGGAATAGGGTTCTGCATTCGGATATATAAGTTAATCACAAACTCAATCTCTCGTTCAGGAGGTAAGGAATCCAACTTCTCTGGAAAGACTTCAGGAAATTCCTTCACCACCTCGGTGTCCTCCAACTTTACCTGATCCTTGGGCTTATTTAGAATATAAGCAATGAATCCTGTAGCCCCATCCATAACTAATTTCTTAGCCTCAGCAAAAGAAAGTAAAGGTACCATCTTCGAAGTCCAACCTGTAGTAACCTCTGAACCCAACTGTATTTTCTTTGCCCGACAATCCACCATAGCACAATACCTGTATAACCAATCCATCCCCAGAATAGAACCATATCTCTCCATCGGCATAACAATAAAATATGTCAGAAATTCTCGACCCTCAATCTTCATTGGAACATCCCTGTATACCTGATCCGTCTCTCTTCTACTACCAAAAGAAGAACTAACCAAATAGCGCACAGAAGAACATATAGCAGGCAAAGATAAAGTAATGGCAATAGAATGCGCAAGAAAGGAGTGTGTGGCTCCTGGATCAAATAAAGTATGGATGTTCGTGCCATGGATGCATATAGTACCTTCAATAACTGCGGCAGGGTCGATCTTTGCATCCTGCTCCTCTCCAGCCAAAGCATAAGCCCGAGCTCTAACAAGTGGTCTCTGACCCCCAGGTGATGGATCCTGGCGATCTGGACAGCCATATACCCGATGCTCGTTGCTCCCACAGATCAAGCACAACCCCAACCGGCGTCTACAATTATCATAAGTGTGTGCGGTAGCCCACAGTATCTACAACCTGGTTTCTGAGGTGGCGGTGGTAAAGCAGGTACCCGTGGAGCCTTCTGAGCTGGTCCCGCCGGTTTAAATTTCTTTCCTGGCCCTTTCTGTGCGGGTGGTGCAGAGTAAGGTATAGGCCTCTTTCTGGAGCTCGATCCCTATCCTGAGCCTGAGCCTGAAGCCTGAAGCCTGTCCAGCACGAGGAATAGGCCTCCTTGCATTTACTGAATCCTCAACCTTAAAAGCTTTAGTGGTAGCCTTAGCCCAGGTACTCGTATTAACAGCTTCCAAAGCAACCTCTATGTTTGGCCTGAGTCCCTGTACAAACTGCATCGCCTTGTGGAAATCATCACTCGCTATATTGGGTGCATAGCGAGATAATCTCTCAAACTCTGCGATGTACTCAACAACAGACCTCCCTCCTTGCTTGAGTTCAGTGAACTCCCTCAACCTGCGGGTGCGAGAAGCTAGTGGAATGAATTTGTTCCTGAACTCCCTGGGAAACACCTCCCAAGTAATGACCTCTCCAGCAGCCTGTAACACAATCTGGGTACTCTCCCACCAGGAGTAAGCCTCGTCTTGAATCAGAGTGATGGTACAGCGAGCTTTCTCCCGAGTGTCACAAGGAATGAGCTCCCAGATCCTCTCCACTTCCTTGAGCCACATCTCTCCCTGAATATCATTGCCTTTATAAAATTTTGGAGGATGCTGGTTCTGAAACTCCCGGAGTATGGTAGAAATAGGAATCTCCGGTGGTACTGGTGGCACAAGTGGTGCTGGAGGCACATAATCTCGAAGCCTTTGATCAATCAAACCCACTACTATATTCATGAAGTCCTGTGGCTAAGCAGGAGGGGGTGGAGGTGGGGGAGCACGACGAGCATGCTCATGACGATGTCCCCTATGCTCTGGGGGTATGCTCACGACGAGGTCTACCTCGAGGCATCCTGAAATCAGATCACTTTACATGCATGGTTGATTAATACATGCAAATGAGTGCGATTAATTCCATAATACCAATAAATTACATTCTTCAAGAAATCAAAAAGCTCAGATAATTCAAGAATTCAAGTAAATCACGTAGTTCAAATAGATGCAAGACTCTTAAGCAACAATTAATCCTATGCCATGCGTCCTAGACTCACAAGACACGACACTAGAACCTCGGTTTTGCAACCGACCTCTGATACCACCATAAGATGTAGCACCCTAACCCCAAAGCACTACATCCCTGACACTATAGCCCCGATCCACATACGAAATGGATAATCCGTACATGAACCTGACCTATAGCGAACGGGGTGACAATACAAAAACAAGCCAGCTAGGCGGGACTACACCCCAATTAAATTAAAACCAGGACATGAAAAATCAAAAGCGGAAGCATTATATGATCATTACTAGCATAGGTACCATATTTATATCATATACATCAAAAGTATAAGTACTAATAGGTACCAACACATATCAATACATTATCATCTCCTATATATTAAACATGCATAATCTGTAAATGTATCAATACATGGAAATGTGATGCTAGACTCGGCGGAAGGAAAGATATGACTTGGACTCCCGCCTAGCACAACCATGTGTACCTGAAAAGTGAGGTGTCAGTCTACCGAAGACTGAGTGAGGGGTACAAGTATATATAAACACAAGTCACATGCAAGTGGTAGCCTCGGGTAAAGATTTAGAAATGAAAGGAATATAAGTTTCAAGAATAATTTATTCTTCACCTGAGATTACCATCATCAAGTTTAACATTTCACTTAATCAATTTCATTCAATACGTGGCCCGGCGAGTGAGGGCAAGTCTCCAACCTTTACACCAAACGTAAACAATACATGCTTGATTATTAATTAATATGTGATCATGTAATTCAATTAGTGCGATCAATTAGCAATTTCATGACTCCTTCTTCCTCCGGGTGATGGTGGGTTTGCAAGGCCCAACCATCCATGGTATGGTGTACGTCGGGAACATGACTCCCACGCATGGAACTCCTTCCACCACCAACCTCCTGGTGGCTTCAGGGGTGATCCCAAAGTGGTGAGGATAGCGCAAGAGTTACCCGTCAGCCCTTGCTTTCCCGGTTGGCTCAAGACACTACCCTCGGGCCCAAGTGCAATCATGGTACTCCCCAAAACATGCTTGAATCATGAACAATCATGGCTTGCTTGAAATCATTTATAGTTTGGAAAAACATTTATAAATATAATAAATTTTGGCCGAAAATTCCACATAAAGGCCATAAGGGTTCTATGTAACTAGAACAAAACCTCACCTGTGTGACAAAATATGACATGGATATACTCTACGGTGCCTGCTCCTCGTCTACGGTCTCGTGATCAGTGCAATCAGGACGTGTATACGTGAGACTTGATTCAAAATGGACCAAATATGACGAACGACGAATATGCAACGAGATGAAGAGCAATGTACAATGTGGCATGAAAACATCTTGTTTTAGCATGTAATTAATCATATAATAGCAATTTGGGATCAAAGAAATCATTGGATAAAAATCCCAAAATCCAATTTTTATGTATTAGCTTTTGTTCTGCCGCAGGCCTGGGAACGGCCGTTCCGGTGCCTAGTTCAAAATGGGAAGGGCCGTTCCCATGCCCTTCCGAAAACGTTCCAGCGTTTTGAAAATTAAAAGACGCATTTTGCTGGGATCGGCCCTTTCGGCTCGCAGGCTAAAGTGGGAACGGCCGTTCCCAGGTTCGCTCGTCAGCGTTGATTCAAAAGCGTGGGAACGGCCGTTCCCATAATACATTGAAGCGGGAAGGGCCGTTCCTAGCTTCTGCAACTTGAAAAAAACAAAGAAGAAGCAGGGGAAGGCTATGTCAACAACACAAAGCCACCAAAACTCCAAGTTTCAATCACTAAAATGCATGATTTCTGGAAACCAATATGCATATATGTTCAAGATGCAATAAAACTCCATTTAAACACTTAAATCATGAAAAATCATGAAAGATCATAAGCTTCAAGTTCATACACTATATCAACATACAAGTTCAAATTCTTCAAGAATTCATGCACCAAATCATGATATAATCATATATTCATGTGTTAAACAACAATTAATATATATATGACAATTTAGTAATTAAATCACTTCCGGTAAATATTTCACATAACAATTATTTTCCAAGTCATGAAATAAATTCTCAAATGATATATGCATATAATTCACATAAATATTATGATATTCAATTTATAAAAATTATGATAACATGTAGGAAAATGATAAATAAGTGAAGAAAATAAATTCATAACGCTCACAAACTCACACGTGGCGTGCTTACCTGTTCATCCGGAACCGGGGCGTTACAAATGCATTTTTGTTCCACCCTTTAAGTTGAAGTTTTAATCGCTTAAGCTTGTCGGCCAGTTTTTGCATTCCTGTGCTCTCAATTGGATGGTTCCAGTTCTCAATCACAGTAGGTTTCAAGTCGTGGTGTTGGAGCCATATCTCCTGAAACCTGAATGCCACGTGGTGTGAAGGAGCATTATCATGCATATTGATTAGTATAGGACAATGATTCGAAGAACTCTGGTGTTTGACAACAGTTCGCGGGTAAAGTTCACAGTAAGCTTCACTAATATTCTCTTAAGCCTTTTCCACACACTCTTATTTGTCCACGTAAAAGGCCAGCTTTCAAAAGGCGGCTCAATAAGGTCACACTCACTAATGAAGTCACTAAACTCGTTCATGAATTGGAAATCAAGGTCCAAGGCGTCTTTAGTTTCGGCAAGGAAAGTAACAGAGGTACAAGAATTGCCTGTCATCCTTAAGCAGTTCAACGTCCAAATCCTCGCACGTGAAAAACCAAATATGGTTAGAGCAGTTATTAATGATTCTATGAAAACGAAATTTATGACACATAACAGAACTATCTAAAGCAATCATGGGTTCTAAAATAGCAAGAAATTGAAACTTATTCTTTTTACAAAACTGTTTAAGGGATCGACGATGGTCCGTTTTGCCCATGCCCCTCACGTTCCAAATCATGCCTTTTTGAATCAGGATAAACCTTGCTTAATGGCCAACGACTGTGTCATTCCTTTAGAGGCCATGTTAGTGTTCTTTGGCGGTCTCCCACGCCTTTTCTTTTGGACACTAGAGTGAAACCATCATCTGCACGTTCCTCGCCCTCCGAATTGATTGGCTTGTACAAAGCAAGCTACTCAAGATCCTCCAGCTTGTCTCCATCTATCCCCGGAGAGTCCTTTTCCAATTCACTTCCATTTTGGAATCCCACCTCTTCACCCGAACTAGAAAATTCAGCTCCGTTAGGGTCATCTGGATCCTCTTCTCGCTGAACAATTGGCATAGGTTGAGTCTCCTGACTTGTCAACTGTTCAGAATCATCCCTATTAGAGTTAATTGCCTTATTCGCATCTGAACTAGTCATATCTTTGTTCCTATTCTTCTCTTTCCAGACCATATACTTGGAGTCTCCTTGTTTACTTTTCTGGCTTCCTTTTTAATAACGTTCAGGTTTTCTGTTGCCTCACCCTGTTTATCTTTACCTTTTATCTGGTTTTGCTTGGTCGAGGTTTCCCTTTTCTCCTGAATAACATTCCTTAAATCCGATTGATCTTCTGTGTTATCCAGAACGATGGTATCATGGCAATCTTTTTCATCATGCCCTAATCTTGAACATCGTCTACAATAGGCCGGCAGTCTTTCGTAGATCACCGGCTGTATTAGGGTTCCCCTATTGAACCCTATGCTGATTTTTGTTTTCAAAGGTTTCAGGAGGTCAAGCTTAACACACGCATGGGCGTAGTCAGGCCGATTACAATCAAATGTCCCTTTATCATATCCTAGCGATTCACCTACCTGACTAATAATATCACGCAACATCTCCGGATTAAAAAATTACGTTTTCAGTGATGTTAGTTTTATCCACACATGAGCAATTAAAGATTCGACTTTAGGGTTGAAGGTTGGCGTCTATTTGACAACCTTTATAGGATAGCCATCAAAGTTCAAGATGTGCCGCAACCAGATTTTTGAATAGTCTTTCTCACAACTTACTCTTATCAGGACTTGTTTAATGTTCATCACACCTAACTTAAACTCTCCTTTGAGCTCTAACTCCATGAAAAGTTCATGGAGTCGTGCCATAGTAGGTTACCCGTGCGAGAACTTTCCTATAAGCGCAAACCTGAACGGTTTGGATAATTCTTCGATCTCCTCATCAGAAAGTTGGATATGTGGGATCCCATTACGTTCAGAAACCACACCATAAGATTTTCTATCTGAAGACTTATTGAAAACGTGAAGTTTTCCCACACGAGGGATAGTAGGCTGCTTCGCCGTCGAAGTAGCCGCAGCATATGTTCGCCTCGGAATGTTCTGCTGCGGAGAAGCAGCAGCAATCTCTCCCACCTGGAGCCTCGTCAGTGGGGGTTCATCAGTTGTGGGCAGCGGCCGTAACATGGGAAGCGATCGGAGTTGGAGTTAGGGTTAGGGTTTAGGAGAGAGGGAGATCAAATTTAATTAGTACTTGATTATTAAAATTTTTAAATCTTTACAGTTCGCTATTAGTTTATAATTAAATCCTAATATGAAAATGTAAGTTAAACAAGTAAAATCTAAAACACATACTTTATCAACTTGAAAGGAAAATCGGTCACAGTGGTCGGCTACGTCAAGGCCCTTTGGTGGATAATAGAATGTATGGATACAGACACGACGTTATGGATACGACACAACATGGATGTGATGATACAGATTGTTTCTTGAATTTCTCACGTGAGAGGTATCGGATACGATATTCAATATGAGTGTCACACGATAAAATAATATTATTAAAATATCTATGCATCAGAATTAAAACAATTTCTTTGCGAGAAAATTTTATGAGACTACCGTGTGTTATGTAAATGTATTAAAAAAAACACCTAACAAATAAAAACTCAATTAAAAAATCATATGTTTATAAAATTTTGCAAAAAAAACCCTAGAATCAGTTTATGTGTTACACGCGCTTTAACTGCAGGTAAGGTTGAGATTTTCTTCACCTTTTCAAATAAAAAAAACTATTTTGCTCATCAATTATATGTATTTAATTATAATTGAGCACCAACACCTTCAGTCCATGAGGCCCATCGCCGCCATCAGCCACACACCACCACTACAACAACAACAACCATCATGAACAACCACCCAAGATAAAACTCAAATCCACACGCACACTCATACAAACTCAGATTCAGGGACAGACCGGAGGAGAAAAAATGAGGTGGCTTTTGGGTGCGGTGGTGGAGCTCATTGGGATGGAGGGCGGCGGATCTGCCTATCAAAGAATCAGATCTGAGGGGTGATGTGTCAATTACGGCGGCAGTAACACGATTTTGGTGGGGATAGCG
The DNA here is from genome assembly GCA_037501455.1 of Lantana camara. Taxonomy (NCBI): domain Eukaryota; kingdom Viridiplantae; phylum Streptophyta; class Magnoliopsida; order Lamiales; family Verbenaceae; genus Lantana; species Lantana camara. The sequence goes on along the minus strand of CM074857.1, from coordinate 95,114,861 downwards.
GGATGATTGCGGTGGCCGTCGACGGTGGCGGTGCGAAGAGGTAATGGTCGTACCGGTGGCGACGCGAGAAGGTGGTGTCTATGGCTTAAGATGACAGCGCTGCGGTGGCGGTGGCACGAGGGGGCCGTGGCATCCTCGTATTTATTGGAGAAGACGACTCCTAGGTATGGCAATTGATTTACTGAAATTTTTTTTTTTGGGGAGGGAGGGGCTGCTTCTGGTGGTGTGGGGTTGATTTTATTTTGGTTTTGATTTTGATTTTATATTTTAATATTCTATATATATATATATATATATATTAATTATTATAAGTACTGTATAATATATACATATACATAATTTCTATATATATTAATTCATTAATACTTTTAATATATATGATAATATAATTTAAGAATGTAATTCGTAAATTATAAAATTTGAATTTGAGTATTTTCTTTTTTATATATTTATATTTTAGAAAAATGAGGATAAATTAAGGGTTCAAATAAAAGATAAAAGATAAATAAAAAGTAAGGGTAAATTAGGCACAACACATTTTTAAGTTGACCAAACTGGATGAGGGGCAGTGGGTTAAAAATAATTGGCTTAAGGTTTTTTAGATCATTTTTTATAATTCAGAGTTTTATATGCCATATTTGATTAACACAGGGTTTTTGTTGCAGTTAACTCCATAAAATAACCACTTTAAACTTATTAGATATATATAATTATAATTATATTTTAAACATACTTGATTAATAATATACAAGAAAAGTATCTCAAATCTTTACATGTTATAGTCACAATATATCAATCTAGCTATTGCATGATTAAAGTAGACATTTTAAATTGTGCTCTATGTTGTTTTCATCACTTCAAAATCATCCTTGATTGAATCATTAAAAATAGTTTGAACATTTTTTTTCTCAATATAAACCAATAACAGACTATCCAAACATTCATTTTTCATCTTATTTTGTAATCTTGTCTTCAGAATCTTTATACTTGAAAATGTACGCTCTATTGTTTCGGTAAGAGTCACAACAAACCAAATCAGTCTGTTACTAAGATAGTAATTCGTTGTCTTTTCTGTCTTCGTCATACTTGATATAATTCTGCAAATGTTTACCCATTTTGGAAATGAATATGATGCAAAATATAAAGTTGAAATAGTGTAAATTTATATTGTATATGTAGCTTCTCATGACAAGTGAAATCATCACGATATAACTTCTCAACAAGCTTACAAATATTCTTAATATTAAATTATTTGAACTTGTCCCTTGGATTTTGGGTTAAACTTAATCTTAACAACTCTAATGCATTTTCATCAAATCGATAATTCATGTTGCACCCTAAACCCCAAAGCACTACATCCCCCGCACTATAGCCCGATCTACATACTAAATGGATAATCCATACATGAACCCGACATATAGCGAACGAGTGACAATATAAAAGCAAGCTAGCTAGGCGGGACTATACCCCAAAATTTCTCAAACCAAAACATAAAATTTAAAGCGGAAGCATTATATAACCATTACCTAAAGGTACCATATTTACATCAAAAGTATAATTAACAATAGGTACCAACATTTATCAATACATTATCATCTCCTATATATCATACATGTATAAATTTCCAAAAGATAGTAATAATCATAGCATAATAAATCCAGGAACATCAATACATGGAAAATGCGATGCTAGACTCGGCAGAATGAAAGACATAACTCGGACTCCCGCCTAGTACGACCATGTGTACCTGAAAAGTGAGGTGTCAGTCTACCGAAGACTGAGTGAGGGGCATATGTATATATAAACACAAGTCACATACAAGTTATAACCTCGGGTAAAGATTTAGAAGTAGAAGTAACATAAATTTCAAGAATGAATTTTTGTTCGCCCAAGATTACAACTATCAAGTTTAACATTTCATTTAATCAATTTCATTCAATACGTGGCCCGGCGAGTGAGGGCAATTCTCCAACCTTTACACCAAATGTGATCAATACATGCTTGATTATTAATTATTACGTGATCATGCAATTCATTTAGTGCGATCAAGTAGCAATTTCATGACTCTTTCTTCCTCCGGGTGATGGTGAGTTTGCAAGGCCCAACCATCCATGACATGGTGTACGTCGGGAACAAGACTCCCACGCACGAAACTCCTTCCACCACCAATCCTCCTGGTGGCTTCAGGGGTGATCCCAAAGTGGTGAGGATAGCACAAGAGTTACTCGTCAGCCCTTGCTTTCCCGGTTGGCTCAAGACACTACCCTCGGGCCCAAGTGTAAATCATGGAACTCGCCAAAACATGCTTGAATCATGAACAATCATAGCTTTCTTGCTTGAAATTGTTTACAGTTTTGGGAAAACGTTTATAGATATAATAGGTTTTTGTCGAAAACTCACATAAAGCTCATAAGGGTTCTACGTAACTAGAACAAAACCTCACCTGTGCGACAAAATACGACAAGGATATACTCTATGGAGCCTGCTCCTCGTCTACGGCCTCGTGATCTGTGCAAACACGACGTGCATACATGAGACTTGACTCAAAATGGACCAAATTTGACGTACGGCGAAAATGCAACGAGAAGATGAGCAATGTACAATGTGGCATGAAAACATCTTGTTTTAGCATGTAATTAATCATATAATAGCAATTGGGGATCAAAGAAATGTTTGGGTTAAAATCCCAAAATCCAATTTTTATGCAGTAGCTTTTGTTCTGCCGCAGGCCTGGGAATGGCCGTTCCGGGTCCCAGTTGAAAATAGGAAGGGCCGTTCCCATGCCCTTCCGAAAACGTCCCTGCGTTTTACATTTTAAAAAAGCGCCTTTTAGCTGGGACCGGCCCTTCTGACTCGCAGACCAAAATGGGAATGGCCGTTCCCAGGTTTCTCGCTAGCTTTGATTCAAAAGCATGGGAACGACCGTTCCCATAATACACATGAAGCGGGAAGGGCCGTTCCCAGCTTCTGCAACTTGAAAAAACATAGCAGAAGCAGGGGAAGCTCTCGGTAACAACAACAAAGCAACTCAAAAATCAAGTTTCAATCATCAAATGCAAGTTTTTCTAGAAAACAAGATGTATATATGTTCAAGGTACAATAATATTCCATATAAACACTTAAATCATGAAAAATCACCAAGATTCAAGAGTTTCAAGTTCATGCACAACTTCATCATTTAAGCTCAAATTTTCCAAGAATTAATGCTTCAATCCAATTCAAATTCACATATTCACATAATTCATCAAGAACCAAGTATTCGTGCATGAACCCACCTTGAAGGCAAAGAAATGGAGAAAGAAGATGATGATGATGATCAAGCTTCAAAGCTTGGATTTTCTTAGAAAAACTTGGTTGAATTTGATGAAATCTTTTCTCCTTGCTTGAAGGGTGGTTCGGTGAGAGAAGGGAGCAATTGTATCGATGAATTTTGGATGAAAAATGAGCAAGGAAGCTTGAAGAAGTTTATACCGTGATTCATCCTTTTTGAATTTGGTGAAATGCCCCAAATTGCAAATGAGTCATTTTGTCCAAGTTATGCTATCAAGTTCCATTTTTAACTAATTGATCAATTAAGCCCATGGAACGTTTATGCAATTCAGTCCTTAAACTTTAAATAATGAGCAAGTAGGGATAAATTGACAATTAAATCATTTTCGGTAATTATTTCACGTAACAATTATTTTCCAAATCATGAAATAATTCTCAAATGATATGAATTCATATAATTCTCATAAATATAATGATATGCATTTTATAAAAATTCTGATGACAAGTAGAAAAATAATAATTAAGAGAAGAAAATAAATTCCTATCGCTCACAAACTCACACGTGGCGTGCTTACCTGTTCATCCGAAACCGGGGTGTTGCAGCTCTCCCCCCCTTAAAAGAATCTGGTCCCCAGATTCTTTACTCCTGAGAAAACAACTCCGAGTGGAACCGCTTCATTTTGTCCTCGGTTTCCCACGTAGCTTCTTCAGATTTATCACTTCTCCATAACACTTTAATCATGGGAATCCTCCGGTTTCTCAATTCTTGAAACTTCCTATCCAAGATCTTAACCGGCTTTTGAACAAAGGTCAAGTTCGGTTCCAATTCAACTTCTTTAGCGGGGAGGATTGTGGTCTCATCGGGGTAATATTTCCTTAGTTGAGAGACATGAAATACGTTGTGAATCCCCGTAAGACTCGGTGGTAGGTCCAGTCGATAAGCTACTTCGCCAATTCTTTCAAGAATCTCGGAAGGACCTAAGTATCGAGGATTAAGTTTTCCTCCTTACCCGATCCGAGTGAAACCTTTCCTTGGTGACACCTTCAAGAATACCCGGTCACCAACTTCGAACTCAAGATCTCTTCGGCGAGTATCGGCATAGCTTTTTTGCCGGTCTTGAGCTGCTTTCATCCGTTGTTGTATCATTTAAACCTTTTCAATCATAGCTTGAACGACCCTGGAAGGTTTTTCTAACTTTTCACCTTTCTTTACACCTTCTTGTTTCGACCATTTCCATTCTTCCAAGTGGAAAAACAACGGAGATCGACACTTTCTTCCGTAATCAAGTTCATAAAGAGCCATCCCGATCGAAGCCTGATAACTGTTATTATATGCAAATTCAATCAGAGGCAGCTGTTCTTGCCAGGAATTATGAAAATCCATTGCACAGGCCCGAAGTAGATCTTCCAAATATCTTATTAATCTTTCTGATTGCCCGTCTGTTTGTGGGTGGAACGCTGTGCTAAACTTGAGTTTCGTCCCCAACATTGCCTGCAATTCTTGCTACAATTTAGATGCGAATCTCGGGTCTCGATCTGAAACTATACTCACCGGAATCCCATGAAGTCGGATAATCTCTCTGTTGTAAATCTCAGCCAACTTCGGAATTTTATAGGACATCCGGACCGGTAGAAAGTGTGCAGACTTCGTGAATCGATCCATAATTACCCAAATCCCATCAAATCCACCTTTCACCTTAGGTAACCCTCATACAAAATCCATTGTTACTTGTTCCCACTTCCATTCGAGAATAGGTAACGACTGTAGAAGTCCTGCGGCTTTCTGATGCTAAGCTTTCACTTTCGGATAAGTTAAGCAGTGCTTCACAAATTCAGCGACATCCTTCTTTAATCCTTTCCACCAATAATTTTGTTTCAGGTCCTTATACATTTTATTTCCTCCCAGATGGATTGAGTATGCTGACTTGTGAGCTTCTTCAAGCAGAACCCTTTTCAATTCTTCTGGCACGACCACTCTATTTTTAAACCGAAGCAAACCGGTCTCGTCAAACCCAAAAGGACCTTCCGGATCATCTCTTGCTTTACTTACCAATTTCTGCACCTCCGAATCATTATTCTGAGCTTCAAACAACTGATACTTCAATTCCGGCTGAATTGTAATATTAGAAACCGGAGCCTTTAAAATAATTGGAGCACTTTTCTTACTTTCCTTTACTTCCAAATTTGACACACTCGCCTTCCTGCTAAGTGCATCGACGACCACGTTGGCTTTCCCAGGATGGTATTTGATAGTACAATGATAATCTTCCAATTTTTCCATCCAACGCCGTTGCCTCATATTCAAGTCCTTCTGCGTGAATAAATATTGGAGGCTTTTGTGGTCGGTAAAAATCTCAAAAGAAGTCCCGTATAAGTAGTGTCTCCATCTCCCGAGTGCAAAAATCACGGCTGCGAGCTCCAAGTCGTGTGTCGGATAATTCTTTTCATAATCTTTCAACTTCCGGGAAGCATAAGCGATCATTTTTCCCTTCTGAGTCAATACGCAACCCAGACCTTCCTTAGAAGCATCGGTATACACTGCATACTCTTTTGACCCTTCTGGAAGTGCTAACACCGGAGCTGAGACCAACTTTTCTTTCAAGAAGTTAAAGCTTTGGTCACACTTTTCATCCCACACGAACATGACATCTTTCTTCGTCAATCGGGTTAACGGAGCAGCAATCTTGGAAAAATCCTGAACAAACCTTCTGTAATATCCGGCCAATCCCAAAAAGCTTCTAACCTCCGAGGCATGCTTTGGTTTCTCCCATTTCAACATGGCCTCAATCTTTAAGGGATCCACTTCCAAACCTTTTCCCGAAATCACGTGACCCAAGAAAGATACCCGGTCTATCCAAAATTCACATTTACTAAACTTTGCAAACAATTGTTGTTCCTTTAGAGTCTCAAGAACGAGCCTGAGATTTCTTGCATGTTCCTCGGCAGATTTAGAGAATACCAAAATATCATCGATGAAAATCACCACAAATTTGTCGAGGAAAGGCCTGAAAATTAGGTGCATCATATCCATAAAAGCTGCAGGGGCGTTAGTTAATCCAAATGGCATAACCACGAACTCATAATGCCCGTACCGAGTATTGAATCGCATCTTTAGAATATCCTCTGCTCGGATTCGTAGCTGATAATACCCCTGTCTTAGATCAAGTTTCGAATACACTTTGGAGCCCTGAAGTATATCAAACAACTCCTCGATACGTGGAAGGGGATACTTGTTCTTGATAGTCATCCGATTCTGCTCCCGATAATCAATACACATCCTCAAAGTCCCGTCCTATTTCTTTACAAATAAAACCGGTGCACCCTAGGGAGAAGAACTCGGCCTGATATACCCAACTTCCAATAATGCATCAAGCTGAACTTTTAATTCCTTTAACTCTGCTGGAGCCATCTGATATGGAGTCTTTGAGTAAGGCTCTGCATTCGGATATAAATCAATCACGAACTCAATCTCTCATTCAGGAGGCAAAGAATCCAACTTTTCTGGAAAGACTTTGGGGAATTCTTCGATGTCCTCCAACTTTACCTGATCCTTGGGCTTATTTAAAATATAAGCAATGAATCCTGTAGCCTCATCCTTAACCAATTTCCAAGCCTCAGAGAAAGAAAGTAGAGGTACCGTCTTCGAGGTGCCACCTGTAGCAACTTTTGAACCCAACTGTATTTTCTTTGCTCGAAATCCACCATAGCACAATGCCTGTATAACCAATCCATCCCCAGAATAGATCCATATCTCTCCATCGGCATAACAATGAAATTTGTCAGAAATTCTCGACTCTCAATCTTCACTGGAACATCCCTGTATACCTGATCCGTCTCTCTTCTACTACCAAAAGGAGAACCAACCAAATAACGCACAGAAGAGCATATAGCAGGCAAAGACAAAGTGATAGCAATAGAATACGTAAGAAAGGAGTGTGTAGCTCCTGGATCAAATAAAGTATGGATGTTCGTGCCATGTATGCATATAGTACCTTCAATAACTGCGGCAGGGTCGATCTCTGCATCCTGCTCCTCTCCAGCCAACGCATAAGCCCGAGCTCTCACAAGTGGTCTCTGACCCCCCAGGTGGTGGATCCTGGCAATCCGGACAGCCATCTACCCGATGCTCGTTGCTCCCACAGAATAAACATAGCCCCAACTGACGTCTGCAGTTATCATAAGTGTGTGTAGGTAGTCCACAGTACCTACAACCTAGTTTCTGAGGTGGCGGTGGTAACGCAGGTACACGTGGAGCCTTCTGAACTGGTCCCGCTGCTTTAAACTTCTTTCCTGGCCCTTTTTGGGCCGGTGGTACAGAGTAAGGCATAGGCCTCTTTCCAGAGCTCGATCTCTGTCCTGAGCCTGAGCCTGAGCCTAAACCCTGTCCAGCACGAGGAATAGGTCTCCTTGCATTTACTGAATCCTCAACCTTCAAAGCTTTAGTAGTAGCTTTGGCCCAGGAGCTCGTATTAACAGCTTCCAAAGCAACCTGTATATGTGGCCGTAGTCCCTGGACAAACTGCATTGCCTTGTGGAAGTCATCACTCGCTATATTAGGTGCATAATAATCTCTCAAACTCTACAATGTACTCAGCAACAGACCTCCCTCCTTGCTTGAGCTCAGTGAACTCCCTCAACCTGCGGGTGCGAGAAACTGGTGGAATTAATTTGCTCCTGAACTCCTTGGTAAATACCTCCCAAGTAATAACATCTCCAACAGCCTGTAGCACAATCTGGTTACTCTCCCACCAGGAGTAAGCCTCGCCCTGAATTAGAGTGATAGTGCAGCGAGCTTTCTCCCGAGTGTGATAGGGAATAAGCTCCCAGATCCTTTGCACTTCCTTGAGCCACATCTCTGCCTGAATATCATTGCCTATATAAAATTTAGGAGGATGTTGGTTCTGAAACTCCCGGAGTGTGGTAGAAATAGGGTTCTCCGGTGGTGTTGGAGGCACATAATCTCGGAGCCTCTGATCAATTAAACCCACTACTGCGTTCATGAAGTCCTGTGGCCGAGCAGGAGAGGGTGGAGGTGGAGGAGCACGAGGAGCATGCTCATGACGATGGCCCCTATGCTCTACGGTGTGCTCACGATGAGGTCTACCTCGAGGCATCTTGAAATCAGTTACTGTACATGCATGGTTGATTAATAAATGCGAAAGAGTGCAATTAATTCCATAATATCAATAATCACATACCTCAAGAAATCAATTAGTTCATTCATTTCAAGAATTCAAGTAAATCACGTAATTCAAATAGATGCAGGACTCTCAAGTAACAATTAATCCTATGCCGTGCGACCTAGACTCACAAGACACGACACTAGAACCTCGATTTTGCAACCGGGCTCTCATACCAGCTTAAGATGTAGCACCCTAAACCCCAAAGCACTATATCCCCCGCACTATAGCCCGATCCACATGCGAAATGGATAATCCGTACATGAACCCGACATATAGTGAACGAGTAACAATATAAAAGCAAGCTAGCTAGGCGGGACTATACCCCAAAATTTCTCAAACCAAAACATAAAATTTAAAGCGAAAGCATTACATAACCATTACCTATAGGTACCATATTTACATCAAAAGTATAATTAATAATAGGTACCAACATTTATCAATACATTATCATCTCCTATATATCATACATGTATAAGTTTCCAAAAGATAGTAATAATCATAGCATAATAAATCCAGGAACATCAATACATGGAAAATGCGATGCTAGACTCGGCTGAATGAAAGACATGACTCGGACTCCCTCTTAGCATGACCACGTGTACCTGAAAAGTGAGGTGTCAGTCTACCGAAGATTGAGTGAGGGGCATATGTAAATATAAACACAAGTCACACCCAAGTTATAACCTCGGCTAAAGATTTAGAAGTAAAAGTAACATAAATTTCAAGAATGAATTGTTCTTCGCCCGAGATTATAACTATCAAGTTTAACATTTCATTTAATCAATTTCATTCAATACGTAGCCCAGCGAGTGAGTGCAATTCTCCAACCTTTACGCCAAATGTGATCAATACATGCTTGGTTATTAATTATTACGTGGTCATGCAATTCATTTAGTGCGATCAAGTAGCAATTTCATGACTCCTTCTTCCTCTGGGTGATGGTGGGTTTGCAAGGACCAACCACCCATGACATGGTGTACGTCGGGAACATGACTCCCACGCACAGAACTCCTTCCACCACCAAACCTCCTGGTGCCTTCAGGGGTGATCCCAAAGTGGTGAGGATAGCGCAAGAGTTACCCGTCAGCCCTTGCTTTCCCGGTTGGCTCAAGACACTACCCTCAGGCCCAAGTGTAAATCATGGTACTCGCCAAAACATGCTTGAATCATGAACAATCATGGCTTGCTTGCTTGAAATTGTTTATATTTTGGAAAACGTTTATAAATATAATAGGTTTTGGCCGAAAACTCACATAAAGGTCATAAGGGCTCTATGTAACTTGAACAAAACCTCACCTGCGCGATAAAATACGGCAAGGATATACTCTATGGAGCCTGCTCCTCGTCTACGGCCTCGTGAGACTTGACTTGGACGCCTATTTGGAAAAGTACCAACCCGAGGCAATTGCCGCAGCAGCTGAGGGTAGAACCCCTGTGTTCCCGGAGAAACCCTGAGCCATCCCTGCAGTCCCGTCGCCCGGTCAGTATTCATACTATTGTGGGCCTCCGGCGCATTATGGGTATCCAGCCCCTCCCCCTTGGGGGTATCAACCCGCCCCAGTGCTTTACCATCATGATCCCTACGGCCCACCCCCACCACCTGGTCAAAACCAGGGACAAGGGGCAGGTCGGGAGCAACAGCACACTGAAGTATTGCCCCCGGATCAAGAAGCCGAGTCGGGGCGTCGGCGAGGCAAGCGACCGATCGAGCAGGACCCTCAGGGGGAGAATAGGTCAAAGTCCAAAAGAAAAGGGAAAGAACGCAGACCCGTCCAAGGATCAAGGGCCACGAGAGGGTCGAAGAGCCCCTCTCGCAGTGAGGACGACCAACGACCAAAGAATTCCCAAGTCTTCTACCGACTGGGGGCTAGGGTCCAACCTGAAGCCCCCAGATTGTCAAATCGAGGGTTTCCCGTCGGGCAGAAAGACTTGAGGAACTTCCTGCCTCGAAGGGAAGATTCTCCCTAACGTTCCCACCGAGACAAGTCCCCCTCTCGACCTCAAGGGAAGCGCCGGGCCGATGAAGACATGGTGGAGGTATCCTATAGTAGTCACCCACCCCCAGCCAACAAGAAGCCGGCTCATCAGTATTGGAGCTCTTGAGAAGTGCGATCTCCCTTCTGCGAGGGGATATTGGCAGCCATGGCGGCGGATAAAATGCCCACCAACCTCCCCACATACAATGGAGTATCCGACCCAGAGCGGCATGTGGATCGCTTCGAAATTGAGATTAGCATGTTTGGCCATTCGCCAGATGTCAGGGCCAAGATATTCGCCACCACACTGGTCGAGTCAGCCCAAGACTGGTTCTCAAGGCTGGCTCCGAGAAGCATCCGCTCTTATGACGAATTGATCGAGCGTTTCATCGCCCATTTTTCTTCAGTAAAGGGCGACAAGCTGCCGGCCACTTATCTCTATAACATCGTGCAGAGGGAAGACGAAACTCTGAGAGATTTCTTCACTCGATTCTCTCGAGCAGCAGTACAAGTTCAGTCTCCGAGTATGGATATGGTGATACCAACAATCCATGCAGCTTTAAGAGATAGAGAGTGCGCCCGACACATTGTCCTGAAGAACCCGACATCGATATCCAAGTTGCTTGATATCGCCTCCTCCTGGAGGAGGGTGGAAGAGGTCGAGATGGCCCAAAAGAGAGCCTCGAGTCGGAAGTTAGAAGCCGTTCGGCCACCTAAAAGCAAGCCCAGGAAGGATATAAAGAGCCGAGTCGACCACAACCCCGGAAGTAGCTCTAAAAAGCATTACACGCCCCTGAATCGGTCGATCGAAGAGATTTATAACATCTCCAACAAAAAGCTATTCAAGAATCCCAAAGCCATCAAGGAAACTCAGAAGACCAGGGATTCGGGGAAGTACTGCCATTTCCATCGACAATCGGACCACAACACTTCGGAATGCTTCGCTCTATGGGATGAAATCGAGAGATTGATCAGAGGAGGAGAACTCCAAGAATTCGTCAAAAAACTTGACGAACTGGCCCTTTGAGCCGACGACCTAAGCTCGGCCCGCCGCAGAGAGGCGAAACCGCCGACTGAGAGGGATGAACATAACCTCCCCTGCCTTGGTCGAATCGACATGATTGCGGGGGGGCCAGCCGGGGGCGACACGAAAACTGCCCGGAAGAGGACCAGGAGAGAAGCCCAAAGAAGCTACTACGGGCCCCATGAGGAGATGGAGATCGAGCCGAGCAGGAGCTGGGTAGATCAGGATATTAGCTTTAGCAATAAGGACCTAGTCGGCATGCCACCACGGGAAGGCGAAACGCCTAGTTGTCCGATGGTGGTTACGCTCGACGTGGCCAACTATGCTCTATCCAAAACCCTTGTTGATAATGGAAGCTCTGTAAATATTATTTATCTCTTGACTCTTAACCGCATGAATTTAGCTAAAAGTTTGAATCTTGAACCGCTCAAAACTCCATTAACAGGATTTGGAGGTTCCGAAGTACATCCTAAAGGTTGAGTCCGATTGATCACCTCCATGGGAACACTCCCTAAGAGGTCGACCCTTGAATTGGAGTATCTGGTTGTCGATCAGCCATCGGCTTACAACATTATTTTGGGGAGGCCCGGTTTAATCGACTTCAGGGTAGTTATCTCGACCTACCATCAACTGATCAAACTCCCAACACCCGACAGAATTGGGGAGTTAAGATGTGACGTACCCATGGCCTATTACTCGATTTCCATGGAAAAAGTAAAATTGCCCAACCGATAGATCGTTCCAATCTTAGGGTCTGCCCGATGGAGAAGAGGACAAAATCGAGGATCCTGAAGCGGCGGGTGACGAACCTGTCCGGATGTCGAAAAAAGCTAAGAAGAAGCAGAAGGTCATAGACAATCGAGTCGAGGCATCGACCCAAACGATGGAAATTGAGCTCCTTCCAGGGCAGAGAGAGAGGATCACCCATGTCGGGCTCCCCGAACCAGGAAAGGAGCACGAACAGGTACTCCTAATCCAATTTCTTCAGGAGAACGCGGATGTCTTTGCATGGAGTGCCAACGATCTGGTGGGTGTCGGCCCTTCTGTGATCATGCACCACCTTAATATCGACCCCTCCTTCAAACCAATCAAACAATGGCTGCGAACCCAGAGTGTTAAGAGGAACGAGATAATTGAAGAAAAGGTTAACAAATTGCTTGATGCGGGATACATCACGCCTGCCAAATACGTCGATTGGCTTTGTAATGTGGTTTTAGTTACCAAGTCGGGGGGAAAATGGCGCATGTGCAACGACTTTACAGATCTAAACAAAGCCTGCCCTAAGGACCCCTATCCTCTTCCAAATATCGACCAACTAGTCGACTCGACTGCAGGATACGAGCTGATGAGTATGATGGATGCCTTTCAAGGTTACTATCAAATCTTCATGGCACCCGAGGATGAGGATAAGACCGCCTTTATAGTCATGAAAGGTGTTTATTGCTTCCCAGTAATGCCCTTCGGACTTAAAAACGCGGGGGCTACATATCAGAGGCTGGTCAACCGAATCTTCGAAGGGGAGATCGGCAAAACCATGGAGGTATATGTTGACGATATGATAGTAAGGTCAACACGATCGAGCGACCACCTCGAAGACCTAACACGAGCGTTCAAACTGCTCAGGCAGTACAACCTGAAGCTCAACCCGAATAAGTGCACCTTTGGGGTATCCGGAGGAAAATTCCTCGTGTACATGGTTAGTCAGAGAGGGATCGAGGCCAACCCCGAGAAGAGCAGTGTTGTTCGCAATCTTTCCAGCTCGAAGACGATTTGAGAGGTACAATATTTGGTTGGTCGAATCATTTCCCTTAACAGGTTCATTTCCAGGTCGGCCGAGAAGAACCTTCCTTTCTTCAAGATTTTGAGGAACGTTAAAGAATTCAAGTGGACGGAGGAATGTGAGCAGGCATTCGAGGCGTTGAAAAGATACCTCGAGTCACCCCCACTCCTAGCAAAGCCGGAGCAGGGAGAAGTTTTATACCTCTATATGGTCGTGTCGGCCGAAGTGATCAACTCGGTCTTGGTCGCCGTAAGGGAGAGAAAGCACATGCTGATCTACTATGCTAGCAAAATTTTGCATGGAGCGGAAGTGCGATACCTGGAAATCGAGAAGTTTGCCCTCGCGCTCGTACACACGGTCCAAAAATTAAAGCCGTATTTTCAGGCTCACAAGATCATCGTGCTCACAGATCAACCCCTCAGGCAGGAATTGGCCAAACCAGACAGTTCGGGTCGACTAATTAAGTGGGCTGTCGAATTGGGCCAGTATGACTTAACCTATCAACCAAGGTTAGCATATCAAGCCCAAGTCCTGACCGACTTTTTGATCGAGAAAGAACCCTCAACCCTGCCCTGGAGAAATGCGTGCCATTGGACGTTGTCCGTTGATGGTTCCTCGACCTCATCTGGTGGGGGTGCGGGAGTGTCCTTGAGAAGTACCGAGGGAGATGAGCTCGACTTCGCCATCTGTCTGGACTTCCCAGCTACAAACAACGAGGCCCAGTATGAGGCGCTCCTAGCAGGCATGAGAATCGCCAAGGAACAAGGCATCGATAATCTGGCGGCTTTAACCGACTCACAGCTGGTCGCGAGCCAATATGCTGGCTCTTATGAAGCAAGGGAGGAATCAATGGCCAAATACCTGGAAAAGGTCAAGGAATGAGCCGCGAAATTCAAAAATTTCAGTATCGAGCAAGTACCCAGAGAAGAAAATGAGAGAGCCGACATCCTTTCCAAAGTAGCCAATGGTCTCAAAGGGACAAGGGATAGGTCGATCACATTTCTCACGAATGTAGCTCGATCAATCGAGGAAAAGGGAAAACCCATACTGAGCATTGACCCCGTCGAGCCCTGTTGGTTAGACGATCTGGTATTACATCTAAGAGATCGCTTCTTGCCCGAAAATAAAACGGAGAGACGTCGACTGATAGCCCGGGCGGCAAGTTACTCACTTGACTCGGATGGCATGCTATTCAAGAGATCTGTTAGGGAGCCCGCCAAGAGGTGTCTACGACCCTCCCAAGCCAAGGAGGTTCTCGAAGAGGTACATGCTGGATCCTGTGGAAACCACGCGGGAGGTCGAATACTCGCCAAGAAAGTGTCTCGGGCCGGCTATTACTGGCCGACCCTCTTACGGGATTTAGTCAATCTAGTAAAAAAATGCCCCAGCTGCCAAAGACATTCCAACATCACCCACCAGCACCCAAGGGAGATGACCCCGGTCGACATAGCGTGGCCTTTCGATCAGTGGGGAATCGACATTGTCGGGCCTTTCCCCCTCGCCCGGAGACAGCAACAATTCGTCATTGTTTGCGTAGAGTACTTTTCAAAGTGGGTCGAGGCAGCGCCTGTTCCCAAGATCACCCACACAGTGATGACTCGATTTCTGTGGAAGAATATCATATGTCGATTTGGGGTGCCAAAGACCTTGATCTGCGACAACGGCCCCCAGTTTCGGAGCAAAATGTTCAAAAGTTACTGCTCCAAGTACGGCATCAACTTGCGTTTTACATCGGTCGGTCATCCTCAGGCCAATGGCCAAACGGAAGTCACCAACCGGACGATTGTGCAGAATCTAAAGACCCGCCTCGACGGGAGCAAAGGAGCTTGGGCCGAGGAACTCGACGGTGTCCTGTGGGTCTATCGAACCACTCCTCGGACCGCCACTGGAGAGACCCCATTTTCAATGGTCTATGGTTTCGAGGCGGTGATCCCCGCCGAGCTGATACACCAAACCTATAGGGTGTCCCATTACCAGCTCGACCGCAATCAAGAGAATCGCCAGTTTGATTTGGACATGATCGAAGAAAGGAGGGATCAAGCCTTCCGACGGATGCAGCGGTATCAAGCAACGATGACCAGAAGCTACAACAAAAAGGTCCTCCATCGAGTTTTCCGAGTCGGTGATCTCGTCCTAAAACGAGTCGATGTTGTCAAACACGTCGGGAAACTCGATGCCAACTGGGAGGGTCCTTTTCGAATTTCCAAGGTCGGGAAGAACCATGCCTACCATCTCGAAGAATTGAGTGGCAACCCAGTACCTCGATCATGGAACGCCCACAACCTTAGAACGTTTTACGTTTGAAAAGATGTAAACTTCAATATGTCAATCAATAAAATCAGGATAGTTCTTTCGACTGTCATACTCTTAATGGGTTATATAGTCTGTGTCGTCTTATCGACCAGAAAGTTTGTGGCAATTATTATAAGCTGTCATACCCTCGACGGGTTAAACAGCCCGGTTATCTCTTAAATTCGACTTAAATGTTTGCTATTATACTCGTGGCGGTTTAAACAGTCAATATCGTCGATCTAAGAGATCTATATATTTAATTTGAACATGCATACTCGAAAATGCTAATTCGAAGATAACCTCAAACAAATTTCATTGAAATTCAGAAGCGATTACATTTGGATTTTTCAATAGGAACGCTTATCGACCACCCCGGGTCGACCTGATACATAAAACAGAAATGAAAATGGAAAATTACAGAGATAAAAAGTGATGCGGGAAGGCAGAAGGTCTAGTCGATCTCTTCGTCGGAAGGAGTGTTCGTGGGCTTCTCGAAAAAGAGCTCCGGGAATACTCTAGCGTGATTCAAGACCATGGGATCGGCCCCCTGAGGCATCTGGCTCACATCCTCCTCTCGCCTGCCGACTAGAGACTTGGCCAAAGGGATAGCGAATCCAAACCCATGCTTCGACCAATCCTCCTCAGGATCTTCATCAGCTTGTGGAGGTGGGGGTCGAGGATCTGGGCACATGAGGCCAACTTTGTTGGTGTTATAGTCGACTGGAAGGTATCCCTCGGTGCGGCATTGGACCAAACATAAGTCGAACCCCTCCTTCAAATCCGATAGCCCGAACGTAGCGGTCGACCTCTTATAAGCTGTCGACTTCATGAATCGATAAGCCCCAAACAGCTCCGAGTCGGCTACTACTTCATCATATATCCGCTGGCACACGTCGATAGCCGTTCGGGCGCCCTTCACTTGCCCCGCCGCTTCCCCATCTCTGTAGGAGGAAAGTACCTTCGAGGCTTCGGCGTCGAGCTTCTTGTGGGCCTCGAGCAGTTCCCGCTTCTTGGCCTCCAATTGCTTTTTGGTTTCGACGAGGGCCGTTTCCGCCTTATCCTTCGCCAACTCTGCCACCTTTGCGCTCGAGCCGAGACTCGCCTTCTCGGTCTCCAGATCCAACACCTTCCTCTTCAGGATTTCGACCTCCGAGTCGATCCCGGCCTTGGCCTCTGAGCGCGCCCTGCCTTCTTTGTAGATCTGGGACCTTCGACTCATGTGGTATATGTCCTGCGCAAGCTGTAACACGGGAACAAAGGAAGTCAGCAATCAAACCCTAATCGAAGCGAAAAAGATAGAGGATTAGATCGTTACCCCAATAACCTTCACGGCCGCCGACATCTCTAGCTCGACCTCGGACATCTTCCATCTCGATTCATGGTCGATCGAAATTTGGCAGCAATGGTATACCTCCCCAGCAGCACGGTTGTCCCGTGGAATCGACCCAATCCGTTGAGGCTTACCGTCATCCCCAGTTAGTTTATAACCCCCGGGAAGATGCGGCTCGGAAATTTTGAGCATTTTGAAGAAGTCAGCCATATCCTCCTCCGGGGGGTGGAATGGAAAGTGTGCCACCCTTATGGCCTCAGAAGAGAATGGGGCTGGCATTTTCTAGGTCCCTGAAGGAGTCGATGGCAGCGAGCTGGTGGAAATCGCGTCCCTCGACTGGCTTCCCCCAGCAGTATGTTCGATGTTTTTTGTCGGCTTGGGGACGGCCGTACCTTTTGGATCTCTATCCTTTTTCGACCGTTTCCTCTCGGGCTCAGGGATAGGGGCTTTATCCTTCCTCTTCAAGGTCTGGGTTGCAGGCGATTGAGTCGGCTCGACGACTGCTTGATCCCCCTGCCTCGGAAGGATGGCGTCCACTGTCTTGTGGGGTTGTGCCACCTCGGCCGCTTTTGCTATGGCACGCTGAGCCGCGAGCTCTTCCATATCAACCCTCATTTTCGCCAATCGACTCATTATTACTTTATCTGCAAAAAGAAAGTTGAGTATTAGGATCGACCAGAAAGATAACAAGACGCAAAGATAAGTGCAAAATGATTAACAACTCGACTCGACCGCCGGCTTTACCAGGGTCGAAAGTCCGACTAGTGAGTCCGGGGGTTAGACCGAAATTGACCAATACTTTATCCTCGATCAACTTCTTGCAGTCGAACAGGCCGAGGGATCGAGTCGAACGTGATTCGAGATGGGGCTCTTCTCACTCGACTGCGGACTCTCAAATTAACGGGAATAGAAAGAAAAATTAAAGCAAAAGGGGAGAAAGAAGCTAAGTCGAAGGAACTTACCGAAGAGATCCGCTGTTGACTTGGTCGACTCGGAAACACCTGTTGCCCGCCTCGAAAAGCTCTGAAGAACTCGAAATGCTCTGAAAATCTCTAAAAGGTGAAGGGAAGAAATGAAGTCCTTATGCGGCTATTTATAGAGGCTACCTTGGGCGGGAAAATCGAAGGCGAACCGTCGCCATCATTACGCCTAGGGGCCCATTTCTCGAAATACGAAAGGGCGCTGCCACGTAAGCGCATCACCGCCTTTTCGGGGGCTAATGACGTGGGCCAACCCGGTACCGCCACGCTAGTGACGCGTGGCCCACTACCCGCTCGCCACGTGGAGTGAAGGGCCGGTCAAATTTGCCACGTAAGCCTCCGAGTCGGTCGCATCCCCGGCGAACCCTTCAAAGAAGGAAAATGCTGACCATTCAACCGTGTCGACCCGACTACCATCATGTCCAGTCGAAATACCATCGATCAAGTCCAAGGCAAGTCGGTGCAAACTCGACTAATGGTTCCTAGGTCGCGCCAAGGTCGACCATCCCTGGGGTCCACTCCGCCGTTTCAAGCATTTAATGAAGCCTGACATGCCGTACGGGACAGGTGGTGCATTTAATGCGCCTGCAAATTGCACTGTATAGGTAATCATTACCCCAATAGGTATAAATACCCCCTCCATAAATGCCATTTACACACACAACCACCCCATTTAAAGCGCACAAGTCACTCGATAAGCTCTCAACCACTTGACACTGACTTGAGCGTCGGAGTGCCGACAAAGGGAACAACCCACCCCGTCCTTTGTCGGTCCGTAGCTTACGTTTGCTGCTTCTCTCCCAGGTCAACTCTAATTCGAGCTCTACCACGTCAATAAATTCTAAGTGGTCAAGTCAACTATTCCCGGAAAGGTCATCCATCCGAAATTCGACACGATCAGGTACCATATTTACATCAAAAGTATAATTAATAATAGGTACCAACATTTATCAATACATTATCATCTCCTATATATCATACATGTATAAGTTTCCAAAAGATAGTAATAATCATAGCATAATAAATCCAGGAACATCAATACATGGAAAATGCGATGCTAGACTCGGCTGAATGAAAGACATGAATCGGACTCCCTCCTAGCATGACCATGTGTACCTGAAAAGTGAGGTGTCAGTCTACCGAAGACTGAGTGAGGGGCATATGTATATATAAACACAAGTCACACCCAAGTTATAACATCGGGTAAAGATTTAGAAGTAAAAGTAACATAAATTTCAAGAATGAATTGTTCTTCGCCCGAGATTACAACTATCAAGTTTAACATTTCATTCAATACGTAGCCCAGCGAGTGAGGGCAATTCTCCAACCTTTACACCAAATGTGATCAATACATGCTTGGTTATTAATTATTACGTGGTCATGCAATTCATTTAGTGCGATCAAGTAGCAATTTCATGACTCCTTCTTCCTCTGGGTGATGGTGGGTTTGCAAGGCCCAACCACCCATGACATGGTGTACGTCGGGAACATGACTCCCACGCACGGAACTCCTTCCACCACCAAACCTCCTGGTGGCTTCAAGGGTGATCCCAAAGTGGTGAGGATAGCGCAAGAGTTACCCGTCAGCCCTTGCTTTCCCGGTTGGCTCAAGACACTACCCTCGGGCCCAAGTGTAAATCATGGTACTCGCCAAAACATGCTTGAATCATGAACAATCATGGCTTGCTTGCTTGAAATTGTTTATATTTTGGAAAACGTTTATAAATATAATAGGTTTTGGCCGAAAACTCACATAAAGGTCATAAGGGTTCTATGTAACTTGAACAAAACCTCACCTGCGCGATAAAATACGGCAAGGATATACTCTATGGAGCCTGCTCCTCGTCTATGGCCTCGTGAGCTATGCAAACACGACGTGTATACGTGAGACTTGACTTAAAATGGACCAAATATGACGAACGGTGAAAATGCAACGAGAAGACGAGCAATGTACAATGTGGCATGAAAACATCTTGTTTTAGCATGTAATTAATCATATAATAACAATTTGGGATCAAAGAAATGTTTGGGTTAAAATCCCAAAATCCAATTTTTATGCAGTAGCTTTTGTTCTGCCGCAGGCCTGGGAATGGTCGTTCCGGGTCCCAGTTGAAAATAGGAAGGGCCGTTCCCATGCCCTTCCGAAAACGTCCCTGCGTTTTACATTTTAAAAAAGCGCCTTTAGCTGGGACCGGCCCTTCTGACTCGCAGACCAAAATGGGAATGGCCGTTCCCAGGTTTCTCGCTAGCTTTGATTCAAAAGCATGGGAACGACCGTTCCCATAATACACATGAAGCGGGAAGGGTCGTTCCCAGCTTCTGCAACTTGAAAAAACATAGCAGAAGCAGGGGAAGCTCTCGGTAACAACAACAAAGCAACTCAAAAATCAAGTTTCAATCATCAAATGCAAGTTTTTCTAGAAAACAAGATGTATATATGTTCAAGGTACAATAATATTCCATATAAACACTTAAATCATGAAAAATCACCAAGATTCAAGAGTTTCAAGTTCATGCACAACTTCATCATTTAAGCTCAAATTTTCCAAGAATTAATGCTTCAATCCAATTCAAATTCACATATTCATGTATCCATCAAAAAATAATCCATTTACTCCACGAAATCTTAAACCCTAGCTATCACATAATTCATTAAGAACCAAGTATTCGTGCATGAACCCACCTTGAAGGAAAAGAAATGGAGAAAGAAGACGATGATGATGATCAAGCTTCAAAGCTTTGATTTTCTTAGAAAAACTTGGTTGAATTTGATGAAATCTTTTCTCCTTGCTTGAAGGGTGGTTCGGTGAGAGAAGGGAGCAATTGTATCGATGAATTTTGGATGAAAAATGAGCAAGGAAGCTTGAAGAAGTTTATACCATGATTCACCCTTTTTGAATTTGGTGAAATGCCCCAAATTGCAAATGAGTCATTCTTTTGCCCAAGTTATGCAATCAAGTTCCATTTCTAACTAATTGATCAATTAAGCCCATGGAACGTTTATGCAATTCAGTCCTTAAATTTTAAATAATGAGCAAGTAGGGACAAATTGGCAATTAAATCATTTTCGACAATTATTTCACGTAACAATTATTTTCCAAATCATGAAATAATTCTCAAATGATATGAATTCATATAATTCGCATAAATATAATGATATGCAATTTATAAAAATTATGATGACAAGTAGAAAAATAATAATTAAGAGAAGAAAATAAATTCCTATCGCTCACAAACTCACACGTGGAGCACCTGTTCATCTGGAACCGGGGTGTTACAATTCATGTGTCGTAATATGAAATATACGTACTGGTTAATATATCAATTCGATAATAATGTTTCAAGGTAATAGGATACCTTTATGTGTCCGACCTCTACCTGATGTACGATGAACATTCATGTCGTGATGTCTATCTCATGTTTCTCATAGAATATCTTTACTTTATCAAGCATTCATCCCCAACTATACTCTCTAAAGATTTGTTCTTCGTAACGATATCTATTGCCTTAAAAAAATATCATGGAGTCTTGCATTGTAGAATTTTACGAAGTTCGTCAGTCATTCACAATAATTCAATATAAATAAATAACATAGTCAAATAACAAAATACTACCAATAAAACAAAAAAAATATATAAGCAATAAAAAATTATGATTAACTATAAAAACTAAAAGAAAATGAGAATGATAAATTACAATCAATCATAAATTCTATTTAGAGAATCTATTAACGATAAAAAAATTCTAAAATTAAAATTAAATATAAATTGACATGATTATTTTTCTTTTGATTTTATTGGATAACTAATTTGAATTTTTTTTAACCAGTTTGAACTTGAGACTAGAACTAATTTTATTTTCTCAATTTG
This sequence comes from Lantana camara, assembly GCA_037501455.1. Lineage (NCBI taxonomy): Eukaryota > Viridiplantae > Streptophyta > Magnoliopsida > Lamiales > Verbenaceae > Lantana > Lantana camara. The sequence continues at coordinate 95,093,157 of CM074857.1, read as the reverse complement.
TATAAACTTTAAAGATTGAAAAGTAAAAATTTTAAATCGAGAAGAAGAAGAAAAAAGAAAAAAGTCAAGATGTTTAGACTTCGGTGGAAAAAGAATAAAAAAGGTTTTTTGATAAGCCGCAAAAAGCACTTGGGATTAGAGAAAAAGGTTAAAGTTGGGGTGTAAATTTTCAAAAGTTTAGGGCGCAAGAGGCCACCTCCAACCCGTCACTACCTTCCTCTTTGTGTTCACCAATCAAATGTAATATGCATCGTCGTGTATATAAACCCGCAAAACTTGTGAAATTGATTCGAATTGACCCGAATTATTGAAAAACTGTCGATTAAAATTTTATAAGATATAATTACAGTTGAAAAATATTATAATTCATCACTTTTGGATCCAATGATGGGTCTAATAATTCAAATATCGCAATCCGACCGCTATATATATATTTATATTTTATTTGTAATTATAGTTATATAAATACATGTTGCACGTACAATACAATTGTTATATATATTATATTGTACAAATTATACATATATTTATAATATATATTGTTGACTTAAACTAATATTATACAAGTTGCTCGATAAACTATAAAATTATACTACATGATTTATAATATATAAGATAATTTTACTTAGTTAATAATATATATATATATATATATATATATATATATATATATATATATATTTCATTTACTTTGAAATAATTATATATTAGTGTTGCAATAACTTATGTCCTTAGATCTATTTTAAAGTTTGTGTCAACTATCTTGACCTGCTTATCGCTTATTTATTAATTATGTATGTAATTTACGACCTATTACCAGAACATTTACCTATGCACACTCCCCGATGTCAACTTTCTTGACCTGCTTATTGTTTATTTATTAACTATATATACGTACTTTCCGCCCTATTACCACAACATTTACCTTAGGCAATAGGCACTCTCCCGTCCTCCAACAAGATATACACATGCGAACCCACTCATTGTAAACAAATAAATTATTAATTACACCCGTTTACTTACCATAACGATATAATTATTTTCATAATGTATTCGCGAACCAACCAAATATTCAACTTTATTGGGGTCCCTCAACTTTCTTAATCATATGATTCATGAATCACTTACATAAACCAGTCCCATATATATGCTTATTAATTCAGAGTCTTCAAAATAACAAACACAAGAATACCTCAAAATGGAACAACTATTGGCTGTTTCCCAAGATCAAGATATTAATTTCCTGTATTCACTAATAAGGCAGGATCCAGAATTTTTCCATGCCTTTGATCAAAAACAATTCGCGGACACGCCGCTGCACTTCACTGCCAGGGAGGGTCGCACGGCGCTGTCGCTAGAGATCCAGAGGCTAATGCCTTCATTCGGGAAGAAACTTAACCCAGATGGTTTCAGCCCTTTGGACCTCGCAATGCGCAGAGGCCACACGGACACCGTCAGCGCCATGGTGAAGCTGAACTGGGAGCTCGTCCGCGTGCAAGGGAGAGAGGGGTTCACGCTGCTGCATTATGCGGCTGAAATAGATGACGTTAATAATCTGGCTATATTCTTGATTGCTGTCCAGAATCAATTGAGGATTTGACTATTCATGGGGAGAGCGCCCTGCACGTCGCGGTGAAGAACGGGAAGTTTGCGGCTTTCAGGGTTTTGTTTGGTTGGCTCAAAAGGACTGATAGGACAAAAGTGTTGTCGTGGGGTGATTTGAAGGGGAATAATGTTTTGCATCTTGCCGCATCCACCAATCAACCCAAGGTTTGCCTTCTTTGCCACAATATTATTTTCTCGGAGAACATTATATTTTTGGTATAGTTCAAAAATACCAACTAAACCAATTCAACAATTTTAGCATGCATGTCTCATTTTCCAGTAACAAATAACTTCAAAAATAAGCAATTTGATGCTAAATTTGATCGGAATTTCCAAATACCCGAGGGAAAACCGGTATGATGTTCCACGTGTCCAAGCAAAGCCGTGACAGGTGGAACCAAACGGGTTTTCCGGCGAATATTAGCGGTTCAGGTCAAAATTGACATTAAATTGCTTATTTTTTAAGTGATGAGTTTATTTTGTCACCAAAAAACAAAACATCCCAAAATTACTGAATTGATCTAGTTGGTATACTAATTCTGTAATTTTTCCTATTTTACTATATTTTTCTTTTTTAAATTTAACACACATCAGCCCAAAGTGACTAAAAACCCAGAGTTATATTTCGTGCCCGAATACTGTAGGATACCTTCCAACTGATAAATATGATAAAAAAATTTATTTTATCGTATATATACTACATTATGTAAGTATTCGTCGCAAAGAAAAACTTTGATCGGTATCAATTATAACTGGGGGCTTTCGATTAACCCACTCTTGCACATGGATTGAAGAAAAAAACAGCTTTTACTGAGATGAAGATAGCTAGGTTTCGATGAAAATTAATTCCATATCAATGATGTACTGGAGAATTTATTTCAAACAATTATGGTAATTGTATCTTAATAACGTTCAAATTAGTAATTATATAGAATATGTTAATGTTTTAAAGAAAAACGCATTAATAGGAATGACATAGACAATAAATTATCAACATCAGATGTAATCATGATATGCAAATTAATTGTTTGAGAGGTGTAACAAGTAATACATAAATATGTTAACATAGTTAATCTTAATAGAAATATCATCTGAATAAAATTAGAAATATCAAGATATTTTAGATATTAAAAACAAAATAACTCTAATGAAACTTCCAGTGAAATGCAGAACACTTTCCTTGCTGCTAAATCAAAAATATGTCAAATAAATAAATGAAGCAAAGAAGTCTCATAACCTAATGTTGATTAATTTTAAATACCTATTTGTGGGAGAAATTTTAATTTATTCCCCAATATTAAAACATTTAGTTTTAACTCCCCATTTTCAAACTTTAATTTTTATTCACTACCAAAATACCTAAATTGACTGTAATGCCCTTAATTATTTATTTTTTCAATTTTTATTCTTTGTTTTTCGTTTTCATACTTCAATTATAAACTTCATTACTTTAACTTTTACGAATTATACTTTAATTTTAAATTTGAATATTTTAACGTTTCTGAATAATATTTCAAGTATAAACCTAGGTACTTTAGTTATAAATAATATTCTATTTTAAAACGTATGTACTTTATCTTTTACGAACAGTACTTTTTTTCCTTTTCCTTTTCCTTATTTTTTCTTCTCATACTTCAATTTTAAACCTTAATACTTTAACTTTTACGAAATAATACTCTAATTTTAAATTTAGATACTTTTACTTTTCTGAATAATACTCCAATTATAAACGTAGGTACTTTAACTTTTACGAATAATACTTTAATTTGAAATACAAGTACTTTATCTTTTACGAACAATAATCTAATTTTAAATTTGGATACTTTATCGTTTTTGAATAATACTCCAAAATATACATCAACAACTAATTTTTACCCCCAAATCCACCTACAAAGAAAAAAAAAAGTATTATTTTTTACATATGAAGTATGAAAATTATATTTTGAAGTATTAACATACAAAATAAAAGTAAGAAGTTGTCTATATGAGGTATTGTATTAACAAAATGGTTTATGTGTCATTTTTTTCTTGTTGAGGGTAACTGAGTATTTTTGCACAGAATGAGGTGCAAACAAAAATTAAAATTTGAAAATGAGAAGTTAGTAATAAAAGTTTTAGCATCGGGGAGTAAACTAAATTTTCTCTCACTACTAGGTACTTAATACTCATTTTCCGAAGAAAGTATTCTAACATTAAATTACCTATATTCAAACTTCAAGGTTTAATGCATGATTAATCTTTGATTTCTTCACATTTTGACAATAGATTATGGAGCTATTGATCAAAGACATACCAACCCATAGGATGAACTCAAAAGGTTTGACAGCCCTCGATATGATAATGGAACTTCCACCCGAAGTGAATGGGAAAGCTTTACAAATCTTACAACGCAATGGAACCAAAAGAGGATCAATACTTAATTCACATCCCCAAATGGTCTCTAGTTTAGCAACTTATTTGAGCTCACCAATTACCATTTTAGAGAAAATATTCAAATTCGAGGTATATCTCGACATAGGTTTGCCTGTCGAGATGCGAAATGCAATCCTAGTGGTGGCGGTGCTCATAGTTACCGCCATGTATCAGGCGGTGCTCAGCCCTCCTGGTGGGTTCAATGATCAAACACCAAACATTTCTAATAGTTCCTCAATCATCACCAATATCACAAGCAATATTGGACATGATCGAGGTAATGGAACAGTAGTAGTGTCCATGACGAAAGGTGATTTTCTATCATTCACGTTGTTGAATTCAGTTGCATTAGGTGCATCGGTGGTAATGATTTTTCTCGTTCTCCCCAGTCGCTTGTATAATTTTTTTCTCTACGTTTCTCTACTTTTCTTGACGATGAGTTACTTTGAGGCCATGAGTATTATATCGCCGCCAGAGAGGAGAACCTATGTTGACATTGTAACGATTGCTTTGTTCATCATTTTATATTTGATTATAGTGGTGAAGGGTTTACTACTGCCGGGGCAGAGCTATGTGCGGGCTACGAGGGAGGTGAAAGGCTACTACTTCTTTCGCCGTCACGAGGCCATAACCCAATTGCTTCACAACAAATACTCATGTATCAACTCTCATGGCAACAGATGATCGAGTACAATTTAGGGGAAAATGCAAATTTGGTCCTCTAATTTTGTAATTTTGACAATTTAGTTCTGTTTATTTCAAAATTTGCAATTAAATCCTATAAGTTTGTAATTTTGGCAATTTTGGTCCTATCCGTTTTGAAATTTGCAATTAAGTCCCGTAAGTTCTAAAATTTTATAATTTATGTCCGAATTCAAACGGCACGGGTCGTGCCTGAATTCAAACCGAGACAGACTCTTCTTTATTTGAGTTGCTTTCACGCACGCAAATCTAAAGATCTCACTTGTCCTGAACTGGAACAAGTATGTAAAGATCTTCGTGGAACTGTAGTGGCCGATAAGATCTCTGAGATTGACCAGTTAGCTAGGTTGGTTTGACTATTCTTTTCTATTAAAAATAAGTCAGATGTCTAAGCGAGTCACCTTCTTATAGGCTCCGTTGGACGACATGACATTTTCGTTCAAATATAATTATGGTTTTTTATTGAATTTTTTTTTAATAGATACTCCACATGTATAATAATTTTTTATACAATTCAGATATTCTTGTCATGTCATCTCGCCAAATTAGCAAAGAAATGAGCCACGTGGTCAATTCCGGAACTAATAAATTTTCCTGCGAAAATCGGACATAAATTGCAAAATTTTAAAACTTACAGGATTTAATTGCAAATTTCAAAATGAACAGGACCAATAATGCCAAAATTACAAACTTATAGGATTTAATTGTAAATTTCAAAAAGAATAGGACTAAATTGCCAAAATTGTAAACTTACACGATAGAATTTGCATTTTTGCATACAATTTAATACTAGTAATTCTGCACACTCAATACGTGTGAAAAAAAGAAATATTATTATTTAAATATATTAAATTAAATTGTTCATCTTAATATAAATTTAATAATTATATATTAATAGAAAATATTTAAAATATAAATTAAAAAAATGAGAAAGAAAAATAAAAGAAACGTTGAAAAAAGAATAAAAATGAAGTTTGAGAAAAGTAAGATTAATAGATAAGTAAAAAATTTATACATGTTCTGTTGAAGAAAAATAAATAAATTAAATAAAAAGAAAAAAAGATATCAAACCCAAGAGACCACAATTGGATCTAGCGCTTAATAACTGAGTATAGATTTAATAATTATATATTAATAGAAAATATGTAAAATATAAATTTAAAAATGAGAAAGAAAAATAAAAAGAACTGAAAAAGGAATAAAAATGAAGTTAGAGAAAAGTAGGGTTAATAGAAAAGTAACAAATTCATCACCTTATAGCACGAGAAAACATATTAGAATTATCATTCCTATTTTAGTGCTTTGGTTTACGTGGTTGGAGCGAAATAAGACGAAACACGAAGGATGTAATTTCTCTTATTATAATATTATAAATCGTGTTTCTAAACATGTTTCTAATCTTTGCAGGTCTATGCACATGAACTACATGTGGTGGAAGGGAGACATACACTGATACACATTGCAGCAAAATTTGGAGTCAAGATTTGGAAGCCTCGACGACAAGTGCCGCAAATTGTGATATGGAAGAAACCTCCAAATGAATGGTTAAAACTTAACACTGATGGATCCTCTCGCGGAAACCCGGGTCCCTCAGGTATTGGAGGTGTGATTCGGAACCATAACGGAGTAGTGCTGGCTGCGTTTAGTAAAGGTACTGGAGAAAGCACAAACGTGACGGCGGAGCTAGCTGCGTTAGTTGAAGGAGTACGGGTTGCAGCTTGTCTGGGTTGCTGTAGATTGTGGATAGAGCTGGATGCGAAGGTAGTAATTGACATTGTACATCGCGGCAAAATTGGAAGCTTAAATGAGCAACACCTACTGATGAAATTTAAACATTACACGAAAGACATGGAAATAAGGTTAACACATAACTATAGGGAGAGTAATGCGGTGGCTGATTATTTAGCTAACATGGGATCGAGCTCTCAAGAAGTCTGGGAATTTTCAGGAAATAATCTTCCTAATGTAATGAAGGGCATGATTCGAGTGGATATGTGGGAATTGCCTTCAGTTCGAAAATGAGATTAAGTGACAAGGTTACATATATGTATAAAACAACTAACCATGATTGGTTGGCTACAGGTGATGCAGAACGGATAGGAAAAAGGGACCAACCTGACTTTAAAGTACAAAGTTATGCTTTAGGTAAGCAATTTGTTGCTGATAGTTACTTCTATGAGGTTCTGACTTTGAATTCTAATATGTATTGCATTAAATTTGTTATCAGACTCTATGTTATTAATGCCAATAGGCTTTCGAGAGGTTCTTGTCTCCTTTGGTTGCAGGTGTATCATGATAAGCTAAGGGTGCAAGATGGTTATGAGGTATGCTTTACGCTGCCAGATTGGAACTTTGATATTGACGGAAATCTACTCTATATCAGACAACTGATTTTTCGGAACCGCGATACCAACTTCTCCTATATTATTCATGATGTATACTTATATATGGAGAGAAAGTTCATGGATCCCGTGGACGCCTTTAACACTGTTGCGAGCACGAGTTGTAAGCATGCCGTCACACTGACAAATGCTATTGCCCGGGTGGCTGGGCGCCTTTTTAGGCCAGCTCGTCCTCCGTTGAAGTCGAAGTGCATAAGGGATTGCTTGGTTTGTTGGGTCATTGATATTAATGTTATGCCTCTATGTGAGATGCATTTTTGTTGGGCTTCTGTCGATGATTTGTGGATTTATTCCCATAGTATGTATTCTCGGTTCCAGTTGATTTATATATGAGGTGGGGGCCTCGATAAAAACTCCACGGTCTCGTTGACCGGTTTTAATAAAAAAAAATAAAAATTTTATACACGTTTTGTTGAAGAAAAATAAATAAATTAAACAAAAAGAAAAAATAAGACCAAATCCAAGAGATCACAATTGGGTCCCGCACTTAATAAATGTTATCCGACCATTTGATGGTCTGATCATAGTTGAACAATACAAATCATGTGATCCTTCGTGGACTGCAATAGCTTCATCCTTCTTCATTTGTTCATTTGCTCATTTTTTCGGTGATCTTTTTGTGAAATGTATACTATGTTTGTTCCGATGATTGGAGAATATTGGTGAGAAAGATTGACTCCATTTATAACAAAGATTCCGAATTATTTACATCCAAAACTCTATATAATTTGAAAAGAGTAAAAAAATCCTGTCAAAAAAAAAAAAGGTTTAAAAGACCTTTTATTATAAAACTTAAACCTACCGTCCCTTTTTATCATTCGGTCAATTGAATGGCATGTTTTGATTAAAATGTCTCTCCTTATTTCAGATGGACTCAAACACAATTAAAGAACTATATACACCAAAAACTTTTGTTATGCGTAAAGAAAACAAAAACCTTGACAAAAAAAAAAAAAAGAAAAAAAATTATTTACTTGGGGGTGACTTTTAGTTAGGGTTTATTTATTTATTTTTTGTTGAAGACTAGGACTTTTATTAATATATATATTTATAATTATATTTTGTTGAATTTTCTTTAAAAGCATAAATTAAGAAAATAATTTTAAGGTTTATAGAATTGTTAAAGTTAAAAATTTGCTATGCATTCTTTTTTAGAACATAATAATATTTATTAAGTGAATAATAATAATAATAATAACAAAAACGCAAATAATATTTTATTGGATTTGACAATTATATCTAAATTATAATAATAATATTTTTTATATGTATTTTAAAATAATGTATATAACATTGAAGAATTTATATATTTTTTATTCATTAATATAATATTTAATAAAATAAAAAATTGATATCCTAACTAAAACTCATTATAATAATATAACATATTTTAATATGTGCGTTAGACAAAAAAAGAAAAATAAAATTAATTAACAATTCAGATAACATATTTTAATAAAATCCATATCATTTTTTCAATATAATAATATAACTAAAACTGATTATAATAATAACAATCAAATAAATAAATAATTATTTAAAATTACAAGAATTGATGTGGTAAGGATTTTTTCAAATTCTGTTTGTAGGATTTTTTTATGCATATTTTAATAAATATAGGGTTTTTTGTGCATATTACAACAACATGCCTATTTTATTTCAATAAGGGTATAAATGTCATTACACATGCCGAAAAGGTGTCATATGACTAAAAGAGCCGCAATCAACGCGTGTGAAACTCAAACACAAGTCGCAGGGTTTCCGTGCAAAGGAAAAAAAAACATAAAGTTTTTTCGAGAATTATTTTTTTTGACAAGGTCTTTTTTGCTCTTTCCAAATTACACAGGGTTTTGGATACAAATAGCTGAAAAATTCCTGATAGATTTTATTTCACATCGATTTTCATTGATTGTATTTTCTTTTTCCTTCCTTCCAGAGTTTCATTGATTTGTATATATTGTTGTAACATTTTGTGTATCTTCAATTCAATATGCAATGCAAAACAAATTCTTCTATTTTCTCCATCTTTTACACTGTATCAGAGCAATTGGTAAAATATTTGTTTTCTTTTAACAAGACTATGAATGAAATTGAAGGTAAAGAAGAACATCTCAATCTCCTACGCTCGCCAGATTCGTGCATTTTATGACAAAATAAAGAAAACATGACTGCTGAAACCAGCTTGTCAGGTACCAGTTTTGTTTTTGTAACTGGAACCAACCATCCACACATAAATCAAATTGACGGTACCAAACACTGTTGGAAAATACGTACTACACGTAGCGAAAATTTAATTTTTTTTTCTAATAAGGATCGTTTGCTTGTAATTTTTATTCAAAAAACTAATTAGGAAGATCAAAATAACTCACTTAAATTGAAGCTTTCTTGTTATGTTCAAACTTGAATACTAGTCCGTCGAACGGTCCTTCCACTTGGAATCCAATTAGAACTGCTCTAGAATGCATCCAAGTCACGATCAAATCAAGAAGGATGCTGTTGCTGTGATTCGTGTTTTGACTAGGATTTTTACTGTAAAAGCTTTCCTTTATTTTTCTAAAATTAATAATGCTTCAAGAACATTGGTTTAAACCCTAATAGTGCCTGAACCCCTTTATTTATAGCTAAGGGGTTCGAACCACTATTCTTAATGGGGTTAACTTATCCTTCTAGTTAATTAAGATCTTATCTTAATTAAATCTTAACAAGAATAAAAAACACTTAGGATTTATTTATTTATTTATTTTAATCTACTTAAAATTAAATAAATAATTATCCAATAAAACTTAATTCCTAATTAATTCTTTATTGGTCTAATCCTAATTAATTAAAGTTTAAAATTTAATTAAACTATTTAATTAATTAATCAAACTCTCACGTGCGACACGTCCCAAACGCACCTGTGGGGTTCACCCGGTCAACTCCTTGACTGTTTTGGTTAATTCGATTATTCTCCTACTAAAACCCTTGTGACCTATCATTCGTGTGTGGCCCTCTAAGTTCAATATTTGATTAAAAGTGACCCTAATTAATTTATAACTTATTAATTAATTAGTTCACAGATCAAATAACCATAATCTAGCAACAAATGTGTGATCCCTAGCCAAACTACAAATTAAATTAAAAAAACCATTCAATAGATGATATTTTGTGAAATATGATCCTTCTACCATTCTATCTTTCTAGCAAGATCTAGGGCATGAGAATTATTAAAACCCCAATTGTAGTGCTTGGGCGCATGACGCCACATCCCACGCACTAGGACCAGACCCGTATATGAAATGGAAAGTCCATACACGTGCCGAGCCAAGGCGAACGGGGACACAACTCACCCGCTATGCTAGGTGGGAGCTAACCCTCAGATCAATCACAAACCAAGATGCAATCATACAGAGTGATGCGATAAAAGCGGAAGCCATATAAATACCATAACATGTACAATGAGCTTTCAAGCTCCAAAATAATTACAAATATTCAAATTCAAAGGCCATCACGGCTCAAACTATCAAGTACGCCCAAGATATCCATAATCATAATACAAAATATAGACCAACACAAAAGTGCATATGAGTGTAAAGTGCTAGACTCAAACACAAGACTCTAAGACTCGGGTTCCCGCCTAACACTCCACACCTGCACAAAAAAACTAAAAACAAAGCGGGTTCAGTGTAAAGGAGACTGGTGGGTGTAAAACGGGGCATAACATATAAGTATTGCGGAATTGAAACACATTCATGCAAGTTATAATCCCATAAGAGGTTTTATAACATTTCTCCAAGTGGGTAAAACAAAGAAAAACATCAAACGGGATTATAACAATCAAATTCATTCAATAGGTTATTCGTGAGCCTGGCGAGAGGGCTAAGTCTCCAACCTTCACCTTGTGTAATCATAATCATTATTCATTACATTATCATACACATAATATTTCTTGCATAATCATTCGATCATTCATAATCATTCATATACGCCTTTTTCCTCCGGGTGGTGGATGGGTTTGCAAGACCCGACCACCTCAATCATTGTGGCTGGTGGGGTACATGAATCCCCAAGAGCCCGGTTCCTATTCCTCGCTAACCTCCTAGCGAGGTCCGGTATCGCCGTAATTTTGGTGGAACTAGTATATGGGGTTCACCGTCAGCCCAAGCTTCCCCGGTTAGCCACGTACTTTAAGTCCCAGGGCCCCCATTCAGTGCATTCATTCAATCTCACCAAAATATTAGGTAGGGTATTCATTTAAGAAAGGGTTTTACGTTCAAAATCATTTACTCTTCAAAACACTCGATATATACGTATAATAATTTGGCTTAAAACTTTACACAATGGAGATATATCAGGTTAATTTAACTAATAGAAGAGAAACCCACCTTAAACACAAAAGAAACGGTGTAATAGCCTCAAAGATCGGCTTCGTTTCCGTTCAGACCCAAATCTGTGCAAAAGAGATGAATTGAGAATGCATGACATTGTTATGATCGTGATATGCAGTGCATACAAGTCAATAATATGTTATGGAGATGTTCATGTGCACAATTAATGCTCTAAAGTCACATAAACAAGCAAAGTCGTTCATTCACATTCATATCTTTCATAATCATTATCGAAACAATTCATAATCTTGTATAACAATCATAGTACATAGTTCAACAAGTTCATGATGCATACAAGCTATAAACAACACGGGAAAACACAACGAGAAGCAACGAAAGAACACCTCGAAGCTGCCAACTAGTGTAACACGGCCTTGTCATGTTTTCAAAGGGGTTGGACACGGCCTTGTCTGATTTTTGGAAAATAAAATTCCAAGTACGGAAGATGAACACGGACGTGTCAGGTTTCCTTTGTAAATGGACACGGCCGTGTCCTATTTTTGAAAATTAAAAGTTAAGTTCCAAAAGATCAACATGACCGTATCCACTTTCAAGTCAATCATGACACGGCCGTGTCGAGTTTCGTGCTAACAAATCTGGAGCAGAGCAAGCTCTGTTTTGGCGAGGGAAAAACATAGAAACAGGGGCAGCTCCAAGCAATCCTTAGGCCACGACTCAAGGCACAAAATGAAGCATAAAACATGGCAAAATCTTCACATATACACATACACACCTCCGAGCAAGAAAGGAGAGGAAAGGATGATCAAACACATGCTTCTTCAATCTCAAACAATTCAAGTTCATTAATGGAACCTCATAAATACTTCAACTACCATCAAAGACAAGCTCATAAATGAAATAAGGATGCTAAGGTGATCATTATTCAAGCTTCAATCCAACAAATAACTCAAGGTACGCATATGATCAAGAATTTCAACAAGAAACCTAACTATTCATTCCACTATCCATATCACGCTCAAAACTTGGAGAAAATAAGCAAATCATAGCTTAAAACAACCATAAGGAAGTGGAGAACTCAAATATATGCTTACCTTTCGGATTAGATGAAGTTTGAAAAAGTTATGAGCTCAAAATGTGGAGGGGATGAATAGTGATGAAATGGAGGGTTTCTTCCCTTGTTTTGGCTGAGTTTTCTCTTCACTACAAGAAATTCTGTGAATTCCCTCGGTTTTCCGTCGGATTTTGAAGAGTCCGACAGAAAACCGAGGAAATTCCGACAGAACACAGTCACTTAGAAAAACCCTCCCCGGAATTTATAAACCGACGAAAAACCGACGGACCAAAAAAAAAAAAAAAAAAATTAAAATTAAAATAATTCTGACGGGATTCCGAGGGAAATCCCGTCGGAAATGTCCTAGGGTAATTAAAGAAAATATATCTTCCGACGGGATTTCCCTCGGAACCCCGTCGGTTTTTTATTAAAATAAAAATTTAATAAATTAATTTCGACGGGATTTCCCTCGGAATCCCGTCGGTTATTTATTAAAATAAAAATTAATTAATTAATTCCGACGGGATTTCCCTCGGAATCCCGTCGGTTTTATTAAAACTGAAAAAAATTAATTCCGACGGGATTTCCCTCGGAATCCTGTCGGATTTATTAAAATTGAAAAAAAAATTAAACAATTTCGACGGAATTCCCCTCGGAATTCCATCGAAAATGTTTAAAAAAAATTAAAAAAAAATATTTTACAATCATTCAAAATTATTTATCCAAAACTAATTCTTCAAATAACATTACAAAAGTACAGCAGCCTCTTTATCTAATCTAGGGTGAACGAGAACAAAATAAATCTTCAACAAGATGCTTCCGCTCATGTATGCAGGGCAAAGCTCAATCCTCTAATCAGCCAATCTTGTTAGGCATCAGAGATATCAAAATCTACCACAAATAAAAACATGTCAAATTTCTCCGTTGCAAATTGATAATCAAATATTATAATCTATAACTATAAACAAGATAAATGTCAGATTTCTTACACTAATAAAAGTCAGATTTCAAACAACATACTAGAGAACAAAACAAAACAAAATAATTAACAATGCTGTAAACAATAAATATTAACCATAGCTTGAGCAGTATTACATTAGCAAGGAAATAACCTTAGAACTTAGATCATGAAAGCTACATCTGTAGCAAGGAAATAACATTAGAACTTAGAAGCAATGATTTTGGATGAACTTGAAAGATTTTATACGAAAAAATGTAGAGACTCATTAGTTTAACTTTAAGTGAAGCTGCGGTAGTTGAGAGCAGCTAGGACTTTCAAGTTCATAAGATTACAGCAAGATTCTCAGTCACCGTGAACTGTAAAGAGCTGCAGCTTCAATGCTTTGGAATAAAAATAAATGAAGCAGTATACAAATGAAAAACCCAAAACACAAAAACATTGAGAGAAGATGCCTTACCGCATCCATAAGATCCTGTATTTCTGTGTCCCTTAAGGTGGATCCATATTTCTTTAATACAGGCTTTAAGTTCATCAAATGTTACTGCTCCACTATTATCCCATTTGTGTTAGCCACAACCTAGTAGCAATATTCAACAATACGTGAACATGCATATATGCCAAGATAGAAAATGGGACATGAGCATTTGGTAACTGCATAAGTTTAATGTTAATGAGATAATCAATCAACAATGGGAACTGCATAAGTTGCTTTGAATGATTATCCATGACTCGGACATATTTTATTCCTTTATTAAGTAATATATAGACCAGATTGTAAATTTTTAGCTTCACAAAATTTTGAAACATATAATCGCAAACACAGACAAACATATCAGCTCCAATTCATGCTGCATTGCCTTTACTTATGAACTATCCTCCTCAACGAAATTCTAGCAGTGTTCTTTTTCAACCAAATACCAACAGACACAAGCATTTAAACCCACAACAATCCAGGATACAGAAACACACCACGAGCTTATCATAGCATCAAAGAATGGAGGTGATACACCAAACACACCACAAGCTTATCATAACATCAAATGCAGCTGATACCACATCGCAAACTCCAAAACTAATCCACATAAACAAATTCCAAATAAGAAACATCACAATTCAGTTGAGAAACATCACAATTCAGTTGAGATTGGCACAATTCAGTTGTAAAGAGTTGACAATCACAAGTTGCCTAGTATTATATCCCCGGGGAATCTCTCAAGAAGCTTCTAATTTTCATGTTTTATATATAAAAATATAACTAGATGACTACCAAATTGTATTTGAAAACGGGTTTAAGTCCCTAATATTTTTGTTCAAGAATCAAAATAACGGATTGAAACAACTAATTCCATATTCCAGTGAGGGCTTTACATTGACTGATCATAATAATCAATGAATGGATGCCCATGATAGAGAGGAAATAGAAACTTTTAGCACCAAACATTTCTTATGAGAAGGATAGAAGAAAACACCTGAAGGGAATTAAGATATTCTGTCTCATGGTGCCGGATGATGTTGGCCAAAGAAATTTGATCCAAGGAAGCCTCAGTTTCAATTAAAAACGGTTCTGTCTCATGGTGAATGAACCACCAGCTTGAGACTCCCACACATATTGTTCATCATCATTATGCTTTGTTACCACAACCACCTTCTCAGCAACAAAGTAAGCTGAGTAGAAACCAACACCAAACTGCCCAATCATGCTTACATCAGCACCAGCAGCTAAGGCCTCCATGAATTCTTTTGTCCCAGACCTTGCAATGGTACCAAGATTGTTTACCAAATCTGAAATAAGAACATGAATATAACAGGATTAGTTCACCTTAGAACTTCAAAGTGTGAATATAAGCATGACAACATAATTAAATATGATCACAGATACTCACCAGCCTTCGTCATACCACTACCACTGTCAATAATTGTCAGGGTGTTATTGGTCTTGTCAGGAATGATATGAATGAAGAGCTTTGGTTGAGCATCAAGCTTGCTCTTGTCAGTCAAGCTTTCAAAACGAATCTTGTTCAATGCCTGTATTCATCCACATTAGCAAGATTGAGGATACAGTTCAAGCAAACTACCAAAATAGACAGATTCCCAATACTTGATCCAATAAAACGCAGAGCACATAATACGCTGAAAATTAAAACATTGAAATTTCGGTATCAGCCTAACCTTTTTGTACATAGGAAAGTCACTTCTAAACGAATCAAACCCACACATGTCAGCACAATTAAAACTGAAAATTGACTACAGGGTATTTAGGTGATTGATTAAGAAAGAGAACATTGAAACTAGTAAGTCCAAGATTTGTGAAGTGTATCATAATGAAGAGTATTAAGAATTAATGCACCTAATCTTCATCGTCGACAATAGTTATGCGTTTATGGGATGCAAGACGTCACAGTAAGCACTTGTGTCATGAATCTCATCCATCACGATTGCTCTTTATGATTCTTGACACTCCTAAAACAATTCAATAGTTTAGTAAAATAGCCAATAATAAACAATTTCCAAGAACTGATAACATATTGAACTTAGGTTCATATGTTCAGATGATATGAACCTTCTGGAAAATCAGGCAGTAGCTTCAGAGAACAGCTGATAGAGTCCTGCAGGTAATCCAAAGCATATTTTAATATTCATTGTAGTTCTGAAGAATAATTACCTGAAGTAGGTAAAAAGAACAGTGTGTTCAGATAGACGGAGAAACGGAGCAAACAAAAGAAAGACAAATACTTCATTAACAGCATCAGAACACCTCCGACCATGGTAGGTGCCTAACACAGAATACAAAAAACTTGTGATCACGACAAATAAGCAAGATATGATTTGAATTTTAGAGAATAGCAGACCTCCCGCTTCCTGGTCCAACAACGATCACCAAAGGAATTGAAATGTCACTCTGTGCTGCTTCCTGATGCTTATCAATGAGAGACTGAATATACGCTACATAATCCTCGGCATACTTTTCGTTAGTTTTACTCATCTACCAACAACAAATAAAAACTCATAAATAGTTTCTAAATAACTATTCCTGAATAAACGATTCCTGAATATCTATTTTACTTAACTTTAAGAAACCTCTTAGGCATCAATCAACAATTACTTCTAAGATTTTTTCCTTTAACAATTTCAAATGCTTTCAGTTCACATAAACATTCGACTACATATTCACACACAAATGCATAGTTTCGAAAATCCAAAAGCTTATTCGAGTATCATTTACCAGATTATGCTTAAACAGAAACAAACACACACCGAAGACTCAAAATTCGAAGGCACGAAATCCATACCTAAATCACATCACCAACATTGACAATGAAAGCATCTGGAGAGGTTTAACTCGAACCCATTTATCCTTCCGTTTTTCTCTTCACTTTAAGCTACATATTTACTTTGAACCCTTGCATCCTTAACCTAGATCTGGAACAATTAGGGGTTTCAGTAACGTAAAATTGGAGGCGAAATAAAAAGAGAAGCGCCAACGGATGCAAGCAAACATTTACAGACCAAAATCAAAAGAAAAAGACCGATTAATCATGAACACGAAGCTTGAACCTGCATCGAGCGATGAAATTTCTTCCCTTGGATAGTGATTCTCCATTTGCTCTGACTCGGGCTGGGACTCTGCCGATTTGATGTGAGAGAGAGGGATAGATACCGGGTGTATGCCTCTGAGGTACTGCGGCGGGCGTTGTCGGCGAAGACTAGCAGCGGCGGGAGTTTTGGGAGGTGTAGTTGGTGGACGAGGGCTTCAACATTTGGGGTTCACGCTGAATTGGGGAAGAATAAAATTCAGCGTATATTTCAGTTTTATTTCATATTGATTTTAATTTTTTATTAAATTTTATTTAACTTAACCAACGGATTCCCCTCGGATATATTAAATGTTATTTTAAAATTTTAAATTCTAAACAATCCGACGAGATTCCGACGTGAATCCCGTTGGAATATTTAATTTTATATTTTTTGTCTTGATTTTAATTTTATTCTTTATGTAATGAAAAATTATATTATTTTAATTTTAATTTTTAAAGTTTACATGTTTATATACCGATAGGATTTCCCTTGGAATCCCGTCGGAGTTATTTAATATTATTTTCAAATTTTATGTTTTAAAAAACTGAGGGAATTCCGAGGAAAATTCCATCGGAAACATTTAATTTTTATTTTTATATTTTATATTTTAAAAACACTGAAGGAATTTCCCTCGGAATTCCGTCGGAATTAATTAATACTATTTTTAAATTTTATATTTTAAAACTACCGACGGGATTCTGAGGGAAATCCCGTCGGAATCATTTAATTTTTATTTTTTTTTTAAAAAAATCGAAAGCCATTGGAAAGCCGTCGGAATTCCCCTAGAATTTCCGAGGGAATTCCGACGGAAAGATTCCCTCGGAATTTGCAGGATTTCTTGTAGTGCTTCTTTTAGGAGCCAAACATCAGCTAGGGGATTAAGTTAGGATCATGTAGGCCCAAAGTTTGATTAATGTGGCTAATTATTGAGTGAGTTATGGTTGAAATGGCTAAGGGTGGTAATCCTGCGGACGAAGCTTGTTTCGGTGGAATTTCGGAGGTCCAAACGGGCTTAGAAAAATATATGGCTTGTTCCATTGAACCCGAATCGTCAACGCGACATTCCGGTCATCCTGTCGTGGTAGTGGGAAAGAGTAAATCCAATACCTTGATCAAGCATTTTGGCGATAAGGGAAACAATGTCTCCCAAGCTAACATCGAGAGTAAACTGCAGGAATTCGTCAGAAGGACTGATGACGATGGCACTGACGATTTGGTACGGATGTACATTTTATATGTTTTTAATTGTTTGTTGTTCCAGCGTAGCAGTGTACGTGTGCCTGTTGCGCTTATTTGGTATGTTGATGATTTGTCCAGGATTGGACAGTACTCGTGGGGCACGACGGCTCATATGTTTTTGATCCAAGGTATTAGGAAACATGTTGTGGATAAACATGATTTTCTTGATGGGTATACTATGGGTTTGTTGTAAGTCGTTTTGTAGATTGTGTCGTTTATACCTATATATACACGTACTTAAGTTATTGTTTATGTCAAACATAGTTTCATAAACGAATCCAGAAGTTTGGCAACTCGGGAAGGTTGGCAGCATTCCCTCGGTTGTTCAAATGGAAAGGGAGTGCACTGCCTAATACGAAAGAGAATGCAAAGAAGGCACTAGAAAGTATTTGCCGGTCAGATGTAAGTCCGTAATCTTTGGTAATTTAAACCAATATGCATATTTTATTCAAATGTTTTGTAACAAAGTCTGTTGATTTAAAAATACGCAGATTGTTCCCTTACGAGCGGGAAACAAAATGGAGAGAAGTCTGGCCAGAGCGGAGGAAGAAGTTTTTGTTGATGAAGGGGATCAAGTTGTTTGCGTAGCAGAAAAAGCGCAAGGTGTCGATCAAGGAGTTCAAACCGTTTGTGTGGAAGAGGCACCTGAATGTGTCGATCAAGGATTTAAAACAGTTTGTGTGGAAGAGGCACCGGAATGTGTCAATGTAGGACTTAAAGTTGATTTGATTGAGGATGGGGAAGGTGCTAGTGATTCCGGACGAGCTGAGGTTAGATCGAAGAGGAAGAACGATGTGAGGGAGCGTGTGGAAGAAAATGTGAGAAAATATTCCATACAAGATTTAATATGTCAATGTGTTTTGTTTATGCGTGTGTGTTTGATTTGTCATTGGATTCTTATGTATTAGGTTGCGTTTGATGGAGCTCACGTGGACAGTAGGCCTAAGGAGGCCCCAGGCTGTGAGGTCGTCACTGAGGAGCAACGAAATAGGGCTTTTAACTTGATTATGAGCTACGCGGAGGCGCAAAAGTAAGTGTTCTTACTTAATTCAATGAGTTTAGTTGACAGAATCTTGTTGATTGTTTTATTATAATCTTTTGCAGCCATGATGTTGTGTATACAAGTAAGTCGAGTTTTATCTTCATGTACGATCTACAAGATCTAATTTTGGGGAAAGAGACCAATGATAATGTTATTCTGTCCTATTACGACCTGCTAACAAGTCCTGGTTACCTTGTGCCCAAATTCCATGATGTACACTCATGTGTCAGTTGAGTTTGTGGGGAAATTGAAGAACAGCGGCACAGGAAAGAAAAAGGAGAAGACTGTCCCTTACATTGTCCCTTCTGCAATCAACGAGTTCATGACGCACCGGATGAAAAGTGACTACGTCATGACCCTGAATGAGGTGTCTTCAACAGTTATGTTCTCATGTCGTTATGTTATTTTCCCTCTACTGACAAATTCTCACTGGCATATGTTGGTGTATGAGACCGAGCACAAACGTTTCAGTCACTACAACTCAATACATACAGAAGAAGCTGCCACCGATGTCGCAGTATACTCAGATTTCCTCTGGAAGTTGTGGATTAAGAACAATGTTGTCAATAGTACTAAAGAGAGGGAATTGGTGCGGGCACGAATGAGAATTCAGGATAAGACGAGCAGTGATTGTGGCGTATTAATGTGTCTGTATGTTGAGATGCTTGTTCGTGAGACTGACGAGTTCAGGACATATGTCAAAAAATGCAACATCGTCGAATACCGCTTTAAGTTAGCAAATGCCTTTCTAGAAAAACAATCTAGTTCATCTGTATAATTGAAATTTCAATTGGATTGTTATTTATTTTTGGCTATCTTTTACCTATTCTAGTGTCAAAAGAATGCGTGATTAATGAGGTGTCTTCAACAGTTATGTTCTCATGTCGTTATGTTATTTTCCCTCTACTGACAAATTCTCACTGGCATATGTTGGTGTATGAGACCGAGCACAAACGTTTCAGTCACTACAACTCAATACATACAGAAGAAGCTGCCACCGATGTCGCAGTATACTCAGATTTCCTCTGGAAGTTGTGGATTAAGAACAATGTTGTCAATAGTACTAAAGAGAGGGAATTGGTGCGGGCACGAATGAGAATTCAGGATAAGAGGAGCAGTGATTGTGGCGTATTAATGTGTCTGTATGTTGAGATGCTTGTTCGTGAGACTGACGAGTTCAGGACATATGTCGAAAAATGCAACATCGTCGAATACCGCTTTAAGTTAGCAAATGCCTTTCTAGAAAAACAATCTAGTTCATCTGTATAATTGAAATTTCAATTGGATTGTTATTTATTTTTGGCTATCTTTTACCTATTCTAGTGTCAAAAGAATGCGTGATTAATGAGGTGTCTTCAACAGTTATGTTCTCATGTCGTTATGTTATTTTCCCTCTACTGACAAATTCTCACTGGCATATGTTGGTGTATGAGACCGAGCACAAACGTTTCAGTCACTACAACTCAATACATACAGAAGAAGCTGCCACCGATGTCGCAGTATACTCAGATTTCCTCTGGAAGTTGTGGATTAAGAACAATGTTGTCAATAGTACTAAAGAGAGGGAATTGGTGCGGGCACGAATGAGAATTCAGGATAAGAGGAGCAGTGATTGTGGCGTATTAATGTGTCTGTATGTTGAGATGCTTGTTCGTGAGACTGACGAGTTCAGGACATATGTCGAAAAATGCAACATCGTCGAATACCGCTTTAAGTTAGCAAATGCCTTTCTAGAAAAACAATCTAGTTCATCTGTATAATTGAAATTTCAATTGGATTGTTATTTATTTTAGGCTATCTTTTACCTATTCTAGTGTCAAAAGAATGCGTGATTAGATGGATGAAGTGTCCAGTGAAAGGGGAAATGATGCGTAATTGAAAGGTGACTTTGTCCAGTGAAACTGTAATAATGCGTAGTTGGATGGGTGAAGTGTCCAGTGAAACTGTAATAATGCGTAATTGAGAGGGGTCTTTGTCCAGTGAAACTGTAATAATGCGTAATTGAAGGTTGGGTTTGTCCAGTGAAACTGTAATAATGCTTGATTGAAGGTTGAGTTTGTCCAGTGAAACTGTAATAATGCGTGATTGAAGGTTGGGTTTGTCCAGTGAAAGGTAAATAATGCGTGATTGAAGGTTGAGTTTGTTCAGTGAAACTGTAATAATGTGTAATTGGAAGGGGACTTTGTCCAGTGCAACTGTAATAATGCGTAGTTGGATGGGTGAAGTGTCCAGTGAAACTGTAATAATGCATGATTGAAAGTTGGGTTTGTCCAGTGAAACTGTAATAATGCGTGATTGAAGGTTGGGTTTGTCTAGTGAAAGGGACATAATGTGTGATTGAAAGGGGACTTTGTACAGTGAAAGGGAAATAATGCGTAATTGGATGGGTGAAGTGTCCAGTGAAACTGTAATAATGCGTAATTAAAGGTTGGGTTTGTCCAGTGAAAAGGGAAATAATGCTTGATTGAAGGTTGGGTTTGTCCAGTGAAACTGTAATAATGCGTAATTGAAGGTTGGGTTTGTCCAGTGAAAGGGAAATAATGCGTGATTGAAGGTTGAGTTTGTCCAGTGAAATTGTAATAATGTGAAATTGGAAGGGGACTTTGTCCAGTGAAAGGGAAATAATGCGTGATTGAAAGGGGACTTTGTACAGTGAAAGGGAAATAATGCGTAATTGGATGGGTGAAGTATCCAGCGAAACTGTAATAATGCGTAATTGAAGGTTGGGTTTGTCCAGTGAAACTGTAATAATGCGTGATTGAAGGTTGGGTTTGTCCAGTGAAACTTTAATAATGCGTGATTGAAGGAAAGGAAATAATGAGTGATTGAAGGTTGAGTTTGTCCAGTGAAACTGTAATAATGTGTAATTGGAAGGGGACTTCGTCCAGTGAAACTGTAATAATGCGTAATTGGATGGGTGAAGTGTCCAGTGAAAGGGAAATAATGCATGATTGAAGGTTGGGTTTGTCCAGTGAAACTGTAATAATGCGTGATTGAAGGTTGGGTTTGTCCAGTGAAAGGGACATAATGCGTGATTGAAGGTTGAGTTTGTCCAGTGAAACTGTAATAATGTGTAATTGGAAGAGGACTTTGTCCAGTGAAACTGTAATAATGCGTAATTGGATGGGTGAAGTGTCCAGTGAAACTGTAATAATGCGCGATTGAAAAGGGACATAATGCGTGATTGAAGGTCGGGTTTGTCCAGTGAAAGGGAAATAATGCGTGATTGAAGGTTGTGTTTGTCCAGTGAAACTATAATAATGTGTAATTGGAAAGGGACTTTGTCCAGTGAAACTGTAATAATGCGTAATTGGATGGGTGAAATGTCTAGTGAAAGGGAAATAATGCGTGATTGAAGGTTGGGTTTGCCCAGTGAAACTGTAATAATGCATAATTGAAGGTTGGGTTTGTCCAGTGAAAGGGACATAATGCGTGATTGAAGGTTGGGTTTGTCCGGTGAAAGGGAAATAATGCATGATTGAAAGGGGACTTTGTACAGTGAAACGATTAATTGAATCATGATTACATCATTACAACATTGCAACATTAACACGATTAATTGAATCATGATCACATCATTACAACATTGCCATATTAACAAGTTTGATTGAATCATGATCACATCATTACAACAATATAGTTATGAACAAGATTGTGATTAAAACATCGAAACATTAATGATGTGATCATGATTCAATCATACTTGTTAATGTTGCAATGTTGTAATGATGTGATCATGATTCAATTAATCGTTTCACTGTACAAAGTCCCCTTTCAATCACGCATTAATTCCCTTTCACTGGACAAACCCAACTTACAATCACGTATTATGTCCCTTTCAATGGACAAACTCAACCTTCAATCACGCATTATTACAGGTTCACTGGACAAACCCAACCTTTAATCACGCATTATTACAGTTTCACTGGACACTTCACCCATCCAATTACGCATTATTTCCCTTTCACTGGACAAACCCAACCTTCATTCACGCATTATTACAGTCTCACTGGACAAACCCAACGTTCAATCACGCATTATTTCCCTTTCACTGGACAAACCCAACCTTCAATCATGCATTATTGCAGTTTCACTAGACAAACCCAACCTTCAATTACGCATTATTACAGTTTCACTGGACACTTCACCCACCCATTGCTCATTATTCCCCTTTCACTGGACAAACCCAACCTTCAATCACGCATTATTACAGTTTCACTGGGCAAATCCAACCTTCAATCACGCATTATTATAGTTTCACTGGACAAAGTCCCCTTTTAATTACGCATTATTTCCCTTGCACTAGACAAACCCAATATTCAATCACGCATTATTTCCCTTTCACTGGACACTTCACCCATTCAATTACGCATTATTACCGTTTCACTGGACAAACCCAACCTTCAATTACGCATTATTACAGTTTCACTGGACACTTCACCTATCCAATTACGCATTATTACATTTCACTGGACAAACCCAACCTTCAATCACGCATTATTACAGTTTCACTGGACAAACCCAACCTTCAATTACGCTTTATTACAGTTTCACTGGACACTTCACCCATCGAATTACGCATTATTTCCCTTTCACCGGACAAACCCAACCTTCAATCACGCATTATTACAGTTTCACTGGACAAACCCAACCTTCAATCACACATTCTTTCCCTTTCACTGGACACTTCACCCATCCAATTACGCATTATTAAAGTTTCACTGGGCAAACCCAACCTTCAATTACACATTAATACAGTTTCACTGGACACTTCACCCATCCAATTGCGCATTATTTCCCTTTCACTAGACAAACCCAACCTTCAATCACGCATTATTACAGTTTCACTGGACAAACCCAACCTTCAATCACTCATTGTTTCCCTTTCACTGGACAAACCCAACCTTCAGTCACGCATTATTACAGTTTCACTGGACAAAGCCAACCTTTAATTACGCATTATTACAGTTTCCCTGGACACTTCACCCATCCAATTACGCATTATTTCCCTTTCACTGGATAAACCCAACCTTCAATCATGCATTATTACAGTTTCACTGGACAAACCCAACCTTCAATCATGCATTATTTCCCTTTCACTGGACACTTCACCCATCCAATTACGCATTATTACAGTTTCACTGGACGAAGTCCCCTTCCAATTACACATTATTACAGTTTCACTGGACAAACCCAACCTTCAATCACGCATTATTACAGTTTCAATGGACAAAGTCCCCAACCATTTTGAAAAAGTTAAAAAAAGTCATTCACCATACAACAAAAAATACTAAGACAAAATAGACCTCTTCCAAAGATAGATCATCCTGCCAGGTCCATCATCAAGCCAAAATGGCAAGCATCCACTGAAATCTCGGCCAATCTTCAGTTTCTGTGCGAAAACAAATCAAATAAGCGTGATTAGGATCCCAAATTGAACAACATACCCAACAACATACAAACAGTCAATTTGACACAGGGCCCCTGCATGTTCTCTTGTTATGCCCAGGCCTTTTACATGATGAGCATATTGTAACAGCTTTGACGACCTGCGATGGGAACCTATTCCTCTTCGGTCGACCAGGCTGAGGCCTCACATCGGGAGGCCTGATTTGAACCTCGACATTTGAGACCATATCAGCATTTGGTACAGGGAAAATAATGTTCTCATATGCTTTTTTATACGTTTCAGCTGAATAAGCATCATCACAAATCGTATACCGACCACCCTTTCTTGTCAATGCATGCACAAGCACGTTTGCAGGGGAGCTTTAAGATCTGCCAGTAATTACAAGAACATTCCCGCTTGCCAAGGTCTATTGTGTGTCGGAATTCCCCTTCATTCACCTCAAATGTCACTGAGTTGGCTCGCACAACTTCCAAGCTCCTCCTTACTTCAAATTCAGCCTTGACCATCACCTCTATATCCATACAAAGGTGCGTTTGCCATTCATGACTTTGCTCCCTTCTATTGCACATCATGATCATTATCTGCTGCCTAATCTGGTCAATCAAAGCAACAATTGGGAGGGATCTCGCATCCTTCACCGAACTGTTCCAACACTCTGCAATGTTGTTGTTGATGATACCAAATCGATTACCGGTAAATAATGAATTAGCCTGGTTTTCAGGAGCGGAGTTATTTAAGAAATCTGCGGCCAACGGCATTGCTTTAAGGATTTTGTTGATGTGCAAGGAGTGCTCAGCCCTGGTAGGAGCATATGCTGCTACATTGAATACATTGGTCCAATGTTTTTTGTTCAATTTGGGATAATGCTTCCTAAGGACCTGCGATAATGACAACCAACAACCACTTTATTATCAAGAAAAGGAGCATGCATATCAACTCATCACACTAATCAGTAAACAAATACCTGAGTTCTGAAGTTATCCACCAAATGTCTGAGGCAGAATGCATGTTGGGAGCCTGGAAATACCCTTGGCACATGCGTAACAAATCCCAGGTGCCTGTCGGAGAAGAATGTGTACTGTCTAAAATCACAAAGCACAGGCTGACGTTCAAGAGCATATCTCAACTTTTGGCAAAACCATTCCCAATTCTCATCATTCTCTGAGTCAACGACAGCGTATGCTATTGTAAACAACTGATTGTTCCCATCCTTCGCTGTCGCACAAAGCAAATGACCTTTGAATTTGCTCTTGATATGAGTTCCGTCAAGGAAAACTATTTTCCTACAACCTCTAAGAAATCCTACTAAGCATTCAAAGCCATAAACAAGCGGTTAAACCTGTTATCCGGTTGTTTTGTCTCCAAATTACAAATGCTGCCGGGATTCGATCGTCTCAGAGCATCCACATACCAATGGAGTAGGTTATAAGACCCAACATCAGAACCATGGATTTCATGTAATGCTATCTCCTTGCCCAGCCACCCAGTATAGTAGGGAATTTCGACATTGTGCTCATTCAGGATATAAGAAACTACATCTTTTGGTTTGTATTTATGATTTTCCATGATATGTGCCTTCATTACACCCGTAACCCAATTTGAATCGGCATTGGGGTGTGACCTTTTATTCGTAACAGTTTCCAAACCACAAACATGGTCAAGATTTAACTTTCTTATAGCAAACTCACCATCTCTCCTACAGTAAGAGGCATAAAACCTCCAGTTGCAGTTCTCATCCAGGCAAGTAGCTATAATCTTGTCAGTATCATACTTCATATATTTAAACTTTCGATTCACTGCAATGTGATAATTTTTTAAATGAACCCTACAGTCATTAGCATTCTTAAAGGCCTATCCAATGTGACGGATGCAACGACTCCAGGATTCATTGTTGTTGGAAGAATGAACGACTAGGGCTTGACTTGTCGATGTCATTCCCTAGCCATCCCTTTTCAAATTAAACACAAACCGAACGAATAACGCATCACATAAGTATCACAATCACAAATCAGCCATATAACAGAGCAAATTAAAATATAGGGACTAACTTCTCTGAGATGAACTTGAAGGGGGCTGAATCGCTCTCAATTTTGCAATGTGTTGTTTTGCTAGATCATGCACTGCCACCATACTCTCAACATCTTTATCTTTCTTCAAACTAATCCATGATTCATCTTCCATATGGGCAGCCTTGTACTGCACCACATATGCATCGCAATCGAACTCAGGCCAATGGGTCTCAATCTCCGAAAACACTTTTGCAAGCGTATCGCTCTCCCGAGGTTGAAAGACATGATCTTCGCCTTCAAAAAATACACTACACCATATCGAACCAGTCACCAAGATGCCGGAATCCATCTTCACAGAGTGGGTTTTCTTGATTTCGTATCAAACAAGTGGTGTCCGCTTCGGTTATCGATTCAAAATACCAATAACAACAATTGGGGGTGCTAAGATAATAGGCTTATGGCTGCGAAGGCGGCGACGGGGGGCAGCGGTGGACTCAGAATCGCGGGAAGAAGAAGAGGGAGTTTAATTGCAAGGTGGTGAATCAATCGTGTGTGTATCAGAGTAAAACTTGATGGCAAAGTAGTCTTTTTAGGTGTTTGGGGGGTTTACAAAAAATATATGTTCTATTGGTGATCACAAATGAAGAATTTTCAAATTAGGGGGTTTAGGATAACTTTTTAACATTATTTGTCCTGTTTAATAATTCCCCCGAAAATAAATCTGAAACCAAATCAAACAAGTTCGAAATCAAGCGTCGAGCATCAAAACATATTCATAATACACATATCTCAAGTATACCAAGTTTTCAGGAAAACGAAAATCAAATCGAATACAAACGATACACGTTCTTAATCATATAATATACGTTCAAGAATTCAATTCAAATTCATATCAAATATTTCATAATTCGAATAATAACAATTAAAGTTATAATTTAAACATATAATAACGTAAATAAATAATTAAAATGCGTAAATACATAAACACGTACGTCATAGCTGCACGGTCGAAAAGTCGGGGCGTTACAACCTCTACCCCTTAAAAGAATCCGTCCTCGAATTCACTGCTCGCCTGGAAACAATTCGGGATGAAACTTCATCTTTTTCTTCGTTTCCCACGTAGTCTCTTCCGTCTTATCACTTCTCCATAAAACTTTAACTAGTGGAATATGCCGATTTCTGTGTTCCTAAAACTTCCGATCCAATATCTTAATCGATTTCTGAACGAAGGTGAGATTAGGCTCAAGTTCCACTTCTTTAACAAGAAGAATCTCTGACTCATCCGAGTAGTACTTCTGGAGTTGAGAAATATGAAACACATTGTGAATTCTGGTCAAACTCGGAGGTAAATCCAAAATGTAGGCGATTTTCTCCATCTCAAACGTACCTAAGTACTGAGGGTTTAACTTTCCTCCTCGACCAATCCTTGCAAACCCTTTCCTTGGAGAAGCCTTGAAAAAGACCCTATCTCCAACCTTAAACTCAAGATTCTTTCTTCACTGATCAGCATAGCTCTTTTTTCGATCTTGAGCTGCTTTCATCCGTTGTCTTATCAGTTGGACCTTATCAATTGCATCCTGAATGACTTTAGCGGGTTTTCACTTCTTTTTCCCTCGCTTCACGCCTTCTTGCTTGGTCCAATTCCACTCTTTTGGGTTGAAAAACAATAGAGACCTGCCCTTTCTGCCGTAAAGAACTTCATACGGTGCCATACCTGTCGAGGCTTGGTAGCTATTGTTGTAAGAAAACTCGATTAATGGCAACTGCTCATTCCACGAACTCTGGAAGTCCAAAGCACACGCTCACAACATATCCTCCAAATACTTGATCAACTTCTCGGACTGTCCATCTGTTTGAAGATGTAAAGTTGTGCTAAACTAAAGTCTCGACCCTAAATTCTTCTGAAGTTCTTGCCAAAACCTTGAAGTAAACCTTGGATATCTATCCAATACAATACTAACTGGTACCCCATGAAGTCTCACAATCTCATCACAATACTTCTTAGCTAGTTTGCTTACCTTGTCGGACATCCGGATGGCAAGAAAATGAGCCGATTTCGTTAACTGATCCACGATCACCCAAATTCCATCAAGACCTCCTTTCGCTCTAGGTAGTCCCGATATGAAATCCATTGCGATCTGTTGCCACTTCCACTCTAGAATAGGAGTAGCCCTGGCAACTTTTGATGTTCTACCCTCACCATCTGGTAGGTCCTGCAATGCTTAACGAAGTTGATCACATCCCTCTTCAGTCCGTTCCACCAATAACACTATTTTAGATCCTTGTACATCTTATTCAAATAAGCTGACAGTTGAGCCTCTTCAAGGATAACCCGTTTCAACTCTTCGGGTACAACCACTCTATTCTTGAACCTTAGAAACCCTGTATCATCCAACCGGAACGGACACTCTGAATCGGTCCTAGCCTTCTCAATCAACCTCTGAACTTCGGAATCAGTTCTCTGAGCCTCAAACAATCTCTGCTAAAGATCGGATTGAATCGAAATATTAGAGACACGAACCTTTAGCTTGATTGGCTCTAACTCATCCCCAATATCCACTTCCAGATTTGGCACGCTACCCTTCCTACTAAGCGCATCTGCGACCACGTTAGCTTTGCCGGGATGGTATCGGATTGTACACTCATAATCCTTAAGAAATTCCATCCAATGCCTTGTCTCTTATTCAACTCCTTCTGAGAGAACAAATACTGGAGACTCTTATGGTCGGAAAAGATCTCGAAGGAGACTCTATAAAGGTAATGTCTCCATTTGCCCAAAGCAAAGATCACCGCTGCTAATTCGAGATCATGAGTGGGATAGTTTTGTTTGTGCTCCTTCAACTTTCTAGAGGCGTAGACAATCACTTTTCTATTCTGCATTAAAACACAACGCAAACCTTCCTTCGAGGCATTTGTATAAACCGTGTATCCTTCAGTGCCTTCAGGAAGTGCTAACACTGGTGCAGTTGTTAACTTCTCCTTCAAGAGTTTGAAGCTCGCCTCACACGCCTCATCCCACTCGAATTTAGCCTCTTTCTTAGTCAATCGGGTCAAAGGGGCAACAATCTTCGAAAAGTCTTGCACAAATCTCCAATAATAACCTGCCACACCCAAGAAACTTCTAACTTCTGAGGCATTCTTAGGACTTTGCCACTGTAAGACCGTCTCAATCTTCGAAGGATCTAGTTCCAGACCCCCACTCGAGACAATGTGGCCTAGGAAAGTAACCAGATCAATCCAGAACTCGCACTTACTGAACTTGGCATACAAATGGTGCTCTCTCAAGGTATCCAACACTACTCTGAAATGTCAAGCATGATCTTCCAGTGTCCTCAAGTACACAAGAATATCGTCGATGAAGATAACCCCAAACTTATCCATAAAAGCTGCAGGGGCATTAGTTAATCCAAGCGGCATCACTACGAACTCATAATGCCCATACCGGGTGTTGAATCCTGTTTTCGAAATATTTTCTTCCCAGATTTTCAGCTGATAGTATCTTTGTCTCAAGTCCAGTTTTGAATATACTCCTGACCCTTGCAAAAGATCAAACAAATCCTTAATGTGGGGCAAAGGATACTTGTTCTTCACGGTCAGCCGATTCAACTCTCGGTAATCGATGCATATTCTCAAAGTCTCATCCTTCTTCTTGACAAAGAGAACCGGTGCACCCCATGGTGAAGAACTCGGTCGGATATAGCCAATCTTGAGAAGTTCTTCGAGCTGAATCTTCCACTCTTTCAGCTCGACTGGAGCCATACGGTAGGGAGTCTTAGAATAGGGCTCTGCTCCCGGATACAAATCTATCACGAACTCGATCTCCAGATCTGGTGGTAAGGAACCCAGATTCTCGGGGAAAATATCGGGATAGTCCTTCACAACGGCTGTCTCCTCGAACTGTGACTGATCATTCGGCTTATTGAGAGGATAAGCAATGTATCCCGTGGCTCCATATCTCACCAACTTGTGAGCTTCTATAAAAGACAAGAGTGGTACGGTCTTCGAACCAATACCCACAATCACTTCTTCAACCAGCTTGACTTTCTTAGCGAAACAATCAACTGTAGGCCTGTGCTTGAACAACCAATCTATTCCCAGAATCACTCCATACTTCTTCATAGGCATCACAATGAAGTCTGCAGAGTAATCTTTACCACCAGCCTCACCAAACAACCTCGAACAACCTAGTCTTTCTCAAGACTTCCCTCGAGAGGGGAACTAAGCACATAAAAAGAATTTATGCAAGTAACAGGCAAGCACATAGTAGCAGCAAGTCCAGATGAAATAAAGGAATGCATTGCACCAGGATCAAAGAGTGCATGTATGTTCATGTTATGTATGCAGATGGTACCTTCCACAACAGTGTTAGGGTTGGCTTCCACGTTCTGCTCCTCGCCCTCAAGGGTATAAGCACGTGCTGGTATCATAGGCCTCGGTGCTGCAGTTTGAGATGCGGGATTCTTGTGTGGACAAACATTCGCCATATGATTCCCTTTCTCGCATATAAGGCACAAACCCAACCTCTTTCGGTAATTATGATATATATGAGTAGGTCCTCCACAATGAGTGCATAAGGGTTTATCTTGTTGGGACCCAGAAAGAGTTGGTGGTGCCTGTGGAGCTGATCCTGAAGTATGGGGCTTCTTATTTGGGCCTTTGATTTATTGAGCTAGTTGATTAATAGATCTCTTGCTGAATCCTGTTCCCGATCATTGTTCTTGCCCCAAACGATAAGTGGTCCTCCGGCTGACAACTCCATCTTCAACCTTTAAGGCCTTAGAAGTCGCCAAGTACTTGTGTTAACGGCCTCAATAGCTGTCTGAATGTCAGGTCTCAATCCTTGGACAAATTGCATAGATTTATGGGCATCATCGCTTACAATGTTTAGAGCATACCATACCAACCGATCAAACTCAGAAATATACTTCGAGACAGTCCTGTTTCCCTACTTCAACTCCATGAATTCCTTCAATCTCCGTAACCTTGCAGAGGGTGGAATAAACTTTTGAATTCCCGAACCAGAACATCTCAAGTCACTTATTCCACAGCGGCATCTAACCGAATCTTGGCAGTCTCCCACCACGAGAACGACTGTCCCTGTAATAAAGCGATAGTGCACCTACACTACAAAAAAACAACCGAATTCTGACGGGGAAAAACCGATGGAAAATTCTGTCGGTATCCCGTTGGAATTTTCGACGGAAAACCGACGGAATTCCAACGGCTTTTTCGACCGTTGGAATTCCATCGAAAATTTTGGCGAAATTTAAAAAAAAATTGCACCAAAAATTCCAACGGAACTCCGTTGGGTTTCCGTTGGAATTCCGTCAGAAATTTAAAATTGCGCCAAAAAGACCGACGGGATTTTCCCGTCGGTTTTCCGTTGGAATTTCAATTAAATAAAAAATCCAACGGAAAACCGACGGGAATTACCCGTCGGTTTTTTTATTCCTCAATTAAAAAAAAACCGACGGGATTTTTCCGTCAGTTTTCCGTTGGAATTTTTCAATCAAATACCTTCAACTTCAAATTTTTCTTTTAATAACGTTAATCCGTAGGTCCTTCAACTTATTTATATATTTAAAAATTATATAATATACAAATTATTAATTATTAATAGACACTAAAGTATATAATATATAAATTATACATTATTAATTAAAATAAAAATATTTAGAACATCAATCTTTTAACTTTAAATATAGTGAGGAGATCCCAATTGGAATTTAATTTTCTATTAGACACTCTCACATATATAAATAAAAATTTTATAATTTTAAATTACCACTCTTATGATACTCAAACAATTCTAAATATTATTATAACGTATGGCGTTATATCATATTAAGGTTGGACATCTTGACAAACGTCTTTCACTTGTTAAATTTAAAAACTAATATTTCTTGTATCATATTTGTATCCATGCATTTTAAACACTCACTTATATACACACATAAATATATATAGTGTTTCCACACAAAATAAATATATATATATATATATATATATATATATATATATATATATATATATATATGAAAACAACGAAATTTTTTATAAATTATATCTTTATAAAAAAAACTTTTATATATATATATACAAAAAAAATTGTAGGTTTATAATATAATTAATCGTTATGTAATAGTTGTTAGCAATGATTTTATATTTATATAGAAAAATAATTTTATTTATAATTTTGAATTAATAATTTAAGTGAAACGATGTAAAAATTGTTTTTATATTACTAATTTTATTTTTAAATGTACAAATATCTTATAATGTAACTTATAATTAATATATTAATTTTATAAAGAGTTCTTATTATGATACTCTATATATTTTCTATAGATTGGAGAACTCTTAATTCTAATGAGTTTTATTTTCATTCAAATAAGTATTTTTAAAAAAATTCAATAAATATGATTATATTTAATTCAAATAATCATATTGATGGTGCTGGAAATTAGATTTCCAAAAATGCAACAACACTTTAGTATTTGTATGTGAAAGGAAAGACCATCACAGGCGTGAGGGCCTCAGGATCTGGGTTTCCTCTTAAGCGTGGGTTCTTCCAGCTAGGATAACACCAAGAATGCAAGTTACCAGGATAATGCTACTGTGGTGAAAGTGGTGAGAAGCTTGAGAAGATCAGTGGAAATGTCCAGAATAATGAATGCGGTTTGTATGCAAAATGATCGGTTGGGGGAGAATGCAGGGGTTCCCCCCTATTTATATGTTAGAGATGGGGGTAAATGGGTAATTCGACCATGTGGTCCCAAACCTGTGTTGCCCTAACACGTGGCAGCCTCTGAGGGTGTGAGAATGACATTCCTGAAAAGGAGACGGCGTGTCAGGTGCACGGTGCGCAGTACCTTTGTGTCAGAGGTTGTTGACGAGGGTCGCATGAGTTGAGGGTCCCGGATCCGTCTTATGAGGGTTCAGGTCCACCGCGGCGGTGGGGGATGACCCGCGAGCGATTAGTGACGCTCGAAGAGTGCTCGGAGGGGTTCCTTATGGTTTATGAGCTTTGAGCGCCAAAACCCGAGCGACAAGAATATGACCCTCGTATGGAGTATTCCTTGAGAAAGGTAACCCCGAGGGCCGATACGGGAGAGCCGGGCCTGCCTGCTCGTCCTCGCCGTTTAACTGGTTGTCCGAGGTTTAGGGGCCCATATTAGTTGGCAAGTGAGTGGGCCGGGTTGGTCCACGAGCCCGTCAATGCGAGCGTATAGTCTTCAAACCAATCGATGACGACACGTGGACGGCTCTGATGCAAGCGCGTTTCTGAGCCTCATCATTTTGCCCCCCAAATTCTGTAGTATCGCTCGAGCGTACTGTAGAATTTTAAAAAGATTGGAGCTTTGAATTTTTGAATATCCGAGGGTCAAGCCCATTGCTAGAGAAGTGACCGCTTGCCTTCTGTAACGGACACAGTCTGACACAGCATTAATTGAAGTCATGTCCGCATTTAATGCGGAGTGGAAACGTGGGCGCGTGTACTCCGGGAGACGTGAGGCGGTTAGCAAAAGTGGGGGGATTTCCTAGGCGGGAAATGATTGCGTTTTGAATTTTCAGCCCTAATCCATGTAAAATCTTCCCCATAAATAGGGGTCTGCTGGGCTTTGGGATCTTTTTCACGCATTCAAACTCTTTCAAGTACATACCCAGCAAGAAATCTCTGTCAGTTCTACAGATTCAGGCGAATTTCTTCTCTTCAAATCTTAGGTAAAAATTCCTTATCCTCCTTCTTATTTTCCCCGTGCTAACATTAGTTTTAGGTTGTGTGAGTGAAACCCTTGAGGGAAGAGCCACTGTCTACCATTGAACTTGTTTCAGAAATCTTCTCCTTCCTTGAGTTTTCCGTTAGAAATCCCGTTTCCAAAAGTTGAAAAGTGAACATGGCCAGAAACCAAGCTGACGATTACGTAAGGGAGATTGAGGAGATGTCGGTGGGGAGCTCTTCCCCTCATGGCGATGTCCCCACAGCTGTTCCCCTGGCTAGGGCACCCCCAGATGAGGGGATTCCCATGGCGATCTCGGTGGCCCAGGCTCCGGCTGATGCCGGGGAAGAAGAGGTGGACACCGCCGTTCAAGGGATGAACGAGCGTGCTCCCGGAGGGGTGAACGACCTCTTTGAAGAGATGCATAACGTGATGGAAATGCAAAGGCAGGGGGAGAGAGTATTCCCAGTGTTGAATAACGCTGTGAGACCCCAAGACCACAGGATCACAGTGGCTATGATGGCTCCTGAGGGCGAAGCGGGGCCATCCGGGCGCCCATTTGAGGCTGAACCTTCCAGAAGGCGCCAGAGGAGAGGAAGGGAGCCTACCACTCGAGTGAGGCAGGATAATCGTCATCAGACTGACAGATCTCCGGACGAGATTGCGAGTATTCTGACGCTCGACGATTTGGAGGAGTTGAGGGAGAAAGCTTATTGGGATGAGGCGGTATTCCCCATGCAACCTCCTGAGGAGGGGGAGAGGGCCAACCGACCGCCACCTGGGATGATGACGGTCTACTGGGACGCGGTTCTGGCCGGGGGCCTGAGATTTCCCATCCCGTCCGTTACCGTCAACATCTATCAGCACTTGAGGCTTTGCCCTTCACAAATTCTGCCGAACGGCATAGCACTAATCAACACTTTCGTGATCATGATGGTTGCCTTAGGTCGCGAACCCTCGATCGTCAACTTTGATAGCTTGATACAGGTGGCCCATTCAACACGCTCGTCCCCCACGGACGGATTCTATTATGCCCAGGCCAAATCTGGTTTTAAGATGATAGATTCTCCATCCACTTCCTATGGCGAGCATTGGAAGGAGAAGTACTTTTTCATGGGGGCTCCAGGGGGGACTTTTAGGGTTTTCCGTGAATGGTTGGTACATGGCGAAGGTCCTTTGATTAGGGAAAGGGTGAGGAATAAAGCCTTTGAGGATTGGGCACAGGGGTTGGCCTTCGAGATGAGAAGTGAGAAGAAGTGGATTAAGGCGGAGACTTTGATGAAGAACAAGGGAATTTTGTTCCGTTATGGACTATCTTGCCCTCCAGACATGATACTTCACCCTCCAGCTGACATCATGGCCCTCGACGGTTAGATTCTAGGAACTAACTGCTCTAACTTTTAGAATAGCCTCCTAACTTGGTGTGATTGCTGTATATTTTTTTCATCTGTGACCTAAGCAACCAACTTCTGACGCTCGGTTCTCCTTTATTTGCAGGTGTCCAAATATTATCGCGAGGCATGAATGCTGAGGCTCTTTCCCGCATGTTGGGCGTTCAAGGACCCGCCGCTGACCCTCAGCCCTCGCAACAACAACAAAACCGTCCGCCCAATGCTCCGAGGGGGAGGGGAACCCGGCGAGGAACCAGCTGAGGGAATAACGACGCCCGTGGTCGTGGAGGGAATGAAGCTCCCCTTAGGGGCCCCATTGAAGACTTAACAGTGGAGGGCACCCGTGGGGCTACTCCTCCGCCGGTGGCCCCCGAGGGTCCGATTACACTTAGTTCTAGCGGGTCCCGGAACCGCTCGGGGGAGCATATTCGTATC
The DNA here is from genome assembly GCA_037501455.1 of Lantana camara. NCBI lineage: Eukaryota > Viridiplantae > Streptophyta > Magnoliopsida > Lamiales > Verbenaceae > Lantana > Lantana camara. Next base: position 95,056,873 of record CM074857.1, on the reverse strand, counting down.
CACGAAACTCTCCGGGCCGACCGTCAGGGGAAGAGGAAAAGGATGCCTGACTCTATCCCAATTTCTGGCAAGGGAAAAGAGGTGGTCATGGGGCACAGAGGCGAAGGGAGCGACACTTCTTCATCAGAGGATGAAGATTTCTGGAAGATAGGCTGCAAAGGCGACTCTCGCTACAAGCGCCAACGCACCGAGGGTCCGGTGCTTTTGAAAAAGAGCGCTTACTCCGTGAACCTCATTTCTGACATCGTCGGGAAGCTCCAGTTTTCCGGTGATCATGATAAGCTGAACGAGCATGACGCCGCTCGTGTTGCTGACGATGCCTGTCATGCCCTCCTGACGGTAAGTTCTTAGTATCCTCTGAAGGTTTTTAACTTCCATTGTTCCCATTCTAACGCTAATCTTTGTGTCTGACTTTTCAGGAAGTAATCCCCAGGTTAAAGAATTTGCAGGGGCGAGCGCAGGCCTACTCCGAGCATAAGGCCAAGTACAAGAAACTGTTGCGCATTTCTGACCCCGTCCAGTTGCAAGAGGATTACAATAATGTCAGCGCTCAACTGAATTCCGCCAACCTTGAGAACGTTCGGCTAAAGGAAAATCTGAAGAAGTCCGATGACGCTTTTCTGGTCCTTAATGAGCGTCATAGGAAATTGAAGGACGAGCGGGACCAGCTGAGGGTGCAAAATGGGGAGCTGGGTGAGCAGCTGGCGGAGAGCACTCGCCAGAACGAGGAAACACATAAGGCCCTTGCTGACTTTCAGGCCAAGGTGCAGGGATTGGAGGCGAGGGTATCCTGGGAAGCAGTGAAGAAGTTCGTACGCTCCAAGGCTTTCGTGTTTGCAGCCAACATCCACTGCTTCGACAATGCTCGGCGTTTCTTTCACAAAGCCATCGGGCAAATGGTGAAACTTGGTTTGGCTCCTGAAAGCGCTCGAACGGACGTGCACCTGCGTATGGACTTGGAAGAAAACTGTGAGTCTATGGTCCAAGACGAGGATCCTTCCGAGAGCTTGGCGGAGCCAGAATACCAGGAGTTGGTGGAAACACTCTAGCTGGAGTTCATAGCTGCCAATACTGCAGGTCCCGAGCCTATCCAGATAGAAGATGAAGGCACCCTCATGGACACCGTGGATGTCGAGGAACCTGGTAAGGCCCAAACTTCTGACGCCACCGTGTTGGCCCCCGTTCCCCTTGCAACTGCTCCTCCCGAGCCTGACGCTCCAGCCCAGTGAAGCTCCCTTGGCTACTAATCTCTTGCCCTTGTCAATTCAAATTCTTCTTTCCATTTACGAACAATTTTAAGTATGTACTTAATCTTTCAGTTATTTCCTGAATATTTTGGATCCTTTATGTCGTTTTCCGATATATTTGAACTCCTTTTTAAATGCTTGAATGTCTAAATGTTTTCTCCTTTACTTTTAAACGATGAATGATATTATTTCATTGCGCTCGTCATTCTTCCCTGTGTGAACTGGTCCTTCTTGTATCACCATCTGCGATGAGCGTGTTTGTGCGCGTGGGCGTTTCCTTTAAGAGGGCCCCCGCAATGAGGCTCGAATTTGAACTTAGGAAACCTCTGGGGATTTGCCTAAGTATTGGCCCTATAATGTGTACCCTCGTCTTGAACGCTCCATTAGGTTGTACATACTTTAGAAATCATCAGTAGGATTTGCTAAGTATGGGATCAAAGCGAGCGTAGCCGTGGGGTTAGCGTTATTTTGAGGGACCCATGAAAGGGTTATTATGGGATTCACTGTTTTCTGAGTGTGTCCTCACCCAAGAGGTCGAGGGTCTCCGGGGTTTTTACGAGCGCGAGCCGGAGTGACATGCACTCAGCTGGCGTAAATTAAGCATTTTACCCCCCGGTTGCCCGACACGCTCGTTCTTAGGATTTTACACACTTACGAATTGTCACACACCCAAATAGCGTTGCTTCAAAACGATTGGGGTATTACTTAGGCCGTTCGACGTGGAGGATGCTCGACACGGAGTAGGCCTTAAGTTTTGCTCAAATCATTAACCAATAAGAAAAACAAATAAATGACATAATCAAGAATTGAAAATGCTTACTGTTATATTCGCAATTTACAAAACGAGTACCATATGCTTTCTGTCAAAAGAGAGTACCCCATGCCATCGACGGGCAATTACAAAAAGAAACCATTGTTTACACGTAGAACCTTCTAAGGTTACATGCATTCCATGGCCTAGGGAGACGCTCGCCTTGCAAAGTCTCTAACAAGTAGGTGTTATTTGCTCGTACCTGAACGACTTTGAAGGGGCCTTCCCAATTGGGGTCCAACTTACCCACGTGTTTGGAGACTTCAACTTTTTTGAGGACCAAGTCCCCTAGCTAGAAAGTCCTTTCCTTAACACGTTTGTTGTATTGGCGAGCAACGGTTGCTTTGTATTTGTGAATACGTGCCCAAGTAGCATTCCTCTTCTCATCCAGCAAATCTAACTCGAGCGTCCGATTGGCTTCGTTGGCAGCAGGCTCGAAATAGGCCACGCGTGCGGATTCTTGAGCAATTTCCGCAGGTATCATGGCCTCGGAGCTATAAACGAGGGAGTAAGGGGTTTCCCCTGTTGCCGCTCGTGGAGTAGTACGGTAAGCCCACAGGGCTCCTTGGAGTTCTTCTGCCCATTCTTCTTTCTTACTCTCGAGCATCGTCTTCAGATGCTGGAGTATGGTTCGATTGGTCACTTCCGCTTGACCATTGGCTTGAGGGTGGCCCACGGAAGTGAATCGCTGTTCAATCCCTAGCTCATAGCACCAATCCCGCGTGTCGGCAGCGATAAACTGGGAGCCGTTGTCTGAGATGAGCACCCTCGGGACACCATATCTGCATATGATGTTTTTCCAAATGAAATCTCTCACAACCTTGAAAGTTATCTTGGCGACCGCTTCGACTTCAGCCCACTTAGTGAAATAATCCACGGCAAGTATTACAAATTTCTTTTGCCCGACCGCCATTGGGAGGGGCCCCACAATATCGATGCCCCACTGATCAAAAGGCCATGAAACATCGATGGGAATCATTTGAGCCGCTGGCAACTGGGGGGTGTTAGAATGAAACTGGCACTTAGGGCATTTTTTGGAGTAGCTAATGGCATCCTGTAGCACCGAGGGCCAGTAAAACCCACTCCTTAAGACTTTCTTTGCCAAGATCCGACCGCCCGAGTGTTTCCCGTAACTTCCATCGTGCACGTGTTCTAGAACTTCCTTGGCCTGCGAGGGTCTTAAGCATCTCAGCGGTGGGCCTTGGAAGGATCGCTTGAATAGTCGACCCTCGGCATCCAATGAGAAGCGAGGGGCTTTACTTCTGATTTTCCGAGCCTCAACTTTGTCGCTTGGGCTGGTTCCATCCTGGAGAAATCTGATGATCTCATCGAGCCAACAAGGTTCGGAAGGATCAATCATATGCACCTGCTTCAAAGGTTCCCCTCTACTTATCAACGGTTCCTCTGTCCTAAGAAATGTAATAGCACGCTCGCTAAAACCATCCAGGGCGGATGCGAACTTTGATAGAGCGTCGACCCGTTCGTTTTCTGCCCTCGGGATTTGCAAAAGGTGGAATTCTCTGAACTTGGCTATCATCTCCCTAGCGCTCGCCAGATACTGCACCATGGTGGCTTCTCGAGCCTCATAAGAACCATCTATTTGACTCGCGATCAACTTTGAATCAACATATGCAGTGACCCGAGTGGCGCCATTTTGGAGTGCAATCCTGAGTCCCTGGATTAGGGCCTCATACTCAGCTTCGTTGTTGGTGACTTGGAACGCCAGCTTGATGGCGTAGTCAACTTCAGCTCCGAGAGGGTCTTTGAGGGTCACCCCGGCTCCTCCCCCTTGTGAGGTCGAGGAGCCATCTGTGTGCAGAAGCCACAGGCCGTCCTCTGCCGAGGGGCCTGTATCCAAGTTAAAACGCTCTACCAAAAGGTCAGCCACAGCCTGAGCTTGTATCGTTGTGCGAGGCTCAAAGGTGATGTCAAATTGACTAAGTTCAATTGACCATTTAATTAATCTCCCCGAGACGTCCGGCTTTGCAAGCACTTGTCTGAGGGGCTGATCAGTGAGCACCACGATGGAATGCGCTTGAAAATAAGGCCTTAACCTCCGAGAGGCATTTACGAGCCCAAAAGCAAATTTCTCTATCTCCGTGTATCTTTTCTCCGCTCCCTGTAGAGTCTTGCTCAAGTAATACACTGGCATGTGCTTACGCTCGCGAACTGCCACGAGGACAGCGCTTGTGGCTTCCAAGGAAACTGATAGATAAACAAGCAAGTTCTCCCCTGGGTTAGGTTTGGTCAGTAAAGGCGCACTCGAAAGGTACTGTTTCATGTCCTGTAGAGCCTTTTCGCAGTCCTCGCTCCAGGTAAAGTTACGAGCGTTACGCAGAATTTTAAAGAAGGGTAGGTTCCTGTCCGCTGAGCGAGAGATGAACCTATTCAATGAAATGATCTTACCCACAAGCACCTGGACCTCTCTCAGATTGCGAGGGAAGGGTATGTCCAGGATTGCTTTAATCTTCTCTGGGTTTGCCTCTATGCCCCGTTGGCTGACCATATATCCCAAAAACTTGCCACCCCGTACGCCAAATGTACATTTGGAAGGATTCAGTTTCATACCATAATGCCGCAAGATATTGAATGCTCGTTTGAGGTCTCCTAGATGAGAATACTGGCGTTCGCTTTTTACGATCATGTCATCCACAAATACCTCCATGGACTTTCCGATCTCGCACTCGAACATTCTGTTGACGAGGCGTTGGTATGTCGCTCCAGCATTTTTGAGCCCAAAGGGCATGACCTTGAAGCAATAGACCCCCATATGGACTACGAACGCAGTTTTGGGACGATCCTCAAGAGCCATAAATATCTGATAATATCCTTGGAAAGCATCCATCATGCTCATAAGTTCACACCCAGCGGTCGAATCTACCAACTGATCGATTCTAGGCAGAGGGTACGGATCCTTGGGACACGCCTTGTTGAGGTTCGTGAAGTCATTGCACATACGCCACTTGTTAGCGCTCTTCGGAACGAGCACCACATTGCAAAGCCATTCGGGATATAGAATTTCTTCTATGTACTGAGCGTCAAGCAGTTTATTGACTTCTTCTTCTATGGCCCGCTTTCGGAATCCATGGACATCTCTCTTTTTCTGCTTTATGGGTTTGAAGGCCGGATCCACGTTCAGCCGGTGGACAATAACGCTCGGATCTATGCCGGTGAGGTCGGAAGCCTTCCAAGCAAAGACATCAATATTTTCTCGTAAGAATTCGATCATCATAATCTGAGAGGGACCATCGAGGCTGGAACCTATTTGTGTGGTCTTATCTGGATTCCCTGGCTCCAATTCGATGGTTAGGAAGCCCTCCGTAGGTTCCACTCGCACTTCAGGCCTCGGCTGCTCTAGCGCCCGTTTCTTACCTGTGACTTTTTCACTGGTATCTCCCGAGGGTATATGACCCTCGTCTTCCGAGGAGGAAGCCCCAACCTCTCCGAGGGGCGAGTCCCCAGCATCTCCGGGTCTGTCCGTGGCCTTCTTCTTATTCTTCTTTTTATATAGCTTGGCCCTCTTGCGCTCGGGGCCATCCTCATCTAGTTTGGGGAAGTCAACCGATTTTTTGGTGGAGCCAGCCTGGGTAGGTTGTTTGGGCTTGTGGTTTCGAATGGAGAGTATGTAGCATTCCCATGCTTCCTTAACATTGCACAGTACCTCTCCTGTGCCCTCGAGGGTGGGAAATTTAACTTTCTGATGATAGGTGGATATGACTGCTTTGAAGTCAACGAGGGCGGGGCGCCCAATGATGATGTTGTAAGGTAGGTCCACTTCGACCACCACGTAGAGAACATTTAAAGTTTTTCGCTGTGGGGCGCGACCAAAGGAGGTGGCCAAGCGAATTTGTCCGCGAGGGACGATCTCGGAACCCCCAAAGCCGACGAGGGCTGTTCTGAGTGGTTCGAGCGGGATGTTTTTGATGTTCATTTTCTGGAACGTGGAGTAAGGCAAAACATTTACGGAGCTTCCACTATCAATCAAGACCCTCTTTACAACATGATTGTGAACGTCTAAGCTAACCACCATGGGGCAGTCAGAGGTTTCACCGACCCCATGGGGTGTTATAATGTGCTCTAAGTCTTTCTCTGTAAAACCTACGCTCTCATCTTTCTCCGAGCGTGATGACTTATCAATAGAGAGCACTGGCCGGGGCTGAGAAGATCTTTGGTCATAACTCCGAATGTAGCGGCGCCGGGAGGCGTTGGAGTCGCCCCCCGAGGGTCCTCCAGCAATCATGTGGATGACCGCGAAGGGCTGATTTTCCACGTCTGATGCCTTCCTTTTTCCACGGTCACTGGGCTCGGTGTGATGGTGACGCGGGCTCCGAGAGCGCGAACGGCTTCTCCCTCGTGCGCGCGCTCGCTCCGCACAGTGCTCGTCGTATCTCTCCAACATCTTTATGAATTCCTTAAGGTGCCCCCCGGCGATCAGCCTCTGAATCTCTCTTTCTAGCTGATGACATTCACCGGTGTCATGCCCTTTCTGCTTGTGGAAAGCACAGTACTTTCCCGAGCGCTTCTGAGCTTCCGTTTCTCTCAATCTTGGCGGTCTCTTGAACAACTTCTTATCCGCCATGGCATATACTTCGGCTATGGGGCGGTTGAGAGGGATGCGCTCGAGCTTCCGAGGGGGTGGAGAGTTTCGCCGAGCGGGAACTGGGCTGCGGCGGCGATCTCTGATTGAATCTCCTCTGTCTTCAAGGGTTTTATTGGGGCGAGGGGCGTTCGCCATCTTCTGATCCCTCGCAAGATACATATCTTCGACGGTGAAAAACGAGTCAGCGATGTCCCTTATCTCCATCAACGAGCGGGGCTTTTTCTTGGCCACTTCTTCCACAAATTCCTTGCTGACATAGTGCTTCATGTTAATGGCTCCGAAGAGAACATGCCTTAAGAAATCCATCGAGGGCTTTTCCACCAGTAGGATTTCCTTGTTAAACCTTCCCATGAATGACCTGAGGGTCTCGTTCGGCCCCTAGACCAAGCTGTAGAGAGCCGTCGCTGCGGGGGACTGGAGCCTTCAAAGAGTTGAAGTGACTGATGAAAGCGTCAGTTAGGTCGTGGTATCCTCGGATTGAGCGCGGAGGAAGCTTTTTGTACCAATCCTGGGCCATTCCCACGAGGGAGGTTACAAACACCTTGGCCCAGTAGTTGAGGGGGTGATCATATAGATGCATCAAGTGCACAAAATGATCCAGATGCTCGGCCGGATCTGTGGTTCCGTCGTACCTGGTGACGGACGTGGGGATTTTGCCTTTTCCCGCGCGAGTCATTAACACCTCCTCGATGAGGGGAGAATCGCCCGTCGCGATCCGGTAATCCCTGTCCTCCGGGTCTTCGGGGCTGGCTTCCCTTCGTCGGCGAGAGATGGGGCTACGTGGTCTGCGAGCGTCTCTGGCCCTGGTCCTCTCGCCCCCATCACGGGAGACGTGAGACCGTGCTCGAGAGAGCTGCTCCACCACGTTCTGGAGCCCCCTAATTTGGTCCTGCACTGCTGCAAGCTGAGGGTCACCGACATTTCTGCGGTTTGCCCTTTCCGTGGCCCTCGATTGGACCTCGTTGTTATCTCCGGCCCCCTCGTTCCGAGGAGCCCTATCATCTCTTACTGGTGGTGGATCTTGCTGGACCCTCGGCGGGGCCTCATCTTCTAGATTCTGCGGTGGAGGAGGTTGCTGGGCCCTCAACGCGTTTTGGGCCATCGTCAAGGGGTGCGCGGGGAGTCCTCCCAGAGGTGGGGCCATCCGAGCACCAGCGTGCGACGGGAAATACGCCGCAGTGAAATGCTCCCAAGCATTCTGGACCGCCTGGCCCTCACACTGCGCATACAGCGCCTGAAGTTGCTGGGTGGTGATTTGGGGCATCTCCACCCCTTGTATCTCTCTCGGCAATGACATGGGGAGATTTAGAGTCCCCACTTGATACGGTTGGATCATTGGCATCATCCCGGGCATCATTCCGGGTTGTACAAAAGGGTATCCCGGGGGAGGCATGGCCATGGGATACGTGCCTGAGTAAGGGAAGGAAGCGTTGGCGGTGTGAATTGTAGGCGGAACAGTGGAACTGGGTCCTCCCATGGCATTCCCTCCTGGCGGGAGAGTCGCAGCCGCCGTAACTGGATTCTCGCCTCCATTCCCCGCAGCTGGTGGGTTCACGCCTCCGGCGGGAATATTGCTCTCTGCGTTCTCCTCATTGACTGGAGGAGGAGCGTTTTTGTTTCCCACGGCTCCTGATCTTGTTGCAGTTACCATTTTCAGAGTTAAGAGGTGCTATATCTCAACTAGCCTTCAGAGGAAGAATCTGGTTGTGGTAGGGATGGATTTCCCACAGACGGCGCCAAAAATGATGGTGCTGGAAATTAGATTTCCAAAAATGCAACAACACTTTAGTATTTGTATGTGAAAGGAAAGACCATCACAGGCGTGAGGGCCTCAGGATCTGGGTTTCCTCTTAAGCGTGGGTTCTTCCAGCTAGGATAACACCAAGAATGCAAGTTACCAGGATAATGCTACTGTGGTGAAAGTGGTGAGAAGCTTGAGAAGATCAGTGGAAATGCCCAGAATAATGAATGTGGTTTGTATGCAAAGTGATCGGTTGGGGGAGAATGCAGGGGTTCCCCCCTATTTATATGTTAGGGATGGGGGTAAATGGGTAATTCGACCATGTGGTCCCAAACCTGTGTTGCCCTAACACGTGGCAGCCTCTGAGGGTGTGAGAATGACATTCCTGAAAAGGAGACGGCGTGTCAGGTGCACGGTGCGCAGTACCTTTGTGTCAGAGGTTGTTGACGAGGGTCGCATGAGTGGAGGGTCCAGGATCCGTCTTATGAGGGTTCAGGTCCACCACGGCGGTGGGGGATGACCCGCGAGCGATTAGTGACGCTCGAAGAGTGCTCGGAGGGGTTCCTCATGGTTTATGAGCTTTGAGCGCCAAAACCCGAGCGACAAGAATATGACCCTCGTATGGAGTATTCCTTGAGAAAGGTAACCCTCAGGGCCGATACGGGAGAGCCGGGCCTGCCTGCTCGTCCTCACCGTTTAACTGGTTGTCCGAGGTTCAGGGGCCCATATTAGTTGGCAAGTGAGTGGGCCGGGTTGGTCCACGAGCCCGTCAATGCGAGCGTATAGTCTTCAAACCAATCGATGACGACACGTGGATGGCTCTGATGCAAGCGCGTTTCTGAGCCTCATCACATATATTTAAATTTTTTTATTTTAAATTAATAACAAAATGTATTTAAATAGTTAATTGAAATAAGTGTATAAATATATTTAAAGACATAATATTAATAAGAAGTAAGTTATCCAAGTTGGTAAGGGAGTCACCATTCTTCCTTGCAGACCCGAGTTCGAATCTCTGCGTGCGCAATCATCGCGAGAATTAATTCTTGCATTGGGTTGACTCAAGCTCGGCTCGTGGCTCATCCGAGGTGTTGGTGTGGCTCGTTTCTGGGGTGGTTCGGGTCTCACAAATGAATCTTTTTATTTTTTTTAATTTATTTAATTTTATTCTATTTCCTACGGAATACCGACGAAAAATTCTGTTGGAAATCCATCGGTTAACTTAAAAATTAAATTATTTTTGTTCCATTGGAAATCCGTTGGTTTTCCGTCAGAAAAAAATTCCGACGAAAACCGACGGAAATGGCCCATTGGCTTTCCGTTGGAAATTATTTTGTTGGAAAAAATAATTTTTCGTCGGTTTCCCGTCGGAATTCCGTTGGAAATATATTTCCAACAGAACGGACCCGTCGGGACCCAATTCCGACGATATATTTTCCAACGGGCGCCATCCCGTTGGTTTTCCGTCGGAAATCGACTTTTCCAACGGAAAACTGATGGGTTTTCCAAAAATCCCATCGGAAAATGCCAGTCGGTTTTCGGGCTTTTTTTTGGTAGTGCTAGCCTTCTCTTGAGATCCACACGGGATAAGCTCCCAAGTCCTCTCGATCTTCTTAAGCCAATGCTCGACTTGTATATCATTTCCGGAATAGAATTTAGGGGGATTCTGATTTCAGAACTCCCGATAGACTGCTGAAATTCCTCCTTCTTGTACTCCCATATGTACTGGTGCAGGTGGAGGTGCCGGTGAGACATAATCTCAAAGCCTTTGATCAATAATGTTAATCACCGAGTTGAAAAAAGCCTTAGCATGCAGTGCTTGTTACGGTTGTGGTTGGGGAGTAGGAGAATGGTCACGGTGACGGCGCCCATCTAGAGATCGATCCCGATATCTCCTTAGAGACATTCTGTTAAAGAAACACTGAAATACGTGCTATGTTTAGTTCATGCATGAGAGTGCACATAATTCAATCAAGTATCAAGAGTTAAAGCACATAAGCACATAAGAAATGCATGTGAAGCGCGTTGACAAGTAGTTCCTAAAGCCGTACGACTTAGATAGACTCACACGACATGAGAGCCCGGGTTTTACAACCCAATGCTCTGATACCACTTAAGGATGTAGCGCCCGAGCTCGTGACGCTACATCCCCCGCACTAGGACCCGACCCGTATATGAAATGGAAAGTCCATACACGTGCCGAGCCAAGGCGAACGGGGACACAACTCACTCGCTACGCTAGGCGGGAGCTAACCCTTAAATCAATCACAAACCAACATGCAATCATACAGAGTGATGCGATAAAAGTGGAAGCCATATAAATACCATAACATGTACAATGAACTTTCAAGCTCCAAAATAATTACAAATATTCAAATTCAAAGGCCATCACGGTTCAAACTATCAAGTACGCCCAAGAAATCCATAATCATAATACAAAATATAGACCAACTCAAAAGTGCATATGAGTGTAAAGGAAAGTGCTAGACTCAAACACGAGACTCTAAAGACTTGGGTTCCCGCCTAGAGCACCACACATGCACAAAACAATTGAAAACAAAGCGGGTTCAATCTAAAGGAGACTGGTGGGTATAAAACGGGGCATAATATATAAGCATTGCGGAATTGAAACACATTCATGCAAGTTATAATCCCATAAGAGGTTCTATAACATTTCCCCAAGTGGGTAAAACAAAGAAAAGCATTAAACGGGACTATAATAATCATATTCATTCAATAGGTTATTCGTGAGCCAGGCGAGAGGGCTAAGTCTTCAACCTTCACCTTGTGTAATCATAATCATTATTTTCATTACATTATCACACACATAATATTTCGTGCATCATCATTCAATCATTCATATACACCTTTTTCCTCCGGGTGGTGGACGAGTTTGCAAGACCCGGCCACCTCAATCATTGTGGCTGGTGGGGTATATGAATCCCTAAGAGCCCGGTTCCCATTCCTCGCTAGCCTTCTAGCCGTAATTTTGGTGGAACAAGCATACGGGGTTCACCATCAGCCCGAGCTTCCCCGGTTAGCCATGTATACTAAGTCCCAGGGCCCCCATTCAGTGCATTCATTCAATCTCACCAAAACATTAGGTAGGGTATTCATTTAAGAAAGGGCTTTACGTTCAAAATCATTTACTCTTCAAAAGACTCGATATATAAGTATAATAATTTGGCTTAAAACTTTGCACAATAGAGATATATCGGGTCAATTTAACTAATAGAAGAGAAACCCACCTTACACGCAAAAGAAACGGTGTAAGAGGCTCAAAGATCAGCCTCGTTTCCATTCAGACCCAAATCTGTGCAAAAGAGTTAAAGAGAGACTCAAAATGACCATATACGACGCACTGCAATGTTATGATCGTGATATGTAGTGCATACAAGTCAATAATATGTTATGGAGATGTTCATGTGCACAATTAATGCTCTAAAGTCACATAAACGAGCAAAGTCATTCATTCACGTTCATATCTTTCATAATCATTATCGAATCAATTCATAATCTTGTATAACAATCATAGTTCAACAAGTTCATGATGCATACAAGTCATAAACAGGGCGGGAAAACACAACGAGAAGCAATGAAAGAACACCTCGAAGCTGCCAACTAGTGTAACACGGCCGTGTCATGTTTTCAAAAGGGTTGGACACGGCCGTGTCCGATTTTTGGAAAATAAAATTCCAAGTACAAAAGATGAACATGACCGTGTCAGGTTTCCTTTGTAAATGGACACGGCCGTGACAGGTGTCGAATACGTCAAAAATAAATATAAATCCGGTCTACGACTAAACAGAGTATAGTGTAAACGGGTCGAACCACAGAGATTGGGAGAAATTAATTCAATTAAAATCACAAGATATTTCACTAGAAACAACATGTAAAAGTATAGGGGGTTTTGGAGTTAACTAAACTAATTAAACTAACTAACAAAGCAATGAAAATTAATAAGTACGAGAACACGACTAAAACACGTTGAAAAGAAAGTTTTCAAATCAATAAGAGGAGATAACACCTAGCTAGAGATTATAATTCAGTTTTCACATCGATCACGGATGCAAAGATAATTTCAAACAAATCAAATAGGTTAGCTATAACAGATAGAGACGCTCGACTCTGTCTCGTTTTCACTTAAATTCTTGAATAGCCTAGAGACACTCGACAGCTATTTTCCCTAATCCGTTTCACAACCCCTAGAGACACTCAACAGGATTTAATGAACAGACAACATTAAAATTTATGAAAACACTAACCCGAATCAACCAAGCTCACGGCACGTGCAAGATTTAAACCCAATTATTAATTCCCTTAACGAATCAGATTCGACTTTACGGCTTTCCTATTGTTAACAGGCCATAAACATCAATCAAGCATTACATAAACTTCATGCATCATGAAAAGCACTATGCAATTAAATCTACTTAGATGATCGTGCACTATCACTAAGCAAACAAATCACAATAAACACGACACTCGGATAATTAATAAATACTCGAATTATATTGAAATATAAAAATAATTAGGTCTCACGATGTCTTAACCGAATTATAAATCTCTAGCTAAGTATTACGAATTTAGCTACTCAAAGCCATAAAATCCAAAACATAAAATTAACCAAAAACATAATCTAACTATAGTCTAGAAAACAATGAAATTAAAATAAGGAAGAAAGAATGGAAGAGGTCGTTGCTGCTCTAGAATTCCTCCAAGTTGTTGCATGTTGCTGCCCAAAATTGGCGTCCTTAGATGTTCCTGATGGCGTGTAAAAGCTGCTCAAATAAAGCCCCAATTTTGTATTAAATAAGGCACAAAAACTTGCCCTTTAAGTCAGCGAGAAAGTCAGCCCAAGAACTCTCCAAAAAAGTTAAGATTCCTACTCCAATTAGAATTCCAAATCTTGCAATTAATTTCCAATGCTGGCAGCTTTCCCTCCAAGCAACAAAATTAATGGGCTTCATTGAATTGTTTCCATGGACAAACGTACAGCAGTACAGAAGCCCATTAACCAGCCAAAATCAAATCATCATTCCACAATAGCTACTTGCATGCATGACTTAAAAAATCACCATTGCTTCCAATTCTCCAAATTCTTGCGGGACCAAAAGTGACCAGACCCACTTTTCAATTTAAAATCAATCATCAGCCAAAGGCTCTTCCGAGAGTGCAGCGTGCGAAAATCCAAGCTAAAAAAATCTTCTATTTCGGCCCAACTCTCCATTAAAATAGGAAAACGGCTCAACTGCACCCGAGACAACAAAAGGCATATCACGGCATCAAATATATCCAAATTAAGCACTAGAATATAGACCTTAAACACACGAATATATGGCATTATGTACGCTAACAAATCCCCCCACACTTGCTCATTACTCGTACTCGAGGAATCATGAAAATCAAATGAAAACGTCACTCCCATCAAACACAATCGCAAAAGCAATCATCAAATTCTCGTCTAAACAAGTCTAGCACATTGAACACATTACTCAATTGCACGAAATTCAATCAATTAGTACAAATATCATACCCTCGTGTGTTATGTGAATTAAACGAAAGAATGTACAAAGACGAGATTGATTAGTTCATATTTTTTGCCTAAGAACCGATTATCAATTTCGAATACACCCTTCACTCCAATCTCCACTAATTTAGTCAACTCATAACTCGGGATCGAAAGGTCTTTCGAGCTTGTCATGTAGGCTTGGGTCAAAGTAGGAAAAAGTAAATCAAAGGCTAACACACCGAGCTTACACATTAAAATTAATTCCCAAGTGTTTCCCTTTTATTTCTTCCCAAAGGACTCTCTTTTTCACAATTAATTCCCAACCCTTCTATCGGATATTCAACAACACTCATACTTTACTTTTTTCTTCACTCTTTGCTTTTTTTTTTCTTTTTTTTTTCTTTCTATTTTTCAACTAATTTTTTTCTGCTCTTTTTTTCTTTTCTCTTTTCTTGACTTCTTTTTCCCTTTTTTTCTTTTGTTTTCATCACTCTCTAATTTTTCTATTCCAACACAATGAAATTTTCTCTTCAAACCAAGGAAAAGGAGTCTAGATATCAATAACGCAATCCCGAAAAGAAATTAGTAAGCAAGGTGTAAATAAGATAAGGGTAGGAAATTTGTGTTGTGCATTAGGCTTGTAACGTGGCTAAGAAAGAAATTTTGCACATCACTAAGGCTCAGCGGGGTCAATCGGGCTATTTTATTTAGTGAAAATCATTGAAAAGGCCAAAACACCGACAATAATCGCTTAAGTCATTTCCTGAATTACTCGTCAACCAATCTATTTCGCCTCGAAGGGAGTTAAAGTGCATTCTAATCAATTTTCAGAACTTAATTGAAAAAACATGACTATTCTATCTAAGCAAAGTACATTAAACCGTTCAATTTGTGCATACAAAATAAGGGCATGATACTATACTAATTCATCAAATTTCGTACAAAATTTCACGTATTCAATTGCCTAATAAGTTCAAGCAAAAATTCAACAACCAAACCTAAGCAGGAGTATTCAAAATGGGAGCAAAAATTTCGTAATTCTCAACATCCTCAATTCAAAGCAATATCACACGTTAACTCAATCAGAAAAAAAAAGTTTGAATTCATGCACATAAGCCCAAACAGTAAACAGGTTTATCCCTCTGTCCCACATTAATCCCCCCACACTTAAATCATGCATTGTCCTCAAGGTATAAATAAATCGAGAGAAAAGAGGACTTCCCTGAAGTGTAGATCTGGGTGTTTTTTTTTTCCCTTCCCAAAAATAGTATGGGGTCTAGGTATGGCCAAACCTTACGGTCAAACCTGTACAGGTGCATCCACATTTTAACAGAAGCAAATCGGTATAATTCAGGCAAATAACGCGTACGTGCAACGACAGAAAGGAGTAGCAATCAACACAAACACCACGAAAAACCGGGAAAAACAAGAAAACGAAAGAAGAAGAGAAACGGGGGAAGAAAAATGGCACCGAAATCACTAAATTTGGGTTGCCTCCCAATAGCGCCCTTGTTTAATGTCTTAGGCTCGACTAAACTTGTTGAAGTGCAAATCAAATTAAGGTACAACCTCCACACAAATCCCCTCTACTATGTGGAGCTGAATCTTCTAATTCATTGTGCTCTCTAGATTGGGGATGATAATTGGTAGAGGTTCTCAACACAATTCGACACTTTCTCATCACAGATTTCGTCAACCACTTATAAATTTTTTTTTCCATGATCTCTCACAATGGCTCTTGGGTTCTTGAACTCGAAAAATATATGATATCTGAGAAAAATAGTGGTTAAATAGTCAAGAACATCTGCATACTAGAGTATGATCGTTAGGTATGGCCAAACCTTAAGGTCATTCTCGTCAAAAAGTTGTTCGTCAGTGAACTCGTCAGGTATGGGTCTTGAATCTGTAAATTTTCCTCCTCCTTTGAAAGTATACTTCGGATTATCCATAAACTTCTTGAGTTACACAACAGGTACCTGAAACTTGAAGGAGTTTAGTTTAGCTAAGTCATTGAATAATTTCAAATTTGAAGCCTTTATACTCAGAGGTTTAACATGCTCTAATGGAATAACCATATCATAGATATCATCATGCAAACCAACATGTTTCGGCTTACTCTTAAAATTTTCAACTACCAAATTTTGAAATGATTCAAAACTTAGCTTTTCCACATTATTAGGCTCAAAAGTTTCATTACTTGAGTTCTCAGTCACAT
The DNA here is from genome assembly GCA_037501455.1 of Lantana camara. Taxonomy (NCBI): domain Eukaryota; kingdom Viridiplantae; phylum Streptophyta; class Magnoliopsida; order Lamiales; family Verbenaceae; genus Lantana; species Lantana camara. The sequence continues at coordinate 95,040,747 of CM074857.1, read as the reverse complement.
CAATGCTAAAAACACTAGACAATTCATTAGGATATTTTCTCGACTCATAAACATCGAATTTTGCAATATCACCATCAAATTCTAGAGTTAATAAGCCTTCTTGAACATTTAATTTAGCATTAGCAGTACGGAGAAAAAGTCACCCGAGTAAAATATCAGGAACATTTAAAGAATTTTCATCCTCCATATAAATCACATAGAAATCGGAAGGAAAGGCTAATCCATCAACTTGCACAAGTATGTCTCCTAATACTCCCTCCGGATATACCATTGATCGATAAACCATCTGAATGATACCTGTATCTTTTAAAGGACTAAGATTCAGTGATGAATAAATAGATAGAGGCATAATATTAATGGGCGCATTCAAGTCACACATTGCTTTCTTAATCTCAGACTTGCCAATTTTACATGGAATTGAAAACATACCTTGGTCTCCGAATTTCAGGAGTAATTTCTTTGTAAAACCGCGGAGACATTCTCTCCGTCACTTACCCATTCATTACCTTTCAGCTTTCTTTTGTTGGTGCAAACTTCCTCAAGATATTTCACATGTCTTGGGATTTATTGAATAGCATTCAACAAACGAATGTTGACTTCAATCAAGCATTACAAAACTTCATGCATCATGAAAAGCACTATGCAATTAAATCTACTTAGATAAAGTGCACTATCACTAAGCAAACAAATCACAATAAACACGACACTCGGAGAATTAATAAATACTCGAATTATAATGAAATATAAAAACAATTAGGTCTCACGATGTCTTAACCGAATCATAAATCTCTAGCTAAGTATTACGAATTTAGCTACTCAAAGACATAAAATCCAAAACATAAAATAAACCAAAAACATAATCTAACTATAGTCTAGAAAACAATGAAATTAAAATAAGGAAGAAAGAATGGAAGAGGTCGTCGTTGCTCCAGAAGTCCTCCAAGTTGCTACGTGTTGCTGCCCAAAATTTGCGTCATTAGATGTTCCTGATGGCGTGTAAAAGTTGCTCAAATAAAGCCCCAATTTTGTATTAAATAAGGCACAAAAACTTCCCCTTCAAGTTAGCGAGAAAGTCAGCCCAAGAACTCTCCAAAAAAGCTACGATTCCTACTCCAATTAGAATTCCAAATCTTGCAATTAATTTCGAAAGCTGACAGCTTTCCCTCCAAGCAACAAAATTAATGGGCTTTATTGAATTGTTTCCATGGACAAACGTACAGGTCCAGTACAGAAGCCCATTAACCATCTAAAATCAAATCATCATTCCACAATAGCTACTTGCATGCATACGTGACTTAAGAAATCACAGTTGCTTCCAATTTTCCAATTTCTTGCGGGACCAAAAGTGACCAGACTCACTTTTCAATTTAAAATCAATCATCAGCCAAAGGCTCTTCCTAGAGTGCAGCGTGAGCAAATCCAAGCTCAAAAAATCTTCTATTTTGGCCTAACACTCCAATAAAATAGGAAACACCCGAAACAACAAAAGGCACATCACGGTATCAAATATATCCAAATTAAGCACTAGAATACATCCCTTAAACACACGAAATATATGGCATTACGCACGCTAACAGGCCGTGTCCGATTTTTAAAAAATACAAGTTGAGTTCCGAAAGATCAACAAGGCCCTGTCCACTTTCAAGTCAATTATAACACGGCCGTGTCGAGCTTTGTGCTCGAAAATCTACAGCTGAGTTTCGTGAGGTTTGCAATTGGCTCTCGGGAATGCCAAAAGGAATTGGAGTTCGACTTACTGAAGAAGGGGAAACAGTGGGAGCCCCACGAGTTTGAAACTCCTTTGGCCTGTATTACGCCTCGATGAAGCATGGGTTCTGGTATCCCTTTAGTCCATTGATATCGAACTTCTTCGATCGTTTCAACCTGTGCCCTGCCCAGCTTGTGCCGAACTCGATCGCATTAATGCACAGTGTGATTATCATAATAAAGTGCCTTGGGTTCGAGCCAAGGATCGAGGATCTTGGGGAGTTTTTTACCCTCGACAACTCTATCAAGTCGGGCGTTGGCTATTTTTATCTGCAAGCCAAAGCGGGTCGGAAACTTATGCAGTGTTAACTAGAAGGAAAAAATTTTCTTCACTGACTGTCCAATATCTCATCCCTGTTGGGATTAATGCCCTGAAAATCCAATTATATTGTAAATATTTTGGATTAATAAAACTGAAATTAAAGCAAGTTATGAGTATTTTACAAATTTAATAATTAATGATGTGTGATGGTATTTTTATATGAAATGTGTTTCATAGGAAAAGACTTTAAATACCAGAAGTCACGTGTCATTAAAGTTCTAGTCAGTATGATAAGAAAATGTTCTTATCGAGACTATAATGTGTTATATAAGATGATTAGTCTTTCGTCGTAGGGCCAAAATACTTTGTACGTTCGGTGATTGCATGAAATGTGCTAGAGAGAAATATTAATCGAGGAATCTGTAGCCTTGCTGGAAGGTTAAAAGATATCCCTGAAATAGATTTGCAAAAGTTCAAATAAAACTTTGGCCAAAGTACTTCGTGTGTGCGTCACCGAAGTGGTATGTTGAATGTGTTTCACATACAGGGAATTTGGACTTAAGGCGAATCAAGAAATTTCAGATTAAAAGTGAAAAATAAATAATAGTAGTATTGATTTATTTTTCATGGATATCTGTACAGAGGAGTAAAATGCAAAATTATTCTAGATCGAGAAATTCGTGAATAATTTAATTAATTTTAGAGTTCAACAATATTTATTTAGTGGAATTAAATATTATTAAACGGTAATCAATTATTGTCATGTGATGATAATAGATTGACCCGTTTGGAGCTAAGATTAATTAGTCCTGCAGGTCCCCCGCAAGCTCCAACGAATATCAAAGAGAAAATATTAAAACGAGAGAGAGAAATGAATTTTCAAAGAGGTCGAAAATAGCCAAGGAATTTATTTTGAGAAAATAAATTAAATTCCAAAGAGTTGGAAATGCCCGAAATTTTATTTTGGAGAAAAAAAAATTTTCAAAAAAAAAAATAATAAAAATAAAATAAAATAATGATGTGGTGAAGTGCTGATGTGGCAGGTGACATGTCACGCCACGTCAGTGGGTCAGCTGCCAAGTGGCACTGACCGGGCGCCAAGTGTCACGCCACATGGACGACCAAGATCGCACCACGTCTCAAGGTTCAGCGGCCCAGATTTGATCTGGAAATGGGCCGGGTCGAGAGCGGGTTCGGATAGGGTCGGGTTTGGTGAAAACCAACCCGAACACGTGGCATCACGTGAGTGTGCCACGTGGTCAAGCAGCTGAACCAAGCTGAACCGACCAGTTCACGGCTGAACCGGTCTATGGCACTGAACCGCCGGTCGAACCGATCGAACCAAACACGTGGCACCTCCTCTTGCCTACGTGAGGTTCACACGCGGCAAGCACACAGCCGCCACAAGGGCGGCGGGTGCGGGCGCGTGGCTGGTCCATTTGGCGTGTGCTTTGCACCGCCGTGATTGTCTTGGCGTGCACTGTGGTCTCTGATTGGCCAACGGACCTTGTAGGCTATGGCAAAAATGAAAAAATCCCGCGGTTGTCCCTTAATTTGGTGCTATAAATAGGGGTTGTGTGTTCATTTGTAAAGGATCACAATTGGCAATCAATCTTCAGTTCCAAAACAGCCATTTTCGGCACTCTCTCTCTAGGATTAATTAATCCTAATTAAGGATTAATTAATACTTAATTAGGTGGTTATATAATTAATATATAATCCACTTAATTAATAGAAAATAGGGATTTTCTGAAATTAGAAAAAAAGGATTTTTCTAGAAAAATATTTTCTCAAAGTATTTAGCGAAATACTGCCGGAGCCCACGCTCTAATTTCTTAATCGGGGATATTGGGGGGAAGTTCTGCCGGTTTCACGAGCAAATATCGAGGTGCTGGAAAAGTGTCGTTGATAGCCAATTTGCAGTACGGTAATACCGTTGTGCTGCCTAAATTATTATTTGCATATTGTGATCATATGCTAGATGATTTAAAATTATGTTATCGATGCCTGTATATATTTGAGTTATGTTGCCCGATTTTTTCCGCTGCTTTATTAAAATATTTTGGAAATATTTTGATAACGAGGTTATGGCGAAATTTTTTGAAATATTCCGCTATACCGTCACTCTGCTTCGGGCCCGCCACACCAACAACTGGTATCAGAGCGGGGCTCTAATTATATACTCGCATTGATAAAGCATAAGATGCATAATTTTAAATCTGATACTGTGCACGTAAATTCTGTCTAAGGAGGCTGTGTTTTAAGTGGGACCATTGTGACCCCTCCAGTGTTTTCCTGGGAATTTGCGTAGAATGGTAATTTTCTGGGAATCGATTTCAATAATCTTCCTGGTTAATTGCCAAATCAGTAAATATGATTTAAATTATGTGATAATTTAAAATATATTTATTTAAGGGGCCATTAAAAATTTAAAGCGTGATAATTATTGGCAAGCATGCTTTTAATGTTAAAAATATGGCATGATAATATGTGATATTATGTTGTTTCAATTATGCATGATTTATTTAATATGATTAGATAAATAATGTTTAATAGAGATTAAATACGATGCATAATTGGATTAATATTTTTTGGCTTAAATTAATAAAGAGTTATTAAAGCCTTAAAATATTATTAGGATTATTTAATAATCCTAGTGGGAGCATATTAATTAGATTAATTACTTCCAAAATTAATAAGAAGCCAAGAAGTGATTATTTAATAATCAAAGATAATCCACAAATTCTATAAAATTCAAGTGGGAGCGAGATGAAAAGAGTTGGATTCTCACGACCTCCATTACCCGTCTATAGTACAGTGGACATATATGCTGGGAGGTGGGCCCAGAACAGTAGCAGTCCAGGACCACATTTTAAAATTTTTTATTATAATACAAGTATTAAAATATTTCTAAAACATTTTAATACAAAGCGGAAGACTTAGCCGGATCTACTCAAGTATATACATGCAATTGATAATAAATTTTAAATCACTTAAGCAGATAAATATCTAACATGAAATTAACACATAGGAGCACATAATTTATCATGCTTAAAATAAAACAACTGTAAAATATTACCGTACTGCAAACATGGCTATCTAACGGCATTTTTTCAGCTCCCGTGAAACCGGCAGAGCTTCCCTGCAATAACCCCAGGGACACCCTCGGAGTGTGGGCTCCGAAAGCATTTCTCTAAATACTTAGAGAAAATAAAATTTTAAACTAGGAAACCCTTTTCAGGGTTTATTCTCCCGAAATTAGGCGTTTTATACAAACACCTAAATAAAATTAATTCCAAAATCAATCGGAATTAACTGGGAGAAAAGGGATATGGTTTCAAAGCTTAGACTCAGCCAAAACCACCTCCCAAACTTTGTAATGAGAAATGAGGACCCAAGGCCCCTATTTATAGGGGAAAAACCGAAGGCAAAATGGTAATTTCAAATCCCACTTGCGTGTACAACTTGGACACGAAAACCAAGGTGACCACGTCATAGCTATCACCACGAGTCCAACGCCGTCGAGAACACCCCATTCCGATGCCGTACGCGCCGTCACGCGTCACCTGAAGGTGGCGCGTGTGTTACACTTTCGGCTAGGGCTTCTCGTTGACGTGGCCGATTCTCATTCGGCCACGTGTCCGGGTCGGTCCAGCCCGGAACCGGACCCGGTCCGAGACCCGACCCATTGACCCACCTCATTGACCCGGTTCGACGACCCGGTCCGGATAAATCTGGACCGTTCATTGGCGCTGACGTGGCACTATCCTAGCCGTCCACGCGGCGCGCCACCTGGCGCCCAGTCAGCGCCACCTGGGACCCATATGCTGACGTGGCATGCCACGTGGACTGCCACGTTAGCTGCCACGTCATCACCGATTTTTTTTTTTTCCGATTAATTTTATTTTCTCCAAAATAAAATTTCGGGCATTTCCAACTCTTTGGAACTTTAATTTATTTTCTTAAAATAAATTCGCTGGCCATTTTCAAACACTTTGAAAATTCATTTCTCTTTCTCCTTTTAATATTTCCTCTTTTGGGTTTTCAATTGGGGCTTGCAGGGGGACCTGCAGGACTAATTAATTTTAGCTCCAAACGGATTAATATATTATCATCTCATGATAATAATTAATTACCGTTTAACAATATTTAATTCCACTAAATAAATATTGTTGCACTCTAAAATTAATTAAATTATTCACGAATTTCTCGATCTAGAATAATTTTGCATTTTACTCCTCCGTGTAGATATCCATGAAAAATAAATTGCAACTACTATCATTTATTTTTCATCTCTAATTTGAAATTGATTGATTCGCCTTAAGTTCAAATTCTCTGTATGTGAAACACATTCAACATACAACTTCGGTGACGCATCACGCGAAGTGCTTTGGCCAAAGTCTTAATTCGAACTTTTGCAAATCTATTTCAAGGATATCTCTTACCTTCCAGCAAGGCCACAGATTCCTCGATCAATATAACTCTTTAGCGCATTTCATATAATCACCGAACATACAAAGTATTTTGGCCACCCGTTACCGAGACCTCACTTCGAGTATGTTACAGTGACTAACACTACGTGCCTAAAGCCGAAATATTATCAGGATTAAGAGTAGAATGCTTCCTGAGATTTTATTCATTTTAGATAGCAGTATAAAATGAATAATCTCAGTGGTCCAGTTCGATGTTTCCAATCCTATTGAAAATCATCAACGTGTTATAATTGGAATCACTATTCCCTATGCCGAAAGACTAATCATCTTATATAACCACGTTATAGTCTTGATAAGAACATATTCTTATCTTCCCGATTAGAACTTTAATGACACGTGATTTTGGTATTCAAAGTCTTTTCCTATGAAACACATTTCATATAAGAATACCACCACACGTCATTAATTATTAATATGTGAAATACTCATAACTTGCTGTAAATTCAGTTTAATTAATTCAACAAATTGAATTTTCAGGGCACTATTCCCAATAATATACTACTCCCTTCGGCCGGTATGTATTCGCGGTATACAAGATTAGACTTCTTCGGATAGAATGAAGTACGGGGAAAGTCAGCTCGACCACGCCTCCGTGGAGTGTTTGATCTACTCGTATGAATTTCTAGGTAATGGTGTACGCTTGACTAAGTGATGTATTAACCTCCATTCGGAGCTATGTTACATTCACTTAAAGGCCAAAGGTGAACGTGGTGGATTAACACAATTTGGTAAGAGTTACCTAGATGACATGTTAATTAAGATTAATTCTTGCTTTTCTAAGGCGTTTTCGACCTCGGTTCCGAGGAGTCAACCGCGGTTAGATAAGTTACCATTGCATAAACCAAAAATGCTTACGTGGATTTCATTTATTGGTTAGACGCAAAAGAGGTAAAATATAAGATCATAACTTGCACTATTTTAAAATATTTCAGTTTTAAAACATTGACGACCGCTAGCCCGCTTCAATCGATCCTAAAGGAAAATAGGCTTAAAGGGTCTAATTATGCTGATTGGAAAATGAATCTTGACGTCGTGTTTGGTCACGAGAATCTAAAACACGTGCTCGCTGAACCTTGTCCGGGGGTACCGGAAACTACAGCCAATCAGGATATGAGAAATGCTTATGCCAATTGGATCAAGTCCAATGATTTGGCTAGGTCATATATCCTGGCATCTGTCCCCAATGTTCTTAAGAATCAAATGCACGAGATGCCAACTGCTAAGAATATGATGGATCATCTCCATCAAATGTTTGGAGGACAGAATCGAGCCAAGAGGCTAGAATTGATGAGAAGGTTGTTAGTTACTAAGATGTCTGAGGGATCACCTGTTCAGGATCATGTTATTAACATGATGGCTTGCCTGAACGAAATTGAAAGCCTTGGTGCTATATTTGATGGTCTCAGCAAACAGGATATGATCCTATGCTCTCTGCCAAAGTAGTTCGACACATTCAGGCAAAATTATTCTATGAACAAATTGGATTTTTCTCTGCCTGAATTGATGAACGAACTTAAAGTGGCAGAGGGAGTAATGAAAGCTAAGGAAAATGTTCTCCTGGCTCAGGTATCGACTTCCATGGCTCCAAAGGCCAATAAGTGGAAAAAGGGAAAGGGAAAGGTTCTCAATCCCAAGAAAAAGGTTCAGAAGAAGAAGGGTAAACCTAGAAAAGGAATATGTTTCCACTGCGGTGAAAATGGGCACTGGAAGAGGAATTGTCCAAAATACTTAGCAAGTCTTCCTGCTAAGCCATCTGGACAAGGTATATTGATATCTTGTTTGATTGAATTATGTTTAGTTGGAAGTCCACTAGATTCCTGGTGTGTGGACTCGGGTTCAACTAATCATATCTGTAATTCGTTACAGGGGTTCAAGCTAACCAGAAAGCTTGAAAATGGCGAGATGCAACTACTGCTCGGGGATAATACAAGTATATCTGTATTAGCAGTAGGGACTGTAAATTTGTATTTTGGTGATAGGGTTTCGGTACTGAAAGACACTCTGTACGTACCTTGTGTTCGCAGAAATCTGATTTCTATGAGTTGTTTAATAAATAATGGTTTCAATGTTTGTTTTGAACAAAATTTTACCATTAAGCAAAATAAAAGGTTTATTTGCTCTGGCACGATAAAAGATGGTCTTTTCTTATTATACCCGGATAAAAACCCTAATTCCGAACTTAACACCACTAAGCTTGACTTACCATCCAAAAGAAAAACTCTTATGCCTAACGAGGCGTACAAGTGGCATTTACGCCTTGGTCATATTAATCCAAAAAGGATCCAAAGACTAATTTCAGATGAATTGTTAAGTCCCTTGGACTTAACAGAACTACCAGTCTGTGAATCCTGCTTGGAAGGTAAAATAACCAAGAGATCTTTTAAATCTAAAGGTAATCGAGCCACAGAGTTGCTTGAGTTAATTCATACGGATGTTTGTGGTCCTATGAGTATTCAAGAAAGAGGAGGTTTTGAGTATTTCATCACTTTTACGGATGATTACTCCAGATACGGATATGTTTATTTGATTAGATATAAGTCTGAATCTTTTGAAAAGTTCAAAGAATTCAAGGCTGAAGTTGAAAATCAAACCGGGAAATGTATCAAAGCACTTCGATCAAATCATGGTGGTGACTATCTTTCTACAGAGTTTCTAGAATTTCTCACTGCAAATGGGATTAGATCTCAATTATCTGCACCGGGTACACCCCAGCAGAACGGTGTTGCAAAAAGGAGAAATAGAACTCTGATGGAAATGGTAAGATCTATGATGAGTCATGCTACACTACCAAGTTCATTTTGGGGCTTTGCACTAGAAACGACAGCACACATATTAAACTTTGTTCCATCCAAGTCGGTTCCTAAAACACCAATGGAACTGTGGCCAGTGTCTCCTATCTTCGGATATGGGAAACACAGCTCATGTGTTAAGGAAGGATCCTGACAAGTTCAAATCAAGAACAAAGGTTTGCTTGTTCATAGGTTATCCTAAAGGAACAAGAGGTGGTATATTTTACGATCCGAGAGATCACAAAGTGTTTGTGAGCACTAACGCTAAATATCTCGAGGATGACTTTGTAAATGACCACAAGGTTAGAAGCAAAATTGTGTTAGAAGAAATGACAACATCAGATTCTGAATTCCAAGAACCCATAGTAACTGAAAATGTGTTAGATACATATGATGTACCAGATACAACATATGATGTAGGGACGAGTACAAAGCAACCTCGTCGTAGTGGGAAGATTGTCAGGGCACCTGACAGATACCTAGGATTGACCCAAGTGGTTGAATCTGAAGTATCTGATCCTGTTACATATGATGAAACTATAAAGGATATAGACGCTGACCGTTGGGTCAGAGTCATGGAATCTGAATTAGATTCAATGTATTCCAATAAAGTCTGGGAACTTGTAGAGGCGCCTGAGAGCATCAAACCTATTGTATGCAAATGGGTCTACAAAAGAAAAAAGGAGAGTGGACGGAAAGCTTGAGACCTTTAAAGCAAGGCTTGTGGCAAAGGGTTATACCCAGAAAGAAGGTATCGATTATAACGAAACCTTCTCGCCTGTAGCAATGCTTAAGTCCATAAGAATTCTCCTATCCATTGCTCCTCATTATGATTATGAGATTTGGAAAATGGATGTAAAGACTGTCTTCTTAAACGGGCACCTTCAAGAAGAGATATACATGGCTCAACCTGAAGGCTTTATTGCCAGAAATCAGGAGCATATGCTATGCAAGCTTAACAAATCTATTTATGGTCTTAAGCAAGCGTCTAGATCATGGAACATCAGATTTAATGAGGCAATTAAATCCTTTGGATTTATACAATTTCCTGATGAACCATGTGTGTACAAGAGACATCATGATAGAGTTGTAACATTTTTAGTTTTATACGTGGACGATATTCTGCTCATTGGGAATGATACAGGAATATTGTCAGCAATTAAGATTTGGTTGTCAAACCAGTTTGACATGAAAGACCTAGGTGAAGCCAGTTATATTCTAGGGATCAAACTTTGTCGTGATCGTAAGAATAAAATGATTGGTCTATCACAGGCAGCATATATAGATAAGATGCTGACAAGATATAATATGCCGAATTCCAGGAAAGGTTCATTACCTTTCAGACATAGAGTTTATCTGTCTCGGGATCAGTGTCCCAAGAACCCAGAAGAGACAGAAGAAATGAAAGATGTTTCGTATGCTTCAGCAGTCGGAAGCCTCATGTATGCCATGTTATGTACTAGACCAGATATCTGTTATGCTGTAGGTCTAGTCAGTAAATATCAGTCAAACCCTGGACCCTAACACTGGATAGCTGTAAAGCATATTTTAAAGTACTTGAGAAGGACTCGGGATTATATGTTTGTCAATCGCAGTGATGAGCTAGTTCCTATTGGGAACACAGATTCGGATTTCCAATCTGATTTGGATTCTAGGCGTTCGACGTCTGGGTAGGTGTTTACTCTAGGAGGAGCAACTGTAAGTTGGAGGAGTATTAAGAAATCTTGCATTGCTGACTCCACCATGGAAGTCGAATACGTGGCAGCTTCAGAAGTAGCCAAAGAAGCGTATTGGTTTCAGAATTTCCTAATGGATCTAGAAGTTGTCAAGGACGGACTTACACCGATCACATTGTACTGTGACAATGTCGGAGCGGTGGCCAACTCCAAGTTTCACATTATACGAGATTATGTGGAACGTGGAGAAGTGGCAGTACTGAAAATTGGCTCAGTAAATAATTTGACAGATCCCTTCACTAAGACTTTGGCGCAAAAGAGTTTTGACACTCATGTAAAAGGGATGGGCCTTAGATGTGTAGCCAATTGGATTTAGGGCAAGTGGGAAATTGTTGGGATTAATGCCCTGAAAATCCAATTATATTGTAAATATTTAGGATTAATAAAACTGAAATTAAAGCAAGTTATGAGTATTTTACAAATTTAATAATTAATAACGTGTGATGGTATTTTTATATGAAATGTGTTTGATAGGAAAAGACTTTAAATACCAGAAGTCACGTGTCATTAAAGTTCTAGTCAGTATGATAAGAAAATGTTCTTATCGAGACTATAATGTGTTATATATGATGATTAGTCTTTCGTCATAGGGAAATGGAGTTTCCAATTATAACACATTGAGGATTTTCAATGAGATTGGAAACATCGAACTGGACCACTGAGATTGTTTATTTTATACTGCTATCTAAAATAAACAAAATCTCGGAAGCATTAGACTCTTAATCCTGATAGTGTTTCTACTTTAGGCATGTAGTGTTAATCACTGTGATGTACTCAGAAGTGAGGTGTCGGTAACGGGTGGCCAAAATACTTTGTACATTCGGTGATTGCATGAAATGTGCTAGAGAGAAATATTAATCGAGGAATCTGTAGCCTTGCTGGAAGGTTAAAAGATATCCCTGAAATAGATTTGCAAAGGTTCAAATAAAACTTTGGCCAAAGTACTTCTTGTGTGCGTCACCGAAGTGGTATGTTGAATCTGTTTCACATACAGGGAATTTTGACTTAAGGCAAATCAAGAAATTTCAGATTAAAAGTGAAAAATAAATTATAGTAGTATTGATTTATTTTTCATGGATATCTGTACAGAGGAGTAAAATGCAAAATTATTCTAGATCGAGAAATTTGTGAATAATTTAATTAATTTTAGAGTTCAACAATATTTATTTAGTGGAATTAAATATTGTTAAACGGTAATCAATTATTATCATGGGATGATAATAGATTGACCCGTTTGGAGCTAAGATTAATTAGTCCTGCAGGTCCCCCGCAAGCCCCAACGAATATCAAAGAGAAAATATTAAAACGAGAGAGAGAAATGAATTTTCAAAGAGGTCGAAAATAGCCAAGGAATTTATTTTGAGAAAATAAATTAAATTCCAAAGAGTTGGAAATGCCCGAAATTTTATTTTGGAGAAAATAAAATTTTCAAAAAAAATAATAATAAAAATAAAATAAAATAATGATGTGGTGAAGTGCTGACGTGGCAGGTGACGTGTCACGCCACGTCAGCGGGTCAGCTGCCAAGTGGCGCTGACCGGGCGCCAAGTGTCACGCCACATGGACGGCCAAGATCGCACCACGCCTCAAGGTTCAGCGGCCCAGATTTGATCTGGAAATGGGCCGGGTCGAGAGCGGGTTCAGGTAGGGTCGGGTTTGGTGAAAACCGACCCGGACACGTGGCATCACGTGAGTGAGCCACATGGTCAAGCGGCCGAACCAAGCTGAACCGACCGTTTCACGGCTGAACCGGTCTATGGCACTGAACCGCCGGTCGGACCGGTCGAACCGGACACGTGGCACCTCCTCGTGCCTGCGTGAGGTTCACACGCGCCAAGCACACAGCCGCCCCAAGGCCGGCGCGTGCGGGCGCGTGGCTGGTCCGTTTGGCACGTGCTTTGCACCGCCGTGATCGTCTTGGCGTGCACTCCACTCCGGTGGTCTATGATTGGCCAACAGACCTTGGAGGCTACGGCAAAAATGGAAAAATCCCGCGGTTGTCCCTTAATTTGGTGCTATAAATAGGGGTTGTGTGTTCATTTGTAAAAGATCACAATTGGCAATCAATCTTCAGTTCCAAAACAGCCATTTTCGGCACTCTCTCTCTAGGATTAATTAATCCTAATTAAGGATTAATTAATACTTAATTAGGTGGTTATATAATTAATATATATTCCACTTAATTAATAGAAAATAGGGATTTTCTGAAATTAGAAAATAGGGTTTTTCTAGAAAAATATTTTCTCAAAGTATTTAGCGAAATACTGCCGGAGCCCACACTCCAATTTCTTAATCGGGGATATTGCGGGGAAGTTCTCCCGGTTTCACGAGCAAATATCGAGGTGCTGGAAAAGTGCCGTTGCTAGCCAATTTGTAGTACGGTAATACCGTTGTGCTGCCCAAATTATTATTTGCATATTGTGATCATATGCTAGATGATTTAAAATTTTGTTATCGATGCCTGTATATATTAGAGTTATGCTGCCCGATTTTTTCCATTGCTTTATTAAAATATTTTGATAACGAGGTTATGGCGAAATTTTTTGAAATATTCCGCTATACCGTCACTCTGCTTCGGGCCCGCCACACCAACAGTCCCTTCCGAACAACCTAGTCCACTAGCGAGCCCAAGAAGCTCCCCAAGCGAAAGGGATCGTTGCTGCACCGGGAATTTGAACTGTTAAACAACTTGGAGCCTCTCGATCCCACGCATCTGATGAGGACCAGCCATCTGATCGAGGCGGGTCTGGTCTCGGGGACGAGGTTGAGAAATTTTAGCTTTGGCAAGCCTCCCTCTTCGGACCTGACCCTGCCTGATCGGGAAGGCCTTGTCTTTATTTTAGTTTCTTGTATTATTGTTCCTATATTTTTTGATCTACGACATCATTACTAATCGATGTCACTATACTGACTTACGTATACTGAGAATAAGTCATGTAAGGAGAGTCCAAGCAACCATGAGATTGAAGAGAGAGGATCCACTCCCTCGAGCTGCGATGGAGGAGATCGATACCGCGATCGTGGCGATCAACTAATCGTTGCCAGAGTCTCAGGTTTTGGCACAACGACCTCGTAACGCTAGCCCCCAAGCTCCTCGACCCCAGACCCAGTCTCAACCAAATGATGATCAACCTAATGGTCATCCTTTGAAGGTCAACATGGCCAACATAGAGGGCCCCGAACAAGTAATAAATTTAGATCACCTAGAAATTTATATCGACCCCAACTCCAACCCTTACGATATGGTTCTTCCCCAGTATGCACATCATGGGATCGGGAAGTGAGTTCGTAAGAGGAAGAATAGGGAACTCGTTACTGTTGTCGATGTCGATACCGATTCGGATGACTCTGACCTAGAGGGGAAGCTGATTGACTTTCACCAAACCGATCCCCCACGATAGCTTGTCGGGTTTGAAAAGGAACAAGAAGACAGGAAAGTGAGAAACTTGGCCATTGGTGAGCCTGATATCGACCTGTTAGGGGCGCTCTTCAACATGGGGTGTGTGATCGATGAGCAGAAGGTGCTTTTCCAAGAACAAACTAGCAACCAGTGGTACCTCTTTAGCAAAGCCCTTTTCAGCGTAAGTATTTCTACATCGTTGGTTCTTAGTGTTTCCTTGCTTTGACCTCGACCTTACTCTATTTTTGAATGACAGGAGATCCTTCCTATCGCCATCAATACCTTCTAGCGATCCGATATCTTCGAGGCTAAGATGATAAAGTACAATGAGAAATACAGGGCCGCGAAGGGGATGCTGAGGTCGGTGGACTCTAGGAGGGTGGATGAGCTCGAGAAGGAGGTTTCTAAGTTGAAGGGGGAAAAGAGCAGAAGGGATGAGGAAGATCGCTCTAGGGCGGTCGAGCTGAAGAGCGCATTGGAGCAAATTGACCAAGGATGCCTGCCGAGCTACAGAGGATCGAGGCTTAGTCTTAGCAAGAAATTCAACGGGCCAAGGATGCCTGCCGAGAAGCTGGGAAAAGAGAGGCGTTACCGGAAGCTCAAGCGAAGATCGATTCGATGTTGGAATCCTTCCGGAAGGCTAAGCAGGAGATCAAGCGGTACGGTGTTTAAGAGTTTATTGAGGGACCCATCTTCAAAGAAGCTAATGCCGTCATACGGGCATTCGATATGGCAGCTGGGTTCGACCTAGCTTTCAAATAGATCAAAACACTAGGCTGTATCCCAGTGGATTTTAACCCTACCAAGATCGGTGTTCATCTTCCTGACCCCAACCTTGATCCGCTCAATGAGGACCCAAAGCCACCTGTCAAGATTCACAAGTATGGCTTCACCATCGACTTGGCCCTCCAAAAAGGACAGAAAGGATCCTGTTTACAAACTCCCTCGCCCTGTTGATGTCAAAAGTTTCCCGCATCCAACGCGGCTGGGTCAGGATAAGGCCACGACGACCTCAAGACCTCTCCCCAGTAGTTCGACAAATGTTCCGCCACCGTAACTTGTTGCTTTTCTTGCATTCTTAAAACAATCGATTCGACCTACCGGTTGGGATGTAGCCGGCTGAATACTTGCTTCTATTTTGTTGTTTGAACATTCCCAAGGCACCGGGCCACATCGAAGGTGAGCCCATTGTCCTTGTGTTTTGTACTTGTTTGTTTTGTTAAATGAATGTCGTATTTTATACTTGCATTTTTGTTATGTTAATAAGCTGGGGTATGCGTATGCGACTTGACTTGGTCTTATTATCAAATGGTTGTTATTTATTCGTATCGGGTTGAATATGAATCGACCTGCTTGGAATGTTTTAATAGCCTTGCTTAGCGTTTTGACCGGTTAGAAATTGATCTTAGCGCATGATTTAAAGTGTATAATTACTACTCTCGTTCTCTTCGGATCGATGTACAACCTCGTGGGACTTAAAAACCATAGTTGTTATTTTAGTTCTCGTTGTATCTATGCACGATCTGGTTGGACTTATTATGAAATAAAGAATAACCAATGAATTTAGGGGACACTCCACCTCACGAGCATGATCGTAGATCGAATGCTAACAAATAAGACCGTGTATTGAAAAATAGCTCAATTCTGGCAAGAATTCGACTCGAAATACGTATTTCATACTATCAATGTACAATAATTTGATCTCGAAATCAAGCTTTGCTGGCTCCGATTCGGTTACACTTTGTGTGTTTAAATATAAAATTTCTTCAGGTTGTGAGCATTCCATGGTCTGGGTAGGGGATCACCAGCCATGTCTTCAAGTCAATACGTCATGTTTTTACCAATCTCAGTTACTCGATAGGGCCCTTCCCAATTAGGTTCGAGCTTGCCTACGTGTTTTAGGACTTCGACCTTTTCTAGCATAAGATCACCGATCTGGAATGATCTGGACCGGACTTGCTTGTTATATGATCGATCTGTAGCCCCTTTGTACTGTTTAATCTTCTGGTAGGCTCGTTCCCTTTTCTCTTCGATCAGGTGAAGGTCGTCAGATCGATTCTCGTTATTTCTGTCGAGCTGGTACTGACTGAAGTGGGTGTTGGGAAAACAAAACAGAAACTCAGCAGAAATTTAAAAATTTTCCCAAAAGATAGAATCCAAACTTGCAATTCCTACTCCCAAATTCGTAGAGATCAAGAAACTCACTTAGATAGTAGCTTTCTTGCACGTTTTAGCCACCCAAGAATGCTTTTCACGGGGCTTGATGTTAGGAATAGTGCACTGAAAGCCGATGTAATAGTCTACTTTAGTACTTTCCTTTTGTAAATCACAGATAATCTTTGAATAATATGAATTGAGGCAATACTTCTTTATATGCTCTTGTTTGATTGTGTGTTTCCTTTTGACTACGCATGTATAAGAACTCCCCTAATCAATATGACTTATAGGACTCAACCATTTAGGTGAAGTGGTTCATGAGACGAGCCCTATACCACATAAGTCATGATTAGAAACCACTCCAAGCCGATGAGTCCAAAAGACAGTGGGAGTGTCAACCTGACTCGTTCGAGGCTTGCTCATGTGATCACGCCCTTAAGAAGGACCACCTTGTTTCATGGGGTGCAAAGTATATAGTTGATACGAGCGTGATACATGGGGGTGCTTACTTATTCTAAGTAGGTACACTGAGGTATCCCGTTTGAGAAGATTCCTAAATGGGAAAGGAAGTTTCTGTATCAGGAAATAGAAACTTCTAGATTAGGAAATATCTCACGAGTCATTGATGTGATTAAGTGATCCTTAAACTTGAGGTTCCATTAATACTTTATGAGCTAACTCTGTAGTCTTAGGTGTAAGCTTTAAAGGGTGTCGCCTTAGACAACTGATTCAAGGCTTATGCTGGGGCTGCACAAGTGGCACATGAAAGTATATGAGAATCAATAAAGGACCTACGCTTGCATTAGCCAGATTATGATCTCTTATTATGTAAGTCATTCATATGCCATCTAGGAGTCCTTGGCCAAGGCAGTGGATCAAGACATCAAGAAAAGAGTTTCTTGGATTGAGATCAAATGGATATGAAATGCACTTAGCATTAAGATCAAGATTATTAGAGTTCTAACTATTCCCTTGCCCTAGATCTTGAATGAGAGATGGGACGTAGGATGATTGTATCTCACATATGTCAATGACTTAAAGGTTCTGTCGAATCGAGACATTCTTATTCAGCTAGGGGTCAAACACTTTTTGCTAGACTATGGTCGTTTGATCTGTGGACTGATTAATTAATTAGGGAATTAATTAATTAGGATCACTTCTAATTGAATTAAGAATCTAGAGGGTCACACACAACAACCCGATCACGTGGGTTAAAGCTTGAATCGATTAAACGAGTTGATCGAACCATTAAGAGAATGGTGGGGCCCACGCTTGTGGTACACACGTATGGAACACGTGGATGACACGTGTCCTTATGACATGTGTAGTCACGTGTTTATGTGTATATATATTAAATAAGTAATGTGTTAATTATTTGATGGACTTTGATTTAATTTTGAATTAATATTAAAGTTCTAATTTGGAGAAATAAAGTCTAATAAATAATTAATTATGAATTAATTAATTATTAGTCTTCAAGTTATTTATTATTTAATAAATAAAGTAAAATAAAATATCTAAGAGAGTTAGATATTGTAACGCCCCGGTTTCCAGATGAACAGGTAAGCACGCCACGTGTGCGTTTTGAGCGTAGGTTATTTTATTTCTTTAATTTATAATATATTCTTACGTGGCATTCATAATTTTATAAAATTCATGAAACATTGTTTATATCAATTATTTAATTTCATATCATTGAAAAATTAATTCATGACACGGAAAATATTGTCTTGCATGAAATCAATTACCGAGAGTGATAAAATTTCCAAATTGTCCCTAGTTAAATACTTTCTAAAATTTTGGGGACTTAATTGCATGAACTTTTAGGACCAAATTGATCATATTTTAAAACCTCGTATACTCGATTGCACAACTTAAACAATTCAAGGATTAATTGGCAAATTGGCATATTTCACACAAATCAAGAGGATGAATTACGTATCATCTCTTCTCCCTCATTCCTTGAGCATTTCTATCCAAAATTTGTCAAACATATTCATCTCTCTCTCTCGGTTTCAAAGAAGGAAAAAGGGAAGAAGATAATTTTCCATTCAATCATCAAGATTTCAAGAAATATTGCAAGAAATTGAGAGTTCATCATCATCATCATCATATTTCTTCATTTCTTCTATCTTCAAGGTTGGTGTGAGCTTAAATGGATGAGTTGATCATATTTGTATATACTAGGGTTTAGGAATTTCATGATATATGAGTTATGTGTTGTGCAAAGCATGATTAAAGGATCATAGCATGAATTATAGCATGATTATTTCATGGATTTATGGGGAAATTGAACTTGATTGCTCAAGTTGGCCATGAACATGAAACCTTGAAATCTTGTTGATATTGTATGTTTTATGTGTTTAAGTGTTATGTTATTATGCTATAAGTGAGTATGCATCATATTTCCAGAAATTGTAGCAATTGGGGATCAAAAATGGATTGTTGGTGTTTGTTTTGTGGTTTCCCGTAGCTTTCCCCTGTTTTTGCTCTGTTTCTGTAACTTGCAGAAACAGGGAACGGCCGTTCCCAGCCCCAAGGCTTTGTGGGAACGGGCGTTCCCTTCTTTTGAATCAAAAGCATGCGGCCGACCATGGGAACGGCCGTTCCCATTTTGGCCTTGGAGCCGGAAGGGCCGTTCCCGGCTAAGCGTGTTTTAAAAATGGAAAAACGTTGCCGCGTTTTCTGGGCAACGGGAACGACCGTTCCCAGCTACAAAGGAAGCCTGGAACGGCCGTTCCCAAGGGGCTGACAGAACAAAATCCACTGCATAAAATTACGATTTTGACCCCTCGATCCAACGACTTCTTTGACCCCGAATTGCTATAATATGTGCTATTATGATGTGAAACGAAATGTTATGTTACCACATTGCATTTTCATGGTCGTCTCGACACATTTCCGCCGTTCGTCATATTTTGGCCATTTTAGTTCATGTCTCATGTATAAGTGTCGTGTTTGCACAGGTCACGAGGCTAGGAACGAGGAGCAAGCCCCGTAGGCCGTGCCTACTTGTCTTTGTCGGTATAGGTGAGGTTTTATGTTAGTTACATAGAACCCGTATAACCCTTATGTGATATTTTAGCCAAAACAGTATTTACGGTTATATTTTCTATAAATCATTGATCATGTCAAGCCAGGTTCAAGCAAGCAAGCAAGCAAGCAAGACAGGTATTGTTTCATGCATGTTTAGGCGAGTAGCATGACGGTTACGTTTGGGCCCGAGGGTAGTGACCAGAGCCAACCGGGAAAGCAAGGGCTGACGGGTAACTCTGGCGCTATCCTCACCACACTAGGGGTCACCCCTGAATCCACTAGGAGATTAGTGGAGGAAGGAGCTCCGGGCTTAGGGATTCATGTACCCTCTGCTCAATGAGATTGGATGTTGGGGCCTTGCAATCCCTTCATCAAACCGGAGGGAAAAGGAGACTGGGGACGAGTCCGGCACCACGGATGCGCCTCGGGTTATTGCATGATTGTCATTTCATGAACGTGTTATATGAGTACACTATCGCACGATTGCACGATAAGTGAATTGCATGATCACCTATTAACTATTAAACAAGCAAGCATGTTCATGTTCATTGGGAGATCGGTTGGAGACCGCCCTTACTCGCCGGGGCCATGTAGTGATTGATTGCATGAAAACGAACAAGTACTTAATACTAGTAGTTGTAATCTCGGGCGAGTTTATATTATCGTGAACTTATATTACTTTTAATTATAAAACCTTACCCGAGGTTATAACTTGCATGTGATTGCGCTATATATATATTTATGCCCCTCACTCAGTCTTCGGTAGACTGATACTTCACTTTTCAGGTACTTGAGAGCCGGTTGTGCTAGGCGGGAGTCCGGTCCAGTCTTGCATTATCACGAGTCTAGCAGTGCACCATCATGTATATATTTTACTACTTCTCACGTCATGCCTATTATTATTACATTTGGAATACTTGATCATGTATAAGAGATGATAATGTATTGATAATCAGTGTGGTATCTATACGTGACTAGCTGATAAATATGGTACCTATATATATATATATGAATTATTGCTTCCGCTTTTAATTATTGTGCATTGGTTTTGTATTGCTTTGGGGTTTAGTCCCGCCTAGCTCGTCTTTTCTTTTCTTTGTCACCCGTTCGCTATAGGCTAGTACATGTACGGATGGTCCATTTCGTATGTGGATCGGCCTATAGTGCGGGGGTGTGGTACCTCCACGTATAGGGGTGCTACATCTGAGGTGGTATCAGAGCCCGGTTGCAAAACCGAGGTTCTAGTGTCGTGTCGTGTCAAGTCTAGGTCGAACGGCATAGGATTAATTGTTGATTGAGAGTCTTGCATATTATTTGAATTCTTTGAATTAATTAGATTACTTGGCAATTTGTGCTTTGCATTGATTTTTGATATTTCGTGCTAATTAATTGATTTGGAATTCTTTGCAATTATGTGCTTAATGTGTTTTATTTAAACATTTATATACTACTTGTGCATTTATATTAAATTTTCATCGCGAGCATTAATTATGTGACTATTATGTGACATGAGCATGCCTCACCTGCATGCATTTATTTCAATGAAAGTTGTGAGTTACAGGTTGTAGAAAGAATATCAAACCACGGCCAGTTGCTCGATAGTTTTGGGCTACTACCGAATTTGAGAAGGGTGTGCAAGTTGGGGCTAAAATCAGGGCGGGGAAGAAAGTCAATTAAGTTTTTCGCTCGAAGCACATGTTTGGGAATTATCTTTGGATTTAACTCAATTGGATTCAAATTTCTAACACGACAGCCAGAAAGAATCGAACAATCAGTTATGGAAAACCAACATGTTTGAGGGTTCTACATTGGGTAAGACAGGGTTATTTTCTGAGTCAAAGGATGAAATCCGAAATAAAAGAAGTCATTAAGGGAAATTGGTACTACCAGAAATGACGCGCCTACCGGGCAAGGAAGTCTATTTCACTCGAGAATAAGATGAAGGAGATTGGGACATTAATTATTCAAGATTCAAGGTGTAGTTAAATTGAGGCTTAGTTAATTGGGAAGTAAATTCGAGTAGGAGAAGAAGATCATTTCAATCAAGCTGGTAGATTTAGATTCATGAAAGGTAAAGAGCTTAGGACTTTATAATCGGGAGGAACGAGTTTATTTTTCGGATTCAAATTGAAGGGTAGTGTAAGAGTACGAATTGAGGAAATTTGAAGGAAATTATATGCTCACAAGTAGGTAAGTAAGAAGAGGAGTTCTATAACCGATTCAGAGTGAAATAGTAGACTTGAAGGGTTTCAATCACGGTGGCAGCTTGGTGAATCGGGAGAATAACTGGAGATTTAAGGTTCGAGAGGAGTCAGGAAATCAATTCTATAAGTGGAACAGAAGTTGAATCCAGGAGTTTTCGTTCGGGGATTATATAGTTACCCAAGTTAACGCAAGGACAATTTTGGGATTTCAATCAAGAAAAGGATAAAGGAAGTTCAGCACTCCAGTGGATATGAAGTTGAAAGATAATCATGTTAAAGATTTCGGTAAATGGGATAATTCAGATCCAAGCTGAATTGTCGTGTTGCGAGGTTACGTTAAAAGAAATGAAGCAACAAATGGAAACGGTAAAGAAAGGCAAGGAGTTGCTGGAAGGTTGTCGAACGATCAAGTATAGACAAGTGGAGGGAGAGTTCAGTTAACTAATCGAACTTCTAACAAGCAAACAAGGGAGTTTGGATCAAAGTGACAACCATGAAGAGGATTCAGTCAACAATTGGGGAGCAGTTATTAAAGGATAAGCTAGATGTTAACTCCGTGAGAATATAAGACTTCGGGTTTCAGAAATCATAATATTGAGCCGTGGAAATGTTCAAGTGAAGGTTAGATAAATTTGAGGAATAGAAGACCGTGGGAAAACAAGAAATGACTTAGGATTCAACAAACAAGGAATTTCATGTCGAGATAAATTTTTCCATTACTCCGGTGACAGGTTCAATGCATACATAAGCACGTGCATCATACGCTACTTTAAATTTAAATTTCTTTACATATATGTGATTCCCTCGATTGAACTTAAGTGCTCCCCTGTGCTGAGTATTACCTCTGAGTGTATTACGTGCATTGACATATTAATTCAACATGCATGTTTAGTGTCTTGATTACAGGATGTCTCAAGGTCCCCCTCCTCCGGAACAAGTACCTAGGGTTTCTCCGCGTTTACCCCCTCCGGCTCAGCCTCAGGAGTTCTTCGAGTCTTTGGTTCGGTTAATGGATCAGAAAATAGAAGAGTATGTTTCCTCCGGGTCGCAGGTCTTATTGTCACCGCCGGGCCAAATTTCGATGGTATTTAGGGAATTTCAGAACCAACCACCTTCCAGACCCTTTGAAGGAAACAAGGATTCCACCGGATCACAGCTCAAGAAAATCAAAAGAGTGTGGGAACTAACTCCGGGTGACTCCCAAGAAAAGGTCCGAAGCACCACCTTGTTAGAGGCAAGAAGGTCTAATCCTCACCCCGGACAGGCTTCAGGTTCGAAGTCGGGACAGCTTTCTAGCAAAGGAAAACGGACTATCTCTTATCATACCCCGGCACCTCAGGAAAGGTCTCGCAAGAAAAAGAAGCAACCACTTGGATCGAGTTCAGGAACTTCATGTAACCCAGTTTCAGCAACATCTTCTGGGAAACTTCTTTGCAGTTATTGTGGACGTGATAACCACACTTATGATGGCTGTAGGAAACGGTTGGGATTATGTCTCTACTGTGGAAGTGACGAGCATCACATCGACACTTGCTCAAGGATACGAGGGAAATCTCCTGGGGGTGGAAGATTACCAGTGCGAGCACGGGAAGGTACCAATTATAGACATGATACAACCAACGGTGAACGGTACCTTTAACCATGCATACCACGTGCATTACTGATCTTAATGCTAGTGTACTTAATTTCTTGCGCATTGCAAACTAATTAATTATGAGTGATAAGTATGTGATTAAATGGTTTAATTGTCTATATGATATTTGTGAAAGTATTATGATTCTAATTGTCTATGTAACATTCATGCCATTGTTTTCGCTATCTACTTCTTGAATCACTTCAGTGCATGTGAGAGACGGGGCTCTCTCATTTTCTGTGAGAGACGGGGCTCTCTCACTCCTTGCTGAGAAACGGGGTTTCTCACTTGTTGTGAAAGACGGGGTTCTTTCATTCTTGTTCAAGAGACGGGGTACTCTTATTAATTGTGCATTATTTTAAAACTTGACGGTGGACCTGGGGACCAGGTCCTTTTTAAGGGGGGGAGAGTTGTAACGCCCCGGTTTCCAGATGAACAGGTAAGCACGCCACGTGTGCGTTTTGAGCGTAGGTTATTTTATTTCTTTAATTTATAATATATTCTTACGTGGCATTCATAATTTTATAAAATTCATGAAACATTGTTTATATCAATTATTTAATTTCATATCATTGAAAAATTAATTCATGACACGGAAAATATTGTCTTGCATGAAATCAATTACCGAGAGTGATAAAATTTCCAAATTGTCCCTAGTTAAATACTTTCTAAAATTTTGGGGACTTAATTGCATGAACTTTTAGGACCAAATTGATCATATTTTAAAACCTCGTATACTCGATTGCACAACTTAAACAATTCAAGGATTAATTGGCAAATTGGCATATTTCACACAAATCAAGAGGATGAATTACGTATCATCTCTTCTCCCTCATTCCTTGAGCATTTCTATCCAAAATTTGTCAAACATATTCATCTCTCTCTCTCGGTTTCAAAGAAGGAAAAAGGGAAGAAGATAATTTTCCATTCAATCATCAAGATTTCAAGAAATATTGCAAGAAATTGAGAGTTCATCATCATCATCATCATATTTCTTCATTTCTTCTATCTTCAAGGTTGGTGTGAGCTTAAATGGATGAGTTGATCATATTTGTATATACTAGGGTTTAGGAATTTCATGATATATGAGTTATGTGTTGTGCAAAGCATGATTAAAGGATCATAGCATGAATTATAGCATGATTATTTCATGGATTTATGGGGAAATTGAACTTGATTGCTCAAGTTGGCCATGAACATGAAACCTTGAAATCTTGTTGATATTGTATGTTTTATGTGTTTAAGTGTTATGTTATTATGCTATAAGTGTGTATGCATCATATTTCCAGAAATTGTAGCAATTGGGGATCAAAAATGGATTGTTGGTGTTTGTTTTGTGGTTTCCCGTAGCTTTCCCCTGTTTTTGCTCTGTTTCTGTAACTTGCAGAAACAGGGAACGGCCGTTCCCAGCCCCAAGGCTTTGTGGGAACGGGCGTTCCCTTCTTTTGAATCAAAAGCATGCGGCCGACCATGGGAACGGCCGTTCCCATTTTGGCCTTGGAGCCGGAAGGGCCGTTCCCGGCTAAGCGTGTTTTAAAAATGGAAAAACGTTGCCGCGTTTTCTGGGCAACGGGAACGACCGTTCCCAGCTACAAAGGAAGCCTGGAACGGCCGTTCCCAAGGGGCTGACAGAACAAAATCCACTGCATAAAATTACGATTTTGACCCCTCGATCCAACGACTTCTTTGACCCCGAATTGCTATAATATGTGCTATTATGATGTGAAACGAAATGTTATGTTACCACATTGCATTTTCATGGTCGTCTCGACACATTTCCGCCGTTCGTCATATTTTGGCCATTTTAGTTCATGTCTCATGTATAAGTGTCGTGTTTGCACAGGTCACGAGGGTAGGAACGAGGAGCAAGCCCCGTAGGCCGTGCCTACTTGTCTTTGTCGGTATAGGTGAGGTTTTATGTTAGTTACATAGAACCCGTATAACCCTTATGTGATATTTTAGCCAAAACAGTATTTACGGTTATATTTTCTATAAATCATTGATCATGTCAAGCCAGGTTCAAGCAAGCAAGCAAGCAAGCAAGACAGGTATTGTTTCATACATGTTTAGGCGAGTAGCATGACGGTTACGTTTGGGCCCGAGGGTAGTGACCAGAGCCAACCGGGAAAGCAAGGGCTGACGGGTAACTCTGGCGCTATCCTCACCACACTAGGGGTCACCCCTGAATCCACTAGGAGATTAGTGGAGGAAGGAGCTCCGGGCTTAGGGATTCATGTACCCTCTGCTCAATGAGATTGGATGTTGGGGCCTTGCAATCCCTTCATCAAACCGGAGGGAAAAGGAGACTGGGGACGAGTCCGGCACCACGGATGCGCCTCGGGTTATTGCATGATTGTCATTTCATGAACGTGTTATATGAGTACACTATCGCACGATTGCACGATAAGTGAATTGCATGATCACCTATTAACTATTAAACAAGCAAGCATGTTCATGTTCATTGGGAGATCGGTTGGAGACCGCCCTTACTCGCCGGGGCCATGTAGTGATTGATTGCATGAAAACGAACAAGTACTTAATACTAGTAGTTGTAATCTCGGGCGAGTTTATATTATCGTGAACTTATATTACTTTTAATTATAAAACCTTACCCGAGGTTATAACTTGCATGTGATTGCGCTATATATATATTTATGCCCCTCACTCAGTCTTCGGTAGACTGATACTTCACTTTTCAGGTACTTGAGAGCCGGTCGTGCTAGGCGGGAGTCCGGTCCAGTCTTGCATTATCACGAGTCTAGCAGTGCACCATCATGTATATATTTTACTACTTCTCACGTCATGCCTATTATTATTACATTTGGAATACTTGATCATGTATAAGAGATGATAATGTATTGATAATCAGTGTGGTATCTATACGTGACTAGCTGATAAATATGGTACCTATATATATATATATGAATTATTGCTTCCGCTTTTAATTATTGTGCATTGGTTTTGTATTGCTTTGGGGTTTAGTCCCGCCTAGCTCGTCTTTTCTTTTCTTTGTCACCCGTTCGCTATAGGCTAGTACATGTACGGATGGTCCATTTCGTATGTGGATCGGCCTATAGTGCGGGGGTGTGGTACCTCCACGTATAGGGGTGCTACAGATATTATTCTTGCCCAACAAGTTGGTCAAAAGTTGACTTTTGGTCAAAATAAGAGACTTAGTCTCCAAGCAAGAAATCCCTTTTCAAAAGAGTTTGGAATTCCTTGTCCAACAAGGAGTGGGGTTCGAACCCTAGCCTCATAAATAGAGGGGTTCGAACCCCATAGGGAGATGATACACAATTCTCCTTCTCCACAATTATACATTAAACCCTAGAGCCTAAACACCGAATATAGAACTAGCATCCTCCCTATTCGGATCGTGGTCGTGGTTGGTGGACTATTTCTCTAGAGGGCTACTATCGTCAAGTCTTGAAAGATTCGAAGGAGCTTTTGGGGATCAAGCCGCGTGAAGAGCGTTCTTGGGCAGCTAGAACGTGTCAAGAAAGCTTCTAACTAAGTGAGTTTCTTAATCTCTACAAATTTGGGAATAGGAATTGCAAGACTCGATCCTTGCTTAGTTGGGAAAATTTTTAAATTTTTGCTGCGTTTCTGTCTCGTTTTCCCAACACTTGATCCCCAAAAGCTCCTTCGAATCTTTCAAGACTTCATGATACTAGCCAAATAGAGAATTAGTCCAGCAACCGCGACCACGATCCGAATTGGGAGGATTCTAGTTCTATATTCGGTGTTTAGGCTCTAGGGTTTAGTGTATAATTTGGAGAAAGAGAATTTTTGCATTTTCCCTCATGGGGTTCGAACCCTATGTATTAATAGTCAAGGGGTTCGAACCCCCAAGTCTTGATTAGTAAGACTTTCCAAAACCCTTTTGGAAAGGGATTACTTGCTTGAAGAGTAAGTCTCTTACTTTGACCAAAAGTTTTCTTTTGACCAACTTGTCAAGTAAGAATTAAATATCCAACTCTCTTAGATATTTTAATTTACTTTATTTATTTATAATAAATAACTGGAAGCTAATAATTAATTAATTAATAATTATTTATTTATTAGACTTTATTTCTTCAAATTAGAACTTTAATATTAATTCATAATTAAATTAAGTCCATTAAATAATTAATCAAGATTAATTATTTAATTAACACATACACACATGACACGTGTCACTAAGGACACGTGTCCCACACGTGTTCCATACGTGTGGACCCCACCAATCTCCTATTGGTCCGATCAACTCGTTTAATCGATTTTAAGCCTTAACCCACGTGACCGGATTATTATGTGTGACCCTCTAGGTTCTTAATTCAATTAGCAGTGACCTAATTAATTAATTCCTAGTTAACTAATCAGTCCACAGATCATACGACCGTGGTCTAGCAACAAGTGTATGACCCCTTGCTGAATAAGAATGTCTCAATTCGAAAGAACCTTTTAAGTCATTGACATATGTGAGATACAATCCTCCTACATCCCATCTCTCAGTCAAGATCTAGGGTAAGGGAATCACTAGAACCCTAATAATCTTGATCTTAAGTTAAGTGCATTTCATAATCATTTGATCTCAATCCAAGAAACTCATTTCTTGATATCTTGATCCACTGCCTTGGCCAAGGACTCCTAGATGGCATATGGATGACTTACACAATAAGAGATCAACTTACTAATGCAAGTGTAGGTCCTTTATCGATTCTCATATACTTTCATGTGCCACTTGTGCAGCCCCAGCATAAGCTTTGAATCAATTGTCTGAGGCGACACCCTTTAAAGTTTATACCTAAGACTACAGAGTTAGCTCATAAAGTATCAATGGAACCTCAAGTCTAAGGATCACTTAATCGCATCAATGTCTCGTGAGATATTTCCTAATCTGGAAGTTTCTATTTCCAAAAATAGAAACTTCCTTCCCCATTTAGGAATCCTCTCACACGGGGCACCTCAGTGTACCCACTTAGAATAAGTAAGCACCCTCATGTATCACGCACGTATCAACAATACACTTTGCACCCCATGAAACAAGGTGGTCCTTCTTAAGGGCGTGATCACACGAGCAAGCCTCGAACGAGTCAAGTTAACACTCCCACTGTCTTTAAGATTCATCAGCTTGGAGTGATTTCTAATCATGACTTATGTGATATAGGGCTCATTCCATGAACCATCTCACCTAAATGGTTGAGTCCTATAAGTAATATTGATTAGGGAAGTTCTTGAATTCTTGAACTTTGATTGCAACTCTTTGACTATCTTGAGGTAGGCGGCCATCGATTCCTCCCTGGACTTATAGGTACCGTTCACGTGAGCTGCGATGAGCTGGGAGTCAGTTACGACCGCTAGCTTCTCGACTTGATGTTCCGATGTGTATTTCAGGCCGGCGATGAGTGCCTCGTACTCTGCCTCGTTGTTCATGGCTTTGAAATCAAGGCGGATGGTGAAATTGAGCTGCGTGCCGTCTGAAATAACCATAGATATCCCTTCCCCTCTCCCTTGAGAGGTCGATGATCCATTAACATACATGGTCCAGTACAGGGGAGTGGGGACAATCTTTGTTGGAGTCGTGTTCTTTTCGACCAAGAAGTCAACTAGAACTTGAGCTTGTTGGGCGGCTCCAAATTGGAAGGAGATGTCGTGTTGACTCAGCTCGACTGCCCACTTCATCATTCGACCCGAGACATCAGGTTTAGCTGGTCGGTCAAAACTACTATCGAATGAGCTTAGAAGTAAGGTCGTAGCTTTCTAGCGGCGTGCGTCATTGCGAAGACAAACTTCTTAACCTCAAGATAATTTCATTCCGCCCCGTGTAGGATTTTGCTCAAGTAATACACGGGCAAGTGTTTTCGATCCCGAATGGCGACAAGGACCGAACCAAAAGTTTCATTGGAGAAAGATAGATTGAGGTACAAGGTCTCCCCTTCATTGGGTTTGGCCAACAACGGTAGAGACGAAAGGTACTCTTTAAGTTGTTCAAAGGCTCTATCGCACTCTTCATTCCATTCGAACTTCTTTAAATTTCTTAGTATCTTGAAGAATGGGAGGTTCCGTTCGGACAATCAGGAAATGAAACGGTTGAGGGAAATGATCCAGCTACTAGGAACTGAACTTGGATAATGTACTGGGGTCGAGGTATGATCTGAATGGCTTTGATCTGGGTCAGGTTAGCCTCAATTCCTCTTTGGCTTACCATATACCCCAGGAACTTTCCGCCCTCGACCCTGAACGTGCACTTGTCCGGATTGAGCTTCATACCATACTGTCTGAGCACCTCGAATGCTCAACGCAGGAGGTCGAGATGCTCATACACCCACTTGGTTTTAACGATCATGTCATCTACATAGACCTCCATCGTTTTCCCAATCTCATTCTTGAACATTAAGTTCACCAGCCTTTGGTAGGTAGCTCCTGTGTTCTTAAGTCCGAATAGCATTACCTTGAAACGGTATATACCCTTCACGACAATGAAGGCGGTGTGCGGACTGTCTTCAGGGGGCATGGAGATCTGATAGTACCCCTGGAAGGCATCCATTATACTCAGCATCTCGCACCCAACTGTCGAGTCGACGAGCTGATCGATGCGGGGAAGTGGATATGGGTCCTTCGGACATGCTTTGTTGAGACCGGTAAAGTTGTTGCATATCCTCCATTTTTCTCCTATTTTTTGTACGAGGACCACATTGCACAGCCACTCGACGTACTGGGCTAGGTTAACGTAGCCCGCATCGAGGAGTTTGTTGACCTCGCCCTCGATGATTTCATTCCTCTCTTTGCTTTGGACTCTTAGCTTTTGCTTGACGGGTTTGTAGGTTGGGTCGATCCCGAGACGATGGCAGATCACCTTCGGGTCGATCCCGGTCAGATCTTTAGTAGTCCAAGCGAAGACATCAGCATTCTCTCGGAGGAACTCGATCATCATGATTTCGTGCTGGGGGTGCATGTTCGCTCCGATCTTAGTTGACTTGCTGCGGTCACCCGGTACAGGGGGTATCTCTTTCAGCGATTCAGAAGGTTCGATCCGTTTGCTAGCTTTTCTTTTTCGAGCCACCTGAGAGCCCTCGATCTCTCCCTTAGTTACTGGAAGATCGATTTTCCCATCTGCGTAGTTCTAGAGATCGAGACACTTGTTTACTTCCTTTTCTTTTGGCTCCTTAAGGGTGATGGCGTAACACGCCCAACTATCTGAAACGTCGCATTCCACTTCTCGAACCCCATTGAGCGTCGGCATCTTTAGCTTCTGATGGTAAGTGGAGATTATGGCTCGAAATTGTATTAGCCCCGGTCGACCAAAGATCTTGTTGTAGTCTAAGGGCATGTTTACGACTACGTATTCGACCTTTCTGGAAACTCGACGTGGCGAGGTTCCCATTGAAGTGAGCAGTCGGATGCGCCCAAGCGGAAAGACCTGCGACCCCCTGAAGCTGGACAGGGGCATTCGGATCTGATCGAGTTTTAAGTTATGCAATTTCATTTTTTCAAGAGTAGAGTAAAGGATAATGCTCGTGTTACTTCCATTATCGACAAGGCATTTAGTTACATTGAAGTTAGCCACGCCTAAGGTGACCACCATCGGACAACTAGGCGTCTCACCCTCTCGATGTGGGCCTGGGTGGCTGTCACTTTCGTTAAAACTAACCTCCTGCCCCTCCCACTCCCTACCCTGGCCGATCTGGAGGACTTCCTCGTGGGGACCGTTGTAATCTCGAGGTGCCTCCTGATGTTTCTCTTTCGAGCAGCATTGGAGTTTCCTCCGTCGTGCCCCTCGACTATCACGTAGATGGTGTCGTTTGTCGGGGGGTTGTCTTCAGCCCTCTTGAGCGGCTGCTTGCCCAATCTCCTCTGCGGTAACCTCGAGTGGGAGCGGGATCGATCCTTAGATCGACCATATTTCTCAGAGTAGTGATCGATCTTGCAAACAAAGTCCTTCAAATGTCCTCCCCGGATAAGTTGTTCGATCTCATCACGGAGGGCGAGGCATTCTTCAGTCGTGTGGCCCCATTGTTGGTGGTAGCCACAAAATTTCCTAGACTTCTGAGCCTTCGGACCTTCGCCGATGGTCTTGGGCTTGTTCAAAAGCTTCTTGTTCGATGGGAGAGTTGAGGAGAATATAGCTTCTTCTGTCGATCTGGGTCGGTTGATCGACTTTCCTCTTTGATTTTTTGGGCTCGTTCCCCTTCCGGCTAGGTGTTTGAGCCCGACTCAAAGTTGTGCCCCTCAGATCAGGGCTACGACAGGGGCCCATGAGCTAGGGCCATCTTTTTGACCCGCATGAAGCCGTGTGCAATGTCTTATATGTCTGTCAGGTTTTGGGGTTTGATCCTGACGATCTCGTCTGTCCACATGCGATTGCGTAGTGCTCGATGGATGACCGGCAGCAATATGTCCCCCGTGGGGTCCTCGACCTGAACTACTTCCCTCGAGAACCTTGTGGAGAAGTCCCTGAGGGATTCACCATCTTCTTGGCGGAGATTGTTGAGGTATGAGGGCGACAGTTTCTCTCCTGACATGCAGGAGAAATACGCCAAGAACTGATCTACAAAGTGGTTATAGGTCGAGATGCATCGGGCCGGCAGGTGGATGAACCAGTCCTGCACCGAGCCCGTTAAAGTGGTGACGAATAGTTTGGCCCAAATCTGCTGTGGATGGGGATGCAGCAACATCCTGTCTCAAAGGCTGTCATGTGTTTCTCGGGATCAGAGGTCCCATTGTACAGTTGCAGCCCTGTTGGGATCTTGTCCCCATCGTAGGTTGTGCAGAGCATGTCCTCAGAAAAGGAGGAGGCTTCCTCACTGTCACTTTGAAAATGCTGGGGACGAAAATTCAGCCCCGCGGCGTAGGTCGACCTGCCTCTGGGAGATCACAAAACCTCGATCCCCCAGGCGGTCTTGGACCCTCCTTCGTGGCGGGTCGATGTAAGGGTTTGGCTCATTCTCTTGACGAGCGGTGGTAATCCTTGCCACTTCATCTCGACCGGATCGTGCGGGGATTCGATTCCACAGATCATCAAACTCTTTGTGATCTTCATCGACCCCTTATTTACCGTGATCGGCACGGCTAGGGTGGTCTGATTCGCCATGCCCCTCGAACGGGACCTGCTTTCTACCTCCCGGTAGTGGGGACGAAGGAGGCACGAATCCTTGGACCGAGCCCAAGCCCACTTGGGGGTGCGTCCCTAAATGACCTGGTAGGTCCGCCATTGAGCGGCTGGAAGGAGTAAGGAACGGGCGGCCCGTAGGCATGGCCCACGGGTTGAGCGCTAACCATCACGGGACGTGGAATGGTAGTGGGACAGTCCCTTGGCAGCTCAGAGCATCGCGGTTCGTGGCCCTCAGTCTGGGCTCACTCGATCTCTACCCTCCACTGGTCGAGGAATATGTCCAAGTCTGCCTGTGTGACGGCAATCCTGGGGGTAGCCTCCTGTTGAGGCAAAATGATGCTGGTACTAGTGCCGACGTTTCCGGTGGTGGGATTGACGGTGGAGGGGTTGTCAAGCGGCACATTCAAGGGGGGCATAGTTATAGTCTTGGCCAATTAACATAGTAGTGCATGTACCGTGATTATGCATTAATTACACCGCAGGCGATCAATCTATTGGTCGGATGCCAGAGCTGGCCAAGCTGGGGCCGACTGTACTTTCTTTCCCCTTTTGGTATAGACAGGTATAAGAGAGCATCGAATGTTTCTTAGAACGCTTGTCCAAGGGAATGAGAAGTTCACACGTGTCCCGACAAAGATGCTTTAAGGCATCTTGATGTCTGGTGACGTAGGGCATCGACGTTCGGATCGAAGCCTTGGCCTTCAACGGACGAGGGCCAGGTCCGGATGGATTTAGGGAGTTCTGGATCGAGATCGATGTTATGTCGGTTATGGCCCGCTGGCCCATACCAGGGGAAATCCCCATATGTTGGGATCAATAGATCGATCCAAGGTGGAAAGCGCGCCACATCCGGTCCACGTGGCTGCTTCTAGGTAGATCGAGGTGGCGTAGGGTCTATGTGGCCCCGTCGAGGTCGCGCCATGTGGCCCAGTCATTTAATTCCATATCAGGGGCCCCCCAAATTACCGGCGTGAATTTTCGCGGGGGTAATTTTCATCGACCTGGCATTGGGTAGGAGAACCGTCACGGCTATTGGATTCGATCCGCTGCCTCATTAATGAGGCGCGTCTGTTGAGAAAGTCGATCTGCGGAGGACAATGATAGTGCCGTTTTGTATTTCGAGGAATTACTTTTTCATCCCCTATAAATAGACGGTCACCTCCTTTCTCATTCCTTACTTTTTAGCGATTAGTGATCGAACTGCCCTGTATTCCAGCAGCTTCTCAGATCGAGCAACCAGATCGAAAGTCCAGTCAATGTCTCGAAGTAAGGTAATTTTCAGATCTTCCTTCAATTCTTTCTTAGTGTTAAGCATGGCCCAAACACCGACCGGGATGGGAGGCAACACCGGAGACAAAGCAGATATTCCTTTTACTCCATCGTCGGATCGATCAGGATGATCCGGCGGAGCCCTTTCATCAAATCTGGAAATTTCCCTGAGATCTTTACTTGGGTAGATTATATCAAGGATCCCAAAACAAGCATATCTATAAACTGCTTCGGGGCATGCTCCCATGATGCAGGTCAATCTTGGATATATATTTTTGACTTTGGAGAAAAATATAGAATTTGTATTTTCCGTACTATAAATTTCATCAACTGTATGAACATATAAATGTTCCCATTCAGTGGTAGGAACATATTTTTCTATTTCAATCTTTATTGCCTTTGGAGAAGGCTCATTTTCTGGTTTTATTTCAATGACTGAGGGAACTTTATTTTTGGCTTCTTCTTTATTTTTCTCCCCAGATGACTCAACCGCTCCTATTTTCATTGACTCAAATTTTTCAATATATTTTTCTAACTTTTGAGTCACTTTATTTACCTTTTCCAGGTTTTCAGTTACCAAATCTATCAATGGAGGGAGATTTTTATACAGATATTGTTCTAGAACAACAGTTCCTTCATAGAGATCTTCTGTCATACTGTTGATATATGAGATCTCTTCTTTTATTTCTGAAACATCAATTTTATCCTCCATCTGTAAAAGAGAGAGAAAATTTTATTAAGATTCCTTTCAAAACCTCTATAAGTGATTTTTGGAAAATCACCATCCATTAACGAATTTGATTTTGTCTTTACCATCTACCGTTTGAGATGGACTAGATATATGTGTACCCATATATTGGTCTTCTAAGTTTATATAAGTGATTTTTGGGAAATCACCACCCATTAACGGGTTTGATTTTGTCTTTACCATCTACTGTTTGAGATGGACTAGATACATGCATACCCATATATTGGCCTTCATTTTGAATCAAAGTCTATATTTCTGGATAAAAAGTCTGCTAGAAAATTATCAGCTCCTTTTATGGGGATGATCTTGAAATTATATAAGGATAAGAAACCATGCCATCTATGTAACCTTCTATAATTTGGTTCATTGGGTAATTTATTGTTCGCAAGGCTTGGAACTAATATTCTGTTCAAGGGGGGCATATTTATAGTCTTGGTCAATTAACACAGTAGTGCATGTACCGCGATTATACATTAATTACGCCGCAGGCGATCGACCTATTGGTCGGATGCCAGAGCTGGCCAAGCTGGGGTCGACTGTACTTTCTTTCCGCTTTTGGTATAGACGGGTACAAGAGAGAATTGAATACTTCTTTGTACGCTTGTCCTAGGGAATGAGAAGCTCACACATGTCCCGTAAAGCATCTTGATGTCTGGTGACGTAGGGCATCGACCTTCGGATCGAAGCCTTGGCCTTCAGTAGAGGAGGGCCAGGTCTGGATCGATTTAGGTAATTCTGGATCGAGATCGATGTTAGGTCGGTTATGACCCGTTGGCCCATATCAGGGGAAATCCCCATATGTTGTGATCGATAGATCGATCCGAGGTGGAAAGAGCGCAACGTCTGGTCCACGTGGCGGCTTCTGGGTAGATCGAGGTGGCGTAGGGTCCACATGGCCCCTTCGAGGACGTGCCATGTGGCCCAGTCATTTAATGTCATATCAAGCTCTAAACATAAAATCCCTAACTCATTCTTGCGAATTCACATAAATACACACATATACATCCATATATATATATATATACCCACCTTAGACAAGAAATGAAGAAGAAAGAGGTGGAGAGAAAGATGGTGGTAAACTCCGGCGACCGTCCAGCAGCGTCGCAGTGGCGTGGTCGTCACCTCTTTCTCCCGTCGCCCAAGCTGTGTGTTCTTGTGTTTACGCAAGAAATGAAAAGAGGTGCATGAATAGTGCATGTCTTGTGTACGATATAAGATATAAATCTTAGTTATATGCAATTAGGTCCTTTTACAAATTGCAACTTAGTCCATGAATGTTATGCATGCTACAATTAAGTCACATAATTTCAAATTCAAGACAAATAAGTTCAATTAGAAATAAATTAGATAATTAATCGTATAAATCACATATGAAAGCATAAATGAAATAAATAAATAACCCTAACTCTCGGAAAACCACACGCGTGGCGCATGTACCTGGAAGTCGAGAACACGGGGTGTCACAAAAATTAACCCCAACTTGATAGATAACGGGTAGCATTATCTCAAAGGTACTAGGTGTTTTAGTGAAACTGAATTTTCGGAAGGCGGTTTCTTTAAAAATCTGAAGAAAAAAAAAACATGATGAAGCGGCGTTTTGCAAAATGCGGCTTGCACTTAATTTGAAACTAGCAACTTTGCACATTCTATGCATGTGCAAATAAAAATAATTATTATATAAATATATTAAAATTAAAAAGTTTTTATTAAATATATATTCTATAGTTTTTTTTAATATAATCAGTAATTTATGATAAATAAATAAATAAGTAAGATAAGATAATGTCATATTAATAATTATAAAAATTTAAAATATAAGTGAAAAGTGATAAAAATTATAATTAAAAAAAAAAGAAAAAAAATGCAAGTGATAAGAAATAAAAGAGAAATTAAGAAGAGAAGTGATGAAACAGAAAAGAGAAATTAAGAGAACGTGGAAGAGATAAAGCCCGATAAAATCAATCAATAAATTAATAGAAAAGAAATTATTTTTAGAGTCTAAGAGACCAAACTTGGGTCTCTCGCTTAATAGATAGTATAGATATATTACACCAATTTTGAATTGTGCCTGAAAAAAAAAACCGAGCAAAATTAGAAAATCCCCAAGAAAATGTCCCCCGAAAAAAAAAAAAAAAAGGCAACCCGAAGAGAGAATGAACCGAAACATTCAAGAAATACCAACAAGATCATCACTAGTAATTTAATGTACTTTTTTACACAATTTTTACAGAAAATGTCTTGACTAACATAATTAATTACATCATGTAGACTTCTACTTCTTCAAGAGCTGCGAAGAAGACAACTATTGATATAACTTCTCCACCTAGAGTCATAAGGAGCAGTAATTTAGTTTCTCCACCTAGATTAACAAGGAGCAGTGCTCTATCTTCTCAAACTAGAGCCACAAAGAGCAACAACTCAACTATATAGTTACACCACAGATTGTCCAAACCAAGTTGAATGTCAAGAAGTCAAATGCAACTACGACACTACCAATTCCACCAAAAAATAAAGTTGAAACACTAATAGGGTCACAACTAACATCATATGATGATAAGGACAAGCAAAAGATGTCGCAAAATTCGTGATCATTGAATAATCGAACACAAAAATATCACGAATGAATTCTTTATTGGTATTTATGAAATGTGGGCAACAATCGCTAATATCTTCCTAGATTCTTCCTAAAAGAAATTGGTCGAGTTTGGACGGTTTGAAATGCCTTCGTTGACTTTAAGGTTTCGATCTTCTTAAAACGTTAATTTGTGAGTTTTTGACTTGATCACGTATTAAACGCTTTGGTCTTTGCTCAAAACTGAAGAACGCGCTTTGAACACCTTTGTAGTTGACTTGAAGTTGATTTGAAGATAACGCCGAATTCGAGGGGTTGATGCCTTGTTGGGGATCTAACGCCTCAATTTGTTGATCTTCGCAAAGAACGCCTTAAATCCTGCTTAGATCGGTTTGTACTTGACTTGGATTTATTGAGGAGAAATACCGAAATCTGAATTTGATGCTTCGATTCCATTTTGAACGTTTCGATTTGTTGATTTCCACAAAGAACGCCGGAGAACGCCCTTCAATGCCTTGAGAGAGTGTTCATACTTCCTTCTCCTTACTTTGTGGCTTTGCTCTTGAGCTATTTTTTGTCGTTTGCTCTTCGTTGGTCCTTGAGTTGTCGGTTGGTTTGTTTGTCTTTTGAAGGACTTGCATTTATAGGTTTAGGAGGGACACTCCTCGCCATAGTTAATGAAGAAAGACTTCATTTTGCTTGATCGTTCATTGATTTTGTAATATCTTCCATAAATCACAAGATGTGATTTGATTTCAAGAATATTACCTTTGACTTTCTCTTGTTTGAAAAGATTTGATTTTATTGCCAAATTTGATTTTTGATACATTTAAAATATAAATTAACATAGCAATTAATTAGCGATTTATTTTAAGAAATTATTATTTAAATCCCCAAAAATTAAAAATAGAAAATATAATCTTGATATTTATATGCTAGGTTCATACCCACTAGGTCATTCCACTCAAATTCTGAGATTTGTCACTTTCTCTCTTCTCTTTATTTTGTATGTATTACCCTTGTTCTTATTTAGTTTTTTCTTATTTTACTTTTTCTATTTCGTTAGATTACTATTTCTTACAAAGTATATAATTCTATTTATTTTTCAATAATGGTGTATATAAAATAAAATTTACTTATTTATATTTATTTTTCTTATCTAATATATCACTTTTGTTTTTCTAACTTATGAAATTACTACTCCTTGAACAAATTATATGTTGATTACATGAAATTTATTTCTTTTTAACATATTATTCAATTATGAAATATTATTAATTATATAGAAAATGATTATCATGAACTCAATTAATTTGAATCGTTAAAATATAAAATAAATATAGTTTGAATTTAAAATTAATTTGTAGACAAAAAAGAAAGAAATTAATTTTCGATATACAACATTTTATTAGATGAAAAAAGTAATATAAATAATTAATTTTTATTTTATACATATCATAATCGAAAAATATATAGAATTATATATTGTATAAGAAATAATAATCGGACAAAATAGAAAAAGTGTAAAAAAAAAAAAAACTAAACAAAAAACAAGGATAATGCATACAAAATACAGAAGAGAGAAAAAGTGACAAATGTCAGAATCTGAATGAAATGACCTAGCGGGTATGAACCTAGCATATAATAAATCATTTAGGTTTAGCATATACTCAATTTTACATGTGTCAAATCCTTATTGGATACAAATTTTAGCCTTCTACAACAACATTACAGAAGCCTAGTTGGATTCGAACAGGCAGGCGGCAGCTACATCACTCAAGGTATTAGGTGATTTTCTAATTTTGGTATCCTTTTCTTTTTGTGTATTAAAATTTTAGTGTATTTCCATCATGTATTTTAATTTTGGGGTTTACCGTTTTTGCTTAAAGTCGTTCCATTAGATTTTTTTCTTTTTTTTTTTTTTATAAAACTGTTTTCTATTCCATTAAAAAGAAACTCTCCACTAACATTGTGCCACCTGACATTATTATAAATGATTAATTTATTTTATATATTTAAATATACAGTAGAACCGCATTTTTGAATATCAATTTTATTAAATCATGTCTGCATGTTTTCCCAAGCAACCAGCTTTCATTAGAGTTTTTTTTAGAGAAAGTGGCTTTATTAAATATTTTTTTCCCGTTTAATGAAACCGCTATTACTAAAAGCGATTTTATTAAAAACGACACAACCCCTCACCCACATGGCATCCGCTAATGCGATTTATGTGTGTTTTTTAATTTATTAAGATATTAATTAAGTGTGTTTGCGTATATATTTTTAATTATTGAGTTACGATTTTCTTGTAAATTGTGTTTATTGTTTAGTAAATATTTGGTTAATGTAATTGTGTTTGATCCATGTATTACATGTTATTGGGTTATACTCTATACTATCATATCAAAAGAGAAAAATGAAGGGCTCTTGGACTCTAAAATCTTTTTTTTATTTATTTATTTTTATCACTGTCCCAACGCGTTAGTTCTAATTTTTCTCTTAATTCTTTTTTTTTTTTTTTTCTCATTTCGCGCTATTTCTTTAATATTTTAACTTTTTTTGGAGTGCTACGCGAGGAGGTTACTAGAGAGGAGGACATTCTAGAGGAGTTAGAGGAGGTTACTGTAGAGGAGAGCGCGAGGTGGATATTATTGTACAGTTGGATATTAACCCGCACTGGGGCGTGGGATTGCCTAAACATTTACTTAGGCAATTGTTTCTTGTGCTTGGAGGGGTGGTTGGTGGAACATGCGTGGATTTTTTTTCTTGTAATTCTCTTGTTTGGTTTTGGTTTTCCGACTCAATTTAGATTTTGGTTCGGTTTTGGATTCTGGCCCAACATGTTTACGGGCTCGGGTTTGTGTTGTTTACTTAGGTCCTAAAAACTCCTTAAACTTTTTTGCTCTCTTGAATTCTAAAATTTTTTTTTTCACCACTCTCATAATGTGCTGTTTTTTATTTATCTCTTGATTCATTTTTTTTCTCTCACCTCACTTCAGTTTTTGTCTACGTCTTTTAATCCTTATCCAACATATTTTTTTTATTTGTTTATCAAAATTTATAATTATATTAAAATAATTATAAAATTAATATGAATATGAAGAATTTATTTTAATACATATATAAATAATATAATAAATCTTTTATTTGTAGAGTGCGTGGGTTTACTAATTTTTTTATGAGCCATTGCAGTGTTTCTAATAAAACTGCTTTTAGGAAAAGGGGTTTCATTAAACAAGAAGAAGAATATCTAATGAAATCAGGGAGCGTTTGGTACGTATTTTGACTTAATTTAACTTAATCTTATTTGGGCTTTTTAAGTGATATTAAGTTGTATTGAAGAAATTAATATAGCGTTTGGTATTGGAGATTGTCATTAATATATCTTAATTCTACTTTTATAATTTAATGTTTGGTATGACAAATTAAGTTCGATTAAAATTCAATGTCCAATTTTACCCTCATGCACTTTCTATCCTTCATCATATTTGCTAACTCTTCATATGTAATAAAACTTTACTAATAAGACATAATAGCTTATCCACTATAAAAAATAAAATACAACAAAGATGTCATAAAAAACAAATTAAAAATATTTATTCATTACAAACTTAAGTTCAATTACACAATCAATAGATTCTCTTAAAAAATTTGTGCTATAAAAATATAAAATACATATGTTGAACCATTTTTCTTAAAATTTTCAGCCATTTTTGCAACTTTCAAAAGCCTTGAGGGAGCAAGTGTCAGTTCAGAAGGGGCTTCATGGAATTTCTGAACGCCTTATCGCAAGGAACGTACAGAAATTCAACACGCAAACTGCAGGGATCATAGTCTAAAACAATTTTGCAAATATTATCAAACCTCTGGAAAACATTCTGTAGATCTACATCACTCCCCTTGTCACAGAAATGATCGAGAACCAAATATTATCCGTTTTTGAGCTGCAGTAGATTGGCCAAATATGCCGATTAACAACTCCAAAGTGTCCCGTAATCGAATAGTACCTCTCTCAGTTCATCTGATAGCATATTGTCTTTATTGAACTTCCCACTGCATCGTCCCTCCGATATCTTTCCATAGCATTTAAATGTCATAAACATAACCAAACCATCTTGGGAATCTATGTGCCTCAAATTCAAGAATCCACTTCTGGAGGTACAAATAAGAAATCCCAGATAAAAGACGATCCAAAAACGAATATGCATATGGAAAGCAGGAAACAAGGAGGGGATCAAAGTGATAGTCAAACTAACTGATTTCGCAAACATAAATTAAAATGCAACCAGGTATAGAACAAAGACACACTTTGAAACAGACTTCGATAGACATAATATATCATCAAAATGCGCAGACAATGTTTACTGAACTAAAGGTTCTAAACCCCGTTAATCAGATCCCAGTACAGAAGGCCTCCAAGACTAATCATTGACTAATTAAGTGGCATTAAAATATGTTATGATCCTCTGGTTGTCAGTTCTTAATAAATCTGCAAATGGGGAACCTAAACATACAATCAAACATACATTATGTGCAACGTAATATGTGCTTATAGGATAGAGCTTTCAGATCCAAACAATTACATAAGCAGGTGTCAGAATGAAGCTAAAAGCACACAAGATTGCAGCCAAAATTCAAATAACCTAATCGGGGCAAAAAGACATACCAGGGATAATAAGGTTCACGCATGACAATCAAGATGACCAATAAAAGAGAAGATTTATGTTGATCATGTTGTGTACTATTCCTCTCTCTCAAACTATAAGCTTGAATATGCAAATAAAACGAAGCATTAAGCTGTCAAATCCCGTTCTAAGCTCTAAACAATAATCAAAATTCAAACACTCTAATCAACAAACTAATCGAACTCCTAACTTCACAACCTCATACTCATCAGTAGTTTAAATCTTTAACAATACAAAGAAACAAGCAAAGCTATCTCAATGAAAAACAATAAAGGTTAGAATTCAGACAACAAGTGATTCCTCTTGTATTAAAGCTCAAATCCAATTGGGACAAGCTTAGTCACTGGATCAACCATACAACTTACCACCAAAAGCCACTAGAAAATATTCAATCTTTGAACATAATCAAACAATTTACAAAGGCAAAATTGGAACACAAGAAATCTTCAGCATAACGATTTGCTCAAAGAAGGCTTTACCCATTTTGCGGGCGGAGGAATATGAGCACCCAAGCTATTAAAAAGAAAAACCCATTACAACAAATTCAATCTCACAGCATAATTAAGAATAAAAACCATGCTTCATTCTCAAAGCATAATTAAGAATAAAAACAACCTTTGCAGAAAATTCTTGAAGAAGGCAAGAGACGGCGTGTGCAGAACAGAAGGGTTTTGCTTGCAATGCTACAGAGTATCCATAATTTAGGAATGGTCGGCCAAGAACAATGCAGTAGTGAGAATGCTGGCGTTGTAGGTGAACCCAAGCGAAGAACCTGCAATTCACGCCACCAATGTAAAAAACATTCAATGAATATTACAAGCTACCCGATTAATTGTGGAAAATCAGGCAAGATTTGCATACCCAATCATTCTCCTTTCCTCAGCTTATCGTTGTAATTATTTCGCCCAAATCCAACAACCCTACTACTCTGAATTGTGAAAATCTGAAGAGTACTCAAGAGTCGAGACGCTTCAAGAAGGGTTAAGGAATGGAAAGATTAAAAAACTACAGTGACGCTGCAAAGTGGGTACAAATAAAGCAGACTTAATTTCGCCTGAAATGAGATAGGGCTGTCAACGGGTCGGATTCGGACCGGATCAGGAGATTCCGGATCCGAATCCGATAAGAGAATCCGAATATCGGATTCATTGTTTTTGAATCCATATATAATCGGGTCGGATCTGATCCGATTAAAGATCCGACCCGATTAATAATAAAATTTATATTTTTAAATAACAAATTTGATATAAAAAATAAATATAATTACATAATATTTAATAAATAATTATTATTTAATGAATTATTTGATAGTTTTGTTTATATTTATTTAAAATAAATTAATTTAAACTTATTAATAAAAGAAAATATATACTTTTAGAGTAAAAAATTTAAATTTTATTATTGTTTAAAATGATAAATATGTGAAAATTTTAATTTTAATCATTTTACTTAATATTATGTACTAGTAAATAATTTATTTAATTAAATATTATATATAATATCGGATTCGGATTCTTAACGGATCGTATTCCTTAAATCCATATTCGCTCCATTTATTTCGGATAACGAATATTTACAATCGGATATGATCCATCGAATATTTTTATCGGACGAATATGTTAAAATTCGGATCGGACTCGGATCGGATTCGGATTAAAATCCGCCCCATTGACAGCCCTAAAATGAGATATGAACTTCAAGCCTTAATTCATCAACAGTGCGGGCTTTCACCGGGCTTGAGATTAAGTGCCACTGGCCCATTTAAGCAAATAATTGATACCAAACACAAAATTAACCATAGTTTCTAATATCTATGAGACCTAATAACTATACCAAACGCGTTCTCACTTTCTCTAAAAGCGGTTTCACTAAAAAAAGGAAAAAAAAAAATCTAATTAAGAC
Source organism: Lantana camara (assembly GCA_037501455.1). Classification (NCBI taxonomy): domain Eukaryota; kingdom Viridiplantae; phylum Streptophyta; class Magnoliopsida; order Lamiales; family Verbenaceae; genus Lantana; species Lantana camara. Next base: position 94,997,000 of record CM074857.1, on the reverse strand, counting down.
TGACTGTCTTTGAAAACGTCCAAACACGATTTTCATAGCATTGATATCCAAAAACGCTGTTGGACTGTACATTTAAATATATTAAACAAATTAATTGTTTATAATAGGATTATTTTTAATAAAACCGCTTTCCTGAAGAGCGGTGTTACCAAAAAATAGAAAAAAAATTGATACAACCGTTTTCAGCAAAACCAGTAAAACCCACAATTAAAAGAGATTCTAAAAGTATACCAAAATTACAATAAAAAAAAGAACCCGAAAATTAGAAAATCACCCAAGGTATCAAGTTTAGTACAACAAAGACAAGCAATAGGTCCAAGACCGTAAGAGCAGCAAAGCAAGCTTATAGTTGTGCTACAGTAATGCAAGAGTTTTATGTATTTTTTAATCCTTTCGTAGTTGTTCTTTTTTGATATGTTTTTGGCTGAAATACATCGATCATTGAGACCATTGTAATGTGTTAAACAGATTCTTGCCGCCAGTGTATCAATCTTTTATTGTAAGTCATGTTGTACGTGCAACGTTACAGTTATTATTGTTGTGCTTCAATGTTTATGGTTGATATTTGATAATGTTGTATCACAATGAAGAAAGATTTAGGGAGACAAAAGAAGCCAAATACTTACTTAAGATTCATAAACAAAAACCAAGAGATACATTCCACTTAGTATAATGGCATGCATCGAACTACCCTAATACTTCCTGTCACGTGAAAATGTACAGAACAATACAGCAATATACCAAATCCATCCATAACCATTTCTCTCTAGCACTCTTCCTTTCTAGTTCTTCTTCAACTCGATATACACGCTTCCTAAGTCCAGGGATACTCTGCTGAGACCTTTCACAAATTGCGGGGCCAACACAAGTTAATTTCGAGCATCCACCATCTTGCTGCAATAATTATAAACAAAATTTTTAGGTATTCAAAAATTTTAGAATATAATTAATCTTGGACATAAGGAGTTGAATTGAGACTCATACCAATAACCTTTCGCGAACACCAATCTTTTTTCCACAACAGCAGAATTCCTCTGTGAACAAATCATCCGTTAATTGAGACCACATCGAGGGAGAGGCAAAAGGAACTGGGCCTGTATAAGGATCGTGATTGACACTCGGATCGGAAAAGATCAGCAAAGATTCCGAGCCCTCGGTAACCTCGTCAGCTTCGAGCACTGCAGTTAAGGCCAAGCAGGGGGCCACCCCCACCCCACCCCACTAACCCCACTAACCCCCTCAAATTTAATTTTTAAAATATATATATATATATATATATATATATATATATATATATATTATTGAAAATAAATTAATTAATATTTTTAAAAGTATACAATTTATTAGCTATTATATATAATAAATGTTATATTTATATATTATATTAGATATAATTCGTGAAAACTTTGTTATGACCGATCACTTTATGAAAAAATCAATTGTATTGTGTTTTTATGTAAAGAAAAATTAGTGTAATGTATCTTATTATATAGATAATGTATCATATAATATTAGAGAGGTAAAAATATCATATCACATCGCTAATTCTAATCAAAATCTAACTCTGTCAAATTAATATCACAAAAAACTCTAATTTTCAATACATATTATTTTAATAAAATGTTGTGAATTCGAATCTTAATTTCGAATATAAAAGACTTAATAGTTTTTTTTTTTAATTTAACTGTTTATATTTTAATTTACCTAGCTATAATTTACCAAAAGGATTAATTACTACACTCTCGATAGTGTATATCATAATCTCGAAATAAATTTTAGTTTTTTTTTTTTTTAAATAAGAGACCATATTAGTATTTATACATGAAGACTTTAGTTTTGAAAAAAATGGTGGGAACAAATTGAAAGAAATACGAATCGTCGAAAACAATTATAATATATGAATTATAGTGTCAAGTTATTATATATTATCTTTTTAATATATTGAGATTTAGGAATTTTCAGCACCGGCTAATAAAATTCCTGGATCCTCCCTGGCTTCGAGCATGACATCCCCTCCATCGGTCATGCAGGCCAAACTAGCTTTCTTTTTGTGAGCGAGTTCAGTGGGCCCTTGTTTGTAGCATGCACTGATGCACCTACATGTCGTGTTGACGTCGAGCTCACCTACAATAAAACTTTATTAGTTAATATATTAATCCAGATCATGTCTTTGTAATGTTCCTTTTCATTACACTAGGCAAAAACTATTAGCAGGTAAAAAGATACATCATCGTTTATAATTATGTACAACTTTTGCAGTATTAGTGTTGCAATTATTCTCTAAAAATTACCAAGTTTCCTAAAGTTTTGAAATCTTTACATATCGCTATTAGTTCATAATTGAAATCTAATATGCAAATGTAAGTTAAATGAGTAAATCCAGAACACATACTTCGTCTGCTGGAAAAGGAAAATCAACCGTAGTCGTCGGCCAAGTCAAGTTCCTCCGATGAATGACAATTTCTTTGCAGCTCCTTCGCTCCCTTCCTCCCTCTCTCTTTATCTTCTCCATTATATAAATATCAATGCTATATATCACACTATTTTACACTATAAAACTCTGAATCCATAAAAAGCTCAGAGTGAGTGATGTTATTATTATATATAGGGGTTTCTAGTAATATTGGAAAAGTGAACCGACTTCAAGTAATGGTTCTTACGGCAATCGCACAGCTTTCTGATATGAGATCACATGAAAAAATTAAAAGCAAATCTTTCGACATTCTCCCACGCAACTCATGTTGATGAACAATTACATAATGAATTGGGTAATCCGAAAAAGGGAAGAGAAATGAGAATTCTCACCTGGGTCTACTGGGGGAGGCTTGCTGCTGCAGCACTGCAGCAATTTCCCGCCATTGTAAATGAGGTGAAGGCGGCGGCTATAGAATGCGAGAAAGGTGGAAAAGGGAGGAAGTAAAAGGAGAAGATACAGGTTTAGCAACAACTTACAACACAGTTTTAAAGAAATGAGGAGACTTGTAGCAAAAGAGTAAAACAGGAAGAGGATGAAAAGAGTGCAAGTGTGCAACGAAGAGAGCGTGGGATTTTGGGGAAACGTGAGGGACTTGCGGAGGAAGATTCTCAGCATTATTTATGAGACTTGAACCAACGGATCAATTTTGAATTGATAGAATTTTATAATTCTTTAATATTTTAATTGAGTTAACAGCACCAAACCCCCTGTGTTAGTTTCAAATTGTAGAAAAAACCCTCAGTTATGGAAATTAGCAAAAAAAACCCTGCGTTATTTTAAATTTTGCACACCGCCCCTCGATCTCATTTGGTCAACTGTAAAATGTGATAAACCTAAAATACCCCTTCAGTACGGTTCCAGTACATTGTAAGTATCCATTTCATCTTTTCGAAAAGCAATTATCTAAGGTGGAAGAACTTGGTGGGAAAATTCCCTCCTTTGCCGAAACCACAAAACCCTTGTTGAGCTTTCATGAATCTCTTCGCCATTGAAATCTTCGCATCTTAATCTGGTGACTTTGCATATCTGGGCACAAGAATTGGGAGAATCCACCAATATCCGTGCGTGAAAGATTCATTGCAAGGTATGTCGCATCATCGTGGGTGGGTGGCTGCCTTCTTTCTCGTTTTTATTTCCTAGTTTGAGGTTTAAGTGATTTGCGCGTGGATGCGAACACCAATTTGAAGGTTTTTATTTTCGGAGATAAATTAGGGTTTGCGCTGCATTTGGATATTAACATTTCGCGACATTCATTTCTGATATAAGCTAAATGTTGCATTGATTTGAAAGTTAGTTAAGTTTTTGTTTCATTTGCAACCTAGATCCAGGGTTTAACTGAACGTACTTGTTTTCACCTTTTGTTTCAGAATGGGAGAAAAGGGGCACCATATTAACATGTACTATGGGGGTGATTTCGTACAAATTCCAAACCGTAGTCTTCTGTACCTTGGTGGAAGAAGATACCGCAGCGTCAAAATCAATCTTGATTATTTTTCCGAAATTCAGCTGATGGATTTGTACCAGAGGTGTAGAGGAAGAGGAAAGGCTGTAGAGTTTTTTTACTTAGAGCCAGGTCATACTCTTGAGACTGGCTTAAGGAAGATTGTAGATGGCTGGTCAATAATACAAATGCAAAACCACCACAGTGAGCAAGAAGAGATAGTAATATACTCAGTGAAGGGGCCAGCTCCAATTGCTGCATTGGATAAGGAAGGCAAAGATATTACAATGCAGGTTTTAGAAGTAGACCAAGGTCAGCCAATTCTACACCTTAGAGAACAGGGTGAACCTGAGGCAGAGGAAGCAGTTATTGATGGTAATGTAGATGAAGAAATTATAACAGGGGATGTTAATGGGGATGAAGAGATGAGGGTTGTTAATGAAGAGGAAGAGATGAGGGCTGTTAATGAAGAGGAAGAAATGAGGGATGTTAATGAAGAGGAAGAAGTGAGAGATGGTAATGAAAGTTAGGCAACTGAAACTCAACCCCAAGAAGGATTGACACAAGAAAATGTGATACTTGCTGAAGATCAGTCATCCCCAAGACATGAAGATCCATTTGCAGATTATGAATTCACTTTTGATGAACAAGTTTCTGATGCTGAGATTCCTCAAGAGCAGATGCATGAACAAGTAGTAGTTGATGATGAGCAATTACCTGCTGGGGGAGTACCTGAAGGGCAGCATCATGAAGGAGAACAAGATGTTAGTGATGGGCATGAGGCAGACATTGAAGATGCAGCTGAGTATGAAAATCTCAGTGACTTGGAACCTTGCCCTGAGATGGAGGAGGAGTTCAGACAAGCTAGAATGAATCATACATCAGGTCAATGTTGTCTTCCTAATTGTTTTATTGTTTCTGCATTACCATGCATGTGTTATTGATATGGTGAACCTGTTAGATACATATTGTTAACTGTGTAGTTGCTGTTGTGTTAGGTGATCCTGAAGAGTCACCTGGAGACAATGGGGATGTAGATTGGGAGGAGTCTGATGTTGAGGAATCTCCTAGTGATGCAGATAACCAATCAGATGATCCGTCTGACTGGTATGATGATGTGGAAGGCTCTCAAGAAGATGATATCTTCAATGAGAGGGACAACAGTAAGGAGCAGAAGAGGAAAAAGTTAAGTGAAATGAGAAAAAAAAGAATGGAGCAAAGGAGGAAAGCAAGGGTGGCAGATGTTGGTGGAGTGGTTGGAGAACGAAGCAGAGATGGAACTGAATGGTACAGTGAGAATGAAGGGGATGAAAATTTTGATGTCCCCCCTGAATCAGATCATGAGGGGCCAAAATTTGCTATTTTTAGAGATGGTGACAGTATTGATGATCTCAAATTCCATGTTGGGCTGACATTTTCAGGAGTGAACAAGTACAAAGAAGTCCTCACAGACTGGAGTGTTAGGAAGGGCTTTGAGCTTGACTTCTTCAAGTGTGAGAAAACCAGAGTTACAGCATTTTGTAAAGGAGATGGATGTGGTTGGAGAATACATGCATCAGTTATGCAGGACTCTTCACAATTTCAAGTAAAAACCTTGAAGGGACAACACAGTTGTGTAAGAAAAAGCAACAACTCAAGAGCAAATGCAGCTTACATTGCTAAAAGGATGGAAGAGGTACTTATATATGTGTGAATTACATCTAGGTGTGAGTTATATATGTGTTATATTTGACAGTTAATGTATTTGTTCAACAGGTTGTGAGGGATCATCCAGACTTAAGGATTGGTATTTTCTGTAATATTGCAAAGAGGCTAGTTGGGGTGGAAATAACTTACTTTGTGGGGTTAAGGGCCAAGAAACTAGCAATGGAAAAGCTGAGAGGGGATGATGAGAAGCAGTTTGCCATCCTCTGGGACTACTGTGAGACTGTCAGACAAAAAAACCTTGGAAGTACAATTATATTGCACATAACAGATGATCCAGAGACTCCAAGATTTGACAGGCTATATTACAGCCTTGCTGCAATGAAGAATGGATTTTTAGATGGATGTAGGCCCTTGATTGGTCTTGATGGATGTTTCATCAAGACAGTTCATGGTGGTCAGTTACTTGCAGCAGTAGGGAAGGATGGCAATGATAATCTCTGGCCCATTGCAGTAGCCTATGTGAAAAGTGAAAACAGTAACACTTGGAAGTGGTTTTTGCGTACATTGATGACTGATTTGGGTGGTGCAAAAGGAGGGAGATGGACCTTTATAAGTGATAGGCAAAAAGGTCTGTTGGATGCACTGAATGAGGTTGCTCCTGAGTGTGAGCATAGGTAATTCATGCTTTTTGCATCCTACATTTAATTTTTGCTAAAATCAAATCTGTTTTCTAATATATTTGATGCTTGTGGTAATTTTTTTTATTAGGTTCTGTTTACGACACTTATATCAGAACTTTAGCGTTCGTTGGAAGGGACAAAGGATGAAAAATCTTTTCTGGCAAGCAGCATCTGCTGCCAACAAACCTGAGTTTAGGGATGCAATGGATAGTATCAAAACAGAAGATCCAAGGCATGATGATGGCCAGATGACAGCATACGATTGGCTAATTGCATTGCATCCTGACTGTTGGTCAAGGGCCTACTTCAGGAATGGCTGTAAGTCTGATGTGTTGGTAAACAATTTATGCGAGTCTTTCAATAACATGATTTTACCTGCACGAGAAAAACCAGTGGTAGACATGTTTGAGTGGATTAGGATTAGGGTCATGAATAGGATTGCTGTTAAAAGACAAGGAATGTCTAGGTTTCAGGGTACTATATGTCCTAATGTATTGAAAAAAGTTAACAGGCAAGTAGAATTGGGCAGGAATTGCATTCCTCAGTGGGCAGGTGATATGGAGTTTGAAATTCAAATGGATGGGGATCAATTTGTGGTGAAATTAGATAATAGGACCTGTACCTGTGGTCTTTTCCAATTGAATGGATATCCCTGTTGCCATGTTGCTCCTTGTATAACTTATATGAGGCAGCAAGTTGAAGATTACATCGACGCTTGCTACAAAAAACCAGCTTACATGGAGGCATATAAGCATGTGGTGCATGGTGTTCCAGGAAAGAAACATTACATAAAAACTGCCCACACACCACTCAAAGGACCAGAATACAAACCCAAACCTGGAAGACCCAAAAAGGCACGCAGAAAGGGAGCCGACGAAAGGAGACAACCAAGCACCCGAGTGGGACTAACACATACATGTAGTAGGTGCCTTCAACTTGGTCACAACGTCAAGAGTTACACTAACAATCCTCATCCCAACTCAAGATTTTACACTGTAGGAATGTTGCTTTAATAATTTCAATTGCACAGTTTGGAATATTTGATAAATTTGAATTTCTATTGCACAGGTTGGATTAACTGCCCTGGACACACGCTCTAGAAGACCTACAGTACACTTATCTATCCTAAAAACTTAATTACTTACTAATATTGAATTAGCAAAATGAACTAATACCTCGATTTCTGCAGGTACCAAGTCAAAGGGGAAGAAGGAGGGTATTCAACATAAGAAGGGAAAAGAATGCTGCTGCCCGGAGATCCAGAGCAGCTGCAACTGCAGCTGCCAACAACCAAACTACTCAGGACCAATCTTCCACACCAAATCCAGCACCATCTGCACAGCCTCACACACCAACTAATGCTGGATCTTCAACAACACCCTCCGAGGGAGTTACAACACATAGAAATGAAGCTCCACCTCCTGAAACCGCTGGCCCGAGTGCACCCCGTCAAAGAAGAAGGCCATGGACGAAGAGACCAACCGAAGAAGAAGCGTTTCGGAACATAAGAGGACATGCTCAGAAAAGAAGAAACAATGTGCCTTGGAGACCTTGACTATGAAGTTAGCCAGATCTGGATCTGTAAAACAATGCCCTTTATTTTGTTATGACTCTGCTTTAAACAATGTTTGTTGGAACCTTTCAATTGTGGTCCACTTTTTGATAGGTGGGATGTGTAGCCCCACACTAACATTTATCTTTTTTTAAATGGGAAAGGGTTTTTTGTTGGTGAATACAGACATTAATGCCCATCTTTTCATGCCTAATACAGTATGTTAAATTTATTTTGTGATTCTTGTGGATGCATAGTTCTGTACTGCTCAGTAAAATTGCCAATTCATGTTACAATCTGACAGGGTTTTTTTGGCAACAATTTAAAAATCACAGGGTTTTCTTGACAACAATTTCAAATCACAGGGTTTTTTTTGCATATTTAATAAAACACAGGGTGTCTGATGCATAACAAAGGGGAAACAACCTTGACCAAACATCATCGTCTTCAATTTCATTCCCAAATGCAGTACATACAACCTTGGGTGCAAATCCAGAAAATTCAATACAACTTCAAATAAACAGTACATGTCATTTTAACAACAGAATAACCAACAACAAGAACAATCCCATACATATGGCCCATGGCAGAACTTCTTTCTTCTCATCAACCTTGAATTTGGACATACCAACCTCCAATTCCCCAGAAATGCTGTGAGCTTCAGATTCATCTTCAAATTCTTTCAAACCGTCGCAACGATTGTTGTTTCCTTCCGCAATACGCTCCCATTTAGCTCGAATAGGGTTTGCCCAACTGAAATATGAGCATTTGGAAGAGGCACAAGAATAATACAAAATCCCTTTGCTGGGTTTGTTCAAGATTCAACAACCTTCATCGAAGCCTTCATACCACAATAACAGTTTGGCATGGGAGGATATCGAATTTCGAACTCGGACTTCATCTTCTTGGACCCTCCCGCCGTGAAGCTCCTTGAGGCAGACATTTGTGTGTTTCACGATCTCCAAGGTTGAAAAATTGAAATGAGTTTGAATTCAATGACCATGGATCAGACAAAAGCCAAACAAAGTAAGGGCATAAATGACTTTTCACTCCAAAAAACCCCTCCATACACGCAGTCAACGCGCGTGCGGAGCACCCAACGCGCTCAGGGTTTTTTTTGCAAACTTTTTTAAAACACAGGGTTTTTTTAATGATATTCCATAAGTCGGGGTCTTTTCTACTCTTTTCGCCTAACACGAGGTAGTTTTCAGCAATTTACCCTATTTTAATTTCAAGAAATATATTTATTGGTTGTTTTTCTTTTCCAAAAAATCTTAGTTGCCAATTTGAATGATAATAATTGAAAAAAATTATTTATTAGTATTATGATATTCTGAATTTTCAAAATATAAAGTATTGGTAATTCTTTATAAACAAATACTACTATAAATTAAGTAATCAAATTAGAAAATACAAACTATGCCGCGTAAACCGGAATGCCAGAGGAATATTGTGGCACCCCTACGGTGGGTCACCGCATCCTCCACACCAAAGCCTAATCCATATACGAGATGGGAAGCCCGTACATGAATCAAGCAGAGACGAACGGGAACAGACAAAATCACACTCAAGCTAGGCGGAACTTAGACCCTAACTTCAAAATCAAACGACAAACCAAATACAAAAGCGGAAGCATTCACAACAAATTAAATCATGCAAGAACAGTTGACGGGTTCAATCTATCCCTAGAAACCTGTCCTGAAATCATAACATAACGTAATCAAAATATACATATGTTCCTTCATACATAATTACAACATATCCAAACATACATATCTGAATTCAAAATGTGAATGCAAAGGACTCAGACTCAACAAAAAACTCGACAGACTCCAAGAACCAGACTCACTCCGCGTAGCTTGAACTCCAAATCCAAGCCTGCAAGCTAAAAACGCTGGGGAGGGTGAGAGGGTCAGTCACACTGACTGAGTGAAGGGGTACCCACACACACCTACATATATATAAGAGCACAGCACGTTCAAATATAAATGTTCATGAATCTGGGGATAGTTTTTACATACCAAAGCATTTACCCGTGATAATATATATATAAGAGGTGGCTTAACAAAACGAGGCTTAGCTTATACATTTCAAAGCATACGTTCATATCAAAGCATAATTTAGCAAATCATTTCCTAGAATGTTTTATTTGGTTAAAAGTATTCCAAATTTTACCTTAATTTAAGAATCTATCCCCGTTTCACGAACTATAATAAATAAACAGAACGCTCGGCGGGTACAAACCAAACTCCTCAAAACAGATCACATGAAAACGAAAGAAAACAAAACAAAGCATAATGTATCTTAACAGATCATACCAATCTCTTCTCCAGGTGATGGAGGGGTTGCGCAACCCTAACCATCCATACAGGTGAGGAGAGTGCAAGCTACTCCAAACCCTCAGGATATCCATTCCCCACCAACCTCCTGGTGGGTTCAGGGGTAATCCTTAACATTTGGAGACTATGCCCAGGCCTATCCCGATGTCCCGATGCCATCTCGGGCAGCTTGGCGTAATAGAATCCGAGGCCCAACAGACAGACAGATTCATATTCAAATTCAAATCCATATTCATATTCATAACCCGCTATCGACATACTTACCATAACATACATATATACGTACCATACGTTGCTACAACCATGCTTTGCTTACCTCTTCATGTCACTTCGTTCTTCACCCTCCTAAAGCGGGATGGGGCTCATGAGAGGCACACGGTATGAAGCATAATGCTTTACTTACCTCTCCATGTCGATTCTATAGCTCACCCTCCAAACGCGACGTATGGCTCACTCAAGGCACACGGTTTGAAGCATAGTGTAGCATGGCCCAAAACATAACAAAACCAAAAGCAAGCATACAGACGCTCATACAGAGCGTTTCATACTTTCAAATCATACAATAAAATCTTCAAATTACATACATTGCACAAATTTACTTATACTTAAGGCTTATAAGTCGCATGCATTCAAAAACAAGCACGTTGCATTAGGGTTTAACTATATCCTAACATCACCTTACATCGATGAAGCTGTAATCACGACGATTGATCTACCCCAGAATAAACACGGCTAACGAAACACCACCCGGGTGTACCTAGACAAACTGAAGACTAATAAAAAACTTAGACTAAAAAATGAACCACATAGACGCACGACGTATGCTCAAGCACTTAAAAGACGCAATCACGTAGAAATAACACATATTCATAAAAATCACATTCAAAAAAAGACATTTCATAGCTTAACATATTCATTCATACTCATGAAACACGTTAAAAAATGTTCATGTGCACAATTAATGAATAACACAACTTCTAAACACCTAACAAGATTCGTGTAAACAATTCACAGTACTCAAGCAACATAAAATGCATTTAAGAACAAGTACATACACATAAACATGATATAATAAGTTATGAACAAGTTCGGAGGTGGAAAGGTACTAGAAAAATGGGATAAAGCCACGAAAAGGGGTTCCGAGTGAAATTAGGCCAAAACTGATAGTTTTTCCGAAATGTACAAACTGTAGTAAAATGGGCATAACTTTAGTTTGCGAAGTGGAAATTGAGTTTTACTTATTAGATATGAAACTAGAGAAATAGGGCTTTCCAAAGACATATATCTCAACTTATGATTCAAAGGGATTCAAAAATGGCGTAGATTTGAAGTTGAACAACGGTAGGATTCCGGCGAAGTGGCGACACAAAATTTAAACGGATAAATCTTCTAAACCAAAAAAGATATGGACAAACCATAAAAAGGAGAGTGTTTTACACTAAAAAAGGTTTGTTGTGTCAAAATATTAGGCCAATCGGAGTTCGTTAGGATCATGTTTTGGGTGGGATAAATGCGTAAAACAAGTATACAAAACAAAACGAAACGAAACAACACACATATACACACAAGGAGGGGAGTCACGGGGATGACTCCCCCGCAGCACACACACGCCCTCATGGGGGTGACTCAATACAGGCCTTCAAGGCCAAGGGTTCATGGGGGTGACCCTTCTAAGAACAAGCTTTGTCACGGGGGTGACTCAAGGCAGCGGCCACCCCCAAAATCTTTGGCCAAGACACGGCCAGGTGGCCCAGGTCTCCTCTTCTATAATGGGGGAGTCATGGGGGTGATTCCCCACATCTCGGAGAAGACAAGGCAAACAATGATGCAGCAGGGGCAAAGGCAGCAACAAAGATGCAATAACACTTAAAATACCCCCTAATTACATATTTAAGTCCCAAATCATGCACTTAATCACTTGATCACATTTTTAAAGCATTAATTCTTGTATTAAACATGTTTCCATTGAAGCTAATTCAAGGTACATAAATGGTGATTCAAGAAATATAACACCAATACTCAAAATTTCAACGAATACGTAACAAGCGAACTCAAACGAACAACATACTTCAATCTTGGAGCAAATAATTCTAGAATGTAGATATGAGAGCAAATTTTCATATATATATATATATACACTATTCATCATCTTCTACAAGAGAAAGAAAACAAGCAAGAAAAATGAGATTTAATCAGATAGAATTGAAGCACACGAAAAGAGGAATTCATAGCTTATCTTGGATCGTTGATCGAGCGAGAGACGGAGACGATACTAGAGCTCTTAGGTGTGAGAAATAATAAACCCTTCTTCTTGTCTTCTTCTCCCTTCAAGAAAAATTGTAAAGAAATGAGAGAGAAAAAGGGTGGTTTGATCTAAAAGGCCAAGAAAAACCGGTTCGGTTCAATTGATTAGAATTTAAATCGGTAGAGGGTTCAAACGGCTTTAGAAAAATACGAGGCTTGTTCCGTTAGACCAGAATCATCGAAAAAAATCCAATGGTGAAGTCAAAATTCGAATCCGAATCCCCGAGCTCAAGTTAGCCGAAGAACGACTCAAAATTCCTAATAACGATTAGGTCCCTAAACTTCAATTAAATGGACTTTTGAGTCCAATCACATAATAATTAATTTCTATGGTAACAAATAACATGAAATAAAATTCATATTGTCATGTAGAGCAGGCGACGTTACATATTTCACATATTTGAAATTAAAATAATTAAATTACGTAATTAAACTCTCTCGTGACGTCATATCTGGATTGCCGAAGAGACGGGGTGTCACAATCTAACCCCCCTTAAAAGAACCTGGTCCCCAGGTTCTATCGTACGAGTTAAACCAGGATTAGCCCGATAAAGGTCTTCAAACACAAAAGGGGTTCAATCGTTTACTTCAAACTCCAAAGTAGTGGCTTAAATCTCCAATTCAATTCGGTCATTGAATTGCTCGGTCAACTCGTACGATAAAGAGGGTCTAAAGTAGATTCATCTCTCGTCATTTAAGTTCATTTCAGTCAACTCTTGAGCTCGGTGTTTCTTGATTAGCGCAATTAACGAACTCACGCCTCCCCACAACCAAGCCCTAACAAAATCTCTTCCTTGCCAATGATCTAAGGTTCGAAGTGTCTAACGTCCGAACCTTCTTCTCTCACTATCAAAATTCTTCGTAGAGTTTTGTTGAATTCGTTGCAAAGCATGACCCTCATCTAACCACATGACAACGAAACTCGCACTCTCAAAGCTACTCCATAGAGAAACTAGCAACCAATAATATCGGATACATACATAGCACAATTAAAGATGCATGATGCACATGATATTTATGTTAGGTGTACCATTCACCGAAACTCCTTGGTGCTTTCTCTTATGAATGAGTTTCGTAGATCAATTTCCCAACCTCGATCTCAAGAGTAGGTCCTAAATTTTGACTCATGTTTTCCCATGTTTTCAAAATCTCGTTGGCATAATCAGAGGCATGAGAGGAGCATCAATCCCTAACAAATAAACACTAAATATGCATGCCGGGTTCACGTGCAATTGAAATGCATCACATAATTGCCACTCGAGCACAAAGTAAATTACCGATAATAATCACAACATATGGGCCAAATAATTACAAAAGTAAATATGATATGGATGCACGTGCCATGTGTGACACCCCGTCAGCTCGCACGTACAGGTTTGTGCCACGTGTGAGTTTAATTTCTGTATTTTCATTTATTTTCATATTAATTGACACATTTTATTTGAATCACATTGATTTATTCAATTCTTATATGAACTATGTGAAATATTTGCTAAATAATTGCCCTATTTGAACGTTTGAATTGAATTTGAAACCCGAGCATGCCTACTTTGTGTATAATGGGAATTATATGATTCTTGGACTTAATTGTATGATTTAGTTTTGTTTTGGACTTGTTTGAATTTGTTTGGACTCAATTGAACTTTTGTTCAAAGTTTTGGGCTTTTTTGCAAATTAGCCCCCTTTGAGTCATTTGTTCGTAACTTGAGCTCGGGAACTCGGATTCGAGTTTTATCTTTGCTATTAGATTCGAATTGACAATTCAGAGCCAATGGAAAAAGCCTTGCACTTTTCCGATGCCGTTTTGACCCCCAATGATGCCGATTTTGACCCTAAGTACCTAGAACGCACCTATGAGTCCACTTGAGAGCTACTAACCTAATTCGTGCACACTAGCCTTGACTTAATACACCCAAAAGCCATCTCTCTCCTCCCATTTTCAGCTGAAATTCGAACACTAAGAGAGTGGAAGAAGAGAAGAGAAAACTCCATATCCATTTCCTCCATTTTTGAGACCTTAAGCTCAAGATTTGGTCATTTCTTGCTCCAATCCTTAAAGGTAAGTATGGATTTGAATTCGCCATGATCTTGTGCTCATTATGCTCTACTTGAAACTTGCTATATGTTAGAAATTCCATGGATTTGGCTTGATTGATGAATAGTAAGGGTTGTAGAGATTTTTGAAGCTTATGTGTATCTTTTGCCTTCATGGAGTTTATGGCTTGTATGATTGATCCTTGGAACTTATTTATTGCATATCTTGGGCTTAAATAATTGGTAGTTGAATGAGATTTGATTCACCATTAATTCTCTTATGAGTTCTTGCAAGAATGGGTTGAAATACTTGTACTTCCATTGATCCTTGCTTTCTTGATTGATTTGCATGAGTTTAGATTGGTATTTGCTTGAATTCCTTGCATGATCTTGAAGATTAATTGCTTATTACCTTCTATATATGTTGTGGCTTTAGTATGGTATGATTTTTGAGGGGTTTTCATGTTCTTTCCTTGTATTTTTGGAGCAGGGGTACCGACACCCCGTGTACCCTCGTATTTCATGCTACTGGCCTCAGACACGAGGGTGTCACCATTTGTACTAGGGGGAGGACATGCCCATGTCTGAGGGAACTTTCAGCCACTGACCTCAAACACAGAGGTGTCCAGTTTTATGCTTGGGAAGTGACACCCCCTGTCACCCTCTCTCACTTGTGACAACAATTTCCCACTTGTTTCGTTGATTCCTAGGTTTGTTTATGATTTTCTTTTTATTCTAACATGTCTTATTATGTGTTACTAGCTTGTATTATAATTTTGGAGCTTTTTGATATGATTTGTTTGAATTATGATTCGATATGTCTTAAGTGGTACGTTTATGCACTTCATATGCATTCATGAGCATTGTCGAGAGTCTATTTGGTTCATAATTTAGTCTAAGTCTCGGGTCTTGTGTTCTTGTGTTGTAGAGCCTCTCCCAAACGTCCACGAGCCCAAAGTTTAGGTGCCCATTTGCTTCTTTTGATCGCGATCTCCACTCTCTTTTGCTATGGTGAGGTTTAGGTTCTTCTTTTAGTTAAGTGACCTATGGCCTTATATGTTATGATTTCTCACCCCGCATGCGACTATATATATATTATATATAGTTAAATACGTGTGTTTAAGCTATGTTTATGATCTTAAGAATAAGCTTTACATTTATGAAATCGGTATAAGTATGAGCATATATAAGCTTATGTTTTGAATTCGTTTATGTTATGTATGAGCGAGATATGCCCTGAAAGATGGGAAATTGGTAAGGTTTGGTATGTTGGGCCCCGGGAATTGTGTGTAAAGACGCCCGGTACAGCATGGGTCGTCGAGTTAAGCCTGTACATGATTCCTCCTTGAAGTATTTACGCACGACTCTGAAGGAGGGGGAAAAGGTGTGGTACATTGAGCCCTTGGTGGATAACAGGGGAAGGCACATAGTGGGTTAGCTACCCCGTGTGTATTGGTTAAGTAGGTGGAGAGGGTTTGATTCCCGAAACACCAAGGTTGTTGGGGTTGGAATTGATTTATGATTTCTTTTTTTATGTTATGTTATGACGAGTTAGAGAAGGTTCGTTCTTGCTGGACATATGTTTATGTTTGACGGATCGTGAATCGAGTTAGGATTTTTTTATGTATGTTATGACGAGTTAGAGAAGGTTCGTTCTTGCTGGACATATGTTTATGTTTGACGGATCGTGAATCGAGTTAGGATTTTTTTATGTATTATATGTTAGCTTTTAAAACTGTTTTGGTATGAAAAACCTTAGCTCGATTCATGGCCATCACCTTTGATATTTGCTATGCTCTATATGTATTTAGGTGTGGGTGTGCGTTTAGCCCCCTCACTCAGTCGAGTTTAGACTGACCCTCCCTTTTTACCTTTAGTTGCAGGTTTGGCTTGAGCTAGGCGGGAAATACATCGTCTTTTAGTTGTACTTTTGAGTCTAGGTCGAGTTGCATACATATTACTCTCTACTTTTGAATACTTTTGTTATGTATTTGTTATATGGATTGTATATTTTGGAGCTTATGAACACTTGATATATATACTCCATCTATTATGGGCCTTGGCCAATGTATATTATGTATGTGCTTTTGTTGAGCTCTTATGGATCCTGTTTGTTGCTTCCGCGTTTTATTTGATTGTGTTGTGCGCTCTGTCTAAGTCTTACACCCACTTAGCCTAGAGTGTGTGTGTAGGTCCCCGTTCACCTAGACTTGGGCTCATGTATGGAAGGCCATTTCATATGTGGGTTCGGGTGTAGGTGCGGGGGATGTGGTGGCCCACTGCTGCGGGCGTCATACCATGGATGCAAGTACCTCTATCTCCAAGTTCATTTTGATCTCTCCTTCTAAACTTTTGATCCCGTTTTTGTTGTTTGTTGGCCTTTGATCGATTGCAATCGGAAACCTTGTGCTCCGTTGACCCGCAAGCATAGTACCTCTTCAATCTATCCCGATACGCCTTGTATATATGGTTGGTTCCTCCACAATGGGCACACGATCACGATTCTTTCTTCAGCCTCAAAGGATTTCCAGTCTTATACTTCTTCCCACGAATCTTCCTAGCTCGAGTACCATGTTGATAGGATCTTCCTTCCACTTGTAAATTGGAGCACAATCCCTCAAATCTCGACCCCGATACTTCTTCTTCCTTGCTTCTTGTTAATTTTGATTTTCGACCCTTAAAACTCTTGTCGTGCCTTTATCCCACATGCACGTATCCTTCGCAAGTAAAGCCTACTTGAACTCATCCCGAAGGCCTTCCATGAAGTATCTAGCCTTCATCCCATCGTTCCCCATAATCTGGGGCACATACACCCCACCCTCTCGAATTCCTCTATGTACTCCGAGACCGTTTTATTTTCTTGTTTTAGGGTGAGGAATTCCTCTAATCTTCGTTCTTGTAGAGCGGTCAGCGTGTACCTCTTCCTAAACTCCCGAACGAAAGCATCCCATGTCAATCCTTCACTTGCTGCTTCCAATTGGAAGACAACTCTTTTCCACCATTGCCTTGCTTGACCTTGTAGGAGTAACGTAGCTAGGAGGGCTATGTCTCGAGAATTGTGTGGCCACACTTCAAATATGCTCTCTATTTCTGAGAGCCACTCTTCAGCACGGATGTCGTCACCTTCTCGAAATTGGGGAAGATTAATGTCTTGAACTCTCGATACAACATCGCCACCGGATTCATAGGTCGAGCTTCGGTCGAGGACTGTCCTTGATCACGGGGATGTTGGTGGGAAGTTTGATCTAAATCATGTCGACGTGGTAGCATCCTGAAAACCTCAACTATTGTAAGATAGATAAATGCATGTTGGTTAGTACGTGAGTATGACACATAATTAAACCAAGTAAGGATAATCAAGAAATGCAATGCATCACAAAAGATAAATCAACAAAATTATAAGAGTCCAAATGCATATCATAGCAAATTGGGATGCAAATGCACACACATAACCACATTGTCCTAGGTCGTTCGATCTAGATAGACACAACTCGACATTGAACCCCGATTTTACAACCTAGAGCTCTGATACCACTTTACGATGTAGAACCCTGCACAGTGGGTCACCATATCCCTCGTACCAAAGCCTAATACACATACAAGATGGGAAGCCCGTACATGAATCAAGCAGAAGGGAATGCGAGACAAACAGACACGCACTCAAGCTAGGCGAAACTTAGACCTTGATTTCAAAATCAAACCACAAAGTAAATACAAAAGCGGAAGCATTCAAAACAAATTAAATCATGCAAGAATAGTTGATGGGTTCAATCTATCCCTAGAAGCTTATCTCAAAATCATATCATAACGTAATCAAAATATACATATATATAAGAGGACAACACGTTCAAATATAAATGTTCATGAATACGGGGATAGTTTTTGCACACCAAAACATTTGCCCGTGATAATATATATATAGGAGGTGGCTTAGCAAAACGAGGTTTAGCTTATAAATTTCAAAGCGTATTTTCATATCAAAGCATAACTTAGCAAATCCTTTCCTAGTATGTTTTATTTGGTTATAAGTATTCCAAATTTTACATTAATTTAAGAATCTATGCCCGTTTCATGAACTATAATAAATAAATAGAACGCTCGACGGGTACGAACCAAACTCCTTAAAACAGATCATATGAAAACAAAAGAAAACAAAACAAAGCATACTATAGCTTAACAGATCATACCAATCTCTTCTCGGGGTGATGGAAGGGTTGCGCAACCCTAACCATCCATACAGGTGAGGGGAGGGCAAGCTACTCCAAACGCTCAGGTTATCCATTCCCCACCAACCTCCTGGTAGGTTCAGGGGTAATCCTTAACATTTGGAGACTATCCCCAGGCCTATCTCGATGACCGATGCCGTCCCGGGCCGCCTGGCGCAATAGAATCCGGGGCCCAACAGATAGACAGATTTATATTCAAATTCATATACATATTCATATTCATGACCCGCTACTGACATACTTACCATAACATATATATACGTACCATGTGTTGCTACAACCATGCTTTGCTTACCTCTCAATGTCACTTCGTTTTTCACCCTCCTAATGCGGGATGGGGCTCATGAGAGGCATATAGTGTGAAGCATAATGCTTTACTTACCTCTCCGTATCAATTCCATAGCTTACCCTCTGAACGCGACGTATGGCTCACGCGAGGCACACGGTTTGAAGCGTAGTATAGCATACCCAAAACATAACAAAACAAAAACAAGCGTACATAGGCTTATACATAATGTTTCATACTTTCAAATCATACATCAAAATCATCAAATTACATACTTTGCACACATTTAATTATAATTAAGGCTTATGAGTCGCATGCATTCGAAAACGAGCACGTTGCATTAGAGTTTAACTATATCCTAACCTCACCTTATACCGACGAAGCAATAAATAGGATGATTGGTCCACCCCGGAATTAATAAGGATAACGAAACACCACCCCGCGTGCATCTGTACAAACTGAAGACAAACAAAAGACTTAGACTAAAAAATGAACCACATAGATCCAAGGAGTATGCTTAGGCACTTAAAAGATGTAATCACATAGACATAATAAATATCCGTACAAATCACATGCAAAAGAAGATATTTCATAGCTTAACATATTCATTCATACTCATGAAACACGTTAAGAAATGTTCATGTGCACAATTAATTCATAACACAACATCTAAACACCTAACAAGGTGCACATGCGATTCGTGCAAACAATTCACAGTACTCAAGCAACATAAAATGCATATAAGAACAAGTACGTACACATAAACATGATATAATAAGTTAGAAACAAGTTTAGAGGTGGAAAGGTACAAGAAAAAGGGGATAAAATCACGAAAAGGGGTTCCGAGTGAAATTAGGCTAAAGCTGACAGTTTTTTCAAAATGTACAAGCTGTAGTAAAATGGGAATAACTTTAGTTTGTGAATTGAAAATTAATTTTTTCTTATTGGATATGAAAATAGACAAATA
This sequence comes from Lantana camara, assembly GCA_037501455.1. NCBI lineage: Eukaryota > Viridiplantae > Streptophyta > Magnoliopsida > Lamiales > Verbenaceae > Lantana > Lantana camara. The sequence goes on along the minus strand of CM074857.1, from coordinate 94,977,048 downwards.
TTTTTTTGCACCAACATATGGCTCGACTCATAATTCAAAGGAATTCGAAAATGGCATAGGTTTGAAATTGAACAAAGGTAGGATTCCGACGAAGTAGCGACACAAAATTTAAACGGATAAATCTCCTAAATAAAAAAAGATATGGACAACACGTAAAAAGAAAAATGTTCTACACTCAAAAAGATTTGTTGTGTCAAAACTTCAGGTTAATCGAATTTCGTTAGAATAAAGTTTCGAGTGAGATAAAAGCGTAAAATATGCATACAAAACAAAACAAAATGATACAACACACATATGCACACAAGGAGGGGAGTCACGGGGGTGACTCCCCCACAGCACATACCGCCTCACGAGGGTGACTCAATACAGGCCTTCAAGGCCAAGAGGTCATGGGGGTGACCCCTCTAAGAACAATCTTTGTCACGGGGGTGACTCAAGGCAGCGGCCACCCCCAAAATCTTTGGCTAAGACATGCCCATGTGTCCTCTTCTACAATGGAGGAGTCACCCGTCTTAGAGCTCTCAATGCAGCCACAACTCGAAGAAGACAAGGCAAACAACGACGCAGCAGGGAACAACGCAACAACAAAGGTGCAATAACACATAAAACACCCCCTAATTTCCTAATTACATACTTAAGTTCCAAATCATGCACTTAATCACTTAATCATATTTTTAAAGCATGAATTCTTTTATTAAACATGTTGCCATTGAAATTCATTAAAGGTACACAAATGGTGATTCAATAAATATACATCAACACTAAAAATTTCAACAAATACATAGCAAGGGAACTCAAACGAACAACATACTTCAATCTTGGAGCAAATAATTCAAGAATGGAGATATGGGAGAAAATTTTCATATATATATATATATATATATATATATATATACTATTCATCATCTTCTACAAGAGCAAGAAAACAACCAAGAAAAATGAGATTTAATCAGATAGAATCAAAGAACATGACGAGAGGAATTCATAACTTACCTTGGATTGTAGATCGGGTGAGAAACGGAGACGATACTTGAGCTCCTAGGTGTGAGAAATGGGAAATCCTTCTTCTTGTCTTCTTCTCCCTTCAAGAAACATTGTGAAGAAATGAGGGAGAAAAAGGGTGGTTTGGTCTAAAAGGCCAAGAAAAACCGGTTCGGTTCGGTTCAAGATGGGTTCGGTTCAATCGGTTAGAATTTAAATCGGTAGAGGGTTCAAACGGCTTTAGAAAAATGCGAGGCTTGTTCCGTTGGACCTAAATCATCGAAACGAATCCAATTGTGAAGTTGGAATTCAAATCCGAATCCCTGAGCTCAAGTTAGCCGAAGAACGACTCAAAAACCCTAATAACGATTAGGTCCCTAAACTTCAATTAAATGGACTTTTGAGTCCAATCACATAATAATTAATTCCTAGGACAACAAATAACTTGAAATAAAATTCATATTGACACGTAGAGCATGCGACGTCACGCATTTCATATATCTGAAATCAAAACAATTAAATTACGTAATTAAACTCTCTCGTGACATCATACCTGGATTGCCGAAGAGACGGAGCATCACAAATATACATAAATTGATGCTGCATTATTAGAAAGTTAATGGGTTATATGATACTGTTAGACTCACCTTGTATACAAGTTAAAAAACAAAAATCGAAATGTTTAAATTAGGATAGAATATCTAGATTTTTTTTTTATATCTTTAACAACTATGCAATCTCCTTTGAGCCCAATAATCCTCCATCCAAAATCAGGATCTAACATAAACCACAATAATTTTGACTTACTGTTGTGAAATTTATGTGAATTACTCTCAATTTTCTTGGGAGTAATTCGATTATTTTTTTAAAAAAATGGAGTAAATAAAAATTTATAAAATCATTCGTACTTTGCTTTTTCCTAAGAAATTTTCGATCCTTTTTAACTAATTAAAAACATTTAATTCAAACGCAATATTAGTTATAAATTGTTTGCATATATCTTTTAAAAACTGAGTTCTATATAAATATTGAAAATGATAAAATAATAATTATAAACAAATTAAAATAATAGATATAACATACATCAAAACATGAAATAAATTAACAAAACATTCATGAAGAATTCAATTTAGATGAAGAAATAAAAAAAATTAACACATATTATATACTTTACGTTAAATTTTAGTGTACCTTTTTGTAATTTGAACTTTTAGGTATAGAAAATTTTTAAATAAGAAACTCTATGGAGTCGATTGTCGCTTAGCTAGGTGTGGTTTTTGTCATGTCTCCGATTCACAATCGCTTAGCACGCATATAAATTGTTCTATTTCATATGCGGGTTGTGCTTCAATGCGGGAGATGTGGTGGCCTACCTATTGAAGCTCTACAACAAAGCTATAATAGGGTTTGATGGGTGACATCTAAAGAGTAAACATAAAAGGATTCTATTTGACTGATTTAGTGGTAGATCTCAATAAGAACTTTCCCTTGGCATATGCAGTTGTATCTTATGAGACCAAGAGACTTTTCGAGTTAGTTTTTCATAGTACTGAAGATAGTCTTGGGAATTCAAAATGGTAAGGATTTCACTTTCATTTGTCAAGGAAAAAAGGGCTAATCTTAGCTTTGTTTAAGGTGTTCCCTATTGCTGAGGTTAGGTTCTGAGTAAGGCACCTAATTGCTTTAAACATTTGGTCTGCCTGTCACATAGTTTGGAAATTAAGAATGTAATGTGGAAAATTGCAAAAGCAACATAGTTAAGGGAGTTGAAAACAAAATTTACATTTATAAAAAGATAAATATCCTGATGTAGTTGACTAGCTAAGAGACAAGCATCCACATGGAGGGTTAGGAAGCCATTTTCTGGAGTTCTTTAAGTGTGATCAACATCTAAACAATTCATGTGAGTTCTTCAGCAACTGCATATTGGAGACAGAGATAACTTATTATAGCAATGCTTGAGAGGATTAGGGAATACCTAATGAAGATCTTTAAGAGTGAAGAGTAAATATTTTGACTACTATGTTTGGTTGATGCTCTTATGTATTTTTTTTTTTTTATCATATACTATTTGTCCAAAAGTATTAGAAATTTTTTAAAATTATGGCAAAAAGGTAAGTGGTTGCAGGTCTGTCAAAGCTTCAACATATCACTTTTAGGTATCTTGTGTAGATGATGGTAAGTTTGCAGTGGATTTAAAGTCAAAACTAGAAGCTGTAGGAAGTGACAGTTGACAGGAATACCTTATAAATATGCCCTCAGTGCTATTTACAATGAAAAGTAGGAAATTCTGGACTATGTAGATGACTACTATCACATAAGCACCTTGTTGAAGGTATATGTTGGCATTGTCATACCCATCAACAGCCAAGAAATACATGGTAACACTTATTTCATTCGACCCTTTCCACCCACATTAGGCAGACCACCAAGACTTAAAAGGAGAGGTATAGATGAGCCAATTGTCGAGGAAAAAGGGAAAATAAACAGGAATGTGTTAAAAAAACATAGAACATTCTAGACTGCAATATACTACAACCACTAGCTCGATTAGAAACCTCCCGCGAGAGCATACTCGGATGTAGATAAGTTGGCCACCTTGCTTTATTCTGTCCTGACCTACTTGATACTGTTAAAACAAAGTTGGAAATGTTAAAGATAAGATCTTGGACAGTGTCTTGTAGTTTCAAACTTTCTTATTTCACAGTTTCATTATTTATTTGTTGATTTTACTACAGAAGATTTGTGAATCCTCACAAGGTGTAATCCAAACTGAGAATGAAGCTACAGTCAATGTGGAACCTGACATTCCATACATATCTCAGGTAATTAATATGTTAATCGTGATGAACATATGAAATATGACATTCTGATATTTAATTTTAGAAAATTTCCTTTAAGGTCTCACAAGAAATATTACCACCAATGCCAACTAATCCAACAAATTTGGTAGAAGATGAGATGACACAAAGTCCCGACATTTCACTATTCAACATGTTTGATGTTCCAATGGTGCGAGGACCTTCAATGTTTGAGTAGCTTAGATTGGGGAATGATAACTTGCCACCAACAAGGTAAAGGCTAAGTTGGTTGGTGGATGATATTAATCAGAGGTCCTCAATGACTACTTTGACAAAGAAAAAGAGTAAAGGAAAAAAAAATTAAAGGAGTAAAAATGAAATATCTCCATCTTTTCTTAGAGAAGATATCGTGCTTTCACAGCAAAGTGTTTGTGGTCTAACAATAGATAAAAGGATTATGGTGAAGGGTGGCAGGAAATTAATGAAACTTATCGGCAAGTTTAACTAAGAAGGGACTTGGGAGGAGGGGGAGTTTGGTTTCTCCGTGTTCAATTTACATAAACATCGACAACTTTTAGTTGCCTATTTTGTCTATCTTTAAGGTGGTATGCACTTTGTCTACTCTCAATATTGTCCGTAATTCCCTGTTTCAGGACATTATTGGGGTTAACTTGTTCCAAAAAAATATAGTCTATAGGTCAAGTTAATATGAATGTAATGAACTATTTAATTTTAAAATATGTCAGTCTATGATCTTGTATCTATATCAGCAAAAATTGTACTACTCTAGACCAAATTCTGAGGAGCCTCTTTTGCTTTCCAAAAATAAAATTTCTATCTTTTGGCACTCTAATCACCATCATTCGACTTAGGGTCATCCTATTTAGGTTTAGACCCACTCATTTCATCATTCTCAACTCATGACACTGTGCAGTATCATGCCCCTCATGATGGCACTGAAAATGAAATTTCAAAACTCTCTCAAACTCGACATATTGACCCAATTTTGCTCTGAATATGTAAAACTAGTTGCCGCCAAAGGCGCTGCTACAACCTTCATTGTGGGGTCAATTAATTTTTTATTTTGTATATGTATAAATATTCATTTTTCATATGTTTTCAAATTTGTATTAAAGAATGGGTTTTTGACCCATCTTAAAAAAAGAAAAAATTGTATTAACTTCTTAAATTTGGAAATTGTGTATAACATAAAAAAAAAAAAAATTAATAGCCCAACAATAAAAATAAAAACTATTTAATGTCGCCCAAAATATTAAACACCCTAGAGAATTTACACTTTGTGATTTTCTTTAATATTATATATATATTTTTTTAGACAAACACCAACAAGGAACAATTAAGGAACTACAGACTCTGACTGCAACAGACAAGAAACTGCAGTAGACAAAACACGAGCACTGACGTAGGCCGAAGCCGCATGCCTAGCAAGGGAATAAGCCACACAGTTGCCCTCTCGACAAACATAACTAAAAGAACAAGAGTCAAAAGAGGAGCTAAGATTCCTAACATCATACACAAGATTGGCCACCATGGAATCATCAGCCGGCAAGGAACGAAATCTGGCAATAAGGTTGAGGCAGTCTCCTTCAAGAATGATGTTATCCCAACCATGATCTTTAGCCAAACGCAGACCTTCAACAGCTGTCTAAGCCTCTACAAACTCAGAATCCAAGTTACCAATTTTAAAACCACAAGTCCAGCCCAAACAAGTACCGTGAGAGTCTTGAGCCACAACTCCAAAGGCGTCTTCATTTCGCTGTGGAAAACAAGAACAATCCACATTAATTTTAATAAAACTAGGTGGAGGAGAGTCCAGCGAGGGGACGAAACTGCACGGGGCCCAACAGAGCAAGGAGCGTTCACCTCGTAAAAAGCCCGAACAAAAGAGTCGACAAAATTGACCACATCCAAGGGGGAAGACTTTGCATCCTCCATCAAAACGCGATTCCTAAAATACCAAATACCCCAAATTGTAGTAAGGAACAACCTCGCCTCAACATCTGACAAGACTTTAAGAGTGTCAAGGATCCACTTACAAGAGTCGCCCGACCACTTGGAAACCAAGAACCAACAAATAGAGGTGCAAGCCCACACTTGTCGGGCAAAAGGGGAAAAAATGAGAGCATGGTCAATCGTTTCATCCAAACAGGCACAAAGCGGGTACACAAGATCCGATGGGCAGTGACAAGAGTGAAGAATAGAAGCAGTAGGGATGGCTTTGTTACAAACCCGCCAAGAAAATAGATGAACCTTTGGCCCAACATCTACTTTCTATAACAAATGCCAAGGGGGAGCCTCCTGAAGCATGGAGCATGAGGCGCTGGACCTACAAGCAAGCTCCAAGTCAAGAAAATAGGCTGAACAAACTGAGAAGATCCCATTTTTAGTAGTATGCCAAATCATAACATCAGGCTAAGGGGAAGAACTGAAAGGAATCGAAAGAATCACATTAGCATCCAGGGCAGAGAAATGGCAATTGATGAGCTGATCGTTCCACTCATCTTTGTTGGAGCTAAGAAGGTGACAAACCTTGGAGATATGAGGAGGCAACGAATCAATGATAACAAGTTTAAAAGAGGAATGACTCAGTATCCAACGATCATTTAAAATGTCAATGAGGACGCCATTACCAATTCTCCAACGGGAGCCCGCCACAATCAAGTCCCGAGCCCCAAGAATGCTTCTCCAAGTGAAGGACAGAGAATGACCAAGAGCAGCCCCAAAGAAGTCCGATTGAGGAAAATAGCGAGCTTTGAGGATCCGAGAAAGTAGGCTCTCCGGATTTTTGATAATTCTCCATGCTTGTTTGGCCAACATGACCCGATTAAAACTCTTAAGATGACGAAGACCAAGGCCTCCAGAGAACTTACTCTGGCATAATTTAGCCCAGGCCACCCAATGAATTTTATTCTAATTTCTATTATTCTAAAAGAAATTATCAATCAACGACTCGATGCCCCTTAAGAAGGTATCCGAAAGATGAAAGCATCCCATAGCATAGGAGGGGATAGCGAGAAGAACAGATTTAATGAGAACTTCTTTCCCAGCCATAGACAAGAATTTTTCTGCAAAGCCCTGAATTTTGCTCCACACATTATCCCTTAAGTTAGCGAAAATAGCTCTCTTCGACCTACCTACCACCGAAGGGAGGCCGAGGTAAAGATCATGATGATTTACCCCACAGACGACTTATCCTTGTTTACATCCTGATCCAAAACCAAAGCATAAATGGCATGCACTCTGTTTATGCAAGAAACGACTTCCGGTATGGCCTGACAGTAGACTAAAGTATCATCAGCAAACAATAAATGAGAAACCTGAGGAGTATCCTTACAAATAGCCACACCACAAAGTAACCCACGTCTTTCTTCTTCCTGGATCAAACAACTAAAAAGCTCTACACAGAGAAGAAAAATATAAGGGGAGAGAGGGTCTCTCTGTTGAATACCCTTCTCAGGAATAATATGACCGAACTAGCTACCGTTGAGCACAAAAGAATAAGAAACTGAAGACACCCACCGCATGATAAGACGAAACAAGATGGGGGATGGGGGAAAACCTAATCGAGACATAAGATATTCCAACAAAGGCCACTCAATCCTATTACAAGCTTTACTCATGTCAAGTTTTAAAGCCATAAAACCCTCTTTACCCTTATTTTTCATCTTAATGAAATGGTTGATTTCAAATGCAACTAGAACATTATCTGAAATCATTCTACTCGGGGTAAAAGCTGATTGGGAATGAGCAATGAGATTACGCATATGGGGTTTTTACCTATTAGCGATAGTCTTAGAAGCAATCTTATACACCACATTACAGAGACTAATAGGGTGAAACTGAGAGACAAATTCTGGGTATTTACACTTAGCTATAGAGCAATATGGGTAAAATTAATCGAGTCAAGGAAGCACAAATCATTCAGATGACCTAAGACACATGAAAACAGAGAATTACCAATTATATGCTAATACTTTTGGAAAAAGATAGAGGGCATAGCATTGGGGCCCGGAGATTTAAGAGGGTGCACATCGAAAAAGGCCCGAGTCAGCTCCTCAATCGTGAATGATCTTGAGAGATCATTGAACATCAAGTCATCCACCCCTAGCATCACAGACCTCAGAGCCTCATCGATCATCTCCAGCAGCAGATTGTCAGACTTGAAAAGGTTCTAGAAGTACTCAGAGATAATCTTCTGGATTTGGTCTTGATCAAAGTAGAGAATACCAACCTCATTTTTCAATCCCTTGATTGCATTATTCTTGAATCTAGCAGCAGCTTTGCTATGGAAAAAGACAGAATTTCGGTCGCCTTCCCGAAGCCAATGAGTCTTACTACGTTGTTTTTAGAACATCTCATTCAAACGGTGCATCTCCTTGAGCTTAAATAAGATCTCCTTTTCCAGAATTTTACTCCTACAAGTAACAGGGTTGTTCTAATATGTGTGAGCTCCTTAGTGAAATTATCAATTGTGCGTTGCGGTTCGAAATAGAATTCTTCTTCCACTGAATACAGTATCGTTGACAATCAAGAAGGCTATCAAAAAGTCCCACCTAATTGCAACCGTCAGTAGAGACTGTTAGGAATAGGGCCCTTAAAGCAGTATTGTTACTTTACTATTTCCTTATAAAATCACAAACAGTCTTTGAATAATAAACAAAATGTTTTTATTCATGGGCAATCACTTATTTATGTGCTTATTTATGTCTGTTTGGGTTTGATTGTGTTTTGCATGTTTTGAACTCCCCTAATCCGATGAGGCCGTTAAGAACTTTGCCCTTATGGGAACGACACATGAAACAAGTTCTTAACTCCATAGACGAGGATTAGAAACTTTTCCAAGTCGATGAGTCCGACAGACAGTGAGATTGTCGACCTCGACTCCGTTGAGACATGCTTATGTGATTATGTTCTTCAGAAGGATCACTAAGTTTCATGGAGTGAAGTGCATACGATGATACGTTCGTAATATATGAGGGTGATTGTTACAAGAACTTCATCACTGAGATGTCCCGCGTAAGAACATTCCTAAATGGGAAAGAAAGTTTCCAAAAACTTCCAGATTAGGAAATATCTCACAGGTCAATAACATGATTAATAATCCTTTGACTTGAGATTCTGTAATGTCTCATATGAGCTAACTCTGTAATATTTGATATAGGCTCAAAAGGATGTCGCTATATAGACACCTAAACCACGGCCTATGTTGGGATTACACAAGTGGCATATGTAGAATTAGTAGAATCAATAAAGGACCTACACTTGTTAAGAACAAGAAAGATCTCTCACTAATTAAGTGTTTCGTAGTTCATTAAATATTAAACCCTTGGCCAAGGTGGATAAAAGATCAAGACATAAAGAAAATGGGGTTTTCTTGGATTGAGATCTAAATGGATATAAAACTAACTTAACTTTGAAGATCAAGAATAACAAGGATCTAAGATTATTCCCATGCCTTAGTTCTTGATTGAGAGATGGAGTTGTAGGAGAATTGTATTTCACTAATTGTCATTAACTGAAAGGTTCTTCGATTTATTTCGTTATTCGGCTAAGGGTCACACATCTATTGCTAGATTATGATAGTGTGATCTGTGAACTGATTAATTAATTATGAGAATTTATTAATTATTGTCACTACTAATCGAATAATGAACCTAAAGGGTCACACACAAATGCCAGGTCACGAGGGTTTTGGTAGGAAGTTAATTGGATTGATGAAGGATCAAAATGTTGATCGAAATGGGGCCACGAACACATGCACCCTGCGTGACTGCCACGTGTCATGCACACGTGGCATTGCACGTGTGGTTAATCTACACGTGAATTCTTTTCTAGAATTAATTAATTTTAGTGTTTTAATTAATTATGAATTAATTGTTAAGTCTAATCTCAAAATAATTAACCCAATAAATAATTAATTATAAATTAAGTTATTTATTGACTCTTGATATTTGACTTTATGTAAGATAAGGTTGAAAAGTCAAACTTCCTATTGTAGGAGAGAGAAAGGATTTCTTGGATTATCTTGGAGAACAAGATATGATCTTATTTTCAATTAAAAGATAATAATTAATTAATGAATTAGTGAGCAAGAAATCAAAGACCCATTAAACTTTGGAAGCCTCTAGGGTTCGAACTCCCCTTAGTAAAAATACAAGTGTGGGGCTTCTCTTACACTTTAGACCGGCATTTTTAAAGCGTTAATTAATTTTGAGAACAATAAAAGAAGAGTTTTCAAAGTTAATTCCTAGCCAAAACACAAGCCACAGAACTAGCATTCCCAATAGCTGATCGTGATCTAGGACTGGTGTGGATACGCTTTGGAGGATTACCTGCTTTGGGAACTTTTTGAGGACCGTTTAAGGGACAATCCGCACGAAGGGTGTTTGATAGGCGGTACAAACTCTGTGTTTTCCAACAAGTGGTATCAGAGCAACCTTGCAACTTTCGTTTCAGTGTATTCAGAATAGAAGGAGAATTTAATTTGATGCTATTTGGGGACAGAGGGTTAGGGATATTCGGATCAGTGGTGAGTGATGGGTTATGGGTATGGTTCAAACTTGGATAGGGGATACCTTTGCTATTGTGTTTTCTTGATGGGCCGGCTGGGAAAGGAATTAACTTAAGGTGGTGTCTTGTGGGTCCTTTTTGGTGGGTTGATATGGGCTGAAGTTAGAAGCTGGAGATTGGGCTCTCTGTTCGACTTCATATTCTCGTAAAAGACGTTGGGCTATGGGTAGGGGGTGTAATCGGCTAAATTTAGAAAAGGTTTAGAGATTACAGACGGAATACTAATTGATTTACTAGAATAAGGGGTGGTAGCGTGCAAAACATGCGCTAAACCTACCTGCTCTATAGGTTTACCCTTGAGGTCAGAGATTATGTACTGATTTGAAACGAGGATGGCTACACCAGATTGGTTGATGGGATTTGGGATATTCTCAGAAATGAATGAAAAGTTAGCGGGAATGTTTTTTAGGTTTTCAACAGACTTTGTGGAGGAGCTGTTACCGACGGTTTCACGGTGGTTTGGTGATCGGAAAAGAGGAATAAACATGGTTTGGTGGCAGGATTCATTGACTGATTTCTCAAGTTGCTTGGGGGTTCCTATTTCAACCAAATTCCAAATGGGTAGTGTGGAGTAGGGTCCTTGAAACCTTCCTCAAATTGTTTCTCGCAAAATTGGGCCATATGGTCGCACATACCGCATAGGAAACAGAAGTTGGGAAGCTTCTCGTAAGTAAAAGTAAGAAGGTATTCATCTCCTTTTTCATTTTTAGTTTTCAGACATCTTTTCAGGGGCTTCATAATGTCAATAGCAATGCAACCTCGAAGACTATCACCTCTGTGTTTTCCTCCTTTATCCGAATCCAGTTCCTTATATATTCCTATCTTGTTTCCTACTACGGCAGCCATATCCTCAGTCATCTTCATAAATGGCAGTCTTCTGATGTGTATAAAAAACTCACAGAAATCAAGATTAACCTGTAATGGGTCGTCCTCTTCCTCCACCATACCCAGCACCAGGATATATAAGTCGAAATGCTAAGGACAACTAGCAAGTGCTCTCTGTCTATCCAGCGTGTGGTTAAATGCCGTAAGGAAATGTCCATTTGTGAGTCTTATCATCGACATTCCCTTCATAGGATTGATTGCCTTAGAGATCGTGAATTGGAGATCCTCGAAGTTAACATTACGTCTCATAAAGACCCTCCCAACGAGGTGATATTCCGACTATTTTTTTACCCTTCCATGTTTCCTCTAGCACCAGCAAACCATCCTCTTCCTCTGCCGACAGGTTAAGCGCCCCACTTATCCATTCCAGTTCATCTTCCATGTTCTTAGCAGGGTCTGTGATAGCAACTGGGAGACAGAGGTTCTAAAATCCCGCGGGCTTTATGAAGGAGAAGAACAGCGAGACCTCACCTGAGAAAGAAAGGATAATAGGACGTAAGAAGGAGAGGAAAAAAGAAAAAAGAAAAGTGAAGATAAAGGAGAGAGATCAGAAGAACAAAAAACACAGTCCGAAAGAGCTCCAAACTCTCAAGAAAGAGAGACTCCCATTCTCTTAGAGAGAGAAATTTTTTGGTTTTCTTTAATTTCAAAAGACATTGTTTTTCTTTCAATGTTTCTTTATTATGAGTTAAAAAATTTTTAACTCACTGTCTAACAATCCTGGAGTCGTTCTTGGTTGCCGCCGACAGTGGCTTCTTCAACTCCATCTCAACATAAGCATGCGCAACTTAGGTTGTGGCATACTTCTTATTTATCTCATCCACACAAAACAGTCGGCCCACTCTAGCAACAACACACAACAAAGAATCTTCTTTATGTAGCATAGTTTGTATACCCAAAAATTTATCCCAAACGGGGACAATGGAGGATTCCTCCCTTGAATTAAAAGTTGGTGTTTAGTTAAATAATATATTACCAAAAATCATGAAAGTAAACTATATCTTGCATCCACATGCAATTAAAATATTTTTTCTAAATCTAGTCGAATCTATACATGTCTATACTGCAATAAGCTCAATTTAAAATCCCCTTTTGGGTTCAAGTCTAGCGATAACCATGCAATCAAGACAAAGACGGGCAGCCACGAGAAAATTTACCAACCAGAGAGAACCGAAAAGGTTGACACAAATTTTCAATTTCTTGATCCAAAAATGTAATATTTTCCAAACCTTGTTTGATCGAGTATTTTTTATACCTTTTGTAATTTGAGGGCAAAAAAGATTGAGACTCATTTAAGGGAACTAGTGGCACGAGAATCATGGCACGGTTGCGCCCCGTGTTCACGCCCCCGTACAGTACTAGAGCGTGAGATGCAGCAACTCCAACATATATAGGTGTGGGTAGGGATGGCAATGGGCCGGGTCTAGGCCAGACCCGCCCCGTGACGGGTCCAGACCCGGCCCAGACCAGGTGGACCCGTTGGACCCATTTATTAATTTTTGGTCCGTTTAATTCTTTTTTTATCTGATTAATCCATTTTTGATACATTTAACCTGTTTTTCATACCATAATTACAATATCTAACAAGATAATTGATATTAATACTCTAATTATGCACCATATGTATATAACATATTAATACTGTAAAAATATATATATCATGATTTGATATTTTAGTGTATAGTTAAAAGTTAAAACCATAAATACAAACGTTTCTACTTGGATAAGATTTTTGAGAATTATCAGGCTTCAAGTGTCAAGACTGTCAGCTATATTTGCCAAGCCCACATCATTTAGGTGACGGCAATGTTTGGACCATTTACCAAGCCCAGTCCAACAAGCTTACAAATATTGTTCGGATAAAATAGCCGTATAAGATAGTTCGATCTTTTTTCTTAAAAATTATGAATCATAATGATAATCATTATTATAATTCATATGAATACTATTTGATGCTATCCTAATTCACATAACTATGTTTCATTTCATGTTCTCATGTTATTATTTCATCGCTATTATGAAATTATTAATGCATGGGCTCATAGACCTTATTGTTACTGTATCACACGAAGACTTTATTTCATGATGCTATAAGCCTAGAGCTTGATAGTTCCTACAGGCATCCTGGCCCGACTAAACAGGCTCGGTTGCTGCTTCCAACAAGTGGGCGGGCCCAATAGACGTCTGAGCCCAGCAAGTATTTCTGACAAAGGAGGAAACAACACTTTGGCCCAACAAAGAAGAAAGAGAGATATGAGCCCATTTATAAGAATAAAGAAAAGGGATAATACAGAGACGGTTAATCCGAAGAGAAAAGGGAGGACCACTTTCAAAAAGTGGGCACAACAGGCTCGAAGAAGGGGGGAAGTTAGTTTCCCAAAAAATAGGGAACTAACTCTCCACAAGGGATAGAGTCTTAGGTATTTGGAGAATTAGACTCTCTGGATATATATATCAGATTTAGGATATAGAAAGGGGAGTACGTACTCTTGGGCATTTTTCTCTCTCTATAATCTTCTTTAAAACATCAACAATGCGTTTTCTTTCAACTTAATTTAAATTCTTTGTTCTCACGCGCATATCTCTACATTTCATTCGTTATTCTATCAACGACTTAATTAAATTTAGTGGTGTTGTGATTTATCGCGCATCACTTGGGCCGTCTGTGGGAAATCTCGAGTTAAGGCGTGAGATTTTCCTTTCAACTATTTGGTATGGCACTAGAGAATACGGAGAAGAACAGGGACGAAACCACCCGCCCACCTGCGGGAACCGTTCCCAGCACTCGGAAAGCCGGTAACCAACAACATACGGGCAATGGATCCGGTACCAAGGTAGGCACTGACCCACAGGTTGCAGGCGATGGATCCGCTAAAAACTCGCAGATCGTTGGGGATGATGCCTCTGTCACGCCCAGCCTAATTGACCCTCTCGCAGCGGATAGTACGCCTCTTAACTTGGTCACCGCTTCGCAGCAGGGGAATAGAGGCGGAACACAGACTCCTCTCCGTATAACATGGGAAGGGCTCAACAAAAGAGTTATGGACTTGATGCAGGAAGCAATCAGGAACTCCACCCCATCTTCCCAAATTAGTGGAGCCGTACAGGGGCGATCTAGACCGTTATGCCTAGGGCACTACAAGAAGCATTGGTGGACGAACCAACAATGACAACCCAGCTATAGGTGGGTCAAGGAGCCACTGCTCCGGTTGGTAATACTCTGATTAACCAAGAAGCAGGAACAAGCACCCAGACCACACAGGTACAGTTGGATCTCTCCTCGAACGAGGAAGGACGTACTCTGCCAGCAACCTTTCAATCCACGCACTTGCCTACAGGCGCGAGAATAGGCCGGTCCAACCAGACAGGAGCGGGAAGACTAGGGGAGTTTTAGGTCCTCATCAAACTGCCGAGGAAGTCAATATCAATTCCAACGTGAATCTGTAGAAAGGCGAGAATATAGGAATAGCAGGCAATGGAGGGTTGCTAGCCAACCAAGGAATAGGTACACACGCGACAACCCAGCAGATAACTGGGCCAAGTGCAGAAAATGAAAATGGCCCTGACTGGGCCGCACGACTGCTCGAGAGGCTGAGCAACGTCGAGAATAAGCTCCAGGTAGGACCGCAGAGGATCCTTAGGAGAGGCAGACCATTTAGCCTGGAGATCATGGCCGACGAGCTCCCTAATAATTGCAAAACCTCAGATTTACCTGAGTATAATGGAAGATCGGACCCCCAACAACACTTGGACCGTTTTGAAAATTTGGCGCTCCTGTATCATTACACAGATGGGGTAAAATGCCGAGTCTTCCTCACAACATTAATAGGTACAGCCCATGAGTGGTTTAGCCAACTTCCTCCAGGGGCGATTCGTTCGTTCGAGCAATTCGCGTCACTTTTTCTCCACCAATTCGCTAGTAGCCGACCCCACCAGAAATTAACCCAGAGTTTGTTAGCAATGAGGCAAGGGGATAATGAACCCCTCCGTAGCTACATAACTAGATTTACAAACGCAGGATTAAAGGTCCCTTCAGCCACACCCGAAGTGAAGATTAGTGCCTTCACGTTGGGCCTGAAAAATAGGGAACTTTTTAGGTCATTCGCAAGGGATCCAGCTCAAAGTTGGGACGGACTTCTAATGAGGGCCGAGAAATATGTGAATTCTGAAGAAGCAGAGGCAAGCAGGTTCGGTGACGCAGGAGAGAGTCGAAGGGACCGCAGGGAAGACGGACGACTTCCGGGCCCCTTCAAGCGATCCAGGGGAGCAGATCACCGAGAGCGCACAACGATCCAGGTGCCCAGGGGGGACCGTTACACTGAGTTGCGGACCAACCCGACTAAAACTCTAATGCAGATTCAAGATAAGGATCTAATCAATTGGCCTAGGTGATCTGAGAATGGGCCCCGAAAGCCACCTTCATGACTCTTTTGTCGGTTCCACAACGAATACGGGCACGATACGGATGAATGCCGACACCTCAGGGCAGAGATCGAAAGATTAATACAGGAAGGATACTTGCAGGAATTAATTTGTTGGGATAAAGCAAAAGGCTGGGAGATGTTCCCTCGGAGGGAGATGATAGAAAGAGATCAGGCAAGAGTATACACTCCTAGAGGAGAACCAGGCATAATGAATCCAGGCAGGCGAACTCAGTATAGAAGACAGGAGGACCCTAAGGGGAAGCAAGTCCCTGGGATGCCAGGAATAAAGAAAGAGCCTGACGTGCAGGGGAAACCAGCACCAGCTAATGTCCCACCGAGAAGAGGAATCATCAAGATGATATCGGGAGGACCAACAGATGGCGACTCCCATCGAGCCCGAAGGGCTCACACCAGGGCTGTTGGACAGCAAGAACAAGAGTGTGAACCTGTCTTAAAGGTGGAAGGAAGCTCACCGTTTCCTACCTTGCAATTCGGTCCTGACGACCTGGCAGGATTACAGGTTTCTCACAATGACGCCTTGGTAATCACAGCTGACATAGCTAGTTACGAAGTGGAAAGAATCTTCGTCGATAGCGGAAGTTCAGTGGACATTTTATATTATGAAGCGTATCTGCAGATGGATCTGGGAGAGATAAAGTTGGAAGAAGTCAAAACGTCATTATATGGTTTTACAAGGGAAACTGTTCGCCCCAACGGAATTGTGGCACTTCCTCTCTTAATGGGAACACCCCCACTTACAAAGACCAAGATAGTACATTTTCTAGTGGTCGACCTCCCATCCGCGTATAATGCGATATTAGAGAGGCCTGCTACGAACGCTTTCCAAGCAGTGATATCCACATACCACATGAAGATCAAATTTTCCGTGAAAAAATGAGTAGGAGAAGTGGCGGCGAGCCAACATACGTCCAGGAAATGCTATGTTAAAATGGTGCAACTAGCGGATAGGAAGGATGCTGAGCAAAAGGGTGTAAAAAGAACCAGGAGTGACAAAGGAAAAGGTATGATGGAGTACGATGAGGAAGGGAACGAGAATAATGCTCATCCAAGGATCCAGCCCACGGAAGAATTACTTTCGGTGGAGCTGATTCCGGGCGATCCTGCAAGGGTGACCAGGATAGGTTCGCAACTCGAGCTTGAACTGGCAGGAAAATTAACAGATTTTCTCCAAAAAATTGAAGATGTCTTCGCAGCATCATCTACGGAGTTGAAGGGAATAAATCCTTCTGTGGCGGTGCACAGGCTAAGTGTTGATCCCACAATCCGACCAGTTAAATAGAAGAAGCGTGCACACGGCCCGGAGAAGGATAAGATAATACAAGGAGAGGTGGAAAACCTGTTGCAGGCAGGATAAATAAGAGAAATTCGGTTCCCTGAGTGGCTATCCAATGTGGTCTTAGTCCCTAAATCAGGGGATAAGTGGAGAATGTGCGTACACTTTAGGGATTTGAATAATGCATGTCCTAAGGATTTCTATCCGCTGCCCAACATTGATCAGCTAGTGGATTCGACCTCAGGTTGTGAGCTACTAAGCATGATGGATGCCTATCAAGGGTACCATCAGATCCCATTAGCTCCCGAGGACCAAAAGAGAGTATGTTTCATAACGGCGGGGGGAACAAATTGCTACGTCGTAATGCCCTTCGGCCTAAAAAACGCAGGGTCTACCTACCAGCGCCTGGTGGACAGGATGTTCAAAGAGCAGATAGGGCGTAACATGGAAGTATATGTGGACGATATGCTGGTGAAGAGCAGGAGGGCTGTGGATCATTTGACAGACCTGGAAGAAGCCTTCCAGGTACTCAGGAAATACGGCATGAAATTGAATCCAGCAAAGTGTTCTTTCTGAGTCAGGGGAGGAAAGTTCCTAGGATTTATAATGACGGAGCGAGGAATAGAAGCCAATCCGACCAAAATCCAGGCAATCCAGGATATGAAGGCTCGTACTACAGCATATGAAGTACAGTGTTTAACAGGCAGGATCGTTTCTCTCAGCAGGTTCATACCTAGGTCGGTGGAGAAGAGTTTGCCTTTTTCTCGAGTTTTACGCAAAGCTAGCCGTTTTCAATGGAACGAAGAATGTCAGAAAGCCTTCGATGATTTAAAGCAATATTTGGCGAAAATACCCCTCCTTGTTAAGCTAATCCCAGGAGAACCGCTCTATGTCTACCTGGCAGTTACCAGACAGGCTGTTAGTGCCGTCCTGGTCAAGGAGGAAAATGGATCGCAAAAGCCCATCTACTACGTTAGTAAAGTCTTACAGAGAGCTGAGCAACGATATACCAAAGTGGAAAAATTATCATTAGCCCTGATGGTGGCAGCGCGGAGGTTGCGACCTTATTTTTTGTCCCATGCTATCGTGGTTCGTACGAACCATCCGATGAGACAGATATTAGGAAAACCGGTGGCGTCTGGAAGACTAATCAAGTGGGCTATGGAGTTGGGAGAGTTTGACATCTCTTATGCCCCTAGAACTTCCCTAAAGGCGAGAGATTTGGTAAATTTCCTCTGGGAAACGACCACATCCTCCCAGCGGGAGGATCGACCTTGGCTGCTCCATGTGGACGGATCGGCCACCAATGCAGGAAGCGGCGCAGGAGTGGTGCTGACCAGCCCTGAAGGAGATGAACTGGAGTTTGCCGTGAGATTCAAATTCCAAGCTTCAAATAATGAAGCAGAGTACGAGGCACTTATAATAGGAATGGGTTTGGCAAAGGAGGCAGGCGTCGAGAAGTTGGTGGTGTACTCAGATTCACAGCTCGTAACATGCCAGGTGGAAGGACAATACAAGGCCAAAGATGAAAGAATGATAGAGTATCTAAAGAAAATAAAGAATATGGAAAAGGAATTCTCATCCTTCCAGCTATGCCAAATACCCCGGAAGGAGAACACAAAAGCTGATGCTCTCACCAAGTTAGCTAGTTCGTTAGAAGAGCTTGGATCAAGGAAGATTACGGTTCTAACCTGGACTGCTCCTGCTAGGGAGCAGGAAGTTTTAATTACCCAGGATGATGAGGACTGGAGAAAGCCAATAGTGGACTATTTGGGTGGCGGAGCGATACCTGCTGATAGGAAAGAAGCGGCGCGTTTGCAGGATAAAGTTGTAAGGTTTGTGTTGCTCCAAGGTGTGCTATACAAGAAATCTCTAACCAAACCGCTACTTAGATGCTTATCAGGAGAGGAAAGTCGATATGTGTTGAAGGAAATCCATGAGGGGAGTTGTGGAAACCACCCGGGTTGGACTACGTTAAGAAGGAAGATCTTGAGAGCTGGGTACTTTTGGCCTACTCTGAAAGAAGATGCAAAAAATTTCGTGGCCAGGTGCGAAAAGTGTCAAAGATATGCACCCCTGATACACCAGCCAGGAGAACATCTGACAGCCATGTATTTCCCATGTCCGTTCGCAAAATGGGGGATCGATATAGTGGGCCCCCTCCTAAAAGACAAGGGTCAAACAAAGTTCCTCATAGTAGCCGTGGATTATTTCAGCAAGTGGGTAGAAGCGGAGGTCGTAGCCAAAATTACGGAAGAAGAGGTTATAAAGTTTTTTAGGAGAAATATAGTTTGCAGGTTCGGGATACCACGCGAATTGGTTTCGGATAATGGAAGGCAATTCAGGGGAGCTCGACTGCGGTCTTGGTGTGAGAGCTTGCAAATCCGACAATGCTTTGCGGCGGTGTATCACCCACAAGCAAACGGGCAGGAGGAGGTGATTAACCGCCTCATCCTACATGGAATCAAAACCAGGGTAGAAAATGCGAAAGAAAGGTGGGCGACGAAACTTCCCACAGTTCTGTGGGCTTATCGCACTACACCAAGCAGCATGACGGGAGAAACGCTATTCAATTTGGTATACGGAGCAGAGGCGGTCATCCTAGCGGAGGTAGGAGTGACATCGCATAGAGTCGCCACTTATAATGAACCAGAAAATAAACGTTAATGAGGATGAGTCTAGACGTGATTGAGGAAGCACGAGATCAAGCTCTCATACGAATGGCTAAGTACAAAAGCAGGATGATCAGTGCATATAACAGGAAGGTCAAAGCACGAGGGTTCCAGGTGGGGGACCTAGTTCATAGGAAAGCGGACACCTTGAAACAGATTGGAAAGCTCGACCCAACGTGGGAAGGACCATTCAAGGTCATCAAGGTAATAGGACGCGGGGCATACGAGCTAGAAGATATGAGGGGAAGGGCACTCCAACTCCCTTGGAACGTGCAGAACCTACGAAAATTCTATACTTGATACCCAAGGGAAACTCCTAACAACAGGTAACATGTCATGCTAATCTACTTTTATCTTCGTCACCTGATGTTATGATGAAAGATGCTTGGTGTGTCCTTATTACGAACTCATGGGTTGAAAGAACATAATATGCAAATTTCATTCTTCTTTGTGTATCCAGTCTTGGTGTTCTAAGTTGTAATTATTTAGATGAATAAAAAACTCTCACAAAATTTTAAGATTTGACATGCAACTCTGCTAAGCCCGACACGCTCGGCATATCTCAATATTTATGCACGGAGTCGATCACATATCCTCCTACGCATCGATCTTATAAGCCCGACATACTCGGCATATCTCAATATTTATGCACGGAGTCGAGCACATAACCTCTTACGCATTGATCTTACGAGCCCGACACGCTCGGCATATCTCAATGTTCACTCACGGAGTCGATTGTACATCCTCCTAGTGCATCCTACAAGCCCGATAAGCTCGGCAGGTTACAATATTTTATTCAAGTAGGCACTCACACAGGTATGTTTCTTTCAAACAAGAAAGGAATAGTGTAATGCATTCTCCTTCATTTTTACTCATTGCACGTCTCCGTAAGGCATGTGAAATTCAGAATACCAAAGATAAAATAAAACTAAAAAGTAGGAAGATTGCCTTATCCAGAATTTCAAAAACATACTAGAATATCCGAAAAACAATATTGTTCAAAGGGCCGAATAACGGCAAAACCAACCTAGCAATGTTTTTAGTCTTGAATAGCGTTAAGATAGAAGTTTAAACCAAATAAGCATAACAAAAGATGAAAATAGGAAATAGAGGCTAGGCTTGCAGGTAGGAATGATGACTCATCCAGACCCCTCGGTCTCCTCTGACGAACCAGCTGAGGTAGGAGGGTTCGGACCTGGGTCCTTGGAAGCAGCGCTACCTCCCTGCTCCTTAACCTGGATGGTGGCATGATCATCACTCAGGAGCCTCTCCAGCGCCCGAATCAGCAGAGGATTTCTTCCCTAAAAAGAACAAACAGAGGTATGATAGACGCGCCCGCTTAGAAAGAAAGTATGACAGGGAAAATGCATACAAATCATAAAACGTACCAGCAGAGGAAGGCTTAGGAATGGCACGGTCAGCAACCTTTCTGCGATTCTCAAAAGCCCTATGAGCATCCAAGAAAGAGAGATCCAGCTCAGCAGGTATAAATCCAGATGAGATGAACTGATCAGTGCACGCTTTGAAGCCATCCGAAAAGCAGGAGACGGCAGCTTTGCCCTAGGCCAGCTGGGAGAGCCTACGAATTTCCTCCTAGAACTCATCAGATAGCTTGAATGAGGCCACCCCTCTAGATTGAGCTGAGGCCCTAAATTTCTTGCCTGCCGAGGTGTTGGGAAAGTCTTGATAGGCTTGCTGACGGATCTCCTTTTTTTTCTGATTCAAACTTTTTCAGCTCGACCTCTAAGGTCTTCATAGAAGCTTCGTATTGCTTACGAAGAGCCCGCTCCTTCGTATAATTTGCCTCCAGGTGGGAACATTTCTGGGTCAGTTCCTGCTCCGCAGGGGAGGGTGACGAATCCTGTCGCAGTAGGTGGGCAACGAGCATTCCTGCTTGCAGGAGAAAACAGGAAGAGGACAGTAAATTAAGCAAACGTATCAAAGGGTAACGTATTAGGACCGTTGGCAGAAGAAACATACCTGAGAGACAGCCAGGGCAGCTTGCTGACGAACCTTTTCAGGAGGCAGGTTCGCCATGAATGCTTGATTAGTAGGAGGAGTCATACCCTGCAACAGCTGCATACCTACCCCGCCGTCCTGGTCAGCTAAAACAGAGGCATTGAAAGGCACCTCTAGAAGAGGGCGGAACATAAGGTCCGTTTTTCCAACATTTAGCTGGGATGACGATGGAGGGCGCCCTGCCAAGGGGGGAAGCCCTGATGCATCAGGAAGGGTTGGCGGGGAGAACTTGGAGACTTTCAGTTTCCTAGAAGAACCCTCAGATTCATCAGGACGACGCTTTCACTGACTTATCTGAGCGTCCAGGCCCGATCCTTCAGCGTGGGTCCCAGGCAAGGGCGCGCCGGACTCGTGGGGGGGGGGGGGGGAGGAGGGGGGAGAAGATCCCAGCGATGCTTCTTGCGAGCAGCTGAGTTCTTGGTTTGGGCCTTCACGATTAAATTGGTAACTGCGTTATGAATAACAAAATCAGAGAGAAATCAGTATACATTTAGGAATCAGAGAAAAGATAAATATGTGTTTGCAATTAAATAAGAGTTAGAGAGGGCATGTATATATGCGTGAAAATAATGTGCTCTTCTTAAATAAGGCCAATACCCAGGCTATCCTTGAGCTTTGGCATTGGGAGGCCCAACCCGAAATGCGAAAGCAAAGCATCGACATAGAGTTTTTTTGTGTGAAACTCATAGTGCTTCAATTCTGTCAATAAACTCTCAAAATACGTGTTTTGTGTCTTGTGTTTCCTACAAGCCGCAGTAGGCGTGTATGCCACCCAGGTGGTGCTTACCTGAGGCCAAGAAGTAGGTAGCCGAATATAGAAATACCTGGCGGCCCAGTCACGAGGAGAGTTGGGTGTTTTCAAGAATTTCGCGGTGCTCCTCGAGGTAATGTATAGCTCACCAGGATGGAAGGGACGGATATTGTAGAAGTAGCTCACTTGCTTGGCAGATGGGGTGTGACCAAGGTACTTTAACGGCACGATTGGTATGATGGAATGGGGTGGGAATGGAATGAGCATTCCCATACCCATTCCTAAACCCTTGATTGGTACAAAATGTGATTGGGAATGCTCATTACTGAGGTAATGCTCATTCCTACGAACATGGGTTTATCCATTCCTTAGGTACCCCATGGTATTAGTCATTCCCAATCTTCAAAATTTATTAACTTTTTATATAATGACCACATATTTATTAAATATATATTATATTATTATTTTTTATTATTATGAATATCTATTCTCATTGAAAATTTAATAAATTGCATTTAATATATGTAAAAATAAAAATAAATATAAATATACGATATATATTATATATTTAAAAATACATGTTCAATATATTATTTTATTTATTTATAAATTCATAAATATACATAATAGATTAAAATATTCATTAAATACAAAATTTAACATTTATATTAATTTTAGTTTTAAATATCATACATTATATTAAATATAATAAAATCATATAATCTACGTATAAATATGAAAGTATTAATATCTTTATAATATTTATACGTATATATGTAAATCACTCTCTCTCTCTCACACAGACACGCACAAATATATATATATATATATATATATATATATATAAATGTCATATTTACAACACATTCGATATAAAATAGTTACAATATATTACATATGAAAACATAATATTGCTCAAAATATAAAAATTAAAAATTATATTAAAGTATTTTAATCATGTATTTCATCATCATTACTAACAATTTTATTATTTATATTTTTATTTGTAAATAATATGACCGAAATAAATCTAAATTTTTTATTTCATTCCTAACTTTATTACTGAACGTACCAATCATAGGAATACTATAATAAAGTCATTCCATTCCATTGACCATTCCATTCCAAAATTCATTCCTTTCCTACCTCATTCCATTCATGCATACCAATCATGCCGTAAGAGAACGGAATATGCCAGAGAGATGGCATTAGGGGTGAGTTGGCTTAGACAGATGTTAAGGGTATTAGAAACATCTATTAAAAACTCATTCAAAGGGAACCTCAACCCGGCCTTCAGTTGGGCTTCGTAAAAGATGAGATACCCAGGCCGGAGGAGAATGGGGAAGCTCATCAGGATTAGGAACGCGAAGTGTCCAGGAGGCAGGATGTTTTCGATCAATGCCATCCAGTGAAACAGGTGTGAGAGCAGAACCGAGTGAAGATGGAGCCCCGTTGCTGGCTGTGAAAGAGTTGCCCGAGGAAGCGGAGTGAATCGGTGAAGACATGAATCCCTGCAAACCGAAAAAAAAAAAAGAGAGAAAAGAGCAGGGAGAGAGGGGAGAACGCGGACAAGAGGAGAGTCACAAAGCAAAGAAACAACAAAGACACACCCTGATGAGATGCGGCCTGACGATAAGTTCCCACAACCCACGAATTACACACGCATAAATCAGTTTAAAACCACGAAGGATGCATCACGAACAACAATTTCAATACTGGCAAAGCTTGAAATCAAGAAACTAACATCAAAGAAAAAAACTCTTACCTGGAATGAGAAGAGATAGCGCATTTATTATGTCCTCACTCCTCTGGCCAATTTAATGGGAATATAAAGGGAAAATAAGAGACCGGGGGATAGAATTGAAAGGCGTTAGAAGAAACGTCTTCCAACCTTTCTTGGACTCTGAAGAGTCCTTGACAGAGTAAACGTTGCACTTTCTCTTCCCTTTTTTCCTAGGAATATCACGATTCCTTGGTACCTTTTTGAATTATATGCCTAACTAACCGAGTGAAATTAATTCCCTGCCATAACCCCTTTTCTTCCTTTGTTGTGTAAATATACTATTTTTTATGGGCAAAATCCTTCCAAAAATATTTGAAGAATATATTAAGGGTGATTTGGAGTTATCCATTAAAGCCACCTACTGGTGATTGGGATCGTTCCCTAGGAAACGAGAAAAAGGGAAGGGAAAAATCCTACAGCCTCCCTTAGGCACTGGAACATCGTTTGCAATATGAATATTATCTCTTTTGTCCCATTCTTCTAGGGATGTAGTGATTATATAACTTCTCTCTAATTTAATGTTTATCAAGTTAATGGGAAATAATTGCTCATCATAATTCTCTTTCTTGATTTGTAAAATCTCTTTTACGTATGATGGGTAGATTCCCCAAAAAATCTGGAGTCTATTTGGAATCCACGTCCATGATAATTTGAGCTTATCTATTGATGCAACTTACCAATAATTAAGTTGTTTCTTAGGTGGCAGGGAAATAAAGACTCTCAGGCATGGCACGTAAGATACAGGTAAGGCAAATCAAGCAGGAAAGAAGGAAGGCGCACAGGAAGCAGACAGGAATTTCCAAGCAAGAAGCTACACTCCGCCCCCCGCCACCTGCTCGATGATGTTACTTCAGATTCTTTGAAGGAAAATAATTATCGGGTCGGAAAATGATATGATCTGGAAAAGAGGGACAATCAGGAATACTTTATTCCTTCATCATTGCTGAAAGCAAACCTTAAACCTTTTACTCTCACAACCTGGCTAGCCCGACTATGAGAGTGGGGGGAGTGATGATGCTATCGTAATTCACACAGCTAAGTTTCATTTCATGTTCTTATGTTATTATTTCATCGCTATTATGAAATTATTAATGCATGGGCTCATAGACCTTATTGTTACTGTATCACACGAAGACTTTATTTCATGATGCTACAAGCCTAGAGCTTGATAGTTCCTACAGGTGTCCTTGCCCGACTAAACAGGCTCGGTTGCTGCTTCCAACAAGTGGGCGGGCCCAATAGACGTCTGAGCCCAGCAAGTATTTCGGAGAAAGGAGGAAACAACACTTTGGCCCAACAAAGAAGAAAGAGAGATATGAGCCCACTTATAAGAATAAAGAAAAGGGATAATACAGAGACGGTTAATCCGAAGAGAAAATGGAGGACCACTTTAAAAAAGTGGGCACAACAGTCTCGAAGAAGGGGGGAAGTTAGTTTCCCAAAAAATAGGGAACTAACTCTCCACAAGGGATAGAGTCTTAGGTATTTAGGGAATTAGACTCTCTGGATATATATATCAGATTTAGGATATAAAAAGGGGACTACGTACTCTTGGGCATTTTTCTCTCTCTGTAATCTTCTTTAAAACAGCAACAGTGCTTTTTCTTTCAACTTAATTTAAATTCTTTGTTCTCGCACGCATATCTCTACATTTCATTCGTTATTCTATCATCTACTTAATTAAATTTAGTGGTGCTGTGATTTATCGCGCATCACTATTAAAAATATTAAATACAGTATTTTATATAAATATCTAACAAATTACAATATAGTAAAATATTGATTTAAAAGAATTTTCGCATAATAATTAACTATGATAATTTTATGTAATTATGTCATTAGAAATAATTAATAATTTACTTTGGTTGAGATGCTTATGGCGTACAACTAAAGCGTGAAGGTAGGTTTAATTTTTGGATTTTTTCTTTTTTTTTTATTTAAGGGTCGGGTCCGTTAAGGACCCGATACTCACGGGTCCATTTTCCGGGTCCAGACCCGACCCGAGACCTGATGGGGCGGGTCTGAAGCGGGTCTAACGGGGCGGGTCAGGGTCCAGACCCGGCGGACCCGGCCCAATTGCCATCCCAAGGTGGGGGCCAAGGTGGGAAGGTGGTGGTTGTCAATATAATGCCGCTGGAAGCATTTGAGCTATGGGGTACGGTGACGCTGATTGGAAATTGGCAGGCAATGAGGCAAGTTGCTGAGTGTCGTATAGTGGTGACACAACTTGAGTGGCGTGCGGCAGTGACGCAACTTGGGAATTGAATTGTGCTACCACATGATTGATTGAGGAGCGGACGACGAGCTGGTATGCAATTAGGTTATTTTCTTTTATTTTTTTCTCAAATCTCAAAATCTCATTTCCACCCCTTCATTTCTATGGTAGATATCTCAAATCCTCTCAAAATCTCATTTCCACGAGCTCCTAAATCCTAATACCATGTCGTTGCTCTTCTTCCTCATTTATAATAGTCAACGCTCCTCAAAGCTCGTTTTCTTCTGTCCATTATTTAATTTTTCCTATCGTGAACTCTGTTGGTCGTAAGTGGTTGCTAGTTTATTAGCACATAATTAATGTTTAGTTAATTAGTTTTTAGAAGGTTGAGGTTCTGTTATTAATCTCCCATTAAACTCACTGACATGTGTACAAAGCTTGAGGACTACACCTGTGTTAGTATAAAAGCAGAGTCAGTGTTAGCTGTATAAACACAAATTTTCATTTAATGAAGATATTTTTCCCAGCTTTCATTCTTATCATGGTATCAAGAGTACTCTTCTGATCTTCATCTCCTTCGTTGCGATCTTCATCTGCGGATGATTTCTTTCTTGTGTATTTTGATCCTTTCTTGGTGCTTTCTTGATTCTTCCATGGCGACACAAGAGGCGATTGATGCGGCGGAGTCTCAGCTGACTGTGTCCAGTCATTTCTTCCTCCACGTGAACGAGAATCCATCTCTCAATCTGGTTTCTACGCTTCTCGACGGATCCAACTATCATACTTGGGCAAGAGGTGTAAAAATGGCCTTACTCTCTAAAAATAAGTTTGGATTCGTTTCTGGAGCCATTCCCATGCCCTCTTCCATGGATCCGTTATTACCGGTTTGGGAAAGGTGCAACACCATGGTTCTATCCTGGCTCTCTCGCGTGGTATCACCTACGATTGCTCAATCGATCCTTTGGACCGATACAACTGCTGATGTGTGGACGGATCTCCGCGATCGCTTCTCCCACGGCGATGTATTTCAGATTGCAAATTACAAGAGGAATTATTCTCGATCAAGCAGGGCGATGATTCTGTGTTTGACTATTTCACGAAATTGAAGGTCTTATGGGATGAATTCTTCAATTTTCGTCCCTTGCCTGTGTGTTCTTGCCCGACTCGGTGTTCCTGTGGTGTTATTGAAACATTCAAGCGTTATCAGCAGACTGATTGTGTGATTCGCTTCTTGAATGGTTTACATGACCGTTTCTCTGGTGTTAGGTCACAAATAATGTTGCTAGATCCCTTACCACCTATCACCAAGGTGTTTGCTATGGTTGTTCAACAGGAACGTCAACTTGCTGTTTCCTCCACACACAGATCTTTTGCGGTTCAAGGTTCCACTAATTTTTAGAATTTCAAACATTCAGGACAGAGATTTGTGCCTCTGGTTGTTGGCTCTTCAAAATCTTCGAATTCTAATTCCCAGGGATCTCAAGGATTTCAATCATTTCCTAATTCCCAGGGTTCTCAAAATTCTCAAGGTTCTCAAGGTCCTCAAAGATTTGTAAAAGGGCAGCATTTCAAAGGGAAAGTTTGTAGGCATTGTGGGGGGCCGAATCACACTGAGTATACATGTTATAAGAAATTTGGATTTCCCCCACACTTTCGCTTCAACAATCCTGTTGCTGCTGCCATATACTCCCAAGATTCCCAAGAATCTGATTTGTCTGATCCTCAGGGCAGTTCTTCCTCATCTGGTATTGCTTCGTCTCTTGACAACAATCAGTTGTCCTTAACTCAGGAACAACTTCAGAAACTGCTGCATCTCATTGAACCTGGCACTCAACAAGTTCATCACGCTAATCAAATCACAGTGGATCCATCTTCTGTTAGTCTTCAGTCATCTTTTGACTCAGGTACAAGAGTCTTTGCTTGTCACAGTTTGTCTTCCTCTTGGATTTTGGACACTGGAGCTACAGATCATATCTGTTTTTCTTCACAAATGTTCACTGATCTTCGTAGTATAATTCCTTTATCTGTCAATCTCTCTAATGGCTCTCATATATTAGCAAAGCATGCTGGCACTGTGAGATTATCTGATCATATCTCACTAACTAATGTGTTGTTCATTCCTCAGTTCTCTTTTAATTTGCTATCTGTTCCTCAGTTAACCAATTCACTTGGTTGTTGCTGCATTTTTCAAAACAATTGTTGTGTAATCCAGGACATCAAGAACTGGAAGATGATTGGTTTAGCTAATCTTCAAGCTGGATTATATGTTCTGCAACCTGCTGCTTGTGCATCTGATATTGCTGCCCGTGTATCTGATATTGACATTGCTACCACATTAGATAGGATTATTTCTTGTTTCAATACTGTTAACTCAAGTACTTTGTGGCACTATAGATTAGGCCATGTCTCTTCTTCCACATTACATGTATTGAATTCCTTGGATAGTTCAATAAAATGTAGTACTACATTTGAATCTTGTGATGTTTGTCATTGTTCTAAACAGAAAAAGCTTCCATTTTCTTTAAGCAGCACTAATTCCAGTGTGCCTCTTGAATTGTTGCATGTTGATATCTGGGGACCCCATTCACTACCTTCTGTATCAGGACACAAGTATTTTTTGACAGTTGTTGATGACTTCACTAGGTTTACTTGGGTTGCTTTAGTCAAAAAGAAGTCTGACATAAGATCTCAATTACAAACCTTAATTAATCTGGTTGAAAATCAGTTCAATACCAAAGTTAAAACTATTAGATCTGACAATGGCCCTGAGTTCTTGATGCAAGATTTTTATTCAAAGAAAGGGATTTTTCACCAAACATCCCGTGTAGAGACACCTCAGCAAAATGGTGTGGTGGAGAGGAAACATCAGCACATTCTCAATGTGGCTCGTGCTCTACTGTTTCAATCTGGTATTCCTAAAATCTTGTGGTCTTATTGTATTACACATGCAGTATATCTCATTAATCGTCTGCCTTCTCCCTTGTTACATAATAAATCTCCTTTTCAGTTGCTATACAATCAGTTACCTGTTTATTCTGACCTAAGAGTGTTTGGATGTCTTGCCTATGCTTCCACATTAACTCAAGGCAGGTCTAAATTCCAACCCAGAGCTAGAAAGTGTCTGTTCCTTGGTTTCAAACCTGGCACTAAAGGCTATATTTTGCAAGATTTACAGACTTTTGAGATATTCATTTCTAGGAATGTTCAACTCATTGAAAGTTGTTTCCCCTGTCTTATTTCTGCTGACAATCTTCAGCAGTCACTGCTCTCATTACCCAATTGTTCAGATGTTATATATCCTGTCTTTGACTTTACTATGCAGCCTGTTTCATTGGAGCAACCTCCTGCTGATCAAAATCAGCAACCACCTGCTCACAATCAGTCATCACTTCCTTCTTCCACAACAGTGCCTGCAGCAGCTAGTAGTCAAGAAAACCACAATTCATCAATACAAGCTCCTTCTTCTAACAATCTTCCATCTTCTTCCTCAGGAATTTCATCTCAGCAGCCATTAAGGTCACAAAGGACAAGGCATGCTCCTTCATATTTGCAAGACTACCATTGCAACCTCATCAGCTCAAGTTTAGCTTCACATACTGCTAATCAAGGTGTACTCTTTCCATTAACATCTGTACTCAATTATAATAATCTGTCTTCATCTCATCAACACTTTAGTCTTAGTATTTCTTCACACATTGAACCTAAAACTTATAAACAAGCTGTTCAGTTTCCTGAATGGAAAGATGCTATGCAAAAAGAAATTGATGCTTTGCAATTAACTAAGACTTGGGACATTGTTGATCTCCCTCAAGGTAAGAAACCTATTGGCTGTAAATGGGTTTACAGAATTAAGTATAAGGCAGATGGATCTATTGAGAGATTCGAAGCTCGATTAGTAGACAAAGGCTACACTCAAACTGAAGGACTTGATTACTTTGATACTTTTAGTCCAGTTGCAAAGATAACAACTATTAGATTATTACTTGCTTTGGCTTCCCAAAATGGTTGGTTATTACAGCAACTTGATGTCAATAATGCTTTTCTTCATGGTGATTTGGATGAAGAAGTATATATGACACTGCCTCAAGGCTTTCTTGCTAACTCACCTAACAAAGTTTGCAAACTTACTAAGTCTTTATATGGTTTGAAACAGGCCTCTAGGCAGTGGTTTACTAAACTTTCATCTTCTTTAGTCTCTCAAGGATACACTCAATCAATGTCTGACTATAGCCTATTTGTAAAAAGATCTTCCAATTCGTTCACTTATCTTTTGGTTTATGTAGATGATGTAATTTTGTGTGGAAATGATCAATCAGAGATTGATTCAATCAAGGCATTTCTGGATGCAACCTTCAAGATTAAAGATCTTGGATCTCTCAAATACCTCATAGGACTTGAAATTGCAAGATCCAAAGCTGGAATTACAATCAACCAGAGAAAGTATGCCCTGGAGCTGCTTGAAGACTCTGGCATGTTAGCTGCCAAACCAGCTCAAACACCAATGGACTCAACATCAAAACTCACAAAAGATGGTCAGCCAGTTCAAGACATTCCAAGCTACAGAAGACTCATTGGGCGATTGCTCTACCTCTGCACAACCAGGCCAGATATCTCCTATAGTGTACAGCAATTTAGTCAA
Source organism: Lantana camara (assembly GCA_037501455.1). NCBI lineage: Eukaryota > Viridiplantae > Streptophyta > Magnoliopsida > Lamiales > Verbenaceae > Lantana > Lantana camara. The sequence continues at coordinate 94,945,993 of CM074857.1, read as the reverse complement.
TTTCTCTCTGCACCAACCATAGATCATCACCAAGCTGCAATGAGAATATTGAGATACATCAAAGGCTCCCCTGGACAAGGCCTGTTCTTCACTGCAGATTCTGATCCAACCCTCAAAGCCTATAGTGATTCTGACTGGGCTGGCTGCATAGATTCAAGGAAGTCTGTCACAGGTTTTTGCATATTCTTAGGAAAGTCCCTCATCAGTTGGAAATCGAAAAAGCAATCAACTGTAAGCAGATCATCTTCCGAAGCCGAATACAGAGCATTAGCTGCAACAACATGTGAGCTCCAATGGATTATCTACCTTCTCAATGACCTTGGCATTCATCATACCAAACCAGCCATCATTTATTGCGACAATGAATCTGCCCTTCACATAGCCGCAAATCCGAGTTTTCACGAACGCACAAAACACATCGAAATTGATTGCCACGTTGTTCGGGAGAAACTGCAACAAGGATTGATTCATTTGCTTCCGCTTCGCACTCAAGATCAAACCGCAGATATATTCACCAAGCCATTACCCTCTCACACCTTTAATTCTCACGTAGCAAACCTGGGCTTACTCAACATCACAGCTCCGGTTTAAGGGGAGGTATTAGCACATAATTAATGTTTAGTTAATTAGTTTTTAGAAGGTTGAGGTTCTGTTATTAACCTCCCATTAAACTCACTGACACGTGTACAAAGCTTGAGGACTACACCTGTGTTAATATAAAAGCAGAGTCAGTGTTAGCTGTATAAACACAAATTTTCATTTAATGAAGATATTTTTCCCAGCTTTCATTCTTATCATAGTTAGTGTTAAGATTCTAATAAGACTCAATTTCTGTGATTTTGAGTTAGTAGCACACTTCACATCAATCTACCACTGCAGCATGAAATTGAAGCATGAAAAAGAATAAAAAGGGAGATCCACACCATTTTATATGCTTCCAAAGTTGCAGCAGGAGACTAAGCATGAAAAAATAACTGGATATCCGCTCGGTCGATTTATATGTATCCAATTGTGCCCTCGACATTTAATGATAAATAGTTGATTGTAATTTTAAAACTATAATAATACATATTAGGCAATTTAAAATATTAAAGTACGTCACACACTAGTGCTTTTATTGGCGGCTTTCAATCTTTTGTTTTAATTTTTTGTTTCATTTCCTATTTTACTTAAATACAAGCACCGTCTGTATAAATAAACGGTTGGGATTAGGAAAGATAAACGGTTGTAATATGAAAAAGTATTAAAGATCTATCTTTTAATCTCATTTGTCTATTAATACACTTGACGTATATAGATGGATAAAACAGAGATGAAACATATAATTATAACAAAAAAATCCAACGCCCTTATTGGCACGGCTTAAGAGCCAAAACTCAATTTATTTATACTACAAATTGACCACTCCCACACGAACACTCGACATGTTATTGCATTGCACCGGCCTTAATTATTAGTACGACTCAACAACCTAAACTCACTTTATTCATAATACATAATACAAATAGAGCACTCCTAAACAAGCACTCGACAGTTGACATGTTATCAACTGCACGTTTGCGCCGGTGCACCCAAACAAACCAATACTGCAATCACTCTTAGTTCAATAGGAAGCATGTAGCCGTGAACTCGGCACAGCCTCAAGCCTCATCTTACGCGTCGCCGCCAGTTCAAACACGTCGCTCATATCCAGCTCCCCTGCGATTTTCCACGTAAAACAATGCAGCAGATGCGCCACCGCCATTTGCAAACCATAGAGCCCCAGCTGCATCCCGGGGCAAGATCTCTGGCCCGATCCAAACGTAATGAACTCGAAGTCCCTCCCTTTGAAATCCGGGGCCCCATCTACGAGAAAGCATTCCGGCTTGAATTCGTCGGCGTTTTGCCATGCATCCTTGTCGCGGCCTATTGCCCACACGTTGATCATGACTCTTGATCTTGCCGGGATGTGGTAGTCGGAAATGACTGCATCTGCAGCCGTCTCGTGGAGGAGGAGAGGAATCGGGGGGTTGAGGTGGAGGCGGAGGGCCTCTTTCAGGCAGCATTGGAGGTAGGTTAGCTTCTCTAGGTCGGACTCCTCTACACGGCGGTGTAGGCCGACTACGGCGGTGAGCTCTTGCTGGACCTTCTTGAGGTCTTCTGGTCTTTTCAGTAGCTCCGCCATGGTCCATTCGATTCCGGAGGCTACTGTTTCGGTCCCACCAAACATCACGTCCTGATAATACCTCATTCGAATCAAAAGGAATAAATGTTTGTCAAATATGTGTCAACTTTGGCTATTGATAAAACAATCCCCCGAGTTTGTAATAGTATAACTTAAATTTCAGTTTTAGTGCAAAAGTATCTATTATGATGCATAGTATTTCGACTCCAAGATTTGTTTTTCGTGCTAATAGTTGAGAAGTAAAATGAAAATAAAATATTATTTATAACTTTTATGAAATATGAATAAATATATTATTAATTTATTTAAGATAGTATTTTATAAGAGCTCAAACATGGTTGAAGGAATTTTAGTCTTAAGGTACGTATTTATAATCTGACGTGGCACGTACCCGCTGTCGATCTAAGCCAATCACCTTGCCCCACGTGCATGATCGGAGGTCAAATCTCGCTCGGAGATCACCTTTCGACCGTCCAACTCAGAGGCTCATTTACCCCGCGAGAATTACCGCCCAGGAATGTCGACCTAAATGCTCGAACCAACCGGACCGTTGCGATCGACCCATAAACTCCGATTGACCAGCGCATTATTCCACTAGCGTAGTGGCCGACCGAGCATTTAATGCACGCCCTTAATGGGGCACCTGTCAGCTCCCCGCGCCGCCACGTCGAGGCAGTAACTTCTCTTTCCTCTCTGTATAAATACCCCCTCCTCATTTATTGCACGGTAAGTTTTTCCACCTAACACTTTTCACCACTCAATCTTTTCGATCATCTTTACCGATCTTGACTTGAGCGTCGGAGTGCCAACCCGGGTCTCACACCCATCTTCCCCGAGTTGGCCTCGGAGCTTACGTTTATCGATCGTTGCAGGAGTCGAGCAGTCAGGCGGCCGTTTCCCCCACTAACAAATAGAGTGACCGCGTCGGATCTCTTGATCGATCATCAACCGAAGATTTTTGGCACGATCATTTGGCGCCGTCTGTGGGAAGACGCAACAAGAAGCCATTGAACATGACTACTCGAAATATAGTAAGCAACCGCCTATTCGACGAAAACGGCCGGGAGGTTATTCCTCAAGTTCCCTTACAGGTCGTTATTCCCACCTCCCTTCCGCCACAGCTAGTCTACTCGACGCCCGAGATAGAAAAATACTTGAAAGCCTGTCGCGATGAGGCTGTTGCAGCGGCTGCGGAGGGGAGAGAACCTCGCATGCCAGAATGCCCGGAGACTCGACCAATAGAGATCATTCAACCCCCGATAAATCATCCGGGATATATGTGACCAGTTCAGTATCCTCTGCCCGGCACGTATTGGGCCGAAATTGGGCAAAATGCACATCCTCAGCTTCCCCAACAACAACTGTTACCTTCTCAAGGAAATATGCGAAAGTCAGTTCAAGGCAGATTATCATTTCAACCTGAGGAAGAGGTCGACTCTAGAACCCCAACTGACACCCAAATACATCGGGGTGGCGGCCGACGTGAGGCGGACGTATCACAACAGAGATCTCGATCGTCTCATCCCAATGCGAGAAATAACGATCGTAAATTGTCTGGATCCCAAAGAGAACGAAGCCCCACTCAACGTAACTCACCCCCAAATGAATCGAAGGGAGTCTTTAACCGACTCGGACCACACGGTCGGGATAACCAGATCAGTAGATCGAACAGGGGTCGTATCGTGAGGTCGAATGACCTTCGAAACCAGATACCTCCGCGTTCCGATCGAACTGATCACCGACAGAGGAATGAAAGTCAGGGATCATTCAACCGTTCGCCCCACTGATCACACTCCGTTAGGCGTGAACGTTCTAGGTCACCCCGACGCACACCGTCGGGCCCGAGGCATGTCCGCCCATGGAGGTATCGCAGTGAGAGAGAAGCTCAGTCTCCATTTTGTGACTCAATCATTGAGTCCACTACCGATGAGAAGATCCCCACCGGACTACCCACATATAACGGATCGACGGACCCGAAAAAGCATGTGTCGCGCCTCGAAATGCAGCTCAGCATGTTCGGACACTCGCCTAATATCTGGGCTAAGATCTTTGTTACTACTCTGGATGGCCCCGCTCTGGAATGGTTTTCGAGGCTCCCTCCTCGATCGATAACCTCCTACAAGACACTCGTCGATCGATTCAAGACTCAATTCTCTTCCATGAAGGGAGATAAGCTTCCGCCGACCTACCTGTACACCATTAAACAGGCTCCTAATGAATCGCTTCGAGATTCCTTCACTCGTTTCTCGCAAGCTGTGGTCAAAACAGAAGAACCGAGCATCGATCTTTTGAGACCTATTATTCACAAGGCACTGGTCAACATCGAAGCCGCTCGGTACATCTTCTTACAGAAACCAAAGAATTTGGCGGACATCCAGGCAGCTGCTTGAGATTGGATGCAACTCGAAGAATTGGAGAGTTCTCAGAGGAGCCCGGTCCCCAGTCGAAAGGCAGATATCCATCGACCAATTAGACAAGACGTACGACCTAAGCCAGAGGGACCGACAGGGCCTACCACTCGAAAGCATTACACCCAGCTGACGCGCCCGCTCGATGAAATCTACAATGTTATCGATCCTGCCCTACTGAAAAAGCCTAAGCCAATGCGGGACACTCCCAAGAACCGAGAGAGCAATAAATTTTGTAACTTTCACCAGCAAAAAGGTCACAACACTTCTGAATGTAATGCTTTACGAGATGAGGTCGAACGATTGATCAAAGGAGGCCTCCTCCAGGAGTTCGTGAAAAAAATGGATGACCATGCTCGGAACCGAGATCACCCCGATAGGTCGCCTCCCAAACAACGGCTGGCTAAGCCTCCAACAGAACGAGACCCTTATAACCGACCACTCCTCGGTCGGATTGACATGATTTCAGGAGGACCTTCAGGTGGAGATTCAAGGTCGACTCGGAAAAAGACGCGACGGACCGCTACTCAAGGATTCTGTAGTCCCCGAGAAGTGATGCATATTCGGCCAGAAGACGCCTGGGTCAACAAAGATATAGTGTTTAATGAGAATGATGTAATTGATCTGCCGGGACGCTCGACCGAAACACCTAGTTGTCCTATGGTTGTCACGCTCGACGTCGCCAACTTTGCTGTATCTCGCACTCTAATAGATAATGGAAGCTCGAGCAATATTATCCTTTATTCGACTCTTGTTCGCATGAATTTACACGATGAATTGCTTCTAGATCCCATTCGAACCCCTCTCACAGGATTCGGAGGTGCAGAAGTGTACACCAAGGGTCGAGTACGGCTAATCACATCCATGGGCACTTTGCCCCGAAGGGCGACACGCGAGATCGAATATCTTGTCGTCGAAATGCCCTCCGCATATAATATTATCTTTGGTCGACCGGGCTTCATCGATTTCCGAGCGGTTATATCCACTTACCATCAAATGATCAAGCTACCCACTCCGGCCGGGGTCGGCGAATTAAGGTGCGACATACCAACCGCCTGGAGTTGCTACTCTATTTCGTTAGACAAACCCAAACCTTCTTCTGAGAAGCACGTCCCTCTGTTAATCGATGATCCCATCCTCGAGGATGAATTCGTGGACCCGGGAACCATCGACCCCGAGAATTCACGGAAAATGAGTTCTTCCCATGCGGCGAAAAGAAAGAAGCAGGAAGACAAAAAGCTCGAGCCCACAGAAGAACTCGAAGAAATTCAACTAATCCCGGGGCAAACAGAAAAAATCACTCATATTGGCGCTGGTCGAAAGGGAAAAGAACAGTGCATGCTCATTCAGTTCCTACGTGACAATCTCGACGTTTTCGCGTGGAGTGCTTCTGATCTAGTGGGAGTGGACAGGAAAGTGATAGAACACCACTTGAATGTTGATCCCTCCTACAAGCCAGTCAAGCAAAAGCTACGCTCTCAAAGCGACTCCCGAAATGCCATCATCGAGGCTGAAGTCAACAAACTCCTGGACGCCCAGTATATCATGCCGATCCAATACATCGAATGGCTGTGCAATGTCGTCCTCGTACCCAAACCAGGAGGAAAGTGGTGAATGTGTAATGACTTCACTGACTTGAACAAGGCGTGCCCGATGGATCCCTATCCGTTACCTCGAATCGACCAACTGGTCGACTCCACGGCCGGATGCGAACGATTGAGCATGATGGACGCCTTTCAAGGATACTACCAAATCTTCATGGCCCTCGAGGATCAGCTACAAACCGCTTTCATAGTCTTCAATGGCATTTACTGCTTCAAAGTTATGCCATTCAGACTCAAAAATGCGGGTGCTACGTACCAGAGAATGATGAACAAAGTTTTCGAGTCCGAGATCGGGGATACCATCGAAGTATATGTCGACGATATGCTAGTCAAAAGTGAAAAAGCCGCCGACCATCTGGGCCACTTGAAAAGAGCTTTCAACCTCCTTCGAAAGTACAACTTAAAACTCAACCCTGCTAAATGCACATTTGGGGTCGATGGTGGTAAGTTCCTCGGATATATGGTCAGCCAGAGAGGGATCGAGGCCAACCCCGCAAAGATAAAAGCTATCCAACTCCTGCCGGTCCCCAACTCGATCCGTGACGTACAGAGACTGGTGGGTCGGATCATATCCCTTAACCGCTTCATCGCCCGATCGTCGGAAAAGAACTTGCCCTTTTTCAAAATCTTACGCAACATCAAGAATTTCGAATGGACTCCAGAGTGCAACCGAGCTCTTGAAGACCTAAAAAAATACCTCACCTCCCCACCTCTGCTTGCGAAACCCATCGACGGGGAAACCTTGTATCTGTATCTAGCCGTGTCAAACGAGACCATCAGCTCGGTACTTGTCACCATTCGAGATCGGAAACATCTCCCCGTGTATTACGTAAGTAAGGTTCTCCATGGCCCGGAGATACGCTATCTCGAGATCGAAAAGTTTGCTCTCGCAGTAGTCCATGCTTCCCGTAAACTTCGACCCTACTTCCAAGCGCATCCCATCATAGTCCTCACCGATCAGCCATTAAAGACCGTCATGGACAAACCCGAAGTCTCAGGTCGACTCACGAAGTGGACAATCGAGCTCGGACAATTCGAGGTAACATATCAACCCCGGGTGGCATACCAGGCACAGATCTTAGCCGATTTCTTGGTTGAGAAAGGCCCGCACTCGACGACAAAGGGTGACCCAACCGTTTGGACCCTTTCGGTCGATGGCTCCTTAACCGCTTCCGAGGGGGGGGTGTCGGGGTATCCCTGGTCAGCACAAATGGCCAACAGGTCGAATACGCCATCGCCCTCGAGTATCCTGCAACAAACAATGAGGCTGAGTACGAAGCTCTTTTAGCGGGTTTGAGAATTGCAAAAATGCAGAACATAAAAAAACTTCGAGCTTTAACCGACTCACAACTGGTTGCTAGCCAAGTCAAGGGCGAATACGAGGCTCGAGAGGAGTCTATGGTCAAATATCTCGCCTTGGCCAAAAGGGCAATCACTGAATTTGATGAATTCGAGATCTCCCAAATTCCTCGAGAAGAAAACGGTCGAGCCGACGCCCTTTCTAGATTTGCCAGTGGTTCGCTCGGCACCCAGGATCGGACCATCACCTTTATGACCTCATCAGCTCGGTCGATAGATCACACTCCACCCGAAGTCAACTCCATCGATGCAACTGAGCCGTGTTGGCTCGATAACATCGTCTTGTATCTTCAAAATGGCATCTTACTCGAGGATTTGACCGAAGCAAGGAGACTCAAGCAACGCGCGCTGAGCTATACGCTGGACCAGGAGGGTCGTCTGTACAAACGTTCATTCATCGGTCCGACTAAACGGTGCCTCCGACCATCCCAGGGTCAAGAAGTTTTAGCCGAAATCCATGAGGGATCCTGTGGGAATCATGCCGGAGGGCAGTCTCTAGCCCTAAAGGTATCTCGCTCTGGATTCTTCTGGCCTAACCTACGCAAGGATGCACTCGAATTTGTGAGGAAATGCGATCGTTGCCAGAGGCATGCCAATTTGACCCATCAGCACCCCGCACACATGATTCCGATCGAGTCATGCTGGCCCTTTGAGCAATGGGGAATCGACATAATTGGACCCTTTCCGATATCAACTCGACAAAGGCAGTTCATCATTGTGGCGATCGATTATTTTTCTAAATGGGTCGAGGCTTTGGCAGTCTCAAAGATTACTTTCTACTCCTTACAGGACTTCCTCTGGAAGCACATCATCACTAGATTTGGAGTACCTCGAGTCATAGTATGCGATAATGGACCACAGTTCCGAAGTTCAAGATTTAGAGCCTATTGCTCCGACTTTAAGATCGATCAGAGATTCACTTCAGTCGGACATCCCCAGGCCAACGGTCAAGTCGAGGTTACCAATCGAACCATCATACAGAATCTATGTACGCGACTCGAAGCAAAGAAGAGCCATTGGGTCGATGAACTGGAAGGCGTCCTTTGGGCATATCGAACCACTCCTCGAATCCCCACGGGCCAGACACCTTTCGCCATGGTATATGGCTCGGAGGCCGTGATTCCGGCTGAGGTTATACATCAATCTCCCCGAGTAGCTCACTTCCAGCATGGTCGGAATAAGGAACTAAGAGCTTTCGATCTTGACACGATAAACGAAACTCGAGAAAAAGGCAACATGAAGATGCAGCAGTATCGAGCCACGACCGCTCGGGCATACAATAAAAACCTACGACCTCTCCACTTTCAAGTCGGGGATTTGGTCCTCAAAAGAGTTGACGTTACTAAACACGTAGGAAAGCTCGATGCTAATTGGGAAGGACCCTACCGTGTCGTCAAAATAGGCAAAAATTGGGCGTATCATCTCGAGGATCTTGATGGGCTACCGTTACCTCGATCATGGAATGCTCACAACTTGAAGAAATATTACTTGTGATTAATCGGTGTAATTTCTTTTGGTCAACTAAACACAATATGTAAATTTTCTGGTCGATTAATCGATAGAGCATTCTCCTGCCTTTTTAACAACCATGTTATTCGATCATATACTTGTGATTATACGATGCCCGTACTAATTTCTTGTATACTTCGAAAGATTAGAGCAACTTGCCTTGATATCTTCTCGATCATTATTTTCGATTAACATAAAAAGTTAAACGCCTAAAAAGCTCGAGAAAACACGTACAAAACCCAGAAGAGAACTTGCATAATGTATTTAAAAAAGGAAAGTCTACATCGATCACAATTCTTCGATCATAACCTTACAAATTTGGATTTTACAAATGGGAGCAACAAACGCTCGGATTCCTACCTATTTACACATGAATCCCGAGCCAACAACTACTAAAGTCCGACCCCAACAGTCGGAACTTTGAAAATTGAATTCCCCTTGGCCAGAGACCTCCGAGTACGAAGATAGGGCCAGTCCATTCTCTCCGACTCAATCCTCGACCGCTCAGGATCCGGTCCCCTCCTCGATTGGAACGATGGCCCCCTCCCCAAAGTACTCTGGGCACATATCTTTAGGATCGAAGGAAGCATCAAGGTCGAGCTCTTCCATGACTACGTTGTCTGGTTCCCCCGCCGCTCTAGATCGAGCCAACTTCACGGCAAAGCCAAACTCGTCGTTGTCCCAGTTTGGCTCGGGAGTAGGAGGTCGAGTGACCGGTTCAACTGGACGAGGATCATCTTGATATAGGCCGACCTTTTCTTGATCATAGTCGAGCGGAAGATACTTAGCTGCTTGCACTTGAGCCAAGCACAAATTGAAGCCCTCCTCGACGTCTTTGAAGCTCGCGATCGACACGGCCTTCTCGTAAGCCTTAGACTTCATGAATCTGTAAATGCCTCGACGCTCGAGGTCGTTCACAGATTAAGCTAATCCCCTCTTGCATCGATCCAGGGCTAGCTTAGCGCCCTTCCTCTCTCCCTCCATCAGGCCGCGAGTCCTCGCGTCAGCCTCTTCCTGAATTGACCTAGCTACCCGATCCTCCGCCACCTTCAGTTTTTTCTCGACCTCAGAGAGATTTGTTATGGCGTCCAAGAGATCATGGTCGAGTTTTTCCTTGTCCTTGGTGGCCTCGGCCAACTTCTTATCCTTCTCCTCCAGCTCGAGCCTCATCGTCTCAACCTGCCGCTCGGCTTTCGCCCTCAATTGCCGATGAACCCATCCTCTTCGAGCCACTTGAAAGAAGTCCTGGCCCATCTGCAAGACATCATTGATCATCAGAAACCTCAACCATACACAGAAAATAATTTCTACAGGCACTTACGGCAAAATATTTCTGGACCCAAGACGCTTCGATCTCGTCATCGGAGAGCGCCATCCTTTCTTTATGATCGACCGTTGTCTGGATCGAACTGTAAAGAGCCCCGAGTGCCTGGTAGTCTTTAGGGGCAGTTCCGACCCGTCTGGGCTCGCCTCTCTCGTTGACACTTGCAAGGCCGCACGGGAAATGGGGTTCCTCGAGGATTGGGTAGTCGAAGAACAACTTCTTCTCTTCTTCGCTCGATTTCCACGGCACCGCGCTCGAGGATCCCGCGCCAGGCCTTCGCACTCCCGCCAAAATGCTGGCCACGTTCCGAGGCACTATTGCCCCTCGACCCTGGTTCGGAGGGGTTGAGTAGGCTCCAACCTGGACCTCAACAATCGGCCCAAGCGCCGGTGGCATGGGGAGTAAGGGGCTCTTCTCTCGACCTATATTCTTATCGGCCCCGACCCCAGACTTTGCCTGGCCCTTAGTTTTTTGCTTTTTTGCCTAGGGGGCTCCATGGTCCTTGACCCCCGATGGAGTTCGCCCCCTCTTCTCGGGAGCGTCATTGGTCCTCATCGTAAGAACCCCAGGCAGAGCCCCGATCGTCTCATCGGTCGAGGCAGCAGTCTCCGCTTGGGTAGGAGGGGGCATTTTCTTCTTCTCGGCCGCTTTCTTCAGCTCGGCCATCTCCTTCCTTCTGGCGTTCAAAGCAGCCGACATGATGTATTGCTCTGCACAGAAAAGGCACTTGATTATGAAAATAACCAAACAAGGAGGAAAACAACAACAAACAAATAGCAGAGATGCCTCGAGGGATTCGTTCGAAATACCAGGGTCGAAGTGCTTTTTCACTCCCGGCGCGAGCCCCAGCTCGATCAATGATTGCGGAGCAACCATATCCTCCGACTCCACACTTCCCATCCTCCTCAAGGCCGCCATCAAAGTGTTTGGCCAACCCGGATGCCCCCTCGGAAGGTCCGATCGAGAAACCCAGCTCCATCCCGGATATTTTAGGCCGGGCCAACCCTTTTCACTCTCGATGAAAACAAATCTCTGCTTCCATCCTTTACCGTTCGATGAAGTAGGCGACCTAACGATCCGATAATTACTCTTCGATTGCAGTTGGATATACCCCGGGCCAGACTTCGAGGTCTCGGTCGTCAATCCGGCTTGGAAGATCTCGGAAATGCAGTAAACGTTGACCTTCATTCCCAAGCACCTCAGCAAAGCCCTCAATCCGTTTACCATGGCGTAAGAATTGGGCATCAACTGCAATGGACTAATCCTAAGGGTATTGAAGAAGTAAACCATCTCCTCGGGAATGGGCACCCTAAACCCATTTTTGACCGCCAAGTAGTTGATCGCGATACAGTTAGGCGGCGGGTCGGTCATGCGATCTCCTGACTGGGGCCTTATCACTCGATAACCCCCGTACTCCGGAGCCCCCCCCAACAACCATTTCTGGACCTCTCCAAGTTTGTCCTCGGATATCGAACAGGTAATGGCTCGGGGGTCATTCTGTAGCCAACCCTCTGGTTCTAAATTCTCCACCTCCTCATCCTCTTCTTCCTCTTCTAGTCGACCTGAGGTCGACGTCACCTCTCCTTGCTCCCGAGGTACTACCACCTCTGTTGTCTCATCCTCGGACAAAGGCTCAGAAACCTCTACGACCTCGACGAACTCATCCCTCCCCTGGGGATTCGTCGACCTAGTCTCCATGGTCTCTCCCGAATCCGATGTCAAACTCGACCCAGATGTGTCCGAGCTCGAACTCGCACTCGCGGTCGCCACTCCCTTCCCTCTGGGGCCGGTCTCCGCTCGATTTGTCGACATCCTACAGTGGTTGACAAAAACCTCGTTTTTATGGTGTAGTTCGGATACGAACAAATCGAGAGAGAGAAAGCCTTCGAAGAGGGAAGTGGTACACCTCTCCCTCGAAGCGATCGAAAACAAAAATAAAAAGCACAGAGAAAGAAAATCGAACAACAGATCGGAAATATTACCTTTTGTTTTCCGAAGATTCGAACAGTCCTCTTATAAAGCGAGCGACCCCGAAATTCGACACACAAAGGACTCTTTATCGATCGAGGATGGCTCGAAACTCTCTTCAGTTTTCTTTCGCAAAAGTAACAAATGGATTTACAGAGGGAACTATTTATAGGGATAAAAATGGGCGGGAATCGAGAAGATGAAACGGCGTGATGATTATAGCGGGTCCCACTCTTGGGATTTGAAACGCCGCTGCCACGTCAGCCCTAGCAGACGACGTTTCGGGGGGCTTATGACGTGGCACGTACCCGCTGTCGATCTAAGCCAATCACCTTGCCCCACGTGCATGATCGGAGGTCAAATCTCGCTCGGAGATCACCTTTCGACCGTCCAACTCAGAGGCTCATTTACCCCGCGAGAATTACCGCCCAGGAATGTCGACCTAAATGCTCGAACCAACCGGACCGTTGCGATCGACCCATAAACTCCGATTGACCAGCGCATTATTCCACTAGCGTAGTGGCCGACCGAGCATTTAATGCACGCCCTTAATGGGGCACCTGTTAGCTCCCCGCGCCGCCACGTCGAGGCAGTAACTTCTCTTTCCTCTCTGTATAAATACCCCCTCCTCATTTATTGCACGGTAAGTTTTTCCACCTAACACTTTTCACCACTCAATCTTTTCGATCATCTTTACCGATCTTGACTTGAGCGTCGGAGTGCCAACCCGGGTCTCACACCCATCTTCCCCGAGTTGGCCTCGGAGCTTACGTTTATCGATCGTTGCAGGAGTCGAGCAGTCAGGCGGCCGTTTCCCCCACTAACAAATAGAGTGACCGCGTCGGATCTCTTGATCGATCATCAAGCGGAGATTTTTGGCACGATCATAATCCTTTGTGTATATATATATATATGATTATTTATATATTATCAAGAAAAGTGAGTGGGGTTTGGAGAGAATGGAGTAGTTCCATGATAGGAAAAAGATAAGAGGAAAGAAATAAAAAAACTAAAAGAAATCTTCACCGACACAAAAAGAAACAAAAATAGTTTGCTCCATGTGATTCTATGCCGATAGGAAGTATATCTGATAATGTAAGAGAATATCTAAATTGCCTTGGATAATAATTTTAAAGATATTAAATATTATATGATGGAAGATGCACTACTAAAATAATTGAATTAATAAACACACCTGCAAGGACGTCGATCATGTGCATCACGATAATAAGTTAAATATAGTACAAATAATAGGTTTCAATTATTGCCCAATAACTTTTAGGAATATCAATTTTCAACTTTGCTAGTTGCTAGTATGCCAATAATATTACCAGAATGTGTTAATGTAACATAGTAGCACATTGATTTAGAACATTTTCGACGTTGACGTTGTTTATGCAACTGAAAGAATCTCCTGTCTATCCAAATAAAGTTCAACGCGAAATACTGTAGTTGCATGATTGATTAATTATAAATTAATATTAATAAGACTAAGACATAATGTACGTGGTATGACGCATAATAAAATTAAAGAAAAAAATAAGCAAGAAAAAGAAGTAGAAACTTCCCACACCACGACGACGAGGGACATTAGTAAAAAATCTCAATAAATGAGGACAAAATTAATAAATTAAAATTCTCTGATCAAAAGAGGTTGGCCTGATTGGTTTGGGGCAAAAATGTTAATGTAAAAGGATTTTTACTCAAAATTAATAGCTTATGAAATTGATCACAGATAATAATAGAAATACACAAAAGCATTCGGGACACCATTCAAAAGATTCAACTTTATCTTCACCTATGACGTACGGATATAAATACGGCGATACGGGCATAATACAACATAAATACGGTGATATGAATTTTTTTTTAAATTTTCATGTGAAGAGTATCAGACACAGTATTCGATACGAATGTCCTAAGCGACATGATATGACAAAATAATAATTTTAGAGGTATTCATGTATCATAAGTCTTCACTTACCATGCATGCATTTGAAAGGAAAATTCTTAATAACACAGTAGGCATAGAGTTCCATGGTGACAGGGTTAGAATTTTATTCGAGAAAAGGTAAAATGAAAATTTTGACGTTTTGGGACGAAAAAAAAAGTTACAACTTTTAAGAGAGATTTATATCAGGGAAAAGATTTTTTAATATTCGAACTTTGACTTTTTATGTAATTTATCATCCTGATAAATTTTCGTTGCATATTGCCATTCATTCATGTTTGTATTTATGACATACCGCAATTTAAACATTTTTTGGTGATTTTAGTTAAAAACATAACAAGTGTCATGTTTATAAAATATAAATATCAGTTGTTTTTTACCAAAACTATTAAAAAAAATATTTAGATAACGGTATATTATAGATAAAAATATTGAATGCCAGTATGCAACGAAAATTTATCGTGATAATAAAAAAAAAAAAAAAAGAAAAGGCAAAGTTAAATGAAAAAAAATCTTTTTTCCATTTATATTTCTATAAAAATATATCATCTATGTAATAGGGACAAAAGTTATGGAGGGGACTCTTGAGCTCGGCATTTTGAGTGAGTGGGTTAATTTATTAATTTTCCTGTATAATAATTTTGGGATATAATTTTTTTTTTTACTATTTTTAATTATGGACTTGTTTTGATTTTGCAAGTTAAATTGAAAAACGTCAAAAATTACAATCTTAACTATTATTTTTTAATAATGTGTAACTTGGTTCTATTCATTGTGTGGTACATGTACGAAATTTTTTCCATGTTTCCCACAATGAGCAGAATCATGTTACACTTTGTTAAAAAATAATATTTAGTAAATATTTATAGTTTAAGATGATAAAATATTTACCCCTTATTTTTGTGTTATGAAATAAAGCAGTAAAAAATAAATTAAGAAAAATAATGAATTACCTCTTTTCTTCAGTGGATTATCATAATAATACCAAGTGCATAAGATTGGATTATGAAATTGATTTTTATATCTGAAAATATATGTATTTATAGAGTTTGAGATTTAAGTTATCCTACTTCAATAGGTTTATAGACTTATTTAATTTAAATCTTAAACTCTCGAATATAATCTTATCAACTATTCTCTTCAATCTATTATCAGCTAGATAAATACTTATTCTAATTCTAATCTTATTAGATATTGATTTATTCACAAAAAAGTTTTAATTGATTTATTCTAATTCTAATCTTATTATATATATATATAATAGCACTATTCATGCATATACTATCGCAAGAAAGAAAAAGTATTTCTGAAAAGTATAAAAGAAAATTCAAATTGACATTATAGAAGCTTTATGGGGAAAAAAAAAAAAAAAAACTCGGTAACTTTTTAATTTCTCTTAAGGATAATTTTGAAATATATTTGGGGAAAGGGTGAAATATATTTTGAAAATGGCTGCAGTGATAAAGATTTTAAAAAGTTGAGCCCCTCCCTCCATCCCTACACGCCACACGGCTACACTGCATACAAAGTTACAAACACGCAGAAAAAAGACCAAGTTGGTGTAGTTTTGATCAATTACCATAATAACGGCTTTAACGTTATCCCTTGTGAGTTTGAAGTTGTTCTCCCGCACATCATTGTCGACATGGGCCAAAAGCTCATCCACCATATCACTACGACCATCAACTCCGTTCCTTCCCTCCTTCTTCTGCACATGATCTTTGATAACCGTATCGATAAATCTGTCGAGCTTCGCCCTCGCCTTCGCCAGCCTCGTGTTCAACCCCTGCGGGTCAAACCACGCCAACCCCGGTATAAAATCCGCAATGTTAAACGCGCCAAACAGCTCCGAGAACTCCTGCAGTATCTTAATGAACTCATCCTCCCCCTCGCGCGAATGGGACCCAAAAGCAGCCCTGTAGATAATGGTCCGAGTGAGTCCAAACACGAGCTCGCCGATATTCACAGCGCTCCCAACACGTCCCTCCACGGCTCGAATCATGCAGTCCACTTCTTCGCGCACGGCTTCCCAAGATGACTCGGCTTGCCTGCGGCTGAAGAGCTTCACGGCACAGAGCTTGCGCATCTGCCGCCGGAAGGGTCCATAGTGGGCGAACGCCAAATCGGCTCTGCCGTAGGTTAGGTACCTCACAGCGGTGTTAGCAGGCCTGTTGGAAACAATGGCGACTCCAGAATTAATAATTAAAAAGACAAAAGTACCAAACATTTTCGAAATTCAACTAAAGTCTTTTTAATATCGATTAAAAAGTAACTTCAATTAACTAGTACTCTAGCTAGTTTTTTATTCACTATTTGATTGTAATTTGTAGATAATTAAATTCACAACTCCGGCTATATCCTAAAAAACATAGTTCATTAGATATAGTAATTAATATGTAGTAAAAAGCCTATAATCATAAATTATATATTAAAAAGTATTATTCATTAGATATAGTAATTAATATGTAGTAAAAAGCCTATAATCATAAATTATATATTAAAAAGTATTATACATATATCTAATAGAAATAGTCTAGTGGAACGAAGTGACTAGTCCACTCGCTACAATATGTGGAGTAGTCCTTGCCTGTTAGAGAACACGCTGTCATGTTCTTGAAGGACTTGGCGGGCAACTTCTGGGCTTGACACGGCTACGATGTGGAGGAAACCCATGCGGAGGTGGAAGATGCCACCGTGCTGGTCGGCGAGCTTGGCTAGGCCATGGTGGGTTAATTTGTCCATCATGGTCATTTTGCCAATGAGGGGCCACCCCTTCGGCCCCGGGGGATAGGGTTTCCTCTTTTGAAATAATATTGTTGAGAACATAAAGAGGGAAACAAGTGGGATTATGATGAGAAAGATGGTCAACAAGGGTGTGGTATCTTGAGCTTGGAGTGGAGATATCATTTTCTTAGCTTTGTGATTGAGGATATTGTGAAGGATTAATCTCGCGATGCAACCTTTATATGGTTGAAAGAAGGAAAGAAAGAATATGGGTAGTGCAATCAACGACATTCACAAAACCTACTATATAATAATAAATAAATAAATGGGTGACAATAAAGTGGGGAGTAAAAGTTGTCATCATGTTGTTTTATCAAATGGCAACGTTTTAATTTTTATTAAAAATATTAATTTTTGTCATTAGTGATAAGCAGTGATGAAATAAGCATTCTATCATTAAATAATGTGTAATGCTAAAATGATGACGCAAAAAGGAGGTTCTTTTCTAAAAATTTTGTACTTCGTCAATATATTGTAATTTTATGTAGTTTTCGAAAGTATTGCAAATTTATTGTAAACTGATTACAGAGTATGTAATTTTTTTTAAGCATTTTTAATGAAACCGGATTCACCATATCTGTTCTATTTTTTATTTAAATTTTTCTAAAATTTGAAGAAAGAAATTAAAATGAATGAAAAAAGGAAAAAATTTGAAACCGGATTTCCCCCACACGGTTTCCTTTTGAGTTCTAAACACGGATCTGTTGTATCCAGTTTCATTGCCTAGAACTCAACCTTTTATCATAACAATCGAATATGAATTGGGAAAATTGTGAATTTGGAATCTTAATTACTCATAAATTGATATTTCATGAATATATATTTCATGTCATCGAAAATGGGACCCGTTGTGAAGTCTGATCAAGCGCCAAGAGAGAATCAGGGGGTCATGAATAATATCCCAAATATAATGCACGAGCGTCCCAATAGGCCCGGGTTGCCTCTAACACGGGCACCCAGCGCTCGAAAAGGGGACCCGTTGCAGAACTTGATCAAGTGTCAAGGGGAGCTAAGGGTCAAAAAACACCGCCCCTCGCACCAGTGTTGGTTACAGTCTACGAAGGAAGAAACTTTTAGACAAGTTTCTGAAAGTCCTTAACCGAGGTACCCACGAAGCAGGATCCTCGTGTTTACCAAGGACACTACACAAAACCTTAGGCAAATTTTCGCAAGTCTTGAAACAGGGCAACCCTCTAGTAAGACCCTCGTGATTATTCAAAGACTTAGCAAAATTTTCTAAGTTTCTGTAAGGTTTGAACTGGGGTACCCTCGAAGTGGAACCCTCGAAGTTCACCAAAGACATACTACAAACCTTTCCCCCTTGTAGATAAATTTTCACAGGTCTTGAACAAGGGCAGTTTTCAAGTAAGACCCTCGTGATTACTCAAGACTTAGCAAAATTTTCCAAGTTTTACATCTTTTGCTTAGCATGTTACTCAGAGTCTTAACATCACAAGATTTTGATACAACGAGCGCAAAGTAAAAATTTCATAACAAGCATTGTGGGGAATAAAAGACACTTAATTATGGAAAGGAGAATTTTTCATTAATAACGTTCAAGATTACAAACAAGGGCACAAGAGCCCATGGAATTCTTTAGAAATTTAAAGGGGTACAATGAAATTTTTCATAAAAAGGCAGAGACGAATTTCAAGCAGCGGGAGCGACATCCTCTTCCAAATTCACTACCACATTCTGAGCGGGGCCAACGGGACCTTGCGTTTGGGGAAGAGGAGCATGGGGACCCTGAGAGTCAGGAATTGGAGCCTCCGGAAGCGCAGGAGCTTCAGCAGGAGGAACTGGAGCATTTTCAGTAGTTGGAACAGAGGCATTCTCTGGAGGCACGGTCTCTTGAGGACTCTCGGGGGCGGTTGCAGCATCATTAGCCCCCTCGTGGGGTTCCGCTTGAGGCATCTCTTCCACTGGATGGGTGGCCATGTACTCATCTTGAGCAAGTTCAACTAGGAAGTTGTACTCTGGCTCATTAGCCCCCTCGTGGGGTTCCGCTTGAGGCATCTCCTCCTCCTCCTCCTCCTCGTCGCACCGCTCGTTGAGCCTCAAGCCCATGTCTGACCTCCCACGAGTGGAAGCCTCTGCCAAGCCCTTGTGTATTAATTGCTCTACAGCCAAGTTGAAGGCTTTTTGAGCCTTGCCATAACAGTGGAGCGAGGTTGTAAAGCTGAAGGCCTTGGAGTGATAGAATTTTATGAGGGCCTCCTTATTTGCCTGCTCAATGCGATGGGGAATGTCCCTGAGGGTGTCAGTGCACTTCTTCTCGGACGCATTGGCTTTGGCAACCCACCCATTTCGGTCATCCATCAGCTTCTTGTGGTCCTCCAGAAGGTTATTGTAATCCGAGCGCCATTTCCTACGAGCCGTCTCAGAATTCTTGAAGTCGTCCTGGAGTTTCTTCATCTCTGCCTCCAATTTTTTATATTTCGTCTCAAGAGAGAGGAATTTGGCCTTCTCCACGTCCAGTTCCTCCTAGATCTGAGCAGGGTCATTGGCACGCGCTATCTTTTTATATTTGGCTTTACGTTCGGAGTAGACGGATGCGCATCTGGAGGTTTTTGCCCCGCGGCAGCACTTGCTACATTTTCAGAAGGAAGGTAGTAGTTAACACTTAGTATTTGTAAAAGGAAGAGAATTCCATAGGAAAACAAAGGAAGCTATGGGAAAACTTACAGAAATGAGGGCATGAACCATGTCAGTGGCAACCTTCTCCGTTCCCTGAGAGAACAACGTTCGATGGTCCCCAGAAAATTGGACCCTTTCGTAGAGCCCCTCTGTAATAGTACAGGAGGGCGAACGAGCGCTTAGCAAAACCGGACCCTCTTCCGGGGCGCGGTCGAGACTCCTGTCCCTCAGGCGGTCAAATTCCCACAAATGGTCCTCCTCAAAAGAGGAGGTATCACCATCGCCCCTCGTGCCCTTAACCACCTGTTTGCCTTTACCCAGAATGGGGATGTTGTCAGGCATCCTTTTCCTCTTTCTAGAAGTGGTGGCGGCATCTCCTTGGGATCCCCTGATGACCACATTCGAAGTAGGCCTCGGTGGGTTAGCAATTGGAGGAGTAGCTCCCCTCGTGTTGGGAGCGTCAGCTGGACGGGTAACTATCCTCGACTCAGTATTGGGCTCGCGATTGTTTCCACGACCTTAGATTTGCTGGGAAGTACTTGAGCTTGCTCCTGCATGACCCCCACGACCGTCACCACGACCTGTCCCTCGTCTGATCCCTCGACCGTGAGGGTTCCCCTGTTGTGGCTGACGACGATTGTTGACGAAGTTGGCAACATTGCGCATGTTTGCACCAGCCATTATGATAGCAACGCCTGAAAAGAAGTCAAGAAAAACGAGGGTCAATGCTTGTACAGAAAAATTTTACAAAGTACAGTTAAGCAGTTAGTATTCCTATCTAAAGTTAATCCCTAGAAGCTAACCGTCTCTCTCCAAATTCCGAGAGGGTGGATTTCTGATAAAATAAGGTCCATTTGTAATTCCGCAAAGAAACATGACTTCGGCATCGTCAGTTAGATCCTTTGCTTGGATTATCCAACCCTCGTCCTTTATGGCCCCGGCAAGATCTTGAGGCCAATTTTCTGTAAAAGTGTGAGGCAAACGATGCCTAACGATGGGGCCTTCCCCATGTGAAACCCACTCTCGAGGTACCCCAAAATCCTCACCCTCAGGAGTCCTCACAAAGAAAAACTTCTTTTTCCACTCCACGCCATGGGTCGAGGGTGAATTAATCAGTTTCAGGCCGGATTTGGCTTGGATATAGAAAAACCAGCCCTCGGGGATGAACGGGGCGAGCGTGCGACCTGAAAAAGGGCATTAAATTTTCGGAACGAGGGTTGATGTCGGGTACAAGCCATAAGAATTACAAAAACGGTTATTAGAGATAAACCGTTGGGCAAAATTTAGGAAGGGCACAGGTTAAGGTTATTAAGGATATCGGCTACGGGTCCGGATATGGGAAATCTCAAACCCCCAAACACCACGGAGTCCAAGTAAACTGCCATCTCCCCTGGAGGGGGATTATTTGCTCGCTCGTGGGAGGTAGGGATTCCCTACTGGAAACGCTCGTCCCAATATGTTGGGGCCAGCATCGATGTTATTTCCCCTCGTTTGATTGTGCTTTGGATTTCTTCTGGAGGCTTTTCAGTTGCTTGCATGCCAGAGCTTCCCCCCTCGTTTGGTCCCTTGTTCTTCTTGGATTTTCTGGGTCTCTGGGACTTCTTCTTTTAACCCTTGGCGGGGGCTCTCTCCGAGGGCCCGGCATCTCCTTCCACCTCAAGGTTAGGAGCAGAAGTGACCACTGTTACAGTGTGGCGATGGGGGTGGGTTGCCCTCTCCGTTAAGGCCCACGGCTCCCCTTGTCTTTCCACCTCTATTACCATATCCATCTCCTCGAATAAATGCTCAACCCCTCCTGGACTCCTCTACTCCATGGCGAAAACCACTACATCTAGTTCCTTGTCTCTGGGGGAACCCGGTTGGGATGAGCTTTGAGTTGCCATTTCCTCAACCTCACGGGTAAATTCCTCAACATGATCTCCAGCCATGATTTTTAGAATTCATAGAGAATGTGGAAAATTCTAAAGGTTTGGGAATCTGGAAAAACTAATGGGGTTCTGGGGAGAATGATTCTATTACACTAAGGTTAGAAAAGGAATGTTAGAAGAAAAAGAAAATCACTTATGGCTGAAAGTTTCTTGAGAATTCTTGTTAATTGGGGATCTCTCTGAAGAATGCTCTGACGATTCAGAAGTATGTTATGAAAGTTTTGAATGCACAAAAGACTTGAATGATTCGGGATCACCTGTTTATAGGAGAAGAAAGGAGTGTGATTTTGGCATTTAATTTCAAAGTGTAATCATTTCCCCGCCTAGGTAACCGCCCACTTTCGTGAACCGTCTCTCAAATCTCGAGATTCACGCGCCGTTTCCTGGAAAGTCTCGCCCACTCTCCCATCAGCATTAAATGCGGGATGGCGTGAGCCGACAGCTGAAAAGACAGCAATTAATGCACGCCCAGAAGAGGATTTAGCCGCACGCCATCTCCTCCCCCGAGTGTCGCCCTCGGTAATTAGGTAGATTTGAAATTCTACAGCCTTTACCACCAAGGGCTGCAGAATTGATGGGGCAAAATACGTTTGACCCACGTTTTGACATGTGGCGCAGTCAACGCATGCAAGTGGATTCAACGGCCCCCCAAATAAGTCCCTACGAGCGTCCCAGGCCTTCACTGGCACAAGGTCACACATAAAGCATGTCATCATTCATAAAGCACATGATTACCCAAGGCTCACTAACAAGCGCCAACTTCACTGCCATGCGCCCCTCCATTGCTCTAATGAAATCATCCACGAGCGCCATGTCCCTCTCGGATATACCCTCATAAGACGACAGATTAAGGGGGTCCCGCTCCCCCTCGTTGCACTACTTGGGCGCTAATCCCCACGCGGATCTCCAAGTCCATCAGTCTCAGTTGACACGAGCGTGCCTCCCGCCCTCGTTACCAACCCCCCAAAACGGCTCTCTGATACCCGTACAAGCCCGCGCACCTGCTACTGTTGCAAACACTAACTTTTACCAACTTTTGCAGGAGATTCCTCCTAGGTTTCTCCTCGTTGCGACACGTGTTAGGGCAACATTAGGGCAGGACCACACGAAGCAAATTACCAAAAGGTCCCTGACCCTCAATTATAAATATGAGAATTCATCTCCGTCCCTGTAAGCATTCATCCATACAGAAACTCTTATATTCTTCATCTTCTTTAAGATATCCTGACTTGAGCATCGGAGAGCTAAACTGGGAATCACCCCCAGTTCCCCAGCTTGGCCTTCTGACTTTGTTGGTGTTTATCCTAGCAGGTAGAGCCCATTGCTTTTCCGGCGAACCTCTTCGAGCCCCATTCTTCGTTTCCCCATCTCAACAAAATAGAAAGTGATCGGAGTTTGACCCAAGCATAATCAGACACCATCAGATTTTATTCTTGTTTTATATAAGATTTAATATATATTTATAATTAATCATTTATTAATTTAATAAATAATAATATTTGTTAATATTCATAGATTGAAAGAACTCAATTTGTTAATAGATAGTTGTTCTTACTGTGTAATATATATTTTGTATTTAGGGGAAATATAATATTATATATATATATATATATATATATATCTAATCATTAATACAATTTTTTTTTAGAATTAATACAGATTATTTATATTGAAAATACATAAAAAATCAGCATGCAACACAGAAAATACAGATGGAGAATGAACGGAAATATACACACATAAAACATAAGAATATTAAGAATATAATTAATCTCCTTTAAAAAACAAATAAAAAAAATAATTAATCTTAGTCTTTGATAATTGAAAGACGGATTGTGATGGTGATGGGGAAATTTTCACAATCGCAAGAATTTCATCGACGGAGAACGCCGATCATCACCATATCCGGCTGCTTTTAGTTGTTCTCCAACCAGATCCCTCACCTCTAACATAGCGCACCACCACCAAATCCGCGGCCACCATGAAATCGACGCCGGCACCACTACCATAGGTAGCTTCCAATCGCCCTCCACCCAGATCTGCCACCACGAGGATAGTCCACCTAGAAGGGTGGTATTGTTTTTGGTGCACGGATTTGCGACAGCAACTTTTCGAGCAACAACACGGAGGAAAGTCGCTTTGGACGACCAGTTTTAACTTATGAAATTGATGGTTGCGATCGATATCAGTCGGATTTCTACCTTATCTCCGCCCATAACATTTCGGAGAAATTGAACTGTCCTGAGGACGCTGCCTACGATTCGAGCATTTGCTATGATAAGCCTAGCTTTGAAGCCTGGGAGTCTGGGTGCCAATGCAATTGGCCAGTGATTGCTCTCTTATGCTCGGTCAGTATCAGGGACCTGAGTTTCCATAAGATCCCTGAGCGAGATTATCTTGATGATGTTTCTAGGGGTCTTGTTTTCAATAGTGTGCCCCCGCTTTGTTTTGTTTGTGTTGTGATGGGGCATTTTTGTTTTAATTCCCTTGTTGATAAGTGGATTATGGCTTGTACAAACTCTTGGTTCCGATTGAATATATGAGGTGAGAGCCTCGGTAATAATCCCACGGTCTCTCTGACGTAAATTTGGCACAGCCTGAAGCCTAATCTTACGTATAGCCCCCAATCCAGACACCTCGCTCATATCCAGGTCGCCTGCCAATTCCCACTTAAAATAATGCAGAAGATGCGCGACCGCCATTTGCAGACCATAGAGCCCCAGCTACATCCCAGGGCAGTATCTCCGCCCCGATCCAAACGTAATAAACTCGAAGTCTCTCCCTTCAAAATTCAGGGCCCCGTCAATGAGAAAACGTTCGGGCTTGAATTCATCCGCATTTTGCCATGCGTCCTTGTCGCGGCCTATTGCCCACACATTAATCATGAACCTTGCTCTTATAGGGATGTGGTAGCCGAAAATGACTGCATCTTCGGCGCTCTCGTGGAGGCGGAGGGACTCTTTGATGCAGCATTGGAGGTAGGTTAGCTTCTCTAGGTCCGACTCCTCTACAAGGCGGTGTAGGCCGACCACAGTGCTCAGCTCTTGCTGGACCTTCTTTAGGTCTTCTGGTCTTTTCATTAGCTCCGACATGGTCCATTCGATGGCGGAGGCTAATGTTTCAGTCCCACCAAACATCAAGTCCTGAGAATACCTCATTCCAATCAAGAGATAACACATAAAAGAAAAATAAAAGAGTTGGCAGACAATTAAGTAAAAGAAAATCTAAGAGACCTAAACTGTTTTTCTGGATGTTTCAGCGTTCAATATGCTACAGATGAACTTCAGGACATGAACGTGAGAATTCTGTCTTAGCATGTATGTGGCTTGAACTCTAACATATACCATATTGAATGAATAGCAACTTTATCTAAAAACTTAAGCTCTTAAAAATTAATTTCATTAGAAATTCTTAGTTAAGCAATTTATTTTTTGGGGTCAATCTCCATTGGCTTTATTAGTTAAGATTAAGTTGTATTTATATATAAGAATTCAAGAGATAATCTTGTGCAATGTTTTCAAAACCGGACTGGAGGGCAAACCGACAGCCTTTTATCGGTTCAACCGATTTGACGTAATAAATAATTAATTATTATTTTATTATTTATATAATATCTTAAAAATAAAAAATATATATATAAACATTTCAAAATTTTAAATTTTCTTCATTTGTAGCACAAAAACAATATTACATAACATTAAAAAAAAATACAAAATCCTAGTAAGATTAAATTTCCACACAATATCTAATAAATTTAAAAAGAAAAAATATAAAATCAAACTCACTAAATTAATCATCAAATATATATGCAACTCCATAATAAAAAAAATAATTTTAGGCCCATAAACAGAATCTAATCCATAAAAATAAAAAGATTAGGCCCATTAATTCCTTTATTAATAATAAAATAAAATAAAAAAAGTCTGCTCATTAATTCATCAACTAAAAGAAAACCCTAGGAAACCAAATCCTTTATTTCTCTCTCATTATGTGCCGCCATTGAAGGTGAAGATTTGACAAGCATGGCTACATGGGTATCCAGTGACAATTTTACATCACTTAATCCGTTGTTCTCTTTCTTTTTCATTTAACTAAAGAAGAATTCGGCATTACATTCCTGGTAATATACTGTTTCTCTCATTTTGTGTACCATTTGAAAATGAAAATTATTTCAAAATTGCCTGAAAAAAGAATAAGTTTATTTCAAACTTCAAATAAACAATATTGGAGCTTAAAAACTGAATTTTCGAGAAACTGACATGAAAATTGCCAAGATGGAAAAAAAAAAAAGGAAAAAAGTAACGCACAATTACGTAAACCAGTGGTCCGGTCCGGTTATCAAGGACGAAACTGTCAGTTAATCCGGCGGTTTTTCCGGCCCTGAACTGGTCCGGTCACCGCGGGTTATGGAGACCCATTCGGACCGGACCAGGCATAGGTCACCGGTTGAACCGGTCGGACCGACCGATCCGGTCTAATTTTCAAAACACTTGATACTTGAGTTTATGAAAAGGCTCCATAAATTATAGTTAATATTATGTTAGATTTTAATAAATTATAGTTAATATTATGTTATGTGACGCCCCGAGCGTGGAGCTATCACATCCCCCGCAGTAGAACCCAACACGTATATGAAATGGAGAGTCCTTATACGTGCTAAGAACAAGCGAACGGAAGACACTCAAGACCACTTTTAGCTAGGCGGCGCTAAACAGACGGTTAACAACAATTAAACGCATAGCGGAAGCAACTCATCAAGTAAACAATAATTCAAGACTTAGCATTTACTAGTTTACATAAATCAAATTCACTACTAACATAACAAAGTATTGTGGCAGATAATTCAGTATTACATCCCATGACAATATCATTTCTAATAAAACCATACATGAAAGCATCAAGACCAAGACTCGACTCAAAAGGAAGCTAGACAACCCGCCTCCTAGTTGACTCAAACCTGCAGCCAACAAGGTAACAAGAAACAGAACAAGAGAGGGTCACTCAAGCAACTGGTGAGGCGGAAGGAATATAATAGATATATACACAATGCAATAGGTAGAGATATGCAATGCAATAACAAGCTGCCTCTATCCGATATAGCCTCAATTTTCAATAATAAAGCCATCACTTACTTTAGTCTCAATTTCAAGAACAAGACAATCATTCATTTTCAAAAACGATGGCGTATACCGGATTAAGGGTTTCAAGCAATCAGTGGGTACCGAGTTATACCCTTTCTCCAACCTTTACTCCACAAGACAAGAACAAGAACAATAACAAGAAACCATCCTTCTGCCTCCAGGTGATGGAAGAGGTAGCTAACCCCTAACCATCCAATGACACTCGAGTCACAGCCCATTTCGGTACTATGCTGCTTCGGCATCCATTGTCGGTCACAGGCGACATGTGATATCAACTACCTCCGATGATAGCACAGTCCCCCGTAGAGGTCGCGAGATAGATTTACCATCAGCCCATGCTTTCCCGGCTCCTCTTCCCATTTTGCCTCAGGCCCTTACCCCACTCAAATAGAGGGGCCCCATCGAAACATGCGAATGGGGATTTTCAAGAACAAGCACTCGGTTATGCAATGCATGCAAGAAACTTTCCATTTTCACAATTAAAGTCATGAACACATGCTCAAGAATCTATATGTATAACCCATTTGTTACTTGAAATCCATTTTCAATAAAATCGAGAATATAGTAGTCAATCATGTATTTATTAAATAGGTATACATATACGTATAATAATTCACATGCGGGGAAACAATTGCAATTTGTGTAGGCTATACGGGTATAGGTTGTTGGCTACAGCAAGAAGATAAACCTCACCTTTTCACCTTACCGACCGTTTACCAAAAGATGGTGAGAGAAGTAGTTGACCTTACTTAATCGGAACATGACCTATTTGAAATGGACCTGTGTAACGAGACATGACACGTGAGACTTAGACTCAAAGGACCAACTAGAGACGCTCGGCAATACAAAACAATGTCATGAAATGATATGAGTATAGATTCATATGTAACAATACTATAATGATGCAAGGAATGACAAAAGATGCAATCATGGCACTTTAGGGATTAACTTTCACATTGAAGATCACTTAGGGCAAGTTTAGATGTCTTTCATGCAACTTTAGTAAAATAATAAACTCATATGAGAGCATTTACAATTGAAATAAAGAGTATATAACACATATGAGGTTCAATAAATGGAAATAAACGATGAAAAAGGCAAGAAACGAGCATTTAGGCAAAACTTGGCAAAGCTGACAGTTTTCTCCAAACGCACAAGCTGTAAAGAACAGAGTATATCTTAAGATTTAAAAGTCGGAATTAGGTTTTGTTTGTTGGAAATGAAAGTATACAAACAGGTCTTCCCAACCATATATAGCCCAAATTTTAGTTCAAAGTGGATTAAAAATGACATAGGTGCAAAGTTGGTTAAATGCAGATTTCCGGCAGATTGGCGACACCTAAAAGAATTGATTATAACTCACAAATGACAAAAGATATTTAGATTATTCCAATTGGAGGTTGTTCTAGACTTCAAGAGGTTTCCAAAAAGTTAAGCATCAGGTCAATCCGAGTTCATTTGAGGGGGTAACCATCCGGGGAAAGTACAAGCCAAAATCTACCTGGCGGGGGAAAACTTGTGCAGAAAACTTTCTGCACAAGCTCTACCCGCCCGGGGAGTTTTTCTTCATGATTTTACCCGCCCGGGTAGAGGGTTTTCAGCTGAAAACCGAGAAGAAACAGGGGAAAACAGGGGAGGGAAGGAAAAGGGAGCAAAGGCCTCAATCAACCATCCCAAAATTGAAAAGATAAACCTAGAATCAAGTGTATTCATTCCCTCACACACCAAAGCACACTTAGGAACATTCAAGGAGCAAATATACACCAAGAACTCATGCTTAATATTCACCATCTTCAACCTCAAAACCTCATACAAATTCATGTCATAAACTTCCATAGAACTCATGAATTCATGCAAGTCTTCAAGTCTATTGATCATAATCATACTTCTAACCATGAATAAACAAGGAATCACACCAAGATCATCAAGCTCTACTCAATAACCAACTCAAGAGATTCATCACATACTCATATATATACCTTGAAATGGAATTAAGAAAGAATGAAGATGTGATGATGATGATGAAGATGCTCCCAAATATGCAAGTTCCCTTGAAATCATTCTTGAAAATTGATGAAATCTCTTCCTTCCTTCATGGTATTTTGATCGTGATTGAGTGTGTGAGTGTGTGAGATTTTTGATGAAATATGATTAATGAAATGGAATGGGAGAGAGAAAAGATATTTACATGATTCTTCCACGTATATGCATGACTCACCATATTTTGCAATGAAGTCCTTGAGATATATGGATGTATGCATTCAAGTTTCATTCCATGTAAAATGATCATCTAACTCTAAATCATATTATGCAATTAAGTCCACATATTTAAAGAAATGATCACTTCATGACATATAAGCAATTAACTCACATTCGGTAATTAATTCACGTAACAATTAAATACAAATTATGCAATAATTCATTATTTGAGAATAATATCATATATTTTCACATAAACATATAAGAATATAATTCATATAATGTCACGTAATGTATAAAGGAAAAATCGGGGCGTTACAATTCTCTCCCCCTTTAAAGAATCTGCCCTCAGATTCTATGGATTGATCACGATATCAACATTTATAACAGCTAGACATAAAGAACCAGCAATAGAATGCGCAATAAATGAGCGTACGACACTCGGATCACACAATATATGGATGGTATGTCATGCATGTTTATGGTACCTTTCACCACCGCGTGATAGCATTATCCTGTAAAACAGACTTGAATTGATATGCATGGGGATTGGAATGCACATAGCAAATTTAAAACATAATTAAGATAATAATTCAATCACAAGATAAGCAAGAGCATATTATTCCTATGCCGAGCAACCTAGACCGACAGACACGACACTCGAGCCCGGTTGTTGCAACCTGGAGCTCTGATACCACTTAAATATGTGACGCCCCGAGCGTGGAGCTATCACATCCCCCGCACTAGAACCCAACACGTATATGAAATGGAGAGTCCATATACGTTCTAAGAACTAGCGAACGGAAGACACTCAAGACCACTTTTAGCTAGGCGGCACTAAACAGATGGTTCACAACAATTAAACGCATAGCGGAAGCAACTCATCAAGTAAACAATAATTCAAGACTTAGCATTTACTAGTTTACATAAATCAAATTCACTACTAACATAACAAAGCATTGTAGCAGATAATTCAGTATTACATCCCATGACAATATCATTTCTAATAAAACCATAATTGAAATCATCAAGACCAAGACTCGACTCAAAAGAAAGCTAGACAACCCGCCGCCTAGTTGACTCCAACCTGTAGCGAACAAGGTAACAAGAAACAGAACAAGAGAGGGTCAGTCAAGTGACTGGTGAGGCGGAAGGAATATAATAGATATATACACAATGCAATAGGTAGAGATATGCAATGCAATAACAAGCTGCCTCGATCCGATATAGCCTCAATTTTCAATAATAAAGTCATCACTTACTTTAGTCTCAATTTCAAGAACAAGACAATCATTCCTTTTCAAGAACGATGGCGTATACCGGATTAAGGGTTTCAAGCAATCAGTGGGTACCGAGTTATACCCTTTCTCCAACCTTTACTCCACAAGACAAGAACAAGAACAATAACAAGAAACCATCCTTCTGCCTCCAGGTGATGGAAGAGGTAGCTAACCCCTAACCATCCAATTACACTCGAGTCACAGCCCATTTCGGTACTATGCTGCTTCGGCATCCATTGTCAGTCACAGGCGACATGTGATATCAACTACCTCCGATGATAGCACAGTCCCCCGTAGAGGTCGCGAGATAGATTTACCATCAGCCCATGCTTTCCCGGCTCCTCTTCCCACTTTGCCTCAGGCCCTTACCCCACTCAAATAGTGGGGCCCCATCGAAACATGTGAATGGGGATTTTCAAGAACAAGCACTCGGTTATGCAATGCATGCAAGAAACTTTCCATTTTCACATTTAAAGTCATGAACACACGCTCAAGAATCTATATGTATAACCCATTTGTTACTTGAAATCCATTTTCAATAAAATCAAGAATATAGTAGTCAATCACGTATTTATTAAATAGGTATACATATACGTATAATAATTCACATGCGGGGAAACAATTGCAATTTGTATAGGCTATACGGGTATAGGTTGTTGGCTACAGCAAGAAGATAAACCTCACCTTTTCACCTTACCGACCGTTTACCAAAAGATGGTGAGAGAAGTAGTTGACCTTACTTAATCGGAACATGAGCTATTTGAAATGGACCTGTGTAACGAGACATGACACGTGAGACTTAGACTCAAAGGACCAACTAGAGACGCTCGGCAATACAAAACAATGTCATGAAATGATATGAGTATAGATTCATATGTAACAATACTATAATGATGCAAGGAATGACAAAATAAACAATCATGGCACTTTAGGGATTAACTTTCACATTGAAGATCACTTAGGGCAAGTTTAGATGTCTTTCATGCAACTTTAGTAAAATAATAAACTCATATAAGAGCATTTACAATTGAAATAAAGAGTATATAACACATATGAGGTTCAATAAACGGAAATAAACAATGAAAAAGGCAAGAAACGAGCATTTAGGCAAAAATTGGCAAAGCTGACAGTTTTCTCCAAACGCGAAAGCTATAAAGAACAGAGTATATCTTAAGATTGAAAAGTCGGAATTAGGTTTTGTTTGTTGGAAATGAAAGTATACAAACAGGTCTTTCCAACCATATATAGCCCAAATTTTAGTTCAAAGTGGATTAAAAATGACATAGGTGCAAAGTTGGTTAAATGCAGATTTCCGGCAGATTGGCTACACCAAAAAAATTGATTATAACTCACAAATGACAAAAGATATTTAGATGATTCCAATTGGAGGTTGTTCTAGACTTCAATAGGTTTCAAAAAAGTTAAACATAAGGTCAATCCGAGTTCATTTGAGGGGGTAACCGTCCGGGGAAAGTACAAGCCAAAATCTACCCAGCCGGGGAAAACTTGTTCAGAAAACTTTATGCACAAGCTCTACCCGCCCGGGGAGTTTTTCTTCATGAATTTACCGGCCCGGGTAGAGGGTTTTCAGCTGAAAACCGAGAAGAAATAGGGGAAAACAGGGGAGGGAAGGAAAAGGGAGCAAAGGCCTCAATCAACCATCACAAAATTGCAAAGATAAACCTAGAATCAAGTGTATTCATTCCCTCACACATGCACCAAAGCACACTTAGGAACATTCAAGGAGCAAATATACACCAAGAACTCATGCTTAATATTCACCATCTTCAACCTCAAAACCTCATGCAAATTCATGTCATAAACTTCCATAGAACTCATGAATTCATGCAAGTCTTCAAGTCTATTGATCATAATCATACTTCTAACCATGAATAAACAAGGAATCACACCAAGATCATCAAGCTCTACTCAATAACCAACTCAAGAGATTCATCACATACTCATATATATACCTTGAAATGGAAGAAAGAATGAAGATGTGATGATGATGATGATGAAGATGCTCCCAAGTATGCAAGTTCCCCTTGAAATCAATCTTGAAAATTGATGAAATCTCTTCCTTCCTTCATGGTATTTTGATCGTGATTGAGTGTGTGAGTGTGTGAGATTTTTGATGAAATATGATTAATGAAATGGAATGGGAGAGATAAAAGATATTTACATGATTCTTCCACATATATGCATGACTCACCATATTTTGCAATGAAGTCCTTGAGATATATGGATGTATGCATTCAAGTTTCATTCCATGTAAAATGATCATCTAACTCCAAATCATATTATGCAATTAAGTTCACATATTTAAAGAAATGATCACTTCATGACATATAAGCAATTAAGTCACATTCGGCAATTAATTCACGTAACAATTAAATACAAATTATGCAATCATTCATTATTTGAGAATAATATCATATATTTTCACATAAACATATAAGAATATAATTCATATAATGTCACGTAATGTATAAAGGAAAAATCGGGGCGTTACACGTTAGATTTTAATAAATTATAGTTAATATTATGTTAGATCACATTTACTTTTAATAAATTGTAATTTGAGTATTTGACACAATTATAATATCACATAATAATAAGCACTTTATGTGATTCTCTGTAATAGAGGTTAATCAATATTAGTAGCCGAATTAAATCCACCCATTCTCAATTAATTTAAACCCGAATAACCTAATATCACTTAACTAATCCAAAATTAAGTGGAACTAAATCAAATAAAATACGTAATCCACGGTAACTAACATTTTCTTGGATACTTAAAAATCTCAACAACTTCTATTAAAATATTGTTATGATAGTTCATGGTGTGAAACCTCTTTGTAATATTCGAGTAACAGATCATATTACAACTCATACAAAGTGAAAGTATAATGTTGAAAAAGAAAAACGTAAGCCGTTTGTAGTATATTTCACTCTCATATGACAATTGTTTTCCCAGAGCAATAATATTTTATCTTTTCACTTTTCTATTGAGGATATTTTCTCTTTTGTCAACTGATTTAAATATTTTTAAAATACTGAAAGAAGACCCTGCAACGCACGCAAGAGATCGCAACGTCGATCCGGCGCTGGAGAACACAGTTCCACCGTCGGATCGGCCCAAATCTATTTCACCTTCTCAGATTTGTTCGTCGAAATCCGCTCAAATTTGCTGGCACTCTAGTGAATTTATCGTAATTTTCATTGGTATTCTTCCAGATTCATTGGCGTTCTCCCAGATCTAGCGGATTTCTCTGGTTTACACCGTTTTCCTTATCTGTTTTTTCTTTTCGTTATGTTTTATTTCGTTTCTTCCCTATGGAAGCTTTATCTCTTCCGTATGGAAGTTTTGTCCCTTCCGTATGGAATTTTAGTTTTATCTTTTTCTGTGTTTTTTCCGTGCAACTTTCTGGCCGAGTTCTCTGCTGTAGGCCAACCTATTTGTTCTCAATCCGAAGGAAAAGCGGCTGCAGATCTTCAGCCCGATCAGATCGAGATCCACTTGAAAGGAACAATCGTCAAAGAGTTCTTTTCTTTTATTAATTGTGATGTTAATATAATAGCTCACAAATCTGTTAAAATTGTTGTTGAAATTGCGGCTTCGGCCTGCGTTAATTTTTCTGCTGTTACTTCTTGTATTTTTATCGTTGTTTGTCATGATTTGCTATAATATTCCCCTTTGAGGGTTTTGGTTGTCAAAAAAATATTTTTAAAATAATATTTTATCCGAGCTCAAATATTGGTGCATGATTTTTGGTCTTAAGGTACCTATTTAAAAGATTAGATATACTTATCAAGGAAAGTGAGTGGGGTTCGTAGAGTGAACGTGGAGTCGGAAATAAATTAAAGAGACGATAAGTTTTTGATATTTAAATTATTGGATTTTTTGCAATTCACAGTAAAAACTGTTTCGAATAGTAAATCGTTATTTAATATTTGTATTTGTGACATACATTAATTAGCTCTTTTTTTAGCCAAAAATTCTAAAAAAAAAAGGTTTAAATGATGATATATTATAAATATGAACATTAAATGGTGGTTTGCAAATCGAAATAATTTATATTATGAGCACCGAAATAATTTATATTATAAATAACAAAAAATTATACGTTAAAAACCATTATCTCTTAATAAATATAGGAAATTTTCACGACCCCAAAAGAAACAAAAGTAGTGCTCTTTGTTTTTGTTTGTGATTCTATATATGCTGATCACAAAGTATATCTGATTATGTAATAGAATATCTGAATTGCTTAGGATAAAAGATATCTTAAAGACATTAATTATTATATCATGGAAGAGGCACTACTATATTTGATTTAATAAACACACACTTGCAAGGACAGGGACGATGCCAGGATTTCAGGTAAGGGGGACGAAATTTTAAAAAATATATTATTTTATTAAAAATAAAAATATTATTTTATTAAAAAGAAAAATATTATTTTATTCGATATATATAAATAAAATAAATATAACTTAAAAACTCTAATTTTCTTTTACTCATAGTGCCTATATAAATAAAAAAAAATATGGATTAATCTCAATTTAACATGCTTTAAAACAAAATAATAAAATCAAATAACAAAACAACATAAAGAAATAAAATGTCATTTATCTTTAGTCACATAAAAATACAATAATTATTTAAAATAAACATACTGAACTACAATTAACAAATTTATTATAAATATTATCCATAATAAAAGAAAATTTAAAATTAGATACAATCTTTTAACTAAATAATTTATCCGGAAAAACTAAAATTAACACGGTTA
Organism: Lantana camara; assembly: GCA_037501455.1. Classification (NCBI taxonomy): domain Eukaryota; kingdom Viridiplantae; phylum Streptophyta; class Magnoliopsida; order Lamiales; family Verbenaceae; genus Lantana; species Lantana camara. The sequence continues at coordinate 94,910,941 of CM074857.1, read as the reverse complement.
TGTTCATAATAAAAGACAAACTAAAATTACTATTTAGATACAATCTTTTAACAAAATTAATACGGTTATGTTCATAATAAAAGACAAACTAAAATTACTATTTAGATACAATTGTAGACGGATAAATAAACTTTAGTTTATTAATTTAATTTGCTATTTAATATTTTGAAATTATCCTAAATTTAATTTCAAAGTTAAATAGTTAAAATTAAATTGATATTATAATGTTTATTTTATCAACAAATCAAGTGATGACACGTGTCAAAGTGACATGTTTTGACCAATCAAATCAAGTCTTGCAGTCAAAGAAAGCCAAGATAAATCATATGACGACATCTGGCGTATTGCATCACACCGACCAATCAAATTCAATTCTTATTTGATATTATCTCTTTAAAAAATAAAAATATAAAGAGATAATTATTAAATAAACTTTGACTTGAGCAACAAGTCTTGAATCCTATGCCTATATAAAGAGGCCATGGGTTGTTCATTCAAGACACAACACGAATTCAAGAAAGGCTAAAAACCTTTCTACAAGTTCAAGAGACTAAAAACCTCTCTACAAGTGCAAGAGGCTAAAAACCTCTCTACGAATTCAAGAAAGGCTAAAAACCTTTCTACAAGTTCAAGAGGCTAAAAACCTCTCTACAAGTGCAAGAGGCTAAAAACCTCTCTACGAATTCAAGAAAGGCTAAAAACCTTTCTACAAGTTCAAGAAGAAGGCTAAAAACATTTCTACAAGTTCAAGAAGAAGGCTAAAAACCTTTCTTCCCCGAAGTTACCAAATCAAGGCGTTTGATCCACTATCAAGGCGTTATACCGGCGAATCGGCGTTATATTGAAGCTAAATCCACGGAGTTACCGACGAGTTCATAGGCGTTCTAGGCGGAATTCTCCAAAATTCGGCGTTTGATTCGTAAATAAGTCGAAAGACCTATGAACTAACGTTATTCAAGTTCAAATCCCTCAAAATTCGGTGTTTGATTCGTAAACAAGTCAAAGGACCTACGAATTAACGTTATTTCAAGTCCAATTTGAAGTTGAAGAAGATCAAAACACCAAATTCATCAAGAACCGTTTGAAGATTTCAACAACTTAAAACTCGAAGGAAGAATCAGAGGATCAAGTGAAGATTGAAGACCCATTTTTACTTAAATTCTCAAATATTTGTATTATTTATTCGATATTGACTAAAAATCAATAAACGCGAATTTTTAGTACAAACAGATTGGCACGCCCAGTGGGACAGATCTTACCTCTCATCTCTTCCTTTCATACCAAAAGTTAGCGAATACTCGATGGCTCCTAAAAACCAACCCAACCCGAAGAACAAGGGAGTTGATGGCGTGAACGAACCCAATCTGAAGAGCAAAGAAGTTGATGGCACTGTGCAGTCTTCTACAGATGGTCAACTAAACGACTCGAAATCATCGGATGGTTCAACACCTTCGACCCCCAAGGAAACTAAATCAAAGGAAACTCATTTTACTGAAGAGACAGAGACTATGACTCTCGAAGAGCAAGTTGCCCAAATGGCTCAAACAATGGCTAACTTGCAAAAGACTTTGGAGGATATAGACTTCCAGATTGCTCAACTTATGAATAAGTTAGAAAATCGCGATCCTGGTCAGTCTAGTCGTAACCCTCAGACTCCTTCGGTTCAAGCCACTGTAGATGGAAAGCGAGTGAACTTGTCTCCTCAACATAACTCTGGATCAAAACCTAACTCTACTGCATCCATTGCCGCCCTATCTGTGCAAGAAATGCAAAATATGATAACTAATACAATTAGAGCTCCAGTATGGTGCACCCTCGCAAAATTCTCCCACATACTCAAAACCGTATACTAAACGCATTGATTCTTTGAGGATGCCGATGGGTTATCAACCATCGAGTTTTCAGCAATTTAATGGAAAGGGCAATCCAAAGCAACATGTGGCTCATTTCATAGAAACATGCAACAATGCAGGAACATATGTAGATCATATGGGGAAACAGTTTGTGCGATCACTCAAAGGAAATGCTTTCGATTGGTATATTGACTTGGAACCGGAATCAATTGGCAGTTGGGATCAAATGGAGAAAGAATTCTTAACCGCTTTTACAGCACACGCCGTACAGTAAGCATGATTGAAATCACCAATGCGAAATAGTGGAAAGATAAACCTGTTGTGGATTACATTAACCGTTGGCGATCACTAAGCCTCAACTGCAAAGACAAACTCTCAGAAATATCCGCAGTTGAAATGTGCATTCAGGGGATGAGCTGGGAACTTCTCTATATCTTACAAGGAATCAAACCCCGCAACTTTGAAGAATTGGCTACTCGTGCTCATAATTTGGAACTCGTTATCGTCAATCGTGAAGTTAACTTCTCAACGATAAATCAAGAAAAAGAATATCCCTTTTTAGACTCAGATGTACCCGATATCTTTGATGAACTATTAGCTAAGAAGTTGATTGAGCTCCCCAAACCAAAATGTCCAAATGAAAGTGGAAGGGTTGATGACCCGAAATATTGCAAGTATCATCGAGTCATTAGTCACCCCACAGAAAAGTGTTTTGTGATTAAAGAAAAGATCATGGAACTTGTAAATAATGGAAAGATCATCCTTGACGATGGAGATACTATACAAGTGAATACCACCAGCATCACAACTTTATCAGATGTCGATGGGGGCAAAAGAAGTATCATGTATCATCAAAGAAATCAAATTCAGCAAGAGGATACAGACCGCCAGGAAAATATTGGGGGCAACTAAAATTCAAGTGAAAGTTGAAACTCTCCTTGATAAGAGAATAAACTGTCATGAAAGCTCCTTGATACGAGTTTAAACTGTCTACAAATTCAAATCAAAGCTCCTTGACACGAGCATAAATTGTCTATAAATTCAAATTCAAATTCATGACTCCTTGATATGAGGATAGACTATCTACAAATTCAAATTCAAGGCTCCTTAATACGAGTATAAACTGTTTAAAATAAAAATCAAGTACTCCTTAATACGAGTATAAACTGTTTAAAATCAAATGCCACTGATACTCCTAAATACGAGTATAAACAGTTTAAAATCAAATCCAAATCAATACTCCTTAACACGAGTATAAACTGTTTAAAATCAAATTCAAATGTTTACTCCCTGACACGAGTATAAAATGTCAACAAGTTTGAAAAAAAATTGAACTACGTCATGACTTCATCCTCTTAATGGGGTACGTAGGGAACTTGAAGAAAAGAATAGTTCTCTGGCAAGTGAGCAAACTCGAGTACTTCAAGTCCCATCTCCACTCAAATACTCAGTATGTTTTTCGCCGAGCCTTGAAGTGGGGGCATTTGTAGACGGATAAATAAACTTTAGTTTATTAATTTAATTTGCTATTTTATATTTTGAAATTATCCTAAATTTAATTTCAAAGTTAAATAGTTAAAATTAAATTGATATTATAATGTTTATTTTATCAACAAATCAAGTAATGACACATGTCAAAGTGACATGTTTTCACCAATCAAATCAAGTCTTGCAGTCAAAGAAAGCCAAGAAAAATCATATGGCGACATGTGCCGTATTGCATCACACCGACCAATCAAATTCAATTATTATTTGACATTATCTCTTTAAAAAATAAAAATATAAAGAGATAATTATTAAATAAACTTTGACTTGAGCAACAAGTCTTGAATCCTATGCCTATATAAAAAGGCCATGGGTTGTTCATTCAAGACACAACACGAATTCAAGAAAGGCTAAAAACCTTTCTACAAGTTCAAGAGGCTAAAAACCTCTCTACGAATTCAAGAAAGACTAAAAACCTTTCTACAAGTTCAAGAAAGGCTAAAAACATTTCTAGAAGTTCAAGAAGAAGGCTAAAAACCTTTCTTCCCCGAAGTTACCAAATCAAGGCGTTTGATCCACTATCAAGGCGTTATACCGGCGAATCGGCGTTATATTCAAGCTAAATCCACGGAGTTACCGACGAGTTCATAGGCGTTCTTGGCGGAATTCTCCAAAATTCGGCGTTTGATTCTTAAATAAGTCGAAAGACGTACGAATTAACGTTATTCAAGTTCAAATCCCTCAAAATTCGGTGTTTGATTCGTAAACAAGTCAAAGGACCTACGAATTAACGTTATTTCAAGTCCAATTTGAAGTTGAAGAAGATCAAAACACCAAATTCATCAAGAACTGTTTGAAGATTTCAACAACTTAAAACTCGAAGGAAGAATCAGAGGATCAAGTGAAGATTGAAGACCCACTTTTACTTAAATTTCTCAAATATTTGTATTATTTATTCGATATTGACTAAAAATCAATAAACGCGAATTTTTAGTGCAAACAACAATCTTTTAGCTAAATAATCTATATACAATCTTTTAGCTAAATAATCTATGCACAATAAAAACTAAAATTAACACAGTTATAAAGAAACCATATTTTTTTAATATGCAGAACTCATATCAACACTAAAACACAGTATATTATCTAAAATCGGTATCTTTATATTGTCAAATAAAAATATAATATTTTCTCAAAATATAGAACTCTGTACCAAGACTAAAAAAATTAAACACAGAGTTATCTATTATCTTTAATCTATTCTCTTTTTTCAAAATATTGAACTAATTTACAATTAACAAATTAATCATAAACTTTATCTAAATAATTTATTCATAATAAAACTAATAAACTATAAAAGAAAAACCAAAATTAAATATAAGATAATAGTACCTTTTTGGATAAGTTGAGACTAGATCAACTTCTTTTTTCCACAATTTTGAAGATTAGAAAAATATGAGTTCTAAGTTGATGAGAAGACTCAAGAGAAAGAGAGGAATAAAAAATTGAGCAAGAAGACGTAGTTTATAGATAAAGAGATAGAAAAAAGAAAATTGATTTGACATTTCAAAAAGAAAATCAAAAGCATAGTCTTACTCAAGAGAAAGATAGGAAGAAAAAACTGAGGAAGACGACGTAATTTAGATAAAGAGAGAGAAAAAAAAAGTTGATTTGAGATTTCTAAAAGAAGATCAAAAGACGTAGTCTTCCTAAGAGAGAGCAAAAGAAAATTAATTAGAGATTTTCAAAAGAAGTTCAAAAATTGGAATTGAAAAAAGAATTTGTATTATATTAAACTAATACTAAAAATTAAATTAATCTAAAAATAAATTTTAACTGTCATTATTCGTGAGTTGTAATTTTATTGGGGAGGGGGGAGGGGGGCAAATTTATAAATTAAGAAGGGGGGCGAAATAATAAAAATTTTAAAATTTATATATAATAATAAAAAATTTAAAAAATTTGGGGGGGCGCCCCCCAGCTCCGTCTCTGCAAGGACATCGATCATCATGTGTATCTCGACAAAATATACCGTAAATAGTATATTTCAATTATTGCCTATGTATCAATAATATTACGACAATGTGTTAATATAATATAGTACCAAATTTATTTAGAAAAAGTAGTAGAAAATTCCCACGCTACGACGAGGGAGATTAGTGAAAAAAAAAAATCAAGAAAAGAGGATAAAAATAAGAAATTAAAAGTTTTTGATCAAAAGAGGTTTTCCTCATTGGTTTGGGGCGAAATCATTAATGTGAAAGGAATTTTTACAAAAAAAACAATTGGTTATTAAAATGATCAATCGAAAGTAACAAACGATTAATAATTATGTACTCTCAATGTGTGTGTCAAAATAAAAATATTATTATTAAAAATTAAAATTTTATATTAATAAAAATTAAATAATTATTAAATCATGATAAATAATTAAAAGTATCATGTTAGTTAAAAAAAAAAAAAACAAAGATAATAAAAATATAAAAGAATCATTAAGAGAAGAAGATTAACGTGAAAAATAAATGAGAGTGAAGAAATAATACGTCATTTATTCTTTCGTGGATATTTTTGTATGTCTTCTATGTTGGATAGTAGCATGGTTTCCCGTATCTGTTTTCTGTTGTTATCCTCTTGACCGATTTAATAAATAATAATAATAAAAAAAAAAATAATAATAATAATACGTCATTGAAATATGACAAAATAAATAAATAAACAAATAAATAAAAAGAAAAAACAGAAGAATTTAAAAGACAAAATAATTATTTTAAGAGCAAAAATATAAAGAGTTCAAAAACACCAAAATAGTTTTTATTGCCGGGACACTTAATATAATAGTATAAATAATAATAACATGAATGCATTTGTAAGGGAAACTCTTGATAACGCACAGATAGGTACCAAGGCTGATGGTGTTAGATTTAGGTTTTTAATATTATTTTATAATTATTTTTAATATAATTATAACTTTATAATTATGTTTTGAATTAGAACATCACCCCCTCACCCTATTATTAATAATAATTAATAAACTAAGATAATATTAAAATAGTAAACTATAAAGTTAAAGTAGAAATTAAAAAATATGAAAAAAGAATAAGACAAATATAATAGAAAAAAAAATTGGAGTGAAACGAAAGGAAAAAAAATGAAGTTAATAGATGAATAAAAGTAATACCTTTTAGGAGTTTTAAAAAATATATAGTATACAGATAAAAATATAGCATATATATAATAGGAGCAAATAAATTGAGGGAGATAGTCGATAGGTGTTGGCCTGTTGGGTCAAGTGATTTTCTCCTGGACAATGACTATGGTTCAAATTCCACTTTGGGGTGTGTATGTAAAAAATTATATATCGAGGGAGGTACGGGGCAACCAAACCCAGCTACCCTCCCTTGAACCCGACATTTAATTGAGGGAGTTAATTTATTTTTCCTATATAATTAGATATATGTATATATACATATATATATATATATATATATATTTTTTTTAATGGGAACCGGTCAGGCAGACCGTGAGGTTTTTAATGAGGCCCTCACCTCCTTTATTTGAAACCGAAACCAAGTATAGGTACAATGCGAGTTAATCCAAAGGTCTAAGAGACTAGAATTAGAAAAGTGCCCAACCCACATGTAAACGTTATGAATGGGCCTCACATGCCTGAAGATGTTATGAAAATCTCTCCCATGAATCAACTTCTTCCAATTTATGCTCCTGCTCCTCGAATGAGAGTATTTGTACCAGCTATCCCTGATGCTCATGACATTCAATGGACCAGATGTTGGCCTTGCAACGAGGCACCCAGGGTCCTGGGCTACTATGGGAATCTGACAACGTCCGATCTCCAAACCTATCATGATGTCCTTGGGATTATCATCATTGGTGTTCGGTATATGTTTGGCATTAAGCACAACATCGTCAATTCCAAAGTTGCATACTATTCCCCAAAGGGAAAATCTTTCCTCTACAATCCACTTCCATGAGCCTATACCATATTGCATAGTGACCTGCAAAATAAAGACATCCTTTCTCGACCTAATAAGACCGGTAGTTCTGCTAAGAGATATATGATTTCCAGGATTACCATAATGAGACCAAGTCCATTTATTCCTCTTAGAGTTAATATCCTGTATCCAATTACCCTTATCTCGATCCAAATTATTATTATTGCAATAAGAATGGTAATAATTAACAAAGATCAATTGAAAGATACTTGAAGCCTTACCTGCCATATCCTGTTGTGGCAGCACAACCTTCAGCTTCCACCTATTTATCATCTGATACGGATGTTTGGAAGTCCCCATTGATCAGTTCGGATTATTCCTCGAATGCCGCTTCTTAATTCCGATTCCGGGAAGGACCAATGCTCCTGTTTTAAGGCTCCTTCTTTCGCCAAGTAGTCCGCCACCGTATTTCCCTCTCGATAGACATGACTAAATATATACATATATATTTATATTTACATAATGTTAACATATACAAGAAATAACACTATTAACGCATATACTATCGCAAGAAAAAAAAAGATTGTCTAAAAAATATTAGGAGTAAATTTAATTGAGTTATAGAAGCTTAATAGAAAAAAAACTCCTTTTGTGATTTTGTAAATGCCTATAGTAAAGATTTCAAAAGGTTTGGAGCCCCTCGAGCCCCTCAATCACTACACACAAACAATTGAAAGACTAATTTCCCCGGTAGAGGTTGATTGAAGTTATTAATGAGTTTATTCTTTATGGCGATGTTCTGAGTTCAAATCTCATTTGAGTGTGTGTGTGTTAAAAAAAAAATAAAAAATTAAAAGACTAAGTTGAGACAAACAAATAGTTTATCGCTTAGTATCTACACCTATAAATAAATCGATCATAAATGTAAGTTTCATCGAGAATAGTTAAGAAACTAGATCCTACTTAGAAGAGGAAAAAGGGAAAAGGTTGGTGTAGTTTGGATCATATTACCATAATAACGCCTTTAACGTTATCCCTTGTGAGTTTGAAGTTGTTCACCTCCGCATCATTGTCGACATGGGACAAAAGCTCATCCACCATATCACTACGACCATCAAAACTGATACGTATGGAATTGGGAACGTATCGTCAGAGACTTCGGAGTAGTCTCGAACTCAAGAAATATAGGGGAGAAGAGAGGGATAATCCGGAGGACCGTCCGGCCGGGGGAATTTGGGGAGGGAGAGAGAGACTTGAGAGATTAAGATAATAGGAATTGTATTGTTATTGATAATGATCAAAACAACGAGATGACAGCAACATATAAGCAAAGAGACTTCCTAACACTGGACTCTTAAAGCAAATAAAATAAGATACTCTGAAAATACTAAACCAAGATCTCTCCTAACATAACAGAACTGCTAACAAACTAATTCAAGGCTACACGTAATCTGCATGCCAACTTGGTGTCTTCAAGTCTGCACACTTCTTCTTATAGCCTTCGGTGCCAATTCCTGATTCTCCTCAACAACCATATCACTCTCCCGCCCTTCAAGATGCACCTTGTCCTCAAGGTGGAAATTCGGAAAATAGTGACGCCTACACTCACCGGGCTCCCACGGGGCATGAGTCAAACACCCGTCCGACCAACTAAGAAGCCATTGTTGGCGTAACACAAACCGTTTCTCCTGCAATTGCAAACCACCAACCAACACAGGGGGAAGAGGTCGAGGCGGCAGATTAGCCAACTTCCCGTGGAGCCATCGCAACAAGGAAATGTGAAACACCGGTTGAATCCAGGATGTCACCGGCAACCGCAGCCGATACGCAACCGATCCGATGCTGTCCACAACGGTTGAATGTACGAAATTCGATTTCATGTCAAGTAATACAACGAAGATTTGATCATTCCACGGACCACTGCGCCAATAAGGATATCCATTCTCCCAAATACGTGATTTGGAATCTCCAGCGGCCCAACTGTGTAGGAGAAATCTCCATTTGCTGGAGCAGAAGGACTTTGCCACGAAGTGAGTGTATTCTTCTCACTCCCACGCACATCAGCACCGATTGTCTTCTTCTCCATGAGAGAATCCGAAGCATGTTGAAAACTCTCCGAGATAATCTTACCATCGGAGTCATCGTGTAAGACAAGATTTTCGCTATCCAATAGCAGAGCATTAGAATTCGGCACACGACTTGATCTCGACCTAATGATCGCCTTTCTTCCATCAGTGATTACAAGAGTGTCATCTCTAGATATCTCCAATATCTCATCCTCAGGAACAACCTCATCGGGTGCACGCCGTATAGGTGGGGTAGCTGATAGGGTAGCCTCCACTTTCCGTGCCAAAGCGAAAGATGCCGACAGGGAGTCGGGCTTCAATAAAACAATCTCCTGAAGGAGATGGGGTTTCAAACCAGCGTGAAAAAGAGATTGAAGAGCTTTGTCCGACACACCAGCCATATTCACCAATATCTGCTCAAACGCGGCCTGATATTCCCTGACCGAACCGGTTTGTTGAACCTTGGTTAGCATACCAAAATAATCCACAAAATTGATGGGATCAAAACGGAGTTTAAATTTGGCCACGAAATCCTGCCAAGAGTCGAGTAATCCGTTTCGTTGCCTCCAACGAAACCAATCCAGAGCCGGACCTGCGAACATGAAGCCCACGGTAGCCAAACGGGATTCTTCGGGGATGCCGTAAAAAACAAAATATTCCTGAGCCTGGAAAAGCCACCCTAACGGATTGGAACCGTCACACTTGGGCATATCAAAACGAAGGTTACCACTCAGCGTGGGACTCCCTCGAACGGGATTCTCCTCCGGAACAGGCGAAGAAGTCAAAAGCCTATCCAATGGTCGTTTATCCCCGCGGCTGGATAGAAGTGAAAAATCTTGCTGTAATTTTAGTACGACCTGGCTTAATTGATTGACCGCTGCGTTCTGGAATGCAAAGTGAACATCAAGCCGCTTCTGAAATTCTTTGAAATTTTCCAAACTGACGGATTCCGACATCGTGACAACTCGATGAAAGTACCAGTGATACGTATGGAATTGGGAACGTATCGTCAGAGACTTCGGAGTAGTCTCGAACTCAAGAAATATAGGGGAGAAGAGAGGGATAATCCGGAGGACCGTCCGGCCGGGGGAATTTGGGGAGGGAGAGAGAGACTTGAGAGATTAAGATAATAGGAATTGTATTGTTATTGATAATGATCAAAACAACGAGATGACAGCAACATATAAGCAAAGAGACTTCCTAACACTGGACTCTTAAAGCAAATAAAATAAGATACTCTGAAAATACTAAACCAAGATCTCTCCTAACATAACAGAACTGCTAACAAACTAATTCAAGGCTACACGTAATCTGCATGCCAACTTGGTGTCTTCAAGTCTGCACACTTCTTCTTATAGCCTTCGGTGCCAATTCCTGATTCTCCTCAACAACCATATCACTCTCCCTCCCTTCAAGATGCACCTTGTCCTCAAGGTGGAAATTCGGAAAATAGTGACGCCTACACTCACCGGGCTCCCACGGGGCATGAGTCAAACACCCGTCCGACCAACTAAGAAGCCATTGTTGGCGTAACACAAACCGTTTCTCCTGCAATTGCAAACCACCAACCAACACAGGGGGAAGAGGTCGAGGCGGCAGATTAGCCAACTTCCCGTGGAGCCATCGCAACAAGGAAATGTGAAACACCGGTTGAATCCAGGATGTCACCGGCAACCGCAGCCGATACGCAACCGATCCGATGCTGTCCACAACGGTTGAATGTACGAAATTCGATTTCATGTCAAGTAATACAACGAAGATTTGATCATTCCACGGACCACTGCGCCAATAAGGATATCCATTCTCCCAAATACGTGATTTGGAATCTCCAGCGGCCCAACTGTGTAGGAGAAATCTCCATTTGCTGGAGCAGAAGGACTTTGCCACGAAGTGAGTGTATTCTTCTCACTCCCACGCACATCAGCACCGATTGTCTTCTTCTCCATGAGAGAATCCGAAGCATGTTGAAAACTCTCCGAGATAATCTTACCATCGGAGTCATCGTGTAAGACAAGATTTTCGCTATCCAATAGCAGAGCATTAGAATTCGGCACACGACTTGATCTCGACCTAATGATCGCCTTTCTTCCATCAGTGATTACAAGAGTGTCATCTCTAGATATCTCCAATATCTCATCCTCAGGAACAACCTCATCGGGTGCACGCCGTATAGGTGGGGTAGCTGATAGGGTAGCCTCCACTTTCCGTGCCAAAGCGAAAGATGCCGACAGGGAGTCGGGCTTCAATAAAACAATCTCCTGAAGGAGATGGGGTTTCAAACCAGCGTGAAAAAGAGATTGAAGAGCTTTGTCCGACACACCAGCCATATTCACCAATATCTGCTCAAACGCGGCCTGATATTCCCTGACCGAACCGGTTTGTTGAACCTTGGTTAGCATACCAAAATAATCCACAAAATTGATGGGATCAAAACGGAGTTTAAATTTGGCCACGAAATCCTGCCAAGAGTCGAGTAATCCGTTTCGTTGCCTCCAACGAAACCAATCCAGAGCCGGACCTGCGAACATGAAGCCCACGGTAGCCAAACGGGATTCTTCGGGGATGCCGTAAAAAACAAAATATTCCTGAGCCTGGAAAAGCCACCCTAACGGATTGGAACCGTCACACTTGGGCATATCAAAACGAAGGTTACCACTCAGCGTGGGACTCCCTCGAACGGGATTCTCCTCCGGAACAGGCGAAGAAGTCGAAAGCCTATCCAATGGTCGTTTATCCCCGCGGCTGGATAGAAGTGAAAAATCTTGCTGTAATTTTAGTACGACCTGGCTTAATTGATTGACCGCTGCGTTCTGGAATGCAAAGTGAACATCAAGCCGCTTCTGAAATTCTTTGAAATTTTCCAAACTGACGGATTCCGACATCGTGACAACTCGATGAAAGTACCAGTGATACGTATGGAATTGGGAACGTATCGTCAGAGACTTCGGAGTAGTCTCGAACTCAAGAAATATAGGGGAGAAGAGAGGGATAATCCGGAGGACCGTCCGGCCGGGGGAATTTGGGGAGGGAGAGAGAGACTTGAGAGATTAAGATAATAGGAATTGTATTGTTATTGATAATGATCAAAACAACGAGATGACAGCAACATATAAGCAAAGAGACTTCCTAACACTGGACTCTTAAAGCAAATAAAATAAGATACTCTGAAAATACTAAACCAAGATCTCTCCTAACATAACAGAACTGCTAACAAACTAATTCAAGGCTACACGTAATCTGCATACCAACTTGGTGTCTTCAAGTCTGCACACTTCTTCTTATAGCCTTCGGTGCCAATTCCTGATTCTCCTCAACAACCATATCAATATCCTACCACTAAACAGAATCAATCTATCCAATTCCTGTCATATCTCTTAGGCTTCTTTCTTGAAACATCATATCTTCGTCCACATCACTCTCCCGCCCTTCACAATTCACCTTGTCCTCAAGGTGTAACTCGAGAACAACCCAACCAACCGCTTGTTGAAATCCCTCGAAACGCAGCTTGTTGTGGTGTTGGAATGCCCGAAAATTTGGTGTACTCTTTTGTTGAAATTGCTTAAAACTTGTCATGCTGACGAACTTAGACATCTTGCAAGAACAATGAAAGCACCAATGATACGAACGATTATACGAACGTATCTCAAAGAGACTTTAGAGCAGTCTCGGGCTCGTAAGAAAAGGGGATGAGAGAGAGGGATAATCCGGTAAAGACCGACCGGCCGGAGAAATTGTAAGGGGAGAAGAGAATTTGGAGATTAGGGGGGAAAGATAATCCGGTAAGACCCACCGACGGGAGAAGTTAGAGACGAGAGAGAGAAAAGAGAATTAGGATTGAAGATTGAATTATTATTTCTGATAATAAAAACAACGTAATGCTTAACTATATATAAGTAAAAGAAACCCTAAACCTACTTACTCTTAAAAGGAAAGGATTACGTAAATATTGAATATCCTACCACTAAACAGAATATCCTATTTTTCTAATGCATATCTTAAATATTAAATTATATCAATCTATATCCTACCACTAAACAGAATCAATCTATCCAATTCCTGCCATATCTCTTAGGCTTCTTTCTTGAAACATCATATCTTCGTCCACATCAGATATAGATTGATATAATTTAATATTTAAGATATGCATTAGAAAAATAGGATATTCTGTTTAGTGGTAGGATATTCAATATTTACGTAATCCTTTCCTTTTAAGAGTAAGTAGGTTTAGGGTTTCTTTTACTTATATATAGTTAAGCATTACGTTGTTTTTATTATCAGAAATAATAATTCAATCTTCAATCCTAATTCTTTTTTCTCTCTCTCGTCTCTAACTTCTCCCGCCGGTGGGTCTTACCGGATTATCTTTCCCCCCTAATCTCCAAATTCTCTTCTCCCCTTACAATTTCTCCGGCCGGTCGGTCTTTACCGGATTATCCCTCTCTCTCATCCCCTTTTCTTACGAGCCCGAGACTGCTCTAAAGTCTCTTTGAGATACGTTCGTATAATCGTTCGTATCAAAAACCATTCCTCCCTTCCTTCTTCTGCAAATGATCCTCGATAACTGCATCGATAAATCTGTCGAGCTTCGCCCGTGCCTTTGCCAGCCTCGCGTTCAGCCCCTGCGGGTCGAACCATGCCAACCCCGGAATAAAATCCGCAACATTAAACGCAACAAACAGCTTTGAAAATTCCTTCAATATCTTAATGAACTCCCCCTCCCCCTTGCACGGCCTCGACCCAAAAGCAGCCCGGTAGATGATGCTCCGAGTGAGTCCGAACACGAGCTCACCGATATTCACAGCGCTTCCAACGCGGCCCTCCACCCTTCGAATCATGGTGTCCACTTCATCGCGCACGGCCTCCGAAGATGACTCAGCTTGCCTGCGGCTGAAAAGCTTCATGGCGCAGAGCCAGAGCTTGCGCATCTGCCTCCAGAAGGGTCCGTAGTGGGCGAATGACAAATCTGCTCTACCGTAGGTTAGGTACCTCACGGCCGTGGTAGCAGGCCTGTTGGAAATAGTGGCAAACTCCACAATCAGTGAAGTCAAAGATACATATATAATTACTGTCAAATATATATCTATGGGTAATTCTATATCTATATATATTTGAGCAAGTAAATAGCACTTTAATTATCTATCATCAATAAACTAATCACTATTATCTACTTTTTCCATCACTATTTGATTGTACTTTGTAGATAAATTCACTACGCTTATATGTCCTAAAAAGATAGGAATCAAGTCAATCTCATAGTTCATTAGATCGCAATAAGGGGTAAAAAGCCTATAATATAAATTATGAATTAAAAAGTGATGTACATATATCAAATAGAAATAGTCCAGTAGGATCAAGTGATTAGTCCACTCGCTACAATGCGAAGTTGTCCTTGCCTGTTGGAGAATATGTTGTCGTGTTCTTGAAGGACTTGGCGGGCAACTTCGGGGCTCGACACGGATACGATGTGGAGGAAGCCTACGTGGAGCTGGACAATGCCGCCGTGTTGGTCGGCAAGCTTGGGTAGGCCGTGGTGGGTTAATTGGTCCAACATGGTCATGTTGCCAATGAGGGGCCACCCCTTCGGCCCGGGGGGATAGGGTTTCCGCTTTCGAAATAATATTGTTGAGAACATAAAGAGGGAAACAAGTGGGATTATGATGAGAAAGATGGTTAACAAGGGTGTGGCATCTTGAGCTTGGAGTCGAGATACCATTTTCTTAGCCTTGTGATTGAGGATATTGTGAAGAATTAATCCCGTAATGCGACCTTCTTATAGTAGAAAGAAGTAAAGGAAGAATAGAGGCTGTGCAATGAACTGCCATCAATTAACGAGCCCGCATAATAAATAAATAAATGGATGACAATAAAGTGGGAAGTAAAGTTTGTCAACATTTTTTATTTTTTTTTTATCAAATGGAAACGTTTTAATTTTTTTAAATTATTAATTACTGCCATTAATGGAAACCAGTGAGATAAGCATTCATCATTCAATAATCGGCAATACTGTAATAATGCAAAAAAGGAATCAAAATTGTTATTAATTTGTCAAGTGTTATTAATAGAAGGTTTTTATGAATGTTAATGGAATATATCATTATTTAATTTTTGGGACTGACATCATTCACCAAAGTTGTAATTGATTAAGATGGATTATTTTCTTTAATTGTATTAGGGAAAATTGCAAAATGGGTATACCAACTCCAACGATTTAACGTTTTCAGTACTTTAACTTTTTCAGTGAAAAAAAAACCCCACAACTATTAAAAAAATACAAAAAAAAACCAATTTTACCCAGTGATGGGGTCAAAATACGATCGTCCCACGTTAGGACACGTGGCATCCCCGAGATGACGACGTCTGTCTCCCCAAGGTTGCACCCATCAGCACCCGCGCGCTAAGCCCAACGAACGCTATCCTTCTTCGAGAGTTAAGCCCCACGAGCGCTGATACTCTCACGAACGCCATTCATACTGTATGATTGGTACGTCCACGAGCCGAAGGGAGCCCTCTTCGAGCGTCACACTCCCTCAGAGTGGCCTCCCCTCCTGGCTCACTACTTGAACTGGAGCTTTCATCCCCCTCAGCGGATATCTTGGCTTCCGATACTCTTGGTTGTCACGAGCGTGCTCTTAAGCCCTCGTTACCAACCACCCAAACGGCTCTCTGACACATCGTACATGCCCGCGCACCTGCCACTGTTGCCAGCACCAACTTTTGGCCTCTTTTGCAGAAGATTCCTCCTGGGTTTCTCTCTCATGGCGCCACGTGTTAGGGCAACATTCGGCCAGGACCACTTGAGGCAAATGACCAAAGGGCCTTGACCCTCAACTATAAATAGCTAAAGTCATCTTCTACACTGGTAAGCAATCTTCATCACTGAAACTGTTACTGAACCTACGTTTCTCCTTCATACCTTGAACTGACTTGAGCGTCGGAGAGCCAAACTGGGTATCACCCCCAGTTCCCCCAGCTTGGCCTTCTGACTTTTATTGTGCTTGTCCCAACAAGTAGAACCCCATTTTATCCTCTCCGGCGAGTCTCCGGTGGTTTCCCTCACAAAAACAAATCATAATGTGATTGGATTCGGATCCTCACATTCTGAACCCATCATTTTTGGCGCCGTCTGTGGGAAGCCGGTTCTCCATCCCTTTCTTTCTTTCTGTTGGTAGAAGAGCAAGCACACTTGTACCCTTTCCAGTCATGGTCGCTACAAGGTCTGGAGCTGTAGGAGGGGGAGACCACACTTCCCCAGAGGTCAATATCGTTATTCCCCCAGCCTCTGCGGACGGAGGCCCACCGCTCACCGCCGTGGGTGGAGAGACGCTCCCCGCCACAGGAGTAACACCACAAGCAGAAGCTTCAGCTCCTCCGCCAACGCTGCCAGTTTCCGCCGCCGCCGGAGGAATCCATCTCTCGGCCCCTCCCCATCTGATACAGAACCCATGGGTCCATCCCCAGGTGAATCCCGGAGTCCAGAGCTATGTCATGCCCCCACCCGGATATACCCTCACCCCGGTTGTTATGATGCCGCCGGTCCAGCCGTATCATGCTGGTCAGATTCAGCTCCCGGTGGTGATCCCCAGGGAGATTGAAGGAGTGGAGTTACCTCCACTAACCACCCAGCAGTTGAGGGCTCTCTATGCCCAATGTGAGGTTCAGGCGGCCCAGGGAGCATGGGAGAGGTTCCACTCCATGTACTTTCCCTCTGGGCAGGCCACTCAAGTTGCAGCCCCTTTGGGCGGACAACAAAATTTTCCCCTCAGAGAAGCCCAGGCTGTCCTGAGGGCACAACCGCCGCCACCACCAGCCAGAGAAGCGCCCCAGCAGGAGGGCAACGAGCGTCCCTCCTTGGGCAGGAATAAGGAGCCCACGAAACGAGTTAACGAGAACGAAGGGGACTCTCATGTCTCCAGAAGGGGCTCTCGAGCACTCAGGCAAGGGGACAGGCAAGGGGACGTGAATCCTGACATCCTCGCGGCTGTGCAAGACCAGCTGCAGGGTTTAAAGGATATTGTGGGACAGCTCTCACGAGGGCGATCAACTCAGATCTCCCCTAGTCGGGATGAACGGGTTGACGCCAGAAACGCCCATACCAAGGACCACCCACCAAAGGTCCCCCACCGCAAGGAGCCGGAGGAAAACTTCGGCACGTATGAGTACCACCCGTTGGCGAGGGGCTCGCCCCTCGTGGAGGAAGTTTTGATGGCCCAAGCAGGCATGGCCAAAATCCCCACTTCCATCAACCGCTACGACGGGACAACTGATCCAGCTGAACACTTGGATCATTTTTTGCATCTCATGCACCTCTACGAGCATTCCAGCAACTATTGGGCGAAAGTCTTCGTCACTTCCTTGGTAGGAATGCCTCAGGAGTGGTACAAACGACTGCCGCCACGCTCGATTCACTCATATGAAGAGCTGGCTCATGCTTTCCTCAACCACTTTAATTCTTTGAAAGCGCCAGTCACCGTACCTACTGCCCTTTACAACGTGGTGCAAAGCAAGAGCGAGTCTCTGCGCTCGTTCTTCGCCCGCTTCAACAAGGAAATCCTACAGGTGGAGAGGCCTTCTATGGATTTCTTGATCCCAGTGCTCTTTCAGGCTGTGGATCACAAGCAGTATGTGAGCAAGAAGTTTGCCGATGCCATTGTAGAAAGGAGGCCAGGGACCCTCATGGCCTTAAGAGAGGTAGCCGAGCCGTTCTTCGCGCTCGAAGACATGTATGGGACGAATGGTCCCCGGCATCACAGTCCAGCCAGGAACGAGCGACCCCATCACGAGTGGGGACGGGAGGTGGTAGAAGGAGCGCCCTCAAGAGCGCAAAAGGTCACCACCACCCCCTCGTCGATTCGAGCGGGTCCCGCTCACCAGGCCGAATTCAGAAGTCTACAACCTCTCCGATAAAAAGCTCTTTAAGAGACCCATCAAGATGAGAGAAACGGACTCGCTCAGGCGCTCGAGCAAATACTACGCATTCCACAAGCAGAGGGGGCACGACACGGATGAGTGCCGCCAGTTGGAAGCCGAGATTCAGAGGCTCGTCGCAGGGGGCCACCTGAAGGAATTCGTCCGGGTGCTCGAGCGTTACGATGAACACTGCAACGAGCGCGCTGGAGGAAGAAGGAGGAGTCCATCCCGATCGAAGAGCCCAAGGGGTAGGGGACCCCCTGAAAGCAGCAGTCGCCGGGGCAGTAAAGGAAAAGCCCCTGAGCAAGAAAATGAACATTTCGCAGTCATAAATATGATTGCAGGAGGCTCGTCAGGAGGGGATTCCAACGCCTCCCGGCGGAGGTATGTCCGGAGCTACAACCAACGCCCAGCAGTGCCTAAACCCATCTACGCCATCCAGAGTTCAAGCGCTCAAAGGTCAAGAGAGAATGATGTAATAGGCTTCGATGATAGGGATTTAGAGCATATTGTAACACCCCATGGGGAGGGTATAACCTCCGATTGCCCCATGGTGGTTAGTGTAGATGTTCACAATCACGTTGTAAAAAGGGTGTTGGTGGATAGTGGAAGCTCTGTTAATGTTTTGCCTTATTCTACATTTTTAAAGATGAAGGCTGACCTTCCGCTCGAGCCTCTCAAAACAGCCCTCATTGGCTTTGAAGGCTCGGAAGTTGTCCCACGAGGGCAAATTCGCTTAGCTACTTCATTCGGCCGAGCCCCTCAGTGCAAGACACTCTTGGTAACATACGCGGTGGTGGAGATTGACATTCCTTATAACATCATAATTGGGCGCCCTGCCCTCGTGGATTTCAAAGCCATCATCTCCACCTACCACCAGAAGATTAAATTCCCTACCTCCGAGGGCGTGGGAGAAGTACTGTGCAATGTGCGAGAGGCTTGGGAATGTTACATGCTGTCCCTTAGAAAGCCTAAAGCGGAGAAAACCTTCCAAATTGGTTCCACCAAGAAATCAGTGGATTTCCCCAATCTAGATGAGGACAGCCCAGTACGGAAAAGGGCGAAGTTGAACAAGAAGAAGAACAAAAAGAAGAAGGGAGACAACGTGGAGAATCCCCTCGAAAGTGCACCACCAGGGACCGTTGGTGGATCGTCCTCAGAAGGAGACGAGCCAGGAGAGGGTGAGCCAGCACCCGGTGACCGTTTGACGAGAAAGAAGAGGGCGCTCGAACTTCCTCGCCCTGAGATAAGGATCGAACCCTCGGAGAAGTTCCTGACCATTGAGTTGGAACCCGGAAACAAGGATAAGACTACTCAGATAGGATCTAACCTCTCGGGGCCCTCTCAGATTATGATGATTGACTTCCTCAGGGAGAACAGTGATGTATTTGCGTGGAAAGCCTCCGACCTCACAGGGATTGACCCAAGCGTCATTGTCCATAGGCTTAATGTGGATCCCTCTTTCAAACCCATCAAGCAGAAAAAACGGGATGTACATGGCTTTCGAAAGAAAGTCATTGAAGAGGAAGTTAATAAACTCCTGGAGGCTCAATATATCGAGCCCATCTTGTACCCGGAATGGTTGTGTAATGTCGTCTTGGTGCCCAAGAGCACGAATAAATGGCGCATGTGCAACGATTTCACTGATCTCAACAAGGCCTGCCCTAAAGATCCTTACCCGCTGCCCCGGATTGACCAATTGGTGGATTCGACCGCTGGCTGCGAGCTCATGAGCATGATGGACGCTTTCCAGGGATACTATCAGATCTTTATGGCCCCAGAAGACCGCTCCAAAACCTCGTTTGTTGTCCATCTGGGGGTATATTGCTTCTTAGTCATGCCTTTCGGACTCAAGAACGCCGGAGCTACGTATCAACGGCTCGTCAACAAGATATTTGAAAAAGAAATTGGAAGGTCCATGGAGGTTTACGTGGATGATATGATTGTCAAAAGCGAGCGCCAGGACTCCCACTTGGAAGATCTCAAGCGCACTTTTTCAATCCTGCGTCAGTATGGGATGAAGTTGAATCCTTCGAAGTGCACCTTTGGAGTGCAAGGGGGAAAGTTCTTAGGGTACATGGTCAGTCAGAGGGGAATTGAGGCCAATCCAGAGAAGATCAAGGCCATATTGGAAATCCCCTCCCCTCGAAATTTGCGGGAAGTGCAAGTCCTAGTAGGAAAAATCATCTCGTTGAACAGGTTTATTTCGCGCTCGGCGGACAGGAACCTTCCCTTCTTCAAAATTTTGAGGAATGCACGTAACTTTGCTTGGACAGAAGAATGCGAAAAGGCGCTGCAAGATATGAAGGCTTACTTATCGAGCGCACCACTGCTAACTAAGCCCGTCGAAGGTGAGAGATTATTTATGTATCTTTCCGTTTCTTCCGAGGCCACAAGCGCGGTTCTGATCGCTATACGGGAGCGAAAACACTTACCTGTCTATTATCTGAGCAAAACATTGCAAGGAGCCGAGAAGAAGTATTTGGAGATTGAGAAATTCGCGTTTGCTCTTATTAACGCCTCAAGAAGGCTGAGACCTTACTTTCAAGCTCACTCCATAACGGTTCTCACCGACCAACCCTTGAAGCAAGTGCTGTCTAAGCCAGACGTGTCTGGGAGATTAATCAAATGGGCCATCGAATTGAGCCAGTTTGACTTATGCTTCGAGCCCAGGACCGCGATACAGGCTCAGGTGGTAGCTGATTTGTTGGCAGAACGCTTTGGTTTAGAGCCTGCCGTTGAGGAGAGTGAGGGGTTATGGGTCCTGCACACAGATGGTTCCTCAACCTCTCAAGGGGGAGGAGTAGGAGTGGCCCTTAGAAACCCCGATGGGATTGATCTGGACTTTGCAATCAAGCTGGATTTCCAAGTCACTAATAACGAAGCAGAATACGAAGCCCTCGTGCAAGGATTGAATATTGCTTTTCAGAATGGAGCCTCCAGAATCACCGCTTATGTGGACTCACAGTTAATCGCAAGCCAGATTGAAGGAACTTATGAGGCTCGAGAAACCACCATGGTGCAGTACTTGAGTAAAGCCAGAGAAATCATCGGGAAATTCAAGGAATTTCATCTACTTCAGGTGCCGCGAGAGGAGAACGAGCGTGCGGATGCTCTGTCGAAATTTGCGTCAGCTTTGGAGGGCACTTCTGAACGTTCTGTCACGTTCCTTAGAACTGAGGAACCCTTGATCAAGGAAAGGATCACTACTAAGGTAATCGCCATGATTGATCCAAACGAGCCCTGTTGGCTTGACGACATCGTCATCTTCCTTAGGGACGGAATTCCCCCCACGGACAAGGTGGGAGCTAGGAAAGTCCGAAGTAAGGCCCCTCGTTTCGCTTTGGATCACGAGGGGAGGTTATTCAAGAAATCATTCCAGGGACCCCCAATGAGATGCCTAAGGCCCTCACAAGCGAAGGAGACGCTTGAGCTCATCCATAATGGGAGCTGTGGGAACCATTCCGGTGGGCGTATCCTGGCAAAGAAGGTTCTGAGAAGTGGGTTTTATTGGCCTACAGTTCTCCAAGATGCCATTGAATTTTCGAGGAAGTGCCCTAAGTGCCAATTTCATTCAAATCTCCCTC
Source organism: Lantana camara (assembly GCA_037501455.1). Classification (NCBI taxonomy): domain Eukaryota; kingdom Viridiplantae; phylum Streptophyta; class Magnoliopsida; order Lamiales; family Verbenaceae; genus Lantana; species Lantana camara. The sequence continues at coordinate 94,889,093 of CM074857.1, read as the reverse complement.
AATTGTCAGCCACACAGATGATCCCAATAGACGTCTCTTGGCCTTTTGACCAGTGGGGAATAGACATCGTGGGCCCCTTGCCCATGGCTGCGGGACAGAAGAAGTTTGTCATTTTAGCCGTCGACTACTTCACCAAGTGGGCCGAGGCCGAAGCCGTTTCAAAAATCACTTTCAGGGTTGTGAGGGACTTCATTTGGAAAAACATCATTTGCAGGTACGGCATCCCGAGGGTGCTTATCTCTGACAACGGATCCCAGTTCATAGCAGCTGACACACGAGAATGGTGTTCTGAGTTGGGGATCGAGCAGCGATTTACCTCTGTAGGACACCCTCAAGCCAATGGGCAAGCAGAAGTTACCAATAGGATCATCTTGCAACATCTGAAAACCATGCTTGAGAGCAAGAAAAGTGAATGGGCTGAAGAGCTGCAAGGAGCGCTTTGGGCTTATCGCACTACCCCACGAGCGGCCACTGGAGAAACACCTTACGCGCTCGTTTATGGATCAGAAGCGATGATACCAGCGGAGATAGTAAATGAATTCGCTCGTGTCGGCTATTTCGAGCCTCAGCTCAACGATGGCAACAGGAGCTTGGAGTTGGACTTACTGGATGAAAGGAGAGACAAAGCCTGGGCTAAGATCCACCATTATAAAGCCTCTGTGGCCCAACAGTACGACAAGCGTGTGAGGGAAAGAACTTTCCAGTTGGGAGACTTGGTTTTGAAGAAAGTGGAAGTGTCCAGGCACGTGGGGAAATTGGACCCCAATTGGGAAGGCCCATTCAAGGTCGTACAACTCAGAGCTAACAACACTTACACCCTGGAGACACTTCAAGGTGAGTGCTTGCCTCGCCCTTGGAACGCATGTAACCTCCGACGGTTTTATGTTTAAAAGCTCTTTGCGGAACATGATGTAACAACCCTCTTTGTTGGGTTCCTCTGTACTTCCAATTGTGAGTAAGTTCCAGTATAACTTTTTCTTAATTGTTCTAACATTATGTTTCTTTGATCGCTTGAATGGATGAGACCCATGTCCCTCGTTTTCACGAGCGTGGTTGGCAATCCCTTCCTATATGAATGCTGATATTTCGTACGGGTTACGCTGGCCAGCACTCTACTCCGCTTGGGGGGACGCCCTCATAAGGATAGACTGGTTACGCTCATAACCAATTAAACGAGATGGGGAAAATCCTAGTAGGCCTTGGCCGTTTCTTACAACGCCTTGCGCTCGAAAGTGGGATCCCTTGCAGACGAAACTTCACAAGTCTTGAACGAGGGCAACCTCTAAGTAAGACCCTCGTAAATACTCAAGACTTAGCATAATTTCCGAGAATAAGAAGAAGGTCCCCAAGTCTTGAACGAGGGCAGTCTCACAATAAGACCCTCACAATCGCTCAAGACTTATAACAAAAACAAAATTTATACAAGTCTTGAAAGGGGGGGCAATCTCACAAGAAGACCCTCACGACCGCTCAAGACTTAGACAAATTTTCAAGATTTTACAGGAGATTAACAGAATTTCTCAAAAGTTCTAAAGGCTTATCAGAGAAATAAAACATCCAGAGTATGCTACACACAGTCTTATTATTATGAGATTTGTCCCAGCAAGCTCTAAGTATGAGTTCTGATTCATAAATAAACAAAAGAACAAAGTCATGAAAAATGGAATGTATATTCATTGCTAGAACGTTACAAAACAAGGGCTCAAAGGCCTCTGAGCATTGTATCAAAAGAAAGGAAGAAAGCATTAAAGCAGGAAAGTACATTGAAATAGAAAGGGCTTCAAGCGGCCGGAGCAATGTCTTCATCCACAATCACCAGTATGTTCTGGGCCACGGGGCCATGGATGGGGCCTTCTGGCTCTTGGGGTTGGGCAGCTGGTGGTTCGGGAGCTTGCGGATCTAAGGGCTCGTTGGCATTTGGATCGAGGGCGTTGGCACCATCCGCAGCTGGGACAGGGGCATCCTCTGCAATAGGCGCTTGGGGCTCATCTTTAGGGTTATCATTCTGAGCGGCCTGTGCAGCACCCCCTTCCCGATGAGCGTCCGTGTACTCATCTTGGATAAGCTTAACCAAGAAGTCGTACTCCATCTCAGCAATGGCGTCCGCGGGGTCGTTTGGGTCTTCATCCTCCTCCTCACAGCGGTCATTGAACGTGAGCCCTGTGCCCTCTGCCCCCCTCATAGCCGGGTCAGTCAGCCCCTTGTGGATGCCCTGCTCAACGGCCAAGTTGAAGGCATTCTGGGCCTCATCCAGGCAGTGCAACGAGGCTGCGAAGTTAAAGGCCTTTGAGTGGCAGAATTTGATAAGGGCCTCCTTGTTCGCACGTTCCAGACTCTGAGGCCACTCGTTCATGGTGTCGTTGAATTTCCTCTCAGCCTCCAGAGCCCTCGTCTTCCAGCTCTCTAGCTCAGTCTCCGCCTTCTTGCGATGCTCGTCAACCTGGGCCAATTTGCCGCTCAAGCTACTTCGAGCGCCCTCCACCACCTGAAAATCCTCCTTCAGTTTTCCCAGCTCCGCCTCCGTTTTATTGTACAAATCCTTGAGGGATTCATACTTTGCAATTTCTGTGTCCAGCTCCGATTGAATCTGAGCCGGGTCGTTTGAGCGGGCCATCTTCTTGTACTTGGCCTTGCGCTCGGCATAAGTGGAGGCTCGCATTTGCACATTTCGGAGCCGGGGAAGAACTTGCTGCATAAGTTGGAGGAAAGGGAAGTGTTAGCCAAAAAATGCTAACTTACAGAAATTAGCAAAGAAAGCAAGGAGTGATGACTTACAGAAATTAAGGCATGAGCCGCCTCGTAGGTTACAGTCTCCACCGACTGGTTGTATAAATGACGATGGTCAGCTGTGAACTGGGCCTTGTCGTAAAGGTTCCAGCTAACCGTCATCGCAAGCGAGCCGGGCCTCAGTAAAACTGGCCCGCCGTCGGTGGCGCCCGAGAAATTTCTGTCCCCTTGGCAGACAAAATCCCACAAACGCTCCTCCTCGGAAGAAGAGGTATCTCCCTCGCCCTTGGGGCCCTCGGCCACCTGCTTGCCCTTGCCTTTTATTGCCACTGAATCGGGCATCCTCTTCCTCTTGCGGGAAGGCCTACTGGCGCTCGGTGGGACCTCGGTTATTGATAGGGTGGTTGTTGGCCTCGTTTGTTCTGCAGCCCGAGGGGGTTGAACGTCTCCTGCTCTCTCTGTAGTCAACCGCCCCCTGGTCTCTCTGTTGGCCAGTCTACTCTCCCCTCAGCCGCGAGGGGGTTGAACCTCTGAAATAGCGCTCGAACTGGCGCCCTGACTACCACTACGAGCGTCTCCGCGATTGCCACGGTTGCGAGGGCGTCGTTGCTCGCTCTGTTGGTCTCGGTTCCTGCTGGCATTGGCGAAGCGGGCAGCTTGGCTAATTCCTCCGGCCATCTCTAATATGGCTGCTCCTGCAAAAGTGGAAGGTACAAGGGTTACAAATCCTTGAACAATATTGTTGAGTATGCAAATTACAAATACAAAGATAAAGGCAGTTAGTGTCCCTATCTAAAGGTTAGCGCCCTAGGAATCTAACAGTCTCTCTCTATATCACGAGCCGGAGGGTTGTCAAGGAAATAGGGATCGTTAGAGAGGCCACAGGAACATGAGCTCCTCGTCATCTATCCAATCTTCCGCTTGAATGAGGTGGCCCTCGTCCCTAAGGGCTGCTGCCAGATTCTTGGCCCAATCTTTGGGGAGTGCGGGTTGCAAGCGGCTCTTTGCAAACGAGCCCCATTGCGTGGACACCCCAAAGCCCTCTTCTATTGGGGCCTTGACGAAGATAAATTTCTCCTTCCAATTGGGGCCATAGGTGCTCGAGGGCGAGTTGATCAGTTTCATATGGGCCTTCGCCTGGACGTAGTAAAAACCCGCCTCGGGAGATGAACGGGATGAACTAACCACTTGAAAGAGGGAATTGAAGTTCCGCACGAAGGGCTCGTAACCCATGCTCCTCATTAGAATTACGAAGCAGGTCAGGAGAGCCAGGCCGTTGGGCACGATTTGCGACGGGCAAAGGTCCAGATCATTCAGCAGGTGGGCCATCAGGATCGAAACAGGGAACCTCAAGCCTCCTGAGCTCACTGTGGCCACGTAAACCGCCATTTCGCCTGGAGGAGGATTGTTGGCACGCTCGTGTTCCTCAGGGATTCTCCACGTGTAGCGCTCGTCCCAGTAGATAGGCGCCAGCATTGTTTTCACTTCTCCCAACGTAACTGTGCTGGGAGTCTCTTCAGGAGTGCGTTCGGTGGCCTGGTAGCCTGATCTCTCCCCCTCGTGGGGCCCTTTGGATTTCTTGGATTTCTTGCCCTTTCCTTTATTATGGGCTCGTTCTGAAGGCCCTGTTATGACTTCGGCTATCGGTAACGGGGTCGCGATGGCCACCGTCACAGTATGGCGGTGGGGGTGAGTGGCACTCTGAGTTATAGGGAGAGTAACTCCTTGCCTTTCTGCCTCCATTACTAAATTCATCTCTTCAAAGAGAGGTTCCACTCCACCTGGATTCCTATCCTCCATGGCCATCACTGCCGCCCCCAACTCCTCGTCTCTGGGGGAATCAGGGGAAGAGGAACTCTCAATGGCCATTTCATGGATTTCACGGGCTAATTCCTCAACGTGTTGGTCAGCCATGGCAGAAGCTGAGATTTGGGAGAGATTTAATCTGGGTTAGAGAATGGGAGTTTTCTGGAAAGAAATTAGGATTCCCTAAAGGAGTAAAACCTAAGGGATTACAAAGTCCTAAAGTCCGAATCTAAAGTTAGCAGAGTTAGAAAATTACGCTGGAAGTTTACCTTGAAGATTTCTGAGAAAATCTGGGAGAGAGGTAGAAGATGCTTTAAGAACTGGTGTGCGAGAGAATTCTTTTTGCAAAGGATGCTTGGGAGTTCAGAATGCGTAAAGAGTAACAAGATCCCAGAATCCCTTACTTATAGGGATGGGAGTTGGTACCTTTTCGGCAAGAAATTCAAAATGGTAATCATTTCCCGCCTAGGAAACCGTCCACTCTATGGAACCGTCACATGCTTCCCAATACTCACGCGCCCCACGCGCACCCGTATTTAATGCTCTGACGTTTCGAATGCTTCAGAATAGTACAACATTTAATGCGGAAGCGGTACGAGCGGTCAGTTGAAAAGACCGCATTAATGGCGCAACCAGAAGAAAAATTGCTCAACACGCCAAGCCTTATGCGAGCGTTACGTGCAAGAGATAGAACGCGTCAAAATTCTACAGTCCTTATCACTAAGGACTACAGAATTGGGGGGCAAAATGATGGGGTCAAAATACGATCGTCCCACGCTAGGACACGTGGCATCCCCGAGATGATGACGTCTGTCTCCCCAAGGTTGCACCCATCAGCACCCGAGCGCTAAGCCCAACGAGCGCAATCCTTCTTCGAGAGTTAAGCCCCACGAGCGCTGATACTCTCACGAACGCCATTCATACTGTATGATTGGTACGTCCACGAGCCAAGGGAGCCCTCTTCGAGCGTCACACTCCCTCAGAGTGGCCTCCCCTCCTGGCTCACTACTTGAACTGGAGCTTTCATCCCCCTCAGCGGATATCTTGGCTTCCGATACTCTTGGTTGTCACGAGCGTGCTCTTAAGCCCTGGTTACCAACCACCCAAACGGCTCTCTGACACATCGTACATGCCCGCGCACCTGCCACTGTTGCCAGCACCAACTTTTGGCTGCTTTTGCAGAAGATTCCTCCTAGGTTTCTCTCTCATGGCGCCACGTGTTAGGGCAACATTCGGCCAGGACCACTTGAGGCAAATGACCAAAGGGCCCTTGACCCTCAACTATAAATAGCTAAAGTCATCTTCTACACTGGTAAGCAATCTTCATCACTGAAGCTGTTACTGAACCTACGTTTCTCCTTCATACCTTGAACTGACTTGAGCGTCGGAGAGCCAAACTGGGTATCACCCCCAGTTCCCCCAGCTTGGCCTTCTGACTTTTATTGTGCTTGTCCCAACAGGTAGAACCCCATTTTATCCTCTCCGGCGAGTCTCCGGTGGTTTCCCTCACAAAAACAAATCATAAAGTGATTGGATTCGGATCCTCACATTCTGAACCCATCACCCAGGATAGTCAAAACCCGCCGGATATCTGACCCGGATACGCACGTGGCTCGCCTGAGTCCATGCTGTCCAAAAATGCCGGTCCACCTCAGCAAAAACCTGCCATACTGTAAATACACACAGGTAATTAAAAAAGTCATAATAATTATATGTATAAGTAATATAATATTTAATATATACATTATACATCATTTTTTTATAATTATCATATAAATATAATTAGTTATATTATTAAAAAAATTATATAACATTATATATAATATAAAATTTATTGCATAAAATTATATAATATTATATTAAATATATTTTATATATATACAATAAATTTTATAAATAGTATTTGATATTTACTTAACAAATTAGCAAATTTAAATGACATTATACAACTTTTTTTTATGATTATAATAAAATATAATTATTTATATTATTAAAAAATTATATATATATATATATATATATATATATATATATATATATATATATATATATATATATGCTATAAATTTTATAAATAATATTTAATATGTACATAATGAATATTTTTTTTTTGTACAGTACATACTGCATATTAAACATATTAACAAATTTGTATGTTATTATAATATTATAAATAAAAAATAAAAAAAGAAAGGGGAGAACTCGTCTTCTCCATCTTGTCCACAAGGCTCGCTGTAGCCTTTCCACCCCCAAATCTGCGACTCCACAACCACCGGAGCTCCACCACCGCCCTTTCTTCAAATCGGTCTCAATCACCGGTTCAATGCACACAGGATGTCTTCCTCACCATCCCAAGATGATAGCAGAGATGAGTATCCCTTTTGCTGAACTTGGTCACTGAAATGCAAGAGAAAAGATCAAATACTTCACGAAAATTCATAAACATTAAATTGTTATTTGGCTACGTTCTCTGCATCTCATACTCATGTTCCTGCAAATCTTGTTGGAGCAATGAAGCGAAACAACGGAAGGAACTTAGACGATTCAACAAAACCCTCATCAGCCAAACAAACAGAGAGCAAGACTCATTCACATCATCATTATTAAAATATAGACCTTTCCTTCACTGAACTTAATATCACAATCCACAAAACTCTAAGTCGCTGAACTTCAATTTTAGGGATTTAGAACTTCAATTCCCAATAAATCAACCAATTGCTGCAATTGAAGAACAAAAACTCGAAATTAACAAAAGAGAATACAAACCTGGAGGAATGCCCCACCGCCGGTCTAAGTGCAGCAGCAGCAACACAATTGCAGCAACACCTAAGAAATTTGTTTTTTTGGTCTTCAAAGATGCACAACAAGCTCAACTGTTATCCAAAACCTTCCTCAGCTCCACAGGGGCTCCTCCCAGATTTTACTCATCCCAACCATTTATTATCAGATCTAGATCTTAGAACTTGATTTGAGAGTTTTTGTGTGTGTACAGTGAAGGCGAGGAGGAGAGGGAGTTTGACAGGGTTGGTGCCTGGTGGTGGTGGTGGAGACGCTGGGGGAAGGGTGGCGGTGAACTTGGTGAAAGGGGAAGGGGGTAGGAGAGATGGATGGCGGTGATGATGGTGGTGGTGGTGACGGCGGATTTGAGGGGGAGCGACGGGGTTGGTTTCTAGTGTGGTGGGGCCGCAAAGAGAAGGGACACGGTGGATTTGGGCGGATAGAGGTGACGGCGGTCGCAACGCGGTGGTGACAGCGATAATAACAAAGGTGGACGAAGAATGAAGATGATGATCGAAGTGATATTTTTAATAATTAAAAAAAGGTTATGAAATTAATTTTATTTAATATATAAAAAAAGTAAGATAAAATTTTGGTTTTAGTTTATTTTAACTTCATGATATATATATATACCTACGATGCACGGACACTTCTAAAAATATTATATTATCGTGTCGTGTCGTGTCGTGTCAGACACTCGTTGTCCGACACTGCTCACATAGAAAATTCAAGAAAAAATCCGTGTCGTATCGTGTCCGTATCTGTGCATCATAGATATATACACATATTATACATACCGTAGGATTTTATTGTTTATGTAGTTAATTAAAACATTAAATTTAATTAGTATCAAAGTTATATTATGCTTTTAAATTGTTAAATAATTTTGATTGGCATACTTGGAAATTTTAATTTTTTTAATTATCTGTGTGTATTTACAGCATGGCAGGTTTTTGCTGAGGTGGACGGGCATTTTTGGACAACATGGAATCAGGCGAGCCACGTGCATATCCGGGTCGGACATCCGGCGGGTTTTGACTATCCTGGGAAAAATTGGCTTTTTTTTGCATTTTTTTAATAGTTGTTGGTTTTTTTTTTTCACCGAAAAATTTAAAGTACCGAAAACGCTAAATCGTTGGAGTTGGGATACCGATTTTGCAATTTTCCCATTATATTAACATACTTATAAATTAAGATTTTAGGTAAAACATTGTAATTAAACTTAAGAAATAGTATTCATCTCTTCTACACTATGCAAGTATGGCGAAAGAAAACTTTCCGGCACTCTCGAGTGAGGAGTTCGACCAGATGAAGGAGCACCAAGAAATTAAAACGGAATTTTGAACAAACGTTTGGCCGTCTATGGAGAAATTTAGAGAAGACGGAAGTGGAAGCTCCACAGTTGCCAACTGATAGTTCGTACTTGACGTCGCTTCTGGGCAAGAAGCAATAGGCCAACCCCAAGTTTAACGAGGATAACATGGAAAACCTTCATAGGATAAGCATTATCAAGCCTACTGAAGACCCCCCGTATCCCAGGATCGTTCTGGATGAGGACTCTGAGGAAGAAATCCACAGTGAATGGAGACAGGCAATCATCTTACGAATCCTTGGTCGCAACCTGGACGTGAATTTTCTGGGGGGCCAAGACTTGACAGTATGTGGCAATTAAAAGGGGATTATGACCTAATCGAATTGGGCCATAACTTTTACGTTCTGAAAACAACCGATGCAGAAAAAGCAACTTCAATCCTAACTGATGGACCATGGGTGATCAACGGCAGCTATCTTGTGGTGAGAAAATGGATGCCCAATTTCCACTGTCCAAAGATCGGATTACATCCACAATTTCTTGGGTAAGGATATCAGTTTGGGATCCCGATCAAAGCCGATACAAACACTTACTACGGGATCAAAGGCAAATTCGCCCGAGTCTATGTGTAACTGGACCTTGAGCAACCGCTACAGAGTGCAATTGAAGTTGGGGATAAATTGTTTCCACTCATCTACGAGAATTTGCATTCAATTTGCTTTACTTGTGGTAAAGTTGGCCACAAACTAGAAACATGTCCAGTGAAGCTTAGTGCGATGGAAATGTCTCTGTCCAGGCTCTTGCGGAGAAGGACAAGTCACCAGAAAAACCCACATATAGGCCTTAGATGATGGCCAAAAAAGGTCGGCGGAAGGCAAGACCGTCGGCGCCAGGCAGCATGCCGTCGAAAGCAACGCACCAGACCCCAATTTTGACGGGGAACAATAAATATGAGATATTCTCTAACCCCCGAATTCAGTGGGAAGGATATGGATATCCCGCCTCAGAAGGAGCAATTACCAATTTCAACTAGCAAGTTCTCAGTGGGATCCTCTCAAGATAATAACTTGGAATAAAACCGAAAGGATAATTCCCGAAAATTTTGAACTTTAACCAAAAGAGACAAGGTTAGTATGGAAACCTCAAGACAACCGAATTAGCAAAAGAAGGAAAACTCACACCAAAATCGCACGCCACTGCATGAGATCATAAACAAAAACCTGAACCAGAACAACACGCTAGAACAGATTCCCCAAGTGAGGTTGTCATCTTCATTGGAAAGCAGCGAATATCCGACGATGGAGGACGAACAGATGTACGAAGAACTTGAGATTACAAACGAGACAGTAATCGAGACTGGATGTTAGATAATCATGGGGATGAACCAACCATTCGGCAGGATCATGAGTATCACCCATTTGTTCCCTAGATGGATATCCTAACGAAACATTCACTGATCCAAAACCTTGGGATGGGGTGCAGCATGGATATCGACCTTCCAGTGTAGGAGAATCAGCGACAATGCAGCTCGATGGTAGAGGCGATGCTTCATCTAGCACAAGAATTGGAGGGGATTCAAATTAAGAGGCAGTTCACCATCCGTGACTTCATAATTTCTCCGATCAAAGTTATGTCCTAGAATTGCAATGGTACTGGCAACGACGAATTTCGTCGTCACTTATGAGAGTTAATTCAAGAGTATAAACCGGAGATTATCTTCCTTCTCGAAACCAAGGTGTCGAATGGGAGGGTCGAGGAGCCGTCGACTCATCTCGGCTTCACAAATATGTGTAGGGCAGCTACCAATCGGTGAGAAGGTGGCATTTGACTCCTTTGGAATGAGGACGTTATTCATGTTCAGATTATTGAGGTTTCTACCCAAGCTATTCATGCAAGGGTGGGACCTCGCAACAACGACTGGATCTACTCGGGCGAACGGAACTCTGGCATGACCTGATACCATACCGGATGGCTAGGGTTGGTTCCCTACCACCACACCAGGAGCAATAAGGTTGGTTTTTGATTTACTCATACCGTGTATTGCTTATACCATATGGTATGAATTGCTTGTTACTGAGCCGTTATAAGGATGTTCTTGAATGTTTGCATGATTGAATGTTATAATCTCAATCACACAACTTTTTGCCTTTTTTTTTTTTTTTTTTTTTGCCCACTTGAGAAATGTTTTCTGAAAAATCATACCGTGGGATTATAATTGTTTTGTACCCGTGATATATGTATAGTGATGGGTGTGTGTGTAACTCCCTCACTAGTTTTTAGGACTTACCCTCCCCGTAATTAATATTTTTCAGCTTGCAAGTTCGTGCTAGGAGGTAAAGTATAGTCAAGTCAGTCCATACATTTAGGTTTAACATGATGGTTAATTTGAGGAGTTTATGTATACTGCTGCACCTTATTACGATTCTACTATTGTTTTGGGCTATGTAGGCCATTTACTACTTCTGTATTGGTCTATTGTTTTGTTAGGGTCATGGAGGCCATTGTGCATATATGTTGTTTGAACAAGATTGTTATGAATATGTTATGATGATGTTGGTTAGCATTAATGTAGCACCCCGCAAGTGAGGCACCACATCCCCCGCACTATGGCTCAACACAAGTAACGAAATAGGAAGTCTGCACCCGTATCAAACCACAACGAATGGGAGACAAACAAAATAACCTTCCTAGGCTAGGAGGAACTTAGACCCTGCAATTATAACCAATCAACAAAACATAATGCCTCGGAAACTAAAATCCACCCACATGCATTGGCCACAGGCCTGCAGAAATTAAACACACGAACCACAAGCAGACTTAGGCTCCTCAGGCCTCTTTTAATTCATAACAAAGCCCTAGCAAGGCAATTCCATAACAACTACATAAAGATTCAAATTCATAATCTTACAGAGTTGAATCAAACACAATTTAAACACAAAAATGAGTGCAGAGACTCTTCTAATTTAACTTAACCGACTCAAAGACTCAACCAAAACTCCACCTAACTCGAAACTCCAACGCTACACCTGCGTACTAAAAGGTTGGGGAGGGAGAGGGTCAGTCTCTAGAAGACTGAGTGAGCAGGAGCGATACATATATATAAAAACATGCACATGCAGGTCATAAATCCCGAGCAAAGTTTTATTTAAAATTTAGTTCCAAAAAGGCAAGAGAATAATTAAGCAAAGCTCGAACTTTACGACTAGTCATATTAAATTTATTAAATTCATAATTCATACATAGACATAAAGGCTCGGCGAGTGAGCATGCATTATCTCCAACCAAACTCCGACCGTGTACGACAAATATCATTAATACATTAAATAGGTGATCATGCAATATATCATAATACACACAAACCGTATATCATATCCTAAAAACATATTCGTTTGGGCAATCCGTGTCCCGGCCTTCCCGTACGGTGCCTATCATTCTTAAACATAATCATAATCATAATCATAGAATAAGTTCCAACCTTCTTCCTCCGGGTGGTGGACGGGTTAGCAAGACCCGACCACCTCATACATAGGCCAATGGGGTTTCATGACTCCCCCAAGGGCACTCAGCTCCCATTCCCCGCTAAACCTCCTAGCGAGGGTCGGTATCACCGTAAAACATAGTGGAACTAGCACATGGGATCACCGTCGGCCCATGACTCCCCGGATAGCCACATGTACTAAGTCCCTGGGCCCGTGAACATATCATACATGCATAATCTCGCCAAAACATTTCAATTCATAAGAACATAACATATTTCATAATTCATTTGAAAAGGGTTTACTCGATCAATATTTACTCGATAACTCTACTTTAAAAGTAACATATATATATATATAAGGTTTTTGGCCAAAGCTTGTCACATAAGGTTATAGGGTTTAATATGTAACTAGAACGAAAACACCCTCACCTAGAACATGGGGATACAAGGGTACGAGTTACCTAGTGCTTAGCTGATCAAGATTTCTCCACCCTGGAGATAAATTGTACAAGGACAACGTAACGTGTTCGTGAGACTCAAGACACCAAATGAACCACATATGACGCACGGCAATGTACAATCATGATTTGAATGCATAAGAAATGATATCATGTCATGAAAATGTTCATGTGCACGATTAAGGAATTTAAGGCATATAACCAAGGCATTCGTTCATTCATTCATTCAAGTGCATAAATTCACATTTTATATCAATTTAATCTAAGAAATTCATATAATAATCATAACACGTACTATTTCACGTTTACACTTAAAAATAAGGTAAATAAAAATGATCAAGCAATAATCGGTAATTTAAATACGCGAAATAGATATCAATTAAATTCTAATTAAAATAAATCAATTAATACTTAAAATATAGAATATATATATATATATATATACATATAATGCATTTAAATTTCATAAACGAGCCATTCATTCGCTCAAGGAAGCTTTCATAATCATTTAATTACATTTAAATCATAATCGGGAATTGAATAACATAAAATGGATAACAATTTAATTTCCATAATTCAATTAAATCAAATAATATTTAATATAATATAAACATATATATATATACATAAATATATATATATATTTATATATATGTACGTACCAAATCAAAGAAATAAATCATGCATGCATCTTTAATTCTATTTAAATCATTTCATGCAATGTAATTACATAACTACATGCATGCAAACCTCTCTATATATATACCTATACTACATGCACACACATATCTACAAATATATACATATATACACGTATAAACCCACCCTGCATGCATGCATATTTCACACTTAATACAAAGACATTACATATATATATATCTAACACAAACATGGAGGAAGAAATGAAGGAAAAGAAGCAGCAAGCTCCTGCAAAGAGGCTACCCGGCCGGGCCTTTTCCTTCCAACAATTTCCCCGGCCGGGGAGGTGTAATACAGAAACACGCAGCAGCTCCTACAGTTTTCCCCTGTTTTCTTTCCTTAATACACAGCAGCAGCAACCAACAAAGCAGCAACAAAACAACCGCAACAAGGTAGGAATTTAAGGTATCAAATAGCACACAGCAGCTCACAGAAATGACAGCAGCAACGCAGCAATAACAGCAGCAGTTCACGGCCAAAAACAGGGCAAAACGGGAGGAAAACAGGGCAACAATCATTCCATTTCTTACTCCACAAGATCAGATATATATATGAATCAAAAAAGGCAAAAATGAGCAGCGAGTGACAGCAATTTCAGTCCTACAACTCAGCCGCAGCAGTTCATACGAAGAGCAGTTTATTTCTAGCATAAATCTTCAAATTTCATGAAGTTCAACAATGGTGGGTTCTCATACACTTAAGATACATCAAATTCAAGTTCAAATATACATATTAGGAGCTGAAGTGGCCAGATTTCACGCATAATTCCTCAAGAAAACAGAATCGAAATCATGAAATCAAATATGGAATCATAACCTAACTATTTCATCATCTCTTCAAAATCCCATGCTCTCATGCTCAAAATTGGGGATGCATAGCTTAAAATGACACATATTGAATGCATATTACAACCCTAAGCTTACATTGTGGATTAATGGAGGCTTGGAAGAGATTTGAGCTTGAATCTCCAAGGGTTGGCTTGAGCTACGGGATTTTCTGGAGCAGAAGGTTTTGGGCTGATTTTCCGTTATGTGAGAGGGTTGGTTCGGTTAAGGAAGATAAGGGTCAGTTAAAGGGCTGAGTTGGGGTTCCAAGGAATCAAACCATAGTTAATTTGGTCAAGGTTTGAATAAGATATGGTCATTTTAGTGAAATGTGGTAGTTTTGATGCCGTTCTGTTTTTCGGTTGGATTTCGAAGGTTCAAATGATTTTGGAAAATTATAAAGCTAAGTTCATTAAACCCGAATCTTCGATACGAGTTTAACGAAGTTGACGGAACTAGAATCCGAGTTCCCGAGCTCAAGATATCATGTACGGAACCAAGGGTGCGCTAATGGCTCGTTAGCCCCCGATTTGGTTCCACAATTCAAATTAAATTCGTTAACACGTCATCGAAAACATGAAACGAGCATACGGACATGTTTATAACACATAAATGTACAACATACTAAATTTTCACAATTTTTTGAATTCAATTCAAATAGGAACGACACTCAAACATGTCACACATGCGCATATAGTTCAAGAATTCAATTAAATTCAAATAATTCAAATATTTATAAAATAAACTAAAATTAAAAGAAATAAATAAAAAAAAACTTAACGGCCTAATTTAATATAATAAAATAACAGTTAAACTAAAAAAAAAAAAGAAACAACTAAATTCCACCACTTAAATTTTAAAAGTCACGAATTAGATTAAATTAAATATTAGCAAAATTTAAGATATAAGTAATTATCATTAACACTTAATTAACAATTTAAAATACTAGAATAACGAATAAAAATAAAATGAAATAAATTAAAATAATAACAATTTATAATAAAATTAAATATAAAACACTTATAAACAATTAATCACATAATTAAATAATTTAATTACTTAATTTATAAACAAGTACGACACATTAGTATAACTGAAAAACCGGGGCGTTACAATTAAGTTGTATGAAAATGATTATACACATTGTATCATTGTGCGCTTTAATTGTACTGGTTTAGTTCCATCTTGCCAGGAGTGTTTTTTTTTTAATCACCCCTTTGCTATGGCTTGGTACATATATTGATTATTGATTTCATATACGGATCGGGTTATAATGTGGGGAATGTGGCAGTTCGATACTCCGAGCACTACATGTATGATCTAATGTCATTTATGAAAGCGAAACAAGATACAAAACTTAACTCTGGTACCATAATTTATTGGGATATTGAGGAACATTTGACAGAAAAATAAAAATATACTTGAGATTTAATTTAAACAAATTGCATTTAGATATATTGATCAAAGTACATAGATCCCGTTCGAAGAGGCTCCCCAAATCTTGTGCTCACTATTATGTCATTCTAACGGCAGTGGATAGTTTGAGATTTTACTCTTTAGATCTTGAAGATCGACTGTAATGAGTTTGCTAAGGTCCCATTCATTCATCTTATCATTGATGACAAAAACCCTCATATTCTCTTCTCCTGGGTTAATTAGCCCCTTTATTTAACTTGATGCGAGAGTTTTATCAAGCAGCCATTTATCATCCCATGGTTGATATGACTGTTCCATCCCTAATACTGTAACGCCCCGCATGTTCAAGTAATTCAGGTACGCACACCACACGTGTGGGTTTGAGAGTTAGAATCTCATGTGTACTTTAATTGATTATGTGTCTAAAGGAATTATGTGAATGAATGCTTAATTGAAGTATGTGACAAAGTGGATTACATGATTAATTGTTTAATCGGGGAATTCCCGAAAACTCCCCAAATGATAAGCCCAATTCCTTTTAGCTCCCCATTTTCAAAAATGATGTATTAAAACTCAAGAATCGCGTATCTAAAACCTCAAATGATGTATTTGAAATACAAGGAAAAAATCATGTATCTAAATCCCAGAATCATGTATCCAAATCCCAGAATTGCGTATCTAAATCCTAGAATCGCGTATCTAAAACCCCAAATGATGTATTTGAAAATGGGGAGCTAAAAGGAAGTTTTCAAACCCATGGGGAGTTTCAAGGAATTGCCCCTTGTTTAATTGTCTATGTGATCATTTTATTTGCAATTATATTCCATTCCATTTCATTTCATATATATATATTTATATATATATATAGTTCATGCACTTCATAAACATATCATATTGTATATAAATATATATATATATACATAGATATCTAAACTATTAACTTAAGAGTAATATTTATATACTATATTCTTGGGACATGCAATCATATATATATATATATTCATATATAACTCTTATACATTAATATTACACTCACATGCATTATAAGTATATATAATATTGAGCACTAAGATCATTTATATACATATTATATATTAATATCTAACTTTATACATATACATTATATATCTATACATATATGCATTGTAGACATTCCTCTTTTGTAAGACACACACATTTCACACATCAAATCTCTAACACCCACTTTACACACACTTATCTTCATCCTCATCACATTTGATCTCCAAGAAGAAGAGGTTAGGAAGGATCATTCATCAAGAGGCACAAGCATCAGCAAGATCATCTTCTTCATCATCACCATCTCACCATTTCCTTTCTTCCATTCAAGGTTTGATGATTTATATTTGTTATATGGGATGAATAGTTAGGGTTAGATGACTTGAATGGTTTCCTTGACCTTGACCTTGAATATTTGATCTTATATGTGATTATCTTTGAAGTTATTGCATGAATGCCTTGGTTGCTAGAAGATTTCTTGTTATAGCATGAATGAGGCTTTGCTTGGTAGATCTAAGTGCATAAATGTTGGATTTATGTTGCCTTATTGACATATGTGAGTTATATGCATGTTATATGCTAGTTTTGAGTCTTTACTTGATGTGGTTTGTTGTGGGAAAGGCTTGAGAGCCTTATTTTCGAGCCTTGCCCTATTTTTTCCCGTTTTTTCTGCTGCTGGAGAAGATCCACGAGCGTGGATTTTGACCCACGGCCGTGGATTTGAGTCCAGAAAACTTGGTTTTTAAGCATAGGATCCGTCCCTGTTTTATGTCCGAGTTTGTTTTGCTTGGTTCTCCCCCATAAAAACTCCGATTGACCTAATTTTTGAACTGACGGAAACCTCTTGAAGTCTAGAACAAACTCCAATTGGAATCCGCTCAATATCTTTTTCCATTTGTGAGATATAATCAATCATTTTTGGTGTCGCCACTTCACCGACAATCTGCATTCCTTCAACTTCGGACCTACGCCATTTACTCCTTGTTTTGAACTAGAATACGAGCCATATATCAATTTAAAGTTCTACATGTCTAATTTCATATCCAACAGACAAAACCGAATTCCAACTTCTAAAACTCAAGATATTTCCATTTTCCTACACCTTGTACATTTCCGAAAATTGTCAACTTTTGCCAAACTTCGCTAAAACCCCTCTTATTGCATTCCTTTCACTTCCTTGGCTCCCGTATGTGCCTTATATGAATTATATGCTTGATTAATTGATAATTGTGCTCTTATTTGACACTCTTTGATCTTGAATTGTTTAAACTTGATTGTTAACTCCGTACCTTACGTGAAATGAATTCATTTGATTAAATGGGATGAATACATGACCTCTTTGAGTGTAATTGCGTCTCCTATATGTTAATTGAATGTCACACATGTTATAACATGACATACCACTTTATAAGCATTGTCGTGCGTCCTGTTTGGTATCATATTGAGTCTCTTCTCACGAGTACACACTGTTACTTTCTCTTGTACAGTCCATTTCCAGGGCGGAGACTTCCGGATTGAATAGGCATCTGTATCAATCATGTTTCTTGTCTCGGGTTATTGTAGGTGAGGGTGTTTTCGGTCTAGCTATGTATCCAACCCTACAACTTTATATGACAAGTTTTCGCCAAAAACCTTATGTATATATATATATATATATATCGTTTTCAAAGTGGAGTCATCGAGTAAATTCTTATCGAGTAAACCTTTTTCAAGGATTATGAAATGTATTATGATTCTCATGACTTGAAATGTTTTGGCGAGATTATGCACAACGATCATGCACATGTTATTGGGCCTTGGGAAAATGTGTGAATGGAGACCGGTTCGGCATCGGGCCTACGTATAGCTAAGCCATTGCACAAAGTACCCATTGAGAATCTCTCATGCGGCCGTGTAGTGTGGAAGGTGAGTTATTCTTGATTTGATGGTTAACCCATCGAAGGAGCGGGTAGGAGTCATGAGCCCCCGTCTCAATGTTGTTACTATTAAATGGTTCGGGTTTGCAGGCCCGGCCATTATGGAGGGAGAAGGTTGGAAATTATTTTATGATTATGATTGTGATTATGATTATGAATATTTATTATGATTATGCACAGTGCGGGAAGGCCGGGACACTGATTGCCCAAACGCTCATGTCTCATGTTTATGTCTCGCCTGTATTATTATGTATTGCATGATCACGTATTTAAAACATATTAAATCATGTTCATTGTACACAGTCGGAGTTTGGTTGGTGAATTATGTACGCTCACTCGCCGAGCCATTATGATTATTCATGATTTACGAACTTAATGAATTAAATACGAATTAGTCGTAAAGTCCGAGCATTGCTTATCTATTTTCTTGCCCTTCGCGGGAACTAACCTCACTTAAAAACGTTGCTCGGGATTTATGACTTGCATGCGCATGTTTCTATATATATGTACAACTCCTGCTCACTCAGTCTTCTAGAGACTGACCCCTCTTCCCCAGTTTTCAGTTCTTACAGGTCTTGCTAGGCGGCGGTCGAGTTTTATATTCCTTGTCGAGTCACTTGTGCACTCGAGTCACATTTTAGATTATATGATTTAATGGAAATCCCTTTATGTATTTGGGCCTGTGTGCCATTTATGAATTATGGTTGATTATTGATTCGGGACAGGTTGCATGCGTAGTTGAGCCCGTTATTAGGATGCATGAAGATTTTAATTTATGTATTGGAATTGTTGGGCTTGTAGCCATTACTGAATTTTATTGTTGGTATCATTGCTTCCGCATTGCACTCGTCAAGTTGTTGCATTAATTGGTACACGGTTAGATTCCGCCTAGCCAGGGAGTTGTTTTTATTTTTTCACCCGTTCGCTATGGGTCCGGTTCATGTTGGATCATCAATTTCATGCGTGGACTAGACTTATAGTGCGGGGGATGTGGTGCCTATCGTCCCGGTTGCTACATCCTAAGGTGGTATCAGAGCCCGGTTTGGAAAACCGGGGTCTTTAGCATCGTATCATGTTAAGTATAGGTCGAACGGCTTAGGAACAACGTGTCAACGTGTGCACCGCATTGATCATGAACATGTATTATTGGAAAGTTTGATGATTTTTATGTTGAAATTTAAATTTTGTTGAATTTTGTGTTACATTTTGCATCTATATATGGTTTTGGGGTTAATTGTGTGACATATGCATTCAATAACTCACATGCATTTATATTCGAATTGAGTTGTGATTATAGGTTGATATCTTAGCATCATACCACGGCCAAATTTTCGAGATAACTGCTATATACTACATGTATTCCTTATGGATATGGGTGATTTGAAGAAGGCTTTGGGTGTTAACAAGAATTCGGGTAATTGGTATTTCCTATGACGGGGCTTTAGCTAAGGAATTCAAGACCGAGGTGAGAATTAAATTATGTAAGAAGATGGTTATGGTTGAGGTAATGGTACGAGAGTGTGATGTTATAACTCTCCAATAAACACACACTCCTATACCGCAAACGGAGTAGATCAACCGAGTTCAAGAGGCCGTTTAACTCAAGGAAAAAGTGAAGGAAAGACCTTGAAGATATTAAGATTCAAGGTTTCCATCTATAATCAAGATGAAGATCTTTAATTAGTTAGATTTAAGGTCGAGTTGTGGGAATGAAGAGGCTAAAAGAAAATTCTCGAGGTTGAAGTTATAATCAGGAATTCAGTTTGGGGTGAAGAATAAAAGACTTTTGATATTAGAAAATGGATCAAGGTGAATTAAGAAACCATTCAACTTTTGAATTCTTGAAGGGGATAAGCAAGATATTTGGATCGGTGTTTAAGTTTAAAGTTCGGTGGAGGTTAAAGTTGCGTGACTATTGAAACCCTTCAAGGCTAGAACAAGGAAGCTATAGTCGGGGTAACAAATACGGTAAGGAATTAGTCAAATGAAGATTTGTTCTAGAGAATAGAGGAAAGAATCGATCACTCGGACCTAGAAGACTTGGGATCAAATGACAACCCCGGGCTATGAGAAAATAATCCTTATTGATAAAGGAATTAAAAAGTCAGAGATTCGTATTGGGACGCAAGAGATACGAAGAAGAGAAGGATCAAAGAAAAGTTAAAGGGATTTGATCAAGAGGAAATTAGGTTCAAGAATCACGAGTTTTCGGATCATGGAGACATGTAAATTGATTCAAGGAACTTCAAAGACTTGGAGGCTATGGGAAGGCAAGATAATCTAATTGATATTTAAGTTCGGCATATGGACAGATTCAAGAGGCCACCTTTACAGAAGTAGAAGGATTGGGTTTTATGACAACTTTGGATCTTGGCAGCTCACAAGAGGTACAAGGAAGTATGGCAACTTAGAGTCGGTTTTGGGAAGAATTAACGCACGGAGAGGCTCGGGTATAGACGACTTGGAGCTCAACAAGGCATTCGGATTTTTGGGATTACGGATGGATGCAAGAGGAATTAAAGAAGCTAGAAAACTTGGGTATACAAGAAGTGATCGATGAATTTGAGCACAAAGGACCAAATTATCGAGCTAAAGATTTCCACTAAGGTGAAAGGTACTTGCATTCATGGCACGTGCATCGTACATCGTGTTAATTTTTTTTTATCCCGCTTTATATTCATTTAACTGAGATAATTTCCCTAATATAATGCATACCTTGATTGTCCCAAATGTGCTATATGCATCAAGCATTTTTTTACCCGGCATGCATAACTTGGTGTTTGCTTGATAGGAAAATCTACTCCGTCACGTTCATCAAGAATAAGTCCTATCAAGTTATATGTGATCAAGAAAGGGAGAACCTCGGGTTTGCAATGAATCGAACAAAATTGGGATCTTAAGGGATTTTGGAATTTGAAATAGGAGAATGGGAACAGGAGAAGTGAGTTATTATCCCCGCAAATCATTCTAAAGTGATTGTAAGTGAGATCACCGGATCGAGAAGGCAAAGCTAAAGGACTTGGGGATTTTCTATCCCCTGGGCGATAAAATAAGTTCAGAGAATTGGAAATAGAGCTTTTAAGGGGAAGAGCCTAACCGGAGAATAAATTAAATCACGATCATGCTCGATTGGGTCGCCTTGGCAGAACGATAGAAATTTAGGAGCTAATAGGTAACAAGGATTCGATAAAGGTGGTAAGAGTTGAGATGGAAGTTCTAACATTTGATGCAATCCCAAACCCGGAGAGGATGAAACTTCGAGAATAATATCTAGATACTTTGAGAGATGAAGATTTGGATGCAAAGAAAATTAAGAGCTAAAGAGGACAAGACAGAGAAAAGGATGATTGATGGTAACCTCGGTTGCAAGATCAATGCCGTGAGTTTCTTATTATAGGACATTTACCAACTTAATCTTCCAAGATTAAAAGGATGGTGATTTGTATAACGTACGGTATACCGTGAAGATGTTGGGATCGAGAAGAAATTGGCAAGGATTGGTAAGAAAGATATTGGATAAGAAAAGCCGATTAAACTATCAAATCTCAAAAAGGGACAAAGTGAGATTCAATTCAACCGAGCGAAGGAAGTAAATGATCTATGAGGCAATACAACATGAACAAGACAGGATACCGATTCGTCAGTTGTTTTCCATAATGAACCAGGAATACTTTTAGGATTTAAGAGTAGCTCTAGTATCCAAGAAGGCTGAGTATAGTCCGTAGTGAATGATGAGTGGATTGAATTAAGATCAAGTGTCCACTCAAGAATGGAACTTCCGACCAAGGGATTCGTAAGGAAAGGAAAGTTGATCATGGAGTAAAACTCGGGTGGACATTGAAGTGTCAAATCCATCGGGCATTTCGAGGAGTAACACTAACGGTAGACGGATCTCCAAGAACAATTCGAGTGTTGATTCAGATCACTACCATGGAAGATTCCCGATCAATGGTGAACGGTACATCAAACATTCATGGCATATGCATACACGTAACATGATTTTATATTTTATGATGATTGGTGCTTTGATTATTAATTGTATTAATTGCTTCTTGTGTGATTGTTATATAACGTGGCTGTATTTTGTGTGTTGTTACTTGCATTGTGCTTGGGGGTGTTGAGCTCTTTTGTGTTGTGCTGAAGTTTCTCTTTCTTTGTGTTTAAGAGACGGGGTTCTCTCATTGCTTGTTGAGAGACGGGGTTCTCTCGTTGCTTGTTTGAGAGACGGGGCTCTCTCGTTGTTTCTTGCTACATGTTTACCTTGCTCTAGTGACAGTTTAGATTTTCGAGTGGGTAAGTTCCGGTGAGATAAGGGTCGTGGCTTAACAGCATTGAAGACCCTTTGTTGCTTCAAGACCTTTTCCGAACTAATTCCGGATGGGGAGTTGCTAACCCGCATGGGATGAACACGGGAGAGTTGCTTAATAGTCCAGAACTCGAGGCGGTGGACCTGAGGACATGTCCATTTTAAGGGGGAGAGGTTGTAATGCCCCGCATGTTCAAGTAATTCAGGTACGCACACCACACGTGTGGGTTTGAGAGTTAGAATCTCATGTGTACTTTAATTGATTATGTGTCTAAATGAATTATGTGAATGAATGCTTAATTGAAGTATGTGACAGTGGATTACGTGATTAATTATTTAATTGTGTATGAGATCATTTTATTTGCAATTATATTCCATTCCATTTCATTTCATATATATATATTTATATATATATACATATATAGTTCATGCACTTCATAAACATATCATATTGTTTATAAATATATATATAAATAGATATCTAAACTATTAACTTAAGAGTAATATTTATATACTATATTCTTGGGACATGCAATCATATACATATATATATATATATATATATATATATATATATATATATATATATATGTGTGTGTATTCATATATAACTCTTATACATTATTACACTCACATGCATTATAAGTATATATAATATTGAGCACTAAGATCATTTATATACATATTATATATTAATATCTAACTTTATACATATACATTATATATCTATACATATATGCATTGTATACATTCCTCTTTTGTAAGACACACACATTTCACACACCAAATCTCTAACACCCACTTTACACATACTTATCTTCATCCTCATCACATTTGATCTCCAAGAAGAAGAGGTTAGGAAGGATCATTCATCAAGAGGCACAAGCATCAGCAAGATCATCTTCTTCATCATCACCATCTCACCATTTCCTTTCTTCCATTCAAGGTTTGATGATTTATATTTGTTATATGGGATGAATAGTTAGGGTTAGATGACTTGAATGGTTTCCTTGACCTTGACCTTGAATATTTGATCTTATATGTGATTATCTTTGAAGTTATTGCATGAATACCTTGGTTGCTAGAAGATTTCTTGTTATAGCATGAATGAGGCTTTGCTTGGTAGATCTAAGTGCATAAATGTTGGATTTATGTTGCCTAATTGACATATGTGAGTTATATGTATGTTATATGCTAGTTTTGAGTCTTTACTTGATGTGGTTTGGTGTGGGAGAGGCTTGGGAGCCTTATTTTTTAGCCTTGCCCTATTTTTTCCCTCTTTTTCTGCTGCTGGAGAAGATCCACGGGCGTGGATTTTGACCCACGGCCGTGGATTTGAGCCCAAAAAACTTGGTTTTTCGGCATAGGAATCCACGTCGTGGATTTTTGTCCAAGGCCGTGGATCCGTCCCTGTTTTCTGTCTGAGTTTGTTTTGCTTGGTTCTCCCTCATACAAACTCCAATTGACTTAATTTTTGAACCAACGGAAACCTCCTGAAGTCTAGAACAACCTCCAATTGGAATCCTCTCAATATCTTTTTCCATTTGTGAGATATAATCAATCATGTTTTGTGTCGCCACTTCACCGACATTCTGCATTCCTTCAACTTCGGACCTACGCCATTTACTCCTCGTTTTGAACTAGAATACGAGCCATATATCATTTTAAAGGTCTACATGTCTAATTTCATATCCAACAGACAAAATTGAATTCCAACTTATAAAACTCAAGATATTTCCATTTTCCTACAGCTTGTACATTTTCGAAAATTGTCAACTTTTGCCAAACTTTGCTAAAACCCCTCTTATTGCATTCCTTTCACTTCCTTGGCTCCCGTATGTGACTTATATGAATTATATGCTTGATTAATTGATAATTGTGCTCTTATTTGACACTCTTTGATCTTTAATTGTTTAAACTTGATTGTTAACTCTGTGCCTCACATGAAATGAATTCATTTGATTAAATGGCATGAATACATGACCTCTTTGAGTGTAATTGCGTCTCCATGTTAATTGAATGTCACACATGTTATAACATGATATACCACTTGACAAGCATTGTCGTGCGTCCTGTTTGGTATCATATTGAGTCTCCTCTCACGAGTACACACTGTTACTTTCTCTTGTACAGTCCATCTCCAGGGCGGAGACTTCCGGATTGAATAGGCACCCGTATCAATCATGTTTCTTATCTCGGGTTATTCCATGTGAAGGTGTTTTCGGTCTAGCTATGTATCCAACCCTACAACTTTATATGATAAGTTTTGGCCAAAAAACTTATGTATATATATATATCGTTTTCAAAGTGGAGTCATCGAGTAAATTCTTATCTAGTAAACCTTTTTCAAGGATTATGAAATGTATTATGATTCTCATGACTTGAAATGTTTTGGCGAGATTATGCACAACGATCATGCACATGTTATTGGGCCCCGGGAAAATGAGTGAATGGAGACCGGTTAGGCATCGGGCCGATGTATAGCTAAGCCATTGTGTTGGGAAACACGAATCAGAAAGCAGCGGAATTTAAAAAAATTTCCCAAACAAAAGGATCTTGGAGCGTTTCAAGCGACCCAAGAAACTTACTTTCTTAATTAACTTTCTTGAATTTAAAAGGAATTTAACCAAATTCATAGGGATTAGAAACTTACTTTCTTAATTAACTTTCTTGAAGCGTTTCAAGCCACCCAAGAACGCTCTTCTCGCGGCTTGATCCCCTCTCCTTGGTGAAGCTCGAATCTTCAAACTTCTAACTTGAAGCTCTCTAGAGATAGTCCACCAACTTGACTACAATCTAACTAGTAAGGATGCTAGTTCTCTAGTTAGTGTTTAGGCTTAACCTAGGGTTTAATTTATCTTGGAGAAAGGATGGTGATCAACACATGAACCAAAAGAAGATCATCAATTAGCCTCAAGGGGAGCTCGAGCTCCCCTATATATAGGAAGGAGGGTTGGCCGAAAATCCTAGTCCTTATGGGCTAGGGTTTTTGTCTCTCTCTCCTATTACTTGATCATCAAGTATTTTCCAACTTTGACTTTGAATTCTAATTCAAGTCAACTTTTAAGAGAGTTAAAATATCCAAACTATTTTTGGATAATTTTATACTTTATTTATTTAAAATAAATAACTTATTTTATCTAATTAATTAATTCATAATTAATTAACTAGATTATTTTTCTCCAAAATAAGACTTTCTTTTTAATTCAAAATTAAACCAAAGTCTATTAAATAATTAACAAATTAATTATTTAATATAATATATATATATATATATATATATATATATTCACGTGAGACACGTGTCATAATGACACGTGTCACTCACGTGACCCACACGTGTGGTTTCACACGTGTGGAACCCTCTCGGCCCGATTAACTCGTTTAATCATTTTAAAGCCTCAACTCATGTAACCAAGTTGTTGTGTGTGACCCTCTAGGTTCTCAATTCAATTAGCAGTGAACCTAATTAATTAATTCACTAACTAATTAATCAGTCCACAGATTAAACGACCATAGTCTAGCAACAGGTGTTTAACCCCTAGCTGAATTGGAATGTTCGGATTCGACAGAACCTTTAAGTCATTGATTCATGTGAGATACAATCCTCCTACTTACTATCTCTCAACCAAGATCTAGGGCAAGGGAATAATCAGAACCCTAATAATCCGGTCTTAAAGCTAAGTGCATTTCATGTCCATTTGATCTCAATCCAAGAAACCCTTTTCTTGATGTCTTGATCTAGTGCCTTGGCCAAGGACTCCATATGGCATATGAATGACTTATACAATAAGAGATCACCTTGCAAATGCAAGTGTAGGTCCTTTCTTGATTCTCATTCACTTTCAAGAATCACTTGTGCAGCCCCAGCATAAGCCTTGAATCAGTTGTCTAAGGCGATACCCTTTAAAGCTTATACCTAAGACTACAGAGTTAACTCATAAAGTGACAAGGAACCTCAAGTCTTAAGGATTAATTAATCACATCAATAACTCGTGAGATATTTTCTAATCTGGAAGTTTCTATTTCCTGAAATAGAAACTTCCTTTCCCATTTAGGAATCTTCTCACACGGGGCACCTCAGTGAATTTACTTATTAAAGTAAGCACCCTCATGTATCACGCATGTATCAACTATACACTTTGCACCTCCATGAAACAAGGTGGTCCTTCTTAAAGGTGTGATCCCACAAGCAAGCCTTAGAGGAGTCAGGTTGACACTCCCACTGTCGGTAGGACTCATCGGCTTGGAGTATTTTACTAATCATGACTTATGTGATATAGGGCTCGTTTCATGAACCATTTCACCTAAATGGTAGAGTCCTAAAGTCATCAGGATTAGGGGAGTTCTTATACATGCACAGATAAAGTAAACGTATACCAAACAAGAGCATATAAAGAAGTGTTGCCTCAATTCGTTATTTCATTCAAAGATTGTCTGTGATTACAATAAGGAAAAGCACAAAGCGGATATACAATCGGCTTTCTAGGGCACTATTCCTAACAATCTCCCACTTGCCCGTCAAAGCCATTCTAAAGCTACTCTAAGTCCCATTTTCTGAAGATGACCTTGGAAAGCTTCTCGACTAAGGGGTTTAGTAAGTGGATCTGCCACGTTCTCTGCTGATGTGACCCTCTCAATTTGCGCATCTCCTCTTTTGATAATATCACGGATTAGGTGATACTTCCTCATAATGTGCTTGGTCCGTTGGTGAGATCTTGGTTCTCTTGCTTGAGCAACCGCCCCAGTGTTGTCACAAAACACTGTTATGGGGTCTTTCATGCTAGGAACAACATTCAACTCTTGAATGAAGTTTCTAATCCAAACACCTTCCTTAGCTGCATCATTTGCAGCCAAGTATTCGGCCTCAGTGGTCGAATCTGCAGTGGTAGTTTGCTTGGAACTCTTCCAACTCACTGCTCCGTCGTTTAGGCAGAAAATGTATCCTGACATTGACTTAAAATCATCTAAGTCAGATGCAAAGCTTGCATCGCAGTATCCTTCGACAGTAAGATCTTTCTGACCTCCGTAAACTAAGAATAAATCTTTAGTACTTTTCAAGTACTTAAGAATATTCTTCACGGCAGCCCAGTGACCATCTCCAGGGTCAGATTGAAAACGACTTGTAACACTAAGTGCATAAGCCACATCCGGTCGAGTACATAACATTGCGTACATTATGCTACCTATTGCTGATGCATAAGGTGTATGAGTCATTCTCTCCTTCTCAAGGTTAGTCTTTGGACATATCTTCCTTGAAAGACATGTTCCTACACTCATAGGAAGGTTCTTAACCTTTGTTGATCCATATTGAATCTCTTCAATACTTTGTCAATGTACATCGACTGTGATAGTCCTATTAACCTTCTAGATCTATCTCGATAGATTTTAATTCCAAGGATATAGGACGCATCACCAAGATCTTTCATCTCAAATTGGTTTGATAACCATAACTTAGTTACTTTCATGTCATCCTTCGAATTCCTAATAAGAAGGATGTCATCAACATAAAGTACTAAGAATTGTACTGAGGTCTCCAATTCCTTTCTATACACACATGATTCATTCGAAATTTGAATGAAGCCAAACGTTTTGACTGATTCATCAAATCGAATGTTCCAATTCCTAGAAGCCTGTTTCAATCCATAGATTGATGTTTGGAGTTTGTAAACCTTTTGCTCACTCCCACTGAATGTGAAACCTATGGGTTGCTCCATATAAATGTCTTTATCAATGTCACCATTGAGAAAGGTAGTTTTCACATCCATTTGCCATATCTCGTAGCCATAATACGCAGCAATGGCAAGCATGATCCGAATAGACTTTTGCATTGCAACTGGCGAAAAGGTTTCATCAAAGTCCACGCCGGGTCTTTGAGTGAATCCTTTTGCAACCAGTCTTGCTTTGTAAGATGCAATACTTCCATCAACTCCAAACTTTCTCTTAAAGATCCATTTGCAACCTATGGGTTTGACCCCATCAGGCAAATCTACCAAGGTCCAAACTTGGTTGGAGTTCATGGAGTCCATTTCGGATTTCATGGCTTCTATCCACTGTCCAGAGTCAGAATCTAAAAGTGCCTCCTCATATGTTAAAGGATCATTATCCTTTTGAGAGATTTCATGGAAGAATCCATACCATCTCTTCGGCTGTCTAGGAGTGCGTTCAGAACGCCTTAGAGGAGGATTTTTGTGTGTATCGAAATCCGTGATTGGTTGTGGTTGATCAGTAGGGGACGTCTCTTCAGTGGGTGGCGTGAGCTCACTTTGTACTTCCTCTAATTCTATGATCTTCCCTTTCTTTTCTTTAAGGAACGGTTCCTCAAGAAAAGTGGCATTTCTGGAAACAAACACCTTTTGTTCAGATTGATCATAGAAGTAGTATCCTATGGATTCCTTAGGATAACCTACAAAGTAGCATAAGTTAGAACGAGATTCTAACTTATCTCCCACTGTCCTCTTCACGTAAGCAAGACAACCCCAAATTCTTAAGTAAGAATAACTAGGGATTTTAGCATGCAACATTTCATAGGGCGTTTTGGGGACTGACTTAGAGGGAACTAGATTCAAAATCTTTGCTGCACTTTCTAGGGCATAACCCCAGAAAGAAGGTGGTAAGTCAGTGAAACTCATCATGGAACGAACCATATCAAGTAGGGTTCGATTCCTTCTCTCAGAAACTCCATTAAGCTGAGGAGTTCCCAGAGGAGTCCACTGAGAGATAATCCCATTATCTTTGAGATGATTAAGGAATTCTTCACTAAGATACTCGCCTCCTCGATCAGATCGAAGTGCTTTGATCTTGTGACCAGTTTGGTTCTCAACCTCCTTTTGAAATTCTAAGAATTTTTCAAAAGCTTCAGATTTATACTTCATTAAGTATACATAACCATACCGACTAAAGTCATCAGTAAAGGTTATGAAATACTGATGATTGTTTCTAGTGCTTACACTAAGCGGTCCACAAACATCAGTATGGATCAAATCCAAAACCTTAGTGGCATGTTCCACAGTTCCTTTAAAAGGAACTTTGGACATTTTTCCTTTGAGACAGGATTCGCAAGAAGTTAACTCCTTAAGATCATTTTCAGAGAATGATCCTAAAGTGTTTATCTTGCTAATTCTGTTCTTGGAAATGTGTCCTAATCTAGCGTGCCATAAGGGAGCTGAAACTTTGTTATCTCTCTTACGCTTCGTTTCTCGTTGTATATTCATAATATTGATATTTTGAGTTAGATAAAGTCCATTACTTAGAGTACCGATGTGAACGGAAGAGTTGTTCCGTTTGATAAAATATTTACCATTCTTAATATAAGTTTCATAACCTTCGCAATCTAAAATTGGAACTGAAATTATATTACGAACAATGCTCGGTGCATAAAGGACTTTATTTAAGACTAACTCAAAACTACCTAAATCTAATCTAATTGTGCCTAAAGCTCGAGCTTCAACATTTGAGCCATCGCCGATCTTCAAGACACATTCTCCTTCTTTGAGTTGTTGGACTTCACTTAGCATCTGTACATCATTACAGATATGAGTTCCACAACCGGTATCAAGTACCCAAGAACAAGAATTAATAGAAAGATTTATTTCAACGAGAAACATACCTTTCTTTAGAGTAGCCTTGTACTCTGGGCAGTTTCTCCTCCAATGTCCCGCTTTGCCACAATGGAAGCAAACATCCTCTTTCTGATCACGCTTCTTCTTTTGGGCCTTCCCCTTCGAAACGTCTACAGTGGGCCTAAGGGGTTTCTTCTTCTTCTTTTGGGCTTTCTTGCCCTTACCTTTAGAAGGCCCAGAAGAGGAAGATGGAGAATTCACCATCAAAACCTTATTGTCCTTCTTGATCGTGCTTTCAGCAGTCACAAGCTGACTAATCAGCTCAACTACAGTAGCACCAGCATGATTCATATTGAAGTTAAGGACAAATGGGTTGAATGATGGTGGGAGCGAAGCTAGCAACAAATCCACTGAAAGCTCATCTTTCAGTGGCATGTCCATGGAAGCAAGTTTCTCAGTAAGGGCAAGAAACTTGAGTCCATATTCATGGACACTTGAACCTTCCCTCATTCTTAAGTGGAACAATTCCTTTGAAGTGTTATACCTTGTAACACGTTCATAAGGGCGGTAAACTTGCTCTAAGTGGTCGTAAATCTCCCAAGCGAATTCCATGGCCTCATGTTGCCTTTGCAAGTCCGGAGACATGTTAGCCAACATAAGGCAACGGGTTTGGAGATTATCATCCTTCCACTTCTGAATCGCGTACCGCTCGGCCCGAGTGGGAGCCTCCCCTTCGGGACTAGGCTCCCCTTCGAAGAGAACATAAGTTCTCTTCTCAGAATCTAAAATGATTTTTAGATTCCTCAGCCAATCAGAATAGTTGGGACTAGTCAACTTGTTTGACTCGAGGATCGATACAAGAGGCTTTTTGGTTGCCATTTCAAAACACGTAGAGAATCACAGAATGTACGACCTAAATGGTAAAACAGAGAACTAGTGAGCATGCTGAATTATAACGATATACAAAAGATAAGGTCTTTAATCTAATGTAGCTCCCATTGTTTTCAAAGATCTAGAATTCCCAAAGATCTAAGAGGAACACGTTTCCCAATGGGTACTAAGATCCTAGGCATTTTACCTCGAACCCACGACTCGCGAACATTCTAAGTAAGAACCCCAGGTAGGTACAACTTACCAATTCTAACACCTTTAGAACTCTTAGTAATTGTTTTTACATCACCTATCTTTCAATGTGGACCCACGACTCGTGCGACATCTATACTTACTTAGGCGTTAAGCTAGACCCGTCAATCATAAGATCATGATCAAAACTTAGTTCGAACGACCCACGACTCACGGACATCGCCCTTGCTAAAATTGACCATGAAATATTGATCATTTAAAATGATCAATTAGGTAACTAAGAACTAATAAGCTCCACTAACTATCCCACGACTCGCGGACAATAACTAGCTTCACTTACTAAACTTAAAACCTATTGATGGAATGCTAGGAATTTAATTCAAAATTTGCATCTCGAATTAAACACCTATTTGTTCGAAATTAGCTTAATATTTAATGGGAATTTTCGAATCAACTGGAGAGTTGTCCGGTTCGACCTCACCAACATATATGTTATCCAATTTTATTACTCTTGATTAATGCAAGTACACTTAAATGCATTTCAAACAAGCACATAAACAGATAACATGTCCTAGCATGATACTAACATGTAATGATCATGGGTTCTACCTATCTTATGCGTGATATGTGGGAGCCACTCCACAATCACAAGTTCTAACATACATGCTACATAAACAGTTTAAATCACGTAAGGGAAAACGGTAACAAAATACGAGCCCTATCTCTATTACATTTTTACAATTAAGATTCCCCTCCCTAACATTTTGAGGGGTCTTCACTTATGGCCTCCTTGTTAATTGAATGTGGTCCATCTTACTCCATGGGTGCATTGTCTCCAAAATGAAAATAAAACCTCATCACCTATCTCTACTCTCAAATTACAATAAAAGGAAAAAGACATAAAGTAATAAGGCTCAATCTTCATATTGGCCTTAGACAAATACACGGGGCATACCCTGGCCTCAAAAACAGTAATATGGAAAGCCACATAATAAATCACATAACAGTACGCACATAAGTGAGGCTCCAACCTCAATTGAAAAACGCAACTATAGGGCTCCAACCCCAATTTAAACCATCCATGTGCATAAATTAAAACCATACATAAGTCTAAACCCATGATCACCTAACATGCATAAATTGCAAGAATTTAAATTTAACTAATAAATTAAAATTCTCGCTTTAAGCTCTAATAGCTTAAAACACGACTTAGATGCAATTCTTGTTCAAGAGCCTTTTCAATAAAACCCGAAAAACAATAAACTAATAAAATTCCAATTAATTTCTGAAAATTAATAATTTTATTCTTTCAGTATTTTCATAAAGTTTGTAATTTTTCCCAAAATTAAAATCGATCAATTTCTCAAAAATCCCAATTTAATCAAAATTTTAAAATAATTTTTAGCAAAACTGATTTTAAAAGATAAAATTAAAATAAAATTAAATCGGGATTTTCAAGGATCGAAAACACGAAACACGAAAACACGAAAATTGGCCCGGAACCACCCACCCAAGGGGGCACCGCCGCGCGGCATCAGGCACGCGTGCGCCCTGGGAGCGCGGCCCGTGCGCTTGTCGCGAGCAGCAGTGCCCACCCGATGGCGGGCGGTCTCGGCCTGGGCGTCCCGCTCTGTTGCGGGACGGTGCGGGCGGCTGTCCCGCGCAGGAGAGCGGGCGGCCTCCCGCTGCTGGGCGGCGGCGACGGGGCCTGGGCGTGCGACGTGCTAGCACGCCTAGGCTCGTCCTTTTCGTGTTCCGTTCCGTATTTTGGGTTTCTCCAAAACCCAGTTCAATCCATAATTAAGAAAAATACGATTTAAATAGATTTCAATCAAAACGGTTTTCAAAAACACAATTTAATAAAACAATTTCAGAAATTCAAGAAATATTACAGTTTCGTAATTCAGGTTTTATTAAAGAACTCATGAATACCTAATTCGCATCTAAGCCTAAGAATTTCTACCAAATTCAGAATAATTGAGACGAATCAGAAACACGGTTAACGAGGTGGCACTGATACCACTTGTTGGGAAACATGAATCAGAAAGCAGCGGAATTTAAAAAATTTTCCCAACAAAAGGATCTTGGACTAGCAATCGTGTAACCAAATTCGTAGGGATTAGAAACTTACTTTCTTAATTAACTTTCTTGAAGTGTTTCAAGCCACCCAAGAACGCTCTTCTCGCGGCTTGATCCCCTCTCCTTGGTAAAGCTCGAATCTTCAAACTTCTAACTTGAAGCTCTCTAGAGATAGTCCACCAACTTGACTACAATCTAACTAGTAAGGATGCTAGTTCTCTAGTTAGTGTTTAGGCTTAACCTAGGGTTTAATTTATCTTGGAGAAAGGATGGTGTTCAACACATGAACCAAAAGAAGATCATCAATTAGCCTCAAGGGGAGCTCGAGCTCCCCTATATAAAGGAAGGAGGGTTGGCCGAAAATCCTAGTCCTTATGGGCTAGGGTTTTGGTCTCTCTCTCCTAGTACTTGATCATCAAGTATTTTCTAACTTTGACTTTGAATTCTAATTCAAATCAACTTTTAAGAGAGCTAAAATATCCAAACTATTTTGGGATAATTTTATACTTTATTTATTTAAAATAAATAACTTATTTTATCTAATTAATTAATTCATAATTAATTAACTAGATTATTTTTCTCCAAAATAAGACTTTCTTTTTAATTCAAAATTAAACCAAAGTCTATTAAATAATTAACAAATTAATTATTTAATATATATAATATATATATATATATATATATATATATATATATATATATATATATTCACGTGAGACACGTGTCATAATGACACGTGTCACTCACATGACCCACACGTGTGGTTTCACACGTGTGGAACCCTCTCGGCCCGATTAACTCGTTTAATCATTTTAAAGCCTCAACTCATGTAACCAAGTTGTTGTGTGTGACCCTCTAGGTTCTCAATTCAATTCGCAGTGAACCTAATTAATTAATCAGTCCACAGATTAAACGACCATAGTCTAGCAACAGGTGTTTAACCCCTAGCTGAATTGGTTTGTTCGGATTCGACAGAACCTTTAAGTCATTGATTTATGTGAGATACAATCCTCCTATTTACTATCTCTCAACCAAGATCTAGGGTAAGGGAATAATCAGAACCCTAATAGTCCGGTCTTAAAGCTAAGTGCATTTCATATCCATTTGATCTCAATCCAAGAAACCCTTTTCTTGATGTCTTGATCTACTACCTTGGCCAAGGACTCCATATGGCATATGAATGACTTATACAATAAGAGATCACCTTGCAAATGCAAGTGTAGGTCCTTTCTTGATTCTCATTCACTTTCATGAATCACTTGTGTAGCCCCAGCATAAGCCTTGATTCAGTTGTCTAAGGCGACACCCTTTAAAGCTTATACCTAAGACTACAGAGTTAACTCATAAAGTGACAAGGAACCTCAAGTCTTAAGGATCAATTAATCACATCAATGACTCGTGAGATATTTCCTAATCTGGAAGTTTCTATTTCCTGAAATATAAACTTCCTTTCCCATTTAGGAATCTTCTCACACGGGGCACCTCAGTGAACTTACTTATTAAAGTAAGCACCCTCATGTATCACCCACGTATCAACTATACACTTTGCACCTCCATGAAACAAGGTGGTCCTTCTTAAGGGCGTGATTCCACAAGCAAGCCTTAGAGGAGTCAGGTTGACACTCCCACTGTCGGTAGGACTCATCGGCTTGGAGTATTTTACTAATCATGACTTATGTGATATAGGGCTCGTTTCATGAACCATTTCACCTAAATGGTAGAGTCCTAAAGTCATCAGGATTAGGGGAGTTCTTATACATGCACAGATAAAGTAAACGCATACCAAACAAGAGCATATAAAGAAGTGTTGCCTCAATTCGTTATTTCATTCAAAGATTGTCTGTGATTACAATAAGGAAAAGCACAAAACGGATATACAATCGGCTTTCTGGGGCACTATTCCTAACACATTGCACAAAGTACCCATTGAGAATCTCTCATGCGGCCGTGTAATGTGGAAGGTGAGTTATTCTTGAGCCGATGGTTAACCCATCGAAGGAGCGGGTAGGAGTCATGAGCCCCCGTCTCAATGTTGTTATTATGAAATGGTTCGGGGTCTGCAGGCCCGGCCATTAGAAGGTTGAAAATTATTTTATGATTATGATTGTGATTGTGATTGTGATTATGTTATTATGATTATGCACAGTGCGGGAAGGCCGGGACACGGATTGCCCAAACGCTCATGTCTCATGTTTATGTCTCGCCAGTATTATTATGTATTGCATGATCACGTATTTAAAACATATTAAATCATTTTCATTGTAAACAGTCGGAGTTTGGTTGGAGAATTATGCACACTCACTCACCGAGCAATTATGATTATTCATGATTTATGAACTTAATGAATTAAATACGAATTAGTCGTAAAGTCCGAGCATTGCTTATCTATTTTCTTGCGCTTCACGGGAACTAACCTCACTTAAAACGTTGCTCGGGATTTATGACTTGGATGCGCATGTTTCTATATATATGTACAACTCCTGCTCACTCAGTCTTCTAGAGACTCACCCCTCTTCCCCACTTTTCAGTTCTTGCAGGTCTTGCTAGGCGGAGGTCGAGTTTTATTTTCCTTGTCGAGTCACTTGTGCACTCGAGTCACATTTTACATTGTATGATTTAATGGAAATCCCTTTATGTATTTGGGCTGTGTGCCAGTTATGAATTATGGTTGATTATTGATTCGGGACAGGTTGCATGCGTAGTTGAGCCCGTTGCTAGGATGCATGATGATTTTAATTTATGTATTGGAATTGTTGGGCTTGTGGGCATTACTGAATTTTATTGTTGGCATCATTGCTTCCGCATTGCACTCGTCAAGTTGTTGCATTAATTGGTATAGGGTTAGATTCTGCCTAGCCAGGGAGTTGCTTTTATTTTGTCACCCGTTCGCTATGGGTCCGGTTCATGCTGGATCATCAATTTCATGCGTGGACTAGACTTATAGTGCGGGGAATGTGGTGCCTATCATCCCGGGTGCTACAAATACGCCACAGAAAGTTGGTTCAACATGGTGTAAACTTTTCACCATATCCTTCCGACTAGCGGGATTTGGATTTTAGAATGTGAACCAAGATCTCCTCGCCTTTGACAATACAAATTAGTTTATTTTGTATAAATAAGAAATTTGTTCGAATTTTGATTACTTTAGTTTTTAGTATTGTAGCACCCCGGAGCGCAGAGCACTACACCCCCCACACTATAACCCGACACGTATAATGAAATAGAAACTCCATACACGCACCAAGTTACAACGAACGGGTGACAAACAAAACACACACACTAGCTAGGCGGTCTAGACCCTAATACAGAGTTCGCAAAATTAATCACATACAAGTATCATATCTAAAATTCTAAATCTTATCTTATACATAATATCAACTCAGAAAGGTAAATATGCAAAAGAAGCAAAAGACTTTACTAACAAACTAGGAAAAACTCAAACGAAAGACCACCGCCTAGCATGAACCAAACCTGTACCTGCAAACTCAAAGAACAAAAAGAAGAAAAGAAAACAACTAGGAGGGGTCAGTCCTAAACACTGGTGAGAGGGCTAACACACGCACACATACATACATGTAAGAGCATAGCATATTCAAATTAAGGAGTTCATGAACCGGGGCATGGTTTTTGCATTCTAAATCATTTTAACCCGTGATACTAGTTATATAGAAAAGATTTTAGGCAGGAGGCCAAAATCAGCAAATTTAGTAATTAGGAATCCACTCCCGTTTCACGAACCATTTTCATAATCAAAATCACACAACTCGGCGAGCACGAGTTTCAAACCACCTAACTCCGTACAAAATTCATAAACATAATCAAAATTCAAATGAAAACCATGTCACACAAACATACCTCTTCTCCGGGTGATGGAAGGGTTGTGCACACCCTAACCATCCGCACTAATATGTCAGGGTCGTGAGTTTCATGACACTCACGCCCGAGGATGCCTTCCCCCACCAACCTCCTGGTGGGTTCAGGGGTGATCCTGAGTATGGAGACTGTACTCGGGAGATACCCTACGGTCCAGCACCGTCCCGAGGCTCCTTTGTACGAATCTCCGGGGCCCAGTTCATAGTTCATAAATCAAAAGATCTAAATTTTGGAAATTTCTGAATTTTACGGACTCATATTTCAAAGCCCAAAGCTCGCTAGTTCAAAAATCACACACACCAATCCTTTTCAAATCAAACAAACGAAAATATGGTTTATGTACACATATAAAAGCGTTTTTCAAAGATTCATAACAAAACGGGCCAATTCCCACAAAATACTAATCAAACACGTATTTATAATAGTATATATATACGTAGGTCACATGCGGGCTCAAAATTCACTTAGGGTTGTAGATCATACTAACTAAAAGAAAGAAACCTCAGCTTATCGACCAAACCGAACTAAACGAACTTAAAACACGTCTAAGAGACCTCCTCGTCACCCACGGAACGAACCTAAGGACAAAATAAACAACAAAAGACAACCTTAGACTCAAAATGTACCAATTAGACGCTCAAAAAATGCATATGGATGTTAATGATGCATAAAGAATGCAATGAAATATCATTAGGTCACATGATGTCATATTAAATCATATCGGATCATAAATCAAATATTTCACGTTAAACAAATCCACAAATTTCACATAACGAGCATAACACGTCATGTAATATGTTAACAAATCATTCACAGAATAAAAGAAGTGAAGAGAAATCATACAAGGCAAAGACACAAGGTACTCATTCAAACACGCATGTTAGAGATCATATAGGGCATATTAAGTCATATATTGCATATAAAGGCATCGAATTCACATGAAATAAATCAATAAATTGAGCATAATGATAATAACATAGCATATTATAATGCATTCATGAATCTAAATCATCTAAGAGATGCAACGTATGCAAGAAAGCCTCATACGTAACATTTAAACGTTCATGCAAACATGTCTCGTTTACACCTACTAAACAAGGCCATAAAATTAACATAACTAACGAAACATATCATATACTAACATATTAACATATTGGGATCATAATTGGCTTGGGAGAAAACCATTAAAATCATAAATGAAGCAAGAAACAAACAACGAAACGAAACCAGGCAAACCACGAACAAAGCACACCAACACTACACCAAAAGAGAAGGGGTAACGGGGGTTACCCATCCTTAGAAGGATTGGGGTAACCCCTGTTAAGGAGGTCAGGAGCTAAAGCTCCAAGAAGCACAAGGAGGTAACGGGCGTTACCTCCTCAATGCCCAAATGGGTTAACGCCCGTTACCGGGCGCAGCCTGTATCTCCTTCGAGAACGCAGCAACTCTGTTTTCTTGCATTCCATGGTAGCAGCAGCTCTCCAACCACAGCAAACCAAGGCAAAAGTATGTAAGAAGGCAGCAAAACAAACACATACAACAGCAGCAACTCACACGAGCAACAAGGAAGGAAAATGATGGAAATTCAAATTCATTTTCAAGCTTCAAACAAGTTCATGAATGGAGGTTAAATTTTCAGAACATATTCCATGAAATTCATGCATGAAAATGAAACAAGCAAGTCATGCTGATCACATATCACTCATCAATTCAAGAAATGATCCAAAGAAATGCAAGAACTCATCAAATATGCCCTTAACCCTTACTACTAACATAGCAGCCCCAAAACATGCCCAAACAAGGATGAAAATGGACAAATTCAGGCTTAAAAGAAAGATAAGAAGATGGAGGTTCAAATTTTAGCTTACCTTTCGAATTTGACAAAGATTGCAGGTCGAACGAGCTCAAAACTCCAAGTTATGAATAGTGACTGCCCCTTTCTCTCTTCTCTCTTCTTGCTGTCTCTTTCCTGCTTCTTTCTTTCTTGTCTCCTGGGTTAAACTGAAATAAGAGAGATAGAGAGAGAGTGATATAGGGTTAAGAGAGGGTTACAACGGTTCAAAAATAGGTGGATTTGGTTAAGAAATGGGTCGGATATGAGCAAAACGGGGCGAGGGTCGCAAATCTGTCACACGGGTCGCGTTTCGGGCAAAATCCGGGGGATCAAACGGGCTTAGAAAAATATGAGGCTAAGTTCTCTAGCTTTCATTCTTCATTATGAGTCCGATTTCACTTCTAGAATTCTATCCAAATTCCCGATCTCAAGATACGCCTTCCAGAACCTAAGGTACTCTAAAACGAGTTAGGCCCTCAAGTCCCTAAAAAATAAAACGGTTCGAAAACGAACATACAAATACATTCATATTACATGTAATTCATTCATAACACGTAGTCATAGAAATTAGAATCGAAAACGAGTTCAAACGGATTAAAAATGAAGCAAAAATAGCAAATACGTTCAAATAGTTCATATAAGGTTCAAATAAAGCTTCAAATATTATTTCAAATAATTCAAGAATTATCAAATAATAATGTAATTAACACATAATAGCATAAATAAATAAATTAAATGCACATTTAGCTCACTCGTGAAGGCAGAGTCTTGATCGAAACTGGAACGAAGTTCAACTCCAAGGATCTACTGTTCCAAACGGTAAAGCTCACGAACCTTATCGACAACTGCACTGAGAGAAAATAGGTTAACTCATTTAAAACGAGCTCCCCTTTAAATCTCTCAAAATCTCTTTAGTATTAGCAAACCAGACACGAAGTCCTTAGTCGTCTGCTTCCGCTTCCAAGTAAAATTTGAAAGTAGTTAGAGAATCCTGTCGGTTTTCGATCCTCGGTCTTCAACCGATGACACGATAGATATTGCTACACGAAGTTTGCAATATCATTTCTCGTGTTACTACATCAAACCGACTCTTCAAGTCCTCGAACAAACTCGAACCAAGAGGGGGAAATTCTCGTGACCTTGCAATTCTCGAGGCATAGGCCACACTCTCTCGCTAGAACCCACAACCAAAGCCTTCCTTAATGCCTCGATTGTAAATGACATAGCCTCGAGTACCCTCGGTTAAGCAGAAGCTGGTGTCAAAGGTAACTCGCTTCAACCGCCTCGTCCCACTCAAATCGTACCTCTTCCATGTCTTTTATGTCATGGGATAGCCGCCGGTACAATAACGAATCTCTTATTGAATCCCGATAACACTAATGACTTGTTCTCTGAGGTAATTCTCGGTTCTTCTACCAGAATGCATACTCGATGATACCCTTGCAAAGACTAAGCTCGGCGTAGGCCATCAAAAGTCTAAAGAAGAACGAACCACCAACTCCTCAAAGCGAGCAAAGGGTATTCTCATCTTCCACGGTTAACCTGTGTAGCTCACGGTAGTTTATTTCATCTTAAAGTCCCGTCTTCTTCCTTGGATAGGACTAGAGCACTCCACGAAGAAGTATTCGAATTGATGAAACTACCTTCTGAGAGCTTATCGACCACGTCTTGAACTCCAACACCCATGCTAGAGTCATCCGGTAGGGAATCTTCGAACAAGGTCAAATTCCGGGATAAAGACCACGACCGTCTCAATGTCCCTATCAAGTGGTAATAAATCCCAACTTTCAAGGAATCATCAAGGAGGCCTTACTCCGATCCTTGTTTCCTCAAGCTTAGCTCAACCCTTCGGTTACCCAAAGGTAAGCCACGAAGCTTGTCGCACCGCCCCGGAACAACCAACTGCTCCACAAGGATAAAACAGGCTAGCCTTCGATCTAATACCCGAGAATATCGTTGAGCCCCGAACGCACCTCCTAAAAGCAAACACTAGCTCAACATGACGCTCAAACCACCGACGCCTATGGTAACACCGTACCTTAACTAGGCTTCTTCAAAGAAACCACCGGGCAAGCTCAGCCCTCACAACTCACCAAACACTTTCGGACACTCACCTTACCAAACTCTCTTCAAGAAGAGAGTCTACACGAAAGGAAAAAGCCACAAGCCAGCAACAAGCAAGAACACACAAGTACCAAGAAACAATGAAGAAAGAAAAGTAACACAAAATCAAGATAAAATATGCATGTATGAAGTGCCATGTATGCATTAGTGTACCGTGCACCATGATGGAAGTGTCGAGCTCGGTGTCAACTTTTGCTTTTCGAGAGGGTCCTCTTGTGCTTGAACCGGGATCTTGAAGCCACGACATTTTAAAATCTTTGAATTCTTGTTGTTCTTCAGACAAACTCTTACTATGTATCAAAATTTTCCACGCTTGAATTCCTTCAACCTCTTTTTATGAATCTCACCCATATCATTCGGACTTTGGTAATAAGATTATTGAATTGGTTCTGGTGGGGAGACATCAAATCCTTCATTTGGAAATTGAATCTTGTTCTTCTTCATGATGTTGTAGATAGCTTGAAATTTCTCAAGAATTTCCTGAAGTTCGGATCTTTTACTCGATTTTTGAACTCGAACCGGGCCTTCATCTCTCATAAGTAGGGTGTGAACTTCCTATCGTTAGTGTGCGAGCTTCCATATATGTATCTCTCAAACTTGAACAGATCGTTAAATATTTCATACGTCATTGTATATGACGTTAAACTTTAAGATAAACTTCTTCGGAGGTCGATCTCAACTCCAATCTAAAATCATCCACCTTCTTCAAAATTTAAGAATTTTCTTGAAGTCTCTCATCATTAAACTTGGAGGGATGCACGTATAATAGAACTTTGGAACAAAATTTTTGTAGTTGAACACTTTCCCAGATTCTTCAAATTTGGCTTCATTCTCTTGAAATACTTGAAGCTTGATCTGGAACTTTGGATGAGAAAATATACTTCACTTTCCTTGGAACATCCCCGAACAAGTCTTCCAAAACCATTCCATCTCGGATATCTTTTCTCTATCTTAGCATCATCACTTTCAACTGACTTCATAAAATCAAGATGCCTAAAACATCACATAGACTGAAAGCACTTGTCTCCTTTGTCCTTTTTCCCGGTGATCTTCGTGGATATCGAAAGAACACCCTGAAATAAAATACAATTGCAAAAATATCGATGCATGCGGGGTTTTGGTGCATGTTCATATGCACAATTAACACAAATAATATAAATAATTCACATAAAAGTGAGAATGAATGCAAACAAACACATAACCCTATGCTGAACCACCTAGACAGACCTAACACAACACTTGAGCTCCGGTTTTACAACCCGGAGCTTTGATACCACTTTAGGATGTAGCACCCCGGAGCGCAGAGCACTACACCCCCCGTACTATAACCCGACACGTGTAACAAAATAGAAACTCCGTAGAGCACCAAGTTACAGCGAACGGGTGACAAGCAAAACACACATACTAGCTAGGCAGTCTAGACCCTAATACAGAGTGCGCAAAATAAATCATACAAGTATCATATCTCGAATTCTAAATCTTATCTTATACATAGTTATACATAATATCAATTCAGAAGGTAAATATGCAAAAGACTCTACTAACAAACTAGGACAAACTCAAACGAAAGACCATCGCCTAGCACGAACCAAACCTGTACCTGCAAACTCAAAGAACAAAAGAGGGAAAAGAAAACAACGAGGAGAGATCAGTCCTAAAGACTGGTGAGGGGGCTAACACATGCACACGTACATATACGTAAGAGCATAGTATATTCAAATTAAGGAGTTCATGAACCGGAGCGTGGTTTTTGCATTCTAAATCATTTTAACCCATGATACTAGTTATATAGAAAAGAGTTAAGGCCAGTGGCCAAAATCAGCAAATTTTAGTAATTAGGAATCCACTCCCGTTTCACGAGTCATTTTCATAATCAAAATCACACAACTCGGCGGGCACGAGTTTCAAACCACCTAACTCCATTCAAAATTCATAAACCTAATCAAAATTCAAATGAAAACCAAGTCACACAAACATACCTCTTCTCCGGGTAATAGAAGGGTTGTGCACACCCTCACCATCCGCACTAATATATCAGGGTCGTGAGTTCCATGACACTCATGCCCAAGGATTCCATCCCCCACCAACCTCTTGGTGGGTTCAGGGGTGATCCTAAGTGTGGAGAACATACTCGAAAGTTACCCAACGGCCCAACACCATCCCGGGGCTCCTTTGTACGAATCTCTGGGGCCCAGTTCATAGTTCATAAATCAAAAGATCTAAATTTTAAAAAATTTAACTTTTACGGACTCATATTTCAAAGTCCAAAGCTCACTAGTTCATAAATCACACACACCAACCCTTTTCAAATCAAACAAAAGAAAATATAGTTTACATATACATATAAAAGCGTTTTTCGAAGATTCATGACAAAACGGGCCAATTCCCACAAAATACTAATCAAACACGTATTTACAACAGTATATATATAGGTAGGTCGCATGCGGACTCAAAATTCACTTAGGGTTGTAGGTCACACTAACTAAAAGAAAGAAACCTCACCTTGTCGACCAAACCGAACGAAACAAACTCAAAACACTTCTAAGAGACCTCCTCGTCACCCACAGAACAAACCTAAGGACAAAACAAACAACAAAAGACAACATAAACTCAAAATGTACCAATTAGATGCTTGAAAAATGCATATGGATGCTAATGATTCAAAAAGAATGCAATAAAATATCACTTAGGTCACATGATGTCATATTAAATCATATCGGATCATAAATCACATATTTCGGGTTAAACAAATCCACAAATTTCACATAACGAGCCTAACATGTCATGTAATATGTTAACAAATCATTCATACAATAAAAGAAGTAAAGAGAAATCATACAAGGCAAAGAAACAAGGTACTCATTCAAACACGCATGTTAGAGATCATGTAGGGCATATTAAGTCATATATTGCATATAAAGGCATCGAATTCATATCAAATAAATCCATAAATTGAGCATAAAGATCATAACATAGCATATTATAACATATTATATGCATTCATGAATCAAAATCACCTAAGAGATGCAACTCATGCAAGAAAGCGTCATACATAACATTTAAACGTTCATGCAAACACGTCTCGTTTACACTTATTAAAGAGAGGGCGTAACGGGGGTTACCCATCCTTAGAAGGATTGGGGTAACCCCCGTTAAGGAGGTCAGGAGCTAAAGCTCCAAGAAGCACAAGGAGGTAACGGGCATTACCTCCTCAATGCCCAAACGTGTTAACGCCCGTTACCGGGCGCAGCCTGCATCTCCTTTGCGAACGCAGCAGCTCTGTTTTCTTGCATTCCATGGCAGCAGCAGATCTCCAACCACAGTCAACCAAGGCAAAATCAT
Organism: Lantana camara; assembly: GCA_037501455.1. Taxonomy (NCBI): domain Eukaryota; kingdom Viridiplantae; phylum Streptophyta; class Magnoliopsida; order Lamiales; family Verbenaceae; genus Lantana; species Lantana camara. The sequence continues at coordinate 94,844,459 of CM074857.1, read as the reverse complement.
GTAAGAAGGTAACAAAACAAACACATACAACAACAGCAACTCACACGAACAACAAGGAAGGAAAATGATGGAAATTCAAATTCATTTTCAAGCTTCAAACAAGTTCATGAATGGAGGTTAAATTTTCAGAACATATTCCATGAAATCATGCATGAAAATGAAACAAGCAAGTCATGTTGAACACATATCACTCATCAATTCAAGAAATGATCCAAAGAAATGCAAGAACTCATCAAATATGCCCTTAACCCTTACTATTCACCTAGCAGCCCCAAAACATGCTCAAACAAGGATGAAAATGGACAAATTCAGGCTTAAAACAAAGATATGAAGATGGAGGTTTGAATTCTGAGCTTACCTTTCGAATTTGACGAAGATTGGAGGTCCAACGAGCTCAAAACTCCAAGTTGTGAATAGTGATTATCCCTTTCTATCTTCTCTCTTCTTGTTGTCTCGTTCCTGCTTCTTTCTTGCTTCTCTCCTGGGTTGAACTGAAATAAGAGAGAGAGAGAGAGAGAGAGTTATAGAGGGTTAAGAGAGGGTTACAAGGGTTTAAAAACGGGTTGACTTGGTTAAGAAACGGGTCGGATAGGAGCAAAACGGGCGAGGGTCGCAAATCTATCACACGAGTCGCGTTTCGGGCAAAATTTAGGGGAGCAAACGGGCTTAGAAAAATATGAGGCCAACTTCTCTAGCTTCCATTCTTCATTATCAGTCCGACGTCACTTCCGGAATTTGAATCCGAATTCCTGATATCAAGATACGCCTTCCGGAACCCAAGGTGTGTTAAAACGAGTTAGGCCCTCAAGTCCCTAACTAATAAAACGGTATTACATATAATTCATGCATAAGACCTAATCACAGAAATTAGAATCGAAAATGAGTTCAAACGGATTAAAAACGAAGCAAAAAGAGCAAATATGTTCAAATAGTTCATATAAGGTTCAAATAAAACTTCAAATATTAATTCAAATAATTCAAGAATTGTCAAATAATAATGTAATTAACACATAATCGCATAAATAAATAACTTAAATGCACATTTAGCTCACTCGTGAAGGCGTACTGTATGGCCGGACGAGCGGGATGTTACAAGTATAGTCATTGATAGGGTTCCTTCTTGGTCGGGGCCAGATCCAGAGTGACGGTATAGCGCAATATTTCAAAAAAATATCGCCATAACCTCGTTATCAAAATATTTCTAAAATATTTTAATAAGCCGCAGAATAATTTGGTCAAAACAACTCAAATATATACATGCATCGATAACATAATTTTAAATCATTGAGCATATAATCACAATATGCAAACAATAATTTTGGTAGCATAACAGTATTACCGTACTACAAAATTGGCTATCAACGGTACTTTTCCAGCACCTTGTTTATTTCTCGTGAAACCGGCAGAGCTTCCCCACAATATCCTCGATTAAGATTTTGGAGTGTGGGCTCCGGCAGTATTTCGCCAAATACTCGAGAAAATATTGTCTACAAAACCCCTTTTTTGTAATTTAAAAAATCCATATTTTCTAATAATTAAATGGATTATATATTAATTATATAACCACGTAATTAAAATTAATTAATCCTTAATTAAGGATTAATTAAAAAATGAAAATAGAGAGCCTGTAGAATGGCTTTTAACTGCCAAAGAATTGTTCAAAAACTGATTTTCAAAGTGAAATGACCAGTCTATTTATAGGCCATGTTTTTGGGATATCGTCGTTCGTTTTTCATTTTTGGCGTGCAAATTAACTTCCAACAAAGATGCCACTTGAAAGCTTGGAGAGAAAGGTGTCCATCGCCGCCGACCATGCACCAAACAGGTCAAGCACGTGCCCCCACGCACCGCCAGAAGGCCTTCATGTGCATGGCACTCATGGGGCACATGCTACACAAGATGCTGCAACGTGGCAGGTCCAGACGGTCTGACCGACGGTTCAGCGCCTTAGACCTGTTCAACTGTGAACCGGTTAGCTTAAGCGGCCAAATTGTCTACCACGTGGCAAACAACCATTAGTCCACATGTTCGGGTTGGTTATAACCGAACCGACCCTATCTAACAACCTAACCCTCTGACCTGCTGACACAACCCGTTAACTGACCTAGTCAACATCAATCTGGGCCGCTGATCCGCGAGACGTGGCGTAATCCTAGCCATCCATGTGGCGTCTTACTTTGCGCCCGGTCAGCACCACTTGGCCTCTAACACGCTGACGTGGCATAACATGTTAGCACGTGCCACGTCAGCAATAAAAATGTTTTTCTTTTTTTGAAAATTTTTATTTTCTCCAAAATAAAATTTCGGGCATTTCCAACTCTTTGAGATTTGATTTATTTTCTCAAAATAAATCCCTTGGCTATTTTCAAATACTTTGAACATTTATTTCTCTCTCTCCTTTTAATATTTTCTCTTTGATCTTTATTGGGGCTTGCAGGGGGACCTGTAGGACTAATTAATTTTATTTTCAAACGGGTTAATCTATTATCATCTCATGACAATAATTGATTACCGTTTAATAATATTTAACTCCATAAATAAATATTGTTGCACTCTAAAATTAATTAAATTATTCACGAATTTCTTGATCTAGAATAATTTCGCATTTTACTCCTCTGTATAGATTTCCATGAAAAATATATCAATACTACTATCATTTATTTTTCACTTCCAATCTAAAATTTCATGATTTGGCTTAAGTCCAAATTCCTTGCATGTGAAACATATTCAACATACCACAGGTGACAAACACACGAAGTACTTTGGCCAAAATTTTAATTCGAACTTTTTGCAAATCTAATTCAGGGATATCTTTTAAGCTCGAGCAAGGCCACAGATTCCTCGATCAGTATTATTCTTTAGCACATTTCATGTAATCACTGAACGTACATAGTATTTTGGCCATCTGTTACCGAGAACTCACTTCTGAGTACATCACTGTGATTAACACTACATGCCTAAAGTCGAAATACTGCCAAGATTAAGAGTCCAATACTTCCGAGACTTTGTTCATTTTAGATAGCAGTATAAAATGAACAATCTTAGTGGTCCAGTTCGATGTTTCCAATCCTATTGAAAATCATCAATGTGTTATAATTGTAAATTCCATTTTCCTATGACGAAAGACTAATCATCTTATATATCACATTACAGTCTTGATAAGAACATTTTCTTATCGTACCGACTAGAACTTTAATGACACGTGATTTTTGGTATTTAAAGTCTTTTCCTATGAAACACATTTCATATAGAAATACCATCACACGTCATTAATTATTAAATTTGTAAAATACTCATAAGTTACGATAATTTTAGTTTTATTAATCCAAAATATTTACAATATAATTGGATTTCCGGGCATTAATCCCAACAATCTCCCACTTGCCCTTAATCCAATGGCTACACATCTAAGGCCCATCCCTTCTGCATGAGTGTCAAAAATCTTTTGCGCCAAAGTCTTAGTGAAGGGAGCTGCCAAATTATTTACTGAGCCAATTTTTATTACTGCCACTTCTCCACGTTCCACATAATCTCGTATAATGTGAAACTTCATCTCGATGTGCTTTGCACGTTTATGAATTCGTGGTTCCTTGGAGTTGGCCACAACTCCAGCGTTGTCACAGTATAATGTGATCGGTGTAAGTCCGTCCTTGACGACTTCTAGATCTAATAGGAAATTCTGAAACCAATGCGCTTCTTTGACTACTTCCGAAGCTACCACGTATTCGGCTTCCATTGTGGAGTCAACAATGCAAGTTTGCTTAATACTCCTCCAACTTACGGCTGCTCTTCCTAGAGTAAACACATATCGAGACGTCGAAATCCTAGCATTTAAATCAGATTGAAAATCCGAATCTGTGTACCCTATAGGAATGAGCTCATCACTGGGATAGACAAGCATATAATCCCCGAGTCCTTCTCAAGTACTTTAATATATGTTTTACTGCTATCCAGTGTTGGGGTCCAGGGTTTGACTGATATCTGCTAACTAGACCTAAGGTATAACAGCTATCTAGCCTTGTACATAACATGGCATACATGAGGCTTCCGACAACCGAAGCATACGGAACATCCTTCATTTCTCCTGCCTCTTCAGGGGTCTTAGGACACTGATCCCAAGACAAATGAACTCCGTGTCTGAAAGGTAATGAACTTTTCTTGGAATTTTCCATATTATATATTGCCAGCATCTTATCTACATATGTTGTTTGTGATAAGCCAATCATTTTATTCTTACGATCACGATAAAGTCTGATCCCTAGAATATAACTGGTTTATCTAGGTCTTTCACGTCAAACTGATTTGACAACCAAATCTTGACTGCTGACAATATTCCTGTGTCATTCCCAATGAGTAGAATATCGTCCACGTATAGAACTAAAAATGTTACAACACTATCATGATGTCTTTTATACACACATGGTTTATCAGGCAATTGTATAAATCCAAAGGATTTAATTACTTCATTAAATCTAAGGTTCTATGATCTAGACGCTTGCTTAAGACCATAAATTGATCTACTAAGCTTGCATACTATATGCTCATGATTTCTGGCTATAAAGCCTTCAGGTTGAGCCATGTATATCTCTTTTTAAAGGTGTCTGTTCAAGAAGGCAATCTTTACATCCATTTGCCAAATTTTATAATCAAAATGAACGAATGGAAAGGAGAATTCTTATGGAGTTAAGCATTGCTACAGGCGAGAAGATTTCATCGTAATCGATACCTTCTTTCTGGGTATAACCCTTTGCCACAAGCCTTGCTTTAAAGGTCTAAACCTTCCCGTCCAATCCCTTTTTCTCTCTTGTAGACCCATTTGCATTCAATAAGATTAATGCCCTCAGGCGCCTCTACAAGCTCCCAGATTTTATTGGAATACATTGAGTCTAACTCAGATTCCTTGGCTCTGACCCAATGGTCAGAATCTATATATTTTACAGCTTCCTTATACGTAATAGGATCAGACACTTCAGATTCAACCACTTGGGTTAATCCTAGGTATCTGTCAGGTGCCCTAACAATCCTCCCACTATGACGAGGTTGTTGTGTACTTGTCCCTACATCATATGTTGTATTTGGTACATCATATGTATCTAACATATTTTCAGTTACAATGGGTTCTTGGAATTCAATATCTGAAACTTTCATTTCTTCTAACACAATTTTGCTTCTACCCTTATGGTCATTTACGAAATTGTCTTTGAGATATTTAGCATTAGTGCTCACAAACACTTTGTAATCTCTCAGATCATAAAATATACCACCTCTTGTTCCTTTAGGATAACCTATGAACAAGCTGTTCTTGACTCCAACTTGTCAGGATCCTTCCTCAACACATGATCTGGGGTTGCCCATATCAAGAGAGGGGAGACACTGGGCCTTCGCCCTCACCACAGTTCCATTGGTGTTTTAGGAATTGACTTGGATGGAACAAGGTTTAATATGTGTGCCGCCATTTCGAGTGCAAAGCCCCAAAACGAACTTGGCAGGGTAGCATGACTCATCATGGATCTGATCATTTCCATTAGAGTTCTATTTCTCATTTCTGCAACATCATTTGGTTGGGGTGTACCCAGTGCAGATAGTTGAGATCTAATCCCACTTGCATTGAGAAATTCTAGAAACTCTGTAGACAGATACTCACCACCACGATCTGATCGAAGTGCTTTGATACGTTTTCCAGTTTGATTTTCAACTTCAACCTTAAATTTTTTGAACTTTTCAAAAGATTCAAACTTATGTCTCATCAAATAAACTTATTCATATATGGAGTAATCATCCGTAAAAGTGATGAAAGACTCAAAACCTCCTCTTGTTTGAATATTCATAGGACCACACACATCCGTATGAATTAACTCAAGCAATTCTGTGGCTCGATTACCTTTCGTTTTAAAAGATCTCTTGGTCATTTTACCTTCCAAGCATGATTCACAGACTGGTAGTTCTATTAAGTCCACGGGACACAACAATTCATCTGAAATTAGTCTTTGGATCCTATTTGGATTAATATGGCCAAGGCGTAAATGCCCTTATAAGCCTCATTAGGCATAAGAGTTTTTCTTTTGGATGGTAAGTTAAGCTTAGTAGTGCTAAGTTCGGAATTAGGGTTTTTATTGGGGTATAACAAGAAAATACCATCTTTTACCATGCCAGAGAAAATAAACCTTTTATTTTACTTAATGGTAAAATTTTGTTCAAAACAAACGGTGAAACCATTATTTATTAAACAACTCTTTTCATCTCGCTCCCACTTGAATTTGTGGATTATCTTTGATTATTAAAAAATCACTTTTCACGTCTTATTATCGGAAGTAATTAATCTAATTAATTTGCTCCCACTAGAATTATAGAATAACCCTAATAATATTTTAAGGCTTTAATAACTATTTATTAATCAAGCCAAAAATGATTAATTCAATTATGCATCGTGTTTAATCATTATTAGATATTATTTATCTAATCATATTAAATAAATCATGCATAATTAAAACAACATAATATCACACATTATCATGTCACTTTCAAAATTAAAGCATGCTTGCAAATAATTATCACGCTTAAAATTTTAATGGCCCAAAGTAAATATGCTATAAATTATCACATAATTTAAATCATATTTACTGATTCGGCAATTACCAGGAAGACAATTAAATTGTTTCCCAGAAAATTACCCTTCCACGCAAATTCCCAAGAAATACTGGAGGGGTCACGATGGTCCCACTTAAAACGCAGCCTCCTTAGATAGAATTTACGTGCACAGTATCAGATTTAAAATATACATCATATGTTTTATCAACGCAAGTATATTTTCAGAGCCCCGCTTTGATACCAGTTGCTGGGTGGTAGGCCCGATCCAGAGTGACGGTATAGCGCAATATTTCAAAAAAAATTCTCTATAACCTCGTTATCAAAATATTCCTAAAATATTTTAATAAGCAGCTGAATAATTTATCCATAACAACTCTAATATATACATGCATTGGCCATTGATAACATAATTTTAAATCATAGAGCATAAAATCATAATATGCAAATAATAATTTTGGCAGCACAACGGTATTACCGTACTATTAAATTGGCTATCAACAACACTTTTTCAGCACCTCATTTATTTCTCGTGAAACCGGCAGAACTTCCCCGCAATATCCCCGATTAAGATCTTGGAATGTGGGCTCCGGCAGTATTTCGCTAAATACTAGAAAAATATTTTCTTCAAAAACCCTTTTTTTTATTTTTAGAAAATCCCTATTTTCTAATAATTAAGTGGATTATATATTAATTATGTAACCATCTAATTAAAATTAATTAATCCTTATATTAAGGATTAATTAAAAAAGGAAAAGAGAGAGTCTGCCGAATGGCTTTTAACTGCCAAAGAATTGTTCAAAAACTGATTTTGAAAGTGAAATGAGCAGACTATTTATAGGCCAAGTTTTGGGGATACCGTCGTTCTATTTTCATTTTTGGCGTGCAAGTTAAGTTCCAACGACGAATCCGAAGATGTCATGCGAAAGCTCGGAGAGCAAGGAGTCCATTGCTGCCGACCACGCGCCGCCAGAAGGCCTGCATATGCATGGCGCGCGTGGGGCACACTCATGCTCAAAAGGCTACCGCGTGGCCTGTCCAAACGGTCTGACCGGCGGTTCAGCACCTTAAACTGGTTCAACTGTGAACCGGTCGGCTTAAGCGGTCTGATTCGTCTGCCACATGGAAAACACCCATTAGTCCACGTGTCTGGGTCGGTTATAACCGAATCGACCCAATCTGATGACCCGACTCTCTGACCCGTTGACTAACCTAGTCAACATCAATCTAGGCTGCTGATCCGCGAGAAGCGGTGTAATCCTAGCCGTCCAGTGGCGCCTTACTTAGCGCCTGGTCAGCACCACTTAGCCTCTGACCCGCTGATGTGGCATGACACATCAGCTGCCACATCAGCAATAAAAAAACTCTTTTTTTTTTTTTTTGGAAAAGAATTTTATTTTCTCCAAAATAATCGGGTATTTCCAACTCTTTGGGATTTGATTTATTTTCTCAAAATAAATCCCTTTGTTATTTTCAAACACTTTGAATATTTATTTCTCTCTCTCCTTTTAATATTTTCTCTTTGATCTTTATTGGGGCTTGCAGGGGGACCTGCAGGACTAATTAATTTTAACTTCAAATGGGTTAATCTATTAACATCTCATCACAATAATTGATTACCGTTTAACAATTTTTAATTCCACTAAATAAATATTGTTGTACTCTAAAATTAATTAAATTATTCACGAATTTCTCGATCTAGAATAATTTCGCATTTTACTCCTCTGTATAGATATCCATGAAAAATAAATGAATACTACTATCATTTATTTTTCACTTCCAATTTGAAATTTCTTGCTTTGCCTTAAGTCCAAATTCCTTGTATGTGAAACACATTCAACATACAACTTCGGTGACACACACACGAAGTATTTTGGCCAAAGTTTTAATTCGAACTTTTTACAAATCTATTTCAGGGATATCTTTTAACCTTCCAGCAAGGCCATAGATTCCTCGATCAGTATTACTCTTTAGCATATTTCATGCAATCACCGAACGTACAAAGTATTTTGCCCACCCGTTACCGAGCCCTCACGTCTGAGTACATCACAGTGATTAACACTACATGACTAAAGTCAAAATGCTGTCAAGATCAAGAGTTCAATGCTTCCGAGACTTTGTTCATTTTAGATAGCAGTATAAAATGAACAATTTCAGTGGTCCAGTTCGATGTTTCCAATCCTATTGGAAATCATCAATGAGTTATAATCGGAAACTCTATTTCTCTATGACGAAAGACTAATCATCTTATATAACACATTATAGTCTTGATAAGAACATTTTCTTATCATACCGATTAGAACTTTAATGACACGTGATTTTTGGTAATTAAAGTTTTTTCCTATGAAACACATTTCATATAGAAATACCATCACATGTCATTAATTATTAAATTCAAAAAATACTCATAACTTGCGAAAATTTCAGTTTTATTAATCCAAAATATTTACAATATAATTGGATTTTTAGGGCATTAATCCCAACAGTTCCACCCCATAAGACACGTGGCAACACTCATGGGCATGTGGTTATTCGTAACCTAGGAGTTTACAGGCCCGTAAGCTCCTTAAGTGTAAGAGTAGTGCCCTAGAAGAGCCAAATAGTTTAGGCCTCTTTTTGTAAACTACTCTTATTAGCAGCAATTTGTGACATTAACGAAATAATAATTGTAACGTTTCATAGTCGTTTAATTCTATGTGGCCAATTTATCATATCTCATTCAAGTTTATTAATTGCATATTATAACTGTTTGTGTATGGATGAAACCCCAAGGTCACATTAAGCTACGGGACTTGACCTCACATAGGGATGGAGGTTATGAAACAAGTGTCTATGGCGTGACCTAAATCAACTCCAAGTCGAAGAGTCTAATAAGCACGGGGATGTTGACTTGACTCGTTCGAGACTTGCTCATATGACGTGCCTTTCTTTAAGAAAGGCTACTTTATTTCATAAGTATTGAATGTAGAGACATTCACACGCGTATGGGGGTACTTGTTAGGGAACAAGTACACTGAGGATCCCGACAGGAACACCTCAATGAGGTAAGGCTTTTATGCCTTAATGATGAGGTTGGTTCCCTAGTTATGGTAGTGTCTAAATGGTCCTTAGACTTGAGGCTCCATTGATGCTCTATGCCTGACAAGGGCAATGTTTGATATACACCTAGAGATTCATGGGTTCCGTGAATCTCGTTATGGTTGTATGTTGGTATTGTTCGAATCATGTATAGGGGCATACGAGATGCCAACATAGAATCTATCGCTCGTCTAGAAGAACGAGTGAATCACCCATGAATTCTATTGTAGTACATTCCACTTAAATCCTTGCGCAAGGTAGTGAGATCTAAATTAGGAAATGAGTTTCCTAGAGTGTTAGATCAAATGGAATTGCTATTAGAATTAATTCATAGCATTAGGACTAATAGGGTTCTATCATTCCCATGCCCTAGGTCCTAATCGGGGATTAGACGATAGAAGGATCTTATCTCACGGTATCTATGAGACTGAAAGGTTCACAGCATAAACTTCACCTGTTGGATGGGTGGTCATGAGCTTGTCACTAGACATCATGATCTGTAGGTACTGATTAATTAAAGGAATTTCAATTAAACAGTGATTAATTGAAAGGGTTCAATTAACTCAATAAGATAAATGATCATCTAAAATACCACATTAAGAATGTGGGCCTACTGCTATTCATTGGTGAACCTAAGGGGTCACACAATGACTCGAATTGAACAACGTGATTATCTAAAGATTAATGGAGATTGATCGATAAATTAAAAGAGTTTAATTTATTAAATGAGAGAGTAATTAATTAATAATTGTATTAATTAATTTATGCTTAATTGTTAAGCTATTGAAAAGAAATGTTAAAGAGTTAACATTAATTTAAATAAGTGTATTTAAATTAATTTGGGCTTGAAATTTAATTAGGAGTAATAAAATTTTTAAGTCCATCAATTTAATTAGACATTGGACTTTTGATTTAATTAATGTAATTAAATTAAGTCCACTAATTAAATGTATGTTGAGTCTTTTAATTTAATTAGTAGTAATTTAATTGAAGCCCATATTAACTAGCCCATGCGGTTTTTGACCTAGGGCTAAGCATATAAGCAGATTTGTGAGAAGAAATCATAACGTCGTTGTTTTCTTCTTTTCTGCTTTCTCTCCAAGTCTCTCTCTTCTCTCCTCTCTCAATATCGTATTGAGAATGCTATTAGATAATCAATATCTAATTAGTGTTCTAGTTTGCTAATTGAATAGTTGTTCAATTATGGGTCGTGGACTACCTTAGAGGAATTCCGCGTGGGATTCTTAGAAGAAGATTGGATAGAAGCGGACCGGATAGGTTTTGGAAAACCTTCATATCATCGCCATCAACCGAAAGCGAAAGAGGTATTTGATTCTTCTTTTGTTTAAATCGTAAATCTTGAATCAAAGGTGATCTTGTGTGGAATTCGATAAAATGGTTTTTATAATCCCTAATTTTTTAATTTCCACTGCGTAAGGGTTGACGAATTCCAACAGTGGTATCAGAGCCATACTTTGATTGATTTACGATTTTTTGTTCCTCGTATTAATTTGATTAATATTTTGATACGTATCATGCTTGTTTTAACTTGATATTTGTTTGGGCAAAGTTTTAAAATTTGAAGAAAAGTTCTTGTTTCAAAACTTTTATGAAAATTATGGAATTTTGTGAAAATCGGAAAAAGGACTGTTTTTCATGATTTCATCAAATTATAATTTTTTATTTGTGTTTTATTTTAAAATTGTTTTAAAATAAAATTAAACAAAAAAAAAAAAAGGGGTGAGAGGACTGCACTGTGCGTGTGTGAAAGTGGTGGGCCGCGGCTGCTGCCTTCATATTTTCAAAAAAAAAAAAATGTTTTTGATAAAATTGGTATAGTTGGGTGTCGAACCCACGACACCCAACATTGCCATTGATCCTTTCTCCGGTTAGGCTAGCTCAACTTGTTGAGTTTTATTTGGTAAATTTGACTTTACCTTATTAAGCAACAGTTTTTAAATTGTTTTAAAACTAAATCCTTTAATTAATTTTGTAAAATTGTTTTACTTGAAAATTAATTATTTTTGCCCAAATATGAATTGTTAAAATAGAAGCATTATTTTATTAGATGGAGATCTAATGATAAATTGGATTAGAGAATTCAATCTAATTAAATTTGAAGGATTAATTTAATTTGTGAATTAAAAGATAATCCTTGGTCAATAAATAATTTTAGAAATTATTTAAAGACTTTAAATCGCATAATAACTATTTACTTGGTAAATTTATTTTATGCTTTGCATTGGGGATGTATGGATGGATTAATCATGGGCTTTATTTGCGCTGTGTATGGTTTTATTTTATTTATGCATTTTGATACTGGTTTTAAACGAGATCCTGCGAGCCTCTTATTCAATTATTGTAAGCATTGTTTTTATTTTCTCCCTCTTAAAATGTAATCCCCCTTTATTTTGTAAAGAGAGTAGTTTTAGGGAGGGATGTCTAATTAGATTATGAGATGGAGAAACAAGACGAAGCAAACAACGGAATAAGAAGTTCATCAAAGCCCCAAAAGTGTTTGGGTGTGATTATTTTGATGTAATAGAATAAGATTCTATATGAGTGCTCTCTTTGTATGTTTAATTTCGTTTGATGCATGAATAGAACCATGGTCCAAAAAATGGCTATTATGGACCATGCATAGGAGGCCCATGATTATCCATATTATAGGAGCATGTTAGGCTTTTTATTATCTTGTTATGAATGTTATCTTTATGTGCATAAATGTGTTCATGCATTAATTAAGATAAAATAAGATAATAATTACAATTGATGAGTCTTGGTGGAATTTTTGAAATTCTTAAACCCCGAACCGTCTTAGATAGTCTTAGACAAAATAAATATTAAATCCAAATGGAAATTGAAGGATAAAATTCGATTTTATAAATTTCCAAGCATTCCGTCAATAGAATTATTTGTTTTAGAATTAATCAAATCATTAAGTATTGGCCACGAGGCGTGGGATACGAAATGACGAGATTAATTGAACTAAAATAATTCTTTGCATATAAGATGCAATTTTTCAAAGTCAAAATTATGGTATTGGCCACGAGGCGTGGGATACTCATAATGGCGATGGAGAAATCTTAGGGATTGATGGGTCAGATTTAAATACTGATTAGTATAGATGTCACATGAGTCGTGGGTCTATATGAAAGGTAATGCAAAATAATATTAAGAGTTGTATAGAGATACAATTGATGATAAGATCGTCTACCTTGAGGCTTAAAATCGGATGTCTCACGAGTCGTGGGTCCGATGATAAGTGTTTGGGGGTCTTAATACCCACTATTTGAAAATTATGATTTTTCTAAAATTATAAGGGGGTCAAAGGAGTTTGATTAAAATAGTGGGAGACAACATTTGATAAAAGTCCATATCATTTGTAATTGTTATTATTTCATATTAGTCACTCATGCTACGTTTTCTGCTTAAATGTAGATTTTCTGCTAAAATCGTGTTGTCTAAAAATCCACTTAGTGTTATCCTTGAGGCCAATAAATTGACTTGCTCGAATTATGCTGATGGGCTTCGCAATCTCAAGATTGTCTTGGATTCCGAAAAGAGGACCTATGTATTGACACAGTCTCCTCCCGATGTCATACCTGATGACATGGCAACCGATGAGAGGGAAACAACTCTCAAGTGGCAAGAAGATGATCTACAGGCTAGATGTGTGATGCTTGCCACTATGTCTCCCGAGTTGCAGAGGCAGCATGCTGAGATGCGCCACTCGACTAAGATCCATCTTCACTTGGAACAGATTTACAAGCCGATCAATAGGATTGATCGATTCGCAGCATCTAGTGAGTTATTCTCACTTAAGATGGCTGAGGGATCAAGTGTTCATGAACATTGTATTAAGGCTTTAGGCCTTATTGAAAAGCTTGCAAGTCTCGAGGTGATAATGGATAATGAGCTCTACATAGATTTGATCTTAACCTCTCTTGCACCTTCATTCAAACTTCAGCAAAGATTTGGCATGCTAGACTTGGACATATCTCCAAGAATAGGCTTCTAAAGATGGGTAACTTAGGATCATTCAGTACGAATGATCTAAATGAGTTAACCACTTGTGAATCCTGTTTAAAGGGAAAGATGACTAAGTCCCCTTTCAAAAGGGCAGGAAGAGCGAAGCCAAAATCTTTTGGAATTGATCCATACAGATGTGTGCGGACCACTAAATGTTAGTACCCGAAACGGCTGTAATTACTTCATCACATTTACTGATGATTTCAGTAGATATGGGTATGTGTACCTGATGAAGTATAAGTCTGAGGCCTTTGAAAAGTTCATAGAGTATAAAACAGAGGTTGAGAACCAGACAGATCGCAAAATTAAGGCTCTTTGATCAGATCGAGGTGGTGAGTATTTAAGCGATCTCTTTCTTGGCTATTTGAAAGATAACGGGATTATCTCATAGTGGACTCTGCCCGGGACTCCTCAGCTGAATGGGGTGTCCGAGCGACGAAATCGGACTTTATTGGATATGGTCTGATCCATGATGAGTTTCACGGATCTTCCAATATCGTTTTGGGGTTATGCCCTTGAAACGGATGCAAAGATAATTAATTTAGTTCCTTCCAAATCTGTACCTGAAATACCATATAAGATGTGGTTTTCAAAACCCCCTACTTATTCATACCTTAGAGTTTAGGGACGATGTCCTGCATACGTCAAAAGACTAGTGGGAGACAAATTGGATTCCAGATCCAGTTTGTGTAAATTTGTAGGATACCCTAGAGAGTCTGTGCATTACTATTTTTATGATCCCTCGGAACAAAAGGTGTTTGTTTCGAGGAATGCCACTTTTCTAGAAAAAGAGTTTCTAGTTGAAAAGTCAGGCAAGATTGCAGAACTTACTGAAGTTCAACAAGAACCTACAAATGATCAAGCAATGGAACCTTCCTCTTCCCCACAACAAGAAGTAAACACAAGCCCTCGCAGATCTGTGAGAATAATTAGACCGCCAGACCAACTCAATTTGCTAACTGAAACCGGTCAATCGGATAGTGATCCAAGATCATATGATGATGCAATATCGGATAGAGATTCGATGAAATAGCAGCAAGCCATGAATTCCGAAATGGACTCTATGTACTCCAACAATGCATGGACCTTGGTAGATCTTCCTGAAGGCGAGAAAGCTATAGGATGTAAATGGATCTACAAGCGAAAGCTTGGAGCTGATGGAGAAGTGGCACCCTACAAGGCTAGGTTGGTTGCTAAGGGATACACTCAAAGGCCAGGTGTTGACTTTGAGGAAACGTATTCCCCTGTAGCAATGCCTAAATCCATTCGGATACTTCTAGCCATAGCTGCATACTATGATTACGAAATATGGCAAATGGATGTGAAAACGGTTTTTCTAAATGGAGATTTAGATAAAGACATTTATATGGAACAACTGGAAGGTTTCATATCCAGTGGGAGCGAACAGAAAGTCTGCAAACTCCAGAGATCCATATATGGACTCAAACAGGCGTCTAGAAGTTGGAACATCCGTTTTGATGAGACAGTCAAATCGTTTGGCTTTATCAAGAACGAGTATGAACCATGTGTTTACAAGAAAATCAGTGGGCGAGTCGTACAATTTTTGGTGTTGTATGTAGATGATATCCTACTCATTGGGAATGAGAAAGATATGCTGCAAACAACAAAGACTTAGTTGTGTACTCAGTTTTCCATGAAGGACTTGGGAGAAGCTTCCTTTATTCTCGTAATAAAAATCTATAGAGATAGATCACAGAGATTAATAGGTATGTCTCAAGTTCAGTACATAGACAAAGTACTGAAACGGTTCAGTATGGAGGAATCGAAGAGGGGATTCCTGCCAATGAGACATGGGTTGATCCTCTCTAAATCAATGTGTCCTAATACAGAAGAAGAGAAGGATAGGATGTCTCGTATACCCTATGCATCTGCAATAGGGAGCATAATTTATGCTATGTTATGTACTAGACCTGATGTCGCATACGCTTTGAACGTTACAAGTCGATTTCAATCAAACTTTGGTGAGAGTCACTGGTCTGCCATGAAATCCATCCTTAAGTACTTGAAAAGGACTAAGGATTTATTTCTTGTATACGGCGGAAAGGGAGAACTGAAATTAGAAGGATACACCGACTCAAGCTTCCAGTCGGATGTAGACAACTTTAAATCCACGTCCGGATTCATATTCCGGTTAAATGGTGGTGCATTAAGTTGAAAAAGTTCCAAACAGGAAACTACTACTGACTCCACTTGTGAAGCGGAGTATATAGCTGCATCAGAGGCAGTGAAAGAAGGTGTGTGGATGAAAAACTTCATCCAAGAGGTGGATGTAGTGCCTAGCATTGCTGACCCGGTCGTTGTCTTCTGCGACAATAACGGAGCGATTGCACAATCAAAGGAACCAAGAGCTCGTCAACGGTCAAAGCACATCCTAAGAAGATTTCATCTAATTAGAGAAATCGTAGAAATAGGTGATGTTATTGTGGAACGTGTACCCTCGACAGAAAACATAGCAGACCCGCTTACTAAACCTCTTAGCCAAAAGATCTTTGAAGGACATCTCCAGGAGATGGGCCTTAAGGTTGTGGGCAATTGGCTCTGAGGGCAAGTGGGAGATTGTTAGAGTAGTGCCCTAGAAGAGCCAAATAGTTTAGGCTTCTTTTTGTAAACTACTCTTATTAGCAACAATTTGTGACATTAATGAAATAATAAATGTAACGTTTCATAGTCGTTTAATTCTATGTGGCCAATTCATCATATCTCATTCAAGTTTATTAATTGCATATTATAACTGTTTGTGTATGGATGAAACCACAAGGTCACATTAAGCTACGGGACTTGACCTCGCATAGGGATGGAGATTATGAAACAAGTGTCTATGGCGTGACCTAAATCAACTCCAAGTCGAAGAGTCTAATAAGCACGGGGATGTTGACTTGACTCGTTTGAGACTTGCTCATACGACGTGCCTTTAAGAAAGGTTACTTTGTTTCATAAGTATTGAATGTAGAGACATTCACACGCGTATGGGGGTGCTTATTAGGGAACAAGTACACTGAGGATCCCGACAGGAACACCTCAACGGGGTAAGACTTTTATGCCTTAATGATGAGGTTGGTTCCCTAGTTATGGTAGTGTCTAAATGGTCATTAGACTTGAGGCTCCATTGATGCTCTATGCATGACAAGGGCAATGTTTGATGTACACCTAGAGATTTATGGGTTCCATGAATCTCGTTATGGTTGTATGTTGGTATTGTTTGAATCATGTATGGGGGCATATGAGATGCCAACATAGAATCTATCGCTCGTCTAGAAGAACGAGTGAATCACCCATGAATTCTATTGTAGTACATTCCACTTAAATCCTTGCCCAAGGTAGTGAGATCTAAATTAGGAAATGAGTTTCCTAGAGTGTTAGATCAAATGGAATTGCTATTAGAATTAATTCATAGCATTAGGACTAATAGGGTTCTATCATTCCCATGCCCTAGGTCCTAATCAGGGATTAGACGATAGAAGGATCTTATCTCACGGTATCCATGAGACTGAAAGGTTCACAGCATAAACTTCACTTGTTGGATGGGTGGTCATGAGCTTGTCACTAGACATCGATCATGATCTGTAGGTACTGATTAATTAAATGAGTTTTAATTAAACAGTGATTAATTGAAAAGGTTCAATTAACTCAATAAGATAAATGATCATCTAAAATACCACATTAAGAATGTGGGCCTACTGCTATTCATTAGTGAACCTAAGGGGTCACACAATGACTCGAATTGAACAATGTGATTATCTAAAGATTAATAGAGATTGATCGATAAATTAAAAGAGTTTAATTTATTATATGAGAGAGTAATTAATTAATAATTGTATTAATTAATTTATGCTTAATTGTTAAGCTATTTAGAATAAATGTTAAAGAGTTAACATTAATTTAAATAAGTGTATTTAAATTAATTTGGGCTTGAAATTTAATTAGGAGTAATAAAATTTTTATGTCCATCAATTTAACTAGACATTGGACTTTTGATTTAATTAATGTAATTAAATTAAGTCCACTAATTAAATGTATGTTGGGTCTTTTAATTTAATTAATAGTAATTTAATTGAAGCCCATCATATTAACTAGCCCATGGGGTTTTTGACCTAGGGCTAAGCATATAAGCAGATTTGTGAGAAGAAATCATAACGTCGTTGTTTTCTTCTTTTCTGCTTTCTCTCCAAGTCTCTCTCTTCTCTCCTCCCTCAATATCGTATTGAGAATGCTATTAGATAATCAATATCTAATTAGTGTTCTAGTGTGCTAATTGAATAGTTGTTCAATTACGGGTCGTGGACTACCTTAGAGGAATTTCGCGTGGGATTCTTGGAAGAAGATTGGATAGAAGCGGACCGGATAGGTTTTGGAAAACCTTCATATCATTGCCATCAACCGGAAGCGAAAGAGGTATTTGATTCTTCTTTTGTTTAAATCGTAAATCTCGAATCAAAGGTGATTTTGTTTGAAATTCGATAAAATGGTTTTTATAATCCCTAATATTTTAATTTTCGCTGCGTTAGGGTTGACGAATTCCAACATTAAGAGCCCTAGAGAGTGCGGAGTCCAGAGGTGAGGTAACTCCATTTGGTACCAGGACTCCATGTATGAAAGAGGGTAAATCTAGTAATTTAATAGGCTACATTAGTGACAATCTCTAATGCACCGACACTTCTAAAAATATCAGTTTGTCGTGTCGTGTCGTGTAGAACACTCGTGTCGGACACCATGTCCGACACTTCTCACGTGGAAAATTCACAAAAAAATCTGTGTCGCCGTATCCGTGTCATATCGTATCCATATCGCCGTGTTCGTATCCGTACAACATAGGTGACAATAGACTCAAACATTAGGACTCCTTCCGTATAACTTAATCTTAGTAGGGCTCTTTTTCTATAAAAGAAGAGTTTGGGCAAGCGCTAATCAAGAGAAACAAAAAAGAGAGAAAAGGTATATATGAATAATACTCATCTCGCATGACAAATAAAATATAATATCATTTATTTTGTACACATTAATATTTAGGCCAGAGATGATGTTTAGAAATGGGGTTGATTATTTCTTTTTTTTAAGAGGATTAATGTTTATTTCTCAACTATCCCCGATAAGATTCGAACCCGTAACCTACTAGTTCACAGGTGCAAATACTTATCACTTAAGCCATCTGTTCATTTTGGTTAATTTATTTCCTAAAGCTTATGAAGTCCTTTAATTGATAGAGATGAATCGCCAAACACAGTTAAAAAGATTATATTTTCTCGTATGAGATCTTTCAAGTTTTAACTAAGTTATAAATTGAGACAAACGACTTCTAAACACAACTTTCTTAATATACAACTATAAAATCGATTTAATTCAAGGGTATTCTCTAATGAACATGCTAATATGGATTTTAGATTGGATCAACCATTAGGTTTAATATTACTAGCTGAACACAGCAATTATAAATTAATAACTAAGGAGTTTTTTATGAATAGTACCTAAAAGTTGAAAAAATTCCCTTTAACTCCCTATTTTTAAAAAAGTTCCAATTTGCTCCCTAGATGATGGGTCAAATTCCCTTCAACTCCCCATGGTTGTATAAAAATTCAAGAATCGCGTACCCGAACCCCGAAATCACGTACTTAAATGCCCAAATGATGTATTTGGGCAAATACATCATTTGGGCATTTAAGTACGTGATTTCGGGGTTCGGGTACGCGATTCTTGAATTTTTATACAACCTTCCAAAAAACGGGGAGTAAAGAGGAACTTTGAATTTTATCTAGGGAGTTCAGAGGAACTTTTTTGAAAGTGGGGAGTAAAGAGGAATTTGAGTTCTCATCTCTAATGCACCGACACTTCTAAAAATATCATTTTGCCGTGTCGTGTCGTGTCGGACACGAGCGTGGAAAATTCACAAAAAATTCCGTGTCGCCGTATCCGTGTCGTGTCGTGTCCGTGTCACCGTGTCCGTATCCATGCAACATAGGTTCCCATATAGGGATTTTTCGGAAATTTCCCGAATAACTAATCCTCAATATCGTATATTACATAATTAGTTTGTAATCAATTTTCTTTTAGTGGGTCAACCTACCCCCTTGGCTCTGGTCTGGACAATCAATTGGGAAGAGAATGGAAGGATATGTTTCATTGATTCGATCGATGACATTATAATTATTTAATAATTATTTTTAATTATATATATTTATATAATATGATAAATATTAATTTTCAAGTAACATCTTTAATAATCAATTTTCAAGTTAAAAATGTACAAACATATAAATAAAATACCTAATTAAATAAAAAATAATAATCAACACCTAACAAATTAACAATATAAATAAAAAATTGATTTAACAAATATCATACTTTTTATTGTATAAACAAAATACATATTTTTATTTCATAGATATATAGTGAAAAGAATTAAATGTTACACATTATTTTATCTGTGCTTTAATTGAATCATACAATATATAATAATACTTTTAATCATAATTAATATTTGTTTGAAATTCAATTTTAATATAATCTATAAATTTGATAAAGTTTACTTTTTTCACAAGATTTTTTTCCAATGAAAAGCATACTATTATTTAATTTAAATTAAAACTAATAACTAACGAGATGTCCCAACTAGTTGTGCACACTCCCTTCATTATCCGGTCCGGGTTTCAAAACGCAAGTTTTATCTGCTCGGGCCATTTTCAAACACTCCCCCATTGAGATTTAGTGTGTGTTGTTCTGTTGTTTCTGTTAAATTGGTGCATTTGTTCCCCTAATTTTTGTCAAATGTCACATTTAACCATTTTAGATTATTTTGGAAGAATATTTTGGGAATATTCCATTCAATGTGAATTTTAACCGTCAATTTCTTCTTTTCCACGGTGATTCAAGAGTTAAAATCACCACTATCATGTTTCTCTCTCTAAGACGAACAAAGTCCATATGTCATTCGATCCTTCCGAAAAGTGTCGGAATTCGTCAACAAAGCTTCGTCGGTTGTGCATCAACTTTGACCTGTAATTCCTCCTTCGTAGATTGTAGGTGGTATATGAGACTACCGCTATGCAGTGTTTTCAAAACCGGACCGGACCGGCCGGTCGGACCGGTTCAACCGGTGACCTGTCCGGTCCGGTGGGGTATCCAAAACCGGTGGGATTCGGACCGGTGTGGAACCGGAAAAACCGGCCGGTTAACCGCCGGTTTCTGCATTGGAAACCGGACCGGACCGCCGGTTTTTGGAATAAAGCATTCGTTTTCCTTTTTTTTTTCTCCTTCTTTCTTCCTTTTGGCTTTTCTGTTCTTCCATTCCACGCAGCAATTCTTCCATTCCAGGCGGGTATAGATCAGTTTGCTCTTCCAGCGGATATTAATTAAAGGGAGAGATTGAGAAGGAACATGATTATTTAATGATGTTTATTGAAAGAAGATGATAGAAAGAAAGAAACATGGTGGCTTGATCTGCATAAGAAATTAAAACTAATTATCGGAAGAGATGATAGAAGAAGGAAAAGAACACTCACAGGAGAAAAGGAAAACTCTTCGCCTCTTCGGCGGATGAGATTTGTTAGGGTTTGAAAAGGTCTTGTATAATTCTTTTTTGGGTCTTGGGCTTTTTGGGACTAGATTTTCACTTGGGGTAAAAGTATATCATACAAATTATTTTTTCTTTTCTTTAATTACTTATTTTGAAACATTATAGATTTTAGGCAAAATAAATATTAGTATGGTTCAAAAGAATATAATTTTGTGTCATGTAATATATTTTATTAGATATTGTAAAAAGAAATATTATTTTGTATTTTAAATATTAAAAATTATAAGTTTGTTTTATATATTTATGATATATATCCAATATTTAATTAAAATAACAATAATTAATTATTTATTACGTCATACCGGTTGGACCGGTGGTTGAACCGATCGAACCGGTTGAACCGGTAACCAGTAAGCCTGCCGGTTCAGCCTCCGGTCCGGTTTTGAAAACATTGCCGCTATGTTCTTGCATCGAAAGTTTCGATTTGATGTAACATATCAACAAATTTGAAATTTTGTTTGAAAAGTTAAACGAAATACTTATCAAAATTAAATGTAATATTTTTCAAAAGTTAAAGAAGTAATCGTACGAATTTAAAAGTTAGAGGACAAAGCACACCAAACGGCCTCATGTGATTTTTTGAAATTGTAAAAAGACATTAATTTATTATTATAGATACGTACGCTCGCGTGCACATACATGGGAAATGTTACATAGACTATCTCAAATATGAGGTAATTAAAATTTTGATCATCTGGTATTATCAATTACACGATAACTCCTCATATTTTATTTTTGGTGCAACAACATTATTGAGTATGGATGTGAGTCTAGACTCTAGTATTTCAATTTCTGTTATGGTTTTGGACTAAAAATAAAATGTTCTGAACTGTAGTGTTATTAACAATAATTGACAAACTAATTTGTAATTACTCCTATAATGAGGGGTGGTTTATGTAATTCGTACTAAATATAAATATATATCTTGGGCCTGCAATGGATTTTCTGCTGTATCCGTCGTTCCTGTTCCCTTCCCTTTCTTAAATAAATCTTTTCAACAATATGATAATTGTTGGCTCCTTTGTCTCCTGCAGATGAAGTTATCAATGTTACACCCACACCAACAAGACAAATTAGTAATACAAGAACCCCTTATTGTTAGTGTATTACTATATATACAAAATCAGTCTTATCATAATCCTTTATTATCCCATATTCTGAGCCGGTAGTCAATTAAGCCGCATGAAATGATGCCGAGAAGACAATTTCTAATCCGTAAATCTACCTTGTATATAACCTCTGCTCTCGAGGAATGATTCATCAATTGATCAGGATGACGAAAAAGGGCTTGTTTGCACTTCTCCGTACTCTATTGCTTTCAGCTCTTGTGATCAATTGTCAATGCCAAGAAAGACAGGTAAAACGCGCCCGCACGCACGCCCTACAACTTAATCGGATCTTGTTATTTAATTTGTAGTACTTCTTGGCCTGAGATCTGTAAGTCTGTTTGCAGCTTCATGTTGTGTACATGGGAGGCCGGCCCGAAGATTATGTCTCTGTTGCATCCAGACACCACGCGATGTTGCATGAAGTTCTTGGAAGGTTGTTATGTGTAATATATGATCAAACTGTCACAAAAAAACTGAAGTAATTACGGTCCGGAAACAAGTGTAAAGAGAAGTTGATAACAAACAAGCCTATATCTTGATTCTTTTAATGTCTAAATATTGAAGAACATGTTATAATTTTTGCTATTGCAGTGCTTCATTAGCCAAAGACTCTCTAGTTCACAGTTACGGGAGAAGTTTTAATGGATTTGCAGCTAAGCTAACAAAATACGAAGCCCGGAAACTCTCAGGTGATCGGTTTGCAAATGATGAATTCTAAACAAATTAACCAAAATTTTTCAAACTCTTGGCCGAAAAGAAATTCTGATGATGAACCTATGGATGCAGAAATGGAAGGGGTGGTATCTGTAAATCCAAACCGCATGTATAAGCTTCAGACAACAAGGTCTTGGAACTTCCTCAATCTCACTACAACTAGACTCGGAGCTACTCAAGAATCGGATGTCATTATTGGACTCTTAGACAATGGTAATAACTCAATTTGAGTTGTTTATATTGCCAATTAGGGGTGTTGCCTCAAAATATTACATATAAATTCTATTTTGATCTTTCTAAATATCCTTTGTTTACATATATTGCAGGCATTTGGCCCGAGCATCCAAGTTTCAACGACACGGGCTTCGGCCCCCCACCAGCGAAATGGAAGGGCGCATGCATAGGCACAAATTTCACATGCAGCAAGTAAGCATTAATAAAAGAATAAAAGAAAAGATATATAACCTCAAGAAAAAATTTAACTATTGAAATTGTAATTAGGATAATTACGTTGACATTGAGATTTGACTTAATTACACAAATTTTTCCTGAAGTTTGAGGAATTACAAAAAACTTCTTATTTGCAAGTGTTATATGTGACTCAGTAAGTTTTGATTATAGTACCATCTCTAGTTTGTTATGAATACTCAATTTTTTGATTTTGAATTCATGAGTATGATAACATTCGTTCGACCAAAACCTCGGTGTATATTGGGGGAAGTTTTTATCATTTTTCAAATGTTAAGGGAAGTTTGTGTAATTAAGTGAAATCTCAAGGTATGTAGGTGTAACTATCCCTTATTATTATGTTTTACAATTTTGCAGCAAGATAATCGGGGCTCGTTACTACCGTAGCAAAAGTGACAACTATTCTTATATCCCATCTCCAAGAGACTTTGGAGGGCATGGGACCCACACGGCATCGACGGCGGCAGGTGTTGAGGTAGAGACAAGCTACTTCGGTCTAGCAAAGGGCGTCGCGAGAGGAGGCGTACCAAATGCAAGATTAGCTGTGTACAAAGTGTGTTGGCATTTAATTGGTTGTCCTTCGGCAGACATCCTTAAAGCGTTCGATGATGCGATAGCAGATGGAGTCGACATCATCTCTATTTCCATTGGAAACCAGGAGCCCCTCGATTATTTTGACGACCCTATCGCCATTGGATCTTTCCATGCCATGAGGAATGGAATCTTGACCTCAAATGCGGCCGGAAATTCAGGGCCGCATCCTGCAACGGTTCTCAACTTTGCTCCCTGGACACTGACAGTTGCTGCTAGCACTATTGACAGAAAGTTTGTAGCAAGAATGCAACTCGGAAATGGTCAGATCTTCACCGTAAGTAGAAAATTAGTCTCTCATGATCAAGAATATGTGTTTTTTCAGTCATCAACTGCGCTTATTCCATGTTCAAGTCTGATCAAACTATCGAAGTGTGAAACTGTCTCCGCCAATAATTTCTGAATTACGAAGGACTCGAACTTGAAATATTCTATAAAGTTAGTATAGTGTTGGACAGTTGAACCACTGTATGTCAATTGGAGGTCATGATAAAGCTTATGGAATTATTATCATGTTCTATTTTTCTAACTTGTTAACTTTGAAATATAATGAAGGGAATTACCGTAAACGCCTTTGATATGAACGCTACTTCATATCCTTTAATTTGGGGAGGAGATGCTGCAAACTACACTGCTGGCTCAAGTCCTGATGTAGCACGATATTGCACGAGTGGTTCGTTGAATGCCGACAAAGTTGCTGGAAAGATTGTGTTCTGTGAGTATCTCGGCGACGGCTCAGGAGCTCTACAAGCTAATGGGGTTGATTATCGCGGATGTACTTGTTGTTAATCGGGATTTCGCCTTCACTTGGCCGCTGCCCGCTACATTAATCAGCCCTGAAGACGGAACCGATGTTCGTGAATACATAAAAAGCTCAGAGTCAGTAATTTCACCATTGATATATATGGGGATTCTATAATATTGAAACGGTGAACTTATCTTTATATAATGATTCTTGCAGCAATCCCACAGCTACCATTTTTGTAAGTGATGAACAAACAGATGTCACGGCTCCAACCGTTGTTTCGTTTTCTTCACGAGGACCGAACCCTATCACCCCAGACATTCTCAAGGTGATAAACAGTTGGTATATCAGTATATAGCTCTAGTCTAAAGATGATGATTGTTATTACTATTACAGGTTACTTTAGATCTTTTCCACCTCTGGAAATGGAAATTACATTTTGTTCCCCTCTTATATATGAAAATTACGTTTAACTAACCTCGGGGTTGTTAACCCCGTTAGCTGATCTTCTGACGTACAAACGTTTACAGCCAGATATCACTGCCCCCGGCGTGGATATTCTTGCTGGCTGGTCGCCGGAGTCGCCATCTTCAGTTTACGACACGAGGACCACATTATTCAGCATTATTTCAGGCACATCCATGTCTTGCCCTCACGCTAGTGGTGCTGCTGCCTTTGTCAAAGCTCATCATCCCAGTTGGTCTCCTGCTGCAATCAAGTCCGCCCTCATGACTACAGGTAGTCACAACAACTAATTGCTCAAAATAAACATATAAAAGCTCATACAATGTTACACGAAAAATTAGTACGACTTTGAGATATTTAACTATTTAATGATTCTCCTTTCGAAAAGGTTGAACTAGCTTATATTTTTAACTTAGATGGTCATTCAATATATAGCTAAAAAATGTTGTATCTTACGACCAGCTACAGTAATTGACCCTGAGAAACACGAGGATCTTGAATTCGCATACGGATCGGGCCAAATCAACCCGGTTTCGGCAACAGATCCCGGACTAGTTTTCGACGCAAATGAGGCGGACTACATTAACTTCCTCTGCAAACAGGGCTACAATTCTACCACGCTTCAGCTCGTGACAGGAGACTCAAGCACTTGCTCCGACACAGAGCCTGGAAGAGCGTGGGATCTTAACTACCCGTCTCTCTCGCTATACGTAGACGATGGCCAACCTATAACGGGCACGTTTACCAGAAAAGTGACTAATGTGGGCACATCAAACTCGACCTACAAAGCTAGCTTGCACATGCCGGCATTCATCAATGTTACTATCGAACCGTCCGTGCTGACATTCTCAGCCGTTGGAGAAACGAAAACGTTTACGGTTAACGTTACGGGGCCCGTCATTTCTCAGCAGCCGATTGTTTCCGGAGCCGTTGTGTGGATGGACGACGGGACGCACGTGGTGAGGACGCCAGTAGTTGTGTATAACTACATTCCTAGGGCTACTTTCATTAATCATGAGAGAGGAGAGTAGAGTTTTCATCACAAAGCATTCCCCTATTTGTTCAGCTCCGAGGAGAGATTGATATGCATACTTCTTTGGGTTGATGAACTCTGTTGGCACTTGGCAGTAAAAAGCTTATATTTATGTAAGGGCCAGTAAGAATATCCCAAATATTTAATTTAATTCTCAAGAAAAAAGATCATAACTGAGAAAATACAAATAAAATTGCCGAGCATTGTGTTTTTCGTGATTTCTCAAGGTATTTCTCGCAACTCTTTTTCGAATCTAAGGGTGGTTTCCGTAATTTTCAAACTATGAGGATTTTTTTTTTTTTTTTTTGTATTTGATTAAATCTTTTTTTCTTTGTGTATCTATACTATTATATTAAGTAAAAAACACTTAGAATAATCGTTTTGGTCTCTTGGGCTCTAAATTTTTTTTTTTTCAATTTTTTTATCACACTCTCAAGGTCTGATTTTGTATTTATCTCTTAACTTCTTTTTTCTTTCCTATCACCTTACTTCCATTTTCTTTATTATATATTTCTTTTTTTCCCATATTTTTTAGTTTTTATTTTGTATTATCTTTTAAGTTTATAACTATATTAAAAATAATTTCAAAATAAATATTAATATAAAAATTTTAATTTAATATATATTTAAATAATAATAATTTTATTATTTGCACAGGCCTAGAGTGCACAGGAAGCAAGAATCACTAGTTTGCATTAAATCACCGCGGGGTTTTGTAATTATTCCTTATGCATATAATATTTTAAGGAAAAAGTTAATTTTGTGCATATTGATTCATGAAAACAGTGCTCCGTGGCCCAGATTTACGGGTAATCAAGAGAATCTCACACTTAGATTATCAATTTCAGTTCTTGATGTCCCACATAGATTTCTTTCTTTAGCTTGTCTTCTCATTCATACTGTTGGCAAAATATATACATATATATGATTTCTTTCTTTAGCTTGTCTTCTCATTCATACTGTTGGCAAAATATATACATGTATATATATATATATATATATATATACATATATATACATGGGGCTCTACCAAAGTTGTCGATATATATTAGTTAACAAAAATGCGAAAATTAGTCTAGTAAATTTTCATTTTACCAGTTTAATCATATTCACATTGTCATTTCCAATTAAGTGTCATAACTTTCAAGAATTTGCAAAAAATTGGAAAATTTTCCGACTAAGATTAAAATTGTTGCCAAGTTAATAAAAATATGTGAACAAAATGATAATAAAAAAATTATATGACTGTTTTAAGAAAATCATTATTCAAAATTTTTTTATTTTTTGCAATATACATAATTGGAAACAGTATTTTAAAGTTGAAATAATAGTAATATATCTGAATACATAAATATTAAATCATTATATTGTTAAATTACTTTGTTTTTAGTTTTGATGATTAAACAAGTTGTGATCTTCCTTGATACATAGTATTATTGTCCAAAGTTCTTTTTGCAGATCTGAAAAGCTAATATCTTGAAGGGGAGCTCAAGACAAAGCCAACAAGAAGGAGTCACAAAAAGATTTGTTGAGAATGAAGCTGATCAAAGGAAGCAGCTCACCTGGTACCATCTGATTGTAGGAAGAAAAGGAGTAGTCAAAGTTGCCAGAAGCCAAGTCTGCCCACAATCAAGAAGAAATCATAAGGAAGACAAGCCAGAGAAAAGCTGATCAAATGATACAGTTTATCTAGTACCAAAACAGTTGGATCCCTTTAAAAGGAAAGCTCAACAGAGGACAAAGCGAGGAGTGAAGAAAGGAACAGAGCCACTCAATGTGTCACAAGCAAGGGATGATCAAGATCAAGGAAAAGGTTGATTAAGGAAGAAGACGCTCAAAAGGATATACTTCATCTGGTATCAAAATACCAGCTGGTACAAAACTCTCTTTAGTCAACCATGATTCCAAGTAATGTTGAAGAACACAAAAGTTGAATCCTACATGGCGATTGGAAAGTCAAAAGCATGAGTCAGCACCTGACTCAGCACAAAATCTCTCAGATGCAAATGCACAACGGCTCTTTCATCAACTTGCAGAAAACAAAAGGAATAGAAGAGCAAGGTAGCACAGTGTACTTGTCTGGTACCTCTGCATTGGATAACGTGCTGATTTCAAAAGTCAAATTGAAGAGTCTAACGACTCTTTTGGGAGTTCACTCTTTAAAAGGGAAAGCAGATACAAACTTCAAGGGCATTCAAGATCTTTCATTAGTAGCCATACACATAGAGACCATAGAGTTCTCATAGTGTTCTTAAGCTTGTCAGATAGCTTGGGTCCTGGAACGTTTTGGTTCCACAGTCATATGTGTTGTTTGGTTTCTCAAATTGTTTCCAGAAGTTCCGTGGACGGTTTGGTTCCATAGTCATAGTTACACAGGGACCTTCCTTCTTCTTGTATCTTGTATTCACATCAGTTTATATAACTCATCTTTAAAATCCTAAGCTTAACAAACTTAGGTAGTGGACTAACTTGCCCAACTCGTGCTTTACACAGTTGTGGTAGACCAACCACTATAAATCTCCTGTGTTCCTTTACTCTTGTTCACTTTGTTCTACACTGGTATAAAACTCGTTATTGTTCCAGTCGTGATAGGTCTTTGTATCAAGTTTTGGAGGACACAAATCTGGGTAAATTGTGCAAGAAATTTCAATTCACTCCCCCACCCCCCAGACTAACATATATTTATAATATAATAATATTTTAAATTCATCTGACGTTGCATAATTTCATTATATTGCATGCTTGGAGAAATCGAGCACCGCATGAAAAGATGAGCAAGTGGACTAAAACTATCAAATTCACGACTTTATAGGAAAGCCCCTTGAAGGCTCAGTCCATCGAGAGTGGACTTGATCCAAACAGGCTACTAATATTGAGACATTTTAAATTTTATGGACTAAAAGCGAGAAATTCTCAATCAATGGAAGTAAAAGCATATTAGACCTATTTTATGAGACCAAAAATTATATATTCCCTTATCCTACAGAATAATAAATGGGTAATGTTGGATAAATTCCCAATTGGGCATCATATTTTTACTTAATTCCCCATTTTGGCAAAATGTCGTATAATTTTCACATAATGTAGTACTTAAAATACTTCTCAAAATATGTTGTATAATTTCGCAAAATGTAGTACTAAAACGTTCTAATGCAGTATTTATACCCTATTATGTTGTATAATTTTATGGGGAGTGTTCACACGATTTTTTATTGTCTGCAAAATAATTACAAGACAAGAAATAATATGAACAACAATTATAAAAATTTAAATGAATTAAGAAACTTGAAGAAATAAATCCTATGAAGTCTATTCCTCTGATTCTCCCCTTCAATTTTGCATTCGAGGGCGTGAAGCTTATTCTCGAATACGTGAATTTGATCTTTTCTGAATTTGACGGATGGAGACTACTTGGCGAAGATCTCAATCTCTTGATACTTTGAGGAAATTGAAGAACCTTTGTAGTCGGATTTGAAGATCACATTTGAAGAATACTTGAAGACGAATTTGTAGCCTTGGAGACCGACATGAAGATTTGATGTCGATGACTTGAAGAACGGCGAGAAGATTTGAAGCCGAAGATTTGAAGATTTGAAAAACGAGGAGAAGAAAACTTAGCAGACTTGATGACGGAAGACTCGCGCACGTACGTAGACTTGACGGCGTGAAGAATCCTGTGACGTCGTTCTCTTCTTCTTCTCCTTCGTGTGTCTCTATGTCGATGTTGAAGTGTTGATCGATGTCGTCCTTCGTGTTTGAAGTGCTACCCATGACCCCTATTTATAGGTGTAGGGTTGAATTTTGTGATAGTTATCTCTTAATTAATTTATTTATTTATTAAAGGGATAATATCAAACTTATTATTTATTTATCACTTCAATATAAATTTATATTAAAGAAAATAAATAAATGACATGCGCTTTGACTTGATTGGTCCACGTGTGGAGACATGCCACATGTCGTCATTTGATTGGCCATAACCAACTGAGCTGCGAGGCTTGATTTGATTCGCCGAAATACTTCAACCTTGACACGTGTCGATACTTGATTTGATGACAAAATAAGTATTAAAATTATCAATTAAATCAATTTATTTAAATATTTTATGGATTTTGATTTAAGAACAATCCAAAAAATATTAAATAAAGAGAATTAAATTTGATAATCAATATTTAATTTTACGCATGTTTCATTTTAATTAGACGAAAATTAATTCGTCTATAGGGAGTAAAGTAAAAATATTCTAAACTGATGGAGAGTTATTTCAAAGTGCCCCCAGAATAAAACATGTAAAAAGGATACAACCAATTTGAAGAACCCTGTTTTTGTCAAACAATCCAATTTCTAAAATAGATCCTCAAAAGCTAATTTTCTTGCAAAAGCGACTTCATTAGATCAGGGGAAAAAATTGTAAAATGGAAATAAGTTAAAGGAAAAAATGAGTATTCTTTGTGAAACAAGTAATTTTTCGTGTCGGTTCAATCGCTTCACTAAACTGTGCATATATTTTAGGATCAATTATACAGTGAAAAAGTTTCAAAAAAACTAATGGAGGGTGTAGATGTTATAACCTCAACATATGATTATTACATTGGTAAAAAAAAAAAAAAAAAAAGGTCATTAGTTATCAAGATAATTAACTAAAGTACACAATGAATAATGTATTTGACCTAACTCACCACAAAAAGCTAGTCGTTAGGGGAGGGGGGGGGGGGGGGGGGGGGGGTTGTCAAACCATTATTAATTGAACTCCACATTTTTTATTATTCGATATGGGATAGTTGACACACCCTGGTCACTTCCAGGACCACCGAATGCAGGACAAACTTCATCGTGAATAGGGATCGGAGCATCTACGAGAGATGAAGAGGTAAGCCTAGAATAGATTCTGCTTTAATATCATGATAGATTTTGCTTTAATACCATGATAAATAATGTGTTTGGCTTAACTCACCCCCAAAAAGCTAGTTATTGAGAGGAGGATTGTCAAGCCATTATATATACTCCACATCTTTAATTATTTAATGTGGGATATTTGACACACCCTATCATGCCCAGGATAGCAGAATGCGGGACAAATTGGAGTGTGATTTTGAAGGAATCAGAACATTTGCAAGCAGGAATCGGAATGCCTGCGAGGATGGAGAGACAGACCTAGAATAAAACCTACTCTAACAAATAATGTATTTAGCCTAACTCACCCCCAAAAAACTAGCTTTTGAGGAATTTTTAGGGGTGGGTTAGGTCACACACATTATTCATTAGTCCATCCACAATTATTTGTTTCATATATATTTATGTAAGTGTATTTATATGCTTACGAGGTGATCAATAAAGTGACTAAGTTAAAAAAATTTAGAGAATGGAAGCAAGATTGAATGGGAAAAAATTTATAATTTGAAGCTGAGAATGCAAAATTATTGTATTTTTAATTTTATGTACAAAAACCAAGGATTCAAAAAAAATTTAAAATCTTTTGGAAGGGAACAAAAAATTTTTTTTCCTTTATGTGTGAGGGTAGGTTCTCCCGGTCTCATGCTCTGTTTCTAATTGAGCACGTTGATCTATTAAATATTATTTGTACTAAAAATTCGCGTTTATTAATATTTGGTAAATATAAGATAAATAGTACAAATAATTTGTGAATTTAAATATCAAAGTGGATCTTCGATCTTCGATTTGATCCTTTGATTCTTCTTTCAAATTTAAAGTTGTTAGAATACTCAAACGCTCATTTGATAGATTTAGTTGTTCGATCATCCTTCAAACTTCGGTTGAACTTGAATAACGTTAATTCGTAAGTTTTTTAACTTATTTACGAATCAAACGTAGGATTTCGGTGAATTTCTTGAAGAACGCCGATGAACTCATCAGTAACACCGTGGATTTGACTTGAGTATAACGTCAGTATCACTGTGGATTTAACTTGAGTATAACGCCGATTTGTTGGTTTAACGTCTTAATAGCAGATCAAATGTTTTGATATAATAACTTCGGCAAAGAACATCTTTCAACATCATTTAACTCCGTTTTGAATATGTAGAGAACATTTTGACCTTCTTCTTCTCCTTCGTCTTCTTGTGTTGTCCACATCTTGCCTTTTAATGTCTTTATCTTGATTTGATTTGATGTCTAGAATGAACTACCCGTAACCCCTTTATATATGAGTAAAATTTGAGAGTTGGGGTTCATCACAACGTTATGCGATATTTATCTCTTGCCTTTTTTAGAAGAGATAATGCCAAATAAAACCAATTGGTTATTATCTCTTAAAAACATTTAATTAATAAGATAATATCATTTTTAATTTTGATTTGGGAAGATAACATATTTGATATTATCCTATTTATAAATATTTATTTTAAAAATAATTGTGTTAACAGATGCTCCCACTTCAAAGTTTGGCAAAGAATGTACCAAGTATTTGGGCAAAGACGGGACTTGAAGTACTTAAATTTATTGGACAAAACATTTTTTGAACATGTGACTGAACTTGAAGTTTAATTCAAGTTGCCTACGTACCTCTACAAGAAGATCAAGTCATGAACGGTTCAACTTTTATTTCTTTTCAAACATGTTGACATTTTATACTCCATGTCAGGGAGTGCACTTAAATGTGATTTCAATAGTTTATTCTTATACTAAGGAGTATTTTTTCACTTGATTTTAAATAGTTTATACTCGTATTAAGGAGTGCAATTGATTTTGATTTTAAACAGTTTATGCTCATATTTAAGGAGTAACATAGTTGATTTTGACTTAAACAGTTTATACTCGTGCAAAAGAGTAAACACTTGATGTTAAACAGCTTATACTCATATTTAAAGAGTATTACACTTGATTTTGAATATCAAAGTGGATCTTCGATATTCGATTTGATTCTTTAATTCTTCCTTCAAATTTAAAGTTGTTAGAATACTCAAACGCTCATTTGATGGATTTGGTGGTTTGATATTCCTTCAAACTCCGGTTGAACTTGAATAACTTTAATTCATAGGTTTTTTGACTTATTTACGAATCAAACATAGGATTTCGGTGAATTTCTTGAAGAACGCTGATGAACTCACCGGTAACACCGTAGCTTTGACTTGAGTATAGCGTCGGTATCACCGTGGATTTGAATTGAGTATAACATCGATTTGCTGGTTTAATGCCTTAATAGCAGATCAAGCGTTTTGATATAATAACTTAGTGAAAGAACGTCTTTGAACACCTTTGAACTCCGTCTTAAATATGTAGAGAGCACTTTGACCACCTTCTTCTCATTCGTCATCTTGTAATTGTCTACATCTTGTCTTTAGATGTCTTTATCTTGATTTGATGTCTAAAATGAACTACCCATAACCTCTTTATATAGGAGTGAAATTTTAGAGTTGGGATTTATCACAACGTTATTTGATATTATCAATTGGTTGTTATCTTTTAAAAATATTTAATTTAAGGGTTAAATCCAAACAACCCCTCATCCTCTGACCCTTAGTACGCTTTGTCCCTTAATTTTTAAATTAGTGCAACTACCCCCTTAATATTAGAAAAATTACACTTAACCCCTCTAAACAGAACAGATCTATACATATCCGATTTCAAATGTGTCGATATTATATGCTAACTCAAAACCCTAGACGCAAGAAACACAATGGTGGTTTTAAAACTAATATCCGACAACTATCAAATGAGAAATAACAGGACTCAAAGACAGCGCACGACAGGTGGAGTTTTTCAGCGGCTTCCAGCGACTAATAGGGTCGATTAGGTTTGGGTTTTGTTCGCCTTGGAAAGACAAACATGATAGCGGTGGTTTTGAAACTTGGACCGTCATGACGGAGGAGAAATCGACGGTCAAAGTTTGTTAAAAGGAGCTACATATGATATTTTTTAAAGGTAAGGGGGCCAATTACACTAATTCAAAGATGAAAGAGTAAAGTGAACTAAGGGTCAAAGGATGAGGGGGTTTCCGAAATTAACACTTAATTTAATAAGATAATATTAAATTTAATCTTGATTTGGGAAGATAACATATTTGATATTATCTTACTAAATATTTATATTTTTTTAAAACATAATCGTGTCAACAAATATTACTATGATGCGTTGATATAAATATGGAGATACCAACACATCTATACAAATACTACAATCATAAACTTTTTCTTAAATTTAGTATTTGAGAATTATCCAATATGTTAAGAGACAAGTGTAAGTTTATTATTATATATATTTGAGCTAATTCTGAATACTCCTCCTTTGATCCTTAAGTGTTATATTTTTTAAAAATTAGAATGATAATCGTACTAAATCCAATATTAGAGGACAAACCCCATCAAAGACCGAATAATAGAAGTATTTAAAATTAATCCTATATATAATGTGGAGTGGTAATTAAAGCATGGAGAATTGACCTCAATACTCAGCTAATCACGACTCACGCACTCGAATTTCTTATGATGATTGGATTTCGATCGGAACATCGCACGTCAATGATCCAGCTTGTGCATGATAGTTCATCATTACCAAAAGAATTAATTAATATTTGTCATCAGAAAGCAAACTCTATTATTGCATTGGACTTGGTAAAAGATACTTCATTATAAGTTTATGAATAACCAAAATATAATATAATCTATACTATTATACTATTATATTAAGTGAAAGAGGTAAATATGGTCTCTTGGATTTGGTCTCTAATTTTTTTTAAATTTAATTTATTTATTTTTTCTCATCACATACAGGACGTGTCTTAAGTTATTTACCTATTTACCCACTTTTTCTGGTATAGCTTTTAATCTTTTATTCTCTTTTTTTCTATCTCGTATTTTTTAATTTATATTTTAATATTTTCTATCAATATATAATTATTAAATTTATATTAATATAAATAATTTAATTTGATATATTTAATTTTTATTGTAATTTTCTTTTTCTAAAATTAGAATTAGAAATTCAAACCCATCACAAGATTGGTTAAAAACTCGAATGTACGGATACTTTGATTTTTTGGTCCATACAATATAGGATACGGTTCCGACACGATATTGATATATGTCCGACAAAGCAAAAAGTTACCAAAAACTAAAGAAAAATCCGACATTTTGAGTACACGACTTGAACACAAGATCGATACATGAGGGACACAGTCCTGACTCGGTAAGAACACAAAAAATTCAACAGAAAAAAAAATCAATTTTTTTCCTAAAAATTTGAGGATTATAATTCTTTTAAAAAAGAAATTGTATAAATTTATTAAAAAGTATATCGTATTAATTTAATTAATTTTTATTCTAATTTTTTCCCCATCATATTCAACCCCCTTATAATTCTATCAGGTTAGGACGTGAGGACGTTTGAAGTGGACGATTCTACTTTTAGAGGGCAAGTATATATTAAGTTATTAGCTCATATCAACTTGACTGGATATCTAACCTTAGATCTGCATGTGAAGAAAACAATAAACAAGTCCATCAATGACACAAACGTGGATCGGATCTGGTAGCCCACATGACTCGCATTGTACATATATAATCTATTATTTAACATGCATGCTTCATGTACCATTAAATAACAAAAATCCAAATAATTATCCTGCATGCTTCCCACTTACATAAAATTATAATTTATTTAAACTTTAAAAAAAAAATTTAAGAATAGTGGACACCAACCAGTCGGCCGTCACCATCCCCACTTACCACCCAAAAGTACCAAGTCATGTGCAACTACCCTCCTAACTCCTTGTGGCCTCAACTTACGATTTTGAAAATTCGATTTCCTCATACTTTGGATAATCCTATTATGCGTATAACTGGTGTAAAGAAGTTTTATCTTTATGGTGTAATTTTATATAGTTTTTATATATAAATGTATACTCGATTTGATTTGACGGAAACTGATTTAGATTAAAAAAAAAAACTCATAATTTTATTTTACCATTCCAATCTCTCCATAAATTCTTCATTTTTTCAAGGTTCTTATATGAGCTAAATAACTTATAATTTAAATGCATAATGATCTTAAAAAAAAAATACAAAATAGGAAAAAAAAAATTAGACCACGCTTTGATTGTGTAGTGACTAAATTGACTAGTGCCAAGTTATTCAAAGCCTACACCATGTAGCGAAAAAATCATCCATCCTTTTCATTTAAGGAAGTCTTCAGCTTTTATTGTGAAGGTTATACTACACTGGACACTAATCAATACACATTGAGTTATTGCCTCATTGGGCGAACAATACGTCTCTTTTGATTGGTTCATTTATTATTTAATAAGTCTTAATTATTTTACATTTATCTACACTTCTCAAGTAAAAAATTAAAAAAATAAAATAAAATCTCATAACACCAAATTCGTATAGTAGTATTCATATTCAACACATTATAAATGTTTGTAAGATCTAATCACATAATATATTTTATACGAACTAGCATACAACATACTTAATATATGGAGAAATTTCTAATTTAAAACAAGTTACATCCAACCTAATTAATTATATAAGTAAATGTATCACACTTTTTTTAAAAAAAGAAATGGGCACAAATTCACCCTTGTTAAAGACATGAATCATCTTAATTTTTTTTTAACACACGTACACCCAAGTGGAATTTGAATCCAAAACCACACCATGAAGAATGAATTCATTAATCACTTGGACCAATCTCTATTGGTAAGGCCGGAATCATCTTAATGACTCCACTAAATAGCTAAACAAAATACTTTTCACTTTTAACTCTTCAACTTTTCTAACATTACCTCAAATTTTGTTTTGATCTACAATTTCCCAAATCGAATTTAATAATCAAATTTTTTTTTTTTTAATTTCGTCAAAATTTTAAATCACGGCAAAATGGGCTGCGTTAATCAATTTCTTATATAAATTATGATACATGAATAATATAACTATACAGAGATGATACGAATATTATAATGGAGAATTAATGAATCATCCCTAATAAGGCAATGAAATTATCATAAATCCCCCAATTTGAAATCCAACTATTTTACATTCTCAATACACTACATATTTTTCCAAACCCCCGCCCCCCCCCCCCCCCCTAAATCGCATAAAATTACCAAATTATCCTTACTAAAATTGAATAATCACAATCCATACCCCAAGCATCACCCTCATTCTTCATCGGCGGGAATTTCAGTTACTTCACCATCTCCCACCACCGCCCACCACCGCTCAACACGGCACATGACCGTCGACAAATGTGGAAGAAGTAGTTGGAGAGTCAACGGCCGACACACCCACCCCACGTTAGAGGAGAAACTCCTACCAGTTAACACCCACTCCCCCACGATGCACACTCTGGTTCAGTTCGTCGGATGCAATGGTAAGGTCTAAGAGGAAGGTACGTCGCACCCAACCTGTCCAAGTTAGTTTTCTTCCCTAAATTGTCTGAAATCGAAGTTTTTTCCATTGGATTCCAGTTTCTACTTGGTAATTGATTATTTTAACTCAACAAATAAGGGTTTCAGTAGTTTGTTAAATACTGAATATTGAATCAATTTTTTTCCGATAGATGGTTCGCTCATCGCCGATGACGCCTTTGATATATGTTCCTTCCCCGGCAGAAACAAGTAGGGGAAAGAGAAAAAGTTCAGAGGTAAATATCAATGAGGATGATGAGGTCCCGCTTGCGAAGAAGCGGGTGTTTTCCATTCTACATCAGTGCGTGTTGGAGAGATTCAGCGAGTTTATCTCTAAAATTCGTGACCAAATGCCTCCCGGTCAACTTGTAGCTGTTAAAAAGTCGTCGTTTGGTTATTTGTTGGGAGTGTCGGATCAATAGGGGAGCATTAACAGAGTAGGATTCTTGCTCGATTACTACAATTACAACACCAACACGTTTAATCTTGGAAGCCAAGAAGTTGTATTTTGTGAGAAGGAATTCAGCGTTGTTATTGGTATGCGGCATTCTGGTCAGCCTGTCATGGTAGTGGGCAAGAGTAATTCCAATACCTTGATCAAGCATTTTGGCAATAAGGGAAACAATGTCTCCCGAGCCAAAATCGAGCGTAACCTGCACGAATTTGTCGGAAGGACTGATGACGATGGGATTGACGATTTTGTACGGATGTACATTTTATACGTTTTTAATTGTAT
Organism: Lantana camara; assembly: GCA_037501455.1. NCBI lineage: Eukaryota > Viridiplantae > Streptophyta > Magnoliopsida > Lamiales > Verbenaceae > Lantana > Lantana camara. The sequence continues at coordinate 94,805,947 of CM074857.1, read as the reverse complement.
GTTGTTCCCGCGTAGCAGTTTACATGTGTCTGCTGCGCTTTTTTGGTATGTTGATGATTTGTCCAGGATTGGATAATACGCATGGGGCACGGTAGCTCATATGTTTTTTATCAAAGGTATTCAGAAGCATGTTGTGGATAAATATGATTTTGTCGATGGTTGTACTATGGGTTTGTTGGTAAGTCATTGGCTTGGTTTTACTAGATTGTGTCGTTTTATACCTACATATATGTTAGGAATAGTGCCCTAGAAAAACGATTGTATATCCGCTTTGTGCTTTTCCTTATTGTAATCACAGACAATCTTTGAATGAAATAACGAATTGAGGCAACACTTCTTTATATGCTCTTGTTTGGTATGCGTTTACTTTATCTGTGCATGTATAAGAACTCCCCTAATCTTGATGACTTTGGGACTCTACCATTTAGGTGAAATGGTTCATGAAACGAGCTCTATATCACATAAGTCATGATTAGTAAATTACTCCAAGCCGATGAGTCCTACAGACAGTGGAAGTGTCAACCTGACTCCTCTAAGGCTTGCTTGTGGGATCACGCCCTTAAGAAGGACCACCTTGTTTCATGGAGGTGCAAAGTGTATAGTTGATACGTGCGTGATACATGAGGGTGCTTACTTCAATAAGTAAGTTCACTGAGGTGCCCCGTGTGAGAACATTCCTAAATGGGAAAGGAAGTTTCTATTTCAGGAAATGGAAACTTCCAGATTAGGAAATATCTCACGAGTCATTGATGTGATTAATTGATCCTTAGACTTGAGGTTCCTTGTTACTTGATGAGTTAACTCTGTAGTCTTAGGTATAAGCTTTAAAGGGTGTCGCCTTAGACATCTGATTCAAGGCTTATACTGGGGCTGCACAAGTGATTCATGAAAGTGAATATGAATCAAGAAAGAACCTACACTTGCATTTGCAAGGTGATCTCTTATTGTGTAAGTCATTCATATGCCATATGGAGTCCTTGGCCAAGGCAGTAGATCAAGACGTCAAGAAAAGGGTTTCTTGGATTGAGATCAAATGGATATGAAATGCACTTAGCTTTAAGACCGGATTATTAGGGTTCTGATTATTCCCTTGCCCTAGATCTTGGTTGAGAGATAGTAAGTAGGAGGATTGTATCTCACATGAATCAATGACTTAAAGGTTCTGTCGAATCGTAACTTTCCAATTCAGCTAGGGGTTAAACACCTGTTGCTAGACTATGGTCGTTTAATCTGTGGACTGATTAATTAATTAGTGAATTAATTAATTAGGGTCACTGCTAATTGAATTGAGAACCTAGAGGGTCACACACAACAACTTGGTTACATGAGTTGAGGCTTGAAAATGATTAAACGAGTTAATCGGGCCTAGAGGGTTCCACACGTGTGAAACCACACGTGTGGGTCACGTGACTGGACACGTGTCATTGTGACACGTGTGCCACATGTGATTGTTTAATAATATATTAAATAATTAATTAGTTAATTATTTAATAGACTTTGGTTTAATTTTGAATTAAAAAGAAAGTCTAATTTTGGAGAAAAATAATCCAGTTAATTAATTATGAATTAATTAATTAGATAAAATAAGTTATTTATTTTAAATAAACAAAGTATAAAATTATCCAAAAATAGTTTGGATATTTTTAGCTCTGTTGAAAGTTGATTTGAATTAGAATTCAAAGTCAAAGTCAAAATTACTTGATGATCAAGTAATAGGAGAGAGAGAGACCAAAATCCTAGCCCATTAAGGACTAGGAATTTCGGCACTCCCTTGCTTATAAATAGGGGAGTTCGAGTTCCCCTTAGAGCTAATTGACAATTCTTTTGGTTCATGTGTTGAACACCTTCCTTTCTCCAAGATTAAATAAAACCGTAGGTTAAGCCTAAACACTAACTAGAGAACTAGCATCCTTACTAGTTAGATTGTGATCAAGTTGGTGGACTATCTCTAGAGAGCTTCAAGTTAGAAGTTTGAAGATTCGAGCTTTACCAAGGAGAGGGGATCAAGCCGCGAGAAGAGCGTTCTTGGGTGGCTTGAAACGCTTCAAGAAAGAATAAAAGAAAAGTAAGTTTTCTATCTCTACGAATTTGGTTACACGATTGCGAGTCCAAGATCCTTTTGTTGGGAAAATTTTTTAAATTCCGCTACTTTCTGATTCGTGTTTTCCAACAAGTGGTATCAGAGCCACCTCGTTAATCGTGTTTCTGATTCGTCTCAATTATTCTGAATTTGGTAGAAATTCTTAGGCTTGATGCGATTGAGTATTTGTAATTGTTTTAGAAAGTTTGAATTACGAGACTGTATTTTTTCCTGAAAGTTTCTGAAAATTGGTTTTTGCAAAATTTAATTTTTGAAAACAATTTTAGATTTGAAACTGTATTAACTGTTTTTGGATTTCTTGGATTGGTTTTGCTTTTAAACGAAAACACGAAACGAAAATACGGAATACTACGAACAACCGAAACCCCACGCGGGCTTCGCGCGCACCGCCCGCCTGGCCTAGGCACGCGCAGGGCAGCCGCCCAGCACCCTCCCGCAACTGCGCGGGAGGGCACGCCCGCCCAGGGCGGCCGAGACTGGCCGCCCATCGCCCGCCCGCACTGGCCAAGAACGCGCGCGCAGCCCTTTCGCATGCGGGCCCCGTTTTCTCCGTCGCAATCCGATTTTTTGTGTTTCGTGCAATCCAGTCCCAATTTTTTATTTTAATTTTAAAAATTTTATTTTTGAATATTTATTTTAATTTTTGAATAAAACTTAAAATTTGGATTTTTGAGAAATTGAAATGGTTTATATTTTGGGAAAATACAATCTTTGATAAAATTATTAATTTTCAGAAATTAATTGGAATTTTATTTGTTTTGGTAATTTGGGATTTATTGAAAACTTTTATAAATAAGACTCGCATCAAGTCGTGTTTTAAGTCATTAGGACTTGAAACGGGAATTTTAATTTATTGGTTAAATTTAAATTCTCGCAAAAGCATGTTAGGTGATTATGGGTTTAGACTTATGTATGGTTTTAATTTATGCACATGGATGGTTTAAATTGGGGTTGGAGCCCTATAGTTGCGTTTTTCAATTGAGGTTGGAGCCTCACTTATGTGCGTACTGTTATGTAATTTATTATGTGGCTTTCCATATTACTGTTTTTGAGGCCGGGGTATGCCCCGTGTAATTGTCTAAGGCCAATATGAAGATTGAGCCTTATTACTTTATGTCTTTTTCTTTTTATTGTAATTTGAGAGTAGAGATAGGTGGTGAGGTTTTATTTTCATTTTGGAGACAATGCACCCATGGAGTAAGATGGACCACATTCAAGTAACAAGGAGGCCATAAATGAAGACCCCTCAAAATGTTAGGGAGGGGAATCTCAATTGTTAAATGTAATAGAGATAGGGCTCGTATTTTGTTACCGCTTTCCCTTATGTGATTTAAACTGTTTATGTGGCATGTATGTTAGAACTTGTGATTGTGGAGTGGCTCCCACATATCACGCATAAGATAGGTAGAACCCATGATCATTATATGTTAGTATCATGCTAGGACATGTTATCTGTTTATGTGCTTATTTGAAATGCATTTAAGTGTACTTGCATTAATCAAGACTAATAAAATTGGATAACATATATGTTGGTGAGGTCGAACCGGACAACTCTTCGGTTGATTCGAAAATTCCCATTAAATATTAAGCTAATTTCGAACAAATAGGTATTTAAATTCGAGATGCAAATTTTGAATTAAATTCCTAGCATTCCATCAATAGGTTTTAAGTTTAGTAAGTGAAGCTAGTTATTGTCCGCGAGTCGTGGGATAGCTAGTGGAGCTTATTAGTTCTTAGTTACCTAATTGATCATTTTAAATGATCAATATTTCATGGTCAATTTTAGCAAGGGCGATGTCCGCGAGTCGTGGGTCGTTCGAACTAAGTTTTGGTCATGATCTTATGATTGATGGGTCTAGCTTAACGCCTAAGTAAATATGGATGTCACACGAGTCGTGGGTCCATATTGAAAGATAGGTGATGCAAAAACAATTGCTAAGAGTTCTAAAGGCGTTAGAATTGGTAAGTTGTACCTACCTAGGGTTCTTACTTAGAATGTCCGCGAGTCGTGGGTTCGAGGTAAAATGCCTAGGATCTTAGTGCCCATTGGGAAACGTGTTCCTCTTAGATCTTTGGGAATTATGGATCTTTGAAAAACAGTGGGAGCTACAATAGATTAAAGACCTTATCTTTTGTATATCGTTATAATTCAGCATGCTCACTAGTTCTCTGTTTTACCATTTAGGTCGTAGATTCTGTGATTCTCTACGTGTTTTGAAATGGCAACCAAAAACCCTCTTGTATCGATCCTCGAGTCAAACAAGTTGACTGGTCCCAACTATTCTGATTGGCTGAGGAATCTAAAAATCATTTTAGATTCTGAGAAGAGAACTTATGTTCTCTTCGAAGGGGAGCCTAGTCCCGAAGGGGAGGCTCCCACTCGGGCCGAGCGGGACGCGATTCAGAAGTGGAAGGATGATAATCTCCAAGCCCGTTGCCTTATGTTGGCTAACATGTCTCCGGACTTACAAAGGCAACATGAGGCCATGGAATTCGCTTGGGAGATTTACGACCACTTAGAGCAACTTTACCGCCCTCATGAACGTGTTACAAGGTATAACACCTCAAAGGAATTGTTCTACCTGAGAATGAGGGAAGGTTCAAGTGTCCATGAATATGGACTCAAGTTTCTCGCCCTTACTGAGAAACTTGCTTCCATGGACATGCCACTGAAAGATGAGCTTTCAGTGGATTTGTTGCTAGCTTCGCTCCCACCATCATTCAACCCATTTGTCCTTAACTTCAACATGAATCATGCTGGTGCTACTGTAGCTGAGCTGATTAGTCAGCTTGTGACTGCTGAAAGCACGATCAAGAAGGACAATAAGGTTTTGATGGTGAATGCTCCATCTTCCTCTTCTGGGCCTTCTAAAGGTAAGGGCAAGAAAGCCCAAAAGAATAAGAAGAAACCCCTTAGGCCCACTGGTGGCATTTCGAAGGGGAAGGCCCAAAAGAAGAAGCGTGATCAGAAAGAGGATGTTTGCTTCCATTGTGGTAAAGCGGGACATTGGAGGAGAAACTGCCCAGAGTACAAGGCTACTCTAAAGAAAGGTATCTTTCTCGTTGAAGTAAATCTTTCTATTAGTTCTAGTTCTTGGGTACTTGATACCGGTTGTGGAACTCATATCTGTAATGATGTACAGATGCTAAGTGAAGTCCAACAACTTAAAGAAGGAGAATGTGTCTTGAAGATCGGCGATGGCTCAAACGTTGAAGCTCGAGCTTTAGGCACAATTAGATTAGATTTAGGTAGTTTTGAGTTAGTCTTAAATAAAGTCCTTTATGTACCGAGCATTATTCGTAATATAATTTCTGTTCCAATTTTAGATTGTGAAGGTTATGAAACTTATATTAAGAATGGTAAATACTTTATCAAACGGAACAACTCTTCCGTTCACATCGGTACTCTAAGTAATGGACTTTATCTAACTCAGAATACCAATATTATGAATATACAACGAGAAACGAAGCGTAAGAGAGATGACAAAGTTTCAGCTCCCTTATGGCACGCTAGATTAGGACACATTTCCAAGAACAAAATTAGCAAGATAAACACTTTAGGATCATTCTCTAAAAATGATCTTAAGGAGTTAACTTCTTGCGAATCCTGTCTCAAAGGAAAGATGTCCAAAGTTCCTTTTAAAGGAACTGTGGAACGTGCCACTAAGGTTTTGGATTTGATCCATACTGATGTTTGTGGACCGCTTAGTGTAAGCACTAGAAACAATCATCAGTATTTCATAACCTTTACTGATGACTTTAGTCGGTATGGTTATGTATACTTAATGAAGTATAAATCTGAAGCTTTTGAGAAATTCTTAGAATTTCAAAAGGAGGTTGAGAACCAAACTGGTCACAAGATCAAAGCACTTCGATCTGATCGAGGAGGCGAATATCTTAGTGAAGAATTCCTTAATCATCTCATGGATAATGGGATTATCTCTCAGTGGACTCCTCCAGGAACTCCTCAGCTTAATGGAGTTTCTGAGAGAAGGAATCGAACCTTACTTGATATGGTTCGTTCCATGATGAGTTTCACTGACTTACCACCTTCTTTCTGGGGTTATGCCCTAGAAAGTGCAGCAAAGATTTTGAATCTAGTTCCCTCTAAGTCAATCCCTAAAACGCCCTATGAAATGTGGCATGGTAAAATCCCTAGTTATTCTTACTTAAGAATTTGGGGTTGTCCTACTTATGTGAAGAGGACAGTGGGAGATAAGTTAGAATCTCGTTCTAACTTATGCTACTTTGTAGGTTATCCTAAGGAATCCATAGGATACTACTTCTATGATCAATCTGAGCAAAAGGTGTTTGTTTCCAGAAATGCCACTTTTCTTGAGGAACTGTTCCTTAAAGAAAAGAAAGACAAGATCATAGAATTAGAAGAAGTACAAAGTAACCCCACGCCACCCACTGAAGAAACGTCCCCTACTGATCAACCACAGCAAATCACGAATTTCGGTACACACGAAAATCCTCCTCTAAGGCGTTCTGAACGCACTCCTAGACAGCCGGAGAGATGGTATGGATTCTTCCATGAAATCTCTCAAAAGGATAATGATCCTTTAACATATGAGGAGGCACTTTCAGATTCTGACTCAGAACAGTGGATAGAATCCATGAAATCCGAAATGGATTCCATGAACTCCAACCAAGTTTGGACCTTGGTAGATTTGCATGATGGGGTCAAACCCATAGGTTGCAAATGGATCTTTAAGAGAAAGCTTGGGGTTGATGGAAGCATTGCAACCTACAAAGCAAGACTGGTTGCAAAAGGATTCACTCAAAGACCCGGCGTGGACTTTGACGAAACCTTCTCACCAGTTGCAATGCAAAAGTCTATTCGGATCATGCTTGCCATTGCTGCATATTATGATTATGAGATATGGCAAATGGATGTGAAAACTGCCTTTCTCAATGGTGACATTGATAAAGACATTTATATGGAGCAACCCATAGGCTTCACATTCAGTGGGAGTGAGCAAAAGGTTTGCAAACTCCAAAGATCAATCTATGGATTGAAACAGGCTTCTAGGAATTGGAACATTCGATTTGATGAATCGGTCAAAGCGTTTGGCTTCATCCAAATTTCGAATGAATCATGTGTGTATAGAAAGGAATTGGAGACCTCAGTGCAATTCTTAGTAGTTTATGTTGATGACATCCTTCTTATTGGGAATTCGAAGGATGACATGAAAGTGACTAAGTTATGGTTATCGAACCAATTCGAGATGAAAGATCTTGGTGATGCGTCCTATATCCTTGGAATTAAAATCTATAGAGATAGATCTAGAAGGTTAATAGGACTATCACAGTCGATGTACATTGACAAAGTATTGAAGAGATTCAATATGGAGTCAGCAAAGGTTAAGAACCTTCCTATGAGTGTAGAAACATGTCTTTCAAAAAAGATGTGTCCTAAGACTAACCTTGAGAATGAAAGAATGACACATACACCTTATGCATCAGCAATAGGTAACATAATGTATGCAATGTTATGTACTCGATCGGATGTGGCTTATGCACTTAGTGTAACAAGTCGTTTCCAATCTGACCCTGGAGATGGTCACTGGGCTACCGTGAAGAATATTTTTAAGTACTTGAAAAGTACTAAAGATTTATTCTTAGTTTACGGATGTCAGAAAGATCTTAATGTTGAAGGATACTGCGATGCAAGTTTTGCATCTGACTTAGATGATTTTAAGTCAATGTCAGGATACATTTTCTGCCTAAACGGCGGAGCAGTGAGTTGGAAGAGTTCCAAGCAAACAACCACTATAGATTCGACCACTGAGGCCGAATACTTAGCTGCAACTGATGCAGCTAAGAAAGGTGTTTGGATTAGAAACTTCATTCAAGAATTGAATGTTGTTCCTAGCATGAAAGACCCCATTTCTGTGTTTTGTGACAACACTGGGGCGGTTGCTCAAGCAAGAGAACCAAGATCTCACCAACGGACCAAGCACATTATGAGGAAGTATCACCTAATCCGTGATATTATCAAAAGAGGAGATGTGCTAATTGAGAGGGTCACATCAGCAGAGAACGTGGCAGATCCACTTACCAAACCCCTTAGTCGAGAAGCTTTCCAAGGTCGTCTTCAGAAGATGGGACTTAGAGTAGCTTTAGAATGGCTTTGACGGGCAAGTGGGAGATTGTTAGGAATAGTGCCCTAGAAAGCCGATTGTATATCCGTTTTGTGCTTTTCCTTATTGTAATCACGGACAATCTTTGAATGAAATAACGAATTGAGGCAACACTTCTTTATATGCTCTTGTTTGGTATGCGTTTACTTTATCTGTGCATGTATAAGAACTCCCCTAATCTTGATGACTTTAGGACTCTACCATTTAGGTGAAATGGTTCATGAAACGAGCCCTATATCACATAAGTCATGATTAGTAAATTACTCCAAGCCGATGAGTCCTACAGACAGTGGGAGTGTCAACCTGACTCCTCTAAGGCTTGCTTGTAGGATCACGCCCTTAAGAAGGATCACCTTGTGTCATGGAGGTGCAAAGTGTATAGTTGATACGTGCGTGATACATGAGGGTGCTTACTTCAATAAGTAAGTTCACTGAGGTGCCCCGTGTGAGAACATTCCTAAATGGGAAAGGAAGTTTCTATTTCAGGAAATGGAAACTTCCAGATTAGGAAATATCTCATGAGTCATTGATGTGATTAATTGATCCTTAGACTTGAGGTTCCTTGTTACTTTATGAGTTAACTCTGTAGTCTTAGGTATAAGCTTTAAAGGGTGTCGCCTTAGACAACTGATTCAAGGCTTATACTGGGGCTGCACAAGTGATTCATGAAAGTGAATATGAATCAAGAAAGAACCTACACTTACATTTGCAAGGTGATCTCTTATTGTGTAAGTCATTCATATGCCATATGGAGTCCTTGGCCAAGGCAGTAGATCAAGACATCAAGAAAAGGGTTTCTTGGATTGAGATCAAATGGACATGAAATGCACTTAGCTTTAAGACCGGATTATTAGGGTTCTGATTATTCCCTTGCCCTAGATCTTGGTTGAGAGATAGTAAGTAGGAGGATTGTATCTCACATGAATCAATGACTTAAAGGTTCTGTCGAATCCGAACATTCCAATTCAGCTAGGGGTTAAACACCTGTTGCTAGACTATGGTCGTTTAATCTGTGAACTGATTAATTAATTAGTGAATTAATTAATTAGGGTCACTACTAATTGAATTGAGAACCTAGAGGGTCACACACAACAACTTGGTTACATGAGTTGAGGCTTGAAAATGATTAAACGAGTTAATCGGGCCTAGAGGGTTCCACACGTGTGAAACCACACGTGTGGGTCACGTGACTGGACACGTGTCATTGTGACACGTGTGCCACACGTGATTGTTTAATAATATATTAAATAATTAATTAGTTAATTATTTAATAGACTTTGGTTTAATTTTGAATTAAAAAGAAAGTCTAATTTTGGAGAAAAATAATCTAGTTAATTAATTATGAATTAATTAATTAGATAAAATAAGTTATTTATTTTAAATAAATAAAGTATAAAATTCTCCAAAAATAGTTTGGATATTTTTAGCTCTCTTGAAAGTTGATTTGAATTAGAATTCAAAGTCAAAGTCAAAATTACTTGATGATCAAGTAATAGAAGAGAGAGAGACCAAAATCCTAGCCCATTAAGGACTAGGAATTTCGGCACTCCCTTGCTTATAAATAGGGGAGCTCGCTAATTGACAATTCTTTTGGTTCATGTGTCGAACACCTTCCTTTCTCCAAGATTAAATAAAACCCTAGGTTAAGCCTAAACACTAACTAGAGAACTAGCATCCTTACTAGTTAGATTGTGATCAAGTTGGTGGACTATCTCTAGAGAGCTTCAAGTTAGAAGTTTGAAGACTCGAGCTTTACCAAGGAGAGGGGATCAAGCCGCGAGAAGAGCGTTCTTGGGTGGCTTGAAACGCTTCAAGAAAGAATAAAAGAAAAGTAAGTTTTCTATCTCTACGAATTTGGTTACACGATTGCAAGTCCAAGATCCTTTTGTTGGGAAAAATTTTTAAATTCCGCTGCTTTCTGAATCGTGTTTTCCAACAATATACATGTGCTTAAGTTATTGTTTATGTTAGGCATGACTTCATGAAAGATTTCAGAAGTTCGGCATCTCGAGAAGGTTGATAGCATTCTCTCGGTGATTCAAATGGAAGGGGAGTGCACTGCCTAATATGAAAGCCAGTGCAAAGAAGGCTCTGGAAAGTATTTGCCGGTCAGATGTAAGTCCATAATCTTTCGAATTTATTGAACCAATATGCATTTTTTATTCAATTGATTTGTAACAAAGTCTACTGATTTAAAAATACGCAGATTGTTCCCTTACGAGCGGCTAGTGAATTGGAGAGAAGTCTGTCCCAAGCGGATGAAAAAGTTTTTGTTGTCTAAGGGGTTCATTTTGTTTGCCTAGAAGAGAAAGCACAAGGTGTCGATGTAAGAGTTCAAACGGATTTTGTGGAAGAGCTAGGAAGCTGAATGTGTCGATGAAGGAGTTCAGGTTGATTTGAGTCAGGTTGGGGAAGGTGATCGGGATGGGGACTGTGACGATGATAGTGATTCCGGACGAGATGAGGTTAGATCGAAGCGGAAGAATGATGTGAGGGAGCGTGTGGAAGAAACGGTGAGACAATATGATTGTGGCTTTGTTTATGTGTGTGTATTTGATTTGTCATTGTATACTTATGTATTTGGTTGTGAAGGTTGGGGCTCACATGTACAGTATGTCTAAGGAGGCCCCAGGGTGTGAGGTGGTCACTGAGGAGCAACGTACTAGGGCATTTAACTTGATTATGAGCTACACGGAGGACCAAAAGTAAGGGTTCTCACTTCATTAAATGAGTTGAGTTGACTGAAGCGTGTTTATTGTTTTATTATAATCTTTTGCATATCTGATATTGTCTATCAGAGTAATAAAAATAATTTTGTCCTTGGTGAGGATCTACGATATCTCATTTTGGGGAAAGAGACCAACGATGGCGTTATTCTGGCTTATTACGACTTGCTAACCGGTCCTGGTTACATTGTGCCCAAATTCCACGATGTAAATTTTTTTAACCCTCATGTGACAAGTGAGTTTGTGAGCAAATTGAAGAGCAGGACTGTAGGAAAGTTAAGGAAGAAGACTGTCCCTTATATTGTCCCATCTGCAATCGACCATTTTATGCTGCATGGAGTGAAAAGCGATTACGCCATGGTCCTGAACGAAGTGTTTTCATCTATAATGTACTCATGTCGTTATGTTGTTTTCCCTATACTGACACAGTCTCACTGGCATATGTTAGTATATGAAACCGAGCCTAAACGTTTTTTACACTACAACTCGATGCATATAGAAGAAGCTGCTATCGATGTCAAAATATAATCAGATTTCCTCTGGAAGTTGTGGATTAAGAACAATGTTGTCAGGGCTTCAAAAGAAAGGGAAATGGTTCGGGCACGAATGCGAGTTCAAGATAAGGGAAGCAGTGACTGTGGCGTATTAATGTATCTGTATAGTGAGCTGCTTATTCGAGAAACTAATGCGTTCAAGACATATGCTGAAAGGTGCAGTATCGACGAGTACCACTTTAAGTTAGCCAATATTTTTCTAGACAAACAATCTTTTCCTCGGTATGATTGAAGATGTATTTATTCTATGTTCTAAATCACTATTTCTCCCTTTTTTTTTTTAAAGAATTATTTTTGGGTTTGGGTCGCTGTAGTTGTATATCGGTGTGGATAAATGCGTAATTGAAGGCAGACTTTGTCCAGTGAAGCGTTAAAAATGCGTGATTCAAGGCAGACTTCGTCCAGTGAAACGTTAAAAATGCGATATTGAAGGCAGACTTCGTCCAGTGAAATGTTAGAAATACGTGATTGAAGGCAGACTTCGTCCAGTGACACGTTAAAAATGCGTAATTGAAGGCAGACTTCGTCCAATGCGTGATTGAAGGCAGACTTTGTCCAGTGAAGCGTTAAAAATGCGTGATTGAAGACAGGACTTTATCCAATGAAACGTTAAAAATGCGTGATTGAAGACAGACTTTGTCCAGTGAAACGTTAAAAATGTATAATTGAAGGCAGACTTTGTCCAGTGAAACGTTAAAAATACGTCCAGTGAAATGTTAAAAATGCATAATTGAAGGCAGACTTCGTCCAGTGAAACGTTAAAAATGCGTAATTGAAGGCATACTTTGTCCAGTGAAACATTAAAAATGCGTAATTGAAGGCAGACTTCGTCAATGAAACATTAAAATGCGTAATTGAAGGCAGACTTTGTCCAGTGAAACGTTAAAAATGTGTAATTAAAGGCAGACTTCGTCCAGTGAAACGTTAAAAATGCGTAATTGAAGGCAGACTTTGTCCAGTGAAAGAAACAATAACACTCAAGATTACAATAATGATACTCAAGATTTATTAAATCTTGACCACAACATTAAAATAATGATACTCAAGATTTATTAAATCATGACCAAAACATTACAATAATAATACTCAAGATTTATTGAATTATGACCACAACATTACAATAAATACTTAAGATTTATTGAATCATGATCACAACATTACAATAATAATAATCACAACATAACATTACTGGACAAAGTCTGCCTTCAATTATGTATTTTTAACGTTTCACTAGACAAAGTCTGCCTTCAATTACGCATTTTTAACGTTTCACTTGACGAAGACTGCTTTCAATTACGCATTTTTAACGCTTCACTGGACAAAGTCTGCCAATTACGCATTTTTAACTTTTCACTGGACGAAGTCTGCCTTCAATTACGTATTTTTAACGCTTCATTGGACAAAGTCTGCCTTACATTATACATTTTTAACATTTCACTAGACGAAGCCTGCCTTCAAATATGCATTTTTAACGTTTCACTGGACGAAGTCTGCCTTTAATCACGCATTTATCTACACAAATATACAAATACAGCGACCCAAACCCAAAAATAATTTAAAAAAAAAGAAGGGAGAAACAGTCATTTAGAACATAGAATAAATACAAAGTCAAAATAGACTTCTTCCAAAGACAGAGCATTCTGCAAGGTCCGTCACCACGCAAACTGTCATGCATCCACCGAAATCTTGTCCACTCTTTATTTTCTGTGCGAAAACAAATCACAGAAACGTGATTAGAATCCTGAATTCAACATACTCAGCAGTATAAAAACAGTCAATTTGACACAGGTCCCCTGCAAGTTCTCTTGTTATGCCCAAGCCTTTTACATGATGTGCATACTGTAACAGCTTTGACGACCTACGACGGGAACCTAGTTCTCTTCGGTCAACCAGGCTGAGGCCTAATATCCGGCGGCCTGATCTGAACATCTACATTTGAGTCCATATCAGCATTTGGTACAGGGAAAATAATGTTTTCATATGCCTTTTTATACGTTTCAATTGAATAAGCCTCATCTAAAAAATCGTAGAGTGAATACCCTTTCTTGTCAAATCCCCGCACAAGCGTGCTTGTAGGGAAGCTTTAAGACCTGCCAGTAATTACAAGAACATTCCCGCTTGCCAAGGTCTACTATGTGTCGGAATTCCCCTTCATTCACCTCAAATGTCACTGAGTCGGCTCGCACTATATCCAAGCTTCTCCCTACTTCAAATTCATCCTTAACTATTACCTCTATATCCATACAAATGTGCGTTTTCCATTCATGACTTTGCTCCTGTCTATTGCACATCATGGTCATTATCTGTTGCCTTATCCGGTCAACCAAATCTACAATTGGGAGTGATCTCGCATCCTTCACCCAACTGTTCTAACACTTTGCAATATTGTTGTTGATAATACCAAATCGATTACCGGTAAATAATGAATTGGCCCAGTTTTTAGGAGAGGAGTTTTTTATGAAATCTGCCGCCAAAGGCATTGCTTTAAGGATTTTGTTGATGTGCAAGGAGTACTCGACCCTAGTAGGAGCGTATGCTGCTGTATTGAATACATTGGTCCAATGTTTTTTGTTGAGTTTAGGATAATGCTTTTTAAGGACCTGTGATAATGACAACCAACTGCCACTTTAGTATCAAGAAAAAGAGCAGATATATCAAATCATCACACTAATCTATAAACAAATACCTGAATTCTGAAGTTATCCACTAAATGTCGCAGGCAGAAGGCATGTTGGGAGCCTGGAAATACCCGTGGCACATGCGTAACAAGTCCCAGGTGCCTGTCGGAGAAGAATGTGTACTGTCTAAAATCACAAAGTACAGGCTGACTTTCAAGAGCATGTCTCAACTTCTGGCAAAACCATTCCCAATTCTTATCATTCTCTGAGTCAACGACAACGTACGCTATTGTAAACAACTGATTGTTCCCATCCTTTGCTGTCGCACAAAGCAAATGACCTTTGAATTTACTCTTGATATGAGTGCCCTAAAGGAAAACTATTTTCCTACATCCTCTAAGAAATACTACTAAACAAGCATTCAAAGCCATAAACAAGCGGTTAAACCTGTTATCGTATTGTTTTGTATCCAAATCATAGATGTTGTCGGGATTCGATCGTCTCACAGCATCTGCATACCAATGGAGTCGGTTATAAGACCCAACATTAGAACAGTGGATTTAATGCGATGCTATCTCTTTCCCCATCCATGCAGTATGGTATGAAATTTCTACATTGTGCTCATTCTGGATATAAGAAACTATATCTTTCGGTCTGTATTTAGGATTCGTCATAATATGAGCCTTCATTACACCCACAACCCAATTAGAATCAGCATTGGGTGTGACCTTTTATTCGTAACAGTTTTCAAACCACAAACATGGTCAGGATTTAACTTTCTTATGGCAAACTCACCATCTCTCCTACAGTAAGAGGCATATAACCTCCAGTTGCAATTCTAATCCGGGCAAGTAGCTATAATCTTATCAGTATCATTCTTCAAATATTTAAACTTTCGATTCACAGCAATATGATAATTTTTTAAATGAACCCCTACAGTCATTAGTACCCTTAAAGGTCTGACCAACGCCACTTATGCAACGACTCCTGGATTCATTGTTATTGGTAGAGTGAACGACTAGGGTTTGACTTGTCGATGTCATTCCCTGGTCATCCCTTTTCAAATAAAACACAAATCGAACGAATAACGCATCACAAACATATAACAGCCACAAGAAAAAAACAGAGCAATTAAAATATAGGGACTACCTTCTCTGAGATGAACTTGAAGGGGCTGAATTGCTCTCAACTTTGCAATATGTTGTTTTGCTAAACC
Source organism: Lantana camara (assembly GCA_037501455.1). NCBI lineage: Eukaryota > Viridiplantae > Streptophyta > Magnoliopsida > Lamiales > Verbenaceae > Lantana > Lantana camara. The sequence continues at coordinate 94,790,586 of CM074857.1, read as the reverse complement.
ATGCACTGACACCATACTCTCCCCATCACTATCTTTCTTCAAACTAATCCATGATTCATTTCATATATGGGTAGCCTTGTATTGCACCATATATGCATCAGGATCGAACTCGGGTCAATGGTTCTCAATCTCCGAAAACACTTTTGCAAGCTTCTCGCTCTCTCAAAGTTGAAAGACATGATGCTCGCCTTCAAAAAATACACTACACCATATCGAACCAGTCACCAAGCTGACAGAATCCATCTCCACAAAATGGGTTTTCTAGATTTCGTATCAAACAAATGGTGTCCTCTTCAATTATCGAATCAAAGAGGCAATAGGAACAATGGGGGGTGCTATGATATCAGGATAATGGTTACGGCGGCGGCGGCGGAGGAGGACTCCGAATCGGCGGATGCAGAGGAATGACTTTAGTTGGAATGTGGTGAATTGTGTGTGGTATCAATCTTAGAATAAAATTAGAGGGCAAAAAAGTCTTTTTATGTGATTAGGGGGTTTACAAAAAATATGTTGTATATTGGTGATCAAAATAAAACATTTTCAAACTAGGTGGTTTTGAAAAAGTTTTCAATATAAGTGGTTCTCTTTAATAATTACCCCTTATTATAACATGATATTTATTTTCTAAATTTTCGACGTGAAAATTATTCCATAGTTGATACAAATGTCGGACAAGATCGGAGATGGTAAATATTTTAAAAAATTGTTCCCACATTATAATATTATGAATCTACCGCAAAGAGGTTTGCATCGACCAAGAAATTTGCATATATATATTTTAGACCACTCAATACAACAAACTTTCATACACCTACCACTCTCCTCATTTCCCTCACACACAACTCCGCCATGGGTGCCACCGGTAACGGGTCCGCTGCTGAATCCTTCAAGTTTTTGATCTACGGCCGTACTGGCTGGATTGGTGGTCTCCTCGGCAAGCTCTGTGAAGCTCAGAAGATCGAATATGTTTACGGTTCCGGTCGTCTTGAGAACCGCGCCTCTCTCATCGCCGACATCGAATCCCACCAACCGACACACGTTTTCAACGCCGCCGGAGTTACGGGGAGGCCTAACGTCGATTGGTGTGAATCGCACAAGGTGGAGACGGTTCGTACCAATGTTGTTGGTACTCTGACTCTCGCTGATGTGTGTAGAGAGAAGGGGTTGGTGTTGATTAACTATGCCACGGGTTGTATTTTCGAGTACGATGAGAAGCACCCTGAGGGGTCGGGTATTGGGTTCAAGGAGGAGGAGACGCCCAACTTCATTGGATCCTATTACTCGAAGACCAAAGCAATGGTGAGTTTTCTTTGATTTGAATGTGGTGTGGGAATTTGGGGTGGATCTGTGTTTGCTTTGTTTTGGTCTTTTTATTTGTTGGATTTCGCGAGGATGTTGTTGCTTTAGTGGGTGTGAGTTTGAATCTGAGTTCAATCTTTGCTTGTTTTGTTGGATTTGTTCTGTAATGTGATTCTGGGGGTGTTGTAGTTATGATTTGAAGTTGGAAGTAGCAGAATCAATGTGCTTAGTCCAGATTTGTCGCAGATATCACAATAAATGGTAAAGACGACTATAATGGCCGTAGATGACTAGAATTTCCAATCTTGCATTATGGAAAGCAAGATTTTATTATTGCTCAAAGGGCTCAGTATCTTGATGTGAATTTGTGATTAGAATTCAATTCGGAATAGTAAATCTAGGCCAGACTGTGAGATCTTATGGCTGTTATATGATTGAAGGCAATAAAACTTAGATGAATCTGCAGTATGCATTTACTCTTCAGATTTTTATCTCAGATGATAATAGGGGTACATAAGACTAAAGATTCCTTTTCTAGAAGGGTTAATCATAAATGATCCCCCAATCTTTGGGGCGGTTTGCACATCGCCCCCCAACATTTGTATTTGTGCAATTTTGTATCATAAACTTTTTAGTTTGTGCGTATGCACCTCGGGAGGAATATTCTGTAGAAATGATTTTTGTAGCAACTTGTTTTTAAAATTCCGGATGATGTAGTTCAACATTTTCAAATGGATAGAGGAATTTATTGGTGCAAGAAATTGGAAAATGGATAGAGGAATCATTGAGAGTTGAAAATGTAAGTTGAATTAAAAATGATTCCAACGGAATATTCCTATGATTTTACTGGAAAATGCCTTCAAGGGGTGCAAACGCATAAATTAAAAAATGTTAGGTGGCAATTCGTACAAATTCAAAGGTTGGGGCATGAAATGCAAAACCCCCTATGGTGCTTTCTAGAATTATTAATAGTACTTCCAGAAGCAGGATCCCATTTTTCTTCCATATTCGTTGCCCAGATGCATAGATTTAGTTCTAGATTGCTTTTGTTGTGGAAAAAGGACTTCAAATGCTTTGCTAGCATCCCATTATTACTCATTTCATGATTAAATTTGGCTTTGTTGATATATGTGGTTAAAGAATATGTGATTATATCATGTACTGCTTTCTTCTTATTATACTGTTCTGGTTCCAGGTTGAGGATTTACTAAGGAACTACGAGAACGTGTGCACCCTTCGAGTCCGAATGCCCATCTCATCTGATCTCTCAAACCCCCGTAATTTCATCACAAAGATCACAAGATATGAGAAGGTAGTTAACATTCCCAACTCCATGACCGTATTAGATGAACTTCTCCCCATTTCCATTGAAATGGCAAAGAGAAATCTCACCGGAATATACAACTTCACCAACCCTGGAGTCGTCAGCCACAACGAGATTCTTGAAATGTACCGTGAATATATCGACCCAAGCTTCACCTATAAAAACTTCACACTTGAGGAGCAGGCTAAGGTGATCATTGCACCAAGGAGCAACAACGAGCTTGATGCAACCAAACTGAAGGCCGAGTTTCCTGATATGCTGTCCATTAAGGAATCAATCATTAAGTACGTGTTTGAGCCGAACCGTAAAACCCCCAAGGCTTGAAAACACAGAGGTCTGAACGAGTATCGTTAGCTGTTATGATTTTTTTCCGTTGGCGATGACCAATTGAAATATGGTCTTTGCTTCTGATTCTGTTGCAATATTACACGCATGAGTTTTCTTTCTTTTGTGTACCGAACGTGAGTTCCTTTGTTTTGTTTTTCATCTACTGAATGTTGTATTCTATTAGCTGGCGACATTGAATAAGCGAAATTAGAAATGTTTACAGAGTAGTTTGTGTCTAAATTCGGTGTATGATGGGCTACAGCATGTTCAGGTTAAAAAGTAAAACGTTGTCGTTTCAAAGTCACAACTGTTTTGAGTTGTCTGGATTCAGGTTAATAGGTTATATAGCGGTTGGGTTTTCTGCTATTATGGTTATGAATGTCATAGAAAAGTGATTGATTCCAATATCTTTTATCGTCACAATTACTTGTTATTATTTAAAATTTGAAAATGGTGATTTAGAGACGAAATAGTTATGTTTGACCAATTGCATATGCTTTAGGAAATGGGAAACAAAAATTTTGCCATCCAAATTTTGTGTCTTTTTACAATTTATTTTTATTGTAAATTGTCATCTAATCTTTGTGTTTGTAACATACCATCATCTAAATTTTTTTTTTAGTAATTTTGGCTAAAAAAAATAACACGTGGCATATTTATAAAACATATACGTCAATTGTATTTTCACCAAAACCAAAAAAAAAAAATGTTTAGATGGCGGTATGTTACAAATACGAAGATTGGATGATGGTTTGCAATCAAAATTTATTGGAATGATAAATTACAAAAAGAGACACAATTTGGATAGCCTTATTAGGAAATTATAACCAACCCAATCAGAAAAAAGTGTTGCTAACGGGGCTTGTGGTTTAGATTTATTCTCTATTCAAATCTTGAATTGCCAAAGGTTCCTCCACCCAAATCGCCAAATGTCCGAGTTTCGTGAGACAACCAACATCAACATGTGTGTTGGCGGACATGTAAATGTGCTGAAACGATATCTCTAATGACTTCTTGAGGTATTTGCAACAATCTTCGATAATGGCACCGCAAGGGTGCCACTCGTTGTCGCCATTCTTGACAAGCTTCGTTACAATTTTAGCACTACATTTGTAACATCCCGATCGTTCGGATTTCCAGGTACGCCGTAACGAGAGGGTTTTATGTGCTTTAAATTATTTAATTACGTATTTGAATGTTATTTTAATGCTTATATGATTATTTGAATTTATATGAAATTAATTGTTTATATTTATGAACTTTGATTTTTTTAAACGTTTAAGTTTTGTATTCTCGTAATTTGCTCGTTATGTGCCGGAATTCAATTCCGATTTTTGTGAGATTTCGATATGCATGATATATGTGAGTTATGAAGGTGTTTGCATGCTCGTTTTATGTTTTCGGGTTCGTTTGTCGAGGTTTTAAACCTTAAGTATTTGACGAGGGACATGAGGGCCTAACTAGTTTTAGCGCGCCTCTTGTTCCGGAGGCCATAACTTGAGCTAGGGAATTCGGATTCGAATTCCGGAAGATGCGTTGGACTCGTGACGAAGAGATGAAGCCAAAGAACCTGATTTGATATTTTTCTAAGCTCATTTGGACCCTCGTTTTTCACCCGGAACGAACAGCTTGTGCTTAAGCCACCTTCTTTGACTAGTCTCACATTTGTGGGCCCAAACTAACCATACCTAAGCCTAACCCTTGATAACTTGACTTGAGTTAAGTCTCTCCCTCTCCCTTATCAGCTGAAAAACGAGCCAAACCCCCTCATTTTGTGCAGCAACAGATCGAGAGAGAAGAGAAGAGAAGAAGAAGAAAGAAGCCCTCTCCCATGTCTTGTGATTTTGAAGCCAATCTTCTCCATACTTCTTCATATCTTAAAGGTAAGTATATTTATGTATTCTCCTCTCTTCTATGCTTCATTTGATCCTTTAAATTCATGAAATGCATCAGATTTATTATAGGTTTGAAAGCTTGCATGAATAGTTAGGGTTAGCTCATATTTTTGAATCCATGGCTTAGCTTAAGTTTGTGGCTGATTTGGTGCTTCCTTGTTGATTATATGAACTCCTTTGCTTCCATTCTTGATTCTTACTTCATTCTAGATGTGTTAGGGTTGTTTTCTCTTGGATAACATGATTGAAACCTTGAGTTTTTGGCCATGAAACTTGAAAACCGAACTGCTGCAAATCTGCTCATTTTCACCAAACTGCTGTCACGTTTTGGAGATCATATGGACGAATTCTTGCCTCCAATTTCGTATGATAATGCTTGGTAATGTAGTATACATGTTGTTCTATGAATGTGCTTCGTTTTGCCCGGAATTCATGCTTTAATATGGCTGCAAACTTGAGTTCTTGAACCTTAAAAACTGCTCCCCTGTTTTGGGACTGCTGTGACGTTTTGTGCTTTGTTGCTTGAGTTAATGACTTCCAATTCGTGTGAATTTGCATGGAGATGTTGTATACTAATTGGTTTATATGTTAGCCCTGCTCTTGCAAGTTTTTAGATTCATTTTCAGCTCCTAATCGAAGCATGATGGCCTGTTTGTATGCTATGTGCGAACCGAACTGCTGCTGTTGCATTTTGTGATTACTTGGTGGTTCTAATGTGCTCCAATTCGTGTCAATTTGCATATACATGGAGTATATTAGTTGCTTATCATGTTAGTATTCATTCCCTAGAGTTTCAGCTTCATTTTCAGCCCCTAAGTACTTGATCATGGCATGATTGAACCAATTGAGCTCATATGTCCGTTTTTGGCGCTCCTGAGTTGCTGCATGATTTCGGTGACCTTAACGCGTGATTTAGCTTTTGAGTTCTAAATGAAATATGTTCCTAACATGATAAATATGTTGTATATCAAGTTTCTTAATATTTGGAGTTGATTTGGTATGCTTTTGAACTGATTTTGTTTAGGGTCAGTTTTGCCGGCAAACTTTGTATGCGTTTTTGGTGCTGTACCGAGACACCCCCGTGTCTCATTTGCCTTGTAAGGTGAGACACGGGCGTGTCAGGCTTCCTGGGCATGTCTGTACTGAGCCACGGGCGTGGCTCAGTTTAGCTAAGTTGAGGGACACCCCCGTGTCCCTCCCCCTGCGCAACCCTTGGTTTTCCTTTTCGGTTTTTTGTTTGTTTCACCTCTTTATTGTCTTTATCTTCAATTGTAATGAACTATGAACTTGTTTTACTATGTGTTGGGAGTATTGTGGTTCGATTTCATAACATTTGGGTGAGATTTAAGCATGCTTTTGTTGAATGTCGTTTATGTGCGTTTTGTGGCGTTTGTGATTTCCTTAACCCTTTTCCCTCATCTTGTGATTTGTTCTTGTTTTCAAACTTTGGAGTTATGTTATATGAGGTAATAGGGTGTATGTAGTAGAGTTTTGTGTAAGATTGAATACGTTTGAATATGTGTCGAACTTAATTTACTTCAATGCTCTTATTTGTCTAAATGTTAGATCTTGTGCCTTGAATTTCTTGAATTGATTGGAAACGTGTAATTATGAATTCGAATGAAAGTGAGCGAAGGATTGAATGATTTGATTATATGATTTAAATTCCTTAATAAGTGCACATGAACGTGTTCATGACATAATAGCATCTCTTATGTATTCATACGCATTCGCCGAGCGTCAATATGGTTCATTTGAGTCTAAGTTTGCCTCTTGCTCTTTGTTTTGCTCTTAGGTTCGTCCCGTTGTTGAGGAAGTGGTTCGTTTGACTCCTTTTGGTCCGTTTTGGTTGGTTTGCTCGTCCAGGTGAGGTTTTCTTTCCTTTTAGTTATGATGACCTAAGACCCTAATTGAATTTCGAACCCGCATGCGACTTATATATGTATATATATAGATATGTGTTTGGATACGTATTTCGTGGGATTTGTCCCGTTTGCCTTAAGAATTTGAAAACGCTTTTATAAGTATATAAGCTCTATTTTCTTTTGTTTTGACAAGCTTTGTTAAGTGTGTGTGTGTTTGTAAGCGTGATAAGATTTGTGGATAAGCTTCGCCTGGTAAGTGTGATAAGTGCAAGTATAAGTGCAAGTATAAGTGTAAGTGTAAGTGTAAGTTTGGGCCCCGGAGAAGTGGTATGTGATCCCGGGTCGGCCATGGGGTCGCCGGGCTCTCTCATCAACACGACTCCACAAAAGGGAGATTTCGCCCATCCTCGGGAGGTCGAGGGGAAGGCGGGTCTTCTTGAGCCGGCGGTGTGCTTAGTGACCCGTCGAAGGAGCGGGTGGATCCCCCGTCTCATTCAGCTTTCAGCAGGGGTTGAGAGGGGCACCTCTCTCCCCAAAACGGTGTTGGGGTGGAGTTGGGTTATGATTTGCTTTGTTTTTGTTTTGCCTTGGTGTATGGAGTAAGTAAGGGTGATGGATTTAAGCTTTCAGTTCGTTATGTCTTCGTTTAGGGTTGTGAAACGGGGGCGGATTTCTAAACTCTAAAACTTGACTGAATTTGGCCTTCGGCTCCAAACTTCTTTCTTTATATATATTACCACGGGTTAAATGTCTTAGAATGCAAAAGCCACGCCCGGTTCACGAACCCCTTTCAGCTTTGTATATGCTTTGCTCTTACGTATATGTATGGGTGCGTGTGTTAGCCCCCTCACCAGTCTCTAGAACTGACCCTCGTTATTTCTATCTCTTTTTCCCCCTTTGTTTTGAGTTGCAGGTACCCGTTCTGAGGTGTTGGAGCTAGGCGGTTGTCTTTGAGTCGGGTTTGAGGATAGCTTGAGTCTCATGCATGGCATTTTTGTTTTCTTTATGTTTTTTGGCTAATTCTGATTTATGTATAAGTTATGCCTCCAATTCGAAATTGTAAAGTTTGTATAAATTGAATCAAAAGTTTGATATGTCTTGAGTATTTTTATTTGCTTTATGAGATTCTGGTGCTTCCGCATTCGTTATTTGTTTTATTGCGTGCTCTGAGTAGGGTCTAGACCGCCTAGCTTAGGTTTGAATTTTGTTTGTCACCCGTTCGCCGTGGCTTGATACGTGGGCGGAGTTCCCATTTCGCTTCACGTGTTGGGTTATGGTGCGGGGGATGTGGCGCCCTTCGCTCCGGGGTGTTACAACATTCAACCATTATTTTGTTGAACCGTCGTTCCCAAACGATTCTTAATCCCCCTGAAAATCTAGGAGTTCCGCGAGGGTTATGGAGATATCACCAAGTGTCAACGAGAAGCCACAAATCCACTCACCATTGTCATCATTGATGAGTCCTCCTGCTACTGCAGATTTGCTTTGGGCAAGAAGGCTTCATTCTGTGTTTAATTTCACCCCTCCTGATGGTAAGCGAAGCCACAACGGCCGCAGCCGAGCGCTGTCCATCATGTTCTTGTCATATCTTAAAGAATTCGTCAAGAGGATCTCATGTCGTATGAGCCGACAAATAGTTTTTAATTTCATTAGGAGATTTTGCTGCCATATCCATCTCCAGTACTCTCCCGCCATTGTTTTGCTTCTCTCTCTTTTAGGTGATCATAAGTTGATTTACAAGAAAATCGACCATTACTAGTTCCTCACCAAATCAGTTTATCTTGAGTCACACCATTAGAAGGAATTGGGACTCCTCTGATTTCATCTCGAACATTCTTTAGTAGTTCCATGCGAAGCCTATTGGTGTCTCATACCCCATTATCATTAATTAAATCAACGACTTTTACGCCCTCATCATCAACACCTATATCAACCCCAACCCTTTTTCTAAGTATGGAATTGCCTAGCCAATGATCATCCCACAACAATATATTCCTGCCATTACCAAGTCTCCATCCAAGTTTCGTTTTCACCTTATCCACACTCTTTACCATCCCTTTCCAAGTTCTTGAAACATTCACTTTGGGTACGTGATCTCGAATGTATCATCCTTTCAGATACTTGGCTTCGATAGCCACTTTCCAACCTGATTTTTCTTACATTGAGATGTTTGCTTTACGAGATTCCCGGAGCCCAATCCCTCCCACTTGTTTACTATTGGTGACCTTTTGCCATCCGACAAGATAAGTTTTCCTTTTCACGATATCTGAGGAGTACCAAAGAAAGTTACAGTTCAGTTGATCAAGGCGGTCACAAATGTACTTCGACATCTATTTAGTAAGCATGTGGTAAACTGGAATTGAGCTCATGACCTATTGAATCAGTGTCATGCATCCCACAAGACTCAACGTCTTCTCCTTCCAATTGGGCAATTTATTCTCAATGCCAGTGATAATATGAGAGAAGAGTTCACATTATTCCAGCCCTATCTTAATTTGACATCCAAATATTTTCCCAATTTTTTGTTTCCTCAATACCAACAACATCAAAAACTTCATGCCATTTCACAAGCGGAACTCTATCCCAAAGAAAATTTTACATTTAATTGTGTTTACCTTAAGTCCAGACGCTACACAAAAGCGGTCAATTGTTTCCTTGATGGTACGAGAAATGGTGGTAATGATACCAACAATATCAAAAACTTCACGTCGTTTCACAAGAAGAACTCTATCCCTGATGAAAATTTAGACTTATCTGGGTTTACCTTAAGCCCAGATATTGCACAAAAGTGATCATTTGTTTTCTTGATGGCACGAGTGCTGCTGGTATTGACTTTTGCCGCCAAGACAGTTTCTCCTGCAAAAAGTATATATGTGGGAGATTTTAGGACCCCCTCTACAAATCGGTATGGGATCCCACTCCCCTGAATCGATTGATTCTTAAATGAGGTAGGAGAGTCTCTCGGCGCAAAGGACAAAGAGTCTGGATGAAATCGAGTCTTCTTACCGTATGTCGTAAGTCGCGGTGATCTTTGCCATTAGTTCTTTGTTCCATAAAATATTTGGTTGTACACACTTGACACTGCTCACAATAAGATTGGTGACGTTGTTTGGGAAGCCAAAGAAGTCTAGCGTTTCTTTCAAGAAGTCACGGTTAACTTTATTGTATGCCTTTTTTAGGTTAATTTTGAAAATCGTGTCTCCTGTTTTGCTGTGGAATCCATGCAGTGTGTGCAAGAGTTCTTGGAGAACGAGGATGTCGTCACGTGTGTTTCTGCCCGGTATGAAACTACTCTAAAATGGACTGATAAGACCTGTTATGAATGGCTTAATATGCAACACTAGTGTTTTAGTCACTAGTTTCAAGACAAAATTGCATAAGGCGATCGGCTGAGCTTATTAACGTCTTGTGGATTTGTGGTATTGGTATGAGGCAAATATATGCATTTCCCATTTCTTCACGTATAGACCCCCGATTGAAACATTATAGAACTAACATGAAGATTGAGTTTTCCACAATGCCTTCAATAAGAGTTTTCAGTTCTTTTTCCCGCCCAAATATGTTCCCGGAAACTTCTCGATTCCATTTTCATAGAATGGAAGGTAGCTTCCTAATATTCTCAAACGCTTTATCCCTTTCTTGCCATTCTTTTTCCACTAACGATCTTGAAGGTGCGTATCCTATGCGATCTTGAACTGAAAAGGTTTGCTACTGTTCATGGTTTCCAATCCTTTCGTATTGATTAAGATTGGGCTATGATCGGAGTGGAGTCTAGGTAGAGCTCTGACAGAATTATCCGGAAAATTAAAGGTTCAAGTTGTGTTGGCTACTGCACGATCAAGTCGTTCTCGGACTAGGCGGCCACCAATCACGACACCTACCTAGTTGAATTTTGGTCCTAATGCCTCTAGATCCATGATTCCACATCTATCCAAGTTCTCTTTGAACCTATTGCATCTCAGCCAGTTTGCTTCACTTCCTCTGCTTTTTTCGTTCGGGAGGAGGAAATCGTTGAAATCACTGATCAGTATCCATGAAAAATTGTGCTAGTTCCCGAAAGCTTCACTATCGTCCCAAAGTTCTTCCGTCGTCTCCATTAGCATAGACTCCAAATCAAATCCATTTGTTTCCCGTTGTGAATCGATCAAAGCATGGATCGCTTGATCAGTTGATGAGCCAAATTTGTTTACTTCAGCGTTATCTCCATTCAAAGCATCCATATCCCGCCTGCCCTCCCGTTTGTAGGTGCTCTGTGAACATTTTTGAAGCCCAACTAAGTGGAAATAACTTCTACACGTGCATCCGATACCTTTGTTACCAACAAGTAGAAGAAGTTCGGACGATATTTCCTTACCATGTCTCTAAGATGTTTCCGAAACATCTCGTTCCCTACTTCCCTGTTCCCATGCAGTTCCATGAAATTACCTTCATGATTAAGAATTGTTGGGAGAGCAAACACTTGGCCTTCAAAATTGAGGTTTGCTCGAAACTCGCCAATCAGCAGCATATCTGTCAGTGTCAACCATCATCGGCCTATTATCATCTTTTGTGTCACTGACGTCCGCATCATGCTCCCTCAAGTCTGGCTCAATGGAAAATGTGGTACTGTCTAAGTTTCATCTGGTGGTAATGGGTGGTTATAACTTGGTGTTAACTCACTGGTAAAGTCATACTGTTTGTTGGAAAACGAGTTCGAAACCTAGCGGAAAATTAAAAATTTTTCGACAAGAGGACCGGTAGCTTGCAATTTTTATTCCAAATCGAAGGGGCTTCAAGAACCCACTCTTTTAAAAATCTTTCTTGAAATGATTTGAGTTACCCTCAAGCATCTTCAAGCGGTAATGATTCCTCGCCCCTCGAATGATTCTTACTATACATTGTGTATTGATGAAATCGAAACGAGAAACAGAGAGAGAGAATTTAATTTCCCCCTTTGCGGAGCCAGTGATGCGTGAGAAAAACTCACGCATAAGTCTCATAGAAACTCTCTAACTCCTCTTATATGATAGAGTTGGTTTTCTTTTATTTTTTTATTATCCCGAATAATTAGAAATTGAAGAGAAAAGAATTCTTTATCAGTTCTACAAATGTGGTTTCTTGTTTAACAAAATATAAGTAATTAATAATCACATTATTAATTAATATCATTATCTAACTATTATAGGATATTATCTCTAATTTATTTATTTCATAAATAAATAAACTAATCAACATCTTATCATAACTTTAGAATATTATTTTTTATTTACTTATTATTTACATAAATAATCTAAGATATTACCCATTATTTATTTATTTCATAAATAAATAAATTAGGATATTATCTTTTATTTATTTACTTTATAAATAAATAAACTAATATTCCAATTAATAATTAATTCATAATTAATTATTCATTGGGCCTTTTATTCCGGATGGGCTTTAGAATTAATTAATTTTCTAATTAATTCTAATGGACCTTTATATTTAATTCTCTAATTAATTATATTTGAATTTACAATTAATTCCCCAATTAATTGTATTTGGGCTTTATAATTAATTGTCTAATTAATTAACACATGGTCCATTCAATTAGATGGACCTTGAGCTGTCTCACGTGCCACAAGTGTAAGGTTTCGTTTCGATCAATTCTTTTGACCTTTCTAGCAATACCCTCTCATCCTGCTATTTGTGTGTGGCCCTGTAGGTTCATTATTCAGCTAGCAGTGACCCTAATTAATTAATACTCTTATTAATTAATTAGTCCACAGTAGGGATGCAAACGAGTCGAGCCGAGCTTTGGCCTTTTTTTTTTCGGGCTCGGCCATGTTCGCGAACGGCTCGGCTTGACTTGGGGCTCGCCATGTTATTTTAATTTTTATAAAAAAATAAGTTTTTTTTAATAATTTAATATATTTTTATATATAATAATATATATTAAATGAATATATATAATAAATATATTACTTTTTTATTCATTTTGTATAAAAATTAATAAATATATATATATAATATTATATATTAATAAAATATTTATATATATAAAAATTAAAATATTATTTTTTTAATTAAATATATAGGCTCGCGAGCTGGTTCGCGAGCCACGAGTCAAGACTCAAAGGGCTTGAGTTCGGGCTTGCTCACCAGGCTCGCAATCCGGCTCGGCTCGTTTACATCCCTAGACTCCACAGATCACATGACCATAGTCTAGCAACAAGTGTGTGTCCCTGACCCCAATAACGAATTAAATCAAAAGAACCTTTCAATCAATGACATCTATGAGATACGATCCTCCTACCCTCCTATCTCTCGATTAAGACCTAAGGCATGGGAATGATGAGAGCCCTAATAATCTTAATCTAAAAGCTAAGTTAGTATCATATCCATTTGATCTCAATCCAAGAAACTCTTTTCTTGATATCTTGATCCACCACCTTGTCTATGGGTTTTCACGATGGAAGATGAACAACTTATACAATAAGGGATCTTCTTGCTTCAAGCAAGCGTAGGTCCTTTATTGATTCTCACATGCCTCCATGTGCCACTTTTGCAATCCCAATATAAGTCGTAATTCAGGTGTTTCAAGCAACACCCTTTTAGGCCCATGTCAAAGATTACCTGGTAAGATCACACAAGACATCAGTGGAATCTCAAGTCGATCTAAGGATTAATGAATCACGTCATCGACCTGTAAGATATTTCCTGATCTGGAAGTCTCTACGTCTTGAAGTAGTTAGTTCCTTTCCCATTTAGGATCTTCTCACGCGGGACACCTCATTGTACTCGTTTTAAGTAGTGAGCACCCTTGTGTATTGCGTACGCTCGACTATGCACTTACACCCCATGAAACACGAAGATTCCTTTTTAAGGACGCAATCCCACAAGCAAGTTTTAAGTGAGCCTAGTTGACACTCTCATTGTTTGTTGTGCTCATTGACTTGAGTAGTTTCTAATCCAGCTTTGATTAGGGCTTGTTTCATGAGTCATTACTCTTAATAACTAAGTCCTAAAGGCTTGATGGATTAGGGGAGTTCTAATATATGCGCAAGTAATAGGAAACACACAAAACAAGTCATTTCACATAAATAAGTATTTGCCCCTGATTATAATCATACGTCTATTACTCAAAGATTGCCCGTGACACAAGGAAAGTCCCAAAGCAGATTTTGACAAATCGGCTTTCTAGGGCACTATTCCCAATAGAGTTCCCACTGGTGGTTCCGTTACTCCAATACTTAAAAGGAATTCGTCTCCGGCCCAAACTACATTCCTCCATTGGGTTTTTTGCTTGCTAGACTGCGCCATCATTCATTCATGTTTCAATCTGATTATATTTGAAAACTGGGCTCTAGAATGGGATATTCATCTGCTAGCCAAGGGGTTTGCTGGTCTTACACTACAAGAAAAACGCCCTATAGCAACGGATTTTGGCCCTATTAGCAATGGATTTCGGCTTAGCAACGGATTTAGCAACGAAAATTTTTCGTTGCTATAACCCTCGTGGTTAATCTGTAGCAACGAATTATTAGCAACGGATATTAGCAACGAACTTATAGCAACGAATTACTACCCACGGAAATTAGCAACGGTTTTAGCAACCATTTTTTAAGCAACAGATTTAGCAACGGATTTTCCGTTGCAAACTCCGTTGCAAACCAACCAATAATTAATTAATTTTCTGCCTTTTTGCAACGGAAAATCCGTTGCAAAATCTGTCGCAAAAACTAATAGTTCAAATTAATAAATTAAAAATTCATTTACGGGGCCCAGATCACCCCACCTAACCGAGCCGAGTCCCAACCGAGCCCGCATGAGTCAACACATTAATTCCACATATTCGCGTTGAGTAAGAATTGAACCCTGGACATCATGTGAAGAAGGTTGAACCCCAAACCAGCTGGGGTAATTCCATTGTTGTTATTGTTATGTAATTTTTTATATTTAACCACTATCAAATATTCATATACTAATTTAAATAATTAAATACTTGTTATCATATATTTTAAATAAAAATATTTTTAAATATATAATTATTTATATTATAATACATATTCCGTTAAAAATTTAAATATTTATTAATTAACTACATATCTCAAGTTTTAGTTATGAGATAAAAATATAATGTATATCGACTTAAGTATAACTTTTTATGACATACAAAAAAAAGGATGAAAGTTTTACATAACTAAATAATTATGTTTAATAGGTTGTTGAATAAAGAACTTTTTTATTATATGAAGTATTCACTTATACATTTGTATTATTTAGCAATCGTAGTTGAATAACTTAATGAAGAATTATTTTGTTAATATGAAACATTTATATTTGAATTTGTAGAATTATATCTAAATATTGAAGAATTGTTGTGTTAAATTCTATATAAACCCCAAGCATGTATATATAATAATAATAATAATAATAATAATAATAATAATAATAATAATAATAATAATAGTATTGTATATCAACTTAAATATAAGTTTTTATGACATATAAAAAAAAAATGAAAGTTTGCATAATTAAATAATTAGATTTAGTTGGTAGTTGAATAAAGAACTAATTTTATGTCAATATGAAGTATTCACTTATACATCAGTAGAATAATATCTGTTGGAAAACACGAATCAGAAAGCAGCGGAATTTAAAAAATTTTCCCAACAAAAGGACCTTGAACTCGCAATCGTGTAACCAAATTCGTAAAGATAGAAAACTTACTTTTCTTTTATTCTTTCTTGAAGCGTTTCAAGCCACGCAAGAACGCTCTTCTCGCGGCTTGATCCCCTCTCCTTGGTAAAGCTCGAATCTTCAAACTTCTAACTTGAAGTCTCTAGAGAAAGTCCACCAACTTGATCACAATCTAACTAGTAAGGATGCTAGTTCTCTAGTTAGTGTTTAGGCTTAACCTAGGGTTTAATTTAATCTTGGAGAAAGGAAGGTGTTCAACACATGAACCAAGAATTGTCTATTAGCTCCATAAGGAGCTCGAGCTCCCCTATTTATAGGGAAGGGGTGCCGAAATTCCTAGTCCTTTATGGGCTAGGATTTTGGTCCCTCTCTCCTATTACTTGATCATCAAGTATTTTCCAACTTTGACTTTGAATTCTAATTCAAGTCAACTTTTAAGAGAGCTAAAAATATCCAAACTATTTTTTGGATAATTTTATACTTTATTTATTATAAAATAAATAACTTATTTTTATCTAATTAATTAATTCGTAATTAATTAACTAGATTATTTTCTCCAAAATTAGACTTTCTTTTTAATTCAAAATTAAACCAAAGTCTATTAAATAATTAACTAATTAATTATTTAATATGTATATAATATATATATACACACACGTGTGTGACACGTGTCACAGTGACACGTGTCACTCACGTGAGCCACACGTGTGACTTAACACGTGTGGAACCCTCTTGGCCCGATTAACTCGTTTAATCATTTTAAAGCCTTAACTCATGTAACCAAGTTGTTGTGTGTGACCCTCTAGGTTCTCAATTCAATTAGCAGTGACCCTAATTAATTAATTCACTTAATTAATTAATCAGTCCACAGATTAAACGACCATAGTCTAGCAACAGGTGTTTAACCCCTAGCTGAATTGGAATGTTCGGATTCGACAGAACCTTTAAGTCATTGATTCATGTGAGATACAATCCTCCTACTTACTATCTCTCAACCAAGATCTAGGGCAAGGGAATAATCAGAACCCTAATAATCCGGTCTTAAAGCTAAGTGCATTTCATATCCATTTGATCTCAATCCAAGAAACCCTTTTCTTGACGTCTTGATCTACTGCCTTGGCCAAGGACTCCATATGGCATATGAATGACTTACACAATAAGAGATCACCTTGCAAATGCAAGTGTAGGTTCTTTCTTGATTCATATTCACTTTCATGAATCACTTGTGCAGCCCCAGTATAAGCCTTGAATCAGTTGTCTAAGGCGACACCCTTTAAAGCTTATACCTAAGACTACAAAGTTAACTCATAAAGTAACAAGGAACCTCAAGTCTAAGGATCAATTAATCACATCAATGACTCGTGAGATATTTCCTAATCTGGAAGTTTCCATTTCCTGAAATAGAAACTTCCTTTCCCATTTAGGAATGTTCTCACACGGGGCACCTCATTGAACTTACTTATTGAAGTAAGCACCCTCATGTATCACGCACGTATCAACTATACACTTTGCACCTCCATGAAACAAGGTGGTCCTTCTTAAGGGCGTGATCCCACAAGCAAGCCTTAGAGGAGTCAGGTTGACACTTCCACTGTCTGTAGGACTCATCGGCTTGGAGTATTTTACTAATCATGACTTATGTGATATAGGGCTCGTTTCATGAACCATTTCACCTAAATGGTAGAGTCCTAAAGTCATCAGGATTAGGGGAGTTCTCATACATGCACAGATAAAGTAAACGCATACCAAACAAGAGCATATAAAGAAGTGTTGCCTCAATTCGTTATTTTATTCAAAGATTGTCTGTGATTACAATAAGGAAAAGCACAAAGCGGATATACAATCGGCTTTCTAGGGCACTATTCCTAACAATCTCCCACTTGCCCGTCAAAGCCATTCTAAAGCTACTCTAAGTCCCATCTTCTGAAGATGACCTTGGAAAGCTTCTTGACTAAGGGGTTTAGTAAGTGGATCTGCCACGTTCTCTGCTGATGTGACCCTCTCAATTTGCACATCTCCTCTTTTGATAATATCACGGATTAGGTGATACTTCCTCATAATGTGCTTGGTCCGTTGGTGAGATCTTGGTTCTCTTGCTTGAGCAACCACCCCAGTGTTGTCACAAAACACAGTAATGGGGTCTTTCATGCTAGGAACAACATTCAACTCTTGAATGAAGTTTCTTATCCAAACACCTTCCTTAGCTGCATCATTTGCAGCTAAGTATTCGGCCTCAGTGGTCGAATCTGCTGTGGTAGTCTGCTTGGAACTCTTCCAACTCACTGCTCCGCCGTTTAGGCAGAAAATGTATCCTGACATTGACTTAAAATCATCTAAGTCAGATGCAAAGCTTGCATCGCAGTATCCTTCGACAGTAAGATCTTTCTGACCTCCGTAAACTAAGAATAAATCTTTAGTACTTTTCAAGTACTTAAGAATATTCTTCACGGCAGCCCAGTGACCATCTCCAGGGTCAGATTGGAAACGACTCGTTACACTAAGTGCATAAGCCACATCCGGTTGAGTACATAACATTGCATACATTATGCTACCTATTGCTGATGCATAAGGTGTATGAGTCATTCTTTCCTTCTCAAGGTTAGTCTTAGGACACATCTTCTTTGAAAGACATGTTCCTACACTCATAGGAAGGTTCTTAACCTTTGCTGACTCCATATTGAATCTCTTTAATACTTTGTCAATGTACATCGACTGTGATAGTCCTATTAACCTTCTAGATCTATCTCTATAGATTTTAATTCCAAGGATATAGGACGCATCACCAAGATCTTTCATCTCGAATTGGTTCGATAACCATAACTTAGTTACTTTCATGTCATCCTTCGAATTCCCAATAAGAAGGATGTCATCAACATAAAGTACTAAGAATTGCACTGAGGTCTCCAATTCCTTTCTATACACACATGATTCATTCGAAATTTGGATGAAGCCAAACGCTTTGACTGATTCATCAAATCGAATGTTCCAATTCCTAGAAGCCTGTTTCAATCCATAGATTGATCTTTGGAGTTTGCAAACCTTTTGCTCACTCCCACTGAATGTGAAACCTATGGGTTGCTCCATATATATGTCTTTGTCAATGTCACCATTGAGAAAGGCAGTTTTCACATCCATTTGCCATATCTCATAGTCATAATATGCAGCAATGGCAAACATGATTCGAATGGACTTTTGCATTGCAACTGGTGAAAAGGTTTCATCAAAATCCACGCCAGGTCTTTGAGTGAATCCTTTTGCAACCAGTCTTGCTTTGTAGGCTGCAATGCTTCCATCAACTCCAAGCTTTCTCTTAAAGATCCATTTGCAACCTATGGGTTTGACCCCATCAGGCAAATCTACCAAGGTCCAAACTTGGTTGGAGTTCATGGAATCCATTTCGGATTTCATGGCTTCTATCCACTGTTCAGAGTCAGAATCTGAAAGTGCCTCCTCATATGTTGAAGGATCATTATCCTTTTGAGAGATTTCATGGAAGAATCCATACCATCTCTCCGGCTGTCTAGGATTGCGTTCAGAACGCCTTAGAGGAGGATTTTCATGTGTATCAAAATTCGTGATTGGTTGTGGTTGATCAGAGTGGGACGTTTCTTCAGTGGGTGGTATGGGGTCACTTTGTACTTCTTCTAATTCTATGATCTTGCCTTGCTTTTCTTTAAGGAACGGTTCCTCCAGAAAAGTAGCATTTCTGGAAACAAACACCTTTTGCTCAGATTGATCATAGAAGTAGTATCCTATGGATTCCTTAGGATAACCTACAAAGTAGCATAAGTTAGAACGAGATTCTAACTTATCTCCCACTGTCCTCTTCACGTAAGCAGGACAACCCCAAATTCTTAAGTAAGAATAACTAGGGATTTTACCATGCCACATTTCATAGGGCGTCTTGGGGACTGACTTAGAGGGAACTAGATTCAGAATCTTTGCTGCACTTTCTAGGGCATAACCCCAGAAAGAAGGTGGTAAGTCAGTGAAACTCATCATGGAACGAACCATATCAAGTAGGGTTCGATTCCTTCTCTCAGAAACTCCATTAAGCTGAGGAGTTCCCGGAGGAGTCCACTGAGAGATAATCCCATTATCCATGAGATGATTAAGGAATTCTTCACTAAGATATTCGCCTCCTCGATCAGATCGAAGTGCTTTGATCTTGTGACCAGTTTGGTTCTCAACCTCCTTTTGAAATTCTAAGAATTTCTCAAAAGCTTCAGATTTATACTTCATTAAGTATACATAACCATACCGACTAAAGTCATCAGTAAAGGTTATGAAATACTGATGATTGTTTCTAGTGCTTACACTAAGCGGTCCACAAACATCAGTATGGATCAAATCCAAAACCTCAGTGGCACGTTCCACAGTTCCTTTAAAAGGGACTTTGGACATTTTTCCTTTGAGACAGGATTCGCAAGAAGTTAACTCTTTGAGATCATTTTCAGAAAATGACCCTAAAGTGTTTATCTTGCTAATTCTGTTCTTGGAAATGTGTCCTAATCTAGCGTGCCATAAGGGAGCTGAAACTTTGTCATCTCTCTTACGCTTTGTTTCTCGTTGTATATTCATAATATTGATGTTTTGAGTTAGGTAAAGTCCATTACTTAGAGTACCGATATGAACGGAAGAGTTGTTCCGTTTGATAAAGTATTTACCATTCTTAATATAAGTTTCATAACCTTCACAATCTAATATTGGAACTGAAATTATATTACGAATAATATTCGGTACATAAAGGACTTTGTTTAATACTAACTCAAAACTACCTAAATCTAATCTAATTGTGCCTAAAGCTCGAGCTTCAACGTTTGAGCCATCGCCGATCTTCAAGACACATTCTCCTTCTTTGAGTTGTTGGACCTCACTTAGCATCTGTACATCATTACAGATATGAGTTCCACAACCGGTATCAAGTACCCAAGAACTAGAATTAATAGAAAGATTTACTTCAACGAGAAAGATACCTTTCTTTAGAGTAGCCTTGTACTCTGGGCAGTTTCTCCTCCAATGTCCCGCTTTGCCACAATGGAAGCAAACATCCTCTTTCTGATTACGCTTCTTCTTTTGGGCCTTCCCCTTCGAAATGCCACCAGTGGGCCTAAGGGGTTTCTTCTTCTTCTTCTGGGCTTTCTTGCCCTTACCTTTAGAAGGCCCAGAAGAGGAAGATGGAGCATTCACCATCAAAACCTTATTGTCCTTCTTGATCGTGCTTTCAGCAGTCACAAGCTGACTAATCAGCTCAGCTACGGTAGCACCAGCATGATTCATGTTGAAGTTAAGGACAAATGGGTTGAATGATGGTGGGAGTGAAGCTAGCAACAAATCCACTGAAAGCTCATCTTTCAGTGGCATGTCCATGGAAGCAAGTTTCTCAGTAAGGGCAAGAAACTTGAGTCCATATTCATGGACACTTGAACCTTCCCTCATTCTTAAGTAGAACAATTCCTTTGAAGTGTTATACCTTGTAACACGTTCATGAGGGCGGTAAAGTTGCTCTAAGTGGTCGTAAATCTCCCAAGCAAATTCCATGGCCTCATGTTGTCTTTGCAAGTCCGGAGACATGTTAGCCAACATAAGGCAACGGGCTTGGAGATTATCATCCTTCCACTTCTGAATCGCATCCCGCTCGGCCCGAGTGGGAGCCTCCCCTTCGGGACTAGGCTCCCCTTCGAAGAGAACATAAGTTCTCTTCTCAGAATCTAAAATGATTTTTAGATTCCTCAGCCAATCAGAATAGTTGGGACCAGTCAACTTGTTTGACTCGAGGATCGATACAAGAGGGTTTTTGGTTGCCATTTCAAAACACGTAGAGAATCACAGAATCTACGACCTAAATGGTAAAACAGAGAACTAGTGAGCATGCTGAATTATAACGATATACAAAAGATAAGGTCTTTAATCTATTGTAGCTCCCACTGTTTTTCAAAGATCCATAATTCCCAAAGATCTAAGAGGAACACGTTTCCCAATGGGCACTAAGATCCTAGGCATTTTACCTCGAACCCACGACTCGCGGACATTCTTAGTAAGAACCCTAGGTAGGTACAACTTACCAATTCTAACACCTTTAGAACTCTTAGTAATTGTTTTTGCATCACCTATCTTTCAATGTGGACCCACGACTCGTGCGACATCCATATTTACTTAGGCGTTAAGCTAGACCCATCAATCATAAGATCATGACCAAAACTTAGTTCGAACGACCCACGACTCGCGGACATCGCCCTTACTAAAATTGACCACGAAATATTGATCATTAAAAATGATCAATTAGGTAACTAAGAACTAATAAGCTCCACTAGCTATCCCACGACTCGCGGACAATAACTAGCTTTACTTACTAAACTTAAAACCTATTGATGGAATGCTAGGAATTTAATTCAAAATTTGCATCTCGAATTAAACACCTATTTGTTCGAAATTAGCTTAATATTTAATGGGAATTTTCGAATCAACAGGAGAGTTGTCCGGTTCGACCTCACCAACATATACGTTATCCAATTTTATTAGTCTTGATTAACGCAAGTACACTTAAATGCATATCAAACAAGCACATAAACAGATAACATGTCCTAGCATGACACTAACATGTAATGATCATGGGTTCTACCTATCTTATGCGTGATATGTGGGAGCCACTCCACAATCACAAGTTCTAACATACATGCCACATAAACAGTTTAAATCACATAAGGGAAAGCGGTAACAAAATACGAGCTCTATTACATTTAACAATTGAGATTCCCCTCCCTAACATTTTGAGGGGTCTTCACTTATGGCCTCCTTGTTACTTGAATGTGGTCCATCTTACTCCATGGGTGCATTGTCTCCAAAATGAAAATAAAACCTCACCACCTATCTCTACTCTCAAATTACAATAAAAAGAAAAAGACATAAAGTAATAAGGCTCAATCTTCATATTGGCCTTAGACAATTACACGGGGCATACCCCGGCCTCAAAAACAGTAATATGGAAAGCCACATAATAAATCACATAACAGTACGCACATAAGTGAGGCTCCAACCTCAATTGAAAAACGCAACTATAGGGCTCCAACCCCAATTTAAACCATCCATGTGCATAAATTAAAACCATACATAGATCTAAACCCATGATCACCTAACATGCTTTTGCGAGAATTTAAATTTAGCCAATAAATTAAAATTCTCGTTTCAAGTCCTAATGACTTAAAACACGACTTAGATGCAATTCTTGTTCAAGAGCCTTTTCAATAAAACCCGAAAAACAATAAACCAATAAAATTCCAATTAATTTCCAAAATTAATAATTTTATTCTTTCATTATTTTCAGAAAATAAAATTCATAATTTTCCCAAAATCCAAATCGCTTTCATTTCTCAAAAATCCCAATTTAATCAAAATTTTAAAATAATTTTATTTTAACAAAACTGATTTTAAAAGATAAAATTAAAATTAAATTAAATCGGGATTTTACGGACCGAAAACACGAAAAACACGAAACACGAAAGCGAGCCCGAAAGGGGCCTATCCGCGCGAGGCGCCGTCGCGCTGCAGCGCGCGGCATTTGCCGCTCGCGTGCGCGCGCTGGCCGCGCATCAAGCGTGCGCCGCGCGCAGCAGCGCCCGCCACGGCTAGGCGGGCTGGGCAGGCGTCCCGCGCTGTTGCGGGACGGGCTGGGCGGCGGCCCCGGGACGGCTCCCGCGCGGTTGCGGGAGGAGCTGGGTACGGCGACGGGCCTGGGCGTGCGACGTGCTAGCACGCCTAGGCTCGTTGCTTTTCGTGTTCGTTTCGTATTTCTGGGTTTCTCGAAAACCCGGTTCAATCCAAAAATTAAAATTCGATTTAAACATATTTCAATCAAAACGGTTTTCAAAATCACAATTTAAGAAAACAGTTTCAGAAATTCAGGAAAAATTACAGTTTCGTATTTCAGGCTTTCTAAAAGAACTCATGAATACCTAATTCGCATCTAAGCCTAAGAATTTCTACCAAATTCAGAATAATTGAGACGAATCAGAAACACGATTAACGAGGTGGCTCTGATACCACTTGTTGGAAAACACGAATCAGAAAGCAGCGGAATTTAAAAAATTTTCCCAACAAAAGGACCTTAGAACTCGCAATCGTGTAACCAAATTCGTAAAGATAGAAAACTTACTTTTCTTTTATTCTTTCTTGAAGCGTTTCAAGCCACCCAAGAACGCTCTTCTCGCGGCTTGATCCCCTCTCCTTGGTAAAGCTCGAATCTTCAAACTTCTAACTTGAAGTCTCTAGAGAAAGTCCACCAACTTGATCACAATCTAACTAGTAAGGATGCTAGTTCTCTAGTTAGTGTTTAGGCTTAACCTAGGGTTTAATTTAATCTTGGAGAAAGGAAGGTGTTCAACACATGAACCAAGAATTGTCTATTAGCTCCATAAGGAGCTCGAGCTCCCCTATTTATAGGGAAGGGGTGCCGAAATTCCTAGTCCTTTATGGGCTAGGATTTTGGTCCCTCTCTCCTATTACTTGATCATCAAGTATTTTCCAACTTTGACTTTGAATTCTAATTCAAGTCAACTTTTAAGAGAGCTAAAAATATCCAAACTATTTTTGGATAATTTTATACTTTATTTATTATAAAATAAATAACTTATTTTTATCTAATTAATTAATTCGTAATTAATTAACTAGATTATTTTCTCCAAAATTAGACTTTCTTTTTAATTCAAAATTAAACCAAAGTCTATTAAATAATTAACTAATTAATTATTTAATATGTATATAATATATATATACACACACGTGTGTGACACGTGTCACAGTGACACGTGTCTGTCACTCACGTGAGCCACACGTGTGACTTCACACGTGTGGAACCCTCTTGGCCCGATTAACTCGTTTAATCATTTTAAAGCCTTAACTCATGTAACCAAGTTGTTGTGTGTGACCCTCTAGGTTCTCAATTCAATTAGCAGTGACCCTAATTAATTAATTCACTTAATTAATTAATCAGTCCACAGATTAAACGACCATAGTCTAGCAACAGGTGTTTAACCCCTAGCTGAATTGGAATGTTCGGATTCGACAGAACCTTTAAGTCATTGATTCATGTGAGATACAATCCTCCTACTTACTATCTCTCAACCAAGATCTAGGGCCAGGGAATAATCAGAACCCTAATAATCCGGTCTTAAAGCTAAGTGCATTTCATATCCATTTGATCTCAATCCAAGAAACCCTTTTCTTGATGTCTTGATCTACTGCCTTGGCCAAGGACTCCATATGGCATATGAATGACTTACACAATAAGAGATCACCTTGCAAATGCAAGTGTAGGTCCTTTCTTGATTCTCATTCACTTTCATGAATCACTTGTGCAGCCCCAGCATAAGCCTTGAATCAGTTGTCTAAGGCGACACCCTTTAAAGCTTATACCAAAGACTACAGAGTTAACTCATAAAGTAACATGGAACCTCAAGTCTAAGGATCAATTAATCACATCAATGACTCGTGAGATATTTCCTAATCTGGAAGTTTCCATTTCCTGAAATAGAAACTTCCTTTCCCATTTAGGAATGTTCTCACACGGGGCACCTCAGTGAACTTACTTATTAAAGTAAACACCCTCATGTATCACGCACGTATCAACTATACACTTTGCACCTCCATGAAACAAGGTGGTCCTTCTTAAGGGCGTGATCCCACAAGCAAGCCTTAGAGGAGTCAAGTTGACACTCCCACTGTCTGTAGGACTCATCGGCTTGGAGTATTTTACTAATCATGACTTATGTGATATAGGGCTCGTTTCATGAACCATTTCACCTAAATGGTAGAGTCCTAAAGTCATCAGGATTAGGGGAGTTCTCATACATGCACAGATAAAGTAAACGCATACCAAACAAGAGCATATAAAGAAGTGTTGCCTCAATTCGTTATTTTATTCAAAGATTGTCTGTGATTACAATAAGGAAAAGCACAAAGCGGATATACAATCGGCTTTCTAGGGCACTATTCCTAACAATATCTGCATTTTGAAAAACTATTGTATTATTTAGCAATCGTAGTTGAATAACTTAATGAAGAATTATTTTATTAATATGAAACATTTATATTTGAATTTGTAGAATTATATCTAAATATTGAAGAATTATTGTGTTAAATTCTATATAAACCCCAAGCATGTATATATATGTATATATATAATAGTAATGTATATCAACTTAAGTATAAGTTTTTATGACATATAAAAAAAAGATGAAAGTTTACATAATTAAATAATTAGATTTAGTTGGTAGTTGAATAAAGAACTAATTTTATGTCAATATGAAGTATTCACTTATACATCTGTAGAACAATATCTGCATTTTGAGGAACTATTGTATTATTTAGCAATCGTAGTTGAATAACTTAATATAAAGAATTATTTTCTTAATATGAAACATTTATATTTGAATTTATAGAATTATATCTATACATTGAGGAATTATTGTGTTTCGCAACCGTTAGATGTTAAATTAAGAAGTTTTCTTTTAATATAATGAATTTATATTAAAATTTGTAGAATTAAATCTAAATATTAAGAAATTATTGTATTATGCAACCGTTACATGTTAAATAAAAAACTTTTCTCTTAATATTGAAGTATTTATATGTGAATTTCGAGCGTTATATATGTGAATTTTAAGGAATTATTGTGTTATGCACATCTTTTAATGATTTATAATGTATATTATAAACACATATTATATATATGTACATATATTATATATAAACATATAATATTAATTATTATTTAATATTTAAGATATAAGATATATATGTCTATATATTATATATATATTGCCCCGGTCTGGGCTTCTTTGTTGACAAAAAAAAAAATTATATATATAGATATATAATATTTAATAAATATATATATATTATAAATATTTTATATTTATACATAATATACTTATGTATATAATATTATATGTATTAATAAATATTATATATTTATTATATAATATATACATGTATACATGTATATATTATATAAATATACATGTATATATTATATAATAAATATACATATATAAAAAAGGAAAAGCATGGGATTGAACCCAAGACCTCATGAAAAGAAAATGAGCATCCAACCAACTTGGATACAATCCATTGATGTTTTGTTTGAACGAAATTTTATTTGACTTTTAAATATACTTAACGGTTTCGTCCAAAATTTAACGGTTGGGACAAAAAATGTAACAAAATGAAATCAACGGGACTATTTTTGTCTAATTCTAAAAGAATGAGACCAAAATTGAAAACGGCGCAATCCTATGAGACCAAAAATTTAATTTGCTCTATTTTTTATTATTCGTTTATTTTTATTCCATATAGCAACGAAAAATCCGTTACTAAATTATAAATATTTTATTAATTTTTTTAATCATATGTTTATAGCAACGGATTTTCCGTTGCTAATCTTTTTTATATTTATTTATTTTTATTTCTTTTTTTTTCTTCCTTATAACAACGGAAAATCCGTTGCTAAATAGCTACGGATTTTCCGTTGCTAATATTTTAAATATTTGTTTATTTTTATTTCTTTTTTTTCTTCCATATAGCAACGAAAAATCTGTTGCTAAATGAGCAACGGATTTTTCGTTGCTAATATTTTTTATATTTATTTATTTTTATTTCTTTTTTTTTCCTTTTATATAGCAACAGATTTTTCGTTGCAAATATTTATAAATATTATATTATTTTTTATTAGGTTTTTATTTTAATAGCAACGAAATTTCTGTCGCTATATATACCAATTTATTTATTTTTTGTATTATTTAATTTTAGCAACGAAAAATCCATTGCTATTT
Organism: Lantana camara; assembly: GCA_037501455.1. Lineage (NCBI taxonomy): Eukaryota > Viridiplantae > Streptophyta > Magnoliopsida > Lamiales > Verbenaceae > Lantana > Lantana camara. Next base: position 94,763,384 of record CM074857.1, on the reverse strand, counting down.
TCCGTTGCTAAAGCATTTTGCCACGAATTTTTTTTCGTTGCTATGTCCGTTTCTAAATAGCAACGAATAATTTCCGTTGCTATATGACAAATTTCTAGTAGTGTTAGTGGGTCTTTTTTTTTTTTTTTTTTCTAAGAATCGGTCAAGCAAACCGTGAAATTTTTAATGAAGACCCCTCTCATTTATTACCAAACTAACAAAGAGGAAAGGCAAGGATCCCATCCAAGCATCAAGTAAGGAAGTTAAACAAAAACGCTCGTGAAATAAATGAGGCGTGAACAATTTTAGCCTATTAAATAAACAACAATTAGTACCATTTGAGGACATACGTATCTCAATCACCATTAGATAACCCAGCTAGCAGCTAAGTCTCAGGTCACGACAACCGAGTTAATCACCAGAAATATTGCAAGATTCAAACTAGCGTGAATCAGTGCCTTATTCCCCGACTGGGACTGGCTTGAAGATCTTGCTACTTAAAATCTAGTTCGGACTAACAATGACGGATCGTGTACAATTATAGAGATTAATCAAACATCTAGCAACAACATTTCTATTATCAAATTATTTAAAGGAGCACTTTCAGTTTGCCTTATTCTCGCGAGGCCGAAAATAAGAGTTACAGCACCGACTCAAATTCAACACATTAAATTCTTGCACCATCAACAAGCTTTCATCCCTTCAACGTTAAATAAGTATAGCATACATACTTCACCCATAAAAACTAGTTATAATAATAAAAAAGATACTTAATAGTGGCAAATTTATACCTCTTTGCATCCATAATATTATCTCCCCCACGCAAATCAGGTCTCTGCATATTCTCTAAGATAGGATCATAGGGTGGATCTTTATTATACATATCATGACTAAAAAATTTAAAAAGAGTATTCATAAGGAAAAATAGTAAATATTAACGTATACAGATACCCGGTAATCCCCATTTGTCGAGGCATAGGAAATCTTGTAACTCTCTCATTAGTGGCATATCTGAAAACTCTCACTTCTGTTGTGTCTCAGCCCCTTTTTAGCAAGGAAATCTGCTACATTGTTCCCCTCACGAAACACATAAGTTATCTTTAAATTCATGGATTCTTTTAGGATTTAAAATTTTACCAACAGCCTTTTGCAACCTTATGTCTTCGATTTTGCCTCGTTTAATCGAGGCATTCGTTACTTTTACATCCAGCTCCACCCACAGATTCAAGTAACCCAAACTAGTTGCAAGTTTCACTCCATATAGCACTGATATGAGCTCCACTTCATCGTTGGTGGCTATGTTTATACCCAAGCTAAAAGTTGCCATTACTTTTGCCTCATTATTCCTAAGTACACTACCCGTCCCTACCAACCCCTGAGTTTTCCCAAAAAGATCCATCAGAGTTAAGCTTAATCCATCCTTACAGAGGCCTTTCCTTATGCACCAATCTTGCTATCTTGGCTTTCTTGGCCTCCATGAGAATCCCAAATAGCTTGGCAGCTATGAAATTCGCCCACCACCATAAGCGTTTCAACCTTCCAGTTTTATTAAAGTTCTTAATATGCGTATGAACCCTCCGAATAATCCAATATGTCAAGAATGAGTCTCCATTATTTTTTTTTTTCTATTTCTCCCCACCCAAATATGCCATAGGATAAGCAACGGGACTACAATTCTCTCATGTTTATTCATTCCAAGAGGTGTTGCGTTAACCCAAGTTTGTAGCCGTGTCATAACCGTTTCGCTGTGGGATAGCTGTAAACGAAATATATTAGGCTTAATTGATGGCCTAAATTCCTTACCGCAACATTATTTTTAGCCAAGAATAATGGATTCACTTGTGTGGATATCTTATTTGGCTGCACATTCCTCTTATTGATTTTTGTTACTGTTATAAATTAAGGACTACATTGTATTACTTGTTGTTGTCAATGACCTAAACAAGAACTACAATTTATAATAGAGATACCCTAATCACTATCCTAAAATAAGCCATAAATTAAGACACTAAATCATGAAAATATAATAATTAATCTACTTTTTGACCAACTATTCCAACACTCCCCCTCAAGTTGAATCATCGGATCTCCGATATACAACTTGCTCAAGACTTTGCCGATATCTCTTCTCCGGTATTGTTGATTTTCGGCGACTGCTTTCTTGTCACTGGCAATGCAGTCCTCGCGATTCTTGGTGCGAACGGATCTGCTTTTTTTTCTTTTGACAGTTTGTGCTCGTGTCAAGGAGCCTTGCATTTCTTCTTTTGATAGTTTATGCTCGTATCAGGAGCCATAATTTTTTTCTTTTGATAGTTTATGCTCATATCAAGGAGCCATCTTTTTGTTGACAGTTTAGGCTCATATCAAGGAGTCATTTGACAGTTTATGCTCGTATCGAGGAGCCATCTGACAGTTTTTGCTCGTATCGAGGAGCCATGGTTTGATTTTGTTGACAGTTTTTGCTCGTATCAAGGAGCCTTGATTTATTGACAGTTTATGCTCGTATCAAGGAGCTATGATTTAGACAGTTTATGCTCATATCGAGGAGCCTCTTCTGCTGTTGTTGACAGTTTATGCTCGTATCAAGGAGCTTCTTTTGATTTTGTTTGAGGCTGCTCTGCCCTTTTTTTCTTGACGGCATCTTTCGAACTCTTGTCGTGCCGTCTCTGTTTTCAAATGACCAATTTTCTTTTTTTCAAACGACTCATCCTTTTTTTCCAATTGATCAACACTTGTGACCCCTTTTTTTTCATTTTTCTATATTTTTTTTTTTCCTCTTTTTTCTTCTTTTTTTTTTTTTTTTCTCTCTCTTTTTCCTTTTCTTTCCGTCCTCCCTTTCTTTTCTCTCTCTCTCTCTCCCGACAACACTCTCTTTCCTTTCTTCTTTTCTTTTCTTTTCCTTTTCCCTTTTTTCTTTCTCCTTTTCCTTTCCGTTAACTTTTTTCTTTCCCTCTCTCTCCTCTCTCTCCTCCATCATTGTTTTTTCATTTTTTTTTCACTCTATTTCTCTCATCCGACAATCTTCTTTCTTTTTCTCCCGATTCTCTCTCTTCCTTTTTCCTTTTGTTTTTTTTCCGTCTCTCTTTTTCTTTCTTTTTTTCTTCTCTCAAGAGTTTTCCGTCTCTTTCCTTTCTCTTCCATTCCCTTTCTTTCCTTCTTTTTCATTTTTCTTCCTTTCTTCACCAACCAGATCTGATTTCCTATTCTCCTTCATTTTTGATGAGCTTTTCGAATAATATGGGGGAAGGTGTTGTGGATCTAAAGCCTTCCTTGTTCTTCTTGCAGCACCACCACTTGCGCAAGGACACGCCGGGGTTCCGACACAGCGCCGCCGCTGCTCGCCGCCTGCGTTGGTAAAGCCTCCATCTCTTCCACCTTTCTTTCTTGCTTTTTTTCCTTTTTTTTTTTTTTTCCAGAAATCGGGACTTGAGTTTTCCAGATCTAAGCATTTGGCCGTGATTTTGTGCAGCGCAGCCGTCCTCCACTGTAGCGTCGCCGCGTCGCCATTTCTCCGCCTGATCAGGTGATGTCTCCAAGCCCCTTTTCTTCTTTTAATTTATTTCCGCATCCAAGATGCAGATCTGGGGAGCGGGGTCTTCTGTGGTGGAGCTAGCTGTGTCCGACCACTGTGGGCGGAGGCCGCCGGCGTCTTTTGTGGCCACCCCTGGTCACGGCGCTTGAAGGGCCACCTGGAGTCTTCCTTTTTTTTTTTTTTCTTTCTGCTGGTGGGTCGATGGCGGCAGTTTCGCCGCTGTCCTGCCGGTGTTTTTCTCGCTGTTGGCTCCGCCAACCTGATGGAAAATCGATTAGTGTGATTGATTGGTGTTTGTTGGGATTTTGATATTGCTGGCTAATTTAGTGGCTAAGGAATCAATGGGTTGTTTGGATTCCTCGCCGGTGTTAGTTCATTGATTGGAAAAAATGAAAATGGTTGGGAAAGGTATGGGTGCGTGATGAGCTAGGTTCAGATCCGTTCTCGGATCATCACCCGCTCTGATACCATGTTATAAATTAAGGACTACATTGTATTACTTGTTGTTGTCAATGACCTAAACAAGAACTACAATTTATAATAGAGATACCCTAATCACTATCCTAAAATAAGCCATAAATTAAGGCACTAAATCATGAAAATATAATAATTAATCTACTTTTTGACCAACTATTCCAACAGTTACTATATGATTCTCACCCTCTATCATGGGTTTTTTTTTATTTTCTGTTTCCTGATTCTCCGCTCCAGGCAGTAAAGATTCTGAATCTTTTGTTTCGTGTGGGATTCTCCATACTTGCCACGGACACCTTCCCTGCGCCATCGTTAGGTCTTCCTCTTATACCTTGCTTGGTGATCATTCAGCTGCTGCAAACTGGACAGGTTGGGTTTCCTGGTCGTGCCATCAGTGCCTGTTCCATTTTCAAAGTGTTGGTGGTTTATTCATGGTCTTCTTCCTGTTTGTGCAGCTACTTATACGATGACCAACATGGACACAGTGGAAACAATTCGCCTGAAGGTTTTTCATATGTGATCGAACACAAGATGTCATCAACCGACATTGCACACCGTAGTGGTTTCTCCAAATCAATCTGCACGTAGGCTCGCACATATATTTTTCTTTCGCTCCCCAATAAGTGTTTTTGTCAATCTAGTTAGGCGTTCCGACTGCAGATGCAACATAGTACATCATGTCCCCCTTATAGTATTCAACCGACACTTTTGGGATCCGGATCTATGTTCAAGGTTGTTGTGATGCAGTCATCTCCCCCTTATAATATTTAACTGACACTATTGAAATTTTGGCATCCATTTTCGGACTACTAGGTAGTGACCAGATATAACCTAGGGACCCTTCGTGAGTATAAACGAGGCCTTCGTTTTGTTATCAGTTTCAGGACAAAATAGCCGTGACCCAACTTCCCAAGATCACACCCGCTTTGAAGTTCCAAAACTTGTCCATACGTGTAGAGAGGAGATTGGCATTCAAACTCTGTCCCAAGATCCTAAGAATCAGTGTGTCCCTCCATGCAGCTTGTAATGATTCTCTGTAATCGCCCATAATAATGATACGAGTATATGATGGTCTTCTGTTGGTTCAATCAATGAATCTCTAACCTCCGTTCCAGCAAAGACTCCATGTAGGAGCCCTTATTTATAGTTGGCAGCGATTTCTTAATGTATTCCATATCTTGTTCTCTAGGCGATAAATTGTTCTTCCGCGCCGTGGGTTTGAATTTTTTGGTGTTTTTCCTCATGTGGTTAAATTCCTCGTTAGAAAGATGCGAAATTTTTTCTCTCTTTAGAACCATTTATTGCAATCACACATATTTTGTCATAACATTCTTAATTAGAATTTATTACATGAATTTTGTAATATACAAACCTTGTTTTTTTTTTTTTGCGACTAATCGGTCCAATCCCATTTTATTTTTTATATGATTGCGACTAATCGGGTTTCCTAAGTTATATTTTGCTCATAGCCCTTTGCTTTTGCCTAGTATTAGAATAAGAATTAGTTTACTTCTGTAGATACTAATACAATTGGATTAGGTTATAGATATATCATAAATGAAATATTTTTTAATTACCCAATCCATTGTTTACTTTGCAATATTGGAGTGGATTGTTTACATCGGCAGGCCTAGTCCATTTGGGGCAGGGTGAACTCTAATTATACCCTCTCAGATTTTATATGTTTTTCAGTGCGAAATTTTGTGGTAGAAGTATGTTTGATACACAAGGGGAATAAACATAAATCCAGTCAGCCCAGTCACTTTGAGCTATTTAACATCATCTTTTCGAATATACCCATCACTCCCGCTCCATCCCTAAGGCCTGCGATTGATGATAATTTCTACAAACGAGCAAGGAGGCTTTCTATACAGTTGTCACAAGACTGGTAATATGATCAAATGCACCTCCCAGGCTTCTTTTCATTTACTTCTCCATACTGGATCAATGGCTCAGTTGTTCTGTAAACTTCTTTCTTTTTGGTCAGTTTCTGTAAACTTTAATTTTATGCAAATTAATTTTATTTCTAAATATATAATTTATGTTGAAGTGTAAATATGTGAGTTAAAGGAAGATTTGTTTCATTATTTCTGAATGAATTACACCTCTTATAGGAAAAGCATAAATAGAGAATTAGACCCCTAATTATTTGAACAAAGATCCCCGTAACATAAGGGCCATGATATCTTTCCTAATTTCTGGAAACTCCCACTTCTGTTGTGTCTTAGCCCCTTTTTTAGCAAGGAAATTAGTTATATTGTTCCTCTCACGAAACACATGAGTTATCTTTAAATTCATGGATTCTTTTAGGATTTGAAAATTTGCCAACAGCTTTTTACAACCTTATGTCTCTGATTCTGCCTAGCTCGTTTAATCGAGGCACTCGTTACTTCTGTATCCAGATCCACCCACAGATTCAAGTAACCCAAACTAGTTGCAAGTTTCACTCCATATAGCTCTGCTATGAGCTCCACTTCATCATTGGTGGCTATGTTTATAGCCAAGCTAAAAGTTGCCACTACTTTTGCCTCATTATTCCTAAGTACACTACCCGCTCCTACCAACCCCGGGTTTCCCGAAAAAGATCCATCAGAGTTAAGCTTAATCCATCCTTGTAGAGGCCTATCCCTATGGACCAATCTTGCTATCTTAGCTTTCTTGGCCTCCATGAGAATCCCAAATAGCTTGGCAGCGATGAAATTCCCCCGCCACCATAAGCGTTTCAGCCTTCCAGTTTTATTGAAGTACTTAATATGTGTATGAACCCTCCGAATAATCCAATATGTCGAGAATGAGTGTCCATTATGTTTTTTTGCTATTACTCCCTACCCAAATATACCATAGGATAAGCGACGGGACTACAATTCTCTCATGTTTATTCATTCTAAGAGGTGTTGAGTTAACCCAAGTTTGTAGCGTGTCATAACCATTTCGCTCTGGGATACCTGTAAACGAAATATATTAGGCTCAATTGATGGCCTAAATTCCTTACCGTAACATTATTTTTAGCCACGAATAATGAATTCACTTATGTGGATATCTTATTTGGTTGTACATTCCTCTCATTAATTTTGGTTACCATTTGATTCTCGCCCTCTATCATGGGTTTTTTTCGATTTTCTATTTCCTGAGGCAGAAAAGATTCTGAATCGGTTGTTTCATGTGGGATTCTCCGTGCTTGCCATAGACACATTACCTGAGACATCGTTATGTCTTCCTCTTCTTCCTTGTCTGGTGATTATTCAGCTGCTGCAAACTAGACCCGTGGGGTTTCTCGGTAGTGCCATCAGTGCCAGTTCCATTTTCAAAGTGTTGATGGTTTGATTCATGGTCTCCTTCCTGTTTGGGCAGCTACTTATACAATGACCAACATAGCCACAGTGGAAACAGTTCGCCTGAAGGTTTTTCATATGTGATCGAACACAAGATGTTATCAACCTACATTGCACTTCGTAGTGGTTTCTCCAAATTAATCTGCACGTAGGCTCGCGCATATATTTTTCTTTCGCTCCCCAATAAGTGTTTTTGTCAATCTAGATAGGCGTTCCGACTGCAGATGCAACATAGTACATCATGCCTCCCTTATAGTATTCAACCGACACTTTTGGGATCCAGATCTATGTTCAAGGCTGTTGTGATGCAGTCATCTCCCCCTTATAATATTCAACTGACACTATTGAAATTTTGGCATCCATTTTTGGACTACTAGGTAGTGACCGGATATAACCTGGGGACCCTTCGTGAGTATAAACGAGGCCTACGTTTTGTCATCAGTTTCAGGATAAAATAGCCGTGACCCAACTTCCCAAGATTACACCCGCTTTGAAGTTCCAAAACTTGTCGATACGTGTAGAGAGGAGATTGGCATTCAAACTCCGTCCCAAGATCCTAAGAATCAGTGTGTCCCTCCATGTAGCTTGTAATGATTCTCTGTAATCATCCACAATAACGATATGAGGATACGGATGGTCTTCTGTTGGTTCAATCAAATGAATCTCTAACCTCCGTTCCAGCAAAGACTCCAGGTAGGAGCCCTTATTCATAGTTGGCAACGATTTCTTAATGTATTCCATGTCTTGTTCTCTAGGCGATAAATTGTTCTTCCGCGCCGTGGGTTTGAATTTTTTGGTGTTTTTCGTCATGTGGTTAAATTCCTCGTTAGAGAGATGCGGAAAATTTTCTCTCTTTAGAACCATCTATTGCAATCACACATATTTTGTCATAACATTCTTAATTAGAATTTATTATATGATTTGTGTAATATACAACCCTTGTTTTTTTAATTTTGTGACTAATCGGGTTTCCTATCACATTTTTTTTTTATGATTGCGACTAATCAGGTTTCCTAAGTTATAATTTGCTCACAACCCTTTGCTTTTGCCTAGTATTAGAATAAGAATTAGTTTACTTCTATAGATACCAATACAATTGGATTGGGTTATGGATATATCATAAATGGAATAGTTTTTCATTACCCAATCCATTGTTTACTTTGCAATATTGGAGTGGATTGTTTACATGGGCAGGCCTAGTCCATTTAGGACCTGGTGATAATCTATTTATACCCTCTCAGTTTTTAAATGTTTTTCAGTGGGAAATTTTATGGTAGAAATATGTTTAATACGCAAGGGGAATAAATATAAATCCAGTCAGCCCATTTACTTTGAGCAATTTTACATCATCTTTTCGAATATACCCATCACCCCCACTCCATCCCTAAGGCCAGCAATTGATGATAATTTCGACAAACGAACAAGGAGACTTTCTATAAAGTTGTTACAAGACTGCCAATATGATAAAATGGTGCACCTCCCAAGCTTCTTTTCATTTACTTTTCCGCACCGGATCGATGGCTCGGTGGTTCTGTAAACTTCCTTCTTTTTGGTCAGTGATTCTGTAAACTTTTATTTTCTGTGAATTAATTTTATTTCAAATATATAATTAATGTTGAAGTGTAAATATTTGAGCTAAAGGAAGATTTCGTTTCATTATTTCCGAATGAATTACACCTCTTACAGGAAAAACATAAATAGAGAATTAGACCCCTAATAATTTGAACAATGTTCCCATAACATTAGGGCCATGATATCTTTCCAAATTTCTGGAAACTCCCACTTCTATTGTGTCTCAGCCCTTTTTTAGCAAGAAAATTTGCTATATTGTTCCCCTCACGAAACACATGAGTTATCTTTAAATTCATCGATTCTTTTAGGATTTGAAATTTTGCCAACAACCTTTTGCAGCCTTATGTCTCCGATTCTGCCTCGTTTAATCAAGACATTCGTTACTTCTGCATCCACTCCACCCACAGATTCAAGTAACCCAAACTAGTTGCAAGTTTCACTCCATATAGCACTGCTATGAGCTCCACTTCATCATTGGTGGCTATGTTTATAACCAAGTTAAAAGTTGCCACTACTTTTACCTCATTATTCCTAAGTACACTACCCGCCCCTACCAAACTCGGGTTTCACCGAAAAGATCCATTAGAATTAAGCTTAATCCATCCTTGTAGAGGCCTTTCCTTATGCACTAATCTTGCTATCTTAGCTTTTTTGGCCTCCATGAGAATCCTAAATAGCTTGGCAGCTATGAAATTCCCCCGCCACCATAAGCGTTTCAGCCTTCAAGTTTTATTAAAGTTCTCAATATGCGTATAAACCCTTTGAATAATCCAATATGTCGAGAATGAGTCTCCGTTATGTTTTTTGTTATTTTCCCCCACCCAAATATACCATAGGATAAGCAACGGGGCTACAATTCTCTCATGTTTATTCATTCCAAGAGGTGTTGAGTTAACCAAAGTTTGTAGCTGTGTCATAACCATTTCGCTCTAGGATACCTATAACCGAAATATATTAGGCTCAATTGATGGCCTAAATTCCTTACCATAACATTATTTTTAGCCAGGAATAATGAATTCACTTGTGTGGATATCTTATTTGGTTGTACATTCCTCTCATTAATTTTGATTACCATATGATTCTCGCCCTCTATCATCGGTTTTTTTTCGATTTTCTATTTCCTGAGGCAGTAAAGATTCTGAATCTGTTTTTTCGTGTGGGATTCTCCGTGGTTGCCGCGGACACCTTCCTTGAGACATCGTTAGGTTTTCCTCTTCTACCTTATTTGGTGATCATTCAGCTGCTGTAAACTGGACCGGTTGGGTTTCCCGGCAGTGTCATCAGTGCCGTTTCCATTTTCAAAGTGTTGGTGGTTTGATTATTGGTCTCTTCCTATTTGGGCAGCTACTTTTACGATGACCAACATGGCCACAGTGGAAACAGTTCGCCTGAACGGTTTCATATTTGATCGAACACAAGATGTCATCAACCTATATTGCACTTCGTAGTGGTTTCTCCAAATCAATCTGCATGTAGGGTCGCGCATATATTTTCATTTCGCTCCCCAATAAGTGTTTTTGTCAATCTTGACAGGCGTTCCGACTGCAGATACACATGTTCCCCTTATAGTATTCAACCGACACTTTTAGGATCTGGATCCATGTTCAAGGCTGTTGTGATGCAGTCATCTCCCCCTTATAATATTCAGCTGAAACTATTGAAATTTTGGCATCCATTTTCGGACTACTAGGTAGTGACCGGATATAACCCAGGGACCTTTCGTGAGTATAAACGACGTTTTCGGCTTGTCATCAGTTTCAGGACGAAATAGCCATGACCCAACTTCACAAGATCAAACCCGTTTTGTAAGTTCCAAAACTTATCGATACGTGTAGAGAGGAGATTGACATTCAAACTCCATCCCAAGATCCTAAGAATAAGTGTGTCCCTCCATGCAGCTTGTAATGATTCTATGTAATCGCCCACAATAATTATACGAGGATATGGATGGTCTTCTGTTGGTTCAATCAAATGAATCTCTGACATCCGTTCTAGCAAAGACTCCAAGTAGGAGCCATTATGTTGATAATAAGAGAAATTTTGGATTGAGAGTTGTATGAATCCATTGTATTGTGTATTAAAGATACAGAGATACTCCTAAATAAATAGCTTACACCTACTAATTACATGCCCCCAATCTAGCTACGTACAAGGAAAGAGTAATTAGGGCGAATCCTTTCCAAAGACAATAGGATCTCCAACACTCCCCCTCAAGTTGGATCATGGGGGTCGAGCATGTTCAACTTGGACAGTGACGTGTGGAAGTTCTGGCTAGTAACTGCCTTAGTCAAAATGTCAGCAAGCTGGTCCTCAGATCTCACAAACGGGAGCTCAACTATCCCTAACTCGATTTTTTCTTTGATGAAGTGGCGGTCGATCTCCACGTGTTTTGTTCTGTCATGTTGTACTGGGTTCCGGGAGATACTTATTGCTGCTTTGTTGTCGCAGTATAAGTCAATGCTTCCTTCTGGAGGGAAACCGATCTCTGTTAGAAGCTTTCGAATCCATAAGACTTCCGTGATCCCTCTGGCTATCCCCCTGAATTCTGCCTCGGCACTGGAGAGTGCCACAACCTTCTGTTTTTTGCTCCGCCAGGTGACAAGATTTCCTCCCACGAAGGTGAAGTATCCGGAGGTAGATCTCCTGTCTGTGATGCTTCCGGCCCAATCAGCATCGGTGTAGGCACTAACCCGAGTATGCCCGTTCCTAGCGAACATAAGTCCCTTCCCGGGGGAGGATTTTAGGTATCTCAGAATCCTCATGACCGCCTCCATGTGTTCCTTGCTCGGATTGTGCATGAATTGACTTACAACCCCGACGGCATAGGCAATGTCTGGTCTAGTATGAGCCAAGTAGATCAGCTTCCCCACCAGCTTCTGATATCTCTCTTTGTCTGTTGGTGTTTGCTCTGGATAGATTCCCAGTTGGTGGTTCTGAGTCATGTGTCTCGGCTGGTTTACAGTCCAGTAATCCTACTTCTGTCAGCAGGTCAAGAATATACTTCTTCTGTGAAATGAAGATACCTTTGTCAGACCTCATTACTTCGATGCCCAAAAAATATCTCAACCCCCCCAGGTCCTTCATTTCGAACTCCTGTGATAGATTCCTCTGAAGGTTGGCTATCTCCTCAGTATCATTCCCGGTTATGACCATATCGTCGACGTAGATGACCAGAAGGGTAATTAGCTGGTCCTTTCTTTTGAAAAACAGAGAGTGGTCTGAGTTGCTCTGATTGTACCCGTATTTTCTCATGGCCTGAGTGAATTTTCCAAACCAAGCTCTGGGAGACTGCTTGAGTCCGTAAAGCGATCGTTTCAATCTGCATACCATTGGTATGTCTCCGTGGTCCTCAAATCCTGGCGGGGGGTCCATGTATACTTCCTCCTCGAGGTCCCCATGTAGGAATGCATTCTTTACGTCAAACTGATGTAGGGGCCATTCGTAGTTGGCAGCTATGGACAACAGAATGCGGATGGTGTCCAGTTTGGCCACTGGAGAAAAAGTCTCCGTGTAGTCAATGCCATAGGTCTGAGAATACCCTTTGGCCACCAACCTGGCCTTGTACCTCTCGATTGTCCCATCCATCCTATATTTGATATTGTACACCCATTTGCAACCCACAGAGCGTTTCCCGGCTGGGAGTGGGCACACCTCCCATGTTTGGTTCTTAGACAGGGCGTTGATTTCTTCTTCCATTGCCTGTCTCCAAAGGGGGTTTGCTTGGGCCTCCTTTATGGTTCTGGGGATATCATGAGAGTAGACAGCATGGAAGAAGGCCTGGAGTTATGGTGAACAGTTGGAAGTAACATGGTGGGCCACCGGATACCTGGACCTGCTCACCCTTTCTGGGCTATACCTGTTCGGCGGAATCCCCCTGTTCTGTCGAGGAGGTAGAGTATATGTATTTTGAATGGAAATAGGAGGATCTGGATTGCTTACCTCAGGGATATTCGATGCCGGGGGTTCCTCTGGGACGGGTGAGAGAGATGGATGTGGAGTATCAGTATCAGTATGCTCGGAAGGCGGGGTGTACTCCTGCAGTGGTTCCAGCCATTCACACATCCAATTCGTCCCCTCACTTGTATCTTGCTCCCCCTGAGGGGTTGAATTGGAAGGTGTCTTGAAATAGTATTCTGTTTCCAGAAAATTCACATCCATGGTGATATAGTGTCGTTTGCCTGTTGGATCATAGCAGTGGTAACCTTTCTGAGTCGGGTTAAACCCAAGGAAGACACATCGGACTGCGCAAGGGTCAAGTTTGGTCCGTAAGTGCTTTGGAGTATGGACGAAGGCAACGCAGCTAAATACCCTTGGAGTGAGTAAGAGCACGGACGGAATGGAGTGGAACTTCCGAAGGACGTCTAGGGGAGTTCCATGTTGTAGTGCCCGTGTGGGAAGCCGATTCATAACATAAACTGCAGTCGAGACCGCCTCAGCCCAGTAGGAGTTAGGGACTTGAGCCTCCAACAGAAAGGCCCGAGCACTTTCCAGTATGTATCTATTTTTCCGTTCTGCAACCCCATTTTGCTGTGGGGTGTGAGGACAGGTTGTCTCGTGAATGACCCCATTTTGAGAGAAAAAGTTTTGTAAGTTCTGGTTGATGAACTCCCCTCCATTGTCAGACCAAAAGACTTTGATCGAAGCAGAAAATTGGTTTTGTATCATCTGGAAAAAATTCCTGATCGTGGCTAGAGCATCGGATTTCTGGTTCAAGAAATAAACCCAAGTGAACCTCGTACAATCATCAACAAACAAAATAAACCATCTGAACCTGGAATTAACATGACTTGGAGTGGGTCCCCAAACATCAGAGTGAATTAACTCAAAGGGAAAATCTGCTTTATTACTAGAACTTGGATAAAATGTTCGGTGACTTTTTGCAAGTATACAAGTATCACACTGAGACAAATTTGATTCTGCCACTAATTTTGGGAACACTTGTTTCAAATATTGGAAGGAAGGGTGGCCCAATCTGCGATGCCATAACCAAAGTTGCTTGTGATTTTTCCCTTGAACTAAACGACTTGAGCCAGCTTGTGAGGTGTCTTGAATGTAGTACAATCCATCTCTCTCAATACCACGCCCAATGATCGCCCCCGTACGAATATCCTGTAAGAGGCAAAAAGAGGGAAACATCAAAACTGTGCAATCAAGCTCCTTCGTAATTTGACTAACAGAGAGTAATTTTGAGGTGAGAGAGGGGACAACTAGACAGTGAGATAAATTTAATTTCTCAGATAATTTCACATTTCCCGCTCCAATGACCGGGTAAGAGAGGCCATTTGCATTTATCACTGTCTTTATTCGAGGGGTGGTAGGGTTCCGGATATCATGGGCTTCATTTGTCATGTGATCGGTGGCTCCCGAATCGATAAGCCACTCAGTGTTTTGGTTCAAGTTATGGGCCTGCATGAAATTTTTTCCAATTTCCAATTCATTACTGCCCAATTTTATTCCAGTCGGCCCATTCACGGTTTCATGCTTCTCATTGTTTTGGATTTTAATTGGGCTAGCCGACCCACACACCATACTTCTATTTCCATCCGGCCCACACACCATATTAATGTTTCCAGCCCAATTATGGTTTAGGGTTGAGAATATGTTACCTGGTGTGAATTCCGCCGTCCCCTTACCATTTATAGAGCTGCTACTGCTGGGTTCTTTGTTGCCGGTGGTGTCGCCGCCGCTGATATCACGGCTGTTGGTGGCGCCGCCAGCGGCGTGTGTGCCTCGGGTCAAGGCCGCCTGTCCTTGCTCTCCTGTGATGCCGTAGCTATCATCCCTTCCCATCACGAAATTCGCTTTGCCGGCCGGTGGCCCATGAGAGCCGCCGGCGGCGGCGCCGGCAGCCTTCTTCTTCGCCTGATACTCCGGCCACCAGTCCGGGTATCCTATCACCTGGAAGCAGCCTTCTTTCGTGTGTTTTGTCCCCCCACAGACAGAGCATTTTTGAGTTGAGCCGTGGCTGAATTTCTTGGCCGGATTCTTGTTTTCGCGGGATGATGAGCCCGTCTCTGACCGCATCTTGGCCGCCATTCCACCGCCGCCGGAGGGTTGATCGTTCATTGCCGTGAGACAGCGATCTTCTCTCCTGATGGCATTATATGCTTCTTCCAGAGTGGGTAAGTTCTGATTCTTGAGCAAATCCCTCTTAATCGGGTCGAATTTTTCGTTTAATCCCCATAGAAAGGCAAAAACTCTATCCTCTTGCTTTTCTAAATTGTGAGTCTTTCGATCCTCAGCACACTTCATCGATTGGGGCTGCCGAAAATCAATTTCTCTCCAGAGCCCTTGAATAGTTCGGTAGTACTGATCTACGGACGTATCAGCTTGGTTAGTCTGATAGGCCTGTTGCTTGAGTTCATACAACTTCAGCTTATCACCGCCGTCGTTGTAAGTGGCCTCGATTTCGTCCCACAATTCCTTCGCGTTGGGGCAGAGTATGAATTGTGCGGCGATTTCGGGTTCCATTGAGTTGAGTATGATGCTCCGAACAGATCCATCCGTCTGTTCCCACGCGGCATATCAGGCGTCGTCTGGGTCAGGGGATACTGTCTTTCCGGTAATGTATCCCGTTCTTCCTCGGCCAAGTAGTACTAGTTGGACTGTTCTTGACCATATTGCATAATTGTTATCGTTGAGTTTGATATTGATGGTTGTTGTGTTGGTTGGTTCGGGCTGTTTTTGCCGAAAGAGTTCTGCCATTTGGGCAAGAAACTCTGCCGGTAACGTTGTTGATTTTGTGGGTGATGCCATAGGTAGATGATGAGCAAGGTATTCGATTCGATTATTGAATCGAAACCCGCTCTGATACCATGTTGATAATAAGAGAAATTTTGGATTGAGAGTTGTATGAATCCATTGTATTGTGTATTAAAGATACAGAGATACTCCTAAATAAATAGCTTACACCTACTAATTACATGCCCCCAATCTAGCTACGTACAAGGAAAGAGTAATTAGGGCGAATCCTTTCCAAAGACAATAGGATCTCCAACACATTATTCATAGTTGACAGCGATTTCTCAATGTATTCCATGTCTTGTTCTCTAGGCGATAAATTGTTCTTCCGCACCGTGGGTTTGATTTTTTTTTGGTGTTTTTCCTCATGCCGTTAAATTCCTCGTTAGAGAGATGCGGAAAATTTTCTCTCTTTAGAACCATCTATTGCAATCACACATATTTTGCCATAACATTCTTAATTAGAATTTAGAAAAAATTATCAAAATCGTCCCGTAAAGTGGGCCACTTTTAGTTTTGGTCCCAACAGTTGCCAATGTCTCACTTTTGGTCCCATAAAGTGGTATTTGTCTTAATTTTGGTCCCATTGACCATTTTCCGTCCAAAATAACGGTTGACCGTTAAAAAAAGTTACTTTTCATCCTATTTTCTTAAAAAAATTACTTTTTACTCCGTTAAAAAAAATTACTTTTACTGTTAATATATATATATATATAATATTATTATATTATATTATACGTATATATACATATATTATATTATATATATATTATATTATATTATACATATTATATACATATATATATATATTAAACACGTATAATATAATATATATATATATATATATGTATTATATGTATAATACGTATATTATATATTATATTTATAATATATAATACATATAATATTTTATAATATAATATATATATATATATAAATATATATATATATATATATATATATATATATATATATATATATATATATTACATTTATACCAGATCAAAAAATTTATTTCTGGGATGGTTAGAATTCGAATAAGCCGAGATTAGATTTAAAACCGAAGTCTGGTTTCGCCCGTTTTGTTGCCATGATTTAGGCGTTTTTAGGGCTTGCCACCATGACTGGTTAAGAATCATATCTATAGCTTATTTAATTCTGTAAAACTACCATGTACAGTATAAGGTTTTTGATATGGGCTTTATAAAAGTTTACATTCACTGTATTTATTTCCGCCTTAATAAAAGATCCTCTCTGTCATGGTATCAGAGCCATGGGTAGTGATCTTAATTTATGGTAATATTCAACACAACCATTCTGTATATGATAAATATGTTTAGAAACAGGGATACTGTTAAAAACAGTATCGAAGAGGAATATGATATCCCTCAAAATCTTGATCTTCTTAATAAATGGACTATTCCTAAAATAGATCCTACTGTTATTTATAAATTTGGAACTTTTGATAGATTAAGTTTCAAGCATGTGGTAAAAACTACGGAAGAAACCATTTCTCTTAATAAGGATGAAATGATTATTAGATTGCTTAATAATAGAGACCTCAATAAATATAGAGGAATTTATAAATTCATCCATATTGGATTAGTGCAAGTTGCTTTTAAACATTTGACTTTAGAAGGTTTGCCTGAGAGTTTTATAGCTGCTCTTAGAGATGGTAGAAATTTAATATGGAAACAATCATTAATGGGAATTATACAATCCAGTCTGGCCCATGGTCCAGTTTATTTTAATGTTTATCCTAATTTGCAGTTATCTTTATCTGATGTTAATATATTAGATGCTTTAACTCTTAATATTAAAACGCATGGTTATAATTATGCACCTGGATCTGAAGTTATATGTGTTTGTTATAGAATTTATTACAAACCTCTTCAGACTTTAAATCCTAGATGTAAGATGGTTGATAAACCAGCTGATGAAACTATTCTTATAGAAAGTAATTTTAGCAGATCTGAGATTACTACTCGAAGATCTATTAAATGGGATGAAATAACTTTCCCTGAAAATTGGATAATTGAGCAAGCTGTCCCTGCTCAACCTAATACTAGTTATAATCCAACTAGTATTCTTCAAACTTTTGAAGGAAACGTTCAAATAAGTTTTGAACCCCCCAAAAATTTTAATAGAGGAAGTAGTAGATCTTATGCAAGATCTAAATCTCATCATCATATTTCCCCTATATATTTTACTCAATCTCCTTCAAGAGCTTCTACTTCTCAAATAAGAGAAACAGAATCTGTTGAAGAATCTGATTTTGAAAGGGTTGAAGAATTAAAAATTCAACCTGATAATATTGTGAAAGGCATTTACAATGTCAAAGATGCAGATATAACTGCTTCAGAAATGAATTTTTCTTTATGATGATTAATAAACCCAAAATTGATTTTAGCCCGGGATCTCCGGCAAGAAAACAAATTCAAAATGATTTTAATCTTCCTAAATGGGAACCATTTAAAAAATGGCTTTATGAAAACTTTTCTAAAGAAGATAGAAAAATATTTACAGAAGAATTTTATAAAGATCTTTCTGAAAAAAATTTAAAGATATCTTTTGTTCCTTGGTTTATAACCAAGTATGTTGAAAATCATATTTCTGTAATTGAAAGGGAATACAGACTTACTCATAGTGGAGAAGTTTTGAAATCAAATTTTCCCCCTCCTTATTCTTTCTCTATAGAGAAAGGTAATGAGATTAGATTTTATAATGCATTTCAAAAATTATTTGAAAACAATACTTTGCCTATTACTTTACAACATATGAACAATATGGTTCAACAGCATAATTTTACTAATATGTATTTAATAGTTTTAGGAGAAAATATTTAAGCAAAAGAGTTGAAAAACTTATCTATGATATTAATAATTTGAAAATTCAGGATAATAAAGAAAAATTCCAAGAATCATCTAGTGGAATTATCCCTAGTGTTCAACCTCCTCCGGAAGTCAAGGATTTTAAATTAAAATCTATGACTGATCTTGAAAAAATTCTTGATGAAAAATTCAAAGGGCTTAGAATTAGTGCTCTTAATAAAGAATTCGAAGACAGTATGTCTGATAATGAAGGTTTTCATAAAACTGTTAAAGATGAGATTAATAAATTATCAAAATATGCTGATAAGCCAACTCAAAGGATGTATTATTATCCTAGGCCTACTCCTCAAGATGTTCTTCTTGAGGAAAATGAGTATATGTTTAATAATTCCTACAGCGGGAAAAATATTTATGAATGGAATATTGATGGATTTGCGGAAAGACAAATCTATAATACTGTTCATAGGATGCTTATGTATAGCACCATTTGTAAAACTAATGGTAATAGAGATAAAGATATTGCCAAAATGATAATTGCTGGATTCACTGGTCAATTAAAAGGCTGGTGGGATCATTATCTTACTGATGCTAATAAGCAGGATGTTTTAAATACTATTAAAACTGAAAATGGGATTGATACCCAAGATGCTGTTTATACTTTGATTGTTAATATCATTGAACATTTTACTGGTAGATTTTCGGAAAATAGTGATAATATCAGGACTCTACTCCAGAATTTCAGATGTAAAACTCTTACATCTTTTAGATGGTATAAGGATACTTTCCTTAGTAGTGTTATGGAACTTCCTGAGTCTAATAGTACTCATTGGAAGTCCAAATTTATTGATGGTTTACCCTCTCTTTTTGCTGAAAGGGTTAGAAAAACCCTTAGACAAGGGGATGTTAATATTAATTATGATAGTTATAATTATGGTCAGCTTATAGCTGTTTGTAAGACGGAAGGATTAGCTTTATGTAATGAAATAAAGCTAAGTCAACAAATTAAAAAACATAATATCAGTGAAAGAAGACAATTAGGTCAATTTTGTGATCAGTTTGGGATTTCTAATCCTCCTTTAGATAAGGATAAGAATAATAAAAGAAAGAAATTTCATAAATCTTCTGAGTTTTCTAAACATAAACATAGAAAACGTAGGGAGAAGAGAGAGATGAGAAGAGAAAAAAGGAAGACTAATAGTCCTCCTATCATTTGTCGGAAATGTGGTAAGATTGGCCATTATGCTAATCAATGTTGGACTAAGAAGAAAATCAGAAGCTTAGAGGTTGATGATAATATTAAGGATACTCTTTGCAAGATATTTTTAAATTTTGATTCTGAAACTGAAAAATCATCTTATTCAGATGATTTAGAAGTTTTAGAAAATGAAAACTATTCTTCTGAATCAGAAGAATGTGAACCATGTAAAAATGGTTTAACTTGTGATAATCAGGTAGATTCTTCAGATGTTGAAGAAGGTAATATTTATCAAATTCTTTCTCAATTTCAGGAAATAAATGTTATTACTAATGATAATATTCTTGATATTTTAAAAATAATTCAAGATCCTGATGTGAGATCAAAAATCATTGATCAGATTAATAATTCTAATAATTTAGAACAAAATCAAAGTTTTCAAAGAAATTCTGAACCATATACTATGGCAGAAGTTCAAAAAATTTTAAAAAAGAGACAAATTTCCAATCATCCTTCTACTAAAATTGATTTATCTCTGGAGATTCAAAATCTTAAAAAAGAGATAAAAGATTTGAAAAATGATAATAAACATCTTGAAGAAAGAGTTTTCAAATTGGAAATAAGTCGTGGAAAACAAGTTTATATTCCTGAAGAAGAAGAAGAAGGAAATCAAATTACTTTTTCTGAAGAAGATAATTTTCTTTCAACTCTTGAAATGGTTATATCCCAAAAATGGTTTATAAAAATTTCTCTTTTAATTGATGGAAATTATAAACAAGATCTTATAGCTCTGGTTGATAGTGGTGCAGATTTAAATTGTATCCAGGAAGGTATTATTCCGACCAGGTATTTTCATAAAACCACTCATTCTATAAGTGCTGCCAATGGTCAGAAAATGAAAATTAATTATAAACTTCCTAAAGCTTATATTTGCAAAAATAAAGCTTGTATTCCTAATAGTTTTCTTTTGGTAAAAAATATTACCAACCAAGTTATACTTGGGACACCTTTTTTAAAGAAAATATTTCCCATAAAGCATATTGATGAAAAAGGCTTTATTGGAACTTTTGAAGGAAAAGAAATATCTTTTCAATTTATTATTGAACCTTTTACTAGAGTTTTAAACCAAATAAAGGATTCTTTAATCGAAAGAAAAGAAAAACAAATTAATTTTCTTAAACAAGAAATTGATTTCAATAATATTGATAATATTTTGAAAAATGTCAAATTACAAGAAAAAATTAAATTTCTTTATAATCAATTCTCTTTACAAATATGTAATGATCATCCCAATGCTTTTTGGGATAGAAAGAAACATATAGTTTCTCTTCCTTATGAGGAAGAATTTGATGAAAAGAAAATTCCTACAAAGGCAAGACCTTGTCAAATGAATAAAGATTATTTAGATCTTTGTAAAAAAGAGATTGAATCTCTTCAATCTAAAGGGTTAATAAGACCCTCTAAGTCTCCCTGGTCATGTACAGCTTTTTATGTAAATAAAAAAGCCGAACAAGAAAGAGGAGTTCCGAGGTTAGTTATTAATTACAAACCTCTTAATACTGCTCTTAAATGGATAAGATATCCGATACCTAATAAAAAGGATTTATTGGATAGACTTTATGATGCTTTAATATTTTCCAAATTTGATTTAAAATCAGGATATTGGCAAATCCAAATTCATAATAATGATATTTATAAAACCGCTTTTAATGTTCCTTTTGGACAATATGAGTGGAAAGTTATGCCTTTTGGGTTAAAAAATGCCCCTTCAGAATTTCAAAATATCATGAATGATATTTTTAATCCTTATAGTGATTTCATAATTGTTTATATTGATGATATTCTAGTATTTTCAAAAAATATTGAAAATCATTTTAAACATCTTGATATATTCAAGAAAATAGTTATCCAAAATGGTTTGGTTATATCTAAGCCAAAAATGCTTCTTTTCCAGACTAAAATAAGATTTTTAGGCCATAATATTGAAAAAGGAAAAATAATTCCTATTAATAGAAGTATAGAATTTGCTTCAAAATTCCCCAATCAAATTACTGATAAAACTCAACTCCAAAGATTTCTTGGGAGTTTGAATTATATTTCCCCTTATTATAAAAATCTTGCTGAAGATACAGCAATTCTTTATGATAGATTAAAGAAGAATCCAAAACCTTGGACTGAGAATCATACTCAGGCTATTAAAAAAATCAAAAATAGAGTTATAAATCTTCCTTGCTTAATGCTTGCTAATCCTAATTGGGATAAGATTATAGAAACTGATGCCTCTGAGATAGGATATGGAGGAATTTTTAAACAGATATCTCCTCATAATCAACAAGAATATCTTGTTAGATTCCATTCTGGAAAGTGGAAAGACAGTCAGAAAAACTATGCTACTATAGCTAAAGAGATTCTGGCTATTCTTAAATGTGTTTTGAAATTTCAAGATGATTTATATAATCAGAAATTTATTATTAAGACAGATTGTCAAGCGGCCAAATACATGTTTAATAAAAATTTTGATCATGAAGTTTCTAAGCAAATGTTTGCTAGATGGCAGGCTCAATTAGCCCCTTTTGATTTTGAAATTATTTATAAAAAAGGAACTGACAATAGTCTTCCTGATTTTTTAACTCGTGAATATTTACAGGATGTGTAATCATCGAAGAATGACAGCATCATCTTCCCACATTTCTAATAGAAATATCAATTGGGAAAGAGCCAAGAAAATTCACAATTATGTGAAATATTTAGTATTTCTTGCTAGAGAGCATGAGAAAAATATCATCTTTTGGGATCATAGGATTCATGAAATTCTTGATCCAAGGAATAATCTGGATTATATCTCCAGGAAAAGTAGTTATAATTATGCTAGTATGAATGTTAATACTAGTATTGATAATCATGAAAGACTTTTAAATGAAATCACTTATTATATTGCTTAATTTTGCAGGTATGGAATCTTCTAATAGGAAGATGAATGTAAAAAATTGGGCAGAATTCAAATATGAATTCGATCCCCCTTTAATTGGTCCCTATGATATTAGGACTAATATTAAACCACCCGGACTTGATACCGTCTGGCGTTATAAATTGTTAATTTCAAAGCTTATAGCTTTACAAAAATATTTGGAAGCTCAAATTGAGCAAACTAAATCTTTATGTTTTTATCTTAATATGGATCATGGTCTGGACCATTATATTGAGGAAGATGAAAAAGAGCTTATAGCTGTGAAAAATAAATTACAAAAGCTAATAGCTTAATCCTATTGATATTTCAGGATGAGACCTCAAGGAGGCAGGAATTCCTCTAATAGAGGAAGAGGTGGAAGAACTATTGCCCAATTTGGCAATCAAAAGCTTATAGCTGAGAATATTGCAAATATTTCATCATCCTCAAGTAATACACCAAAGGATGATCCTTTATACAAGGAATTTCTAGCTTATAAAGCTAAGCAGGAGGGTAATACTCAAACTGCTCCAACCTATGCTAATATTGTAGGAGATGAAGAAATTGATTCATCTGAATTACCATATGAGCAAAATACTCATAAAGAGGTAATATTCCTCCTTGAAGATAAAGATTTGAGATGGAAAGATAATATCTGGCATCTCATGCAAAGATATTTGGATACTGCATCCTTTACTGCTGGTTCATATAAACAGCGAACCCATTTTGAGAATATACTCAAAGTAACAGGATCCTGTGAATTCACTCATTATTTTGCAGGAAAACAAACTAAAGTTTATAGCTTTAGTAAAGTGATTATCAAGCAGATAATATCTGCTGAAGAGTGGGGAATAAGTACACTCAGAGAAAGAGAATATAGTCTCCAAAATTCCCAAGTCAAAATTAAATTTAATTATTGGGATTATATTGAGGCATTTAATAAAGCATTCCTTTACCAGAATGAGCTTCATAAACATTCATGGTTTTTCAAAATTTGTCCAAATGTTTATAACAAGGACATTCCAAATTGGTTATACCAATGGTGGCTAAATTTTGGTCCTACAGCAAAAATTTTGCCAAATAATTTTCAGGAATTATATTCCCAATGGGTAGAAATTTCTCCCAAAATTCTTGATGCTCAGAACAATGGAAAATGGATTGAAGGAATGCCTTTTCTCCATTTTTTCACTGAATTTGGTATCCCTTGGATTTGGAAATGGGAACCAGAGTTGGGAGAAACCCAACAGAAGATACCCTGTTTATTCAGAACCTTTTATACTAAGTTCTGGAAGAAAATGCTGGCTCTTAATAAAGAAGGAAGTATGGAAGGCCAAGAGACCATTGATAATATCAAAACAAAAATTCATGAATATATTATTCAGGAGGAACAAAATAAAACTCCCAGTCCATTTGAATATATTTCAAAGAAATTATATTTTCAGAAGGGACAAGTTTCGGATGAAGAAAAAGTGGCTTCCTATCTTAAGGAAGTAAAGAAAGATTTAATGAAAAATCTGAGTTTTGATACACAATCCAGTGCCTCTATGGATACTTTATCCAATGAAGATTATTGTCCAGCTGGAGAAGCTCAGAATCCTTATGAGGATATGTTCGAAGATTTGGACCAAGTTATTCAAAAATACTTGAATAAAGAAGGAAAAGGAAAGGACAAGATGGGACCCTGAAAAAATAATATGCCAACCACCCATCAAATACCATTTGCTGGAAATAATTGCCAGCTGTTTTGTTTGCCGTGGTTTTAATAAAGTAACCATGGTTTTAATAAAGTTGTACTTGGCACATTCATAATGGTGCAAATAGTTTAGGATAGATTTTAGTTCCGGATTTCAAATCCGAGAATTTTGTGTATTTATAGGTCAGTTTGATACTGCATTAGGCAGAGCGAAAATTATCAAGTTTGTAAGTTTTCTAGTTTGTAAACATTTCATTCTGAGTGAAAAATTTTGCAATTCTGCAGACCTGGTGTCAAGAATTAAAAAGTAAGTAATTTTATTTTTCAGTTCTTTAAATTCTATATTTCTGTTTCTGCCGCCTAATATGGCCGGCTAATTCTATTTGTGTTGAATAATATCATAATATTAAGATCAATATTCATGGTGGATAAAAAAAAAAAAAAAAAAAAAAAAAAAAAAAGTACCAGATCAAAAAATTTATTTCTGGGATGGTTAGAATTCGAATAAGCCGAGATTAGATTTAAAACCGAAGTCTGGTTTCGCCCGTTTTGTTGCCATGATTTAGGCGTTTTTAGGGCTTGCCACCATGACTGGTTAAGAATCATATCTCTAGCTTATTTAATTCTGTAAAACTACCATGTATAGTATAAGGTTTTTTATATGGGCTTTATAAAAGTTTACATTCACTGTATTTATTGTATATATTATATTATATATATATTATATTATATTATACATATTATATACATATATATATATATTAAACACGTATAATATAATATATATATATATATATATACACGTATTATATATGTATGTATATGTACGTTACATGTATCATATATGCATATATATACATATTATACTATATTATATTATACGTATTATACATATATATGTATATTGTATTTTATATATATATATATATTATATTATAAAATATTATATGTATTATATGTATAATACGTATATTATATATTATATTTATAATATATAATACATATAATATTTTATAATATAATATATATATATATATTACATTTAAAATATTATATATACATATATCATATATATATATACACGTATTATATATGTATGTATATGTACGTTACATGTATCATATATGTGTATATATACATATAATATATATATATATATATATATATATATATATATATATTATACTATATTATATTATACGTATTATAGATATATTATATATATATATACACGTATTATAATATATAATACATATATATTATATATTATATATTATGTATATTATTCCACCAAAAAATATATATATATATATAATATATATTATCTTTTATTTGGGGTGAAAATATACAACTTAAATAGTTTGGGGGTGAAAATATGGAATTAAAATAGTTTGGGGTAGTTTTGAATATATAAAAGAATCAAAAGGACTAAAAAGTTATTTTTTTTACGGTCAACCGTTATTTTGGACGGAAAATGGTCAATGGGACCAAAATTAAGACAAATGCCACTTTATGGGACCAAAAGTGAGATATTGACAACTGTTGGGACCAAAACTAAAAGTGGCTCACTTTACGGGACGATTTTGATAATTTTCTCTTAGAATTTATTATATGATTTGTGTAATATACAACCCTTGTTTTTTTATTTTGCGACTAATCGGGTTTCCTATCACATTTTATTTTTTATATGATTGCAACTAATCGGGTTTCCTAAATTATAATTTGCTCATAGTCCTTTGCTCTTGCCTAGTATTAGAATAAGAATAAGTTTACTTCTGTAGATACCAATACAATTGGATTGGGTTATGGATATATCATAAATGGAATATTTTTTAATTACCCAATCAATTGTTTACTTTGCAATGTTGGAGTGGATTGTTTACATCGGTGGCCCTAGTCCATTTGGGGCCGGGTGAAATCTAATTATACCTTCTCAGATTTTATATGTTTTTCAGTGCGAAATTTTGTGGTAGAAATATGTTTAATACACAAGTGGAATAAACATAAATCCAGTCAGTCCATTCACTTTGAGCTATTTAACATCATCTTTTCGAATAAACCCATCATCCCCACTCCATCCCTAAGGCATGCGGGGCACAACAAGGCCATGAGCCCATCATAGTAAACAACCGTAAGTGATAGATACCTAACCCAAGATATTGTTAAACTGCAAAGTAAACTTATTCTAACTATAAAAACCTATAGATAAAGTTTACTATGGTAAGAAAGGAAATGTTGAGTAATCAGCCACTTTCCATCGTTTACTTCAATAGGAAGTTGATTCGTTTACTTATCTTTTTTACACTAGGCTGGGTCATTAGCCTAGCATATAAAATTGTTTACTTCCATACTGTTGGCGCCCGTAGGTAGATGGACGGCCCGCATGATCCGCTAGAATGTAATAGACGTAATAGCTGCTCAATTTTGAAGTTCTTAAATAGCCCATTCCATGCCAACTTATGACATTGTACCACTTTGTCCAAATGTTTAGTTTTATTAGATATATGCCATTTCATTAGGTGGCAAAAAGGAATAAACAATCTCAAAACCCTCCAGGCCGCTACTCTACATGTATACAAAACAATTTTTTTTTTTCTCATACCGTAAATCACGAACCGCAAAAACCATAATTATCTTTATAAATATACATTTTGATCCCATTTCCGAAACCAAAGATCTCCTAGAATCCAGACCCACAAACTCTTTTTGCCGAAAATAAATAGTTTTGATTAATTTAAAGATTTTTTTTTGTTTAATTTTCGAAGATGAGAGCTAAGCTTGTAGTGTTTCCAATGGGACAAAGAAGCTGGTGTTTCAGCCGATCAAATCTTCCAACATTTCTTTCACGGTGAAAGAACTCTGTAATAATTATTTTTCTTTTTTCTGATTACAAGAGCATGAATTCCTCAGAGGATTCAGAAAGTTGAGTTTTGCTTGTTATTGTGTTGGTGCTTGAAGCTTTTATGTTTTGGAAAAAAGGTTGAAGGCAGGGGAAAATTGGGACACATTGAAGATAAGGGCATGTTAGTCTTTTTCAATACAATCCGGCCACAACAAACCAAGCTAATGGGGTAACTAAGTGGAGTAAAATTGACATTGTTACACAGCCCACATAAAGTAATGTAAACAAGTCCATTATAAAAGATTTGGGAATTTAATCCATTTTTCCATTTTCAAAATTCAAACCCATTAGTTTGCAAAACTTCCAACTAAACGAGTTGTTTGTGTTGTTAGATATAACTATGCAAAACAATTAAAATATGTTGTTCATTTTACCTATTTGCTAAGCAATTACACTATTTTCCCTATATAAAACAGACCTCATCATTTCCTCAACCTTTCAACAGTAACAACCACGTACCCACGAATTCTGCACGTCCTCATCGTCGCCCATCTGCATGGGCTCCTCCTTTCTCCGCCCACGAACTGACTACACCAACTTCTCTGATGGCGGTGACTGGTGGAAGAGGAATAGAGATAAAAGGTGGTGAGGAGAGGAAGAAAAACAAAATGACAAAGTAAACTAATTCAATAGAAGAAAGGAACATAAATAATATCTTAGGGTCCGAAGTTATGATGCACCAGCACTTTTAAAAGTAGTAATATATCGTATTCTACAATTCGCTAGTAGGGATTAGTACAAAGGGTTAAATGGTTCTTTTTTCAGGGTAATGATTCATGTTCAATTCCTCTGACCACTTGGGGATGTGTGTTAAATTTTTTTTTTTTTAAAATGTATATTGTATCCTACACTTTTTATTGTAAACTTAAAAAAAATATATATGTCACCGTGTTGTATTGTAATTGTATCCCACGTATTCGTATTCATGAATAAAAAGGTAAAAAATGTGATTTTACTCATCGAATTAAGAGTATAAGGTAAGTCGAATCGGTTCACGAGCTAGAGGAGCTGGCTCGAGTAAAGTCAACTTTAGTTCGAATATCTTGAACTTGAATATGAGCTTTAATTTATTTATTTACAAGCTGGTAAGCCGACTCATGTGTCTTGACTTTTTATGTTAATAAATTATTATGTTTCAGAAATAATTGAAAAAATGTCAATAATGAGAATATTAGTACTTTTGACATATTAGTAAAATTATTAATAGTAAATTGATACTGTATTTGAAATTTATTTTAATAATTTAAATTAAAAAACATATATATAAGCTCATATGTAAACTCAAGCCTAATTTTTAAATTTTTTTTTTTGTTAGTTACTAATTAGTTCGAGTTTGAGCTTAATAGTAAGCTCGAAGAGCATGAGCTCGAGCCAGGGCATGTTTGAAGAATTTGCTGGATACATGCAGTACTCTCCCCAGACTGTCGATCGAACTTGAACGAGTTGGTCATCAAACAATTATGTTTGTAGAGCTAGTGGTAAGAGGAACGTCTTAAGATTGGAGAAAAGGTGCATCTTTCAAATCCAGGACCATCGAAATGTGCAATTACGGTGTTACAAATATGACCACACGTTTTAAAAATAAAATTATTGTACAATGGGTAGCTGACATAATATTATATATAAGTTTTGATATTATACTGCATATATGATAAAATAATACTTTTAAAAATTACATCCATTTTAATTTAGAGTAAGCGGAAGCTTAGACATTTGATAATGACATACCCTTTTCAAGTGTGCAATTCCTCTTGAACGGTGTCCAAATTTCAAAAACTGCAAAAGGGGAAAAAAACAAAGAAATAGGTTAAACAAAACAAAACACGTCTAATTACAATAAACTCCCCTAAGAATTATAGGCAATTACACCTTTTGGAAGTACAAATACTCCATTTGGATATTCAAAATTTAATAGGGAATACCAAGTTGTTTCTTGGTTAACGACATAAGAGTTAAGACTGCAAGCTTTAAATCCGTGTGATTTACTCGCAATCTTTTACTGCATGTGGCATTGCCCCTAAAGGGACAGAATGGAGGAACATTTCGTTCAAAATATTTTCATACAACTTATTATAGATCACATACTTTATACGAGATCTCAACGCAATGTCTTATCGAGAATCTCCGTGTGCAAGAGAGATGTACTCCAAACAAAGAACAATTAGAACATGGAGACAGGGGATCATCGAGAATCGAATAGATAAACTACTCTATGAGTGCAATGAATTAGAAAACATAAAAGAAGTCATTAGAAATTGAAGAAATAAGTTAATAAAAGAAAATTTGGATGAATTTTTTTCTGATTCTGCCAAAAAATATATTCAAGTTGTTCCAGACCAAAAAATCGAAAAAATTTGGGAAGAAACACCGGTGCAAAGTTACGAAGCAATGCATACAACCCCCAAAGATTAGGGGATGTTCGTAACTATCCCATTAATAAACGAGAAAAACCAAACAAAAAGATTTGGAGCTTCAGTAATCCTCAACAACTAGTACCTCACAGGTCCCCAATCCAGGTAATGGTCCATTCAAGATATGTCATCCATCTCAAGGCCTGAGTTGTTTGGGGCTTTTCCTCTTATTTAGACCCTGCAGCAGCTAAGCACCACAGTTTACAAAAAAAAAAAAAAAAAGAAAAAAAAAAAGATACTGAAAATGCTTATGAAATAAGCACAACTTTTATTACATTATCGAATCAAGAATTCGGAGACTTTTGGAAACACAAAATGTTGGGCACAAAGGCCTCTTTTACTATTTCATTAGAATACATGGCACCAAAACTGCCCTTATCTCTTGTACAACAGACGAAAGGGAAGAAATATACGAAAGGATTCTAGTTAAACCACAGCGAATATATCAAACAAAGAAACCATGCTCGTGCAAGCCAAACAACCAATTAATACAACTACGTACTTTGCTATGTCGTAATTAGAAAACAAGAACCGACTTCACAGCATCACATTGTTAGTGGCCGTTTGCGAGGGTGCCATTCTCAGTAGCTTTCTTCGAATAGAATCTTCTGTATTTGGAATCCACATGGGTGAGGAAGTATGTGCCGGCTGCAAGGAGACTACAGTCCTTGCTCGTCTCGAAGTCCTTGCCACCATACCTGTGCTCCATCACCTTCATTGTTTCCACAAATTTCTCTGGCTCGTACTGCACTCAACAAAACCATTCAGTATTATCCTTCTCATGAAAGAACAAAAAAACCCAGAAAAAAAACACAAATGGTGAAAAAGCAACAGAAAAAAGGAAACTTTTGGTAAGTGTAACCGTGGGGGGGTAGTGTTTGTAATTAGACAAACTCCCAGGGAGGTGTACTTAATTAACCAAAATTATAAAACCAGCTTACCTCATGCCTGGACTTTAACTTGTCAGAAACATTCATTATGGTTGCAATGTTCAAGAGGCTAAAAGGATGCTGACCCTCATTTACACAAAGGGAAAACATAGTGGACGTGAGCCCACTTCCGTATGAGAACAATATAACTCTCTGTCCTGCCTGAAACAAGGCATGAAAAAAACCCACTGAGAAACCCAGAAAGTTTCTACTTTACGGCAATAATTGTACCCTGAAACGAGAAGAAATGTGAATTTACCAAACTGCTGTGCTTATTGTGAATGAGGGATGCGAATGCTGCATAGAGCGAGGCGGTGTACATGTTTCCCACTTGTTTTGGAATCAGAGTTGATGGTGACACTTTTGCATCATATAATGGCTTTGCAACTTGTTGAGATGCCTGAAAATTTAAATAAATTAGCTAAAAATGATCATATGAACACATATAAAACTCTTGGGAACAAAATGTCATAAAGGAGTGGTTGGAGAACCAACAAAAATTCTCATTGAAAATTAGAATATGGAGAATAAAGAAAGAAAAAGCTCTCAGGAACAAATTATTTAAGTTGGAAATGAGAAATCTTTATTGAAACTAAATGTTTTAGTCCAAACCTTCTCGAGATCACGACTTTGGTAGCTTTCATCCAGGGTTAACGATGAAAATGGAGCCAACTTTTCTTTAGCAGCCTCATCAATAGAGCTGTAATTAACAACAAAAGATAAAATTAAGCAGAAGCCTTCATTAATACTGCGCTACTCTTTAACTGTAACAAAAGTGCTGACCTGGCATTCCTCAAAAAATCATTGTATAGAAGTCTAGCGAAGCTCTTCTGTACAAGCTGCTCATTTCAATGAAAAATTTAACAAAATTACATCAGATGATTAACTGTCTGGCAGTGGAGAAAGCAAAAACATTTAAAATACCATACTGCTTGTATTTTACATCAATTACCTTGTTGTATGGAGAATGAAATACAATGTAATCCGCATCAGAAACTGAAAATTGCTTCCCTTCTAGCTTCTCATACCTATCCCAAAAAAAAAAAAAAAAAAAAAAAAAGTTGAGCACGAAACGAGTAGAAATTAGATAGAACTAGAATAGTTAACTTTGCAGGAGGAAATTACTTGCTACAAACGCTTTCATAACAAGAATCGAGTGCCATGAGGTAACAAGTCTGAGAAAGTTTGCCATCAACTACAGGATATTCACTGGCGAGATCAGGCTTGTAAAAATCATAAGCGTGGGCCATGTGGCTTGCCCGGAGCTTGCTTTCGAAAGCAACAGGAGCATTCGGCCCTATTAGCATGGCAATAGCTGCAGCACCTCCAGTTGGCCTAGCGGGTCCCTCAGCATACACCTATCGATCGAAACTAATTTGGTTAAGAGTATACAAATGTATGAGAGAAAAAGAAGATCAAGTTAATCAACAAAAGGAAAAGTAACGGTAGTGTTCGCAAACCTTTTTCTCAACAAAAAAGCATCTTTTTATTGCTTTTTAATTATTTTGGCACTTTAGGTGTGTTTGGCTCCAGCTTACATTGCGCAGAAATAAGTTACAAGCTGGAAGCACTTGACAACCAACTTTTGGTTCTGCTTCTAGCTTCTATGTTATTTTTGTAATTCTCAACATTTCCATACAAACATTCAACAACTTTTTCCTTTTGAATATTGTCTGAACACTCCTCGCTTATTTTACTCCAATTTTTTACTACTTTAACTTCTACTTCGAGTGGTTAAACAGAAGTTGTGACTATATATCAAGGATAGAAGGATGAGAAGAGGATGTCATACCGCACTATCTGTGCAGACAACGAGGCCATATCGTCCATCCCATGAACTACTCTCCACCCAATTCACACAGTTAAATAATGCAGCAGTACCTCCATAGCAAGCATTAGTCGAATCGACACCTTCTATGTCAGTATTTCCACATTTCTAGTGTTCCACAAGGAAAAGAAAGAATAAACATAAGTAACCAATATTCATTAAGACATGCAAAAGCAGCCAATCAAGCCAGTGATCCTCTGCAACTTAAAAAATGACAACAGGAATCAGTAAACAGACATGTCTTAGGATTATCCATGTCTGTTCAACAAATTCTTGCGTCATTCTGAAAAAGGACATGATGGAGCAATTTTTTCATTTCAACCAATTTAAAGAAATTAAATAAGCAACTAATGCGATTTACCCTTACGGTGTCGAGACACATATGAAACAAGAAAATACCTCAAAGATGGGCATCAAGAATGTCTTAATGGATTTGCTCTTATCAAGTACAGTCTCACTTCCAACTTCAAGACGACCAATCTGCTTGGGATCAACGCCATACTTATCAAGGAGTGAAGTGACAGCTGTCATGCTATATATCAAAGAGTTAACTGTTGCTAGAGTAACAAATTTATTATTGTAACAAACTCTAGTTAATAAAAAAGGTTGAACCATCAGTTTTAGGGACTTCACAGAGAAAGATGGCGCTTATCATAAACTTAGAGCATTATTTTACACTAACAGTCTAACAGGGTAGATAAAAGCATGTAAGCATATAAAATTATCAAACACAAATAGTTACAGAGGATAGATTTCAGTATTCCAGATCAAAAATCAAGTCTGTAAGAGAAAAAAGCTCTGAATCTCCTCTTGCTTTTATCCCAAAGAAGTTACTTCACAACATTATACAATCTTCAAAAGTAATAGCACAATAGATACCTAAGTCATGAATAATATATCTTAAGAAGGACATGCCAAGACATAACAACAAAAGTTCTTCATACACCAACAAACATTTATGATAACTTAATATTCAGAGAATTTACCTCATGGAAATCACATCTTCAACATCACTACAAAAGGCCATGCAATCTTGTCCCAGCCCAATTGTGTATTTCCCTTTGCTTGCTCCATCATGTGCCTCCAACACTTCCTGCAGCACAGATTACACTATTCACTTCCAAACAGACATAGGAATCTAAAACATTTTATGTGGATAATAGGATAAGAGTGATCTTGTTAAAAGTTCTTAAGATACGAACAAAAAAAAAAAAACAAAAAAAACAAAAAAACATTCGAAAAACTTGTAGGAATAATGAGTAATTGCACTCCAAAACATAAAACATCAAAATCATCAAGTGGGTCCACTCTAAAAAATCCCAACACCAAAGAAAAATCAAATCAAATCAAATAAATCAAATTATATGCTTCCAAAAACCCAAGCTTGGGCTTCTCAGTTCTCCCCCTTCTTCTCAAGTGATTCCTCAAAAACCCAGATTAAAGAGAACAAGTTTGAGACCCAAAAAAAACAAAAGAACACAGCACATGGAGGAAAAAGTACGAACTAAAAAAGCAACCAAAAAAAAACACCAACTTTTCGCACACGTGACTCAGATGATTCGATCCAAGTTACCTAATAGCATCCAGTCCAGTGTTTACCTGCTGAATACAAGTGGGCGGGAAGTAGATTTCCATAGCCAAAATCCCCACATTCCTCGGTTGAGAAGAAGCCATCTCCTTTCTTCCTGCTTTCTTCTTTCGCCTCTGCTCCAATACAAGCAAGAAAAACAGATCGATCGAACGCTTTTCTCGAAACTCAAACAGTGGTTTATCTCCTGAAGCAGGAAATCCTCAAAGGTAGAGGCGAGAGGTGCGCTGCAGCAAAAGAACAGGCAAAAATGGCTGCCTCGGTGTCTAACTGTACCGTTAAGAGTTGGTCTATTTATAGGAGAGGAGAGAGAGAGTTGATACTTGATATCAATTATCAATATTCTTTTGCATCATTTTTTATTTTCTCCTAATTTAATTAGGCTTTTCCCAAATGCAGACTCACCTACATAACTTCTACAAAGAAGGACAATTGTTTGGGTAAATTCCACTATAGCCCCTGTAATTAACTTCAATTTGATTTTGCATCCATCCATCTATATAATATAAATTTTTTAAATACACCTTTCGCCCCCCAAAATATCCTCATTTAAAAAAAAATAATAAAAACTATACGGACAATTCCTCAAAAATCCCCAAGTGTAAATTGAATTTCCTTGTCACTCCCCAATTTTGAAAAAGTTCCTATTCACTCCCCAATTGAAAAACAAAATTTCTTTTCACTCCCCAAGGTTGTATAATAATTCAGGAATTGCGTACATTTTTTAGGGAATTGCGTATAAAAATCTCGAAATCTCGTATATACAAGATTCCGGGATTTTTATACGCAATTCCCTAAAAAATGTACGCAATTCCTAAAGACAATGTACGAACCTGTACTATTTGTGGGGACCTAAAAGGAATTTTGTTTTTCAATTGGGGATTGAATGGGAACTTTTTTAAAATTGGGGATCTAAAAGGAATTTTTTCAACTTTTTGGTACTATTCAAAAATTTTCCCACAACTATAATCATTTTTGTTTTTTTTTCTAATATAATCGGTCAATAAAATGACCGTGAAATTATTAGTAGAGCCCCTCATATATAAGCCACCAAACACGCAAAATTCCAAGTTCCTAAGGTCCCGGTCAATAAAAACTATAGTTATTTTTGTTGATAGACATGTTTTCCATAAGTTCTAATGGTACTCATATTAATTAATCCATTTGTTTTTTTGTTGGGATATTAATTAATCTTTTAGTCCTTTGGACATAGTCTCATTAAGTTTTTTACACGATTGAGAAATGATAGTTAATGGACCATTTTTTGTAGATCCCTTATATCTATACTATATATTAAGTGAGAGACCCTTAGAGTAATCATTTTGGTTGGACTCTAAAAATATTTTTTTTTCTATTTATTTTTTCCACCACTCTTACGTGTTATTTTTTAGATATTTCTTAACTCCTTTTTCTTCTTTCCCCCTACTCCAATTATTTTCTATTATATTTTTTTATTCTTTCTCCATATTTTTTAATTTTAATTTTATATTATTTTGTACTACTCTATTTTAAAATATTTTATTTATTTAATATAAATTTATACTTATATTAAAATAATTATAAAATAAATA
Source organism: Lantana camara (assembly GCA_037501455.1). Taxonomy (NCBI): domain Eukaryota; kingdom Viridiplantae; phylum Streptophyta; class Magnoliopsida; order Lamiales; family Verbenaceae; genus Lantana; species Lantana camara. Next base: position 94,727,859 of record CM074857.1, on the reverse strand, counting down.
TTAACATGTAAAATTTAATTTCATATATATATTTAAATAATAATAATAATATTTTTATTTGCACACACATAGGGTGTGCGAAAATTACTAGTTCATATTAATTATTCCTTTGATCCTGTAAAAATAGTTTCATTTCGTTGTTCAGGATGACAGAAAAATGATAGTTAGCATAAAAACAATTCATACCTTTTTAATTATTATCAAATTAATTATATATATATATATACATGCGACTGTTATTATATTAAAAAGTAAAAGATAATTGATAATTGGATAAATTGTCGATATAAAAAGTTTAAGTCTAATCTTAAAATGAAATATATTTATATAGAAGTTTCTATATCTATATATTTACGAGATTGTATAATTATAATTTATATATTTTTTTAGATGGAAATATTATAAACTCTACTATTGTGAGACCTCGAGAACATCCATTAGAGAATTACTCAATTACAAGGATTATCCAGATCCTTCCACATGTCTTAACATTTACTTGTTCGAGAGCTGGTGTAGACCCCAAAATTTGTGCGATAGCCAATGATAGTTACAAAAGAAAAGGGTTAATTAATATTAAAACCTCAAGTTAACTAGAATAATTATGACTCGTACTGTAAATTAAATATAATAACGACAAATAGCACCTTTCTAAAAAATTTAATTTTAGTTGACCCCTAAAAATTAGGGTTTCATTAAAAATGGAGAAAAATTTGTATTCATCCCTATATTTTCAATGCAAATTCGAAATAGTCTCATATTTTTAATTAACTTTAAATTCATCCTTTAAATTATTTTTTTTACCATAATTTTAGGCCAAAATTTATTATTATTTTTTTGGTTAGAGAAAAATTCAAAATAATTTGATTATATTTATAAGGGTATTTTAGTCTATTTATAAATTTTGACCTAAAATTATGGTAAAAAAACAACTTAATGGATTAATTTAAATTAAATTAAAAATGTTTTGAATTTGCACTGTTTTATATGAATTTTCCCCTTAAAAATGTGATGATTTCAAAAAAAAAAAAAAAGTTAGAAAAATCCAAAAATACCCTGATTAACTTTGATCAATTATTTATTGTCCAATATGCCCATGGGTTTGTATGTATGTAATTTAGTATATCAGTATAGGGGTTCAGTGTAATTTTTACGTAACAGTTTCCAACTATCACGTTTGAAAATTTAAAAGCTATTGTTCAATTCATTGAAATACAGTAACAAGAAGTGTCGTACGTGTAGAAACTATATACAACTATGAAGATAACTAACACTAAAGAAAATCGAAAAAATTTATTTTATTGCCGCCAGTTGGATAGTGTGTGTCGATCAATGAAAAAGACGACAAAGTTTCAAATAAACCAATCGATAAAGAAAATCATTGTTTCCGAAACAAAAAAATAAATATTAAATTTCCTCAAAAAACCTAAATAAAAACCACAAAAATATCGAACAAAAAAAAAAAAAAAAAACAGAAAAGTCCTAAATTTTGAAGTTGAAAAAAGAGCTACTATATTTTTCATGGGAGATGTCAAAATTCAAGTAACAAAATCATTAACAAGCTAATAAACGAACCAAAAATATTTATCCTTCGTAGCTGAAAACGTCTTTGAATCTTTCGGGTATGGGAAGGTACGGACAAATCAATTATTTTCTCTAGTAAAAGAAATGCTTGCACACAGATAACTCCAGGATTGGTACGAAAAATTACAATAAATTTGGATTTGGAGAATATTTCGACATGAACTTTTTAAGGTTTTCTCTCATGTGTGTTCCTCTCATTCTAAACTTGGGGTGAGTATAATGGGAAAACAAATAGCCGATTTGTTTATTCTAAGTGTAAAAATTTAAATAGACACATTTAATTAAAGGACAAAATCGGATCTTTTATTTTTTATTTTTTAGGGTTAATTATACAATCCCCCATCCTTTGGGCCTTAGGGCGGATTGCCCCCTATCCTTTGATTTTGGGGGATTTACTCCCTAACCTTTGAAAAATATCACACTTAACCCCTTTTAACAAACCTTAACAAAACAAATCTATACAAATCTGATTTCAAATTTGTTGATATTATATATCAAATTGAAGCTCTCGACGCAAGGAACACAACAATGGTCTCGAAATCAAAATCTGACAACAGACGAAGCAAAAATCATCTGTCAAACACGATGCATGCGAACGAAGCTTTTGGCGGCTAATAGAGTCGAGCGGGATATGGGTTTTGTTCTCCTTGAAGAGACGAACACGATGACGGTGGTCTTGAAGCTTGTGTCGCCGTAACGGAAGAGAAATCAACGGTCAAAGTGTATTAAAAGGGGTTAAGTGTGATATTTTTCAAAGGTTAAGGGGCAAATCGCCCAAAATCAAAGGATAGAGGGCAATCCGCCCTCAGGTCCAAAGGACGGGGGGATTGTATAATTAACCCTATTTTTTATACCATAATATCATAAATTATTTGACAAAATATGTGAAGCTATAATGAGAAATTTGATTCATTTTCAACGTAATCGTAACTTTTTTTGGGATTAAGTATAATTAAATTTTTCTCGAAGAGTGATATTTGTAATTATATCTAATTTCGAGAACAAGTTATAATTAACTCATTTAATTTGTGGGCTAGATAATTAACTGAAGGGTGAAATTAAAATTTTTATTTTTTATTTTTATGTCAAAATATCAAAAATTACTTGAAGGAATATGCAAAGACATAACAGAAATTTTGAGTCATTTTTAATGGAACCCTAATATTTAAGGGGGCAAGTGTAACTGAACTTTTTCAGAAGGATGGTATCTATAAATATATTTAGAGCTAGACGTAATTAATCCAAAAATAAACTATATCCCTCCCACAAAGATTTGTCATTACATGTTGAAATATTAAAGAAATCGTAAATATTGAAGACCAAACAGCAAAGTTTATCTTCAATAAGAGGATGAAAATGTAGTCCATAAAAAACAACATATAGAATGTAGAGAAGAGTTAGTGGACAATACTCCAACATTTGAATCCAAATTAGAGAACTTGGAAAAAGATTCTTAACATTTGACACACAAAATAGGTTCCTATTTTTCAATCGCCAAAATGTGTCGATTTTATTCTGATGGAGAGTTCAAGTTAAAGCGTTGTCTCCGGTAATTTGGTGGAATCAATATGAATTATTTTTGGAGTTTTTGCTGAAAATTTGAATTAAGATAACAATAAGATCATTTTGGTTCTTGTTCACTACTCAAAGAATATGAAATAAGGGGTAATTTCGTTTTTCCCCTTATCTTTGGTAATGTTAGCACTTTACCTTCCGATTTTCGTGTTTTGGTCTAAATAGTATATAATCATTGAAGTTTATTCTCAACACTCCATTTGTGATATTTTTTGATCATATGACGTATTCGAGAACAAATTTCAAAAATTATGTACCATTTATATCAAAACGCGTAGGTAAAGTGCAAAAATAAATCCCTCTCCCACAATTATATATGTTTTAATCAATATAAATACAATCAAAATTAAATATATCAAAGATTAATAAATGACATGTTAGTAAAATATGATTTTAAACAAATTACTAAAATCAAGAAATAAAAAATACGTCTAACCAAGATTTATATATGACAAATGAAATATTGGTATTAGGATTTTAATGTATTATATACAAGTAATTAGTATGTTTCATTAATTATCTTATTGAGATCGATAGTTTTTTAAATTTATAACCTTACGAAGTTTACAAATGAAGTTGAAAATTGATTCGAGGCTAAAAACCGTTAATTTTGCAACAATTTTAAGAAATGATAATTGTTAAATATATTGTATTTATGGGAAGTTTGACTTAACTCCCGTAATTAGAGTAATAGACAGATTTGATGTGATCTATGTTCCCTTGTACATCTCTTTTTATACCTTATGGTGTATTGCAATCTGTAATATGAAATCATACGATGAATCCAATCAACCAATTCCCCAAATACCATGTTTCAACATGGTATCAAAGCAGGTTGAGATCCTAAGACTCAGAAATTAACCTCATCATCGTCCATAACCCTTCTCAAACCAAAACCAGCCACAATCAAGAAACAGAATCCGAACAGTAAGAATGACTACCAACACAAGCAATAGCCAGGAATTGGCACTGCAACTTACCCAAAAACAGACCATGTTCAATCCCGATAATTTGTCTCTTGGAATCAAATTAAACAACGATAATTATCCGGTTTGGGCTCGGTTGATGAAAATGGCGATCGGAGGAAAGGGATGCCGTTCGCACATAACCGACACCCCATCGGCCCTGTAGCACCCCGCACATGAGGCACCACATCCCCCGCACTATGGCTCAACACGAGTAACGAAATAGTAAATCCGCACCCGTATCAAACCCTAGCGAACGGGAGACAAACATAAAAACCTTCCTAAGCTAGGCGGAACTAGACCCTGCAATGATAACCAGTCGACGAAATATAATGCAACGCAAAACCAAAGTTCAAACATACAAACCATAACCAGAATTGGGCTCTTCAGGCCTCTTTTAATCCATAGCAAAACCCAGAAACAACAATTCAATAACAATTACATAAATATTCAAGTTCATGATACTAAAGAATCGAATCATACATAATTCCAATACATATGTGAGTGTAGAGACTCTCCTAGCCTAACTTGACCAACTTAAAGACTCCAAACACCTCCGCCTAGCTCGAAACTCCAAAGTCAAACCTGCACACTAAAAGGTTGGGGAGGGAGAGGGTCAGTCTCTAGAAGACTGAGTGAGCAGGAGCGATATATATATATATAAACATGCACATGCAAGTCATAAATTCCGAACAAGGTTTTATTTGAAATTAGTTCCCAAAAAGGGCAAGAGAATGATTAATCAATGCTCGGATTTTATGACTAATCATATTAATTCATTACATTCATAAATCATACATATACATAAGGCTCGGCGAGTGAGCGTGCACAATCTCCAACCAAACTCCGACCGTCTACGACAAATATCATTAATATGCTGATTAGGCGATCATGTAATATATCATAATACATGCAGGTCATATATCATAAATTATATTTGTTTGGGCAATCCGTGTCCCGACCTTCCCGCACCGTGCATAACAATCATAACATAACATAATCATATTCATAAAACAGTTCCAACCTTCTTCCTCCGGGTGGTGGACGGGTTTGCATGGCCCGACCACCCAATCATATCAATGCGGCTATGAGGTTCATGAGGCCTCAAAGCCCGGTTAGCGTTTCCCCGTCAAAAACTCCTTGACAAAGTCCGTTTCGCCGTAAATGGTTGGAACTAGTATATAGGATCCCCGTTAGCCCTTGCTTCCTCGGTTAGCTACATATACTAAGTCCCGGGGCCCGTACAATCATAAATCATAAATGTGTCTCGCCAAACATATCAATTCATAAGAAACATAACATAATTCATAAATCATTTGAAAAGGATTTACTCGATCAATAAATACTCGGTATGTTCATTTGAAAACTAAATATAACTATATTAGGTTTTTGGCCAAAGCTTGTCACATACGGTTGTAGGGTTTTATACATAACTAGAACGAAAACACCCTCACCTGAAACAAGACGATACAAGGATACGAGTAACCGAGTGCCTGAAGGATCAAGATCTCTCCACCCTGGAGATAAACTGTACAAAAGACAACATGACGTGTTCGTGAGACTCAAGACTCTAAATGAACCAATTATGACGTACGACATGCAATGAACATGATATAAGTGCATAAGAAATAATGTTATGTAATGAACATGTTCATGTGCACTATTAACGTCTTTAAATCATATAAACGAGCCATTCATTTGACATTATAAACGTTCATATTCATTCAAGTTCAATCTTTTCATATCTATCGAAATTCATAACAATATCTTTAAAATCATAGTCACATTATACCCTTCAACATCTTTCCAATGAGTATGATAAATAAAAAGGCAAATAGCATCACTTAAGACATCAAAAGAATGCAAGAAGGTACTTAATATTCCATATAGAAGCACTCAAGCCACGTCATAGCAATACACCAAAAGCATGCTTTAAACCTCATCCAAATGCTATGAAATTAAACCACAATACTCCTAACACATAACAAAACAAGTTCATAGTTCAACACAAAAGGAGATAAAGTCATCAAAGAGGTGAAACAAATCAAAAACCGAAAAGGAAGCAACAAGGACTGCGCAGGGGAAGGGACACGGGGGTGTCACCAACCTTATCTAAACTGAGCCACGACCGTGGCTCAGTACAGACATGCCCAGAAGGTGTGACACGCCCGTGTCTCACATTTTAGTGTAAATGAGACACGGGGGTGTCACGGTACAGAACCAAAACGCACACAAGACTTTACCGGCAAAACTGAACCCATACAAAATCAATCCAAAAGCATACCAAATCAACTCCAAATGCTATGAAACTTAATATACAACACATTTAGCATGTAAGGAACATATTTCATTTAGAGTGCAAGGGCTAAATCACACATTAAGGGCATCTAAATCATGCAGCAAAACTGGGTCGCCAAAATCGATATAAGAGCCCTATTGTTTCAATCAAGCCATGATCAAGTACTTAGGAGTTAAATTTGGAACTGAAACCTTGGGGAAAGCATGATAACATACTAAAAAACTAATGTACATCACATATATGCAAAATGGCACGAATTAAAGCACATTAGAATGACCAACAAGTCACAAAACGCAACAGCAGCAGGTCTGTCATAGATCATGCATAAGAGCAGGCCATGTCTTTCGGTTTTGGGGCTTAAAATGGATCCAAATACTTGCAACATGAATGCTAACATATAGAGCAATGAGTGTACATCATATCCATGCAATTTCACACGAAATGGAGACCATAAGATCAAGCAACAAACCATAATTCCACACAGCAGTCACGAAACAGAGGAGGCAGTTTTGAACATCAAGTTTGAAGCTCCAAATCTCATAATTTTATCAAAGGGTCAAGAGATAAAATCCTCCTAACATCATATACTATCAGTTAGGAAAGAAATAGGCCAAGAAACAAGGTCATATAATCATGTATAAGCAAGAAAATCAGCTACACAAGTAAATAGGTCACAAGAACAAAAATCCCTAAAAGTTCATATCAAACTCATCACTCAAACCCTAACCAAATCTGATCCAATTCATGTATTAAGTAGATGAAATCAAGTATAATAGAGTATAGAAGACATAAATATTCATACCTTGAAGATTGGAAGAAGAAGGGAGGTGATTTGAGCTCAAAATCACAAGAATGGCCAAGGGTTTTTCTTCCTTTTTCTCTGTTCCTCTATCTCGATCAGTTGCAGCAGCAAGGGGAGATATTTGGCTCGGTTTTTGCTGCTAAAAGGGGAAAGAAGGGCTTAACTCAAGGTACAAAAGTCATGGTTTAAGGTATGGTTAGGTTAGAGGAGTGTTAAGGGTCCCACCATGAAGACTAGTCAACAAAAGGAGCTTTTCTTGCACGAGTTGCTCGTTACGGTTGGATTTCAGAGGTCTTAATGATTTCAAAAAGGTATGAGGCTTGTTCCATTGTCTCCGAATCGTCGATACGAAGGCAACGGAGGTGTCGGAATTCGAATCCGAATTCCCGAGCTCAAGATATCACGTACGGAACCAAGGGTGCGCTAATTGCTCGTTAGCCCCCGATTTGGTTCCACAATCAAAATTAAATTCGTTAACACGTCAAATGAGTTCAAAAACATAAACCGAGCATATAGGCCTGTTCATAACACATATATTTACGACCTACTAAATTTCCACGACATTTCGATATCATTACATATAAGAACGAAGCACAAATAAAACACTCATGCGCAAGAACGAATTCATAACGTTATAAATTAATTACTAAAACTTAAATTCCATTTTAAATAAATTAAAGCCAACTAATAACATGTTGAAATTAATTAACAGAATTTCCGAAATAGTTAAAGTAACATGAAACCTTAATTAAGAAAAACACTAAATATCAAATTAAGTTAAATAACAACAATTTATAGTTTTAAAATCAATTAGGAACATTTTCAAACAATTAATCATATCATTAAATAATTAAATTTCGCAATTTATAAACAAAACGACACATTAGTTAAAACGAAAAACCGGGGCGTTACAGGCCCCGGACAAATCTGACCCAAAGAACGACCAATGGGAACAGATCGATCAACAGGTTTTTACTTGGATTATTCAGAACATGGAGGCGAGCCTAATCAACAACGTTCTCCAATATCCAACCGCCAAGGCGTTGTGGGACGGACTCACCACCACCTAGGGCAGCGGCGGAGACCCGTTGCAGCTCTTTGACCTTCACCGAAGGGCGAACACTCAGAAACAGGGGAAAGACAGCCTCGAAGAATTTTAGAACAAACTTCAGGCCATATGGATGGCCATAGATCGAAAGCAACCTAACCCAATGAAGTGTGCTGAGGATATCAAAGCTTTCAAACCAATTACCCAGGAACAGCGGCTCTATCAATTTCTCACCGGAATTGATGAGAGATTTGACTCCATCAGGATGGATATTTTGAAACTAGAACCCAAACCCGTCGTCGAATCGGCTTATGCTACCGTTCGCCGGGGAAGCTGCACGCCTCCAGATCTTAAAGACGGCGATTGGAGGCGAAGATGAGACCGGATCTGGGCTAGTAGCCCGGAGAGAGAGAGGTGGCTGGAGTGGGCCACGCTCAGGTGGTGTCAGCCGTGGAGACGAAGCCGGACGCCGATCATCATTGCATGAAGATAAATCGGGTTTGGTGTGTGATGTCTGTGGGAAGCCAAGGCACACCAAAGAATAGTACTTTGAGGTGATAGGCTATCCGGACTGGTGGGAGGGCCACCGGAAAACTTCCACCACAGGAGAAGCGACGAGGGACGGCAGCAATCCCAAGGGGACCGCCGGTACAACGGCGGTGGTAGTCAGCCGCCACAAAGCCGCCTTCAACTCAGGCGGCAGCGGGGAGATGAGTGGCAGAAGAAATGAGCAGCAGGAGAAGGAGATGAACACAACAGGTATCGGGTTTGGGAGTTATGCCCCAAACCCTAATTCCCTTTTCTATATAATGCTTGAATTTACAAATTGGCCCCCCAATTCTGATAATCTGCAAAAGGCCCCCCAAACTTGTAAGAAATGCGTTTTTCTCACCCAATCCAACTCTAAAAGTTCTAAATGGATTATTGATTGTGGTGCCACTGATTCGATGACCTTCGATTTATCCGATTTAATTGATCCGGTTGAACCTATGACATCTTCTATTGAAACTGCAAACGGTGATTTGGCTATGGTGGAAAAAGAGGGCTCAATTTGTCTAACACCTAAAATTGAAACTGAAATTAAACTAGCTATCATAAATTTGTTGCAAAACAATCCGTTTTCAGGATTACCTTTGGAGGATCCAACTTCACACCTGGAGTATTTTTTTGGAAGTTTGTGATACCTTCAAAATTCACAATGTCACCACTGATGCTATCCGAGTTAGGCTTTTTCCCTTTTCACTTAGGGATTGAGCTAAAGCATGGTTGAGTACTGTCCCAAATGAATCCTTTCAGACTTGGGCAGTATTATCTCAGGCTTTCCTAGCAAAGTTATTTCCACTTAGCAAAACCACGAAGTACAGGAATGATATTCAAGGTTTCAGGCAGTTGGATGGAGAGTCTTTCTATGAAGCTTGGGAGAGATTTAAGGATTTGCAGAAGAAGTGTCCACATCACGGGATTCCTGATTGGTTATTGATTCAGACTTTTTACAATGGGATGTCCCCTACCTTTAGAGGAGCGATGGATGCCGCAGCTGGCGGAGCATTCTTAGCCAAATCTGAAGCAGTTGCTACTGAGTTGTTAGATAATATGTTGCAAAATGATGTTTTTGTGCATGAAAGGAGCCATTCGCAACCAGCGAAGGTGCAAACAAGGGTCATAGAGTTAGATGGCTTAACCACCATCAATGCTAAATTTGAAGCCCTTAACAAGAAATTGGACCAACTATTTGTCAATGCAGTTGGGATACAATCCCAACCAGTTCACGTAACATGCGAAATCTGTAGTGGTCCACATAATTTTAATATGTGTCCTCATTCCAATGCAGGAGAACAGGTGCAAGAGCAGGTGAATTATGCAAATAACTTCAAACCAGCAAATGATCCCACTCAAACACCTACAATCAAGGATGGAAGAACCACCCTCACATGTCGTGGTCTAATAATCAAAATGTTCAACAACCACCTCCACCTAGACCACAGTTCCAGCCTAGGCAGCAATTTCAAACACGACCACCAGCCCAATTTAATGTTGCACCCCCTCAACAGGAGCAAAAGTAGGGTTGGGAGATCGCACTTGAAAAGTTCATAACCGTGTCTAAGAGTCGACATCAGAAGCTGGAAGCCCAAGTAGATCAAGTGGTAAATCAGACCAAAACTTTGGAGATTCAGATTGGTCAGATTGCCCAATCTTTGAATTTGAGAGGCCCAGGAATGCTACCAAGCCAACCTGAAAACAACCCTAAGGAGCATTTCCAGGACATATTTGTAGGAGACAATAGAGAGAATAAAGTTCCGAGGAAGTTTGTAAGTTCGGATGTTGAGGAAGTTGTGCATGAAGAAGGAGTACTTGAGAAAGTTGAAGAGAAAGATGATTCTAAGAAGGAGAATTTAGAGAAAGAAGTGATTCCAAGCAAGGAGAAGCCTGAGAACTTCACTTCTGTGATACTTAGTGAGGAATGCAGTGCTATTATTCAGCATAAGCTTCCTCCGAAGCTTAAAGATCCAGGGAGCTTTTCAATTCCTCTTACTATTGGTTCTTTGCAATTTCATAATGTTCTATGTGATTTAGGAGCTAGTGTGAGTTTAATCCCATTGTGTACTTGCAGGAAATTAGGAGTGAAGGAGCTTACACCGACGAATACGACACTCCAACTAGCAGATAGATAGGTGAAATACCCAACAGGAATTCTGGAAGATATTTTGGTAAAAGTTGGAAAATTTAACATTCCCACTGATTTTCTAGTTCTTGATATTGAGAGCGATGAGAGGATGCCATTGATACTTGGAAGACCGTTTCTGGCTACGGCTGGAGCAGATATTGATGTTCAGAATGGACGATTCACGTTCAAAATAGGAGATGAAAGAATGGAGTTCAGGAACTTTAGTTCCAGGACACCACCGACAATTCCGGATAAGTGTTGCATGATTAAGGTTGTAAATGATACATCAGATGGAAAGACTCTGTTTACGGAGAAAAGAGATGCAGTTGATTGGTAAAGAGAAACGAAGTTTCAAAGATCGAGAATGAAGGATGTTCTGGACTTAGATACTTGGAGATCAAGCTCTGGTTTTGTGAGTAACAAGAACGAGGTCACTCCTTGTGACTCGTTGCTTGGGGATTGCTAATCCCAAATCGGTTCCTGCAGTCAAGCTAACGACTATAACTTAGAACTAATTTTTTCCTTTTTCTTTTTTCTTTTGTTTTGTTTTGTTTTTGTTTTCGTTTCTTTCGTCCTCGTTTTCTCGTGATAATTGAGTTGTCTCTCTTGTTGCAGGTCACGTGATGTTTTACTAGGTAGCTAAGATCTAGATGGTGCAAGGGCCGTGATTTGAGCGTTATTGTCAATGTTGAGGTCCATTTACTTTGTTCGCATGTATGTGCATGGCATTGATTTTCTTTCTTGAGAAGAATGAATTGTTGATATGAATTGTTATATGTGTTTATGTGTTTCGAGAATGGTGCACTATGATTTGATTGAATACTATGAGTTAATTTCAGTTAATTGACGTGATTGAACACCATTAGTTGTGTGTTTGTGTTTTAAGTATGTTTTGGGCAGAATAGTGATTCTTAGGTAACACCTCTTAACGGATACAGGCATCTTGGCCCCCCTCTCAAGAGGAAAACCTGTAACGCCCGTTACCGATCCGACTAGCGTAGATTGGGTTTTAGGGAGCACGTTTTTAGGGTTAATTTAAGTCTTGTCCTACCCAATTTCGGATTTTCCCCCCCAAACCTATAAATACACTTACACCCACTTATTCTACCTTACAAGAGATTCAATTGTTCCCTTGGGCCAATCATCATCAATTTACAAGCAAGAAGCTTCCCCTCCATGTTACACTCTTTACTCCCTTGTGAATCCAAGTAAGTTAATATTCCCTTGTCTTAGAGTAATAGTTAGAGCCAAAATTTCCAATCTAATGGATGAGACCTAGGATTGAATTGCATGCTAGGAATCACTATGAGATTGAATTGATGAATTTTGAGAGATTAACTATGCTAGAATTAGGATTGATGCTTTAAATTGAAGTTAACTTGAATTGGGTTAAATCTTTGAAGAATCCTAAGGTTCTAATTGACCTTGTTTTTGAATTATGGAGTTAAAGGTAGAGAATTATGAGCTTGAATTGTAGCGATTAGGCTAGTGTGAATTTGAGTTGGGTAGATTGAAGAACTTGAGTAGGACTCACACACTAGGCTTAAGCACACAAGGTGTTTGATGAATTGTCCATGTGAATTGTGATTGATTTCTTTGTGCTTTGTTTTGCTATAATTGTTTGATTTAGGTACTATGGGTCGCACTAAGCACTCTAGAGTCCCGGAACCTTTCACTACTTCACCCAGATTAGACCACCAACCTTTTGAATCGGTCAACGTAACGGTTAATGTCTTTGGGAATCCTTTCCAAAGGAATTCAACAAGGAATATTGTGGGTACTAAATTCTTCGAGCGGATGGATGATTTTGAGGTTTGGGAGAAAGTGAAGAGGCTGTTCGACAACATAGGTTGGCTGCCTTTCCTTCATAGGATGGATATGACCTATGAAGATATGACAGCCACTTTCTTCCATACAATGAATTTTGATCCGGTCGACAACACCTTGACCTTCACTCTTGATGATATGGAAACTCGGACGTGAAGTGTGAGCAGGATAAGAGAGATTCTTCGGTTCCCAGCTAATGCCACCACTTCTCTGCCCAAATGGAGCGATACTCAGCGAGAGGAGGTATGGAGATCCTTTCCCTTGAGCGAGGGTGTCCCTTGTTCTTCCTCCCGATGCACACATGACATCTATTTTGATTCGTTGACTTGGGTACTAGTCCATAGGATTTTAGCCCTGGGATTCTGTGCCAGATACGGGAGAGATAACCATATTACTGTGACTGAGTTAGGTATAATGTATATGATGAAGGAAGGTATTAAGTTTGATGGTACGACTGAGTTTCTTTGGAAGCTGCAGGAGAGTGCTGGGAGTGTTAAGGGCACGATTGCTCATGGAGGCTTTATGACGATGTTTGCTAGGGAGATGAATTGGAGACCGAGAGGGGCTTTGCCTATTAGCTTTGGACATATTGGTCTGGAATACTTGGAGGCTGTGGGCTTAGCTATATCTTGGGAGAGTGGGGAGCTGAAGAATTGGAATTTTCCATGGTGGCCTATCCGTGAGAGAGATCGCCTCATGCAAATGTACAGCTAGGGTAAAGCCCGGTTTGATGAGCTTTCTGAGAGGCAGAAAGAGCTTTTAGCTCGGATACCCGACCGGCCAGATGATGAGTTTGCGATTCTTCGCAGTGCCGCGCCTGTTGTTGCTGAGGCCAGTGACGACGCTCCTGTAACTTTGAGAGGCGTACGTGCAGAGCTAGCAGGATTGAGGGCTGATTTGACCATCGTAATTGCCAGAGTTGAACATTTGGCACATTATGTGGATGAGCGATTCGATGCGTGGGAGGCCAAGTTTGACGGGTTCAGTGCTCGCTTGGATCAGTATTTTGGAGGACCCCCATCACCCTGATTCTGTTACCTTGATTTTCCCCCTAGATTTCTAGACATTTCGTTTCGTTTATGCATTACTATGTTTGGATATTTGTCTACACTTAATTTTTTGCTATGTTTGGTTTCCTGATTTGGTTTATGCAATGGTGCTATTCTTTTCGTGAATTTGTGACTTGTATTGATTGTCAATTGTTGTGCACTTGATCAGTGTTTTCTAGTCACTTGTTCAGGTTTCGGAAGCTTTGCAAGCACATTGCCGGTTCTTCAGTTAATCAGGGAGTTTTCTAGGTCTTGAATTCTTTCATATGCATGAGGACATTGCAAAGTTTAAGTGTGGGGGAAGAATGTGCATGTTTGCTATGAGCTTTATTGAATATTTGCATGGTTAGATGTAGTTTCACTTGTGATTTGCTAAAATTCGAGTAATTTTGAAAATTTTTGAAAATTTTCCCTCATTTTGAACTTTTTCTTTGAAGTTTGATTGTTAAACTTTTGCTAGAGTAAATTAGGCTTTTTGAATTGAGGAAAATTGCATGAGATTTGATGATTTAGTGTGTTAATATACCCTTATATTTTGAGCACTTTTGAACGAAATAATGTACCTAGCTTAGAGAGATGAGTTGATAATTTCCGAATGAGTCTAAGATTTGATTAGGCTGCACTTTAGTCCTATTGAGGTGAAATTTTGAGTTAATGAAAGACTAAGGAAGTGAAGTAGGCAGTCGTTGTCGGAGATTTTAAGCTTTTCTATTTAGCCGTTTTTCACTAAATAACGTAATCTTATTGACCCCGCTGAGCCTAATTGTTGTGCAAAGATTTTTGTAGCCACATTACAAGCCAATGCACAACATAGAAATATCTACCCTGATAATTTTGTTCACCAAGGCTTGCTCATTTGAATGTGTATGGTAATTATCTATTCTTGGACCCCTTTTTATTTGTTCTTGTGATTGAAAGTGAGAGGTTATTGTACGAGAAAGAAAAGAATGAAAAAAAAAAAGGGTAAAAAAGAAAAGATATGAAAAGAGAAAGAGCAAAGAAGAGAAAAAATAAGATTATGTAAAGTGTGAATTCGAAAGTGTGGGATTCAATTGAAGAGTTGGGCCGATTTTAGTGTTAATGGTGAATGGAAGTGTTTCGTGTTTTGAATAGATTGAATGATGTAAGCTTGGTGAGTAGTCACTGGATCCAAATTTCCATAACCATACCCTAATCCTACATTACAAGCTCGAAAGACCAACCGATCCGAAGTTTTGATTTAATTCCATTAGTGGAGATAGGTGCGAAGAGTGTGTTCCGAAGTTGATGATTAGAGCTTAGGAGGAAATTGTGAAGTTGTCATTCTAATTTTTGTACATTGTATCGTTTGACTCACACACTACACAAGGGTTTACTTTTCATACTAAATTTTGAGGATTTCATGTTTATGAGTATTTGATTTGATTAGCTAGACTTGTTTAGGCGAAGGTTTGATGATTGCTTAGAGGAGAGGGTTTGATGAGGGTGTGTTTTCTTAATTTCCATATTACTCGGGGATGAGCAATATTCAAGTGTGGGAGATTTTGTTGTGTGTAGAAATTGCATGATTTTAAGCGTTAATTAGATTATATTTTGGTGCCGTTTGATGCGTTTATGTGTTTATTTTGCTCCGTTCAGGTGATTATGGAGTTGGAGTTACGAAACGGCGAAGCAGAGCGATTTCACGCATTTTTTGGAGATTAAGTGGTAACTCCCGTTACCACTTAAGCTGTATAAAAGGAGTAACTCCCGTTACTGGCCACAGGAGGGGAGTTTTGGCGAGAAGAGAGGGGTAACGCCCCGTTACCCCTATGCAGAAGGAAAGTGGTAACGCCCGTTACCACTGTTAAAGCGTTATGGCGATTTTAAGGCAGTAACGGGCGTTAACAGAAGTAAGGCAAGAATAGGTAACGCCCGTTACCTAGGGCGGCGAGAATTATCCTAGGGCTGCTATATTAGTGCGTTTTGGAGTCTTTTGGGAATAGAAAAAAGGAGAGAGAGAGAGAGACACAGATAGACAAAAGGAGATACAGAGAGAGAAAGAGTTTTCCTTCCAGGTCAAGACCGAGGGTTTGGAAGAAGACTCAGGAGTTTTTCAGAGAATTCGAGAAGACGACAGGATTGAATTCCGAGAACGATCTTTGGTTTTATTGTTGCTTTAATTTACAAACTAATTCCTTTGAGTTTAGTTTTAGTTTCGCATGCTAGATTTGTTTTTAGATACTGCTGAATGCTTATGAGTATAATTGTTAGACCTTGTTTAGATTCGTTGACGATGATTTATTTTAATGCAATTTCCTTTAGTTTTATGAGTTTTGCTTTAATTATGAGTAGCTAATTCTCTAGGGCTAGGGGGAGTGATGATGATTGCATGATGGATGCTTGATGAGATGCTTGAATGACTTGTGTTAATTCTTAGTTTGAAAACAGGTTTGAACTGCCTTGCGATGGCCTGATCACCCTTAGCATGTGTCATAATTGCCTATAGATCGAAAGAGTGATGGCAATTTGGATGGTTTTCAGAACTTGTAAGTTGTAGGGTACAAAGAGATTTGGTCCTAGCTTATACAACAGTAATCTTATTCCATGCCGAGCCGCTAGAATACTGAATTACACTAGTCTTGTTCCTATGGTTTAATTAACTATTGGTGATTGCGAGAGCAACATTGAATACTAATTAAGCACTTGGTTACACCTAAGAGAGGGTAATTCAAATATAAGTGACTAGGTTATAGGATTACACCTTTCAAACGAGTATCACGTCAACTCTTGATTGTATGATTCATTTCTTTTCCCCTACCTGTTTAGTTTACTGAATTTAATTCGTGTGTTTAAGTTGTTATTCGCAATTTTATTCTAGTTACTTGTTAATTTCTGCGTTAGTAGATTAATAGAAACAACCATTGCTTCCGTTAAGTCTCTAGATTAGAGAGGAATATAGAGTAGTGATTGATTTCCCTTCCCTGTGGGTTCGATCCTATTGTGCTACGCGTATTATAGTGTACACTTGCACGATTGGTTTTTAACTGTAGTAAAACCTTACAACATCTGTATTCCAAAACCAAACCACCATACCCCCTCATCTTACCCTACCTCCCTGGATCTTCGGCTGTTCAGTATTTGTTCATATCCCTAAGACAGATCGGAATAAACTTGATCCGTGTGCCGTTAAGTGTGTCTTCGTGGGATATGCTCCTCATCAAAAGGGGTATCTGTGTTATAACCCTGTCACTAAACGAATGCATGTCACTGTGGATTGTGACTTCGTCGAGACTGAGTATTTCTTTCCTACCCAGTCACGGGTTCAAGGGGAGAGTCAGAGTGAACCCTTATCCTGGCTACACTATCCGGAGATATCGACAGAAGCTCTCTGTACCACTATCATCTCCACGCCCAATGATCCTCCTCCGCATGATGTCCAAAACGAGGTAATAGAAGCTCCCAACTCTCCTCTTTCTGATATTCATAGTTTCGATATCACAAATGCCGTTGATATTGTTTCTGAGGATGTAACAACTAGTTCTAGATATCAGTTTCCACAACGGAGTAATAGGAGGGTGCCACCAATCCGATACTCCTCGGAACATACATCTCGATCAGCTAAGTATCCCGTAGGAAACTTAGTCAGGGGGAGCATGTCTGGAATTGCGAAAGCTTTCCTTGGAAATCTTTGTAAGGAAGTCATTCCAAAAACTGTGCAAGAAACTAAAATGAATAAGGAGTGGGAGGAGGCTATGGAAATAGAAATGAGAGCGCTGGAAAAGAATGGAACTTGGGAAAGGTGCCAGTTGCCCAGTGGAAAGAAACCAGTCGGGTGCAGGTGGGCGTTCACTATAAAACACAAAGCAGATGGGTCCGTTGAGAGGTACAAAGCCCGGCTGGTAGCAAAAGGGTACACTCAGACTTATGGCATTGACTACTCTGAGACCTTCTCCCCAGTAGCAAAGTTAGACACCGTTCGAGTACTTCTCTCAGTTGCAGCAAACAAGGACTGGCCCTTTCATCAGTTCGATGTGAAAAATGCGTTTCTACATGGTGACCTGTCAGAAGAAGTGTACATGGAACCTCCTCCAGGTTTTTCAGAGGAATTTGAAAAAGGAGAGGTCTGCAAACTGAGAAAAGCTCTTTATGGCCTGAAACAGTCACCACGACCATGGTTCGGGAGATTAACTCTGGCAATGCAATGGTATGGTATACTCCTATGTTTTGAAACCCGGACCGGACGTCGAACCGGGAAGCCTTATTGGTTACTGGTTTTACTGGTTCGATCGGTTTGGCCACCGGTCGAACCGGTGTGACGTCATAATTACGTAATAATTATATTTAATTATATATATTTATATAATATTACAAATATTAACTAAAAATAATAAAATAAGTAAAATAATATAAAAAATAGATATAACTTCAAATTACTTACAGATACTCATTAATTTTCAAATAACATTCTCCAATAATAAGTTTTCAAAATTATAAATTTACAAAAAATTAGATAAAAATAAAAAAATATCATCCTATTTGTTGTGAAAAAGAAAAAGTATCACACCTACATTTATATTTTTATAAAGATATATTAAAATTAAAATGTTTTACATTAGTTTATTCATATTTAAATTTAGTTTATACTACGTAGTTTAATTAATATTTTCTTAACACTCAAAATTTTAATATAATTCTAGAGAGTTTATTATTTAAGAAAGTTATTAATAAATTTAGTAACGTCAAAATTCTCAAATGGGGTGGTAGATCAATTGGTATGAGCATACTTTAATGTCATGGGTTCAAAACCCCATGGCACCACAATTATTGTTTTAGTTTTGGGGAAAAAAAAATAAAAAACATAAAAATCCGGGCCAACCGGCCCGCAAAACGGTCCGGTCCGGTTATTTGACCGGTTTTCGACCGGTTTTTAGCGGGCCAGATTGGTCTACCCGGCTACTGGTTTTGGGGGGTCAACCGGACGGGACAGCCAGCCGGTCACCGGTCGTTCGGTCCGGGTTTCAAAACATAGGTATGCTCAAAGTAATTCAGACTACACTCTATTCTTGAAGAAACGGGCGGGGAGGGGGGGAGGAGGGGAAACTGATTACGTGCTTGATCATCTATGTGGATGACATGATCATAACAGGAAGCGATACTAACTGAGAGGGAATCTCTTCAAAGAATTTGAGATGAAAGACTTGGGAGGTTTAAAGTACTTTCTTGGAATTGAAGTCCTACGATCAAAGATAGGCATATTCCTCTCCCAGAGGAAGTATGTGCTGGACTTGTTGGCTGAAATCGGTATGCTTGACTGCAAACCGGTTGAGACACCGATACAGGTGAATCACATGTTAAGAGCAGAAGGAAATGGGGAACCAATTAAAAAAGAGTGGACCAACGATTGGTCGGTAAACTCATTTATCTGTCTCATACGAGACCCGATATTGCATATGCCGTAGGAGTTGTGAGCTAATTTATGCACCGACCCCAGAGAGAACATATGGAAGCCGTGACACGCATCCTTCGATATCTGAAGGGAACAAGAGGGGTGGGCATTATGTTTGAAAGACATGGTCATCTTGACATCGAAGCGTATACCGATGCAGATTGGGCAGGAAATCCAACACATTTGTCTCATACGAGACCCGATATTGCATATGCCGTGGGAGTTGTGAGCTAATTTATGCACCAACCCCAGAGAGAACATATGGAAGCCGTGACACGCATCCTTCGATATCTGAAGGGAACAAGTAGGGTGGGCATTATGTTTGAAAGACATGGTCATCTTGATATCGAAGCGTATACCGATGCAGATTGGGCAGGAAATCCAACACTTCTAGATATTTCACACTTGTTGGGGGGGGGATGTGGTAACTTGGCGGAGTAAGAAACTGAAAGTTGTGGCGTTATCCAGCGCAGAAGCGGAGTTCAGAGGCATAGCAAAAGGAGTAGCCGAAGTGATTTGGCTAAGAAAGTTAATGACTGGGATTGGTTTAGCCCCTTCAGGACCAAGTCCTTTGAGGTGTGACAACAGAGCGATAATCAGCATTTCTGAGAATCCCGTTCAACATGACAGAACGAAGCATGTGGAGGTGGATAAACACTTCATCAAGGAAAAACTGAACAGTGGGATTATCATAATTCCATTCGTGAGATCGGGAGATCAACTGGCGGATATACTGACTAAAGCTGTCACCGGGCAACTGTTCCAAACTGCATTGAGTAAGTTAAGGATCGGCGACTCGATCACTTAACTTGAGGGGGAGTGTTAAATATATTGTATTTACGGGAAGTTTGACTTAACTCCCGTAATTAGAGTTATAGGCAGATTTGATGTGATCTCTGTTCCCTTGTACATCTCTTTTTATACCTTATGGTGTATTGTAATCTATAATACGAAATCATACGATGAATACAATCGACCAATTCCCCAAATACCATGTTTCAACAATAATATTTTGTAATAATATTGGGTTAAAGGTAATAGCGATTGACTCCAACCTTTGAGATGTTTGCACTTTATTATCCCCAACCTTCATGTTTTTATATAAGTAGTATATAAACTTTAAAATTTATTTTCAAATTCCCTTGTAATTGCTTTTGGCTATTTTTCCTGGCCAAAGGGCGTGTTTGGAAAAGAACACCAAAGGCTATGTATGACTTCCATTAAAATGTAAAGGTTGGGGGTAAAATGCCCACACACCCAAAGGTTGGAGGAAAATTTTTATTACCCCTATATACAAAGTTAATTGATTATAATTGTTTTAAATTTCACACTAAGAAAATTAATAAGTGACACCCTTGAGAGGTGGACTGGTACTTCGAACAATTTCTGGCTACACGGGAGAACTACTGTCTCCACAATACAACGCAGGATTATCATAAATCTTTACCACATTCAAGAAAAACACCCGTCCTGCACTTACGGTCTTACAAACTTTGCCTTGTACTTGTGGACTTACGGACGCAACACTCAAATTCTTGCTCTTATGGACTTGTAAACTTGTCTTGCACCTATGGACTTGTACCTAGTCTTCTTCTTCACATGTGCATGACTTTATATGGCTGAAACTTGTGCTGTGAATGGAAGGAGTCGTTGGAGCCTATCAATTAGGATCAATAATGATTTCTTTCCTCAATCTTCCTGCTGGTATTTAGTTAAGAATTCTTTCCATACTTGATATTTGTCAATCAATTGTCTTGAAAACCAACAGGAGTTGGTCAAGTGGTCTGAGGGTTCTTTCTCGAAGGCAAGGTCCCGGGTTCGAATCCCTTGGACCACTTGGGGTGTGTGTGTTAAAAAAAATAAAAAATAAAAAATCAATTGTCTTGAATGTAGAAACCATGATTTGTTAGGATATGGTCAATAACTTTCCTTTTCAATTAGATAAAATCTTGTAAAATAACATTCTCAAAATATATGCAAAATATGAATCTTTACAAAGAAAATATATTTCAACAAATTATCAACAAAACAAAGTCCAACAATAAGTAGTAAGACATAATTGAAAATAAAAAACATTCAGATAGGGGTATAAGATAAAATTTAAAGATTAACCTAATTTAAAAAATATATATATATATTAACATATATATATATTTTTTTGAAGACCAGCCACAACGGCCGACTAGAACGACTCAGCAGAAACCAAATCAGAAACGAACAAAGGAAATTTGCAAGAACCAACCCCGACCGAAGCAGCATTCCAAGCAAGCTCGTGGGCTCGTCCCCCCCCTTTTGCATCCTTGCGATAACATTGGAATTATCACCTTCAAAGATCACTCGTCTCCAGCCAAAATCCCAGGCAAGGCGAACAACATATCTGGTAGCCAAGGATTCTGAGACGAAGGGGTCCACCATGTGGAGCATTCTATCCGTCTCCCAACCAATGCACTTACCACCGGAAATCTCGCGTAACCACTCTAATCCCTACAACATTAGCCTCCTTAAAGACCGCCCCGTCGAAGTTAACCTTAATCCCTCCCTCTTCCGGTTTCCTCCAACGGATATTTTTAGCCTCCCCAACCGTCCCAATCACCTCCTCATCGATAGAGCGGCACGAACCAGCGAAATCCATGGCAAAATCTAACAGCTCATGAGGCTGTTTACAAGTTCCCTCAACCTTCTTTTTATTAATTTGGTCCCAAGTAGCCCACATAATAGCAATCAATCTCCTTCTGTCCTCGTCATCCAAAACTTCTAAAGCCTTAGACAGCCCTTGCACAAGATCAGCCGCCATTCCAGAAATAATCACCCAAGGAATGTTTGACAAGGCCCAAACCTGCCTCATGAAGGGGCAGCCGAATAGTGCATGAGCCATATCCTCATTGTTCCAACCGCAATGAATACACCCCGCTACAGACTCGCAGTGTCGCCTAGCAAGATTAGCTCTAGTTGGTAGAATATTATGACAATAGTGCCACAGGAAATTCCGGAGCTTCGGCCTCACGTCACAATTCCAGATTTGTTTCCAAATTCTATTATGATTATCCAGGTATGAAGAAGACGCTCTATCTCGGTCTACTATGCTTAGAGCAAGGTGATACGAACTTTTGACACTAAAAGAACCTGTAGTGTTTGGATGCCAAATCAAGGTATCCTTCCGCCTGTTAGTACCCAGCGGGATACTCAAAATCAGCTTTGCGTCCCTATCATTGAGGACCGCAGAAACCAACTCCTCATCCCACTTCAAAACTCCATCTTTCATCAACTCGAAAACCCATTCCGGACACACCGACACATCCTGGTTGAAGGTTGATCTGAAATTAGGCCCCTCTGGAAGCCACCTATCTCTCCATATATGAATATTAGACTCATTCCCAATCCTCCACCTCGTTCCTACTGCAATGAGATAACGCACAACATGCAAACTTCTCCATGCATAAGATAGGGAGCGACCGAGCGGTGCGTCCCAGATTTCAGAATATGAGAAGTACATTGCCTTAAAAATTCGGCTTAACAGAGAGTTAGGAAACCGAATAATGCGCCAAAGCTGCTTCGCAAGCATAACAAGGTTGAAAAGTTTGATTCTACGAAACTCACCAACAAGCTTGCTCCGACACAAATTGCTCTAAGAGAGCCAATGGGTTTTATTCTTGTCCCTATCGTTCCACCAAAACTTCAAAATAGCTGAATCAAAATTCTGAATAAGACAATCCAGGAGGAGGAAGCAATTCAGGCTATAAGAAGGGATCGCCTAAAGGACAGCTTTAATAAGGACCTCATTTTCTGCTTTCGATAAAAACTTCTCGGAGAAGCCGTGAATCTTCCTCTTAATTCTACCTAGAATGCTCGAAAAGCCACTTTTCTTCGATCTCCCTATCAGAGAAGGAAAACCTAGGTACCGATCCAGCTATTCCACGTGCTGCACTCCAATAGCACTCTCCAACTCCAACTACATGTTCATAGGCACATTACCACTAAACATGACCGAGGATTTCTGACCATTCATAACCTGCCCCGAGATGGTCTCGTAGCAATCAAGGACTTCCTTCACCCCGTGAAACGCTTCCACATTGGCTACACTGTAAATCATAGTGTCATCTACAAAAAGTAGATGAGACACCTACGGGGCACCACCACACACCGCCACCCCTTTAAGGGCCCCACGAGTCTCCAAATCCTGCAAGAGAGCTGAAAAAACTTCTGCGCAGAATAAGAAAAGATGAAGGGAGAGGAGGTCTCCCTGACGAATTCCCCTCTCCGGGACCAAAGAACCAAATTCACAACCCTCCAGCAAAACGGAATACAAAACTGTAGTGATGCAAGTTAAGATACGCTCAATGAAAAGAGTGGGGAAACCTAACCTGACCAGAACACGCTCAAGGAACCGCCATTCAACGCGGTCACATGCCTTACTCATGTCAAGCTTAAGGTTGAAAAAACCTTCATTTCTTGCAGACTTGTGCTTAATAAAGTGATTAATTTCAAAAGCAACTAACACATTATCACTTACAAAACGGTTAGGGATGAAGGCTGATTGTGTCAGGGAGATCAATTTATGCAAGTGCGGTTTGATTCTGTTCACTAAAGCTTTCGAAGCGATTTTATACACCACATTGCAAAGACTAATTGGCCGAAATTAGGTTATAAGGTCAGGCGAATTACATTTGGGAATGAGCACAATATGTGTATATTTAAGTTTTCTATCAAAAGATCCCCTATTAAGAAAAACACGAACACAAGATATCACATCTCTACCCACCACAAACCAATAATGCTGGAAAAATACGGGGGAAAACCATCAGGACCAGAGGATTTGAGGGCGTACATATTATTGAGGGCAGCAATTACCTCAGGCTCAGTGAAGGGAAGAGAAAGCAACTGTTTCATACCATCATCCATGGACTTAAAAAGCTCACCAATGTACTTCTTAATTATCCGCTGAATATCCTATTCAGAGCTACACAACCGCCCCCTTTCATCTCTCAGAGCTTCAATCTGGTTGGTTTTCTCTCTTTGTTAAGCCTTAGAATGGAAGAATTTCATGTTACGGTCCCCTTTCTTAACCATTCCATTTTCGCTCTCTATTTCCACATAATTTCCTCTTGAATAAGCACCTCCTGAATTTTGGCTTTTATGACCTTCGCTTCCTTCTTCGATTGCTCTGTAATAACCTACATCCTTATTTCGTTCAATCTACTCTCCAGTTTCTCAATGTAAACTTCCTTGTTTCTTTGAACACTGCTGCGCCAATTAAGGAGACCCAATCTGCAAGAATTTACGTTCTGGATCACCGCGTCAATAGAAGATGGAGCTAGGGACCCCTGCCTTGCATCCTCAATAACCCGTCTACAATCCTCTGTTTTGACCCAAGCGGCCTCAAATCTGAAGGGGCTTGGGTTATGCCTGCGCTTCTTATTCTCCACTTTGAGTAAGGAAAGGATGGGGATATGGTCACTGCAAGAGGCTGCCACGTGAAGGACTTTAGCATTCGGAAAGATCCTGCACCACTCATTCGAAGTAACGGATCTGTCGAGGCGAGCCCAGAGTGTATCGTGGGTCGTTCTATTTTTTATCCATGTAAAAGGATATCCGGAGAAGCCCAAATCTGTGAGCTTCGTATCTAGGAGTGTATCACTGAAAACATTCATTTACGATTCTGTACGGTTATTTCCGCCTTCTTTCTCATCGTTATTAACAATTTCATTAAAATCCCCACTCACCAACCATGGCTTAGAAGACTGTCGATGGAGTCTTCTCAATAGGTCCCAGGTTATATGTCTATTTTACCATTCTGGAGCCCCGTAAAAACCGATGAAACGCCACTCACCACTAGTACCAGCATCCCTGACCAAAACATCGATATGATTTTTTGAGATACTTTGGAGATCAACATCAACATCCTTACGCCACAAAAGAGCAAGACCTCCACCTATACCGATTGAATCCACACTGACACCATACATATTAAAAAGTAACTTCGATCTTTCGATCCGATTCTGTTTGCATGTAGTCTCGGACAAAAAGATAATCGAGGGGTTGTAGTCTCTAATAAGAGACCGGATATTATGAACCCGCCAGGGACCCCCCGTACCCTGGCAGTTCCAACTTAAACAACTCGTTGGTCTCGGCGGGGTTGCTCTGCAACCTCCGTCATTAAACTAGTGATATTCGCAAGGGTGGGGATAGGGGACAAGGTATTCAGGGTCTGTTGATTTGGATGGTTGATAAGGGTTTGCTTTGAGTTGCGAGAAGGAGGGTGTTTGCTTCTGAATTTCGATTTTTGGTTACAGATTTAGACTGGTTAGGTTTGATATTAAGGGATAAAGGGATATTGATCAGCTCGCCGTCCATAGAGGACGAAGGGAGTTTGGTACTAAGGGATTGAGGGGAGCTCTTTGATACAGTAGCGATAATAGAAATGAGGTGAGGGGAAGATGGTGATGAGTGATCTGTTAATTTGAGCTTTTGCTTAGCAGGGCTGATGTAAATATCATCCGGTCGAGGTCTTAGAGTTCCCAATCCAAATGAAATATGGTTGGTCGTATGAGTGTTGGAAAAAGTTCTGATCTAGGTGTAAGGCTGATAGTGTGAGTGGGGTCGTTATGTAAGTGTGGCGGGTATGGGGCAGGTGGGATAGGGATGATTAGAGCTTGGTTGGGGTTAGAGGGTTCAGGCTGTAGGTTCTCTTTGTCTTTTGGATAGTAGTGGAGGGTTTATCTGAGGTCAGAATTTGTTTAGGTGATAGTTGGGAGTAGTTTTTCACTGGGTGTATGGGATCAAGCTCAGCTCGCTGGGAGGGGGATATCTGGGTTTGGGAGATAGATAATTGTTCGTTGCTGTTGCCCTTCCCAGAAGACCAGTGAGCAGTGATCTTATTAGATTCGTTCCTACTACCTCTTGACAGGTAGAGATGATTAGGGGAGCCTCCATTAAGAGCCGATGACCGGAGCCAAGGACCATACGGAAAATGGGGAGCAGGGTTATCAAAATCATCTTCGTATCTCAACGGATAATAATTGTCGACATGATCGCACATACCACATAGATAACAAAAGTTGGATAGTCTTTCATAAGACAAAGAGATCTTAAGATCCTTGCTTGATGGGAGTTTCAACATCACACATCGGGGGAGTGGCTCCATCATAAGAATGCCCACCTAGACCTTCATATAATCAATATAGCCCACCGACCCAAGTTTCGAGATACACACCCAGAAAAGAACAATTTGATTAGCAATGGCTTCAGCTATTCCTTTAGTCCTACGCTGGATTGGAAGGCCGTGAATACGAACTGAAAAATCACATCTATCCAGAACAATACGCTCTGGATCATCATCCTCCAAGAGAGTGCCCATAATAACCGGATACTTTTCAAAACTCCATGGTGTTAGTTCCAGGACTCTCTGGAGATCGAGTTTGTGGTTAAAAGTGAACAAGAATCTGTCCTTTCCCACTCGAGTGATATCCATCCCCTTAATCGGATTCACATCATGGATCATGGTAGTTCTGAAGTAATCAAATCGGACCAGTCGTCTGGTGAATACCTTCCCTATAATAGAGAGGGCCAGATTAGCTTGATCAGAACCTGGTTCATTCGAAATCGTGATAGGGTTGGACTCTGTCTCTGTTAAGACCCAAACTTCTGTAAGGTTAGATAATTCCTCTTCCGCCGACAAATTTCCCGCCGGATAACTCATACTGGATGAAGCCATAAAGATGGATAAAACAGTTGCGGTTGAGGAAAACTTCCCTCCCCTGAGCCACAAAACCCTAAACAAAGGAAAAACAGGTAGAAAAACACAAGTGAGAACAGAAAGAAACTAGAGAAATCAACACAGATT
Organism: Lantana camara; assembly: GCA_037501455.1. Taxonomy (NCBI): domain Eukaryota; kingdom Viridiplantae; phylum Streptophyta; class Magnoliopsida; order Lamiales; family Verbenaceae; genus Lantana; species Lantana camara. The sequence continues at coordinate 94,700,801 of CM074857.1, read as the reverse complement.
AAGCACAAGATAGAGCAACGTAGGAAGGCCCCCGCAAGTGACCAAGTGGTGAATAGCAGCTGTTGAGAACGTCCGGTCAACTCTCAGTTTTTTTCTCCGGTGCTAGGGTTTGTAAAGTGGTGGCTCTATCAGAGAGGAGGACTCTCATACGAGAGAAAAAAAAAAGATCTTTAACTGAGGCCTTTTAAAATATTTTTAAATAAGAAATTGGACTATCGCATATGCCAAACCAAAATAGAAAGTTAAACTTTTTTTGCAGGACCGAGAGAGATAGATGAACATTTATTGTTATCTATACTATTAGATAATTGAAAACCACATTTGACTATTTGACTTTTTAGTATTTTGATGATGTGTAATTTTGTGGATTTTTTGAGATTTTTAATTAACTAAAAAAATGTTATTGGTTGATCTTTATTTTATGTATTATTTTATTATGAAAATAAGTAGTAACTAAGGAAAATAATTATTTTTGGCAAGTTTAACTGAATGATATTTTGTGTTTTTTGTTTAGAGTTTCAATTAAATAGAAAATTTGTGATTGGCTTATATTTATTTTGTATATTATTTTATTATGAAAATAAATAGTAATTAAAAAAATATAATTAGCTTTGAAAAAATTCATAATATACTTTTATGGGTACTTTTTTTTTTTCTAATGATGAATTCTTATAATTTTGAATTATTTTAATATTTTAAAAAATTATTATTGATAGTTCCAAAAAAAATCTTTCTTTACTTGATATAATTTCATTATTAATTCTTTTATGAGATATAAATTAATTTTTCTATATCCTAATCATTAATTATAAAATAAATTCAAGAGCTTTAGTGTGTGTCAATATAATTAATCCCTTAAATCTTGCCTAAATGCTTTGAAAAATGGAAAAGAAAACTATATGCATAGAATGATCTAGATGGTGGTAATTAAATTAAATGATTTAATTTTTTATATATTAAAATATACAATTTGAACTACATGCTATTTATTATTTGTTTGAAAAATTACTTTATGTAATTTGAACTTTTTATTAATTTTAAAAACTCCCAGTGCCTTATTCATTTAGAATGCATTTTATATATATGATTGGTCTGAATATAGGGTGTTCAGAACCCGATCACTTTAAGATTTGTTTGGGTGTGGGGAAACAGAGTAAACTCGCCGAAAAAATGGGGTTTAACCTGCTAGGACAAACACCAGGAACAAACGGTCAAAAAGCCAAACGGGGGGAACTGGGGGTGATACCCAGTTTGGCTCTCCGATGCTCAAGTCAGATGATGATCTAAACTGAAGCAGATGAGGATGAAGCGAAAAACGCAGAGTTCCAGTATCAGAGATTGCTTACAGTGGGAGAGGTGGAGTCTCTTATTTATAGTTAAGGGTCAGGGACCTTTTGGTACTGAGCACCATGTGGCCCTGAATGTTGCCCTAACACGTAGCGTGATGAGGAAAATCATAGGAGGAATCTCCTGCAAAATCTGCTGAAAAGTTGGTGCGGGTAACAGTGGTAGGTGCGCGGGTGTGTACGTAGTATCAGAGAGCCGTTTTGGGTTGGTAATGAGGGCGAGGTGCACGCTCGTGCTCAATATGAGCCTTGGGGGCTCGCAGATTCGAGGGGAACCCGGGCTAAAGCCTTGAGGCGCTTGGGAAGAGTACTCTTCTGTATGATGATGTGGGAGGGTTTTCCCGAGGGCGAAGGCATGAGCATGTTATTAGGGTCACGGTATCGCGCTCGGGGGTTAGCCCTTCTGGACAACTGGAGTAACATGGGAAACGAGGGAAATGCTCGTTTGTGGGCAATTCCCATGGGCCCAGTGTTGGAAAACAGGAATCAGAAAGCAGCGGAAATTTAAAATTTTTTCCAACGAAAGGATCTAGGACTCGCAATCGTGTATCCAAATTTGTAGAGATCAAGAAACTCACTTGGGTAGTAGCTTTCTTGACACGTTTTGAGCCGCCCTCAAACGCGCTTCATGCGGTAATGGCAACCCGTCCCTTGAAAGTCTCTTTCAACTTCAGAATCCATTGTAGGGATAACAATCCACACCAACCTAGATTCAAATCATGTTAGGGAAGTTCTTAACAATATAACATAAAGAAAGAAACATGAAACGAGAAAGGCATGATTGAAACTCCCTTCGAAAACCAGTTTTCCGAAAGTAGAAATCTGCCAGCCATAAAACCCTCGTGAAAAAATTCATCCTTCAGGATATCGAGGAACGGTTTTCACCATCTTCTTTGGTTCGATTTTTTCACTCGTTTTCTATTGGGTTCAGAATCGTTTCATCATCCCTTCTGATCGTTTTGCTTGATCCCCTCTTTTTGGTAAAGCTCGAATCTTCAAAACTTCTAACTTGAAGCTCTCTAGAGATAGTCCACCAACTTGGCTACAATCTAACTAGTAAGGATGCTAGTTCTCTAGTTAGTGTTTAGGCTTAACCTAGGGTTTCGTTTATCTTGGAGAAAGGATGGTGTTCAACATATGAACCAAAAGAATTCTCGATTAGCTCTAAGGGGAGCTCGAGCTCCCCTAGATATAGGATGGGAGTGGCCTAAAATCCTAGTCCTTATGGACTAAGGATTTGGTCCCTCTCTCCTATTACTTGATCATCAAGTAATTTTGACTTTGACTTTGAATTCAAATTCAAATCAACTTTCAAGAGAGCTAAAATATCCAAACTATTTTTGGATAATTTTATACTTTATTTATTTAAAATAAATAACTTATTTTATCTAATTAATTAATTCAAAATTAATTAACTAGATTATTTTTCTCCAAAATAAGACTTTCTTTTTAATTCCAAATTAAACCAAAGTCTATTAAATAATTAATCACATTAATTATTTAACACATAAATAAATATACACATATATTTACACACGTGTGAGACACGTGTCACAAGGACACGTGTCATTCACGTGAGCCACACGTGTGGTTCACACGTGTGGAACCCTCTTGGCCCGATTAACTCGTTTAATCATTTTAAAGCCTCAACTCATGTAACCAAGTTGTTGTGTGTGACCCAGGTTCTCAATTCAATTAGCAGTGACCCTAATTAATTAATTTACTAATTAATTAATCAGTCCACAGATTAAACGACCAATTAAGTCAGTGACCCTAATTAATAAATTGGAATGTTCGGATTCGACAAAACCTTTAAGTCATTGATTCATGTGAGATACAATCCTCCTACTTACTATCTCTCAACCAAGATCTAGGGCAAGGGAATAATTAGAACCCTAATAATCTGGTCTTAAAGCTAAGTGCATTTCATAACCATTTGATCTCAATCCAAGAAACCCTTTTCTTGATGTCTTGATCTACTGCCTTGGCCAAGGACTCCATATGGCATATGAATGACTTACACAATAAGAGATCACCTTGCATATGCAAGTGTAGGTCCTTTCTTGATTCTCATTCACTTTCATGAATCACTTGTGCAGCCCCAGCATAAGCCTTGAATCAGTTGTCTAAGGCGACACCCTTTAAAGCTTATACCTAAGACTACAGAGTTAACTCATAAAGTGACAAGGAACCTCAAGTCTAAGGATCAATTAATCACATTAATGACTCGTGAGATATTTCATAATCTGGAAGTTTCCATTTCCTGAAATAGAAACTTCATTTCCCATTTAGGAATCTTCTCACACGGGGCACCTCAGTGAACTTACTTATTGAAGTAAGCACCCTCATGTATCACGCACGTATCAACTATACACTTTGCACCTCCATGAAACAAGGTGGTCCTTCTTAAGGGCGTGATCCCACAAGCAAGCCTTATAGGAGTAAGGTTGACGCTCCCACTGTCTGTAGGACTCATTGGCTTGGAGTATTTTACTAATCATGACTTATGTGAAATAGGGCTCGTTTCATGAACCATTTCGCCTAAATGGTAGAGTCCTAAAGTCATCAGGACTAGGGGAGTTCTCATACATGCACAGCTAAAGTAAACGCATACCAAACAAGAGCATATAAAGAAGTGTTTGCCTATGATATTAATCAATCATATATTATTCAAAGATTGTCTGTGATACTAGGAAAGTCCCAAAACGGATTATGACTAATCGGCTTCTAGGGCACTTTTCCTAACAGCCAGGTCGCCACGTGTTCCACGTAAACAAAGCCACATGTCAAAACGTTGGCCTAGCATATTTTCTCCCCATCATTTTGGCCCCCAAATTCTATAGTCCTTAGTAATGAGGACTGTAGAATTCAAATTCTTTCAAATCATGAGGGAATGTCATGGCGGGGAACTTTGCGCTCGAGTTCTCCACTTTGAAACCGCATTTAATGTGGTCACTTCACATTGACCGCTTGAAACGTCCAGCATTAAATACTGATGGGCAAGTGGGTGTGACTTTTCAGGAAACGACGTGTGTGTCTCGGATGACGTGTGACGGTTCCCAAAAGTGGGCAGTTACCAAGGCGGGATTGATTGCAATTTTTGAAATAATTACCCAAAATCGTACCAACTTCCTCCCCTATAAATAGGGGATCTCCCATCTTCTTCAATCTTTACGCATTCACTCCCTAGAGCACTTGAAATTCCTCAAAACCTCCGAAGCATCCTTCAGAGAGTTTCCAACCACTTTCGGGTTTCTCAAAGCTTTAGGTAATTTCTTGCACCACTTTACTGTCTGACTTGGTAACCTTAGATTGTTAGGTCTCCTCTTTCCATTTTGCCTTCTTCTCCCAACTTTTCCCTCTTCAAATCTGCCATGTCTAAGAGGATTGTAGAGGAGACTATTAGAGAGATCAACGAAATGTCCAGTCCTAGTTCTTCCTCTCAAAACCCTACTCCCCATCATCCATCGGTGGAGAAGATGTTTAGAGATACCGGAGATGAATATTTGGAGGCCGCAGTTTCTGCCATGGGGGAAAGAAACCCAGGCGGCAAAGAACATATTTTTGAAGAAATGGAATTAGTTATGGAGGCGGAAAGACAAGGGGTCATATTGCCGATAATAGAGAGCGCCACCCATACCCACCAACATACCGTAACGGTGGCAATCTCAAGCCCAGTTCTAGGAGACGAGGGTGTCGGACCCTCGGAAGCTCCCCCTGCTAAACGCAGAAGAATGGGAGGAAATCCAAGAAATCTACTGAGGGTGAGGGTGAGGGCATGCAAGCCACCGAGAGGACGCCCAGTACCATAACCAGAGGGGACATGGTCTCCATGAGGGCTCCCCGGTGTTAGGAATAGTGCCCTAGAAAGCCGATTGTATATCCGCTTTGTGCTTTTCCTTATTATAATCACAGACAATCTTTGAATGAAATAACGAATTGAGGCAACACTTCTTTATATGCTCTTGTTTGGTATGCGTTTACTTTAGCTGTGCATGTATGAGAACTCCCCTAATCCTGATGACTTTAGGACTCTACCATTTAGGTGAAATGGTTCATGAAACGAGCCCTATATCACATAAGTCATGATTAGTAAAATACTCCAAGCCGATGAGTCCTACAGACAGTGGGAGTGTCAACCTGACTCCTCTAAGGCTTGCTTGTGGGATCACGCCCTTAAGAAGGACCACCTTGTTTCATGGAGGTGCAAAGTGTATAGTTGATACGTGCGTGATACATGAGGGTGCTTACTTTAACAAGTAAGTTCACTGAGGTGCCCCGTGTGAGAACATTCCTAAATGGGAAAGGAAGTTTCTATTTCAGGAAATGGAAACTTCCAGATTAGGAAATATCTCACGAGTCATTGATGTGATTAATTGATCCTTAGACTTGAGGTTCCTTGTCACTTTATGAGTTAACTCTGTAGTCTTAGGTATAAGCTTTAAAGGGTGTCGCCTTAGACAACTGATTCAAGGCTTATGCTGGGGCTGCACAAGTGATTCATGAAAGTGAATGAGAATCAAGAAAGGACCTACACTTGCATCTGCAAGGTGATCTCTTATTGTGTAAGTCATTCATATGCCATATGGAGTCCTTGGCCAAGGCAGTAGATCAAGACATCAAGAAAAGGGTTTCTTGGATTGAGATCAAATGGATATGAAATGCACTTAACTTTAAGACCGGATTATTAGGGTTCTGATTATTCCCTTGCCCTAGATCTTGGTTGAGAGATAGTAAGTAGGAGGATTGTATCTCACATGAATCAATGACTTAAAGGTTCTGTCGAATCCGAACATTCCAATTCAGCTAGGGGTTAAACACCTGTTGCTAGACTATGGTCGTTTAATCTGTGGACTGATTAATTAATTAGTGAATTAATTAATTAGGGTCACTGCTAATTGAATTGAGAACCTAGAGGGTCACACACAACAACTTGGTTACATGAGTTGAGGCTTGAAAATGATTAAACGAGTTAATCGGGCCAAGAGGGTTCCACACGTGTGAAATCACACGTGTGGCTCACGTGAGTGACACGTGTCACTGTGACACGTGTCACACACGTGTGTATATATATATATTAAATAATTAATTAGTTAATTATTTAATAGACTTTGGTTTAATTTTGAATTAAAAAGAAAGTCTAATTTTGGAGAAAATAATCTAGTTAATTAATTATGAATTAATTAATTAGATAAAAATAAGTTATTTATTTTATAATAAATAAAGTATAAAATTATCCAAAAATAGTTTGGATATTTTTAGCTCTCTTAAAAGTTGACTTGAATTAGAATTCAAAGTCAAAGTTGGAAAATACTTGATCATCAAGTAATAGGAGAGAGAGGGACCAAATCCTTTGTCCATTAGGACTAGGTTCGGCCGCCCCTCCCCTTTCCTATATATAGGGGAGCTCATGCTCCCCTTTAGAGCTAATTGACAATTCTTGGTTCATGTGTTGAACACCTTCCTTTCTCCAAGATTAAATTAAACCCTAGGTTAAGCCTAAACACTAACTAGAGAAATAGCATCCTTACTAGTTAGATTGTGATCAAGTTGGTGGACTTTCTCTAGAGACTTCAAGTTAGAAGTTTGAAGATTCGAGCTTTACCAGGGAGAGGGGATCAAGCCGCGAGAAGAGCGTTCTTGGGTGGCTTGAAACGCTTCAAGAAAGAATAAAAAGAAAAGTAAGTTTTCTATCTTTACGAATTTGGTTACACGATTGCGAGTTCTAGGTCCTTTTGTTGGAAAAATTTTTTAAATTCCGCTGCTTTCTGATTTGTGTTTTCCAACAAGTGGTATCAGAGCCACCTCGTTAATCGTGTTTCTGATTCGTCTCAATTATTCTGAATTTGGTAGAAATTCTTAGGCTTAGATGCGAATTAGGTATTCTTGAGTTCTTTTAGAAAGCCTGAAATACGAAACTGTAATTTTTCTTGAATTTCTGAAACTGTTTTCTTAAATTGTGTTTCTTGAAAACCGTTTTGATCGAAATTAATTTAAATCGTGTTTTTTTGAATTTTGGATTGTTTTGGTTTTAGAACTAAAAGTACGAAACACGAAATCGCGTTACGAAAACGCGAGCCTGACGTGCTAAGGCGTAGCACGCCAGGCCCGCGACCGCCCGCCCAGCAGTCCCGCAACCGCGCGGGACTGCCCGCCACTGATGCCCACCAGCGCCTAGGCCCCCGCCTAGGCGCACCCACCCGCCTGTCCCGCAACCGCGCGGGAGCACCCGCCCGGCATCGCCCGCACCCGAGCAGCAGCAAGCTGCGCGCGTTGCGCGCAGGGCGTGCGCCTAGCGCGCGACGCTGTGCGGCGAGCCTGTGCTCGTTCCGGGCGGTTCCGGGCACGGTTTTGGCGTTTTCGTGTTTTCGTGTTTTCGGTCCTTGAAATCCCGATTTAATTTTTCTGAAAAATTTTATTTATTAAATTTGAATTATTTTTGAAATAATTGTTTGAATTGGGATTTTGAAAATTTAAGCGATTTAAATTTTGGAAAAATTACAATCTCCAATTTCTGAAAATATTGAAAGAATAAAATTATTAATTTTCAAAAATTAATTGGAATTTTATTAGTTTATTGTTTTTCGGGTTTTATAGAAAAGGCTCTTGAACAAGAATTGCATCTAAGTCGTGTTTTAAGCTATTAGAGCTTAAAGCGAGAATTTTAATTTATTGGTTAAATTTAAATTCTTGCAAAAGCATGTTAGGTGATCATGGGTTTAGATCTATGTATGGTTTTAATTTATGCACATGGATGGTTTAAATTGGGGTTGGAGCCCTATAGTTGCGTTTTTCAATTGAGGTTGGAGTCTCACTTATGTGCGTACTGTTATGTGATTTATTATGTGGCTTTCCATATTACTGTTTTTGAGGCCGGGGTATGCCCCGTGTAATTGTCTAAGACCAATATGAAGATTGAGCCTTATTACTTTATGTCTTTTTCTTTTTATTGTAATTTGAGAGTAGAGATAGGTGGTGAGGTTTTATTTTCATTTTGGAGACAATGCACCCATGGAGTAAGATGGACCACATTCTAGTAACAAGGAGGCCATAAGTGAAGACCCCTCAAAATGTGAGGGGAATCTCAATTGTTAAATGTAATAGAGATAGGGCTCGTATTTTGTTACCGCTTTCCCTTGTGTGATTTGAACTGTTTATGTGGCATGTATGTTAGAACTTGTGATTGTGGAGTGGCTCCCACATATCACGCATAAGATAGGTAGAACCCATGATCATTACATGTTAGTATCATGCTAGGACATGCTATCTGTTTATGTGCTTGTTTGATATGCATTTAAGTGTACTTGCATTAATCAAGACTAATAAAATTGGATAACATATATGTTGGTGAGGTCGAACCGGACAACTCTCCGGTTGATTCGAAAATTCCCATTAAATATTAAGCTAATTTCGAACAAATAGGTGTTTAATTCGAGATGCAAATTTTGAATTAAATTCCTAGCATTCCATCAATAGGTTTTAAGTTTAGTAAGTAAAGCTAGTTATTGTCCGCGAGTCATGGGATAGCTAGTGGAGCTTATTAGTTCTTAGTTACCTAATTGATCATTTTAAATGATCAATGTTTCGTGGTCAATTTTAGCAAGGGCGATGTCCGCGAGTCGTGGGTCGTTCGAACTAAGTTTTGGTCATGATCTTATGATTGATGGGTCTAGCTTAACGCCTAAGTAAATATGGATGTCGCACGAGTCGTGGGTCCATATTGAAAGATAGGTGATGCAAAAACAATTACTAAGAGTTCTAAAGGTGTTAGAATTGGTAAGTTGTACCTACCTAGGGTTCTTACTGAGGATGTCCGCGAGTCGTGGGTTCGAGGTAAAATGCCTAGGATCTTAGTACCCACAGGGAAACGTGTTCCTCTTAGATCTTTGGGAATTCTAGATCTTTGAAAAACAGTGGGCCCTACAATAGATTAAAGACCTTATCTTTTGTATATCGTTATAATTCAGCATGCTCACTAGTTCTCTGTTTTACCATTTAGGTCGTAGATTCTGTGATTCTCTACGTGTTTTGAAATGGCAACCAAAAACCCTCTTGTATCGATCCTCGAGTCAAACAAGTTGACTGGTCCCAACTATTCTGATTGGCTGAGGAATCTAAAAATCATTTTAGATTCTGAGAAGAGAACTTATGTTCTCTTCGAAGGGGACCCTAGTCCAGAAGGGGAGGCTCCCACTCGGGCCGAGCGGGATGCGATTCAGAAGTGAAAGGATGATAATCTCCAAGCCCGTTGCCTTATGTTGGCTAACATGTCTCCGGACTTGCAAAGGCAACATGAGGCCATGGAATTTGCTTGGGAGATTTACGACCACTTAGAGCAACTTTACCGCCCTCATGAACGTGTTACAAGGTATAACACTTCAAAGGAATTGTTCCACTTGAGAATGAGGGAAGGTTCAAGTGTCCATGAATATGGACTCAAGTTTCTTGCCCTTACTGAGAAACTTGCTTCCATGGACATGCCACTGAAAGATGAGCTTTCAGTGGATTTGTTGCTAGCTTCGCTCCCACCATCATTCAACCCATTTGTCCTTAACTTCAACATGAATCATGCTGGTGCTACTGTAGCTGAGCTGATTAGTCAGCTTGTGACTACTGAAAGCACGATCAAGAAGGACAATAAGGTTTTGATGGTGAATGCTCCATCTTCCTCTTCTGGGCCTTCTAAGGGTAAGGGCAAGAAAGCCCAAAAGAAGAAGAAGAAACCCCTTAGGCCCACTGGTGGCATTTCGAAGGGAAAGGCCCAAAAGAAGAAGCGTGATCAGAAAGAGGATGCTTGCTTCCATTGTGGCAAAGCGGGACATTGGAGGAGAAACTGCCCAGAGTACAAGGCTACTCTAAAGAAAGGTATCTTTCTCGTTGAAGTAAATCTTTCTATTAATTCTAGTTCTTGGGTACTTGGTACCGGTTGTGGAACTCATATCTGTAATGATGTACAGATGCTAAGTGAAGTCCAACAACTTAAAGAAGGAGAATGTGTCTTGAAGATCGGCGATGGCTCAAACGTTGAAGCTCGAGCTTTAGGCACAATTAGATTAGATTTAGGTAGTTTTGAGTTAGTATTAAATAAAGTCCTTTATGTACCGAGCATTATTCGTAATATAATTTCAGTTCCAATATTAGATTGTGAAGGTTATGAAACTTATATTAAGAATGATAAATATTTTATCAAACGGAATAACTCTTCCGTTCATATCGGTACTCTAAGTAATGGACTTTACCTAACTCAAAATATCAATATTATGAATATACAACGAGAAACAAAGCGTAAGAGAGATGACAAAGTTTCAGCTCCCTTATGGCACGCTAGATTAGGACACATTTCCAAGAACAGAATTAGCAAGATAAACACTTTAGGATCATTCTCTGAAAATGATCTCAAAGAGTTGACTTCTTGCGAATCCTGTCTCAAAGGAAAGATGTCCAAAGTTCCTTTTAAAGGAACTGTGGAACGTGCCACTAAGGTTTTGGATTTGATCCATACTGATGTTTGTGGACCGCTTAGTGTAAGCACTAGAAGCAATCATCAGTATTTCATAACCTTTACTGATGACTTTAGTCGGTATGGTTATGTATACTTAATGAAGTATAAATCTGAAGCTTTTGAGAAATTCTTAGAATTTCAAAAGGAGGTTGAGAACCAAACTGGTCACAAGATCAAAGCACTTCGATCTGATCGAGGAGGCGAATATCTTAGTGAAGAATTCCTTAATCATCTCAAAGATAATGAGATTGTCTCTCAGTGGACTCCTCTGGGAACTCCTCAGCTTAATGGAGTTTCTGAGAGAAGGAATCGAACCCTACTTGATATGGTTCGTTCCATGATGAGTTTCACTGACTTACCACATTCTTTCTGGGGTTATGCCCTAGAAAGTGCAACAAAGATTCTGAATCTAGTTCCCTCTAAGTCAGTCCCCAAGACGCCCTATGAAATGTGGCATGGTAAAATCCCTAGTTATTCTTACTTAAGAATTTGGGGTTGTCCTGCTTACGTAAAGAGGACAGTGGGAGATAAGTTAGAATCTCGTTCTAACTTATGCTACTTTGTAGGTTATCCAAAGGAACCCATAGGATACTATTTCTATGATCAATCTGAGCAAAAGGTGTTTGTTTCCAGAAATGCCACTTTTCTTGAGGAACCGTTCCTTAAAGAAAAGAAAGGCAAGATCATAGAATTAGAAGAAGTACAAAGTGACCCCACACCACCCACTGAAGAAACGTCCCACTCTGATCAACCACAACCAATCACGAATTTCGATACACATGAAAATCCTCCTCTAAGGCGTTCTGAACGCACTCCTAGACAGTCGGAGAGATGGTATGGATTCTTCCATGAAATCTCTCAAAAGGATAATGATCCTTTAACATATGAGGAGGCACTTTCAGATTCTGACTCTGAACAGTGGATAGAAGCCATGAAATCCGAAATGGACTCCATGAACTCCAACCAAGTTTGGACCTTGGTAGATTTGCCTGATGGGGTCAAACCCATAGGTTGCAAATGGATCTTTAAGAGAAAGCTTGGAGTTGATGGAAGCATTGCAGCCTACAAAGCAAGACTGGTTGCAAAAGGATTCACTGAAAGACCCGGCGTGGACTTTGATGAAACCTTTTCACCAGTTGCAATGCAAAAGTCCATTCGAATCATGCTTGCCATTGCTGCATATTATGACTATGAGATATGGCAAATGGATGTGAAAACTGCCTTTCTCAATGGTGACATTGACAAAGACATTTATATGGAGCAACCCATAGGTTTCACATTCAGTGGGAGTGAGCAAAAGGTTTGCAAACTCCAAAGATCAATCTATGGATTGAAACAGGCTTCTAGGAATTGGAACATTCGATTTGATGAATCGGTCAAAGCGTTTGGCTTCACCCAAATTTCGAATGAATCATGTGTGTATAGAAAGGAATTGGAGACCTCAGTGCAATTCTTAGTACTTTATGTTGATGACATCCTTCTTATTGGGAATTCGAAGGATGACATGAAAGTGACTAAGTTATGGTTATCGAACCAATTCGAGATGAAAGATCTTGGTGATGCGTCCTATATCCTTGGAATTGAAATCTATAGAGATAGATCTAGAAGGTTAATAGGACTATCACAGTTGATGTACATTGACAAAGTATTGAAAAGATTCAATATGGAGTCAGCAAAGGTTAAGAACCTTCCTATGAGTGTAGGAACATGTCTTTCAAAGAAGATGTGTCCTAAGACTAACCTTGAAAAGGAAAGAATGACTCATACACCTTATGCATCAGCAATAGGTAGCATAATGTATGCAATGTTATGTACTCGACCGGATGTGGCTTATGCACTTAGTGTAACGAGTCGTTTCCAATCTGACCCTGGAGATGGTCACTGGGCTGCCGTGAAGAATATTCTTAAGTACTTGAAAAGTACTAAAGATTTATTCTTAGTTTACGGAGGTCAGAAAGATCTTACTGTCGAAGGATACTGCGATGCAAGCTTTGCATCAGACGTAGATGATTTTAAGTCAATGTCAGGATACATTTTCTGCCTAAACGGCGGAGCAGTGAGTTGGAAGAGTTCCAAGCAAACTACCACTGCAGATTCGACCACTGAGGCCGAATACTTAGCTGCAAATGATGCAGCTAAGGAAGGTGTTTGGATTAGAAACTTCATTCAAGAATTGAATGTTGTTCCTAGCATGAAAGACCCCATTACTGTTTTTTGTGACAACACTGGGGCGGTTGCTCAAGCAAGAGAACCAAGATCTCACCAACGGACCAAGCACATTATGAGGAAGTATCACCTAATCCGTGATATTATCAAAAGAGGAGATGAGCTAATTGAGAGGGTCACATCAGCAGAGAACGTGGCAGATCCACTTACTAAACCCCTTAGTCGAGACACTTTCCAAAGTCATCTTCAGAAGATGGGACTTAGAGTAGCTTTAGAATGGCTTTGACGGGCAAGTGGGAGATTGTTAGGAATAGTGCCCTAGAAAGCCGATTGTATATCCGTTTTGTGCTTTTCCTTATTATAATCACAGACAATCTTTGAATGAAATAACGAATTGAGGCAACACTTCTTTATATGCTCTTGTTTGGTATGCGTTTACTTTAGCTGTGCATGTATGAGAACTCCCCTAATCCTGATGACTTTAGGACTCTACCATTTAGGTGAAATGGTTCATGAAACGAGCCCTATATCACATAAGTCATGATTAGTAAAATACTCCAAGCCGATGAGTCCTACAGACAGTGGGAGTGTCAACCTGACTCCTCTAAGGCTTGCTTGTGGGATCACGCCCTTAAGAAGGACCACCTTGTTTCATGGAGGTGCAAAGTGTATAGTTGATACGTGCGTGATACATGAGGGTGCTTACTTTAACAAGTAAGTTCACTGAGGTGCCCCGTGTGAGAACATTCCTAAATGGGAAAGGAAGTTTCTATTTCAGGAAATGGAAACTTCCAGATTAGGAAATATCTCACGAGTCATTGATGTGATTAATTGATCCTTAGACTTGAGGTTCCTTGTCACTTTATGAGTTAACTCTGTAGTCTTAGGTATAAGCTTTAAAGGGTGTCGCCTTAGACAACTGATTCAAGGCTTATGCTGGGCTGCACAAGTGATTCATGAAAGTGAATGAGAATCAAGAAAGGACCTACACTTGCATCTGCAAGGTGATCTCTTATTGTGTAAGTCATTCATATGCCATATGGAGTCCTTGGCCAAGGCAGTAGATCAAGATATCAAGAAAAGGGTTTCTTGGATTGAGATCAAATGGATATGAAATGCACTTAGCTTTAAGACCGGATTATTAGGGTTCTGATTATTCCCTTGCCCTAGATCTTGGTTGAGAGATAGTAAGTAGGAGGATTGTATCTCACATGAATCAATGACTTAAAGGTTCTGTCGAATCCGAACATTCCAATTCAGCTAGGGGTTAAACACCTGTTGCTAGACTATGGTCGTTTAATCTGTGGACTGATTAATTAATTAGTGAATTAATTAATTAGGGTCACTGCTAATTGAATTGAGAACCTAGAGGGTCACACACAACAACTTGGTTACATGAGTTGAGGCTTGAAAATGATTAAACGAGTTAATCGGGCCAAGAGGGTTCCACACGTGTGAAATCACACGTGTGGCTCAAGTGAGTGACACGTGTCACTGTGAGACGTGTCACACACGTGTGTATATATATATTATATATATATATTAAATAATTAATTAGTTAATTATTTAATAGACTTTGGTTTAATTTTGAATTAAAAAGAAAGTCTAATTTTGGAGAAAATAATCTAGTTAATTAATTATGAATTAATTAATTAGATAAAAATAAGTTATTTATTTTATAATAAATAAAGTATAAAATTATCCAAAAATAGTTTGGATATTTTTAGCTCTCTTAAAAGTTGACTTAAATTAGAATTCAAAGTCAAAGTTGGAAAATACTTGATCATCAAGTAATAGGAGAGAGAGGGACCAAATCCTTTGTCCATTAGGACTAGGTTCGGCCGCCCCTCCCATTTCCTATATATAGGGGAGCTCATGCTCCCCTTTAGAGCTAATTGACAATTCTTGGTTCATGTGTTGAACACCTTCCTTTCTCCAAGATTAAATTAAACCCTAGGTTAAGCCTAAACACTAACTAGAGAACTAGCATCCTTACTAGTTAGATTGTGATCAAGTTGGTGGACTTTCTCTAGAGACTTCAAGTTAGAAGTTTGAAGATTCGAGCTTTACCAGGGAGAGGGGATCAAGCCGCGAGAAGAGCGTTCTTGGGTGGCTTGAAACGCTTCAAGAAAGAATAAAAAGAAAAGTATGTTTTCTATCTTTACGAATTTGGTTACACGATTGCGAGTTCTAGGTCCTTTTGTTGGAAAATTTTTTTAAATTCCGCTGCTTTCTGATTCGTGTTTTCCAACACCCGATATTGGGATGAGCGTTTTACATACAGAATCCCAGCAGCGCACGAAAGAGCTAACAACCCCCCTCCAGGAGAAATGGCGGTTTACAAAGATGCAATTGAGGCTAGGGGGGTTAAGATTTCCTATATCAGTCCCTGTGGCAAGCATAATCAATCTCCTAAACTTGAGCCCTTCTCAAATCGTACCTAATGGAATAGCTCTTATTAATGCTTTTGTAATTTTGATGAAGTGCACCGGGAACGAGCCTTCCATCCACAACTTTAACAGCCTCTTCCAGGTGGTCCGCTCACCACGCTCGTCACCGACGGAGGGCTTTTATTATATTCAGGCCAAATCAAACCTGAGGTTGATAGACTCCCCTTGGACATCTTACGGAATTGATTGGAAGAAGAAATTCTTCTTCTTGAGGGCCCATGAGGGTGAAGACTTTGGATTTCCCGAGAGTGGGTTAATCACGGGGATAGGCCCCTTGTAAGATTTCGCTTAGAGCCGTCATTCCCCTTGTCCTGGGCTCAAGAGCTAGCTAATGCTTTGAGGGATGCTCGATGGCTTATCAAGGCCAAAGAGTTGATGGACGATGAGGAGGTCTTGTTCTTATGCGGGCTCATGAATGACCCTGAAATGATCAAACCCCCCTTCCCCCGCGCCCCCGCTCAAAGTCTGGAGAGAGACGGTTAGATATTAGGGAACTAACTTTAGATAGGGCTGCTGACTATGTTATTGTGTCTTGCTGATCTTTATAAGGATCAGTTGACCCTCTTTTCCTTTATTTTCAGGCACCAGCATTCTAATGGTGAGGAGATGGGGGAATGAGGAATGTGGCCAATATCATTAACGCTCGTTAGAACCAAGCGCACCCCCAAAATCAGCAGCAACCGCCCCAGAATCAGCAAGGGCAGAATCAGGGCCGAGGAGACACTCGAGGAGGCCACCAAGGGGCCAGTTCCAGTTCAATCGGCAGAGCCCGAGGGAAAAATCGGGCGGTTACTCCCGAGACCCGCATTGTTCCGAGGGGAGGAGTCACCCTTCAAGACAACCAGCAGCGACCGCGCACGAGCGTGGTAATAAGAGAGCTCCAAGAGGGGCAGGTTCGGCCTTCCCGGAAGAGGAAGAGGATACCTGATGCCATCCCAATTATTGGCAAGGGCAAAAATATGGTCGAGGGCGACCGCGGCGATGGTGAGACTTCCTCTTTTGAGGAAGAAAGATTATGGGATTTCGAGCGTACCAGAGATGATGTATTTTGTTGTTTGCCATCCGAGGGCCCCACTATGCTCTCCAATCACGCACAAGCCCAGAACATCACCTACGGGCTCTATCAGAGTATTCAATTTACTGGGGATCATAAACGGTTGTTTTCCCAGAGCGCTAACCAGGCGGTCGAGGATCTCGCCTACGCTCTCATCTCTGTAAGTCCTTCATTTTCTCCTCCTATTTTCTATCTGATAAATATTAAGTGTTTAAGACCCCCCCTTTCCTCTTTTCTTTTTTTTTTATACAATAAGTTCTCCCGAGGGTCAGGAATCTGCAACAACACTCGTGTGTGTATCCCAAGCGGAAGGCGAAGTACAAGAAGATGGTGCGCTCAAATGACCTTGCCCAAATCCAAGAGGAGCTGGATGTGGTGAGGGCTCAACTGGAGTCCCTCGAGGCTGAGCATGCCAGGGTGAAGAAGGAGCTTGAGAAGTCCGAGGCGTCACGAACGCGATGTTAACGGGTGGATTGCCAAGCTCAATACGGCTGAGCAGCAGTTCACTGAGGATACCAAGAAGGATTGTGAGGAGGAGTTTAACAGGGTGCTTCCTGGGTGTATCGCGGAAGCTAATAAGGAGGCCCTTGTCAAATTCTGCCACTATAAGGCATTTGGGTTTGCTGCCTCTCTTCACTGCTATGACGAGGCCCAAAACGCGTTCAACTTGGTGGTCGAGCAGCTAATCCACTTGGGCTTGGCAGATACTTCTTCCCGAGGGCGTTCAGACACGAGCGTGAGATTCGACGAGCACTGTGCAGTTCCTGAGGAGGGTGGAGAGGACCCTGAGGCTAATCTCACGGAGCCTGAATACAATGATTTGGTAACCCTCCTACAAGATGAGTTCATGAGGGCCCACCAAACAGAGGAGGGGCCTCTCGCTGAAGAGACCAACGAGGGGGTTATTAATGCCACTCCTGTCCTCGAGGGCCTTCCGAAAAACATAACTCCAGCGTCAACCAATGAGAACGCCTCCGTTCCAGCGATCGAGATTGCTATAGCTTTGAACGCTTTTGATTCCCAGACTCAAACTTCCCAAGCCCAGGGACCGGCTCCCCAAGCGCAAAATGAGGTGGTGGATTTGAAGGACGGTCTGACTCAGAATGCATGAATTAACCTCCCTTGTATGACCGCAATTTTCTTTCCCTGACTTGTGATTTTTGCCTTGGTTTGAATGAACTTCTAAGGGCAACAAAACCCTTTTAATTTGTAATTCGAGTGCCAGCTCTTTCTCTTTTTTAATGAATGAATGCTTCCCTATTGCTTTACTATCTCTTTTATGCAATTTACTTCGCACTTGTTTCATCAAACCTGCAGTAAGAATTGAGTAAAAGGCTAAGTAAACATGGCATATTGAACTTGTAAAATTACAAGTCTTTTGACAAACACGAGGGTCCCGTTTCGAGGGTACCCTGATTAAGACTTATAAAAACTTGTCTAAAAGTTATTCAAAATCATCATGTCCTTAGTGAACGCGAGGGTCCTACTTCGAGGGTACCCTGGTTAAAACATAAAAGTTTGTCTGAAAGTTGTAATGAGCATCGGACGTGAGGGGCTCGTCTGGGTCCCTGGCCACTTTAAGATATTTTAAGAAATTTTCCATGAGCGCGAGAGGTGATGCGATAAGCCCATAAAGCCAGGATGAGCCCATAAAGCCCCTTGTAACTCCTCAGCCCATCGCCAAAATCACCAGTGGCCGCTCGGGAGGTGGTGCGATAAGCCCATAAAGCCCCTTGAAACTCCTCAGCCCACTCACTCTTTTTACTTTCAAGCATTGCCTATAAGTGTTGCAGAAAGATCCTGTTGGTGACTTCAGCTTGACCGTTGGCTTGAGGATGCCCCACGGAAGTGAAGCGCTGCTCAATGCCTAACTCTGAGCACCATTCTCGGGTATCCACCGCGATGAATTGAGACCCATTATCTGAAATGAACACCTTCGGGATACCATATCTGCAGATAATGTTCTTCCATATAAAATCTCTCACTACCCTGAAGGTAATTTTGGCGACGACCTAGGCTTTGGCCTACTTTGTGAAGTAATCAACGGCCAGGATGACGAAATTTTTCTGTCCAACCGCCATTGTCAAGGGGCCTACAATGTCAATGCCCCATTGGTCAAAGGGCCAAGAAACGTCTATTGGGATCATTTGAGCAGCTGGTAATTGTGGAACAATGGAGTGAAACTAGCATTTAGGACACTTTTTAGAAAATACGATGGCGTCTTCGAGGATCGAGGGCTAGTAAAATCCACTTCTCAATATCTTTTTAGCAAAAACTCGCCCGCCAGAGTGATTTTCACAGCTCCCACTATGGATATGTTCGAGGGTGTCTTTGGCCTGCGAGGGCCTTAAGCCTCTCATTGGGAGGCCTTAGAAAGATTTCTTGAAGAGTCTCCCTTTGCAATCCAGGGAGAAACGAGGGGCTTTGTTCCTGATCTTCCGTGCCTCCACTTTGTTGGTAGGGCAAACGCCATCCTTAAGAAATCTGACGATGTCATCGAGCCAACATGGCTCGCTGGGATCAATCATGGCCACTGTTCGGGTAGGATCTTTCCTTCTTATCAACGGTTCCTCCATTCTTAGGAATGTGATGGAATGTTCACAGGACCCCTCAAGGGCGGAAGCAAATTTGGAAAGAGCGTCAACGTGCTCATTCTCTGCTCGTGGAACCTGAAGTAAGTGAAATTCCTTGAACTTTCCTGTTATCTCTTTTGCTTTCTCCAAGTAATGTACCATGGTGGTTTCTTGAGCCTCATAAGTTCCTTCAATCTGACTTGTAATCAATTGAGAATCCACATAAGCCGTGATCCTGGAAACTCCATTTTGAAAGACTATTTTCAACCCTTGAATGAGAGCCTAGTACTCTGCCTCATTATTTGTGATTTGAAAATCCAATCTGATTGCGAAGTCTATCTCAATTCCATTGGGATCTCTCAGGGTCACCCCTGCTCCTCCCCCCTGAGAAGTCGAGTAACCATCTGTGTGCAGGATCCATAAACCATTGTTTTCTGGAACGGCAGGCTCTAAACCAAAGCACTCGACCAATAAGTCCGCGACCACCTGCGCTTGTATAGTTGTCCTGGGCTCAAAACTTATGTCAAACTGGCTCGATTCAATAGCCCATTTTATTAATCTTCCAGAAACGTCTGGCTTGGATAAAACCTATCTTAGTGGCTGATCCATAAGGACAGTGATTGAGTGTGTCTGAAAATAAGGCCTCAGTCTTCGTGATGCATTAATGAGAGCAAAAGCAAACTTTTCAATTTCCAGATATTTCTTCTCAGTGCCCTGTAATGTTTTACTCAAATAGTAGACAGGCATATGCTTGCGCTCGCGCATAGCTGCCAAGACTACGCTCATGGCTTCTGCTGAAATCGAGAGGTACACAAATAAGCTTTCTCCTTCAACTGGCTTGGTTAGAAGCGGGGTGCTCGACAGATAAGCCTTCATATCCTGCAATGCTTTTTTACATTCCTCGGTCCAAGCGAAATTACGAGCGTTGCGCAAGATCTTGAAAAATGGTTGATTCCTATCTGCAGAGCAGGAAATGAATCTGTTTAAAGATATGATCTTCCCTACTAACACATGCACTTCCCTGACGCTACGAGGGGACGAAATATACAAGATGGCCTTGATCTTTTCCGAATTAGCCTCAATTCCACGTTGGCTAACCATGTAGCCCAAGAATTTTCCCCCTTGTACCCTAAATATACACTTAGAGGGGTTCAATTTCATGCCGTACTGACTCAAGATACCGAACGTGCGCCTCAATTCTTCCAGATGGGAAGATTGGCACTCGCTCTTAACTATCATATCATCCACATAGACCTCCATCGACCCTCCAATTTCCTTTTCGAACATCTGGTTAACGAGGCGCTGATAAGTAGCACCCGTATTTTTGATCCCGGAGGGTATGACTAGAAAGCAATAAACTACCATGTGCACTACGAATGAGGTTTTAGGGCGATCCTCAGGGGCCATGAAGATTTGGTAATACCCTTTAAAGGCATCCATCATGCTTATGAGTTCACAACCTAGGGTCGAATCCACCAGTCGATCAATCCGGGGTAAAGGATAAGGGTCCTTGGGGCAAGCTTTGTTGAGATCCATAAAATCATTGCACATTCTCCACTTGTTGGCACTCTTGGGCACTAGAACCACGTGGTAAAACCATTCTGGGTACAGTATAGGCTTAATATATTGGGCCTCAAGGAGTTTGTTTACTTCCTCTTCAATAACCTTTTTCCGAAATCCGTCTACGTCTTTTCTTCTGTTTAATCGGTTTGAAAGTAGTGTCCACGTTAAGCCTGTGGACTATGACTTTGGGGTTGATTCCGATGAGATCAGACGCTTTCCAAGTAAAAAATCAATATTTTCCCTCACAAAATCGATCATCATAATCTGCGAGGGCCCAGAGAGACTAGAGCCTATTTGATTGGTTTTTTCCTTGTTGCCAGGTTCTAACTCTATCGTTAGGAATTTCTCAGTGGGATCGATACACAATTCTGGGCGAGGGAATTCGAGCGCCTTTTCTTCTCTGTCAAGCGGTTGTCAGCAACCTCTTTTTCACCCTCGTTTGCATTTTCTTCCTAGGAGGATTCCCCAACTGCTCCAAGCGGAGTGCCCTCGGGATTACTTTCGGTGTTACAATCCTTCTTTTTGTTTATCTTTTTATTCATTTTGGCCCTCTTCCGCACGGGGCCATCCTCATCCAGGTTGGGAAAATCTACTGACTTTTTAGTGGATCCAATTTTGAATGTCTTCTCAGCTTGGGCTTTTTGAGGGACAACATGTAGCATTCCCAAGCCTCTCAGACGTTGCAGAGAACCTCGCCGACCCCCTCGGGGGTAGGGAACTTAATCTTTTGGTGGTAGGTAGAGATGATCGCCTTGAAATCAACGAGGGTAGGCCGCCCGATTATAGTGTTACAAGGAATCTCAATTTCCACCACTACATAGGTGACCATGAGCGTCTTTCGCTGTAGGGCGCGACCAAAGGAGGTGGCCAAGCGAATTTGTCCACGAGGGACAACCTCGGAGTCCCCCGAAGCCAATGAGGGTTGTTTTGAGGGGTTTGAGGCGAATATTGGCGACATTCATTTTCTGAAAAGTGGTGTAAGAGAGAACATTGACAGAGTTTCCGGTATCAACCAAAACCCTCTTTACAACATGATTATGGACATTTAGGCTAACCACCATGGGGCAGTCAGATGTTTCACCCACCCCCGTGAGGTGTTACAATGTGCAATAAGTCCCTATCACTAAATCCTACCACTTCATTTTCATTGGAGTGACCGACGCTCGATTCCTTGACCACATAAACTTGTTGGGCGCCGAGGGGCGTTGATCGTAGCTTCTGATATATCGACGGTGGGAGGTATTAGAATCCCCTCCCTATGAGCCTCTAGCGATCATGTGGATGACCGCAAAGGGAGCATTCTCTTGTTCATAGACTTTTTGCTCACCGCGGGGAGCTGCTATCCGGTGCCCGCCCTCGCGGGCTCCTCGAGCACGATGGGCTCCTTCTCCTTTCCCTGGACCACTCATTACAACTCTCGTCATAGCGCTCTAAGACTTTTACAAACTCCTTCAAGTGGCCCCCGACGATGAGCCTTTGAATCTCACTCTCAAGCTGGCGGCATTCGTCAGTGTCATGCCCCTTTTGCTTGTGGAAAGAGCAATATTTTCTCGAGTGCTTTTGGGATTCCGTTTCCCTCATTTTTTGGGGCTTTTTAAAGAGTTTCTTATCAGAAAGGGAGTAGATCTCGGAGATGGGTCGGTTGAGGGGAATGCACTTGAGTTTGCGAGGGGGAGGTGAAGTCTTTTGACGCTCTTTATGTGAGTCATCACGCCCTCTTTCATTCCTTGGAGGACTGGGGTACCTAGGTGCATTGGATCCGTACATAACTTCGAGCGCAAAGAATGTCTCGGCAATCTCCCGCATGGCCATTAGCGACCTTGGCCTCCTCTTGACAATGGAATCTGCAAACTTTTTGCTTAGGTATTGCTTGTGATTAACAGCCTTGAAGAGCACAGGGATCAAGAAATCCACAGAGGGCCTTTCCACTAGGAGAATCTCTTTGTTAAAGCGAGCAAAAAAGGACCTAAGGGATTCATTTCTGCCCTGGACCAGGTTGTACAGAGCCGTAGGTGCGGTAACGGGAGCTTTTAGGAAATTGAAGTGGTCTAAGAAGGCGTTTGCAAGGTCTTCGTACCCCCTGATCGAGCGGGGCGGCAAACGCTTGTACCATTCCTGAGCAATTCCTACAAGGGAGGTGACAAACACCTTGGCCCAGTAGTGGCTCGAGTGCTCATATAAATGCATCAGATGCAGGAAATGATCTAAATGCTCTGCAGGGTAGGTGGTCCAATCATAGCGATTCATGGAAGTGGGGACTTTGCCCATTCCTGCTTGGGCCATTAGAACTTCTTCAACAAGGGGAGAGCCCCTCGCCAGGGTGTGGTAGTCATAATTCTAGTAGTTCTCCTCCTAGTTATGGTTCCCTAGGGCGTGTTGTTGCCGGGCTTGGCGACGAGCGTCTCTGTCATTGGCTCTCTCGTCCCCAGTGTGGGGGACTTGAGACCGCGCTCGAGAGAGCTATCCCACCATATCCTACAACCTTGCAGCTGGTCTTGCATAGCCGCGAGGAGGTTGGGATCTTCTCCTCTTGCCTTGCTCCCTCGTTTTGAGGCTTGATAGTGTGCCACATCATCAACGTTAATCCTTTCCACTGGCTCCTTGGCTTTGTCAATTAGTGGTCCTTCCTCCCCTCCCCTAGCGGGGACTTCATTTTCTTTGGCAGGTGGAGGTGGTGGCCGGGCTTCTAAAACGGTCTGGACCGCCGTTACAGGATGAACCTGCCATCCTCCCATGGGAGGGGCAATATGAGCGGCAGTCACCGAGGGGAAATAAGTGGCAGTAAAGTTTGTTGGAAAACACGAAAGAGTTGATCAGTGGAAGTTTAAAATTTTCCACAAGTTTAATCGTTGTCTTGCAATTTTCGTACTGTAACGTTAGATGTTTTAGAAACTTACAATGTTAAAAGCTTTCTAGTGATGTCGTTACCAACTAACGAACACCCTTCAAGCGAAATCCCTCGAAAGGCCTTCGAATTGGACTCCAAAGTAGAAGCCCTCCAAAGCGTATCCACACCAGACCTAGAACACGATCAAGTGAGTGAGAATGCTAGTTCTATGGCTTGTGTTAAGGATAGGATACTTTTTGCTTTGAAAACTTTTCTTTTGGATCTTCTCAAAAACTTAACACTTCATGAGTGTTGGTCTAAGGAATAAGAGAAGCACCCACCCTTTTATAAATACTAGGGGTTCAAAATTCCCTAAGGTTTCATAAACCTAGTGAGCTTCTTTTCTTGCTCACTAATTAACTCATTTAATTATTTAATTTAATTGGAATAATAAGTTCCTAGCAAGAGAAGACTTCTCTCTCCTACAATAGGAATTTGGACTTTTCAACTTTCCTAAAGTTAAAAGTCAATAATGTTGTTGTGATTTTATAAGTTAAAACCAATCGTGCAAGTGTACACTTAAAATACGCGTAGCACAATAGGATCATACCCACAGGGAAGGAAAATCAATCACTCCTTAATATCTATCTCTAATCTGAAGGCCTAACGAATTCAACTGGGTTACTAATCTACTGAAATTAAACTAATCAATTAACTAGAATAACGCAATTGATAACTAAACACGTGGATTAAAATAAATAAACTAATTAGGCTGGGGAGCAAAGATTCATGCAGTCATGATTCAACATAATACTGGTCCGACAAGTACAATTCTACAATCTAGTCACGTAAGTTTGCATTATCCTCTCTCGAGGTATAACCAAGTGTTTAACTAAGCTCAAAGCTGCTCTCGCAGTCATCAATAATTAATTAAACCAACAAGATCAAGATTAGTGCAAATCTAGTTCTAGCGGCTTGGCATGGAATAAGAATTACTGTTGTATAGATTATAACAAAATATCTTTGCATTCCTACATTCTACTAGTTATGAAAACCATCTCAATTACCATCAATTTCTCAATTCTCAAGTAATTCTAGATTATGCTAAGGCTGGCCAGACCGTTACAATTCGAATCAGTTTTCAAACTAAGAATTAGCACAAGTCATTCAAACATTATATCAAATACTTAGTATGCATTCATCATCACTCCCCTAGCCCTAGGGGTTTAGTTACTCATAATTAAATCAAAACTCATAAAAATAAAGGAAATTGCATTAAAGAAATTCATGTTCACCAATTCTAAGCAAAATCTCAAAAACCAACCCATAAACATTCAATAAACTCTGAAAACGAATCTAACATCTAACCAAATTAAAGCTAAACTTAGAGGAATTTGTTTGATAACTAAAATAATAAATAAAACTGTAAAAACTGAAATTTTTTTAAGAACTCGATCCTTTCGTCTTCTTTAAACTCTCTGAACAACTCTGAACTTCTCTCCACAGGCTAGGCAAAAGGCTTCAAAATAAACTTAAATATCTGCTCCAAATTTTGTCTTGCCGCCCTAGGTAACGAGCGTTACCTATCCAAGAACAAATACCTTTAACTCCCGTTACCGTCCTGAAATCGTGTTCGCGCTTTTATAAGTGGTAACGGGCGTTACCACTTTTCTTCTGCCCGTTACCCCTTCTGCGCCAAAAATCTCCTTCTACTACCTCTGGTAACGGGCGTTACCAGAGTTATATTGCCAGGTAGTAACAGGCGTTACTCCCATACTTCACCAAAAGTGATGCTCCTGTGTCTATTAACGGGGGTTAACAAAAATGCACTTCCAAGGGGTAACGGGGGTTACTCCTTTTTCCTCCAAAATATGTGAATTTGCCTCGTATCACCGTTTCTTAACTCCAACTCCTAAAACACCTGAATGGAGCAAAATAAACACATAAACGCATCAAACGACACAAAAATATACTCTAATTAACACTTAAATCCATGCGAATTCCACACTCAACAAATTCCCCCACACTTGCCTCTTGCTCGTCCTCGAGTAATACGTAAATAAGAAAACACATCCCCATCAAACCTCGACTTCCAAGCAATCTTTGAACCTTCGCCTAAACAAGTCTAGCTCATCAAATAAAGTACTCATAAACAAAAGATCATCAAAAATAGTATGAAAAGTATACCCGTGTGTAGTGTGTTAATTCGAACGAAATAATGTACAACGATTAGAATGAAAATTCACAATTTCCTCCTAAGTTCCAATCATTAACTTCGGAATACACTCTTCGCACCTATCTCCACTAATGGAGTTAAATCAAGACTCAGGATCGGTAGGTCTTTCGAGCTTGTAATGTAGGCTTTGGGTAAGGTTATGGAAATTTTAGAACAAGTGGCTACTTACCAAGCTTACATCATTCAATCTATACAAAACACGGCACTTTCATTCGCCATTAAACACTCCCCCCCTCCCCCCACACTTGGACATTTGTATCCCACTCTTTCAATTTCACACTTTGCACAAATTTTTCTTTTCTTTTCTTTTGCTCTTTTCTCTCTTCTTTTCACACTTCCTCTCATTCTTTTTCTTTCTTTACATATATCTCTCAATTTCAATCACAAGAATAATCAAAAGGGATCCAAAGATAAATATTCACAATAAAATCAAATGAGCAAGCCTTAAATTAACAGGGCAGTTTCTTTTGTTGTGCATTAGGCTTATAATGTGGCTACAAAAATCTTTGCACAATAGTTAGGCTCAACGGGGTCAATAAGATAACGTTATTTAGTGAAAAATGGCTGAAAATAAAGGCTTAAAATCCTCTGACAACGAATGCCTACTTCTTTTTCTTAATCTTTCATTAACTCAAAATTTCGCCTCAATAGGACTAAACTGCATCGTAATCAATTCTTAGACTTATTTGAAAATCATCAATTCTCCTTTCTAAGAAAAGTACATCATCATGTTCAAAAGTGCTCAAAATATAAGGGCATACTAACACACTAAATCATCCAATCTTATGCAAATTTTCCTCAATTCAAATAGCCTAACTCATTCTAGCAAAAGCTCAGCAATCAAACTTCGAAGAAAAAGTTCAAAACGGGGGAAAATTTTCAAAATTCTCGTAATTTCTCAATTCTTAACAATTCACAAGGTTAACAAGACATCTACTCATGCAACTATTCAATTAAATCAAAATCATGTGCATCCTCCTCCCCCACACTTATTCTTTGCAATGTCCTCATGCAAATGAAAGAAGTAAAGTTCAAGAAAACTCCCTTATCAACTGAAGATCCAGCAACGTGCTAGCAAAGCTTCCAACTTGAACAAGTGACTCGAAAAACATGGATCAAGTGCAAAGGCAATTGATAATCAAGATGCATTCAACAAGCACACACAAGTCATAAGCTCAGATAACGAAGACCACATTTGCATAATCATGAAAGAAGTTTAGACATAAACAAAGAAATAGTAGCAAAAGTATCTAACAATATCATTAGTACAGACCCAAGTAGCAAAGCAATAGAATGACAAAAGCAAGGAGAATGAGATCACGGCTCAGGGGGCTACTGCGATCCGCCAAAGTAACGATCCAGGCGCTGCTGAAGGCCCTGGAACTGCTCATCGACACGAGTCATCCAAGTATCAAACCACTGATCTACATGAGCCTGGAAATCTGCCATCTCAGTCCTCCACTCTATCATCCAGGTCTCAATCCTCTCTAAGCGAGCATTGGAGGCTACCAAATCCACCTTCATCCCGGCTAAATGGACGTTTAGGGCATGCATAGGCAAAGGCTCGTCACCCGCCTCCTGAGGAACCGGTCGTGGGGCATCATTCCTCCCCTCAGGTGCATCAGGAATCTGATCAAAAGCAGCCTTAAGCTCATCAGGGAGCTCCTCATAGGTCGCGTACCCCCAAGTGTACATTTGAGTCAGCCTATCCCTCGCCCTCTCCGGCCACCATGGTAGCAACGGACCCGTCAAAGGTCCCTCTTTCCATTCTTTAATCAATTGCATATGCTTGCAAGTAGCAGCATCAATAACCGGATAGGTCGTCAGGGGTACACTTTTTCTAACTCTCCAGCCAAGACTATTAGCAAGCATAGTCACATACGCCCCATGGCCTATGGCTCCCTTAGCCCTGTTGGCGACATCCTGCATCCTCTCCATCAAGTCCCGAGTGCCATTGAATTTTCGGCCTTCCTTTATCATCCACATAATTCCCAACTCAGTGGTCTAGATATTTCCCTCGCTTTCATCTCGAGCACAAAAACTAGCTAACAGGATCTTATGCACGATCCTCCATACCAAACTGTCCAAAAAAGTTGCCTTAGTGTTTTGGACATGGTAGTTTGGGGCATTGGGTTTCAAGGGAAATGATCTCCACACAGACTCTCGCATCTCTGGCTCCAAGTAGAGAGACGCGCTTCACCATCGCTAGGGAAACCAAACATTCTCCTGACTGATTAACTGCGCATAGTGTAAGTTCGCGAACCATCTAGAGAAAATGAGAGAGGCTCGTTCTGACTAGTGTCCTAGCTCATTGTGGTGAAGAAGGCAGCAATAATGGACTGATCATCTTTCAAAAACTGCAACCAGCCAATATTGTTGAATAACCTCTCAATCTCATCCCACACTCCTATTTCAATCAATACATCTCTCTTGAATAATTTTGTGGGGAAAATGGTTCTATTCAGGACCCTATTGAAAGGATTACCCACTCCTTGGGCTTCAACATTTTGTGTTTCACTCTGTGTCCGGGAAGCAGGATCCCCAGAGGTCGAAGCCCCATCAGTGCAAGCACGCTTCGTACGCCCCATAATTCCTGAAATAACAAATGTAGCAAAGCAAGGCAAGAAATTATCAATCAAAATTCACTCGGACAATTCATCAAACACCTTGTGGGCATGAACCTAGAGTGTGAGTTTTAACTAAAACTCTTCAATCTACCCAACTCAAATCAACACGACCCTACATTATCACAATTGTAGCTCAACATTACTCAATTTTAACCCCAAATTTCGAACTCATCATGAAGTTTCAAGCCTAAAGATTAGGGTAGTCTCCAATCTCAACCTAATTCAACTTAAACTCAACCCATATACCAATCCTAATTCTAGCATGCAATGGTCCTCCAAATTCATCAGAAGTAACCCAAAATCCTTTCAAAATCCGGAATAATTAAACCTAGGGTTCAACTCTAAATTGGGGAAAAGGGACTCAAAATTACCAAAAAAGGGGAAAACTTACCAACTAGAGAAGAAGGAGAGAGAGATGTGCGTGTGGGAAACTCTCCGGAGGACGGTGGTGGCGGCGGCTTTAAGGCGGTGGTGCTGGTGGGCGGCGGAGAAACTGCTGCTGTTCTCTTGCATGGTGTGTGTTTGCGAAGAGAGTGAGGGGGCGTAGGTTTTTTAAAAAAACTGGAATTTTAACCCTAAAATCGTGTTACTAAAAACCCATAGTTTCCGCGATTTAACAAGGTAATGGGCGTTACCAGATTCATACATCCTAGGAGTAACGCCCGTTACTCGCCCTTCCCAGAACGCCTATACCGATTTACGGGCGTTACCAAAACATAACTGGGAGGGTGTAACGCCCGTTACTAACAATCCTTAGAGGCCTGACTTCATTAACAGGTGTTAGCAAAAATTGCCTAAGAGAGGGTAACGCCCGTTACTACTACTCCGCCGAAAATTTCAATTTTAACAAACACACAATTCGGATAGTGCTTAATCACGTTAATTATACAATTAACTCAGAGAATGCAGTCAAACCATAGTGCACCAATCTCGAAATACGTATCATTTCAATACACATTGCAATTAATCGCATCAATTCATTTGCCACACACGCAGTTCAATATCATGCACAAGCAATACACAAAGTAAATGAACTTCAATATATTCGTTAAACCTCAAATCACGGTCCTTGCAGTCATACTAAACTCGAAACTCCAACAATGCCTCCAGTACCTGCAAAACGAGATAATTACCTAAAAATAAGCATGAGAAAAACGAGAGAAAACGAAAAGAACACAAGGAAAGAAAAGAAGAGAAGGGAGAAAGTAGTTCTAAGTTATAGTCGTTAGCTTGACTTCAGAAATAGGATTAATTCGGGGAATCCAGTAACACCGGTGAAGTGTGTTTATCGATAGGTTTGCCAACTAGATGCGGCTTCAACCTCTGCCCATTCACCACAAACATGCCAGAAGCTTCGTTCCCTATCTCCACGGCCCCACTTGGCATCACCTTAATGACTCAAAACGGACCAGACTAACGGGATTTCAATTTCCCTGGAAAGAGCTTCAACCTAGAGTTAAATAATAACACCCACTTCGAACTCTTTCACCCGGATGTGCTTATCATGCCATTTCTTAGTTCTCTCCTTATAAAGCTTCGCAATTTCATATGCGTTGAGCCGAAACTCCTCTAACTCGTGTAATTGTAAAGCTCTCTTCTCGCCGGCCTGCTTAAGATCAAAATTAATGGCTCTAATGGCCCAATACGCACTATGCTCGAGTTCAAGAGGAAGGTGGCACGCCTTTCCATAAACTAACTTATACGGTGATGTTCCGATAGGCATCTTAAAAGCAGTTCTGTATGCCCATAATGCATCATCCGACTTGGATGCCCAATCCTTCCTTGATCTATTCACTGCCTTCTCTAGAATCTGGTTAAGTTCCCTATTAGAGATTTCAACTTGCCCACTCGATTGCGGGAGATACGGAGTAGCCACGCGATGCTGAACTCCATACTTATTCAATAGAATCTTAAGAGGTTTATTGCAAAATTGAGAACCTCCATCACTAATAAGATCTCGGGGAACTCCGAATTGACTAAAAATATTCTTCCTCAAGAATTTCAGCACCACCTTAGCATCATTCGTAGTGTAGCAATGGCTTCAACCCACTTAGATACGTAATCAAATCCCACCAAGATGTACTTATTTCCTAGGGATGACGGGAAGGGTCCCATGAAATCAATGCCCTAAACGTCGAAAAGTTCAATATCTAAAATATACCTTAAGGGCATTTCATCTCTTTTCCCTATATTTCCCATCCTCTGACATGAATCACACTTAGCTACGTAAGCGTGTGCATCCTTAAACAGTGAAGGCCACCAAAATCCAGATGGTAGCACCTTTGCAGCAGTCTTGCTTGCACTTGCATGCCCTGCATAAGGGCTAGCATGACACTGATACAACACCTTCTCAATCTCGTCCTGAGGTACACATCTCCACACCAGATCATCGGAACAGTGTTTATAGAGTAAGGGCTCCTCCCAATAGTAATACTTTGCATCGGAAAGGAACTTTCTCCTTTGGTGGAAACTTAGATCAGGCGGTACTATCCTACTAACCAAGTAATTCACGAAATCCGCATACCAAGGTACTCCGGAATCCACTTTAAACAACTGCTCGCCCGGGAAGTTCTCCACTATAACTTCTTCTTTATGTTCAGCTGTCTCCTCAAATTCTAACCTCGGCAAGTGGTCGGCTACCACATTCTCTGTCCCTTTCTTGTCCCGAATTTCCAAATCAAACTCGTGAAGAAATAAAATCCACCTAATGAGGTGCTCTTTGCTATCTTTCTTGGATAAAAGGTATTTAATGGCGGCGTGATCTGTATATACCACAGTTTTAGAACCTATCAAATAAGAACGGAACATGTACAATAGCTAACAGTTCTTTTTCAGTAGTAGCATAATTAAGTTGTGCATCATTAAGTGTCTTGCTAGAATATGCAATAACATGTAAACGTTTCTCCCTTCTTTAGCAAGGATAGCCCCTATGGCCAAATCACTAGCATCACATATGGGCTCAAATGGTAAATTCCAATCCGGTGCCACCATAATCGGGGCTGAGGTGAGCTCCTTCTTCAATCTGTCAAAAGCAAGCAAACAATCATTATCAAATATAAATTCAACATCTTTCTGTAAGAGCTTGCAAAAAGGTAAAGTGATTTTGGAGAAATCCTTAATAAACCGGTGATAAAAACCTCATAACTCCCTTAATGTTGGTTGGTGGCGGCAACTTCGTAATCACTTGAATTTTGGCTTTGTCAACCTCGATTCCCTTCTCAGAAACTTTGTGCCCAAGTACAATCCCCTCTTTCACCATGAAGTGGCACTTTTCCCAATTTAAATCTAAATTAGTCTCCTCGCATCTCTGCAAAACTTGGGTTAAGTTCTGCAAACTAGAATCAAAAGAAGAGCCAAACACAGAAAAATCATCCATAAATATCTCCATGGTACGCTTAATAAAATCAGAAAAAATTGCCATCATGCATCTTTGAAATGTAGTTGGGGCATTACACAATCCAAACGACATTCTACTAAAAGCAAAAGTACCATAAGGACAAGTAAAAGTGTATTTTTCCTGATCTTCCGAGGCTATAGCGATCTGATTATAACCCGTATACTCATCCAGAAAACAGTAATATGCATGCCCAGCTAATCTCTCTAACATCTGATCAATGAAGGGAAGGGGGAAGTGATCTTTTCGTGGTGCATTATTTAACTTCCTATAATGAATACAAACTCTCCATCCCGTGACTTTCCTAGTAGGAATCAACTCATTATTCTCATTCTTGACTCCAGTCATCCCCCCTTTCTTAGGCACAACCTGAACAGGACTAACCCACTTACTATCTGAGATGGGATAATTGATCCCGACATCCAACAGTTTAATTACCTCAGCTCTAACAACTTCTTTCATGTTCGGGTTTAAACTGCGTTGGTGTTCTACAGAGGGTTTATGCTCATCCTCCATCAGAATTTTATGCTTGCAAATAGTTGGGCTAATCCCCTTAATGTCAGAAATAATCCATCCTATTGCCCTCTTATGATCTCTTAAAACCCTTAACAAAGCATCTAATTATACCTCAGACAACTCAAAAGAGACCACAACAGGCAATGTATTAGATTCACCCAAGAATGCATATTTCAAATGATTGGGGAGGGGCTTCAATTCCAAACTAGGAGCCTTAACAATTAAAAGAGGAGGAGTGAGCTTACCTGTACCCAACTCCTCATAAACAAACCTTTGCCGGAACGGTACAAATGGGGTTGCCTCAAGTTCCCTTGAATAGGCAGCAATCTCTTCAAGCAAATCTTCCCCATCTATTCTCTCTTCCATTCCCTTCAAACATAATTCAAGCGGGTCATCTCGTAATGTTATAATTGAAGTAGGACCCTCTACCATAAAACACTGTTCTTCCATCACTGGTCCCTTCATGGTTTTGAACAAATTAAATTCCACTTGTTCTTCCCCCACTCTTAGAGAAAGCACTCCATTCTTTGCATCAATCAATGCCCCGACTGTGGTTAGGAAAGGTCTTTCTAGAATTAATGGCATGTTTTGGTCCTCTTCCATATCAAGTATGAAAAAGTCTACCAGAAGATAAAACTTTACAACCCTTACAAGGGCGTTTTCCAAAATTCCAGTGGGGTATGTGATGGATCGATCCGCTAATTACAATGAAATTGTAGTTGGCTTCAAGGAATCCAAACCTAATTTCCTGCAAATAGACAAAGGTATTAAACTCACACTGGAACCAAGATCACATAAAGCTTTATTGAAAGTCAAATCGCCAATAGTACAAGGAATAGAAAAACTCCCTGGATCCTAAAGCTTCGGGGGAAGCTTTTGCTAGATAATAGCACTGCACTCTTCAGTAAGTGCAATCGTAACATACTCCTCTAATTTCCTCTTGTCAGAGAGGATCTCCTTCAAAAACTTCATATAAGTCGGCATTTGTGCTAGTGCATCTGCAAAAGGGATATTGATATGCAATTCCTTGAATATGCTCAAAAACTTCTCAAATTGTTTTTCTAACTTCTGCTTCTGTAGTCTTTGCGGAAAAGGAACTGGTGGCTTATACTCCTTGGGTGCCACATTCACCTTTGGCTTTGAAGGGGGCTCTTCTTTTTTATCCTTCACATTCACTTTTTTTATTTCAACTACTTCTTCAACTTTCTCATCAACAGTATTGTCTCTACCAGAATATGTTGGCAACTTTGGTCATTCGTGTTCCTTACCACTTCTCAGGGCAATGACTTTACAATGCTCCTTCGGATTAATCTCTGGGCCCTTAAACTTCAAAGAATGGGCAATCTGACCAATCTGCGTCTCCAAATTCCTACTCTGATTTACCACCTATTCTACTTGAGTTTTCAACTTCTGATACCTCTCCAAAGATACGGCTATGAAGTTCTCAAGTGCAGTCTCCCATCCCTGTTTCTGTTCCTGTAGAGGTTGAGTACGAGGGATGTACGGTGGAGGCTGTGGTTGCATTAGGTATTGGCCTGGTCTTTGGAGGATATTTTGAAGAGGTGGTGCTTGAGGTCTAAGTTGAAATTGTGGTCTAGGGTAATGTGGTGGTTGGTGCTGCCAACCTGGATTGTAGGTGTTTGAGTTTTTTGCATAATACACTTGATCTTGCACCTGTTCACCTGCATTGGCATAAAGACACACATCGACTGTATGTGGACCACTACATATTTTACAGATTACCTGAACTGGTTGGGCTTGTGTCCTAACTGTATTGACAGAAAGTTGGTCCAATTTCTTGTTGAGAGCCTCAGACTTGGCATTTATGGCGGTTAGACCATCTAGCTCTAAGACTCCGCTATCACCTGAGTTGGTTGGGGATGGTTCCTCTCATGCACGAAAACATCATTTTGTGACATATTATCTAACAGTTCAGTAGCAACTGTTTCAGATTTTGACAAGAAAGCTCCGCCAGCTGCGGCATCCATTGCTCCTCTGAAAGTTGGGGATATCCCGTTATAGAATGTCCAAAGCAGTAGCCAACTGGGAATGCCATGATACGGGCATTTCTTCTGTAAGTCCTTATATCTCTCCCAAGCTTCATAGAAAGATTCCCCTTCCAGTTGTTTAAAACCCTGAATATAATTCCTGTACTTCGTGGTTTTGCTCAGCGGAAAGAACTTAGCTAGGAAGGCCTGAGAAAGTGCGTCCCAACTCTGATAGGATTCATTCAATACCGTACTCAACCATGCCTTGGCTGATTCCCTTTGTGAAAAGGAGAACAACCTAACTCGTATAGCATCAGTTGTGATATTGTGAATCTTGAAGGTATCGCACACCTCAAGAAAGTATTCAAGATGCAATGTCGGATCCTCTAGTGGCAATCCTGAGAATGGATTGTTCTGCAGAAAATTGATTATAGCTGGTTTGATCTCAAAGTTGTTTGCTGCGATCGGGGGATGGGTTGCGGTCTGAATTGCCCTAGCATTGGGCACATTATAATCTCCAATCACTGGAGGAGGTGGTGGATCTTGGGGTAGATCAGCTATTGGTATCCTAGTCTATTTCTTATCTATCTTTCGCTTCCTCCTAATAGCACTAATTGTTCTCTCAATCTCCGGATCGAAAGGTACTAATTCCAAATCTTGAGATCGTCGCATGCACCGTGAACCTGCACAAAGGAAAAGGAAATCCTTAGCTTAATTCCATAATGGTAGAAGACTATGAACACAACGTAAAGTAATGGTCTAAAGCATTAGATCAAAATATTCATGTAAGATTGATTCAAAATGCCTTCCCCGGCAACGGCGCTAAAAACTTGGTGTTATGATTTTATAAGTTAAAACCAATCGTGCAAGTGTACACTTAATATACACGTAGCACAATAGGATCATACCCACAGGAAAGGGAAATCAATCACTCCTCAATATCTATCTCTAATCTGAAGACCAAACGAACTCAATTGGGTTACTAATCTACTGAAATTAAACTAATCAATTAACTAGAATAATGTAATTGAAACTATACACGTGGATTAAAACCAATAAACTAATTAGGCTACGGAGTAAAGATTCATGCAGTCATTATTCAACATAATACTCGTCCGACAAGTGCAATTCTACAACCTAGTCACGTAAGTTTGTATTATCCTCTCTCGAGGTATAACCAAGTGTTTAACTAAGCTCAAAGCTACTCTCGCAGTCATCAATAATTAATTAAACCAACAAGATCAAGACTAGTGCAAATCTAGTTCTAGCGGCTTGGCATGGAATAAGAATTACTGTTGTATAGATCAGAACCAAATCTCTTTGCATTCCTATAATCTACTAGTTATGAAAACCATCTCAATTACCATCAATATCTCAATTCTCAAGTAATTCTAGATCATGCTAAGGCTGACCAGACCGTTGCAATTTAATTCGAATCAGTTTTCAAACTAAGAATTAGCACAAGTAATTCAAGCATTATATCAAACACTTAGTATGCATTCATCATCCCTCCCCTAGCCCTAGGGGTTTAGCTACTCATAATTAAATCAAAACTCATAAAAATAAAGACCTTTTGTTCAAGAGGATCGTAGAAATAATATCCTATTGACTCTTTAGGATATCCTACGAAGTTGCATAAGCTTGATCTAGCTTCAGGCTTATCTCTCACTGTCCTCTTCACGTAAGTAGGACAACCCCAAATTCTTAAGTAAGAATAATTAGGGATTTTTCCAAACCACATCTTAAATGGGGTTTTGGGTACAGATTTGGAGGGAACAAGATTTAGAATCTTAACTGTTGATTCCAGGGTATAACCCCAGAACAAAGGTGGCAATTCAATAAAACTCGTCATGGAACGAACCATATCAAGTAGGGTTCTGTTCCTTCTTTCCAAAACTCCATTTAATTGAGTAACTCCCGGAGGAGTCCACTGAGAGATAATTCCATTATCTCTGAGATGACTAAGGAATTCGTCACTTAGATACTGTCCATCTCGATCAGATTGAAATGTCTTAATCTTGTGACCAGTTTGGTTCTCAACCTCCTTTTGAAATTCCAAGAATTTCTCAAAGGCTTCAGATTTATACTTCCTTAAGTACACATAACCAAAACGACTAAAGTTGTCTATGAAGGTTATGAAATACTGATGGTTGTTTCTCGTACTTACACGAAGTGGTCCACAAACATTAGTATGGATTAAATCCAATAGTTTAGTAGCACGTTCCACTTTACCTTTAAAGGGAGTTTTTGACCATTTTCCCTTTAAGACATGATTTACAATGAGTTAACTCTTTTAGTTCATTATCATAAAATGATCCTAAATTAGTTAACTTAGCAATCCTATCTTTAGAAACGTGGCCTAAATGTGCGTGCCATAAAGAAGCCGAGATCTTGTCATCTCTTTTGCATTTGTTTAATTGTTGTATATTAAAAATATTAGTGTCTTTAGTTATATAAAGTTCATTGAATAATGTACCAAGCAAAACGGAAGTTTTATTCTTCTTAAGATAAAAGTTTCCATTTCTAGAGAAAGTCTCATATCCTTCACAATCTAATATTGGAATGAAAATTATATTACGAATAATAGAAAGTACATAAAGGACTTTGTTCAAAACTAAAGTAAAGACATCTAAATCTAATCTACACGTCCCGATGGCTTGAGCTTGAACGCTTGATCCATTCTCAACCTTCAAGACGTATTCTCCTTCTTCAAGCTGTTGGACCTCATTTAGTATTTGTACATCATTACGGATATGAGCTCCAAAGCCGGTATCAAGTACCCAAGAATTAGAATCAATAGATAGATTTACTTTAACAATAAACACACCTTTCTTTAGAGTATCCTTGTACTCTTGGCAGTTCCTCTTCCAATGCCCTTTCTTGCCACAATGATGACAAACGTCCTCTGTCTGATCTTTTCTCTTCTTGGCCTTTCTCTTTTTAACCCCTCCATCGGGTTTTAGAGATCCCTTCTTCTTGGGAACTTTCTTCCATTTGCCTTTAGAAGGCCTAGAAGAGGAAGTTACCATCATTACTTTGCGATCCTTCTTGATCGTGTCTTCAGCAGTCACAAGTTGACTAATCAACTCAGCTACAGTAGCATGAGAATGATTCATGTTGAAGTTTAGCATGAAAGGATTGAATGATGGTGGAAGCGATGCGAGCAACAAATCCACAGCGAGTTCTTCACTCAGTAACATTTCCATGGAGGTTAGTTTCTCGTTCAAAGCAAGAAACTTGAGACCGTGCTCATGGACACTTGTACCTTCTTTCATTCTGAGATGAAAGTGCTCCTTAGAGGTGTTGT
The DNA here is from genome assembly GCA_037501455.1 of Lantana camara. NCBI lineage: Eukaryota > Viridiplantae > Streptophyta > Magnoliopsida > Lamiales > Verbenaceae > Lantana > Lantana camara. The sequence continues at coordinate 94,663,252 of CM074857.1, read as the reverse complement.
ACCTTAGAACACGCTCTTTGGGGCGGTATAATTGCTCGAGATGGTCATAAACCTCCCAAGCATTTTCCATAGACTCGTGTTGCCTTTGCATATCCGGAGACATGTTGGCCAACATGAGGCAATGGGCTTGAAGATTATCTTCAGACCATTTCGTGATCGCCTCTCTTTTGGCCCGAGTCGGAGCCTCGCCTTCAGCGAAAGGCTTTCCCTCGAAGAGAACATATCTTCTCTTTTTAGAATCTAAAACGATCTTTAGATTCCGAAGCCAATCAGAGTAATTGGGCACCGTCAACTTGTTTGATTTGAGGATGGATACCAAAGGGTTTTTGGTTGCCATTTCAATTGTAGAGAATCACAGATCTACAACCTAAATGGAAAAACAGAGAAATCATGAGCATGCTGAATAATAACGATTACATATTATCAATGTCTTTAGAAATATGTTCTCCCACTGTGTTTAGAAAGTCTAGAAATCCCAACGACTTTAGAAGAAACTTATTTCCTCAATGGGTACTAGGATCCCAAGCATTCTTAGTTTTGGACCCACGACTCGTGAGACATCCAAAGGTCTAAGAATCTTTAGGTAGGTACTAATTGCCGATTCCATCCCCATGGAATTCCTAGTAATATTTTTGCATCACTAATCTTTCAATCATGGACCCACGACTCGTGAGACATCCATATCTACTTTAGTATTGAGCAGGACCCATCAATCATAAGATCTCAGCCAAACTTAGTCCGGAACGACCTACGACTCGTGAGACATCGCCCATTCTAAAAAGGTCAAGAAATATTAATTATTTAAAATAATTAATCAAGAAACTAAGAGTTAATAAGCTACACTAATTATCCCACGACTCATAAGATAGCAATTAGTTTCACTTGTTAAGTCCTAAATCCTATTGATGGAATGCAAGGAATTTTCTTACCGTGACAAAACACCTATTTATTCGAATTTTTCTCAATATTTAAATGGGATTTTCGAATGACCTCACCAACATATAATGTTATCCAAATTTTAATTGTCTTGTTAATGCAGTTTCACATAAAGTGCTGGGTGGTGGGCCCCGAAACAGTAGCGTTCCGGGACCACATTTTAAAATTTTGTTTATAATACAAGTATTAAAATATTTCTAAAACATTTTAATACAATAGCGGAAGACTAGCCGGATCTACTCAAGTATATACATGCAATTGATAATAAATTTTAAATCACTTAAGCAGATAAATATCTAACATGCAATTAACACTTAAGAGCATATAATTTATCGTGCTTAAAATAATATAACTATAGAATATTACCGTACTGTAAACATGGCTATCTAACGACAATTTTTCAGCTCCTTTGCTTTCACAAAAGACGGTTACCGCGTTCACTCCTTGTGAAACCGGCAGAGCTTCCCTGCAATAACTCCAGAGAAACCCTCGGTGTGGGCTCCGAAAGTATTTCTCTAAATACTTAGAGAAAATAAAACTTTAGACTAGAAAACCCTTTTCAGGGTTTAATCTCCCGAAATTAGGCGTTTTATATATAAACACCTAATTAAAATTAATTCCAAAAATAAATCGGAATTAACTAGGAGAAAAGGGATATGGTTTCAAAGCCGAGAACTCAGCTAAAACCTCCCCCAAACTTGTGAGAAAATGATGAGCCAAGCCCCTTATTTATAAGGGAAAAACTTAGGGTAAAATGGTAATTTCACCTCCCACTTGCGTGTGTAACTTGGACAGGAAATTCGAGGTGACTATGTTGTAGCTCTCGTCGCACGAGTCCAACGCCGTCGGCCACTCGCCGAAACTCCGCCACACGAGCCCTCATGCGCCGCCTGAAGGTGGCACGTGTTATGGCACACGCGGTTCTAAGGTTTTTGGTCTTAGTCCGGTTCGACATGTGGGCAATCCCGGTTCTGCCACGTGTCCCGACACTATCCATTGGCCCGACCCGTTGACCGGCCCGGTCCAGATCTAATTTGGACCGTCCGCGTGCGCTGACGCGGCACAATCTCCGCCGTCCACGTGTCGCGCCACCTCACGCCTGTCCACTGATGTGGCATGCCACGTCATCAAAAATTTTTATTTTTTTTTTATGAAAATTTTATTTTCTCCAAAATAAAATTCCGGGCATTTCCAACTCTTTGGAACTTGATTTATTTTCTTAAAATGAATCCCTTGGTTATTTTCAAACACTTTGAAAATTCATTTCTCTTTCTCCTTTTAATATTTTCTCTTCGGGTTTTCAATTTGGGGCTTGCAGGGGGGCCTGCAGGACTAATTAATTTTATCTCCACACGGGTTAATATATTATCATCTCATGATAGTAATTAATTACCGTTTAACAATATTTAATTCAACTAAATAAATATTATTGCACGATAAAATTAATTAAATTATTCACGAATTTCTCGATCTAGAATAATTTCGCATTTTACTCCTCCGTGTAGATATCCATGAAAAATAAATTGCAACTACTATCATTTTATTTTTCATATCCAATTTGAAATTTATTGATTCGCCTTAAGTTCAAATTCTCTGTATGTGAAACACATTCATCATACAACTTCGGTGACGTATCATGCGAAGTGCTTTGGCCAAAGTCTTAATTCGAACTTTTGCAAATCTATTTCAAGTATAGCTTTTACCTTCCAGCAAGGCCACAGATTCCTCGATCAATATAACCCTTTAGCACATTTCATGTTGTCACCGAACGTTCAAAGTATTTTGGCCACCCGTTACCGAGACCTCACTTCGAGTATATTACGGTGACTAACACTACATGCCTAAAGCCGAAATATTATCATGATTAAGAGTACAATGCTTCCAGTGATTTTATTCATTTTAGATAGCAGTATCAAATGAATAATCTCAGCGGTCCAGTTCAATGTTTCCAATCCTATTGAAAATCATCAACGTGTTATAACCGGAATCACCATTCCGTATGACGAAAGACTAGTCATCATATATAACCACTTTATAGTCTTGATAAGAACATATTCTTATCTTACCGACTAGAACTTTAATGACACGTGATTTCGGTATTCAAAGTCTTTTCCTATGAAACACATTTCATATAAGAATACCACCACACGCCATTAATTATCAATATGTGAAATACTCACAACTTGCTGTAAATTCAGTTTAATTAATTCAACAAATTGAATTTTCAGGGCGTTATTCCCAATATAAAGTGCATCACAAAAGCAATTAGCAGATAACATGTCCTAGCATGATACTAATTATGAGTTGATGATCATGGGTATCCTATCTTATATGTGATTTTGGGAGCCACTCCAAAATCACTAGTTCTAACATTCATGCCACATAAGATAATTCATATCACATAGGGGTACAGAATTTAATGGAAAAACGCCCTATCTATTACATTTAATAGAAACCCTCCTAAACATTTTGAGGGGTCTTCTTATGGCCACCGTTGTTCAAGTGCTCCTTGTGGATCCTTCTTACTCCATGGGTGCTTGTCTCCAAAATGAAAATAAAAATCTCACTTCCTAAGTTCTACTCTCTTTGCATAAAGTAATATGACTTAATTTTCATATTGACCATAGACAAGTACACGGGGCATACCCCGGCCCAAAAACAATAATAAGGAAAGCCACATAATAAACACATAACAGTACGCATATAAGTAGGGCTCCAACCCCAATTGAAAACGCGCAACTATGGGGCTCCGACCCCAATTGAAATCATCCATGTGCAGAATTTAAAACCATACATAAGACTACCCCATGATCACCTAAACTAGCATGATTCCGCTCGAATTTAAATTTACCAATTAAATTTAAAATTCCCTTGACTTCAAGTTACAACTAACTTAAGCAATTTGAATATAGTTCATTATTCAAGAATTTATTCAAAATCGAATCATCGGATCTAGACAAAACAACAATTAATTCAAAATTAAATTTTTCTCTAAAATATCATTCAAAGTGATATTTATTATTTTCTCGAAAAATTAGAACTTGACTTTAATTCATAAAATCCAGAATTTTATAATTAATTAAAATAAATAATTTTATAAAATTAAAATCTAATTTTAAAAATAAAATCAGATTTTTGGGATTTTACGAAACCGAAAACACGATACGAAAAGGTGTCCCGGGACAGCAAGTGCGAGGTGCGCGACCGCTGCGCTCACAGCCCGCGCAGCTGTCGGACACGGACAGGCAGCCCCCCACGCCAACGCGTAGGGCTGCACACAAGGCTACGCAACAAAGTTGGGCTTGTGCGCGCGACTAGCGCGCCAGCTGCACGTCGCGGGGAAGGCTACCGGGCGAGGGGGTTTGTCCCGGGCGGGAAGCGCAGGGCTACCGGGCATCGCGCGTAAACGCGCACGCAGTCCCTGCATGCCTAGCCGCCATCGCCTGAGCAGGTGCAGACATGGCTGGCCGCCATCGCCCAAGTCGCGCTAGGCCCCGCGTGAGGCAATTTCAAAAATTCAAATTTTCGTTTTGAATTAAAACAGTTCAAATCAATCCGAATTAAAACAGCTTAAAACCAGATTAATCAGAAAATAATTTTTCCAAAATTTTCAAGAGACAGTATTGATCCGACAGATTCGTTTTTAAACTAAAAACCAAGAATATGTAACTAATACCCAAATTCAAGAATTTTCGTCAAAATCCAAAAAGCAGTAAAGATACAATACGAATGTTGCAAGGTGGCTCTGATACAACTTGTTGGAAAACAGAAAGAATTGAGCAGCGGAAGTTTAAAAATTTTCCACAAGTTTAATCGTTGTCTTGCAATTTTCGTACTGTATTTTAGAAACTTACGATGTTAGAAGCTTTCTAGTGATGTCGTTACCACCTAACGAACACCCTTCAAGCAAAATCCCTTGAACGGCCTTCAAATTAGACTCCAAAGTAGAAGCCTTCCAAAGCGTATCTACACCAGACCTAGAACACGATCAAGTGAGTGAGAATGCTAGTTTTATAGGTTGTGTTATGACTAGGATATTTTTTGCTTTGAAAACTTTTGTTTTGGATTTTCTCAAAAACATAACACTTCGTAAGTGTTGGTCTAAAGAATAAAAGAAGCACCCACCCTTGTATAAATACTAGGGGTTCGAAATTCCTTAGGGTTTCATAAACCTAGTGGGCTTCTTTCAAGTCTAGAAAGAGAAGACTTCTCTCTCCTACAATAGGAAGTTGGACTTTTCAACTTTCCTAAAGTTAAAAGTCAATATTCAATAAATCAATTAATTCTCAATTAATTATTTATTAGGTTAAGTTTATTTGAGAATAGTCTTAACAATTAATTCAAAATTAATTAAAAGACCAAAATTAATTAATTACAATTTAATTAATTAATTCTAGAAAAGAATTCGCGTGTGGAATAGACCACACGAAATGGGACATGGGTAAATCCAGGTGTACGTGACACGTGGCATCAACCTCGTTTCATGCCCATTTCGATCAACTATTTTGGTCCTTCGTCAATCATATTAACATCCTACCATAACCCTCGTGTTCTGGCATTTGTGTGTGACCCCTTAGGTTCATTATTCAATTAGCAGTGACAACAATTAATTAATTCCCTAATTAATTAATCACTTCATAGATCACACTACCGTAATCTAGCAATGGGTGTGTGACCCCTAGCCGAATAACGAAATGAATCGAAGAACCTTTCAGTCAATGACAATCAGTGAAATACGATTCTCCTACAACTCTATCTCTCAAGCAAGAACTAAGGCATGGGAATATTCTCAGAGCCCAAATATTCTTGATCTTTAAAGTTAAGTTCGTTTCATATCCATTTCGATCTCAATCCTAGAAAACCCCATTTTCTAGATGTCTTGATCTTTTATCCACCTTGTCTAAGGGTTTAATGTTTAATGGACTACGAACAACTCAATCAGTAAGAGATCATTCTTGTTCTTAATATGTGTAGGTCCTTTGTTGATTCTACAAATTCTCCATATGCTACTTGTGTAATCCCAATATAGGTCGTGGTTCAGGTGTCTATATGGCGACACCCTTTTGAGCCTATATTAAAGATTATAGAGTTAGCTCATATGAGACATTACAGAATCACAAGTCTAAGGATTAATGAATCACGTCATTGACCTGTGAGATATTTCCTAATCTGAAAGTTTCAGGAAACTTCCTTTCCCATTTAGGAATGTTCTCACGCGGGACATCTCAATGATGAAGTTCTTGTAACAATCACGCTTATGTATTATGAACGCATCAACGTATGCACTTATCACTCCATGAAACTGAGTGATCCTTCAGAACGACATAATCACATAAGCAAGTCTCAACAGAGTCAAGGCCGACACTCTCACTGTCTGTCGGACTCATTGACTTGGAGAAGTTTCTAATCCTCGCCTATGGAGTTAAGAACTTGTTTCATGTGTCGTTCCCATAAAGATAAGTTCGTAACGGCCTCATCGGATTAGGGGAGTTCAATACATGTAAAAAACAGTCAACCCAAACAAACATAAATAAGCACATAAAGAAGTGATTGCCTATGAACAAAATCATCTCGTATATTATTCAAAGACTGTTTGTGATTTCACAAGGAAATAGTAAAGCAAACATCTGCTTTAAGGGCACTATTCCTAACAAAGTTTTGCCAGGCGTTCTGAGCAGCCTGAACCTCGCACTTAGTGTAAATGGCCTGCAACTGTTGAGGCGTCATAGGGGGTATTTCCACCCCCCTCAATCTCTTTTGAGATGACTACGGGAAGCTGCATCCGGCCAGTGTGGTAAGGCTAGACCATAGGGTGCATAGGGGAAGGAGTCAAGGCGTAACCAGGCGGAGGCATCATGACAGGGTAATTTCTTGGGTGGACTTGGAGCCCTGGCCCTCCAGCCATCGCGGCGGCGGGGAGTTGATTTTCGGGAGCCTGGGGTCTAGATCTTCCAACTGCGGCGGCAGAGGGTTGTTCCGCGTGGATCTCCATCGGGGCCGTAATTCACTCCATCGTGAGGGGAGCCCCTCCGACTGGTGGTTCACTTCCAGCGGTGGCCGGGGGCGTGGCATCGTTGCTGCCACCGCGTGGTAAGTCATCGTCGCCGCCAGCTGCGCCTGAACGGGTAGTAACCATAGTGTAGGTGGTGCTTGTTTCTCGACTAGCAAAGATGGTGAAGGAGAAAAGAAAAGTGGTTTTCCCACAGACGGCGCCAAAAATGATGGGCCTGAATATGGGGTGTCCAGAACCTGATCACTTTAAGATTTGTTTGAGTGTGGGGAAACAGAGTAAACTCACCGGAAAAATGGGGTTCAACCTGCTAGGACAAACACCAAGACCAAACGGTCAAAAAGCCAAACTGGGGGAATTGGGGGTGATACCCAGTTTGGCTCTCCGACGCTCAAGTCAGATGATGATCTGAACTGAAGAAGATGAAGATGAAGCGAAAAAAGCAAAGTTCCAGTATCAGAGATTGCTTACAATGGGAGAGATAGAGTATCTTATTTATAGTTGAGGGTCAGGGACATTTTGGTAATTAGCACCATGTGGTCCTGGCCTAATGTTGCCCTAACACGTGGCGTGATAAGGAAAATCATAGGAGGAATCTCCTGCAAAAGCTGGTGAAAAGTTGGTGAGGGCAACAGTGGCAGGTGCGCGGGTGTGTACGTAGTGTCAGAGAGCCGTATTGGGTTGGTAACGAGGGCGAGGTACACGCTTGTGTTCAATATGAGCCTTGGGGGTTCGCAGATTCGAGGGGAATCCGGGCCAAGGCCTTGAGACGCTTGGGAAGAGTACTCTTCTGTATGATGATGTGGGAGGATTTTCCCGAGCACGAAGGCGTGAGGACGTTCTGAGGGTCATTGTATCGCACTCGGGGGTTAGCTCTTCTGGACAACTGGAGTAACATGGGAAACGAGGGAAAGGCTCGTTCGTGGGCAGTTCCTTTGGGGCCAGGTCGCCACGTGTTCCACGTGAACAAAGCCACGTGTCAAAACATTGGCCGAGCGTATTTTCTTCCCATCAATATATATATCTTCTTTCTTTTTTTTTTTTTTGAAAAGTTTTATTTTATAAAAACTATTTCATTAAATTATTAAGGGTTAATTACATCTAGACCCCTTCCGAGTTTAGTATATTACAATTGGACCCCTGTTAGTCATTTTATTATAGTTTGACCCCTTCTAAAATTTTGAAATTACTAAACGGTGAAGAAAATGTACGATTCGGTTAAATATTTCACGTTATATTCCAAATAATTGCGTTATATTCCAAATAGTTGTGAAATGACCATTATGTTTGGTTCTAAAATCATGTTTTATAAAAGTAGGAAAAAAAATCACGTTTTTTAGAATAAATAAACGTTTAAACAAACAATTATTTCACAATTATTTTGAATATAATGGTTATTTCACAATTATTTGGAATATTCCGTGAAATATTTAACGAAATTGTATCTTTTCTTCATCGTTTAGTAATTTCGAAATTTTAGAAGGGGTCAAACTGTAATAAAATGACTAACAGGGGTCCAATTGTAATATACTAAACTCGGAAGGGGTCTAGATATAATTAACCCAATTATTAATTATCCGCGATATTTAATATTTTAAAATTATCAAAATACATTAATTAATTTTTTTATTAATTATATTAATTAACTTATCAATCCCATAATTAGAAACATCTAACTAATAATTATTTATTGGTCAATTAAATATACAATTTTTAAACTTTTTAAGATTCAATTATTTAACAAATCAAACCAATTAACTTATTAATCTCATAAATTTAGGTAATGTTCAATTAATAATATTTTATTTATATTAAGTGGTTAATTGATCTAAAAAGAAATATCCGAGTATATTTCTCTTAATTAATTATAGATTCCAATCAACTATAAATAAATTTTTGACAACAATCAAGGGGATTAATTTTGCAAATAAGGAATATAATATATTAAAAGTAGATGTATTCATTTTTCTAAATATTATAAAGATTATGTAAATTTACCTAAATCATGTACACAATTTACATAAGGAATCACTATAATTTTAAACTTGAATTTAAACCTTCCAAAGTAAACGAGATTAATTAGGTTGCTTAAATTACTCTCTCAAATAGAATTTATTATCAATATAAGTATTCACTTCTTTACTCTAAAACATAAGACTAATCTTTTTTCTCTATTTTCATTTCGGTATTTCTCCTTTGCTTTATTTTTCTTTTTTAATGTTTTGATTGAAATATTTATTTACATTCAAACAATTATCTCTTTTAATCTATTTGTTCATGTGCAGGTTATTGATCGATTTTTCATGCCATTTTTGGTATCACATCAACCATCACAGACAAGCCGCGTTAATCTTTTGAAGAAATGTTCAATTTACTTTATAAGAAATGTTAAAAGAATCGTATATATATATATTTTTAAATATACTCATTATCCGTGTATCATTCTAATAATATATAATATAAATATTTTTAAAATTAATAGTTATTAATTATTTTGATTTTTCCGAATTTGTTATTAAAGTATTTTTAGATTTATGAGAGATTGAAAATAAATGGATCATGCTTTTGATGAAATCTAATTTTTTGTTTATCTATTATTTGTGAAAAACTAAAATTCAAGCATATGTCCATAGTTATTTATTGTAACTTTTATTCTCTCTTTTTTTATGATTTTATTTCCAATACTTCTTCTTCTATTTTTATATTTCTATTTTTTTCCCTTTATCTTAGAAGTTGTATTATTCTTTAAATTTCTTTATGTTGATTCTCTTTAACTTCTATTTGTCATCTTTATATATTTGTTTTTAAGTTCAATTCATTCTATTTACATTTGTACAGAACGCTTATCGAACCACTTAAAAATACAAATAATTTATGAGATTGTTCATTTGTTATAAATATAAAATTTAACTACTTAATTTATATTTTTAATAAATATTTAGCAATACAATTATAACTATATAAGATATATGTTTATATTTTCGCACTAATTATATTATTAAATTGATATAATGTTAGAATTTTTCTTAAACACATTATTTTAGACTTATATGTTACGATACATGAGAGCAAACTAACAAAATGTCCACCGGTGACATTAAGAAAATTAAAAATACATGAGAGCAAACTAACAAATTATCATATTTTATATTTAAAAAGAATGTGATTATTATATAATTTCAACACTTCATTTTTATTATTATTATTATTATTATTATTATTATTATTATTATTATTATTATTATTATTATTATTATTATTATTATTATTATTATTATTTAGAACTGGATGATAATTATATATTCTTTCTGAAACTATTTTTCTTTTACAACATCTCTACTTAATATTTAAATAAAACTATAACTAAAAAATATTTTAGCAGCAATTTATTTATTATTTATAAAAAAGAAGTATTATATAGACTATTTTTCCATTGTATATGATTAAGTTATTGATTTTAAATTATTTTAGTTTACAAGATTTATACATAATATTATAAGTTGTATTATCATTAATACCGTGCATAGCACGGGAGATACACTAGTATAATTATATTGTGAAATAAATATATTGTAACGCCCGGTTTTTCAATATTTTTACATTATGTGATATCATATGAATTTACATGAAAATTATCGTTAACGGGAGAATTTTCATGAATTAATTTCTAATGTGACTAAACGCTCATACGTGTCCTTACTTGACCATTATTTCAAACGTGTGGACTAACTGCATTAACATAAATGGATTTAATTGACCAATTGCCATGGAACGAAACTTGATTGCATGCATTCAAATACTTGAGGGACTTATGTGCAAAATATGGTGATTCATGCTAGTAAGTGCAAGACTTTTATATCATATCTTATACATTCATCTCTTCCCACATATTTCATTTCATTTCATCAAAAATCCCACACACACACACACACACTAAAACACGGGAGAAACACCAAGAAGAGAAGGAAGGAAGATTTCATCATTTCAAGTTTACATTCAAGGAAGAAAGTTGCATAAATTGGAGCATCATCACCATATCATCCTTTCCTTCTTCATTTCAAGGTAGAATGAGAATTTGATTGATTTCATGAATCTTTGATTGAGTAGGGTTTGATGATTTTGGTATGATTTATTGTTTATAAGTGATTAGAAGCATGCTTAGGATCATTACTCTTGAAAGCTTGCATGAATTCTTGAATTATATGAGAGTTGGATACCATGGAAATATATGGGGTTTGGATGATGATTTCTTGATGAATCAAAGCATGTTTCTTTGTTTAAATGGTATCTAATTGATATATATGAGCTATATACTTGATATATGATAGTTTTGGGTTGGTTTCTTGCCTTGGTTTGATGTGGGAAGGCTTGGGAGCCAAAATTCGAACCTTGCCCTGTTTTCCCGAAGCCTTTCACTACTGCTGGAATTAGGGGTCGTGCCGCGACCTTTTCGTGACCATTTTTGGTCACGGTCGCGACCAACAAGTCTAGAAGTTGGCCAATTTCCTTCGCGGCCGCGACTGCTTTTCAGTACAATTTTGTCATGGCCGCGACACCTTCAAACGAACTCCGATTGACCTGATTTTTGAACCCACGGAAACCTCTTGAAGTTTAGAATATTCTTGGAATCACCTCAATATCTTTTCTCATTTGTGAGATATAATCAATTCTTTTTGGTGTCGCCACTTCATCGACAATCTGCATTCGCCTAACTTCGAGCTTCCGCCATTTCCTCCCCACTTTGAACTAGAAAACGAGCCATATATCACCGGAAAGGTCTTTGTGTCTAGTTTCATACCCAATAAGAAAAACTCAATTCCAACTTCTATAACTCAAGATATTCAAGTTTTCCTACAGCGTGTAGGTTTCTGAATATTATCGGGTTTTGCCCAACTTCACCAAAACCTCTCTTCTTACTTTCCTTTCACTCTCTTGGCTCCCATATGTGAATTATATGATATATATGCTTGGTTAATTGATAATTATGCCCTATGTGACGGTTCTTGGTACTTAATTGCTCAAACATGATTGTGTGATTCCATGCTCTATATGAATTGAACTTGAAATAATTAAATGATATGAATACATGACTCCTTGAGATTAATTTCACCTCTTAGGTATTAATTGGTTTTCATACATGCTAAATGCCACTTGATTGCAAGTTTTATTTATTTACATGAGCATGGTTGTGGGTTATACTTGGTCACATATTGAGTCTCGTCTCACGAGTTTCCGTTATTTTCTTTCTTGTCCAGTTTTTCTCCAGGGTGGAGATCATTGATCGAATACACACTTTCTTGTATCCTTGTCTTGTTCCATCACTCGTCAGGTGAGGTTTAATATCTAGTTATATAGAACCCGTATAACCCTTATGTGGACTTCGGCCAAAATGTATACATATATCTATAGTTTTCCATAAACCTCAAATGATTTACAACCGAATCACTACTATTGTACTGAATTACTGTTACTGTTACTGTGACTGAACTGAATTGACTGTATTGTGGCGAGTATATTATACTGTTTACTGTGGGCCCGAGGGTTAGTGTATGAGCCAACCGAGAAAGCACAGGCTGACGGGTAACTCTGCACTCCCCTCACATTGTTGGGATGACCCCTGAATCCACTAGGAGATTAGTGGAGAAAAGAGTTTCGGGCATAGGGAATCATGAACCCTATGCTCACACTGATTGGATGGCGGGGCCTTGCAATCCCCCATCACCCGGAGGAAGAAAAAGTTATTGAAATTACTAATTGTTCCCTGAAATTGATTGCTTGATCACTTAATCACTGAAAACCGAATTATTGTACACTGTAGGAGAAAGGTTGGAGAATTGCCCTCACTCGCCGGGCCACTGATTGATTGAAATTGTTAATTGGATAGTTGTAATCTCGGGCGAGAATTACTTCAATATTTGAATTTATATTATTTTCTTTATAAAAACTTACCCGAGATTATAGCTTGCATGGGAATTGCGCTTATAATTGTAAACCCCTCACTCAGTCTTTCATAGACTGACACGTCACATTTTCAGGTCTTGCAAGGTGCGTGCAAGGTGGGATTTGAGTCTTTCATTTTTATAGCTCATGTAATTTATTGGTGCATCTCTGTTACTTATGAATGGTGTTGGTACTTATGTATGTTATAAATGCTTTAAGGATAATTGATATTGTATATGAATAAAAGTGATGGACGTGGACTTGAATGATGATAATGAATTGAATGTATAATACTATACTTCCGTTGTATTGTCATGCATGTTGGTTTTTGTTTGAGGGTTAGTCCCGCCTAGCTAAAGGGTCATTTTTTATTGTCTCTCGTTCGCTATAGGCTTGATTCATGTATGGGTGCTCGTTCCATATGTGGATTGAACTATAGTGTGGGGGATGCGGTCCTCTCGTCACGGGTGCCACATCCTAAGGTGGTATCAGAGCCTGGTTGCAAAACCGAGGTTCTAGTGTCGTGTCTTATGAGTCTAGGTCGTATGACATAGGAAATTAATTGTCAACTTGAGAGTCTTGCATTTTATTTGAAACTATCTGATTACTTGAATCCTTTGAATTACTTGAATTTCTTGATAACTTGTGCGTGGTATTGATTCGTGTCACTACTTGTTGATTAATTGACCTTCTATGGCTTGGAAATTTATATGTTCAACGTGTCTATTTAAACTTTTGTAGAAATTTTATGTGTCAATGTGGTTTACCTTAAATTTTGTTGATTTATTCATTGCATTTTGCATCAAATTCACATATTTGATATCAATTATGTGGCATGAGCATATACTAACCGCATGCATTTAGTCTTGAATTGATTTTGATTTATAGGCTATGAAGATCATATCCAACCACAGTCAATTTCCATGACAACAATGAATTATCTCCATTCTTACGTTCAACCATGGAAGATGTAAGAAATTTACCTGAAGTATAAATGGGAATTTGGGAGTTATGGTTTTTCTAACGAAGCTATAGTTCGAGTAATGAGATCGGGAATAGAAGAAACAATTGTGAGAATAGCTTACAAGTTCAATGGAAGTTGGTGGATACTCGATAAGATGATGGATCATTTATTTAAGAGGAAAATGAAGAAAGTCTCGAAGATGTTTTAGAATCAAGGTTTCTATCAACAAGGAGGCAATGATCTTCAGGAAAATCAACAGTAAAGTGGAATCGGGGTTGATAATTAACACAGATTATCTAACTCAGGAAAGAAGTCAAGGAAAATATGGGGAAAAGCTATAAATCCGGGATTAGATGAATACAAAAGAATGAAGAGACTAAGAATGGGTTAATTGAGATACTTCGGGATTTGGAAAAGAAATAAGTTGAAATTGGCGGATGTTAAAGAGAATCGATGATTTCAAGTTTATGGGAAGCCAAGCTACTAAAGGTTCTATCTTCAGATAAATGGAGTAATTTTTCAAATTCAAGCTGAATTGTCATGGTGTGGGACTGAATTGGAAAAAAATATGAAATAACAAATCGAAACGATAAAGAAAGATAAATGATGAATCGAGGAAGCTTGGGAGAGTTGAAGCTTCAAGAAAAGCGGTTCTTTCTTCTCCTCTATTAGAACCATGTAAACAAAGTCTTCAATACTTTAAATCTCACGCGTCTAAAGTTCTCAAAATGGAGATTCCTAAAGCCATAAGGAGGCATACTTTGCTCAAAGATGAGAATTCTACAAGGAAGGCGATCGTTATTCAAGATCTACACGAAATAACCAAAAAGGCGCTACACTACTTCAAGGGTGCTAGATAATAATAATTTGATGGGATCATCCTATATAGTAAAGGATCACATGGGAGTTGATTCAACCAATGTTGGAAAGGGAATACTTAGTTGAAAATATGTTAAATGAACAAGATTGAATATTAAAGTTTAAGTTGCTGAAGGTTAGCCCGGGCATCTGAGACAGTTGAGAGTGAATTGTGAAAATGAATGAGTTAGCTGGAGTTAAGTCAAGTACACATTCAGGAAGGGAAACTTCAAACTGTTGTCGTGGAAAGGATAAAGAATTCGATCATGGTATGAAGGTCAGGGGGGTTATTAATATATATATATATATACAGCGGGCATTTTGAGGCATGGTGTTATGGTTCAAATAAATCCCAACTAAAGAATGAAGTGTTGAAACGGACTACCACTATAGAAGTTTCTAAAGCAATGGTGAACGGTACATCAAAGCATGCATATCATGTGCATCATAGATTTCATAGTTAACATATACAATTCCTTGTTAATTGCAAATTGCTTTTATATGATCGGAGATTGATGTAGTTGATCTTGCTCTATTTACTCCTTATGTGATAACTATTTAAATGTGTCTATAATTGTTCTCTTGAATTGTTATTTTGTGTGAGTGAGAGACGGGGTTCTCTCATTACTTGGTTGAGAGACGGGGTTCTCTCATTGCTTGTTGGAGAGACGGGGTTCTCTCATTGCCTGCCTGAGAGACGGGGTGCTCTCATTGCTTGTTTGAGAGACGGGGCTCTCTCATTGTTATTTTAAGTTTCGAACTCGAGAGTGGACCTGGGGACCAGGTCCTCTTAAGGGGGAGAGAATTGTAACGCCCGGTTTTTCAATATTTTTACATTATGTGATATCATATGAATTTACATGAAAATTATCGTTAACGTGAGAATTTTCGTGAATTAATTTCTAATGTGACTAAATGCTCATACGTGTCCTTACTTGACCATTATTTCAAATGTGTGGACTAATTGCATTAACATAAATGGATTTAATTGACCAATTGCCATGGAACGAAACTTGATTGCATCATTCAAATACTTGAGGGACTTATGTGGAAAATATGGTGATTCATGCTAGTAAGTGGAAGACTTTTATATCATATCTTATACATTCATCTCTTCCCACATATTTCATTTCTTCATCAAAAATCCCACACACACACACACACACTAAAACACGGGAGATACACCAAGAAGAGAAGGAAGGAAGATTTCATCATTTCAAGTTTAAATTCAAGGAAGAAAGTTGCATAAATTGGAGCATCATCACCATATCATCCTTTCCGTCTTCATTTCAAGGTAGAATGAGAATTTGATTGATTTCATGAATCTTTGATTGAGTAGGGTTTGATGATTTTGGTATGATTTATTGTTTATAAGTGATTAGAAGCATGCTTAGGATCATTACTCTTGAAAGCTTGCATGAATTCTTGAATTATATGAGAGTTGGATACCATGGAAATATATGGGGTTTGGATGATGATTTCTTGATGAATCAAAGCATGTTTCTTTGTTTAAATGGTATCTAATTGATATATATGAGCTATATACTTGATATATGATAGTTTTGGGTTGGTTTCTTGCCTTGGTTTGATGTGGGAAGGCTTGGGAGCCAAAATTCGAACCTTGCCCTGTTTTCCCGAAGCCTTTTGCTACTGCTGGAATTGGGGGTCGTGCCGCGACCTTTTCGTGACCATTTTTGGTCACGGTCGCGACCAACAAGTCTAGAAGTTGGCCAATTTCCTTCGCGGCCGCGACTGCTTTTCAGTACAATTTTGTCATGGCCGCGACACCTTCAAATGAACTCCGATTGACTTGATTTTTGAACCCACGGAAACCTCTTGAAGTCTAGAATATTCTTGGAATCACCTCAATATCTTTTCTCATTTGTGAGATATAATCAATTCTTTTTGGTGTCGCCACTTCATCGACAATCTACATTCGCCCAACTTCAAGCTTCCGCCATTTCCTTCCACTTTGAACTAGAAAACGAGCCATATATCACCGGAAAGGTCTTTGTGTCTAGTTTCATACCCAATAAGAAAAACTCAATTCCAACTTCTATAACTCAAGATATTAAAGTTTTCCTACAGCGTGTAGGTTTCTGAATATTATCGGGTTTTGCCCAACTTCACCAAAACCTCTCTTCTTGCTTTCCTTTCACTCTCTTGGCTCCCATATGTGAATTATATGATATATATGCTTGGTTAATTGATATTTATGCCCTATGTGATGGTTCTTCATACTTAATTGCTCAAACATGATTGCGTGATTCCATGCTCTATATGAATTGAACTTGAAATAATTGAATGATATGAATACATGACTCCTTAAGATTAATTTCACCTCTTAGGTGTTAATTGATTTTCATACATGCTAAGTGCCACTTGATTGCAAGTTTTATTTATTTACATGAGCATGGCTGTGGGTTATAGTTGGTCACATATTGAATCTCGTCTCACGAGTTTTCGTTATTCCCTTTCTTGTCCAGTTTTTCTCCATGGCGGAGATCATTGATCGAATACACACTTTCTTATATCCTTGTCTTGTTCCATCACTCGTCAGGTGAGGTTTAATATCTAGTTATATAGAACCCGTATAACCCTTATGTGGACTTCGGCCAAAATGTATACATATATCTATAGTTTTCCATAAACCTCAAATGATTTACAACCGAATCACTACTATTGTACTGAATTACTGTTACTGTGACTGAACTGAGTTGACTGTATTGTAGCGAGTATATTATACTATTCACTATGGGCCCGAGGGTTAGTGTATGAGCCAACCGAGAAAGCACGGGCTGACGGGTAACTCTGTACTCCCCTCACATTGTCGGGATGACCCCTGAATCCACTAGGAGATTAGTGGAGGAAGGAGTTCCGGGCATAGGGAATCATGAACCCTATGCTCACACTGATTGGATGGCGGGGCCTTGCAATCCCCCATCAACCGGAGGAAGAAGAAGTTATTGAAATTGCTAATTGTTCCCTGAAATTGATTGCTTGATCACTTAATCACTGAAAACCGAATTATTATACACTGTCGGGGAAAGGTTGGAGAATTGCCCTCACTCGTCGGGCCACTGATTGATTGAAATTGTTAATTGGATAGTTGTAATCTCGGGCGAAAGTTACTTCAATATTTGAACTTATATTATTTTCTTTATAAAAACTTACCCGAGATTATAGCTTGCATGGTAATTGCGCTTATAATTATAAACCCCTCACTCAGTCTTTCATAGACTGACATGTCACATTTTCAGGTCTTGCAGGGTGCGTGCTAGGCGGGATTTGAGTCTTTCATTTTGGGTCCATTATAGCTCATGTAATTTATTGGTGCATCTCTATTACTTATGAACGGTGTTGGTACTTATGTATGTTATAAATTGTTTATGGATAATTGATCTTGTATATGAATAAAAGTGATGGACATGGACTTGAATGATGATAATGAATTGAATGTATAATACTATGCTTCCGTTGTATTGTCATGCATGTTGGTTTTTGTTTGAGGGTTAGTCCCGCCTAGCTAGAGGGTCGTTTTTTATTGTCTCTCATTCGCTTTAGGCTTGATTCATGTATGGGTGCTCGTTCCATATGTGGATTGAACTATAGTGCGGGGGAAGTGGTGTTCTCGTCACGGGTGCTACAGATATAAAGGTAATGTATCCCTTATTTTAAATTTTATATAAGAAAAATACATAATTAAAAAATATTAATCGAAAATGTAACAAATCGGATAAAGTAGATATACCAAGTTTTGTTTCTCTCTTTGTTGAATGTAAATGTTCCAATTGCGTCATGTAAATTTACCACAGTTGGATGGCTCATAGTGATCATCAGAGATTTATTTAATTAAAGGGACAATTATTTTTAAGTGATTATTGTTGGAAAAATTTTAGTTTCCTTCCTATTAATTTTATATTTTCAAATTTTAATTTTTTTTTTTGACACCCAGCCACAGCGGCTGAAACTAACTTAGCTCCGACTCAACAAAACCCAAAACAAATGAAGGAATGTCCAAAGATCCAACGCAGACCGATACCGCATTACGAGCTAAAGTGTGGGCTACTACATTAGCACCACGTCTAATAAGATAGAACCTAACATCACTAAAAGAGGAGCAAACTCGTTTCTTGTCCGAGATGATATTTCCGAGAATGGAGAGGTCCTCTTCCTCTTGCTTGAGAGGGCCAATTATCGAAGCATTATCCCCCTCCAAGATCACCTTAATCCATCCAAAATCGTGACCTAGGATGGCTGATGTCCGAATAGCAAGAGCTTCCACGACAAGGGGGTCAGTCAAGTGTTCCACGACAATGCACTGCTCATTTTCATCGCGTGCTACCACACTGATACTCACCGAGTTATCCTTCCTGAAAAACCGCGCTGTCACAATTGATCTTCACCCAGCTAGGAGCAGGTTTAGACCATCGAATCGGAGGCGAATTCTGATAGAGCTGCTCAAGCTCATCTTCAATAGCTATTCCCATGGGCACTGATCCATCCAAAGCTGATGATTTCATGGGACAATTTACTAAGTCCCTCCTCTCTCTTTCTATTTATGTAAGTCCAAATAGCCCACAAAACCATTGCCAATTTGCAGCCATTCGTAGCATCCAAGTGGGTTAAACCAGATTCCAGTCCTCCGACAAAATCCGAAGCCATATGTTGAATGATGGAGTTAGGCAGCTGCGCTAATGCCAAAATCTGGCGAACAAAAGTGCAGTGAAAAAGTGGCTCATGTCCTCCTCTAGCTCATCACAATGAACGCAACAGAAATCTGATCCACAATGCCGTCTACTCAGATTAGTCCCTGTAGGAAGGATATTATGGTAACATCTCCAAAGAAAGGATCTGATTTTAGGTTGAACATTAAGCTTCCAAATGCGGTTCCATACTTTTAAACCGTCACAACCTGCTGATATTCCTTGCTCCACGTTAGACAAATAGACCACCAAGTGATAGGCGCTACGAATCAAAAAACACCTGTTTTGATTAAAGTGCCAGATCAAAGTATCTTTGCTCTGAAAATTACCGAGAGGAATGCTTAAGATAGCATTAGCATCCTCACCGTGGAAGATATTTCGAACTAACTCCACATCCCAACGCTGAATCCTTGGCATGAAAAGGTCCGAAACCCACTTCGGGGTGACAACAACCGGTGCTTTGAACTTAGGCCTGTAACACGCTGGTCTTGGGAGCCACTAATCTTTCCAAATGTTAATTTTCTTACCATTCCCCACTCGCCATCTGGTATCGGCTACCAATAAGAACCGGGCTTCATATAAGCTTCTCTAGGTAAAGAAGGGTGACCTATCGAGCCGAGCTTCCCAAATCTTCGAATTAGGGAAGTATTTAGCTTTTAGAATACGACTGATAAGGCTATCCGGGTATTTAACAAACCGGCCATAACTAATTCACCAA
This sequence comes from Lantana camara, assembly GCA_037501455.1. Lineage (NCBI taxonomy): Eukaryota > Viridiplantae > Streptophyta > Magnoliopsida > Lamiales > Verbenaceae > Lantana > Lantana camara. The sequence goes on along the minus strand of CM074857.1, from coordinate 94,643,120 downwards.
TATAGCTAAATTGAAAAGCATAATGTCCTGAGATCCGAGGCCCCTAACCGATTTTCTCCCGCAAAGTTTCCTCCACGCCAACCAATGGAGCTTCCTCTTATCCCCATTATTCCACCAGAAATAAGAGATGGAAGAATCAATGCTCTGAGTAAGATTATCGGGGAAAGAGGAAGCAATTCAAGGTATAAGAGGGAATTGCTTGCAACACCGACTTAATGAGCACTTCTTTTCCTGCTTTTAAAATAAACTTTTTCGAGTATCTCTGGCACCTTCATCTAATCTGTCAAGAATTCCCGAGAAAACCTCCATCTTCGAATACCCGACCACGGATGGAAAACCAAGGTAGAGGTCCAGTTTCTCAACTCTCCGAACTCCTAACAAATCAGCCAGGTGTTTTTGCTCTTTGTTGTTCATATACTTGCTAAAAACAACGAACGATTTCTGATCGTTCATTATTAATCCTGAGATACGCACGTACCTATCCAGCATCGACTTAATACAAGTGAAAGATTCAATCGACGCCGTACCAGAAATCATTGTGTCATCCGCAAACAAGAGATGCGACACCCTCGGAGCGTCCTTACAAATCGCAATACCTTTAAGATTCCCGCGGTGTTGCTGTTCAGATAAGAGGACAGACAAAACCTCTGCACAAAGGAGAAAAAGATAAGGGGAGAGGGGATCGCCTTGGCAAATACCCCTCTCCGGGACTAGATAACCAAATTCACCACCATCGAGCAGAAAGGAATAAGACATTATAGAGATACAAGCCATAACACGATCAACAAAGAAAGAGGTAAGCCTAACCTGATCATTACCTGTTCAAGAAATTGCCATTCAACACGGTCATATGCCTTACTCATGTCAAGTTTCAAGTTGAAGTATCCTTCATTTCCTACGTACTTACGCTTTATAAAATGGTTAACTTCAAATGCAACTAGAACATTATCACTCATCAGCCTGTTGGAGATAAAAGCAGATTGGGTTGGGGAGATCATATTTGTGAGCTAGGAGAGGTTTAAGGCGATTAACTAAAGTTTTAGACGCTATTTTATAGACCACATTGCAAAGACTAATAGGTTTAAAATGAGTAATGAGTTCCGGAGACTTGCATTTAGGGATAAGAAAAATATGGGTGTAATTCATACACTCCTCAAAACAACCCCGAGTTACGGAAATCACAAACCTATTTAACAATATCAACCCCAACAAAAGACCAATAACGTTGAAAAAAGTAAGAGGGGAAACCATCCGGACCCGGGGATTTAAGGGGGTACATACTTTTAAGAGCTAATGATACCTTAGCATCTGAGTACAGTCTGACCAAGTGACGCCTCACGTCATCATCCAGCTGGTGCGGCAGCGCTTGAAGGGCACAATCTATCTCCGAAATTGAACAACCTGGAGAAGTGAACAGATCTCTGAAGTATTTCTCGATAATAGCCCTGATATCCTCTTCCGAACTACAAATTCTCCCTTCCTCATTTTTCAAAGCATCAATATGATTATTTGTCATGCGGGGTTTGGTTTTTGAGTGAAAGAATTTCGTGTTACGGTCGCCTTCCCAGAGCCATTGTATTTTAGCCCGTTATTTCCACATAATTTCCTCCCATAGTAGCAGAGCATTGATCTTAGTATAGATCAAAGTCTCTTCATCTTTAGATTCAGCAGTGATACGTTGGGTTTTGAGGAATTTAGTCATTTTTCCAAAGAGTCTAGATCATTCTATTTGGCCATTCTCAAGTGACGCTTCCAAGGTGTCCATTCTGGGAGTTAGCAATAATCTATTCGCAATCTGCAGTCTTAACCCACATGGCCTCAAAACGAAACGGTAACTTCCTTCTTCTGTTGGCTTTGGTCTCCTTCTTCAGCTTCGTGAGGACAACAATGTGATCCGAATAGGAGTTAATCAAATGCACCACTTTTTGCTTCTGGACACATCTCTCTCCAATTATCCGAAGCCATCGACCTACCAAAGCATGTACGAAGAGTGTTCGGAAGAGCCCGGTTATTCATCCTAGTAAACGGGAAGCCCGAGAAGCCCAAGTCTGATAGGACAATATCACGAAGACTGTCTAGAAAAGCGTCCATCTGCCCCAAAGACCTATTGAGACCTCCTTATTTCTCATCGTTGTGTAAAATCTAGTTAAACTCCCTGCTAACCAACCAAGGCAAATCAAACTAATTATGAAGTGACCTCAACAAATTTCAAGTAACCCAGCGATTCTGTCTTTCCAGCTCTCCATAGAAGCTAGTGAAGCGCCAGTTGCCTCCCACAACTTCAGCCTGAATTACAACATCAATGTGATTCTGTGACATGCTTTGTAAAGTAATATTAATATCCTTGCGCCAAAGCAACACAAGACCACCATCTTTACCAATGGAGTCAACACTAACTTCGTTAAAATCAAAAAGCCTTTTTTAATAATCAATCCTCCTTTGCTTGCACCGAGTTTCAGAAAAGAAGATTAACGAGGGCTTGTGATATCTAATGAGAGATCAGAGGTTATGAACTCACCCGGGACCCACTTAGCCCAGACAGTTCCAACTGAGGCAACTCATTGGGTTCGGCAAGGTTGCCGCGCAACCTCCGCCATTATATTAGTTATATCCGAGAAGATCGGCCCATGAGAGGAAGGGAGGGTAGATTGGTGGGGAGTAGCTGTTTTTTGGTTAATCGAAGGGGTAGTAAGCTTCTTGGGAGTATTCTTGCACCAGAATTTTCCAATTTTACCTTTGGTAGAGAGTGGTGGGTCAGTTAGGCTAAAGAGTAAGGGGGATATTGACGAGTTGTCCTTCGAAAGGAAGAAGAGGAGAGGTGGGGATGGATTTGGATAGAGTTGTTATTAATTGTTTGTATGAGGAACTCTTTCTGTAAGTTTTCAGAGAGGCTGGTTGTATTAGGAGTATGGTAGGTCATGTACAGGGGTGCGAGTGCCTCTGGAATATTAACTTCGGGGCCGAGATTGGAGAATTTTGTTGTGGGCCCAAGGGAATGGTCCATGTGAGAATGTACGTGTTTGAGGGGGGTACTTAATTCTGGGCTATTATCATAATAAGAGGTAGTAGCAGGGGGTGGGAGGGGGGTAGCCGAAAGTGTTGGGTTTAGGGAGAGGGAGGTTATGAATTTGGCCGACAAAACGAGAGTCACCCTGTGAGTCCGCCGCCATTGACTCCCTTAACCAAGGACAATAAGGAAAATGAAGAGAAGGGTCCTGAAAATCATCCTCATAACGCAAATGACTGTATTTATCCACATGACTACACAATCCACACAGGTAACAAAAGTTCGTCAGGTGTTCATAAGTAATTGAGACTGTAATTTCACGCCCTGAAGGCAACATCATCTTAAGGCATCTAACCAGCGGCTCTGTCATTAACATTCCAACTCTAACGCAGAGTGATTCTGAGTACTTAGCTGTCCTGGATTCTGTAATGGATGATCGAAAAACTCCGATTCTGTTTGCCACTAATTCAGCAATGGTGGCGTTACGTCTATTGAATGGAAACCCCCAATTATGGACAGTTAAATCACACGGATCCAAATTAACTCAGATAGGATCTTCCTCATTGGCAATAGTATTAAGTATCACAGGATACTTTTCAAAACTCCAAGGCGAATTCTCCATAACTCGCTGCAAGTCCAGGGTATGGTTGAAGGTAAACAGGAAGCGATTAGAACCCACCCTCGAAATATCATACCCTTAACTGGATTCATGGCACAGATCATAAAACTTCTGAAAATATCAAATCGGATGTTCCTATGGGTTACGACCTTCACTACCAGACTGAGAGAGAAATTCGGATATCCGCTATCCTTAGGTGTGTCCGGGATTGACACACAATTCAATTCTTTAGCAGTAAGAGAAAACCCCAAAGTCAGATGAGATAATTCGTGTTTCTATCCCCTTGGAACCAGAACCTGAAGCGGAGGTTGAGGTTGCCATAGAAAAGATGACAGAGGAATACGTAAACAAAAGGAATGGAGGGCCAATGACCTAGAAACAAAAAAAGATAACCACAAGATAAAGTTTCCGGAGCAGGAACGCAGGAAGTCCTCGACGATGATAGTGTGGTGAATAGAAACCTTGCGATGGGAACGATCTTGTAATAGATGTCGGTGGAGATTAGGGTTTTGTGTAAGCGACTCTCATACGAGAAGGAAAAACCAAAACTTATTATGGGTTTAAATTGATTTTTTTTTTAATTTAATTTTTATTCACTCCCTAAAACACTTAAGTTGACTCCAATACCTTTAATTATTTATTTTTTCATTTTTTTTTTCCTTTTAATATTTTAATTTTAATTCTAAGTACTTTAATTTTTACGACCAATAGTTCAATTTTAAATTTGGATATTTTAGTGTTCATGAACAATATTCCAATTTTAAACCTAGGTGCTTTAGTTTTGATAAATAATACTCTAATTTAAAATATAAATACTTAATTATTCTGAACAATATTCCAATTTTTAACTTGGGTACTTTAAATTTTATGAATAATACTTCATTTTAAACCTAGGTACTTTAGTTTTGATAAATAATACTCTAATTTAAAATATAAATAATTTAATTATTATGAACAATATTTCAATTTTTAACTTGGGTACTTTAAATTTTATGAATAATACTTCATTTTAAACTTTGGTACTTTAAATTTTCTGAACAATACTCAAATTTTAAAATTGAACACTTTAAGTTTTCTCAACAATACTACAATTTTAAATTGTACTTGTTAATATCAACTGTAACAACAAATTCATACCAAATTCACCACAACAACCAAATATTCATCACCACAAATCAGAGTATATAGCACCAATTAATTTATTGTTGGATATTTGTTTGAATTTGAAATGAGGCAAGTACCAGACAGTTAGAAATGGTAATTGTGTGACATTAATGCACTGGTATCTGGTCAAAAACGTTCCAGACGTTTTTGTAACCTTATTTCAGCATTATGGCTATCTTAATTGTAAGGTTTATGGCCTACCATACACAAGGCAATTAATGGTCATTTGTGTCATGGCTTCTCCCCTATAAATACAAAGTTCCAGACCACAGAAATGAGAGAAAAAATAGAGAGACTAGTATGTAAAATGTGGTGAATTAGGAAGAGTTATAAGTCTAGATAGATTTCTGGTTTGGTATTGAAAAATACACTCTGGTACGCAACACACACGCACCGGTACTTGTGAGTTTAGTCAAGAAAACATACTTCCACACACATAACACGTTTTCTGAAGTACAAACCAGACACCACACTCTCTCATAAGAGCCTTGATTAGTAGTCAAAGTGAGATTCTCCTGAGATCATACATATCTGTGATTCACAAATCTCTGTACTGTCTTATCCTGGAAGGAGCTTCACGATAACCCAACGCACCGGTAGTGGGGCAAATGCTTTTTTAAGGCAAGCCAACTTTCGTCATCGATTCAGTCATGTCACACGATATGTCTCTCGATTTACCTTTTATATTGTTTCTGATCTTTGTTGTCATGTGAATATGTTCTGGTACATTTCTGGTATTTATCCTCATACGGTTCTGCAATCGACTGGAAGTTACACTATGACAAGTATACAAGATCTATATTCTGGTTATTCCATTGGTATATGGAGCATATATGTTGTTGGTATTTATATCTCAATAGATATGTTTCAGTATGTTTCTAGTACTTACGTTTGGAATCACATGTCTTGTTGTACATCATATATATATTGCAAAATCTAATTATCTATGTTATATTTGATAATCTGGTACTACCACAAGCTGTTTTCTAACAATCTTAAAGAAGTATTCTTATCTTTATACATATCATGTCAACTGAGTTTGTGATTCTGTCTCTAGTAGGGTAATAAGTTCCAAAGTAGACTTGGTTAATTTGCCTGGAAGGTCTATTGCTCACATTTTTCAAGTGTTGGCAACAACGAATGAAAATTTAGATGATTGAAAAATGGTTCTTGTCGTTATTCCAAATGGATAAATCTGTACCAATTGAATCTGGTCCAAAAACCAGTGATATTCATGTGGTACCAGACAGGTACAAGTCAAATGAAATTTGTTTTGACTGTTAAATAGAAATACCAGGAGTTGAATTTTGTTAACTTAAACTCTAAACCTTTGAATAATGGCAAGGCCAAAGTTCAAAAGAAATAAGAGAAACAGACTATGTTGGAGGTGTGGTTTGATTGGGTTTGTGCTAAGGAGTCTCACTCCGAGAAAGCAAATTCCAGGTCTGAATCTACTGGAACTTCTATTGTTGTCAATATGGTTTTGAGTGAAGCTATGGAAACTGAAACTCATGATACTAGTGACTGGTTTGTACCTCTGGAACTTGAAATGTTAACCATTTATGAACCATTCGTTCGACTTATAGACATTGGAACAAATATACATGTTTGTGTTGATAAACATTTGTTTGTGCTCTACTAACCAATTGATGTATATGAGAAATTCCAGTGTTGCTTAAGTTTGTTTAGGATGCGTAGACTTGAAGTTCCCTTCGGATTGCATACTATCACTTGTATGAACGCATCACATCCCAACAAATCGGAGGAACATCACTATTGGTTCAGTGGTTGTTGAAAATGGTTGTAAGTTTTTTTTAAAACTAAATAAAGCTATCTCATTATGAAACTTTATGAGCACGTGCTATTACGTTATGGTTTGCTTAAATAAGATTTGAGTATGTAAATTCTGGTATTTGTTATGAAGTTCAGGTAGTGACTTCACTGGTATGAATGTCGAAAGTTCCAGTATATGGAAGAAGGATTTGGATGATTTAAATTGTGTTTCTGTGTAAAGGACTATGCATTTAAATCTTATTCCAAAACATTTGGGATTGTAAAGTTTAGTTTTAACTCTCACATCTAGTTCCATTCCTAATAATTTAGAAAGGATGACAAATGTGGGGGTGTCTATCATTTAAATTCTTTCTAGGTCATGTCGATTGGATGACTATTGTGGGGGTTAATTCCTACATCGACTTCCAATTTTGGTCACTTGAAAAGCATGAGAAATGTGAGGGTTTATCCAAGTAATGCCAGTTCAACTTTTGTTGATGAAACTGGACCTAGACGGAGTAAATGAGCAAGAATTCTTAAGGATTTTAAAAGTGACTTGCCACTTACAAAAATCAAGAACGATTCTGGTACTTTCTAAGAAGCTATATATGTCTTCTAGTAAAACAAAATGTTGAAAACTGTGGGGTCTATTACGATTGGACACTACAAAAAAACTGTCAAATTCCGATGGGATTTTATGAAATCCCGTCGGTTTTCCGTTGGAAAAGCTGATTTCCGATGGAAAACAGACGGGATGGCGTCCGTTGGAAAATACATCGTCGGAATTGGGTCCCGACGGTTCCATTCCGTTGGAAATATATTTCCAACGGAATTCCGATGGACAAATAATTTTTTCCAACAAAATAATTTCCAACGGAAAACCAACGGACAACTTCCGTCGGTTTTTTGTCGGAATTTCTTTCCAACGGAAAACCAACGGATTTCCAACGAAACAAAAATAATTTAGTTTTTAAGTTAACCGACGGATTTCTAACGGAATTTTCCGTCGATATGCCGTCGAAAATAGAATAAAAATAAATAAATTAAAAAAATATAAAAAAATTCATTTGTGACACCCGAACCACCTCGGGAACGAGCCACACCAACACCTCAAATGAGCTATGGGTCGAGCTCGAGCCAACCGAGCCCGCCAATGCAAGAATTAATTCTCGCGATAATTGCGCATACAGGAATTCGAACTCGGGTCTCCAAGGAATAATGGTGACTCCCTTACCAACTTGGACAACTTACTTCTTATTAATATTATGTCTTTAAATATATTTATACACTTATTTCAATTAATTATTTAAATACTTTTTGTTATTAATTTAAAATATAAAATTTTAAATATATGATTATTTGAATTAAATATAATCATATTTATTGAGATATTATATAAAAATTGCTAGCTTATATACTTTTGTGTTTTAATTATAATGTATATACTTAAAATTATATAAAATATTATTGTAGATGAACAAATAAACTTTATATTATTAATTGAATTTACTATTTTAAAATTATCATAAATTTAATTTCAAAGTTAAATAGCTAAATTAATTAATATTATAATAATTATTTTCTCAAAAAATCATATGGCGACACGTGGCATATTGTATGATATTATCTCTTTAAAAATAAAAATCTAAAGAGATAAATATTCATGTGATATTATCTCTTTAAAAAAATAATAAAATATGAAAAAGATCAATATTCAAGTGATTTTATTTCATATTATCTCTTTAAAAAAAAATACAAGAGATAATTATTAAATAAGTTTGAGTTGAACTTAACTCTTAAATCCTAAACCTATATAAAGGTGTTCTTCCCCAAAGTTATCAAATCAAGGCGTTTGATCCGTTATTAAGGCATTATACCGATGAATCGACGTTATATTCAAACTAAATCCACGGAGTTACCGGTGAGTTCAAAGGCGTTCTTGGCGAAATTCTCCAAAATTTAGCGTTTGATTCGTAAACAAGTCGAAAGATCTACGGATTAACGTTATTAAAACCTAAATTTAAAGTTGAAGAAGATCAAACCAATTAATAAAAGTTAAATAACTTGAAGAAGATCGAAAATTGAAGATCCACTTTGATATCAAAATTTACAAATTATTTGTACTATTTATCCGATGTTTACACAAAATCAATAAACGTGAATTATTAGTGCAAACAATTATATTAATAATTTATAATTTCTATATTATTTGATTTTTAAATATATAATTATTTGTATTAACTATAATTGTATTTTTCTAATTAAATTTGATTGAAAAATTCCAACGGAAAACCAACGGAATATTTATTTCATTGAAATTCCAACGGAAAACCAACGGAAAAAATTTTTCTTTATAAAGAATAAAAAAAAAATCGATGGGATTTTTCCGTTGGTTTTCCGTCGGAATTTTTATTTCATTGAAATTCCAACGGAAAACCGACGGGAAAATCCCGTCGGTATTTTTTTAATGAAGAATAAAAAAAACCGACAGGCTTTTCCCTTCGGTTTTCCGTTGGAATTTTTATTTCATTGAAATTCAAACGGAAAACCGACGGGGCATATCCCGTTGGTTTTTTTTTTAATGAAGAATAAAAAAAAACGACGGGATTTTCCCGTCGGTTTTCCGATGGAATTTTTATTTCATTGAAATTCCAACGGAAAATCCCGTTGGTATTTTTGGTGTAATTTTTTTTTTAGAATTGCGCCAAAATTTTCGACGGAATTCCAACGGAAAACCGACGGAATTCGGTTGGAATTTTTTGCGCAATTTTTTTTAAAATTCCGCCACTTTTCTAACGGAATTCCAACGAAATTCCGAAGGCTTTTCCGTTGGAATGCAATTTTGCTTGGCCCTGGGAATTCCGTTGGAATTCCGTCGGTTTTCAGTTGTTTTCTTATAGTGGGATGTAAACAAATGTTTATCTGGGGTGGAGACGTTGTCTCCTGAAAGTCTGATAAATAGACTATTATAACTCTTGGTACTTTTGAGGTAGAGTTATGTACAATGGAAACAATTGGAACTGAGGCTGAATGGATCCATGGGCTAATGGTTGAATTGCCTATGATTGACAAGCTGGTACCAACCATTGTTGTAAATTGTGATAGTACTATTACGAAGATCAAAAGAATAAAGTGCACTTAAAATGAATTAAAAGGACAAAAATACACGTGTATAGAAAGACAAATGGCCACTGATTTGGCTGGAACCAGAAGAAAATACCATTGTTCCTTTAATAAAGGACTTGAGGTTTTCTCGGTTTGAAAATCCAGGTTGAGGACCAGACTGTAACCCATATCGAAATACATATTCAGTGGGAACCCAACCTACCAAGTGGAGATCCCATGCGGAGGTTCAATGTGGTTTAAACAAGCTGTCGGATGTATTAGTTGCACCTAATTTACGAAACTGGTACTTAGTACCTGTGTCTACCCTCTGGTACTTACCTGGTAGCTGCTGAAGCTGCAAATAAAAGTAAGAGTTATACTCTGAATGGGGTCAAAATCTGATTTATGATGAGACGTTAGCAGTGCGACTTTGGAGATCCCAACTAATTGAATACTATCGTGTGGCCTTGATTAGAGGAAACGGGTTATTCCTTGAAAATATTCATGAACAGGACATGACACATGGCCGTAACGTGTCAACCCTAAAGATTACTAAAGCTCTTTGTAACGTGTTGTTCCCGATGGCTCTGTCATACCCAAGGTGCCAAATTCAAGGTGAAACATTCCATTTGTCCCTTTGACAGGAAAGTCGGATAACTAAGATAGCGCTTCAAACCGGAAGGTACCGATCTACTGAAAGCATGTTGTTGTAATTCTGATGGCCATTATATTATATGGATAAATTATTCTTAGAGGGATACCAAATTCCTTGATAGGAATCCATAGAATAAAGTCCATAGAATATAGAATAAATTGGAAGCAATTTATTGTTGGATATTTCTTTGAATTTGGGTACCAGACAGTTACAAAGGGTAATTGTGTGACATTAATGCACTGGTATCTGGTCAAAAACGTTCCAGACGTTTTTGTAACCTTATTTTAGCATTATGGCTATCTTAGTTGTAAGGTTTATGGTCTGCCATACACAAGACAATTAATGGTTATTTGTGTCATGACTTCTCCCCTATAAATACAAAGTTCCAGACCATAGAAATGAGAGAAAAAATAGAGAGACTAGTATGTAAAATATGGTGAATTAGAAAGAGTTAGAAGTCTAGATAGATTTCTGGTTTGGTATTGAAAAATACACTCTGGTACGCAACACACACGTACTGGTACTTGTGAGTTCAGTCAAGAAAACATACTTCCACACACATAACACGTTTTCTGAAGTACCAACCAGACACCACACTCTCTCATAAGAGCCCTGATTAGTAGTCGAAGCGAGATTCTCCTAAGATCGTGCGTATCTGTGATTCGGAAATCTCTGGACTGTCTTATCCTGGAAGGAGCTTCGCTACAACCCAACACACCGATAGTGGGGCAAATACTTCTTTAAGGTATACCGACTTTTGCCGTCGATTCAGTCATATCACACGATAAGTCTCTCGATTACCTTTTATAGTATTGTTTCTGATCTTTGTTATCATGTGAATATGTTCTGGTACGTTTCTGGTATTTATCTCCATACGGTTCTGCACTCGACTGAAACTTACACTATGACAAGTATACAAGATCTATATTTTGGTTATTCCACTGGTATATGGAGCATATATGTTGTTGGTATTTATATCTCAATAGGTATGTTTCAACATGTTTCTAGTACTTACATTGGGAATAACATGTCTTGTTGTACATCATATATATATTGCAAAATCTGATTATCTATATTATATTTGATAATCTAGTACTACCACAAGCTGTTTTCAAACAGTATGAAATTATGTATGTGAGGTATTATGTTAGTAAATGGCTTTTGTTTTGTTTTTCTTCTATTAAAGGGTGATTGAATATTTTTGCATGAAATGAGATGCAAACAAAAGTTTATTTTTTCAAATGAAGAATTAGTACTTAATAATAAAAGTTTTAGCATGAGAAATGCGAATAACATATATAATTAAAAAATAAGTACTTATTGCTAGTTTTCGTTAATTAAATGTCACTAACTGATTTTCTTCGATTTTACCTTGGTATTTATTGTCACTATGTTTGTTTCTTTTTACATAGCAATTGTTAAAGATGAAAGAACTCTATTGATTCAAGAACAAGATCCAGTAGTACATTCGAAATATGCAATTTTCCTTTATATAATATAAATATATATTTATGATGTACGGACACAGATATAGTAATAATATGATACGATATAGATATGACAATACAATTTTTTTGGGGAATTTTCTATATAAAAAGTGTCCGACATATTATTTAACACGAGTGTACTATACAATTTAACATGATAAAATAATACTTTACAAGTGTTCGTACATTAGAAATTGATATAAATTTATATTACTACGCCATCAGATCAGATTTCCTATTATTTTTCCTTCTTCATCTCTTGCTTTATTCGTATGACATGCCACGTATATTAATGAACGGTTGAGATGATGAGAGTAATTGTGTTCTAAAAAAAAAATTAGAGGAGTCTCTTTTCTAATTTTAACTGGCGTTTATAGATAAAAAAAAGTAGAAAATATAGCAGGAAAATATAAGGGAAAATTTAATGGACTATGAGACTATTGCCTAACTGTTCATTTATAACTTTAAATGCCGATTAATTTTTAGTACACATTTAATACTATTTCTGGGTGCCGGTACTAGCTAGCTAGCGCCAAGCTTTCATTTGGACTAGAAATTTTTTGTTTTGCCTTCTCAATTATGATCGTTTTTGCATCCGATCACTTTTTAGTTTTTATTAGTTTTTCTTTTTAGTGGTTTTATTTGCCTAAGAAGTAAACATGTGACATGCATATGCATTATGTAAGAGTAAAATTGACATTTAAATTGTTTGCCTCTCAATTAAACAAACGGAGAATTAATATATCATCCCTAATAAGGCACAATTGTTTTCTTAAACACCCCAATTTGAAAATCGTTTGTTTTACATTCCTAATACACAACATATTTTTTGTAAACCCCCCAAAATGCGTAAAAATGTCATAATGTCCTTAATGAAATTGAAAAATAACAAGGCATATCCCTTTAATCATCTCTATGCTCACTTCCTCGTATCTTCACCGACACCACCGACGAGCACGTTCATTCCTGTTGTTGATGATGATGATGATGAAGAAGAAGAAGAAGAAGAAGTTGTGCCATCCACATCTCCTAAGTTTAATATCAGGTATTTCAATTCCAAAATTAGAGTTTCTCAATTTGGCATTAGGACTTAGGGCTTTTATACAAATGGTGTGTCCATTGCAGATTTGCAGTCTTCATTATAAATTAGTGGAGATGACTCGCAAATTTTAATTGTAGGATATGTGATTTCAGAGATTTGAGATTTTTATCTGAGATTTGAGATTTTTGTATATAATTTTTGTCACTTATCTGAAAAGATTTATTTGAGATTTCTTCACATCTCTAAACAAATTTTAGTTACGAAATTTCAGATTTTTTTAAGAGTTTGTTTGAGATATTTTAGATTTCTACATCCATCTGAAGATATCTTAGGTGTTATGTGAAATTTGATTTTTTAAAGAGTTTGTTTAAGATTTTTTAGATTTTTACAAACATCTGAAGATATTTACGGTATTTTGTGAAATTTGAGTTCTGTATATGTGTGAAGAGATTTAGATTTGAGATTTAGTTGTGAAACTTGAGTTCTGTATATGTGTGAAGATATTTAGATTTGAGATTTAGACTTGATACTGTTGGGTGCTATGAGACTTGAGATTTCTATATATATTGAGATTTTTGTATATATTTACGGGGAATTTCCGAAAAATCCCCAAATGGGGACTCAAATGTTTGTTTGCTCCCCATTTTCAAAAAAATTTGTGTTTGCTCCCCAGATGAGAGGCAAAATGTTTGTTTACTCCCCATTTTTTGCAAACATGGTATAAAACTTCAAGGATCACGTAACTAATCATATTACGAAAAATATACAACATTTGGGGATTTAGTTACGTGATCCTTGAAGTTTTATACCACGTTTGCAAAAAATGGGGAGTAAACAAACATTTTGCCTCTCATCTGGGGAGCAAACACAAATTTTTTTGAAAATGGGGAGCAAACACACATTTTTTCAACTCATGGGTAATATTCAAGAAAAACCTCTATTTATTTATGTATAAATTTTTGTTCAAGTTTTTTGATATGAGATTTGAAATTTTTGATATATCTCCAGAGATTTCTGCTTAAATTTGAGATTTTAATTTTAATCAGATTAAAAATTTACAATTGAGTATATTATCTTCTTTCTTGAACTGCTTTTCACGTTTCATCCATACAAATTATTTTTCTATAATAGAAATGTATAATTGCTCTATCCAGATCAGTTACAGAGGCACTAAAGGAGATAACTGAAAAAATTTCTCAAATTGCAGGTTCTAATATTCCCTATTATGTACTTAAAGTTCCATATTACTTGGTAATAAAGAAAGAACGGACAAGAAATTTGAGAGAAAGAATAGATGAGAAAAGATCATAGTAATGAAGTGCTTGTTCAGATCATATCAGTTTGTTTATTGAGGATGCATGACCATTTTATGATGATGAACAATGTCGCACATTCCTTCTTTGAATTACAATATTGTAGTTTTGTATTTATATTTTATTTTCTTCGGTTCTGGTTGTAATTTACGAATGAATAAGGAATTTTAATCAATTATATTGCTGATTTGTTGAGCAAAAAATGAAAATTTCTGAACTAAACGTACAATTTGTAGAGTGATTGGTTAAATATTCATAATCAAAAGCAGACTTTGTAGAGTGATGAATTAAATATTCTTAATTAAAAGCAGAATTTGTAGAGTGATGGGTTAAATATTCGTAATTAAATAAAAGCAAACTTTGCAGAGTGATGGGTTAAATATTCGCAATTAAAAGCAGACTTTGTAGAGTGATGGGTCACATATTCGTAATTAAAAGCAAACTTTGTAGAGTGATGCTTTAAATATTAGGAATTAAAAATAAACTTTGTAGAGTGATGCGTTAAATATTAGGAATTAAAAGCAGACTTTGTAGAGTGAAACGTTAAAAACTAGTAAAGAAAGGCAGACTTTGTCCAGTAAATCGTTAAAAACTAGTAAAAAAAAGTAGACTTTGTCTAGTGAAACGTTAAAAACTAGTAATAAAAAGCAGACTTTGTCCAGTGAAATGTTAAACATTTGACGAATATATTAAAGAAGTATAACACTAATTAGACATGAACGTGTGGCTAATTCCGTATTTAGTGTATACAAAAGAGTTACCATTACATGTTGTGAATCTTAATTCCGTATAAACAATGACACTCAATATTGAATTACATGTTGTGGGCACTTACCTATTTATGTAATGTTATTGAATCTTGAGTGTCATTATTGTAATGTTGTGAAGTCCTTTTAATCAATATTGAGTGTCATTGTTTATACGTTCATTGAATTATGATAGTAACTTTTGTAAACACTAAATACAGAATTAGCTGCACGTTCATTTCTTGTTAGTGTTATACCTCTTTAATACATACATTCAATGTTTATCGTTTCACTGTACAAAGTCTACTTTTTATTACTAGTTTTAAAGTTTGCTTTTTATTACTAGTTCTTAACATTTCACTAGACAAAGTCTGTTTTTTATTACTAGTTTTTAACGATTTACTGGACAAAGTCTGTTTTTTATTACTAATTTTTAACGTTTCACTGGACAAAGCCTCCTTTTTATTACTAGTTTTTAACGTTTCACTGGACAAAGTCTGCTTTTTATTACGCATTTTTTAATTTACTACGCAAAAAAGTGGCATTAAAATTGGTCAAATTTATCCACACAGATATACAAATACAGCTAACCAAACCCAAAAAAAAATGAAAACAGTGATATAGAGCATAGAATAAATACTAAATTACAATAGTTTGCTTCAAAAAATAGAACGTCTTGCAAGATCCATCATCATCCCTTATTATCATAAATACCAAACTAGAATACTATAATTCAAAAACGGATTGTGTAACATGGTTCATCATCATAAAATGGTCATGCATACTCCGGAAGCTCGATCACTCTTCAGTTTTCTATGAGAAAACAAAGCATTACAATAGGTGATTATAATTTATTTATGAGAACAAATACAACAACAGATAATAGTCAATTTATACAAAAATATATTCGAATATATGCAGAAATCCCACAATCAGATTATGCAGAGATATATTTAGATATATACAGAATATTTCACAGACTGTTTATGCATAAATATATACAGATTAGTTTATACAAAAATATATTCAGATATATATATCTCAAATATCTCAATTATATATCTGTATATATCTCTGCATAAAGTGACTGTGGGATTTCACGTATATGTAGAAATCTCAAAGTCGAATTATGCAGAAATATATACAGATATATACCAAGATCTCAGAAATCTCAAATTGGATAAAGTGATTGTTCAAACCAACTAAAATACGCAGAAATCTCAAAGTCAGATTATGCAGAAATATATACAGATATATGCCGAAATCTCAGAAATCTCAAATTGGATAGATTGATTGTTCAAACCAACTAAAATACTCAAAACAGATAATAACTTTAGATCCAACCAAAAACAATTGCAAATTTAACAGCACATATCAAATCTATTGTGATATATGCAGAAATTTCAAATCGCAAAAATCTCAAATATATATAAAAATCAAAAATCGCAAGAATCTCTTCACACGTATATTGAAAAATCTCAAATCTCATAACTCCTAAAAAATCTCTTCAGATATTCACAAAAATACATGGAGAAATCAAATTTACATAAATTTATTCACATATATCACGAATTCTCAAATTTGCAGAAATTTTACAAATTTGAACCTAAAAATTTCGAATCGGAAAGGTTACAAAAATACCTGAAATTAAACTTAGGTGTATCGAATTCTTCTTCTTCTTCAACAACGATGAAATGAGCTGGTTGCCGGTGGTCGGATTCCGAAATCGATCAGTAAAGAAAATGGAGAAATAAGAAGAGAGATGATTAGGAATATGCGATTGGAAGAAGTAAAAATGGTATGGTTGTAGTAAAAATATAAGGGTAAAACAAACTTTTTAGGGCTTTGGGGGTTTACAAAAAATAAGATATGTATTGGTGATGCAAAACATACTTTTTTCAAACTAGGGGACTTAGGATAAATTTTGAAGATATTTGGTACTCTTTATTAATTGTCCCTTAAACAAATTAGGTTTCTTCATTTGAATTAAGGTTGAAAATTTTCAATAAAAAAAAATGTTAAGTATATACTAATTAAATTTTGAATTTACGATTCATGATAAAATTATATATATAATCGCATAATATTCTTTTTTTTTTTAATCTAATATTCGTATAATATTCTAAAAGATATAAAAATAATAAATACATACATATATAAAAATAATATATATATATATATATATATATATATATATATATGTATATGTGTGTGTATATAGGTAAAATTAAAAATATGATAAAATGAAAAATAATAAAATAAATTTCAAAAGAAAAGAAAAGTCATTCATTTTATTTTAACTTATATATAAGAGCCGTAAGTCCAATTTGGGTCAATCCTTGGGCTCACAATTGCAATATTCCTCTCACCCACACTAGATCCCTCCCTTTTAGTCCAACTTTTCTTATTCCTTCTTCAACATGCTATACCCTCTCTTTCTCTCTTCGAATTTGTCTTCACGGATGCCGATTGCGACGTGTTCTCCTCCAGCAGCTCCGTCCCCGTAGCTACCTTTACAGGTAGCCCTTTCTTGCAATTGACTATTGATTGGTCTGTGTAGATTTATGAGCACAATTTCAAGATTTCTCTCTGCCGCACTAGATCACCACTCTTGAGTTCACAAATCTGGGACGTTGGTCCTTACAACAGATCTCCGCCCAAAATCAAAATTATTTCTCATTGCCCAGGTAAATATCAAAAGATGATTAACAATTAGAATGATGGTTGTATCAGGTGGGGCCTTTAACGGTCGCCGAGGTCGGAACCCCGGCTACCCCCTCAAAAGAAGCAAAAAGAGATCTTCGTCACAGCAGAACGAAGGCCACGAGCACGCTTACAAGACCCCGAAATCCCCACGCCTAACCCTCAGAAGAAGCTGATTTTCAGAGCGAAATGGAAAGCTCGTGCTTCCAAATCGAATCAGGAGCAATTTGAAATACTGAAAACAAATCCGCCCAAATTTATTTTTCATCGCCCAGGTAAAGTCCCACCGAATATTTTTGGTGCTCCTCACCCACGCCGCCTTTGAAGTTTTCCTGGCTGTTTTACGTGCTAAGGGAGGTAAATCCGCATCAGTTTGTATGAGAAAGTTTCTTCACAAGGTAAGTCGATCGTAATTCTTTTATCTGCTTAAGGATTTCAATATAAACCAATGCTTCTTTTTTGTTGAAATTTTCGAACAATTTCACTTGGGTTTTAGTTGGCCACCTTGATATTCGGCCGAGCTGCCCCGAGTTATATCAAATTGAAGATGTTGATAGATTGATTGCCTTCTTTTGCATGCATTTATGTTGTAATTCTGGTTCTCGAATTTCTAATATGCTGAATGGAGGTGGGGGATTACTGGGGTGGGCTGTGCTAAGAAAGGGAGCTCCCAAATGTCTTCTGGCATTTCGTCGAACACCTTAGGGGAGAAACCCAATCCCAGTGTTGCTGCAGCTGAGCCGCCACCTCTGACCCAAAAGAGGGGCTTCCGCCGCGGCCTCGGCCTCAAGCTTGTGTTTCTCATAAGGTTGTCAGCATTTCGTCGAACACTTGTAAAGATATTACAAATACTAATGTTGGTGGGACTTTGGTAACGAACTCCACATCTGAAAAGCAAGCTTCTTCAGATCCGGTGGCTGGTGGCCCTGGTAAGTAGCGATTGGCTTCGTAAAAGTTAGATTATGTTTGGCTATTGAGTTTTATGGTGAGGAAATACAAGAAAAAGCAAAATGTATCATTGCTTGAATGCAAAGAAGTCTAGATATGAATTGTTTTAAAGAATTTCCTTTTTTTTTTGTATTTAGATATTCCCATTGCGAGAAGGTTGTCGCTTCATCGGTTCCTTGCCAAGAGGAAAGATAGGTAAGCAAGCACCCTTTATCTTTGCTCTTCAATACTCGAACACTTCTAATTAAAATTATATCATGTTACATATATGACGTTAAAAATTTGTGAAAGACTATGTACCCGCGTATGTGTTGTCACATATATAGCTGTGCATTTAAGTTGATATTAATTAAGGTTGGCAAACATGATTTTATCATAGATTCTGTCAATTAGATCAGTTCATAATTCTTCAATATATTTCTTGAATTAGATCACTTTTACATGGTCATACAAAATCCATCTCTTTTTATCTTGACAGTCCACATCAATAATTGAACTAATACATAGCTATTTTGTATCTAACATTTTAAATAATTAATTTGCATAGTTAATTGGAGACTAACTTTTTTTGGCTACGTGCTATGTCCATTGTTGTAGAGCTGCTGCTAGAGGGCCTTATCAAGTTCAATCCTTAGTCTCGAAACAAAGAAAAGCATTCTTCTCTCAGTGTTCCTAGAAAACCTATAGCATGACGAATTTGGTATATTGATTTTCATGTGCTTTCTTCTTGATGTTCTTTTATGTCCAATTATCATGCAATTATGAGTATTTTCGTGGCACATCTGATAGGATTATCATTATCTCTGTAACAGTTGATGGGATTGTAAAGGCACTTGATCTCTCATTGTCTCTGAATTCTTGGATGAGGTGAATAATGACTTTAAATATCTTTGATGGAAATTGGAAAGCATTTGATTTCATTCATAAGGAGATAATTCTTTTTTTTTTTTTTTTCTGTTTTCTGGTCAGTTTTATATCGAGGATGGAGGTTAGGCTGACCCAGAATCAAAGATTAGACTGGTTGTGCCCAACAGCTCATGTGTTGGAATAATTGGGAAGGGTGGAGCCACCATAAGGTGAGTCTGATCCCTGTTGTCGCAGAAAAGTTAGATGCTCTTGAATTATTGCTCAGTGGGGGGTCTAACATTTGCTTGAATTGTTGAAATGTCCTCATTTTAAATTCTGAAGTAATTTGGAGTTAAAAGTAGTTACTATTGGTACTCTATCTGCAACCTTTCCAAGAATCATGTTCTTCTATACATAAGTAAAGTAAGTGTGATTGAACATGTTATTTGAGTTAGATATTTATTCAATCATGTATATTTTGACAAGTCCTTTAACTTTAATAAAATGCTTTAACAGGTCATTGACTGAAGAACTGAAAGCTGATAGTAAGATATCTCCACAGGACAACTATTTCTCCGGCTTGCATGATAGATATAGCTGGCACCTCCGGTGAAAATGCTTGCAATTGAGCAGATCCTTTAGAAAATGATGAAAGGACTATGTTATCAGCAGCCTGCAAATGCTCCATTCCCTTCTGCAGGTATTAGTTTCTAAATGCAATTTTTTCTTCTCTTCCATGTTCAACTGCACTTACACATTTATATATTCTTGTACGGTTCTTAGTATTGAAGGAGATTAGCTGAACTAAGATATTTGTTCCTGTTATCGCCATTTCTGAATCCGGATATGGATGAGCGCTTGTCTATGGTCATATAATATCTTTGCATTTATTATATTTGTGACATTACTGCAGCCTGGAGACTTTAATTAGGTGGCAACAGGATTTGTTCATATTACATTAAACAATTAAATTAGGACTATGCCTTGTTTATTTGGAAATAGAAAACAACCCTGTAGAAACTACATGTGTAGTTCAAATCTCCCCCTTTATGTCTTATGGAAATATTTAAGATAAGCAACCCACTAAATTTTTAGGTTTTTATTTGGTGAACGATTTTGTCACCATCCTTTCATAGGAAATCTTTTGTCTTCATACATTAATATGAAATTATCTACTTGTACAAAAACAATGAATGTATAAAGGTTACCAATCTTTATATTTAGCTTCCCCTTTTTTAAATATTTTCAAACCTACATTATGTTTGAGGGTTTTTTTTCCCTTCTTATTTGTACAATTCCAGCTGAATGTATTATGTTTGTCCATTTTTTTAAGATAAGGTATTGTTAATCTTATTGATAAACTTTTAAGATCAACAAAATTTGAAATATAAATGTTGTGCAATGATTTTATGATTCGTTTTCTTGTTTCTCCCTTGGTTTGTATAAATTTGTTGAAGTATTGTAGTGATAAATTTTGATCGGATATGATAATTTTGACAATTGACATTCTGTATTCATTACATACATTAGCTTGAGAGAAAATATAATAGTGGGAGGCAAATTATACAAGAACCTGCTTTTAATGGATAAAGCAATTAGGATAATGATCAATAAAAAACCAAAACCTATGATATTTTTACCGGGCACAGTTACCGCGCCTCGCGCGGTGCCTTACCTACTAGTCTTCTTAGAAGCCCCCTACCCCCACCGCCACTGCTGCCACAAATCCATTCACCACCACACTGAATTAGCGATTTGCTGGAAAGCCCACCTCTGCCCCCGCCACCACAAATCTGTTCACCACCTTACCACCACTGTTTGTTGTTTCCGCTGATATTGCTACCACACCAAATTGCCACTGCCGCCACTACACCATAAATCGCTGCCACCACCACACAAATTTTTAAACACACACATAAAATCGCAACATACACACATATCTATAAGCACAAACGCACAAAAAATTTCAAACACAAATAAAAATAGTTAAAAAATTAATATTACATTGGGGAGCGGCGAGTGGCGATGGGATCCGATTGAGATGGAGAGAAGGAAAAATGTAAAGAGATCCACCAAATGTGACGAAAACGAGGGAGCGAAAGTGACGTGGAAAAGAAAGGGAGAGCGAGAGAGAGAGAGAGAAGGCGACGGATTTTGTGGAGATGGAGAAAGGGAAAAGGGAGGCGGTAATCGAGGGGGGGAGGAGGCGGTGGTGGGTGGAAGAACCCATTAAAAGGCAGTTTTTGGAGATTAAAGTTGGTGGAGAAAATTACTGTCCCTTTTTTTTCCTTTTTTAGTTTTTAATTTTTTTAAATTATTTTTATTATAAAAGGACTATTTTACCCTTTAGTTAAACATGTGTATCTCTCACAGGATTTGTTTTTCGACAAGTCAAATAGTTAAAAAGTGAACGGAGATAGTATTTTATAAAAAAAATGTAAAGTATAGATGATGATTTATAAAAGACGCAAAGTATGGACGATGATTTTGTTGAGGTGGAGTTTTAATAAGAATAAACCTCATATGCATGCAAGCGTACGTTGTCCAATAGGGCACATAAAGTGTGGAACCCACAAGGAAGGGAAAACAATGGTGAAATTTTAATTTTAGTGCACTGTTGATGTGCCTAGTTTAAAAATGGTGTACTTTTCCAGAATATTTTAATTTTGGTGTAAGACGCGTTTTGGAAAAACGTCTTCACTGTTCATATGATGAAGACGTTTTTCAAGAAAACGTCTTCAATAGAATTTCTCGTTGACCAAATTATTTGGGCTGAGGGACTATAAATATTGAAGACGTTTTTCAAGAAAACGTCTTCACTAGTGAAGACGTTTTCTTGAAAAACGTCTTCATTAAACGGCTAAATTAATTACAGAGAGTTTGGGTTCTCTGCTGCAGAGAACCCTAAATTATCATTTACGAAATATATTTTTATTTTTTTCCCATATTTTATTAAGCTGCGAAATTAATTAATGTTTCTTTCTCTAATTATCATTTAATTATTATTCCGAATCAAATCAATAATATACATAACATTAAAATTTATATGTCACTAATAATTATTAAATTTCAAAAATCATAACTAATTAAATTAGCATAGTATGAGACGAACATAGTTGGGTTATCTATACTATATATTAAGCGCGAGAGGCAAATGTGGTCTCTTTGATTGGTCTCTAATTTTTTTTATTTAATTAATTAATTTATTTTTTCATCACATCCAAAATGTGTTTCAACTCCACTTTTCTCTCAACTTACTTTTATAATTCTATTCTCTTCTTTTATATTCTTTTTTTTTTTTACCAAATATTTTTTAATTTATATTTTAACTATTTTCTATGTGAGAAACTAACCGCTTTGGTTTATTATATATATTTTTTTTTTCTCATATTTTATAATTTTTATTTTTTATTAGTTTTTAAACTTTAATTATATTAAAGATAATTAAACCAAACTCAGATGAAGGCCTATTCAGATAAGTTATCCAACGAATTTTTCACAAAACCCATCTTATCCGTTATCTTCCCTTCACTAAAAATCCGCCCATTAATCCCCTTTCTCGCGCAGTGTTTGAATTTAGGGTTCTCTGCTGCAGAGAACCCAGACTCTCTGTAATTAATTTCGCCGTTTAATGAAGACGTTTTCTTGAAAAACGTCTTCAATATTTATCGTCCTTGAGCCCAAATAATTTGGTCAACGAGAAATTCTATTGAAGACGTTTTCTTGAAAAACGTCTTCATCATATGAATAGTGAAGACGTTTTTCCAAAACGCGTCTTACACCAGAATTAAAATATTCTGGAAAAATACACCATTTTTAAACTATGCACATGAACAGTACACTAAAATTAAAATTTCACCGAAAACAATCAATCACTTTATATATTATCCAATTGATAGACTAGACAAAGACTCAAAGGGAAATCAACTAAGCTACTAACTAGACTAAAACAACTAAACAGACAAAAACAAGTAAAATTCAGTAAATAAAGACATAGCCAGGGAAATAACAATATAGTAGTTCAATGTTCAATTCAATGTTCAAATTATCACAATTTTAATCACGTAAATATATGCAAGTTTCTCCAAAAATCAGACACAAGTTTTAAAAGTTTGTGTAGGCACTCTCGTAGTCAACATTCAAAAATAGATTAAACCATAAAAATAAGATTAGAGCTAATTAAATACCAGCTACTAGTGATACACTATTTAATCACAAATTACTCACAAAAAGACCGAATCTCTTTGTATCTTTAAGTGTTTAGAAATAAATAATCCAAATTAACTAACAATCTTTCGATTAGAGAGTCAATTCAAAAGTTCATGCTAAACTTGTACCGTCTCCAGCATCATTAATAATATAATTCCTTCACATAACAATCATAAGAATTAATTCAAGCATATCATCGAAAACTTCATCTACACAATCATCATTCCACTGGCCACACACTAACTAAACATAAACTCAACAAAATTAAGAACAGATATTATAATTAAATTAATTATATTCATGCTCAAGATCAATCATCCTCAAACAAGAACATGAATTAAGACAGGAAACTAAAACTAAACTATTAGACATTAGTTCCCAACATAATTAAATAAAACTAAAGAGAAAAAGAAAGGAAAAGTTTAGAATTGTCTTCTTCGAAAATCGACGGAATTCCTCCATGACGAACGGAGTCTAGCCTCTCGGTTAGGGTTCCATCTTTTCCCCTTAAAACTGCGTTCTTCTTCTCTCGATCCCTTCTACTCTCCCTACTGAAGTAAAATATGAGCTGAAACGGAGCAATTTAGAGACAATTTAACACAATAATGGCCTAAATACAAAGGAAATATAAGCTACAAATATCAAGTATTTTAGGGCTAATAGATTTGCAACAAAATTTAGTTCGAATGAAAAATTACAAAACGACTATAATTTGGATGTCAAAAATCCTTTTCCTTCAGAATATGAGTTTTGGAAAGTGAAAAGAAAATATTTATAGAAATTTAGTTTATTACTAATATGTTAAGGTTTTTCCGACTTTATTTAGCCCTTACACCAAGAAAGGGTTTATTACAATTGAAAAGGCATTAAGTTAAATAAACCCTCATTTTTAACTATTTATTTTAGTAGAATAGAAAGTGACATTTTTCTCAGAGTCTCCATAATATAGTTGAGTGCACAACATAATTAGTCATCACTTGGGGTCGTCGTTAAGTAGCCTGATTTCTGACACTAGTTGATATTACTCTTTTATCCTCAACTTTTTATACGTTTTACAGAATATAATCGCCACATTAGTGATTGAATAATATCCCAAAAAAATATTTCAATTCTTTTTCTCGCACATTTAAGTTAAATACTATAATGCCTACACAACAAAGTAAAAAGGGAGTCATGGCAATTTAGACATAAAATCTATTTATTTACTTTATATAAAATCACAAAATCTATTTATTTACTTTAGAAGACAATTACAAATTTACTAATTTTAGTATCGAGTAAAACGATTATAGTTATGTATATCAACAAAATATAACATATTAGATATATAAATAAACAATTGAAGTAAAATTTTCAGTGGGATCAAGTAGCCCCACTCGAAGGTATGTAATGTCACCTCTTTGTGTAATATATACTTACCATTATTTTAAGACGCATATTGTAAATCTCTAAGGGCTTTTTAACTTTTTTAGTTTGCTAACTATCAAAGTTGGGCCTGAAGCAACAATTTTTATCGATATATAGCCATGCCCCAACTTTACTTTGAGGTTTAAATATCATTCTTTTATAACCCAACATATTGGCCCTCTTAGTTCGGCAGTTTGTAATCCATTATAATATGTGTTAATTTACCATTACACTCTTGACATGGGAATACGCACCCAATGTAAAAAACATTAAAAGAATTGAGAATCATCCCGTATTAGGGCTATTTTCCCCAATTCAGAAGCTCATTCAGACTACTTTTGAGTAAATCAAATTAATTGTTCAAAAATACCTTAAAATGCTTATTTTTAAATTATGATTGTACGCATATAAATGTTAAATTATGAATTTTATGTCGAAATTGTTAATTGTATGATTCGATATATTTTATGCATTGATATGAACTTAATTGCATTTAATTAAAAGTTTAGAATTTAATTAAAAATGTGTTTTGGACTTAATTATCCATTTTTGAAATCTTAAGGACCTATTTGTAATTAGGCAATTTTGAGGCTATTTTGGTGACTTTGAGATCGGGAGTTTGTATTTGAATTCCGACTTCCCATTGAATTTATCGCGATGATTCAAATCTAATGACACTAGTCCTGCATTTTTTTTCGAAACCGTTCGAAAACCTCCCACTTTAAAAACGGTCTGCATGGACTGGTTATTTTTTAGATCGGTACCATTTCCAACCCTTATGGACCGGATTCTCCCTTTTCTTTTCCCACTTTTCCTCACAATGTTTAACTGCCAAGAAAGAAGAAAGGAAAAGAACCCCCAAACCTTTAAACATTTGAGCTCAAAGCTCTTCCACGTTTCTTGACCATTCGACGATCAAAGGTAAGAAATGTGTTCCCCCTTAAGCTTTGATTTCATGTAAATATTGGTTGATGAAAGTATGTGCGTATATATGTTGCTTGAAGATAATAAATAGTGAGGCTTATAGATTTTATGGATTTAAGCATGATTTGTGAGCTTTAATTTGTTAGTGTTTAAATGTGTATATGAGTGTGTTATTTTTGGTCTTGGTTGTTTTGTGGGTGGGTGGGTGGGTGGGGGGGAGTCGGTTGCAATGGGGAGGAATCAAAACCTTCACCTTTTTGTCCGCCATTATTGCGATGCAACAATTCTTGCTGGTTTTATGTTGTTGCCACGACTGTTTCAGGCATAAAAGTCTTGCATCTGCGGTGTGCTCTTTCTTTGTCATATTTGTGCCCCATTCGCAACCATGAACATTTTGTTCTGAAAATCATAGCGGTCGTGAAGGAGCTCCAAAACCATTTCTGAACGCCATGTGGTCGCCGCGACCCTTACAAGGTAATTTTGATCATGGCCACGACGCCTTGCAGCTTTTGAACAAGATTCTTGTTCCATACCCTTTTTTTTTCCGGTTTTCGTTCGTTTCTTTCATGTTTTCCCACTCTGATCATGATGCTAATGTGTTGTGTTATTGTTAATTGTTACAAATGGCCTTGATCAAGATTCTTGTTCCATACCCTTTTTTTCTATTTTCGTTCGTTTCTTTCATGTTTTCCCACCCTGATCATGATGGCAATGTGTTGCATTATTGTTAATTGTTACAAATGGCCTTGTTTGATATATTATGAGTTATTTTTTTTTCCAAACGCATGTAAATAAATTGAAGTTGCCCTTAATGAACGTATTTGATATGAATAACAATGTGCATCATAGGAATTTCATCTTTTGCATACATAAGAATTTCTTACATCGATATGGTTCTTTCTTGAGTCTAAGTCCTTGGTTCTATGTCCGGTTTGTAGAGAGGCTCACTCGGGAGGTGACGAGGCAACTATTTAGCCTTCACAAGGTCATCTGCACTTGATCATAAGTTCTTTCGGTATAAGGTGAAGTTAAGTTTATTAGTTATGACCCTATGTATTATTTGTTCATTTTCAAAATACATGTGGTTTAACAGTCTTAAGTATAAGTAAATACATGTTGATATAGGTATTTTATGAATTTGTTATGAACTTTTGAATATGATAAGCTATATACAAGCATAAGTAAGCTTGCCCAGTTTTGATAAGTTTTACAATGTTAAGCTGTGCTTCAAACTGTGTCCATTCTTTTCAAGGTAAGGACTACATTAAAAGTATATGCTATAGAATTACATAGAGAGGTAAGATAAGCATAGCTTATTACAAGGTAAGGTATGATATGTAAGTTATGATATGTAGCGGGTTTAGGTATGATATGTTGGGCCCCGAAGACTGTAGGTAAGGACCCCTGGGACGACATCGGTCTGTCAGAATTAAGCTTGTGCATGGTCTTCATTTGAGAGTATTCCCATGTGACTCAACGAGATAACGAAGGAGGGATATTCTTGAGTTGTTGGCGCCAAAATCCAAAGAAGCCACTTGGGGGTCATTAGCCCTTGTGGATACGTTATGATATGAAATGGATAGTTAGGGGCGTATACACCCCTTCCATCACCTGGAGTTGAGGTTGGTTTGTTTATGTTTTTATTTTATGTTTTTATATGTTATGATATGAGGATTAAAGGACAGAGGACGCTCATACCCGCCGAGCTATATAATATGATATGATATGTTATGTTATGGTTTGTGAAACGAGGGTACATTCGATTAAATTTAAGATAAAAGTTTGAATACGTTTTGACAAGATAAGCTAAATCAAGATAAGATATGTTATAGTATGTTATGTTATGTTTTGGTTAAATTATGTTTTGTTTATGAAAAACTCCTAAATGTATTATCACGAGTAAAATGGTTTGGTGTGCAAAAAGTATCACTAGTTCATGAACATTTCTGATTTGAATATGCTGTGCTCTTTATATATATGTAGTGTGTGTGTGTTCACCCATCACTCAGTTAATGGACTGACCCTCTCCCTCCTAATGTTTTTAGTTTGTAAGTATAGGTCTAAGTTCGACCTACGTGGACTTTTCAGTCAGTCCTTGTTCTGTCAAGTCTGTGTACGTCATGTTTTATGTATTGTGATTAAGTATGGTATATGTTGTTTATGTTTGGCCTTGCCGACCTTTGTTGTAAAATTGTGTTAATGCCCTTGTTGGGCTTTACATGTTTTGAAATATAGTTAGTTGAAATATAGTTAGTTGGGCCCATGAGCCATTTCTGTTTGTTTAATGTATGGGTTTTTTTATGTCGGTCCGTGACCATTATACGTGCATGCTTAATTATGCTTCCGCTTACCTTGTTGTTTTAGAATTTGCATGTCGGGGTCTAAGTTTCGCCTAGCTTAAGGTATCTGTCTCTCAGTTTCTTGTTCTCTTTGACTCGTGTGTGTATACAAACTTTCCATTTTATATACGTTTTAGGTCTTAATGCGGGAAATGTGGTGACCTGTTGTGCCAAGCGCTAACCATTTCCCCCAAATTAGTGAGAGAATATAGTGGTCGTTCATCACGTATACTCTAGGTAATGTTTTCAATTTTTGTTCTTGAATATATTCCAGATTCATGTTTCACGCTATGTCAGTTAATTACTTTGAGGTTATCTGTTGAACATTCGTCAGCAGTGTGGTATTGTAAATGCTGCTAAATATGAAATTCATGTTTAAATCTGGGTACATTTGGGGAGGGCATTGAAATCCAATTCACACCCCTTATGAGCCAGTAAATAATCAGAAAATTTGTTTCTTAATTAAGTGATTTACGTTAGAACGAGTGACGTAAGGATTTTTTTAGGGTTTGCAATATGGTCAATGTCTTCATCTAATTGGGGATATGTCCAATTTAATTAGTTTGTATAATTCATTTTGCGAGGTAGATGCAACGTTTCTTGGTTCTGTGGGAGTGTGGTAATAGGTCCAAACATTTCCTCCAAGTGGGCAATTTTGCTTAGAATCTAAAGAGATTCTACTATCGTTACCCACTGAGGTTGGAGTATTGTAGCTTCACCTGAGTAAATGAGTTGTTGTCTGAAAAACACGCCAAGATACATCATTCTACTGTACCCTGTTATAACACATTCCTGCACATTCTTATGAGTGATGTTCGAGGTGGAACGCGAAGCTATTATGCTAATACCAACCAAGACCATTCTTATCAAGCATCATTGACAAATCATATGGTCATTGGGATACCCTAAAAGTAGGTCACGACCAACCGTCTGAATGCATTTGCATGTATTTCTTGTTGTTATGGATTGTTTTGCACAATAATAATTTACTAGATTGTCTTGATCTTTGTTATTTTCCTGATGAAGTAATCTGTAGGAACTGCTTGTGTTTTGGTTGTACGATATGCTAAACTAAAGTACGTTCTATATTATGTATTATTCTCTACTGTTGTTAACATTCCCAATGTAACTTCTTGGCTATGGTATTTATAACTTATTAGGGACATGGTAAAGCAATTTATGATTTGATTCTTTGTTAATCATTGTTAAAGTATGATTCTATAAGGTAGCTTGAAATATGTGAATGTAGTTAAATTGACACACACTCAAAATGGATTCTAAAAGCTTCAAGATAAAATTCCACACATAAACTATTGGGAAAAACGAAATGAAAGCGCAGCGAACTTTTAAAATTTTTTCCCAAAAGATAGATTGTAAACTTGCAATTTCTATTCCTAATATGTAGGGTGTTTAAGAATTTACAATTTTGTTAGTCTTTCTTGAAACGTTTGAGCCGCCCACAAACGTTCTTCGTGCGGTAAGTCCGTCGAATTTGAAT
This sequence comes from Lantana camara, assembly GCA_037501455.1. Lineage (NCBI taxonomy): Eukaryota > Viridiplantae > Streptophyta > Magnoliopsida > Lamiales > Verbenaceae > Lantana > Lantana camara. The sequence goes on along the minus strand of CM074857.1, from coordinate 94,613,335 downwards.
CTTCAAGACTCCAAATTAGCCGTCCTCGAGAATATTACACACCAACCTCAATCACGATCTAAATAGGGAGGATGCTAGTGCTATGTTTAGTGTTTAGGCTCTAAGGTTTGTATGATGTACTTTGGAGTATGGAACTTTGTCTATCATTCTCTATGGGGTTCCAACCCCACTCTTAAATAACTTAAGAGGTTCAAACCCCTTATCCTATGTGTGTTTTCCTAACTCTTCCTTACATAGGATTTCTTGCTAGGAAAGAAAAAACTTTCTAAGTCAACCAAAACTCCTTTTTTATTTGAGTTAGCTTGCAAGAAACTCTATCTAGCTCTCTTAGATATTTTAAGAGATATTTATTTATTCATAATAAATAATGTCACTAATTAATTAATTCATAATTAATTATTTATTGGACTTTTATTCCTTAACTTATAATTCATAATTAAACAAAAAACACATCAAATAATTAATCAATATTAATTATTTAATTATCATGCATAAGTGACACGTGTCACCCTTGACACATGCCCCACACGTGCCTCATGCACATGTGGCTCCTTTCCAACCCTTTGGTTGGTTCGATCAACTCGTTTAATCGATTCTAGCCTACACCCTCATGACTGGGTATTTGTGTGTGATCCTCTAAGTTCTTTATTCAATTAGCAGTGACACTCATTAATTAATACACTTATTAATTAAGCAGTTCACAAATCACACTACAATAGTCTAGCAACAGGTGTATGACCCCTAGCTGAATAAGAATGTATCAATTTGAAAGATCATTTAAGTCATTGACTATGTGAGAAATAAGGTCCTCTTACAACCTATCTCTCAATCAACATTTAGGGCAAGGGAATAATTAGAACCCTAGTAATCTCGATCTTAAAGTTAAGTTCATTTCATATCCGTTTGATCTCGATCCAAGGAACTCTTTTCTTGATCTCGATCCACTGCCTTAGCCAAGGACTCGTAGATGGAATATGAACAACTTATACGATAAGAGATCATCTTGATACAACAAGTGTAGGTCCTTTATTGATTCTCACATGCTTCCATGTGCTACTTTTGCAATCCTGATATAAGCCGTAATTTAGTTATCTCAAGCGACATCCTTTTAAACTTATAAGTAAGACTGTATAGTAAGCTCACACAAAGTATCGACTGAATCTCAAGTTTAAGGACTAATCAATCACATCAATGACTCGTGAGATATTTTCTAATTTGAAAGTTTCTATTTCCAGAAATGAAAACTTCCTTTGCCATTTAGGAATCTTCTCACACGAGACACCTCAGTGAACTTAATCAAAGGAACGAGCACCCCCATATATCACGCACGCATCGACTATACACTTTACACCCCATGAAACAAGGTGATTCCTCTTAAGGGTATGGTCACATGAGCAAGTCTCAAGTGAGTCGGTTTGACACTCCCATTGTCTTTTGGACTCACCGACTTGGAGTGATTTATAATCTTTGATTGCATGATTATGGCTCGTTTCATAAATCACTTCACCCAAGTGATTGAGTCCTATAAGCTAGTTAGGTTAGTGGACTTCTTATAGATGCATAGTTAAAGTAAACATGCAATCAAACAAGAGCATATAAAGAAGTATTGTCTTATGATCAAATCAATTCGTTTATTATTCAAAGATTGTCTGTGATTTACAAAGTAAAGCACTAAGCGAATTACAACATCGACTTTTAGGGAACTATTCTTAACATAAACATCCTTGCAGATGTTAATACAAATAATCCAAGTTTCACATCATCAAACCATAGTAACCCATAAACAAGTAGGTTGGATAAAAATACAAATTCTCTGATCGTCGAATCCATATTATAAGTGATTGAGATATGAAACAACTTACATGCTTAAGAATGACTTAAAAAGACAGAAGACGCTTTGCACGCATGTCACCTGACTTAGCTGTGGTTGTGGTACGACATCAGTTTATTTTCGAAGATATAACTAATACATCCCTAGCTGGCGCCAACTCCTTGCCCTTACCTTAGTCGCGCTCATGCAATCCTCCAAGATAAAATCCTCCACAATCCCCTCTTTCTTCTTGCTTTTTCGTTGCTTCTCCTCCCATGCACGTTTTTCCTCATCCACTACTCGTGCCAAGCAAACTAAGAAAATTATCCATAATTAAATTTTTTACATTATATTCTTGTACAAAAAATAAAGATCCAAGCTAATGTAATATTACTCATTATAGTCAGCTACGATTTCATCGATCGTGGGCAAGCAGCGTCCATTAGGACGGATAAGATCAAAGACACGTCGAGGCTTTTCCATTAGCGTTGCCTTCAATTCAGGGTTCCTCACCACATCCCCGCCGAAAATTGCTTCAAGCTCCATGTGACGTCCCGTGTTTTCAAGACAAGTCAGGTATGACGTCACGAGTGAGTTTAGACCAAGAGTTATGTGACTTATATGCTTTTATTTGCTAAGTGGACATTTATTATAATTACTTTCTTGAATTAATTACTATTACGTTACATACATGATTTATATGATCTTTGAGCATGGTATTTAAATTCATTTACAGCATCTATACTTGCTTAATTAATGTTTTATTTCAATTAAGCACTTATTTGAAATTATATGAAATCCTTGGACTAAATCGAATCTTGTTTCGGGCCTCAATTGTTCACCAACTAAACCCCAACAACCTAATTGAAGCCCTTAAATTCTTGGAGGATCAAAGTGCAATTCCCTCCTCTTTCTCTCCCTCTTTACATGATCCAACACCCTCATTCCCTTCTCATTCTTCTTCTTCATTTTTTTATCAACACACAAACCTCCAAACCCTCCAATCTCGCCCTCCATCAACGAGCCATCATCCAAGCAAGGAAGACGAGAAATTCGAGCTCCATTCTCCTCCCTCAAGTTCAAGACTCAAGCTCTCCGTCATCTCTCTTCTCTTGTCCTCTCTACTCCAAGGTATATGTGTGTGTATATATATATATATATACTATGGGTTTTGATGAATTTATGGATTAAAGCATGACTTTGTTGATTTCTTGCTCCTAAATGCTTGAATATATGTTTATAATGTGTATTTGTGTGTTAATTTGGTTGGTTTGAGCTTTGGAATGGTTTTGAAACCACCCCCAACGTTTTTGTTACGGTTGCTCTGCGTTTTTTCGGACCTGGAGTGAATCCACGGCCGCGGATTTTTTTGTCTTGTGAAATCCACGGGCGTGGATTAGTGTCTAGAGACCTGGAGGCCTTCCCACGGGCGTGGATTTTTATGAAGGAAAAATCCACGGCGGTGGATCCTCCCCTGCTTTCCGGTTGAGTTTGTTTTGTCCCGTTTATCCTTCAAACTAACTCTGATTGACTCAAATTTTAAACCGTTAGAAACCTCTTGAAATTTAGAACACTGTCTAATTGGAATCACCTCATTATCCTTTCTAATTTGTGAGATATAATTAATCCTTTTTGGTGTCACCACTTCACCGAAAATCTGCGTTAACCCAACTTTGGACCTAAGCCATTTTCACTCCGCTTTGAACTAGAATTTGATCCATATAGGTTTCGAAAGATCTATTTGTCTACTTTAATATACAATAAATAAAACCTAATTCTGACTTCTCAAACTCAAGATATTTTCATTTTCCTACAGCTTGCGTATTTCCGAATATTGTCAACTTTTAGCGAAACTTGCCCAAACCCATCTTCTTGCATTCCTTTCACTCTTTTGGCTCTCGTATGTGATTTATATGAGTTTTATACTTGGTTTATTGTAAATTATGTTCTTATTTGACACTCTATGATCTTTAATTGTTTAAACTTGATTGTTAACTCTCTGCCTTACATGAAATGAATTCATTTAATTAAATGGCATGAATACATGACCTCTGTGAGAGTAATTGCATCTTTTATATGTTAATTGAATGTCACACATGTTATATCACCTCATATCAATGTCGTGCGTCCTATTTGGTTCCATATTGAGTCATTTCTCACGAGTACACATTGTTCCTTCTCTTTTACAGTTCATTTCCAGGGCGGAGACTTCCGGATCGAATAGGCACCCATTTTGCTTATGTTTCTTGTTTCGTGGTATTCCAGGTGAGGGTGTTTTCATTCTAGTTACGTACCAAACGCTACAACTCTTATCTGACAAGTTTTGGCCAAAAACCTATATTGATATATATATATATATATATATATATATATATATATATATATATATATATAAAGTCATTGAGTAAATCTTTATAGAGTAAATGATTTTCGAGGTTTATGAATGTATTATGTTATTTCTTATAACTTGAAATATTTTGGCGAGATTATGCACATTGACCATGCACATGTTATTGGGCCCCGTGGAAATGTGTGAATGGAGACCGATTCGGCATTGGGCCGACGTATAGCTAAGCCATTGCACAAAGTACCCTTTGAGAATATCCTCGCGCGACCAAGGAGGCAGGAAGGCGGGATATTCTTGAGCCGATGGTCAACCCATCGAAGGAGTGGGTAGGAGTCATGAGCCCCCGTCTCGATTTTGTTATTATGGGATGGTTCGGACTGCAGAACCGACCATCATATGGCGGGAGAAGGTTGGAAATTATTGTTACTATGATTATGCACAATGATTATGATTATTGTTATGCACCGTGCGGGAAGGCCGGGACACGGATTACCCAAACGATTATGTCTCATGTAAATATGTTTCGCATGTATTATTATGTATTGCATGATCACGTATACAAAGTATTAAGTCACGTTCATTGTACACGGTCGGAGTTTGGTTGGAGAATTATGCACGCTCACTCGCCGAGCCATTATGATTATTTATGAATTATGAACTTAAAGAATTTAATTTGAATTAGTCGTAAAGTCCGAGCATTGTTTAGCTATTTTCTTTCCCCTCGTGGGAACTAACTTCGAATAAAACCTTGCTCGGGATTTATGGCTTGCATGTGCATGTTTCTATATATATGTATAGCTCCTGCTCAATAAGTCTTCTAGAGAATGACCCCTTTTTCCCACTTTTCAGTTTCTTGCAGGCGGTGCTGGGCGGGAGTCGAGTCATAGCCCTTTTGTTTGAGTCACTTGTACACTCGAGTCACATTCTTCATGTTATGATTCATTTGTATCACTTTCTGTATTCGGGCCTGTGTGCCAATTATGATTCTTGAATTGATTCTGGACAGGTGGTGTGCTTAGCTGAACCCGTTGTTAGGATGCATGATGGTTTTAATTTATGTATTGGAATTGTTGGGCTTAAACCACTGTTGAAATCCATTCATGTTAAATTTATTGTTATTGCACCGCATATTTCGTATTCTCGATTAATTGGTACAGGGTTAGATTCTGCCTAGCAAGGTTATTTTTATTTGTCACCCGTTCGCTATGAGTCCGGTTCATGTATGGATTGTCCATTTCATGCGTGGACTAAACTTTTAGTATTGGGGATGTGGTGCCCTTCGTTGCGGGGGCTACACTCCAGGCCACATTCTTTCAATTCCAGCCATATGGTATGCGCTAGCTAGCTCGAATACCTATTCAAATTATGACTAGATTGTTAGAGTCATTCACAAAATATTTGATTACGAAAGTTACATATAGGAATGGCCCAAAATATTGTCATAGCATAGGTTTCCTCGCATAGGTTCCCAATGCTTTGGCTTGGCTTGTATTATCTTGAGTGTTGAATTCCAGCCTATTTCTATTGTACCTAATGCTTTGTATACATCTCTATAAGTTTTTTTCCATGACCTGTACTTTAAAGTATATGAGGATCTCCATGCAAATTATTGTCGGGTAGTGCCATTTTTATGCGTGCATCTAGTTGTTGAATGAAACCAGATCTGAATTCGTTTAGTGTTTTCCACCCACTTGCAATTATGGCTTGGAATGTATACAAAAATGTACGCTCTTCTACGGATGTCCAAGAATGTCTTGACCCACTCCTCTTTGAACCGCTACAATCGCCACAGTAGTTACCACTTTCCGTATAAACTTACATGTGGCTCATCTGAAAAAAAAAAGAGAAGATAATAAAACAAATCAAATTAGAACTTTAACTGTATAAATAATCAGAATAAAAGAAAAGGGATGCATACTTCGAAATTTGGTGCAGTTATTATTAATACACAACAAAACAATGACAAGTCAAGAGTTTGACTGACAACACATAGATGTTCATGGGTACAACAACCTATTCCAAACAAACCTTTATCCAACAATCAAAATTAAACATAACTTAAAAATAGAGATCTTAAAATGTAAATTAACAAAAGGGGTCTAAGTTATCTGGTATTTCTTCTTCTCATACGGTATGATGTCGACATTTCACTGGCTAAAGTATCACGGAAATCTGTCCATGCTTAGGACATTTCTATGTGAGGTATATAGTCATCTGAATGCCCGTTTGAACAGCTAATCCTATCGGATCAACAGCCTTATCGCCTTGCATGAAGTTGTGTAGAAGTGCACATGGCATTATAATCTCGTTATGGATCTTGATTTCTTATACGAAGGACTACGTAGAATTGCCCACCTTCCCTTGAATATACCCTACGTCTGTTCAATCGTGGTTCCATCTGAAAAGTGTCCTTTGTTGAAAAGCTCCTTATAATTGACAAGGGTTCAATTACCCCACTCCTGTAAATAATATTGAACCCCTCTATATGGAGCCAAAAATTTAATCCCGTTGGTGTAACCAACATCACATAAATAGTAATTACCTACAACAAAACCGCTTCAAATATTAGGAACTTATATTCTGTAATCACACTATTTTGTATATTATTCATATCTTAAACATAATAGAAATAAAAAAAACTCAGAACCTTCCGGGACCTAAAGTCCATTCAGTTGTTGAATGGCATCGCATAACACACACTTATGTGCATCGGATCCTTTGTTAGGATCTAACACTCACTCTTGCAGATTATTTCAAATTTTTTTCGATTAAGTCAGATTTTAGATGAAGAAGATAAAAAAAATTCTAAGTTCTAGAGTGAGAAAAAGAAAGAATGCGAGAGTTGTGATTTCATCGTAAAACCTAATAGGGTAAGCTCCATAACAGTACAGATCTATATATATCAATGATTTTAGGATATATCCAATTACACAGAATACATGCTATAAAATAGCAAACATGGAAAACAGAGGTTGAACCGTGACAACAAAAAATATTTTACAATACATTAAATATTATATCTGGCTCCACAACTAACAATTCTCCCACTTGGAGATTGATCCATTCAGCCCCCAAAACGTATTCAAAAAAGGTTCCTCCATTACTAATATCTTCACTGCACCGCAACACCATTTTCTGCAGAAACTATAGAAGACTAACCAAGGTTTTGCACAACCTTAGTTTTCCAACATCTACACATTTAGTCAACATGTCTGTTGGATTCTTCTTACCCTTTATCTTCTTCAAACACATATTACCATGCTTCACCGACTTTCTAGTAAAATGGTACCATCTTTGAATATGTTTTGTCTTCAAATGATAGACTGGGTTCTTCACCAACTGTGTGGAACTTTGACTATATGTGTAAAGAACCTTCTCACTTTGTTTCTTGTATAACTCTTCTAGATAATCCACTAACCATATCAGTTCTTTCCCAACTTCAGTTATTGCTACGTACTCAGCCCTAGTAGATGAAAGAGCAACACACTTTTAAAGCCTGGACATCCAACTAACTGTTGTTCGATGTATAGTGTAGATGTACCTGGATGTGCTCTTGCTCAAGTTCGCATCTCCACTCAAATCAGCATCCACAAAACCTTGTAGGATAACTTTTCCATTGCCATAACAAAGTGAAGCACGGGATGTACCTTTCAAATATCTTAGAAACCACTTCATAGCTTCCTAATGCTCTTTCCCTGGGTTTGACATATACCTGCCAACAACTCCCACTGCATGTGCTATATCAAGCCTAGAGCAGACCATAACATACATCAAGCTCCCAACTGCAGAAGCTTATGGAACTAGTGCCATGTGCTCACGCTTCTTAGTTGACTTTGGTGGCTGCTCCTTTGACAATTTCAAATGGTTTAGCAAGAGTAGTCATGGGTTTAGCATTCACTATAAAAAATCCTGCGAATTCCGACGAGACGTTCCCTCGGAATTCCGAGGGAACACAATCCGTAGGAAAAACCCTTCTCGAAATTCAAAAATCGACGAAAAACCGACGAAATTCCGAAGGACCATAAAATCGAATTTTTTAAATAAAATAAAATATTTCTGACATGATTCCGAGGGAAATCCCGTTGGATTTATTAAAAATAATCAAAATAAAAAAATTAAATTACACTATTCCGACAGGAATCCCCTCGGAATCCCATCGGATTTATTAAAATAAAAATATAGAATTAAACAATTCCGATGGAATTTCCCTCGGAATTCCGTTGGATTTGTTAAAATTATAAAAAATTAAAAAAATATTATTTTACAACAATTTAAAATTATTTATTCAAAACCAATTCATAAAATAACATTTCAAATACACACTGATCCATACAAAAAAAATTTGTCCCATAACTGCCACATCAATTTAGTAAACACCATCACCTAAACAAAAATTCTTGTAACAACAAATATAAAAACCAACCCTATCTACTAATTTAACAACAAATATAACTTAAAGCAAATAACATTTGATTGCTTGTGTTGTTTGTATCAGATCTTCAGTAGCTACATTATCTCTAATTAAAATGGACTCCACTTGAAGCAAGTATTCATGAATGGGAATAGAAGCTCCTTCTAGTGTCTAATAGATCTGCTATGAACATTGAGTGCATATACTACCTGTAAATCGAAATCCATCTGGTTAGATTTATATATTTGATTAAAACTTTCGCAATATTAACTAGAGTCACCATCTTTGTTCATAAAAAGGGCAACAGAGTAAAGAAACTAATTCATACCCTTTTCACTTTCAACAATAAATTCCATTGTTGTAGACAAACGTTTTGGTAGCGATCATACAAAGAGCTCAAGTCTTTTTCTATCTCAAATTCGAACCATCACACAGAAAATAACATAGAAATAAAATAGTCTACACTACATCTCAGCACTAAAAGATAGTAAGCAAATGAATAACAATCACCATGCTGAAAAGTAACTATTTATACCTTTGCTTTTTCGCTTTCAGCAACAATAGCAACATATTAGAATCCCGCATACTGCTACTGCAACACTAACAGAGAATTAGTACAATCACATTAGTTGCAATAACATTCTCTAAGAATACCAAAATGTGCTTTTACTATTTTATAAGCGTATGATAATATTAAAATTCTAAAATCACCACCATCACATGAGAGAGGGTTTTATTTCACAAAACCACCAAAAGTATTGAATGTATTCCATAAATAACTCAACTTGAAACATCTATCATAGGAATAATACATTAGAACTAGACAACGAATCCTTTTCATTCAGGGAATAGCTAAACAAGTTGAAAAATGATTGTTGAATTAGTTCAAGCTCAAAAACCGAGTTGAATATCTTTTGAGCCCTTTCTAAAATCAAGAGTAGGTAATCCTAAACAACCAAACAGAAGAAACCAAACGAAATCATTGAGTGTTGAGACTTGGATAATGTTGAAATTAACTAATCAACATATAAACACAACAAGGAATTCAACATGTATAAACAACCAAACAGAAGAAGAAACAATCAAGATATGTACCCCAAAAAATCCTAAGATCTCACTCAAACTAAACAGAGATGGATTTGGAGAGATTTACCTAGATAATAACAAAACGAATAGTAATAACAATAATTGTATCATTAATAATAACAATAATAATAATAATAATACCGACATAGCACATGTGTTAATATTTCAAAAATAAAAAGATTGAAATAGGTAGATTTTAATTCAATTAGTTGTTCCCTGACAGGTAAAGAAGTTCTATGTTACAGGTAAAGATGTGTCTTAAGAACTTTTCATCTTTTCAAAACATATATGTCATAAAATATAAGTGTTTTCAGCATCTGACAAACCCCACTAAAATTGTTAGCAATGAAAAATGAATGATTATTAATTTTATACCTAATTTTATAGAAGACTGCTCAAAACTAATCTGTTAATTATACAATTCACATTAGGCTAAAAGACTACAAATTTAGAAACATATGCAGGACAACTTAAAAGGAAGTTCAATTTCACCAACAAAAATAACAATTCTTAATAGAAACTTAGTTTCTTAGAGGGGTTAGAACTAAGTGGAGTTTACAAACCTTCGAAGAAAGTTTTTCTTTTTCTTGTTTACTGCATGTCATCAACGTCAGATATCACCGTCGCATTGGTGGAACAAGAACTCTTGGAATCATTTATGCCCTTTTCAACATTCTTGAACATATGGAAAGCATCATTAATCGAGAAACTAGTATCTACTTCCCTTCCTTCTTTTTTTAATAGTTTCTTCTTGAGCACCTCTTCCCAGATTTTTACCTCTTAATGGAGATGAAAAAGGCTATTTTTTCCCCTGCCATACCGGATTTTGAGCTCACTGTTGTTTCTTAATAGACATTAATTTGCATTAACTTTACCTAATCAGTTTACACAATAGACACTAGTTGTGCAGAAAAAAGGCCAAGGTCGGTTACACTAGAAATTCAATACTTAAAGTTAAATGAGATACATGATCAAACTCCAAATCAACTGATCAACAATTTTTTCTCCAAATAATGCACAACTATGTTTGCTCAGAATATAAATCCCTATGCCTGGATATATTTACCCTTTCTTGACAATACAAATAAAGGCCACTAAACTTGGGAGGCAAATCTGCACAACTATAGTTAAACAAGATTCAAATAATCCCAGCACAAGTACATTTAATAGTATTCTACTACACTATCATGTAGAAATATGTCACTCCCTTTTATTTTCTTGACATAACCTATTTGGAGAACATAGAATTCAAACTTCAAAGTTTCAAATACCTTTAAATGGTTAATTCTCTCAATTATGCAACAGATTTTATTTTCCACCCTAATACATTTCAAACAAGACATGGCTCGAAAATTCCAAAAGCTTATGAAAAGAGGCTCTGATTTTGCACGGGGTTCATATAAATTCACAGCATTAAACGTTAATAATTCTCAGCCGGCAACATTAATTTTACAATATATTGTAAATCTCAAACGCAATTTAACTAACAAAGGCTCTCGAAAATAAAAAGGGTCTTACGCGACTGCAAGAGAACATGTTGGAGGCTGAGCGGCAGCGGAGGAGAGTGGCGGCGGTGCAGGAAGAGGTAAGCAGCGGTGGTGTAGGAAGAGGCAAGCAACGGCGGTGTAGGCGGAGGCGTATGCAAGCAGAGGCGGAGGCACGGGAGAGAAAAGGGGTTTTATGCTTGCCTGCTCAAGCGATGACGAGGGTCGGTGTCCTGCTCAGGCGATGACGAGCGGCGGCGAGTGCAGTAGGAGGCGGGCTACGGCGACGACACAATGGGAACAGGACGAGGGAGGGTTTTTTACGTAGGGATTGCAAATGGGTTAAAATGAAGTTTGGGGGAAGAGTTTTTTACGCAAGGGATTGCAAATGGGGTAAAATACTCCAAATTTCAATTTTAACTCTCATAATATTTGTATTTATTTTTATATTTTATTATTTAAAAAAACAAGGGGAATCTCGTTGGAAGTATTTAATCTTATTTTAAAATTTTATATTTTAAGAAACTGGGAATCCCGTCGGAAACATTTAATTTCTATTTATTATATTTTTTCTTAAATTTTAATTTTATTCTTTATTTAATAAAAAAATATATTATTTAAATTTTATTTATATTTCTATTTTTAAATATTATATTTTAAAAAATCCGATGGGATTCCGAGGGAAATCCCGTCGGAATTATTTAGGAAAACTTTTAAAATTTTATATTTTAAAATAATGACGGGATTTCCCTCAGAATCTTGTCATAATTTTTTAATATTATTTTTAAAATTTTATATTCTAAAAAATCCGACGGGATTCCGAGGGAAATCCCATCGGTATTATTTAATTTTTTTTTTTTTTTAAATATCGAAGCCCGTAAGAATTTTCCTTCGGAATATGCAGGATTTCTTGTAGTGATCATCCACCCGAAATCTAGACAACCATTCTCGATGCACTGCCATTGGGACATATTTAAGGTGCTAACAGGTCTGTCCTGAGAAATACTCATTCCCAGAATCTGTTTTGTTGAGCCTAAGTCTTTCATTTCAAATTTTAATGATAGGATTGTTAGGAATAGTGCCCTTAAAGCCGATTGTATATCCGCTTTAGTACTTTCCTTTTGTAAATCACAGATAATTTTTGAATAATAAACGAACTTTGGCAACAGTTCTTTATATGCTCTTTGTTTGATTGTATGATTACTTCAACTGCGCATGTATAAGAACTCCCCTAATCAATATGACTTGTAGGACTCAACTATTTAGGTGAAATGGTTCATGGAACGACCCCTATATCACATAAGTCATGATTAAAAATCACTCCAAGCCGACGAGTCCTACAGACAGTGGGAGTGTCGACTTGACCCGTTCGAGGCTTGCTCGTGTGATCACGCCCTTAAGAAGGACCATCTTGTTTCATGAGGTGCAAAGTGTATTGCTGATACGTGCGTGGTACATGGGGGTGCTTACTTATTCTAAGTAAGTACACTGAGGTGTAGCGTGTGAAAAGATTCCTAAATGGGAAAGAAAGTTTCTATTTTTGGAAATATAAACTTCCAGATTACGAAATATCTCATGAGTCATTGATCTAATTAAGTGATCCTTAGACTTGAGATTCCATTAATACTTTATGAGCTAACTCTGTAGTCTTAGGTATAAACTTTAAAGGGTGTCGTCTTAGACAACTAATTCAAAGCTTATGCTGGGGCTGCATAAGTGGCACATGAAAGTATATTAGAATCAATAAAGGACTTACACTTGCATTAGCAAGTTGATCTCTTATTGTGTAAGTCATTCATATGCCATCTAGGAGTCTTTGGCCAAGGCAGTGGATTAAGATATCAAGAAATGAGTTTTTTGGATTGAGATCAAATGGATATGAAATGCCCTTAACTTTAAGATTAAGACTATTAGGGTTCTAATTATTCCCTTGCCCTAGATCTTGATTGAGAGATGGGACGTAGGAGGATTGTATCTCACATGAATCAATAATTTAAAGGTTCTTTCAAATTGAGACATTCTTATTCAGCTAGGGGTGATCCACCTGTTGCTAGACTATGGTCGTATGATTATTGGACTGATTAATTAATTAGGGTCACTGCTAATTAAATTAAGAACCTAGAGGGTCACACATAACAACCCGATCATGTGAGGCTTGAAATCGATTAAACGAGTTGATCGGACCAATAGAAGATTGGTGAGGTCCACACTTGTGGAACACGTGTCCCTAGTGACACGTGTCACATGTGTGTATGTGGTTAAATAATTAATGTTGATTAATTATTTAATGGACTTTAATTTAATTATGAATTAATATTAAAGTTCTAATTTGGAGAAATAAAGTCTAATAAATAATTAATTGAGAATTAATTAATTATTAGTCTTTAATTTATTTATTATTAAATTAAATAAAGTAAAATAAAATATCTAAGAGAGTTAGATATTATTCTTGCTTGACAAGTTGATCAAAAGGAGACTTTTTGTCAAAGTAAGAGTCTTTCTCTCCAAGCAAGAAATCCCTTACCAAAAGGGTTTTGGAATTCTTGTCCAACCAGGAAAAGGGGTTCGAACCCCTTATGCTATAAATAAGTGAGGTTTGAACCCCATTAAGGGTGATAGAAAAAAATTTTCCTTCTCCAATATTATACACTAAACCCTAGAGCCTAAACACTGAATATAGAACTAACACCCTCCCTATTCGGACCGTGATCGAGGTTGGTGGACTAATTCTCTAGAGGGCTATTATCGTGAAGTCTTAAAAGATTTGAAGGAGATTTTGGGGACAAACCGCGTGAAGAGCGTTCTTGGGTGGCTGGAACGTGTCAAGAAAGCTACTATCTATGTGAGTTTCTTGATCCTTACAAATTTGGGAATAGGAATTGCAAGATTCGATTCTATCTTTTGGGAAAAATTTTTGATTTTCCGCTGCGTTTCTGTTTTGTTTCCCCAACAAGTGGTATCAGAGCCACCTTGTAAGGCCTATTTCTGATTCGTCTCCCTAATTCTGAATTTGGTAGAAATTCTTAGATTTAGATGTGATTGAGTAGTCATGAGCTTTTTAGAAATCTAAAAAAAATTAAATTTGTGTTTTTCTTAAATATTTCTGAAAAACGTTTTCGAAAATCTTGATTAGAATTTTTTGAATAAAATTAGATTGAATCGTGTTTTTTTTTAATTTCTGGATTGTTTTAGTTTTTGAACTAAAATACGAAACACGAAATTACGTTAAGAAAACGCGAGCCTAGACGTGCTAAGGCGTAGCATGCCTAGGCCCCCGTGCCACTACTGCACAGTAGTCCCGCATCTGTACGGGACTGCACGCCATCGCCGCCCGACAGTGCCTAGGTGCGCGCCTACCTACTCATCGCTCCCGCAACCGCGCGGGAGGCCTTCCGCGAGCGCCTGCTCGCTGCGCGGCTTGCGCGTATGGCACGTGCCTAGCGTACGATGTCGCACGACTTGTGTTGTTGTGATTTACTAAGTTAAAACCAATCGTGCATGTGTACACTTAATGTACGAGTAGCACAATAGGATCGTACCCACAGGGAAGAGAAATTAATTACTACTCAATATCTCTTTCTATTCTAAAGACCGAATGAATTCAAATTGGTTATTAATCTACTACAACTGAACTAAACGATTAATTAAAATAATACAATTAACAAAATAAAGTTAACGCACGTGGGTTAAAATCAATAAACTAATTAGGCTGGGGAGTAAAGATTCATGCAGTCATGATTTAACACAATACTCGTCCAACAAGTGCAATTCTACAACCTGGTCACGTAAGTTTGTATTATCCTCTCTCGAGGTATAACCAAGTGTTTAATTAAGCTCAAAGCTGCTCTCGTAGTCATCAATAGTTAATTAAACCAACAAGATCAAGACTAGTGTGAATCTAGTTCTAGCGGCTTGGCATGGAATAAGATTTACTGTTGTATAGATGAGAACCAAATCTCTTTGCATTCCTACAATCTACTAGTTATGAAAACTATCTCGATTACCATCAATTTCTCAATTCTCAAGTAATTCTAGATTATGCTAAGGGTGATCAGGCCATCGCAATTCAATTCGAATCAGTTTTCACACTAAGAATTAGCACAAGTCATTCAAGCATCATATCAAACACTTATCATGCAATCATCATCACTCCCCTAACCCTAGGGAATTAGCTATTCATAATCAAAGCAAAACTCATAAAATTAAAGGAAATCATGTTCATCAAATCAAAGCAAAGTCTTAAAAATAGAACTCTAAACATTCAACAAAATCTAGAAAAACAAATCTAACATCTAAGCTAATTCAAACAAAACGTAAAGGAATTAGTTTGATAATTAAAGCAATAAATAAACCATAAAAACTGAAATTGTTTAAGAACTCGATTATTTCATCTTCTCGAAATTCTCTGAACAACTCTGTTAAACGTTCTGTACTTCTCTCCACGAGCTAGGTTACGAACGAAAAAAGAAGACTCCCAAAAATATTCCAAAAATGCGTATAAATAGCTCCTCAAAATCTGCCTCGCCGCCCTAGGTAACGGGTGTTACTTATCCAAGAACAAATACCCTTAACGCCCGTTACTGCCTTGAAATCGTAATAACGCTTTTATAAGTGGTAACGGGCGTTACCACTTTCCTTCTGCCCAGGGGTAATGCCCAAAAAGGTTATGCTCCTGTGCCTGTTAACGGGGGTTAACAGCTTTGTACTTCCAAGGGGTAACGGGAGTTACTCCTTTTTCCTCCAAAAATACGTGAATTTACCTTGCATTGTCGTTTCTTAACTCCAACTCCTTAAATACCTAAATGGAGCAAAATAAACATATAAACGCATCAAACGGCACTAAAGTATACTCTACTTAACACTTAAATCCATGTGAATTTCACACTTAACAGCTTGCGGGAGTTCTCGGTCCCGGCATGTTTTCACGATTTTTCGTGTTTAGTCCAATCCGATCCCGATTTAATTTCAGTAAAAAAAAATTTGTTTTATTAAAATAATTTGTTTTTTTTTTAAATAATTTTTGGGAAAAGTTGACACTTGTTATTTTTGAAATAATGGAGAATAAAATTATTAATTTTAAAAAATTAATTGGAATTTTATTGATTTAATATTTCTTGGTTTATTTGAAAAGGCTCATGAACAAGAATTACATCTAGGTCGTGTTTCAAGTTATTAGAACTTGAAGCGAGAATTTTAATTTATGGGTTAAATTTAAATTCTTGCAATTTGATACATATTAGGTGATCATGGGTTTAGTCTTATGAATGGTTTTAATTTATGCACATGGATGGTTTAAATTGGGTTTGGAGCCCCATAGTTGTGTTTTTCAATTGGGGTCGGTGCCCCACTTATGTGCGTACTTTTATGTGTTTATTATGTGGCTTTCCATATTACTGTTTTTTAGGCTGGAGTATGCCCCGTTTAATTGTCTAAGGCCAATATGAAGATTGACCCTTATTACTTCATACCTTTTTTCTTTTATTGTAATTTGAGAGTAGAGATAGGTGGTGAGGTCTTTTTCTTTCATTTTGGAGACAATGCACACATGGACTAAGATTGATCCACATGACAAGTAACAAGATGGAGGCCATAAGTGAAGACCTCTCAAAGTGTTAGAGAGGATTGCTATTATTGTAATAGATAGGGCATCGTTTTATTTCCAATTCCCTTATGTGATTTAAACTGTTTTATGTGGCATGTATGTTAGAACTTGTAATTGTGGAGTGGCTCCCGCTTATCACGCATAAGATAGGTAGAACCCATGATCATCACATGTTAGTATCATGTTAGGACATGCTATCTGCTATGTGCTTGTGTGAAATTCATTTAAGTTGTACTTGCATTAATCAAGACTAATGAAATTGGATAACATATATATTGGTGAGGTCGAACCGGACAACTCTCCGGTTAAATCGAAAATTCCCTTAAAATAAGAAGCTAATTTCGAAAATAGGTGTTTATTTCGAGGTGCAAGCTTTGAATTAAATTCCTAGCATTCCATCAATAGGATTTAAGTTTAATAGAGGAAGCTAGTTGTTGTCCATGATTCGTGGGGTGGCTATGTGAAATCTATTAGTTCTTAGTTTCCTAATTGATCATTTTAATGATCAATATTTTGAGATCAATTTTAGGGAGGGCGATATCCGCGAGTCGTGGGTCGTTCGAACTAAGTTTTGGTCTTGATCTTATGATTGATGGGTCTAGCTTAACGCCTAAGTAAATATGGATGTTGCAGGAGTCGTGGGTCCATATTGAAAGATAGGTGATGCAAAAATATTACTAAGAATTCCACCGAGTTGGAATTGGTAAGTTGTACCTACCTTAGGCTTTATTAAGAATGTCCACGAGTCGTGGGTTCGAGATAAAGTGCTTAGGATCTTAGTACCCATTAGGATAACAAGTATCCTCTAAGATCTTTGGGAATTATAGATCTTCTAAAATTAGTGGGAGAAACATAGATTAAAGACCTAATCTCATGTATATCGTTATCATTCAGCATGCTCACTTAGTTCTCTGTTTTTGCATTTAGGTCGTAGATTCTGTGATTCTCTACGTGTTTTGTAATGACAACCAAAAACCCTCTAGTATTGATCCTCGAGTCAAACAAGTTGACTGGTCCCAACTATTCTGATTGGCTTAGGAATCTAAAAATCATTCTAGATTCCGAGAAGAAAACTTATGTTCTCTACGAGGCGGAGCCCGTTCCCGAAGGAGAAGCTCCGACCCGGGCTGAGGGGGACGCGATCCAGAAGTGGAAGGATGATAATCTCTAAGCCCGTTGTCTCATTCTTGCTAACATGTCTCCGGACATGCAAAGACAGCATGAGTCCATGGAATTCGCTTGGGAGATTCACGACCACTTAGAGCAACTTTACCGCCCTCATGAGCATGTTACAAGGTATAACACCTTAAAAGAATTATTCCATTTGAGAATGAGGAAAGGTACATGTGTCCATGAATATGGACTCAAGTTTCTAGCTCTTACTGAGAAACTTGCTTCCATGGACATGCCACTGAGAGATGAGCTTTCGGTGGATTTGTTGCTAGCATCGCTCCCACCATCATTCAACCCATTTGTCCTTAACTTCAACATGAATCATGCTAATGCTAGTGTAGCAGAGCTGATTAGTTAACTTGTGACTATTGAAAGCAAGATCAAGAAGGACAATAAGGTTATGATGGTCACTACTCGATCTTCTTCTAAGCCTTCCAAAGGCAAGGGCAAGAAAGCCCAAAAGAAGAAGAAGTCTCTTAGGCCCAATGGAGGCATCACGAAGGGAAAAGCCCAAAAGAAGAAACGAGATCAGAAAGAGGACGTTTGCTTCCATTGTGGCAAACCGGGCAATTGGAAGAGAAACTTCCAGGAGTACAAGGCTACTCTAAAGAAAGGTATGTTTCTAGTTGAAGTAAATATTTCTATTAATTCTAACTCTTGTGTACTTAATACCGGTTGTGGATCTCATATATGTAATGATGTACTGATGCTAAGTGAGGTCTGGCAGCTGAAGCGAGGAGAATGTGTCTTGAAGATTGGGGACGGCTCAACGGTCGAAGCTCAAGCTTTAGGCACAATTAGATTAGATTTAGATCATTCTGTTTTAGTTTTAAATAAAGTCCTTTATGTACCAGACCTTATTCGTAATATAATTTCAGTTCCAATACTTGATTGTGAAGGTTATGAAATTAGTATTAAGAATGACAACTTTTTTCTACAAAAGAACAATTTTTCAATACATCTTGGTACATTAAACAATGGACTTTATCTAACTCAAAATAGTAATATTTTGAATATATAACGAGAAACAAAACGTAAGAGAGATGAAGAAGTCTCAGCATCTTTGTGGCACGCTAGATTAGGACATATTTCCAAAAACAGAATTAGCAAGTTAACTGCCTTAGCGACATTCTCTGAAAATGACCTTAAACAGTTAACTTCCTGTGAATCCTGTCTCAAAGGAAAGATGTCCAAAACTCCCTTCAAAGGGAGTGTGAATCGAGCCACAATGTCACGCCCCGATATTTCGACCGTACAGGTATGACGTATATGTTTACCAAATTACGCGAAATATTTTCTTATACGTGTTTCATATATTTAATTTTATATACTAAATGTTAATTAAATATATTTTACCTTTATTAATATTAAAACACAATTTAATTGTACACTTTAAATTTAAACTATAGTAAAAACGTGCCTTTGTCTTTAATTAAATTAATTTATACAATTTAATATTAAAAGTATATTTTATTTCGTGCACTTGGTTGTTAATTTAAATATGGATTTGATTTTTGTTATATTTTATGAAATCCTTTGAATATATTTATGCATTGCTCATGAGTGTTATAAACGTGTTTCGTTTTTATATGATTTGATACCGAAATTTCGTGCAAATCTAATATGTCGGAGGTATGCGTGTCTTGAATATGAATATATGTTCGTTTCATGTTTTCGGGTTCATTTGCATGAGTTATGAATTTATTTTGATTTTGGAATCCAAGTCGGGGGCTAACGAGCAATTAGCGCACCATTGGTTCCTTATTTGATATCTTGAGCTAGGAAACTCGGATTCGAGTTTTGTCAACTTCGTTGAACTCATATCGACAATTTGAGTTTGATGAAATTAGCCTTATATTTTTCTAAAATTATTTGAACCTCCGAAATTCAACAGAAACATGTAACGGAACCCATATCTGCCACAGTTTACTAAAATGACCATATCTTATTCAAACCTTGACCAAATTAACGATGGTTTGATTCCTTGGAACCCTAACTCAACCCTCTAACCAGCCTTAACCACCCCAAACCGAGATAACCCTCTTCACTTGGAGAAATTCAGCCATTCTTCCTCTGTTCCAAAAAATCCCGTAGCTCAAGCCAATCCTTGGAGATTCAAGCTCAAATCTCTTCCAAACCTCCATTAATCCACAAGGTAAGCTTAGGGTTGTATTATAAATTCATCATGAGTCATTTTAATCCATTCATCCCCAATTTTGATCATGTTTTCATTAGTTTATGGCTGACTTGGTTAAAGAGTTAGGTTTGTGCACATATGTTGATCTCATCCATTTCTTGATGAATTTGATTGATTCCAAGCATGAATATGATTGTCTTGATCTCTTATTTGCATTTATGGTGAAGTTTTAGTTTGTATTTAAAGCATTCATGAGATATCATTCATGCAATGTTAGAAATATATCATGAATTGATCACCTCACCCTTCATTTCGTGTTTTAATGTATTGGGAGCATGTTTGTGTGTTGTTGTGGAGTGGTTTTCTTGCATCTTGGTGATCTTAACCTACCTGAGTATGTTGGTTGGAGATTGAATGGTGCTGCTCTGTTTTTCTGCTGCGTATCTTTATTTTTGTTAGCTACAGACTCAAATCCACGGGGGTGGATTTGAGTCAGTAGGCTTCTGGACCAGATCCATGGGGGTGGATTCTGTCCTGTTTTTTTTTGTTACTCCGGTTTCATTTTTTCTTATTTTTCTTCGCTTGTTTGATCTTCCTCCACCTCTTTTATGACTTCTATGCTATGCTAACATGTATTATCTTGGGTGTTATGAAATTTTATCATTTTTTCGTGGAATATTTTCCGAGATATGCTTCAACGTGTCTTCTTTGCTCCTAATGTGTGCATACATGGACTTTGCTCTTAAGTTTGAACCCTAATTGCTATTTATTCCTTATCTTTGCATGCATGCATGATCATGTAATTATATATATATATATATATATATATATATATATATATATATATATATATATATATATATATATATATATCTTTGCATGCATGCATGAGTATTCATTAAATTGTTTGTTGTTAATTGCATGCATGCATGTTTTGATTTTAATGTGTTTTGTTTAATTTATGCATGCTACGTATATATATATATATATATATATATATATATATATATATATTTATTTATATACTTTATTTATTTAATGCATGTTTAATATTATATATATATATTTAATTATGGTTTAATTTATTTAAATCTTAGAATTTAATTGTTATTTTAATTTGTGTTATATAATTTCTGAATATGACTTGAATGTTTCTATTTGCCTATTTGTCAAGTGTGAAGATGTTATGCTACTACGTGTCATGATCGTTATTTAAATTCCTTGGATTAATTTGGTATGAAATATGGAAGAGATGAACTTTAACAAATTTAAATGCTTCATGAAAGGAATGAAATGAATGTTTATATGTCTTTAAGACATTAATAGTGCACATGAACGTGTTCATTACATAATATATTCTTTTATGCATTCATATCATGATCATTTCATTGCCAAGCGTCTTAATTGGTCATTTTGAGTCTCACTTCACCTTTCTTGCACAGATTTTGGTCCTGTTGGGGACGAGGCCGGTCCGTGAGGCTCTTGTGTTCTCCTTTTTGCCGTTTAAGGTGGGTTTCTCTTCTGTTTAGTTATATGACCCTATATATACCTTCAATGTGAAAAGTTTTCGACCAAAGTGAATATATATATATAGAATCACTTTAAAGAGTAAATGCTTGCAACGTAAAGCCCTTATTTTTATAAATCCTACCAAATGTTTTGGCGAGAAATGAATGAATGCACGAATGGGGCCCAAGGACTTACTGTGAGTGGCTATCCGGGGAGGCATGGGCCGACGGTGATCCCTCATACTAGTTCCACCAATTAACGGCGTAACCGGACCTAGTTAGGAGTTAGCGAGGAATGGACGCTGAGTGCCACTAAGGGAGTCATGTAACCCCTTTTGGTCAATGAATGGGTGGTCGGGCCTTGCAAACCCACCACCAACCCGGAGGGAGAAGGTGTAAATGTTAATGAATGTGCACGAAAGAATGTTATGCATGAAAAGAAAGAATGAATGTCTAATGAACTACACAAGGTGTTGGTTGGAGATAATGCACGCCCACTCGCCGAGCCAAGAATGACCTAATGTAAATGAATCGTTATAATCCCATTTGATGATTTCTCTATTTCACCCACTTGGGAAATTCTTTAAAAACCTCACTTGGGATTATAGCTTGCATGTGAATGTTTAAATACCGTCGTATATTATATTTATGCCCTGTTTTATACCCACCAATCCCTTTTGGACTGAACCAGTTTGGTTTTCAGTTATGTTATGCAGGTGTCAGGGAGCTAGGCGGGAATTCAAGTCATTAGGTCTTGCATTCGTTTTTAGCTCTTGTGTTTTGGGGTCTTACACTTGCATACTTTTGTTTATGATTATTGTATAAGAATATTGTTATGGAGCGTACTTGTTTTGGGCCGTGACGGCATGTGAATGGTGTATATGATCTATTTTTGGAGCTTTGATGCTCATGGTATATATATATATATGATGTATGTACATTTATTGTTTCCACTTTAGTGTTTAAATCTGATTCTGATGGTTTAAGGGTTAGTCCCGCCTAGCATAGAGTGTGTGTATGTCCCCGTTCGCCGTGATTTAGCTCGGGTATGGAGTGTCCGTTTCATATTCGGGTCGAGTCTCAGTGCGGAGGATGTGGTACCTTGCGCTCGGGTGCTACATCCTTAAGTGGTATCAGAGCTTCGGGTTGCAAAACTCGGCTCTCGTGTCGTGTGAGTCAGTTTAGGTCGTTCGGCTTAGGAACTAATTGACAATGTGTTGCATGTGCATCTCTTTTGTGCTTAATTGCTTTAAATTTCAAATTTTGATTGAATTAATTGCATTATCATGCATAAACTAGACCTAACGCGCATCTTTAGTGTTTATTGACAAGATGCCTCCACGTAGACATCGTGATAGATCTCCAGGACGACGTCATCAACGTGATCGTACTCCTCCTACACCTCCACCTCTACAACCACCGCCGACAGAGGCTTTTGTAAATTCTGTTATCAACATCATAGATCAGAGGCTCCGGGATTATGTACCAACGGCCCCTCCAGCACCACCTGCACCTGCTGTACCACCCGAAGCACCGATTTCAGTTATACTTAGGGAGTTTCAGAACCAAATACCTCCTAAGTTTTTCAAGGGAAATGATATGCAGGCGGAAATGTGGCTGAAAGAAGTAGAGAGGGTCTGGGAGCTCATTCCATGTGATTCCCAAGAAAAGGCTCGATGTACTATCACTTTGATACAAGGGGAGGCTTACTCTTGGTGGGAGAGTACCCGGATTGTCTTGGAAGTAGCTGGAGAAGAGATCAATTGGGAAGTCTTTACAAGGGAGTTTAAGAATAAATTCATCCCTCCTTCATCACGTACTCGAAGACTGAGGGAATTCACCGAATTGAAGCAGGGATCGAGGTCTGTGGCCGAGTATATTTCGGAGTATGAGAGGTTATCCCGCTATGCACCTAATATAGCGGGTGATGACTTTCATAAGGCTATGCAGTTTGTTCAGGGGCTTCGACCGGATATCCAGACAGCTCTTGAGGCAGTCAATACGAGCACTTGGACGAAGGCTACTTCAAAAGACTTAAAGGTTGAAGATTCTATGAATGCTAGGAGGCCAGTTTATCGCCAAGGACAAGGGTCAGGATCCGGCTCGGGATTTAACAAGGGAAAGAGGCCGATGAATTTGCCAGCTCCACCACCAAAGGGACCTTTCAAGAAGCCTCGAACAGGAGGTCAGATTGCTCCAATTCCACGAGCACCTCAGGCTCCGCCAGCTCCTAAGGGATCCCGCAACGATCAGCCCCCGTGTACTTATTGTGGATGGCCAACCCATTCTTACAATAATTGCCGAAAGAGATTGAGATTGTGTTTGATTTGTGGAAAAGGGGATCATATGGTTTTTGCATGCCCGGACAAGACTTTAGGATACCAAGCTGGAGCTCAGAGACCAATGATTCCGACACGAGCTGATGCCCTTGAGGGTGAGGAGCAGAATGTCGAGGTTGATCCAAATGCCGTGGTGGAAGGTACCGTTTGCATTCATAACACGAGTATCCATGCATTATTCGATCCGCGTGCCACTCATACTTTTATATCTTGTGATCTATGTGCCTCTCTGTGCCTACCTGTTACTTGTTCAAATTCTTGCTATTTTGTGAGTTCTCCTCTTGGAGGTAGTTTGCAGACAAATTGGATTGTTCGGGGTTGTTCAGTTTTGATAGAAGGGAAAGATTATCCGGTAGATTTTATCGTGATGCCTATGAAGAAGTATGGGGTAATCTTTGGTATGGATTGGTTATACCGGCATCGGGCCGAAGTTGATTGTTTTAAGAAGAAGATTAAGTTGGGTAAAGAGTTGATTAGAGAAGTTGGGTCAAAGAATGTACCTCTCTTATCGTTTATGGAAGCTTGCAAGTCAGTAAAGGATGGAGCCATGGGATTTATTGCCTATCTCCTTAACAAACCAAAGGATCAATCAAGTTTTGAGGAGACGGCCGTGGTAAAGGAATATCCCGACGTATTTCCAGAAAATTTAGGTTCTCTACCACCGGATCGGGAGATTGAGTTTGTTATTGATTTATATCCGGGATCAGAACCGTATTCTAAGACTCCTTATAGAATAGCGCCGCAAAGTTGAAGGAGTTGAAGATTCAACTCGAGGAATTACTTAAGATTGGGTATATTCAACCGAGTTTGCCTCCGTGGGGTGCTCCGCTTCTCTTTGTCAAGAAGAAAGATGGAACGTTGAGGATGTGTATAGATTACCAGGAGCTTAGTCGAATGACTATCAAGAATAAGTACCCGTTGCCCCACATCGAGGATCTATTTGATATGCTGCAGGGTTCAGGAATTTATTCGAAATTGGATCTAAGGCAAGGTTACTACCAGTTTGAAATACGGGAAGAGGATATACCAAAGACAGGATTTAATACCCGGTATGGGCATTATGAGTTCGTAGTGATCCCTTTTGGTTTGACAAATGCCCCTGCAGCATTTATGGACATGATGCATCGGATTTTTCGGCCTTACTTGGATAAATTCGTAGTAATTTCATTGATGACATTCTTGTGTATTCGAAGCCTCCGGAAGATCATGCTAGGGATCTCAGATTGGTATTGGAGACATTGAGAGAGCACCGGTTATATGCGAAGTTTAGTAAGTGTGAGTTTTGGATCAACCGGGTTGCTTTTCTAGGTCATATCGTCTCAAGTAAGGGTTTGGAAGTAGATCCTTCAAAAATCGAGACGGTTATTCAGTGGCAGAGTCCGAAAAATGCCTCCGAGGTTAGAAGTTTTTTGGGTTTGGCAGGTTATTACCGAAGGTTTGTGAAATATTTTTCTAAGATCGCCGCTCCTTTAACTCGGTTGACTAAGAAGAAATTTAAGTTCGAGTGGGACGAGGCATGTGAGATGAGTTTCCAACTCTTAAAGGAAAAGTTGACCACTGCACCGGTATTAGCACTTCCCGAGGGCACTGAAGGATACATGGTTTATACGGATGCCTTGAAAGAAGGGTTGGGATGTGTTTTGATGCAGAATGGTAAAGTGATAGCCTATGCCTCGAGGAAATTGAAGGATCATGAAAAGAATTACCCCACTCATGATCTCGAACTAGCAGCGGTGATCTTTGCTTTGGGAAAGTGGAGACACTAGTTATATGGAATTTCTTTTGAGATCTTTTCCGACCACAAGAGCCTCCAGTATTTGTTTTCTCAGAAGGAGTTGAACAAGAGACAGAGGCGTTGGATGGAGACTTTGGCGGATTATGAGTGTACAATTCGATACCATCCCGGAAAGGCCAATGTGGTTGCAGATGCGCTTAGTAGGAAGGCTAGCGTGTCTAGTGTGAAAGTGGAAGCTACGGATGAAACTGAGTTTCTCAAGCTGAGAGCTAGCATTCGGAATATTACAGTTCATCCGGATCTTCAGCAGAGATTGTTTGAAGCTCAAAGAGTGGATTCCAAGGTTCAGAAATTAGTGCAGAAAGCTAGAATTGATCCAGAGAGTCCGTTTGGGTTCGACGACACCGGGCTTCTAAGGTTTAAAACAAGAATTGTGGTTCCGGATGAGTTAAAACGGTTGATATTGGAAGAAGCTCATCGGTCTGGGTATTCGATACATCCCGGGGGAAACAAGATGTATAAGAACTTAAAGAAATTTTATTGGTGGAATGGACTTAAACGGGATGTGATCACCTTCGTAAAACATTGCATGACTTGTCAGGTTGTGAAAGCAGAGCATCAGAAGCCATCGGGGCTACTTCAACCGTTACCTATCCCAGAATGGAAATGGCAGCAAGTGGCGATGGATTTCGTTTCCGGTCTTCCACGAGTGAAAGGTGGTTTAGATGGGATTTGGGTGATTGTGGATCGATTGACGAAATCGGCACATTTTCTGGCTATCCGGATGTCGGATAAGGTGAATAAGTTAGCTAAGAAATATGTTGATGAAATTGTCCGACTTCATGGTGTGCCGGCCAGCATTGTATCAGATCGAGATCCGAGGTTTACTTCAAGATTTTGGCAAGAATTGCAAAGGAATCTGGGAACAAGGCTTCAATTCAGCACAGCTTTCCATCCTCAGACAGACGGGCAATCAGAGAGATTAATTAAATATTTAGAGGATATGTTGAGAGCATGTGCATTGGATTTTCCGAGTTCGTGGAACGAGCAGTTACCTTTGATTGAGTTTGCCTATAATAACAGCTTTCAAGCATCAATAGAAATGGCGCCCTATGAAGCTCTCTACGGACGGAAATACAAGTCTCCGTTGTTCTTTGATTTAGAGGAATGGAATTGGACCAAACAGGAAGGTGTAAAACGAGGGGAGAAAAAGGAAAAGCCCTCTAAGGCCGTGCAAGAGGCAATTGATAAGGTCCAAATAATCCGACAACGGATGAAAGCAGCCCAAGATCGACATAAAAGCTATGCAGATCACCGAAGGAAAGATCTTAAGTTTGAGATTGGTGATAGGGTATTCTTGAAAGCCTCGCCACGAAAGGGATTCTCAAGGATTGGAAGAGGAGGGAAATTGAATCCTCGGTACTTGGGACCGTATGAGATTCTGGACAAAATTGGAGATACGGCCTACCGTTTAGATCTACCTCCGAGCTTGACCGGAATTCACAACGTATTTCATGTTTCACAGCTTCGGAAATATTATCTGGATGAATCCGAGATTCTACCCGTTGAAGAAGTGGAACTTGAGCCTAACCTTACCTTCGTTCAGAAACCGGTTAAGATTTTGGATTGGAAATTACAAGAACTAAGAAACCAACAAATCCCACTAGTTAAAGTCTTATGGAGAAGTGATAAAACGGAAGAGGCTACGTGGGAGACGGAGGAAAAGATGAAAAGATTTCATCCCGAGTTGTTTCCGGGCGATCAATGAATCAGAGGACGGATTCTTTTAAGGGGGAGAGGTTGTGACGCCCCGATATTTCGGCCGTACAGGTATGACGTATATGTTTACCAAATTGCGCGAAATATTTGTTTATACGTGTTTTATATATTTAATTTTATATATTAAATGTTAATTAAATATATTTTACCTTTATTAATATTAAAACACAATTTAATTGTACACTTTAAATTTAAACTATAATAAAAACGTGCCTTTGTCTTTAATTAAATTAATTTGTACAATTTACTATTAAAAGTATATTTTATTTCGTGCACTTGGTTGTTAATTTAAATATGGATTTGATTTTTGTTTTATTTTATGAAATCCTTTGAATATATTTATGCATTGCTCATGAGTGTTATAAACGTGTTTCGTTTTTATATGATTTGATATCGAAATTTCGTGTAAATCTAATATGTCGGAGGTATGCGTGTCTTGAATATGAATATATGTTCGTTTCATGTTTTCGGGTTCATTTGCATGAGTTATGAATTTATTTTGATTTTGGAATCCAAGTCGGGGGCTAACGAGCAATTAGCGCACCATTGGTTCCTTATTTGATATCTTGAGCTAGGAAACTCGGATTCGAGTTTTGTCAACTTTGTTGAACTCGTATCGACAATTTGAGTTTGATGAAATTAGCCTTATATTTTTCTAAAATTATTTGAACCTCCGAAATTCAACCGAAACATGTAACAGAAGCCAAATCTACCACAGTTTACTAAAATGACCATATCTTATTCAAACCTTGACCAAATTAACCATGGTTTGATTCCTTGGAACCCTAACTCAACCCTCTAACCAGCCTTAATCACCCCAAACCGAGATAACCCTCTTCACTTGGAGAAATTCAGCCATTCTTCCTCTGTTCCAAAAAAATCCCGTAGCTCAAGCCAATCCTTGGAGATTCAAGCTCAAATCTCTTCCAAACCTCCATTAATCCACAAGGTAAGCTTAGGATTGTATTATACATTCATCATGAGTCATTTTAATCCATTCATCCCCAATTTTGATCATGTTTTCAAGAGTTTATGGCTGACTTGGTTAAAGAGTTAGGTTTGTGCACATATGTTGATCTCATCCATTTCTTGATGAATTTGATTGATTCCAAGCATGAATATGATTGTCTTGATCTCTTATTTTCATTTATGGTGAAGTTTTAGCTGGTAGTTGAAGCATTCATGAGATATCATTAATGAATGTTGGAGATATATCATGAATTGATCACCTCACCCTCCATTTCACGTTTTAATGTTTTGGATCATGTTTGTGTGTTGTTGTGGAGTGGTTTTCTTGCATATTGGTGATCTTAACCTACCTGAGTATGTTGGTTGGAGATTGAATGGTGTTGCTCTGTTTTTCTGCTGCGTATCTTTATTTTTTTTGGCTACAGACTCAAATCCACGGGGGTGGATTTGAGTCAGTAGGCTTCTGGACCAGATCCATGGGGGTGGATTTTTCCCTTTGGAAAAATCCATGGGGGTGGATTCTGTCCTGTTTTTTTTTTTGTTACTCCGGTTTCGTTTTTTCTTGTTTTTCTTCGCTTGTTTGATCTTCCTCCATCTCTTTTATGACTTCTATGCTATGCTAACATGTATTATCTTGGGTGTTATGAAATTTTATGATTTTTTCGTGGAATATTTTCCGAGATATGCTTCAAGGTGTCTTCTTTGCTCCTAATGTATGCATACATGGACTTTGCTCTTAAGTTTGAACCCTAATTGCTATTTATTCCTTATCTTTGCATGCATGCATGATCATGTAATTATATATATATATCTTTGCATGCATGCATGAGTATTCATTAAATTGTTTGTTGTAAATTGCATGCATGCATGTTATGATTTTAATGTGTTTTGTTTAATTTATGCATGCTACGTATATATATATATATATATATATATATATACATTATTTATTTAATGCATGTTTAATGTTATATATATATATTTAATTATGGTTTAATTTATTTAAATCTTAGAATTTAATTGTTATTTTAATTTGTGTTATATAATTTCCGAATATGACTTGAATGTTTCTATTTGCCTATTTGCCAAGTGTGAACATGTTATGCTACTACGTGTCATGATCGTTATTTAAATTCCTTGGATTAATTTGGTATGAAATATGGAAGAGATGAATTTTAACAAATTTAAATGCTTCATGAAAGGAATGAAAGGAATGTTTATATGTCTTTAAGATATTAATAGTGCACATGAACGTGCACGAAAGAATGTTATGCATGAAAAGAAAGAATGAATGTTTAATGAACTACACAAGGTGTTGGTTGGAGATAATGCACGCCCACTCGCCGGGCTAAGAATGACTTAATGTAAATGAATCGTTATAATCCCATTTGATGATTTCTCTATTTCACCCACTTGGGAAATTCTTTAAAAACCTCACTTGGGATTATAGCTTGCATGTGAATGTTTAAATACCGTCGTATATTATATTTATGCCCTGTTTTATACCCACCAGTCCCTTTTGGACTAAACCCGTTTGGTTTTCAGTTATTTTATGCAGGTGTCGGGGAGCTAGGCAGGAATTCAAGTCATTAGGTCTTGCATTCGTTTTTAGCTCTTGTGTTTTGGGGTCTTACACTTGCATACTTTTGTTTATGATTATTGTATATGAATATTGTTATGGAGCGTACTTGTTTTGGGCCGTGACGGCATGTGAATGGTGTATATGATCTATTTTTGGAGCTTTGATGCTCATGGTATATATATATATATGATGTATGTTCATTTATTGTTTCCGCTTTAGTGTTTAAATCTGATTATGATGGTTTAAGAGTTAGTCCCGCCTAGCATAGAGTGTGTGTATGTCCCCGTTCGTCGTGATTTAGCTCGGGTATGGAGTGTCCTTTTCATATTCGGGTCCAGTCTCGGTGCGGAGGATGTGGTACCTTGCGCTCGGGTGCTACACACAAGGACCTTTGATTTGATCCATTCTAATGTTTGTGGACCGCTTAGTGTAAGCACTCGAAACAATCATCAGTACTTCATAACCTTTACCGACGACTTACTCGTTATGGTTATGTGTATTTAATGAAGTACAAATCTGAGGCTTTTGAGAGTTAAAAGGAGGTTGAGAACCAAACTGCTCACAAGATCAAGACACTTCGATCTGATCAAGGTGGTGAGTATCTTAGTAAAGAATTCCTTAATCATCTCAGAGATAATGGAATTATCTCTCAATGGACTCCTCCGGGAACTCCTCAGCTTAAAGGAGTTTCTGAGAGAAGGAATCAAACCCTACTTGATATGGTTCATTCCATGATGAGTTTCACTGAGGGGTTATGCTCTAGAAAGTGCAACCAAGATTCTGAATCTTGTTTTCTCCATGAAATCTTTCAAGAGGATAATGATCCTCTAATGTATGAGGAGGCACTGTCAGACTCAAATTCTAAACAGTGGAAACAAGCCATGAAGTCCGAAATGGATTCCATGTACTCGAACAAAGTTTGGACCTTGGTTGATTTACCTGATGGGGTAAAACCCATAGTGTGCAAATGGATCTTTAAGAGAAATCTCGGAGTAGATGGAAACGTTGCAGTTTATAAGGCAAGGTTCATTGCCAAAGGCTTTACTCAAAGGCCGGTGTGGACTTTGATGAAACCTTCTCACCTGTTGCAATGCAAAAGTCCATTCGGATCATGTTTGCCGTAGCTGCATATTACGACTATGAGATATGACAAATGGATGTGAAAACTGCCTTTCTCAATGGAGACAATGATAAAGACATTTATATGGATCAACCCATAGGTTTCACATTCAGTGGGAGTGAGCAAAAGTTTTGCAAGCTCCAAAGGTCAATCTATGGATTGAAACAGGCTTCTGGGAATTGGAACATTCGTTTGATGAAACGGTCAAAGCGTTTGGCTTTGTTCAAAATTCGAATGAGTCCTGCGTGTATAGAAAGGAATTGGAGACTTCAGTGCAATTTTTGGTGCTTTATGTTGATGACAGCCTTCTAATTGGGAATTCGAAGGATGACATGAATGTTACCAAGTATTGGTTATCGAACCAATTCGAGATTAAAGATCTTGGTGATGCGTCCTACATTCTCAGAATAAAGATCTATAGGGATAGATCTAAGATATTGATAGGACTATCACAATCGACGTACATAGACAAAGTACTGAAACGGTTCAGTATGGAGAATGCGAATAACAAAGTTCTTCCCATGAGTGTAGGAACATGTCTTTCTAAGAAGATATGTCCTAAGACAAACCTTGAGAAGGAAATGATGACTCATGTGCTTAATGCCTCAATAATAGGCAGCATAATTACAATGTTGTGTACTCGACCGGATGTGGCATATGCACTTAGTGTAACGAGCTATTTCCAATCAGACCCTGGCGAAGGTGCCGTGAAGAATATCCTAAAGTACTTTCGAAGCACTAAGGATTTGTTCTTAATATACGGAGGACAGAAAGATCTAGTGATCGGAGGATACTGCGATGCCAGCTTTGCATCTAACTTAGATGACTTTAAGTCAATGTCAGGATACATAACGACGGTACAGTGAGTGGAAAAGTTCCAAGCAAACAACCACTGCAGATTTGACCACTGAGGCCGAATACTTGGCTGCAAATGATGCAGCTAAGTTGTTTGGATTAGAAATTTCATTCAAGATTTGAATATCGTTCCTAGCATGAAAGACCCCGTTACTCTATTTTGTGACAACACTGGGGCGGTTGCTCAACCAAGAGAACCAAGATCTCACTAAAGGACCAAGCACATTATGAGAAAGTATCACCTAATCCATGATATCATCAAACGAGGTGATGTACAAATTGAGAGGGTCGCATCAGCAGAGAACGTGGCAGACTCGCTTATTAAACCCCTTAGTCGAGAAGCTTTCGAAGGTCATCTTGTGAAGGTAGGACTTAGATTAGCTCCTGAATGGCTTTGACGGGTAAGTGGGAGATTATTAGGAATAGTGCCCTTAAAGCCGATTGTATATCCGCTTTAGTACTTTCCTTTTGTAAATCACAAACAATCTTTGAATAATAAACGAACTTTGGCAACACTTCTTATATGCTCTTGTTTGATTGTACGGTTACTTTAACTGCGCATGTATAAGAACTCCCCTAATCAATATGACTTGTAGGGCTCAACCATTTAGGTGAAATGGTTCATGGAACAAGCCCTATATCACATAAATCATGATTAGAAATCACTCCAAGCCGATGAGTCCTAAAGACAGTGGGAGTGTCAACTTGACTCGTTCGAGGCTTGCTCGTGTGATCACTCCCTTAAAAAGAACCATCTTGTTTCTTGAGGTGCAAAGTGTATTGCTGATATGTGCGTGGTACATGGGAGTGCTTACTTATTCTAAGTAAGTACACTGAGGTGTCCCGTGTGAGAAGATTCCTAAATGGGAAAGGAAGTTTCTATTTCTGGAAATAGAAACTTCCAGATTAGGAAATATCTCACGAGTCATTGATGTGATTAAGTGATCCTTAGACTTGAGGTTCCATTGATACTTTATGAGCTAACTCTGTACTCTTAGGTATAAGCTTTAAAGTGTGTCGCCTTAGACAACTGATTCAAAGCTTATGCTGGGGCTGCACAAGTGGCACATGAAAGTATATGAGAATTGATAAAAGACTTACACTTGCATTAGAAAGTTGATCTCTTATTGTGTAAGTCATTCATATGCCATCTAGGAGTCCTTGGCCAAGGCAGTGGATCAAGATATCAAGAAATGAGTTTCTTGGATTGATATCAAATGGATATGAAATGCACTTAACTTTAAGATCAAGATTATTAGGGTTCTAATTATTCCCTTGCCCTAGATCTTGATTGAGAGATGGGACGTAGGAGGATTGTATCTCACATGAATCAATGACTGAAAGGTTCTTTCGAATTGAGACATTCTTATTCAGCTAGGGGTCATACACCTGTTGCTAGAATATGGTCGTATGATCTGTGGACTAATTAATTAATTAGGAATTAATTGATTAGGTCACTGCTAATTGAATTAAGAACCTAGAGGGTCACATTTAACAACTCGGTTACGTGGGTTAAGGCTTGAAATCGATTAAACGAGTTGATCGAACCAATAGAAGATTGGTGGGGTTTACACTTGTGGGACATGTGTCACATGTGTGTGTGTGGTTAAATAATTAATCTTGATTAATTATTTATTGGACTTTAATTTAATTATGAATTAATATTAAAGTTCTTATTTGGAGAAATAAAGTCTAATAAATAATTAATTGAGAATTAATTAATTATTAGTCTTCAAGTTATTTATTATTAAATAAATAAAGTAAAATAAAATATCTAAGAGAGTTAGATATTATTCTTGCTTGACAAGTTGATCAAAAGGAGACTTTTGGTCAAAGTAAGAGTCTTTCTCTCCAAGCAAGAAATCCCTTACCAAAAGGGTTTTGTAATTCTTGTCCAATAAGGAAAAGGGGTTCGAACCCCTTATGCTATAAATAAGTGGGGTTCGAACCCCACTAAGGGTGATAGAAAAAAATTCTCCTTCTCCAATATTATACACTAAACCCGAGAGCCTAAACACCGAATATAGAACTAGCATCCTCCCTATTCAGATCGTGATCGAGGTTGGTGGACTAATTCTCTCAGAGAGTTTATCTCCTTCATGCTTGATCCAACAATCAGCATATCATCCACATACAGGAGTAGAAATATATAAGAATCAGTGTATTTCTTGAAGTAACAACACTGATCCTTTTCGCTTATGTGAAAACCATTCTTGCACATGAAAGAGTCAAACTTCATGTACCACTGCCTTGGTGCTTACTTCAGTCCATACAAGCTCCTAGTGAGCTTGCACATCATGCGTTCTTTATCGGGGAACCACAAAACCTTCTGGTTGTTAGATCTCCTTATCCAAATCTCCATGTAGGAAAGCTGTTTTTACATCCATTTGCTCAAGGTGAAAATTCTCCGATACAACAATACTAAATCGAATTTAGATAGTGGTTAATTTCACAACAAGAGAAAATATTTCATCATAGTCAATACCTTTCCTTTCAGAATAGTCTTTAACAACTAGTCGAGCCTTGAACCTCCTTTTTTCATCTAATTCTGCTTTGATTCTGAACACCCATTTATTCAACAATGCTCTCTTTCCTACAAATAACTCAGTTAACACGCACGTGTTATTCTTCTCAAATTAGCACATCTCATCGTCCATGGCTTGCTCCCACATGGTCGAATCCTCCACCTATAGAGCCTCATCAAAAGACTCTAGTTCTCCTTCATCAGTTAGCAATAAATAATGCAATGAAGGTGAATACCTATCTAGTTCTCTAATCATTTTGGATGATCTCCTCAACACCTGTTCTCGTGTCACTTACTCCACCTTTGGTTCTCCTGTAACAGTCTCTAGAGCTTCTTAAGTTTCAATGACAACATTATTGGGCGAACTCTTCTGTAACTCAACTTCAACTCCCACTTACTTTGTAGTCTCTGAACCCATCGTATCTTTATCCTTATACAAGGAAGTTTTATTAAATGTAACCTCACAATGTCTCAGGATCTTTCGGTTTTTGTCATCCTAAAACCTATAACCAAGCATATCAGAACTGTAGCCTGTGAAGTAGCACTTTACAGCCTTAGCATCAAGCTTGTATCACTTTTCTAGATCAACATGAACATAAGTCGTGTAACCAAAAGTCCTCAAGTAAGAGTACTTTAATTCTTTTCCCGTCCATACTTCCTCTAGAATCTTGAAACCCAGAGGAACCGATGGTCTTCAGTTAATCAAGTATGCAGCTGTGTTCATAGGATCTGTCCAAAAAATCTTTGGCAACCCAGAATGAATTCTCATGATCCATACATGCTCATTCAATGTGTTGTTTATCCTTTCAGCAAGTCCATTTTACCTAGCTTTTTTGGGAACTATTCTCATCATTCTGATTCCTCAGCTCGACAGAGTGCCTTAAATTCTGACTTGTCATACTCCCCGCCATTGTCAGATCTTGGACATTTCATTTCCAAACCTATCTAGTTCTCAATTTCGTCTTTCCACCTTTTAAAGGTAGCAAACACATCAGCTGAAATCATCAATGAAGGTAAGGAAAAATCCAGATCCACCAAGTGATGAAACTGGAGATTGTCCCCAAACATTTGTAGATTAGTTCCAATGGGGCTTTCCTATGTTCTCTCCCAACCTTTGTGAAGCTGACCCATTTCTATTTTCCCATAACATAGCTCTCACAAAGACCCATATCAACAGCTTTTAGACCCTCTGAAACTCCTTTCACAACCAACATCTTCATTCTTTTAGTGCTCATGTGTCCAAGTCTATGATGCCACAGACTTGAACCGGAAGTACCCTCAGCAACAGCAGCCACGTCTACACACTATGCACTGGTATATAAAGTTCCAGATTTTGTGCCTTGTGCTACCATCATAGTACCTTATAATTAATCTTCCAAAAATTCTTCCTGAATTCACTACATAACCTATGCAATCCAACTAACCAATAGAGATCAGATTCTTCTTGAAACTAGGAATATATCTAACGCCCTTCAAAGTCCACTGATTACTTGTCAGAGTAAGTATACAGATATTCCCTTTTCCTTCAATCTCCAAGGACTTATTATCAGCAAGATACACTTTCCTAAAATTTCCAAATTTGAAATTTATAAATAATTCCTTACCTGGAGACAAATGAAAAGATGCATTGAAATCCAAAATCCAGGATTCAGGTGGACTGTCCACACCAATAATTAGAGCAACCTCAATGTCTTTTGTTGAGTTTACAAACTCATTTTCATCTCCAAAATTGTGATTTGTGGACTGTCCACACTAATAATCATAGCATCCTCAATGTCTTCTGCTGAGTTTACAGAATCATTTTCATCTCCAGAATTTTGATTTTACTTTTTCTTGGGTTTTTTACAATCAGGTTTAGTGTAACATTTTTCCCCACAATTCCAATATGTCATGTTCGGTACGTGTGGAGATTTTCCATGATGCTTTGATTTTGATCTTTCATGTATGTTTTGACCCTTCGATTTGCTGCTCCCTCTTCAGTCATCACTGAGCGCACTGCCTGATGAATCCCCAAGTTCTCACTTGAGAATACTTTCGCTGAGAATTATATCTCGGATTTTATCGAATTTTAGTTTATTAGATCCACGGGAACTGCTAATCGCAACAACAACACTATCCCAAGGCTTCGGTAAAGATGATATCAAAATAAATGCTTTAACTTCATCTTCGAAAGCAATATACACATAACTCAATTGACTAACAATCATATTAAAGTAATTTATATAATCCACAACAGATCCACCCTCTGTCACCTGTAAATTGACCAATCTACGCAGCAAATATACCTTATTCATCACAGGGGGTTTCTTATACATATTTTCCACCGCCTTCAACTGACCCACCATTGTCTTTTCCTTCACGAAGTTGCATGCCACATTCTTGGACAAAGTCAACTGGATCAGCCCCAGTGCTTGACGATCCTTGAGCTTCCAGTCTTCCTCTTTCATGGATTCTGGCTTCACCCCTGACCAGGGCTCGTGAAGATTTTTTTGGTACAAATAATCTTCAATTTGCATCTTCCTGAAACTAAAATCAGACACATCAAACTTCTCGATTCCAATATTCAAAATCTCCATCTACACATATCTTGGTGAGTCTTCCTACAAATGTTGCCAATTGTTGGGATCGAACACTAACTCTTACAGATTCTTTCAAATTCTTCCGGATTAGGTCAGATTATAGATGAAGAAGATAAAGAAAATTTTTTATTTCTAGAAAGAGCAAAAAAAGATATGCAAGAGCTGTAATTTCATGGTAACGCCCAATAAGATAAACTCCAAGTGAGTAGGAATCTATATATATATCAATGATTTCAGGATATATCCAATTACACAGAATAGAAGCTATAAAATA
The DNA here is from genome assembly GCA_037501455.1 of Lantana camara. Classification (NCBI taxonomy): domain Eukaryota; kingdom Viridiplantae; phylum Streptophyta; class Magnoliopsida; order Lamiales; family Verbenaceae; genus Lantana; species Lantana camara. The sequence continues at coordinate 94,576,021 of CM074857.1, read as the reverse complement.
GCATATACGGAGAATAGAGGTTGAATCGTGATGAAAATAATTATTTAACAATACATTAAATATTATACCAGGCTCCACAACCTAACATCCCTCCCATCTAGTTAGGACATACGTGAACTTGCATTTACGATCATTGACTCTTAAAATATTAACATGCATTTTTCTTTCTTGAACGATATCGACCTTTATCGACATCGGGCACAGATACCCCAATTAAAGTACCATCCAAAGCATTGAGGCAGCCTATAAATAACATACGATAATATTTAAAATATCAGTCATACCAAAGAAAAATATTATATCAAAACTAAGGACAAGGGTTAATGTCTCAAAATATTAATACCTGAAACTATTTCCATGTGTGGTATGTGGAATAATTTTCAATAGGTATCGGTTTTACAACAAAAAGTCGATGGAGTTTCAAAACAATTTTAATCACTTTGTGGAAGTATTTAGAGACTTGTCCGGCTGGAACGTTCAAAGTCAAACTCCATCGTGCAGTTTCTTTTGTGATATGATAGGACACCAAGGAATATGCATACTTGCTCCACTGCGGTAACTTGTTGGTTGTCCATTAGTCCACATGCCTCTTGAAGGATTCAACAAAGGCGCCCAAGGGCGTTCCAACCCATCTGGAGCTAATTTGTACATTTCCTTTCTGATTTAACTGTTAATATGTCGAATAATTTTATCCTATCCGACATTATATCTATCTAGCAATACATGCCCTCTGTGTTGGATATCGTGTTTGGTGGTCTTACATATTTAATAAATTGTATATGGGCTATCTCATAATACGAGCCCGATTGAGTGATCTAATTAAGATATATTTAATTATTGGGCTTATAAGAACATTTGTTGAAGTATGAGTCTTTTATGTGTAGAAACCCGTGGACACTTAATTATGATTGATGGGCCCATAATTAAGGTGCCCTACTTTTGGTTATATATTAGGGTTGTGGTCCCTAAGTCAGATACGTTCCTTGTCTTCTTTTATGCCCCATCTCAGAGAGAATAGAATTGACGGTGTATCAAGGCTTAGAAGATCGCAACCTTGGATTGCTCAGTCAATTACGGATTACTATGGATCAAGGTACGCTTTCGCTTGTGTGTTCTCGATGATTTCGACATGTTTGTTACGGTTTAGGGATTTTTCCTACAAGTGGTATCAGAGTCACTCTCATGTCGAAGGATTGAGATTTTATTTTCGATTGATAGCAAATAGATCGAAAATTATGTATGATTATCGATAGATCGAGATTTATTTCTTGATAAAGTGTTTTGGATGATTTTGATTTATATCTATCACTCGGAAGATCTCGTACTAAATCTGTTGCGGAACATATCATGAATTGATACTTGAGAAAACTGAACTTACAGATGAAATAATTGATTCTAGATATAAGTTATGTAAGGAGAAATTATGGCCGAGCATGTTCCCCGTTTGAATTCTATTTTTTTTTTTTTTTTTGAATTGACTATGGGTTATTGATTTCGCAATTAATTCTCTCCGTTTTGCATGCGAATTCAGGATAAAAGTTATACCATTAGGTTAATACAGCCTCTTTTGCATATTTATGATTCAAAGATGTCCATATATATATATATATATATATATATATGTCTTTGAGATTTTGGAAATTGGTGGATAATAATGTCATTGATCAGTTTATTTTGCAATTCGTGGCCGACCATATTTGATATATATTGAAAAATGGCTTGACATCATGCTTGAGCAATACATATATTCTGTATAAACATGAATATTGATATATGTTGTTATGTATTTCTCGTTCCGCATGCAGTTGGCAATTTATGGTCATCGCATAAATCAATTGCTTTGGCTAATCAGTTGTTTTAATTGATTAAATAATGTGCAATTATGTTTCGGTAATAATGAAAATTAGTTAGATTGAACTAATATGTTACCAAAGTAACCTCTATTAGGTAAAATTTAATTAATTTTCGTTAATTAAGTTATTTTTTTGTTATCTATGCGAAATAATCGACCCAAAGGAAGATTGTTTTGGCCAGATAATGATAGTCATGAATATGTGATATATTTGGTGATAACATGCTTATACTATGTGAATCCAAAGAAAAGCATATTGTGAGACCGTTTTAGATATAAATGTTCTTGACAATGTATAAGAGTACCACTTACAAATTATTATTTCTGTCCAAAGACTAAATAATAATGTTGTGCTAGGTATCTTGAGATAGGTCCACCAGCGCATATATATTTTGATATTTGGTTTTATCTTTTTATATGCATGTTTCGATGTTCAATTAATTGTGAGCATATTATTTTCTTTTATAGTGTCTTCTATATCTGTCAACTTGAACAACATCCCTGAGCTTAATAGTTCCAATTTCAAGCAATGGAAAGAACATGTTATGATTATGCTTGGTTGTGCGGATCTCGATCATGCATTAAGGTTTGATCGCCCTGCGGATCACACTGATACTAGCACCGCTCTACGAGATCTGCATACGAGAAGTGGGTACGATCAAATTGCATGAGTTTGATGATCATGAGGCGCTCAATTCCGGAAACCATTAGGGGTGGTATTCCTGATGAAGAAACTGCCAAAAGTTTCCTTGACCAAATAACAAACCGATTCAAAACGAATGAAAAGGTTGAGACCAGCACTACTCTTAGTAAGTTGGTTTCTATGCGGAATAAAATTAAGGGAAACAAAAGGGTGTACATCATGAAGATATCCAATCTTGTGACAAAACTCAAGGGCTTAAAGCTTGAGGTGTCGGAGGACATACTTGTGCACTTGGTCTTGATCTCACTTCCTGCACAATTTAATCCATTTAAAATCCCCTATAATACTCAAAAGGAGAAATGGGCTCCAAATTAGCTTATAGCTCAATGTTTGCAAGAAGAGGAGAGACTAAAACAACATAGGACTGAAAGTGCTTATTTGGCTATGACTTCTAAGGCTAGGGCTACCCCCAATAAAAGGAAAAAGAATAAGGATAAGGAAACTACAGAATTTGAGACAACCCAACCTAAGGTGCAAAACAAACAGAATTCGGCTATTTCCTGTTACTTTTGCAAGAAACCTGATCATATAAAGAAGGATTGTCCCAAATACGCCCCGTCTGGCGTGAAAAGAAAGGTAGCCTTCTCAACTTTGTTTGTTCAGAAGTTAATTTGGCTTTAGTACCTAGTGACACTTGGTGGATAGATACGGGTGCAACTACCCACATAAGTGTCACAATGCAGGATTGCTTAAGGTTCCCAGTACCAACTGATGCTGAAAGATACATCTATATGGGGAATGGTAATAAATCTTTAGTGGAAGCTATTGGTGTTTTTAGAATTCATTTAGATACTGGTTTTTATTTGAATTTGGAAGAAACTTTTGTTGTACCGTCATTTAGAAGGAACTTGATTTCTATTTCTTGTTTGGACAAATCTAGATATTCTTGTTCATTTGGAAATGAAAGTTGTGTTTTTTCTTTAAATTCAAATGTTATTGGTTCTGGTACTCTAATTGATAATTTGTATAAATTGAACACCAAAGCTTCAACTGATATTGAAAATCTGCATTCAAGTAACTTTGGTACTAAATGTAAGTTAACAAATGAGAATTCATCAATGTTGTGGCATAAGCGTTTAGGACATATCTCTGAAAGGAGAATACAGAGTCTTATATCACAAGGAATTCTTGATTCCCTTTATTTTACAGACTTTTAAATCTGTATAGAATGTATAAAGGGAAAACAAACAAATATGAGGAAATTGGGTTCCAATAGGAGTAAAGAACCTTTAGAGTTGATACATAAAGATATTTGTGGTTCATTCCCTACAGCATCTTGGAATAGACAACGATACATTATCAACTTTATTGATGATTACTCTCGTTATGGATATTTGTACCTAATTCATAAGAAGTCACAGTCTTTGGACGTATTTAAGGCTTTCAAAGCCCAAGTTGAGAATCAACTAGGCAAGAAAATTAAAGTTGTTAGATCTGACCGTGGTTGAGAATACTATGGCAGATATGACGGATCCGGTGAACAACGTCCGGGACCCTTCACCAAATATGTAGGTGAGTGCGGAATTGTACCTCAGTACACCATGCCGGGGAGTCCAAACCAAAATGGTATATCTGAGAGATGAAACCGAACTATTAAGGATATAGTGAGAAGTATGATTAATCATTCTTCATTGCCAGAATCACTTTGGGGCGAAGCACTAAAGAGTGCAGTTTATATACTAAATCGAGTTCCACGCAAAGTAATAGATAAAACCCCATATGAGTTGTAGACAGGCAAGAAGCCTAGTATTAGGCACTTGCATGTCTGGGGATGTCCAACTGAAGCTAGGCCCTATAAGCCTAACAAAAAGAAATTGGATTCAAGAACAATTAGCTGCTACATTTTAGGTTACTCGGAAAGGTCGAGGGGATTTAAGTTTTATGACCCCTCAAACAAGTCCTTTTTCGAAATGGGAAATGCCAAATTTATTGAGGTTGTTGATTACAGTGGGAGGGATCAAATTGGAAAGATTGTGTTTGACGAGGAATGTGTTAACATTTCTACTACAGTTGCAGCTAAGAGTGATTTGATAAATATTCCTATCACACTTCAGCCTGTGAATCAAGACAATTTGGAAAACACAATCATATTTGGGATTCCTACTGAATCAGCTCCGGGTCCATCATTTGTTCAAAATAATGAGTTAGGACATGCTGAATTTGATCCAGAACCATCATCTATTCAAGATGATGCATCACAACAACCACAACATGAAATGCCTATAAGGAGGTCCACTATAGAAAAGAGGAAAGAGATTTCAGATGAATATGTTATTTACCTGCATGAACATGAATTTGATATGGGATTGCAAGATGATCCTACGTCTTTCAATCAAGTAATATTATGTTCAAACTCTAATGAGTGGATCAAAGCCATGAATGAAGAGATGAAATCCATGATGACAATGGCGTTTGGGATCTTATCGAGTTACCACAAGGAGTAAAATCAATTTGTTGTAAATAAATTTTTTTAAAACCAAACGGGACTCAAGTGGTAACATCGAAAGATATAAGTCACGTCTTATTGCCAAAGGTTTCACTCAAAGGGAAGGGATTGATTTTAAAGAGACTTTCTCTCCAGTTTCAACGAAAGACTTTTAGAATCGTTATGGCACTTGTAGCTCATTATAATTTAGAGCTCTATCAAATGGACGTAAAGATAGCATTTTTAAATGGAGACAATGAAGAAACTATATACATGGTGCAACCAGAGAACTTTGAGTCCAAAGATTCAAAGCACCTGGTATGTAAACTCAAGAAGTCCATTTATAGCCTAAAGCAGGCATCCCCGTCAGTGGTACCGAAAATTTGATAAAATGATTTTCTGTTTTGGCTTTAAGGAAAACACTGTTGACCAATGCATATTTCTCAAGATCAGTGGGAGCAAATTTATTATCCTGGTGTTGTACGTAAATGATATTCTACTAGCAAGCAGCGATATAAGCCTAATGCATGAAACCAAGAAATTTCTATCAAGTAAATGTGAGATGAAAGATCTTGGGGAGGTGTCATATGTTCTGGGTATACAGATCCATCAGGATCGTTTCAAAGGTATACTCGGCTTGTCGCAAAAGGCCTATATCGATAAGGTGTTGAGCCGTTTTGGCATGCAGAATTATGCACCAGGGGACACACCTGTGTCAAAAGGTGATAAATTTAGTTTGCTCCAATGTCCTAAAATTGACCTTGAGAACAAAGAGACGGAGGAAATACCTTATCCATCTCCAATAGGGAATCTCATGTATGCTCAAGTGTATACGTGTCTGGATTTAGCGTACATAGTGGGGATGTTAGGAAGATATCTAAGTAACCCGGGAATGGATCATTAGAGGGCAGCAAAACGGGTTATGAGGTATCTACAAAAGACTAAGGATTACAGGCTCAAGTATTAGAGATCTGGCAGACAATGTCATGAAGAGTGTGCATTCATTGCTTGAGCGTTTGAATCCTGATGTGTTGGGAGATAATCGTTACATTATCTTCCCATTGAACACAAAAAACCATTGGCATATGGTGGTCCTCGACACCGAACTCAAGGTATTTAAACGCTTGAACTCTATGAATTCTGCCATTGCTACTGGGCATGCGAAGTTATGGGCGAAATTCATTCGGATGTTCCTTTTTCATGCATACAAGTATGAGATTTCGAGTGATGACGTAGATGCTCAGGTATGTCCCTCCCAAAGTGATGATAACCTCGATTGTGGTGCCTTTTTATGCCTGTTTGCTGAATGTTTTGCTAGGGATGACCCTATTTTCTGGAATGAATTTCATCACGTGAGGATGCCATCTTATCGTGCTCAATTGGTTGTGAAGATCTTGGCCGCTGGAGACAGTTGTAAACTTATAGTTGAAAACTAATGTGTATATCTGGTATTGTAGTAGCGTGTTGGTGGGTTGGAAGGGTTGTAATTTTTGTTGTGTACTTTTGAAACCTTATGATCGTTGGATAATGTTATTATAGTAATAGTGATGTAGTGCTGTAGTGTTAGTATTCAACTGTGGTAATGTCGTATGTGCATTTTGAAATGAAAGTTTTATAGTTCAATCTCCTCCATGCTTCTTCACAAACTTATACGCCATATGGACGTTTAAGTACGTGATAGTACCATTCTGATACAACGTTTTCATAACACATGTACGAAGTGACCAAGTGTTGCATAGTTCAATCTCCTACGTGCTTCTTCACAAATTTATACGCAATATGGCATTTAAGTACGTGATAGTACCATTCTGATACAACATTTTCATAACACATGTACGAAGTGACCAAGTGTTGCATAGTTCAATCTCCTACGTGCTTCTTCACAAATTTATACATAATATGAACGTTTAAGTACGTGATAGTACCATTCTGATACAACATTTTCTGAACACATGTACGAAGTGACCAAGTGTTGAATAATTCAATCCCCTACGTGCTTCTTCACAAATTTATACGCAGTATGGACGTTTAAGTACGTGATAGTACCATTCTGATACAACATTTTCTCAACACATGTACTAAGTGACCAAGTGTTGTATAGTTCAATCTCCTACGTGCTTCCTCACAAATTTATACGCAATATGGACATTTAAGTACGTGATAGTACCATTCTGAAACAACATTTTCCCAACACATGTACGAAGTGACCAAGTGTTGCATAATTCAATCTCCTACGTACTTCTTGACAAATGTATACTGAAACGATAAATACCAAATTATTAAATGTAGTAATTCATACCACCATATGTTGTACGAGTTTAAACCAATTGAGACGGTAGAGCTTAATAGAGTTTGTACAAACTTATGTTATCATAATGATGTTGAATGATGTATACTATATGATATAGGATGGTGGTTACATATGTTACCATAAAGTGTTGAATTATGGTAACATATGTAACCACCATCTTATATCATATAGTATACATCATTCAACATCATTATGATAACATAAGTTTGTACAAACTCTATTAAGCTCTACCGTCTCAATTGGTTTAAACTCGTACAACATATGGTGGTATGAATTACTACATTTCATAATTTGGTATTTATCGTTTCAGTATACATTTGTCAAGAAGCACGTAGGAGATTGAATTATGCAACACTTGGTCACTTCGTACATGTGTTGGGAAAATGTTGTTTCAGAATGGTACTATCACGTACTTAAACATCCATATTGCGTATAAATTTGTGAGGAATCACGTAGGAGATTGAACTATGCAACACTTGGTCACTTCGTACATGTGTTATGAAAATGTTGTATCAGAATGGTACTTTCACGTACTTAAACGTCCATACTGCATATAAATTTGTGAAGAAGCACATAGGAGGTTGAACTATGCAACACTTGGTCACTTCGTACATGTGTTGGGAAAATGTTGTATCAGAATGGTACTATCACGTACTTAAACGTACATACTGCGTATAAATTTGTGAAGAAGCACGTAGGAGATTGAACTATGCAACACTTGGTCACTTCGTACATGTGTTCAGAAAATGTTGTATCGGAATGGTACTATCACGTACTTAAACGTCCATACTGCGTATAAATTTGTGAAGAAGCACGTAGGAAGTTGAATTATGCAACACTTGGTCTCTTCGTACATGTGTTGGGAAAATGTTGTATCAGAATGGTACTATCACGTACTTAAACGTCCATATTGCGTATAAATTTGTGAAGAAGCACGTAGGAGATTGAATTATGCAACACTTGCTCGCTTCGTACATATGTTGGGAAAATGTTGTATCAGAATGGTACTATCACGTACTTAAACGTCCATATTGCGTATAAATTTGTGAAGAAGCACGTAGGAGATTGAACTATGCAACACTTGGTCACTTCGTACATGTGTTGGGAAAATGTTGTATCAGAATGGTACTATCACGTACTTAAACGTCTATATTGCGTATAAATTTGTGAAGGAGCACGTAGGAGATTGAACTATGCAACACTTGCTCACTTCGTACATGTGTGGAGAAAATGTGGTACACAACAGCTATTATCACGTAGGTAATTGTCCATATGTTGTACATAACTGGTTAAACATGGCACCAAGGTTACTTACTTCAATTCCAACAAACTAAACTGCACAGGTTTATCATAAAGTGTACAACCTAATACAAATTGAAGAACATGGAAAATTAAGCTTGAAGGGGCTCTTTGCACCCACGTCGATTGTGGCCCTTTCGCTTGCAGCGTGAACATGTCAGGTCTTTTTTGACAACTTGAGAAGGTATTCTCTTTTGTCTTCTACGTCCAGGTTGAACTCCCACATCATGTGGATAAACAAATTGATCATTTTCATTTTCCACCAAAGCCAGCTCTTCGCCTGTTGGTATGGGGTAGATAGGCAACCTGTACGTGTCTCGATACATCGCAACGGAATACGCTTCATCACAGAAGTCATACAACGACAATACTTTGTCCTCAATACAAGTACAAGCATGCTTACAAGCCATTCTAAATATCTGCCACTGCTTACAAGTACATGTTCTTGTTTCCAAATTCACAGCATAGGTTGACTTACCCTCGGCAACTTCAAACAGAAACAGGCTTGCTCGATTTAATGTCATTTTGCGACGCTCAGCATCTCTTCTGGGTAAGGACACAGAAGTTCAATGTTTTATTTTTCTCCAAGATCGCGCCTATCCTTCATCATAATCATTATTTGTACACGTATCTGATCAACCAGACCTAACATAGGTAAAACCCTCGCATTATTCACCAAAGAGTTCCAAGACTCGGCAACATTGTTATTTATGACACCAAACTGTTCCCCCGAAAAGAGACAGTTTGCCCAATTTTGTGGCTCCGACTGCAAAATGAAGTCTTCTGCGCGCGGCATTGCTTTCACAATCTCATCTACAAATTTTCGATATTCATTGAATGAAGTAGTGTATGCGGCTTTTTGAAATATCATTTCCCAATGTTTTTTGTTCTTGTAAGGATAGAATCTGAGAATCTACACAAATATATATATATATATATATATGATACAACTGACATAAAGAATAAATACTACATGAAGGCCAACAAGTACGTCATGTTCTGAATTAGATACAGTAATTTAACAAATCAGTAACTCAGATTAATATGATGTCTCTTACCTGAGTCCGGAAATTGTCAACCAAATACCGTAGGCAATATGGATGGTTGCTTCCAGGGAAGACCGTCGGGACAGCCTTCCGTAGACCAGAATGTTTGTCAGAGAAAAATGTATATGATTTAAAACTGATTAGGCCTCGTGTCTGACTCGCTAATGCCTCATGCAATTTCCTACAAAACCATTCCCAATTTGCATCATTTTCGACACTTACAACCGCATATGCGAGGGTGAACAACCCATCGTTGCCGTCCTTCGTTACGGCAGACAAAAGACAGCCTTTGAAGTTATTCTTAATGTGAGTCCTATCCAGGAAAATCAACTTCCTGCAACCTCTGAGGAATCCAAGCAAACATGCATGAAAGCAAAGAAACAGCCTCGTAAATTTTTGAGTATCCGTATCCACCTCATAATCAACAAAGCTGCCAGGATTTGTTTTTCTAACGGCATCACAGTACCATCTCACTCGATCATACGAAGCACCATCATAGCCATGGATATCGTACATGGCTATTTATTTACCTTTCCACACCCGTCTGTAGGGAACTTCAACAGCAAATTCCCTCCCTATGTCGTCTTTCATTTCTTTAGGAGAATACTTGGGATAACTTCTAACCTTCTCTCTCACAATGTTTGCAACCGAATTAGCATCAGCTCTAGGATGTCCCTTCGAACGCAGACTACCCTCTCGACATGTATGCTGCAAGCAACATTTGCTTATTGCAAATTGTAAATCTTTCTTACTATATGATGCATAAATACGCCATTTACAAGTACTATCAAGACACACCGTTATGATCTTCAAACTATCGTTTTTAATGTACTTGAAGGTACGATGGATAGACACGGAATAATTTTTCAGTTTTCTCCGAAACTCAGCTGCATCTCTGAACCCTTGGCCTACTCCGTTTATGCACATACTCCACGAATTTCGGGAATTTGAATTTACAGCATCAGATTGGGGAGTAAGTGCCAGTCCGGTGTCCTCTGCTCCGTACCTAACAAGGCTGACAAACAAATAAATGGTTGCAAAATACACTGGAAACAGAATATGAACGACACAAATTCATTATTCAAGTACCTGAAGCTAGTCGAACCCATATGCTCAGTTACATCATCCCTATCAGTGGCCCGAATGTCAACATATGTCAAATTGAAGGTTTTATGAGTTCAATCATGTTAGAAACATCTTCATCATTCAATAACCTAACTTCATGATCTTTGGCATGAGGCGCAGTGTATGTCAAAATTAATTTCGCCCTATTTATCTCAGGCCAATAATCACCAACAATTGTCTTCAGACTCATCAAATTGAAATCAACCTTAATTGAGAAAACATGCATTTTTTTATTATAGCGTATACCACCAAGGAGACTCACGGGTGTGCTACACTCACCACCTTCGTATGGGTTATCCATGACTAAATCCGAAACAGAGGCAAAAAGTAATTTAACAAATTCAGCTAAGAGATTGTGAAAGGAACGAAATTGCCTGAGCTTATCGACGAGAGGAGTCAACAATCAGGCCTTCAGTTCGTCGGAGAAAGTCGTCGGGGCCGATTCTAGGGAGCTCCGTCTTTTCCGTTGGCGAGAGAGCTGAGATTAGCTAAAACCCGCGAAACACAGCAAGAGAGGGTACCAGAGTTGGCACGCTTCCTGTAATGGAGTCGTCGTTGGGACAGCCTTGGGGAACGTCTTCATATTTGCTTCAGCGAGCTAATTGGGGGCCATTATTCATGTTCTTCTTCCTGTTCAGACAACCCTTTTTCTTGTTGCTGGTAAAGACCCCTAGCTGTATTAACCCAACAATAAATGGATAATAAATGGTGGTTTACATGGTGGCAAAAAATTTGGGTGGAATCACGTTAAATGAGGGGTAAAGCAGACATTCTAGGTCATTGGGGAGCAAACAAACATTTTAATTCTCAATTGGGGAGTTAGTGGGAACAATTTCAAAAGTGGGGAGCAAACAAACATTTTCACAACCCCTAGGTAGTTTTAAGAGATGGCCCCATTATAAAATCAGCAAAGCCTATTTCAACGCGAACCATTACCAGGAACGTCACGGTCTCAGACAAGCAAGTAATTAGCACTAAAATTATAAATTGGGTCTCTTGGCAACAAAATTGATGGCAAATAGGAAAGATCACACAAAAATGGCGCGAAATCTATGCGGGAAAGATGAGTTGTTCCAATATTGCCACCCAAAATTAGCATCAAAGACAGTGAAATAGACGATGAACGGATGAAGTACGCAGCAATTAAGTACTTTCAACTCACCCCATCACAGCTGTCTATTTAACAAGCCAATTAAAAATGAGTTTATTATATGTTAGGTCATAACCACTAGGTCATTCCTCTTAAATTTTGATAATTGTCATTTTTTCTCTTTTCTTTATTTTTTATGCATTATCCTTGTTTTTATTATTTTTTTCTTACTTTTTTTATTTTGTTAGATTATTATTTGTTATAAAATATATAATTCTCTTTATTTTTTAATTATGATATGTATAAAATAAAACTTAATTATTTATATTACTTTTTTTTTATCTAATAAAATATTGTATATGGAGAATTAATTGCTTTTTCATTTACAAATTAATTTTACTTTCAAATTATATTTGTTTTATATTTTAATCACTCAAATTAGTTGAGTTCATGATAATTTTTTTAAATAATTAATATTACTTCATAATTGAATAATATGTTAAGAAAAACTAAATTTTATGTAATCTACATATAATATGTTCAAGAAGTATTGAATTCATAAATTAGAAAAATAAATTAAAGCAATATATTAGATAAACAAAGAAATATAAATAATTAAATTTTATTTTGTACATACCATAATTGGAAAATAAATTGAATTATGTATTTTGTAAGAAATGATAATCTAACGAAATAGAAAAAGTAAAATAAAAAAAAAAACTAAACAAAAACAAGGATAATGCATAAAAAATAAAGAAGAGAGAAAAAGTGACAAGTGTCACAATTTGAAAGGAATGACCTAATAGGTATGGACTTAGCATATATAGCAAAAATAGACTATTTGCAAGTCCTTTTCTTAATCTTTCCCGAGACTCCGGGAAAACCGCAACAAAATTAACCCACAAAATAAAGGACTAGAAAGGGGTGGGGGTTTATTTAGCAAATAACCTCTTTCCGGCCAAAGTAAAGGAGCCCTAAATATCTACGGTATGTCCCCATCTTAGAGTTGAGATAGTCATCTCTACTTTTAAATCTTAATAACTCGAAAAAGGAATAATTTAATATAATCTTAGATAATATTTTCATACATTAAAGTGTCGCAAACCTGGTATGTTTTAACTAAATTGAAAGGATTTGCGAGGATATCTCCTATAACTAACCCCAAAAAAATGTTAGAGTTGAAAATTCGAAAAAAATCTTAAAATTGCCGTACATATATTGGTGAAAGTGGTAACATATATGCCTTTTACTTTTTTTTTTCATTAAAATGAATTTGAGTTCCAATTGAGTTGAACTATTTTTTTTTTTTTTTTTTAACGCAAGTCAAAGCCTCAATTCCAATAAATTTGTAAGTTATTATATTAGCATCACGTTATTATATTAACATCACGTCTACTAAAAAAAAAAACGAACTAATAATAGGATTCGAATCTTTGAAATTGAAGATTGTTCCTTCCAAGTTGACTTTAATCCGATTTGGGTGAAGTTTCGCAGCCACTTTTTCTCCGAATTGAGAAGAACAGTTAACTTGGCCTACAACAGATAACTCGGCCAAAAATTTCCTCGGAACAAAACTTCCATAAGGAAGACTCAAAAGAAAACGTAACTTAAAAGAAAAAAACAGAAAAAAAAAAGTGACACAGATCGTCTTTGCACCGGAAAAGTCAGCAGCGGAGCAAATCCCGTTAGATTTGGGAGGATGACAGTAGAGTTGGAAGAGTGGCGACGAATCTGAGGAGATGACGATAGGTCCGAGAGATTGGAAGCAAATTTTGGCCGAATTTCGATGAAATAAATCTGAAAAACTGACGACGATATAGATTTGAGTCAACCCGGCGGTGGAGCAATAATAGTATTATCCACCGCCGGATCAAGCCTTCAATTGACTACCTTTTCTTAAGTCGAGTCGCGTGGTTTAGAGTTTAGAAACCAAAAAAAAAAGAGAAGAGGGAGTGACAAATTGTTGAGTTGAACTACTTAGGTATAAAGTCTTTCTTACTAATAATAATTGCATCCATATATAGAAACTCAAACACAAATTTTTTTATTAAAGTCATTTGGTAGTAAAAATATTCTCTCTTTTCCATCCGACAAATAAAATATCTTAATTTTGAGGAATTAAGTTCGTCCTGATCCATGTGTTCCCTTTTCTAATAAATATGAAAGTCCAATAGGTACGATTTAGTCTTCCATTGACAAATTCGGACATGTTCCATTTCTTGTCTTGGTGCCTTAGCAGCAGAATCTTTATCTTCACAGTTCTTTTTCTCTCTTTGAATTTATTTAATCAGATTTTATAGAGTTATTCTCATTTGAAATTCCCATTATTTTTATTTCAAAGCACGTTTGATTCTTGATGTTCAATCATTTTATCGAACACCCATTGGCTATGTGTGTATTCTGTTTGTGAATTATGGATTAGGAGAAGTCCAAAAGTTGATGAATTGCTTAAATTAACATGGTAAGGGGTGTTTGATACATTGGATTAGACCCGCATAGGTGAGTTAATTCTACCTTAATATATAACCAATTTTGATTTCGTAGGAAATTTTAATCCAGACTCAATTCGATTGAATAAATTAATTAAAAAAATAAATGTATTATACTTGTTCTTTAATTTTTCCCTTTTTTTTTTTTAAATTTTTAACCAATTAAACGGTAAATATAAAATATTCACCCACTCGTTATATCGAATTGATCAATTATTCGATACGATTTTAGAATCGGTCTAACCGACAACCTGAATTGGGAATTGGTATCTCACCAACTTTTAGTTCTGAACATCGACCATCATATCCATTGAAATCTCCCTCGTTTGCCCTTTTAAAGTGGAGAAATTGTATTTTTGGTCCCTTAACATTTTCTCCTTCGGAATTTTGGTTCCATTCGTTTTTATTTGGTACATTAGATTCAATAATTTTGAACTTTGACAGTTTTCGAGCACCTTACTAACTGAGTCTCACATTATGTTAGATTTGACGTGTTCTAAAATGCTTTGATATAGAAAATGATTGACAACGCCTAAAATTTGATGTCTAACGTATCCCAAGAGACTTTAGAGCAACCTCGAGCTCGTAACAAAGATGGAAGAGAAGGAGATAATCCGGTAAGATCGATCGAAAATAATTCGGTAAGATCTGAAACTTAGGGAGAAGGGATTTGAGAGATAACGATTTGAGAATTGATAATATTGTTATTGATATGTTTTTTATGTAACCTCTTAAAATAAATAGAGAAGATATCCCAACTAATAGAAAAATATCTCAACTAATACAACTCTTAAAGGAAAGATATGTAATTTACTCAAATACTATCCTTAAGTTACTAAATATTAAATTATATCATTCCTATCCAATCCCTACTCATCTCTCTTGATTCAATTTCGTAGAACTCAGTCGGTAAAGTGTTCTAAAATTAGGAAATTTGAAAATTATAGGACCTATTTCACAAAATTATAAAGTGATGTAATTCAGCAGTTCAATACTATGCTAGTGCAACTAGAAATCTTGTGTTCGAGTTCTTGGGTACACAACTACTACTAAAAGAGAGAGTTTTACACCTTAATAGTTCGAGTTGACTCAATCCACATATAAATAGATTATAGAAAACAAAAAATATTAATACCAGCAATACATTTGAGACTAAAAAATGCAATTTCGTCATTTTAAAATACAATGAGCTCAATTCTATTTGAGTTATTTACGGAGCACGAAATATTATGAGTATTTAATATCTTATAATTCACTAAATCTCAATTGTTATATATGCTCCATACTTTATGAATTAACTAGTATAAATCCCGACACATTGCACAAATCGATTAATTAATAGTAAATATTTGTAAGTAAATATTAAAAAAATTTAAAAATACAAAGAATTAAATTTAAAAACAGAATATATTCGTTACATCAAATAGATAAAACAACCTTAAACGTTATAACATAAACAATAAGAAAAATAAATTAATAAAATTGGAAAAAGAAATAAATAGCAAATAATTAACAAAAAAAAAAAAAAAAAAACCATAATCAAATATGAAAAAAAATTAAAAAAATATAGAAGTACTTAAATCAATAACAAAACGAAAGAACATATCTAATGGAGTGCGTAAGAAAAAAATAACAAAAAGGAAAAAGTGCTATACACCAAAGTTAAACATAAATAATTTAAAGAGAGAATTATCAAAATCGTCTTGTAAAGTGAGTCACTTTTAATTTTGGTCCCAACAGTTGTCAATATCTCACTTTTGGTCCCATAAAGTGATATTTGTCTTAATTTTGGTCCCATTGACCACTTTCCGTCCAAAATAACATTTGACCGTTAAAAAAAGTTACTTTTTGTCCTATTTTCTTTAAAAAGTTACTTTTTACTCCATTAAAAAAATTATTTTTACTGTTAAAACCTATGATGCACGGATACTTTTAAAAATATCATTTTGCCGTGTCGTGTCGTGTCGGACACTCGTGTCCGACACCGTGTCCGACACTCCTTATGTGGGAAATTCAAGAAAAAATCCGTGTCGCCGTATCCGTGTCGTGTCGTGTCCATGTCGCCGTATCCGTGTCCATGCATCATAGGAACAAACTCAATAAAGATAAAAAAATCCTCGATATTAGTACATATACATATAAGTGACGAACTACATTAATGGGAGAGAGAGCGTCATTGTTTGTGTAGAGAAATGATAAATAGAGTTGTCAGTAAAGAGAATTGTTTGGGCTAAAAGAGAGGGAGAGTTGAGAGAGAAAAGAAGAAAGAGAGAGAGCATTGAGAAAGAAAGGGAGGAAGATAGACATGAAAAATTAAAGTGCGGGCATAAATCAATAAATTAGAGTGAGACAAAGTTAGGACATTAATTTATAATCCATAATATTTTGAATTTAAATTAATATACAATTTTCAAAATTTATGCATTCAAGATGAAAATAATAAATGAAATGCATTAATTCATGGGCACTATTAACGGTTTATAGCCTAATGCATTGATGCACGGGGCACAATTTAAAGTTAATGCATTAATTCATGGCAACGTCCTAGAGGCGAACGATGTAGGTCATTGGAAATAATAGCGAGGAAGCGGACTTCGGAGAAGAAGGCGAGGCTGATGATTCCGAATCTGTGACCATAGAATTCTTCATGGGTAAGGTTGGGAGAAGATACTGATTAACTACGAGCGATCTTGTCGAAGTTTGCAGCTAGAGTTTAGAGAGACAGAGAGAAAGTCCACAAAGTAATAAATTGAAATAGTGAGAACTCCTTTTAAATTCGGATAAAATCGTATAATTAAAAAATAAAAAGAAAAAAGGGATTTAATAAAGGAGTTCCCCTTTTTGGGTTTATTATTAAACTCCAATTTTCATTAAAAAAATTATTTTTAAACTCCAATAAAATAAATATTATACTGCACATTATTTCCTACAACAAAAGGAATAGTAATATAGTTTTAATGCATCACATGGGTAATATGTTAATATCAATATATATATAATACATAAATTATCACTAAAAAAAGTATGTATAAAATTATAAAAAAGTATGTATAAAATTATCTTCTCATAGAGCGTACTTGAACAAATATTTCAAAAGAAGATGTTTTCTCTATCAAAAAGTTGAAAAAAAAAAAAAAAACCATAACACCAAAAATAAAAAATAAAAAATACACAAATAATATATAAATTATGAAAGCTATATATAAAATTACCTTCTGGCGAATAAACACGGTTTGATACAAATTACTAAAATTAAAAAACAAAAAATACATGTAACCAAAGAGTTATAAATGAAAAATAAATATGCTATTAGGGTTTTTCTTAGCCAATTTCAATATATAATTAGTGAAATATACTAAATAAAAACCTGAATGCCCATATTCGATTTTTCATTTATAACTTTTCGTTTATATGTATTTTTTGTTTATTAATTTAATAATTTGTATTGAAATCATGTTTATTTAAACATGTCAATTTTATTTTATTTTATTTTGATATATTTTATTTTGGTTATGTATATATAGATTTAAACATGCATAATTGGGGTATTTGCACTTTACTCACCGAATCTTCACGTTACGGTATAAATAGTGCATAATCTTTGAAGTTTGTTCTCTAATACCCTCTCTAAAAGTTTCCAGTGAAAAATTTCGGTGAAATGGGGTGTTTAAAAATAAACTTTAAAGGTTATGTAATACTTACACTAAAACTCAAAGGTTGGGGGTAAAGTGCAAACACCCCTAAAGATCAGGAGGAAAAAATACTATCAACCCAAAAATTAAAATATTCAGGTTTAAAATTAAAGTATGAAAAGAAAAACAAACAAAAAGAGAAAAACAATAATAATTAAAAATATTACAATCAATTTATTTATTTAAAAAATAAATAAAATTTTAAATTTAAAAATATAAAATTAGTACTAAAACTATTTATTTCAGAGAGAACTAAAATTTCTCAAATGAAAATAGCCGCTTAAAAATAATAATCCCATTATTCTATTCCACAAGTCCAAATAAAGCAGAAACTTGAAAATTCGCACCCTCCCATAAACAATAAAACTATATAGATTTTTTTTAGGGGCAGTTATTAAAGAGTACCAATAATGTTAAAAAGTTATCCTAAACACCCTAGTTTGAAAATTTTATATTTGAGATCACCAATACACAACATATTTTTCCTAAACCCCCTAATCACCTAAAAAAACTAGTTTGCCCTTATGTTTTTCCTACCGTCAGTCCAAATTTGCTTCCTCCAAACCTCTACTTTACTAAGTCTCACCAGCCACCACAGGGAATCTTTTTTTCACGCTTTCTTTGCGCGATTGGTGCCCTAATTTTCTTTTGGCGACAGAGAGTAGGACAGTAAAGCATATCAGCGGAACTGTGTGAAACCTTTTGCTATTCCAGATTTGAATTTTTGATGTTGTAATCTGTCTTGTTCTGTTTACATTTCATTTCCATTTTGATATATTTGCTATGTTTTTCTGGAAATGGTTCTTAGTTTGTTTTATCGTGCTTTCTTTCTTTTGTTTATTGATGCCAACTAACGCTTCAATAGTTTTTAATGGGCAGATTATCATGTTAATATTTTACTTTAACATCGTCGGTGCAGAGTGAGTCGAGGCCGTTCTGTCATTGTGGTGTCGAGGCCCGTGTTTTCACTTCTAAGACTCCCAAAAATCCTCATCGGAGGTTTGCTAAATGTGGCAAGGGAACTTGTCACATGTGGGTGTGGATTGATCCAGAACCGACCCCTGAAATGAGAGCACTTTTTGCCAGAAACGAAAAAATGATCGCTGTCTGGGATGCTGAAATCAGACTTCTGAAGTTGAAGCTTAATTATTTGGCAGCTCTTCTTCTTATCTCATGGCTAGCCTTCCTAGTACGATGCTTTATTTGATTCCTCTTTGTGTAAGATTATGGGTGATTCTTCATTTTTGGTAATATATTCACCCTCGGTTGTAATCCTACATTTAAACAAGCCTGTAAATATTTTGCAGTGTATATTGGGTTGTTTATTTTCTTGTTTGGCGAATGGGGAAAAGCTGGGTTTGTCGAGTAAGGGCATGAAAATTTGGAATTAAAAGCTGGGTTTGTTGAGTTAGGCCATGAAAATTTGGAATTAAAAGCTGGGTTTGTAGAGTTAGGCGATGAATATTTGGAATTAAAAGTTGGGTTTGTAGAGTTAGGCCATGAGAAGTCGTAATTAAAAGCTGGGTTTGTCGAGTGAGGCCATGAAAATTTGGAATTAAAAGCTGGATTTGTAGAGTTAGGCCCTGAGAACTCGTAATTAAAAACTGGGTTTGTCGAATGAGGCCATGAAAACTCATAATTAAAAGCTGGAATGTGCGACATGGTTGATCATCATAAAATGGTCATGTATCTTCCAAAAGGTGATTAGAATCTATTTCTGGGAACAAAGAAAGTAGAAAATAATCAGCCAGTTTATGCAAACAATATATTATTCAGTTAAGGTGACTACATTCTTCTAAAGCATTTCATCGATAACTTGCGAGCACTTCTTACATTGCATTTATTGAAATGTAATATCTCCAATTCATGGCCTACAATCATACTTTTGCAATCCTATCCACGACATTACCATTATTGAACATCATGAACTACCCCCAACATTCATCATATCAAACCTCTCGTAAACCCACGGTCAGCCCACTGTCACCTTTAAAAGCAGTAAGTTCACCCCCTATTGATTTAGCTGTCACCGATCTGGGCATAGATGCTTCCATTTTTATTTTGTCACCCGTCTGAATTTGTTACAGGTGAAAAAATGGGAGCATCTGTAAACAGATCGGTGAGATCGAAATCGTACATAGATGATCTACCATAAGAGATCTGTAGAAGTGGGGATTTGGTGATGAATATAAAGGAGATTTGCAAAAAGAGATCCCATCGCCGAAAACCGTTTACACATTGCCTTGGATAATGGGGGAATTAAAAGCCGAGAGTTGGAGAGTCATGCCTTGGAAGACTAAAAACACTTTCTTTATGATACATTTTATGGTGAAGATTAAAAGGAAGGTTTTGTCTAGTGAAAGATTAAAAATGCGTAACTAAAGGCAGCCTTTGTCAAGGGAAATCTTAAAAATGCGTAATTAAAGACAGCTTTTGTCCAGTGAAATCTCAACAATGCGTAATTAAAGGGAGCCTTTGTCCAGTGAAATCTCAACAATGCGTAATTAGCCTTTGTCCAGTGAAATCTCAACAATGCGTAATTAAAGGGAGCCTTTGTCTAGTGAAATCTCAAAATGCGTAACTAAAGGCAGCCTTTGTCAAGTGAAATCTCCAAAATGCGTAATTAAAGGCAGCCTTTGGCTAGTGAAATCTCAACAATACGTAATTAAAGGAGCCTTTGTCCAGTGAAAGGTTAAAAATGTGTAATTAAAGGGAGCCTCTATCCAGTGAAATCTAAAAAATGTGTAATTAAAGGCAGCCATTGTCTAGTGAAATCTCAACAATGCGCAATTAAAGGGAGCCTTTGTCCAGTGAAATCTCAAAAATGCGTAACTAAAGGCAGCCTTTGTCAAGTGAAATCTAAAAAATGCGTAATTAAAGGCAGCCTTTGTCCAGTGAAATCTCAACAATGCGTAATTAAAGGGAGCCTTTACATCATGTGAATCTTAATTACGTATTTAATGTTTATAAAAGTTACCATTAAATGTTGTGAATCTCAATTACGTATAAAAAATGACACGCAATATTGAGTTACATAATGACATACAACATTACAATAATGATACTCAAGATTTATTGAATCATGACCACAACATTACAACATTACAATAATGATACTCAAGATTTATTGAATCATGACTACAACATTACAATAATGACATGCAACATTCAATAACATTATGATACTGAAGATTTGAGATTTCACTGGACAAAGACTCCCTTTAATTAAGCATTGTTGAGATTTCACTGGACAAAGGCTGCTTTTAATTACGCATTGTTGAGATTTCACTTGACAAAGGCTGCCTTTAGTTACGCATTTTTGAGATTTCACTGGACAAAGGCTCCCTTTAATTATGCATTGTTGAGATTTCACTGGACAAAGACTCCCTTTAATTACGCATTTTTAACGCCTAACTCTACAAACCCAACTTTTAATAACGAGTTTTCATGGACTAAAAGAAAGTTATAAAGATATGTACAAAGAAAGTTAAACATATGTACAAAATTATAAAAAATCAGTATTTCATTCATACAAGCTGTTGACAACCAAATTTCAGTAGCATGTGGGTGAGGTGAACACGGTAATCAGGGATGGGGACTCCTTTTGCAAACTGGTTCAACTTAGAGGTGTCTTTTGCAAGTGACTCCACGAAGAGGCAAATAAACGCCCCACAATCCAAGCTTTCTGGTGCTTGAGTACGGAAGGATAAAGGTTGGGGGTACTTTTCAGCTGTAGCAATGTTGGCAATTCCCTTGTATTCCTATTATGATTTCATAAAACAACCCCATACCTTCTCCGTGTGGCGTGTTTTCGGTGAGTTCATGGAGTTGTAGGCCAAGAACTTATTCTCCATTATGTTGTACACTACGAAATGTCAATGATTGGTAGTGTTCAATGGGAATATTGTTAGGAATAGTGCCCTAGAAAGCCGATTGTATATCCGCTTTGTACTTTTCCTTATTGTAATCACAGACAATCTTTGAATAAAATAACGAATTGAGGCAACACTTCTTTATATGCTCTTGTTTGGTATGCGTTTACTTTAGCTGTGCATGTATGAGAACTCCCCTAATCCTGATGACTTTAGGACTCTACCATTTAGGTGAAATAGTTCATGAAACGAGCCCTATATCACATAAGTCATGATTAGTAAAATACTCCAAGCTAATGAGTCCTACAGACAGTGGGAGTGTCAAACTGACTCATTTAAGGCTTGCTTGTGGGATCACGCCCTTAAGAAGGACCACCTTGTTTCATGGAGGTACAAAGTGTATAGTTGATACGTGCGTGATACATAAGGGTGTTTACTTCAATAAGTAAGTTTACTGAGGTGCCCCGTGTGAGAAGATTCCTAAATGGGAAAGGAAGTTTCTATTTCAGGAAATGGAAACTTCTAGATTAGGAAATATCTCACGAGTCATTGATGTGATTAATTGATCCTTAGACTTGAGGTTCCATTTCAGTTTGTGAGTTAACTCTGTAGTCTTAGGTATAAGCTTTAAAGGGTGTTGCCTTAGACAACTGATTCAAGGCTTATGCTGGGACTGCACAAGTGACTCATGAAAGTGAATGAGAATCAAGAAAGACCTACACTTGCATTTTGCAAGGTGATATCTTATTATGTAAGTCATTCATATGCCATATGGAGTCCTTGGCCAAGACAATAGATCAAGACATCAAGAAAAGGGTTTCTTGGATTGAGATCAAATGGATATGAAATACACTTAGCTTTAAGACCAGATTATTAGGGTTCTGATTATTCCCTTACACTAGATCTTGGTTGAGAGATAGTAAGTAGGAGGATTGTATCTCACATGAATCAATGACTTAAAGGTTCTGTCGAATCGAGACATTCCAATGTAGCTAGGGGTTAAACACCTGTTGCTAGACTATGGTCGTTTTATCTGTACACTGATTAATTAATTAGTGAATTAATTAATTAGGGTCACTGCTAATTGAATTGAGAACTTAGAGGGTCACACACAAAAACTTGGTTACATGAGTTAAGGCTTTGAAATGATTAAACGAGTTAATCAAGCCAAAAGGGTACCACACTTGTGAATCATACGTGTGGGTCAGGTGAGTGACACGTTTCCTTGGGGACACGTGTGTCACACGTGTATATATATTTATGTGATTAAATAATTAATGTATTAATTATTTAATGGACTTTGGTTTAATTTTGAATTAAAAAGAAAGTCTTATTTTGGAGAAAAATAATCTATTTAATTAATTACGAATTAATTAATTAGATAAATAAGTTATTTATTAATTAATAAATAAAGTATAATATTATCCAAAAGGGTTTTGCATATTTTAGCTCTCTTAAAAGTTGATTTGAATTAGAATTCAAAAGTCAAAGTTTGGAATTACTTGATGATCAAGTAATAAGAGAGAGGGACCGAATCCTTAGTCCAATAGGACTAGGATCGACCGCTCCTCTCCTTCCTATATATAGGGGAGCTCTAGCTCCCCTTAGGGCTAATAGAGAATTCTTTTGGTTCATGTGTTGAACACTATCCTTTCTCCAAGATCACATAAACCCTAGGTTAAGCCTAAACACTAACTAGAGAACTAGCATCCTTACTAGTTAGATCGCATTCAAGTTGGTGGACTATCTCTAGAGAGCTTCAAGTTAGAAGTTTTTAAAGATTCGAGCTTTACCAAGGAGAGGGGATCAAGCCGCGAGAAGAGCGTTCTTGGGTGGCTTGAAACGCTTCAAGAAAGATTATTGAAAAGTAAGTTTCTAATCTCTACGAATTTGGATTCATGATTGCGAGTTTTCGATCCTTTTGTTGGAAATTTTTTTAAATTTTCGCGGTTTTCTAATTCCTGTTTTCCAACAAGTGGTATCAGAGCCACCTCGTTAATCGTGTTTCTGATTAGTCTCAATTTTTATGAATTTGGTAGAAATTCTTAGGCCTAGATGCGAATTAGGTATTCTTGAGTTCTTTTAGAAAGCCTGAAATACGAAACTGTATTTTTCCTTAAAGTTTCTGAAAACTGTTTTTCTTAAATCGTGTTTTTTGAAAACTGTTTTAGTTGAAATCTGTTTAAATCGTAATTTTAATTTTGGATTGAATTAGTTTTGAGAAACCTGAGATACGAAACACGAAATCGCGCTGCGGACGAAAAAGGCAAGGCTCGCGCGTGCTAAGGCGTAGCACGCGAGGCCTCGCCAATCGCCGCCGCCCACCAGTCCCGCGACCGTGCGGGACTGCCCGCACGAGGCTCCCGCAACCTCGTGGGAGTCACCGCCCACACGTCCCGCAACAGCGCGGGATGTCCCGCTTAGCACCTTCCGCAACCACACGGGAGCCTGGCCGAGACCGCCCGCCATCGCCCACCTGCGCTATGCTCGCGCATGATGGCAGTAATTGCTGCCGGCTGTGCGCGATGCTGGCGCGCCCGCCTAGCGTGCTTTACCGCACGGCGTGCGGGCGATGCTCACGGCGTGCCGGGCCCGTTTTCGTGTTTTCGGTCCTTGAAATCCCGATTTATTTTTTCTGTAAAATTTTGGTTTTATTAAATTAAAAATTATTTTGAAATAATTGTTTAAATTGAGATTTTGAAAGATTAAGCGATTTAAATTTTGGGAAAATTGCAAACTTTATTTTATGAAAATATTGAAAGAATAAAATTATTAATTTTCAGAAATTAATTGAAATTTTATTAGTTTATAGTTTTTTGGGTTTTATAGAAAAGGCTCTTGCAGAAGAATTGCATCTAAGTCGTGTTTTAAGCTATTAGAGCTTAAAGTGAGAATTTTAATTTATTGGTTAAATTTAAAATTTTGCAATTTATGCATGTTAGGTGATCATGGGTTTAGACTTATGTATGGTTTTAATTTATGCACATGGATGGTTTAAATTGGGGTTGGCGCCCTATAGTTGCGTTTTTCAATTGAGGTTGGAGCCTCACTTATGTGCGTACTGTTATGTGATTTATTATGTGGCTTTCCATATTACTGTTTTGAGGCCGGAGTATGCCCCATGTATTTGTCTAAGGCCAATATGAAAATTGAGCCTTATTACTTTTCAGTACTTTTTCTTTTTTTTTTTAGAGTAGAATAGGTGGTGAGGTTTTATTTTCATTTTGGAGACAATGCACCCATGGAGTAAGATGGACGACATTCAAGTAACAAGGAGACCATAAGTGAAGACCCCTCAAAATATTAGGGAGGGGAATCTCGATTGAAGATGTAATAGAGATAGGGCTCGTATTTTGTTACTGCTTTCCCTCATGTGATTTAAACTGTTTATGTGGCGTGTATGTTAGAACTTGTGATTGTGGAGTGGCTCCCACATATCACGCATAAGATAGGTAGAACCCATGATTATCACATGTTAGTATCATGCTAGGACATGTTATCTGCTAAGTGCTTGTGTGAAATGCATTTAAGTTGTACTTGCATTAATCAAGACTAATTAAAATTGGATAACATATATGTTGGTGAGGTCGAACCGGACAACTCTCCAGTTGATTCGAAAATTCCCATTAAATATTAAGCTAATTTCGAACAATAGGTGTTTAATTCGAGATGCAAAATTTGAATTAAATTCCTAGCATTCCATCAATAGGTTTTAAGTTTAGTAAGTGAAGCTAGTTATTGCCCGCGAGTCGTGGGATAGCTAGTGGAGCTTATTAGTTCTTAGTTACCTAATTGATCATTTTAAATGATCAATATTTCGTGGTCAATTTTGGCAAGAGCGATGTCCGCGAGTCATGGGTCGTTCGAACTAAGTTTTGATCATGATCTTATGATTGATGGGTCTAGCTTAACGCCTAAGTAAATATGGACGTCGCACGAGTCGTGGGTCCATATTGAAAGATAGGTGATGCAAAAACAATTACTAAGAGTTCTAAAGGTGTTACAATTGGTAAGTTATACCTACCTAAGGTTTTACTTAGAATGTCAGCGAGTCGTGGGTTCGAGGTAAAATGCTTACGGTCTTAGTACCCATTGGGAAACGTGTTCCTCTTACATCTTTGGGAATTATAGATCTTTGAAAAACAGTGGGAGCTACATTAGATTAAAGACCTTATCTTTTGTATATCGTTATAATTCAGCATACTCACTAGTTCTCTGTTTTACCATTTAGGTCGTAGATTCTGTGATTCTCTACGTGTTTTGAAATGGCAACCAAAAACCCTCTTGTATCGATCCTCGAGTCAAACAAGTTGACTGGTTCCAACTATTCTGATTGGCTGAGGAATCTAAAAATCATTTTAGATTCTGAGAAGAGAACTTATGTTCTCTTCGAAGGGGAGCCTAGTACCAAAGGGGAAGCTCCCACTCGGGCCGAGCGGGACGCGATCCAGAAGTGGAAGGATGATAATCACCAAACCCGTTGCCTTATGTTGGCTAACATGTCTCCGGACTTGCAAAGGCAACATGAGGCCATGGAATTTGCTTGGGAGATTTACGACCACTTAGAGCAACTTTACCGCCCTCATGAACGTGTTACAAGGTATAGCACTTCAAAGGAATTGTTCCATTTGAGAATGAGGGAAGATTCAAGTGTCCATGAATATGGACTCAAGTTTCTCGCCCTTACTGAGAAACTTGCTTCCATGGACATGCCACTGAAAGATGAGCTTTCAGTGGACTTGTTGCTAGCCTCGCCCCACCATCATTCAACCCATTTGTCCTTAACTTCAATATGAATCATGCCGGTGCTACTGTAGCTGAGCTGATTAGTCAACTTGTGACTGCTGAAAGCACGATCAAGAAGGAGAATAAGGTTCTGATGGTGAATGCTCTATTTTCCTCTTCTGGGCCTTCTAAAGGTAAGGGCAAGAAAGCCCAAAAGAAGAAGAAGAAACCCCTTAGACCCACTGGTGGCGTTTCGAAGGGGAAGGCCCAAAAGAAGAAGCGTGATCAGAAAGAGGATGTTTGCTTCCATTGTGGCAAAGCGGGATATTGGAGGAGAAACTGCCCAGAGTACAAGGCTACTCTAAAGAAAGGTATGTTTCTCGTTGAAGTAAATCTTTCTATTAGTTCTAGTTCTTGGGTACTTGATACCGGTTGTGGAACTCATATCTGTAATGATGTACAGATGCTAAATGAAGTCCAACAACTAAGAGAAGGAGAATGTGTCTTGAAGATCGGCGATGGCTCAAATGTTGAAGCTCGAGCTTTAGGCACAATTAGATTAGATTTAGGTAGTTTTGAGTTAGTTTTAAATAAAGTCCTTTATGTACCGAACATTATTCGTAATATAATTTCAGTTCCAATTTTAGATTGTGAAGGTTATGAAACTTATATTAAGAATGGTAAGTACTTTATCAAACGGAACAACTCTTCCGTTCACATCGGTACTCTAAGTAATAGACTTTATCTAACTCAAAATATCAATATTATGGATATACAACGAGAAACTAAACGTAAGAGAGATGATAAAGTTTCAGCTCCCTTATGGCACGCTAGATTAGGACACCTTTCCAAGAACAGAATTAGCAAGATAAACACTTTAAGATCATTCTCTAAAAATTATCTCAAAGAGTTCACTTCTTGCGAATCTTGTCTCAAAGGAAAGATGTCCAAAGCTCCTTTTAAAGGAACTGTGGAACGTGCCACTAAGGTCTTGGATTAGATCCATTCTGATGTTTGTGGACTGCTTAGTGTAAGCACAAGAAACAATCATCAGTATTTCATAACCTTTACTGATGACTTTAGTCGGTATGGTTTTGTATACTTAATGAAGTATAAATCCGAAGCTTTGAGAAATTCCTAGAATTTCAAAAGGAGGTTGAGAACCAAACTAGTCACAAGATCAAAGCACTTCGATCTGATCGAGGAGGCGAGTATCTTAGTGAAGAATTCCTTAATCATCTCAAAGATAATGGGATTATCTCTCAGTGGACACCTCCGGGAACTCCTCAACTCAATGGAGTTTCTAAGAGAAGGAATCGAACTCTACTTGATATGGTTCATTCCATGATGAGTTTCACTGACTTACCACCTTCTTTCTGGGGTTATGCCCTAGAAAGTGCGGCAAAGATTTTGAATCTAGTTCCCTCTAAGTCAGTCTCTAAAACGCCCTATGAAATGTGGCATGGTAAAATCCCTAGTTATTCTTACTTAAGAATTTGGGGTTGTCCTGCTTACGTGAAGAGGACAGTGGGAGATAAGTTAGAATCTCATTCTAACTTATGCTATTTTGTAGGTTATCCTAAGGAATCCATAGGATACTACTTCTATGATCAATCTGAGCAAAAAGTGTTTGTTTCCAGAAATGCTACTTTTCTTGAGGAACCGTTCCTTAAAGAAAAGAAAGGCAAGATCATAGAATTAGAGGAAATACAAAATGACCCCACGCCACCCACTGAAGAAACGCCCCCTTTTGATCAGCTACAACCAATCACGAATTTCGATACACACGTAAATCCTCCTCTTAGGCGTTCTGAACGCACTCCTAGACAGCTGGAGAGATGGTATGGATTCTTCCATGAGATCTCTTAAAAGGATAATGATCCTTTAACATATGAGGAGGCACTTTCAGATTCTGACTCTGAACAGTGGATAGAAGCCATGAAATCCGAAATGGATTCCATGAACTCCAACTAAGTTTGGACCTTGGTAGATTTGCCTGATGGGGTCAAACCCATAGTTTGCAAATGGATCTTTAAGAGAAAGCTTGGAGTTGATGGAAGTATTGAAACCTACAAGGCAAGACTGGTTGCAAAAGCATTCACTCAAAGACCCGGCGTGGACTTTGATGAAACTTTTTCACCAGTTGCAATGCAAAAGTCTATTCGGATCATGCTTGCCATTGTTGCATATTATGACTAGGAGATATGGAAAACGGATG
This sequence comes from Lantana camara, assembly GCA_037501455.1. Taxonomy (NCBI): domain Eukaryota; kingdom Viridiplantae; phylum Streptophyta; class Magnoliopsida; order Lamiales; family Verbenaceae; genus Lantana; species Lantana camara. The sequence goes on along the minus strand of CM074857.1, from coordinate 94,547,174 downwards.
TGAAAACTGCCTTTCTCAATGGTGACATTGATAAAGACATTTATATGGAGTAACCCATAGGTTTCACATTCAGTGGGAGTGAGCTAAAGGTTTGCAAACTCCAAAGATCAATCTATGGATTGAAACAGGCTTCTAGGAATTGGAACATTCGATTTGATGAATCAGTCAAAGCATTTGGCTTCATTCAAATTTCGAATGAATCATGTGTGTATAGAAAGGAATTGGAGACCTCAGTGCAATTCTTAGTACTTTATGTTGATGACATCCTTCTTATTGGGAATTCGAAGGATGACATAAAAGTAACTAAGTTATGGTTATCGAACCAATTCGAGATGAAAGATCTTGGTGGTGCGTCCTATGTCCTTGGAATCAAAATCTATCGAGATAGATTTAGAAGGTTAATAGGACTATCATAGTCGATGTACATTGAAAAAGTATTGAAGAGATTCAATATAGAGTTAGCAAAGGTTAAGAACCTTCCTGTGAGTGTAGGAACATATCTTTCTAAGAAGATGTGTCCTAAGACTAACCTTGAGAAGGAAAGAATGACTCATACACCTTATGCATCGGCAATAGGTAGCATAATGTATGCAATGTTATGTACTCGACCGGATGTGGCTTATGCACTTAGTGTAACAAGTCGTTTCCAATCTCACCCTAGAGATGGTCACTGGGCTGTCGTGAAGAATATTCTTAAGTACTTGAAAAGTACTAAAGATTTATTCCTAGTTTACGGAGGTCAGAAAGATCTTACTATCAAAAGATACTGCGATGCAAGCTTTGCATCTGACTTAGATGATTTTAAGTCAATGTCAGGATACATTTTCTGCCTAAACGACGGAGCAGTGAGTTGGAAGAGTTCCAAGTAAATGACCACTGCAGATTCGACCACTGAGGCCGAATACTTAGCTGCAAATGATGCAGCTAAGGAAGGTGTTTGGATTAGAAACTTCATTCAAGAGTTGAATGTTGTTCCTAGCATGAAAGACCCCATTACTGTGTTTTGTGACAACACTGGGGCGGTTGCTCAAGCAAGAGAACCAAGATCTCACCAACAGACCAAGCACATTATGAGGAAGTATCACCTAATCCGTGATATTATCAAAAGAGGAGATGTGCAAATTGAGAGGGTCGCATCAGCAGAGAACGTAGTAGATCCACTTAGTAAACCCCTTAGTCGAGAAGCTTTTGAAGGTTATCTTAAGAAGATGGGACTTAGAGTAGCTTTAGAATGGCTTTGATGGGCAAGTGGGAGATTGTTAGGAATAGTGCCCTAGAAAGCCGATTGTATATCCGCTTTGTACTTTTCCTTATTGTAATCACAGGCAATCTTTGAATAAAATAACGAATTGAGGCAACACTTCTTTATATGCTCTTGTTTGGTATGCGTTTACTTTAGCTGTGCATGTATGAGAACTCCCTAATCCTGATGACTTTAGGACTCTACCATTTAGGTGAAATGGTTCATGAAACGAGCCTTATATCACATAAGTCATGATTAGTAAAATACTCCAAGCTGATGAGTCCTATAGACAGTAGGAGTGTCAAACTGACTCCTTTAAGGCTTGCTTGTGGGATCACACCCTTAAGAAGGACCACTTTGTTTCATGGAGGTACAAAGTGTATAGTTGATGCGTGCGTGATACATGAGGGCGCTTACTTCAATAAGTAAGTTCACTGAGGTGCCCCGTGTGAGAAGATTCCTAAATGGGAAAGGAAGTTTCTATTTCAGGAAATGGAAACTTCCAGATTAGGAAATATCTCACGAGTTATTGATGTGATTAATTGATCCTTACACTTGAGGTTCCATGTCACTTTGTGAGTTAACTCTGTAGTCTTAGGTATAAGCTTTAAAGGTTGTCGCCTTAGACAACTGATTCAAGGCTTATGCTGGGGCTGCACAAGTGACTCATGAAAGTGAATGAGAATCAAGAAAGGACCTACACTTACATTTGCAAGGTGATCTCTTATTGTGTAAGTCATTCATATGCCATATGGAGTCCTTGGCCAAGGCAGTAGATCAAGACATCAAGAAAAGGGTTTCTTGGATTGAGATCAAATGGATATGAAATGCACTTAGCTTTAAGACCAGATTATTAGGGTTCTGATTATTCCCTTACCCTAGATCTTGGTTGGGAGATAGTAAGTAGGAGGATTGTATCTCACATGAATCAATGACTTAAAGGTTCTGTCGAATCGAGACATTCCAATTCAGCTTAGGGTTAAACACCTGTTGCTAGCCTATGGTCGTTTAATCTGTAGACTGATTAATTAATTAGGGTCACTGCTAATTGAATTGAGAACCTAGAGGGTTACACACAACAACTTGGTTACATGAGTTAAGGCTTTGAAATAATTAAACGAGTTAATCAAGCCAAAAGGGTACCACACGTGTGAATCACACGTGTAGGTCATGTGAGTGACACGTGTCCTTGGGGACACGTGTCTCACACGTGAATATATATTTATGTGATTAAATAATTAATGTATTAATTATTTAGTGGACTTTGGTTTAATTTTGAATTAAAAAGAAAGTCTTATTTTGGAGAAAAATAATCTATTTAATTAATTTTGAATTAATTAATTAGATAAATAAGTTATTTATTAATTAATAAATAAAGTATAATATTATCCAAAAGGGTTTTGGATAGTTTAGCTCTCTTAAAAGTTGATTTGAATTAGAATTCAAATGTAAAAGTTTGTAATTACTTGATGATCAAGTAATAAGAGAGAGGGACCAAATCCTTAGTCCAATAGGACTAGAATCGGCCGCCCTAAGGGGGAGCTCTAGCTCCCCTTAGGGCTAATAGAGAATTCTTTTGGTTCATGTGTTGAACAGCATCCGTTCTCCAAGATCACATAAACCCTAGGTTAAGCCTAAACACTAACTAGAGAACTAGCATCCTTACTAGTTAGATCGCAATCAAGTTGGTGGACTATCTCTAGAGAGCTTCAAGTTAGAAGTTTTTAAAGATTCGAGCTTTACCAAGGAGAGGGGATCAAGCCGCGAGAAGAGCGTTCTTGGGTGGCTTGAAACGTTTCAACAAAGGTTATTGAAAAGTAAGTTTCTAATCTCTATGAATTTGGATTCATGATTGCGAGTTTTCGATCCTTTTGTTGGAAAATTTTTTAAAATTTCGCTGCTTTCTGATTCCTGTTTTCCAACAAATATAACGTACCGGTGTTGGTCAATGACCCCACTGTTGAGCCTTTCCAGTTGCAGCACCGAATATTTCCTCAATTCAGGGTCTTCAAGAAATTTAACCATCATTTTCGCTGACAGATAGTGGGTTTTCATGGATCCCTTCACCAAATCTATTATATGTTGTGTGAGAAATGAAGAAGCGCAATAGATGCTAGGTTTTCGTGGATCCCTTCGTGGAAATAATTGAATTATTTGGAAGAAATCAATCTCTCGTCATCTCGAAATCTTCTGAAAACTCTTCTCTGAAGTCTGTCTCGCTCCCAAGATGCTAGGTTTTTCGATCTCCGAAAGCGTCCCCAAAAATAAGACATCTCGTGCAAATAAATAGTTGCTACAGGAATTCTCCGCCGATAGGTGACACGGGCGTGTCTCCATCCTTCAAAAATCACCAACACGCCCGTGTCTATTAAAAACATGTTGGCGATTTTCTTAGGTGACACAGGCGTGTCACCTTTTCTTCATGTTGGGTGACACGGTCGTGTCACCTCTAACTCTTGAAATCTCAAATCGCCTGTACTGAGACACAGGGGTATCTCGATTTCTTCTAGCCAGGAGACACGATCGTATCTCCTTTCTCCTTGGACTTCTGTACTGAGACACGAGAGTGTCTCGGTTTCTTCTGTGGGTGAGACACGAGCGTGTCCCCTTAAATCCGCCAAAATTCAACTTTTGTCCATACTTGGCTCCGAATTCGCATTTTTCTCTCGTTTCTTAACTCTAATGCAACGAGTACATAATTGAAGCAAATTAAACACATAAGCTCAAGAAACGACATAAAATCAACTCTAATTATCGCTCAAATTCATGCGAATTTTACGCTCAACAAACTCCCCCACACTTGCTTATTGCTTGTCCTTGAGAAATGCAAAAATAAAGAAACCACATCCCCATCAAACCTCGCCTTTAAAGCAATCATTGAACATTTTCCTAAACAAGTCTAGCTTATCAAATCAATTACTCATAAACACAAGATCATTAAAAATAGTATGAAAAGTATACCCTTGTGTAGTGTGTGAATTCGAACGAAACAATGTACTAAGATTAGAATGAACAATTCACAATTTTCGCTAAGTTCCAATCATCAACTTCGGAATACACTCTTTACACCGATCTCCACTAATGGAGTTAACTCAAGACTTGGGATCAGTAGGTCTTTTGAGGTTGTAATGTAGGCTTTGGGTAAGGTTATGGAATATTTGGATAAAAGTGACTACTTACCAAGTTTACATCGTTCAACCTTTACAAAACACGACACTTTCAATTTGCCCTCTAAATTTCCCCCACACTTAGACATTGCTATACAACCACTCTTTTTCCCACTTTCACACTTTGAATAATTTTTCCTTTTCTTTTCTTTTTGCTCTTTTCTTTCTCTCTGTTTTTTCTCATATCTTTTCTTTTTTTCCCCACAACTTTATCTCATTCCTATTTTTTTTCCTCTCTTTACATATATCTCTAAATTTTAATCACAAGAATAATCAAAAGGGGTCAAAAGATAGATACTCAATCTCAAAAGATTTTCTCAAGAATGATCAAACGAGTAAGCCTTGGTGTAAAAACGATCAAGGTGGGTTATACTTTATTGTGCATTCGGCTTATAATGTGGCTAGAAAAAAAAAGTTTGTACAACAATTAGGCTCGGGGGGGTCAATACGACAACGTTATTTAGTGAAAAACGGCTAACAGAAAGGCTTAAATCCTCCGACAACGAATGCCTACTTCACTTCCCAAATCTATCATTAACTCAAAATTTCGCCTCGATAGGACTAAAATGCACCCTAATCAATTCTTAAACTTATTTGAAATTCATAAATTATCCTTCCTAAGCAAAGTACACTATCTCGTTCAAAAGTGCACAAAGTAAAGTGCTCAAAGTGTAAGGGCATACTAACACACTAATTTATCCAATCTCATGCACACTTTCATTAATGCGAAAAGCCTAACTCATTCTAACAAAAGCTCAACGATCAAACCTCAAAGAAAAAGTTCAAGACAGGGGAAAATTTTCAAAATTCTCATATTTTCTCAATTCCTAAGCAATTCTGCAAACTAAAAAGAAGTAAAGCATAAGAAAACTCCCTTATCAATTGTAGACCCGTCAACGTGCTAATCCAACAGCGTAAAACCTGAAACAAGTGACTACAAACCACGGATCAAATGCAAAATAGCAAATGACAATCAACATGCATACTCAAGAAAATTCAAGTCACCACTTCAATGCAAGCAAAAGCACAATTGCATAAAAAGTAAGGAGTTCCTACATACAAAAGCAAAGAATAAGTAGCAACAAGTCAAGTATACAGTTATTAAAGACCCAGATAGAAAGTCAAATAAGCATGTAAAGTAAGGAAAACAGAATCAAGGCTCGGGGGGCTGTTGGGGGCCTCAGAAGTACTGATCAAGTCAGGTGTAGAGACCCTCAAACTGAGTTTCAACATGACTCTGCCATGCATCCATCCTAGCGTCCATGTGAGTCTGCCAAGAATCCATCCTAGCATCCACATGGGTCTCCAAACCCTTAATCCGAGTATGCATCGCAGCCATATCAACCCGGAGCTCAACTAAACCTGCAGTAATATCCCTTGCATACTTCGGAACATCCTCATCCTCTATCTCAGGCACAAATCTAGGGTCAGCAAGCTCAGCCTCAGGGGCATCCTTTATTCCATCAATAATAGCCTTGCGTTAGTCTGAAAGATCAACATACGTAGTGACACCCCAACTGTACATCTGAGTAAGCCTATTTCTACCCTTCTCCGGCCACCATGGTAGCACCTTACCCATCAATGGCCCCGATTGCTACTTGGCGACAATATGCCTGTTTAAGAAATCACGCTCATCAATAAACCGGTACTCAGTCATAGGCATAGCCTTCCTGGGTCACCACCCCACCCTTTGAGCAAATAATGTCACATAACCTCCATGGCCTATGGTCCCCGATCTCTGTCGGCTACCTCTCTCAACTTCCAAAGCAACACATGGGACCTGTCAAATTTTGTGCCATCCTTTATCATGGACATGATGGCCAATTCCATCACATTAATGTGGCTATCACTCTCGTGTTGGGCACAAAAACCTGCTGCCAGAATCCGATGCACAATCCTCCAAGTCAAGGAGCTCAAATAGCTATCGTTAGTGTTCCGTGCCTAGTAATTTGGGGCACCTTCCTTAAGGGGAAAGGACCTCCAAACTTCTTCCCACTGTGCATTATCCCAATCTTTTAAAGTGGAGTGGTCCCTGTGGGGAAATCCCAATACCTTCCTAACGTCATCCATAGTTAATGAGTGATACTTCTTTCCATCAAGTGAAAATCTGAGCTTCTCCTCTACCGGATCATAAGTCATGGTTGTGAAGAGCGCAGCAGTCAACTCAGGATATGTGTTCGCCACCGTTGTTAAAAACGGCATCCAACCTATATTAAAGAACAACACCTTGATGTCATCCCAAACCCCCAACCTTTCCAACATATCTTGCTTGATAAACCGTGTTGGCATGATGTTACGCATGAGATTCCTGTTGTAGGGGTTGCCCACCCCTTCCGAAATGACATTAACCGAATCTCTTCGGTTGGCGGCTTATGGGAGCAGAGGAAGCCCCCTCAATTCTAGGATACTTGTTTCTCCCCATATTAGTTGCAAAGCACAAAAACAACAACCAAGCAAGCATATATCAAGAAAAGTTCACAGTAACATTTCATCGAACACCTTGTGGGCATAGTCTAGGGTGTGAGTTCTTTCTAAGTTCTGTTCAAGCTACCCAACTCCAATGATATTTCACCTCTACATTGTCATAATCAAGTACACAACAACCCACTAACACTATTAAATTCGGACTCAAGAAAGGGGGAAGCAAGAGATTAGGGTTCTATAAATTTATCAACCAAAATCAAGTCAAATTTACTTCTACCCGTCACCCAAACTCTTAACATGCAAATGCTTGAAATTTCTCCCTATATTAACCTAAAAATTAGTCTAAAATTTTAACATTGAAACCTAGGGTTTCAGATTTCTTAGTAAGGAGAATTAGCCCAAAATTGCTTCAGGGAGAAGGGGGATTACTTACAACCAGAAGGAAAGAAGAAAGTGAGTGCGTGTGTGTGCTGAGGTCGCCGGAAAATGGGTACTCCGCCGCTTGGCGTGGTGGAGGTGGTGGTTTTCAGTGTTCTTCAAAGGGAAGGGCAAAACTTGTTGTGTTTGAGAGGGGGGAAAATCTCAGTTAAAGGGGAAAATTTTATAACTAAAATCGCTCCTCACTTGACCAAAACATACCAGCGTTTTTGACATGACACGACCGTGTTATAATTTTGCTTAACCGGGAGACACGCCTGTGTCTTCCCCTACCCGAATCTCCTGTATTGAGACACGGGGGTGTCTCAGGTTGTATTGGGGGAGAGACACGCCCGTGTCACTTCTGTGCCTAAACTCTCTGTGTCTCAGTTTATTCTATCCATGGGACACGCCCGGTGTCCCCTTAAAATTATCAAATTCTGAGTGGTCGAAAAGTACTCCTATCCCACACAAATCTCGGTGCTTAATCACGTTAATATAACCAATTAACTCAGATTTTTCTAGATAACCATAGTGCACCAATCAATAACACAGAAGCAGTCAAATATCGCAAGTTTTGCAAGTCAACACATTAGTTCATCCCTCAAAATATCACACAAACCAAACACATGCACATTCATAAAGCACAGTAAATGGACCTCAAATACGACATCGTGCCTCAAATCACGGTCCTTGCACTCATCCCAAACCCCAAAAAAGCACATCAACTAACCTGCATCACGAGAAACAAGAAACATAAGATCAACGAAGGACAAAGAAAACGAAAGAAAAGAAAAGAAAGAAAGAAGAGAAGGGAAAGAGAAAGTAGTTCTAAGTTATAGTCGTTAGCTTGACTTTGGAACCCGGATTAGTTTGAGGGAATCGTTAGCACACACGAGGTGTGTTTTTCGATGGGCTCGCTAACCAGATACGGCTTCAATCTCTGCCCATTCACCACAAATGTGCCCGTAGTCTCATTTCCTATCTCCACAGCCCCACTTGGCATCACCTTAACAACTCGAAATGGACCAGACCAACTGGACTTCAATTTTCCGGGGAACAACTTCAATCGAGAGTTGAACAACAACACCAATTGTCCCACTTTAGATTCCTTCACCCGGATGTGCTTATCATGCCATCTTTTCGTTCTCTATTTATAAACCTTGGCATTCTCGTATGCATTTAACCAAAATTCCTCCAACTCATGTAATTGCAACACCCTCTTCTCTCCAGTTTGCTTGACATCAAAATTAATGGCCCTAATGGCCCAATATGCCTTTGCTCGAGCTCAAGCGGAAGATGGCACGCCTTACCATAAACCAACTTATATAGGGATGTTCCGATAGGCATTTTAAAATCCGTTCTGTATGCCCACAATGCATCATCCAACTTAGATGCCCAATCCTTCCTCAAGCTACTCACAGTCTTCTCTAGAATCCGCTTAATTCCCTATTGGAAATCTCAACTTTCCCACTCGATTGGGGATGATACAGAGTCGCCACTCGATGATGAACTCCATACTTCTTCAAAAGGATCTCGAGAGGCTTATTGCAAAAATGGGAACCTCCATCACCCATAAGAGCTTGTGGAACTCCAAATCGACTAAAAATATTCTTCCTCAGAAATTTCAACGCAACTTTGGAGTCATTCGTAGGAGTAGCCACGGCTTCCACCCACTTAGAAATGTAATCAATCCCCACTAAAATGTACTTGTTTCCATAGGAAGACAAGAATGGACCCATGAAATCAATACCCCAAACGTCGAAAAGCTCAATCTCCAAAATATATCTCAAAGGCATCTCGTCCCTCTTTTCTATATTCCCCGTTCTCTGACATGCATCACACTTAGTCACAAACTCATGCGCATCCTTAAACAGTGAAGGCTACCAAAATCCAGACTGTAATGCCTTTGCAGCTGTTTTACTTGCACTCGCATGACCTCCATAAGGGCTATGATATAACACTTTCTCAATCTCATCCTGAGGCACACATCTCCTCACCAAATCATCTGAACAGTGTTTGTACGGCACAACTCTACTGACCAAGTAATTCATGAAATCTGCATACCATGGCATTCCAGAATCCACCTTAAACAGTTGCTCGTCTGGGAAATTCTCTACAATAGCTTCCTCTCCATCTTCAATCTTATCCTCAAACTTCAATCTAGACAAATGATCAGCCACCACATTCTCTGTTCCCTTTTTTTCTCGGATCTCCAAATCAAATTCCTGAAGTAACAGGATCCATCTAATCAATCTCGGTTTGGAGTCCTTCTTTGATAGCAACTACTTAATGGCTGCGTGATCCGTGTAAACCACTGTCTTCGAACCTATCAAGTAAGAATGAAATTTATCAAATGCATGCACAATTGCTAACAATTCTTTTTCAGTGGTGGTATAATTTAATTGTGCATCATTAAGTGTTTTGCTAGAATATGCTATAACATGTAAACGTTTCTCCCTTTTTTAGCCAAGTATAACTCCTATGGCCAAGTCACTCGCATCGCACATTAGCTCGAATGGTAGATTCCAATCTGGTACCACCATAATCGGAGCTGAGGTAAGCTCCTTCTTCAACCTGTCTAAAGCAAGCAAACACTCATTATCAAACACAAATTCAGCATCCTTTTGTAAAAGCTTGCAAAGAGGTAAAGTAATCTTGGAGAAATTCTTGATAAAAATAAAATCTAGCATGACCAAGGAACCTCCTAACTCCCTTAATGTTGCTTGGCGGTGGCAACTTTATAATCACTTCAATTCTGGCTTTATCAACTTCAATCCCCTTTTTCGAAACTCTATGACCTAACACAATTCCCTCATTTACCATGAAGTGGCACTTCTCCCAATTTAAAACCAAGTTAGTTTCTTCACATCTCTGCAAAACTTGGGTTAGATTATACAAGCACAAATCGAAAGAGGAACCAAATACAGAAAAATCATCCATAAATATCTCCATGGTACGCTCAATAAAATCAGAAAATATAGCCATCATGCATCTCTGAAACGTAGCTGGGGCATTACAGAGCCCAAATGACATCCTCCTAAACGCGAAAGTGCCATAAGGACAAATAAAAGTGCATTTTTCCTGATCTTCCGGAGTTATAGCTATCTGATTATAACCCGAATACCCATCCAGAAAACAGTAATATGCATGCCCAACTAATCTCTCTAACATCTGATCAATGAAGGGAAGGGAGAAGTGATCTTTTCATGTTACATTATTCAATTTCCTATAATCTATACAAACTCTCCACCATGTGACCGTCCTAGTTGGAATTAGCTCATTATTCTCGTTTTTGACCACAATCATCCCTCCTTTCTTAGGTACAACCTGTACAGGACTAACCCACTTACTATCTGAGATGGGATAAATGATCCCGACATTTAGCAATTTAATTACCTCAGCTCTAACAGCTTCTTTCATGTTCGGGTTTAACCTGCGTTGGTGTTCTACAGAGGGCTTATGCTCATCTTCCATCAAAATTTTATGTATGCAAATGGTTGGGCTAATCCCCTTTATATCAGAAATAGTCCACCCTATTATTTTTTTATGATCCCTCAAAACCCTCAACAAAGCATCTAATTGTATCTCAGATAAATCAGCATAAACAACAACAGGCAATGTATCAGATTCACCTAACAATGCATATTTCAAATGATTCGGGAGGGGTTTTAATTCCAAACTAGGAGCCTTAACAATCAAAGGAGGAGGAGTGGGCTTACCCGTACCTAACTCCTCACAGATAAACTTTTGCCTGAATGATACAAATGGGATCGTCTCTAGTGCCTTTGAGTAGACAGCGATTTCTTCAAGCAATTCCTCCCCATCTATTCTCTCTTCCAATCCCTGCAAACATAACTCAAGAGAGTCATCTTGTAGCATTGAAATCGAAGTAAGATCTTCTACCATGAAACACTTCTCTTCCATCACCGGTCCCTTTACAGCCTTGAACAAGTTAAACTCCACTTGTTCTTCCCCCACTCTTAGAGTTAACACTCCATTCTTCACATCAATCAATGCCCCAGTCGTGGCTAGGAAAGGTCTTCCTAGAATCAATGGCATATCTCGGTCCTCTTCCATATCAAGCACGAGAAAGTCTACCGGAAGGTAGAACTTCCCAACCCTTACAAGGACGTTTTCCAAGATTCCAGTAGGATATGTGATGGATCGATCAGCTATTTGTAGTGAAACTGTAGTCGGCTTCAAAACATCCAAACCTAATTTCCTACAAATAAAAAAAAGCATTAAACTTACACTAGCACCAAGATCACATAAAGCTTTATTGAAAGTTAAATTTCCAATAGTACAAGGGATTGAAAAACTCCTTGGATCCTTAAGCATCAGGGGAAGCTCATGTTGGATAATAGCACTGCACTCCTCAGTAAGTGTAATCGTGGCATACTCCTCCAATTTCCTTTTTTTTTTGACAGGATCTCATTCAAAAACTTGACATAAGTCGGCATTTGTGCTAGTGCCTCTGCAAAAGGAATGTTGATGTGTAGCTCCTTGAATATGCTCAAAAACTTTTCAAACTGTTTTTCCAACTTCTGCTTCTGTAATATTTGAGGAAAAGGAACCGGTGGCACATATTCCTTGGGTGCCACAATCACCTTTGGCTTTGAGGGGAGCTCATCCTTTTTATCCTCTATGTTCCTCTTCTCAGTCTTAACCTCCTCCTCAACTTTCTCACCAACTCTGTTGTCTACATCAGAATCTGTAGGCAACTTTGGTCCTTCGTACTCTTTACCACTTCTTAAGCTTATGGCCTTACAGTGCTCTCTAGGGTTATTCTCAGTTTGACTAGGTAACATTCCTTGGCCCTCGTATTCAAAGATTGGGCAATCTGACCAATTTGAGTCTCCAAATTCCTATTCTGATTCACCACCTGTTCTACTTGGGTTTCTAATTTCTGATACCTATCCGAAGACACGGCTATGAATTTCTCAAGTACAGCCTCCCATCCTTGCTTTTGTTCCTATTGAGGTGGGTTTTGAGGAGGGTAAGGTGGATGAGGTGGTGGGCGTGGTATGGAGCCCGTGGTCTCGGTTGGAATTGAGGCTTTGGTTGGAATTGTGGTCTAGGTTGGGGTGGTTGTTGGACTCCTTGATTGTTGGACCAAGATAGATGGGGATAGTTTTTCCAACCTGGGTTATAGGTGTTTGAGTAAGGATCATTCACCGGTTTTGAATTATTTGCATAACTCACTTGCTCTTATACCTGTTCACCTGCATTTGTATAAGGACACACGTTAAACGGATGTGGACCACCAAAAATCTCACAAATTACCTGCACTGGTTGGGCATGTGTCCCGATTGCATTCACAGAAAGTTGGTCAAATTTCTTGTTAAGAGCCTCAATTTTGGCATTAATGGCGGTTAGGCCATCTAGCTCTAAGACTCCCGCTGTCCCCTTGGTTGGTTGAGAATGGCTCCTCTCATGCACAAAACCATCATTTTGTGCCATGTTGTCTAACAGTTTAATAACAACCGTTTCAGATTTTCACAAGAATGCTCCGCCAGCTGCAACATCCATCGCCCCTCTCAAAGTTGTGGACATCCCATTGTAGAACATCTGTATCAATAGCCAACCCGGGATGCCATGATGTGGGCATTTCTTTTGCAAATCCTTTAATCTCTCCCAAGCCTCATAGAAGGACTCCCTATCCAATTGTCTGAAGCCTTGAATATCATTCCTGTACTTCGTGGTTTTACTAAGTAGGAAAAACTTAGCTAGGAAAGCCTGAGAAAGTGCGTCCCAGCTCTGAAAGGATTCATGTGGTACAATACTTAACCACACTTTAGCTAGTTCCCTTAGTGAGAACGGGAAAAGCCTGACTCGGATGGCATCGGGTGTGATATTGTGGATCTTGAAATTATCGAACACCTCAAGAAAATACTCAAGATGTGATGTTGGATCCTCCAGTGGTAACCCTAAAAACGGATTGTTCTGCAGCAGACTGATTATAGCTGGTTTGATCTCAAATTTGTTTGCTGCAATTGGGGGACGGACTGCATTCTGAATTGCCCCAACATTCGACAAGTTGTAATCTCTCAGTGTCGGTGGTGGTGGGTCTTGAGGCGGGTCGACCCTTACATTATTTGGATTGTTGGGATCGTCAGCCATCGGTTTGGTAGTGGATTTCTTGCCTTGTTTTCCCTTCCTCCTAATAGTACTAAGTGTTCTCTCAATTTCCGGATCGTAAGATACTAGTTCCGGATTTTGAGATCGTCGCATGCACACCATGAACCTGTACAAAGGCAGCAAAATTCCTTAGTTCAATTCCACAATGACAAAAGACTAAGAACACAAAGTGAAGTAATGGTCTAAAGCACTAGATCAAAATATTTAAGTAATATTGATTTAAAACGCCTTCCCCGGCAACGACGCCAAAAACTTGTTATGATTTTAAGTTAAAACCGATCGTGCTAGTGTACACTGCCAATATACGCGTAGCACAATAGGATCGTACCCACAGGGAAGGAAAATCAATCACTACTTTTATACTTAATTCTAATCCAAAGACCGAACGATTATCAAGTTGGTTGTTTAACTACTAAAACGAAATTGAACAATTAACTAGAAGAAAACACAATTAACTGATTTAGGCACAGATTAAAATCAACAAACTAATTAGGCCAGGGAGTAACAACTATACATGCATGATTCAATATAATACTCGGTTGACAAGTGCAATTCTACAACCTAGTCACTTAGATTCGTATTATCCTTTTTCAAAGTATAAACGAGTGTTTAATTAATTTCAACATTTGTTCTCACAATCATCAATAACCAATTAAACCAATATGACCAAAACTAGTGAAATTCAGATTTTAGTGGCTTGGCATGGAATAAGAATTACGAGTTATATAGATTAAGAACTAAATCTCTTTAAATTGTAAATCTACTAGTTATGAAATGTCACAATTACCATCAATCTTTTGATTATTAGGCAATCCTAGATTATGCTAAGTTGGCCAAACCGTTGCAATTAAATTAAACCAAGTTTTCACAACTAAGAATTAGCACAAATCATTCAAGCATTATATCAAACACTTAGCATGCATTCATCATCACTCCCCTAGCCCTAAGGATTTAGCTACTCATAATTGACTCAAAATCCATAAAACTAAAGGAAATTGCATTAATTGAAATGAAGGTCTTCATGTCTAAACAAATTCTCAAAACCAAACTCATAAACATTCATGAACACAGAAAAACGAATCTAAACGTTCTAAACGAATTAAAGCTAAAATTAGAGGAATTAGTTTGATACTAAAAAGCAATAAATAAATCGAAAATAATTGAATTGTTTGGAAGAAATCAATCTCTCGTCGTCTCGAAATCTTCTGAAAACTCTTCTCTCAAATCCGTCTTGCTCCCAAGATCTGATCTGATTTTTCGATCCTTTATTAGCTAACATTTCTGCCACCGCCTTGCCTTCTCTATACACATGTGTTAGCTTGATTTGCATTCCTTTAGTGAGATTCTTGTTTTTGGTTATTAGGTTTTGTGCCCTAAGACCACCCATGCTCCCTCTGCTAAGGATATCTATCACTACTCCCGTATCAATCTCGAGCCAAAGGTTCCAACAACCAAGATTACTGGCCTCACGAATGCCCTCCACCATCACTTCCATCTTCGCTATGATATTCGTAGATAACCCAATAGTGGCACTGCAAGCCATGAGAAGGCCCCCATTATAGTCACATAACACCCCAACAATACCTGCAGGGCCTGGATTTCCAAGTATTGATCCGTCCGAGTTCAATTTGTACTAGCCCTCCTTCGAAAGACGCCACTTGACCACAATCTGGCATTTTCACCTAGGTTTCCAAACTTGAACGCCAAACAATACTACAAGGTGCACATCCCCTCACCACCAAGAATAATTAATTCTCCTTGTTCTGATAAGCAAGTACAAGTGATTACAAACACGGTGTCTAATATCGTACGGATTAAATGTTCCACTATTGTATTTGGCGTTGTTGCGTTCTAACCACGTATACCATAGCACCAAGATCGGGATCATTATTCGTGCATGTTTCTTCGAGCTATAAAGGATCTTACCTATTCATTCAAAAAATTTGCCGGGCTGGAAGAATTTGTGCAGGATACACCAAATCGATCCCCGAAATAAGCGCTAAACCCCGAGCCATCTTTTGAGATTCAACAAAGAGATCTTGTCGAGATTGATTCCTTTTCATTAAAGTCGATCATCAATCAGGATCCAATCATTTAAAAGTCTCAACATGAAAACCAAGATCGTCAGCGTGAGATTTGTCGACCATATAACCTCCCAAATAGTAGAACGAGGATGCCTTTGGCGCATAATTTCCCACGCTGATTTCACTGGTAAACCTCCTGAAGAACTCTCAAGCCATAGAGGCCTATCTTGTCCTTCCAGATCGATTGGGACCTGTAATATCTCATCTTTAATTTGCTATCCAAAGAGCCCTTTAATTTTAGCTACATCCCAGGTTTTGTCTTGCCATAAATTAGCTACCTTTCCATCATTTATATCACTTTCCACTTTTGTCTCAAGTATACTCTCTTGCATCCACCGATTGTGTATGATTGAGAAGTTCCCGTAGCCAATACTCCAGCCTACGTAACGTTCAGCCACCTCTCTAATCATGCTTAAGCGACGCCAAGTATGTGAGTGGTTAGGCTTCACCGCAGCCTTGCTCGGGTGAGCCCCTGAACAATATTTCCTCCTCATAAAATTAGACCAAATGTTATTCTGAGTTCGGAGCCTCCACCAAAGCTTTCATATGAAAGAATTTATTAAATCATTCATATTTTGGCTTCCCAAACCCCTCTCATTTGTAGGAAAGCATGTTTTCTCCCAGCTAGCCCAATGTAACTGTCTGTGTTCCGAGTCCGAACCCCAAAAGAACTTATTGCAAAGTCGTTGAATCAATCCCGTGACATTCTTAGGTGGGTCTAGGACATGGAAGAGATAGATCTGCATAGAATAAAGCATAACTTTTATAAGTTGGAGTTGACCTCCATGTGATAGCATGACAGCCTCCCACCCTTGGAGTCTTTTCCTTATTTTGTCCATAATGTCTTCAAAAAACCTTGTGTGCTTTTTTCCTGTAAAGATTGGGGTGTCGAAATATTTCATAGGAAGGGATCCCTATTTAAATCCCAAGATTTCTTTCACTGTATTGGGCGCCCATTCTCTATTCCTACTAACATAAAACTCACTCTTATCAACATTAACTTTCTGTTCGGATAAGGCCTCAAAGATAGTCAGCAGCTATCACAAATAACGAGGAGATAGAGGATCGCCCTGTCGAAGACCTCTCGACGATTTAAAGATTCCTTCTAAAGACCCGTTAACCACAACCGAAAACCAGCAGTTAGAGATATATTGGTACATCCATTCTGTCCATTTCTCTAGGAAGCCCTTGTGTTGGAGAACCTTTAAAAGGAAACCCCAATCAAAACGATCATAAGCCTTTGCATGTCCAATTTCAGAATCACATTTTGATCGCATCTTTGACTGTTAAGAGTGTTGGCTAATTCTTGGGCAAGGAGGATATTGTCACTGATGAGTCTAGCTCTGATAAAACCACTTTGGTTCGGCGAAGTCACCTTTGGGAGCACTAAAGCCAACCTATTATTAAGAACCTTGGTTAGGATCTTATTTGAAACATTGCAGAGACTAATTGGGCGGTAATCACTCCAATAAATTGGATTCTCCTTCTTTGGTATAAGGGCTATGGTGGTAGCAGTTAATGCTCTTAGTATCGGAGAACTATCCCAGAAATCCCACATCGCTGCACATATATCTTCTACAATAATATCCCAAAAATTCTGGTAGAAACCCGACCCAAAACCATCCGGCCTTGCTGCACTTTGAGGTGAGAAATCCCGAACAACATTTTTAATTTCTTCCATAGAAGGCTGAATACATAAGTTATCCACCTTAGTTTGGTTAAGAGAAGGTGTTATCACATTGCTGTCAAAGCTTTCAAATTGAAGTTCGATTGTTTCGTCAGCAGGCTCGTATAATATACATTAGCTGAGGCCCGTAATTGACTATTCTCTATAATTTCAGCTCCTCCCTCTAAAATACTCCGAATAGAAGACCGAAATCTTTTTTTCTTGACCAGTGAATGGAAATAACCTACGTTTCCCTCGCCCTCCGAACCAACTAGCAAACTTGACGAGTCAATTTCAAGATGACTCGGTTTGAAATCGAACTGGATCGAGTTAGATTCGAGCTCCATCAAACCCAAGCTGAGGTTCGAGTCCATCTCGATCTTTCTGTCGCAAAGCTCGTGGCTTGCGAGTTGGTCCACGAGCCTGTGTTATACATATTTATAGATTATATATATTGATAAGGAAAAATCTCGTGTTGCTGAGAGGGCGCCACATGTTGCCGCCTGACAGCCTGTTGGGGGTCTTGCAGGACGCCCTGCCTATGTTAGCTACCTCGACCTAGAGTCTGTTTCTCCTCGAGTCAATACTTATACCAATAGTTTGGGAAGCTTTAACTCTTCTTTTCCTGGCTCCCACGTTCCTCGACCTAAGGTGGTCATTGATCTAGAGGGACCCTCGAGCGAGACGTGATGTTTAGCCAGAGAACCCAGTACAAGCACTACGTTCCTCTCTGTAGAAGCATTAAATGTGTCTCATATCTTATATTTTATCTGCAACCCTCCTGACAAGGCAGATACAAGGAGCCATGCCGTGAATGACTAGCGTCATGCTTCGGCATGCCTGTAGTCCTTCACCTTTGACTGTGTGTACTTACACACGTCAAGCTCCCAGCTATAAATAACATTTCATTTATAACTTCGGTACGATACTATTTCCATATTAAATACACTCCTACCTACTCACACATATCGACCCAACTTGATCAAAGTGTCTAACTTGAGTATCGTAGTGCCAAAATGGGTTCAATCCCCACATTCCCCCGTTTTGGCCTTTGAGCTCACATTTTCTCACTTGTGTAGATTCCAGATGTTCTAGAGCTTCTCCATGATTAAAAATTGTTGGGTAATTGAAAGTCCATATCTGTCATTCCGTACATAGCTGGATTTGGACACTGTCATCTTAGCGTCATCTATAGGAAAATGTGTTCAAAAAGCTGTGTTTTCCTACAATAATGGTGCAAGCTCGTTATAGAAGTTGTGTCTACAGCGAAGATGGGGAGAAGATATTCCCAGATCTTAATGCTCCCAGAGCCAGTTATTCATCTCCTCCCCCAGGCACTACAATTGCGAAAGCAGGTGCAAGTGCCCCTATAAGAGTTGTCCTTCCAGAGGCAGAGTTGGCTGCCTATTTTGAACAACGTAAGGCAGAGGCCCTTGCTGCTATAAAAGAAAATAGGGAGCCCAACATGCCCACCAAGCCAAGGGCCAGCCTGTACACGGTTACTCATCAAACCGTGGCTTATCCTCTAGCTTTTGTACCCCCTTGTAATATGCTGTCCAGCAGCCAGGATATTCGGGGTACAACAACTAGCTTATCATCAGGCTCATTATATCCAACCAGCTTATGATCAAAGTGTCTAACTTGAGTATCGTAGTTCCAAAACGGGTCCAATCCCCATATTCTTCCATTTTAGCCTTTGAGCTCACGTTTGCTCACTTGTGCAGCTTCCAGATGTTCTAGAGCTTTCCCACGGTTACAAATTATTGGGTAATTGGAAGTCCATGTCTGTCATTCCGTACATAGCTGGATTTGGACACCGTCATCTTGGCGTCGTCTGTGGGAAAATCTGTTCAAAAAGCTATGTTTTTCTACAATAACGGTGCAAACTCGTTATGGAAGTTGTGTCTACAGCCAAGATGGGGAGTAGCTATTCCCAGATCTTAATGCTCCCAGAGCCAGTTATCTGTCTCCTCCCCCAGGCACTACAATTACAGAAGCAACCGCAACTCCCCCAGGCACTACAATTACAGAAGCAGCCGCAAGTTCCCCTGTAAGAGTTATCCTTCCAGAGGCAGAGTTGGCTGCCTATTTTGAACAATGTAAGACGGAGGCCCATGCTGTTACAAAAGAAAATAGGGAGCCCAACATGTCTGCCATGCCAAGGGCCAGCCTGTACACGGTTATTGATCAAATCGTGGCTTATCCTCCAGCTTTGGCACCCCCTTGCAATATGCTGTCCAACAGCCAGGATACTGGGGATATCCGCAACCAGCTTATCATCAGGCTCAATATATCCAACCATCACCTCCCGCCATTTACATAGTCGGAGAAGCAGGAGCACCATATCAGGTCCATCCTGATGCACATTTTGGAGAAAGGGATGGTGACAGTGCAAACTTGCCACACAATCGCGGCCAAAGAAAGAGTGGACGGAAAAGAGAGGTTGAAAGGCCATCACAAATTTGTAGGAGCATGAGTCCTGATGATAGAGGGGCCCGCCACATTGCCTGACCACTAGTGAAATCAAGAGGAACACCTCACTTCCTCGTAATTTCCAAGTTTTTGATAGATTGGGGAATAGGGTTAAACCCAACGCTTACCTACGTGCTAACAAGGGACATTGGATGGGGTAAGATTATTTAAGAAGCCAACATCCACGAAGGAATCAACATGAGTAGCAAGTCTAAAAGGGTTAAGATTCAGAGTATATATACAAAAGAAGGAGTTTTCTTATGCTCCCCGCAATCGAGCTACCAGGGCTCGATTGCCAACAGTCCAGGAGATAGGCCGGCCAAATCGTCGAGTGCAGGTATATTATAGTTTATGTGGATGATATGATAGTTAAAAGTGAGAAACAATACTCTGACTTGGAAGATCTCAAGAGAACTTTCGACATCCTGAGAAAATATGGGATGAACCTAAATCCATCCAAGTGCATGTTTGGTGTTCGAGAGAGAAAATTCCTCGGATACATGGTCAGAAAGCGAGGGATTGAAGCTAACCGAGAGAAGATCAAGGTAATTCTAAATATCCCATTACCCAAGAATGTTCGTCAAGTCCAGGCCTTAGTCGGGAAGATAATCTCACTTAATAGATTCATGTCTCGGTTTGTCGATAGAAATCTACCCTTCTTCAAGATCTTGCGCAACACTAGGGATTTTTCTTGAATGGAGGAATGTGAAAAGGCTCTATAAGACATGAAGTTATACCTTTCGTGTGCTCCACTATTAGACAAATCGATCGAGAGTGAGAATTTGCTTCTCTATCGCTCGGTTTCGTAAGATGCTGGGAGTGTTGTACTTGTTGTAGTCAGGGACAGAAAACACTTGCATGTATACTATCTCAACAAGACTCTTCAAGGGGAATTTCTAGGCTTTTTGTAACCGTACTTATGAATCAGCATCTTAAGGAAGTTCTCACGAAACCAGATATTTTCGACAGATTAATCAAATGGGCAATCGAATTCAGTCAGTTTGACATTAGTTTTGAACTAAGAACATCCATTCAAGAGTAGGTGTTGGCTGACTTGCTTGTCGAGCAATTCAACCTTGATACAACACCTGAGGATTCTGAGGGCATGCGGATCCTACATATAGATGGTCCATCAACTTCCTAGGGGGGGGGTGGAGCAAGGGTAACTCTTAGAGATTCTGAAAAAATCAAAATGGATTATGCGATCAAGCTGGATTTCCAATTCACTAACAATGAGACTAAGTATGAAGACCTCATTCAGGGATTAAATATAGTCTTTGAAAATGGTGAATAACATCTAGGGATGCAAACAACTCCCACTGATCAGCCATAGACTTTGCACCCAATGAAATAAGGTGGTCCTTCTTAAGGGCGTGATCACACGAACAAGCTTCGAGCGAGTCATATCGATACTCCCACTGTCTATTGGACTCATCATCTTGGAGTGATCTCTAATCATGACTTATGTGATTTAGGGCTAGTTTCATGAACCACTTCACCTAAGTGATAGAGTCTTATAAGTCATTTAGATTAGGGGAGTTCTTATACATGCGCAGTTAGAAGTAAACATACAATCAAACAAGAGCATAGAAAGAAGTGTTGCCTTATGATCGAATCGGTTCGTTTATTATTCAAAGATCGACTGTGATTTACAAATGGAAAAGTACAAAGCAGATTACAACATCGGCTTTAAGGGAACTATTCCTAACAATATGATGTATTATGCTTTGTGTAATAATATTATGTTATGAAATTCGATATGTTAACACGAGTTATGAATGTGAATGCTTAAGTGCTTCCATATGCCATCTCATTTGCATTCATATGCATCGCCGTGCGTCTAATTATTTCATCATCGAGTGTAAGTCTTGGGTTTCATGTTTATTTATCACAAAGTCCTTTCCGAAGGACGTCAAGTCCGAGACGTAGGTGTTTGAGATGCCCGTTTAGATCCCTCTTTTGCTCTCTTTTGTTTCAAGGTGAGGTTTAAGATCGTTTATTTTAGTTATGCGACCTATGGCCTAAATGTGATGATTTCTCACCCCCCATGCGACTATATATCATGTATATAGTTAAATATGTGTCATGTGAGCTATGTTTATGACCTTGTGAATACGATTTTGATTACAAAAAGTACTATGTATAATCATACATAAGCTTGTGTTTTTGAAAGAAATATGTACGTTATGTTAGGATATGTTGCGAGTTAAGCCTTGAAAGATAGGTACATGTTTTGTTGTGATATGATGGGCCCCGGAGATTATGGGTTTGGAAATTCGGTACAAAAACGGGCCATCGGTGTAAATCCCAGACGTAGTTTTTAATTGAAGTACTTACGCGCGACTCATGGAGTAGGGGAAGCGTAGTGCTTTGAGCCTTCGGTGTGAACCAGGGAAGGCATAATGTACGATCATTACCCCATGTGTATATGTAAATAGGTTAGTAAGGGTTAGCTACCCCGAACCACCATGGTGTGTGGATGGATTTGATTTATGATTTTGGTTTTCTTTATATGTATGTATGAGGTGTCAAGGATGGAAGGCTCGTATTCACCGAGCATTTGTTTATGTTTACGCTATGTTGGATTATGAAATGGTTTAGGATTTCTTTTATGTATATTACGTTAATCTCTTTTGAAAATGACTTTGGTTTGCAGAACCCTAATCCCGGTTCATATCCTTCTTTCTAATACGTGTTATGCTCTATATTTATGTAGTGTGTGGGTGTGAGATAGCCCCCCTCAGTCAGTCAGTTGACTGACCCTTCTTTTCCAACCTTTAGTTGCAGGTTTTTGCTCGAGCCAAGTGGAGAAGTGAGTCGTTGAGTCTCACTAGCTTATTTAGGTCAAGTTTGCATATCATCTCGCATACTTTTAGGATCTTATGTATGACTTTGTTTAAAGATTGTATTTATGATACTTTTGTTGGAGATTATTGTCATATTTGGCCTTGATGGCGTATTTATGTATTAAGCTTGATCTTGTTGAACTTGTATGATGATCCTTATGCATGCTTCCGCATTAATTATTTGTTTTTGCTTGCTCTTCTCCAAGTTTAGCCCCGCTTAGCCTAGTGTGTATGTGTAGGTCCCCGTTCGCTTTGAATTGGGCACATGTATGGACTTTTATTTCATATGTGTGCTCGAGTCTAAGAGCGAGGGATGTGGTGGCCCACCGCTCCGGGCGCTACACCTCTACCTCTCAAGAGATAGGAGTGGGAATATCCCTAGTAAGCTCGAAAGATTAAAAGCTTGATTTTGCCATCTTCATATATTTTTCTATGACCAATAATGAAGCGAAGTATGAGGCGCTGATAGCAAGGCTACAAATCGCCAGAGATCATAGTATTGAAAGGCTAGCGGTTGTCACAGATTCCCAATTGGTGGCAAACCAAGTTGAAGGGGCATATGAGACGAGAGAGGTTTCCATGATGAAGGACTTGGCTAAGGTCAAATCCTTGTCACCAGAATTTAAAGAGTTTAAGATACAGCAAGTGCCGACAGAGGAGAACATAAGAGCAGATTCCCTATCCAAATTCACAAATGGATTGAGAGGTTCAAATGAACAAATCATCTACCTCTCGACCTAGGGAAGGGTAATCAATATGAAAGCTGAAGAAGTATGCTTAATTAAGCCAGTTGAACCTTGTTAGTTACATGAGATAATACTTTTCCTTAGAGAATACACACTTCCATCTAATTGAAATAAAGCTAGACACCTTAAATACAGAGTTGCAAGTTACTCTCTCAATTCAGAAGACATGTTATACAAAAGATCTTTCATGGGTTTAACTAAAAGATGCCTTCGACCGTCACGAGCTCAAGAAATGCTCGAAGAAATCCACAGTGGACAGTGTGAGAATCACGCGGGTGGTCGATCCTTGGCCAAAAAGGTCTCAAAATGTGGTTTTATTGGCCCATTCTAAATCAAGATGCCAAAGAATACGCCCGAAAATGTGTTAACTTCCAAAAGCACACAAATATTCCTCATCAATACCCCGCCGATATGATTCCGGTTGATTTATTCTGGCGTTTTGATCAATGGGGAATCAACATAGTGGGTCTACTCCCATTAGCAACAAGTCTGAGGTAGTTTCTCATGGTTGTTGTGGAATATTTCTCTAAATGGGTAGGGGCTCAACCAGCAACAAAAATCAAAGACAATGTCATCCAAACCTTCTTATGGCAATTTGTGGGTTTAGTGTCCCTAGAGATGTCATTTACGATAATGGAATGCAATTTCAAAGTGCAAGTATGGGAATCAGCCAGAGATTCCCATCAGTTCGCCACCCTTAAGAAAATAGCCAAGTTGAAGTTACTAATCACATCATATTCAGAATTACAGACTCAACTCGAAGCCAAGAAAGGAACCTGGGTCAACGCGAATTAGATGGTGTTTTATGGGCTTACCGAATCACACCCTGAACATCCACAGGGTTAACCTTTCTCAATGGTCTATGAATCTGAATAAATGATTCCAGCTGAACTATTACATTAGACAGCTTGAGTTTCCAACTATCAGCTAGCCAGAAATACAGAAGATCAAGCGTACGAGCTTGATACTATTGAAGAAATCAGGCAGAAGGGGTACCAATACATGTAGCAATATCGAGTCACAGTGGCTAGAAGTTACAATAAGGTCGTTTGACCCAGGACTTTCTAGATTGGCGACCTACTTCTCAAAAAGGTCGAGTTAACCAAGCATGTGGGCAAGCTCCAACCTAAATGTGAAGGTCTTTATAGAGTTGCAGAGATGGGGGAAAACAAGTCCTACCATTTAGAAGAGCTTGATAGGACCCCCATTCCCAGATCATGGAATGCTCACAATCTCAAGAAATTTTATGTGTAAATAGAGTTGAAATATAATTATCCCTTGTACTTAACTCTATTTTTATCAATGAAAGTGAATTTTCAATCCATATGAATGTTTGTCACTTAGTTTGCTTTTAAATAATCGTCTTATATGCTTAAAGGCATTCGATATTCTATCATGCTTTAAAGGGGGGTGTCTCCCAACTTGCTATCCAGAATGTTGAATTAATAGGTAAGAAACTAATTCGACCAAGTTGAGTTTATGTTTGACTAATTGGTTTCATAAACTGTCAATCGATTAAGTTTAGTAGTTTCGAGTGTAGGAGTTCAACTCCATCTTGAGTTATGATTTGCGGTAGTTTAAGTCAAGGGAAATGTCAAACATCAAAGTCCATCTCTACTTCCGACCCATTACTTTATAAACATCAAAGTAAACAGTTAAAAGATGAAATTCGAAGAACAACGAAAAATACAACTTCTTCATTTTAGTAAAAAGAGGTCAAGCCCCGATGAAGTTACAAATTGAGGCCTTATTGGCCAATTACAGTGCAAAGGAAGATGGAAGAAAATTTTCAAAAAGTTGGGGAAGTGGCTTCAGTGGCTACTGGCTCAGGGGGAAGAGATGTTGTAGCTACCTCAGTCGATCCTTCAGCTGGGGGTAGAGTGTTGATGGGTAAACCTGCAATAGGAATAGAATTTACCGGTTAGCGGGCTATTGCTTCCTAGGTCCCCAACCCACTGCTTGAGCCTTAGAAAGAAGAAAGGATCTCTTTTTGGCTTCCTCGAGTACGACTGGCTCTAGCATTAGGCATTGTGGCTCAAGGCATTTCTCGTGTTTAGCCTCCGCCCACTCGATAACCCAACCAAAGGGCCCCTTGCTCCAATTTGGATCTTCTTATTCATTTTCTTCTCAGGAGCCTTCTCGTTCATATCATTCAATTCCCCCCATCAAGCCATGAATTCTTCAGGGAGGGAATTTTTAGGCACTGAAACATGAGGACCTAGCCGATTAGGGTCATTTATTAGCTCCTTAGATAGATGATGGTACAAGTTAACTTGATCGAGACAAGTATAGAAGCCCTTTTCCATGTCATCTAAGGCAAAGGTCCTAGAAAATATCTCTTAAACATTTGATAGAAGAGATTTGTAGATAGTTTGATCCTCTATTTAGGAGACTAGCTTCTACATGGCTTGGAAGGATGCTTTGACCCCTCTCTTATGCCCGTCTTGTTGGAAAACGGAATCAGAAAAGCAGCAGAAATTTAAAATTTTCCAACAAAAGGATATTGGACTCGCAATCGTGTATCCAAATTCGTAGAGATTAGAAACTTACTTTTCAATAATCTTTTTGAAGTGTTTCAAGACACCCAAGAACGCTCTTCTCGCAGCTTGATCCCCTCTCCTTGGTATAGCTTGAATCTTCAAAACTTCTAACTTGAAGCTCTCTAGAGATAGTCCACCAACTTGACTACAATCTAACTAGTAAGGATGCTAGTTCTCTAGTTAGTGTTTAGGCTTAACCTAAGGTTTAATTTATCTTGGAGAAAGGATGGTGTTCAACACATAAACCAAAAGAAGATCATCAATTCCTCTCAAGGGGAGCTCGAGCTCCCCTATATATAATTGGGAGGGGTGGCCGAAAATCCTAGTCCTTATGGGCTAGGGTTTTGGTCCCTCTCTCCTATTACTTGATTATCAAGTAATTTTGACTTTGACTTTGAATTCAAATTCAAATCAACTTTCTATGAGAGCTAAATATATCCAAACTCCCTTTCGATAATTTTATACTTTATTTATTAATTAAATAAATTACTTATTTTATCTAATTAATTAATTCGTAATTAATTAACTAGATTATTTTTCTCCAAAATAAGACTTTCATTTTAATTCAAAATTAAACCAAAGTCTATAAATATACACATATATTGACACACGTGTGAGACACGTGCCACTCACGTGAGCCACGCGTGTGGTTCACACGTGTGGAACCCTCTTGGCCCGATTAACTCGTTTGATCATTTTAAAGCCTTAACTCATGTAACCAAGTTGTTGTGTGTGACCCTCTAGGTTCTCAATTCAATTAGCAGTGACCCTAATTAATTAATTAATCAGTCCACAGATTAAACGACCATAGTCTAGCAACAGGTGTTTAACCCCTAGCTGAATTGGAATGTTCAGATTCGACAGAACCTTTAAGTCATTGATTCATTGTGAGATACAATCCTCCTACGTTCTATCTCTCAACCATGATCTAGGGTAAGGGAATAATCAGAATCCTAATAATTCGGTCTTAAAGCAAAGTGCATTTCATATCCATTTGATCTCAATCGAAGAAACCCTTTTCTTGATTTCTTGATCTACTGCCTTAACCAAGGACTCCGTATGGCATATGAATGACTTACACAATAAGAGATCACCTTGCAAATGCAAGTGTAGGTCCTTTCTTGACTCTCATTCACTTTCAAGAATCACTTGTGCAGCCCCAGCATAAGCCTTGAATTAGTTGTCTAAGGCGACACCCTTTAAAGCTTATACCTAAGACTACAGAGTTAACTCATAAAGTGATATGGAACCTCAAGTCTAAGGATCAATTAATCACATCAATGACTCGTGAGATATTTCCTAATTTGGAAGTTTCCATTTCCTGAAATAGAAACTTCCTTTCCCATTTAGGAATGTTCTCACACTGGGCACCTCAGTGAACTTACTTATTGAAGTAAGCACCCTCATGTATCACGCACATATCATCTATACACTTTGCACCTCCATGAAACAAGGTGGTCCTTCTTAAGGGTGTGATCCCACAAGCAAGCCTTAGAGGAGTCAGGTTGACACTCCCACTATCGGTAGGACTCATCGGCTTGGAGTATTTTACTAATCATGACTTATGTGATATAGGGCTCGTTTCATGAACCATTTCACCTAAATGGTAGAGTCCTAAAGTCATCAGGATTAGGGGAGTTCTCATACATGCACAGATAAAGTAAACGCATACTAAACAAGAGCATATAAAGAAGTGTTGCCTCAATTCATTATTTCATTCAAAGATTGTCTGTGATTACAATAAGGAAAAACACAAAGAGGATATACAATCGGTTTTCTAGGTCACTATTCTTAACAATCTCCCACTTGCCCGTCAAAGCCATTGTAAAGCTATTCTAAGTCCCATCTTCTGAAGATGACCTTGGAAAGCTTCTCGACTAAGGGGTTTAGTAAGTGGATTTGCCACGTTCTCTGCTGATGTGACCCTCTCAATTTGCACATCTCCTCTTTTGATAATATCACGGATTAGGTGATACTTCCTCATAATGTGCTTGGTCCGTTGGTGAGATCTTGGTTCTCTTGTTTGAGCAACCACCCCAGTGTTGTCACAAAACACAGTAATTGGGTCTTTCATGGTAGGAACAACATTCAACTCTTGAATGAAGTTTCTAATCCAAACACCTTCCTTAGCTGCATCATTTGCAGCTAAGTATTCGGCCTCAGTGGTCAAATCTGCAGTGGTCGTTTGCTTGGAACTCTTCCAACTCACTACTCCGCCGTTTAGGCAGAAAATGTACCCTGATATTGACTTAAAATCATCTAAGTCAGATGCAAAGCTTGCATCGCAGTATCCTTCGACAGTAAGCTTGCACACTCGCCCCGCTCGTCCCCTACAGATGGGTTTTACTATGCCCAGGCCAACTCTGGCCTCAAAATGATAAATTCGCCCTCCACCTGGTATGGCGAGCGTTGGAAGGAGAAATACTTCTTCGTAGGAGCCCCTGGAGGAATTTTTGGAGCCCACCGAGGGTGGTTAGTACATGGAGAGGGGTTGTTGATTAAAGATAGGGCCAAGAACAAGCTCTTCGAGGATTGGGCGAAAGGCCTGGCTCTCACGATGAGGAGTGAAAAGAAGTGGATCAAGGCTGAGGTGTTGATGAAGGACGAAGAAGTCCTATTCCGCTATGGCCTTTTGAATCCTCCTGATATGATAAGCAACCCTCCCGCTCGAATTATGGCCCTCGACGGTTAGATCCTAGGAACTAACTCCTCTAACTCTTAGGATAACCCCTAACTTTGTTTGGTTTGTAGTATTTTTATAGCTATCATCCAGATAACAATATTCTGATGCTTGTGATTTTTGTTTTGCAGATATCCAAGTAATAACAGCCGGAATGAATGCTGAGGCTCTAGCCCGTAGGATGCGGGCCCAAAGGGCAGGTGCTAACCCCCAACAACAACAACAACAGGCACAAGTCCCCAACGCCCCGAGGGGGAGAGGAGCCCGCCGAGGGTCCGAGCGAGGCGACGGCGGCAGTGGCGCTCGAAGGGGTGTGGGAGAGGAGGTTCTACATGCCGGACCTATCGAAGATTTTACCATCGACGGCGCTCGTGGTTCCACTCCTCCTCCGGCCGCTCAAGAAGGGCCCGTTGCCCTGAGTTCAAGTACCTCCCGCAACCGCTCGGGGGAGGTTGCCCGCATGCATGATGCCATGAGGGCCGACCGTCAAGGGAAGAGGAAAAGGTTGCCTGACTAGATTCCCATTTTCGAAAGAGGCAAGGAGGTGGTCGTGGGCCACCGGGGCGAGGGCGGCGATACCTCATCATCAGAGGATGAGGATTTTTGGAAAATTGGCTGCCGGGGAGACGCTCGGTATAAACGCCAACGGCAGATGGCCCTATCCTTCTGAATAAGGGCGCGGCCACCGTCAACTTAGTTTCAGATATCGTTGGAAAGCTTCAATTTGCCGGCGATCATGATAAGTTGAACGAGCATGATGCCGCTCGGGTTGCGGATGACGCTTGCCATATATTACTGACGGTAAGTCTTTAGTTCCCTTCGAGAAATTCCTATTTCTCCTTCTACTATAATTCTGATAGTGACCCTCACTTCTGGCCTTTCAGGAGGTAGTCCCGAGGCTGAAGAACTTACAGGGTCGAGCGCAAGCCTATTCTGAGCGCATGGCTAAGTACAAGAAATTGCTGAGCATTTCCGACCCCGGTCAGTTGCAGGAGGATTACAACACCGTATGTGCTCAACTGACTGATGCCAACATTGAGAAGGACAGGCTGAAGGAAGCCCTGAAGAAGTCGGACGATGCATTCCTGACCCTCAACAATCGTCACAATAAGCTGAAGGAGGAGCGTGACCAAATGAGGGTCCAGAATGGGGAGTTGGGACAGCAGTTGGCCGAGAGCACTCGTCAGAACGATGTAATCAAGAAGTCTCTCGCTGACTTGCAGGAGAAGGTGGCCAGCTTTAAGTCGAAGGTGGCATGGGACTCGGTACTGAAATTTGTGCGCTCTAAGGCCTTCGTTTTTGCCGTGAACCACCACTGCTTTGACAACGCTCGTCGCTTCTTTCACAAAGCGATTAGACAGATGATCAGGCTGGGGTTGGCCCTTGAGAGCGCTCAGACCGACGACCGCCTCCGCATGGACCTAGATGAGAACTGCGAGCCTGTTGTCCGTGATGAGGATCGCTCGGAGGACCTGGCTGAGCCGGAGTATCAGGAACTTGTAACGATGCTCCAGGATGAGTTCATGGCGGAAAATCCTCTAGATCCCGAGCCTCTGCAAATAGAGGACGATGGTGTCACCCTTGACGCTTAGGATGGCGAGGATCCAAGTGATGCGCAGACTTCCAATGCTAATGTGCTGGCTCCAATTCCCATCTCTACTGCTCTTCCAGAACCCGAGGGCCCAGCTCAATGAAGCCCTTCAACTGCTGTATCAAGATTACTCCTGTCTATTTGATTTATATTCCAGCTTATAAATAATGTTACTTTCTGTACTTCTAATTTTGATACTCTTGCTGGCGTATTTGAATTTGCTCTTTACTTTGTCTGCCATGCTATTTTACGCCATTGAAGTTTGAATCTTTCCCATTGAATGTTATGCGATGCTGTCATTTTTCGTTTGATGTTTGCATGCTTGCTTTTGTTGTTACCTGAATATTCGTGATGGGAGTGTACACGTACGAGGGTGCCTCTTTCGAGGGTACTATGACGCTTATTGCCATACATTCTAAGTTTAGGATTTGGAAATATCTGACTACTTGGGAGATGAGCGTATGGGCGCGAGGGGGTTCCTTAAGAGGGTACCCTGGCCATATTCATGATAAGGCTCAATATTGAACTTAGAAACCTCCCTGAGGGTTTAATGAAGTATTGGCCTCAAACATGTGATGCGTACCTCCATCTTGGGCGTTCCAGTGAACTTAGAAATCAACTGTAGGATTCGCTAAGTATGGGATTAAAGCGAGCGTAGCTGTAATGTTAGCATCATCCTTAGGTATCCGTGAAAGGATTGGCCCAGGGTCTGCTATTTTACGAGCGTGCACTTACCAAAGAGGGCGAGGGTCATTGGGGGTTTATGAGCACGAACTGGCGTGGTGAATGTTCAGTTGGCGTAAACTAAGTGTTGAGCATCCCCCTTTACAAGCCCATTCTTGAGGTTTACACGCTTATGAGCGTCGATGTATTCAATGTGGTGTTCTTAATATACAAATAACGTTAATTTGAAATTAATGGGGTATTAACTAAGCTCCTCAACGTGGAAGACGCTCAACACGGAGTAAGCATTTTGTCACCCAAACCATTAATCAAAGGAAAAAGCAAATAAATGACATAATAATGGGTAAAACAATTACCGTTATGCTTGCAATTTAAAGGTAATAACAATATGCTTTCTGTCAAAAGAAAGTACAATGGGCAGCGAGCGGGCAATTACAAAGGCTGTCATTTACACGTAGAATCGTCTAAGGTTACATGCATTCCATGGCCTGGGGAGACGCTCACCTTGCAAAGTCTCCAGCAAGTAGGTGTTGTTCGCTCGTACTTGAATGATTTTGAAGGGGCCTTCCCAATTGGGATCCAACTTACCCACATGTTTGGAAACTTCAACTTTTTTTAGTACCAAGTCTCCTAGCTGGAAAGTTCTCTCCCGGACGCGTTTGTTATATTGGTGGGCTACGGTCACCTTATATTTGTGGATTTGAGCCCAAGCAGCGTTCCTCCTGTCTAGTAAATCCAATTCGAATGCCCGATTGGCCTCGTTGATCGCAGGTTTGAAATAGGCGACGCGTGCGGATTCTTGAGCGATCTCCACAGGTATCATAGCCTCGGAGCCATATACGAGGGAGTAAGGGGTTTTCCCTATTGCCGCTCGTGGGGTAGTACGGCACGCCCAGAGGGCACCTTGAAGCTCCTCTGCCCATTCTCCTTTCTTACTTTCGAGCATCGTCTTCAGATGCTGGAGTATGGTCCGGTTGGTCACTTCAGCCTGATCGTTGGCCTGAGGATGGGCTACGGAAGTGAAGCGTTGCTCAGTCCCAAGTTCATAGCACCAATCCCGTGTGTCAGCAACAATAAATTGGGAACCGTTGTCCGAGATGAGCACCCTCGGGATACCGTACCTGCAGATGATGTTCTTCCAGATGAAGTCCCTGACAACTTTGAACGTTATCTTTACGATCGCTTCAGCCTCGGCCAACTTAGTGAAATAATCCACAGCGAGTATTACGAATTTCTTTTGTCCGACCGCCATTGGGAGGGGTCCCACAATGTCAATGCCCCACTGGTCGAAGGGCCAGGAGACATCAATGGGGATCATTTGAGCCGCCGGCAGTTGAGGGGTGTTAGAATGGAACTGGCACTTAGGGCATTTCTTGGAATAACTGATGGCATCCTGCAGTAGCGAGGGCCAGTAGAACCCACTCCTCAAGACTTTCTTAGCAAGAATTCGACCGCCGGAATGATTCCCGCAGCTTCCGTTGTGCACATGCTTCAACACTTCCTTGGCCTGCGAGGGCCTCAAGCATCTCAAAGGTGGGCCTTGAAAAGATCGTTTGAATAGCTGCCCGTCGCTGTCAAGAGAAAAGCGAGGGGCCTTACTCCTAACCTTCCGAGTTTCTATTTTATCGCTCGGGCAGGTCCCATCCTTCAAAAACTTAATGATGTCATCAAGCCAATAAGATTCGGAGGGATCAATCGTGTTCACCTCACACGAGGGCTCCGTTTCGCGAATCAGCGGTTTCTCCGCTTTGAAGAATGTGACTGAGCGCTCGCAGGAATCCTCCAGAGCCGACGTAAATTTGGAAAGAGCGTCTGCCCGCTCATTTTCCGTCCTTGGAATCTGCAACAGATGGAGTTCTTTGAACCTGGCGATCACCTCCCTAGCACTCGCCAAGTACTATACCATAGTGGCTTCTCGAGCCTCATAAGTGCCATCAATTTGACTCGCGATCAGCTGGGAGTCAACATACGCGGTGACCTGAACGGCACCATTCTAGAGGGCTATCCTGAGCCCTTGGATCAGAGCCTCATACTCTACCTCGTTGTTGGTGACCTGGAACGCCAGTTTGATAGCGTAATCAACTTCCACACCGTGAGGATCTCTGAGGGTCACCCCGGCTCCCCCCCTCCCCTGTGAGGTCGAGGAGCCATCTGTGTGTAGAAGCCACATTCCTTCATCCACCAAGGGCCCAGTATCCAGATTGAAATGCTCTACCAATAGGTCTACCACTGCCTGAGCCTGTTGTTGGGAATAGTACCCTGAAAATTCAATTTATTGAATTAATAAAACTGAATTTGCAGTAAGTTATAAGTATTTCACATATTAATAATTAATGATGTGTGATGGTATTCTTATATGAAATGTGTTCCATAGGAAAAGACTTTGAATACCGAAATCACGTGTCATTAAAGTTCTAGTCGGTAAGATAAGAATATGTTCTTATCAAGACTATAACGTGGTTATATAAGATGAATAATCTTTCGTCATAGGGAATGGTGATTCCAATTATAACACGTTGATGATTTTCAATAGGATTGGAAACATCGAACTGGACCACTTAGATTATTCATTTTATACTGCTATCTAAAATGAATAAAATCTCAGGAAGCATTATACTCTTAATCCTGATAATATTTCGACTTTAGGCATGTAGTGTTAGTCACTGTAACATACTCGAAGTGAGGTCTCGGTAACGGGTGGCCAAAATACTTTGTATGTTCGGTGGTTACATGAAATGTGCTAAAGAGTTATATTGATCGAGGAATCTGTGGCCTTGCTGGAAGGTAAAAGATATCCTTGAAATAGATTTGCAAAAGTTCGAATTAAGACTTTGGCCAAAGCACTTCGCGTGATAACGTCACCGAAGTTGTATATTGAATGTGTTTCACATACAGAGAATTTGAACTTAAGGCGAATCAATAAATTTCAAATTAGAGATGAAAAATAAATGATAGTAGTTGCAATTTATTTTTCATGGATATCCACACGGAGAAGTAAAATGCAAAATTATTCTAGATCGAGAAATTCGTGAATAATTTAATTAATTTTAGAGTGTAACAATATTTATTTAGTGGAATTAAATATTGTTAAACGGTAATTATTTATTATCATGGGATGATAATATATTAATCCGTTTGGAGCTAAAATGAATTAGTCTTGTAGGTCCCCTTGCAAGCCCCAAATTAAAAACCCGAAGAGAAAATATTGAAAGGAGAAAAAGAAATGATTTTTCAAAGTGTTTGAAAATAGCCAAGGGATTTATTTTAAGAAAATAAATCAAGTTCCAAAGAGTTGGAAATGCCCGAAATTTTGTTTTGGAGAAAATAAAAATTTAATTAAAAAAAAAAAAATGGCTGACGTGGCAGCCCACGTGGCATGCCACGTCAGCAGAAAGGGCCCCAGTAGGCGCTGACAGAGCACCGCGTGGTGCGCCATGTGGATTGTCGAGATTTAGCTACGTCTCAGCTCACGGACAGCCTAGATGCGACCGGGTGGGGCCAGAAACCGGGTCGGTCAACGGGCCAGACCAGCGGATAGGGTTGAACAGGACCGGACACGTGGCGTGACCAGGATCGGCCACGTGTCGAACCGGTTCGGTCGGACCGGCCCTAGGCCAAGAACCCTAAGACCGCGTGTGAAACACACGCGCCGCCTTCTGGCGGCGCGTGAGGGCACGTCCGGTGTCCAACCGGTGCGTTCTCGGAGGCGTTGGATTCGTGGTGGAGAGATCTACGATGTAGTGTCCTCGGTTTTTGTATCCAAGTTGTACACGCAAGTGGGATATGAAATTACCATTTTACCCTCGGTTTTTCGCCTATAAATATATGCCTTGGGTTCTCATTTCTCATTCACAAGTTTGGGAGGTGGTTTTCGCTGAGTTTAAACTTTGAAACCATATACCTTTTCTCCTAGTTAATTCCGATTTATTTTGGAATTAATTTTAATTAGGTGTTTGTATAAAACGCCTAATTTCGGGAGGATAAACCCTGAAAAGGGTTTTCTAGTTTAAAGTTTTATTTTCTCTAAGTATTTAGAGAAATACTTTTGGAGCCCACACTCCGAGGGTGTCCCTGGGGTTATTGCAGGGAAGCTCTGCCGGTTTCACGAGGAGATCGGGTATCGGATTCAAGGGAGGTGAATTCGGGAGCTGGAAAAATACCGTTAGATAGCCATGTTTGCAGTACGGTAATATTTTATAGTTGTTTTATTTTAAGCATGATAAATTATGTGCTCTTAAGTGTTTATTGCATGTTAGATATTTATCTGCTTAAGTGATTTAAAATTTATTATCAATTGCATGTATATACTTGAGTAGATCCGGCTAGTCTTCTGCTATTGTATTAAAATGTTTTAGAAATATTTTAATACTTGTATTATAATAAAAATTTTAAAATGTGGTCCCGGACTGCTACTGTTCTGGGCCCACCTCCCAGCACCTGTATGCGGTGCGAGGCTCGAAAGTGATATCAAATTGACTGAGTTCAATTGACCACTTGATTAACCTCGCGGAGACGTCTGGCTTAGCAAGCACCTGTTTGAGGGGTTGGTCCGTGAGCACTGTGATAGAATGAGCCTGAAAATAAGGCCTTAGCCTTCGGAAAGCATTAACGAGCGCAAAAGCAAACTTCTCTATCTCCATATATCTCTTCTCCGCTCCCTGCAATGTTTTGCTTAAATAGTACACCGACATATGTTTACGCTCACGGATCGCCACAAGGACAGCGCTCGTAGCCTCTGAGGAGACTGACAAGTAAATGAATAAGTTTTCTCTAGGGTTACGCTTAGTCAACAGTGGTGCGCTCGCAAGGTATTGCTTCATGTCCTACAATGCTTTCTCACATTCCTCGCTCCAGGCAAAGTTGCGGGTGTTGCGCAAAATTTTGAAGAAAGGTAAGTTCCTGTCCGCCGAGCGGGAGATGAACCTGTTTAATGAAATGATCATTCCTACAAGCACTTGGACTTCCCGCACGTTTTGAGGGGAGGGAATATCAAGAATTGCTTTAATCTTTTCCGGATTGGCCTCTATGCCCCGTTGACTGACCATGTACCCCAAGAATTTGCCACCCCGGACGCCAAATGTACATTTGGAGGGGTTTAACTTCATTCCATAGTGGCACAGGATGCTGAAAGCTTGTTTGAGATCCTCCAAGTGGGAATGCTGACCCTCGCTCTTGACTATCATGTCGTCAACATATACTTCCATGGATTTCCCTATTTCGCGCTCGAACATTCTGTTGACTAGGCGTTGATAAGTCGCACCCGTATTCTTAAGTCCGAACGGCATGACTTTGAAGCAGTAAATGCCTACATGTACCACGAACGAGGTTTTTGGAAGATCCTCGGGCGCCATGAAGATCTGATAATATCCCTGAAAGGCGTCCATCATACTCATGAGCTCACATCCCGCTGTTGAATCTACCAGTTGATCAATGCTCGGTAGGGGATATGGGTCTTTGGGGCATGCCTTGTTGAGATCTGTGAAGTCATTGCACATGCGCCATTTGTTGGCGCTCTTGGGAACGAGCACCACGTTACAGAGCCACTCCGGGTACAAAATCTCCTCAATGTAGTGAGCGTCAAGGAGCTTACCCACTTCTTCTTCAATGACTTGCCTCCTGAAACCGTGGACGTCCCTCTTCTTTTGTTTGACTGGCTTGAAGGCAGGGTCCACGTTGAGCCTGTGAACTATGACACTCGGATCTATCCCAGTGAGATCGGAGGCTTTCCAAGCTAATACATCGAGGTTCTCTCGGAGAAAATCAATCATCATAATCTATGAGGGACCGTCGAGATTTGAGCCAATCTGTGTGGTCTTTTCTGGATTCCCCGGTTCCAACTCAATGGTCAAGAACTTTTCGACGGGCTCGATGTGAACTTCAGGCCTTGGAGCCTTGAGCGCTCGTTTTTTCCCGGTAAGCCTGCCGCTTTCCATGCCCGAGGGCCCATCGCCCTCGTGCTCAGAGGAAGATCCTTCCACGGCCCCGGGTGGCCCATCCTCCGTGCGCTGGGCCTCACTGGGGGTCTTCTTCTTGTTCTTCTTTTTGTAAAGTTTGGCCCTTTTACGCTCGGGGCCATCCTCATCCAATTTGGGGAAGTCAGCTGATTTTTTGGTGGATCCTGCCTGAATAGTTTGTTTGGGCTTGTGGCTTCGAAGGGAGAGGACGTAGCGTTCCCAAGCCTCTTTGACATTGCATAGAACCTCGCCCGTGCCCTCAGGAGTGGGGAATTTGACTTTCTGGTGATAGGTGGAGATTACCGCTTTGTAGTCCACAAGGGCCGGGCGTTCTATGATGATGTTGTAGGGGAGGTCCACTTCAGCAACTGTGTAAAGGACGCTCAAAGTTTTTCGTTGTGGGGCGCGTCCAAAAGAGGTGGCCAAGCGAATCTACCCGCGAGGGATAATCTCGGAACCCCCAAAGCCAACGAGGGTTGTCCTGAGTGGTTCGAGCGGAATGTTTGTTATATTCATTTTTTGAAACGTTGAGTAAGGGAGAACGTTCACTGAGCTTCCACTATCAATTAAAACCCTATTTACAACGTGGTTATGAACGTCTAAACTAACCACCATGGGACAGTCAGAGGTTTCACCGATCCCATGGGGGGTTACAATGTGTTCCAAGTCTTTCTCTGTGAACCCTACAATGTCATTCTCTTTCGAACGTGGAGAGCTGTCAACAGAGACTACAGGCTTGGGCAGGGATGATCTCTGGTCATAACTTAGAATGTGGCGACGCCGGAAAGCATTGAAATCGCCTCCCGAAGGTCCTCCGGCGATCATGTGAATGACCGCAAAGGGCTGATTCTCCATATCCGCAGCTTTCCCCTTTCCGCAGTCGCTCGTTTTGGTGTGATGGTGGTGGGGACTTCGTGAGCGCGAGCGGCTTCTTCCTCTAGTACGCGCTCGTTCAGCGCAATGCTCGTCATACCTCTCCAGCACCTTCAGTGATAAGCCTCTGAATCTCGCTCTCAAGTTGGCGACACTCGTTGGTATCATGCCCCTTCTGGTTATGAAAAGCGCAGTACTTTCCTGAGCGCTTTTGAGCCTCAGGTCTCCCTCAACTTCGGTGGTCTCTTGAAGAGTTTCTTATCAGCCATGGAATATACCTCGGCAATTGGGCGACTGAGGGGGATACGCTCAAAATTACGCTGAGGCGAAGGATTACGACGAGCGGGGATAGGGCTGCGGAGGCGACCCCTGTTAAAATCTCCTCTGCCCTCGGGGGCTTTACTGGGGGCGAGGGGCATTCGCCATTTTCTGATCCCTCGCGATGTACATATCCTCGAGGGTGAAGAAAGAGTCAGCTATATCCCTGATCTCCATCAACGAACGTGGCTTTTTCTTGGCCACCTCCTCTACGAATTCTTTGCTTACATAGTGCTTCATGTTGATGGCCCCAAAAAGTACATGCCTCAAGAAATCCATCGAGGGCTTTTCCACCAACAGGATTTCCTTGTTAAACCTTCCCATGAAGGACCTGAGCGTCTCGTCTGGCCCCTGGACCAAGCTGTAGAGTGTTGTCACGGCTGGGCCTGGTGCCTTCAGGGAGTTGAAGTGGCTTATGAAGGCGTCTGTCAGATCAGCATACCCTCGGATTGAGTGCGGAGGAAGCTTCTTATACCAGTCCTGAGCCATTCCAATGAGGGAAGTGACAAACACCTTGGCCCAATAGTTACTCGGATGATCGTGCAAATGCATCAGGTGCACAAAGTGATCCAGATATTCGGCTGGATCAGTTGTCCCATCATACCTGTTGACGGACGTGGGGATTTTGCCTTTCCCCGCACGGGTCATCAGTACCTCGTCGATGAGGGGGGAATCACCCATCAAGATCCTATAATCCCTCTCTTCGGGATCATACTCCTCGTATTCTGCTTCTCTCCGGTGGTGGGAAATCTGGCTGCGTGGACGGCGAGTGTCTCTGGCCCTGGATCTCTCGTCCCCGCCATGGGGGTCTTGAGTCAGTGCTCGATAGAGCTGCTCCACCATATTCTGGAGCCCCTTAATCTGATCCTGCATTACGGCTAGCTGAGGGTCACCGGCATTTCAGCGGCCTACCCTCTCCGTGGCCCTCGATTGGACCTCTTCTTCATTGTCCCTTACCGGTGGCGCTCTCTCCTTCTCCAGGGGGTGTCCTTCTTTATCCGTCCCCGGGGGAGCGTCATTTTCTACCACAGGAGGTAGTGGTGGTGGTTGGGCTCGCAGTACATTCTGAACCGCCGTTACAGGATGAATCTGTATTCCTCCCAGAGGTACTGTCGTCTGAGCCCCCGCGCCCGAGGGGAAGTACAGAGAAGTGAAATGCGTCCATGCCTTCTGTACTCCCTGTACCTCACATTGCGCATATATTGCCTGAAGTTGTTGCTGAGTTAACTGAGGCGTCTCTACCCCTTGAATATCCTCCGGCAAGGATACAGGGAGTTACAACGCTCCAACCTGTTACGGAGGTATGACGGGCACCATGCCTGGTGCCCCTCCGGGCATCATTCCGGGCTGCATGTAGGCATATCCTGGCGGCAGCAAAGCTATGGGGTACACTCCGGGATGGGAGACCGGGACATTGGGGATGAGGGTCGGGGGTGGCGGAATAGAGCCAGATCCTCCTATCCCGTTTCCGTTGGGAGGACGAGTTACAACGGCGGTTTCCGTGTTTCCGGCCCCATTTCCAGCCGTGGGCGGTGGCATACCTCTGCCGGGGCGTTGAACCCTGCGTGATCCTCATTTACAGGAGGAAGAACATTCCTGTTCTCCAGAGCTCCAGACTTTATCGCAGTGACCATGATTGGAGATATTGGTGTTCTCTCTCAACTAGCTCAAGAAGGAAGAAATAGATGAAGATCTAAAGAAGGTGATGATGGATTTCCCACAGACGGCGCTAGAAAATGATGGTGCAGAAACTTGTAAAGGATTTAAACACCAATCACTTCAGAATTTGTTTGTAGAAGGGAAGGCCATCACAGACGTTGAGCCTCAGGAATTGGGTTTCCAATGAGCGTGGGTTCTTTCAGCTAGGATAACACCAGGAAATCGTGCAGCAAGGGTGCAGAAAATGGTGAAATATATGAAGCTTTGGAGAAGATGAAGATGCAGAGGAAAAGGATGCTCAGTTCAGTAATGTGGTCTGAAGAAGACGACTTGGGGGAGAATGCAAGTGTTCTCCCCTATTTATATGTTAGGGGTGAGGGTATACTGGGTAAATTGACCGTGTGGTCCCAAACCTGTGTTGCCCTAACACGTGGAGGCCTGTGAGGGCATGAGAACGACGTCTCTGAAAAGCAGACAGCGTGTCAGGTACAAGGTGTGTATGGCCTCTGTGTCAGAGGTTGTTGGCAAGGGTCATGAGTAGGGAAGGCTCAAGGTCGGTCTTGCTAGAGTTCGGATCCATCAGAAGGAAGAGGACCATAGGCGAGCGCTGGTGACGCTCGAAAGACACACGGATTGGTCTCCTGTCGCAGATGGCCCTTGAGCGTCAAACTCCCGAGCATCAGAGGTGGGGGCCCTCGCGTGGATCTCTCCTTGGGAAGTGCGACCTTGAGGGCCAGAATGTGAGCGTCAATCCTGACAGCTTGAACCCTCTGCTTGAACAGTTGGCCGAGGCTCATGGGCCTATATTAGCTAGCAAGTGAGTGGGCTAGGTCAACCCCGTGAGCCCATCAATACGAGCGTCCAATCTCTAGGTCGGTTGATGGCGACACGTGGACGGTTCTGATACGAGCGTGATTTTCTATCTCATCACTATTCCTAACACATCTTCCACTCCCTTCACAAATCCCTCATTCCAGTCTTTATTTTTCCCATATTTGAAGGTAGTCTCTGTAATTTTTTGAGCCACATCAAACAGGCTCTACGCATTGTCTAGGTCAAGTTGAGTTTTCTCCCTGTCAACACAGAGTTGCTCGTTCTGTTGTTGAATAGCTGATTTCTCTTGGACAGCCTACTCAACTTGCTTATTCAGTTGATGGATGGTCTTGGCGTCTTTGTTCCTAACCACTTTCAACTCCTTTACCACTTTCTCGATCTCAACTAGTTTGTTCCTCCAACTGTTGACCTCCATTACTTGAGGCCTTACTTCAGTAAGTCGCTCTCTCATCGCTTGGTCTAAATCCCACCTCACCATCATGTTGTACTCTTGAACTAACATCTATAAAATGTAAAAGAAAAAGGGTTGCAAGTGTGGGAGAAAAATGTTTAAAAGTAGTTGGGTGAAGATCGATCTAAGACTTCTCGAGCACAAAAGGGCTGCTTTGTTGTAGCATGAAGTCATGGGGTCCTCCTTTGCCAGTTCTTGGTGATCAGCAACTATTTTAAGGGTGTGGAAGAAGCACATGATAGCCTCCCTATCAATTTTCCCTGTAGCTATTCTCAGATCCCTCCCTTTCTCATTAAAGGGGGAAAGTCCATGGGGGTACTTGGGGGGATTTAATTCCAGAAACTACTTGAGCCATTTGATATCTGGGGGAGGTTCCAACATTAACCTACAGGCCTCCATTCTTTGCAGGAAAAAAAAAAAGAAGTTGGGGGAGCCTTTGGTGGTCAAGAGCTTGTTGTTTTTGTTTCTTCCTAGGTTTTGCCCAGAGGAACTTTGTCTTCAGGATCCTCGTCAATGGGGTCGGTCTTTTCCTGGGTAGACCCATCAGGTTGTTCCCTCCTGGAACATTAGTTCTTGGGTCGGTTGATGGATGACCACTTTAGGATACACCTTTAGGCTCGCACCATCTTTGTCAAGAATGGGGTCTTGCAGTTTGACCCAAACCTTATTTGTAGCCTTGGCTAGCTCCATTACTCATAAGGAGGTTTGGGCATATAAAATTCCTTCCTTTTGGGCTATCTCGTGGGGGTTACTAAAGCCTTTCCCTGCTTTCTTCATCTCGGCCAACTTCTTCGACATGGCTCTCTTTGCGGCTTTATCACATGAAAAAACCATGATAGATCCTACAAGGAATAAGAAAGGGTCGTTCAGTTTGTGACACCCGTATTCTCGGCAATCTAGGTATGGCGTCACGAGTGAGTTTTATTACGTAATTTA
This sequence comes from Lantana camara, assembly GCA_037501455.1. NCBI lineage: Eukaryota > Viridiplantae > Streptophyta > Magnoliopsida > Lamiales > Verbenaceae > Lantana > Lantana camara. The sequence continues at coordinate 94,505,448 of CM074857.1, read as the reverse complement.
ATTGTTGTAATTTCAAATATGTGACCTCACATGCGTAACATGCCTAAATGAATTCTATTCTAAGTTAATTGTTGCTTTAGGACTAGTTTATTATGTGTTTGGACTCGAAAGTCCATTTATTTGAAGATTAGGGACCTAACCGGAATTAAGGTTTCTGAGCCGTTTCTTGGCTAACTTGAGCTCGGGGATTCAAGTTTGAATTTTGACCCCACCATTGGATTTGTTTCGACGATTCGGGTCCAACGGAACTAGCCTCGCCTTTTTTTGAAACCGTTTGAACCCCCTACTGATTTAATTTCCAACGGATTGAATCGAACCCATCGTGAACCGAACCGAACTGGTTTTACTGGCCTTGCTCCCAATGTGCTCATATGTGGTTTAATCGAGCTAGGATCGAAATATGTTATTCCCGTGAGTGTGCTTTTCATTTATTTGTTGGAATTTTGCTCGTTTCTTACTCCCAACTAGAACCACCATTGTTGTACCTTGCTTGAGCTTTAATGACATTTCGATTTCTAGAATGATTCTTGAGTTCTAAGTGCGGTTAAGTTGTTAAGCATGTTATTTGGGCTTGTGATTGTGTTGTTACCAAGTTTGCCTTCCTTTTTTCCTTATTCTCGCCCGCTATACTTGCCCCTTGGAGCTTTGGAGACGAAGGGGAGACACGGTCGTGTCTCCCCCGCAAGGCAATCTCAGACACGGCTATGTCTGGCCGTGGGTTGCTCAGGTCTGGACGCTTGTATTGAGACACGGTCATATCTCAGTTTAGGCATTGAGGGAGACATAGTCGTGTCTCCCTTAATTCGTTGGGTGTCTGTACTGAGACACCCCTGTGTCTCAGTTTGTTCTTGGAGGGAGACACCCCCGTGTCTTCCCCTTTTTGTGTGTATATGTGCTATGTTTCATTTCGTATGCTTGTTTTATGCTTTTATCCCTCCCCAAGCATGATCCTAACTTGATTTATGACATGTTATGAATATGAATTGATATAATACGATGCATTTCATGATTTTATGGTATGGCTTGAGTGTTTAAATGCGTTATACCTTCATATATGAATAAGTGTTACCATATGCATTTCATCTTGTACGTGTTTGCATTAATTGTGCCATGAACATCTCTTGAGGTGTTTCATGTTTGTGTTAAGCTTTGATATGTTTTCCTTGCTTGGGATTGATTTAAATATGAGTTTTGCCTAAGTGTTTGCATTTCTTAAGTGCCTATACATACGCCATGCGTCTATGTGGTTCATCCTTGAGTCTAAGTTCTATGTTTTGTCTTCAGTTTATCCAGGTGCACCCCAGGGTGGTGTTTCGTGAGCCATGTTGATCTGGGGTGGATCATTTGTCGTGTTCTCGGCTCTTCCGATGTAAGGTGAGGTTAGATTATAGTTAAACCCTAAAGAAATGTGCTCATTTTCTATGCATGCGAACTATAACCTTAAGTATAAGTAAATATTTGCGAGATATGTAAGTTTTTTACTTTGTTATGAATTTGCAAGTATGATATGCTATGTATGTACACTTGATTTGATTTGGTATGATTTGATATGCTCTGTTTTGCAATATCATACCACTCTTCAGACCGTATACCTCTTATGAGCTTGGAGATATGAGTTAAGGATATGACATGGAGAGGTATGAATAGTGTGGTTGTTGCAAGGTAAGGTAAGGTATGATATGTAAGATATGATATAATAAGTAGTGGGTTATGATCTAATATACTCTGATATGATATGATATGTTCTGGTATGATGGGCCCCGGAGTCTACGAGTCACGCTCGGGACGGCAGCGAGCCATCGGGTTAAGTCTGAGCATAGTCTCCAATTAATAGGACTAATTCGGAACCCACCAGAGGTTTGGTTGGGCGATGGGACCTTGAGGGTTGAGTGTTTGTGCTCCCCTCGCCCGTATGGATGGTTAGGGCATATACACCCTTCCATCGTTGGAGAAGGAGGTATGTTCTGTACGGATGATTTGTTTGCTTTGATTTGATATGATATGATATGTCTGAGGAGTCCAGGATGGAATTTTGATACTCGTACCCGCCGAGTTATGTATGTATGCTTTGTTAAAGTTTGTGAAACGGGGATAGACTTATATTAAGATAAAATATGGTATTTTGAAAGGATAAGCTAAGATATGAAGTGATTTGATACGATATGATATGTTTGATACGTATGAATTTGATAAGTTAAGTTTTTCTCTATTTTGTTAGGAAATCCCTATATATACATATCACGCGTAAAGTTTGGTGTGCAAAAACTATCCCTGAGTTCACGAACGTTATGATTTGAACGTGCTATGCTCCTTATATATATGTAGCGTGTGTGGGTAGCTCCTCACTCAGTCAGTGTGACTGACCCCTCTCTCCCCCCATTGTTTTTAGTGTGCTGGTGTGGCTTTGGAGTTCGAGTTAGGCGGCATGTGTCGTGTCCTTAGAGTCTGTCGAGTCTTTTGTTAAGTTTGAATCTTTTGCATACTCGTTTTGTAATTCGTATAATGATTTCCTTTGTTATGATATTTCGGGACAGGCTTCTAGGAACAGATTGAACCCGTTTGCATTTATGGTTTATGTTATATTCGGGATTACGTATTTATGCTAGTTGAGCCCTTCATCTGCTGCTTTTGCTTTTAAGTTTGAATATACGATTTGCTTCCGCATACGCATTGATTTTCTTATTTTGTTTTGAGTTTGGGGTCTACGTCTCGCCTAGCTTAGGTGTGTATCTGTTTATCTCTTGTTCGCCTCTGCTTGGTTCATGTACAGGTTTCCCATCTCGTATGTGGATTGGGCTTAGGTGCGGGGGATGTGGTGGCCCACCGTGCGGGGTGCTATAGGGTTCAACCCAAAGAAGAGTATTAATAAAATGAAGGAATTAAATTAAGAAAGGGAGGAGACGTGCTTGGCCTAAGACAATTGATGGAGTCGTCACCTATATTGAAGTCCATGTGTCATATCATCCAAAGAGCTAATCCCGCTTTGACCAACGTTTGGGGCTCTATGCAGTAGTCAATGTCGAGCGGACTTACGCGCCTCAAGGCTTTTAACAATTTGTTCGGCTAGGTCACCTTTCCCTTCTCAAGTCGGGCCCTCCCTACATCTGGGGCTCTTTCCAGTCTTGGCCTTGGGAGGAATTAACGGTGTCAAAGAGCTTAATTCCCGACATGGCCTGAAGCTCTACAAATCATTTTTTATCTGCGGAGGCAATTGGATCGACAAAGGTAATAAATAGCTCTGCAAAGTGTTCGAGGCTTTCTTCCCGATTCAGCAATTTCATCAAGACTCGGAAGGCTCTCACCAAGGATTGTGCATTCAGAAGCAATTGGATCGAAATTATTTCTAGGGCATTTATAGCTCGATTTGAAACTTGGAGAGAAAGACCTAAAACCCGTACTTGATACCCAAAAGGGACATAGAGATGCACCCCTTTTGCAGATTACCCATGTTTTGATCTTCTCTGGGCTTGAACACTTAGAATCTGGGAAGGAAAGGTTTCCATTTGCTTAGCCTGTTCTAGTTCGTGTTTCTATAAGCCTTGGAGATTTTGGAGACGAATTTGTAGTAATAAGTGGTGCACCTTTGCACTTCTTTCTTCTTCTTTTTGACCTATTCATCTCTAGAAACCTTATTCTTCTTAGATAGATTCGAAGAAGTCGCTTCACCACCCCTATTACTTGTTTCCTCCTCAAGAGACATCTCTTCCGCCTCTCTGGTTGTTTCTTCCAAAGCTTCTGATTCAACCCCCGCTTCCTCTTCTTTTTTCAAGGTCTCCAGCGGAATATCCTCTTTAAAAGATTGCTTATAAGCTTCAATCTGAGCAGAATCTACCCCTCCCTGCTCTGCCTCAGAGTCTCAATCTTGGTCGGAAATATGATCTCCCCAGGTCTTACTACCCTTGGGTTTTACCCTAAATACTTGCATAGATCTTTCCAAGTCCAATGATTCGTCTCTAAGGACTAACTTACACTTGGTTGCTGCTCTATCTACTAGGTTAGTTGCACGATAGCCGGAAGGTTACGCATTGTGAGATGATATGGCACACTTTTTTGGGGCCATCAAGTTTGGGAAGAAATTTAGAAGTGAGAGCTTAAAGAAGTGAAATTCGAGTATGAGTATGTACCTCAAAAATGTTTAGTGACTGCGAGGAGTATTATTGTTAGAAAACCACCAGAAGGTCTTTATCGCCTGAATTTGCCTGAGGAATGCACTCTCTTTTCTCTTAATTTGCACTAGATTTCACTAGTGAAAAGGGGAAAAATTATTTAAGTGTTGGTTTTATATGTTTGGGGAACCCCAACACATTAAGTGCAATAAATGGTATTGAACAACACAAGGTTATAACCATTAAGGCCCTTGCCTTATATCGTGATGTTCATTAGGGTTTCCATAACCCTCACTAACAGTAAATTCTCGTCTCACACCAGCAGTTTTCAGATTCAAAGAGGCATAATCATTGTTTAGTCATTTGGGAGAACTCAACTGTTTCCTTCAAATTGAGTGAGGCTCATCCGCACGTCCATTCACACTTTGTTACCTCGGAGCCATTAGGTCCATTTGTCAGATACGTGGCACCCATCGAGGTACGAAGTCGATTGAGTCCACATCAGTAGTACAGCTCGAACTACAAGATCGACCAATATGCCATTCATGATAACCAACCTGGGGGGGGGGGGTAGATTATAAGGGAAAATCCCTTTTGTTGACAGCGCCACGTGTTGTCGCCTGACAGCCTATTACGGGTCTTATGGGATGCCCTGTCCATGTTAGGTACCTCGACCCAGAGTCAGTTTCCCTTTGCACTAGTACTTATACCAATAGTCTGGAAAGTTCTAGCTCTTCTTTGCTTGGCCCCCTTATTCCTTGACCTAAGGTGGTCATCAACCTAGAAAGACCCTCAAGCGAGCCGTGATGTCGAGCCAGAGAACCCAGTACAAGTACATTAAATGCAGACATCCCTCTCTACAGGCGCATTAAATGCATCTCACACCTTGTACTTTCTCTACAACCCACCTGACAGGGCAGGTACAAGGAGCCATGCCGTGACTGACCAGTACCATGCTTCGCTATGCTTGTAATTTTTTACCTTTGACTATCTGTACTTACACACATCAAGCTCCCATCCATAAATAGCACCTCATTTATGACTCAAGTACGATATTCTTCCCATAGTAAATACACGCCTACCTACTCACACATGTCGATCCAGCTTGACCGAAGTGTCTGACTTGAGTGTCGGAGTGTCAAAATGGGTGCAACCCCCGTATTACCCCGTTTTGGCCTTTGAATTTTCCCATGATTTCAAATTATTTGGGTGATTGGGAGTCCACGTCTGTCGTTCCGTACATAATCAGATTTAAACACCATCATATGTATAATACATTGTATATTATATGTAAATATATATATTTTATATTATATTTACATATAATATATATATATATATATATATAAATTATAATATATGTATTAATCATTTGCACAACTATATATATAATTTAGAGAAAATTACCATTTTCGTCCTATAATGTAATCCCTTTTCAATTTTGATCCTAACGGGGCACTTTGCGAAAGGCGCCACTTGACCCGATGATTAAGAGGCGCCACATAAGCAATGTGCTCCACGTAGAGTGACACGTCATCCTTATGCCCCTCCTTTGGGACCGGTCGGTCATTGTCAACCACCCATATCCTAGACGCTCGATGAACACCCCCTGAGTTGCCGAATTGACTAGATCTGATACTCAGAGTACTATCACCCTTCACGTGGGACTCTCGATCTCCAAGATATTTCGACCACTCGAGCAGTACAGTAGGCAAAGGACGCGGTAAGGGGTCGAGATATATGGAGGGTACAAAAGGAACCAAGTCTGACATAAAGGTGTTTTACAGTACTTACTGTTCCCTAACAAACTGGCCAGAGCATTAAATCACCCACCCTGGGTCTATAAATACCACAGAATTTATGGCATTGGTAAGGAACTTTACTGTTCATTCAAACGTCTTTGCTTCCTCTTTACGTTGAGGAAGTACCTGACCTGAGCGTCGGAGTGCCAAATTCGGGATAGTCCCAGTTTGGCGCTTAGCTCAAGTTTGCTATTCCCTAACAGATTCACTCGATACTTCTTCTTTTACAAATTCTAAGTGATTCGAGCTCCCAGAATCGACCGCAACCGTCTGATCGATTTCGAGCACGATCAGATCCCAACTATTGTCATGTTCTCACATTACCATGGAACGAAAATGATAATTTTCTCTATATTTTATGATATACTAATATGATTTAAAATATAGATAATAAATTAATTAAATATATATCATATATCATACATATAATTTTGTTAATCCCCAAATCAAGCCGAGTCGAGTTTTGAGCTTGGCACAAGCCGGGTTCAAGCATGAAATAAATCAATCCAATGAGCTTGATCCCGTTCTCAAGCCACAATATCGATTTTCAAGCTCGAGAATTCTATTTTAGGCAAACCTCGTCTTGTTTCATTTGCACCCCTATCTTGAAGTAGTATAAAATATTGATTCGATATTATATTAGTTTAATCAGAAAGTTCATATTTGAGTATTTGAGAATAATAACATCACGTATTTGAGTTTTTGAGAATAATCCAACTTGGAAAAAATTCATTTTTATCCCTGTGTTTTCAATACAAACTCAAAATAGTCCTCATGTTTTTAATTTACTTTAAATTCATTCTTTATTTTTTTTTTTCTTTTTACCATAATTTTAGGCCTTTTTTTTTTTTTGGTACATAGGCCTGATGGTGCTGGAAATAGGACTTCCGAAAACGCAACAACACTTTAAGATTTATAGGAAATGGGAAAAGACCATCACAGGCGTGAGAGCCTCAGGAACTGGGTTTCCTCTTGAGCGTGGGTTCTTCCAACTAGGATAACACCAGGAATGCAAGATGCAATGATGATGCGACTGAGATGAGAATAGTATGAAGCTTGGGAAGATGTAGAAGAATGGCGGAATGGACCCAGAACAATGAATGCAGTATGTATCGTGAAGATGACTTGGGGGAGAAAGCATGTGTTCTCCCTTATTTATATGTTAGGGGTGAGGGTAGATGGGTAAATTGACCGTGTGGTCCCAAACCTGTGTTTCCCTAACACATGGCAGCCTGTGAGGGTGTGAGAAGGACGTTTCTGAAAAGGAGGCGACCTGTCAGGTACTAGGTGCGCACTACCTTGGTGTCAGAGGTTGTTGGCGAGGGTCGCGTGAGAGGAAGGCCCAAAAATCCTCCTTGCTAAGGTTCGGATCCATCGCAGGGGGTAAGGATCATTCATGAGCACTGGTGACGCTCGAAGAGTGTACGGATGGCCCTCCCACGGCAGATGACCCTTGAGCGCCAAAATCCCGAGCATCAAGAATGGGGTCCTCGTGTGGGTGTTTCCCTGAGAAGGGTAACCCTGAGGGCTGAGATGTGAGCGCCAAGCCTGTCGGCTCTGGCCCTTTACCTGAGTAGTTGGCCGAGGCTCGATGGCCTGTATCAGTTGGTAAGTGAGTAGGTTGGGTTGGCCCGTGAGCCCATCAATGTGAGCGTATAGTCTTCGGGTCAATCGATGACGACACGTGGACGGCTCTGATACAAGCGCATTTCTGGGCCTCATCATTTTGCCCCCCAAAATTCTGTAGTATCGCTCGAGCGTACTGTAGAATTTTAGAAAGAATGGAGCCTTGAATTTTTGAATATCCGAGGGTCAGGCCATTGCTAGAGAAGTGACCGCTTGCCTTCTGTAACGGACACAGTCTGACACCGCATTAATTGAAGTCATGTCCGCATTTAATGCTGAGTGGGAACGTGGACGCGTGCACTTCGGGAGACGTGAGGCGGTTACCAAAAGTGGGGGGTTTCCTAGGCGGGAAATGATTGCCATTTGAAATCTTAAACCCTAATTAATGCCAGCCTTTACCCCTATAAATAGGGATCTGCAAGGCTTTGGAGCCTCTTTCAAGCATTCAACCTTCTTCAAGCACATATTCAGCGAGAAAACTCTGCAACCTTCACCGATTCCGGCGAGTTTCTGTTCTTCAAGCTTTAGGTAAAACTCCATAACATTTTTCTTATTTTCCTCGCGCTAACATTAGGTTTAGGTTGAGTGAGTGAAATCCTTGAGTGAAGAGCCACTTTCTGCCATTGAATTTGTTTCAGAAATTTCTTCCCTCCTTGAGTTCTCTGCTAGAAATTTCGTCTTCAAAAGTCGAAAAGCAAACATGGCCGGAAACCAAGCTAACGATTATGTAAGGGAGATTGATGAGATGTCAGTGGGGAGTTCTTCCCCTCACGGCAATGTTCCCATAGCTGTTCCCTTGGCTAGGGCGTCCCCAAGTGAGGGGATTCCCATGGCGATTCCGGTAGCCCAGGCTCCGGCTGATGCCGGGGATGAAGAGGTGGATGCTGCCGTTCAAGGGATGAACGAGCGTGCTCCTGGAGGGGTGAATGACCTCTTTGAAGAGATGCATAACGTGATGGAAATGCAAAGGCAGGGAGAGAGAGTATTCCCGGTGTTGAATAGTACCGTGCGACCCCAAGATCACAGGATCACAGTGGCCGTGATGGCTCCCGAGGACGAAGCAAGGCCATCCGGGCGTCAATTTGAGGCTGAGCCTTCCAGAAGGCGCCAAAGGAGAGGAAAGGAGCCGGCCACTCGCGTGAGGCAAGATAATCGCCATCAAACTGATAGATCTCCGGATGAAATTGAGAGTATTTGACACTCGACGATTGGGAGGAGTTGAAGGCGAAAGCTTATTGGGATGAAGCAGTATTTCCCATGCGACTTCTCGAGGAGGGGGAGAGGACCAACCGACCGTCGCCTGGGATGATGACGGTCTACTGGGACGCTGTTCTGGCCGGGGGCCTAAGGTTTCCCATCTCGCCCGTCACTGCCAACATCTATCACCACCTGAGGCTTTGCCCTTCACAAATTCTGCCGAACGGCATAGCCCTAATCAACACTTTCGTGATTATGATGGTTGCTCTAGGTCGCGAACCCTCGATCGTCAATTTTGATAGCTTGATACAGGTGACCCGCTCAACACGCTCATCCCCTACGGATGGATTCTATTACGCCCAGGCTAAATCGGGCTTTAAGATGATAGACTCTCCATCTACTTCCTATGGCGAGCATTGGAAGGAGAAGTATTTTTTCGTGGGGGCTCCTGGGGGGATTTTTAGGGTTCATCGCGAGTGGTTGATACATGGCGAGGGTCCTTTGATTAGGGAAAGAACGAGGAATAAAGCCTTTGAGGATTGGGCACAGGGGTTAGCCTTCGAGATGAGGAGTGAGAAAAAGTGGATTAAGGCTGAAACCCTGATGAAGAACGAGGGGGTGATGTTTCGCTATGGCCTGTCTTGCCCTCCAGATATGATGCTCAACCCTCCAGCTGACATCATGGCCCTCGATGATTAGATTCTAGGAACTAACTGCTCTAACTTTTAGAATAGCCTTCTAACTTGGTGTGATTGCTGTATTTTTGCATCTGCGATCCAAGCAACCAACTTCTGACGCTCGTTTCTTCTTATTTGCAGGTGTTCAAATACTATCTCAAGGCATGAATGCTGAAGCTCTTTCCCGCATGTTGGGCACCCAAGGACCCGCCGCCGACCCTCAACACCCGCAACAACAGCAAATCCGCCCTCCCAATGCTCCGAGGGGGAGGGGAAACCGTCGAGGAGCCGGCCGAGGGCAAAACAATACTCGTGGGGGAGCAGGGAATGAGGCTCCCCCCAGAGTCCCTATTGAGGATCTGACAGTGGAGGGTACCCACGGGGCTACTCCTCCGCCGGTGGCCCCCGTGGGTCCAATTTCATTGAGTTCGAGCGGGTCCCGGAACCGCTCGGGCGAGCACGTCCGTATACATGAAACCCTTCGGGCCGACCGCCAAGGGAAGAGAAAGAGGCTGCCGGATTCAATTCCCATTTCTGGCAAGGGGAAAGAGGTGGTAGTGGGGCATAGAGGCGAGGGCAGCGACACTTCTTCATCAGAGGATGAAGATTTCTAGAAAATAGGCTGCAAGGGCGACTCTCGCTACAAGCGCCAGCGGACTGAGGGTCCGGTGCTTCTGAAAAAGAGCGCCTACTCCGTGAACCTCGTCTCTGACATCGTCGGAAAACTCCAGTTGTCCAGCGATCATGATAAGCTGAACGAGCATGACTCCGCTCGTGTTGTTGACGACGCTTGTCATGCCCTTCTGACAGTAAGTCCTTAGCACCCTCTGGAGACTCCCTACTTCCATTGTTCCCATTCTAACGCTAATCTTTGTTTCTGACTTCCCAGGAGGTAATCCCCAGGTTAAAGAACTTGCAGGGGCGAGCGCAGGCCTACTCCGAGCATAAGGCCAAATACAAGAAACTGTTGCGAATCTCTGACCCCGTCCAGTTGCAAGAGGATTACAACAACATCCATGCCCAACTGACCACCGAAAATCTTGATAAGGACAGGTTGAGGGAGAATCTGCAGAAGGCGGACGCGGCCTTCTTACTCTTGACGAGCGTCATAGGGAGCTGAAGGTGGAACGCGACCAGCTGAGGGTCCAAAATAGGGAGTTGAGCACACAACTGTCAGAGAGCACTCGGCAGAATGAGGATACTAAGAAGGCTCTCGCTGATCTGCAGGGGAAGGTAGAAGGACTGGCAGCGAAGGTTTCTTGGGACGCAATAATGAAGTTCGTGCGTTCCAAGGCCTTCGTATTTGCAGCTACCATGCAGTGCTTTGACAACGCTCGGCGCTTCTTCCACAAAGCTATCGGGTAAATGGTGAAGCTTGGCTTGGCTCTGGACAGCGCTCGGACTGACGCGCGCCTACGGATGGACCTGGATGAAAACTGTGAGCCCATGGTCTAAGACGAGGATCCTACCGAGAGTTTTGCTGAGCCGGTTACCAAGAGTTGGTGCAAACGCTCCAACGGGAGTTCATAGCCGCCAACACTCTAGGTCCCGAGCCTATACGGATAGACGATGAGGACACCATCGTGGAGGCAGCGGATGTTGAGGAACCTGGCGAGGCTCAAACTTCTGACGCACACGTGTTGGCCCCTGTTCCCCTTGCGACTGCTCCTCCCGAGCCCGATGGTCCAACCCAGTGAAGCTCCCTTGACTGTTAATCTCTCGCCCTTGCCAGTTTAAATTCTTCTTCCCATTTATGAACAACTTTATGTCTGTACTTAATCCTCTAGTTATTTCCTGAACACTTTGGGTTCCTCTATGTTGCTTTTCCATATATTTGAACTCCTTTTTTACTGCTTGAATGTCTGAATACTTTCTTCTTTACTTTTAAATGGTGAATGATGTTGTTTCGTTACGCTCGCCGTTTTTATATTAATATCTCTTGTTTGAACGCTTGCGATGGGCGTGTGTATGCACGAGGGCGTTTTCTTTGAGGGTACCCTGGCATTCATTACAGTGCGCCATCAGTTTAGGATTTGGTAGCGTTTAATGATTTAAGGGATGCAAGTACGGGCGCGAGGGTGTTTTCTATGGTGGTTCCCTGGCTGTATTCGTGATGAGGTTCAAATTTGAACTCAGGAAATTTCTGAGGATTTGCCTAAGTACCGGCCCAATAATGTGCATCCTCGTTTCGAACGCTCCATTGGGTTGTATATACTTTAGAAATCAACAGTAGGATTTGCTAAGTATGGGATTAAAGCGAGCGTAACCGTGGGGGTTAGTGTTATTTTGAGGGACCCATGAAACGATTGTTATGGGATCCACTATTCTACGAGTGTGCTCTTACCCAAGAAGTTGAGGGTCATCGGGGTTTTTACGAGCGTGAGTCGGAGTGGCGTGCACTCAGCTGGCGTAAATTAAGCATTTTGCCCCCCCGTTATCTGACACGCTCGTTCTTAGGATTTTATACACTTACGATTTGTCAAACACCCAGATAGCGTTGCTCCAAAACGATTGGGGTATTATTTAGGCCGTTCGACGTGGAGGATGCTCGACACGGAGTAGGCCTTATGTTTGCTTAAATCATTAACCAATAAGAAATCAAATAAATGACATAATCAAAAATCAAATGCTTACTGTTATACTTGCAATTTCCAAAATGAATACATCATGCTTTCTGTCAAAAGAAAGTACCCCATGCTGCCAATGGGCGATTACAAAAACTGATGTTTACACGTAGAACCTTCTAAGGTTACATGCATTCCATGGCCTAGGGAGACGCTCGCCTTGCAAAGTCTCCAGCAGGTAGGTGTTATTTGCTCGTACCTGAATGACTTTGAAGGGGCCTTCCCAATTGGGGTCCAACTTACCCACATGTTTGGAGACTTCAACTTTTTTGAGGACCAAGTCCCCTAGCTGGAAAGTCCTCTCCTTAACACGTTTGTTGTATTGGCGAGCTACGGTTGCTTTGTATTTGTGGATGCGTGCCCAAGCAGTATTTCTCTTCTCATCCAACAAATCTAATTCGAGCACCCGATTGACCTCGTTCGCAGCAGGCTCGAAATAGGCAACGCGTGCGGATTCTTGAGCAATTTCCACAGGTATCATAGCCTCAGAGCCATAAACGAGGGAGTAAGGTGTTTCCCCTGTTGCCGCTCGCGGAGTAGTACGGTATGCCCACAGGGCTCCTTGAAGTTCTTCAGCCCATTCTCCCTTCTTACTCTCGAGCATCGTCTTCAGATACTGGAGTATGGTTCGATTGGTCACCTCCGCTTGACCATTGGCTTGAGGGTGGCCCACGGAGGTGAATCACTGTTCAATCCCTAGCACAAAGCACCAATCCCGCGTGTCGGCAGCAATAAACTGGGAGCCGTTGTCTGAGATGAGCACCCTCGGGATACCATATCTACAGATGATGTTTTTCCAAATGAAGTCTCTCACAACCTTGAACTTTATCTTGGCGACCGCTTCAGCTTCAGCCCACTTAGTGAAATAATCTACGACGAGTATTACGAATTTCTTTTGTCCGACCGCCATCGGGAGGGGTCCCACAATGTCAATGCCCCATTGATCGAAAGGCCATGAAACATCAATAGGGATCATTTGAGCCGCCGGCAATTGAGGGGTGTTAGAATGGAACTGGCACTTAGGGCATTTCTTGGAGTAGCTAATGGCATCCTGCAACACCGAGGGCCAGTAGAACCCACTCCTTAAGATTTTCTTTGCCAAGATTCGACCGCCCGAGTGGTTCCCGCAACTTCCATTGTGCACATGTTCTAAAACTTCCTTGGCCTGCGAGGGTCTCAAGCATCTCAACGGTGGGCCTTGGAAGGATCGCTTGAATAGTCGTCCCTCGGCGTCCAATGAGAAGCGAGGGGCTTTGCTTCTGACTTTCCGAGCCTCAACTTTATCGCTTGGGCTGGTTCCATCCTGGAGGAATCTGATAATTTCGTCGAGCCAACAAGGCTCGGAGGGGTCAATCATATTCACCTCCTTCGAAGGTTCAATTCTACTTATCAGCGGTTCCTCTGTTCTAAGAAATGTAACAGCACGCTCGCTATAACCGTCCAGGGCAGACGCGAATTTTGATAGAGCGTCAGCACGTTCGTTTTCTGCTCTCGGGATTTGCAAAAGGTGGAATTCCCTGAACTTGGCTATCACCTCCTTAGCGCTCGCCAGATACTGCACCATGGTGGCTTCTCGGGCCTCATAAGAACTGTCAATCTGACTCGCGATCAACTGCGAATCAACATATGCAGTGACCCGAGTGGCACCATTTTGGAGGGCAATCCTGAGCCCCTGGATGAGGGCCTCATACTCAGCTTCGTTGTTGGTGACTTGGAACGCCAGCTTGATGGCATAGTCAACTTCAGCTCCGAGAGGGTCCCTGAGGGTCACCCCGGCTCCCCCCCCCCCCCCTTACGAGGTCGAGGAGCTATCTGTGTGCAGAAGCCATTGGCCATCCTCTACCGAGGACCCGGTATCTAAGTTGAAACGCTCCACCAATAGGTCTGCCACGGCCTGAGCTTGTATCGCCGTGCGAGGCTCAAAGGTGATGTCGAACTGACTAAGTTCAATTGACCATTTAATTAATCTCCCTGAAACGTCCGGCTTTGCCAGCACCTGTTTGAGGGGCTGATTTGTGAGCACCACGATGGAATGCGCTTGAAAATAAGGCCTTAGCCTCCGAGAGGCATTAACGAGCGCAAAAGCGAACTTCTCTATTTCCATGTATCTTTTCTCCGCTCCCTGTAGAGTCTTGCTTAAATAATACACCGGCATATGGTTACGCTCGTAAATTGCCACGAGGACAGCGCTCGTGGCTTCCAAGGAAACTGATAGATATACAAACAAGGTCTCCCCCGGGATAGCTTTGGTCAACAAAGGCGCGCTCGAAAGGTACCGCTTCATGTCCTGCAGGGCCTTTTCGCAGTCCTGGCTCCAAGTAAAGTTGCGAGCGTTACGCAGAATTTTAAAGAAGGGTAAGTTCCTGTCTGCTGAGCGGGAGATGAACCTGTTTAATGAAATTATCTTACCCACAAGCACTTGTACTTCTCTCAGGTTACGAGGTGAGGGTATGTCCAAGATTGCTTTAATTTTCTCTGGGTTCGCCTCGATGCCCCATTGGCTGACCATGTATCCCAAAAATTTGCCACCCCGTACGCCAAATGTACATTTGGATGGATTCAGTTTCATACCATAACGACGCAGGATATTGAACGCTCGTTTGAGGTCTTCTAGATGAGAATACTGGCGTTCACTTTTGACGATCATGTCGTCCACATATACTTCCATGGACTTTCCGATCTCACGCTCGAACATTCTGTTGACGAGGTGCTGGTATGTCGCTCCTGCATTTTTGAGCCCGAAGGGTATAACCTTGAAGCAATAAACACCCATATGGACTACGAACGCAGTTTTGGGACGATCCTCGAGAGCCATAAATATCTGATGATAACCCTGGAAAGCGTCCATCATGCTCATAAGTTCACACCCAGCGGTCGAATCCACCAACTGATCAATTATGGGCAATGGGTACGGATCCTTAGGACAGGCCTTGTTGAGGTCGGTGAAATCATTGCACATGCGCCACTTATTGGCGCTCTTCGGAACGAGCACCACGCTGCACAGCCATTCTGGGTATAGAATTTCTTCTTTGTATTGACCATTCTATACATTCTGGGTATAGAATTTCTTCTATGTATGTAGCATTCCCAAGCTTCCTTAACATTACACAGTACCTCTCCTGTACCCTCGGGGGTGGGAAACTTGACTTTTTGATGATAGGTGGAAATTACAGCTTTGAAGTCAACGAGGGTTGGGCGCCCAATGATGATGTTGTAAGGTAGGTCCACTTCGACCACCACGTAGAGAACATTTAAAGTTTTTCGCTGTGGGGCGCGACCGAAAAAGGTGGCCAAGCGAATTTGTCCGCGAGGGACGATCTCGGAACCCCCAAAGCCGACAAGGGCTGTTCTGAGGGGTTCGAGCGGGATGTTTGTGATGTTCATTTTTTGAAACGTGGAGTAAGGCAAAACATTCACGGAGCTTCCACTATCAATTAAGACCCTCTTTACAACGTGATTGTGAACGTCTAAGCTAACCACCATGGGGCAGTCAGAGGTTTCACCGACCCCATGGGGTGTTACAATGTGCTCTAAATCTTTTTCTGTGAAACCTACGCTCTCATCCTTCTCCGAGCGTGATGATTTATCAATAGAGAGCACCGACCTTGGCTGAGAAGATCTTTGGTCATAACTTCGAATGTAACGGCGTCGGGAAGCATTGGAGTCGCCCCCCGAGGGTCCTCCAGCAATCATGTGAATGACCGTGAAGGGCTGGTTTTCCATGTCTGATGCCTTCCCTTTCCCACGGTAACTGGGCTCGGGGTGACGATATCGTGGGCTCCGAGAGCGCGAACGGCTTCTCCCCCGTGCATGCGCACGCTCAGCACAATGCTCGTCGTAGCTCTCCAACACCTTCACGAACTCCTTAAGGTGCCCCCCAGCGACCAGCCTCTGAATCTCACTTTCAAGCTGACGACATTCACTGCTGTCATGCCCTTTCTGCTTGTGGAAAGCGCAGTACTTCCCCGAGCGCTTCTGAGCCTCGGTTTCTCTCAGCCTTGGCGGCCTCTTGAACAACTTCTTATCCGCCATGGCATATACTTCGGCTATAGGGCGGTTGAGAGGGATGCGCTCGAATTTCCGAGGGGGTGGAGAGTTCCGTCGAGTGGGAATAGGGATGCGGCGGCGGCCTCTGGTTGATTCTCCTCTGTCTTCAAGGGCTTTGTTGGCGCGAGGGGCATTCGCCATTTTCTGATCCCTCGCAAGATACATATCTTCAAGGGTGAAAAACAAGTCAGTTATGTCCCTTATCTCCATCAACGAGCGGGGCTTTTTCTTGGCCACTTCTTCTACAAATTCTTTGCTGACATAATGCTTCATGTTAATGGCTCCAAAGAGAACGTGCCTTAAGAAATCCATCGAGGGCTTTTCCACCAGTAGGATTTCTTTGTTGATCCTTCCTATGAAGGATCTGAGGGTCTCGTTTGGCCCCTGGACCAAGCTGTAGAGAGCCGTCGCAGGGGGGCTGGAGCCTTCAAAGAGTTGAAATGACTGATGAAAGCGTCAGTCAGGTCATGGTATCCTCGGATTGAGCGCGGAGGAAGCTTTTTGTACCAATCCTGGGCCATTCCCACGAGGGAGGTTACAAACACCTTGGCCCAATAGTTGAGGGGGTGATCATACAAATGCATCAAGTGCACAAAGTGATCCAGATGCTCGACTGGATCTGTAGTTCCGTCATACCTGTTGACGGACGTGGGGATTTTGCCTTTCCCCGCACGGGTCATCAGCACCTCCTCAACAAGGGGAGAATCACCCGTCACGATCCGGTAATCCCTGTCCTCTGGGTCTTCGGGGCTGGCTTCCCTTCGTCGGCGAGAGATGGGGCTGCATGGTCTGTGAGCGTCTCTGGCCCTGGACCTCTCGCCTCCATCGCGGGAGACGTGAGACCATGCTCGAGAGAGCTGCTCTACCACGTTCTGGAGCCCCCTAATCTAGTTTTGTACTACTGCAAGTTGAGGGTCACCGATATTTCTACGGTTTGCTCTTTCTGTGGCCCTCGACTGGACCTCGTCGTTATCTCTGGCCCCCTCATTTCGAGGAGCCCTTTCATCTCCTACGGGTGGTTGATCTTGCTGGACCCTCGGCAGGGCCTCATTTCCTTGATTCGGTGGTGGGGGAGGTTGCTGGGCCCTCAGCGCATTTTGGGCCATCGTCAAAGGGTGCGCTGGGAGTCCTCCCAGGGGTGGGGCCATTCGAGCGCCCGCGTGTGAAGGGAAATAAGCGGCAGTAAAATGTTCCCAAGCGTTCTGCACGGCTTGACCCTCGCATTGTGCGTACAGCGCTTGGAGTTGTTGAGTAGTGATTTGGGGCATTTCTACCCCTTGTATCTCTCTTGGCAATAACATGGGGAGATTCAGTGTCCCCACTTGATAAGGTTGGATCATCGGCATCATCCCGGGCACCATTCCGGATTGCATAAAATGGTATCCCGGTGGAGGCATGGCCATGGGATACATGCCTGAGTAAGGGAAGGAAGCGTTGGCGGTGTGGGCTGTTGGTGGAACAACGGAACTGGGCCCCCCCGTAGCGTTCCCTCCAGGTGGGAGAGTTGCAGCTGCTGTTTCTGCATTTTCGACCCCGTTCCCCGCAGCTGGTGGGTTCGTACCTCCGGCGGGGACGTTGCTCTCAGCGTTCTCTTCGTTGACTGGGGGAAGAGCGCCCTTGTCCCCCACGGCTCCAGACCTTGTTGCAGTTACCATCTTTAGAGCCAAAAAGGTGTTATGACTCAACTAGCTTTCAGAGGAAGAATCTGGTTGCGATAGTGATGGATTTCCCACAGACGGCGCCAAAAATGATGGTGCTGGAAATAGGACTTCCGAAAACGCAACAACACTTTAAGATTTATAGGAAATGGGAAAAGACCATCACAGGCGTGAGGGCCTCAGGAACTGGGTTTCCTCTTGAGCGTGGGTTCTTCCAGCTAGGATAACACCAGGAATGCAAGATGCAATGATGATGCGACTGAGATGAGAATAGTATGAAGCTTGGGAAGATGCAGAAGAATGGTGGAATGGACCCAGAACAATGAATGCAGTATGTATCGTGAAGATGACTTGGGGGAGAAAGCATGTGTTCTCCCTTATTTATATGTTAGGGGTGAGGGTAGATGGGTAAATTGACCGTGTAGTCCCAAACCTGTGTTGCCCTAACACGTGGCAGCCTGTGAGGGTGGGAGAATGACGTTTCTAAAAAGGAGACGGCGTGTCAGGTACTAGGTGCGCACTACCTTGGTGTCAGAGGTTGTTGGCGAGGGTCGCGTGAGAGGAAGGCCCAAAAATCCTCCTTGCTAAGGTTCGGATCCATCGCAGGGGGGAAGGATCATTCACGAGCGCTGGTGACGCTCGAAGAGTGTACGGATGGCCCTCCCACGGCAGATGACCCTTGAGTGCCAAAATCCCGAGCATCAAGAATGGGGTCCTCGTGTGGGTGTTTCCCTGAGAAGGGTAACCCTGAGGGCTGAGATGTGAGCGCCAAGCCTGTCGGCTTTGGCCCTTTACCTGAGTAGTTGGCCGAGGCTCGATGGCTTGTATCAGTTGGCAAGTGAGTGGGTTGGGTTGGCCCGCGAGCCCATCAATGCGAGCGTATAGTCTTCGGGTCAATCGATGACGACACGTGGACGGCTCTGATACAAGCGCGTTTCTGGGCCTCATCAAGGCCAATATTTATAAACAGACTAAATACTCTTAAACTAAAATTTATCTATTTAATTATATATATAATCAAACCATAAAAGAATCAAAAACCATAAATTATTTAGTTTAATTGTTATTAACAAAATTAAGTCTCAAAATTATAAAAAATACTAATATATGAATTAATGTTATCCACAATTATCAAGAGATATATTCACCAAATTAAAATAAATTATTAAAGTTTGACGTATTCAATTCATGTATGTATATATATTATTAATGGAGATATTAAAAATTAATAGCAAAAATAATTCAATAGATTAAAAAAATCAAGTGTAATTACGAAGGCACATCAAGTTCATAACTGATAAAAAGAATTAAAAAAATTAATCAATTATTAAAATAAAATCAATTCAAATTAATAAAACAAAATTAATTTCGAGATGTAATATATGACAACATGTTTATTTCAATTTCACAAAAAAAATAAAATACTAATTTCAATGAAATAGATTAGAAAATTTTCACATATGTAACCAAAATTCGAACTATAACGCAGTAGTTTAAATTCGAACTCGGTGATTGTTAGAATGGAGAAATTAACGTATGTAACCAAAATTAAATAGAAGGGAGAATTCACATACGGAGCCAAAATTAAAGTGTTGTAACAAGGTAAAAGTAAGAACAAAATCTATAGAGGAAAATGCCTTTTTGGTATACCAACTACGCTCACTCAGCAAAAATGGGACATTTCCTTTTCCGGTGAAAAAAAAAAGAATTCAACTGAGAAAATTCGCAGTTCAGGTACATTTTTGGTCGGAATTCATATGGTCCACCAGAAATCCGACCCATTTGCCATGTTGTCTGGGTCAATTGCAACGCGTGGCGAATTTATCCAATGTGGCGAAACCGCTACGAACACATCAAAAACCACTAATTACATGGCACACCATGTTGATAAAAACGGTACAATTTTTCAGCTTAAAAATTAATGATATATGTCCAGAATTCAGACTACAATGAAAGGTATTTCAGGCCAAATTTTGGAAACTTCATTTTTTTCCAAAAAATCTGAGTTAAAGCAACATCAGTGTTGCTTCATCTTCTCAAAGTAAAAAACACCCCAAAACAAAGAACACTACCTCAAATCTGCTTGATACTGCGAGAAGAGCCATGGATTCCAAGAATTAAGAGCTCCTATTTTTCGATTATCAGTACTTGTTGTGTTTGCAGCAATGGTGAGGTTAAGGACGAAGGGGCTTATGAGCATCCGCCCTCCCATGTACCGTATGTGTCTTCCTATCTATCTATCTCTCTATAATTTTTTGTTTGTTTCTATCAATTGAGTGTCTTAGCTTTTTAAAGGGGTGATTTTTTTACTATATCAATCCTTGAGCTTTCGCATATAGTGTAATATGGCCCCCCATCAGATTCTTGTCTTTGTTTATTGCTTGCATGTCCCAAATACACTGTTGTATATTCTTTTATGTGAAGACAATGGGTTGGTGCATACAATTTATTATGCTTTGTTCTCTTTTTGTTGGATTTATCTAAGTATTCTTTATTACTTTTTAGATCCAGACTCAACAAGTATTACACTGGCAATACACTTTAATGGTACAATCGAGGGGGAAGCTTATGTGGGTGGTAAAGTACGAAAAATTGATTAGGTGGATGTGAAAAAACTTAGTTTTTAACACTTGGATGAATAAATGCAAGACTTGTTTACAGTGGGTAGTGTGATTAAAATATACATTTATGTGAAAGATGGGCCTAAGAAAATAATCAGTGAGGAGGAGCTTAGGAAATATGCTAGGAAAACTTTGAAAAAGGGTAGATAATTAGCCCTGTTCACTGAAGTTGCAATTGATAGGGCTGAACTTCCACATAACCCAGATATTATTATTGGTCGTGCTATAGAAGAAATAGCAAACAAAGATGTTGAAAATGTTGAAAAAACTGGAACTGGGAATGCATATAGGGAATCTAGTCCAGAATTTTTTAACAAGGTTGAGGATACTGAGGCTTGGCTTAATGAGTATGTAAGAAGATATCCTGGAAAAACTAAAGAAACAAGAGCAACTAAAGTCTCGTTTCTTGCCTCGTTTTCACCACGAACGAAACAAGATCAATTATAACAATGTAAGGCCTAAATTCTGTCAAAACATGACATATAACATGCTCAAATGAAGGAATAAAATAATCCAAACAAACTCCCCCACACTAGAATCATTGCTCGTCCTTGAGTAATGCCCAACACTTGAAAAGTCAATGCACCAACAAACAAATTCGCGAAGGTCAATCATCAAATCATCACAACAATCAAGTTTAGCCTATCGAATGCACTAATCACAAGTATAAAATTCAACCAAAATAGTATAATTAGCATACCTTTGTGTAGTGTGTAAATTTGAATGAAATAATGTACAACAATCACTCGGATTGGTTTATATCTTTTGTTGAAGCACTAATCTACAACTTCGAAATACACTCTTAGCGCCTATCTCCACTAATGGAATTGACTCAAGACTCGGGATCGATAGGTCTTTCGAGCTTGTAATGTAGGCTTGGGTTATGGTTATGGAAATATGGATTCAAGTGACTAAACATCGAAGCTCACATCGTTTTACAATACAAAACCAAACACTTTCTTCGCCTAATACACTACCTCCCCACACTAAAATGTTTACAAATACCCCAGAAGTTGGGTTTTGATAAATCAATGGGGAAAGCAATACCTAGCCAGGAATCATAATTCAGTTTAGGACATCGATCATAGACAAAAATAAATTCAATCATTCAAATAGGATAGCTATAGTAGATAGAGACACTCGACTCCATCTCGTTTTCTATTAAGTATAGAATAACCTAGAGACACTCGACAATTATTCCCTAATCAACTCACAACCCCCTAGAGACACTCGAGAGGATTCAATGAGTCGACAGCATTAAGACTTAAGAAAACACTAGCCCGAATTAACCTAGTCACGACACGTGCAAGATTTAAATTCGAATATTAACTCCCTTAGTGAATCAGATTCGACTTTACGACTTCCTATCACTAATGCGCCACTAATTATCTATCAAGCACTACGTATACTTCATGCAATCAAGAATAGCAATATGCAACCACTTACTTAGAAAATTGGGCAGGACCCTAATCAACTAAGTAAATAAATCACAATAATCACGATACACGGAGAGTTAAAAAATACTTGAATTAAAAACTGAACTATAAACGCCAATTAGGCCTCACGATGTCAAAAACATAAATTGTAAATTCCTCACTAGGTACTGTGGATTTAGTTGTTCATGACCAAGGTATTCGAAGGCAAGAAATAAAATAAAGACATAAGCTAACTAATAAGGGAGGAAAGTTTATGCTCTCTAAGGAATCTTCAAGCTTTTCGTCCGTCTCTTCTCGCCTAGCAGCTACTCGAAATTTAGTAAGAGAGTTGTGTAATCTGATGCCCCCAGGACATGAATATATAGAGTCTCATGCATGCAAACCTAGTCCGAAACGGACCCTACTTCTCACGTGAAACTTAGTACCCAAGACAATTCCAAAATCTGCAGTCCTATTCCAATGTATAGTTAGGCCAACACCCCAGGCCCAATCTCTAATTAATTAATAAAGTTCATGCTCTAAATACTCCCACTCTCGGACAAATTAGTACAAGGTCTGCCACAATTGAATTCTTCCAATTTCAGCACATACGAGGCCCACCAAACTTGGCCCAAATTCTAGTCCATCAGTTCTTTCCCATGCATGCACACGTGACCATCAGTAGCAACAAGCTTCTAATTTAAGTTCTTGCCATATTCAACAATATTTGTCCAAAAATATCTCCAAAGTCCCCTGTACGTCTAAACATGAAAACTCATTAAAAGCACCAATATACAAATTAGGCTCTAAAGTGTAATCCCAGATATATGAAAAATAGAAAATTAAGTGCGTTATCAAATTCCCCCACACTTGCCCATTCACTCGTCCTCGAGGGAAATAAAAACAACGAAACATCATTCCCATCAAACCCGCTCACTAAAGCAAACCTTGAAATTTCGCCTAAACAAATCTAGCAATTAAACACATTACTTAATCCTATGAAATTCAATCAATTAGTATAAAAATCATGCCCTCGTGTGTGGTGTGAATTGAACCAGAAGATGTATAAAGATTAGGCAAATAAGTTGAAGTTGCTCGCATAAGGACCAATCATCAATTTCAAGCACACTTGTCACTACAATCTCCACTAATTTGATCAACCCATAACTCGGGATTGAAAGGTCTTTCGAGCTTGTAACGTAGGCTTGGGTCGAGGTAAGAAAAAGTAAATCGAAGGCTAACACCCAACTTACGCATTTCAAATAAATCCCAAATGTTTCCCCTTTTTATACTTCCCAAAATACTCCCCTTTCCATAACTATTTCACTACCCATCATTGGTTTTTCAACAAGGCACAAACTCTCTTTCTTTTTTTTTTTTTTTTTTAACTTCTTTCTCTTTTCTATTTTGTTTCATCTTTTCTCAAATCTTTCTTTCAATAATGGATGAAATCTCACACCTCAATTCAAGAGTAAGAAAGTCTAGACATATACCAATGTATTCCTAAAAGGAAAATGTGTAAGCAAGGTTTAACAAAAAGTGGGTAGGAAATTGGTATTGTGCTTTGGCTTAAAGCGTGGCTAAGAAATAAATTTTAGCACAATACTAAGGCGCAGCGGGGTCAATAGCGCAATGTTATTTAGTGAAAATCAATCAAAAGGCTTAAAACACCGACATAAAGGCCTTAGTCATTTCCCGAGTCATTCGTCAATCAATTTATTTCGCCTCGAAGGGAATTAAAATGTACTCTAATCAAATTTCAGTCCTTTATTGAAAAACACAACCAACTCTTCTAAGCAAAGTACATAAATTGTTCAATTAGTGCGCAAGGAATAAAGGCATGAAGTCATACTAATTAACCAAATTACACACAATCGTTCACGTGTTCAATCACCTAATAAGTTCTAGCAAAAATTCAAAGTTCAAGCTCAAGTAAACATATTCAAAATTGGAAACAAATTAATCATACTTCTAACATCCTTGAATTCAAGTGAATGGAACAAGTTAAATCAAACAAAATCAGCTCCCCCTCAAATGCCCTAAACTATCAGTTGTATTACCCCCAAAATAACATGCAAACAGTGGCTAAAAATCAGCTTATCAACAAGAAAACCAACTGCCTAAAATCAGAAAAATAAGCAGCAGAATATACATGCAAAACCCATCAAATTACTACCCAGAAACAGCCCAAAAATAAATACAAAATAGCCAAAATCACAAAAACGAGCATACGAAGGGAACTCGACTCGTAACCCCCCCCCCCCAACTTAAAGCATGCATAGTCCCTAGGCATTGATAGAATTGAAACAAGGACTTCCCTGAAAGCGAGGGGCACGACGGAGTCAACTAGGGGGCTGTGAATGACCAATGGAAGAAAGGATGATGTCCAGTTTACGGTTAGTGGTCTACCGGAGCTCAACAAGTTCGCGTTCGAATTGCTCCAATCTAGTTCGCTAGTCTCTATCAGCCGTACGGGGCTGCTGCTTAACGGGAGGACCATTTTTCTTGGGGAACACTCTTGTGACATCCTCGGGCTTCACACTTACACGGGAAATGAAATACCCTTCATCGGTTCTGACAAGCATGCCCATTTTATCTAAACTAAACAAGTAAAGACAGGACATGCTACATGCGCCAGTTAAATCAAGCATATCACGATCAATTAAGTCTAAGCAACGTGCAATGTGAGTGATAACATGCCCAAGGCTCAAATCCCGGCATCCACGGCTAACATCTCTAAAAGCAATGGCCATCCAACGACCCAAATTGGCTTTCCTCTTTTGCATCATACCCTATAAAAAGAATAATTCAGTTTTAGTTATCACTCCTAGGCCATTTATTCTGTCAGAAAAAGTGGAGGAGATAAATCTGTATAAATATCTTAGAGTGGGGTCAATTAAATCAAAGTCTTTGGAGGTTTTGGAATTTTACACAGGTGCACCCCTAACAGCAAGTTCCCTAAAAATATCACTATCAACAAAGTTAGGTTCACTGTTAAAATCAGACACCATGTGCAAATATTCTTCACTACTCAAATCTGTGGCAGGCCCAAAACAAATGGCAATATTAAATTCATTAACAGACATGTAAAAGAGAGCACCCATTAAAGAGAAGCTGATATAAGGCATGTCCAAGTTAAAGTCTTTGGGGGTCCAAAAATGAAAAGTATGATAGAATTCCCTAACTAACTCCACGTAAATGGGGTCATCCAGCATAAAAAGTTCATACCACCCTATAGAACGCATATAATTGCAGGCATCATCATACAGACCCAGTTTTCGTAAAGCTTCAAAATTCGAAAGCTTACCTGCAGTGATGGAGGCGGTTTGGGCATTGAACTTCCGTTTCCTCCTTCCAGTAGGGGCTTCGTTCTCCGAATCCCCTAAATCATCAAAATCATCAGCTGGAAGGGGAATAGTGTGCTGGATAGGGCATCCCAATCGCGAACGTGTAGAAACATACCTCAAGGGCTCGGGCCATGGCGGAACCTCTCCCTCAAAAGTGAATTCAGGATCAGACCCGGAATTGTTTGAAATTTCATCTGCAGAAAGGGAGGTGGGAGTGTTTGGGGAACCAGAAAGGGGAGAATAAGGCTCAGACGGTCCTGCTTCAGCAAATACAGAAATCGGAGGAGGACAAGGGACGGTGTCTGATTCGGTATGGGCACCATCTCCTGCGGTGACCGGTGGTGGAGATGGAGAAACAGCAACAGAGGGTGTCTTCACCACTGTAGGAGGCGGCACCGCGGCGGAGGAGCGGTCTTATGGTCAAATAGGTGGCGGTATCTCACCTTTTCTAGAAGGGAGATAGCTTAGGTCAATAACGACCGGAGGCTGTGGTGGCACGTGACGGACGGCTGCATCTCGGATCCGGCTAGATCACCGGATCTCAAACGGTGGTGGCTAAAAGTTTTGGGGAATAGGCACTGGAATTGCCTTGGAAGTAATGGCAACGTTATCTCGATGTCGCTTGGCCTTTCTCTCCGCAGCCATGAGTGGAGGCGGCTTGGTGGTTTGGGTGTCACTGGTGGCGTATGCGGCGGAAGTAGCCTTAGAGGCAGCGGCTGCTTGGTCGGCTTTCCATTTTGTAGTGAGGAAGTTCTGAAGATCGGATGTTGTACGGATGATTGGGAAAGGGTCGGTGCCGCCTTCTTGAGGGTCGGAGGGCGATGGAGTAGGGTTTTGTGGTTGGGACGGCGGGATGCTAAGTGTCCGCGGACTGGTGATTTTGACCATGGCGAAGGTGGTGTGACGGTGGCGGGTGGTAGCTAAGCTTGGCAGTGGCAAAAGAAGGTTGGTAGCTCTGTAAATTGGGGAGGGTGAAGGTGAAAGTGAAATTGCAATTAGGGTTAGGGTTAGGTTAATAGGGCATGGCTGAGACGGTTTATCTCCCGGGTCAGGGTTGCGGGGGGGAAGGCAGGTTATGGTTCTGGGTAAGGCGAAGTCCGCGGATGGGGAAACGGGTAGGGTATTATTTAGGTGGGTCTGTTATTTTAAAAATTCAGGTAATTTCCACCAAAAATAAAATATTGTATAGTTTCTGGGTATGGCCAAACCTTCACTCACTTTCTGCACAACTCTGAATCCCAGGCAATAAATGCGAACCTGCAAAAATGCGAGAGCTTAAATCAACACGAGAGCAGAACAAAGAAATAAAGAAAAAGGAAAATAAATAAAAGAAAAACTGGACTAAGGTGACGCCGGAATCGCCACAATTGGGTTGCCTCCCAAGAGCGCCCTTGTTTATTGTCTCGGACTCGACGAGGTATTTCAAAAGTGGTTAAGCAGCTGGAGGTGGGGCCTCCAGGTGAATTTCCTCAATTTCAGACGGCTGAGAAAACTCATAGAAAGGTTTCAGCCGATGCCCGTTTACTTTTAAAATATTTCCATTCTTCATATCTCTAATCTCAATTGCTCCATGTGCAGCAGTGTTTGTGACCACGAAGGGACCTGTCCACCGGGACTTCAGCTTGCCTGGAAAAAGACGCAAACGAGAATTAAAAAGTAAGACTTTTTGACCCACTAAGAAATTCTTTCTATAAATTTTTAAATCATGAAATTTCTTAGTCTTAGATTTATAGATTATGGAATTCTCATATGCATCACTCAGAATTTCCTCCAACTCTTGAAGTTGGAGTTTCCGTTTCTCCCCTGCTGCATCCATTTGCATATTGCATGTCTTGATAGCCCAAAAAGCCCTATGTACTAATTCTACGGGGAGATGACAAGCTTTACCATAAACCATTCTAAATGGGGACATCCCCAATGGCGTCTTGTACGCTGTCCGATACACCCATAAGGCGTCATGTAATCTCTGACTCCAATCCTTCCTGTTCGGGTTTACCATTTTCTCCAGGATAGACTTAATCTCCCTATTAGATATCTCAGTTTGTCCATTCATCTGAGGGTGATAAGCCATAGAGGTTCGGTGTGTGACATGATACTTAGCCAAAAGCGACTCCAGCAACCGATTGTAAAAGTGTGTGCCTCGATCGGGCGAGGTGTTCCAAACTTAGAGAAAATGTTAGACCTAACAAATTCTACAACCACTTTTGAATTATTAGTCCGGGTGGCCTTAGCTTCCACCCATTCAGAAACATAGTCAACAGCTAAAAGTATATAAGTATTGACAAAGGACGAAGGGAACAGGCCCATAAAATCAATACCCCAAACATCAAAAATTTCTCAAGGTTGAATAGGGTTCAGTGGCATTTGATTTTTAGGGCCTATGTTACCCGTCTTCTAACAATTTTCACAGCTTTTACAGAATAAGTATGCATCCCGAAACAAGTTAGGCCAAAAGAAACCACATTCAAGAACCTTTAAAGCTGTTCGTTTTGACCCAAAATGAACCCCACATGCATAAGAGTGACAAAATTTCAGAATTGACTCAAACTCACTCTCAGAAACACAACGCCTAATGATTTGGTTTGAACAAATTTTCCACAAAAAGGGGTCATCCCAAATAAAAAACTTTGCATCACTTTTTATTTTATCATTTTCAGCCCGAGTCAGAGTCTTAGGCAGTATACCTGATGCTAAGTAATTAGCGATGTCCGCATTCCCGGGTGGGGGTATAAGGTGTGATCGTACCTCACAGTCATACGCCGTAAAAAGTTGTTCGCAGGAAACTCGTCACGTATTGGCCTTGAACTTGTAATTTCTCCTAGAATTCTGCTCAGATGATCAGCGACGAAATTTTCAGAGCCTTTCTTATCACAAATTTGTAGATCAAACTCTTAAAGGAGTAAAATCCAACGGATCAGCATTGTCTTTGCATTCTTCTTCGTCAACAGGAACTTCAACACTGCATGATCAAAGAAAACAACCACCTTAGTGCCCAAAAGATATGATCTAAACTTATCTAAAGTAAAGACAACGGATAAGAGTTCTTTTTCCGTAGTGGTGTAGTTGATCTGCGTGTTATCAAGCATCTTAGATGTATAATAAATGACATGCGGGTTTTTGTCGATTCGTTGACCCAAAACAGCTCTAATTACGTAATCACTTGCGTCACACATGATCTCGTAGGGGTAGTTCCAATTCGGTGGTTGCATAATTGGTGTGAAAACCAACTTTTCCTTCAACACATCGAAAGCTTCCTTGCATTCTGCACTGAAATCGAACTCCACATCCTTTTGCAAGAGCTTACAGAGAGCCCTAGTGATCTTTGAGAAATCCTGTATAAAACGCCTGTAGAAACCTACATGGCCAAGGAAAGATCGAATCTCCCCTACACTTATGGGTAAGGCAAGGATTTCACAACATCTATTTTTGATCTATCAACCTCAATTCCCTTATTAGAAACAACATGACCAAGAATAATTCCCTTATCCACCATCAAATGGCATTTTTCAAAGTTTAAAACTAAATCATGTTCAGATCATCTTTTCAAAACCTTAGCCAAATTTCCAAAACATTCATCAAAGGAATTACCGTAAACAGTAAAGTCGTCCATGAAAACTCAATTACGTGCTCGAAAAAATCAAAGAATATGCTAACCATACATCGCTGGAAGGTCGCCGGTGCATTACAGAATCCGAACGGCATCGTCCTGAACACGAAAGTTCCGAATTGGCAAGTGAAAGTGTTTTTTACTTTGATCCTCGGGAGCCACGGGAATTTGGTAGAAACCTAAATAGCCATCAAGACAACAATAATGAGATTTACCGACTAAAAGTTCTAACATTTGGTCAATAAAAGGGAGGAGAAAGTGATCCTTTTTAGTTAAAGAATTTAAGCCTCTATAGTCCATACAAACCCTCCACCCGTTTTCAAAGCGGGTGGGCACCATATCACCTTCGTTGTTCTCAATAACCGTGATGCCTGTTTTCTTTGGAACTACCTGAACTGAGCTTACCCACTCGCTATCTAAAACTGGAAATATCACACCTGCATCTAAAAGTTTTAATCTCCTTTTAACAACATCCATCATTGGAGGGTTAAGCCGGCATTGAGCTTGTCTTTTCGGCTTCGTCTCATCGGTTAGGATTATCTTGTGCATGCAGGTTGATGGACTTATCCCCTTGATGTCGGCGATGGTCCAACCGATTGCCTCCTTGAACTCTCTTAGCACCCTAATTAATTTTTCCTCTTCCAACGGGCTTAGTGCATTGGAGATGATCACGGGAAGGGTCTCCTTTGTGCCTAAGAAGGCGTACTTGAGATGATCCGGCAATGTCTTGAGTTCTAATTTGGGCGCCTGAACAATTGAAGGAAGCAATTTAGTTTGTGAAATAGGCAATTCAAGCTTTGACAAACTACCGACAAAATGATTTCGAACGTCTAATTCATGCACTGCATCAAAGAGTTCATTAGGTAGTTCAAACTCTCTTGCGAAATCACGTAATTCTTTAGTGCTAAGACTTTTACAAAGAGCATAATGTAAGGCCTCTAAATTATCCAATTCAAACACTTTCTTAGTTAAACCATCAACTACATCAATGCCAAACACTCTACAAAGTTCATCAGGCCTTTTCATAGCATCATACACATTAAACTTAACCATATCACCATCAAACTCAAGAGTTTATAAACCGTCATGAACATCTATCTTAGCCCTAGCAGTGCTAAAAAATGGGCGACCAAAAAGGATATCAGAGGATTTTTCAGAATTGTTATCCTCCATGTCTAATACGAAGAAGTCAGCTGGGAAGGCTATGTCATTGATCTGAACTAGGACATCTTCTAGAACACCCTCCGGATACATGATAGAATGGTCCGCCAGTTGTATGATGACACCTGTACCTTTCAAGGGACCAAGATTAAGTGCATTATAAACAGATAGTAGCATAACATTGATAGATACAATAACTTTTTTAATTCCCAAATTTTTAATTTTGCATGGTATTGAAAACATACCTTGATCATGGCATTTAGGGGGGAGTTTCTTTTGTAAAACAGCAGACACGTTTTTCCCCACACTTTCCTTTTCGTGACCTAGCAATTTCCTCTTGTTTTTGTATAGCTCCTTGAGGAATTTGGCGTATCTGGGAATTTGTTGGATGGCGTCCAATAGCGGTATGTTCACCTCAACCTTTCAAAACGTCTCGAGAATGTTCTTTTCTTCTTTTTGTTTCTTCGTTTCTGCAAGACGTTGAGGGAATAGAGGTGGAATCACCAGGGTCTTAGGCTGTACGACAATCTCCGCCTCGTTATTGTGGTTTGGGCTTAACGGTCATTGTTTGAAATAGTACCTTCTGTCCGATCATCAACAGACCTAGTTTTTCATCCCTGTTCTTTCTCCAATGGTGGCGGAAGCTCCTTGCCACTTCTGAGTGTGATTGCACTGACATTCTACCTAGGATCCTCTGTTTACGAGGGAAATTTCCCTTGATTCTCAATCCTACTCAACGCAGCAACAATTGTCCTATTTGGGTTTCCAAATTCTTAATTGAAGAACCTAGATTTTGAATGGTGGACTCCAAGTTATTAAATTAGATTGCTTGTGGGATGAGAGGTGGGTTCTGTTGAGGATTTTGTTGCTGAGGCTGTGGAGGTCTAGGTACAAAATTTTGGAAGTTCAGTGATTGAGGTTTAGGGGCATAGCTCAGGCTAGGGTGATTTTTCCAACCAGGATTATAGGTGTCCGAGTATGGGTTATAGTTCTATTGTTGGTAACCAACGACACTAGCATTCTCCACAGTTCCCTCTTGGAAAGTTGGGCAAGCATCAGTGGGATGCATTGCGCTCGCGCAAAGCTGACAAACTTTGGCTATTTGAGGGCTACCTGGACCAAGATTAGAAACCAAAACATTTAGCATATTTTTAATTTCACCTAGAGAGGAAGAATTTACCCCATTAGTATTCCGGGAGGTGGATTCGGTGGCATAGAACTTTTACAAATGAACCGAGGCTTTTTCAATCATGTCCTTCAATTATGTTGGAGTCTTATCCATAATGGTTCCCCCACACACAGTGTCCATCATCTTCTTGTCTGTCGGCATCAATCCTCTATAAAAGTAATGGATGATAGTGTTCTCTGGGAAACCATGTTGTGGGCAAAGTGCAAGCAATCTCTTGTAACGTTCCCAATACTCATGAAGACTCTCGTGCTCTTTTTGCTTGATTACAATAATCTCCCGATAGAGGTCAAGCTCCCGTGAATCTGGAAAGTACTTATCCAATAATTTCTCCCGTATTTGTGCCCAGGTGTCGATGGTTCCAAGCGGAAGAAAGTAAAGCCAGGTTTCAAGCGAAAGAGAGTTAAGCTAGGTTTCAGCTGCATCTTGCAAGGAGAATGGGAAAGCTTGCAGCTTGATATGGTCCTCGGTGACCCCATGAGGCTTGGTAGAGCAACAAACTGTGTGGAACTTACTCAGATGTTGGTGGGGTTTTTGTTTTCTAGACTGCAAAAGACAGGAAGTAGTTGAATGGTGCCCGTCTTCAACTCAAAACCGGCACCCACCTCTGGAAAAGTGATACAAAGGGGTTGCTGTGCAATAGTAGGGCGTGCCAAATCGCGCATGGTTACACGAGCTGGTGGTGCTACCATCGTTAAGGTATGATCAAACCTTACGGTCAAACCTGTCTTCTCGTCTTCTGAATGTTCTGACTCAGTGACTGGTACTTTAGGTTTGGTCAGATTGGAACTCTCCGCCAGCTTTTTGCGTGTTTTGGTTTGTTTTCTCAATGATCTTGCAATTGTCTCGATCTCGGGATCAAAAATTGGCTCGTCAACTCCGCGAATACTCCTGTTCATAAAAAAGAATTAAATTCAGTTAGTACCAATCCCCGGCAACGGCGCCAAAATTTGACAAGTGTCGAAAATGTCAAAATAAACAGTAATCCGATTCACAGCTAAAACTGAGTATAGTGCAAACGGGTCGAATCCACAGAGATTGAGCGAAAATAATTCAAATAAATCACAAAAGAACTCACTAAAATTAACGAGTAAAAATCGGGGGGGTTGAGATTTACTAAACTAATTAACTAATTAATAATTAAATAAACTAGAGGAAACACAATAAATCACTTAGAAGTTGGGTTTTGATAAATCAATGGGGAAAACAATACCTAGCTAGGAATCACAATTCAGTTTAGGACATCGATCATAGACGCAAAAATAAATTCAATCATTCAAATAGACTAGCTATAGCAGATAGAGACACTCGACTCCGTCTCATTTTCTCTTAAGTATAGAATAACCTAGAGACACTCGACAGTTATTCCCTAATCAACTCACAACCCCTAGAGACACTCGACAGGATTCAATGAGTCAACAGCATTATGCAAGATTCAAATTCGATTATTAACTCCCTTAGTGAATCAGAGTCGACTTTACGACTTCCTATCACTAATGCGCCACTAATTATCTATCAAGCACTACGTACACTTCATGCAATCAAGAATAGCAATATGCAACCACTTACTTAAAAAATTGTGCCCTAATTAACAAAGTAAATAAATCACAATAATCACGACACACGGAGAGTCAATAAATACTTGAATTAAAAACTGAATTATAAACGCCAATTAGGTCTCACGATGTCAAAAACATAAATTGTAAATTCCTAATTAGGTACTATGGATTTAGTTGTTCATGACCATGGTGTTCGAAAGCAAGAAATAAAATAAAGACATAAGCTAACTAAGAAGGGAGGAAAATTTTTTCTCTCTGTGGAATCTTCAAGCTTCTCGTCCGTCTCTTCTCGTCTACCAGCTGCTCGAAATTTAGTAAGAGAGTTGTGTAATCTGCGGCCCCAGGACATGAATATATAGAGTCTCATGCATGCAAACCTAGTCCGAAATGGACTCTACTTCTCACGTGAAACTTAGTGCCCAAGACAATTCCAAAATCTGCAGTCCTATTCCAATGTATAGCTAGGCCAACACGCCAGGCCCAATCTCCAATTATCTAATAAAGTCCATGCTCTAAATACCCCCACTCTCGGACAAATTAGTACAAGGCCTTCCACAATTGAATTCTTCCAATTTCAGCACATGCAAGGCCCACCAAACTTGGCCCAAATTCTAGGAAATTCAGCTTCAAGTCCTTCAGTTCTTTCCCATGTATGCACACGTGACCATCAGTAGCTCTAAGCTTCCAATTTAAATTCTTGTCATATTCAACAATATTAGTCCAAAAATATCTCCAAAGTTCCCTGTAAGTCTAAAAGATGAAAACTCATTAAAAGTACCAAAATATATACAAATTAGGCTCTAAAGTGCAATCCCAGAAATACGAAAAATAGGAAATTAAGCATGTTATCATCGACTTTTTCTCAATTTTTCTTTCTTTCTGTTCATATTTTCTCTCTTTTCGTATAAGAATCATCAAGAATGTGTCAAAAGATACAACAAAATAAAATCAAGCAAGCAAGCATGGTGTGATTAAATAAAAGGGACAGTTGTAAACTTTGTTGTGCTTAGGCTTGTAATATGGCTACAAAAAATTTTGCACAACAATAAAGCTCAATGGGGTCAAATGGATTATGATATTTAGTGAAAAGGCAAATGAAAGGTTTTATCCACCGACAACGAATGCCAAAGTCATTTCCCTAATCTCTTGTCAATTCAAAATTTCACCTCAAAAGACACTAAAATGAACTCTAATAGTATTTTAGGCCTATTTAAAAGAAATAAACTTCCTCTAAGGGATCGAAGTGCCTTAAAACATTCAAAAGTTCTCAAAAATTAAGGCATGCTAACACACTATCTTTATAAAAAATCACACAAGTTTTCGCGCATTCAAATAGCCTAACTTGATTAAGTAACAACTCAACGATCATCCTAAGCAAAATGTTCAAAAATGGAGTCAATTCACGTATTCAAAGAAAAACTCAATAATAAGAAAAGTCTAGCCACAACATATGAATCAAAAATCAAACTAGTTCCCCCCCCCCCCCCCCCCCCAAGAATTTTCAATGTCCTCATGCAAATAGATATAAAGTTCAAAGAGACTCCCTATTTATGAAGAAACCGGCAACGGGGCATTCACAATTTATCCCGAATCCTATAATTACAACTACACAAACAAGCATAACAAGTACATAGAGAAACAATAATAAAAAGAAACGAGTAAGTCAATTCGAATCTAAAACATGCCAAAGTCAAAAATAATAATCCATACATGCCGAATTCAACATAAAAGATAGATCAAGTAAAGTACAAACATCCAAATCTAAAGTCTCTAAATGAACTAAAATATCCACACAACAAAATGCAAATCCTAGTATAGAAATGTTAAGTGTAGAATTCGTATAGATTTGAGCTTATGTTAGAGTATATTTTTGTGTCGTTTGATGAGTTTATGTGTTTATTTCGCTCCATTTAGGTGATTATTGAGTTGGAGATGAAAAACGGCGAACCGAGGCGAATTCACACATTTTTGGAGGAAAAATGAGTAACCCCCGTTACCCCTCGGAAGAACAAAAGTGTTAACCCCCGTTAACAGACACAGGTGCATCACCTTTGGCGGATCATGGGAGTAACGCCCGTTACCCCTAGGCAGAAGGAAAGTGATAACGCCCGTTACCACTTATAAAAGCGTAAACACAATTTTCATCCTGTAATGGGCGTTAACGAATTTTGTGCTTGGATGGGTAACGCCCGTTACCTAGGTCGGTGTGGTAGATTTTTGGGCTGCTATTTATAGTGCGTTTTGGAGTCTTTTAAGAGGGGGGGCTTCTTCAGTTTGAGCCTTAGTTTGAGAGAGGAAGACACGGAGCTTTAGAAGGAGTTTTGAGAGAATTTCGAAAAGACGAAAGGATCAAATTCTTCAGACAATTTTGGTTTTTGTTATTGTTTCAATTATTAAACTAATTCGTTTGAGTTTGGTTTTTAGTAGTTTTGATGTTAGATTTGTTTTTTAGAGTTCTTAAATGTTTATAAATTGGTTTCTGAGACTTTGTGTTACTTTGGTGAACATGAATTTCTTTAATGCAATTTATTTCAGTTTCATGAGTTCGGTTTTAATTATGAATAGCTAAACCCCTAGGGCTAAGGGAGTGATGACGACTGTATGATATGTGTTTGATATGATACTTGAATGATTTGTTCCAATTCTTAGTTTTGAAAATGGTTTGAATTGAATTGTGAAGGCCTGATCACCCTTAGCATAATCTAAAATTGCCCAAGGATCGAGAGATCGACGGTAATTGAGGTGGTTTCGTAACTAGTAGGTTTTTAGAATTCAAAGAGATTTGGTTCTTGATCTATACCACAGTAAATCTTATTTCATGCCAAACCGCTAGAATAGGACTTGCACTAATCTTTATCTTTTGGTTTAATTAATACATTGATGATTGCGAGAGCAACGTTGAGCTTAATTAATTACACGGTTATACCTTGAGAGAGGATAATTCATACATTAAGTGACTAGGTTATAGAATTGCATGCACTGATCAAACGAGTATTGTATTGAAGCATGAATGCATAAATTATTACTCCCCTGCCTAATTAGTTTACTGAGTTTAATCCGTGTTTATGTCCGTTCGTTTTAGTCGTTATTTATGTTATTCTAGTTAATTGTTTCAATTTTGTTTTAGTAGTTAGATAAAAACCACTTGAATCCGTTCGGTCTTTAGATTAGAGATAAGTGTTGAGTAGTGATTGATTTTCCTTCCCTGTGGGTACGACCCTATTGTGCTATGCGTATATTAAACTGTACACTTGCACGATTGACTTTAACTTAGTTAGTTAAATCAAATACACCAATAAGTTTTTAGCGCCGTTGCCGGGGAAGGCGTTTTAAATCAGTATTACTTAAATATTTTGATATAGTTCTTTAGACCATTAATTTACTTTGTGTTTTGATCTTAGTTATTATGGAATTGAGCTGAGGATTTTCTTTGCTCTTGTGCAGATTTGCAGTGCATGCGAAGATCTCAAGATCCGGAGTTAGTTCCATACGATCTGGAAATTGAGAAAACCCTCAGTATTGTTAGGAAGAAGAAAAATAAAAGCAAGAAATCCACTATAGATCCAATGGCTGTAGATCCGACCAATGCAAGAGGCGGAGGGGTTTTAGATCCACCACAACCACCTCTTCTTGCGATCAGAGATTATAATTTGCCGAATGCTGGAGCAATCCAGACCGCAGTTCGACCTCCGATTGCAGCAAACAACTTTGAGATCAAACCAGCTATAATAAATTTTCTGCAGAATAATCCTTTTTTAGGATTATATTTAGAAGATCCGACCTCGCATCTTGAGTACTTTCTCAAGGTGTGTGATACTTTCAAGATCCACAATGTCACAACTGATGCTATCCGAGTAAGGCTTTTCTCTTTCTCACTGAGGGAAAGAGCCAAAGCGTGGTTAAGTAGTGTGCCACCTGAATCTTTTCAGAGCTAGGATGCGCTTTCTCAGGCTTTCTTAGCCAAGTTCTTCCCGCACAGTCAAAACCACGAAGTACAGGAATGATATTCAAGGTTTCAGACAATTAGATGGTGAATCTTTCTATGAGGCTTGGGAACGATTTGAGGACTTACAGAACAAGTGCCCTCATCATGGGATTCCCGGTTGGTTATTGATTCAGACGTTTATAATGGGATATATCATACTTACAGAGGAGCAATGGATGCCGCAGCTGGCGGAGCTTTCTTATCAAAATCTAAGACCATTGCTAAAGAATTGTTAGAAAATATGTCACAGAATGATGTTTTTGTGCATGATAGAAGCCACCCTCAACCGAGCACAGTGCAAGGAGGAATTATTAAAGTAGATGGCCTGACCGCCATCAATGCCAAATTTGAAGCCCTCAACAAGAAATTGGATCAGCTTTCTGTGAATACAGTTGGGACTCAAGCCCAACCAATTAAGGTAATTTGTGAAATTTGTAGTGGTCCACATGCATTTAACGTGTGTCCTCATACCAATGCAGGAGAACAGGTGCAAGAGCAGGTTAATTATGCAAATAGTTCTAAACCAGTGAATGACCCTTTTTCTAACACCTATAACCCTGGATGGAAGAACCACCCTCATTTTTCTTGGTCCAACAACCAGAATGTCCAACAGCAACCACCTCAACCTAGACCCCAATTTCAGCTAAGGCGGTCTTTCCAGCCGAGACCACCAGTCCCATATAATGCTTTACCGCCTCAACAGGAGCAGAACCACGGGTGGGAAGCTTCTTTGGAGAAATCCATAAGCGTTTCGACGGACAGATATCAGGAATTGGAGAATCAGATAGAGCAAGTGGTGAATCAGAACAGGAATTTGGAGACTCAAATTGGGCAGATTGCTCAATCTTTGAATATGAGAGGCCCGAGAATGCTGCATAGTCAGACTGAGAATAATCCTAAGGAGCATTGTAAGGCCATCATCATTAGAAGTGAGAGGGAGTGCGGAGAATCAAAGATACCTATGAAGTTTGATGAAATCAACATAGTTGAGGAGAAGATGGTAGAAGTAGTTGAGTTTGAGAAAGTGAATATAGAAGAGATAAATGAAGAGCACCCTTCAAGGACAGATGAGAATGTGGTATCCAATTGGTTTGTGTCCTGGATTCCTATCCCTCTACTATTTCGGGAACATGATATGGTGAAACAATTCGGAAAAATTTTCAAGGACTTGGTTTCAGAAAAAAGGAAGCCTGAAGACTTCGATACTGTAGTCCTCACCAAGGAATGCAGCGCCATCATCCAAGGGAGGCTTCCCCAAAACTCAAGGATCCCGGGAGTTTTTTTATTCCTCTAACTATTGGTTATTTATAGTTTCGTAATGTTTTATGTGATTTACGAGCTAGTGTAAGTCTAATCCCTTTATCTACTTGCAGGAAACTGGGAGTGACGATGGTAATCCTGACTAATATGACACTGCAACTAGCTGACGGATCAGTGAAATACCCTGTGGGTATTATGGAGGATGTTTTGGTTAAAGTGGGAAAATTGCATATCCCCAATGACTTTGTAGTTTTGGATGTTGAGAACGATGAGAGTATACCATTGATTCTTGGAAGACCATTTTTAGCCACGGTAGGAGCAAATATTGATGTTAAAAATGGACGACTAACGTTCAGTATAAGGAATGAAATAGTGGAATTTAGGATTCTTAGCCCCAAGGAACCACCGATTCTTTAGGAGTGTTGCAAGATCGAGGATATCATGGAGCCTCCAGTAAGAATGGTACCGATCCAGGAGGAAGTGGATCAGGTCAAGACTGTCTGTGAACAGACTAGGAAGGAGGATGTTTTGAAAGTGAATGCTAGGAACCAGAGATCCGGTGTTGTGAGCAATAAGAACGAAGTTACTTCGTGTGACTCATCAATTTTGGAATCCTAGTCCTTAATCCGGATGTCAAAGTCAAGCTAATGACTATAACTTAGAACTAATCACTTTCTCCTGTTTTCTTTTCTTTTCTTTTTCATTTCTTTTGTTTCCTCTCGCTATCTCGTTTAATTTTAGTTTTCTCTCTCGTTTTGCAGGTTAGTTTGGACATCATCAGAATTAAGCGTTGGAAAGCAAGCAAGGATGGTGATTCGAGATTGAATATCGACATTGAGGTCCATTTATGTTGTGCATGAGCATGGGTGTGCATGAGATTGATTGTGTGTATGGATATATTTGGTGCGACTTGATGCAGCATTTGCTTTGAGATGTTTATGTGTTTCGAGGAATGGTGCACTATGGTTTGATTGAAAATTTTGAGTTAATTTGTGTGAATTAACGTGATTAAGCAACATCCGAGTTTAATTTTGCTGAAATTGAGTTTTGTGCGAGAATAGTAGTAACGGGCGTTACACCTTTCTAGGCCCTTTTTGGTAACGCCCGTTAATGGAGTCAGGCGTCTTAAGCTTTAGTAGTAACGGGCGGTACACCCCCTCAGTTACTTTTAGGTAACTCCCGTTAATAGGTACAGGCGTGTAGGCCAATGTAGGAGTAACGGGCGTTACTCCTGGTAAGCATATTTTTGGTAACGCCCGTTACCTGGGCGAAATCAAGTTTTTAATTAGAAAGGGGAAGACTTGTTTTTGAAGGTTAAATCCTAATTCCCCTCAACTTTGGTCCTACCCTACCATAACCTATAAATATAGGACTCTCTCCACTCTTTTCTCACACAAACACAATAGCTTAGAAGAGAAGCAAGCAAGTCTTCCTACCCAAGACTTCACAACTATCACACATACTCTTTTCTCTTGAAATTTGGTAAGTAATCTCTCTTTTAGCTTGATTGAATTCTTCCCATCTAAGAATCATGCCCTAGGATTTTAATTGCATAATTGATGATTTTGTTGATTAGAATCATTGAATTTTTGGGAAGTATGCATGGGTAATTGAATTGAATTGAATTTAACTTGAATTGGGTTAATTGTGGAAGAATCCTAGTCTCTAGCAACCTTTGAATTCGATTTTGGGATTGATTTTGGAATCATAATACTGTAGAGCTTTGTTGAATTGAGTTGCGTAGATCAAAGAAATTTGATCAAAACTCATACCCTAGGATAGTGCATAGAAGGTGTTCGATAGTTTGTCAGAGTGAATTGTGTTTGATTTTTGTGTACTTGTCTTATCTTATTTGCTTGATGTAGGTGCCATGGGACGTACTAAGCATTCTAGAGCTATTGAACGCTTCACTACTTCAGCCCGGTTGGAGCATCAACCCTTGGAGTCGGTTAACATAACGGTGAATGCTATGGGAAATCCCTCTCAAAGGAATTTGACAAGGAACATATTGGGTACTCGTTTCTTCAAGGATATGTGGATGGAGAAGCTTGAGGCTTGGGACGAAGTGAAGAGGTTGTTTGACAACATTGGTTGGCTACCTTTCCTTACGAGGAAGGATTTGACTTTTGTCGAGATAACGGCGGCTTTCTTCACCACTATGAACTTCAATCCGATGGACAACACATTGACTTTCGCTTTAGATGATCAGGAAACTCGAATTTGGAATATGGATCGGATACGGGAGATTCTTTGTTTCCCGGCTCATGCTACCTCTTCGTTGCCGAAATGGAATGATGCTCAGAGAGAGGAAGTTTGGAGATCCTTCCCTTTGCATAAAGGTGTGCCGAGTTATTCTTCACAATATACAAATGATAGCTATCTTGATTCATTGGCTTGGGTGCTAGTCCATAGGATCTTGGTCATGGGATTTGGTGCTAGATATGGAAGTGATAGCCACATCAATGAAACCAAGTTGGGGATAATGTACATGATGAAAGAGGGAATCAAATTCGATGGTACGATTGAGTTCTTATGGAAGCTTCAGGAGATAGCAGGCCGAACTACTGGGACGATAGTGCAAAGTGCATATATGACTATGTTTGCTCGTGAGGTGCAGTGGAGGCCTCGAGGATTGTTTCCGGTTGATTGTAGGTATGATATTGGTCCTCAATATATGGAGAATGAAGGTTTGGCGATTAAATGGGAAAGTGGTCCCCTCAAGGAGCGTATTTTGCCATGGTGGCCAATTCGGGACATAGATAGGCTCTAGCGGATGTATAGTTGGGGCAAGGCCCATTTTGATGAGCTTTTAGAGACTCAAAGAGAGCTTTTGGCTCAGATTCCTGACAGGCCCGATGATGAGTTTGGGATTCTTTGCAGTACCATATCGGTTGTTGATGACACTAATGATGGAGCTCCGGTTACTGTGAGAGGTCCTCGGACAGAGTTAGCAGGATTAAGAGCTGATTTGACCACTGTGATTGCACGAGTTGATGACCTAGCACATTATTTTGATAAGAGATTTGATGAGTGGAATGCTCGACTGGAGAAGTTCGAGGGGTTTTGTGCTCGTCTTGATCGGTATTTTGGAGGCCCCCCATCACCATGACGATGCTATTGTTTTTCCCTTGTTCTTTTTCTGAGATATTCTGCTTGGAGATGTTTTTTTGATGTGTTTGGATATTATTTTTACTACACTTATTTCTTTCCTATGTTTTGAATTCCTTGGATTTTGTTTATGCAATTGTGCACTTCCTTACTTGAATTTGTGACTTGTGTGTTGATTGATCGAATGCATGTTGATTGTCAATTGCCTTTGCACTTGATCCATGCTTTCTAGTCTCTTATCTCTGGTAGTGGAAGCTTTGCTAGCACGTTGCCGGTCTTCATGTGATCAGGGAGTTTTCTTGAACTTTAATTCTTTTATTTGCATGAGGACATTGCAAAGTTTAAGTGTGGGGGAGCAATTATGAGTTTTAGTTGAATATTTGCATGTTTAGATGTTTGATTACACTTGTGAATTGTTAGAAATTAAGGAAACTAGGAGAATTTTGAAAATTTCCCCTGTTTTGAACTTTTTCTTTGAAGTTTAATTGTTGAGCTTTTGCTAGAATAAGTTAGGCTTTTTGAATTGAGGAAATTGCATGAGATTTAATGATTTAGTGTGTCAGTATGCCCTCTTTATTTTGAGCACTTCTTGAACGTGATAATGTACTTTGCTTAGAAAGATAGTTGACGATTTTCGAATAAGTCTATGAATTGATTAGGGTGCATTTTAGTCCTATTGAGGCGAAATTTTGAGTTGATGAGAAATTAAGGAAGTGAAGTAGGCATTCGTTGTCGGAGGATATTAAGCTTTTCGTTTTAGCCATTTTTCACTAAATAACGTCTTATTAACCCCGCTGAGCCTAATTGTTGTGCATGATTTTTGTAGCCACATTATAAGCCAATTGCACAGCATAAGTATACCTACCTTGTTAATTTTTCACCAAGGCGTGCTCGTTTGATTTTTATGGAGAATATCTATCTTTGGATTCCTTTTGATTATTCTTGTGATTGAAATTGAAAGTTATATGTATGAGAAAAAGAATGAAAGAAAGTTGTGAAAAAGAAAAGATATGAAAAAAAAAAAAAAGAGAAACGAAAGAGCAAAAGAATAGAAAAGAAAATGATGCAGAGTGTGAAATTGAGAGGTGGGATATAAAAGTCTAAGTGTGGGGGAATTGGTGTTAATGGCCAAGAAGAATGCTTAGTGAGTATAAAGATTATACGATGTAAGCTTGGTAAGTAGTCACTTAATCTAAGTTTCCATAACCTTACCCGAAGCCAACATTACAGGCTCGAAAGACCTACAGATCCTGAGTTTTGATTTGACTCCATTAGTGGAGA
This sequence comes from Lantana camara, assembly GCA_037501455.1. Classification (NCBI taxonomy): domain Eukaryota; kingdom Viridiplantae; phylum Streptophyta; class Magnoliopsida; order Lamiales; family Verbenaceae; genus Lantana; species Lantana camara. The sequence continues at coordinate 94,463,181 of CM074857.1, read as the reverse complement.
TAGGTGCGAAGAGTGTATTCCGAAGTTGACGATTAGAACTTAGGAGGAAATTGTGAATTCGTCATTCTAGTCGTTCTATATTGTTTTATTCGAAACCACACACTACACAAGGGTATACCTTTCATACTATGTTTGACGATTTTGTGTTATGAGTAATTGATTTGAATTACTAGACTTGTTTAGGCGAAGGTTCGATGATTGCTTTGAGGTAGAGGTTTGATGGGGATGTGTTTTCTTTATTTTCTTATTCCTCAAGGACGAGCAATATCCATGTGTGGGGGAATTTGTTGAGTGTAGAATTCGTATAGATTTGAGCTTCTATTAGAGTATACTTTTGTGTCGTTTGATGTGTTTATGTGTTTATTTCGCTCCATTTAGGTGATTATTGAGTTGGAGATGAAAAACGGCAAACCGAGGCGAATTCACGCGTTTTTTGAAGGAAAATGAGTAACCCCCGTTACCCCTTGGAAGAACAAAAGTGTTAACCCCCATTAACAGAAACAGGAGCATCACCTTTGGCGGATCATGGGAGTAACGCCCGTTACCCCTGGGCAGAAGGAAAGTGGTAGCGCCCGTTACCACTTATAAAAGTGTAAACACGATTTTCACCCTGTAACGAGCGTTAACGAATTTTGTGCTTGGATGGGTAAGGCCCGTTACCTAGGTCGGCGTGGCAGATTTTTTGGCTGCTATTTATAGTGCGTTTTGGAGTCTTTTTGGAGGAGGCTTCTTCAGTTTGAGCCCTAGTTTGAGAGAAGAAGACACGGAGCTTTAGAAGGAGTTTTGAGAGAATTTCGAGAAGACGAAAGGATCGAATTCTTCAGACAATTTTGGTTTTCGTTATTGCTTCAATTATTAAACTAATTCCTTTGAGTTTGGTTTTTAGTAGTTTTGATGTTAGATTTGTTTTTTATAGTTCTTAAATGTTTATGAATTGGTTTCTGAGACTTTGTGTTACTTTGGTGAACATGAATTTCTTTAATTCAATTTATTTCAGTTTTATGAGTTCTGTTTTAATTATGAGTAGCTAAACCCCTAGGGCTAGGGGAGTGATGATGATTGTATGATATGTGTTTGATATGATACTTGAATGATTTGTGCCAATTCTTAGTTTTGAAAATGGTTTGAATTGAATTGTGAAGGCCTGATCACCCTTAGCATAATCTAGAATTACCCGAGGATCGAGAGATCGATGGTAATTGAGGTGGTTTCATAACTAGTAGGTTTTTAGAATTCAAAGAGATTTAGTTCTTGATCTATACCACAGTAAATCTTATTTCATGCCAAGCCGCTAGAATAGGACTTACACTAGTCGTGATCTATACCACAGTAAATCTTATGTCATGCGAGAGCAACGTTGAGCTTAATTAAATACACGGTTATACCTTGAAAGAGGATAATTCATACATAAGTGACTAGGTTGTAGAATTGCATGCACTGATCAAACGAGTATTGTATTGAAGCATGAATGCATAAATTATTACTCCCCTGCCTAATTAGTTTACTGAGTTTAATCCGTGTTTAAGTCCGTTCGTTTTAGTCGTTATTTGTGTTATTCTAGTTAATTGTTTCAATTTTGTTTTAGTAGTTAGATAAAAACCACTTGAATCCGTTCGGTCTTTAGATTAAGATAAGTGTTGAATAGTGATTGATTTTCCTTCCCTGTGGGTACGACCCTATTTTGCTATGCGTATATTAAAGTTTACACTTGCACGATTGACTTTAACTTAGTTAGTTAAATTAAATAAACCAACAAGAAACTAGCATAACAAACACGGGGGAAATCAAGGGAGAGGGGGTGGCTGAAAAGTCCTGAGCATCTCGTAAATCCCTCGAATATCACCTCAAACGGCGGTGATATCAGTCTGCATGGTAGTAAGGCGTTCATCCATGGAAGTGGTATGCTCGGTGTATCGTGTCTCAAGACTAGTCATATGTAATTCCATATTCTGAAACTGCTCCACAAAGTAAGCGCTATCGGGAAATCAGCCTGAGGCTCTGGTGCAGCAACATGTGGCACATTATCATCAACGGAAGGCTCATTCTTATCAACGTGATGTGGTGCAACAAATGGTGGCACCTCAACCTCCTCCACGTGCCTACGATCAAGAATGCCCTCTGTATAAAGTCTGCTCAGTCGGTCTCGATCCGTCTTTGGCCAATATACCACATGATGGTTCAATGGCTCTCCCCAAAGTCTAATCAAATCCATGTTTATTAACGCGCGTGCATCTACCGTGAGACCATTATCCAAAGAAGCCTCGTGCTCAGCCGGCTCAAGACCTAACTCCAATGCAATGGTCGTTACAAATCCACCCATAACATGACTCGCATTCTCATGACGAGCAGCATGAAACATCTGATCCATCAACAAGTACCATTCATCTTAGTTTGCTCCCACATACAATAAAGAACATAAAGCTCCCAAGTGGTGACATTACCGGTGCTCTAGGCACGGCCAAAGATAGATGCGGTGAGGAGCTTGTGGACAATGCACCACAAAGGATCATTGATGCAAGTCCTCTTGGTGGAACGGGGAGTGTACATGGAACCGGTGTCAATCACATCAAATGATCTCCAAATATTGTCCAAGTGATGAACATTCTCCCATTCAACGGGCAACTCACGACCGGTAGCTTCGGGAAAAACAAAAGTTTGACAAAGAAAATCATCATTTTTCATATATTCCACTCCATAAAGCATGAAAGTGGCTATCCCCTAATGCTTATTCCATTGCAAGTTCTCGGTGAACTCTCTCGTGAGTTGGGGATAAGTATACACCCGATTAGTAATGAAACTCAACCATCAGATATTTCTAAATAATTCTTGAACATGGCGGAAGAGTCGGAGCTCTCTAAGAATTGGCTCATCCAAGTATTTGGTGGAAACAAGTTTACGACCGGAAAGATTACGCCTTGGGCGTCTTTCTATCTCTTCTTCAACTTCTGGTAGAGGTGGGATGCTGTGGCTTGGTTAGGATTAGTTCTAGCACGCTTACGAACCATTCTTGCAGAGAATTAGGAAGAAAATGACTGAAATTTTGGTTCAAGCAAAAGATCGAAAACCTTGTGAGCAATAGAGAAAGTAACTATTTTTTCACAATGTGGTGTGGGTAATGGCCAACAAATGCTCAACAACAATTATTCTGAAGTAAAGCAAGAAAAGCCATAAAATTTCTCACAAAAATGGGCAAAATCTCCACTTTCAAAATGAGGTTATGGGGCTGCAAATTGGAGGAAAACTGGACAAGAGGGGGAATTAACTCGCCCCAAATAAACACAACAATGCACATAAAAATCACAAAGTCATCAACATTTAGCATGCAAAACATATGATTTTACAACATGTGCATAAGAATCCCCAACTTTTCACATTTTTCTCAAAATCTTTACACTCACAACACTTCCCAAGTAAAAATCACCCCACAAGAGCATATTTCCCAATAAATTCAAACACTTCCATTTCAACACAACCATTTCACATATACATGTTTATCGTGAATTTTACACTACAAAACACATAGATTCATCAATCAAACACGTATTTCTCAAGAGCACAAGATCTCGCATGTATCAAACCATCTTCAAACAAACATGCATAAACTTCATTGATATTCAAACATACAAATCACAAATTCATTCAAGTCGATCAAAGGATCATCAAATTAAAGCCATAAAGGACCTCAATTGGTGAGCCACTTTCTTCAAGCACTTGAATCCGAGAAAATCAAACCTACAACTAAAAGACCAAACATAAAGAGTTAATTCCAATCAAAGACAAGGGAGGAAAAAGAGAAAATAGAAAGGTTAGAGAGAGTAGTTCTAGGTTTATAGTCGCTAGCTCAACTTTGTAACCATGATTAAGGATAAAAAATCTAAATGTGACGAGTCACATGGAGTGACCTCGTTCTTGATACCCTCAAAGCCGGATCTTGATGTCCAAGTATCAAATTCCAACACATCCTTTCTCTTTGAATTTTCAAACTTCGGTTTTCTCCCATCTTTAACCGGATCTATCTTCTCTTGGATTGGCACCATCTTTGCCGGATTCTCATTTACAACCCCAACCTTGCAACACTTATCCGGAATCGATGATGATGCATTCATGGCTCAAAAAATCCAAAACTCCACTCTATCATCCCCAAATTTAAACGTGAAAAGACCATTTTGGACATCTATATTCGCTCCGACCGTGGCTAAAAATGGCCTCCCTAGAATCAATCGCATGTTCCCATCATCCTGTACATCAAGAACCACAAAATCATTAGGAATGTAGAATTTACCGACTTTTACCAACACATCCTCAAGAATTCGTATTGGATACTTCACCGATCTATCAGCTAGTTGTAGCATCATATTCATTGGTTTGAGCTCCTTTAATCCTAATCTCCTACAAGTAGATAAAGGGATTAGACTCACACTAGCTCCTAAATCACATAAAGCATTATGAAATTATAAAGATCCAATAGTTAGAGGGATAGAAAAACTCTCGGGATCCTTGAGCTTTGGAGGAAGCTTCCTTTGAATGATGGCATTACACTCTTCGGTGAGTGCAACGGTGGCGAAGTCTTCAAGCTTCCTTTTGTTCAAAACTAATTCCGTCAAGACTTAAAGTATGTGGGCATTTGAGCCAATGCCTCGTCAAATGGAATATTTATATGAAGTTGCTTCAACACATTGAGGAATTTTTCGAATTGCTTCTCCATGTTATGCCTTTGGAGTCTTTGTGGGAATGGAATTGGTGGCATATACGCCTTCGGGGGAATATATGCCTTTGGTTTCGAAGAGAGCTCATTATTGTGACCTTTCTCAAACTCCTTGTCTTTTGGCTCATCTTCTTTATCTATCTTTCGCTTAAGCTTGCTCTTTTACCCAACATCCTTTGTCTTCTCTTCCTTTTTTGATTCATCATCCAATTTCTCCTCTTGACTCACCCCACTCGACCCAGCTTCATACAACAAAGGCATAGACGGCTCATCATAAGCCTTGCCACTCCTCAACAAGATACCTTTGCTATACTCTCTTGGGTTGGGCTCCGTCTTACTTGGGAGTATGCCTTGAGGCCTCGGATTTAGGGCATTTGCAATTTGACCTATTTATACCTCCAAGTTGCAGTTTTGGATGGCTACTTGCTCAACTTGTGTTTCCAAACTCTTGAAATGATCTGAGGAAACGTTGAGGAACTTCTCAAAAGCGACTTCCCATCCTTGTTTTTCTGCTTGTTGTTGAGGCGGTTGGGGTGTTTGAATTGTGTATATTGAGGTTGAGGAGTAGGAAGTTGATAGTGGTTTTGTGGTGGGAATGGGGTTTGATTGAATTGGCCTTGGTTTGGAGGTCTTGGTTGTAATGGTGGCCTAGGGGGATTTTGGACATTGTTGTTAGACCATAAGAAATGGGGATAATTCTTCCACACTGGGTTGTAGGTGTTAGAATATGGGCTGTTGGGAGGTCTATCTTGGTGCAAAGCATTTACATGCTCGGATCCGGACATGTTTGAAGATGAACCTCCTTGGTTCGAATATGAGCAAGTTTCATAGGAATGAGATCCACCTCATAATTCACAAACCATAGATCAAACTTGTGGAGGTTGGTTCGACACCGCATTCACGATGAATTGATCAAGCTTTTTCGACAAATCACCCAATTTGGCATCTATCTTTGCCTCCAAAGCTGTGAAATCATTCACTTGCATCATACCGGGAGATGGGATGCAAGGCTTAGAAATCGGTGCCCTTTCGGATGACCAAGAGTTGTTAGCAGCCGTCCTCTCTAAAAGTTGAATTACATCGATTTCAAACATATTCATTAGGGCTCCTCCCGTGGTGAAGTCTACCATTACCTTGAGGTCATGTGAAATCCCTCCATAAAACGATTGAACCAATTTCCAATCCTTGCATCCGTGATGAGGACATTTCCTTTGTAGCTCTTTGAATCTTTCCCAAGCTTCATATAAGCTCTCGCCTTCATATTGCCGGAATGAGGCTATTTCATTCCGGAGCTTAACCGTCTTCAAGTGGGGAAAGAACTTGTCTAGGAAGGATTGTGATAAGATAGCCCAAGATCCTTTTATCTCATATGGAAGTGCACTATACCAAGCTTTCGCCCGATACCTTAAGGAGAATGGAAAGAGGCGAATCCTAATGGCATCCTCAGTGACATTGTTCAATTTGAACGTGTCACACACTTCGATGAACCAATTGACATGCAAAATTGGATCCTCCATAACTAAACCGGAAAATTGACTTTATTGGATGAGAGACATGTAAGCCGGCTTGATTTCAAAGTGGTTCGCCGCCACTCCCGGTCTCCCAAGATTTTGTTGTATACACTCCATGCTAGGCATGGCATAATCCCTAAATTGCCTTTGTGGTGGCGAATTCACCGGATTACATTGAATGGGTGGTGGAGGTTGATTTTGTGCATTAGGATTCGGTACGGGACCAAATCTCTCGTTTCCGACCATCTCAAATGGTATATACTCAATTTCTTATCTTCTCTCTCTTCTCAAAGCACGGAGCTTCTTTTCAATCTCGGGGTAATGCTTGAGATTCTCCAAACTCCGAGCCCTTTGTATACACCTACAAGAGACAAGCACAAGTATCAAATTCAAACAAATAAACGGTCTAAGTCACTAGCTACTAACACTTGGCAAGAATGATTTAAACGCCTCCCCAGCAATGGTGCCAAAAACTTGTTGTGTTCCAAATTAGAGTTTTAATAAAGCTCAAGTGCAAGCATCAATAAATCAATGTAGCAAAAGGGGCCGAATCCACGGGGAGGAGTAAATCAATCAATCACCTAATATATTCACCAATCTACAGACCAAGTCGAGAGCAAGAGTGAATTAACTAATTAAAGAAAGGAAAGTAACTAAGATTAACAAACTAGAAATAACTAGAAAGCGAAATAAAGTAGCAAATAATCAAGTTAACTAAGTGGCAAGGGAAAGTAATGATCATGCAAGGTTTGTGTCCAATTAGTGCTTTAATGGGATAAGGATCTCACAATTCTAATCACCAAAGTATGCAAAAGCTCCTCTCGAAGTCGAATGCGTGTAAATAATTGCGTCTAACGCGGCTCTCGTGGTCATTAGCTCAATAATTAGATCAATTAAACAAGATTAGTGCAAGAAACTAACTGATAGATCGGCTTGGCCCGGTTAATCAATTGCTTAATTGCTCAAGTCTAAGCTAAATCTCTTTATACTTAGCCCTTAAGTGTTGTGAAATCTCATCCAATTTACATACAATCTCTCAATTAGCATGCAAATCTAAGTTCATATCTAAGGTGATCAAGTTTAAACATGGAAACAAATCAATTTCACAAGCATAAGATCAAGTAGTCCCACCTAAGCATTTCGTCAAACACTTACCCTACATAATTCATCACCCCCCCCCCCCCCCCTTTTGCCTAAGAAATTAGCCACTCATATTAACATTCCAAAGCAAGGAAATAATAGAAATCATACTATAAACATGCATATTCATTGAATTAAACCAAATATCAAGTAACAAGGACATAACTCTCAAAAACATGATCAAGTCCCAAAACTAGAGACATTAGTATCAAAACTTAAAGCAATTAAATCTAGCTAGGTAAATAGTAAAGAGAAGTAATTATTCTAGAAAGGAATTAACAACTACAATCTAATCTATACTCTAAGAGTCAAAGATTAAGCTAGAAGAGACTCCTAATTAACCCTAATTTTAGCCCTAAAACGAGTCTCCCCAAAAAGTGCTGAAAATAATCCTTATATAGTCCCAGAAGCTCCCGGAACGGCTTGGAGATGGCCCTTCCCAAACTCTCCATCAGCGCTGCTAGGAACTGTGATGCCCCGTGCTCTCGAAGGGCATCCTGACGACATTAACAAGTAAGTCTCTACACTTATGTGTGTTTAATTTAAGAGTTTCTTGAGTTATGTGATTGATTGTAAATCCAATTTAATATGTGATCATTCGGATTATTCTAAGATTAATTGTCAACTTGATTAATTACGCGCATATGGAACCCTAACCGTCTAATTTGATTTAATTCGAATTTATTCCATGAAATAATTGTCAAGTTGATTTTAAATCCATCATGTTACTTAACTTGTTTAATTTCGGTTTACTTGAATTCCTTGAGATTAATTATCAATCATGTGTTTACGAAGTGTCATTAAATTGTACGAAAGGTTTCTAAAATTAAATTGAATTAAACTCTATTTGGTAAATCTCTCTTTCATTTTAATTCATAAAATTTATGCGGAGCTTGAATGTTTAGTCGTAACTTTACCAATTTTATTTACGATTATTTGTACGCGCTATTTCGCTTTGCTACACGATAAGGATACCCGGTTGTATATAGCTTGTGCACAAGACACATTTCTCCCAATCTCCTCTTCTCTCTCTTGGTTCTCTCTTTCTCATTCCCACACACACACTACACCTAAAACACACACTAGTCATAAGTTGGCCGTTTCTCAACGGAATTCGACGAATGAGTAGTCCATTTCGAAGAGCTCGATGAGAGGATCACGATGGTACAAAGATCTCAGCCAAACAACAAATGGTGGAGGAGATATCTACGATTTTCAGGTGTAACTGCTCAAAATTCGGAAAATCGCGACTGGATTGCGACAGCAACTTCGATAGCCTCGTTCGGCTTCCTCCGACATCGGAATCTAGCAAAATTGGTATGCAAATCGAACATCTCGACGAGATCTACAAATTGACAGTGGTGGCGCAGTCATCTGGTTGGCGTTGGCTCCACACGCGCCGCCCAAAACTCACACCGACGGTGGTGAATCTGGGCGAAACTTAGCCGCCCGTTTCCGGTGATTCCAGCGGCGATTTTGGGTGGACGAGGTACCGATCTGAAGGTCTTCTCACTGAGAATCAATTCTGGGCTGGTGGCGCAAGCATCAGAGTGGAGGTGGCGGCGCATAGGCATTCACATTTGGTGTTTTTCGGCCACTTTTTCCGGCATTCGACTTGGGGGTTTCGAAGAGCTCGTCATGGGTAAGTCGATGTTTTTTACGGATTTCATTTTCGTTCACCGGATTGGAAGTAATTTGATTTTGAAGTTTTTTGGGTTTTCGTATTCTTGGATTTAAGATCTAGGACGATTGGCTTGGAATTTTCAGAAATTGATCAAGGATTTGGAACGAGCACGAAGACTACTTTCTCTGGTAATTTTTTGGGATTTTTTCGGTGACTTTTCGGCGGCTCCGATGGTGGCACTCCGGCGACTTTCGGACAGAATATCGGTCTCGACGCGGTGAGTCCAAGGCCGTTTTCCGTTCGTTAATCGGACACTCGGTTTATTAATTACGAATTATTTTGCATAATTATAATTATTTGAATTAATTGTTTTAAGTGCAAATAAATTGTTTATTGTTGGTTTGTTGATCGAGATGTATTCCAATCATATACGAAAATATGTATTGAATGAATTGTGATATGCATGAATATTTTGATTTACAATTTGAATCCCGATGTGATGAATTTACGCTATTTGTTAAGTACGAAGGGGTGCTAGTGTAATATTTAGAAACTAATCTTTTATGTGACTAAATGAACTTGAATGATATTTTAGAAGAACGAACATGTTGTGATTTCTCTATATGAATTTGAGATGTTCTCAATGCTATGTTTGTTGTAAATTGTGTTTCAAATATAAAATTGAGATACATGAAGAATGTTTGAACAACTTGAGACTTATGCATGATAGGAGTTAGAATTGTAATATCTTGATTTACTCTTACTACTCGAAAATGGTATATTATGAATTACGATAAATCGATAATTATCATGCTTGTAAGTAAGTAATTCCTAGTTGAATAATTGTATAAACACTTTAAATGAACAATTATGCTTAGCAATCGACTAAGGAGATGTATGTGTAATAATTCTAAACTTTTATAAATGACTTAGGGGATGTAAGTGTAATATTTATGAAACTATGAATGTGACTTGAGCTTGTGTACCAAACATGTTGTGAAGTTGTAAAGTATGATCTTAAGTGAATTAAATTCACTCTTTATTTGTATCAAGCATGCCATCTACATACAACAACTTTGTATGTTTATATGATCAAGTTGCTCTTACTTATGCACTTTATAACTCGACATGAACTTGATGCTTAATTGTAATATTATAATTGAACCCTGTGACATTGGATGATTTAATATGCATTTTGTGAATACGTTGACTTCCTAAATTGATCTTGCATCTTTGGATATGGAATTGCATGATGGTTGCTTGTAAATATGACCTTGTTGAGCATTGATATGCCTTGAATGACCACGACACCCTATCAAAGTACAACATGAACACTTATGCATAACCACGATCATGTTGAGCAACGCCGTGCATCTTGTTTGGTTCATATAGAGTCTAAGTCCGGGCTTCTGTATGTTCTATTTCAGAGTTTGGTGGCGGTGGTGTGCCCGAGGTTTAGGAGTGTTTGTCCTTCACACTCTCAGACTCTACTTTCACGAGGTGAGGTTTAGGATTTTAAATAGTTATGCGACCTATGGCCTTTATATGCTGATTTCTACCCTTGCATGCGAGTATACCTTATTATGAATACGTATGTGTTGGTTATGATATGTTTATGACCTTGTGAATCAGTTCTGTTTTGGAAAAATTAGATATGAAAGCATATGTGAGCTGTTTTGGAAAGTTATGTTATGTTATGATCTGTTCTGTAGCGAGTTAGCCATGATATATGGTATCTGTTCTGTTATGTTCTGTTATGGATCTGAGGAGCTATGGGTAAGGAATCCCTGGGACGATATAGGGTCGTCAGGGCTCGGCCTGTGTATAGTCTCCAATTGAGATATCATCGCGCGACTCAGGGAGATAGGGGAGGCGTGATATCTTGAGCCTTCGGTGTACAGCCGGGGAGGACTCCTGTGGGTTAGCTGCCCCTTGAGGGTTTGTCTGTTCTGGATGGTTTGGGGATGGTACATCTCCTCCATCATTGGTGTAGCGGTTGGATTTGATTCTATATTTTATGTTTTGATCCGTTCTGAGGAGTAAAGGTTGGAAGCTCGTACTCGACGAGCATATGTTCTGTTCTATCTGGGAATTATGAATCGGGATAGAGTCTTTCTGAAAATGGTTTCTAAACTTATATCTATATCTATTTCGGGTTCTTTGGAATGATTTGTTGTGCAACACCTATCCTTGGTTCATGATTCCACCCTTTTATCTGTGTTGTGCTCCATATATATATAGTAGGTGTGCGTTAGCCCCCTCACTCAATCAGTTGACTGACCCCTCATTTTATCTTTTAGTTGCAGGTTTCCTTTTAGCTTGAGCTAGGCGGACGTGAGCTTTCTGAGTCACACACTTGTCGGTTTAGTTGGTGTTAATATGCATTTGTCACATACTCTATTTATGTTATGTATTCATATTTCACTTTTGGAGATTATGTTTTATGCTCTACTTAGACTTAATCCCGTGCGGGTTAGTATGCTAGCATTTGGATGTAATTAGCTATTCTGCTAATACTTATGTTGGTTTATTACGTTGTGATGATTTGAGATTCGGGACTAGGTATCTATGCTAGTTGAACCCGTCACTCGTTTTGTACATTGATTTAATTGCATCCACTATCTGATGATGATTGTTTAAATTGCTTCCGCGCTCGGAGTTTGTCGAGTTAGATCCGCCTAGCCTAGTATGTGCGTTGGTCTCCCCATTCGCTTTGATTCGGATTCGGGCATGGACTTTCCATTTCGTGACCGGGTTTGGGTTTTAGTGCGGGGGATGTGGCATCCTTCGTTTGGGGTGCTACAGGAATATCCGTTCCCAGGAAAGGCTTGGGATGGGAACGGCCGTTCCCATCCTCGGTCAAGGATTCTTATGCTGACTTCTTGGAAAGGCCCTTCCCATCTCGGTCAAGGATTCTTGTGCTGACTTATAAAATTAGACAAGCTGGACATATAATTGAACTTTCATATATTTTTCATGGAAAAAATAATAAACTCTACATACAGAATAAATCATAAAACATGTTTATTGGTACACCTATTCTTTCATGAACAACAACGCTTGTTTTTGCATTCAATTTTGCTACACAAAAAACACGTACAGTACATCACAAAAATACACAAAACAAATACACTACATAACACAAAACAACACAACACTACCACACAACACTACACTACACAACACAACACTACACTACACAACACAACACTACACTACAATACACTACATAAAACAAATACACTCCACTACAAAACACAACATTACCACACAAAACAATTCGTTTTTTACATAACAATAACTCTAGTTATTGTTTCAAAAGATGACCAAGAACAAAACAAGAACTATGATGAGTATCATTGAACAACACAACATCAAATTCAGTCTTCTTATTTCTTGCTCCTTCAGTATAATCTCCTCTTCCAACAATTTAATTTTCTCCAGCTTCTTCTCCATTGCTTTAATCTCTCTTTCTAGTAATTGAACTCTCTTCATTTTGGTTTCCATGAGATCGAGCTCAGCCGCAAGTTTATTAACTTTGTTGAGCAACCCAGGTATAATCATCTTCGATCTATCACAAATCTCACCATCCATCCATCTAACAAATTTGCATTTCTATTAGGAGTAAACCATAAAATAGTGCAACCAATTTAGTATCCAAAGAAAAAATGTCCATTTTCCATGCAAAATTTAAGAACCAGAAATCTAAGAAGCAAAAATCACGTTATCTTACCATTTCAAACCAACCAAAAAAGCGGCGCCCTAGGTTGTTTGGTTTCCATGAAGTCCTGACTGCAACAAGTCTTCCACAAAAGCAATACATGGGTGTTTGGCTTCCACCCTCCGACGGCTGCCCCGAATATGGAGTAGATGATGAACCAGAACTCGCCATTCCCAAATCTGACTTAATTGGTTGAATTTGTGAAGGTGATTTTGGGATTAGGGTTTCGAATGGGGAAGAAGATATATGGCAAGAGAAATGGGATATTAGTTTTTCAACATTAAAATGGCTCTCTATTATTGAAAAAATGGAGGGAAAATTCTCTCCCTAAGTCGAAACATGTGGCATCCTATTTGGATAAAAAAAATCAAACATGGCAAACCAGGTATGGCCATGTGTACTAATTTCGGTCACTTGTAAAACCATCATTGTTTTCCGATGGTAGTTTCAAAATTCCGGTGAAAATAGTACCGAAATTGCGATTTTCTCTAGTTAGTGCCTTTTTTTCCACCGAAAAATGAAATGTCCCATTTTTGCTGAGTGGGGGTAGTTGGTATACCAAAAAAGCATTTTCCTCAAATCTATACCAAGATAATAGAAGGATTATCACAATTAATATAGCTGCAATTTGATTCGCAAGCTATCGTGACAGGAATCTTGAATAGAATAGCTTATATTTGAACTGAAAGTTGTTGTGCAGATGCAGAAACATAAGAACTCAAATTTAGTAAATTAAAAAGAGGGTATAAACCAAAATGGAGGACAAACAAGAAGTGGCCACGAATCGTACTCTAATGTAAACTTTGTAATTCGACCATCTTCCAAGTTACAACAGCCCATATCCAAACTATGTACTCCCCTCATAGGCACCCATGGACGAATATCGTCAGTAAAATATATATGATTTGATTTGAGTTCTTGATATTCCGAAGCATGATCCAATGATATTGATGTGTTGTTCCCAATAAAAATAACACTATCACCGAAACTTGTAATCAGCTTATAAGATCCACCGATCAAGTCCAATTCGTGAACATGAAATAGTTAGAGTTTAGATTTTTGGGAATTTTCGATATTTCATTAATTTCTATATGTTTATAATTACAACGGGTTTACACTAAATAGATGTACAAGGCTACAAAATAGGAAAAGATATGTACAAGGAATAATCCCACAAAATCAGGGATCAAATAAAATCCCAACAAATTAGCTGTGATCTTCAACATTCCCCCTCAAGTTGATTGTGGGATTACACACATTTAACTTGCCCAAGACACTCAAAAAAATTCTCTTAGTTAATTGATCTTTTGATCGCACAAATGGAAACATCACAATCCCACTCTCAAGTTTTTCCTTGATAAAGTGTCGGTCCACCTCTATATGCTTCGTTCGTTCATGCTGAATCGGGTTCTCTGATATGCTTATTGCTGCCTTATTGTCACACCACAACCTGCACTTTTATTTCACTGGAAACCCAAGTTCCTCAAACAACTTCCGTAGCCAAAGGACTTCGGCCAGTCCTCGTGCGATTCCCCTAAACTCTGTCTCTACACTAGAAAGAGTAACCACCTTCTGTTTCATGCTCTTCCAGGTAATGAGGTTTCCTCCAACCATGGTGAAATATCCTGAAGTAGAGCGTCGGTCATCTTGATTTCCGGCCCAGTATGCATCTGTATAAGCCTCAATGGAAAGATTCCCATGCTTCTGGAACAAAACTCCTCTTCCTGGGCACCCTTTGAGGTATCTGACAAATCTGAGTGCTACCTCCATATGTTTATGTTGTGGTCGGTGCATGAACTGACTCAACACACCTACTGCATATGCGATATCAGGCCGAGTATGGGATAAATAGATTAGTTTCCCAATAAGATGCTAATATCTACTCCGATCCACCATTTCTGCCTCAACTGTGAGTTTCAAGCCATGATTAACTACCATAGGAGCCCTTACGGGTTTGCTATCAAGTAGCCCTGTCTCTACCAACAAGTCCAGTACATACTTCCGCTGGGAGATAAAGATTCCCCGCCTTGATCTAAGTACTTCGATTCCAAAGAAGTACTTCAATTCTCCCAAATCTTTCATTTTAAATTCCTCAAACATACCCTTCTTCAACTGCTTCATTTCCTCGAGATCATTCCCAGTAATGATCATGTCGTTGACATAGACGATGAGGCAGGTTACTGGCTCACCCTTCCTTTTAAAAAATAAAGTATGGTCTGAATTACTCTGTTTGAACCCATACTTTCTCATAGCAGCTGTAAATCTCCCAAACCAAGCTCTCGGGGACTGCTTAAGCCCATAGAGAGCTCTCTTCAGCCTGCATACCTCTCCATCACAAACTGTTTAGAGAATCCCGGTGGAGGTTCCATGTAAACCTCTTCTTCCAACTTATCATGCAGGAAAGCATTCTTTACATCAAACTGATGCAACGGCCAATCCTGGTTAGCTGCTATCGAAAACAGAACTCTGATAGTGTCAATTTTGGCAACTGGGGAGAAAGTCTCTGAATAATCCACCCCATATGTCTATGTATACCCCTTTGCCACTAATCTCGCCTTGTACTGATCGATGGATCCGTCAGATCGATGTTTAATGGTAAGCACCCATCTGCATCCCACTGGTTTCTTTCCTGATGGTAACCTATATTTTTCCCAGGTCATGTTTTTCTCAAGAGCCATCATCTCTGTTTCCATGGCCAATTTCCACTCTACTTTCTTCTGAGATTCCTCAACTGATCTAGGAAGTTCATCTGTATAAACAGTTGTTGAAGATGCTCTGGCAGCTTCTGTTAGCTGTCCCTATGCATAGTTTGCGACCGGATACTGGGATTTCCGTGGCACATACTCCGGTTCATACATCTTGGGTGGAACTCCCCGATTACTTAGGGATGGAAGAATATACCGCTCACTCCAATTGGTCTCCCCCGACCCTGTATTCCCTGTTCCTGTACTTCCTTTGTGTGCAGATCATCAACAGTCCCAATAGTATCATCACCATTATCAAAAGAGGAAGTTTCAAGTGTTACCTCAGGGATATTCAGAGGTTCAGATCTTGGGACGGGTGCTAGCGCGGAGGGCGGAGCTGCAGGAGATATCGACTCGGTGGTCCCGCCTACTAGCTCTTTTGGGTCCGGATTTGGTACAGTGGAATAAGACACCCAACTCAGTAGATCCACAATCTGCTCCCCCAGACCACTAGGTTGGGTGGTATAATAGAACTCAGACTCAAGAAAGTTATAATTCAAGGTGGTGTAGACATGCCCAATGGGTGGATGGTAACAACGAGAACCCTTCTGATTAATCCCACACCCAACAAAGACACATTTAACAGAACAAGGATCTAATTTTGTACGCTCTTGCTTAGGGATATGGACAAATACTGAACACCCCAAAAGACCCGAGGCTGGAGGGTTAAAAGAGTAAGCACACTAACATTTCTGGAAAGTTCTGAGAGATGAGTCCTAAGATCAAGTACTTTGGTGGGTAGTCTGTTAAGGAGGTAGACGGAAGTAGCTATTGCTTCCGGCCAGAATGACTTAGGGACATGTGCATCAAACATAAGGGCCCTAGTGATTTAAAGGATAATCCGGTTTTTACGTTCAGCAACACCATTTTGTTCAGGAGTGTGTGCACAAGTGGTTTGATGAACAAGTCCATTATCAAAAGCAAATTGTTTGAAAACGGAGTTAACGTATTCACCCCCATTATCTGACCGAAGTACTTGAATCTTAGTGTTGTACTGAGTCTGAACCATGTTATAAAAATCAACAAACTTAGTTATCACATCTTATTTTTATTTCAAAAAATACACCCAAGTCATCCGGGAACAATCATTGACAAACAATACAAAGAAACGAAAACTAGAATGCGATCCCGTATATACAGCTGGACCCCATACATCAGAATGTATTAAGGAAAAAATTTATTCATGCGAGTTCTAGAATACTGATAAGACTGTCTATGACTTTTAGCAAGAATATAAGTTTCACAAGATAACTGACTACGAGAAGAAAAAAAACTCGAAAAAATCAAATTTAGGTATCTAACTGACGGGTGACCTAACCGGCGATGCCAAAGCCACTGTTGCCTCTCAACAGTCCCGTGAGCCAGCGCTGTAGTTCCGTTTTGAGTCACATCATCCACGTAATATAGCCCGCCGCGTTCAGTACCACGCCCAATCACTTTCCCCGACTGAATATCTTGCAAAAAAGACAGAAACCAGAATAAATTACCATAACGCAATTTAATTCCCGAGTAACGTGACTAACAGATAGTAACTTGCAGGATAAATTTGGGACATATAGATAATTTTTTAAAGATAGGGATGGCAAGATATCAATAGTTCCAGTGCCCTGAACCGGTGACAGATCCCCATTAGCATTCTGAATTGTTGGTCTTGTAGAGTTTGACAAGTTAGTCATATCATTCTGGTCATAAGTCATCGTATCAATGGCCCCACAATCAAGAATCCACTCGGTTGGTTTGGGCCCTTGAGCTATATAAGCAATTCCACATTTTGGGGGGTCAATCTGCAAAGTTTTAGAAACTGGAGGGCTAATCTATAAATTATTAGAAATTGGGGGACGATTCTGCACAGATTTAGAAGTGGAGGGACCATGCTGTAATTTTTCCAAATTAGGGGGGGCCAGACTACAAGGATTTGAAACTTGGGGGATTTAGAGATAAATGATTATTAAACAAGGGTTGGGGTTGTAAACCACAAACCCTAATACCTTGTTCAGCGGTCGTATCTTCCTCTATTTTCAGATCTGCTCCAATCTTTGTCTCTATCGCCGCCCAAGTTTTCGGCAGGTACTGCCTCACCGTCGGTGTGAGCTGTGGTGTCATTTCGACACCTGGCGGCGATGTTCTTGCCGCTACTGGTGTTATTCTTGTTGCTCCAGATTTCGCGGTCGTCGCCGCCCAAGGGCCTGGCAAGCGCTGCATCGCTGCTGGTGCTGCCACCCTCACTGTATCGATGACCCATGCTGCTCTTGTCACCGGGAAATTACACCGTACATGTCCAAAGCCCGGTAGCGCTCCTCTCACTGCTGTAAGTGCAAAGCCGGTCTCTCCTTCACCAATTTCTTCTTCGCCGGTGACGGCAGTGAAGGGGCGCTTGTAGTGTTGCCCCCACCATCACGGTGCTATTTTCCGGTGCTAGCCACCTGTCGTTTGCTTCGCCATCCCTCAGGGAACCCGAACAATTCATAGCATTGCTCTTTCGTGTGATTGGGTTTCCCATAGTGAGAACATACCGTCAGACCACCGTCACGCTATGAAGATTCGGCCTCCGTCCTGATGGTGGTTCCGCGTCCATTTGGCCGAATTCGTCCAACGAGACCAGTCCCGATTCCGATCGATGATGATTTTTCTGAGGCCATGATATTCCGTCAATCCCTTTCCTTCCGGATTATACCGTATGCGCTTTCAACTGTAGGCAACGGTGTAGTCCGCAAGATATCCCTCCTATCAGAATCGAATTCTTCCGATATCCCTTATAGAAATTGGTACAGTTTATTTTCTCGTTGGAGTCGATTAAAGATCGCGATATCGTCGGGACAGCCCATCGGATTGGGCTGTCGTGTTTCAATACCTCTCCATAATTTCTGCAAATTGCTATAGAAAGCTTCCAAGGTATCATTCCCCTGTTTCAGGTTATTTGCTTTAACTGTGAGATCGAAAAATTGAATCTCATCTACTTGTTGACTATATGTTGATTTCAATCCTTCCCATAGGTCTTCTGCAGTGGGATATTCTGCAAAAATGCTGACCAAATCGGATTCCATGTTGTCGAGAACCCAGGAACAGACAACGAGATCCGTTTGTCCCCATCTTGAGTGTTCGGGGGTACCCTTAGTTGGTGGCGCCGGTATTCCGGTGATATGCCCGAGTTTTCCCCGACCTCCAATACCAATTTTCATAAGCCTTGCCCAAAGAGTATAATTGTGTTGATTCAATTTTGTTGCTACTGGTTTTGTTTCTGTAGGAGCATGGCGATCTGGTCCGCCAAGGTCCCGTTGTCGACCTCGGAACTCACACTTGGTTTCAGTTATGGTGGCAGATGATGAGCCCGAAAAATCGTCGGAAAGCTATGAACGATGAACCTGGTCTGATGCCAAGTTAGAATTTAGATTTTTAGGAATTTTCTATATTCCATTAATTTCTATATGTTTACAATTACAACGGGGTTTGCACTAAATAGATGTACAAGGCTACAAAATAGGAAAAGATATGTACAAGGAATAATCCCACAAAATCAGGGATCAAATAAAATCCCAACAAATTAGCCGTGATCTTCAACAGAAATATCATCTCACAATATCTCCTATACACGACAAGCAATCGACCTTCAGATCCCACAACATACAAATTATGAAAACCTGAAAATCCAGAGGCTATCTTGGCTGCCAATCTACGTGATGGAGTATCGTTATCACACCGATAGGCTAAAAGTTTAAAACCCCAAACTTCACCAAGAGTGTTGATGCCATAGAACTGATCCTGGTAATAAATCACATCGCCAAATGCTTCTTCATTTTCTACTATAGTCCACTGTGTTTCACCTGATTTCCAATAACTCAGTCGTCTACGACCGCGGCATTGGACATTCATCAACACAAAATCCGACGATTCTGAAGGGTCTACCGACAAAGCTACACCTCTTTTGTCAAAAATATTTCCATATCGTCGTCTCCAAGGAGGAAGCCGGATCACAGATCAGGAAATCGAATGGACCAAATTCAATGCTCCACTGTCTAGACATGTTGTGAGTAACCAGCAGTAGTTTAATCCGATGCTGCACCAGTTATTCAACTTCTCTGGGATGTATAGATTATTTGTCAATACCTTGGCTTTCGAGAGGCTGTATATTTGTTGGTGACCAACACCTACCTTCTCTGGCACGAGCAGCTATGGAATTTGGCAGTGTAAACACTTCTTGTTATCGATGACAACCTCCTTCCATGATTTGCATACTGAGCCGAAAACTACCAAATCTTCTATCAACTTTACTTTTTGGAGGATTGAAACGATTGAGTCATACGGAAGCGCGGCTAAATCGGGGAAAATTCTTGTATGCCCCGGTGCATATACCACCATATTTTTTTATTCAAAAAAAATAATTAAATAATAAAAAAATTAAAAAAATAAATAAATACTATTTTTTTCCTATTTTTTTTATGGGGGTGTATGCACCGGGTCTACAAGAATTTCCCCAAAATCGGCCATGAATAGGGTCCAACTTAAAAGGCTTTTACATGTTTAAAATAATATCTATACTATTATATTAAGCTTCGTCAGGGGGTGATTGACATCGTTGGTGTCTTCAATTATTGGACTCTTTTCTTTTTTGCATGTATTTTTAATTATTTTCTTTTCTTTTTATTTGTTAACATATTATTATCTCTTAATTCTCATTTTCTCTCACAATACGGTTAACATTTTTCATATTCTTTTATTTTTTGACTTTTTTTTTTTCACCACTTTCATATGTGTATTTTTTATTTACCTCATACCAGATTTTTTTCTCACATCACTCCAATTTTCTTAATTATATTCTTTTATTCTTTCCTTATATTTTTAATTCCACTTTCATATTATCTTATTTTATTTATTCATTTATTTATAATTATATTAAAGATGATTAAAATAAATATTAACATAGAAATTTTAATTAAATATATATTCACATAATAATATATTTTTTATTTGCACACGCATAAGGTGTGCGGGTACTTGTATAAATGAACACGCACTTACCGCTTACCATTGATGCATGTTTGAATTTTACATCAACTGTTTATTTATATTCACGCAAATTCTTTCTTTTGTAATCACACAATTTTATTTTACAAGTTTAAAAGTTTCTTACAAAAAATTTAATAAACAGATAAAAACTATAAAAGTAATTAATTCTAGGATCATATTTAATTAACATTTAACACTACTCCATAAGAAATTATATTATATTTACGTGGGAATTTGGCACTCATTAAAATATCTTTAGAAAGACTTAATTTAGATAGAATGTGGGACTGAGAGGGTTCTAGCGTCCTGGAATGCTGAAGAGAAAGAGTGAAAATGATAACTAACAAAACTAACAGAGAGAGAGAGAAAGCATTGAATGAATGAAAACTGAATTGATTAATCAGCTGTGTACAAGTGTTGTATTTATAAACACAAATGGAAGGTAAATATAATAACCTCAACCCTCAGTAAATAATAAAGGTAAAACTAATCTAAGTAAATATAAGCTGTAATATCCCCCCTCAAACTGGAGCAAGGATGTTCATCATGCCCAGTTTGGATATGTGAGTTTGAAAAGGTAAAGGTTTGATGAAAATGTCTGCTGTTTGGAGGTCAGTTCTTATGGGGAGAAGATGGATAACTCCTTGCTGAAGTTTTTCCCTTACAACATGGCAGTCTATTTCTATGTGTTTGGTTCTCTCATGGAAGCTGGGATTTGCTGCTATTTGTAAAGCAGACTTATTATCACAGTATATGACTGCTGGTTTGTCTTGTTTGATTTGTAGGTCTTGAAGTAGATATTTGAGCCATTGGAGCTCACAAGTTGTTGTAGCAAGTGCCCTATACTCTGCTTCAGAAGATGATCTGGAAACAGTGGTCTGCTTCTTTGATTTCCAACTGACAAGAGAGTCACCAAGAAAGATGCAAAAGCCAGTCACTGATCTCCTTGTATCCACACAACCTGCCCAATCTGAGTCACTAAATATCTTTAGATCAGAGTTGGAAGTTGCTGGAAAGTATAGTCCTTGGCCTAGTGCTTGTTTGATGTATTTGAGAATTCTTTGTGTAGCTTGGAAGTGTTAAGTTGTGGGCTTGGCAAGAAATTGGCTCAATTGTTGTACACTGTACGAGATGTCAGGTCTGGTAGTGCAAAGATAGAGTAGCCTGCCTATGAGTCTTCTGTAATTGGTAATATCTGTGTAAGGATCTCCTTCTGCTGTCAGTTTGA
Source organism: Lantana camara (assembly GCA_037501455.1). Taxonomy (NCBI): domain Eukaryota; kingdom Viridiplantae; phylum Streptophyta; class Magnoliopsida; order Lamiales; family Verbenaceae; genus Lantana; species Lantana camara. The sequence continues at coordinate 94,441,504 of CM074857.1, read as the reverse complement.
TAGTGGAGTCCATTGGTGTGGTACATGGTTTTGCAGCTAGAAGCCCTGTGTCTTGAAGGAGTTTCAAGGCATATTTTCTTTAGTTTAATGCAATGCCTTTTTTTGTTCTTGCTATCTCCAATCCTAGAAAAAACTTAAGTGAGCCAAGATCCTTGATTTTAAAAGCATTATCCAAGTATAGTTTGATATTATTGATTTCCTCCTGGCTTGTTCCAGTTACTATTACATCATCCACATAGACTAATAAGGCTGTGAAAGAATTGTTATCATGCTTGACAAATAAGCTGTAATCAGATGTGGATTGCATATAACCTTGAGAGATAAGAGAAGAAGAGAGTTTGGAAAACCATTGCCTGGAGGCTTGTTTAAGGCCATACAGTGATTTGGTTAACTTGCAAACCTTATTTGGGTCATCTGCAATAAAACCTTGTGGCAATGTCATGTAGACATCTTAATTGAGATCACCATGTAAAAAAGCATTGTTGACATCTAACTGTTCTAGAATCCAATTGTTTTGTGCAGCCAAAGCAAGTAAAACTCTAATTGTGGTGATTTTGGCAACTGGGCTAAAGGTGTCAAAGTAGTCTAATCCTTCTGTTTGAGTGTATCCTTTAGCAACTAGCCTAGCTTTGTACCTCTCAATAGAGCCATCAGACTTGTATTTAATTCTAAAAACCCACTTACAACCAATTGGATTTTGATTAGGTGGGAGGTCAACTATTTTCCAAGTATTTGTTGATTGTAAAGCAGCAATTTCTTTGTCCATAGCATCTCTCCATTCCTTATGTTTGATAGCCTGGTTATATGTTTTAAGCTCAGGTATGGAAGATATTGTGAGTGTGAAATGTCTGTGATGTGTTGACAATTTTGAGTAACTTAAGACAGAAGATAAAGGATAAGGAATGGATACACCTGATGTTGGAGATGGTGTTTGCTGAATGAGGTTGCAGTGATAATCATGCAGGTAAGATGGTGTTGATTTTGCTCTTTGAGGCCTTGCATTCTGAGCATCAGCAACTATTTGTTGAGGAATGTTATGCTGTTGTATAGGTGCAACATGAGGAGGGTGCAAGATAGTTGGAACTTGTTGATTGTCTGTATGAACCTGAGTATTTACTTCATTGAAATTGTCAGTAGTGTAGATAACATCAGAGGCATTAGGAAGAGAAACAATGTTCATATGAGATAAATTGGACTGAGATGATTGAAAAGAAAAATTGTTCTCAATAAACTTAACATGTCTTGAGACAAAAATTTCAGAGGAGGTTAAGTCTTGCAAAACATAACACTTAGTGCCAGGTTTATATCCTAGAAAAACAGCTTTTCTGGCTCTTGGATCAAACTTACCCCTTGCTTGCTGCAATGTAGAGGTAAAGGACAGACAACCAAACACCTTAAGATCATGATAATTCAGAACTGTATTGTACATAAGCTCAAAAAGAGATTTAAACTGCAAAAGAAGAGTTGGTAATCGATTGATAATGTAAACAACATGCATTACAGCAAAAGACCACATATTTTTGGGTAAGGAACTCTAGAACAACAGAGCTCTAGCAACATTCAATATATGTTGATGTTTCCTCTCAACAGTACCATTTTGTTGTGGAGTTTCTACACATGAAGTTTGATGATTTATACCTTTCATAGCATAAAATTGTACCATGGCAAATTCAGGGCCATTATCAGATCTGATGATCTTAATCTTGGCATTAAATTGATTTTCCATCAAAGTAATGAAAATCTGAAGCTGTGTTCTAATCTCAGATTTTTGTTTGACTAAGGTAATCCATGTAAATCTAGAAAAATCATCTACAATGGTAAGGAAATGCTTATGTCCAAAAACAAATCAGCGGAATATGGCCCCCATATATCCACATGCAGAAGCTCAAAAATAGCAGATGAAGTAGATGTACTAGAAGGAAATAGCAGCTTTCTTTGCTTAGATAGATGACAGATATCACAAGATTGGCAAGGGAATTTGCACTTTATTGAAGAATCAAGTTTGTGGATTACATCCATAGTAGAAACAGAAACATGACCTAATCTAAAGTGCCAAATATTTTCAAAATCAACAGTTTAAACTGAACAAACATTATTAAGAGAATTACAATATGACAAAGAACTAAAATGAGACACAATAGGATGCAGAACATATAATCCTTGTTGAAGTTTAGCTGAACCAATCATCTTCAAAGTCTTTGGTTCCTGAATCAAACAGCCATCATGAGTAAAATGTAAAGAATAGTGAAGAGCATTAGTGAGTTTTGGCACAGACAAAAGATTGAATGTGAACTCAGGAATGTACGGAACATCTGACAAAACAAGAGCAGCTGTGAGTTTAACAGTACCAGCTTGATAAAACTTTATAAGCCTTCCATTAGGAAGTTTAACAGATATTGAAGGTATTGGATGAATATTATCAAAGGAGCTTAGTGAACAGCAGATATGGTCAGTGGCCCCTGTGTCAAGAATCCACTTGTGTTTGAAACTTGAACAAGATAAAGAATAAGATATACCTGAAGAAGAAGCCAAGTGTTCATCTGGAGTAGGAACAACAGAAATCTGATTCACTTGGTGAGAGGAATGAAGATCCTGGGAAGTGCTGAGCATAGACACCAGTCTTTGATATTGATCAGGAGTAAGAGAGATGTTGTGAGTTGTCTCATTGTTAGAATCTTGATGAGTGTCTGAATCTTGTAAGTGAGGATCAGGCAGTGAAGAATCAGGAGATTCTTGAGCATACAAAGCAGCAACCACTAGATTGTTAAATCTGAAATTGGGAGGAAAACCATGCTTCTTGTAGCATGTTTTCTCAGTATGATTAGGCCTTCCACAATGCCTACACTTCTGACCATTAGAATCTAGGGGTTGTTTAGAACTTTGAAACCACCTTCCATAGCCCTGTTTTGAAGAACCTGAAGGCTGATGGAAGTTTGACTTTGGGAAAGCAGGTTTGAAAGCATTAACTGCAAAGGATTTATGGTCTGTACTAATGGTGAATTGACGTTCTTATTGCAAGACCATAGAAAACACTTTAGTGATAGGAGGAAGAGGATCTATCAACATTATTTGAGACCTAACCCCTGAAAATTTCTCATTGAGACCATTGAGGAACCTAATCACACAGTCACTTTGTTGATAACCCTTGAAAGTGTCAATGACTTCACAAGAACAAGGACTAACACAAGTACAGGAGGGTAATGGCCAAAAATGAAACATGAGATGCAGTCACCCATGCTCATAAAGGTCAATAAGTAAAGTCGCTATCTTATATTCCCCCGCTAAAGAGGGTCTCTTTTCTAGTCTTCCCTCTTTGCTTGCCAGTCATAGCAATAGTCGAAACTTCTTCCCCTCGGTCACTCCATTCCTATCCCGATGATAGATAGAATATCATAAGATGACTAATGGAATCTTCCAACTTCAAATAGCGTATAAAATCTATATTTTCCTAGGCTCGAAACTGATCATAGTAGAAGTAGAGGTGGCAGGGCCAGGCCAGACTTTGAGAAGTCATAAATGCGGCTAATCAAAAGGCTCGGCACTCACCTGATCCCACAAAATTTTTAGTTTAGTAAAATAATCAGAAACCGAACTGTCACCCTGACTTACAGAGAAGATCTCCACCTGGAGTTCTGCAATACGAAAGGCATCGCCATGGGAGAATCGTTGTAGTGCCCCCAAATACGCTACAACCCCGCACCGTCGCACTTCCCAGGCGGATGTGAGACCTAGCACCTGAGAGGCACGTCGGCGAACGGACGATGCTATACGATATCAGAGTAAGAAAAGATAGCAGCGGAATTTAAAATATTTAAAACAACAGTTTATGTTTGGGGCAGTAAATAAAAGAATTTGGAATAATTTGAAACTCATGAAAACTTAGAAGCAATACCATAGGGTTAAAGTTGTTCATGATCTAAGAGTATGATACTAGAGTAATATAATAACTATACAAGATTATAGTCTAACTTGGCTTAGTTAAGAAACCTGGTCTAATATGCACAAGATAATGGACTCTCTATGCTTCAAGATACCACCTAATGAGCGATGGCAATACCTGAAGTCACGAATTTGAAAAGAGCGAGGGGTTAGTCAAAGTGACTAAGTGAGGGGTGGTTGAGTGATACTATAAAACTTTAGGATTTTTACCAAGAAACTTTTATTCGAAAGGATCTTTAATAGTAATTGAATAAGAATGAAGTAATAATTTTGAGAGTAATGTGAAATCAGTATCCATAGTGGGATTAACAAAGAAACTCCTTGGTTAGTACCCGATAATAGGAAAATACTACAACAATATTAATATTGGGTTCATAATTATTTGAAGATAAAGGGGTAGGGGGATTATGTGCTATACTTTTTTAAGAAAATATGAAACCCTTTTGTGAAACAATACGGTGCCCGCAAGCTAGGCGTTCTCCAACCTTAACTCCTTAAAAACCAAGAATATTCGTAACGACATTGATCAAGATGTCGTTACTTAATAAAACAAAATACAACGATACCATCCTTCTTCCTCCGGTGTCACCTCAGGGAGCTACCCCTAGCGACGATATACATGAACTTGGGAGGGACGTACCTTTTCCCGTCACTTGATGTGGAATAACTAACCTCCAGTTAGACCACCACCAAGATCTAGTTAGCGGCTGGTATAATAGTAGACCTCGGCCCATGCCTCCCGGACTACTACTTCTACTAAGACCACCGGGCCCACAATAAGAAAATATATTTTGCTTGCATTTAACGATACCCGATGAACGGTAGCATAGTACCGAGATAATTTAGCAAGAGATACTTTTAATTGTGTATGACAAGACGTTATGAATACTTTAAAATAATTGATTGTGTATACTGGAACAATATAATTTGATATCAAAGTATTTTCAGAAAGGCAGTATCATTTATAAAGGAATAAAAATTGAACGGTATTATGGTAGGTCATAAAATGTTTCATATATATATATATATACTCATGATCCCAGTTGAAAACGTTTAACCTCACCTACAGTAACCAGGTATTATGTAATAATATCGGAGTCCTAGTTCGTCCAGATCTTTACCTATGAGTGGTGATCAACTATAAGTTTCCATTTCATAACCAAAACTACTCACACAGACAAGTTATCATAAAACACGTCATAACATGGAATGAAATCACATAATAATATTCTGATAAACTACAACTTTAACATTCAAACAAAGTTTATAAAATAAGGTCCATTACTATATCAAGTAATTATTAATCAAATTAGGAATCTTAATAAGCTTCTATGTTATAAAAGAAGTACATAAAGAAATCTTATTTTGAAAATGTTATTTTAAAATATCCGATTTGAAAATCCTAAGTGAATATCTTTATTTGAAATTCCTATCTTAGTTTAATAAAAGTCAAAACTTGGATTTCTTTTAAAATAGAAATCCTAATTCTTTAATGTTTGAAACCTTGAACGTTTTGAATCTCAAAACGATATATCAAACGTCTAAATGATTCTTGAAACTTTAATCCCCTATTTTATTTAATTCAAACATTAATCAAGAAATATTATCTAAATTCCAATTTATTCTTATTTATTTTAATCATATAATATTTACACCTAAAAGGGTAATATGTTAGAAAAATCCGGTAAACTTTAATTTTACCCGGTAAACCCTAATTTTCACCGTTTAAGTGAATTTCTTTAATTAATTAGGTTTTATGAAATCTTTAACTAATTAAATATTTATTAATCACATCATGATTCTAATTATAAGATTGGAAATGAAATTTAGGTTTTAATTTGACAATTTAAGTTCTATTTTGAAATTAGTTCACAATTTACCGATTTTTGGAAAATTCAGATAAATCCCTTCTTTAAAAATTTCAAAACAAATTTTATAATTAATTTAATATTAATTTCGAAATGATCAGCATAAATGTTGACCAAAAAGTCAAAATTACTATTGAAAACATTTACTATTCAATTTTCTAAGAATTAAACTCTTTATAACATAAAATTAATCTCACATATACACACACTATTACACGCATAAACACATTGTTCCAAGAACACCAAGAACATGTTCTTAGACTTATGAATATGTCCATATTAGTTCATGATCATATTTAGTAAATTCTAGGTTCATAACATATGATTAAAGGTAAAATGTGGCACTTTATGTATCATAATTCATGAAATTAATTCTAAATAAATTATTCTTGACATGAATTTAACTAAACAAGATCATAAATATTTATACATAGGAATATACTATATCCTATCATAACTCATGCATTTGATTAAATAAAATTCTTATATATTATCACATTTTCCTAAACTAGCATAAATAGCATATATTTCATAAAATAAATTCCAAAAGCATAATTTAATTAGATCTAAGCATGCTATAATTCATAATATATTAAGAACATAATATAAAGTATGAAATAACAAAAGAAAAACACACCTAGTGTAGGGAGAGAGCTTGGGGCCGAAAATGAGAAAGAAATGAGAGAATTTTGTGTGTTCTTGAAATGTGAGGTTTAGGGGGGTGTTTATAGGTAGGAATTAAGGGTTTTAGTGCAATTCCTAAGAATATGTTAGAGATGTGGAAGATCTCTAACCCACACATTTGTATGGAATTTTTGTAGGAAGTGTGGAAATCTCTAAATCATACAAATGTAGGGAATTTTTGTAGGAAATGTGGAAGACTTCAATTCACATATTTAGACTTTCTATTTTTAGAAAGGTGATGACATGAATGATGTCACAGTGAATAAAAATAAATATAAAATAATATAAAATTTATTCAAGAGTCGAGATACGAGAACTTGAAGTGGTAAAAATAATGAAAGAATGAGTGAAAAATAAGCTTCGTTATGATTATAAATGTGGAACGTTTAGGTTTTTCGTTTGAAAGTTATAAACATTAGAGATGATGAAAATCATGATAAAATTATATAAACGAAGCTATGATGAAGTTTAAAGGTTGGAAAAATTATTATAGTTGGAGAAAAATTCAAGAAACGTTTCAAGTAAAATTTTGAATATTAAATGAAAGCTAATTGTTTATAATAAAATGATAATTTTTTTAAAAGGGAAAATATTTATAAAATGTGCTACGGTTGAAATCAAGTTTCGATATGAGTATGAAAATTCATAAAATAATCCAAGGATCATTTTAGCTATAATATTGAATAGCAAAAGAGAATGAATAAAAAGTTATTTACGGTAAGAATAGTAACTAGAGTTTTGAAGTGATTTTCGATACTACTGGAGTTAGAATAGGAATTAGGGTTTGTGGATAATATCGAAATTCTCGAAATGATTCAAGGATTCATTTTGACTATAATATTTGATAGGAAAAAGTGTTCCGAGTAACTTTCTTAATTTTATGGAATGAGTAGTGATCAAAGGGACCTAATGGTAATTTTGATCAACAATTTTTGTAAAGAGTTTTGGGTCATGGAAAGCATATGTAAGCGATAGAAAATATAAGTTTTATGCCTCTAAGGTTCTAAGAATGAGATAAGAGGATATGGTTTAGTGGATAAACAATGACATGGGGATAAAATCGTAACTCTGATGTTAAATTTCCAAAATTGATTTTAGAACAAAAGATGTGAGTTAAAGTATTCAAGAAATACAGATTTGAGTTTTTAGTATTCTATTGAGGGAATGGAGGCTCGGAAATGAATAGTAATATGGGGTTTTAGATGAGATCTATCCCAAAGTCACACAATAGCACGTAAGAACAACTTAAAACACATAGAAATGTGATACATGAAGAACATTTGACGGATCAAAGTCTATAAACGCTTTCACTTTCTTTCAAGGCTTACCAATTCCAACTAGGCCCTGTTTAGGGCAGTTACAATCGCTCCCTGAGATCTGTCCACACATCACTGGCTTTGTCCAGCCAGAGGATTGAGCGATGAATCGACGGAATAACGACATGAGATATCCAGGAAAGCACCATCGTGTTACATCTCTCCCAAATTGGAAGCAGAGGATCTAGTGGTTGTGGCATGGGTAAAGATCCAGAGACAAAGACAAACCTATTCTTTGATTGAAGCACCATCTTCATACCCCGCGCCCATGTGTGATAATTGGAACCATCCAGAGGGGGAGAAACCAGTTCAGCGTAGGATTCTCGTTAGGGTGAAGAAAATAAGGACTGGAAGCTGTGAGCTTCGATTCAGCAGCAGCAATGGCTTCTGTAGATGCCATGAGAATCAGGATCGAGAATCAGAAGAAAAAACACAGAAAATGAACCAGATCGCCGCAATCGCGAATCAAGATCACCAAGATCGCAGAAAGAAATGCGGAATTGAAGGCGGAAAAATCGCGATGAGATCAAATCTGATGAGATCGCAAGACAGCCTGACAAAATCGTGAAGAAATCGATGCGGAAAAACATGAAATCAAGCAGGAATTAAAGCAATTCACAGGAAATCAGATGAATCAGCGAAAGAACGGTAATACGGTGATGAAGAAATTGCTCTGATACCATGATAACTAACAAAACTAACAGAGAGAGAGAGAGAGAGAGAGAAAGCATTGAATGAATGAAAACTGAATTGATTAATCAGCTGTGTACAAGTGTTTGTATTTATACACACAAATGGGAGGTAAATATAATAACCTCAACCCTCAGTAAATAATAAAGGTAAAACTAATCTAAGTAAATATAAGCTGTAATAGAAAATGCATTTAATTTAAGATTAGAACATACAGCTCAAAATTAAATTAGAATTACTTGAAATCCATCATATGCGAAATATTTCATATTAGCGGTTTCGACCTGAAAAAATTAAGTGCGAGAGGAAGTTTGGTCTCGTGGACTCTTCATCTCTTTTACTTGTAGCAAGGTTAAATCCTTAACCCTAAAGACCCTCCACACCCCGACCCGATGAAAAGTGGGAAGAAGTAAATTAGGTATTCAACTGCCCGTTAAGGGGGAGGTGTGTCTATCTCTTTTACTTATTTATACTCCAAGAACGATGTTACTCTCCTTTTTCCTCACTCCTTTAATTCTTTTTTCTATTTTTTTTTTCTTTGTATATTCTATAACTTTTTGAAGACTTTTAATTTTTAATTCTTTGTATATTCTATAATTTATATTTTAATTATTATTTTACTAATATAATAGTCACATTTATTTATTATAATTTAATATTTATATTAAAATTAATAACAATAAAAAATATATTAATATGAAATTTTTAATTTTAATAAATTTAAATAATAATTATTTGGCCGGCACATTCATAGAGTGTGGAGAAGTTACTAGTAATAAAATTAATAACAAGTACTACAAATTAATGTGTTTATGCCATTTTCTTTTTTCTTTAAAATTCATCTTTTTAGTCCCACAATCCAAACACACTGTTTTACATCCAATAACCGCAAAATTAATCCTGCATACAACAATACTCGTTTAGTAATCTTCTCCTCACACGACCTCAAGAATCAAGATACATGCAATCTCCTCTCAAAAAATAAAAATAAAAATAAAAATAGTACCAACTCAATTTGTTCTCAAGCTTTCCAACCTCTCCTGCATAATCTTCACCCCCATGTACCTGTAACACACACCCATTACAAATCAATACAAGAAAACCTCAAAGAGGAGGCGAGGGGGCCCTGACCCCCCTCAATTTTTTCATCAACGGAAATGTTTTTAGATTTTTTATCTTTACATAAAAAAATTTAAAAAATTAACGTCCCTTTCGTTCAAATCCTGACTTCGTCCTTGATTATCACAATCATACATGCAAACGTACATAAAATTCAACCCTAAACCATACCTTCCAAGCATCATGACCGTGGCCTGAGGATTAGTTCCAGGGGAGTAATTAAAAGTCGAACCATCAATGACCCTCAAAGCATCAACTCCAAGAACCCTATAATCAGCATCCACAACTCTCCCAACCTGGCACCCGCCGTGGTAATGCCAGATGGTCATCACGGTGTCCTTGCAGAACTGCTCCAACGAGGTCGAGTCGTTCGCGTGTCGGGGCAGAAGATTAACGGGTGCGTTCGCGGTCATGTTGAGGAGGGTGGGGACGGAGAGGTAGTCGTATCTGAAGTTCTTGAATGCTTTGGACTCTATCACGGTTCCGATGATCCTGATGCCTTCGACGCACCGCTGCAGGTCTCGTGGGTCCTTGAAGTAGTTGAATGTGACTACAGGGTTGTCGTTTACGTTCTTGTTGCGGAGCTGGAGGTGGCCGGTGGAGATCGGACCCATTATCTTTTCGAGAATGAATCCGCCCCGGAAAACCGAAGGGTCGAGGGCTTTCATGGATTCGATCGCTTGTGCTAGGGCTTCCGGGCTTCTCTGCTTTGGTGGGACTGTTGAGAGCTGACCAATCTGCATGAGATGAAGGGAAGAAAGGAGGAGGGAGATGGAAGACATGAGAAAAATGTCGAACTCTTAATAAGAGCATCCACTTTCTACTTTAGTGATTCTAACAATGTTTATACTACTGATAAATTAAGCACCAATCTTTTCTAATTTATAATGCATAGTTTTTCAATTTATGATGAGATGTCCTACTACATTTCCCCAAACATAATATTATCATGAATCACTAAATTCTTTGTGAATTATTTCATTGCAAATTTTCAAATACTTATTTATACTATCTATACTATAACTTTTACAATAACTATCTTTCGCATAGAAAATTGTAATAAATATTTGCAATTTTTTATCGTTGCAACATAATTACATTGTTAAATTGAATCTTTTATTTTAATTTAACATAACCATCCAATATGTTGAGTCACTAATCATTTATTTCACTCAAGTCAAAATCCCTCCAATACTTTTTCAATCCGATCGATCCCAAATCAAAATTTGAACACCAAAAACATGCACACACATACACATACCTTAGGGGAGAACATTCCAAAATCCCTATTAACTGCAGTGCCACCGGCGAAGTTGGCGCCGCTAGCGGCTTCGATATAGGTGCCGTAGCGCGTGATGCCAACGACCTGAATCAACGAGACCTCCACCGGCACCGGTGACGGCACGAACACGGCGTTCATCGGGTTATCCGACATGCCCCGGCCCACTAAGGGTTGGTCCAAAACGACCGTTATGTTATGGGCCTTAAGGTGGTTTGCTGGGCCCACTCCACTAAGCATCAACAATTGTGGGCTTCCAAGTGCCCCAGATGATAATATGATCTCATTTTTAGGCCCTTTGTTTAAGTAGGCCTTGTGCTTCCTCCCCAATGCATCCCTAAATATCACTCCATGAGCCAATGGCCTCTTTTTGCCTGCTTATTTCAATGGGCTTTGTTATTTGCTGTTCTTGGATTACATAATTGAATAAGTTGTGTGGTATTTTATTTAAAAAATATACATTAATTTTCAGAGTTTTTGCAAAGTTAGGAATTTTGTAAGGAAATTTTGAGAAATACTTCTAAATAATAATAAAATAAATTAATTTCAGCTTTTTCTAAGGTAAAAGCATAACAGAATCAATTTAGCATGAATTCATTGAGTTTATTTCAAATATATATATACATATATTGGCTTCGATATATATAATTTGGGCATTTATTTTTTCTTTATTAGATATTAAAAAAAAATTAATCCAAACCGATTAATGTGACCTTTAAGTTTTTAAGGAGGTCCCTCCATATATAAACAACCAAAAATCCAAATATTAATATAACCAGCAATTATTGGATGGCGAAAATATACAAAAATGAGCCACAAACGCTAGATTAGCATAGATATTAAATTTATTTATTTATTTATTTATTGGTCTAGTAAAATATTGCAAATGTATTAATAATTTAATTAACTTAGTGTATCTAAAAGAAATTCCGCATCCATAGAATAATTGATTTAATTGATTAATAAAAATAAGACAGGTAAGGAACGTTCAAGAATCTAAAAAGTAATGTGATGCAATTAAATTGGAGAGACTTATAAAGTGGGGAGCTAAATTTGGCTAAATAATTTTTGTATCAGAAAATTACGACAAACAATATTATATAAATGAATTTTCTTGAGAATATTTATTTAATTAATTCAAAATAATACCTTTGAGCCTGAACATTATTTTATGGACAGAAGCGTGCAACATCACCGTGAGCCCCTTAGGATCCGCGTAACTCAAAAGATCCGCCGCCGTGTGCCGCCGTCCCTTGCCGTCAAAAATGGTGCCTCCGACCTTCGTCCCCTCCATATGGTCGTACGTAAAACCATTGTTCGGATGCACGCCCACCTCCAGCAACCCATCCCTCACCGCCGTCTGCCACTGTTTCATCGGCGGCCGAAACGCCACCACCTTCTCCACCCACCTGTACGACTCGTTCACAAGCCCGCCGTCCCACCCGGCGGCGGCGACGTACTGGGGGGCGGCGCGTGTGTAGAAGCCGGCGTTGATGCAGCTGCCGCCGCCGAGCACGCGCGCGCGGGAGTTGATCACGCCGTCCTCCGATATGAACCGCTGCGAGGGGGAGGTGCGGGAGAGGTCGGAGAGGGCTTTCCCGAACGCGGCGAGGTCGGTGATGTTGGGGTTCCCATACGGCACGCCACCGCGTTCGAGGAGGAGGACGGTGGCGTTTTGGGAGAGCGTGGCGGCGAGTGGGCACCCGGCGGTCCCGCCGCCTATCACGATGTAGTCGTAGTACGATACGGGCGGAGCTGAGGTTGCTTGGCGCGTGAAACTGTAGTTTGGAGCTGTACATTTTGTGAAGTACAAGAAAAAAAAAATTATTTAATACCTGATTAAATAATAGGGCAAATTACATCCAATTACCCTGAGGTTTATCCTAATTACGAATAAGTCCCTTTTTTTTCATTTATTACATATCCACCCCTAAAAACACTGTTTCAATTACATTTTAACCCCTAATGAGGGACTGATTTGTAATTGAAACAGTGTTTTTAGGGGTTGATATGTAATAAATGAAAAAAGAGGGACTGATTCGTAATTAGGGCAAACCTCAGGGTAGTTGGATGTAATTTTCCCTAAATATAATTATGTTTCAATAAATATCAATCAATACTATCCCAAAAAAAAAAAAAAGAAAAGAAAAATCAATACTATCAAAACAAAATAAGGTCCCATTTCGTATTTTCTTAATTTGTAGGGACAGAGAATAAGCAAGAAATAAGTGTATGCCGCAATTATTTTAATCTAAACTTAATCCAATCAGAACCGTAACAAGCAAATATCATATTTTTGTATAATTTTCCTCAAAAAACAAATAAATTTTGTACAATTTCGCAAATTCATCCAGCATTATATCTTATATGCCTATCGTACTTTCAATACTAAATTACGAAATCAAATAAAAATTAATTTTTTTCAACTTTGAAAAAAGAAATTAAATATTGGAGAGATGATTGATATCACATGCGGGAGTAGTTGTTAGAGATTAACTCCAACAAGGCGTAATAAATATATGGGACCAAATTGGTGACGATTTTCGTAATAATCAACGGACCAAATGCTGCAGAAACATAACTCAATACCAATCAAAGGAGAGGTGCTTCAATGGTGATGACCAATTCAACATGCATGCATGCACAACCACTGACAATTTAAGCTTCTTTAATGTGCAAAAAAACTGGTGACAACTATGAATGAGAGAGAGAGATACCTTGTTCAGAAGAACAGAAGCCATGAAACAGCAGAATCCCAGCAAGTACAACAAAGAGAAATCTCCAAACTCCAAAACCCATTAATTAATCTGCTAAAAAAACAAACCAATTCTTCGAACTTGCTGAAAAGAGAAAAGAAATTTAGCTGTGTGGTCAGAGAGATGGAAGCATGGAAATATGTGTGTACATATATGAGTATGAAAATTGGTGAAGAAGAGGGGATTTATAGCGAAAGTTAAGAGGGAGTAGTAATTAGAAAGAGGGTTTGGTGGGTTTGAAGAAAAAGTAGAGGGAATTCAAGAAATATGTACAACTTTTTCTGTGAAGGCAAATAGTGGCACTTATAAGTAGCAATTAGTGCGCTGAATGTGTATATTATGAGGATGAATGAAAGGAAACAAAGGGTGTAGCTGAATAACAGGCCTCGTAATTAATGTGACCAAAAATATTGATACACGCTCATTATTTTGTAATTAAAGCTGAATGTACCTACAATTTTGATTCGCCAAACATTTTGGTTTGGAATTTTCGGGATATATGATCCTCTCGTTCTAACATGTACAGTAATGAGGTGGAAAGTGTTTTATTTTTATCATATCTGATGGAGTTGTGTAAATGTTAGAAAAATCTTTACTCATATAATTATACCTTCATTGAATAATTAGGTTGAGCCCCAGTTGGGACTAAAATTTTCACAAGTCATACGTGCTTGATGGGATTGTTGAGTTTTTTTTAAATTAGCCGAGCTTGATTAAGCTTGAGCTTGTGAGCTCGCACATTTTAAACTCAAGGTAAGCTAATTTACAATAAAATATAATCGAGCTCAAATTTGATCGCGAGCTTACATAAACTAATTAAGATTTTAATTATTAAAATTAATTATGAATGAAATATATATTTATTAATATCATCGATCAGTTAGCTATACTATCTACTGAGCTTCAATACTAATTAATCTTTTTACTATTATCATCAATTATGATATTGTACTATGGAAATATTCATGTGTCCGCTCACAAGATCATGAATAAGATTACTTGGGCTCAAGCTCAACTTGCGAAAAAGACTGATTATGAGCTCGAAATTACTCGGATCAATTTATTGAATTCGTGAACGCACTATCTCGTCTTACCCCCTATTCCTAATAAGTAGTGTATTTGTGCATCACAAAATTTTTTAAGAGTAAACTTTGTCTTTGTGTAGTTGGTCAATAATTTAATATAATTATCTAGGGTGATTTACATCTTACTATCCTGTATTTAAATCTAATTACAACGCAATCCATCATTATCTAGAAATTACATCTTAGTTCCTATAAATCTTGTTTGGTCTGAGGTCCCTTAATGAAATTTGTAAAAGTACACTTATATCCCTAACGGTTTTATGAGTGTCACATTGAATATATGACCGAAATTATAAAATCATCCCTAAAGTTTACAAAAACAAACAAAATGATCCCTACAAATTATGAATTTAACAACAATCAAGGTTATTTTTGGAATGACATAACGGAACCCTAGGAATCGACCACAAACGGTTCTCAAAGTTAGGGACTAAATTCTAATTTCCCAAAAATGATGGATTACATTATAATTAGGTCTAAATACAAGGTAATCAGATGTAATTGTTTCTAATTATCTATGATAGAAACTAGACGCATATATATATATGGGGTAGTATCCAATGCATATCAAGTACCTACTTAGGGGAAAAAAGAACAGTGCTTATTGATATTTTGCCGTTGAATTAATCGTATAGTGAAATCTCCCAACTATATTTTATGTAGTTAATTAATGATGGGGACCAAATTTGAGTTTGTTATTAAAATTTATGTGTCTTCGGTCATCAGTGGATCTCTCGTACTCATATAGCTGCAAATATATCGAGTTAATTCATGAGTTCGATGAGTTTATTTGAATTTAAATTGAATAAGACTAAAAACTTTTTGAATTTGAGCCGAGTATACGGGGCTCTTGATTTTTGGTGGGTTCCGTTCAAGCTCTTTTTTAATTTTTTATTTTTTTTTATCTATAATAATTATAATATCATAAGAGAAACTTAACTCGAGCTTTAACTATTGGGGTTAATTGCTTGAACCGAACTCGAGTTCAAACACGAGCTTTCTTTAGTTTATTGAGCTCCAAATATTGCCACTAGATTCAAGCTCTTCGAGCTCCTTATAATTTCATAAAGCTCAACTGTGGTTCAATGCCATTGAACCTCCAATAGATATAGCTTTTAGCTTTAATTTAAACACTCACAGTTCCATCAAGACTACAATGTACAATTCTGCATTTACAATCCACATGCATTACGTATGACGGTATGAGAAACTATATATACACATAGCTCATACATATATTAGATTTTAATAATACAAATATAATGTAATATATACATACTCGATCTAACATATTATTATATAATTGGTTTGCATAGTCATACTCTTACACATAGAGTGAAGACAACGGTTAATGAAGTAGTAGAAAAAAAAAATTTAGAGTCCAAGAAATTACATTTGCATCCATCACTTAATATAATAGTATAGATAATAAAAGTATAATTTAATTTCAACTTTGATGCTACATATATTTAGTATATATGTTTAATTCCAAATTGAGCTCGGTATTCATGCTCGCAAGCCATAACTTTGAGATGAGCTCGAGCCACAATATTATCATGATTTTTTCACATAAAAGGTCGACTCCTTCAAGCTCGAGCCTAAATAAATACTCAACGTTCGGTTCGGTTCGGCTCGACTTCATTTGCATCCCTTTCCCTTTGAATCCGTGGGTTGCACTCTAGGCCAACAAACCTTAACTTAACGTGGCCTTACCTCTGCTATGGAATTCTATGCGCCATATTGGGACTAATTCCACACGGGAAAAAGGAAAATCTCTTAACATAAATTTAGCCATAAACCTGTTTATGCTCTAATTAATAGGTTTAGAAATCGCACCCGCATGTTAAATCACAATTTACATCATATAAATGATAAATCTATAATAATCTGCAAATCCCAAATTAAACAGAAATTAGTTGCAGCAATTAAGAAATTAATGTTATATTATTCGTATTAATTATCAACTGCAGAATTAATGAGGAATCATGTGCAAACAGGAATTAGTTGAGTCCCAACTTTCAACTACTAAATAAATTCAACCTATAACTGGTCTTTGTGAGCATGACTGAAGCACATCATTGGTCTTTATGGGCCTTACCTACGTAGCTGTTACATTTATAACCTATACTTTCGTCTCAAACACATATTAATTATTAAGGCAAACCGCCCTTTTTCAGTATAAGTTTTTTCACAAAAAAATATCACTGCTAGCTATTTCGACCAGGTTTTTTCAATTTCACGGATTCGGATGTATGTACACACATGCACAGATCGCCATCAAATGGTTAAAAGCGATCGAGAAAATGTAAAAGTATACAATTATTGGTACATCTAATTTTGATAATGTGATTATTGGGGATAGGATAACCGTAAGGATTATGGACTTGTATAGATAATAAAGTTTTAACAATAATTATATGTTTTTTTAATCTATTTTAATAAAATTTGGCAAGTGGTGTACTTTAAAATAAATATTTGAATTTTTGGGAACACATCTATCATTGATTCGAACTCAAATAAATATGCTTGAAAAGTCACTAAACTCTCTGGATTATGGATCCAAGTAGCTTTCCGTATTCAAATTAATTGAGTTTCTTGGTGATTGAAATATTAGGAGTTTTTCTCATAAGAACAAACACCGAATAAATTAAAAGTATAAAGAGAAATCCTTTTACTCATCGGATACTCGAGGTTGTTTAATCCCATCGATGGCGATGTATTCAACATCTAATTCATTTAATAAAAACACTTGAGAAAAGTAAAAATTGAAGATAAATTATGTCCATTGATTACATATATTAATATATACAATCCAACCGGAGGTCCATAAGCAAAATTTCCTGTCAAGAATAACCTGCTTATAAATTCAATGATTATATAGTCATAGTGGTTGGCATATTAATAGTTCAAAAATGGTCACGCGTCCTTTAGTATGAAGTAGAAGCCAACATTTCTCATATTTTCACATATGGGAGTTGGGAGTATTATGATGAAATTAGGAGAACTAAATAACCCCTGGAACTGGAAGACCCATGTGTGTGTCCTGTACATGGGGTTCTCCATTACAGATTGGTTGGGGATCATATACGTACTGATATCCCCAGCAAAGTAATAAAACTGAATTGGATTTAGAGTGGTGTACTGCATCGTATAGTCAAGGCGCCTCAAATTCACAACAATATCTGCGGCCATTCAACTAGCTACTGCTACCATTCATGGTATCCACCTCAAGGACAAATATTTCAAAAGATTAATCAACTATTTACCTTAAAATTTTCAACATTGGTGGTAAACAACATTCACATCTATATTGTACGGATACGACGACACGAACACGACAAGACACGGTACGACGGCATGGATTTCTTTGTAAATTTTCCACGTGAGAAGTATCAAACACAACGTCTGACAGGACACGACACGACACGATACGACAAAATAATATTTTTAGAATTGTCAATGCATTAGAGATTTACATTTGAAGAAAATTCAACATTATTTATTTATTTTTTTTGTGTGTACCACTATTTTCACTTATTCAATTTTGTCCTAAAATTTTTAAAAATAGTGCAATACTGATCTCGACTCTAATTTTTTGGATGAAATTCTTGCGTGTCTCTCACATGTACCATTAGTGAATATCATTCAATGTCTTTTAAGTAGTTTTTCATAGTTATAACTCTATGTGATGGTTTTTTCACAATTAACTCTAACAAGAACAATTGATTTTACCGTCACATATAGTTATAACTGTGAAAAAACTTTCTAAAATACAATTGATGGAATCTACTAACGATACATGTGAGTGGCATGTGAAAATACTATCCAAAAAACTAACTAATAGAATCAAGTACACCATTTTCAAAAATACTAGGACTAAAATTAGATAAGTGCAAATAGTGATACACAAGTTTTACACCCTATGGTTCCAAAATTGCATTTTTCCCTTAAAAACAATAAAGAATTATCATTAGATGATAAATCGAACAGGATGTTTTAGAATTTAGTACATTGAGTTGTATGTACAACAGGTAGCAACAATGGAGGCGATGCAAATCAGGAACGAAGGGAGAAGGGTCAAGTTTAACAGCTTACTCTCCCCCAAAAATCCAGCAACGGTGATTGTTGCATCAGCAACAACTCGTGCAAGCGTCCCAGCTTCGGTTGACAAGAGGCCACCATTGTACGTTCCACGAGAAAGCCTCGACGACATTACTCTTGAAAGAAGCGACAAATTTACCCCTGTCCAATAGAGAAAAAATGATGGCACAATGTTAACAGTGATCAACTATTGAGCTTCGAACTATAAATAAGTTGCAAATCTTTTCAATTGATTGTTTATATAAAAATCAAGAGAAAAGTTTACATAATCATAATGCCATTTTTTGCATTTGCTTCAATTTAGGGAAGAATTTCATCGATTTGTATTTACAGGGGGTAAACTGCATGTAACTCCATAATAATTGTGCATAAAATGCTCTAACAAGTAAATCTACAGGTAATTTGCAGTACAGTTAGCAACAATTTTTTACCTTCCAATACTTCAGCGGATACAAACATGACAAGGCCTGAGGTTACATATTGTGGCACGGAGTATGGGATTATAAAGTTGAAGCTGAAAAGTATCCCCAGAAAGACCATAATTTCAGATGCAAGTAATATTTGCCTGCACACAGATCAATGTCATAAGTTTACAGTTATCAAGGAAAAGAGGAAAATGCCAAGGTTTCACAAATTCAATTCATATATCAGCCTGGATCGTAATATTTACCTGTCCTCAAACATATTGCTTATGTAATTTCCAACAACAATATTTACAGGAAGAACTGTTAAGCCAAGGCAGGCAAGAAATATCGACACAGCGCTTGTATTCCATCCAAAATAGTATGTGGTGATGACACTTGATTCTGAAAGTAGAACTTCCATAGCATACTTAAGCATGAAGTAAATCAGCAGCTGAACCTGAAAAATATAGCATGGAAACCTTCATGAGACTACATAAACATGATTTTGCTGAATTAAAAGAAGACATGTACATCCTGATATCTTTGGTGCATTACCTTTACTGAAGGTGTAAGTAACCTATACGCTGATCCTAGTGAATTGGCTGGTTGACGAGATTCTTGTGGAGCGTCTTCACTGTCATCACATTCTTCATCGTCATCCTCTTCCTGCTCATTTTCTGTTGAAGTTATAAGCAAAGGTTGTGCAAGACCCTTCTCAAGCTGATCATGTTCTGCAGTTAAAATAAGTTCTCAGTCTCTTAACCTTGTCAATTTTGTTACATAACAAGGGAGGGGTAATAGTAGTGTTTTTGCTTATCAAAAAGTTTAAGGTTCAGAACAGACTATTGCATACATCAAAAGTTCATCTCCTTTTCCATTTAGATAGCCATGGATAAAGTTGAAAATAAATAACTTGACAACAGAAAACAACAGATTAGCTTTACAAGCGAGTAAGTTCGACCTACTACATCAAAAGACATGATGAGAATTCAACTATTGAATTCAGAACTGTGGACTTTTTCCCTTTCATTAGATAAATTATACATACCGGCAGTAGACTCCTGGGGTACGGGTTTGATTTCAGTCTCATGGGCAGGTTCTCTGAATGAGATCCACAGCCATAATAGATAGATTAGCCATGCAACAGCCATAACCCAACCAGGCAAAGTGCTTTCGTTAAATGTGATATTGTATATCTTGAAATCGGTTTGAAGTAGCCCAGCCAATGCAGGGCCACATGCCATTCCTAAAGCACTAGCACTAACAAAACCTGCTGAAGCTTGCATGCGAATTTTAAGTGGCACACAATCACTAATGTAACGTCTGTTAACTGCTCTGGCAGAACCCAACCTGCAAGTCATCGAAAGGATAAAACAACTCAAAATTCTCAATTAATCAAAATTTATGGAAATACTTGTTATTATGGCCATCATTGTATTGGAATGAGAAGTTCAATTTGGCAGGGCACACCACTATTTCACACATACTTCATACAAAAGTACATTTAAAACTGCGGTAGATAACACTAATCCTTAATATATTATTGAACTGGAAAGCATTCTTGTCTAATATAGTATGGGTTAAGGAAATGAAGGATTAAAAAACTCAAAAACTCCTGAGGCAGAGACAGTGAGACAGTATACACATTAAAAGTATTACCTACATACGAGGCACACAGACCAACACAAACACAGCGAGGCAGAGACCGATAATTACCTACCCACAAAATAGTCTTCCCATTAGAAGTATCGATATCGAATTGAGATCATAAGCCAATGCATACATTGCATTTCCCACACAAAGAACTAGGCTACTGAATACCAGAGGTCTGAAGTACGACTTATTAGACCAAGCACTGAAATACACAGAAGAAAATATCTGTGCAACAGCCATTGCTCCTATCACAATACCGCATACTGTTGCTGGCGCACCAAGGCTCATGGAGTAGTCATCTGCTGTTGGAACAATAATGTATGTATTCACCATGTATAGGAATGTGCTTGCCAAGTTCAGAATAAGTGACATGAAATGGTATCTCTGATCATCAATATGTTCCTCATCAGCAGGAGAAGGTAGCTCTTCCTGTGTAATAAGGGCATGTTGTCCCAAATACCGAAGGAAATTTGTTGAGTGACTTAATCTGTCAACTGCTGATTTTATAGACTCAACGACAGGATCCTGGAGGGGAAGCGCTGGATGGTCATATATAGATAAGTAGCTACCCTGACTGTCTTGAAGATCTGCAAGATTTCGAGATATAGCTCCAACAACAGCTCCAAAACCCTGCAATTTATTGGTCAAGTCAGTTGTGGTATTTCCCATTGTCCTTTCGCTTTAGTAGCAAATATAAGCTCCATTGGTGATTAAATAATATGTCTGTTTCGAGAACAGTTTGTAACTAGAACTAATATTTTGGGTTAAATGCAATTTACCAACCATGAATAGAAAATTGACAAAATACACCCCTAAACAAAACAAAATGCAAGAAGCCTCCTGCTGCTTTCAGAAAAACCTGCATGTTGGCCCCTGTTCAGGGAATTTTTTCAATATCTTCTAAAAGTACAAGGAATTTTTGCACTTATTTTTCGTCAGGGGGGATTTTATCAAATTTATATTTCACTAATAGTACAAATTGCAATTAAAACCAATATTGCTTGACCAGGATTAAGTGATTAAGATGAGAAAAAGGGAACAGAAGCAATGAGCATATTACCACATGCTTGAAAACTTGCTGAAGTTGGGAATAAGGATGATTGGCACGAGTTTTCACATAGTAATCAGTGAACTTGCTGTACCCTAATCGTTTATCGAACTTCTTAAGGATCTTCCTAAGACCAATGGCATTCATTTCGACAAAAAACAAGAGCTTTAAGAGATCTTGACCAACTGCTCGATAAGCTTCACGTAACTCGGATATTTTGGATATGTCATGCTGTTCCATAAGAGATTCTTGTTGCTCATTAAGCTGGGAAATCCTGCTTGCCAGAAGGCCTTGTTGTTCCAACATAAACAGAACTACTTTTTCAATCTGGAATGAGAGCAAAGCATTTAATAATCATCTGAAAAGAGCCAACCGACTCAAAACTTACAATAACTGATCATGACGAGCAACTTTCTAAACTTACTAATTATATCCAGCATTTTAGTTGACAAAATACTTAACTTTGCTTATCCAGATGCAAAAATTACTTAAAGAGACACAAAAGTCAACAGATTGAGCATGACTAATTTGAAGGGGCAGGGCAGGTGCAGGGGCGACAGAGTTCACACTTTCACGAAACAGTGAAAGTTTTGTAACAGAGCAATCGTTAGTAGAAGCCTTCCCTCTTTTACTTTTACTTCTCCCGGATAATCGAAAACTTTGTGAATGGTGTTTGTCATCATGAAAATTCCATACATAACACCTTTCACGGTAACTCAGCCCCACCCAAGAAGAAAATTCTTAAGAGAAGAGTAGAAATAAAATAGAATCGGAAAATAAGAAGAACAAGAGGAGAAGGTGAATAATGTAAAAAGTACACGAACTTGAGATCTGGTTTATTAATATCAAGGGAATCAAAGCATGGCAACAAATAATATAAGATCACAATTTTCTCTTTGACATAAAGGAACCATCACTTTCAAAATTCGTTATGATTTTGTGCAATTCTACTTGCCTGATTATCTAGCATTCTTGAGAAGTCCCTGAGAACATGTCGGTGAGCCAGTGCTCCAGCCTCAATCTGATTAGTATACTGCTTCACCTTTTTCTTCATTAGTTTGTAGTTGATATAGTATCTGCATGAAATCAAATCATTTCAAGTACATGAATAGATCTTCACTGATACATTATCTATCTGAAATTACACCTCAATCATCTACTATATAAACCATCCGTAAGCACTAGTTGTTTTATCTATCTAAAAGGTAATATCTATCAAGTATTCATTCTTTGTGTAACTAGTTGTGTTATATATAAGCCAAACAACTTTAATAACTTCAAGCATTTTCACGTTGGGATGATTGCCAACCTAACCAAATAGAACAATAAGTGAGCTAAACGAATCTGAACCAACTTTATTATGCATACCCTTGCCATTCTTGTATTTGTCTTTCCTTCAACTTTTTCCCAAATGCAACCATCTTTGTCTGCAATAAAATGATACAAACTCAGATTATATACTTCAAACAATAAAACTTTCTAATAGTACACCATTTTATGATTTAAAGTCATAATTGTAATTTCATTGCAACAAGAACTTACTGAATTCAACAATTACATCATCACTTGACTTATTCTTGAATCCTCCCAGTCTCAAACAAAAACACACTATTCACCAACTTTTACCCAAGTTGAGATAATCAACTCAAAAACCCAAGCCACTAGATGCTGATTATATCAATCCGTTCTTCGCATATTAGTGCAGGGCTAAATCGGGACAAAGATTAGTACGAAAAATACAAAATTAATGCATACTAAATTTACACAAAAGACGAGCCTCCAAAGGACCGAACAGTCAAAATTAAGTATTAAAAAACTTCAATCAGTCAATTGCTAACCACAAAATTAATAAATACAGAAAAACAGAGTAATCATTAATCCATCGAATTTGCCACTCCCCCAATCTCCAACCTAATTTTCTATTCCCACAGCCTCCAACCAGTCAAAAACAACAACCAACTTGAAAAGCTCACAGTAAACTTAAAAATAAACAAAAAAGAGCCTCAATGCCTATAACAATACTAAATATTAATCAAAATACTACGTCTCCTTGAAGTATGCACACATTCTCACACATACAGTCGCTCACTCATGCACCAAAACAAAAATTATCAAAATGCTAGAGAAAGAGAGAAGCACCGGCGAAGATTCCGACGCCGGCAGCTGGGACTAGATGAGAATCAACAAGCGGATACGCTAGAGGAGTCCGCAGTTACGGAGATTCGGGT
The DNA here is from genome assembly GCA_037501455.1 of Lantana camara. Lineage (NCBI taxonomy): Eukaryota > Viridiplantae > Streptophyta > Magnoliopsida > Lamiales > Verbenaceae > Lantana > Lantana camara. Next base: position 94,417,334 of record CM074857.1, on the reverse strand, counting down.
TCAATTCCGAAATTCGGGTCTTTGTTAGAGTGATTACAGGAGAGTCGCCCAAAATATCTAAATTTATTAGCCAATCAGCAAACAAAATGCTCAGAACCAAACCGCCATACTTTTTAGTTCCATGCGCGTAACTATGTACATGTGTTTCTGGTTAGAGCAACGGTGACACACACACACACACATATATATATATATATATATATATATATATGTGTGTGTGACCGAGTGAGGATATATGAATAATAATATATGATGCACGAATATTTTCAAAAATATTACCTTTTTACGTAAAATATTTAAGAAAAAATCTACAATGTCCTATTTATATCGTGACGTGTTTGTATTATTGTGTTTATATAATATCGTGTTTGCCCTATATTCGTATCTAGAATTATAAACTTGATCATTTTTTATCCATAATTGGTAAATCATTATTATTATTATTATTATTATTATTATTATTATTATTATTATTATTATTGTATTTTTTGAAATATAGAAAACCTAAAATATTCCTTCGATAAGTATTTTTAAGTAATCAAGGGTGATTATGTAATTATATATTATAAATTTAATTAAAATACTTGAACAAAATACTTGTTATTTAAATAGAAATTAAAATTTGTTTTTCTTTTTTGAATGCAGAAATTAAAATTTGTTAAGATCCTATATCTAGAACCGGCGGAAATCTAGGGTCTGCAAAGATTGTTATAGAAGGGTATTATTAAAGTACTAGTTACAAACCCGTGCAAAGGCACGGGTCAAATTTTTGTAAAAATATAATAAAATATTAATTAAAATATATTATTAAGATAATAGCTATGATCAAAATTTTATTTAAAATTTTATTAATATAAAAAAAATTACTTAAAATATTTAAATAACATGTAAAAATATTAATTTATAAAAGAAATACTACTAAATTAGATAGTAAAACTAAAATTATTGTAAATTATATATATAGATAAAAAATAAAATTTATATTTAAAATAAAAAGTATATTTATTTTGTGAGATAAAGATCAATTAATGTTGTTTATATTATTTCAATTGTACTTAAATTCTTTTGGATAAAGCTGATTTGTTGTATGCGTATTTTAAATTTAAACTTTTCTAAGTAAAAGAATTTAAATAATATTAAAAATCCTTAATTCTTTTGGGTAAAAGTGATTTGTTGTATAAAATAGATTTAAGTATTTTAAATTTAAACTTTTTAAGTAACAAAATTTTAAAAATATTAAAAACCCTTAATTCCTTTGGATAAAAGTGACTTGTTATAAAAAAGAGAATTTGCCTATTTTCTAAGTAGCAAAATTTCAAAAATATTAAAATCCCTTAATTCTTTTGGATAAAAGTGATTTGTTAAGAAAACAGAATTTGTTGTATTTTAAATTTAAATTTTATAAGTAACAAATTTTGAAAAATATTAAAAATCCTGGATAAAAGTAATTTGTTATAAAAAACTTTTCTAAGTAACAGAATTTGAAAAATATTAAATATAAAATCTATTGAAGTAATTAAATTTTTTTGTTATTATCCAGGTGCGGATACTTAGCTTAAAAAAGAAATGATCATTACATTGATTAAAAAAGAGAATTTATATATGTATCTGAAAAGAGGTAAGAAAATATTTTTTGTATTAGAATCTAAAAAACACCGATTAGAATAAGAAGGAAAACATATATGATTAGAATAAAACTTACCAACAAATAAATTGAGTACAATATATTTGGATAAATTAAGTGATTTGAAATTGAAATGGTATGTACAATATCCATTCAAATTTACCTTAAAGAAAAATGATCTACGTGAAAAAAAAGTTCTTATATGGATATGGAAAAAAACTTACCTAAAAATAATCCTGCATGAAAAAGAAAATTTATATATAGATATGAAAAGAGCTCAGAAAATAATTTTTCAATTAGAACCAGAAAAAAAAACTATTGATTAGAATAAAACTTATCTCAACGAAGAGGAAGAATGATCATAAATGAAACTTGATTAGAATAAAGCTTATATGAATGATCCTGTATAAGAGAAAAAAAATCATATATCATTAGAATAAAACTTGATGAAGAATGATCTTAAAATAAAAATAAAAAAATCATAGAGGAGAAAAATAGTTGAGAATGAGGTGTAATTAAACTTTAAATACTAACTCTTTATGGTGTGTAATTGTAGCACCCGGAACGCTGGGTACCACATCCCCCGCACTATAGTTCAATCCACATATGAAATGGACAATCCATACATGAACCAAAGCTATAGCGAACGGGAGACAATAAAAAAAAAGCCGACAAGAGCTAGGCGGGACTAACCCCAAACCAAACAATTCATTCAGAGCAATAAAAGCGGAAGCATAAATTCCATTATCACTTATCAAGCATCAAGTGTCCAAAAGCAACTATCTACTCTATTTACATATCAATACAATATCATCTCCAAAATATTTCATAAGACATGTCAAAATATCATAAATATCAATACATGAACATAATATGAAGGTGAAGTGTGCTAGACCCAAATTAAAAACAGGACTCGACTCTAATTCCCGCCTAGCACGCACATGCAAAAACTGAAAGGTTGAGGCGTCAGTCTACCACAGACTGGACGAGTGGTATAAATAAATATATGCGCACAAACATGCAAGTTATAATCTTGGGTAATATCTTTGTGGAAAACAATACAATTTAAGAAAATAAGATGTGAAGTGTGCTAGACCCAAATTAAAAACAGGACTCGACTCTAATTCCCGCCTAGCACGGACATGCAAAAACTGAAAGGTTGAGGCGTCAGTCTACCACAGACTGGACGAGTGGTATAAATAAATATATGCACACATACATGCAAGTTATAATCTTGGGTAATATCTTTGTGGAAAACAATACAATTTAAGAAAATAAGATATATTATCGCCCGAGGTTACAACTATCAAGTTTAACAATTAATTCAATTTCAGTCAATCAGTGGCCCGGCGAGTGAGGGCAATTCTCCAACCTTACTCCGACTGTGTACAATAATTAGGTTATCAATAATTTAAGTGATCAAGCAAGTTATTACAGTGCAGTACATTCAGTAACAGTTTCAGTCCCTTCTTCCTCCGGGTGATGGTGGGTTTGCAAGGCCCAACCATCCAATCAGTGTGAGCAAAGGGTGCATGAATCCCTAAGCCCGGAACTCCTTCCTCCCTTAATCTCCTAGGGGGTTCAGGGGTCATCCCAAAATTGGTGAGGATAGCGCTAGAGTTACCCGTCAACCCATGCTTTCCCAGTTGGCTCAAGCCACTACCCTCGGGCCCACAGTGCAATACAGTATACTTGCCAAAAATACAATCAGTTCAGTACAGTAGACTCGATAAATTTTGAAATCATTTGAGATTTATGAAAATCTATAGTATAATAATACATTTTTTGCCAAAATCCACATAAGGGTTGTAAAGTTCTATATATCTAGAAATTAAACCTCACCTGTGTGACCAAAATAAATAAGGAAACAGCTCACGGGGCCTGCTCCTCGTCACCAGGAAACTGGTCTGTGTAAGAAAGATAATTGTCCGTGAGACACGACTCAAATGTACCAATTAGGACGAACGGCGTGATCATGAACATTATAATGTGCATTGATAATTTATGGAATGATATGATCATATTCATGCATAAAACAAACATATAATAACACGTATCGATCAGTTAAGGCATTAGAAACGGGTTTGGAAAAATGAAATTTTATGTAGAAAATTCACTGAACCCTCTGGAGCATGGGAACGGCCGTTCCGATTTTGAACTGGAGCTGGGAAGAGTCGTTCCCGGCTCCCGGAACAAATCCCGCGCGTCTATAAGTTTTTGCATTTTTGTTCATTGCTGAGAACGACCGTTCCGGTTGTAAGCCAAAACTGGGAAAGGTCGTTCCCAGTCTCGCGGGACAACTGGCAGGGTGGGAACGGCCGTTCCCAGAATGAACTGGGATGGGAAAGGCCATTCCCAATATACAGATACAGCAGATAACATGGCAGCAACAAGGGAAAAATACGAACCAAACAAGAATCCAACAAATGATCTAAAAACCAAGTTCAAATGCACATAATCCATGATATATACATACTAGCATGCTTATAGATCAATAATAACTCATATAAACACTAAATTCCAAGCTTGATCATCAAGAATCACTCATATCAAACCCATATGCTCACTTATGCTCCAAAGCCACAAAGTCCATGATATATGCATCAAACTTAAGCTTAAAGTCCACAAACATGCTTCCAACACCAATTACTCAATTCAACCAATTCATATCACAACCCTAGCTATCACATTCAATTCAAGAAATCATCAAAATCTCCAAAGTTACCTTAAATGAGAGAAATAGAAGTAGAGATGAAGATATGTTGATGATGATGCTCCAATGGAAACAAAACCCACAAAATATAGCTTGAATGATGAAATTTCCCCTTCTCCTTGATGAGGGTTTGGATCGGTTGAAAATGGAAGCAAGGACCAAGTGTATGTGATGTTTGTATGAAATGAGAGAAGGAATGGTACGTAATGCCGCTAAAATGCAAGAAAGAGATGCTCCAATTGCTATTAAGTCCCTCAACTTCATAAGTTATGCAATTAAATTCAATTCCGTAATAAATGATCAGTTAAGTCCAATGCACAAGTCATGCAATTCAGTCCCCAAATTTAAGAAAAAGATCAAATAAGGACATAAGAGAAACTAACCCATGCTAAGGAATTGATTCACGTTTCATTCAAGTTCAATTTATGCCATAAATATCAATTTAGTATGAATTTCATAAAAACACTTAGAATAAAATTTTATAAAAATTATGTCATGATGTGAAAAATTGAAGAAATGATCAAATAAAATTTAAATTCTAACTGTCAAACTCACACGTGGCGTTCATACCTAAAAAGCCGAAAGCTGGGGCGTTACAATAATGTTACTAAAATTTCAAATTTGAATATTTTCGTAACAAACTTATCTAAAAGAATAGATATATATTTTAGATAAATTAAATAATTTGAATTAGAGTTGGTAACTACAATATCTATACAAACACCCTTAATTTTTTTTGGATAAAGGTGATTTGTTATAGAATACAGAATTTTTGGTACGCCTATATTAAATTTAAACTTTTTTAAGTAACAAAATTTAAAAAATATTAAAAACCCTTAATTCTTTTGGATAAAAGTGATTTGCTATAGAAAAGAGAATTTACTTATTTTAAATTTAAACTTTTCTGAGTAAATTTGAAAAATATTAAAAAACCTTAATTCTTTTGGATAAAAGTGATTTGCTATAGAAAAGAGAATTTACTTATTTTAAATTTAAACTTTTCTGAGTAAATTTGAAAAATATTAAAAACCCTTAATTCTTTTGGATAAAAGTGATTTGTTATAGAAAACAGAATTTGACGTATTTTAAATTTAAACTTTTCTAAGTAACATAATTTGAAAAATATTAAATATAAAATCTATTGAGGTAATTAAATTTTTTTGAGACTATCCACGTACGGGTTCTAAATGATATATATATAGATTATTCACTTGATTAATATCACTTATAACTATTATGGAACTCAATTCAAATTTATAATAATATATATGGAACCAAAAGTATATATATACATATTATACTTTACATCCATTGATCCATATGCAGGAATGGAATTAGGATTTACGATAAGAGGATGAAAATTTATAATATCAAAATAAAAAAAAATAAAATTTATAATTAAGGGAGCGAAAATTCAAAATTAGAGGAATAAAATAAATTTTTTTTTAAATATATAATTGATAAACAAAATTTTTCAAAATTTAAGGGGGAAGTGGCCGTGCCTGTCCATATCATGTACTTATGTTATAGGCACAGCAGGGGCTGTTTGGGCAGAATAAATTACACAAATATTTTTAACTCATACAAAAGGATCATTACGCAGTCAACATTAGCGTTGTAACTACTATAAATAATAGGATAATTACGTAAAATCTTTACAATTTAATCTATATTTAAAATGTTATGGAAGTATCATGAAAGTTAAACCATATGAGTTTTTAATCAACCATAAAGATGTCGTGTAACACGTGCAACTTCACCCTTTAAGGTTTGCTGCAGTATGTTACTAAAGGAAGGTTCTTGAGGTCATTTCCAGGCTTCCAGCAGATTTAACGTGTGACAAAGCTAAATTTGTTTTTCCTTTATTAAAAATCTTGCAAGGGGGTTGAAAGACATAATTATCTCTCTCCTCTCGCTTCCTTTTGTCTTTCCTTGAAAAAAAAAATTGAAAAATCAATTGAATTATCAATCTTCATAAATTTGGTATTGAAAATAGATTCATATATATCAATAATTTATATATCTTCTCTATTGAAAGTTTTGTTGATCACCAACGGACAATTGACTCAAGTGGATAGGGGATTGAGTTCGCTTAAGTAAGGTCTCAGGTTCGAACCTTGTGGAAGTAAAAAACTACGTTGGGAGAGATCCCCGTAATAAGCTCCTTCACCTACCTTCGGAGATTAGTCATTTACTCAATTGGGTGGGGAAAAACCCTGAGTGATCAAAAAAAAAAAATTTGTTGATCTTCTCTTTAAAAAATTTGAGTCTCTTTTATAAGAGTTAGTTATCTTTATTTTTCCAACCATGTTATCTTTATTTTTCGGATTTTCCAACCATGAGAGAAAAGAAAATTATGGAATGACAAAATTTTTCTTTTATAAGAGTTTAATTGTCTTTATTTTTATCATATGACAGAGGAAAAACTCTGAGTGATAAAAAAAAAAAAAAATGTTTTGTTGATCTTCCTTTTAAAAAAATTGAGTCTCTTTTATAAGAGTTAGTTATCTTTATTTTTCCAACCATGAGAGAAAAGAAAATTATGGAATGACAAAAAATTTCTTTTATAAGAGTTTAATTATCTTTATTTTTATCATATGACAGAATTTTTCTTTTATAAGAGCTTAATTATCTTTGTCTTTCCAATGGTGAGAGTAAAGAAAATTATCTGGATGAAAGAATTTTTCAAAAATTGGGAGAAGCAAATTTAGATTCTCAGAGATCTATGATCTTTCAGAAATCATATTAGAGATTTAGGGAAAGAATAATTCAAATTAAAGATTTGGGGCCAGTGTTCTCAGGACCGGACCGGACCGGACGGTCCGACCGCTGGAACCGTCAACCGGTCCAAGGAACGGTCTGGTCCATCCTCTAAAACCGGATTGACTCAAAACCGTTCTATTTTGAGAGAACCGGTAAAAACCGCGGTCGGACCGTTTAAACCGACGAGCCGTTCGCGGGTCATATGGTCCGACCGGTTTAGAAAATATTTTTTTTTTTAAAGATTTTTTTAGTTAAAATTATTAAAAATTTAGAAAATAAACCTTAATTTATTTGATTTTCAACTTTTTTTGTTATTGTATTATGCAATTTCATATATTATGCAATCTTATGTGTTGCAATTTCATGTTTTGTAGAATAATCTTACATTATCATATTAGATTTAAATATGAACTAACAAAAAAATTGAAAATAAAATTTAAAAAATATATTATTTATTATCTCTAATATTTAATAATATTTATTTCATAATTATAACGTCACCGGTTCGACCACGGTTGACCCAACGGTTGAACCACTAACCCTTAACCCAATTGATTTTCCGGTTCGCTTAACGGTCCAATCCTGAAAACATTGTTTGGGGCAAGAAGATGTGGATTCTCAAAGATCTCAAACAGTTGTTAACTAATTTACTAGATATTCTAGCATTAGATTCTTTTTATTTTTAGTGTGAGGTTAACAATGTAATTCGTTCCCATTCTTTTTTTTGTAAGAGAGAAAACCGAAAGAAAGTTATACATTGCTTAAATCTTCCGAAATAAATCTCGAAGCAGAATAAGGGAGTACGTTGTCCCTGGCACTAGCATTAAGGGCTAAACGGGCAAGATAATGTGTCGCTTTATTGCCCTCACGATGAACAAAACCAACTGAGACATCTTGGGTGAAGGAGAGCAGCTCTCTAGTTTCGTTAATGATGTTGCCCAGAACAGACCAATCACCTTCTTCATCTTGAAGTTTCTGCACAAGTTGAAGACAATCACTCTCAATAATAATGTGCGCATAGCCCTTTTTTTCATGCTACCTTCGCTGCCTCATGGATTGCCAATGCCTCGATCACTTCCGACTCAAAGGTACCAGTTCAGTGACTTACCCAAGCTACACAATTTCGAGAACAGCCTCTCATGATGACCCCAATCCCTACCTCAACTTATTCCCGAAGCTAGCCCCATCAGTATTGATTTTCAAAGTTCCACTAGCTAGTGCCACCCTTGAAGACAATAAAGTGCTTGATTCATTAGGTACAATAGCTCTTTCACCCAGCCGTCCTGTCAAGAAGAAATGTCGTATTCACCACCTCCAAGGGACTCAAGTTGTCGTGTTCCGCCCACTATCTATTGCAATTACGCCATAACTGTCTGTTAACAAAGGAAAGTTAGGGCTAATCTCTTAATTGTAGCTTGATTTATTTCTTTCCTTTCATAGTTAGGTTTGTATTATAAGTGTAGACATGTACACTATTATTCATTCATTCAGTAATATACAGAAATTCATTCTCCCAAAATATGGCATTCTTTAAAGACAACACTGTCATGCACAGACATTCATCTATTTCATAAATGCATATCAGATCCTTGACTCATCTTCGGGTAAAGGCTTTAAAGAGTAGACATGACCATTAGTCTCACTACAAGCATCATTACCTATGCCACTAAAGCGTGAGGTGATGACGATGCAACCCCGACCATGCAGGGTTGTGCTTCTTGGAAATGCATACAGCATACCTAACAGCTTTCCTGGCTTCGATTCTCCAAACATCATCAAGAACAATTATGTAGTTCTTATTTTGGAGAAATTTGTGAATGAACTCTCTATTATCATTATCGTTCATGGCTTCCAATCCTGGAGGTGGTGGCTGCTTGACATGCTCTTCGAGTTTTTCAATTATGTCTTCCAAAACAATTCCAACCTTGAAGGACTCTGAAACAGTGATCCACGCATGATGTTCGAAATTCATCTGCACCAATGATGCATCATCATGAACTTTTTTAACTAGAGTGGTTTAACCCACTCCTGCCATACCCACCACCGAAATCACTTTGAGTCCACATTCAATGGCTGAAAGCCACTCAAGAATCTGTTTCTTTGGCTTTTCAATGCCCACAACATCAGCATCTTCCAATAGTAACGCATCGCCTCGACCATCATATGTTGTGTTCGTTGAATGGCCGGAGGTTCTGCAAATCTCTTGTGACTTTGAGAAGCTTTTTCTAACTTGGATTTGATAGTTTTGATTTCAGAAGCTATTTGATGTCTAGCTTTCAAATTCTTCATTGTGGTAAAGGACTTTTTAATACAACCTTTGAATCCGCGAACATCATGATGAGCAAACCGAATGATGTATTTGTCAAGATCATCTTCGATGTCATAACCCAAAAGTTATATTGTATGTTATATTTGGTGAATGAAACTTTTTTTAATGATCATGAATGAAATTTTTATTCATGTATACGTGACTCATGACTTTCATATCATTCATAAGCATTCGCCATACGTCTTTGTGGTCCATGTTGAGTTTAAGTTTCACGTTTTGTGTTCAGTTGGTCTAAGTTCGCACCAGGGTGGTGTTTGGCCTCTTAAGTAAGTTTCGGGGTGAACCATTTGCTCTCCGTTCGGTTTCATCGGTGTAAGGTGAGGTTGGGATTATAGTTATGATCCTAAAGTTTACATGCTCATTTTCTAATGCATGCCATTTACTAAAGCCTTAATACATAAGTAAATATGTGCGAAATATGTATTTTATGACTTTGTCACACTTTTCCAAGTAAAAATACACTATGTACAAGCTTACGTATGAATATTTTGCAATGTTAAGCTATGCTTCAAACCGTGTGCCTCTTACGAGTCGAACACTATAGCAAAAGGATAGGTTATAGAATGACACGGAGAGGTATGTAAAGCATAGCTTGTAGCAAGGTAAGGTATATATGTTAAGGACGTTACGTTATGATATGTAGAGGGTTATGATACATCATGAATGTTAATGTTAGGCCCCATAGACTATGAGTTAGGACACCCGGGACGGAAGTGGGTCATCGGGATAAGCCTGAAAATAGTCTCTATATGATAAGGATCAACCCGGAACCCACCAGGAGGTTTGGTTGGGGGGGAGTCCTCGGGAATGAGAGTCATGCACTCACTACCCCTACATATATGAATGGGTGGTTAGTGGGTATACACTCTTCCATCACCCGATGAAAAGGTTGGTATGTTATGTTATGCTATGTTTTATGTTTTGATATGTTATGTAATGAGGTCTGAAGGTTGGAGAATATGCTCGTACCCGCCGAGCTATACGTATGATATGTTACGGTTTGTGAAATGGGGATAAACTTGATAATTAAGATAAAATATGAATGTGTTTTGATAAGATAAGTTAAGCTATGAAATGATTTGGTACGATATGTTATGAAACGTTATGTTATGTTTATGTCATGCTTTGTTTTGTTAAAGAATCCCCTTATACGTATATATCACGGGAAAAAATATTTTAGTGTGCAAAAACTATCCCCTGCTTCATAAATAATTATGATTTGAACGTGCTTTGCTCCCTTATATATATGTATAGCGTACGTAGGTAACCCCTCACTTAGTTAGTAGACTGACTCTTTCCCTTCCCAATGTTTTTGGTTGCAGGTTGGCTTTTGGAGTTCGAGCTAGGTGGCTTGATTCGAGTCCTCTGAGTATATCAGTCGAGTCAAATTTGTTTAGTTATATAAGTCAAGAACCACCACTCAATCCTCGAGCTTTAAAGCAAAGAATCCCCCTTCCCCCTATTCTATACACGACATCTGATGTTGTAGAAAAGAAATTGTGAAATTACTTAAAGGATACATTATGATTTAAAGAATTTCCATATTAAAGAAATAATGGGTATATAGTCTGCTTTTGTAATGCCCCGATCTTTCGGCCATACAGGTTTGTCGTTACGAGTGAGTTTAGTGTGTTTTTATTTATTCTTTTACCCAAATACGTGTTTATTATAATATTTAAAATGTTATATTTGAATTATATGAAATTATTTGATAAGTTTTCATATGTGATTTTAAAGGCTTTTGTTTATTTAACTTTGTTTTTGATCCGTTTGCCTCGTTTTTAATTTTTGATTTTTATGCTTATTTGCTATGTATGATAAGTATGTGATATGAACTTGTTTATGTGCTCATTTTATATTTTTGGACTCGTTTGTTGTGGTCTTCGACCATTTAATTGTTTTGGGGACTCGAGGGCCTAACGGAGTTTTAGCGCGCCTTGGGTTCCGAAGGTCATAACTTGAACTCTGGAATTCGGATTTGAATTCTGGAAGAAGCGTCGGACTCGTAAGAAATAAAAGAAACCAAGGAACCCAACCTTATAATTTTCTAAGCCCGTTTGGACCTCCGAAATTCTACCGAACCAAGCCTCGCGTGCAACTTGGACCCCTTTGTACTCTTTTAACCATAACTTGGTCATTTGTTGACCAAATTGAGTAATTCTTGGCCCCACTTTCTCATGAATTAACCCCTTTTCCATCCTTAAGCCTTTAATTTCGTTACAAGCCAGAAAAGAGAAGGAAAAAGGGCATTTTGTCTCTGCATCCCGAAGTGCCTAGGAGAGGAGAAAAGAACACTATTCATTTTCATGTTTTAAGCTCTCTACTCCATCAAATCTCTCCAAATTCGAAAGGAAAGCTTATTTTTATGTTCTCCATCCTTTCCTCTTTATTTAGACACCTTATTTTCTGAATTCCATGAAGAAATGAGCATGATATTGAGTTCTTGGTGAATAGTAAGGGTTAGAGCCCATTCTTGATGATTTGCATGATTTCTTGCTTTTGTTTTGGATTTGATGCAGCCTAAATGAACCTAAGACATCCTTTAACATTTCTATGAACTTATATTGCATGGTCATTAAGGAATTTTGGGAGAATCATTTGATGAACTTGAAGGTATATGCAAGAATGTGAACTTGATCCTTCTCTCTTGCATTTCTTTGTTGAATATGTGGTTCTTTTTCCAGAATTTTGAAGCCTTTATGCATGTATATTGTAATCCTAACTTAAATTCATGTCTTGGTTCGAATTGGTATGAGTTTTGATTGAGGTTTTTGCCTGGAATTCGAGTTTTGCCCTGCTGTTGCTTAGAGTCGCGGCCGTGAGCACGTTTGTTCATTTTTGGTACAGGCCGCGACCCATTTTTCCCCATGTCTCGACTTCTAAAGTACCAGGTCACGGCTGTGACCGTTTTCAGGTTATTTTGGGTTGAGGCCACGACCATTTTTCAGTCAACTTTCGACTTTTAGTTCCTCTCTTGTGTACTGCATGCATTTTTCTCCTTTCGCTCGTTATTTGCTCATTGTTACCTACCCAAACGACCTCCGATTGACCTAAATTTTTAACCACAGAAACCTTTTGAAGTCTAGAACATTCTCCAACTAGACTCACCTTAAAATTAGTCCTGGTTTGTGAGTTACAATCGTTTCATTTTTGTGTCGCCATTTTATCGGAACACTACACTCACCCAACTTCGAGCCTACGCCATTTCCACCTCACTTTGAACCACGATTCGAGCCACATATCGGAAATCCCTGTTTGTCTAGTTTCATATCCAACAAACAAAACCCAATTCCAACTTCTAGAACTCAAGATATGTTCAATTGTTTATAGCTTACACATTTCAAAAACTATCAGCTCTCACCAAAACGCGCCTAAATCCGTTCTCTTGCTTTCCTTCCACTTCCTTGGACTCCGTATGTGGTTTGAATGAAATGTACGCATGATTAATTGATAATATATGATATGTTTGATTATTTATTTTAATTTTATGATTTCATTTGATAAGTGTAAACGTGACTTGAATGCATGAACGTTTAAATGACACGTTTGAAGCTTTCTTGTATCCTTTGCCTCTCTTATGTATTTTAAACTCATGAATGCCCATTATATGTTGTGTATGTGTTATAATTGTTGTATTAAAGTTGTGGAGTGTTTCGATATGATTTTGTCGGGTAACGAACTAATATACTATAACGTGGCTTAAGTGCTTTTATATGAAACGTTAAGTGCTTTCTTGCATTCTTTCGATGTTTTAAGTGAATCCTCTTGCCTCTATATTTGTTGTATGCATGGTAAACATGTTGATATGTGTATTATGATTATGGTTTGAAGATTATGGCCCGATTTCATACGATTCATGAAAGATATGGAACGAATGAACTTCAAACCTTCATGTATTGATTGAACTTGAATGAATTGCTCGTTTATGTGCTTCTAAGGCATTAATTGTGCACATGAACATCTTCATAACATGTTATTGCCTCATATGCACTTCATATCATGTTCATTGCATTGTCGTGCGTTATATATGGTTCATATGGAGTCTTGAGTCTCACGATTGCACCGTGCCATTTCTTGTACAGTTTTCTCCAGGACGGAGACGTTTCGGGTTCATAGGCTACCTTCAAGTCTTTCTTTCTTTTTGGTATTATTCGGTAAGGTGTAACAGGTGGGTTTTGTTAGGAATAGTGCCCTAAAAGCCGATTGTATATCCGCTTTGTGCTTTTCCTTATTGTAATCACAGACAATCTTTGAATGAAATAACGAATTGAGGCAACACTTCTTTATATGCTCTTGTTTGGTATGCGTTTACTTTAGCTGTGCATGTATGAGAACTTCCCTAATCCTGATGACTTTAGGACTCTACCATTTAGGTGAAATGGTTCATGAAACGAGCCCTATATCACATAAGTCATGATTAGTAAAATACTCCAAGCCGATGAGTCCTACAGACAGTGGGAGTGTCAACCTGACTCCTCTAAGGCTTGCTTGTGGGATCACGCCCTTAAGAAGGACCACCTTGTTTCATGGAGGTGGAAAGTGTATAGTTGATACGTGCATGATACATGAGGGTGCTTGCTTTAATAAGTAAGTTCACTGAGGTGCCCCGTGTGAGAACATTCCTAAATGGGAAAGGAAGTTTCTATTTCAGGAAATAGAAACTTCCAGATTAGGAAATATCTCACGAGTCATTGATGTGATTAATTGATCCTTAGACTTGAGGTTCCATGTTACTTTATGAGTTAACTCTGTAGTCTTTGGTATAAGCTTTAAAGGGTGTCGCCTTAGACAACTGATTCAAGGCTTATGCTGGGGCTGCACAAGTAATTCATGAAAGTGAATGAGAATCAAGAAAGGACCTACACTTGCATATGCAAGGTGATCTCTTATTGTGTAAGTCATTCATACGCCATATGGAGTCCTTGGCCAAGGCAGTAGATCAAGACATCAAGAAAAGGGTTTCTTGGATTGAGATCAAATGGATATGAAATGCACTTAGCTTTAAGACCGGATTATTAGGGTTCTGATTATTCCCTTGCCCTAGATCTTGGTTGAGAGATAGTAAGTAGGAGGATTGTATCTCACATGAATCAATGACTTAAAGGTTCTGTCGAATCCGAACATTCCAATTCAGCTAGGGGTTAAACACCTGTTGCTAGACTATGGTCGTTTAATCTGTGGACTGATTAATTAATTAGTGAATTAATTAATTAGGGTCACTACTAATTGAATTGAGAACCTAGAGGGTCACACACAACAACTTGGTTACATGAGTTGAGGCTTTAAAATGATTAAACGAGTTAATCGGGCCAAGAGGGTTCCACACGTGTGAAGTCACACTTGTGGCTCACGTGAGTAACACGTGTCACTGTGACACGTGTCACACACGTGTGTATATATATATATATATTATATATATATTAAATAATTAATTAGTTAATTATTTAATAGACTTTGGTTTAATTTTGAATTAAAAAGAAAGTCTAATTTTGGAGAAAAATAATCTAGTTAATTAATTACGAATTAATTAATTAGATAAAAATAAGTTATTTATTTTATAATAAATAAAGTATAAAATTATCCAAAAATAGTTTGGATATTTTTTTTTTGGCTCTCTTAGAAGTTGACTTGAATTAGAATTCAAAGTCAAAGTTGGAAAATACTTGATGATCAAGTAATAGGAGAGAGGGACCAAAATCCTAGCCCATAAAGGACTAGGAATTTCGGCACCCCCTCCCTATAAATAGGGGAGCTCGAGCTCCTTATGGAGAGAATAGACAATTCTTGGTTCATGTGTTGAACACCTTCCTTTCTCCAAGATTAAATTAAACCCTAGGTTAAGCCTAAACACTAACTAGAGAACTAGCATCCTTACTAGTTAGATTGTGATCAAGTTGGTGGACTTTCTCTAGAGACTTCAAGTTAGAAGTTTGAAGATTCGAGCTTTACCAAGGAGAGGGGATCAAGCCGCGAGAAGAGCGTTCTTGGGTGGCTTGAAACGCTTCAAGAAAGAATAAAAGAAAAGCAAGTTTTCTATCTTTACGAATTTGGTTACACGATTGCGAGTTCAAGGTCCTTTTGTTGGGAAATTTTTTAAATTCCGCTGCTTTCTGATTCGTGTTTTCCAACAAGTGGTATCAGAGCCACCTCGTTAATCGTGTTTCAATTATTCTGAATTTGGTAGAAATTCTTAGGCTTAGATGCGAATTAGGTATTCATGAGTTCTTTTAGAAAGCCTGAAATACGAAACTGTAATTTTTCCTGAATTTCTGAAACTGTTTTCTTAAATTGTGACTTTGAAAACCGTTTTGATTGAAATATGTTTAAATCGAATTTTTAATTTTTGGATTGAACCGGGTTTTCGAGAAACCCAGAAATACGAAACGAACACGAAAAGCAACGAGCCTAGGCGTGCTAGCACGTCGCATGCCCAGGCCCGTCGCCGCCGCCCAGCTCCTCCCGCAACAGTGCGGGAGCGGCGCGCCCGCCCAGTCCGTCCCGCAACCGCGCGGGACGCCTGCTCAGCCCGCCTAGTCGCGGCGGGCGCTGCTGCGTGCGGCGCGCGCATGATGCACGCCCAGAGTGCGCAAGCGAGCGGCAACTGCCGCGCGCGTCTGCGCGCGCTGCTGCGCGGCGGTGCCTCACGCGGCTGGGCACTTTTTTTGGGCTCGTTTTTCGTGTTTCGTGTTTTTCGTGTTTTCGGTCCGTAAAATCCCGATTTAATTTTATTTTAATTTTATCTTTTAAAATCAGTTTTGTTAAAATAAAATTATTTTAAAATTTTGATTAAATTGGGATTTTTGAGAAATTGAAGCGATTTGGATTTTGGGAAAATTATGAATTTTATTTTCTGAAAATAATGAAAGAATAAAATTATTAATTTTGGAAATTAATTGGAATTTTATTGGTTTATTGTTTTTCGGGTTTTATTGAAAAGGCTCTTGAACAAGAATTGCATCTAAGTCGTGTTTTAAGTCATTAGGACTTGAAACGAGAATTTTAATTTATTGGCTAAATTTAAATTCTCGCAAAAGCATGTTAGGTGATCATGGGTTTAGATCTATGTATGGTTTTAATTTATGCACATGGATGGTTTAAATTGGGGTTGGAGCCCTATAGTTGCGTTTTTCAATTGAGGTTGGAGCCTCACTTATGTGCGTACTGTTATGTGATTTATTATGTGGCTTTCCATATTACTGTTTTTGAGGCCGGGGTATGCCCCGTGTAATTGTCTAATGCCAATATGAAGATTGAGCCTTATTACTTTATGTCTTTTTCTTTTTATTGTAATTTGAGAGTAGAGATAGGTGGTGAGGTTTTATTTTCATTTTGGAGACAATGCACCCATGGAGTAAGATGGACCACATTCAAGTAACAAGGAGGCCATAAGTGAAGACCCCTCAAAATGTTAGGGAGGGGAATCTCAATTGTTAAATGTAATAGAGATAGGGCTCGTATTTTGTTACCGCTTTCCCTTATGTGATTTAAACTGTTTATGTGGCATGTATGTTAGAACTTGTGATTGTGGAGTGGCTCCCACATATCACGCATAAGATAGGTAGAACCCATGATCATTACATGTTAGTATCATGCTAGGACATGTTATCTGTTTATGTGCTTGTTTGAAATGCATTTAAGTGTACTTGCATTAATCAAGACTAATAAAATTGGATAACATATATGTTGGTGAGGTCGAACCGGATAACTCTCCGGTTGATTCGAAAATTCCCATTAAATATTAAGCTAATTTCGAACAAATAGGTGTTTAATTCGAGATACAAATTTTGAATTAAATTCCTAGCATTCCATCAATAGGTTTTAAGTTTAGTAAGTAAAGCTAGTTATTGTCCGCGAGTCGTGGGATAGCTAGTGGAGCTTATTAGTTCTTAGTTACCTAATTGATCATTTTAAATGATCAATATTTCATGGTCAATTTTAGCAAGGGCGATGTCCGCGAGTCGTGGGTCGTTCGAACTAAGTTTTGGTCATGATCTTATGATTGATGGGTCTAGCTTAACGCCTAAGTAAATATGGATGTCGCACGAGTCGTGGGTCCATATTGAAAGATAGGTGATGCAAAAACAATTACTAAGAGTTCTAAAGGTGTTAGAATTGGTAAGTTGTACCTACCTAGGGTTCTTACTTAGAATGTCCGCGAGTCGTGGGTTCGAGGTAAAATGCCTAGGATCTTAGTACCCATTGGGAAACGTGTTCCTCTTAGATCTTTGGGAATTCTAGATCTTTGAAAAACAGTGGGAGCTACATTAGATTAAAGACCTTATCTTTTGTATATCGTTATAATTCAGCATGCTCACTAGTTCTCTGATTTACCATTTAGGTCGTAGATTCTGTGATTCTCTACGTGTTTTGAAATGGCAACCAAAAACCCTCTTGTATCGATCCTCGAGTCAAACAAGTTGACTGGTCCCAACTATTCTGATTGGCTGAGGAATCTAAACATCATTTTAGATTCTGAGAAGAGAACTTATGTTCTCTTCGAAGGGGAGCCCAGTCCCGAAGGGGAGGCTCCCACTCGGGCTGAGCGGGACGCGATTCAGAAGTGGAAGGATGATAATCTCCAAGCCCGTTGCCTTATGTTGGCTAACATGTCTCCGGACTTGCAAAGACAACATGAGGCCATGGAATTTGCTTGGGAGATTTACGACCACTTAGAGCAACTTTACCGCCCTCATGAACGTGTTACAAGGTATAACACTTCAAAGGAATTATTCCACTTGAGAATGAGGGAAGGTTCAAGTGTCCATGAATATGGACTCAAGTTTCTTGCCCTTACTGAGAAACTTGCTTCCATGGACATGCCACTGAAAGATGAGCTTTCAGTGGATTTGTTGCTAGCTTCGCTCCCACCATCATTCAACCCATTTGTCCTTAACTTCAACATGAATCATGCTGGTGCTACTGTAGCTGAGCTGATTAGTCAGCTTGTGACTGCTGAAAGCACGATCAAGAAGGACAATAAGGTTTTGATGGTGAATGCTCCATCTTCCTCTTCTGGGCCTTCTAAAGGTAAGGGCAAGAAAGCCCAAAAGAAGAAGAAGAAACCCCTTAGGCCCACTGGTGGCATTTCGAAGGGGAAGGCCCAAAAGAAGAAGCGTGATCAGAAAGAGGATGTTTGCTTCCATTGTGGCAAAGCGGGACATTGGAGGAGAAACTGCCCAGAGTACAAGGCTACTCTAAAGAAAGGTATCTTTCTCGTTGAAGTAAATCTTTCTATTAATTCTAGTTCTTGGGTACTTGATACCGGTTGTGGAACTCATATCTGTAATGATGTACAGATGCTAAGTGAGGTCCAACAACTCAAAGAAGGAGAATGTGTCTTGAAGATCGGCGATGGCTCAAACGTTGAAGCTCGAGCTTTAGGCACAATTAGATTAGATTTAGGTAGTTTTGAGTTAGTATTAAACAAAGTCCTTTTTGTACCTAGCATTATTCGTAATATAATTTCAGTTCTAATATTAGATTGTGAAGGTTATGAAACTTATATTAAGAATGGTAAATATTTTATCAAACGGAACAACTCTTCCGTTCACATCGGTACTCTAAGTAATGGACTTTACCTAACTCAAAATATCAATATTATGAAAATACAACGAGAAACAAAGCGTAAGAGAGATGACAAAGTTCCAGCTCCCTTATGGCACGCTAGATTAGGACACATTTCCAAGAACAGAATTAGCAAGATAAACACTTTAGGATCATTCTCTGAAAATGATCTCAAAGAGTTGACCTCTTGCGAATCCTGTCTCAAAGGAAAGATGTCCAAAGTTCCTTTTAAAGGAACTGTGGAACGTGCCACTGAGGTTTTGGATTTGATCCATACTGATGTTTGTGGACAGCTTAGTGTAAGCACTAGAAACAATCATCAGTACTTCATAACCTTTACTGATGACTTTAGTCGGTATGGTTATGTATACTTAATGAAGTATAAATCTGAAGCTTTTGAGAAATTCTTAGAATTTCAAAAGGAGGTTGAGAACCAAACTGGTCACAAGATCAAAGCACTTCGATCTGATCGAGGAGGCGAGTATCTTAGTGAAGAATTCCTTAATCATCTCAAAGATAATGGGATTATCTCTCAGTGGACTCCTCCGGGAACTCCTCAGCTTAATGGAGTTTCTGAGAGAAGGAATCGAACCCTACTTGATATGGTTCGTTCCATGATGAGTTTCACTGACTTACCACCTTCTTTCTGGGGTTATGCCCTAGAAAGTGCAGCAAAGATTCTGAATCTAGTTCCCTCTAAGTCAGTCCCCAAGACGCCCTATGAAATGTGGCATGGTAAAATCCCTAGTTATTCTTACTTAAGAATTTGGGGTTGTCCTGCTTACGTGAAGAGGACAGTGGGAGATAAGTTAGAATCTCGTTCTAACTTATGCTACTTTGTAGGTTATCCTAAGGAATCCATAGGATACTATTTCTATGATCAATCTGAGCAAAAGGTGTTTGTTTCCAGAAATGCCACTTTTCTTGAGGAACCGTTCCTTAAAGAAAAGAAAGGAAAGATCATAGAATTAGAAGAAGTACAAAGTGACCCCACACCACCCACTGAAGAAACGTCCCACTCTGATCAACCACAACCAATCACGAATTTCGATACACATGAAAATCCTCCTCTAAGGCGTTCTGAACGCACTCCTAGACAGCCGGAGAGATGGTATGGATTCTTCCATGAAATCTCTCAAAAGGATAATGATCCTTTAACATATGAGGAGGCACTTTCAGATTCTGACTCTGAACAGTGGATAGAAGCCATGAAATCCGAAATGGATTCCATGAACTCCAACCAAGTTTGGACCTTGGTAGATTTGCCTGATGGGGTCAAACCCATAGGTTGCAAATGGATCTTTAAGAGAAAGCTTGGAGTTGATGGAAGCATTGCAGCCTACAAAGCAAGACTGGTTGCAAAAGGATTCACTCAAGGACCCGGCGTGGACTTTGACGAAACCTTTTCACCAGTTGCAATGCAGAAGTCCATTCGAATCATGCTTGCCATTGCTGCATATTATGACTATGAGATATGGCAAATGGATGTGAAAACTGCCTTTCTCAATGGTGACATTGATAAAGACATTTATATGGAGCAACCCATAGGTTTCACATTCAGTGGGAGTGAGCAAAAGGTTTGCAAACTCCAAAGATCAATCTATGGATTGAAACAGGCTTATAGGAATTGGAACATTCGATTTGATGAATCGGTCAAAGCGTTTGGCTTCATCCAAATTACGAATGAATCATGTGTGTATAGAAAGGAATTGGAGACCTCAGTGTAATTCTTAGTACTTTATGTTGATGACATCCTTCTTATTGGGAATTCGAAGGATGACATGAAAGTAACTAAGTTATGGTTATCGAACCAATTCGAGATGAAAGATCTTGGTGATGCGTCCTATATCCTTGGAATTAAAATCTATAGAGATAGATCTAGAAGGTTAATAGGACTATCACAATCGATGTACATTGACAAAGTATTGAAGAGATTCAATATGGAGTCAGCAAAGGTTAAGAACCTTCCTATGAGTGTAGGAACATGTCTTTCATAGAAGATGTGTCCTAAGACTAACCTTGAGAAGGAGAGAATGACTCATACACCTTATGCGTCAGCAATAGGTAGCATAATGTATGCAATGTTATGTACTCGACCGGATGTGGCTTATGCACTTAGTGTAACGAGTCGTTTCCAATCTGACCCTGGAGATGGTCACTGGGCTGCCGTGAAGAATATTCTTAAGTACTTGAAAAGTACTAAAGATTTATTCTTAGTTTACGGAGGTCAGAAAGATCTTACTGTCGAAGGATACTGCGATGCAAGCTTTGCATCTGACTTAGATGATTTTAAGTCAATGTCAGGATACATTTTCTGCCTAAACGGCAGAGCAGTGAGTTGGAACAGTTCCAAGCAAACTACCACTGCAGATTCGACCACTGAGGCCGAATACTTAGCTGCAAATGATGCAGCTAAGGAAGGTGTTTGGATTAGAAACTTCATTCAAGAGTTGAATGTTGTTCCTAGCATGAAAGACCCCATTACTGTGTTTTGTGACAACACTGGGGCGGTTCCTCAAGCAAGAGAACCAAGATCTCACCAATGGACCAAGCACATTATGAGGAAGTATCACCTAATCCGTGATATTATCAAAAGAGGAGATGTGCTAATTGAGAGGGTCACATCAGCAGAGAACGTGGCAGATCCACTTACTAAACCCCTTAGTCGAGAAGCTTTCCAACGTCATCTTCAGAAGATGGGACTTAAAGTAGCTTTAGAATGGCTTTGACGGGCAAGTGGGAGATTGTTAGGAATAGTGCCCTAAAAGCCGATTGTATATCCGCTTTGTGCTTTTCCTTATTGTAATCACAGACAATCTTTGAATGAAATAACGAATTGAGGCAACACTTCTTTATATGCTCTTGTTTGGTATGCGTTTACTTTAGCTGTGCATGTATGAGAACTCCTCTAATCCTGATGACTTTAGGACTCTACCATTTAGGTGAAATGGTTCATGAAACGAGCCCTATATCACATAAGTCATGATTAGTAAAATACTCCAAGCCGATGAGTCCTACAGACAGTGGGAGTGTCAACCTGACTCCTCTAAGGCTTGCTTGTGGGATCACGCCCTTAAGAAGGACCACCTTGTTTCAAGGAGGTGGAAAGTGTATAGTTGATACGTGCGTGATACATGAGGGTGCTTGCTTTAATAAGTAAGTTCACTGAGGTGCCCCGTGTGAGAACATTCCTAAATGGGAAAGGAAGTTTCTATTTCAGGAAATGGAAACTTCCAGATTAGGAAATATCTCACGAGTCATTGATGTGATTAATTGATCCTTAGACTTGAGGTTCCATGTTACTTTATGAGTTAACTCTGTAGTCTTTGGTATAAGCTTTAAAGGGTGTCGCCTTAGACAACTGATTCAAGGCTTATGCTGGGGCTGCACAAGTGATTCATGAAAGTGAATGAGAATCAAGACAGGACCTACACTTGCATATGCAAGGTGATCTCTTATTGTGTAAGTCATTCATATGCCATATGGAGTCCTTGGCCAAGGCAGTAGATCAAGACATCAAGAAAAGGGTTTCTTGGATTGAGATCAAATGGATATGAAATGCACTTAGCTTTAAGACCGGATTATTAGGGTTCTGATTATTCCCTTGCCCTAGATCTTGGTTGAGAGATAGTAAGTAGGAGGATTGTATCTCACATGAATCAATGACTTAAAGGTTCTGTCGAATCCGAACATTCCAATTCAGCTAGGGGTTAAACACCTGTTGCTAGACTATGGTCGTTTAATCTGTGGACTGATTAATTAATTAGTGAATTAATTAATTAGGGTCACTGCTAATTGAATTGAGAACCTAGAGGGTCACACACAACAACTTGGTTACATGAGTTGAGGCTTTAAAATGATTAAACGAGTTAATCGGGCCAAGAGGGTTCCACACGTGTGAAGTCACACGTGTGGCTCACGTGAGTGACACGTGTCACTGTGACACGTGTCACACACGTGTGTATATATATATATTATATATATATTAAATAATTAATTAGTTAATTATTTAATAGACTTTGGTTTAATTTTGAATTAAAAAGAAAGTCTAATTTTGGAGAAAAATAATCTAGTTAATTAATTACGAATTAATTAATTAGATAAAAATAAGTTATTTATTTTATAATAAATAAAGTATAAAATTATCCAAAAATAGTTTGGATATTTTTTTTTTTTGGCTCTCTTAGAAGTTGACTTGAATTAGAATTCAAAGTCAAAGTTGGAAAATACTTGATGATCAAGTAATAGGAGAGAGGGACCAAAATCCTAGCCCATAAAGGACTAGGAATTTCGGCACCCCCTCCCTATAAATAGGGGAGCTCGAGCTCCTTTTGGAGAGAATAGACAATTCTTGGTTCATGTGTTGAACACCTTCCTTTCTCCAAGATTAAATTAAACCCTAGGTTAAGCCTAAACACTAACTAGAGAACTAGCATCCTTACTAGTTAGATTGTGATCAAGTTGGTGGACTTTCTCTAGAGACTTCAAGTTAGAAGTTTGAAGATTCGAGCTTTACCAAGGAGAGGGGATCAAGCAGCGAGAAGAGCGTTCTTGGGTGGCTTGAAACGCTTCAAGAAGGAATAAAAGAAAAGTAAGTTTTCTATCTTTACGAATTTGGTTACACGATTGCGAGTTCAAGGTCCTTTTGTTGGGAAAATTTTTAAATTCCGCTGCTTTCTGATTCGTGTTTTCCAACAGGTTTCTCTTCTAATAGTTATGATGACCCGATATATCCCTTATGTGAAAAGTTTTAAGTCAAAATAATATATTTGTATATCGAGTCCCTTTTAAGTAAATGATTTCGAACGTAAAGTCCTTCTTTATGTATCCCTACCTTATGATTTTGGCGTGTAACGCCCCAATTTCCGGAAGTTCAGGTAAGCACGCCACGTGCTAGTCTTCGGGAGTTGGGGGTTTATTTTAGTTATTATGTTCATTTATTTCATCATACTATATGTATTATATCTTCACGCATTCAAATGAGTTATCAGTAAATTGAATCTATGTGAATTAATTGATAATGTGCCTAATTATTTTTATGTGACCTTACTTGACCATTTATTTAATTATGAGGACTTAATTGCATTATGTGAATTGGAGCTAAGTGATCAATTTCCATGGAATAAAACTTGATTACATCCATTCAAATATTTCAAGGACCTAAGAGAAAATAATGGGGGTTCTTGAGAGTTAGTGAAAGACTTTATAATATATCTTGTATATTTCATCTCTCACAATTTCATTCATCACATTGCATACAAAATCTCACACACTCACACACACTAAATCATGGTTTTTACACCAAGAGGAAGAAAGAAGATTTCATCTCATTTTCAAGCTAGAATTCAAGGAAGAATTTCATAAGTTGGAGCATCATCACCATATCATCCTTTCATTCTTTCTTTCTTCATTTCAAGATCATGTTCCCGGTGTTGAGGAGCACGCTCCTTAGGGTGTTTCCTTGCTTCTTTAGGTTGGTAAAGTAAAGGTGAGGTTTAAATTCTAGATATATAGAACCCTTACAACCCTATGTGATGTTTTCGGCCAAAACGTAACTATATATCTATAGTTTTCCAAAACCTCTATTGATTTTCAATTGAACTGAACTGATTGATTGTTTTGGCGAGTATTGTATTGCACTGTGGGCCCAAGGGTAGTGTATTGAGCCAACCGGGGAAAGCTTGGGCTGACGGGTAACTCTTGCACTATCCTCACAACTTTTGGGATGACCCTGAACCCACTAGGAGATTAGTGGAGGAAGGAGTTCCAGGCATAGGGAATCATGAACCCTATGCTCACACTGACTGGATGGTGGGGCCTTGCAATCCCACCATCACCAAGAGGAAAAAGGGTTACTGAAATTGCTCGTATTTGTGCACTGTAAATTGACTGCTTGATCACTCGACCAATTAATAAGTAAATTATTGTACACTGTCGGAGAAAGTTTGGAGAATTGCCCTCACTCGCCGGGCCATGGATTGACTGAAACTGATTGTATTGTTAAATGGATTAGTTGTAATCTCGGGCGAGTTCTACTTTATTCTTGAACTTATATTGCTTTCTTTTATAAAATCTTACCCGAGGTTATAGCTTTCATGGTAATTGCGCTTATATTTATAAAACCCCTCACTCAGTCTTTCATAGACTGACACCTCACATTTTCAGGTTGCAGGGTTCGTGCTAGGCGGGATCGAGTCGGTCTTTCATTTTTAGGTCTAGCACTTGTCTTTCTCATTTTATTGTACATTTTGATGCATATCTATTACTTATAATTGTTTTGGAGAATTGATATTGTACCTATATGGATATGATGGAATTAAACTTGATATGGTGGCATTGAAATGCTAATGGAATGTATATGTTTATTACGCTTCCGTTATATTTTGATGCATCATTGTTATTTAATTGAGGGTTAGTCCCACCTAGCTAGTGAGTCGTTTTTTTTATTGTCTCCCTTTCGCTATAGGCTTGATTCATGTATGGGTGTTCGTTCCATATGTGGATTGAACTACAGTGCGGGGGATGTGGCTAAATAGCGTTCCGGGTTCTACAGGCGAGAGCATGATTATGAACACGGGCCCAGGGACTTAGTACATGTGGCTATCCAGGGAGGCAAGGGCCGATGGTGATCCCATGTACTAGTCCCAACCAAATTTACTGCAAAACCGACCTCGTTAGGAGTTTTGACGAGGAAGGAGAACCGGGCTTTTGGGGAATTCATATACCCCCACCTGCCGTTATGTATGGGTGGCCGGGCCTTGCACACTCGTCCATCACCCGTAGGAAGAAGGTGTAAGTGTTAATGATTATGAATGAATGATTATGATTATGAATGAATGAATGTTGCATGATCGATAATGAACGAACGAATGGATAATGCACACACGTTGAGAAGGTTGGAGAATTCGCCCACTCGCCAGGGCACACGTAATGACCACATGAATGAATGAATGAATGAAATTGATTGTTGTAATCCCGAGCGTTGTTTTTTTTGTTTTTACCCACTTCGAAAATATTTCAAAACCTCGTACGAGATTATGACTTGCATGTGAGGGTGTTTAATTTTGTACTATTTATGTATTAAGGCCCCCTGTTTTATACCCCCCAGTCTCTTATAGACTGAACCCGATTTGTTTTCAGTTTTCTTGTAGGTTTGGAGTGCTAGGAGGGATTTCGAGTCTGTCGAGTCTTGTGGTTAGGTCTGAGTCACTTCACACGCATATTGTAAATTGAATAAGTTATACAAGAATGTATGAATTGTTAAGTTTATATTATTATGAATTTAGGACAGGCTTCTAGGGATAGATTGAACCAGTGAATTATGATTTATGATTATGTTTGAATTTCGGGACTAGGTATCTATACTAGTTAAACCCGCAATTATTACTTGTATTTGTGATTGATCATATATTCTACTTCCGCACGTACATTTGTTTTGTTGGTTTGTTTATTTGGTTTCGAGGTTTTAGCTTCCGCCTAGCGTAACGTGTGTGTTGTGTCCCCGTTCGTCGTGACTTGGCACGTGTATGGACTTTCCATTTCATATGCGGGTCAGGTCTCGGTGCGGGGGATGCGGCGCCTTCCGTTTGGGGTGTTATTGTTTTTTACCCCATTCGATCTTCAAAATTATTGAATTTTCTTTAAGTCACATCAAAATTTCTCAATTGTAAAAAAAAAGAAAATCAAAATTTCTCAGTCTCTCTTCCATAATATTTTGAAGAACAAGCCCCTCGACGGGAAATTTATCCATTCCCCAAAAAAACCAAGTCTGAAACAAATAACGGAATGTCAAAAGAACTAACGCAGGCCGAGACCTCATTTCTAGC
Source organism: Lantana camara (assembly GCA_037501455.1). Lineage (NCBI taxonomy): Eukaryota > Viridiplantae > Streptophyta > Magnoliopsida > Lamiales > Verbenaceae > Lantana > Lantana camara. The sequence continues at coordinate 94,390,515 of CM074857.1, read as the reverse complement.
TAATTTATTGACAACCTTATTTGCCCCATGATAAATCCCATTATCTCATTCTAGATCAATTACATGTTAGAAAAGAAGAAGGTGAAAAGAAATGAAATAAACAAAACAAATAGATTACAAGATAAGACTGGATTACGTACAATATTTGCCCTTAAATTGTTGTTCTTACTTGTAAAAAAAAAAAAAATGAATAATAATAAAGACTTTCTAAAATTTGAATAATTATAATCTGAATTTACCTCGCACACACCAGTATAATTGGGACGATTGTTTTATATTTATTGTATAATTAGTTTATAATTTTAAAAAAATAGTCAATCAAATAACATATATATTATATTTACCATTATAATTAATTAGATTCAATAAAGTGAAATTTAAATTAAAATAGAGCAAATTATATTTTTGGTCCCATAGGATTGGTTCATTTTCAATTTTGGTCTCATTCTTTCAGGATTAGATAAAATTAGTCCCGTTATTTTTCAAAAGTTACATTTTTTGTCCCAACCGTCAAATTTTGGACGAAATGAGATTTTTGCCGTTAAATGCGTTTGGGGGGGGGGGGGGGGGGGGGGGGGGAAGGAAGTCAAATAAAATCATTGACAAAAAAAATCAAAAGTGCATTCGTATACCAGTTTTGGTTGGGAGTGTCTTTCCCCTACCTGAGGCCCCGGGTTCAAAACCCATGCCATACATTTTTTGTTCAAATAATTATTTTGTTAAAATATAAATTAATTTTAATAATAATATAATATAAATATATTATTATGTTAAAATATAAATATAATATATTATTATGTTAAAATATTTTTTAAGCTATAATATTATTTAATATATATACGTGTGTATATTATATATAAATATATAATATTTAGGGGGAGTTATTAAACAGGACCAATAATGTAAAAAAGTTATCCTAAACACCCTAGTTTGAAAAATCTATGTTTGAGGTCAACAACACACAACATATTTTTCCTAAACCCCCTAATCACTTAAAAAGACTGGGTTGCCCTTACGTTTTTCCTACCGCCAGTCCAAATTTGCTTCCTCCAAACCTCTACTTTACTAAGTCTCACCAGCCCCAATCGGAGTCTTCTTTTTCTAGCTTGCTTTGCACGATTGGTGCCGTAATTTTCATCTGGCGAAGGAGAGCAGGACAGTAAAGCATATCAAGGAAGTGTATGAGGCCTTTTGTCGTTCTAGTTTTGAATGTTTGATGTTGTATTCTGTCCGGTTCTGTTTGCATTTCATTTCCATTTTGGTTTATAACTGCAATGTTTAGCTGGAAATGGTATTGATGCCAACTAACGCTTCAATGGTTGTTAATGGGCAGATTATCTTGTTAAGATGTTTAGTTCAACATCGTCGGCGCAGAATGAGTCGAGGCTGTTCTGTTTTTGTGGTGTCCAGTCCCGTGTTTTCACTTCTAAGACTTCCAGAAATCCTCATTGGAGGTTTGCTAAATGTTGCAAGGGAACTTGTCGCATGTGGGTGTGGATCGATCCAGAACCCACCCCTTAAATGAGAGCACTTTTCGCTAGCTACGACAAGAAGATCGTTGTCCGTGATGCTGAAATCAGACTTTTGAAGTTGAAGTTAAAGTTTATGGCAGCTCTTCTTCTTATCTCATGGATAGTACACTACTTTATTTGATTATTCCTCTTTGTGTAAGTTTATGGGTGATTCTTCATTTTTGGTAGTGTAGTCACCCTCGGTGTAATCCTACATTTAAACAAGAATGTAAATATTTTGCATCCTCATTTTGGGTTGTTTATTTTCTGCTTTGGCGAATGGGGAAAAACTGTGTTTGTCGAGTTAGGCCATGAATATTTGGAATTAAAAGCTGGGTTTGTAGAGTTAGGCCATGAATATTTGGAATTAAAAGTTGGGCTTGTCTAGTTAGGCCATGAGAATCGTAATTAAAAGGTGAATTTGTAGAGTCAGGCCATGAATATTTGGAATTAAAGACTTGGTTTGTCGAGTTAGACTATGAGAACTCGTAATTAAAAGATGGGAAACAAAGAAGAAAGTAGCAAATTTTTATTTTGGGTTAGTTGTCACCGATCTATGCAAAGATGCTCCCATTTTTATTTTGTCACCCATCTCAATTTGTTTGAGATCGAAAAAATGGGAGCATCCATGCATAGATTCGTGAGATCTAAATCGTACGTAGATAAACTACCATTACAAATCTGAAGAAGTGGGGAATTGATGCCTGGCAGCCCACTGTCACCTTTAAAAGCGGTAAGTTCTTCCCCTCATTGGTTTAGCTGTCACCGATTGTGTATAGATGCTCCTATGTTTATTTTCTTACCCATCTGAATTTGTAGCAGATGGAAAAAAGGGAGCATCTATACACAGATCGATGAGAGCTAAACCAATACATGGATGATTTAGCATAAGAGATCTGTAGAAGTGGAGGAATATAAAGGAGATCTGTAAAGATAAAGATGTTAGGAATAGTGCCCTAGAAAGCCGATTGTATATCCGCTTTGTGCTTTTCCTTATTGTAATCACTGACAATCTTTGAATAAAATAACGAATTGAGGCAACACTTCTTTATATGCTCTTGTTTGGTATGTGTTTACTTTAGCTGTGCATGTATGAGAACTCCCCTAATCCTGATGACTTTAGGACTCTACCATTTAGGTGAAATGGTTCATGAAACGAGCCCTATATCACATAAGTCATGATTAGTAAAATACTCCAAGCCGATGAGTCCTACAGACAGTGGGAGTGTCAACCTGACTCCTCTAAGGCTTGCTTGTGGGATCACGCCCTTAAGAAGGACCACCTTGTTTCATGGAGGTGCAAAGTGTATAGTTGATACGTGCGTGATACATGAGGGTGCTTACTTTAATAAGTAAGTTCACTGAGGTGCCCCGTGTCAGAACATTCCTAAATGGGAAAGGAAGTTTCTATTTCAGGAAATGGAAACTTCCAGATTAGGAAATATCTCACGAGTCATTGATGTGATTAATTGATCCTTAGACCTGAGGTTCCATGTTACTTTATGAGTTAACTCTGTAGTCTTAGGTATAAGCTTTAAAGGGTGTCGCCTTAGACAACTGATTCAAGGCTTATGCTGGGGCTGCACAAGTGATTCATGAAAGTGAATGAGAATCAAGAAAGGACCTACACTTGCATTTGCAAGGTGATCTCTTATTGTGTAAGTCGTTCATATGCCATATGGAGTCCTTGGCCAAGGCAGTAGATCAAGACATCAAGAAAAGGGTTTCTTGGATTGAGATCAAATAGATATGAAATGCACTTAGCTTTAAGACCGGATTATTAGGGTTCTAATTATTCCCTTGCCCTAGATCTTGGTTGAGAGATAGTAAGTAGGAGGATTGTATCTCACATGAATCAATGACTTAAAGGTTCTGTCGAATCCGAACATTCCAATTCAGCTAGGGGTTAAACACCTGTTGCTAGACTATGGTAGTTTAATCTGTGGACTGATTAATTAATTAGTGAATTAATTAATTGGGGTCACTGCTAATTGAATTGAGAACCTAGAGGGTCACACACAACAACTTGGTTACATGAGTTGAGGCTTGAAAATGATTAAACGAGTTAATCGGGCCTAAAGGGTTCCACACGTGTGAAATCACACGTGTGGGTCACGTGAGGAGCACGTGTCCTTGGGACACGTGCCTCACACGTGTATATGTATATATGTGATATATATATTAAATAATTAAATGTGTTAATTATTTAATAGACTTTGGTTTAATTTTGAATTAAAAAGAAAGTCTTATTTTGGAGAAAATAATCTAGTTAATTAATTATGAATTAATTAATTAGATAAAAACAAGTTATTTATTTTATAATAAATAAAGTATAAAATTATCCAAAAATAGTTTGGATATTTTTAGCTCTCTTAGAAGTTGACTTGAATTAGAATTCAAAGTCAAAGTTGGAAAATACTTGATGATCAAGTAATAGGAGAGAGAGGAACCAAATCCTTTCCCAACAAGGATTTGGATCGGCACCCTCTCCCTATAAATAGGGGAGCTCGAGCTCCCCTTTAGAGCTAATAGACAATTCTCTTGGTTCATGTGTTGAACACCTTCCTTTCTCCAAGATTAAATTAAACCCTAGGTTAAGCCTAAACACTAACTAGAGAACTAGCATCCTTACTAGTTAGATTGTGATCAAGTTGGTGGACTTTCTCTAGAGACTTCAAGTTAGAAGTTTGAAGATTCGAGCTTTACCAAGGAGAGGGGATCAAGCCGCGAGAAGAGCGTTCTTGGGTGGCTTGAAACGCTTCAAGAAAGAATAAAAGAAAAGTAAGTTTTCTATCTCTACGAATTTGGTTACACGATTGCGAGTTCAAGATCCTTTTGTTGGGAAAATTTTTTAAATTCCGCTGCTTTCTGATTCGTGTTTTCCAACAAGTGGTATCAGAGCCACCTCGTTAATCGTGTTTCTGATTCGTCTCAATTATACTGAATTTGGTAGAAATTCTTAGGCTTGATGCGATTGAGTATTTGTAATTGTTTTAGAAAGCCTGAATTACGAAACTGTATTTTTTTCCTGAAAGTTTCTGAAAATTGGTTTTTATAAAATTTAATTTTGAAAAACAATTTTAGATTTGAAACTGTATAAACTGTTTTTGGATTTCTTGGATTGGTTTTGTTTTTGAATAAAAACACGAAACGAAAGCCCGGATCGCGATGAACACGTGAAACCCCGCGCGCGAAGGAGTCGCGCGCGCGGGCTTCGCGCGCCACCCTCCCGCAACCGCGCGGGAGGCCCTCCCGGGCGTTCCGCCCGTCGCCGCCCAGGCCTGGCCGGGACAGACCGGCCAGTCGCCCAGCACCTCCCGCACGCCTGTGCGGGAGCCTTCCGGGCGCGCCTAGGCGCGCCCGCCCAGGGCGGCCGAGACTGGCCGCCCACCCCGCCCGCATGCTTGCGGGAAAGCCGCGCGCAGCAGCGCGCAGCGTGCGCGGCCTTGGCCGCGCGCTGTGCGCGTCTGTCGCGCGCTCGCCGCGTGCGTGCGGTCTTCTCCGCGTACGGGTCCCATTTTCGTAATCCGGCCTTTTTCGTGTTTCGTGCAATCTAGTCCCGATTTTATTTTAATTTTAAAATTTTATTTTGAATATTTATTTTAATTTTTTTGAATAAAACTTAAAATTGGGATTTTTGAGAAATTGAAACGGTTTATATTTTGGGAAAATACATCTTGATAAAATTATTAATTTTCAGAAATTAATTGGAATTTTATTTGTTTTGGTAATTTGGGATTTATTGAAAACTTTTATAAATAAGACTCGCATCAAGTCGTGTTTTAAGCTATTAGAGCTTAAAGCGAGAATTTTAATTTATTGGTTAAATTTAAATTCTTGCAAAAGCATGTTAGGTGATCAAGGGTTTAGATCTATGTATGGTTTTAATTTATGCACATGGATGGTTTAAATTGGGGTTGGAGCCCTATAGTTGCGTTTTTCAATTGAGGTTGGAGCCTCACTTATGTGCGTACTGTTATGTGATTTATTATGTGGCTTTCCATATTACTGTTTTTTAGGCCGGGGTATGCCCCGTGTAATTGTCTAAGGCCAATATGAAGATTGAGCCTTATTACTTTATGTCTTTTTCTTTTTATTGTAATTTGAGAGTAGAGATAAGTGGTGAGGTTCTATTTTCATTTTGGAGACAATGCACCCATGGAGTAAGATAGACCACATTCAAGTAACAAGGAGGCCATAAGTGAAGACCCCTCAAAATGTTAGGGAGGGGAATCTCAATTGTTAAATGTAATAGAGATAGGGCTCGTATTTTGTTACCGTTTTCCCTTATGTGATTTAAACTGTTTATGTGGCATGTAAGTTAGAACTTGTGATTGTGGAGTGGCTCCCACATATCACGCATAAGATAGGTAGAACCCATGATCATTACATGTTAGTATCATGCTAGGACATGTTATCTGTTTATGTGCTTGCTTGAAATGCATTTAAGTGTACTTGCATTAATCAAGACTAATAAAATTGGATAACATATATGTTGGTGAGGTCGAACCGGACAACTCTCCGGTTGATTCGAAAATTCCCATTAAATATTAAGCTAATTTCGAACAAATAGGTGTTTAATTCGAGATGCAAATTTTGAATTAAATTCCTAGCATTCCATCAATAGGTTTTAAGTTTAGTAAGTAAAGCTAGTTATTGTCCGCGAGTCGTGGGATAGCTAGTGGAGCTTATTAGTTCTTAGTTACCTAATTGATCATTTTAAAATGATCAATATTTCATGGTCAATTTTAGCAAGGGCGATGTCCGCGAGTCGTGGGTCGTTCGAACTAAGTTTTGATAATGATCTTATGATTGATGGGTCTAGCTTAACGCCTAAGTAAATATGGATGTCGCACGAGTCGTGGGTCCATATTGAAAGATAGGTGATGCAAAAACAATTACTAAGAGTTCTAAAGGTGTTAGAATTGGTAAGTTGTACCTACCTAGGGTTCTTACTTAGAATGTCCGCGAGTCGTGGGTTCGAGGTAAAATGCCTAGGATCTTAGTACCCATTGGGAAACGTCCTCTTAGATCTTTGGGAATTATAGATCTTTGAAAAACAGTGGGAGCTACAATAGATTAAAGACCTTATCTTTTGTATATCGTTATAATTCAGCATGCTCACTAGTTCTCTATTTTACCATTTAGGTCGTAGATTCTGTGATTCTCTACGTGTTTTGAAATGGCAACCAAAAATCCTCTTGTATCGATCCTCGAGTCAAACAAGTTGACTGGTCCCAACTATTCTGATTGGCTGAGGAATCTAAAAATCATTTTAGATTCTGAGAAGAGAACTCAAGTTCTCTTCGAAAGGGAGCCCAGTCCCGAAGGGGAGGCTCCCACTCGGGCCGAGCGGGACGCGATTCAGAAGTGGAAGGATGATAATCTCCAAGCCCGTTGCCTTATGTTGGTTAACATGTCTCCGGACTTGCAAAGGCAACATGAGGCCATGGAATTCGCTTGGGAGATTTACGACCACTTAGAGCAACTTTACCGCCCTCATGAACGTGTTACAAGGTATAACACTTCAAAGGAATTGTTCCACTTGAGAATGAGGGAAGGTTCAAGTGTCCATGAATATGGACTCAAGTTTCTTGCCCTTACTGAGAAACTTGCTTCCATGGACATGCCACTGAAAGATGAGCTTTCAGTGGATTTGTTGCTAGCTTCGCTCCCACCATCATTCAACCCATTTGTCCTTAACTTCAACATGAATCATGCTGGTGCTACTGTAGCTGAGCTGATTAGTCAACTTGTGACTGCTGAAAGCACGATCAAGAAGGACAATAAGGTTTTGATGGTGAACGCTCCATCTTCCTCTTCTGGGCCTTCTAAAGGTAAGGGCAAGAAAGCCCAAAAGAAGAAGAAGAAACCCCTTAGGCCCACTGGTGGCATTTCGAAGGGGAAGGCCCAAAAGAAGAAGCGTGATCAGAAAGAGGATGTTTGCTTCCATTGTGGCAAAGCGGGACATTGGAGGAGAAACTGCCCAGAGTACAAGGCTACTCTAAAGAAAGGTATCCTTCTCGTTGAAGTAAATCTTTCTATTAATTCTAGTTCTTGGGTACTTGATACCGGTTGTGGAACTCATATCTGTAATGATGTACAGATGCTAAGTGAGGTCCAACAACTCAAAGAAGGAGAATGTGTCTTGAAGATCGGCAATGGCTCAAACGTTAAAGCTCGAGCTTTAGGCACAATTAGATTAGATTTAGGTAGTTTTGAGTTAGTATTAAATAAAGTCCTTTATGTACCGAGCATTATTCGTAATATAATTTCAGTTCCAATATTAGATTGTGAAGGTTATGAAACTTATATTAAGAATGGTAAATACTTTATCAAACGGAACAACTCTTCCGTTCATATCGGTACTCTAAGTAATGGACTTTACCTAACTCAAAATATCAATATTATGAATATACAACGAGAAACGAAGCGTAAGAGAGATGACAAAGTTTCAGTTCCCTTATGGCACGCTAGATTAGGACACATTTCCAAGAACATAATTAGCAAGATAAACACTTTAGGATCATTCTCTGAAAATGATCTCAAAGAGTTAACTTCTTGCGAATCCTGTCTCAAAGGAAAAATGTCCAAAGTCCCTTTTAAAGGAACTGTGGAACGTGCCACTAAGGTTTTGGATTTGATCCATACTGATGTTTGTGGACCGTTTAGTGTAAGCACTAGAAACAATCATCAGTACTTCATAACCTTTACTGATGACTTTAGTCGGTATGGTTATGTATACTTAATGAAGTATAAATCTGAAGCTTTTGAGAAATTCTTAGAATTTCAAAAGGAGGTTGAGAACCAAACTGATCACAAGATCAAAGCACTTCGATCTGATCGAGGAGGCGAGTATCTTAGTGAAGAATTCCTTAATCATCTAAAAGATAATGGGATTATCTCTCAGTGGACTCCTCCGGGAACTCCTCAGCTTAATGGAGTTTCTGAAAGAAGGAATCGAACCCTACTTGATATGGTTCGTTCCATGATGAGTTTCACTGACTTACCACCTTCTTTCTGGGGTTATGCCCTAGAAAGTGCAACAAAGATTCTGAATCTAGTTCCCTCCAAGTCAGTCCCCAAGACGCCCTATGAAATGTGGCATGGTAAAATCCCTAGTTATTCTTACTTAAGAATTTGGGATTGTCCTGCTTACGTGAAGAGGACAGTGGGAGATAAGTTAGAATCCCGTTCTAACTTATGCTACTTTGTAGGTTATCCTAAGGAATCCATAGGATACTACTTCTATGATCAATCTGAGCAAAAGGTGTTTGTTTCCAGAAATGCTACTTTTCTGGAGGAACCGTTCCTTAAAGAAAAGAAAGGCAAGATCATAGAATTAGAAGAAGTACAAAGTGACCCCACACCACCCACTGAAGAAACGTCCCACTCTGATCAACCACAACCAATCACGAATTTCGATACACATGAAAATCCTCCTCTAAGGCGTTCTGAACGCACTCCTAGACAGCCGGAGAGATAGTATGGATTCTTCCATGAAATCTCTCAAAAGGATAATGATCCTTCAACATATGAGGAGGCACTTTCAGATTCTGACTCTGAACAGTGGATAGAAGCCATGAAATCCGAAATGGATTCCATGAACTCCAACCAAGTTTGGACCTTGGTAGATTTGCCTGATGGGGTCAAACCCATAGGTTGCAAATGGATCTTTAAGAGAAAGCTTGGAGTTGATGGAAGCATTGCAGCCTACAAAGCAAGACTGGTTGCAAAAGGATTCACTCAAGGACCCGGCGTGGACTTTGACGAAACCTTTTCACCAGTTGCAATGCAGAAGTCCATTCGAATCATGCTTGCCATTGCTGCATATTATGACTATGAGATATGGCAAATGGATGTGAAAACTGCCTTTCTCAATGGTGACATTGATAAAGACATTTATATGGAGCAACCCATAGGTTTCACATTCAGTGGGAGTGAGCAAAAGGTTTGCAAACTCCAAAGATCAATCTATGGATTGAAACAGGCTTCTAGGAATTGGAACATTCGATTTGATGAATCGGTCAAAGCGTTTGGCTTCATCCAAATTTCGAATGAATCATGTGTGTATAGAAAGGAATTGGAGACCTCAGTACAATTCTTAGTACTTTATGTTGATGACATCCTTCTTATTGGGAATTCGAAGGATGACATGAAAGTAACTAAGTTATGGTTATCGAACCAATTCGAGATGAAAGATCTTGGTGATGCGTCCTATATCCTTGGAATTAAAATCTATAGAGATAGATCTAGAAGGTTAATAGGACTATCACAGTCGATGTACATTGACAAAGTATTGAAGAGATTCAATATGGAGTCAGCAAAGGTTAAGAACCTTCCTATGAGTGTAGGAACATGTATTTCAAAGAAGATGTGTCCTAAGACTAACCTTGAGAAGGAAAGAATGACTCATACACCTTATGCATCAGCAATAGGTAGCATAATGTATGCGATGTTATGTACTCGACCGGATGTGGCTTATGCACTTAGTGTAACGAGTCGTTTCCAATCTGACCCTGGAGATGGTCACTGGGCTGCCGTGAAGAATATTCTTAAGTACTTGAAAAGTACTAAAGAATTATTCTTAGTTTACGGAGGCCAGAAAGATCTTATTGTCGAAGGATACTGCGATGCAAGCTTTGCATCTGACTTAGATGATTTTAAGTCAATGTCAGGATACATTTTCTGCCTAAACGGCGGAGCAGTGAGTTGGAAGAGTTCCAAGCAAACTACCACTGCAGATTCGACCACTGAGGCCGAATACTTAGCTGCAAATGATGCAGCTAAGGAAGGTGTTTGGATTAGAAACTTCATTCAAGAGTTGAATGTTGTTCCTAGCATGAAAGACCCCATTACTGTGTTTTGTGACAACACTGGGGCGGTTGCTCAAGCAAGAGAACCAAGATCTCACCAACGGACCAAGCACATTATGAGGAAGTATCACCTAATCCGTGATATTATCAAAAGAGGAGATGTGCAAATTGAGAGGGTCACATCAGCAGAGAACGTGGCAGATCCACTTACTAAACCCCTTAGTCGAGAAGCTTTCCAAGGTCATCTTCAGAAGATGGGACTTAGAGTAGCTTTAGAATGGCTTTGACGGGCAAGTGGGAGATTGTTAGGAATAGTGCCCTAGAAAGGCGATTGTATATCCGCTTTGTGCTTTTCCTTATTGTAATCACAGACAATCTTTGAATAAAATAACGAATTGAGGTAACACTTCTTTATATGCTCTTGTTTGGTATGTGTTTACTTTAGCTGTGCATGTATGAGAACTCCCCTAATCCTGATGACTTTAGGACTCTACCATTTAGGTGAAATGGTTCATGAAACGAGCCCTATATCACATAAGTCATGATTAGTAAAATACTCCAAGCCGATGAGTCCTACAGACAGTGGGAGTGTCAACCTGACTCCTCTAAGGCTTGCTTGTGGGATCACGCCCTTAAGAAGGACCACCTTGTTTCATGGAGGTGCAAAGTGTATAGTTGATACGTGCGTGATACATGAGGGTGCTTACTTTAATAAGTAAGTTCACTAAGGTGCCCCGTGTGAGAACATTCCTAAATGGGAAAGGAAGTTTCTATTTCAGGAAATGGAAACTTCCAGATTAGGAAATATCTCACGAGTCATTGATGTGATTAATTGATCCTTAGACCTGAGGTTCCATGTTACTTTATGAGTTAACTCTGTAGTCTTAGGTATAAGCTTTAAAGGGTGTCGCCTTAGACAACTGATTCAAGGCTTATGCTGGGGCTGCACAAGTGATTCATGAAAGTGAATGAGAATCAAGAAAGGACCTACACTTGCATTTGCAAGGTGATCTCTTATTGTGTAAGTCGTTCATATGCCATATGGAGTCCTTGGCCAAGGCAGTAGATCAAGACATCAAGAAAAGGGTTTCTTGGATTGAGATCAAATGGATATGAAATGCACTTAGCTTTAAGACCGGATTATTAGGGTTCTGATTATTCCCTTGCCCTAGATCTTGGTTGAGAGATAGTAAGTAGGAGGATTGTATCTCACATGAATCAATGACTTAAAGGTTCTGTCGAATCCGAACATTCCAATTCAGCTAGGGGTTAAACACCTGTTGCTAGACTATGGTCGTTTAATCTGTGGACTGATTAATTAATTAGTGAATTAATTAATTGGGGTCACTGCTAATTGAATTGAGAACCTAGAGGGTCACACACAACAACTTGGTTACATGAGTTGAGGCTTGAAAATGATTAAACGAGTTAATCGGGCCTAAAGGGTTCCACACGTGTGAAATCACACGTGTGGGTCACGTGAGGAGCACGTGTCCTTGGGACACGTGCCTCACACGTGTATATGTATATATGTGATATATATATTAAATAATTAAATGTGTTAATTATTTAATAGACTTTGGTTTAATTTTGAATTAAAAAGAAAGTCTTATTTTGGAGAAAATAATCTAGTTAATTAATTATGAATTAATTAATTAGATAAAAACAAGTTATTTATTTTATAATAAATAAAGTATAAAATTATCCAAAAATAGTTTGGATATTTTTAGCTCTCTTAGAAGTTGACTTGAATTAGAATTCAAAGTCAAAGTTGGAAAATACTTGATGATCAAGTAATAGGAGAGAGAGGAACCAAATCCTTTCCCAACAAGGATTTGGATCGGCACCCTCTCCCTATAAATAGGGGAGCTCGAGCTCCCCTTTAGAGCTAATAGACAATTCTCTTGGTTCATGTGTTGAACACCTTCCTTTCTCCAAGATTAAATTAAACCCTAGGTTAAGCCTAAACACTAACTAGAGAACTAGCATCCTTACTAGTTAGATTGTGATCAAGTTGGTGGACTTTCTCTAGAGACTTCAAGTTAGAAGTTTGAAGATTCGAGCTTTACCAAGGAGAGGGGATCAAGCCGCGAGAAGAGCGTTCTTGGGTGGCTTGAAACGCTTCAAGAAAGAATAAAAGAAAAGTAAGTTTTCTATCTCTACGAATTTGGTTACACGATTGCGAGTTCAAGATCCTTTTGTTGGGAAAATTTTTTAAATTCCGCTGCTTTCTGATTCGTGTTTTCCAACAAGTGGTATCAGAGCCACCTCGTTAATCGTGTTTCTGATTCGTCTCAATTATACTGAATTTGGTAGAAATTCTTAGGCTTGATGCGATTGAGTATTTGTAATTGTTTTAGAAAGCCTGAATTACGAAACTGTATTTTTTTCCTGAAAGTTTCTGAAAATTGGTTTTTATAAAATTTAATTTTGAAAAACAATTTTAGATTTGAAACTGTATAAACTGTTTTTGGATTTCTTGGATTGGTTTTGTTTTTGAATAAAAACACGAAACGAAAGCCCGGATCGCGATGAACACGTGAAACCCCGCGCGCGAAGGAGTCGCGCGCGCGGGCTTCGCGCGCCACCCTCCCGCAACCGCGCGGGAGGCCCTCCCGGGCGTTCCGCCCGTCGCCGCCCAGGCCTGGCCGGGACAGACCGGCCAGTCGCCCAGCACCTCCCGCACGCCTGTGCGGGAGCCTTCCGGGCGCGCCTAGGCGCGCCCGCCCAGGGCGGCCGAGACTGGCCGCCCACCCCGCCCGCATGCTTGCGGGAAAGCCGCGCGCAGCAGCGCGCAGCGTGCGCGGCCTTGGCCGCGCGCTGTGCGCGTCTGTCGCGCGCTCGCCGCGTGCGTGCGGTCTTCTCCGCGTACGGGTCCCATTTTCGTAATCCGGCCTTTTTCGTGTTTCGTGCAATCTAGTCCCGATTTTATTTTAATTTTAAAATTTTATTTTGAATATTTATTTTAATTTTTTTGAATAAAACTTAAAATTGGGATTTTTGAGAAATTGAAACGGTTTATATTTTGGGAAAATACATCTTGATAAAATTATTAATTTTCAGAAATTAATTGGAATTTTATTTGTTTTGGTAATTTGGGATTTATTGAAAACTTTTATAAATAAGACTCGCATCAAGTCGTGTTTTAAGCTATTAGAGCTTAAAGCGAGAATTTTAATTTATTGGTTAAATTTAAATTCTTGCAAAAGCATGTTAGGTGATCAAGGGTTTAGATCTATGTATGGTTTTAATTTATGCACATGGATGGTTTAAATTGGGGTTGGAGCCCTATAGTTGCGTTTTTCAATTGAGGTTGGAGCCTCACTTATGTGCGTACTGTTATGTGATTTATTATGTGGCTTTCCATATTACTGTTTTTTAGGCCGGGGTATGCCCCGTGTAATTGTCTAAGGCCAATATGAAGATTGAGCCTTATTACTTTATGTCTTTTTCTTTTTATTGTAATTTGAGAGTAGAGATAAGTGGTGAGGTTCTATTTTCATTTTGGAGACAATGCACCCATGGAGTAAGATGGACCACATTCAAGTAACAAGGAGGCCATAAGTGAAGACCCCTCAAAATGTTAGGGAGGGGAATCTCAATTGTTAAATGTAATAGAGATAGGGCTCGTATTTTGTTACCGTTTTCCCTTATGTGATTTAAACTGTTTATGTGGCATGTAAGTTAGAACTTGTGATTGTGGAGTGGCTCCCACATATCACGCATAAGATAGGTAGAACCCATGATCATTACATGTTAGTATCATGCTAGGACATGTTATCTGTTTATGTGCTTGCTTGAAATGCATTTAAGTGTACTTGCATTAATCAAGACTAATAAAATTGGATAACATATATGTTGGTGAGGTCGAACCGGACAACTCTCCGGTTGATTCGAAAATTCCCATTAAATATTAAGCTAATTTCGAACAAATAGGTGTTTAATTCGAGATGCAAATTTTGAATTAAATTCCTAACATTCCATCAATAGGTTTTAAGTTTAGTAAGTAAAGCTAGTTATTGTCCGCGAGTCGTGGGATAGCTAGTGGAGCTTATTAGTTCTTAGTTACCTAATTGATCATTTTAAAATGATCAATATTTCATGGTCAATTTTAGCAAGGGCGATGTCCGCGAGTCGTGGGTCGTTCGAACTAAGTTTTGATAATGATCTTATGATTGATGGGTCTAGCTTAACGCCTAAGTAAATATGGATGTCGCACGAGTCGTGGGTCCATATTGAAAGATAGGTGATGCAAAAACAATTACTAAGAGTTCTAAAGGTGTTAGAATTGGTAAGTTGTACCTACCTAGGGTTCTTACTTAGAATGTCCGCGAGTCGTGGGTTCGAGGTAAAATGCCTAGGATCTTAGTACCCATTGGGAAACGTCCTCTTAGATCTTTGGGAATTATAGATCTTTGAAAAACAGTGGGAGCTACAATAGATTAAAGACCTTATCTTTTGTATATCGTTATAATTCAGCATGCTCACTAGTTCTCTATTTTACCATTTAGGTCGTAGATTCTGTGATTCTCTACGTGTTTTGAAATGGCAACCAAAAATCCTCTTGTATCGATCCTCGAGTCAAACAAGTTGACTGGTCCCAACTATTCTGATTGGCTGAGGAATCTAAAAATCATTTTAGATTCTGAGAAGAGAACTCAAGTTCTCTTCGAAAGGGAGCCCAGTCCCGAAGGGGAGGCTCCCACTCGGGCCGAGCGGGACGCGATTCAGAAGTGGAAGGATGATAATCTCCAAGCCCGTTGCCTTATGTTGGTTAACATGTCTCCGGACTTGCAAAGGCAACATGAGGCCATGGAATTCGCTTGGGAGATTTACGACCACTTAGAGCAACTTTACCGCCCTCATGAACGTGTTACAAGGTATAACACTTCAAAGGAATTGTTCCACTTGAGAATGAGGGAAGGTTCAAGTGTCCATGAATATGGACTCAAGTTTCTTGCCCTTACTGAGAAACTTGCTTCCATGGACATGCCACTGAAAGATGAGCTTTCAGTGGATTTGTTGCTAGCTTCGCTCCCACCATCATTCAACCCATTTGTCCTTAACTTCAACATGAATCATGCTGGTGCTACTGTAGCTGAGCTGATTAGTCAACTTGTGACTGCTGAAAGCACGATCAAGAAGGACAATAAGGTTTTGATGGTGAACGCTCCATCTTCCTCTTCTGGGCCTTCTAAAGGTAAGGGCAAGAAAGCCCAAAAGAAGAAGAAGAAACCCCTTAGGCCCACTGGTGGCATTTCGAAGGGGAAGGCCCAAAAGAAGAAGCGTGATCAGAAAGAGGATGTTTGCTTCCATTGTGGCAAAGCGGGACATTGGAGGAGAAACTGCCCAGAGTACAAGGCTACTCTAAAGAAAGGTATCCTTCTCGTTGAAGTAAATCTTTCTATTAATTCTAGTTCTTGGGTACTTGATACCGGTTGTGGAACTCATATCTGTAATGATGTACAGATGCTAAGTGAGGTCCAACAACTCAAAGAAGGAGAATGTGTCTTGAAGATCGGCAATGGCTCAAACGTTAAAGCTCGAGCTTTAGGCACAATTAGATTAGATTTAGGTAGTTTTGAGTTAGTATTAAATAAAGTCCTTTATGTACCGAGCATTATTCGTAATATAATTTCAGTTCCAATATTAGATTGTGAAGGTTATGAAACTTATATTAAGAATGGTAAATACTTTATCAAACGGAACAACTCTTCCGTTCATATCGGTACTCTAAGTAATGGACTTTACCTAACTCAAAATATCAATATTATGAATATACAACGAGAAACGAAGCGTAAGAGAGATGACAAAGTTTCAGTTCCCTTATGGCACGCTAGATTAGGACACATTTCCAAGAACATAATTAGCAAGATAAACACTTTAGGATCATTCTCTGAAAATGATCTCAAAGAGTTAACTTCTTGCGAATCCTGTCTCAAAGGAAAAATGTCCAAAGTCCCTTTTAAAGGAACTGTGGAACGTGCCACTAAGGTTTTGGATTTGATCCATACTGATGTTTGTGGACCGTTTAGTGTAAGCACTAGAAACAATCATCAGTACTTCATAACCTTTACTGATGACTTTAGTCGGTATGGTTATGTATACTTAATGAAGTATAAATCTGAAGCTTTTGAGAAATTCTTAGAATTTCAAAAGGAGGTTGAGAACCAAACTGATCACAAGATCAAAGCACTTCGATCTGATCGAGGAGGCGAGTATCTTAGTGAAGAATTCCTTAATCATCTAAAAGATAATGGGATTATCTCTCAGTGGACTCCTCCGGGAACTCCTCAGCTTAATGGAGTTTCTGAAAGAAGGAATCGAACCCTACTTGATATGGTTCGTTCCATGATGAGTTTCACTGACTTACCACCTTCTTTCTGGGGTTATGCCCTAGAAAGTGCAACAAAGATTCTGAATCTAGTTCCCTCCAAGTCAGTCCCCAAGACGCCCTATGAAATGTGGCATGGTAAAATCCCTAGTTATTCTTACTTAAGAATTTGGGATTGTCCTGCTTACGTGAAGAGGACAGTGGGAGATAAGTTAGAATCCCGTTCTAACTTATGCTACTTTGTAGGTTATCCTAAGGAATCCATAGGATACTACTTCTATGATCAATCTGAGCAAAAGGTGTTTGTTTCCAGAAATGCTACTTTTCTGGAGGAACCGTTCCTTAAAGAAAAGAAAGGCAAGATCATAGAATTAGAAGAAGTACAAAGTGACCCCACACCACCCACTGAAGAAACGTCCCACTCTGATCAACCACAACCAATCACGAATTTCGATACACATGAAAATCCTCCTCTAAGGCGTTCTGAACGCACTCCTAGACAGCCGGAGAGATAGTATGGATTCTTCCATGAAATCTCTCAAAAGGATAATGATCCTTCAACATATGAGGAGGCACTTTCAGATTCTGACTCTGAACAGTGGATAGAAGCCATGAAATCCGAAATGGATTCCATGAACTCCAACCAAGTTTGGACCTTGGTAGATTTGCCTGATGGGGTCAAACCCATAGGTTGCAAATGGATCTTTAAGAGAAAGCTTGGAGTTGATGGAAGCATTGCAGCCTACAAAGCAAGACTGGTTGCAAAAGGATTCACTCAAGGACCCGGCGTGGACTTTGACGAAACCTTTTCACCAGTTGCAATGCAGAAGTCCATTCGAATCATGCTTGCCATTGCTGCATATTATGACTATGAGATATGGCAAATGGATGTGAAAACTGCCTTTCTCAATGGTGACATTGATAAAGACATTTATATGGAGCAACCCATAGGTTTCACATTCAGTGGGAGTGAGCAAAAGGTTTGCAAACTCCAAAGATCAATCTATGGATTGAAACAGGCTTCTAGGAATTGGAACATTCGATTTGATGAATCGGTCAAAGCGTTTGGCTTCATCCAAATTTCGAATGAATCATGTGTGTATAGAAAGGAATTGGAGACCTCAGTACAATTCTTAGTACTTTATGTTGATGACATCCTTCTTATTGGGAATTCGAAGGATGACATGAAAGTAACTAAGTTATGGTTATCGAACCAATTCGAGATGAAAGATCTTGGTGATGCGTCCTATATCCTTGGAATTAAAATCTATAGAGATAGATCTAGAAGGTTAATAGGACTATCACAGTCGATGTACATTGACAAAGTATTGAAGAGATTCAATATGGAGTCAGCAAAGGTTAAGAACCTTCCTATGAGTGTAGGAACATGTATTTCAAAGAAGATGTGTCCTAAGACTAACCTTGAGAAGGAAAGAATGACTCATACACCTTATGCATCAGCAATAGGTAGCATAATGTATGCGATGTTATGTACTCGACCGGATGTGGCTTATGCACTTAGTGTAACGAGTCGTTTCCAATCTGACCCTGGAGATGGTCACTGGGCTGCCGTGAAGAATATTCTTAAGTACTTGAAAAGTACTAAAGAATTATTCTTAGTTTACGGAGGCCAGAAAGATCTTATTGTCGAAGGATACTGCGATGCAAGCTTTGCATCTGACTTAGATGATTTTAAGTCAATGTCAGGATACATTTTCTGCCTAAACGGCGGAGCAGTGAGTTGGAAGAGTTCCAAGCAAACTACCACTGCAGATTCGACCACTGAGGCCGAATACTTAGCTGCAAATGATGCAGCTAAGGAAGGTGTTTGGATTAGAAACTTCATTCAAGAGTTGAATGTTGTTCCTAGCATGAAAGACCCCATTACTGTGTTTTGTGACAACACTGGGGCGGTTGCTCAAGCAAGAGAACCAAGATCTCACCAACGGACCAAGCACATTATGAGGAAGTATCACCTAATCCGTGATATTATCAAAAGAGGAGATGTGCAAATTGAGAGGGTCACATCAGCAGAGAACGTGGCAGATCCACTTACTAAACCCCTTAGTCGAGAAGCTTTCCAAGGTCATCTTCAGAAGATGGGACTTAGAGTAGCTTTAGAATGGCTTTGACGGGCAAGTGGGAGATTGTTAGGAATAGTGCCCTAGAAAGACGATTGTATATCCGCTTTGTGCTTTTCCTTATTGTAATCACAGACAATCTTTGAATAAAATAACGAATTGAGGCAACACTTCTTTATATGCTCTTGTTTGGTATGTGTTTACTTTAGCTGTGCATGTATGAGAACTCCCCTAATCCTGATGACTTTAGGACTCTACCATTTAGGTGAAATGGTTCATGAAACGAGCCCTATATCACATAAGTCATGATTAGTAAAATACTCCAAGCCGATGAGTCCTACAGACAGTGGGAGTGTCAACCTGACTCCTCTAAGGCTTGCTTGTGGGATCACGCCCTTAAGAAGGACCACCTTGTTTCATGGAGGTGCAAAGTGTATAGTTGATACGTGCGTGATACATGAGGGTGCTTACTTTAATAAGTAAGTTCACTAAGGTGCCCCGTGTGAGAACATTCCTAAATGGGAAAGGAAGTTTCTATTTCAGGAAATGGAAACTTCCAGATTAGGAAATATCTCACGAGTCATTGATGTGATTAATTGATCCTTAGACCTGAGGTTCCATGTTACTTTATGAGTTAACTCTGTAGTCTTAGGTATAAGCTTTAAAGGGTGTCGCCTTAGACAACTGATTCAAGGCTTATGCTGGGGCTGCACAAGTGATTCATGAAAGTGAATGAGAATCAAGAAAGGACCTACACTTGCATTTGCAAGGTGATCTCTTATTGTGTAAGTCGTTCATATGCCATATGGAGTCCTTGGCCAAGGCAGTAGATCAAGACATCAAGAAAAGGGTTTCTTGGATTGAGATCAAATGGATATGAAATGCACTTAGCTTTAAGACCGGATTATTAGGGTTCTGATTATTCCCTTGCCCTAGATCTTGGTTGAGAGATAGTAAGTAGGAGGATTGTATCTCACATGAATCAATGACTTAAAGGTTCTGTCGAATCCGAACATTCCAATTCAGCTAGGGGTTAAACACCTGTTGCTAGACTATGGTCGTTTAATCTGTGGACTGATTAATTAATTAGTGAATTAATTAATTGGGGTCACTGCTAATTGAATTGAGAACCTAGAGGGTCACACACAACAACTTGGTTACATGAGTTGAGGCTTGAAAATGATTAAACGAGTTAATCGGGCCTAAAGGGTTCCACACGTGTGAAATCACACGTGTGGGTCACGTGAGGAGCACGTGTCCTTGGGACACGTGCCTCACACGTGTATATGTATATATGTGATATATATATTAAATAATTAAATGTGTTAATTATTTAATAGACTTTGGTTTAATTTTGAATTAAAAAGAAAGTCTTATTTTGGAGAAAATAATCTAGTTAATTAATTATGAATTAATTAATTAGATAAAAACAAGTTATTTATTTTATAATAAATAAAGTATAAAATTATCCAAAAATAGTTTGGATATTTTTAGCTCTCTTAGAAGTTGACTTGAATTAGAATTCAAAGTCAAAGTTGGAAAATACTTGATGATCAAGTAATAGGAGAGAGAGGAACCAAATCCTTTCCCAACAAGGATTTGGATCGGCACCCTCTCCCTATAAATAGGGGAGCTCGAGCTCCCCTTTAGAGCTAATAGACAATTCTCTTGGTTCATGTGTTGAACACCTTCCTTTCTCCAAGATTAAATTAAACCCTAGGTTAAGCCTAAACACTAACTAGAGAACTAGCATCCTTACTAGTTAGATTGTGATCAAGTTGGTGGACTTTCTCTAGAGACTTCAAGTTAGAAGTTTGAAGATTCGAGCTTTACCAAGGAGAGGGGATCAAGCCGCGAGAAGAGCGTTCTTGGGTGGCTTGAAACGCTTCAAGAAAGAATAAAAGAAAAGTAAGTTTTCTATCTCTACGAATTTGGTTACACGATTGCGAGTTCAAGATCCTTTTGTTGGGAAAATTTTTTAAATTCCGCTGCTTTCTGATTCGTGTTTTCCAACAAAAGAAGGGTGAATATACAATTGTTTGTTGGTGAATATAAAGGAGATCTGTAATCACATCGCCTTGGATAATGGGGGAATTAAATGCCGGGAGCTGGAGAGTCACGCCCTGGAAGACTAAAAGCAGGGTTAAAAATGCGTAATTGACGTTTGGGTTTGTCCAGTGAAAGGGTAAAAAAATGCGTAATTGAAGTTTGGGTTCATCCAGTGAAAGGGTAAGAATGCGTAATTGGAGGTTGGGTTTGTCCAGTGAAAGGTTAAAAAAAATGCGTAATTAAAGTTTGGTTTTGTCAAGTGAAAGGTTAAAAATGCGTAATTGAAGTTTGGGTTTGTCCAGTCAAAGGGTAAGAATGCGTAAATGGAGGTTGGGTTTGTCCAGTGAAAAGGTTAAAAATGCGTAATTGAAGTTTGGGTTTGTCCAGTGAAAGGTAAGAATGCATGATTGGAGGTTGGGTTTGTCCAGTGAAAGGTTAAAAAAAATGCGTAATTGAAGTTTGGTTTTGTCAAGTGAAAGGTTAAAAATGCGTAATTGAAGTTTGAGTTTGTCAAGTGAAAAGGTAAGAATACGTAATTGAAGTTTGGTTTTGTCCAATGAAAGGTTAAAAAAATACGTAATTGGAGGTTGGGTTTGTCCAGTGAAAGGTTAAAAAAATGCGTAATTGGAGGTTGGTTTTGTCCAGTGAAAGGGTAAGAATGCGTAATTGAAGTTTGGTTTTGTCCAGTGAAAGGTTAAAAAAATGCGTAATTGGAGGTTGGGTTTATCCAGTGAAAGGGTAAGAATGCGTAATTGAAGTTTGGTTTTGTCCAGTGAAAGGGTAAGAATGCGTGATTGGAGGTTGGGTTTGTCCAGTGAAAGGTTAACAATGCGTAATTGGAGGTTGGTTTTGTCCAGTGAAAGGTTAAAAAAATGCGTAATTGGAGGTTGGGTTTGTCCAGTGAAAGGGTAAGAATGCGTAATTGAAGTTTGGTTTTGTCTAGTGAAAGGGTAAGAATGCTTAATTGAAGGTTGGTTTGTCCAGTGAAAGGTTAAAAAAATGCGTAATTGGAGGTTGGGTTTGTCCAGTGAAAGGGTAAGAATGCTTAGTTGAAGGTTGGGTTTGTCCAGTGAAAGGGTAAGAATGCGTAATTGGAGGTTGGCCTTGTCCAGTGAAAAGGTTAAAAATGCGTAATTGAAGTTTGGGTTTGTCCAGTGAAAGGGTAAGAATGTGTGATTGCAGGTTGGGTTTGTCCAGTGAAAGGTTAAAAAAAAATGCGTAATTGAAGTTTGGTTTTGTCAAGTGAAAGGTTAAAAATGCGTAATTGAAGTTTGAGTTTGTCAAGTGAAAGGGTAAGAATACGTAATTGAAGTTTGGTTTTGTCTAGTGAAAGGTTAAAAAAATGTGTAATTGGAGGTTGGGTTTGTCCAGTGAAAGGTTAAAAAAATGCATAATTGGAGGTTGGGTTTGTCCAGTGAAAGGGTAAGAATGCGTAATTGAAGTTTGGTTATGTCCAGTGAAAGGTTAAAAAAATGCATAATTGGAGGTTGGGTTTGTCCAGTGAAAGGGTAAGAATGCGTAATTGAAGTTTGGTTTTGTCCAGTGAAAGGTTAAGAATGCGTAATTGGAGGTTGGGTTTGTCCAGTGAAAGGTTAAAAAAATGCGTAATTGGAGGTTGGGTTTGTCCAGTGAAAGGGTAAGAATGCGTAATTGAAGGTTGAGTTTGTCCAGTGAAAGGGTAAGAATGCGTAATTGGAGGTTGGGTTTGTCCAGTGATAGGTTAAAAAAATCCATAATCAATGAATCATTACAACATTGCAAAATTAACACGATTCATTGATTGACAAGATTGATTGAATGAATTAGATTGCAACATTAATAAGATTGTTAATCATTGCAGCATTGCAATGTTGATTGAATGAATCTTATTAATGTTGCAATGTTGTAATGTTGTAATGTTGTGGTCATGATTCAATCAATCTTGTTAATGTTGCAACTCCATTGATCACAATCTTGTTAATGTTGCAACTCCATTAATGATGTGATCATGATTCAATCAATCTTATTAATGTTGCAATGTTGTAATGATTAACAAACTTCAATTACCCTTTTCATTGGACAAACCCAACCTCCAATTACGCATTCTTACCCTTTCACTGGATAAAACCAAACTTCAATTACGCATTTTTAACCTTTCACTGGACAAAACCCAACCTCCAATTACGCATTCTTACCCTTTCACTGGACAAACCCAACCTTCAATTAAGCATTCTTACACTTTCACTGGAGAAAACCAAACTTCAATTACGCATTCTTACCCTTTAACTGGACAAACCCAACCTCCAATTACGCATTTTTTTAACCTTTCACTGGACAAACCCAACCTCCAATTACGTATTCTTAACCTTTCACTGGACAAATCCAACCTCCAATTATGCATTTTTAACCTTTCACTGGACAAACCCAACCTCCAATCACGCATTCTTACCCTTTCACTGGACAAAACCAAACTTCAATTACACATTCTTACCCTTTCACTGGACAAACCCAACCTCCAATTACGTATTTTTTTAAACTTTCACTGGACAAACCCAACCTCCAATTACGCATTCTTAACCTTTCACTGGACAAACCCAACCTCCAATTACACATTCTTACCCTTTCACTGGACAAACCCAACCTCCAATTACGCATTTTTAACCTTTCACTGGACAAAACCAAACTTCAATTACGCATTTTTTTAACCTTTCACTGGACAAACCCAACCTCCAAATTACGCATTCCTACCCCCTAACTCTACAAAACCAGTAGTGAAACATATGAACACGGTATTATATACATACATTTAAAGAAAGTTAATATATGTAC
Source organism: Lantana camara (assembly GCA_037501455.1). Taxonomy (NCBI): domain Eukaryota; kingdom Viridiplantae; phylum Streptophyta; class Magnoliopsida; order Lamiales; family Verbenaceae; genus Lantana; species Lantana camara. Next base: position 94,366,916 of record CM074857.1, on the reverse strand, counting down.
AAAATTTTATATAAAAAATTAGTATTTCTTTCATACAAGCTGTGCACAACCAAATTTTAGAAGCATGTGGGCGATGTGAACACGGTAATCAGCAATGGGGACCTCTTTTGCAAACTGGTTGTACTCCGCGGTGTCCTTTGTAAGCGACTCCGTGAAAAGGCAGATAAAATCCCCACAGTCCAAGCTTTCTGGTGCTTGAGTATGGATGGATGTGGGTTGTGGGTACCTTTCAGCTGCAGCAACTTTGGCAATGCCCTTGTATTCCCAGTATGCTTTCATGAAACAACCCCATACCTTCTCCGCGTGCCGTGTTTTAGGTGAGCTCATGGAGTTGTACGCCAAGAACTTATTCTCCACTGTGTTGTACACTACCAAATGCCAATGATTGGTAGTGTTCAATGGGAATATAACGTACCGGCATTGGTCAATGACACCGCCGTTCAGCATTTCTAGCTGTCGCACCGCATAACTCGCTAATTTGGGCTCTTTAAGAAATTTAACCATCCTTTTCGCTGAGAGATAGTGGGTTTCCGAGGTTCCCTTCGCCAAATCTATTATATGTTGTGTCAGAAATGAAGAAGCGCAATAGATTTTGTGGGAATGTATTCACTACCCATCAGTATATGAAAATAGGCCTCGAAAACCCTTTGATTCATTGACTGACCCCAGATCAGTCTAACAATATCACTCACAAGCACCCGCATTTTATCGTCCACATATACGTCCTTATCACTGGCAATGAAATAAAATAAAATAAAATTACACATTGATACAAATTTGCTTTTGAAATTAATAATTACGCATCAAAAACAACTTACTTAAACGTGCTAGAGTAGGCATCAATGATCCCATCGATCATCTTAAGGGCTTCATCGTTCAAAGATGCACGCCCGGCAAAATCTTTTCTACCTACAAAGGACTTCAGATCATCAGCAACACAATAAACTGGGGCATCAAAATCATCATCATCAGCCTCCTCAACAACATGAACTGCTTCATGAGGGAACTCAGCGTCACCTCGCTCAACCTCATCAGCAGCAGCCCCCCGAACTTCATCCTCGGATTCCCCCCATTCAGTCCTCAAATCACACATGACGTCACAAACAGCAAGATCTATAGAATCACGCTTCGAAAGCTCCTGCACATCTTGCTCCTCACCCTCATCCTGCTCCTCAGCTTCATCTTGCTCCTCAGCTTCATCCTTCTGCTCACCCTGATCCTGCTCCTCATCTTTATCCTTCCCTTCACCAACATCCCCTTCAACAACAGACTCCTCAACAGCTGCCTTCCTTCTTTTGTTAGACTTTGCACGCTTATCAGATTTTTTCCTCTTACCATTTTTCTTCTCCTCATCCACATCGTCATCATCATCATCATCAACCTCATTTTGAAAGGTAAACTCTGGTAGATCCTCCACACAATCAAGTAACCTAAGCTCCTTTTTATTACCAGGTTTAATTTGATACAGCTACAAGAAAACGATTAAATTGTATAATATAAGCATACATCTCATCATAATTCATGTATACATAACGTTTTTAATCATAATATTTACTTAAGTCGGAGAAGGTCAGCTTGCTGAAACGCTTTTCAATTTCCTTCTTTTGTGCAGGCAAAGTACTCTTGCCCCACTTCAAAAATCGTGGGAAGGCCTGCACCAACTCGGCATGCCCACAGGAGGGAAAATGCTCCATGAACCAAGCCTGGATTTAAAACAGACTAGGAGGATTAAAAAGCCAAACACAACCGCGTAGATATAAAAAACAAGATAACAATATATATAATCTTACCATCAGCCCCATGGTACAACCGTCAAGAAACTGTTTGGAATCAACTTTGAACTTCTCAATTTACAAAACCAAAAAATTATAAACAGCAACACCCCAAGCGAATTGGTCGATATACATTAAGTCATCTACGTAGCATATCAGACCAATTGGCAGCTTAAGGCTGCTGCGTAGAAACAACAATGTAGAAAAAACAAACAATATGAACATTCTTGCAAAATCATCGATGCCTTCGGCATCACTCCTATAAGCCAAGTCCTGTAACCTGGACAATATGTTACCACGTGTCACCCTACCGTTTTTGTTGCCAAAATACAATTGCCGGAATCGTGATTTCACTCTAACATAAGGATCAACAGGGTTACCCTCACATTGTAGTCCCAACACAATTGAGAGCTCTGTGTCAGTAAAGGGTACACTGACTTGCCCAAAGTTGAATGTCCGTAGATCCACTATATAACGTTCCAGCAGGGCCCCAACACGTTTGTTTGTACCTTGAACTCCATGCATTTCAAGGAATGAGCCAAATGGAGTCTCCAAAATCCTTTGCTTTTGGGCATCAGTTAGCACACCAATTTCGGCCATTTGTTCAGTAAAATACGTTGGTGAACAACGACATTGTACCTCATCGCGTCGCGTACTTTTACCGGCGCTTTTCCCGGTACTGGACCTATATGAGATTTGCTTCAATCTAGCCATCGTAACTAATTGACAACAAAACTGCTAAATGCCGAATTGCAAGCCCTAAATGCCGAATTCAGACCCTCAACTCCGGAATTGAAAACCTAAATTGCAGTATCAAGGTTGTTACGATTACCAGATCTGGGGGCGGATGTATGGAGGACGGAGTGCTCAGCGGCGGCGATCGATATCGGATTCTCAAAGGTGAAGATTCTCAAAGATGATTCAGGGAAAAATAGAGACTGATTCTTGAATTCAAGAAGGGCAAAATGACATTTTCACACGTTTTAGGGGGTTTACAAAAAATATATTGTATATTGGGGATGTAAAATTATTTAATTTCAAATTGGGGTGTTTGAGATAAGTAATGTGCCTTATCAGGGATTGTTCAATAATTTACCGTAATATTTAATACATATAGTATATAAATATTATTTTTTATAAATACATAATATATATACATTTTATACGTATATTAATTGGTATCGTGGACTTGGGCTGCCGACAAATTTCAGAGTATATTACGGTTTGGACCCATTGATGGTGAACTAAATAATTATGTTGCCTTTTCCGATTTCCGAAGAAAGCGCAGAAGTGATTATGATTAGCCTAGTCATTATCTTTTCCCCATGTTTCCTAGGTAGGGTTGTCAACGGGTCGGATTCGGACCAAATCAGAAAATTCCGGATCCGAATCCGACAAGAAGATCTGATAACCGAATCCGAATCCGAATCCTAATACTAAGTCCGTATGTTAACGGGTCGGATCAGATCCGATAAAAGATCCGACCCGATTAACAATAAAATTTAGAATTTTTTTTATAAAGAAATAAATAAAAAATTATAAATATAAATATATAATATTTAACAAATAATTATTACTTGATAAATTCTTTAATGGTTTTGTGTATATGCATTTAAAATAGGTTAATTTAAGATTTTTAATAAAGAAAAACATATTTTTTAGAATAAATAATTTAAATTTTATTATTATTTATAGTGAATGAAATTTTTATTTTTAATTATTCTATTTAATATTCTTTATTAATAAAATAATTAATTTAATTAAATATTATAAAAAAATCGGATTCGGATCTTTAACGGATCGGATTCCTTAATTCCATATCTGATCCATTTATTTTGGATAACGAATATTTATAATCGGATATGATCCATCGGACTTATTTATCGGACGGATATGATAAAATTCGGATCGGATTCAAATCGAATTCGGATTAAAATTTGCCCCATTGACAACCCTACTTATATTTGTTAATAGAAATTGAAATGTAGCTGCCGATTAGGGATGGCAACGAGCCGAGCCGGTTCGCGAGCCGAGCCCGAACCCGAGCCCTTTGAGTCTTGGCTCGTGGCTCGCGAACCTATATATATAATTAAAAAAATAATATTTTAATTTTTATATATATAAATATTTTATTAATATATAATATTATATATATATTTATTAAATTTTATACAAAATGAATAAAAAAAATAATATATTTATTATATATATTCATTTAATATATATTATTATATATAAAAATATATTAAATTAATTAAAAAACTAATTTTTTAATAAAAAATAATATTATTGGACGAGCCTCGAGCCTTGGTCGAGCCGAGCCCGAGCCCAGAAAAAAGGCCAAGGCTCGGCTCGGCTCGACTCGTTGCCATCCCTACTGCCGATAATCTTGCTAAATGGGCCTCCAGTAATAGTTGGTATCAGTAGTGCGGTGGAGTTTTTAAATTCAAACTTAATTCGTTATTCGATCAAATTAGCGTAATGTAATATAGAGTATTTTACATTTGTCGTGTGATTGATGAAAAATTTAAGAAAAGGATCCAATTAATAACAAATGCATTAAATTTATTATTATAATTGGTTAGGTTTGGCCAAACCAAATTTAGATTAGAATTTTCCCGTTTTCATTTGAAAAAGGAAATATAATTCACGGGAAAATCTCTTTTTTGGTTCATAGAATAGACTCAAATTTATTTTTGGTTCAATCATTATAAAAGTATGAATTTCAATCTGCATAACTTAAATTGTCTCAACTTTAAAAGAATGCTATGTGATTTTGGAAGAACAACATAAGGAAGTTGGCCTGCCTAACCTGCATCGAAAAATTGGCGTGGCACCTGAAAATGTCGACGACAGCCCTAGGTATTACTATTACATGATACAGCAATTATGAAATTGGTTCTCAACTTTTCATCAATGTCCTAAGATCCCACTTCAATCGGAGACCAAATTAATTTTTTTTAAAATCTTTTATGCGTAGAAATAAAAGTTTGAATTATCGATGACCAAAAAAAGAATTTGAATTATAATTCAAAATACAAATAAATTCTATAAACGGACAATTCCTCAAAAATCCTCAAGTGTAAACTGAATTTCCTTGTCACTCTCCAATTTTGAAAAAGTTCCTGTTCACTCCCCAATTGAAAAACAAAATTTCTTTTCACTCCCCAAGTTTGCATAATTTTCCAGGAATTGCGTATATTTTTTGAGGGAATTGCGTATAAAAATCCCGAAATCTCGTATATACGAGATTCCGGGATTTTTATACGCAATTCCCTCAAAAATGTACGCAATTCCTGGAAAATTATACGAACCTGTACTATTTGTGGGGACCTAAAAGGAATTTTGTTTTTCAATTGGGGATTGAATGGGAACTTTTTCAAAATTGGGGACCTAAAAGGAATTTTTTCAACTTTTTGGTACTATTCAAAGATTTTCCCTTCTATAAATTACTAAACATGACACATTCAATTTTAAAACGATTCAAGTATCCCTATTATCAAAGCATGCACCAACAATTTTGAATTTTCTATTTTACCCTAGTTTGACGGAATTTCTCTACTTTCACAAGGAAAAATGGAAGTATAGTGCCTTCCTATGATATTTTTTCGGGAAATTCCCGAAAAATCCCCAAATGAGGACTCAAATTTGCTTTAACTCCCCATTTTTAAAAAAGTTCCTCTTTGCTCCCTAGATGACAGGCCAAATTTGCTTTAACTCCCCATAGTTGTATTAAAACTCAAGAATCTCGTACCCGAACCCCGGAATCACGTACTTAAATGCCCAAATGATGTATTTGCCCCCAAATACGAGATTTGGACATTTAAGTACGTGATTTCGGGGTTCGGGTACGAGATTCTTGAGTTTTAATACAACCTTCAAAAAAAATGGGGAGTTACAGCAAATTTGGCTTGTCATCTAGGGAGCAAAGAGGAATTTTTTTTAAAATGGGGAGTTAAAGCAAATTTTTTCAACTTTTAGGTACTTTTTAAAAAAGACCCCTTTTTTTTAATGTATTATCATTTTATCAAGCATAAGTTTTGTCGTCACTAGTTTCTTCGTGTTCTTTTCTTTCACTTATTGAAGAAACTGGTGAGGTCGTAATTCGCTTCTTGGTCAAATTAACTTTTAATTGCCATTGGTAATGAACTAATGACACAACCGGTTTCCTTAGTAATGCTTCTCTTCTCTTGCTTGTGTGTTTGTTCTCCTATCTATCTATACTATTATATATTTGAAAACCACATTTGACTATTTGACTTTTTGTGCATTTTGATGATGTGGAATTTTGTGGTTTTTTTGAGATTTTTAATCAAATAAAAAATATGAGTAGTTGATTTTTATTTTATTATGAAAGTAAGTAATAACTAAGGAAAATAATTATACTTGGCAAGTTTGACTGAATGATATTTTGTGTTTTAGATTTTCAATAAATAGAAAAAATATAATTGGCTTATTTTTATTTTGTATATTATTTTATCATGAAAATAAATAGTAATTAAGAAAAATAATTATCTTTGACAAAATTCATAATGTACTTTTTATGTGTACTTTTTTTTTATAATGTGTAATTCTTAGAATTATTTTAATATTTAAAAAGATTATTATTGGTAGTTCCAAAATAAATCTTTTCTTATTTGATATAAATTCATTATTAATTATTTTATGAGATATAAATTAATTTTTATTTATCCTAATCATCAATTATAAAATAAATTCAAGAGTTTTAATTGAGTGTCAATATAATTAATCTCTTAAAAGCGAATTAATTATAGTTGCTTAAATTACTCCATCCAATTAATTAATTTTTTCAAAATTAAAATTAATACTTAATAAATCTATATCTATATCTATCTATATAGGAAGGTGGTGTTTGACCCTAATTGAATTAATTTTGACTAAATGGAATTTTTGGCTTTTTTGAGATTTTTAATTAAACTTAAAAATTATGATTGGTTAATGGTTATTAAATTAATTAATTTATTTAGAAATTTTATAAATTCCTTAATTTTTGGAAATTGTTATTAAGTATCAATTTATGGTAAATTTATTTTGAATGCATAAATCTAGGAAAATATATTTTAATTTCAATTCAAATACAACTCATAAAATTAATTTCAAAACCCAAAATTCAAATACAACTCATAAAATTTAAGATTTTTTCTTTTTTTTTTTTTCTTTTGAAAATACAACTAATTCATTGATTGATATTATTTCCCTTTTGAATATTTATAGGTGGACATAATTGAACTTAATTAGGATAAAATATTTCCAGTTTTCCTTGCTTATGAAATTAACCAAAATTATATAAAGATATTAATAGTAAACCCTACCATTATTCATGACAAATTTTTTCTCATTCATATACAATTAGATTTGTATATATGAAGAACTCACAACCCATTGACCACAAAAATTGGTTGGCTATTTCTCAGGATCTCTCTCAAACGAGGAAGAATGTATATTGATTATTCATGAAGGTGTAGATTCTGTTAATCAATCAATGTGGTATAGAGATCACTTCAATTCATATCCAATTTGAGTTGATTTATTTGAGATCATTTCTTGCTATTGAAATATACCTCTGCTCTTGCTTATGTTTCTTATTTCAACTTTTGATCAACATAAGAGCTTTATTTCAATGGCATATAAAGTCCAGAACTTTAGATTAAACCCTCGATTCTATATGTTATCGTACATAAATTTTCCAATAATGTTAAAGATAATTTAAAATAGCATTCCTCAAATTCACATTAATACTCTTTATTTTTTCATTTAATTTATGTATCCCCATTGAAAATTTTCTATTAACGTGGTAGATATATCTCCTCATGATCACAGGAAAATAACCTATGGAATTGAGCTTGGTGCAATCAAGGTAAGCAGATTAATTGAACAAAAAATATTACTATTTTGTAAGGTTTATTACCAGTTTTTCATTGACGTTGATTAATTATAGGTTTGGAGTATTTGCACCATGGTTACCATACACCAATGATCCATTGAGATATCAATCTGCCAACATTTTGCTGACAAATGACAACGACATCAGTAATGGTAAGACTCCAATTATATTCACACATAGAATGTTTGTTCTCTGATTGTATAATTATTTGGTATTTTTTTAATGTGTGATAATAATAGGCGATTTTTCATTAATTACAATTTCTCTAATCTTAATAAAAATATTTTATATTTTTTTCATTAATAGTCTCTAGGTTCTTCTTCTTATTTTTTTAGTTTATAATTTGTATCGATGCTCTTATATCATTATTATCGATGCTCAAGCACCTAAAGTCAGAAGGTAATTTCATAAATAAAATATGTATATCATAATTTTTTTCTTCATCTTCTGATAAAGAAATACTTCCTTTTCAATTTTTGTTCAAGAACCAATTGTAAGAAGGTCTTTTATGAACCAAAAGGTAAGATTTTTTCCTGCCGTATCCACGATGTATTTTTATTTCAATTTATGGTATTTATTTGTATACTAAATTTTAATTTTTTCCCTCTGTTTTGAGGTTTTGTTCAAGTTCCAGCAATGAGAAGGTAATTTTATATATCTCTTAGATTAATGATAATATATATATATATATATATATATATATATATATATATATATATATATATATATATATATATATATATATATATTTTTTTTTTTTCTATTTTTTGATAGAGAAATAACTTATTGGATCTTATGCTCAAGCACCTAACGTCAGAAGGTAATTTTATACATATTTTCGTTGAATGATAAATATGTATTATTTATATATATTTTTGAAACTATACTTTTTTTCTCCATATCTTTAATAGGGAAATATTTTCTTCTGAAATTTTGTTCAAGTACCGATTGTGAAAAGGTAATTTTATACATTGATTTGTTCAATTATAATTATGTATTTATATCTATGTATTTATTGTTATTAGCATATTACCCATGTGATCTTTATTTTTTGTCTCAAATATTTATTATCATATTCCGTATTTATAATTTCATTACATTTGTATTTCATTGATTAATTTATGGCTTACTAAGGATTTTATTATATTTACTGTTTCTTCAATCTAAATAATTTACTTGAACATTAACTACATTATGTCTGTGTTAGTCATTTTTGTGTTATTTTGTATGTTTGATTTACATGTTTAATAATTAATCGACTAGAATTATATATTTTTATATTTGTTATTAAATTTCGCGTAGAGGACTAATACATTTATATATTTATAGCTAATATTATAAATTAGATACTATATATTATTACCGTGCATAGCACGGGACATACGCTAGTTCTTTTAGTATCTCAGATATTCCATTTCTATTTTATCTAATTTTTTCTTAATTTTAGTATTTTAGAAATTTTCTTTTTTATGCACTGTGTCAGTTTTAGTGCCCCCCTATGCATCTAAAACTGCTTGTACTATTGTACTCTTAGGGAGTTCCATCATATGCAAGTTCACAAAGTTCTTATTCTTAACTTATCACGAGGCTAACCATGTGCCTTAACCCATCACTTAAAAAAAGTATGTCAAAGTTGTATTTTTGCAACAATTTGTAAGTAAGTAAAGGGGAATATGTTTATCGTTACACCTCTAAAACAAAGAATCTATAGCTAGGAAAGTAGTATTGACACTTTTCTTCTTTCTTTGTTTTTTTTTTTTTCCCCCAGTTTTATGAATTATTTTTTGATTAAATTCGAACATTACTAGAAATAATTTAAAGAATTTCGTAACGTGCTTTAGTAACCCATGGGAAATGGTTGAAAAGGTTGTTCTATTCTCCATAATTTTCCTTCAAAGGAATTCTTGTAATTGCACAAGACCATAATTTTCTCCCTGCATATTTTTTTCATTTTCCCTCTTTCTTTTCTCTCGTTTCTCAAGCTTTTCAACATTTTTTTCTTCTCGGTATCATAAATAATGTGGCATTTTATATATAAACAAAAATAAAATGTAAATATATTTGTAAAAAAACCAATTTTAATGAAGAGTTACTTCTATAAAGAAGCTGGTTATGTCGTCCCCAATTTCTTCCTAAAATGAAGAAAAGCTCTATAGCACGGACACGGCCCATTTTGGGCCCGTGCAGTGTCCGACACGTGTCGGAAAAGGACACGGGTCCGACACGCCTCCGACACGTGTCGGACACGGCTAGAGGCGTGTCCGGAAAAAAAAAAGAAAAAAAAAAAGGGGACACGGTGTCGGACACGGTGAGGGGGTGTGTCCGACACGGCTCGGACACGGCTGGACTTTTTTTTTTAATTATTTTTTATTTTTTAATATTTTTTATGCCTTTTTTATATTTTTTTGAATTTTTTGGAGAAAAAAATTAAAATAACAAAACTTATTTGAGTTTTTAATATTAAATATTTTTATAAATATTTTATGTTACATAGATTACACTTATAAAATATTTTTATTTATATATAAAATATATTTATTTATATAAAATATAGCCGTGTTGGAACCGTGTCGTGTCCTAAAATTTTGAAAAAATCCGTGTCGCCGTGTCCGTGTCGTGTCGTGTCCGTGTCGCCGTGTCCGTGTCCGTGCAACATAGAAGAAAAGTAAGTGAGAAAATGGGATTTAAATAAAATGTTAGTACATCAACAATTTATTAAACAAAAATATTATGTCTCACAATCAAGTGGTGTACTTAATTAGCAATTCGACGACGCTATAATAATTTAATCAAAAATTTTATATTTGAACTTTTAAGTATGTAATTATTATTAATATAAAAAAATCTATATTTTAATTTTTGCATCTCATTGGTTCCATATAAATAGGGTGCAAGGGAAAAAAATATATATATGCCTCAATATATATTCTCATTAAAAAATAAAAAGGTAGAAAAGACTCTAAAGTCTGAATCACGTGGGCAGAAAAGTGCGATTATTTTAATTGTGGTTTCCCTTGAATGAGGCATGCATGTGTGAATTTGACATCCGCTGTTACGTTGATGATTAACTAATTCAAATTATTCATGATACAGGCATGTTAATGTCGCTATTTAGTTAGGCTGTGGTCACTTGTCCGAGTATTGGTTTTATTTTTATATGTAGGTATAGTTAGATGCGTTTGATATCAAAGATTAGAATGTAGGGTTAATTTTATATGGATTTTTTTAGGTTAAATTAAGTTTGTAAGTAATGTTCATTTCTTATTTGATAGGTCATAGGTGATACTGACAGAGAGTTTTCTACAAACAAAAATTAATTTTTTATTTGATAGATAAGTTTGTATTTTTATGGGAAGTTTCTTTTCCAAAATGTCCTTATTAAATAACCACACCTCTAATGCACCTTCGAAAATCGATCCCGTGCAGTAACGCCAGATCCGTGTTCCAAATAAAAAATAAAATAAAATAAATATGGATACGGTGTCCGACACGGTATGGACCCAGATTCTGCAAAATTTGGATTCTGGAAGGAGGTGGCTACATCGAAGCATCTCTTATCAACTTAGAGTTAGATGGTAGAAGCTTGCCGTCTGCTACGGTGGCTGTGGTGGTGGAAGAAAACGATCTGGCTCCGATTTGCTGTGGCAGAAGAAATTAAGGTAGCCACTTACATTCAAAAAATTGATGTAGCTTGTTCTTGATTTCAGACTTTTGTCGATTTGGATGTTGACGATGCGCCGGTGAAAATGGCAGATTTTAGGAAGAAGAATGTCCATGCCGGTGGTGTTTGAGTGTTTTTTTGATGTATGTGATATTTTGTGGAGGAACAAATGAATTGACGGCGGGGCAATTAGGGTTTACCACATGGATGAAATAATTTTTGAAACTTCCAATTTTGTAGAATAACGTTTTGGGCCTATGGGCCCATAACACTTCATAATTCTTTTTTTTCTTTGTCTTGCTACAAACCAAGTATATAAATTCACTTTATAGTTGGATTACGCCTTAATAATTGCATCTTAGAAATAATTTTCTTAAGTCAAAGAATAATTTATATTTATAAAATAAAGAATATTCGACTTAGTATTATATAAAATAATATTTGTATAATATATTTATTTATATAAATAATAAATAAATATAATATAGCCGTGGTGTGTTCTAAAATTTTACAAAAATTCGTGTCGCTGTATCCGTGTCGTGTCGTGTCGTGTCGTGTCTGTGCATCATACAACCACACTTATCTCCTCTTTTATGAAGCCAAAATTTATGGACTTCATTTTAAATAACTCATCAAACAAACTTTTAATAACAATAGAAAAATAAGATATAAACAGTAAGCACGACACGATATGCTTTCTTAATTGTAAAATAGCAAAACATCATTCATTTCTTTTTATACAACGGTCGGCAACAACCATGAATTCCAAACACATAATGAACCAAATATTCATGAACATGGAATACTAATACTAAAAATACCAAATCAGAAAAGGATGTAAGATTCCGTAGGAAAAAAAAAGTGTAAAACCAAAAAGGTACAACGTTGTGTTACTTATTTAAAAGAATAAATAAGTGACAACAAGAACGCGATATGAAACTCTACCGGCATTCCATGAAAAGCAAGAGTTCTGATGAATTCCTTTTAATTTTGTTGAGAAAGCATTCACCTTCGCAATAGTTATAATCTATGTTGCATTGATATGGATACAGCGACGCAGATATGCACAACACGACACGGATACGATTGACACAGATTTTTTTGTTGAATTTTTCATGTGAAAAGTATTGGACACAGTATCCGATACGACAAAATGATACTTTTAAAAGTGTCGGTACATTACAGATTACAATCTTATCAGCCAGTGGATATCCGGCCTCGATGCTTTTACCCACATGTTCATCAAAGAGAAGAAAAATGGTAAGGAAGTATTTAATTTTACACTTAAATAGTTCACCATATGACTATATGAGTAATTCTTTTTCTAATTATTTTTAATGTACTCAGTTAATTCACGGTAAACAGATCAACAAATTTGAAAAATAAATAAAACTAGTTATTCTCGCACATTCGTTGCGTGCGCAAATAAAAATCATAATATTTAAATATATTAAAATTAATTTTTATATGGGGGGAATGTTTGAAAACTCCCCATGGGTTTGAAAACTTCCTTTTAGCTCCCCATTTTCAAATATATCATTTGGGGTTTTAGATACGCGATTCTGGGATTTAGATACGCGATTCTGGGATTTAGATACGTGATTTTTTCCTTGTATTTCAAATACATCATTTGGGGTTTTAGATACGCGATTCTTGAGTTTTAATACATCATTTTTGAAAATGGGGAGCTAAAAGGAATTGGACTTATCATTTGGGGAGTTTTCGGGAATTCCCCGTTTTTATATTAATATATATTTTATAATTATTTTTAATATAATTTTTAAATTATAATAAATAAATGAATAGCATAAAAGAATAATATACCGAACAACACTATTTTTGGAAAAACAAAAAAAAGATAAAAGAAAATTTAAAGTGAGGTTAGACAAAAGATAAGTTTAAAAAAATATTGTTGGAGTAATAAGATAAAAAGAAAAGAAGAGGAAAGAATGTAAGAGAAAAAAAATGGACAAAATATAAATAAGGAAAAAAAAAAAAGACACCAAAAGATCAAAACAGTTACTACTTGGGTCTTTCCTTTAATATAATAGTATAGATGATAAATGAATTACAACATTTCATTTCATTTTCAGGGAATTTTCCCCATTATCTAGAAACAAAGATATTCATTTAGATAAAATTAAAATTATACACCTACATTTAAATAAAAAGAAAATACACATATTAAAAAAACAATTACCTTATATTTTTGACAGTTTAGATCATATTTTTGGTTCATATATCAACTAGTACAATTCAAACAATTTATGCGATTGTCTGTGTCATTGGAAAGAAACAAAAAAAAAGGAAAAGGAAATTTTATTTTAGTTCTCGTTTTCATTTGAAATTGATATTTTATTGGTTGTCAAAAGGAAATGGAAAAAGAATATTAGTATTACTCAGCAAATATTAATATTAACATATTTAGTTTCTTTTAATCTAAGAATTTCACATGTTTATAACACCCATTGAATTATCTTACAAAATGTTAATATATGAAAATTAAAATGTATGTTTTTTAATATTTGAAGTTACGTCTGGCAATGAGTCGGATTGGAACTGGATAAGAAAATCAGAATCCGTATCATATAGGATTTTGAATTCATGTGTAATCGGAATGGATCAGATCTGCTAAAATATCAGATAGATTAATAATAAAATATAGTTTTTTTATAAAGAAATAAGTAAAAAATATAAATAACTAATATTTAACAAAGAATTATTATTATTTAATGAATTTGATGATTTTGTTTATATTCATTTAAAATAGGTTAATTTAAACATATTTTTTAAATAAATAATTCAAAATTTATTATTGTTTACATGATACATATGTGAAAATTTTAATTTTAATTATTTTATTTAATATTCTTTACTAATAAAATAATTAATTTAATTAAATATTATATAAAGTTGGATTGAAATTTTTGACTGTTCGAATTCTTTAATTCCATATTTAATCCAATTATTTCATATAACGGATATTCATATTCGGACATGATCGATCGAACATTTTTATCGGATGAATATACTAGGGGTGTCAAATGGATGGGTTGGATTAAATTTGGATTGGATTAAATGAATTGGATCCAAATGGATTGGATTGAAAATGGATTGAAATACTAGCGGATCCTTAATGGATTGGATTATAATGGATTTTGGCGGATCATTCATGGGTTAAACACCGGATTTTTAATGGATTTATACTTGATCTTAATGCCTAAAAGTCTAAAATGCCCCTCACTATCATATTTGACTTGTTTTACTCATTTTTTAATCGTTTGGTCCGTTTTTTACCCCTTCGACCTATTTTTAACCGGTTTTGGACATATATGTTATATTTTGATCCATTCGACCTATTTTCGATCCGTTTTGTGATTAAATAAACATTATTTAATACGTGAGTTGATGCATGTCTTCCCATTCTAATAAAATCCATTATTTATTTAATACGTGAGTTGATCCGTATCTTAATCTGGTATCCGTCGGGCACATTAAATAGGGACATACCAAAATCTTAATCTATTCAACGAACCTAACCGAAACCGAACCAATGCTAACCGAACCGAACCGATGCTGGTTCGATTCGATTTTGGTTAGTGATTTTTCAGTTTTCCGGTTTCGGTTCGGTTTCGATAAAAACCGATAAATTTTCGGTTTTTACCGAAAAACCGAACAAGAGCATTAATGAATATGATTTTACTTTGGATGGAGGCTAAGCTACATACATTTTTAAAATTGAAAACATCTTTGACTTTGGGGAAGAAAAGGTTCAGACATTTACTTGTTGCTATTGTATTTCAACTCTGTTTTTTCGAATATAGAGAGTTACAGAGAGTTGAGATGAAATTAATGTCTTTGATTTTTGAAACTCTGTTTTTTATTTTCAGGTTAGGTTATTTTCGGTTTTGGGGTAAATCAAATGGATCTCGGTTTCAGTTAGTTTTTAGGTTTTTCGGGGTTTTTTCCCATTTTTCTCTTTTTTTTTTTTTTTTTTTTATTTTATATTCAACTTCGGTTTTTTGGTAAATAACCGAAACCGAACTGAAATATTTCTGTTTTTATCGAACCGAAACCGAGTTACTTCGGTTCGATAAATGGTTAGTAAAAATGTTAACCGAAATTAATTTCGGTTAACCGAAACCGATTAACCGAAATTTCGATTTTTTTACAGAATGCTCACCCCTATACAGTATAGATGTACTTTGTTTAAGTATGAATGAGAAAATGAAATTTTCAATTTCAAGTTTTGAATAGATCTATATCTATATATATAGAGAGAGAGAGATACTGTATATAATAATATAATATATAGATAGATAGATAGATATAAATATATACAGTATCTATTCAAAGTACATAATATAATATATAGATAAATAGATAGATAGATAGATATGAATATATACAGTATCTATTCAAAGTATTGTATATGATCCGGCTCAAAATTGGTTCTGCTGAGTTGGAGGTCGAAATGGCAATCTCGGGTCGATCAGTCAAGAATTTGTAGACGTGGGCTCTTTAATCGATCTGAAAACACTCGAAACACACGTGAGCTCCAAGGCCAAATTGGGGACTTGGGGTTGGACCCAAGTTTGGCACTCCGACGCTCAAGTCAGTGGAAGGTCTTTAGAGAGAGAATTAAATGCTGAGAAGCGAAATAAATGCTCTTAAAATTGCTTACCAACTACTGTTCAAGACTTGGTATTTATAGTTAGGAGCAATTAACACAGTAGTGCGTGTACCGCAGCTATGTATTAAATGCTCTGCAGTCGATCGGGTCGTTTGTCGGGCGCCTGAGCGGGTGCCTTGGGGTCGGGTGTACCTTGTTTCCCTTTTGGGCGTAGACATGTACCGGGGGCATTAAATGCACTGTAGCGCGTCTAGCCTTGGCGAACCGGGGAGTTACACGTGTCCCGACAAAGATGCTTTAGGGCATCTTGTCGCCAGGTGACGTAGGAGCTCGATCCGAGAGGTCGGGGTCAAGCGAGCTGTGATGAAGCATGTCCGTGGTGGGGAACTCGCTAGTGGGGTCGAGTTCGATCCCAAGCCTTGCGCGGGATAAGAACGCTTCATGCGTGGTTCTCATGTAGGAACAAGGATGGCCCGTCCGTTGCGGATTAAATGATCGGATCGATCCCCTAGGGCATATGGGATCGGATCCGTCGTTCCTTAGGCGTAGGGGATCGGATCGATCCCCTGAGGCGTGAGGGATAGGATCGATCCCATAGGGCGTGAGGGATCGGATCGATCCCTTGAGACGTAAGGGATCGGATCGAGCCCTTGAGACGTGAGGGATCGGATCGACCCCTTGAGGCGTGAGGGATCGGATCGATCCCTTGAGGCGTGAGGGATCGGATCCGTCGTTCCTTAGGCCTAGGGGATCGGATCGATCCCTTGAGACGTAAGGGATCGGATCGATCCGTTGAAGCGTCAGGATCGGATCGATCCGCTAGGGCTTATGGGGTCGGATCCGTCGTTCCCGAAGGTGAGTGGGATCGGATCGATACACTAGGCGTGTGGGCTCGGACCGATCCCATGAGCCTTGGGATTCGTCGTTCCTTGATGGATCGATCTCAACTGGGGTAAGGGATCGAACTTGACCCACCATGGCGTAGGGGATCAGGTTCGATCCGCTGATCTTTTGGCGCGGGGACCTTGGTTCGCTTGAGGTGGCGAGATGTCCACGGGGCTTCCTCTAAGGCGTGCCACATGGCTCGGCCATTTTATGCCATATCAGAGGCCCCCCAAATTACCGGCGTGAATTTTCGCGGGGGTAATTTTCATCGCTTCGGTGATAGCCTTCGCGTCCTGATACGTTAAGTTCGGTCTTTGAGGCAAATAATGACAGCACCGTTTCGCGCTTCGAGGAAGAGCCGCGCGGTCTCCCGTGTGCGGTAATAGCATCGTTTCACGCTTCGAGGAAAAGTAACGCGGTCCCCTAGGCGTAAAAGTGGCTTCGTTTCGCGTATTGAGGGGAGAGGTGGCTCGGTCTTCTAGGTGCATTGATTGCCAAGGTGCGTACTTCGAGGGGTCATTTTCCCTCCCCTATAAATTAGGGGGCACTCTCCTTCCTCACTTCACACCTTCTAGCCAAACATTTCGATCCCTTCTCTAAGAGCATCAAGAGTTCGTCCCAAGGCGAAGAGAGAGAGAGAGGTAAATTTTGTCAACTCTTCGATCCCTTTTATTTCTTCTAAGTGAGAGAAAAATGTCGAGGAGGCCGTATATGCGTGTGGTCTCTGATGAGAGCGAGGTGGAGGAGCCGTTCACCCCGTCCGCGGGTTGCTCCGGTTCCGTGGGCGGCGTCCCCCCGTTGCCCAACACGGATTTCGGGTCATTCTTTGATTCTTCCGACGAGGTGCGGGTTCAGGAATTCCGGGCAAGCCGTGGCCGGGCTTCGTCCTCGAGACCCCGACGCCGGATCGAGGAAGCAGAGGAAGGCGGGGAAGAGGAAGAGGGGCCGGGGGAAGGTACTTCCGGCCGTTCCCGGGGGCGATCCGGGCATGTCTACCGGACTCTGTCCGACGTTGCCAAGAGAACGTCGACGCTGCCGGACAAAGAGTTTCGGGAAGTTCGCAATTGGTGCAGCGGGATGCCCGAGGGGGTTATGGCGCGGTTACCTTTAGAAGGGGAGACGGTAGGGGTTCCGCAATCCAAACATGCTTTCGGCCTGTACCATGCGACAATGAAGTATGGATTCCGATTTCCGACCCACCCGTTGGTGTCAACTTTTCTCGACCGGGTGAATCTGTGTCCGGCTCAGCTTGTGCCGAACTCCTACGCTTTGATGTATAGTGCGATCATCATTATAAAGTGTTTAGGTTTCGAGCCCCGATTTGAGGATTTTGGAGAGTTTTTTCTGCTTGTCAACTCTCCCAAATCTGGGGTCGGTTACTATTACCTCCAGGCCAGGTCGGGTCGGAAACTGGTTGAAATCCCGGTTACCTCTCATGGGCTTGGTTGGAAGGAAAAATTTTTCTTCATCGAATGCTCCACGCCTCTTCCCTTCCGTTCGACCTGGACAACCACGGAACCTAAAAAGCTCCCGACAAGGAAAAGCGCATGGCTTCACAAGAAGCGGGTTTTCGAGCTCCTGACCAACCTGGGCCCACTCGATCCTGATTACTTGACGAGGACGGGGCACTTGGTCGAGGCGGGTTTGGTCCCGGGGACGAGGTTGCGGAATTTCCACTTCGGTGAGCCTCCGCCTCAGGCCGGACCCGCCCGATCGGGTTACGTGCCAAACGATCCGTCACGGGGTCGAGTTCGATCCGCAATGTCGGATCGATATTGATCCGACTGGGGTCGGGATCGATTTTGTGGCCGGATTGACAGGATCCGTTTGAACCGGATCGTGTTTGAACTTTTGCTTTTACATATACTCATGTTCGGCGCCCTTCTTTTTCAAGGTACTAATCGATCCCTTTCTGCAGGTCTGCATATCTTAGCCATGAGTCGCGCGGAGAGGGTGAGGAGGATGATGAAGCTGAAAGAGGGCGAGTCGATCCCGCGGGATGAACGGGAAAGGATCGACCACGCTATAGCTTCGATCCACGGAGCTCTGCCGGAAGCTCAAGCCGCGGCCCAACAACCCCGTCGAAGGGTCCCCCCGAACCCTCAGTCCATGGAAGATATCCAAGAGCCGGGGCATGCCTCGGATGCGGTCGAGCCCGATCCTGAGGACCCCGATCAAGTAATAAATTTGGACCACTTAGATCTTTATTTCGACTTCGACGAAAATCTTTATGACCTGACTCTTCCCCAGGAGGAACAGCTGGAGTCTAACAGGCGCTTGAGAAAAAGGAAGAAGAAGGTGACTGTGGAAGAGGTGCCGATCGAAATCGAGGGGGATTCCAGCGGGTCGGATATTGAGAGTAAGTTGCTGAACTTCAAACAGACTCCACCACCTCAATGGCCCAGTGAACTCGAGAGAGTCCGGGAGGATGGATCGGTTCGGAACCTTGGCGTCGGGCACCCCGATATCAGCTTGTTGTCCTCACTTTTCAACACCGCTTGTGTAGTCGACGAACAACGCGTGATTCATAAGGAGCCGGTCGATCACCAGAGGTATAGGGTCAGCAAGGCTATCTTCGGCGTAAGTGCTTCCTCCTCATATCTGTTTCTCTCCCTCTCCTTGTGTTCGTCTCGATCCGTGTATTCTGTTCGAAATCGATCCGATCCCGAAATGGTCGGTATCGATCCGACACGGATATCGGATCTAGTTGATCCGTTGCATCGGGTCATTTTATTCTTGCGTATTCTTGTTTTTGGCTGAGCCATGACAATTCTCGTATCTTTGAACAGGATATCCTCCCAACTGTCATCAGTTTGTCCCAGAAGGCGGAGGTTTATCAAGAAGAGGTGGCCAAGTACAAGGAGAAGTACAGGGCTGCCAAGGCCATGCTGAGGTCAGCCAAGGCGGAGAAGGTAGCGGAGCTACAGGAACGGCTGGATGAGTTGATGAGCCTTAGGGAGGAAGAGGCTCAAACGCGTGCCGCGCGTGCCGCGGAGTTGCAGAGCGCCCTCGATCGGATGGAGGACTTGGAGAAAGTCCTACAGGCTCGTGAAACCGAACTCAATGAGATCCGGGCCGAAACCAAGGAGAGGGTCCAACAGGCGGAAGCGGTGTCCCGAGCGGCCGCATTGGCGGAAGGACAGGCCAAGATCGACGCCCTAGTGGAGTCTTTTCGGAAGGCTAAGGGCCCGATCGAGCAGTACGCGGTTCGTGAGTTTATGGAAGGTCCGGCCTTCGACGAGGCGAACACGGTCATGGCCGCGATCGACATGGAGGCTGGCTTTAGGATTGCGCGCAATCAGCTCAAGGCTCAGGGCCTGATTCCGGTCTCCTTCGACGAGTCTTCCATCGGCATAGACAAACTCGATCCGTATCCCGACCCGTTGGATGAAGATGGCGAGCCTCCGGTGGACATCGATTGGCGTCACCACAAATACGGGTTTGCCATAGACATGGCCTTCGCCAAGAGGGATAAGAGGGATCCCGTCTACGAGCTTCCTCCTCCGGTTGATATTGAGAGCTTCCTGCTATCGACCCGGCGCAGTCGAAAGAAATCCTCGGGCCGTACGGGCGCCTCGGGTTCATCTCCTTCTTAGCCTTGGTTGTTTCATGTATTTCTATTTATTTTAAAGACCATTTTCATTTGACCCAGCGGCCGGGGATGTCGCCGCGTGCACATTTTGATGCTTTATTTTCGCGCTTTATTTTCCACTACAATGTTCTTCGGATTTCATGCGTGGGGTGGTGGGTCGTGACCGACCCCTTTGTGCAATCGGATCAAGTTTGATCTCAGGTTACATGTCGGATCGAGTTCGACCTCGTTCGTTATAACGGATCGAGGTCGATCCGTTCTTGAGGTGGTCTGAGTTCGATCCACTTATTCTTGATGGATCGATTTCGATCCGTTGGGTGGATCGATTTCGATCCGATCATGAATGAAAAGTCAATTTGGATCCCCACTTGTACGGGTTTCGAATTTGGGGTCTTCCGTGCTAAGTATTTTCCATCGTTAGTCCCGTTCGCGTCGGGTCGTTTAACGACCTCGTTGGACTTGGGGATTTGTGAGTACGACAAAATAACCAAATAAATACATGATAGCATGATCGTGGATCGAATGCCAAATAAATGCAAATTATATAAAAACAACTGTTGACTTTCATCGAAATGATCGGACTCGATCCGTAGATGGGATCGGGACCGGGCTTTGAACGTGCTCCGGTTCGATCGACTATACAAGATAGGTGTTTTTATACATAAAACTTCTTCAGGTTGTGCGCGTTCCAGGGTCTTGGTAGGGGCACTCCGGCCATATCTTCGAGCTGATACGCCATGTTCTTGCCTACTTTTGTAACCCGGTAGGGACCCTCCCAATTGGGTTCGAGTTTTCCCACATGCTGGAGGACCTCTACCTTCTTCAACACTAGATCTCCGATCTGGAATGTACGGGGTCTGACGTTCTTGTTGTACGATCGGGTAGCGGCCGCCTTGTATTGCCTAATCTTCTGGTATGCGCGTTCGCGCTCTTCCTCAATCAGATCCAAGTCAGCGGACCGATTTTCGTTATTCCTATCGAGCTGGTATTGACTGACGCGGGCCGTTTCGTGTAGTAATTCCGATGGGATCACTGCCTCCGACCCGTATACCAGAGAGTAGGGGGTTTGGCCCGTCGCCGTTCTGGGGGTCGTTCGATAGGCCCAAAGGACCCCGTCGAGTTCGTCCGCCCACGCCCCCAGCTTGGCATCGAGGCGGGTCTTCAAATTTTGAATGATGATCCGGTTGGTGACTTCGGCTTGGCCGTTCGTTTGAGGGTGGCCGACGGTGGTGAACCTGAGGTCGATTCCGATATCCCGACAGTAGCTTTTGGTGTTCTCGCTTCGGAACTGGGGCCCATTGTCACAGATGAGAACCCTCGGGACTCCAAAGCGGCAGATTATACTCTTCCAGAGGAAATTTCTTATCACCGCGTCAGTTATCTTTGGGACTGCTTCGGCTTCAACCCATTTCGAGAAGTACTCGACGGCTACTATGGCGAAACGTTTTTGCCGAGGGGCCAGGGGGAAAGGACCAATAATGTCGATCCCCCATTGATCGAAGGGCCATGAGACGTCGATCGCGATCATGGTTGCGGGGTGCGTGTGTATGAGGTTGCCGTGTTTTTGGCACTTGGGGCATTTCATTGAGTGCAGCTTTGCGTCTTGGATTAGGGTCGGCCAGAAATACCCGCTTCTTAAGATCTTTTTAGCTAGTGCTCGACCCCCTGAGTGGTTCCCGCAGTTCCCTTCGTGGACTTCTTCTAACACATCTTTGGCCTGATTTGGGCGGAGGCACCTTAGCGGTGGACCCGTGAATGATTTCTTGAACAATCTCCCTTCGCGGTCCAATAGGTATAGCAGCGAGCGGTATTTCATCCGCCTCGCCTCTAACCGGCTTTGAGGTAGTGTCCCGTCCTTTAGGTAGGAGACCAAACTATCCATCCAACATGGCTCCTCCGGGTCGATCGCTGCGATATCGACCCGATCCGGGTCGATGACCCGGCCGGGTGAGACGTGAAATGAGATGGTCCCGTCCCGAGTGCCCTGAAGGCCGTTCGCGAGTTTGGACAATGCGTCCGCTCGGGTGTTTTCTTCACGGGGCACTTGCTCGATCCGAAATTCTTTGAATTTTGAGGCTAACTCTTTAACCATCTTGAGATAATCCGCCATCGATTCTTCCCTTGCCTCATACGTGCCGTTGACCTGACCCGCGACAAGCTGGGAGTCGGTCACGACGGCCAATCGGTCGACCCGATGTTCTGCAGCGAACTTTAGTCCTGCGATGAGTGCCTCGTATTCTGCTTCGTTATTGGTGGCCTTGAAGTCTAGGCGGACGGCAAAATCGAACTGTGTACCATCCGAACTGATTAGTGATATCCCCACCCCTCCCCCCTTGGAGGTCGATGAGCCGTCAACGTACATTGTCCAACTCAAGGGATCGGGGGCGTTCTTCGGGGGCTTCGTGTTCTTTTCGACTAAAAAGTCAGCCAGAACCTGAGCTTGTTGGGCGAGGCGAGGTTGGAAAGTGATGTCATGCTCGCTTAGCTCCACCGCCCATTTCATCATTCGACCCGGGACATCGGGTTTGGACAAGACTTGTCTAAGGGGTTGGTCGGTTAGCACCACAATCGGGTGCGCCTGGAAATAGGGTCGCAATTTCCGAGCCGCGTGTGTCAACGCGAAGACAAACTTTTCGATCTCAAGATAGTTTCGCTCTGCCCCGTGTAGGATTTTACTCAGATAATAGATGGGCATGTGTTTTCGATCCCTAATTGCGACGAGGACCGAACTAAAAGTTTCGTTGGAAAGGGAGAGATAGAGGTACAAGGTCTCCCCTTCGTTGGGTTTGGCCAACAACGGTGGAGATGCCAGGTACTCTTTAAGTTGCTCAAAGGCTCTATCACACTCCTCATTCCATTCGAACTTTTTTAGGTTTCGTAATATTTTGAAGAAGGGCAGGTTCCGTTCGGATGATCGGGATATGAACCGATTTAGGGAAATGATCCGGCCGACCAAAGATTGGACTTGGCTTATGCAGTCGGGTCGAGGTATGACCTGGATTGCCTTGATTTTGGCCGGGTTCGCTTCGATTCCCCGCTGGCTGACCATATAGCCGAGGAATTTTCCCCCTTCGACCCCAAAGGTGCATTTGTCCGGGTTAAGCTTCATACCGTACCCCCTGAGGATTTCAAACACTCGACCCAAGTGGCTGAGATGATCACATGCCCGCTTGCTCTTCACGATCATATCATCCACGTAGACTTCCATCGTTTTCCCGATCTCTTCCTTAAACATCTTGTTCACCAACCTCTGGTAGGTTGCTCCGGCATTTTTGAGGCCGAACGGCATTACTTTAAAACAGTAAATGCCCTTGATTGTTATAAAAGCGGTGTGGGGTTGATCTTCGGGTGCCATGGAGATCTGATAGTATCCCTGAAAGGCGTCCATCATGCTGAGCATTTCACAACCAGCTGTCGAATCGACGAGCTGATCGATCCGAGGGAGCGGGTAAGGGTCCTTTGGGCACGCCTTATTTAGATCCGTGAAATCGTTACACATTCTCCATTTACCCCCCGTCTTCTGTACCAAGACAACATTACATAGCCAATCGACATATTGGGCCGGGGTCACGTAACCCGCGTCGAGCAATTTATTGACCTCGGCCTCGATGATCTCGTTTCTTTCTTTGCTTTGCGTTCTTAGCTTCTGTTTTATGGGCCGGTGGGTGGGATCGAGTCCGAGGCGATGGCAGATCACCTTCGGGTCGATTCCCACGAGATCCTTCGCAGTCCACGCAAACACGTCTGCATTTTCTTGGAGGAACTCAATCATCATCATCTCGTGGTGGGGGTTCATGTTGGCCCCGATCTTCGTTGATTTGTTGCTGTCGTTCGGGTCGAGGGGTATGTGTTTCAAAGAGTCAGATGGCTCGATCCGACCCACTGCCTTCCTCTTTTGGGCTACGCGTGATCCTTCGGCGTCTAACTTGGGCGCAGCGAGATCGAGATCCGAGCTCGTGTAAGTCTGGAGATCAAGGCATTCGTTCGCGTCTTTTTCCTTGTCTTTTGGTTCCTTAAGGGTGATCGCATAACAAGCCCAGCTGTCCGGGACGTCACACTCCACTTCCCCGACCCCATTAGGGGTTGGCATTTTCAACTTCTGATGGTAGGTGGAGATTATGGCTCTGAATTGAATGAGGCCGGGTCGGCCAAAAATCATGTTGTAAGCTAGGGGCATGTTTACCACAACGTACTCGACCTCTTGGGTAACTCGCTGAGGCGATGTTCCCATCGAAGTGAGCAGTTTGATGCGCCCAAGCGGGACAACTTGGGATCCTCCGAAGCCGGATAGAGGTGTTCGGATTGGATCTAATTTCAAGTTATGCAGTTTCATTTTTACAAGCGTAGAGTAAAGGATAATGTTCGTGCTACTTCCATTGTCAACAAGGCATTTGGTTACATTGTAATTAGCCACTCCCAAGGTCACCACCATCGGACAACTAGGCGTTTCACCCTCCCGATGTGGGCCCGAGTGGCTGTCATTTTCGCTAAAACTAACCTCTTGCCTCTCCCACTCTCTGCTTTGCTCGATCTGGAGGACCTCCTCACGCGGTCCATTGTACTCTCGAGCCGCCCTTCGGATGTTCTTCTTCTTGGCAGCGTTGGAATCACCGCCCTCGTGCCCCCCGGCGATCATGTAGATTGTGCCGTTAGTCGGGGGGTTGTCCTCAGTCCTTTCGAGGGGCTGCTTTTCGGACCTTCTGGTCGGGGATCGGGATCGAGATCGATCCCGAGGCTGATCTTGGCTCCGACCGGCTTTCTCAGAATAGTGGTCGATCTTGCGAACAAAGTCCTTCAGGTGCCCTCCTCGGATGAGTCTTTCGATCTCGTCGCGGAGAGCGTTGCACTCCTCGGTGGTATGACCCCATTGCTGATGGTACCCGCAATACTTCCCTGATTTCTGGGCTTTGGGGCCTTCCCGGATGGTTTTGGGTTTGTTCAGGAGCTTTTTGTCCATGACTGTGAAGATCTGTTGGACGGTTGTATTGAGGGGGACATAGTTCCTCCGATCGATTTGGGCCGGCGGATCGACCCTGCCCTTCGATTTTTTTGACTCGAACCCCTTTCGGGTCGAGGTTGGCATCGACCCGTAGTGATGACTTTCTGGAGCGGGCGAAGGAGCGGGCCCGTGAGCTAACGCCATTTCCTCGACCCGCATGAAACCATGGGCGAGGTCTTGGATCTCAGTCAGGTTTTTGGGTCCGGCCCTGACTATCTCATCCGCCCAGAGACGGTTGCGTAGCGCTCGATGGACGACCGGAAGCAAGGTGTCCATCGTCGGGTCCTCGACCCGAACCACTTCCCTTGAGAATCGGGTGAAGAAGTCTCGAAGGGATTCCCCCTTTTCCTGTCGGAGGTTGTTGAGGTAAGAAGGAGGCAGTTTTTCCCCTGCCATGGAGGAGAAGTGAGCAAGGAACCGATCGGTAAAATGATTGTAGGTTCGAATGCATCGTGGCGGCAGGCGGATGAACCAGTCCTGCGCCGGGCCTGTTAGGGTGGTAACAAATATCTTGGCCCAAATCTGTTGTGGGTGGGCATGAAGCAACATTCTATTCTCGAAAGCGGTGACATGTTTTTCGGGATCGGTCGTCCCATTATACAGGGGCAACCCCGAGGGGATCCGATCTCCGTCGCAAGTTGTTCGGAGAATATCTTCAGAAAATGGGGAGGCTTCCTCCCTATCTGATCGATAGTGGAGGGGTCGGCGGCTCAACCCCGCGCGCAGATCGACCTGCCTCTGGGAGACCACTGATCCTTGGTCCCCCAGGCGGTCTTGCACTCGTCTGCGTGGCGGATCGACACATCGATCCGGGTCGTTCTCCTTACGGGCGGCAGCGATTCTAGCCGCCTGATCGCGGGCGGATCGAGTGGGTATCCGGGCCCGTAAATCATCGTATTCTTCATGGTCGTCATCGACCGTTCGTTTGCCGCGATTCGCGCGGCTAGGATGTTCCGAGTCCCCATGACCCTCCGACGGGACCTGTTTGCCTTCTCCCGCGGGCGGCGGGGGAGGTGCATATCCTTGGACCGGTACTTGGCCTGCGCCCGTCTGGGGGGGAAGGCCCCAGATAACCTGAACGGGTCCGCCGTTGAGTGGCTGGAGGTAATAGGGGACAGCAGACCCGTAAGTCTGTGCCGTGGGTCCCAGTCCACTGGCTATTACTGGGCTGGGGATAGTAGCAGGGCTCGCCCTTGGCAGCTCAGGGCGTCTCGGTTCCCGGCCCTCTATTTGGGCCTGTTCAATCTCAACCCTCCATTGATCGAGGAAGGTATCAAGGTCGGCCTGCGTAATGGCGACCCTTGGCGCGGCCTCGGGTTGAGGCATGATCACACTGGCGCTGGGGCCAGCGATCCCGACGGCGGGGGGAGCAGTGGGGAGATGACCAAGCGGCGCGTTGGTATCGTGCCTGCCTTTGGTGACCTCCTCCAGGTCCTCCTCCTGTCGGGTCTTCCTTGTGTTCACCATAATTGCAAGAAGAAAAAGAGTGTTTTACTCAAGATCGAGGTAGAGAGAAGTGTAGTGTTTCCCACAGACGGCGCCAAACTGATCCGGCTCAAAATTGGTTCTGCTGAGTTGGAGGTCGAAATGGCAATCTCGGGTCGATCAGTCAAGAATTTGTAGACGTGGGCTCTTTAATCGATCTGAAAACACTCGAAACACACGTGAGCTCCAAGGCCAAATTGGGGACTTGGGGTTGGACCCAAGTTTGGCACTCCGACGCTCAAGTCAGTGGAAGGTCTTTAGAGAGAGAATTAAATGCTGAGAAGCGAAATAAATGCTCTTAAAATTGCTTACCAACTACTGTTCAAGACTTGGTATTTATAGTTAGGAGCAATTAACACAGTAGTGCGTGTACCGCAGCTATGTATTAAATGCTCTGCAGTCGATCGGGTCGTTTGTCGGGCGCCTGAGCGGGTGCCTTGGGGTCG
The DNA here is from genome assembly GCA_037501455.1 of Lantana camara. Taxonomy (NCBI): domain Eukaryota; kingdom Viridiplantae; phylum Streptophyta; class Magnoliopsida; order Lamiales; family Verbenaceae; genus Lantana; species Lantana camara. The sequence continues at coordinate 94,339,538 of CM074857.1, read as the reverse complement.
GGTGTACCTTGTTTCCCTTTTGGGCGTAGACATGTACCGGGGGCATTAAATGCACTGTAGCGCGTCTAGCCTTGGCGAACCGGGGAGTTACACGTGTCCCGACAAAGATGCTTTAGGGCATCTTGTCGCCAGGTGACGTAGGAGCTCGATCCGAGAGGTCGGGGTCAAGCGAGCTGTGATGAAGCATGTCCGTGGTGGGGAACTCGCTAGTGGGGTCGAGTTCGATCCCAAGCCTTGCGCGGGATAAGAACGCTTCATGCGTGGTTCTCATGTAGGAACAAGGATGGCCCGTCCGTTGCGGATTAAATGATCGGATCGATCCCCTAGGGCATATGGGATCGGATCCGTCGTTCCTTAGGCGTAGGGGATCGGATCGATCCCCTGAGGCGTGAGGGATAGGATCGATCCCATAGGGCGTGAGGGATCGGATCGATCCCTTGAGACGTAAGGGATCGGATCGAGCCCTTGAGACGTGAGGGATCGGATCGACCCCTTGAGGCGTGAGGGATCGGATCGATCCCTTGAGGCGTGAGGGATCGGATCCGTCGTTCCTTAGGCCTAGGGGATCGGATCGATCCCTTGAGACGTAAGGGATCGGATCGATCCGTTGAAGCGTCAGGATCGGATCGATCCGCTAGGGCTTATGGGGTCGGATCCGTCGTTCCCGAAGGTGAGTGGGATCGGATCGATACACTAGGCGTGTGGGCTCGGACCGATCCCATGAGCCTTGGGATTCGTCGTTCCTTGATGGATCGATCTCAACTGGGGTAAGGGATCGAACTTGACCCACCATGGCGTAGGGGATCAGGTTCGATCCGCTGATCTTTTGGCGCGGGGACCTTGGTTCGCTTGAGGTGGCGAGATGTCCACGGGGCTTCCTCTAAGGCGTGCCACATGGCTCGGCCATTTTATGCCATATCAGTATATATATATATATTTTTTTACATTTTAAATATGTTTTTAAGGATAGTATTGTAATTCTTAATTAATGGCAAGGGTATAATAGTAATATCATATTAAAAGTAATTAGGGAGACTTAATCCATTTACAATTCATCTCAAATCCATTTTTAATCCAATTCAATCCATTAATAATCCATTAATCTTCCAATCCATATGGATCAATCCATAATTGATCCAATTTAAAACTTATTCAATCCAATCCAATCCAAATCAAATGGATTGGGTTGAATCCATGGATTTCAGTCCATTTTGCCACCCCTAGAATATACTAATGTTCGAATCGAATTCGGAATTAAAATCAGAGCAATTGACAGCCCAATGTGAAGTGAATATGAAAAAAAATTCCACAATTGGGCCGTTAATTTTGGGCCATGTTAAATTTGAGTCCACTTCACAAAATTAAAAATGCTTCAGAAAATGTGCGTGTAGCATAATAACATAGATAATGCGGATACTTGGAGTATGGAGAAATAATTCACAAAAGATTAAAAACATATGTTTCAGAAATCACAAATTCTATGAGATGATACGAATATATGAACACGTGTAAACATATAAATGGCAATAGTATATTTTTTTTTAATTTAGCACATATACAGATGTGTCCTGCGCGAACAATAAAATGAAAAGATCTTGACCATATATTTAAGAATATCCTCAAATACTTGATTCAGATTTTAACAATTAATCAACAATTTGAATCTATGATCTATGGATATAGACACGCAGAAACGAACGCAACACGATACGGATATGGCAATACGAACTTTTTAATGAATCTTTCATGTGAAGAGTGTTGGATACGATGTCTGGCATGAGTGTCCGACACAACACGATAGACAAAATGATATTTTTAAAAATATCATGGCATCTTAGATTTGAATAAAAACAATGTTGTTAGAAGTATGCATGGCTAGAACCCCCTGAAGGGGTCTGTAGCACCAAAAAAAGAAGTATGCATGTTATGTGAAAACTTGTCAAAACAAATAATATACACTGATATACCCTTGAATTTACCTACGAACAGTTCCTTTAGCATACTCTTAGATTTGGCCTTACGTATGGCATTATAGTCGTGAATATAAAACCAGCTAATGATTAGTAAATGCCAAGAACAAGGGATATACATAAGAATTAGAGATAAAATCATCAAAATAGCGACTAAAGTAATGTATCTTTTAATTCTAACAATATGGTTAAATGTGAAGGCTAAATTTCACAGATTATAATGGATATAGAAAGTCTTAGACATCTTATATATCGAAACCTAAATTATTTTTGTAAATGTGTTATATGTACGATACACACGTGATAAATTAGTAACAGAGAATCAACTAAAAAGATTGATTTTCTAAGAAAAATAGAATGAACGTATTAGAATAAATTCATATACAAGAAGTTAAATAAATTTTTTATTGTTATAAATAATGAATATTATGAATGCCCATTTGATTGTGTAATTGATTTATTTATGGGATTGATATCCATGATTAAGGTATTGATTAGCCAACCTTTTCCTTTTGTCTTGTATTACAGTACCTATAAATTGAGGATTATTGATCATTGTACATACATTCAAGAATTAATAAAATCCCTCTCTTCTCCCTCTATTCTCTTAGCATTATTCTGTTACTGTTCTTACTTTTAATCAATAGTTTCATAACACGTTATCAGCACGATTAGCTTAAAGGTTGGAGGTAGATTCAATTTGATAAAAAGATCCAAACAAAAACACAAGAATCTAATTCGCTTTCGGAAAAAGGTTAGTCTGATTTGATCCTACAGTGATATCAGAGTCTAAATTGTTCGTTTAAGATCTCTGTTATCAAAACTGTAATTCAATAAAATTATGTGTTAATCGTTGTTTCGATTATGCTCAGATTATAGGTTAATCTTTTGTGAGATTATACTCGAATTATATAGTAATCTTTATAAGATCCGTATAACCTTGTAATTTATCTTATGCTCTTACGGTAATATGAAATTATGTGAAATATGCATCTGTTGAAGATTACATCAATCAATAATTATTTGTTAATTATGTAGTTTTGTTATTTTGCGAGCTCTGTTAATTGTTTACTATATAAGTTGAACTATTTGTGAGATATCAAACGATAAAAATGAATATTTGTTTGTTGCAATGATTCAGAAGATTAGTTTACCCTCATTATAAAAACTTTAAAATTTCAATTACATAATAATAGGTTGAAGATTTGGTTGTATATGAATGCATCACCTTTATTGTGAATAAAGTAATATATTCATGTCTTTTATTACATACTTTTGGTATGTTAATCTTTTCGTACATCATGTCATTTCTATATAAATATGTGGATTTTTTTTCCTTTATGGAATAAAAGATTATATATGATTACATATAAAAATAAACACGTTATCAGCACGATATATATCATTTGTTCATAGTGATATATATGTTTGTTCAATTTGGAATATGAAACTTTAGCTTTCGCCGCTTAACATGATCGATCGACTACCTGATATCAATATCATAGTCCTTGATATTTGCTTCCTTAGTATTAAATATATATTGATGTGAAATGAATAATATCAATATGTCGATATTATTATATATCGTTCTGAATATTGGAAGCTTTTGGTTTATATATTTCGATCAAAGTTTATTGGAGAATTTAATTTTGATTTTATAATTCTCTAGAAGTAGCAATTTTGACGAGAAAGATGTGAACAATATTGTTCTTGTATCATGTTGGTTGAAATATTAATAAGTTGTTGATAAATCATGAATGATTGACCATTCCCTGAAGTGAATGAGATAATGCATCGCATTATAAATAAGAAAAAAATGAGTCCATGAAGAGAATGAGATAATGCATCACATTATCAATAAGAAAAATGAATCCACGAATTGGGGCAGAAGTATTATGATCGCCCTCATGATTATAATTATAATTATCCAAACCACCAGAAACGGTACAAAATGATATATAGGAGATACTCCATCAAAATGATTATAAATTCGACTTTATCCCTATATATGAAAAATGCCTCATGTACTGTAGTACGTCGGATTGAGTACTTAATCAAATTATCGAGTTTTCAATTATATAAATATCTATAAATAAAATTGTCATATGGACAAGTTACTTCAATGACACTTATATATCAATATAATTTTTTTATTGGGGAATAAACTTATAATTTGAATTTCGTTTATGTTAATCTTCCTCATGTTGTTTACAACTCAAGTATCAAAGTTTTTAATTACTTGCTTCATTCTCTTAATTTGTTTTCTTTTATAATAAAATGAGTATGGATTTTCCCCAACATTCAACTGGATCCAAAACAAATGAAAAAGATATATGTCTCATAGAAGCAAAAAAATATTTTTCTTCCTTACTTATGAAAGAAGCAAATGTTAACACTATATCTGGTAGTACAAAAATAATTGAAGGATTTGGGAAAGCAAATATATGTTCCCTGGAGGAACGAAACTCATCATTGAAGATGCATTATTTTCTGGTAAGTCTCAAAGAAACTTATTAAGTTTCAAAGATATTCAGCGAAATGGTTACCATATTGAAACTACAAATGATGGTAAGATTGAATATCTTTACATTACCACAACCCTAACAGGTAAAAAGTATGTGTTGGAAAAATTACCTGCGCTTTCCTCTGGCTTGTACTACACAAATATCAGCATGATTGAAACACGTGCGATAGTAAACCAGAAGTTTACTAATCCAAATACATTTATTATTTGGCATGATCGATTGAGTCATCCTGGATCAATTATGATGCGAAAAATTATTGAGAATTCAAATGGGCATCCATTGAAGAATCAGAAGATTCTTCAAGTTAAAGAATTCTCTTGTGCTGCTTGTTCTCAAGGTAAACTGATCACGAGACCATCATTAACTAAAGTTGGAATTGAATCACCTGCATTTTTGGAATGTATTCTAAGTGACATATGTGGGCCTATTCATCTACCACGTGGACCATTTTAGGTACTTTATGATTTTAATTGATGCATCTACTAGATGGTCACATGTGTGTTGATTATGAACTTGCAACCTAGCCTTTGCAAGATTATTAGCCTAAACGATTCGTTCTTGATTATACAGGGGAGCTTATGTCTCAGGCTTTTATTGATTATTGTATGTCTATGAGAATAAAAGTAGAAAAGTCTGTTGTTCATGTACACATACAAAATGGTTTAGCAAAATCATTATTAAATGCCTCCAATTAATAGCTAGACCATTACTTATGAGAACAAATCTCCCTATCTCTACAAGGGGATATGATATATTAGATGAAGTAGCACTTATACGCATCAGACTATCAAATTACTATGAATTCTCCCAATTACAATTGGCTTTTGGTCAGGAGCCTAATATTTTCCATCTCAGAATTTTTAGATGTGCGGTATATAATTCTATTGCACCACCACAATGCACGAAGATGGGTTCTCAAATGAGATTAGAAAAATATGTTGGATATGATTTTCCTTCTATAATTCAATATCTTGAATCAATCACTGGGGATTTATTGATAGCAAGGTTTGCTGGTTGTCATTTTGATGAAACAATTTTTCCAAAATTAGGGGGAGAAAATAAAAGGTTGGGAAAAGAAATTACTTGGAATACATTATTTTTGAATCATTTAGATCCTCGAACAAAATAATGTGAATAAGAGATTCAAAAGATAATTTATTTACAAAATATTGCAAATCAACTGCCAGATGCATTTACTGACCCAAAAAGAGTCACCAAGTCTCATATCCCAGCTGTAAATGCCTCAATTAGAATCGGACTAATCCCAGAAGGGCAGTCTATTCAAGCAAATGAATCCAAACCACGCTTAAAGCGTGGGAGATCAGTCGGTTCCAAGGATAAGAATCCTGAAAAAGGAAATAAGCAAATGATCAAAATGATCAACAGTGAGGAGGCTAATGCTCAAACAAGACATAACTACGAATAAAGCTTTAGAAGAAGCACAGGTACCTGTAAATATGAAAAATGAAGAGATCTCAATTAGTTATGTCAGAAATGAAACCGAAGGAATACAATTGTCGACAATATCCTTGCACATAATGTAGCTACAAATATTTTATAAGAAAAATGAGGATCTTGAATCAAAAAATCTGTTGAAGAATGCAGAAATTGAAATGATTGGCCAAAATGGATAGATGCAATTCAAGAAAATCTTAATTCACTTCCTAAACGTGAAGTTTTGGACCAGTAGTCCAAACACCTGATAATATAAAACCAGTGGGGTACAAGTGGATATTTTTACGAAAATACAACAAATAAAATAAAGTAATATGAATATGAAGCACGACTTCGGGCACAAGGATTTCCACAAAAACCTGGCATTGATTATGAAGAAACTTACTCTACTGTGGTGGGTGCAATTACGTTTAGATCTCTCATTAGTCTGGTAGTAGATGAAAGACTTGATGTGCATCTATTGGACGTTGTTGCAACATACTTATATAAATCACTTGATAATAAAATTTATATGAAAATTCCTGAAGGTTTCAAGATGCCTGAAGCATATAAAAGTTCCCGGAAAAAATATTCAATAAAATTACAAAGATCATTAAACGGATTAAACAATCTGGGCGGATATGGTATAATCGCCTTAGTGAAATGATTCTATTCATCCTTGTGTCTTAGTAAAGAGGTTTGGATCAAAATTTGTTTTAGTTATTGTATGCATCGATGACTTAAATATCATTGGGACTCCTGAAGAGTTATCAAACGCAATGAATTATTTAAATGAAAGACCTTGGAAGGACAAAATTTTGCATCGAATTAGAAATTGCCCATTGCAAAAGTGGAATATTTGTTCATCAATCGGCATGTACCGAAATGATTATAAAACGATTTTATATGGATAAGGCACATCCATTGAGTACCCCGATGGTTGTGAGATCACTAGATATAACAAAAGATCCATTCCGGCCTAAGGAATATGATGAAGAAATTCTTGGTCCTGAAGTACCATATCTTATCACTATTGTGACATTAATGTATTTTGTTAATAATATAAGGCAACACATAGTATTTTCAGTGAACTACTATCTAGATTTAACTCATTTCCAATTCGAAGATATTAGAGTTAAATTAAATAAATTTTGATATCTACGTGAAATATCTTATATGAGCTTATTTTATTCATATAATTATGTTCCTCTATTTAATGACTATCAAGATGCAGGTGATAACTCGTTAATTTACCATTTTTATGATGGAATTAGACCCCGAATTGTGATTAAATTGATATTATCTTGAAAGAAATTGATAATTTGTTGTTTTATTGTAGATTTCGGGTTCGAACGTGAAATTGTTGAGAGTTTGATCATTTTATGAGTGAATTCTCATGAAAAGGGGGGCCAACCGCGACCGGACTTAGTGTGTTGCCGCGCTGCATGGAGGTTTATTGTTTACGAAATTAGAAAGCAATGTTGGAGTTGTGCATATTTGTGGCTACATGCATGGAATTAATAAAGCCCAAATTGTTCTTTGATGGGATACACTTTCATTCTTGGAAACAATTGAAGGTGGGCTTGCGTGCTCCTCAATTAAGTGGGCTACACTTTTATTTGGAATTAATTTGGGCTGCACGTATTTAATATGCTTGGAGTATGTTGGAGAAGCCCGGTTGGCTTGGCGTGGGTCTATGGGATGTATGTTGGAATTATTAAGAGTGGGCCATGGACTTGACTTGGAGGGCAAGAAGCACGAGCCTAATTGCATGAGGATTTGGAGACTTTGGCTTATATAAACAATATGGGACAGCAGCTTAGAAGAATCACGTAACAAAGTTGGGACGACGCACAGCAACTCTTGGGGAGTGAAGACGCGAGCAACACGAAGCGACTTCGGGAGTTTTTCTTGTTTTTAATTTCTTTCTTCTTTAGACAATTTAGTTTATTTATGTTAAAGAATTTCTCTATTGTTTTTATGGATTTTAGTAGCTAAGTTTTTAATTATCTAGCTAGGGATTAAGATTCGATTTTAGATATTGTGAGACCTAAACGTTTTTATTAATTCATTATTTCGGCATTTATCTTATCTCCGTGTTTCGTGTTTATTGTGATTAGGCAATTTCGGGATAGTGCACGATCTCTAGGTTGTTTTAATTTGCATATAGCCATTCATGATGCTTGAATTGTATGTAAAGTTGATTGATAAATTGTGGTAAATTAGTGGCAGGGTTTTAGCGATAACATTCCTCGTTCACTAAGGGATTTGATAATCTAATTTAAATCTTGCGTGTGTCACGACTTGGTTAATTAGGATTGATGTTTTTATAGTTCTTAATGCTGCAGATTCATTAAATCCTGTCGAGTGTCTCTAGGGGTTGTGAATTTGTTAGGGAAGATAACTGTCGAGTGTCTCTAGGCTATTCGATTAATTAAGTAAAAACGAGGTTGAGTCGAGTGTCTCTATCAACTATAGTCAATCTGTCTGAATAACTTGAATTTATCCTTGAGTCAATGATCAATATAACAATTCGAATCGAATATCCCTGGCTAGGTAATTTTCCCTCTGATTGATTTAATCCTACGTGACTTGCTTGATAGTTTTAATTAGTTTTTAATTCTTGTTAGTTTATTTTAATTGCATACCTTAGTTTTAATAATTCAAAACCCCACTCTTTAATTGTTTCTTTTCGTGAATAACTTGGAATTGTGAGAAATAAATCAACCAGTCTCTGTGGATCGATCCTGTTTGCACTATACTCTGTGTTTAGTTGTTAAATAGGAACTTTATTTATTTTTTGACGGATTCGACACCTGTCAGCAGGATATCTATTTTGATGCCATAAAGCTCAACATATTTCAACAAAGTTCTTTTTCGCGCATGACTTTCAGAAGAATGCAGACATAGATGCATACAAATATGTTCGAGTGAAAATCTGACCAATATATTTGAGGAGTTGATATATAAGATTGGAATGTGTCGATATAAAGATATTAAGTGATGTCATCATGAGGGGGAGTGGATACGCGATGTACTCTTTTCCTTTGCTGAGGTTTTGTCCCATTGGGTTTTCCTAGTGAAGGTTTTTAACGAGGCAGCCCAATATGCGTACTCCATGAATATTTTTTTAGCAAGCACCACAATGGACATTCAAGGGGGAGTGTCATAAATAATGAATATTATTAATGCCCATTGATTGTGTAATTGATTTATTTATGGGATTGATATCCATGATTAAGGTATTGATTAGTCAACCTTTCATTTTGTCTTGTATTACAGTACCTATAAATTGAGGCTTATTGATCATTGTACATACACTCAAGAATTAATAAAATCCCTCTCTTCTCCCTCTATTCTCTTAGCATTATTCTGTTACTGTTCTTACTTTTAATCAATAGTTTCATAACATTTATAAGATATATTGAGAATACAATTAAATGTTGGAGACATACCCAAAGGCCTAGACTAGGCCGAAAACTCAAGTCACTTAGTTCGAAGGTGTAGCTTGCAAGAAAGGCTTATGCCAGATTAGTCAGCCCGCAGACGTACAAAAAAAATAGATAGGATATGAAATTCTTGTAGAGTAGCGTGCAAATAATAATAATAGGAAGAGATTACATCGAATCTAAAGTAAATTAGAAAACCTAGAAGTGAGAAGATTATTATAATCATAGGCGATCACTTCTTTATATGCATTACGTGTTTTGTGTGTTTTCAATTATGTGCGCATGTACAAGAACTTCCCTAATCCATTAGTGTTGTTAGGGCTTTGTCATTTGGGTTGATAACACATGAAACAAGGCCTAACTCAAGTCGGATTAGAATTTACTCCAAGTCAATGAGCCGAATAAACAGTGAGAGTGTCAATTAAGCTCTGTTCTGACTTGCTTGTGGGATTGTGTTCTTAAGAATTAATCATCCTGTTTCATGGGGTGTAAAGTGCATTGTCGATACGTACGCAACACATAAGCGTGCTCGCTACTTAGAACGATTGCACTGATGTGTCCCACATGAGAAGATTCCTAAATGGGCAAGGAAGTTGTCACTTTTAGGAAGAGAAAACTTTCAGATTAGAAAATATCTCACGGGTCAATGTGATTCATTTATCCCAGTGTTTTGAAAACCGGACCGGCCCGGCCGGTCCAACCGGTTCGATCGGTGACCGGTGCCTTGTCCGGTCCGGACTGACCATCAAAACCGGCGGGATTCGGACCAGTCTAGGGCAGGAAAAACCGTTCGGTTAACCGGGCGGTTTTGGCCATAAGAACCGGACCGGACCGCCGGTTCACTTAATATCAAACTTTATAAAATAAAAAAAAAAGAAAGAAAGAAAGATATTTTCTCCCTTGAACCCTAACCCTTTTGCGCTGCGCTGCTGTCTTCATGGTCACCCTCAAGCGGTGCACCTGCGTTCATCACCATTTCTGGCAGTAAGAACAGAAAAAATATAAAAGATTTGTTCTTGGTTGGCAAGTAAGATTCCTCCCAATTCCCACAAGTACACCAGTTCTGTGGACCTTATTTGAAAAGATAAAAGAAATGGATTGGTTTTTTTGAACATCATGTAGAAGTAGAAAAAAAAGATTATAGTCAAGATTATCGATGGAAATTAACTGAAAGAAAATTATAGAGGAAAGAGTCGAGGAACAACAAAAAACTACTAAAATTACATTGATTTTTATAGAAAATAATCAAAATATATAAATACATATCCCTTAATATTAGGTAGCAAATCCCTGATTAAGAGTTTTGCTTGTTTAAATTTCAATTATTTTGATAATTTGATCCCTCAAAATTAAATTTATTATTTTATTTTTTAATTTATATATATCCTTAAACATAACCTTAAATTATTATATTTTTAAATTATAGAAATTTGTTAGATATCTTTTAAAAAATATTAATTTTCTTAAGTATTTACATTTTAAATCTATTTTATTGGTGTATAATATTATATAAATATACATATATTTAATAAAATAATAATTATTTATTTAGTACGTCATACCGGTTCGACCGGTGGTTGAACCGGTCGAACCGATCCGACCAGTAACCAGTAAGGCCACCGGTTCGCCCTCCGGTCCGGTTTTGAAAACATTGATTTATCCTTAGACTTGATTTTCCACAATGTCTCATATGAGTTGACTAGGTAATATTTGATATAGGTTCAAAAGGGTGTCGCCATTAGAAACCTGAATTGCAACCTCTGTTAGGATTACAAAAGTGGCATATGCAAGCGTGTGAGAATCACAAGGGTCTCATCTTCAAGCATATGTAATCAACAGCTAGGATCAACCTAAATTAGCCAACAAATTCAAGGGCATTCTTGTCCCATCCCTTCATAAATTGCACCTCTCAAACCCCTACAACAAACTTTCAGTTACAAGGGCACTTTGGTCTTTTCAGTGTTCCATTTCCCCTCACTTTCTTTACTTAAGAGACTGCAACTCACCACTCTCTTTGGTTCTTGTGGGTGGTTTTCTTTGAGATAAGAGATTAGAGAGAGAAGAAAGATAAGGATCTACACTTGCTTAATGTAAGAAGATCGATTGCATAAGTCGTTCATATGCCATCATAAAACCCTTGGTCAAGATAGTTTATCGAGAGATCAAGAAAAGGGTTTCTTGGATTGAGATCAAATGAATATGTAACGAACTTATCTTTAAGATTAAGATTAGTGACTCTCGTTGTTCTCATGCTCTAAATCTTAATCGAGAGATGAGATTGTAGGAGCTAGATCGTATGTCATTGACTAAAAGGTTCTTTCGATTTAATTTGTTATTTGGTTAGGGGTCACACACCTGTTGCTAGACTACAACCGTGTGATATGTGGATTGATTAATTAATAAGTGTATTAATTAATTAGGATCATTGTTAATCAAATAATGAATCTAGAGGGTCATGAGGTATTGTTGAAAAGATCAACAGATTAAAATGAGACCATATGCGTATGGTACACATGTGAAGCGTGAGGTAGACAACAAAGGTTTTTTTGAAGAGGTGGTGTCTGGCTTCCTGGGGATGTTTTTCTTGGAGATATTTTGGGGTCAACAAATGTCTAGCTTGGAGTTTTCAAGGCTACAAAGTCGAGTGGCGTTTTACACATTACAATTGCTTTGATACTTATTTTGTGGGTGATAGTGCTTGGAATTGTTATTTCCTTGTGGGGTAGGGCGATGAGAGTTTGGAGTGGATTCGGAGTGATAAGTGTGTTTCTTTTCGGTGTCGATCTTGGTTTTTGGGGTCCGTTTGTTTAATGTGATGTTTTCTTTGGTGATCCCAGTCACCATTGTGTTTGAGTGTTGTTCTCTATTTTATTTGTTGATGTACTTTATGAATTTCCCTTTGTAACCAGTTTGGTTGGTTTATATATGTTATGACTTACGAGGACTTCGATAAAAACTCCTTGGGTTTTTTGACTCCATTTCCTTAAAAAAAAAAAAAAGAAATCAAATCAAATCAACATCATAAAGTTTAAAAGAAATTAATTTAAAAATCAAATTACATCATATATTGTCATATCTCAAAAGGATCTTTTATATAGAGCAAGAGTTCACGGATTTCTCATGGGATTTACTATAATCTGTTCTTATCTTAGTCCACCGTAGTTTATCTTCAGAAGAACTCTGTTGGGTTACTTATTGTTTACCTTTGAGACACAATCAATTACTATTTCTAAAAAGTTCAATAAAAGTTAATGTTTTTAAACCTAACTTATTCAATAAATTTAATTATTAAAAGTAGTTAAAATAAACTATACAAACAATAGTTAATGTTTTAATCAACTTATTCAATCAATTTAATTATTAAAAATATTTAGAACAAACTATACAAAAAATGTGCTCCCTATTATTTTCAATTTTCAACCAAGTTTTGGACATCTGGCCCTTTCATAATACAGTAAATACAATTTCTTGGAATTGACTTTTTCATCTTTAATATGAGCAAGCAATTTATCAAATTCCCATAGGCGCTCTGTCACCAACTCACTCTTCCTCAATTCCTGCTGCTTTCCCACCTCACTCAAACACATGTATACACACATATACTCTATGTAAGTCAATATATATATACATACAAAAGAAAAGACAAACCGAGTGCGAGGGTTCTGCTGAAATTCTGATACTTTCCTTCAACCTTCAAAAACCCTTCTGGTTCTTTTCTGGCTTCAGAATTCTACTTTAATTCCTTCTCTCTCTTCGGTTAGAGGGTGACCATGCAACGCTGAAGAGGGAAAGTTGGGGTTTTTTTGTAATTTTTTAAATTAATATTTGGTTTCAGTTTGTTTCATTCTATTTGTTGATCGGAGAAGAATACAGGCATGGGGAAGGAAGACCAAACGAGGTCTCTGTTCGGGATATCTTTAACAGATAGGCCCACATGGCAACAGTTTCTCATCTGTTCTTCGGGCTTCTTCTTTGGATATCTTGTCAATGGAGTTTGCGAGGTATCGCTTACGCACCTTCACTGTTTGCTGTTATGCGTGTGTCTGTGTTGGGTTAAATTTTGATTTTTGATATTGGACTATTTGATTTTGCTTCTTGTTAGTAAATTTTGGCTTTAATTGCTGTTTTTTTCTTGGATTATTCTTCTTGGCATGCTCTGTTGTCTGCTTCTTCTGTATGAGCGAAGATCAGGTTTGAATAATTGAGTTCACATTTTAATCAAGTTTTTGTCCTGTTTCATTCCTATTCCTGGTCAAAGGTTAATTGTTGAAATGATTTTTTTTATGGGTTTTTGCAATAACTTCATATTTTGGCTTTGGTTATGGTAATCGTGATTTCTTGTTTCTGTGCTTTTTCATAACATTATTGCAGCCTTATTGTTGGCATGATCCTCAGATCTGAACTTTTGGTTAATTATGAGTTATAAATTGCGAAAGTTGACTAATTGATGATTTTCAATAATTCTTTCTGCAGGAGTATGTATATAACCGCCTACAATTCAGGTCAGTTCATGTTCAAAGTTCAAACTGAATTAACTTTATTTTAGTGCTTCTTAAATTAGATAATTCAGCTTCAGAACAAATCTTTACAGAGAAATGTGGTTGTTTTGTGCAGCTATGGCTGGTATTTCACCTTTGTACAAGGCTTTGTATATTTGGTGCTGATATCCCTAAATGGCTTCACCACAAAGCAAATGGTGAATCCATGGAAAACATATGTGAAGCTCTCCGCTGTGCTTATGGGCTCTCATGGACTGACAAAGGGCTCCTTGGCTTATCTTAATTATCCCGCACAAATCATGTTTAAGTCCACAAAGGTAAAGTCCTAATCCACATTATAAAATTTTGATAATATATGGTCAACTTTCTTATATTTATGTTTGTTTGTCATGATTAGACCGATTCAACATTTGAATCTCAACCCCTTTTGTGGCTGTTTGATTGTTTCTTGCAAGTTGCAAGAGGCAGTTTAAATCTCTATTATACATAGAAAGGTCGTATTGACTTTGTATAATGTCATATATAATTAGGCACTTGATGTATTTATTAGTAGCTTTAATTTTAAATATAAGGTAAATTACATCTAAACCCCTTGAAGTGTCCTCCCATTAGTCTCGGAAATTACACTTTCAACCCTTCTGATTTGCTAACGGATTGAAAGCACCCCTTCCGTTGGCTATGTTATGAATTAAGACATTTTAAGTTCAGATTTTGATTTTCACTATCACCAGTGAGTTCCATAAGGTGGTAGTGACTTCATACTAATTGTGATAAAATTTGACTGTCTCGATTGTGTAATACGGGTTTTGAGAAGGTTCGATGGCCCAGTGGTTCCATGAGGATTGATTTTGAGAAGCTCTGGTAGTGCTGATTGTTCAATATTGATATGCTTGATAAATTTTAACACTACGAAACAAACTTTTTTAAAAAAAAACTAATAATTTAAAGGCCTTACAGAGCCTAATGGTAGACCGTGTTTGTAATCCATTAGCAAACTATAAGGTATGAAAGTGTATCCGTAAAACTAAGGTATCCATGTATAAATATGCCTAACCTTAAGGGGTCTAAATGTAATTTATTCTAATATATACTGATATATGTCAATATTAGAAAAAGTGAACATAGCCTAATTTGTCAATACTTGTTAAATTGCTTTAATTGATTGTTTTTATTTTGGCGATGGAAAATAGGTGCTACCTGTGATGGTGATGGGAGCATTTATCCCGGGTTTGAGAAGGAAATATCCCGTTCACGAATACATCTCTGCAATCCTCCTAGTTATTGGCCTCATTCTTTTCACCTTAGCTGATGCAAACACTTCTCCAAATTTTAGTGTAATTGGTGTTGTGATGATTGTGGGCGCTCTTATCATGGACTCGTTCCTAGGTAACCTGCAGGAAGCAATTTTTACAATGAATCCCGAAACCACTCAGGTACATACATACATTGCACGTCAAGAATTCTTGTATCGAACCATTATGGGTCCCACCTATGCACCAAATGGTTCAGATTGAACTGCATATTCGATTTATTCTAGAAAAATGTTTTACATACAAAATACAAAGTAATATGAACTTTAGTTTCTTGCAATTGCTTTTGGTCAATACATTATGCGTGGCCTTGAGGGAAAATTAATAAGATATAATAATCTTTTTGACTTACCTAAATTTTTCTGCAGATGGAGATGCTATTTTGCTCGACAGTGGTTGGTTTGCCTTTTCTTTTACCACCCATGATATTGACAGGAGAACTATTGACGGCGTGGAAATCTTGTTATGAGGTAAATCAATTGTTGATAGTTAAATTTCATCTCATGAGGTTATTTCAACTTTCAGACAATAACCTCGTATTTTAAATTAAAACTTGCTTGGTCTGGCTGATGTTATATAAGTATTCAGCATTTGCTTTTAATCTGCAGCATCCCTATGTCTACGGCGTGCTAGTATTTGAAGCAATGGCTACATTTATAGGCCAAGTCTCGGTTCTATCACTCATTGCAATTTTTGGGGCTGCAACCACTGCTATGGTAATGAAACCTTTTAGTTTTAATTAGGGGTAATTACTGGCATACCCAAAGGTCTGGCCTAATGACAAAAGCTCTCCTTCGCTTCTCATGATGTTTGAAAAATTACAAAACTTCCCCTGACAAACTCTAAGATTTGACCCAACGCATGCTATTGTAGTTGTGAATTAAACTCAAATATTGATTAGCTAGTGTCGCAAAATAGGGCAGCTATAAAGAGATAGAAATGTAAACACCAAATTTATCAATCGATCGAGATGGAATGTGAATTCTTTGACAGGGTAAGTTTTTGTAATTTCTCAAACCATAAGGTGAAACTTGTGTGCTTATGTCAAACCTTAGGTTATGTCGGTATAATTATTCATTCGATTCTCTTTGTTACTTTTGAAGCAATAACAATTCAAACTTCCGTCTATCTCTCGTTCTGATATGAACTTAATTATGCAGATAACAACAGCAAGGAAGGCAGTGACATTGTTGTTGTCTTACTTACTTTTCACAAAACCGCTAACCGAACAACATGGTTCAGGACTCCTCCTCATAGGCATGGGGATTGTACTGAAACTTGTTCCCGATAGCAAACCCAATCCCTCCCCACAACTGAGACAATCCCATTCGAATGAAAGTAAGAAACGGGTGGGAACTGGAGAAGATGGAGACGATGAAGAGAAACAGCAATTAGTCTAAGCTTATGGGTTTCAATTAGTTAGGATATTCCTTATGTATTTGTGTTTTTTCAATTTTTCTATACAAAGATGAGAGACATTATTGAATGTGTTTTTTCATTTATTTAATTTTTTGAGGGTGGAATTTTGCTTCAACTTCATATGTACACAAGTCGGATCAAGTTGATGTTATCTTTTATGGAAATAAAATTGTGTAGAAGTCTTGTTTTCCTTTTGTAGTTTTTTTTTTTTTTTATTCTAACAAAATAATATTATAGAGTATAAATGTGAGAACATATAAATATATTATGTAAGTTGTGATTGCATCTTCTTTTTGAAAAGCAAATAAATTAGATTCTATGAAACTTAATTTTCACGGATCGCATTAACTTTTCTTTTTTTAGAAAGTATTATATAATTTATGTCATTTGCAATAAACTTTTATTTAGTCATGTAGAGTTAGTTTACTTGAAAGGAAAAGGAGTGTTAGCTATTTAATACTCCCTTAAATGATGTTTACTTCATCATTTTCATGACCTTAGATAAAAGTTTAGGCCTTAGACAAACTTAGAAAAACAAATGAATACGCTGCATTGTATGAAGAAGAATACAGCGGGAAAAAACATCATCAAAAAAAAAAAAAAAAAAAAAAACAAAAATATCACGGATACCCAAACCTGATCCGTAGTAGTAATATTATTATTATTATTATTATTATTATTTTATCTATCTATATATATATATATCTTCTTTTTTTAGTTAATTTGATAGATTTAGTTTTTGGAGTAGGGAATGTGGTCCATTTCCCCATTTTCTTAATTTTTGGAATTTTCCGAGTACATCTTTGAGGCCAGTGTTTTAATGGCGCTTTGCTCGTTGCTTGCTTAGCTGCTCAATGAGCTATCAGAATTTTGTTCTCTTTTTCTTCTCTATTTTAGGGCCGCCTTTACATATTGAATTTGAGCATGTTAGAGTAGATTGTCATGCCCATTCCTTTATTTACTTTTGTTGGGCCACAGCCCGTGTCTTAACGCGTGGCCGTGTCGGATGCATGTAACCGTGTGACCCATAAACACGCAAATGAGGCATGTTTAATTATTGCCCAATTTAACATGTCCAACAATTGTCAGTATTTACAACAAAATGCCTGTAACGCCCCAGCTTTCGGCAATTCAGGTATGATCGACACGTGTGAGTTTGAGAGTTAGATTTTAATTATTAATTGATCATTTAATTCATTTTCCTTGTCATGACATAATTTTTATAAAACTATATTCTAAGTATTTTTATTGAAATTCATATCATATCACAATTTTTGCATAAATTGAACTTAATTGCAATGTGAATTAATTTCCCGAACATGAGTTAATTTCTTTTATGTCCTTACTTGCTCATTTTCATGAATTTGGGGACTCAATTGCATTAATACCTCATTGGACCTAATTGATCAATTGTTATGGAAATGGACCTAATTGCATAACTTACTAAGTGAAGGGACTTAATAGTAAATTGGAGTATTCTTCCCCTCTCTTTAGCTGCATATCACGTACCATTTGCATTCCATTACATACAAATATTACATACATATTGTTCTTGCTTTCCTTGCTCAACCGAACCAAACCCTTGTGAAGGAGATTTCATCCATTCAAGCTAGTTTTTGTGGGTTTTGGGATCATAGAAGCATCATCAACATCATATCTTCATCTTGTCTCCCATTTCTTGCATTTGAGGTATTTTTGGGACTTTGGTGATTTTCTTGAATAAATGGTATAGATAGGGCTTTGCTATGTGTTGATTAAATTGTGTATTGGTTGTTGGAAATATGTATGTGAACTTTGAGCTCAAGATTGATGCATATATCTTGTGAATTTTGGACTTGGAGCATGAGTGAGTATATGGGTTTGGATTGATGATTTCTTGATGATCTAACATGGAAATGAGTGTTTAAATGAGTTGTTATTGATCTATATGTATGCTAGCATATGTGTTGCATCAAATTTATGCATTTCATCTTGGTTTTAATCCTTTTGGGTTGTTGTTGTTGTTGCTTCGTTGCTGCTCTGCTTCTGTTCTGCATTTTCTGCTGCTCTCGTATTTTGGGAACGGCCCTTCCCAGCCCTAGTTTAAAACTGGAACGGCCGTTCCCATGATTCTGAGTCAGCAAGGCCAGCGAGACTGGGAACGGCCGTTCCCAGCCAAAACGCGTTTTCTATTTTAAAAACGCTGGCGCGTTTTGAAGGGCCATGGGAACGGCCCTTCCCATTTACAAAGGGAAGCCGGAACGGTCGTTCCCGCATGCCTGACAGAACAAAACTTTCTGCATAAAAGTGCGATTTTAGCCCCTCGATCCGACGGCTTCTTTGACCCCAAATTGCTATTATATGATTGCATACATGTCAAAACAAGATATTTTCATGGTACATTCCATCATACTCGTCATCTCGTCGCATTTTCGTCGTTCGTCCTATTTGGTACATTTTGAGTCTTGTCTCACGGACATTTGTCTTTCCTGCACAGACCAGCTTCCTGGTGATGAGGAGCAGGCCCCGTGAGCTGTTTCCTTGGTTGTTTTTGGGTCGTTCAAGTGAGGTTTAATTCTAGATACATAGGACCCGTATAACCCTATGTGAAGTTTTAAGCCAAAACCTATCTCTATATATCTATAGTTTTCAAATGAGATTGGGTTTCAAATGATTTACCGAACTATTGAAGGAATTGATTGATTGATTGATTGTTTTGGCGAGTATTGTATTGCACTGTGGGCCCGAGGGTAGTGACTCGAGCCAACCGGGAAAGCATGGGCTGACGGGTAACTCGAGAGCTACTCTCACCAAATTGGGATGACCCCTGAACCCCCTAGGAGATTAGGGGAGGAAGGAGTTCCGGGCTTAGGGATTCATGTACCCTCTGCCCAGATTGATTGGATGGTGGGGCCTTGCAATCCCACCATCACCCGGAGGAAGAATGTGTTATTGAAACTGCTAATTGTGCACCGTAATAAATTGCATGATCACCTAACTATTGAATAATTGATTGATTGATTGTACACAGTCGGAGTAAGGTTGGAGATTTGCCCTCACTCGCCGGGCCACAAATTGATTGTATTGAATTGGTTAAATTGAAATTAAATTAGTTGTAACCTCGGGCGATAGTATCTCTTATTCTATTAAATTGTATTGTTATTTTTCCAAAATTATTACCCGAGATTATAACTTGCATGTATGTGTGCTTATATTTATTTATACCCCTCGCTCAGTCCGTGTTGGACTGACACCCCAACTTTTCAGTTGTTTTGCAGGGCGTGCTAGGTGGGAATTAGAGTCTAGATTGTCTTTAATTCGGGTCTAGCACACTTCATCTCACATTTTGTTCATGTATTGGTACTTTATGTATGGTGTATCATGCCCTGTTACCTTTTTTAGGAGATGATATTGTATTGATATATAATGTTGGTACCTATTAGTAGATATGTAAATATGGTACCTATAAGTATTGAATGAAATATTGCTTCCGCTTTTTATTACTCTGAATTGATTGTTTGGTTTGGGGTTAGTCCCGCCTAGCTTTGTTATCGTTTTTTTTTATTGTCTCCCGTTCGCTATAGCTTTGGTTCATGTATGGATTGACCATTTCATATGTGGATTGGGGCTATAGTGCGGGGGATGTGGTGCCTAGCGTTCCGGGTGCTACATCCTACGGTGGTATCAGAGCCCGGTTGCAAAACCGGGTCTCTAGTGTCGTGTCTTGTGAGTCTAGGTCGCACGGCATAGGAACTAATTGTCAACTTGAGAGTCTTGCATTGTTGTTTGACATATTTGAACCTAATTGACTTATTTGAACTCATTTGAATTTGGTGAATTGTTTGAATTTTATAACTTATGTGCAATTGTGAATTATTTACACACATTTGCACCTACTTTTTTTTTTTTTTTTCCCGGTGCAACAGACTCCTCTCAAAACAGAAAGCACTCAAAACATATCACTATCCAACTCTTGAGGAGGATCAGACCAAATTAATTTCTCAACTTCCATGTGTTGGCTGATTTTAGCCACGAATCTGCCAACCCGTTACTTGAACGCTTGACATGCTTGAAGATGCACACCCAGGGCTTTCGAATAAGAATACGACAATCTTCGATGATTTCCCCCAACGGATGGTTGTCAACATTCGCTTCTTTATTCAACCTAACCACTGCTTCCGAATCGCACTCAACTTCAAGGCGTGGGTATCGTCGTTCCCAAGCCAATTTGAGTCCCTCTCGTATGCCCCATAATTCCGCTGTATCGATGGAAGCATTCCCCAGTTCCAATGCGAAACCGATCTGCCAAATTCCTTTATCATCTCTAATAACTCCAGCAGCTGAGGCGGAATGGCGATGGCTGAAAACACTCCCGTTAGTGTTTAATTTAAACCAACCCGAAGGAGGTCGAGTCCAGCTACCTTGTTCCCCACTATTGCCTTTTTTCTTCTTCGATTTTTGTAATGATTTGATGTCCAGAGCTAGTTGCTTGATCTTACTAAGAGTGATGTGAGGAGGCTGATTTTTGTTTTGATAAACCCACAAATTCCGTACCTTCCAGATTTCCCATATTGCAGCAAGGAAAATAAAACACCATTCACACTCAATATCAAGTCTGTTGCGGAGCTTACCTTTCCAGACTTTCCCAAACCATCCGTCATCAGCCATATTTTTGAAAGTAAACCAATCTAAATCCCGCACGATGCGTCTCCAGAGCTGTTCCGCAGCAGGGCATCTTCTCAAAATATGCAAAGCATCCTCCCTCTCGCCTTTGCATTTCTAACAACGTGCATCTTCAGTCATGTTACGATCGTTCCGAAGCGCGTTGCACATCAAACTATTGTGATTAATCTGCCATAGAAAACATTTGATCTTGGCGGGAATGGTACTCTTCCATATTAAACTCCACGAACTGTCCGGACTCGTTTGTGGTGTGTTTAAAGCTGCATATGCTGACTTGCAGGAATATTTCCCATTAGCTTCACCCCGCCATATTCTGGTGTCTCTCCTGTCCGAGCTCATAGGAGTAGGCGTCCCCAAGATCTGAGCCCTTATGTTTGCTGGAATGACAGATTTGAGCCTGCTCAGATCCCATGATCCATCATCCCTTATCACATCACTAACTGTCAAGTCTGCATCATCTTCATGAATATACGAAGATATGTGCTCCCGTAAACTCCCGTTACCCAACCAATTCTCATCCCACAGGTTTATGCTTTTGCCGTCCCCGATACGCCAACCTATGCTTCCCCTAAGCTTATGCAAGCTACGGGATATACCTTTCCAGAGGCTAGAGGCAATGGTCTTAACATTATGCTCCAGTATATCTTCATTGCCGAGGTATTTGGCTTTGAAAATTTTACTCCAAACGCTGTCATCATCCTTCATTATCCGCCATCCCGATTTCGCGAGCATGGCAATGTTGCTCTTCCTAGCTTCCTTCAGACCGAGCCCACCTTCAATCTTGGGTTTTATCACTTTTGCCCACCCCACAAGATGTGTTTTCCTTTGATTCGATCCCGTCGACCAAAGAAAATTCCTGTTCAATCTATCAAGTTTCGAACATACCTTTTCCGAGAACCAACATGTATGCATGTGGTATGTTGGAATCGAAGAGGTAACTGACTGTATGAGAGTCATTCGGCCAGCCAGACTTAAGTTTTTGGCCTTCCAATTTGAAAGTCTGTTCTGCACTCTCTCCAATACGTTGGTGAAGGCTTCTTTAGAGTTACCATTATTCCCAAGATGGATTCCCAAGTACTTGCCGACGTTCGAGGTTTCCGTCAAACCAAGCTCCCTAACAATACTTTCACGCTGTGCAGGCAAAGTGTGTGGAGCAAACCAGATTCGGGATTTAGTTTCACTCACTTTCAAACCGGAAGCTTGGCAGAAATGAGTCATAACCCCCTTAACTGTTCGAGCGTTCGCTAAATCAGCTTTGGTAGCTAATATAATGTCATCTGCAAAGAAAAGATGACTAATGGTTGGCCCGCCTCGACAAACCGCAATTGGTTTCCAACTTTTCGCTACCACTGCTTCTTCAATCAAGTAATTAAGTCTCTCCATGCAGATAACAAACAGATAAGGTGATAACGGGTCGCCCTGCCTAATTCCACAAGTGGGGGAGATGCGTTCCGTCGGATCTCCATTCCAAAGAATCCATGGCTGAACGACCTTGACACTGTTCATGATCAGTTTTATAACGGAATCTGGAAAGCCGAAAAAGAGAAGTGTTTCTTCCAAAAAGCTCTACTTCACTTTGTCATAAGCCTTCTCCAAATCCAACTTTATAAGCATGCTTCCTTTTTTACTTTTAGACATTTTCATCGTGTGCATAACTTCTTTAACAGTCAGAATGTTATCCACTGTGTTCCTCCCCGGTATGAAGGAGCTTTGGAGAGGGCTAACTATACTAGCAATGAAAGTTTTAATCCGCATCACCAACAACTTTGTGAGTATTTTAAGAATTACATTGCACAAAGCTATGGGTCTAAATTCATTGGCGTCTTTCGGACTCTCCACCTTCGGTATCAAGCAAATGTACGCATATCCCATCTTTTCTGGAATAACAGTATTATCAAAATAATACTGTAAATGCTTAGTTACCGAGTCTCCAACAATGTTCCAATACTTTTGATAGAAAAAAGCCTGACAACCATCTGGCCCGGGTGCTTTAAAGGCATTCATCGACTTAACAACAGAAAATACCTCGTCTTTTGAGATTGGCTTGGTGAGTAAGCTCACATCATCCTGGCCGATGTACCTCTGGAATGGGCTGCAAGCTAACCGGGTGTCCGAAGTCTCCTGTTCATTACCCGTGAAAAGTTTGTTGTAATAGGCTTGGACGTGAGACTTTAACATTTCAACATCCGTTACCCATTCCCCATCAACACAAAGCGTGTTTATCTTATTGCGTCGCCTTCTCGTAATGGTTGAGAGGTGGAAGAATTTGGTGTTTTTGTCCCCCAACTTCAGCCATTTTACACGAGATTTTTGATACCAATAAGTTTCTTCTTGTAACAATACCTCATTTAACTCCTTTATAAGATTCGACTCCAAAATACGAAGCTCTTCATGCAACCGGTAAGTTTGTATCCGATGTATACCTCCAATACGAGCTTTAAGAAGTCTTTTCCTACGAAATATGTTACCGAAAGTTTCCTTATTCCATTCCCGTAAAGCATCTGGTAAAGCCTGGATCGCCCTATCAAAGTCACGATTTTCCTCCCAGATAGAGTGTATTAGTTGGCGGCATCCCGGGTGGGAGTCCCAAGCAGCTTCAAATCGGAAAGGTTTGTCACGTGAAGTCCGGATATTACCCAACGTGTCTGTCATAATGGGATGGTGGTCGGAATGGGTTTTCGGCAAAACTCTGACCGTACTATCTGGAAATAAGTGGCACCAACGATCATTAGCTAAAGCACGATCAAGTCTTTCCCTCACCAGATCACCACCTCTTACAATCCCCCACCAAGTGAAGCGGGGTCCCTGGGCATTCAAATCAATAAGATCACACTTCTCGAAAGCTTCCCGGAAGGTAGCGCATTTCTCCAACTAGCCGGCCTGCCCCCTTCTTTCTCGCTTGGGCATTTGATGTCGTTGAAGTCACCCATGAGAAGCCAAGGCTTGTTCAAGTTCTGACTGAAATTGTGTAGATCCTCCCAAAGTTCGATACGACGCCCAGAGGCCGGACTCGCGTAAACTTCGGAGCAAACCCATTCATTGTTTCGAGGTCCAATAACAGCATGAATAGCTTGAGATGACACTTCAAGTATTCGAACCTGTATGTTACTCTCGTTCCAAAGTAACCAAATACCACCTACTAATCGAACATGCATAATAGTGACTTGGTTTCAGGATGGCTCGCGATAGACATCACCGTGATCGTTCTCCTAGACATCGACATCGTCGTCATCATCGCCGGGAGAGATCACCACCTCCTCCTCCACCTCCTCAGGCTCAGCCACAGGACTTTATGAATGCAGTGGTGGGTCTTATAGATCAGAGAGTCCGGGATTATGTTCCTCCACCACCACCAGTTCCACCACCACAGCCAGGAGCTCAGATCTCAGCGGTTTTTAGGGAGTTCCAGAACCAGCATCCTCCCAAGTTTTATAAAGGAAATGACATTCAGGCCGAGCAGTGGCTAAGGGAGATGGAGAGAGTTTGGGAGCTCATTCCTTGTGAGTCCCAGGAGAAGGCCCTTGTACTATTTCTTTGATTTAGGGTGAGGCCTACTCTTGGTGGGAGAGTGCCCGGATTGTGTTAGCGGCTGCAGGCGAGGAAGTGAACTGGGAAGTCTTTGTTAGAGAGTTCAGAAACAAGTTTATTCCTCCATCTTCTCGTACTCGAAGATTGAAGGAATTTACAGAACTTAAGCAAGGAAGCAGGTCGGTCTCAGAGTATATCGCCGAGTTTGAGAGATTGTCCCGCTATGCTCTTAATATACCAAGTGACGATTTCCATAAGGTGATGCAGTTTGTTCAGGGCCTTAGACCGGATATTCAGGCAGCGATCGAGGCGGTCAACACGAGCACGTGGGTGAAGGCTACCAAGTAGGCATTATTAGTTGACGATTCAGTGAATACGAGACGGTCTACTTATCGTTCAGGCTCAGGTTCGGGCTCAGGGTCTGGATCGGGTTTCAGAGGTTCCGGATCGGAGTATAAGGGTTCAGGTTTGGGTTCTGCTTCAGGCAAGAGGCCGATGGTTTATTCTTCTCCACCACCAGCTCCGAAGGGCCCAGGGAAGAAGCCCGACCAGCAGGACCAGTGATTAGAGCTCCAGTTGCTCCAGCTTTGCCACCACCACCCGAGAGGCCTGTTTATACCTTCTGTGGTCAGAGGACGCACATCTATGATAACTGCAGGAGGCGTCTGGGTTTATGCCTACTTTGTGGGAGCGACGAGCATATGGTAGACGGATGTCCGGATCGCAAGATGCCACCACCGGGTGCACAGAGACCACTGATCAGGGCTCGTGCTTATGCTTTGGAGGGTGAGCAGCAGGATGCTGATATTGATCCAGCCACGGTAGTTGAAGGTACCATTTGCATACATGGCACGAACATTCATACGTTGTTTGATCCGGGAGCTACTCACTCCTTTCTTTCGAGTGCTATATCTGTTTCTTTGCCTTTGCCTGTTACTCGCTCTTCTGCATGTTATGTGGTTAGTACTCCGTTTGGTGGTAGTTTAGAATCTGATCGGGTGTTTAGAGAGGTTTCGGTGAGCATCGAGGGCCGAGTTTTCTTGTCAGACTTCATTGAGTTGCCGATGACTTGCTATGGATCCATTTTGGGCATGGATTGGTTGTACAGACATTCTGCCACAGTTGATTGCAGGGTGAAGAGGGTTCAGTTGGGATCAGATTTGGTAGTGGGTTGGAGTTCCAAGACTGTGCCTCTACTTTCTTTCTCAGAAGCTCATAGGTTAGTTCGAGAGGGAGCCACGGGTTTCATTGCTTATATTCTTAACAAACCCAATGATCAAAGTAAGTTGGAAGAAACGGAAGTAGTGGAGGAGTTTCCCGAGGTCTTTCCTGAGGAATTGGATTCGTTACCTCCAAAATGGGAAATTGAGTTTGTGATCGACTTGTACCCTAATGCAGAGCCGTACTCCAAGACTCCGTATCGTATGGCTCCGGCCGAATTGAAAGAGTTGAAGACTCAACTTGATGCGTTGTTGCAGATTGGGTACATTAGACCGAGTTCTTCTCCCTGGGGTGCACCGGTTTTGTTCGTAAAGAAGAAGGACGGGACTTTGAGAATGTGTATAGACTATAGGGAGTTGAACCGGAAGACGATCAAGAACAAGTATCCTCTCCCACATATCGAGGAGTTGTTTGATATACTTCAGGGATCTAAAGTCTACTCGAAGTTGCATTTGAGACAGGGGTACTACCAGCTGCGAATCCGAGCAGAGGATATTTCTAAGACAGGATTTAATACTCGGTACGGGCATTACGAGTTTGTAGTGATGCCGTTTGGGTTGACTAATGCCCCAGCAGATTTTATGGATATGATGCACAGGATTTTCAGGCCTTTTCTGGATAAGTTCGTGGTCATCTTCATTGATGATATTCTGGTTTTTTCTAAGTCTGCCGAGGAGCATGCGAGGCATCTTCAGTTGGTATTGAGGACTTTGAAGGAGCATCAGTTATTTGCCAAATTCAGTAAGTGTGAGTTCTGGATTGACAGGGTGTCTTTCTTGGGTCACGTGATTTCAGGTAATGGTTTGGAAGTTGACCCTTCTAAGATTGAGTCGGTTTTGAAGTGGGAGAAACCTAGGAATGCCTCAGAGATCAGGAGTTTCTTGGGATTGGCAGGTTATTACCGGAGGTTTGTTAAGGATTTCTCCAAGTTAGCAGCTCCTTTAACCCGGTTGACGAAGAAGAATGTGAAATTCGATTGGGATGAAGATTGTGAGAGAAGTTTCACCTTCTTGAAAGAGAAGTTAGTGTCTGCTCCAGTGTTAGCCCTTCCAGAAGGCTCTGAAGGATATGTTGTTTATACGGATGCTTCTAAGGAAGGCTTGGAATGTGTGTTGACTCAGAAGGGTAAGGTAATTGCTTATGCATCCTGGAAGTTGAAAGAGCATGAAAAGAATTATCCGACACATGATCTTGAGCTTGCTGCCGTAGTCTTTGCACTTGGAAAGTGGAGACATTATTTGTACGGGGTGTCTTTCGAGATTTTCACCGACCACAAAAGCCTCCAGTATTTATTCACTCAGAAAGAATTGAATATGAGGCAGCGGCGTTGGATGGAAAGGTTGGAAGATTATGATTGCACGATTAAGTACCATCCCGGCAAAGCCAATGTGGTGGCCGATGCACTTAGTAGGAAGGTTAGTGTATCGAGTTTGGAAGTGGGTGAAAGTAGTGGAACCGAGCCAATTGTTTTAAGGGCTCGAGTTTCTAATATTTCGGTTCAGCCAGATTTGAAGCACAGGTTGTTTGAGGCTCAGAGTACAGATTCAGAAGTTCAGAAATTGATAGCTAAGGCAAGAGTTGATCCGGAGTGTCTATTCGGGTTCGATGAAACCGGTCTTCTTCGTTTCAAGAACCGAGTGGTTGTACCCGAAGAGTTGAAACGGGTATTGCTCGAGGAAGCTCACGGATCGGCTTATTCTATCCACCCCGGAGGAAACAAGATGTATAAGGACTTAAGGCAATATTATTGGTGGCGTGGATTGAAGAAAGATGTGACCGAGTTTGTGAAGCATTGTCTCACTTGTCAGAAAGTGAAAGCCGAGCACCAGAAACCGGGAGGTCTTCTTCAGCCGTTACCTATTCCTGAGTGGAAGTGGGAACAGGTGACAATGGATTTCGTGTCCGGATTACCTAAGGTGAAAGGTGGATTCGATGGAATTTGGGTGATTGTGGACCGCTTGACGAAGTCTGCACATTTTCTGTCGGTTCGGATGTCGTATAAGATTCGTAAGCTAGCCGAGCTTTATAACCGGGAGATTGTTAGACTTCATGGGATTCCGGTTAGTATTGTTTCAGACAGAGATCCATGGTTCACTTCGAAGTTGTGGCGTGAATTGCAGGAGGTTTTGGGTACGAAGCTTTAGTTTAGTACAACATTTCATCCTCAGACAGATGGTCAGTTCGAGAGATTAATAAGATATCTCGAGGATTTACTTCGAGCTTGCTCTTTGGATTTTCAGTCTTCTTGGCACGATCAGCTACCTCTGATTGAGTTTGCGTACAACAACAGTTTTCAGGCTTCGATTGGAATGGCATCGTATGAGCTTCTTTATGGTCGGAAGTGTCGTTCTCCGTTGTTCTTTGACCTGGAAGAGTGGAAATGGACTAAGCAGGAAGGTGTTAAGAAAGGTGAGAAATTGGAAAAACCTTCTAAGGCCGTTGAAGCTATGATTGAGAAAGTCCAACTAATAAAACAACGGATGAAATCAGCTCAGGACAGACAGAAGAGCTACGCCGATCGTCGCAGAGGGATCTCGAGTTTGAAGTTGGAGACCGGGTATTCTTGAAGGCGTCTCCACGTAAAGGATTTACTCGGATTGGGAAAGGAGGTAAGCTTAAGCCTCGTTACTTAGGTCCTTATGAGATTTTGGAAAGAGTTGGAGAAGTTGCTTACAGATTGGACCTACCACCGAGCCTCACGGGGATTCATAATGTATTTCACGTCTCTCAGCTGAGGAAATACTACCCCGATGAAACCGATATCATTCCCGTTGAAGAAGTGGAATTGGAACCGAATCTAACCTTTGTTCAGAAACCGGTTAAGATATTGGATAAGAAGTTTCAGGAATTAAGAAACCGGAAGATTCCCATGGTTAAGGTTCTTTGGAGAAGTGACAAGACTGAAGAAGCCACGTGGGAGACCGAAGACAAAATGACACGGTTCCATCTAGAGTTGTTCCCTTCCGATCAGTGAATCTGGGGACCAGATTCTTTTAAGGAGGGAGGATTGTAACGCCCCAGCTTTCGGCAATTCAGGTATGATCGACACATGTGAGTTTGAGAGTTAGATTTTAATTATTAATTGAGCATTTAATTCATTTTCCTTGTCATGACATAATTTTTATAAAATTATATTCTAAGTATTTTTATTGAAATTCATATCATATCACAATTTTTGCATAAATTGAACTTAATTGCAATGTGAATTAATTTCCCGAACATGAGTTAATTTCTTCTATGTCCTTACTTGCTCATTTTCATGAATTTGGGGACTCAATTGCATTAATACCTCATTGGACCTAATTGATCAATTGTTATGGAAATGGACCTAATTGCATAACTTACTAAGTGAAGGGACTTAATAGCAAATTGGAGTATTCTTCCCCTCTCTTTAGCTGCATATCACGTACCATTTGCATTCCATTACATACAAACATTACATACATATTGTTCTTGCTTTCCTTGCTCAACCGAACCAAACCCTTGTGAAGGAGTAGGGAGATTTCATCCATTCAAGCTAGTTTTTGTGGGTTTTGGGATCATAGAAGCATCATCAACATCATATCTTCATCTTGTCTCCCATTTCTTGCATTTGAGGTATTTTTGGGACTTTGGTGATTTTCTTGAATAAATGGTATAGATAGGGCTTTGCTATGTGTTGATTAAATTGTGTATTGGTTGTTGGAAATATGTATGTGAACTTTGAGCTCAAGATTGATGCATATATCTTGTGAATTTTGGACTTGGAGCATGAGTGAGTATATGGGTTTGGATTGATGATGTCTTAATGATCTAACATGGAAATGAGTGTTTAAATGAGTTGTTATTGATCTATATGTATGCTAGCATATGTGTTGCATCAAATTTAGGCATTTCATCTTAGTTTTAATCCTTTTGGGTTGTTGTTGTTGTTGCTTCGTTGCTGCTCTGCTTCTGTTCTGCATTTTCTGCTACTCTCGTATTTTGGGAACGACCCTTCCCAGCCCTAGTTTAAAACTGGAACGGCCGTTCCCATGATTCTGAGTCAGCAAGGCCAGCGAGACAGGGAACGGCCGTTCCCAGCCAAAACGCGTTTTCTATTTTAAAAACGCTAGCGCGTTTTGAAGGGCCACGGGAACGGCCCTTCCCATTTACAAAGGGAAGCCGGAACGGCCGTTCCCGCATGCCTGACAGAACAAAACTTTCTGCATAAAAGTGCGATTTTAGCCCCTCGATCCGACGGCTTCTTTGACCCCAAATTGCTATTATATGATTGCATACATGTCAAAACAAGATATTTTCATGGTACATTCCATCATACTCGTCATCTCGTCGCATTTTCGTCGTTCGTCCTATTTGGTACATTTTGAGTCTTGTCTCACGGACATTTGTCTTTCCTGCACAGACCAGCTTCCTGGTGATGAGGAGCAAGCCCCGTGAGCTGTTTCCTTGGTTGTTTTTGGGTCGTTCAAGTGAGGTTTAATTCTAGATACATAGGACCCGTATAACCCTATGTGAAGTTTTAAGCCAAAACCTATCTCTATATATCTATAGTTTTCAAATGAGATTGGGTTTCAAATGATTTACCGAACTATTGAAGGAATTGATTGATTGATTGATTGTTTTGGCGAGTATTGTATTGCACTGTGGGCCCGAGGGTAGTGACTCGAGCCAACCGGGAAAGCATGGGCTGACGGGTAACTCGAGAGCTACTCTCACCAAATTGGGATGACCCCTGAACCCCCTAGGAGATTAGGGGAGGAAGGAGTTCCGGGCTTAGGGATTCATGTACCCTCTGCCCAGATTGATTGGATGGTGGGGCCTTGCAATCCCACCATCACCCGGAGGAAGAATGTGTTATTGAAACTGCTAATTGTGCACCGTAATAAATTGCATGATCACCTAACTATTGAATAATTGATTGATTGATTGTACACAGTCGGAGTAAGGTTGGAGATTTGCCCTCACTCGCCGGGCCACAAATTGATTGTATTGAATTGGTTAAATTGAAATTAAATTAGTTGTAACCTCGGGCGATAGTATCTCTTATTCTATTAAATTGTATTGTTATTTTTCCAAAATTATTACCCGAGATTATAACTTGCATGTATGTGCGCTTATATTTATTTATACCCCTCGCTCAGTCCGTGTTGGACTGACACCTCAACTTTTCAGTTGTTTTGTAGGGCGTGCTAGGCGGGAATTAGAGTCTAGATTGTCTTTAATTCGGGTCTAGCACACTTCATCTCACATTTTGTTCATGTATTGGTACTTTATGTATGGTGTATCATGCCCTGTTACCTTTTTTAGGAGATGATATTGTATTGGTATATAATGTTGGTACCTATTAGTAGATATGTAAATATGGTACCTATAAGTATTGAATGAAATATTGCTTCCGTTTTTTGTTACTCTGAATTGATTGTTTGGTTTGGGGTTAGTCCCGCCTAGCTTTGTTGTCATTTTTTTTATTGTCTCCCGTTCGCTATAGCTTTGGTTCATGTATGGATTGACCATTTCATATGTGGATTGGGGCTATAGTGCGGGGGATGTGGTGCCTAGCGTACCGGGTGCTACAATGCCACTATAGAATTCGCCAAAGTTTCGTTCCCTCCAAAATAATATCTTCCTCAAAATTTTTGGTGAATTCTAATTTTCGTGTTCTCAATTAGCCCGTGCATATGTGTGTTTATATTGTTCAACTGGATCTGCAAAAATTAGTTCAAATCGCAAGACCTAAACTGGATATGCTGAGGTGGATTCACTTGGGGTATGTAGTTCCGTTTCAGTTCAGCTTTTGGATTGAAGGTATGATGTGGTAGCCCTAGCAAAACCCGAATGGATTTTACTTTTGTTGTGGCTGTTAGCTTGTTTTGCTGTAATCGGAGTTACTGTAAGTGCTTGTCGAATATGTGATAACAGTGCTAGTATGTTGTGGATAATGTTTGAACTTGTTGAGTCTCCAATTTTCTAACTGTTACTAATTGTTGTGCCATTCGAAATAGGGTAATTCCGCCAAACCCTGCATTGTACTTGGTGATTGAAGATAAATTTGTGTCTGCATAGAATATAGATTG
Organism: Lantana camara; assembly: GCA_037501455.1. NCBI lineage: Eukaryota > Viridiplantae > Streptophyta > Magnoliopsida > Lamiales > Verbenaceae > Lantana > Lantana camara. The sequence continues at coordinate 94,307,465 of CM074857.1, read as the reverse complement.
TGTCCCTCCCATAATTAACAAGCGATGGACATTGACGGTGGAGATTTCGACGAATTATTGGTTCTTGAGCTTCTTAGAATGCAGATTATGAAGTTTTTGTTTATTGTTCTTTGCGCTTTGAGATCGGGAGTTATCCGCCGCAGAAGGAATTACCGCGTATTTCGTCGGCATTACAGTTTGATTTCTAGAATCCCTGATCAAATAACTTATTTGAACGGTCTAATATCGTCGTCCGAACAAGATTGCATTGACACATTGAGGTTAGGTCGTGCCCCATTTTGGAAGCTATGTTTTGTTCTACAGCAGCGTGGTGGTCTTGTTTCGACCAGAGGTGTATCGGTTGAGGAGCAGGCATCTGTGTTTTTAAGTATCCTTGGTCATCATCAGAAGCTTCGAGTAGTAAACAAAACCTTTAAACGCTCCACTCGTACCGTATGCAAACATTTTCACCGTGTTCTTAATTCTATCATCCGTTGCCATGAGTTGTTCCCTGTTAAACTAGAACCTGTGGATGCGGACTCCGAAGACGAAAGGTGGAAGTGGTTCAAGGTATGAATTTATTATTTACATTTGTTTTGGTGAATATTGTTTGTTTTTTGTTGAGTTAAATGTTTGAATTGGCATTGATTATAGGGTTGCTTGGGTGCGCTTGATGGAACATACATACCCGTACGTGTTGCTGCTGCAGACCAAGCAAGATACTCTGTTAACGTGTTTGGCGTTTGTGATAGAAATCTTAATTTTGTATACGTATTGATAGGTTGGGAAGGGCCTGCAGAAATGCCTTTCAAGTACCCCGTGGTATGAATAAGTTGGTCAACGATTACATGTTGATATTATGTTCAATATAAAAGTTTTTAACTCACTTTGTTATTGCTTGAATAGGTCAATATTACCTTTGCGATGCCGGGTACATTAACGGAGAAGGCTTTTTAGCTCCTTACAGAGGTGTTCGGTACCACATCCAATAGTGGGTAACTCCACAAATCGTCCTAATAATACTAGAGAGTTGTTCATACCCAATTCGATGGAATTGTTTGATCTTAAAGGAGATCTTGAATTTCGCACGTGAGGGGTGATTTCTTAGTTTCGTCCAGTCATTAATAACTTGATTATTTTTAGATAATAGTAGATAGAAACAACGCTTGTAAGGAGTCCTATTAAATCCAAGGAATATAGGCCTGTATCAACAGAACCATTTTCTTATTTCTCCTAATGATTGGAACCAAAACCCATTTTGGGTTCGCAACAGGAATTTCTATTCTCAAATTATATCAGAGGGGTTTGCTTTTATTGTGGAAATTCCATTTGCAACCTTATAATGCAATCGTATTCTCTGGTCTAATTGCTGTTTTTGTTTTTGTATTCCTGATTTACCCACTATGTGACATGCTAAAGCCCGAAATTACATTGAACGAACATTTGGGATCTTGAAAACGTGGTGGGCAATCCTACGTAGCATGTGTTTCTACGATATCGACACTCAAAACAAAATAATTCTAGCTTGTTGTTTACTGCACAACTTCATTAGGACTGACATGGACGTTGATCCTATCGAACATGAAGTCCCAAAAATATTTCCAAATGAATGCGATGATAATGTAACAACTATTGATGACGTCGAGGTGTCTGCTCAATGGAATGCCATGCGTGATCAACTGGCTCAATCAAGTACAACGAGTGGAGGCATTGAGCCATTGAGAACATAGAGTTGCACCTTTTCAAATCAAACTACTACTTATATTTTATTATCTATGTTTTGTAATATTTTCATCATTGCCGGATGTGAACTTATCCTGGATACCTTGTATTATCATCCCCTGCCTTGGATGTTCATTACTATTTTATTTAGAACATATTTTTATTTATTGAACCCTTACACCAACTGTTGCTAGTTTACATGTGTCATATTTAATATGTCTGATATGATCTGTTAATTGCCATTGGTAATCATCATTAATTTGAATGATATATCCTATTGTATTTGCTGAGAACTAATTCAGTCCTACTTTGTTTATTGAGCAGATGTCGACCCAGCAAACATTGTCCAACATAAGAACTTAGCGAAAGGAACAGAAGGACGTCGGTCGTGGACAATTGCGGAGGAGAAAAATCTGATTCTTACATTCAAGGATGTTATTGGTGAAGCATGGAAATCCCCAAATGGATTTCGAACAGGTTTCATCACACAACTAGAGCGCAAGTTGTGGGTTTACATGCCTAATACCGACTTAAAAGGAGATCCACATATTTCATCCAAATACACGACTTGGAAGAAAATATATTTCTAAATTACGACGGCACTGGCAACTAGCAAGTTCGGCTGGAACTCTACAACTCATACAATTGAAACTGAACCTGATCAATGGAATGTTTTCCTGGACGTATTTTCCTTTAGTATGCATTTAAGTTAGTTTGAGAATTGATAAATTATTATTAATTGTTGTTTTGTATAGCTTACTTTTATTTTTTTCGTAATGTCAGCGATTTCCAACACATACTGGGATACGTGGAAAGTTGTTTCCATTTTATGAGGCTTGGGTCGATATCTATGGCAAAGACTGTGCTACAGGCCATAGTGCTATAGATTGTAACACAGCTGCTCAACAAGTTCCCCTCACAGCGCCTACCCAAGCTGAAGAGAGCGATGGTCATTCATATCATCCCGTCATGCTTTCTGACGATGAAGACATAGCTGCCCGTTCTACTAACTGCAAAGAGCCCGTCAAAACAGGGACTGAGACCCCTGCAACAGCTAAAAAACGTAAGAGGCATTCGAAGGGTGAAGACAATGTGGTGAATCAATCTCTGAATTCTACTATAGTGCTGCTACCTCGTTCAAGGACGTTGTGTGTCGTTTGGGCTCAAAAGTGGATGCGACTCGCTCAAGAAGAAAGATTTATGAAGCGATAGGCCAACTTCCGATTGTAATCTCCCTTGATGACCATGTTGATGCCATGAACATTCTTGCAAACAATCCTTAGTCGATGGTAGACTTTCATCTTCCAAAATAAGAATTCATTATTGAAACATTCATTAAATTCTTCATTCATTCGGGACTTCGGGATCTTTATATCAAATCCATAAGATTGAGGCGCAAGCCTGTTGTAACGCTGGCGTTGATTGTACAACAATTCGATGAAACGATTATCATGGTTCTCCATCCATCGATCATCGTAAAATTTAGAAGAGCCCATGGTAACACCTACAGTAGCATAAAAAAATAATTTCAAACACCGTCAAGCGACTAGTTGTATATTGGAACGAGAATATACAAGCTCACAGGCTCTTATAAATGACATCTTTGCTTGTATGTGTTTCAAATAGATTTCCATATGCATATGTAACATGACTCAATATCTTATTTCAGATCATTGTCAAAATCAAGTGGCAGTATTATTTGAAATAAAGCAACAATTGGATAAATGGTACTATCACAGGAAGCTGGCTCTAGAAGAATCTTATTGCAAATCTTCATGTAAAGCATGCATACAACAAGCAAGTTGAAACTGTTCGGGGATTCTTGTACAGCTTTCACAGGATTCAATTCCAGTTGTAATTGATTACATACATTGACCGATTACATCACTGTAATTGTTCACCTTTACATTGTAGATAATGCTCGTGAGCCACCCACGTACAAACAGTAACAAATACAGCACCCCACCCACTGTATAATTAAATAACGTATACTACATCATAATGATATGCAATGGCTCTGTATGAGAGATGAAAGAAAATAGAATCCAATGAACAGATACTTACATCAAATGATAACACTAACCTGCACAATGTACTACACCATCCAAGACCAACTTGCATAATGATTATCTATAAGAAAAAATATTTACCCCCCATCGCGCACTATAAGTACCGTATGAGATTATATTTTACATTACACCAACTAAGTAAGCCATAAGGAATTCTTCACAACAATGGCTAAGCTCCTCACCAAATATGGTATCATTTTCGACGTTGTATGGACAGAGTACATAGACGAACAATTCTGCTCGTGGATGTAGACCGAGGCAATCTTCCATAAACACGTCATTACAAGAAACGACATTGACATAATGTCAACCATTGTTGACTGGATGAGTATGCACGTAGATACGCTATTTACGTTGGAATATATATGTGATCGGTTTGAACTTACGGCATTGTGGTTTCGGACATAGAAGACGTTAACCTCGTACACCTGTATGCAATATGACGAAGATACTTCGAGCATAAAAACCACCCGGTTGTGTGGGATATCATTTGTGAGGTATGTCCAATTTTGTTCGTATGGGGATATTGTAGGAATTATATGTTTGTAAGAATGTTAACAAATTTTATATGTCAAATTAAGAAGTTCGTTCTTGGCACGCATTACTGTCATTACCCAATAGAGCGAATGTGGCATGAATTGAACTCCATGTTCGGGCCAGACGAGGCTAGACGGCCTACATTCATTGCGGCGTTACCACCAAAACCAATAAGATCATTTCCCATCAAGGTTGACCCGCTCCCGCTGCATGTGTCGACAGTGCCCACCATAGTTGACCTGTTACGTGAATATGGTAAATATGAATTAAATTAGTTTGTATTTAATTCATGACTTCTGTAAACAACACATCTCAATATGTCAAGTACCACATCATAGCTTATATTTATAATCAATGCAGAAGAAGAAGAGAAGACATGGAACTTACAAAGAAAAGGGAAAGCTAAAGCAACAGTATCGCCTCCCCCCAATCAATTTTCGTTCGACCAGAAGAGCAGCACAAAGGGCAAAGGTCGAATCCTGCCGAGCTTCAACTTAGCAACTATGGAAACAACAGAGAAAGATAAACAAATCAATGATAGCAATGACGACGAAGATGAAACCAATTACTACTTCCAAGCATCGAGAAGTTCAGTCTGGCCACCAGAAAATGCTAAAAGACACCTGTGGCTCTGAAGATCTACCTAAAAATACTTTTGTCTAAAAAATTTGTAAAACTGTGGAAACTCGTACTTTGTTCAAGCACCTCATGATGTATGTAGTGCCACAGACCATCTCTTTTTTTGTATGCGCTATGAGGTGTGTCTGATCTCTAGCTTTTTGTTCTATGTTGTTAGGTCCTACTAACAAAATGATCAAATTTCCCAGTTTGCTATGGCGTTTTATTTCATGAACTTTATTATGGCATAATGCGTAAGCTTTGACAATTTGGTAGTGGCCAACATGTTTTCACAACTTTTCAAAAATAAATTTCACTGACATAGGGGAGTTGTAACACATTCTTATATATCTCAAGAATTTGTCAATAAAAATGCCGAACGTTAGAATGTTCTTAATTCAGTACTAGATAAACAAAGATAACAACAAGATAGTACAAAGGTCCCGCAAAACATCTATCCTATTATGTCCCAGTAGTTATCCCTACAAAATAAGCTTCACAACAACTTACTACAAACATAACTACGACTGTGCTAATTTTTAACCATGATGATGCAAATGATCAACACAAGAAAACTTATGAACATAGCAGCAATTCCAAACAAATAGCAAAGGACACCAATCGGTATAGAGCTTCCATGCACTGCGAGGAAAGGATTACGGATATTGACATTACCACTCAATGGAGAAGTTGCAACTTCAGATCTCTTAGCTTCATCCTGATTACTTTCCTCCATAGGATAGCTCTGATTGCGAGTGTGTTCGCGAAGGTTGCTAGTTTGCCCTTCTTCAGGGTACATGGATGGCCCTTGAAGACTGCTTCTCTTAATATACGGATGAAGATGCGTCCATTTCGAAGTGAGGAGTTCATCACCCCAAATAAACACACACCTTCTCCCATTATAGGTGCACTTGTAAAAATACCTTCCAGGGTTTTGAGATTTCTCAGTAGGTATTAAAAATTCTTTAAACCCACGCCTGCATTCACAAGGGATATCGTATCTCTTCATTCTCCTCCCACAATTCCCACATTAGATTTCACAGAAATTAAACCCACATTCAACATTCGAATACGGAACATAACTTACCGCAATAATTAATTGCATAAAATAATGAAAATGGAAAATCGGTACAACTCCAAAAAAAATTAGCTCCTGATTGACTAAATTCAGCTAAAGACGATGATACACAGCGATCTTGAAGAACAATCCTTCAACCTATCTCTCAGTTCGGCAAAGCATCATTTGTCTGTGTGGAAGAAGATTTAAGCGCTGGGAATGAAGGGGCACAAGTGTCTTTTACCATTAACATGGGCTCAACCCACTCAATGTAAACAACAATATCACATGTAAATGGACCGATTAAAAATGTCCAACATGAACCGTACATACATGTTATCAGACTTCGTCTAACCCACCAAAACATGACATGCCCAATCACATCTCAATATGTAAACGCGGCCTAGGTGTTTAGAGGAATAGTAATTGGCTTTTAGGTGCCATGAATCGTGATTGGACTGGCATAATGATGAAGTTGAAAGGATAGGGACTAAAAAGTAATTTCGTCCATACCAGAATTGTTGGTTATTAAGCAACGATTTCATAACAAGACTAATTAGACATGGTTATTCAGATTGAAACTTGGGGCTCGGGAATTAGGTTTAAAAATATCATATTAAAATAAATGGTAGATTAGAGGTGTTATGTAATTTACGCTCCCTTTTCCTACAAAGTAAACCCACCCTAAATTGTCATCACATTTATTAGAACAAGGATGCACAATTAGGCCTGGTGTACTTTAGAGGTCATGATTTTGCAAGTTGGGATAATATATATTTGTATAGTTACATTATATATCAAAATCTTTTATTTACTTTCTTATGAAAAATAACTAATAAAGGTAGATTATTTAAAAATTGCTAGTCATGTTTAGAATAAGTGTCAATTGGGGTTGGTCCAAGTGGTTAATGAGTTCATTTTTCAAGACAAGGTTTTGGGTTTGAATATTGTTTGAGTGTGTTTAAAAAAAGATATATTTAGAATAAGTGAATAACTAGTCAGAAAATGATAATTATACCCCACTCTTTACTTGTCTAGTAGTGGAATTGGGGAAACTAATGAATATGGCCAATTGATGTAAATAAAAGCAACTTTAGGATAGATTTGTAATTTACCTTCAACAAAATCAAGATCATGTCTACCTAAACATGGCAAATTGGCATGTCTCGTGGCCCACGCAAAAACATGAGAGTCATACAAGTTGAGATCCCAACACAAGCTGTGGCACATTAAAAGTAAACATATGATTTTGGGCAATTTTCGTCACTAATCTTTCTGTTAACGCCAAAGTAAACAAGTACTAATAGATCACTTATTGTGACATGAGGTCACCTCGATATAGAATGTGTTTACTTGGTCAAGTGGCAATCCATTGACAATGAAAAAGCAATAGTGATTTTTTGTTATTTAACCATAAAACTTGTGTTTACTTCATTATTTTATCTATCTGCTGAATAACTTATTTTTTGCATTTTGTTTACTTTTTTATTTTATAGCCCAACTTTTCAATAGCAAAATTTCATATATACCCTTATGACTCAGTTCAGATCTACTGCTTTTCCTTTCTTCACTCATTATCTGAATTTTCCTTTTTTCTAGGGACAAAAACATCATTTAATAATTAATCCATAGACTGGTTTATATAGCAACTCCTCTAAAAAGTTGCTATATAACATTGGCTTTTCTTATTTTTTCGAAGGCTTTGACTTTTATCTAAGGCTCTAGAAAGAGTGAGGTAAACATTAATTTAGGGGGTGTTATTATCTAACACACCCATCTCCCATGAGGTAAACTTATTCATAGCTTACTGGAAGCTCGGAGGAGAACTGAGCGTCCTCACAAGGGGTTAATGAATAATCATCTAAAGTTAATTAGTAATAGGGATTTTAGCTTTAATACTGACCATTGTATGTGCATGTCATATCCTTTTGTTATTGGGCTTTCAATTGGTTATATAGCCTCCACCTCCATAAAAACCTTAAGATCGTGGAGGATTTTTCAAAAATAATATTTAAATTATAACGAATTCATAAAATGTTATCGGAATTGGGTGGGTTAACATTTTGTTATAAGTTGCCACACTCTGTGGCGACCGATGTACTTTTTTTGTATTTTTTTTAATGGGATCGCCAGTCACTATGGCAACCCCGTACTTTTTAAATTTTTTTTTTATTATTTTATTAAGGGTCGCCGAGCTTATTAAACATTTTTTTTTTTAATATTATATTGGGGGGTTGCCACACTCTCTGGCAACCCCATTAATTTTTTTTTTTTATATTATATTGGGGGTTGCCAAAAAGTACGGCAATCCTACTATTCATCCTTTGACCAGATCTACAATCTGGTCCCCCCTTCCGCATCAGCCCCCATTCTCCTTTCTCTCTTTTCTTCTTCCTCCCTTCGCCACACGAAAAATACAATGCATTATTATTATTTCAATATCATGTGCAAAAAAGAAATATCTGCAAACCAATATTATTATTCAATACGACAACTTAACTACGACATGCAACCTGAAGGTAAATAAAGAAAATAAACTAAAATGAAAATCACACGACAACTTAACTACGGCATACAACTGCGATGGAAAATAACTGGATGTAGGAATAACAAAACAACACTCAACAGAAAATACATTATGATAATGATCCAGCATTACAATCTACCTTCTTCGGGATGGTCCAACTTCGTCTATCTCATTATGTATTCTTGTTGTTCTATCCCGACCTGATCTCATTTTTCCCTCATTGAAGGATTGTGAACCAACTTGAAACTTGTTGAAGGCCAATATTCTTTTACCCATATCGGATAGAATTTACCGCTATATGTCTCTATGGAGTGATCGACCTCGTAATACCATGACATGAAATTGGAGGTAGGAATATCATTGTGTTTCCACACCTGAATAGCATGCGAACACGGAATTTTTGAATTCTTCCAGGACCCATAACTCCATTCATTTGTAGTCAATACGAAGTGGGTCACATATCCGCAGTAAATGCCTACGTCCTTCGTCAAATGCCATCGTCCACTTTTCTTTACCAATTCTCAGGAGATAATCGGTGGGAACTGGACTAATCGCCTTGATACGATTCAAAGATTCACAGAACGAAGACAGATCTATGGCTACGCCGGCAGCCCAACAAAGATCTGTTGAGTGTTGTTTTGTTATTCCTACATCCAGTTATTTTCCATCGCAGTTGTATGCCGTAGTTAAGTTGTCGTGTGATTTTCATTTGAGTTTATTTTCTTTATTTACCTTTAGGTTGCATGTCGTAGTTAAGTTGTCGTATTGAATAATAATATTGGTTTGCAAATATTTCTTTTTTGCACATGATATTGAATTAATAATAATGCATTGTATTTTTCGTGTGGGGAAGGGAGGAAGAAGAATGGAGAGAAAGGGGAATGGGGGGTGACACGGAAGGGGTGGACTAGATGGTAGATCTGGTCAAAGGGTGAATAGTAGGATCACCGTATTTTCTGGCGACCCCCAATATAATATTAATAAAAAATTAATTTTTTAATGGGGTTGCCGGAGAGTGTGGCAACCCCCAATATAATATTAGAAAAAATTAATTTTTTAATGGGGTTGCCACGCTCCCTTAATAAAATAATATTAAAAAATTTAAAAAAGTACGGGGTCACCACAACCACAGTGACTAGCGACCCCGTTAAAAAAAAATAAAAATACATTGGTCGCCACAGAGTGTGACAATTTATAATAAAATGTTAAACCATCTAATTCGGATAACATTTTATGAATTCGTTATAATTTAAATATTATTTTTGAAAAATCCTCTAAGATCGTGTTGGTTGATTTTATTATTTTTTTTAAAGAAAAGTAGGCACAATAAATATTTTCCTAACTCTCTTATCAGCCTTCAATCAAGTTTTCAGTATTATTTACTAATTTAAATATAGGAGTGTCTACGATTGTCAACCCAACCTAATTCATTATTTTGTTCTATGCCCTTCTTTCATATTAGAATTTCCACAATTATAAATATTAGAGTTTTGTTCGATCAATCGAAGCCAAATCAAGAAATTAGATTTTTATACGATCACCGAGATCATACAAGTAGTCCATTATTTAGTCATGGTAATTTCTTCTACGATACGATAAAAACGAAATTAATAATAACACATTAGATTAAAATGAGATAAAAACTCGACAAATATGAAAAATATAGATACGAATTATTGTTTCACTTTAGAGTTAAAAGTCAAAACTATTCTTTCACTTGGTGCTGCAATAAAAGTAACAGAGCGTTAGCCATATAATCCTCATTCAACCGGGTGTTGAAAAATTCAAGTTACATTTAAGGCCCCCAAAATCTCGTAATTTTACCATTTAACCCAAGAAAAACACATAATATAAAATCTAACCGTAAAAAAACTTCTCCTCAAGGTGGCCTTAGTCATTCAAGCCTTCTTCCACTGGCAATAAAATGACGAAAACAACCTCGAGTTCTTCCTTTATTAACCCATCTACATCATCATACATCTTCCAACATGTTGCCTAAGATGAGATATCTAGCAGCAACTCACTCAAAAGGGCATCAAAAACCTCATTTCCAAACTCTCTAGCCATTTCCTCGTAATCTTCTTGATTTAAGAGTTTCCACTTCGCTCCTTTCTCCATGTCTTTAATGTAAGCTTCTCGATTCTTCGTGACATCCAACTCGAGAAACAACTCCAGCGGTTTCCTTTCATTGATCCAATTCTCTGCCTCGTCCAAAACCTCTTCATCGAACGAGTATCCACCATGATATTTGCAATGCACGTTTTGGGAAATGATTTTTTCCATGAAGAAGTCCAAAAGGAACTTGTCGGCCTTTATTTTGAGGCCATATGATGGCATGCTGTCCTTCATTTGTTGGAGTAGGTTCTGTGCCTTATGCTGTGCTTCATTTTCTTCGCCGTGTAGTTCTTCTTCGGTATCTGACATGATTTTGTCATCACTTGAAGCAGAGAACTGTGGCATGAGAGAGCTGGTGGATTCATTGTCTGAATCTGGCAGTGTGACGAATCGTTTGGCTAAGTTTACTGGCTCGAGCTCGGTGAGGCACTGGAATCTTTGAATTTTTTTCATGAGATTCTTCTTAGTACCTGCGCATGAAATCCCACGTTTCCTTTTAGCTGAGGAATAAGCAATAACAAATCGAATGCAGGGGAAGGAAAATGAATGTGTAAACACATCAAACATGAGTGGGTCTAGATGTAATTTACAGTAACGGTAATGCATTCTTCATTAGTTCAACTAGGACATGTCCACGTTGTGATACGATGAAGATTCGTGATTTGAACATAGACATTGATGGTGTCTCATCGTCCGGGCTAATAAAGTGCCCATCTCTCGGCACAATGGAGTACTCAGATCAAAAGTCTATCTTTATTAGATAGGGATACATCTAATAACAAAAGATAAGAACACCGGCTCAGGTAAGTTGTGTTGGAGACAGGGTAGGAGACTAAGAGTAACAATGATTCGGGTAAATCGTGTCGAAGACAAGTAGGAGATTGAGAGCAATCCCATCTCCAGGTCTAAACAAAAGGGACCTGAGGGTCTGTGGCATTCATTCAGAAAAGACACACAATACTGTGCGTGAGAAATGAGAGAATGGAAAAACAAAGGGTGTTCGAGAGATACATGTATGAAACTAATATTAGATAAAATTATTTTGATAGAAGATATGGTATATAGGGTAATTTCAAGAATAGGGTTATTTCTGTAAAACAAATCTAAACATTGTAAAAAACAAAGTTTACCAAACTAATGCATGCAATATTTTAACATGATTGACTGAGGATTCATTAACCAATACGCTCAAAAAGGTTCTAACAAAATTGAATTTCATTTATATGGAGAATTACATTTACTACCCCTGAGTTAGGTAAAATCACTAACGAATCCCTTTTGTTTGAGAAATTAAAGTACAGCTCTTGATATTGTAAAACTTTCAAAAATACTCACAACAATTTTCAAAGTTCGATACATTTATTGCAAATGTTAGGAATTATGCCGTATTTTTTCAATCTGCAGCGATTAATTTATAAGTTCACCTAGCTTCAGGGGTACTAAATGTAATATTCCTTTATTTTGATAAGATATTTGATCAGCTTAATCATAAGAAGATCTCATGCCATGTGACAGAAATAGATCTGCAGATCAGATGAATTAAGTCACCTTCAAGACGTGCGAGCCTGTGTTGGTAGGGTGAGGAAATCTCTTCTCCTTCTTCATCATCATCATCCTTAAACGGGCAATCGAGAACCGATACTGGACTGAACTGTTCCTTCTCTTCATTCTGCAAATCATCACCACCACAAGTTTAACTCAAACTCTTACAGTCACAACCCACGAGAATCATACGAAAATCATCAAGATTGTCAGATAATTTAGTGTAATCTACAAGAAACTATGCGATGAACAGGCAGCCTCATAGAATGTAAACATTTCTTTTTTTTCCCAGTTGACATTGGTTAAGATCGCAATAACTTAGACAATATAATTGATGGATTGGAACCCTTAATATAACATATACTCAGGGTTCAAATCTCTGGAATCAGGGTTACCAATACAATAAGTATAGGCATAATTTTGATGAGAAAAAGGTTACTAGCACCCCTAACTTAATTATACGTGACTCCATCACTTATTGTACTAAATTAGACAAAATTGAAGGACTGAACCCTAATTGCTTTACTTTAATTTGTAGCTTTATTCAAAAACCTAGTTTTCATGTGAAAATATTGATTGGGATGTATTAGATTAATTTTGTACATTTATCTAGTCCTAATGTGTTCACTAAAAGTAGTTTTAAATTTAAAAGCAAGTTTCCACACGGTTGATTAGGCTTTGTTTTTTAAACCAATGCACAAATATATATTCAGGCCAATTACAGTCAGTTTGCTTGGATATAGAGTTTTTGACCAGAAATTCACGAAAGGGTGCAGTGCAGGTCCAATTACCCACACACATATGATTGTTTAATTAACCAAAACAACTGTCTCGGAAACGGATGTTTCAATTGGAAGCAAACAGAGAGAAAGAGAGAGACCACAAAGACCCGTGAGAAGTAAATCCCAAGAGTCTTATGTATGTATATACTATATCGGGTGTACAAACAAAGTTAGTCAACCCCACTACTTGACAAAACTACCTGAGATGTGTCTATTACAAATATTATTTTATTATCTAATCACATATCTATTGTATAATAAATAAAAAAATAAGAAATTATATAGTTTTGATATTTGTACCATATGTTTTATTCGTACTACTATGTAAGTCCATTTATATGTCTGTCTACAAATTTTGTGATATTAATCCTATAATATCTAAACTTCTTTAGGCTGTAAGGTGGTTCGAACTGATTTATGGACTCGATGAATTGGCTTGTATGTAGTTCAACTTAAATTTGAATTAAGTCGGGTTTATTGAGTTTAAACTTCTTCATGAGTCGAGCTTGACGCTCAACATAGTTGTTCACAAGTCGTAAATAATTTAAAATAATTCAAAATATAATAATAATAAATTTATTAACTAAAATTATAATATATAATATTTAAGTTCATGAACGAGCTCAATTTTGATCGGCCTTAATCTTCTCGAGCTCAAACTCAAAATTATCTTAACGGGCTCGAATTTGAATTTAAAACTTATAAGTTCGACTAAGAATTGAGAAGAAAAAGTAAATTAGTAAAAGATGTAAACCCGAATTTTTCTTTATGTGCACTAGTGCCCCCTCCTTAAACTAGGGCTAGAACAAAGCAGTGACACAATCACAAGGGGCATTTTCGGAAACTCAAATGGAGTTATGATCCTATACGTCGTGTTCCATGAAAAGGAAATGTGCAAGCGAGTTTCTACGCCGTGGATTCCGCTCAGAGATGAGGTGAAGCGGGATCCTCGCCGTTGGAAATCGTAAGAGTATTTTATTATGGTAGAGTCCACCGCATTTTGTACTTCCCCAGTATAGACCCACACGTGTAGTTCCAGCTATCATCTCTCCATCTTTACCGCTGTGAAATTTCACCAATTCCTATATTTCTCTTATTTTTCTAACCATTTTTCAAATTCTCTTCCCTAATTTTTTACTATTTTTCAAAATTTTGAAGTTGTGTATTAAATTGTTCACACATCCCCAAAATATTCTTCTACACTCTAGATTCCAGTAATTCTAATTCAAATTCAAATTAAGCGATCATGATCATGATCACAATTCAACATTAAAACTATATTTTGAGGTTTGGAAGTTGGACTTAAAATCTGACTCATTTAAATTACTATAACACATAAATTATTTAATTTAAATTTAATTCAATCAAATCAGCATCATGATAAATAGAAAGTTACAAAAAATCATCTAAAATATAAAATTCCAAAATAATAAATTTAGAAATAAAATATATAGTCTCACTCTCATGATTCTTTAGATAAAATGATATATACAAGTAAATAAACTTAAACAAACTTATTATTTACTCAGCAATGTTGATGAAATGTAATTAGACTTCTTTTAAATCAATTTACATACTAAATTAGAATTTTGTTACAATTTATAAGTAGTTCCTAGTTGAATGATTCTTTATGTATGCAACTAATATACGAGAAAAAGGTTTTACTATCAATAACTAATTCAAAAGAAAAGATTTTAATATTTACTAATTAAATTTCTCCTATCAAAAGTATTTTTTAAAATTTTGAATTACCAAAGTACCTAAGCTATTAAATTAAGGTTTACCATAAAATTAAGCAAAGTAGTAATACCAAGATTCTAAAAAGGAGGACAAAAATGGAGTTATGATCCTATACGTCGTTTTATTATTGTTGAAGATCTAACGAAATGAAGAGTGAGGACAAAGGAAAGTTAATTTATCAAATATATGCAACCAAGTTAGCTCAACAAAAAACAATTAAATTAAAAAAAAAACAATAACTAACTATTTATTTAATTAATAAAGGATTAAATTTTAAAAACCTAACCTTTGAGGAAGAGTTGGTACTAGCACTACTGTCACTGCTGGTGGTTGAGGCCGTCGAAACGCCGCCGTTTTCCAACACTTTTACGGCGTCGTTTTGTTTCTCGGGTAAATTTGAATTTACCTCGCGAGAAGAATTACCGCTTGAGCTCTGATCGGGGACGGTAAAATGGCTCGTCGTGGAGCTGTTGGTTAAATCTGACGACTGAGAGCCGTCCTTGGCCAGCTGATCGTACGATTTCCACCGTTCGATCTCTTTGTGGTTTGATTTTCTCTTCCAGAAGCTGGTTTTCTTGAGGATTTTCTTGGAGAGGCTCCGCGGTAGAATCGAGTTTCTGAGCTTTTTCTTTTCCGGCGAGCTAGCGCCGCCGAAGGGGAGGCGCTTCACGGCGGTGATGAGGGTTTGAAACGCCACGAGGGCGCACTTTGATGGGTTTTTGGAATGCGGTGGTGGGGTTTTGTTGAAACTTAAATTATGCTTCTTTTGCTTATTCTGCTTGTTTTTGAGGTCGATTTCGATGAGGAATCGGACGGTGCTGGTGCAGCATTGCCTTCTCGGGAAAGATTTGAAACCGTTGGATGAGCACGAGCTCATATCATCCAACAAGTAATCTTTTAGCAAGGGTTGTGGCAGTGCCTTGGGTTTAATCAATCTGGAATCCATGAAGGTGGACTTTCTATTTCGTGGGCTTTCAGAATGAGCAAGAAGCTGATCAGAACTTGAATGAAGTATGATGATGATCAAGTATATACGAAACAAGGAAGAGAATTAGCAGAAGTTAATGTTAATATCGTAGAGAGAATGAGCGAGAAAGAGTAAAGAAAAGAGTGTAAAAGACAGTGAAAGATCGGGAGCCCTAGCTTTTAAAGGGTTAAAAGGAGTGAAAGTGAGACTGTGAGAGGTAGCTTCTTGTTGTGGTGAAGATCTCTAGGTTATAAAAATTACAGGCTTCACTTCAAGTGTTTGAAGCATTTGATCTGTGTGTGTGGCGAAATGGCAATGGAGAAGGAGAAGAAGAAGAAGCTTGGATGTTTCTTGATATGGGATTATTTGAATCTTAAGTTTGATTAAACAAAGGGTTTAAGTTTTGTTTGAATGGGTTGGTTTCAGATTGTTGAGATTAGTTTAATATGATATTGGAGAGGGGGTTGTACTTTTATGATTTAGTTGGAAATATGGGCTGTTAGACTGATAAGTGACCAGAAGTTGACCTTGCTCATTAAATTAATCTTGTTTAATGTGCTCTAATTAATTGGCACGCGCTTATATGTCACTCGGCATACCTGACAATTAAAAATTCAATAATGACTTTGTTTGTGATTGCTAGGGGGCAAGTTGTAATTTTTGTTTTAATTTTTTTTGACACTATTTTGCTCTAATTTAAACAATTTGCAAAAGATATGCAATTTTTGCTCTAGTTTAAACAGTTTACAGAAGATATATGATATGATTAGAATACATTATATTGTATATATTTATATAATTGTATTTTTATATTATTAAAAAGTAAAAATAATCTGTATGTTGTGAACTGTTACAATTGATCTTGGAATCAGTGATTATTACACAAAACTAATTGAGCCCATTGATCATATAAATGAAATGAAAACTCAGCAATTCTTGATCTCTTCCGGAGGAGCATCCCAAACAGTGGGATCAAGTTTAAGCGAGTGATCTAACTTAGTAAGTGTGTCAACTATGAAGTTTTTTTTCACGTGGCACATACCGGAAAACAAACTCCCATCGTTTATATAATAGGCTCCTACAATCCAAAATAATGTCTTTAAGGGCAGGGACGGAGCCAGGATTTTATGGGAGGGGGGCGAAAATTTAAAATATATATAATCTTTTTTTAAACATAAATATTATTTTATTCGATATATATAAATAAAACAAGTATACCTTAAAAACTTTAACTTATTATTTTATGGTTGAAGTTTCAAGAATAACATTTGTATAGGTCCATTGCTATTATAGGTATATTGAAGTAAAACTCCAAATTTCTTTTACTCACGGTGCCTATATAAATTTAAAAAAAAAATCATGAACTCAATTTAACATAATTTAAATAAAATAATAAAGTCAAATAACAAAACAATTATTTATCTTTAACCTATTCTGATAGTTCTAAAGATAAAGATAACCATAGTTAACAAATTAATTATAAATGTTATTCATAATTAAAAAAAAAATAAAATTACTATTTAGGGTATAATTTTTTACCTAAATAATTTATCCATTATAAAAGAAAAATTAAAATTAACACAATTATTTTCATAATAAAAGACAAGCTAAAATTACTATTTTGATACCATCTTTTAACTAAATAATCTCTATAATAAAAACTAAAATTAACACAGTTATCTTAATAATAAATAAAGAAATCTTAGTATACAGAACTCATATCAACATTAAATTATCTAAAATTAAATATAGTATATTATCTAAAATTATTATCTAAAAATTAAATGCATTATATTTATCTATAATTAAATAAAGTTA
This sequence comes from Lantana camara, assembly GCA_037501455.1. Taxonomy (NCBI): domain Eukaryota; kingdom Viridiplantae; phylum Streptophyta; class Magnoliopsida; order Lamiales; family Verbenaceae; genus Lantana; species Lantana camara. Next base: position 94,289,992 of record CM074857.1, on the reverse strand, counting down.
TCTTTATCCTATTGTCATAGAAATAAAAATATGATATTTCCTCAAAATATAGAACTCTAGATACTAAATTATGCAAAGCTAAATAAAGATTGCACGTACTTATCTTTAACCTATTCTTTTCTCAAAATATTGAACTAAGGAGTAACAAATTAATCATAAATTTTATCTAAATACTTTATTCATAATAAAACAAAAAAAAAACTAATATAGATTTATTGGATAACCTTGGGAGACACGATCAACTCCTTTTTCCCATAAATATAGATTTTGAAGATTAAAAAAATGAGAGTTTTAAGTAGAGTAAAAGAATAAGCCAAGAATAATAAAATGAAAAAGGAAGAAGACGTAGATAGAGAAAAAGAAAGATTAATTGAAACTTTTTAATATCGAAAGAAGATCAAAAGATTTTTATTGGGAAACGGAAGGAAAAAGTGTATTTGGATTGAGAAAAATAATAGTAATTAAAGTAAATTAATAGTAAATATAAATTTTAGCTATTATGATTGGTGAGCTAACTTTTATTTATTCATTTTTTTTAAGGAGGGGGACGAATTTATAAATTTAGGGGGGGGCAAAATAATAAAAACTTTAAAATTTAGGTATAATAATAAAAAATTTTAAGGGGCGGGCGCCCCCCCTCCCCCCCCCCCCCCCCCTCTCCCCGGCTCCGTCTCTGTTTAAGGGGGGTACTCACTCACCTCCTTCCTCATGATCCAATTAGCCACAACCTTCGAAATCCGTCTCGACCTGAATACGTGGAAAACGTTGCTCCCACGTTATCTGAAGACCACGCTCCAACCTTCAACGCATAACCTACGATCCACTATCCCTCCTTGTCGCGAATCACCCCATCAGCCGCTGCAAATTCATGTTGGTGAAACACTCCTTAGGCACATGTCTCAGCAACACAAAAAGAGGGTTTCGCTCGTTAAGGACTTGACCAAACATCTCAACTCCCATTGGAGTTGAGCTTCACCCAACCCCCGCTGGTCGGAGCCAAGAATAAGTTTGATCCACCCTGCTGGGCTTGATGATAATAGCTTATAGGGTTAATAAGAGGAAATAACACTTTATCCCTCAAAATACAAAAATATTTGCAACTAATTATCTAAATTTTAAAATATTTTAAGTTGTCATTTGAATTATATTAAAGTTTTTATATGACCATCTCAATTCATTTTTACGCTCATTTTTTGCCAAAAATTTCCCATTACATCAGCAATTTGAGGCTGAAAATAAATACCAAAACAGAATAAGATATAGTAATTTGAAGAACTTAATATAATTTAGTTAGGAAGCAATTTGAAATATTTCAAAATTTAAACAATCAATTGTGATCGTGCCAAAATCTCCGCTTGATGATCGATCGAGAGATCCGACGAGGTCACTCTATTTGTTGATGGGGGAAACGGCCGCCTGACTGCTCGAACTCTGCGAAGGTCGACAAACGTGAGCTCCGAGGCCAACTCGGGGAAGATGGGTGTGAGACCCGGGTTGGCACTCCGACGCTCAAGTCAGGATCGGCAAGGATGACCGAAAAGATTGAGTGGTGAAAAATGTTAGGTGAGAAAACTTACCGTGCAATAAATGAGGAGGAGGTATTTATATAGAGAGGAAAGAGAAGTTACCGCCTCGACGTGGCGGCGCGGGGAGCTGACAGGTGCCCCATTAAGGCTGTGCATTAAATGCTCGGTCGGCCACTACGTTAGTGGAATAATGCGCTGGTCAATCGGAGTTTATGGGTCGATTGCAACGGCCGGCTGGTTCGAGCATTTAGGTCGGCACCACTGGGCAGTAATTCTCGCGGGGTAAATGGGCCTCTGAGTAGGATGGTCGAAAGGTGATCTCCGAGCGAGATTTGACCCCCGATCGTCCACGTGGAGCAAGGTGATTGGCTTAGAACGACAGAGGGTACGTGCCACGTCATAAGCCCCCCGAAACGTCATCTGCTAGGGCTGACGTGGCAGAGGCGTTTCAAGTCCCAAGAGTGGGACCCGCTGTAATCATGACGCCGTTTCACCTTCTCGATTCCCGCCCATTTTTATCCCTATAAATAGTTCCCTCTGTAAATCCATTTGTCACTTTTGCGACAGAGAATTGAAGAGAGTTCCGAGCCATTTTCGATCGATAAAGAGTCCTTTGTGTGTTGAATTTCGGGGTCGCTTGCTTTATAAGAGGACCGTTCGGATTTTCAGAAAACAAAAGGTAATATTTCCGATCTGTTGTTCGATTGTCTTTTCCTATGCTTTTTATTTTTCTTTTCGATTGCCTCGAGGGAGAGGTGTACCACTTCCCTCTTCGAAGGCTTCCTCTCCCTCGATTTGTTCGTATCCGAGCTACACCATGAAAATGAGGTTTTTGTCCTGTAGGATGTCAACAAATCGAGTGGAGACTGGCCCCGGAGGGGAGGGAGTGGCGACCGCGAGTGAGAGGTCGAGTTCGGACACATCAGGGTCGAGTTCGACATCGGATTCCGGAGAGACCATGGAGACGAGGTCGACGAATCCTCAGGGGAGGGATGAGTTCATCGAGGTCGTAGAGGTTTCGGAGCCTTTGTCCGAGGATGAGACAACAGAGGTGTCAGTACCTCGGGAGTCAGGAGAGGTGACGTCGACTTCAGGTCGACTAGAGGAGGAGGAAGAGGAGGAGGAGATGGAGAATTTAGAGCCAGAGGGTTGGCTACAAAACGACCCTCGAGCCATTACCTGTTCGATATCCGAGGACAAACTTGGAGAGGTCCAGAAATGGTTGTTTGGGGGGGCTCCGGAGTATGGGGGTTATCGAGTGATTAGGCCCCAATCAGGAGATCGTATGACCGACCCGCCGCCCAACTGTATCGCAATCAACTATTTGGCGGTCAAAAATGGGTTTAGGGTGCCCATTCCCGAGGAGATGGTCTGTTTCTTTAATACCCTTAGGATTAGTCCATTGCAGTTGATACCCAATTCTTACGCCATGGTAAACGGATTGAGGGCTTTGTTGAGGTGCTTGGGGATGAAGGTCAACGTTTATTGCATTTCCGAGATCTTCCAAGCCGGATTGACGACCGAGACCTCGAAGTCTGGCCCGGGATATATCCAACTGCAATCGAAGAGTAACTATCGGATCGTTAGGTCGCCCACTTCGTCGAACGGCAAGGGATGGAAGCAGAGATTTGTTTTCATCGAGAGTGAAAAGGGTTGGCCCGGCCTAAAATATCCGGGATGGAGCTGGGTTGCTCGATCGGACCTTCCGAGGGGGCATCCGGGTTGGCCAAACACTTTGATGGCGACCCTGAGGAGGATGGGAAGTGTGGAGTCGGAGGACATGGTTGCTCCGCAATCCCTAATTGAGCTGGGGCTCGCGCCGGGTGTTAGAAAGCATTTCGACCCTGGTATTCCGAACGAATCCCTCGAGGCTTTTCGACCATTTGTTTTTTGTTATTTTTCTCCTTGTTTGGTTATTTTTTATAATCAAGTGTCTTTTGTGCAGAGCAATACATCATGTCTGCTGCTTTGAACGCAAGAAGGAAGGAGATGGCCGAGCTGAAGAAAGCGGCCGAAAAGAAGAAAATGCCCCCTCCTTCTCAAGCAGAGACTGCTGCATCGACCGATGCGACGGTCGAGGCTCTCCCGGAGGTCCTTGCGATGAGGACCAAAGACGCTCCCGAGAAGAGGGGTCGAGCCTCTTCAGGGGTCGAGGACCATGGAGCCCCCCAGGCAAAAAAGCAAAAAACCAAGGGCCAGGCGAAGTCTGGGGCCGGGGCCGATAAGAACGTGGGTCGAGAGAAGAGCCCCTTACTCCCCATGCCGCCGGCGCTTGGGCCGATCGTTGAAGTCCAGGTAGGGGCCTATTCGACCCCTCCGAACCAAGGTCGAGGGGCGATAGTGCCTCGGAACGTGGCCAGCATTCTGGCGGGGGTGCGAAGGCCTGACGCGGGACCTTCGAGCGCGGTGCCGTGGAAGTCGAGCGAGGAAGAAAAGAAGTTGTTCTTCGACTACCCGGTCCTCGAGGAGCCTCACTTCCCGTGCGGCCTCACAAGTGTCAATGATAGAGGCGAGCCCAGACGGGTCGGAACTGCCCCGAAAGACTATCAGGCGCTCGGAGCTTTGTACAGTTCGATCCAGACAACGGTCGATCACAAAGAGAGGATGGCGCTCTCCGACGACGAGATAGAGGCGTTGTTCTTCGACTACCCGGTCCTCGAGGAGCCTCACTTCCCGTGCGGCCTCGCAAGTGTCAATGATAGAGGCGAGCCCAGACGGGTCGGAACTGCCCCGAAAGACTATCAGGCGCTCGGAGCTTTGTACAGTTCGATCCAGACAACGGTCGATCACAAAGAGAGGATGGCGCTCTCCGACGACGAGATAGAGGCGTCTTGGGTCCAGAAATATTTTGCGGTGAGTGTTTGTAGAAATTGTTACTGTAGAAATTATTTCCTGTGTATGGTCGAAGTTTTTGATGATCGATGATGTCTTGCAGATGGGTCAGGACTTCTTCCAAGTGGCTCGAAGAGGGTGGGTTCATCGGCAGTTGAGGGCGAAGGCCGAGCGGCAGGTTGAGATGATGAGGGTCGAGCTGGAAGAGAAGGATAAGAAGCTGGCCGAGGCCACCAAGGACAAGGAGAAACTCGACCGTGAACTCTTGGATGCCATAACGAATCTCTCGGAGGTCGAGAAAAAGCTGAAGGTGGCTGAGGATCGGGTGGCTAGGTCGATCCAGGAAGAGGCTGATGCGCGAAACCGCGGCCTGGTCGAGGGAGAGAGGAAAGGCGCCAAGCTAGCCCTGGATCGATGCAAGAGGGGTCTGGCTGAATCTGTGAACGACCTCGAGCGACGAGGCGTTTACAGATTCATGAAGTCTAAGGCGTACGAGAAGGCCGTGTCGATCGCGAGCTTCAAAGACGTCGAGGAGGGCTTCAACTTGTGCTTGGCTCAAGTGCAAGCGGCTGGGTATCTTCCACTCGACTATGACCAAGAAAAGGTTGGCCTATATCAAGATGACCCTCGTCCCGTTGAACCGGTCACCCGACCTCCTACTCCCGAGCCAAACTGGGACAGCGACGAGTTTGGCTTTGCCGTGAAGCTGGCTCGGTCCAGAGCGGCGGGGGAGCCAGACAACATAGCTACGGAGGAGCTCGACCTGGATGCCTCCTTCGACCCTAAGGATATGTGCCCAGAGTACTTTGGGGAGGGGGCCATCGTTCCAATCGAGGAAGGGACCGGAGCCTGAGCGGTCGAGGATTGAGTCGGAGAGAATGGACTAGCCCTATCTTCGTACTCGGAGGATTGTAGTCAAGGGGAATCCCATTTTCCAAGTCCCGACTGTTGGGGTCGGACTTTAGTAGTTGTTGGCTCGAGATTCATGTGTAAATAGGTAGGAATCCGAGCGTTTGTTGCTCCCGTTTGTAAAATCCAAATTTGTAAGGTTGTGATCAAGTAATTGTGATCGATGTAGACTTTCTTTTTTTTTTTTTTTTAAATACATTATGCAAGTTCTCTTCTGGGTTTCATGCATGTTTTCTCGAGCTTTTTGGCGTTTAATTTTTTATGTTAATCGAAAATAACGATCGAGAAGATGTCAAGGCAAGCTGCTTTTAATCTTTCGAAGTATACAAGAAATTAGTACGGGCGTCGTATAACCACAAGTATATGATCGAATAACATAATTGCTAAAGATGCAAGAGAATGCTCTATCGATTAGTCGACCAGAAAATTTACATATTGTGTTTAATGACCAAAAGAAATTACATCGATTAATCACAAGTAATATTTCTTCAAATTGTGAGCATTCCATGATCGAGGTAACGGTAGCCCATCGAGATCTTCGAGATGATATGCCCAATTTTTGCCTATTTCGACGACACGGTAGGGTCCTTCCCAATTGGCATCGAGCTTTCCCACGTGTTTAGTAACTTCAGCCCTTTTGAGGACCAAATCCCCGACCTGAAAGTGGAGAGGTCGTAGGTTTTTATTGTATGCCCGAGCAGTCGTGGCTCGATACTGCTGCATCTTCATGTTTCCTTTTTCTCGCGTTTCGTTTATCGTGTCAAGATCGAAAGCCCTAAGTTCATTATTCCGACCCTGCTGGAAGTGAGCCACTCGGGGAGATTGATGTATAACCTCAGCGGGGATCATGGCCTCCGAGCCATATACCATGGCGAAAGGTGTCTGTCCCGTGGGAATTCGAGGGGTGGTTCGATATGCCCAAAGGACGCCTTCAAGTTCATCGACCCAATGGCTCTTCTTTGCTTCGAGTCGCGTACACAGGTTCTGTATGATGGTTCGGTTGGTAACTTCGACCTGGCCGTTGGCCTGGGGATGTCCGACTGAAGTGAATCTTTGATCGATCTTGAAGTCGGAGCAATAGGCTCTAAATCTTGAACTCCGGAACTGTGGTCCGTTATCGCATACTATGACTCGAGGTACTCCAAATCTAGTGATGATGTGCTTCCAGAGGAAGTCCTGTAAGGAGTGGAAAGTAATCTTTGCGACTGCCAAAGCCTCGACCCATTTAGAAAAATAATCGATCGCCACAATGATGAACTGCCTTTGTCGAGTTGATATCGGAAAGGGTCCAATTATGTCGATTCCCCATTGCTCAAAAGGCCAGCATGATTCGATCGGAATCATGTGTGCGGGGTGCTGGTGGGTCAAATTGGCATGCCTCTGGCAACGATCGCATTTCCTCACAAATTCGAGTGCATCCTTGCGTAGGTTAGGCCAGAAGAATCCAGATCGAGACACTTTGAGGGCTAGAGACCGACCCCCGGCATGATTCCCACAGGATCCCTCATCGATTTCGGCCAAAACTTCTCGACCCTGGGATGGTCGGAGGCACCGTTTAGTTGGACCGATGAATGAACGTTTGTACAGACGACCCTCCTGGTCCAGCGTATAGCTCAGCGCTCGTTGTTTGAGCCTCCTAGCTTCAGTCAAATCCTCGGGTAAGATGCCATTTTGAAGATACAAAACGATGCTATCGAGCCAGCATGGTTCAGTTGCGTCGATAGAGTTGACTTCGGGTGGAGCCTGATCTATCGACCGGGTTGATAAAGTCATGAAGGTGATGGTCCGATCTTGGGTGCCGAGTGAACCACTGGCAAATCTAGAAAGGGCATCGGCCCGCCCGTTTTCTTCTCGAGGAATTTGGGAGATTTCGAATTCATCAAATTCGGCGATTGCCCTTTTGACCAAGGCGAGGTATTTGATCATAGACCCCTCCCGAGCCTCGTATTCGCCCTTGACTTGGCTAGCAACCAGTTGTGAGTCGGTTAAAGCTCGAAGTTTTTTTATGTTCTGCATTTTCGCAATTCTCAGACCCGCTAAAAGAGCTTCATACTCAGTCTCATTGTTTGTTGCAGAATACTCGAGGGCGATGGCGTACTCGACCTGTTGGCCATTTGTGCTGACTAGGGATACCCCGGCACCCCCCCCGGAAGTGGTTGAGGAGCCATCGACCGAAAGGGTCCAAACAGTTGGGTCACCCTTGATCGTGGAGTGCGGGCCTTTCTCAACCAAGAAATCGGCTAAGATCTGTGCCTGGTATGCCACCCTGGGTCGATATGTAACTTCAAATTGTCCGAGCTCGATTGTCCACTTTGTGAGTCGACCTGAGACTTCCGGTTTGTCCATGACGGTCCTTAATGGCTGATCGGTGAGGACTACGATTGGATGCGCTTGGAAGTACGGTCGGAGTTTACGGGAAGCATGAACTGCTGCGAGAGCAAACTTTTCGATCTCGAGGTATCGTATCTCCGGGCCGTGGAGAACCTTACTTACGTAATACACGGGGAGATGCTTCCGATCTCGAATGGTGACAAGTACCGAGCTGATGGTTTCGTTTGACACAGCTAGATACAGATATAAGGTCTCCCCGTCGATGGGTTTCGCAAGCAGGAGGGGGGAGGTGAGATACTTTTTTAGGTCTTCAAGAGCTTGGTTGCACTCTGGAGTCCATTCGAAATTCTTGATGTCGCGCAAGATTTTGAAGAAGGGCAAGTTCTTTTCCGACGATCGGGCTATGAAGCGGTTAAGGGATATGATCCGACCCACCAGTCTCTGTACGTCGCGGATCGAGTTGGGGACCGGCAAAAATTGGATAGTTTTTATCTTTGCGGGGTTGGCCTCGATCCCTCTCTGGCTGACCATGTATCCGAGGAACTTACCCCCGTCGACCCCAAAGGTACATTTGGCAGGGTTAAGTTTTAAGTTGTACTTTCGAAGGAGGTTGAAAGCTCTTTTCAAGTGGTCCAGGTGGTCGGCGGCTTTTTCACTTTTGACCAACATATCGTCGACGTATACTTCGATGGTATCCCCGATCTCAGACTCGAAAACTTTGTTCATCATTCTCTGGTACGTAGCACCCGCATTTTTGAGTCCGAACGGCATAACTTTGAAGCAGTAAATGCCATTGAATACTATGAAAGCGGTTTTGGGCTGATCCTCGAGGGCCATGAAGATTTGGTAGTATCCTTGAAAGGCGTCCATCATGCTCAATCGTTCGCATCCGGCCGTGGAGTCGACCAGTTGGTCGATTCGGGGTAACGGATAGGGATCCATCGGGCACGCCTTGTTCAAGTCAGTGAAGTCATTACACATTCGCCATTTTCCTCCCGGCTTGGGTACGAGGACGACATTGCACAGCCATTCGACGTATTGGATCGGCAGGATATACCGGGCGTCCAGGAGTTTGTTGACTTCAGCCTCGATGATGGCATTTCGGGAGTCGCTTTGAGAGCGTAGCTTTTGCTTGACTGGTTTATAGGAGGGATCAACATTCAAGTGGTGTTCGATCACTTTCCTGTCCACTCCCACTAGATCAGAAGCACTCCACGCGAAAACGTCGAGATTGTCACGCAGGAACTGAATGAGCATGCACTGTTCTTTTCCTTTTCGACCAGCGCCAATATGAGTGATTTTTTCTGTTTGCCCTGGGATTAGTTGAATTTCTTCGAGTTCTTCTGTGGGCTCGAGCTTTTTGTCTTCCTGCTTCTTTCTTTTTGCCGCATGGGAAGAACTTATTTTCCGTGAATTCTCAGGGTCGATGGCCCCCGGGTCTACGAATTCATCCTCGATGATAGGATCATCGATTAGCAGAGGGACGTGCTTCTCCGAAGAAGGCTTGGGCTTGTCTAACGAGATAGAGTAGCAACTCCAGGCGGTTGGTATGTCGCACCTCAATTCGCCGACTCCGGCCGGAGTGGGTAGCTTGATCATTTGATGGTAAGTGGATATGACCGCACGGAAATCGATGAGGCCCGGTCGACCAAAGATAATATTATATGCAGAGGGCATTTCGACGACAAGATATTCGATCTCGCGTGTTGCCCGTCGGGGCAAAGTGCCCATGGATGTGATTAGCCGTACTCGACCCTTGGTGTATACTTCTGCACCTCCGAATCCTGTGAGAGGGGTTCGAATGGGATCTAAAAGCAATTTATCGTGTAAATTCATGCGAACAAGAGTCGAATAAATGATAATATTGCTTGAGCTTCCATTATCGATTAAAGTGCGAGATACAGCAAAGTTGGCGACGTCGAGCGTGACAACCATAGGACAACTAGGTGTTTCGCTCGAGCGTCCCGGTAGATCTATTACATCATCCTCATTAAATACTATATCTTTGTTGACCCAGGCGTCTTCTGGTCGGATATGCATCACTTCTCGGGGACCATAGAATCCTTGAGTAGCGGTCCGCCGCGTCTTTTTTCGAGCGGACCTTGAATCTCCACCTGATGGTCCTCCTGAAATCATGTCAATCCGACCGAGGCATGGTCGATTATGAGGGTCTCGTTCTGTTGGAGGCTTAGCCAGCCGTTGTTTGGGAGGCGACCTGTCCGGGTGATCTCGGTTCCGAGCGTGGTCATCCATTTTCTTCACGAACTCCTGGAGGAGGCCTCCTTTGATCAGTCGTTCGACCTCATCTCGTAAAGCATTACATTCAGAAGTGTTGTGACCTTTCTGCTGGTGAAAGTTACAAAATTTATTGCTCTCTCGGTTCTTGGGAGTGTCCCGCATCGGCTTAGGCTTTTTCAGCAAGGCAGGATCGATAACATTGTAGATTTCATCGAGCGGGCGCGTCAGCTGGGTGTAATGCTTTCGAGCGGTAGGCCCTGTCGGTCCCTCTGGCTTAGATCGTGCCTCTTGTTTAATGGGTCGATGGATATCTGCCTTTCGATTGGGTATCGGGCTCCTCTGAGAACTCTCCAATTCTTCGAGCTGCATCCAGTCGCAAGCAGCTGCTTGGATGTCCGCCAAATTCTTTGGCTTCTGTAGGAAGATGTACCGAGCAGCTTCGATGTTGACCAAAGCCTTGTGGACAATGGGTCTCAAAAGATCGATGCTCGGTTCTTCTGTTTTGACCACAGCTTGCGAGAAACGAGTGAAGAAATCTCGCAGCAATTCACCAGGAGCTTGTTTGACGGTGTAAAAGTAGGTCGGCGGAAGCTTATCTCCCTTCATGGAAGAGAACTGAGCCTTGAATCGATCGACGAGTATCTTGTAAGAGGTTATCGATCGAGGGGGGAGCCTCGAAAACCATTCAAGAGCGGGGCCATCCAGAGTGGTAACAAAGATCTTAGCCCAGATATTAGGCGAGTGTCCAAACATGCTGAGCTGCATTTCGAGGCGGGACACATGCTTTTCCGGGTCAGTCGATCCGTTATATACGGGTAGTCCGGTGGGGATCTTCTCATCAGTGGTGGACTCAATGATCGAGTCACAAAATGGGGACTGAGCCTCTCTCTCACTGCGATACCTCCATGGGCGGACATGTCTTGGGTCCGACGGTGTGCGTCGGGGTGATCTAGAACGTTCACGCCTAACGGAGTGTGATCGGTGAGGCGAACGGCTGAATGATCCCTGACTTTCGTTCCTCTGACGGTTATCCTGCCGATCGGAACGCGGAGGTATTTGGTTTCGAAGGTCATTCGACCTCACGATATGGCCTCTGTTCGATCTCCTGATCTGATTAACCCGACCGTGTGGTCCGAGTCGGTTGAAGACCCTCGTCGATTCATGCGGGGGTGAGTCACGTTGAGTAGGACTTCGCTTTCTTTGGGATCCAGATATTCTACGATGGCTATCTCTCCGACCAGGATGAGACGAGCGAGATCTCTGTTGTGATACGTCTGCCTCCCGTCGACTGCCGCCCCGATGTATTCTGGTGTCAGTCGGGGTTCTAGAGTCGACCTCATCCTCGGGAATAAATGATAACCTGTCATGAACAGACTTTCGCACATTTCCTTGAGAAGGTAACGGTTGTTGTTGGAGAAGCTGAGGCTGTGCATTCTGCCCAATTCCAGCCCAATATGTACCGGGCGGAGGATACTGAACTGGTTGCATGTATCCCGGATGATTTATCGGGGGTTGAATGATTTCTATCGGTCGAGCCTCTGGGCACTCTGGCATACGAGGTTCTCTCCCCTCCGCAGCCGCTGCAACAGCCTCATCGCGACAAGCTTTCAGGTATTTTTCTATCTCGGGCGTCGAGTAGACTAGCTGTGTCGGAAGGGAGGTGGGAATAACGACCTGTAAGGGAACTTGAGGAATGACCTCCCGACCGTTTTCGTCGAATAGGCGGTTGCTTACAACGTTTCGAGTAGTCATGTTCGATGGCTTCCTGTTGCGCTTCCCACAGACGGCGCCAAATGATCGTGCCAAAATCTCCGCTTGATGATCGATCGAGAGATCCGACGCGGTCACTCTATTTGTTGATGGGGGAAACGGCCGCCTGACTGCTCGAACTCTGCGAAGGTCGACAAACGTGAGCTCCGAGGCCAACTCGGGGAAGATGGGTGTGAGACCCGGGTTGGCACTCCGACGCTCAAGTCAGGATCGGCAAGGATGACCGAAAAGATTGAGTGGTGAAAAATGTTAGGTGAGAAAACTTACCGTGCAATAAATGAGGAGGAGGTATTTATATAGAGAGGAAAGAGAAGTTACCGCCTCGACGTGGCGGCGCGGGGAGCTGACAGGTGCCCCATTAAGGCTGTGCATTAAATGCTCGGTCGGCCACTACGTTAGTGGAATAATGCGCTGGTCAATCGGAGTTTATGGGTCGATTGCAACGGCCGGCTGGTTCGAGCATTTAGGTCGGCACCACTGGGCAGTAATTCTCGCGGGGTAAATGGGCCTCTGAGTAGGATGGTCGAAAGGTGATCTCCGAGCGAGATTTGACCCCCGATCGTCCACGTGGAGCAAGGTGATTGGCTTAGAACGACAGCGGGTACGTGCCACGTCAAATTGCAAATTTGATTACAATTTGAGGGTGAATTATTTTTTCTTCGATTAATGATTAACATAGAATCATGAAGGAAGTGTCCCAATTTCGGTGAAATGAACTACATGGAATTCACAAATATTTGTATTAATAATCTCATGGGTTGGTAAACTGAAACATAATAGGATTTGATCTTGATAAGGTCATAAGGATAAATTTTATTTGTCTCTATAGGATAAAATATAATATAAATTTTTTATAAGTGCTCGTTGAGTTCGAAAGCATTCTCTATCTTGGATCGAGATACCATAGTCTCGAGCTAAAATTTTAAGTGCCAAATACTAAATAAATAAACATTTGTATTAACATTAGTAACCTAACCCGTGGTGGAGAGCCACGATGTTCGAATGTCATAATTAATGAAGAGATATTGATGCATATATTTCTCAAGTCAGAAACCATATCATCATATCAGTTTCTTTTTTTTATCTTAATAAATGTACTAGACGAATATATATGTATAAGAAAAATAGAATATGGAACAAAAAATTTAATCCCAACAAGTACATTAAATAAGAAACTTGAATAGTATATTTATCTTTTTCTAATTTTAACGGTCAATAACGTATATATGTAAATAAAATAAAATATGAAACGGAAGATTCAAGACTAACAAATACATTATTTTAAAAACTTGAATAGTATATTTTGTATTTATTTCATCCATAGCTACATTATATTGATTGTGCCATCAAATTGTTGAAAATAATTGATATATCCAATCTCCTATTTTCACTTGGGGGTATTAACGAGTCTGTGACACGCCCAATTCAGTTGAATCAGAAGCAGCATATGTTATGGGATACAATGGAAATTCGCCAGGAGGCTCGTCTATATTACAAACCACAAAGGTCAAACAAGTATACATGGTATTTTGCGAATCGTGTGTACAAATATTTTTTTTTTGGCCAAACCCCTCAAATGAAAATATTATCGTAAATCAAGATAAACAATAATTAAATATAAGAAGAAGTAACAAAAAAATTAACGCAGGCCGAAACCGTAATTCCAACAAATTTATGAGCTATTATAATAGTACTACGTTTAGTAAAAGAAAAACAAACCCTAATAATAGGATTAAACTCCTTAAAGTTGAAAACTTTTCTTTCCAAGTTGATTTTAGTCCAATGCAGGTGAAGTTCCGCAGTCGCATTTTCTCCGGATTGAGAAGAACTGTTACCTTGGCCTACAGCTCGGTCAAAAATTTTCTCAGAGAATCACGGAAAAAGATAAAACTGAACCTAATGAAACTAAATAAACTTTCATACGGAATGGACAAAACTTCTATACGGAAGAGATAAAACTTCCATACGTAAGACTCGAAAGAAAACCTAACTTAAAAGAAAAGGACAGCGACGCAAATCGTCATTGTACCGGAAAATCCCGCTAGATCTGGAAGAGTGGTGACAAAACTGAGTAGATGGCGGTAGATCCAAGAGAGTAGCAGCATATCTGGGCAAATTTCCACGAAGCAAATTTGAAAAGCTGATGGCGGAATAGAATTGAGTCAATCCGGTGGTGGAACAATGATAGTATTCTCCACCATTTGATCGAAACTTCAATTGACTACCTTGTCTTGGGTTTGAATCACGTAAATTAGGATTTTAGCTTTTAAGAGAGTTTGAGAGAGAGAGAAGGTCCTCCGCGTGTACAAAGGTTGAATCTCACTAACAAAAATTTAAAGGGAGAATTACATCCAACAACCCTCAGTTTAGGCCTAATTACAACCTAGTCCCTATTTTTTAAAATATTACATTGTAGCCCCTGTATTTCTTTAACGAATTTTATAAAAGTAAACTTATGTCCTTGAAGGTTTTGTGAGTATTACATATAATGTACGACCAAAAAGGCAAAATCGTCCCTAAAACTATACAAAAATTAGCAAATTAACAAGGCTTAGGGACTACAATATAATATTTAAAAGAATAGGGATCGAGTTGTAATTAGGCCTAAACTGAGGGTAGTTGGATGTAATTCTCCCAAAATTTAAATTGAAAGAAGCAACGGAATACTAAAGTTCAAAATTCAAAACAACACTAAGGCCGACACCATAGAATGAGACGTGCACTAGCTCACCAAAACGAAAATTAATAGAACGAATGCACACCTCTAATAGAAGTTCTATAAATAATACAAGCAACTAATACTCGAACACGGGACTTAAGTCACAAATCGAATAAGGTAAACTAAGACCAGATTGGAATGCAGGTAAGAGACGCTCAAGCTATCCTTGTACATCGTTAGCTCTAGACTGTTAGCTATCTCGGAAATCTGTACTTAAAATACTATGAGAAAATGAGGTAAGTCAAAAACTACTAGTGAGACAAGGAGATGACGTTTATAATTTATAGAACTTCATTTAAAGACAATATGATTCACATATTGGAGTTAGTTTTTCTTCACCGTTCCTTACGGGTATGAAATGACAAATTTAAAACATGCACACAATAGCACGTAACGATACACATTGATAGGCCCTTTTCTTAAACAATGTATAGAAATTAGGAAAAGATGCAGTAAATGGGCGTATTAGATCACGAAGGTCATGTCTACGGTTGTCCCATTCGAGACCAACTCTGCTATCTCCGAATGATACCTGATGTTCAGAACCCGCAACGTTCTGATACGATAATATCATGAAAGGGTTTTTTAAAATGCAATAGTTAGGATATTAAAATTTAGAGGAAAAAGCACATACTCCTTATCATGATCGTTTTTTAATTTTTTATCTGAATTTTTAAATATTTTTAAGTTATCATGTGTACTTTGTAAAATATTTTAAATTGTCGTTTGGACTATTTAGTTGTTAACACGTAACTCATTTTTTGTTGAAAATTGTTAATTTTTCATCGGAAATAAGACACGTGTTAACATCTATATAGTTGAAATGATGATCTAAAAGTTTTTACAAAGTATAAATAACAATTTCAAACATTTAGAAATTTGGATAAAAAGTTGAAAAGACAGTCATGTTGGACTTGCTTACAATTTTACTATATTTTTGTCTCTAACAATTTGTATTGCAGCATGGAGTTTTTCATGTGATTGAAAAAATGCACAAAGTCAACTCAGCTAAAAAGAAAAGGAAAGTTGGTACCATCATAGGGAACTGCGCAAAAGTACATATGAACGTTGCACAACGGCTATCAGAATTTAAATTGCTTTGCCTTATATATATTCTGAAAGGTTGTAATTTGAAGTTGTTACTGTTGTTTCTATCTTTCTCACGTAGAAGTTTTTGTACCTTTATAGTGGTAGCCAAAGATCAGTTCAACAAGGAGTTTAGCCTGGAAAGTGTTGGTTCCATAGTCATAGTTACATAAGAACCTCCCTTCTTGATCTGTGTATTGAAATTATCCTTATTGGAATCCTTTAAAATCCTAAGCATAACCAACTTATGTAGTGGACTAACCTATCCAACTTGTGTTTTCACAATTGTGATAGGCCAACCACTATAAATTGCTTCGTGTTCTTTACTTGTGCAAGATTTGCTTCTGTTTGGTACCAGTCTGATTATCTGTCTTTGGTACGAAGGATACAACGTATGAGTCATTCTCACTTATGACACAAAGCTGGGTTAAACTAATTTTAACAAGTGGTACCAGAGCTTGGTACTCATGCTGGGTGGTGGGCCCAAAACAGTAGCGGTACGGGACCGTATTTAAATTTTTTTCTTATAATACAAGTATTAAAATATTTTCAAAACATTTTAATACAATAGCGGAAGACTAGCCGGATCTACTCAAGTATATACATGTAATTGATAATAAATTTTAAATCACTAAGCAGATAAATATCTAACATGCAATTAACACTTAAGAACATATAATTTATCATGCTTAAAATAATACAACTGTAAAATATTATTGTACTACAAATATAACTATCTAACGACATTTTTCCAACTCCTTTCCTTTTTGTGAAACCAGCAGAGCTTCCCCGCAATTTTTCCGGAGAAACCCTCGGAGTGTGGGCTCCGAAAGTATTTCTCTAAATACTAGAAAAAATAAAACTTTAAACTAGAAAACCCTTTTCAGGGTTTAATCTCCCGAAATTAAGTGTTTTATATATTAAATATATAAACAACTAATTAAAATTAATTCTAAAATAATTAGGAATTAATTAGGAGAAAGTGGGACTTGATTTCAAAGCTTAAGATCAGCCAAAATCATCCCAAAATGTTGTGTGTAACAAATGAGGGGGTGAAGCCCTATTTATAGGCAAAATATCAAGGGTATTTTGGTAATTTCACTCTCACACTTGTTCAACTTGCCAAATTGACGGAGTCTGAGGGCACCACGTTTAAGGTCTCGTCGCCACGAGTTCAGCGCCACCAGCCACACGCCAATCGGACACCGGACGCGCCCTCACGCGCCGCCTGAAGGTGATGCATGTGCAATCTAGGGTTTCTGGACCAGGTCCGGTCCAACCGAACCCGGTCTGGACCTGGTTCGGTCTAGTTCGCATCCCTGGTTCTGCCCGTGTCCGGTTTGATCCGACCCTATCCGTTCCCGACCCGATCCGTTGACTGGCCCGGTCCAGATCTAATCTGGACCGTCCGCGGGCGTGGCGCGTCGCTTGGCGCCCAGTCAGCGCCACCTCACGTCTATCCGCTGACGTGGCATGCCACGCCAGCTACCACGTTATCAAAATATTTTATTTTATTTTATTTTTTCAATGAAAATTTTTATTTTTTCTCCAAAATAAAATTTCAGTCATTTCCAATTTTTGGTACATTGATTTATTTTCTTAAAATAAATCCCTTGGATATTTTCAAACACTTTGAAAATTCATTTGTCTTTCTCCTTTTAATATTTTCTCTTCGGGTTTTCAATTGGGACGTGCAGGACTAATTAATTTTAGCTCCAAATGGGTTAATATATTATCATCTCATGATAGTAATTAATTACCGTTAACAATATTTAATTCCACTAAATAAATATTGTTGCACTCTAAAATTAATTAAATTATTCACGAATTTCTCGATCTAGAATAATTTCGCATTTCACTCCTCCGAGTAGATATCCATGAAAAGTAAATTGCAACCACTATTATTTATTTTTCATCTCTAATCTGAAATTTATTGATTCGCCTTAAATTCAAATTCTCTGTATGGGAAACCCATTCAACATACAACTTCGGTGACGTATCACGCGAAGTGCTTTGACCAAAGTCTTAATTCGAACTTTTGCAAATCTATTTCAGGGATATCTTTTACCTTCCAGCAAGGCCACAGATTCCTCGATCAATATAACTCTTTAGCACATTTCATATTGTCACCGAACGTACAAAGTATTTTTGGCCACCCGTTACCGAGACCTCACTTCGAGTATAATACTGTGACTAAAACTACATGCCTAAAACCGAAATATTATCAGGATTAAGAGTACAATGCTTCCTGAGATTTTATTCATTTTAAATAGCAGTATAAATTAAAATGAATAATTTCAGTGGTCCAGTTCGATGTTTCCAATCCTTTTGAAAATCATCAACGTGTTATAACCGGAATCACCATTCCCTATGACGAAAGACTAATCATCTTATATAACCACGTTATAGTCTTGATAAGAACATATTCTTATCTTACCGACTAGAACTTTAATGACACGTGATTTCAGTATTCAAAGTCTTTTCCTATGAAACACATTTCATATAAGAATACCACCACACGCCATTAATTATCAATATGTGAAATACTCACAACTTGCTGTAAATTCAGTTTAATTAATTCAACAAATTGAATTTTCAGGGCACTATTTTCAACAACTAGTAATATTTGGTCTAACAACCAAGAGTTGTGATCCTCTCTACTGCGCACTCAATGGATGTACATATCCACTCTCCTTCTCTCTGTGGGAATAAATTTCCTTTTTGGAAAGAAGAAATGAAAAAATATCTCATGGCAATTGATCCCGATCTATGGGAAATCATATCTAAAAAACCAAAGATTCCCATAAAAGCTAAAAGTGACAAAAAGCTCACATTACTCGCCAGAGCCAAAGCCATCTTGCTAAGCTCTTTGAACAAACGAACTTTGAGCTTGCTTTCACTTATAATTCAGCAAATGAAATCTGGAAAACCTTGAAACGATCACATGGAAAATATTCCGTGTCTCACACTATTAGGGATGCAAACAAGCCGAGCCGAGCTTTGGCCTTTTTTTGGTGGCTCGAGCTCGGCTCGAGGCTCGTGGAAATAGCATTATTTTAAATAAAAAATTAGTTTTTTTAATAATTTAATGTATTTTTATATATAATAATATATATTTATTGAAAATATATAATAAATATATTATTTTTTTATTAATTTTATATAAAAATTAATATATATATAATATTATATATATAAAAATTAAAATATTATTTTTTAATTAAATATGCTAGCTTGCGAGCCACGAGCCAGACTAAAAGAGGCTTGGATTCGGGCTTGGCTCGAGCTTGCTCGCCTGGCTCGCGAGCCAGCTCGGCTCGTTTGCATCCCTACACAGTACACACTATGAAAGGTTCTTGCAGCTTAATTAATTACAATAAGGAAGAGATTGATGAAGAAATCTCACAACTGGCTGGCCGATTGGAATTTCTTCATAAGAAAAAGGGGGAGAAAGGCCGCTCAGTCACTATAAGGATCTCAACTGCGTAGAAATCGGATTTATGGCAAATGATTAGGTAACACCTGATACAACTCTATCTTACTTATCTTCCGACTATGAGTCGGGATATGAAACCATCACTCCAAATTTTCTGGCCAAAATGAAAGAAAGTCTAGGAAAATTTAGAGCTAGAAATAAATTTCTTGAAACAAATCTATTAAAAATTATCAAAGATAGACAAGATACTGAAAAAGAGTTGAAGAAAACCATTGAGAAACTTTGCATCTTTGAAAGAGAAAATGTTCGTCTATCTCAAAAATTGGCTGTTCTTCTTGCTTGTAAAATGGGCTCTAACCATAAAGAGACTCACAAAAAACAGCATGACCAAAAATGTTACTTTTGTGGTAAGATTGGACACTTTGTTGTTCACTGTTTTTTAAGGAAAAGAACTCAAAAGAAAAGGGTCAATGCCGATATATGGGTATGGAGAGTTAAACCCACTTATAGCTCCTCTAACAGTGAAGGACCCTCTCCACCAAGGGGACCTAAAACTGAAACAACTTTTGCAGGTACCACTGAAAGACTCAAGATGGATACTGGACATCGGTTGTTCACGTCATATGACAGGAGACAAATCCTGTTTTATCCAGATCCAAGATATTGATGGTGGGAGCATTCTCTTTGCAGATAATATATGAGGCAAAATCATCGGTGAAGGAACCATTGGTACCACTGCAGGCACTCACATTGAAAAAGTCTCGCTAATAGTTTTCTCCCACCCAAATAGCCCTAATTCGTACTTCTTCCTTTCTTTCATCCTCCAGGCACTCCATTTCTTTTCGCCCGAACCAGCTGCCGCTGCCACCATCACCATTACGTTTCCGTGATTTTTGAAATCATAAAACATGTATTAAATCTTTTAGGATATAAGGTGAATAATTACAAAAAAAAATTATAAGGGGATGCTTGTTTAATTTCCGCAAAAGAAAAAAATCCTCTAACTCAAAAACAAAAAACTCCCTCGACAGTAAAGGTCCATGGATAATTTATTCCAAAATCATGTATTACAAACACACAATTAATATGAAAAATAAAGTGAAAGAAGCTCATAAGGTGAGGAGATTTAGCTTATAGCAAAGAAAAACCTATTTTTGTCAACCGGTGGAACTTAACCTTTACCGTTTCATATATGTATATATATATATATGAACTTTATATTTTGCTAACTAATCAATATGTTCTGAAATTCATCCCATCCAACTAAAATTAACTTTCGAATATAGTGCAAAAACTCAGATTGAAGAGTATTATAAATAAGTTCAACCAAGATCCAGAGTGAATGGAAAAGAGTATTTTAAATAAATTCAACCAAGACGGGCAGTGGCAAGCTTCCCAATGATTTTAACCTTTGTATACAAGTCTTCAACTCATTATCAGCTTCCAAGTCATCTTCTTTTGGCAGAATAATCATTTTACCTTGATATTCATATTTCAGTCTGAAGCTTCCAGTTACGTTGAATTCATTGGCTAAACCTCTCATTATCCTCATAAGCGTCTTCATACTCCAGGGCGGATCAAACGCAAAAATCGCATCAGCATCAACTCCTCCAAAATTTATGATTATGACCGTATACTTCATTGTGCAGTACTTCATCCAGCTCCTAGAAACTCGCTGCTCCTGCTCCTGCTCCTAGAAACTGAGCTTACGGTTTCACTAACCCGAACACGTTTTTTTGCACGTGATGTCTCAAGATCATATTTTCTCCGGCTTTCTTTATTACTCAAACATTCATAAGCCTTTGATACTTTCTTAAACGAATCTTCCGCCCCTTGCACCCGATTTTTATCGGGATGGACCTTTAGAGTATAAGAGTTTAGGTATATGATTTTCATTGATATAAGAAAGATGAAGCAGCAATACAAATACAGGGGTTGTACAGGGGACAAGTAATAAATTACAGTAAATGAATCAATCAATTAAAATCCCTATACATATGCTATATTAAGAGGACGCCATTTGTGGTGCGGATTGTTTGCCTGAGATTTTGCTATCCTCTACACGCCCCCGCAAGATGGAGGCTCTATCAGAGACGCCGATCTTGTCGCGACATCGCAGAAAATGTGGACGGGGAAGGGCTTTGGTGAGTGTGTTTGCCAGCTGATCAACGGAGGACACATGCTGGACACGAAGAGCCCCGTTCTGGACCTGCTCCCGCACAAAGTGGAAATCGAGTGCAATGTGCTTCATGCGCGAGTGGAAAACTGGATTGGAGCATAGATGAGTTGCCCCGATGTTATCGCAGAGTATTGTTGGTGGTTGATGCAGTTGGATACCCAATTCGGACAGTAGGGAACAGACCCAACGAACCTCAGCTGATGTAGATGCTACCGCGCGGTATTCGGCCTCTGTGGAGGACCGTGCCACGCTCCGCTGTTTCTTTGAGCTCCAGCTGATCGGATTGGATCCTAGGTAGATTATATAGCCACTTGTTGAGGTGTAGTCGTCCTTGTTTCCTCCCCAATCTGCATAAGAGTAGGCACAGAGCTGCAGGGCGCTGTTTTTGCGGATGTAGATCCCGAAATCAGATGTTCTGCGGAGATACCGGAGCAACCTTTTAACAGCTTGGAGGTGGGCCGAGGTGGGGCGATGCATGAATTGAGATAGGCGGTTCACGGAAAATGCAATATCCGGCCGAGTCAAGGTGAGGTATTGGAGGCCGCCAACAATTGAACGATATTCGGAGGGGTCCGACAGAGATGTACCTGCTGAAATCCGTAGATCCGTGTCGGGGGAGAGAGGAGAGGTAACGGGATTGGACCCTGCCATGTCCAAGCAGTGTAGCAGGTCATGTATGTATTTGCGTTGGGAAAGGAGCAGCCCATTGGGGTGCGGATATGCACTCGATTCCAAGAAAATATGTCAGAGGCCCTAAATCCTAGAGAGAAAACCGGGCCGAGAGGATCCCAATAAAACGCGACACCACCGCCTCATCAGGTCCTGTCACCACAATATCATCGACATATACCAGAACAAAAATTAGCGCATCACCTGAGTTTAGGATGAAGAAGGATGAATCGGCAAGAGAGTTGTGAAACCTCTCGGTGAGAAGGAACCCGCGCAATTCAGAATACCACGCGCGGGGTGCCTGTTTGAGGCCATAGAGAGCCTTGTGAAGTTTGCAAACATGGTGCGGAGGGTCCTTGTCTGCGAACCCTGGTGGTTGAACCATGTATACGATGTCCGGGAGGTACCCTTGAAGAAACGCATTGTTGACATCGAGTTGGCGCAAGGTCCAGCCCCGCGTGACTGCAAGTGACAGAACTATCCGAATTGTGGTGGGTTTGATGACGGGACTAAAGGTTTCCAGGAAGTCAATTCCAGGTCGTTGGTGAAATCCCTTTGCAACAAGCCGAGCTTTGAACTTTTCAATAGACCCATCTGCGTGACGCTTGATACGGAACACCCATTTACAGCCCACCAAGTTGTGAGCCTCAGAGTGCGGAACAAGAGTCCAGGTGCCATTCCGGACCAAAGCGTCATATTCGGCTGCCATGGCCGTCCGCCACCGTTCATCCCGGAGGGCCTGTGTGACTGTTTTAGGCTCTATTTCGGCATTCTGGATCTTTTAGGTGGATAGATTTAACTTCTGTGATGGTTTGCGGATATTATTCTTTGCCCGGGTCACCATGGAGTGTTGCGGTAGAGGGGGATTGGCTGGGGGAGTCGGGTCTGTTGTTGTTTGTGAGATTTCTGTTGTTGTTTGTGAGGTTTGTGGCAGTAGGTGGGGAGGCAGCGAAGGTGGAGTGACAGTGTTTGGTGGGAAAGACGGTTGGACTTGCAGTTGTGACGGAGCTGGCGATTTGAGGGCAGCGGGGTTGTGACGGGGTTGTCCTTAGGGGACGTATGATACCGGCGGCTGACCTGAAGGTGGTTCCGGGCACGATGAGATTTCCATGGGAGTGGTACTGACGCTTTTAGTGGAGAAGGGGTAGCTGTTTTCGATGAATTGGACGTGGCGGGAGACATATAGGCGATTGGTGGAGAGGTCGAGGCAAAGATATGCGCTTTGAGTGAGGGAATAGCCAAGGAAGACACACGGTAGAGATCGAGGGTTTAGCTTGTGGTGGGAGTACGGTCGGAGCCAATGATAACAGAGGCATCCGAATGTACAGAGTTTGTTGTAGTTTGGTGTTTGGCGAAACAGTGAGAGGTAGGGGGAAGACATAGAGAGGCCTGGAGTGGGGAGGCGATTTATGAGGTATACGGCAGTGGCGAAGGCAAAGTGCCAATACGAGGTGGGGATGGAGGTATGATGGAGTAGAGTGAGGTCGGTTTCAACTATGTGGCGGTGTCGCCGTTCGGAGTAGCCATTATGTTCGGGTGTATGTGGTGGAGTTGTGAAGTGGGATATGCCGTTGGTGGAGAGGTATTGTGTAAGGACTGTGTATTCGCCACCATTATCGGAGTATAGGGCCTTTATTTTTGTATTGAATTTTACTTCAACAAGAGATTTGAACTTGTGGAAGACTTCGGATACTTGGGATTTTCTGTTTAGGGGAAAGAACCAAATGTATTTCGTATAGTGGTCGACAAAGATGACGTAGTATTTGTGATTGTCGAGGGAGAGTACCGGGGATGTCCATACATCAGTAAATAGAATGTCAAGGGGAGACTCCGATTTTATTGATGAACTACCAAAGGGGAGCTTATGACTCTTATTACAAAGACACGAATCACAATCTAGGCTTTGAGGGGGAGGAGATGACTCGAGACTGTAGTGGTGGATGGTGTGTCGGAGGATTCGGGCGGAGGGGTGCCCCAACCGATTATGCCAGACATCACTAGAAGGTTTCAAACAGCTGGTTGCGGCTAAGGGTGGTGATATACTTGGTGCCGCTGGCCATTCGTACACCCCGTTATTGGTACGACCCGTCACGACCGAAGCCCCCGTTGCCAGATCCTTCACCTGAAAGCCATAAGGGGTAAATTCAACAGAGACATTATTAGATTCACAAAGTTGAGAGACGGAAATCAAATTTTTGTGCATTGAAGGGACATAAAGAACATTGTCAAGACATATAGGAGAAGAAGGAGAGGGTAAGCGGATACAACCCGAGTGAGTTATTGGTAGAGTAGAGTCGTCCCCAATCACAACGCTATCTTGGGCGGTGTATGGAGTGGAGAGGGAGAGGGAATCCAGATCAGTGGTCACATGATGAGAGGCCCCGCTGTCAAGTAGCCAAGAGGCCGGTGTGGGAGAGCTGTTTGGAACCGCGGTGTAGTGTGCACGAGGCTGCCAAGGACTGTTGGTTTGGGAAGGTGGCCGGCGAGGTGGGTGAGTGGGACGAGAGAATTGAGTTTGGTGAGGCGAGGGCTGCTGTGGATGGATCTGGAATTCGGGACAGCGACGCACCGAGTGACCTTGGACACCACAGAGTTGACAAGTGCCAAGGTAAGGGCGCTGTTAGCGGGAGGAGTTGCTGTGGTATGGTATAGGAGGGGAGGGACGCCATGGCCGCTGTTTGGCGTGGACACCGACAGCGTTGGCGGTGATTGGAGGTGAGGGGGGTGAGGTATGGCTGGAGGCCAGGGAAAATTCCCTGTTTAGAAGCTTTTCGTGGAGTTCGGCAAAGGAGATTGGGTTATCTCGGGCGTTTACGGCATCAATGGTTGAGCGGAACGAGTCATCAAGGCCGTCGAGGACGATATCAGTGATGTCCTCTTGGCTAAGAGGATGACCAAGCAGATTCAGCTCATCGGATTTGGTGCGGATAAGGGTCATGTACTCAGTTATTGTTTTGGAACCCTTGGTGGACCGTTTTAGTGCATCACGAAGTTGTTTGATATGGCCCCGGGACGCATTGGCAAATGTGGTTGCAAGCACTTGCCACGCAGAGTGAGAGGAGGTGGCGCTGAGGATAATTGGGGCCACGGTGTGGTGGAGCGATCCCGCGAGAGCAGCGAGGATCAGCTGATCTTGTTGGAACCAAGTTGTGAACGCCGGATTGGGGGCAGCGTTTCCATCAGTCACAATGGTTTCGGGTGGTTTGGCAATGGATCCATCAACGTAGCCAAACAGATTGTGTCCGCGAAGAAGAGCCTGCATATGAAGCTTCCACGCCAAATAGTTATTGGGGTGAAGCTTGATGGAGCCGGACAAGTTGATCAGGGTGAGGGACTGAGTGGGATCGGTCGAGATGGCAGCGGCTGAAGTAGCAGTGGGGGAAGCCATGGGTAAAGGGGAAAAAAAAAAGGATTATAGATCGAATGCTCTTGATACCATATAATAGTTTAGGTATATGATTTTCATTGATCTAAGAAAGATGAAGCAGCAATACAAATACAGGGGTTGTACAGGGGACAAGTAATAAATTACAGTAAATGAATCAATCAATTAAAATCCCTATACATATGCTATATTAAGAGGACGCCATTTGTGGTGCGGATTGTTTGCCTGAGATTTTGCTATCCTCTACATAGAGACAATTTCCTATATGCCTTGCGAATGTCTTCAGCACTAGAGTTCTTTCCCAGACCTAATATCTCATAATAGTCCTTTTTCCTTTCGATCTCTCTTACGACGGTAACCTGCTCTTTTTTCCTTTTGATCTCTCTGGCCTGCTCAGAAGAAGAGGATGATGCGGTGGTTTCGTTGGGCTTCTTATCTTCTGGTTGTAAAGTGTTGAGCTTTGATAAGAAGAATTCATCAACTTCAACGGATGGATCTAATCTGCGAGCTTTATTGACGAATTTCAGGGCACGGGTTTTATCCCCAGATTCGATTGCATTCTTTGCAATTTTCAAGCACTTCATGGCTTCATCTTTGTTCCCATCCATTGTTAATATCTACAAAGGCAAGGAAATACTCATAAACAGAATATCTACAAAGGCAAGGAAATACTCATAAACAGAAAGATGAGAGACGTATCAGACGGTTTAAAGGCAAGGAGATCGCTCTACAAAGGCAAGGAAATACCGGAGAGATTATGGCAAATCACCTAAATCATGAATAATCTATCGATCCATATCTATATATATATTTATTTGTATTATTATATATACATATATATATGTATTATATAAGTACGAGTTGGACTTTTGGTTTCTTGAAACTTTGTAATCAACCGAAATACCCTCATGGTAAGCGTAAGACTTTTAATAAAATACAGTTAAGGGTTATTTTGTAAATTATAAATTTGATACACTCAATTATCTATATCTACTTATAATCAAAATATAATTGTATAAGTTTTTTTTTAATTATAAAACACTATATAATTATAATCCTATAAATTTTTGAATAAATTAATCCTAATATTATTCTAACTTGACTAAACTAATAAATCTCCAAATTTTGACTATGAATTAAATTCAAGTCTCGTATAATTAGGAGAAGAAAAGAGAAGGAAAACCGTACTGTTGATTACTTTGAATCTTACTTTCTTAAACCTTATTGAAATAAATTACTATTTGAATCTATTTTATTAGACAAGACAATGTAAATTAGAGTGGCAAATAGAGCGAGCCGAGCAGATGAAGATGAATTAATATGCACATGCAATATTTCTTTTATTATACTTCCGCTCTCTTTCTTTCCTCTTTTGGTTAAACTCATAACAACAAACGTAGCAGTAAATAATGGACAAGTGATATGATGCACGGATGCAATACAATAATGCGAAATCAACAGACATAGAAACGGGTTTTTTTTCTTTTTAATTTCTCACGTAATAAATAACCAACACAAAATATTCTACAGTTGACAAGATTATATATTAGAAGTATCCGAACATCAAAATGTTAAGACATATGCTTCTACTTAGCTCTTCTCAGTAAATTCATACAAACTAACTAATTTTCCAATACATGAAATTCCCCAGCCATATATGCACTATAACCAAAAGTTATCTTTACAGAGTATCAATTATAACACTTTCAACTGGAGCACCAAAAAAAATAAAATTATAACACTTTCATCTGAATACTAAGAGAGAAAGATGTTTCCCAAATCCACCTCGCTCAAAAGCATCATATCTTTTATTTGTTGGCTTTACCACTGCGTGCAAGAAAACGTTCACGGGCTGCACGAATTCGGCTCTCTCGATCATCAACAATGGCCTGAGTAGCATCAGCATCAATCTTTGGCAAGTCTGCATCTTCTGTTTCAACTTTTTCTTGAGCCTGATTGGCTCCACCGCTGCTTTAAGAAATAATTCGATCAAAAAGATCAGATTTACAAGAGAAACGCAAGCTGTAGACGAAAATAGGATTTGAAAATGACCTAAAAAGATTGTTGTACCTGAGTTTGCTGACATTTAGTTTCTCAAGTTTGGCTAAGATTGGCCTGACCCAGTGCATCTCAACAGCACATACATTTCGCAAATATGGTCGTGTAGTAGCGATAAGTTCATGATAGACAACATAATTTGGTAGCATTCCATCTTCATCTGATTTCAGCACTGATGATGGATGTACCTATAATAATCAAAATTTTGAAGGGTACGGAATAACAGAAAAATTTTAGTTCCATGGCTATTTTTATCATCCATTTTACTTGATGAAAGAAAAGATGAGATTTTTTATTTTTCCATGGCCTTTTTCTTCTTTATTTTTGGGTGAGGGGGTGGGGAGTCGTATTTTTTAAAATTAGAACCTCAGGAATAAGTTGCACCAACAAATTATCAGCAAAAGACAATAAATTCAAGCAATCAACGAAACCAAACATCTTGCGATGAAATTATGTACCTGAACAAGTTGTGGCTTGAAACCAATAGTGCGATACCCATTATGACGAAGCATTCGCTCAGCAAGTTGATTAGCATATCCAGAACACAGCGCTTTTCTCAAATCTCTGTAATCCTGCTCTTCTTTACGTCTATTGCTTATTTTGACCTCCATGGATCCTATAAATTGCAAAACAAATTTACTATGGGCGGTCAAATATTGAATTTCAACCAGAATGTTTAACCACTAGATTTTACAATGCTTGAAAATCGAGTAGCTACAAGTACAAACTTTATAAACACTCAAAGTTTGTGTGATGCTGACCTTTAGCAATCTTCTGCATTATTTGGGTTAACTGGTTCCTGACATCCTTGACAAACATCATTCCCCTCACCTAGGAGCAGCAAGTTTAAGTATAATACTGAATCGTTCAATATGATTTCACAAAAAACACATGTCAAAACAGGAAATCCCTATTAAAGTCTTTATGTACAAACTTGAACTAGTTAATTCCATCAAATTCCTTAACCTAGGCTACAATGCAGTGTGGGAGAACGCGCAAAATGTGTACCTGCAATTGGTTCTCCTTGCACCAATCCACATTGTAGC
Source organism: Lantana camara (assembly GCA_037501455.1). Lineage (NCBI taxonomy): Eukaryota > Viridiplantae > Streptophyta > Magnoliopsida > Lamiales > Verbenaceae > Lantana > Lantana camara. The sequence continues at coordinate 94,261,808 of CM074857.1, read as the reverse complement.
CAGTGTGATACCAAAGCTCAAAAATCTGCAGCAACTGGATGTGGTCACCCAAGCCAGAACCATCTGGAAGGTTTGAAGGAGTGAGTTTCCTCTTCTTTTCCTTGCTCTTACTGTGACCCAAAATCAGTACACCTTCTGCAGATAGCATTGCAGCAACCGTCAAAGCCTGAGATAAGCTGCCGCACTCATTTGCCTCTAACAAGGTCCTTGACAATGAAGGTTCCAGTGGAAGTTCAGCCATTGTTTTTCCAAGATTTGTGATTGAACCATCTTCATCTATGGCATCAATCAGATATAATTGCTTTAAGGCATCTTCTAGTGCTTCGGAGGAAGGCGGGTCAAGGAAGTCAAAATTGAGAATATCCATATCCGGAAGGTCTAATGATTTTAAATAAAGGACACTTCCAGCGAGGGACGATCTCTGTATTTCAGGGACTGTAGCATCCAAAAAGTCATCCTGGTAAAGCATAAGAGGGTACAAACGATAGCATTTTCCCGGACGTGTTCTTCCAGCTCTTCCTGCACGCTGATTAGCCTGCACTCTGAACTTGAGATTGGTTAACAAGATAGAATTATTAGGATCTCAAATGAAACTAAGAAATCCATGAGTACGTAAAATAAGTTAGAAAGGAATTTTGTTAGGAGAGGTAAATTTCATACTTGCTAATTTGGACGACGTCAAGAGAGTACATGCCGGTTGATGGGTTGTACTGTCGTTGCTTTACAAAACCAGTATCAACTACATACCTGCAGCACAAGTAAAAGATTTTCAAACCTTGTACCAATAAAGACTAGTTATATGAAATCAAAACAGGATAAATATTGGAACACAGTAACATATTAAAAAATCTGAGCTGATATCAACAACCCCCATAATTAAAGGTAGATCAAAAATGGCAATGAAGTACTCATAAGGCAGCGGTATATTATACATAAAGCAACAGAAAAATCAAAGAGCATAAATCTCTTACACCACACCATCAACAGTCAAAGATGTCTCAGCTATGTTTGTAGCAACAATAAATCGTCGACAATTGGGAGGCGGAGGAGTGAATACACGGACCTGTAGGGATAATGCAAATCTTAAGGGGATAAAAGTCACAAAAAAGAGAGCATTGAGAATTTGCTTCATGAGGCTACAACATATCAGAAGAGCCAAGTAGAAGCATCAAATCACAAGAAGAGCCAAAATTACCAGAAAGTACCGCTATATTTTAAGAAAGCACAATATCAGTAAAAATAAACGACGAGAGTTTCTCAAAACTTTTGACTTCAAACAAAATAACTGATTCAGAAATAGAGACTAGCCTGCAATTCAGGAGGCAAAGATCCATGAAGAGGAAGAATTATTGCATCCATACAAGACCCTTCCTCCAGAGTTTGTATTCGCTCTTCCAATTTCATCACAAACTTCTCAATATCATCCTAAAATTACAACTAATATCTATATAATAATGAACTATACATGAGAAAAGTTACTCATTAAGGACGGAAGGACGTATCAAGATAGTAGACAGAAATCTACAAACCTGTCCTGTCATGAAAATGAGGACATCACCTTCGGGTTCTCGAGTATGTATGTCTACAAAAAGGAAAATGTGAGACAGATTGATGGGACCCCCAACCCCTCTTTCTGCCACTTCGTGCTTGAGAATAAAAGAGTAAAAGAAGCAACAAAACAATGATATGTAATTCAAATGCCATAAAAGTTAAAGCTGTTCATACCAATAGCAGTTTTCAGAGAAGCTTCAATATAGCTTTTAGGTCTTTCTGAACTATATTGTATCTCAACGGGGAACAACTGCCCTGGGACATTCAGGACTGGGCAATTGGAGAAGAATTTGGATACTTTTTCACCATCTAGAGTAGCTGATGTGATCAAAACCTTCAAATTTGATGCACGCAACTTAATCAACCGTTTCATCAATCCAAGCAGTATATCCCTGACATATAAAGTCCACATATCAATCTAATATAAATTTACCATGGGTAACAGTGGGAACTTAGCATGTGAATAATAAGAAACTAACCTAAAACGAGAATATTTCATAAATACATACAGAAAAGAAGTTAAAACTGCACAATGGGGTTACAACAAGAAAAATGAATCTAAAGAGCACAAAAGATAAATTATCTCCAGACATCTCCATAAAAGGGCAAGTAAATGCCATCTTGCAGCTCGATCTGTATTAACTAAAGGAAATAAAGTAGGATATTAAGAAATTTACGTGTTTAAGCTCCTCTCATGAGCTTCATCTAATATAATGACAGAATATTGGCTCAGCTCTGGATTAGAAAGACTTTCGCGGAGGAGAACTCCATCAGTGAGATATCTGCACATCCAATTAGCCTCTTAAATAAGTAATGAGATTACATGCAAATTATTCACTGCCACGAATTGCGTTTCAATACTTTGTTAGGGTCACGTTACTTAATATGTGTACTCTCTGAAGTTCTATCTTCAAAGCGTATGGCATAACCCACTTCCTCCCCAAGCTTAACATTGAACTCTTGTGCAACGCGCCTGTGCATTACAGAATCAGGAAAAATACATCAGAAATATCTCAGCATACCAGCACACAAGAGGAACCAAAAAAAAATTGAAAAAAAAACATAAAATTTATAAGTAATAATTTGCTTATATTTCTATTCAAGATGAATTGGGACCTGAAAGCTGCTCAAGTTTCAACAAGAATTACATGAATCCTAAGTACTTTGACACATTTTACTCCAAGCTATTGCACAAACAATGCAATCAGTTATTAAATAAAGTTACTCTGTTTTCACCTTTTTTTCTATAGAAATTTCAGAAAAATTTCAACCACAAGCTGAAGTACTAGTTCAAACTACAACCTGATAACATTCTAGTATTCAGAGTGCCCAAAGCATTTTTCACACAGCAACAAGTACAAGCAACAAATATGAGCTCAATTTGGCAAAAACTACAAGTGTACAACACTGCACGAACAATTGAATAGCTTCCTACTAACCATCTGTAAACACATAACCAAAATTCATATCAAATACAACTTAATTGAGCCGGAATCAAAATTACCTCGATACTGAAACAGCAGCAACTCGACGCGGCTGAGTAACAGCAATGCAGCCGGACTTCGTGTAACCTCTTCTATGAAGAATTTGAGATAGTTGCGTGCTTTTCCCCGAACCAGTTTCTGCGATTACTACCACAACAGGATTTTCATCCACTGCTTTTACAATTTTCTCTTCATATTGAAGTATAGGCAAGCGCGCCATTGAATCACCTTGAATGAAGTTGGAATCGATTGACCATTTTGAATTCGAGAGATTGTACCAAGGTTTTAGCAGAGTTTGGGGGAAGTGGAAGTCGCTGTTTAGGGATAGACTGGGCAAAAATCGCTACTCAAATTAACCAAACTTTTGCAAGCTTTAGCACTAAATTACTTAATTTCCTATCATCCTATGTTTTAAAACCCACACCGGCCGTCGAATGGGAAAGTCTTAGTGATTAATGGGTTTTATTGGTTTCATCCAATTGGTGTGATATCATAATTATTATTATTATATATATATATAACTTTATAAATAGCAATTGAAAATGATGAAATAAGTAAAATAATATAAAAAAATAAATATAATTTTAAATGACTTCCAACTGCTTATTAATTTTTAAATTATAAATCTACAAATAATTTAGATAAAAGAATAATTTATTTAACAAATATCATACTTTTTATTATGAAAAAAATAAAAATCATCACACAAACATTTATGTTTTTAAAAATATATATTATAAAAAATAAAATATTTCACATTACTTTATCCACATTTAATTCAATTCTTACAAGGTATCATAATAGTTGTAGTTGTAATCAATATTTCTTTAGAATTCATTTTTAAAATATAATCTATAAGTTTAATGCCGTTATTACTGCAAAAGGTTTATTGAATGCTGACAAATTAAGTAGTTGAATTGGTTGAGCATTATATGAGGGATCATGGGTTCAAAAATCCATTGCCCCAGTAATTTTGGTTTTACAAGTTAAAAAAAAAAAAATTTAAAATTTTCAGTCCAAGTGATCCGCGATCTGCGTTGGTTTGTAATAGGGATGCAAACAAGCCGAGCCGGCTCGCAAGCCTGGCGAGCAAGCTCGAGCCAAGCCCGAACCCAAGCCCCTTTTAGTTGGGCTCGCGGCTCGCGAGCCAATATATTTAATTAAAAAATAATATTTTAATTTTTATATACATAAATATTTTATTATTATATATATATTTATTGATTTTTATAAAAAATTAATATTTTTTTAATATATATGTATATATATTTAATAAATATATATTATTATATATAAAAATATATTAAATTATTTAAAAAAACTAATTTTTAATTAAAAATAATATAAAATCCATTTGGCTCGAGCCGAGCCGAGCTCGAGCAAAAAAAAAAAAAAAAAAGTTCGTCTCGGCTCGGCTCGTTTGCATCCCTAGTTTGTAACCAATTTTAGATCCATATGGGGCTTGTTTTAGGAGGTTACCCGAATGGGCCAAGCTGCTGGTTAATGATCCGACTAGTCGGATCGATCCAGGTTTTAAAACTCAATCACTAAAAGAAATTTCATTTTTACCAACAAATATTTTCGTCGCCAAAAGTATACTTTTTCGTTGTCAATTCTATTAACAACAAAATATTTTCGTTGCCGGCTTCGTTGGCAAATCCTCGTTACTAAAAGTTCATGGCAACGAAAAGTCAATATCATTGCGTATACATATAAAATTGACAACGATATACTTTTCCTTGCAAAATGTGATTCAAAAAGGCAACAAATATTGTTGTTGCTAATTTTATATTTTTTTGTAGGCAAATTGAACATTTCGTTGTCAATAAATTGTTTTAAAGTTATAATTTATTGTACCGACCGAGCATGTCGAGGAGATCGAGATCGACTGCAAAAGCGGCTATGGGAGCCCTAACTTTCTTCATATCGTCGGGAGTTTTGTCTTGGATCTCGGGGAGGAAGTTGATTCCTGAGATCATCAGATCTCACTATGCGCCCTCGATTTGATTGTCGAATTTGGTTGGGCCGACCATTGGGGCCTAGTCGATCAAAGACCCCGCTTGATCCGCGGCGCGAAATATCGCTCTGGTGGCTTTCATGCTCCATTCTCGTTTTGGATCGCCGAGGATTGTTATCTCTCCTCCGGGAATTAGTGCGTCAACTCCTTTATCGAGAGTCTTCTCGATCCACAGGATCGCCATCCTGGCTTCTGTTAGTCTTTGTGGGTGCTCGAGAATCAGCTGTTGGAAAACACGAATCAGAAAGCAGCGGAATTTAAAAAATTTCCCAACAAAAGGACCTAGGACTCGCAATCGTGTAACCAAATTCGTAGAGATAGAAAACTTACTTTTTCTTTTATTCTTTCTTGAAGCGTTTCAAGCCACCCAAGAACGCTCTTCTCGCAGCTTGATCCCCTCTCCTTGGTAAAGCTCGAATCTTCAAACTTCTAACTTGAAGTCTCTAGAGAAAGTCCACCAACTTGATCACAATCTAACTAGTAAGGATGCTAGTTCTCTAGTTAGTGTTTAGGCTTAACCTAGGGTTTTATTTAATCTTGGAGAAAGGAAGGTGTTCAACACATGAACTAAAAGAATTGTCAATTAGCTCCTAGAGGAGCTCGAGCTCCCCTATTTATAGAGAGAGGGTGCCGAAATTCCTAGTCCTTAATGGGCTAGGATTTTGGTCTCTCTCTCTCCTATTACTTGATCATCAAGTAATTTTGACTTTGACTTTGAATTCTAATTCAAATCAACTTTCAAGAGAGCTAAAACATCCAAACTATTTTTGGATAATTTTATACTTTATTTATTTAAAATAAATAACTTATTTTATCTAATTAATTAATTCATAATTAATTAACTAGATTATTTTTCTCCAAAATTAGACTTTCTTTTTAATTCAAAATTAAACCAAAGTCTATTAAATAATTAACACATTTAATTATTCAATATATATATATACAATATATATATATTCACACGTGTGGGACACGTGTCACAAGGACACGTGTCACTCACGTGACCCACACGTGTGGTTTCACACGTGTGGAACCCTCTAGGCCCGATTAACTCGTTTAATCATTTTTAAGCCTCAACTCATGTAACCAAGTTGTTGTGTGTGACCCTCTAGGTTCTCAATTCAATTAGCAGTGACCCTAATTAATTAATTCACTAATTAATTAATCAGTCCACAGATTAAACGACCATGGTCTAGCAACAGGTGTTTAACCCCTAGCTGAATTGGAATGTTCGGATTCGATAGAACCTTTAAGTCATTGATTCATGTGAGATACAATCCTCCTACTTACTATCTCTCAACCAAGATCTAGGGTAAGGGATTAATCAGAACCCTAATAATCCGGTCTTAAAGCTAAATGCATTTCATATCCATTTGATCTCAATCCAAGAAACCCTTTTCTTGATGTCTTGATCTACTGCCTTGGCCAAGGACTCCATATGGCATATGAATGACTTACACAATAAGAGATCACCTTGAAAATGCAAGTGTAGGTCCTTTCTTGATTCTCATTCACTTTCATGAATCACTTGTGCAGCCCCAGCATAAGCCTTGAATCAGTTGTCTAAGGCGACACCCTTTAAAGCTTATACCTAAGACTGTTAGGAATAGTGCCCTAGAAAGCCGATTGTATATCCGCTTTGTGCTTTTCCTTATTGTAATCAGAGACAATCTTTGAATGAAATAACGAATTGAGGCAACACTTCTTTATATGCTCTTGTTTGGTATGCGTTTACTTTAGCTGTGCATGTATGAGAACTCCCCTAATCCTGATGACTTTAGGACTCTACCATTTAGGTGAAATGGTTCATGAAACGAGCCCTATATCACATAAGTCATGATTAGTAAAATACTCCAAGCCGATGAGTCCTACAGACAGTGGGAGTGCCAACCTGACTCCTCTAAGGCTTGCTTGTGGGATCACGCCCTTAAGAAGGACCACCTTGTTTCATGGAGGTGCAAAGTGTATAGTTGATACGTGCGTGATACATGAGGGTGCTTACTTTAATAAGTAAGTTCACTGAGGTGCCCCGTGTGAGAACATTCCTAAATGGGAAAGGAAGTTTCTATTTCAGGAAATGGAAACTTCCAGATTAGGAAATATCTCACGAGTCATTGATGTGATTAATTAATCCTTAGACTTGAGGTTCCTTGTCACTTTATGAGTTAACTCTGTAGTCTTAGGTATAAGCTTTAAAGGGTGTCGCCTTAGACAACTGATTCAAGGCTTATGCTGGGGCTGCACAAGTGATTCATGAAAGTGAATGAGAATCAAGAAAGGACCTACACTTGCATCTGCAAGGTGATCTCTTATTGTGTAAGTCATTCATATGCCATATGGAGTCCTTGGCCAAGGCAGTAGATCAAGACATCAAGAAAAGGGTTTCTTGGATTGAGATCAAATGGATATGAAATGCACTTAGCTTTAAGACTGGATTATTAGGGTTCTGATTATTCCCTTGCCCTAGATCTTGGTTGAGAGATAGTAAGTAGGAGGATTGTATCTCACATGAATCAATGACTTAAAGGTTCTGTCGAATCCGAACATTCCAATTCAGCTAGGGGTTAAACACCTGTTGCTAAACTATGGTCGTTTAATCAGTGGACTAATTAATTAATTAGTGAATTAATTAATTGGGGTCACTGCTAATTGAATTGAGAACCTAGAGGGTCACACACAACAACTTGGTTACATGAGTTGAGGCTTGAAAATGATTAAACGAGTTAATCGGGCCAAGAGGGTTCCACACGTGTGAAGCCACATGTGTGGGTCACGTGAGTGACACGTGTCCTTGTGACACGTGTCACACACGTGAATATATATATATATATATTATATATATATTAAATAATTAATTTGTTAATTATTTAATAGACTTTGGTTTAATTTTGAATTAAAAAGAAAGTCTAATTTTGGAGAAAATAATCAAGTTAATTAATTACGAATTAATTAATTAGATAAAAATAAGTTATTTATTTTATAATAAATAAAGTATAAAATTATCCAAAAATAGTTTGGATATTTTTAGCTCTCTTAAAAGTTGACTTGGATTAGAATTCAAAGTCAAAGTTGGAAAATACTTGATGATCAAGTAATAGGAGAGAGAGGGACCAAATCCTTTGTCCATAAGGACTAGGTTCGGCCGCCCCTCCCCTTTCCTATATATAGGGGAGCTCATGCTCCCCTTTAGAGCTAATTGACAATTCTTGGTTCATGTGTTGAACACCTTCCTTTCTCCAAGATTAAATTAAACCCTAGGTTAAGCCTAAACACTAACTAGAGAACTAGCATCCTTACTAGTTAGATTGTGATCAAGTTGGTGGACTTTCTCTAGAGACTTCAAGTTAGAAGTTTGAAGATTCGAGCTTTACCAAGGAGAGGGGATCAAGCCGCGAGAAGAGCGTTCTTGGGTGGCTTGAAACGCTTCAAGAAAGAACAAAAAGAAAAGTAAGTTTTCTATCTTTACGAATTTGGTTACACGATTGCGAGTCTAAGGTCCTTTTGTTGGGAAAATTTTTTAAATTCCGCTGCTTTCTGATTCGTGTTTTCCAACAAGTGGTATCAGAGCCACCTCGTTAATCGTGTTTCTGATTCGTCTCAATTATTCTGAATTTGGTAGAAATTCTTATGCTTAGATGCGAATTAGGTATTCTTGAGTTCTTTTAGAAAGCCTGAAATACGAAACTGTAATTTTTCTTGAATTTCTGAAACTGTTTTCTTAAATTGTGTTTCTTGAAAACCGTTTTGATCGAAATTAATTTAAATCGTGTTTTTGAATTTTGGATTGTTTTGGTTTTTGAACTAAAAGTACGAAACACGAAATCGCGTTACGAAAACGCGAGCCTGACGTGCTAAGGCGTAGCACGCCAGGCCCGCGACCGCCCGCCCAGCAGTCCCGCAACCGCGCGGGACTGCCCGCCACTGACGCCCGCCAGCGCCTAGGCCCCGCCTAGGCGCGCCTACCCGTCTGTCCCGCAACCGCGCGGGACAGCCGCCCGCACGCTCCCGCTACCGCGCGGGAGCACACGCCCGGCATCGCCCGCACGCGAGCAGCAGCAAGCTGCGCGCGTTGCGCGCAGGGCGTGCGCTAGGCGCGCGCGACGCTGCGTGGCGAGCCTGTGCTCGTTCCGGGCGATTCCGGGCACGGTTTTGGCGTTTTCGTGTTTTCGTGTTTTGGTCCTTGAAATCCCGATTTAATTTTTCTGAAAAATTTTATTTATTAAATTTGAATTATTTTTGAAATAATTGTTTGAATTGGGATTTTGAAAATTTAAGCGATTTAAATTTGGAAAAATTACAATCTTTATTTTCTGAAAATATTAAAAGAATAAAATTATTAATTTTCAGAAATTAATTGGAATTTTATTAGTTTATTGTTTTTCGGGTTTTATTGAAAAGGCTCTTGAACAAGAATTGCATCTAAGTCGTGTTTTAAGTCATTAGGACTTGAAACGAGAATTTTAATTTATTGGCTAAATTTAAATTCTCGCAAAAGCATGTTAGGTGATCATGGGTTTAGATCTATGTATGGTTTTAATTTATGCACATGGATGGTTTAAATTGGGGTTGGAGCCCTATAGTTGCGTTTTTCAATTGAGGTTGGAGCCTCACTTATGTGCGTACTGTTATGTGATTTATTATGTGGCTTTCCATATTACTGTTTTTGAGGCCGGGGTATGCCCCGTGTAATTGTCTAAGGCCAATATGAAGATTGAGCCTTATTACTTTATGTCTTTTTCTTTTTATTGTAATTTGAGAGTAGATATAGGTGGTGAGGTTTTATTTTCATTTTGGAGACAATGCACCCATGGAGTAAGATGGACCACATTCAAGTAACAAAGAGGCCATAAGTGAAGACCCCTCAAAATGTTAGGGAGGGGAATCTCAATTGTTAAATGTAATAGAGATAGGGCTCGTATTTTGTTACCGCTTTCCCTTATGTGATTTGAACTGTTTATGTGGCATGTATGTTAGAACTTGTGATTGTGGAGTGGCTCCCACATATCACGCATAAGATAGGTAGAACCCATGATCATTACATGTTAGTATCATGCTAGGACATGTTATCTGTTTATGTGCTTGTTTGAAATGCATTTAAGTGTACTTGCATTAATCAAGACTAATAAAATTGGATAACATATATGTTGGTGAGGTCGAACCGGACAACTCTCTGGTTGATTCGAAAATTCCCATTAAATATTAAGCTAATTTCGAACAAATAGGTGTTTAATTCGAGATGCAAATTTTGAATTAAATTCCTAGCATTCCATCAATAGGTTTTAAGTTTAGTAAGTGAAGCTAGTTATTGTCCGCGAGTCGTGGGATAGCTAGTGGAGCTTATTAGTTCTTAGTCACCTAATTCATCATTTTAAATGATCAATATTTCATGGTCAATTTTAGCAAGGGCGATGTCCGCCAGTCGTGGGTCGTTCGAACTAAGTTTTGGTCATGATCTTATGATTGATGGGTCTGGCTTAACGCCTAAGTAAATATGGATGTCGCACGAGTCGTGGGTCCATATTGAAAGATAGGTGATGCAAAAACAATTACTAAGAGTTCTAAAGGTGTTAGAATTGGTAAGTTGTACCTACCTAGGGTTCTTACTTAGAATATCCGCGAGTCGTGATTTCGAGGTAAAATGCCTAGGATCTTAGTACCCAATGGGAAACGTGTTCCTCTTAGATCTTTGGGAATTCTAGATCTTTGAAAAACAGTGGAAGCTACAATAGATTAAAGACCTTATCTTTTGTATATCGTTATAATTCAGCATGCTCACTAGTTCTCTGTTTTACCATTTAGGTCGTAGATTCTGTGATTCTCTACGTGTTTTGAAATGGCAACCAAAAACCCTCTTGTATCGATCCTCGAGTCAAACAAGTTGACTGGTCCCAACTATTCTGATTGGCTTAGGAATCTAAAAATCATTTTAGATTCTGAGAAGAGAACTTATGTTCTCTTCGAAGGGGAGCCCAGTCCCGAAGGGGAGGCTCCCACTCGGGCCGAGCGGGAAGCGATTCAGAAGTGGAAGGATGATAATCTCCAAGCCCGTTGCCTTATGTTGGCTAACATGTCTCCGGACTTGCAAAGGCAACATGAGGCCATGGAATTTGCTTGGGAGATTTACGACCACTTAGAGCAACTTTACCGCCCTCATGAACGTGTTACAAGGTATAACACTTCAAAGGAATTGTTCCACTTGAGAATGAGGGAAGGTTCAAGTGTCCATGAATATGGACTCAAGTTTCTTGCCCTTACTGATAAACTTGCTTCCATGGACATGCCACTGAAAGATGAGCTTTCAGTGGATTTGTTGCTAGCTTCGCTCCCACCATCATTCAACCCATTTGTCCTTAACTTCAACATGAATCATGCTGGTGCTACTGTAGCTGAGCTGATTAGTCAGCTTGTGACTGCTGAAAGCACGATCAAGAAGGACAATAAGGTTTTGATGGTGAATGCTCCATCTTCCTCTTCTGGGCCTTCTAAAGGTGAGGGCAAGAAAGCCCAAAAGAAGAAGAAGAAACCCCTTAGGCCCACTAGTGGCATTTCGAAGGGGAAGGCCCAAAAGAAGAAGCGTGATCAGAAAGAGGATGTTTGCTTCCATTGTGGCAAAGCGGGACATTGGAGGAGAAACTGCCCAGAGTACAAGGCTACTCTAAAGAAAGGTATCTTTCTCGTTGAAGTAAATCTTTCTATTAATTCTAGTTCTTGGGTACTTGATACCGGTTGTGGAACTCATATCTGTAATGATGTACAGATGCTAAGTGAGGTCCAACAACTCAAAGAAGGAGAATGTGTCTTGAAGATCGGCGATGGCTCAAACGTTGAAGCTCGAGCTTTAGGCACAATTAGATTAGATTTAGGTAGTTTTGAGTTAGTATTAAACAAAGTCCTTTATGTACCGAGCATTATTCGTAATATAATTTCAGTTCCAATATTAGATTGTGAAGGTTATGAAACTTATATTAAGAATGGTAAATATTTTATCAAACGGAACAACTCTTCCGTTCACATCGGTACTCTAAGTAATGGACTTTACCTAACTCAAAATATCAATATTATGAATATACAACGAGAAACAAAGCGTAAGAGAGATGACAAAGTTTCAGCTCCCTTATGGCACGCTAGATTAGGACACATTTCCAAGAACAGAATTAGCAAGATAAACACTTTAGGATCATTCTCTGAAAATGATCTCAAAGAGTTGACCTCTTGCGAATCCTGTCTCAAAGGAAAGATGTCCAAAGTTCCTTTTAAAGGAACTGTGGAACGTGCCACTGAGGTTTTGGATTTGATCCATACTGATGTTTGTGGACCGCTTAGTGTAAGCACTAGAAACAATCATCAGTACTTCATAACCTTTACTGATGACTTTAGTCGGTATGGTTATGTATACTTAATGAAGTATAAATCTGAAGCTTTTGAGAAATTCTTAGAATTTCAAAAGGAGGTTGAGAACCAAACTGGTCACAAGATCAAAGCACTTCGATCTGATCGAGGAGGCGAGTATCTTAGTGAAGAATTCCTTAATCATCTCAAAGATAATGGGATTATCTCTCAGTGGACTCCTCCGGGAACTCCTCAGCTTAATGGAGTTTCTGAGAGAAGGAATCGAACCCTACTTGATATGGTTCGCTCCATGATGAGTTTCACTGACTTACCACCTTCTTTCTGGGGTTATGCCCTAGAAAGTGCAGCAAAGATTCTGAATCTAGTTCCCTCTAAGTCAGTCCCCAAGACGCCCTATGAAATGTGGCATGGTAAAATCCCTAGTTATTCTTACTTAAGAATTTGGGGTTGTCCTGCTTACGTGAAGAGGACAGTGGGAGATAAGTTAGAATCTCGTTCTAACTTATGCTACTTTGTAGGTTATCCTAAGGAATCCATAGGATACTATTTCTATGATCAATCTGAGCAAAAGGTGTTTGTTTCCAGAAATGCCACTTTTCTTGAGGAACCGTTCCTTAAAGAAAAGAAAGGCAAGATCATAGAATTAGAAGAAGTACAAAGTGACCCCACACCACCCACTGAAGAAACGTCCCACTCTGATCAACTACAACCAATCACGAATTTCGATACACACGAAAACCCTCCTCTAAGGCGTTCTGAACGCACTCCTAGACAGCCGGAGAGATGGTATGGATTCTTCCATGAAATCTCTCAAAAGGATAATGATCCTTCAACATATGAGGAGGCACTTTCAGATTCTGACTCTGAACAGTGGATAGAAGCCATGAAATCCGAAATGGACTCCATGAACTCCAACCAAGTTTGGACCTTGGTAGATTTGCCTGATGGGGTCAAACCCATAGGTTGCAAATGGATCTTTAAGAGAAAGCTTGGAGTTGATGGAAGCATTGCAGCCTACAAAGCAAGACTGGTTGCAAAAGGATTCACTCAAAGACCCGGCGTGGACTTTGACGAAACCTTTTCACCAGTTGCAATGCAAAAGTCCATTCGAATCATGCTTGCCATTGCTGCATATTATGACTATGAGATATGGCAAATGGATGTGAAAACTGCCTTTCTCAATGGTGACATTGACAAAGACATTTATATGGAGCAACCCATAGGTTTCACATTCAGTGGGAGTGAGCAAAAGGTTTGCAAACTCCAAAGATCAATCTATGGATTGAAACAGGCTTCTAGGAATTGGAACATTCGATTTGATGAATCGGTCAAAGCGTTTGGCTTCATCCAAATTAAGAATGAATCATGTGTGTATAGAAAGGAATTGGAGACCTCAGTGCAATTCTTAGTACTTTATGTTGATGACATCCTTCTTATTGGGAATTCGAAGGATGACATGAAAGTGACTAAGTTATGGTTATCGAACCAATTCGAGATGAAAGATCTTGGTGATGCGTCCTATATCCTTGGAATTAAAATCTATAGAGATAGATCTAGAAGGTTAATAGGACTATCACAATCGATGTACATTGACAAAGTATTGAAGAGATTCAATATGGAGTCAGCAAAGGTTAAGAACCTTCCTATGAGTATAGGAACATGTCTTTCAAAGAAGATGTGTCCTAAGACTAACCTTGAGAAGGAGAGAATGACTCATACACCTTATGCATCAGCAATAGGTAGCATAATGTATGCAATGTTATGTACTCGACCGGATGTGGCTTATGCACTTAGTGTGACAAGTCGTTTCCAATCTGACCCTGGAGATGGTCACTGGGCTGCCGTGAAGAATATTCTTAAGTACCTGAAAAGTACTAAAGATTTATTCTTAGTTTACGGAGGTCAGAAAGATCTTACTGTTGAAGGATACTGCGATGCAAGCTTTGCATCAGACTTAGATGATTTTAAGTCAATGTCAGGATACATTTTCTGCCTAAACGGCGGAGCAGTGAGTTGGAAGAGTTCCAAGCAAACAACCACTGCAGATTCGACCACTGAGGCCGAATACTTAGCTGCAAATGATGCAGCTAAGGAAGGTGTTTGGATTAGAAACTTCATTCAAGAGTTGAATGTTGTTCCTAGCATGAAAGACCCCATTACTGTGTTTTGTGACAACACTGGGGCGGTTGCTCAAGCAAGAGAACCAAGATCTCACCAACGGACCAAACACATTATGAGGAAGTATCACCTAATCCGTGATATTATCAAAAGAGGAGATGTTCTAATTGAGAGGGTCACATCAGCAGAGAACGTGGCAGATCCACTTACTAAACCCCTTAGTCGAGAAGCTTTCCAAAGTCATCTTCAGAAGATGGGACTTAGAGTAGCTTTAGAATGGCTTTGACGGGCAAGTGGGAGATTGTTAGGAATAGTACCCTAGAAAGCCGATTGTATATCCGCTTTGTGCTTTTCCTTATTGTAATCACAGACAATCTTTGAATGAAATAACGAATTGAGGCAACACTTCTTTATATGCTCTTGTTTGGTATGCGTTTACTTTAGCTGTGCATGTATGAGAACTCCCCTAATCCTGATGACTTTAGGACTCTACCATTTAGGTGAAATGGTTCATGAAACGAGCCCTATATCACATAAGTCATGATTAGTAAAATACTCCAAGCCGATGAGTCCTACAGACAGTGGGAGTGTCAACCTGACTCCTCTAAGGCTTGCTTGTGGGATCACGCCCTTAAGAAGGACCACCTTGTTTCATGGAGGTGCAAAGTGTATAGTTGATACGTGCGTGATACATGAGGGTGCTTACTTTAATAAGTAAGTTCACTGAGGTGCCCCGTGTGAGAACATTCCTAAATGGGAAAGGAAGTTTCTATTTCAGGAAATGGAAACTTCCAGATTAGGAAATATCTCACGAGTCACTGATGTGATTAATTGATCCTTAGACTTGAGGTTCCTTATCACTTTATGAGTTAACTCTGTAGTCTTAGGTATAAGCTTTAAAGGGTGTCGCCTTAGACAACTGATTCAAGGCTTATGCTGGGGCTGCACAAGTGATTCATGAAAGTGAATGAGAATCAAGAAAGGACCTACACTTGCATCTGCAAGGTGATCTCTTATTGTGTAAGTCATTCATATGCCATATGGAGTCCTTGGCCAAGGCAGTAGATCAAGACATCAAGAAAAGGGTTTCTTGGATTGAGATCAAATGGATATGAAATGCACTTAGCTTTAGGACCGGATTATTAGGATTCTGATTATTCCCTTGCCCTAGATCTTGGTTGAGAGATAGTAAGTAGGAGGATTGTATCTCACATGAATCAATGACTTAAAGGTTCTGTCGAATCCGAACATTCCAATTCAGCTAGGGGTTAAACACCTGTTGCTAGACTATGGTCGTTTAATCTGTGGACTGATTAATTAATTAGTGAATTAATTAATTGGGGTCACTGCTAATTGAATTGAGAACCTAGAGGGTCACACACAACAACTTGGTTACATGAGTTGAGGCTTGAAAATGATTAAACGAGTTAATCGGGCCAAGAGGGTTCCACACATGTGAAGCCACACGTGTGGGTCACGTGACGTGAATATATATATATATTATATATATATTAAATAATTAATTTGTTAATTATTTAATAGACTTTGGTTTAATTTTGAATTAAAAAGAAAGTCTAATTTTGGAGAAAATAATCTAGTTAATTAATTACGAATTAATTAATTAGATAAAAATAAGTTATTTATTTTATAATAAATAAAGTATAAAATTATCCAAAAATAGTTTGGATATTTTTAGCTCTCTTAAAAGTTGACTATGATTAGAATTCAAAGTCAAAGTTGGAAAATACTTGATGATCAAGTAATAGGAGAGAGAGGGACCAAATCCTTTGTCCATAAGGACTAGGTTCGGCCGCCCCTCCCCTTTCCTATATATAGGGGAGCTCATGCTCCCCTTTAGAGCTAATTGACAATTCTTGGTTCATGTGTTGAACACCTTCCTTTCTCCAAGATTAAATTAAACCCTAGGTTAAGCCTAAACACTAACTAGAGAACTAGCATCCTTACTAGTTAGATTGTGATCAAGTTGGTGGACTTTCTCAAGATACTTCAAGTTAGAAGTTTGAAGACTCGAGCTTTACCAAGGAGAGGGGATCAAGCCGCGAGAAGAGCGTTCTTGGGTGGCTTGAAACGCTTCAAGAAAGAACAAAAAGAAAAGTAAGTTTTCTATCTTTACGAATTTGGTTACACGATTGCGAGTCTAAGGTCCTTTTGTTGGGAAAATTTTTTAAATTCCGCTGCTTTCTGATTCGTGTTTTCCAACAAAGACTACAGAGTTAACTCATAAAGTGACAAGGAATCTCAAGTCTAAGGATCAATTAATCACATCAATGACTCGTAAGATATTTCCTAATCTGGAAGTTTCCATTTCCTGAAATAGAAACTTCCTTTCCCATTTAGGAATGTTCTCACACGGGGCACCTCAGTGAACTTACTTATTAAAGTAAGCACTCTCATGTATCACGCACGTATCAACTATACACTTTGCACCTCCATGAAACAAGGTGGTCCTTCTTAAGGGCGTGATCCCACAAGCAAGCCTTAGAGGAGTCAGGTTGACACTGCCACTGTCTGTAGGATTCATCGGCTTGGAGTATTTTACTAATCATGACTTATGTGATATAGGGCTCGTTTCATGAACCATTTCACCTAAATGGTAGAGTCCTAAAGTCATCAGGATTAGGGGAGTTCTCATACATGCACAGCTAAAGTAAACGCATATCAAACAAGAGCATATAAAGAAGTGTTGCCTCAATTCGTTATTTCATTCAAAGATTGTCTGTGATTACAATAAGGAAAAGCACAAAGCGGATATACAATCGGCTTTCTAGGGCACTATTCCTAACAATCTCCCACTTGCCCGTCAAAGCCATTCTAAAGCTACTCTAAGTCCCATTTTCTGAAGATGACCTTGGAAACCTTCTCGACTAAGGGGTTTAGTAAGTGGATCTGCCACGTTCTCTGCTGATGTGACCCTCTCAATTTGCACATCTCCTCTTTTGATAATATCATGGATTAGGTGATACTTCCTCATAATGTGCTTGGTCCGTTGGTGAGATCTTGGTTCTCTTGCTTGAGCATCCGCCCCAGTGTTGTCACAAAACACAGTAATGGGGTCTTTCATGCTAGGAACAACGTTCAACTCTTGAATGAAGTTTCTAATCCAAACACCTTCCTTAGCTGCATCATTTGCAGCTAAGTATTCGGCCTCAGTGGTCGAATCTGCAGTGGTAGTTTGCTTGG
Source organism: Lantana camara (assembly GCA_037501455.1). Classification (NCBI taxonomy): domain Eukaryota; kingdom Viridiplantae; phylum Streptophyta; class Magnoliopsida; order Lamiales; family Verbenaceae; genus Lantana; species Lantana camara. The sequence goes on along the minus strand of CM074857.1, from coordinate 94,244,087 downwards.
AACTCTTCCAACTCACTGCTCCGCCGTTTAGGCAGAAAATGTATCCTGACATTGACTTAAAATCATCTAAGTCAGATGCAAAGCTCGCATCGCAGTATCCTTCGACAGTAAGATCTTTCTGACCTCCGTAAACTAAGAATAAATCTTTAGTACTTTTCAAGTACTTAAGAATATTCTTCACGGCAGCCCAGTGGCCATCTCCAGGATCAGATTGGAACCGAGTCGTCACACTAAGTGCGTAAGCCACATCCGGTCGAGTACATAACATTGCATACATTATGCTACCTATTGCTGATGCATAAGGTGTATGAGTCATTCTTTCCTTCTCAAGGTTAGTCTTAGAACACATCTTCTTTGAAAAACATGTTCCTACATTCATAGGAAGGTTCTTAACCTTTGCTGACTCCATATTGAATCTCTTCAATACTTTGTCAATGTACATCGACTGTGATAGTCCTATTAACCTTCTAGACCTATCTCTATAGATTTTAATTCCAAGGATATAGGACGCATCACCAAGATCTTTCATCTCGAATTGGTTCGATAACCATAACTTAGTTACTTTCATGTCATCCTTCGAATTCCCAATAAGAAGGATGTCATCAACATAAAGTACTAAGAATTGTACTGAGGTCTCCAATTCCTTTCTATACACACAGGACTCATTCGAAATTTGAATGAAGCCAAACGCTTTGACTGATTCATCAAATCGAATGTTCCAATTCCTATAAGCATGTTTCAATCCATAGATTGATCTTTGGAGTTTGCAAACCTTTTGCTCACTCCCACTGAATGTGAAACCTATGGGTTGCTCCATATAAATGTCTTTGTCAATGTCACCATTGAGAAAGACAGTTTTCACATCCATTTGCCATATCTCATAGTCATAATATGCAGCAATGGCAAGCATGATCCGAATAGACTTTTGCATTGCAACTAGCGAAAAGGTTTCACCAAAGTCCACGCCGGGTCTTTGAGTGAATCCTTTTGCAACCAGTCTTGCTTTGTAGGCTGCAATGCTTCCATCAACTCCAAGCTTTCTCTTAAAGATCCATTTGCAACCTACGGGTTTGACCCCATCAGGCAAATCTACCAAGGTCCAAACTTGGTTGGAGTTCATGGAATCCATTTCGGATTTCATGGCTTCTATCCACTGTTCAGAGTCAGAATCTGAAAGTGCCTCCTCATATGTTAAAGGATCATTATCCTTTTGAGAGATTTCATGGAAGAATCCATACCATCTCTCCGGCTGTCTAGGAGTGCGTTCAGAACGCCTTAGAGGAGGATTTTCGTGTGTATCGAAATTCGTGATTGGTTGTGGTTGATCAGTAGGGGACGTTTCTTCAGTGGGTGGCGTGGGGTCACTTTGTACTTCTTCTAATTCTATGATCTTGCCTTTCTTTTCTTTAAGGAACGGTTCCTCAAGAAAAAGTGGCATTTCTGGAAACAAACACCTTTTGCTCAGATTGATCATAGAAGTAGTATCCTATGGATTCCTTAGGATAACCTACAAAGTAGCATAAGTTAGAACGAGATTCTAACTTATCTCCCACTGTCCTCTTCACGTAAGCAGGACAACCCCAAATTCTTAAGTTAGAATAACTGGGGATTTTACCATGCCACATTTCATAGGGCGTTTTAGGGACTGACTTAGAGGGAACTAGATTCAGAATCTTTGCTGCACTTTCTAGGGCATAACCCCAGAAAGAAGGTAGTAAGTTAGTGAAACTCATCATGGAACGAACCATATCAAGTAGGGTTCGATTCCTTCTCTCAGAAACTCCATTAAGCTGAGGAGTTCCCGGAGGAGTCCACTGAGAGACAATCCCATTATCTTTGAGATGATTAAGGAATTCTTCACTAAGATACTCGCCTCCTCGATCAGATCGAAGTGCTTTGATCTTGTGACCATTTTGGTTCTCAACCTCCTTTTGAAATTCTAAGAATTTCTCAAAAGCTTCAGATTTATACTTCATTAAGTATACATAACCATACCGACTGAAGTCATCAGTAAAGGTTATGAAATACTGATGATTGTTTCTTGTGCTTACACTAAGCGGTCCACAAACATCAGTATGGATCAAATCCAAAACCTTAGTGGCACGTTCCACAGCTCCTTTAAAAGGAACTTTGGACATTTTTCCTTTGAGACAGGATTCGCAAGAAGTTAACTCCTTAAGATCATTTTCAGAGAATGATCCTAAAGTGTTTATCTTGCTAATTCTGTTCTTGGAAATGTGTCCTAATCTAGCGTGCCATAAGGGAGCTGAAACTTTGTCATCTCTCTTACGCTTCGTTTCTCGTTGTATATTCATGATATTGATATTTTGAGTTAGGTAAAGTCCATTACTTAGAGTACCGATGTGAACGGAAGAGTTGTTCCGTTTGATAAAATATTTACCATTCTTAATATAAGTTTCATAATCTTCACAATCTAATATTGGAACTGAAATTATATTACGAATAATGTTCGGTACATAAAGGAGTCGTTCGAAATCCAAGATGGGTTTGATCCCACTTAATCTCATTCGGGCCAAGTAGGTGCTATTGAGTGTTATTATATCTGATTAATACATTGTTTGATTTGTAGAATAGAGTTTTATCTCACTTAATAATTATTTTTAGTTTGTAGTGTGATACATTAGATTCGAGCAGTTTATTTTGGTGGATTACTTTTTTACCCTTTTTTGACCCCACAATAATACGACTTTATTTTTCTTCCTGTGATATCATCTTGTCATTTGAGAACAAAATTCCAATTAATACCTTTCCAATCATCGGACAAAAAACATGAAATAGTTACAAAACATAAAATTTGGAACATCTGTAATATAGTTTGCAAACTTTACTGTGCATCCATAATACTTGCACATAAAAACTTATACAAAAAAACTAAGTTCATGCAAAAAGATTTAAGCATCATGATTACCAAGTGACCTACACAGTTTGGTCAAAACATTACAAAACATATTGACAAAAATTCGAACATTTAATCAGTTTTAACTTGACTGAGATTTGCCAAGGAGCATAAGTACAAAGCTTTCTCGAACCTCCTTCGGCATTCCCCAAAATGCATCCATGTCAGCTGTATGATTTGCAAGATGACGAGTCGCCTCAAGTTTCTCACTATATGTTAAATTATCGAGTTCAGCAAGTGCCCCATACAGACCCGTGCGCTTCATAGAGACATCTACTTGAGGAAGGTTAGTAGTTTCTGCTTGTGGGACCAATTTCTGTGCAACTTCACCAATAGCAGACCTAGTGGAATCCATCCAATCACTCATCATTGTCTTCAGCTCCATATTATCACTGGATAAAGACCTTTTACGACGCGATGAAGTGGCACGTTTGCGGTTAGAACCTTGTTGGCTTGGGGGCGTGACAGACGTAGCATCGTCTTCATCAAGATCTACTTCAGTTTCAGCGTTGGATTGCCAGTTGCTTTCAAGTGGAGTGTTAGTGTTAGGGCTGTGATTATTATCATGAGCTTCTTGGAAAAGCTCATGCACGGCGTCTGCCACATCAACTGAAAACTGCCCAGTCGCGCGATCATTACCGAAAATGCTATTCCAGCGCTCGTACCATGGGAAAGTTTTTCCCCTAACCAATTTTACCCCATCCGGATGAACCTATAAAAATATCCAAGATTAGGAGTTGAATGGTTAATTTAACATTAGTAGAAGAAAGCACCAAAAAATATATAGAAAAACACACACACAATATAGATGTAAAAACAGACATTTATGTAAAAACACATATGAAAATAGAAAATAATAATCGACTCGAATTCATATATATTTGAAAACTTGTACTACTTTTCCAAGAGCACTCTTCATTTGACTCTTAGCATTCATATAAAATCATATTTATGAACAAAGCCTCTTCAAAGCATTATTCGCATACCTTTTTATACTCAGACCATGCATCAGCCTTCTCTTCCACCAACATATTTGTGTTGGGATCCTTACTAAACCTAGCTGCCCCACTGCTGCTAAGAATTGTCACTATAACAGAGTGTGTCTTCTTCCATACAGTTAATTTAGACTGTATATGTTTCACAATTATTCCACAGTTAGGCAATGCATCTGCAATCATTGTCTCGAGTCTCCTCATATACCCTCCCCTAAAAGTTCCATCTAATTTCCAACCCTCACTCTTTAAGACTTCCAATGCAGTCAACAAAGCCTCATCCTCCTTCGTAGTCCAATACCTCCGTGGCATCTGGATAGCTTTTCCCTTTTTCGAACGAACTCTGCTAGAGGCATTCGATCCCTCCATTTCCTGATGAGTAGCCAATTACCATCAAAAGATCTAATTGCACAATCATACACTAAAAAATATTTATTAACATCTAGTCAAACAATTAACTTGGAACGAGGCACAGTTTTCACACATACAATAAACAAAGATTCACCAAATTCTTTAACAACAGATACATGACTAATTAAAATAGAAGATTCCAAGTCAAGAATGCTGCCAATTCTGAAACATGTTATCAGCCAAATTGTCCCTGAAGTCTCTCCAGGTTGGCGTTGCTTCAATAGTACCAATGTACTCAGTATCATCGCCAACAAGAGTAGGTTGTTCCCGCAGAATCCTCTCCTCATCGGGATCAACCTCCATTTGAGTCCTTATGAAATTATGCAGTAGGGCACAAGCGAGAATTGTCCAATTTTGCACTTGTATGGGATAAAAAGATCGACTCCTCAAAATCGTCCATCGTCCTTTAAGCAAGCAGAAAGCTCGTTCAATTATATTGCGTGCTTTGCTCTGTCTAAGATTGAACAATTCTTTGGGATTCTGCGGTGCAAGTGAACCGGTGCCCCACTCTTTCAAGTGATACCTAGTCCATCTATATGGTGTAAGGAAACCATCAGCATTCGTATAACCACAATCGCATAAGTAATAGGTCCCTAGACATATTCAAGAAAAAAAAGTTACATGTGAAAGAATACAACAATAATAAAAGTTATTTCAATCAATCATTTCCTGGCAAAACATATGTATATACCTATAGGAATTTTTAACCCATTCGCTTTAGTGACCGCATCACGAAGAACCCTGCTATCATCTGCAGATCCCTCCCAACCCGCTAAAATGTAAGTAAAGTTCATATCTTTATTGCACACACCAAGGACATTAACAGCCAAAGTACCCTTTCGAGTACGATATTTTGGTTGTTGGGATTGACGAACACTTACATCAATGTAAGTACCGTCTAGTGCACCAAGACGATCCTGCAAACAATATATTATATCATAACAACCCAAAACATAGAATATAATTAAACAAAAATGTAAAATTAACAAATACAATACCTTAAAATGTTTTCAAGGCTCAGTGTTACAATCCGAAGGTATGGGCACAGGATCAATAAGAAGCAATGGGCTGATCCGCAATAAGGCCCTCAAGGTTTGCCTAAAATATTTGCTAACAGTTTGGCCGGAGACTTCAAATAAACCCGTCACCACTCTATTTTTCTCATGGTGTGCAAGGATGGACAAAAACATTGCCACTTTTGTAGGGATACATACAAATCTCTCTGTTCTCAAGCCTCCTAAGTTCTCAAGCAAGTAGCAAAGACGACCAAATGCATTTCTATCCATCCTAAGTTTATTTATACATGTGGTATCACTCAAATGAACTAACTTCCTAAGTTTTAAAAACTGGTCGGGTTGCTTTGATATAACACTCCAGGTACGTTTCTTATGTCGACGTTGTATGTGAGTTTCATCCCTCGAGGTTATCATGTAAAACATGATCAAGATCCACATGAAAGAAGTAGAATGCAATAAAATTAACTCTAACAACAATAAGATTCGAAGTTTCGTAATGTAATCCATGAAACCTCTTCCGTTCAACACCTAAAGAACAATGTCATTAAACTTTAGTGACCATGAACATACAAAAAATCACAAAATAACATGGAGATTCAAACACACCAACAGTTATAAAAATGATTCAACCAAATCAATATAATATAAAGCTAATGATATTGTTACTAGATCAGACATACAATGTTGTTATATACATGTCAAAGGAGTTTATATGAAGGTGGGGCAGAATCGAGCTCTAAATAACTTCAAAATAGTGGAATGAAATAAAATCGCTTCTCTTTATAGAGCCCTATAAATCGATATATAGTTCTAAACCACAAAAATTGGGCCAAACCATCCAAAAAACAGTGCAATATGTTCGAATCACACCTAAAATCTCGTCACAAAAATAGAGAAAACATGAAAGTGGTATAGAAACAAATGGTACTTGCACCTAAAATCTGAAGTAGTGCAGAAAAAATTACCTGCAAATTATTACTCGCACAAAACCCAGGAAGAACGCCTGCGAAAGGGAGAAATCGAAGGCTTACAAACTAATAAATAGCAAATAATGCATTGAACTTAGACAGAAGAGTTATCTTTTGCGATGAAAGAGAAGGAAAGCCACTACCGCCGCTGCAAGCTCTGGAGAAGGAAGAATCCCTAATTTCTTGAGGTGAGGATATGCAATGACATTGACTCAGATATTTTAATTAGGAATTGTATTTGTTGAAGGGCATTAATGAAAAACTTTAATTTAATCGCGGCAAGTGAGATTGAATCGCACCTCAAAATGTGCGATTCAAATCGGTGCTAAACTTGTGAACAGTGCGGGCTTCTATCGGGCCTACGATTGAATCAGGCGGGCCCAAAAAAAATCATCTTTGTTTTCAAACATAAAATTAAGTTATACTAACTTAGGTGAATTGAGGGTAATTAAGTGTAGTGGGGGTTTTCAAACGACTTCAAAGGACTTTATTCAAGACTAACTCAAAACTACCTAAATCTAATCTAATTGTGCCTAAAGCTCGAGCTTCAACGTTTGAGCCATCGCCGATCTTCAAGACACATTCTCCTTCTTTGAGTTGTTGGACTTCACTTAGCATCTGTACATCATTACAGATATGAGTTCCACAACCGGTATCAAGTACCCAAGAACTAGAATTAATAGAAAGATTTACTTCAACGAGAAAGATACCTTTCTTTAGAGTAGCCTTGTACTCTGGGCAGTTTCTCCTCCAATGTCCCGCTTTGCCACAATGGAAGCAAACATCCTCTTTCTGATCACGCTTCTTCTTTTGGGCCTTCCCCTTCGAAATGCCACCAGTGGGCCTAAGGGGTTTCTTCTTCTTCTTTTGGGCCTTTTTGCCCTTACCTTTAGAAGGCCCAGAAGAGGAAGATGGAGCATTCACCATCAAAACCTTATTGTCCTTCTTGATCGTGCTTTCAGCAGTCACAAGCTGACTAATCAGCTTAGCTACAGTAGCACCAGCATGATTCATGTTGAAGTTAAGGACAAATGGGTTGAATGATGATGGGAACGAAACCAGCAACAAATCCACTGAAAGCTCATCTTTCAGTGGCATGTCCATGGAAGCAAGTTTCTCAGTAAGGGCAAGAAACTTGAGTCCATATTCATGGACACTTGAACCTTCCCTCATTCTTAAGTGGAACAATTCCTTTGAAGTGTTATACCTTGTAACACGTTCATGAGGGCGGTAAAGTTGCTCTAAGTGGTCGTAAATCTCCCAAGCAAATTCCATGGCCTCATGTTGCCTTTGCAAGTCCGGAGACATGTTAGCCAACATAAGGCAATGAGCTTGGAGATTATCATCCTTCCACTTCTGAATCACATCCCGCTCGGCCCGAGTGGGAGCCTCCCCTTCGGGACTAGGCTCCCCTTCGAAGAGAACATAAGTTCTCTTCTCAGAATCTAAAATGATTTTTAGATTCCTCAGCCAATCAGAATAGTTGGGACCAGTCAACTTGTTTGACTCGAGGATCGATACAAGAGGGTTTTTGGTTGTCATTTCAAAACACGTAGAGAATCACAGAATCTACGACCTAAATGGTAAAACAGAGAACTAGTGAGCATGCTGAATTATAACGATATACAAAAGATAAGGTCTTTAATCTAATGTAGCTCCCACTGTTTTTCAAAGATCTATAATTCCCAAAGATCTAAGAGGAACACGTTTCCCAATGGGTACTAAGATCCTAGGCATTTTACCTCGAACCCACGACTCGCGGACATTCTAAGTAAGAACCCTAGGTAGGTACAACTTACCAATTCTAACACCTTTAGAACTCTTAGTAATTGTTTGCGCATCACCTATCTTTCAATATGGACCCACGACTCGTGCGACATCCATATTTACTTAGGCGTTAAGCTAAACCCATCAATCATAAGATCATGACCAAAACTTAGCTCGAACGACCCACGACTCGCGGACATCGCCCTTGCCAAAATTGATCACGAAATATTGACCATTTAAAATGATCAATGAGGTAACTAAGAACTAATAAGCTCCACTAGCTATCCCACGACTCGCGGACAATAACTAGCTTCACTTACTAAACTTAAAACCTATTGATGGAATGCTAGGAATTTAATTCAAAATTTGCATCTCGAATTAAACACCTATTTGTTCGAAATTAGCTTAATATTTAATAGGAATTTTCGAATCAACCGGAGAGCTGTCCGGTTCGACCTCACCAACATATATGTTATCCAATTTTATTAGTCTTGATTAATGCAAGTACACTTAAATGCATTTCAAACAAGCACATAAACAGATAACATGTCCTAGCATGATACTAACATGTAATGATCATGGGTTCTACCTATCTTATGCGTGATATGTGGGAGCCACTCCACAATCACAAGTTCTAACATACATGCCACATAAACAGTTTAAATCACATAAGGGAAAGCGGTAACAAAATACGAGCCCTATCTCTATTACATTTAACAATTGAGATTCCCCTCCCTAACATGTTGAGGGGTCTTCACTTATGGCCTCCTTGTTACTTGAATGTGGTCCATCTTACTCCATGGGTGCATTGTCTCCAAAATGAAAATAAAACCTCACCACCTATCTCTACTCTCAAATTACAATAAAAAGAAAAAGACATAAAGTAATAAGGTTCAATCTTCATATTGGCCTTAGACAATTACACGGGGCATACCCCGGCCTAAAAAACAGTAATATGGAAAGCCACATAATAAATCACATAACAGTACGCACATAAGTGAGGCTCCAACCTCAATTGAAAAACGCAACTATAGGGCTCCAACCCCAATTTAAACCATCCATGTGCTAAATTAAAACCATACATAGATCTAAACCCATGATCACCTAACATGCTTTTGCGAGAATTTAAATTTAACCAATAAATTAAAATTCCCGTTTCAAGTCCTAATGATTTAAAACACGACTTGATGCGAGTCTTATTTATAAAAGTTTTCAATAAATCTCAATTTAACAAAACAAATAAAATTCCAATTAATTTCTGAAAATTAATAATTTTATCAAGAATGCAATTTCCCAAAATATAAACCGTTTCTATTTCTCGAAAATCCCAATTTTAAGTTTTATTCAAAAATTAAAATTAAATATTCAAAAATAAAATTTTAAAATTAAAATAAAAAAATTGGGACTGGATTGCACGAAACACGAAAACGGATTATGAAGGAAAACAGGGCCCATACGCGAAAGTGCTGCGCGCGCTGCACGCGCACGCCGCGCGAGTGCGCGGGCATGCGCGCATCTCGGCCAGTGTGGGCGGGCGATGGGCGGCCAGTCTCGGCCGCCCTGGCGCGCCCGGAAGGGCCTCCCGCACGGCTGCCCTGCGTGCGCCTAGGCCACGCGGGCGGTGCGCGCGAAGCCCGCGTGCGCGACTCCTTCGCGCGCGGGGTTTCGCGTGTTCGTCGTATCCCGTATTTTCATTTCGTGTTTTCGTTCAAAAGCAAAACCAATCCAAGAAATCCAAATACAGTTTATACAGTTTCAAATCTAAAATTGTTTTCAAAAATTAAATTTTGTAAAAGCCAATTTTCAGAAACTTTCAGGAAAAAATACAGTTTCGTAATTCAGGCTTTCTAAAACAATTACAAATACTCAATCGCATCAAGCCTAAGAATTTCTACCAAATTCAGTATAATTGAGACGAATCAGAAACACGATTTACGAGGTGGCTCTGATACCACTTGTTGGAAAACACGAATCAGAAAGTAGCGGAATTTAAAAAATTTCCCAACAAAAGGACCTAGGACTCGCAATCGTGTAACCAAATTCGTAGAGATAGAAAACTTACTTTTTCTTTTATTCTTTCTTGAAGCGTTTCAAGCCACCCAAGAACGCTCTTCTCGCAGCTTGATCCCCTCTCCTTGGTAAAGCTCGAATCTTTAAACTTCTAACTTGAAGTCTCTAGAGAAAGTCCACCAACTTGATCACAATCTAACTAGTAAGGATGCTAGTTCTCTAGTTAGTGTTTAGGCTTAACCTAGGGTTTTATTTAATCTTGGAGAAAGGAAGGTGTTCAACACATGAACTAAAAGAATTGTCAATTAGCTCCTAGAGGAGCTCGAGCTCCCCTATTTATAGAGAGAGGGTGCCGAAATTCCTAGTCCTTAATGGGCTAGGATTTTGGTCTCTCTCTCTCCTATTACTTGATCATCAAGTAATTTTGACTTTGACTTTGAATTCTAATTCAAATCAACTTTCAAGAGAGCTAAAACATCCAAACTATTTTTGGATCATTTTATACTTTATTTATTTAAAATAAATAACTTATTTTATCTAATTAATTAATTCATAATTAATTAACTAGATTATTTTTCTCCAAAATTAGACTTTCTTTTTAATTCAAAATTAAACCAAAGTCTATTAAATAATTAACACATTTAATTATTCAATATATATATATACAATATATATATTCACACGTGTCACTCCCGTGACCACGTGTGCCTTCACACGTGTGGAACCCTCTAGGCTCGATTAACTCGTTTAATCATTTTAAAGCCTCAACTCATGTAACCAAGTTGTTGTGTGTGACCCTCTAGGTTCTCAATTCAATTAGCAGTGACCCTAATTAATTAATTCACTAATTAATTAATCAGTCCACAGATTAAACGACCATAGTCTAGCAACAGGTGTTTAACCCCTAGCTGAATTGGAATGTTCGGATTCGACAGAACCTTTAAGTTATTGATTCATGTGAGATACAATGCTCCTACTTACTATCTCTCAACCAAGATCTAGGGCAAGGGAATAATCAGAACCCTAATAATCCGGTCTTAAAGCTAAGTGCATTTCATATCCATTTGATCTCAATCCAAGAAACCCTTTTCTTGATGTCTTGATCTTCTGCCTTGGCCAAGGACTTCATATGGCATATGAATGACATACACAATAAGAGATCACCTTGCAAATGCAAGTGTCGGTCCTTTCTTGGTTCTCATTCACTTTCATGAATCACTTGTGCAGCCCCAGCATAAGCCTTGAATCAGTTGTCTAAGGCGACACCCTTTAAAGCTTATACCTAAGACTACAGAGTTAACTCATAAAGTGACAAGAAACCTCAAGTCTAAGGATCAATTAATCACATCAATGACTCGTGAGATATTTCCTAATCTAGAAGTTTCCATTTCCTGAAATAGAAACTTCCTTTCCCATTTAGGAATCTTCTCACACGGGGCACCTCAGTGAACTTACTTATTAAAGTAAGCACCCTCATGTATCACGCACGTATCAACTATACACTTTGCACCTCCATGAAACAAGGTGGTCCTTCTTAAGGGCGTGATCCCACAAGCAAGCCTTAGAGGAGTCAGGTTGACACTCCCACTGTCTGTAGGACTCACCGGCTTGGAGTATTTTACTAATCATGACTTATGTGATATAGGGCTCGTTTCATGAACCATTTCACCTAAATGGTAGAGTCCTAAAGTCATCAGGATTAGGGGAGTTCTCATACATGCACAGATAAAGTAAACGCATATCAAACAAGAGCATATAAAGAAGTGTTGCCTCAATTCATTATTTCATTCAAAGATTGTCTGTGATTACAATAAGGAAAAGCACAAAGCGGATATACAATCGGCTTTCTAGGGCACTATTCCTAACATCAGCTTTATCTTCGGCTCGAATAGAGAGTCGTTCGCGGACTGGTCGTTGTACGTTCCTTTGAGCAGGAGGTGGTGGTTGATATTTGGAGGGATGATAAGAGGGATGTTCGACCCCGACCCAATACCCAACGGGATGGTGGTAGGGCACCTACTGACATGACCCGGGTAGTTCGCCATAAGTTGAATTATCTCGATAGGTCGAGTTTGGGGACACTCGGGCGTTCGAGGTTCTCTTCCCTCTGCGGCAGCCGCTATTGCCTCGTCTCGGCAAGCTTTCAGGTACTTGTCTAACTCGGGCGTCGCGTACACAAGTTGAGGTGTAGCAACGCAGGGGGAGGTATACGTATGGGAAGTTGAGGGAAGATTTCTCGATCGTTCTCATCGAGGATACGAGTACTTGTCAAATTGCAAGCAGTCATAACTGATGACTTTTCGTTGCGGATTCCCACAGACGGCGCCAAAATGATCGAGCCAAATTTCCGATGCTAGGTCGATCTACTAATCTGGTCGTGTAGCACCCCTTTACGTAGGGATGCCACACCCCCGCACTATAGGTCAATCCACATACGAAATGGGTAATCCGTCCATGAATGAACCTATAGCGAACGGGTGACAATAAAATAAAATGACAAGCTAGGCGGGACTAACCCTCAAATCAATTACCAAAATACATAAGAAATAAAGCGGAAGCATGCTATATTATTGATCATTTGTCAAGCAATCTATATTCTAATTCCACATATCAATACATTATCATCTCCTAAAATACCTAACAAATAACATTAACAATAATTCCTATACAACAATAAATAAAATGCACCGTGCTTGACTCGAATGCAAGGACTGGACCTGACTCACTTCCCGCCTAGCACGCAACTGCAAGAATCTGAAAGGTGGAGTCGTCAGTTAATGGAAGACTGAGTGAGGGGCATAAATAAATATTAGCGCAAATAACATGCAAGTTATATCCTCGGGTGAAGTTTTAGAAAGGAAAATAATACAAGGTCAAAAAACAATACACCTTGTCCGAGAATATAACTATCAGGTTTAACACTTTAATCATTTTCGTACTTTCAATCAGTGGCCCTGGCGAGAGAGGGCAATTCTCCGACCTTACACCAATAGTGAACATTACATGCTTGGTTTAATTATCATGTGATCAAGCAATTCAATTACAGTGCTCAAGTAACAGTTTCATGAACTCCTTTCTCCGGGTGATGGTGGGTTTGCAAAGCCCTAACCATCCATGCTACGTACGTCAGGAACATGACTCCCACGTACTGGATTCTTTCCTCCACCAAACCTTCTGGTGGATTCAGGGGTCATCCCAAATGATGAGGGGAGTGCAGAGTTACCCGTCAGCCCTATGCTTTCCCGGTTGGCTCATACACTAACCCTCGGGCCCATAGTGCTATCATGCTACTCGCCACTACACTATCACGATTCAATCACGATACACGTATTGCTTTGCATGAACATGACTTGCTTGCAATTCACTTGAAAGTTTAGAAATGATTGTAGATAAATATATATACCTTCTGGCTCGAAATTCCACATAAGGGTTATACGGGTTCTATGTAACTAGCAATAAAACCTCACTTGACAGGCGACATGATGACTCAAGGATGTATGAACGTGCTCACGATCAATAATCTCCGCCCTGGAGAAGAACTGGACAAGAAAAGGGGACATTGTGCACTTGTGAGACAATGACTCAATAATAATACCAAGTATGACGCACGACTTATTCATGTAACGAGATAACGTGCAATGAACAATGTTGCATATAAATATCATGTTATGACATGTAATTGATCGTATAATAACATGTTGGGATCATTTAAAGGTAAAGGAAAGGAATTGGAATTCTCATATTTATGTAGAATGTTTCTGCTTCTCCAGAGGCCTGGGAACGGTCGTTTCGGCCCTTAGTTCAAAATGGGAAAGGCTATTCCCAGCTCCCCGAAGTTGCTCCCCGAAAATGGGAAGGGTCGTTCCCGGCTGTAAGCCAAAGTGGGAACGGTTGTTCCTGTTCTCGCCGGCATACACTCAATTTTAAACATGGGAACGACCGTTCCCCAGAACAACTGGGAACGGGAAGGGCTGTTCCCATTATACAGACAGTGCAGAAACAGAGCAGAAAACAGAGTATGCACGAATTAATCTCCAAATTCATCAAAACCTTCATAATTCATGTTCTAAATGCAAGAATTCTGGGAATTGATATGCATATATGCTCAAAGTACAATAAAATCCCATATAAACACTTAAATCAGCTTGATCATCGAGAATCATCAACTTCAACCCAAACATGAACTCATATATTTCCATAAATCTCAAGAATTCAAGCACCAATTCAAGTTTAAAGCTTCTAATCATGCTTCTAACATTACATAAACAAGTTATTTCATACAAATCCTAACCCTAGCTTCATATATAAAAATCTCAAGAAATCACATATAATTCTCCATCTCTACCTTTGAAGAAATTAGAAGAAGATGATGAAGTTGAGATGATTGAGCTCCAAAGTTCATAAATTTCCCGGAAAATTGGCTTGAAATGATGAAATCTCTTCTTCCCTTCTTGGAGGTTTTGGATCGGCATAGCAAGGAAGCAATTGTGTACGTTTGTATGATATAAAGAATGGAAGAGAAAGGAAGCTTATTACGTGATTTATCTCCTCAAAGTTGGTGAAATGTTTGAAATTGTAATTAAATCCTCCAAGTTTTATAAGTCATGCAGTTAAGTATAGAAAGTTTGGAAAATGATCAATTAGGTCCAAGAATTGTTTATGCAATTTGGTCCTCACATTTAAATAAATATCAGTTAAGGACAATTAAGCAATTAAGATACATTCGGCAATTAATTTACGTACCAATTGAATCCAATTATAAAATAATTCTCAAGTTGACACGTATTTAACATATTTTCACGTAATCATGTTGAGATATAATTTATAAAATTAATATCACACCTATAAGTTGAATAAACGAAAGTAATAAAATAAAATCCTAACGCTCGAAACTCACACGTGTCGAGCGTACCTGAATAACTAGAAGTCGGGGCGTTACAGGTCGAACACTTAAATTTGTTGAAGGGAAACCGCCACTGTCTGCTCGGAATCTGAGAAGGATGAAAGGAAATGTGAGCTTGAGACCAACTCGGGGAAGGTGGGGGTGATACCCGGGTTGACACTCCGACGCTCGAGTCAGAATCGAACTGTGTGTATCAACTGTGAGGTGCAGTAAATGCGGTAGGTGAAAAAGCTTACTGGTGAAATAAATGAGAGGCTTTATATAGGGTAAGGAGAAAGAATTTACCCCGTCAACGTGCCACTGTCCTAAGCTGACAGGTGCCCAACTATCCTCAAGCATTAAATACGTGGTCGACCACTTAGCTAGGAGAGGGGTAGTGGGTTGGTCTCCAGTGGGCTCGACAAGGGTCGAGAGAGAGGGATCGAGGGTGGTGGGTCGATGACGGGTACGTCTAACGATCGAGGTACGGAGTGGTAAAAGTTGGGAAAAGTTAATTTGGCATCGACCCTTCAGTCGAGGGCATCAACATGGTCGAGAGGACAGTTGTCATGTCATCATTGGGCCATGTGGAAAAACGGATCCCTGCCACGTCAGTTACCAAACTCTGCAAATTAAATATAATTTTGAGAAAATTAAGAATGATATTAATAAAATGAAGTATAATAATTTTGTAAGTGTAAAAAAAATATCTAAGGACATTAAATATATTTAAGGTGTTTGAAGAGTGACAAAAACTCAAAATTTGAAGTATAGAGTTAGTATTGGTACGTGCATTGTATGTTGAACTTGATAATCCCAGCATTTGTAAATAACAAATAGGATTAACAAAGACAATTATTTAAAATTATTTCATATTAAAAATGAGAATTTAATAAATTAAATATGTTTAAAAATATTCAAATTGAGTCAAGGCTCGACTCCGAACTGAATTCTTAGTCTAAACTCAAACTTTTATAGCCTCAACTCATTAGGCTTCTAAATAGGGGTGTGCTCTGAGCCGAGCTAGCTTGTGAGCCGCACAAGCCGAGCTTAAGTTGGCTCGACTTGAACTCGAACGATGTCAAGCTCAAGCCAAGCTTAATCGAGATCGGCTTGTCTGTCAATTAAAGCTCAAACCTATTTTTATGAGGCTCGAGGCTTGCAAGACGGCTCGTAAGCTAGTATATATATATTTATATTATATACATATATTGATATGCATATTGTGTATATATATATATATATATATATATATATATATGTTATAATATTTAATAATTTACATATATATATATATATAAATATGCAGTAAATTAATCTACATTTACATGATTTAGTAATACTAAATATATGATATATTATATATTTTTATCTACTTATTTTAACGATAAATATGATTTCATAATATCACAATTCAATAATTACAGCAACATATCATTCTATACAATACTATTAACATATTACTATGATAATATATAATATTTATCCAAATAAATAATTTAATAAAAAATAGATTTAATCTATTATAATAAATAATTAATTATATAAGTATATATCTTAATAAAATATTAGTTAATAATTTATTTGGCATAATTACAAGATATATAACAAAATTTATTACTATATTATAAATTATCTATAATATATGTATGATCCTTACTAAATTTTGTTTCATAATATTTCTTAATAATATACTGTTTTACAATGACACATTACACCATATAATATTATTAATACAAAAATATATTCATAAAATATTCACTCAAATATTTAATATAATAAAATAATAAATATTATAGACCATAATAACTGATTAATAACATAAGTATATGTTTTAATAAAATATTAATTAATAATTTTTATTGTGTAATTACATAATTTATAATTTATTATAATATAATTAATAATAATCATACATAATATCTAAAATATCAAGTATATATTAATGATTAGAATTTATTAATAACGATATAAAACTTAAAAATATTAATATACTATATGTATTATATATCTTTGTTATTGTTTAATATTATTAGTCAGTAAGAGTTAAAAAGATATCCAATAAAAATCTATTGGCTCGTCGAGTCGAATCGAGCTCGGCTTGATTTTTGGCAAGCCAAGTTCAAGTCCTAAAAAAATAAGCTTGACAAACTCAAGCTCAATCTAAAGCCATGCAAATAATTTTCAAGCTCAAGCTGGATTTTTTTTACCAAATTCAGCTTGGCTTGGCTCGAAACGCACCCCTACTTCTAAAGACCCCTAGACTCGGTAAAGGAATCTAAAAATGTTTTATCTTGCTAATTACAAGTCACTGGAAATTTTGAAGTACTAAATTATCAATTAGTATATAAATAATTTATTTTATAATATATATATATATATATATATATATATATAGACTCTAAGGATACAAAAAAGTCGAGCCGAGCTGAGTCTCAACCATCTTTTTTTTTTTTTTAGCTCGGACTCGGTCTTAATAAATTGGGCTCGTGATCAGCTCAGTTTGGCTCGACACGAGCCAGTCTTCTCCCCATTAATTTATTTTTTCCCCGAAGAAAATGCCATTACCAAGCTAATAAGTTATCCACAAAATCCATAAACATCAAATTCCAACATAAAACCTTGGGCACACATGTTGAGTTGAATGTCATCAAAGTCGTAAAACTCAGTTAGAGATATATTTGTCATAGTATTATTACATTGAACTCTCCAAATACTTTTATTTATACAGAGTAATCTAATTAATACTGGCTTCAACTACTGTGAACTTATGCCCGTGAAAAACCTATCTAGTTCATCCTCATCTCACAGTCTATAGTACAAGTTCAAAATAAGCAACCACAATTTTCAGCTCACAATTTCGAACTTTTGAGAAGTCCCCTCACATGAGAATAAATTACAATTATTACTATCCATCAGTTTTAATCCGTATTTTAATATTTTTCATCGACTTAAAAACAATGCATGCGAAGACGATATACGTGATGGTGTTGATGGGTTCGGAAATGGGTGGATCCGAATCCGATCACTTTACGATTTGTATTTTGTGGAGGAAACCACCGGAGCTTCGCCGGAAATGGAAAGGGGGTTCTACCTGTTGGGACAAGCACGAGAAAAGTCAGAAGGCCAAGCTGGGGGAACTGGGGGTGATACCCAGTTTGGCTCTCTGACGCTCAAGTCAGTTCAAGGTATGAGGAAATATGAGTTCAGTCACAGTTGCAGTGATGAAGAATGCTTACCAGTGTAGAAGATGACTTTAGCTATTTATAGTTGAGGGTCAAGGGCCCTTTGGTCATTTGCCTCAAGTGGTCCTGGCCGAATGTTGCCCTAACACGTGGCGCCATGAGAGAGAAACCTAGGAGGAATCTTCTGCAAAAGCGGCTAAAAGTTGGTGCTGGCAACAGTGGCAGGTGCGCGGGCATGTACGATGTGTCAGAGAGCCATTTGGGTGGTTGGTAACGAGGGCTTAAGAGCGCGCTCGTGACAACCTGGAGTATTGGAGGCCAAGATATCCACTGAGAGGGATGAAGGCTCCAGTTCAAGTGACGAGCCAAAGGGGAGGCCACTCTGAGGGAGTGTGACGCTCGAAGAGGGCTCCTTTGGCATGTGGACGTGCCCATCATTTTGCATGTAGGACGCTCGTGGAGTGACAGCGCTCGTTGGGCTTAACTCCTGAAGAAGGATTGCGCTCGTTGCACTTGGCGCTCGTGTATTGATGGTGAAGCCTTGGGGAGACAGATGTCATCATCTCGGCGATGCCACGTGTCTTACGTTGGGACGATCGTATTTTGACCCCATCATTTTGCCCCCCAATTCTGTAGTCCTTAGTGATAAGGACTGTAGAATTTTGACACGTTCAATCTCTTGCACATAGCGTTCGTATAAGGCTTGGCGTGTTGAGCAATTTTCTTCTGATTGCGCTATAAATGCGGTCTTTTCAACTGACCGCTCGTAGCACTTCCGCATTAAATGTTGTACTATTCTGAAGCACTCGAAACGTCAGGGCATTAAATGCGGGTGCGCGTGGGGCGCGTGAGCATGGGGAAGCATGTGACGGTTCCATAAAGTGGGCGGTTTCCTAGGCGGGAAATGATTACCATTTTGAATTCATTGCCGAAAAGGGTACCAACTCCCATCCCTATAAATACGGGATTCTGAAATCTCTATACTCTTTACGCATTCAGAACTTTCAAGCATCCTTTGCAAAAAGAATTCTCTCGCATTCCAGTTCTTAGAGCATCTTCAACCTTTCTTCCAGACTTTCTCAGAAACCTTCAAGGTAAACCTCCAGTGTAATTTTCTAACTTTGCTAACCGTAGATTCGGACTTTAGGATTTCGTAACCCCTTAGACTTTTCTCCTTGAAGAAACCCTAGTTTTTTTCCCAGAAAACTCCAAACCCCAATTTCTGCCATGGCCGACCAACAAGTTGAGGAATTTGCCCGTGAAATTAATGAAATGGCCACTGATAGTTCTTCTTCCCCCGATTCCCCCAGAGATGAGGAGTTGGGGGCGGCGGTGATGGCTATGGAGGATAGAAATCCAGGCGGAATGGATCCTATCTTTGAGGAGATGGATCTGGTGATGGAGGCGGAAAGGCAAGGGGTCACCCTTCCCATAACTCAAAGTGCTACTCACCCCCACCGCCATACCGTGACCGTGGTTGTTGCGAACCCACTTCCAGTGGCGGAAGCCATAACCGGGCCTTCAGACAGAGCCCGTGATAAGGGAAAAGGGAAGAAATCCCAAAAATCCAAAGGGCCCAACGAGGGTGAAGGGTCAGGCTACCAGGCTACCGAGCGCACGCCTGATGAGACTCCCAGCACAGTCACCGTGGGAGATGTAAAAACGATGATGGCACCCATTTACTGGGACGAGCGGTACGCATGGAGAATCCCACAAAGCCACGAGCGTGCGAATAATCCGCCTCCCGGGGAAATGGCCGTATACGTGGATACAGTGAGTTCAGGAGGCCTGAGGTTCCCTATCTCGGTCACAATGGCTCATCTGTTGAACGACCTGGGCCTGTGTCCGTCCCAAATTGTGCCCAACGGCCTGGCCCTCTTAACCTGCTTCATTATCTTGATGAGGAGCATGGGTTACGAGCCCTATTTGCGGAACTTCAACGCCCTATTTCAAGTGGTCAGCTCATCCCGCTCATCCCCCGAGGCCGGTTTTTATTATGTTCAAGCGAAGGCCCACATGAAGCTGATCAACTCGCCCTCGAGCACTTATGGCCCTGATTGGAAGGAGAAGTTTATCTTTGTCAAAGCTCCGGCAGAAGAGGGCTTTGGGGTGCCTACACAATGGGGCTCGTTTGCAAAGAGCCGGCTGCAACCCGCACTCCTTAAAGATTGGGCCAAGAGCCTAGCAGCAACCCTGAGGGACGAGGGTCACCTCATACAAGCGAAAGAATGGATAGACGATGCGGAACTCATGTTCTTGTGTGGTCTTTCCAACGACCCTTACTACCTTGACAACCCTCCGGCTCGTGACGTAGAGAGAGATGGTTAGATTCCTAGGGCACTAACTTTAGATAGGAATGAATACTAACTGCTTCTCTGTACTTGTAACTTGCACTTAACAATTCTTGTCCAAGGATTTATAACCCTTGTATTTCCCTTTTTGCAGGAGCCGCTATACTAGAAATGGCCGGAGGAATTAGACAAGCAGCCCGTTTTGCCCACGCCAACAGGAACCAAGCCCCATAGGGGGACCAACAGCGTGAGCAACAGTGCCCTCGTAACCGTAACAATCGAGGGGACGCTCGTAGCGGCGCCAGTTCGAGCGCCAATGTTGAGGTCCAGCCCCCTCGTGGCCGAGGGGAGCGTAGATTGGTCCCGAGAGAGACCAGGGGGCGGTCAGAGAGAGCGGGAGATGTTCAACCCCCCACTCCTGCAGAACAAACGAGGCCAGAAGTCACCCTGGCGATAACTGAGGCTCCTTCGAGCGCTAGCAGGCCTTCCCGCAAGAGGAAGAGGATGCCCGAATCTGCTGCAATCAAGGGCAAGGGCAAACAAGTTGTCGAGGGCCCCAGGGGTGAGGGGGAAACTTCCTCTTCAGAGGAAGAACACGCGTGGGAGTTCCCCCGACGAGGGGACAGGGACTTTACAGGCGCCACCGACGGGGGGCCGGTTTTGCTGAGGCCTGGCTCGGTCGCTCAGGCTATCACCGAGAATCTGTTCCACAAAGCTCAATTCTCGGCAGACCATCGGCACCTCTACAGCGAGTCTGTGGAGCAAGTGACCCTCGATGCGGCCCATGCACTGATCTCCGTAAGTCTTCATTCCTGGCTTCCTTTGTTTATTTCTGCAAATTACCAATTTTTTCTCTTTTTTGGCTAACTCTTCCTTTCCCTCCCCCTTATGCAGCAAGTTCTTCCCCGGCTCCGGAATGTGCAAATGCGAGCCTCCACTTACGCCGAGCGCAAGGCCAAATACAAGAAGATGGCCCGCTCGAATGACCCGGCTCAAATCCAATCGGAGCTAGATGCAGAAATTGCCAAGTACGAATCCCTCAAGGGTTTGTACAACAAAACTGAGGAGGAGCTGGGAAAGCTGAAGGAGGATTTTGTAGCGGTGGACGGCGCTCGAATTGGTTTGGGCAACCAGCTGGCCCAGACTAACGATCGGTGCCAGAAGGCAGAAGCGGAGAGGGAAAGCTGGAAGGCAAGGGCTCTGGAGGCCGAGCGGAAATTCAACGACGCCATGAACGAGTGGCCTCGGAGTCTAGAGCGTGCGAACAAGGAGGCCCTTATAAAGTTTTGTCATTCAAAGGCTTTCAACTTCGCCGCCTCGTTGCACTGTCTGGAGGAGGCCCAGAATGCCTTTAACTTGGCAGTGGATCAAGGCATCCATAAGGGGCTGACTGACCCGGCGATGAAGGGAGCTGAGGGCACGGGGCTCATGTTTAACGAGCGCTGTGAGGAGGTGGACGAGGATCCCAACGACCCCGCGGACGCCATCGCTGAAATGGAGTACGATTTCTTGGTCAAGCTGATCCAGGATGAGTACACCGACGCTCATAGGGGAGGGGGTGCGGCCCAAGATGATGATCCTGAAGACGAGCCTCAAGCGCCCGTCATAGAGGAAGCCCCGGTCATAATTGCTGAAAATGCCAACGTTCCCAATCCCGGTGCAAACGAGCCCAACGATCCCCAAGATCCACCGCAAGAGCCTGAGGGCCCAGTGCATGGCCCCGTTCTGGTGATCGTTGATGAAGACATCGCCCCAGCCGCTTGAAGCTTTTCCCTCTATCAGTTCTCTTATGTATTTTCCAGCTTTTCTGTCTTTCTGTCATTTTCTTCTTTTGGAACAATATTCAGTGGCCTTTGAGCCCTTATCTTTGTAATATTTTCCTTTGCAATGAATAAATCTCCCTTTTTTCATGACTTTGTTCTTCTGTTTATTTATGAATCGTCCGTGAATGTTTTATTTCTCTGATGCAATGAAAATTTGTCTAAGTCTTGAGCGGTCGTGGGGGTCTTATTGTGAGATTGCCCCCCACTCAAGACTTGTATAAATTTTGTTTTTGCTATTGAAAATTTGTCTAAGTCTTGAGCGATCGTGAGGGTCTTATGGTGAGATTGCCCCCCCACTCAAGACTTGTATAAATTTCTCCTTTTGTAGATTTGTTTAAGTCTTGAGCGATCGTGAGGGTCTTATGGTGAGATTGCCCCCCCGCTCAAGACTTGTATAAATTTTTCCTTTGAGGGAATTTGGCTAAGTCTTGAGTGTGTGCGAGGGTCTTACTGTGAGATTGCCCTCGTTCAAGACTTGTGACATTCCTTCCGCCCTTGGGGGATTTTGCTAAGTCTTGAGTGTGTGCGAGGGTCTTACTGAGTGGTGGCCCTCGTTCAAGACTTGTGCAATTCCTTCTTGATTCTGAAGCCGTCGTTCGAGCGCTCTGGCTCTTGTTGTATTTCTGGCTCTGCAGGAAATCCCATTTTCGAGCGCAAGGCGTTTTAAGAAACGGCCAAGGCCTACTAGGACTTTCTCTGTAGGAGATCCCGTTTTCGAGCGCAAGACGTTTTAAGAAACGGCCAAGGCCTACTAGGATTTGCTCTTGTAGGAGATCCAGTTTTCGAGCGCAAGGCGTTTTAAGAAACAGCCAAGGCCTACTAGGATTTGCTCTTGTAGGAGATCCCGTTTTCGAGCGCAAGGCGTTTTAAGAAACAGCCAAGGCCTACTAGGATTTTCTTCATAATCTTCTTCCAATTTGCCTGCTTGGTTGTGAGCGTAACCAGTCTATCCTTATGAGGGCGTCCCCCCATGTGGAGTAGAGTGCTGGCAAGCGTAACCCATACGAGATAGCAGCATACATAATGGAATGGGTTGCCAGCCACGCTCGCGAAGACGAGGGACGTGGGACTTATCCATTCAAGCAATCAAAGAAACAGGAGTATTAGAAAAATTAAAAAGATTATGTTTCCACTTACTTGTGATTGGAAGTACATAGAACCCGTCAAAGAGGGTTATTACATCAGGGTTTGCAAAGAGCTTTTAAACATAAAACCGCCGGAGGTTACATGCGTTCCAAGGGCGAGGCAAGCGCTCACCTTGAAGTGTCTCCAGGGTGTAAGTGTTGTTAGCTCTGAGTTGTACGACTTTGAATGGGCCTTCCCAATTGGGATCCAATTTCCCCACATGCTTGGATACTTCCACTTTCTTCAAAACCAAGTCCCCTAGCTGGAAAGTTCTTTCCCTTACGCGCTTGTTATACTGTTGGGCCACGGAGGCTTTATAATGGTGAATCTTAGCCCAGGCCTTGTCTCTCCTTTCATCCAGCAAATCCAACTCCAAGCTCCTGTTGCCATCGTTGAGCTGAGGCTCGAAATAGCCTACACGAGCGGATTCATTTACTATCTCCGCTGGTATCATTGCTTCTGATCCATAAACGAGCGCGTAAGGAGTTTCTCCAGTGGCCGCTCGTGGGGTGGTGCGGTAAGCCCAAAGCGCTCCTTGTAGCTCTTCAGCCCATTCACTTTTCTTGCTTTCAAGCATGGTTTTTAGATGCTGTAAGATAATTCTATTGGTAACTTCCGCTTGCCCATTGGATTGTGGATGTCCTACAGAAGTAAACCGCTATTCTATATCCAACTCAGAACACCATTCTCGTGTGTCAGCTGCTATGAACTGGGACCCGTTGTCAGAAATGAGCACCCTCGGTATGCCGTACCTGTAAATGATGTTCTTCCAAATGAAGTCCCTCACAACCTTGAAGGTGATTTTTGCAACGGCCTCGGCCTCGGCCCACTTGGTGAAGTAGTAGACGGCTAAAATGACAAACTTCTTTTGTCCCGCAGCCATGGGCAAGGGGCCCACGATGTCAATTCCCCACTGGTCAAAAGGCCAAGAGACGTCTATTGGGATCATCTGTGCCGCTGGCAATTGAGGGAGATTTGAATGAAATTGGCATTTGGGACACTTCCTCGAAAATTCGATGGCATCTTGGAGAACGGTAGGCCAATAAAACCCACTTCTCAGAACCTTTTTTGCCAAGATACGCCCTCCAGAATGATTCCCACAGCTTCCATTATGGATGTGTTCGAGCGTCTCCTTCGCTTGTGAGGGCCTCAGGCATCTCATTGGGGGTCCTTGAAACGATTTCTTGAATAACCTCCCCTCGGGATCCAAAGCGAAACGAGGGGCCTTACTTCTGACTTTCCTGGCTTCCACCTTGTCAGCGGGAGTGACTCCATCCTTAAGGAAAATGACAATGTCGTCAAGCCAACAAGGCTCGTTTGGATCAATCATGGCAATTATCTGGGTGGCGACCCTTTCCTTGATCAAAGGTTCCTCAGTTCTTAGGAACGTAACAGAACGTTCGGAAGTGCCCTCTAAAGCTGATGCAAACTTTGACAGAGCGTCCGCACGCTCGTTTTCTCCTCGGGGCACTTGAAGTAGATGAAATTCCTTGAACTTCCCAATGATTTCTCTAGCTTTCTTTAAGTACTGTACCATGGTGGTTTCTCGAGCCTCATAAGTTCCTTCAATCTGACTCGCAATTAACTGTGAATCCACATAAGCAGTAATTCTGGAGGCCCCATTCTGAAAAGCAATATTCAATCCCTGCACGAGGGCCTCATATTCTGCTTCATTGTTAGTGACTTGGAAATCCAGCTTGATTGCAAAGTCCAGCTCAATCCCATCGGGGTTTCTGAGGGCCACTCCTACTCCTCCCCCTTGTGAGGTTGAGGAACCATCTGTGTGCAGTACCCATAACCCCTCATTCTCCGCAACGGTGGGCTCGAAACCAAAGCGTTCAACCAACAAATCTGCTACAACCTGAGCCTGTATCGCCATCCTGGGCTCGAAGCATAGGTCAAACTGGCTCAATTCGATGGCCCATTTGATTAATCTACCAGAAACGTCTGGCTTGGACAATACTTGCTTCAAGGGTTGGTCGGTGAGAACCGTTATGGAGTGCGCTTGAAAGTAAGGCCTTAGCCTTCTTGAGGCGTTAATAAGAGCGAACGCGAATTTCTCAATCTCCAAATACTTCTTTTCAGCTCCTTGCAACGTTTTGCTCAGATAATAGACAGGCAAATGTTTCCGCTCTCGTACAGCGACCAGAACAGCGCTTGTGGCTTCGGGAGAAACGGAAAGATACATAAATAATCTCTCACCTTCGACGGGCTTAGTCAGCAGTGGTGCGCTCGATAAGTAAGCCTTCATATCCTGCAGCGCCCTTTCGCATTCCTCTGTCCAAGCAAAGTTACGTGCGTTCCTCAAAATTTTGAAGAAGGGAAGGTTCCTGTCCGCCGAGCGCGAGATAAACCTGTTCAACGAAATGATTTTTCCTACTAGGACTTGCACTTCCCGCAGATTTCGAGGGGAAGGGATCTCCAGAATAGCCTTGATCTTCTCCGGATTGGCCTCAATTCCCCTCTGACTGACCATGTACCCTAGGAACTTTCCCCCTTGTACTCCGAAGGTGCACTTCGAAGGGTTCAACTTCATCCCAAACTGACGCAAGATTGAAAAAGTGCGCTTGAGATCTTCCAAGTGGGAATCCTGGCGCTCACTTTTGACAATCATATCGTCCACGTAAACCTCCATGGACTTACCGATTTCCTTTTCAAACATCTTGTTAACGAGCCGCTGATACGTAGCTCCGGCGTTCTTCAGTCCGAAAGGCATGACTAAGAAGCAATATACTCCCAGATGGACCACGAACGAGGTTTTGGGGCGATCTTCTGGGGCCATAAAGATCTGATAATATCCCTGGAAAGCGTCCATCATGCTCATGAGCTCGCAGCCAGCGGTCGAATCCACCAATTGATCAATCCGGGGCAGCGGGTAAGGATCTTTAGGGCAGGCTTTGTTGAGATCAGTGAAATCGTTGCACATGCGCCACTTATTCGCGCTCTTGGGCACCAAGACGACGTTGCACAGCCACTCCGGATACAAGATGGGCTCGATATATTGAGCCTCCAGGAGTTTATTAACCTCCTCTTCAATGACCTTTTTCCGAAAGCCATGTACATCCCGCTTTTTCTGCTTGATGGGTTTGAAAGAGGGATCCACATTAAGCCTGTGGACAATGACGCTCGGGTCAATTCCTGTGAGATCGGAGGCTTTCCACGCAAATACATCACTGTTCTCCCTGAGGAAGTCAATCATCATAATCTGAGAAGGCCCCGAGAGGTTTGATCCTATCTGCGTAGTCTTATCCTTGTTTCCGGGCTCCAGCTCAATGGTGAGGAACTTCTCCGAGGGTTCGATCCTTACCTCAGGGCGAGGAAGTTCGAGCGCCCTCTTCTTTCATGTCAAACGGTCGCCGGATGCTGGTTCACCCTCTCCCGGCTCGTCTCCTTCTGAGGACGATCCCCCAACGGTTCCTGGCGGTACACTTTCGAGGGGGTTCTCCTCGTTGTTTCCCCTCTTCTTTTTGTTCTTCTTCTTGTTCAATTTCGCCCTCTTCCGTGCTGGGCTGTCCTCATCTAGGTTGGGGAAGTCCACTGATTTCTTGGTGGAACCAGTTTGGAAGGTTTTCTCCGCTTTTGGCTTTCTGAGAGACAGCATGTAACATTCCCAAGCCTCTCGCACGTTGCACAGTACTTCTCCTACACCCTCGGGGGTGGGGAATTTAATCTTCTGATGGTAGGTGGAGATGATGGCTTTGAAGTCCACGAGGGCGGGGCGCCCAATTATGATGTTATATGGAATGTCAATCTCCACCACCGCGTATGTTACCAGGAGTGTTTTGCGCTGAGGGGCTCGTCCGAATGAAGTAGCTAGGCGTATTTGCCCTCGAGGGACAACTTCCGAGCCTCCAAAGCCAATAAGGGCCGTTTTGAGAGGCTCGAGCGGAAGATCAACCTTCATCTTTAAGAATGTAGAATAAGGCAAAACATTAACGGAGCTTCCACTATCCACCAATACCCTTTTTACAACATGATTATGAACATCTAAACTAACCACCATGGGGCAATCTGAGGTTACACCCTCCCCATGGGGCGTTACAATATGTTCTAAATCCCTATCATCAAAGCCTATTACATCATTTTCTCGTGACCTTTGAGCGCTTGATCTCTGGATGGCATAGATAGGTTTGGGCACTGCTGGGCGTTGGTTGTAGCTCCGGACATACCTCCGTCGGGAGGCGTTGGAATCCCCCCCTGATGAGCCTCCTGCAATCATATTTATAACTGCGAAGGGCTCGTTCTCTTGCTCAGGGGCTTTTCCTTTATTGCCCCGGCGGCTGCTGCTCTCAGGGGGTCCCCTACCCCTTGGGCTCTTTGAACGGGACGGACTCCTCCTTCTCCTCCCGGTGCGCTCGTTGCATTGTTCATCGTAGCGCTCGAGCACCCGGACAAACTCCTTCAGGTGGCCCCCTGCGACGAGCCTCTGGATTTCAGCTTCCAACTGCCGGCACTCATCCGTGTCGTGCCCTCTCTGCTTGTGGAATGCGCAGTACTTGTTTGAGCGCCTGAGCGAGTCTGTTTCTCTCATTTTGATGGGTCTCTTAAAGAGCTTTTTATCTGAGAGATTGTAGACTTCTGAATTTGGCCTGGTGAGCGGAATTCGCTCGAATCGACGAGGGGGTGGTGGCGACCTCCTGCGCTCTTGAGGGCGCTCCTTCTTGATGGCCACGTCCCGTCCCCGCTCGTGATGAGGTCGCTCGTTCCTGGCCGGGCTGTGATGCCGGGGACCATTCGTCCCATACATGTCTTCGAGCGCGAAGAACGGCTCGGCTATTTCTCTTAAGGCCATGAGGGTCCCAGGCCTCCTTTCCACGATGGCATCAGCAAATTTTTTGCTCACATATTGCTTGTGATCCACAGCCTGAAAGAGCACTGGGATCAAGAAATCCATTGAAGGCCTCTCCACCTGTAGGATCTCCTTGTTGAAGCGGGCAAAGAACGAGCGCAAAGATTCGCTCTTGCCCTGCACCACGTTGTACAAGGCAGTGGGTGCGGTGACTGGCGCTTTCAAGGAATTGAAGTGGTTGAGGAAAGCATTAGCCAGTTCTTCATATGAGTGGATCGAGCGCGGCGGCAGTCGCTTGTACCACTCTTGAGCCATTCCTACCAAGGAAGTGACAAACACTTTTGCCCAGTAATTGCTGGAATGCTCGTAGAGGTGCATAAGATGCACAAAGTGATCCAAGTGTTCAGCTGGATCAGTTGTCCCGTCGTAACGGTTGCTGGAAGTGGGGACTTTGGCCATGCCTGCTTGGGCCATCAGAACTTCTTCTACGAGGGGTGAACCCCTCGCCAATGGGTGGTATTCATACGTGCCGAAGTTTTCCTCCGGCTCCTTGCGGCGAGGGACCCTTGGTGGAGGGTCCTTGGTGCGGGTGCTTCTGGCGTCAACCCGTTCATCCCAACTAGGGGAGATCTGAGTTGAACGCCCTCGTGAGAGCTGTCCCACAATATCCTTGAGACCCTGCAGCTGGTCTTGCACAGCCGCGAGGATGTCAGGATTTACGTCTACTTGCTTGTCTCCGTGCCTGGGGGCTCGTGAGCCCCTCCTGGAGATATGAGAGTCCCCTTCATTATCATTTACCCGTTCTGTGGGCTCTTTATTTCTGCCCATGGAGGGACGCTCGTTGCCCTCCTGCTGGGGCACTTCTCTGGCTGGTGGTGGTGGTGGTTGTGCCCTCAGAACAGCCTGGGCTTCTCTGAGGGGAAAGTTTTGTTGTCCGCCCAAAGGGGCTGCAATTTGAGTGGCCTGCCCAGAGGGAAAGTACATGGAATGGAACCTTTCCCATGCCCCCTGAGCCGCCTGAACCTCACACTGGGCATAGAGAGCCCTCAACTGTTGGGTGGTCAGTGGAGGTAACTCCACTCCTTCGATCTCCCTGGGGACCACCACCGGGAGCTGGATCTGGCCTGCATGATACGGCTGGACCGGCGGCATCATAACAGACGGAGTGAGGGTGTATCCCGGTGGGGGCATCATGTAGCTCTGGATTCCGGGGATCACCTGGGGATGGACCCAGGGGTTCTGAGCATGTTGCGGAGGAGCAGAGAGAGAGACTCCTCCGGCGGCAGCAGGAGTCGGCAGTGCCGGCGGTGCAGGTGGAGGTACGGAGGACTCTGCTTGTGGAGTCACTCCTGCTGCGGGAGGTGCTTCACCAGCGGCGGCAGATGGAGGCGGGGCTCCACCAGTAGCGGTGGAGGGAATGATGATATTTGCATCCTGGGAGGCGTTATCTCCTCCTCCCACAGCTCCAGATCTCGTAGCAACCATGACTGTTGAAGGTAGGGGTGTGCTTGCTTTTCTACCAACAAAAAGAAAGGAAGAAGATGGAGGACTGGTTTCCCACAGACGGCGCCAAAAATGATGGGTTCGGAAATGGGTGGATCCGAATCCGATCACTTTACGATTTGTATTTTGTGGAGGAAACCACCGGAGCTTCGCCGGAAATGGAAAGGGGGTTCTACCTGTTGGGACAAGCACGAGAAAAGTCAGAAGGCCAAGCTGGGGGAACTGGGAGTGATACCCAGTTTGGCTCTCCGACGCTCAAGTCAGTTCAAGGTATGAGGAAATATGAGTTCAGTCACAGTTGCAGTGATGAAGAATGCTTACCAGTGTAGAAGATGACTTTAGCTATTTATAGTTGAGGGTCAAGGGCCCTTTGGTCATTTGCCTCAAGTGGTCCTGGCCGAATGTTGCCCTAACACGTGGCGCCATGAGAGAGAAACCTAGGAGGAATCTTCTGCAAAAGCGGCTAAAAGTTGGTGCTGGCAACAGTGGCAGGTGCGCGGGCATGTACGATGTGTCAGAGAGCCATTTGGGTGGTTGGTAACGAGGGCTTAAGAGCGCGCTCGTGACAACCTGGAGTATTGGAGGCCAAGATATCCACTGAGGGGGATGAAGGCTCCAGTTCAAGTGACGAGCCAAAGGGGAGGCCACTCTGAGGGAGTGTGACGCTCGAAGAGGGCTCCTTTGGCATGTGGACGTGCCCATCATTTTGCATGTAGGACGCTCGTGGAGTGACAACGCTCGTTGGGCTTAACTCCTGAAGAAGGATTGCGCTCGTTGCACTTGGCGCTCGTGTATTGATGGTGAAGCCTTGGGGAGACAGATGTCATCATCTCGACGATGCCACGTGTCTTACGTTGGGACGATCGTATTTTGACCCCATCAGGTGTCCCATCCGTTCACCCAAAAAAATTGGTCTTTTATCATCCATGGGTCCAAAAGAATTGGTCCAATAGACGACTTCAATGAGACAAACTCTAACCTAAAGATTATTTCTACATAAAAAAAAAAATATATCTCTAGGATACGAACAAATAATAACTAATCTCTAACCCTAACTCTTATTCTATGAATACCACTCATTGAGATATAACGATTGATTATGTAATGTAATCTTAATCTCAGATTAATCTCTTCTCATTGGCAATACTAAAAAGTGGTTTTTAAAATTTTGATTTTCTATCAATTGTAAAACATATATAAATGCGATGGATGCATAAGTGTGGACTTGAACAAAATATGATATATTTTGAATGTTAATTATAGTCACATTTATTTTTATGAAATAAGAAACCAATGATATATATATATATATATATATATATGTATTTGAGCGTTCACAAATTAATTCTCAATCTTATTCGAGTTGTTATTGATATAATTTATTTATTGATATATATGTATGTACCATGGTCCGACTGTCTTTATTGATAATGATATCGGTTATTTTATAATTCTTTGAAGACTTCAAAATCACTCGTGAATATCTGTTAATTTATATTTTATTTATTAAACAATATCTATACTTGGTTTTCCGATAATTCAAATTTGACCTATTTATATTTCTATATAATTTTTTTTTTTATAGTACGACGATATTAACCAAATACGAAATAAAAATTAAAAAATAAATTATTTTTAAAAATTTAAGTGTAAGTATATATAGATAATGAGGGTACATAATACTACATATAATAGCCTAAATCCTAATAGGGTAATTTTAGCAGAAGCAAATTTCATTTTTGCTTCACGTCAATTACCGTAGTAGTTGAAGACTACTGGAGTCACCCATTTCTCACGTTTGAAGACTTTAATCTTCCAAATGATTTACCATGTAAGGCAGACTTAAGAGTGAATAAAAGAGTTTTCTATGTAAGAGTGAAGAAAAGATTTTTTTTCTTCTATGACTTTATAGTATTTGATGTGTTTTTGGTTATTTATTCGCTAACTCTAATACCACCAAGTGATATAAATTAGCGGTTTGGAGGAGTTCCGGGAATACAGCTATTATTGGTAGGGAGAGATTTACATCTTTAATGGTTCGTACCGATTCGACTCATAAAAATAGATTATAGAACCAAAAAAATATATATACGATTTGAAATCTAACACGACACCATTCAGACATATTAAAATTACCGGTACATCAAAATATTTGCTGATTATTTTATTTTGTTGTAAATACTAGTTTTAAAAAAATACGTCTCTCTTGTTTATAAATACATAAATAATATTTTCATAAAGAACATTCTTCTTGTGAACGTTGCAGGCCAAAAACGGCTGTTGACTGCTGTAGTGGAGAACTCTTTCAAGTTTCATCATCGTATCTTTGCTTAGCCGGTTAATCATATTTAATTCATTCCTTGTCCTAACACGCTATTAATAACTAATGAGTAATTATTACATTTTTCTCATAAAAATAGGCGAAAATTTTAGAACATTTCTGTAAATAATTAACCAAATAGTTATAATTAACTAATTAAATGCTTTATCACTAAATCACAATATTATTTAAGTAATTAATCTAAAATCAAAGCTCTTAAGTCTTATGTATCCTTAAGCTTCTCTGCCTCTACTCCGCTTCTCTCTCTCTCGATAATCTCAATCACTCCCAGAGACTGCAAAAACATCACACTAGAGAAAGCTTTGATGTGATATTGAGTTTAACCAACAATGGCGACAGTATTCACCGCCACCGCCACCGCCGCCGCGATCGGAAGGAAACAGCAGGTTTTTCCGGTGATGGTTTACGACGGCGACACGGTTTCTCAACGACTCGTCGACGCGGCTCACGCCGACGATCTCCCGCTGGCTTTGGAGCTGGTTTCTCATCCGACGGTCGACGTCAATTTCATCGGAACAGTTAGCCTGAAATCCAGGAGAACGGAAGTTGTTCTGAATGGAGAGTCGGCGAGTGAAGTTCGTATCGAGTTCGACGAGTTCAGGACTGACGTCACTGCGCTTTTCCTTGCTGCTCATAACGGAAATGCTGCGCTTGTCAGGAAATTGCTGGTAATCATATCTTCCTGATGTGTGTTCTGTTACTAAAATTTTGATTTTACTGTTTTCCTTTTCCTTTTCCTTTTTCCTCTGCCTAAATTAGTATTATTTGCCAAATTTTATTTGGGGAGCGATGGAGAATCGTACTCTCATACTATGCCGAGTCAAAGTTTCTACTCTAAGGGTCATTAATTTTGATATTGTCTTTATTTTCGTTCAAATTACGAACGCTGCGTTTGTGATATTACTTGATTATCAGTATTAATTATTTAGATATGTATATTCATCAATATTCAATAGCAAGAAATCTAAGATTGCATGGCCGAAGAATATTTTCTATCTGAGTTTCATGCCACTTTCAGATGATTTCTGAGAATTTTACTTGGTTTAGTTTCAACAGAGGATCAGCAGATTGGATATTTGTTTCTTCAAATTTTGAAAATTTGCAGAGTATCCCATTGTTAGATTTCTGTTGAATTTAAATTCCCTCAAACTGATCTTCAGCTGATAGCTTAATTCGTATTGTCAATTGGGATTGCAATTATTGGTCATAAAATAAAATAATCTTTTCTGTTTGTCTTTCTTTAGGCCTAAAGTTTCAAACTGCTTGCTTTGGAGCGTGGTAATGGTCCTAATGGGTTCTTTTATGCATATTATTTGACAACAAACGGCTCTAATTTTCGCATTTCGTCATTATGAAAAGACTAATTGTCATTTTCCAAAAAATCTTGTCTTTGTAGGATACAACTCTTAACTTTCTTTTCTGGGGAGTTCTTTTTCCTCTTCATTTGACAATATCCTCTAACTAATTCAAACTCATGTTTTTCCTTTTTAACCATAGAATGTCGGAACTGATATTAACCAAAAACTATTCCGAGGGTACGCCTCGACGGGGGCGGTGCGAGAGGGTCACATTAAGGTGTTGGAGATACTGTTAAATGGTGGGTCATCTCAGGCTGCATGCGAGGAGGCTTTGTTGGAGGCGTGCTACTTGGGGAAGTCGAAGCCTGCTCAGCTCCTCATGGAATGTAGTATGATTCGCCCTCATGTGGCCGTGCATGCCCTTGTCACCGCATCCAGCAGGGGCTTTGTTGATTTTGTTGACACACTCATTAAGGTACTTAATGCTACTGCTTTTTTGCTTTTTCTATTGTTTCTCTGAGATTTTTTGATCACTTGTTCAACAAGATATAATAATGTAATCATAGGAAGCCTATGATGATGGCACATTTAATAAGATTCCTACTGTAGGGAAAATTGCAGTTCTTTTTCTCTCATGTTTAGAATTTGACAGAAAAATCACTTTTGAAACCCAAATGGAGAGAGAAACCAAGAATGCATGAATACATGAGAGAATTTTGTAATTGTTTCTGATTAAAATCAGAAAAAAGGTATGTTCATTATGGGATCTGATGTTTGAAAAAGTGATAATTATAGTGAAAGCAAATAAAGGTTCTTGTTGAA
This sequence comes from Lantana camara, assembly GCA_037501455.1. NCBI lineage: Eukaryota > Viridiplantae > Streptophyta > Magnoliopsida > Lamiales > Verbenaceae > Lantana > Lantana camara. The sequence goes on along the minus strand of CM074857.1, from coordinate 94,209,947 downwards.
TGTAATCTAGGCATGAATGAAACTTCAAACATAACAGAGTAATGCATGCTTCACTGCTTGTCATTATAACTTCTGGCCTCTTCTAATTAACACAGAATGGAGTGGATGCCAATGCAAGCGCCAGAATACTGCTGCAATCTTCAAAACCATCTCTCCATGCGAATGTCGACTGCAACGCGCTTGCAGCAGCTGTCGTTAACAGACAAGTCTCTGTCGTCCAGCTCCTCCTAAAGGTATTATTCATCAAACGTTTCCTTGATTTCGAAATCCCAAACTCTCACAACATGCATTCAATTTCGAAATCCCAAACTCTCACAACATGCATTCAAAATCTAAAATTAATTAATTAGTTCAAAGAATAGTTTGGATGCAGAACAGATGCCAAGGTCAGTCTAGGTGCATGGTCATGGGACGTAGCAACGGGAGAAGATTTCCGAGTAGGCGCAGGTTTAGCCGAGCCATATCACATCACTTGGTGTGCAGTCGAATATTTCGAGTCAACCGGTCTCATACTGCGCACGCTCCTTCAATATATTTCCCCTAATGTGCCCCACTTGGGTCGTACAATTATCCACCATGCGATCCTCTGTGGCAACGCCCGGGCGATCGAGGTGCTCTTGAGCTGTGGGGCAAACCTGGAATTCCCCATCGAAACAACGAAACAAACAGGCATCCGTCCGCTCCACTTAGCTTCCAGACTCGGGTCAATCGCAGCTGTCCGTCTCCTAATCTCCTCAGGCTGTAACGTGAACTCTCAAACAGGATCCGGTGAGACAGCACTCATGATCTGTGCGAGACACAAGCACGAAGAGTGCCTCAAACTCTTAGCTTCATCAGGGGCTGATTTTGGTTTGCTCGATAAGTTGAATCGATCTGCAGAATCCATAGCTGGATTGGCACGGTGGACGCTTGGATTCCAACGGACCGTCCTGGAGGTGGTTCGTTCTGGAAAAACACCTCGATCGAGCAACAGTGAAGTGTTTTCATCTATACTGATTGCAACTAGAGCGAACGACATTGTTGCCCTAACGCAACTCATCAAACAACCAGATATCAATCTCAACGAGAAAGACGAGAGTGGTTTCACGGCGGTAATGGCTGCTGCAGCTGCCGGAAACGTGGAAGCCTTCAGGCTGCTTGTCAATGCAGGAGCCGACGTGGAGATGCACAATAACTATAGTGAGTCAGCACGTACTCTAGCAGAAGTGAACCAGAACAGCGATGCGTTTAGAAAAATACTAAAGGACAGGCATCCTGATCTCCATTGCGGTGCACAAACAGGAAAACCGGAGACAGTCAAAGAATTGGCCAGCGATGTCACAAGGAGGAACGAGGTGGAAAGCGCGAAACTGGATGAGCTGGCCCAGAAGCTTGTGTTGGGTGGGGCCCGCGTGAAGAAACACACGAGGTCTGGAAAGGGAGCGCCACATATGAAAACGTTGAGTATGGTTGAAGATTCGGGCGTGCTGCGATGGGGAAAGTCGAGGAAGAGGAATGTGATTTGTCGGGGGGCCGAGGTCGGTCCCAGCCCGGTGTTCCGGTGGAATAGGAGGAAGAAGAGGGATGTTGATGATCAAGGTGTGTTTAGAGTTGTGACTCTGAAGAACAGGGAGATTCATTTTTCTTGCCAAGGAGGAGTGGAGATGGCTAAGTTGTGGGTGAGGGGAATAAGGTTGGTGACTAGGGAGGCAATTTTCGGGGCGAATTTGGGAGATCTATAGAGGTGTTTATTTGATGCTACTGAGTGTGTAAATTGGTTGGTAATTGTTATGTTATTACTCTTTTTATTTTATTTTATTTTTTTTCACTAATTAGGATATAATATTTATTATTGTGCAATTTAATTTGTTATGATTCTCGAAGGCAATTACTTTTTGAGTGGTGAAATTTTAATGGATTGTTTGCTACTTATTTTATTTAGACATTTATGTAGTTTAAGTTAGCTCGAGTAATTATATTGCTTCCGCTTAATGACGTGTAAAAGAAGATTGTCACCTTTAAAAAGAAATGATATATGAGCTATTATGCATGGAATGGATACGACTATATAGATATTATACAAACATAAATTATTTTTAATTATCCTATGTTAGAAATGTCTAATACGACACAAGTTCAGCGGTTTTCTCCTTTTGATTATAGTGAATTTGCGGTTTTCTCCTTTTGATTTTATCGTATTTGCTTGTGACACCCTTTGGGGTTGACTAGTACTTCTAGCAATTTTTAATGTTATAAAATGGAATAAATATTGAAAATGAAATGAACAAATGATTTATATAGGTTCGACAAGTCTACTCCTATCCTCAAGTTGTGAGTTTGAAAATTTTGTAAATATATTTTATTAAGTTCGAAGGTTATAACTTACAAGTAAAACCTTGTAACCTCTCACAACCCAACATTTGTGAGATAAACAAGTTTCACTCACTTACTTTTTTCACAAACACACACTAACTAAAGTTTACCTCAACTCTGGTATCAACATTCTGAAGTACCAGAGACTACTTGACAACACATGAGAACTACCGTCTCTACAATACAACGCAATACTTAAGAAAAACACTCAATCCTGCACTTATGGTCTTACGAATTTTGTCTTGTACTTATGAACTTACAGACACAACACCTAAAGTCTTGCTCTGATGGACTTGTAGACTCTTGAGTGGACGCCTCACTAGCGTACTTTTATTGGACTTGGTGCATTACATTTATAGATCGGAACTTGTACTGAGAATAGAAGGAGCCTTTGGAACCAATCAACTCCTTTCTCTGCTTGATCTTTGTCAATTAATTGTCTTACATGCTAGAATTATGATTTGTTAGGATATGGTCAGCAACTTTCCTTTCCACTTGAACAAAATCCTGCAAAATAACTTTCTCAAAATATATGCAGAATATACATCTTTCTTAAAGAAATTTATTCGAACAAATCATTAACAAAACAAAGTCCAACAATCTCCCTATTTTTGTTGATAATGAAATTGAGTCAATCCTGAAAAAAATAAATTGTTAGATAAGAAGATAAAACCAAGCTCCCCCTATCAATATTAAAAGCTTCGAGTAGCTCCCCCTGTACATGTCACAAACACACACTAATTAAAGTTTACCTCAATTCTGGTATCAAAATCATGAAGTACCAGAGATTATTTGGCAATACGTGAAAACTACCGTCTCCATAATACAATGCATGATTATCACAAATCCATACAATACTCAAGAAAAATACTCGCTCTGCACTTATGATCTTACATACATTGTCTTACACTTAGGGACTTACAGACACAACACTCAAAATTTTACTTCTATAAATTTACAAAGACACAACACTCAAAGTTTTGCTCCTATAAATTTACAAACTCTGAAGTGGACGCTTTTATTTGTGAGTCGATCGTCGAGGAAATCTCTATGTTATAAAATATTATTTAAAACTCTTTTGTTATTCAGAATATGTTCTTCGCCCCTCCGATGAATTCATCATAATTTACCCATTAATTTCCGATTATACCCTTTTGTATATTTAGAGAAAGCCCTCTATTTTTCATAAATTGTTTAGCAAACAATTTATTGAAAAATACTATATAATATACTTGTGTTAATAAAAATTATGAGAGAAGTATATTTGATCTAACTTTAATCTCTATGTTTATTATTTTAAATATAAATCTATATATATATATATATATATATATATATATATATATATATATATTATCTTATAAAAGCACGAAAGTTTCTTACAAAATATAGATCGCCTAAAATAACCTCATAATAATTATATGAATAATTATTAGTTAAGGATAATTATGTAAATATATATTATAAATTATTAATTTAACAATATCTAAAAAGTACTTATTAATTTATAATAGGACTCTTGGTATAATTAAAACTTCTTCAACTTACCAAAAAAAGAAACATAGTTCAACAAGAATTGCTTTAATATTAATATATTAATTAATTGTATTCAAATTTTATAATATAAGTTGTCCATTATTTAATTTTAGGGCCTATAATTTAAAATGTTATAATAAGATATATCTAACAAATTGAAAACCAACAAATTGATTCACTTTATAATTTCAATAAATTTTGGTAATTATGTAAAATAAAATATAATTTAAATTGAATGAGTTACATAAGACAATTTTCAATAAATCAATCCTAATGTAATTCTAATTATTTAAGTCTATAATTCTAATTACCTAAGTTCATAAACTTTGTTAAATTATAATCATATTATAATTGTATAAACTTATCTAATTAATAAAATAATATAATTGAATGATATACATAAAATATTTTTTAATAAATTAATGAATGTTAATGTAATAATTTTCAATTAACTAATACTAATATAATTATAATTATCTAAATTTAATTAATCATATAATCTTCCTTTAGTTTATACAATCAAATATAAATTAAATGCGTAAATATTATTTAGATAGGATGATTAACATAATCTATATATATTAAAAAGTACAAATAGCATTTTTGATTTCTTACGACTTAATATACCATAATTTAGAATTGCAGGTCGTCAAGCCAGAGTTACTTTAAATTAAGAATTTTAAGGAGACTCAATATATATGTATGTAAAAATAAGATATAATATAATTTTATAAATTATTTTTATAATGTTCAATTAAACATTCCTTGAGTTTTTTATATAAATATACACTTTTGATTATTTCTACTACATACATAAAATAAATAATAAAAAATAATATAAATCTTAAATAATGTTCATTAGAAAAATATAAATAAAAAATAGAATCCAAGATCAAATGAAGAGAGAACAAAAAAGAGATAAACAATAATTAGTTAAAAGAAAGAATTACTTGATTTTAATGTATATACAAACGCATACCTAAATTATGAACAATCCAAATAATATTTTTTATTTGATTTAATAATGATGTCACTCGGTTATCAAATTTTCATCTGCAAATGAAGTTCTTTCACATGAAAGGAATGCAAGTATTTATTAATTTTGTTATGTTTTACTTAGTGATCAGTTGTTAATCGTATCATTTATTGTTCATAATTTAAAAGACATCACGAGTTTTTTGGGAAAAGTTGCAGGATTTAAAATATCAATTATTCAAAAAGGAGATTTCTAGAAAGGTGGTTGCACATATTCATGCAATCGAGTTTCAAAAGAAATGGTTGACACATGCTCATATTTTGATAATTTTGGAGTCAAAATATAAAATTACAATACACGATCAACTTGATCAATTTATCTGTGTTGAATTTTTTGACTAAGGAAAGAATCCCAAAATTTATGAGTTAGTTATGGAACACATGGCGCATGAATCATGTGGATAAAAGAACTTAAATAATTTTTATATGATGGATGGAGAATATAAATATCATTACTCATGTTCATATTACGAAAACACAATACAAAGTAAAGATGGATATCTGGTCTGTGGAAGGAGAAGAATCAGAGTGATGGTCCAAGTTCACAATACACAACTTTACAACCAATATGTAGTACCTTATAACCCATATCTATTATTAAGTTATATTTCTCAATTAACATCGAGATTTTTCTTAGAGTGACAACTGTGAAATATCTTTACAAATATATTTATAAAGGATATGACAAGGTGAGAATAAATATAGCATACAATGGTAAATAAAATTCCGAAGATTTGATTAAACAATTTGAAAATGCTAGATTGGGTTTTAGCTCAAGAAAAAATATGGAGAACTTTTGAATTTAATTTGAATGAGATTGATCTAGCAATTACCAATTTAGATCAATATCATCAAAAGCAGCAATACATGACTTATTAGCCGAGTCAAAATTTGAAAAGTATTTTGACATGGGATCATTGCTCTAGAATAATGGTCATTGAACAATCTTTAATATGCTCGAAAAGCGAAAAAGGCAACCAAAAAAATTTAGAAAAAATTTCTAGAGCATTATATATGAGACAAGTAGGATAAATATTCGAAAGATTTGAAAAAAGAAATGATGACAGAATATAACAAAATATTGCAACAAGAAGAGCTTATTTAGTTTTAAGAGTAAAGAATTAATTGGCTCCAATTCAGGGATAAACATAAACGTTCCTTTGATCCCTCAACCATAATGAGAAGAAAGAGGAACTAGATAAATGCTCACATAATAGGTGACGAATGGGTAACAAATAATGATCAACTAAAGCAACACACTTGAGAGTACTAAGTACTATTCAGTGGAGATATTATCGAAGAGGTGATGAGTCTAGGTATTGTTAGGAATAGTGCCCTAAAAGCCGATTGTATATCCGCTTTGTGCTTTTCCTTATTGTAATCACATACAATCTTTGAATAAAATAACGAATTGAGGCAACACTTCTTTATATGCTCTTGTTTGGTATGCGTTTACTTTAGCTGTGCATGTATGAGAACTCCCCTAATCCTGATGACTTTAGGACTCTACCATTTAGGTGAAATGGTTCATGAAACGAGCCCTATATCACATAAGTCATGATTAGTAAAATACTCCAAGCCGATGAGTCCTACAGACAGTGGGAGTGTCAACCTGACTCCTCTAAGGCTTGCTTGTGGGATCACGCCCTTAAGAAGGACCACCTTGTTTCATGGAGGTGCAAAGTGTATAGTTGATACGTGCGTGATACATGAGGGTGCTTACTTTAATAAGTAAGTTCACTGAGGTGCCCCGTGTGAGAACACTCCTAAATGGGAAAGGAAGTTTCTATTTCAGGAAATGGAAACTTCCAGATTAGGAAATATCTCACGAGTCATTGATGTGATTAATTGATCCTTAGACTTGAGGTTCCTTGTCACTTTATGAGTTAACTCTGTAGTCTTAGGTATAAGCTTTAAAGGGTGTCGCCTTAGACAACTGATTCAAGGCTTATGCTGGGGCTGCACAAGTGACTCATGAAAGTGAATGAGAATCAAGATAGGACCTACACTTGCATTTGCAAGGTGATCTCTTATTGTGTAAGTCATTCATATGCCATATGGAGTCCTTGGCCAAGGCAATAGATCAAGACATCAAGAAAAGGGTTTCTTGGATTGAGATCAAATGGATATGAAATGCACTTAGCTTTAAGACCGGATTATTAGGGTTCTGATTATTCCCTTGCCCTAGATCTTGGTTGAGAGATAGTAAGTAGGAGGATTGTATCTCACATGAATCAATGACTTAAAGGTTCTGTCGAATCCGAACATTCCAATTCAGCTAGGGGTTAAACACTTGTTGCTAGACTATGGTCGTTTAATCTGTGGACTGATTAATTAATTAGTGAATTAATTAATTAGGGTCACTGCTAATTGAATTGAGAACCTAGAGGGTCACACACAACAACTTGGTTACATGAGTTGAGGCTTTAAAATGATTAAACGAGTTAATCGGGCCAAGAGGGTTCCACACGTGTGAAATCACACGTGTGGCTCACGTGAGTGACAGGTGTCACTGTGACACGTGTCACACACGTGTGGATATATATATATATATATATATATACATATTATATATATGTATTAAATAATTAAATGTGTTAATTATTTAATAGACTTTGGTTTAATTTTGAATTAAAAGGAAAGTCTTATTTTGGAGAAAATAATCTAGTTAATTAATTACGAATTAATTAATTAGATAAAAATAAGTTATTTATTTTATAATAAATAAAGTATAAAATTATCCAAAAATAGTTTGGATATTTTTAGCTCTCTTAAAAGTTGACTTGAATTAGAATTCAAAGTCAAAGTTGGAAAATACTTGATGATCAAGTAATAGGAGAGAGAGGAACCTAATCCTTGCCCAACAAGGATTAGGATCGGCGTCCCTCTCCCTCTCCTATATATAGAGGAGCTCATGCTCCCCTTTAGAGCTAATTTGGCAATTCTTTTGGTTCATGTGTTGAACACCTTTCTTTCTCCAAGATTAAATTAAACCCTAGGTTAAGCCTAAACACTAACTAGAGAACTAGCATCCTTACTAGTTAGATTGTGATCAAGTTGGTGGACTTTCTCTAGAGACTTCAAGTTAGAAGTTTGAAGATTCGAGCTTTACCAAAGGAGAGGGGATCAAGCCGCGAGAAGAGCGTTCTTGGGTGGCTTGAAACGCTTCAAGAAAGAACAAAAGAAAGGTAAGTTTTCTGTCTTTACGAATTTGGTTACACGATTGCGAGTCCAAGGTCCTTTTGTTGGGAAAATTTTTTAAATTCCGCTGCTTTCTGATTCGTGTTTTCCAACAAGTGGTATCAGAGCCACCTCGTTAATCGTGTTTCTGATTCGTCTCAATTATTCTGAATTTGGTAGAAATTCTTAGGCTTAGATGCGAATTAGGTATTCATGAGTTCTTTTAGAAAGCCTGAAATACGAAACTGTAATTTTTCCTGAATTTCTAAAACTGTTTTTGAAAATCGTTTTAGTTGAAATTTATCAAAATCGAATTTTTTAATTTTGGATTGAACCGGGTTTTGGAGAAACCCAAAAATACGAAACGGGACACGAAAAGAACGGGCCTGGGCGTGCTAGCACGTCGCACGCCCAAGCCCCATCACCACCGCCCAGCCCTCCCGCATCCGCGCGGGAGGCCTCTCGCCCGCCTAGGCGCCTTGCTCGCCTGTCCCGCAACCGTGCGGGACAGCCGCCTACTCCTCCCGCAACCGCGCGGGAGCGCCCGCCCAGGGATGGGCGGGACTGCCTGCCCGCGCCGCACGTCTGCGCGCAAGGGCGCGCCTAGCGCGGGTTCCTGCGTGGCGGGCGGGCGATCCCGCGTCGTCCCGGGCCCGTGTTTTCGTGGTTTTCGGTCCGAAAAATCCCGATTTAATTTTATTTTAATTATATCTTTTAAAATCAGTTTTGTTAAAATAAAATTATTTTAAAATTTTGATTAAATTGGGATTTTTGAGAAATTAAAGCGATTTGGATTTTGGGAAAATTATGAATTTTATTTTCTGAAAATAATGAAAGAATAAAATTATTAATTTTGGAAATTAATTGGAATTTTATTGGTTTATTGTTTTTCGGGTTTTATTGAAAAGGCTCTTGAACAAGAATTGCATCTAAGTCGTGTTTTAAGTCATTAGGACTTGAAACGAGAATTTTAATTTATTGGCTAAATTTAAATTCTCGCAAAAGCATGTTAGGTGATCATGGGTTTAGATCTATGTATGGTTTTAATTTATGCACATGGATGGTTTAAATTGGGGTTGGAGCCCTATAGTTGCGTTTTTCAATTGAGGTTGGAGCCTCACTTATGTGCGTACTGTTATGTGATTTATTATGTGGCTTTCCATATTACTGTTTTGAGGCCGGGGTATGCCCCGTGTAATTGTCTAAGGCCAATATGAAGATTGAGCCTTATTACTTTATGTCTTTTTCCTTTTATTGTAATTTGAGAGTAGAGATAGGTGGTGAGGTTTTATTTTCATTTTGGAGACAATGCACCCATGGATTAAGATGGACCACATTCAAGTAACAAGGAGGCCATAAGTGAAGACCCCTCAAAATGTTAGGGAGGGGAATCTCAATTGTTAAATGTAATAGAGATAGGGCTCGTATTTTGTTACCGCTTTCCCTTATGTGATTTAAACTGTTTATGTGGCATGTATGTTAGAACTTGTGATTGTGGAGTGGCTCCCACATATCACACATAAGATAGGTAGAACCCATGATCATTACATGTTAGTATCATGCTAGGACATGTTATCTGTTTATGTGCTTGTTTGATATGCATTTAAGTGTACTTGCATTAATCAAGACTAATAAAATTGGATAACATATATGTTGGTGAGGTCGAACCGGACAACTCTCCGATTGATTCGAAAATTCCCATTAAATATTAAGCTAATTTCGAACAAATAGGTGTTTAATTCAAGATGCAAATTTTGAATTAAATTCCTAGCATTCCATCAATAGGTTTTAAGTTTAGTAAGTAAAGCTAGTTATTGTCCGCGAGTCGTGGGATAGCTAGTGGAGCTTATTAGTTCTTAGTTACCTAATTAATCATTTTAAATGATCAATATTTCGTGGTCAATTTTAGCAAGGGCGATGTCCGCGAGTCGTGGGTCGTTCGAACTAAGTTTTCGTCATGATCTTATGATTGATGGGTCTAGCTTAACGCCTAAGTAAATATGGAGGTCGCACGAGTCGTGGGTCCATATTGAAAGATAGGTGATGCAAAAACAATTACTAAGAGTTCTAAAGGTGTTAGAATTGGTAAGTTGTACCTACCTAGGGTTCTTACTTAGAATGTCCGCGAGTCGTGGGTTCGAGGTAAAATGCCTAGGATCTTAGTACCCATTGGGAAACGTGTTCCTCTTAGATCTTTGGGAATTCTAGATCTTTGAAAAACAGTGGGAGCTACATTAGATTAAAGACCTTATCTTTTGTATATCGTTATAATTCAGCATGCTCACTAGTTCTCTGTTTTACCATTTAGGTCGTAGATTCTGTGATTCTCTACGTGTTTTGAAATGGCAACCAAAAACCCTCTTGTATCGATCCTCGAGTCAAACAAGTTGACTGGTCCCAACTATTCTGATTGGCTGAGGAATCTAAAAATCATTTTAGATTCTGAGAAGAGAACTTATGTTCTCTTCGAAGGGGAGCCCAGCCCCGAAGGGGAGGCTCCCACTCGGGCTGAGCGGGACGCGATTCAGAAGTGGAAGGATGATAATCTCCAAGCCCGTTGCCTTATGTTGGCTAACATGTCTCCGGACTTGCAAAGACAACATGAGGCCATGGAATTTGCTTGGGAGATTTACGACCACTTAGAGCAACTTTACCGCCCTCATGAACGTGTTACAAAGTATAACACATCAAAGGAATTGTTCCACTTGAGAATGAGGGAAGGTTCAAGTGTCCATGAATATGGACTCAAGTTTCTTTCCCTTACTGAGAAACTTGCTTCCATGGACATGCCACTGAAAGATGAGCTTTCAGTGGATTTGTTGCTAGCTTCGCTCCCACCATCATTCAACCCATTTGTCCTTAACTTCAACATGAATCATGCTGGTGCTACTGTAGCTGAGCTGATTAGTCAGCTTGTGACTGCTGAAAGCATGATCAAGAAGGACAATAAGGTATTGATGGTGAATGCTCCATCTTCCTCTTCTGGGCCTTCTAAAGGTAAGGGCAAGAAAGCCCAAAAGAAGAAGAAGAAGAAACCCCTTAGGCCCACTGGTGGCATTTCGAAGGGGAAGGCCCAAAAGAAGAAGCGTGATCAGAAAGAGGATGTTTGCTTCCATTGTGGCAAAGCAGGACATTGGAGGAGAAACTGCCCAGAGTACAAGGCTACTCTAAAGAAAGGTATCTTTCTCGTTGAAGTAAATCTTTCTATTAATTCTAGTTCTTGGGTACTTGATACCGGTTGTGGAACTCATATCTGTAATGATGTACAGATGCTAAGTGAAGTCCAACAACTCAAAGAAGGAGAATGTGTCTTGAAGATCGGCGATGGCTCAAACGTTGAAGCTCGAGCTTTAGGCACAATTAGATTAGATTTAGGTAGTTTTGAGTTTGTATTAAATAAAGTCCTTTATGTACCGAGCATTATTCGTAATATAATTTCAGTTCCAATATTAGATTGTGAAGGTTATGAAACTTATATTAAGAATGGTAAATACTTTATCAAACAGAACAACTCTTCCGTTCATATCGGTACTCTAAGTAATGGACTTTACCTAACTCAAAACATCAATATTATGAATATACAACGAGAAACAAAGCGTAAGAGAGATGACAAAGTTTCAGCTCCCTTATGGCATGCTAGATTAGGACACATTTCCAAGAACAGAATTAGCAAGATAAACACTTTAGGATCATTCTCTGAAAATGATCTCAAAGAGTTAACTTCTTGCGAATCCTGTCTCAAAGAAAAAATGTCCAAAGTCCCTTTTAAAGGAACTGTGGAACGTGCCACTAAGGTTTTGGATTTGATCCATACTGATGTTTGTGGACCGCTTAGTGTAAGCACTAGAAACAATCATCAGTATTTCATAACCTTTACTGATGACTTTAGTCGGTATGGTTGTGTATACTTAATGAAGTATAAATCTGAAGCTTTTGAGAAATTCTTGGAATTTCAAAAGGAGGTTGAGAACCAAACTGGTCACAAGATCAAAGCACTTCGATCTGATCGAGGAGGCGAGTATCTTAGTGAAGAATTCCTTAATCATCTCAAAGATAATGGGATTATCTCTCAGTGGACTCCTCCGGGAACTCCTCAGTTTAATGGAGTTTCTGAGAGAAGGAATCGAACCCTACTTGATATGGTTCGTTCCATGATGAGTTTCACTGACTTACCACCTTCTTTCTGGGGTTATGCCCTAGAAAGTGCAGCAAAGATTCTGAATCTAGTTCCCTCTAAGTCAGTCCCCAAGACGCCCTATGAAATGTGGCATGGTAAAATCCCTAGTTATTCTTACTTAAGAATTTGGGGTTGTCCTGCTTACGTGAAGAAGACAGTGGGAGATAAGTTAGAATCTCGTTCTAACTTATGCTACTTTGTAGGTTATCCTAAGGAATCCATAGGATACTACTTCTATGATCAATCTGAGCAAAAGGTGTTTGTTTCCAGAAATGCCACTTTTCTTGAGGAACCGTTCCTTAAAGAAAAGAAAGGAAAGATCATAGAATTAGAAGAAGTACAAAGTAACCCCACGCCACCTACTGAAGAAACGTCCCCTACTGATCAACCACAACCAATCACGAATTTCGATACACATGTAAATCCTCCTCTAAGGCGTTCTGAACGCACTCCTAGACAGCCGGAGAGATGGTATGGATTCTTCCATGAAATCTCTCAAAAGGATAATGATCCTTCAACATATGAGGAGGCACTTTCAGATTCTGACTCTGAACAGTGGATAGAAGCCATGAAATCCGAAATGGACTCCATGAACTCCAACCAAGTTTGGACCTTGGTAGATTTGCCTGATGGGGTCAAACCCATAGGTTGCAAATGGATCTTTAAGAGAAAGCTTGGAGTTGATGGAAGCATTACAGCCTACAAAGCAAGACTGGTTGCAAAAGGATTCACTCAAAGACCCGGCGTGGACTTTGACGAAACCTTTTCACCAGTTGCAATGCAAAAGTCCATTCGAATCATGCTTGTCATTGCTGCATATTATGACTATGAGATATGGCAAATGGATGTGAAAACTGCCTTTCTCAATGGTGACATTGACAAAGACATTTATATGGAGCAACCCATAGGTTTCACATTCAGTGGGAGTGAGCAAAAGGTTTGCAAACTCCAAAGATCAATCTATGGATTGAAACAGGCTTCTAGGAATTGGAACATTCGATTTGATGAATCGGTCAAAGCGTTTGGCTTCATCCAAATTTCGAATGAATCATGTGTGTATAGAAAGGAATTGGAGACCTCAGTGCAATTCTTAGTACTTTATGTTGATGACATCCTTCTTATTGGGAATTCGAAGGATGACATGAAAGTGACTAAGTTATGGTTATCGAACCAATTCGAGATGAAAGATCTTGGTGATGCGTCCTATATTCTTGGAATTAAAATCTATAGAGATAGATCTAGAAGGTTAATAGGACTATCACAGTTGATGTACATTGACAAAGTATTGAAGAGATTCAATATGGAGTCAGCAAAGGTTAAGAACCTTCCTATGAGTGTAGGAACATGTCTTTCAAAGAAGATGTGTCCTAAGACTAACCTTGAGAAGGAAAGAATGACTCATACACCTTATGCGTCAGCAATAGGTAGCATAATGTATGCAATGTTATGTACTCGACCGGATGTGGCTTATGCACTTAGTGTGACAAGTCGTTTCCAAACTGACCCTGGAGATGGTCACTTGGCTGCCGTGAAGAATATTCTTAAGTGCTTGAAAAGTACTAAAGATTTATTCTTAGTTTACGGAGGTCAGAAAGATCTTACTGTCGAAGGATACTGCGATGCAAGCTTTGCATCTGACTTAGATGATTTTAAGTCAATGTCAGGATACATTTTCTGCCTAAACGGCGGAGCAGTGAGTTGGAAGAGTTCCAAGCAAACTACCACTGCAGATTCGACCACTGAGGCCGAATACTTAGCTGCAAATGATGCAGCTAAGGAAGGTATTTGATTAGAAACTTCATTCAAGAGTTGAATGTTGTTCCTAGCATGAAAGACCCCATTACTGTGTTTTGTGACAACACTGGGGCGGTTGCTCAAGCAAGAGAACCAAGATCTTACCAACGGACCAAGCACATTATGAGGAAGTATCACCTAATCCGTGATATTATCAAAAGAGGAGATGTGCTAATCGAAAGGGTCACATCAGCAGAGAACGTGGCAGATCCACTTACTAAACCCCTTAGTCGAGAAGCTTTCCAAGGTCATCTTCAGAAGATGGGACTTAGAGTAGCTTTAGAATGGCTTTGATGGGCAAGTGGGAGATTGTTAGGAATAGTGCCCTAAAAGCCGATTGTATATCCGCTTTGTGCTTTTCCTTATTGTAATCACAGACAATCTTTGAATAAAATAACGAATTGAGGCAACACTTCTTTATATGCTCTTGTTTGGTATGCGTTTACTTTAGCTGTGCATGTATGAGAACTCCCCTAATCCTGATGACTTTAGGACTCTACCATTTAGGTGAAATGGTTCATGAAACGAGCCCTATATCACATAAGTCATGATTAGTAAAATACTCCAAGCCGATGAGTCCTACAGACAGTGGGAGTGTCAACCTGACTCCTCTAAGGCTTGCTTGTGGGATCACGCCCTTAAGAAGGACCACCTTGTTTCATGGAGGTGCAAAGTGTATAGTTGATACGTGCGTGATACATGAGGGTGCTTACTTTAATAAGTAAGTTCACTGAGGTGCCCCGTGTGAGAACACTCCTAAATGGGAAAGGAAGTTTCTATTTCAGGAAATGGAAACTTCCAGATTAGGAAATATCTCACGAGTCATTGATGTGATTAATTGATCCTTAGACTTGAGGTTCCTTGTCACTTTATGAGTTAACTCTGTAGTCTTAGGTATAAGCTTTAAAGGGTGTCGCCTTAGACAACTGATTCAAGGCTTATGCTGGGGCTGCACAAGTGACTCATGAAAGTGAATGAGAATCAAGATAGGACCTACACTTGCATTTGCAAGGTGATATCTTATTGTGTAAGTCATTCATATGCCATATGGAGTCCTTGGCCAAGGCAGTAGATCAAGACATCAAGAAAAGGGTTTCTTGGATTGAGATCAAATGGATATGAAATGCACTTAGCTTTAAGACCGGATTATTAGGGTTCTGATTATTCCCTTGCCCTAGATCTTGGTTGAGAGATAGTAAGTAGGAGGATTGTATCTCACATGAATCAATGACTTAAAGGTTCTGTCGAATCCGAACATTCCAATTCAGCTAAGGGTTAAACACCTGTTGCTAGACTATGGTCGTTTAATCTGTGGACTGATTAATTAATTATTGAATTAATTAATTAGGGTCACTGCTAATTGAATTGAGAACCTAGAGGGTCACACACAACAACTTGGTTACATGAGTTGAGGCTTGAAAATGATTAAACGAGTTAATCGGGCCAAGAGGGTTCCACACGTGTGAAATCACACGTGTGGCTCACGTGAGTGACACGTGTCACACACGTGTGGATATATATATATATATATATTATATATATGTATTAAATAATTAAATGTGTTAATTATTTAATAGACTTTGGTTTAATTTTGAATTAAAAGGAAAGTCTTATTTTGGAGAAAATAATCTAGTTAATTAATTACGAATTAATTAATTAGATAAAAATAAGTTATTTATTTTATAATAAATAAAGTATAAAATTATCCAAAAATAGTTTGGATATTTTTAGCTCTCTTAAAAGTTGACTTGAATTAGAATTCAAAGTCAAAGTTGGAAAATACTTGATGATCAAGTAATAGGAGAGAGAGGAACCGAATCTTTGCCCAACAAGGATTAGGATCAGCGCCCCTCTCCCTTTCCTATATATAGAGGAGCTCATGCTCCCCTTTAGAGCTAATTTGGCAATTCTTTTGGTTCATGTGTTGAACACCTTCCTTTCTCCAAGATTAAATTAAACCCTAGGTTAAGCCTAAACACTAACTAGAGAACTAGCATCCTTACTCGTTAGATTGTGATCAAGTTGGTGGACTTTCTCTAGAGACTTCAAGTTAGAAGTTTGAAGATTCGAGCTTTACCAAAGGAGAGGGGATCAAGCCGCGAGAAGAGCGTTCTTGGGTGGCTTGAAACGCTTCAAAAAGAACAAAAGAAAAGTAAGTTTTCTATCTTTACGAATTTGGTTACACGATTGCGAGTCCAAGGTCCCTTTGTTGGGAAAATTTTTTAAATTTCGCTGCTTTCTGATTCGTGTTTTTCAACAAGTGGTATCAGAGCCACCTCGTTAATCGTGTTTCTGATTCGTCTCAATTATTCTGAATTTGGTAGAAATTCTTAGGCTTAGATGCGAATTAGGTATTCATGAGTTCTTTTAGAAAGCCTGAAATACGAAACTGTAATTTTTCCTGAATTTCTAAAACTGTTTTTGAAAATCGTTTTAGTTGAAATTTATCAAAATCGAATTTTTTAATTTTGGATTGAACCGGGTTTTGGAGAAACCCAAAAATACGAAACGGGACACGAAAAGAACGGGCCTGGGCGTGCTAGCACGTCGCACGCCCAAGCCCCATCACCGCCGCCCAGCCCTCCCGCATCCGCGCGGGAGGCCTCTCGCTCGCCTAGGCGCCTTGCTCGCTTGTCCCGCAACCGTACGGGACAGCCGCCTGCTCCTCCCGCAACCGCGCGGGAGCGCCCGCCCAGGGATGGGCGGGACTGCCTGCCCGCGCCGCACGTCTGCGCGCAAGGGCGCGCCTGGCGCGCGTCCTGCGTGGCGGGCGGGCGATCCCGCGTCGTCCCGGGCCCGTGTTTTCGTGTTTCGTGTTTTTCGGTCCGAAAAATCCCGATTTAATTTTATTTTAATTTTATCTTTTAAAATCAGTTTTGTTAAAATAAAATTATTTTAAAATTTTGATTAAATTGGGATTTTTGAGAAATTAAAGCGATTTGGATTTTGGGAAAATTATGAATTTTATTTTCTGAAATTAATGAAAGAATAAAATTATTAATTTTGGAAATTAATTGGAATTTTATTGGTTTATTGTTTTTCGGGTTTTATTGAAAAGGCTATTGAACAAGAATTGCATCTAAGTAGTGTTTTAAGTCATTAGGACTTGAAATGAGAATTTTAATTTATTGGCTAAATTTAAATTCTCGCAAAAGCATGTTAGGTGATCATGGGTTTAGATCTATGTATGGTTTTAATTTATGCACATGGATGGTTTAAATTGGGGTTGGAGCCCCATAGTTGCGTTTTTCAATTGAGGTTGGAGCCTCACTTATGTGCGTACTGTTATGTGATTTATTATGTGGCTTTCCATATTACTGTTTTGAGGCCGGCGTATGCCCCGTGTAATTGTCTAAGGCCAATATGAAGATTGAGCCTTATTACTTTATGTCTTTTTCCTTTTATTGTAATTTGAGAGTAGAGATAGGTGGTGAGGTTTTATTTTCATTTTGGAGACAATGCACCCATGGAGTAAGATGGACCACATTCAAGTAACAAGGAGGCCATAAGTGAAGACCCCTCAAAATGTTAGGGAGGGGAATCTCAATTGTTAAATGTAATAGAGATAGGGCTCGTATTTTGTTACCGCTTTCCCTTATGTGATTTAAACTGTTTATGTGGCATGTATGTTAGAACTTGTGATTGTGGAGTGGCTCCCACATATCACACATAAGATAGGTAGAACCCATGATCATTACATGTTAGTATCATGCTAGGACATGTTATCTGTTTATGTGCTTGTTTGATATGCATTTAAGTGTACTTGCATTAATCAAGATTAATAAAATTGGATAACATATATGTTGGTGAGGTCGAACCGGACAACTCTCCGGTTGATTCGAAAATTCCCATTAAATATTAAGCTAATTTCGAACAAATAGGTGTTTAATTCGAGATGCAAATTTTGAATTAAATTCCTAGCATTCCATCAATAGGTTTTAAGTTTAGTAAGTAAAGCTAGTTATTGTCCGCGAGTCGTGGGATAGCTAGTGGAGCTTATTAGTTCTTAGTTACCTAATTAATCATTTTAAATGATCAATATTTCGTGGTCAATTTTAGCAAGGGCGATGTCCGCGAGTCGTGGGTCGTTCGAACTAAGTTTTGGTTATGATCTTATGATTGATGGGTCTAGCTTAACGCCTAAGTAAATATGGAGGTCGCACGAGTCGTGGGTCCATATTGAAAGATAGGTGATGCAAAAACAATTACTAAGAGTTCTAAAGGTGTTAGAATTGGTAAGTTGTACCTACCTAGGGTTCTTACTTAGAATGTCCGCGAGTCGTGGGTTCGAGGTAAAATGCCTAGGATCTTAGTACCCATTGGGAAACGTGTTCCTCTTAGATCTTTGGGAATTCTAGATCTTTGAAAAACAGTGGGAGCTACATTAGATTAAAGACCTTATCTTTTGTATATCGTTATAATTCAGCATGCTCACTAGTTCTCTGTTTTACCATTTAGGTCGTAGATTCTGTGATTCTCTACGTGTTTTGAAATGGCAACCAAAAACCCTCTTGTATCGATCCTCGAGTCAAACAAGTTGACTGGTCCCAACTATTCTGATTGGCTGAGGAATCTAAAAATCATTTTAGATTCTGAGAAGAGAACTTATGTTCTCTTCGAAGGGGAGCCCAGCCCCGAAGGGGAGGCTCCCACTCGGGCTGAGCGGGACGCGATTCAGAAGTGGAAGGATGATAATCTCCAAGCCCGTTGCCTTATGTTGGCTAACATGTCTCCGGACTTGCAAAGACAACATGAGGCCATGGAATTTGCTTGGGAGATTTACGACCACTTAGAGCAACTTTACCGCCCTCATGAACGTGTTACAAGGTATAACACATCAAAGGAATTGTTCCACTTGAGAATGAGGGAAGGTTCAAGTGTCCATGAATATGGACTCAAGTTTCTTGCCCTTACTGAGAAACTTGCTTCCATGGACATGCCACTGAAAGATGAGCTTTCAGTGGATTTGTTGCTAGCTTCGCTCCCACCATCATTCAACCCATTTGTCCTTAACTTCAACATGAATCATGCTGGTGCTACTGTAGCTGAGCTGATTAGTCAGCTTGTGACTGCTGAAAGCACGATCAAGAAGGACAATAAGGTTTTGATGGTGAATGCTCCATCTTCCTCTTCTGGGCCTTCTAAAGGTAAGGGCAAGAAAGCCCAAAAGAAGAAGAAGAAGAAACCCCTTAGGCCCACTGGTGGCATTTCGAAGGGGAAGACCCAAAAGAAGAAGCGTGATCAGAAAGAGGATGTTTGCTTCCATTGTGGCAAAGCGGGACATTGGAGGAGAAACTGCCCAGAGTACAAGGCTACTCTAAAGAAAGGTATCTTTCTCGTTGAAGTAAATCTTTCTATTAATTCTAGTTCTTGGGTACTTGATACCGGTTGTGGAACTCATATCTGTAATGATGTACAGATGCTAAGTGAAGTCCAACAACTCAAAGAAGGAGAATGTGTCTTGAAGATCGGCGATGGCTCAAACGTTGAAGCTCGAGCTTTAGGCACAATTAGATTAGATTTAGGTAGTTTTGAGTTAGTATTAAATAAAGTCCTTTATGTACCGAGCATTATTCGTAATATAATTTCAGTTCCAATATTAGATTGTGAAGGTTATGAAACTTATATTAAGAATGGTAAATACTTTATCAAACAGAACAACTCTTCCGTTCATATCGGTACTCTAAGTAATGGACTTTACCTAACTCAAAACATCAATATTATGAATATACAACGAGAAACAAAGCGTAAGAGAGATGACAAAGTTTCAGCTCCCTTATGGCATGCTAGATTAGGACACATTTCCAAGAACAGAATTAGCAAGATAAACACTTTAGGATCATTCTCTGAAAATGATCTCAAAGAGTTAACTTCTTGCGAATCCTGTCTCAAAGAAAAAATGTCCAAAGTCCCTTTTAAAGGAACTGTGGAACGTGCCACTAAGGTTTTGGATTTGATCCATACTGATGTTTGTGGACCGCTTAGTGTAAGCACTAGAAACAATCATCAGTATTTCATAACCTTTACTGATGACTTTAGTCGGTATGGTTGTGTATACTTAATGAAGTATAAATCTGAAGCTTTTGAGAAATTCTTGGAATTTCAAAAGGAGGTTGAGAACCAAACTGGTCACAAGATCAAAGCACTTCGATCTGATCGAGGAGGCGAGTATCTTAGTGAAGAATTCCTTAATCATCTCAAAGATAATGGGATTATCTCTCAGTGGACTCCTCCAGGAACTCCTCAGCTTAATGGAGTTTCTAAGAGAAGGAATCGAACCCTACTTGATATGGTTCGTTCCATGATGAGTTTCACTGACTTACCACCTTCTTTCTGGGGTTATGCCCTAGAAAGTGCAGCAAAGATTCTGAATCTAGTTCCCTCTAAGTCAGTCCCCAAGACGCCCTATGAAATGTGGCATGGTAAAATCCCTAGTTATTCTTACTTAAGAATTTGGGGTTGTCCTGCTTACGTGAAGAAGACAGTGGGAGATAAGTTAGAATCTCGTTCTAACTTATGCTACTTTGTAGGTTATCCTAAGGAATCCATAGGATACTACTTCTATGATCAATCTGAGCAAAAGGTGTTTGTTTCCAGAAATGCCACTTTTCTTGAGGAACCGTTCCTTAAAAAAAAGAAAGGAAAGATCATAGAATTAGAAGAAGTACAAAGTAACCCCACGCCACCTACTGAAGAAACGTCCCCTACTGATCAACCACAACCAATCACGAATTTCGATACACATGTAAATCCTCCTCTAAGGCGTTCTGAACGCACTCCTAGACAGCCGGAGAGATGGTATGGATTCTTCCATGAAATCTCTCAAAAGGATAATGATCCTTCAACATATGAGGAGGCACTTTCAGATTCTGACTCTGAACAGTGGATAGAAGCCATGAAATCCGAAATGGACTCCATGAACTCCAACCAAGTTTGGACCTTGGTAGATTTGCCTGATGGGGTCAAACCCATAGGTTGCAAATGGATCTTTAAGAGAAAGCTTGGAGTTGATGGAAGCATTGCAGCCTACAAAGCAAGACTGGTTGCAAAAGGATTCACTCAAAGACCCGGCGTGGACTTTGACGAAACCTTTTCACCAGTTGCAATGCAAAAGTCCATTCGAATCATGCTTGCCATTGCTGCATATTATGACTATGAGATATGGCAAATGGATGTGAAAACTGCCTTTCTCAATGGTGACATTGACAAAGACATTTATATGGAGCAACC
Source organism: Lantana camara (assembly GCA_037501455.1). NCBI lineage: Eukaryota > Viridiplantae > Streptophyta > Magnoliopsida > Lamiales > Verbenaceae > Lantana > Lantana camara. The sequence goes on along the minus strand of CM074857.1, from coordinate 94,188,643 downwards.
CATAGGTTTCACGTTCAGTGGGAGTGAGCAAAAGGTTTGCAAACTCCAAAGATCAATCTATGGATTGAAACAGGCTTCTAGGAATTGGAACATTCGATTTGATGAATCGGTCAAAGAGTTTGGCTTCATCCAAATTTCGATTGAATCATGTGTGTATAGAAAGGAATTGGAGACCTCAGTACAATTCTTAGTACTTTATGTTGATGACATCCTTCTTATTGGGAATTCGAAGGATGACATGAAAGTGACTAAGTTATGGTTATCGAACCAATTCGAGATGAAAGATCTTGGTGATGCGTCCTATATTCTTGGAATTAAAATCTATAGAGATAGATCTAGAAGGTTAATAGGACTATCACAGTTGATGTACATTGACAAAGTATTGAAGAGATTCAATATGGAGTCAGCAAAGGTTAAGAGCCTTCCTATGAGTGTAGGAACATGTCTTTCAAAGAAGATGTATCCTAAGACTAACCTTGAGAAGGAAAGAATGACTCATACTCCTTATGCGTCAGCAATAGGTAGCATAATGTATGCAATGTTATGTACTCGACCGGATGTGGCTTATGCACTTAGTGTGACAAGTCGTTTCCAAACTGACCCTGGAGATGGTCACTTGGCTGCCGTGAAGAATATTCTTAAGTGCTTGAAAAGTACTAAAGATTTATTCTTAGTTTACGGAGGTCAGAAAGATCTTACTGTCGAAGGATACTGCGATGCAAGCTTTGCATCTGACTTAGATGATTTTAAGTCAATGTCAGGATACATTTTCTGCCTAAACGGCGGAGCAGTGAGTTGGAAGAGTTCCAAGCAAACTACCACTGCAGATTCGACCACTGAGGCCGAATACTTAGCTGCAAATGATGCAGCTAAGGAAGGTATTTGATTAGAAACTTCATTCAAGAGCTGAATGTTGTTCCTAGCATGAAAGACCCCATTACTGTGTTTTGTGACAACACTGGGGCGGTTGCTCAAGCAAGAGAACCAAGATCTTACCAACGGACCAAGCACATTATGAGGAAGTATCACCTAATCCGTGATATTATCAAAAGAGGAGATGTGCTAATCGAAAGGGTCACATCAGCAGAGAACGTGGCAGATCCACTTACTAAACCCCTTAGTCGAGAAGCTTTCCAAGGTCATCTTCAGAAGATGGGACTTAGAGTAGCTTTAGAATGGCTTTGATGGGCAAGTGGGAGATTGTTAGGAATAGTGCCCTAAAAGCCGATTGTATATCCGCTTTGTGCTTTTCCTTATTGTAATCACAGACAATCTTTGAATAAAATAACGAAATGAGGCAACACTTCTTTATATGCTCTTGTTTGGTATGCGTTTACTTTAGCTGTGCATGTATGAGAACTCCCCTAATCCTGATGACTTTAGGACTCTACCATTTAGGTGAAATGGTTCATGAAACGAGCCCTATATCACATAAGTCATGATTAGTAAAATACTCCAAGCCGATGAGTCCTACAGACAGTGGGAGTGTCAACCTGACTCCTCTAAGGCTTGCTTGTGGGATCACGCCCTTAAGAAGGACCACCTTGTTTCATGGAGGTGCAAAGTGTATAGTTGATACGTGCGTGATACATGAGGGTGCTTACTTTAATAAGTAAGTTCACTGAGGTGCCCCGTGTGAGAACACTCCTAAATGGGAAAGGAAGTTTCTATTTCAGGAAATGGAAACTTCCAGATTAGGAAATATCTCACGAGTCATTGATGTGATTAATTGATCCTTAGACTTGAGGTTCCTTGTCACTTTATGAGTTAACTCTGTAGTCTTAGGTATAAGCTTTAAAGGGTGTCGCCTTAGACAACTGATTCAAGGCTTATGCTGGGGCTGCACAAGTGACTCATGAAAGTGAATGAGAATCAAGATAGGACCTACACTTGCATTTGCAAGGTGATCTCTTATTGTGTAAGTCATTCATATGCCATATGGAGTCCTTGGCCAAGGCAGTAGATCAAGACATCAAGAAAAGGGTTTCTTGGATTGAGATCAAATGGATATGAAATGCACTTAGCTTTAAGACCGGATTATTAGGGTTCTGATTATTCCCTTGCCCTAGATCTTGGTTGAGAGATAGTAAGTAGGAGGATTGTATCTCACATGAATCAATGACTTAAAGGTTCTGTCGAATCCGAACATTCCAATTTAACTAGGGGTTAAACACCTGTTGCTAGACTATGGTCGTTTAATCTGTGGACTGATTAATTAATTATTGAATTAATTAATTAGGGTCACTGCTAATTGAATTGAGAACCTAGAGGGTCACACACAACAACTTGGTTACATGAGTTGAGGCTTGAAAATGATTAAACGAGTTAATCGGGCCAAGAGGGTTCCACACGTGTGAAATCACACGTGTGGCTCACGTGAGTGACACGTGTCACACACGTGTGGATATATATATATATATATATATATATATATATATTATATATATGTATTAAATAATTAAATGTGTTAATTATTTAATAGACTTTGGTTTAATTTTGAATTAAAAGGAAAGTCTTATTTTGGAGAAAATAATCTAGTTAATTAATTATGAATTAATTAATTAGATAAAAATAAGTTATTTATTTTATAATAAATAAAGTATAAAATTATCCAAAAATAGTTTGGATATTTTTAGCTCTCTTAAAAGTTGACTTGAATTAGAATTCAAAGTCAAAGTTGGAAAATACTTGATGATCAAGTAATAGGAGAGAGATGAACCGAATCCTTGCCCAACAAGGATTAGGATCGGCGCCCCTCTCCCTTTTCCTATATGTAGGGGAGCTCATGCTCCCCTTTAGAGCTAATTTGGCAATTCTTTTGGTTCATGTGTTGAACACCTTCCTTTCTCCAAGATTAAATTAAAGCCTAGGTTAAGCCTAAACACTAACTAGTGAACTAGCATCCTTACTAGTTAGATTGTGATCAAGTTGGTGGACTTTCTCTAGAGACTTCAAGTTAGAAGTTTGAAGATTCGAGCTTTACCAAAGGACAGGGAATCAAGCCGCGAGAAGAGCGTTCTTGGGTGGCTTGAAACGCTTCAAGAAAGAACAAAAGAAAAGTAAGTTTTCTATCTTTACGAATTTGGTTACACGATTGCGAGTCCAAGGTCCTTTTGTTGGGAAAATTTTTTAAATTCCGCTGCTTTCTGATTCGTGTTTTCCAACAGGTATTAGCTTGCACCAATGAACACTAAGGTGGTAGTGAAAAAATAACTTGGAAAGAACGACCTGTAATGAGGAAATCTTGAGGGTAGTGAAGAGCATGCACCTGTACAAAGCATTGGAAGCAGATGGTTTCCAAGCCTATTTTTTTTTTCAAACCTATTAGGATATAGTAGGAGACGTAGTGAAATTTATCAATGATTGTATGGAGAGAGAATCAATTCCCAAGAAGGCTTATCAAACGTTTGTTTGTCTGATTTCGAAAGTTAATTCTCCAGAAAAACAAAAGAGATTCGATCCATTACGTTGTGTAACGTATTGCTCAAAATGATCACCAAGATGATAATACTTTGTTTAAACCGTATATAAAATAAATTATGACCCCAAACCAGAATAGCTAACGTATTACTCAAAATGATCACCAAGATGATTATACTTCGTTTAAGTCGTATATCAAATAAATTGTGAGCCCAAACCAGAATAGCTTCATTCCAGGTCGAGACACCCATTACAATATCTTACTGCTTCAAGAAGTGTTACGAACGCTACATCACTCCAATGACAAAAAAAGGGGTATGGTTCTTAAATTGAATCTTGAAAAGGCATTCGGCAAAGTTCGGTGGAGTTTTCTAAAGCTTTCTTCAAATTCCCGATGAAAATTATCAATATCAGTATGAGCAGAATGAAGGGGACACAACTAGAGCTTTTATGGAATGGTGAACCGATAGAGGCTATATTGGCATTAGAAAAGGCAATCACTCTCGCCGTATTTGTTTGTACTCTGTATGGAATAACTTACGTATATGACTGAGGAGGTCATTTTAGTCAGACACTGGAAGCTAATTACGGTATGTCAGAGAGGTCCTCGCATCTCACACTTGCTTTCTACGAACAACATAATGTTGGGAGCTAAAGATACCGTGGATGGGACGAAGTGCATTTACAGTGTGGTTGAGGCATTTCACAAGGAGTTGGACCTCAAACTAAACTTCAGCAAATCACATGTGTTGTTTGCACCTTATATGTCAAATGATTTAAAGCAACAGGTTACTAGAATTTTGGGCATGTAAAGTACAGACAACTTAATGAATTATTTGGGGGTGCGGAAGAACTTTGGCCGAAACTATAATGAATATTTCTCGATTGTGATTAAGAGAGTCAAAAAATGCCTCTGGGATAGAAAGCCAAAACGACAAACCTTACCGGATGAATAACACTTATTCTGTGGATCACGAGCTCAATCCCCATCTCCTACATGCACACAAATTGGTTCTCCAATCACACGTAAAAAAACTTAATCGACTTAAATACAACTTTTTTTTAGTCGACTCATATAACAAGGAAATGGACCCATCTTATAGGGTGGAAGAAGGTGGTTAGAAAGAAGCGAGAAGGTAAATTGGGTCTTAGAGATGCCAAAAAAAATATATATATAGCAATGCTCGCTAAATAGGATGAAGAATGCTCAATAAGGAGACGATGGCGTGAAATTAGATACATAAGAAAAAATATTTAAAAGGGGATGACAGTCTTGAACATAAGCCCCAACTTATGGCTTCCTGAGCATGAAAGGGTATAGTTAGAAGCACTTGGATGGTGGAACCATTTTATAAATGGAAGATCGGGAACGGTGAATGGACATCTTTATGGAATGATAGATGGTTATCATAAGGAAAACTAGCGGACATCTTTAGAGATAACATTCATGGGGAGGATAAAGATCTTATTGTATGTAATCTCATTGGATATAGATAAAAACTGAAACCTGGATAAGGTGAAAACAATACTGCTCAAGGAGGTGGTGGATGAGATACTTAGTATCCTAATCGCGCTACATGATAACGAAGATAAGAGAGTCTAGACTGGGTTAACTAAAGATAAATTCTCCTATATAATGACTATACTCTGCTTATGGTGTTAGATGAGACATGCGAGAAAAATTGAAAATGAACTTGGAAATTACCTTGGCCCTAAAAGTTCATGATTTTTCTATAGCTTTGCTAATATGATAGCTTTCTCACGAATGTATTGAAGTATGATAGAAAATTTGTGGGAAATGATGTATGTACGCACTGTTGTACAGGATATGAATATGTGGACCACTTGCTGAGAAGTTTTCCGTTCGCACTTTGGGTGTGGGACAAGATTGTTGATACACAAACTTTAAGAAATCTTCGTGGCTTGCGAGTGTCAAACAGGCTCAAAGAGAGCTTTAATAGCCAAATTCTAAGTAATATATTCCTAGAATATCTTGGGTGGTTTGTCTTGATCTTGATGCTTTTGAGTCTTTGAAAAGCATGGAACTGATGGAGCTATCAAAATTTTATGAATCTTAGAAGAGTCACTCTTCGCCACATAAAAGAATTATCTAAGATCTTAGTACTAATCAGTGAGAACAAAAGTATAGGCAAAAGAAAATCTACACTTAGTTGCGTGGGATAAACCCGAGAAGTGATGGGTAAAACTAAACTTGGTTGGAAGCTTTTATAACCACACCAACAATGCTTGGCCAGGGGCGTCATTCGAGATAACAACTAAAGATGAGTTCTAGGATATGCTCTGAATCTTGGTATAGTTTCAATAATGTAGCACAGTTATTTAGGCTTACTTAAAGGATTAACACTAGCTTGGGAGAGACGCTTTTTTAAGATTAATGTGGAGATTGATTCGAAGACGATCGTGAAATAGATAACAACGAAGGATATTGAAAAGAAGCTAATGAGAAATGTAATATTTGATTAGTGAATTTTACTCCAAAAGTCTTGAAAAACTTGGATCAAATAAATCTCGAGAAAATGAAACATGATGACAGATAAATTAGGGAGGACAGGTCACAAGGTTTAAGATGGTTACTGCGTCTAGAATGCTCTGCCGACAAAACTAGATGAGTCTTAACTTGAGACTGCTTTTCCTGTGTTGGGTTGCTTCATTTAGGAACAAATATATATATACATATATATATACCGGAGAGATAAAAAATATATATATATATATATACATATATATATATATATATATATATATATATATGATTTCATATATATATATATATATATATATATATGATTTGACGTATAAATAGTGCAAAATAAATAATATTAGTTATATATTGTATATGTATATATATGATTTGACGTATAAATAGTGCAAAATAAATAATATTAGTTATAATTTGTTTACTATACAATATATATATATATATATATATATATATATATATATATATATATATATATATATATATATTATTGTTTTAAGAGAGATTGACAGGATTGAAACAAATCATTCTTATGGTACGAAACGTGTAAAAAATGCAATATATCAATACAAACATTTGAAAAGGGTGTTTCCTATTGAAAGTGCAATGATGAAAATATAAAATCTGTACAAAGTAATATAAAAATATTGAACCATCAATAAGTATATTTTTGAATTAATAATAGGTACAAAATGATACTAAATATTATACATCATATTATTTGAGGAGTACATAAATTGCTCAACCGAGAGTTAAATTAATTTTCATAAAATATTATTTGTTTAATACTTTATAAATAAATAAATTATTAAAAACTCTATTAATATTTTATATAATTAAATTACTAACACTTTTAATTGTTTAAGGAGAATATAACTCAAAATATTATAGGGAACTTAATTTACAAGTATCCACAAAGTTTTGTTTTATCACTGCAATCGAATAGTAAAAGTTATCAATTGAAAATTGCATGAGGTAGGTGCAATGCAATTAAAAAAGTATAATCCAAGATGTCAACAAAAATCAAAATAGAAATACTCATTAAATCAAATTACAATTATGGAGAAGAAGATGGAGATTGAGAAAGTGGATAATATTGAAAATGATAATATGTCAAACCCACGGTTTTGAGATATGAATATTTAGTGCAAGGTAATTATACTAAAATTGATGATAATAATATATCAAAAGTTACAATATCTCAAGATTACGAAATAAAATAGAAAGAAAAAAACAATGCTCCCATTTTAAATGATGGAATCGAGGTCGGAAATATGGAAAAAAAAAATAGGTGCAAAAATTATAATTTTGAAAGTGAATATAACTTTTAGATTTTGAATGACGACAAAAAGATTATGCAAAACTTCATAAAAAAACTAAAAATAAATTAAAAATTATATTAAAAAAATAAACAATATAAGGAATAAAATACATATAGTTAATATGGCATTTTATATGATCTCTTAAATTTTTGTCTATATTCTTTTATATATGTTTTTTTATTTATTGAATATATTTGAAAGTTATAAACTATTACTTATACTTAAAAGTTAGAACTATTTGGACAAATTAATATTATACACTTTAAATATTTTGTTTTATGTAATAATATAGTTTCAAATATTTTTATTATTTATTTATTTACATATTTCTCTACTTCGAATTTCTATATACTTATTGTACATGATTTGAAAGAGAGATCTCATATAAATATTTTTGTATATGTTACTATTCAAAATTAAATGATTCATTAAAAATATTATTATATTTATTTAATCAAACTAGATATTTTTAATATCTTAATTTGTTCAATAAATATAATAACTAAATTTATTTAAATAAATTAAATGATAAACGTGCAACGCACGTTGATTTGACTAGTTTAATTTAATTAAAAAAGGTGACAAATTATTTCACCGTAATATTTATACATTTATCATATTTTCTCTTGAAACTATCTACAATTTTTTTATTTTACATATTAATTTTTTATTAAACTTTGTAATCTATAAATATGTATATCTTAATATTAGTTTATAATCTGTACACATCTAAATTACACGTTTTCTTAGCAAAATTATTTATTATTATTTTTTTGACAATAACAAAATTATTTATTTAAAACACATGTTTCTTTATACTATTTACGAAAACCACTCTTACCCAAAGAAACAAAATTTACGAGAAACACAGTTTTTTTATGCAATTAACTATTCAGATAATACAAGGGTATAATGATAATTTCTTAAAAAAGATTCAATCTCTGTCGTAGTTAACGTTATTGCACGGAAAACGTTTTTAGGGTTTTTTGTGATAGGTTTTACGCTTTATAAAACTTTTCTTCAAGTTTTTCTATTTTGGGAGGTTTTCCGCAATCCGTGTATTGTATGGATAGCACAAGGGAGCAGCTTGCCAAATTCTGCTTGTTGGTTAAGCCTGCAATTCTTCATTTGTTGCAATACTTATTAATTATTAAGAGTTATAACGCACAAATATTTTTAAAAATATTATTTTAATATATCATATTAAATATTTATCACCTACATAAATTTAAAATTATTATTTTTATGTCGTGTCACATTCCATTTATGTAACCTAATCCAGTCCATGATCCATCATAGGCCAGAAAGACTTGCAAAGAAGTTTCATTTCCATTATTTTCCACCTGGCTAAAAGTGTAGTTGATAACGACTTGAATGCTTTTCAGGATTCCAAGATTTGGCTCCCACTCACTGTAACCGCCCTTAATCTCCTGACCTCGAGTTCTATTAAATTACATCAACTGTCTTTTAATGCCGACTTTTTTTCTGTATTTCCAACTATTACCCAAAAGAATAGCAGAAAATCAACTCAATTTATTTTTTAAATGTAATCTATTTTTCCCTTTTAAAACACTCATCATTTTTATTTCACTATGTGGTGATATTCTGTTTTTACTTTTTTTAAACTTTGAATTTTACTTAAATTTCCAAAAATAAAAGAGTTTCCAAACAACTTAAATTCATACATTAAGATAAGAAATGATTTAGTGCTAAATATATGCATTGGAAACGAGGTACGATTCTCTTAAAAAACATTCATATTTAACTAGATAATCCCATAAAGAGAAAACTATTGAAAATCTGAATAGTACACCACTTATAAACTAGTAAAAGTCGTTATATTTCGGTTATATATTGCCAAAAGGGAGAAAAGGAATCATAACTGCTCCCAGTCCCATGTGATACAAAAAGCATGTGTTACATTAAAATCCCCACACACACACACCAAAAAGGGCAAACAAACACACTCACACTTGTCAAACTATTTGACTAATGATTATTGTATTTATTTTAATCCTATACACACACTCAGACACTCTGTATATATATATATATATATATATATATGTAATAATATCCACATACCAAAATCAAATTAAACCATCTCAAATGGAGTAACTCCATAGCTCCACTTCAGTATCACTTTCGCCGTCGTCCCAACTCAACCTCTCCTCGAAGCACGGCCGCGGCGGTGACATCAGCGCCCCCTCCGCCGCCGCTCCCCCCATACAGAAATCTTCATTCACGTAATTGTAAAACCCAGCACCACTTCCCGACGCGGCGGCATCCGCCGCACTCCCGCCCTCGTCGCCCGCCGCGGCATTCTCACTCGTCCTCCTCCTCTCGCCCGAAGCCTCCTCCGCCGCCGCAGCCCTCCCCGGACGAAACGCCTCCGCCGCTTCCACCGCCGCCCTGCGTATCTCACCCGGCTCATTCGACGCCGGAACCGGCAGCCGCCACACGGAGTCGGCGAAATTGAGGCACGCCGCCTGTCCCCTCAGGGCCAGCGCCGCCACGTCGTGGGCCCGCGCCGCCATCTCGGCCGTCGGGTACGTCCCCAGCCAAATCCGCTTCTGCTGCGTGGGCTCCCGCACCTCGCACACCCACTTGTCCGCGGCGTTCCTCCGCCGTACGCCGCGGTAGACGGGGTGGCGGGTCTCCTTGAACTTCTTCCGCCCGGCGCGCTTCTTGGGGTGGCTCGACGCCAGTATCACCTCCTCGTCGGAATGCGAATGCGATGACGACTGCGGCGACTTCAGAGAATCGAACCGAATCGGGTACGGATCAGAATTTGAGGTTGGTGAATCCATAACTGAGTTGATTATAGAGATATTTTGATGTAAATTATTAGATTTTGTGATGAATTGATGATAATGAAAGTATTTTATAGTTTTAGTTGCAGGAAGGAAGGAAGGCGTGGGGTGGGAAATGGACACGGAATTCCTGAGGGATGCAAGGCTGGCAGGAATGGGGCAAAATTGAAGCGGGATTCAGTATCTTAATGGGAAAGACTTTTGAGTGGGGTCCACACAGAAACATAAACGTGCTTATTTTGTGATGCGGCGGTTGTATATGATCCTATATATATTTTATTTCCCTATTTTGGTGATTTGGATGTTTGTGGTCAAGTTGTTGGCTGCCTTTTGTCTTGCTTTCAGGAATCATGTTTTTTTATTTAGTTTTTTGTTTTTCCTTTTGGTGTGACCATGTTTCATTTTTTTTTTTTTTTTTTAAAAGGAAAGACGGACTAACTCGGCCTATTTATTCAATATGAGAAGTAATAGAGGGGATGCTACCAAAACATAGAGTGGAACATTTTCTTTTCATGGAGAAGTTAAACTCCGCTTTGGCTTTCATGTTTCAATTTTATTTTTTCCTCTTTTATTTTATTAATATATGTATGTGATGTGACAATTGAAATTACAGAAAATGATGTTTTGATTTTTTTGATATTGCAATTGTTTTTGTCTTTTAATTCCCAAGTAAGGTTCGAACTTAGGCTATTGTCGAGAATAAAACCACTTGAACCAATCTTTGTTGGTCAATTAAATTAAAAGTTTTTTTTTTTCTTTTAACACAAGTAAGCTGAATTCGAACTCGGGATATTACCCTGAAAAATGAACTCATTAACTATTTGGACCAATCCTATTAGCCAAATTAAATTAAAAATTAAAATTGACTTAATAGAATAATAATTAATTTAAAAAAATTGAATTTATAAGCAAAATTCAAAAGTATATCCTGCGATGATTTTAAATTCTAACTTATTTCTACCTATAATAAGTCAAAGTTAGTTTTTTTTTTTAAATTTATTTTTAGAGTTGGTAAATATTTTCTTAGTATTTATTTACTCCTTTTTCTTATAATTTAACCTTCTTCGACATGAATTTATAAGTTTCAAAAACAAAACCAAAAAATTTTGAAAGAAAAAAGGAACTTTTGTTACCAAGAGTACCTTTTGTCTTTGGAGTTTGGAGTAAACCATGATTCCATGAGAAGCTTCTTTCCCTTGCTTATCATAAGAAATTCGTAACAATTTTAAGAATATGAGAAAATATTAATCTGATTTTAGATTTGGCGAACCTCAAATAATTAAATTGTAGGTGTCTTACACAAATTGTTGAACTGATTATTTTCCATTAAATTTTCAACAATTATAAAATAAGTATAAAATAGTCAACCTCTCTAATGACCAAGTCAATTTTGTGTTATGGTATTCAAGATCATAATTTATGAGTTGCCCCACGTACGGCCCTCCTCTACGAACGGAAGGTATAGCTTTATAACAATTTATAAGTTATCCATTGATTATGCACAATTAGAGGACATAACTATAATTTATTTGTTGAAATGCTAAGATAATATTGATTTTTCTAAAACCTTTTTATCATCATTGCACTGAGAAGTGAGAAGAGCTTACTAGCTCGAGTCATTACCCCATAAATGATAAATCTCCAACTTCTAACTTATTAAAATCTTATACTAGTTTGATTTTGGAGCCATGTACATTATTCTAGTGAAATATAAGTAATAAAGGTTTAGAAGCCTAAAGCCTTCCTAGGGAATATACCTTATACCAAATCGTACGACTAAATCTCGGTTCAGTTATGAAAAAAAAGTTCTATAAAAACCTTTTAATCTAATCCTTTCATATGACGTAAAACTGTGAAAGTTTATACTCGGCCTAACTCACCTCAAACTTTGATTTCTTTTTAAAAAAGAGGAACTCGCTTTCATTGGAGTAATAAGACTATTGCAATTAAAGTGAGGGAGCTCACCTCAAAAGCTAGCTAATGAAATGAGGGTTGTTTTGTGGGGTGTGTTTCTAACCTCAAAAGCCTTGGAGCGTGAAGCCCGCCTAGACTTGAACAATCGGGGGTCTAACATGGAGCGTTTCAATTCAATTCAATTTATGTGAAAGTTTATGCTCGACCTACTTCACCTCAAACGCTAACTGATGAGGTAGGAGTTGTCTTGCATTTATTAACTAGCAAATTGTTTGATCTTTTTTCCAATATGGGATGTTAATAAAAACATTCGCTAAAAAAAACCAAAAAAACGCTTTAGTAATAAAATTAATTGAAATATAAAATAAATTCTTAATTATGTCTGATTTCAAATTAGATGAAATAATTATTAGTGGTATCCCATTTTTAAATATAATTACCCTAACATATCTCCTAAAAAATCTTAATTAAACTACCTTGCAAATATGTCCTACTTTTTACATAGTTAATATGTTTATATGAGAATTATATATAATTAATGTATTATTTGTGGGGTTACGTGTAATTAAAATTTTCTGAGTAAAAAACTGTAATTATATCTAAATATGAGATACCACTTGTATTTATCTCATTAAAATTGGAGTAAGATGTCAAATAGTAGATTGTAATGAAAATTTATATTGGCTTACTAAAATATCAGTGATGTATATATGTTATTGTTAACACATGGTATTCGGGGAAAAGTTTCATTGTATTCATAGTTGTATTGTATATTCTATATTACACAGCTACAGGAAAGCAAAGTATATAACAAAGGAACCGGAAACAAATCTCTACAAATCAGGCATCACGGATCCTACCATAACGGGGTAAAGTCAACTATGCCTAATATAGAAGATCTTCTAACACTCCCCCTCAAGTTAAGTGATGGAATCTCCAATCCTTAACTTGCTCAACACAGTCTGGAATGTCTGGCTTGTGACCGCTTTGGTTAGGATGTCGGCCAACTGGTCCTCTGATCTGACAAACGGGATAGATATGATGCCTCCCTCTAGTTTTTCTTTGATGAAGTGCCGGTCAACTTCCACATGCTTTGTTCTATCATGTTGGACTGGGTTATCTGAAATACTGATGGCAGCTTTGTTATCACACTTCAATGGACTTGGACCCGTCGGAGTAATACCAATCTCGCTCATTAGCCGCCTTAGCCAAATTATTTCAGTCACTCCTTTCCCTATGCCCCTGAATTCTGCTTCTGCACTGGATAGGGCCACAACCTTTTGTTTCTTGCTACGCCAGGTTACCACATTTCCTCCCACTAGAGTCACGAACCCTGAGGTGGATCTTCTATCATTTGGGTTCCCAGCCCAATCAGCATCTGTGTATGCTTCTATGTCCAGGTGGCCATGCCTGCCAAACAAAATTCCTGTCCCAACCGTTCCTTTCAGATACTTAATTATCCGTACCACAGCTTCCATATGTTCCTTCTGTGGTTTATGCATGAACTGACTAACAATCCCTACAGCATAGGTAATGTCTGGCCTCGTGTGAGACAGGTAGATCAACTTGCCGACCAGCCGTTGGTACCGTTCCTTTTCTGTTGGCTCCCCTCTCTCTTCTATCTTCAACTTGTGATTCACCTGTATGGGAGTATCAACTGGCTTGCATTCGAGCATCCCTGTTTCGGCCAATAAATCGAGGATATACTTTCTCTGAGATATAAAGATGCCCTGTTTAGAGCGCAGAACTTCGATCCCCAAAAAATACTTCAAACCCCCAAGGTCTTTCATCTCAAATTCCTTGAAGAGGTTCTCTCTGAGTCGGCTTATTTCTTCTACATCACTCCCCGTAATCACCATGTCATCTACATAGATAATCAAACACGTGATCAGCTCCCCTCGTCTTTTCAAGAACAAGGTATGGTCAGAATTACTCTGAACATATCCATGGCGTTGCATCGCCACTGTAAATCTGCCAAACCACGCCCGAGGTGATTGTTTCAACCCATACAGGGCCTTGCGAAGTTTGCAGACTTCGTTCTGCCCAAATTCCCCTGCAAATCCCGGAGGGGGTTCCATATAGACCTCTTCTGAGAGATCCCCATGCAAGAATGCATTCTTCACGTCAAACTGGTGAAGTGGCCAGTCTTCATTTGCAGGTACAGACAGTAACACCCTAACTGTGTCCAATTTTGCCACTGGTGAAAAGGTTTCTGAATAATCCACCCCAAACGTCTGAGTATACCCCTTAGCCACTAGTCGGGCTTTGTATCTTTCCATTGTCCCATCTGCTTTGTGCTTTATGGTAAACACCCATCTACACCCGACCGGTTTCTTTCCTCTGGGGAGTTGGCATTTCTCCCAAGTTTCATTTTTAATCAATGCCTCCATTTCTGTATTCATGGCCTTTTCCCATTCACTGTCTTGTCTGGCATCCTCCACTGTTTTTGGAATGGCTTCCTTACAAAGATTCCCAAAGAATGCCTTAACGACCCCGGACATGCTCCCCCTGATCATGTTTCCTATAGGATACCTGGAAGACCGGGAATGATGATCGGGGGAATACCTGTGTGGAGGAATTCCTCTGTTGCTCCGCAAAGGGTACCTGTGTTCTTTTGTCACATTCTCAGAGGCCATATCAGTATTGAAGAAATCAACATCAACATGATCATGATTAACAGGAAAAGTTGGTTCAGATTCTGTTACCTCGTTATGGACATCATCCGGAGGAGAATCATTGAGCAAGTGAGCAGTGGTACTGAGATCTTCTCTTATCTGCGTGGGGTCTGTATCTGAATAGCTCAGCCAATATAGTGATTCACCTTGATTCTCCCCCTGATCACTGGAGTGGTGAGGAAATAGTATTCAGATTCCACAAAATCACAGTCCATAGTAACATGAATCCGTCGACTGATAGGGTCATAGCACCGATACCCCTTTTGATGTGGAGCATATCCCACGAAGACACACTTGGTTACACACGGTTCCAACTTATTCCTGTAGGCTTTTGGAATATGGACAAACACAGTACAACCAAAGATACGAGGTGGTAGTGTAAGGTGGGGAGGTACGGTGCTTTGGGTTTCAAGAACGGATAGGGGTGTTCGGTGGTTGAGTATTTTGGTGGGTAATCTGTTTGTGAGGTAGGTGGCAGTGGCAACTGCTTCGGGCCAAAAGTTGGGGGGAACATGGGATTCTGTTATGAGGGCACGGGTCATCTCTAGTATAGTACGGTTCTTCCTTTCGGATACCCCGTTCTGTTGAGGGGTGTTAGGACAGGTGGTTTGATATATGAGTCCCTGTTCTTGGCAAAACTTGTTCATCTCTTGATTAACATATTCCCTTCCGTTGTCGGACCTAAGTATCTTAATTTTCTGATTAAATTGAGTCTGAACCATTTTAAAGAATGCAACAAAAGTTTCATAGACCTCGGATTTCTGACGGAGAAAGTATACCCATGTCATGCGTGAGAAATCATCGATAAATAGTACAAAGTATCGAAATTGGTGCTGATTTGTAACAGGGGCAGGTCCCCAAACATCCGAGTGTATCAATGAAAAAACAGTCTCAACTCTTGTATTATTCGGTTTAAAGGAAGATCTATGACTTTTAGTGCTCAAACAAGTCTGACAAGAGAAATCCACAGATTGTCCATTATGGAATAAAGCAGGAAATAAAACTTTCAAATACCCTACGGAGGGATGTCCTAAACGTCGATGCCAAAGCCAGAGCTGAGTACTCGCCTGTCCGACTGAAAGCAAAGCTTTGGATGGAGTTTCCACTTCATCAACGTAATACAGACCACCCTGCTCAGTACCACGCCCAATGATCTCCTTCGTATGAATGTCCTGTATCACACAAAAACGAGGATAAATTAGAACCATACAATTCAATTCTTTGGTTAACTGACTGAGAGACAGCAGTTTGCAAGACAATGAAGGCACATAAAGGCAATTGCTGAGTTTAAGGTTCGGTGTAATACGAGCAGGTCCCTCCTTTTCAATCATAGCCAAATTCCCATTTGCAGTTTGAATATGAGAATTATTCGAACTAATCGGATCAAGTAAATCAGAGTAATCATTTGTCATAGAATCCGTAGCACCACAGTCAATTATCCACTTAGAAGTTTCTTTAGTAAAATTCCGGGTATAAAAGCTGACACTAGTAGATAAGTGGGGCTGTTCATGTACTTGATCATAAACTGGGGACTTGTCTGCAAATAATTTGGAAGTACAAATAAAGGAACTAGGGTTTGGGACACAACCCCCAAACCCCATACCTGCTGCTGCGCCGAAATCAGCTCCTTCTTCCCCATTTTTTCTGTCGCCGGTACTGGAGAGGACGACGACGTTGGCGCGGCTGATCTCTGACCCGGCGGCACCGAAGTTTCCACGGACTACACCTGCCGCCGCATCGCCTGCTCTCTGTCTCCCCTCTCCGTCGCTGGCCGCGACGTTCGCCCTTTTGTGTCCGCCTCTGGCGGCGGTTCCGCCGGCGTTCTTCCGCGGGCCTTCCCACCATTCCGGGTATCCAATTATTTCGAAACATTGCTCGGTTGTATGTCTTGGTTTCCCACACTGACCGCACACCACCCCTGCCTTGTCATCGCGCGGTGATGAACGGCGATTGCCGTCGGTACGGCCGCCATCTGAGCGTCCAAAGCTCCGGCTGTTCTTCTCCTTTCGTGCCATGAGCCCAGATCCAATCCCGGATTCCCCGTCGCCTCCTGTATTCAATTTCAAAATCTGGAGTCGGGTTGCCTCTCTTCGGATGGTAGCATAGGCGGCTTCCACGGAAGGTTTTGGATCTTGTTTCAGGACATCTCTCCGGATGGGTTCGTATTTCTCATCTATTCCAGTGAGGAATTGATATAATCTTTGCTCTTGGGTTAGAAGGTTGAATGCCCTAATGTCGTCGGGGCATTTCATGGGATTGGGTTGCTTCCTATCGATCGCCATCCATATGGATTGCAGTTTATTCCAGAATTCTTCGAGGCTATCTTGCCCTTGTCGTTGGGTGTTGGCTCTTCTGTGTAAGTCGAAGAGTTGGAGCGGGTCTCCGCCGCTTCCGTACGTGGTGGCGAGGCCATCCCATAGCTCCTTCGCAGTTGGGTATTGAAGAACATTATTGATGAGACTTGGTTCCAAATTCTGGATTATCCAAGTGAAGACATTCTGATCAGTTTGCTCCCACTGATCAAACTTTGGGTCTGTAGTTTCTGGTGCCGGTGGTGTACCAGTTAGATGCGAGCGGCCGCCTCTGCCTCCGATCGCCATTTTCATCAGGCGTGCCCATATCGGATAATTGTCCCCATTTAATTTGATGCCGATGAACAAGTTATCCGAGTTGGGCGCCATTGATTGATTGTTGTTTGCAATTGTTGTCTGAATTGCAAGATCGAGATTCTTATCTGTGGGTATTGACATGTTGGTTCTGTTGTGCAGGTACGTTACGGGTCACGGCTGTGAAGGGTTTGATATTTGGTAGGGACGATGATGTTAATGCTGAGTCCCAAAGGTTCGAACCATGCTTTGATACCATGTTAACACATGGTATTCGGGGAAAAGTTTCATTGTATTCATAGTTGTATTGTATATTCTATATTACACAGCTACAGGAAAGCAAAGTATATAACAAAGGAACCGGAAACAAATCTCTACAAATCAGGCATCACGGATCCTACCATAACGGGGTAAAGTCAACTATGCCTAATATAGAAGATCTTCTAACAGTTATCAATCCATCTCTAAAAATGTTCATGGATTTTATTTATTTTGTGATGGAGGTCTTAATAGATTAATAGAAAATTTTCACCAAGCCATCTTAAATAATAATATTTACATTACTAATGTTTTCATATGGTTTTTCCGTTTTCGTTATTATTACTCTAAGAGGAACTTACAATTAATGAATACTCCTATAATAAATTAATGAAACATGTTTTTAATATAGCTCTTTATGTATATAATTGCTAAAGAAAACTTATATTAATAGGTATTAATGGAACATTTTTTTAATATAGTTCGGGTTTGAATTATATTTTACCCATACATATAGATATTTCTTTTAAAAATTTAAAATGTACAAAAAAACCTTTCAAGAATACATTTAGCAATTTTCGCAATTTCTATTTGTGTTGTTTGGAAGTCTCATATAAAATTACGTAGAAAATTACTAGTCTACGCCTTGTGAGTTGTGAGCTGTCTCTTTTATTACCTTTTTGGTTAACTATTGAAAGGGTTAAAGAAGTAATTACATTCTTGTGTAAGTTCAACACATATATGAGACCAAACGTGTAGGAATTTCATTAGAATTTAGTTAATTCTCAGATACGGGATACCGGTCAAACGCAGGTTTGTACAGTAATCCGACATTTTGGAAATTTGACATAAACTCTTAATCGCCCTAAATGTCTTATCGTTATATTGTACTAGCGTCTAGGGTTTGTGCATGAGCCGAACTCTACCCATTTAGAATGGTCGAGCTCGTGGACGATTTTTTTTTTAAGGGAGCTTAATTTTGAATCTTAGAACATGTTTATAGAATTGAGTTTGAGCTCATCAACTCATTAAAGCCGAGCCCTACTATTGATTGTGTTGGAATCTGGGCATTATGTTTGAAAGTCGGATTGATCATTTCGAGCACTCCAAAATTTATATTTGGGAAAGTCTCCGATCTGAAAGTGAACAAGAAAAGAATACGGTGAACTAAAACGACTTTCATACATAGAATTTTTAATACTTAAATTAGCAAACAATACACGAATCATTTCTTTTTAATTTTATTAATTTAATATTTAATATAGAATTTATATTATTTTCTTGTTATAATTTAGATTTTTATTTATTTAAGACAATTTAATTTTTTATTTAAATGTTAGGACATGTTTTACTAATTTAAATTAAAATAAGTTTGCAAATTGTCTAATAGTGTGTTGAAGTTATATACTTCATCCGTTAATAATTTAACGAAAAATAGATTGGTGGACCATCTCTATCAAAAATTGATATGTTTTAGCTTAATCGATTGAATCACTAAATGTGGAGGGGCTTATAAACCTAAACTATGAGAACAAAATGAAAAAAAAATATAAAAAAAATAAAAAAGTAATACTATATTTATATTTCATATATAATATTAATATTTTAAAAATAAAATAATAACTCGCGAATTAGCTCGTGAGCTTATGGGCCATGATAATATGCTCTAACTCGACTCATCAAATATGCTTATGTGTTCATGGGTCAACCTTTCCTATTACTAATTGTACGACTCGGTCAGTATGTACTTGTATTAAAGAGGTGCGGCAAGAGAAGAAAGAAATTAATTAAAGAATTTAATAATAAGATTTTTTTAATACATTAATAATAAGAATCTACTTTCGTCCTTTCTAACTTGAGCGAATATTCACTTTCTATTACTAGCGGTGAGTCCCGACTCCCGAGCGTGTGATGAGATTGATCCAAGTATATCAAATAATTTTTAGGATAAAATCATCTTTTACTCCAATATTTGGATTATTTTATACTTTAATACTTAAGTTTTAAAATTTAGAATTTAAAAATTAGATGTTCAACCTTCGAATCATATTTAGTTTAGTTCTAAAATTTTAAAATTTGGTGAAATCTCATGTGATTACTTGACCGAAAAATACCATTAGATTTTAAAATTTGGGACTAAAGTGGATAAAATTCAAAAGTTAGGTAACAAATCATTAAATTTTAAAAGTTGGGTATTGAAATACAAAACGCCCCAAATATTGGGATAAAAAAAATGTTAACCCTTATTTTTATTATGTAGAAACATAATTTATATATATATATATATATATCACTTTGGACCTTGTGATTTGAAAATTTTTAAAGCGAATCTTGTAATGTATTAAATTAGTACTCAAAATCCTCCAGTCGTGATGGTTGTTACGATCGTAAGATTATAAAAAATTCTATATTTGAAAATTAAAATTTAAATAAGACAATAATTTATATAACAAATTATAATACTGAAATTATTGTATGACAATTGACAATCCAACATCACTACAAACTCTAAAGCCGCTGATGTAACACAGAATGACATAATTATAAAACAAGAAGAAGAAACGATGCATAAAGTAGAGTTGTCAAACTTTTCAACGTTGAAAACGTGTAGAATGTGGGGGGGTTTCTCTATGGGTTAATTATCATCCAAAAAGCTTATAATTATGGGCGACGGCCTTATTGAATTTGATGGGGATTAATGTGGGGTCCAACTTTATTAATTAATTAACAGTGAGTTATGGGTAAATTCAGCGTAGATTAAGAGTGAGAAACCCTGGTGCTAATTAATTACTTTCAATTAAGGTATGAGCCTTTAGGTGGGACCATTAGTAGTACCCAGATTATTTGCTTTGTCTTTGTGAGGTAGGCATAGGACTAGGAGTCTAGGATGTGTCAGCAGTTTGTGCGACGATCGCTTTCGTTCTAGAAGATGCTTGAAGCCGAAGCCTGATGTGCGGTTACTAAGTTTCTTCAACTTTGAAACTGAAAGTTCATTGGAAAAAATTTATGTAGCTGGAGAGCTTGACGTGAAAAATACATAATAATTACGCCATGCCTCTTAATATTTATAAAAAAAATTGAGAAATTGCAAAAATAACTATGAACAAAGTGTTTTTTATAATGTCCTTCGGGGACATTCGATAAATTTGGAACGATATAGAGAAGATTAGCATGACCGCTGCACAAGAATGACACGTATAAATTGGAAAATATTTCAATTTTTTTTTTTTAAAAAAGAAAGAAAGTGTTTTTTTTTTATAATTTTTAGCATGTTTTTTATGATTATTTTTTTTACTAATTGAATTAAATTAATTTCAGTACTATTTGTAATTGTGTCTAAATGATTGTGATATCCTAATGTAGACCTATAACTTCTATTTCCTATATTTTTTTTTAACAAAAACATTTTAGAAAACAAGAAAAAGAGTCCAACAAAAGTATCGAGAATTAGCACTCCAAGATAGAATTACGAGCCAGATACAAGGAGGCAAAACCCCGAGATGTCAGAGAAACCTTCTGAAAGGCTTGAAGCATTGCCGGCTAGAACATGAGCAACTTGATTCACGGTGCGGCAGGTTCAAGAACCGAAAATGGATGGAATGAGGGAAAGGACCTCCGGACAAGTTATCTATTTCTAAAGAACTATATACAAATACAATAAAAATCTTGTGTTATACCTAAAAAATATAAAAAACTCTTGATAAAAAAAAAGTTTAAAAAATCCTTCATCGTAAATCCTTTGCTCACCTCGCTTGGAGCTTATTTGGTCAACAAATCTGCGTGAATTTCCTAATATGGCCTAATAGGTTTCAAAATATTTTCAAATAATAAATGTATCCACTCACCGCTTTCAAACGACACTTTTGGAGCCAAAAAAAGATTTTTTTCCTATTTTAAAACCCTAAAATCCTCCTATCGGATCCTCCTATTTCGGTGTTCCACTGCAACTCCGCCAACAGCCACGCCCACCACTGCACCACCACCACCGACAAGCCCTCATTCTCGATAAACTTTTTCATTTTGTCCGCCAAGCCCCAACTACTGCCGCTAAGGCACCACCACGGTACCAAGCAACCACCATCGTCCTTTCTCAACCCAAATCTGAAACCACCATCACCACCACACAGCCAATCCAATCCAAATCTGTAAACCACCATCACCATGTAGCCATCCCAATCCAGATCCAAGACTACCATCACCACATCGCAACCACCACCACCACCACCACCTCCGTGCAGCCGCCAAGTCCTTTCCCAACTCAGATCTGAAACCACCACCATAGCTAAGAGAGAGAGGGAGATAAAAGAGAAGAGAGATTGCGAAAATGGCGACTGTGAGTGGTGAAGACGACGAATGTACACGACAAAGATGGCTTGGTGGTGGAGGCAGATGGTGGAAACCTCCCAAATCCATATGATTTTTTTTTCCCAAAAATATCAATGACCTCCCAAATCCATTTGATCAATCTTATGGAGAATTAATAAATAGTCCCTAATAAGATTGAGAACTTTTTCTAAATCCCTCATTTTGGAATTCGTCTATTTTAAATCCCCAATACATAATATTATAATACTCTTCATGAATTGAAGAATGTCACCCCATATCCCCTAATCTATGATGCACCAACATTCCTAAAAAAATCATTTTCCTATGTCGTGTTGTGTCGGACACCGTATCTGACACTCCTCAAATGAGAAATTCAAAAAAAAAAAAAATTTATGTCGCCGTGTCTGTATCCGTGCACCATAACCCTAATCTGCTCTCAACATATTTTTTTCCCATAACTCTAATGTTTTTCCTAAAATTTGGCTTAAATTCGGGAAAGAATTTTAGAGAGAGAAACATCCATGACGAAATCGGAGAAGTTGGAATCCGAATTGAATCTAAGAGAATGTAAAAATCGGGATACGACAATGAAAGAAGGAGTCACCTAAGAAGAAGTCATCGTCCATGGGGCGACGACGGCAGCATACGGCTAGGGGGGGAGAAGGCGGTGATGGTGGTGGATATTGGAGGGGTCGGAGAAATCGAGACGGTCAATGGTGGATATTGAAGGGGGTGGAGAAATCGAGGCGGGAGAAATCGACGGCGGTCATTGTGTCGATGGCAGATGGTGGATGGTGGAAGTGATGGTGGTGGAGATGGTGGTTAGTGGTAGTGATGGTGGTGGAGGGGGCGGAGATGAAGATGAAGATGTGAGGATGAGAGACGTGAGGTGAAGAAGATGGAGATGGGAAGGAGGGTGTGGAGGAAGCACTAACGGTCTGAAGGAAGAGAAAAAATAAGGACAAAATAGACTTTTTAGGATATTAGGGGGTTTAGAAAAAATAAAAAGTGTATTGAGAATGTAAAATATACAATTTTTAAATAGGGAAATTTAGGATAAATTTTAGAGATAGTTAGTCTTTTCAAATTACTCTCCCTTTGATCTTAATGTCAATTTCTGATGTAATACTCATATTATCTTTTTAGTATATTTTAAAATTTTTTTCATTAAAGATTATTTAATTGATATTTATAAAGTTTAGGGTATTTAATTAATATTTTTAATATTTACAACATATTACATATTTACTCTGTATAAAATTTTAAGATTTATAATACTAATGTAATATTTATAAAAATAAATTTAAATTATTTTTTTTCCAATTGCAACATTGAATGTTAATTAATTATCTAATTATTTGCTAATATCATGGCCAAAATAACGCCGGACACACGGGCTTGAGCCTATCCTGCGGGCCGCCACATATGCAAAAGAAGCATTAAGGGGATGAATTAATGGGCAAAGCCTTATAAATTAAGTCAATAATAAAAATAAGTCAGAGTAAAGATTATTTACGAATGAATATGCTTAGAAATAAATGTAATTAGTTGGTGACTTCTAATTATATGCTTTTTTTAGAAGTATAGAGTTTTATTATAGAGTACTACCTTCAAAATACTAAGAGGGCCCAATTAGTATATTAAACTGATGTATTTAATTATGGAGAGGGCCCAATAAGTTTAGGGCTATTGGGCTTCAATGACGTTCTTTGTCAAAACTGATGCAAAATAAGAGAAAAAAACAGATTGGCTCCTATACTATGACCATTTTTTTAATTTTTTGTCCCAACTTTAAAATGTCTCAGATTGCCATCTATGCTTTCTTATGATTATCAGATCACTATCTTGCTCCGTTTTTTGGCAAATATCCGGCCAAAATCATATCAGGCGAGAGGGAGAATGTATGTTTAGGGGTATTTCCGTCAAATAAAGTCTAGGTTATTTTTCCCGCTAAAAAGAATTAGATATCTCACGCTTTGGGTAAAACCCACTTCTCCAATTCACTTTTCCCAAATTTTTTCTACGTAGTGTTTGTTCAACAGCTTTCAAATCCTCAACATTCCTTTCATTTTTGCAATCCATAATACTTTAGGCTGCCGATTTTTCCCCAAAAATGGTATGGCGTCTACGAAAAGATGGCGATATTGGAGAAGGAATGCTTTGCCCAGACTACGGTCAGTGTTAGGAAGAAATTTACCGTTTTACAGTTTGATTGTCCAGTACGGAGGGAACAAGACTCCATTTTTTAGTGTTTCAACCAAATTCTTGTCCTAATGTTGTTTCCCATTTTTTTATTATTCGAGATTCCTCATCGTTTTTACTGGATAAATTGTAGTTTTTATTTCATACATGCCCTAACAGTTCGAAGTTCACAATAAGGGTGCATCATGATGGGAAGTTTCTTAATTTAGATACGGCCTGTTATTTCGGAGGTAAGATGAGTCATATTGATTATTGTGATCCTGATGACATGTCAATCTTGGAAATTAAAACCATGGCTAAGGAGATAGGGTTGGTGAACATAGACAAATTCTATTTCGGTAGATGGGATATTAATGATGCTTCTACTATAAGTTCACTGAATGAGGATAGTGACGCCCTTGTTTTGGTCAATTTTGTTGATAGTAATCGCATGGTTGAAGTGTTTGTTACTCACATACCTGAGCAAACTGAGCAGTCTATTTTTTCATCGGAGATGCATGATACAAATGATAACTTGCCTGAAGTGGACGAGCCTTTAGATTTCATTGGTACTAATGTGGATCATGAACAAGTTAGTCTCAATTGTGACATTGTGGATGAAAATAATAGCAGTAGTGATGGTGAATGCAACTTGTCTATTGGTACTGATTCTGAGTTATCTGATGTGCTAATTGATAGTGATTGTGATGTGCATGATGGAGATGATGATTTGTTTGAGGATAATGTTGATTTTGAAGTTGAATTTGGCGGTCTGAAATCTGCAGAAACATCTACTGAGGCTATTTCTTCTTCTGTTAGTGAAAGGGTTAGGTTGCATAATGGACAATCAATCATCAAACACACCACTGATCCTAACTTAGAATTGGGAAAAACATATGCAGATGCTGAACTGTTAAGAAAAGATATTAGACAACACTCAATTAAGCATGGTAGGGACATCTAGAGAGACAAACAAAGTCAAAGGTAAATCTTATTTTTAGTTAAAAAGTCCTTTGAATTTTACTTGAATTCTCTAGCATTTTATAATTTATTTCTTATTGCAGGGAACAAAAAGGAAAGCAAATAGCACACAACAAAGTTCACAGGCAACAACATCTACAACAAAGACACTAGGTCTAAGGAGGAAGTTACAACCTACTAAGAAACCACAAGTTCAAGATGTTGCTGTTGAAGTTGCAACAAAAGCTAAAGGAAAACAGTCAAAGTCTAATTTTCCTTCACAATTTTCACAAGTTTTTCCTAAAGCTCAGTCCTCAAGTGCATTGACAAAACCAACTTGGAAGCCTACTGGGAGAAGCATCACACAGGGAGTAAAGTTTACAAGACTAAGAAAAGGGACATCTTTGAAAAACATTGTTGGCACGGGTGAGGATCAACTGCATAATGAATGAGTGCTGATAGTTTATGTTGTAATTGATATTAGGTGTTGCTTATATTGCTTATTTTGTCTAGTTGCTCATGATTGATCAAACAACTTAGTTAATATTTTGTGGGATGATGAACGGTAACAACCATGTTTTGGGGATCTTATTGAACTGTAACAACCATGTTGCTTTATGGATGCAATCTGAAATTCTGGATGCAATTTTTTTTTTTTTTTTTTGAAATTCTGGATGCAATAATGTCTTATACAATTTAGTATCTATTTTTTCTGAAATTTTGGATGCAATAATGTCTAATATTTTGGTATCTTTTGTTATAAAATTCGGGATGCAATTTTTTTTTTTTTTTTTGAAATTCTGGAAGCAACAATGTCTGATATTTTGGTTTTTTTTCCTGAAATTCTGGATGCAATATTTTTTGGTATTTTAATATCTTTTTTTTTTTTCTGAAATTCTGGATGCATATATGAATAATCGTAAAAATCATGTTGTTTCAGTTTTTACTAACTCATCTGCAGAAATCATCTATGTTGTTTCCCACCTCAGTACGTTGTTGTAATCTGTAAGGAAGAAGCAGAATAAGGGCCAAGTAGTTGTTGCGTAGGTAGGTATATAAAATCAAGAAAAAACGCTACAAATATAAAAAGTTAATATTGACCTTCATTTAATTGGGAAAAAGACGAAAATACCATTGAAAATGCATGCCCCTTCTCACGTGATATTATTTTGGCCGGAATTTTGCCAAAAAGATGGAGCTAGATAGTGATCTGATAATTTTAAGAAAGCATAGATGGCAATATGAGGCATTTTAAAGTTCAGACAAAAAATTAAAAAAATAGCCATAGTACAGGAGGCAATCTGTTTTTTCCTCGCAAAATAATATGCTGTACTGGTGTACTGTCCATAGGCTCTTTTATTGTTTTTCCCTAATTTTTTTTTATTTATTACTTTTATTTATATTTTATTGTTGGATTAACTACGGGCCCCTTAGGAATATGAAATTTATAGTTTATTCTCTTTAGTTAGAACTATAATACACCTAGGTTAACACCCAACAATCGTATTGATCGATTAAAAAACAAAACTATAATATACCCGTGATGAAGTTACAAAATTATCGACTTGCTCAATAGATTCGAATCGAATTCAAATATCGTAAAGACAGTTTTACCCTTTTCTATGCGAAGATAGTAATTTTCTCCCAAGAGTTGCTCTTTATCATATAAATTAGAAAGTAGGTGTAATTTCTAAAATTTCATTATTCAGATAACAATTTAATGATTTACTATTAACTTATTAGATGCTAACTCGAACTTTATGCGAATTTTTACTTGTACATTAAAAATAAAGATTTGTATAGGCGATTCATGATTAAATATTATTTAATAATTATTAAAAAGTTACTTATATTTAAAATGATAGTTTTCATTTTATATCAAAATATGAAAGAGAATTAATTGTAATTTAATTTATTAAATTAAATATATATAAAAAATTATTCATTAGTAACAGTCTACTCAAACTCTATCGACCTTTCTAATTAACCAACAATGGTTGACTCAATTGGTTAAAAGTTTATTTTTTATTTTTTATTTATTTTTTTTTTTTTTAGGATTAAGAGTTTTTCTTATGGTAATAATTTTGGGTTCCAATTTCTCTAATCATTGGGGGTCTGTATATATGTTTCTAGTGATAACCATTTTTATTTAATTCTTACTTAGAATTAATAATAACATAAAAATTCTTAGCAATATTACTAATTAGTACCGCCATAAATCAATCAACATAAAATACAGTTATTATTGATTATAACACAAAGTTAATATTAACTAGTAATTACGTACACTCGATGTGTGTGCCAATAAAACAAAATATTATTATTAAAATATATTAAAATTAAATTTTATATTAATAAAAACTAAATAATTATTAAATCATGATAAATAAATTTGATAATGTCATATTAATAAAAGAAAAAAGATAATAAGAATATATAAAAGTTATTAAAAGAAAAAATTATCAAAATGTGGGAGAAAAGAAAGTTAAGAGATAAAACGTGCAATAGTAAAATAAATAAATAAATAAAGAGTTTCAAACATAAAATAGTGGCAGAAAAGAAAAAAATTTAAAAATCGAGGGGCAGAGAAGAGTCCAAGGCATCAAGACGGTTTTTATCTTCCTCTCTCACTTAATATAATAGTATAGATAATTACTACTAATCATTTTTTTTAAAACATTAATTTTTAAATTAAAATTATTCGAAACTATCAGGATATATATTCACCAAGTTAAAATAAATTGCTAGAGTTTGAATTATTCCATTTATAAAGATATAATAATATCAATGATAAATATATGTTTGATAGTTGTGAATAACTTTGATAAGGTCGGAATACGCTCGGATCAGCACGGTACATGTGTCACGACTTGGAGGATCCGATGTTCTAAACGCTCGCGGTAATGGGCTCGTGGGTCCAACCCGGCCCTTTCCCTATACCTCTTCCCCAAGCAACACTTGCGTGCCTCGGCCCAAGTCACGAACATGGGCTTCCCCAATAGTCCTCTCGAGCGCTCGCGTCAATGATCCTGGGGATGCTTTACGCCAAGATTTCCCTCCTTCCATACCAGGGACGCCCTCGGTAATCACGCTCATGTGTCGATGACCCTGACGATCGGACGCCCATAGCCGATGGCCCCCCCACCAGGGGCCCATCGAGCGCAACCGATGCTCGTGTTGGTACTCCAAGGTATCTCTTCGAGGATCGGTCCCTGAAGCATGGACTGCCCCCTCCACGAGCCCTTCTAGAGTACGAGAAGCAGGGTTACACAACTGTACGTTCGCCACTCGCTAACCACTTCTGACACAGCGGAGGCGCGCACCTCGTACCTACCCTGCAACAGGCTTTTCAGAGCCATCACTCTCACACCGTCTCAGGTCGCCACGTGTTAGGGCAACACAGGTTTGGGACCACTAGGTCAAATTACCCAAAGCACCCTCACCCCTAACATATAAATAGGGAGAAACACATGCTTTCTTGCCCAAGTCATCTTCTTCCCTAAAACCACTTGCACCGAACTAGGGTTTTTCTCCATTGCTGCATAATCAAGCTTTGCATACTTCACCATTTCACCACACATTCATCCTTGGTGTTATCCTAGCTGGAAGAACCCACACTGTCAAGGAAACCCAGTTCCTGAGGCATTACAACCTGTGATGGTCTTCCCTTTCCTTTAAACAAATCTTGAAAGTGTTGGTTGCATTTTAGGAATCCTTTTCCTGCACCACCGTTTTTGGCGCCGTCTGTGGGAAACCATCATCTTCATCTTCGTTTTCATCAGTTTCTTCCTCTTTAAGCTAGTTGAGATATAACACCTTCAACAGACAGCATGGTGACTGCAACTAGGTCTGGTATTTTGGATAACAGAGGTGCTCTGCCACCTCTCAATGAGGAAAACTTGGAGAGTCACGCACCCGCCGGAGATGCGACCCCGCCTGCTGCCGGGAACGGAACCAGTGGCCCTGGGACAGTAGCTGGAGCTCTCCCCGCCGGAGGAAATGGGGCAAAAGGGTCTGGTTCTGTTCCTCCTCCTGCAACGCTTGTTCCTGCCGCCCCCGTCACTAATCCCGCCGCTTACTCCATGGCGATGCCACCGCCAGGGTTCACATATGTGCAACCCACCATGATGCCCGGAATGATGCCGGGTATGGTGCCCATGATCCAGCCCTACCAGGTGGGCACGTTACAGCTTCCCGTCTCCATGCCCAAGGAAATCCAAGGGGTGGAAATACCACAGATGACCCGATAGCAACTCCAGGCGCTCTACGCTCAGTGCGAGGCGCAGGCCGTGCAAAACGCCTGGAGTCACTTTACCTCCGCTTACTTCCCCCAAGCGGGGGGTTCACAAGTGGCTCCTCCGCTTGGAGGTCTCCCGGTCCATCCCCTTATGATGGCCTAAAATGTTCTAGGGGCCCAGCCACCTCCACCGCCTCCAGCGTAAGGAAAAGATGCCCCTCCGAGGGCGAATCCGGAGTCGCAACCAAGAGAGAAGGAGAAATCTCCCCCTGCGAGGGGAGATGTAGAAGAAGAGGTCCAGTCTAGGGCCACTGGAAGGGTGAATAAGAGGGAAGGAGATGACCCTCGTCTGGCTGCTGTCCAAAATCAACTTGAAGGATTGCAGCAGATAGTGGAGCAGCTCTCTCGAGCGCGGACTCAAGTCCCCCTTGCTGGGGATGAGAGGTCCAAGGCCAGAGACGCTCGCAATCCACGCAATCAACTCCCCCACCACTGGAGGGAGGAGGACTACGAAGAGCATGACCGCGAGGGTGGGAACCATAGGCCATTGACAGGCGGTTCGCCCCTCATTAATGAAGTTCTGATGGCCCGAGCGGGGATGGGGAAAATCCCTACCTCCATCAATCGCTACGATGGAACCACCGACCCCGCCGAGCATCTAGATCATTTCGTGCATCTGATGTACCTCTACGAGCACTCCGGTTATTACTGGGAAAGATCTTTGTCATTTCCCTCGTGGGAATGGCACAAGAATGGTATAAGAAGCTGCCCCCTCATTCCATCCCAGGGTATGAAGACTTGACCAATGCTTTCATGAGCCACTTCAGTTCTTTGAAAGCGCCAGCGCCCGCCGCCACGGCTCTTTATAGCTTGGTACAAGGACCTAACGAGACGCTCAGGTCCTTCATGGGCAGGTTTAATAAGGAGATCTTACTGGTGGAAAAACCCTCAATGGATTTCTTGAGGCATGTACTCTTTGGAGCAATGTTTTCAAAACCGGACCGGAGGCCGAACCGGTAGGCTTACTGGTTACCGGTTCAACCGGTTCGATCGGTTCAACCACCGGTCGAACCGGTATGACGTCATAAATAAATAAATATTATTTATTAGATCATATATATATATATGTTGGAAGCATAGGTTAAATTTTCTCAAAATTTAAAACAAAAATATATAATTTATACAAATAATATATTTTAAAATCCTAATATTTAAAATAAAATTTTTAATTTTCCTACATGCTGCCATGTTATATAATTTAGTTTTATTATAAATTTAAATTAAATATTGTATGTAAAATAATACAAACAAAGAATATACATAATTTGACGTCAATTAAACATATTTTTCAACACAAATTTACCAAGGGAAAAAAAAAGAATAAAAAGAGCATACATTTAAAACTAAACCCTAGTGGGGCAAGTGGCAAGTTAAACCGCAGCCGCCGGCTCTTCATTTCTCTTGAAATCAGATTTATTTCACTTTAAAAAAAATTTTGTTTCAATTTTCCGCAAAGTGCAAAGAGAAGGCATAGCAGTGGAGACTTCTTCCTCTTTAGGCGCAACTCTTCCGGCAAGGACAACGCAGAATCTGGCAAGCAAATCATTATCGAAGACGATGTAGCTAATACTCTTTATTTATCTGTTTCTATTTTCACTTCTTTAGATCTTCAGTTATCCATCCTTTCTTCTTCTCTATTTTTTTTGGTGGGAACTTCTTCTCTATTTTTTGCTTCGGAAGATTTTTAGTCCAAAACCGAGGTAATCGCCGGAAAACGGCAAGCGGAAGCCGACAGCAAACAACCAAAAATGTCATTAAAAAAAAAAAAAGGAAAAGAAAACGTGATTTTCTGTTGACCGGCGGTCCGGTCCGGTTTTTACGGTGATAACCGCCGAGTAACCGGCCGGTTTTTCCGGTCCATGCCCGATCCGAATCTCAACGGTTTTATAGGGTGTACCGGACCGGACAAGGCACCGGTCACCGGTTGAACCGGTCGGACCGGCCGGTCCGGTCCGGTTTTCAAAACACTGCTTTGGAGCAATCAATTTGAAAAATTACGTCAGCAAAGAGTTTGTGGAAGAAGTGGCGAAGAAGAAGCCCCGCTCGTTGATAGAGATCTGGGATATAGCTGATTCCTTTTTTTAACCTCGAAGATATGTACATCTCGAGGGACCAGAAGCTTGCAAATGCCCCTCGAGCCAGCCGATGCACAGAAGACAAGGGAGAGCTCAAGAATCGCCGCCGCAACCTAGTGTTGTTGGAAAACACGAATCAGAAAGCAGCGGAATTTTAAAAAAATTTTCCAACAAAAGGACCTTGAACTCGCAATCGTGTAACCAAATTCGTAAAGATAGAAAACTTACTTTTCTTTTGTTCTTTCTTGAAGCATTTCAAGCCACCCAAGAACGCTCTTCTCGCGGCTTGATCCCCTCTCCTTGGTAAAGCTCGAATCTTCAAACTTCTAACTTGAAGTCTCTAGAGAAAGTCCACCAACTTGATCACAATCTAACTAGTAAGGATGCTAGTTCTCTAGTTAGTGTTTAGGCTTAACCTAGGGTTTAATTTAATCTTGGAGAAAGGAAGGTGTTCAACACATGAACCAAGAATTGTCCATTAGCTCTAAAGGGGAGCTCGAGCTCCCCTATATATAGGAGGGAGTGCCGATCCAAATCCTTGTTGGACAAGGATTTGGTTCCTCTCTCTCCTATTACTTGATTATCAAGTATTTTCCAACTTTGACTTTGAATTCTAATTCTAGTCAACTTTTAAGAGAGCCAAAAATATCCAAACTATTTTGGATAATTTTATACTTTATTTATTATAAAATAAATAACTTATTTTTATCTAATTAATTAATTCATAATTAATTAACTAGATTATTTTCTCCAAAATTAGACTTTCTTTTTAATTCAAAATTAAACCAAAGTCTATTAAATAATTAACTAATTAATTATTTAATATATATATAATATATATATACACACACGTGTGTGACACGTGTCACAGTGACACGTGTCACTCACGTGAGCCACACGTGTGACTTCACACGTGTGGAACCCTCTTGGCCCGATTAACTCGTTTAATCATTTTTAAGCCTCAACTCATGTAACCAAGTTGTTGTGTGTGACCCTCTAAGTTCTCAATTCAATTAGCAGTGACCCCAATTAATTAATTCACTAATTAATTAATCAGTCCACAGATTAAACGACCATAGTCTAGCAACAGGTGTTTAACCCCTAGCTGAATTGGAATGTTCGGATTCGACAGAACCTTTAAGTCATTGATTCATGTGAGATACAATCCTCCTACTTACTATCTCTCAACCAAGATCTAGGGCAAGGGAATAATCAGAACCCTAATAATCCGGTCTTAAAGCTAAGTGCATTTCATATCCATTTGATCTCAATCCAAGAAACCCTTTTCTTGATGTCTTGATCTACTGCCTTGGCCAAGGACTCCATATGGCATATGAATGACTTACACAATAAGAGATCACCTTGCAAATGCAAGTGTAGGTCCTTTCTTGATTCTCATTTACTTTCATGAATCACTTGTGCAGCCCCAGCATAAGCCTTGAATCAGTTGTCTAAGGCGACACCCTTTAAAGCTTATACCAAAGACTACAGAGTTAACTCATAAAGTAACAAGGAACCTCAAGTCTAAGGATCAATTAATCACATCAATGACTCGTGAGATATTTCCTAATCTGGAAGTTTCCATTTCCTGAAATAGAAACTTCATTTCCCATTTAGGAATGCTCTCACATGGGGCACCTCAGTGAACTTACTTGTTAAAGTAAGCACCCTCATGTACCACGCACATATCAACTATACACTTTGCACCTCCATGAAACAAGGTGGTCCTTCTTAAGGGCGTGATCCCACAAACAAGCCTTAGAGGAGTCAGGTTGACACTCCCACTGTCTGTAGGACTCATCGGCTTGGAGTATTTTACTAATCATGACTTATGTGATATAGGGCTCGTTCCATGAACCATTTCACCTAAATGGTAGAGTCCTAAAGTCATCAGGATTAGGGGAGTTCTCATACATGCACAGATAAAGTAAACGCATACCAAACAAGAGCATATAAAGAAGTGTTGCCTCAATTCGTTATTTCATTCAAAGATTGCCTGTGATTACAATAAGGAAAAGCACAAAGCGGATATACAATCGGCTTTCTAGGGCACTATTCCTAACAATCTCCCACTTGCCCGTCAAAGCCATTCTAAAGCTATTCTAAGTCCCATCTTCTGAAGATGACCTTGGAAAGCTTCTCGACTAAGGGGTTTAGTAAGTGGATCTGCCACGTTCTCTGCTGATGTGACCCTCTCAATTAGCACATCTCCTCTTTTGATAATATCACGGATTAGGTGATACTTCCTCATAATGTGCTTGGTCCGTTGGTGAGATCTTGGTTCTCTTGCTTGAGCAACCGCCCCAGTGTTGTCACAAAACACAGTAATGGGGTCTTTCATGCTAGGAACAACATTCAACTCTTGAATGAAGTTTCTAATCCAAACACCTTCCTTAGCTGCATCATTTGCAGCTAAGTATTCGGCCTCAGTGGTCGAATCTGCAGTGGTAGTCTGCTTGGAAGTCTTCCAACTCACTGCTCCGCCGTTTAGGCAGAATATGTATCCTGACATTGACTTAAAATCATCTAAGTCAGATGCAAAGCTTGCATCGCAGTATCCTTCGACAGTAAGATCTTTCTGACCTCCGTAAACTAAGAATAAATCTTTAGTACTTTTCAAGTACTTAAGAATATTCTTCACGGCAGCCCAGTGACCATCTCCAGGGTCAGATTGGAAACGACTCGTTACACTAAGTGCATAAGCCACATCCGGTCGAGTACATAACATCGCATACATTATGCTACCTATTGCTGATGCATAAGGTGTATGAGTCATTCTTTCCTTCTCAAGGTTAGTCTTAGGACACATCTTCTTTGAAAGACATGTTCCTACACTCATAGGAAGGTTCTTAACCTTTGCTGACTCCATATTGAATCTCTTCAATACTTTGTCAATGTACATCGACTGTGATAGTCCTATTAACCTTCTAGATCTATCTCTATAGATTTTAATTCCAAGGATATAGGACGCATCACCAAGATCTTTCATCTCGAATTGGTTCGATAACCATAACTTAGTTACTTTCATGTCATCCTTCGAATTCCCAATAAGAAGGATGTCATCAACATAAAGTACTAAGAATTGTACTGAGGTCTCCAATTCCTTTCTATACACACATGATTCATTCGAAATTTGGATGAAGCCAAACGCTTTGACCGATTCATCAAATCGAATGTTCCAATTCCTAGAAGCCTGTTTCAATCCATAGATTGATCTTTGGAGTTTGCAAACCTTTTGCTCACTCCCACTGAATGTGAAACCTATGGGTTGCTCCATATAAATGTCTTTGTCAATGTCACCATTGAGAAAGGCAGTTTTCACATCCATTTGCCATATCTCATAGTCATAATATGCACCAATGGCAAGCATGATCCGAATAGACTTTTGCATTGCAACTGGTGAAAAGGTTTCGTCAAAGTCCACGCCGGGTCTCTGAGTGAATCCTTTTGCAACCAGTCTTGCTTTGTAGGCTGCAATGCTTCCATCAACTCCAAACTTTCTCTTAAAGATCCATTTGCAACCTATGGGTTTGACCCCATCAGGCAAATCTACCAAGGTCCAAACTTGGTTGGAGTTCATGGAATCCATTTCGGATTTCATGGCTTCTATCCACTGTTCAGAGTCAGAATCTGAAAGTGCCTCCTCATATGTTGAAGGATCATTATCCTTTTGAGAGATTTCATGGAAAAATCCATACCATCTCTCCGGCTGTCTAGGATTGCGTTCAGAACGCCTTAGAGGAGGATTTACATGTGTATCGAAATTCGTGATTGGTTATGGTTGATCAGAGTGGGACGTTTCTTCAGTGGGTGGTGTGGGGTCACTTTGTACTTCTTCTAATTCTATGATCTTGCCTTTCTTTTCTTTAAGGAACGGTTCCTCCAGAAAAGTAGCATTTCTGGAAACAAACACCTTTTTCTCAGATTGATCATAGAAGTAGTATCCTATGGATTCCTTAGGATAACCTACAAAGTAGCATAAGTTAGAACGGGATTCTAACTTATCTCCCACTGTCCTCT
The DNA here is from genome assembly GCA_037501455.1 of Lantana camara. NCBI lineage: Eukaryota > Viridiplantae > Streptophyta > Magnoliopsida > Lamiales > Verbenaceae > Lantana > Lantana camara. The sequence goes on along the minus strand of CM074857.1, from coordinate 94,153,276 downwards.
TCACGTAAGCAGGACAACCCCAAATTCTTAAGTAAGAATAACTAGGGATTTTACCATGCCACATTTCATAGGGCGTCTTGGGGACTGACTTAGAGGGAACTAGATTCAGAATCTTTGCTGCACTTTCTAGGGCATAACCCCAGAAAGAAGGTGGTAAGTCAGTGAAACTCATCATGGAACGAACCATATCAAGTAGGGTTCGATTCCTTCTCTCAGAAACTCCATTAAGCTGAGGAGTTCCCGGAGGAGTCCACTGAGAGATAATCCCATTATCCTTGAGATGATTAAGGAATTCTTCACTAAGATATTCGCCTCCTCGATCAGATCGAAGTGCTTTGATCTTGTGACCAGTTTGGTTCTCAACCTCCTTTTGAAATTCTAAGAATTTCTCAAAAGCTTCAGATTTATACTTCATTAAGTATACATAACCATACCGACTAAAGTCATCAGCAAAGGTTATGAAGTACTGATGATTGTTTCTAGTGCTTACACTAAGCGATCCACAAACATCAGTATGGATCAAATCCAAAACCTTAGTGGCACGTTCCACAGTTCCTTTAAAAGGAACTTTGGACATTTTTCCTTTGAGACAGGATTCGCAAGAAGTTAACTCTTTGAGATCATTTTCAGAGAATGATCCTAAAGTGTTTATCTTGCTAATTCTGTTCTTGGAAATGTGTCCTAATCTAGCGTGCCATAAGGGAGCTGAAACTTTGTCATCTCTCTTACGCTTTGTTTCTCGTTGTATATTCATAATATTGATGTTTTGAGTTAGGTAAAGTCCATTACTTAGAGTACCGATATGAACGGAAGAGTTGTTCCGTTTGATAAAGTATTTACCATTCTTAATATAAGTTTCATAACCTTCACAATCTAATATTGGAACTGAAATTATATTACGAATAATATTCGGTACATAAAGGACTTTATTTAATACTAACTCAAAACTACCTAAATCTAATCTAATTGTGCCTAAAGCTCGAGCTTCAACGTTTGAGCCATCGCCGATCTTCAAGACACATTCTCCTTCTTTGAGTTGTTGGACCTCACTTAGCATCTGTACATCATTACAGATATGAGTTCCACAACCGGTATCAAGTACCCAAGAACTAGAATTAATAGAAAGATTTACTTCAACGAGAAAGATACCTTTCTTTAGAGTAGCCTTGTACTCTGGGCAGTTTCTCCTCCAATGTCCCGCTTTGCCACAATGGAAGCAAACATCCTCTTTCTGATCACGCTTCTTCTTTTGGGCCTTCCCCTTCGAAATGCCACCAGTGGGCCTAAGGGGTTTCTTTTTCTTCTTTTGGGCTTTCTTGCCCTTACCTTTAGAAGGCCCAGAAGAGGAAGATGGAGCATTCACCATCAAAACCTTATTGTCCTTCTTGATCGTGCTTTCAGCAGTCACAAGCTGACTAATCAGCTCAGCTACGGTAGCACCAGCATGATTCATGTTGAAGTTAAGGACAAATGGGTTGAATGATGGTGGGAGCGAAGCCAGCAACAAATCCACTGAAAGCTCATCTTTCAGTGGCATGTCCATGGAAGCAAGTTTCTCAGTAATGGCAAGAAACTTGAGTCCATATTCATGGACACTCGAACCTTCCCTCATTCTCAAGTGGAATAATTCCTTTGAAGTGTTATACCTTGTAACACGTTCATGAGGGCGGTAAAGTTGCTCTAAGTGGTCGTAAATCTCCCAAGCAAATTCCATGGCCTCATGTTGTCTTTGCAAGTCCGGAGACATGTTAGCCAACATAAGGCAACGGGCTTGGAGATTATCATCCTTCCACTTCTGAATCGCTTCCCGCTCGGCCCGAGTGGGAGCCTCCCCTTCGGGACTAGGCTCCCCTTCGAAGAGAACATAAGTTCTCTTCTCAGAATCTAAAATGATTTTTAGATTCCTCAGCCAATCAGAATAGTTGGGACCAGTCAACTTGTTTGACTCGAGGATCGATACAAGAGGGTTTTTGGTTGCCATTTCAAAACACGTAGAGAATCACAGAATCTACGACCTAAATGGTAAAGCAGAGAACTAGTGAGCATGCTGAATTATAACGATATACAAAAGATAAGGTCTTTAATCTAATGTAGCTCCCACTGTTTTTCAAAGATCTAGAATTCCCAAAGATCTAAGAGGAACGCGTTTCCCAATGGGTACTAAGATCCTAGGCATTTTACCTCGAACCCACGACTCGCGGACATTCTAAGTAAGAACCCTAGGTAGGTACAACTTACCAATTCTAACACCTTTAGAACTCTTAGTAATTGTTTTTTTGCATCACCTATCTTTCAATATGGACCCACGACTCGTGCGACATCCATATATACTTAGGCGTTAAGCTAGACCCATCAATCATAAGATCATGACCAAAACTTAGTTCGAACGACCCACGACTCGCGGACATCGCCCTTGCTAAAATTGACCACGAAATATTGACCATTTAAAATGATTAATTAGGTAACTAAGAACTAATAAGCTCCACTAGCTATCCCACGACTCGCGGACAATAACTAGCTTTACTTACTAAACTTAAAACCTATTGATGGAATGCTAGGAATTTAATTCAAAATTTGCATCTCGAATTAAACACCTATTTGTTCGAAATTAGCTTAATATTTAATGGGAATTTTCGAATCAACCGGAGAGTTGTCCGGTTCGACCTCACCAACATATACGTTATCCAATTTTATTAGTCTTGATTAATGCAAGTACACTTAAATGCATTTCAAACAAGCACATAAACAGATAACATGTCCTAGCATGATACTAACATGTAATGATCATGGGTTCTACCTATCTTATGCGTGATATGTGGGAGCCACTCCACAATCACAAGTTCTAACATACATGCCACATAAACAGTTCAAATCACATAAGGGAAAGCGGTAACAAAATACGAGCCCTATCTCTATTACATTTAACAATTGAGATTCCCCTCCCTAACATTTTGAGGGGCCTTCACTTATGGCCTCCTTGTTACTTGAATGTGGTCCATCTTACTCCATGGGTGCATTGTCTCCAAAATGAAAATAAAACCTCACCACCTATCTCTACTCTCAAATTACAATAAAAGAAAAAGACATAAAGTAATAAGGCTCAATCTTCATATTGGCCTTAGACAATTACACGGGGTACACCCCGGCCTCAAAAACAGTAATATGGAAAGCCACATAATAAATCACATAACAGTATGCACATAAGTGAGGCTCCAACCTCAATTGAAAAACGCAACTATAGGGCTCCAACCCCAATTTAAACCATCCATGTGCATAAATTAAAACCATACATAGGTCTAAACCCATGATCACTTAACATGCTTTTGCAAGAATTTAAATTTAACCAATAAATTAAAATTCTCGCTTTAAGCTCTAATAGCTTAAAACACGACTTGATGCGAGTCTTATTTATAAAAGTTTTCAATAAATCCCAAATTACCAAAACAAATAAAATTCCAATTAATTTCTGAAAATTAATAATTTTATCAAGATGTATTTTTCCCAAAATATAAACCGTTTCAATTTCTCAAAAATCCCAATTTTAAGTTTTATTCAAAATTAAAATAAATATTCAAAAAATAAAATTTTAAAATTAAAATAAAATTGGGACTGGATTGCACGAAACACGAAAAGGCCGGATCGCGAAAACGGGACCCGTACGCGGAGAAGACCGCACGCACGCGGCGCGCGCGCGCGCGCGAGACAGGCGCGCACAGCGCGCGGCCAAGGCCGCGCGAGTGCGCGCGCTGCTGGGCGCGGCTTTCCCGCAAGCATGCGGGCGGGGTGGGCGGGCAGTCTCGGCCGCCCTGGGCGGGCGCGCCTAGGCTCCCGCACAGGCGTGCGGGAGGTGCTGGGCGACTGGCCGGTCTGTCCCGGCCAGGCCTAGGCGGCGAAGGGCGGTACGCCCGGGAGGGTGGCGCGCGAAGCCCGCGCGCGCGACTCCTTCGCGCGCGGGGTTTCGCGTGTTCATCGCGATCCGGGCTTTCGTTTCGTGTTTTCGTTCAAAAATAAAACCAATCCAAGAAATCAAAAAACAGTTTATACAGTTTCAAATCTAAAATTGTTTTCCAAAATTAAATTTTATAAAAACCAATTTTCAAAAACTTTCAGGAAAAAATACAGTTTCGTAATTCAGGCTTTCTAAAACAATTACAAATACTCAATCGCATCAAGCCTAAGAATTTCTACCAAATTCAGTATAATTGAGACGAATCAGAAACACGATTAACGAGGTGGCTCTGATACCACTTGTTGGAAAACACGAATCAGAAAGCAGCGGAATTTTAAAAAATTTTTCCAACAAAAGGACCTTGAACTCGCAATCGTGTAACCAAATTCGTAAAGATAGAAAACTTACTTTTCTTTTGTTCTTTCTTGAAGCGTTTCAAGCCACCCAAGAACGCTCTTCTCGCGGCTTGATCCCCTCTCCTTGGTAAAGCTCGAATCTTCAAACTTCTAACTTGAAGTCTCTAGAGAAAGTCCACCAACTTGATCACAATCTAACTAGTAAGGATGCTAGTTCTCTAGTTAGTGTTTAGGCTTAACCTAGGGTTTAATTTAATCTTGGAGAAAGGAAGGTGTTCAACACATGAACCAAGAATTGTCCATTAGCTCTAAAGGGGAGCTCGAGCTCCCCTATATATAGGAGGGAGTGCCGATCCAAATCCTTGTTGGACAAGGATTTGGTTCCTCTCTCTCCTATTACTTGATTATCAAGTATTTTCCAACTTTGACTTTGAATTCTAATTCTAGTCAACTTTTAAGAGAGCCAAAAATATCCAAACTATTTTGGATAATTTTATACTTTATTTATTATAAAATAAATAACTTATTTTTATCTAATTAATTAATTCATAATTAATTAACTAGATTATTTTCTCCAAAATTAGACTTTCTTTTTAATTCAAAATTAAACCAAAGTCTATTAAATAATTAACTAATTAATTATTTAATATATATATAATATATATATACACACACGTGTGTGACACGTGTCACAGTGACACGTGTCACTCACGTTAGCCACACGTGTGACTTCACACGTGTGGAACCCTCTTGGCCCGATTAACTCGTTTAATCATTTTTAAGTCTCAACTCATGTAACCAAGTTGTTGTGTGTGACCCTCTAGGTTCTCAATTCAATTAGCAGTGACCCCAATTAATTAATTCACTAATTAATTAATCAGTCCACAGATTAAACGACCATAGTCTAGCAACAGGTGTTTAACCCCTAGCTGAATTGGAATGTTCGGATTCGACAGAACCTTTAAGTCATTGATTCATGTGAGATACAATCCTCCTACTTACTATCTCTCAACCAAGATCTAGGGCAAGGGAATAATCAGAACCCTAATAATCCGGTCTTAAAGCTAAGTGCATTTCATATCCATTTGATCTCAATCCAAGAAACCCTTTTCTTGATGTCTTGATCTACTGCCTTGGCCAAGGACTCCATATGGCATATGAATGACTTACACAATAAGAGATCACCTTGCAAATGCAAGTGTAGGTCCTTTCTTGATTCTCATTTACTTTCATGAATCACTTGTGCAGCCCCAGCATAAGCCTTGAATCAGTTGTCTAAGGCGACGCCCTTTAAAGCTTATACCAAAGACTACAGAGTTAACTCATAAAGTAACAAGGAACCTCAAGTCTAAGGATCAATTAATCACATCAATGACTCGTGAGATATTTCCTAATCTGGAAGTTTCCATTTCCTGAAATAGAAACTTCCTTTCCCATTTAGGAATGCTCTCACACGGGGCACCTCAGTGAACTTACTTGTTAAAGTAAGCACCCTCATGTACCACGCACGTATCAACTATACACTTTGCACCTCCATGAAACAAGGTGGTCCTTCTTAAGGGCGTGATCCCACAAGCAAGCCTTAGAGGAGTCAGGTTGACACTCCCACTGTCTGTAGGACTCATCGGCTTGGAGTATTTTACTAATCATGACTTATGTGATATAGGGCTCGTTCCATGAACCATTTCACCTAAATGGTAGAGTCCTAAAGTCATCAGGATTAGGGGAGTTCTGATACATGCACAGATAAAGTAAACGCATACCAAACAAGAGCATATAAAGAAGTGTTGCCTCAATTCGTTATTTCATTCAAAGATTGTCTGTGATTACAATAAGGAAAAGCACAAAGCGGATATACAATCGGCTTTCTAGGGCACTATTCCTAACAAGTGTTCGCTCGAAGAAATTCTCTGTCTCCTCGCAGATAAGAGCGCATCCCCCTCAACCGTCCCATCGCTAAAGTTTATTCCATGGCGGACAAAAAGCTGTTAAAAAAACCGCCTAAAATGAGGGAAACTGAGGCTGAAAAACGCTCGGGCAAGTACTGTGCCTTTCACAAGCAAAAAGGGCACGACACAAACGAGTGCCGCCAACTCGAGAGCGAGATCCAGAGGCTCATAGCCGGAGGGCACCTCAAAGAATTTGTGAAGGTGCTGGAGAGGTATGACGAACACTGCACCGAGTGTGCGAGGGTTAGAGGAAGGAGTCGCTCGCGCTCCAGGAGCCCGCGCCACCACCGCCCAGAAACAAGTGAGTGCGGTAAGTAGAAGACCGCTGACATCGAAAACCAACCCTTCGCCGTCATTAACATGATCGCTGGCGGACCCTCGGGTGGTGACTCTAACGCTTCCCGCCGTCGTCATATCCGTAGCTATGATCAAAGGTCTTCAAGACCCAAGCCTGTGTACTCTCTGGAAGAGTCCTCGTGCTCGAAAGAGGATGACGTGGTAGGATTTACTGAGAAAGATTTAGAGCATATTGTAACACCTCATGGGGTCGGTGAAACCTCTGACTGCCCCGTGGTGGTTAGCTTAGACGTTCATAACCACATTGTAAAGAGGGTCTTAATTGATAGTGGAAGCTCTGTGAATGTTCTCCCGTACTCAACGTTCCAAAAGATGAATATAACTAACATTCCCCTCGAACCCCTCAGAACAGCCCTCGTTGGCTTTGGGGGTTCCGAGATCTTCCCTCGCGGACAGATTCGCTTGGCCACCTCATTTGGTCGCGCCCCACAGCGAAAAACTTTGAGCGTTCTTTATGCAGTCGTCGAAGTGGACCTCCCATACAACATCATCATTGGACGCCCGACCCTCGTGGATTTCAAGGCGGTTATCTCAACGTACCATCAGAAAGTCAAATTCTCCACTCCCGAGGGGACGGGCGAGGTTCTATGCAATGTTAAGGAGGCATGAGAATGTTATATCCTGTCCTTGAGGAGTCACAAACCCCCAGTAGAAGAGGGGATATGGCTTTTTCACACATATGGCTCCTCGACCTCACAAGGGGGGGGGGGGGGGAGGGGGGAGCCGGGGTGACCCTCAGGGATTCTCATGAGAATGAAGTGGATTACGCAATCAAATTAGCATTTCAGGTCACCAATAATGAAGCAGAATATGAGGCCCTCATCCAAGGGCTTAAAATCGCCCTACAGAATGGGGCCGTTCGGGTCACTGCTTACGTTGACTCCCAGCTGATTGCAAGTCAAATCGATGGCACTTATGATGCTCGAGAAGCCACCATGGTGCAGTACCTAGCAAAAGCGAAGGAGATTATACCTAAGTTTAAGGAATTCCACCTGCTGTAGGTCCCGCGGGCAGAAAATGAGCGTGCAGATGCCCTTTCCAAATTTACATCAGCTCTGGAAGGGTCTTGCGAGTGTCACGTCACGTTCCTTAGAACAGAAGAACCATTGATCAACGATGGGAAACCCTCGTACCAGGTGAGCATGATAGATCCGGTCGAGCCTTGTTGGCTTGATGACATCGTCAGATTCCTGAAAGACGGCACCTGCCCGAGTGACAAAGTAGAAGCGCGGAAGGTCAAATGCAAAGCTCCCCGATTCTCATTAGACAGCGAGGGTAGGCTCTTCAAGCGGTCTTTCCAAGGCCCGCCATTAAGGTGCCTAAGACCCTCGCAAGCCAAAGAAATGTTGCAACATGTGCGTAGTGGAAGTTGTGGGAACCATTGCGGCGGTCGAAGTCTGGCTAAGAAGGTATTGAGGAGTGGATTTTATTGGCCCTTAGTGTTGTAGGATGCCATCAGTTATTCTAAGAAATGTCCTAAATGTCAATTTCATTCCAATACCCCTCAACTGCCGACCGCTCAAATGATCCCTATTGATGTATCGTGGCCCTTTGACCAGTGGGGCATCGATATAGTGGGACCCCTGCCAATGGCGGTCGGACAAAAGAAGTTCGTGATCCTCGCTGTGGATTACTTCACTAAGTGGGCTGAAGCCGAAGCGGTTGCAAAAATAACGTTCAAAACTGTTAGGGACTTCATTTGGAAAAGCATCATTTGCAGATATGGTATCCCGAGGGTACTCATCTCAGACAACGGCTCCCAATTCATTGCAACTGACACACGAGAATGGTGCTACAAATTAGGCATCGAGTAACGCTTCACTTCCGTGGGCCATCCGCAGGCCAACGGTCAAGCAGAGGTAACCAACAGGACCATACTCCAGCATCTGAAAACGATGCTCGAAAGTAAAAAGGGCGAATGGGCAGAAGAGCTTCAAGGAGCCCTCTGGGCGTACCGTACTACCCCACGAGCGGCGACCGGGGAAACCCCTTACTCTCTCGTTTACGGTTTCGAGGCCATGATACCTGCGGAAATTGCTCAGGAATCCGTGCGCATCGCTTATTTCGAGCCTGCAATCAATGAGGATAATCGAACATTTGAGCTAGACGTACTTGATGAAAGAAGAAACGCGGCTTGGGCTCGTATTCATAAATACAAAGCGACGATCGCACGACAGTACAACAGACGTGTCAGGGAGAGGACCTTCCAGCTGGGGGACCTGGTCCTAAAAAAAGTGGAAGTGTCCAAACACGTGGGTAAATTGGATCGCAATTGGGAAGGCCCTTTCAAGGTCATCTAGGTACGTGCGAACAATACCTACCTGCTAGAGACTCTGCAAGGCGAGCGTCTCCCTCGACCATGGAATGCATGTAACCTTAGACGGTTCTACGTGTAGTTGCAATCATTGTAATTGCCCGTGCGAGGCACTCTGTAATTCCTTTTGACTTACAAACATGTCAGTGAGTATTTTCCAGTTCTTATTTACAATTTACTTGTTTTAATTAATGATCTGAATTATCAATTACATCAACGCCTGCGCCGTGTCCAGCGTCCTACACGACGAGCGACTTGATGACCACCTGATCCAGGCTTTTAAACGAGCGGACCCTTTCTAAGTTAATGCTCGGTGGGTCAAGGGCCTTTCATAGCGTGCATCTTGACGCTCATAAATGCACGCTCACAAGCGCACCGAACCCTTAAATGAGCGAGTCCTAGAAGGGGGGGTTGCTGTATGCTTAATTACACCAACTAGACGTTGGTCACTCTAGTTCGCACTCGTAAACCCCTCAAAGGCCCTCATTTCAAGGGGAATGCATACGCCCGCGGGTTACAGACACTTGGCCATTCCTCTCACGTATTCCTAAGTAAAAAATTCACATTACGGCTACGCTCGCCATTGCCTCACACTTAGCAAATCTCTTGGTGGATTCTTAAGTTCAAACTGAGAGCCTTATGGTAAAATACGGCCAGGGCACCCCCTTAGGGAACACCCTCGCGCTCACGCAATCCCATCTCAAACATTCGGACATCAGGATAATCAAACAGACAACACTCAGAATTCAACTTTGAAGAAAATGAAGCTTCATTATGTGCAAGAAAGGACTGCCAAAAGCAGAAAACAAGTAGTATATTATCGTTTTTCAGAAATCAAATACAAAAGCTTAAAGTGTTCGTAGTGGAAATGGAAATAAGCAGACAGAACTTTGGAAGAACAGAAAGGAAGCATCAGTGGGCTTCACTCTCGGGTTCCGGAGGAGCAGTTGACAGAGGAACAGAAGCCAGGACATTAGCGTCAGAAGCTTGGGCGTTGTTGGGACCAGAGCCATCTTGGGCATCCATGGTGGCACCTTCCTCTTCAATTGCCAGAGGCTCGAAGTCAATGGGGTTGGCCGCCATGTACTCGTTTTGGAGCATAACGACCAAGTCATTGTACTCCGGCTCGGTGAGATCATCATTTGGATCGCTAGGGGCCACTGGCTCGAAGTTCTCATCAAGATCCATCCTTAGCCGTTCGTCAGTGCGTGTGGATGGGGGTACTACGCCAAGCTTGGTCAGCTGGCCCACGGACTTCCAGAAGAAGCGGCGAGCATTGTCCAGGCAGTGCAAGTTTGCTGCAAAAGCGAACGCTTTAGAGCGCACGAACTTGACTACAGCATCCCAGGCGACCCTCGATTCCAGGCCTTCCATTTGCCCACGCAAATCAGTAAACTCTTTTCTGGTATCTTCAAACTACTGATTATGCTCGGCCAGATGCTTGTTCAATTCTTCATTGTCAGTCCTCAGCCGGTTGCGCTCCGTTTTAAACTTTTTATGGCGGTCATCCAGCTTCTGATAAGCGTCATCTTGATTCTTCAGCGCCCTCTTTACCCCCTCATGATCAAGTTTGAGCGACGTGAGCTCTGCCGAAACGTTGTTGTAATCCTCTTGCAGTTGACTAGGATCAGAGACACGCAGCAACCTCTTGTACTTGGCCTTGTGCTCGGAATAGACCTTCGCCCGCTTTTGCAGATTCTTCAGCCGGGGGAGTACCTCCTAAGAAGCCGTAAAAAAATGAAAGTTATTACAGAGATAATCCGAGAGTGAAAGTTATTAGTGAAAGTTCAAAGGTGTGCCGTTACGAGGGCATAGCAGGCATCGTTTGCCACCTGGGCAGCCTCCTGCTCGTTCAACTTGGTATGGTCCCCGGAGAATTGCAAATCTGTCACAACCCTCGTGACCAAATTACGGGTAGCCGAGCATCGCCTCAGTAGCACAGGACCCTCTTGTCTTGGGCGCCTGTACCGAGCATCGCTGTTGCAGCCATCCTTCCAAAAATCCTCATCCTCAGAGGATGAAGTATCGCCGCCCTCACCAAGCTGGTCCACCATTACCTCTTTCCCTTTTTCGATGATGGGAATAGCGTCCGACATCCTTTTCCTCTTCCCAGAATGCTCGGCCCGCACTGCCTCAAAAATTTGAACCGCGGAGCCCGAGCGGTTGCTGTTGGATGCGTGCGAGCCTGCTGGAGCGGGCGCCGCCGGAGCAACAGGGGAGGTAACGACTGGGACATCTTCGAGGGTCAAGTCCTCTATGTGTCCGTCCCCTCGGCCGCCAGCACAACGCCCCGGCTCTTGCCTAAGGCGGCACCCTCGGGGGGCATTTGGTGCCTGTTGGTTCTGGGGTGGTGGTTGCTGCTGCTGATTGGCCCTAGCTCTTTGAGCGCGCATAAGTGCTAGGATTCCCTCGGCGGTGGGTCCGGCCATTAGCAGCTCTGCGTCAACAAACGGAAGAAAAGTGAATGTTAGAGAAGTGTCATCGAAATAATTATCATAATACAACAGGGACAGGTTAGTGAGGCTGTTCTAAGTGTTAGAAGAGTTAGTTCCTAGAATCTAACCATCGAGGGCCATGATCTGAGCTGGAAGGCTGTTTATCATGTCTGGGGGATTTGAGAGCCCATATCGGGATAATATCCCCTCATTGCTCATTAGGTCCTTGGCTTTAATCAATCTCTTCTCGTTTTTCATCACGAGGGCCAGGCTCTTCGCCCAATGCTCGAAAAGTTTATTCCCGGATCTGTTCTTAACCAAAGGCCCTTCGCCGTGTACTATCCACCCTCGGTTAGCTCCAAAAGTCCCCCCGGGCGCCCCAACAAAAAAATATTTCTCCTTTTAATTCTCGCCATACGAAGTCGAGGGCGAGTCAAACATTTTAAGCCCTGACTTGGCTTGGGCGTAGTAAAACCCGTCTGTTGGAGACGAGCGTGGGGAGCGGGCCCCCTGAATTAGGATGTTGAAATTATCTATTGAGGGTAGGGCTGTCAATTTTGGACCCGACCCGACAACCCGACCCGACCCACCCGTTAAAATATCGGGTTAGGGTTGGGGTATTTCGGGTCCGGGTCGAATCGGGTCCGACCCGATTACAACCCGGGTAAGAGAGTGAAAATCGGGTAGGGTTCGGGTCCAACCCGGGTTGACCCGAAAAGTTCCACGGGTGACCCGATAACCCGGCCCAACCCCAAAACCCGGCCCAACCCGATAACCCGGCCCAAAATATATAAATAAATGTATTTATTCTAAATAATATATATATATATATATATATATATATATATATATATATATATATATATATATATATATTCTAAATAAGTATAAAATTAACTTTTCTTGTCTTATATTATTTGGTTTCGGATGAACATTGATTTGCATCGCTAATTATTGTGTTAGATTTAATATTTCCATTTTTAATGAGAAAAATATTTTATACTTTGAACTAATGTTTCTTTTACCTAATAAATAAATTTTATTTCAAATAATAGATTTATTTTAGTGTGCTAAATTGTTTAGGTATAGTTAACTAAATTATAAGTTTATAATTGAACACAAGTATCTTTACTTTTTGTTACAAGTTTTTACATTAAAAGTATATTAAACATAAATATAATAGAAATGATATACAAATGGCTATTTTTAAAAATCGGCTAGTAAAAAATATATATTTATTTATAAATATATGATTTTTGTTAAACATAATTAATTTATTTATATATCTTATTTCTTACTCCCAAAATATCTAGAAGATCATTTCATAAATTATTATCATTAACTTCTACATTTATGTTTATTTGTATTCCATATATATATAACATACACATTGCAAAGACTTTTTTTTTTTTTTATAAAATCTATAAAAAATATATTAGATATAATGGCTAGTTTTAAAAAAAGATTAGTAAAATAATTTTTTGTATAAATATGTGATTTTTGGTATACACAAATCATTCATTTCTATATCTTATTTCTTACTTTGAAAATATTTAGAAGATCATTTTGATCAATTTTCTTGTATCAAGATGTTATGGGCTTTGTGAATTTTCTTAATAGTTATAGTGATAGCTTTCACTATAATTAACCTTATTCTAGATATCCAGAGAGAGAATTGAAATTTAATTACCATCATTATATTTCTCATAAATCCCATTATGATTAAACTTAAGCAATTAGAATTGCACTATGATTAGTTTAGTAAAAAATATATAATTCATTCTAAATAATTTTTATGTATCTAATTTATATTTTGCATAATTGTCCTAGTAATTGAATTTTATTAAATTTATATAAATAAGAATTTAAATAGAATTGATATAAAATTTAATTATAGTTACACTTAGAATTAGATTTTAATTAAGACTATAAAATTTTTTTTTAATGTGGGTATAATTTATTAGAGTTAGATTTAGAATTTGATTAAAATTAGACTTGTAACAAAATTCCTATCCATAATTAAGTTTTATAAAATTTTAATAATAATTTATAATACATATTGGTTTACATAATTAACTTAATTAAACACTAGTGAAATCATTATTGTAAGGATATTTTGACGATAAATAAATTTCAAAAAAAAAAAATTATTCTATAAACATGTGATTATTATATGAGAATAATGTGATTTATAATGTCAATATTATATGATTTGTCTATATTTATATTTTTTTAATTAGAAAGATATATATGATTGTAATATGATTAGAATTAAACGGAGTTTATGGACAAAAAGAAATATATTTATTTGGACTTAAAGAATTAGAATTGCATTATGATTAGTTTAGTAGAAGATATATTATTCGATCTAAACAATATTTATGTATCTAATTTATATTTTACATAATTACCCTATCGATTGAATTTATACAAATATAAAATTTAACTATAATTACATTTAGGATTAGAACTTAATAACATTTATGTATTAATTAAAATTTTTTTTTTTTATCTATCAAATCTTATAAACTATATATTTTTATATATCTATACTCTATTATTAAGTGCTATACCTAATTGTGGTATCTTGGTGTCCTATTTTCTTATTTTTAAATTTCTCTTTTTTTTTATGTGTATCCGTTTTCTTCTCTCACATTCTTTTCTCTTTTTTTCTCTATTTGTTTATTTTATCACTTCAGAAATATATTTATAACTTATCTTTTCTCTTATCTCATTTTAATTTTTTTTCTTTTATATATAATTTTTATCTTTTTTTAAAGATAATGTTGTTTGTTATATTATCTTTTCATGCTATTTATTTATTATAATTTAATAAGTATATTAAATATAATTATAAAATATATATTAATATAAAAATTATTTTTAATATATTTAAATCATAAAAAAAATTAATTTACACATGCAACGAATATGCCACAATTAAAATTACTAGTTGTTATTAAATTTTACAATAATTTAAATATAAAATAAACTTTAAAAAAATCAAAAAAAAGGAAAAAAGAAAAAGAATGTGGATACTATATAAAGAGAGAACCCTAATTTGAAGACATTTCAACACCTCTGCCTCTGCTCTCTTCTTCTCCGCACCATTGTCGTCTGTCATCTTGGTGCCCCAACACTTTCTCCACCGCCTGGCTGCCTCGCCTCTGCAACTCTCATCGCTCCGCCAGCACGCCGCCATCATCAATACCCTCCACCACGGCAGAAATTGCCAGCTCTGTTTCCTTTCTTCTCAAATGCGCCGCCTCGCCTCCGCCATCATCAACGGCCGGCCACCACACCGCCATCATCAACGCCCCGCCACCACACCGACACGGCGGAACTCGTTTGCTCTGTTTCCTTTCTTCCGATGCCTGCTTGCAAATCTACTTGTCTTTTATTTTAAGATTTCTTCCCCTTTTGTTTCCATTTCACTTTTCTTTTTTCTGGGTTAATTTCTTCTTGTTCTGATTGAATGGATTTGAGATTAGGAGGATCAATGGTAAATAAAATTGAAAGGTGCGGTTGGCCTGCAAAAAAATTTAATTTGTTCTTTATTTTTTACAAATTTGCTTGCCTCGGAAATCTTCTTGATTGTCTAAACTTTGATCTAAATTTGGTATACTTTACCTGGAAAAATACGATTTTTTCTTGAAAAGAAAGGCAAAGATTCCCTCAATTTTATCCCATTTAAGTCTGAATTAATTTGAATGTTCTTCTTTCTCAGACTTAAGCAGAAAAGGGAAAAGGGAATCTGATAGGTTCGAATTCAAATCGGGTCGGGTTTATCGGGTGGGTTCGGGTTATCAGGTGACCCAAAAATGAATCAGGTCAACCTGAACCCAACCCTAACCTTATAGCATCAGGTTAGGGTTGAGGGTAATGGGTTCAATTCGGGTTCGGGTCGTGTTCGGGTTGAGATTTTTGGTGTTGCCCCCCTGCTTCAACCCGACCCGAACCCACCCGACCCACCCGAATTGACAACCCTAATTGAGGGCTCATGACCTGTGGCCCTCATCAGGATCACGAACGCATTTATCAGAGCTATGCCATTAGGGAGAATCTAGGAAGGGCTGAGAACGAGGTAGTTGCAGATAGCAGCGACGGGGGGTGGAATTGGGAACCTCAAACCCCCAGCCAGGATGGAGTCTTGGTAGACGTTCATGATCCTCGGTGGCGGATGGTTGGCCCTATCTCCCTTCTCAGGGAGGCGCATTGGGAACACAACCTCGTCCCAGTACACTCTGGTCCTTAGATCCTTCAGATCTTCGAGCGTCAATATGCTCTCAATGTCATCCGGTGATCTATCTGTCTGGTGGGGATTATTTTACCTCACTCGCGTCGCAGGCTTCTTCTCCATCCTTTGGCGCTTGCGGGGAGGCTCGCCACCAGCTTGACGCTCAGAAGGCCCTACACCGCCCTTGGGAGCCGCAATTGCTACTGTAATTTGATGGTCTTGCGACCACACAGCACTGTTCAGTACGGGGAGTACCCTCTCCCCCTGCCTCTGCATCTCGATCACCAAATTCATCTCCTCAAAAATATGATCCACCCCTTGGGGATCCCGCTCGTTCATCCCTTGAACTGCAGCGTTTAGTTCTTCATCCCCAGCCTCTACGGGAGCCCTTGCCAATGGAATGGCAGTGGGGATTGCATCATCAAGGGAGACCCTCGCTATTGGAACAGCTGTTGGAATATCACCATGAGGAGAAGAACTCCTCACAGACATCTCCTCTATCTCATCCGCCGTTTGGTCTACGCTATTGGCCGCCATTACTGGTTCTTGTTCTTGAAGGGGAAGCTTTTAATAGAAATTCAACGAAGAAGAAGGATTACGGTTTGGACCCAGTGACCTAAAAGTTTTCTCACACGCAGAGCTACGCCTAAATCAACCTAAATCTAGGGTTAGTATCAGAGTTTTTGGAAAGTTACCTAAAGCTGAAGATGGGGTTGCCTGGAAAAAAGTCGCCGGAAATCTCTGAAACTTGCAGGGAAAGAGCTGAAATGCTTTGGAGGATTTTGGAAGCGTAAAGAGTAAGCAAGCCTTAAAAATCCCTATTTATAGGGGAGAAATAGGCGTTTAATCAGGATAGGAATTCAAAATGCAATCATTTCCCGCTTAAAAAATCCCTCCACTTTTGGTAACCGCCTCACACGTCCCGGAGTTCACGCGCCCACTCAGCCGTACACTCGCCCACATCTCCACTTCGTATTAAATGCGGATGGGACTTCATTTATGGCCGTGTCAGGGGATGTCCGTTATTGAAGATGGACCGACACTTCATTCTCTGAGGCTTGACCCTCGAATATTCAAAAGACAGGGCCCGCCTCTTTAAATTCTACAGTATGCTCAAGTGCTACTACAGAATTTGGGGGGCAAATGATGAGGCCGGAATACGCTCGGATCAGCACGGTACACGTGTCACGGTCTGGAGGATCCGACGTTCTAAACGCTCGCGGTAATGGGCTCATGGGTCCAACCCGGCCCTTTCCCTATACCTCTTCCCCAAGCAACACTTGCGTGCCTCGGCCTAAGTCACGAACATGGGCTCCCCCAATAGTCCTCTCGAGTGCTCGCATCAACGATCCTGGGGATGCTTTACGCCAAGATTCCCCTCCTTCCATACCAGGGACGCCCTCGGCAATCACGCTCATGTGTCGACGACCCTGAAGCTCGGGCGCCCATCGCCGGTGGCCCCCCGCCAGGGGCCCATCGAGCGCAACCGACGCTCGTGTTGGTACTCCAAGGTATCTCTTCGAGGATCGGTCCCTGAAGCATGGATTGCCCCTTCCACGAGCCCTTCTAGAGTACGGGAAGCAGGGTTACACAACTGTACGTTCACTGCTCGCTAACCACTTCTGACACAGCGGAGGCGCGCACCTCGTACCTGCCCTGCAATAGGCTTTTCAGAGCCATCACTTTCACACCGTCTCAGGTCGCCACGTGTTAGGGCAACACAGGTTTGGGGACCACTAGGTCAAATTACCCAAAGCACCCTCACCCCTAACATATAAATAGGGAGAAACACATGCTTTCTTGCCCAAGTCATCTTCTTCCCTAAAACCACTTGCACCGAACTAGGGTTTTTCTCCATTGCTGCATAATCAAGCTTTGCATACTTCACCATTTCACCACACATTCATCCTTGGTGTTATCCTAGCTGGAAGAACCCACGCTGTCAAGGAAACCCAGTTCTTGAGGCATTACAGCCTGTGATGGTCTTCCCTTTCCTTTAAACAAATCTTGAAAGTGTTGGTTGCATTTTAGGAATCCTTTTCCTGCAACATCAAACTTTAATTTAAAAATTAGTATATTTATAAATTTGAAGTTTAATCGAACTCATTTTCAATTAAACTAAAAAATATACTTGTTTAGTTCTTTATAATTTAAGAAATATTTAAAGAAATTAAGAGAATATTTTTCTTTATTTTAAATTAATAGTGCTAGACATGATTTTGATTTATTTTTATACTTAAATAAATAAAAATTAGTTTAAAGATATTTTACTTTATCTATATATCATGAATTTAAATTAAATTAAACATATGAAAACTATTACAAAATTAAAATAAAAATATGTGGACAAATTTGAACTTTTCTGAGCAAATTACTGTCTAACAATATATATATATATATATATATATATATATCAAAAAAACAAAAGCGAAAATCAATGTGATACAAGGCGCTCAGAAGGGTTTGGGAGCTTTGAATTACATTGCATTTAAAGCTCAATAATCAATTAAATTTATTTTCATATTTGAATAATTCGAAACTATGAAAATAGTAGTTCCTTGGGCAAAATTGCACTAATTGAAGTCAAATTGCACTAATCGCATACCCAAATCAAAGGCTACCTTAAGTTAGAACATTCGTATTACACTAATTTGAACATCATCAACACGTATGCAATCAGAAGTTGTGCGTTTGGCCATACTTCGTCGTACGACCGAGAAGTCTGAACGTTTGTTTAGACTAATTCTTGATTCGAATAATTTGATGTGTATTAGGAATTTATTTTTTCAGCTTTGCTCAGCTGAGCACTGCGACTTATAATTTTGTACTTTTTATGTATCAACGTTATTCAACGCCTTGGATCATATCACTTTTTATTTTGATTTGAGTTTCGATTGGCTTATATAGGAAGAGGTTTTGGCAATAACTTTATTGTTTCTTGAACTAATTTAATTTAAAAAAAAAAAGTCAAATGCCCTTTCTATATTTTACATGTTACAAAATTAAAACGATTTAACGTAACTAAAAAGAAATTTTATGACTATTGATACATCTGAATGTATTGAGTGCATGCTGATGCTCTTCCACTAATTTGCACCTCATTTTTTCTATGGTAAAATAAGAATTATTAATATAGGATCACAGCTGATGATTAGCTTAGTACGTATACTGGAGACAGTGAGACTCCACCAACACCAATTACAAATAACTCAAAATGCACCGAGTGAATCCTAATATGCTCTTATGAGTATGGTTCTTTTTAGGTAATTAAATTTACTATCCTTCATCTTTTGTGTTCTCAAATTATGAAAATTTCTTCAGGTTTTTTGTTGATTAATTTGTTTGATTTAAGAGACTTCATGGCTTTTGAGAAGGATTTTCTTATTTCACTGTGCAAACAATACATCGTACAAGACTACATAAATACAATATACATCTAAGCTAAGAAAGGAAAGTAAATCAAGGAGTATAGACACACGATTACATAAATCCTTGATTTCTAGTTTCTATATGTTTACACTCCCCCTAAAGTTGTATCGTCGAATCCCCGATGTGCAACTTGCTCAAGACTTCTCCAAAGATCCTCCCGTTAACTTTTATCTAAATATCTGCCAGTTGGTCCTCTGATACGAACGGAAGTTTAATGACCCCTTCCTCAATCTTTTCTTTGATGAAATGTCGGTCTACCTCCATATGTTTCGTCCGGTCGTGCTGCACGGGGTTTTCTGATATACTGATCGCAGTTCGATTATCACACTTCAGGCTACATGCTTTGGTTGGAGGAATGCCAATCTCAGTGAGTAATTTCCACAAACAAAGGACCTCTGCTACTCCACGAGCTATCCCTCGTAACTCCGCCTCTTCACTCGAGAGGGCCACCACTTTCTGCTTTTTACTTTTCCACGTTACAATGTTCCCCCCAACTAACGTGAAGTAGCCAGAAGTTGATCTCCGATCGCCTGGGCTTCCGGCCCAGTTTGCATCTGTGTAGGCTTGGGCCTGTCTAGTTAGGTCCCTCTAACCATGTTAGCCACGAGATATCTCGGATTCTAACCTGTATGCTCAGGTTCATACCGTTTGGGTGGGACACCTCTATTTGATCGAGGTGGCAACACATATCTTTCTGTAACACTTGTATTGCTCTCCTTCTGTATCTCAACCTCCCCCTGTTCACCGCTGCTTCCTGCTTTGTTAGGATCATAAGGAATAACTGAATTGGAACTGTCCGAGGTCTGACTACTAACCTCAGGATTATTCGTCGGGTAACGGGGCTCAGTGGAAGGATCAGAGGGCTGTACTGCAGGAGATGGTGGCTAGGTGGTTCCGCCTACTTGCTCTGTTAGGACTGTGTCTGGCCAGGGCAGTGCTAGCACCCTACCCAGTGGATCTTGTCCCCTGTTCTCCCTCTGACCACTGAGTGGGGAGGAAAAGTAATACTATGTCTCAACAAAATCACAATCCATAGTGGTATACATACGACGAGAAGGGGGATGATAGCACCTACCCCTTTTGATGTACCCCATACCCCAAGTAAACACATTTAATCGAACAAGGATCAAGTTTAGTGCGCGTGATTTTCGGGAGATGGAGAACCACGAAATACCTGAACACCCATGGCTGTAGAGTTAAGAAAGACGGGATGTTGACTTGGCTGGCTAAGCATTTTAAAGGGGTGTCAAAGTTTAGGGGCTTTAAGGGTAGTCGGTTAGCTGGGTAAAATGAGGTAGCAATGGCCTCGGGCCACATGGACTGGGGACAGTGTGACTCGATGAGAAGTGACCAAGACATCTCAAGTAGCTAGCCGTTCTTTAGTTCGGCTACCCCTCATGATGTGGGGTATGTGGACACGAGGTTTGGTGGATCAACCCATGGTCATAGAAGAACTGTTTTAGGGTAAGTTCACATATTCCCCTCCGTTATCAGATCTAATTAACTGGATATGAGATTAATACTGCATACGTACCAAATTAAAAAAACTCAATGAATGATAGAACATCAGCCTTATTTTTGAGAAAATATACCCAAGTCATCCGAGAACAATCATCAATAAAAAGAACAAAATCCTTAAGACCATGACTTGACTCAGAGTTCGGAGCAGGCCCCCATACATCCGAATGAACTAGAGAAAACACAGTTTTAGACCTAGAGTTTGAAATAGGGACTGACTGTTTATGACTCTTTGCAAGAATATATGTCTCACAAGAAAACTGACTATCTTTAGAGAATAATTGAGGAAATAACAACTGAAGGTAACCTAACGAGGGATGACCCAAACGATGGTGCCACAACCACTGTTGGCGGTTCAATGTCCCGTGAGCAAGTGCTGCAGGCCCTTATTGAGCCACCTCATCGACGTAGTACATCCCACGTTCCTCAGTACGATGCCCAATCACCTTCCCCGATCGAATATCTTGCAATAAATAGAACGAAGGGAACATTAGCACCATGCAGTTCAATTCTTTCGTAAATTGGCTTATAGAAAGGAGTTTGCAGGACATGCTTGTAACATAAAGACAGTTTTTTAATTTCAAACTTGGTGACAAGGTCACCGTCCCCGCACCTCTACCGAGGAAAGACCCCCGTTAGCATTAAGGATCCTTGTTTTGGGTGGGGCCATGTAATTCTCCAAATCTACTTGATCATAAGTCATTGTATCTGTGGCCCCACAGTAAAAAATCCACCGGGAATTCCTTTTAGCACCTCGCGTGCTGTACCTACTTTATTTTGATTTAAAATAAGATCCCTTTTACAAACAAATTGGGTAAGGCGCCCATTCATACAAGGGGAAAATTCAAGAGCTAAATCGTAAGAGTTACAAAAACTAGGGGCATAATTCTTATCCTTTCCCTATACCTAGATGAGCCTCTCCCTTCTCTTCTCCATTATCCGTCGCCATCTCCGTGTTGCTGCTTTCTGCCCCTCCATGGCTCCCTTTTGTCTCTGCCTCATTCCCACCGGTGGTGACCGATGCCGCGCCGTATCTCAGCATCGCGTTGTCCCGGCGCCAGCTTCTCCACCCATCTGACCACCCGATTAACTCGTAGCAACCTTCTTTTGAGTGGTCGATTCATTTGCAATGGCCGTAGGTTACCGACCCATTCTCGCTACTGTGACTCCGGCGTGGCGTCACCGGCTTCTGTCTTGGCGGTCCATTTACCGGCGCCTACCTTGGCAGCCTGTTTCACGGCTTCTCGCGACCAGTCCCTTCTTGCCCCTGACTTCCGGCGGCTAACCCTGTTCCGATGCCCATCTCTAAAGCAAATTATGAACTCTGACCCCTCATCATCTCACGCCGGTTTCCTTCTCGCCATGGTGGCATATGCTTTCTCAACTGTTGGTAATGGGTCCTCTTTCAACAGGTCCTGCCACTACGAGTCATATTTATCTTCAATCCCGGTGAGAAATTGAAATAATTGGGTCTTAGATCTAAGCTGATTGAAGACAGTGATGTCCCGTTCACCGGTCATTAGGTTGGGTTGCCGGATCTTGATCTCCCTCCAGATCCATTGAAGGCTGCTATAGTATTTCTCGATTCTATTTGTTCCTTGTCTCATATTGTTGGCTCTGACCGTAAGGTCGAATATCTGAAGGTCGTCGCTGCTTTGACTGTAAGTGGAGTTTATTCCATCCCACAAGGTTTTGGCCGAGGGGCATTCTGTGAATAGGGTAATTAATTCCGGCTCCATGTTGTCTAGGAGCCATGTACAGACAGGGGCGACTCTAGGATTGTGAGATAGTGGAGTCAAAACAATTTAACTGCTAATAAAAAAAAATATTATTAAAAAATAAAATATTTAATTTTCAAATTATCTTCAAAATTTAACTACTAATAAAAACTATAAATATTATTAAAAAATAAAATATTTTATTTAAAATATTTATTTTATAATTATTCTGTATGATATTTTATTTGTACTAAATTCATCCATATTTAAGGGGATGTTTGCAAACTTTACGCCAAAGTTAAAAGAGAAGTGAAAGTTGTAAAAAATTGCAGTAGAAAAAGCAACGAGTGTTTGGAAAAAAACATGATAAGCAGAAAAATAATAAGTGAAAACAAAAGTTGATAATCACTTTTAACTTTTATGAAGTTACTAATTTACTCTAAAATATTTTGAAACATTCATGAGTATTATAATATAATTTAAGTATTATATTAATATAAAAATTATTATAAATTATTATAATTTTGTATAAGATTATTTGTAATTAATCAAACATAGAATTATTCTATATGTACCTTTATTCATAAATTTATAAAAATTAAGAAAAGAGCAAATTTACCTTGTAATTGCAGATTTTTTAATTATGAGACTTTTTGAAATACAATAAGAAGAGAAAAAAAAAAAGATATAAATAATAGAAAAAGAAAAGACGTAATTAACATATAAAGCATAGAGTTGTATTTGTATGTAAAAGGTTAATTTAAGAATATTAGTGTTTTAATCAGGATATTGTTGTCAAAATAGAATTTTAAATAAATATAGAGAAAACCGTAAAATCTATAAGTAGATTCTAACTTATTTCTACTTAATTTAATCAGAAATTGATTTTTCAAACATTGCAAAATTGTTATAGATAATCACTTATCTAGTTTTAAATTTAAGAGGGTCAATACAAATTTTTTCATTTTTATGTGGGGTCAAAAAAGTTATTTTTAAAATAAAAAATGTGAAAACATATAAAAAATATATAAATACCTAATTAAAACTTTTTTCTCAGTGGGGTCAATTGACCTCACTTCTCTCCACGTAGAGTCGCCCTTGCGTACAAACGATAAGGTCTGTTTGTTCCCATTTGGGGTATGCCGGCGAGTCAGATGCCCGTCGTGGTGGGGCTCCGATGAGATGGCTGAGTTTCCCTCTCCCTCCAATCGCCATCTTCATTAAACACGACCAAAGAGAGTAGTTAAATTGATTTAGTTTAATGCTGATAGAAACTGATTGTGGCATGTGATTTTGATTGTTTTTGGGTTGGGCTTGTAGGTTGTTGATGAGATTGGCTAATTGCGTGGCCAAGGAATCGATGGGCTGTTCCGATTCCTTGCCGACACTGGACTGAATGCTGCTGTGTTCGGTTATAACCGAGAAAGGTATGGGTACATGCTGAGCAAGGTTCGGATCCTCAAAGGATCGTCGCCCGCTCTGATACCATGTTTGATTTAAGAGACTCCATAGTTTTTGGGAGGGATTTTCTTATTTCATTGTGTAAATAATACATTGTACAAGACTGTATAAATACAATATACATCTAAGCTAAGAAAGGAAAGTAAATCAAGGAATATAGACACACGATTACATAAATCCATGATTTCTAGTTTTTTATATGTTTACATAATTATGTAAACCCTATGGTTCATGATTCAAGTAAATTAACAAGAATTATAATATGAGAGGGATGAAGCCAAAATTAAGTCTCCAGTCTCCACGTGTTTGTATTTGGTAGGCCCAAGAGGGTATTGAGGGTTCCTCTCGACCAACCTCCGCAAGACATAAACCATCTTGTTCGATTTGAAAACCTATCGACCCAACCTTGGGGACTTGACCTTTCCCTTAAAAAATGAGCCCCTTGGTTAGTTCATCGAACCCACTTGCTTGAAGGCACATATGCTCGCAACCCTTTTCCAGATAAAGTTAATTATGATCAATCGCTTAATCAAATATCGATCAGTGATCTAAAATATTCGTAGAAATCTCGAAATCCGAGAAAAACTTGATGGCTATGTCTAGCCATACACAACCGCCATTGACTTCCACACGGAAGTATGTGGAGTGATTTATATAAATAATAAAATTTGAAATATATATTTTGTAATCGATAAAAATTGTGGGAGATTTTTGTTTCTTTACTAAAATTCTCGGGACTAGCCTTATATGTTCATAGAATTCGAATCTCCATGGTAGGTTTGGCATTGGGTGGGTACTACTATCCCCAGTCTTATTTGAACTCAAACAATATCCAAAGTTTTAAAATTCAAGTCCAATTCAAATTCAATATATGCAAATCAAACAAATTTTTATTCAAACTAAACCAATTTGGATGGGATGGATATCTAAACCGGGCATTTTCTAAAAAAGGTGTTCTTTTTTGCGTGTATTTCAAGATTGGTGTGATTTTGAAGTATATTGCAAATCTGGTGTGTTCCGTCTTTCGGAAACGCGGAACACCATTAAAGTATTTTTTTCCGCAAATTTCGCGTTGTTCCGCCTTCGTCTTAAGCGGAATTATTGTTTTGACGGAGTGAACCCGGAGGCGCCACGTGGAGGCTGTGACTGTTCATTAATAGTAATTCCGCAAGTGACGATTGCGGAATTGGGCTGATTTTGGGTCTTCAGATTTTCGCGATATTTCGGGCAGCTTTCGCGAGAATTTGTGTGGACCCGAAATTTTTTGCTTTTCCCCCACCACTCAGCCGGTTAAATTATTTTAGTAAATTTAAATTGTAAATATGAAACAGTTATTCCGCAATTAAGAAAGGCGGAATTTGAAGACTAAAGTAAAACCTCTCATTATTTTGAAATGTTATCTACAGCTATTCCGCTGGTGTTGAAAGTGGAATATTGCAGTAATTCCGCTATCAAAATATGCGGAAAATGTTAAATTTTGAATATTAATCATTCCGCTATAAAATTAATTGAATAGTTATACGTTCTGTAAAAAAACGGACATATAAAAAGTACAAAGTTAATTGTGCGTGTATTTCATCCATGATAACTTTTTCCAGATTTTGTATATCCTTCATGTCGTCACTCGGCCTTCTGAGCATGCTGAAATAATGTAGATATATCTAAAATGGACCCGGAACTTGTTACGCAACAGCGACATGAAGGATATAGCAAATGAAAATAATTTTGGCTGTTAAGACAATTTTGAGTAATAGGTTGAAAGCAAATGAAAATAATTTTGGCTGTAAAGACAATTTTGAGTAATAGGTTGAAAGACCGCGGTGCTGAAAATTGGAATCAAGGCAATGTGGACATATTAGATTGGAACGGTTCATTGAAGTACCATTATGTTACTTTTGAATATCTTGGTGAAAGATGTGAAAAAAGTGTTAAACAAAGAATACGATAGACGAAAGGACAAAAATACATAGACGTAATGAAAGGAAACATTATTAATTCATCACGGATATAGAAGAAAAAACATAGTAAAGCAGCTTATACATGCATGTTAAAACGGTTACAGCACAAAATGGTAACTTCAAACGAGGACGCCTCATTGTATGGCTCGTCTTGCTGCCGCCCTTGCCCTCGCTCGAGTCTGAGATCGATCTATTTCCATCGAAAATCTCGTGGTACGGTCCCTACCTGCATTTCCCCTTCTTGCCCCAGACCTTTTTGGTCGTTCCTCGTTCGTGTTTATCAAATGAAATGAAGCCTCTGGCCAATATTCTTCATCCCAAATCGGGAAGAAACCTCCCCCGTAAGTAGCCAAATAGTGATCAAGCTCGTAATACCAGGCGACGTAATCAGCAATTGAAATTTTAAATGTCCTAGCCGCTTTCATGACATGGGAACAAGGGATCCCAGAGCGTTGCCAAAACCCACAAGAACAAGTATTTTCGGTTAAGCAGACAATATGCTTTCGTGAACGCCTCCTTGATCCATCAGTTTGAGTAATAATCTCAGCTCTATAATCTCTATGGTCGAACAACTGAGCTGTATGAAGACCACAATTTTTCAGATTGGTGTCCAGTATTTTCCATGCATAATCTGTCCAGTGGTGGGCGACTGTTTTTGATTGTAGGCCACTTTTCTGGCGGTCCACGAAATATTGGGCCGTTCGGTTCAATGTAGCCTCCACAATCGGTATAATTGGTAGACGGCGGACATTTTTGAGGACCCCGTTGAAGCATTCCGAGATGTTTGTTGTTGTCATCCCGCATCGCATACCGTTATCGTGTGATACCGTCCACATTTCTGGCTCCAAATTGTCAAACCATTTGATTGCTAGTTGGTCTTGAGCAGAAATCTGCCTCATTATTCGATCATACATTGATTTGTCCATCGCGTCCCCCGCTTGCCAACATAGATCCTTCAAACCTTGATCGTGGGTGGCCTTGTAAAAATTGGAGCAAATATGACGTAGGCAATATCGGTGGCACCCTAGAGGCTCATTGAATTCTGGCGTTAATGATATTGCTGATATAATGGCTCTGTGCCTGTCGGATACAAGACAGATTCGTCTATTTGGTAGGGAAAAATGTTTGGCCAAGTGAAATAAGAAGAAACGCCATGCTGTCTCTGTTTCATCGTCAACCAAGGCGTATGCAAGTGGAAGAATATTTTGATTTGCATCAATTCCCACAGCCAATAATAATTTGTGGCGATATTTCGTGTACAGGTGTGTCCCATCTACGCTTATCACCGGGCGATATTTTGATTTGCATCTATGCACGGTTTGAACGACCAGAAAACATGCCTGACCATGTACGTGTTTGGGACAGGTGACCGATAAATTGGACTATGCATCCACTCAACCACGGTGCCTGCGGTCAAATTCAGCGTTAGATACATTAGATGCCTTTAAAAATTTTATGAAAATGCACAGTTTGACGTGTATATTTTGTACCTGGATTCCAACGTTTAATTGCTTCCATGAAACGTGGCAATTTTTGTACAGAAGTATCCCATGTACCAAATTCTATTGCCCGTGCCTTTTTTAGACCCTGCCAAGCCTTAGAGTAAGAGATATTTATCCCGTAAGTACTGTGCACTTGAGCTTGGACATTACTGACTGCATATCCGTAGTCTGTTCGAACGAATGGTAAGATCAAACTTGCTACGAAGGCCGAGCACAAATTAGCATGATCATTTGTTTGCTGAATCGGCAGACAGTAATGTGTTGGTGACAACTTTGTTATTTTCCAGTACCCTTTTCCTTATCTCAAGCTAGCTCGTAGTCTACACGGGGAATTTTGGTCCTTGCATGCAACATGCCACGTCTTCGGCCTACTCTCACAAACATCGTACTCCCTCTTGGTCCATCTGATGGTGTGATCGTTTACCGCGGCAATGACGTGTGCTTTGTTGTTAAAGATCATCCCAGCTGTTAATACTCCGGTATTTCTGTCGTACACCATGCTAGACAGGTCCGTCGGAACGTCAACGGAATTTGGTGGCACCTTCGGAAACATATCTAGTAGATATGCACTGACATTTCGGATGTTGCCACTAGGTTCGGGCTGGCTCGTGTGGATCGGGTCATGGCTAGGGATGTCATGGTCGTAGGCAGTATGAGACGACGAAGGTTGCGCTAGGCCACTATGCATCCCACGTATTAACTCCACTTCGTTCCCCGTCAACCACATTATCATCTGCTGTGTCAGAAGGAATAGTTTGAGCATCGTCACCCTCTTCGTCGTCTGAGTTCGCCAACTCTTCGTCTCGATAGGAATTAGCTAATGGATCCGCCAAATTTGCCTCGGTCGGGCGTGAGCCTGCAGGGATAACACACTCCTCCTTGTGTGTTGAGTCAAATTGGTTGAAGTAGCTTGTCGTTGTGGCATTTTGATCCGCATAAATTTCTGGGCGTTGTACATGATCCTCTTCTTCGTGTGCATTGTAATCAAAGGTCGGTTGGTAAGGTTCATTCAAGTTGAAATGTAGTGACGCAGATGTGTGACCTTGATCGTTGAAAGCCATCGTTGTTAGGCCCTCTGAATTATCGGTAATGCCGGGTACGTTTTGTTGGGATATCATGGACACATAATTGCACATATCGTTTCCGTATTCGGATTGAACGAAGATCGGCACGCACTTTAATCGCCGCGACGGGTTAGTGAAGTAAGCTAACTCACTGTCATTTGAAATTTGGACAAGCTTCTCCATTGGGGGGTCACGTGAAATTAGACAAGAAGCTGAAATTTTGATATTGTACAACTCACGATGAATCTGCAGATAAGTGAAAATGTGATCGACTAAATGCTTTACCACATATAACAATTTAATTTCTGTAGGACAAGGGGGGCAATGTGTTATTTCAAATGCAATGTAGAGCAATTTAGATGTCATACAACACACTCATTTTCAATTTTCCCAAAAAAACCTTACAACTTTACTTGTTAAGCTCACTCAGTCGTACAACATTATTCAACCCGACCTAACAGCCCCCCTCTACGCATTTTACACAACCACCCTAAGTTCAATATTTGTCACCTAAGTTCAATATTTGTCAGTATAAACAACCAACCATAGCTGAAAATATTCAAATGAGTTTGTTAAATGTACAATGTTATATCATCAATCACCATAAGCCTAGTATTATATGGTTAAAATTATCATTGGTTGGTCAGTCTAAAACGCCCTTCTCACTGCCTTAAACTTTTGGACTTTACCTAATAAAAAATTATCACTAATCTTGACTAATCCTTAGCCTCTATTCGTCTAAAAAAGTTTTAAAACAAATGGTGGGCCTGTATTTGTAATCCTAAGCCAACCTAAATTGTTGTAACAACAGGTGGACCTAATAAGCAGTCATGTACCCTCCTTCACACCGAAAAGCTACAAAATACAATGTTTGTGCTGGCTTCTTAACCTATGGATTTCAGCTGTTGGGGACCATCAAAGGGACATTGTAATGAAGAATCAAAAAGCTCCGACAGGGACTTTTGAGGGAAACGGTTTTGTGGAACAAATCCAGGACCACTTCTCAACCAACTTTCCAAATGTAGTTAATCTATTGCACAATCATACAAACATTGTCGATTGAACCCCTATTCCGAAAAAAATTAATAAACTTTGGAGCCTACCAATAAACTTTTATCTACATTCAGGGCACACACTCGTAACAAACCATACCCACATTCCGGAAAAAAACAATAAACCTAACAAAATTGAAGCCTTTTCCCAATTTCAAGCCAAAGTGGAGAGCTAAAGGTGAAATGTTTTACCTCAGTCGTCGATTCAATGCTCGAATTTGGGTAGTCAGAGGTTCAGTCTTCCAGACCAAAAAATTTTTGGACGAACGGTTACACCAACACAGCGAGACAAATCTGGGGCCGATTTGATAAAAGTCATCAACAAACTTCAAGCGATTTGCTATTCTTTCGCCCTTAAGAGCAGTAGTTTCGCAGCAGTAAAAGAGAGAAGAAAATGAGTGGAAGGTTTTCGTGAAGGGAATTTCAGTCTTCAAATTCCGCCTCTCTTAATAGCGGAATCACTGTGTCAAATAACCAATTTTAAGTTACTAAAACACTTTAACGGGCTGATTGGTTGGGGGAAAACAAAAAACATGGCCCACACAAAATCTCGCGAAAACTGCCCGATATATCGCAGGCCAACGATCACCCTTATTCCGTTACCATAGTATGCGGAATTACTGTTCATCCCAGGTCAAGGCGTGCACGTGGCGGATCGTTGTTGATGCATACAACACAGTAGTTCCGCTTTACACGAAGGCGGAACAACGCAACATTCTCGGAAAAAAAAAAACTTTTATTGTGTTCCGCCTATCGCAATGGCGGAACACACCAGATTTGCAATATACTTCAAAATCACACCAATTTTGAAATACACGCCCAAAAAGACACCTTTTTTAGAAAATCACCTATCTAAACCCATTCAAAATTTGAAAATCCGTATAAAACCCATTGTCAGGCGGTCCAGGCTTACCTCCAAGATTGTACAGTTTATAAAGTAAGAATAGATTTTAGAAGGGGTTTTAACTAAAAGTTGTTGTACCTGTACATGAAAAAAGGGATGTATAGCGCAAGTATTGGAAGAATAACTACTACTATTTTAACATGTGCTATTTTCACATTCAATCAATCCACTAATTTCAAAATCACATAAGAAATAAAAATAAATAACATCAACAAATTTTTGAACTTCACTCATTCATCATGTTGCGAGATTTGTAATTACCAAAATAATACATATAAAAAATTATATAACTAATCTAATAAAATATTTAAAAACTAGAAATAAATGTACTTACTATCGATCCAATCTTCAGCTACTATCAAATAGCTATTTAATTCTTATTTTTTTATTAACCATATCGCGTTATTTCTCATACCACCAATCAAATTCCAATAAAGTTGCTCTACCACCACAATTAGAGCTATATTGTAAGTCATTTATTGAAGAAAACAAGTCACCTCTATAGTCTATACTCCAGTAACAACTTAATCAAAATATTATAGATTATTTCAATACAGGGACATGCATTGAAAGCATAAATTTTTTTGTAAAATTACTCTACCAAGTTCATCTCGAACCTAGGGTCAAAGATAACATCAATAACTAAAACCAAAGAACACTCATCCCAATACTTTTAAACCTTCATTAGCATAGGACCTGACATACTTCTGATCATGTAATCTTTTTCACTATATTCTCATTCAATCGTCCTCAACTTAATCTCACAAACATCCTGAAAGAATATATTAGAAGTAGGATATTTTCTACCACTAAAATGACGAGTTGCTTGACAAAAAATGTTCCAAATAACTACGGACAGCAGTTGCCACTTACCACTCCGACTAGTTGCTCTTAAATATGTAATTCTTATTGATTCTATGCAAACGATTAAAAGCTTCCTTTAATGACAAATCTATCGCAAGCATATCATAGATTGAATTCTACCTATTAGACACATTCATAGCAATTTGTCTTTTATCCTCCAAATTATATTATTTCAATGAAATTTTAAACTTTTGACTCTCCGGAAGAGATCCATTTAAATCTTACAGTTTCACGAATTTTTTCAAGCATATCCCTAATTTGAATCAACCCAATCTTGCACTATTAAATTCAAAATATTTGCACTACACCTAAAATGTAACAAATCTCCATCAAAGTCAATTAGAAAATTACGAACAAGCCATTCTTTTAATTTTCTAATCATGACATCATTGTCAACAATTACTGTAATTATTTTTCTTTCCAAATTCCACTCTAAAGTCAACTCTTTCTTAAAAGTAACTAAAATTTCACCATCACGTGGACATGAAATATCCTAAAATACAAGAATTCTCTTATGAAGAGATCAGTTCTCATCAATATAATGTGTCGCCAGAGAATAATAAATAGAACGTGAATGCCTGAAAGTCCAAAGGTCAGTAGTCAAAGATATTTTGCAATTAAGTTCATCCAAAACATGAAAACCTTTAACCTTTTGCTCCTTGTACATTTCTAACACGTCACCTTTTAATGTGTTTTTGCAAGAAAATTTAAGATTTAGATCCAAACCAAAGAACTTTTGAAATATGCATGTTCGTACATATTAAAAGGATAATTGTGTTTAATATAAGAAATTGCTCACTCCTTTCGGTTCTCTAGCATATCAAAAGTGAACTCTCTTCTAAGACTACCCACTAGATTATCTTTGAACATAAACTTACAAATATTTTTATATGTGTCCACAAATGATTAGTTCCACCATGGCTAGACAAGAGTTTTCTCAAAATAATTGCATTTAGCGTTAGTTGTTCACTAATCTATGCTTTGTGAAATGTGCCCACACTTGTGATGGCTTTCTTTCACCGTCTAACTCCATATATTTTGAGAAAGATGAGACTTTGAGCATGAGTTTCTTTAGATTTCCTACTAAAACTCCCCCAACATTAATTTTTAAATTTGAGATTGGTTTTTGCAGAATCACGAAGAAGAGGATGATATGTTTACTGAAGAAGAAGAGTATGATCTTCCAGAAGAGATATTATTAAGGATGATTAAGAAGAAGTAGAGGAGGTGAAAGAATATGTTTTGTGCTTGCACAATTAATGTAAATTGTTGTCTTTTTTTTTTTTTCATAATTTAAATTCTATAGTTTTTCAATTTTAATATTTTGGTGATTTTACTCTTGCCCCTTCTGGGAAAGACAAGATATTCTATTGTAACGCCCTGCATTAGTATTTAGAAAGAAGATTGACATTTTGCTGGGAGGTGGGCCCAAAAACAGTGGCAGTCTGGGACCACATTTTAAAATTTTTATTATAATACAAGTATTAAAATATTTCTAAAACATTTTAATACAAAGCGGAAGACTGGCCGGATCTACTCAAGTATATACATGCAATTGATATTAAATTTTAAATCACTTAAGCATATAAATATCTAACATGCAATTAACACTTAATAGCATAAAATTTATCATGCTTAAAATAATATTACTGTAAAATATTACCGTACTGCAAACATGACTATCTAATGGCATTTTTCTAGCTCCTTTCCCTTTCGAGAGACCCGCAGAGCTTCCCTGCAATAACCCCAGAGAAACCCTCGGAGTGTGGGCTCCGAAAGTATTTCTCTAAATACTTAGAGAATATAAAACTTTAAATTAGAAAACCCTTTTCAGGGTTTAATCTCCCGAAATTAGGCGTTTTATATATAAACACCTAATTAAAATTAATTCCAAAATAAATCGAAATTAACTAGGAGAAAAGGGATGTGGTTTCAAAGCTTAAACTTAGCCAAAACCATCTCCCAAAGTTGTGATTTACAAATGAGGGGTGAAGCCCTATTTATAGGCAAAATATCAAGGGTATTTTGGTAATTTCACTCTCCCACTTGTTCAACTTGCCAAATTGACGGAGTTTGAAGGCACCACGTTCAAGGTCTCGTCGCCACGAGTTCAGTGCCACCAGCCACGCGCCGAGCGAACCACGGACGCGCCCTCGCGCGCCGCCTAAAGGCACCGCGTGTGCAGCACACGCGGCTCTAGGGCTTCTCGGTCCAACTGAACCCGGCCCGGACCCGGTTCAATCCGGTTCGCGGCCCTGGTGCTGCCACATGTCCGGTCCGGTCCAACCGGACCGGTTTGATCCGACCCTATCCTTTTTCGACCCGACCCGTTGGCCCGTTGACTGGCCCGGTTGATCGGCCCGATCCAGATCTAATCTAGACCGTCCGTGTGCGTTGACGCGGCTCCATCTGCGCCGTACATGTGGCGTGCCACCATCTCCACCTGCTGACGTGGCGTGACACGTCAGCTGCCACATCATCTTTTTTTTTTTTTTTTGATAAAAAATTTTATTTTCTCCAAAAAAAAATTTCGGGCATTTCCAACTCTTTGGAACTTGATTTATTTTCTTAAAATAAATCCCTTGGCTATTTTTCAAACACTTTGAAAAATCATTTCTCTTTCTCCTTTTAATTTTTTCTCTTCGGGTTTTCAATTGGGGCTTGTAGGGGGACTTGCAGGACTAATTAATTTTAAAGGGATTAATATATTATCATATCATGATAGTAATTAATTACCGTTTAACAATATTTAATTCCACTAAAAAAATATTGTTGCATTCTAAAATTAATTAAATTATTCACGAATTTCTTGATCTAGAATAATTTTGCATTTCACTCCTCCCGGTAGATATCCATGAAAAATAAATTGTAACTACTATCATTTATTTTTCATCCCCAATCTGAAATTTATTTATTCGCCTTAAATTTAAATTCTCTGTATGTGAAACACATTCAACATACAACTTCGGTGACGTATCACGCGAAGTGCTTTGGCCAAAGTCTTAATTCGAACTTTTGCAAATCTATTTCAGGGATATCTTTTACCTTCCAGCAAGGCCACAAATTCCTCGATCAATATAACTCTTTAGCACATTTCATGTTGTCACCGAACATATAAAGTATTTTGGCCACCGTTACCTAGACCTTACTTCGAGTATATTACAGTGACTAACATTACACGCCTAAAGCAGAAATATTATTAGGATTAAGAGTACAATACTTCCTGAGATTTTATTCATTTTAGATAGCAGTATAAAATGAATCATTTCAGTGGTCCAGTTCGATGTTTCCAATCCTATTGAAAATCATCAACGGATTATAATCGGAATCACCATTCCCTATGACGAAAGACTAATCATCTTATATAACCACGTTATAGCTTTGATAAGAACATATTCTTATCTTACCGACTAGAACTTTAATGACACGTGATTTCGGTATTCAAAGTCTTTTCCTATTAAACACTTTTCATATAAGAATACCACCACACGTCATTAATTATTAATATGTGAAATACTCACAACCCACTGTAAATTCAGTTTAATTAATTCAACAAATTGAATTTTTAGGGCACTATTCCCAACAATCTCCCACTTGCCCTAAATTCAATTTGGCCACACATCTAAGTTTTATTCCTTTCACATGAGTGTCAAAACTCGTTTTGCACTCTCTTGCGCCAATTCTTTAGTGAAGGAATATATTAGATGTTTCTCTGAGTCAACAATTAGGAAATCATGAATCCAATACATCTAACTGGCTGTTTCTCAAGCTACCATGTATTTAACTTCTATGGCGGTGTAAGCAATACAAGTTTTGCTTAACATTCCCCAGTTAACGGTTGCTCTTTCTAGAGTAAACACGTATTCTGATGTCAAACATCTAGAATACAAATTAGATTGTAAATCCGAATCTATGTACTCTATTGAAATGAGCTCACCACTGTGGTAGACAAGCATATAATCTCAAGTCCTTCTCAAGTACTCTAATATATGCTTTCACTACTACCCACTGCCAGATTCTAGGGTTTGACTAATATCTGCTGACTTAGACCTATTTCATAATAGACAGCTGGCCTTGTACATAATATGACATACATAAAGCTTCCGCTGCGGAACTCTAATTATGTTTTCTATCTCTTCAGTTGTCTCATGCCACTGATCCCGAGATAGATAAATTCCAAATCTGAAAGGTAATGATCCTTTCTTGGAATTCGTCATATTGTAACTTGCCACCATGTTATCTATATATGCTTCTTGTGATAAACCAATCTCCTTATTCCTATGATCACGACAAAAGTCTGATCTTTGGAATATTATTGGTCTCACTTAGGTCTTTATTTATCAAATAGATTTGATAATCGAATCTTGACTACTAACAAAATTCTTGCACCATTCCCAATGAGCAGAATATTGTTTACGTACAAAATGAAAATGTTACAACATTATCTTGATTTCATTTGTACACACATGGTTCATCAGGCAATTGCACAAATCCAAAGATTTAAATTATCTCTTTAATCCTGATATTTCATGATTCAGACGTTTGCTTAAGATCACAAAATGATCTATTAAATTTGCATATTATATGCACCTGATTTCTAGCTGTGAAGCCTTCAGGTTATGCCATGTTTTTCTTCTTCTTGAAGGTGCCTGTTCAAGAACATAGTCTTTACAACTATTTATCTAATCTCATAATCGATAATGAGATAAAATGGAGAGGATAATGGACTTAAGCATTGCTATAGGCGGGAAGACCTCAGAACTGATTTCTTCTTTTCTGGGTAAAACCCTTTGCCATTTGCTTTGCTCTAGAGTCTCTACTTTTTCGTCCATTTCTCCGTTTATTTTCCTGTAGAACCCAATTGCATCTAATGGGTTTAATGCCTTCAGGCGTCTCCACAAGTTCAAAACTTTGTTAGAATGCTAAAATTCTAACTAAGGTTTCATGGCATTGACCAAATGGTCAGCGTCTATAGCTTCCACAGCTTTACTACATGTGACAGGATCAGATACATCATACTCAACCTCTTAGGTTAATCTTAGGTATCTTGTCAGGTGTCCTAACTCCTAACAATCCTCCCACTGCAATGATGCTCTCATGTACACGTCTGTACATCAAATGTTGCATTTTGTACATCACATGTATCTAATACATTTTTAGTTATTACGAGTTTATGGAAATTAGTATCAAATACTGTTATTTTCTTTTAACACTACTTTGCTTCCACCCTTTGTGGTTATTTATGTAATCATCT
Organism: Lantana camara; assembly: GCA_037501455.1. Lineage (NCBI taxonomy): Eukaryota > Viridiplantae > Streptophyta > Magnoliopsida > Lamiales > Verbenaceae > Lantana > Lantana camara. Next base: position 94,116,955 of record CM074857.1, on the reverse strand, counting down.
TTGAAATATTCACAAACATCCTTTGTGATTTCTCAAATTACAAAATATACCACCTTTTGTTCTTCTAGGATAACCTTAGAACAAGTAAACCTTTGTTCTTTATTCTAACTCATCAGGCTTAATCCTTAACACGTGGACCAGGCTACCTTAAATCCGAAGATAAAAGATACAGGGTTTTCACCCTAGCTACAGATCCATCGGTGTTTTAGGAACTGACTAACATAGAACTAGGTTTAATGTGCATTGTCGTTTTGAGCGCAAGACCACAAAACGAACTTCTTAGGGTAGCATAGCTCTTCATGAATCTTACCATCATTATCAGAGTTCTATTTCTCCTTTCTGCAAATCCTTGCTAAGACGTATCTTATACAGATAGTTGAGATCTAATCTCATTTGAGAAATTCTATTTATCTCTGAATCATAGATACTTATCACTACTTCGATCTAATCGAAGTGCCTTGATATGTTTTCTAATTTGACTCTTTGACTTCAGTCTTATATTCCTTGAACTCTTCAATATTACAGACTTAAGTCGCATCAAATAAACATATCTGTATCTAGAGTAATCGTTCAAATGAATGATGAAATACCTAAAACTTTCTCTTGCTTGAACACTCATAACATCATATGTCCGTATGAACTAACTCAAGCAAGTTCATGGCTTAATACCCTTTGTCTAAAAAAAAAGGCTTCTTGGTCATTTTAACTTTATAAATAAAATTCACAGATTGATACTGTTTTCAAGTCAATAGGACTCAACAATCAGTCTTTGGATCCTATTTAGATTCAATTGACCAATAGATAGGTGCCACATAGAAGTTTTTCCTTTGAGATGGTAAGTCAAGCTTCTTAATGTTAAACTTAAATTAGGGTTTTCATTGAGGTATAAAAGACCATCTTTTATTGTGCCAGAGCAAATAAACCTTTTATTTTGTTTAATGGTAAACTTTTGTTCAAAACAAATAGTTGAACCATTATTTATCAAATAACTTACAAAAATCAAATTTCTGTATATATGGCACGTATAATATAAAACCCTATTGCCAAAATACGACTTTATAGTCCTTACTGCTAATACAATTAGACTTGTATTATCCTCGAGCAGTAGTTGTGTGTTAGCCGTTTTTCGAACTTCTTGGTTAGTTTGAATCTTCGCAATGAATGACAAATATGATTAGTTGAGCTCGAATCCACACACCAGGAGTCTGGTGAATTTTCAACTAAACATATTTTCAACGAGTAAGATATCTTCATATCTTATCTAAACGGCGTAGCGAATAGACAAACTAAGTATTTTGGCCAATTTTCTTTCCAATACCCGTTACCACCGAAATAACAATATTTTTCCATTGTCGGATTTGACTTTCTATTTCTGAACCTTAAGATCGGGAACTATTCCTTTTCTTTTCCTTCCACTCACTGCCTTTGTAGGCCGTGGATGTTGATGTCTGATTAAAGAGAACCTTTCCCTTAGTCTATATCACCCTTTCTGCCATATTGAGGTCGTTCATTGGTTCAGGTTGGCTTTCAAAAAATTATTTAAAATTAATCTTGAACGTTCAAACGACTTAGGCAGAGAGTATAGGATCGTATCCTGTCTGTTAGGGTTGTTTCTTTAAGCACAGAGGCTTTCAATCTCGTTCAGATTAGTTATCATATCATAATATGATTCTGAATCGGTGATCCTTCAAACATCTTCATAACTAACAACCTTCTTATTGGCTCGTACCTTCGTACGATACTGTTTTCAAAAACATGTTCTTATCAGTAGACATCTCATGTGTCTGATGGTCAAGAACTTTTAAGACAGATGTTAGGACATAAGACTAGCCAGATCATTACACTTGATCTGTTTGGAATAAGCGTCTTTCTAGTCCTGACTGACTGTAGTTTCTGGAATTTTCGGATAAGGTTCAGTGAGTACGTAAACTTTCGTGTCTCAACAAGATGTCAAGATTCATTTCATAGTCAGCATAGTTGAACCCTTACTAGCCTATTTCCTTATAGACAAATAGTTTGGAGTGGGCTAAGAGAGATCGTAATTATAAAACTGAAAAAAAATAAAGGCAAGTTATGATTATGTATTTCGCTTTCTTCTGTGTCCAACCAATAAATGAAATCCACGTAAGCATTTTGATTTACGCAATGGTGACTTAACTAACTACAGTTGACTCCCCGGAGGCGAGGTCGAAAACCACTTAGAAAAGCAAGAACTATTCTTAATTAACATGTCATCTAGGTAACTTTTACCAAACAATGTTAATTCACCACGTCAACCCTTGGCCTCTAAGTAAATGTAACATAGCTCCGAAGGGAGGTTAATACATTGCTTAGTCAAGTGTGTACCATTACCTAGAGGTCCGTACGAGTAGGTCTAGACACTCCACGGAGGCATGATGGAGCTGACTTCCCCGTATTTCATTCTATCCGTTGAAGTCTAATCTGGTATACCGCGAATATATACCCGTCGAAGGGAGTAGTACATATTCACTATACTATTGACCGATAATGGAGGCTGTGAGAATCCAACTCTTTTCATCTCGCTTCCACTTGAATTTTTAAAAGGTGTGGATTATCTTTTGATTATTTAATAATCACTTTTGGCGTCTTATTGTTGGAAGTGATTAATCTAATTGATACGCTCCCACTAGGATTATTAAATCACATTTAAAATCCAAATAATAATATTTTAAGGCAATTTAATAACTATTTATTAATTAGGCCGAAAAACATTAGTCCAATTATGCATCTCGTTCAATCTCTATTAAACATTATTATTTAATCACATTAAATAAAATACGCATAATTGTAAATAACATAATATCTCATATTATCATGATCATGCCATAAATTAAAACAATTAAGCATGCTTTCATATAATTATCACATAATTATCATGCTTTAAAATAAATAGCACAAAGAAAACATGTTATAAATAAATTATCTCATAATTTAAATCATGTTTACTGATTCGGTAATTTTCAGGAAAGACAATTAAATTGTTTCCCAAAGAATTACCATTCCACGTAAATTCCCAGGAAACACTGGAGGGGTCACAAACAGTCCCACTTAAAAACTAGCCTCCTTTGACAGAATTTGCGTGCACAGTAGCAGATTTAAAATTATGCATCGCATGCATCATATCAATGCATGTATATATCTAGAGCACGACTCTGATACCAATTGCTGGGAGGTGGGCCCAAAAACAGTGGCGGTTCGGGACCACATTTTAAAATTTTTATTATAATACAAGTATTAAAATATTTCTAAAACATTTTAATACAAAGCGGAAGACTGGCCGGATCTACTCAAGTATATACATGCAATTGATAATAAATTTTAAATCACTTAAGCAGATAAATATCTAACATGCAATTAACACTTAATAGCATATAATTTATCATGCTTAAAATAATATTACTGTAAAATATTCCCGTACTGCAAACATGGCTATCTAACGGTATTTTTCCAGCTCCTTTCCCTTTCGTGAGACCACGACACGTCATTAATTATTAATATGTGAAATACTCACAACTCGCTGTAAATTCAGTTTAATTAATTCAACAAATTGAATTTTCAGGGCATTATTCCCAACACATTTGTACAATGATACTATTACCAATTGTGTGTTTCTCTATGTCGTACTACTTAGTTCTATTTACTTCAGTTTTTTAAGTCGAACGGGTTTGCTTGAAAATATAGATGATTCAAATTTTCGTTCAAGCATAAAATTTTCATTGCCTCATGTAATGTCGCTGATTGGGATCTGACATTGCATGATTTGCAACTCTCCTTTAGGATGAAGGAGTTTGGGGTCTCTATGCCTGTGTGTGTGTGTGTGTGTGTGCATGTGAATTTGTGTTATTTTTCATGCTTCTGTTCTTAAATTGTGATTGCTCCACAGAGTGCAAGTTACATCAACCTTGAAGAACTATAGGCCATCAAACTTTTGGTGTTGAATGACTTTGTTACATTGAACTGATTTTCCTCCAAATTTTATGTTTCTTATGTAACTATCTTACTCTATTTACTGATATCAAACGTATGGCTAAGGTATATTGCAATGGACTGGTCAATGCCTCACCTTGAAGTCCATTTTGAAATGAAGTTAACCTACAGAACCCTACCTGTGTTGAAGCGGTTGAATTCTAAGAATTTGATGCTAACTTCAAAAGATCCAATGAAGAAGGAATATCATGGAAAAACTTGGGATGATGATTGTCTTCGGAGCAAGCGGTATTCATAGAGGACCCTATAAAAGGTGAATGCTGCTTCTTGTAATACCTTACATTTGTTTTGTTTGTACTATTAGTGGCAATCAGAGTGTTTTTTAACCATTGTCTTGGTGCGACATTATATTATGTAAACAACTCTCAGTCATGACAAGTCAAATAAAATGAGTATTAACACCCATATCTAGCAACCAATCACTAAAGTTGTTATCATTATATGAGTATGTATGTAGACCCGCATTTGAGAGAAGGCTAAGTCACCACCGAACTAAACATTGAAGCGATACCATCAATGTGCTGCAAAACATCCTCGACGATTATAAATTTGACACATAAGAGAATTTCGAGATCGAAATTTTCTATCGGTAAGCTTATATGGGACTAAGTTATTGAGATGACGAATAAGAAGTTTAACTCCTTTAGGGAGAGAAGAGATGGTGTCATCCATGGCTGACGACCGAAGAAGGAATAATGTAAAAAAGAATTAGCATTATAGAAAGTTGCCTCTAATAACCATGATGGAGTATCGGCTCATCTAATTACAATAGAATATTACAATATTTATGGAGAGTAACTAACTCTAACCCTAATGACATCAAGTATTCCAAATAATATCGGGCCTCTACTAAAAACAAGTATGAAATATAGCCTCTAAATTTTGGGAGATCGGGTGTTTTATCCTTTTATTAAGTCATTTGTACTACCAAACAAATAATTGAAACTTAAAGTTTATTCATACGGTGGCTCCTCGTCTTCAAGAGCTACAACAGGAGAGCAAAAATATTGGTCAGGTTACAAATGAGAGAAAAAAAACTACTCGTGAAAAGAGAAAAGCAACTTCGAGTGCAATTGATGAACAATCCACAACTAAACATAAAAAAACTATAGCACAGAACGTAAAAAAGGAAAATGACAATAGCAAAGGTCAGTCAAGGCACCCAGAAGCAAGTGAAACTGCTAAATATGATGTAGATAAAGTAGCTGGAGTTACCATCTGGGAGAGAAAGGGTAAGTCTCCTAAAAATTCTGGATCGTCAGAAACTGAAGAATAGGCCACATTTGGAAACTACAGGTTGCCCTCATTTTTCATGTATTGCACGTGTTTCAAATGAGAACATTGGTCGTAATGGACGTTTCATTTCAATGTTTTTGCCATATTTTTAGTTGGTAAAGATACACATGTGGCTAGAGGTATTTGAAAATGCACATGTAATATTTTGAATTTGAAACATATACATATATGTTTATGTAAAAATAAAAATAAATAAATAAATGTTATTGTTTTTACACACAAAAATATAACAAAACTTTAATAAAATAAATTCCTTACATAAGCTTCTTTTCTCACGATTATCGACAAATTTGATCTCTCCATTTTCATCCATGGTTGAACATTTACCCAGAAAGTATTTTATCATACTCGAGAGAGTACCATCATTTACGGTGGATATCCTTTGCCCCCACAATAAAATTAACTTTTTCATTATTATTTGCACATTGCATGGGGGAAAGGGGGTTTCTAGATCCCACCTTATGCACTTTCAGGATATGGTAAAATTATATTTTCATGTCTCATTACCTTGTAGTAATTTCATTAAATGTTATATTAATTGTTGATTTATATTAAAAGACTACTGCAAATGGTGATACTCACCTGAGTATTTCAAAATATTTTCGGGTATTCGTTCAACCATTGATGAAAATTGAGAGATCAAATTTTTCGATGGATGTACCAAATTTTTTTTTATGTAAGTAATTCTATATATTGAAGTATTGTTATATTTTTTTGTATAGGAATAAAACCAGTGTACGTAAAAAAAACCCTTTGGTATTAGACAAATGATCAACAAGACGATCAGGAGTAGCCACCTGCAAGATATGGGGGGGGGGGGGGGGGGAGGGGGGGGGGCAACATAAGTACACTAAAGTATTGAAAATGATCAGTGATTTGGGAATAGTTTGTCAATGTGTGTCTAATTGCCTTTTTTATCTGTGATCATATATTCTAAACACTAGTACAACATGTTATCATATTATTGCTTGCTTACATGAATCATCTGCACTCATTTGCACACCGTGCATCATAATTAGTTCATGATTGAATCTAACTCTTATGTGTCATGTCTCGTTACACAAGTGCACTTTAGGCAGGTCTAAAGTCCAGTGAAATAGGAAGAATTTGCACGACTTTTGGCACACTTTAGTAAAGGTCCATTTGAGGTTTTCTGCCTTTTAGTATGTGACCTAAAATCCTATGTGCGTTCTCAAGCCCACATGTGACTTACTTATTATCTATAAGTAAATATGTGCGATATATGTTTTTTTGAAAATTATATTTAAAACCGGTTCGCAAGTAATATGAAATGTTTTTATGTATATATATCTAGAAAACCGTTTTATGATTTGAAAAGGGGTAAGCATGTGTATATGTTGCGAGTAAAATCATGATATGAAATGGTATGATATGTTCAGATATGATATGTTAAGCCCTGGAAAGACATCGGGTCATCGGGTCCACACCAGGTGTATACATGAATTTAGTCATTTATCATTCTATTTATTAGCTATTGATTTTACTTCTTGATGGGTCTAAAAATAGGGATCCACACCACGTGTAAACAAGAACTTTTTTTATACAAGAATTGTTTTTCCTCCGGTAGAGTGTATATAGGAATTTATCATTCTATTTATTAGATATATGTGAATGATAACCCTATATTGACATATACAGGCTACTAGGAACAATTTTTGAAGTTCTTTTAATGAATTTCTAAGTAAACTTTTTTTTTTTTTTTTTTGCCATCTAATTTGGCCATTTTTGCAATTTACCATCTCGGGCAACTTTCGTTGCAAACCGCCATCTGAACTTTACGTTTCTTACAAACAACCATCTACGTTCAAAAATTAGTGGTTACATTGACTGAAAACCACACACGTGACTTTTACATGACTTACATAAGGGCAATTTCATCTTTTCAAATTATATCAGAATTTAATCCCTTAAAACCCATTCGCTTGTCCTTTTTCTCTCATTCAAGATCAATTTGACCTAAAATGTGGCAGAAAACTGCAGAAATTGCTGTGGGAGATGAAGATTTCTGCCTATGCAGCTTGCCAGCTGTTCGTCGAACTTCATGGAGAGAAGAGCATGTCGGCCGTCGTTTTTCCACCTGTAGGAAATTCCGATTTAAAGATTAATTTTTTTCCCAAGCACAAGAATTTTGTAATCCCCTCATCTCAAAACCATCATTGTTGAATCAAAAAAAATTGAACATAAATTTTCTGATCTTGTACAGCAAGCTGGAGGTTGCACTTATTTTAGCCGGATTGGTCCACCAATATACCCTAGGGCTAAGCAAGTTATTCTCGAATTGATACGGCGTGTGAACAGGTTGGAGACAGATCTGAAGAAAAAGAGCTATAGGGAGAAATGGTTGTTCCTTATGTTGATCATTTCATGGATTATTATATACTACATGATGTAATTTTATTTTTCTATTAATTTATGAACATAAATTCACATTTTCCCCTGTAAGTGAATTATGTTCTATAGAAATGTAACCTGCTTTTTATGTAGAAATGAATGGAATGTAACCTTCTTTCAGCACTATATGTTATCCTAAAAGCACCATGTAATACAATAAGTAGACAATGATCCTTCATAAAAACATACATTAAAGTAGCTTGACCAATGTTTGTCACACATCCGAAGCAATTACAACACTACAAAATATTCGACAAATATCCCCAAATGTTTACTGACTGTGTCCAAAAGATACCAACGACATAACAACAAACAAGTGACAAAAACAAGCATAGTGGATAAACTATCATTATCTACACCCCACTTCTTCTTCCCCTGCCTTTACAAATGTCTTCTTAGTAGGAGGCTGCCTGCCACTCCTTGTTGAAAATCTGACATTATGTGTGATTGAGCTACCTGTTGGCTTCTATGTTGGCTTTGTTAAAACTGATGATTGTTGAGTGTCTTGAGCCATAGTTTTTCTTGTGTGTCATTTTTCTTGCGCATCTATTGAACAACATTTCTATGCACTGGAAACTTTCTCTTAACACCCAATGTTTTTGTAGTAACTCTAGCCGCAGGAGCTGTTTCAACAGTTAGTTGTGGATTCATTGTTGCAGTTGTACTCCTGGTAACTCATGACGGACTTGTCACTTGAGATGAACTTTGTACAACACGTGGTGGAGTCATTGATGCAGATTTAGTCCTGGTGACCCTTGAAGGGCTGATCACTTGAGATGAACTTTGAATAGGTGGATCCACAACTTTAGATGATCCAGCAGCTTTACCTTTTGGTTTCTTTGAAACCTGCAATATGCAACATATATATCAGAGATATTATGCTCCATAAAATCAACTTGTTTGTAAACATAGTACATACCTTCTTTTTGGATTTAGTAGGCTGTTTTGCTGTAGGTACATCTACACCAACTCTTTCAGACTCGGGTAAAGGTTTGATAGGACAACCCCTGGCATTGTGATTTTCCTTCCCACAAATTGAACATGTCATTATAACACCCTTCCTGCTCATCTTTGTAGGAGCATCACCTTTCTTTTTTGTCTTGGTTTTTTTAACTCCATTATCATCCTTCTTCCTGCTGTATTTCTTAGGTCTTCCAGTAAGTCTACTAGGTACTGGAGGTTGTAATGGAGCATGAGGTGTTCTTGGCCACATGTCACTGTCATCCAAAGTAGACATCACATAGCTATATGCCTTCAGAAATGTTGTCTTACTGTAACAAGAATCCACATGGTCTTCAGGATTTAAGTTCAAGTACCATAAGCTACAAATTGCATGTGGACAAGGTATCCCCGTAAGATCCCACCACATGCATGAACATGTTTAAGTGCTTAAGTCCAACTTGTATCTTGTACCATAGCACCTCTCTATCTCAAATTGATTTAACCCATTCCAGTGTGCTATATACTCCATGGACTTCTTTTTCTATTCTTCCAGCAGCTTGCCTATTTTGGGACAGAACTCACCACCAGTGTAACTTTTCATTTTATCCCTTCTTGTATGTACTCTCTTCATAAGTGTGTGTCTTATGATCTTCAACATGCTGATAATGGGTCTACTTTTTGCTTTCAAAATCAAAGCATTAAAAACCTTAGACATATTATTCAACAACACATCACTCTTTGCATGAACCCTAAAATGAGACTTAGACCAATGATGAAAAGGTTTTGATGCGAACCATTCAAATGCTTGAAGGTTTCTGTCTTGCATCTCTTTCATATGTCTTTCAAAATCAACAACTCTTGTGGATCTAGCAGCTTTCCAAAGCAAATCCTTCAGCACCAAACCTTTATGAAGTTGTTTGAAATTTTTATAAAGGTGCATTACACAAAACCTATGCTCGCACTCTGGAAGTAGCTGATCTATAGCTTCTATCAAACCTTTCTGTTTGTCTGAAACAATAGTCCAAGCACCTCTATTTTGGATATTCAAGTCTTGGATGACCAGACTCATAAACCAACACCATGATTTATACTTTTCTTTCTCCATAACGGCATATGCAAAGGGATATATGCCATCATTTCCATCCATCCCAACAACAGTCAAAAGTACACCACCAGACTGTGTCTTCAAGTGGTAACCATCATGAAAGATAACCGGTCTACATCCTGTAATAAATCCCTTCCTCAATGCACTCCACCATACATAAAACCTTTTGAATGCAGGCAATCCATCAATTAGTTTGCACTTTATCTTTACTGTATTGTCTGGATCAGCCTTTTTAATCTCAGCTGCATAACTCCGTAGTATAGCATACTTTTCCTTTTCTGTCCCATTACCCATGGAAGCAACAAGCTTCTTGGCTTTGTACAACTTATGTGGCTGAAAGTGAAGTTTGATATCATTTGGAGAACATATATCATAGAATCAATAGGCCACCTAGGATCACTGCACATCTTATCCTTATATCTATTTGCTACCCACTTAGCATTTGCAGCTTTGACCTTCTGTTTCCTTGGACACTTATGTTTATCCACAAAAGTCTTCACTTGAAAAGTATCCTCATCTTAAACCTTCGAGGGATAAATAACCCAAGGACAGGTTTTATGCTTACATTTTGCTTGAATCTTCTTAGTGTCATTCAATGTTCATTTGAGTTCCCTTCCCAAATTAAAAGTGTTGTCTTACAGCTTTTCTGAATGATGGTCCATCTGGGTATTGTTTAGTGATATCAAATTTAGGGTTTAGTTCTTCCACTTTTTTGTTCACCACAGGGAATCCTCTATGCAAGTTTGCAACTTTGGTGGAAATTCTTTGTGAACTAGTTCCTTCATCAGCTTGTGGATTGATGGTACCCACATTAGCCCCCCATTCAGCATCTTCATCAACAATCTCTTCAAATAGCACATCATCATCATTGACATCAGAATCACTATCTAGTAAAACATCTGAATCCTCAGAATCACTCCCCATCGAAGCATCTTCATCACTCTCATTAACATTGTAGTCTTGTATATCAAAAGTCATTCTAAACTGCTGCTCAACATCTATCTCACCTTCAATTATGGGAGGATTTGGATTCTCATTGTTATCAGCTTGACTCTCAAACACTTCATCATCACCATCTGCAACATTATTACTAAAAACAAAATTTATACCCTGATCATAACTGACAGATTCTTCTTCTATTTCATCTTCACTATTAGTAGAGTGCTCAGCATAACACCAACTAGCTTATTATTATCAACAAAATTTACAAGATTCATCACATCCACATCACTTTCTAGCAAACTAAGACATTCTGCATCAGTAGGCCCAATATTGCTAAAACGAAATATCCAGCTGTCTACTTCAGGAATATCCAATTCACAATTAATTATTTATTGGTCTTATTTTTTGGAATGAGCTTTTTATTAATTCTTAAATAAATAAAGTACAAAATTTAATTATATAATATAATTAAATAAGAACACTCACACGTCCCACACGTGTGGCGCATGCCACACGTCCCACACGTGCTCCACAAACATCTATTCGATCAATTTCTTGACTTTGTTGGTTAATTTGATTAACCCCTACCGAAACTCTCGTCACCTGGCATTTCTGTATGACCCTTTAGGTTCACTATTCGAATAGCAATGATCCTAATTAATTAATTAGTCCACAGATCAAACATCCATAGTCTAGCAACAGGAGTGCGACCCCTAGCCGAATAATGAATTAACTCGAACAACCTTTCTAGTTAATGACATTCCATGAAAGATGATCCACCTATGAAACCATCTCTCGACCAAGACCTAGGACATATGAATAAATAAAACCCTAATTATCTTATTCTTATAGCTAAGTTCATTTCATATTCATTTGATCTCAATTCAAGAAACTCATTTCTTGATCTCGATCTAACTGCCTTGGCCAAGGACTCCGAGATGGATACGGACGACTTATGCAATAAGAGATCTTCTTGCTTTAAGCAAGTGTAGGTTCTTTATTGATTCACACATGTTTTCAAGTGCCACTTTTGCAACCCCAACATAAGTCATAATTCAGGTGTCTCGAGCGATACCCTTTTAGACCTATGTCTAAGATTGCCTAGTTAACTCACACAAGACAATCATAGAATTTCAAGTGTAAGGACTACTTAATCACGACACTGACCTGTGAGATATTTCCTAACTTGAACGTTTCTACTTCTAGAAGTGGATACTTCCTTTCCCATTTAGGAATATTCTCAGGCGGGACACCTCAGTGAACTCATTCTAACAATGAGCACCATCGTATGTTGCATATACATTTACCTTGCACTTTATCATCCCATGAAATAGGATGATTCCTTCTTAAGGACACAATCACACAAGCAAGACATACCATGACTTAATTCTAACCTTATCTTTGTTCACTTATTTGCCAAATAAAATAATTATACTATCGTTTTCAAATGCTTGTGAATTTTTTATTATCGATAACATTACCAAAGAAGCGAAGTACATGGGCCCTTGTGAGCGTGAACTATATTCTCTTCCATCCAACCGGCTACTTACATCTGTCTCCCCACCAACTCTTTTTATCCACTCGGTAAAAGTTTCTTTGTTTTAGTGGCATAGCCGTCTTGATCACCGAATCTCCCCAATAATGCAGATTATTCTTAATAAATTAGGTTTCCACCCTTCTAATGTCATAAATTGTGCTTGTTGCTCCGTAGCCAAGTCTCATCTTTTTTCTTATTTGTTATCTGAAGTTATTACTAGTGCACCATTTGAACTTATTCATTTCGATGTTTGAGGTCCAACCTCTACTTCTTCCTTCTGTGGTTTTCGTTACTATATATGCTTTCTAGACGATTTTTTAAAATATACGTAGACTTTTTCCCTTAAACACAAGTTTGATGCCTATGTTGCTTTCATCAGCTACGAAAAAATGGTACACACTCAATTTGAATGCCAAAATTAAAATTTTTTGAAGTAATAATGGAAAAGAATTTGCGAATAGAGCATTCAAGCAGTTCCTTACTAATCTTGGAATTCTTCATCGAACTTCCTGTCCCTACACTCCTAAACAGAACAGTGTAGTTGAATGAAAACACTATCATCTTATAGAGATGGTTCATCAAGCTCAGTTTCCTATCGCCTTTTGGGAAGGGAGCTACAAGTGGGGAAAGGGGGCTCTACAGAGGGGTGCGGTGGTGGAGGTGCGGGAAGGGGATTGTGGGGGAGGCGGAGGCTGGAAGGGGCGGATTGGCCTAGATGTTAGGAATAGTGCCCTAGAAAGCCGATTGTATATCCGCTTTGTGCTTTTCCTTATTGTAATCACAGACATTCTTTGAATGAAATAACGAATTGAGGCAACACTTCTTTATATGCTCTTGTTTGGTATGCGTTTACTTTAGCTGTGCATGTATGAAAACTCCCCTAATCCTGATGACTTTAGGACTCTACCATTTAGGTGAAATGGTTCATGAAACGAGCCCTATATCACATAAGTCATGATTAGTAAAATACTCCAAGCCGATGAGTCCTACAGACAGTGGGAGTGTCAACCTGACTCCTCTAAGGCTTGCTTGTGGGATCACGCCCTTAAGAAGGACCACCTTGTTTCATGGAGGTGCAAAGTGTATAGTTGATACGTGCGTGATACATGAGGGTGCTTACTTTAATAAGTAAGTTCACTGAGGTGCCCCGTGTGAGAAGATTCCTAAATGGGAAAGGAAGTTTCTATTTCAGGAAATGGAAACTTCCACATTAGGAAATATCTCACGAGTCATTGATGTGATTAATTGATCCTTAGACTTGAGGTTCCTTGTCACTTTATGAGTTAACTCTGTAGTCTTAGGTATAAGCTTTAAAGGGTGTCGCCTTAGACAACTGATTCAAGGCTTATGCTGGGGCTGCACAAGTGATTCATGAAAGTGAATGAGAACCAAGAAAGGACCTATACTTGCATTTGCAAGGTGATCTCTTATTGTGTAAGTCATTCATATGCCATATGGAGTCATTGGCCAAGGCAGAAGATCAAGACATCAAGAAAAGGGTTTCTTGGATTGAGATCAAATGGATATGAAATGCACTAAGCTTTAAGACCGGATTATTAGGGTTCTGATTATTCCCTTGCCCTAGATCTTGGTTGAGAGATAGTAAGTAGGAGCATTGTATCTCACAAGAATCAATGACTTAAAGGTTCTGTCGAATCCGAATATTCCAATTCAGCTAGGGGTTAAACACCTGTTGCTAGACTATGGTCGTTTAATCTGTGGACTGATTAATTAATTAGTGAATTAATTAATTAGGGTCACTGCTAATTGAATTGAGAACCTAGAGGGTCACACACAACAACTTGGTTACATGAGTTGAGGCTTTAAAATGATTAAACGAGTTAATCGAGCCTAGAGGGTTCCACACGTGTGAAGGCACACGTGTGGGTCACGTGAGTGACACGTGTGAATATATATATTGTATATATATATTAAATAATTAAATGTGTTAATTATTTAATAGACTTTGGTTTAATTTTGAATTAAAAAGAAAGTCTTATTTTGGAGAAAAATAATCTAGTTAATTAATTATGAATTAATTAATTAGATAAAATAAGTTATTTATTTTAAATAAATAAAGTATAAAATTATCCAAAAATAGTTTGGATATTTTTAGCTCTCCTGAAAGTTGATTTGAATTAGAATTCAAAGTCAAAGTCAAAATTACTTGATGATCAAGTAATAGGAGAGAGAGAGACCAAAATCCTAGCCCATTAAGGACTAGGAATTTCGGCACCCTCTCTCTATAAATAGGGGAGCTCGAGCTCCTCTAGGAGCTAATTGGCAATTCTTTTGGTTCATGTGTTGAATACCTTCCTTTCTCCAAGATAAACGAAACCCTAGGATAAGCCTAAACACTAACTAGAGAACTAGCATCCTTACTAGTTAGATTGTGATCAAGTTGGTGGACTATCTCTAGAGAGCTTCAAGTTAGAAGTTTGAAGATTCGAGTTTTACCAAGGAGAGGGGATCAAGCCGCGAGAAGAGTGTTCTTGGGTGGCTTGAAACGCTTCAAGAAAGAATAAAAGAAAAATAAGTTCTCTATCTCTACGAATTTGGATACACGATTGCGAGTCCAAGATCCTTTTGTTGGGAAAATTTTTTAAATTCCGCTGCTTTCTGATTCGTGTTTTCCAACACTAGAGGGAGGTGGAAGTCGATGGACCGTGGTGGTCGGGAGCGGCAAAGACCAGTGGGTGAAGAAGACATCGATCTAGCACCATAGGAGAGGAAAAAGGGAAAAGTTAGGGATTTTTTAAGTCCAGGAGGAGAAAGGGGGAACAAGAAAATTTTGTTTGTGAGAAAGATACTTATTTATTTTTTCATAGAATTTAAACATTTTTAATCATTTATTTTTATTGTATTGCAGCGAAATTTGCAATTGGATTCGGTTGCAAAGTTTAATCTTTTTTATATGTTTTTTAAAATATTATTGAAAAAGAATTTTCGACCAAAGTCTGTAGGAGAATTTAGAAATTCTCTTCTGTTTTTCGCATTTTTTGTTGCAACCAAATTAAATTTCGGTTGCAATTTTTAAATTAACCAGACTGATTTGTATGGAAATCGAAATTTGGTTGCTGTTTTGGTGACTATAGTCAGACAATTTTATATCATTTGAAAAAACTTATATTATAACATAACTTGTAGGACTCGCGACTTTTCATAAATATCATTGAAATGATTTCAATATTACATACACATTGTATTCGTTTGCAAAATTTCAAAAACTGATCTAACAATAAAAAATTCGGTTGCAAAGTCAATGATACATACGTTGGTCTTTGTTGGCAAATTCTATTGTCATTTTCCATAAATTTGTAACCGAAATTTTTGATCACCAATTTTTAGTTGCTAAAATACTTATTTTTTTGGGTAGTGATCAGATTGTTGCAAATTCCCAAATTTATTATTTATTTCATTCTATGTTATAGTTAATCCATTTAAAATTTGTAGCTTAGTAGTTATGACTTGTGACAAACACAAAATTGCATGAAAGTTTTTAGCTGTGGTATCATAAGATTTACATGTTGTGTTTAAATTTTAGCCATTAAATTTTCATTGTGGACTTAGGTTGTTGACCATGAAAGCATGGACGGATTTGGTAAAAGGTTGACACTTACTGTATTAAATCCGAAGTACAGCATGAAATTGAAATTAGATTAAGGTGTTGTATTTAAGAGATAATTAAGCCTACATTTATGTACGTATTATGTATTATGTATATCAGGACTAGCGTATCTCCCGTGCTATGCACGGTATTAATGATAATATAACTTATAATATTATGTATAAATCTTGTAAACTAAAATAATTTAAAATAAATAACTTAATCATATAATATTATGTATAAATCTTGTAAACTAAAATAATTTAAAATAAATAACTTAATCATATAAAATGAAAGTTTTTCATTTTATAGAATATTTTTCATTTTATATGATTAAGTTATTTATTTTAAATTATTTTAGTTTACAAGATTTATACATAATATTATAAGTTATATTATCATTAATACCGTGCTTAGCACGGGAGATACGCTAGTATCTTATATAGTTAAAATTGTACTTCTAAATATTTATTAAAAATATAAATTAAGTAGTTAAAATTTTATATTTATAACAAATGAACAATCTCATAAATTATTTGTATTTTTAAGTGGTTCGGTAATCTTTCTATACAAATGTAAATAGAATGACTTGAACTTAAAAACAAATATATAAAGATGACAAATAGAAGTTAAAGAGAATCAACATAAAGAAATTAAAAGAATAATACAACTTCTAAGATAAAGGGAAAAAAAATATAGAAATATAAAAATAGAAAAGAAGAAGTATTGGAAATAAAATCATAAAAAAAGAGAGAATAAAAGTTACAATAAATAACTATGGATATATGCTTGAATTTTAGTTTTTCACAAAATATTAGATGAACAAAAAATTAGATTTCATCAAAAGCATGATCCATTTATTTTCAATCTCTCATAAATCTAAAAATACTTTAATAACAAATCCGGAAAAATCAAAATAATTAATAACTATTAATTTTAAAAATATTTATATTATATATTATTAGAATGATACACGGATAATGAGTATATTTAAAAATATATATATACGAATCTTCTAACCTTTCTTATAAAATAAATTGAACTTTTCTTCAAAAGATCAACGCAGCTTGTCTGTGATGGTTGATGTGATACCAAAAATGGATCAATAACCTGCACATCAACAAATAGATTAAAAGAGATAATTGTTTGAATGTAAATAAATATTTCAAGAACTTAAATAATTCAATCAAAACATTAAAAAAGAAAAATAAAGCTGTAACGCCCCGACTTTTAGACCGTACAGGTATGACGTCACGAGTGGGTTTAGACCGAGAGTTAGGTGACTTATATGCTTTTAAAATTGTAAGTGAACTATATGATTTATATGACCTTTGACTATGCTATTTAAATTCGTTTATCACATGTTTACTTGTTAATTAAATGTTTTCTTTTCCTTCTGCACTTATTTGAATTATATGAAATCCTTGGACTGAATCGAACCTTGTTTCGCACCTCAATCGTTCCCCAACTAAACCCCGACAACCTAATTGAAGCACTTAAATTCTTGGAGGACCAAAGTGCAAATTTCCTCCTTTCTTCTCCCTTATTACACGATCCAACCCCCATTCCTTTCTCATTCTTCTTCTTCATTTTTCTCTTCTAACCACAAGACACCCAAACCCTTCTCTTCCTTCTCTCATTCGATCCATCAAGCAAGCAAGGAGGCAAGGAGATTTCTTCCACTTCCAAGCAAGAATTCAAGCTCCATCCTCTTCCTTCATCTTCTCCTCCATCTCTTCCAAGGTATAATGTGAATTTTGTGTATATATGTCATACAAGATAGCGTTTGAATTTCTTTGAGTTTGAAGCATGAATTTGTATGTGTTTGATGCTCTAACACTTGAACCCATGAGTTTCATGCTTGATTATTTGAATTCTTGAAGTTAGAATGTGTATATATATTGTATGTATGTATATGTGTGAATATGTATGTGGGTTTATGAATTTAGGTGTTTTAATTTGCCCTAAACTTGCATTTGATGTTCCTACTTAGTATACTAAATGTTTTAAGTGATTTGGGTTGAGTTTTGAGGTGTTTTGGTAATTTTTGGTCTTCTCCCGCGTTTGTGCCCTGTTTTCTGCGTATTTTTGGCCCCTGTTCTGAATCCGCGAGGGTGGAAAAATCCACGGGGGTGGATTTGAGGCAGAAACTTTGGATCCTCCCCTGTTTTTTGACTGAGATTTTTTTATCTCGTTTACCCTCATACGAACTCGGATTGACCTAATTTTTGAACTCACGGAAACCTCTTGAAGTCTAGAACATCCTCCAATTGGAATAAACTCGATATATTTCCTCAATTGTGAGTTATGATTGTTTGAAAATTGTATCGCCACTTCGCCAAACTTCTGCATTGGCCCAAACTTCAAACCTACGCCATTTTCACCTCGCTTTGAACCATGATTCGTGCCACATATCCTTGAAAACATCTATGTGTCTAGTTTCACCTCCAACAAGCAAAACTTAATTCCAATTTCTCAAACTCAAGATATACCCATTTTTCTACAGCTTGTGCATTTCCGAAAATTGTCAACTTTTCCTAACTTTTGCTAAACTTTGCCAAAACTCGTTCTATCACCTTCCTTGCACTTCCTCGACCCCTTATGTGACTTATATGCATTATATACATGCCTAATTGATCCATATGCATTGTTAACATGTATTGTAATATATTATGAATTGAATGATTAAAACATGTATGTGTCTAAATGGTTTTATTGGTGTGTATGAACATGAATCACATCCACTCATGACATCTTATGATCTATTGTATATTGAAACATGACATAGCATTTCACGAACACCTCATGTTAATGTCGTGCGTCCTAATTGGTTTCATATTGAGTCGTTTCTCACGAGTACACATTATGTCTTTCTCTTGTACAGTTCATCTCCAGGGTGGAGATATTGTGATCGATAGGCTCACGGCCTAGCTTGTATCCTTGTATCGTCATCTTCCAGGTGAGGGTGTTTTCGTTCTAGTTATGTATAAAACCCTATAACCCTTATGTGACAAGTTTTGGCTTAAAACCTTATGTATATATATGTTATCTTTACAAAGTGGAGTCATTCAGTAAATTCTTCTGAAATTATACGTATGAGCGTATATAAGCTTAAAATGGTTTTGCAACGAGGCTATGCTCCAAACCGTGTGTCTTCATGCTAGCTACGGATTAGGATGACACGGAGAGGTACGTGTATAGCATATGCCGAGTTGCACGGTAAGGTATGTTTTCTTATAGTATGTATCCTAAGTATGAAGCAAATGTTTTGGCGAGAAATGTATGAATGAATGCACAATGGGGCCCAGGGACTTGGTGTTAGAGGCTATCCGGGGAGGCATGGGCCGACGGTGATCCCTTTCACTAGTTCCAATTATATTAACGGCGTAACCGGACCTCGTTAGGAGTTTGCGAGGAATGGACGCTGAGTGCCACTAGGGGAGTCATGAAACCCTTTTGGTCCATGCATGGATGGTTCGGGCCGATCACCCAGCCATCACCCGGAGGAAGAAGGTTGGAACTTATTTTATGATTATGATTATGTTATAATTGTTATGCACCATGCGGGAATGCCGAGACACGGATTGCCCAAACGACTATGTCTTATGTTATGTTATATAACTTGTGTGTATTCTATATATTGCATGATCACGTATTCAATGTATTAATGATATTTGTCGTACACGGTCGGAGTTTGGTTGGATATTATGCACGCTCACTCGCCGAGCCATTATGTTTATGTATGAATTATGAACTTAATGAATTTAATATGAATTAGTCGTAAAACCCGAGCATTGCTTAGTCCTTTTATTGCCCTCGTGGGAACTAACTTTAAATAAAACTTTGCTCGGGATTTATGACCTGCATGTGCATGTTTTTATATATATGTATAGCTCCTGCTCACTCAGTCTTTTAGAGACTGACCCATCTTTCCCACTTCTCAGTTCTTGCAGGTTTTGGCTAGGCGGGAGTCGAGTCATTGCATTCTTGATCGAGTCACACTTGTACACTCGAGTCACATTTCATATTGATATGTTATAATTGTATCTCCTGACGTAATTGGGCCTGTGTGCCAACTATGATTCATTGTTGATTATTGATTCGGGACAGGTTGCAAGTTTAGTTGAACCCGTTGTTAGGATGCATGATGGGTTTAAATTATGTATTGGAATTATTGGACTTGTAGTAATTGTTGAAAAGTATGAATTATATGTTATTGCTTCCGCATTGCACATTTGGTTTTTCTTGAGTTATTTGGTATGGGGTTAGATTCCGCCTAGCAAGGTTGTTTTTATTTTGTCTCCCGTTCGCTATGAGTCCGGTTCATGCTTGGACTATCCATTTCATGTGTGGACTAGACTCATAGTGCGGGGGATGTGGCGCCTATCGTCCCGGGTGCTACAAAAGCAAAAGAGAAATACTGAAAAGAAAATAGAGAAAAAAGATTAGTCTTATGTTTTAGAGTAAAGAACTGAATACTTATATTGATAATAATTCTATTTGAGAGAGTAATTTAAGCAACCTAATTAATCTCGTTTACTTTGGAAGGTTTAAATTCAAGTTTAAAATTATAGTGATTCCTTATGTAAATTGTGTACATGATTTAGGTAAATTTACATAATCTTTATAATATTTAGAAAAATTAATACATCTACTTTTAATATATTATATTTCTTATTTGCAAAATTAATCCCCTTGATTGATGTCAAAAATTTATTTACAATTTATTGGAATCTTTAATTAATTAAGAGAAATATACTTGGATATTTCTTTTTAGATCAATTAACCACTTAATATAAATAAAATATTATTAATTGAACATTACCTAAATTTATGAGATTAATAAGTTAATTGGTTTGATTTGTTAAATAATTGAATCTTAAAAAGTTTAAAAATTATATATTTAATTGACCAATAAATAATTATTAGTTAGATGTTTCTAATTATGGGATTGATAAGTTAATTAATATAATTAATAAAAAAAATTAATTAATGTGTTTTGGTAATTTTAAAATATTAAATATCACAGATAATTAATAATTTAATGAAATATTTTTTATAAAATAAAACTTTTCAAAAAAGAAAAAGAAAGAAGATATATATCCATATCTATATATATATATATATATTTTGCATTCTAAATGAATAAGGCACTGAGAGTTTTTAAAATTAATTAAAAGTTCAAATTACATAAAGTAATTTTTCAAACAAATAATAAATAGCATTTAGTTCAAATTGTATATTTTAATATATAAAAAATTAACTCATTTAATTTAATTACCACCATCTAGATCATTCTATGCAAAATAGTTTTCTTTTCGATTTTTGAAAGCATTTGGGCAAGATTTAAGGGATTAATTATATTGACAACCAATTAAAGCTCTTGAATTTATTTTATAATTAATGATTAGGATATATAAAAATTAATTTATATCTCATAAAAGAATTAATAATGAAATTATATCAAATAAGAAAAGATTTGTTTTGGAACTATCAATAATAATTTTTTAAAATATTAAAATAATTCAAAATGATAAGAATTCATCATTAGAAAAAAGATACACAAAAAAGTATATTACGAATTTTTTCAAAACTAATTATTTTTTTTAATTACTATTTATTTTCATAATAAAATAATATACAAAATAAATATAAGTCAATCACATTTTTTCTATTTAATTGAAAATATAAACAAAAAACAAAAAAAATATCATTCTGTCAAACTTGCCAAAAATAATTATTTTCCTTAGTAGCTACAGCAGTAACAGCTACTCTCCATCACCAGCTTGTCTACAGGTTGCAGGACCATGGTCTAGATCTTCAAGGATCTGGATCCCCAGACGCTCTAATGATTCTCGCAAACTCTGGATCTGATACTCCAACTATCGTCCAGGTTCCTAGACAAATTCCTAGAAAGGAACTGGAAAGGTTGATGCCAACAGAGTGGATCACAAACTATGAGTCACTTCAACAGACTCATGAGCCAATCAGATCTACAACCTATGAGTTTCAGACGATGCCAGATGGTAGAACCAAAACCATCTTCAAGCAACCTCAAGAAGAAACCCCATCTTCTTCAAGCACAATCTTCAAGCAGTTGATGATTCAGCCCGTTGTGCCAACAAGCAGAGAAACGTACCCTATTCTCGGGTACTTACCAGTAAACTCCTTCTTCCCCGATGGAAAGAAGGTTTACACTGATAAAGTTGATGGCCACTTCGTATGGGATGCTGATCTATCCATGTGTGACCCTGGATGTTCTTGCGATGAAGAATCCGACTCCGATGACGATGATGAAAGTGAAGCTAGTCGAAGAAGAAGACGAAGGAAAGAAAGAAAGAAAGGTCTTCCTTGTAGGACCTTTAAACCAGAAGAACCAGATCCAGATCCACCATCATTCACACGACCCTTGTCTTGCTATGATGAGGCGTTAGCCATCCTGAAGGCAGAACAACAACAACAGAAACCAAAGAGCTGTAGGCAAGAAGTGCCTCCATGCCTTCCACCACCGGTAATACCATGCCAACCTTACATGATGATTAGAAGCTACGATACAGACTTTCCATCTTTGGAAAGGAAAACAGAAAACAAGGTTGCAATCAGACCTTATGTCCAGACTACCACAGTCAACCCTGATGGAGGAATAACTTCATCTCTTTCACAAGGAGAAGAAGTCTTGAACTGGCAAACCACAAATGCCAGAGCTCAGAATAAAGCCTTAATCCAACTTGATTCAAAGGTTGATAAGGTTTTATCCCATGTACAGGATACAAACCAAAAGGTGAATACAATCTCTCAGGAGCTTGATCAAATCTACAAAATAGTAGTTGCCAGAATAGAGCTTCTTGACAAAGAACTCAGGCAGCTTATTTCCTTAAGAAGGACGGGTCCAGAATTTGACCGAAAGGAGAGAGAAATCAGAAATCTCAAGAAGGATCTTGCTTACATGGAGCCAGATAGGAAGAGAAGTTCCATCCCTACACTTCTCTTTCTTCCTACAACTGTTACACCTTCTCTCTATGACCCACCAACTTCTCTTGATTACTCAAAACAATTTTTCATGGTATCTGATATTCCCTTTGAGCCACCTCCTCCAAGGCCCAAGCCGATAAGAGCCTCTCCTTCTTCCTCAAAGGAGAAAAACAAAGAAAAGGTTGAAGAACCCTCTTCTACATTAATGAGTAAGAACTTTTCTAATCCCAATATCCGGGAAGAGCCTACAAGAAATGAAGATGCCTCTTCAAATGATTCTAGTTCTCAACACTCTGAATCAGAAGCCTCTTCAGAGAGATCCAGTTCCCAACATAATGATTCTGAAGTCTCTTCAGAAGATTCTTTTTCCCAGTCCACTGAAAATGAAGATGAAGTTGCAGACATCTCACAGATCTTTATGGTAGATGATCCAAACTTTGGATCTCATCAAGAACAACCTCATCCAGAATATGATGAACCAATAATGGAAGAACCTCCTCCGGAATTCTATGCTACAGATTCTGGACCATCTAAACCAACCAATGGCCCATGGTTCACTTTTGATGATATTCCAGTGGGAAAAAGGAAAGAAAAGCTACAATCTTTTGCTGCATGGATCGATCTCCAAAGAATCAAAGAATCTCATCTCCCTACTGTCTTAAGGGAGTTTGTATCACGATTCACAGGAACATTACGAGAATGGTTCCAGTCATTGGGAGAATACAGACAGATCCAGTATGTGCAAGCAACCGCTCCCATGGCATTGCTAGCACTTCACCTTGAGTTCATTGGTGACAACACTCTCTATCAAAAGATGATGCAACAAGGCTATTTCGCCATGAAGTGTTGTTCACTGAACAAGCCAGATTTGGATTTCCATTTCAAAAGAATGTCAGAACTCTATTATGCTCTTAATGGGTATAATGATCCAAATCTAAAGCATGTTTACATTGCATCTCTTCCCCAAGAGATCCAGCCTGAGCTCCACAGAGCCATAACCACTTCAAGAAGAGAAATTCCACAACTTTCTCTTGGAGAGATCCACCAGGTTGCTATTACCACAATCGATAGACTCTGTGAGCAACAAACCATGTTCAAGTCCTTAGTAAAGAACAAATCAGTCCTGAAGAAAGCTTGCAAGAAATCTCATCTTAAGATAAAATGCAAATCCAAAGAAGATTGCAATTGTTCTCATCCAAAGCTTCAGAAGAAAGGACTTGTTGAAAGAAAGGTGAAAAGGAGAAAACGTCTCAGATTCTTCAGACGAAAACCTTTCAGAAACAGCTGGACTGATCGATGCTTTGTTTGCAAAAAGAAAGGACATTTTGCAAAGAATTGTCCTCAAAACCGGGAAAAATCTACCAGAATGGTTTCCCATGTTCAACAAAGCACAGAAGCAAATCTCAACGATGCAGAGGTTGAATCTCTGTTCTCTGAACAAGATGAACAAACCGAAGACACCATCTTCGCAATTCAAGAAGAATTTACAGATGATGGTCCATCCTCCTCTGATTCTGATAATGATCAAGTACTTCCAATCTTACAGTCAGAATGCATCACTCAAGAGATTGTTCCATCTCCACATATCCAGATCCATATACTTCCTTCGAAGTATGACAGACCAATCAAAGCAATTGGATTTATGGATACAGGAGCCGTGAAGTCCATGATGAATCCAGACATCCTACCAAAGGAAGCATGGACAACTCACTACGAGTACTTCCAAGCAGCAGATGGCCAACAGTTCAAAACATCGCTGATCACGAAACATCCTATAGGCATACAATTCTTCCCAGACTGTATAATCTGGATGAAGGTCATTGGAAGCAAGCTGCATGGGAAAGATCTTCTCATTGGGTTTGATCTTTATCACAGAGCTCAAAAGCTCACCATTCTCCCCAATGGAATTAAGTATAAGAGGTACTTCCAGCCTTATACTACACTCCAGAAGATCTATGCACTAACAGAAGCATCCAAGGAATTCTATGATCTTGCCTCAAAACTCAAAGGATGTTGTGTTGAGTCTCACTCAGAATTCTCCAATCCAAATCCCTTATGGAAGAATTCTGAATTCTTCATTCAACTACCATTCAAAAAGAATGAAGACATAAATCCTACAAAAGCCACACATCCAGGAATGACTCCTGACGATGAAAAGCTTGCAAAAGCTGAATGTTCTCAACTGCAAAAACTCGGGTTAATTGAATCCACCACATCCAGTTGGGCGTGCCAGGCATTCTATGTCAACAAAAGGACTGAACAAGTCAGAGGTAAAAAGAGGCTTGTAATTGATTATAAGCCACTCAATCATTTCCTTGCAGATGATAAATTCCCAATACCTCGAGCCCAAACGCTTTTCTCATATTTGGCCCAAGCCCAAATCTTCTCTAAGTTTGATCTCAAAGCAGGATTTTGGCAACTCGGTATTGATCCAAAAGATAGGTACAAAACAGCATTTTGTATACCTAATGCCCAATACCAATGGACCGTCATGCCTTTTGGTCTCAAAACCGCTCTATCACTATTCCAAAAAGCCATGACCCGTATCTTTGAACCCATCCTGCATAGTGCCTTAGTCTACATTGACGATATTCTCTTCTTCTCTGAAAATGAGAAATCTCACAGGGCACACCTCTCACAGTTCCATGAAATTGTCCAAGAGTATGGAATCATGCTCTCAGAAAGAAAGAGTCTCATTGGACAATCCTCCATGGAGTTTCTTGGAATGAAATTTTCAGAAGGAAAATACAAGCCAGGTCCTCACATTGCACAGGAGCTTCTCAGTTTTCCAGTTGATAATCTGACTATAAAAGAAATTCAACAGTTTCTTGGAATAGTCAATTATATCAAGGACTTCCTTCCACAATGCTCCAGATACACGAGTCAGCTTTCCAAGATGCTCAGAAAGAAAGCCCCTCCTTGGGGTATGGAACAGACGGCAACTGTCAAGCACTTGAAACAAATCTGCCAGACCCCTCCACCTTTAAAGATTCCAGATAAAGGTGAAAGGATCCTTCAGACAGATGCTAGTGATGAATACTGGGGAGCAATTCTGCTTGAAAAGGCAGATGGGAAAGAATACTACTGTGGACATGCAAATGGACAATTTAGTCCAGTTGAAAAGCATTATCACACAGTATACAAAGAAATTCTAGCCGTCAAATATGGAATCAAGAAATTTGAATTCCATCTCATTGGTCATCATTTCACAGTAGTCATGGACAACTCATCTTTTCCGAAGATACTGGAATTCAAAAATAAGGGTCTTCCCGAATCCCAACTGTTGAGATTGAAAGACTGGTTTGCTAAATACCAGTTCTCTGTAAAACATATAAAAGGAGATCACAACCTCATCCCAGATCTCTTATCCAGACCAAAGCCTATTCATCTCATCTCATCAGCCAAACCAATTCCCCTGATATACATGATGGCTTCCTCTTCCCAAATTCCTGTTATAACTGCCGAACCAGTTCTCCCAAAATTTCCTCCAACGTCATTCCCATTATCCAACCCTGATGAAATCAAAATCTTTGCCAGAAATCATATCTTTTACTACCAGGCAAAATTTCTCCTTGCTTTAGGACTCTCTCTCGATTCAGGAAAATTTTATCCTGATAATCCTTTCCTTCCTGTTTTCACTTTGATCGACAGAGTTACTCTTCCTGCCGAAGGATACTGGTATTTCTGGTGCCTGGGTATTTCCAATTGGTTTGCCCTAGAAGTTGATCCAAAGATTCTGCTCAACTCTATCAGGACCAATGCTTACAATTCCAATCTTACCAAGTTTCTTTTTGGTTATTGGACCAGGAAAGAATGGATCAAGCATCTGATAAACATTGAGAAGAATAATAGGTATATGGAAAAACCTCAAACTGTCATAATCATGCATAGGCCCTATTTCTTTTCGCAAGAAAAACTACTTCCTCTTGCCTATTGTTATGATTTTACCACTACTGATGGTGGTATCGGCAAACATCCAGGTAAAGCAACTGAGTTATACAATCATCTTTGTGCCAAGAACCATGTCCCAACTCTTGGGCACATCTCACCATTCCATAAGAAGTCTTACTGCACCTCCAATGTCTTCTTAACAGAAGACTTCTCTGATGGAGATCCTTATGCCAGATCTATGATACAAAGTCTTTCAGAAGAAGAAAAGATGGAATATCTCGAAGGTGAGCCAGACGATTTCCAAAGATACACATACCCAGCAGGATACAACCAAAACCCATGGGAATACTAGCATAAAGGTGGCTTAAAGAGAATCTTATCTCTTTCAGGTCACTGTCACCATTAAAGTCTTTGTAGGTCCTCCCATGAAGACTTTTGTATCTTTACTTTGTGTCGTGTCGGCCATTGTTTAGGTCTGCTTTCTTGTGAGCCAATAATGTTGTATTATGTTTGCTGAGTCAGGGCCAGTTGTCTTTAGCCCTTGCTTTATGTCAGTGGTCTGCGTACCACTTTCCTTTGTCGGCCAGTATGTTTTGGCCTCTTGTGTGCATTATTGCACTTAGTGGAGGAAAAGGAAACTCAATTATATGAGGCGATGGGGCCCAGAAGTGTACCCACCATATAATTTGGATTTCAATTCCGCGTCTGAAATCCGGGAGTTTGCCTATATAAGGTGAGCTTCGGCTTTCATTTTACTCAGACCTGGTTAGGGACTTAGTCTCAGACCTGAAAAGAGTTTGGAAATAAAATCAAAGTTTCTTATCTCTGATGTCTTCCTTTCTAGCTTAAAGCCTTTTTTCTAGTTCTTCCATACCCTCAAAGGGTCTACTATGATATACTCCTAATTATCTTAAAAGTATGCTTTGTACTTGCCTCTTATGAGGATCCTGTACATCAGAAATTAGATAATTCTCATGGAATGATCTATTGCTACGGTCCCAGTATCTCTGTGTAAGTGAGTATCTTGAGTAGATTGTTGAATCTATAGTGGGGAATATTTGGAGTAACTTGTAAGTCCCGCCGAGGCAGGAGGCCGTTAGGGCAGTTATGTTACAAGAGATATATTCCCAGGAAAGATTCATAAAGCGAAACAGAGATCAGTTATCTACACTATACGATGCACGGAGATACCGGGCTCCCGGCGTGTAATGATATCATAATTAAAAATCTAAAAAAATTCATAAAATTTCACATCATCAAAATACTAAAAAATCAAATAGTCAAATGTGGTTTTCAAATATATAATAGTATAAATATGAGATGTCGGCCGTATATATTTCAACAGGCAAAAGGCCTTCTCTCTTAAGTCATAATCAACCAAAACATGGCAATATTCGACTTTCATTCTGTATCCGACAAAAAGGTCGACCAAATAAAACACCTTTTCGTTTTGCTGATCATACACAAATTAATCATCATAACAATAATTAATCAGCTTTCTAGGGGCGGAATACGACTCAAAAGCGTTGATGACTCGCTAATTTTAAGACTTTTCTTTTCTTTTTTTTTTTTGGTCAGAATTTTTAAGACTTTTCGATAAGAAGAAAATGTAATTTTAGTATATCAATTAATTTATTTTAATAATTTTAATACAAATTTTTTTCGTAAATAGAATAATTCATCGAGTGACAAATATATCCCTCTTATTTTTTAATTTTTTTTTAATTTTATGCTCTTATTTTATTTCTTTTACACTTTTTTTATATATTTTTTTTCATATGTCGTAAGGTTTTTCCCCTACTAGCTCACCACCATTATGGCTTATCCTAGAACTTAATAGATATAGTAATGCTA
This sequence comes from Lantana camara, assembly GCA_037501455.1. Classification (NCBI taxonomy): domain Eukaryota; kingdom Viridiplantae; phylum Streptophyta; class Magnoliopsida; order Lamiales; family Verbenaceae; genus Lantana; species Lantana camara. Next base: position 94,088,389 of record CM074857.1, on the reverse strand, counting down.
AAATATTTTATTGTAATTAAATTTATTTCCTATTATCTATGTAAGTGTTTATACATTATTTTATTTCTCTTTTATGTGCAAAATGTTAAAATTATATCTTTATTGCTGTGTTGTAATTTTCCTTCGGTAAATTAATATACCTGATTGTACTATGATAACGAATATAGTTATTCCGTAAATTTCAATCAAGCTTAATTTATACGATATTTTATTTCGAATAATTTTCAAAAGTGCCAACATAGCATGCTTCTTATTTCTTAAATTCGTAAAGAAAAACCAAGAATTTGAGTGTGGAATAAGAATTAATAAATCTAGAGATAATATGTTAAAAAAACAAAAATGTAGAAGAAATAAAGTCAGAATAAATTGGGATATTTTTGTACTTGAGAAGAACATAAAGAATTATATTAATTTTTGGTTTTATATTTCATTTAATTGATTTCGTAGAACAAAGAAGTCGAAAGCATAAACCAAAAAAAAATTAATTGAATTCTAATTGAACAATAAATAAAATTCTTTTTAAAAAGAATATTTTTAATAATTAAATTCCGAACCCTAACTTCTATATATCCAACTCTTGTGATCTAGTTCACTCATAAATCAAGAGTCAAGTATTGCATTAACGATTAAGAATAGAGATAACATCTCTCTTATAATATTGGGCGTCTCCGTCTCGTGGCCGACTTGCATCCTTTTTCCAACAGCTGCCACCCATTTACATTTAGGACATGTTCTGTATATAGTATATCTGTTCTCCCCTCGTGCCCTAATATGACCCGCGGATTGGACCAAAAGTAAAAAGGTCGGTGTGCTTCTCTTTGAGGAGATACTCTGAAAAGTACTTCCTAATAATCTCATTCATTAATCATACTGCAATTTAATTATATTAGTATGAAAAATTCTTGTATGAATCGAGTGTAGGGCACTGTTCCCTATACCCGCCTTTAATACATAATAAAAAATTAAAAAAAAACATGTATTGCCTAGTATAATATTATAAGTAATATAATGAATTATTACGTTTTTATAGTCAAAACATGTAACATAAAAAGTTGACGTGACATTACTAATCAGATAAAAATATTACAGTAATATATGTCACTCTAGACATTTTGAGTCAGAAATCATTTGAAGTTAGTAGTCTCGCAAGTCGCAACACATCATTGTTATAAATGCAGTTCACAGTGTTTTTATTTTAAAAAAACATGTCACTTATAGAATTGAATCTGTATATCACAAATGACAATACACAACTTCTAATTCTATATATGTCTCCTCCTCCTAAAAAAAAATAAAAAAATCTATATATGTCTAATAAAAGAGCTCATATATTTCATAAACACAGTCACACAGATAAGAAATGTATTTGAGGTTTATTATTTTATAATATTAATTGACATTAAAAGGGCAAATTTGCTCTTGATTAGGATTTTCATTAAAAACTGACACGTAATAGGATATAGGGTACTAATTTAACATTATACATTAATTTCAGAAAATATGAAAAAGGATAATTTTAAAATTTTATTATTCAACGTACACGTAATAGGATATAGGGTACTAATTTAACACTTCTTTCAAACATATTATTTTCTTGATCATACTTTTAGACAAGGGTTTGATACCAATAAACTCATTAATCAATAATATACATAGCTAGCTAGGACCAGCCTAATTAGTGGGTGAATTTCTAACATTGGTGTCTTTTTTTTTTGTGTTTTTTTTTTTTTTTTTTGTATTGCAACTTTGGTGTAATCCTCTTTTTGACACACTCATAAAATTTTGTATTGAATCCTATTGATAGTGATTCCACTTTTTCAAAAGAGGATTACACCAAAGTTACGATATAAAAAAAAAGTACACCAAAATTGCAATTAAAAAAAAAAAAAACTAATGTTAGAAATTCACCTAATTAGTGCATGTCACGAATATAAAAAAATGTAATATATCTTAAACCCTGAAATCTGATTCGATTTTGAATTGAATTGAGTTGAGTTGTTGACGCAAAAAGCCAAAACTCAAAGGCAAGTACGTGGAAATTGTAGATATCAATCCAATTCAATTGGTGAATAGAATTCTAATATTTCGGCGGGTATATCTTGGTTGTAGATATGTCAGTCGAATGCACCTTTTTGTCCCTCCACCATAATTTAGCATCACTGCTTCATCATTAATTTGGACCTTATAAAAGAAATGCAATAAAAGGAAAAGAACCCATCACAAGTTCAAGTCAAAACCTCACATAGCAAGAAAAAGGGACCCTCCACATAAGAACTTGAGGTTGTATATTTTCCTTTTGGATTCCATGTTTTAAGCTAATTTATGGCAATTTAGTATATTTAAAATTCTGAAATAATTATATCGAACTATCCTACATTTAAGTCTAATTATAATGTAATTCATCATTATTAGGAAATTACATTTTAATTCCTAATTTTGAGAGTCGTTTGTGGTCCCTAAATTCTGTTATGTTATTCCAAAAATACCACTGATTTGTTGTTAAATTCATAATTTGAAGAGATCGTTTTGTTTATATGTATTAACTTTAGTGATGATTTTGTTATTTTGCTCATAAATTTTGTTATTTTGCTCATAAATTCAGTGTAATACTCATAAAACCGTAAGGAGCATAATTGTACTTTTACAAATTTCGTTAAGTGATCTCAGATCAAATAAGATTTATAGGGATTAAAGTGTAATTTTCTGATAATGATGAATTACATTATAATTAGACGTGATAAGGGGAAAATCGGGGAGTGTGACCATGCGCCAGATGTCACTGCCACGTGGCAGCTTGCGCCACGTCAACGCTCCGCGATCGAGCCACATAGGCAGCCACCGACCCAACACTTGGGCAGACCTCAAGCCATAGTCTGGCGGCAATCTCCCGCGACCTAGGGTCTCCTTTCGACCCAGAGAGAGGTGCGACCCAGCGGAGCTCCGACCCAGTCGCTACCGGACAACCGCATTTAATGCAAGCACCACCTACCGCCGACCGCATTAATTGCAGCTGCACCCAGTACAGTGTCAGGCGTCCTGGCAGGAGCAGGCAAGCGGTGCTTTACCTGGAAAAACACTATTCCGACCATAATCCATCGCTTTCCTCTCCAAACCAGATCCACGCTTTCTGGGAGGTGTACTTGCACCCACGGAGTCCATCTCCAACCTATAAAAACCCCACTCCATCACCATTGGAGGTAAGTTTTTCCTTCACGCACAAGACTCTTAACTCCTGCATATTTTCGACCCAGAGCTTTAGCTTACTTGAGCGTCGGAGTGCCAAAACGGGTCCAACCCCCACTCTCCCCTGTTTTGGCCTTTGAGCTTATGTTTGTTTCATCCTTTCAGTTTAGGAAAGCACCGGAGTTCTCCTCACACTATAAATATCTTGGGTGATTCGGAGTCTTAGTCTGCAGTCCAGCGCACAGCCCAGATTTTGACACCATCATCTTGGCGCCGTCTGTGGGAAACTCTGAGCAAAAGCCTTGTTTCCATACCGCTACCCTGCAATTTTCCATTCAAGATGGTCCAAACACGTCACGGATGACGTGTTTACGTCGAAAATGGTGAAGAGATCTTCCCGGATCTCAACACCCAAGGGGGAAACTTTCAACCCCCAGTAGTAGGAGGCGTCGCTGCGGAAGCCGGTCCCAGTGCTCCCAGCCGTTTGATACTCTCTGAAGCAGACTTAGCTGCTTACGCGGAACAGTGCAGGGCAGAGGCGTTGGCCGCTGCAAGAGAAAACAGGGAACCGGTCATGCCGGCTACCCCAAGAGGAAGTCCTTTGGCTCTAACCCCTCAGAATGTCGCGTACCCCACAGTCCAAGGGCCCTCTTCCCCGATGGCGTACGCTGTCCAACAGCACGCCCATCAACCGAGTTTCTGGGGGTATCCACAGCTCCCCTACGGCCAAAACCCCTATGCACAGCCTCAAACCATCTACATTGCACCGGCACCGGGGGTCCAACACCAAGTCCATCTGGGCGCACACCTCGAGGAGGGTTTTGATGATAATGAAAACCCACCCCGCCGCCGGGAGCCAGCGATAAGAAGGATTGACCCTGAGGAGGAACGCCCCTCGTAGCTTTTACGGAATGTAGGAGAAAATGATAGGGGTGCGAGGCACATTGCGGGAACAGCGAGCGAGATAAATAGGGACGCTCCCGTTCCTAGAAATGTGTCTATTTTCGATCGCCTAGGGGCTAGGGTCCATCCCCGACGCCTACTTCAGAGCCAACCGGGGTCACTGGGTTGGTCAAGGCGATCTCAAGAATCATCTCCCCCGGAGACAGCAGGAGCAACCGCAGCAACAACAACAGCGACGTTACCTTCCCGACCCAGCGCAAGGGTCGGAGTATTTTGATCCCCAGGAGGAAGTGTCATCGCACCTCCTCCACGGGCAGGTCCCCAAAGTGGGGGCACCTGCCCAACATCGCGGCCACCTCCCACAGCGTCAGGAGAGGATGTACCGCAGCGAAAGGGAGGCAAGGTCCCCTTTCTGCGACGAGATCATCGACGCCAAGGTGGCGGACAGGATCCCCACCAACTTGCCAGTTTACCACGGGAGCACCGACCCCGTGAAGCATTGTTCAAAGTTTGAGGCGCAAGTCGGCCTTTACGGCCATTCCAAGCTCATATGGGCCAAGATCTTCGAAACCACGCTCGAGGGTCCAACCCAAGACTGGTTTGAGCGGTTGGCTCCTCACAGTATCCGCGATTATGATCATTTGGCTCGGAAATTCAAGGCCCACTTCTCCTCTATAACGGGTGTCAAGCTCCCGTCTACCTATTTGTACAGTATAGTGCAGGAGGAAGGTGAAACCTTGAGGAGTTTCTTCTCTCGTTTCAACGAGGCGTTCGTCAAGGTGGAGCACTTAGACATTGACATCCTAACTCAGACCCTCCACAAGGCCATCCGTCACGCGGAGTTCGCCGATGAAATCATTCTCGAATCTCCTTAGAACATGGAGGAAATAATGACCATCGCGCACCGCTTTATGCGATTAGAAGAAGTCAAGTCCACTACTCGCGCTCTAGGGCGCAGAAGCGATCGGAGAGTGAGCGACCCAGCTCCTGATCGACTCACCAGGTCCGACCCGCCACGGTCGGAGCTCCCCAGGCTTCCCGACAGGATGGAGCATAGGCTCAAGCGAGAAATGCCCTCCGCGAGCGGGGCCAAGAAGGGATGCACTCCTTTGGTCTGCCCCATCGAGGAAATTTATGAAGTCATGGATCGGGGGCTTCTTAAAAAGCCGAAGCAGCTAAAAGAGACCAAGAAGGCCAAGGAGTCTGGGAAGCGCTGTACTTACCACATGCAGCCCGATCATTGGACTTCAGAGTGCATCGCTTTGAGGGAAGAGGTGGAATGGCTGATTCGAGGTAGCCACCTGATGGAGTTCGTCAAAAAGTTGGATGATCGGGCTCGCCAAGCTTTCGACCCAAGCGAGTCGCCCCCGCCCAGGAGGGGACGCAAGCCACCATTGGAGAAGCCTGAAGAGGCTAACCCCCACAATATGCCCACTAATGAAATCTTCATGATTGCGGACGGCCCTGCTGGGGGAGACTCCAAAACCGCACGCAAGCGGTCAAGACGTCAGGTGGGTCGAGAGCTTTATAGGGCTCTCATGAAGCCAATCTCTATATCTGAGGCCCCCAGCGTGCCAGAAACGGTGTCAAACACCTTGGACTGAAGAAATTCCGACACCGCACTATCCTTTATCTGCGACAATAGTTTTTCGATCGTCCAGAAGGTTGTTTTGGTTCCATTCCTCTGCCCCTCGACAAAGCCGGCCCGCCACCCTTCCTGCTTGCCCTTGGCATAGGCGGTCTTAGTCTTTTTCTCTGCCGTATCTAGCAGACTTTGCCGCGTGGCCACCCCGGTCTGCAACTCTTCGTTCGCGGCCCTGAGCTCCTCCAGATCTTTTTCCATAGCAGACCTCTCCTTGAGAGAGTCTTTTACCAGCTTGTCCATTTTATCCAGCTTCGTGGTGTACGCCTTCTGGGCACCCTCTAACTCTTTGGACAGCTTCGCTGCTTTGTCTTTCCAACTATTCCCCTGTAGAACCTCATCCCTCTCCGATAGCAGCCCACGGCGGGCCTCATCGGCCAACTCCAGTCGCATAGTGGACTGGTGCTCTCTCACGATCAACTGAGAATGGGAAAACAAGAAGGGGTCAGAGGGAAAGCAATGAAAAGTGCGATCAAGGAGAAGGGATAGTGCGAAGGTCCTTACTGCGTTCAGAAGAGCAATTTTGTTGTAGGAGAGGGTCACATTACTCTCCTTTGCCAATTCCTGGTGGTCGCTAGCAGTTTGGAGGGAATAGTATATGACCCCCCAACACATCCTGATCGACCTCTCCGGTCGCGACCCTCCTTTCTGATCCGTCCTCCTTAAACTCCGAGACCCCAAAGGGATATTTGGGCCCCTCGAACGTGGGGACATTGACTATCCGCTCGTAATCCCCCCTCAACATAGTGAATCCGGGGGAGGATCCCGGTCGAAGGGTGGGGGGAACCCAACCGCCCGATGGCCGGAACGCAGTATCCCCCCGCTTGGCAGCTTTCTTGGGGGCCCTCTCCTCTGGGTCGTCCTTCTCCTTCCTTTTTTGTGAACGTTTTCCCTTAATCACCTCCAACGGAAACGACCCAGAGTTAGCCTCTGAGTCCGTCTCTGGCCGCCCAGCTGATATAACCACTTTACCCTTAGTTTTTGGAGGACGGGTAGCCTGACCTTCCGTGGGTGCAGCAGGGGCGTTAGCCTCCGGTGCGACCCAGGCAGTCCCCTGCGCATCTGCTTCCTCCCCCGCCTTGGGGACATGAGCATCCGCCCATCTTTGCCCTGCCGCCCTCTCGACAGCCGCGATCTTCATCAGCGAGCCGGCTTCAGTAAGGCCCTCCTGGTAGGCTATGTCGTGGATCAAGGGGGGTGGGCCCATCATTTTCCCCTCTTCTACTTTCTTGACCACCTCAGCCTTCTTCTTCTTTAGAAGGCGGTCCAGAGCTTTGGATCGGCCGGCCACCATTATCGACCCTGCAAAAGGAAGAAAAAATAAGTTTGGCAAGGGAATCAAAGCGTGGAGCGAAAATAGAAGGAAAGAGTTCAAGGGAGATGACGTGTTTGGCCTAAGGGAATTGAGGGTGTAGTTACCCATTTTGAAATCTATATGCCTCGGCGTACCGGGAGCCAACCCAAGGTTTATTAAGAGGTGCGTGCTCGTGAAAATCCCAGTATCCAAAGGATGCACCCCCCGCAGTGCGGCCAGTGTGACGCCCCGCCTCTTCGGCATTCCAGGTACGGCGTCACGAGAGAGTTTATTTCAGTATTTTGTGAATTATGTGATTTAGCATGCTTACGTGTCAACGTGGTATTAATTTTAATTACGTGTGCTTTAGAATTTAATTAATTGTACTTGGACTCAATTGTCCAATATTTGCAATTTAGGGACCTAATTATAATTAGGACGTTTGAGCCTTCGTGGCTATTTGAGCTCGGGAATTCGAATTCGAATTCCGACCCTATCATTGAGTTCGTTTCGATGATTCGGATTCAATGAATTAATCTTTTAATTTCTAAAGCCATTTGGTAGCCCTATCGTTTTAAATTCGATCCGTTTGGACCGGATACCGTTTGACCCTACCCGTTTTAACCGACCCGTTGGACCAGCCCCAAAAGGGGCCAGCCTTTTCTTTCTCTCCCACTTTGATCGTTAGCAGCAAGCAAGGAAGAGAGGAAGAGAAGTTTTTCCCCATTTTTGGCCAAGAAGCCTTGAGCTCGGGTTTGGGAGATCCAACCGTCCGATCAACGACCTAAGGTAAGATTTGTGACCCTTTCGTTACGTGTTTTAATTTATCGTCTCTTTCGTGCCCCGGATATATGTTATATGGCTAATTGGGGAAGATGATGAATAGTAACCGGGGTGTGAGTTTGTATAATCTAGGCCGTTTTACGGGTTCTAATGTGGAAATATGTGACCTACGTATCGAGCATGCTTTATTGTGTTATTTTCGTGTGTTTTGGTTGTAGTTTGGCTGCTGTTGCTTTGTTGTTTGCTTCCCCGTCGCCATTGTTGGAGCTTCTGCTGTTTTTCAGCTGTTCCAGGTGGGAACGGCCGTTCCCGTTTTGGCCTTGGGGCCGGAACGGCCATTCCCATCCGCGTATGGGAACGGCCGTTCCCATTTTGTTCTTTGGACCGGAACGGCCGTTCCGGGCAGCGCTGGTGGGAACGGCCGTTCCCGTTTTGCCTTGTTTCTGGGAACGGCCCTTCCCGTGGTCCAGTAGGTTGGTTTTGGGTTTTTATGCTTTTAATTGATTTCTTTTGCCGCTTATTGATTTATATCTTAATTGCATTGTATGTTTCGTTATGAATTCGTATTATATGCTATGTTTGGTGCATGAATTGTAATTTAATATAAGAATGAGTATTTTATGAGTGTATACGTGATCCATGACTTCATGCCAATCATAAGCATACGCCGTGCGTTTATTTGGTTCATTCACGTGTCTAAGTCCTGTTTTGTATTCAGTTTGTTCAGGTACACCCGGGGTGGTGTTTTGTTGGCCGTGTTGATTCCGGGGTGGATCGTTTGTTGTGTCTTTGGCCTCTTCGGTGTCAGGTGAGGTTAGGATATAGTTACACCTTATTGCAATGTGCTCGGTTTTGATTGCATGTGATTAAATAAGCCTTATATGTATGTAAATAAGTGTGAAATATGTATTTGTTGAATATGCCTCGAGTTTGCAAGTATGTTAAGCAATGTACGAGCCTATGTATGCTTGATTTGAAATGATTTGTTATGATTTGCCACATGAAGCTATGCTTCTGACCGTATACTTCTCATGAGCCATGTTTGGCAAGGACCGAGTTTGATTGAAACGGAAAGTGGTATGTATACGTATATATGTATAAGTTATGTCTGTCTGTCTCTGTTGTAGCGGGTTCTGATATGATATGTGTTTGTTGGGCCCCGGAGCTATGGGTAAGGAACCCTCGGGACGGCATAGGGCCGTCGAGGTTAAGCCTGTGCATAGTCTCCATCTGTCTGCAGAGGATCACCCCTGAACTCACCAGGAGGTTTGGTGAGGGAAGGAATCCTGAGGGTTTGAGTACTCGCAAGGCGCTCCCCTCGTTTGTCTGGATGGTTTGGGCGTATACACCCTTCCATCACCCGGAGTTGAGGATGATATGATATGATTTGATATGTATGTAAGTTTTATGTTTTGATTCTGATTTGATATGTTATGAGGAGATTGGGGAAGTCAGAGCTCGTACCCGCCGAGTTCTATATGATATGATATGTATGTTCTGTTAAGGTTTATGAAACGGGGATAGATTCTAAGTTAAATAAAAAGGGAGTTTTATAAGATAAGTTAAGCTTTGAGTATGTTTAGATTTAATAGGTTTTGATAAGTTTGTTCGGTAAGATAAATTGGTTTGTTTGATTTGCTAAGTAAGCCCTCTATATATATGTATATCACGGGAAATGATTTAGTGTGCAAAAACTATCCCTGCGTTCATGAACATTATGAGTTTGATATGTGCTTTGCTCTTATATATATAGTGTGAGTGCGTTAACCCCTCACTCAGTCGAGTTAAGACTGACCCCTCCCCTTTTACCTTTAGGTTGCAGGTTTTGCTTGGAGTTCGTGCTAGGCGGAGTGTGTCTGTCTTTTGGAGTCTGTTCCGTGTCTTTGTCTAGTAGGTGGTCTTGCATTCACATTTCTTTAATTTGGCTTATGTATAAGATATGTTTGAATATGATAGGTAGAATTTAATTATGTATTGATATGTATATTTCGGGATTAGGTATTTATGCTAGTTGAACCCGTCAACTGTTTATGTATGTTTTGATTTCTGCATGGCTTGTTTCGCTTCCGCATTCTTGTTTCGGTTTGAGTTTTGCCTCAGGGTCTAAGTTCCGCCTAGCCTAGGTGTGAGTTTGTCAGTCTCCCGTTCGCCACTGTTTGGTTCATGTACGGACTCCCCATTTCGTATGTGGATCGGACTTTGGTGCGGGGGATGTGGTGACCCACCGTGCGGGTGCTACAGCCAGCAAGGTGTTGGTCCAACGGACAGTTCCTCTATCCATTCGCACTTGCTTGACGTTGTTCCAGGAAGTGTGCTGAAGTCCCTCCCAGCCGCCTCTGTACCTCACAAAAACATACTTCTTCTTCTAGTCGACCCCATGAGAGGACTTCTCGGTGTCAAAAATTTTATTCCCAGATCGAGACTGTAGCTTCACGAACCCCCTCTTGTCGGGGGAAGCAGCCGCATCGACCGAGGTGACAAATAGTTCTGCAAAATGTTCCAAGCACTCCACTTGACCCAATATCTTCATCAGCACCCGGAAGGCTGTGATCATGGCGTGGCCGTTTGGGAGTAACTGTATGGGGCTGATCTGAAGGTGGTTGAATAGCGCGACCTAGAAGGGAGACAGGGGTAGCCTAAACCCATACTCGATCGCTTTCAATGAGATGGTGATGCACCCCGGAGGTAGAGCCCCCATATGCTCATCTTCGCTGGGTGTGAACACTTCACAATTGGTGTCCAACTCCCTCCACCCGGTCAGTCTTTTCAGAGCCGTTCCTGCGCGCAAAAATAATTTTTGATGTAAATAATTCCTTATATGTATTCTAATTTAATTGAGTTAAACATAATTTTACACTACTTTATTTATAGGATGAAATTATAATTATAAGATAATAAAATTTTTCTTAATTTAAACAAATGAAACTTTATTAGAAAATGAAACCTTGTTAATATTGTAATGTGGGATGCTCTACATGATTTTATCTTAATTAGATTAAACTTATGTTCAGCCTAAAAGAAAAAAATCCATATATCCGTAATCTTAAAGATGGTTAGCTAATGCATATCATAGACGATAGCATAAAACATATTTCTTCTCATACAATCTACATTAAAAATGTTACGAAACTTATAAAATACATTATAAATTACATTTTTATTTTACGTGCATATGAGCATTTTTATAATTTATATGCATTTTTATAATTTATCTTCAACAAAACATATTTAAGTATAATGTATATTAAATGCATCAAACTTGACACAAAATAAATAATTTATGAGTATAAATGAACCACAAAATAGACTAACAGTTTATGTGAAATCTATTACATTACTACTCAATTTTGATTGTTTTGTTCGAAGTGTATTCGTAAGATAATCATTCTATGGTTGACCCGGACCGGATCTTCTGCTCCACTCTATGCTTCATCTTCTGCTCCACTTATCAGATGAGTGACACGTGTACAATTATCATATTTTATTAAAGGACATAACTAATGCGGTTACTTAAGAAAATTAACGGTATTAACGTCGTTATTCATAAAAAATAAAAAACATATGAATTTGTCTCTATCATCTTCCTTCGTTTTCTTTTTCAAAAAAATCCCCAAATTACCACACCCAAAAAATCGATCAATTTCTTCCCCTCAAAACCCTTCAAACACCCATCCCAATTTTGAGCGACGCGATGATGAATGAATCCAAGCGGCAGCGATTCAAAAATCTAAGGGAAAATTGCAAAATCGGTATACCAACTCCAAAATTTTAGCGTTTTTGGTACTGTAAATTTTTTGGCGAAAAAAAGAACCTGCAACTCTAAAAAATAAGCAAAAAAGTGCCAGTTTTGCCCCAATAAGACAAAACCCGGCCGAGATCCGACCCGGATGCTGATGTGTCTTGCCGGAGTTACAGCTGGCCTATGAAGCCTTCCACATCAACAAAAAACTAATCCAACTCACATGCCACATACACAATAAACAAAGCGAAAATTGCAAAATCGGTATACCAACTCCAAAATTTTAGCGTTTTTGGTACTGTAAATTTTCCGGCGAAAAAAAAAGCCCGCAACTCTAAAAATAAGCAAAAAAGTGCCAATTTTGCCCAAATAAGCCAAAACCCGGCCGAAATCCGACCTGGATGCTGACTTGTCTTGCCGGAGTCACAGTTGGCCTATGAAACCTTCCACATCAACAAAAAACCAATCCAACTCACATGCCACATACACAATAAACAAATTATTGATGCCAAATAAGCAAAAATTTTTGTGGTAAAATTTTTTTTTTCACATGTAAATTTAAAATTCATCAAATATTCGTGATCAAAAAATTTAATTGAAATGAGTATTAAACTGGAACTGTTTCAATATAAATACAATTAAAAATATTAAGAAATTTTATGTAATTTTTAATTTTGATTATTAATATTTTTACATTTAAAAAATTATTCTTTACACTTTATTATTGTTGGATGTATACATATTTTAATTAACATTACACAATAAGTAAGGAAACAATAATAATTTATAAATTATTAAAATGCTTCAATTTATATATATATTCAGAAAATAAAATAAAATAAAATAAGATAAAAATAAAACTACCCCACCCCAACATATATATCCTACGTGTATATATACAGATAAAAAAAAAAGCTTATTTCTGGCTGCACATTTACATCGCCGTAGCTAAGGACAGAACGATATTCTCCGTCGAAGACAAAGTATCGCCGCCGCCGCCGCTAGCTCCGTCATCACTATCCACCCTCCCCCCCCCTCTCTATCCCACATCAGATTCGCGAACGTAGCCATCGCCGTCGTCACCCCCCAGCAAAACCCATAGCCAGAAAAAGAAAACCCCCTGCAAAAATCTCTACACGTGAACTCCTTTCCGAAAGTGAGATTCCAGTCTTTGCTTCATCAGATCGGAATGCGCAACCATCAGATCTGCTCACGAAATTGTTGGTGGTGGTGAGTGGCGAGATTAGCAGTGGTGAATGGCGAGATTGTTGGCGGCGATTTGGTGTGGGGTGTTGGTGGTGGCAAGATTGTTGGTGACGATTTTAGTTGCTGGACACCCACACCATGCCCAATCTCACCCCCGATCTGGTGAAGGTTGTAGCGTTTATGGCTGTGTCGGAGGAGAATTTGAGATTCTGAAGAACCACGACGGGGGAGACTGCTTATCGTTCGTTGATTGTTGGTGGTGCGGTGGTGATTTGGGGGTGCGGTGGTGGTGGCGGCCAGATTGTTGCGGCGATTTGGGGTGGTGTGGTGGTGGATGCAGATTGTTGGTGGTGTGGTGGCGATTTGGGGTTGTGGCTGAAAATAACCAGAAATTACAGAGAGAAAGAGGGATGAAGAAAAGCTTCTTTTCTTTATTAAAATGAATGAATGATACGTAATACAATTAAATAAGTATTTATACTAGGAAATCCCCAATGGGGAGGTGACACTTGTCACTGGGAGGTACAAGACCTCAACCGTGGTTATAACTAACTCTCTCTCAGCTAATTATTCTTAGCTTAAGGTAAAATACAAAATACACGTGGCAACACCCCCCCTCAAACGCAGGCATGGATGTTATGGAGGCCAAGTTTGGCTAAATGAGTGTGGAAGATGTTGGAACACAGTGGCTTTGTGAAGATGTCTGCAGTTTGTGCTGAAGTGTGAAGGGGAAGAAGATGTATAACTCCTTGTTGTAATTTCTCTCTGACAAGGTGGCAATCAAACTCTATATGCTTGGTGCGTTCATGGAAGCTTAGATTTGATGCGATGTGAAGTGCAGATTTGTTATCGCAATAGATGACAGCCGGCTTGGGATCTTCAAGGTGTAGGTCTCTGAGTAGGTACTTTATCCATTGTATCTCACAAGTTGTGGCTGCTAAGGCTCTATATTCTGCCTCTGAGGATGATCTTGATACTGTAGTTTGCTTTTTGGATTTCCAGCTTATCAAGGAATCACCAAGGAACATACAGTAACCAGTGATACTCCTCCTTGTGTCTGTGCAACCGGCCCAATCTGAATCACTAAATGCCTTGAGGTCTGAGTTGGATGTGGCAGGGAAGAATAAACCTTGGCCTGGGGCATTCTTGATATACTTTAAGATGCGTATGGCAGCTTGATGATGTTGTTCTGTTGGGCAAGAGAGGAACTGACTGAGGAACAGATAGTAAATTGAATGAAAAGGCAGGAATAAGTAACACATTGTATAAGACAAGATTATCAGTTAATCTAACTGTTCCTACTTTATCAGTGGTCATACTACTACCATTAGGTAATTTAACCATGATAGGACTAATGGTTTCAATATGCTCAAACATAGAAGAAGAATAACATATGTGATCGGTGGCGCCAGTATCTAAAATCCAAGAACTCTATACATTGGAACACGTTAAAGCAAGAGAGATACCTGTAACAGAATTTGAGCCCTTGTCAGTTTGAGGAACAAAGGAAGCTGACAACTGATTAACACGATGAGATGGCTGAGGATCAGATTTGTCCTGAATTAAAGACAGCAACTTCTGAAATTGATCTGCCAAGAATGAGACGGTGGATGAATCTTGAGAACACGCTGCAATTTCTTGAGAGGGGTGAGGCTGATCTGTATCTGCATCCTCTTGGGAAGCATCAGTCGCATATAAGGCAGCTGCAACGGGATTCTTGAAGCTAAAGTTGGGCGAAAACCCGTATTTCTTGTAACGCGTTGCTTCAGTGTGATTAGGACGCCTACAATTGCGACACATCTTACCATTGCTAGGCTGCTGCATCTTAGATACTTGAAACTTCTGAAAACCACGCCCATACCCCGGACTGAAAGAACTGGTTGAGGGAACAGGATCTTGAGAAAAAAAATATCGTTGACCACCAGATTTGGAAGAATTGGCAATGAATGATTTGTGGTCAGTATCAAGTGAAAGCTAACGCTCTTGCTGAAGCACCATGGAGAAAACCTTCATCAAGGAAGGCAACGGATCCAGCAACATGATTTGGGAACGAACCCCTGAAAATTTATCACTTAATCCATTAAGAAAACGGATGACACAATCATGCTACTGGTACTCTTTGAATTTGGCGATAGCACCACAAGAACAGCGAGTTGGACAGCTGCAACACGGTAACGGGCGAAAGTTGTTGAATTCATCCCACATGATCTTGAGCTTGGTGAAATAGTCAGATACAGTAGAATCACCCTGACGAACTGCATAAATTTCTTCTTGCAGTTCCGCAATACGAAAGGCGTTCCCCTGAGAGAAACGATCACGCAGATCTACCCAGACATCAGACGCCCTGTCAAGCCACATAATCGATTGACCAATCGAAGGAGATACATCTTTCGAGATCTATGAAAGCACCATCGTATTACAACGAATCCACACCGAAAGCAGAGGATCAATCGGAGAAGGCATGGGCAAAGCACCAGAAACGAAATCAAATTTGTTCTTGGACAATAAAGCCATCTTCATACCATGAGCCCAAGTGTGGTAATTCGAACCATCAAGCAGCTGAGTAACAAGAACAATGGCAGGACTCTCGTTCGCGTGCAGGAAATAAGGACTGGAAGTGGTGAGTTTGGCCTCAGCCGCCGCAATAGCCTCCGGAGACGCCATGAGATGAAATCAATCGAGAAAGAACCAAGAATTGGAAAGGAAATCGAATATTGAAAGCAAGAACCCTAGAATTAAACCTGGCTCTGATACCATGAAAATAACCTGAAATTACAGAGAGAAAGAGGGATGAAGAAACGCTTCTTTTCTTTATTAAAATGAATGAATGATACGTAATACAATTAAATAAGTATTTATACTAGGAAGTCCCCAATGGGGAGGTGACACTTGTCACTGGGAGGTACAAGACCTCAACCCTGGTTACAACTAACTCTCTCTCAACTAATTATTCTTAGCTTAAGGTAAAATACAAAATACACGTGGCAACAGTGGCGGTGGCGGATGTCTAGTTGTCTGTTCTTGTTTCAGTTTTGAGATTATGTTTGTTCAGAATTTGACAATCATTATACTAAGTGTTTTTATGAAGAACCAATCATTCTGAGAATGTTGGGAAGACCTGCACCATAAATTTTGCTTATTTGGCATCAATAATTTGTTTATGGTGTATGTGGCATGTGAGTTGGCCAGCTGTGACTCCGGCGAGACATGTCAGCATCCGGGTCGGATCTCGGCCGGGTTTTGGCTTATTTGGGCAAAATTGGCACTTTTTTTCTTATTGTTAGAGTTGCGGGCTTTTTTTTTTCGCCGAAAAATTTACAGTACCAAAAACGCTAAAATTTTGGAGTTGGTATACCCATTTTGCAATTTTCCCTTTGTTTATTGTGTATGTGGTATGTGAGTTGGATCGGTTTTTTGTTGATGTGGAAGGCTTCATAGGCCAGCTGTGACTCCGGCAAGACACATCAGCATCCGGGTCGGATCTCGGCCGGGTTTTGGCTTATTTGGGCAAAATTGGCACTTTTTTTGCTTATTTTTTAGAGTTGAGGGTTTTTTTTTTTCGCCGGAAAATTTACAGAACCAAAAACGCTAAAATTTTGGAGTTGGTATACCGATTTTACAATTTTCCCAAAATCTAATTAATAACAAATTGCAACTAAAAATCTAAATAAGTTCAAAAAACCAATTAATATAAATTGAGATTGAAGAAAAATCACCGTTGTGCCAAAGAAGATGGAAGCTGCAAAATTCGGAAGTATTAAAATATTTTTGTATCGTTTGCCGATAAAGAAGATTTCTAAGTCTGTTTTGTTGTTTTTGTCCTCTTATAGAATCTTGTGTTTTTTGGGTTTATATTGAACTCATAATTATTTCTAGGTATCTATTTGCTCTTCATGTTTTTCTATTTTCTTGAAGAAACCAGAGTTTTTGTTTCGAATAATTAGTTTATGTATTTGTGATTTCTCGAAGATATTTGAGATGTTTTTTTAGATTTTCTTTTTTATGATTTTCAAATATGAAATTTTTTTTCGATTTTATTTTATGAATATCTCAAATCTTTTTTTGTTTTGATTTATTGGATAGATGAGCATCTTTTTCTTTTTTGAATAAACGACATTAACACCGTTAGTTTTTTTAAGTAACCGCAGTAGTTATGTCTTTTAATAAAATCTTATAATTGTACACGTGTCACTCATCTGATTAGTGGAGCAGAAGATGAAGCATAGAGTGGAGCAGGAGATCCGGTCTATGTTTGACCATAGGCATCCCTGCTGTTCCATAATATGAAAATAACAAAAAGGAAAATTAAGTTTATTGAAAATTTCTAAATTTCCTAAGAAGTAGAAAAAAAATCACCACAAAAAGAATCTCATATTACATAATAACTCTGACTTCACTTTGAGACTTGAGTACGTTATTCACTACCCTCATATTACATAATAATTATGACTTCATTTTGAGTACGTATTCACTACCCTTTGGTTGACTTATTCATCTCGGTTCCACAATAGCAGTCCTGCAATAAAAATAAATTAAGAATCGTAACTTCTTTTTGAGTACATCATTCAATGCTCATTGGTAAAATTATTCCTTCCAGTTCCACATTAGTAGTTCTGTT
Source organism: Lantana camara (assembly GCA_037501455.1). Lineage (NCBI taxonomy): Eukaryota > Viridiplantae > Streptophyta > Magnoliopsida > Lamiales > Verbenaceae > Lantana > Lantana camara. Next base: position 94,071,021 of record CM074857.1, on the reverse strand, counting down.
ATCCTATCCCAGAGTATACAAAATGGATAAATATAAGTCAAGGTAGAGACACCAATGTCTATCATTTCAAAAACTAAAGCAAGAGATACTGTAATCAGATCTCTATCCGGCATGAATAGTATTAGTTGATTAGGAATTTAAAACCATTTTATACTCAAAATTAAGTTTCTAATGATCTCTAATATTTAACTAAGATATTCAAGAGAATAAGTCCCTTTACTGCAAGTTTTGAAAAAGAAAAAAGTAATGGAATCATGTCAATAACCAATATCTTTGTTCCCTGCTTTAAACTTCCCCACCATTTTCTTCTGTGCTTTCCCCCTGTCATTACCTAGAAACAAATTCTCTTCTCAAATCTTAAACCATTTGGTCTCTAAAGTCTGATCAAGTATCAATAGTAAACCCAATTCATGCACCCAATTTCAGCATTTTACATACCCAGGAAGAACCCCACAACACATTTTTCTTCGAATTTGTTTGCTACCATATTCCCCTCTCCGGCCATAGCACATCGTAGAAAGCTTATCCATATATCTTCTGCAATACTAAGAAATGTTGTATGATTTGCACAACAAAAGACGGATAATAAATAAAAGGTTTCAAACTAAAAACTGTCTTAGTTATTGAAATGTTAAGTTAATTATCGAAATATGAAAACCAAGATTTCTAAATGAATTGAAAACACATACACTCAACTCACAGAAACTACAAAGATCTAAGATATTTGAGATTGATAATGCTTATATGTACTCATGCCTACGGCCAAAGATAAGACCAATTCTTTTAGCTAATGCATAAAGTACAGACCTTGTTGACAGACAAATAAACCAAAATAGCAGATTTTTATGCTAAAACGTTTTCAGCTAAATTATAGTAAAGTAACAGATTCTTGTGGACTTAGCTGACCAGTTCCATAACAAATTTCTCAAGATGCTGAAATTTGAATAGTACCTTATTAGACGTCCGAGTTTCTTCATTAACTAATTCCAACATGCTCATGATTGCCTCTCTGCATTTGAATAACAGGAAACAAATAGAAGTTCCTCATGCCCCTCTGCATATCATTCATCCAAGTAGTTACATCCACCTTTTCAGACACACACATCAATCACATGCATTGGACATTCAAATCCACACATCAAAATGGGAATACATTCAACTGACTACTAACACAACCACTCTAATAAATGGAATAGTTTCCCAATTCCCACTACTTGATGCTCTCTCACCACCTAATCACCAAAACCACATTGCAAATTAGCACCTATTAATTTATTAAATAATATAAAAGTGTACTTTGTCCCCAAAATCAAAACCAAATTTCTTTTCTATCAAAAATATTATTTTGCCCGGGGTTTTGGGGCTTCTGCGCTTAGGTCGCGGGAGTCGCTCTCCAACGACATCTCCTCGATCTCTGCGGCTGTGTCTTCTACGGCCTCGCCATCCACTCCTTTTCCCTTTTCACCGACCCCTAGCGGGGCAGACTCAGCTTCCATGGAATGCTTACTGTCGGCCGGTTCCCTCAAAATCGGCCCGGTGGCCTCCTCCACTGGTTCTTTGAAATACATCGTCACGGTGGGATCTTCCCACCTTGGTTTCCCCGGAAGCTTGACCCCTATGCACTCTACTGATACCTCTGGATCCGACGGAATATCCCTAGGACCATAGTCTCTTGATTGCTTATTTTGGGGTTGGCTCTCGGTGGGCGCAGAAACGTTCCTCTTGGAAGCCATTTCTAGTGTGTGGATGAGAAAGGAAGAAAGGAGAGATCTGGGTTGAAAAAACGTACCTTGAGAATGTGCTTGAGGGGTTCTCCTGGTGTGCGGTTTTTGCAAAGTGGAAGGCAAGAATCTCTCCAAAATTAGGGTTTGCTCTTGTGGAATGCGTGAAAGGGGGAAAAAACTGCCCAGTTCCCCAATTTATAGCAGCGGTTTACCACTAAACGTGATTATCCAACTTCCACGTGGCAGCAGATCAGCTTGCTTGGGGAAGAACGTGGCCCATTACCCCAAGACGGCTACTCATAACCGCTCCACAAGACCCGCGATAACCCTCCAGATTTCAAAAAAGTGTAATCATCACTCTGACACGGGAAGTTTCCAGGGTTTCCCGCCCAATGGAACACAGCAAGCACGCGCGCGTGAGGCTACGCCTCATACCCTGGGTCGAGATCGATCTTGGGTCGAAGGAAGTTGGCTCGCAGTTTGGCTCGTCGTAATTTGGCTCGAACAGCTCTCCTGGCGACCCAGATTATCCCTAGGGAGTCACGATCCAGGCCTCCCCTCTCTACATCAGTCGCAAAGTCTCCCCCAAGATCAGACGCCACTCTCTCAGTGGCACTAGACCTGGGGGGAAGATGATAAGGGGAAAATCGGGGAGTGTGACCATGCGCCAGATGTCACTGCCACGTGGCAGCCTGCGCCACGTCAACGCTCCGCGATCGAGCCACATAGGCAGCCACCGACCCAACACTTGGGCAGACCTCAAGCCATAGTCTGGCGGCAATCTCCCGCGACCTAGGGTCTCCTTTCGACTCAGAGAGAGGTGCGACCCAGCGAAGCTCCGACCCAGTCGCTACCGGACAACCGCATTCAATGCAAGCACCACCTACCGTCGGCCTCATTAATTGCAGTTGCACCCAGTACAGTGTCAGGCGTCCTGGCAGGAGTAGGCAAGCGGTGTTCTACCTGGAAAAGCACTGTTCCGACCATAATCCGTCGCTTTCCTCTCCAAACCAGATCCACACTTTCTGGGAGGTGTACTTGCACCCACGGAGTCCATCTCCAACCTATAAAAACCCCACTCCATCACCATTGGAGGTAAGCTTTTCCTTCACGCACAAGACTCTTAACTCCTGCATATTTTCGACCTAGAGCTTTAGCTGACTTGAGCGTAGGAGTGCCAAAACGGGTCCAACCCCCACTCTCCCCTGTTTTGGCCTTTGAGCTTATGTTTGTTTCATTCTTTCAGTTTAGGAAAGCACCGGAGTTCTCCTCACACTATAAATATCTTGGGTGATTGGGAGTCTTAGTCTGTAGTCCAGCGCACAGCCTAGATTTTGACACCATCAAGACGTAAATATAAGATAGTTAAATCTAAATCACTCTAGAATTATCTTTTGTGTAGATTTACCCTTTCATGTTTTAAGGATAAGATAGTTTGGATTGATTAATTGTCCTCTGCTAGGAGTCCAAGGAAAAAATGGGTTTTATCTTATATTTATAGAATATAGACATAACCATACAGGCAAAATAAAAAATAAATGCACAATATGAGTTTTTCAAAAAATAAAAATAAAAATAAAATTACGTAATAGGTGTCAAATAAAAATGTACTTTGTGTTAAACTTACAAAGTTGGGTAAAAGCTAGAGGTCATAGACTTTTTTATGATGATTTTATGAGGCGAATTTGTAATTGACATATTTATTAGGAGTCCTTTGTATATATGCAAAAGGCAATATTTTACTAAAATACGGAACTGCAGAGTGAAAATAATATCAGATAATTTAGAAAAAAAAAGGTGAATAATTGGGCTTTGTTGAGTCATGGGAGGAATCGTTTTTGCGGGACGTTAACGAGAGTACTCAAATTTTGAAGTGATCTTGATTTGGAGGTACTCGTTTGCTAATTTATAGAGATGAAGACAGTGAAAACTTTGATCAAGATAATTTTAATCAAGATTTTTTTGGACTAGATTACATATTTTAGAATAGTTGTATTTCATTTTTTTTATGTAAATATATAAATTTAAAAAAATCTTTAAAAAAAATGAGTGGGGCTTTTAAATTAATAATAATTTAAGCTTATATATATATACATATTTTAGGGGCAGTTAATAAAGAGGATCAAATATATTGAAAATTTATCCTAAACCCCCTTGTTTAAAAAATCAATGTTTTACATCACTAATACACAACATGGTTTTCTTAAACCCCCAATCACTTAAAAAGACTGTTTTATCCTCAAGATTTATTCTAACAACACCATAGATTGATTCCACACGCCGATTTCATCACATTTTCAATAACGCTTACTCTGCCTCAACCCCGCCTCCGCGTCCTTCGCTGCCGCCGCCTCACGTTGCATTATCTCGATCTCACAGCATCGCCAATTGTTCATCTTGCTGGTTTGATTCGATATCTGAAGAGGATATATTGTGTTTGATAGGAAATCTTGAAAACCCACTATCTGAAGATGGATTTCGTCGCCATGGTTTCTGTTTCGATATGGTGTAGCGTTTTTTTTTAAGGCGATCTTCATGTCTTTCAACTGCTTGAGACCGATACTCTTGGAAAAGTTTATTCGAAGATTGAGGACCACTCGCCCGACTTTGACTCTGCTTCATATGTGGTGCAGTACCAGACTGCCCATACGGAAGCTGAATCATGTGTTAGTTTGAAGAAAGATAAAGATATTGAGAGTATATATGGTCTCAGTGTATCGACTAGCAAAACATCACATTGCGAATTTGAGAGCAATTCAACCCCCTTCAAGTTCATATCGGAGAAGGTAGTCTCGTTTAATTGCTCTACTTTTTTATTATGTTTGTTATATATTTGTGATTCGTATTCGTTCAATTTTTGTTGTATTTGAAAAGGGATGACCAGGGAATGACATCGACCATTCAAGCCCTAGTCGTTCACTCTACCAATAATAATGAATCATGGAGCCATTGCATCCATGGCGTTGACCAGGTCTTTAAGGATGCTAATGAGTCCAGGGTTCATTTGAAAAATTACCATATTGTCGTGAATCGAAAGTTTAAATATTTGAAGAATGATAGTGATAAGATTATAGCTTTGTGCCCGGATGAGAACTGCAAATAGAAGTTATATGCTTCTTACCATAAGAGAGACGGTGATTTTGCCATATGCTCCCACTAGGGTCGAGTACTCCTCGCACATCAAAAAAGTATTAAAAGTAATGCTTAAAGCAGCAGATTTCATAAATAACTCATGTCCTGAAAATTGGTCCAATTCATTATTTGCGGGTAATCGATATGGTATTATCAACAACAATATTGTCGAGTCTTGGAACAGTTGGGTGAGGGATACGAGATCACTCCCAATTGTAGCCTTGGTTGACCATATGTGGCAATAGATAATGACACTGATGTGCAATAGACGGGAGCAAAGTCACCAATAGCAAACGTGTCTTTGTATGGATGTAGAGGTAATAGTTAAGGCTAAATTTGAATCAGGCAGAACCATGGATGTCGTGCGAGCCGACACAGTGACATTTGAGGTCAATGAAGGGGAATTTCGACACACAGTTGAACTTGGGGCCCAACAATATTCCTATAATTATTGGCAGCTCTTAAAGCTTCCCTGCAAGAATGTTTGTATGTGCATTAACAACAAAAGGTGGTTGGTCTATGATTTTTGTGATGATGCTTATTCTATCGAAATGTATAAAAAAACATATGAAAATATAATTTTCCCTGTACCGAATGTTGATATGGAGTCAATTTTAGATGTTGAGATCAGACCACCAGATGTTAGGCCTCAGTCTGGTCGTCCGAAGTGGACTAGGTTCCCGTCACAGGTTGTTAAAGTTGTTACAGTGTGCTTAACTTGAAAAAGGTCTGGGCATAACAAGAGAACGTGCAGGGGACACTACAACAAAAATCATTTAATGTGACACATATGTTGTGACACTTTTTAAAAGTGTCTTAATAACTCACTTATTGTGACACAACATAATTAGCATCACTATAAATAAAATTATTTAATACTTTTATTTAATAATAGATGAATATTTGTGCTCAAATATTTTGGCTCCTACCTCTACCGCCAAAACGAAATCATTCTTCTACCCCTCTCCCCCTTACCTAAAAAAAAAAAAAAAAGAAAACGAAATCATTTATTCAATTCTATTCTGTAAAAGCAAACATTTACTCAATTCCTCCACAATGGTGATTAGAGGATGCTGCGATGCAAGCTTTGCATTGGATATGGACGAATTCAAATCCATGTCTAGATACATTTTCTGCCTAAACAGCGAGCAGTGAGTTGAAAAAGTTCCAAGCAAAGTACCACTGCATATTCGACCACTGAGGCCAAATACTTAGCCGCGAATGATGCCTCTAAGGAAGGTGTTTGGTTAAGAAACTTCATCCAAGAATTGGGTGTAGTTCCTAGCAAGAAAGACCCCGTTACCATACTTTGTGATAACAATGGGGCGGTTGCTCAAGCAAGGGAACCAAGATCTCACCAAAGGACCAAGCACATCGTAAGGAAGTATCACGTGATTCATGATATCATCAAAAAAAGAGATGTGAAAATCGAGAAGGTTACGACAACAGAGAACATGGCAGATCCACTTACAAAAGCCCATAGTCAACAGGCATTCGAAGGTCATCTTGAAAAGATGGCACTTAGATTAACACCTAAGTGGCTTTGACGGGCTAGTGGGAGATTGTTAGAAATAGTGCCCTTAAAGCCGAGTTTTAATGTCTGCTATATCTATTTCCTTGTAAAACGGAGATAATCTTTGAATAATGACAAGTGAAATGATTTGATCAAAGGCAATCACTTCTTTATATGTGCTTTTGTATGCTTTGCGTGTTTACTTTATATGCGCGTGTATTAGAACTCCCCAGTCTATAAAGCATTTAATGACATATGAAACAAAACCTAATCTAAGCTGGACTAGAAATTACTCTAAGTCGATGAGTCCAACAAACAGTGGGAGTGTTGACTAGACTCGATTGAGACTTGCTTGTGGGATTGCGTCCTTAAGAAGGAATTGTCCTATTTCATGGGATGACAAAGTGTATGGTGATTACGTACGCAATACACGAGGGTGCTCATCAATAAAGTGAGTACACTTAGGTGTCTCACGTGAGAACATTCGTAAAAGGGAAAGAAGTTTCCATTTCTAGAAATACAAGCTTCTAAATTAGGAAATATCTCACAAGTCAATGGCGTGTTTCATTAATCCTTAGACTTGAGATGCCATGGTTGTCTTGTGTGAGTTAATTATGCAATCTTGGATATATGTCTAAAAGGTTGTCGCTCGAGACACCCGAATTATGACTTATGTTGGGATTGTAAAAGTGACATGTGAAAGCATGTGAGAATCAATAAAGGACCTATGGTTGCCTTGAGCAAGAAGATCTCTTATTGCATAAGTTATTCGTATTCTATATTGTAGTCCTTGGCCAAGGCAGTTAGATCGAAATCAAGAAAAGAGTTCCTTGGATCGAGATTAAATGGATACGAAATAAACTTAGCTTTATGATTAATATTAATAGGGTTTTAATTGTTCTCCTTCCCTAGATATTAATCGAGAGATAAAATTAGTAGGATGATCGTATTTCACTAGTTATAATTGGCTGAAAGGTTCTTTTGAGTAATTTGTAGCTAGGGGTCACACACCGGTTGCTAGACTATGGTCGTGTGATCGGTGAGCTAATTAATTAATAAGGGTATTAATTAATTAGGTTCACTGCTAATCGAATAATGAACCTAGAGGGTCACACACAAAAGCCCGGTCACGAGGGTATAGGCTCGATCAATTAATTGAATTGATCAAACCGGCTAAATATAGTCGGATGGGGCCACACGTGCGTGGCATGTGTGGATTGATATCACACGTGTGACATTTGTCACACATGTGTTAGTGATTCTATTAATTATATGGTATAATTAATTTTGGGTTTTAATTAATTAGGAATTAATTATAAAGCCCAAACCGAAATAAAGAATTCCAATAAATAATTAATTATGAATTAATTATTAATTGAAAATTTGCATTATTTATTTATGAAATAAATATGACATCATCCAACTTTATTTATTAAAGAAATAAATAAATTAAATGATATTATTATCCTTATTTGAGAAATAAAGGAGTTAATATTATTTGAGAAATAAGTGCTAAGATATTATTAACACTTATTTATTTATAAAATAAATAAAGTGAGATAATATCTAAGTTGTTATTATTGTTAGTATTGAAATACATACGAAGATAATAACAAGTTATTATCATAAATATTTATCTATGAAATAAAGATAAAGATAATAACATAAAATATTTATTTATGAAGTAAATAATGTATAATGTCACAAATTATTTATTTATGTGATAAATAATTATGAGATAATATCTTCAAGTTGTTAAGATAATTATCTTTAATTAATAATATGATTATTAATTAATTATAATCGTAAACTTTTCTTAGTTAGATAAAATGTGAGAGATCTCTCATTCTCCTTAGACCGGCATTCAAGAAATGTCAAATTCTCCCTATTCCGGAGATACGAAAAAGTCAGTTCTTGAGAAAAGAACAAACCCCAGCCTTTACACAAAATACAAAACTAGTATTCTTTCTATTTTGATCGTGATTTAGGCGGGTGTGGATACTTCTGGAGGGCTTCTATGGTGGAGTCTTGAAAAAGAAGAAAGAACCATCCTGGAGTGGATTCATGCCGCTTGAAGGTTGTTCGATATAGGCTATTAAACATCTCAAGAAAGAATTAAACTTAAATCGTAAGTTTTGAATCCCCTCCTGTTTTGGAGTAGAAATTGCAAGTTCCCGGTCCCTTGTTCGGAAAAATTTTAAATTTCTGCTTCTTTACCCTCGTATTTTCCAACACCCTCATCCTCATTCAACTCCACATGCATCTGCAGGTACATCACATACTCCTTGATCGCCACCTTCTGTTTCCTCTTCCACACAGTTAACTTGAACTTCTTCATCAACATAAACTATTTCTATAGCCTTTGACAGACTTCTCTCCATTTTATCAGTCGCTCGTAAGGGAACAATCTACATATTTACATAAGCATGTGTAACAAATCAGTAGAATGAAAAATGCCAATTGGTTGAATAAATTCGGGAGACTATGGACTTACATCTGACCGGTGAATACTTTTCAGAGCCTTCCTTGCATTCTCTTTCGCATTAGGCAGTGCACTCCCCCTTCACTTGAACTAGCGTGGGAATGCTACCAACCTTTTTGAGATGCCGAACTTTTGAATCCGTTCGAGAAACATTGCCTGATATAAATAACTTAAACACGTATATATATATATATATATATGTGTGTGTGTGTGTGTGTGTGTGTGTGTGTGTGTGTGTGTATAAAATGACACAATATAGAAAACCAAGTTAAGGACTTACCAACAAACCCATAGTAAAACCATCAACGAAATCATGTTTCTCAACAAGATACTTATGAATACCTTTGATCAAAAATAGATGAGCACATGTGCCCCACGTGTATTGTCCAATCTTGGACAAATCATCAACGTAGCAAAGAAGACCAGCAGGCACACGCAAACTACTATGCGGGAACAACAAACAATTAAAAAAATAGAGAATGTACATCCTTACGAAATCGTCAATTCCCTCATCATCACTCCTTCCGATGAATTCGTTGAGTTTACTCTTGATTTTAACTCAAGAGACATTTTTTCCCTTATTGCCAAAATGCTTAATCAAGGTATTTGATTTATATTTGCCCGCTAACATGACAGGATGACTGGCGTGCCGCAGGCCAGTATCAATGTTGAATTCCTAGTCACAAAATAAAACTTCTTGGCTTCCAAATTTAAATGTATTGGTGCTGCAGTTGTAGTAATCCAACAAGAAATCTACTCTGTTAATGCTCCTCTTTTGACCCGGTGCTCCCAACAAATAACCAAATAGAGATTTTTTAACGGCTTCAAGTTGACCTGGAGATATCTGGGTTCGAATTTTTGAAATAAGCTCACTGAATTTCTCCAACGAGCAATGATGCAAAATGAAAAAAACACGCTTCTTCGAAGTCTTTGCCTTCTCATCCTCACGGATATTTATCTCTGAAATTTTTCTCTTTTCCCTGCTTGTTTTCGGTCGGGGAAGGAACAATCATCAATGGCACCATCGACAATGAACGAACCATCTATAAAAACACAATTGTTTCAATATTCTATTAAAGCAAAAAATTTTGGATGAATGCATCAAATGAAATGGGAAAAGGAAAGATTTAACAAAATACTAAAACCCTTGTTTGTTGAGTTAAAACAATCAATTACCAAGTAGCTACTGGAGTCGAATGGAAACAACTTGAATTTCAGACAGTTTATGGAAGAAAAATAACTTGGACAGGTGGGGTGCAACGTATCTTCCTCTTAGACCTTACCATTGCCTCCGACAAGGTGGAAAAGTGGTGTGCATCGTGGGGGATGGGAGTTAACTGGTGGAAGTTGGTCCTCGAACATGGGTGCATTGGTAGTTGATTCTCCAACTACTTCTACAACTGAAACAATTTCTAACTGGGATTGTCGGCAGTGGTCGGTAGACGGTGGTGAAGATTTCAAAATCCCGCCGATGAAGGAGAAACTGTGATTATAGGGATATGGATTGTCATTCTTCAATTACATCAAGGGTAATTTAGTAATTTTATGCGATTTAGGGGATTATGGAAAAATATATAGTGTATTAGGGATGTAAAATAGTTGAATTTCAAAGTGGGGGTTTAGGATAACTTCATTACCTTATCGGGGTCATTCGTTAATTCTCCGTTTATTTTATTTGTGTTTCTCTCTTTCGTGCAGCCTTACTTTTATCCGCATTTTTGCCGCTTTCTACATTTTCTCTTACACGTACACTAAAAATGCCATATTTGCATTGTGTTTTTAAAAGATCATGACCCGTGCAGCCCTCATGCATAAATAAATTTAGTATAATTTATATTAGATATATATTTGATGCACCCCAATTACTACATTATTAATTTTTCTATTATAAGCATAAGGGAATTGCAACGTTAAATCTCCTAATTATGACGCTTATAATTTAATAATAGGACTAATTATTGGGGTTGATATTGATATTAATATTTTTCGTCACACAAAAAATAATAATATCAAAGAACTCAAAGTCCGCATTAGTTATTGTGGAGGGTAATGTAGGATAAATCCTCAATTGGGCATCATATTTTTATTTAACTCTCCATTTTGGAAAAATATCGTATAATTTTCACATAATGTAGTACTTAAAATACGTCTCAAAATATGTTGTATATTTTTCACAAAATGTAGTACTAAAATGTTCTAATGTAGTATTTATATCCTATTATGTTGTATAATTTTATGGGAAGTAAAGTAAAAATATTCCAAATTGATGGGGAGTTATTTCAAACTGCCCCTTATTGTGGTTGATAGTAAATATTTTTTTTAGAAAAAAAAAAAAAAGTAGAAGGCATGAGACATGCGGAGTGAAAGGGTAGTATTCTTAACTTCTTCCGTTATTACCCTTCTTTCAATAATTAATATTAAGGGTATATTATTGATAAACCAAAAGGTTAATATTAAGGTGCCACAAACTGAAATTCAATTACCTTTTTATATAGTATAGATAATAGCTAATGGTTCCCTAACTTGGACCTCAGCATGTAGTTCTAAACTCTATAACAAGGGCAGAACTACATAAATTTGAAAAGGCAGGATAAAATTTAAAATCAAATAAAGAATTTGAAATTTCTAAAGGAACAAAGATAATAATTACAATAGTTTTTTTTTTCCCAAAAATAAAAGGGGATTTTATAGAGGACCTGCCTCAACGGAGAAAAAAAGAATAAAACGCAGGACAAGAAAATAAAAAGGGAAGTACTACTTCCCATACATTAAAGCACTTAACCCAAAAATATCTTCATCAAAATCCTCAATTTCCCTATCTTCTTCTTCAAAATTTTCAATATTTTTATATATCACCCCATCTCTATCTGTGTGAGTTAGCAGCCTATCACAAGCTCCTCCAGATAGAGATCTCGTCCAAACTTTGGGGCGTTGCCAAAACAACGTTTTCTCCATATCTTTATTAAGTGAATTTGAGCGTCTAAAAAGAGCCATTTGTTTGATTGTCTCTGGGTCATCTTCCGCCACTTCATGAGATCGATCAGTAACGTAATTTTCCCGATTAACTTGCTGCTCTAACTCATTTCCAAAAACAGCACCAATAACTGATTTTATTTTCGGCAGAGGTCTTTCTGAAGTTAACTCTGGAGGACTCTGAAAATACTCCGAAGTGCGTGTTATCTTTACAGACTTTGACCGATTCCTTCTCTTTTTCTTTTTCTGATTCACCAGGAGGGCCCGATCTATAATTTCATCAACAATTGCGTCAATGCCTGCTACCCATCTTTTATTGATATCTTCCTCATCGATTGAATCCTCATGTGAATTTCCGGAGTATGAGTTGGACTGATTCATATTAAGAAGTGTCCGCCCCTCTTGACCTAAGGTTGGCAACTCAGACTGTGTATTTGAGGATTGAGCCGAGTGATTATTGAGTTGGGTGGTATTTCCTGTCTTTTCCTCACCAATCATTTGTTGGACTATTGTAGTAAATTTCTTGTAGCTCGAGTCTGTCTTCAATAAATCACCCATGGGCTGGTCCTCTGGAGCTTTCTCTGAGTTATTGGATTGTTGCATATAGGGTTTGGAGATTTTTGGAACCCAAGCTGAAGAAGGGCCCACTCCCTTCTCATGCAAAGGCCGTTGTGTTTCAGTAGTTGCAGGACAAGGTTTCTCTGTCAATCCCATAGCAGCAGTGGACTCCGCACCCCGGGGTACTCCAATGCCTCCATTGCCAAAGACACCCGCCGGAGTTTGGCCACCATTTCCTTGGGTCGTATGTACCCCTATACGCCTAGCATCAATTTTCCTACGCAAATCTGGCTCATCCGATGGGGTTCCAACTAAATTCGGTTGAGGCTCCAAATCGGCATGACAATCTACATCGTTGTGCCCGATATGTGAACACTTTCGGCAATACTGAGGCAATTTCTCATACATAATTGGTTGTATCCATGTCAAACCATGGTATGATAAGCTGAAACGCTGCTTCAATGGGCGTAATAGATCAATCTCGACACAAACGCGTGCCGCAGAAGGTCTCGTTGCATCAAAAGTCCCCTCATCGAAACATAATGGCTCTCCCACATTCTTAGCAATATCGAAAAGCTATTCCGGCTTAAAGAATTGACTCGGAAAATTAGGAAACTTAATCCATACCGGTGAACCAGATGATTCTATCTTCGTATTAAACGTTGGCGTCCACTTAAAGATACGCATTGGAAAACCGTCTAGGAAAATAATTTTTTGCATCCAAAGTTTCGTAAAATCCTAGTTACAGTTCAGTCGGATGAGAGCGTGCTTAATATTTAACAAACCAATCTTAAACTCACCTGACAGATTCATGCCCATGAGAATTTCGTGGAGCCTTGCCATCGTAGGGTATCCTTGCGAGAATTTCCCAACAAGAGCGAATCTAAACGGCAAAGATAACTCTGCAATTTCAGCATCTGAAAACGATATGTTCGTAAGCCCGTTCCTTTCTGAAACAACTCCGTAGGATTTGCGATGTGGGTCGTGAGGGAAAAGAAAGACACGACCTCGTTTTGTAGCCAATGCCTTTGTAGCTGACGGGGCGGTGGAAATCAAAGTGGTGGTTAGCGAGGCATGCAGGGCAGTGGCGTAGGAAATTTGCGGAACATCTCCGATAAGAGGGTGTGACGGATGTTGGACAGTAGCCAAGTTTTGGGTCGTAACAATTGTCGGTCGAGGCTGGTTGGCGGCGTGAGAAGACGTGAAGGGTGGTCAAACAGCCGAATGTGGTGGCGGCGGCCGAGCCGCGCCACTCATGTGATCAAAGGCGGCTTTGGGCAGAGAAAAGTTTTAGGTTTTGCCTATTGATCCCAATTCAGCCTTGATAATAATTACAATAGTTAAAGAAAAAGATTCTATTTTTATTTTTAAATTATTATTGATTCTCCAACGACTCTTAATAAAATTTGAACTTGTGATTGAAGTAAAGAAGCTTAGTGGCTGGATGCCGCAAACGGAGTCCTATGTCCGGCCCTGGTCTTTAGTACCTTATTATTACAAAATTATATCCATCTTTTTTATTTAGTCACACACACACACTTTACCGAAATAAATAATAAAAACACTAAATAACAGTCATGAAATTGAAATTTTTTTTTTTTTTAAAGCAAATCTCGAAGGGGAAATTTACTAAATCAAACGAAATCAAAACATACAAAGGAACAATCGAAAAGATAACGCAGGTTCAAAGCCGCAATTCTAACAAATTCGTGGACAATCATAGTTGCTCCACATCTAATAGAACAAAACCTAACAATCAAACTATTACTTGAATAGGTAATCAAATTTAATTTCACCACCACTACCGGAATCTCAGCGATTGCAGACTCTTTAACACTTAAAACTCGAGTCACACAGGTCGACTCGTGATCCAGCGTGTCTCCGTCTGATTTGGTTTGGAAATAGATGCTGACAGTGGCGGAGCCAGAAATTTTATTTAGGGGGATTGACCAAAGCATAATACTAAAGAAAAATCTCATAAAAATTTTTTAAGTGTGGTCTCAATCATTAATAATTTACTATATTGACCCTCATTAGTATTAACTTTAACTTTGGTGAGAGGGGTCAATAATGAAAAATCTAATAAAATTACATATACATATATTTATATATCTATATAATAAGAAAAAAATAAAAAATTGAGGGGAGGGGGGGATCAATTGTACCCCCTCACCACCATGTGGCTCCACCACTGGATGCTCACGAGAGAGACGGACGCTTGAGGTACCGGTAGGAGTACCCTGCATTAAACATAAGGAAGTAAAAATACTCTCATTTGAGAGAAAAAACAACTCCCAAACGAGAGAAAAAAACAACTCTCATACGAAAGAGAGAAACAACCAAGATGTGTTGAACAAGAAGATGACGGCCAAAGAGGATGAAATTGAAATTTAAGTACATTTACTATGAGATAGTGCTATTCAACCCTAAAGATCATCAGGTGGAATGTTTCTGAATAGTTAAAAACTTATTATCATCCTCTATGATAATTAGTACATCATTTATTTTGAAAAACACCAACATCCAAATTTTGTCCTTGGAGAAAATTATGCAATTCATCTGACAAGATTAGGCAATTTGAATTTTTGGTACATAGGTTTTTTGATTTTGCAAATCAATCCGACAAAGTTTCAAAATAAGGCAATCTAAAGACAATTTTGATCCGGTTCTTTTTTTTCCCCAAAAAATAACACTTGGCGGATAGAAGCGACTCACAAGCATCCAAGTGGATACGATGGGGCATAAAAATGAGTTTTTCTTCTTCAAATTTTGATGATACATGAATTTATTCAATTTATATTTTTCTTTTATTTTACAAAAATTATATATATATATATATATTTCCCAAAATGGATCAATATGACCGTGGGGTTATTAACAGGACTCCCCTCATGAAATAAATCGAACAGAAAGATCCAAAGATAATACAATGATTCATGATTCACGGATCATTAATGCTACTTAAACCAAAATGCCCCCTAGATATATGACGAAGAGAAATTACATTTTTTTTTGCATTGATAATTACACTAATATGCTTTAATATTTCCCTTAATTACACAAACATTATAGAGGTCTGAACTTTTCCCTTATCAAATAATTTGCATTACAATTGGGATCAATAAATTTTGATGATATCTTCGATATTTTGTGAATACCCTATTTTATTAATAATAATATGCTTAGGGTCAAAACTTGAGGTATGATAAAAGGATATTTTTGTGATTTTCTAAAACCTCAAGACCAGGGTTGTATAATTAGGTCAAATTTAAAGGTACATTAGTGTATCGTCTCTATTTGTTATTTATGAGGTTTGGTAAAACTATAAATTACTATATGAGTTTTATTTATTACGAAAATCAGATTAAAAGCTCATAGTTCATGTAAAATATTTGTTGAATATTATCTACTCACTACGAAAAGCGACTTAAAGTATTGATCAAAGTGTAGCTACAATTTTCTCAAATTTACAGGAATCATAAAACTTTCGGAATTTTTTATAATAAACTAAAAAAAAGGGGTAATTTCTAATGTTTTCAAACCTTAAAATAGTAAATATAGTCTGACGCCGTGCGTATATTACACCAATATATATATTGAATTAAAGAGGTGTGATCATGTTGTGGAAGCTCATCAAAAGTAGCTCCACAAGCTTCCACCGTGATCGGAAACTTCCTCCGTCGGCGGCGACGCCATTCTTGGTGGGCTGAGTAGCATTCCCTCCGCCATATCCACCAGCAAATTAGGCATATGAAACAATGCCTCCTCATCCACGAATTCATCGCTCACACGATAAGTATCCGCATCATCCACGGTTTCATTGCTTCCGGACTCATAATTACGTCCCGCCGCCTCCTCACCGCGGTCTTCCCTCATCAGCTCAGCCGCAACCGCCGCGGCGCGCCGAATATCCTCCGGCGAAGACGAAGGCGGCACCGGATAAGAACCAAGATGCTCCGGGAAGTTCAACACGATATCACTGCCTTTGAGGGCCAGCGCCGCCACATCGTAGGCGGCGGCCGCCATCTCCGGCGAGGGGTAAGTGCCTAGCCATATACGTGTAGTTTTCCTTGGCTCACGAATCTCCGATACCCATTTGCCGCTGCGGCTCCTTATTCCGCGGTACAGTGAGTGTTTTCCGGAGGTGGGGTGGCTACGCGAGCCGCCGGACAATGCGGCGCTCATTTTGCTGTTTCTTTTACTCTTCACCGGCGTAGTGTATGGTGGCGGCGGACGAGGTGGTGGTGTGGAAGAGCTATTGTAGGGTACTTGTTGACTCATGTTGGGAAGATGTCGAGACTCGGACATATTACTAGACATGTGCTTTGGTACGTATATTAACAATAATGTATAGATAATAAACTTTGTAGAATTGTAGGTACAAATGGAAGAGTGCGAGTGATGAAAGGCACGTTTTGGTTTGGTATTTAAGGCGATCGTATGGTGTGCGAATAAAAAGTACTAAAACCGTGGGAAATTCGTGGGGACTTCACAGGGTTTTCAACCAATTTGAAATTTTGTGTCACACTTGTTATTCAGTTAATTACATGGATCAAAATATGTACAAAGTGAACTTTGTCAAAATTTAATTATTCATTACGGTACTCTTTTTTACACACCTCAGATGATTAAAGGGATTAAAACCAAAAAAACAAAGAAAAAAGGATTAAAAGGATTCGAATCCTAAGTTATTATTTTAAAGAAAGAACTATTTAACCACTGGAACCAACCCTTATTAGTTCATAAATAAAAATTATATCGCTATTAAATTGTTAAAATAAAAATTTTACATGACTAAAATTATGATTTTGCCTTTGTAAAAATGAGCTTAAGCAATAAGGAACACAAATTAAAAAGAAATCATGATTTTAATGATTATATGGAGTCTTCGGTGGTTAATTTGGTCGGATTAAACATGATTTTAGTGATTATATGGAGTCTATTTTTTTTTTTAAACATACATCCCAGTGATTAGAAGAATTTAAATTTAATTAGATTATTATCCTAAAAAAAAATTTAATATCCGCTGGTTAATTTGGTTAAAAAGACCAAATGAGATAAATGACGAACAAAATATATTAAATTAGACCAAATGTGTGAAACGTGGGAACTACCTGACCATATTTGTTTAGTGAAAAATTACCAAAAGAACGTAGGGTTTGTAAACCCTAAACTCTCTTTTTCTCTCTCTCTAATTTGTTTTTTTAAGCATGTTAGGAGTATTTGAAAATTAATAATTCCACTTATTTTAATTGCGTGGAAGTTCGTTTACTGTAATAAATGTTTTCAACTTTTTTTTCTCAAAATAATTAATTGTTATTTAATTTCTATGAGACCTATGACGTGTAATTCTTTTTAAACTAAACCCTCACCACTTTTACACTTTTAACTTTTATTTTTATTTCTCCGAAAGTAAAAAATTTCGTAAAGCCCTAAAATTATCGTGTATATTTACAAGACCACACATGCAATTTCGAGTGCTGGTGTTTTAATGTTTTTGCCCGTTTGTTCTTTATGCTGGTGTTTGTTTGGAAAGGGCACCATTGTATTTCGAGTCTTATCGATCATCTGTATCGCCTTTCTGACTACGATTGGTTTATCTATGAGGTGGGGGCCTCGTTAATAACCCTACGGCTCTCTGCCGGTTTCTTAAAGGAAAAAAAAACACATGCAATTTCGTTGCGCCAAAAAAGAAAAAGATATCAATTTCGCCTAAAAATATAAATTACTAGGTTATATATATATATAGCAAACTCATATAATACTTCAAATTACCGGAAAAATTACATTTTTATATACAAATTTAACCCTTTAATTATTTTTAGTACTTTTTATTTTCCGATTGTAAAATAGGATCGTATATTAAAAAACCAAGCAATTGCAAGTATATTTTGACTGGAACCATTTTTCCTTGTCGGAAAATCGATCCGATTTTGCACGTGTCAACCAAAAACCACTCAGTCATCAACAGGAATTGATTCAAGTAGTTAATGGATTCATTCTCCTGAGTAATGTCCCGGGTTCAAATCCTACTTGAGTGTGCATGTGTTAAAAAGAAAAAAAAAAAACACTCAGTTTTTTGGCAGAGAAAAGCGGTTCCGGTCAAAATATTCATGCAATTGCTTGATTTTTTATTTTTTAACATACATATCTATTTTACAATTGAGAATTAAAAAATACCAAAAATATTTAAATGAATTGATTTGGTATGCAAAAATATAATTTTCCTTCAAGTTATAAGGAGCATACCATTGGGCAACACGCGTATTACAGCATAAAGTACATGTAAAGCTACATGTTAGCTGCATTCAACATGTACATACACACACGCTCCAGTTTAACTGTCACCCACACATGAAGAATTGAGTGCAACAACGATATGCAACCAGTGATCTTTGGGCATGCATATATAGACGAATAGTGTGAAGCCATTAAATTCCCAAACACTCGTAATTGTCGATCAATTACGCCAAAAACATGATGCCAAGATGAAGTTATACTCATTTTTATGGGATAAATTCAATGCTTCTTTGTGGTGACCACAAAATGTCATGTAATGATAATGTTTTCTGATACTCTCTATTCATAAAATCTTAACAAAATTGACTTCCATATTCTTGCTACTTCCTTTTCTTGTAATAAAAAGGACAATAATATCTATAAACTCAATCTGTTCCCAATTAATGGCCCTTAATGTTTGGTAAATCTCATTTTCAGTTTAGCATTTACTTTTCTTTTTTTTTTTTTTTTCTTCATATTCATAGCCAATTACAAAATTTTGAAGTTACTAATATAGAATTTTTTTCTTCGAATATAATTACTAGTTATTTTTTCATTTAGAAATTTCCTAATAAAATGTGTGATATGTGTTAGGGCCTAGGGGTGTCGTTGTGAGTGCCAAGTTAGATAGAAATTATTTGGACAATCATGTCGGGGTTACTAATAAATGACGGTAGTTTAAAGGTTTGGCGCAATGCTAATTTAATTAAAAATTCACGTTTGATTATCTGAGAATGTAGTTATTATCATTGAGGGAGAGTACACATAAGTGTTTTGATTTGACTTGAACTCAAATAAATAAAATAAAAAAAGAGTTTAAATATCGGTTGAGATTAAAAGAGGGAAACAATTAACATATGAAAAAAACTCAAGAGATTCTCTCCTATAATCTAGACCGCCTAATACACTTGGCGTGTATGAACGAGTGAAATAGGAGATAGAAAATACGAACATAAAATAGGAAATCCAAAACCTAAAAATAATTAGGGATAAAAATATTTTTGCCATACAAGCTATAGACGTTTTTACACTTTTACACCCAAACTAAGTTTTGTTCCATACCACCATCCCTACTTCGCGTTTTTTACAAAAAGTCATCTCCACTTGATTTTTTGTGGTTTTAGTGAATTTTTTGTGTTGATGCACTAATAAGGACAAATTTATTATTTTATGACTTAGTAAGGACAAATTTGCTCTTATTATAGTCATGTGCATATCACATGTTTAATGTTCAGGAAAACCACTAAAAGTTATTCAGAGATGGTCTTTTGTAAAAAACACAAAGTATGGATGACGGTATTCAAACAAATACAAAGCAGGAACGACGGCATACAGCAAAATTTAATTTTGATATAAAAATATAAAAACGTCAATAGTTGGGAAGACAAATTTTTTTATCCCAATAAATTATACATAATAAACGTTATACAACAATTATATATGCGTTGTCGATAAAGAGTAAGTGAATGTCTTTCCCCCATTCAAATTTAAATTAGGTACGTTTTTTATTTTCATATTATGATAGCATTATTTAGTTTATGATTAGTGACCCCTCTTTTCCATGTAATAAAATGTCAATATTAAGAGTATCGAAACATTAAAACTTTATTTATACTTAATAATAGCCTAAACTAAAGTAATATATTAGAAACCATATTATACTTTATTATTTATGAATTCTTAATTTCAATTACTTCTGATTCATAAGTCATTAAAACTGCAAAGTGGACTAACTTACTAATTAATTATTGGTATATCTATGTTCTTAAGTGTCTCCAAGACTAATATATATAGGGATAAAAAATAATATATTTTTTAACTTTTCAACTACATATGATAAAATAGTTTTTAAATAATTAACTCACTGAATGACAAACCGTTATTTTAAACAATAAATTATATATAAAGTTAATTATATATATATATATAAGAGATTTTTAACTAAGATTATTCAATTATATTTTTAGATTCTTGACACAAAATTGATTAATTAATTTTTTTAATACCTGACGCAGTGATCTCTTATTCTCTTATATATCATGGCCCTTAGTAACCTATTCAATTGTAAAAGATAATTGATCAATACTGATATGGCATAATAGTACAAGGCCACGTGGCCGCCCCCGGTTGGCGACACGTGGACCCTTGCGCCAACCTGGACAAACCAGAAGCAACCTTTCCGGACAGATCGTCAGATCGATATAAGGTCCGCAGGTCATCAGATCTACGTGAGGTCATTAGATCGATTTACACATCGCTTGATCGTCAGCTCAGCTGATCGATTTTAATACCCAGGTCATCAGATCGATCTGCTCCACTCCTATGAGGAAACCCACAGCATTAAGGATCCCGGAAGGCAATATCGATCTCCAGATCGATATCATACGTCATCGGACACCCGAATACTGTAAAGCACTCCTGTCGGGATACGTGTACCCTTCCCATTCCCTGGAACAGGCGTACTATGGCTCATTAATGACCGTCATTCCCTGCTTTTACCCAAAGGGGAAAGAAGGTACAAACAACCCGCCTCAAGCCGGTTCCATTGTCCGACATCCAGATCGACGACTGGCAACGCCATTAATGCACTCCTACAGTACACACACTACTGTGTCATTTGGCCATGGCTATAAATACTCGCCCTTTGAACAGTAGTCGGTAAGCCTTTAATACGCATTCAATTGCATTTAATCTCTCTCTATAGAGCTCCATTACTGACTTGAGCGTCGGAGTGCCAACCTTGGGTAAAATCCCAAGTCCCCCAAGTTGGTTTCGAGCTCACGTTTGCTAGTGCTTTCAAGTCGATAAAGAACCCACTCAAACAAATTCTTGACTGATTGACCCATATCTGACAGCCAAATCGACCACGTCAGATCGACCAGATTTGAGCCAGATCAGTTTGGCGCCGTCTGTGGGAAACCCCTTTTTACATCGACCTAGATAAAAGCCCCTCGAATCCCCTTTTCCAACACGATGGTTAACACGAGGAACACCAACCGCGACGAGGACATGGAGGAGGTTGCCAAAGGCAGGCATAACTACAACGCGCCGCTTGGCAACACCTCCGCTGTCCCACCAGTCGGTCCCAGCGCCAATGTTCCCCAGCCTCCGCTGGAGGTCACCCCCAGGTTCACTGTCACTCAAGCGGACCTTGATAGCTTTCTCGACCAATGGCGGGGCGAGGTCGAGCATGCCCAAACTGAGGGACGCGAACCCAGGCGCCCCGAGCTCCCAAGGGCCAGCCCAGCCACCACCATACCCAGCCCCGTGGTAGGTAATGCGTTAGCCCCCACCATCCAAGCATACGGAAACCCGGTTCCCTATGTCTTCCAACCACTGGATGGGCGACCGGCTCAAATCATCTGGGGCCTTAGCCCCCAGATCGGAGCTGGGCAGGTCCAAGAATTCACTCCGCCGCCGCCACCCCCCACAGCGAGCAAAGAAGTTCCCCGCGAGGGCCACGGGGACTCCGACCATCCCAGCCGTAACCACCGCGGGAAACGCGTGGTCGACGAGGACAATGAAGAGTTCGACGATCTCCGAGCTCGGATCCCAGCTCGATCCTCTAGGGAGGAAGCCGCCAGGATCGCCGCCGCTTGCGTTGGGAGAGAACAGGTCCAAGGTGTAGACCCACCGCGGAGATGGGTCCAAGACCGCCTGGGTGACCGTGGATCCCACGTCACCCAGAGGTAGGTCGACCTCCGAGAGAGACTGAACCGACGCCCTATCCGTTACCGCAGCGACAGGGAGGAAGCTTCCCCCTTCTGCGAAGATATTCTCCGCACAACCTGTGATGGAGATCGAATTCCGACCGGCCTACCCATGTATAACGGGACCACCGACCCCGAAAAACATGTGACGGCCTTCGAGAACCGGATGCTGCTACACTCCCACCCGCAGTAGATTTGGGCCAAACTCTTCGTCTCCACATTGACGGGCACTGCGCAGGATTGGTTCATCCGCCTGCCGCCTCGGTGTATATCGACCTACAACCGATTTGTAGATCGATTCACGGCGCACTTCTCCTCGATGTCCGGGGAAAAGCTACCACCCTCCTATCTCAACAGCATATACCAGAAGGAGGGCGAGTCCCTGCGAGATTTCATGACTCGCTTTTCGAGAGAAGTGGTTCAGGTCGAGAACCCGACGATGGACACCTTACTTTCCGTAGTCCATCGAGCCCTTCGTAACCGCCTATGGGCCGATGAGATCGTCAGGGCCGGGCCCCACAACCTGACGGAAATACAAGATATCGCCCACGGCTTCATGCGCGTTGAGGAGATCGCCCTCGCGCATGGACCTCCGCCCCGATCTGAGAGACAGGTCATTGGGTTCAGCTCGCCCCAACACCGGAAAGGGAGTGAGCAAAAGAAGATCAAGGGGAAAGTCGACCCACCGACCCAGGTCGACCGACGAAACTATGTCCCCTTAACCAAGTCCATAGACCAGATCTACGTAGTCATGGACCAAAGCCTTTTGAAAAAACCAAAGCCCATCCGAGAGGGCCCGAAGGCTGAGAAATCAGGGAAATTCTGTGGCTACCATCAGCAATGGGGCCACACGACCGCGGAATGTAACGCCCTCCGCTATGAGATCGAAAGACTCATTCAAGGAGGGCATCTGAAGGATTTTGTTCGACGCATCGACCACTACTCTGAGAAAGCGAGGAGGTCGAGCGATCGCAACCGCTCCAGGTCTAGATCTCCCCCTAAACGATCGGGGAAGCAACCATTGGAAAGAGCTGAGGACAATCCCCCTACTCACGGTAAGATCTATATGATAGCTGGGGGGCACGAGGGCGGTGACTCCAATGCAGCTCGAAAAAGGAACATCAGGCGATCAGCTCGAGAGTTCAACGGCCCCCACGAAGAGGTCTTCCAGATCGATCAGGGTAGAGAGTGGGAGAGGCAGGAGGTTAGCTTTAGTGAGAGTGATAGCCGCCCGGGCCCCCATCGGGAAGGTGATACGCCTAGCTGTCCGATGGTGGTGACCTTAGGCGTGGCTAATTATGATGTAACCAAATGCCTAGTTGATAATGGAAGCAGCTCGAATATTATCCCTTACTCGACTCTTGTAAAAATGAAATTGCATAACCTAAAGCTCGATCCGATCCGAACACCGCTCTCCGGGTTCGGTGGATCGAAAGTTATACCGTTAGGGCGCATCCGACTCCTCACCTCGATGGGAACATCCCCCAAGAGGGTGACCCAGGAGGTCGAGTACGTCATCGTCAATATGCCCCTAGCGTATAATATGATCTTCGGCCGGCCTGGCCTCATCCAATTCAAAGCAATCATCTCTACGTACCATCAAAAGCTGAAAATGCCCACTCCGAACGGGGTCGGAGAAGTGACTTGCGATGTCATGGACAGTTGGGCTTATTATGCCATCGTCCTGAAAAAGCCATCCGGGAAAGAGGTGGAGGAAGAACTCGACCTCCAGACCTATGCCGACGGGGAAATCGAGCTACCCACGAAGGAGTGCGAGGCGGAGAGATCCCCCGTAGCTCGAAAGAGAAAAGCCAGCGAGCGGCTCGAGCCCTCTGAAGAACTAAAAGAAATTGCCCTTATCCCCGGAGATAGCAATAAAACCACCAAGATCGGGGCGAACATGCACCCCCAACATGAGGTCATGATGATAGAATTCTTGAGGGACAACTCAGATATTTTCGCTTGGGCAGCCAAGGATCTGATTGGTGTCGATCCGAAGGTGATCTGCCACCGGCTCGGGATCGACCCGTCGGTCAAGCCCATCAAACAAAAGTTGAGACCGCAAAGCCGGGCAAGGAATGATATAATCGAGGCCGAGGTCAATAAACTCCTCGATGCTGGATACGTTACTCCAGCTCAATACGTTGACTGGTTGTGCAACGTAGTCCTCGTGCAAAAAACGGGCGGGAAGTGGAGAATGTGCAACGACTTCACCGACCTCAACAAGGCATGCCCGAAAGACCCGTATCCGTTGCCCCGAATCGATCAGCTCGTCGACTCGACGGCTGGGTACGAGATGCTCAGCATGATGGACGCATTTCAAGGCTACTACCAGATCTCTATGGCTCCCGAAGATCGAAAGCACACGGCCTTCGTTGTGGTAAAGGGAATATACTGCTTCAAGGTCATGCCCTTCGGGCTAAAGAACGCAGGAGCTACGTACCAAAGGTTGGTCAACCTGATGTTTAAGGATGAGATCGGGAAGACCATGGAGGTCTACGTCGACGATATGATCATGAAGAGTCGATGGGCGTACCGTCATCTAGATCATCTGCACAGATCGTTTGAGATCTTGCGACAATATGGGATGAAGCTCAACCCTGACAAGTGCATGTTTGGGGTCGAAGGAGGGAAGTTCTTGGGGTATATGGTGAGTCAGCGGGGCATCGAGGCCAATCCCACCAAGATCAAAGCTATCCAGATCATACCACGACGTCGGCGCATCAACCAGGTCCAATCACTCGTAGGACGGATAATCTCCCTCAATCAGTTCATATCACGATCGTCAGAATGAAACCTCCCATTTTTCAAAGTATTGCGGAATCTCAAGAAATTCGAATGGAACGAAGAATGCGATCGAGCGTTAGATCAATTGAAAGAGTACCTGGCCTCCCCCCCCCCCCCCCCCATTGCTGGCCAAGCCAAATGAGGGAGAGACCTTGTACCTCTACCTGGCCCTTTCTAACGAGACCTTCAGCTCAGTCTTGGTCGCCATTCGAGATCGAACACACCTACCGATCTATTACTTGAGCAAGATCCTGCACGGTGCAGAACGGAATTACCTCGAGGTCGAGAAATTCGTGTTCGCCCTCACGCACGCACCACGGAAGCTACGTCCGTACTTCGAGGCCCACCCCATAGTTGTCCTAACAGATCAACCGCTTAGGCAGGTGTTATCCAAACCCGATGTATCGGGTCGAATGATGAAATGGGCGGTCGAGTTGAGTCAGCATGACATCACCTACCAACCCCGGGCCGCCCAACAAGCTCAAGTTCTGGCTGACTTTTTAGTCGAAAAGAACACCAGCTCGATGGAGATCGTCCGTACCTCGCCTAGCTGGACCATGTACACAGATGGCTCATCGACCTCTCAAGGAGGGGGAGTGGGCATATCCCTTATAAACTCAGACGAACTACAGCTCGATTTCGTCATTAAGCTCGATTTTAAAGCGACAAACAACGAAGCTGAGTACGAAGCACTGGTCGCAGGGCTAAGGTACGTCGTGGAGAACCAGATCGACAGGTTAGCCGTTGTAACTGACTCCCAGCTCATCGTCGGCCAAGTCAACGACACGTACGAAGCTCGGGAAGAGTCCATGGCAGCGTATCTCAAAATGGTGAAAGAGCTGGCCACGAAGCTGAAAGAGTTCAAAATCGAACAGGTCCCTCGCGAAGAGAACGGTCGAGCTGATGCCCTATCGAAGTTGGCCAACGGATTCCAAGGAACAAAGGATGCGACCATCTCGTTCATGGTCTCGGGGGGCCGAGCGATCGATGAAGGAAAAGTCGAGATCGCCACCATCGATCCGCCGGAGCCTTGCTGGATGGACGATCTAATCGGTTACCTCAAAGACGGGCTTTTAGCCCAAAATCGAACTGAGGGCAGGAGAATAAAATATCGATCTCTGCTCTATATGATAGATCATGAAGGCAGGTTGTTCAAAAAATCCTTCACCGGTCCCCCGCTAAGGTGCCTACGACCTAGCCAAGCCTAAGATGTCCTGGAAGAAGTCCATGAGGGATGTTGCGGAAGTCGAGCTCTAGCTCGAAAGATCTTAAGGAGTGGATATTTTTGGCCGACTATGGTGTGGGATGCGAAGATCCACTCTAGGAAATGCCCCAAGTGCCAAAAACACCGCAACCTAATCCACACTCACCCGGCGTCCATGATACCGATCGATGTGTGCTGGCCCTTCGACCAATGGGGGATCGGCATCATCGGCCCCTTCCCCTTGGCACCCAGACAGAAAAAGTTTGCCATAGTATGTGTCGAGTACTTCTCAAAGTGGGTTGAGGCCGAGGCAGTCCCCAAAATTACTGATGCAGTGATAAGAAATTTTCTCTGGAAGAATATAACCTGCCGTTTTGGGGTTCCGAGGGTACTCATCTGTGACAATGGTCCTCAATTTCGATCTGAGAATACCAAGAGCTATTGTCGGGACCTCGGAATCGACCTCAGATTCACTACAGTTGGTCATCCGCAAGCAAATGGCCAAGCTGAAGTCACCAACCGAATCATTATCCAAAATCTCAAGACCCACCTTGATGCCAAACTAGGGGTATGGGCAGACGAGCTCGACGACGTACTATGGGCATATCGAACTACCCTTACGGATCCGAAGCCGTCATCCCATCAGAGTTGTTGTACGAAACAGCTCGTGTATCGCAATACCAGCTCGATCGAAATACAGAGATCAGAGCTGAAGATCTAGATGTGATTGAAAAAAGCAGGGAACACGCCTATAAGAAGCTCAAACAATACAAGGCAGCGGCGGCTCGATCATACAACAAACACGTGAAGCCCAGATCGTTTCAGATCGGCGACCTAGTGTTAAAAAAGGTCGAAGTCTTGCAGCATGTCGGAAAACTTGAGCCTAACTGGGAAGGACCCTATCGCGTCATGGAGATCGGGAAAAACATGGCCTACCGGCTCGAAGACATGGCCGGGGAACCATTACCCAGACCGTGGAATGCGCACAACTTGAAGAAATTTTACACTTAGCCTTCAAATTACTCCAGGTTGTAACGGTTCAAGAGGTCGAATTCGCCTGAGAATCGATCTCCATTCAGTAAATTAATATACATGTTCTAGAACGACATCCGATTGGAGTCAATACGTAATCTTGTATCGTCACTATCCCCTCGATTAAGCTCTCATTCAACTTACGGTCATGAGTCGAGGAGGGAGTGAGCCCCCCGCATCTGGTCGTTAGAGAGCGAGATCCAATGAGGTTGTTCATAGACCCAAAGAGATCCAAAAGATCCTAACGTATTTAACGCTTTTGAATTATTGTTAGCGATCGAGATCCACTGAGGTCGCTTATAGACCCAAGGAGATCCTAAAAATCCTAACCTATTTCATGCTTTTAAATTATTATTAGAGATCGAAATATAGTGAGGTCGCTCATAGACCCAATGAGATCCAAAAAATCCTAAATGATCCAGAGATCCAACGAGATCGGTTCCGATCCGAAGAGATCCAGAGTAATGATTTTCAAAAATTAATGAGATCCAATGAGGTCGTTCTTCGACCCAAAGAGATCCTAAAAAATCCTAATGAACCTAATGATCCAGAGATCCAAGGAGATCGGTTCCGATCTGAAGAGATCCAGAGATGATTTTCAAAAATTAATGATCCAGAGATCCGACGAGATCAATGAAGATCCGTAGAGGTCCAGAGATGTTGCGTCTCAGAGATCGCTATCGATTCGACGAGAATGCAGCAAATGGAAAAACGGCTAAGGTAAAATGCAAACGCCCAATGAAACTAGATCAACATCCAAATGAGATCGAATAGCTTCGCGAACCCTTCGATCTGAAAGCGATAAAATCTAGCTGAGGTAAGCAAAACCTAGATCGACAAACCACACGCATGCCGGATCGAATTAATGTTCAAATTGCAGAGGAAAAAAGAAGTATGAAAAAATAACCCATTCATTCAAACATCGATCTCCAAAAAAATTATGAGAGATCGAATGTACCTAGCGCATCGAGCTCACCACGCGACGTGGCCCGATGGGCAAAATGTTCTTAAAAAGCAAAGCCAAAATAAAACAAGTATTCGTACAGCCACAACCCGGCTGGAAGGTCAATGCAACTAGCTACAAAGGGGAAATCTAATCGATCTCAACGGGCTCAGAAGTAGATTCTTGGGTAGTTCGACGAAGGGATCGCTCGAGCTCTCTGATGGTGGGGAGGAAGCTTTTGATCTGAACCGGCGGAGGAAGCTCGCACCCTACCCAACGCTTCTTCTTCTTGGCCTGAGCGATCTCGATGGCGTGGCTATATTTGAAGGTCGCCCAGTCGATTTGGACCGGCTCTTCTTCCTCAGGAAGGTCAGGAGCGCAAGGATCGGGAAGCAGTGGGCCAATTGAGTCAAAATCGAAGTTGGGGACGATGGCGTCCTGGGCTTTGAGCTGGTTCACGGCGATATGGAACCCCTCCGCCAGATCGTTCTGACCCACGATCAGGCTCGCCTCCTTGAAACCGAGGCCTTCCATGAATTCGCGAACAGCATACCGTTCGATCTCCAGCTTGCACTTCTTCATTTCTTCCACCGCTTTGACGATCTTCACCTGGGCCAAACTGAAGATCTCGTTCCGCCCCTCCTCCTTCGAGGCAGCTTTAGCAGTCTCGAGCTCCTTGGCGAACTCCTCCTTCATTTGGGCCAGCTCGTTCGCATGAGCCTTCTCCGCTTCCTTTAGGGCCTCCTGCGAACTCGCCCACTGGGCCTCCAGAGTCTCCTTCTCCTCGACCCGCATCCTCTTCTCCTCGCGAGCTTCCCGGAGCTCTCGCTCGAGCTGCTCCACCTTCTCCGGGTTTGCTGAGGCGAGCTGGCCCTTCATCAGCTGGTACTTTTTCTTGTATTTTTCCTTGCCAGCCTTGAAGACCTCAGCTTCGTGGATCGAATTAATGAGGACGGGGAGAACGTCCTGAGCAAGCGATCAGATCGAATGAGTCCGATCTCCAGGAGTTCAAAAAAAAAAAAAAAAAAACACCAACTTACACTGAAAAGGCCTCTGGCAGCTTGGTACCTCTTCTGCCTTGCCGACCTTTGAGAGAGCTTCTTCTGCTCGTCAATAATGCACTCGGAGTTGAAGAGGGCAGCCAGAAGTTCGGGATCGACTATGCCAAACGCCAGAGCTCGTTTGGTCCCATCGGCCTTTTCGAGCTCCAGACCTGCAGGCCATTGGGGAAGGGGAGTCTTGGGAAAGTTCAAGAGCTGGGCCTCCTCATCGGACTCGTCAGAATCCTGCAGTTCATGAACCAGTTCTCTAAAAGGTCTCTTGCCTACCCCATGCCTCGCCTGAACAAACTCGGGTTGAGAATCAAAATCTTCATCAAAATATAAAGGCAGATGATCTAGGTTTATTACTTATTCAACGCCTTCATCGACCTGACCAGCCGGCTGTACTGACGACCCGGCCTGTCCCTCAAGCTCCTGCCCACGAATGGGACCTCCTTCGGTCTGCTCCGCTAGGTCGACGTCCAGGTCGTTCAGCTCCTGCGAGCACCTCTCCTGTTGGGTGCGTTGAGCCTCCGGAAGGGAGTTGATGATGGAACGAACGGCACCCGCCACAGGTCGAAGCTCGTCCGGGGTGGCATTCCTTTGGTTCATCGCCCTCATTCTCGCAGCTCGAGACATGATCAAAGGTCGTAGATCTGCAGAACGACAGGAGTCAGATCGAACGAATACAAAAAGAAAAGGGAAATTTGAGCAAGTAAATAATTTAAAGGACCCTGAACGAGTAGGGGTCTGGTCGAAGTGAGAGCATACCGAAGCGGAAGTTCTTTCTCTGGGCCCCAACGATAATGCCCGCTTCGACCAGGTTCCCCGTCCTCGACAGGTTAGTATGGTCCAGGAGCCCAAGATTGGTTAGCAGTTCGAAATGGTTGTGGAGCCAGGACGACGACTTGGTGACGAGCCGCCTGGGACCGTTGTCCCCCCAAGTGATCCGAAAGCGAGGCACGATGAGCGGATCGATGAAGAAGAATTTGGACTTCCAATTGATCCCATGTGATGTAGACGGGATCGATACAATTTTTCGATTCGGCTTTGACTGGAGGTGGAAGTACCCTACTCCCGACTTGGTGGCGCTATTAAGCGTGAAGAACTCCCCAAAATCCCAGATCTCCGGCTCGAATCCGAGGCACTTCATTGTGATGATCATACAGTGCATTAGTGAGAATGAGTTCGGGGTCAGCTGGGAAGGGCACAAGTTGTATCGAACCAAGAAATCGGAGATGACCTGGGGAAGAGGAAGCCTGAATCCATATTTGACGGAGGAGTAATACATGTCGACCGATCACAGACCCCTTGGTCTTTTGACAGTCTCCCCCTCCTCTGGCATTCGAACTACGTACTGAGGACCTAACCCCAATAGCCGCGTGACCTCCTCGAGCTCCTGAGAAGTTATCTTGGAGAACCTCTCAGAAACATGCGAGAGAGTCCTGTACACATGTGGAGGTCGAGCGGGAAGGTTCCCGACCTGCGCCATGGGTTCCCCTCCGCCGACCTACCCCTCACCGACCTCTTCTGCAACTTCCCCTTCCAGCTCATCTAAAAGCCCAAATGGTCGCCGTGCCCTCGACGTCGAAGCCTGACCCCCTCTGTTTGCCGTCGGAGCTTCGCCCCTCCCGGAAGCCGACCCGGAGGTGAGGTCAAAACTCTCATTCAGTAAAGGTGGGGCCTGCAGGTCTTCTTCTCATTCTGGCGAAGGCGTGAACGCTACTTGATTTTGAGCCATAAAGGTGGAAGAAAGAAAAAATTTTACCTCTGAAAAGGCCGAGTTCGAAGATGAAAGCTGCTGGCAAGCTGATCACGATCAGAGCAGTTCAATTCTCAGAGCGTAGTAAGTAGTGAAATGAGGCTGGGGGAGGACCCCCAATATATAGGGGTTGAAAAGTAACGCCTCGAAATGCGAAACGACGCCTTAATTACCCCGCACACGCCTATCCTATGGAAGGTCGCGTCGCATTAAATGCTTTGTCGGGCCGATCTGACTCGAAAAGTCACGCCCGTAACTGAGGCGACGGCTCGATTCCAACGGTCAAGACGGTTCCCCTACCCATTGCCAGTTCGATGAAATTACCACTGCGAAAATTCACACTAGTAATTTGGGGGGCCTCTGATATGGCATAATAGTACAAGGCCACGTGGCCGCCCCCGGTTGGCGACACGTGGACCCTTGCGCCAACCTGGACAAACTAGAAGCAACCTTTCCGGACAGATCGTCAGATCGATATAAGGTCCGCAGATCATCAGATCTACGTGAGGTCATTAGATCGATTTACACATCGCTTGATCGTCAGGTCAGCTGATCGATTTTAATACCCAGGTCATCAAATCGATCTGCTCCACTCCTATGAGGAAACCCACAGCATTAAGGATCCCGGAAGGCAATATCGATCTCCAGATCGATATCATACGTCACCGGACACCCGAATACTGTAAAGCACTCCTGTCGGGACACGTGTACCCTTCCCATTCCCTGGAACAGGCGTACTATGGCTCATTAATGACCGCCAGTCCCTGCTTTTACCCAAAGGGGAAAGAAGGTACAAACGACCCGCCTCAAGCCGGTTCCATCGTCCGACATCCAGATCGACGACTGGCAACACCATTAATGCACACCTACAGTACACACACTACTGTGTCATTTGGTCATGGCTATAAATACTCGCCCTTTGAACAGTAGTCGGTAAGCCTTTAATACGCATTCAATTGCATTTATTCTCTCTCTATAGAGCTCCATTACTGACTTGAGCGTCGGAGTGCCAACCTTAGGTAAAACCCCAAGTCCCCCAAGTTGGTTTCGAACTCACGTTTGCTAGTGCTTTTAGGTCGATAAAGAACCCACTCAAACAAATTCTTGACTGATTGACCCATATCTGACAGCCAAATCGACCACGTCAGATCGACCAGATTTGAGCCAGATCAAATACTCAATAGCATACTAAGGTAAATATAAAGTTCCTTTGATCATGACATTCTTTAATAATTATAAATGCACATACTAGTAGAATTACAAAATCCCTTAGTGGAATTAGTATATATACACACATATATATATGTGGGAGAATTATCAAACCATTTTAAATTGAGTATTATATTTTGAAATTTCAATGTGAATATTTTACACACTCTCCTCACGTCTAGGACCGCAAAACATATACGGGAAAATTGGAACGCGAAGTTTATAGAAATGAACATATGTGAGAATGTGGAATACTCGATATATTTGATATAATACCATTATACCAGACACAAATATCCAAAATAACACAAATATCAAGATAGTATTTTTATAAGTTTCCGTAGGTGGAAAGTTATAAATTATAACCTATCACCAGCTCGAGGAGTTGTATTGCCGAGTGCCTACCACATTAAATATCAGATGGGTTTATTGAAAAAATTTAATCAAGCTTAAACTGGTTGAATGCTATCGATAACAAGGACATGTCCTACAAATAATAAGAATAATTGGTCTTTTTTTTTTTTAAACAAATTTCATTAATTACGCGATAAATTTTAAATACATATTATTTTTTTATTGTAAAATTGATCAACGCAGGTTGGGGCTAAGATTTGTCGGGTACAATTATGCTTAGGACTGACCCGTTGAGTCATGGCCGCAAGACATGTTTTCTATGTGTGAAACAGATTTCATTTCGTCATTTGACTCTATTTACATCGAGGATTGAATCAATTTTTCAGTTTTTAAATCTTATATCTTTTTCTTTTTTTACACGGTTTTCCTATTCTTTAGTTTTATATCATTTGATAATCAGTGAATCGTAGTAAATGAAATAAAAATGAATTAACAATCCACAAGATAAGGAGGTAATATTAACTAACAACCCTGTACACCCATCAAAGAAAAAATATTAAGTTAAAATTTTCATATTATTACTTAATTTGTAATTATTTTAATATAGTTATAATTTTATGATGAACAAATTAAATAAGGTAATATCAAATTTTTTTTAAAAAAATAATTAAAGATAAATAAGTGATATAAATAAATAAATAAAAAGAATTTGAGAGCCTGTATATATATATTTATTTATTGGATATTAACTAGGTTTTTGCTTAATTAATTATCCGAACATGTGTTTAAGTTTGGTTCTTATTATTTGTATGCTATTAACCTTTACAAATGTATTTAAAACAAATAAATAATCAATTACCTGACAATCTCATCAATATAGCCTACATAAAAATTTCTTAAACTCATTTTTATAAAACTGAAATTAAAGCCAAGAAATGGTGTTCCAAAATTACAAAATACATTAAATTAATAGCCCAATCTATTGAATTAAATTCATTTTTGCCCATAAGGGAAGATGCATTCTATAAAAACCACATTGAAACATAACTGACGGACACTTGATTCAAGTGGAAAAATGACTTGAGTTTACTTAAATAAAGTTTTGAGTTCGAACTTAGTGAATGTAAAAAATTATATAGGGAGAAGTTTTTGTAAAATTGTCTTGAAAAATTACTCCATCCTTTAATTGAGTAGGAGGACACCCTCAGAAATTAAGAAAAAAAAATGTAAACGGTTCATTTACAAGGAAAAAGGTAAATAGGTAATCGTTTATTTATTTATTTGCTCCGTAGTTTTTTGAGGCGATGATATTCAACCAACAATGTTCATTTCATTCAGAAAATAAAGCCCTAATCATGAGATCCCACAGACTTGACACTTGTGGATATTGCTAAACATGATTAATTTAATTTCAGCCCTTATAAGTTGCTAGTAAAAACTGAATTGACCATAAGTGAACATGGTCAGCATATGTTGCAATCTTATTTAATTAAGCAGGCATGTCACATGTTTGGTGAAAGTGATTCACTTAGCTTGTTAAAACAAAATTTGGGTGCTATCATTTTCATGGTACAAAATATATTTGTTCAGATTTTTCTTTGGATTTGATTCGATGTATGGCTGCGCTAGATCCGTCGTTTGTACCTTTTGTTTATTGGCATTATGGGGACCTAAACTTTCCTAGTTAATTAGCAAGTCAACTTCAATTTTCATTTCTTCTTAATTGATTAGTTGGAGATATATGTTCTTTTCTTTATTTGTGTTGTATGTGCTGGTTTTACCTAGGATTATTATATACATTTATATGAAAGTATATCTATTAAAGTCATATTAATTAATTAACCTAGTCCAAATGCCAAATGTTTCGTTTGGCTTTTCAAGAGACTGTTAAAATTTAGCGAAATTAATTTGTGTGAATTGAGACTTGTTTCGTGAAACACAAGAATAAGCTTTACACGAAAGCAAAGATTACAAGGAAATCAAGTCCTCCGTCAAACAATACGCAACAAGATGAGGGAGCTCAACGTTCCCATCACTAGCATTAAGCGCCAAACGCGCAA
The DNA here is from genome assembly GCA_037501455.1 of Lantana camara. Taxonomy (NCBI): domain Eukaryota; kingdom Viridiplantae; phylum Streptophyta; class Magnoliopsida; order Lamiales; family Verbenaceae; genus Lantana; species Lantana camara. The sequence goes on along the minus strand of CM074857.1, from coordinate 94,036,259 downwards.
GGTAGTGAGCAGCCTTATTGTCGCTCTTTCTAACAAAAGAGAAGTCGATAGTCTCTATCTACTCTAGAGCTCGACGAGTATCCGCACTGATGATTTCTGTGTCCAAAAGATCAATCTAATGGGTGTGAAGCTTGCTGATTAAATTGAGACAATCACATTCAAGAATAATCTTTGAGTACCTCATATCTCGAGTGATCCTTGCAGCCTCAAGCCTCGCCAATGATTCAAAATTTCTGACTCACATATCTTAGTATAACATAAACTCTTCCGGTAGATGCATTCACCCCTATGGTTACGTACCATGATACCCAATCCCACATTACCATTTTCCTAAAGAAGACCCCCGTACACAATAATCTTCCAGTAATCCACTGGGGTGTTTGCCAATTGTTTGCAAAGCTCGACTGATCTGTTGGTATATAAGCTCAGTTGCTCACACGAAGTGCTTCTAGGAATCTCTTTGCTTCGGCCACTATGCTTACCGGATCCGCTGCTAACCATCGGTCCATTTCTGATTCCTGCTTCGCCAAAGGGACCAACAAACTGTTGCAAACCATCTCCATCTTTGCTTGACAACCTTTCAAGAACAAGTCACATTCGATCTTCTTCGTTTCCATACCAACCGAAAATCACCTCCCAAGGTAATCCCGACAGCGTCCAACTTGCCTTGCAACATCACAATTAATGAACGTGTGCCGGAGGTTTTCAAAGTCCGTTCCGCACCATGGACACTGAATGAGCTCCTTACTCCATTTTTTGATTAAGTTCTGACCAGTTGGCAGGGCGTTCTTACAAAACCTCCACATAAAAACTCTGATTCTGAGAACAACTTGTCTCTTCCACACGACGTTCTGCCTTTGTGATATCGACGACGTTGCAAGATCACTAACCGGCCCAAAATATTTCCTAGCCACGTTTTACGTAGACTTGAGCGAGAATCAATCATTTTTGCCGAAATGCCAAATACGTCGATCCAAATTTATAACATCTCCAATAGGAATAGAGCAAATACACTCCACATCTTGAACAATAAAATGACCAACAAGTAATTCATCATCCCATGTTTTGTTTTTCTTAATGAGTAGACGAACATACATGAGATTTTCTAAATTAGGACGATGCACTAGCAGTTTGAATCTAAACATTCTTGGCAACCATTTGTCAACCTAAATATGAATACAACTCCCTTTCCTCACTAGCCACTGAACTCCAAACTCAAGCATCGACCTCGCATACATGATGTATCTCCGAGTAAAAGAGGGCTGAACCCCATTTTTACTGCAAAGAAATTCCCGCCAGCGAAGTAACAAGCCCGAAGGAGCCTCGTAAGGAGGCTGTTCAGCTCGGTTACCATCCGTCATCCTTGTTTAGCTAGTAATCCCAATTGAAAGTTTGTGAATCTTGGAATCCCATACCTCCATCATCCTTAGGGGAACAAAGCTTGTCCCAGCTAAGCCAATGAATATTTGAACCCGTTCCTTTCCACCGAAAGGAAGCCAAGATCGAGAAGATTTCCTTTATGCATGAGATTATCCTGGAGTTTAAAGCAGCTCATCGAGTACGTAATATCTTGAAGAATGGCCTTTATGAAAATCTGGTGTCTCGCTTGAGATAGTAGTTTATTGCCCCAGCCTTGAATCCTATTCCAAGCCCTATCTCGAATTGTTAGGTCCACCTCGGGATTCTTTACGATGGTCATGGGAAACGTTGTGACGTGGAGGAGCAAGAAACAAAAGGTGGTAGCTCTATCTAGTGCGGAAGCCAAATTCCGAGGCATTGCGAAGGCAGTTACAGAGATCATTTGGCTGAGAAAGCTTATGACTAAAATTGGTATGGCCCCACAAGGCCCAGGACGGTTAAAGTGTGACAATAAACCCGCGATTAGTATCTCAGAGAACCCCGTGCAGCATGACAGAATGAAACAAATCAAAGTTGATCGCCACTTCATAAAAGAGAAACTAGAAGATGGGACCATCGAACTTCCCATCGTTAGATCGGAGGAACAACTGGCAGATATCTTGACTAAGGCGGTTACGGGGACAGATTTTTCAGACAGCGCTTGACAAGCTAAGCATTGGCGACCCCATCACTAAGCTTGAGGGGGGAGTGTTAGGAAATATAATTGTATATGGTAAAGATACACTCTTCCCTAATTAGCGGAGTATGTCAATCCCTAACTTGTGGGGATTATTGGCTATTTAACTAGTGTCTCGGATGTAATCTGTATGCAATTATCAAACGATGAATACAATGAAAAACTTTTCCTCCCTCTATGCCTATGTGAAAACACGTGTGCGAAAACTTCACTTTTTGATGCACCCACTATAGCAATGAGACCAAGATATTTATCGTGTTTATCCACTGCCGCCACCCCAAGCTTATTGGCAAGCACCTCCCTCACATCTCCTGGCACATTACGACTAAAGATAACTTTTGACTTCTCACAATTCACAAGTTGATCCGAAATATCACCATATATTCGCAACACCTCCAAAACTCCTTCGACTATATTTATCCTTGCTAGGCAAAAAGCCATTGTGTCATCAGTAAATAGTAAACGGAAAATTGAAGGCACTTCCCTGCATATTTGTACCCCTGTTATCCGTCTCTCTTGTTCAAATAAAAAGTTAGGTATCTCTATAAACAACAAAAAGAGATAAGGAGAGAGGGGATCCCTCTATCTCAAACCACGTCCTTGCAAGGTATGACCAAAATTCGTACCATTAAGCACAAAAAAATAATTAACCAAAGAAATACAACTCATGATTACTGTGAAATCTAACTTCGACATCATGCGTTCGATAAAGCCCCACTCCACTCTGTCATAGGTCTTGGTCATGTCCAATTTAAGGGTGAAGAAACCCCATGGCCCTGTATTTTATTCTTGATAAAATGGTTAACTTCAAAAGTACAAAGAACATTATCAGTGATTAATCTAACAGGGACGACAAAGGCACTTTGGATCAGAGAAAATATATTTTTTTAAGATAGGCTTAAGACGGACGGAGATGGTTTTAGAAGCAATTGTATGCATAATGTTAAAGAGACTAATAGGGCACAAATGATTCATATTAATGTGGTTATCACATTCAGGAATTAGAACAATTCTAAATAATTTGTTTTCTCATAGAAAATAGGGTTCTTTGTTATGTGAATTGTAGCACGATTACCGTACCAAAGTGGGATGGAAAGAGGTACTTGAATATGGAGAGCTTGCAAAATGTATGAGATCTAATTATTCTTTCTTTCTTCGTTTTCCAAAAAATGAGTGCATCACCAAGAAGAGAATTTTTTGCACCGAACACCTTTGGGTTAGTTAAAATAGTACAAAAAATTATGTGATGTAAATTATCATTCAAAAGACTATACGTTACCAATTTGTAGCTCGTAAATCTCGACGGAGATGTGTTCCTCTCACACTCTAAATTTGCAAGTCTTACACGACCTTTTCGTGTGAAATATCTATTGTGACCCTTTTTTCATAAAAAATTTATAATTGTGCTCAACTAACAATGTCAAATTATTAAATAGTGTAATAAATCTTGTATGTTAATTATTTTTTCAAAAAAACACTTGACAGAATGTATACCTTAATCGATTAAATTCTAAAGATGCACATAATTTAAAACAACAATGGGACCACACTGTCAACACACATAATTAAAACAACAAAGAACCACATTATCTACACACATAATTAAAACACAAAGGGACTACATAACATTTCAATAACAATTTAAAGGAATATTTCATTAAAAAACACTTCATTTTCTAGAACTACACAATTGATCAATTTCATCCTCTCCAAAAAAAGTAGCTAAAAATATGCCCCAAAAAAATATAGAATAATTTATAAAATATCAAAAGCTAACAATTTTCAGATCTATGGTTTCCAAAAAGGTAGGTTTTCTCTTCTCTTTTGCTCTATCCTTTGTGTTGCTAAAAACCTAAACCTGAATTACCCTTTTTCCTCTCGTCTTTCGAGCAACAACAGGTTGTGCAAGTGGAGCATTTCTTGCAACATTAATAGAACTAGAAGTGATTGGAATTGGTGGTTTGAAAGTGTAGTAGGTCTTGCCATAGCTGGAGCAACTTGAGAAGTTCTTGTTAGAGTGGTTGTAGTAACTAGAGCAGCTAGAATTCGCCTTGAAGATGGACTAGCAGTAGCCACAAAACCTAGATTTTATCCATTATTTCTTATAGAACTTGCGCTTTGCTTGGATCTAAGTTTGGCCTTTGTATTTTTTTCTTTCTCTTGTACCTTAAGAATGAAAAGAAACCGTCTAAATTGATACTCTAATATTACAAGTGTACTGCTCCGTTGAGACCGTCTAAATTGATACTTTATTGCAGGTGTACTATTTTGTTGAGATGAACCACACTGTAGAAATAAATAAAAGTGAGTTAAGTTATTTTATATGTTAATTTACAGATTTAAACGACTAATACTTACCTTCAACCCCTTTTTTTTTCGTTTGGGCTCGTTAGCCTCTTTAAAAATACTTGTCTTGTTTAGCTCGTCAGCCCTCTTTCTTCTCGTTGTCCTGAGTCTCCCTCTTTTGACCTTGTATGCTAACCCTTAAAGAGGCTCATAAGGCTCACAATGTGATAGCATGTATCATGATTTCATAGGCTCTTAAGTATGCCTATCTCTTGTAGTATTCGTCAATATAATCCTCTATCTTGGGCGTCTTATCACCTACTGCTGATGCATTATGGAAACAAGGATAGTTATTCAATTGAAACATCCCACAACTATCCAACTTCCCACATAGATCTTTTTAAACATATCTACCTCAAATTCCATTCTTCTAGCACACCTACAATAACAGTTCCTCACCGACTTCAACTGACTAATTACCTCTTCATTATCTTTGGGCATACTTGCCTATCAAACTTCAACATTATCTCTGTTTTAGCTTGAATTCTAATTATTATCCTACTCCTAATTCACTCTAACATAGATACAACATGTTGATCTCTAGCAGATAAAATCATGTTATTTAACGACTAACACAAATTATTCACAAGAAAATCTGATTTGTAAGTATTCATAAAAAATAATCTAGTCTAACAATCTATAGGAAGTTGCATTAGTCATTTGTAAGTTATTACCTTATTTTCATCCATGTTAGGATCTGCAGTTTCAATTTTTTCATTATGTCCTCCCCTACTCATTCTTGTTTCTCACTGATGTTGCTCTCCAAAAGAGATGCTTTAATTTTTGTGACTTCCAGTAAACACTAAAATTTTGGTACAAGTGTCTTAGATAAATCTTGTGTTCATACAAATAAGCATTACACAACTTTAAAAAAAAAAGAAAGAAAGAAAAAACTCAACACACATAAACATAACATATTACCTACGTTCACTACTCGGAACTAATTCTTTCACAACATCAAGAAGCCCCTTTTGCCTGTTTGAGATGAAAGTCCATCTATCTTCTCTAGCACTCCAATATCCTTTAAAAAAGTTTCAGAAATCATGTCCAAGTAGGCGTATTTTCACTTTCGCATATGTTATAGCAATTGGAAAAAGATTTTCATTACATCTTTGTCAACTGCTGTTAGCAACTGTCCACTTTGTATTATCTCAATGAAGCAACCATCCAGACCTATAAGGGGCCTATAACCAACAAGAAACCCTCCTTCATTGATGTCAATGAAAAGTACATTTTCTCAAAGACCGGAAGATTGGGATCCTCTTCTTTCTTCGATAGCAATGTGTTACCAAGATTTGTGGACCTCACCATTTCACACTAATTCCAAAGAATGCCAAATTTCTTTTCTTCGTCATCTTTGATCTTATCCATAGCAATATTATTTGCTCTCATAGCAACCCAATGCACAATCTGTATGTCTAACTTCCTTCTAGCTATATTTTGGAATCTTTCTATCTTTAAGTTTGGGTTGTCTCTAACACATTGCTTATTGCAACATAAGTAGAATCTACTCTATAGTTTGCATTATTCCTTGGATAATTTTGTTTAGCCTTCAAGGTTTTCACTTTGAACATTGTGGAGTTTCGGATACATGAGACATGAATACTCCAATTACAATCTTTAGCTGCAAAGACAGTCATCACTCTCCTACTTTCAGATTTCATAAAGTCAACCGCGAACCCCTTCCTAACACTCAAGTCAGTTAAAACAACTTTATAAATCTCCACATTGTCAAATCTCAATCCTATATGAAACTTAAGTGTCTTCACGTCATCTCCTTCCTCAAAAATGGCAAATCGAGGCCCCTCGTGGTCATAATTAGGGGACTCGTCGAAATTTTGGCCCCACACTATACCAACCATGAACCCCACCTCTAATTTTTCTACATCATTTGCCCTTTTTTCTATTCTTTTTTTTTATTCTTCATCTGAGATAAGAATTTCTTCCTTCTATCTCTAACCTCAAAGATAAGATCTTCGGAAGATCCTTCAATATCATTATAAGTTTCAAAAGAATCGCCACTTTCACTTTCACAAATTCCATTTGTGTTAGACTTGTCATAGTCTGAGTCATAATTATCCCATTCTCTTCAAGGTTTGAATTTGTCATTTTGTTTTTGGCTTTATTTTCAGCAATCACTTGGGTAAATTCTTCGGGCATTTCTTCATCTATTTTCATGTCACTAAAATGAATATTGTTTAGATCCATTCTGCAATAAAATGAATAACCACAATTAATCAAACTAATACAATAGGGGAAAAGAGACACGAGGATTTTTTTTTCCCACAAATAATATTATGTAATTACAAAATTTTTAAAACAAACAATGTTAGAATTAAAAAAATTAAATAAAATTTTATAAAAGGAAGAGCAAATAAAAAAATATTAGATAATCCATATTTTCCAATGATAAAATATTTTGTACATGCGCATATATCGTTATCTTTCGTCCACTATCTCAGATAAAATCAAAAATCTTGTGGACATACACAGATAGCTCACATTTTCCACTGACAAAATAAAAAGTTTATGGCAGAAATACCTAGTTGAAAATCGTTGAAATAGCACTAAGAGAAAACAAAACAAAAATCTCTATACATACAATTATATTGTTATCTTCCTTCCAATAACCCAAATAAAATTAGAAATCTTTTGTACATACTCAGATAACCTAGATAAAAATTGCAAAAATAACACTAAGAGCAAACAAAACAAAATATTTTAGACAAGCACACAAATTTTAAAAAAAAAAAAATCTAAAGATTTGTGCTTATTACCTATTTTTGAGCAAAAATATCCTAAGATTGTTGTTTCTGTAAGGGGCCTTTATGCTTCAGGAAATGCCATCAAGCCCCTGAAGGGAGAATCCCTAAACCGTAACAAACATGTCGAAATCATCGAGAACACACAAGCGGAAGCGTACCTTGATCCATAGCAATCTGTAGTTGACTAGCAATCCAAGGTTGAGGTCTTCTAAGCCTTGATACGTCGTCAATTCTATTCTTTCTGGGATGGGGCAGAAAAGAAGACAAGGAACGTATCTGACTTAGGGACCACAACCCTAATATATAATCAAAAGTAGGGCACCTTAATTATGGGCCCATCAATTATAATTAAGTGTCCACGGGTTTCTACACAATAAAAAGACCCATACTTCAACAAATATTTCTATAAGCCCATAAATTAAATAAATCTTCAGTAGATCACTCAATTGGGCTCGTATTATGAGATAGCCTATGTACAACTTATTAGATATGTGAGACCACTAAATAGAAAATCCAACAATCTCCCACTTGGTCCACATATGGTTCCAAATAATTGTACATAGTTTTAAACCTTAGTGCGCGCAACCTTATGCTATCTCAACTTTTGAAATATTTCCAAACAATCTGGTCCATCAATTATGTTATTATAGGATCAAAGCAGCTTTTGTTACACAATTTGTAACTAAACCGAATAGTGGTCACAATACTAATGCAATCAATGACATAGATCAAAAGTATGGCATGTAGCATGAAAATTACATATAATGTGATCTTAGTTATGCCTATTTCCAACTGGTCCTACCTTATGACTCAAAGAGTCCCAAAGCACTTTCAAATACTTAATGGAAAACCACAATAGAAAGCCAAAATGTTTATTGTCAGTGTATTCAATCAAATAAAACTTTATTTGTCTCATAAAACCTCAGTCTGTACAGAACATAAAACATATCAATACGCAAGACAGAAAAACCACAAACTCACACCACTAAGACATGTCATCTAATTTGATGACACCATATGAGCCACATGTTCATGAAACACTTTAGGTAGCAATCCCTTAGTGAGTGGATCTGCTAGCATCGAGTTTGTACTTATATGCTCTATTGACACTTGAAGACTCTGAACTCTTTCTTTCACAACCAGATACTTAATATCTATATGCTTAGATTTAGATGAACTCTGGTTATTCTTTGAATATAACTCTGCAGCCTTATTATCACAATTAATTCTCAATGGTCTTTCAATGTCATTGATAATTTGCAGCCCAGTGATAAAATTTCGGAGTCATATCCCCTGATTTGATGCCTCAAAGCATGCTACAAATTCAGTCTCCATAGTGGAAGAAGCTATTAGTGTCTGTTTGACACTTTTCCAAGAGACAGCTTCTTCAGCCATCATGAAGACATAACCTGATGTGGATCTTCTGCTGTCAAGGTATCCAGCATAGTCTAAATCGGAGTATCCAATGATCTCCAAATGATCCGATCTCCGATAGGTGAGCATGTAATCCTTAGTCTTTTGTAGATACCTCATAACCCGTTTTGCTGCCCTCCAATGGTCCATTCCCGGGTTACTTAGATATCTGCCTAACATCCCCACTATGTACGCTAAATCGGGACGCGTACACACTTGAGCATACATGAGACTCCCTACTGCAGATGCATAAGGGATTTCCTCCATCTCTTTCTTCTCAAGGCCCGTCTTAAGACTTTGGAGCAAACTAAATTTATCACCTTTTGACACAGGTGTGTCCCCTGGTGCACAATTCTGCATGCCAAAATGGCTCAGTACCTTATCGATATAGGCCTTTTGCGATAAGCCGAGTATACCTCTGAAACGATCCCGATGGATCTGTATACCCAGAACATATGACGCCTCCCCAAGATCTTTCATCTCAAATTTACTTGATAGAAATTTCTTGGTTTCACGCAATAAGCTTATATCGCTGCTTGCTAGTAGAATATCATCTACGTACAACACCATGATAATAAATTTGCTCCCATTGACCTTGAGATATATGCATTGGTCAACAGTGTTTTCCTTAAAACCAAAAGAGGAAATCACCTTATCAAATTTCCGGTACCACTGACGGGACGCCTGCTTTAGACCATAAATGGACTTCTTTAGTTTACATACTAGGTGCTTTGAATCTTTGGACTCAAAGTTCTCCGGTTGCACCATGTATATGGTTTCTTCAATGTCTCCATTGAGAAACGCTGTCTTTACGTCCATTTGATGGAGCTCTAAATCATAATGAGCTACAAGTGCCATAATGATTCTAAAAGAGTCTTTCGTTGAAACTGGAGAGAAAGTCTCTTTAAAATCAATGCCTTCCCTTTGAGTGAAACCCTTGGCAATAAGACGTGTTTTATATCTTTCGACGTTACCATTTGAATCCCGTTTGGTTTTAAAAATCCATTTACAACCAATTGGTTTTACTCCTTGTGGTAACTCGACAATATCCCAAACGTCATTGTCCATCATAGGTTTCATCTCTTCATTCATGGCTTTGATCCATTCATTAGAGTTTGAACATAACTTTACTTGATTGAAAGATGTAGGATCATCTTGCAATCCCACATCAAATTCATGTTCATGGAGGTAAACGACATAGTCATCTGAAATCGCTTTCCTCTTTTCTCTAGTGGACCTCCTCATTGGCACTTCATTTTGAGGTTGTTGTGGTGCATCATTTTGAATAGATGATGGTTCTGGATCTGATTCAGTGGGTCCTAAGTCATTATTTTGAGTCAATGATGGACCCATAACTGATTCAGTAGGAATCCCAAATATGATTGTGTTTTCCAAATTTTCTTGATTCGCAGACAGAGGGGTGATAGGAATATTTATCCAATCATTCTCAGCTACAACTATAGTGGGAATGTTAACACATTCCTCGTCAAACACAATCTTTCCAATTTGATCCCTCTCACTGTAATCAACATCCTCAATGAATTTGGCATTTCCCGTTTCGAAAAAGGACTTATTTGAGGGGTCATAAAACTTAAATCGCTTAGACCTTTCCGAGTAACCTACAAAGTAGCAGCTAATTGTTCTTAAATCCAGTTTTCTTTCGTTAGGCTTGTAAAGCCTAGCTTCAGCTGGACATCCCCAAACATGCAAGTGCCTAATACTAGGCTTCTTGCCTGTCCACAGCTCGTACGGGGTTTTATCTACTACTTTGCTTGGAACTCGATTTAAGATATAAACTGCAGTCTTTAGTGCTTCGCCCCAAAGTGATTCTGGCAATGAAGAATGATTAATTATACTTCTCACCATATCCTTAAGAGTTCGGTTTCGTCTCTCAGAAACACCATTTTGGTTTGGACTCCCCGGCATGGTGTACTGAGGTACAATCCGGCACTCACTTAAGTATTTGGCGAAGGGTCCTGGACGTTGTTCACCGGATCCGTCATATCTGCCATAGTATTCTCCACCACGATCAGATCTGACAGCTTTAATTTTCTTACCTAGTTGATTCTCAACTTCGGCTTTGAAAGCCTTAAACACGTCCAAAGACTGTGACTTCTCATGAATTAGGTACAAATATCCATAACGAGAGTAATCATCAATAAAGTTGATAAAGTATCGTTGTCCATTCCAAGAAACTGTAGGGAATCGACCACAAATATCTGTATGTATCAACTCTAAAGGTTCTTTACTCCTATTGGCACCCAATTTCCTCATATTTGTTTGTTTTCCCTTTATACATTCTATACAGATTTTAAAGTCTGTAAAATCAAGGGAATCAAGAATTCCTTGTAATATAAGCCTCTGTATTCTCTTTTCAGAGATATGTCCTAAACGCTTATGCCACAACATTGATGAATTCTCATTTGTTAACTTACGTTTAGTACCAAAGTTACTTGAATGCAGATTTTCAATATCAGTTAAAACTTTAGTGTTCAATTTATACAAATTATCAATTAGAGTACCAATACCAATAACATTTGAATTTAAAGAAAAAACACAACTTCCATTCCCAAATGAACAAGAATATCTAGATTTGTCCAAACAAGAAATAGAAATCAAGTTCCATTTAAATGACGGTACAACGAAAGTTTCTTCCAAATTCAAATAAAAACCAGTATCTAAATGAATTCTAAAAACACCAATAGCTTCTACTAAAGCTTTATTGCCATTCCCCACATAGATGTATCTTTCAGCATCAGTTGGTACTCGGTACCTTAGGCAATCCTGCATTGTGACACTTATGTGAGTAGTACCCGTATCTATCCACCAAGTGTCACTAGGTACTAAAGCCAAATTAACTTCTGAACAAACAAAGTTGAGAATTCTACCTTTCTTTTCATGCCAAGCGGCGTATTTGAGACAATCCTTCTTTATGTGATCAGGTTTCTTGCAAAAAATAGGAAATAACCGAATTCCGTTTGTTTTGCACCTTAGGTTGGGTTGTCCCAAATTCTGCAGTTCCTTATCCTTATTCCTTTTCCTCTTATTGGTGGTAGCCCTAGCCTTAGAAGTCATAGCCAAATGAGCACTTTCAATCCTATCTTGTTTCAGTCTCTCTTCTTCTTGCACACATTGAGCTATAAGCTCATTTAGAGTCCATTTCTCCTTTTGAGTATTATAGGAGATTTTAAATCGATTAAATTGTGCAGGAAGTGAGATCAAGACCAAGTGCACAAGTATGTCATCCGACACCTCAAGCTTTAAGCCCTTAAGTCTTATCACAAGATTAGACATCTCCATGATGTACTCACTTATGTTTCCTTTACCTTTATACCGCATAGAAACCAGCTTACTAAGAGTATTGCTGGTCTCAACCTTTTCATTAGTTTTGAATCGGTTTGCTATTTGGTCAAGGAAACTTTTGGCATTTTCTTCATCAGGAATACCACCCCTTATGGCTTCCGGAATTGAGCGCCTCATGATCATCAAACTCATGCGATTTGATCGCTCCCACTTCTCGTATGCGAATCTCTATACAGCAGTGCTAGTATCAGTGAGATCCGTGGGGCGATCAAACCTTACTGCATGATCAAGATCCGTACAACCAAGCATAATCATAACATGCTCCTTCCATTGTTTGAAATTAGAACCATTGAGTTCAGGGATGTTGTTCAAGTTGGCAGATATGGAAGACACTATAAAAGAAAATAATATGCTCACAATTAATTAAACATTGAAGCATGAATAAATAAAGATAAACCAAATATCACAATATATATGCACTGGTGGGCCCATCTCAAGATACCTAGCACAACATTATTACTTAGTCTTTGGACAGAAATAACAATTTGTAAGTGGTACTCTCAAACATAGTCAAGAATATTGATATCAAAAACGGCCTCACAATATGTCTTTCTTTGGACTGACACATTGTAAGCATGTTAACACCAAATATATCACATATTCATGACTATCATTATCTGGCCAAAACAATCTTCCTTTGGGCCAATTATTTCGCATAGATAACAAGAACAACTTAATTAACGAAAATTAATTAAATCTTACCTAATAGAGGTTACTTTGGTAACATATTAGTTCAATCTAATTAATTTTCATTAGCACCGAAACATAATTGCTCACTGTATGTGGAACGAGAAAATTGTCCTAACATATATCATTAACTTCAGCCACATATATCAATATACATGTTTATACAGAATATATGTCAGAACAATAGATAGCATATTATGTGCAGATTGTCATACATGTCAAGCATATGTAAAAGTCTATCGAAATTGGCACGTACAACAGAAGGTTAATGCGCAGCATATCCAACTTACATACTCAACCATTAATCAATAAGGGTTTTATATCCATATCAAATTAATTGATTAACTACTATTGTCTTCTATGCACACGCAAACCGAAGCCAGCTTTCAAGTATAAACATAATTCCCATATGTGACAGAACAACAATCCATGAGTTTAATTACATACAACATGTATTCCCTTTCTCACATATTTGCACGTGAAACTAAGCAGATCCATATATTTACAATTTCAATCACAAACCTTAATATATATGCAGAGCAATACATTTATTCCATATGCCAATAGGTATGGGCAAACTCTTGAAAGCAATTACTCAAACTTTATCAGCCGATTAACAAAATGAAGACGACTAGCATACACGAAAATCTATTCATATTTTAGCAATACAACCATAGATACAACATGATATCGTCTCGGAAATTAAAACATATATAACAACATCGGCCGAACCACCGTATTGAGAAACAATCTGGATTTACTGAAACACAAACAATTTTCGATCTATTTGTTATCAATCGAAAATAAATCTCAATCCTTCGACATGAGAGTGGCTCTGATACCACTTGTAGGGAGAATCCCTAAACCGTAACAAACATGTTGAAATCATCGAGAACACACAAGCGGAAGCGTACCTTGATCCATAGTAATCTGTAGTTGACTAGCAATCCAAGGTTGAGGTCTTCTAAGCCTTGATACACCGTCAATTCTATTCTTTCTGGGATGGGGCAGAAAAGAAGACAAGGAACGTATCTGACTTAAGGACCACAACCCTAATATATAATCAAAAGTAGGGCACCTTAATTATGGGCCCATCAATCATAATTAAGTGTCCACGGGTTTCTACACAATAAAAAGACCCATACTTCAACAAATATTTCTATAAGCCCATAAATTAAATAAATCTTAAGTAGAACACTCAATTGGGCTCCTATTATGAGATAACCTACCTACAATTTATTAGATATGTGAGACCACTAAATAGAAAATCCAACAGCCCCCACTCCACATGCCAAGTTTGAATTAGAAATCTATGAAGAACCAGTATGAAGCTTGCACTCCTAGGTGGTGAGCCCCACATTGTCTCTAAGTACAGACCTAGAAAAAAGACTTACCAGGACATATACCAGGTGTTATCTAAAACTGGTATGGGTTGGAACTCCATATTAAAGACAGTGCATGTTCAGCCCAAGCGTCGAGACAATTTGCTCCAAGTATGTGTTTATTTTCTTGTAGTTCTGATTTGTGCAGATCAATGATTAATTTCTTCTCGACCTAAAAATTTTTTCTTGAAAATCATTTTGAATTATTTGAACTATGTAGTACTGCCCTGATTTCGCTTATGGCCGAGAGAAACCTTTCACCCATTACAAGACTTGGGTTGAGACATATGGTAGATATGGGTCTACAGGTAAGGGTGCACTTGATTTCAATGGCCCAATTTTTAACGATATGGTTGGTCAAGGGATGGAGGACGTTCAGAAGACCAAAAATACTAGCCTAACTAGAATGTTCGTTGAAAATATTGGACAGTCCCATCCTGCAACCCCAGTATCCAATCAAACAAGAAACAAGGTCAAAGAAAAGCGTAAAAAGGTCGAAGAAGTTGAGGAGATCGTAGATACAATTTCAAGTGTAACGTGAAACACCACAGAGGCAATAAGGAAGGTTACCGAAGCCTTGAGTGGGCTTCATGCTACTGCTAATCATAAGAAACTTTACAATGCTAAGAAAGATCTACCATGGACTCTAACTAGGAGTGATCGTGTGCTAGTGTGCTAGCAAAATAAAAGAATCAGCTGGACAAATTTTTTAATTACCAACTTACGAGGTGACCTTGTTTATCTAGCATTGGAAATGCCCTACACTAGGCATGCAAACGAGCCGAGCCTCCCTTTTTTCTGGCTCAGGCTCGGGCTTGACCATGCTTGGCTCCGCTCGAGCTAAAATAGAATTATATTATTTTTTATTGAAAATTAATTTTTTGGAATTATTAAATATATTTTTATATATAATAATATGTATTAATTGAATATATATACAAATATATTATAAATATATTACTTTTTTATTAATTCTGTATAAAAATTAACATATATATATATAATATTATATATTAATTAAGTATATATATATATATATATATATATATATATATATATAATTATTTTTTATTTAAATATAAATGCTCGTGAGCCACGAGCCAGACTCAGAGTGACTTGGGTTCGGGCTTGGCTCGAGCTTGCTCATCAGGCTCGCGAGCTAGCTCGGCTCGTTTGCTCACAAGAATGAGTCCCATACGAAATTTGCTTAGATTTCACATTCTAAATAGTGATGATTACCTTTAAGAAAAAAGGGTCTGAAACTACGTGTTTGCAATTCAACTAAGGGACTAATTATTACTGTAGTCAATTGGTGGATGTACCCGTCTAGACTAAAAGAAAAAAGGGTCAAGACTACCTGCTTCCTCCTCAAAAAGATTTGGGCCTTATAGATTTATGCCCCTAGAAAATCAATATATTACAACTGATCCACGAAGATTCACCATCGGGCCTATGTACTACGATAAAGGGGGTCAGAACTGGCACTTGCTGAAGAGATTTTCAAGTGCAGATCATATTAGTCGGCTCACGTACTAGTGAATCAGCATCTAATGTTGTTTTGGATTTTTATGTGTACCTTAAGCTCGTGTTGGACTTATTTTCACGTGCCTGTAATGGTTGTATACGCACACATCAAATGAAAGATGTTTTGCAAGCTGTTAATATTCTCTCGTTCGGAAAATTGGATGATGGATTAGAACATATCAAATGAGAGAATAATCTTTGTAATGATGGTTTGGGGTGACTAATTACATAATAAGATGCTCCATCACGTGCAGAATAAACCAATAAAAAATTTGTGACTAACAATTTTGTCGTCTATATAATGCATATCATTTGCAATAACACACACATTGCTTGCACAACATAACAAAAGTTACTTGATGGTTGCCTTTATCAACACGAATGGAACTTTATTTGATCAGGTCTGGACAGAACAATTGGATAAGCCTTTTTTTTAGGCGAGCTGGAGTCTAAAGTTATTACCAATGGAGACCATTGGACGACAATGATGATGTTATTCTTAGCAATGTACATGATAGTATGTTGTGGCACAAGAACAACTTTTTTTAGTACGTTCATGTATACCATTGTTTTAAGCTAACGAAACTATGCTTCATGGCTTGGAAAAGTATCATGGAGCATGAATGAGTTGTTATGACCACCACACAATATCTGCAACGGCTTTCGTGTTGACATGGCCTGAAATCTGCGAGGTAAACATCATTGGCTTAAGCTCTGATTTTCCATATCATATTACTCATTGTCGCATGTCGTAATGTTTTATATATACAAGGATATGAACTTCGTTTCACATAGCAGAAAGTTGGAATGGAGAGGATGTGGCATGAATTAAATGCTATTTTCTACCCTGACGAGGCTATGAATTCGGACTTGAAACCGCAGCTACCGAAGAAGCCAAAGAGAAAATTTGAGAACATAGGCATGGTTGGCTTTTTTCTAACCGTTGTAAACACATGTTATGTTTAAACTATTTCATGTGATTTTGGTAAATTGCATAATGTAAATACTTCATGATCATACAAGCACTACAACATACAGATAAGTGGGCCATAAATAGGATATTTGGTCGAGGTCATAATACATACACAAAAATAATCATAAAGTTTTTGTTGCAAAGTCGCAAAATACAAATTATGTTCCTATGCATATAGGAACACTTTAAAATTGACACTAACATTACTTCATTAAAAGTAGTATGCAAACTACTAACACCACAAAATAAAGGAACAAACAAACCATGTCAACTTAACAACAACAGAAGGCGGCAAATGCAAGGCTGGGAAGGGAGATGGGTGTTGTTTCCACCATAGTGTCTAAAATCTAAATGGTCATTTAAGGAGATTTGTTCTAAGTTCGCACCATTCCCAGGAACACGGTGGTTGTGAGGGAATAAGAATGGGGTAATAATAGGATGCAACCTATGTATTTAAAAGTTAAGAGTTAAGAGTCGAAAAGAGAATTCCTCACTTCTCTCTCTCATTCAAAACCGTGCAGGAGTTCATCAGCCCCATACGAAAGAGCAAGACTGTTTGAGTGGGGCATCGATAGTAGAATCGGCGAGAATGCATCGCCGCAATCACCGCCACACAAGAATGCTTTGTGGTCATGCTCGCACTCACACAATATTAAGAATCACTACATCTGAAAATGACTTACGTTCAAAATCGTCAGTCATTGAAGAATCATAATAGACATACAAAAATAATTGGGAAACATTATAGTCTTCGTTCAAAGGGTGTCCGTAAATAATTATCCAAATTAAATATGTAACTCAGCAAAACCAAAATTTGAAAACATATGACAAGTTATCCAGGAAAGAAACTTCTAATTAGGGCACATCATACATGACCCCATCCACCATTCAAACTTGCGTATCAGTGTTACGCTACAACCCTAAACCCACAATTTCAACATAATTACGGTTTTAACATATTGTCATGAATTTAAACATTTGGCAAGCGGAATCAGAAATTTAGGGATGGACAATTCAAAAATAAAAAACTGAACAACATGAAACTAATTAGAGGAACTGCTTCTTAGTAGTGGATGGAATTGGATAGACGAAATCAGTGTCCTGCTTTGTGGCTTGTTCTTCGCTTCGTCAGAGAGAGAGAGAGACGAAGGAAATGAGAATTTTTAAAAATCTTGTTCTGTTAAACAGGAATGAAGGAGAATGACAAAATGATGAATACATTAAACGCTCCTGTAACAATTTTAGGAATTTATAAAATATTTCAAAGTATTTCTACGATTTTCCTTATAAAATAAACTTATAAACTGAGTCTAAGACTTTAGGAACTTATAAGCTCTCTATAAAATGTTTAATGCACATAAAATGTCGTATCGTCTTTGAAAAATCATTAAAGATATAAACTTGAATCTCTAAAAATAAGAGCAGCTTATAAATCTGCGTTTTGAGCTTCCCATAAAATGTTCAAATATCATGCAATGGCAATGATGCCTTTATGATTTTTCCATGAAAGCTTAAAGCTATAAAACAATACCCCAACGTTGTCCCTTCAACTATAAAATTATCATTACTAATTTCTTATATTTCCAAAATGTGAAAACTATAAATTTCTTCAATGAAGAACGAAAAATTGGACGTGAAAATGAGTTTTGTGTCTAGACAATCACGTATTTGATGATAACATAAATGGGCACAAAACTGGTACACAATAATACAATGTTAAAAACTTTAAACATACATCTAATTCCCTGTTTAAAAATAAAAAATCGGAATCAAGCCTATATGAAAACAAATTATTGTTGACCTCTAATAGACAAGGAAACAACACTGCCTTCAAACAAAAATTACAATTCCAGGGGGCCTAAAAGTATCTGACAACCTTCTAACAAAACTTTGTGGAACTTATGGACTGGCTTTTACCCACCAGAGCAATTAAAAGAATTTAATAACTCCATAATCCAAGAGGCCAAAAAATATAGGAACCTATCAACCTTTTCTTCTATATCAACGCCGAGGGCGTGGTAGAATACAGAATTACAACTAGCAATTACTGTACAGCAATCAAACATCTCAGACCTCAGCTTGAAGCAATTTCAAGCAACCAGTTCATCGGAAGCACAGCAGGTATAAAAAACTTCTAATCTTCAGTGATCGTGACCAAAATGGGTCCCAACGCTGGAGGCAAACCGACCCCATGACATTTAAATCAAAAATAATACAGATGCAGATTAACGCACTACACTTGATACTTCAACAGCTTGTCTTTCACAGGTGGCTCCAATGCGGACATACATTGTTCCCATGCTCCATTCTTAAGCATCTGGAAAAGTTTCACCCGATTTAAAAAGTGTTAGTATCTTTTAGTTCCACCAAAGTAAATGCATATTCAAGATGAGGTTGAGGGGTGTTTGCAAAAACTTCTACTTTTAGAGAGAGTAGTGAAAGTAGAAGGTCAAGTTACAAAAAGTTGTAGTTGGAAAAGATTGAAGTGTTTGAAAACACCTCCATACTTCTGGACTCGGGCTTATTTTAAGCAAAAGCAGCATATAAAACTCTACATCTATTTTCTTAAAGGGAAAAGAAAAAAAAACACTTCTTTTTAGAGTTCATTAACACTCGCTGTTTGGCTATTCGATTTTTGCTTTTTCTAAAGCACCCAAAGTTTGTATGCTCCATACTTCACAATGTTTGACATGGATGGGCCATGGGCTCATCAACCAAGATTGCGAAACCTTGTAATCTTTTTTAATTAGTCTGGATCCCTCTTCACACACACACACCCCAAGCCCACAAATATACAAGCATAAACACAGATCCACATCCTATAGTGCAATTGGTCCTGACAAGCAAAATAACTGACAATGTCCAGAATTATTGCACACCAGAGTTCTTTCTTTGATGTTTTGACCCCCAAAATTTCTTATTCTCAGCAATACTAATCCTTCTAGGATAAATTTTGAAACTTAGCAATAACAGAGGTTGATACTTCTTATGAGTCTATTAATATGAGTAACTTGGTTCCCCAAGTCCCCAATTTCGATCAACCTATGTGTTTAGATGTTGGTTGTTGAGGAATACGGCAATTTGAATTATACATCAAATATCCTCTGAAGAAATAGTACACACGGAGTTACAGCCAATAATGAATAGGCTCACAAGTATGGACTCAGAATATCAAAAATGAGATGCTTACTTCTTTATACCCATGCAAAACCTGGCAAACTTCGTTGTGTAGGTCCTCACTCCTTATTTCCTGCAAACACAGTATGAGAGAAGGAAACAACTTTTGAAGTTTTATAGACAAAAAAAATTAGCAATAGTATGATGGTGCATCATTACTTACATGCCAACTAGCAATTGCCTTGCACATGAAAACTAGAGAGGTTAAAGCTCCAGATGGATTTGCTCTAACCTACAAACCATTAGTAACACACAGTGAAATGACAATATAAAAAATTTTGGTCCGTCTCCCGGTTGACACAAGAACAGAAAAGTCTTACCATAGCGCATAAACCCCTGAAAGCATCTTCCTTCTCTATGTCATCACGAATCCTATTACAGGTTTAATGGACAATTAGATAGATGCATAAATTTTCTAATTCATTGTCCAAAAAATTCTGCACTTACATTAACATTGACATGCGTACACGTTACAATCACACAAGATGTTGTGAACATAAACTCGAGGACCAATTTTTTTTTCTCCATAGTTTGGAAGTCACCAAAGCAGAAAGGGCTATGCTAATTTAAATGAATTGACAAACATAGAAGGTTTCTCCTAAGTTTTCCAAAACAAGAATTATTACTTGTGTATTGCATGCATAAGCTGTAATTCTGTATTTAAATGACTTTGTAGTTTCCCTTTTCAGTATGACAGAAGTAGCTTAAAAGTCGGGACTCCCCTTAGCACAGCATGGATTTTCCAAATAAAGCTCAGAGATACCAGTTTTGAACAGAGTCATAATAATTAGCACTCCAGAACACGTTGAAACACCTTTTGTAATGAGGCAAAAACTTACATGGACAAAGCAATACACCATGACTGCATGAAATGCTCCATATGTGGTGAGACAAGCTCCGGACACACCCAGGCAAGCCTTCCCAGCGTGATTGCACTATTTTCTATGAGTGATTTGTTCAAGCCCTAGACAATCAAATCAACACAATTAGAAGAGCAATCCAGATATACTCATTTTACAATCATTAATAATGACTGGTCGCATAGCTTGATGATTTATGTGTTTATACCCAATCCAGTCATTACTATATGTGGATCTCATTGTAGAAAAAAACATACATTCCACGATCAAAAGTTTTAGCTACCTAGAATAAAGCAGCATTATATCTCCTATTCTACTGCTTATGCTGTTATTCCAGGCATAATTCATTCAAAATGGTCTTAATTAGTAAACCGCAGTCAACTAATTTAAGAAGTCCTCCAAGCATCCTAATATTAACTTTTTTACTGATCACGAATAAGAAGCCATGTCCTTGTGTTTAACGTAAATCTCTCTTGAACAATTCTGAGGTTACTAAGTGGTATGTGCAAAAATATATCAAAATTTTGCTATTAAGGATGAGCAATAAGGCAAGATAAAAATTAGATGGCAGTTAGATTGTTGCGGGAACAGTCTCCAGTGAACTCAGCCAACAGAACTATCCACTCATCAGATCAACAAAAATCCATTAAAAATAACTCAGTTTTGGATTTTCCCAGCTGAATCAACTTGAGAACCCAATAAAACAACTAATGGAACAATTACACAGTCGGCTTTGATGTCATGGAAACATAACAGTAACAAAGGAATCTTAGAACAATTACGTAAACTTGCCATTGAAGATAAGAAAGTACATACAGCACAAGCAAAAACAATGGTCACCAAGCATGCATAACTAAGGATGGATAATTACCTCAGGACGTTGAAGTATTGGCACCAAGCATGAGATAACAGTCAGAACAACAGGAGCCATCTCCTTCCGAATCTAATGTTTCAAACATCAAACAGTATATGAAAGCCAGCTAATCCAAGAGTGCAAACGGAGGAAAGAAATTTCTACATACGGGTATAAAGGAGGTTTCCAACTATTGTTGAGCAAAACAATGAAATCATTAACAACAAAATGGATTCCAGAAAAAAAAAATTTGAAATAATTCGCACTCAAAGAATGAGAGCGAGAAAGCGCATGATGAAGTATTGACTACATATTTTCCAGAGAATACAAATTGAAACATGAAACAATGCATATATAAACACATCAGGAATGCTGTCTGAAGGGTTAAAGATCTAAACGCACACAAACTAGTTATGACACAAGCTGTGTATGGTGGAGATGTGTGCGGAATCACTTCCTCTTTGCAGATACATTATTGCCTAGTAAAGTTATACAGTTTATCTTATTTCAGAACCAACAGTTTTCAGCAAATAATTAGTATGGAAATACTAGAATCTCATGTTGTACTTGATCCAATATACTATATCTTACAGCAGCATTATATCCAGGAATCTTACCATTCTAAATAAGGGTATATAGAAAAATATCAGGGTATTCTATTCACTTCCCACTATTATAATCACCACCACTTTTCAACCTTTCCAAGTAGAAAATCTCCTAAGGTCCACTAGATTAACAGGGAGAGCAGAACTCAAAAGTAACGAACTAATCCTGAATTCCAGCAATGGGAACCTCAAAATCAAAACCAATGGGAACCAGAACCTAGGGGTATATTTGCATTCTGGTTTGTTAGCTATTCCTAAAACTTGAAAAAAAAAATGCAACGGAGCAAATATGCATGCATAATCTATATCTTTGATGGAGAAAGCATGTCCAATGAACCAAACTTGCAAAAACAAAACACAAGCTGTAGTAAATGGAAAATGTATTGAATTCCAGCCGCCTCCACGCAATTGCCTGTATTTGATTGTTGTGATGCTACAAGAAAAGGACCATACCTTGATTGCTAGTTCTCCAATAGCCCAGCATGCATTGTTGGCGACAGAGACAGTTTCCTTTAGCTTTGAGGTGTTCTGATGATAATATACAATTAATGAAATGGAGATAACAGTAATTTTTTAAAACAATAGTTGCCACTAGTTTAGAGATATGGTTTTACTCACCAATTGCTTAGCAGCAACATCAAGAAACTCAGCTAAGCGAGAGTGTAAATGAACTGGACAAACCTAATCAATCATTACAAAGAACCATGAATATCTGATTGCATGAAGATGTAACTACACAACAAATTAGACGCGAGAGTGTAAACGAACTGGACAAACCTAATCAATCATTACAAAGAACCATGAATATCTGATTGCATGAAGATGTAAGTACACAATACATTAGACGATGAAGAGGGAAACGGAGGCAAGTATTGGGGGGAAAACGAATAGCTATAAAAAAGCATAATTAGGTCTAAAAATAAGTGGGTTTAGGCATTAAGCTTGGCAGGCAGTTGCAACAAGAAATGAGTTCAGTTTTAACATACTCTAGCAAGGTCTCCCAGAAGGGCAAAAGCACTTTGTCGGACATCATCGGCATCATCCATACAACATTGCAACAGCAAATCCCTTAAATTACTTTGCGAAACCTATGGGCAGAAACAAAAAAGGTTTAAAGATATTCTAAAATTGCTAAATACACAAGGAAAAAGATATTCTGGTGAACAAAATTACCAAACTCTCTATCCCAGGACCAAGACCCTCAGCAAGTCCAGAGAGAAGATCCAAACAACAAACAACAAACTCTCTATCATATTGTGCCCCAGCTGAAGCTGGATCAACCTAAAAGCAAACATTTGGTCACTCAGCCAAGTTATGAGAATTAAATAAATGCATAAAATTTGGTCCATCAACTGAATAAATGAGCACATGGAAAAAATATGCACTCAAAAAGCTGTTGGGCAGAGCAAAAGGTGATTCTGCTTTCTCCATGCACAAGTGGCAGATTTGGTTACAGTAAGATCATGCAATTTTTGGTTATTGTGAAACAAATTGAAAGGCTGGGTCATGTTTATAAGTCGAAATAGACATTCGTCATCCGTTTCGCTAAAACTAAAATGAATTAGATAAATTGACATTTACTATATTGTGCATCGGGTATTAAGTGAAAACATGATCTGAATCACAGAAGCCCTGCAGACCACTAATATGTATGTGCCAGAAATTGTGTAGTGAAGAACAAAAGATGTGGAAAGAGCAGTAATATAAATGCAAAATCATAACTACGTGGTATAAAGTAGTAGTTCAAATAATACCAAATTAGCACAACACTTGAGCTAACAACTCAGTAAACAAATATCATGTCAATTGAAACCTTAGCCAGTTGTTGGGTCTGGATGATGCTTATGCACCTCTGAAAGACTGGCTGAGCAAACTGTGCAAACCCGGAACCCAGGGCCTGAAAAAAGATTATGTTAATATATTCTGTTGATTGTTCTCTCTCTCACAAATTATAGAGCATTC
This sequence comes from Lantana camara, assembly GCA_037501455.1. Classification (NCBI taxonomy): domain Eukaryota; kingdom Viridiplantae; phylum Streptophyta; class Magnoliopsida; order Lamiales; family Verbenaceae; genus Lantana; species Lantana camara. The sequence continues at coordinate 94,012,254 of CM074857.1, read as the reverse complement.
AGTGAAGGGAGAAAAAATAAATCAATCTAGAAAATCAGATTATTTCAATGATTGATGGGCCAGTGAAGAAGATATACGTTGTCGGACTACATGCATGACGACTACCGAATTCCGTACAGTTTAAATGCATAAATGAAGAAAGATAACTAGATTCACAACTCAAAACAATATCTTCATAAATAAAATGGTAAAACCCCATCTACCAACATATCATTATACAAATTTAGGCTCCTCAGACCTTCATAACAAAAACGAGGGTAGGAGTTACATACAAGAAATGTGCGATACATAAGGTTCTAGTGTCCATATGATTATCAGATGAGAATATTCTTATAACATGGACTTGGAGTATAATAGACATGCAGGGTTTTTTTAAGCTAATGACCATAGTATTAAATGGAATGATGAATAAAAGAAGCTTCAGCAACTTTCCACAAAATTAAAAGTGAAGTGTATCCAGGACAGTAAACAATTGAAGACTACACTTTGGAACTTAGAGAAAAGTCAAATACAGCACTCTTAGATGCAACAGATAATCTTGAATAAGCTTCACATTTCAAGAGTAACTAGATACCTGTGCTATTGATGTAAAGCATTCCAACAGTGGGAAAAGATCTTTATCAAAATTCGACAGTTGCTGCCATTTTGCAATCAATGGAGGCATCAAGATCTCAAGATATTTAGGCTGCAATTGCCAATAGAGTGAGATTAGAAGTTTTCATTGTTAATATAATGAAGGAAGTGGAGAAATATTTTTAGACCTAAAGTGAACTCATGAAGCAAAAAAATAGTGATGAAAGTAACCATGCTTAGAATAGAAAACAAGTTGACGAAGCAATTTCCTGCAACCGTTAGGACCCTCTAAGAAGCTTACGAATGTGCAGAATGAAAGAATATTTGTAAAAGATAAATAATCATAGGGGGTTACCTGATTCAATTCCACTCCGACAGCATCTGCTAATGTTCCAAGAGCATCATATACAATTCTGAGGTTTCGCCTCTGGAAACAAAAGACATTCATATAAAAACAAGGATGTGGACTTAAGAAAATACGACGAAATAGTTAAGACAGCTTGTAAAGCGGACCTGGCAGTAAATTAAGGGGAAAAGATAGGAAGAATAGTTAACCTGATATTTTCCAAAGGCACACATTAAGTGTTGCAAAATGATTTCCAGACGTGGTGCTAACTCTTCGGCAGCTTCCTGCATTTATAGGAAAACATCATTGGGCAATAGTAGCAATACCTTCTTAGAAGAAGGGAGGGGAGAAGGGAGGAGAAGAGGGGATCAAAACCTCTTCAAGTGTTGCAAAAGCTGAACAGGCAGCCTCTTGCACCCTCTTGTTATCATCCAATATTCTTCGAAGTAAACCCGTAAGAACTTTGTCAAATTGGTCACGACCTCCTTGATGAGCAGTCTAGAATATGGCAGACAAAGTGTCAGAAGTCAACTAAGGAACTGCCTTATTTTCCTTCCACTCTACTAGTGAATAAAAATACTTCGAAGTAATGTAACCAAAATGGTAAGCACAGGTGAGGAAGCAGAATAACATGACACAACAAATTGTGGAAAAACAAAGTTTGCTTGAGTTATGTGTTGTTGCTGACACTAGATCCTGTCGACTGCAGAAGAAGTTAAGTGGGATGATAGCCTGACAAGATCATGAACCCAATCAATAAATCGAAAGAACGAGACTCAATCAAAACTCTCAAAGTTAGACGAAGTTAAGGTTGTCTGATGGTCCTCGACCCACAAGTGCATTGGCTACAAATTCTAAGTCTGCAGGGCATCCTTCTAAAAGATGGATAATAATAATGGCATCCCTACTTCAGGTATACGTAGTCTTAACCATCCACATGATTTTTCCACATTAAGTCACCGTGCACAGTGTCTAGAAAGATCTCCTTCCTAACCAGTTTTTGGTGTTCAGCCTCTCATGAACTATCAAGCAAAGAATAACTTCACTTCGGATGCCAACTTTTACGGGTGTCTATTTAATATCGTGAGATTCAAGCTATTGGTTTTCATAAATGAAGCTATAATACTACATTCAACAAATACTATAAACACCAGTAGTTGTTGACAACTTCTAATGTATCAACGATGCCGCATCATAGAGACGTGATTAGTGTTGAATATTTATAAACATCAAAACGACTCCAGGCTCCAAAATTTGAACTCTACTACATTTCCAGAATGTCTGTCAACATAATAATAAATGCTATTCAAATGTATATTCATTAAGTATGAAGTTAAAAGGGGTTTATTAACTTGAAAGTTTAATTCACACTTACAGCTAATTATCAAAATGATAAATAAGGTTCTGTTGCTACTTAGAATGCAAAGGTCCCCAAGATAAACGAGGGTTCAGGATCAGCCAATATAACTTCACAAACAAGGGATATATGGATTCATCGATTTATAATAACAGAAAGTGATTCTAATGCTTTAAGAAATAATTGATTATTGCTAATAAAGCCATATTAAGTCTCAACTTCAGCATATTTATAAGCTCCAAGTACTAAAACATACTAGCCAGTTTTGTCAGAGGTCTTCGATATTAAAAGAATATTTTTCTTAATCCTCAAATGGAAACAAGGAAATAATAAGATTTACCTGAACAATGTATTTGCTGAAACGCGACAATGTCCAACAAGAGATGCTTCGTATCAATGGAAACTTGTCATCTAAGAGTGGAATAAGAAATGTAACGATCTGCAACAAATGAGGTCAGGCATCAACACAGGAAAATCAGGTTTAAGGGGACGAAAAGTTGTACAAGTATTATTGCTGAATTTCTGAATACCACAACCCAAAAGGTTTGTTCCAATTATATATAGCGAACACATGTTAAACACAAGGTCCAAAATAATTGCTAGCCAGTAGCAGTACTTCCTTCAGATAACTATTGTGTAATCCCCCAAAAAAAAACCCACCCACATCCAAAGGTGCTACCAGAATCATACATATAAACCAAACCAAGTTGTTTTATTAGCTAGATACCCACTAGCGATAACTGTATTGGTGAGACGAGTTCAGACAGAAGAAAAAGGCATCCACGTTGTAGATAAGGTTTAGAGGGTTCAATTTAAACATTGAAAAATTGCTAGCCAGTAGTAGTACTTCCTTCAGATAACTATTGTGTAATCCCCCCCACCCCCCCCCCCCCCCCCCCAAAAAAAAAAAAAAAAAACCCCCACCCACATCCAAAGGTGCTACCAGAATCATACATATAAACCAAACCAAGTTGTTTTATTAGCTAGATACCCACTAGCGATAACTGAAATATGAAACTACTCATAAAGCATCAGAAATTGAAAAAAAAATCTGAAGATTTAACTCATACTGGTCAAGATGGTCCACCAAATAGAATTTTATTGGATATTAACAAATGCAATTAACTAGGATTACCATTCATAAAACATTGGGAGAATTATTCCGGCAACAATAATTTGAGAAGCATAAAAAGTATCGGAACTACTTATTTACTTCTATCCTAACCCAACAGGTAGATCTTACAGGAATTTTGGGTTGAACTGCCTCCACGAGAACTTATGCTATTTCGGAGCATGCAAACATGAGAAAGAGAGTAGTATAATAATTCATTATCCTTATGGTACACAGAATTCTCAGATTGTTAACATTTCATGACAGAATACACAATCTGACTATATTAAATAAGTTAATTGATGATCTGATTATGAAATAATGAAAAGACAAATGATAGATTTACGCTCCTAAAACTTCTTGAATTCAACATGTTATAGGGACCTGGATGAAAGAACTTGAATGAAATTTAGACATTATAACAACATAAATTGTATCAAATGGAACCTGCATAACTAGAGGGAAACCAATAGCAGCCAACAAAGTGAAGACGTAATCTCTAGGTCTACTTACTTCCTCATAGAATGCTGAGACAAGTGCAATACGAAAGGGGAAACAACAGGAACAGTGAAAATGGAACGGGAAGAATGTATTAACAAGTGACACCAGAAAGAAATGAACAGAAAAAGAAAGGAAGAAAATTAGACAAGCATAATTATAATTTGCAGCATGGCGTGAGATACTCCAGGCAATCAGTTGGGTGTCTGACTGAGAGTCTAAAACAGACACAAAATCATAAGGTGCGGAAGGTCAATGAAAATTTTCAAGAGGAAAAAACTGTGGGCAGAATAACATAGAAAACTGAACTAGTTTAGGATAAGAACATGAGCACCCATGTTTCCAGAACATTACAGGCTATCCGAATTTAGTCTAATTGGGTATAGATAACAGCATTATGAATTACCTCAGACAGATGTGGATACAGGCCATTAATGCAACCCTCCCCTATGGCTCCAAGTGCTAAAACTGCAGCTTCCCTGTCTTTCCAAGATTCATCACCTGTAGCAGACAACTTTGCCTGCAAGGAAAAGCAAGGCACCAGTTGAAGAAGCTTGTGACACTTGAATATAAAGAAAAAAATCAGATCTAAGTAAAACATCAATAAACGTGATGAAGGCAGAATATCCATCTTTCCATGGCTATCATGCCACATTTATTATTCACCGGGCATTTTCAGTTAGTGCATATATTCCAAAATGATGAACCAAAGGACATAACAGATTCTAGGACAGTCAGTCACATACATATACTGCCAGTACAATACTGTATTTAAAAATCTTCTTATTCAGGATCTTCGTATATTTGTTAATAACTGACCTTAGACTCTTCATTTAGAAACTAAGGCATTTTGTGTTCTTGAATATATTTTACAGCATATCAGAAATGACTAAAATGGCAACCGGTCTGTGGATGCCCCTCAGACGATCCTTTCTACAGATCCTACTCTTCAGCAACAGAAAAACCTGGCTTCTCAACATATGTGATGCAATTGCAAGGAATTTCAAATCTGGAAACATACTTGAAATATCCCTTGGTTTCCTAGAAATTTAAAGCAGTAAACACTAAGCACAACCTTCAACATATGTGCACAATTAAGGATCAATCTGAAAATTAATTTTTTAGAATTATCAACCATTCAGTCTGGAAAATTCCTATCAGGGTGTAAAACAAGGAGCAGAAACTACACAACTTCAATAGACATTCATATTAACCACCTGTACAATGGGCATCAAGGTGGGCAAAATCGCATCCCCAAACACATTGGAGAGAAAATCTAGGGCAGCTGCACTGCATTTACGTAAATTCCAAACATTTACAATGTCTTCATCCTGCCATCACAACAGAGGAGCAGTTCCATCAATACATTGTACTAAATATAACAAGATCACTAACATATAACATCCACAAACTGTAACATATCCTTTTATTTCTAGACAGCAATGGCATTGCATATTCTAGCCCAAAGAACCCACAAGAATCAACTATGATATAGATGGATACCTCATCTTCTACATCCTCTGATCCGTGAAAACGTGATGAATGAAAACGAGGCTTCAGATCCTGCATGGAATACTTTCTATGAGGAACACGGACTAAATAAGCATGCTATAGCCAAAGCAAAGATCGAGAATTGCAACAGCACCTGATCTCTATCAGGTAGAGATCCATCTTCCTGAAAAATTGACATGAAAAACAAGAAACAAACTGAATTTATTTTGCATAATGCATTAACATAAGAAAGGATAAAGAAATGAGTCCAGGGAGAAAACAAAACCTCAGCTTCCACAACAGATTCATCATCATCAGCATATGCCATGTTTGAGAGTAAAATCTACAGAAGGTGCACAGATACATTAGTAATAGACACACACAAGATAAAAAAAGATTTGGCATAAACAAGTGACAACGATAGAAATAAATTCTAATAATGGCCTTAAGCGTACTGGTATAAGACGTGGTAAAAATTCTCTCAGGTTCTCAGGAGGCAATTCAGCTTCGCAATAAGCAGACCTGTTTAGCAAAAGTTGCCTATTTAATACAACGCGAGGGCTGGCTATTCAAAAATTGAAAGAACATGGATGATTAAAAGAAATAAACACATATCAAGAAAGAAAGTTTACATTTCAGATGTCAACAGAAAGTACAAAACAATATGAACTATAAAGTCATGCATCTAATCAGAAAAGTTTAATAATATTAACAGATTAACTCAAGCTATTGCTCCATAGGGCCTTTGTGAGCTATTTATTAATGATAATTCATCATATAGTTGCATTGTAGCTCCAAACACTTAGAAGAGCTGTTTCGCCTTTTAATTAAGAGTGCTCAAAGCTAATCAGTCTAAGCCTTCTACGAGTTTTTAATATGGCTCAATCCGCCCATTTATCGTCATAGTAATAGAGTAACAGGAAAAAGTTTGAGGTTTAATGTTAAAATTCACAACTTTATTCAAAATAGTAATATATAAATACCCTAACTTCAGAGAAGTGTTTTCACAAAATTCTTGAGATATAAATTTCAAGATGGAGACTACTGAGATGTAGTGATATGATGTTTTGAGAGAAGGTACTGTACCAAAATTCACAGGCTTCTAGAGCCACTTCGTCATCCTGGTCCTTGTTGACCAGTAACATATACTCAATTATGTTCCTTAGATGTGGCTGAAGAATCAAATTGAAATAGTATCAGGAACGGACGCATAAAGAGCTTTAGAAACATCATAGAGAAGTAAAAAGAATATATCAAAATCAGCTAGGTAATAGCATCTGGTAAGTAAATGCGGACTAGTGGGCTCTTGAAAGTAAACAAAGAACATAATAAGCATTTAAATATGATTGTAAAACAAGACTGCCGACCTCCAAGACAGCAGAACGAACTTCAATTAGCTGAACAAATGCGGAGCACACCTGTCGAGCAGAAAGGCAAAAATAAAAGGAAGTGAACCCCCAATGATAATTTTAATACTTAAGTGAAATGAAGAGTTGAAAACACCAAGCCCTAAATAATATATATACGTTAAAGAACATATGATTCAATATGAACAACTGGATTAATATCTATCTAGGCATTCACATCCACCATCCTAATACTCGGTGAATGTTACTACATAGAACACTCTAGACTGATTCAATGTAATGTTATCCATAACTCAAGGAATAACCACGGGGTGGAAAAATTCAGATAACAGAGAGCCAATGGAAAAGTAATTAAACCATTACAGGAGAAACAAGAGTGAACTCAATGAAACTTGCGTAACAATGTATACACGACCATTTTGATATGTTCCAAGCCACAGATTCAGACATCTGTTTCACTTAACAAGGCTCAACCATTTGAAAGAGGCAATTAAAAGAAATCCTTACCAGCTTTCGCACTTCTGGAGCGGAGTCATTAGCAAGAACAAACAAACCTTGCAAATACTTATCCATCGACAAATATAGAACCTGCATATCCATCAACAAATTTCTATTGTATATGAAAAAAAGGTCTAAATGAGTGACCGAGAAGTAATAAATCCAAGTATTAGTTCATCTTCACTCACCGTCGGCATTAGCATAATGTATTGATTCACGGAACCTAAGGAAAGCTTTCGAAGTGTAGCATGTGGCGACTGGAAGAGCTGTTTACATGTAAAAGCAAAAAAGAATACATGATGCTTATGTGATTATAGGTCGAAAGCTTTCCATTTCCTCTATGGATAGAGGGGGGTAGAGAGAAAGGGAGACAGAAGAAAATAAGGAATCATAAGAACCTGGAGGAATCTTGGAAGAAAAGCATTAATGGGTCTTTCAGATAATCCAGGAATATCTGAATCAAGCACCTGGGGTACGTCTTCACAGATCTAAAATTGAAAGGCAAGTTAAAAAAGTTATAATTGTACAAACTACATCGTCAACTAAGAGTAGTCAGGGAAAAGGGCAAATGCTCCCTTTCAAAAAAACAAAAGAGATGTACAATTTGATGATTGAATAATCAAAGAGTTGTATAATGAATTTTATAAATTACATATTGACCAAAAATCACTTACAAGAGACTATACGTAATTGTGCTACTATAATTTCAAACAAATAACCAGAACAGAATTTCTATTGATCTGAACTCAATCAGATTGCATCCTACTATATTAGAGAAGAACATACACAACGAAACAAAACATGAGGCCTTTAAGACATACCAATTTGCTAAAAGGTTCAGAATTTATACCTTAGACAAAGCATCCATAGCGCCTTCCATGTGGTTGACCTCATTACTATCTAAGCACTTCACAAGAGCATTTAGCAATTCAGGCCACCCTGCAACTCCCTCAATCTGCACAAAAGTACTAATAATGGTTCCAGCTGTAGACCTTATTTGCCTATCCACTGCTCCCATACAAGGTAACAACTCTGACTTTATATATTGTTGGTTTGCAGGTGGCATGGTTTTGAATGCAGTTCTAAGGTTGTTTTTCAGGAGCAATCCTGCTGCTTGCCTAACCTCTACCGCACCCCCCTGCATATGTCATTCATACAAAAATCATTGGCCAAAAGAACAGAAGTTTGCAATCCGTAGGCTCATATAATGCAGATTTTCAGTATTTGCTGGCAAGTTTTCATCAGTGACACACCACGCTCATAGGACAAAATAATTGGGTTCAATACTTCAATCCCCATTATTAGTTTCAGAAGGGTTCAAGAATTTCAAACAAGTCAAACTATTTGCATACTTACTAGTGCAAACAAACTTTACGCCACATGGTATGGCACGCCTTTTTTTTTTCTTTCACTAAGAATTCACTACCCAACTATACTCATATTTTCAACTTCTTTTACCACATATTTCATCGTTATGTAAATAGAACGTATAAAGTTTCATGACATTTCAAGAACCCATACTTTCAGTTACTTTGTGCATTTTTCCTTCAACTAGTAATAAAGCTCCCCATTTTACCGGAGTATTAAGTTAAAATTGAAAATGATGAAGTTCTCACTCATTGTTAACTTGCATTAAAACGATTACATCAAACTCATACATAACTCAGAAAATTCCGTTACTTAAATAGCAACAGCCAAATTCACGCAATAATTCCCTACACCAGAGAGTCGTCCTAAACCCTAACTGCCATAGACTTCCAAAATTAGCTTCTTCCCCAAGCGTTAAAAATTATTCAACCAAAATTGATCAGGACACAAACCAAATTGCACTAAACAACTACAAAACCAATCATAGGAAAATTCAAACTTTAATCACCACTAAATTCAAGCACCAAGTAAACACAAACAAATTCAAAAAACAATCTACCTCAACGTGCGCGAAAATAAAGGCCAGATAATTGTTGAAATCAGGGAACTGAGAATAGTGCTGGAGCCTCTGCCAAATCAACGACTTGTCGCCGGACGTGGGAGCCACTTGCTGCTCCAGAAGCCCACAGATCTCCCTCAGTCCATCCTCCTGCGGCTTCCACGCCGCCGCTTCGCCACCGCCTCCGGATGCCATCCTTCTCTTTATTGACACAAAAAAAGAATCGTCTTTCAAAATGTTTTGACAAAAATAATTGGGTGATTGAGAAGAAGACAATTATTGTGAGATTCCGGTAAGAATTTAGAGAGATGAAGAACAGAAGCAGAGCCGAGATGAATTTGAAGGCTCTGTTCCAAGTAAGGAGAAGACTGCAAAAAATTTACGGAGGGATTTGGGTTCTTGGCTGTGGGAGGAGGGATTAGATGTGGGCCGGTGTAGGGTGGACTGTGGAAAATACCAATCAGAATAGTTTAGGGCAAATATGGTATTTTTTTTCTTTTCTTTTTCTCTGTTGTGGGCCAGTGTGCAAATGGGCGGTGAATAGTGGGAGACAGAAACCTGGCTGAGTTGGCTACCTTTTTTAATTGGGACAATTAGTTTTAAATGTGTCTAGTTTGCTCCCAAAATAATTAGGATTAGTTATAATTTTTATTTTTTCTTTTTTTAGAAGTGATACCTTATAGAAAACTTCGTTATTTCTCTGTTTTTTTTATATTCAAGTGAATTAATGTGGCATTATTATACAACAACAAAGAGTTTTTATGATTTTTCAGTAACTCAACAAATAATAGGTGATACACCTTCTTTCATAATATCTTTTTTTGAAATTTGGATATTTTATTTCTGATTTATTATACTGGTACCTTATATTTTTAGTTCAACTGTTCAATGCCTTTCTATGTTTTGAAACCGGGACCCCTTACTGGTTACTGGTTTCACTGGACCACCGATCGAACCGGTATAACGTCATAATTACGTAATAATTATATTTAATTATATATATATATATATATATATATATATATATATAATATTATAAATATTAATTAAAAATAATTAAATAAGTTAAATTATATTGAAAATTAGATATAATTTTAAATTATTTACAATTATTTATTAATTCTTAAGTAACATCTCTAATAATAAAATTTTAAATTATAAATCTACAAACATAAAGATAAACTATCTAACTACATAGCAAATTAACATTATAGACAAAAAATTGATTTAACAAGTATCATACTTTTATTTATATAAATAATTATAATTCATATTTTTCTAAAACTTAATTTTTAAACATAATCCATGGATTTGATGGGTTTATTTATTTATTTATAGGAATTTTCTTTTAAAATGCTAATAAGAACTCTTACATTAGTACTAATATTTAATTTCAAGTATACTTCTCGTTCTCTATAGATTGCTCACTGCCGTCTCATCCGAACAAAAAAAGCCTACCATCTTTTCTCACGAAAGTCTTTCCATCCCGTCTCATAAAGTTTTGCAATATTTGTGGCCCTGCTTCAAAGGCCAAGAAAAAGTCTTACTCTCTTAGAACCCCTAACATAATTCGAATGGAGGCTGACGGCTGAGCCCACTCTGGCCTCACAGGGCAGGCCCCTGGCAAGCTGGAGCTGTCATAGCTGGAAAACCCGTTGTCGGACTTGATTAATCGTCCTTTGCTGTTCAAACTGAATCACATCAATCTCCTTGATTCTCAAGTCGAGGGGCCTTCTTTAGAGTGAAGCTCCTCATTCAAAGAGGGGCGGGTGGTTATCGAGGTTTGCAAAATCCGGAGCGATAAGAACGAAAGGGTTGGTGTGGCCACAGCTACAACTACTGGCGCTTCAAAAGGCTTTGATTCTAAGGGTAACATTTCATGTTTCCTAGTTGGTTGGTGCACCTAACTTCTTCCTAGGAGATGTAGGTTCGAATCCTGCATTCTGCAAAAATTGAAATTTTTACAATTTTGAAATTGAAAAACTGGGCCAACCGGCCCACTAAACGGTCTGGTTCGATATTTCCACCGGTTTTTAACTGGTTTCTATCGGTTCAAACTGATTTATACACGAATTGGTTTTAGGGGCATAATCGAACCGGACAATTGAAAAATAAATATAACTATATGTTTTATAAGAAATATTAATCTAACGAAATAGAAAAAGTGAGAAAAAAACTAAATAAAAACAGAATTTAATAGGAATGACCTAGTGGGTATGAACCTAGCATATAGTAAATCGGTACTAACCCCCATAAACCAGATAATAATAAATAAGGCTCAAACCCAAACTAGTAAAACCTAATATATGATTAGTAAACATCTTAAACAACTCGGTTAATCTTTACCTTAATTACACATCAAAGTCCTCTATCATAGCTCAAGATCATGTCACTTAGCAGTTAGCACCTAAGGCTTACCCTATACTTTCACCACTATAAATATCTCTTAAATCATTTTGAGAAATGTAACTATATTCTATTTATTTTAAATTTGCTTGTGAGCTAAGCTTTTGATATTCTCTGTTCTAACTTGAAAGTCACAGAATTTTCGTTGAGAATTATCTCGACGTGTCTTCTAACAATCTATTTGTGTATTTAGGTTCTTAGTCTAAAAACGTTTTACAATAACATCTTACAAATTTCTTACTCGTATTCATTGCTCAAACCAACACAAACTAATAACTCAATAAGGGGAAATTCTACCCCAAGCCTAACTCGGCCAAATAGGTGTAACAAGGGGGCGAGTGTTTTACACTTGTCGTGTGGTTGGTGGAAAATTTAGGGAGAGTAATCAATCAATTAGTAAATGTAATACACTTGCTCTTTTAATTAGTTGGGTTCGGCCGAGTCGGGTTTGGAATAGAATTTTCCATCACTAAGTGGTTTTGAGTTGCTCTAAACACAATGGATACTCAAACCCAAAAATTACCTAATTAAATTAATATACTAAAAAGATATTTATTATTATTATTTTTTTTCGTCTCCTTTACACTTTCTCTTTTCACTAAGCTGTATCATTCTTCCATTCTTCGTTCCCATGGTCTCTCTCTTTCTATCTCTCTTCCTCTCTTATGCACCATCTCTCCTGCACCATTTCATTCTTATTTTTAATTGTTTCATTATTAGGTAAAGAGGAATTTTTCAAATAAAAATGCGTCTTTGGAATTTTGCATGAAAATAATATTACAAGTATATTAATTGATTTAAAATATTGGTTTTACACCTATAAATAAAAAAAACGAAAGTAAGTTTCATAAAAAAAAATATAATAATAAACATCTTTAATTTTTATGTGAATTTTTTTATTTATTTTTATTTCTTAAAAAATATATAAAAATATAAAAAATATAATATGAAATAATATTGAGTTAATATATCCTTTATAAGAATTAAAATTTGGCAATAGATGGGTCTAAAACCCAACCCATAACAAACCCACAAAGTGTAGCTAAGATTTAAATAAAAAAATATTGGTTAAAGTTTGAGTTTAAATTTGAATGGAGTAAAAAAGGAATAATGCAATTTTAGTATCATAGGGTGTAATGTGTGTACCACTACTTTCACTTATTCAATTTTGATTTTAAAATGTTTGAAAATGGTGTGATTAGTTGTGATGGTTAGCTTTTTGGAAGGAATTCTCACGTGAACCCACATTCACCGTTAGTGGGTACCATTAGTTGTTTTTTAAGCGGGTTTTTCACAATTATAACTATGTGTAGTGGTAAAATCAATTGTTCTTGTCTGAACTCTAGCAGTGAAAAAACCGTCCGATGTAGTTATAACTATGAAAACAATATCTATAAGACAATTAATGAGATCCATTAACGGTGCATGAAAAGACGCATAAAAATTTTATTCGAAAAACTAACGTCGGGACTAATATTGTATTTTTTTTTTAAAACTTGGGACTAAAATTGTATAAGTAAAAAAAAATAATACACATATTCACACAATTTACACCATATGGTACCAATATTTCATTTTTCCCGGAGTAAAACAGCTCCAATGCTCCACACACCCAAAATGTCTCCTTTTAATTCCACATTGTTATGTCCTAAATAAGAGATCATACAATCATGCTTCCTCTGTCGTTGCTAAGTTTGAAATCTTATAGGCATTTGTCCTGTGAAGATCTTATTATGCTGCTCCATTGCCCCTTTGCCCAGCACAGAATTCCTTATCTTCAGCGCATCAAGAGTTTCGATGTACTTCTGCACCCTCTTCACCTTCAATCCCATCCATTTTCAGTAAAAAAAAACAAGTAAAATTGAGATATTTGGTGCATTATGTATGTAGAGAAAAGAAAATTAATGGCTCGGTGTTTAACAGATGTTTTAACAACTCTAAAATGTGAGTTTCTGTCATTCTGGTTATCGAACAATTATATTTTCATTATTTTAACTCAATCTATTATTATTTTATTTTAATTGTGAAGAATACCGTGACTTATAGTTTGGGGGTAATTAAAAAAGCTAATTTGGTTTTGGAAAATGTTATGAAAAGGATTAACACAATTAAAAAAATAAAACAAAATTGAGCGGTGAAAGTAAGAAATTTTCGATAAATTAAAAGCACAAAATCACTTTAATAAATAGAAAAAAAAAAAAAAAAAAAAGGCCATTATGCTTCCAAATTCTAAGTAGAAAAAATAACATAATTTATGCTTTTCTTAAGTAGAACTAAAAGATATAAATGCATCCTTAATATCTCTCTCTCTCTCTCTCTCTCTCTCTCTAAGCAGTTAGTCGGAATGCCAGGAAAGGCCACTGTTGTTCCACCCTAAGTCACACAATCCGCTAAATTATCCAAACGGCCACGCACTCAATTCGTGAATTAATGCACATATTAAGCCACATTTAAAAATATAAGTATGCGAATTAGTAAAGCCACATTAACGCGTGACGAAGCAAATTAGTGAAGCCACATAAGTGCGAGCTGAAACTGAAAGTGAATTCTTGTTGAGTTTTAATTATATGAGATTCTTGTAATTCTCGTTCCCAAGTTAATTTACAGTCAAAAGTTACATGGGCCCATAAAACTCACGGATTAAAATCACAAAAATCTTTCTCTCACTTATTCTCACGCAATAAACAACATCCAAATCTTTTAGTAATTTTTTTTTTTTTTTATTTTAATAAATACCTTAAACGTATTAAAGCACTCAAGATTTTTTCAATATTTACGCATTTGCACTCGCATTCACTCTCGCACTCACACCCGCTTTATGTGATGATCTAGGTTCCACCTTGATGGACTGGAACAACGAGATAACAAATTGTAGAGGGTGTAAAACGATACTTTTGTCTGAAATTATATTCTCAAATTTTTCGGGGAAGTCTTTTAGGGAGTGTCCCGATTTGCAGGGACCATTCCAAACCATTACGATGGAACTAGAACGGTGGGCTCTGTTCCGTTCCTTCCGACCGCGACGGCTAAACATGAATGTAAGTTTAGATACCTCATACCTGCATCCTTCTCTGCAATTTCACATCTCCTTCAGCAGCAATCCCGTCCAACTTTATCAATTGTGTCATCAACAATTCTACCAAGTTCAACAAAACTGCCTCCCCAACTTTGTTGCCTCCATGAACATCCATTTCAACAGATGCCACCTAACAAATACACACCAACTCATCACATCATGATATGAATAGCCATTCTAACTAACAAAACCAAATTTCCTTGGAATTTTTTTTATACAAAATAAGAAGATCACCTGCTTTGCAAGCTTGTCAACTTCAAATCTAATTGCAGCTATCTCTTTTGATGCCTTCTCCATTTTCGCGCCTCTACGCGATTCAATCAGCCGTCTCTCTTTGCACAGTTCGTCTTCCATTAACACGAGTTTAGACCCATCTTTCACTCCAGCTGCATCAAGAAATGCTTTTGAATCCCTCTCCCGTTCCTTGTATATCAATTTCATGTCGTTTGGGCGCAATCCAGTTGGGCCCGCGAGCATTTTCTTCAGTTCCCCTGCAAGAACAAGAATTTTCCTACACTTTTCAAAAATTACAAAAACCACCCCTTACATTTTCTACCATCTTACAAAATGCACCCAAATAAATAAGCTAGAAATCCAAATTTGTCCTTGAGGTAGTGTTTGTCCAAAACATAGAGACAGGGAGATATTTTGATAATTAAACTTTGATAAAAAGAAAATCAAATTACCAAAACTCGCTTGAGAATTTAGAATGACTTCATGATAAGATGATTCATATTTCACTCTGACTTTGATCTTAGCACTCTGATTTGAGTCCGAAGTTCTCTGCTGCACCAACATTCCTCCGGGCCTCACCTCTGCCACACTGCCGCCACCACCACTGCCACTGCTGCCACTCGGAGAGCCCGGAGAAGCTCCCTTAACCTTAGGCTTCAATCTGAACATGATAAACTCGTCGAGATAGCCTAAAAAAGGTTCTGTAGCACCACAACAAAAAGGAGTCAAGGCACACAAATTGATGAAGATGAACTTTTGAGGTGTTTTGTCTCCTAAGATAATAATATTAAACACATATATGAAGAGCAAAACACGGTTTATATATATACTATATATGCATATATAGAGACGCACACACGCACACATATATACATGTAAATGTACGTATATGTGTGTGTATAATCAAAAACCCACCAAGAAAATCATGATTCTCATTGCCAAATCTGTATATTAAGTTAGTTTTTGGGGGAGGTTTTTCTAGGAAGTTTCATTAAAGAATATGATGGTGATGCTTAGAAGAAGAGGATGTTCAATATGGGATGATGATTAAGTACACACGTGTGTGTTTGGTAGTATGTATTTTTTTAAAATTCAAATACAAAATGAGAGGTCACCAATCCTCATTATTGCGTGCATCCAATGATTAAAACGAGAGGGGCCAACATGAACAATTCTCGGTTGCAATTAGTTTCAACCTTACACATGCCCTAAAATTTAACATGAATTAATTATCAAATTATCTACTATTTTAATAATGTTAGACAATCCTCACATCGTTAGTTAACTTTTGAGGTGA
The DNA here is from genome assembly GCA_037501455.1 of Lantana camara. Classification (NCBI taxonomy): domain Eukaryota; kingdom Viridiplantae; phylum Streptophyta; class Magnoliopsida; order Lamiales; family Verbenaceae; genus Lantana; species Lantana camara. Next base: position 93,996,073 of record CM074857.1, on the reverse strand, counting down.
GTTAGATCGAATATGTACTTTTACATGTATCAAATCAGACTGTGTCCTACATTTAAATTTCACACTTCATCTTGACCCTTGATTGTTCTGGTTTGGACGTGAGGAGTATGTGTATACCTGTCTCAAATGGATTAATTACAGAACCATGTACTACCTTAATAATATTGACAAATCTCACTTTATTAACTAACTCTTGAGGTGAGTTTAGCCAAACACGTACCTTCACATATATATTTAACCTTTTAAATTTGTTGTTGCATTTTCAGTTCATTCCAATATTAATTGAAGTTTTAAAAGTCTTGATTGTTTTCATGGTTATTTTTGAGGTGAAAAAAACGAAAATACTTTAGGCACTTTTAGTTCATTTTCTCCCGTTTTGGTGGAAAATAAGTTAGAAGCTACAAACACCTAGTTGATTGTCTAACTTTTAAGTTATTTTTTTAAATAAATATAAATTTTATGTAGTCTATTTTTTTTTGGTCTGGTATTTATATAGCTTATAAGAAGTGTTTTTCAACTTATTTTCCAAACCGAGGGATTGGATTTTTAATGAATCAAGTGGTGGATTATATACACCCTGATCGTGCTCGAAATCGGTTTGCTGAGTTGGTCGATTTCGGGAGCTCGAATCACTTAGAATTTATATGAAGGGGAATGCTCTCGAGTAGATCTGAAAAGGAAGAACAAACATGAACTGAAGGCCAACCGGGGGAATAGGGATTATATCCCAGTTTGGCACTCCGAAACTCAAGTCAAGTACTTGCTCGATCAAGAGAATAAGAGTTAGTATTGAGGGTCGAATGAACAATGATTGTGCTTACCAATGTCATAAATGTTGTGGATATTTATAGGTCCATGGGATGTGTGTGACACCGCACTGGTGGTGCATTTAATGCCTCGACCAGTTTGTTTGGGAACAGTAGTACTGTATAATACCTTTGTGACAGAGTTGGTTCCCTTGTACCATGGGAGGCCCTCGACCTTCCTTCCACACTATTGACTCGTAGTACGGCTTCGCCGGTCGGTGACGAGAGTGGTTGGGAGGATCTAGTGGTCGAGTTCTCTCTATGATGGAAATAAAGGACCTGGTTCATGGCCCGCTCGATTTGTCCTTCTTGGAAAGGTGATCGACTGGTTGAGAGGTCGATGATCGGCATCAATTGACCACCTGAGGGGTGGATGGAGTGACGTGTCATCCGATGTGACACCTGTGTGCCACGTGTCAACTTCCACATGTCAGGTGACGTGGAGACATGTGGCCTTCTAAGAACGTGTCCCGTCACACCCGACCTATGATTATTCAAAATTTAGTTAATGATAACATATATAAAAAATAGTAAATTAAATTAAATAAATTATTATTTATCATAGGATTTGAAAATTGAACTCTGAATTCATATAAAATAAGCTAACAAGGGTTGATCAAGTGGTTTGAGGGTTGACAATGACTAGGGTTAGAATCCCTCTAGTCACTTGGGGGGTGTGTGTTTAATAAAAAAAAATAAAAAATTCATATAAAATAATTTTCGCGTAACTTTATTTGTTTTTTTGTGGCTTTTCTTACCGTTGGACTTTTTAATTGGGTATACTTAAACCTTCTTTATCCTCATTTTAAGTTTTTAACTATATAATTTTACTTCTGTTTCTTTTATTTATAAATAATAATAAAAGCATAAATATTAGCAACAAATTTAGTCTAACTTGCAATAATTGCGTAAATAATTTTTTACCCTTGCCGGGATCATTAAGAAGAGCTAATTTACAGGAACCGCAATCCGTGATTAGATTCCATTCTTCACATAATTACTCATCAATCATAGTGCCAATAAAGCGATAGCTTATGTTATTATTATTAATCATTATATTATTATAAAATTATAGGTAAATGACACTTTACCACCCTCACTTTATTTAATTTTGCATAATAGCCCCTCAAAATCGCTTAAAACCCCTATACCTATAATACCAAACCCGGAGAATAGGAATTGTACTCCGTTTTGACTTGCCGACTCTTAAAACAGTGAGAGTGCTCGATAAACAATAACAGAGAGAATGAAGATTTGAATTGAGTGCAATAAATGACTTACCTTATTTAATATTGAGTGTCTTTATGGTTGAGAGCCTTGTACATGCTAATTACATTCAGGCAAAGGTGCAAAATAATAATTTGGGGTATTCTCGATAATACATAAATATTAATATATTTGAAATGGGTATTTTTGAAAAATTACAAAAAAAAAAAAAAAAAAAAAATTAACGGAACCTAGGGTCTTCAGATGGAACTTAAACTTAAAGGATTATATGGTAATAACCGTTGGAATGAGGATCGATTTATAATTTGGTCAAACCTTAATATACTTTTTTTTTTAGTTTCAGGGTACCTAATGTAATTCACTCTTTTATTAGTTTAAAATTTAATCTCGTTACACCACTTAATATCTGAAGTCTAATCCAAAATTTTTATTACATGTGCAAAGTATGGCTTTCAAAGTTTAATATGAGAAAAAAATTAATACGAGTTTAGATCGAGTAATGTTTGGTGATTCACCCCCAATTAATGAATACTTTTCCTTCAATCATTGTGTGGACACTGGACACTGGACATTATTTGCAAAAGAAACTAAGAAAAGCATTTCCCCTTTTGGAGAAAAACACTATCATTCTTAGTCCTTTCCCTATACACAAATTATGACATTAAAAAAGAATCATGGAATACATTTCCCTGTAAATCTGTAATTCATATGCTTTATATATATATATATATATATATATATATATATATATATAATCTATTGATAAATATTTGTAATAATTATGAAGTAGAAGATGGGATCATATTTATAAGATCTTTTACCAAGTTCATTACAAAATCACTAAACAAATTAAAACATCAATACCGTCACTCTGGAGATTTCCGACAAGTAAAGAAGTCTTAGGTATGCAAAATTATTTTTTGAAGTTAATTTCCATCGGACTTATTAGTTCAGATTAAGTTGAGTTAACAACAAGTAATCTTGTGTTTGGAATTTAAAATTATAGAAAAGATTTTAATAAAGTTGGAATTATTATCATGTTAGATAAACTAGATTAAATTTACTTTCAATAAATTATAATATCACATAATTGTAATATCATTTAATAATATCTTCCTCCATGATTTATAATAGAGATTAAACAACTAATAATAACGGATTTGATCCGAGTTAGAGATTGACCCAATTGACTTAATAATAACTAACTAACACAACATTAGGTAAAATTAAATTAGATAAAAAGTTTATTCAACCCTATCTAAATGTCACCAACTTACTCATTGGGTTTTAGTGTGCCCAGTTTTAAAGCCCCAATTATCATTAATTTGCTGTTAAGTATAAGATGTGTGATTGTAACAATCGTACGATCTTTTTGACCCATTTCTTAAAAATAAAAAAAATGGTGAAAAATGTGTGATTTTAAAAGAGATAATTTTTTTTTTTTGTTGACCAAAAAAAAAAAAAAAAGAGATAAATTTAACAATAGTTTCAAAAGGGTTTGTTTTTTATCGCCAAAACAAATTAGTCTTGCAATAGTGCTAATAGTTTAAAAACAGGCGTATTCCCACCGACAATGACCAATTTTATTCGGATAGTTGCGCTACAAATCTAAAAATATATCTAACTTAAAAGAATTTTGAACTATTAACTAAATTAAGGAAAAGAAGAGAGAATTATAAGCATAATTTGGTCTTGAATAATGTGACAATGATATCGAAAATTAGGTTAGAGATCTACCGACTAAAATTGCCCTAATTTGCGATTAATTAACCATGGAAGTGCCGGATTCATAAAACTGTTAAGACGACACAAAGCGTTAAAATATTTGGTCAGATTTGTTCCCTTATTGGTAGCACATAAGCGTCTAAGGTCCACTAATTAAACATCAAACAAATGCTAACTAAAGATTTAAGTTGGTAGAACCTAACACTTTGTGATTAGTAAAACATCAAATTTCTCAAAGATATGATAGTCGTTGAAACATCTTATTCCAATATCATCGGCGATCCCTCCTACCTACTAATTAACCGTCTGAAAAATCACTTTTCAACTAACATTTCCAATTGGTTATTTCAACTACATCGATTATCAACCCTCGTAACCATAAAGATTAATTTAGTAATTTACTTTATATTAATTTAATTAAAAATTTCGTATTTTAATCTTCGTTGTACGGTTTTTATTTATAAGAAAGTCTTTACATCTTAGTAATCTGTTCGATCAAACCCATGATAATAATACAACACCCCAAAAATTTGACTAATTTATTTTAATCACATAATCAACTAAAAATATGTGCTCATTTAAACCAAACGGCCGCTAAAACAACATGGCACTGACATTATAAGAAAGAAATAAAAAGATTTTGGACCAATACCTAACAACATAACTGAACGTGCGCGGTAGTCTCGTCGCTATGGGCACAAAAATAATCGAGTCTACACAACAAAATTTAGAGTTGCGATCAGTCTCGTATGATTTTAAATTAATTAATCAAACTAAATGATTTAGTTCAATGATTTGTGAGCTTGTAAATTTTTATAATTATTTTAATACATATGTACATATACATGTATACAAGTTTAAATTATATATGATTTTTGAAAAAACTTGGATCCAAAATGTAACGCCATTATGTGGACCAAGTGAAAAAAAGATATTGAAGTTTTTTTTTGTTTTGTTTTGAGACCGCGAAACACGGGGCCAACTAAATCAAGTCCGAGTCAACAAAACGTAAAGCAACAAAAAGAACATCAAAGGTATCAACGTAGGCTGAAGCCGCATTTCTAGCTATAGTGTGGGCTAATACCATATTAGCGTCACGACGAATAAAAGAGAACCGAACTCCGTCAAAAGCCGAACAAATAGCTTTAACATCGGAGAGAATATTACCAACTTCAGAGAGATCCTCGGCATCACTTTTCAAGCTGTTGATGATGTTTAGACAATCACCTTCTAAGATGACCCGTTTCCAGCCGAAGTCGCGCCCAAGTTTTGCAGCTGACAGAACAGCGAGAGCCTCCACAACTGTCGGATCGGTCAAGTGCTCCCTCCGGTCAGTTTCCCAGCCCACACACACTCCATTGCCATCACGAGCTACAACACCGATCCCAATTTCGTTCTTATCGGCGAAAACTGCCCCATCAAAATTCAGTTTAATCCATCCATCACTAGGCTTAGACCATTTCTCCTCATGCTGTGTAGTGGAAGGCATGGATGACTCGTCCAGAACTGAACGTTGGGGAGCCATGGTGCAGTTGACGAACTTAATTATTTCATGCGGAAGCTGCAAGAGACCTTCTGATGTTTTTATATTTCTAAACCTCCAGATTGCCCACATAATGATTGCCATTCTACAGCTGTCCTCACCACTCAACTTTTGGAAAGCATGTAATAAACCGTCCCTCATGTTCAATGTCACATACCGGATAATAGAGCAAGAGATATTGGACAAAGCCCAAACCTGTCTGACGAAAGGACATTAAAAGAGCATGGTTGAAATCTTCTGCTAGATACCCACAATGAATGCATTCCGCTTCCGTGCCACAATGACGCCGGATGAGATTATCCCCCGCAGGAAGCATCCCGCGACAGCAGCGCCACAAAAAATTGCGAACTCTAGGTTGCACGTCGATCGCCCAGATTTTCTTCCAAATGCCATGATTATTAGAAGTATGCGAAGACCCTCTGTTCTGGTCAGCTAAGTCTTTAGCTAAGAAGTAGGCGCTCCTAACCGAGAACTTCCCGTTTTTGTTATAATGCCAAAGTAGCGAGTCGGGACGCCGGGACGAGCCCAACGGAATGCTCAGAATCCCTCTAGCATCTCTAGCGTGAAAAACATTGGCTACAAGTTCTTCATCCCACCGCAATAATCCCGGTCTCACGAGGTCCGAAACCCATTCAGGACTCAAGCTGGAGTTTTGTTTGAAACGAGGCTGGAAATCCAGCCCCACAGGCAACCTGCTGGGTGGTGGGCCAAAAACAGTAGTGGTACGGGATCACATTTTAAAATTTTGTTTATAATACAAGTATTAAAATATTTTTAAAACATTTTAATACAATAGCGGAAGACTAGCCGGATATACTCAAGTATATACATGCAATTGATAATAAATTTTAAATCACTTAAACAGATAAATATCTAACATGTAATTAACACTTAAGAACATACAATTTATCATGCTTAAAATAATATTACTGTAAAATATTACCGTACTGCAAATATGGCGATCTAACGGCATTTTTCCAACTCCTTTCCCTTTCGTGAGACCGGCAGAGCTTCCCCGCAATATCCCCGGAGAAACCCTCGGAGTGTGGGCTCCGCGAGTATTTCCCTAAATACTCGAGAAAATATTTTCTAGAAAAACTCATTTTTCTAAGACTAGAAAATTCCCTAATTTTTTAATAATTAAGTGATTTATATACGTCAGCACCTGCCATGTCAGCAAAATTTTTTTTTTTTAAAAATTTTAAAATTTTCATTTTCTCCAAAATGAAATTTCGGGCATTTCCAACTCTTTGAAACTTTGATTTATTTTCTCAAAAATAAATCCCTTGACTATTTTCAAACATTTTGAAAATTCATTTCTCTTTCTCCTTTTAATATTTTCTTTTCGGGTTCTCATTTGAGGCTTGCAGGGGGATCTGCCGGACTAATTCATTTTAGCTCCAAACGGGTTAATATATTATCATCTCATGATAGCAATTAATTACCGTTTAACAATATTTAATTCCATTAAATAAATATTGTTGCACTCTAAAATTAATTAAATTATTCACGAATTTCTCGATCTATAAAAACTTCTCAGAGTATCCCTGAACTCGGGCTTTGATTTTGTCAAGAATACCCCGAAAAAATATCCTTCCTAGAGCGACCATCCACCGACAGAAGCCCTAAATATAAATCCAGCTTGTCCACACACCACACTCCCAGAATGTTCGAGAGATCCCCTCTCTCCTCCATTGTAACATCCCGGATTTCGGGGCCAAGAAAAATTCCTTTTAAAGTCCCTAGTTACTATTCATCCCTAAATGTAGAAATCTTTCCGGGACATCGTTACCTATCCAATATTGGGTCAAATGAATCCTTACAAAATTTTATGAATTATGGCATCATTTCCAAACCCTAATTCTCATTATAACTCCCGTGATAACCAAAACCGGTCAAAAACCCTACTTCAACCCTAAAATTAGAGATTTTCGAATTTCAACATTTTTTTTTTCTAATCAATATTATAGTCAAAACGATCCTTGAATCATTTTATGAATTTTTATGTATTTACCCAAACTTGATTCCAACCGTAGCATATTTTATAAATATTTTCCCTTTTAAAAATTATCATTTCATTATAAACGATTAGCTTTCATTTAATATTCAAAATTATACTTAAAACGTTTCTTGAATTTTTCTCCAACTATGATAATTTTCCTAACCTTTAAACCTTTTCATAGCTTTGTTTATATAATTTATCATGATTTTCATCATCTCTAACATTTATAACTTTCAAACAAGAAACCTAAACGTCCCACATTTATATCATGACGAAGCTTATTTTTCACTCTTTCTTTTATTATTTTTACCACTTCAAGTTCTCATCTCTCGACTCTTGAATAAATTTTACATTATTTTATATTTATTTTTATTCACTATGACATCATTCATGACATCACTTTCCTAAAATAACCTTTCTAAAAATAGAAAGTTTAGATATATGAATTTAATTCTTCCACATTTCCTAACAAAATTCCATACATTTGTGTGAGGTAGGAAATTCCACATTTGTACATAATTTCCCCACACAATTGTGTAAATTAGAAGACTTCCACATTTCCTACATAGATTCTGATGGTGCAGGAATCTGAGTTCCTAAAATGCAACAACGCTTTCAATATTTGTTTAAAAGGGGAAAGACCATCACAGGCCTGAAAGCCTCAGGAACTGGGTTTCCCTTTGAGCGTGGGTTCTTCCAGCTAGGATAACACCAAGTGTGCAGAATGCCGTTAAGATGCAACTATGGTGAAAAGATGACAGAGCTTGGGAAGACGGATAAAGGGGGAAAAGTGATGCCCAGTTTTTGAAGTGCAGTGTGTATATGAAAGATGACTTGGAAGAGAATGCAGGTGTTCTCCCTTATTTATATGTTAGGGGTGAGGTTAGTTTGGGTAATTTGACCGTGTGGTCCCAAACCTGTGTTGCCCTAACACGTGGCGACCTATGACGGCATGAAAGCGATGGCTTTGAGAAGTGGGCGGCGTGACAGGTACGAGGCGCATGCTGCCACTGTGTCAGAGGTTGTTGGCGAGGGCTGCGCATTAAAAGGCTCAAGATCGGTCCTGCAGGCGTACGGATGCCTTACAAAGGGGGTAGTTCATACCCAAGCGCGAGTGACGCTCGAAGGGGCGCACGAGAGGACCTCCCCTGGCAGATGACCTACGAGCGTCGACTACACGAGCGTCAGAAAGTAGGCGCCCTCGTGGGGGCCTCTCTGGGAAGGGTGGCCCTGAGGACAGTGACGTGAGCGTCAGGCTCATTAGTCTGAACCCCCTGCTTGAATAGTTGGCGGAGATTCGAGGGCCTGCATCGGTCAACAAGTGAATGGGCTGGGTTAGCCCACGAGCCCATTAATGCGAGCGTCCAAGCCCTAAGTTGGTAGATGGCGACACGTGGACGGCTCTTATACGAGCGTGGTTTTATGTCCCATCATTTTGCCCCCCAAATTCTGTAATAGCGCTTGAGCGTACTGTAGAATTTCAGAGCGATAAGCGTGGAACTTTTTTGAATATCCGAGGGTCAAGCTTCTGCGAGAGAAGTGACCGCTTATCTTCCGTAACGGACACATTCTGACATTTCCATAAATGAAGTCATGTCCGCATTAAATGCTGAGTGGGAACGTGGGCGCGTGTGCTCCGGGAGACGTGAGGCGGTTACCTAAAGTGGGAGTCTCCCAAGGCGGGAAATGATTGCATTTTGAATCTTTAACCCTAGTTAATGCCAGCTTTTGCCCCAATAAATAGGGATTTGTAAAGCCCTAGAGCCCTTTTCAAGCATTCATTCTTCTTCAAGCATACAAGCATCGAGAACCTTTTGCAAATTTCTGCAAATTCCAGTAAGTTTTTCCTTCAATCTTTAGGTAAATCCTCGCAACTTCGGATTTCCTGTACTAACTTAAGATTTAGGTTGGGTGAGTGATATTTCTTAAGTGAGGAACCCCTTTTCTGTCATTGAATTCGCTCCGGAATTCTTCTTCCCCACTGAACTTCTTGCGAAAAGCTTAATCTTCAAGAAGCAAAGACTAGATATGGCGGGGAATCACGCAGATGCTTATGTGAGGGAAATAGACGAGATGTCAGTTGGGAGCTCTTCCCCTCATGATAAGGTGCCCACGGCTGTTCCAATGGCTAGAGCCTCCCCAGGCGATGAGATTCCCACCGCTATTCCATTGACCAGGGCTCCGATTGAGGCTAGGGATGAAGAGCTTGATGCCGCCGTTCAAGGGATGAACGAGCGTGATCCCGAAGGGGTAAATGATATCTTTGAAGAGATGGACAATGTGATGGAGATGCAAAGACAAGGGGAGAGAGTGTTTCCCGTGTTGAACAGCGCCGTAAGGCCTCAAGACCATCGGATTACGGTGGCGATAGCAGCTCCCGAGGGCGAGGTAGGGCCATTCGGGCGTCAAGTTGGTGGTGAACCCCCTCGTAAACGACAGAGGAAGGGGAAGGAGCCGATAACCCGGGTGAGGCAGAACAACCCTCACCAGACAGATAGGTTGCCTGATGAAATTGAGAGCATTCTGAAGCTCGAAGACTTGGAGGATATGAAGGCCAAGGTTTATTGGGATGAGGCGGTGTTCCCAATTCGGCTTCCGGTGGAGGGAGAGAGAGCTAACTGACTGCCTCCAGGGATGATGACCGTCTACTTAGATACGGTTTTTGTAACATCCCGATCGTTCGGATTTCCAGGTACGCCGTAACGAGAGAGTTTTATACGTTTTAAATTACTTAATTACGTATTTGAATGTTATTTTAATGCTTTTATGATTATTGGAATTTATATGAAATTACTTGTTTATATTCATGAACTTTGAATTTTAAACGTTTAAGTTTTGTATGCTCGTAATTTGCTCGTTATGTGCCGGAATTCAATTCCGATTTTTGTGAAATTTCGATATGCGTGATATATGTGAGTTATGAGTATGTTTGTATGCTCGTTTTATGTTTTCGGGTTCGTTTGACGAGGTTTTAAACCTTAAGTATTTGACGAGGGACATAAGGGCCTAACTAGTTTTAGCGCGCCTCTTGTTCCGGAGGCCATAACTTGAGCTAGGGAATTCGGATTCGAATTCCGGAAGATGCGTTGGACTTGTAACGAAGAGGTGAAACCAAGGAACCTGATTTGATATTTTTCTAAGCCCATTTGAACCTCCGTTTTTTGCCCGGAACGAACAGCTTGTGCTAAAGCCACCATCTTTGACTAGTCTTGTACTTGTGGGCCCATTTTAACCATGCTTAAGCTTTAACCCTTGGTTTATTTGATCTTTAATCACTCCTCTCTCTTCCCTACCTCCGCATTTCGGACCACACACCTAAGAGAGGAGGAAAAGCTGCTGATCGATGGAGAAAAGAAGAAGAAGAAAGAAGCCTCTCCCATGTCTTGTGATTTTTGAAGCCAATCTTCTCCATACTTCTTCATATCTTAAAGGTAAGTATATTTGTGTATTCTCCTCTCTTATATGCTTCATTTGATCCTTGAAATTCCTGAAATTCATCAGATTTAATAAGGATTTGGGGACTTGCATGAATAGTTAGGGTTAGAGGTCATTTGTTGCTTCCTTGCCTTAGCTTGAATTTGTGGCTGATTTGAGGCTTCTTTGGTGATTATATGAACTCCTTTGCTTCCATTCTTGATTCTTACTTCATGTTAGATGTGTTAGGGTTGTTTTCTCTTTGATAACATGATTGAAACCTTGAGTTTTTGGCCATGAAAATGGAATTTCCGAACTGCTGCAGTCTGCTCATTTTCACCCAGCTGCTGTCACGTTTTTGAGACCAAATGATGGAATTTTTGCCTCCAATTTCGTGTGTTAATGCTTGGTTATGTGTTACACATGTTGCTTTATGAATATGCTCAGTTTTGCCTTGAAAACCTTGGTTTATATGATGAGTTTTGAGCTTAAAAACTGTTGCAAAAATCTGCTCGCCCGTATGAACTGCTGTCAGGATTTTTGGTTCGGTTTGATGATCTCTTGTGCTTATTTTCGTGTGAAATTGCATGGACATGAAGTATATGAGTTGTTATACATGTTACCTAAGTTTCCTTAAGCTTTTATGCCCCTTTTCAGCTGTATATATATGAGTTAGAATATGACTTGTTTTCATGCCTTTCTTGCATCAGTTTTGTGTGGCTGTTTTGGGGTGCTAAAGCTGATCATATGAACTTATTATGCTCCATTTTGGATACTTAACTGATAGTACATGATGTTTGGATGATTTTCTCTTAAGATCCTTTGATGAAATTATGAGTTCTTGAGCCCCAAACCTAGGTTAGAAATCTGCTCCCCTGTTTTGGAACTGCTGTGTGAATTTGTGCTTTGTTGCTTGAGTTAATGACATCCAATTCGTGTGAATTTGCATGGAGATGTGGTATACTAATTGCTTTACATGTTAGCCCTGCTCTTGCAAGTTTTTAGATCCATTTTCAGCTCCTAAACCGCAACATGAAGACTGTTTGTATGCTATGTGCGAACCGAACTACTGCTGTGGCATTTTTGCGATTAGTTGGTGGTTCTAATGTGCTCCAATTCGTGTCAATTTGCATATACATGGAGTATATTAGTTGCTTAACATGTTAGCATTCTTTCCCCAAACTTTTAACTCCAAACTCAGCCCCTAAGTTGGTGATCATGGCATGAATGCATGGTATGCTCTTCTTTGTTCGATTTTTGTTGCTTTTATTTGCTTTCTCTTGTCCCGTTTGTGGCCTATATGCAATGTTAGCTTAATGAATTATGTGTTAACTTATGTATTATGAATTTATAACTTGATTTATGTGCTCGTTTTGAATTATGGCTTCATATGTGAAGTATGCTCCTTTAACGTGCGTTTATGACCTTCTGCCTCGTTTATATGTCTTGCATGATCAATCGTTGCTCTTTATATGATATGAACGCTTTGATAACATGTTGTATGATATGATATGTGTGTTATATGGAACTTGTGAATTTGTTTAGTATGATTTATGAGATTTACGATTTAATATGAACTCGTATGCATTATTGGTTAATTTATTAAGCTTCATAAGCATCACTCGCATTCATATACATTTGCCGAGCGTCAATATGGTTCATTTTGAGTCTAAGTTTTCCTCTTGCACTTTGCTTTGCTCTTAGGTTCGTTTCGATGTGAGGAAGTGGTTCGTTTGACTTCTTTTGGTCCGTTTTGTCCGGTTTGGTCGACAAGGTGAGGTTTTAGGATTTTTGTTTTAGTTAAAGCGACCTACAACCCTATATGCTCGTTTTCAAGCCCGCATGCGAATATATACTATATGTATATTAAATATGTGTCTTACGATATGCTATGAATTTTGTTAATTCGATTTGATATGAATCCTTCTGAAATTATACGTATGGGCGTATATAAGCTTAAAATGGTTTTGCAACGAGGCTATGCTCCAAACCGTGTAGTGTCAAGCGAACTATGGATCTCCCTCAGCTTATTATGAATTTGGAAGACACGGAGAGGTACGTGTATAGCATATGCCGAGTTGCACGGTAAGGTATGCTTCTTTTGGTATGTTTCTTAAGTATGAATCTTATGTTTCTAGGTTTCGCGAGTTAGGTATGTTTCTTATGAATCCTTATGAATCTTATGAATCCCTGGGCCCTGGAGGCGTGGGTAAGGACGCCCGAGGCGGTGTTGGGCCGCCGGGTTAAGCCTGTGCACGTGCTCCTTTGAAGTACCTACGTGCGACTCTGAGGGAGATGGAGAAGGCATGGTGCTTTGAGCCTTCGGCTAAGGCCGGAGAAGGTACGTTGTGGGTTCGCAACCCCACGTATATTGAGTTGCACGATGTGGGCCCGTAACCCGCGTGCAGACTTCCGGAGAAAGGTTGGAATACGGGAATATGAATCTATGAATTTATGAATCCTATGAATTTTATGACTTTATGCTTCCTTATGAATCTTTTGAGCTTTTGTTTAAGGAGTAAGGTTGGAAACCCGTACTCGCCGGGTATTTGAATTCTTTTGTTATGTTGATTATGAAACGGGATAGGAGAGTTTGTTTTCAATATGAGATTTCCACGCTGAGTTATGAATCATTATGAATATAAGGATCTTTATGAGTTTCTAATTATGAATCTTATGAATTTCTAAATATGAATCCCTATGAGTTTTAATATGAATCCATATGCGTCTCTGAATCTATGAATCCTTATGAGTTTTCAAACTTAAGAAGATATGAATATATGTGTAAATATGAGCTCTTTTTGGAAAATGGTTTTGGTATGCAAAACCCTACTCCCGGTTCATAATCTTTCTTTTGATATGTGCTCTGCTCCTTATTATGTATAGTGTGTGTGAGTTCAGCCCCCTCACTCAGTCAGTGGACTGACCCTCGCCCCACCTATGTTTTCAGTCTGCAGGTTCAGGTTCTTGGAGTTCGAGCTAGGCGGCTTTGTGTCTTGTCTGTTAAGTCCGTGTCTTTTGAGCCTGTATCTATTTGATTAAGTCGAGAATCTCTGGTCTGCATCCGTTTGTAATTATGTATATAGCATGTTCTGTACAGCATTATGTTTATGCTTTGATTATATGAATTTTCGGGACAGGTTAGGACAGGGCTTGGATTAGTTGAACCCGTTTCTGTATTTTGTTGATTAAAGTTTTTGTTAGTTCGTATTTCGCATCGCTTCCGCATTCGGGTTTTTTTGCATATTTGGCTTGTACAGGGTTTAGAAACCGCCTAGCTTAGGTTGGATTTTTCGTTTGTCACCCGTTCGCTGTGACTTGGTGCGTGTGCGGACGTTCCATTTCGTATCACGTGTCGGGTCATAGTGCGGGGGTGTGGTGCCCCACCGCTTGGGGTGCTACATCTTAAGTGGTATCAGAGCCCCAGGTTGCAAAACCGGAGCTCTCGTATCGTGTCGGGTTTGTCTAGGTCGTTCGGCTTAGGATTTCGTGTTTGTTGGCATTCACTACATCATTTATGTGACTCACTTGATATTATTTGATATTATTTGTATTAATAGTTCACATGAACATGCACTAAAACCCCGCATGCATCGATATCTCTTGGTATTGTATTTTATTTCAGGATATTCCCTCGACATCAACAAGTATTACCGGGGAAAAGAACAAGAGAGACGGGTATATTCGGGCTAGGAGGAGCTTAGAGATTTTGACCTTTGGAAGCGATTTGAAACGAGGAAATTCAAGAATCTCACGAAGCCACCAATATCAAATAAGGAAAGATTTCAATACCAGATGTGGTGGGATGACTCAATTATGGAGGAATCGAAGGCAGGATGAAAGTTAACCGAAGAACAGGAATTTAAGATCATCACAGAAATGCCATGACTCCAAGACCCCGGTTCAAACACAAGATGACGCCACACTCAACACAACTCCTATGGTGAACGGTACATAAGGCATTCATGGCATCCCATTTCATAAATATTTTAATATTCGGGGAAACCCATGTGTCTATTGTCTTATTCTTTGCTCTTCGGTGATCCCTGATTACATTTGCTATGCAATTGCTTTCCTTCTTGTTCTTGCTTGTTGTGTGTTTCCTTCCCTTCGTGACTCTTTCTTGTAATGTGCTTCCTTCCCTTCTCAGTTTTGCTCGTTGTGTGTTTCTTTTCCTCTTTAGCTCTTGTTTGGAGTGTGCTTCATTTTCTCCTTAGCTTTGCTTGTTGCGTACTTCTTTCCCTCCTTAGTTCCTGCTTGTTGTGTGCTTTATTTATTTTCCTTTTATGTTAGTACTTTCTTGTGGTGAGAGCTTGTGGCGTGGAGTGTTCATGAGTGTTTGGTGAGTTGTGAGGGTCGAGCTGCTTTTGGTCGGCTTGTCTGAATGTGTTTTGTTCTCGTTGAAGTGGGGTGTTGCTTTTAGGAGGTCCGTCAGGGACTCAACGATATTTTAGGGTGTTAGACAGAAGGCTACCTGTTGATATTCCTCTTAGAAGAACCGAGTATTTCCTCAGAGTAAGAGGTACGGTTTTGAATGGAAAGAGGCGGTTGAAGAGAGTTACCTTCGGTATTGATTTTTGCCTAACCGGAGGTACAAAAGGCTACCTTGTTTCCAACCGAGGTATAAAGGAAGGCCTCTGTTGTGTGTTGCTTGTAGAAGAACGGTAGCCTACGCCTTAAGAAGTGCAAGTTCACAAGTTTATCCCACTCAGGGTTGAAGTTGATCAGAGTTTTAGGAAACCGGTTGTTATGGCATAAGAAAGACGTTATGGACTTTGTGTAGTAATGTCTATGTGCCATAGGTTGAGAATTCTCCAACCACTCCCGAATTTTATTTGGGATGTGGGGGCAAACGACTAGGACTTTGTGTCCGGTTCGCCATTTAAGGAGATAGTGTCTTGAGAAGTATAGGATCAGAGTGGCGCAGCGGAAGTGTGGAGTTGTGCTTGTCTTCGGAGCCGTTCAAGATTCTCCTTAGGACCTGAGGACAGGTCCTTTTGAAGAAGGGGAGTTTGTAACATCCCGATCGTTCGGATTTCCAGGTACGCCGTAACGAGAGAGTTTTATACGTTTTAAATTACTTAATTACGTATTTGAATGTTATTTTAATGCTTTTATGATTATTGGAATTTATATGAAATTACTTGTTTATATTCATGAACTTTGAATTTTAAACGTTTAAGTTTTGTATGCTCGTAATTTGCTCGTTATGTGCCGGAATTCAATTCCGATTTTTGTGAAATTTCGATATGCGTGATATATGTGAGTTATGAGTATGTTTGTATGCTCGTTTTATGTTTTCGGGTTCGTTTGACGAGGTTTTAAACCTTAAGTATTTGACGAGGGACATAAGGGCCTAACTAGTTTTAGCGCGCCTCTTGTTCCGGAGGCCATAACTTGAGCTAGGGAATTCGGATTCGAATTCCGGAAGATGCGTTGGACTTGTAACGAAGAGGTGAAACCAAGGAACCTGATTTGATATTTTTCTAAGCCCATTTGAACCTCCGTTTTTTGCCCGGAACGAACAGCTTGTGCTAAAGCCACCATCTTTGACTAGTCTTGTACTTGTGGGCCCATTTTAACCATGCTTAAGCTTTAACCCTTGGTTTATTTGATCTTTAATCACTCCTCTCTCTTCCCTACCTCCCCATTTCGGACCACACACCTAAGAGAGGAGGAAAAGCTGCTGATCGATGGAGAAAAGAAGAAGAAGAAAGAAGCCTCTCCCATGTCTTGTGATTTTTGAAGCCAATCTTCTCCATACTTCTTCATATCTTAAAGGTAAGTATATTTGTGTATTCTCCTCTCTTATATGCTTCATTTGATCCTTGAAATTCCTGAAATGCATCAGATTTAATAAGGATTTGGGGACTTGCATGAATAGTTAGGGTTAGAGGTCATTTGTTGCTTCCTTGCCTTAGCTTGAATTTGTGGCTGATTTGAGGCTTCTTTGGTGATTATATGAACTCCTTTGCTTCCATTCTTGATTCTTACTTCATGTTAGATGTGTTAGGGTTGTTTTCTCTTTGATAACATGATTGAAACCTTGAGTTTTTGGCCATGAAAATGGAATTTCCGAACTGCTGCAGTCTGCTCATTTTCACCCAGCTGCTGTCACGTTTTTGAGACCAAATGATGGAATTTTTGCCTCCAATTTCGTGTGTTAATGCTTGGTTATGTGTTACACATGTTGCTTTATGAATATGCTCAGTTTTGCCTTGAAAACCTTGGTTTATATGATGAGTTTTGAGCTTAAAAACTGTTGCAAAAATCTGCTCGCCCGTATGAACTGCTGTCAGGATTTTTGGTTCGGTTTGATGATCTCTTGTGCTTATTTTCGTGTGAAATTGCATGGACATGAAGTATATGAGTTGTTATACATGTTACCTAAGTTTCCTTAAGCTTTTATGCCCCTTTTCAGCTGTATATATATGAGTTAGAATATGACTTGTTTTCATGCCTTTCTTGCATCAGTTTTGTGTGGCTGTTTTGGGGTGCTAAAGCTGATCATATGAACTTATTATGCTCCATTTTGGATACTTAACTGATAGTACATGATGTTTGGATGATTTTCTCTTAAGATCCTTTGATGAAATTATGAGTTCTTGAGCCCCAAACCTAGGTTAGAAATCTGCTCCCCTGTTTTGGAACTGCTGTGTGAATTTGTGCTTTGTTGCTTGAGTTAATGACATCCAATTCGTGTGAATTTGCATGGAGATGTGGTATACTAATTGCTTTACATGTTAGCCCTGCTCTTGCAAGTTTTTAGATCCATTTTCAGCTCCTAAACCGCAACATGAAGACTGTTTGTATGCTATGTGCGAACCAAACTGCTGCTGTGGCATTTTTGCGATTAGTTGGTGGTTCTAATGTGCTCCAATTCGTGTCAATTTGCATATACATGGAGTATATTAGTTGCTTAACATGTTAGCATTCTTTCCCCAAACTTTTAACTCCAAACTCAGCCCCTAAGTTGGTGATCATGGCATGAATGCATGGTATGCTCTTCTTTGTTCGATTTTTGTTGCTTTTATTTGCTTTCTCTTGTCCCGTTTGTGGCCTATATGCAATGTTAGCTTAATGAATTATGTGTTAACTTATGTATTATGAATTTATAACTTGATTTATGTGCTCGTTTTGAATTATGGCTTCATATGTGAAGTATGCTCCTTTAACGTGCGTTTATGACCTTCTGCCTCGTTTATATGTCTTGCATGATCAATCGTTGCTCTTTATATGATATGAACGCTTTGATAACATGTTGTATGATATGATATGTGTGTTATATGGAACTTGTGAATTTGTTTAGTATGATTTATGAGATTTACGATTTAATATGAACTCGTATGCATTATTGGTTAATTTATTAAGCTTCATAAGCATCACTCGCATTCATATACATTTGCCGAGCGTCAATATGGTTCATTTTGAGTCTAAGTTTTCCTCTTGCACTTTGCTTTGCTCTTAGGTTCGTTCCGATGTGAGGAAGTGGTTCGTTTGACTTCTTTTGGTCCGTTTTGTCCGGTTTGGTCGACAAGGTGAGGTTTTAGGATTTTTGTTTTAGTTAAAGCGACCTACAACCCTATATGCTCGTTTTCAAGCCCGCATGCGAATATATACTATATGTATATTAAATATGTGTCTTACGATATGCTATGAATTTTGTTAATTCGATTTGATATGAATCCTTCTGAAATTATACGTATGGGCGTATATAAGCTTAAAATGGTTTTGCAACGAGGCTATGCTCCAAACCGTGTAGTGTCAAGCGAACTATGGATCTCCCTCAGCTTATTATGAATTTGGAAGACACGGAGAGGTACGTGTATAGCATATGCCGAGTTGCACGGTAAGGTATGCTTCTTTTGGTATGTTTCTTAAGTATGAATCTTATGTTTCTAGGTTTCGCGAGTTAGGTATGTTTCTTATGAATCCTTATGAATCTTATGAATCCCTGGGCCCTGGAGGCGTGGGTAAGGACGCCCGAGGCGGTGTTGGGCCGCCGGGTTAAGCCTGTGCACGTGCTCATTTGAAGTACCTACGCGCGACTCTGAGGGAGATGGAGAAGGCGTGGTGCTTTGAGCCTTCGGCTGAGGCCGGAGAAGGTACGTTGTGGGTTCGCAACCCCACGTATATTGAGTTGCACGATGTGGGCCCGTAACCCGCGTGCAGACTTCCGGAGAAAGGTTGGAATACGGGAATATGAATCTATGAATTTATGAATCCTATGAATTTTATGACTTTATGCTTCCTTATGAATCTTTTGAGCTTTTGTTTAAGGAGTAAGGTTGGAAACCCGTACTCGCCGGGTATTTAAATTCTTTTGTTATGTTGATTATGAAACGGGATAGGAGAGTTTGTTTTCAATATGAGATTTCCACGCTGAGTTATGAATCATTATGAATATAAGGATCTTTATGAGTTTCTAATTATGAATCTTATGAATTTCTAAATATGAATCCCTATGAGTTTTAATATGAATCCATATGCGTCTCTGAATCTATGAATCCTTACGAGTTTTCAAACTTAAGAAGATATGAATATATGTGTAAATATGAGCTCTTTTTGGAAAATGGTTTTGGTATGCAAAACCCTACTCCCGGTTCATAATCTTTCTTTTGATATGTGCTCTGCTCCTTATTATGTATAGTGTGTGTGAGTTCAGCCCCCTCACTCAGTCAGTGGACTGACCTTCGCCCCACCTATGTTTTCAGTCTGCAGGTTCAGGTTCTTGGAGTTCGAGCTAGGCGGCTTTGTGTCTTGTCTGTTAAGTCCGTGTCTTTTGAGCCTGTATCTATTTGATTAAGTCGAGAATCTCTGGTCTGCATCCGTTTGTAATTATGTATATAGCATGTTCTGTACAGCATTATGTTTATGCTTTGATTATATGAATTTTCGGGACAGGTTAGGACAGGGCTTGGATTAGTTGAACCCGTTTCTGTATTTTGTTGATTAAAGTTTTTGTTAGTTCGTATTTCGCATCGCTTCCGCATTCGGGTTTTTTTGCATATTTGGCTTGTACAGGGTTTAGAAACCGCCTAGCTTAGGTTGGATTTTTCATTTGTCACCCGTTCGCTGTGACTTGGTGCGTGTGCGGACGTTCCATTTCGTATCACGTGTCGGGTCATAGTGCGGGGGTGTGGTGCCCCACCGCTTGGGGTGCTACAGTTTTGGCTGGGGGTTTGAGGTTTCCAATCCCACCTGCCGTTGCCACCATCTGCAACTATCTAACACTCAGCCTTCTCAGATCCTCCCGAACGGCATAACATTAATAAACACCTTTGTTATGTTGATGAAGGCCACAGGCTACGAGCCTTCCTTAGACAACTTCAATAGCTTGATCCAGGTGGCCCGCTCGTCCCCCACAGATGGGTTCTACTACGCCCAGGCCAAGTCTGGCCTTAAAATGATAGACTCACTCTCCTCCTCATACGACGAGCATTGGAAGGAAAAGTACTTCTTTGTGGGAGCGCCAGGGGGAATTTTCAGGGCCAATAGAGGGTGGAGTGCATGGAGAGGGGCCATTGGTTAGAAACAGCTCCAAGAACAAACCCTTCGAGGATTGGGCAAAGAACCTGGCCCTCGTAATGAGGAATGAGAAAAAATGGATCAAGGTCGAGGAGTTGATGAAGAACGAGGGGGTGCTGTTCCGATATGGGCTTTCCCACCCTCCAGAGATGATACTCAATCCTCCCGTTGACATCATGACCCTCGACGGTTAAATTCTAGGAACTAACTTCTCTAACACTTAGGATAGCATCACTAACTCTGTTTAGCTTGTAATGTTTTTATGATTACGGTCCAAATAGCAACCCTTTGACACTTGTGCTTTCTGTTTTGCAGACGTTCAGATTCTAACAGCTGGGATGGACGCCGAGAGTGTCGCCGAGATGATGCGCGCTCAGAGGGCGGGCGCTAACTCGCAACAACAACAACAGCAGCAAGCCCAACCCTCAAACGTTCCGAGGGGAAGGGGAGCTCGTCGAGGGTCCGGGCGAGGTGACGGTGGTAGAGGCGCTCGCAGGTGTGCCAACAATGAGGCTCCAATCGTCGGCCCCATCGAGGATTTAACTATAGATGGCGCTCGAGGTGCCACTCGTCCTCCGGTCGCTCCCGAAGGGCCCATTGCACTCAGTTCCAGTAACTCCCGCAACCGCTCGGGAGAGTTAGCCCGTTTCCATGAGGCAATAAGGGCTGACCGTCAAGGGAAAAGAAAGAGGCTACCGGACTCCATCCCCATATCTGGGAAAGGGAAGGAAGTGGTCGTGGGCCACAGTGGCGAGGGCAGTGACACCTCCTCATCGGAGGACGAGGATTTTTGGAAGATAGGTTACCGGGGGGACGCTCGGTATAAGCGTCAGAGGACGGACGACCCTGTCGTTCTGAAAAAGAGTGCGGCCACCATCAATCTGGTTGCGGAGATCGTTGGGAAACTTCAGTTCTCTGACGATCACGACAAGCTAAATGAGCATGACGCCGCTCGAGTTGCGGATGATGCTTGTCACGCTCTCCTGACGGTAAGTCTTTGGATACTTTGGTGTAACTCCAATTTTTTCCGCTTTACTTCTGATAACGATCTTTGCTTTTGGCTTTTCAGGAAGTAATCCCGAGGCTGAAGAACTTATAGGGTCGAGCCCAGGCCTACTCTGAACATATGGCCAAAGACAAGAAGTTGCTACGCATCTGTGACCCCGGCCAGCTGCAGGAGGATTACAATAACGTCTGCGCTCAACTTACCGCCTCTGACCTTGAAAAGGATAAGCTGAAAGAGGACTTGAAGAAGTCAGATGATGCATATCTGGCCCTTGACGAGCGTCATAAGAAGCTTAAAGAGGAGCGCGACCAGATGAGGGTCCAAAATGGGGAGCTGGGTGAGCAACTGGCTGAGAGTACTCGTCAAAATGAGGTAATCAAGAAGTCTCTCGCTGAATTGTAGGAGAAGGTGGTCGGCCTGGAGACGAAGGTGGCATGGGAGACAGTGATTAAATTTGTGCGCTCAAAGGCTTTTGTGTTCGCAGCCAACCTTCACTGCTTCGACAACGCCCGGCGGTTCTTTTGGAAAGCTGTTGGGCAGATGGTGAAGCTGGGATTGGCTCCTGTGAGCGCTCGGACCGATGAGCACCTGCGCATGGATCTGGACGACAACTGTGAGCCTATGGTTCGCGATAGGGATCCCTCGGATAGCCTGGCGGAACAGGAGTATCAGGAACTTGTGACGATGCTCCCGGGGGAGTTCATGGCGGCCAATCCCATAGATCCTGAGCCCCTTCAGATAGAGGACGACGGTATCACCATAGACGCTCAGGACGGCGAGGATCCAGGTGATGCACAAACTTCCAATGCTAACGTGCTTGCCCCCATTCCCCTCTCAACTGCCCTTCCTAAGCCCGAGAGTCAAGCCCCGTGATGCCCCTCCAACTGCTGCTTTCCAGATTCCGCTTATCTACTTCCTTTCTGTTTAAATTCCACCTTTGTTTATGAACACCTTTAATCTGTTTCTGCTCTCCGTACTTTTGATGGTGTATCTGAATTTGCTTTTCTCTTCCTTTTTTTTTTCTCTTGTTTGAATGTGTCTGTTGATGAAGTTTAACTCCCTACATTTTTGATTGCTGAGCACTGTTGTCGTTTCATGTTTGATGTTTGTATGCATGTTTTCATTGATAGTTGAATATATGCGATGGGAGTGTATGCGCACGAGGGTGTTTCTTTTGAGGGTACCCTGACGCATATCGCCATGTATTCTAAGTTTAGGATTTCAAAATGTTTGAGAGATGGATGTATGGGCGCGAGGGTGTTCCTTACGGGGGTACCCAGGCCATATTCATAGTGAGGCTCGAATTTAAACTTAGAAACCCCCGGAGGAGTTATCTAAGTATTGGCCTTAAATATGTGATGCATGCTTTTGATTTGAACGCTCCAGTAGTGAGTGATCTTAGGAATCAACTGTAGGATTGACTAAGTATGGAATTAAAACGAGCGTAGCTGTAACGTTAGCTTCGTACTTAAGAGTCCGTGCAAGTATTAGCTCAGAGTTTGCTATTTACGAGCGTACTCTTACCTAAGAAGGTGAGGGTCATTGGGGGTTTACGAGCGTGAACTGGCGTGAAGAACATCCAACTGGCGTAAATTAAGCATTTAGCATCCCACCTTTTCGACACGCTCACTCTCAGGATTTATCCGCTTATGAGCATCAAAATATTCAATGTGGAGTGGTCTCAACACACAGATAGCGCTAATTTGAAATTAATGGTTTGTTCACTAAGCCATTCGACGTGGATGACGTTCAACACTGAGTAGGCTTTTAGCGCAAACGAGCATTCAAACCGTTAATCAAAGAAAAAGCAAATAATCGACATAATAATTGGTAAAATACCTACTGTCGCGCTTACAATTAATAATAACTGTTATGCTTTCTGTCAAAAGAAAGTACAAGATGCCATGAGTGGGCAATTACAAAGACTGTCATTTACACGTAGAACCGTCTAAGGTTACATGCATTCCACGGTCTAGGGAGGCGCTCGCCTTGCAGAGTCTCTAGCAGGTAGGTGTTGTTCGCGCGTACCTGAATGACTTTGAAGGAACCTTCCCAATTGGGGTCCAACTTACCCACATGTTTGGAGACTTCAACTTTTTTGAGAACCAAGTCCCCAGGTGGAAAGTCCTCTCTTTGACACGTTTGTTATACTGGTGGGCTACGGTCGCCTTGTACTTGTGGATGCGAGCCCAAGCAGTGTTCCTTCTTTCGTCTAGCAAATCCAATTCGAACGTCCGATTAGCCTCGTTGACAATAGGCTCGAAGTAAGCAACGCATGCGGATTCTTGAGCAATCTCCGCAGGTATCATAGCCTCGGAACCATATACGAGGGAGTAAGGGGTCTCCCCTGTTGCCGCTCGAGGGGTAGTAAGGTATGCCCAGAGAGCTCCTTGCTTCTGCCCACTCCCTTTCTTACTTTCGAGCATTGTCTTCAAATGCTGGAGTATGGTTCGGTTAGTCACTTCAGCTTGACCGTTGGCCTGAGGATGGCCCACAGAAGTGAAGCGTTGCTCAATCCCGAGTTCGTAGCACCAATCTCGTGTGTCAGCGGCGATGAATTGGGAGCCGTCGTCTGAGATGAGCACCCTCGGGATGCCATTCCTGCAGATGATGTTATTCCAAATGAAGTCCCTCACCATTTTGAACGTTATCTTTGTGACCGCTTCAGCTTCGGTCCATTTGGTGAAATAATCTACGGCAAGGATTACGAATTTCTTTTGCCCGACTGCCATTGGGAGGGGTCCCTCTATATCAATGCCCCACTGGTCGAAGGGCCATGAAACATCAATAGGGATCATTTGGGCAGCCGGAAGTTGAGGGGTGTTGGAATGAAACTAGCATTTAGGACATCTCTTGGAGTAGTTGATGGCATCCTGCAATAGCGAGGGCCAGTAGAACCCACTCCTTAATACCTTCTTAGCCAGAACTCGACCGCCAGAATGATTCCCACTGTTGGAAAACTGGAATCAGAAAGCAGCGGAAATTTAAATTTTTTTCCAACAAAAGGATCTTAGACTCGCAATCGTGAATCCAAATTCGTAGAGATCAAGAAACTCACTTGGGTAGTAGCTTTCTTGACACGTTTTGAGCCGCCCTCAATCGCTCTTCATGCGGTAATGGCAACCCGTCCCTCGAAAGTCTCTTTCAACTTCAGAATCCATTGTAGGGATAATAATCCACACCAACCTAGATTCAAATCATGTTAGGGAAGTTCTTAACGATATAACTTAAAGAAAGAAACATGGAACGAGAAAGGCATGATTGAAACTCCTTTCGAAAACCAGTTTTGCGAAAGTAGAAATCTGCCAGCCATAAAACCCTCGTGAAAAAACCCATCCTTCAGGATATGGACGAACGGCTTTCGCCATCTTCTTTGGTTCGATTTTTTCACTCGTTTTCTGTTGGGTTAAGAATCGTTTCATCATCCCTTCTGATCGTTTTGCTTGATCCCCACTTTTGGTAAAGCTCGAATCTTCAAAACTTCTAACTTGAAGCTCTCTAGAGATAGTCTACCAACTTGGCTACAATCTAACTAGTAAGGATGCTAGTTCTCTAGTTAGTGTTTAGGCTTAACCTAGGGTTTTATTTATCTTGGAGAAAGGATGGTGTTCAACACATGAACCAAAAGAATTCTCGATTAGCTCTAAGGGGAGCTCGTGCTCCCCTATATATAGGAAGGGGAGGACCGAAAATCCTAGTCCTTATGGGCAAAGGATTTTGGTCCCTCTCTCCTATTACTTGATCATCAAGTAATTTTGACTTTGACTTTGAATTCAAATTCAAATCAACTTTCAAGAGAGCTAAAATATCCAAACTATTTTTGGATAATTTTATACTTTATTTATTTAAAAATAAATAACTTATTTTATCTAATTAATTAATTCACAATTAATTAACTAGATTATTTTCTCCAAAATAAGACTTTCTTTTTAATTCAAAATTAAACCAAAGTCTATTAAATAATTAATCACATTAATTATTTAACACATAAATAAATATACACATATATTTACACACGTGTGAGACACGTGTCACAATGACACGTGTCACTCACGTGAGCCACACATGTGGTTCACACGTGTGGAACCCTCTTGGCCCGATTAACTCGTTTAATCATTTTAAAGCCTCAACTCATTTAACCAAGTTGTTGTGTGTGACCTTCTAGGTTCTCAATTCAATTAGCAGTGACCCTAATTAATTAATTCACTAATTAATTAATCACTCCACAGATTAAACGACCATAGTCTAGCAACAGGTGTTTAACCCCTAGCTGAATTGGAATGTTCGGATTCGACAGAACCTTTAAGTCATTGATTCATGTGAGATACAATCCTCCTACTTACTATCTCTCAACCAAGATCTAGGGTAAGGGAATAATGAGAACCCTAATAATCTGGTCTTAAAGCTAAGTGCATTTCATATCCATTTGATCTCAATCTAAGAAACCCTTTTCTTGATGTCTTGATCTACTGCCTTGGCCAAGGACTCCATATGGCATATGAATGACTTACACAATAAGAGATCACCTTGCAAATGCAAGTGTAGGTCCTTTCTTGATTCTCATTCACTTTCATGAGTCACTTGTGCAGCCCCAGCATAAGCCTTGAATCAGTTGTGTAAGGCGACACCCTTTAAAGCTTATACCAAAGACTACAGAGTTAACTCATAAAGTGACATGGAACCTCAAGTCTAAGGATCAATTAATCACATCAATGACTCGTGAGATATTTCCTAATCTGGAACTTTCCATTTCCTGAAATAGAAACTTCCTTTCCCATTTAGGAATCTTCTCATACGGGGCACCTCAGTGAACTTACTTATTGAAGTAAGCACCCTCATGTATCACGCACGTATCAACTATACACTTTGCACCTCCACGAAACAAGGTGGTCCTTCTTAAGGGCGTGATCCCACAAGCAAGCCTTAGAGGAGTCAGGTTGACACTCCCACTGTCGGTAAGACTCATCGGCTTGGAGTATTTTACTAATCATGACTTATGTGAAATAGGGCTCGTTTCATGAACCATTTCACCTAAATGGTAGAGTCCTAAAGTCATCAGGATTAGAGGAGTTCTCATACATGTGCACGTAATGGAAACACACAAAACACGTATTGGCATATAAAGAAGTGTTTGCCTATGATTGTAATCAATCGTATATTATTCAAAGATTGTCTGTGACATAAGGAAAGTCCCAAAGCAGATTACGCCAAACCAGCTTTCTAGGCCACTATTCCTAACACCCACAACTCCCGCTGTGCACATGCTCTAGCACTTCCTTGGCTTGCGAGGGTCTCAAGCATCTTAAAGGTGGACCTTGGAAAGACCGTTTAAACAGCCACCCGTCGCTGTCAAGAGAGAAGCGAGGGGCCTTACTCCTAACCTTACGTGCTTCCACTTTATCGCTCGGGCAGGTTCCATCCCTCAGAAACCTAATGATGTCATCGAGCCAACAAGGTTCAGAGGGATCAATCATGTTCACCCACCCGAGGGTCCCGCTTCGCGAATCAGCGGCTTCTCCGTTCTAAGGAATGTGGCTGAACGCTCGCAGGAATCTTCCAGAGCGGATGGAAAGTTGGAAAGAGCGTCCGCACGCTCGTTTTCTGTTCTTGGGATCTGCAACAAGTGGAACTCTTTGAATTTGGAGATCACTTCCTTAGCACTTGTCAAATACTATATCATAGTGGCTTCTCGAGCCTCATAAATGCCATCAATTTGACTTGCTATCAGCTGGGAGTCAACATATGCAGTGACCCGAACGGCACCATTCTGGAGGGCTATCCTCAGCCCTTGGATTAGAGCCTCATATTCTGCCTCGTTGTTGGTGACCTGAAACGCCAGTTTGATGGCGTAATCAACTTCAATCCCGTGAGGATCTCTGAGGGTCACCCCGGCTCCCCCCCTTGTGAGGTCGAGGAGCCATCTATGTGCAGAAGCCATAGTCCCTCTGCCAACGAGGGCATATCGTCCAAATTGAAACACTCCACCAATAGGTCTGCCACTACCTGAGCCTGTACCGCGGTGCGGGGCTCGAAAGCGATGTCGAATTGACTGAGTTCAATCGACCATTTAATTAACCTTCCTGAGACGTCCGGCTTTGCGAGCACCTGTTTGAGGGGTTGGTCTGTGAGTACTGTGATAGAATCAACTTGGAAATAAGGCCTTAGCCTTCGTGAGACATTAACGAGCGCAAAGGCGAACTTCTCTATCTCCATATATCTTTTCTCCGCCCCTTGCAAAGTTTTGCTTAAATAATATACCGGCATATGTTTACGCTCGTGTACTGTCATGAGGACAGCGCTAGTAGCTTCTGAGGAAACTGAAAGGTAAATGAAGAGGTTTTCCCCTGAGTTAGGCTTGGTTAATAGTGGTGTGCTCGCGAGGTATTGTTTCATGTCCTGCAAAGCTTTCTCACATTCCTTGCTCCAGGCGAAGTTTCGAGCGCTGAGCAAAATTTTGAAGAAAGGTAGGTTCCTGTCCGCCGAGCGGGAGATGAACCTGTTTAATGAAATGATCTTTCCCACCAGCACTTGGACCTCCCTCACATTTCGAGGGGAAGGAATGTCAAGGATCACCTTAATCTTCTCCGGATTGGCCTCTATGCCTCGCTGGCTGACCATGTACCCCAAGAATTTACCACCCCGTACGCCAAATGTACACTTGGAAGGGTTCAATTTCATTCCATAATGACGTAGGATGTTGAATGCTTGCTTGAGATCCTCCAAATGAGAATGTTGACGCTCTCTCTTGACAATCATATCATCCACATAGACTTCCATGGACTTTCCGATTTCGCGCTCAAACATTCTGTTGGCAAGCCGTTGATAGGTTGCTCCTGCGTTCTTGAGCCCGAAAGGCATAACCTTGAAATAATAGATGCCCACATGGACCACAAACGAGGTTTTTGGGCGATTTTCGGGGGCCATGAAGATCTGATAATACCCTTGGAAGGCATCCATCATGCTCATAAGTTCACATCTTGTCGTTGAATCTACTAGTTGATTAATCCTTGGCAGAGGGTATGGGTCTTTGGGGCACGCTTTGTTGAGGTCTGTGAAGTCGTTGCACATGCGGCACTTATTAGCGCTCTTGGGAACGAGCACCACGTTGCAGAGCCACTCAGGATACAAGATTTCCTCTATGTACTGAGCCTCAAGAAGTTTGTTAACCTCCTCTTCAATGACTTGCCTTCTGAAACCGTGGACATCCCACTTCTTTTGTTTGACGGGTTTGAAGGCAGGGTCCACGTTGAGCCTGTGGACAATCACACTCGGATCTATCCCTGTGAGATCGGAAGCCTTCCAGGCGAATACGTCAAGGTTCTCCCGGAGAAAACCGATCATCATGATTTGAGAGGGACCATCGAGATTTGAACCAATCTGAGTGGTTTTATTAGGATTCCCGGGCTCCAATTCAATGGTCAAGAACTTTTCGACGGGCTCAATACGAACTTCAGGTCGGGGAGCCTCGAACGCTTGCTTTTTCCCAATAAGCTTGCCGCTACTCTCATCCGAGGGCCCGTCACCCTCGTTCTTTGAGGAGGATCTCTCGACGGCCCCAGGTGGACCGTCCTCAGTGTGCTGGGTCTCGCTCGGGACCTTCTTTTTGTAAAGCTTGGCTCTCTTTCGCTCGGGGCCATCTTCATCCAATTCTGGGAAGTCAACCGACTTTTTGGTGGAGCCCGCCTGCGTAGTTTGCTTGGGCTTGTGGCTTCGAAGGGAAAGAATGTAGCATTCCCAAGCCTCTTTAATGTTCCAGAGGACCTCACCTGTCCCCTTGGGAGTGGGGAATTTGACCTTTTGGTGATACGTTGAAATTACCGCTTTGAAATCTACGAGCGCAGGTCATCCAATGATGATGTTGTAAGGGAGATCCACTTCGGCCACTATGTAAAGGACGCTCAAAGTCTTCCGCTGTGGGGTGCGACCAAAAGAGGTGGCCAAGCGTATTTGTCCGCGAGGGACAATCTCGGAACCCCCAAAGCCGACGAGGGCTGTCCTGAGGGGTTCGAGTGGGATGTTTGTTATATTCATCTTTTGAAACGTGGAATAAAGGAGAACGTTCACAGAGCTTCTACTATCAATTAATACCCTCTTTACAACATGGTTATGGACGTCTAAACTAACCACCATGGGACAGTCAGAGGTTTCACCAATCCCATGGGGCGTTACAATGTGTTCCAAATCTTTCTCTGTGAACCCTACAATGTCATTCTCTCTTGAGCGTGAAGAGCTGTCGATGGAGAGCACGGGCTTGAGCTGGGAAGGCCTTTGGTCGTAGCTCCGAACGTGGCGGTGCCGGGAGGCATTAGAGTCGCCACCCTAGGGTCCGCCAGCGATCATGTGGATGACCGCAAAGGGCTGATTCTCCACATCGGCGGCTTTACATTTGCCGCGGTCGCTCATCTCAGTATGATGGCGTCGGGGACTCCTTGAGCGCGAACGGCTTCTCTCCCTAATTCTCGCTCGTTCGGTGCAGTGTTCGTCGTACCTTTCCAATACTTTCACAAATTCCTTGAGATGCCCCCAGCGATGAACCTCTGAATCTCGCTCTCGAGTTGGCGGCACTCGTTGGTGTCATGCCCCTTCTGCTTATGGAAAGTACAGTACTTCCCCGAGCGCTTCTGAGCCTCGGTCTCCCTCAACTTCGGCGGTCTCTTGAAGAGCTTCTTATCCGCCATGGAATATACTTTAGCGATTGGGCGGTTGAGGGGAATCCGTTCGAACTTGCGCGAAGGCGGGGAATTTCGGCGAGCAGGAATAGGGCTTCGGCGGCGACCCCTGTTAGAATCTTCTTGTCCTCGGGGGCTTTGATGGGGTGAGAAGCGTTCGCCATTTTCTGATCCCTGGCGATGTACATATCCTCGAGGGTGAAGTAGGAGTCGGCTATGTCCCTGATCTCCATTAACGACTGTGGCTTCTTCTTGGCTACCTCTTCGACAAATTCTTTGCTGACATAGTGTTTCATGTTGATAGCACCAAACAGCACGTGCCTCAGGAAATCCATGGAGGGCTTTTCAACCATTAGGATTTCCTTGTTGAATCTGCCCATAAAAGACTGGAGGGTCTCATTTGGGCCCTGCACTAAGTTGTAGAGGGCTGTGGCAGCTTGGGCTGGGGCCTTCAAAGAATTGAAGTGGCTCATGAAGGCACCAGTCAGATCCTCGAATGGAGCGAGGGGGCAACTTCTTGTACCAATTTTGCGCCATTCCTACGAGGGAGGTGATAAAGACTTTCGCCCAATAATGGTCGGGATCCTTATAAAGGTGCATTAGATGCACGAAATGGTCCAGGTGCTCGGCTGGATCAGTGGTTCCGTCATAGCGGTTGATGGACATGGGGATTTTGCCCATCCCCGCTCGAGCCATCAGCACCTCATCAATGAGGGGTGAACCGCCTGTCAAAGGCCTTCGGTTCTTGCCCTCGTGATCGCGCTCGTTGTAGTCTTCCTCCCTCTACCGGTGAGGGGCCTGATTCTTGGGGGCGCGAGCGTCTCTGGCCTTGGATCTGTCATCCCCGTCGTGGGGGACTTGATACCATGCTCGAGAGAGCTGCTCCACCAAATTCTGTAGCCCATCTAGTTGGTCTTTGACAGCGGTAATCCGGGCGTCATCGCCTCCCCTCTTGCCGGTTCTACCCGTGGCCCTGGATTGGACCTCCTCTTCATTGTCCCTTACCGTGGGGGCTTTCTCTTTCTCCAGGGGGGGCCCTTCCTTATCCACCCTCGGGGGCGAGTCTTTTTCCACTGTTGGGGCCGGTTGTGCTCGCAGCACGTTCTGAGCTGCTGTTAAGGGATGAACCTGTAGTCCCCCCAAAGGTGCTGCCGTCTGGGCCCCTGTGTTCGAGGGGAAGTATACAGAGGTAAAGTGTGTCCAAGCCTTCTGAGCTGCCTGTACTTCGCACTGCGCGTAGATCGCCTGAAGCTACTGCTGGGTTAGCTGGGGCTCCTCCACTCCTTGAATTTCTTCCGGTAAGGACACAGGGAGTTGAAGTGCGCCCACTTGGTAGGGCGGTATTACGGGCACCATGCTTGGTACTACCCCGGGCATAATTCCGGGTTGTAAATAAGCGTATCCCGGTGGTGGCATGGCCATGAAGTACACACCGGGATGGGAAACTGGTACATTGGGGATGAGGGCCGGTGGAGAAGGAACAGAGCCAGATCCTCCTACCCCGTTTCCACTGGTGGGGAGAGTTGCAGTCGAGGTTTCTGTGTTCCCGGTCCCATTTTCGGCAGTTGGTGGGGGAGTACCTTCGGCGGGGGTATTGTTGCCCACGTTTTCCTCATTAACGGGAGGAAGAACACCCCTATTTTCTAGAATCCCAGACCTTGTTGCAGTCACCATGTTTGGAACAAGAGGTGTTATAAATCAACTAGCTCACAGAAGAATCTGATGAAGATGAAGATGATGGTGATGGATTTCCCATAGATGGCGCCAAAAATGATGGTGCCGGAATCTGAGTTCCTAAAATGCAACAACGCTTTCAATATTTGTTTAAAAGGGGAAAGACCATCACAGGCCTGAAAGCCTCAGGAACTGGGTTTCCCTTTGAGCGTGGGTTCTTCCAGTTAGGATAACACTAAGTGTGCAGAATGCCGTTAAGATGCAACTATGGTGAAAAGATGACAGAGCTTGGGAAGACGGATAAAGGGGGAAAAGTGATGCCCAGTTTTTGGAGTGCAGTGTGTATATGAAAGATGACTTGGAAGAGAATGCAGGTGTTCTCCCTTATTTATATGTTAGAGGTGAGGTTAGTTTGGGTAATTTGACCGTGTGGTCCCAAACCTGTGTTGCCCTAACATGTGGCGACCTATGACGGCATGAAAGCGATGGCTCTGAGAAGTGGGCGGCATGACAGGTACGAGGTGCATGCTGCCACTGTGTCAGAGGTTGTTGGCGAGGGCTGCGCATTGGAAGGCTCAAGATCGGTCCTGCATGCGTACAGACGTCTTACCAAGGGGGTAGGTCATACCCGAGCGCGAGTGACGCTCGAAGGGGCGCACGAGAGGACCTTCCCTGGCAGATGACCCACGAGCGTCGATTATACGAGTGTCAGAAAGTAGGCGTCCTCGTGGGGGCCTCCCTGGGAAGGGTGGCCCTGAGGACCGTGGCGTGAGCGTTAGGCTCGATAGCCTGAACCCCCTGCTTGAATAGTTAGCGGAGATTCGTGGGCCTGCATCGGTCAACAAGTGAATGGGTTGGGTTGGCCCACGAGCCCATTAATGCGAGCGTCCAAGCCCTAAGTTGGTAGATGGCGACACGTGGACGGCTCTGGTACGAGCGTGGTTTTATGTCCCATCAGATTCCACACATTTGTGTGATGTAGAGATTTCCACATCTCTTACATATTCTTAGAAATTGTTATAAGGTCCCTCATTACTACCTATAAATACCCTTGAAGAGAACCATTTCTAACTCAGAAATTCCCTCACTTCTAACACACAAATCCCTCTTTTCTCTCCCCTCAACCTCACGCCACAATTCCCCTCTCCAAGAGACATCAAGGTTAGTTTTTGTGCTTTAATTTATGCTTTAATTTATGTCTTATTTTATATTTAAAATATACAATTTAATTTATATTTTATATGCTTTATATTATGTTTAGAAATTCATGATAAGAATTTTATATTGTAGGAATTCATATTTCATGAATTAAAGTTAGAAATTTAATTTGTAAAATGCATGTTTATTGTATGAATTTATTTGAATATGTGTTCATATATTCATAAATATGTTCTTGAATATTAGAATGAATGCATGCTTAGGTAATTTAATTAAGAATTATTTTTCATAAGAAATTTATATATTTTGCTACATTATGTCTCAAATCTTATGTTATGAATATGAAATTGAATAAGAATGATCATGAACTTATATGAACACATTCATATGACTAAGAACATGTTCATAATGTTCTTAAATAGATAATGGTGCACCTGTGATAGTGTGTGTATGTGTGTGTGTAATTTTATGTTATAAAGTGTTTAATTCTTAAGAATTTGAATAGTAAATGTTTTTAATAGTAACTTTGACTTTTTGGTCAACGTGTATTAATATTATTTCGAAATTAATATAAAATTAATTAAAAATTGAGTTTTAGAAATTTTAAAGAAGGATTCCGAAAATCGGCAATCTTGTAAATGTTTTCTAAAACATGACCTACATTATCAAGTTAAACCCTAAATTCCATTTCAAATACTTATAATTAGGATCATAATGTGATTAATAAATATTTGATTAATTAAAAGGCTTCATAAAACATGATTAATTAATTAAATTCCCTTAAACGGTTAAAATTATGGTTTACCGGGAATTCTATGACGTGTTACAAAATATGCACCTTATGTGATTATTTGATTAGAATACTATGTACCTTATGTGCTTATTTAATTAGAATAAAGAACCTAGTCCTAAGCCTATAGTAATTAATACTTTCAGGCACACTGGAATCCACATTACAATGTCTGACTACCGGTATAGGTGAGGGTTAAAATGTTTTCAACTGGAATCATGTTATACATATGTATCTATATAAAAACTATTTCCAAGCCTAGCTATCATTTTGATTTACTACCCTATATACATATTATTGTACTACAATGTCCCTCTTAAGAGAAAAATACTTTCATGACGGAATCAACATTTTACTAGGACATTATATATTTCAAGTCCACTTTATTAAAACATTGATTCCGGGTTATGCAAGCAAAATATTATTCTTGATTCATGTTACGGGCCCCGGCTGTATCCGTAGCGAGCAATTACCCGGAAGGTATAGGGCCAAGGGTATTGTTGGTGCTGCGGACTGCCACCAACTCTTAGTAGTGTTTTAGCTGGAGGTTAGCTACTCCACGCCAAGAGATTAAGGGAGAGATAGCTGCCTCCCGAATAATGTTCATGGTCTCTAGGGTTTGATCCCCTATTGACACCAAGGAGTAGTGGAGGTATTATCATATTGGATTTTATTAAAGTACTGGTGCCTTGATCAGTCCGGTACTGTTTTACCAATTATTTAAGGAGTTAAGGATGGAGAGGCCTAGCTTGCAGGCATTAAAGTTCTTGTTATAGACAGTTCATGTTTCTACAAATATTCCAAATTACCCCAATCCCTATTTTAATAATTATTATGAACCGTTTCATATTTCTTATATCCTATTGCTAATATTTTAGATCAGGATCTCCTTGATCATATAAATATATATACGTATATATATAAACTAACATACCCCCTTCACTTAGTCACTTTGACTAACGCTCTCGCCTACTTTAAAACGTATGATTTCAGGAATCAAGGAACGACAACTAGAGGTATCTTGAAGCATTACAATAGTAGGTTGGATCCGATCCTAAAAGTACACTGTCTTGAGCTTATTCTCTGTAGAAACAAACTATCTCATACTTTGTCCTTGCATGTTAACCTGTTGTACTCTTTTGCGAACTACTTTGATCAATAATGATAATCCTTATTCCTTATACGTTATCCTCCCCGTTTATTGGCAAAGTTTGAATCTCCTTATCTTCCGCTGCACTAGGACATGCATTCCACTCATGTATTATCTTGACCGTTCGCCGTAGTATTTTCTGAGTGTTGGGTCTAACCACCACTTGGGGAATATTGCGGTGCGGGGGTTGTAATGCTGGGGAGGCGCTACATCCATACTAATATTCTGGCGAAACATCAAGAAAGGTTTCTGAAAGTTCATAACCTATCCCGATATCCGACCATAACCATCAAGTACCTCCTTAATACCCTCGAACGCCGTTCTATTAGCTTTCCCACAGATCATGGTATCGTCGGCGAAAAGGAGATGTGAAACTCGAGGAGCCTGTCGACACAACTACTCCGAATAGGATTCCCCGCCGTTCTAAGTCCTACAGAAGAGAAGAAAGAACTTCAGCGTAGAAAAGAAATAGATAAGGCGAGGTAGGATCCCCTTGACGGGGACCCCTCTCGGGGACAAGAGAGCCAAATTCACCACCATCTAACAGAAATGAATAAGAAATGGTCGACACACACATCATGATGCGATTAATAAAAACAAAATGAAAACCTAACCTGACCCTAACCCATTCGAGAAACCTCCATTCGACCCGGTCATAAACTTTGCTCATATCGAGCTTCAGGTTGAAGTAACCTTCCTTTCCTCGAGCCTTACGCTTAATCTCAAAAGCTACAAACATATTATCACAGATAAAACGGTTGGGAATAAAAGCAGATTGGCAAGGGAAAATGATCACATTTAGGGATAAGCACAACATTGCATGAGCTAATAAGACGGAATTGGGTAATAACTTCAGGAGATTTACATTTAGGGATAAGCACAACATGCGTGTAATTCAGCTTTTTCTCAAAATTTTCATAATTCAAGAAGTCAAGCACACAAGCAACCACATTACGTCCCATAATATTCCAATAGTGCTGAAAGGAAAAAGGAGGAAGGCCATCCGGGCCAGGGGACTTGAGGGGGTACATGCTCTTGAGGGCTGTGATTACCTATTTAGCTGCATACGGCCTCAGAAGTTGCTGACTCATGTCATCGGAAACCCTCCTGCTCAAGCAAGCCATCCCTGTATCAATCAAATCATCATTACATCCGTTTGAGGTAAAGATTTGCCCAAAATAATCTTCTATAATACCCTTGATACCCTTCTCCGAGCTGTAAAAGTTCCCTAAATTATCTCGGAGTGATTCAATGTGGTTGTTTCTTTCTCTCTGCTTTGCTTTCAAGTGGAAGTACTTAGTGTTACGGTCACCTTCCCGTAGCCACTGTGCCTTGGCTCATTGTTTCCAAGAAAGTTCCTCGCTAATTAAAATAGACTCCATTCTCGAGCGTAGCATCTGCTCTTCTCACTTAGAAACTGCAGTTATAGTGCCCATTCGGAGCTCACTAATTTTCTTCTCAGTGAGGAAACTTCATCCTTCTATCTAACCCGACTACGCCATCGCTAATTAAGTAACCCAATGCGATATTTCTCGTTGGTATTAAGGACTGCCCCGGTCGGAGAACTAGCCAATGAACTTTCCCATGATTCAGTAATAATTCTGGTGTAAATATTAGACTTCACCCAGCAGGCCTCAGACCGGAAAGGCTTCCTTTTCTTTCTATCATTTTTCTTAGGCTTCGAGAGGGAGGTCAGGATAGGACAATGATCATAGCAAGAAGCAGTTAGGTGGTTCACGTAGGCCTCAGAAAACGCATCTCTCCAAGAATCGAAAGCAACGAAATGATCCAATCTGGCTCTTAGAGTATCCGAGTCAGCACTATTTTTAACCCACGTGAATGAAAACTATAAATCAGAGAGCCCAGCATCCTGAAGTGCTTCCTCAAATTCAGCCATTTGACTCTACGATCTATCATTTGCTCTCTTTTCATCGTTAGAGAGAATTTCATCGGAGTCTCTGCTTACCAACCACGAAAGAGATGACTTATGACTGAGATTACGAAGGAGGCCCCAAGTGATCCACCTGTTCTGTCTTTCAGGGGCACCATAGAAACTCGTAAAATGCCATGAGTCAACACCATCACTATTAGCTACAACCACATTAATATGATTCTAAAAATAACTCTGGATAGAAACCCCGATGTCTTTTCGCCGAAAGAAAGCTAAACCACCACCTTTACCAATAACATCAACATTAAAGCCATTCATATTCAACTTCAATTTCAGAAAATCAACACGCTGCCTTCTATGTCTAGTTTCAGAGAGGAACACTATCGAGGGGTTATGGTCTCGAATAAGAGACCGGAGATTGTGAACTCGCCAGGGACCCCCCGTACCCTGGCAGTTCCACCTAATACAACTCATTGATCCCGGTGGGACTATCTAGCAGTCTTCGCCGATATATTCGTTATGTCTGAGAGAGCAAGAGGATAGGAATGTGGGAGGATGGAAGAGGTAGGGGAGTTTTGAGTGATGGATGGGGGGAGGAGGTTTCATCTTCTTAGTACAGGTCTTACTCCAAAACTTGCGAACTTTCGAATTTGAAGGAGGGGAATGTACGGGTAAATTAAGCTGTAGAGGAATATCGAAGAGATGCTCTTCAGATAAATGAGGGAGTGACAACGTAGTTTGGCTATGAAGGGAGCTCGCGGTGGGGTCTGTGGTCGGGTTTAGGAGGAGGTTCAGCTGGGTGGAATTTTTGGAGTCAGAGATTTTTAATCTTTGACAGACCAGGCTAGTATTCTTTTTGGATTCAATGGAGCAGCGGTGTTTAATTTTATGGTTATCTCCATAATGTTGTGGGATTATGGTGAGGAAGGTTGGGGGGATATGTGCCGGATGGGGCCCAGATTCGGGAGAAGTAGTATTGTGGGGAAAGTGGGATGATGAGTGATGAGCGTATAAAACGATTTGGGAATTAACCAGTTGGCTACTAGTACTGTTGTTATCAAGCTTAGGGAGAGAGTTGGGGGGGGGGGAGGGTAAGGTTATCAGTGGTGGCACCAGTTCTAGAAGTGGGGGAGATATGGGTGGTACGTTGGTTGAGGGGGTTCGTATCATTGGCTCTTGGCTGGTTGGGTGAGGGGATGGTCAGTGATTTCTGAGAGAAGATACCACGGTCTGAGGAGGGAGATCCGCGGGGGGGGGGGGGGGGGGGGGGGAGGGGGGGGGGGGAGGGGGGGAGGAGTAGGGAGCTTGGAGCCATGGACCATAAGGGAAACTCGGCGCAGGGTCAGAGAAATCTTCTTCATACCGTAGTAGGAAAAACTTGTTGACGTGATCACATAGCCCGTACAAGTAGCAAAAATTCGACAATCTTTCATAAGTTATAGAAACCATTATCTCTTTGCCTCCTGGGTCCATCAGGGACAAACATCTAACCAGAGGGTCGGTCATAAGAATGCCAACCCGTACTCTGAGATAGCTAGTAGAAGTGGCAGTTCCTAAGGGTGGTGAGAAGGCTCTAAAGACACCAATCTTGTTCGCAACTAATTCGGCAATAGCCCAATTTCTGTATCCCAATGGCAGCCCATGTAAATGCATTAAAAAATTGCATTTGTCCAACGAGAGATTAAGAGGATCTTCTCCCTCCTGAATTGGCCTGAGTATTAGAGGATACTTATCAAAATTCCATAGAGAGCTCTCCAAGACTCTTTGAAGATCAAGTTTGTGATTGAACTTGAACAGAAAATGATCATTCCCAATTCTCGATAATTCCATTCCTTTTACTAGGTTCACAGATCTGACCATAGTTGCGCGAAAGAAATCAAAATGGATAGACCTTCTAGTAAACATCCTGCCTACGAGAGATAAGGAGTAATCCTATTTAATCACCCCCCATGAAGTAACCGGAATAGTCAGATTCTCAGACTCTTTAGCCGTTAGGGAGATGGCCTTAGTGAGTTTTACTAGTTCCTGTTCTGAAGACTCATCTTGATTATCTGAGTAACTGGTAGATTCCATAATATTCCGATGACAAGAGCGTTCAACTCTGATTCATGTAGCAGCGCAGAAAAACCTGGAAACGAGAACTAGGGTTAAGAAGAGAGAAGCAATAAAGTACTGCAGAAAAGAAAGAAAACAAATTAAAAAGCGCAAGGAAGAGAAATGAAGAAAGGCCCCGGTTATGACGGCACGGTGAACAGCGGCCGTCGTTATGGGCTTCGGCTGACGGGACTACGACTAATTTAGGGTTTTGAAAGGGGTAACGACTCTCATATGAGAAGGGATACGGCTCTCATACGAGAAGGGTTTTTTTTTTATCTCGGTTATGAGATATTGAAGTTTTTGAATGTTAACTAGTGTCAAAATTTATTTATTTTTTCTTTGAGAAGGCAAAATAAGTCAAGTTGGAGCATTTTATTTTTATTATCTTGCTACTTTAAACTTGTAAGAAAGCATAATAATCAGTTTGATTTTTGAATACTTCTAGATACATGTGGATGCCTCTGCCTCAGATCATATGGCAGTAATCGTTTCTCTAAAGGGAAATTAGGAGAATATGAGGATGGTTAGTAGGCAGTCTGAGTTCAAACTTGAAGGAGCTTAGCTCTAGTCGGAAGATAATTGTATGGATGTGTTAAAAGTTGTTGGAGTTTGGCTAGGGAGTCGAAAAAGGCTAGGAGAGCTTGGCACAAGATTGGGGCTTGTCAAAAGGGAATGATGAAGTGGCGTAAGAAGAATTTCATTGAGCCTAGAAAAAGAATTAAGCAACTTGATGAACAATTGAATGATCTCAGAAAGGGTGTTATTATTGACGCGAGTAAAGAGGAGGAACGTAAAATTGGGATAGAGATTTCTGAATGATATGCAAGGGAGGAGATGGTGGTGCCAACGGTCTAAAGCACACTGGCTCTGGAAA
The DNA here is from genome assembly GCA_037501455.1 of Lantana camara. Taxonomy (NCBI): domain Eukaryota; kingdom Viridiplantae; phylum Streptophyta; class Magnoliopsida; order Lamiales; family Verbenaceae; genus Lantana; species Lantana camara. The sequence goes on along the minus strand of CM074857.1, from coordinate 93,956,519 downwards.
GGTGATCGCAACATTAATTATTTATTCTCTAGAACAAAGAAATAATAATAAAAAAAATAAGATAACAAAGTTAATGGATGATGGAGGGACACAGAGAACTCAAATTCATGAAGTACGACAGATTATGAAAAAATATTTTGAAATGATGTTTACCTCTAGTTCGGTGGGAAGTGATGATATTGATAGTGTGATAGAGAATTTGCAATTCAAAGTAACTCGAAGTATGAATGAGAAGCTCATCGCACTGTACACTGCTCCACTCTCAAGTCCATGTTCCCCCCTTAAGGCCCTCAGACCCGATGGTATGTCTCCCATTTTCTTTCAAAACTTCTAGCAATTTATGAGAGATGAATGGTTGGTTGTACTCTAAAATTTCTTATTTTGGCCATTGTGATATTGTCCTAATTTCTAAATGCAAAAATCCCACTACTATGAATCATCTCTGACATATTAGTTTATGTAACGTCATGTATAAGATTGCCTCTAAAGCAGTGTCTATCCGTGTTAAGCCTATTTTAAAATCTGTGATATCCCCTACTTAAAGAACTTTTGTCCCAGGTCGTTTGATTACAAATAATGTTTTAGGCACTTTTGAGTTTAACCATTTCATAAAGTAAAAAAAAATAATAATAATAATTAAAAAAAATAAAAACAGGGTAAACACTACAGAGGGTATTTCAGTGTAGGGTATTTCAGGTCCTATTGATCTATGGTAAAGTCTCGGGACAGTGCGTAAATTATGAGAAATCCAAGGTAGTTTTTAGCCCAAACACTACAGAGGGATTAAGAGAGGAATTGGCTATCAAGTTAAGGGTGGGAGTGGTAGGGAAACATGATAAGTATATGGGTTGCTGACGATGGTGGGAGCATAAAAAAAAAGTCTTTGCAAGTATTAGGGATAAGGTGTGGAATCGAATACAAGGGTAGGGTGATAAGATGTTGTCTTAGGAAGGAAGGAAGGTCCTAATTAAAGCAATTCTATTGGCCATTTCGACCTATTCGATGAGTTGTTTTAGACTTCCGGATACTCTTTTGACGGAGATTAACTCAATGATAGCAAGGTTCTAGTGGAGTGGTAGTGGAGATTCTAAGATACACCAGACTAAGTGGGATAATCTTTATCATTCAAAGGAGATTAGGGGCATGAGATTTCACGATCTGAAGGTGTTTAACATGACACTTTTGGCAAAGCAAGGATGAAGATTGATTACGGAGCCAAGTAGCTTTTTTACTCAATTACTACGGGCTAGGTAGTTCCCCAGTGAGGATTTTTTTTTTCGGCAAAGATGAGGTCTAGGCCATCATTCACCTGGTATCGTTTGATGTTTGCTAGACCTTTGCTTGAGTTTGGCACGAGATGGAAAGTGGGGATTAGTATGTGTACACGAATTTGAGAGGATAAGTGGTTGTCGAGGCCGGTTACTTTCAAGCCTTTATTGTTATTACCTCACATAGAGGAACTAACTTATGTGAGATAATTAATTACGTCGGAGATGATGTGGGATGCGGAGTTGATAATGGGTAGCTTCAACCCTACGGATGTTGAGCAGATGCTATCTATACCGATTGGTACGACAAACAATTTGGATCGAACGGTGTTGCATTATGACAAAAATGGACGCTTCTCATTGAAGTTTTCTTATAATGTAGCACGCACCAATTTTAAGGCAGTGGAAGAGAGCGTGGTATCATCTCAGTCGGGTTGATGGAGCTTTATGCGTCACTAGAGAGTTCTGAGCTTCATGTTTATCTTTAGCGTCTCACGTCTATGTAAGGAGCTGCTACCTACTGGTGCTAATCTAAGAAAATGAAGAAGTTCAGAAGGGGTTTGTTATCCGTGGTTCAGTGAAGAGGATGAGCATACATTCCATGTATTTCTTTCTTACTCCTTTAGGAGACAATACTGGCCTGTCTTGGGTCTAACATGGAGAATCTTATCTTCATGGCATGGAAATGGAGAGAGTTGGGTAAGGTTTGTGGTGGAAAATCTAGAGGCGAAAGGGAGTGATAAGTTCGCGGTGATGGCCTGGTTTCTATGGCAGAATAGAAATTCACAATGGGCGGAAGAGAAAGGGATGGATGTAGAGGGTTTGATGGCGGATGTTGGGCATTTTTTTGAAGCTGGCCGGCGGATTTTGCAAGTGGCTGCACTAGCAGAATTTACCCCTAACATCCTTGAGGGGTTCCAATTGGAACTTTAAAACAGTTTTGTGTTTGAAAAGTAAATAGATGCACAACAAGATAAGAAATATTTGCCGAAGTAAAAAAGACATGATGAGTTTTTAAAGGGAAATTTATTAAGAGCTTTTGAATTCACAAACAACACTTTGTGAATTCCTTACACAACCCAAATAGGATAGATAAATCCCTTTTAGTCTATCTATCTTACAACTCACACAAAAGAAACTACCTCAAATACCACCCTTAGTATCTGAACTACCAGAGGAGTATCTCCTCTATCCTCAACCCTCAAAACACACCCTGGAGTTGAAACCCAGAGAACCAAGTCTCTTACAAATGTATCACACTCTTACAAAAGCTCTCACAGACTAAACTTATTCTCCATTTTGCTCTGTTAAAAGTGTTATCTTGTCTTGTGAGAGTTCCCGAATATATAGCCGCTTCAAGATTTTGAGTCACATAGTAAGTATCCATTGGAGACCTTGATTGTATAATCCCTTGATTGGTGAAATCATCATCTCCATGATTCCATGTTTATTCCTTGATACCTGCATGGTTAGAAGGCAAGTGCATAGTAATGGAAAGGTTGGCTTAAGGATGACACAAGGAGAGAGATCACCAAAAGTATCCCAATAACCCCACTACAAATCCGATGGAGCGCGCCCTTGGAGCGGAGTTTAAAAGTGAACTTAGATGGTGTTATTTTTGAGTAGGAGAAATATGTTGTGCTTGGCTTGGTGGTTAGGAATTTCAGAGGCGAAGGTATCTATTGGCAAAGTTTACGGTTGGAAGGAGCATGGGATCCGAAGATAGTGGAAACGATGGCAGCAGGGCAAGCAACTAGTGTAATCCGATCAGAAGCTTACCAAGATGTAGTCATTGAAAATGATTGTGTGAACTTCATTGTAAAGTTACAAAGATGCATGTGATGAGGATCCTTCAAGCACCAGAGTAATTTTGGATGAAATTCACCCTATTCTTGTGCACACTCTGCTGGGTGGCGGGCCCGAATCAGAGTGACGGTATAGCGCAATATTTCAAAAAAAAAATTCGCCATAACCTCGTTATCAAAATATTTCTAAAATATTTTAATATACAGTAGAACAAATTGGGCAGAATAACTCTAATATATAGATGCATCGATAATATAATTTTAAATCGTATAACATATAATCATAATATGCAAATAATAATTTTGGCAGCATAACAGTATTACCGTACTGCAAAAATTGGCTACCAATGACACTTTTCCAGTAAGTCGATTTTCTTGTGAAACCGGCAGAGCTTTCCCGCAATTTCCCCGGTTAAGATTTTGGAATGTGGGTTCCGGCAGTATTTTGCTAAATACTTTGAGAAAATACCTTTTTAGAAAAACAACCTTTTTCCAAAACTAGAAAATCCCTATTTTCTAATAATTAAGCGGATTATATATTAATTATATAACCACCGAATTAAATATAATTAATCCTTTAATTAAGGATTAATTATAAAAACTAGAGAGAGAAAAAGTGTGCCGAGAGCACTTTGAAATTTGCCAAATTTTCCATAAAAGGAACTGAGAAATCTGATGATTGAATTCAAAAAATGGACAACCTATTTATAGGCACAAATATGGGACTCATTCGCCATTTTTTGAATTTTAGTCTTGCGCCCCAAGTTCGGACAACCAATATGAAGATGCCACGTGGAAGCTTGGAGCGCAAGGAGTGCAGCGGCTCCGACCACGTGGCGACACGTGGTTGCACTGGCCCACACTCGCCGCCCATGTGGTGGCTGTGTGCTTGGCGCGTGTGGCACGCACGCCACAACAGGCAGTTGCCACGTGTCAGGCCGGTTCGGTCCGACCAGCGGCTCAACTCTTTGAACCAGGTATGGTCCGGCTCAGTTCGGTTTGTCGGCTTTGCAATATGGCACTCCCTTGTTACGACACGTGTCCAGGTCGGTCCACCTTGGACCGATCCTAACCGACCCATATCCGAACCCATGCTCCGACCCGGCCCGCTCCAAGACTCTATCTGGATCGTTCATGCATGCTGACGCGGGTCAATCTGGGCCTTCCGTGTGGCACGCCACGCGGACGCTTCGTCAGCGCCACACAACCCTGATTGGCTGACGTGACTTAACATGTCAGTTGACACGTCAACGACCCACCAAGTCAGCATGCCAAGTCATTGAAAAAACTTTTTTTTTTTGAAAAAATTTTATTTTCTCCGAAATAAAATTTCGGGCATTTCCAACTCTTTGGAATTTAATTTATTTTCTCAAAATAAATCCCTTGGCTATTTTCAAACACTTTGAAAATTTATTTCTCTATCTCCTTTTAATATTTTCTTTTTGATCTTTATTGGGGCTTGCGGGGGGACCTGCAGGACTAATTAATTTTAGCTCCAAACGGGTCAATCTATTATCATCTCATGACAATAATTAATTATCATTTAATAATATTTAATTCCACTACATAAATATTGTTGCACTCTAAAATTAATTAAATTATTCACGAATTTGTCGATCTAAAATAATTTTGCATTTTACTCCTCTGTACAAATATCAATGAAAAATAAATCAATACTACTATCAATTTATTTTTCACTTCCCATCTGAAATTCTTGATTCTCCTTAAGTCCAAATTCCATGTATGTGAAACACATTCAACATACAACTTCGGTGATGTACAAACGAAATACTTTGGCCAAAGCTTTAATTTAAACTTTTTGCAAATCTATTTCAGGGATATCTTTTAGCCTTCCAGCAAGGCTACAAATTCCTCGATCAGTATTTCTCTTTAGCACATTTCATGGAATCACCAAACGTATAAAGTATTTTGGCCATCCATTACTGAGACCTCACTTCTGAGTACATCACAGTGATTAACACTACATGCCTAAAGTAGGAACACTGTCAGGATTAAGAGTCCAATGCTTCCCGAGATTTTTGTTCATTTTAGATAGCAGTATAAAATGAACAATCTCAGTGGTCCAGTTCGATGTTTCCAATCTCATTGAAAATCATCAATGTGTTATAATCGGAAACTCCATTTCCCTATAATGAAAGACTAATCATCTTATATAACACATTATAGTCTTGATAAGAACATTTTCTTATCATACCGATTGGAACTTTAATGACAAGTGATTTTGGTATTTAAAATCTCTTCCTATGGAAAACATTTCATATAAAAAAACCATCACACGTCATTAATTATTAAATTTGTAAAATACTCATAACTAGCTATGATTTCAATTTTATTAATCCAAAATATTTACAATATAATTGGATTTACAGGGCACTAATCCCAACACACTCACAGCTTTACCTTCTCTTTTATCCATTGAGAAGGGAATAAAGTTTCTCACCACTTGGCGAGATTGATGCTTGATGCAAGTTATGTAAACATGGAACTCCTTGGTTTAGTATCATCTAGTTTGGTAGAAGGATTATGATGTAATGCTTTCTCTGCCTCCGTCTTTCAAAAAGAAAAAAAAACAAAGATCATATTGTTCTTTTTGTATTGTTGGGCACCTAAGGTTTTTGATTTCATGGAACTCCCCAATCAAGATATTTGCTTGTCGATAATATTATTTGTTGACTATCTAACAAAGAAATAGAACCCACAAATTTTACTTCGAAGAATGGGGATTGAAATATGGGGCAGTTAATAAAGAGGACCAAAAATGTTGAAAAGTTATCCTAAACACCCTAGTTCGAAAAATCTATGTTTGAGATCACCAATACACAATATATTTTTCCTAAACCCCCTAATCTACCTTTAGCCCAAATTTGATTTCCCCAAATCTCTACTTTACCAAATCTCACCAGCCATCACCGGAGTCTTCTTTTTCACTCTTTCTTTGCGCGATTGGTGCCCTAATTTTATTCTGGAGACGGTGAGCAGGACAGTAAAGCATATCAGCGGAACTGTATGAAACCTTTTGCCGTTCTAGATTTGAATCTATCGATGTTGTAATATGTCCTGTTCTCTGTGTGCCTAATTTGTTTGGATTGTTCTGTTTACATTTCATTTTTATTTTGATATCTTTGCAATGTGCAATGTTTTTCTGGAAAAGATTGTTAGTTTGTTTTTTCGTGCTTTCTTTTTTTTGTTTCTTGATGCCAACTAATGCTTCAATGGTTGTTAATGGGCAGATTATCTTGTTAATATGTTTCTTTCAACATCATCGGCGCAGGGTGAGTCAAGGTCGTTCTGTTATTGTGGTGTTGCGCCCGTGTTTTCACTTCTGAGACTCCCAAAAATCCTCATCGGAGGTTTGCTAAATGTCGCAAGGGAACTTGTAGTATGTGGGTGTGGATTGATCCAGAACTGTCCCCTGAAATGAGAGCACTTATCGCCAGCTATAACAAAAAGATCGCTGTCTGGGATGCTGAAATCAAACTTCTGAAGTTGAAGTTTAATTATCTGGCAGCTCTTCTTCTTGTCTCATGGCTAGCCTTCCCAGTACGATGCTTTATTTGGTTGCTCTTTGTTTAAGATTAAGGGTGATTCTTCATTTTTGGTAATATATTTACCCTCGGTCTTAATCATACATTTAAACAAGTATGTAAACATTTGCTGTGTATTTTGGGTTATTTATTTTCTCGTTTGACGAATGGGGGGAATTAAAAGCTGGGTTTGTAGAGTCACGCCTTCGATATTTGGAATTAAAAGTTGGGTTTGTAGAGTCATGCCTTGGATTTTTGGAATTAAAAACTGGTTTTGTAGAGTCACGCCTTGGATTTTTGGAATTAAAAGCTGAGTTTGTAGAGTCACGCCATGGATTTTTGGAATTAAACAACTAACTACAAATTATTTTGAGTCACTAACTAGAAATGAACGTACCACTAACGTACCACTAAGTCTGTATTAATTGTTTACAAAATTTATGAATATAATTCAATAACATTACATAAACATACAAAAGTTACCATTATAATTCAATAACATTACATAAACATGTAAGTATCCACAAATATGTTACCATGAAGTCTTTCAAATTATTCTTCAGTGTTATTGAGTTATGATGGTAACATATGTAGGTGTCCACAAACATGTAATCATGAAATCCTTCCAATTATTTTTGAGTGTTATTTAATGATGATGGTAACTTTTGTGAACAATAATTAAAGACTTAGTTGTACGTTCATTTCTAGTTAGTGACTCAAAAAAATTCGTGACTCTACAAACCCAGCTTTTAATTCCAAAAATCCAAGGCTTGACTCTACAAACCCAACTTTTAATTCCAAATATCCAAGGCGTGACTCTACAAACACAGCTTTTAATTCCAACTTTTAATTCCAAAAATCCAAGGCGTGACTCTACAAACCCAGCTTTTAATTCCAAAAATCTAAGGCGTAATTCTACAAACCCGGCGTGACTTTACAAACCCAGCTTTTAATTCCAAATATCCAAACCCAACTTTTAATTCCAAATATGCGAGGCGTGACTCTACAAATTGTGAATTTAGTTACGCAATAACACTACATCACTCAAGAAACTGTTAGTTAAAGCTCATTATCAACCATTGTACATTTCTGATTCATCATAAATTGTATCATAAAGAAAGTTAACAATTACAAACTAAAAAATCATTAGTTCATTCCTACAAGCTGCTGACAACCATATTTCAATAGCATGTGGGCGATGTGAACACGGTATTCGGCGATGGGGACTCATTTTACAAACTGGTTAAACTCTGTGGTGTCCTTTGCAAGTGACTCCACGTAGAGGCAAATAAACGCCCTACAGTCCAAGCTTTTTGGTGCTGGAGTACGGAATGTAGTGGGTTGTGGGTACTTTTCAGTAATTTTGCTAATACTCTTGTATTCCCAATATGATTTCATAAAACAACTCCATACCTTTTCCTCGAGGCGTGTTTTAGGTGAACTCATGGAGTTGTATGCAAAGAACTTCTTCTCCATTGTGTTATACACAACCAAATGCCAATGATTGGTAGTGTGCAATGGGAATATAACGTACCGGCATGAGTCAATGACACCGCTGTTGATCATTTCCAGTTGCAGCAATGCATAATTCCTCAATTTGGGGTCTTCAAGAAATTTACCCATCATTTTCACTGACAGATAGTGGCTTCTCGTGGATCATTTTGCTAAATCTATTACATGTTGCGTGAGAAATGAAGAAGCACAATAGATTTTGTGGGATTTTTGGGGAATGTAGTCACTACCCATCAGTATATCGAAATAGGCCTCGAAAACCCATTGATTCATGGACTGACCCCATATCAATCTCAGAATATCACTCGCAAATACCCGAATTTCATTACCACAGACATATATCACCTTATCACTGGCCAAAAAATAAAATAAAATAACGCATTGATACTAAATTGATTTACAAATTACTAAACTATTTATGCATTAAAAAAAAAAAACTTACTTGAACGTCGCAGAGTAGGCATCAATGATCCTATCGATCATGGTAAGGGCTTCATCATTCAAAGATGCACGCCCATCAAAATCCTTTCTACCTAAAAGCGACTTCAAATCTCTGTCAACAGAATAAATTGGGGCATCAACATCATCAGCCTCATCAACAACATGAGCTGCTTCATGAGGGAACGCAACAGCATCTTGACAAACTAGCACCGCATCTCGCTCAACCTCATCAGTAGCAACTCCCTCACCCTCATCAGCATCAACCCCCTCATCAACAATCCTCCATTCATTTCTCAAATAACTTAAAACGTCACAAACAATAATTTCATAAGAATATCACCTTGAAAGCTTCTCCTATTCTACATCCTTCTCTTCACTACCATCCTTCTCCTCACTACCATCCTTCTCCTCACCATCATCCTTCTCCACAGCTTCATCCTTCTCCTCACCACCATCCTTCTCCTCAGCCTCAGCATTCTCCTCACCACCATCTCCTTCAACACCTCCTACATCAGAAGCCTTCTTTCTTTTGTTAGAATTTGCTCGCTTATTAGATTTTTTTCCTCTTACCATCTTGCTTCTTCTCAGCCACCTCATCCTCTTCCACCTCATCATCAGCCTCATTTGCTAAGGCAGACCCTGGTACATCCTCTACACAATCTAGTAACCTGAGCTCCCTTCTATCAGCAGGTTTAATTTGATTTAGCTGCAAACAAACGATTCAATTGTATAATATGAGCAGCTAGGTCTGCATAATTCATGTATACATAACGTTTTCAATCATAATGTATACTTACGTCGGATAAGGTTAGCTTGCTGAAACGCTTTTCAATTTTCTTCTTCTGTGCAGGCAAAGTACTCTTCTGCCACTAAAAAAAACGTGGAAAAGCCTGCACCACTACGGCATGCCCACAGGATGGAAAATGCTCATGGAACCAAGCCTGGATTTAAAACATATTAGGGGGATCAAAAAGACAAAGTCAGCAGCTTACATATAAAAACCGTTTTATCAAATATATATTCTTACCATTAGCCCCATAGTACATCCGTCAAGAAACTGTTTGTCATCATCTTTAAACTTCTCAATTGACAAAACTAAAAAGTTATAAACAGCAGCGCCCCAAACGAATCGGTCGATATACTTAAGTCATCTACATAACATATCAGACCAATTGGCAGCTTAAGGCTACTGTATGGAAACAAAAATGTAGAAAAAACAAACAATATAAACATTCTTGCAAAATCATTGATGTCTTCGGCATCACTCCTAGAAGCCAAGCCCTGTAACCTGGCCAATATGTTAGAACATGTTACTGATGGGATGCGGGCCCACAACAGTAGCAGTCCGGGACCACATTTTAAAATTTTTATTATAATACAAGTATTAAAATATTTCTAAAACATTTTAATACAAAGCGGAAGACTTAGCCGGATCTACTCAAGTATATACATGCAATTGATAATAAATTTTAAATCACTTAAGCAGATAAATATCTAACATGCAATTAACACTTAAGAGCACATAATTTATCATGCTTAAAATAAAATAACTGTAAAATATTACCGTACTGCAAACATCGCTATCTAACGGCATTTTTCCAGCTCCTTGCCCACTCGTGAGACCGGCAGAGCTTCCCTGCAATGACCCCAGGGACACCCTCGGAGTGTGGGCTCCGAAAGTATTTCTCTAAATACTTAGAGAAAATAAACTTTAAACTAGAAAACCCTTTTCAGGGTTTATTCTCCCGAAATTAGGCGTTTTATACAAACACCTAATTAAAATTAATTCCGAAATAAATCGGAATTAACTAGGAGAAAAATGGGACTTGGTTTCAAAGCCAAAATTTGGCCAAAACCATCCCAAAACTGAATATGAGAAATGGCAAGGGGATCAGCCTATTTATAGGCAAAAACCTGAGGGCAAAATGGTCATTTTATGTACAAAAGTAAGGGTAAAATAGTCATTTCACATCCCCATTTGCGTGTACAACTTGGACACAAAAACCGAGGATACCACGTTGAAGGTCTCGTCGCCGCGGATCCAACGCCACCAACCACGCGTCGACACGTGTCTCCACGCGCCCCCACGCGCCGCCGGAACGCCGCCAAATGGTTGGCGCGTGTTGGTGCGCGTAGAGGGCTCCAGAACGTGACACGTGTCCGGGTTTGACCCGGACCCGGTCCGACCCTGCCCGAAACCCGACCCGTTGACCCGACACCCTGACCCGTTTGACCGACCCGGTCCGATCAAATCTGGACCGTTGCTTTCGCACTGACGTGGCGCGATCTGGGACGTCCACGTATCGCACACGTGGCGTGCCACGCGGCTGCCCAGTCAGTGCCTCATGGGCCCACCTTGCTGACGTGGCATGCCACGTCAGCTGCCACGTCATCACCGTTTTTTTTTTTCTCGGTGAAAATTTTATTTTCTCCAAAATAAAATTCCGTGCATTTCCAACTCTTTGGAACTTGATTTATTTTCTTAAAATAAATTCCTTGGCTATTTTCAAACACTTTGAAAAATTCATTTCTCTTTATCCTTTTAATATTTTCTCTCTGGGTTTTTTCAATTGGGGCTTGCAGGGGGACCTGCAGGACTAATTAATTTTAGCTCCAAACGAATTAATATATTATCATCTCATGACAATAATTAATTACCGTTTAACAATATTTAATTCCACTAAATAAATATTGTTGCACTCTAAAATTAATTAAATTATTCACGAATTTCTCGATCTGGAATAATTTCGCATTTTACTCCTCCGTGTAGATATCCATGAAAAATAAATTGCAACTACTATCATTTATTTTTCATCTCTAATTTGAAATTTATTGATTTGTCTTAAGTTCAAATTCTCTGTAAGTGAAACACATTCAACATACAACTTCGGTGACGTTATCACGCGAAGTGCTTTGGCCAAAGTCTTAATTCGAACTTTTGCAAATCTATTTCAAGGATATCTCTTACCTTCCAGCAAGGCCACAGATTCCTCGATCAATATAACTCTTTAGCACATTTCATGCTGTCATCGAATCATACAAAGTATTTTGGCCACCCGTTACCGAAACCTCACTTAGAGTATGTTACAGTGACTAACACTACATGCCTAAAACCGAAATATTATCAGGATTAAGAGTACAATGCTTCCTGAGATTTTATTCATTTTAGATAGCAGTATAAAATAAATAATCTCAGTGGTCCAGTTCGATGTTTCCAATCCTATTGAAAATCATCACCGTGTTATAATTGGAATCACCATTCCCTATGACGAAAGACTAATCATCTTATATAACCACGTTATAGTCTTGATAAGAACATATTCTTATCTTACCGACTAGAACTTTAATGACACGTGATTTTGGTATTCAAAGTCTTTTCCTATGAAACACATTTCATATGAGAATACCACCACACGCCATTAATTATTAATATGAGAAATACTCATAGCTTGTTGTAAATTCAGTTTAATTAATTCAACAAATTGAATTTTCAGGGTACTATTCCCAACAGTTACCCTACCGTTTTTGTTATCAAAATGTAGATGCCAGAATCATGATTTCACTCTAACATAAAGGTTAATGGGATGACCATCACATTGTAGTCCCAACACAATTGAGAGCTCCACGTCAGTAAAGGGTACATAGACTGCCCAAAGTTGAATGTCCGTTGGTCCGAGTTAAAACATTCCAAAATGAAACCAACGTATTTGTTTGTACCTTGAAATCCAGGATCCTTTGCCTTTGGGCATTAGTTAGCGCACCAATTCTGGCTATTTTTTCTGAAAAATACGATGGCGAACAACGACAGAGTATTTCGTCGCCTCGCGGAGGTTTATCGCGAACGCGGCATTTCCCGGAGTTGAACCTTCTTGAGCTTTGCTTCAATCGAGCCAACGGAACTAATTGACAATGAAAACTGCAAAATCTACAAATGGACACAAAATTTGTATAATTGCAAGCCCTAATGTCGAATTAAAACCTTCTAATCTGAAATTAAAAACCTAAATTGTCGAATCAGAATGGTTACTATTGTTGTAAATTTTAAACCCAAGTGCAAATTTGCCAAAAGATCAATTGTAGCATAAGGGGTCGAATCCCGAGGGAAGGGGAAATTAATGGCAATTGCTATGTGATTTCGTTAATCTAGAGACTAAGTCGAATAAATTGAGAACAATTAACTAAAAGCATAAATTAAACTAAGGGAACATTTAAACAAGTGCAAGAAATTAGTCAACAACTAAGGTAGGTAACTCAAGAGTTTAAGAAGGCTAGAGGATGATGCTTGTATAGGCTAAGTGAAGATTTATACTCAATTAACTAGAATGCTTCTCACTATTCAACCGCTAAGGTATGTTTAAGCTCCTCTCGAAGTAAAAAACGTGTATTCAAGTAAGATCAATGTCGCTCTCGTGATCATCAATTCAATACTCAAATCCAATAAGCAAGGTTGAGGCAATCAATTAATAGCGGCTTGGTATTTTCAATTGATTGCTAGAAAGCTTAATTCCAATTTAAATCTCTTTAAAAATGGTAATTAATTGTTAGGAAAAATTACCCAACCACTAGTTAATCTTTCAATTCACAAGTGATTATGAGAACAAAATTAAGTTGGCCAAACTCAAGTTTGTGATAAAAGAACATTTTCCCAACATAAGAATCAAGTCTAGTCTCTTGGGCATTTCATCAAACATCTAACCTACACCATTCATCATCCCCTTTAGCCCTAAGAATTTAGCCACTCATATTAACACAATCAACCCAAGAACAAGATGAATCATACTGAAAGTAACTCATATTCACCGATCAAGATTCAAATCATGCATCCAAGGTCAATAGATTCATCCAAGAGGCAAAATTCACTTAACTAACTTAGAAAAGAAAATTATACTATATTAGCTAAGAAAGCAATAAAGGAATTTAAATTCAAACTAAATTATCCAACGATCTTCATGGCTTCAAGGAATGGAAAGAGTGACTTCAGAATCCCCTCCTCAGCTGCCCCTTGTCACCAATTAGGGTAAGAAGTGAAGATGCCTCGAAAATCCCAGAATTAAGGCTTATATATTAGGAAAAGCGTGCTTCTGGGAGCCTTCCTCGGGCAGGGAAGTTCAAAGCAAAAACCATCCCTCGGTGGGGATGATTACAAAATTGAGTCAACGTTTAATCCATCTCCCCGGGTGAGGAGAATTACAACTAGGAAGATCCCCGGGGATCCCTTCAGTTGAAAATCTCCCAGCCCGGGGAGATAAAATCAGAAAACCCTCTGTAACAGCATCCCCGCCGGGGATCTTCCTAGTTGTAATTCTCCCCGCCCGGGGAGATAGATTAAACGTTGCCACGATTTTGTAATCATCCCTGAACAGGGACAATTTTTGCTTTGAACTTCTCTGCCCGGGGAAGGCTCCCAGAAGCACGTTTTTCGGGTGGGGATCCTGGTATAGACAGTCTTCTGATCTTATCTCCCTGGCCGTGGAAATTTATACCACAAATATTCCCCAGGTGGGGAATATAGAATTTCAACACAGAGTTAAAGAGAAATGCTCCGTTTCGTCCCGATAGCTACTCACGTGGTAAGAATACCTGAAACGATCATAGAATGCAAATAAATCTCTTGTTTTCGGGCTGAAGATACATAAATAACACCTCAACGGAGCGAAAATCAAAGACTTAACACTACACTTACCAAAGGTGGAGACACAAACCCAGTTTATTCCTCAACAACGAACGGTGTTTGTATGGAGGCCGGAGTGCTCGTCGATGGCGGTACGTATCAGTAAATCGAGGGTGAAGATTCTCAAAGATGATTTAAATGAAAGGAACCCTGATTTTTGAATTCAACAAGGGCAATACGGTCTTTTTACATGATTTGGAGTGTTTACAAAAAAATATGTTATGTATTGGGAAAGTGATGAGGCCAAATTATGCTCAGATCAGCACCGCACACGTGTCACGATCTGAAGGACCCAGAGCTCTAACGCTCGCGATAATACGCTCGTGGAATTGGCTCGACCCATTCCCTCATCACCTATACGTTCCAGACTTGCGCGCACTCGGCCCAAGTCATAAGCACAGGATCGGTCCGCTAATTCCCTTGGACGTTCGCACTATGGTCCCAAGGAACGCTCCACACTCAGATTCCCCCCTCTTCTACGCTAGGGACCCCCGCTCGGGCCCTGCACACTTTACTTCGGACCCCAAGCGCTCGTGGTCACCTCCCACGGGAACCTCTCCCGAGCGTGGCCAGCGCTCGGATTCATTGTCAAAGGGCGCTATTCGCCTCGAGGACCAATCCTACCGCCGTAAGGGGTCCCTTTCGAAGGCACTTTTAGAGGTACGGGGAGCATAGCGGAGAAGAATTCCATGCTCGCCAACGACCTCTGACACAGTGGTAGTGCGCACCTCGTACCTGGCACCCCACAGGCTTTTCAGAGCCATCGCTTTCACACCATCACATGACGCCACGTGTCTAGGGCAGTACAGGATTTGGGACCACTTGGTCAGATTACCCAAAATACCCTGGCCCCTAACATATAAATATGGGAATGCATGCACACATTCTCTAAGTCATCTTCCCCACATACACTACACAACATAAACTGGGCATTTCCACTGCATTTCGTCTTCCCCAAACTCCCTGCATTTCACCATTTTCATCGCATCCCTCCTGCACTTTCTGGTGTTATCCTAGCTGGATGAACCCACGCTTACTTGGAAACCCAGTTCCTGAGGCTCGACGCCTGTGATGGTCTTCCCTTCCTCAAACAAATCTTAAAGTGTTTGGTGTTTAAATCCCTTCAAAGTTTCTGCACCATCATTTTTGGCGCCGTCTGTGGGAAACCTTCATCTTCATCTTCGTCTCTATCAGATTCTTCCTCTTTGAGCTAGTGAAAAGTAACACCAGCAATACCAAACATGGTAACAGCTACAAGGTCAGGTTTGGTAGACAACAGGGGAGTTCTCCCTCCAGTAAATAAGGAGAATCCGGATGGCCGAGCCGCCACTTCCGCCGCACAAACTGGCAACACTCCCGTTGATGGGAGCATTCCACCAGTCACAGATGGAGGAAAAGGGAAAGAAACCGTACCGGGATCTCACCCAGATGGAGAAAATGGAGCAGGAGGATCTAGTTCTGCCATTCCGCCTGCTGCGCTTCCTCCTGCCGCTACTGCCCCCAACCCCGGTGTACTCTCCATGGCGATGCTGCCACTTGGGTAAGCTTATATGCAGCCCAGCTTGATGCCGGGCGTGATACCCATAATATAGCCCTACCAGGTGGGCACTTTGCAGCTTCCAATCTCCTTGCCCAAAGAAATTCAAGGGGTGGAGATGCCCCAAATGACATAGCAGCAACTCCAAGCGTTATACGCTCAGTACGAGGTACAGGCTACACAAAACGCCTGGAATCACTTCAGCGCCGTCTCTTTCCCCTCGAGGGTAGGTGCCCAGGTAGCTCCGCCAATGGGTGGATGGCAGACTCACCCCCTAGCTGTTGCCCAGAATGTGCTAAGGGCCCAGTCACCGCCGCCACCTCCAACACAAGGAAAAGATGTACCCCCGAGGGCTGATCAAGAGCTGCGCCCAGTGGAAAAAGAGAAAGCCCCATCCCCGAGGGGAGATGCTGAAGATGAGGTCCAATCCAGGGCCACAAGAAGAACAGGTAGGGGGGAGAAAAATGACCCTCGTCTGACCGCAGTCCATAACCAACTTGACGGGCTACAGCACATGGTGGAACAACTCTCTCAAGCACGGTCTCAAGTCCCCCATGCTGGAGACGAGAGGTCCAAGGCCAGAGACGCTCGTAACCCACGCAAACTGGTCCCTCGCCGCTGAAGGGAAGAAGATTATGAAGAGCATGACCACGAGGACGAGAACTATAGGCCTTTGACAGGCGGTTCACCCCTCATTGATGAAGTTTTGATGGCCCGTGCGGGGATGGGCAAAATCCCCACATCCGTCAACCGATATGACGGAACCACCGATCCGGCCGAGTACCTGGATCACTTCGTACATCTGATGCACCTGTACGAGCATTCCAGTCATTACTGGACAAAGGTCTTTGTCACTTCCCTCGTGGGAATGGCACAAGAATGGTACAAGAAGCTGCCCCCTCGCTCCATTCGAGGGTATGAAGATCTGACTGAGGTCTTCATGTGTCACTTTAATTCTTTGAAGGCACCAACACCCATTGCCACAACCCTCTACAGCTTGCTGCAAGGACTGAGTGAGACCCTGAGGTCCTTCATGGGCAGGTTCAATAAAGAGATCCTGCTGGTGGAAAAGCCCTCGATGGATTTCTTGAGGCATGTACTCTTTGGGGCGATTAATATGAAGAATTACGTCAGCAAGGAGTTTGTGGAGGAGGTAGCAAAGAAAAAGCCGCGCTCACTGATGGAAATCAGGGTTATAACTGACTCCTTCTTCACCCTCGAGGATATGTACATCGCGAGGGAACAGAAACTCGCAAACGCCCCTCAAACCAATTAGGGCCCGGAAGACAGAGGAGAATCCAAGAACCGCCATCGCAGTCCAGTGCCCGCTCGAAGAAACTCTCCACCCTTTTGCCGGTACGAGCGTATTCCCCTCAATAGACTTATTGCGGAAGTATATTCTATGGCGGATAAAAAACTATTCAAAAGGCCACCCAAGATGAGAGAAACTGAGACTCAGAAGCGCTCGAGAAAATATTGCGCTTTCCACAAGCAAAAGGGGCATGACACCAATGAATGCCGCCAACTGGAAAGCGAGATCTAGAGGCTCATCGCTGGGGGGCATCTCAAAGAATTTGTGAAGGTACTGGAGAGGAACGATGAACACTGCGCCGACCGGGCCAGGGCGAGAGGAAGAAGCCGCTCGCGCTCAAGGAGTCCCCACCACCATCACGCTGAGGCGAGTGACCGCGGTAAGCAGAAGGCCGCTGAAATGGAAAACCAACCCTTTTCCATCATCCACATGATTACCGAAGGACCCTCGGGGGAAGATTCCAACGCCTCTTGGCGTCGCCATGTCCGCAGCTATGACCAGAGGTCTTCAAGACCCAAACCAGTGTATGCTCTGGAGGGGTCCTCGCGCTCGAAGGAGAACGAGATTGTAGGGTTCACTAAAAAAGACTTAGAACACATTGTAAGACCCCATGGGGTCGGTGAAACCTCTGACTGCCACATGGTGGTTAGTTTAGACGTTCACAATCATGTTGTAAAAAGGGTCTTAATTGATAGTGGAAGCTCCATGAACGTTTTCCCGTACTCAACGTTTCAAAAGATGAATATAATAAATATTCCCCTCGAACCCCTCAGAACAGCCCTCGTTGGCTTTGGGGGTTCCGAGATCGTCCCTCGCGGATAAATTCGCTTGGCCACCTCTTTTGGTCGCGCCCGACAGTGAAAAACTTTGAGCATTCTCTACGCAGTGGTCGAGGTGGATCTCCCATACAACCTTATCATTGGATGCCCGGCCCTCGTGGACTTCAAAGCCGTGATTTGAACTTATCATCAGAAGGTTAAGTTTCCTACCCCCGAGGGCACTGACGAGGTACTTTGTAATGTCAAGGAGGCTTGGGAGTGCTATATCCTATCTCTAAGGAGTCACAAGCCTAAGCAAGCAGTCCAAGTGGGGTCCACCAAGAAGTCTGTGGATTTCTCCAAGTTGGATGAGGACGACCCCGAGCGTAAGAGGGCCAAACTTTATAGGAAGAAGAACAAGAGGCGAGAGGCGAGCACCGCCCAGGGTGCAGAAAACCATCCCCCGGCCCCGGGCGCCGTAGGAGAGTCCTCCTCGGACAGCGAGGGGGACGGGGCCTCAGCAGGGGCAATCGACTGGCTAATCGGCAAGAAACGAGCACTCGAGGCCGCGAGGCCAGAAATGCGGATTGAGCCCACCGAAAATTTCCTGTCCATTGAATTGGAGCCCGGGAATCCCGATAATACCACACAGATAGGCTCCAATCTCGAAGGCCCCTCTTAGATCATGATGATCGACTTTTTACCCAGAAAACCTGGATGTCTTTGCCTAGAAAGCCTCTGATCGAACTGGCATAGATCCGAGCGTCATAGTTCACAGGCTCAACGTAGATCCGACCTTCTAACCAATCAAGCAAAAAAAGAGGGATGTTCATGGATTCAGGAGGCAAGTCATTAAAGAGGAGGTCAACAAACTCCTTGAGGCTCAGTACATTGAGGAGACCTTATATCCAGAATGGCTTTGCAACGTGGTCCTCGTACCCAAGAGCGCTAACAAATGGCGTATGTGCAATGACTTTACGGACCTCAACAAGGCGTGTCCTAAAGATCCTTACCCTTTACCAAGGATCGATCAGCTGGTGGATTCGATAGCGGGATGCGAACTTATGAGTATGATGGACGCCGTTCAGGGCCATTACCAGATCTTCATGGCACCTGAGGATCGGCCCAAGATATCCTTTGTGGTCCGCGTTGGAGTTTACTGTTTTCTAGTCATGCCATTTGGGCTCAACAATGCAGGAGCCACTTATCAATACCTTGTTAACAGGATGTTTGAGCACGAAATCAAAAAATCTATGGAGGTTTACGTGGATGACATGATCGTCAAGAGCGAGCGCCAACACTCCCACTTGGACGATCTCAAGCGGGAGTTTGACATTCTGTGCCATTATGGTATGAAACTAAACCCCTTGAAATGCACATTCGGAGTTCGAGGTGGAAAATTTTTGGGGTCTGTGGTCAGTCAAAGAGGTATTGAGGCTAACCCAGAGAAAATCAAGGCGATCGTAGATATTCCTTCCCCTCGAAATGTCAGAGAAGTCCAAGTACTGGTGGGCAAAATCATCTCCTTGAGCAGGTTCATTTCCCGCTCGGCGGACAGAAACCTGCCTTTCTTTAAAATTCTACGTAACGCTCGCATCTTTACTTGGACCGAAGAATGCAAGAATACATTACATGACATGAAACAGTACCTCTCGTGTGCGCCCTTATTAACGAAGCCGGTCCCCGGAGAGAATCTGCTTGTATATCTCTCTGTTTCCTCAGAAGTCATGAGCACAATCCTCGTCGTTGTCCATGAGTGTAAGCATTTGCCAGGATATTATTTGAGCAAAACTTTGCATGGGGCGGAAAAGAGATACATGGAGATAGAGAAGTTCGCCTTCGCCCTCGTCAATGCCTCAAGGAGGTTGAGGCCTTATTTTCAAGCTCATTCCATCACCGTGCTTACGGATCAGCCGCTCAAGCAAGTACTCTCGAAACCGGACGTCTCAGGCAGACTAATCAAGTGGTCCATAAAACTCAGCCAATTTGATATCAACTTCGAGCCTAGAACAGCCATCCAGGCTCAAGCAGTGGCGGATCTCTTGGTCGAGAGATTTGGTTTGGAACCCACACCCTCGCCAGATGACGGTCTCTGGCTTTTGCACACAGATGGTTCCTCGACCTCCCAATGAGGGGAGCCGGGGTGACCCTCAGGGACCCTCGAGGAATTGAAATTGACTACGCGATCAAACTAGCTTTCCAAGTCACCAACAATGAGGCCGAGTATGAGGCCCTCATCCAAGGACTCAGAATTGCCCTTCAGAATGGAGCCTCTCGGGTCACTGTTTACGTTGACTCTCAATTAATTGCTAGTCAGGTGGACGACACTTATGAGGCTCAGAAAACCACCATGGTGCGGTATCTGGCAAAGGCTAAAGAGGTGATCACTAAATTCAAGGAGTTTCATTTGATGTAAGTTCCATGAGCGAAAAACGAGCGAGCTGATGCCCTTTCTAAATTTGCATCTGCCCTGGAAGGCTCCTGCGAGCGTTCTGTCACATTTCTCAGGACGGAGGAACCGTTGATAACTGAGGGGAAACCCTCGGGTCAAGTGAGCATGATTAATCCATCCGAGCCCTGTTGGCTTGATGACATCATCAAATTCCTACAGAATGGAGTTTGCCCGAGCGACAAAGTGGAAGCACGGAAAGTAAGAAGCAAAGCCCCTCGTTTCTCACTCGATAATGAGGGTAGGCTCTTCAAGCGGTCTTTCCAAGGCCCTCCGATAAGGTGCCTAAGCCCCTCGCAAGCCAACGAAGTATTGGAACATGTGCATAATGGAAGCTGTGGGAATCATTCTAGCGGTCGGATTCTGCCCAAAAAGGTATTGAGAAGCGGATTTTATTGGCCCTCGGTTTTACAGGACGCCATCAATTACTCGATGAAATGCCCCAGGTGTCAGTTTCACTCCAATACCCCTCAGCTGCCAGTAGCCCAAATGATCCCAGTCGGTGTTTTGTGGCCCTTTGACCAGTGGGGCATTGACATAGTGGGACCCTTTCCAATGGCGGTCGCACAAAAGAAATTTGTGATCCTCCCTGTTGACTACTTTATCAAGTGGGCCGAGGTCGAAGAGGTCGCAAAAATCACGTTCAAAGTTGTAAGGGACTTCATTTGGAAAAACATCATCTGCCTGTATGGCATCCCGAGGGTACTAATCTCGGACAATGGTTCGCAATTCATTGCTACTGACACTCGAGAATGGTGCTCGGAACTTGGCATTGAGCAGCCTTCACTTCCGTGGGCCACCCTCAGCCCAACGGTCAAGCTGAAGTCACCAATAGAACCATACTCCAGCATCTGAAAACGATTCTCGAGAGTAAGAGAGGCGAATGGGCTGAAGAACTTCAGGGAGCCCTATGGGCATATCGACTACCCCACGAGCGGCAACTGGTGAGACCCTTTACTCCCTTGTTTACGGCTCTGAGGCCATGATACCTGCGGAAATCATTCAAGATTCCACACGCGTTGCCTATTTCGAGCCTGCAGCAAACGAGAGTAACCGGGCGCTCGAATTAGACCTACTAGACGAGAAGAGAGATGCTGCTTGGGCTCGGATCCACAAATACAAAGCGACCGTGGCCCATCAGTTCAACAAGCGCGTCAAGGAAATGACCTTCCAGCTAGGGGACCTAGTCCTCAAAAGAGTTGAAGTATCCAGACACGTGGGTAAGTTAGACCCCAATTGGGAAGGCCCCTTCAAAGTCACTCAGGTACGAGCGAATAATACCTACCCGCTGGAGACCTTGCAAGGCGAGCGTCTCCCCCGACCGTGGAATGCATGTAACCTTAGAAGATTCTATGTGTAATTGTAACCCTTGTAAACGCCCGCTCGGGGCACTTTGTATCTTCTTTTGACAGAAATACAAACACATCAGTGGGTATTTTCCATTAATTACATGTCATTTACTTGATTCAATTAATGTTTTGCATCCTCAATTACATCAATGCCCACTCCGTGTTGAGGGTACTCCATGTCGAACGGCTTGGTACCCACCTTGGCCAAACTCTTAGATGAGCGAGCCCAACTCCAGACCAACGCTATCGGTGTGTCGAGGACCCTCCGCATCGAGCAGCCTGACGCTCATAAGCGCATAAACCTTTGAAACGAGCAAGTCAGAACTGGGGTTGCTATATGCTTAATTACACCAACTAGATGTTGATCACTCTAGTTCGCGCTCGTAAACCCCTTAAAATTCTCACCTCTTTACTAATGCATACGCTCGTAGATAATCAACACTTGGCAAATTCTCTCACGGATTTCTAGGTGAAAAGTTCCAACTACGGTTACGCTCATTTTTATTCAACACTTAGATAAATTCTCATCAAAAGCCAACACTTAGCAAGTCCCCTAATTGATTTCTAAGTTCAAAGTTGAGCCTTATATTGAAGATGGCCAAGGTACCCCATACACAGCTTACCCTCGCGCCCATACTTTCACATATCATAAACCTCTAAACATAAAAAAGAAATCAACAAACAGCATTCAAAGCATGACAACGCTGAAGGAAGAACAAATTCCATTCTTGAAGGAAGAAAAAAGAATTACAACGATAAAACAAGAGAAGTAATGAAATAGTTAAAGGAGTTCATTCGTGTTCATAACAGAAATAGTAGAAAATGAAATAGAAATGCATGATAAGCAGCAAAAGCAGGCAGAATCATCTGGGGAGTCGCTTTCACAAAGCCTCTTGAGAGCCGCCCCCACTATCGGAGTTGAGCGCTTGAGAAGTCTGGGGCTCGGGAGGGATCGTTGCCAACGGAACAGGGGCCAAGGCCTCGGAATTTACAGGATGAACGTCACCCTAGCCCTCCTCATCTAGGACATCCTCATCAACATCCTTGCCGACCGTAATGGGCTCTGGATCCGAGGGGGTTGGCCACCATAAATTCATCCTGGAGCATAATAACTAAGTCATTATACTCCGGCTCTGTTAGGTCCTCGGTCGGATCCCTATCTAGCACGATCGGCTCCAGGTTTTCATCAAGATCCAGGCGTAGGCGAGCGTCATTACGATTGCTGGGGGGCACCACTCCCAACTTAATCAACTGGCCCACCGACTTCCAGAAAAACCGTTTGGCGTTGGCAAAGCAGTGAAGGTTGGCAGCGAAGGCGAAGGCTTTTGAATGAGCGAACTTGAGGACCACATCCCAAGCTACCCTCGATTCCAAGTCAGCCGTCTTGTTGTGGAGGTCAGCAAGTTCCTTTCTCACCGACTCCAGTTGTTGGTCACGATCGTTTAGCGCTTCGGTGAGATGCTCGTTATCCTCCCCCAGCCGGTTACGCTCCTCCTTCAGATCCTTATACTTCTTATCCAACCTCTGCCATGCATCCTCTCGTTCTTCGAGTGTTTTCTTCACTGTATCACGCTCTATTTTGACGGCCGTGAGCTCAGCAGAGACTTGATCATAATCCTCTTGTAGCTGGCCAGGGTTAGAGACGGGTAACAACTTCTTATATTTGGCCTTACGCTCGGAGTAGGTTTCCGAGCGCCGCTGTAGGTTCTTCAACCGGGGAACCACCTCCTAAAACAATGGATAAGTTTCGTTAAGTGCAAAGATATATCAGGAAAAGCTAAAGGTTTCGGAAGAAGCTTAGAACACTTACCCTCAGGAGGACTTGGTAGGCGTCGTCGGCGACCTGGGCAGCGTCCTGCTCATTCAACTTTTGGTGGTCTCCTGAGAATTGGAGCTTGTGAATTATTCCCGTAACCAAATTACGGGAGGATGGACTCTTCTTCAAGAGCACCGGGCCCTCCTCCGCTGAGCGCTGGTAACGAACGTCACCACCTCGCTCAAACTTCCAGAAACTCTCATCTTCAGAGGAAGAAGTGTCGCCTTCCTCCCCTCGAACGCCCACTACAATATCTTTCCCCTTGCCAGAAATGGGGATTGAATTGGCCATCCGTTTTCTCTTTCTTGATTGTCGGGCCCTCTCCTCATCTAAGACCCTCATTACTATCTCCGAGCGGTTGCGGGGGGCATTAGGGGCTGTTGGTACTTGCTCCTAGTTGGGAGGGGTAGCTCCTCGAGCATCCCCAACTGTCAAGTCTTCAATGTGGCCATCTCCGGGGCCACCACTTCCATCTCCGTGGCCTCCCCCTCGGCCGTCTGACCCTCGTCTGGTGCCCCGGCCCCCTCGTGGGATAATTAGGGGCCGTTGCTGCTGCTGTTGTTGGTCTCCGCCTGCTCGGCGAGCGCACATTATGGCTGCGATGCTCTCTGCACTTACTCCAGCCATCAGAATGTCTACGTCTGCAAACAAAGAGATATTTGAGCGTCAGAAGGGCTTGTCCAAAATACTTGTGGCAGAAACAACAAAATATAAGCAGTTAGTGTTTCTACTCTAAGTCTTAGAGGTGTTAGTTTCCTAGAATCTAACCATCGCGGTTCACGATTCGAGCGGGAGGATTGACCAGCATCTCCGGAGGGCACACAAGCCCATAACGAAATAGCACCTCCTCGTCCCTCATCAAGTCCTTAGCCTTAATCAATCTCTTCTCATTTTTCATAACTTGGGCTAGACACTTTGCCCAATGCTCGAAATCCTTGTCCCCGGATCTGTGTTTGACTATAGGCCCTTCCCCATGCGTCACCCACTCTCGGGGTACCCTAAAGATCCCACCTGGTGCCCCCACGGAGAAGAATTTCTCCTTCCAATTCTCTCCGTAGGAAGTTGATGGCGAGTCTATCATTTTTTGCCCTGATTTTGCCTGGGCATAGTAGAAACCATCTCTCGGGGACGAGCGTGGAGAACGGGCCACCTGAATCAAACTGTTGAAGTTGTCAATGGAGGGTTCTTGACCCGTGGCCCTCATCAACATCACGAAGGCATTCAACAGAGCTATCCCACTGGGCAGAATCTGGGAAGGACACAGATTTAAGGAATTCAGCAGGTTGACAATCGGGGCAGGGATTGGAAACCTCAACCCTCCGACAAGCACAGCGTCCCTGTAAACTGTCATCATCCCCGGAGGCGGACGATTGCCTCTCTCTCTGTCCGCAGGGAGGCGAGTCCAGTATACGTTGTCCCAATAAACCTTGGACTTCAACTCTGCTAACTCTGCGAGCGTCAAGGTACTCTCTATCTCATCTGGGGATTTATCTGTTTGGTGGGGGTTGTTCTTCCTCACTTGAGTGGCTGGCTCTTTCCCTTTCCTTTAACGTTTTCGGGGAGGCTCTTCATCTGCCTGGCGCCCCGAGGGCCCCACCTCCTCTTGAGGGCCGGCAATCGCCACTGTGACTTGGTGGTCTTGGGACCTCACAACACTGTTCAACAAGGGAAAAACCCTTTCCCCTTGCCTTTGCATCTGGATTGCTAGATCCATTTTTTCGAAAAAAGTGATCCACACCCTCAGGACCGCGCTCGTCTATCCCTTGAATGGTGGCATCAAGTTCCTCATCCCCAACCTCCTCTGGGACTCTCGCTATCGGAATAGCAGTCGGAATCTCACCATAAGGAGAAGAGCTTCTAGACATCTCATCTATCTCCCTCACCATTTGATCTATGATGTTTTCCGTCATTACTGATCTTTGATCTTGAAGATGGAGCTCTCAATAGAAATTCAGCGGAGGAGAAAAGTTCTAGTGCGGATTTAATGGCTAAGAAGGCCGTCCCACGCAAGAACCACTCTCAACATAACCTAAATCTAGGGTTAGTACGGAAATTACAAATGATTACCTAAGGTAGAAGAAGAAGTTTGCTGGAGAAGTCGCCGGAAATCGCAAGAAATGGTAGAGAGTTTGCTGCTGATTTGCTTTAAGAAGGTTTGAATGCGTAAAGAATGAAGAGAGGCTTCCAAATCCCTATTTATAGGGAGAAAAGCTGGCGTTAATTAGGGTTGGGATTCAAACCACAATCATTTCCCGCTTTGAAAATCCTCCCACTTTTGGTAACCGTCGCACGTCTCCCAACAAGCACGCGCCCACTCCGCGGAACTCGCGCCCACGTTGCCACTCAGTATTAAATGCAGACATGACTTCATTTATTGTTGTGTCAGAAAATGCCCGTTACAGAAGGCAGACAGTCATTTCCCTCCCAAAAGCTTGACCCTCGAATATTCAAATCCAGGGCTCAGTTTTCAAAATTCTACAGTACGCTCAAGCATAACTACAGAATTTGGGGGGCAAATGATGAGGTCAAATTATGCTCAGATTAGCACCGCACACGTGTCACGATCTGAAGGACCCAGAGCTCTAACGCTCGCGATAATGCGCTCGTGGAATTGGCTCGGCCCATTCCCTCATCACCTATACGTTCCAGACTTGCGCGCACTCAGCCCAAGTCATGAGCGCAAGATCGGTCCGCTAATTCCCTTCGACGCTCGCACTACGGTCCCAAGGGACGCTCCACGCCCAGATTCCCCCTCTTCTACGCCAGGGACCCCCGCTCGGGCCCTACACACTTTACGCTCGGACCCCTAGCGCTCGTGGTCACCTCCCAGGGGAACCTCTCACTAGCGTGGCCAGCGCTCGGGTTCATTGTCAAAGGGCGTTGTTCGCCTCGAGGACCAATCCCACCGCAGTAAGGGGTCCCTCTCGAAGGCACTTTCAGAGGTACGGGGAGCGTATCGGAGAAGAATTCCACGCTCGCCGCTCGCCAACGACCTTTGACACAGTGGTAGTGCGCACCTCGTACTTGGTACCCCACAGACTTTTCAGAGCCAACGCTTTCACTCCATCACATGACGCCACGTGTCTAGGGCAGCACAGGATTTGGGACCACTTGGTCAGATTACCCAAAATACCCTGGCCCCTAACATATAAATATGGGAATGCATGCACACATTCTCTAAGTCATCTTCCCCACATACACTACACAGCATAAACTGGGCATTTCCTCTGGATTTCATCTCCAAACTCCCTGCATTTCACCATTTTCATCGCTTCCCTCCTGCACTTTCTGGTGTTATCCTAGCTGGAAGAACCCACGCTCACTTGGAAACCCAGTTCCTGAGGCTCAACGCCTGTGATGGTCTTCCCTTCCTTAACAAATCTTAAAGTGTTTGGTGTTTAAATCCCTTCAAAGTTTCTGCACCATCAGAATGTAAAATAATTGAATTTCAAATTGGGGTATTTAGGATAACTTCTTTGCCTTATTAGGGATGAAACATACGTTGAATTATTTGAAAATATAAAAAAAAAAAATTGTTAATATTTTGTCTTAAAAGTAGAATGTTTGAGTTCTCGATATATAAAAAAGTAATGAATTAAATAAAATATATATTATATTATATTATGGAGAAAATTATCAAAATCGTCCCGTAAAGTGAGTCACTTTTAATTTTGGTCCCAACAGTTGTCAATGTCTCACTTTTGGTCTCATAAAGTGGCATTTGTCTTAATTTTGGTTCCATTGACCATTTTCCGTCCAAAATAACATTTGACCGTTAAAAAAGTAACTTTTTAGTCCTTTTGGTTCTTTTATATTTTCAAAACTACCCCGAACTATTTAGATTCCATATTTTCACCCCCAAACTATTTAAATTGTATATTTTCACCCCAAATAAAATATAACAAATGTTATATATAATATATAATATATATGTATTATAAATTATAATACGTATATACACATATATAATACGTGTATATATATATAATACATATATATATAATCTTTTATAAATTATATATACACATATATGATACATGTAATGTATATATACATACATATATAATACGTGTATATATATATAATATATGTATATATAATATTTTATAATATATATTATATATATAATATAATATACATATATATATATATATATATATATATATATATATATATATATATATATATGTATAATAAGTATAAGATAATACAGTATAATATATATTTATTTATTTTATATGTATATATACGCATATATGTGTAACGTATATATACATACATATATAATATGTGTATATATATATAATATATATATATATGTATAATACGTATAATATAATATACGTATTATACATATAATATACGTGTATATATATATATATTATATTATATGTGTATAATATATATATATATATATATATATATATATATATATATATATATATATGTATGTATATAATACGTATAATATGATATTATATATATATATATAAATATAATATATATTTTAATAGTAAAAGTAATTTTTTTAACGGAGTAAAAAGTAATTTTTTTAAGAAAATAAGGTAAAAAGTAATTTTTTTTAACTGTCAAACGTTATTTTGGACGGAAAATGGTCAATGGGACTAAAATTAAGATAAATGTCACTTTATGGGACCAAAAGTGAGACATTGGCAACTGTTGGGATCAAAACTAAAAGTGACTCACTTTACGGGATGATTTTGATAATTCTCTCTATATTATGTTAATGTGAGAAGAAAAAACTAACGATATTTGAAAATATATAAGTATTTTTATCATCATAGCATATTATTAACTCTTGAATATAAAGGGTGACAGTAAATCTTGATTTTACATATGGCGTGGAATAAACCTTTTTTTTTTTTTTTTTTTTTTTTTTTTTTTTTTTTTTTGGTGGTGTGGAATAAAACCTTTTACAAGGGTAATGTGAAAATTTTAAAATTTACATGTAAGTAAAATAAATTTAACTCTTGAAATTGTGCTGATAAGAGCAAAATAATGATTTAAATAATTTTATACCCAAATTCAACGTTTACGACATACAAAGAGAATCAATACGTAAAGGAAAATTCTTTTCTAACCATCAGTATAATAGATTTTCATACAGATAAATCACAACCAAAAGATTTTCATACATGTAAATTGCAACCATTAAATTAATAATTAGCTTCGTCAGCAATATTTGTCTACTTACTCTGTTTACTTTTTTTTTTTACTTAATTTATTTATAGTTGATCCTCAAGTTCTCAAAAATTATATTTTTGCAACTTAATCTTTTAAAATTATTTTTATCGTCCATTTCCAATCTCGATGGTTTTACTATTTGAAGGTACATCTTCCATCAGAAAAATTAGGTATTGCATATGAACCCTTTTTAGTGTTACATCTTCTTAATAGCTTTTACCTATGAACCCTTTTAGAGAGAAAATTTCTTCTTAATAGCTTTTACATATGAACTCTTTTAGAGAGAAAAAGAGAAAAGAAACAGAGAAGTTTAAAAGAAAAGAGAAACAAAAAGTTTATGATATGATTTATGCATGTATATTGATGTGAATTCTTGATTTACTTTTAATTTTACTATGAATTCTTGATTTATTTTGGATTTCTGACGGATTCTTTCACAAGAAAATTAGTGATTATATATTTTTTTTACAATTTTTATGACAAGTTTGATAAGTTTTACCAGAATCCTAATATATAGATCAGTCATTTCTTATATTTTTAAAGTTTAAATTTATTGGGGTATATATGATAATATTAATAATTAGAGTTTTACTTTATATAAATCACTATTTAGGAGAGAAGATAATTAATTATTTGTGAGAAAATAAGAAGATAATTAATAATTTCTGGGAAAAAAATCTGACCTTTGTGAGATAAGTAAAGAACTGTATGTTTTTAAAAATTAAATAAGATTGTTGGAGAAGAAATAAGAAGTTTGGGCACTGAAATAATGATTATTAAATTAAGAGTATATTTTTTAAATTAAATCAGGTGAGTACGTAGTCAACTATTTTGTATCTAGCCATCTAGGGTTTCAAGTGGCAAACTATTTTTCAAACTATTCTCATCTCCGTCACAAGCAATTTTGTCCAACAATGTCTGATTGGACTGCGCTTCACAATGGTTTACTTGTTTCGAGCGCGGAAAAGGTAGATCTTATAGATGATTTGGTGGTTTTTGGATCAGTCTGCAAATCATGGAATGAGGCTTTTAAGAACAACAAAAAGCATCCACGGCGTCAAACTGAAATCCCGTGGCTGATGCTTCCGGCGAAGGAAGAGGATGATCGCCGACAAATTTATAGCCTCTCGAAAGAGAAGGTGTTGAAAAATAATCTATACGTCCCGGAATAGTCCCATAAAAGGTGCATCGGATTAAACTACGGATGGATCCCGATAATGTCTCAAAAGAATGGACAAATGAATTTGGTGCATCCCCTTTCCCGATCTGTGATAGAGCTTCCTCCTCAGACCTGGATCAACAAAACGTACTCGCTTTTCTCAATTAGAGCGGCCCTGTCGGAAAATCCGTCAGAATCATCAGATTTCGTGTTGATGACCTTAATGAGCAAATACTTGCATTATTGGCGAAAAGGAGACGAGGATTGGACCAGAATCGAGATTGGCGTATTTCTTTACGATCTGACCTATCACCGGGACCAGTTCTATATCATTGCGTCCTATGGAACCACCATTTTCGGTTGCAAAGTTTCAGGCCGTGATGACCCCCTCGTTCCTTGTGCTATTATTGAGCTAAATTTGAGTCCAGTCAGTTACTGTACGTCGTACATTGTTGGATATGTAGATACCCTACTAATTGTAACAGCGTGGGAACTTATGATCATCCTCCAGTGAAAAATCGGGTGTATGAATTGGATTTGGGGAAGAATAGTTACAAGAAGATTAATAGATTGGATGATATGGCTATCTTTGTTGGGAGTAACACTTCAATAGCTTTAGATAATGTCTCTAATAGATATGGAGGCGCTGTGAAGCCTAATCATATATACTTCACTTATGATGGACTTACACCGCGTGACAGTGTGAGGGGTTCTTAATTACCGATTGGAAGATGCCAAAGTTTCGTGTTTCAATATTAGAGAAGAAATATTACAGAGCCCATTTTGTAGGCCATTTTGGTTTGTTCCCTTTTTTTGAGTTCTAAGTTATTCATTATTTGTTTGCTCATTAATTATTTGTAACGTCTCGATAAAAATATTATTTTATATTATTTTATTATATCAGGTGGAATACTTGTGTCCAACATTTGTAAGGTCTCCATAAAAATATTATTTTATTATGTCAGGTGGAATACTTGTGTGGAACAATCGAGTGTAAGTTCTGAGTTCATTATTTGTTAGCTGGTTGAGTTTCTCATTAATTATTTGTAATGTCTCAATTTATGATACTCAAACACTAACTCCTTATTTGTTAGGTGGTTGAGTTTCTCATTAATTATTTGCAATGTCTCAATTTATAATGCTTAATCATTTTTAAAAATATTATTTTATCGTGTTTGGTGGGACGCTCGTGAAAAAAATCTTTGTTCATATATCCGTGTTGCTGTATCCGTATTGGTGCATAATAGGTCTCAATTATTGATAATTATATGTTTGATTTTATTGAAAATGTCAACTTAGGTGTTGCGAGTAGCCACATAGTCGAAATGTGCGGGTTGAGTTTTTCATTAATTCACTGATAGTTCTGAGTTATTCATTATTTGTTAGCAGGTTGAGTTTTTCATTAATTTTTTGTAATGTATCAATTATTAACTTTTATAGGTTGAGACAGTTGAGTTATTCCGTTGATATTTTCATTTATTATGATGGGATTATTATCATGCATAAAGAATCATTTTTATAAACACTAGGCATGTATAAATTACTGTCATTAATTTTTATATCTATGTTTATTTGTATTTTAAATAATATATAAATATTTATATATATACCAACAGATGTTTTTATAAATAAAACAAATAGATTGAGAATAAATACATACATATATACTATGATGCACGGATACGGATACGGCGACACGTACAAGACACGATACGGATACGGCGATATGGATTTTTTCTTGAATTTTCCACGTGATGAGTGTCGGACACGACACGACACGGCAAAATGATATTTTTAAAAGTGTTCGTGCATCATAGCATATATACAGTTAGAATTTTTTTTTTTTTCTATAATCAGGTGTTTTTGAGCAAACACAAGTTTGTCCTTACATATATTTCAAAATGTTGTTCGCCCTGACATTTTTCTCTATAACTTTAGTCATCGGTTTTTTAATATTTGTTCTTAGTATAGATATTCCAAGTTTGGATCTTAACTTATTCCTCACACTTATAACATTTACTCTTATTCCTTTGTTGCTTATGGCCATCAGATTTGAGATTGGAATGGAGTTTATTAGATGTAATCTCTATTTGAATAAATGTATCAATTTTTATCTTACAAAGCTCTCTTGATATCATCGGAAAAAAAAAAAAAAAAAAAGTCAATGTAGAGGTTGAAAACTTGAAGTGCAATTTGAATCAATAGATCTATTAAACATGGGAAAAATGCAAGATCGGGATACCGACTGACCCCAACTAGTATTTTCAGGACACTTATTTTTTCGGCGATAATAAAGGCTAGTAATTACAAAATTGTGTCAAATCTGGGAAAAAGCTCGCCGGAATGGGTTGACGTGGAAAAATAGCTGACGTGTCATTACCATGTGTTAAGGGTTGAGAGACACGTCAGCTATTTTTCTACGTCAGTCCATTCCGATGAGCTTTTTCCCAGATTTGACAGTATTTTGTAGTTACTGGTCTTTTTTGCCACCGAAAAAATAAGTGTCCTGAAAATACTAGTTGCTGTCAGTTGGTATCCCATTTTTACATTTTTCTTGAAATAATAATAATGTACTCATTCAACTTGTTTTATTACCACTTTTCATTCAACTCCTCTTTAGAATAATTAACTGATTTGGGATCTTATGTATTAATAAAATAAATAATAGAAGAAAAGGCTTAGTAAAACCAAGAGATTGTGGTGCATTTCGTTTTATTATTAAAAAATTATAGATTTAAGGCTTGTTAATTAGAGTACTTAATTGTAGTATAGGTCCTATTAAAAGGCTTTTAAAAAATCATAGGACCGAATCAAAAATCTTCTCTTTATGAATTAATGAACTGCAACGCCTGTAATTTTTTTACATAGATTAATTATCGAAATATGACATGACATAATATCGTTGGGCCATGTGGCACACTCTTAGAGGACCCACGTGGACCCCGAGCCACCATAACCAACCTAAAGATAGCTACGTGTGCGCCACGTACGCTCCACGTATCCGACACGGAAGGCCACGTGGAGGTCGAAGAAGGCCAGATGAGACGACCTCAGTTCGATCATCTTGGGTATATCCGATCTCACTTAGAAATACGGACGCTGACAATAGAGTATTGATCCCTCAGATCGATATCATACATCACCAGACAATCCAGTACCATAAAGCATCTTTATCGGGACACGTGTCGTCTTCTCATTCCTTTTGACATAATTTTGTTGTTACTGGTCATTTTTGTCGTCGAAAAAATAAGTATCCTGAAAATGCTAGTTGGGGTCAGTTGGTATCCCGATTTTACATTTTTCCAACTAAACATTAAAGAAAATAATGAATCATTACGTGCCAAAATAAGGATAAGCCGATAATTGTCCTCTATAGACATGTTAATGAGAGCCTTAAAATGAAATATTATCTAACGGTTAGTGATAAATTCGAGCATAAACCTATGGAAAAAAGTATAATCACCAAAAGTAAGTTTCATTGAACATTATAATCTATTGGTTGATGTAACTCACCTATGTCAATGATGGTAGCTAGATTAGATTTTGTGTTTCAATAAGATATTGTATTAGTAATTTTCATCATAACCATGCTTATTGCTAGGGCTGTAAATGGATTTTATATTAAACGAATATATAATAGTTTCTAATCTGGCTTGAGTTAGAGCTTATTTCATGTACCATTCATGTAATGACAAAGTCCCTAACAACCCAATGGATTAGGGGAGTTCTAGTACATGTGTTCATAATTGAAACACACAAAACACATATTGCACATAAAGAAGTGTTTGCCTATAATAATAATCAAACGTTTATTATTTAAAGATCATCTGTGATAGAACGAAAGTCCCAAAATGGATTACAATGAATCGGCCTTCTAGGGCACTATTCCTAATTATAGTCGGTTGCATGCTGGCAGTGGTAATGTGGGTGATGTGGGGCTGCCGGAATAAAAGGTGGACTGAAAGGGTGCAGTTTTAGACACACGAAGTTATCAACTTTGCCCGAGATAATCTGGTGTTCCAGCAGACGGTTGAAGATGAGAGAATCGCCTTTAGAACCCTAGCGCATTAGGTACAGTTGCGAAAATCGGAAGGAAAGTGGGTTAAGATCAATTTCGATGGTGCGGACTTCAAAAATGATAATGCCATAGGCATCGAAGTAGTTACTTGGGACTCAGATGGTGGTTGTATTGGTTCGGAACCGATAGAAAACATAATTCTGTCAATCCTACGATGTCGGAGGTGTTGGTGGCCCTCTTGATTGCTCAATTGGGGCGTGACTTTGGCTGGCGTAATATCATCTTGGAAGGTGATTGTCTGAATGTGATCAACTAACTTCCGAGTCAGTTTGTAGGTCTTTCGGATATTGGAAATATAATTGCAGACATTAAGTAGGTCTGCGCATCTTTTTCCAGAGTTCGCTTCGCCTTCATCAAGCGCGTGCTAATATGATAACCCACACTTTAATCGTAATACGTTTTCGACTTGCGTTGATTCGTCCGGTATTCCTTCTTTCTTATCGGACTTTGTTCTTTCTTATTTGATCAAGTTCCTGCCGTTGTGGGTGTTCTTCAATAAAAAAAAAAAATATATATATATATATATATATATATATACTTGATTTCATTTCTTTTTCTTTTTTTTATATAATTTTTATCTTTTTTCCCATATTTTTAATTTTTTAATTAATATGAATTCTTTTATGCTATTTTAATTATATTAATAATTATTATAGAATATGTTAATATGAAAATTAATTTTCATATTTTTAAATAATAATATTTTTTTAATTTCACTGATTATAGCATATATACTAATGTAAAAATTAATTTAAATATATTTAAATAATAATATTTTTTAATTGCACTTAATGAGTGTGCGAAAATTACTAGTAGATATTAAAAGAAAGGGTTAAACTTTTTTTGCACCCCAACGTTTGGGGTCGTTTGCACTTTAGTACCCAACCTTTAAAATTTAACAATTTCATGCCCAACCTTTCATTTGTGTTCACTTCGGTGCCCGATTTCAAAATCCGACACATTCTTTCGGCGAAAGCGTTACACGTGACTCTCACGTGGGTTTCTTAAGGGCATTTTCGTCCTTTCAATGGTCTTCCCCCAAACCCTTAACAATCAAATCCTGAAATCAAAAGTCATTTTCATTGCACAAAAGGTCCCAAACTTTTTCTTCCAACTTTTTCTTCCTCGTTTGATGCAAACAAACGACAATGGGGTGAAGAAGCAAGGTGAAGAAGATGAGATTCCTTATGGAAGGAGCAGTCCTGACTATGGTGAGTATTTTACTGTGATTTTCGTTTCACAATTCTTCGAAAATGGTGGACCTAGGGTTCTGGACTTTGTTTTCTTGCATAAGTTGGCATGTGGTCCTGCTGTGGGGAATGTTTGTGGTCCTTGTGTTTTTTGGTCTCTAATTACTCCATCTTGTGGTCCATTAATGTTCCCCATGTGTCCCATTTTTTAATTTTGTGGTTCTGTTTTCCATTTTTTTGTCTGAAGTTGCATGTTTTTCTTTTGTCTCTTGGTGACGATGATTGCAGGAAAAAATGGTGATAAATTTACTATAAGAATGCATCATGGTGGTCGATTTTGTAATATGGGTGGCAAGATTTATGTGGGTGGAACATTGCATCATTTTGATTATTTGTGCCTTATTTTTCTATAATATGTGTGGTAGTAATAGCTGTTTGGTTATGTGTTTAATGCAAGATGATGATGATGTTTTGAGACTACAAATTACTTAGATGAAAAGAGGGTGGTGGGGATTTTTGTTGAACATAAGATTGATGAAGTGGAGTCTAGTAGTGAATCCACATATGATATCAATTCTGGGATGGTTTTTGTTAGGGGTGATGAGAAAATTTCAGAAGAAAGTGATGAATATGTAGGGGACTTAGAGACAGCAGTGGATAAAGATAAAGGGAAGAGGAAGGTTGTGGAAGGAATAGATGAGCATGGTGGGGCTGGGGATACATTTAGAGACAGTGTTGATATTATACATGAGGGAAATAATCATGGTGGGGATGAGGAGACTATTAGAGACAATGTTGGTGTTAGAGATGATAGGGATGAGCATCCTGGTGAGGGTTTAAATGTTGATGAGGGGAATGATGGGATAAACATAGATGAGGTAGAACAATTGGGTGTTTCTTGGGACAATGTAGACAGTGGTGGGAGTGATGATGCACAGTCCCTTGGTGAAGACAGTGACCATAGTGATGTACTAGTAGACAGTGACCATGATGATGTTGATGTAGATATAAATGAAGTTGAAAAGAATATCCACATGGGGGGATTACAGAAGAGGGTGCTTTTCCAACAACCTGCTATAATTGAACCTTCATCTAGACAGAAGCAACATAAGGGCAGGAGGATTTTTAATGAAAAAACTGACATGGCTAATCCAGTGTTTGATTTGGGCTTAGAGTTTAGAGATGTGAATATATTCAGAAAGGCTGTGAGACAACACTCTATTATTAATGCAAGGGATATTAGATTCACCAAAAACACTTCCAAAAAGGTTGCAGCAAGATGTAAACATAAGAAGTGTCCCTAGAAAATTTATGGTTCACATAAGGGTGGTGAGGACACATTTGTTGTCAAAACATTAGAATCTAAGCATCAATGCCCTAGGTCTCAAAGAGTGACTGCTGCTAATTCTAATTGGATTGCTGAAAAGTACAACAATATATTGAAAACAAACCCTAAATGGCCTGTGGAATCAATGTTGTCAGTGGCAAAAGATGATCATAAAATATCTTTCACAAGGCATCAGATGTATAGGGCTAAGCACAAGGTTGCATTAGAATTAATTGGTACATCTATCAAGCAATGTGAATTGATTTGGAGATATGCAGCTGAAATTATGAGGGCTGATCCTGGTTCAACAGTGAAGATCAAAACAAAAGAGGTTGAAGGTGAGTTGAGGTTTAAAAGATTGTGTCTGTGTTGGAATACTTTAAAGAAGGGGTTTAACATGTGCAGGCCTTTGATATTTTTAGATGGTTGTCATTTAAAAACTCACTGTGGTGGTATTTTGCTGTGTGCTGTGGGAATTGATCCCAATAATTGTATGTATCCGTTCGCTTATGCTGTGGTTAAGAATGAGAGAAAGAATTCATTGACATGGTTTATTGAATTGTTGATAGCTGACTTGGACATACCTAGAGACACAGATAAATTCACTTTTATGTCTGATAAACAGAAGGGGTTGATAGATGCTATTGAGACTCTACTGCCTAATTGTGATCATAGGTTCTATGTCAATCACTTGTATAACAATTTTAAACAAGCACACAAGGGGCTGGCTTTGAAACTGTTGTTGTGGAAGGCGGCAAAGTCCACAAGAATTGTTGATTTGGAGAATGTATTCAAGGAGTTGAGAGAAAAAGACCTGGAAGCCTTTAAATGGTTAGCCAAAAGACCTGCAACACACTGGTCTAAGGCTTACTTTAGGACCAACACCAAGTGTGATATCTTGTTGAACAATATGTGTGAGGGATTCAATGCCTTGGTATTGGAGGCCAGGTCAATGCACATAATTGACATGCTAGAGAAGATAAGAATGACCCTCATGAAGAGAGTTTATATAAAAAGAGATAAAATGAAGACAGCTTGTAGATCTTTGTGTCCTAATGTGCAAAAACTCTTAGATGAGATGAAAAGAGATAGCATGGAGTTTGAACCAAACTGGAATGGTAAAGACTTGTTTGAAATTCATGGAAAGCATGGTGACAGATTTGTGGTGAATTTGGATGATAAACCTTGTAGTTGCAGAAAATGGCAATGTTGTAACGGATTTTACTACAGTTAAAAACCAATCGTGCAAGTGTACACTAACATACACGTAGCACAATAGGATCGAACCCACAGGGAAGGGAAATCAATCACTACTCTCTATTTCTCTCTAATCTAAAGACTTAACGGAAGCAATGGTTATTTCTATTAATCTACTGATGCAGAAATTAACAAATAACTAAATTAAAATTGCAATTAACAACTTAACACACGAATTAACTCAATAAACTAAACGTGCAGGGGAAAAAGCTTTGAATCATACAATCAAGAGCTGACGTGATACTTGTTTGACAAGTGTAATTCTACAACCTAGTCACTTATATTTGAATTACCCTCTTTCAAGGTATAACCAAGTGCTTAATTAGTGTTCAATGTTGCTCTCGCAATCACCAATAGTTAATTAAACCATAGGAACAAGACTAGTGTAATTCAGTATTCTAGCGGCTCGGCATGGAATAAGATTACTGTTGTATAAGCTAGGACCAAATCTCTTTGTACCCTACAACTTACAAGTATTGAAAACCCTCTAAATTACCATCACTCTTTCAATCTATAGGTAATTGCGACACATGCTACGGGTGATCAAGCCATCGCAAGTCTGTTCAAACCAGTTTTCAAACTAAGAATTGACACAAGTCATTCAAGCATCTCATCAAACATCCATCTTGCAATCATCATCACTTCCCCCTAGCCCTAGATACTTAGCTACTCACAATTGAAGCAAAAATCATAAAACTAAAGGAAATTGCATTAAAATAAAGCATCGTCAAGGAATTTAAACAAAGTCTAACAATTAAACTCATAAACATTCAGCAATACTCAAAAACGAAACTAGCATATGAAACTAAAGCTAAAATCAAAGGAATTAGTTTGGAAATTAAAGCAACAATAAAACCAAAGATTGTTCTCGGAATTCAATCCTGTCGTCTTCTCGAATTCTCTGAAAATCTTCTGAACTTCTGAGTCTTCTTCCAAACCCTAGGTCTTGACTTGGAAAAGAAACTCTTTTTCTCTGTCTAACTCTCTCTGAACCTCCTCCTGTTTTCTGTTCTCTAAAGACTCCAAAAAGCACATATATAGCAGCCCTAGGAGATTTCTCGCAGTCCTAGGTAACGGGCGTTACCTATATATGCCTTGCTCCGGCTAACGCCCGTTAATGACCTGAAATCGCCATAATGCTTTTACTGGTAACGAGCGTTACCAATTTTCTTCTATATAGGGGTAACGGGCGTTACCTCTCTGTTCTCGCCAAAACCTCTCCTCCTGTGGCCAGTAACGGGAGTTACTCCTTGTGTACTACTAAATGGTAACGGAAGTTACCACTTTTTCTCCAAAAAATGCGTGAAATCGCTCTGCTTCGCCGTTTCGTAACTCCAACTCTATTAACACCTGAACAAAGTCAAATAAACACATAAACGCATCAAATGGCACCAGAATATAATCTATTTAACGCTTAAAATCATGCAATTTCTATACACAATAAAATCTACCACACTTGAACATTGCTCGTCCCCGAGTAATACAGAAATTAAGAAAACACATCCTCATCAAACCCTCTCCTCCAAGCAATCATCAAACCTTCGCCTAAACAAGTCTAGCCAATCAAATCAAATACTCATCGACATGAAATCCTCAAACTTTAGTATGAAAAGTAAACCCTTGTGTAGTGTGTGAGTCAAACGATACAATGTACAAAAATTAGAGTGACATCTTCACAATTTCCTCCTAAGCTCTAATCATCAACTTCGGAACACACTCTTTGCACCTATCTCCAGTAATGGAATTAAATCAAAACTTCGGATCGGTAGGTCTTTCGGGCTTGTAATGTAGGCTTAGGGTAAGGTTATGGAAATTTGGATCAAGTGACTACTCACCAAGCTTACATCATTTAATCTAATCAAAACATGGACACTTCTATTCACCGTTAACACGAAACAATTCGCCCCAACTCTTCAATTGAATCCCACACTTTCAAATTCACACTTTGCATAATCTTATTTTTCTCTTCTTTGCTCTTGCTCTTTTCATATCTTTTCTTTTCACTCTTTTTCCTCTCTTTTCTTTGTTCTTTCCTTTTTTTTTTTTTCTCTCAATAACTCATCATTCTCAATTACAAGAACAAATAAAAAGAGGTCTAAGAATAGATACTCGTCATACAAATTCAAATGAGCAAGCCTTGGTGAACTACATTATCAAGGTAGGTATTTCTATGTTGTGTCGGGGCTTATAATGTGGCTACAAAAATCTTTGCACAACAATTAGGCTCAGCGGGGTCAATAAGATTATGTTATTTAATGAAAAAAGGCTAAATAGGAAAAGCTTAAAATCCTCCAACAATGAATGCCTACGTCACTTCCTTAGTCTTTCATTAACTCAAAATTTCGCCTCGATAGGACTAAAGTGGATCCTAATCAAATCGTAGACTCATTCGGAAATTATCAACTCATCTCTCTAAGTTAAGTACATTATTTCGTTTATAGGTGCTCAAAATATAAGGGCTTACTAACACACTAAATCATCAAATCTCATGCAACTTTCCTCAATTCAAAAAGCCTAACTCATTCTAGCAAAAGCTCAACAATCAAACTTCCAAGAAAAAATTCAAAATGAGGGAAAATTTTCAAAATTACTCGAGTTTTAGCAATTTGCAAGTGAAACTACATCTAATCATGCAAATATTCAATAAAGCTCATAGCAAGTATGCACATTCCTCCCCCACATTTAAACTTGCAATATCCTCATGCAATTTGAAAGAATTAAAGTATTAGAAAACTTCCTGATTACTGACGAAACGGCAATGTGCTTGCAATACTTCCGAAACCTGAACAAGTGACTAGAAAACACGGATCAAGTGCACAGGCAATTGATAATCAACATGCATCCAACAAGTATAATAATAGTCACAAATTCACGAAAATAAAAGCACCATTGCATAAACCAAATCAGAAAACCGAACATAGCAAAAATTCAAGTGTAACCAAATATCCAAACATAGTAAAGCATAACGAAACAAATGTCTAGACTCTGGGGGGAAAAATATCAAGATAACAAAATCAGGGTGATGGGGATCCTCTAAAATACTGATCCAAGCGAGCACTGAAC
Source organism: Lantana camara (assembly GCA_037501455.1). Taxonomy (NCBI): domain Eukaryota; kingdom Viridiplantae; phylum Streptophyta; class Magnoliopsida; order Lamiales; family Verbenaceae; genus Lantana; species Lantana camara. The sequence goes on along the minus strand of CM074857.1, from coordinate 93,915,777 downwards.
CCGTCAAACTTAGCCTCCAACTCGGCCTCCCACATGTCGAATCACTCATCTACATAATGTGCCAAATCTTCAACTCTAGCTATAACGGTGGTCAAATCAGCCCTCAATCCTGCTAGTTCTGCACGTACGCCTCTCAAAGTCACGGGAATGTCGTCACTAGCCTTGGCAACAACAGGTGCGGCATTGCGAAGAACCGCAAACTCATCATCAGGCCGGTCAGGAATCCGAGCCAAGAGCTCCTTCTGCCTCACAGAAAGCTCATCGAACCGGGCTATCCCCCAGCTGTACATCTGCCAAAAACGATCTCTCTCACGGATAGGCCACCTTGGCAAAATCCTATTCTTCAACTCTCCACTCTCCCAAGGTATAGCTAAGCCTACGGTCTCCAAGTACTCCGGACCAATATATCCAAAACTAATAGGCAAAGCCCCTCTCGGTTTCCAGTTCATCTCTCTAGCAAACATCGTCCCAAAGCCTCCAACAGCAATCGTGCCCGTCACACTCCCAACACTCTCCTGCAGCTTCCAAAGGAACTCGATCGTACCATTGAACTTAATACCTTCCTTCATCAAATACATGATGCCCAACTTAGTTTCTGTAATATGGCTATCTTTCCCGTATCTGGCACAGAATCCCAGGGCTAAAATCCTATGGACTAGTACCCATGTCAACGAATCAAAATAGCTGTCATGCGTGCACCGGGAGGAATAACTAGGGGCACCCTCTCTCAAGGGAAAGGATCTCCACACCTCCTCTCGTAGAGACTTGCTCCATCTGGGTAAAGAAGTGGTGGCATTAGCTGGAAATCGAAGAATATCTCTTATCCTGCTCACACTCCAAGTCCGAGTTTCCATATCATCAAGAGTGAAGGTCAAAGTGTTCTCCACCGGATCAAAATTCATTGTATGGAAGAAAGCAGCGGTCATATCTCCATAGGTCATATCCCTCCTTTCAAGGAAAGGTAGTTAACCTATGTTATCGAATAGCCTCTTCACTTCATCCCAAACCTCCAATCTATCCATCCGTTCGAAGAACTTAGTACCCACAATATTCCTTGTTGGATTCCTTTGGAAAGGGTTCCCAAAGACATTAACTGTTACGTTATCCGACCCAAGAGGTTGGTGGTCTAGTCTGGACAAGGTAGTGAAAGGTTCCGGGACTCTAGAGCGCTTAGTACGACCCATTGTACCTAAATCAAACAATGATAGCAAAGTAAAGCACAAAGAAATCAATCACAATTCACATGGACAATTCATCAAACACCCTGTGTGCTTAAGCCTAGTGAGTGAGTCCTAACTCAAGTTCTTTACTCTGTCCAATCTCAAATTCATAATAGCTTAATTACTACAATTTAAGCTCACAATTCTCTACCTTCAACTCCTAAATTCAAAAACAAGGCTACCTCTCTTGAGGATTCTTCAAAAATTTAACCCAATTCAAGTTAACTTCAATTTAAAGCATCAATCCTAATTCTAGCATAGTTAATCTCTCAAAATTCATCAATTTAATCTCATAGTGATCTCTAGCATGCAAATCAATCCTAATTCTCATCCATTAGATTGGAAAATTTTGGCTCCAATAAATACTCTAAGACAAATGAATGGTGACTTACTTTGATTCTCAAGAGCGTAAGAATGTAACTTGGAGAGGAAGCTTCTTGCTTATTAATTGAAGATGATTGACCCAAGGGAACAATTGAATCTCTAGTATGGTGGGATAAGTAGGTGTAAGTGTATTTATAGGTTTGGGGGAAAGAAAATCGAAATTGGGTAGGACAAGACTTAGATTAACCCTAAAAACGTGTGCCTAAAATCCAATTTACGCCAGTCGGACCGGTAACGGGCGTTACCGGTCTTCCTAAGAAAAGGGCTAACGGGCGTTAACCCCTGTCGGCCAAGACGCCTGTGTCCATTAACGGGCGTTACCAAAAATAACTGATGAGGTGTAACGCCCGTTACTTTTAGTACCCGGTGCGTCTGATCTCATTAACGGGCGTTACCAAAAAATAATAGCAATGGTGTAACGCCCGTTACTTATAATTCCGCCCAAAACTTATTTAAAACACAAACACACAACTAATAGTGCTCAATCATGTCAATTAACTGAAATTAACTCATAGTATTCAATCAAATCACAGTGCACCTATAACAATTCATATCAACAATTCATTCTCCTCAAGAAAGACAATCAAACCATGCACAAGCATATGAACAAATTAAATGGACATCACTATTGACAATGATGCTCAAATCACGGCCCTCGCACCCTCAAGATCTTGGCTACCTAGTAAACCATCACGTGACCTGCAACGAGAGAGACAACTCAATTATTACGAGAAAACGAGGGCGACAGAAACGAAAACAACGGAAACAAAAACAAAACAAAAGAAAAGAAAAAGGAAAAAGTTAGTTCTAAGTTATAGTCGTTAGCTTGACTGCAGGAACCAATTTGGGATTAGCAATTCCCAAGCAACAAGTCACAAGGAGTGAACTCGTTCTTGTTACTCACAAACCCAGAGCTTGATCTCCAAGTATCTAAATCCAGAACATCCTTCATTCTCGCTCTCTGAAACTTCATTTCTCTCTGCCAATCAACTGCATCTCTTTGCTCCATAAACAGAGTCTCTCCGACTGGTGTATCATTGACAACCTTAATCATGCAACACTTATCTGGAATTGCGGGTGGTGTCCTGGAACCAAAGTTCCTGAACTCCATTCTTTCATCTCCTATTTTGAACGTGAGTCGTCCATTTTGAACATCAATATCTGCTCCAGCCGTAGCCAGAAACGGTCTTCCAAGTATCAATGGCATTCTCTCATCGCTCTCAATATCAAGAAATACAAAATCAGTAGGAATGTGAAATTTTCCAACTTTTACCAAAATGTCTTCCAAAATTCCTGTCGGATATTTCACCGATCTATCTGCTAGTTGGAGTGTCATATTCGTCGGCGTGAGCTCCTTCACTCCTAATTTCCTGCAAGTAGACAATGGAATTAAACTCACACTAGCTCCTAAATCACATAGAACCTTATGAAATTGCAAAGAACCAATAGTAAGGGGAATTGAAAAACTCCCTGGATCTTTAAGCTTCGGAGGAAGCTTATGCTAAATAATTGTTAGGAATAGTGCCCTAGAAAGCCGATTGTATATCCGCTTTGTACTTTTCCTTATTGTGATCACAGACAATCTTTGAATAAAATAACGAATTAAGGCAACACTTCTTTATATGCTCTTGTTTGGTATGCGTTTACTTTAGTTGTGCATGTATGAGAACTCCCCTAATCTTGATGACTTTAGGACTCTACCATTTAGGTGAAAGGGTTCATGAAACGAGCCCTATATCACATAAGTCATGATTAGTAAAATACTCCAAGCCGATGAGTCTTACAGACAGTGGGAGTGTCAACCTGACTCCTTTAAGGCTTGCTTATGGGATCACGCCCTTAAGAAGGACCACCTTGTTTCATGGAGGTACAAAGTGTATAGTTGATACGTGCGTGATACATGAGGGTGCTTACTTCCATAAGTAAGTTCACTGAGGTGCCCCCTGTGAGAAGATTCCTAAATGGGAAAGGAAGTTTCTATTTCAGGAAATGGAAACTTCCAGATTAGGAAATATCTCACGAGTCATTGATGTGATTAATTGATCCTTAGACTTGAGGTTCCATGTCACTTTATGAGTTAACTCTGTAGTCTTAGGTATAAGCTTTAAAGGGTGTCGCCTTAGACAACTGATTCAAGGCTTATGGTAGGGCTGCACAAGTGACTCATGAAAGTGAATGAGAATCAAGAAAGGACCTACACTTGCATTTGCAAGGTGATCTCTTATTGTGTAAGTCATTCATATGCTATATGGAGTCCTTGGCCAAGGTAGTAGATCAAGACATCAAGAAAAAAGTTTCTTGGATTGAGATCAAATGGATATGAAATGCACTTAGTTTTAAGACTAGATTATTAGGGTTCTGATTCTTCCCTTACCCTAGATCTTGGTTGCAAGATAGTAACTAGGAGGATTGTATCTCACATGAATCAATGACTTAAAGGTTATGTCGAATCGAGACATTCCAATTCAGGTAGGGGTTAAACACCTGTTGCTAGACTATGGTCGTTTAATCTGTGGACTGATTAATTAATTAGTGAATAAATTAATTAGGGTCACTGCTAATTGAATTGAGAACCTAGAGGGTCACACACAACAACTTGGTTACATGAGTTAAGGCTTTGAAATGATTAAACGAGTTAATCAAGCCAAAAGAGTACCACATGTGTGAATAACACGTGTGGGTCACGTGAGTGACACGTGTCCTTGGGGACAAGTGTGTCACATGTGTATATATATATATATTTATGTGATTAAATAATTAATGTATTAATTATTTAATAGACTTTGGTTTAATTTTGAATTAAAGAGAAAGTCTTATTTTGGAGAAAAATAATCTATTTAATTAATTATGAATTAATTAATTAGATAAATAAGTTATTTATTTATTAATAAATAAAGTATAATATTATCCAAAAGGGGTTTGGATATTTTAGCTCTCTTAAAAGTTGATTTGAATTAGAATTCAAAAGTCAAAGTTTGGAATTACTTGATGATCAAGTAATACGAGAGAGGGACCAAATCCTTAGTCCAAAAGGACTAGGATTGGCCGACCCTCTCCTTCCTATATATAGGAGAGCTCGAGCTCCCCTTAAGGTTAATAGACAATTCTTTTGGTTCATATGTTGAACACCATCCTTTCTCCAAGATCAAATAAACCCTAGGTTAAGCCTAAACACTAACTAGAGAACTAGCCTCCTTACTAGTTAGATTGTAGTCAAGTTGGTGGACTATCTCTAGAGAGCTTCAAGTTAGAAGTTTTAAAAAATTCGAACTTTACCAAGGAGAGGGGATCAAGCCGCGAGAAGGGCGTTCTTGGGTGGCTTGAAACGCTTCAAGAAAGATTATTGAAAAGTAAGTTTCTAATCTCTTACGAATTTGGATTCATGATTGCGAGTTTCGATCCTTTTGTTGGAAAATTTTTTAAATTTCCGCTGCTTTCTGATTCCTGTTTTCCAACAAGTGGTATCAGAGCCACCTCGTTAATCGTGTTTCTAATTCATCTCCACTTAACTGAATTTGGTAGAAATTCTTAGGCTTAGATGCGAATTAGGTATTCTTGAGTTCTTTTAGAAAGCCTGAATTACGAAACTGTATTTTGCCTAAAAGTTTTCGAAAAACGTTTTCGAAAATTTGATTGAAATTATTTTGGATCAAATATATTTAAATCGTGCTTTAAATTTTGGATTGTTGTTGGTTTTTGAACTAAAATACGAAGCACGAAAATGCGAGCCTAGACGTGCTAAGGCGTAGCACGCCTAGGCCCGTGTGCCTGTTCGCCCAGCAGTCCCGCAACCGCGCGGGACTGCCCGCCGCTGCTGCTCGCCCGAGCCTAGGCGCGCCCGCACATCACCTACCGTATCCGCGCGGGAGTCTCCCGTCGCCAGCCTGCCTGCCCGCCTAGGCGAGCGCGCGCGATGCGCGAGAGAAGACGTGCGCGCTGCTCGCGTGATGAGTGCAGTCCGCCTGGGCTGGTGGGCGGGCGAGGCCTGGCCCTCGTTTCGCGATCTCGTTTTTCATGTTTAGTCTAATCCAATCCCAATTTAATTTTCTGAAATATTTTATTTTATTAAATTGGAATTATTTTTGAAATAATTGTTTAAATTGGGATTTTAAAAAATTAAGCGATTTAAATTTTGGGAAAATTGCAAAAATTAAGCGATTTAAATCTTGGTAGAGCAGCAAACTGTGTGGAGCTTGCTTAGATGTTGGTGGGGGTTTTCGTTCTCTAGACCGCAAAAGACGAGAAGTAGATGAATTGTGCCCGTCTTTAGCTCAAAACCGGCGCCCACCTCTGGAAAAGTAATGCAGAGGGGTTGTTGTGCAGTGGCAGGGCGCGCCAGATCGCGCATCGTTACGCGGGCCGATTGTACTTCCATCGTTAAGGTATAGTCAAACCTTACGGTCAATCCTGTCAGTTCGTCTTCTGAATGTTCCGAATCAGTACCGGACTCTTCAGATTTGATCAGATTGGAACTCTCCGCCAGGTTATTACGTGTCTTGGTTTGTTTCCTCAACGATCTTGCAGTTTTCTCGATCTCATGATTGAAAATTGGCTCGTCAATTCCGCGAATACTCCTGTTCATAAAAAAGAATTAAATTCGATTAATACCAGTCCCCGACAACGGCACCAAAATTTGACAAGTGCCGAATTTGTCAAAGTAAACAGTAATCCAATTCATAGCTAAAACTGAGTATAGTGCGAAGGGATCGAATCCACAGGGATTGGGTGAAAATAATTCTAATTTAATCCCAAAAGAACTCACTAAATTAACGAGTAAAAATTGGGGGTTTTGAAATTTACTAACTAATTAATAACTACTAATTAACAACAGGGCAAAAACAATAAATCACTTTGAAATTGGGTTTTGATAAATCAATTGGGGAGACAATACATAGCTAGGATTCACAATTCAGTTTATGACATCGATCATAGACGCAAGGATAAATTCAATTATTCAAATAGACTAGCTATAGCAGATAGAGACACTCGACTCTGCCTCGTTTTCTCTTAATTATTAGAATAACCAAGAGACACTCGACAGTTACTCCCTAATCAACTCACAACCCCTAGAGACACTCGACAGGATTCAATGAGTCAACAACATTAAGAACTAAGAAAACACTAGCCCAAATTAACCAAGTCACGACACGTGCAAGGTTCAAATTCGATTATTAACTCCCTTAGTGAATCAAATTCGACTTTACGACTTCCTATCGTTAATGCACCACTAATTATCTATCAAGCACTACATAAACTTCATGCAATCAAGATTGGCTATATGCAATTAAATTTACTTAGATGATTGTGCACTATCGCTAAGCAAACAAATCACAATAAACACGATACTCGGAGAACTAATAAATACTTGAAATAAAATTGAATTATAAAAACCAATTAGGTCTCACAATGTCAAAAACTAAATTATTAATTCCTAGCTAAGTACTAAAGAAATTAGCTACTCATGAAAATCATGTCCAAAAATATAAAATAATTCAAAAGCATAAACTAATTAAAATAAGAAGAAGAATTGATTTCTATGCTCTCGGAAGTCTTCAAGAACTGCTGCGTCAATCCCCCAATCTGCCCGAACTGCTGCTTCAGACCCCAAATATTGATGCCTATGTCACGTATAAATAACATGCAAAATAAGGTCACAATCTCTCTCCAGGTCCAAGTCCTAATCGGACTCAATATTCTAGTTGCCCAAGTTTTCAATTAAAAATGGCCTACTCAACTAATCTCCAAAGCTCTTCAACAATTGGCCCCTTTCCAATAAATTCCCAAACATCCGGCCCATCACAAAAACCATGCTAAATTGGCTTCTTCCAATTATAACCAAAGTGGGTCATTCTCATTAGATCTAGGGCTGTCAACGGGTCGGATTCGGGCCGGATCAGGGGATTCCGGATCCGAATCCGACAAGAGGATCCGACAACCGGATCCGAATCCGAATCCTATAGGATTCGGATTCATTTATTTTGAATCCATGTACAATCGGATCGGATTATATCCGATTAAAGATCCGACCCGATTAATAATAAAATTTAATTTTTTTATTTAACAAATTTAATATAAAGAATAAATATAATTACATAATATTAATATATAATAATTATTTAATGGATTATTTGATGATTTTATTTATATTTATTTAAAATAAGTTAATTTAAACTTATTAATAAAGGAAAATATATACTTTTAGAGTAAATAATTCAAATTTTATTGATGTTTAAAGTGATAATTATGTGAAAATTATAATTTTAGTCATTTTACTTAATATTATGTACTAGTAAATAATTTATTTTAATTAAATATTATATATATAATCGGATTCGGATTCTAAACGGATCGGATTCGTTAATTCCATATTCGCTCCATTTATTTCGGATAACGAATATTTATAATCGGATATGATCCATCGGACATTTTTATCGGACGAATATGCTAAAATTCGGATCGGATTCGGACCGGATTCGGATTAAAATCCGATCCATTGACAGCCCTAATTAGATCAATTCCATCATCAACGAATAGGTCCAATTCATTGTGGCCCACAAAGCAATTAAAATCAAATCATCAATCTCCAGTTTAGTTTCCTTCATGCATGCATTGTTCGTGAAATTCCCATGCACTATGATGTTGAACAAGCCTCCTCAAATAATGTCGCCATCATCATCAGCTACACTGCTCCCTTCCGTGAATTTCCATGGATTTCAGCCACACGCACAACCACATAGCAAAATAGCCTAAAAGCTCCAATAAATTGGAAAATGGCCCAACTGCACTAAAAACACGAAAATACATCGTGGCATCAATTTATATCGATTAGCACTAAAATAAGGCCACAAACTCATGAATATATGAGAATAATGCACACTAACAACAAGCACCAAACTTTAACTAATTTAGCAATCGGTGCAAATACCTCATGGAACTAATTTAGCAATCGGTGCAAATACCTCATGGAAGTCAATCCCTTCAGCCTGTGCATATCATTTAGAAACGAGCTATGTTTTAAAACCCGGACCAGATCGATCGGTCGAACCGGTTCGACCGATGACCGGCAGGCAGTCCGGTCCGATTGACCCTCCTGGACCAACTTTCTTTTGGGCCAGTCTAGCCCGTTGAAAATCGATCAAGAATGGGTGCTGAAATCGGACCGGACCGATTAGCAGGCCGGCTGGCCCGGATTTTTTGTTTAAAATTTGCAAAACAAGCTTTATTTTGAGGCTGGCAGGTGTCAAACATGGTCCCTTCTAGTATAGAAAGTGGAGACTAACCAACTAAGCTACTTCAATTGTTAGTATTTAAAATTCAAATAAAAATATAAGTTAACATGTGCTTAGATCACTCCGGGAAAAAATTTGAATTGAAATACCAAATGGAGAAGTTAATGTGTAATATTTTATTTTTGATAACATATATTTATAAAAATATAAATGCATGTGTGATATTTTTCACAATAAAAGTATGATATAATTAAATTAATCTTTTATCAATATAGTTAATTTGCTAAATATTAATTATTATTCTCTTTTTAGTGTTTGTAAATTTATAACTTGAAAAATATTATTAGAGATGGTATTGTAAATTAATAAGAAAGTGAAAATAATTTAAAATCATATCTATTTTTTTTATATTTGATTATTTTTAATTAATATTTATAGTATTATATAGATATATATAATTAATTTAATTATTATATAATTATGACTGATGGGGTGTTATCCAACGTGGCAAACTCCAACACTTTATGATTTGTTTATGTGGGAAAACAGAGATGATAAGTTCAGGCGGAGGTCGTCGGAGACGATGGGGTTCTACCTGCTAGGAACAAACACCAAGGGTCAGAAGGCCAAGCTGGGGGAACTGGGGGTGATACCCAGTTTGGCTCTCCGATACTCAAGTCAGACAAAGATGATGAATAAGACAAAGTATGGAAACAGAGCTCAAGTAATGGAAGCTTGCTTACAGAGCGTGATGATTTGTGGGTATTTATAGTTGGGGGTCAAGGCCCTTTTGGTAATTGTCGTCATGTGGTCCTGCGTTGATGTTGCCCTAGACACGTGGCGCAATGAGGAGTCTCTGAAAGAGACCTCCTGCAAAAGCCTATGAAAAGGTTGGTGGTGGCAACAGTGGCAGGTGCGTGGGCATGTACTCTGTGTCAAAGAGCCTATTGAGGTTGTTACCGAAGACTAACAGCGCTAAGGTTTGGATAAGGGCTTTATGGGCTCGCTTGGTCCGAGGGGACGCTTGGGCCCAAAAGCGTGATAATGAAGAGTAGCCTTACTCTTGTGCGGTCAGGGGATCCTTTCAAGCGCCAATTTGGGAACAGTCCCGAGGGTGGAGTAACGCTGGCCTTTGGAGTCTAGTTCCCTCGCTCGGGAGGACCATGGTTCCTTAGGAAGTTGGGGGCGGTCATTCCTCGAGGGGAATGCCTCAGTGGTGAGGGATGGTTTAGAGTGTTCTTGTAGCGCCACATTGCAGGCGGAGATTGGGCCATGTGGTACTTACATGGCTCGAGCGCATTTTAGCCTCATCAATGACGTCACAACTGTCGTATTTTAGCCTTATCAATGACGTCACACTGGTCGAACCAGTCGAACCAGTAAAACCAGTAACCAGTAGACCTTCCGGTTCGACGTCCGGTCCGGTTTTAAAAAATAGGAAACAAGGCAAGTTTAGTAACACTCGATACTTCTATCAGGCTTGTATTTGACCTTATAAACCCACTTGGAATCAATAGCACGTTTTCCAGGTGGGAGTGGTTTTAAGGTCTATGTGTTGTTCGCCTCAAAGATAGAAATTTCTTTCTCCAATATGGCTGGAACTTAACTGCCTGAGAAATTTTTTTTGGCTCACTTGTGGAAGAGATGGCCGCTAAAAAGGCAGTATGAGATTTAGAGAACTTAAGAGTACAACAAATATATATAAGAGGATGTACCATCAAGTTGACTGAAGGAGAGGACGAGAGCGGCCTATCATTGGAAGAAGTGAGAGAGAGAGGTAAAATATATTCATAACCAGACAACCATTGTGAAATCTTGTGCGCCTGTTTCTGATTATGAGAGGCTTCATCTAAGGTACCAGTAATTAAAACATTTATTTCCTGATCATTCAGGAACCAGTGCTGGAGGAACTGGTGCTTTCTCTGGGCCATGTTCATGTTTATCAAGAGACTGTGGTGCAGGTACTGGTACTTTCGAATCACACACCTATATCCGAATATGATCAGTACCAGTCGATGTCTCTTCATACACAACTGGTATTTCCATCGTGGCGGAATCTAATCTCGTAGTGACTGGAACTTGTTTATCTCTCATGGGAGAGGGCTTTTATGAGACTGGAACCTTACCCGGAAAAAAAAAAAATTTCTACGAAGAGATTTGGTAGCACTTGCTTTGCATCTAGTACCAGTTGTACTATAGCTGGTAGAAAGTCATTTTCTCTAAATTTGACATCTCGGGAGACATAAATTTGTTTACTCTGAATGTCATATAGCTTATATCCCTTTTGAGACATGGGATAACCAATAAAAATACTGACCTTAGCACGCGGTACAAACTTATTCTGTGGTTTAACATCTTCGTGTGCATAGCAAATGCACTCAAAGCTCCTCAAATGATCATAAATATGTGTCCTTGCAAAGAAGACTTCATAGGGTGTTTTGTATACAACTGATTAAATATATAGCGGTTAAAACACATTCTCCCCAAAACTTGATCAGAAGTTGTGCCTAGAATCTCAACGCTCGGGCAACTTCCAAAATGTATCTATGCTTGCACTCAATAATTTCGTTTTGTTGAGGGATGTACGCGCAACTAGTTTGATGTACCATCCCATGTTCAGCACAATATTTTCTCAAATCAACATGCATGATTAACTTTAAGTCATTATCCATTCTTAAAACTTTCACCCTCAAATTAAAATGTGTTAAACCCAATTGAAGAAAAGCAGTAGGTAAGTTTTGGTTTCAAATTTATGTTTAATGAGATATACCCAAGTTGCACGACTAAAATCATCTACTATCGTTAAAAAATAGTGACTATATGTATGTGATCTTATATTACAAAGTCCCCAAATGTCACAATGAATCAAATCAAATGCATGCATCCTTTTACTTGTACTATTAGGAAAAGGTGCTCAGGTTCGTTTAGCAAGACAACACACATCACAAGTTAAAGGTTTTTTTGTAATCAGAGGATACATGTGTATTTGGTACCAGGTGAATACAGTTCACCGGTAAATTCCCCAATCGACGATGTCACAAACTTGCACTACCCCTCTTGTTTATTCCAAATGATATAGGCGGTTTTGCTCTTTGCCCTCTCCAATCAACTTTCCCATGGTTAAATCTTAAATCACAAAATGATCGAACGTGAATGTAATAAAACAATTCAAATCTTTTATCAATTTACTAATAGACAGTAAGTTGAAACAGAAATTAGGGACTCCAAGAAATCATTTCAGCGTGAGCCCGTCTCCAAGATCTACTTTGCCCACGGTGCTAACTTCTTCTTTCGCACCATTAGGGATTTTTACTGGTGGTATGTTTGGCCGAAAATTGACGTTTGATAATGAATCAACATCATATGTTATGTAACTCATTGCTCTGATATCAACAATCCAATCACCATTATTGTTTGAAAGGTTACATGCTAGAATTTATGAGTTTGTTCCATTGGCAATAACAAAGTGTCTGGTATCATCAGCCTAAGCAATGTGTCGCCGGTTGGTTCGAGTTACAGCAACAAGAAGACCGGTACAAGTTGGTTCCAGCAGTCTTGTCGTTTTAATTTTGTCATAAACTGTACGAATTTGATTAGCATAGGCCATAGAGATGTTCTTCTTCACCTTTAATATCACTCATAGTCGTGTCAAAAGAAAAGAAAGATTTTAAAACTTACTCTGATACCATGTAAAAAATTTAAAAGATGGGAGAAAAGTTTTATATTGCATAATGTTTGTTGAAAATACAAAGAATATTACATCTATATATACAAATGAAGTAAAGCCCAAAAAAAAGAAAAATGAAATACAATCAATTAAATAAATATAAAATACAATCTATTGATATTTTTCATAAAGATGGAGTAATCTTTCTATAACTCTTGATATCCTCCGACCATTTAATTAATAAGTATCTAAATATCCTTTTATCTATCCAAATCAATTTTCTTATTTTAAAATGCATATTTTACTATTCATATCCATTTTAGTAGTATTTGAATCCGTTATTCTAATGTATTAAATTCATACAAATATTAACTTGACAAACTATAAAAATTTTAAAAGTTAAGTAACAAACTCTCCAAGAAAAAAATTACAATATGTGTCCATATGACCTTATTATACTTAATCCCACTTCCTATAATTTTATTTTAAATTATGGTTCAATTACATCTAGCTCCAATTTAAATGAGGTAATTACAAATGGTATCTCATGTTTAGATATAATTACAATCATACTCCTGATGGGGTCAAAATACGCTCGACCCGCATTTGGACACGTGGCGACACGAAAAGGTAACACTTGGCCCTTCATAACTGGGGCAGGTTATCAACTAGCGTCCCAGACCCCCGAGCGTCAAAGTCCCTAAAGAACAGGTGTCGTCTATGTTGTGCACACGCGTGATCACCCTTACCGCTCTTTAACGAGCGCACCTCACAAAACGGAATAAAGCCCCAGCTTATCTTGGAAGCCCTCTTTGAGCGTTATTATCCCTCAGTGAAGCTTCCACTCCCCCTCGTTACACAGCCTTGACCTCCATCCCCTAGCGGATTCACTGGCCTCCAAGGCTCTTGGTTGATGCGAGCGTGCTCTTAGCCCTCGTTACCAACCCCCTAAAATGGCTCTCTGACACCCCGTACATGCCCGTGCACCTGTCACTGTTGCCAGCACTAACTTTCACCAGCTTTTGTAGAAGATTCCTCCTAGGTTTCTCTCATAACACCACGTGCTAGGGTAACATTTGGCCAGGACCACACGGTTCAAATGACCAAAGGGTCCCTGACCCTCAACTATAAATAGACGAGTTCATCTCCTTCACGGGAGGCAAGCTTTCATACTTGAGCTCTGCAATTACTTTTCTTCTCTTTCAGTTCCTTAACTGACTTGAGCGTCGGAGAGCCAAACTGGGCATCCCCCCCAGTCTCCCAGCTTGGCCTTCTGACTATTTGTCCTTGGTGTTTGTCCTAGCAGGTAGAATCCATCTTCCATCCGGCGATCATTTTCCAGTTTTCCCCACATATATCAAATAGAAAGTAACCGGAGTTTGACACTTCACGTTCTTACCCCATCATTTTTGGTGCCGTCTGTGGGAAAACCATTTCCAGCTCATCTTTCTCTTCTTTGCTAGTTGAAAAACAAACACCCATCACCTTTGTTATCATGGTAGCTACCAAATCTGGAGCAGTGGGAGGAGAAGATGACCCTCCCCATGATGCCAATATCACCGCCATCCCATCAACAGCTGCTGGCGGAGCACCACCCGCCGGAAGAGCGCCTCCGCCCTTGAAACCAATAGTTCCACCACCAACGCTCGCTGAGCAGCCCACTTTCGCCGCCGTCGGAGGCGCATCACTTCCATCTCTTCCACACCCTCCCCAGAGTCAGTGGTTCAACGCTCATACGAACTCTGGAGGACACCACTACATGATACCGCCGCCTGCATATACGTTGACCCCCACCGTCATGCTACCACCAGTTCAACCATACCAAGCCGGGTGAATCCAGATTCAGGTGGTGATCCCCCGGGAGATTGAGGGAGTGGAGTTACCCCCCTTGACTTCTCAGTAGTTACAGGCTATATACGCCTAATGTGAGATCCAAGCGACCCAAGGAGCATGGGAGAAATTCCATTCCCTGTATTTTCCCTCTGGGCAGACTTCTCAGGTTGTCCCTCCCTTGGGAGGGATGCAAACATATCCGTTTAAGGAGGCTCAGGCCATCTTGGGGGCTCAACCGCCGCTTCCGCCTGCCAAAGAGGTTCCCAACCAAGGGGATAACGAGCATCATCAAGGGGATAGGGGCAGAGAGCCCACTGAAAGAATCAACGTTGATGAAGAAGCCCACTCTCGTGCATCCAAACGGAGGCCACAAGTATCCCAACGAGGGAGCCAAATCCGAAGAGAAGATCCCAACCTCCTCGGGGCTGTGCAAGACAAGCTGCAGGTGTTGCAAGACATAGTGGGATAGCTCTCTCGAGTGAGATCTCAGGTCCCCCACACCGGGGATGAACGAGACAATGCCAGAGACGCTCGTCGCCCAGCCCGCCAACAGCATGTTCCACGTCATGTGGATCAAGAAGAAAATTTTGGATGTTACAACCACCATCCACTCGCGAAAGGATCCCCTCTTGTGGAGGAGGTACTACTGGCCCAAGCAGGCCTGGGCAAGGTTCCAACATCTGTCAACCGCTACGACGGGACCACCGACCCTACAGAGTATCTGGACCATTTTCTGCACTTGAGGCATCTGTACGAGCACTCTAGCCACTATTGGGCTAAATTTTTTGTCACTTCCCTCGTGCGAATGGCCCAAGAGTGGTACAAGCGACTGCCTCCCGGATCGATCCACTCGTACGGTGAACTCACAAATGCCTTCCTAAATCATTTCAACTCATTAAAAGCTCCTGTCACGGCGCCCAATACCCTGTACAACTTGATTCAGGGCGAGCAGGAGTCCCTTCGATCATTCTTCGCTCGTTTCAACAAAGAGGCGCTTTTGGTAGAGAGGCCATCCATGGATTTTTTTTATCCACGTTCTTTTCAAAGCCTGCAATCACAAGCAGTATGTGAGTAAGAAATTTGCTGATTCTATTGTGAAGAAACGTCCCACGTCCCTCATGGCAATGAGAGAGATAGCCGAGCCCGACTTTGTGCTCGAAGACATGTACGGGTCCAACGTCCCCAGGCATTCGGGGCCCTCTAAAACCAAGCGAGGGAGAGAGGAGCCACCCCACAGGGAACGTCGCAAGTCACCGCCTCCCCCGTAGAGATTCGAGTGTGTCCCTCTTAACAGGCCTATCTCAGAGGTATATGCCTTATCTTACAAGAAACTCTTCAAAAGGCCCACGAAGATGAAGGACATGGAGGCTTTGAGACGCTCGAACAAATACTGTGCCTTCCACAAGCAAAAGGGGCATGACACGGATGAATGCCGATAGTTGGAAGTTGAAATTCAGAGGCTCATCGCAGGGGGCCATTTGAAGAAATTCAGAGGCTCATCGCAGTGTAATGATCGTTCGAAGGAAAGAAGGAGGAGCCCATCGCGTTCAAGAAGCCCACGAGGGAGAGGCCCTCATGAGAGTAGCCATCGCAACAAAGAAAAGGCTCCAGAGCAAAAAAATACCTCTTTTGCGGTCATCAACATGATAGCAGAAGGTTCCTCTGAGGAGATTCTAACGCTTCTCGGCGACGGTATATCCGGAGTTACGATCAACGTCCCTTGGTGCCCAAATCAGTCTATGCCATCCGGGAGTCCAAAGATGAACGCTCGAAGGAACATGGTGTAATAGGATTTACAGAAAAAAACTTGGAACATATTGTAACACCCCATGGGGTCAGTGAAACCTCTGACTGTCCCATGGTGGTTAGCTTAGATGTCGACAATCACATTGTAAAGAGGGTGTTAGTGGATAGTGGAAGCTCTGTTAATGTTTTGCCCTACGCTACGTTCCAAAAGATGAATGTCACTAATACGCCGCTCGAACCACTCAACACAGCCCTCATAGGCTTTGGGGGTTCTGAGGTTGTCCCACGAGGGCAAATTCGCTTAGCCACCTCATTTAGCCGTGCCCCACAGCGGAAGACACTCATGGTCACCTACGCTGTGGTGGAAATTGAGATCCCTTATAACATCATAATTGGGAGACCAGCCCTCGTGGATTTCAAAGCGATTATCTCCACTTACCATCAGAAAATCAAATTTCCTACCCCCCGAGGGTGTCGGAGAAGTTTTGTGCAATATACGTGAGGCATGGGAATGCTACGTGTTATCTCTCAGGAAGCTCAAAATGGAGAAAGTGTTCCAGATGGGATCCACCAAGAAATCAGTGGATTTCCCCAATCTAGATGAGGACGGTCTTGTGCGCAAGAGGGCCAAATTGAACAGAAAGAAGAACAAAAAGAAGGATCCCAACGCCAAGAGCGCCCTCGAAACAGCTCTGTCGGGAACGGTGGGGGAATCCTCTTCTGAGGAAGACGAGTGTAATCAGAGCGAACCCGTTAATGATAGTCGTTTGATAGGGAAGAAGAGAGCGCTTGAGCTCCCTCATCCAGAAATACGAATCGAGCCCGCGGAGAAGTTTCTCACTATTGAGTTAGAACCAGGAAACAAGGATAAAACCACTCAGATTGGGTCCAACCTTTCGGGACCCTCGCAGATCATGATGATCGACTTCCTCCGGGAAAATATCGATGTTTTTGCGTGGAAAGCATCCAACCTTACTGGGATTGATCCGAGCGTCATAGTCCACAGGCTCAACGTGGACCTCTCCTTCAAGCCTATAAAATAAAAGAAACGGGATGTGCATGGCTTTCGAAAAAAGGTTATTGAGGAAGAAGTTAACAAGCTTCTCGAGGCTCAGTATATCGAGCCCATACTATATCCGGAGTGGTTGTGCAATGTGGTTCTAGTACCCAAGAGCGCAAATAAGTGGCGCATGTACAACGACTTCACTGGCCTTAACAAGACCTGCCCCAAGGATCCTTACCCATTGACCCGAATAGATCAGCTGGTAGATTCGACCGCCGGCTGCGAGCTCATGAGTATGATGGATGCCTTCCAAGGGTACTATCAAATCTTTATGGCCCCTGAGGACCGTCCCAAAACTTCATTTGTTGTCCACTTGGGTGTATATTGCTTCTTGGTCATGCCTTTTGGGCTCAAGAACGCTGGGGCCACTTACCAGCGCCTCGTTAACAAGATGTCTGAGAGAGAAATTGGAGGGTCCATGGAAGTATACGTCGACGACGTGATTGTTAAGAGCGAGCGCCAGGGCTCGCACCTTGAGGATCTCAAATGCACCTTTGTCATTCTACGCCAGTACGGGATGAAATTAAATCCCTCCAAATGTACTTTTGGAGTGCAAGGAGAAAAATTCTTGGGCTACATGGTCAGCCAACGAGGGATTGAAGCTAACCCAGAAAAAATCAAGGCCATTTTGGACATCCCTTCCCCTCGTAACCTCAGGGAAGTACAAGTGCTGGTAGGGAAGATCATCTCTCTAAAAGGTTCATATCACGCTCGGCAGATAGGAATCTCCCGTTCTTCAAAATTATGCGTAACGCTCGGAACTTCTCTTGGACTGATGAATACGAGAAAGCGCTGCAGGGCATGAAAGCGTACCTCTCGAGCGCACCGCTCCTTACCAAACCAATGGAAGGTGAGAAGTTGTACGTTTATCTCTCTGTCTCCCAGGAGGCGACGAGCGTAGTCTTGGTTGCTGTGCGCGAACGTAAGCACCTACCGATCTACTACTTGAGCAAAACGTTGCAGGGCGCTGAGAAGAGATACTTGGAGATTGAGAAGTTCGCCTTTGCCCTCATCAATGAGTCGAGGAGATTGAGACCCTACTTTCAGGCACATACCATAACGGTCCTCACTGATCAACCCTTGAAACAAGTCCTTTCCAAGCCTGATGTTTCCGGAAGAATGATAAAATGGGCTATTGAATTGAGACAGTTCGACCTAAGCTTCGAGCCCAGGACGGCTATACAAGCACAGGCGATCGCCGATCTACTGGTAGAGCGTTTTGGCTTAGAGCCCGCTGAAATAGAAGTTGATGGCCTATGGGTCTTGCACATGGATGGCTCCTCGACCTCTCAGGGGGGAGGAGCAAGGGTAGCCCTTAGAGATCTCAAGGGTGTAGAGATAGACTTCGCCATCAAATTAGACTTTCAGGTCACTAATAATGAAGCGGAGTATGAAGCGCTCGTAAAAGGATTACATATCGCTGTTCAGAACGGGGCTTCCAGAATAACAGCATATGTCGACTCACAGTTGATTGCGAGCCAAATTGAAGGAACTTATGAGGCTCGAGAAGCCACCATGGTGCAATACTTAGAAAAAGCAAAAGAAGCTATTTAGAAGTTCAAAGAATTCAACTCGTTGCAGATCCCACGTGCGGAAAACGAGCGAGCTGATGCTCTGTCCAAATTTGCCTCCGCGCTGGAAAGCACCTGTGAGCGCTCAGTTGCATTTCTCAGAACTGAGGAGCTTTTGATTAAAGAGAAGGGCATGACACAAGCGGTACTCATGATTGATCCTAATGAGCCTTGTTGGCTTGATGACATTGTTAAGTTCCTCAGAGATGGACCTTGTCCAACTGACAGGATAGAGGCCCGGAAGGTTAGAAACAAGGTCCCTCGTTTCTCTTTGGACAACGAAGGCAGGCTTTTCAAGAAGTCATTCCAGGGCCCACCAATGAGATGTTTGAGGCCCTCGCAAGTCAAAAGAGACCCTTGAGCATGTACATGGAGGGAGTTGTGGGAATCACTCAGGAGGGCGCGTCCTTGCCAAGAAAATACTAAGGAGAGGATTCTATTAGCCTACTGTTCTACAGGATGCCCTCGAATTCTCCAAAAGATGTCCCAAATGTCAATTCCATTCAAACATCCCTCAGTTGCCAGCAGCCCAAATGGTCCCCATAGACGTCTCATGGCCCTTTAACCAGTGGGTTATAGGCATTGTGGGTCCTTTGCCAATGGTGGTCGGGCAAAAGAAATTTGTCATATTGGCCGTAGATTACTTTACGAAATGGGCAGAGGCTGAAGCCGTCGCGAAAATCACCTTCAGGGTTGTAAGGGATTTTATCTGGAAAAATATCATTTGCAGGTACGGAATCCCGAGGGTGCTCATCTCAGACAACGGATCGCAGTTTATTGCAGCAGATACCAGAGAATGGTGTTCGGAATTGGGAATTGAGCAGCGCTTCACTTCTGTAGGCCACCCTCAGGCCAACGGTCAAGTTGAAGTCACCAACAGGATTATTCTCCAACATCTGAAAACCATGCTGGAAAGTAAGAAAAGTGAATGGGCTGAAGAATTACAAGGGGCTATATGGGCTTATCGCATGACCCCGCGAGCGGCAACAGGCGAAACACCGTTTGCCCTCGTTTACGGGTCTGAAGCTATGATTCCCGCGAAAATCGCACACAAATCCGCTCGTGTAGCCTACTTCGAGCCTCAGGACAACGAAGCCAGCGGAAGCTTAGAGTTGGACCTATTGGAGGAAAGAAGGGACAACGCGTGGGCAAAACTGCACAGATATAAAGCAGCTGTGGCACGATAATACAACAAGCGTGTAAAAGAAAGAACTTTCCAGCTGGGAGACTTGGTCTTAAATAAAGTGGAAGTCTCCAAGCATGTGGGAAAACTAGACCCCAACTGGGAAGGTCCATTCAAAATCATATAGGTTAGGGCTAACAACACTTACACCCTGGAGACGCTCCAAGGCGAGCGCTTACCTCGTCCTTGGAACGCGTGTAACCTCCGTCGGTTCTATGTTTAAGCTCTCTAAAATAATGATGTAACAACCCCGCTAATGGGCCCTATGTACCACTTCAAATCTCAAGTAAGGCATGATACATTCTCCTAAATATTTCTATATGTCCGTTTTTAAATTATGCAAATGGATAAGACCCACGGCCCTCGTTATTACGAGCGTGGTTGGCAATGCACACGTCATTATTGCACATGAGCTAAAAAGGTTACGCTTACCAGTGCTTTGCTCCACATGAGGGGACGCCCTCATAAGGAAAACCTGGTAACGCTCACAACCAACATAAAAAATTCAAGAACGAATACGCTCGAGGGAAATCCTATTAGGCTCGGGTCGCTCACGTCAGCACCCAGCGCTGGAAAGTCCAATATCTAAAAAGAGGAGGAAAGGAAAACTTTTTGACAAGTTTTCAAGAACTCACGAGCGACACCATTGAAGTGGGACCCTCGCATACGTCCACGGAATGGCACAACTTCATTACACACATGAATTTGCACAAGTCCTATTTATGAGGGTACCCTTAAGGGGGAAAACCCACGCTCAACTTTGGGACTTAGCCAATCTTTGCAGATTTTCATCAAACCTAAACTGGGGCTTGCTGTTAAGAGAACCCTCACGCTCGTTCAAAACTTGAATTGAATTCATACTTTGGTAAAATTTTCACAGGTCTTGAAACAGGGGCACATGCAAAGTAAGACCCTCATACTTACCCAAAGACTTAGCAAAATTTTCCAAGTTCTCTTATGTCTTTTGCCTGAGCTTAAAATTACTCAGAGTCTTATAAATATGAGATTTTGACAATAACGAGCGCGAAAACATGGAAACAAAGACAAATCATGAGAAAGTGAGCTTTCATTAAAAGTGAAATGATTACAATGATGCAAAACAAGGGCATCATGGCCCACGAAAAGTGCGGGAAGGAAATACAAATGGAAGCTTAAGCTGCAGCAGCAACATCATCTTCCAAGTTCACGATTTCCTGTTGAACGGGAGCAGCGGGTTCTTACGGCGGAGGGGCTGGCTCGTTATTTCCTGGTGCTAGGGGAATTATGGGCTCATTGTCCTCAGCCGGTGGAACCAAAGCGTTTTGGTTTTCTTGGACGGGAGCGTTGTCAACTGGCGCCGGAGGCTCGTTTGTTGGAAGATTTTCGGGAGTGGCACTGGCATTATTAGTCCCCTCGTTTTGTTCCACCTGAGAGGCTCCCTCTGTAGGGTGAGCAACCATGTATTCGTCTTGAATGAGCGTGACCAAAAAGTTGTACTCCGGCTCGAAAAGGTTTACCTCAGGGTCTTCACGATCTTCATCCTCCTCGACACAACACTCATTGAATATGAGCCCCATATTCGGTCTTCCACAAGCGGACGCGTCTGTCAAACCCTTGAAAATACCCTGCTCAATCGCCAAGTTAAAAGCTTTTTGAGCCTCATCAAGGCAATGCAAGGAGGCCACAAAGTTGAACGCCTTTGAGTGGCAAAACTTGATGAGCGCTTCTTTATTGGCCTGTTCTGTGTGATGAGGAATCTGGCTCATCGTGTCTGCATACTTCTTCTCTGAAGCGTTGAATTTGGTGACCCATCTGTCGCAGTCTTCCTTCAGCTTTTGGATATTCTCGTTGAGGTTATTATATTGTGTGCTCCAGCTCCTCCGAGCGGTCTCGGCGTTTGTAAAATCCTCCTGTAGCTTCTTCATCTCTGCCTCCAGCTTCTTATGCTCCGTTTCAAGGGAGATGAACTTGACCTTCTCCACCTGTAGTTCATCTTGGAGTTGGGCGGGGTCGTTCGAGCACGCCATCTTCTTGTATTTGGCTTTTCGGTCAGCATAAACCGTGGCACGCATTTGGATATTCTTCGCCCTCGGAAGAACTTGCTGCATGGGCTCAAAAGGGTGGGGGTGAATGAAAATCTTGAAAAATAACATCTTCAAAAGACAAAGATTACAAGGATGAAGGTGACTCACAGAAATTATGGCATGAATCATGTCGCTAGTCACCTTTTCCACGGGCTCGGAGTATAAAGCCTTGTGGTCCCCCGTGAATTGGACCCTCTCAAATAGGCCGTCGCTGATGGCGCACGAGGGTGATCCATGACTCAATAGAACGGGGCCTCCTTCCGCGGAGCGCTTGTAGCTCCTATCCCCTCGGCGCTCGAATCCCCACAAATCTTCTTCCTCGGAGGAGGAAGTATCTCCATCACCCTTGGGGCCCTCAACAACCTGCTTGCCCTTGCCTGTTATAGAAAAAGTATCAGGCATTCTTTTCCTTTTTCGGGAAGTTTGATCATCGCTCCCCTGAGCTCCTCTGATCACTACGCTCGTGGAGGGCCTCGTCTGATTGGCAGTATTGGGGTTGGCTACCCTTGTGTCCGCTGCTACTGGCGGCCGGGCCACTATTCTGTTTTCTGTGCTTGTCGCTCGATTTTCTCCACGGCCTTACGAGGTTTGAGTGTGGCTTGAGCCGGCCCCTTGGTGACCGCCTCGTCCGTCACCCCTTTCGGCCCCTCGACCTCGGACGTTTTGCTGGTTCTCTTGGGCGTTTTGACGCTGCTGGCGGTTGCGAGCGTTGACAAATTGAGCAGCATTGCGGATTCCTCCTCCAGCCATGATAATGTTTGCTCATGGGGCAAGGAAAAAAACAACAAAGGTCAGAAATTTTTATGCAAGCTCTTTTGGAATACAAGTTACAAATACAAGTATGCAGTTAGCGTCCCTATCTAAAGGTTAGTGCCCTAAAATCTAACCGTCTCTCTCCAAATCTCGAGCGGGAGGGTTGTTGAGATAATGAGGGTCATTAGTAAGCCCACAAAGGAACATGAGTTTCACATCATCTATCAACTCCTTGGCTTGAATCATCCAGCCCTCGTCCCTCAATGCTCCAGCCAAATCTCTAGCCCAGTTCTCAGGGAAAGTGGGGTCTAGGAGATTCTTCACAAAGGAGCCTTTCCCGTGCGAAATCCACTCTCGTGCCACCCCAAAATCATCATCCGCTGGGGCTTTGACAAAGATAAACTTCTCCTTCCAATCTGGGCCGTAGGTGGATGAAGGGGAATTGATCAATTTCAGATGGGCCTTTGCTTAAACGTAGTAGAAGAAACCCACCTTGGGGGACGAGCGCGGTGAGCTAATAACTTTGAGTAGAGCGTTGAAATTCCGCATTGATGGCTCGTGTTTAGTACACTTCATAAGGATCACGAAGCAGGTTATAAGAGCGAGTTCGTTGGGCACAATTTGCGAGGGGCACAGGTTCAAATTGTTCAGGATAGTAGCCACCGGAACTGGGATCGGAAACCTCAAACCCCCAGAACTGACTGAATCTTTATAAACTGCCATCTCGCCAGGCGGGTGGAAGGTTGGCACGCTCGTGCTTAGCAGGGATTCGCCAGGAGAAACGCTCGTCCCAATATAGTGGTGCTAACATGGTTTTTCTCTCTCCCAGAGTGATTATACTGGGAGTCTCGTCAGGAGTGCGCTCGGTCACCTGCATACCCGAGCCCTCACCCTCGTTTGAGTCTTTGGATTTCTGGGCTTTTTTAGATTTTTTAGTCCTTCTCTTCTTGGGGGGTGCCTCCGTGGGCCTAGCCTCCTCATTCCCCTCCGGGGCCGGAGCAGGCATTGCCACCATCACAGTATAGCGATGGGGATGAGTGGTCCTCTCCGTCACTGCAAAAACCTCCCCTTGCCTCATCGCCTCCAAAGTCAAGTCCATCTCTTCGAAAAGGGGCTCCACACCCCCCGGATTTCTCTCTCCCATAGCGGAAACCGCCGCCTCCAACTCCTCATCCCTGGGAGACGATCCACGACAAGCCATCTCCTCAACTTCCCTGGCAAACTCCTCGACATGGTCTCCGGACATGATTTGAGAAAGGTTTTTAAGGGATTGGGAAGGGTTGCGGAGTTTAGAAATTTTGGGATTGAAAGGAATTCTAGAAAAGGGGTCCTAATCGACACTAGGGTTAGTCAGTCAGATGATTTCGCTAAAGTGGTTACCTTGAATTTTCTGGAAAACTTAGAGAAGGTGGGAATTGCTTTGAAGATCACTCTGCAGATGTTCTTTCTCGAATATGCTCTGGAGGTTCTGGTCGCGTAAAGATTAAAAGGGATACGGAATCCCTTATTTATAGGAATGGAAATTGGTACGTTTCTGGCAGATAATTTGAAATTGCAATCATTTCCCGCCTAGGAAACCGTTCACTTTATTGAACCGTCACATATATCCCAAGGGTCACGCGCCCCACGCGCATCAGCATTAAATTCATAAGTGTTTCAAGCGGTCAGATGAAAGGACCGCATTTATAGCGCAGTCAGGAGGATAATTGCCCAACAGGCTACGCCTTCCCCAAGCGCAACGCTCGAAGATTTACAGTGGCAGAATTCTACAGCCCTTATCACTAAGGACTACAGAATTGGGGGGGCAAAATGATGGGGTCAAAATACGCTCGACCCGCATTTGGACATGTGGCGACACGAGAAGGTAACACGTAGCCCTTCATGACTGGGGCAGGTTAACAACGAGCGTCCCGACCCCCGAGCGTCAAAGTCCCTAAAGAACAGGTGTCGTCTCTGCTGTGCGCACGCGTGATCACCCTTGCCACTCTTTAACGAGCGCACCTCACAAAACGGAATAAAGCCCCAGCTTATCGTGGAAGCCCTCTTCGAGCGTTATTATCCCTCAGAGAAGCTTCCACTCCCCCTCGTTACACAGCCTTGGCCTCCATCCCCTAGCGGATTCACTGGCCTCCAAGGCTCTTGGTTGATGCGAGCGTGCTCTTAGCCCTCATTACCAACCCCCTAAAACGGCTCTCTGACACCCCGTACATGCCTGCACACCTGCCACTGTTGCCAGCACTAACTTTCACCGGCTTTTGCAGAAGATTCCTCCTAGGTTTCTCTCATAAGACCACGTGCTAGGGTAACATTTGGCCAGGACCATACGGTGCAAATGACCAAAGGGTCCCTGACCCTCAACTATAAATAGACGAGTTCATCTCGTTCACGGGAGGCAAGCTTCCATACTTGAGCTCTGCAATTACTTTTCTTCTCTTTCAGTTCCTTAACTGACTTGAGCGTCGGAGAGCCAAACTGGGCATCCCCCCCAGTCTCCCAGCTTGGCCTTCTGACTGTTTGTCCTAGCAGGCAAAACCCATCTTCCATCCGGCAATCATTTTCCAGTTTCCCCCACATATGTCAACCGCTACCACGGAGAATAAAGTGACTTTGTTTTTAAGTTAATAATATGTGCATGTTGATGTAAGTAATAAGGTTCTAAATTTATTCTCTATGAGAAAAAATTCTTTCTCAAATTTATTTTAATATAATTATTGAAATTTATTATTATCAATACATAATATAATTCTCAAATGATATATAGCACCTAAATATTAATTCGTTTCCCAAAAATATAAACGAATATATATATTAGATATGGAAAATGGATATATCCAATGTATAAGTAAATCGATCGGATATTAATCAGATGAGATTTATGATTATCATATTTTTATTCATTTATAAATTGGATCTCTATAATTGGATGCGGAATGAATTCGGACAAAATTCTCGTTGAACAAATTCAAATGCCAACAAATATCAAATTTTTAGATATTTATTTGTAGTTTTACTCGTATAAAGTTCTTAGGAGTTATTATGCGTTATCATGTATTACAATATAATATGTTTCTTATTTGAACTCTTGGAAAATTCTTTTATAAAACTATTTGTTTATGTCAAGTTCTGCGATGAGTCTTTTTGAAAAATAAGTCGAAGAAGAATAAATGAAGAAAATTTATGCAACATAATGGCACACAACACATTAATCTTAAAGATAAAAGATTTTTCTTTCACACAATTAAAAATAAAGAAAACAATTGTGAATGCAATATTAGGTTTTAATTTGATCGAAGAAATTGAGAAGACAAATTTTACATTACCAAACCATACAAAATTGGGGGTTATTTAAAAGGACTAAATATCCTCAAAAGTTATCTTAAACCCCCTAGTTTGGAAAATGTATGTTTTAGGTTACCAATACACAAGTTATTTTTTCTAAATCCCCTATGACCCTGAAAAGTCTGTTTTGCCCCCACTTTTTCTTGTTTTTTTTTTCCCTTTTTTTCCCTCGCCGAAAAAATGGGTTCCCATTTTAGGAAAGATTCATCTCATAATCTGCAACCACATTTCCACTTCGTCGGCAACGAGATTTAACCGCGACGACAGCAGGATAAAGGTAGGCGGTGGCAACGACAACGAAGACATCAGGATCTTGATAAGGGGCGACAACGGGAGTCGATTTAGTTATCGTGCCCTATTTCCTGTACTGCTATAAGGTATTCTCAGTGTGTGAATGTTAATTGAATGTATTCCTGGCGTTAATTGAATGTTAATTATGTGAAATAGACAGTATAATTCACTGATAATTTGTATCGAATTGAATTGAATTGCTGATACTTTGTATTTACTCGAATTGTTGATCCTCTGCAAACTGATACTTCAAATTGGTATTCTGAAGATGGCGTTGGCCGATGACGAAGCTCAAGACAAGCAAATCCTAGGAAGTTGTTGGTTTAATGGCGAAATTACGGTGTTTCCAATTCCGTGGAGTGCGTCAGTGGAAGAGATTCACGCTCAAATTGGTGAAGAGTGGTCAGACTTCAACTCTGATGCTTACGTAGTACAATACCTCGCACCCCATAAAAAAGGTTTGTGGGTTAGTTTGCGACGCGACGGGCAGATTCCGGCTATGATCCAACTCCATGAAATTACCAAACTCAACATTGTTGAGCTGAGGGCGATTCGGCCTCCTGCCTATTTAGGTGGGAAGCAAGCATCGAAGAGAAGGTATGGGATATCAAATTTTTTCGTTTCTGTATTAACACTATATTTATTAATTTCTGGTCAGTAATCTCATTCTGTGTCAGGAAGAGAAGATATGACCCCTACGCTGATGGTTCATGCTTGGCCACTGTTCGTTTTGAGGTTGAGGATTGATCAGATCCACTGCGTGTTCTGGAGTTGAGGATTGATTTTATTCACTCTTTTTTTAAGGAACTTTATATGTTGTTGTAATCGTATAAAACCTTTTATGATTGTTTCTATTTGTTTGAAACTACGTCGATAAATTGCTTGATGTTGTTTTCTCAATTTGATCTAATGGAAACGTTAAGAATGGGTGATAATGGCAGATTTTGTCATTAGAAATGCGTGATTAAAAGAATGCTTTGTCCAGTGAAAGTTCAAGAATGCTTAATTAAAGGAAGATTTTGTCCAGTGAAACGTTAGAAATGCGTGATTAAAAGAAGACTTTGTCCAGTGAAACGTTAGAAATGCGTAATTAAAAGAATGTTTTGTCCAGTGAAACGTTAGAAATGCGTAATTGAAGGTTGGGTTTGTCCAGTGAAAGTTTAAGAATGCTTAATTAAAGGAAGATTTTGTCCAGTGAAACGTTAGAAATACGTGATTAAAAGAAGACTTTGTCCAGTGAAACGTTAGAAATGCGTAATTGAAGGTTGGGTTTGTCCAGTGAAAGTTTAAGAATGCTTAATTAAAGGAAGATTTTGTCCAGTGAAACGTTAGAAATGCGTGATTAAAAGAAGACTTTGTCCAGTGAAACGTTAGAAATGCGTAATTAAAAGAATGCTTTGTCCAGTGAAACGTTAGAAATGCGTAATTGAAGGTTGGGTTTGTCCAGTGAAAGTTTAAGAAAGGAAGGTTTTGTCCAGTGAAACGTTAGAAATGCGTGATTAAAAGAAGACTTTGTCCAGTGAAACATTAGAAATGCGTAATTGAAGGTTGGGTTTGTCCAGTGAAAGTTTAAGAATGCCTAATTAAAGGAAGATTTTGTCCAGTGAAACGTTAGAAATGGGTGATTAAAAGAAGACTTTGTCCAGTGAAACGTTAGAAATGCGTAATTAAAAGAATGCTTTGTCCAGTGAAACGTTAGAAATGCGTAATTGAAGGTTGGGTTTGTCCAGTGAAAGTTTAAGAATGCTTAATTAAAAGAAGACTTTGTCCAGTGAAACGTTAGAAATGCGTAATTAAAAGAATGCTTTGTCCAGTGAAACGTTAGAAATGCGTAATTGAAGGTTGGATTTGTCCAGTGAAAGTTTAAGAATGCTTAATTAAAGGAAGGTTTTGTCCAGTGAAACGTTAGAAATACGTGATTAAAAGAAGACTTTGTCCAGTGAAACATTAGAAATGCGTAATTGAAGGTTGGGTTTGTCTAGTGAAAGTTTAAGAATGCTTAATTAAAGGAAGATTTTGTCCAGTGAAACGTTAGAAATGCGTGATTAAAAGAAGACTTTGTCCAGTGAAACATTAGAAATGCGTAATTGAAGGTTGGGTTTGTCCAGTGAAAGTTTAAGAATGCTTAATTAAAGGAAGATTTTGTCCAGTGAAACGTTAGAAATGCATAATTGAAGGTTGGGTTTGTCCAGTGAAAGTTTAAGAATGCTTAATTAAAGGAAGATTTTATCCAGTGAAATGTTAGAAATGCGTGATTAAAAGAAGACTTTGTCCAGTGAAACGTTAGAAATGCGTAATTAAAAGGTGGACTTTGTCCAGTGAAACGTTAAGAATGCGTAATTAAAGGTGGACTTTGTCCAGTGAAACGTTAAGAATGCGTGATTCAAAGAATACTTTGTCCAATGAAACGTTAGAAATATGTGATTAAAAGAAGACTTTGTCCAGTGAAACGTTAGAAATGCGTAATTGAAGGCTGGGTTTGTCCAGTGAAAGTTTAAGAATGCTTAATTAAAGGAAGATTTTGTCCAGTGAAACGTCAGAAATGCGTGATTAAAATAAGACTTTGTCCAGTGAAACGTTAGAAATCTTGATTCACTCTATTGTAATGTTGTGGTCATGATTCAATAAATCTTGATTCACTCTATTGTAATGTTGTGTTCATGATTCAATAAATCTTAATGTTTAACTCTATTGTAATGTTGTGTTCATGATTCAATAAATCTTGATTCACTCTATTGTAATGTTGTGGTCATGATTCAATAAATCTTAATGTTTAACTCTATTGTAATGTTGTGTTCATGATTCAATAAATCTTGATTCACTCTATTGTAATGTTGTGGTCATGATTCAATAAATCTTCTTTGAATCACGCATTCTTAACGTTTCACTGGACAAAGTCCACCTTTAATTACGCATTTCTAATATTTCACTGGACAAAACATTTTTTTAATAACGTATTTCTAACGTTTCACTGGACAAAGTCTTCTTTGAATCACGCATTCTTAACGTTTCACTGGACAAAGTCCACCTTTTAATTACGCATTTCTAATGTTTCACTGGACAAAGTCTTCTTTGAATCACGCATTCTTAACGTTTCACTGGACAAAGCATTCTTTTAATTACGCATTTCTAATGTTTCACTGGACAAAGTATTCTTTGAATTACGCATTCTTAACGTTTCACTGGACAAAGCCCACCTTTAATTACGCATTCTTAACGTTTCACTGGATAAGTCCACCTTTTAATTAAGCATTTCTAATGTTTCACTGGACAAAGTCTTCTTTGAATCACGCATTCTTAACGTTTCACTGGACAGAGCATTCTTTTAATTACGCATTTCTAATGTTTCACTGGACAAAGTATTCTTTGAATTACGCATTCTTAACGTTTCACTGGACAAAGTCCACCTTTAATTACGCATTCTTAACGTTTCACTAGACAAGTCCACCTTTTAATTACGCATTTCTAATGTTTCACTGGACAAAGTTTTCTTTGAATCACGCATTCTTAACGTTTCACTGGATAAACCATTCTTTTAATTACGCATTTCTAATGTTTCACTGGACAAAGTATTCTTTGAATCACGCATTCTTAACGTTTCACTGGACAAAGTCCACCTTTAATTACGCATTCTTAACGTTTCACTGGACAAAGTCTACCTTTTAATTACGCATTTCTAACGTTTCACTGGACAAAGCATTCTTTTAATTACGCATTTCTTCCATCTAAAACAAACTTCCTTGCAAGATATATATATACTAGAATCAAACAACAATAAACAACCAACACTAAACATTTCATTACAGAACCAAAAATATACACTACAATCAACTAACAGTAACATTTAAACTACTATAAACAATCCACAAACAACAAATTTTGGAGAAGCACTGTCTATATCATGGGGGAGTAAACTGATTAACCTCATCCTGATCTTCCTGAGGGATGTTAGAATTAACACTCTCCTCAGAGTGTTCATAGCCTGGGTAATCCGCGCCGTCCAAGGACTCAGGGTCCGAGTCCCTATCGTCAATGTAGTATGCGTGGAGGTGCTCCTCTTCGCCCTCCAAAAGATGTGCCCGCCGCACTTTGAAGATATACCTAAGGTTGTCGTAATAACGACATCCAAATGCCCTGGCGTTGGAATCCCGACGAATAACCTATGTAAAATTAAACATTGAATAATGAACAATTCCAAAAAAAAAAGGGGGACATGGATGAATTCGACTTACCTCAATGGAATTCACTTCAAAATATACTGGGGTCTTAATTTCGGCGTGAATAATATTAGCACCCATTTTAACTCCAAGACACGTCAATAATCTATGTAATTCGTAAAATTTTATTCGCAGTTCTTTCACCGCTGCTACAACATCTCGGGCCCAGAATCTTGTTTTGAATCGCTGAGTCAAATCACGCGACACCATAGACAGCACTGTGTCGAAGACTTCTAGCCGATCGATTTCGTTCTCTCCGGCATATATCCGAAGACGTTCAACCATGTACTCTTCCACCCATGCCAGAATAGGTCTTGGAGGGGGATTCATGACTTTGTCTGTCAAGGATTGAGATCTGGGAGAGAAAGAGAAGCAGGGCTTCTTGCAGGTGAATGTTTGGGGATGAAAATTTTGCAGATGTCTGCGTACAGGGCAAGATTGAAGATACTAATAAAGGTGATTGGACCGTAAACCAACCGTCACACCCCTTCGTCGCATTGTAAAGTTGATTGGCCAGTCCAAATTCCGGGAAAGCGTGCAGGCAGCTTTTCATTTAATTCAAGCGTCTCATCGGGAATGCATAATAATCTATTAAGTTTGTAGTGTAAATATTCATTTTATTAGTTATTGAAAGGTTTGTTTATCTAGTTAAAGCAAAATAATTCCAGAAATTATAAAATAGCATTTCGAAACAGAGCCGGAAACCCATTTCGAAAAAGAGTCGCCGGAAAGGCCATTCGGAAAGACTCGCCGGAAATTGGGTGCCGGAATAGAGTAGCCGGAAAGATCAGACGCGGGAAGAAGAAGCAAAGATCAGACGCGGGAAGAAGACAATGGGCATCTATGTTCTTCTTCAATTTATTAAGGGTATTATGGTACTTTTACAAGATTTGGGGGGTTTAAAATAAATGGAAAGGATAATAGGGATGAAATATATCTATTTATTGAATTGGGGGGTTTAGCAAAAATCTTCAACCATACTAGGGGGTGTTCATTAATTTGCCGTACAAAATTCTCAATAAAAAATATCTTATTTGTGCCAAAGTCCTTAAAGATGTTAAGTTTTAGATATACATTTTTCTCAAATATGATACACAGTCTCCGGTCTGTAACTCAAGGTAGCACAAAATATATGTCTATTGTAACCCATAAATTAGGAAAGAAATACATATTAAAAAAACTATTAATGCTCCCTACTGGATTACATTACACTTACATAAATGTAATTTAATCACATGTGGTAGTTAACGAAAAACATATTGATACTTTGGTATTAGATGCTTAACATAATCGGTTAAGTAATGTGAGTTCAATAATGACGCAAAAGAGGTCTCGAGTTCGAGTCTTAGGGAACGTAGCTACCATTGGTAGGGAGAGTTTTACATCCTAAATGATCCGTTCCGGCTCGATCCATGAAAATGGACTATAAAACCAAAAAATAAAAAATAATGACTCAAAAGATCATTGAAAATATATGTACATGGTCACATTGACATATTTATTGAGGATCAAAATTTAAATGAAAAAGGATATGTGTATAGCTTGTCTTTTTGGAAAATTGGTTGTGAGACCATCACCAACTAAAATACAAAATGAATCATCGAGCGTATTCAACGTGATATATATGGTCCAATTTACCCATTACGTGAACCATTTCGATACTTTATGATATCGATGAATTCCTCTAGTGGATCAACACTAATGCCAACATGATGAGGCATATATGTGGTTGTGTTCTTTATCCCTTATTGGTTTTTTATCCCATTAAATTTTCGCTGATAATATAAGGTTTTAAAGGGGAGTATTTGGAAATACACAGTTGTGGGTAGCCACCATAGTCGAAATATGCAAATGTTGTCGTGCTTAAAACAATATAAAGTATTGTGCAAGTTGTAAATTTTTTATTTATTCAATTTATTTAAGAAACGATTTTTAATACGAAATCTTTGACAAGTAATAAGCAGCATTTGTTTATAGGCTCTGTCTTATTTCATACCATTATTATTCACTTTTATAACATATTTAAGTTTGTTATCGTTAGTTATTGGATGATTGTGATTGATGCATTCATATGCCCATTTTCAAAATCTAATATATTAGAGATATTTAAATATTTAATAATATTCTTATCTAATATTTAAGTTTTTAAATTAGGTGATCATTCAATATAATATATAACAATGTTTTTGATCCGGACTGAAACGAACAAGAAATCCGTAACCTTAAGCCTAGGGATGCAAACGAGCCGAGCCGAGCCGAGCCGAGCCGAGCCGAGCCGAGCCGAGCCGAGCCGAGCCGAGCCTTGGCCTTTTTTTCTGGCTCGAGCTCGGCTCGACCAAGGCTCGAGGCTCGCTCGGCTCGGCTCGAGCCAAATGAAAATATATTATTTTTAATTAAAAATTAGTTTTTTTAAAATAATTTAATATATTTTTATATATAATAATATATATTTATTAAATATATATACATATATATTATAAATATATTAATTTTATATAAAAATCAATAAAAATATATATAATATTATATAAAAATAAAAATATTTATATATTTATAAATAAAAATATTATTTTTTAATTAAATATATTAGCTCGCGAGCCGGCTCGCGAGCCACGAGCCTAACTAAAAGGGGCTTGAGTTCGGGCTTGGCTCGAGCTTGCTCGCCAGGCTCGCGAGCCGGCTCGGCTCGTTTGCATCCCTTCTTAAGCCGCAGAATAGAAAAAAGAGCACAAAGTAAAAAACCTGAGAGTAGTGAAGATACCGAGAAACAAAATATTCAAGAGTTAGCATGCCATTAATACTCAAAATTCTACACTCTTTTCACTACATATCCCAAAGTTCTCAAATTTAAAAAGTTGTGATATTCAAATCCAAATGTTACTGATCTTTTCGAGCTTTTGATCTCCCTGGAATTGCAGGTTTAATGACTTTTCCAAGCAGGATCAGGACTACCGGAATAATAGTCCCGATGTAGTGTACACTTCCATATGCAGTTAACGTCTCGTGCAGGCTTAGCACCTGTCGATTATAGCACCATAAATATTTAGCTAAATATTATTACTGTTGATCGATGTTCCAAACCGTAAATATAGAATAACGACGAAGAGGACGAACCATGAAACCAATACAGGAGTAGTTCAGAACAAGTAGCGTGTAAGAAAAGTTGACAAATACTAGGAGTTTCTTCGTTAGATCTGTTTTGCTAGCTTGTTGCCATCTGTAAAGAACTGCTTGTAGAACAAAAGAAGTCATGAGAAGTGATTCTAGAAAATGATTAGTTATCTCAATGAAGTTATATCAGTATATTTCGCGATTGTTACCTCTTGAGCCGGCGATCATTATAGCACTTTGAACAAAGAATATGATGTAGCCAGGATATAATCCCTACAAAGAAAATGAAAAATTTTAAATCAGTAGGCAAATAGCCAGTCTTCAAACATCAAATTTCGAAAATGATAATGCAAGAGTTATTCTACTATGGCTAATTACATTGGCATACCCTGATATTTGACTTAATTACACAAACTTCCCCTAAATGTTTGCAAAATTACGAAAAACTCCCCTGAGGTTAGGCCTAGCGTGCAATGTTCTCATGAACATGTAGAGATGATATCATCGACATACTATCAATCTAGATGTACTGTAAATTACTTATTATGGGAATCTTTTGCAAGTTATTGTAATTATAGCAATCCTAAGGGTATATTGGTGTAATTATCCCTCCTATTCAATAGCACGTACATGGACTTCGATGATCGACATATTTAAATAGACAGAATTATAATCCTTACAACTAAAATTATTTGGTTAACTTGCGCCAAGATTGATTCAGCACGTTTGCTTAAATTAAAACAGTATGTTTCTTTTAATGCATAGAAATATGTCCGAAACACATACAGACACACATATAGTGTGTTTTTATACTTACATGCCACACTGCACTAACAGTTTGAGTAGTCAGTAACTGGAAGAAGCCCGGTTTCGTGCCATTTGGAACCAGCCTCTCATAAACATCTACGCCAAAGAGCAATAAATAAGCTGGATACAGTAAATTCTATTTGCCTGATATTCCTGATACCTTGTGAGAGTACTCCACCTTCTAATAAAACAAAATTTGAGGTTTATTCGAACGGGGTCTTATGCCGTCAAAAAACTTCATGGAAATGAAATAAATAGTAGTTAAGAAAAGGATGGATCAACCATCATATTTTCATATTTCAGATAATTTGGCAGAACTAGAATTATAAGATTGCATGAAGACAAGGAAAATGATTAATCATAAAACACGCAGAGAGGTCACAAACCTACAAATAAGTTTGTTAAGAACACGACGAGCATATCTAACATGTTTTCAAAGAAATAAACAATGATGTGGTTCAAGGAACTCTGTGGCTTTCAAAGAATTATGTAAAAAGCTAATTTAACATTAAGTCACCTACTTCTAACTTTCTTTATCTTTCATGAACCGGAAAATCACAGACGAGTACGTATTTTTTGGATGGTTAACTTACAGTGTCTAAGCCATGTGCTGACTTGTATGTTCCATACAGCAGGGATCTGCACAGCACTCTTAGCCAATTCAACACCTAAAATATCAACATTTTTCGCACGATCCCATTTTGCTCTTGGTGGATTAGAATCCGTCCATCCACTGAATCCCAAACCAGAAATAATGATTGAAGCTTCTGATATAGACCAGACGAAGTAATATTTCCAACGAGCAGTGAAGCCGGCCATGTACTGGTAGCTTAACTTTTTCAAGAATCCATATTCCTGGTATACTGGTTCTGTGAATCTTGAAAGTGGGAATTTTGGTATGAGATACATATACATGCCCATACAAAGAGCTGCTTGCAAAATAGCCCTGAAAGTTGGCCAATAAGGAGAG
The DNA here is from genome assembly GCA_037501455.1 of Lantana camara. Taxonomy (NCBI): domain Eukaryota; kingdom Viridiplantae; phylum Streptophyta; class Magnoliopsida; order Lamiales; family Verbenaceae; genus Lantana; species Lantana camara. Next base: position 93,880,330 of record CM074857.1, on the reverse strand, counting down.
GGGACGACTCCCTCCTTTTTAGGTTGCCACATCTGTTGCATAGTTCGATAGAAAATAGCAGTCAGGTACATGAGATGAATGATGTGAATTAAAAACGAAAAAAAATGTAATTCAATGGCAAGCTTAAGTTTGGAAATAGACTTAATTATATAAGTGTGTAGTTTGCTAATTATTCCTAATCTAGTTACTAAATTGATACCCCTTAAATCAGAACACTAAAAATACACTCATTATGAAATTTAAAATTACACTAACCACCCTTGAAACTTTAAGAACATTACATTTTAGTACCGGTTTGTAGGTAATATTCTCAAACTTCCAAGGGTTTATGTAACTTCAAATCTCCAAGGGAGCCCTTTCAGTGCTTTAGCTAAGGGGGTGACAATTGTCACGGTGCAATTCCAAGAGGGCGCAAATGTAAATAATTCAATTAAACAAACAAAAAAAGAAAAAGTAATTTGAATAAAAGAAGAAACGAACAAAACAAGGGAGAAGAGAGAAGTATTGGAAGGATGAAGCTAATGTGAAAGAGAAAAGTTGAGAGAAGAGAAATATCATAACTGAAGCTGAAGAGGAAATGGGACAAGGAAGAGTGAAAGCATAGTAAAGACACCAAGGCCACAAACAGTTACTATAGGGTGTTGGTACTTTGAATAACAATACACATAAATAACAATGAATAATACATTGAAAGATAAATACAATACCCCTTCGTTCTCAGTCCACTCCAGATAATCTTTCATTTCATAGACTGGACCAGCAAAGTGACTTCCACAGCACAGGCAATAACCGCAGTACTCGAGCAATGATGGCAATTTTAGCAGCCGGTTTTTCTTCTGCGCCTCGCGTAGATTTTCCTCTTTTAACAATCCATCATTGTAGTTGATGGAACACGATATTATTTTCAGTGTTATTACCATCAGAGCTCCTGCGAATTGGAACATCAAGAATATAACAAAGCCTCAACAAAATCGAGAATTTTTTTTTTTTTTTTCGATACAGGAATGTGCAATAGTAGACATCTATAACACGAATCTTCTATTCATAAGAATTCTCCATTCGTAGCTTAAAACTAAACGCATCACAAGATGATAAGCATCATCGCGAACGAAAACAAGATTATATCAACTGAAACTAGCAGTAAAAGTAATTGAGAATGTGCTAACCTGTAGCATCTATACCTCCTTCCTTCCAAGCATCACCACTCATGTAGTAGACATGACTACGGATGCACAATCGCACACCATTAGTAAAAACTTGTAATGCTTTCGTTCATAGTGATACACAAGTAGTATAGCATACGACTTTCTATCGAAACTATTACAAAGATTCTTTTTTTTTTTTTTTTTTGAGCTACATAGTATACAGCATACAACTAATCCAATCCATTCTACAAAACAAGAGAAGTGAAAATCACACATAAATAACCAATAGGGGATTTTTAAGGAACTGATAAGAACTGTATAGCCTAGAAAAAGTCTAATGTCACAGAATCACACACGAATTTGTCAGCATCTTATATATTTTAGACTCTGAGCTGAGCGGAACTACAACCGGTGGGGGCACCGGCCCCCCTAAATTTCGTGGCGTTTCGAAAATGATATTTAGTTACTTTCTAAACTATTAATTTAAATAAACTTATAATCCCCCCACCGTAGTGTTTTCCCTTTCCGATTTCAATCTCAGCCCCCCATCTCCCCAAATCCTGGCTCCATCTCTGATTCTGAGTATGCATACATATCATATCACTTCATTACATATTAATCCTAATTCCGTCTCCGACTCTGAGTATGCATACATATTACTTCATTACGGATCGAAAGAGATGGTGGAAAAGGAGAATAAAGCCACAATTTCATAAATTACACATACAGACATTAGCTCTCAAGCAACACATGCTCCTCTGAATTGGAAAAAACAGAGTGTTTCACTGCATTGCCCTGCCTATCAGACTGGCAAAACTAAAACTCTGATTTTCGGAAGCGTTATCACTTAAAATTCAAAATGCAATAGTAACAGTAATCTGAACAAAACAGAGAAAAGAAATCACAACATCCATAAGAAATCAAAATCTTAAAAACGCACCATCCAATTAGGAATCCGAACGTGAACAAGAAAGTAATAATCCCGCAGTTGCTCCGACAAACCACCATGGAACCGTAGCCCAGAAACATCGGCACGACGAAATGCAAATTCGACGAGAAACCAAAGGACAGGTACGACAGAAAGGCGCCCGTTGCGGCGGCGTAGAGGTGGCGCGCGGTGGGGCCACCGGGGACAAAGCGGTGGCAGAAGCTGGCGGGGATGGTGGCGGCGAAACAGAAGAGGAAACGGAGCACGGCCACGGACAACCCAATTGCCGACGCCATCGATTCCATCTCCGGCACCTCCATAATGGATTCAGGGCCGTTGAATTGAAGCCGTCCTATTAGCAGCAATATATAGCAGTAGTTGATTACAGTATGAATTAACGGCACGTGAAAATTAAATGATGTGTAGTTATTGCAGCAGAAATGCAGATTCAAGAAAATTATTGACAATCATTTCAATGGGAGAATGGAGGAATAGGGAAGTCGTATGCGGGATAGGGTTGCAATTATGTTATGCCTGCATGAAAACGATATCATTTTGGTCGTTGCCTTCATTGACAAATTTACAAGAATAGACATTATTGTTTGGCTTGATGTAGTGAAGAGTAAATTTTGTTAGATTTTGAATAAATCTTTAGCTCATTCCATGATTTTGGACCACATAAAATACATGAGCTTGGACTTCAATTCAGACAAACATTTATTAAGAGTAGTGAAATGAATATGCCTTTCACGTTTATCATTTGATTTGTTTAAATAAGTTTAGTTATTATATTTATTGAATAAATTAGAATATTAAAAATATTTAATTAATTTGATTAAATACGTATACATAAACAAAAATATTTTTATGAAATCTCTCTTTTAAATCACCTACAATAAGTAGAAATTCGAAATAGAGAAACATACAAATAAATAAACAATAAAAGTTTTGAAACTATGTTATTATATAAAAACAAAATGTTTAAAGTGTATAATAACTTGCTCAAATAACTCTAACTTTTAAACATGAGTAATAATTTATAACTTTTAAATATGTTAATTGGCGTGTTTATCTAGACTAGTAATTTTTTGTATACTCTATGTGTGTGCAACGAAATAATTATTATTATTTAATTTTATTAAAATTAAATTCTTCATATTAATATATAATTTATAATTATTTTTAATATAACTATTAAATTATATAAATAAATGTGATAATATTATATTAATAAAAATAATATTAAAATATAGCTTACAAAACATAGGGAAAAAAAGATAACATAAATATTAAAAAGTTTATTAAAGAAAATAATTAAATTGAGATGAGAGAAAAGAGAAATTAGAAAAAAGAACAAGAATTCACTGGCAAGTTGTGTTGGCGAAGAAAAATAAATAAATAAACAAAGAAAAAAAAGAGACCAAGAGTGGATGACACTATATTTGCTTTTCTCACTTAATATATAGTATAGATCAATAATTTCTGCACACTCGATGCGTGTGTAAAGAAAAAAAATATTATTATTTAATATATTAAATTAAAATTTTCATCTTACTATAAATTTAATAATGATTATATTAATAGGAAATAGTTAAAATATAAATTAAAAAATATGAGATAGAAAAATAAGAAAATATTTAAAAAAATAAAAATAATGTTAGAGAAAAATGGAGTTCATAGAAAAATAACTAATCGATATACGTCTATATGTTAGAAAAATGAATAAATTAAATTAAAAGAAAAAAAGATACCATGTAATTGAAAAAAAGAAAAAAGAAATTAAGAGCCCACTTCAATGATAGTGGAGAAAAAGAAATGGGAAAAGAAATAGAGTGTTATTTTCTTAAAAAAAAGACTTCGGCGTTCCAAACCCTCCGCCCAGATTTTCCAAACTCTCTTTAAAGTGTTGACGTTGGCCGCCGCTGTCTCTTCTTCCGCTGGAGGCGCCACCACTTCTACCGCCGCTGGCCCGCCACTAAGAAGCCGTTGCCTCTTCTTCCTGTGAGGCATCACCACTTCTGTCGCCGCTCTTCCTCCCGTCGACCTGCTTTCACTCAATTAAAGGTATTTGTTTTTCTAAATGTGTTTATGATTATTATTTTCGTTGCAAGTTTGTTGATTGGTGTATCTTGATACCTGTAGCCTCAAAAGATATGCATTAATTTATGTCTAATTCTATTTCGATTTCGTTTAATTATTTGTTGTAATTGTTCATGAGATTGAAGTAAAGATTTTAACGTCAGTTGTGCGTTTATCCTGGGAACTGGAAGGGCAGTAATTAAGCTGTTGAATTGTTAGATGCGTAAGGCTACATTTTTTTGCCCTAAAGTTATTGAAAAGTTCAAATTTTTGGCATGGAAAGTGAAGAATGAGAGTGTTAACTGGAGTTAGTGTATACTCTTATTTGATTCAGATAATTGGTGCTGGAGAAAGGGAGTGTTAATTGGTGCTGGAATTAAGAATAATTGTTTTTCTCTAAACGGCCTCCTACCCCGGCTCTTCAAGCAAAAATTTAAAAAGTATTATTTTGAATTTCTTTTCCAGTTATCTCATCTTGTCTTTACTATTATTCTAGTGGTGAATGTTGAACTCATTAAACCTGAATACCCGTGACAGTTTCACTTTTTCTTTTTGAACATTACCAGCTTGCTGTGCCAAATATTCAGATGAAGAAACCCGACCCGATTATCGCAACGTCAAGTAAAATTAAATTCGAGGACAGCGATGAAAATATATCTTCCTCTGAAGATGTAAGTATTTCCCTCCCAAAACTCTATTACCTTTTGAGATCTTGTAGTTCTGAGTATTGGAATGAATGTCTATTGTTTGTATTTGTTAGTTAATTATTCAATTTACGAATTTATTTATGTTGTTTACATGGGAATATGTCCTCGTGATATTAATTTTTTCTCATTTTTTGAGGTTAATACACTGTTGTTCATTTTTTGTTCAATTGACCAGCAAAGGGTTAGTTGGTCGGCTATATTATAGTTTTGATTTAGTTGGATTACGAATTAAAACTTATATAGGAGGGTGAAATAGAGCGTGAGCTTGCTGAGGTGACATTTGAGGAGCTGCAAAGAGCAAGATCTGATGGATCAGACATGGTTTACAGGAAACCGAACACTGAGAAGAAAGGCGGTCGAGCAAATAAGAATAGGTCTTCTATATTCCTATTCTTTTTGCATTCTTTTGTTTCTTTTTTTTTTTTTTTTCCTTTTTATGTTGTATGTGATTTCTTGTTTGTTATTATTCATTTTGGGATTTGTTTAGGCCAATGGAGATGAGTACCAAGAAGCCCGTCAGCAGATTCAGAGAAATTATACAAGTTCCTAAGAAGGTTGGCCTTAGTTTTGCTCAGTATAAATAGTTCTTAGAATCTCTGTTTTTATTTCATTATATGCCACATGATTCTAATGTTGAAAGTTTTTTGTGTATGAATATGTTGAATTTTTGTGTCCGAAATTGCTCCTTGGTTCATCTTTAGGTGGTACGCGACCCCCGTTTTGAATCATTATGTGGCAATCTTGATGTGGACGGGTAAACTTTATTTTTTAGTTATCTTTTCTTGTATACTTTCATATTTCTACCTCACAGTTGATTTGAGGTTACACTCTGGGGCTTTAGGTTCAAGAAGAGATATAATTTCATTTATGAGAGTACACTTCCTGCTGAGAAAGAGGTAATGTTCAGATGCTTTTTCTTAATATATTTGTTTGTATGCCCTTTTGTCCATTTGCATTGATGTGGTTTTGGGGACTGTAGGAACTGAAGAAACAGATGAAGAAAGCAAAAGATCCGGAAGCCATGAATGAGCTAAAGGATCGATTAGCTCGTATTGTAAGCGCTTGTTCAAGATTTTTGCTTTATAATTCATTTAAAGTCATTTATATTTGTCTTTTTAAGTAGTTTGTATTGCACACACACTAGGATAAAGAATTGAAGTCTGCTGCACCAAAGCGTACTGAGAAGGATATTTTGGCTGAGCATAAGAAGAAAGAGAGGGAAGCTGCTAAGAAAGGGAAAAAACCTTATTATCTAAAGAATTGTATTCTCTCTCTCTCTCTCTCTCTCTCTATACATATATGTGTGTGTGTGTATTATTTTTGTTCATATGGAGAACAAAAGCCCATTGAATTAAACAAATAGGGGGGGTTTGAGGGGAAAAGAGACAAATTAGTACTATGATAGAAAACTAAATCGCAAGTTTCCTTTTCTTGCAGCTGAAATCCGGAAGCAAAAGCTCATTGAAAAATACAAAGAACTCAAGGTATATATGTTAGCCAACTACCAAAATGTCCTTTGGTAATGTTGTTGGTTTAGCACTTGCCGTAATTTAGTGGTGGTTTCTTATGATTTATCAGGAAAGTGGAAAACTGGAGGCCTTTATTGAGAAAAGGAGAAGGAAAAATGCTGCAAAGGATCACAGATTCATGCCTTATCGACGCCCTACAGAACAAGGAAGCCAATAGAATCAACTGCCTTTCCTGCTGTTTCTCAATGCAGCTTTTCCCCACTCTTACTCTGCTGTAACTACAGAGCAAAGATAGTTTTACCTCATTTGGTTTGTGGGAAGCATTCAATGATGATTTGGTGGAGGTGTTATGCCTCAATGAAGCTAATATAGAAATGTTGTGCTAATTTTCGGGCCAAGTTAGTTGGGTTTTTGTTTAGTTGTTTGAGCCCCTTGGATCTTGTAGTTGCGGATTCTTGTGTACTCTCAAATACTTGAAAGTTTGGGGGTGAGTGTAATTTTGAAAGGTCGTTGCCTTTTATCTTTTCTGCTTAGAAAGTATTGTTAATTGAGTATATTGTTGCTCTTGTGTACCCCCAACTCTAGAATCCCTGGAGCGGGATTATCGTAGTAGATTCCGATTTCCGAATGTTTTGTGCTTCTCACGGTATTTTGACAGTTGAAGACTTTCCTTTACATGATCTTCATGCATTAAAGGCTATGCAAGAGACAAGTTGAAACAGGGAATTTCAATCACAGGTCCTCTCTATAATAAAGAGTCAGCATTACTTGTGGTCAAATGGTTTTGGAGTTATTAGAAGATGCTCGAGTCGACATCCTCCGGTAAAACTCAAGTTTGCCTGAAAGTTGCATCAAATGTGGCAAGCAATTCCTTTTCACCAAGATGAACTGCACAGTTTCTAAGTAAGTCATCAAATCCTTCTAACACTGAGGTAAACAGAACATTACAGCGTGTAATGAGCAGCATAGTGCGTCGTTCTATATTCGACATCTTTGCTCTCCTGGATACGCTCCATCAAATTGAAATCCCAGGTTGGTTGCCGGGTCAGAATGCTTATCATCAACTCACTTTCGTCATTTATAGCTCCAGTTCTTGGAGGTGGTGGTGGACATGGACATGCGCTATTCGCTAATGGTCAGTGCTGGATTCTTGTTGAAGGAGCTTGCACGTGAACATAATCTTTCTGTTTTGGCCCAAATCAAAAGAAGATTGAAATACTATTGTAGAAGTCAGGTCACCAACCATAACCTGCATTGGGAGAAAGTTGGAATTAGGCTTCTGCTATTGAGATCATATACAACTGGAAGTAGCTGCATCTCAATAATTGCTTCCCTTATCTGGCTACAGGAAAGTCCACAGAGTTCAACGTATGCTTTATTCGAAGATAAGTCCACAGAGTTCAACGTATGCTTTATTCGATCAAATTAGGCAGTCTGCTCTTTGGTGCAGAAGAATCTGTTTTAAGATAAGTTTTGAACTACAATGAGGTCATAAATAACCCTATATTTATGCGAGCAAACTCTGTGTAATTTCTTCCCTTTAGTTGAGATCTCTCTATAATTGAGCTCAGGGGTTCTAAATAATGTTTCTAAAATTGGACGAGAAAAACAAAAGTGGGTGTGCGTGTAATTTTGAAAGGTGCTCTCTTTATTTTCTTGGCTTACGAACTGAATACAATAACCTCCGCTTAAATTACCCTTCCTCATATTTCATATATGTTTTCGAACTCAGAATACAAAAACTCTCTCATTCAAACAAGATTTTTTCTTGCTCATACTTCATATGTATTAATATTCTTGAACTTAAAATATAAAAACTCTGATTTAAACAAGAATTTTTCTTGGAACTTCATTAAGTTCTGATTTATACAAGAACCTTTCTTGGAACACCACTAAAAGTAGAGATGGAGCTACAGCAAGGACTCGTGGGGGCAACCACCCCCCTAAGTTTTATATGGTTTTGAGCACCTCCTCCTTGTGATGGAGTTTCTTCGGAGCAAACATCGAGTAGTTTCAAATGGCTAATATTTTCATAAGATAAGAGCCACAAAACTTTGTCCAAGTTCTCTTTCACAGTTCACAGAGAAAGTGTGCGGGGAGAGAGAGAGACAGAATTTACCATGCCTCTCTATAAGCCTTGGTTATAATAAATCACAATTCTGTCTCAACTCTCCCAGCCATATTCTTAACATCTCATTGTTCTACATAACAACAGACTACTTACTTCCCTACAAAGAGACCTCGTCGCTATCAAAAACGCAGCAACCTCCCTCTATACTCATTCGGACATATCATTACAGAATCTACACAAAGACCACCTTTCGTGTGAGTGCAATCAATCTGCGTCATCGAAAACTTGACTTTCATTGATTTGCAAGTACTAGCGACAACAAAATCACCAGCGTGGTAGTGAATCCAGTTCCCTGCTTCTTTCAAGTAACACTGCTTCGTTGCCTGTTGACCATCTGAAGTCGAGAGCTGAAACCGGACGGGTTTTCTGTCCCAACCATGAACGTGCTCCGAATTACAAACCCGTCTCCCGAATCTCTTGTGTGCCCGGCCCAATTGCAATCTGAAGAAGAGGCTATATTTGCCTGCTGGAAATGGGAACTCTATCTCTCCATCTACCTCAAACCACCATATTTGCTGGAGGTATGCAACTGACGAGAACCTACAATCAAGAATTCAGAAAACCCTTTTAAGCAAAGCTTGAATTTCTAAATCAAGAATCGAAAAACAGAACTGACGAAAACCAATGTTATTGTTTAGTCAAGTCAAGGTACTGTATTTTCTGATAAGTGAGATAGCAGCCTAATACCAACTATTTGATGCGATAAGCACCAACCATTTACAACAGAAACAACACAAAATACATGGTACAAATACGACGTATACACGACAAAATACTCGTATTCGACCCTTGAATCTAATAGTGAATGCATCAGAACACAAACCAGCATACATCAAACTGAAAGTATTTGTAAACACTCACCTCGATTCTTCAGTCGGAATGCGGCTCCAATATCTCCTGTCATCAATCCCTGTTATTGACAACCCATTTGATGACACTAACATACAAGTCTTGCCTGTGATCTTGTCCAACCAGACTTTCTGCAAATAATTCAAACAAATAAACCTCCTGTTACTAACATCAAGAAAATGATTTTTTTCCCAATTCTCACTTATTCAATTTTCTAAACAAAAAATTAAAGAAGAAAACGCAAGAATTTCTCTAAAACAGTAAACTTTTTCAAGGATAAAATATGAAAAATAATAAAGTTCTCCAAAAATACAAGAAGGAAGGAAATCTGAGAAAGAGAAAATAAAAATCAGATTAATGAAGACTGGCTCAGAGATCGAACCTTAGTTCCACCATCAAAGGAATTGGCCCTACAAAGCCTGGAATAAATATCCCTCTTACACAAACCCTTGGAAGAAAACGAATCATCCTTCTCAAATATCCTACCAATAACATCCTTATAATTCACAGGCAACTTCGATTCCCACACGAAATCCGCCGACGACGCCCCTCTGAAAGCCCGATTCAACATTGCCAGGCGGCAGATCTGAGGCGGGTCCAGGTACACCAGCACCGACGCCACACAGCTCTCCGGCAAGTCTCCCAGCCCGGAACCCGGCGGCGGCGCCACGGCGGCGCTTTCACTCGTACCCAACAACGAAATCGACAAGCCCATTCCAAGACAAAGAAGAAAACAAGGAATTTTCAGTCAGTTGCTTTTCCCTAATGGCGATTTGGGGGAGAAGAAAAGGGGAAGATGGGTGGTTTTCTTGAATAATAGATGGTGGTGTAGGCGGAGCTAGAAGATATAGAGAGAGAAAATGAGGAGAGAGATAGGTGTATATATAGGTGAGAGGTGTACGCGTACGGCGTGTCCTTTGACTCGACTTTGTGTGTATTGAGGGGTTGTTATGAATTGGAGTGAAATTATAAGGGGTATTAACTAAATATAGCATCTTTGTTGGACTGAGTGTTTGACTTTGTGAAATTTTACAATTAGATCCTTCTAGTTGCTATTTATTGATATTTACTCCTCTTTGGAGAAAATCAGAAAACATCGGTGTTTGAAAATTTAACAGCTTTGGTTAATTTAAATAGATAATAAACGGATTGAATGTCTGGTTATTTTATCCTTTTGTAATTGGAATGGATATTGGTAATATTTTTTCTTTAAATGGATATTGACAATATTATCCTTGACGAGAATATGGATTGGTGTTGAATTTTGATGGAAATTTTAAATATAATTTTATTTATAACACAAATAATTTAGTAAATGTAAAACTTTGAATGTATATATTAGGAAGAGATAAAAATAATAACTATATAAAGGGATTTTATTGCTTTAGTGAACGTAAAAATATGGTATAATTATAATTTTTTTCATGTAATTTATTTGAAATATAATAATCATATATAATATGACTTATTTATATTATCTTCTTATAATTATCAATATAAATATTAACTATTAAAAATTAACTTTTTTATATTGCTACTAAAAATATAACTTAACCTCCAATAAATTATTATATTAATATAATATATTATTTATGGAATATGGATAACAAATATATTCCACAAAATTTAATTAGATTGGGTTTTGACCATCATATACTTATATGTTTATAATTTAAATGCTTATATAGTCAGATATGTATAGTATCATCTTTGAATCAATATGAAATATATTTTTACTAAATAAATCCAAATGAAATAGATATGGATAATATTATCTTTAACTCAATATAAATTAAATCATTTTTAAATACATATGAACTAGTGTATGTCCCGTGCTATGCACGGTAATAATATATAGTATCTAATTTATAATATTAGCTATAAATATATAAATGTATTAGTTCACTACGCGAAATTTAATAACAAATATAAAAATATATAATTCTAGTCGATTAATTATTAAACATATAAATCAAACATACAAAATAACACAAAAATGACTAACACAGACATAATGTAGTTAATGTTCAAGTAAATTATTTAGATTGAAGAAACAGTAAATATAATAAAATCCTTAGTAAGCCATAAATTAATCAATGAAATACAAATGTAATGAAATTATAAATACGGAATATGATAATAAATATTTGAGACAAAAAATAAAGATCACATGGGTAATATGCTAATAACAATAAATACATAGATATAAATACATAATTATAATTGAACAAATCAATGTATAAAATTACCTTTTCACAATCGGTACTCGAACAAAATTTCAGAAGAAAATATTTCCCTATTAAAGATATGGAGAAAAAAAGTATAGTTTCAAAAATATATATAAATAATACATATTTATCATTCAACGAAAATATGTATAAAATTACCTTCTCATTGCTGGAACTTGAACAAAACCTCAAAACAGAGGAAAAAAATTAAAATTTAGTATACAAATAAATACCATAAATTGAAATAAAAATACATCGTGGATATGGAAGGAAAAAATCTTACCTTTTGGTTCATAAAAGACCTTCTTACAATTGGTTCTTGAACAAAAGTTGAAAAGGAAGTATTTCTTTATCAGAAGATGAAGAAAAAAATTATGATATACATATTTTATTTATGAAATTACCTTCTGACTTTAGGTGCTTGAGCATCGATAATAATGATATAAGAGCATCGATACAAATTATAAACTAAAAAAATAAGAAGAAGAACCTAGAGACTATTAATGAAAAAAATATAAAATATTTTTATTAAGATTAGAGAAATTGTAATTAATGAAAAATCGCCTATTATTATCACACATTAAAAAATACCAAATAATTATACAATCAGATAACAAACATTCTATGTGTGAATATAATTGGAGTCTTACCATTACTGATGTCGTTGTCATTTGTCAGCAAAATGTTGGCAGATTGATATCTCAATGGATCATTGGTGTATGGCAACCATGGTGCAAATACTCCAAACCTATAATTAATCAACGTCAATGAAAAACTGGTAATAAACCTTACAAAATAGTAATATTTTTTGTTCAATTAATTTGCTTACCTTGATTGCACCAAGCTCAATTCCATAGGTTATATTCCTGTGATCATGAGGAGATATATCTACCACGTTAATAGAAAATTTTCAATGGGGATACATAAATTAAATGAAAAAATAAAGAGTATTAATGTGAATTTGAGGAATGCTATTTTAAATTATCTTTAACATTATTGGAAAATTTATGTACGATAACATATAGAATCGAGGGTTTAATCTAAAGTTCTGGACTTTATATGCCATTGAAATAAAGCTCTTATGTTGATCAAAAGTTGAAATAAGAAACATAAGCAAGAGCAGAGGTATATTTCAATAGCAAGAAATGATCTCAAATAAATCAACTCAAATTGGATATGAATTGAAGTGATCTCTATACCACATTGATTGATTAACAGAATCTACACCTTCATGAATAATCAATATACATTCTTCCTCGTTTGAGAGAGATCCTGAGAAATAGCCAACCAATTTTTGTGGTCAATGGGTTGTGAGTTCTTCATATATACAAATCTAATTGTATATGAATGAGAAAAAATTTGTCATGAATAATGGTAGGGTTTACTATTAATATCTTTATATAATTTTGGTTAATTTCATAAGCAAGGAAAACTGGAAATATTTTATGCTAATTAAGTTCAATTATGTCCACCTATAAATATTCAAAAGGGAAATAATATCAATCAATGAATTAGTTGTTTGTTCAAAAGAAAAAAAAAAGAAAAAATCTTAAATTTTATGAGTTGTATTTGAATTTTGGGTTTTGAAATTAATTTTATGAGTTGTATTTGAATTGAAATTAAAATATATTTTCCTAGATTTATGCATTCAAAATAAATTTAACATAAATTGATACTTAATAACAATTTCCAAAAATTAAGGAATTTATAAAATTTCTAAATAAATTAATTAATTTAATAACCATTAACCAATCATAATTTTTAAGTTTAATTAAAAATCTCAAAAAAGCCAAAAATTCCATTTAGTCAAAATTAATTCAATTAGGGTCAAACACAACCTTCCTATATAGATAGATATAGATATAGATTTATTAAGTATTAATTTTAATTTTGAAAAAATTAATTAATTGGATGGAGTAATTTAAGCAACTATAATTAATTCGCTTTTAAGAGATTAATTATATTGACACTCAATTAAAACTCTTGAATTTATTTTATAATTGATGATTAGGATAAATAAAAATTAATTTATATCTCATAAAATAATTAATAATGAATTTATATCAAATAAGAAAAGATTTATTTTGGAACTACCAATAATAATCTTTTTAAATATTAAAATAATTCTAAGAATTACACATTATAAAAAAAAAGTACACATAAAAAGTACATTATGAATTTTGTCAAAAATAATTATTTTTCTTAATTACTATTTATTTTCATGATAAAATAATATACAAAATAAAAATAAGCCAATTATATTTTTTCTATTTATTGAAAATATAAAATACAAAATATCATTCAGTCAAACTTGCCAAGTATAATTATTTTCCTTAGTTATTACTTACTTTCATAATAAAATAAAAATCAACTACTCATATTTTTTATTTGATTAAAAATCTCAAAAAAACCACAAAATTCCACATCATCAAAATGCACAAAAAGTGAAATAGTCAAATGTGGTTTTCAAATATATAATAGTATAGATGTGAGTTATCCATTATTGACCTTTAACGTAACGCTATATACACATTGAAACTAGAAAATTATAGTGAATTTTTTTTTTTTTTTTGAAACGCAAACCCCATAAGGGAAATTTACTAAATCAACCGGAATTAAAACATATAAATGAACAATAAAAAAAGTAACGCGGGCTCAAGGCCGTAATTCATAAAAAATTAAGCATTAATAAAAGCATCGGTAATTAAGAAAAACAAAAATAGTATATGTCTCACAATTTTTATAATACCAAAGAGTTTGGCAATATATTTATGAAAAAAAAGCTTATAAGTTCTAAAAACTAGGTGTTAATTAGCATAAGAGCTCTTACATAAAATCTTAATATTTCTCCTTATATTTAAATATCGATTACATACATGTCACTATTATTTTACGAACTCAATTTTAATATTGAAACACTTTAATATCTTACACTTAAAAAGTAAGATTGAAGATGTAATATTGTTTAACCAAACACCTTCAAAATGGTACGTGAAATTACTTCTAAAGAAAAGTTTAATCGCACAAAAGTTCAGCTTATAGAAAAGTCACATGTTCGAAGTTCATTAAGAATAATCGTGATATGTACTCTTAAAAAATTCATTTGCTAAATGGGATGCACGTATTACTTACGGGAAAATTTCTTTTATCATTTGAATTTTGTATCTTTCGGTCATTTACCATTCCAATAAATTTTCATTGTATACCACCATCTAATTGTATTTATTATTGACTACTATCTATTTTTTTTTTTAAATTGTTTTATCTAAAAAACCTGACACGTACATGTTTATAAAACATACACGTTAATTATATTTTTACCAAAAAAATTATTAAAATAAATTTAGATAATAGTATATTATAAATGCATACATTGAATGGTTGTATGGAACAAAAAATTGTCAGGTTGGTAGGTTATAAAAATGGGCAAATTTCCGATGCAAATTTTTTTTCCCTCTATTATCCATTAGGTAATTAGTTAAAGTGTGTAATTTCTTGCAAGTAATTAATTAGTGCAACTGTAACATCTTATAACAAGACTTGAGTTAGCTGGCAAGGGGGTTTTAGTAATTTCAGAACTATATTCTGAGAGTACCAACTAAAAGATTGTATTCCCACCATTTAAAGTAAATTAATAGGCCATATATATTATTTATTTTGTAAGTGTACAATATTATTATAAAAATATATATGGTTGGGGAAAAAGTACATCTGTATATGCATACACAATAGAAGATAATAATTCCACGCTGATTCTCCCTTTGGTACACATTAACTAATAAAATATGAAGACATTATTATAACATGCGACTTTCGGCTTGCCAAATTGACTAGTCCCAAACCAACGAACGCATTCAAAACCACATACATGCACGCATTATCTATTGCGATCACAAAAACAACACACACATATTATATATATTAGGGCTGTAAATGGATATTCGAAAATCCGATATCCGTCCGTATCCGAATTCGTTTATAGAGGATATTATCCGAATCCGTCTCAATAGGATATTATCCGTATTCGATTATAGACATCCGAATTATAAACGGATAAGGATATGGTAATAAGGCATCCGATCCGTTTAACATCCGATCCGTTTTATTATCCGTTAGATATATCCGTTATCCGATTTATCCGTAATCCGTATCCGATAAATAATGTATTATATTAAAATATATACACAAAACTATGTATGTATGATAGATTATTAGTATTAAGTAAATTTTTTAGCGCATTTACTAAAGAAAAACCTTAGGTTTTATTAGTAACTATATGTTCACGTCAATATTCATATAGAGATAATATAATTAACATATATTATGTTACTAATAAAAGTATTATATTTCAAATTAATTATATGATAAAATTTATAATTTCACCACATTTATACATTCGCTAAAACATAAAAATGATCTATATAGATATACTTATTATTTCTCTATTTGTCTAAAATATATATATTCAAAGTTATATAATTATTAAATAATTTATCTATAAATGAATAGTTGATAATCTGATTAAAAGTTCGAAGTTATATATAAATAAATAATTTATGTCAAATTTTGAATAGTTGAAAATCCGATTAAAATCCGAATCCGTCCGAATCCGCCTTGTATCCGTATAAAAAGGATATTATCCGAATTCGATTTAAAAGGATATTATCCGTATCCGTCCGAATCATAAACGGATAAGGATATGGTAATCATACATTCGATCCGTTTATTATCCGTTTACACCCCTAATATATATACATAAGGCACGTAGTATCACCATATGGTCCGGTGATATATTATTAGTTTAATCTGATATTTTGGATTCGAGTCCCTAAAAATATAGGAAGAACTTTACATAATAAGTGATCCGTCCTGACTCGAACCATGGAAATAAACTATAAAAACAAAAATAAGGTACATAGTAAATAATTTAATTATCAATTTGTGTGAGTAAAAAGAATTTAAGTGAAGGGTGACAAGATTTCCTTTTTTCTTATCAATCAATATATATGAGTTGGAGGCGAAAATAACTTTTAATCTTGTTAAAAACAATAAAACTTTGAAAATATTCAATGGAAATTCACCTATTAGTAAAATCGAGGGCCCCAGCACCCCCATATTAACCGCTCATATCAAATAAATATGACCTATTTACTGCCTTTTTTTTTCTTTTTTTATTTTTTATTTTTTTTGGTCAGGGAACAAAGGAAAAGTGCTCAGCAACTTTCCATTTACTGCCTATTATATTAATAATGTATAGGGGTAATTCTTATTTTATTAATTAACTTTTAAAATGAATTACCTTGGCAAAATACTATTTAAATTTTTTTGTCTATATAAATATAAATATATATATACATATTGATGAGTACCGGCTAACTTTCTCATTTTCTTTTCTTCTCTCCTATTAAGTTGTGTTTCATATTGATTTAAACCATTAGTTATTAAGGTTTAACTATTTGTCTATCGTCTTAACTAGAGTATTCCTGCGATCTCTTCGTCTCTATCTCTATTCGAAAGAATAATTCTAACTCGAGTCTTACTCAGTGAAATCGATGTAACACGGGGGGCTAATGTTTTACACTTATCGTGTGATTGATAAAAAATTTAGGTAGAGTACCCAATCAAATGACAAGCATATTATACTTACCTCTTTATTGGTTGGGTTCAGTTGAGACAAGTTTAGAGTAAAATTTTCCTATCCTATCTTGAGTTATCCGTAAGACTTATCTTTTCACACATTTTTTTACCTTTCCACCAAGTTATTTCTAATATTCATAGTTGAAAAAAGTGTTCTCTCGGCCAGCAAGCTTCCGATCGTTCAAATTCTTCTTATTATACTGTTTACGAAACTGATCAGGTATTCCAATTTGACAGAGAACCCATTATAAATATAGATAAAAAAAAAAAAAAAAATCTCGAGAAGGTACTAGGTTTTCGTTGCAGCTCTAATGGTTGGTGTAATAAAAAATCTCATGGTCGGTCGGAAGCTAGATGACATTATTTCCATTTAATTACAGAATAAAATAATTAGAAAGAGATGGATTGCAATTGCAGCTAACACATCAATGATCAAACTCCTTAATAAAGTCTGTTCTGCACATGCGTCTGCCCAATGTTTACTCAAAACGTTGGCATCATATGTGTAGTGTAGGCTCCAGTTGTCGAATATTTTCTTTCATTTTATTAAAAGTCTTTTATCTTGTTATATATTGTTGGCAAATTTCGTAATAAACTTAATTAATGCGACAATTCGGATTTGTTACTATTAATATATAATAGTTTAATTTTTATTTGATCGAGTTGAATATTTGTTCCACTAAATTATTTGGGATGAATTATACTTTAATACTCGATCTTTGAAAATTTAGGATCGATACTTAATCTTTAGTTTTTATTTATTTTATTTTCTAATTTCATTTTTCGATTAAATATTTTGATTAAAATATCATACGTGAGATTCATAAGAGTATCAAAATAAGTGAAATTAAAACACTAAAGTATCTATTTTGCTCTTATGAATATCACGTGTGGTATTTTGATAAAAAATCTCTAATGAAAAAATAAATAAAAAATCAAAGATTGACTAATATTTTCTTAAACTTATTATATGAATGGTTTTCGATAAAAATAACTTCTTTTTCAAATTGCAATCAAGATACATCTCATTTATTTCATAATATCATCATACATATGAAAAAAAACATTTTGATACTACATCAATCTCATTTCTTTTCCTCAACACTAATCTCATTTATTAGATGAAGGATTTGGCCATTGTTTCTCAAAAATTGTTTGAGCAACATGTGATGTGTATTGATAAAAATAACTTTATCGAAATAATAAAATAAAATAATATTTTTAAAATCATACCTTTATAAATGATCATTATATCTTGATATATACGTTTACAATATGTATATATATTATTTTATAACAAGCATATTTATTGATAAATAAAATACGTAGGGACAGAGTCAAAGGTGTTAATTAACGTGAGCATGAGTCAGCCAAAATCTAAACATACTGTGGTCGGGCCGTGCAGAATCCACCACGTGGTTCTTACTCAGCTTCTACTTTATCTATTATAATCAAGATTAACAGATAATAACGACATTAGTGGAATTTGATTATTAATCTTACAGAATTTAATTTAATTAGTGACAGGTTTATTATGGATAGCAAGACCTTAACTTTGACAAAGCTCGGTGGATAATAATTAATATTTTATGATAGAGCCTAGATTGATGGTGGGCCGCCCCCTCAATTTTAGTGGCTAATGAATTCTTATCTTTCTTAATTATGTCTTCTTTTATTTTTTCTTTTACCAAAAGAAATTGTTGAATTAGTATTAAGATAGATCGTGAGGTAACTAAATATATATTAATATTATACTATGATGTACGAATATCTCTAAAAATATCGTTTTATCTTGTCGTGTCTTTATTATGTCGGATATTCATATTAAACATTGTATCCAACCCTTCTCATATAAAAATATTTTAAAAAAATTATACTAACGTATTCATATCGTTATATCTGTATCGATTCATTATAAATATTATATATCCGGCGGTTTCGAAATAGCTAGCTTCCTATCGTCTAAATAATATATGTGTGTCTTATTATGAATCCAAACCAAAAGAAACAACAGAATTACTAAGATTAAAAAGCCTAACGATACAACAACAGATAGAAAACACGAGACAATGCGTATATAAGTACAACGGTCCAGATTGCCTTTGTGATGTCCAAATGATAAAAGAAATATTACTAACCATGCATCTAATTAATTGGAGTTAATCTAGATTTATCGAAAATGATGGTCATCAATTATTATAAGGTAATTAACAATATTATCGTTAAAAATATTTAATTAAATTATTTAATCTGTTCCAGTTCTTACAGGTTATTAATCTGGCAGCAGAATAAATTTCCTGGAACATTCTAGATTGGGTAAGTTTTCAGTGTATTGTCTGATATCTATTATGTCTTTTATACACGTACATATATACAAAATACATTATATGTGGACACGTATTTAGTGATGTGTTGGTCTGCATGTATACACGTATATTTCCTCAAGGGTATATTTGTCATCCTTTAGTTTCACTGACAAAGCTCTGTGAGTTTCTTATGCATGCATGTATAAATTATTTAATAAAATCAATATCGCTTTTGATGATATATTTTAAATTAAGTGTAATTATTTCGTATCAATATTTAATTTTCTTATATTCGGTAACATAAATTTCATTTTGGCTGTGTTTATAATTTTTTAACACGAAATGTGTGGTGTTAATTAGTGATAGGGGCGTGACAGTATGATTTAAAAAAAAAAAAAAAAGTCGTATAAAAATCGTCTTCCTAATAGCTCACAATCTAGGATGTGATCGCTTCTAAAAATATTATTTAGTCGTGTCTTATCGTGTCGGATACTCGTGTCGAACACTGTATACTCTTCATGTGAAAAATTAAAAAAAATATATGTATTATCGTATCCGTATCTTATTGTGTCCATATACCCGAGTCCGTATCCGTGCATCATAACTCACAATCCACCTAAAACCAGGACTTACAAAAACAATGCTCAGGAGCTATAGGTTGTTCTCGGGACTACAAGTATATAAGCGTGGGAATTGAAAAGAAAATAAATAATGATTGCATTAAAAACTAAGTAGAAAAACTGAAAAAATCAGAGTATATTTTTGAGTCTGATTGAGTTGCGAAGACAAAAAATAAAAATATAAGGTGCGAATAATTAATTTACGGACGTCTCCTTGGAGCAAAAAAAGCCGAAAATCCTAACCTGATGGATTCTTTATGCTTGCCAAACTCAGACGTCTTTTGAAGATCTCTTTGGCCAAAGATCACTTGAGTTTCTTAGTCATGATAAGGCCTCAAAACCCTATCCATGGAAAAAAGAAAAAAGGAAATTTGTGTGATTTCCTTATGGAATTTGATTAGATCTTGACCAAAATTTCCAAAAAAATCATTAATCATGATTATCCTAAAATATTATTTACGTGGCTAGCGTGTTAACTGTGTGGCTCTGCACGGTATATGAGTAATTAAAATAATTAAAAATTATTTTAGATCAAACAATCTCAACTTTAATTTATTTATAAATTTACCGGCCAATTAAAAAAAAAAAAGCAACAAACGCAAAGCACATAATCTCTAAATTGTCCTTAAATAAAAAAAAATATATAAATTGTACTTGTCGCCTCTGATACAAATACTCTTAGATCCATAGAAATGATACACATTAAAAATTTATAAGTGAACCTTGGCAAAAAATGGCAATATCCCAAATGTAAACATACATGATACAAGCTATTTTGTTAAAGAATAATATATCTATATATTGCGATCCACATGTATAGATAGAGCGATTTAAAAACAATATGATATGAACACAATAATATATTTTTTTAAATTTATCATGTAATAAGTGTCCAACCGTAATATCTAACCAGACACATTTATACTTCTAAAATTATCCATACATCAAAACTTCTATGTAATTTAATAGATTAAAGTTGCATCGGATATCACATTCCCTCAATTCTACCTTCACTCATATGTAGCTTTCTCTCACAGATTTTAGTTACTTATCGTTGTTATTGCGTCGTCTCGCTGTACTTACTAGCTGCTGTTAGTTGTCGATCGTAGTCGCTATTCTAAGTTTCTTTCTTTCAATTTATTTTAATTGTCTCCTCGTATGACGTATGAGAATTTAATTAACTCCCTTATTAATTTTAAGAGTTTTTCTTTCTAAATCCCTCGTTTTAGAGGTTGAGCGATATACATCTTACATTAAATTAAAAACAACTCTCAAAATTGTCCTTACACTTTAAAGGAATCAGTGTAAAGAACTTGTTTGAAGAGGGTTCAAATGGTGTATTAGTTTTAATTTCAATTTCAATTTCCATCTATTTTTATTCAGGAAAGCATATTTTTATAGTAAAAAATAGAAGATTTAGGAACAATTTCAGAAGTGATAAGCTCAAATTCATCGTTTCTATTATTTCTTTGATACGGTCATGACACAGATTGTACATTAATTTCCTCGATGTGGTATATTCATGATTATACGGTATGTAAATATGGGCACGATTACATAACGACTACGATATATCATGAATATGAATGTAACATAATATGAATACGTGTGGTAATTCAAATTGATTTATCTACTATATGATAAGTATCCGATATGATACGACATGGTGAAATAATATATTTTAGAAATGTCTTGTATTATAAATGCAAGGATAGTAAAATATTTTTCAATCTAATATGAATTAATTAATTAAAAGATGATAATTAAAGAGCAAGATGTTGATAAAAGAAATAAATACATGTGGGTATACAATTTTCAATAGCAAGTTGCCAATTTTTAAGCAACTAATGATAAGTCAGCCATGTTTGTTATCAATTATCATCAGATATTCAGATCCTTGCCATATCAATTATCATATAGCTTATGAAGTGATAATTAATTAAGACAATTATACATGTACCTAATGCATGATTAGTTTACATGTCGGGAATTCCATCCAAATTAGCATAATTTTGTTACGAATAATTATTTTTCAAGAAACAAAGATCCACGACACCAGCTCAATATTAGTTCCCTTAACATTTTTTTTTCGGATAAACATTTTGAACATCCTGAACTATGGCCAAATTTAGACTTTGCAACCTGAACTAAAAAACATCTCCGGTTGCAACCTGAACTATTTTAAATTCTCACTTTGCATCCTCAGTGTAAAATCCGGCCACTGTTGTCACCGGAGGCACTGACATGGATACCTCAGATGCCTGACACGTAAGTACATGTGGCCGGATTTTTACACTGAGGATGCAAAGTGAGAATTTAAAATAGTTCAGGTTGCAACCGGAGACGTTTTTTAGTTCGGGATGCAAAGTCCAAATTTGGCCATAGTTCAGGATGTTCAAAATGTTTATCCCTTTTTTTTTTTACCAACTAATAAAGATTGTACAGTATTTTCAACCTCTCGTCGCCTGAATCAGCGGGAGGAAGCTGACTTCTTCGCAGCCATTTTGTATGTTCGAAAAAAAGAAAGAAATAATTTATGTATTCTTAATTTGAGTACGGAGAGGAGAAAATTCACAGATCGAAGATGGATTGTTCAACATATTACACTAAACAGAATTTCATTACCTAATAATTCAAAATTTTAAGGACACACCTGTAAGAAAGTAACGGAGGTGTATAAGGATAAAAAATATGGCCCAAGTAAGGAGGTCACGACGATAAGTTCAAGTGGTCCAAATTTCAAAGAGTCGGATGTCATCGCGCAATGAACACTACGATTGAATCGTGATAGTTGCTAATTTTCTCCACTTCGTTTGATTTATCAGCGTGAAAATTTACTGATTTTCTTTCAATTTATTTGTTTGAAATTTTTCGGTCTTTAAAAAATACTCAAGAACAATAATATTTCAATTGAACGTGGAGACATGGATACAATTTGATTTATTATGAGAGTGTCTTACATGGATAAAGATATTCAAATCAAATAATAAAATAAAAATAAAAATCGTCTCTAACTATGATGCACAAATCTAAACACAAATACGATACAATAAGAATACAACGGTGTAAATGTTTTTAAAAAGTTTTCTATTAAAAAAATATTCAATATGAATATGAGACGCGACAAAATATTGGTGATTCTTTTGTAGTGCAAAATGGCCAAAATAGGTCATACATCTTTATTGTAGTCTGTAGATGATAACCAATAAGCATTGTCTAATGCGTACTATGTTTGCGTGCCTGCACGTTGCTACCATTATTAATAGTTGTTTTATAAGTTATAACAACTCATTTCCAAAAAATCTACCAAACAAAATTTGTTTGGTAAAGTGGGTAATATTTCCATATCCGTTACTAAGATTAAAAAAGGAGAAAAGAAAAAAAAAATTGCAAGTGTTAAGTAATAATGCTGCATATCTTTCTTTTTTTTTTTTTTTTTTTTTTTTTTTTTGTGTGTGTGAGCATATCTTATGATGTTGCATTTATTATCCAAGTAAATTCGCACCAAAAAAATTTATTATCCAAGTAAATTAAATAAAAAAACTTCTTTTCATTTTGATGATTTCACTTTTCCGTTTATTTCAATATTTCTGGAAAAACTAAACAGCCATATTCGAGTTAGATTTACCTAACTAAATAATTTTTCCAAGAGAATTGAAAATTTTCAAATAATTTATCTTAAAGTTTGGTCTAATACATACTGGGGAAAATAATTTTTTATCATTCGAACTTTGCCTTTTTTTACGATTTAGTATCTTGACAAACTTTCGTTGCAAACCGCTATTCAATGTTTGTATCTTTAACATACTGCCATTTAAACTTTTCCTTTTTGGTGGTTTTTGTCAAAATACAACTGGCATGTATGTTTTATAAACATACTACGTGTCATGTTTTTTAGTTGAAACCATCAAAAAAAATTTAGATGATCGTATATTACAGATTCAAAAATTGGATGGGGGTTTGCAACGAAAGTTTTCGGAATGAAAAATCTTTTTTCCTACATACTATTATATTTAGAAATTTAAAATAAAATACTGATAAATATTAAGTGCGTATACACTATACACACAGAAACACACAAAAATATATACTCCGGAAAGTATTGCCTCAATATTAATGAGAAAACTTTTACTACTTTAAATTACTAAATAATTTACTATTTTATAATACTTAGTCTTTTTTTTTTTTTTTTTTTTAATGAAGTTACGTCAAACACTTAATATATATTGAACATTTTCTGCCAAAATTTTGGTATTTAAGTTAAAATGGAGACGACATGCATATTTGAAGAAAATCTATAACAAAATAAAATTGAGAGTAGATGAAGTTTTTCTTTTAGATCATTTTAAACGAACTAGCACATGCATGTAACTATGTAAGGAACCAAAATATAATATATACAACTAGTAATTTTTAATAATAATAAATACTATTTTTTCTTCAAAAAAAAAAAACTATTTTTATTATAATAAAATGACAATGATAATTAGTTGGCGACGCCACAAATATGATGTGGATTTTGATAAGTACACAAAATGACACCTTATCATCTCCTCTTCTACATCGTTGAACTAATTTTAATGGCCTTAATTAAGATAATATCCCATCGACAATCAATCAAATCGAAACAATTTCTTTTTGGATATTTGATTATGAGCTTGAAATGAGACGAATTTTTAAAATATAAATTATTTTTATCAATGGTAGCTGTGTAAACAAATATTCAAACATACGACCTAGAATTATATGGACTTAAATTTATTTGTTTATATTTTTAATTTATGATGCATATGAATATGAATACGACGATACAAATATAATATAAAATAAATATACGGTGATATAATTTTTTTTTTTAAATTTATCACGTGAGGAGTGTTTGACACGATACAATATGTAATAATGACATTTTTAAAAGTATTCATAAAAAAATAATTAAAAAGATTATTTATGGTTAACTTATTAAGATGGAAGATGTGTCGTGTCGTGAGGGCATGATATGATTTATGAACCGAAGACAAAAGTATTTCAACGATGAAGTATGATAGCTGAGAACATCACAAAATTTGAATATTAGACCAAATATTCTTAAATATGAAATATAAGGAACTAAACTGCACTTAGATTTTAGTGCTTATCTAATGCGGCTTTGATTTATATTGGTTTTTCGGATTTTTCTTCCTTAGTTTCGGATGCTATTGTTGCTGATTTAGCGTAGTTTGGCCTTCCCCCCTATATATATATATATATATAGCTCCAATAATACTTGAAAATAGTAGCTTATTTATTTATCTTTATGGGGAAATCTTGTTTGTTAAATTTAATTAATAAATCCCAAAATTAATTTATACATGCCTTTCAATTAAAACTGTTAAGAAATATCGGTCCCATATATCATTTTTCTTTTCCGATTCCATAACTTATAATTTCAACTCCAATAATTTAGGTATAAAATTTACTTCTCCACAAAATCGATGATACAATACGATACAATATGAATTTCTTTAATAATTTTTATATAAAAAATATATGATATGATGTAATATAACAAAATAATATTTTAAAAAAAATCGATTTATCAGAGATTAAGTACTTAAAAGTTATATCAATATATGTTATTATTATTATTATTTTTTTGATAGAACATGTGTAATTAGTCTTACCAAGATTAATGATGTCTGTATAATTGCGCCAAGATTGGGTCGTTTTCAGCATCAATCTTTACAACTGGCAGACATTTTCGGTGATTTTCACTTATTTGTCTTTTAATTTCTTCTTTTCTACTTTACCAGCAATGATTTTTTCAAAGACGACGACTTCTCATTTCATAAACTCCTCTATTTTTTTTTTCTTTTTTTAGTGTTCACCTGCATATAGCCTAATAAGACTTACGTTCATAATTATAGGTACAAATATTTATTATTAAATTATTTTTATTCATTTTATAACCCTTAATTTTTATTTTTGAAAATGACTAAGTTGGGGTTACCTAAAATATTATTATTTTTTAAAATTAATTAGAGGCTGTAAACCTAGTATATGTCACAGCCATTAATTCCCGGCCCCTCACAAAGACAAGAATTTCTAGCTAGGTATTATTATATTATTATATTAGAACTTACGACACGCACAAAACATTGAGTGAGGTTCTTAATATTTAATTTAAGTTTATCATAAGAAACTTATGCCGTCGTTAATTTATTTAAGAGGTACAGTATAACCTCGATAAATTAATACTATTGGAACCGTCAAATTTTATTAATTTAGCTAGGTATTAATTAATCGTATAAATTAATAATTATTAATTTATAAATTATTTACTTTTTGGGTCCAGATTATGAATGTACCTAGGTGTACATGAAAATTAATTTGTACATTGACTATTAATTATGCA
Organism: Lantana camara; assembly: GCA_037501455.1. Classification (NCBI taxonomy): domain Eukaryota; kingdom Viridiplantae; phylum Streptophyta; class Magnoliopsida; order Lamiales; family Verbenaceae; genus Lantana; species Lantana camara. Next base: position 93,853,837 of record CM074857.1, on the reverse strand, counting down.
TACTTAATCAAATTCATGTATTTTTGCTGATACATTTTCAATATTCTATATATATCTTAATAAAATATATAAATCTACTTAGTTATTAATGTAGTTACATGTACCTACATTCATTAAAATGTCTAAATCCACTCAATTATTAATGTAGTTACACGTACATACATTAACTAAGTTACTGTATAAGTAGATGTATTATGCAAGTCTTCAAATCAAAAAACAAAAAAAATGGCTTCTCATCTCAAAGGTGTTAAAAAATCAACCATGACTGATGGTATACGTAGAGAACTGTGTGAGTATAAACAACAAAATCCAGCATGCACTCAAAAGCAATTGCAACAATGGGTGTTAGAGAAGTTTAATTTGCAAGTGAGTCAAGCCACACCTGATATGAGAAGACTACACCTAATATTCTTAATGCAATAAGAAGGGTTAGAGATGAGATTCAAGGTGATATTGATTTCAAGAAAAAACAAACAACATTAGATTCATATTTTCAGAAACCTGTTTAGTTTACTTATGTATTATGTATGAAATATTTTGATATAGATGAATTATTAATTTATATATCAAATGAGACCTATATGAATTTTTATTTATTTTTTTTTTTTGTATTATCTTATAAATTTAGCGAATTATTAATTTACCACGTTGATCCCGACTCGGGACCGAAGAAAATTATTATTTTAGCGAGGTTATTAAATTATCGAGTATTAATTTATCGAGGTTATACTGTATATAGGAGCTCTTTTAAATAATTTAGAAGTATTCAGAAAGTGTTTGGTAAAATTTTAAAATACAACTCAACATGAAATTTCAAAAATACCCTATAAAAACCTATAAGCTATTTAAAATATAAACTATTTTAATTGTATATTCAATCGAACACTCTTTTAATCTAGCATGACGAATTACTTTTAAAAAAAAAATAAAATATTCAACGTCGACTTTCGTAATTAGTCTCCTCAGTGAATTGAATTGTAGACATTTCAAAAAGCGATGTAATTAACCAAGAAACTTAAGGTTGCTTAATCCTTAAAGATGGATTCAAACTCCTAAACTATTATTATTATTATTATTATGACAAAAGACAAAGAGGGTAACAAGCCCAAACTCCCAATTTTTAATTAAACAGTGATAAGCTTTTTTTTTTGAAAAAGGGGTGGAAGTAAATTAACATGTACTTAAATCTTCCGTAATACAACGAAAAACTAAATGAAGGATCACAGAGCCCCTAAAACAAGCATTAAGAACTAGGCGAGCTAGATTATGCGTCACGCATTTCCTTCACGACGAACAAAAGAGAAAGATATATCACCGAACTTGGAAAAGAATTTATTGGATAAACCTTTTTATATAGTACTCAATAGGAAGAATTATTGATCAATAAATTTGTAATGAATACTGTTTAGCTATTCGTACGTACAGGTTTGTGCCACCTGTGAATCTATTTCACATATTTGCGCTTCTTTAATTATATTTATGTGTTCATAACTTGAGTTAATTGATATTTATTTATTTATAATATGATTTAAGTGGTTTTCAATCTATATGTTTGATATAAATTGATTTAAATGCCTAACTTGTTTCGAGAATGTTCAACTGATCCGTTATCGAATATCCGTAAATGTTATAAAATGAATTTGTTGCCAACCATGCTAATTTCTTGGAATTTAGTTAATTATATGACTTGATTGAAATTTATTTAAAATGTATGGGACTTAATTGAAAATAGGTCTTGGACCTATTTCACACTTTTAAAAAGTTTAGGGACCTATTTGAAAATAGGACACCTTAAGCTATTTTAATTGATATCTTGAGCTCAGAAAATCGGATTCGAGATCCGTCTTCTCCTTTGGACTCCTTTCGATGATTCGGAGCCAACGAAACTGACCTCGTGCATTTTCGATGTCGTTTGAACCTCCGCCGAAGCGAAATTCTATCCAAATGACCCTAAAGCCTAACCCTACCCGTTTAACCCATTTCTTGACCCGTTTTGAACCTTTCTTCGATCCTTAAGAGCTGAATTCTTCCCTTCTTTCCCCAATAATACACGAACAACAACAAAACAAGAGAAGGAAGGAGAGAAACAAGAACCTTGCCATTTTCTTTATTCCAAGAGCTCAAATCATCACCATACTCCATCATCTCTTCAAGGTAAGATTGGTTTTGAATTCTCCTCTTTCTTATGCATCTTTCCATCCATATGAATCATGTTTTGAGCTAAGATTTCATGGAATATGAGAATTTTGATGAATAGTTAGGGTTTGAATTCTTTTATGAAAAACATGGCCATCCTTACATCATTTTGAGTTTTGAGAGTTGTATGTTGATCCTTGTAGCTTCCTTACTTCATTTATATGCTCTAACTTCATGGTAGTTGGTTGTTTAATGATTTTCCATTAATGCACTTAAGTTTATTTTGTAAGAAAACATGTAATTTGTCGATCATTTCATCCTATTTCTTGTCGGTTGCTTCGTGTAACTTGAGGGACGGTCATGCTACGGTTTTGTGTTGTTTCATACCTATTTTCTTGAGTTTGTGCTGTTGTGATTGTTGTTGTGTTGCCCTGCTATGTTGTTATACCTTGGAGGGAGATGAATAGGGAGTAAATTGGATAAATTCATCCATTTTGTTGCTCTAAAGTTGCCGATTGTTGTAAGTGTTGTTGTGCTTGAGTTTTTTGTCCCATTTTCTTGAGTTTTCTTGCTGCCACCAAGCCCCTTACCTACTGCTACGTTGTCGCTGATCATTGGGAAGGAGAAACAAGGGATATGCAGGGGTGCCTCACGAAGTAGATAACTGAATAGAGGAGACACCCTCGTGTATGCATGCGTGTCCTCCAAGATTGCCACGGTCATGTCTCCCTTTTTGCCTTAAAGAGAGACACACCCATGCCTCTCCCCTTTTCTTGAAAGCCTGGACTGAGCCACGGCTGTGTGTGATTTTGAACTAAGGGGAAGACAAACCCATGTCTCTCTATGCATGAATGTATGTGTATGTTTTGTTTATTTATTATTTCGTATGTTTATTTCACTCGTTTTCTTGCCTCGTTTATGACTTATATATGTTATGAACGTATAATATTATATGTTATAATTTATGAATTGAATTTATAAAATGATTTGAGTATGTGATACGAGCTATGAAACTTGAATAACCTAAGTGCTTCCATAAGCTAAAATGTTTAAATTCAACGCCTTCCTTGTGTGATTAAATTGATCTCTTTTGCCTTAAACTGGTACCTATGATACTAATTACTTATTGAATCATATGTTATGAATTATGATATGTTTATGAATTTTATGGCTTGATTTATGAGGTGTAAACTTGACTTTCGTGTATGAACGTTTAAGTGCTACAATGTGAATTTGTTTGCAATTATTGCATTCTTTACGTATTTAATGGATTTCTTTCACCTCAAATTGATTCATATGCATTGTTAACATGTATTATAACGTGTTATGAATTGAATATTGAACGAACGAATGATAATGAACGGACACGATCTATTCGTGTAATGAATGAATGGTTCGTTTACGTGTCTAAGTGGCATTAATTGTGCACATGAACATCTTCATAGCACATTGTTATTACTCATGCATGTCATATCACGTTAATGCATTGTCGTGTGTCATATATGATTCATTTAGAGTCTTGAGTCTCACAAATGCACCATGTTGCCGTTTTGTATAGTTTTCTCCAGGGCGGAGACATACCGGGTTCATAGGCTATCTTCAAGTCTTTCTTTCTTCTTGGTGTTGTTTGGCTAAGGGTAGCCAGGTGAGTTTCTCTTCTATTAGTTAAATTATGACCCGATATACCTCAATGTGTAAGTTTTAAGCCAAAGTACTATATATATTTATATCGAGTCATTTCAAAAGAGTCATTGATTTCACGTTAAAGCCTATTCTCATTTATTGAATCTTTAACCAATGTTTTAGCGAGACATGATCAAATGCACTGAATGGGGGCCGTGGAGCGATGTGTATGTGGCTATCCGGGAAAGCATGGGCTGACGGTGATCCCGTGCACACGTTTCAACAATGACAGCGATACCGGCCCTCTCTAGGAGGTTAGCGAGAAATGGGAACTGGGCCTTTGGGGAGTCATGAACCTCACTGGCCACAATGATTGGGTGGGCGGGTCTTTGGCTAAGTTCGTCCACTAACCGGATAGGAAAAAGAAGTAATTGATTGATTCATTGAATGAGTGAATGATTGAATGATTATGCATGAAAGAATATTGTATGATCACCAACGAATGAATAATGCACACACGAGGAGAAGGTTGGAGACTACGCCCACTCGTCGGGCTCACGTAATGACCTAATGAATGAATAAATTGATTGTTATAATCTCGCGCGTTGTTTTCTTTGTTTTCACCCACTTGGGAAATGTTTGAAAACCTCGTACAGGATTATAGCTTGCATGTATGTGTTTTAATTTCCGGGGTATTACTATATTAAGCCCTGTTTTATACCTACCAGTCTCTTAAAGACTGAACCCGGTTTGTTTTCAGTTTCTCTTGCAGGTTTTGGAGTGCTAGGCGGGATTTCGAGTCAGTAGAGTCTTACACTCGTGTATAGCTTTTCTTTCACTTTCACACTCATATCATTTAATTATTATTTATAATTATGAACGTTTGTGATCGCTCAATTGTTTGATTGTTTAATTGTTAGGCAGTGTCGGCCATTTATTGTAATTGTTTGGGGCTCGTAACCCTTGTCGTTTTAATTAGAGATTGTGAGCTCATTGGTTATGCTGATGTATTAAATGGTTCCGCTCATGTTATCTTACTCTGTTACTGTTTCTGTTTATTGCTTAAGTGGTTTTGAGAGTTAGCTCCTGCCTAGCATAGTAAGTGAGTTGTGTCCCCGTTCGCTCTGATCTGATACGTGTATGGATCATCTATTTTATATGCGGGTCGAGTCTTAGTGTGGGGGATGTGAGTCATGTGACGCCATGCGCTACAAGCTAAATAGCTAAATATTTTTAATCCTCGAGAATATATTACAACCAACGCGGGTAACATTTTTATAATTCATATCCAATCTCACACCCCCTTCATTGATTTAGTTCACAAATTATAAGTAACCAATGAAAAGGCAAATAAATTGTGGAGGTCCCCCCAGCCAGTTGGTGGTTGTACCATCAGTTTATCATTATCATATTAATTCCTAAGGTATCCGAAAATCAGGAAATAGCTTATCAAGAAAGAAAGAGCCAAATACATATACATGTATATCTCCCAATGAACGAATTCTGGAAAACATATTGATTGTGGCTGAATTTAGGTCACATCAGACGCAAGTGGCATACTAAATATCATTATTATTAGTATTAATTTGCAGCCCACAAAATGCCAAGTAATTGCCAACCTTTATCTCATCACCTTATCACTCATCATTTACACAAACACTGATCAGAGCTTTGGCCTTTGGGACACCAACGTTTGTCCTTTTCCTCACGTTTTTATGTCCTACTCAAACTCAAACACCTCTTAGTTTTCAAAGATTTCATCGTCATATTAGTCTGAAAATATCTTCTTCTTCTGTTTTTTTTTCAAATACCATATCGTGTATATATTATCTAAAAGACTTGCGAAGAAATTCATATAATCGTGTTTGTATGATATTATATTTATATTTGTGTATTATAAAATTTAATATAGTTTGTTCTATATATAATTTAATTTGTGATCTATAATATAAAGATACGGATATGATAGTACGATCATGATACGATACTGATAGGACGATACAATTTTATTTTTTTTCAAATTTTCACGTGAAAAATATCGGATATGGTGTTTGACATGACACGACACGACAACATAATATTTTTAAAAATGTATGAATATTATAGTTTGTGATGTTTCATTCTTTTATTGGATGATTTTACGATTTTGTTCTCCACAAACTTTTCACGTATTTAATAATTTCATCATCTCATGTCTACCTTCCTCTTGTCAAGAAATCTAAACTAAATCTACGGGATGATTGTTGTGTTTCTAAATACATTACAAATTTAAATGATCATTGTAGTTTCGAATGTATTAATTTGTAATGTAATGTTTGCGAATATATAATGGTGTTTGTAGTATTTTTTAATATTTAATAATATTTGTATATATGTAATTAAGTAGTAATGATGGAATTTACTTGTTCTTTTTTAATACACATCCTCAAGCGGTTAAAAGGATTCAAATTTGGACCTTTGCCTTCAAGAACTAATCCTTTAACCATTTGATCAACCCCGTTGGCTGATGACAGAATTTACAATTGATCCATGGCTCCTTAGAAAAATAATTTTGTTTCGATTTTTTATTTTTTATTTATGCATAAATTTAAGAAAAATCATAATTTTGCCCTTAAGTGGACATTTTTTTTTTCTTTCCGATTTTATTCATTTTTCAAAATCTTGGTTTCGTCCCAGCAACTCACAATCTAAGTTGCAGGCACAAAAATGGTTCAAATTATAACACTTTGAGGATGATACGAAGATAGAACCTCCAATGCCCGAATTAAAGCGACGAATGTACTTACCTTTTAATACGAGAGAAAGAACTGAATAACAAGAATTTATTCAATATAACAAGAGTGCTATTGTACTAAGAAAAAGAAACAGTATAATTACCTCTTCCAAAGTTGCAGTTTGGGCTATTTATATTTCAGGGTATATATTTCAAGGTATATATATCGTTACGTTTAAAATAAGTGGATGATGGAATTTTATAAATATACAATATTATTGGGCCTTTTCTTGGGCTTTTAGGCCCTATAATAATAATGGGCACTTACCGAATCATGTTCATATTTTCATTTTTCAAAGCCCATCTGCTAATGCATATATACTTGAATTTAGCGGGCCCATGTTTATAGACAAGTAAAAACTAATCCGATGTTACAAGATCATTCTAGAGATTGATTCCGATGCGGTTATTGGATTCATTAATAAGATTGATGTTGTCTCACACCCTTTGCAATTCATTGTTGACGATTGTCTCAGGCTTTTCAATAAACTTTTACAATGTCGTCTCCAATACACTCGTAGAGATGATAATTTAAGATAACAACTCTTGTGAACGCCTTAGCTAAATTAGTCATGAGTCTCTTGATCGTATTGAGTGGACTAAACCTCCCACATTATGATCCATCTTCTTAAGGCTGATTGACAGCCTTTTCTTTTTTACCATTTCTTTTTATGTTGCTTAAAAAAAAAAAAAGAAAAAGAAAATCCATAATGTGATCAGAAGGCATTTTTAAATATAGAAAAGAAACACTTCTGTATTCATATACAGTCTCAGGACAAAGCAACACTTAGACTAAACTCAAACAACAAATGTCCCAGATTACATTAAAGAATCAAAGAATATAGGAAAAAAATCAAACAACAAATGGACTACTCCAACTCTGCCTATCATCAGATCAGACTGCAACAACAACCTATGTGTGTCTGTCTATCAGCATACAGAAGAACAAAAGAATGATAACAACATTTCACTACCTACAAAGAATTTCAGTCCACTCTACTCTGCCGCTATTCGTATACAGAAAAAAAAAATGGTATGAGTATTCAAAAGAATATAAAAAATAATCCAAATTCCAGAAGAACCCGATTCCGATCAGCCCGAAGCTCCGGCTTCGTCGACCGGCTTCCACGCCGACACCGTGTAAAGATTTTGATCCAGCCAACTCAGAGTAAGCCCGCCATTCTCTGTTTCTAGCTTCTCCACTCTGTAATCCTCGTTACCGTACATCCTCAGCATCATTTGCCCCTGCAGTAACTCCCTGTCGCTCACACCGATGCACCCGAATCCTCCTTGCCCCATTACCTCTCGCCACCTGCTGAACGTCTCGTGCCTCTCCTGTCTATCTCGTCCCTCGCAAGCAATAATGTTTCTGATCTCGCGTGCAAACATTTCCTCGATCCTCATCCTTATCGGACTCTCCAAAGGGAGACTCGAGTCCAAGGAGTCGAAAAGTGCAGAATAGTACCTTAATGAATTCGAGAATCTAGCTTCCAAACTAGGCTCGTTGTGGGATGCTTCCTGCTCTGCCACGACGACGACTTTTGCATTCGTGCTCTTTATCAAACCGAGAAAATCCCTTATCGCCCCTCCGGTGGTGTCATACATCATTTTGTGCAGCTGAAGGACGCAATTCACTGCAACAGTCTCCTTCTCCTTGACATGAAGCATCCATAACCGGACATCCTCCAAACGATCGACGACTGGATGGAACTCGAATGGGAGATTCAGTGCGTTGGCGAATCCAGCTAATCTCTCTCCCGTCTCCACCAACTCCTGCTTCGATTCTCCTATCCCGGTGATTCTAACGTGAGCCGGGGGGTTAGGTCTTGAAGCTAGACTTTGGAACAAGCTCGGCCATTGCAAACCTTGCTTTATATCAAAATCAATGATGTGGACCCTATCCTTCTCTTCAAAGGCCCTCAGAAGGATCTCATTGGATGTGAAGTGGATGAATTTGGGAATTGGGCTCGCTTGGTTCAAGAGCCGAAATGTGGTGCCGGACTCATCCTCGGCCCGGTCGAGGTCCCGTGGGGCGGTAATGTGGAAGATGTGGGGCCACAACTTTGCCACTCGCAGTGCTAGGCCCTCAGTGAAGTAGGCCACGAGGCGGTGCACGGGGGATCCGCGTGGGGACGCTTGCTCGCCGAGCCTGGCGAGGAAATGGTTGATCGCAGTGATGTTCTTAGAACCAATTTGCTCGACGCAAGCAAGGAGCAAGCTTAGAAGCTCAAGACAGCTGTGGTTGTCGTTCTCCCCGTTCTGCCCTCCTAGAACGATTTCGGCTCGCCTTTCAGTTGGGTTGGGTCGGGACGAACCGTTGCCTGTTTCGGGATGGACGGGGTCATGGGCCCCACCTAGCCCGAGCGCCAAACCATGACCGCGACGACTCTCAGAGGATGTACTTGATGATGAACCAGACGCCTCTCTCTCACCACCTACCGTCCCTACATTTTTCTCTCCTAAATCGGCAATCTCAGTCACTACAGAATCAAACCACGGAATATTTGCCAACGGGGGCAGAGGCGGCGCTATGACATCGCCCGGAACAAAATACACGCTCTCTCCTCCTTCATCTCCCGAACATGAGAGAGAGAAAGGGACCTGTGGACCGGAAATCTGCGATACGGGCCGACCCACATTGAAACTCGAATGATGATACCAGAACCGCCCTTCTTCTTCATTACCCCTTTTCCTCTTTGTTCTGCTCATAAAACTGTCATCTTCAAAGGACACATCTCCTGCAAACCTCTTCCTGATCCCTGTGCTTCTCTTATTATCCCAAAAATCATCCTTGTTTTCTCTCCTAGCCTCTGTTGAAGTTGGAGGGAGCTTGATACTCTGCTTAAGTGAACAACCAGCAGTTTTCTTCGATTCAATTGGGTTCTCGATCGAAAGGCTGACAACGGGCCTCACTGATGGCGACGAACGGGACGAATCCTTCCTGGCGAAACTACATGGTATTTCCAATCTCTGTGTGCTCATTGTAGGAATATGACAAGCTTGAAACTGTGCAGATGCTTCACTCCTTAATCTATGCCTTGGTGACAGCAGTGTAGAAGAACAACCAGCCAACATTCTTCTTCAGAACCTTTTCCCAATTCTCTCTCTTTTTCTTTTCTCTTCCTATAAAACTCCAAATTCTTCACCCACCCTTGAATCTTTTTTTTTTTTTTTTTCTATGTTTCTCTATCTATCTCTCTTGTGCTGTTGCTATATACCCTTTGTCAAACTATGCAAATGTACATTTACAGAAGGAATAGACAAATATACTCCAAAGCAAAATGATGTGTATATATATTATGAGGAGAAATCAAGAGAAACAGAACAATGTCTTTTTCTATAGTGAGTGTGTGTGAGTTTCAAGAAACGAAAAAAAGAAAAAAAGAATTGGAATCCGATGTCAAAACAAACCAAATACAACACAACCCCGAAAGCCTCTCTTCTGTGTCTGTGTGAGTGTATATGCTTTTGTGTGTCCTATATGAAGATGATGCGTATGTATATATTTATATATATATGTGCAGCAAAGAATATAAAGAATAAACTCCACCCAAATTACAAAGAATCAAAGAATTGTATCAACACCTACCTAGAAAAAAAGACCATCGGATTCCTCAACTTTCAAAGCCAAATCATTTGCAAATCCTCAAACGACCCAACAAACTCGTGCCGGTGATGCATTTTCTCTCAAAAGTGCAGCTGAAAAACAGAGTATACAACAACTGATCAAGAATTGCATAAAAACCCTCCAAATTTTCCATGCTAATCGATCAAATTCCACCAAAACCCAGCTCAGAAACCCCTGAAAACATGCATGAACAGAGACAAAACAGTCATTTTCTTGGGAAATCAGTCACTTATGAAGAAGAACCCCACAACCCGAAAAGAGCCATAGAACACGAAGAGGACGAGTTTTTATATAATGAAGCGATGAAAGTCTCTCGTATTCTATATAGCGACTACTGGGATTTACCTAGAACGATTGATGGCTCAGTAAAAAAGCGGAGGTGGGTTTGTGGGCGTCGGATGAGGATCGGACGGCGGAGAATGGAGGAGAAATGTGACCGTTATGATGTCGGTGAAATATGACCGTTGAGGGGAGTTGGTGAGTGGTTGCAGAGACATTTTATTGGGGGAAGTCTGGGGAGGGCACGTAGGATGCACGTGCGTGTGTTTTTTTTCACTTTTTTAACTTTGGGGACTCGACCGTTGGGTTTTAACATTATCGGCTTTAGTGCTTTTTGCGACGTTTCACACGGTTAATGTCATTATTAACTGTCGCGTTTTAAGTACAATTAATGGGCCATTTATGTCTAATTAGCTTTGTCCTTTATTCTGCCCTGTAGCACAGGGGTTAAATTTGCTACATTGTTCTTTTTGGTGTGTAGTACCTTTGGCATTGTTCCAAATTCTTTTCCCTTTCTTTTTTTTGGGCTAAAATTTGCCCTAATTTCTACATTTATTATTTGAGGAACGAAATCAAAATTTTGGGTTGAGTTTAGATTTAAGAGGAGAGTTTCGTTAATTGAGAAGGGTGAAATTGCTCATATTAAAAAATTTAAGATCAGAGAGTGATGAAAGATTGTAGAAATTAACTCATAAAAAAAATTATTCAAATAAAAAAAAAGGAAGACAAAATTTAGGGAATTAGAGCCTCCATTGTACCTTGTGTATATCTAATGTGGCACATATACTGGTAGGTGAGTTTCATAACTAAAGCGTCTTCAATATGTGGGTCGGATATTTCGACCCATGCTGTTCGAAAAAGTATTGGAGTTTCACATTTAATGTTCCGGATATCTCATCACTTTGTACTTGTTGGTCCAATCAGTTTGCAAATATTACAGAGACCGAAAATTTTGTTATGCACTTTAATCGATTGATCCCAAAATTTGACTCGATCATATATAGTTCCCTCAAGGTGAGTTGTTGATTAAATGTGGTTTAGAAATTTAAGAATTTTTTTTTTCTTTTGCATTTGGAACGTATAATAGAATTTATATGAATATAGAAATCTAAATAAGATGTTGTATGTTACAACTTACAACTAAAATTTATTGTCTATGGTCTCGTTTATTAAAAAATGATCTCGGATGAGATGGGATAAATAAATAATAAAATTAATGGTGGAATGCGATAATGGATTGTTAATATATTTATCGTAAAATATAGAATGAAAAATTAACAAATTATTTAATATAATTTCGGATTGTGACATTAATTCTACACTTCAAAAAAATATTAAAAAATACGAGTTTAAGTTGTATTATTAGTTTAATCATATATTTTTAGTTCTATGAAGTAAACATATCGGTAGATTTCGGATAAAGAGGTGAAGTTGACTATTATCTCACTGACTTTTTTAATAAATCATTTTAAATATGTTATATTTGACAAGTAGCCTTCAATTTAACCGGGTACATGAAACTTAAAATACCCTTCTTAAAAAAAAAAAAAAAAAAAAAAAAAGATCAGAAAGATCGTGGGAGGGGGTTGCTCTGTTTCCATAATTTGATCCCAAACCGAGGCGCTATATTGACATCACCCTTCCACCAATTATTGTCCATCATTTGAACCCTGTGCAGATTAAATAGATGATTAGAAACGTTTCTGATAATATTATAATGCGAGAAATTACCTCCGTTATGCTTTACATGGTTTCTTTCCTTCCAGGCATACCACAGGATGAGGATCGGAATGACTAATCTGACGTGTTTACCGGAACCATAAGGCGAAGAGTTCATCCAGGATTTAAGAACCATTTTGACCCCCACATTGATTGGGTTTATGATGCTGAATTTCTCACCAAAAAACTGCCACACTCGTTTGATTTTATCCGAGTTTAAGAAAATGTGTGTCTGAGTTTCAATGTCCGAACAACAAACACATTTGGATGCCATGATTAATCTTTTACATTGAAGACGTTCTTCGGTCGGAAGAAGATCATGACCAAGCCTCCAAACGAAAATCTGGATACCCGGAGTGAGCTTGGTTTTCCATATAGCTGAAAGGAATTCTGACTTATCCTTTTTGTCTAATGTGCTCCCAAGAGGATTTGATGGAAAACGAACATGTAGATTCAAGTAGCCAAAGTGGCCAATCTGTACCCCCATCATCCGTTAGAATTTTCAAACCCGCTCTAGAAATGTCTTGAAGGTCAAAGGAGTATTAATGAAATAGGAGTACAAATTTGACAAGGAATTAGGAATACAAATTTGACAAGAATTTGTCCAAGAAATCTCATGACGGATGAAGACCAAGTATGACTGTCAGAAGACCAAGAAATGTGTAGAAAATGTTAGAGGTTGAAGGAAGGTCTGTGGCGGCAAGAATTATGCAGAAATGTCATTAGTGTCGTTCTGCTACTAATATAAAAATAGAACCAACATATGTCTCATATAATTAAGAGAGAAAAAGGGATTAAAAAAAGAAAAAAAAAAGAGGTCTTCGTATCAAGAAAAAAACAGGGGAATGGTTTTTTGTATTAACTAGCAGCAACTAGTTTAGTGAAAGAAAGAGAGGTGGAGATTTGTCTTGTGATATTGTATCATTTTTGTGAGTAATAAAGTTCAGAATTTCTTTTTTTGGGCATACTACATTTCCATCAGTGGTATCAGAGCTTGGTTCGAGACTTGATTCTAAAGCTTTGGTCGGAATTCGGTTCGTGTTCCCCTAACAAGACAAGATGGCTGATTTGATTCAGTTACAAATTCCAAAATTGACAAAGACGAATTACGGAAATTGGAGTATTCAGATGAAGGTATTGTTGGCCTCACAAGAATGTTGGGAGATTGTGGAAAAAGGATATTTTGATCCCGGAGATGCTGCTGCTGAGGCAGCTCTATCAAATGAAGCCAAGAAGAAGTTAAGAGAGGCACGGAAATTAGATCAGAAAGCCTTGTACAATAATTTTCAAAGTGTTGATGAATCAACCTTTGAAAAAATATCAGAAGCGAAAACGACAAAAATCCATGCAAGGTGTTCAAAAGCAAAAAAGTACGTCTTCAAACTCTTAGATCTGAATTTGACCAATTGAAAATGAAAAATTCTGAAAGTATTGATGATTACGTCAATCGTGTGAAAACGGTGGTGAATGAAATGAAACGGAATGGAGAGGTTCTTAGTGAAGAAAGAGTAATGGAGAAAATTCTGCGGTCATTAACACGCAAATTTGATTACATCATTATTGTTATCGAAGAATCGAAAGATTTGTCTCAAATGCCAATAGAATAACTTGTGGGTTCTCTCCAAGCACATGAGCAAAAGATGCAAGTAAATGAAGATACTGAAAATTTGGAGTAAGCGTTGCAAAGTAAGTTATCTATAAATGAAGGAGAAGCTAGCAGTAGCTATAGACAAGGACGAGAAAATCGTGGAGGATAACGTAGAGGCTATCGAGGTGGAAACAGAAGTGGACGAGGAACACGAGGACGTGGTATTCCATCATATGGTAGAGGCCAAACAAATGAATATCATAGGACATTCAGCCGTGGATGAGGTTTTAGAGGCCGTGGCCGAGGCAGATATCAACAAGGAAATAAATCCCAGGTACAATGTTATAATTGTAAGAAATATGGTCACTTTAGTTACGAATGTAGTTCAGCACCAAATATGGAGGAAACAAATCATGTTGCAGCAGAAGTTGAAAATAAAGAAAAGGTTGAATCAAGTATTTTTCTTACCTATAGAGGAAATGGAGATCGCAAGAAAAACATATGGTATCTTGACAATTGTGCCAGCAATCATATGTGTGGTCGAAAGGAGCTATTCACAGAGTTCAACGAAATAATTCATGGACAAGTAACTTTTGGAGATGATTCACACGTAGAAGTAAGAGGCAAAGGCAAAGTTGTAATAACACAAAAGAATGGAGAAAAGAAATATATCTCAGATGTTTATTATGTACCAGCTTTGAAAAGCAATCTCATAAGCCTTGGTCAGCTTCTTGAAAAGGGATATGAAGTATATATGAAAGATTGCTCGCTTGCTATAAAAAATAAAGATGGAGAATTTAGTTGCACAAGATAACATGACTCGAAATTGTCTCTTCACTATTGATATTTGGTCAGGTGAAATAAAATGCATGAAAACAATAATCAAAGATGATTCATGGCTGTGGCATTTAAGGTATGGACATCTTGGTTTTTCCAGCTTAAAGCTATTATCGAAAGCAAACATGGTGAATGGATTACCAGAAATTACTCCTCCCGATCAATTGTGCGAAGCCTGCATTAAAGGAAAACAACATAGACAAAAATTTGAAGTTGGAAAATCGCAAAGAGCTAAAAGGCCACTCGAGATTGTACACTCCGACATAATAGGACCGTACGATATAGAATCACTCGGCGAAAACAGGTATTATATTACCTTTATTGATGATTATAGTAGAAAATGCTGGGTCTATTTTCTTAAAGAAAAATCAGAAGCTCTTGATAAATTCAAAGAGTTCAAAACAATGGTAGAAAAACAGAGTGGGCAATACTTGAAGATATTAAGAACAGATAGAGGAGGTGAATATACAGGAAAATTATATGAAGACTTTTGTAAAGAGCATGAAATTATTCATCAGTTAACAACTAGATATACGCCACAACAAAATGGAATTGCAGAAAGGAAAAATCATACCATTCTAGATATGGCAAGAAGTATGGTGAAAGGAAAACACCTCTCGAGAACCTTTTGGGCTGAAGCCATTGAATGTGCGACTTATTTGTTAAATCGATGCCCAACAAAGAGTGTAAAATATAAGACACCAGAAGAAGCTTAGAGTGGTTACAAACCAACGGTTAGACACCTTAAAATTTTTGGATGCATTGTATATGCTCACATTCCTGAAAAGTTAAGAAAAAAGCTTGATGATAGAGGAGAGAAGTGCATCTTCATATGCTATGACAAAAGAAGTAAGGCCTATAGATTGTATAATCCTCTTACTAAGAAACTGATTATCTCAAGAGATGTCGAGTTTGATGAAGCAGATTATTGGAGATGGAGTAAAGAAGAAAAGAAAGTTGAAGGATTATTCTTTAATGATGATAAAAATGATGATGATTTTGTTGAAGATGATGAGCAAGGGAGTGATCATAGTCCTGATGCAACAGCCCCTGCATCACCAACTAATGGCAGTAGCAGCAGCACCTCAGATGAAGAATCCACAAAAATACGGAGTCTTAATGACATCTATAATTCTACAGAACCCATGGAGACTCCGTTTGATTATTCATTATTTTGCTGAATGACAGAATGTGATGCAGTAACTTTCGAAGAATCAATTGAAGATACGAAATGGAAGAAGGCAATGGATGACGAAATTGCAGCCATAAAAAGAAACAATACATGGGAGTTGACAAACTTACCAGAAGGACACAATCCGATTGGAGTCAAGTGGGTGTACAAGACAAAGACTAATAAAGAAGGAAAAGTGGAGAAGTATAAGGCCCGATTAGTCGCCAAAGGCTACAAGCAGAGGCAAGGAATTGACTATGACGAAATATTTGCTCCAGTAGCAAGAATTGATACTATCAGGCTTCTCATAGCGGTTGCAACACAAAACAAATGGAAGATTTACCAGATGGATGTGAAGTCAGCATTTTTTAATGGTTATCTAGAAGAAGAAGTTTATATTGAACAACCACTTGGTTATGAGATACAAGGAAAAGAAAATAAAGTCTACCGCTTGAAGAAAGCATTATATGGATTGAAGCAAGCTCCGAGAGCATGGAATACAAGAATAGATGAATACTTTTAGAGAAATGGATATATTAAAAGTCCACACAAGCACACTTTATACACAAAGAAAAATGAAGATGGTGATATAATGATTGTGTGCTTATATGTGGATGATATGATCTTCACCGGAAATAATCCAGGTATGTTCAATGACTTCAAGAGAGCTATAACTAAAGAATTTGAAATGACATATATCGGTGAGATGTCATACTTTCTCGGAGTCGAAGTGAAGCAAATGAAAGATGGTATATTTGTGTCTCAAAAGAAGTATGCGGAGCAAATTTTGAGCAAATTCAGAATGAAAGATTGTAAACCAGTAGCCACACCAACAGAGTCAGGCATGAGGTTGAGTGTTCATTCATCAAGAGATTCGATAAATCCAACCTTGTTTAAAAGTATTGTTGGAAGTCTAAGGTACTTAACCATCTCACGACCGGATATAATGTATGCAGTGAGTTTAATAAGCAGATTCATGGAGAAGCCAAAACAAGATCATTTCATTGCAGCAAAAAGGATCTTGAGATACGTCAAAGGTACTTTAGACCATGGTTTATTTTATACACACTCAACTGATTCGAAGCTAGTTGGCTATTCGGATAGTAATTATGGGGGAGATTTGGATGATCGTAAAAGCACTTCTGGATATGCGTTTCATATTGGTTCAGCGGTATTTTCTTGGTCATCAAAGAAGCAACAAACAATTGCTCTATCAACATGTGAAGCAGAGTATATAGCCGTAGCAGCGTGTACATGCCAAGCAATTTGGTTGAAGAATATTTTGGGTGAGATGTGTGTTAAAAATGAAGATCCAATTCTGATTTACGTTGATAACAAATCTGCTATTTCACTTGCCAAGAATCTAGTATCACATAGTCGAAGCAAACACATTGATATAAAGTATTATTTCATCCGAGAGCAAGTGAAGAATAAAAATGTGGAGCTGGTCCACTGCAGGACAGAAAATCAGTTAGCGGATATCTTTACGAAGCCACTAAAAGCAAATACATTTTACAAGCTCAAAGAAAAACTCGGGATGAGAATTGGGTTTGAGGGGGAGTGTTAGAATTTTCAAACCCGCTCTAGAAATGTCTTGAAGGTCAAAGGAGTATTAATGAAATAGGAGTACAAATTTGACAAGGAATTAGGAATACAAATTTGACAAGAAATTGTCCAAGAAATCTCATGAAGTATGAAGACCAAGTATGACTGTCAGAAGACCAAGAAATGTGTAGAAAATGTTAGAGGTTGAAGGAAGATCTGTGGCGGCAAGAATTATGTAGAAATGTCATTAGTGTCGGTCTGTTACTAATATAAAAATAGAAGCAACATATGTCTCATATAATTAAGAGAGAAAAAGGGATTAAAAAAAGAAAAGAAAAGAGGTCTCCGTATCAAGAAAAAAACAGGGGAATGGTTTTTTGTATTAACTAGCAGCAGCTAGTTATTAAAAGAAAGAGAGGTGGAGATTTGTCTTATGATATTGTATCATTTTTGTGAGTAATAAAGTTCAGAATTTCTTTTTTTGGGCATACTAAGTTTCCATCATCATCAATCTTTACTTTCCAGGTTTCATCCCTAACTTCCTTTGCTTGGATGTTATTAATCTTATCAGCATCCCACTCCCCTTCTCTGATGAAGTCACGAACTAATGCCACATTTATCAAGATATATATTATGGTTTACCAATGTGACGCCCCGAGCGTGGAGCTATCACATCCCCGCACTAGAACCCAAAACATATATGAAATGGAGAGTCCATATATGTGCTAAGAACTAGCGAACGGAAGACACTCAAGACCACTTCTAGCTAGGCGGCGCTAAAAAGACGGTTAACAACAATTAAACACATAGCGGAAACAACTCATCAAGTAAACAATAATTCAAGACTTAGCATTTACTAGTTTACATAAGTCAAATTCACTACTAACATAACAAAAGTATTATGGCAGATAATTTAGTATTACATCCCACGACAATATCATTCTAATAAAACCATACATGAAAGCATCAAGACCAAGACTCGACTCAAAAGAAAGCTAGACAACCCGCCGCCTAGTTGACTCCAACCTGTAGCCAACAAGGTAACAAGAAACATAATAAGAGAGGGTCAGTCAAGCGACTAGTGAGGCGGAAGGAATATAATAGATATATACACAATGCAATAGGTAGAGATATGCAATGCAATAACAAGCTGCCTCGATCCGATATAGCCTCAATTCTCAATAATAAAGTCATCAATTACTTTATTCCCAATTTCAAGAACAAGGCAATCATTTATTTTAAAGAACGATGGCATATATCGGATTAAGGGTTTCAAGCAATCAGTTGGGTACCGAGTTATACCCTTTCTCCAACCTTTACTCCACAATAAATCAAGAACAAGAACAATAACAAGAAACCATCCTTCTGCCTCCGATTGACGGAAGAGGTAGCGAACCCCTAACCCTCCAAGAACACTCGACTCATAGCCCATTTCGGTACTATGCTCCTTCGGCATCCATTACCGGTCACAGGCGACATGTGGTATCAACTACCTCCGATGATAGCACACCGTAGAGGTCGCGAGATAGATTTACCGTTAGCCCATGCTTTCCCGGCTCCTCTCCCCACGTTACCTCGGGCCCTTACCCTACTCAAATAGTGGGGCCCCATCGAAACACGCGAATGGGGATTTTCAAGGACAAGCACTCGTTTATGCAATGCATGCAAGGACCTTTCCATTTTCACAATTTAAAGTCATGAACACATGCACAAGAATCTATATGTATAACCCATTTGTTACTTGAAATCCATTTACAATAAAAATCGAGAATATAGTAGTCAATCACGTATTTATTAGATAGGTATACATATATATATAATATTTCACATGCGGGGAAACAATTTCAATTCGTGTAGGCTATACGGGTATAGGTTGTTGGCTACAGCAAGAAGATAAACCTCACCTTGACCACCTCAACAAAAGGGAACTAAAACAAGGTACAATCTAAACCACCGGGTCCTTGGGAGGATCACCTGAACAAAAGACACGATTACGGTTGACATTAAACTCAAACGGACCAACTAAAGACGCTCGGCGATGCAAAACAATGTCATGAAATGATATGAGTATACATTCATATGCAATGAAACTATACTTATATAAGAAATGACAATTATGAGCAATCATGGCACTTTAAAATCAACTAGCATGTTGAAGATCATTTAGGACAAGTTTAGGCATCTTTCATGCAATTTTAGTAAAATGATATACCCATATAAGAGCATTTACACTTGAAATAAAGAGTATATAACACATATGAGGTTCAATAAATGGAAATAAACGAGGAGAAAGGCAAGAAATGAGCATTTAGGCAAAACTTGACAAAGCCGACAGTTTTCTCCATACGCGCAAGCTGTAAAGAATTGAGTATATCTTAAGTTTGAGAAGTTGAAATTATGTTTTGTTTGTTGGAAATGAAAGTAAACAAATAGGGCTTTCCAACCATATATAGCCCAAATTTTAGTTCAAAGTGGATTAAAAATGACATAGGTGCAAAGGTGGTTGAATGCAGATTTTCGGCAGATTGGCGACACAATTTTGGATCGATCATATCTCCCTCCTCAGAAATGATTTTAAGGTGATTCCAATTGGCGAACACTCTAAACTCAAAGGAGTTTCAGTGGTCCAAAAATTAGCTCATTTGGAGTTCATTTGAGGGGGTAACCGGCCTGGTAAAGTCTAAGGTAAAAATTCTCCGGCCGGGGAAAAACAGTCCAGAAAATCGCCTGGACAAGGCTACCCGCCCGGGTAAATTTTCTTCATGAATTTACCCGCCCGGGTAGTGTATTTTCAGCTGAAAACCGAGAAGAAACAGGGAAAAACAGGGGAGGAAAGGAAAAGGGAGCAAAGCCACAACAAAACTCACCCAAAACACTCCAAAACAATCATATAACATGCATATAACTCATATATATCAATTAGGCATCATATACTCCATGGAAACATGCTTTGATTCATAAGATTTCATCCAACAAACCCATATATGATCATGATCCTTCTCACTCAAACTCAAGAATTATGCATGAAATTCAAGTTGCTAGCTCATGATCATGCTTCTACTAGCTCAAATCCAAGTTATCAATGCAAAATCATAACCCTAGCTCCACTTATGAAATTCAAGAATCAATCATAATCTCATCTATACCTTGAATGCAAGAAAGGAAGGATGAAATGATGTTGGGATGATGATGCTTCCAAGATATGCAATTTTCCTTCTTGAATTCAAGCTTGAAATGATGAAATTTCCTCCTTCTCTTCTTGGTGTTTGGATCGTGATTTAGTGTGTGTGAGTGTGTGAGATTCTTTGGATGAAATTGGAATGGAATGGAATGGAAGAGATAAAATGAGATACAAAAGTCTTCCACTATAATGCATGACTCATCATAGTTTGCATTTAAGTCCCTCAATTATTTGAAGTCATATAATCAAGTTTCATCTCATGGCAAATGATCATTTAACTCCATTCATATTAATGCAATTAAGTCCATACATTTAAGGAATGATCAAGCAAGGACACATATTTGTATTTAGTCACATTGGCAATTAATTCACGTAAATTTTCACATTAACGATAATTTCATATAAGTTCATGGAAATAGAATACATCTAATGTTATGAAATTTATAGAATATCACATAATGCTTAAATAGAAAACCGGGGCGTTACAACCAAGGATCCCCCTTGAAGCCAATTGTCAAAATGTATCGACACATCCCCTTTACCGATTATCCATGCTAAGTTCCGATCCACACCGAGCCTAACGCTACATAAGCGCCTCCAAATTGCTGAGTCGTGATATCTAGCTCCGGCTATCGGCGGATCTTCAGTTCGGCAATATTTGTTCTGCATGAAATCGGACCAAATATTCCTTTGCGTTCTAAAACGCCACCATAATTTCCAAGTGTAGGCTCTTATCAAATCTTCCAATCTACGCACTCCCAACTTAAAATACCCTTATTAGACCAGTACTTAACTATTTCTTGATTTAGGTTCTGATTAATGAATCGAAGTGTAACTCATTTTGAAAATAAGAAATTAACAGATTCTGTTACTTAAAATTTCTTTATCTAAACATCAAATTATTCTATCATAGAAATTCAGTAAGAAAAAAAATAAAAAAGTTAATAGAATGGCACATAATAGAATTATAGAAAGAAGCCACCTTTGGCTTTTGCATATAAAATGAGCCATCATGCTTGCACGGATCCGATAGGGATACACGTATCTAATATTTTGTTTAAAATTTAAAACACGAAACTACTACGATATAATTATATTACGTACAAAATAATTATATTTTGTATCTATTAGTTTATGTAAAAGAAAACTATTAATTTATATAAAATACATGTTTTAGCAAATTTATGCAATTATTTTTCCTTTTCAAATTTAATCCTAAATAACAAAGAATATATATATATATAATTTAAATTTTTCGTGTCCTCTTCATACTGGATTTTATATATATAATTTAAATTTCTCGTGTCCTCCTCATACTGGATTCATGTGCTTCGCATGTCGGTAACATCTTCTCAACATAACAGAACTTTTTTAATATTTGGACGATTTTTAATATAGTTATGAAAAATATAATGGTGAAGAATTTTAATATTTGGTTTACTTTACTATTCTATTTTTGGGCAATTAGTGAGTAGATTTAAATTTCACATTTGAAATATCAAAGGTGCCTGTAAATAGGTCGAAAATTTCCACATTAACTTGGACATATCCCAATTCCCAACCTCAAAATTGAAAGAATCCCTTGCTAGGAAGCTATCACACTGGCGTCATTGTTGACCACACATTCTGTAATGCCAATATAATAGTACTATTTTGACGTAAGAAATGCGGGTCAAAACACAACTCCTAACCATAAAACTTAAAAGATAGTACTCGCTACTTTCTTGCTCCCAAAGTCCACAAAAATCTATATATACTCAGCTTTTCATAGCTTCATTCCAACTAACAATTTCCAAAACCATTCGACTTCTTTGAAGTTAAAAAAATAATCTATTTTCCTCCATCGTGATTAAACCATGATGTCCACAAATGCTGGTCTCGCAGAAGCTTACGTGATTCGAAAGCTCCATAAGGAGAAGATGAAGCAAACGGATACAACTTACAATAAGCTGGAATCATCTCAAAAAAAAGCTGATACTTGTAATCATGAGATCAGGAAAAGCAGTGGTAATTGCTTTTCCCTGAAGATGCTCAAGAAAATTCATCCAACAGCCAAGCTTTCATCGGACTCGTGAACTTGAAGGATTTCCTATGTCAGTTGATTTTTTATTAGAAAAGTTTATTCATTTATTTATTCCTGAATTTTGTTTATATGTAGAACCATTTTCACATGGAATATCCTTAGTTAACGTAACTGTCTTAAGTTTCCACATGAGCTATAATGGTGAAGAAAAGAGACAAAGGGAGACAGACAGTGACCGGGTCTGCCTGAAAAGCGCCACTAAAAGACTAGATATTCCCTGCGCTTGCAGTTGCAGACCAACTAGTGCACCTGGGTTTAGACTTTAGAAAACAATCTATGCGAATTAAATGATCGCATAATATATATATATTTTAGGAGAAATTTTCAGCTAAGTATCTTTTGTAATACGAATGTATCATAAAAAAATTCTATAAAAAAAAAAATCCTTCCGAAAACCCTATATTTTCTAAAATATGCATAAAAAATCTTGCACTTCACGCGCAAATGAAATTGAAAATTTCTTCACTTTAAAAAAAAATAAAATAAAATAAAATTATTTTACCCCGTATTATATTCCTTTATTAAATTATATATATATTGATGAGGCCTAAAAATTATTCTCGAATCAGAGCCGTCCACGTGGCAGCACACTGCTGACTATATATCCCTGACGCTCGCTTTGATGGGCTCATGGGCCTTCCAGCCGCTCAATTGCCAGTAATGTAATCCGTCGGTCAGCGGATGACCATTCGGATTAAGGGCCATAACCAACGGGTTTGACGCTCGCATCGCGGCCCCCATGGTTACCCTTCTCAGGGGAGCACCCACGTGGGGGCCCCACTAGTACGCTCGGTATTTCGACGCTCAAGGGTCATATATCGCGAGGAGGCCATCCATACATTCTTCGAGCGTCACCAACGCTCGGGCATATCCATACCCCGTTGCGTGAGATCCGAACCTCGGCAGAAAGAATCTTGGGCCCGTCCCCCGCGTCACCCTCGTCAACAACCTCTGACACAAAGGTACTGTGTACCGGGCACCTGACACGCCGTCTCCCTTTTCAGGGATGTCATTCTCACCCCACCAAAAGCTGACGCGTGTTAGGGCAACACAGGTTTGGGACCACATGGTCAATTTACCCCTCTACCCCCATCCCTAACATATAAATAGGAGAGAATCCATGCATTCTCCCCCAAGTCATCTTCCACACACGCATTGCATTGTTCTGGGCATTCCTACTGGACTTCTCAAGCTTTCCGTTAACTTCACCCTAGTTATATTACCTCACCACAGTTGCATCACCATTACTCCTAGCACTCTTGGTGTTATCCTAGCTGGAAGAACCCACGCTCACAAGGAAACCCAGTTCCTGAGGCACTCACGCCTGTGATGGTCTTTCCCTTCTCATACAAATATTAAAGTGTTGTTGCATTTTAGGAAACTCAGATTCCTGCATCATCATATATGTCTATATAAATATATATAAAGACAATAAACACCACCAAAATAATAATCTGTTAAAAATTAAAAGATAAATGAATAAAAAGGTTAAAGCTATATCAAAAACAAGCTACGACTGTGGAAGAAAATAAGAGGAAGGGTTCCACCGCCATGGAAGCACTTCAGAACGTCACATAACATTAAGCACAACCGTAGAACCTGGAATTGAACCTTCCAAGGCCGTGGACGGCCTCCAGCAAGAACACGACAGTAGTAGGGTAAAATGAAATAACCCCCAATCGATTCCCTTGTAATAAAATAAAAGGAGATTTGGCAGCGGTGGAGGTGGAGAGGAGATCCAGCGGTGGCTGGGTGACTGAAGGTGGAGAGACGGCGGTGTTGGGTGACTGGAGGTGGAGAGGCGGTGGGATTGGGTGACTGGAGAGAGGCGGCGGAATTATGTGCGGCGGTGGAGGTGGAGATGAGATCTAGCGGCGATATTGTATGAGGCGGTGGAGGTGGAGAGAAGATCCGGCGGCGGCAGTGTTGGGCGACTGGAGGTGAAGAGACGGTGGTTGTGATCTGGGTGTGGGGAGGAAGACGACTGTACATATATAAAATACATTTATAAATATATATTAATTATTATAATAATGTATAATATATACATATATATAATTTTCATGATAATTATATATAGGGGTGTAAACGGATAATAAACGGATCGGATGTATGATTACTATATCCTTATCCGTTTATGATTCGGACGGATACGGATAATATCCTTTTAAATCGAATTCGGATAATATCCTTTTTATACGGATACAAGGCGGATTCGGACGGATTCAGATTTTAATCGGATTTTCAACTATTCAAAATTTGACATAAATTATTTATTTATATAACTTCGAACTTTTAATCAGATTATCAACTATTCATTTATAGATAAATTATTTAACTTTGAATATATATATTTTAGACGAATAGAGAAATAATAAGTATATATATATAGATCATTTTTATGTTTTAGCGAATGTATAAATGTGGTGAAATTATAAATTTTATCATATAATTTATTTGAGATATAATACTTTTATTAATAACATAATATATGTTAATTATATTATCTCTATATGAATATTGACGTGAACATATAGTTACTAATAAAACCTAAGGTTTTTCTTTAATAAATGCGCTAAAAAATTTACTTAATACTAATAATCTATCATACATACACACAGTTTTGTGTATATATTTTAATATAATACATTATTTATCGGATACGGATTACGGATAAATCGGATAACGGATATATCTAACGGATAATGAAACGGATCGGATGTTAAACGGATCGGATGCCTTATTACCATATCCTTATCCGTTTATAATTCGGATGTCTATAATCGAATACGGATAATATCCTCTTGAGACGGATTCGGATAATATCCTCTGTAAACGAATTCGGATGCGGACGGATATCGGATTTTCGAATATCCATTTACAGCCCTAATTATATATATATATATTTATTAATTTATTAATATTTTCAGTAAATATGATAATTCATGCACCCTATTTTCAACACACCTGGATCCGGCCCATTTACGAGTAAAAAGCCCGTTAGATGACCGAAAAGATCACGATTACAGAAAGATTGAGTTGACGTCTAGGAACAAAGTCCACCAAAGAAGCTGGCCCATCCAACGGCCTAGAAAAGCGGCTCTAGCTCATTCAGGGAGGAATGCAGCTCAAATGGTTTCCTGCCTAAATCCTGAGGAACGTGGCGCCAGGGGCTTCCTACCTGGGTATGCAGGAGATCCAAGTTAAACGAGAATTTACCAAGTCTCATCCTATAGAATCGGTCAAAATAGTTCTTCACACATTGTTGAAATATCTACACGATATTGTTATCTTATAATCTAATTTAAACTCATGCAACGGGTAGTGGAGCAAAAGAGATATCTACCACTATCTCACATTTTCTCTAACTACCCCACTTCCCTAGATTCTAGAAAATAGGAAATCTTAACAAAGTCTTAGACTATAGAGACACCTTTAAATAGGGGATAAGAATTGTATTATGGGGAATCAATCATATTACGATAATACAAAAAACTCTCCACTCTTTTTTCTCTCTCTCTATATCTAATCTATCTTAGAAATATGCTCATCATTGATGAAGGCATCTTTATCTCTCGTATTACGATCCCAACAACTCAAATTCCCTTATAAACAGGGTGATGCATTTTTTTGAACGCATCAATAATATAATTTAAAAATGTAATTTGCATATTATAAAATTTTTAATTTGAGTATTTCTTTTATTTATTATTTTTTTTGAAAAATTAAGTATAAATTAAGAGGTTCAAAAAAGGTAAAAGGTAAATGATAAATAAGGGTAAATTAGGCTGAACACATTTTTAAGTTAACCAAATCGGGTTAAGGGGCTGTGTGCAAAAAATTAATAACTTAGGGTTTTTTAGATCACTTTTTATAACTCAGGTTATATATGCTTAGGGTTTTTTAGATCACTTTTTATAACTCAGAGTTATATATGCTACTTTCGATTAACACAGGTTAGATCACTTTTTATAACTCAGAGTTATATATGCTACTTTCGATTAACACAGGGTTATTGAAGTTAACTCTATATTCTAGT
The DNA here is from genome assembly GCA_037501455.1 of Lantana camara. Classification (NCBI taxonomy): domain Eukaryota; kingdom Viridiplantae; phylum Streptophyta; class Magnoliopsida; order Lamiales; family Verbenaceae; genus Lantana; species Lantana camara. The sequence goes on along the minus strand of CM074857.1, from coordinate 93,827,235 downwards.
AATATTTTTAAATTAAAAAATTATTAGTTTTCAATTTATTAATGTCATTTCTTTGATCTATATATTATATTTTTTATTAATATTTTATGTTTTAATATTAAGTATGAAACTCAATTCTGACAGTAGCTTCTTTCAGCAACAGAATGCAATGGGCGGAGTGATCCGCAATAAGGATGTGGGTCGGATTTGGGATATGCGATGAAGATTGACGGAGCTTCAATAAATATTGTTGAACTCTTAAGTATCCAGGAAGGTAAGCTTTTTGAGGAACAACGTTTCTCACATATCGAAGTGGCAGTTAATTCGAAAGTTTTGACCAATTAAATCATGAAAGAAGATGTGAACAAGCATCTCCTTAAGGGCTCGTTTACAAGCCCATTTAACGGCTTGCAACTAAAATAAAATGCCAGTTATGAATGTCTATTGTTATTGTTTTGAAGCCCGCTCTAAACCATTGAGCCCGTCCATGTGACCCCTTATGGGTTAGTATAGTAGCCCATTCAATTTTGAGGTTTTAAATAAACCATCAACTTTTTTTACCAATGATATTACAATCTTGTCAATTACTTTGCTTAATTTACGTTGTTTGCCATTGAAAGTCATTTCGCTCTTCGAGGATTTCTTCTTCTAGTTCGAAGATCTCTTTCTGCTCTTCAGAAGGGCGATTTCTTTCTTCTTTGCGAATGGATGAATTTTTTGCTCCAAGGTTTCTTTCAGATGGCGATTTGTGGTTTCTTTTCACATGGCTAAATTTTTGGCTCCAAGATTTTCCCCCTCCAATCGCTTTGGATGAAAAATTTTGGAGGTTGCGAAAAAATTTCGATTGTTTTGGCTCTCTACCCTAATTTTTCTTCCCTCCATTTTCCCTCTATATTAGAGGCGAAGCTGCTCAGCACTCCACACACAATCGAGATCTAGGGTTTTTACTAGGTATTGTATCCAAAAATATCTTCTTCTTTAATTTTGATTTGTTTTGTGAAAAGAAGAAATCTGTTTGTGTGATTATTTTTGTTTATATTCTCCAGATTTCTTATTGGAAAGAAGAGTTGGCCAGCTATTTGGATCTTGCAAGGAGTTTTAATCTTACTTCAGTTGCGGGAGACGGTATTATTCATCCTAAATTTTTGTAATGAGATTTTGGAGCAACTACTTGTAAATCATGATTTAATTTATATTGCTATGTGAAAATAGCTTTCACATATCTGGCGATGAAATTTACAGTTAAGAGGAAGCTAACATTAAAGATCATTATTTTTCCCTTTGTGAAGTGTAGAAGATGCTTGTAGAAATTCTTTTGTTTTTATAATCTTATATTCCAACTTCATTAATAGAAAGGATAAGCTATTAGGAAGTAAAAAATATGCTTGAGAAATCCAGGTTAGAATTCTAACTTTCTATCACTGAGAAGATCATAAAGTTTGTCCCCATATATCTCGAAATAGCTAAGCCATAACTTGAATCTTTGATTACAATAAACTGGTTGATGTAGCGAACATCTCTGTTTTTTTTTTTAAAAAAAAAAACATCAGTGCTTGTCTTGAAATGTGATATGTGATCTGATTTAAGTATGCAACCAAAAAATTCATGTTTGCAATGTTAGGTGTCTCTAATATCATGTATTTATGGGATTGTTGGAGTGTCTTTAGGCTTGTTTCTGATCCTGCAAGATGGAACGTAATCACCTGGTTGCTATTCTTCAACTCCTTAAGCTCTATGTACTTGGTTTGTTGTTGGACACTTTTATGCTACTTGAATTCTTCAATAGCCACAAAAGGTGACGCCTTGATAATGAAATGCGTTATAGCTTGAATAGTAGGATCCCTGACCAAGCTGCACATTTGAATGATTTGATTCGTAGCACCAATATAGCATGTATCAAGAACCTTAGATTAGGTAAAAATGCCTTCGCTAGATTATGTATTCTGCTTGCTCAAGTTGACCTACATGGAACTAGAGCGATGTCCATCCCTGAACAAGTAGCAATGTTTTTTAGTATTATTTCACACCACAAAAAGAATCGAGTTGTTAACTATGACTTCAAACGTTCTGGTCGAACTGTAAGCATACATTTCAACAATGTATTACAAGTTGTTCTAAGGTTACAATCATTACTTGTTGTCTCCCCTGAGCCTATGCCGGCAGATTGCGTTGATGAACGCTGGAAATGGTTCAAGGTAACACATTTTTTTCTTGCCTATGTTTTTAATTTACGAATCTGAATATGAAATTCTTGTTACAAATGTTATATTTTCTGACATTTGGTGTAAAATATGAAATTATAGGGATGTCTTGGGGCATTGGATGGTACATATATCCCCGTTAAGGTTCCCGAATGTGACAAGGCTCGTTATCGATCTAGAAAGGGAATAATATGTGTTAACGTACTAGCTGCGTGCGACAAAAACATAAACTTTACATATGTTCTAACGGGGTGGGAAGGCTCGGCAGCTGATGGAAGGGTATTGCGTGATGCAGTTGAACGTCCGAATGACTTCAAGGTCCCCCGTGGTATGACCCTTTTAGTTATGAGAAGATATTCTTATACTACTTAAATTGGCAGTTTAATTGCAAGCTTCCTTATGTTTGATATTTTTAATGAGATTATTTATCACTATTATATATATTGTAGGTACATATTACCTATGCGACGCAGGGTACACAAATGGTGAAGGGTTCTTGGCTCCATATCGTAGCACAAGATACCGCCTTCAAGAGTTTGGTGGGGGAACGGCACGCCCACAAAGTGTTAAGGAGCTCTTCAATCTACGCCATTCGAAAGCCAGAAACATAATTGAGCGAGCATTTGCAGCCTTGAAAACACGCTGGGCTATTCTGCAAAGTGATTCTTTCTACCGTATTGAAACACATAATCATATTATCATGGCGTGCTGTTTGTTACACAATTTTATACGAAAAGAAATGACTGTTGACCCCATTGAATCTGAGATTCCTGAAGAGCCTGAAATCAAAAATCACAATCAAGTGGATTACATCCCGCATGTAGAGCCATCGCCTCAGTGGTTTGCATGGAGAGATGATCTAGCTGAAGAGATGCACACGGCTTAGAATGGCAGTTTTTCCTGAAACGTGTTACGATGTTCTGCACTTAAAACCTTTTGGAAACTTTTTTTGATTAAGTAGTTTAAGTGCAGATTCTAGTTTTACTGTTCTGATTATAGCAAAATGGTTTCCTTTATGCTTTGTTTGTTGTGGTCTGTTGATTTGGTATGTTGAACTTTTTTGTTTCTTTTGTACTCTGATGATTGTGTAATATATTTAATGGGATTGGTTCAAGTCATTTCTTGTTACCATTTATCTTGAGATTTAGTTTCATTCTTGAAGTATGCTATCGTCTAAATTTCTTTTGCTTCAGACTGATCGTGATGGATTTTTTTTGCTCACAATATGGATCGCAAGGTTCGCAGTTCAATGGACAACTGACTTCATCAGCGCCGCCCCTGCTGCAGAAAGTTTTGCAAAAACGTCGTTTGTGGTCGCTCCTGGAGGAACAAATATTGATTGGTGCTTTCGCTGAAATTATGGCGCAAAGGTGGAAAACTTTGAATGGGCCGGGTTCAGGAATGGTTTTCTAATTCAGTTGGAGCAGAAAATGAAGATTGCTATGCTAAAAACTGATATACCCGGTGAGCCTCATATCTCCTCCAAGTACGGTTCGTAGGAGAAATCTTATCGGGATGTTACCCAAGTTCTTTCAAACTCGGGGTTCAATTGGAATGCTACAACCACAATAGTTGAGGCAACACCACATGTGTGGGATGTATTTCAGCAGGTAATTTGTTAAATTTAATTTACTGTTTGTGTTATGAAATTAAAATTTTCAACTAAGTTTAAATAACTGTTTATGCTATCAGCTTAAAAAATTTTCAACTAAATTTAAATAACCGATTATGCTATGAGATTGAAAATCTTCAACTAACTTTAGTTAACTGTTCATGCTATGAGTTTAAAATTTGGTAACTAAATTTAACAACTAAATTTAATTAACTGTTTACGCTTTGATATCAAAATTTTGTAACTAAAATTAACAACTAAATTTAATTTAACTGTTTACGCTATGAGATTCAAAATTGCCCTTAAGCTATATTTGATGGATGTTTGTATCTTGGCAGGCTCACCCCGCATTGTCATATATCTGGGAGAAACCTTTTCCCTTTTATGAAGTTTGGATTGAAATCTATGGAAAAGATCGCGCCACGGGCAACGGTTCGATGGACTTTCATGCCTTTAACTAGCATCCTGAACCTCCTATTGTTGACTTGCTTGAAGAGATGGAAGATAATGCAGCGAAGAGTCAAGAAGCCGGTCATGATCAGGAAGCTGCGCAGTCTAAGAATAGGACTTCACCAACAGGTGTAGGATCTCGTAAAAGAAAACGGACTTAGAGCGCTGCAGAGATAGCTGATGTGATTACTGGACTGTGGACTAAAGCCACTGAATCTATCAAGGAGGTTGATGTAGCAATCAAAGAAACATAAGAACGGGAGTATTCCGTTAACCGCCAAAAGTTGTTCGAGATCATAGGTAAGTTACCTATGGTTATCCCAATGTCTAAACAACTTGAAGCTACTTATGAGATTGCAATGAAACCTTTTGCTATGGATTTGTTCATTAGCTTGCTGGATGAAGCAAAGTGTGAAATGGTGCATCGTGCTGTTGCTCAGCGGTTGAAGAGGCAGGGAAATTGATATGGCCTGTTGTCTTCTTGATTATTGAATCTGACCCTTGATTAATCTATTAAGTAGGAATCTTTTGGCCGAACAGAATGACAAAAATTGGGTTTCTTTTGGCTTGTTTGAACTAATGATGGATTTGGAAAGAAGCTACGAATTTGGCTTGTTTAAATTAAGTGTATCTTGAATTTTCATTATACCTGACTATGTTTGGTTTCAGTTTTTTAATGATGATTGAATATTTTATTGATATCAGCATTATTTGACTTCGCAGGTATAATGTAGTATGTTCTAAATTTAGTGTCTTGAATTTTCAATGTTGCTAAGTTACAATATGATGTGAAATGCAAAAAAACTTTTGGCTCCATGAATTATTTAAATATATTATTCTCTACATCTCTTCAAAGTTGATGTATTATAATAGTAAAAATGACATCTGATATATTCACACACAAAAGAAACAGTAAAGAAGCATATGATGATTAAGGAGAGTTGCACATTGCATACAAATAATAGGGTGAATCAAACCTAGTAACATTAACAAAACTTTTAGAACTTACAACAACTTGTACTTTTACTGGTCAAAATTCTAAATTATATCTGCTTCCAAATCATTTGATAATTCATTGCATTATCAAACAGAGTGTATATTATATTAAATAGAGTGCATTATGATAAATAAAAAACAGAGTGTATATTATATTAAATAGAGTGTAGCATTTCTTTCATTTCTTCAAAAACAACTCTGCTTATCCATGACAGCTTTTGATAACAAACATATATTAGAGATTGAAACCCAATATTAATCTTGTATCATTATCAGAAATAGCAAAAAGACCTTGATGATGATTATTAATCATGTATCATTATCAGACAAAACCTGTTCATTTGTATCGTCAAAATACACCATTAAAGTGAGACATTCATGACCTCATTCACATGCGCATGATTGAATTTGAAGAAAAGACTGAGTAAAGCTTCACGAGATGTGGTGTTATGCTTTTGGAATATATTCCTTCAAAAAGACTGCACACACTATGATTCTTATTCTTCAAGATTTACAGATCATGTGTGAAGAGGAGCTCTATATAAGATGCAATCTATCATTTGATTATAAACATCTTTCTTAAACTATTTCCTATTCTTAAGAAGCCCACAAGCTATGGGAGACACTGTGCAATGGACGGTGTATAACATGAGTGAATGACCTCTCGAATACCGTTTAGGTAAACTTACCTTTGAGAGAGTTTTCTATTCACGTTATTGGACGAAGGAGCAAGACGATGCGTTAATTGATTTTATGTATATCAAAGCACAAGAAGGGCGTCGTCAAGTTCCTAGATTACGAGAGGACGTAATTTCCGAGGCCAGAAATGAGCTTAATGCTAAGTTCAATAAGTTAGATTTGCTCTACTTCTACGAGCGTGTAACAGACACTTTGAAGTATCGTCATTATGTTTTCAATTTCATACTAAAGAGTGTCGGAGTAACATTCCACAAACCTACAAACAAAGTTAATGCACCAGATGATGTTTGGGAAGTTGTTTATGCGGTAATACTTCAACCCTCAATTATCTATTACGATTCATCCCCATTTTTTGATTTGTGTCCCATTATCAGCAATTCAGGCCTGGATCGGCATATTGGCATGAAGGAGAAGCAAAATGGGGCAAACTGGAAACGATTTTTGAAGAAAAGATGGGTGGTGGTATTTCCCTTGTCATTTAAATGCTTTTTGGTGACTAGTCTTGTAAAATTTCAGAATATCAAATAGGTGTATTGTATCCAAACTTTTTAATCAACCTCCCTGCACATGAAGTTAATGTTGAGTTGCACTAGTTTATCCATTTGATCCTGAATTCAGTGAGTAATTCTGTAAGAAATCACCAAAAAAAGAATGATAATTATGAATTATGCCACAACTAAAATTAGGCCAGCCACTAAGCAAAGTTAGTGTGTGAATTAATTTAACTTCAAAACAACCTACTGCATGCAATCTTCAATACTCTTAACCCTTTTTGGTATGCTATCAGCTGAACAATCAGCTTAATAAAGCCACAATATACAACAAAAAAAGAAATAAAAGATTTAACTATTAATGTGTAGATGTGATGTTGGCTTGGAAGATGAGTTTGGTATTAAATTCAATCATAAATGAACAACCTTGTATAAATAACAGAGTTGTTCTTCAACAAATCTACAAACAAGCAGGAGAATACTTGGACAAAGAAAAAAAAAGGCTTTCTTAGTTACTGAGAGTTCCAACTATGGGTTCCAAGTCATGTTTTGAAGAGATCATGTACAATGAGAAGTGGACCAAAAGGCTTGATGATATGTTCATAGAAGATTTGGAGCTATGGAGTGTTATGGAAAGGCGTAGTCTTACCATCAACGTCATGAAGCGATCACGAACACTATTCAAAGCATGAACAAGCTCTCCAGAACACACAAATTCTTGTATTATGATTGTCATTGCCGATTCGAGCTTGCTCATGAGAGGTTTATTACATGGAATTAGATCATCAACTTCAAGGATGTGGAATACGACAAAAGTACCAACACGGCTACAACGTCTCCACACACTTGGGACTATATCGCTGTGGTAAATTTAGACAAGCAATAATATTCTTTTGAAGTTGATAGCCATGATCTTCGGTTCGAGTTAACAGTTGTGGAAATGGCAGAATTACAACCCATTGTTTCTCCAGTCTCAGTGTTTCAACTCTACCCATAATTCCTTTGATCCTGTGTAATTGGTCTTGGAAGACCATACACAACTCCGTTCATAGCCGAATATCCATGAACAACTACACCGGTATGAAGATGTTTGTATTTGGGAGACCACATTTCGTCAGCCCACACGAATGTGCAAGTGCGGCTTCCTTCTGAACAACAATAATAAAACCTTCCTGGATGCCTCGCCATTGGACCAGCCTTGCGAAAATCTTTACTTCCAATGCCACATTCACACTGCACACTATAACGAGTAACCTCCATCTACAACAACACAAAACATCAATCGCATACTTTATCTTAATCGTACAAGCTAAACTTAAATAGATAATCAACACTCAAGAAAATCAGTTCTAAAGAAACAAAGAAATAACAAAATACCCTCATAGCCAAACAAACAATTATACAAATGAGGGTTCAACAAATGGAGTTGTGAGAAGTCTATTAGCGCGCCTAATTTAAAGCTATTCCCGAACAAACAATTATACAAAATCTGAAGCTTGGCTATTGAGTACCTTCATCGATATATATATCAAGAATGCAAAAAATTATACCAAAACAGAACATTATATCAACTGAAACTATACCCAAACAAACAATTATTTCAAAAATCCAAGCTTTACAACGAAACAAACGACAAGAAGAAAGAAATTAGGAAACGGAACTTGGGAATTCTTTCAAGAAGAAATTAGGCATTGTTAAAGAACATCAACCAAAAATTAAAAGGAAAAATCATAAGATTTTGTATATGGTGTGGAAATTACTTAACTTTCAGTAAATCTCTTCAAATTATGCGTGGTGTAGTCGACAATACCAAAGATTTGCCAATGGACGGCTTAATAAAGACGAATGTGTTTCCTCAGAACCCTATTTCCCATTTAACAAATGAAGACGATTGTGTTTCCTCTGAACCCTATTCCTAATTTAACAAATAGAGAGAGGAATGACAAGAGAGTTATTGATATTATTACCAAGGGCACATAAGTCTTTTTCATATAAAAACAAAATTCCAACCCAGTAAAGTAAACAAAATTGAATAGGTTAGTTAATTAACATAGAAAATCAATATATTAAAGTAAACACACTTTTATTTAACAAAACTAACGTTTACTATGAAAAATAACTAAGAGTGAAACCATCCTAAAAAGTGAAGTAAACCTCCCCTAAGATTATTAGTATGGATTGCCTTCTCCGCATGCCCTGGAACTAGAACAATGTTAGCGGGCTGGGTTGGACCGTAGCCATATTATTGCAATCGGGCCTCCACTTGTTTAATTTGGTCCCAGGTGGTAACGCCCGTCATCACAAGCCTACTTGCCCCTTAAGAAAATGTACATCTAGTTTTAAATGAATTCATCCCCGCCGCCATTGCTCAATTCTTCAGCTATGCACAACGCTCCTTCTTCTGTAAATCGGTTGCGGTTCCGCTAAATGCACCAACCAGTAATGGCGAATTTAGCACAGTTAGGCCTGACATTGGGTAGGGAATCCCCAACCCAAGCCCAAATTTAAATAATATCTAAGCTTTTTAAATTTAAGTCCAATCCAAATCTAATATGTCTAAATCTAATGGGTTCCTACCTAAACTAAATCTAATACTTATGGGTGGGTTTAAATCCTATCCAAAATTTTAAAAATCCATTGGATATTTCATAGGCCCAATCAAACATCCATTCAATAATATTAAAGCCCAACCACATACACCCAACATGCAACTTATTTGGTGTTAGACTGTTAGCGGTTGCACTCGTTCATGTTCATAATATAAATTATCAAGTATATTTGATAGTTAATTCATAGTTATTCATTCATGTATATTCGTTGCGAGTGTAAATAAAAAAATATTATTATTTAAATATATTAATATTAATATAAGTTTATAATTATTTTTAATATAATTACTAATATCAAATCGAAATTTCGGTACATCATTTTGATGAATTGAATATAAAATCGAACTTCACGATTTGGTTTGATGGAAACGGAAATTACATGTAAAATACCATTCTATCGAATTTCCATGTAAAAAGTAAAAAAAAAAAATTGGAAAAATGGAAATATATATATTATATATTAAAAGTAAAACTTTTTTGAAATTGAAAAAAAAATTGATTTTGAACACGTTTTCAAAAACATTGAGTAAAACCGTAAAAGTATGTTATATATTATATTATATATACATATTATATATTGATAATAGTTTGATCTGATCATAAATATAATATGTATTATATATATATATTTTTACATATATATAAGTTAGGTATGAATTACGGTATGGTATACCATATCAGGATATCGATACCGAATCGAATATCGAAACTTAAAAAAAAAAAAAAAAAAACGAATACCGAATCGAAGTATCGGTACGGGTCGAAATTTTAATTTCGGCCAATTTTACCGAACTGTGCCCACCCCTATAAATAAAACTTTAATTTTACATTTATAAATGTAATCAATTTGTAACCATAATTTTACCATAATAATAATAATAATAATATATATATATATATATATATATATATATATCAAAACGACTATATAAAAGTGGAAAAAAAAGGCTTTCTATTTTATAGTATTTCTAGACATGAATTTATTCAACATGAATTTTAATTTGTCTGACAAAATATTAATTAATATTAAAATTTGAAATGGTAATTATTTAATTAACGACCTGATAGCATAAATTTGTGAAACTTATAAAATATAGTTGAGAGGTTAAGGGTGGAGGGTTTGGGTATTTTTAGGATTTGGATATTTATAGGTACTAGTAAAAACAATGTGCGTTGCACATTAAGTATACGATTTATCTAAATATTTTAATAATTAAATTATTAAAATGAAAATATTTAACACATCAATTTTTTAATTGGGTTAATTACATTTGGACCCCATGGGAATATAGTAAACTACAACTTGTATCTCTCTTAGCCAAAAAATTACATTTATACCAACTCAACTTTGAAATAATTACAACTAACACCCAACAGTTAGGGTTCCTTAATTTTTTTATGATCTTAGCTAAAAATATATTTGAAATACCATAATTACCTTTATTTTTTTTTTTTGAATGACATGGGTTGCCCTTAATAAAATTATTCAGTGTTTTATATAATATACGAATAAATAAATAAATATATATATATCCACGCAGCACCACCATCACATTTCGAATGTTGATCTACGTGTAGATATGTATTGTTTGTGATTATATTGAATTTGGATTTTGTGGTGTGTATATATTTGGGCTTGTGAATATGGAGTATGTGCGTGTACTGTTTTGTGTTTGTGTTTATGGTGGTGGTTGATGATGGTGGTGGGTGGGTGGTTGGTTATGGTGGAGAAGAAGCAGTCATGGTGGAGAAAAAGCAAGGGCGACGGCTGTGATGGCTGGTTTTGGTGGAGCAGTGATGGCGGCGACTGCTCTTGAGAGAGGGAGGGTGGGAAAGACAGTTAGGGAAGGATGGTACAATAGTCTTTTGACAAAACCAATAATTTTTTGATCTCTTAGAGTTCCCTCCCACCTAATTGAGTCAATGACTAATCTCGCGAGAAGTTTCCCCCCATCCAATTGAGTGAAAGATTAATCTCCTCAAGTAGCTGAAGGGGCTTATTGCGGGGACCTCTCCCAAAACTCAAGTCCCTATCCGCTTGAACCAACTGTCCGTTGGTGACAAAACGAATAATAATAGTATTTATTCTAATTAATTATTATCAAGGGTAAAATGGATAAGTCACATAATTTCAGTATATTCCATTAAATATTTAATGAAAACTTATTCCGTTGGGTGTTTTATGTAATTTATATATTCATGGTGGGTAAAGTGTAAATTTTTTACTAAAAGGGATACAAGTTGTAGTTTATTATATTTTCATGGGGTCCAAATGTAATTAACCCTATGAATAAGACTTCAAGTGAAATCTAATTTTTCAATCAACACTTTCACATATACAAATAAAAAATTTATAGTTTTAAATTAAAGCTTATGATGCACAAATAGTTCCAAAAATATTATTTATCGTATCGTATCGTGTCATGTTCATATTGGATACCGTAACAAACGACTCTCACTTGTTAAATTTAAAAATTAATTTATATCGTATCATATCTGTATTCATGTATATAGACATTCACTCATATATAAAAAATTATAAAATTAATATGAAAAATTAAATTATAATTTGTATTTTATTTTTATTTGACTCTATATACTTAATTTAGTTCTTAAAATTGTTCGTATTTTTAGATTAAATGAGTTTTATTTCTACTTTATTAGTTAACCTAATTTACATAGTAAGTATTTTTAGAAAATATAATACTTTATAATAAATATAAGTGTTAACGATATTTGAATTAAGTCTAAAATATGAAAAATTACAATATGTACCAAGAAGTTAAAACTAAAAACTGTCCCCGTCGAATTAAAAGACCACAAATTTACTTAAATTAACTCGAACCCAACTGAAATAGTTGGATATGAAAAATTTTACTAATTATATATCTTAATAAATTTTTATATTTATGTGAAAATCTCAATATATATATATATATATATATATATATATATATATATTCAAGTAACTTATATTTATATAAATTTAATTTATGAATAATTGTTAATAATTATTAGCAAGTAACTTATATTTCTACAAAAGATGATTTAATTTATAGTTTTGAATTAAAAACTTATCTCATTGATTTAATTAAATAAAAAAATCCAACAATAAACTCATCAAAAATTAATTGTGTTTTTGATTAATTCCAATCATTATTAATTAATTTTTACTCTATATCATAATATTAATAATTTAAAAAAGGATGTAATTCATATTACTAAATGTATTGACAAAAAATTATTCATTTTTGTCGATTTATTAATTATGACATAAAATTAGTATTGGTAATATGTATTATTTATCTTCTAGCTTATCTATAAGCTCTCTCCCAACTTCCTAATTTCATACAACGTTCTTCTGTGACTTCTCTCTCTCTTTCAACCACCAACACAATAATATTTCATTCAGTAGTCTTTATCTTTTATTCTTTCGACCAACTATTGTTCTTGCCTACTTCTCAATCACTCACCCAATATCAATGACACCACATATTACTATGTATAATTATATTCATAATCTATACTGATTTATTTTTCTTAAACATGATTATTTGTGTGTATAGAATTAATGTCAATATGTTCAGTTTGATAACAAAAATTTTGTTATTTGAGATCTATATAATTCACTCTAGTACGATCTCATTAAAGTTATATGAAAACATTATAATTTAATCCAATAGGACGTCGTGCAGTTTGAATCACACACTAAAGATGCTTCATTAAATGCGTATATCAAAACTTGTTACTAAGCATACTTTAGACCTGACTTAAGAGATACTTTGACTTTTCATTCCCCTTTTAGTCGGATTCGGTATTTTTGGCATTAAATGTCTTCTGACGTTCTGACATATGGGCTTAGAAGTTGATAGATGTCCTTGCTCAAGTTGTCAGGCTGTCGGTAGTATATTGGCTCGTAAGACCTTATCGACCTCTCGACCAAGGGTTTTGGTCAATTGAGCCTCATTTGGATATAGTGCTCGACCTTTTGGCTATTAGACTTTGGCGAATTGACCCGCTTACTTATCGAATCAACTTCACAACTTCTCATATATATGTTGGTGATCTGGAGATTGTCTGGCTAGATTCGATTGTTTAACCGAATTATTGTAGCTCATTGACATAACGACCTCATGTATAAGTCCCGTCTTGGCCGGTTCGACTTGACCATGGAATTCGACCTGTCCGTGAGCGTAAACACATGCCTGTCTACTATTTGAGCAAAACTTTGCAAGGGGCGGAGAAGAGATACATGGAAATAGAGAAATTCGCTTTTGCACTCGTTAATGCATCTCGAAGGCTAAGGCCTTATTTTCAGGCCCATTCTATCACAGTGCTCACAGATCAACCCCTCAAGCAGGTACTATCCAAGCCAGACGTATCAGGAAGGTTAATCAAATGGTCCATTGAACTCAGCCAATTCTACATCACATTTGAGCCTCGTACGGCGATACAAGCTCAGGCAGTAGCCGACTTGTTGGTGGAGCGGTTCAATTTGGATGCCGAGGCCTCAGCAGAAGAAGGGTTATGGCTCTTGCACACAGATGGCTCCTCGACCTCACAAGGGGGGGGGGGGGATCCGGGGTGTCCCTTAGAGACCCTCACGGTATGGAAGTGGATTACGCTATTAAGCTGGCGTTCCTGGTTACCAACAACGAGGCTGAGTATGAGGCTCTAATCCAATGGTTATGGATAGCCCTCCAGAATGGTGCCGCTCGAGTAACAGCTTATGTGGACTCTCAGTTGATTGCGAGTCAAGTTGATGGCACTTATGAAGCTCGAGAAGCCATTGTGGTGCAGTATTTAGCAAGGGCTAAAGAGGTGATCGCCAAGTTCAAAGAGTTTCGCTTGTTGCAGATCCCCCGAGCAGAAAACAAACGTGCCGATGCCCTTTTCAAATTCGCTTCAGCCCTCGATGACTCATGCGAGAGCTCAGTCACGTTCCTCAGGGCAGAGAAACCACTGATTAGGGAGGTAGAACCCTCGAGCGAGGTAAGTATGATTGACCCCGCTGAACCTTGTTGGTTGGATGACATCGTTAAGTTTATCAAGGATGGGATCTGTCCGAGCGATAAGGTGGAAGCCAGGAAGGTTAGGAGTAAGGCTCCCCGCTTTTCTCTCGATAGTGACGGTCGGTTGTTCAAACGATCTTTCCAGGGTCCACCGCTGAGATGCCTACGACCCTCGCAGGCCAAGGAAGTATTGGAACATGTGCACAGCGGGAGTTGTGGGAATCATTCGGGTGGTCGAATATTGGCCCAAAAAATCTTAAGGAGCGGGTTTTATTGGCCCTCGGTATTACAGGATGCCATCAGTTACTCCAAAAAGTGTCCTAAGTGCCAATTTCACTCTAATACTCCCCAGTTATCGGGGAGTGTTACAGGATGCCATCAGTTAAGGAGCGGGTTTTATTGGCCCTCGGTATTACAGGATGCCATCAGTTACTCCAAAAAGTGTCCTAAGTGCCAATTTCACTCTAACACTCCCCAGTTATCGGCGGCTCAGATGATCCCTATTGATGTTTCTTGGCCCTTCGATCAGTGGGGCATCGACATTTTGGGACCCCTTCCAATGGCGGTCGGGGAAAAGAAATTTGTGATCCTCGCTGTGGATTATTTCACTAAGTGGGCTGAAGCTGAAGCGGTCGCCAAGATAACGTTCAAAGTTGTGAGAGATTTCATTTGGAAAAACATCATATGCAGATATGGCGTCCCCGAGGGTGCTCATCTCAGACAACGGCTCCCAGTTTATCGCTGCTGACACACGGGAGTGGTGTTATGAACTAGGAATTGAGCAACGATTCACTTCCGTGGGCCACCCTCAGGCCAATGGTCAGGCTGAAGTGACTAACCGAACCATACTCTAGCACTTGAGAACGATGCTCGAAAGTAAGAAAAGAGAATGGGCCGAAGAACTTCAAGGTGCCCTGTGGGCATATCGCACCACCCCCCGAGCGGCGACAGGGGAAACTCCTTATTCTCTGGTGTATGGCTCCGAGGCCATGATACCTGCGGAAATCGCTCATGAATCCGCACGCGTTGCCTATTTCGAGCCTGCAACCAACGAAGCCAACCGAGCCTTCAAATTGGACTTATTAGATGAAAGGAGGGACTTAGCCTGGGCTCGCATCCACAAATACAAGGCGACCGTAGCCCACCATTATAACAAGCGTGTCAAAGAAAGAACTTTCCAACTAGGGGACTTGGTCCTTAAAAAAGTTGAGGTCTCTAAGCACGTGGGTAAGTTGGATCCCAATTGGGAAGGCCCCTTCAAAGTCGTCCAAGTACGAGCAAACAACACCTACTTGCTGGAGACTTTGCAAGGCGAGCGTCTCCCGAGACCATGGAACGCATGCAATCTCAGAAGGTTTTACGTGTGAATGTCAGTCTTTGGATTGTCCGTTCACGGTATGGTGTACTTTCTTTTGACAGAAAGCATATTGTAATCATTTCGAAAATTGCAAGTATAACAGCAAGTATTTGATCCATTATTATGTTATTTATTTGCTTTGCTTTTGATTAATGATTCGGCCAACAGAAAGCCTACTCCGTGTCGAGCATCCTCCACATCGAAACGGCTTAATTAATTTTGATTAATGATTCGGCCAACAGAAAGCCTAATCCCTGTCGAGCATCCTCCACGACGAAATGGCTTAATTAATTTTGATTAATGATTCGGCCAACAGAAAGCCTACTCCGTGTCGAGCATCCTCCACGACGAAACGGCTTAATTAGTTTTGATTAATGATTCGGGCAATAGAAAGCCTACTCCGTGTCAAGCATCCTCCACGTCGAACGGCTTAATTAACATCTTAATCGTTTCAAAACAATGCTATCTATGTGTTGGGAATCCTCCACCCGGACTAATTTGGCAATTCATAAGTGTATAAGCCATAGAATTGAGCGTGTCAAAAAGTAGGGTGCTAGACGCTTAATTTACACCAACTGTGCATTCACCATACCAGTTCGTGCTCATAAATCTCCAACGACCCTCGCCCTCTTAACGAAGAATACGCTCGCATATAACAGACGCTGAGCTAGTCCTCCTATGGACACTTAAGTGCGAAGCTAACCTTACGGTAACGCACATTTCTATTCTCATACTTAGCAATTTCTGCAGTTGATTCCTAATTTTATTAGAGTTATTGGAACGCTCAAGTTGAAGATGCACGTCACAAGTTTAAGGCCAATACTTAGCCGAATCCTTAGGGGTGTCTAAGTTCAAATTCGAACCTCGTTGTGGGTATAGCCAGGGAACCCTCTTAAGGGACACCCTCGAGCCCATGCCAGCATCTCTCAAATTACCAAGCATTACCAAGTTCTAAACTAATGACGCATGGTGATAGGTGCCAGGGAACCCTCAAAGGAAACACCCTCGTGCGCATACACTCCCATCGCAGATACTTAAACAAGAAAGACAAGTGTACAATCGCCGAGCGCGATGAAACAACAACAAATCCAATCCATATTCAAGAACAAAGGAAAGCGCACAAACATTCAGGCAGTAAAAGAAGAGTTCGAATATATGGCAAGAAGCATAAAGGAATTCAAAACATTCAGAAGAAAGTCGGCAGATTAAATACAGACATTAATTGTTCATGAATAGGAAAAGGATATTAAACTGGCAAAGATAGGGAATCAACAACCAAGGGATTATCACTGGGCTTGAGTGTCAGGCTCCGGAGGGGCGGTCGCGAGAGGAACTGGGGCCAATACATTGGCGTCAGAAGTTTGGGCCTCACCTGGTTCCTCGATGTCCGCTGCATCCATGACGGTGTCCTCGTCATCTATTGGGATAGGCTCGGGGCCTAGGGGATTGGCAGCTATGAACTCCCGTTGGAGCATTTACACCAGATCTTGGTACTCCGGCTCTGCCAGGCTCTCAGTGGGATCCTCGTCTTGGACCATGGGCTCGCAGTTCTCATCTAGGTCCATGCGCAAGCGCTAGTTGGTCCGGGCGCTCTCAAGAGCCAGGCCAAGTTTCACCATCTGCCCGATCGCTTTGCGGAAGAAGCGCCGAGCGTTATCAAAGCATTGGATGTTGGCTGCAAACACAAAAGCTTTGGAACGTACGAACTTCATTACTGCGTCCCAGGAGACCTTCGCCACCAGTCCTTCAACTTTCCCCTGCAGATCAGCGAGAGCCTTCTAGTATCTTCATTTTGGCGAGTGCTCTCTGCCAGCTGCGTGCTCAATTCCCTATTTTGGACCCTCAGTTGGTCACGCTCCTCCTTCAACTTCTTATAACGCTCATCAAGGGTAAGATAGGCTTCGTCCGACTTCTGCTGATTCTCCCTCAGCCTGTCCTTCTCAAGGTTGGCTTCAGTTAGTTGAGCGCTGACATTGTTGTAATCCTCTTGCAATTGGCCGGGGTCGGAGACTCGCAGCAACTTCTTGTACTTGGCCTTATGATTGGAGTAGGCCTGCGCTCGACCTTGCAAATTCTTCAGCCTTGGGATTACTTCCTGGGAAGCCATAAGCGAGAGTCACTATCAGAAAAATAGAGGAAAAAAGTGGGGATCTTACAAGGGGAATTAAGGACTAACCGTCAGGAAAGCGTGGCATGCGTCATCCGCGATCCGAGCGGCATCATGCTCGTTTAGTTTGTCATGGTCGGCGGAGAACTGGAGCTTTCCGACGATGTCAGAGACCATGCTGACAGAGAATGCGCTCTTCTTCAGCAAAACGGGACCATCCTTCCTTTGGCGCTTGTACCGAACGTCTCCCTGGCAGCCTATCTTCCAGAAATCCTCATCCTCTGATGAGGAACTGTCGCTGCCCTCGCCTCTGTGCCCCACTACTACTTCTTTTCCCTTGCCAGAAATTGGAATGGAGTCTGGCAGCCTCTTCCTCTTCCCTTGACGGTCAGCCCGGATGCTTTCGTGGATACGGGCCAGTTCCGCCAAGCGATTGCGGGAGCTGCTCGAACTCAGTGAAATTGGACCCTCGGGAGCCACCGGCGGAGGAGTAGCCCTACGAGCGCCATCAACCGTCAAATCCTCAATAGGTCCCTTAGGAGGAGCTTCGTTCCCCGCGCCTCCGCGAGCGCCATTATGGCCGCGGCCGGCTCCTCGTCTAGTTCCCCTCCCCCTTGGAGCGTTGGGAGGGCGGATTTGCTGTTGTTGTAGGGGTTGAGGGTTAGCACCCGGTCCCTGAGCGCCTAGCATACGAGAGAGAGCCTCTGCATTCATACCTAGGGATAATATTCGGACACCTGCAAATAAGAAGATACGAGTGTCAAAGGTTGGCTATTTGGATCACAAGTACAAGAGTATAACAATCAGACCATCGAGGGCCATGATGTCAGCTGGAGGGTTGATTATCATATCTGGGGGGCAAGACAAGCCATAACGGAACAACACTCCCTCGTTCTTCATCAAGACCTCAGCTTTAATCCACTTTTTCTCACTCCTCATCTCGAGGGCTAATCCCTTTGCCCAATCCTCAAAGGCTTTATTCCTTACCCTCGCCCTAATCAGTGGACCCTCGCCATGTATTAACCACTCTCGGTGAACCCCAAAAATTTCTCCGGGAGCCCCCACGAAGAAGTACTTTTCCTTCCAATGCTCGCCATAGGAGGTGGATGGAGAATCTTTCATCTTAAAGCCCGATTTGGCCTGGGCGTAATAAAACCCATCTATGGGGGACGAGCGTGTTGAGCGGGCTACTTGTATGAAGCTATCAAAATTGGCAATCAAGGGTTCGTGGCCTAGGGCTCTCATCGTCATTACAAAAGTATTGATTAAGGCTATGCCGTTTGGCAGAATTTGTGAAGGGCAAAGCACAAGGTGATGGCAGATGGTGGCGACGGCGGACGGGATTGGAAACCTCAAGCCCCCGGCCAAGACAGCATCCCAGTAAACCGTCAACATCCCGGGTGGCGGTCGGTTGGCTCTCTCTCCCTCCTCGGGAAGTCGTAAAGGAAATACTATTTCATCCCAATACACTTTCGCCCTCAACTCCTCCAAATCGTCGAGGGTCAGAATACTCTCAATTTCATCAGTGGATTTTTCGGTTTGGTGGGGGTTATCTTGCCTTACTCGCGTCGCGGGTTCCTTTCCCCTTCTTTGACACCTTCTAGAAGGTTCAGCCTCAACTTGACGCCCGGATGGCCCTACACCGCCCTCGGGAGCCGCGACTGCCACTGTGATCCTATGATCTTGGGGTCTTACGACACTATTCATTACCGGGAACACTCTCTCTCCCTGCCTCTGCATCTCCATCACATTGTGCATCTCTTCAAAAAGGTCATTTACCCCTCCAGGAGCACGCTCGTTCATCCCTTGAACGGCGGCGTCGACCTCCTCATCCCTGGCATCAATCGGAGCCTGGGCCACTGGAATAGCGGTAGGAATCCCTTCACCTGGGGAAGCCCTGGCCATTGGAACTGCTCTAGGCACATTACTATGAGGGGAAGAGCTTCCCACCGACATCTCCTCTATTTCCCTTACATAAGCATCAACGGTATTGTCTGCCATATCTGGGTTTTGATTACTGAAGATGAAGCTTTTCGCAAGGGGTTCAGTGGAGGAGAAGAGTTCTGGAATGAATTTAACGACAAAAAGGATTCTTCACTTAGACGGATCACTCACGCCCAACCTAAATCTAAAGTTAGTATCAGAAATAAGAACTTGTGGAATTTTTACCTAGAAGATTGAAGAAGAAGTTCGCCAGATTGCGCAGAAGGTGCAGAAAATTCTTGCCTTTTTGAATCGCTAGAAAGAAGGTTCAATGCGTGAAAGAGGTCCCGGAATTCTGTAAATCCCTATTTATAGGGGGAGATTTGCGTCGATTAGGGTTAAAAATTCAAAAGCAATCATTTCCCGCCTTGGGAGACTCCCACTTTTGACAACCGCCTCACACATCCCGGGGTACACGCGCCCACGTTCCCACTCAGCATTAAATGCGGACACGACTTCATTAATGCGGTGTCAGACTATGTCCGTTACAGAAGCCAAGCGGTCACTTCTCTAGTAGTGGCTTGACCCTCGGATATTCAAAAATTCAAGGCTCCTTTATCTCAAAAATTCTACAGTATGCTCGAGCGATACTACAGAATTTAGGGGGCAAAATGATGAGGCATAAAACTACGTTCGAATTAGAGCCATCCACGTGTCAACACCTGTCGATAGATGAACTGGACGCTCGCGTTGATGGGCTCGCGGGTCATCCCAGCCCAGTCCTTTGCTTATTAATACAGGCCCATGAGCCTCGGCCAACTATTCAAGTAAAGGGTTCAAACTGTCAAACTGACACTCACACCGCGGCCCTCAGAGCCACCCTTTCCAGGAAGGCATCCGCTTGAGGGCCCTCTCCTGATGCTCGGGACTTGGACGCTCAAAGACCATCTACCGTGGGAACACAACCGTGCGTCCAACGAGCGTCACCAACGCTCGGATATGATCATCTCCGCCGCGAGGGATCCCAACTCTAGCAAGGTGGACCTTGGGCCTTCCCTTCGCGTGACCCTCGCTAACAACCTCTGACACAGAGGTAGTGCGCACCTTGTACCTGACACGCCGCCTGCTTTTCATGGATGTCACTTTCATGCCCTCACAGACCGCCACGTGTTAGGGCAACACAGGTTTGGGACCACTCGGACAATTACCCAGTTTACCCTTACCCCTAACATATATATAGGAAAGAACACTTGCATTCTCTCCCAAGTCATCTTGCACAATCCTCACTGCACTCATTGTTCTGGGCATTTTTTCTCCATTTTCCCTCATCTTCTCCAGTCTTGTGATTACTCTTATCCCAGTTGCATCACCCCTGCACTTTGCACTCTTGGTGTTATCCTAGCCGGAAGAACCCACGCTCAAAGAGGAAACCCAGTTCCTGAGGCTCCTACACCTGTGATGGTCTTTCCCTTCTCATACAAATATTGAAAGTGTTGTTGCATTTAGGAAACTCACATTTTCCTGCACCATCATATATATATATATATATTATGATTTATCAAATCACCCTCAAGTTTAATATTATTAAAAGTATTATGGTGGGGATATTTTAGGCGATCAACAAGTTTCAAGAAACTAAAAACTCAACTTGTACTTTTTTTATAATAATAATAATAATAATAATAATAATAATAATTATAATATAATATAATATAATATAAGATATGATATTAGAATAATATTATAATTAATTTATTCAAAAGCCTATAAAATTATATATATAGTGTTTTATAATTAGAGAGAGACTTATACAATTATATTTTGATCAGAATCACATAAAGATTATAATTGTATAGTGTTTTATAATCAGAGAAACACTTATACAATTATATTTCGATTAGAATTATTTAAAATAATTGAGAGTTTGATTAGAATGAAATACCTTCAAAGAATATTTATATCAAATTAAATTTGTATTTTACAAAATTACCCTTAATTGTATTTTAATGAAAGTTTACAATGAGGGTATTTGTAGCACCCACAACGATAGACACCACATCCCTCGCACCATAAGTCTAGTCCACGCATGAAATGGACAATCTATACATGAAGCGGACTCATAGCGAACGGGTGACAACGAAAACTTGTCTAGCTAGGCGGATTCTAACCCTGTACCAATCAATCAAATAATACAAAATACGGTGCGGAAGCAATCAAGAACAATTTAAATCGTAATAAAATCCAATAGCATCGACAATAGCTTCAAGCCCAATTCAAAATATAAATAACCAATTCAGCATGCAACCTATTGACGGGGTTCAACTAAGCATGCAACCTGTCCCGAATCAACATACATCAATAAATAACAATTGGCTTTCAAGCCTGATCAATAATGCAATACAATGAACGATACAATAAAATACAATAATGTAACATGTGACTCGGGTGTACAAGTGTAACTCTAACAAGGACACTAAGACTCAATTCTGCCTAGCAAAACCTGCAAGAAAACTGGAGAAGTGGAAAGAGGGGTCAGTCTCTAGAAGACTGAGTGAGCAGGGGCTATACATATATATAAAAACATGCACATGCAAGTCATAAAGCCTGAGCAAGGTTTATTTGAAGTTAGTTCCTGCGAGGGGCAAGGAAGTAGCTAAGCAATGCTCGGACTTTACGACTGATTCAAATTAAATTCATTAAGTTCATAATTCATGAATAATATGTTGGGAAAAACACGAATAGAAAGCGCAGCGGAATTTAAAATTTTTTTCCCAATAAGCAAGATCAGACTTGCAATTTCTATTTCCAATCTTAGGGATTCAAGAACTTACAAGAATCAACGCTTTCTTGACACGTTTTGAGCCGCCCTCAAACGCGCTTCATGCGGTAATGGCAACCCTGTCCCTCGAAAGATTCTTTCTACTAGATTACATAGTAGGTTTCCTCTAGAGTAATAATCCACATCAGTCCTTGATTCAAATCATGTGAGTGAACATGCTAGTACTATAACATGTGTAAAAAAAGAAACAAAACGAGAAGAAAGAGAGCAAGAGAATTCTCCCAAATTCTTGAAGCCATGTAGATTGGGCGTGATCCCTCTGTTGGAAAACAAACAGAGTTACGCAGCAGAAGTTTAAAATTTGTCCAAAAGTTTAATCGTTGTCTTGCAATTTTCGTATCGTATCATAGGGTGTTTTAGAAACTTACAAAGGTAGAAGCTTTCTAGTGATGTCGTTACCGCCTAACGAACACCCTTCAAGTGAAATCCCTCGAATGACCTTCGATTAAATCCCAAAGTAGGCAATCCTCCAAAGCGTATCCACACCAATCCTAGAACATGATCAAGCGAGTGAAAATGCTAGTTCTATGGCTTGTGTTAGGCTAGGATTTTTACTTTGAAAACTTTTCTTTTGGATTTTCTCAAAAACTTAACACTTTTTTAGTGTTGGTCTAAAGAATAAGAGAAGCACCCACCCTTGTATTTATACCAAAGGGTTCGAACTCCCTAGGGTTTCACAAACCTAGTTGACTTTGATTTCTTGCTCACTAATTAACTTATTTAATTATTAATTTAATTGGAATAATAAGTTCTTAACTTATTCTCCAAGTCTAACAAGAGATGTTTTCTCTCTCCTACAATAGGAAGTTTGACTTTTCAACCTTTACTACCTAAAGTCAAAAGTCAATATTCAATAAATAATTTAATTCCCAATTAATTATTTATTGGGTTAAGTTTATTTTGAGAATAGTCTTAACAATTAATTCAAAATTAATTAAAAGACCAAAATTAATTAATTAATTCTAGAAAAGAATTCGCGTGTGAAATAAATCACACGCCTAGACCACGAAAGCAACACGTGTGCGAGACACGTGTTGGCCACGTGTACGTGACACGTGGCAGTCACGTTTCAAGTGTGACACGTGGCGGGGCTCTCATTTTCGTGGCCCTCTTCGATCAACATTTTGATCCTTCGTTAATCATATTAACATCCTACCATAACCCTCGTGTTCTGGCATTTGTGTGTGACCCTTTAGGTTCATTATTCAATTAGCAGTGACAGTAATTAATTAATTCCCATAATTAATTAATCACTTCACAGATCACACTACCGTAATCTAGCAATGGGTGTGTGACCCCTAGCCGAATAACGAAATGTATCGAAAAACCTTTCAGTCAATGACAATCAGTGAAATACAATCCTCCTACAACTCCATCTCTCAATCAAGAACTACAGCATTAGAATATTCTCAGAGCCCAAATATTCTTGATTTTTAAAGTTAAGTTCGTTTCATATCCATTTCGATCTCAGTCCTAGAAAACCCCATTTTCTAGATGTCTTAATCTTTTATCCACCTTGGCCAAGGGTTTAATGTTTAATGGACTACGAACAACTTAATCAGTAAGAGACCATTCTTGTTCTTGATAAGTGTAGGTCCTTTATTGATTCTACTAATTCTACATATGCCATTTGTGTAATCCCAACATAGGCCGTGGTTCAGGTGTCTATATGGTGACACCCTTTTGAGCCTATACGAAAGATTATAGAGTTAGCTCATATGAGACATTACAAAATCTCAAGTCTAAGGATTAATGAATCACGTCATTGACCTGTGAGATATTCCATAATCTAGAAGTTTCTGGAAACTTCCTTTCCCATTTAGGAATGTTCTCACGCGAGACATCTCACTGATGAAGTTCTTGTAACAATCACCCTTATGTATTATGAATGCATCAACGTATGCACTTATCACTTCATGAAACTGAGTGATCCTTCAAAAGGACATAATCACATAAGCAAGTCTCAGCAGAGTCAAGGTCGACACTCCCACTGTCTGTCGGACTCATCGACTTGGAGAAGTTTCTAATCCTCGCCTATCGAGTTAAGAACTTGTTTCATGTGCCGTTCCCATAACGACAAAGTTCTTAATGGTTTCATCGGATTAGGGGAGTTCAAAACATGTAAAACACAATCAACCCAAACAAACATAAATAAGCACATAAAGAAGTGATTGCCTATGAACAAAATCATTTCGTTTATTATTCAATGACTGTTTGTGATTTTACAAGGAAATAACAAAGCATAAATACTGCTTTAAGGGCACTATTCCTAACACCCACTTTCACGTGTAAGAGAAAAAATTCGAACCCCTTAGCCTATAAATAGGGCTAGGGTTTCGAACCCCTCAAGTCTAGTTGGAATCGGATTCCAACTTTGACTTTTCTTCTATTTTCTTTCTCTTCAAGCAATAGGAATCTTATTCAAAATAAGATATCTATTCTTCTAGAAATAGAGTTCCTAATTAATTAGGAATATTCAATTATTCTAATAATAATTAAATACCTTATTCCAATAATATTTATTCTAATCATATTAGAATTAATATTTACTAGAATAATAAATAGAAGATATTAAATATTTATTTATTTATTTATTCTAATCAAATTAGAACAACTAAATAATTAAATACTTAAATACTTAAATACATAGAATTAATTCTCTCAATTAGTTCCATAAAGGGCTTTAGAATTAATTCTAACGAGCTAAAATTAATTCTTTAATTAATTTTATTTGGCTTTATAATTAATTCTCTTAATTAATTATATTTAGGATTTATAATTAATTCCCCTAATTAATTATATTTGGGCTTTATAACTAATTCTCCAATTAATCAACACATGGTCCAATTTCACAATCGGACCACACGACCAACTCGAGCTCACGTGCCACACGTGTGGTCTTGTTTCGATCAACTATTTGATCTCTCCTTTAATACCCTTTGAACCTGGAATTTGTGTGTGCCCCCTAGGTTCATTTTCAGTTAGCAGTGAGACTAATATGCTTTATTAGTTCACAGATTACACGACTATAGTCTAGCCATAGGTGTGTGACCCCTACCCGAACAATGAATAAATATTCGAAAGAACCTTTCAGTCAATGATAGCTTTTGAGGTACAATCCTCCTACCATCCCATCACTCGATTAAGATCTAAGGCATGGGAATAAGGAGAGCCATACTAATCTTAATCTTAAAGCTAAGTTCGTTTCATATCCATTTGATCTCAATCCAAGAAACTCTTTTCTTGATGTCTTGATCCACTAACTCGGTCGAGGGTTTAGAATGGCATATGAACGACTTATACAATAAGAGATTCTTGTATTAAAGTAAGTGTAGGTCCTTTGTTGATTCTCATATGCTTCCCTGTACCACTTGTGTAGCCCCAACATAAGCCTTGAATCAGCTGTCTCGGGGAAATCCTTTAATGCTTATACCAAAGACTATAGAGTTAGCCCACAAAACATCAATGGAATCTCAAGTCAAAGGATTACTTTACTCACACCATTGACCTGTGAGATATTTCCTAATCTGGAAGTTTCCTCTTTCTGAAGTGGAAACTTCCTTTCCCATTTAGGAATCTTCTCACGCGGAACACTTCAGTGTACCCGTTCTGAAAACGAGCAACCTCATGTATTGCGTACGCATCAACTTATTCACTTTGCATCCCATGAAATGGATGATCCTTCTTAAGGACGCAATCCATGAGCAAGTCTCAGTCGAGCCTAATCAACACTCCCACTGTTTGTTGGACTCATCGACTTGGAATGGTTTCTAATCCGGCCTTAAGTTAGGGCTTGTTTTATGTGTCATTCACCTAATGATAAAGTCCCTAACAGCCTAATGGATTCGGGGAGTTCTAATATATGCACACATAATGGAAACACACAAAACATATATTGCATATAAAGAAGTGTTTGCCTATGATAATAATCAATCGTATATTATTCAAAGATTGTCTGTGATATACGGAAAGTCCCGAAGCAGATTACGTTGAATCGGCTTTCTAGGGCACTATTCCTAATAATCTCCCACTTGCCCGTAAAAGCCATTTAGGTACTCTATGTCCCATCTTCTTAAGATGCACTTTGAGACCCTATTGACTTCGGGCGTTTCCGAAGTGGATCTACTATGTTGTCTGCTGATGTGATCCTCTTATTTACACATCTGTAAGAAAACACGTTTCATTAAGTGATTCGTAATCACGTGTTCAGTCTCTTGGTAAGGTCTTGGTTCTCTTACTTGAGCAACCATCCATTTAATCATGCAACATGATAATGGAGTTGTTTCATGCTAGGAACTTCATCTAACTAGTTAGATGGAGTTTCTTACCCAAACATATAACTTAGTAGTATTTAATACGGCTAAGTTCGATTTGCAAGACCGTGCTTGGAACACCTTTCCAACACGTCACTTTACCATCTAGGTAGAATTTGTATCCTTTCAATGATTTACAATCATCTATCTTTGATACAATGATTTACAATCATATATCCTTCTAACGATAAGATCTTTCTGGGCTCTTTAAAAATATCCTCATTTCTTCTAAAGTACTCTGAGGGTATAGTTAACAGTAGCCCACGACCTTCTCTAAGGTCATGGATTCGGCTCACCATGCTAGATGTTGCGCCACTTCTAGTCTCTCAAATAACATTGCATACACTATACACCCTTTCACCTAAAGGGGTTTCGGACATACTAACTTTCTTAAAGTTATCTTAGGATATATACTCTTCAAAAGAGATGTTCCATTGTCCATATAAACTATTTTAGTACCATGGTTATGTACTCGTTTTGTGAAATCCATTTATTCTCTTAGATCAATCTCTAGAGATCTCAAGTTGAGAATTTAGGATAGTCACTAAGATCTTTCATGTTAAACTGTTTCCTAAACAAGATTTTGGTAACTCTCATGTCATCTTTCGTATTCCTAATGAGAACGATGTCATATCTAAAGTACCAAAAGTTGAGGCTAACATCACTAACTCACGTACACTTTATTCGAATTCCATCTGTGTCAAACGATTTGACTACCTATGGAATCGAATTCTCTAACTCCTAGAAGCCTTTATCAATCTATAGATTGACTTAGCGGATTGCATACCTTATGCATCCTTCCACTGAATATGAGATTCATAGAAATACCATATTCTTGTCTCTTTCAATCTCCTATTGAATAAGACAGTTCTCATATTCATTCTATCATATCTCATAGTTAGAATATGCAGATTTGATGAATACAATCTGAATGGACTTTTGCATTTCAACCGTCAAGAAGGTTGTAATGCTTTCTATTTACTCCAAGCTTTCGCTTGTAGATCCATTTAGGTGGATCAACCAAGGTCCAAACTTGGTTTTGAGTATATGGAATCCATATCGGATTTCTAGGCTTATTTACCCTACTCAGATTCCTAATCTAATAGTGCTTCCTCTTTAAGTAATTCCTTGGCTATCTAGGAATGCGTTCTAAACGCATCTTAAGAGGAGGGTTTCACACGTGTACTTACTCTAAAATTTGGCTAAGTTTTATCAAATGGGCTCGTTTCTTCTAGTTATGGTGTGGGGTACGCGTCCTCAAATTTCTTTGAGGTCTGCTTCCTTGTCGTTCTTCTCTTATAGGAACGATTCCTTAAGAAAGGTACATTCCTTGAAACAAACAACTTTGTTCAAGAGAATTGCATAAACAATATTCTATATTGTTGTGTAAACTTTCACTCGTTTCAAGCTTATCTCCCACTATCCTCTTCACTTAAGAGGATTTCCCTAAATTCCTTGATAAGAATAATTAGGGAATTATTGAATGCCACATTTAATAGTGCAATTAAGGAACTGATTTTGGAAGGTACTGGATTCGAAATCTCTAACTGCATATTCTAGAGGTTTGCTCTTAGAATGATTATAAGTCAGTAAAGCTAGCTATGGAACGAACCATATCGTATAAGGTTTTGTTCCTTCATTCAAAAATACTAAGGTGTTCTTGAACTAGTTTACTGAGAGATAATCTTATTATTTGTAAGATGACTAAGGAATTAGTCACTAAGGTATTCGCTATCTCGATCAAATCGAGTTACTCATGTCTTATGACTAATTCGGTTCCTAACCTCCTTTTGGAATTCTAAGAATTTCATATAAGTTTCAATTTTGCACTTTGTCAAGTACACTCATTCATAATGATTAAGCTGATGATTATTTCTAGTGCTTACACTGAGCAATAGATAAACATTAGTATGAATCGAAATCCATGAGTATTCGGTACATTCAGACGTTTCTTACAAACGTGGTTTTGGGAACGTTTCCCTTAAGACAGGATTCACAGGAAGTTAACTCTCTAGGTTCATTTTCATAAAATGACCCTTAGACATCCAACTCACTAATCCTTTTATGTCTAAACGTGTCCATAAGTAATTCAAAACTTTGTTATCTTCAGTTATCTCGTTGTATTTTCAAAATATTAGTATTTTGAGTTTTGCACAACGGATTATGCAAAATTAACTCAAGACTAGTGAATTTTAATCCTATTAGAATTACTAAATGAGGTAACATTTCAGAGTACTCATACTCTTTGCAGTTCATTTTCAAAGTCCTTATTTGCTACTATAGAAGCAAAGGTCCTATTTGATCTCTAGTGTCTTTTGGGCGTACCCCTTATATGCGCCTCTATTGGGCTCTTAAGGGTTTTTTCTTCTTTAGGGCTTTAAGCCTTTAACTTAGTGGGTTTAGAAGAAGAATTAACCATCATAACATTTTAGTCCTTCTTAAGGATGCTCTCAACCATGATCAACTAAATGATTAATTATGCTACAATGGCATCATGTTGGTTGAGTATTAAAAGAGTTAAATGATGGTGGAAGAATTGTGAGCAATCAGTGTAATTGAGAACTCTATTTTCAATTAAGACCTTTTAGTCCACGTTCATGCACTTGTTTCCTCATTTGGAGTATGGAACAATTGCATAATATTATACCTTGTAACATTTTTATGAGGTGGTTCAATTGCTCTTAAGTGGTTTGGAAAAACCCATTCACCTTTAGATTGCTTCTCTTTTGGCCCGGGTCGAATTTTTCACATACAAGTGAAAATCTCACCCTATAGAGACCAATTTTCTCTTTACGGAATCTAAAACGAATTTTATGATCCGAAGCCAATTTAGAGTTAGTTAGGACTTAGTCAACTTGTTTGACTTAAGGATGGATACGAATGGGTTTGCATTTCATATTGTAGAGAATCACAGAACTACAACCTAAATGCTAAGCAGAGAATGTAGCACCCCACACGGTGGGTCACCACATATTCACATACGAGATGGAAACCCATACATGAACCAAGCAGAGGTGAACGGGAGACCGACAAACACACACCTAAGCTAGGCGGAATGTAGACCCTGCAAATAAGTACAACTCACAAAAAATAAAATGCGTATGCGGAAGCGAAGCATGCATTGAAATACAAAACATAAGCAGCAGTTGCGGGTTCAACTAGCATAGATACCTAATCCCGAATAATAACATGAATCATAAAACATACGGGTTCAATCTGGTCCCTAGAAGCCTGTCCCGATTCATAATACAAAAAAAAAAAAATAAACAATGCTTTACATAATCAAATACTCATATAAATTCGAATCATAGAAAATGCAGAAGACTCAAACATAACAAAGGACAACAGACTCCAGGACAAGACTCACTCCGCCTAGCACGAACTCCTCGCCACACCTGCACACTAAAATAAAAGGGGGGAGGGGTCAGTCACACAGACTGAGTGAGGGGCTACCCACACACATGCTACGTAATATATAGAGCAAAGCACATTCACACAATGTTCGTGAACTCAGGGATAGTTTTTGCACACTAAAACGTTTGCCCGTGATGCATATATATAAGGATTCTTATCAAAACGGACAAAACTTAACTTAACAAATTCTTACGAATCTTATATATCAAATCTTAACAAAACTTAACAAATTCATAACATGTCTTAGCTTATAATTCCAAAAGACTCATATTTTATCTTAATTATAAATCTATCCTCCTTTCACGAACTTTAACAGAGTAAAGCATGCATAACTCAGCGGGTACAAGTACCTAATCCCATCCTGGGCTCCTCTGACTAATCAAACAAGCAAAGACAAATAAACAAATAATATACTTATAGAATAACCTCCTTCTCCGGTGATGGAAGAGTTACGCGACCCTAACCATCCGTACAGAAGAGGGGAGCGCGTACGGTCAACCCTTAGGTTCCCATCCCCCTACCAAACCTCCTGGCCGGGTTCTGGGTTAGTCCTATCAATGTGGAGACTACGCTTAGGCTTAACCCGCTGGCCCGCTGCCGTACCGGACGTCCTGACTCGCAGGCTCCAGGGCCCATCAAATACCAACACAAATACCAATACGAATACGTAGTAAACATAACCCGCTACCGAACTCAACTTACATAACAACCTTACCCTGCAATAACTATGTTATACATACCTCTCCGTGCCAAATCCATTGCGTATCCATAGCTTATAGCTCCCGGCTCATAAGAGGCGCAAGGTTTGAAGCATAGTTTAATGTTGCAAACAGAACAATAATAAATCAAAATAAGCGTACATAGGCTTGTACATAGCGTGTCATACTTACAAATACTTAGCCAAGTTATAAACCTACGTATCTTGCACATATTTAATTACATATATATAAGGTTATAGTCCACATTCATAGAAACAAGCACATTTCATAGGGTGTAACTATAACCTAGCCTCACCTTACACCAACGGAAGCCAAGAACAACACAAGTGATCCACCCCGGAATCAAAACAGCTCACGAAACACCACCCTGGGTGCACTTGAACAAACTGAAAACAAAAAGTAGGACTTAGACTCAAAGATAAACCACATAGAAGTACGACGTATGCATAGGCACATAAGAGATTCAAGCATATAAGCAAATTTCATATTCAAACCCATTTCATATAAAGGAATGCATTTCATAGCTTAACATATGCTTAAAACACATCAAGGCATGTTCATGTACACAATTAATGCAAACAAAGGTAAACGAAAGGCATATGGTGGCATTTATTCATGTATGAACACAAATCACGTTACTAAAGCGACATAAAATGCATATAAGAACAAATGCATACACATAACATATGATACAACAAGTTAGGATCAAGTTCAGAGGTGAAAAGGTTCAAGAAAAGCGGAAGAAAAGCATAAGAAATGGTTCCGAGCAAAAATGGGCAAAAGCTGGAAATTTTCGAAACGGACAAGCTGTAGGAAAATGATCATAACTTGAGTTTGAGGAAAGGTAATTGAGTTTTGTTTCTTGGAAACGAATGTAGACACATATATCTTTCAAATGATATATGGCATGAATCGTGGTTCAAAGGGATCTAAAAATGGCGGAGGTTTGAATTTAAATGAGCGCAGAATTTCGACGAAGTGGCGACACCAAATTAAAACAGTTATATCTCACAATCTAGAACGAATTTGGAATTGGAGATTGTTCTAGACTTAAAAAGGTTGATCATGTCGAAAAGTCAGGTCAATTGGAGATTGTATGGTGGGTACCCGGCCGGGGAAAATACAAGGCAAAATTTACCAAGCCGGGGAAAACAGTGCAGAATGTTTTCTGCCTAAAGTACCAGGCCCGGGTACTTTTCAGTACAAAAACTCCCCGCCCGGAGAGTCATTCTGGGCATGAAAAAGAAGCAGAAATAGGGGCTATACGAGCTAGAGAAACCAAAAATTATCAAAACCACCTCAAAACTCAACCAAATGCAATGAAAATCAAGGCACAAGTTCATGTAAACATGCTCTATCACATATCTCAAATTCAAGACAAGAAAACAAGGTTTAAACGAGTTGCCATTAAAGCACATTTAAGCTCAATTAATGGAGTTTCAAGTAAGAAGCAACCAACGAACGAGATTTCAATAAATAAACAATAAGAGAGGTCACGGGAACAACATATATCAATCTTGGTTCAATTAAATCACACATGGAGGCATTAGAGGCAAAATTTCACATGTTCACACTATTCATCTTCTTCACCAAAAGCATGGATTCAAGCACTTAAAACAAGATTTAATCGGGAAGAAACGAAGCACTCGAAGAGGAGAATACACTACTTACCTTGGAGCGTTGATCGGGCGAGTGAGGAAGCCGGAACTTGAGCTCAAAGTTCGGGAGTGAATAGTGAGGATTTCTCTTCTCTTCTTTTCTCCATGGAACGAGATGACGAATGAGGAGGGGGGGCGGGGTTTAGTCTTCTTACGGCCAAGAACCGGTTGGGTTTGGTTCACGAAGGGTTCGGTTCAAACGGTTAGAAATTAAATCGGTAAGGTGTTCAAACGGTTTTAGAAAAAGGCAAGACTAGATCCATTGGACCCGAATCATCGAACAAGTCCAATGGTGGGATCGGAATTCGAATTCAAATTCCCGAGCTCAAGGTAGCCACGAAGGCTCAAACACCCTAATTACAATTTGGTCCTTAATTTTCAAATATTGGACGATTGAGTCCAAGTACATTAATTAAATTCTAATGTGCATATAATTAAATAAAATTTAAATTGACACGTAAGGCATGTGAATCACATAATTACTGAATTAAACTCTCTCGGGATATCGTACCTGGATTACCGAGAAGATGGGGTGTGACAGAGTAAATGTGAGCATGTTAAATAATAACGTAATACATATAATTTAGGTCTTTTATCGTATGTAGCTCCCACTGTTTTTAGAAGATCTTAAAATCCCAACGATCTTAGAGGAAGCTTATTTTCTCAATGGGTACTGAGATCCCAAGCACTTTATCTTGGACCCACGACTCGCGGACATCCTCAATAAAGCCTTTGGTAGGTACAACTTGACAATTTCATCTCTATGGAACTCTCAGTAAATGTCTTTTTTGCATCACTTATCTTTCAATATGGACCCACGACTCGTGCGACATCTATATTTACTTAGGCGTTAAGCAAGACCCATCAATCATAAGATCATGATTAAACTTAATCCGGAACGACCCACGACTCGCGGACATCGCCCATTCCAAAATAAACATGAAATATTAATTACTTAAAGTAATTAATCAGGAAACTAAGAACTGATAGGTTTCACATAGCCACCCCACTACTCATGGACAGCAACTAGCTCCCCTATTAAACTTAAATCCTATTGATGGAATACTAGGAATTTTATTTAAAGTTTTCACTTTATACAAAATACCTATTTTTCGAAGTTGCATAATATTTATGGGATTTTTTCAAATACTGGAGAGTTATCCAGTTTTGACCTCACCAACATGTACAGTTATCCATTTTAATTAGTCTTGTTTAATGCATTTCACATAAATGCATTACACACAAGCAATTGACAGATAACATGTCCTAGCATGATACTAATATGAGATCATCATGGGCTTTTCCTATCTTATGTGTGATATGTGGGAGTCACTCCACAACCACAAGTTCTAACATACATGCCACATAAAACAGTTTAAATCACATTAGGGAATTGGAAATAAAAATGATGCCCTATCTATTACATTAATAGAAACCCTCCCTAACAATTTGAGGGGTCTTCACTTATGGCCTCCTTGTTACTTGTTGTGTGGATCCTTCTTACTCCATGGGTCCAAATCTTCAAAGTAAAAAGAAAAAATCTCACTTCCTAAGATCTACTCTCTTTGCATAAAATAATATGGCTCAATCTTCATATTGGACATAGACAAATACACGGGGCCTTCCCTGGCCCAAAAACAGAAATATGGGAAGCCACGTAATAAACACATAACAGTACGCACATAAGTGGGGCACCAACCCCAATTAAAAAACGCAACTATGGGACTCCAACCCCAAATTTAAACCATCCATGTGCATAAATTAAAACATCCACAAGACTAAACCCATGATCACCTAATATTCTAAAATTGCAAGAATTTAAATTTACCAATAAATTTAAAATTCTTTTTAACTTTAAGTTCTACTAACTCAAAGTAATCTGAAAACAGTTCCTTGTTCAAGAATATATTCAAAATCAAAAGCTCAAATCTAAGAAAATTCAAGTTAATTGAAAATCAACAATTTTATAAAATTATTATTTCAAAAATAATAATATTAATTTTCCTGAAAAATTAAAATCAATTTTAATTCTCAAACATCCCAAATTTAATTTTATTTCAAAAATAAATAAAATATTATTTTGAAATTAAAATGTTTTCCATTAAAATTTAATTTTAATTTTCAAAAGCGAATCTTTTCGGAAAAACACGACACATGTACGCGGGCTTGCGAGTGCGCTGCGGCTGACGGAATTCGGGAAGAGGCTACTCATGATATGAACTCCACTTTAGCTTTACCCCCTTTTTTAAAAAAAAATTCAAATATAAAAGCCAAGGTTCTTTCGGCAATGATTTAACTTTCTATAAAATAATAATAACAAAGCCATTAATTATTTAAACAAAAAAGGTTAACATTTAAATAAGCAAAGTGGGTTCATAATATGAATTGCCCAATCCTATTGTCTTCCGTGAGTGGACCGGCGGAAAAGGCAGCAGCGGCTGCTCAAGCGCATGTCATGCGAGCGCTGTACGCTGCGATATCGCGCAGCCCTAACTCGTCGTCGGCGGTAGCGGGCGGCCAACACGTTTGGCCCTCGCCACCCCACTTCGTTTCCGTCCAACAAAACAAAAATTTTCGTTTTAACATTTGAGAATTAAAACACAATTTTATAAATCTAAATTTAAAAAGATTTTAGTTAGATTTATTAGAAAACGTTTTTCTCATATTTTCAGGTAATTTTTCAGATTCAAAAGCTCAAATTACGAAACAAAATTCAAGAATACATAACTGTAACTCAGATTCAAGAATTTCTCAAAATTCAATTAAATAAGATAGACTAGAAATAGACGTTGCAACTTGACTCTGATACCATTTGTTGTGAAAAGCACGAACAGAAAGCGCAGTAGAATTTAAAAAAAATTTCCCAATAAGCAAGATCGGACTTGCAATTTCTATTTCCAATATTAGGGACTCAAGAACTTACAAGAATCGACTCTTTCTTGACACGTTTTGAGCCGCCCTCAAATGCGCTTCTTGCGGTAATAGCAACCCCGTCCCTCGAAAGATTCTTTCTACTAGATTCCATAGTAGGTTTCCTCTAGAGTAATAATCCACACCAGTCCTAAATTCAAATCATGTGAGTGAGCATGCGAGTACTATGACATGTGTAACGCCCCGAATTTCAGACAGTCAGGTACGCTCGACACGTGCGAGTTTCGAGCGTTAGGATTTTATTTTATTATTTCGTCTATTTAATTTATACGTGTTATATTAATTTTTGTAAATTGTTTTCAACATGATTACGTGGAAATTGTATGAAACTCATTTCACTTTGGTAATTCTTGTATAAATGGAATTTGATTGTTACATGGATTAATTGTCTAATTTGTATTAATTGCATAATTGTCCCTAATTGCTCATTTCCTTTTATTTAAGGACTAAATTGCATGAAAATCTTTTGGACCAAATTGAGCATTTCCAAACCTTTGATACTTATAAATTGCATAACTTATAGTATTTGGAGGATTGATCATCAATATTACATTTTCCCCCCTACACTACAAGAAAACAGTCATTTCCAGACGAAATTTTCAGACGAACTTTTTCGTCTGCTTTTTTCAGACGAAACTCCGACGAAACACAGACGAAACTTGCAAAATCTTAAACCACGAAAGTTCCAGACGAAATTCAGATGAAAAGGCGACGAACCTAACATTTTTGAGTTATTAAACATTATTTTTAATAATTCCGACGAACTATGCGATGCTATTTCGTCTGGAAAAGAAAACAATTATTTTAAAGATACATTCAGACGAAAGTTGGTCTGAAATTCGCCGAAAAACTCCCACGAAATTGCGAGGAAAAAGTTCACTGAAAATTAATTACATTTCAGGCCAAACGCAGACGGAAGTGTTCGTCTGAGATGTTTTGCCTACTCCTTGTGAGAAAATTCGATGAAGAAAATGCAGACGAAATACCGAGGGATAATTTCGTCGAAAATTTGATAACATTCCAGGCCAAATTCAGATGAACGTGTTCGTCTCAAGGCTCTCACCTATTCTTTTTCTATGAAAATTCGACGAAATTTCGTCCGTGAGTCGTCGGAAATAGCAGACGAAATGCCGAGGAACAGTGTAGTCGGAAAATCAATCGTGTTCCAGACGAAACTCAGGCGATAGTGTTCGCCTGAAATTTTAGACCTAAATCCCAATTTCATTTCCAAAGTTAAGCGGGTCGATTTCCCTCGCACGAATTATTTTGCTGCTTTCCAAGAAACCCTACCCCCTTGTTTCTCTCTTGAAACAATTTATTTCGTTCCAAGAAATTTTCCTTTGTCATATCTGGGATTTGGCTGCGCTTCAATGAGGATAATTTTTCTTCTTCCGTGTATCTAGTTTCCCCTAAAGAAACAGGACCATCTGAGTTTCGGAAAGAGTGAGTTCTCTTGTACGATTTTGGATGCTCTTGTGTGTGTGAGAGAGATTGTGGATGTTTTTACACATACAATTTTCTCTTTCCGTCTGTAAATGTCTTATTGATGTACACATAGGTTTGGAGTTAATTTGTCATGTATTGAAAAATGAGTTTTGGGGTGTTTGTTGATTAGGATTTTTCCTTAAAACTTTCATTTTAGTGGCTTTTGTGTGGCGAGAATAGTGTGAAGATATGGATAATATTACACTCTTGGCATTTGGGATTTTCGATGGGTTCCTCTTCTTGAATTTTGATTTTCTGTTCTTTCTTTTTCTCTTTGTTGCAGGAAATGCTTTTGCTCTGTTTCTATTCTTGGTGCCATTGTGAGTATCCCCTAACTCCATGAGAATGCCTTTGTGTGTTCGTGTGTGTGTTTTTCAAGCTTTTGTACTGTTTCTTTTCTTGACTGCATTCTGGGTTTTTCTCAATCTCTACAAGAATTGTTGTGTGTGTAAGTATGTATGTGTTTCAATTAATAATCAGTAAGGTATGAGTAAAATATGGGTTTGAATCATGGGCTCTAAGTTCATTTACTAAGAAAAGAATAAAAATTAAACATGTGTTAATATTATCTTGTACCAAAAAAACTGTTGCACTTAATGTTCCACCCCTTTTTTTTTTTAGCAATCAACACTTTGGGATTCATGTTATCATACTTACTGATATGTCCTTGTTTCTCAAATTCCTTGCAGTTGTGTAATCTGAAAGATTTGAGCCTGTTGAAACAACTAAAACTTCGGGTATGTTTCTTTTGATTTTGTTCAGTAATTTAACTTATTTTTGCATCTCTTATACATTTTAATGTGTTAATGTCAGCATCTCGGGTATGAACAACTAAGTATTATCCTTATTACAAATGTCTTTTATATCAGATATCTTATGGTCTTGATGGCAAGAGGGGACTTCATTCGATGTGATAATTGATGGATCTTGGAAGACAGTTGTTGGGAAGGTATTAAGGTAATCAATAGAATAAATTCAATCTTCACTAACTGGGTGTTGTCATTTTAAGTTAAATGCTATTGTTTCCGACAATCTGTGGTACTAAAGGAGGATTTTAATTGTGGCGAAAATTTGCTTTATAGTAGGAGGTTTAAACTTTGTGATCATCTCTTTCTTTTATCAGGTTTTAAAATCTAATGAGTCGTATTTAATGGATGAATGAGTACTCACATGAGAAAAACCAAGTATTAGGAACTACTTCATGTAGCATTTTGAAGGGCTAATAATTTTATTTCCCCATTCTACCAGAAAAAGAAAAAGAAACCTATGATGGGGTGAGATGTCTGTTGTTGCTGTGAGGTTTGTCTCTTGTGGTGATATTGTCGATTGTTGTTACTTCTTTTACTAGGCTTATTTTTCCCTTGAGAAGCTGGTAACTTGTTCTTTTACTTTGACAGAGTTTAGTTATTCCAGTTGCTTTTTATCATGGGTATCACATATTTTCAAGTCTTACTATCATTAGTTTGTTTGTAGAACTTAGAGATGTGTTTATCTTGTTAAACTGTTAAAGAGGACTTTTAATTCTAAATCTTTAAACATGAAAGATGCTGCGAATTAATAGTTTATTTCTTGTGAATGCCAATGTTCTGTGCAAAATAGCCAAATTTTGGTTCAGGTATTTAAACAGAGCTAGTGGCTGGAAGTTCTGTAATGCAAACCATGAAAGGAGTTGTTTGAGGCTTTGAGACCATGTGCAGTTTCATTGAAGTGGATTGTTGTTTTTTTGCATGTTTCTGCCGAATATGTGATGTAAACACTATTTTTTCATAGTCTCTTATGACAGAAATGCTGCTCAGTATTTATTTGGTCTTTTAAGCATTTTTCATAATGACAGAAATTGACCTGGTGCACTTGTAACTGCCCACTGAGTTGTGTAACTACTACTTGTATATTTTATACTTGAATTTGAGTGGTGTTAGCTTATTTCCAAGAATTTAAATTTGATATGTGGACAAGCCATACTAAATGTTGACTGATTTTCATTGTATATTATAATATTACCAAGAATGGTTTTTTGGAATTTTAAATGCTTTTTGTGCTTGTTTTTTTTTTTCATGCAAATTGGACCTGTGTTGAGGTTCGTTAGTTGCAAATTGGAGCTGATTTTTTTTTTTTTTTTGGAATATTGGAGTTGCTGAGATTGCTGCTGCGTGGAGTATCCTAACTTAGTTGTAAGACAAAAGAGGAAAATAGCTAGAAGTCAAAAGCTGAAAAGAATGGGAAACTACTAATCAAAGTAAGTATTTAATTTCTGTTAATTGATTCTTATATTATCCAAATCAATTAAATATTACATGTGTTTAATTTATATTATATGTTATCCAAATCAATTAAATATTACATGTGTTATAATTGATTTATGTTAATTGATTGTTAGATTATAGTTCAATTAAATAGGTTTAGCAAATAATGTGAAGGATATGGTTTTCTTAGTGAGCCACATTAATCATAGCCCATGAAAGTCACTCCACCCCTTTAATTTCATACTTTGTACGAAAGTAAATTCATTTGCATACTAAAACATGTTATCTTATAAACATTTAAATGGGAAAAGGTAAAATCTGATATATATTTTTTCTGTTTTGAACTTACTTTTATCACTTTTGTTCTTTTTTTTTTAACACAATAATACATAATATTATTTATAAAAATGTTAATACGTTAAATAGGTATATACATAATATTAGCGTTGTATATATAAGTTTTTGTTATGATTTCTGAGCTTTGTGAGAGTATTTCTTTATTTATTTGTTACTTGAGTGTGTCTCTAGTAAGTTTGTCTTGCAGTTGCCCTTTATTTTATGTGGCGCCAACTGCAGCCTTTGTTGGAGAGTAATGTTGCATATAATTTGATTGAAATGTATATAATTCTTTCCAACTAATGAATGTTTGATTTATAATATGTGATGCTTATGTTGCTAGAGCCTAGAGTACTTTCTGGATGATATATATTAGGGATGATTACGAGTAGCCCTAACCCCTGAAGTTTAATCAATTGCGATAAATAGGATTTAACTCCAACTTATATTAGGGATTATTACTTAATATATAACTCCAACTTATATTAGGGATGATTGCAAGGAGAGTTTTTTTTTTCCTTGTTGAATTATGTTGTTTTTAGTTTGATTCTTGAATTTGAAGATTCTTGCATGAGCATTTGGAATTTCTGAAGTTTATATGTTTAGTTAGTTTATGGCCTAGAGCGTTTGTTGAGTTTGTTTAAATTCTTAAATTCAAGTGGAATTGGTGCTTATTTGATTGATTTTTGTTGTATTTTATGTTCTGTCAGATCGATGAACAAGCAAGTGAAAAGGAATTTAGAAGAAGCAAGTGAAAAGGAACAAGACTACTATGACGTGTTTGTTTTGTGTTTTGGAAAAAAGGTTATCAGATTGAAACTTGTAGCACTCCTTTTATTATTTAGAAACTCTCAAGTTGTTAGAATTTGTCAAATTTTCATGTACGAATTTATCTACGTAGGATTTGGAATTATAATGTTGCTGGATGTTCTTGTATGAATTTATTGTTGAAGGATTGCAATTATAATGTTGTCAAATTTATCTATATTATTAAATTTCAAATCATCGTTTTTATATGGATACAATTGACAAAAAATGTTATTAAAAACAGGTTAAAAATAAAAATTTAGAAAATATATTATAAAAAGAAAATACATTTGCGACGAAAGAGTTCGTCTGGATTTATAATAAAAATAGTAAAATTCTAAAAGTTCGTCTGAAAAATAATAATAAAATTAATAAAATTCTGAAAGTTCGTCTGAAAGTTCGTCTCAAGTTTGTCTGAAAAATAATAATAAAAATAAAATTCTAAAAAGCTCATCTGAAAGTTCGTCTGAAGTTCGTCTAAAAAATAATATTAAAAAATGAAATTCTAACAAGTTCGTTTGAAAGTTCGTCTGAAAAAATTGGT
Source organism: Lantana camara (assembly GCA_037501455.1). Lineage (NCBI taxonomy): Eukaryota > Viridiplantae > Streptophyta > Magnoliopsida > Lamiales > Verbenaceae > Lantana > Lantana camara. The sequence continues at coordinate 93,786,510 of CM074857.1, read as the reverse complement.
TCGTCGGAAAGTTCGTCGGAATAATATTGGACCGAAATGTTGTCTTGGTACGTTTCGTCGGAAATTCGTCGAACAGTTGGCCGGGAAGTTCGTCGGGAGTTCGTCGGAAAAATAGTTCGTCGGAACTCTCTAGATCTCGGACGACATAATTGTTCGTCGGAATTTGGCCGGAAAGTTCGCCGGAATACATGTTCGTCGGAAATTTGGTCTGAAAGTTCGTCTGAAATATGTTCAGACGAGTGTTTTTCAGACGACTTGAAGTTGGTCGGAATTTCGCCGGAAGTTCGTCGGAAATTGAATTTTCCAGACGAACTCGTCTGGAATTTCGTCTGAAAAGTTCGTCTGGAAATGGCTGTTTTTTGGTAGTGCTAACATGTCGGTATATACATTTCTTCCACAATCATCATCTTCATTTCATGCCAAACCATACATTTTTACTTCCTTGCTCCACCGAACCAAAACCTCCAAAAAGGAAAGGGAAGATTTCATTAAATTCATCAAGTTTTCCAAGAGAAATTATGATTTTGGGAGCTCATTCATCATTCTAGCTTCATCTTCTTCTTCTATTTTCTTCCAAGGTAAAGATGGAGATATATGTGATTTCTTGATAATATTTCTTGAAGTTAGGGTTAGGATCTTAATGGGATAACTTGTGTTTTAGTTGTTAAAAACATGATTATAAGCTTTAGCCTTGAATTTCATGTATGAATCTTGAAGATTATGGAATTATATGGTAATTTGATATTTGAGCTTGAAGTGAGAATTGTGATGATCAAGGCATGAAACATGTGTTTATATTGGGTTTTATTACCTCTCAAGCATGTATATATATTTTCCTTCATGAATTATAATGTTTGGAAATGAATTATGATGACTATGGTGGGATTTGAGTGTGTTCGTGCTTCCCCTGTTCTTCTGCATCTTCTGCGTAACGGGAACGACCCTTCCCGTTCCCTTTGTAAATGGGGAACGGCCGTTCCCATAATGTGAACAGTGTGCATGGCGGCGAGGATGGGAATGACCGTTCCCATTTTGGCTTGCAAGCCGGAACGGCCGTTCCCATCTTCGGGGAGCACTTCGGGGAGACGGGAACGACCCTTCCCACTTTGAACTAAAACCTGGAACGACCGTTCCCACCCCACTGACAGAAGAAAACATTCTGCATAAAATTACATTTTTAGCCCCTCGATCCGACGACTTCTTTGACCCCAAATTGTTATTATATGATTGATTACATGCCAAAACGTGATATTTAGATGCCACCTTGTTTATTGCATGATGTCTCGTTACTTAGCCACGCCGTGTGTCTTATAGGTGATATTGCTCTTGAATTGTGGTCTCATGCACGTACATTGTCCCGTTTCTTATCCAGTTATTCTCCAGGGCGAAGATTGTGGATCATGAGCACGTTCACGCATTCATGAGTCGTGTGTCGCCTGTCAGGTGAGGTTTAATTTCTAGCTAAATAGAACCCATACTCCTAATATGTGATCTTTCGGCCAAAGGTATTTATATTTATACTTTCCATGAAATCATTTATCATTTCAAGTCATGTTTCAAGCAAGCAAGCCATGATTGTTCATGTTCACGATTTCAAGCATGTTTAGGCGAGTAGCATGACCGTTCACGATGGGCCCGAGGGTAGTGACTTGAGCCAACCGGGAAAGCATGGGCTGACGGGTAACTCTGGCACTATCTTCACCACATTTGGGATCACCCCTGAATCCACTAGGAGGTTAGTGGATGAAGGAGCTCCGGGCTTAGGGATTCATGTACCCTCTGCTCAACATGCATGGATGTTGGGGCCTTGCAATCCCATCCTCAACCGGAGGAAGAAAGAGACTGGGGATGAATCCGGCACCGCGGATTGTCCTCGGGTTATTGCATGATTTCCATTCCATGAGCATGTTATATGATTACACATACACGATTGCACGATAATTGAATTGCATGATCACTTATTGTTAATAATCAAGCAAGCATGTTCATGTACATTTGGAGTTCGGTTGGAGACCGCCCTTACTTACCGGGGCCATGTATTGATTGCATGAAAAGAACAAGTGTTTAATATTGATAGTTGTATTCTCGGGCGAAGGGTATTTTATCCTTAAACTTATGAATGTATCTTTTATAAACCTTTAACCGAGAATATAACTTGCATGTTATCTGCACTAATATATATGTAAACCCCTCACTCGGTCTTCACAGACTGACGCCTCCACCTTTCAGGTTATTGCAGGTGCACGCTAGGCGGGGAGTGAGTCGAGTCCAATCCATGTAATCGAGTCAAGCACGGTGCATGTTGTTCACTTGTCTAGTTATTGTTCAAGGAATTATGTTTAATGCTAATTGTTTGTATTTAAAGATGATAATGTATTGATATGATAAGTTAGAATATCTTTTATCTGGTAAATGAGAAATGTCATGACATGATAAATGGAAATACTTGATAGAAGCTAGTTTTTGCTTCCGCCTTATTTTGTTGAATGTATAAGTAATCCCGCCTAGCTTGTTGTGTATTGCATTGTCACCCGTTCGCTATAGGTTGGTTCATGTATGGATTGGTCGTTTCGTATGTGGATTGACCTATAGTGCGGGGGTGTGGTACCTCCACGTGTTAAGGGGTGCTACAACATGTGTAAAGAAAAAAACAAAACGAGCAAGAGAATTCTCCCAAATTCTTGAAGCCATGTAGATTGGGCGTAATCTCTCTTTCACGCGTAAGAGAAAAAATTCGGACCCCTTAGCCTATAAATAGGGCTAGGGTTTCGAACCCCTCAAGTCTAGTTGGAATCGGATTCCAACTTTGACTTTTCTTCTATTTTCTTTCTCTCCAAGTAATAGGAATCTTATTCAAAATAAGATATCTATTCTTCTAGAAAGAGAGTTCCTAATTAATTAGGAATATTCAGTTATTCTAATAATAATTAAATATCTTATTCCAATAATATTTATTCTAATCATATTAGAATTAATATTTACTAGAATAATAAATAGAAGATATTAAATATTTATTTATTTATTTATTCTAATCAAATTAGAACAACTAAATAATTAAATACTTAAATACTTAGAATTAATTCCATGAAGGGCTTTAGAATTAATTCTAACGAGCTAAAATTAATTCTCGAATTAATTTTATTTAGCTTTATAATTAATTCTCTTAATTAATTATATTTGGGATTTATAATTAATTCTCCTTATTAATTATATTTGGGCTTTCTAATTTAATTCTCCAATTAATCAACACATGGTCCAATTTCACAATCGGACCACACGCCCAACTCGAGCTCACGTGCCACACATGTATATTTACATGTGTGGTCTCGTTTTAATCAACTATTTGACCTTTCCTTCAATACCCTTTGAACTTGGCATTTGTGTGTGACCCCCTAGGTTCATTTTCAGTTAGCAGTGAGACTAATACGCTTTATTAGTTCAAAGATTACACGACCATAGTCTAGCCACAGGTGTGTGACCCCTACCAGAACAATGAATATATATTCGAAAGAACCTTTCAGTCAATGATAGCTTTTGAGGTACGATCCTCCTACCATCCCATCTCTCGATTAAGATCTAAGGTATGGGAATAACGAGAGCCCTACTAATCTCAATCTTAAAGTAAAGTTCATTTCATATCCATTTGATCTCCATCCAAGAAACTCTTTTCTTGATGTCTTGATCTACTACCTCGGTCGAGGGTTTAGGATGCCATATGAACGACTTATGCAATAAGAGATCTTCTTGTATTAAAGCAAGTGCAGGTCCTTTGTTGATTCTCATATGCTTCCCTGTGCCACTTGTGCAACCCCAGCATAAGCCTTGAATCAGCTGTCTCGGGGACATCCTTTAAAGCTTATACCAAAGACTATAGAGTTAGCCCACAAAGCATCAATGGAATCTCAAGTCAAAGGATTACTTCACTCACGCCATTGAGATGTGAGATATTTCCTAATCTGGAAGTTTCCTCTTCCTGAAGTGGAAACTTCCTTTCCCATTTAGGAACCTTCTCACGCGGAACACCTCAATGTACCCGTTCTGAAAACGAGCACCCTTATGTATTGCGTACGCATCAACTTATGCACTTTACACCCCATGAAACAGGATGATCCTTCTTAAGGACGCAATCCCACGAGCAAGTCTCAGTCGAGCCTAATCAACACTCCCACTGTTTGTTGGAATCATTGACTTGGAGTGGTTTCTAATCCGGCCTTGAGTTAGGGCTTGTTTCATGTGCCATTCACCTAATGACAAAGTCCCTAACAGCCTAATAGATTAGGGGAGTTCTAATACATGCGCACATAATGGAAACACACAAAACATGTATTGCATATAAAGAAGTGTTTGGATATGATAATAATTAATCGTATATTATTCAAAGATTGTCTGTTATATAAGGAAAGTCCCAAAGCAGATTACGTTGAATCGGCTTTCTAGGGCACTATTCCTAACATAATATTGATCATGACTCGGCGAGTGAGCGTGCACATTCTCCAACCAAACTCCGACCGTGTACAACATTTGATTGAAATTATTGAAAACGCGATCATGCAAGTTAATTAATCATTTCATCATTCATTTCATTTTATTCATTCATTTCATTTATTGACATTTCACGTGAAAATACGATCCAACCTTCTCCCTCCCCTAGTCGGGCCTGCAGACCCGAACCAGTCCATTAATAATGTTGAGACGGGGGCTCATGACTCCTACCTGCTCCTTCGGTGGATTTACCACTGGCTCAAGAATAACTTGCCTTCCCTGTCTTCCTCGAGTCGTGCGAAAGATTCTCAAAGGGTACTACGTGCTAAGGGGTTGCCCGATGGCCCAATGTCGTGCTGATATCCAAGCCCACGTTTTCCCAGGCCCAATGATAAGAACATGATTGTGTATTGTCTCGCCAAAACATTTCAAGTGATTACATCATTTCATTTCATTGTAAAAGGTTCATTTTCTTGAAAGCATTACTCAAAGATTCTTTGAAAACAATATAGATGTATAATAAGGTTTTTGGCCAAAACAATCACATCCGGGTTACATGGTTTGATACATAACCAGAACGGAAAACACCCTCACCTGGAAGACGATGATACAAGGATACGAGCTGTACTGGGTGCCTATTTGATCACGACATCTCTACCCTAGAGACAAACTGTACAAGAAGGAAAACAATGTGTACTCGTGAGATACGACTCAATATGAAACCAAATAGGACGCACGGAATTCGTGGAATGATATGCAATGACATGCTACTCCATGATAGTGTTCATGTGCACCACTAATGTTCCACGTATCAAATAAGCATATAATTCAAGTGTACGTGTGATATATGGTCGTGCAATAGAATATTAAAACATATTTAAATCACTCAATCAAGTATACAAGTCATATAAATCACATATGGGGGTCAAGGAAGTGAAAGGAATGCAAGAAGAGAGGTTTAGGCAAAGTTTAGCAAAAGATGACAGTTTTCAGAAACACGCAAGCTGTAGAAAGTTGGGAATATCTTAAGTTCTAGAAGTTAGAATGGAGTTTGGTTTGTTGGGTATGAAACTAGACAAATAGTCCTTTCCAAGGATATATGACTCAAATCGTGGTTCAAAGCGAGGTGAAAATAGCGTAGGCCCGAAGTTGGATGAATGCAGATTTTTGATGAAGTGGCGACACCAATAAGAATTGATTATATCTCACAAACCAGAAAAGATACTGAGGTGATTCCAACTGCAGAATACTCTAGACTTTAAAAGGTTTCTATGGTTAAAATTTCAGGTCAATCGGAGTTTGTTTGGGTAGGTAACGAAGAACAAAACAGTGCATCTGTGCAGGCAGGCCCGTGTCACCCTTCAAGGCAAAAGAGAGACACGGGCGTGTCTGAGTACAGGCGTGAAAAAGGCTTGAGACACGGGCGTGTCTTATTTTATTCATTGGGGGTGACACAGGTGTGTCACACCCCTGCGTCCAAGCTCCAAGGCCTGTAACAATGGCGGAAAACGAAGAAAAACAAGGCAACAACACCACCAAGACCCCGAATCACACGAAAATCACACCACGGAGCATATATAACATGTAGATCACATATTTACACATAAGAGCTCCCGAAGCGAGCTCAAACACGTAAATCTCCCAACCTGGCACTATTCATCTTCTTCCCCAATTAGGCAAATAACACGTATCCAAGGTACGAAGGAGGTATTAAATCGAAGCACGTAATGAAAGAAACACAAATCTTACCTTAGTTCGTTGATCGGACGGTTGGATCTTGCGAAACCCGAGCTCATGGCTTGGAGCCAAAATGGGGAAAATCTTCTCCCTCTCTCTCTCTTCCTTGCTTGCTCGATCAAATGAGGGGAAAGGGAAGGCTGTTTCAGTCTTTAAGGCTGAAATGGGTCAGGCAAACGGGTAAGGTCAACGGTATCCGGCCCGTTCAGATCGGATTTTAAAACGGTAGGGCGATCAAATGGCTTTAGAAAAAATAAAAGGTTAATCCATTGAATCCGAATCATCGAAACAAACTCACTGAGAAGGTTGGAATTCGAATTCGAATTCCCGATCTCAAGATAGCCATGAATGGCCCAAACACCCTAATTATAATTAGGTCCCTAACTTGCAAATATTGGACAATTGAGTCCAAATACATTTTAAATAAATTCTAAGGCGCATAAAACTCGAAATTAAATTACAAATTGACATTCAAGGCATGCGAGGGCATATAATTCACAGAATACGGAATTAAACTCTCTCGTGACGTCGTACCTGGCTTGCCGAAGAGACGGGGCGCCACAGTATTTCGACCAATCACAAAGTTTCAAAAAACAAAAAAACTCAACTTGTGCTTTTATAATATATATAGAAAAATCCAATCCAAGTCCATATTTAATTGAGTTGTGGTTTTGGATAAAAAATAAATATATGGGTTTGGATGGGGTTGGGCTAATTAAAAATTAAGGTTTGGGTTGAATATTCCCTACCCAAATGACAGGTCTAAGCACAGATGAAAGTCCGTCAAGAATGCCTTTGAGGCCCCTCTACATCCCATTCGTGAAACAATTTAGACTCCCAAAGAAATATTAGATAAGTCCCAGGTTTGGTGTGCCCTTGGACACCTGAAGAGGGCATGATGCGTATTCTTAGACTCCTCCCCAAAAATGAGGCAGCCTAAGCCTATTGATATGTTGTAGTGTCTCTATTGACACCATAAATTAATTATTACTTTCTTTTATTTTTTGTTTACTATTATGTACAGTTTATTTGTTGTTTTCTGCTAATGACACGTGTCTAGTCATAAGACTCAAAACCTTGTATATATAGACCCAATTGGGCAATTAGTAAACAAGTCAGTTTTTCTTTCAGATCTAATCTTTTCCCTCTTTATCGAATTACAGAAGTTATCATGGTATCAGTTGTATATTTCTAAAACTCTTTCTGCAACTTCCATGGCGAATCAAACACCAATCGCTCAATCCACAACGGCAGAGCCATCAATTCCTCCCTCTAGCAATTATTTTCTGCACGCAAATGAGAACCCGACCTTGGTTATTGTTTCTACACCCCTGATTGGTTCGAATTACCACACTTGGGCCAGAGCCATGAAAATGGCTCTCCTGTCGAAGAATAAGTTTCAGTTTGTCACGGGTGCTATCGCTATGCCTTCTGTCACAGATCCGCTCTATCCATATTGGGAACGATGTAATACGACAATACTCTCTTGGCTTTCGCACTCTCTCTCCCCTTCAATCGCTCAGAGCGTACTTTGGCTGGATAAATCTTCCGACGTCTGGTCTGATCTTCGAGATCGATTCTCACATGGGGATGCATTCCGGATTGCTGAATTGCAGGAGGAGATCTATTCAATTAAGCAAGGTGACAATTCTGTTTCCGATTTTTATACCCAACTGAAGATACTATGGGATGAACTCTTCATGTTTCGCCCAATTCCTTCATGCTCCTGCCGAAATCCTTGTACCTGTGGTGCTCTCGTCACTTTCCAAACATATCAGCAGAATGACTGTGTTATTCGCTTCTTGAATGGATTACATGATCGATTTTCCACTGTGAAGTCTCAAATCATGCTTTTGGATCCTCTTCCGCCTCTGAATAAGGTTTTCTCGATGGTTCTCCAGCAAGAACGTCAATTCTCATCCTCTACCGATCATAAGACGTTTGCTGCCTCTTTCAATCGTCCTGCCAACAACAGATTTCAGCCTGCTTCTGGTTCACATACGTTCAAGAGTAATGTGCCTTCATCTGCCAAGAAGTCTGATCTCTGTTGTTCCTATTGCAAGAAAACAAATGCAAATCACACAGAAGCTACTTGTTACCGGAAGCACGGCTTTCCGCCCAATTTCAAATTCCGAAATCCTGCAGCGGCAGCCTTCTATGCACAGGGTAACAGTTCTGATCATTCTATCTCTACTGTTGAATCTGTTTTACCGGTTCCTCCTCAGGTTAATCAGGACTCTCCTGCTGTGTCTTTTACTACGGACCAACATTAAAAGTTGCTTGCATTGATCCAGTCATCCCCCAATCCGCACACTGTCAATCAAATATCTTCTCAGTCACACAGCCAATGCCCTCTGACTCCCACTTTTACTCCAGGTCTATCTCACATGGTCTCTTGCTCCATGTCTTCTTCATCTTGGATCCTTGACACGGGCGCGACTGACCATATATGTTTTTCAATTACTTCCTTCACACATGTCCATTCCATCAACCTAATTCCTGTTCGATTACCAAATGGCACTCAACTCACAGCTCATCAGGCTGGCACAGTTTCTTTTAGTGAAAACTTTTATCTTACAAATGTTCTCTATATTCTAGCTTTTAACTTTAACTTAATTTCTGTCACCAAACTGACCTCATCTCTACATTGTTGTTGTGTCTTTCAAAATAATTCTTGTCTTATTCAGGACCTGAAAACGTGGAGGACGATTGGTTTAGCTAATGTTAAAGACGGCCTCTATGCCTTGGTGAAGCCTGCCCCAACACCACTCTCTCCAACTTCTTCAGCCAACAACATTTACTCAACTGTATCTACAGATTTATGGCACTATAGGCTAGGTCATTTGTCTGACTCTGTACTGTCTACCATACACACGATATGTCCCACAATTCCTTGTAAAAACAGTTATTCTACTTGTGATATTTGTCAGTTTGCAAGACAAAGAAAGTTACCATTTTCTTCTAGCACTTCTGTGTCATCTACTGCTTTTGCATTATTGCACGTTCATATTTGGGGTCCGTACTCAACACCATCTGTACACCGACACTCTTATTTTCTCACGATCGTAGATGATTACACTCGTTTCACTTGGGTGGCTTTGATGAAACATAAATCTGAAACTCGATCTCATATTGAGTCTTTTATTCCCATGGTGGAAACCCAATTTTGCACAAAAGTTCAGTGTATTCGATCAGATAATGGACCTGAATTTTCCATGTCTGCCTTCTACTCCCAAAAAGGAATTATCCATCAAACATCTTGTGTTGAGACCCCCCAACAAAATGGTGTCGTTGAGAGGAAACACCAACACATCTAAAATGTTGCACGAGCTCTCTTTTTCCAATCTAACATTCCAAAAAATCTTTGGTCATACTCCATTACTCATGCTGTCCACATCATCAATCGTTTACCCACCCCACTCCTTAATAACAAAACTCCTTTCGAGATGCTATATAATAAACCACCTACATACACTGATCTTAGGGTTTTTGGTTCTCTATGCTACTCCTCCACTCTCTCCAGCAACATAACTAAATTCGATCCTAGCCGTAAGTGTATTTTTCTGGGTTTCAAGCATGGCACTAAAGGATACATACTTCAAGACGTCTCTACTCTGGACATTCTTACATCGAGACATGTCCAATTCTACGAGCACATCTTTCCTCTTTCCGTTCAGAAAACACCACATACTCCACTTCCGCTTCCGAATGATATCTCTGCTATCACTTACTCTGATGTCTCTGACACTATCTCTCCAGAAAATGTTACCACTCCCTCTGTAATCACACCCGTTGATCATACATCTCAACCAAGCAGTCATTCTGTTCCACTTCGAAAATCTACCAGACAACGCAATGCTCCATCTTACCTAAAAGACTTCCATCTTTCTATGTCCACTTCACAAGGCTCGGCTGTCAACCAATCCTCCACAGGTAGTCTCTATCCATTATCTTCTGTATGCTCATATGATAATCTTTCTGGCTCTTTTAAGCACTACACACTCTCCGTCACCACTCACACTGAACCTAAAACATATGCCCAAGCCATCAAACATGATGCCTGGAAAGATGCAATGCAAAATGAGATTGAGGCCCTGCAGTTGAACTACACTTGGGAATTGACTGATTTACCCAAAGGAAAGCATCCTATTGGTTGTAAATGGGTGTACAACATAAGGCCGATGGAACCGTGGAACGTTTCAAAGCTCGCCTTGTGGCAAAAGGGTATACTCAAACTGAGGGCCTTGACTATTTTGATACATTCTCTCCAGTAGCCAAGATCACGACTATTCGTTTGCTTCTTGCTTTGGCTTCCATCAACAATTGGTTTTTGCAACAGCTTGATGTCAATAATGCATTTCTCCATGGTGACTTGGATGAAGAAGTGTTCATGACCTTGCCCCCGGGATTTACTTCTGAAAAGCCTAATCAAGTCTGCAAATTAACCAAGTCCCTCTATGGTTTAAAGCAGGCCAGCCGATAGTGGTTCTCTAAGCTATCATCTGCTCTTATTTCGCAAGGTTATACACAGTCAAAATCAGATTATTCACTATTTGTTCGGCAAGGAGACTCCACTTTTACTGCTCTGCTCGTTTATGTCGATGACATAATTCTTGCTGGAAATTGCATTTCTGATATTGATCATATTAAATCTTTCTTAGATGATGCTTTCAAAATAAAAGATCTTGGAGAACTAAAATTCTTTTTAGGTTTGGAAATTGCTCGATCTTCTGCGGGTATTTCAGTCTCTCAACGCAAGTATGCTCTTGAGTTGCTCGTTGATTCTGGCTATCTTGGCAGCAAACTCGTCACAACGCCCATGGATTCCTCACTCAAACTAAGTGCTCATTCTGGCACTCCATTGCAGGATATCTCTGGTTATCGACGCCTCATTAGACGACTACTTTACCTTTGTACAACTCGGCCCGACATTGCCTTCGTAGTCCACCATCTCAGTCAGTTTTTGTCGTCTCCTACAGACATACATCTTCAAGCTGCCCACCGTGTGTTACGCTATGTCAAGTCTGCGCCAGGACAGGGATTATTCTACCCCTCTAATTCTTCTTGTCAGTTAAAAGCCTTCAGTGATTCCGATTGGGCTGGGTGCCTCGATACACGCAAGTCCGTCACAGGTTTTTGTCTTTTCCATGGGGATTCCCTAATTAGCTGGAAATCTAAAAAGCAGTCTACCATCTCCAAGTCTTCTTCAGAAGCTGAATACCGGGCTTTGGCCTCCACCACATGCGAGATTCAATGGGTCCTCTATTTGCTACATGATCTTCACATTCAACATCTTTCACCAGCTGTAATATACTGTGACAATAAGTCTGCAATCCAAATTGCTGAAAACCCAACATTTCATGAACGGACGAAACACATCGAGATTGACTGTCATCTGGTCCGCGATAAGCTACAATCTGGTGTTATACACTTGCTTCCGCTCCACACTTCTATTCAAACAGCTGATATCTTTACCAAGCCCCTTGCTATCGGACCGTTTCAGGCTCATCTCTCCAAGCTGGGTCTGAAAAATATATACACCCCAGCTTGCGGGGGGTATTGACACCATAAATTAATTATTACTTTCTTTTATTTTTTGTTTAATATTATGTACAGTTTATTTGTTGTTTTCTGCTAATGACACGTATCTAGTCATAAGACTCAATACCTTGTATATATAGACCCAATTGGGCAATTAGTAAACAAGTCAGTTTTTCTTTCAGATCTAATCTTTTCCCTCTTTATCGAATTACGGAAGTTATCAGTCTCCATATCAGATGAGATTAGAGGTTGAAGAAAAGATGTCATGACTCAACCTCTAAATGAAAGATTTAATTTTTGGCATCACCTGCAAACTCCAAATCTTCGCCCATGGCATAAGCTAGAATGGATCTGTGATTCATTAATAATATTGTTCTCAGCCGCCTCAAGGTTCAAAGTCAAAATGATAAGGATAAAAAATCTAAAACACAAAGCTATCTTTTCGATAAATCATCCCCAAAGACATTAAGAATTGCCTCTACGTTGCCAATTAGAAAGAAGACGCCCTCGACATATGGATGATTCCATTGCAATCTCCCCGACAATCATGACTAGAAATTCACACCTTCCAAACTAACCCTTCAAATAAAAAAACAAATCAATACATTTTTGGATCTCTTCAACATTATTTTTACAATTCAAACCATATGCAAAGCATTGTCATAGATTTCAGGCCACCACAAGGTATCATTCATATTTGATCTACATATATATATATATATATTCATTTTAAATTTTTTTCCTAACATCCGAGGTAAACAGTTTGGGTAATAAAATATTAATATAATAATTGGAACGTCTTGGTTCTCTTTAATTCGTTTAATTACTTTGTTTTGATTTGTTTTTATTTTCTTTCTATAGGTCTTATTTTTTCCTTGTAATTATAAGCCTTGGAGATAGTTTATTATTACTTTCTTTTTTCTAATATTTTAAGCAATCAAAATTTTCATTATTTTTTAAAAATATGTTTTAATCCTTTTCTAACGTTTGGTGAAACATCTATAATTAATTTTATTTATTCAATTCATATTCATTAGCAATTGTTTTATGTATCTTTGTCTACTTGTTATATTATTGTTGTGATCGTTGTTTTGTTTTGATAAATTTGATTATCATTCTTACTATATTTTTTATTTTGATTTTGCTCTTTATTTAAAGTATTTTTTAATTGAACTTTTGAAGGTTTGAGAAATTTCTTTGATTAAGTTAAGAAGGGGTACCAATGACAAATGAGATGCGGGCTATATAATCCTTACCCCTAGGACTGCGGTTGCAAACCCGGTACCTCGCCAAAATGGGTATCTTAGTGATCCCAAGTTGTCCAGGGTCCTGCCTCCATAACGTGTTCCTTAGCTGAAGAGTCAGCGAAATCGAAGGGAAAGGTGCCTTTACGAACTTTGGAAGACTAAAAAAATTCCAAGCTCTCGAATGAACTTCACCATATCTTGAATGGACGGTGTAGCACCTAATACCCAAAACTGCGTTCTTTGATTTGCACTTTTTTTATGTTTTTATTGGGGTTAATTCCAAACACTCCCTATTCTTTAGGATTAAATTCTTTTTGTCTTTTAATTTTTGTATAAGTAGGATTATCTCTTTAACCTTTATAAAATGTAAGACTTAACTCCTATAAAACCTGTTGTGACTAATAAACTTGTCTGTCACTTTTTTGGAATAATATTATTTAATTGAATTGAAATTATATGAGTAACATTAATTAGTATTTGATTAATAATATTTATATTATTTATCTTGACATTTATTATGTTGTAGAATGGTACTTTAAATATTGATGTATTTCTTGAATTAATTGCCATATTACCAAACTATATTTATTAGCAATGCAGTCATCTCTGTGATAAAAATATTAATTAGCAATGAATTGCATGCATATTATAAAAAGAATATCATATATACGAATATTATGTAATATAAGCATGGCATGATAAATTAATTGTTTAATATTTTGAAAGAATTTTTTAAACTTTTTAATGAAGTGGTAGTGACCAGTGTTCTCAGGACCGGACCGGACCGGACGGTCCGACCGCTGGAACCGTCAACCGGTCCAAGGAACGGTCCGGTCCATCCTCTAAAACCGGACTGACTCAAAACCGTTCTATTTTGAGAGAACCGGTAAAAACCGCGGTCGGACCGTTTAAACCGACGAACCGTTCGCGGGTCATATGGTCCGACCGGTTTAGAAAATATTTTTTTTTTAAAGATTTTTTTAGTTAAAATTATTAAAAATTTAGAAAATAAACCTTAAATTATTTGATTTTCAACTTTTTTTGTTATTGTATTATGCAATTTCATATATTATGCAATCTTATGTGTTGCAATTTCATGTTTTGTAGAATAATCTTACATTATCATATTAGATTTAAATATGAACTAACAAAAAAATTGAAAATAAAATTTAAAAAATATATTATTTATTATCTCTAATATTTAATAATATTTATTTCATAATTATAACGTCACCGGTTCGACCACGGTTGACCCAACGGTTGAACCACTAACCCTTAACCCAGTTGATTTTCCGGTTCGCTTAACGGTCCGATCCTGAAAACATTGGTAGTGACTTTCCACGATATTGCAACGAAATTGAATCAGTGATTTTCGTTCCATTTCCCGCAACCGAGCCAACTCAATTTCTTGAAAGATATGCTAGTAACCGCAAACGGAAAACCATATTTCACATATATTGGCCCCAACTCATTTTGCAGTCAATTTTTTTTTAAATCAGATCTAACTTGATCCAACCGACCAATTACAATGGCAATCGTATTATTCTTGTAATTTGATTTTTCACATTTTCTGAATTTTCCACCAAGTATACGATAAATATAAAATATTCATCATCTTATTACACCGATATAATCGAATCAGCTTCGGATTAGAATTTTCTTTTCGAGACAAGTACCAAATGTTATTTTAGTGATCTCTCGGTTAAAAATACCACACATATTGAGACACTCTCACCGCCCACATGCGCAACTTGATTGTAACTTGTCTCCTATTTACGCAATTACGCATACATAAATCCCATTAATCCTCTCATAGAAAATGATCACTGTGTGAGTACTGAGAGACTCATCACATTTGCTTGGAGAAACATCAATGGGGGTTCCTAGCCCACCATTCTACTCACCGCTCTCCAAACCCACCCCCACCGCCGCCGCCTCCGCCACAACCACCGCCACCCTCCTAAAAAAGCCAAAACTCTACCCTCTAGCCATCGTCACCATCCTCTGCTCCATCTCCTACCTCTTCGGCGTCTGGCAACACGGCGGCACCACCACCCCCTCCTCCGCCACCACCACGCCCTGCTTCTCCACCCCCCCAAACACCACCACCACCACCACCAAAACCCACCCCTCCACACCAACCCCACAACTAAACTTCGCCGCCCACCACTCCGCCGAACACAGCAGCGTCGCCACCCTCCCCGCGGCCGCCAAATCATACCCACCTTGCGACGTCAAATACAGCGAGTACACGCCGTGTCAGGACGAAGAGAGATCGCTGAACTTGCCCAGAGAGAGACTAATATTCAGAGAAAGACACTGCCCGCAGAAGAACGAAGTGCTTAAATGCAGGGTGCCGGCGCCGCACGGGTATAAAAAACCGTTCGCGTGGCCAGAGAGCAGGGATTTAGTGTGGTACGCTAATGTACCGCACAAAGAGCTGACGGTGATGAAATCAGATCAGAATTGGGTACTGTTCGAGGGAGACAGGTTCAGGTTCCCGGGAGGTGGCACTATGTTTCCTAATGGCGCAAATGCTTATATTGATGATATTGGGAGGTTGATTAATCTCAAAGACGGGTCTTTTAGGACTGCACTTGATACTGGATGTGGGGTAAGTAAGCTTTTAATACTTTCTTCCAATTATACTAATTTCGAGTTTTTTTTTCCCGGTCACCCCCTGTGATATACCTAATTAGCAGTTCGAACCTTATGATTTGAAATATCTCAAAGCGAACCCTGTGATTATATTAAATTAACATTCAAAACCCTTGTTGTCACGACTGTAGGTTTTTGAGAGTTAATTTAGTGCTAATTTAACACGATCACAGGATTCGTTTTGAGGCATTTCAAATCACAGGATTTGGAGTACTAATTAGGTATACGTATATCACAGAATTTTTGGTACAATAAACTCTACTAATTTCTTCTACGAATTATTTTATTGATTGAGGGTAAGATGTGGAGATGATAGAATCGAATTCTGGTAAACTGAAGTGAATTTTGAAGCCATTGCTTAGGTGCTTACGTTTATACACGTATGGTAAAAAATTATGAATCACTAAAGATCGCTCTGCGGGTGGTCGAGCACAGGAAATGAGCTTTTTCTTTTCATTGAATTCTTGTATTTTGCCTCAGAGAAATCTAACACCTTTCTTTTGGACAAAAACCCATTGCATGAACCCTCACGAATACTTCACACGACACTGAAAATTTTAGCTCAGAGTCTGGCCGTCGGACTCAGACCCCAATCAATATATTTAATTTGTTATTCTCTCTAAATTTTTTACTAATCACACAGCCGTAAAGCATTCGTCCATCGACTATCGTCCTTTCATTATATCAGTTTGATCGAACTGAATTCGGACTAAAAGTACACGAGACGACCCAAATCCACAACTGAATTGAGGTTTGAGAGAGAGAGAGAGTAAATAATGGGCTTAATTATTACACGCTAGTTTGATAAAGTTAAAAGTATAATAGTTGATATTTCGAATATCCTCATTGAAACCCTAACCGAGTGTATTTTTTAAAAGTTCTGTAAATTTATTGTAAATTTCAAGTGCTACACCGTAAAGTTTCAACCTAGAAAGATTATATATAATTTCATCGAATTTTAGGGGTATTAAACTTATTTGAATTTGCCCTAACTAATATGGGGAATAATAAAATTAAATATCCATCAATGTATAGGTACGTAATTAATGATGTATTACGACGTAACCTCAAATCGAAATTGCACCAAGTGATATTTTCTCTTATATTAGCATCACTAGATCTTGAATTTATTAGTGCCTATAATTGTTTCATTTCCTGTTCTCAGTTATGCACTGTATAACCCTAGCTAACTCCACTATGTTTAACTAACTGAGCGGTTAGCCTTAAAACAAACAGAAAAAGAAGAAAGTTGATCGAATCTTACCCTTTTTTCTGATATTTGTTTGTTCTAATTTTATAGGTAGCGAGTTGGGGAGCTTATCTTTTGTCACGAAATATTTTGCCCTTATCTTTTGCGCCGAAAGATAGTCATGAAGCGCAAGTGCAATTCGCTTTGGAGCGAGGGATTCCTGCGTTGATCGGCATTATAGGCTCCAAAAGGCTTCCTTACCCATCGAGGGCTTTCGATATGGCTCATTGTTCACGTTGCCTCATTCCATGGGGTCAATTCGGTAAGATATATCCGTGTCTGTTTGGCATTTCGATTTGGATTTCTTGTTTCATTTATACATTTTAGATGGTCTTTCACTAAAGTTGATTATTCAAAATTATTAGACAGGTTTGTTTTTACGGTGCAGATACTTCCCATTAAGCCATCTACATGTCTTTTATACCCTTTTTAAATTAAATTTAGTTAAATACACCTAGTTTTGTTCTTCTATTAGAATACTATCATGTGACTTAATATGATTAAACGAGTCTTCCGTTGCTTGTTGAATAGATGGAGCCTACTTGATTGAAGTCGACCGAGTTTTGAGGCCAGGCGGATACTGGGTCCTTTCTGGTCCGCCAATCGGGTGGAAGCAACACTGGCAAGGATGGCAGAGGTCAATGGAGGATTTGAAAGCAGAGCAAATGCAGATCGAGAACGTAATAAAGAGTTTATGTTGGAGAAAGTTGGTCGAGAAGAACGATATCGCTATATGGCAAAAACCTGCCAATCACTTGAAGTGCAAAAAGTACAAGAAAGTTGTCAAGAACCCTCCATTTTGTCCGTCTCAAGATGCTGATAAAGCTTGGTATGTTATTCTTAACCGTTTGCATTAACAGTTTATAGCTAACTATGATAATTATAGTGACATATCTCGAGGCTTGACCTAGCTGTTAGCATAAGCTTCAACTAAGATTTGAGAAATTACAAAAACACTTTTCACCCCTAACTCTTTTGTAAATATTCTACTTCTTCAACAACTCATCAATATTTGATTTTGAATTCGCAATTTTAATGGCATGATCAACATTTGATTTTGAAATCACAATTATATAACGCGTAGTGCACCAAATTTTCAGTCCAACTTTTTTTTCAAAAAATTTAAAAAGATCATTGCTGGTTCCCCAACTTCTAATTCAAAACCCCTGTAGGTACACAAACCTAGAGACATGCCTGACGCCTTTGCCCGAAGTTTCCAATGACGACGAGGTTGCGGGAGGGGAGATACAGAAATGGCCGAAAAGGTTAACCGCTGTACCTCCTAGGATTAGTAGGGGTACCATAAATGGGGTCACCCCTGAAATATTTGAACAAGACATGAAACTATGGAAGAAGAGAATCTCTTATTACAAAAGAGTTGACTACCAACTGAAGCAAGCAGGCAGGTACCGCAACATCCTTGACATGAACGCTTTCTTAGGAGGGTTTGCTGCTAATTTGGTAAAAGAGCCACTTTGGGTTATGAACATTGTCCCTGTGGAGGCTAAGGTCAACACTCTTGGTGTCATCTACGAACGGGGATTGATTGGAACGTATCAGAACTGGTAAGAATCTTGTCCTCATTCTACCTCTTTAAATGCCATTTTTTTTTAATCTTTAAATGCGCTCCTGAATTGATTGTCCACAGATACGGTTCGGTTGAACCCAATCAATTATAATAACAACTGTATTACACTTACCATTTAATTTGTTACTTTTCTTAAATTTTACATCAACCACATGATAAGTGTAAAATACTCGCCACTCACTACACTGGTTTGCTGAACCAGGTTCGGGCTAGACTTACTTCTTTGGCTTTGAATCTCATGTTTCATTTCTTATGTCAACTACCTACACACGTCATTATGTAAATAAACGGTTGAGATTAGGAGAGAGAAGTCATCGTGATATGAAAAAAATTTCATCTCTTTATTAATATACTTGGCTAATATAGACGAATAAATACGAGATAAAACATATAATTGTAATAGGAAATCCACAGCCGAATCCGCTAGTCTAATTTCCCTTAACATGGTGTCTTAGCCTCTTAGGGCACATATCATGATATTTTAAGCGACTAATTAATACCGAACTGGATAAATCCAATCAAGTAGATATTGCCACGGGAAAATTGCAAAAATGGTATACCAAGTCCCCCATTTCAGCAACCGTGGTACAGGAACTTTTCCGGTGGCAAAAGGGACCTGCAACTACCAAAATTCAGCAATTGAATGCATAAAGTCGCCGGAATACCCGAAACCGCTCCGGAAACCCGACCCACCCGCTTATGTGTCAGATTTTATCTTATGTGGCAATACCACTTATGACACCTCAAATACCATCCGCCATGTATGATGCTTTAGCTTATTAAAAAAAATTAAAAAGTCCACATGGCGGATGGTATTTATAATATTACATTTATCATAGAATAAAAAACTTAAAATAATATGTTTTATCAAATTTAATTATTTTCAGATGCCTATATATGTATATATTTTAGTATTGAATTTAATTAAAAAATTTAATATAAAAAATTTAAAAATAAAAGAAAATTATTGTTTCATTATAAATACAATTGAAAAGATTAAGAAATAAAACAATATTTAAAGGGCAAAAAATTTATTTAATATTTCATTTAGTTAAAAAAATATCTAAAATAAAAAACTTAAAAACAATATATACTATTTTCTTTTTATTTTGTTATTTATTCTTTTTAAAATTTAAATATTGAATGTTTGTATATATTTGTATAATATATTAAATCATTAAATAAGAAGTGTTTTGTATTATTTTTTGTTAGTATCATATATATATATATATATTTTTTTTTTTTGTTCTCTTCAAACATGTTTTATTTCTTAACTTAATATGAAAATTGAACATTTTTTTTCTGAAAGGATGAAGATTTAACATTTTAATTTATTTTAGAAAACGAAAAAAGAAAGAAGAAGAAACAATCCACAAGAAATCAAAATACAGTTGTTGAATTTTGGGCAAAATGCCACCGGAGTGCCTCAGCATCCCACTACGGCGGCGACAGCGCAAGCACTCCTCCCAATTGCAACATCATACCCACAGAAAAAACTCCTCAAACAAACGCAACATCGGCGTCTTGCCATTGAAACCACCACCAGTGGGCGCCGTCACGACCACCACCAGCCCCAGATCTGCCGCTGCCTTCCCATTGAAACCACCACCAGCGGGTGCCGTCACGACCACCACCAGCCCCAGATCTGCCGCTGCCTTCCGAGTTCTTTCCCCCTGTTCACATTTTATTCTCCTTTTCTTTAGTTGCTGCCACCACCACCACCCCTATCACCAGCCGCCACCATCGCCATTAACAGCATAACAACAACTGTTGCCTTCAACACCACCGCAATCTAGATCTGCACATTTGTTGGGGGGAGTTTCACGGGTGCCTCAGGTCATAACCGCACCATCTCAACCATTAAAAACTAGGGCTTTCTGGGGTAATTTCGTTTTGGGTGAAATTTGGGGGAGAATGGTAGGGGAGGTTATTTTTCGAGAAATAACATATGAAAAATGTTTGAATGTTTTTGCAGCAATGAGATTTGTTAACCTTATTCTTTTTCTGATTTTTTAGAAATTAGTATATATAATTTTTAAATTTTTTATGTTAGAAATTTTTAATTAAATTCAATATTAAAATATTGTTTATTTCTTAATCCTTTTTACTATATTGAAACAGTATTTGCTTTTATATTGTTTTATTTCTAATTAAATTTTATAAACATATTATTTTAAGTTTTTTATTTTATACCATGTGCCACGTATTTGATGCTTTGAATGACAACTGTTGGATGGTATTTGAGGTGTCATAAGTGGTATTGCCACATAAGCTAAAATTTGACACATAAGTGGGAGGGTCGGGTTTCTGGAGCTGTTTCGGGTATTCCGGCGACTTTATGCATTCAATTGCTGAATTTTGGTAGTTACAGGTCCCTTTTGCCACCGGAAAAGTTCTTGTACCACGGTTGCTGAAATGGGGGACTTGATATACCATTTTTGCAATTTTCCCATATTGCCACACTCTGAAGGCTACTTACGCATGCAACTTTTTGCTTTTTTTGAAGCATTTTTTAAGCAATTGAGAAACTAATTTTTCAGGACTAATTTCTAGGTTAATTTTATTAAATACGTCTATTGACAATTTTTGCTTCTTTTAAGAACACTCATTAGCTTTTTTTTATCCGTATTCGGTGATTTAATAGAATTTTCATTCTCCGACGACGAAGATAATAATCACTTCTGTGCAGGTGTGAAGCAATGTCAACATACCCTCGAACGTACGATCTCATTCATGCTGACTCAATTTTCTCACTTTACAAGGATAGGTATAAGTATAACTTCTCTCTTCTCTTTTTCTTCCACAACTATTTTTAATTGGAATTCGAGCCTGTGACCTATTGGTTGACAGGATAAGCAACTGGTGTCGACTCAGCTCGTACCTTCAAATTAAATTGCACAGTTGATTGAGGAGAGCAAACATATATGCTTTTGCGTTTTCATTAAAATGATGATGCATGTACTTTGTTATTCCCCGTTTTTTTTTTTTCAAGGTTCTTTTTCGTTTTTGGTTTCAACACTTAGTTATTCCCCGTTTTCTTTGTAGGTGTGAAATGGAAGATATATTGCTCGAAATGGATAGGATTTTAAGGCCCGAGGGAAGTTTGATAATCCGGGACGACGTAGATATGTTAGTGAAGGTGAAGAAAATAGGAGATGCATTGCGTTGGGAAAGTCGGATTGTGAATCACGAAGACGGGCCTTTGGAGAGGGAAAAGCTTCTCTTTGCAGTTAAAACGTATTGGACGTCTCCTGCCTCAACTCATAAACTCTCTACACCTAATTAGATACTTAAGTCCTCATGTTTGTTTCTTTAAAACAAAATCTTTGTAGTTTCTTGCAATGTTTACAAATGCGTACCGGGTCATTAGTTGGATTAGTTCGACCACTTATTCAATCAGTACGATGTTATAAATAAATAATTTTAAAATAGTCTCTCTAATGTGTGAATGTTTATATAGGAAAATTTATATCTGACTGTCCTGCTATTAGCCCCCAATTACAACGCATTCCATCTTTATCAAGAAATTATAATATAGTCCCTCTAATTTATTTTCAATTAATTGCGTTAGGGTTTCGTCAAAAATACCCTCAAGTATTTTCACAATTTTTAAAATTACTAAAATACACTCCTATGAAATATTTGAAAAATATTACAAAAACATCCCTACCTATATTACATACTCCAACAAAACGACCCTTTCAATTTCAGAAATTGCGAAAATAATTAAGGTTAATTTCGAAATCATAGGGCAAAATCATGACGGAACCTTAACGGAATGGAGGGACAACTAACGGAACATAAATTAGAAGGGCTACATTGTAATTTCTCTGATAAAGACGAATTGCATTGTAATTAGGTTTAATAACAAAGTAATTAAATATAAATATTCCTATTTATATAATGTACTCGCATAGTTTCGGCTCTGGATCCAAAATTAAATCTTGGGAAATAGTGGATTGCCAACCCAACCTGGTTTCTGGATTTGAGACTTTAAGGCCTTCGATTGTCTCACATTAAATACTATAAATAGTTGGAAATGGGACATTAATTAACGACGAAGTGCCGTGACCGTACTGTTTGGGAACATTGTACTCCAACTTTAGGCGTGACGGGAGTCCCGACTGAACCTATTGCATATTGTTAATCTTTTTTATAGTTCGGGGGTTCAATTTAAGTAATTCTATCTCGATCGCGGTAATTTGTGATTAATTTGTAGTGTCAGTTTATCGGTATATTGTAAGAAACCGGCTTTCAATGGATCATAGTCTAAAATTGATTTGGTTGATTCAAAGTGATTGTTCCGAAATTGCAAACTGTGTAACGATTTAGGTCCGGTGACTTGGATTGCAAATTTTGTATCATCTCGGTGACCTGAATTGCAAACTATGTAACATTTTAGGTTTGCTACCTGTTTGGAACCCACCACTTAAAATCACGATTTCTATTTTCTAGTAATCTATACCGCAACATACCACCAAGAAACTAGAAAATTTACTTCGATCAACATCTATCTTGCACGGATATGGATACGGCGATACGGATATAGATACGGTGATACGAATTTTTTTAAATATTAGAATACGACACAGTTATATTCTATATAAATAAAAATATTTTCATAATAAAATTTTTTATAAGTATAATTTATGTAATATATAATATTTATAAAAATATATAATATTAAAAACACAAAGAGCATCTTTACGGTGCAATGTATGACCGCTTGAAGGAAAAATAAAAACTATTAGTCCTTGGAGTTTCTCTTCTAGAGATAGTGAAGTTGTTTGGGAGGAAAAATAACAGGGTTCATAAGGGTGGAATGTATGGTGGTGGAGCATCGTCAGAGATCTAGTTGGTCGTGCATGCCAAAAAAAAAATTGATCGATGAATTTTTAGAGAAAAGCGACTTTAGGTATTTTTGAGATGAAGATGAAGAAAAATGGTAAAATGCGTTATTCTTAGACTTGTTATTACTAAGGAAATTTATTTTACCTGATAAAGAATTTACAAAATGTTTTAATTGTGTGAATGAGTTAATACTATTATTATTTTTCGAATTCGGAATTTATAAAAAGTTGGGAAAACTATTAGAGATTAAACTTCCATTTGCCTTAAAGAAAACAAATATTGCCTTTTGTTATTGAAATTTTGATTTAAAAAAGGTAAAACTATAAATTTGGTCTTATAAGTTTTTATTTTGCCAATTTAGTCCTGTTTAAATTTTATTTTGTAATTAAGTCTTACAACTTTAAAAAATTTGCAATGTTGGTTCAATTTTTACCGGAAAATCAATTTGTCGCTAGAAATATTTACGTGCTGCCACGTCAGCAACATCAATTAGGGAAAATGCTGGCTCAATAAGATGCTGACTAAAAGAAATACAAAATTTATCCCGTAAGTTTTTCATTTTGGCAAATTCAGTTTTGTTCGTATTACCACTTGCAATTAAGCAGCATAACTTTTAAAATTTTGCAACGTATATCCAACTTTCACCAGATAATTAATTTATCATCGAAAACGTTTACATGGTTATTATTTTACCCACATAAATTGGAAAAAAATGTTTACTCAAACTAATGTTGATTTGTTAAAAAAAAAATCAAAAAGTTACATGAAA
This sequence comes from Lantana camara, assembly GCA_037501455.1. Classification (NCBI taxonomy): domain Eukaryota; kingdom Viridiplantae; phylum Streptophyta; class Magnoliopsida; order Lamiales; family Verbenaceae; genus Lantana; species Lantana camara. The sequence continues at coordinate 93,762,388 of CM074857.1, read as the reverse complement.
ATTTTTAATTTTTTTATATTTATTTTTAATTAATATCTAAAACTCATAAAATTTTAAAATTAAAAAAAGAGAGAGAAAGTCATCTTATGTGGCCTTAAAATTATATTATGTTTACACTTTAAAATACTCTTTCTAGCATTTAGTAAAAAATTAAAGAAAAAGCTACTTAATTATTTTAAGCCATAAAGATTTTTTAAAAAAAAAATCTTAAAATTGGCATGTATTTTTTTTTCTTTTTATTTTACATATTTTAACATGTCAAAATTTTGAATTTTCTCCAATTTATTGAGTCGATATTTTTTTCAATTTATGTTGGTGATGCGATAAACCACGTAAATATTTTCGGCGATAAATTAATTATCCGACGAAAATCGAATTTGCAAAATTTTAAAAGTTAGGAGTCTGAATTGCAAATGAATATACTAATAGGATTACATTTGTTAAAATGGAAAATTTACGAGACTAATTTTATATTTTTTTGAGTCTGATGGTGCAGGAAAGTGAGTTTCCTAAAATGCAACAACACTTTGAGATTTGTTTAAAGAAGGGAAGACCATCACAGGCGTAAGAGCCTCAGGAACTGGGTTTCCTTTTGTGCGTGGGTTCTTCCAGCTAGGATAACACCAAGAGATCGTGCAGCAAGGGTGCAGGAAACGGTGAAATGTATGAAGCTTCGGAGAAGATGAAGATGCAGAGGAAAATATGCCCAGTTCAGCAGTGAGATGTCTTGTGTAAAAGATGACTTGGGGGAGAGTGCATGAGTTCTCCCTATTTATATGTTAGGGGTGAGGGTAGAAGGGTAAATTGACCGTGTGGTCCCAAACCTGTGTTGCCCTAACACGTGGCGGCCCGTGAAGGTATGAGAAGGACGTTTCTGAAAAGGAGGCGGCGTGTCAGATGCGTAGTGCGCACTACCTTTGTGTCAGAAGTCGTTGGCGAGGGTGACGCGGGGGATGGGCCTAAGATTCTCTCTGCCGAGGTTCGGATCCAACGCAGCGGAGCATGGTCATGCACGAGCGTTGGTGACGCTCGAAGAGGGTATGGATGGCCTCCCCACGATAGACAACCCTTGAGCGCCGAAATACCGAGCATCATTAATGGGGCCCCCCATACGGGTGCTTCCCTGAGAAGGGTAAGCCTGAGGGCCAAGATGCGAGCGTCAAACTCGTCGGTTCTGGCCCTTTACCTGAATTGTCGTCCGAGGCTTGACGGTTTATATTAGCTGGCAAATGAGTGGGCTGGGAAGGCTCACGAGCCCATCAATGCGAGCGTCTGGGATTTAGTCAGCGGTGTGCTGACACGTGGACGGCTCTGATTCGAGAGTGATTTTAGGTCTCATCATTTTGCCCCCCAAATTCTGTAGTATCGCTCGGGCGTACTGTAGAATTTAATAAGGAGGGAGCCTTGGATTTTGAATTACCCGAGGGTCGAGTCACTGCTAGAGAAGTGACTGCTTGACTTTCATAACGGACATAGTCTGACACCGCATTAATTGAAGTCCTGTCTGCATTTAATGCTGAGTGGGAACGTGGACGCGTGCTCTCCGGGAGACGTGAGGCGGTTACCAAAAGTGGGGGGATTTCCTAGGCGGGAAATGATTGCCATTTGAAATCGTAAACCCTAATTAATGCAAATCCTCCTCTATAAATAGCGAATTGCAGAGTCTTTGAACCTCTTTCACGCATTCATCCCTTTCAAGTACATACACTGCAACAAATCTTCTGCAATTTTCCCAAGTTCCGGCGAGTTCCCGTTCTCCAACTTTCCGGGTAAAATTCCTTAAGCACTTATTCTTCTTTACTAACTTTAGATCCAGGTTGCTAGAGAATAATATTTCTCTGAGTGAAGATTTCTTCTCCGGTATTAAACCTTTCCCAGAACCCTTCTTCTCCAAAAACCAAAACCCAAACATGGCTGGCCATAACGCCGATGCCTTTGTAAGGGAAATAGACGAGAAGTCGGTGGGGAGCTCTTCCCCTCAGGGTGACATTCTTACCGCTGTTCCCATGGCTAGAGCGTCCCCCAGTGATGAGGTTCCCATGGCGATTCCAGTGGCCCAGGCTCCAGCCGCTGTCAGAGACGAAGAGGTTGATGCCGCTGTTCAAGGGATGAACGAGCGTGCGCCAGGGGGGGTTGATGATATTTTTGAAGAGATGAACAATGTGATGGAGATGCAGAGGCAAGGGGAGAGAGTGTTCCTGGTTTTGAACAGTGCCACGCGACCCCAGGATCACAGGGTTACAGTGGCCATGGCGGCCCCCGAGGGCGAAGCAGGACTGTCCGGGCGTCAATTTGAAGCTGGGCCCTCAAGAAGGCGCCAAAGGAGAGGAAGGGAGCCTGCCACTCGTGTGAGGCAAGATAATCGCCATCAGACGGACAGATCTCCGGATGAGATTGAGAGTATTTTGACGCTCGATGATCTGGAGGAGTTGAAGGCAAAAGCTTACTGGGATGAAGCGGTATTTCCCATGCGACTCCCTGAGGAGGGGGAGAGGGCAAATCAACCACCACCGGGAATGATAACGGTCTATTGGGATGCGGTCTTGGCTGGGGGATTAAGATTCCCTATCGCTCACTCCGCCGCTACCATTTATCACCATCTAGCGCTTTGCCCTTCACAAATCCTGCCCAACGGCATAGCCCTAATCAACACTTTCATAATAGCGATGAGAGCTCTAGGCCATGCTCCCTCGATCATCAACTTTGATAGTTTGATACAAGTTGCTCGCTCGCCCCGCTCGTCGCCTATGGACGGGTTTTATTACGCCCAGGCCAAATCAGGCTTTAAAATGATAGACTCCCCGTCCTCCTCCTACGGCGAACATTGGAAGGAGAAGTACTTCTTCGTGGGGTCCCCTGGGGGGATCTTTGGGGTTCACCGTCAGTGGATGATTCATGGCGAGCGTCCTCTGGTTAGAGAAAGAACAAGGAATAAAGCTTTTGAGGATTGGGCACAGGGGTTGGCCTTCGAGATGAGGGCTGAGAAAAAATGGATTAAGGCCGAGACCCTGATGAATAATGAGGGAGTATTGTTCCGTTACGGTTTATCTTGCCCCCCAGACATGATACTCAATCCTCCAGCTGACATCATGGCCCTCGACGGTTAGATTCTAGGAACTAACTGCTCTAACTTTTAGAATAACCTTCTAACTTAGTGTAATCGCCGTATTTCTCGCATATGCAACTCAAGCAACCAACTTCTGATGCTCGTTTCCTCTTTATTTGCAGGTGTCCAAATATTATCACGAGGCATGAATGCTGAGGCTCTTTCCCGCATGTTGGGTGCTCCGGGAGTTGGTGCTAACCCTCAGCAGCAAAATCAAGAACGACCCCCAAATGCTCCGAGGGGCAGAGGAATTCGGCGCAGGCCAGGGCGAGGCGATGGAGCCAGGGGTGCCGGAAACGAGGCTCCAACCGTTGGTCCCATCGAGGACCTCACCCTTGATGATGCAGTGAGGTTACCCCGACTCCTGCTGCTCCCGAGGGGCCTATAGCGCTCAGCTCCAGCACTTCCCACAATCGATCCGGGGAGTTAGTCCGCATTCAAGAAGGGATTAGGGCCGAGCGCCAAGGGAAGGAGGTGGTTGTAGGCCACCGGGGCGAGGGTAGCGATACATCCTCCTCTGAGGACGAGGACTTCTAGAAGATTGGCTGTTGCGGGGACGCTCGGTACAAGCGCCAAAGGAAGGACGGTCCCGTCTTGCTGAAAAAGAGCGCCTTTTCTGTCAACATGGTCTCCGACATCGTCGGAAAGCTCCAGTTCTCCGCTGACCACGACAAACTGAACGAGCATGATTCCGCTCGGGTCGCGGATGACGCATGTCATGCCCTCCTGACGGTTAGGCCTCGATTCCCTCAGTAAGATTCCCCTTCTTTTCTTTTTATTCTGATGGTGTTTTTCGCTTATGGCTTTCTAGGAAGTAATCCCGAGGCTCAAGAATCTGCAAGGGGGAGCGCAAGCCTACTCCGAGCATAAGGCCAAGTACAAGAAGTTGCTGCGTACCTCGGACCCGGGCCAATTGCAGGAGGATTACAACAATGTCAGCGCTCAACTGAATTCCGCCAACCTTGAGAACGTTCGGCTAAAGAAAAATCTGAAGAAATCCGATGACGCTTTTCTGGTCCTTAATGAGCGTCACAGGAAATTGAAGGACGAGCGGGACCAGCTGAGGGTGCAAAATGGGGAGCTGGGCGAGCAGCTGGCGGAGAGCACTCGCCAAAACGAGGAAGCTAACAAGGCCCTTGCTGACTTGCAGGGCAAAGTACAGGGCTTGGAGGCGAGGGTATCCTGGGAGGCAGTGAAGAAGTTTGTGCGCTCCAAAGCTTTCGTATTCGCAGCAAACATCCAGTGCTTTGACAACGCTCGACGCTTCTTCCATAAAGCGATCGGGTAAATGGTGAAGTTGGGACTGGCTCCTGAGAGCGCTCGATCCGACGCTCGTCTACGCATGGATCTGGATGAGAATTGCGAGCCAATGGTCCAGGATGAGGATCCAACTGAGAATCTGGCGGAGCCCGAGTACCAGGAGTTGGTGGAAAGACTCCAAAGGGAGTTTATAGCTGCCAACAGGGTAGATCCCGAGCCCCTCCTGATAGAAGACGAGGGCACCGTCATGGACACAGTGGATACCGAGAAACCTGGCAAGGCCCAAACTTCTGGCGCTAATGTGTTGGCCCCGGTTCCCCTCGCGACTGCTCCTCCTGAGCCCAACGCCCCAGCCCAGTGAAGCTCCTTCAGCTATCAACCTCTTGTCCTTATCAGTTTAAGTTCTTCTCTCCATTCACGAACAATTTTATATCTGTACTTAGTCCTCCTTCACTTTCCTGAACACTTTGGATCGTCTATGTTGTTTTCCCTTTTTTTTTTTGATGCTTGAATGTATGGATGTTTTCTCTTTTCCTCTTAAATGACGAATGATGTTATTTCATTGTGCTCGTCGTTCTCTCTTTTATGAACTGGTCTTTCTTGTATGAACGTTTGCGATGAGCGCGTTTGTGCGCGAGGGCGTTTTCTTTAAGAGGGCCCCGGCATTCGCACCATCAGTTTAAAATTTGGCGAGGTCTGAAGATTTGAGGGGCATAGATACGAACGCGAGGGTGTTTTCCCCGGGGGTTCCCTGGCCATATCCGTGATGAGGCTCGAATTTGAACTTAGGAAACCTCTGGAGATTTGCCTAAGTATTGGCCCCACGATGTGCACCCTTATCTCAAACGCTTCATTAGATTGTATATACTTTAGAGATCAACAACAGGACCTGCTAAGTAGGATATTAAAGCGAGCGTAACCCTGGGGTTAGTGTTATTTCGAGAAACACATGAAGGGATTGAGTTAAAATCCATTATTTTATGAGTGTGCTTTTACTCAATAAGTTGAGGGTCATTGGGGTTCTTGCGAGCACGAGCTGGAGTGGCGAGCACTCAGCTGGCGTAAATTGAGCATTGTGCTCCCCGTTGTTCGACGCGCTCACTTTTAGGATTTGCTCTTTCCAATCGTTCAAACTGTTCCGGGTGGATGATTATCAACACCTGGACAGTGTAGCTTTGGGACGATTGATGTGGCGTGTAGGCCGTTCGACGTGGAGGATGCTCGACACGGAGTAGGCCTCTCGTCGCTCGAATCATTAGATCAAATAAGAAAGCAAGCAAATAATAAGAGCAAAGAATTAAATACTTACTGTTATATGGATGCATTTTTGGAAATGATTACAACACGCTTTCCGTCAAAGGAAAGCCCTTCACGCCACAAACGGGCCATTTCAAAGAAACTGATGTCTACACGTAGAACCTTCTAAGGTTACATGCATTCCATGGCCTAGGGAGCCGCTCGCCTTGCAAAGTTTCCAATAGGTAGGTGTTGTTTGCTCGTACCTGGATGACTTTGAAGGGGCCTTCCCAATTAGGGTCCAACTTACCTACGTGTTTGGAGACTTCAACTTTTTTGAGGACCAAGTCCCCTAGCTGGAAAGTCCTTTCCTTAACACGTTTATTGTACTGGCGAGCAACGGTTGCTTTGTATTTGTGAATACGCGCCCAAGCAGCATTCCTCTTCTCATCCAGCAAATCTAACTCGAGCGCCCGATTGGCCTCGTTGGTGGCAGGCTCGAAATAGGCAACGCGTGTGGATTCTTGAGCAATTTCCGCAGGTATCATGGCCTCGGAGCCATACACGAGGGAATAAGGGGTTTCCCCCGTTGCCGCTCGCGGAGTAGTACGGTACGCCCACAGAGCTCCCTGAAGTTCTTCAGCCCATTCTCCCTTCTTACTCTCGAGCATCGTTTTCAGATGCTGGAGTATGGTTCGGTTGGTCACTTCAGCTTGACCATTAGCTTGAGGATGACCCACAGAAGTGAATCGTTGTTCGATCCCTAGTTCATAGCACCAATCCCGTGTGTCAGCGGCGATAAACTGGGAACCGTTATCCGAGATGAGCACCCTCGGGATGCCGTATCTGCAGATGATATTTTTCCAAATGAAATCCCTCACAACCTTGAACGTTATCTTAGCGACCGCTTCTGCCTCAGCCCACTTAGTGAAATAATCCACAGCAAGTATTACGAACTTCTTTTGCCCGACCGCCATTGGGAGAGGTCCCACGATATCAATGCCCCACTGATCAAAAGGCCATGAAACATCAATAGGAATCATTTGAGCTGCCGGCAACTGAGGAGTGTTGGAATGGAACTGGCACTTGGGGCATTTCTTGGAATACCTAATGGCATCTTGCAATACCGAGGGCCAATAGAACCCACTCCTTAATATTTTCTTTGCCAAGATTCGTCCGCCTGAGTGGTTCCCACAACTTCCACCGTGCACATGCTCTAAAACTTCTTTAGCCTGCGAGGGTCTCAAACATCTCAGCGGTGGGCCCAGGAAGGATCGCTTGAATAATCGACCCTAGGCATCCAATGAGAAGCGAGGGGCCTTGCTCTTGATCTTCCGAGCCTCAACTTTGTCGCTCGGGCTGGTTCCATCCCGGAGGAATCTGACAATTTCGTCAAGCCAACAAGGCTCGGAGGGGTCAATCATGTATACTTCTTTCGAAGGTTCGCCTTTACTTATCAGCGGTTCCTCCGTTCTCAGAAATGTAACAGCGCGTTCGCTGTGGCCGTCCAGGGCGGACGCAAATTTCGAAAGAGCGTCAGCATGTTCGTTTTCTGCCCTCGGGATTTGTAAAAGGTGGAATTCCTTGAACTCGGCTATCACCTCCTTAGCGCTCGCCAGATACTGCACCATAGTGGCTTCTCGAGCCTCATAAGAACCGTCGATTTGACTCGCGATCAACTGCGAGTCCACATATGCGGTAACCCGAGTGGCGCCATTTTGAAGCGCGATTCTGAGCCCCTGAATGAGGGCTTCATACTCTGCCTCGTTGTTAGTGACTTGGAACGCCAACTTGATGGCGTAGTCAACTTCAGCTCCAAGAGGGTCCCTGAGGGTCACCCCGGCTCCCCCCCCTTGTGAGGTCGAGGAGCCATCTGTGTGTAGCAGCCATAGACCATCTTCCTCCGAGCGCTCGGTACCTAGGTTGAAACGTTCCACCAATAGGTCGGCTACAGCCTGAGCCTGTATCGCTGTACGAGGCTCAAAGGTGATGTCGAATTGACTAAGCTCAATTAACCATTTAATCAATCTCCCTGAGACGTCCGGCTTTACGAGCACTTGTTTGAGGGGCTGATCTGTGAGCACCACGATAGAATGTGCTTGAAAATATGGCCTTAATCTCCGAGAGGCGTTAACGAGCGCGAATGCAAACTTCTCTATTTCCATGTATCTTTTCTCCGGTCCCTGTAGAGTTTTGCTTAAATAATACACCGGCATATGCTTACGCTCGCGAATGGCCACTAAGACAGCGCTCGTGGCCTCCAAGGAAACTGACAGATAGATAAACAAAGTCTCCCCCGGGTTAGGTTTGGTCAGCAGAGGCGCGCTCGAAAGATACTGGTTCATGTCTTGCAGGGCCTTTTTGCAGTCCGCGCTCCAAGTAAAGTTGCGAGCGTTACGCAAAATTTTAAAGAAGGGTAGGTTCCTATCCGCTGAGCGAGAGATGAACCTATTTAATGAAATGATCTTACCCACAAGCACCTGGACCTCTCTCAGATTGCGAGGGGAGGGTATGTCCAGGATTGCTTTAATCTTCTCGGGGTTTGCCTCTATGCCACGTTGACTGACCATGTATCCCAGAAATTTGCCACCCCGTACGCCGAATGTACACTTGGATGGATTCAGTTTCATACCATAAAGACGGAGGATATCGAACGCCCGCTTGAGGTCTTCCAGATGAGAATATTGGCGTTCGCTCTTGACGATCATGTCGTCCACATATACTTCCATGGACTTTCCGATTTCATCCTCGAACATTCTGTTGACGAGGCATTGGTACGTTGCTCCTGCATTTTTGAGCCCGAAGGGCATAACCTTGAAGCAATAAACACCCATATGGACTATGAACGCAGTTTTAGGACGATCCTCAAGAGCCATAAATATCTGATAATATCCTTGGAAGGCGTCCATCATGCTCATAAGTTCACACCCAGCGGTCGAATCTACCAACTGATCAATTCTAGGTAGTGGGTACGGGTCTTTAGGGCATGCCTTGTTGAGGTCTGTGAAATCATTACACATACGCCACTTGTTGCCGCTCTTCGGAACAAGCACCACATTGCAAAGCCATTCTGGATATAGAATTTCTTCTATGTATTGAGCGTCAAGCAGTTTATTGACTTCTTCTTCTATGACTCGTTTCCGGAATCCATGAGCATCCCTCTTCTTTTGCTTTATAGGTTTGAAGGCTGGATCCACGTTCAGCCGGTGGACAATAACGCTCGGATCTATGCCAGTGAGGTCGGAAGCCTTCCAAGCAAAGACATCAATATTTTCTCGCAAGAATTCGACCATCATAATCTGAGAGGGACCGTCGAGGCTGGAACCTATTTGCGTGGTCTTATCTGGATTCCCTGGCTCCAATTCGATGGTCAGGAAGTTCTCCGTAGGTTCCACCCGTACTTCAAGCCTCGGCTGCTCGAGCGCTCTCTTCTTGCCTGTAATTTTCCCACTGGAATCTCCCGAGGGTATATGATCCTCGTCTTCCGAGGAGGAAACCCCAACCTCTCCGAGGGGCGAATTCTCAGCATCCACTGGTTTGTCTACGGCCCTCTTCTTGTTCTTCTTCTTATAGAGCTTGGCCCTCTTGCGCTCGGGGCCATCTTCATCTAATTTGGGGAAGTCAACAGACTTTTTGGTGGAGCCCGCTTGTGTAAGTTGTTTGGGCTTGTGGCTCCGAAGGGAAAGTACGTAGCATTCCCAAGCCTCCTTTACATTGCACAGCACCTCTCCTGTTCCCTCGGGAGTGGGAAACTTGACTTTTTGATGATATGTGGAAATTACCGCTTTGAAGTCGACGAGGGCTGGGCGCCCAATGATGATGTTGTATGGTAGGTCCACTTCGACCACCACATAAAGAACATTCAAAGTCTTTCGCTGTGGGGCGCGACCGAAAGAGGTGGCCAAACGAATTTATCCGCGAGGGACGATCTCGGAACCCCCAAAGCCGACAAGGGTTGTTCTAAGAGGTTCGAGCGGGATGTTTGTGATGTTCATCTTCTGGAACGTGGAGTAAGGCAGAACATTCACGGAGCTTCCACTATCAATTAAGACCCTCTTTACAACATGGTTGTGAACGTCTAAGCTAACCACCATGGGGCAGTCAGAGGTTTCACCGACCCCATAGGGCGTTACAATGTGCTCTAAGTCCTTTTTTGTGAATCCTACGCTTTCATCCCCATCCGAGCGTGATGATTTATCAACAGAGAGTACTGGCCTGGACCGAGAAGATTTCTGGTCATAACTCCGGATGTAGCGGCGCCGGGAGGCGTTAGAGTCACCCCCCGAGGGTCCGCCAGCAATCATGTGAATAACCGCGAAGGGCTGGTTTTCCAAGTCCGATGCCTTCCCTTTTCCACGGTCACTGGGCTCGGAGTGATGGTGTCGGGGACTTCGTGAGCGTGAACGGCTCCTCCCCCTGGCGCTTGCTCGCTCTGCACAATGCTCGTCATACCGTTCCAACACCTTAACGAACTCTTTAAGATGCCCTCCGGCGATCAGCCTCTGAATTTCACTCTCAAGCTGCCGACACTCGTTGGTATCGTGCCCTTTCTGCTTGTGGAAAGCACAATATTTTCCTGAGCGCTTCTGGGCCTCGGTTTCTCTTAGTTTCGACGGCCTTTTGAACAGCTTTTTGTCAGCCATAGCATACACTTCAGCTATAGGGCGGTTGAGAGGGACTCGCTCGAATTTTCGAGGAGGAGAGGCGTTCCTCCGAGCGGGAATGGGGCTGCGGCGGCGGCCCCTGGTTGAATCTCCTCTGTCCTCATAGGCTTTACTGGGGCGAGGGGCGTTCGCCATCTTCTGATCCCTCGCCAGATACATATCTTCGAGGGTAAAAAACGAGTCAGCGATGTCCCTTATCTCCATCAACGAGCGGGGCTTTTTCTTGGCCACTTCTTCCACAAATTCTTTGCTGACGTAGTGCTTCATGTTTATAGCTCCGAAAAGAACATACCTCAAGAAATCCATCGAGGGCTTTTCTACCAACAAGATCTCCTTGTTAAATCTTCCCATGAAAGACCGTAGAGTTTCATTCGGCCCTTGGACCAAACTGTAAAGAGCGGTCGCGGCTGGGGCCAGTGCCTTCAAAGAGTTGAAGTGGCTGATGAAAGCATCCGTCAAGTCATAATACCCCCGAATTGAGCGTGGGGGAAGCTTTTTATACCAATCTTGGGCCATTCCCGTGAGAGAGGTGACAAACACCTTGGCCCAATAATTGCTTGGGTGATCATACAAGTGCATAAGATGTACGAAATGATCCAGATGCTCGGCTGGATCTGTAGTCCCATCATATCTGTTGACAGCTGTGGGGATTTTTCCTTTCCCCGCGCGGGTCATTAGTACCTCCTCGACGAGGGGTGAATCGCCCGTCATGATTCTGTAATCCCTGTCTTCGGGATCTTCATAGCTGGCTTCTCTCATTCGGCGGGAAATCGGGTTGCGTGGTCGACGAGCGTCTCTGGCCTTGGACCTCTCGTCCCCATCACCGGGGACTTGAGACCTTGCTCGAGAGAGCTGCTCTACCACATTCTGGAGCCCTCGAATTTGGTCTTGTACCGCGGCCAGCTGAGGGTCACCAACATTTCTGCGGTTTGCCCTTCCTGTGGCCCTCGATTGGACCTCTTCATTATCTCCGGCCGCCTCATTTCGAGGGGCCCTTTCTTCTCCCACAACTGGTCGTTCTTGCTGGACCCTCGGTGGGGCTTCATTTTCTTGATTCGGTGGTGCGGGAGGTTGTTGTGCCCTTAGCGCATTTTGAGCCATCGTCAAGGGATACGCCGGGAGCCCGCCAAGAGGCGGGGCCAGACGAGCGCTAGCCTGCGAGGGAAAATACGCTGCCATGAAATACTCTCAGGCATTCTGGACGGCCTGGCTCTCGCACTGCGCTTACAGCGCCTGAAGTTGCTGGGTTGTAACTTGGGGCATCTCCACCCCTTGTATTTCTCTTAGTAACGACGTGGGGAGATTCAGGGTCCCCACCTGATAAGGTTGGATCACCGGCATCATCCCGGGCATTATTCCAGGTTGCATAAAAGGGTATCCCGGTGGAGGCGTGGCCATGGGATACATGCCTGGGTAGGGGAAGGTTGCATGGGTGGTGGTGTGAGCTACAGGAGGAATAACGGTACTGGGTCCTCCTACAGCATTCCCGCCTGGTGGGAGAGCTGCAACTACCGTCTCTGCATTCCTGTCCCCACTTCCGACAGCGGGGGTGTTTGCTCCTCCGACGGGGACGTTGCTCTCCGCATTCTCTTCGCTGACAGGGGGAAGAGCGCCCTTCTCTCCTACTGCTCCAGATCTCGTAGCAGTTACCATTTCCAGAGCTTAAAGGTGTTATTTCTCAACTAGCTTTAGAGGAAGGATCCGGTGATGAAGAAGAAAACGATGATGGTTTCCCACAGACGGCGCCAAAAATGATGGTGCAGGAAAGTGAGTTTCCTAAAATGCAACAACACTTTGAGATTTGTTTAAAGAAGGGAAGACCATCACAGGCGTAAGAGCCTCAGGAACTGGGTTTCCTTTTGTGCGTGGGTTCTTCCAGCTAGGATAACACCAAGAGATCGTGCAGCAAGGGTGCAGGAAACGGTGAAATGTATGAAGCTTCGGAGAAGATGAAGATGCAGAGGAAAATAATGCCCAGTTCAGCAGTGAGATGTCTTGTGTAAAAGATGACTTGGGGGAGAGTGCATGAGTTCTCCCTATTTATATGTTAGGGGTGAGGGTAGAAGGGTAAATTGACCGTGTGGTCCCAAACCTGTGTTGCCCTAACACGTGGCGGCCCGTGAAGGTATGAGAAGGACGTTTCTGAAAAGGAGGCGGCGTGTCAGATGCGTAGTGCGCACTACCTTTGTGTCAGAAGTCGTTGGCGAGGGTGACGCAGGGGATGGGCCTAAGATTCTCTCTGCCGAGGTTCGGATCCAACGCAGCGGAGCATGGTCATGCACGAGCGTTGGTGACGCTCGAAGAGGGTATGGATGGCCTCCCCACGATAGACAACCCTTGAGCGCCGAAATACCGAGCATCATTAATGGGGCCCCCCATGCGGGTGCTTCCCTGAGAAGGGTAAGCCTGAGGGCCGAGATGCGAGGGTCAAACTCGTCGGTTCTGGCCCTTTACCTGAATTATCGTACGAGGCTTGACGGTTTATATTAGCTGGCAAATGAGTGGGCTGGGAAGGCTCACGAGCCCATCAATACGAGCGTCTGGGATTTAGTCAGCGGTGTGCTGACACGTGGACGGCTCTGATTCGAGAGTGATTTTAGGTCTCATCAGAGTCAGCATTTTATTAAATTATCATTTTTTTCAATTAATGTTACTGATGTGGCTGTCAGGTAAATATTCCTGGTGACAAATTGATTTTCTAGAAAAAATGGTACCAACATTACAAAATTTTAAAAATTATAAGACATAATTGTAAAATAAAATTTTAATGGAATTAAATTGCCAAAATAAAAAACTTACTGAATTCTGACGTGCTCTTATTATTGGGCCAGCCAACAAAGGAAAATTGGACTAGACCCAACATTTCTTGGATCGTGGTTTTGGTTTGCAGAACTCTGATACGGATTACGGAAGCCTTAGAATTGCACTATCCAACTGTCAAAAGATCTTGCAAGGGGTTTAATACTATAATATATATTTTAATATTATTTTTATTAATATAATATTATCACTTTTATTTATATAATTTAATAATTATATTAAATTTAATTATAAAATATAAATTAACATGAAGAATTTAATTTTAATAAAATTAAATTGACATGGCATAATAGTACGTGGCTACGTGGCCGCCCCAGTTGGTGCCACGTGGACCTTTGCGCCACCTTGGACAGACCAGATCGCCAGATCTATTCACCAGATCGTGACTAACCTACTAACGATCTTAAGAGTCCATCGACCTCGATCTAAGTAGTGTGTGTCTCGATCTGCCGTCTACTCCCTTGAGGAAAACCCAAACAGAACTGAGGAATCCGGTAGGCAACATCGATCTGCAAATCGATTACATACGTCACCGGACACCCGAATACTGTAAAACACTCTTGTCGGAACACGTGTAACCTTCTCATTCCCTAGGACAGGCATACTGCAGCGCATTCAATGCCCGCCAGTCCCAATCTCTAGCCAAAGGGGAATTGAGGTACCATCGATCTCGCTTTAGCTAGCTCCATCGTTCGACAGTCAGATCGACGTCTGGCAGCGCCATTAATGCACATTTTCAGTACACGCATTACTGTGTTATTTGGCCAAGGCTATAAATACTCGCCCCTTGAACAGTAGTTGGTAAGCCTTTACTTCGCATTAAATTGCATTTATTCTCTCTCTAAAGAGCTTCATTACTGACTTGAGCGTCGGAGTGCCAAACTTGGGTAAAACCCCAAGTTCCCCAAGCTGGTACTTAGCTCACGTGTGTTAGTGCTTTCAAGTCGATAAAGAGCCCACTTAAACAAATTCTTGACTGATTGACCCATATCTGATAGCCAGATCGACTAGATTTGAGCCAGATCAGTTTGGCGCCGTCTGTGGGAAGCCCTCTTTCGCATCGACCTAGATAAAAGCCCTTTCACCCCCTCTCCATCACCATGGTTAACACAAGAAACACCAACGCGACGAGGACATGGAGGAGGTTGCCAAAGGCAGGCATGATTACAACGCGCCAACATCTCCGCTGTCCCTCCGGTCGGGCCTAGCACCAACGTTCCCCAGCCTCCGCCGGAGGCCACTCCCAGGATCACCGTCACCCAGGCGGACCTGGATGCCTTCCTCGACCAGTGGCGGGTCGGGATCGGGTGCGCCCAAACGGAGGGCCGCGAGTCGAGACGCCCTGAGCTACCAAGGGCCAGCCCAACTACCACCATCCCGAGCCCTATGCTGGGCAACGCGTTAGGCCCACCGGTCCAAACATATGGGAACCCAGTTCCCTATGTCTTTCAGCTGCTCGACGGGCGTCCAGCCCACATCATCTGGGGCCTTAGTCCCCAGATTGGAGCGGGCCAGGTCCAGGGGTTCGCTCCACCGCCATCTCCCCCCGTGATGAGCAAAGAGGCGCGAGGGCCATGGGGAATCTGATCACCCCAGCCATAATAATCGCGGTAAGCGCGCGGTTGACGAAGACCACGAGGAGTTCGATGACCTTCGAACATGGATCCCTGCCCGATCCGCAAGAGAGGAGGCCGCCAGAATCGCTGCGGCTCGCGTAGAGAACGAGCCAGATCGTTACGTAGACCCATCACGAAAACGGGTCCAGGACCGCCTGGGAGATCGTGGATCTCAGATCACCCAGAGGCAGGTCGACCTGCGAGACGGGCTGAACCGACGCCCTCTCCGTTATCGCAGTGACAGGGAAGAAGCCTCCCCCTTCTGCGAGGATATCTTCCGCACGACCTGCGATGGAGATCGAATTCCGACGGGTCTACCCATGTATAACGGGGACCACAGATCCCGAGAAACATGTGACGGCCTTCGAGAATCGCATGTTGCTCCACTCCCACCCACAACAAATTTGGCCAAGCTCTTCGTCACCACGCTGACGGGCCCCGCTCAAGATTGGTTCATCCGCTTGCCGCCGCGGTGCATATCGACCTACAACCGGTTTGTAGATCGGTTTTTGGCGTACTTCTCCTCAATGTCCGGGAAGAAGCTACCACCCTCTTATCTCAATAGCATCTACCAGAGGGAGGGGGAGTCCTTGCGAGATTTCATGACTCGCTTTTCAAGGGAAGTAGTTCGGGTCGAGAACCCGATGATGGAAACCCTGCTCTCTGTGGTCCATCAAGCCCTCCGCAACCGCCTATGGGCAGATGAGATCATCAGGGCTGGACCTCGCAACCTGACGGAGATACAGGACATCGCCCATGGCTTCATGCGCGTAGAGGAGGTAGCTCTCGCACACGGACCTCCGCCTCGATCTGAGCGACAGACGATCGGGGTCAAGTTCGCCTCTCAACCGGAAAGGGAACGGGCAGAAGAAGATCAAGGGGAAAGTCGACTTAGGTCGATCGACGAAACTATGTCCCCTTGACCAAACCCATCGACCAGATCTACATGGTCATGGACCAAAGCTTTCTGAAAAAACCAAAGCCCATCCGAGAGGGCCTGAAGGTAGAGAAATCGGAAAAATTCTGTGGATACCATCAACAGTGGGGCCACACCACCGCAGAGTGCAATGCCCTCTGTGATGAGATCGAAAGACTCATCCAATGAGGGCACTTGAAGGATTTTGTTCGAAAAATCGATCACTACTCTGAGAGGGCGGGACGACCTAACGACCGCGACCGTTCCAGGTCAAGGTCTCCCCCCGAAAAGATCTGGGAAGCAGTCGCTGGAAAGAGCTGAGGACAATCCCTCCACCAACGGCATGATCTATATGATAGCCGGGGGGCATGAGGGCGGCGACTCCAATGCAGCTCGAAAGAGGAACATCAGGCGAGCAGCTCGAGAGTTCAATGGCCCACACGAAGAGGTCCTCCAAATCGATCAGGGTAGAGAGTGGGAGAGGCAGGAGGTTAGTTTTAGCGAGAGTGATAGCCATCCAGGCCCCCATCGAGAAGGCAGAGCGCCTAGTTGTCCGATGGTGGTGACCTTAGGTGTGGCTAATTATGATGTAACCAAATGCCTAGACGATAATGGAAGTAGCTCGAACATTATCCCTTACTCGACTCTTGTAAAAATGAAATTGCATAATCTAAAACTCGGTCCGATTCGAACACCGCTCTCTGGGTTCGGGGGATCGAAAGTTATTCCGCTAGGGCGCATCCGACTCCTCACCTCGATGGGAACATCCCCCAAGAGGTCGAGTACGTCATCATCAACATGTCCCTAGCATATAACATGATCTTCGGCCGACCCGGCCTCATACAATTCAAGGCGATCATCTCGACATATCACCAGAAGCTAAAAATACCCACCCCAAATGGGGTCGGAGAAGTGACTTGCGATGTCATGGATAGCTGGGCCTGCTACGCCATTGTTCCGAAAAAGCCTTCTGGAAAAGAGGTAGCTGCAGATCTCGACCTCCAGACCTACGTCGATGGGGAGATCGAGCTCCCAACGAGGGAAAACGAGGTTGAGAGATCCCCGACAGCTCGGAAGTGGAAGGCTAGCGAGCGACTCGAGCCTGCCGAAGAGCTTAAGGAGATTGCCCTTGTCCCCGGAGATAGCAACAAGACCACCAAGATTGGGGCGAACATACACCCCCAACATGAGATCATGATGATAGAGTTCTTGCGGGATAACTTAGACATCTTCGCGTGGGCGGCCAAAGATCTGATCGGCGTCGATCCGAAAGTGATCTGCCACCGGCTCGGGATCGATCCGTCAGTTAAACCGATCAAACAAAAGCTAAGACCTCAAAGTCGGGCAAGGAATGATATCATTGAGGCCGAGGTCAATAAGCTCCTCGATGCGGGATACATTACCCAGCTCAATACGTTGACTGGTTGTGCAATGTCGTCCTTGTGCAAAAAACAGGAGGGAAATGGAGAATGTGCAACGATTTCACCGACCTCAACAAGGCATGCCCGAAAGACCCATATCCACTGCCTCGCATCGATCAGCTCATCGACTCGACAGCTTGATGCGAGATGCTCAGCATGATGGATGCTTTCCAAGGCTATTACCAGATCTCTATGGCCCCCGAAGACTGAAAGCACACGGCCTTCATTGTGGTAAAGGGAATATACTGCTTCAAGGTTATGCCCTTCGGGTTGAAGAATACAGGAGCCACATACCAAAGGCTGGTCAACCTGATGTTTAAGGACGAGATCGGAAAGACCATGGAGGTCTACGTCGACGACATGATCGTAAAGAGTTGCTGGGCGTACCATCATCTAGGTCATCTACGCAGATCGTTTGAGATCTTACAGCAATACGGGATGAAGCTCAACCCCGACAAGTTCACATTCGGGGTCGAAGAGAGAAAGTTTCTAGGATACATGGTGAGCCAGCGGGGCATCAAAGCCAATCCTACGAAGATCAAAGCGATCCAGATCATCCCTTGACCTCGATGCATCAACCAGGTACAGTCCCAGGTGAGTCGGATAATCTCTCATAACCGGTTCATATCGCGATCGTCCGAGCGCAACCTCCCGTTTTTCAAGGTTTTGAGGAATCTCAAGAAATTCGAATGGAATGAAGAATGCGATCGAGCGTTAGATCAATTGAAAGAATACCTGGTCTCTCCACCATTGCTGGCAAAGCCAAATGAGGATGAGACCTTGTACCTCTACCTATCCCTTTCTAGCGAGACCTTCAGCTCAGTCTTGGTCGCCATTCGAGATCGAAAACACCTACCGATCTACTACCTAAGCAAGATCCTGCACGGAGCAGAATGGAATTATCTCGAGATCGAGAAGTTCGTGTTCGCTCTCACACATGCAGCCCGGAAGCTACGTCCATACTTCCAAGCTCATCCCATAATCGTTCTAACGGATCAACCACTTAGGCAGGTCTTGTCCAAACCCGATGTGTCGGGTCGAATGATGAAATGGGCGGTCGAGTTGAGTCAGCATGACATCACCTACCAACCTCGAGCCGCCCAGCAAGCTCAAGTTCTGGCTGACTTTCTAGTCGAAAAGAACACCAGCTCGATGGAGATTGTTCCCACCTCGCCAAGCTGGACCATGTACACGGATGGCTCATCGACCTCTCAGGGAGGGGGAGTGGGTATATCCCTTACAAGCTCAGAGGGACTCCAACTCGATTTCGCCATTAAACTCGATTTTAAAGCAACTAACAACGAGGCTGAGTACGAAGCGCTCGTGGCAGGACTAAGATACGCCACGAAAAATAAGATCGATAAGCTATCCGTGGTAACTGACTCTCAGCTCGTCGCCGGCCAACTCAATGGCACATACGAGGCTCGGGAAGAGTCCATGGCAGCATATCTCAAAATGGTGAAAGAGCTGGCCTCGAAGGTAAAAGAATTCAGAATTGAACAGGTTCCCCGCGAGGAGAACGGTCGAGCTGATGCCCTATCAAAGCTGGCAAACGGATTCCAAGGAACAAAAGATGCAACCATCTCGTTCATGGTCTCGGGGGGCCGGGCGATCGATGAAGGAAAGGTCGAGATCGCCACCATCGACCCGTCGGAGCCTTGCTGGATGGACGATCTGATCGCTTACCTCAAAGATGGGCTTTTGCCCCAAAATCAAACTGAGGCTAGAAGAGTTAAATATCGGTCTCTACTGTACATGATAGATTGCCAAGGCAGGTTGTTCAAAAAGTCCTTCACGGGTCCCCCTCTAAGGTGCCTACGACCTAGCCAAGCCCGAGATGTCCTGGAAGAAGTCCATGGGGGATGCTGCGGAAACCACTCCGGAGGGCGAGCTCTAGCTCGAAAGATCTTAAGGAGTGCGTATTTCTGGCCAACTATGGTGTGGGACGCGCAGATCCACTCTAGAAAATGCCCCAAGTGCCAAAGACACAGCAACCTAATCCACACTCACCCGGCATCCATGATACCGATCGATGTATGCTGGCCCTTCGACCAATGGGGGATCGACATCATCGGCCCCTTTCCCTTGACTCCTAGACAGAAAAAGTTTGCCATAGTATGCGTCTAGTACTTCTCAAAGTGGGTTGAGGCCGAGGCAGTCCCCAAAATTACCGATGGAGTGATAAGGAACTTCCTCTGGAAAAATATAATCTGCCATTTTGGGGTTCCGAGGGTACTCATCTGCGACAATGGTCCTCAAGTTCGATCTGAGAATACTAAGAGCTATTGTCGAGACCTCGGGATCAACCTCAGATTCACTACTGTTGGTCATCCACAAGCAAATGGCCAAGCTGAAGTCACCAACCGAATCATTATTCAGAATCTCAAGACCCGCCTCGACACAAAACTGGGAGCGTGGGAGGATGAGCTCGACGGCGTACTATGGGCTTATCGAACTACCCCGCGGACAGGCACTGGACAAACCCCATACTCTTTGGTTTACGGATCCGAAGCCGTCATCCCATCTGAGTTGTTACACGAAACCGCCCGTGTATCGTAGTACCAGCTCGACCAGAATACAGAGATCAGAGCTGAAGATCTAGATTTGATCGAAGAAAGCAGAGAGCGTGCCTATCAGAAGCTCAAACAGTACAAGGCAGCAGCGGCTCGATCATACAACAAACACGTGAAGCCCAGATCGTTTCAAATTGGCGACCTAGTGTTAAAGAAGGTCGAAGTCTTGCAACATGTCGGAAAACTTGAGCCTAACTGGGAAGGACCCTATCGCGTCACGGAGATCGGGAAAAACATGGCCTACCGGCTCGAGGACATGGAAGGGGAGTCATTACCCAAACCGTGGAATGCGTACAACTTAAAGAAATTTTACACTTAGCCTTCAAAATTATGTCAATTCGCCTTAGAATCGATCTCTGTTCAGTAAATTAATTTACATGTTTTGGGACAACATCCGATTGGAGTCAATCCGTAATCCCACACCAGGTTACTATCCCCTCGATTAAGCTCTCATTCGACCTAAGGTCATGATGTTGGAAAACACGAATCAGAAAGCAGCGGAATTTAAAAAAATTTCCCAACAAAAGGACCTTGGACTCGCAATCGTGTAACCAAATTCGTAAAGATAGAAAACTTACTTTTCTTTTGTTCTTTCTTGAAGCGTTTCAAGCCACCCAAGAACGCTCTTCTCGCGGCTTGATCCCCTCTCCTTGGTAAAGCTCGAATCTTCAAACTTCTAACTTGAAGTCTCTAGAGAAAGTCCACCAACTTGATCACAATCTAACTAGTAAGGATGCTAGTTCTCTAGTTAGTGTTTAGGCTTAACCTAGGGTTTTATTTAATCTTGGAGAAAAGAAGGTGTTCAACACATGAACCAAAAGAATTGTCAATTCTCTCTAAAGGGGAGCATGAGCTCCCCTATATATAGGAAAAAGGAGAGGGGAGCCGATCCTAATCCTTGTTGGGCAAGGATTTGGTTCCTCTCTCTCCTATTACTTGATCATCAAGTATTTTCCAACTTTGACTTTGAATTCTAATTCAAGTCAACTTTTAAGAGAGCTAAAAATATCCAAACTATTTTTGGATAATTTTATACTTTATTTATTATAAAATAAATAACTTATTTTATCTAATTAATTAATTCATAATTAATTAACTAGATTATTTTCTCCAAAATTAGACTTTCTTTTTAATTCAAAATTAAACCAAAGTCTATTAAATAATTAACAAATTAATTATTTAATACATATATATACAATATATATATATTCACACGTGTGATTTCACACGTGTGGAACCCTCTTGGCCCGATTAACTCGTTTAATCATTTTCAAGCCTCAACTCATGTAACCAAGTTGTTGTGTGTGACCCTCTAGGTTCTCAATTCAATTAGCAGTGACCCTAATTAATTAATCAGTCCACAGATTAAACGACCATAGTCTAACAACAGGTGTTTAACCCCTAGCTGAATTGGAATGTTCGGATTCGACAGAACCTTTAAGTCATTGATTCATGCGAGATACAATCCTCCTACTTACTATCTCTCAACCAAGATCTAGGGCAAGGGAATAACCAGAACCCTAATAATCCGGTCTTAAAGCTAAGTGCATTTCATATCCATTTGATCTCAATCCAAGAAACCCTTTTCTTGATGTCTTGATCTACTGCCTTGGCCAAGGACTCCATATGGCATATGAATGACTTACACAATAAGAGATCACCTTGCAAATGCAAGTGTAGGTCCTTTCTTGATTCTCATTCACTTTCATGAATCACTTGTGCAGCCCCAGCATAAGCCTTGAATCAGTTGTCTAATGCGACACCCTTTAAAGCTTATACCTAAGACTACAGAGTTAACTCATAAAGTGACAAGGAACCTCAAGTCTAAGGATCAATTAATCACATCAATGACTCGTGAGATATTTCCTAATCTGGAAGTTTCCATTTCCTGAAATAGAAACTTCCTTTCCCATTTAGGAATGTTCTCACCAGGGGCACCTCAGTGAACTTACTTATTAAAGTAAGCACCCTCATGTATCACGCACGTATCAACTATACACTTTGCACCTCCATGAAAGAAGGTGGTCCTTCTTAAGGGCGTGATCCCACAAGCAAGCCTTAGAGGAGTCAGGTCGACACTCCCACTGTCTGTAGGACTCCTTGGCTTGGAGTATTTTACTAATCATGACTTATGTGATATAGGGCTCGTTTCATGAACCATTTCACCTAAATGGTAGAGTCCTAAAGTCATCAGGATTAGGGGAGTTCTCATACATGCACAGCTAAAGTAAACGCATACCAAACAAGAGCATATAAAGAAGTGTTGCCTCAATTCGTTATTTTATTCAAAGATTGTCTGTGATTACAATAAGGAAAAGCACAAAGTGGATATACAATCGGCTTTCTAGGGCACTATTCCTAACACATGAGTCGAGAAGGGAGTGAGCCCCCCACATCCGATCGTTAGAGATCGAGATCCAATGAGGTAGTTTTTTAGACCCGAAGAGATCCTAAAAATCCTAACGTATCTAATGCTTTCAAATCTCCGTTAGAGATCGAGATCCAACGAGGTTGTTTTTAGACCCAAAGAGATCCTAAAAATACTAACGTATTCAATACCGCCAAATCATTGTTAAAGATCGAGATCCAATGAGGTCTTCTAAGACCCAAAGAGATCCTAAAAATCATAACGAACCTAACGATCCAGAGATCCGATAAGATCTAGAGATCAATGATTTTCAAAAATTTATGATCCAGAGATCCGATGAGATCGATTTAGATCCAGAGAGGTCTAGAGATTAATGATTTTCAAAAATTTATGATCCAGAGATCCGATGAGATCAATTTAGATCCAGAGAGGTCCAAAGATTAACACGTCTCAGAGATCGCTATAGATCCGACGAGAATGCAGCGAATGGAAAAACGACCAAGGAAAAACGCGAACACCCAATGAGACTAGATAGACATCCAAATGAGATCAAATAGCGTGACGAACCTATCGATCCGAAAGCGATAAAATCTAAGCTAAGGGGTAAGCAAACCCTAGATCGACAAGCCACACGCATGTCAGATCGAATAAATGCTTAACTTGCAAAGTAAAAGAAAACAAGTATGAGAAACATAATTCATTCATGTGAATACCGATCTCAAAAATTAACGGAGAACGATTACACATAGCGCATCGAGCTCACCACGCGACGTGGCTCGATCGGCAAAATGTTCAAAAAAAAAAAAAAAAAAAGCAAACAACAAAAATAAACCACAACTATTCACCTAGCCACAGACCGGCTAGCAGGTCGAATTAAATGTTTTAAAAGTAACTACAAGGAGGATTCAGGGGATCAGTCAATCTCGACCTGGGTTGAGGTGGATTCTTGAATAGCTCGATTCCTGGCCCTCTCGAACTCCCGGGTACTGGGAAGAAAATGCTCGACCTCGACCGGTTGAGGCAGCTCACATGTCACCTGGGACTTGGTCCTTTTGGCCTGGGGCATCTCAATGGCATGGCCATATTTGTAGGTCGCCCAGTCGATTTGGACTGACTCCTCTTCCTCGGGGAGGTCGACTGCGGCTGGATCGGGGAGCATAGGGCCGATCGATTCGAAGTTAAAATTGGGGGTAAAGACATCCTGGGCCTTGAGCTGGTTGATAGCAATTTGAAACCCCTCCTTCAGATCGTTTTCCCCCACGATCAAGCCCGCTTCCTCAAATTCGGGCCCCTCCATGAACTCCCGAACCGCGTACCGCTTGATCTCGAGCTTGCATTTCTTCATCTCCTCTGCGGCTTTGTTGATCTTGGCCCTAGTGAGATCGAATACCTCCGATCTGCCCTCCTCCTTTGTAGCGGCTTTAGCACTTTCGAGCTGACCGGCGAACTCCACCCTTAGCCCAGCAATGGCATTTTCGTGCTGTTTCTCAGCGTGCTCCAAAACCTCCTGGGCGCTCTTCATTTGGGCCTCCATCGAGTCCCTCTCCTCAACCCGGACCCGCTTCTCCTCCCTGGCGTTGCGGAGGTCTTCCTCGAGCTGATGAATAATTTGAGGGTCCATCGAAGCAAGTCGAGCCTTTGCACTCTGGTACTTCTCCTTGTACCTCTGTTTGTCGGCCTTAAAGACCTCCGCTTCCTGGATCGAGTTCACCAACATGGGGAGGACGTCCTGGAAAAGCAACAAGCAGATCGATTAAGAACCAAGGGATCGATCAGCAAAAAGCAGATCGATCAGTGACGTACAGGTCGATAATTATGAAATAGATCGACGCGAATTGGCGTAAGAAAAATAAATACTTACGCAGAAGATTCCTCGAACGGCTTTGGCCCTCTTCTGATCCGCCGACCTCGATCTGTATAACTTCCTTTGCTCATCAATGATACAGCCGGTATTGAACAAAGCGGAGATCAGGTCGATGTCCGGAGTGCCAAAAGCCAAGGCATGCTTCGAGCCATCCGGTCTTTCCAGCTCGAGCCCAGCTGGCCATTGTGGAAGTGGGGTTCTGGGGAAATCCAAGAGCTGGGATTCTTCGTCTGAATCCTCGAACTCCTCCATTAGGTGAGCGGTTTCTCTTAAAGGCCTCTTCCCCACGCTGTGCCTTGCCTGAACGAACTGGGCATAAGGGTCAATGTCTTCATCAAAATGTAATTCTAAGTGGTCTAAATTTATTACTTGCTCGAGGTCGTCCTCGACCTGACCCCCTGAAGACCCTGCCAGATCGGCGAACTCCTGACCTCGAACTGGAGGCACCACCGTGTTTGGGGCAATTTGATGAGCACCTTGGTCGTGCAGCTCCTTCCGGAATCCCTCTTGATGGACTTGTTGCGCCTCAGGAAGGGCGTTGAGTATCGAGCGGGCCGCGTCGATCACTGGCTACATCTCTGCGGCAGCGACCTCCCTCTGGCTCCTCGCCCTCATCTTTGCAGCTCGAGACATAATTAGAACTCGGAGGTCTGCAAATCGAAAAAACCAAGGATTATTTCGACATATAAAGAAGGAAATTTACAAAAACTTTTAAGGAACCCCGATCGAGGTGGGATCCGGTCGAAGTAGGAGCATACCAAGGCGGAAGGTCCTCCATTGGTGCCCAAGGATTATGCCCGCTTCAACCAGATTCCCCGTCCTCGTCAGGTTCATATGGTCAAGCAGGCCCACGCGGGGAAGCAGATCGAAGTTGTTGTGGAGCCACGAGGTCGATCTGGTAGGAAGGCGCTTCGGATCATCTGAACCCCATGTAGATCGAAACGAAGGGGTAATGGGGAGGTCGACAAAGAAGAACTTGGATTTCCAATCTACCCCGTGCGACATCGAGGGGATCGATACCATCTTCCTATGAGGTTTCGACTGAAGATTGAAGTACCCAGGACCAGATTTCGGGCACTATTCAGTGTAAAGAACTCCCCAAAATCTTCGATCTCCAACGCGAACCCCAAGCTCTTCACGATAATTATCATGCAATGGATTAGGGAGAACGAGTTCGGAGTCAACTGGGCCGGACACATGTTGAATCGAACTAGGAAGTCAGAGACGGTCGGAGGTAACGGGAGCCTAAATCCGTACTTGACTACGTGATAGTAGATCCCAATCGACCTCGGCCTCTGTGGGCTACCCACTGTTTCCCCCTCCAGCGGCATTCGAACTACATATGGCAAGTCCAAAGCAAGCCTCCTCCTCACGTCCGCGAACTCGGATTCAGTTATCTTCGATGACCTCTGGGTTACATGGGTTAAAGTGCGGTAGATATGATACGACTGCTCCACCACTGGAGGATTCGCCACGGGTTCTTCGATCTCCCCTTCTTTATCGACCTGCGGAACCTCCGACTCGTCCACCAATCTCAACGGTCCTCTCCCTCTCGAGGTCGAAGCCGGTCCCCCGCGATTGGCCGTACCGCCAGATCCCACGAGTGACTCAAAACTAGCATCAGGAAGTAAAGGGATACTTTCCTCGACCTCCCGATCAGGAGACGACGTGAAAGCCGCTTCCACAGATTCCTCACCCACTTCGATCTGATCGCGAGCCATAAGAAATGGGAGAAGAAATGGAACTTTACCTTGAGAACAGATCGAACGAGCTTTAAAAAGACAGCTGGTAAGGCTGCAGATCGGAGCAGTTCGCCGGCTTGTGTGTGAAAATGGTGAATGAGGCTTGAGGGTGACCCCCTATTTATAGGGGTTGAAAAGGTAACGTCTCGAAATACGAAACGACGCCATTATTACCCCGGACATGCCACCTCCCTCAAAGGTCACGTCACATTAAATGCGGCGTCAGATCGATGAACTCAAAAGTCGCGCCTCATTATTAAAGCGGCAGCTCGATCACGACGGTTCCCCTACCCAATGCCAAATCGATGAAATTACCATTGTGAAATTTCACACTGGTAATTTGGGGGGCCTCTGACATGGCATAATAGTACGTGGCTACGTGGCCGCCCCGGTTGGTGCCACGTGGACCTTTGCGCCACCTTGGACAGACCAGATCACCAGATCTATTCACCAGATCGTGACTAACCTACTAACGATCTAAAGAGTCCATCAACCTCAATCTAAGTAGTGTGTCTCTCGATCTGCCGTCTACTCCATTGAGGAAAACCCAAACAGAACTGAGGAATCCGGTAGGCAACATCGATCTGCAGATCGATTACATACGTCACCGGACACCCGAATACTGTAAAACACTATTGTCGGAACACATGTAACCTTCTCATTCCCTAGGACAGACGTACTGCAGCGCATTCAATGCCCGCCAGTCCCAGTCTCTACCCAAAGGGGAAATGAGGTACCATCGATCTCACTTTAGCCAGCTCCATCATCCGACAGTCAGATCGACGACTGGCAGCGCCATTAATGCACACTTGCAGTACACGCATTACTGTGTTATTTGGCCAAGGCTATAAATACTCGCCCCTTGAACAGTAGTTGGTAAGCCTTTACTCCGCATTAAATTGCATTTATTCTCTCTCTAAAGAGCTCCATTACTGACTTGAGCGTCGGAGTGCCAAACTTGGGTAAAACCCCAAGTTCCCCAAACTGGTACTTAGCTCACGTGTGTTAGTGCTTTCAGGTCGATAAAGAGTCCACTTAAACAAATTCTTGACTGATTGACCCATATCTGACAGTCAGATCGACCACGTCAGATCGACCAGATTTGAGCCAGATCATAAATAATTATTATTATTTTGTTGCACACGCATGTATGGACAAAATTACTAATAATAAGGTAGATAGAAATCGTCTCAGTGTCTTTCTGTCCTGACTTATAATTTTTTTTATTTTATTATAATATTATCTCTTAACTCTAATTTTCTCTCACATCATTAATCTTTTTCATATTCTTTTATCTTTTTTGATCATATTTTTAATTTTTTATTATTATTTTGACTAATATGATCTTGGCTTTTTTTCTTTTTATTTTTATCTATACTATTATATCAAGAGTCTCACTCATTTAATTTTGTTAATATAAAAATATTAATTTTAATATATTTTAATAATAATAATAATAATAATAATAATTTTTTGAGCTCACGCATCCAGTGTGCGTAATTACTAATATTTTTAATCGGTCTAGGGTAATTGACAAATTTGATGAACGACTCTTCAAGATTTAAGAAAAGTTTATTTCATACATTACATTACATCACCTGTGTGTCAGTAATATTATATACACACACACAAAAAAAAATTCCATTTTTTTGATTAATTATATTTACGGTCCCTCAACTATGCACAACACCTAAGAAAAAGAAACAATTAAACAGCTTAAGATCCTGAGTTTTATTTTTATAATTCGTTTTTTATTTTATTTATATACATGCGCAAGGTGTATAAATAAATGACCTAGATTAGAATAAAAATCTTTTAAATTTTTTCCAGATTACAATTATTTTTTTCTCCTAATTTGGATCGTTTATTTATACACAGTGGCACATGTATGTTAATGAAATTGGAGATTAAACACAAACATAAAACAAAAGATCCTAAACCTAATTAAACAAACCCTTGATATATAAGCGTAATTTTGGCAATGTTTGACTTACACGTTTTTTTAATTGACACTCAATAAAATTCTATTTCTCCACTTCTTAAAAATGACATAAACTCAATAGTAATCCAAATGAATTTCAGTGCTCTGAAATAAATTTGAAATTTGAATAAACAAAGCATTTAATTAATTATTCATTATATTAACTAATAATTAAGATAATAAACTATGGAATTAGAATTTTACTAGAACTAGAAAACTACACCAGTGCGAATATATGAAACAAACACGTAAACTTGAACTACAAGGAAAGCATACTCATTTCCTCATATGATTTTCGTTTAGTCTAAGGATCTAGGTTTATATCAGATTGATTTCCTAGTCCTACAATAATACAACTACGATAACATAACTATATATACACCCTCAAGTCCTCAACTCATTCCATTTATCTCCATAACATCCAACACAAAAGAAACTTTCTCACAAAAATGGCTCATCAATTTGGTGGAGTTGAGATCGCGATTGCTCGAGGACCCCACTTCAATCAAAGGGTGCCCTGGTTTGATCAGCCGATTCGAAGGGGGCCACGGTTTGATAATCCCCTCCGAATGAATGCTCGTATTGGGGCCATTGGCGACGTCAAAAAGAGCGGCGACTTTGACAGTTTGAAGAAATGGATGCAGTTCATCGATGATTTGAAGAAGATGATCAATACTGAAACTCAAGAAAACCAAGAAAGACGAAATGAAACAGAGAAACGAGTTTTCAAAGAGGACATACCGTATGAAGTGATAACTGAGATGCAAAAATTCGATTCCAATATGATGATGCACTTGAAGCCGGTGCAGACGAGAGACTTTTCTTATTTTTATTATTAAAAAGTCAGTTCACAAGAATCCTGGATGTGATGTTGTGAGTTAGTCGTTTGAAACTGTGTCAATCAAAATTCAGAAAAGTTGTATTTCAGTGTAATTTTTTCGAATACTATGATGCACTTTGAGTCTTGGTTAAGAATCTAATAACTCATTATGAAATAAACTTATAATTTGTTATTATTTGTGAAAGTTTATTCATAAATGTTAAATGTGAACGAATTATGTAACTTTTTATTATTGGGGAGCCGTGTTACTTTGATCCGATGATTTACAAAAACTTTTTATCCTAAAATTTTTAATATTATATGGTTTTATAATGTGGAACTTCTGGATTACATTTCTATACAGTCTCTTAACATCCCTTAATCCCATAACTGTGCAAAATGTTGTATAGTTGTGATTTTAGGAGTTTAAATTCTTTTAGGCAATTGGGGTTCTCAAATTCTTTTTATATTTTCAATAAATGCACTTAATTTTTCACATGCAATATTAGTTATATAACCAATACTACTGCATCTTATAAGATTCTTGATCTCATCTTATCCATAATAAACTTTAGAAGCCTATATTTTGAATCATTTAATTAATAACTAAAACGGCTCATCAGTACTTGGTGGAAAGAAATGGGGAATTATTGAATCAGTGGGAGATAGAAAATCAATGAAGATTTCTTTTATCGGTACGTTTCTCTTTCTATTTGTTCTTTGTTCTGTTCTATTTGCTTTTGGTTATGAATTTGAATAAATTTATATTTTTTTAATTTTTTTTCTCTTACACCTAATTTATTATAAATAATTAATCATATTAAGAATCTTTTTTGCACGTAGGGACGGCGTATCGCGGTGATTAGTTGAAAACTTATGATGCATGAATACGGATACAGCGATACGGATACGACAAGACACAATATACGGATACGGTGACACAGATTTTTTCTTAAAATTTTCACGTGAAGAGTGTCGGATATGGTGTTCGACACAAATATCCGATACGATAAAATAATATTTTTAAAAGTGTCCGTGCATCATAGTTGAAAACTAGTTTTAGCTAGCTTTCGTTGCTATTAAAAAAAAAAAAAAAAAGACTTAAGTTGTAATTTAAAACCTAAACCTAAAACGTGTAAAAAATATAAATGGTGAGTGCACGTTTTTATTAGTAAAAAATATAAAACGTTCCGAATTTTACAAAAATCGCACACCCTGCTTTCGCGTTTCTTCTTCCATGAGAATTGACAAATACGAAAACGGTAACCCGACCCGCTTTATATACTTCCAAAGTAAGATTACCAAAATTACAGCAGATTCTGCACTGCGAACTGTCTCCGATCGGAACAGTGAAGAGCTTTGTAGCTTCGACGAGGCAATGGAGGAGCAAAGCAGAAATGGGAGTAAAAGAAAGAAGTTAGGGTTTTGGAAATGGGCAATAGCTTCGATCATATTTAGACTAATTCTCATTTACTTTTCAAAAAATCTAAACCTCTCCACCCGCCCTGAAGTTTCAACTCCGGTCACCAGCCTCCGCCGCTGTACTATCTCTCTCTCGATAGCTTTTGTTTGAATTGTTGAAATCTAATGTTTGTTTGTTCGTTTTTTTTTTCTTATGATGTGTTTTTGTGCTGTTGTAGTGGCGGAGGGCTACTGGCTGAAGCAATTATCGATGTCGCCTTATTCTGGTTCGTGCAATTTACATTTTTTATTTTAGTATCTGTTTAATCGGTCTAATTCTTAATTTAATGCAACAATTGCGGGTGTGATAAGCAGGTTCGATGTACCGTGGATCGCCTTTATTGCTCTCGGTTCTTGGTCCTCTTACTGTTGACAAGTAACCTTTCATGCCCCTACTGAACAAACTTGGATTACTTCATGTTCTATTTGGTTGGCAATGTTATGTGACTGTTGATTGTTGATTGTTGATTGTTGATTAAATGCTTAATGCAGAACTGGGGGACAAGCCATTCATCTATTATGCAGGTATCTGCTCTTAATCTCTGTTTAAAATATGTCTGTCTTATTGTGCTCAGTGCTCTGGCTATGTTTCAAGCACATCTGGTTGGCTTATGTAAAGTGACAGTGTGTATCTTAGTTTCGTCGAGTAGCTGCTATAAACATAGCTAACAAATCAAAATAATTGATTATATATATATATATGTGTGTGTATTATCATATATAAAATGAAAGGTTATGTGTTAAATAACTGATTAAGTTCTATCCCCTTAATATCTAATATCTTTAGTAAGCATGCAGCACCTCTTGATCAAATCCCTCAACCCCAAAATGTGTGCTGTTAGCGAACCGACCAGCTTAATGTGATTATTTGATCAATATGATGTCTATTCTTAATTGTATGTGTACCAACTAATTCTTTATTTAGTACTATCGGATGAAGGTCGAGTAAAAAGGTAGGGCAACATCTTGTGGCACACAACTTAACACATCAAAGGAAGGTATTCATGCTTTGGGCAATATCATGGCTCTCAGATGATGTGTGTCTCAGCATATGATCTGAACAAGCTCTAGCTTTCTTAAGTTAGTCAGGTGTAGCTATATTATTCTTCACATTATGATGTCATTTAGTTTAATTATCTTCAGAGGCACCTAATATAAATGACATTCCTCTTATGGATTTCCAAGGCAAGACACCTCTTTACTGCACTCCGGTGTCCAAAAGCTCTCCAATTTTCAGATTCGACACTTATATTTCCATTCTGCTCTGACAACCACTCTACTGCACACTTCTCAGAGCATTGCATTTTTCTTAAATAGTTGACATTTTAATATGGGAGGTGACCTTGTGGAAATATGCTGAACTCGCTTAGTCAAGATGTTTGAAGAGAAAATTTATTGCACCAATTACTACATAAACCAACCTCTTGCCTTTCGAAAACCAGAAAGTTATCGACAAATCATTAGGAAACTACTGCATACTTCTGAAAGCACTGCATTCCTTTAAACAGTTGACGTTTTAATATCAGAGGTGACTATGTGGAAACATTCTTAAATCACTTGGTTTAAATGTTTGAAGAGACAATTTATTGCACTAATTATTATTTAAGCTACTTCTTGCCTTTTGAAATTTAGTATGTTATTGACAAATCATGAGGAGACTATTCCTCTCAAGTCATATATTTTTAGCCACCAACAAATTATGTTGGTTACTTATATCTTTTCATCCTTTGCATGATTAACTGAACTATGTTTGCTACTTATATCTTCTCATCCTTTGTTTGATTAACTGTTCTTTGCATATCAATTGCTGCGAAGAAAATCAACACATTTTTGGATATAGTCTGGTTTCTGTAATTGCAGATTTTATCAGCGCAATTCTCATCCGTGCAACTGGATGGAGTCTGGTAACGGCACATGGTCAAAATTTGAAGTCATTAGGCCTTGATAAGGTGTTCAAGGACAGAGGTAATCCAAATTAGATCTGCTGTCTCCAGAATTTGTTATTCTAAGTAATTTTAGCTCTCCTACTTTTTGAAACCTCCCGAATTTGATGGAGTTATTCATTTGTTTTTAGATATTCTGCCAGCTGGCGATATTGCTGCCCTTGTGTTTTTGTGGAACCCTTATTCAATTGTCTCTTCTGTTGGTTTTAATACATCTCCTATCGAGAACATGTTTGTCCTGTTGTCTCTTTATGGAGCAGCTGCAGGTATGAAGCAAACACACTCTCTCGCTCGCTGCATACATGATTTACGTAATAAACATAGAAGGCTGTTAATGTTTTTGTTGCCTATTGCTTTATAGTGCTGAATAGTGGTTCAGATTCTTCTGTTTTAGTGATATTTCCGATCAAGTCTCATATTTGTATAGCCGTTTTAACAATTAACAATAATTCTCAACCATTAATTATGAGAATTAGTAAATTATGATTCCTTAATCTTCTGCAGGACTTTGATTCCCCTTATGTCTGTAGTGTGTATTTTGTTAGATAATGTGTTGGAAGACTTCATGAAGTTACTTTGCAAAACCATTTGATTGTGTCATTGGGTGCCAAGTTTCTACTTAGATGTTTATCTTAGGTCTGTTTATGGGATCTAAAACCAAATGAATTTTTATACAACGAATGAGAGATTAAACACTTTCGGTCATGATTGCTCTTATGCGCAACTAAGTTCGTGCTTCCAATGTACACAGGACTAATACCATTGGCTGCTTTTGGGTGGGTGATAGCTTCACATTTGTCTCTTTATCCCTTGGTTTTGGTCATTCCGGTACGTCTCCATGGAGAGATTTGTAATTGGCTTCAGTCTCTTTCTAAGCAGAGATGGGTACTCAGGAACATCTTCTTTTTTGTTTCTACCCCAGGTGGTCCTTTTATTAGGTTATGGTCTGGATGGACCCCCAAGAAAACTGTTTGTGCAAAGTAAGTTACGAGTTGGAGAGGAGAGATTAGCTGATAATGGCAACCTAAAGTCATTGACAAATAAATCTAGAGAAACAATCATGTTCTGGAGGCGAGTTGTTCTTTTCTTTGCATGGGCATTATTATGGATCTCCTACTTGCTACTTCTGTGTGCTATCTCCATGAAAGAGTACGGCGGCCTCCGGGAAATGTTTAAGAGGTACAACATTATGCAATTATGCCTCACCAATATATAAGTTTCAAATACCAGTATTAATTCATATCCTTCATAAACCAATAATGCTGGATTTTGAAATTTTAATTTTGAAGGCATCAAGAATCAATGATCTCCTCTCAAAATCAATGTAGCTGTCAATCAGATCTGCATCGATTATGATAGTAGGATGTTCTAGCAATCATACATTCTGATAGTTGCTGTTAGTTTTGATATTTTTCTTCTCTTCTGACAAATAACTTAAACTAGTTTCTTCCTTCATTTGCCTTCGTAGATGTATTTTTGCGTTTTTAGTTTTGGGATCCTAAAATATTGTTCTTGTATATCTCACAAGAGGTCCCCTACATCAGAATGTTATTTTAACTTTGGCTTCTGGGTTATAAATCCCCAATTGGAAAAGCTAGACTGTAATGCTATGAACATTTTCATGCCAATGACAAAAATAATCTTTTCTCTTACGTGACATCTTTGCCCATTTAAGGCATAAGTTGGTGATTCGTTTTTGTGCTTAACTGTGTATTGAAATATCCATTTTTGTGTTTGAAATTTTTATTCTTTTTAACTCTATCTGAACAGCGGAACCATGGAAAATTCTTGGTTATACCTTGTCATTTTCTTACTCTGATCCGCTCATTAGTTTCAGTTTAAGATTTCTGATTTGATATATCTGCTTCTCTGTATTTTGAGCTCCACGAATTGCTTTGATATTATTTGCAGGACTTATGGTTTTATACTTACTGTTCAGGATTTATCTCCAAATATAGGCGTCCTCTGGTAATTGCAAGTACTGTTTGTTTTTTAAGTCAAGTGTGATAGCTATTTCTTTCTTTTTCTACTTCCTTTAACATATTTGCTGATTTATTGCAGGTACTTCTTTGCAGAAGTGTTTGAATTTTTCAGGGACTTTTTCCTTATAGTTTTTCACGTGAACATCCTGTTCATGATATTGCCTTTAGCCATACGGTTAAACCATAGGCCCTGCTTTCTGGTCTTTGTTTACTTGGCAATCACATCAATGCTGAAGTCATATCCTTCGGTGAGCTCCCTAATCAATCTTTATATTTAGTATACATGTTTTTCATTTATCTGGCTGGGACTCAATATTGCGATCCATTTTCTGTATCCTAGTATCCTCGCATAACCATAAACTGCTTAAAACAATGTGTTTCTGTGAACTTGTTGATACTGCTAATGGAAAAGGAGCTGATAACTACTTCCGCCTCTCCCGTTTTTTTGACAAAAGAATTAAGCTTGTGGACATTGGACATGCATATTTTCTATTTAGTATAAGATGGACATGGTTTCATTGTTAACTAATCAGCAAGTATTTCATCTGCACATGGCCTGGACATTTGAACATGTCCAACGCCCACTATGCCCAAGAATAGAAAGGACCTAAGTGAGATTCCTGCCATTGAAGGATGCCATCAGTTAAACATGCTTGAAATAGTTATTATGTTTTTAATAAGTAACAAGTTGTCTCTTGAATGATTTTTTATCTTGAGCATCACGGTCCAGTTCAATGGGTACTGTGCAAAAATTATGGTGATG
The DNA here is from genome assembly GCA_037501455.1 of Lantana camara. Taxonomy (NCBI): domain Eukaryota; kingdom Viridiplantae; phylum Streptophyta; class Magnoliopsida; order Lamiales; family Verbenaceae; genus Lantana; species Lantana camara. The sequence goes on along the minus strand of CM074857.1, from coordinate 93,727,852 downwards.
TAGAGCAATTTATTATGTTGAACCAGTTTCTGGTCAGTTGAATTGCAGAGAAAGGACAAATCATGAAAATATGGTGGTATATGAGTGATAATTGAAGTCGGAATCAATTTTGGCCTTTTATGGTTGGCTAACTAAATTGCACCCCTGATTTGAGTTCTGGTTCATTGATCAGGTTGGGGACTCAGCTTTGCACTTGAGTTTACTGCTACTTTTTGTTAATGAGTTGGCAGGTGTGTTCCAAGTGTGTAGATGTGTTCTTGTTTTCATTAAGCTTCCAACCAACATCCGACTTATAAAATCTATTTGGCCTGCAGAAATGCAATTCTCATTCTTCCTCTTTTGTGGATATGTTGGAGTTTCGCTTCTAAGCCCCGTAATGCACAATCTGTGGATTTGGAGGGTATGTGTCTGTGTGCTAAGATTTAATATTGTGTAACTGTTGAATCTTTTATTTCAGCTAGCGAAGTAAATCTCAGAGCTGGTATGTTAACTTGTTAAATTTTTGTAGGGAACTGGGAATGCAAACTTCTACTTTGGAACTGCAATGGCATATGCATGTTTTCAGGTTATTTTTTTCTCTCATTTCCTAATCAAGATTGTAAAAAATCTAAAATTTCATCTCAACCACGACAAAATGGATGGCAACGAAATGGCTGAAATCGACAATCTTACTAGCATTCTCTACTTCTGAAACTACAATGATGTAATTTTTTCCTCTAATTCTAACTGAACCTGTCGAGTTAATCTGACTTGTATATTTTCTATTGGCAAATGATTGTTACAGAGCAAATTTATAAGGTCTAGATGTTTTATGACTGATTAATATTTCAATAGTGGTGGAGCTGCAACGGAAAAATTTATCTATATCATTTGTTTTTGAATTCCTGCAGATCATTTTGGTGGTCGAGAGCGTCAGTGCAATGCTCAACTATGACAGAAAGATAAAAAAACTATACAATAGTGAAAGAGTTTGAGATACCTGTTGCTTTCTGATAAAGCGTGTTTGTGACGATGTGTTTGGTAATCGCTTCCCATAGCCAGCCCTTGCGCTTTTGAGATGGTTCGATCTGCATTAAACTTCTCTTAGTCTTTGGCTGTGATTACATGCAAATCCACCTTGATGGGAGTTCAGTAGAGTTTATGCAGAGAATGATTAGCCCGATGTTTTTGAACTATCCTTCAAATTATCTGTACATTCAAATATTTAGGACCCAAATGAGACCGTAGACGTGCCCACTAGCTTTTATGATTTTCTTTAGTTTGAATGTTATTAATGATTATTTATAAACACGTGATCTCAACTTTTATACGAGCTATGTACCGAAGGTCTTCAAAATAATTAATTTCAGTCTCTTATTTTAGCTTTGTGTTTTATATTTTAACTAGTAATTATGCACATTCAATGTGTGTGCAAAAAAATTATTATTATTATAATAAATTAAATTATTTATCTTAATAATGATTATATATTAATAAGAAATAGTTAAAATATAAATTAAAAATATCAAGAAAAATATATATAAAATATTAAAGAAGAGAAACGTTACTTATATGGTGGAAAAAAATAAATTAATTAAATAAAAAAAATTTAAAAACCAAGTTCAAGAGACCACCTTTGTCTTTTTCACTTAATATCTACTAGTAACTTTGGCACACTCATTGCGTGTGCAAATTAAGAAATTCTATTGTTTAAAATATATTTAAATTAATTTTTATATTAATATATATTTTATTACTATTTTTAATATAATTATTAAATTAATATAAATAAATAGAGAATAAAATACCAAAAAAACCTATTTTAGAAAAAAAATTATCAAAAAGAAAAGAAAAAGAATTGAAATGAAATGAGAAAAGAGTGAGGTTAATACGTAAGTAACGGACTAAAACACGTCCTGTGTGATTAAGTGAGTAAAATAAATAAATTAAAAAAAAAAAGAAAAAGAAAAAGAAAAAAAGAGACCAAGTCCAAGAGACCACACTTGGGTCTCGTGCTTAATAATAGAGTAAGATAATGCACGGACACTTCTAAAAATATCATTTTGTCGTGTCGTGTCGTGTCATGCCGTGTCGTGTCGGACACTTGTGCCCGACACCGTGTCCGACACTTGTGCCCGACACCGTGTCCGACACTCCTTACGTGAGAAATTCAAGAAAAAATCCATGTCGCCGTATCCGTGTCGTGTCGTGTCCGTATCGCCGTGTCCGTGTCCGTGCATCATAGCTTAATATGTAGGATAGATTAAAATAATTCAAATAAGGAAAAAGATTTCTTTTGGTCAAAATTAAATAATTAAAAGTCAAGCACGTTATGTAATATATAATAGTATAAATAAATACTAAATGGAATGTCAATGAATGATAGAAAGTATAAAAATAATAATTAACGAGATTATATATGAGAATACTATTTGCCATGTGTGAAGCATGTAACGATTTTTTAGGTTTGAATTATTCTATCTTATTTCATATTTTAAATTTAATAATTGAAATTTTATAATTCTTTATAGAAAAGATATTGAGCAAATTATATTTTTGGTCCCATAAGATTAGGTATTTTGCAATTTTAGTCTAATTTCTTTGAACTTAGATACTTTTAGTCCCATTAATTTCAAAAAATTACAATTCTGGTCCTGTTAGGCCAAAACACGCTCGTCCCACGTTTGGACACGTGGTAGCAAGAGAACGTGACATGTGGCCTCCTCAAGACTGAGGTATTTATCAACAAGCGCCCCCAAAAATCCACAAGCTTCACGAGCGCTACCATCCCTGAGGAATACGTGTCGCCTCAGTTACGCGACGCGTAACCACCATGGCCGCTCTTCAACGAACGCTCCTCACACAAAGGGACAAAAGACCCAGCTTATCCCAGAAGCCCTTTACAAGCGCTATTTTCCCTCAGGGAAGCTTTCATTCCCCCTCATGGCACAAACCTTGGCCTTCATCCCCTAGCGGACTCACTGACCTCCAAGGCTCACGGTTGACACGAGCGTGCTCCTAGCCCACGTTACCAACCTCCCAAACGGCTCTCTAACACCAGCAACTCACCCGCGTACCTGCCTCTGTTGCCCGCACTACATTGGCACCAGCTTTTGCAGAAGATTCCTCCTAGGTTTCTCTCATAACGCCACATGTTAGGGCAACATTCGGCTAGGACCACATGATGCAAATGACCAAAGGGTCCCCGACCCTCAACTATAAATATGCGAGTTCATCTTCTTCACTGTAAGAAAACTTCCATACTTGAACACTGCAATTACTTTTCTTCTCTTTCAGTTCCTTAACTGACTTGAGCGTCGGAGAGCCAAATTGGGAATCACCCCTAGTTTCTCCAGCTAGGCCTTCTGACTTTATTGGTGTTTGTCCTAGCAAGTAGAGCCCAGAATCTCTTCCGGCGATCCTTTTTGAGCTTATCCTCTGTTTTCCTCACTTCAACAAAATAGAGAGTGATTGGAGTTTGACACTTCACGTTCTTACCCCATCATTTTTGGCGCCGTCTGTGGGAAAACCATTTCCAGCTCATCATTTCCTCTTTTGCTAGTTGATTTACAAACACCCATCGTCTTATGTAACCATGGTAGCGACGAGATCTGGAGTCGTGGGAGGTGGTGATGATCTCCCCCGAAATGATATATCACCATAGTCCCGTCAGCAACTGACGGCGGAGCACCACCCGTCGGAGTTGCTGGGAGGTGGGCCCAGAACAGTAGCAGTCCGGGACCACATTTTAAATTTTTTTATTATAATACAAGTATTAAAATATTTCTAAAACATTTTAATACAAAGCGGAAGACTTAGCCGGATCTACTCAAGTATATATAAGCAATTGATAATAAATTTTAAATCACTTAAGCAGATAAATATCTAACATGCAATTAACACTTAAGAGCACATAATTTATCATGCTTAAAATAAAACAACAGTAAAATATTACGGTACTGCAATCATGGCTATCTAACGGCATTTTTCCAGCTCCCGAATTCACCTTCTGAGAACCCGATACCCGATCTCCTCGTGAAACCGGCAGAGCTTCACTCCAATAACCCCAGGGACACCCTCGGAGTGTGGGCTCCGAAAGTATTTCTCTAAATACTTAGAGAAAATAAACTTTAAACTAGAAAACCCTTTTCAGGGTTTATTCTCCCGAAATTAGGCGTTTTATATAAACACCTAATTAAAATTAATTCCAAAATAAATCGGAATTAACTAGGAGAAAAAGGGATATGGTTTCAAAGCTAAGCTCTAGCCAAAACCTCTCCCAAAATGTTATGAGAAATGAGGGAGGGGGTCAGCCTATTTATAGGTAAAAACCCGAGGGCAAAAAGGTCATTTTAAGCATAAGTGGAAGGGTATTTTGGTCATTTCGCACTGCCACTTGCAAAATTGACGGAATATGAGAGCACCACGTTGAAGCTCTCTTCGTCACGAATCCAACGCCGCCGGCCACGCGCCAATCGGAGTTGGCACGCGCCCTCACGCACCGCCACAAGGCGGCGCGTGTATTGTACCCTCGGCTAGGGTTTGGGACTGACTTAGCCTCTTCTGAAGCGGCCACGTGTCTGGGCCGGTCCGACCCTATTCGAAACCCGACCCGTTGACCCGATTTTCCGACCCGTTTGACCGGCCCGGCCAGATCGAATATGGACCGTCCTTGCGCGACGACGTGGCGCGATCCTATCCGCACACGTGGCGCGCCACGCGGCCGCCCACTCAGCACCATCTGGACCCACGCTGCTGACATGGCGTGACACGTCAGTGCCACGTCACCTGCCACGTCAGCAAATTTTTTTTTTTTTTTAAAAAAAAGATTTTAATTTTATTTTCTCCAAAATAAAATTTCGGGCATTTCCAACTCCTTGGAACTTAATTTATTTTCTTAAAATAAATCACTTGGCTTATTTTCAAACACTTTGAAAATTCATTTCTCTTTCTCCTTTTAATATTTTCTCTTTGGGTTTTTCAACTGGGGCTTGCAGGGGGACCTACAGGACTAATTAATTTTAGCTCCAAACGGGTTAATATATTATCATCTCATGATAGTAATTAATTACCGTTTAACAATATTTAATTCCACTAAATAAATATTGTTGCACTCTAAAATTAATTAAATTATTCACGAATTTCTCGATCTAGAATAATTTCGCATTTTACTCCTCCGTGTAGATATCCATGAAAAATAAATTGCAACTACTATCATTTATTTTTCATCTCTAATTTGAAATTTATTGATTCGCCTTAAGTTCAAATTTTCTGTATGTGAAACACATTCAACATACAACTTCGGTGACGCATCACGCGAAGTGCTTTGGCCAAAGTCTTGATTCGAACTTTTACAAATCTATTTCAAGGATATCTCTTACCTTCCAGCAAGGACACAGATTCCTCGATCAATATAACTCTTTAGCGCATTTCATATAATCACCGAACATACAAAGTATTTTGGCCACCCGTTACCGAGACCTCACTTCGAGTATGTTACAGTGACTAACACTACATGCCTAAAGCCGAAATATTATCAGGATTAAGAGTACAATGCTTCCTGAGATTTTATTCATTTCAGATAGCAGTATAAAATGAATAATCTCAGTGGTCCAGTTCGATGTTTCCAATCCTATTGAAAATCATCAACGTGTTATAATTGGAATCACCATTCCCTATGACGAAAGACTAATCATCTTATATAACCACGTTATAGCCTTGATAAGAACATATTCTTATCTTACCGACTAGAACTTTAATGACACGTGATTTCGGTATTCAAAGTCTTTTCCTATGAAACACATTTCATATAATAATACCACCACACGTCATTAATTATTAATATGTGAAATACTCACAACTCGCTGTAAATTCAGTTTAATTAATTCAATCAAATTGAATTTTCAGGGCACTATTCCCAACAGGAGTAGCACCTTCGCCTGCGGAACAAATAGTTCCGCCACCAAGGCTGAGCCACCTTCTTCCGCCTCCGTTGGAGGGGCCCCGCCCTCAGCTCGTCAACACCTTCCTCAGAGCCAGTGGATCAACACTTGCACGAATCCAGGAGGACACCACTACACGATGCCCCCACCGGGGTACACGCTGGCCCCCACCATCATGATGCCATCAGTACCTCCATATCACACCGGACAAATGCAACTCCCAATGGTAGTTCCAAGGGAGATCGAAGGGGTGGAGTTGCCCTCGCTGACTTCGCAGCAGTTGAGAGCTATTTACACCCAATGCGAAATCCAAGCTGCCCAGGGAGCATGAGAAAAGTTTCATTCCATGTATTTTCCCTCTGGGTAAACAAATGAGGTAGCCCCCTCCTCCCCCCCCGGGAGGATTACAGACCTTTCCGCTTAGGGAGGCTCAGGCCATCTTGAGGGCGCAACCGCCGCCTCCGCCTGTCAAGGAGGTTAACCATCAGGAGGGGAACGAGCGCCCCCAAGCTGACAAGGGAAAAAAGCCTGTGGAGAGAGTCGATGTTGACGAGGAGGTTCATTCACGAGCATCTAGAGGAGGACCACAAGCCTCTCAACGAGGGAGCCAGGCAAAGAAGAGAAATCCCAACGTCCTCACAGCTGTGCAAGACCAGCTGCAGGAGTTGCAGGACATAGTGGGACAGCTCTCTCGAGCGAGATCTCAGGTCCCCAACGCCGGGGATGAACGAGACAATGCTCGAGACGCTCGTCGCCCAGCTCGCCAACAGCACGTTCCGCGCCCTTTGGAACAAGAGAAAAATTTTGGATGTTACAATCACCATCCGCTTGCTAAGGGATCTCCCCTCGTGGAGGAAGTCCTAATGGCCCAAGCAGGCATGGGCAAGGTTCCAATATCTGTTAATCGTTACGACAGGACCACGGACCCCGCAGAGTACCTGGACCATTTCCTGCACTTGATGCATCTATACGAGCACTCTAGCCATTACTGGGCTAAAGTTTTCGTCACCTCCCTCGTGGGCATGGCCCAGGAATGGTACAAGCGTCTGCCGCCATGCTCTATCCACTCATACGGTGAACTCACTGATGCCTTCATAAACCACTTCAATTCCTTGAAGGCTCCGGTCACCGCACCCACTGCCTTGTACAACTTGGTTCAAGGCGAGCATGAATCCCTTCAGTCATTCTTTGCTCGTTTCAACAAAGAGGTGCTGCTAGTGGAGAGACCGTCCATGGATTTTTTGATCCACGTTCTTTTCAAAGCCTACAATCATAAGTAGTATGTGAGTAAGAAATTTGCCGATTCTATTGTAAAGAAACGCCCCACCTCCCTCATGGCAATGAGGGAGATAGCAGAGCCTTACTTCGCGCTCGAAGATATGTACGGGTCCAATGCTCCAAGGCATTCCGGGCCCTCTAAAAGCGAACGAGGGCGGGAGAAGCCTCCCCACAGGGAACATCACAAGTCCCCGTCTCCTCCACGGAGATTTGAGCGCGTCCCCCTCAATCGGCCTATCTCAGAAGTTTACGCCTTATCTGACAAGAAGCTCTTCAAAAGGCCAACAAAGATGAAGGACACAGAGGCTTTGAGACGCTCGAATAAATACTGTGCCTTCCACAAGCAAAAGGGACATGACACGGATGAATGCCGACAGTTGGAAGTTGAAATTCAGAGGCTCATTGCAGGGGGCCACTTGAAGGAATTTGTCAAGATGTTGGAGCGTTATGATGAACGTTGCAACGAGCGCTCAAGAGAAGAAGGAGGAGCCCCTCGCGTTCAAGAAGCCCACGGGGGAGAGGCCCCACAGAGAGTAGCCATCGAGGCAAACGAAAGGCTCCAGAACAAGAGAATACCCTTTTTGCGGTCATCAGCATGCTAGCAGGAGGTTCATCAGGAGGGGATTCCAACGGTTCCCGACGCCGATATATCCGTAGTTACGATCAGCGTCCCTTGGCGCCCAAATCAGTTTATGTCATTCAAGAGGCAAAAAATCAACGCTCGAAAGAAAATGATGTAATAGGATTTACTGAAAAGGATTTGGAACATATTGTAACTCCCCATGGGGTCAGTAAAACCTCTGACTGCCCCATGGTAATTAGCTTAGATGTCCACAATCACATTGTAAAGAGGGTGTAAGTGGATAGTGGAAGCTCTGTTGATGTTTTGCCCTATACCACCTTTTAGAAAATGAATATCGCTAATACTCTGCTCGAACCACTCAAAACAGCCTTGATAGGCTTTGGAGGTTCTGAAGTTGTCCCGCGTGGGCAGATTCGATTGGCCACCTCCTTTGGTCGTGCCCCATGGTGGAAGACGCTCATGGTCACCTGCGCGGTTGTAGAAATTGAGATCCCTTATAACATCATAATCGGGCGATCGACCCTCGTGGATTTCAAGGCAATTATCTCCACATATCATCAGAAAATCAAAATTTCCACCCTCGAGGGTGTCGGAGAGATTTTGTGCAACGTCCGTGAGGCCTGGGAATGTTACATGCTATCCCTTAAAAAGCCCAAAGCGGAGAACGCGTTCCAAACGGGATCCACCAAGAAATCTGTGGACTTCCCTAATCTGGACGAAGACGGTCCCGTACGTAAGAGGGCCAAAATGAACAAGAAGAAGAACAAAAAGAAAGATCCCCACAACAAAGATACCCACGAAGCTGTCCCGCCAGGGACAGTTGGAGAGTCTTCCTCTGAGGAAAACGAGCGTGGGCAAGGGGAGCCTAGGGATGATGGCCATCTGACAGGAAAGAAAAGGGCGCTCGAGCTCCCTCACCCAGAGATACGGATCGAGCCCACGGAGAAGTTTCTCACTATTGAGTTGGAACTAGGAAACAAGGATAAAACCACTCAAATTGGATCCAGCCTTTCGGGACCCTCGCAGGTCATGATGATCGACTTCCTCCGAGAAAATATTGATGTCTTTGCATGGAAAGCCTCGGATCTTACCGGGATTGACCCAAACGTCATAGTCCACAGGCTCAATGTGGACCCATCCTTTAAGATAATTAAACAGAAGAAACGAGATGTGCACGGCTTTCGGAAGAAAGTTATTGAGGAGGAAGTTAACAAGCTTCTTAAAGCTCAGTATATCGAGCCCATACTGTATCCAGAATGGTTATGTAACGTGGTACTGGTACCCAAGAGTGCAAATAAGTGGCGCATGTGCAATGACTTCACGGATCTTAACAAGGCTTGCCCTAAAGATCCTTACCCATTGCCCCGCATAGACCAGCTGGAGGACTCAACTGCGGGTTGCGAACTCATGCGTATGATGGATGCCTTTCAAGGGTACTATCAAATCTTTATGGCCCCGAAAGACCATCCCAAAACCTCATTTGTCGTCCACTTGGGTATATATTGCTTCCTGGTCATGCCCTTTGGGCTCAAGAACGCTGGGGCCACTTATCAGCGCCTCGTTAACAAAATGTTTGAGAAAGAAATTGGGGGATCCATGGAAGTATACGTCGACGATATGATTGTTAAGAGCGAGCATCAGGGCTCGCACCTGGAAGATCTCAAACGCACCTTTGCCATTCTACGCCATTACGGGGATGAAGTTAAATCCCTGAAAATGTACTTTTGGAGTATGAGGGGGAAAATTCCTAGGGTACATGGTCAGCCAACGGGGGATTGAAGCTAACCTAGAGAAAATTAAGGCTATCCTGGACATCCCTTCCCCTCGTAACCTCAGGGAAATACAAGTGCTGGTAGGGAAAATCATTTCTCTAAACAGATTCATCTCACGATCGGCAGATAGAAATCTCCCTTTCTTCAAAATTCTGCGCAATGCTCGAAATTTTACTTGGACTGGGGAGTGTGAGAAGGCGTTACAAGACATGAAGGCTTACCTTTCGAGCGCTCCACTCCTGACAAAGCCAATTGAGGGCGAAATGCTGTTTATGTACCTCTCCGTTTCAACCGAGGCAACGAGCACAGTACTGATAGTTGTACGGGAGCGTAAGCATTTGCCTGTTTATTATTTGAGCAAAACATTACAAGGGGCTGAGAGGAAGTATTTGGAAATTAAGAAATTCGCATTCGCCCTCATTAATGCATCACGACGGTTGAGGCCTTATTTCCAGGCGCACTCAATAACCATCCTCACGGATCAGCCATTAAAACAGGTGTTGTCCAAGACGGATGTGTCTGGAAGATTGATAAAGTGGGCTATTGAGTTGAGACAATTCGACTTGAGCTTCGAGCCTAGAACGGCCATACAGGCGCAAATTGTGGCGGATTTATTAGTTGAACGTTTTGAATTAGAGCCAGCAGTTCCAAAAAACGACGGCCTGTGGGTCCTGCACACATATGGCTCCTCGACCTCTCAGGGGAGAGGAGCAGGGGTGACCCTTAGAGACCCCAATGGAATTGAAATAGACTTTGCAATCAGGTTAGATTTCCAAGTCACCAATAATGAGGCAGAGTACGAAGCTCTCGTGCAAGGATTGAGAATTGCTGTTGAAAATGGAGCTTCTAGAATTACCGCCTATGTTGATTCTCAATTGATTGCAAGTCAGATTGATGGAACTTATGAGGCTCAAGAAACCACCATGGTGCAGTACTTGAGCAAAGCCAAAGAAGTCATCGGGAAATTCAAGGAATTCCATCTACTTCAGGTCCCGTGGGCAGAAAACGAGCGTGCAGACGCTCTTTCTAAGTTCACCTCAGCGTTGAAAGGTGCTCCGAGCGCTCTGTCACGTTCCTTAGAACAGAAGAGCCTTTGATCAAGGAGAGAATCGTCAAACAAATGGTCGCTATGATTGACCCTCATGAGCCTTGCTGGCTCGACGACATAGTGAGATTCATCAAGGATGGAGTTTGTCCCACTGACAAAGTGGAAGCACGAAAAATCAGGAGCAAGGCCCCTCGGTTTTCATTGGATTCTAAGGGGAGATTATTCAAGAAATCTTTCCAGGGCCCGCCAATGAGATGCCTAAGCCCCTCGCAAGCCAAAGAGACTCTCGAAACATTCATAATGGAAGCTGTGGAAACCATTCGGGAGGGCATATCCTTGCTAAGAAAATTCTGAGGAGTGGGTTTTATAAGCCAGCGGTTCTCCAAGATGCCATTGAGTACGCCAAGAAATGCCCCAAGTGCCAGTTTCACTCTAACCTCCCTCAGTTGCCAGCCGCTCAGATGATCCCTATAGACGTCTCATGGCCCTTTGACCAATGGGGGATCGACATCGTAGGCCCGTTGCGCATGGCAGTCGGACAGAATAAGTTCGTCATATTGGCTGTCGATTATTTCACCAAGTGGGCTGAGGCCGAAGCTATGGCGAAGATCACTTTCAGGGTCGTAAGGGATTTCATATGGAAAAACATTATCTGCAGATATGGCATTCCGAGAGTGCTTATTTCAGACAACGGGTCCCAGTTCATAGCGGCTGACACACGAGAGTGGTGTTCAGAATTGGGAATTGAGCAACGCTTTACTTCCGTGGGTCATCCCCAAGCCAATGGCTAGGCAGAAGTCACTAACAGGGTTATATTGCAACATCTGAAAACCATGCTTGAAAGCAAGAAGAGTGAATGGGCAGAGGAATTGCAAGGAGCCTTGTGGGCTTATCGCACCACTCCATGGACGGCTACTGGCGAGAAGCAATGATACCGGCAGAGATAACATAAAAATCCGCCCGGGTAGCATACTTTGAACCTTAAACCATCGAGGAAAGTAGAGCGCTAGAATTGGATCTCTTGGAGGAAAGAAGAGATAAGGCCTGGGCACTCATCCATCAATACAAGGCATCCGTCGCTCGGTAATACAACAAGCGAGTAAGGGAAAGAACTTTTTAGTTGGGGGACTTAGTCCTAAAGAAGGTGGAAGTCTCAAGGCATGTAGGCAAACTAGACCCCAACTGGGAGGGGCTATTCAAAGTTATACAAATGCGAGCAAACAATACGTACACGCTCGAATCGTTGCAGGGCGAGCGTCTCCCACTCCCCTGGAATGCATGCAACCTTAGGCGTTTCTATATTTGAACTAATTTTGTAAAGCCTCTAGAAAGGCACAACTTGTTCGCTAATTTTCCAAAAATTATAATGAAAATTACTGAGCTTGTTTACTTAATCTGAGAATGAAGAAACAAAATTTTCACAAGTCTTGAACGAGGGCAACCTGACAATAAGACCCTCGTAATTACTCAAGACTTAATAAAATTTTCCAAGACATTCAAACGAAATTTTCACAAGTCTTGAACGAGGGCAACCTGTCAATAAGACCCTCGTGATTACTCAAGACTTAGTAAAATTTTCCATGTCTTTCAAGCAAATTTTCACAAGTCTTGAACGAGGGCAACCTGTCAATAAGATCCTCGTGATCACTCAGGACTTAGTAAAATTTTCCATGTCTTTCAAGCAAATTTTCACAAGTCTTGAATGAGGGTAACCTGTCAATAAGACCCTCGTGATCACTCAGGACTTAGTAAAATTTTCCATGTCTTTCAAGCAAATTTTCACAAATCTTGAATGAGGGCAACCTGTCAATAAGACCCTCGTGATTACTCAAGACTTAGTAAAATTTTCCATGTCTTTCAAGCAAATTTTCACAAGTCTTGAACGAGGGCAACCTGTCAATAAGACCCTCGTGATCACTCAGGACTTAGTAAAAATTTCCATGTCTTTCAAGTAAATTTACAAGTCATGAACGAGAGCAGTCTCTAAACAAGACCCTTGTAATTACTCAAGACTTAGCTAAACTTTACATATCTTACCTAGCATGTTACTCAAAATCTTAGCATTATAAGATTTTGTTATAACAAGCGTAGAGTAAAATTTCGTAATCAAATAACACAAGGAATAGAAGGAGACACTATTGTGAAAGGAAAAATCTTCCTTCATTAAACTTTCATTAAGCTACAAAATAAGGGCACGTGGGCCCTTAAAATTCCTACAAAATTTAAATACTAAACGGGAAAGAAAGAGAAATTTCAACATGAGCAAAGGAAGGGAATCATCAAGCAGTAGGAGCAACGTCTTCATCCAAGACCACAAGGATATTTTGAGCCACAGGACCATGCATGGGGGCCGCCGGCTCTTGTGCTTGAGGGGCTTGTTCATCTTGGTTCTGGGTAGCTGGCGGAGGAGCAGGCTCGTTATTTCCTTACGCTGGTGGGACTATAGGCTCATCGCCCTCAGCAGGAGCATCTTGGCTTGCTGGGTCTTGAGCGTTTCCAGTTGGCGCCACGGGCTCGTTTGTTGAAAGATTTGCTGGAACGGCGCTGACATTGTTGGTCCCCTCGTTTTGTTCCATCTGAGAGTTTCCCTCTGGAGGGTGAGCTGCCATGTATTCATCCTGGATGAACGTGACCAAAAAGTTATACTCCGGTTCGGAAATATTGGACTCAGGGTCCTCACGGTCCTCATCCTCCTCGACACAACGCTCGTTGAACATGAGCCCCATGTCTGGCATCCTACAAACGGATGGATCTGTTAAGCCCTTGAAAATACCCTGCTCAAGCGCTAAGTTAAAAGCTTTTTGGGCTTCATTGAGGCAATGCAGAGAGGCCGCAAAGTTAAATGCCTTTGAGTGGCAAAATTTGATGAGCGCCTCTTTGACCGATTGCTCAATGCCATGAGGAAGCTGGTTCATGGTATCTGCATAGTTCTTCTCCGCCTCATTAGCCCTAGTCTTCCATGCGTTACGATCAGCCCTAAGCTTTTGATGGCTCTCATGGAGGTTATTGTATTGATTGTGGCAACTCCTCCGAGCGGTCTCGGTGTTCGTAAAATCATCCTGCAGCTTCTTCATCTCAGATTCCAACTTCTTATGCTCCGTGTCAAGAGATAGGAATTTGGCCTTCTCCACATCTAGTTCCTCTTGAATCTGGGCGGGATCATTCGAGCACGCCATCTTCTTGTTTTTGGCTTTTCGGTCAGCATAAACCGTGGCAAGCATTTGGATGTTTTTAGCCCTCGGAAGCACTTGCTGCATGGGCTCGAAAGGGCAGGAGTGTTAATAAAAATCTTGAAGAATAACATCTTCGAGAGCTAATAAAATTACAAGGAGGAGGGGGACTTACAAAAATTAGGTCATGTACCATGTCGCTGGTCACCTTTTCCACGGACTCGGAGTACAAGGCCTTATAGTCCGCTGTAAATTAGACCCTCTCAAATAAGCCTTCGCTGATGGTGTTCGAGAGCGATCCGTGCCTCAATAACACGGGGCCTCCATCCGCGGAACCCTTATAGCTCCTATCCCTCGACGATCAAAATCCCACAAATGCTCTTCTTCTGAGGAGGAAGTGTCTCCATCGCCCTTGGGGCTGTCCACAACCTGTTTGCCCTTGCCGGTTATAGAAAAGGAATCTGGTATCCTTTTCCTCTTTCTAGAGGCTGAGGCGCTTGCTCCTTGAGTATTTCTGATATTGACGCTCGTCTGAGGCCATGGCGGCGGAACCGGAGCGGGAATAATGGCTCCACTCGCTTGAGGAGCGACCGGGGCCCTCGGAATCACCCTTGTATCAGGGTTGGGTGCTTGGTTATTTCCACGACCCTAATTGACGCTCGAGCCTGCAGCTTGTTTGCCACCACGATCGCTACCTCGACCTGCGCCTCGGGGTGGTAGGTTCAGTTGGTCTCCTTGGTTGGCTTGACGCCTGTTGGCATTGGAGAATCGGGCAGCATTTCGGATTCCTCCAGCCATAATAATGTTTGCTCCTGGGGCAAGGAAAAAAACAACGAGGGTCAGAAACCCTTGAACAAACTTCACAAAATACAAGTTACAAACACAATTACATAGTTAGCAGCCCTATCTAAGTGTTAGTGCCCTAAAATCTAACCGTCTCTATCCAAATCTCGAGCGGGAGGGTTGCTGAGATAGTGGGGATCATTGGTGAGCCCACAAAGGAACATGAGTTCCACATCATCTATTAATTCCTTGGCTTGAATTAACCAGCCCTCATCCCTCAACGCTCCAGGTAGATCCTTCCCCCAATTCCCAGGAAAAGAGGGGTCTAGGCGATTCTTCACAAGGGAGCCTTTCCCGTGCGAGACCCACTCTTGTGACACCCCGAAATCATCATCCGCTGGGGCTTTAACAAAAATCAATTTCTCCTTCCAATCTGGGCTATAAGTGGATGAAGGGGAGTTGATCAATTTCAGATGAGCCTTTGCTTGGATAAACCCGCCTCGGGTGACGAGCGCGGGGAACTAACAACTTGTAGCAGAGCGTTAAAGTTCGGCAATGAGGGCTTGTAGTTGGTACACTTCATGAGGATCACGAAGCATGTTATCAAAGCAAGGCCGTTGGGCACGATTTGCGAGGGGCAAAGGTTCAAATTATTTAAGATATTGGCTATCGGAACTGGAATCGGAAACCTCAAGCCCCCAGAGCTGACTACATCTTTGTAAACCGCCATCTCACCGGGGGGTGGACGGTTGGCACGCTCGTGCTTGGTAGGGATTCTCCAGGAGAAGCGCTCGTCCCAGTATATGGGCGCTAGCATGGTCTTTACCTCTCCCAAAGTGATGCTACAGGGAGTCTCGTCCGGAGTACGCTCGGTCGCTTGCATACCCGAGCCCTCACCTGTTGGAAAACAGGAATCAGAAAGCAGCGAAAATTTAAAAATTTTTCCAATAAAAGGATCTTGGACTCGCAATTGTGTATCCAAATTCGTAGAGATCAAGAAACTCACTTGGGTAGTAGCTTTCTTGACACGTTTTGAGCCGCCCTCAAACGCGCTTCATGCGGTAATGGCAACCCGTTCCTCGAAAGTCTCTTTCTACTTTTGAATCCATTGTAGGGATAACAAACCACACCAACCTAGATTCAAATCATGTTAGGGAAGTTCTTAACAATATAACATAAAGAAAGAAACATGAAACGAGAAAAGCATGATTGAAACTCCCTTCGAAAACCAGTTTTGCGAAAGTAGAAAACTGCCAGTCACAAAACCCTCGTGAAAAAATTCATCCTTCAGGATATGGACGAACGGTTTTCGCCATCTTCTTTGGTTCGATTTTTTCACTCGTTTCATGTTGGGTCCAGAATCGTTTCATCATCCCTTCTGATCGTTTTGCTTGATCCCCACTTTTGGTAAAGCTCGAATCTTCAAAACTTCTAACTTGAAGCTCTCTAGAGATAGTCTACCAACTTGGCTACAATCTAACTAGTAAGGATGCTAGTTCTCTAGTTAGTGTTTAGGCTTAACCTAGGGTTTCGTTTATCTTGGAGAAAGGATGGTGTTCAACACATGAACCAAAAGAATTCTCGATTAGCTCTAAGGGGAGCTCGAGCTCCCCTATTTATAAGAGGGGAGGACCGAAAATTCCTAGTCCTTATGGACTAAGGATGTGGTCCCTCTCTCCTATTACTTGATCATCAAGTAATTTTGACATTGACTTTGAATTCAAATTCAAATCAACTTTCAAGAGAGCTAAAATATCCAAACTATTTTTGGATAATTTTATACTTTATTTATTTAAAATAAATAACTTATTTTATCTAATTAATTAACTAGATTATTTTCTCCAAAATAAGACTTTCTTTTTAATTCAAAATTAAACCAAAGTCTATTAAATAATTAACAAATTAATTATTTAATATATATAATTAAATAATCACGTGTGGCACACGTGTCACAATGACACGTGTCCACTCACGTAACCCACACGTGTGGAACCCTCTAGGCCCGATTAACTCGTTTAATCATTTTCAAGCCTTAACTCATGTAACCAAGTTGTTGTGTGTGACCCTTTAGGTTCTCAATTCAATTAGCAGTGACCCTAATTAATTAATTCACTAATTAATTAATCAGTCCACAGATTAAACGACCATAGTCTAGCAACAGGTGTTTAACCCCTAGCTGAATTGGAATGTTCGGATTCGACAGAACCTTTAAGTCATCGATTCATGTGAGATACAATCCTCCTACTTACTATCTCTCAACCAAGATCTAGGGCAAGGGAATAATTAGAACCCTAATAATCTGGTCTTAAAGCTAAGTGCATTTCATATCCATTTGATCTCAATCCAAGAAACCCTTTTCTTGATGTCTTGATCTACTGCCTTGGCCAAGGACTCCATATGGCATATGAATGACTTACACAATAAGAGATCACCTTGCAGACGCAAGTGTAGGTCCTTTCTTGATTCTCATTCACTTTCATGAGTCACTTGTGCAGCCCCAGCATAAGCCTTGAATCAGTTGTCTAAGGCGACACCCTTTAAAGCTTATACCTAAGACTACAGAGTTAACTCATAAAGTGACAGGGAACCTCATGTCTAAGGATCAATTAATCACATCAATGACTCGTGAGATATTTCCTAATCTGGAAGTTTTCATTTCCTGAAATAGAAACTTCCTTTCCCATTTAGGAATCTTCTCACACGGGATACCTCAGTGAACTTACTTATTAAAGTAAGCACCCTCATGTATCACGCACGTATCAACTATACACTTTGCACCTCCATGAAACAAGGTGGTCCTTCTTAAGGGCGTGATCCCACAAGCAAGCCTCAGAGGAGTCAGGTTGACACTCCCACTGTCTGTAGGACTCATCGGCTTGGAGTATTTTACTAATCATGACTTATGTGATATAGGGCTCGTTTCATGAACCATTTCACCTAAATGGTAGAGTCCTAAAGTCATCAGGATTAGAGCAGTTCTCATACATGCGCACGTAATGGAAACACACAAAACACGTATTGGCATATAAAGAAGTGTTTGCCTATGATCAATCGTATATTATTCAAAGATTGTCTGTGATACAAGAAAAGTCCCAAAGCAGATTACGTCGAATCTGCTTTCTAGGGCACTATTCCTAACAATCTCCCACTTGCCCGTAAAAGCCATTTAGGTACTCCAAGTCCCATCTTCTCAAGATACACTGTGAGAGCCTATTGACTTTGGGCGTTTCCAAAGTGGATCTGCTATATTCTCTGCTGATGTGACCCTATTGTTTACACATCTATTTGGAACCACCTTTTCCTTATAAAGTGATTCGTAATCACGTGTTCAGTCTCTTGGTGAGGTCTTGGTTCTCTTACTTGAGCAACCATCCATTTTATCATACAATATGATAAAGGAGTTGTTTCAAGCTAGGAACTTCATCTAACCAGTTAGATGGAGTTTCTTACCCAAACACTTAACTTAGCGTTATATAATACGACTAAGTTCTCAACTACGATAGTCGAGTTTTTGCAATGTCCGTCCTTGGAACCCCTTTCCAACACATTGCATTACCATTCTGGTAGAAGTTGTATCCTTTCAATGATTTCATAATCATCTATGTTTGATGGACGGTTACATCAAATATCCTTCTAACAAAAAGATCTTTTGGGCTCTGTAAACTAATACATATCCTCATTTCTTCTCAAGTACTCTGAGGACATCTTTTACAGAAATCTAATGACCTTCTCTGAGGTCATATTAGATTCGACCCACTACGCTTAGTGTTGCGCTATATCTAATTTAGTACATAACTTTTCATACATTATGCACCCTTTCACTTAAAGGGATTTTGCATATTCTAACTTTCTTAAAGTTATCTAAGGACACATACTCTTCAAAAGAGATGTTCCATTGTCCATACTAAACTCCTTTTAGTATTATGGTTATGTACTCGTTTTGTGATAATCCTTTTATTCTCTTAGATCTATCTTCTATAGATTTGAATGTCGAGAATATAGGATAATCACTAAGATCTTTCATGCCAAATTGTTTCTTAAACAAGAATTGGTAACTTTCACGTCATCCTTGATATTCCTAATGAGAAGGATGTCGTCTTCTGAAGAACCATAATTGACTCTTACATCACTAACTTTCATATGTACATTCTGAGACTTATTCGACTTCCATGACTATCCTATGGAATCGAATTGTCTAACTCCTAGAAGCCTTTATCAATCCATAGATTGACTTTAGGGATTTGCATACCTTATGCATACTCCCACTGAATATGAGATTTATAGAAATACCTTATTTCAGTCTCTTTTAATCTCATATTGAACAAGATAGTTTTCATATTCATTTATCATATCTCATAGTCTGAATATGAGGATGTGGTAAATACAATCCAAATGGACTTTTGCATTTCAACCGTTAAGAAGGTTGTAATGCTTTCATTTACTCGAAGCTGCACGAGCTTGATCCTATCGGGTGGATCAACCAAGGTCAAAACTTGGTTTGAGTATATGGAATCCATATTGGATTTTAAGGCTTGCTTACACTACTCAGATTCCAAATCTGACAGTGTCTCCTCTTCAAGTAGTTCCTTGGCTATTAAGGAACGCGTTCCAAACGCGTCTTAAGAGAAGGGTTTCACACGTGTACATACTCAAAAATTTGGCTAAGTTTTATCAGATGGGCTCGTTTCTTCTATATGTGGCGTGGATATTTATCCTCAAATTTCTTGAGGTCTGCTTGCTTGCCTTTCTTCTTCTATAGGAACGATTCCTTAAGAAAGGTACATTCCTTTGAGACAAACAACCTTTGTCTAAGGGAATCGCAGAAACGATATCCAATATCATTGCATAAACTTGAACTCATTTCAAGCTTATCTCCCACTATCCTCTTCACTTAAGAGGATTCCATTAATTCTTGGATAAGAATAATTAGGGAATTTAGTATGCCACATTGCATAGTACAACTAAAGGACTGATTTCGGAAGGTACTAAATTCAAAAACTCTAACTGCATATTCTAGGAGTTTATTCCTAGAATGATTATAAGTCAGTAAAACTTACTATGGAATGGACCATATCCTATTAGGTTTCATTCCCTCATTCGGAAACAGTTAGGTGTTCTCGAATTAGTTTACTGAGAGATAATCCTATTATCTCTAAGATGACTAAGGAATTAGTTGCTAAGATATTGGCTATTTCGATCATATCGATTTACCTATAACTTATGACTACTTCGGTTCCTAACCTCCTTTTTGAAATTCTAAGAAGTTCATATAAGTTTCGAATTTGTACTTCAACAAGTACATTCATTCATAATGATTAAACTGACGATTGTATCTAGTGCTTACATTAAGCATCTTACACTCATCAGCATGGATCGAAATCCACTAGAATTTTGGCACGTTCCACGTTTCTTATAAACGGGATTCAGGAACGCTTCCCTCAAGACAGGATTCACAGGAAGTCAACTCAATAGGTTCATTTTCATAGAATGATCCTAAGGTATCTGACTTGCTAATCCTTTTATATCCCAACGTTCCAAAGTAATTCGAAGCTTTGCCATCTCACTTGCTTTTGTTAACTCGTTGTATGTTCAGAACATTAGTCCCTTGAGTCTTTGCACAACGGATTATGCAGAATTGACTCAAGACTAGTGAATTCTTTTCCTAGCAGAATTACTAAACGAGGTAACATTTCAGAGTACTCATACTCTTTGCAGTTCCCTTTCAAAGTCCTTATTTGCTACCATAGAAGCAAACGTCCTATTTGATCTCAAGTGTCTTTTGGGCGTACCCCTTACATGCCCCTCTACTGGGTTCTTAAGGGTTTCTTCTTCTTTTGGTCTTCAAGCCTTTAACTTAGTGAGTTTGAATGGTGGTGGAAGCAATGTAAGCAATCAGTGCATTGAGAACTCTTTTCTCAGTTAATGATCGAGACCATAAGATCTTCAAATAAGATCTTTAGACCTTGTTCGTGTGCACTTGTTTCCTCATTTGGAATATTGAATAATTCCATAATGTTATACCTTGTAACATTTTTATGAGGTGGTTCAATTACTCTTAAGTGGTTGGAAAAATCCATTCATCTTAGATTGCTTCTCTTTTGGCCCGGGTCGAATTTTCATATAATTGAAAATCTCGCCTTATAGAGGAACCCTTTCTCTTGTCGGATTCTAAAATGAATTTTAGGATCCGAAGACATTTAGAGTCAGTCAGGACTTAGTCAACTTATTTGACTTAAGGATGGATACGAATGGGTTTGCATTTCATATTGTAGAGAATCACAGAACTACAACCTAAATGCTAAGCAGAGAACTAGGTGAACATGCTGAATAATAACGATATACATAAGATAAGGTCTTTAATCTAATGTAGCTCCCACTGTTTTTCAAAGATCTATAATTCCCAAAGATCTAAGAGGAACACGTTTCCCAACGGGTACTAAGATCCTAGGTATTTTACCTCGAACCCACGACTCGCGGACATTCTAAGTAAGAACCCTAGGTAGGTACAACTTACCAATTCTAACACCTTTAGAACTCTTAGTAATTGTTTTTGCAGCACCTATCTTTCAATATGGACCCACGACTTGTGCGACATCTATATTTACTTAGGCGTTAAGCTAGACCCATCAATCATAAGATCATGACCAAAACTTAGTTCGAACGACCCACGACTCGCGGACATCGCCCTTGCTAAAATTGATCACGAAATATTGATCATTTAAAATGATCAATCAGGTAACTAAGAACTAATAAGCTCCACTAGCTATCCCACGACTCGCGGACAATAACTAGCTTCAGTTACTAAACTCAAAACCTATTGATGGAATGCTAGGAATTTGATTCAAAATTTGCATCTCGAATTAAATACCTATTTGTTCGAAATTAGCTTAATATTTAATGGGAATTTTCGAATCAACCGGAGAGTGTCCGGTTCGACCTCACCAACATATATGTTATCCAATTTTATTAGTTTTGATTAATGCAAGTACACTTAAATGCATTTCAAACAAGCACATAAACAGATAACATGTCCTAGCATGATATTAACATGTAATGATCATGGGTTCTACCTATCTTATGCGTGATATGTGGGAGCCACTCCACAATCACAAGTTCTAACATACATGCCACATAAACAGTTTAAATCACATAAGGGAAAACGGTAACAAAATACGAGCCCTATCTCTATTATATTTAACAATTGAGATTCCCCTCCCTAACATTTTGAGGGGTCTTCACTTATGGCCTCCTTGTTACTTGAATGTGGTCCATCTTACTCCATGGGTGCATTGTCTCCAAAATGAAAATAAAACCTCACCACCTATCTCTACTCTCAAATTACAATAAAAAGAAAAAGACATAAAGTAATAAGGCTCAATCTTCATATTGGCCTTAGACAATTACACGGGGCATACCCCGGCCTAAAAAACAGTAATATGGAAAGCCACATGATAAATCACATAACAGTACGCACATAAGTGAGGCTCCAACCTCAATTGAAAAACGCAACTATAGGGCTCCAACCCCAATTTAAACCATCCATGTGCATAAATTAAAACCATACATAGATCTAAACCCATGATCACCTAACATGCTTTTGCGAGAATTTAAATTTATCCAATAAATTAAAATTCTCATTTCAAGTCCTAATGACTTAAAACACGACTTGATGCGAGTCTTGTTTATAAAAGTTTTCAAATAAATCCCAAATTAACAAAACAAATAAAATTCCAATTAATTTCTGAAAATTAATAATTTTATCCAAGATGTATTTTCCCAAAATATAAACCGTTTCAATTTCTCAAAAAATCACAATTTTAAGTTTTATTCAAAATTAAAAAATAAATATTCAAAAATAAAATTTTAAAATTAAAATAAAAATTAGGACTGGATTGCACGAAACACGAAAAAACACGGATTACGAAAAAACGGGGCCCGTAAGCGAGAAGAGCCGTGCGCGATGCAGGCGCAAGGCCGCGCGAGTGCGCTCGCTGCGGGCGTGTGTGGGCGGGCACGCCGGAAGGCCTCCCGCGCGGTTGCGGGAGGGTGCTGGGCGGCGTCGCCCAGGCGCGCGCTTGGGCAGGCGGGCGGCTATGCGCGAAGCCCGAGCGCGCGACGCCTTCGCGCGCGGGGTTTCGCGTGTTCGTCGTAATCCAGGTTTTCGTTTCGTGTTTTCGTTCAAAAGCAAAACCAATCCAAGAAATCCAAAAACAGTTTATACAGTTTCAAATCTAAAATAGTTTTCAAAAATTAAATTTTGCAAAAACCAATTTTCAGAAACTTTCAGAAAAAAATACAGTTTCGTAATTCAGGCTTTCTAAAACAATTACAAATACTCAATCGCATCAAGCCTAAGAATTTCTACCAAATTCAGAATAATTGAGACGAATCAGAAACACGATTAACGAGGTGGCTCAGATACCACTTGTTGGAAAACAGGAATCAGAAAGCAGCGAAAATTTAAAAATTTTTCCAACAAAAGGATCTTGGACTCGCAATTGTGTATCCAAATTCGTAGAGATCAAGAAACGCACTTGGGTAGTAGCTTTCTTGACACGTTTTGAGCCGCCCTCAAACGCGCTTCATGCGGTAATGGCAACCCGTTCTTCGAAAGTCTCTTTCTACTTTTGAATCCATTGTAGGGATAACAAACCACACCAACCTAGATTCAAATCATGTTAGGGAAGTTCTTAACAATATAACATAAAGAAAGAAACATGAAACGAGAAAAGCATGATTGAAACTCCCTTCGAAAACCAGTTTTGCGAAAGTAGAAAACTGCCAGTCACAAAACCCTCGTGAAAAAATTCATC
This sequence comes from Lantana camara, assembly GCA_037501455.1. Taxonomy (NCBI): domain Eukaryota; kingdom Viridiplantae; phylum Streptophyta; class Magnoliopsida; order Lamiales; family Verbenaceae; genus Lantana; species Lantana camara. The sequence continues at coordinate 93,704,484 of CM074857.1, read as the reverse complement.
CTTCAGGATATGGACGAACGGTTTTCGCCATCTTCTTTGGTTCGATTTTTTCACTCGTTTCATGTTGGGTCCAGAATCGTTTCATCATCCCTTCTGATCGTTTTGCTTGATCCCCACTTTTGGTAAAGCTCGAATCTTCAAAACTTCTAACTTGAAGCTCTCTAGAGATAGTCCGCCAACTTGGCTACAATCTAACTAGTAAGGATGCTAGTTCTCTAGTTAGTGTTTAGGCTTAACCTAGGGTTTCGTTTATCTTGGAGAAAGGATGGTGTTCAACACATGAACCAAAAGAATTCTCGATTAGCTCTAAGGGGAGCTCGAGCTCCCCTATTTATAAGAGGGGAGGACCGAAAATTCCTAGTCCTTATGGACTAAGGATTTGGTCCCTCTCTCCTATTACTTGATCATCAAGTAATTTTGACTTTGACTTTGAATTCAAATTCAAATCAACTTTCAAGAGAGCTAAAATATCCAAACTATTTTTGGATAATTTTATACTTTATTTATTTAAAATAAATAACTTATTTTATCTAATTAATTAACTAGATTATTTTCTCCAAAATAAGACTTTCTTTTTAATTCAAAATTAAACCAAAGTCTATTAAATAATTAACAAATTAATTATTTAATATATATAATTAAATAATCACGTGTGGCACACGTGTCACAATGACACGTGTCCACTCACGTAACCCACACGTGTGGAACCCTCTAGGCCCGATTAACTCGTTTAATCATTTTCAAGCCTTACCTCATGTAACCAAGTTGTTGTGTGTGACCCTTTAGGTTCTCAATTCAATTAGCAGTGACCCTAATTAATTAATTCACTAATTAATTAATCAGTCCACAGATTAAACGACCATAGTCTAGCAACAGGTGTTTAACCCCTAGCTGAATTGGAATGTTCGGATTCGACAGAACCTTTAAGTCATCGATTCATGTGAGATACAATCCTCCTACTTACTATCTCTCAACCAAGATCTAGGGCAAGGGAATAATTAGAACCCTAATAATCTGGTCTTAAAGCTAAGTGCATTTCATATCCATTTGATCTCAATCCAAGAAACCCTTTTCTTGATGTCTTGATCTACTGCCTTGGCCAAGGACTCCATATGGCATATGAATGACTTACACAATAAGAGATCACCTTGCAGACGCAAGTGTAGGTCCTTTCTTGATTCTCATTCACTTTCATGAGTCACTTGTGCAGCCCCAGCATAAGCCTTGAATCAGTTGTCTAAGGCGACACCCTTTAAAGCTTATACCTAAGACTACAGAGTTAACTCATAAAGTGACAGGGAACCTCATGTCTAAGGATCAATTAATCACATCAATGACTCGTGAGATATTTCCTAATCTGGAAGTTTTCATTTCCTGAAATAGAAACTTCCTTTCCCATTTAGGAATCTTCTCACACGGGATACCTCAGTGAACTTACTTATTAAAGTAAGCACCCTCATGTATCACGCACGTATCAACTATACACTTTGCACCTCCATGAAACAAGGTGGTCCTTCTTAAGGGCGTGATCCCACAAGCAAGCCTCAGAGGAGTCAGGTTGACACTCCCACTGTCTGTAGGACTCATCGGCTTGGAGTATTTTACTAATCATGACTTATGTGATATAGGGCTCGTTTCATGAACCATTTCACCTAAATGGTAGAGTCCTAAAGTCATCAGGATTAGAGCAGTTCTCATACATGCGCACGTAATGGAAACACACAAAACACGTATTGGCATATAAAGAAGTGTTTGCCTATGATCAATCGTATATTATTCAAAGATTGTCTGTGATACAAGAAAAGTCCCAAAGCAGATTACGTCGAATCTGCTTTCTAGGGCACTATTCCTAACAATCTCCCACTTGCCCGTAAAAGCCATTTAGGTACTCCAAGTCCCATCTTCTCAAGATACACTGTGAGAGCCTATTGACTTTGGGCGTTTCCAAAGTGGATCTGCTATATTCTCTGCTGATGTGACCCTATTGTTTACACATCTATTTGGAACCACCTTTTCCTTATAAAGTGATTCGTAATCACGTGTTCAGTCTCTTGGTGAGGTCTTGGTTCTCTTACTTGAGCAACCATCCATTTTATCATACAATATGATAAAGGAGTTGTTTCAAGCTAGGAACTTCATCTAACCAGTTAGATGGAGTTTCTTACCCAAACACTTAACTTAGCGTTATATAATACGACTAAGTTCTCAACTACGATAGTCGAGTTTTTGCAATGTCCGTCCTTGGAACCCCTTTCCAACACATTGCATTACCATTCTGGTAGAAGTTGTATCCTTTCAATGATTTCATAATCATCTATGTTTGATGGACGGTTACATCAAATATCCTTCTAACAAAAAGATCTTTTGGGCTCTGTAAACTAATACATATCCTCATTTCTTCTCAAGTACTCTGAGGACATCTTTTACAGAAATCTAATGACCTTCTCTGAGGTCATATTAGATTCGACCCACTACGCTTAGTGTTGCGCTATATCTAATTTAGTACATAACTTTTCATACATTATGCACCCTTTCACTTAAAGGGATTTTGGACATTCTAACTTTCTTAAAGTTATCTAAGGACACATACTCTTCAAAAGAGATGTTCCATTGTCCATACTAAACTCCTTTTAGTATTATGGTTATGTACTCGTTTTGTGATAATCCTTTTATTCTCTTAGATCTATCTTCTATAGATTTGAATGTCGAGAATATAGGATAATCACTAAGATCTTTCATGCCAAATTGTTTCTTAAACAAGAATTGGTAACTTTCACGTCATCCTTGATATTCCTAATGAGAAGGATGTCGTCTTCTGAAGAACCATAATTGACTCTTACATCACTAACTTTCATATGTACATTCTGAGACTTATTCGACTTCCATGACTATCCTATGGAATCGAATTGTCTAACTCCTAGAAGCCTTTATCAATCCATAGATTGACTTTAGGGATTTGCATACCTTATGCATACTCCCACTGAATATGAGATTTATAGAAATACCTTATTTCAGTCTCTTTTAATCTCATATTGAACAAGATAGTTTTCATATTCATTTATCATATCTCATAGTCAGAATATGAGGATGTGGTAAATACAATCCAAATGGACTTTTGCATTTCAACCGTTAAGAAGGTTGTAATGCTTTCATTTACTCGAAGCTGCACGAGCTTGATCCTATCGGGTGGATCAACCAAGGTCAAAACTTGGTTTGAGTATATGGAATCCATATTGGATTTTAAGGCTTGCTTACGCTACTCAGATTCCAAATCTGACAGTGTCTCCTCTTCAAGTAGTTCATTGGCTATTAAGGAACGCGTTCCAAACGCGTCTTAAGAGAAGGGTTTCACACGTGTACATACTAAAAAATTTGGCTAAGTTTTATCAGATGGGCTCGTTTCTTCTATATTTGGCGTGGATATTTATCCTCAAATTTCTTGAGGTCTGCTTGCTTGCCTTTCTTTTTCTATAGGAACGATTCCTTAAGAAAGGTACATTCCTTTGAGACAAACAACCTTTATCTAAGGGAATCGCAGAAACGATATCCAATATCATTGCATAAACTTGAACTCATTTCAAGCTTATCTCCCACTATCCTCTTCACTTAAGAGGATTCCATTAATTCTTGGATAAGAATAATTAGGGAATTTAGTATGCCACATTGCATAGTACAACTAAAGGACTGATTTTGGAAGGTACTAAATTCAAAAACTCTAACTGCATATTCTAGGAGTTTATTCCTAGAATGATTATAAGTCAGTAAAACTTACTATGGAATGGACCATATCCTATTAGGTTTCATTCCCTCATTCGGAAACAGTTAGGTGTTCTCGAATTAGTTTACTGAGAGATAATCCTATTATCTCTAAGATGACTAAGGAATTAGTTGCTAAGATATTGACTATCTCGATCATATCGATTTACCTATAACTTATGACTACTTCGGTTCCTAACCTCCTTTTTGAAATTCTAAGAATTTCATATAAGTTTCGAATTTGTACTTCAACAAGTACATTCATTCATAATGATTAAACTGACGATTGTATCTAGTGCTTACATTAAGCATCTTACACTCATCAGCATGGATCGAAATCCACTAGAATTTTGGCACGTTCCACGTTTCTTATAAACGGGATTCAGGAACGCTTCCCTCAAGACAGGATTCACAGGAAGTCAACTCAATAGGTTCATTTTCATAGAATGATCCTAAGGTATCTGACTTGCTAATCCTTTTATATCCCAACGTTCCAAAGTAATTCGAAGCTTTGCCATCTCACTTGCTTTTGTTAACTCGTTGTATGTTCAGAACATTAGTCCCTTGAGTCTTTGCACAACGGATTATGCAGAATTGACTCAAGACTAGTGAATTCTTTTCCTAGCAGAATTACTAAACGAGGTAACATTTCAGAGTACTCATACTCTTTGCAGTTCCCTTTCAAAGTCCTTATTTGCTACCATAGAAGCAAACGTCCTATTTGATCTCAAGTGTCTTTTGGGCGTACCCCTTACATGCCCCTCTACTGGGTTCTTAAGGGTTTCTTCTTCTTTTGGTCTTCAAGCCTTTAACTTAGTGAGTTTGAATGGTGGTGGAAGCAATGTAAGCAATCAGTGCATTGAGAACTCTTTTCTCAGTTAATGATCGAGACCATAAGATCTTCAAATAAGATCTTTAGACCTTGTTCGTGTGCACTTGTTTCCTCATTTGGAATATTGAATAATTCCATAATGTTATACGTTGTAACATTTTTATGAGGTGGTTCAATTACTCTTAAGTGGTTGGAAAAATCCATTCATCTTAGATTGCTTCTCTTTTGGCCCGGGTCGAATTTTCATATAATTGAAAATCTCGCCTTATAGAGGAACCCTTTCTCTTGTCGGATTCTAAAATGAATTTTAGGATCCGAAGACATTTAGAGTCAGTCAGGACTTAGTCAACTTATTTGACTTAAGGATGGATACGAATGGGTTTGCATTTCATATTGTAGAGAATCACAGAACTACAACCTAAATGCTAAGCAGAGAACTAGGTGAACATGCTGAATAATAACGATATACATAAGATAAGGTCTTTAATCTAATGTAGCTCCCACTGTTTTTCAAAGATCTATAATTCCCAAAGATCTAAGAGGAACACGTTTCCCAACGGGTACTAAGATCCTAGGTATTTTACCTCGAACCCACGACTCGCGGACATTCTAAGTAAGAACCCTAGGTAGGTACAACTTACCAATTCTAACACCTTTAGAACTCTTAGTAATTGTTTTTGCATCACCTATCTTTCAATTTGGACCCACGACTCGTGCGACATCTATATTTACTTAGGCGTTAAGCTAGACCCATCAATCATAAGATCATGACCAAAACTTAGTTCGAACGACCCACGACTCGCGGACATCGCCCTTGCTAAAATTGATCACGAAATATTGATCATTTAAAATGATCAATCAGGTAACTAAGAACTAATAAGCTCCACTAGCTATCCCACGACTCGCGGACAATAACTAGCTTCAGTTACTAAACTCAAAACCTATTGATGGAATGCTAGGAATTTGATTCAAAATTTGCGTCTCGAATTAAATAACTATTTGTTCGAAATTAGCTTAATATTTAATGGGAATTTTCGAATCAACCGGAGAGTTGTCCGGTTCGACCTCACCAACATATATGTTATCCAAATTTATTAGTCTTGATTAATGCAAGTACACTTAAATGCATTTCAAACAAGCACATAAACAGATAACATGTCCTAGCATGATACTAACATGTAATGATCATGGGTTCTACCTATCTTATGCGTGATATGTGGGAGCCACTCCACAATCACAAGTTCTAACATACATGCCACATAAACAGTTTAAATCACATAAGGGAAAGCGGTAACAAAATACGAGCCCTATCTCTATTACATTTAACAATTGAGATTCCCCTCCCTAACATTTTGAGGGGTCTTCACTTATGGCCTCCTTGTTACTTGAATGTGGTCCATCTTACTCCATGAGTGCATTGTCTCCAAAATGAAAATAAAACCTCACCACCTATCTCTACTCTCAAATTACAATAAAAAGAAAAAGACATAAAGTAATAAGGCTCAATCTTCATATTGGCCTTAGACAATTACACGGGGCATACCCCGGCCTCAAAAACAGTAATATGGAAAGCCACATAATAAATCACATAACAGTACGCACATGAGTGAGGCTCCAACCTCAATTGAAAAACGCAACTATAGGGCTCCAACCCCAATTTAAACCATCCATGTGCATAAATTAAAACCATACATAGATCTAAACCCATGATCACCTAACATGCTTTTGCGAGAATTTAAATTTATCCAATAAATTAAAATTCTCATTTCAAGTCCTAATGGCTTAAAACATGACTTGATGCGAGTCTTGTTTATAAAAGTTTTCAAATAAATCCCAAATTAACAAAACAAATAAAATTCCAATTAATTTCTGTAAATTAATAATTTTATCCAAGACGTATTTTCCCAAAATATAAACCGTTTCAATTTCTCAAAAAATCCCAATTTTAAGTTTTATTCAAAATTAAAAAATAAATATTCAAAAATAAAATTTTAAAATTAAAATAAAAATTAGGACTGGATTGCACGAAACACGAAAAAACACGGATTACGAAAAAACGGGGCCCGTAAGCGAGAAGAGCCGTGCGCGATGCAGGCACAAGGCCGCGCGAGTGCACTCGCTGCGCACGCTGCTGCGCGCGGCTCCTCCCGGCCGAGTGCGGGCGTGTGTGGGCGGGCACGCCTAGGCGTGCCCGGAAGGCCTCCCGCGCGGTTGCGGGAGGGTGCTGGGCGGCGTCGCCCAGGCGCGCGCCTGGGCAGGCGGGCGGCTGCGCGCAAAACCCGCGCGAGCGACGCCTTCACGCGCGGGGTTTCGTATGTTCGTCGTAATCCAGGTTTTCGTTTCGTGTTTTCGTTCAAAAGCAAAACCAATCCAAGAAATCCAAAAACAGTTTATACAGTTTCAAATCTAAAATAGTTTTCAAAAATTAAATTTTGTAAAAACCAATTTTCAGAAACTTTCAGAAAAAAATACAGTTTAGTAATTCAGGCTTTCTAAAACAATTACAAATACTCAATCGCATCAAGCCTAAGAATTTCTACCAAATTCAGAATAATTGAGACGAATTAGAAACATGATTAACGAGGTGGCTCTGATACCACTTGTTGGAAAACAGGAATCAGAAAGCAGCGGAAATTTAAAAATTTTTCCAACAAAAGGATCTTGGACTAGCAATCGTGTATCCAAATTCGTAGAGATCAAGAAACTCACTTGGGTAGTAGCTTTCTTGACACGTTTTGAGCCGCCCTCAAACGCGCTTCATGCGGTAATGGCAACCCGTTCCTCGAAAGTCTCTTTCTATTTTTGAATCCATTGTAGGGATAACAATCCACAACAACCTAGATTCAAATCATGTTAGGGAAGTTCTTAACAATATAACATAAAGAAAGAAACATGAAACGAGAAAAGCATGATTGAAACTCCCTTCGAAAACCAGTTTTGCGAAAGTAGAAAACTGCCAGTCACAAAACCCTCGTGAAAAAATTCATCCTTCAGGATATGGACGAACGGTTTTCTCCATCTTCTTTGGTTCGATTTTTTCACTCGTTTTATGTTGGGTTCAGAATCGTTTCATCATCCCTTCTGATCGTTTTGCTTGATCCCCGCTTTTGGTAAAGCTAGAATCTTCAAAACTTCTAACTTGAAGCTCTCTAGAGATAGTCCACCAACTTGGCTACAATCTAACTAGTAAGGATGCTAGTTCTCTAGTTAGTGTTTAGGCTTAACCTAGGGTTTCGTTTATCTTGGAGAAAGGATGGTGTTCAACACATGAACCAAAAGAATTCCCGATTAGCTCTAAGGGGAGCTCGAGCACCCCTATTTATAAGAGGGGAGGACCGAAAATTCGTAGTCCTTATGGACTAAGGATTTGGTCCCTCTCTCCTATTACTTGATCATCAAGTAATTTTGACTTTGACTTTGAATTCAAATTCAAATCAACTTTCAAGAGAGCTAAAATATCCAAACTATTTTTGGATAATTTTATACTTTATTTATTTAAAATAAATAACTTATTTTATCTAATTAATTAATTCATAATTAATTAACTAGATTATTTTCTCCAAAATAAGACTTTCTTTTTAATTCAAAATTAAACCAAAGTCTATTAAATAATTAACAAATTAATTATTTAATATATATAATTAAATAATCACGTGTGGCACACGTGTCACAATGACACGTGTCCACTCACGTGACCCACACGTGTGGAACCCTCTAGGCCCGATTAACTCGTTTAATCATTTTCAAGCCTTAACTCATGTAACCAAGTTGTTGTGTGTGACCCTCTAGGTTCTCAATTCAATTAGCAGTAGCCCTAATTAATTAATTCACTAATTAATTAATCAGTCCACAGATTAAACGACCATAGTCTAGCAACAGGTGTTTAACCCCTAGCTGAATTGGAATGTTCGGATTTGACAGAACCTTTAAGTCATCGATTCATGTGAGATACAATCCTCCTACTTACTATCTCTCAACCAAGATCTAGGGCAAGGGAATAATTAGAACCCTAATAATCTGGTCTTAAAGCTAAGTGCATTTCATATCCATTTGATCTCAATCCAAGAAACCCTTTTCTTGATGTCTTGATCTACTGCCTTGGCCAAGGACTCCATATGGCATATGAATGACTTACACAATAAGAGATCACCTTGCAAACGCAAGTGTAGGTCCTTTCTTGATTCTCATTCACTTTCATGAGTCACTTGTGCAGCCCCAGCATAAGCCTTGAATCAGTTGTCTAAGGCGACACCCTTTAAAGCTTATACCTAAGACTACAGAGTTAACTCATAAAGTGACATGGAACCTCAAGTCTAAGGATCAATTAATCACATCAATGACTCGTGAGATATTTCCTAATCTGGAAGTTTTCATTTCCTGAAATAGAAACTTCATTTCCCATTTAGGAATCTTCTCACACGGGGCACCTCAGTGAACTTACTTATTAAAGTAAGCACCCTCATGTATCACGCACGTATCAACTATACACTTTGCACCTCCATGAAACAAGGTGGTCCTTCTTAAGGGCGTGATCCCACAAGCAAGCCTTAGAGGAGTCAGGTTGACACTCCCACTATCTGTAGGACTCATCGGCTTGGAGTATTTTACTAATCATGACTTATGTGATATAGGGCTCGTTTCATGAACCATTTCACCTAAATGGTAGCGTCCTAAAGTCATCAGGATTAGAGGAGTTCTCATACATGCGCACGTAATGGAAACACACAAAACACGTATTGGCATATAAAGAAGTGTTTGCCTATGATCAATCGTATATTATTCAAAGATTATCTGTGATATAAGAAAAGTCCCAAAGCAGATTACGTCGAATCGGCTTTCTAGGGCACTATTCCTAACATCACCCTAGTTTGGGCCTTGAGTTTTCTGGGCTTTTTTAGTTTTTTTGGCCCTTCTATTCTTGGGGGGCGCCCTTAAGGGCTCAGCCTCCTCGTTCCCCTCTGTAGCCGGAGGAGGCACCGCCACCATCACCGTATAGCGGTGGGGATGAATGGATCTCTCCGTCACAGCCAAAACCCCTCCTTGCCTTATCGCCTCCAAGGTTACATCCATCTCTTCGAAAAGATGCTCAACCCCACCTGGGTTCCTCTCCTCCATGGCAGAAACGACAGCGTGCAATTCTTCATCCCTTGGAGATGAATTCTAACTTGCCATCTCCTCAACCTCCCGGGCACATTCTTCGACATGATCTCCAGTCATGGTTTGAGAAGGGTTTTTGAGAAGTGGAAGGGTTTTTCAGGAATCGGAAGGAGTTGCAAAATTCAGGGACTCTGGGAAATAAGGGAGATGTATTGAGAACTAAATCCTAATATGTTCTAAGGTTAGCAAAGTTAAAAGATATCACCAGAAGGTTACCTTGAGTTTTTTGGAAAAACTTGGAAGAAAGTTGTGAATGCTCTGAAATTTGTTTTGCAAAGAGTTCTCTGCAAATTTGTGCTCTGAAGATTTGTTCACGTAAAGGACGATATGGATGCAGAATCCCTTATTTATAGGGATGGGAGTTGGTACGTTTCTAGCAAGTAATTCAAAAGGCAATCATTTCCCGCCTAGGAAACCGTTCATTTTAGTGAACCGGCACGTGTATTCCCAATGCCACGCACCTACACGCGCATCAGCATTTAATGCAAAGGTGTTTCGAGCGGTCGCCTGATATGACCGCATTTAATGCATGGTTAGGAACGAAGGTGCTCAACACGCTAGTAACGAGCGTCACCCTCGTAAGGAACTGAGATATTTGAATTATGCAGTCCTTATCCTAAGGACTACAGAATTGGGGGGAAAAATGATAGGGCCAAAACATGCTCGTCCCACGTTTGGACACGTGGTAGCAAGAGAACGTGACACGTGGCTTCCTCAAGACTGAGGTATTTATCAACAAGCGTCCCCAAAAATCCACAAGCTTCACGAGCGCTACCATCCCTGAGGAATACGTGTCGCCTCTGTTACGCGACGCGTAACCACCATGGCCGCTCTTCAATGAACGCTCCTCACACAATGGGACAAAAGACCCAGCTTATCCCAGAAGCCCTTTACAAGCGCTATTTTCCCTCAGGGAAGCTTCCATTCCCCCTCATGGAACAAAGCTTGGCCTTCATCCCCTGATGGACTCACTGGCCTCCAAGGCTCACGGTTGACACGAGCGTGCTCCTAGCCCTCGTTACCAACCTCCCAAACAGCTCTCTGACACTAGCAACTCACCCGTGTACCTGCCTCTGTTGCCCGAACTACATTGGCACCAGCTTTTGCAGAAGATTTCTCCTAGGTTTCTCTCATAACGCCACGTGTTAGGGCAACATTCGGCCAAGACCACATGGTGCAAATGACCAAAGGGTCCCCGACCCTCAACTATAAATATGCGAGTTCATCTTCTTCACTGTAAGCAAACTTCCATACTTGAACTCTGCAATTACTTTTCTTCTCTTTCAGTTCCTTAACTGACTTGAGCGTCGGAGAGCCAAACTGGGAATAACCCCCAGTTTCCCCAGCTTGGCCTTCTGACTTTATTGGTGTTTGTCCTAGCAGGTAGAGCCCAGAATCTCTTCCGGCGACCCTTTTTGAGCTTATCCTCTGTTTCCCCCACTTCAACAAAATAAAGAGTGATCGGAGTTTGACACTTCACGTTCTTACCCCATCAGGTCCCATCCATCAAATAAAGACCGAAAAAAGCATTTTTTTCCCCGTTAAGTGCAATTTGGGGGGAAAGGTTACTATTCATTAAATTGGCTTTTGCTATCCCATTTTAGCACCCTGAATTAACTTAGAAGAATAACTCTGAATCACTCTCATTAAGGTAACGTGGTGCTAAAATTAGGTATTACTAAGCAAACTCCCACAAAAACAACCTGATGAACAATACCCTGTGTTAATTGAAAGTATCATAAAAAACCCTATCAAAAAAAAAAAAAAGTACTTCAAAAACCCAGTGTTTTTTAAAATACACTCACTGCCCCCCATCCGAAAAGGTCAATGAAAAAAGGTAAAATCCCTATTATACCCTTATACACTGTTTCAGATATATATTATTATTAAAAATTATTTTTGAATTCAGAAAAAATATTATATTAATAAATAAAATAAAATTTAAATTATATTATTATATCTATTAAAAAGTGTTATAAATATATAATATATAAATATAAGTATTATCTTATAATTACATATATTAATAATACATATTAATAAATAATTATATATATATATTAATAATTATATAAGTATTAATATTTTTAGTAAATATGATAATATATATATATATATATATATATATCATGAAAATTATATATATGTATATATTATACATTATTATAATAATTAATATATATTTTAAATGTGTTTTATGTATATGCAATAATAATAATAATAATAATAATAATAATAATAATAATAATAATAATAATAATAATAAATTAACAAATTTATAGAAATAATATATATGTATATATATACATAATTCATATTAATATATATATATATATATATACACTATTATAATAATTAATGTATATATTTGTAAATATATTTTATATATATGTAATATAAATAAATATATATACATATAAAATAATCTAAATTAAAATTAAAAAAATAAAGAATTACCCCAACCCACTAGCCCCACCCCACAGGAACACGCTGCCCCAATCCCACTTCCTGTAAAACTCCATGGCCGGCATGAAAGCTTCTTCTTCTTCCCCAACACGCCACCTTCACGCCACCGTGGTCAGCCTCACGCCACCGCCACCCTGGGTCAGCCTCACACCACCGCCATCGTAGCCGCTATCATTGGCCAGCCTCACGCCATCGCCACCCTAGGTCAGCCTCACGCCACCTTCACGCAGACCATGCTGCCGCCATCGCAGACTTCTTCTTCTTCTTCCTCGCTCCAACCTACGCGCAGACCACGCCGCTGGCCAATGCCCAGTCGCGCCGCCGTCTCTCCTTCTCTCCACCTCCATCGCCCAACAGATCCACCCCGCCGCCCCCTCTCCCGCGTCACGGACAAGCAGATCCACCACCCCTCCATCCCGACGAGCACCCAAACACTGCCTTATCTTTCTTCCCTCAGGTTCGCCCCTAAATTTGAGTATATGTGTGTGTAGATTTGAGTTTGAATTTGAGTTTATGTGTGGCGTAGATCTGAATTTGATTTTGGGTGATTGTTCGTAGTAGTCGTCGTTGCTGTTGTGGTGGTGTATGGTTGATGGCGGCGCTGGCCCATGGAGATTGGGGATGATGATGATGATGATTATATATATATATATATATATATATATATATATATACATATAAATAATTTGTATAATTCAATATATGTGTTAGAGGGTAAAATAGTCATTTTAATTGAAAACGTGAAAAAAAATTCAATTTCAGTCGCAGTCAACGCACGTGAATTGCACATTCTTGCCATAGGGTTTTCTGTGCATATTTTGAAAAACATAAGGTTTTTTGAAGTATTTTTTTTTGCCGGGGTTTTTCTTGCTACTTTCGTGTTACACAGGGGAGCTGGACGATATTTTCGTATAATTGATCACGCCGCATCTCTATATTCACTAAGAAAAATGAAAATGATATATAGGAAGAGAGACATAATTATTTCTCCCTCGGTCTAAAATACATACATCTAACGTTACATAACTATTAAATTATTTATGTAATAAATGAATAGTTGAAAATCCGACATCCGTCCTTATATCCGTGTAAAGAGGATATTATCCAAATTCGCTTAAAGAGGATATTATCCGAATCCGTTCGATTCATAGACGGATAAAGATATGGTAATCACACATCCGATCCGTTTAACATCCGTTTACACCCCTAGCCATGAGTGGCACGACTCAGCCGTCGTCGTTGTACGCGGCTAATTAGCCGCCCTTCGCAGTATCCTATGCCGCCAACCCCCCTGATAGGCGGCCTTCCTCCCCCCTTCCCTCCATTGCCAGTTGTTCAAGTTTCTTCCCGGCACGCAGCTGCACAACCAACACCGCCAACCCACCTTGCCACTATCGGAGATTTGTCACTACCCTATTATGCCGCGGCGCTGCACATGCCGTCAATCTCTCTCCATTGAAGGCGTTGGCCCCGAAACGTGGTTGTGTTTTCTTGTTTCCACGTGATTCGAACCATAAACCCTATGATGTTGTTTCAGAGAGGAACGAGATGATAAAATTTTTTTTTCTGATTCTAAGATTGTCGAACTTTCATCGTCTTTTAGATTCGCTTTAGTTGGAAAATTCTCGCAAGGATATATGATGATGGCCAAGCTTCACGAGCTACTTATGGGTATGGATCTTTCGAGTGAGTTCAAACTCAGGCTATTAAATATTAAACATGTTCTGATTATATTGAGTTGCAAAGATGATTACAAGGAACTCTGGATGCAAAATATTATTATTTTAGATGCGTCTCTAATGGGATTATTTAAGTGGACTCTTACTTTTAATATACAAATTAAGTCATCAGTGGCGTCGGTATGGGTAAAATTTTCGGACCTTCCAAGTCAATTTTTTAGCCGGAATCATTTTTTGATATTACTAAACAAATTGGTGAGTCTCTATAATTTGATGAAGGAATTTTAGACACCAAAATATCATCAATGACAGAGGCGTGTTTTGAAGTAGATCTGTTACGATTCATGAAGAAGCGCTTCAGCCTTACTTTTCACAGTTTAACTTGGATTCAATCGGTGGTGTATGAATGCCTTCCTCAGCACTTAGGGGTGGGCGCGGCACGGGGTGTTCGGGATTCGGGGAGTTCGGGGTCGGGTGGTTCGGGATCTGGACGAGATAATTAGGACCCGAGCCCATCCCGAAAAATGTCGGGTACCCGACCTATCGGGGAATTCGGGATTCGGGACGAGGTCGGGATCTGGATCGGGGAGCCCGATTTATATTCTGTTTTTTTTTTAAATTAATTTATTTTTATTTTTGGGTTGGGCTCCCTTTATATTTTTAATGGACCAAATTAAAGAAGCTACACAAAAGCCCAATAGCAATAAAGAATTGAAGTCTAAGCCCATGCATAGAAGCCCAATACAATACAAATAAATAATTGAAGTTTAAATGAATACAGTATGAATATATTATATATGATTGATTCGTTGGGACCTGGGAGTAGACTAATTCTTCATTGCTAAAAAGTTAAATGCATCTAAAATATTAAATATGGATGTACAGGCACAGCCATGCATCTATAATGAGAAATGAGAAATGATAATGATAATGAGAAATGAGAAATGTTAATTCAATACTACAGCCATGCATCCATAAATTAAGTAATTAACTTAAGTTCATTACACAAGTCTCCATCAGCATTACAGTCAGAAACATTACACAAGTCACAAACATTCAAAAATAATGCGAAGTGACAAAGTTCATGCAGAAGTACAGAAGCATCACAAAAATATCAAAAGCCTTCTAGTCTCCAGAAATCCACAAACTTCAAACCGTCAAACGTCCAAGACTCAAAACTCAATAATTGTTGAATCGACTCCATCTTTCCTCAATTCTACACAAGAAAAAAATTATAAGTTAAAACTAAAAAAGAGAATAAGATTCTAAAAGGAAAATAGATAAAATGTTCATCAATGCCTTTTTCGATTGCTTCAACCTCATATAAATCCTCCTCGATATTCATTGGCTTAAAATCACGACGAATCCAATCTTGAGCACAAATTAATGCTTGGACTATCCGAGGAGACAAAGAACTCCGAAAAGCATCGAGGACACCACCACCGGTGCTAAATGCCGACTCTGAAGCAACAGTGGAAACCGGGACGGATAATACATCACGAGCTATCTTTGAGAGAATAGGAAAACAAGGACTATTTAATTTCCACCATTTCAATATATCAAAGTCCTCATCTTCATCTTTCGTTTCTTCGGCCAAGTATTTCTCATACTCGGATCTTGCTTGATCACTTTTCCCTATTTTCTTTTTCTTATTCCATTGATCTTTGATGTATGATGCTCGGGTCATAGAATCAAGTGATGTAGTAGAAGAAGTGCTAGATGATGTAGAAGAAGTTTTTGAAGAAATCAGGCTCGGGGGACCTCCATACATCCTTTTATACTCTTCAAATAACTCTTGCATGCCGTGCCTCACATTCTCCTTCATTAGTGCACACTTTAGATTCGCCTCCTCCCCCTCACTAGGATACAAAAGCTCAAACATATAGTCGAGAAAATCAAGCTTATAACATGGATCAAGAATAACGGCATAATAAAGGATCATATTCATTTTGTCAACCGAACCCCAATATTTTTCAAACTTGGATTTCATCTTCTTTACCATTTCTTGCAACTCAAAATCATCGCCTTTCTCCTACTCTTTCAAAAGCAATTCAATAGCACTTATTTCAACAAAAACGATGTTAGATGTGACATATAAAGAACCGAAAATTGCCAAAGTAAGCTTATAAAAGTTCCCCAAAAATTTACACAACAACTCGGCCCTCTCAAAATCCAACCAACTTGGTATGCCGGCAAAAGGCGCATTTTTTAAGATCATTGGCATATCCAAAGTCTTGATCCCCATAATAATCAAAAGCCCTCATAAGCGAACATTCTGTATCCAACATTAAGTAGAATTCCACCTAGTAAGTACGTCAAGACAAAGCAATTTCTTGGATTCTATTTTTGATAACTCTACACACTCCAAAAATTTCTTATAACTAGAAGGAGAATTACGAATATACTTCACGGCACCCCTAATTCGAGCAATGGAATCATGTTCATCACGATTCTTCAAACCATCTTGAACCAAAAGATTCACAATATGTGCAATACACCTCATGTGAATATATTTCCCTCCCAATATTTTTTTCCCCAATTTTCAAGCCTCTTCTTCAAATATACAATTGCGAGGTCGTTCGATGAAGCATTATCAACCGTGATTGTAAAAATATTATCAATACCCCAATCAAGCAAACATTTCTCTACCCCTTGACCACTTCCTCACCCTTATGTCCTATGATTGGACAAAATTTTAGAATTCTTTTTTGAAGAATCCAATTATCATCAATGAAATGTGCGGTGAGGACCATGTAGTTCATTCTTTGAATCGATGTCCAAGTGTCGGTAGTGATTGAAATTCTTCTTTGTGAGTGATTCTTTATGTATGCTTTCAACTTCGACCTTTCACTCACATACACATTGTAGATGTCCTTAGTTATAGTCCTTCATGAAGGAACTATAAACATTGGACATAGAACCGATATAAAATGCTTAAAACCCGGATTCTCAATCGTTTTGAAAGGAACTTCATCAAGTATCAACCAATAACATATAGCTTCTCTAGATTTTTCTTGATCAAACCTCCAACAAGACATAATATTTCCCTCCTTCTCACCTACTCGATTTGGTTGTAAATTAATACGAGCTTGATTGGTTTCGACTTCATGAGGTTTCTTTTTACATGCCTCCCAATGATTTTTTAGGCCCTTCGTCCCATGAAGTTTTGGATCTGCTTTAAGCTCTCTCTTACAATATTTGCATCTAGCCTTTTGAATTTTCTCAACCGAGCAAAATAATTTCTCAAAATATTCCCAATAAATGGACCTTAGTACAATTTCCCTCTGAGTTCTTTTTTTCGATTTCCTCTCCTCATTATCAATATCATCCACATCATTATTTTCAGCACCTAAATCCGGAATACCATCCCTTATATCTTCGTGACTGGGCATATTTAACATCTATAAATTATTCAATAATTATTAAAGCTTACAAAAAATTGTAAAAACCATATCAATGATATCAATCAAATTTACAACAAAAAGAATAGCATTTCAATTTCCAAATTTCAATTTTCATAAACTCACAGTAAGTCAGTAAGTGAATAACATGCTAGAAACCACCATTTCAATTTTCATAAATCATAAGAATCGATTACTCTCAAATAGAAGAATAATTCATCAAAATTTCTGAATTACAAACAAAAAAACAAGTTAATTGAAAGAAATCCCAAAATTTGAAACTAGGGCTAAAAATAAAAACCTTACCTTGTGGTTTGTGGCTGTTTGTCCAGGACAGAGATGAGAATGGAGGCCTAATTGTCGTTCACCTGAGGTACGGAAGTGATGAAGTCGTGGGTTGAGGGCTTCATCGCCTGAGGCCGTTCGTCGTTCGAACTTGGAGAGCAGGAGACTTCACTCTTCAGTCTTCGGATATGTAAATTGTAATTAGATTTCGAAGGAAGAAATGAATAAATGATTATGTAAAGTCATTAAGTCAAATGCATAAAAGAGTAATTATATTATATTATATTACATTTGAATTTATATATATATATATATATATATATATGCAGATAGGTCACGTCAAGTACTTGTATAGTTGTATTATATAAATATATGCATGTTAATATTATG
This sequence comes from Lantana camara, assembly GCA_037501455.1. Lineage (NCBI taxonomy): Eukaryota > Viridiplantae > Streptophyta > Magnoliopsida > Lamiales > Verbenaceae > Lantana > Lantana camara. The sequence continues at coordinate 93,686,518 of CM074857.1, read as the reverse complement.
TAAACAGAGGTAAAGATATGTATTAAATATATATATAAATTTATTTTTTTTTATAATTAATTGTGTCGGGTAGTTCGGGTACCCGATCGGGGAATTCGGGTACCAAGACACTACCCGATCCCGAGCCCGAACTATTAGTCGGGATTCAGGTACCCGTCCCAAATTGAAAATTCCCTGAATTCCCCGACCCGAATGCCCACCCCTATCAGCACTGCAGGAAGTGCTCGCATATTGGTTATGAGGAGAAAAATTGTTATGGAGAGTCAGAAGAGCCACGAATTTGCGCTCAAAAATTGAGGGAAATTAGTGCGTTGGATCACCCGAAGGTAACAACGATGGCAACCCGCCGTTGGGTGCCGCTAGTGGTGGCACGGTAGCTACCGGCGATGCGAGTACTAGTGGGGCCGGAGCCCCACGTGAAGGAAGGAGGTTTGTGGATGCGAACCCTAGCACTCAAGACAGGCCAACTTTGGCTTGTGTCCCAAAATCTACTCAAGCCATAACTCAGCAACCCAATAATACTCAACCCAATTCGATAGAACAACCCTCTTCAGTCCCATTACAAATGAAGCCCAACGAGAAGTTATAAAGATTACAAGAGCACGCTATAGACGATCCAATAAAGATAAATATGAGCAAAAAAAAAATTCTCAACCATTATCCATGCCAGTAATCCTTTGGCGTAACTCAATAATCTCTTGGCCCAATACTAGAATACACATTTTGGTTCGCCAAGAGGGGCTGGTCTCTACTTAATAAAAACCAACCCATCCCCTATTCCAAAAATAGGGCCGTTGCTAGTCAACTGCCGCCGACTAGTCCACTGTTGCTGGTCAAGCAGCCGAGTTTGAGCGCGTTTGCGGAGCCTTTCCATGTGGTAATGCCTTCGCCGCTATTGGCAACCCGCACGATGCCATCTGCAGCTTCCACCTTGTGTTGGTTTCTGCTCTTTCTTGGGATTTGCACAAACTTCATGGAATTCGTGAGAAATAAGAGGAGTTTTTAATAATAGATAGGTAGCATGCATTGGTGCTATTATTAACGAGAATTTAGATCGAGCTCTCTTGGCGAATCAGAAAAAGTAAAAGACAAGGAATCGGTTAAAGTCTACAAGAAAACATGCACTCCAAAATATTTTCAGAGTCCTCTAGAGTTGACTCCAGAAAGCCCTTGCCGAAAATTAAGTCGGCTATTGGTGTTATTTTAGGTGATGAATTAGAGCAGTCGGTTCATCGAGAAAATTGTAATACCCCGTCTTTTCCGGAGCAAGGTACGACAGTGTTTGTGTATAAGTTTTACTGAGAGTTGAGTATTTTAATTGTTAATTAATGATTTCATGCCTAATTGACCTTAATTACCCATTTATGAAATATATGTGCAATAAATTGAAACATGCATGCTTGGACTTAATTGCTAGCGATTCAAAACTTTGATGACTTATTTACATAACTTGTGCAAAATTTGGAAATCTTTCCTTCTCTCACAAAAACTCACACGTAGCACAAGCTACAGACTCTCTCACGTTCATCAACTTTTGTATTTTGAAAGAGAAGAAGAAGAAAACCTTCATCTCCCCAAACCCTTTGCATCCTCTCTCTCGACACTCTCTCCCAACACACACCCCAGGCTCATTTTCTTCCATTTTGAGGTAAGAATCATAATTATAGCACTTATAACTTTACTTTTTATGGTTTAAAGTTTCATAAGCATGTGTATATGAATTTCTTGAAATTTGAGGTTTTATGGCAATATGTGTGAATTTGGGAATAAGCATGAATTTATCGTATTGAAAATTTTAGTTTGGTGATTTGTTGAAGCTGTAATGAAGCATGATTGAGTAATTTTGGGTGGAGCTTGAAGGTCATTTCAATTGTTGACGGTATTGATCAAGCATGAGTGTTATTCTGTAAAAGAATTCATTGTATTAGTTGTTTAGAAGGCTACAAAACTATATATATTAATAGGGATTAAGACCCAATTACATTCCCTAATTATAGCCCCTAATGTATTGTAAGAGTTCAATTTACATATTATCCTAAAATAGAGAGATCTCGTTAATATTCCCCCCCCCCCCCCCAAGTTGATGTAAGGGGTCGACCATCCTCAACTTGGACAATATTTTTTGGAAGTTTTGACTGCTCACAACTTTCATTAGGATGTCTACCAGTTGATCCTCGGATTTCACAAACGGAAGTTTCATAGTTTCGGACTCTATTTTCTCCTTGAAGAAGTGTCTATCGATCTCCACATGCTTCGTTCAGTCATGTTGTACTGGGTTGTAGGCAATGCTGATCGCTGTTTTGTTATCACAGAACAAGTCGACACTTTCCTCGCAGAGGAAGCCAATTTCTGTTAGGAGTTGCCATATCCATAGAATTTCTGCAACTCCTAGAGCTATACCTCTAAACTTTGCCTCAGCGCTGGAAAGTGCCACTATCTTTTGGTTCTTGCTTCTCCAAGTGACAAGATTTCCTCCCACAAACGTGAGATACCCTGGCGTGGATCGTCTATCAGAGATGCTCCTTGCCTAATCTGCATCAATGTTTACAGTGACCCGAGTATGGTCGTTCTTTAAGAACATCAGTCCTTTCCCGGGTGATAACTTCAGATATCTTAGAATCCTCATTACTACTTCCATGTGGTCTTTGCTCGAATTGTGCATAAATTGACTTACAATCCCCACGGCATAGGCAATGTCTAGCCTAGTGTGTGCCAAGTAGATCAAGTTTCCCACGAGTCTTTGATATCGTTCCTTGTCGATTGGTACCTGATCTGGGAAGATTCCTAGTCGGTGATTCTGGGCCATCGGAGTGTCTGCCGGCTTGCAGTCAATTAACCCAACCTCTGCCAGAAGATCAAGTATGTATTTCCTCTGTGAGATGAAGATACCCCGATCCAATCTCATCACCTTGATCCCAAGAAAGTATCTTAGTGCCCCTAGGTTCTTCATTTCAAACTCCATAAATAGGTTTCTCTGTAGATTGCTTATCTATTTAGTATCATTCCCTATGATCACCATGTCGTCCACATAGATAATGAGTAAAGTAATGAGTTCACCTCTCCTTTTGATGAACAATGAGTGATCTGAATTGCATTGAGAATATCCGTATTTGATCATGGCCAGAGTGAACCATCCAAACCAGGCTCTGGAAAACTGTTTAAGTTCATAGAGAGACCGCTTTAGCCTATAAACCATATTCCTAATTCCTTGTTCTTCAAATCCAGGTGTAAGGAGTCATGTACACCTCATGTTCCAAGTCACCATGTAATAAGCCGCTCTTGACATCGAATTGGTGCAGTGGCCAGTCAAAGTTTGCAGCTACAGACAAGAGTATTTTGATGGTGTCTATCTTGGTTACAGGGGAGAAAGTTTCCATATAGTTTATCCATTAGGTCTGTGGGTAACCTTTCACCACAAGTCTCGCGTTGTATCTTTCAACCGTGCCATCCATCTTGTGCTTAATCGTGTTGACCCATTTACATCCCACCAGTTTCTTTCCCTTTAACAGTGGGCACTGTGATGCCCCGTCTCTTCGGCATTCCAGGTACGACATCACGAGAGAGTTTAATTCTGTAATTTTGTGAATTATGTGATTAACATACTTACGTGTCAACGTGAGATTTATTTTTATTACGTGTGCTCTAGAATTTAATTAATTGTACTTGGATTCAATTGTCCAATATTTGTAATTTAGGTACCAAATTGTAATTAGGACGGTTGAGCCTTCGTGGCTATCTGAGCTCAGGAATTCGAATTCGAATTCCCACCCTATCATTGAGTTCGTTTCGATGATTTGGATTCAATGAATTAACCTTTTAATTTCTAAAGCCATTTGATATCCCTACCATTTTAAAATCCGATTCGTTTGGGCCGGATAGCGTTTGACCCTACCCGTTTTAACCAACCCGTTTGCCAGGCCCTAAAAGGGCCAAGCCTCTCTCTCTCCCTCGTTGATCGACCAGCACAAGCAAGGAAGAAAGGAGAAGAGAATTTTTCCCCCTTTTGGCCTAACACTTCGGAGCTCTAGTTGCAAGATCTAACCATCCGATCAATGACGCAAGGTAAGATTTGTGACCCTTTCGTTACGTGCTTTAATTTAATGTCTTTATCGTGCCTTGGATACGTGTTGATTTTCTAAGTAGGGAAGATGATAAATAGTACCGGGTTGGGAGTTGGGCGTGTTTAAGCTCGTTTTGAGAGCTCTTATGTGTGAATATGTGATCTATGTGTCGGGCATGTCTTTTTGTGTTATTTTTGTGTGGTTTGGTTGTTGTTTTGCTGTTGTTGCTTTGTTATTTCCTCTCCAGGCGCTATTTTCGAACTGCTGCTTCGTTTCAGTTGAACCAGGCCGGAACGGCCGTTCCCATTTCTGCCTTGTAGCCGGAACGACCCTTCCCAGGTTTAGCTGAGTCAGTTCCGAGAATGGGTAACGGTCGTTCCCAGTTGGTGCTGGGGCTCGGAATGGCCGTTCTCGCGTGAAGAATTGGGCAATTCTTTATAGACGCTCGGGGAGAGTTCGGGTAGTTGGGAACGACCGTTCCCACTTTGTACTGGACCTCAGAACGGCCGTTCCCGTCCTCCAGAACTTGGGTGCGTTGGTGGGAACGGCCGTTCCCGCATTGGGTTAGGCCGTTCCCAGTTTCTGTTGTGTGTTTTTGTTTGATTTGTGTTTTATATATTACGTTATGACTTTGTTACGCTTTCCTAGCTTTATTACCTCGATTCAATTGCATGTTTTAATGTGAATTTACATTATATGCTTTAGTATGTGCATGTAACATGATTTATTGTTAGTGCATGATTGTTTTATGCTTGTATACGTGATCCATGACTTCATGCCAATCATGAGCATACGTCGTACGTCTATATGGTTCATTCATGTGTCTAAGTCTTATTCTCGTGTTCAGTTTGTTCAGGTACACCATGGGTGGTGTTTTGTCGGCCGTGTTGGTTCCGGGGTGGATCAAACGTCATGTCTTTAGCCTCTTCGGTGTAAGGTGAGGTTAGGATATAGTTATACCTTAATGAAATGTGATCGGTTTTATTGCATGTGGTTTAATAAGCGTTATATGTATGTAAATAAGTGTGAAATACGTATTTGCCAAATAAGCTACGAGTTTGCAAGTATGTTAAGAAATGTAAAGGCCTATATATGCCTCTTTGGTTTGAATTGATATGTTTGCCACGTAAAGATATGTTCTTGACCGTGTGCTTCTCATGAGCCAAGTTTGGCAAGGACTGAGTTATTTATGAAAAACACGGAAGGCGGTATATGTATATATGTATAAGTTGTGTCGGTCTGTCTCTGTTGTAGCGGGTTATGTATATGATATGTTTTGTGTTTGTTGGGCCCCGGAGACTGTGGGTGAGGAATCCCGGTAAGACATCGGGCCGTCGGGCTCGGCCTAGACATAGTCTCCATATGTTGGATGAGGATCAACCCTGAACTCACCAGGAGGTTTGGTGAGGGAAGGAATCCTGAGAGTTTAAGTTCTCGCAAGGCGCTCCTCTCATTTGATAGATGGTTAGGGCGTATACACCCTTCCATCACCCGGAGTTGAGGATGGTCTGATATGATATGCTATGTCTGTAAGTTTTCTATTCTGTTTCTGTTATGTTATGTTCTGAGGAGATTGGGGGAGTCTGAGCTCGTACCCGCCGAGTTCTCTATATATATGTTCTGTCAGGTTCGTGAAACAGGGATAGATTCTAAATTAAACTAAAAGTTGGAATGTTGTACAAGTCAAGCTAAGTTATGGATTATGTTATGATTTGATAAATTGCTAGGTTTCTAAGTTGGTTGTTTGCTTTTGATAAATGAGCCCTATATGTATATATCACGGGAAAAGAATTTAGCGTGCAAAAACTATCCCTGCGTTCATGAACATTATGATTTTGATACGTGATTTGCTCTTATACATATAGTGTGCGTATGTTAACCTCTCACTCAGTCGAGTTAAGACTGACCCCTCCCCTCTTTTGTTTAATGGTAGGTTTTTCTTGGAGTTCGTGCTAGACGGAGTTTGTCTGTCCTTTGGAGTCTGTTTCTCGAGTCTTTTGTTTAGTAGGTCGTCTTGCATTCACATTCCTTTCATTTGGCTTATGTATAAGATATGTATGAATGTTATTTTTGGAATTTAAATATGCATTGATATATTATTCGGAATAGGCTTCTAGGGATAGTTGAACCCGTTGAATTTATGTTTATTGTTTGATTCGGGATTAGGGATTTATGCTAGTTGAACTCGTCACCTGTTTGTATCTTTGAGATTTTGCATGGCTTGCTTTCTCGCTTCCGCATTCTTGTTTTGGGTTGTTCAGGGTCTAAGTTTCGCCTAGCTTAGGTGTGAGTCTGTCAGTCTCCCCGTTCGGCACTGTTTGGTTCATGTACGGACCCCTCCATTTCGTATGTGGATCGAACTTTGGTGCGGGGGATGTGGTGACCCACCGTGCGGGTGCTACATTCTTGTGTGGTATCAGGGCCCCAGGTTGAAAAAAAAATCGGTGTTCGGTGTCAGGTTGTGTCTGTCTAAGTCGAACGGTATAGGACAATTTGATTATGTGTGCATTTGCATCACGATTTGATAAGCTATGTATTTGAAATTTCAATACTTTGTTGAATTTATATTACGTGGTGCATTGCATTCCTTTGATGCTCTTACGTTATTTATTATATGACATGAGCATTTACTAATCGACACGCATATTTCTATATTGTAGTTGTTGAGATTTTCAGGGTACCACCGTGTCAACAACTCTCCGGTTAACCTTCTAGACCAAATCTGTGCAACCAAGGATAATCTTCCATCGAAGTACTAGCAATGAAACCGATGGCAATGATGTACCGGGAATTTCTATCATTGAAACCTCCCCAATTTCTAGAAGAAGACGATTTAAGAGCTGAAGATTGGCTTTCGGAAATAGAGGGTATTTTTGAAATATGGCCACGTAACTCTCAAGATATGGCTCGCTTGGATACATTTCTCCTACAAGGACAAGCCAAGAAATGGTGGAAAAGAGTTACCCAGCAATTAGAGGTAACGAATGAGGAGTTGACTTGGGAAGTGTTTGTTTGAGAATTTCGAAGAAGGTTCGCACCGGCCATTTTACAAGAGCGAAGATTTGAAGAATTCCTCACTTTGAAACAAGGAGATAGGACGGTTGTGGAATACATAGAGGAATTCGAAAGGTTGGGCATGTATGTGCCTCACATTACGGGGTAATGAACAAATGAAGGCCAAATACTTCATGGAAGGTCTTCGGGATGAATTCAAGGAAGCCCTAATTGCAAAGGATATGATCACGTGGGATAAAGCCACGAAGAGAGTTTTAAGGGTTTAGACTTTGATCCTAACAAAGGACAAGGAAGAAGATAAATCGGAGGTTAGGCTTGAATCATGTTTATGTTCAAACTTACAAGTGGAAGAAGAATCTCATCAACATCGAACTCGGGCCAAGAGAATTCGGGGAAAGAAACACAAGACCGGTAACACTTCTAAATCGAGGAAGAGGCCCCAATTGTGCGCTTATTGTGGAGGAACTACACACACCTATGAAACATGTTGGGATAGGTTGAAGAGGTGCTGCATTTGCGGGTCAAAGGAGCACCAGATCTCTAATTGCGACCAACCAAGAGCTATTAAGCAAAGGGCACGGGATCGACAACTTCAACTTGAAGATCAACATGAACCTGAAAATTGAGGTAATTGCATTCATAGCACGTGCATTCACCCTATATTTAAATTTTTGCAATTATCTACCTTTCGTGCCTTAATTGTTATTTGGCGCTAATTGTTAATTATTGTTATTACGTGTCTAAGTGGTGGTTAAGTGTTGCATCTCAATTGCACTTTGACTCAACATGCATATTGAGTGTTTTCTTCTAGGATATCCCTTCATTCAAGTTACCGAGTTATGTTCAATGGAAATTGGAAGAGGTGATTTGGGTATGGGATGAAATTAAGGAAAATTGATACCTCACTCAAAAGATTTTCACGGGAAGGAAATTATAATTTTAGAGCGAGTTTTCTTGGGACTTTGGACGAACCCTTAATGAACTTCGAGAGAAGAAAATGGAAATTTTCGATTGGAAGATATTAATTCGAGAAGAACTTATGGAATTTTCAGGATGAGAATTGGATTTCGGAATCCTTAAATTACCAAGTTGAATGGATCACACAGGAAACTATTTTCAAGCTAAGTGGTCAATAAGAACCATCCAGAATACGATGCATTCTTCTTATATATTTTGGGAAAGGAGAGTGCTAACCACAAGAAGATAAACATTGTATTCAGAAACCTTATCGGGAAAGAGTTGAAAATTTTAAAGCAAGGCTAATTATTGGAAATTCCACAGTTCATAAACGGGCGAAGAATTCAGGCCTTGCGGTTTGAGATGATTTATTGAGCTCATTAATGCTACGAAGAATCATAATGATTAATCAAAGTCTAAGGAATTCAAGTATTTGGCAAGCGAGGACACTTAAGAGTGGAGAATTGGATTAGAAGAGTTATTAAGGGTAAATAGCAGCCATGAGATGAAGACCGAAATGACACTTGAGGCATAAGAGGTACCGGAAAATTTCAATGCATGAATGTATGTAAAGAGACGCCAACTTCGATTTAAATCACGCTAAAGACAAGATTTCAATGCTTCGGTGAAGGGTACATTGAACATACATATCACGTGCATCATTCATCTTTTGTTTTGCTTTGTGTGTGTTGTTGTGAGAGCTTGACTGCCCGTAGTTGGAGAGATCGGGTGTTTTTGTTATGGGGTAAGTCGAGGGTCGTGCTTTGCAATGGACTTCTCAATGGGTTTCCTAGAGGTTGCAGTTTGAGGTAAGAAACGGTTCAAATGTCAACTTCAAACCACAAGATTGAAGGCCCGTTTGGGTTGGAGAACGAGTGGTGGGAGTTCTTTAACAACTCCACTCGTGGTCCCGAATTGTGGATTGGTTTGGATGGATTCAAGCGGTGGGAGTTGAATCACTTGTGAGCCTCCTATCGTGTGAGAAGTTTGAACTACTCCTAGTCGGGATCGAGTTCGTGTGAAGCTTGAAGTGAGCGATTGAACCCCCTTCGTGTTTGGAAGACCTTTCTCGGGCTAACCCTTGTTGGAGTGTCGCGAGCCCCGAACTTGGGTGAATATGGGAGAGTTGCTTGTAGTTTTGATGCGAGCGGCAGGACCTGGGGGCCAGGTTCTCTTAAGGGGGGGAAATTGTGACGCCCCGTCTCCTCGGCATTCCAGGTACGACGTCACGAGAGAGTTTAATTCAGTAATTTTGTGAATTATCTGATTAGCATGCTTACGTGTCAACGTGAGATTTATTTTTATTACGTGCGCTCTAGAATTTAGTTAATTGTAATTGGATTCAATTGTCCAATATTTGCAATTTAGGGACCTAATTGTAATTAGGACGGTTGAGCCTTCATGGCTATCTGAGCTCGGGAATTCGAATTCGAATTCCCACCCTATCATTGAGTTCGTTTCAACGATTCAGATTCAAAGAATTAACCTTTTAATTTCTAAAGCCATTTGATATCCCTACCATTTTAAAATCTGATCCGATTGGGCCGGATACCGTTGACCCTACCCATTTTAAGCGACCCGTTTGCTCGGCCCTAAAAGGGCCAAGCCTCTCTCTCTCCCTCACTGATCGATCAGCACAAGCAAGCAAGAAAGGAGAAGAGAATTTTTCCCCCTTTTGGCCTAACACTTCGGAGCTCGAGTTGCAAGATCTAACCGTCCGATCAACGACCCAAGGTAAGATTTGTGACCCTTTCGTTACGTGTTTTAATTTAATGTCTTTTTCGTGCCTTGGATACGTGTTAATTGTCTAAGTGGGGAAGACGATGAATAGTACCGGGTTGGGAGTTGGGCGTGTTTAAGCTAGTTTCGAGAGCTCTTATGTGCGAATATGTGATCTATGTGTCGGGCATGTCCTTTTGTGTTATTTTTGTGTGGTTTGGTTGTTGTTTTGCTGCTGTTGCTTTGTTGTTTCCTCTCCAGGCACCATTTTCGAACTGTTGCTTCTTTTTAGCTGAACCAGGCCGGAACGGCCGTTCCCATTTTTGCCTTGTAGCCGGAACCGCCCTTCCCAGGTTTAGTTGAGTCAGTTCCGAGAATGGGAACGACCGTTCCCAGTTTGTGCTGGGGCTCGGAACGGGTGTTCTCGCATGAAGAATTGGGTAATTCTTTACAGACGTTAGGGGAGAGTTCAGGTAGTTGGGAACAGCCGTTCCCACTTTGTATTGGACCTCAGAACGGCCGTTCCTGTCCTCTAGAACTTGGGTGCGTTGGTTAGAACGGCCGTTCCCAGCTTCTGTTGTGTGTTTTTGTTTGATTTATGTTTTATATATTACGTTATGAATTTGTTACGCTTTTCTAGCTTTATTACCTCGATTTAATTGCATGTTTTAATGTGAATTTACATTATATGCTTTAGTATGTGCATGTAACGTGATTTATTGTTAGTGCATGATTGTTTTATGCTTGTATACGTGATCCATGACTTCATGCCAATCATGAGCATACGTTGTACGTCTATATGGTTCATTCATGTGTTCTAAGTCTTGTTCTTGTTTTCAGTTTGTTCAAGTACACCCGGGGTGGTGTTTTGTTGCCCGTGTTGGTTTCGGGGTGGATCAAACGTCGTGTCTTTGGCCTCTTCGGTGTAAGGTGAGGTTAGGATATAGTTATACCATAATGAAATGAGATCGGTTTTATTGCATGTGGTTTAATAAGCCTTATATGTATGTAAATAAGTGTGAAATATGTATTTTCCGGATAAGCTACGAGTTTGCTAGTATGTTAAGAAATGTAATGGCCAATGTATGCCTCTTTGGTTTGAATTGATATGTTTTCTACGTAAAGATATGTTCTTGACCATGTGCTTCTCGTGAGCCAAGTTTGGCAAGGACTGAGTTATTTATGAAAAACACGGAAGGCGATCTGTATATGTATATATGTATAAGTTGTGTCGGTCTGTCTCTGTTGTAGCGGGTTATGTATATGATATGTTTTGTGTTTGTTAGGCCCCAGAGACTGTGGGTGAGGAATCCCGGTACGGAATCGGGCCGTCGGGCTCGGCCTAGACATAGTCTCCATATGTCGGAAGAGGATCAACCCTGAACTCACCAGGAGGTTTGGTGAGGGAAGAAATCCTGAGAGTTTGAGTGCTCGCAAGGCGCTCCTCTCATTTGATAGATGGTTAGGTCGTATACACCCTTCCATCACCCGGAGTTGAGGATGGTCTGATATGATATGCTATGTCTGTAAGTTTTCTGTTCTGTTTTTGTTATGTTATGTTCTGAGGAGATTGGGGGAGTCTGAGCTCGTACCCACCGAGTTCTCTATGTATATGTTCTGTCAGGTTCGTGAAACAGGGATAGATTCTAAATTAAACTAAAAGTTGGAATGTTGTACAAGTTAGGCTAAGTTATGGATTATGTTATGATTTGATAAATTGCTAGATTTCTAAGTTGGTTGTTTGCATTTGATAAATGAGCCCTATATGTATATATCACGGGAAAAGTATTTAGCGTGCAAAAACTATCCCTGCGTTCATGAACATTATGATTTTGATACGTGCTTTGCTCTTATACATATAGTGTGCGTGTGTTAACCTCTCACTCAGTCAAGTTAAGACTGACCCCTCCCCTCTTTTGTTTAGTGGCAGGTTTTGCTTGGAGTTCGTGCTAGGCGGAGTGTGTCTGTCCTTTGGAGTCTGTTTCTCGAGTCTTTTGTTTAGTAGGTCGTCTTACATTCGCATTCCTTTCATTTGGCTTATGTATAAGATATGTATGAATGTTATTTTTGGAATTTAAATATGAATTGATATATTATTCGGGACATGCTTCTAGGGATAGTTGAACCCGTTGAATTTATGTTTATTGTTTGATTCGGGATTAGGGATTTATGCTAGTTGAACCCGTCACCTGTTTGTATGTTTGAGATTTTGCATGGCTTGCTTTCTCGCTTCCGCATTCTTGTTTTGGGTTGTTCAGGGTCTAAGTTCCGCCTAGCTTAGGTATGAGTCTATCAGTCTCCCGTTCGCCACTGTTTGGTTCATGTACGGACCCCTCCATTTCGTATGTGGATCGGACTTTGGTGCAGGGGATGTGGTGACCCACCGTGCGGGTGCTACAGGCACACTTTCCAGGTATCATTTTTTCTCAGGGCTCTTATCTCTTCCTCCATTGCTTTTTTCCATCGAGGACTTTCTATTGCTTTTCTGGTAGTGTTTGACACCTGATCAATGGATATGGCATGTACAAAAGCTGTGAGTTGAGGTGACAAGTTTGTTGTTACTAGATGGGCCAGTGGATAACGGGGTTTGTTCCCACGATCAGGACTATATCTTTTTGGAGGGACTCCTTGATTTTGCCTGGGAGGAAGGATATAAGCAGTAGATGAACTATTAACGAGTTTAGTATCAAAAGTACTAACCTCAGGAATATTCGGTTCCGGCGATAGATCATTGGTTGGTATTGGAGAGAGAAGGTGGTGGAGCTGCGGGGTTATCCTCTGTAGAGGTTCCACGGGCTCACATAGCCAATTCAAACCTTCCACATCAGTACGATTCTCCCCTTGAAGGGATGAATTGGGTTTGGAGGTGAAAAAGTAGTCTGTTTCTAGGAAGTCCACATCCATCGTGACATAGTGTCGGTCACCTTTCGGGTCGTAGCAATCGTAGCCTTCTGAGAAAGGCAAAAATCAAGAAACACACATTTGATTGCACACGGATCCAATTTTGTGCATAGGTGTTTGTGAACATGTACGAAAGCCACACATTCGAACACCTTTGATGGGAGTAGTAGAACAGACAAAATGCTGTGGAATTCCTTCATCATCTCAGGTGGAGTGTGAAATTGTACGTCCCGTGTAGGTATTCGATTCATAACATATACTACTATTTAGACAGCATCTGGCCAGAAGGTTTCGGGAACATCAGCTGCAAACAGAAAAGCTTGAGCACTCTCCAGGATATACCCATTTTTTTGTTCGGCCACGCCATTCTGCTGAGGGGTTTCTGGGCAAGTAGTCTCATGGATAACCCAACGAGAGTTGAAAAACTCCTTGAGGGCCTGATTGGAGTACTCCTGACCATTATCCGTTCGGAAGATCTTGATTGGAGTAGAGTACTGTGTCTGAACCGTTGTGAAAAATTGTTTAGTAACGGTGGGGACATCGGATTTGTGTTGTAGGAAATAGACCCATGTGAACCTGGTAAAATCGTCAACAAATAGTACAAACTAACGGTACTGAGATGTAATGTAACTTGGGACGAGTCCCCAAACGTCAGAATGAATTATTACAAACGGAGTATCAACTTTATTCATTGATGGTGAAAGACTAGTTCGGTGGCTTTTGGTCAACATACAAGTATCACATTGCAATTTTGTAGAAGCAGTAAATAAATTGGGAAATAATTGTTGTAGATACTTAGCAGATGGATGTCCCAACTGTCGATGTCATAACCATAACTGTCTGTCTGACTGACCATGAGCCAAGCTGCTAGATCTGAGTTGAGAAATATCACTGATGTAGTATAATCCCTCTCTCTCAATACCATGCCCAATGATCTCCCCCGGTATGAATATCCCGTACGAGACAGAAAGAGGGAAACATCATCATAGTGCAGTTCAATTCATTAGTAACTTGACTCACAAATAACAACTTTGAAGTAAGAAATGGTACAACAAGACAGTGAAAGAGTTTTAATTGTTTTGACAAAGAAATTGTGCATGTCCCGATAACCGGATATGAAAAACTATTTGCATTTGTGATGGTAATTTTTTTGGGCTGAGAAGGAGAATTAATATCCTGAAGTGAATGGGTCATATGATCGGTGGCCCCCGAATCGAGGAGCCATTCTGTGTGGGGATTGGGCTAAACATTTTTACATATGTTTATGTTAACCCACTTTGAGTTATTAATGGGCTGACCAAAAGGTCCCATTTTCACCAAATTGGGGCAGTAAATTTCTGACCCCATTTCTTTCTCATGCGACATTGTTGCCTCCTTCTTTCTAAAAAACTTACCTTCTTCACCATGGTAGCCGCCGCCAGCACTGTTGCCGGCTTAGGAACTCCGATGATATCATCACTGCTACTAACGTCGTCGTCAGCACCCTCTGTTACGAATGTAGCTCTCCCACCGAATAAGCGCGGTCCGTCTCTCTGTCGGAGGTGTTGACTCCCTGTTATGTCGAGGCCATGGTAGCCGCAGCCGATGTTACCGGTCACCCCGTCTGGTGCGGCTTGTCCGGTAGGTTGTCCTACTCGTTTCTTGGCCTGATACTCCGACCACCACTCCGGGTAGCCGATCACTTCGAAGCATGATTCTTTGGTATGCTTCGAACCTCTACAAACTTCACATTTTTGGCTGGGACCCACCTTCTTGGTTGGTTTTCTGTTGTTATCGCGGGATGTTGAATTAGATTTTGACCGCATCTTGACCACAAGCCCCTGTCCGTCGGAGATATCGATCATAGTTGTGAGTCATCTGTCTTCCCTCCGGATGGCGTTGTAAGCCTCCTCTAGTGTTGGTATCTGTTGGGTTTTGAAGAGATCTCATTTTATGGGGTCTAATTTTTCATCTAACCCCCATAAGAAAGCAAAGACACGATCTTCTTGTTTCTCCAGATTGTGTGCTTTTGATCCTCTGCACACTTCATTGTCTGGGGTTGTCGAAAATCGATCTCACGCCATATACCTTGTACGGTGGGGTAATATTGATCGACCGTCATTCCGGCTTGATTCGTCTGAAATGCCGTTTGTTTGAGTTCGTAAAGTTTCAGTTTATCGTTTCCATCATGGTAAGTCGCCTCGATTTTATCCCACAATCCCTTCGCGTTGGGGCAGAGGATGAATTCTGTGACGATTTCGGGTTCCATGGAGTTGAAGATTAGGCTACGAACAGAACCATCCGTTTGATCCCAAGCCTCGTATCTTGAATATTCGGGGTCGGGTGCTACCGTCTTCCCGATGATGTATCCGGTTCTCCCTCGACCACGAAGGACGAGTTGAGCCGTCCGTGACCATATCGCATAATTGTTGTGGGTAAGTTTGATTTTAATTGAAGTGGGCTGGAGGTTTCGGTTTGTTTTTGGCGAAGGAGCTCGGCCATCTGGGTAAGGAAATCCATCAGTAATTTTGAGGTATTATCTTTTTTGGGTGAATCCATTGACAAGTGATGAATACAGAACCGTTTACTGCTCTGATGCCATGTTATTCTGTAAAAGAATTCATTGTATTGAGTTGTTTACAAGGCTACAAAATTGTACATATTAATAGGGATTAGGACCTAATTACATTCCCTAATTACAGCCCCTAATGTACCGTAGAGATCAATTTACATCTTATCCTAAAATAGAGAGATCTTGTTAACAATGAGTTTTGGTATTTCTGTTGGAGTAAATATACGTGCAAGATCAGATCAAGAAAAAAAAAAAAAAAAGATCGGCCTATACGGAAAAGACGTGTTAAAGAGTTTAAATATTTAATTTTCTTTTGGTTACTAAGTTTAAATATTTAATGATACTCTTATTTAACAACTTAGAATTTGTTTACTTAAGTAGAAAATGGGGTGTTAGCTATTTAACACACCCTTTTCTAGTATTTACTCTATCAGATAAAGGGCCTTGGGTTAAACACAAGGCCTTAGGAAACAATGGAAATGAATATGCTATTTAGCAACTCCTTCCATGAGTTGCTAAATAACCCATTTTTCATCTAAAGATGCAATTACTTTTTTGTCCTTTTATTTCTCAATCTTTATATATAACTTCTCGATAATAATAATAATAATAATAATTGTAGTTGTATATAATTATTTAATAATTCATATATATAACATGTATGTACACGAGAGAGAAATTCATCCTACAATTTTTATATAAATTTTGATACATATATGTACACACACACACACACACACACACACATATATATATATATATATATATATATATATATATATAGTTACATGTAATATATTTACGTATAAATGATTCCCCTCTCATATAATAAATATATACATCCGGATTTAGGGAGAGGACAATATAGGAATTTCAGCCCTTTTTAATAGGTTATAATCTATTTAAGTAAACCAAATACAAATGTAGATAATTTAACTAGATTAATGTCCAATAAAGTAAACAAGTACATTGGGTTATCTAACAAATTTTTTAGGGAAAATACCCCAGGGCCCCCTTGTGATTATGAAAATTTTCAAAAAACCCCCCTGTAAAATGGAAATTGTCTAAGCCACACCTTGTGAAATTTTTTAAAGGGCACGGTGGCCCCTTAATACAGCGCGTGATATTAACGCACAGAATTGTGAGATTGGTATACGTGTTTTTTGAATTTAAAGCATATGAATTGTCCAAATTACCCTTATAGTATTCTGATATAATTGGCCTTCTTTCTTCCTTTCTTCTTATCAGTTTGGACGCCATTTTTGTTCAGCTAGAAGCTCGCAGGAGGTGGGGTGATGGAAATTGATGTTGGATGATGAGATTGTGCGGTTTTCTGATATGGGTTTCTTGGGTTTTTGCTAGAAATCGATGTTGTTAGATTTGGGGGTGAATTTGGGCTCTGTTGATCTCCGTTTCTGGATGGGGTTGTGGTCGTGGTGGTTAGGATCGGAAAGTGTTTGTGGAAATGCCTGAGTGGATTTTTTCTGATCAGGTATTGTGTGATGGTTATGGGAAAGTGATGTGGAGAAATTCCACCACGAAACCCCGTCGTCTTCGATGGAGGCGATGTCCGTGTAACTATTGGAAAAACATTGGAAGATGAATTACCTGTTGTCCTCTGAATCACCTGCTGATTAGCTTGATTGATTAAACTTTCTTTTGCAAGCAGCAACAGGGTTTCATCAACTTCATGCTTCTGGTGGCTCCAATCCAGATTATCCATATCAATCTGAAAATCATTGAAATCAACCATTGGATAATCATAACAAGTTAATTTCAAGAAAATCAATAATAAGTTAATTTCAAGCAGCAACAGGGTTTCATTAGCTTGATTGATTAAACTTTCTTTTGTAAGCATACCTAGTGGAATTCTTGGAATTTTGAGGTGGTGTTGAAAGGCAAATGAAGCTGAAAGCTCTTGGGTATTTACTGCTTTTTTCTTCACAATGATGGTGATGTTTTGGGTGAAATTGTAATATTTGTAAATTGTTAGTGTCCAGTGTTGTTGTTGCTACTGTAATATTTCTTCACAATGATGGTGATGGTGATGTTATGATCCAGGGTTGTTAGTGTAATATTTGGTAGTTTGTGTAATCTCGTTTGTAACGATTATCCTCTTGAATTAATGAATGATTTTGTATTTTATGTACCAAATGCAGTGAGTGATGCAAAATTCTCATCCCATCTCATACGTATAATAATGATGCATTATACATTGGATAAATAAACTTACAGAGCAAAAATATCCACATCGACATTAGAAGAGGCAAAAACCATAAATTGATATGTATTCATATCATCCAAAGTACACAACAGTTGGCAGTGATAATAATCCTGCAAAACTACACATTTCACCAAAAACTACACAAGCTTGAAGTTCACTTTCACCAAAAAATATACATTTCATCAAAGATACACAAGCTTGAGTTTCACTTTCACCAAACATATCTACACATATCTAGTTGAAGATTGTCTTCCTGCATTTGGTGGTCTTGCAGATTTCCTTGAAGAGTGTCTTCTTGCATGTGTTGTGGAGCTCATTTGGTCACCAGTTTCTACAACAGGCTGTGGTTGTGGTTCTCCCTGGAACAAATTTTGAACACCCTCAAATTTCTGCAACATGAGACACAAGGACCACCTTCAAATTTCGAACCTGGACCACAAGTATATAAGCTGATAAACAATAAGAAAACGACACCCCATGTCTCACAGTAAAGAGACAAGAAACATTAAGAACATCAAGCCCTATTAACATGTCTGTAGGGACCAAACAACTTCCATGGAACCCACCATTGAACAAGATTTACAGGAAATTTCACTTTATCCGCTGAATAAGTCCAAATTTTCACTTTATCAGCTCAAATTTCAACAAAATTAAGCCACAAATTTGCAAAATTTCACTTTATCAACTCAAATTTCAACAAAATGCTAACACTTAGGGGAAAATACCACAAACCCATGAAAATCATACATACCGTGAAGACCCTTAGGAGTTTCTTGTGAGCTTCTTGTGTTGTTGTTATTGTTGGAATCCAAGAGCTTTGCCAATGTTTCAAAATCTAACGGGAATCCATTGAACAACAAGGGTTTGTGTTTGAGAGGGAAAATTCTAAAAATTTTAATCAATGTTTTAGCTTGTTCACCCGTTAAGTAAAGGGCAATATATGAAAGGGTATATTTGTCTTTTTCATGTTAAAATCATTTAAAAATTGACGAGGGAGACAGTGAGCCTTTTTTTTAAAAACAGAAGGTGCTTTTGTGGGAATTTTTATCTTTCAGGGGGGTAATTTGCCAATTTTCATTAACACAGGGGGGTAAAATGCTATTAACTCAAATTTTTTACCTAACTAGATACAATCTAATTGGATAACTAACTAAAAAGTAAACGATTTCTTAATCTTTTAAATAAGATGGGCATCCAATACTTTTCAAGGCCGGCAGCAACTCCAGGTCCCCAGCTATTCGTCTATTTAATCCGCCTTAGTGTTCGTAGCATGTCGTATCGACTCGCATTTCGACGGCATGACTGTCCCTTTCATTTGCATCCGATGCTCCATGGGCAGCCAAATTAAATGCGTAGTTAATTGGGTTATTTGGTAGTTTAGATTTTTTATTTCTCTTGATTTTGGTTTTTAATAGTTTATTAGTATATTTAAGCAATTAATTATTTTATTTGATTTCGAATTTTTAATAATTTATTAGTATTTTTAGTAATTTCTTTATTTTATTTTGTTCTTAGGGTTAGTTAAAAAACCAAACTCTCCATTTTTTATTACTTTTATTTTATTGATAGATTTTAAAAAGATTTGATTGTACAACTTTCCATGCCTACAATATATAGCATGGCCTAACATGTTTTTAACAAGTAATCTCCCACTTCCCTCTATATATATATATCCTAAACTCTCACTTTTGGGAAGAGCAGGCCTCGACATTTTAATTCTCAAAACAATATATTAATATTACATAATACTAGTAACCAAAAAAAAAAAAAAAAACTTACATAATACATCAATGTTTCCGTTAATAATCTTGTATGCAGGAGCATTACTGGTTGTCTTCATAACACACAGGCTTTACAGTTGGTTTAATCCAAGGTGTAATGGAGGAGGAGTCCTCCCACCTGGTTCGATGGGATGGCCATTCCTTGGAGAATCTCTAGAATTCTTTGCCCCCACCGCTACTCTCGACATTCTTCCTTTTGTCAAGGAGAGAATGCAAAGGTATTTAATTCGATGTTGTAATTAAAATATTAAAAACTAAAAAGATAAACTCTGTTGGGAATATTTTGAAAGAAAAAAGAAAAATCTCAAGAACGAAGGTTTTTACTAAAATAGCTTTACTTGATTTATTTGCTTGTATACTCTTAACTTGAAAATAATATTTGCATGTCAAGATGAACAACCTTCCAAGTACCTAACAAATAGGGAAAAATTGTATTTTTGGTCCTATTCGGTTTAAAGGGTTGCAATATTAGTCTCACTAGTTTTAAAACTTTGAAAAAGATCTCATACTTTAAGAAATCGTTGCGATAATATATAGTTCATATGTTGCAATAACAGTCCTACACGTGTTGCAATAATAGTCCCACCGTTAATTAGATAAGGGACAGTTAAAATTACTTCCATATTTGTTCATAGTGACCCTAGGAGGTATTTTTAGGAATCAAATACCAATTCATGTGATACTTAACAAATGTTTGGCAATACTCACTTTATCAATTAGTTTTTTAGGTGAATTAGGTCAAGCACATACTCAAATGGTATTAGAGTTAGGTTATATCCTGTAATTGAATTGAATTGAATTTCTCGGTCTAGGTTCTCTCCGGGTACATAATTTAACAATTCTCTCAAAATTAATTTTGTATGAACTTTTTTTTTTTTTTAACTCTCACTGGTTTATTTTATCATTTTCAAATTTTTTGCACTTATAGGTTATTTGACCCGTACTTTACAAGACCCTAATGTAAATATTTAGAAACAAACATTTGTGCAAAAATTAAAAAAAAATTGTCCTAAAGTTTGAAATAGTGCAACATTCACAAATTTCGTTTGGGATAGCAGAGTATGAAGTGGGTAGTTCATTAGTTCACAATTAAAAAACAAATAGAAGAATTATTGAGAATTAAATAGCTAACTTGGTGTGAAAATAATTTCAATTGATTATTTCTTAGATTCCACTGGCAAATACCTTCAAGGTTGCAAATATACAAATTAAAAAATTTAGATTGACAAAATCATTCAAATTTAAAGGTTAGTGTATATGCCGTGGTATGCAGGGTATTTATGTAAATATTATAGTATATGAGTTAATATATTTAGGATAAAGTAATTAATATTTAGAATAAAAATTTAATAGTGTAAAAAATATTCGTTAACTTAACAATGATATGAAAGATCGTCGGATGAAAAATATTTTTTTAAAAATGTTGAAAATTATAAATAATTATAAATTTTGATAAACAATGGAACTATTCTAAAAATTTTAAGAAAATAAATCAGATTCACCAGATTAAAAAAAAAAGATTTAAGAAGTTGAAAAAGTTATAAAATAAGTAATAGATAACATTCAGAAAATAGAAAATAAAAATAAATGTGGTTGAAAAGTGATATTAATCTTCAAATTATAAAAATTATATGAAAATATAACATATTTCCTCGATTTAGGATAATCAAATTAGTTAATAATACAAAGAAAAAATCGATTAATCATTAAGAAAATAAAATTAAAAAAAGTTAAAGAAAATAATAAGAATACAAAAGAAATAAAAACAATTATCAACAAAAATAATATTACTTTTTTTATTACTTTTTATTTATTTTATTTTGTATAGATATGTTATCGAGGACCAACAATATTATTATTTTACACCATTCTTTTACTTTGTATTTGTTCATTATCAATCAATTTTATCCTTCTAATTGAATGAAAAATCTTTTCAAGAGTCGTTTTACCGTCTTTTTTTCTTTTTTATTAAGAAATCGCTCAATCATTAAGAAAATAAGATAAAAAAAATAAATATAAAATAAATAAAGAAAGAAAAATTGCTCAATTATTAAGAAAATAAAAAGGAAATATAGTTTGTGAATAAAAAGGAAGAAAAGATAGTAAAACTACTGAAATGATTTTTTCAATATTTAATTAGAAGGACAAAATTGATTCATAATGAACAAATACAAACTAAAAGGATGGTGTAAAATAATATAAATCAAGAGTAATAAGAAAAAGTAATATTTTTAGTTCTTGATAACAAATTTATACAAAATAAAATAAATCAAAAGTAATCAAAAGATAAAAATGAAGCATAAACGTTAGTTTTTTTGTAACAAATACATATAGCGTAAACGAAAATTATAATATAAAAAAAAAAAAAAAAAAAACACTACAATCAAAACTTAGAGCTCATTTAAATTTGAATATCATGAAAAGATTTTTCCATTCAACAAAAAAAAATACAAATTTGATTGATAATGAACAAATACAAAATAAAAAGATGGTGTAAAATCAATTAATAAAAAATAATACAAAAAAGCAATTACATATACAAATATACAAAAATAAAAGGAACAAATAAATCTTCAAAAGAGGAAAAAGTGAATAAAAAAGTTACAAAAATACTTTCATGTTAATGGAACATCTCAGATTCCCTCATAAAAATTGTCGACTATAAAAAAAAAAAACTAAAAACCCTAGACTGATAAAGAAGAGAACTTATGAAATTATATCAAATGTAATATTGATGTCTTTAACAATTTTATTGAGGTAAAGTAAATAACCTAATAAATCATTTTTGTTATTAAAAGTTTGAATTTGAATTTGAAAAGTTAATGGGAACATACATCCTCTGCAATTGTATACTAATAAAACTAAGGATTTTCTACAAATTTATCCTTGATTAGCGTAATTTTCCATTAAAACTTCATTTGATATAATTTTAAATATATTTTAGGAAAATAAAAAAAATTTTGAGTATTTAATACAAAACTCAATTGATATTATTCATTAATTAAAAATAATTTAAAATTTTTAGTTAAAATTGCTTGATATTGATATTATTCATTAATTAAAAATAATTTAAAATTTTTAGTTAAAATTGCTTGATTTGGATCAAACACATCATTTTTACATATTATTGTATAGATAGAGAGATAACGTCCACCTCTAAATATTTATTGTGAACTCTTAATAGATTTATATATACTATAAATCAATGGATTTTTTATTAGAATTAAAATATTTCAAAAAAGGAGAAATAAATATTAAATTTTATGAGTTTTATTTGAATTTTGAACGTTGACATTAATTGCATTTGAATTTAAATTAAAATATATTTTTCTGAATTTATGCATTCAAAATAAATTTAACCATAAGTTGATACTTTAATTGAGGATAACTTCCAAAAATCAAGGTCACAAAAAATTGCTAAATAAATTTAATAACCATCAACCAATCACGATTTTCATTTTGATTTAAAATTTAAAAAAAAAATCACAAAATTCCATTCAGTTAAAATCGATTCAGTTAGGGTCAAATACATCCTTCATATATATTATAGTATAGATTTAAAGGAATTACTTCTTCTACCTTGTTGCTACATATAGTTTTTCTTGTTCAAAATGCGAAGTTTAGATTGAAATGCTTCCTCCAACAACTAATTTATGGATTTATTTAATCCTTCATCATGAACTTGAATAGAGCTCAGAAGCTCATGAAATGTAGAGACGAGAATTAGCAAGATATTTAGATTATTCTATCGTATCGATAAATTACGTGATCAAATTTTGCAAGAAGGCTCTAAAAACATTTTGCACAATTTTTCTGTCTTCTATAACATCACAATTTTTTGAATTTGGTTGATGATTTCATAAACTTTAGCGAGAAATACTTGTCTACATTGATCTTCTTTCATCATCGTATTATCGAAATGTCACCAAAAGTGATTGAAGTGTCAAAGAGATAATTTTCTCACTTCCTTGATGATCTTGTTTTAGAATATTAGGAGCTTCTTTGGCCTTTTTGCTCCAAAGATTTGTGAAATAAAGGAACTAGCTAGGTCTGATAATTTGCAAAGAAAACAACTGCAGGTCTAGATACCAACTTTATTGGAGATTTTTAAAGAAAAAGAAAAAAAATCTCCAAAATAAAGATTATTAATTAGTTTAATGGTTATACTAGATTTTTACGTACTTATATCAGACCCAATTAAAAAAAAAAATTCTCTTCTAGACTATATAGCATATAAGAAAATATATAAATGTGGCATTCCATTTTTACCTAACTCCCCAATGCAAATTTCACTTAATATAGTACAAAAACGTTATAATGCATTATTTATATCCTATTATGTAGTATAAAATTCATGAATTTGTGGTTTTGGGACAAATCAGCATATGTAAACGTTCAAATGTATGTTGTATGAATTTCACATAATGTAGTACAAAAACGTTCTAATGCAGTATTTATATCCTATTATATAGTATAAATTCATGGATTTATGGTTTGGGGAGGTATGTAAAAATATTCCAACCCACGGGGAGTTAAGGGAGGCCGCCCCTTTAAAGTACAATATTTGACTAAATTAAATTGCAAAAAAAAAAAAAAGAACGAACTCATGTCTTAATTTTCAGATACGGGCCCGTTTTCAAGACGAATATAGTGGGACAGCCGCTGATAGTGTCGACTGATGCAGATTTGAATTACTTCATTTTTCAGCAAGAGGGAAATTTATTCGAGTGCTGGTATCCCGACACCTTCACTGAGATAGTTGGAAAGCAAAGCATAGGTTCTTTGCATGGCTTCCTACACAAGTACCTTAAGAACATGGTGCTCAGTTTGTTTGGTCCTCAAAGCCTTATGAAGATGCTTCCTGAGGTTGAAGAGGCCTCAAATAGGAGCTTGAAAATGTGGTCGTCCAAGACTTGTGTTGATATGAAGGAAGCAATTGCAAAGGTACTAATAATAATATAAGAAATAGAAATAATTATATCTATAACTACCCAGCATTTATCCCTAATTATAATGCAATCTATCTAAATGGAAGAATTACATTTTAGTTCTTAATCTTTTAGAGTTGTTTGTGATCTCTGATGTCCGTTAAGGTTTCGTTATATCATTCCAAAAATACCCCTAATTTTTTAATTTGATTTGTGATTCCAGGAATTGTTTTGTTAAATTCACAATTTGTAGGGATCGTTTTGTTTATTTTTGTAAATTTTATGGATAATTTTGTAATTATAGTCATACATTCAATGTAACACTACACAAGCCGTCAAGGGTTCGTTAGAGACCTCAGACCAAACAAGATTTATAGAACTAAAATGTAATTTCTCGATTTAGATGAATTGCGTTATAATTAGCCCTAAATACAAGATAGTCAGATGTAAATCGCCCAAACAAATATCTTATCTTCATTAGTAATTTAGTATATATGTCATCCATAAATCTTTGGTTTGTTCTTGTGCAGATGATATTTGACCTGACCGCCATGAAACTAATCAGTTATGGTGCGGAAAACTCGGCCGACAATCTAAGAGTGAATTTTGTAGCATTCATACATGGCCTAATCTCCTTTCCACTTAACCTACCTGGAACAGCATTCAACAGATGCTTGCAGGTACTTCCGAATGCCAAAACCAATAATTACTTAATTTCTCTAAACTAACTTTACCCCAATATCACAAGAAGTGTCCAACAATCTCCATCTCATAACACTGGTTTGGTCGAACCAAATATAGGTTAGAATCATCCATGGGACACCATATATATAGTTTGCTAACTCGTGTTGCTTTGATCAGGGGAGAAAGAAAGCAATGAAGACACTAAAAGATTTGCTACAAGAAAGACGAGAAAAGCCAAGAGAAACCCCCATCGATTTCTTTGATTATGTATTGGAAGAACTCCAGAGAAAGGATACTGTACTAACGGAAGCAATTGCTCTGGATTTGATGTTTGTCTTACTCTTTGCCAGCTTCGAAACAACCTCCCTCGCACTCACTTTAGCAATCAAATTCCTCGTGGACAACCCCCTCGTGTTAAAACAGTTGACTGTACGTGAGAAAGATCAAATAATCACATCATCATTCAATCAATTCACATCCTATAAACATATTCGATCGAGTTAAAATTAAAACCCTAAATTTCGCAGGATGAACACGAGGCAATTGTTACAAGGAGAGAAAATCCAGATTCTGGACTAACATGGAACGAATACAAATCGATGAAGTTCACATTTCAGGTGACGCTATTCATTTCTGTTTCTCTTTGCCGACATTATTCGTTGTTTTAGGAAATGTTCGATATTCTGAACAGAATTGGATTGCAGTTTATCAATGAGACACTCAGATTGGCTAATATAGCTCCTGGGATTTTCCGAAAAACATTGAAAGAAACTAAGTTTAAAGGTTCGAGTTCAGACATTTACAAATTAATTTCTATGCTAGAAAGAAAATTAATTCATACGTAAAATTAAAGCATGAAAGAATTGTTGTTTGGTAGTGCAGAATATACCAGTCCAGCAGGTTGGGCGGTTATGGTATGTCCTCCGGCCGTGCACTTAAACCCGAGCAGATACAAAGATCCACTTGACTTTAACCCCTCCAGATGGCAGGCAAGTGTTCATTATATTTTCAATGAGAAAGTTAGGTGCATTATATTTATGCTAACTTGGAACTTTTAGCAATTCTGGAACCAACTTTAACAAAGTCCTCATCGGCATAGTGTGTGCGCTAATCATTTGGCACGAAAAATCAATTACAATCACTTATAAATATTGAGTTAGTATATTAAATGAGGTATATAAGTGCTGTTAAATTACACTTAAAAAAATGAGCCCTCTAATTATCGTTTTCTTTTTTCAAATTATATTTTCTATGGAAGAAATAGAAATTTAAGAGAAGGAATAATTACGAATAGCTCCTTGAGGTATGGCAAAAAGACGAATTTTTCCTTGAGGTCTGAGAAATTATGAATACCCCATGAGATTTACACTCACTTTCACAAATCCAACCGTTAATTATGGTGTTAAATTTTGATGACATCGGCAAAATTATTTTTAAAATTTTCAATTACACCCTTAGGGGGTATACCGTGATAATATGAAGTATGATGATATATTTGTAATATTAGTTAATTTTGTATTTTTTAATTTGAAATTTTAGATTTTAATATAATATTTATATTTTATTTATTAATATAAATTGGAATAGATATTTCATGCATATTTATTCCTGTAAAGTATGATAAAAATTGCAAATTCCACGTTATGTTTATTCTTAGTTTTATGTATATTTTGCATAAGTTTATTTAAACTTATTCATTTGAAATAACAATTTTTTCCTCAGTAATGCAAAACTATAACAATCACACCAACATCAATCAACGGATTAGTAAATTCACATAAATATTCATTAAAGTTATTTAAACAAATTATTTAAGTGTCGATGATCACTAATGCATCTAACTTACATAAAAAGAATAATATTCCAATATAAACATGCATGTTCAATATATATATATTTTTTTAAAAAATAGCATTTTTAAACTCTAGGTATGAAATTGATTCATCATAAAAATATCAAAATATCATTAAGTACATTTATTGGGGAAAAAAATGTTAGATAGTCATAAAACTCAAGTACTTATATCAAATCCTCAAGAATTTCTGTACTTGCCTTTGAACTATTTATTACATATACTCCCTTGAGTTTTAACATATGACGGATAAAATAGTAAATGCGCACATTCTATTAAAATTAACCGAGGAAATAATAGTCAGGAGGAACTTCGTCAAACCTCATGGAAAAATCGATAATTTCATCATACCTCAGGAGACCGTAGGTAATTATCTTTTAAGAGAATAATTGCCCTCTGATTGATGTTTCGAATAATAATTTGCTAAGCTGTATTATAGTCATGCTAACTTTTATTATTTAGCTATTCTGGAACGTACCAACTCCAACAGAGTCCTTACTAGCATGAACATTGTGGTAGTCACTTGACCGCATGATAACAATTTATTTTTTTTTTTTTTTAAAGGAAATCGGCAACAAGCCGTAGGGTTATTAGCGAGGCCCCCACCTCATATATAAACCAACCAAACCAAAAAGGAGATACAAATGTTCATGATCCAAGGGTCATTGATGCTCGAAATACAATAGTGCCCACGAAACACAGAATTATCCAGAAAAATCGAAAGGGCAAAATAGTGAGGAGAGCTGCGCAGATGGCTGCCATTCATCAACTCAGGGGATATCTCCATCCCCAAGTGTTTCATCAAAACGAAGCCCCTCTTGCCAAGCGTAGTATCGCCAGCGTCCACAGGGCTATGATCATTGGAGTTTGATTGGTGTCGGTCAAAATGTACCAAGTAACCGTCAATTCGAAAGTTGCATTCTAGCCGGCCGAGGGGGCCGACATGACTCCAGGTGCTCGTCCTAGCTTCGTGAAGAACCTGCATAGACAGAAATTTCTCGAGGGCGGGATCAAGAGCAATATCAAAATTCAACATCAAGTTCCAGCCGTTAATATCCCAACTCAAAACTAAAAACCACAAAGTATTATACAAAGCATTTAAGGTGTCCGGAAGGGTCACGCGCTTACTACCACACGCAATGGTGCAGATGATGGAAGTGCAGACAAGATTGCTCCCATTACTAGCTTTCGGACACTTCCAATTGGTAGGAGCAACACTGAGACCCACCACTTCAACAAACATGTTAGAAAGCGACTCTGCCACAGCAGAGTTGTGATAATATATGCGACTCAACATTAATGAAAACGAAAATTTGGTAACTCCCATTTGTCAACGATAATAAAGCCTTTTACCTCGTTTAGCATTTGCTCATTTGGGAAGGACCAATCGGTTTGGTTATCAGCGCCCCTGGTCGCCAGAAGATCTGCGACGGCATTTCCCTCCCTAAAGATATGCGTCATTCTGATAGACATATTTCTAGCATACAACCGAAACTTTTGGATGAGCTGGTTGGTGGTGATGTCCCCGGCTTTCCCCCTTCGAATAATGGCCATAACGACTTGAGCGTCAATTTCAATCCAGAGACTAGTGCATCTAATGTTCGCAGCCTCTTTGACACCTCGGACAAGGGCACTTAATTCAGCCACTGTGTTGGTTGCGATCCCTATACCACAGCTAAAGGCAGTAACTACATTGCCTTCGTTATCACGAATGACTCCTCCAATCCCTGCCGGGCCCGGATTGCCCCTAGCCGCACCGTCCGAGTTCAGTTTGAGGTAACCCCTACTCGGGCGTTTCCAGACAACTTTCCTACAAATTTGATCTGGAGGTTTGTTGAGACAAACTCGGAAAACTTTGGCCCTATGAATGTCCCCTCTCCAAGCCTTACGATTCATATGGCTCGTTTTCCCCCAGAGATAGATATGCTCCCTAACCCTCCGAATAACGTTATACTCTGAAAAACGAGTTCCGTTGTGTTTAGCCCAGAGATAGATATGCATGATAACAATTTCATTCACTTTAATTTTACATATTGAGTTAGTATAATAAATGAGAGATTCTAGTGCATGGCATGCATGACTAATACATGTAGGATATATTCCGGTAAGAAATGGGTGGTTCATTAAGGTTCTTTCCAGATTTGCTATAAATTGGGAGTTTAGTATAACCACGATGCAATCTGCCAAATCCTTATCCTAAAAATCAACTCATTTAGTGTTACAACTTTGCAACTTACCCCACTAACTATCTCTTTGGTTTCGCAAAACCCTAAAAGAACTCCTTCAGGTTTTTATTACATAAACTCCATGAGATTTTACTATGCATATATATAAAACTTCATAGAAGTTTTTGAAATGTTCACACCATCGGAACCGCACCATCATTTACAGTCGATCAGTAACAGCCAATATGGTTTTAAAACTAATTCACAACAGTGAAGCCACTCTTTCATATAATTTTCACAAATTTACATGAATAATGAAACCTGGAAAGGGTTCACCTTAAAAAGTGAAGCTAGAGGCAATTTAAACAAAACTGAGAGAAGGGAACATATTTATATTTATATTTGTTTCATGCAAAAATAAAAATTATGAAAATAATAATCCTACAGGAAGTAGACACAAATGATGCACCAAAAAACTTCATGGCCTTTGGAGGCGGTATGAGATTTTGCATTGGAGCAGATTTTGCTAAGGTGCAGATGGCTGTCTTTCTCCATTGCTTGGTAACCAAATACAAGTAAGATTTGTTAAGAGACAAGAATAATTCAGTTAATTAAAATTAGAGGGATTTACATCTAGCTATCCTGCATTTAAGCCTAATTACAATGCAATTCATCTATATCAGAAAATTACATTTCAGTCCCTATAAGTCTTGTTTGGTTTGAGGCCCCTAACGGAATTGTTATAAGTACACTTACACCCCTGACGAGTTGTATGAATGTTACATTGGATGTTTGACCAAAATTACAAAATCATCCCTAAAGTTCACAAATATAAACAAAACGATCTCTATAAATTATGAATTTAACCACAGTGTCTGGAGTTACAAATCAAATAAAAAAAGTCGGAGGTATTTTCGGAATGACATAACGAAACTTTAACAAACGTCAGGGACCACAAACGGTTCTCAAAAGTTAGGGACTAAAATGTAATTTTTCAATCCAGATAGACTGCATTGTAGGGCTAAAAATAGGATAATCACATGTAATTATTTTTTAAAATTAAGAGAAAAATTCTCAAGATTATGGCAGAAGAGTTTAGTTAGAAGGCTAACGTTAACCCGTTTGCATGTTCCAGATGGAAAGCAATCAAAGGAGGCCACATTCTTCGCACTCCTGGTTTACAATTTCCTAATGGCTATCACGTTGAGATCTCTGAAAAAGAATCAGGAATGCAAGTTGCAGAAGCAATATAACAATTTGGTCATGCATGTAATAATGACCAAATTTGGTTTTATAAAGCGCATACATGAGACACTATGCAGTAGAATTTAGAAAGAAAAAAAAAATGAAGAGATATGAAACATAACTACATAAGCACACACTTAGAAATATAAAAGATAAATTACACTCGCGCACACTTACAATAGAGGGTAGATGCTGACGACGTACGTTTTAGCAATCTTGTAGAGGTAAATGCAGTTTATCCCTCTGTAAAACAAATAAAATGTTCAAGAAACTCTTTGATAAGATGTACAAGCGGCTATTAATATAAGTTTTCATATGTGAAGATATATGTCATTGATTCGGATAAAAATGGTCGAAGGGGGTAAAAATGGCACACCAAATCGACAAAGAAAAACTCAACACAAACATATGTGAAATGTGGGGAAGGTTTTTGCACTTTCTTTAAATTGATTCCTTAAAGAGTTGCATCAGCCTTCATATGCATGTTACAAAATTTTGAAATCTTCATTGGCAACTGATTACAAAATTTAATTTTCCTAGCAAATGCTTATTCTGCGAATCTGTACAACTAAAAGTGTTACTCTAGAAGGAGCTAGGTTGAATTGAATAATTAAATTTTTTCTCCGATGATCATACCATCAATGACAAACTGAATGATAAGCAATAAATTAACACAAGAGGTTTATACTGGTTCTTTCACTACGACTGTGAAAGTACTAATTGAGCAAATTAGTCCTCTACTATTAAATTTAGGATTATAAAGAATGTATTCATAAAACGAAGTCGGTTCAGAGTACAATAATCCGAATCACTAGGGTTTTTATGTAACAAAGACTATGGTATAACTAGTATCAGGGTCCAGGCTTCAAGCAAGAGTTGAAAACACTATAAGAAACAAAATGTAAATTGCTTAAAGACAATGTCTCCCGAGAGCTCTAGTTTCCTTAAATGGAGTACAAAAATTTGAATGTTTGAATTTGAACGTTGAGTTTTGCAGATGCCGAGACTGCAGCTTTTTAGCTTTCATGGTCTGGAGAAAAATTAGTCTTGTCCAGTGTTCCGGTAGAAAGTACTAGGATAGCATAGATCTTGTAAAAGTAGGAGCAAAGAGTTCAACAAGTTTTAGACCAAATTAGCTGATAAGATAGTCATGAAAATAATTGTTAGTCAGCAGCTCAGAAGTTTTAGGCGTAAGTTCGAACCAAAGTATAATATATGAGACATTTCATATATCAATTGACTACAAAGTCAATTGACATTTTCCTTTTCCTTATATATTCACCATGATGACTTATGAATGGTGTTAGCTCGGAATCCTACACCACCTATGTAGCTATTTAACAATAACAATATTATTTAAGGTATTCTTACACTCATGTGAAAAAAACACTATAAATTTGAGTTGTCCATAATTTATTTAATATATTTACCGGTATCCTTTTGTGATGCATTAAATTTAGAGTCGAACTCTTCCTTTTGTTGTTTCCCTCCATATTCTATATTAGATTACACGCTTTATTATATCATGATTTATCTCCATTTTATTAGTTTAGAAAAGGATTATTTTAAGCTCTTCTAGTTCTTTCTAGTATGTAGTTTTTCCCTCTATGTATAAATAACTTTGTGTGTTGTACTTTTGATCTACACAATTTCAAATTTCAAATTATGCAATCTCTCTCCTTCCATATCAGTTGTTTATGATTCTTTCGCACTCCTCTCTCTCTTTTCCTGAGTATGGCGACTCCTCCATGCCAATTCCGCGCTCTTCTCTCTCTCTTTTTGAGTTTTGAGTGAACATAGAGAGAAAAAAGATTTTCTCATTAAATTCAAATCGTAGTTACATAGTGGGAACGTGATGTATATATCTACATAGAAGAAGAAACCCACTAACTAATGACTCTGCATCTCTAACTAATTTGATACTAATCTATAGGACGTAGTAACAAGATAAAAACGCTTCCCACTAATAGAAGTATGGAACAAATATATTACAACTTTAAGTACACTCTACATACCCCCTCAAAATGAAGGGGGATTCACCATAATCAAACTCATCTTGGACAACAATGCTTCACATTGCGGATGACACAGGAGTTCTGTGAAGATGTCTGCCAGTTGAGAACGTGAGGAGATGTGTGTAGGTTGGATGAAACCTTTCTTCAACTGTTGACGAACAATGTGACAGTCAATATCAATGTGTTTCGTGCATTCATGAAACCGATTTACACCCAATCGGCTTCTTTCCAGCAGGTAATTGTGTTATTTCCCAAGTGTGATTTTTTTCTAGCGCCTCTAATTCCTTAAGCATGGCTTCGATCTATTTTGGGTCCGTACTGGCTTGTTTTTAAGAACAAGGCTCTGGAATCCATGATACCGATGCTAAGAATTCCATGTTGTGGTTAGAGATGAGGTGGAGAGGATAGGGTGATCCAGGATGAATTTTGGAATTTTGAGGAATGATATGAATGGACTGGGCATTGTTAGAGACATAGTCATGGAGCCAATTAGGTTTAGACCTAATTCTAGAGCCTTTTCTAAGTGAGGGAGAAAGAGATTCATGGTTTAGATCAGTTTGTAATGAAGAGGAGTCGCTACTAGAAGTATCACATAGGACAGAGGATGTTTCTGTTATTCTTGTAGGTGCAGCTTGTACAAGGGTGTTAGGTGTAATATCAGAATCTGTTGTATTGGGTAAGTAATCATCTGGAATAGGGGCGGGAAGAATAGGTTTTGGTTTAGAGTTGTCATAAGGAAAGATTGTTTCATGAAATTTAACATCCCGACTCATGAGGAGTTTATGAGAATCAAGATCATAAACTCTAAATGCCTTTTGTCCTTGGTTATACCCAAGAAAAATGCAACGCATAGCTCATGCTACAAACTTATCCTTATGGGGATGGGTGTTTGCGCCATAACAAAGACTTCCGAAGACTCTAAGATTAGAGTAATCTGGAGGTTTTTGATAGAGAACTTCATATGGGGGTTTTCCAGCTTAGAAGAGCAGTAAGTAATTTGTTAAGAATAGAGGTGGCCATCAATATAGCTTCCCCCCAAAACTGTGTTGTCAGGTGTGACTGGAACAAAAGGGCCCTAGCTAACTCTAAAATGTGTCTATGCTTACGTTCTACGACCCGTCCGTTTTGTAGAGGAGTATAAGGGGTTGATTTTTGGTGGATTATGCCCCAAGATTTTAACAACTTTTGACATTCATAGCTAGTAAATTTTGTCCCATTGTCTGTTCTAATGATTTTAACTCGTTTTTGGAACTTAGTTTGGACATATTGGAGGAAGTGTTTGATAGTGGTAGGGATTTGAGTTTTATGAGAAAGTAGATAAGTCCAAGCTGCACGCAAATGATCATCTAAGATTGTAAGGAAATAATGAGCACCCGTTAATGAAGATTGAGGATATGGAGCCCACATGTCTACATGAATGAGACCAAAAGTTTGGGAAGCATGAGATGAACTGGAAGGAAAAGTGGTTCTATGTTGTTTAGCGAGAGGACAAACCTCACAACATTCAATAGATAATGATGATTTATGTATGAAATCCAAATGTGACAATGTGGAATAAGATGCATGACCCAATCTTTTGTGCCATAAAGAGTAATTGTCACATTCACTCTGATTACAAAGAGATATGGAATTAGCAAAATGCCTCTCAAAAGAGACATTACAAGCTTTATTAGAATCTAAACAAGTCCTATCGGAAGATGTAAAGTGTTCAATGACACCTTTTTTTAAAACTAGAGGAATCTAGCAAGTATAGTCTCCCTTGCATCCTTCCGACAACAATAGTTTTCCCATTCCTAAGGTCCTGAAAAGGACAACGAGTAGAGAGGAACATGACTTTGATTAGTGCTTCAGACACCAACTTATTTGCGGACAACAAATTATATTTGAGGGAAGGCACATATAGAACATCTTTGATAGAGAGAAGGGAGCTGAGTGTAATATTTCCGGTGTATTGAACTAGTTTGATGGTGTCGTCTGGAAGATGGACAGAGTTTGATTGGTGTATTAGCTGAATATTTTGCAGAATAATTTATTGGTAGCACATGTGGTTCGAAGCACCGGTATCGATGATGCAGGAACCCTATAAAGACAACGCAATAGTACTGAAAACAAAATGACTTGAAACCATACCTTCAAAGTCTCCCATGTGCACGTTCTCTAAATTCACGCCTCCACCCTTTAAATGTTTCTGCACTTCATTTTGAATCTAATAGCTTAAATCAAGCACTACAAGAAATCAGCGATTTTTCGACTGAAAAAATCGGTCGGAAAATCATCTGTTTGCCGATTGAATACCGACAGTTTTCCGACGGGCTTAGCTAAAAATTTAAAAAAGAAAAGAAAAACATTTTCCGACGGAATTTCCGTCGGAAATCCATTGGTAAATGTAAAAATAAAATTGGGGAAACTTTCCGACGGAAATCTTGTCGATAATCTGTCGGTCAATTTCAACGATATATTTTAGCGACGGATTTTCGATAGAATTTCCATCGATAAATTTTATCCTTTTAAATTAAAATAAAAGGTATAGATATAATTAATAATTTGCCGATGGATTAAATTCCGTCGATAAATGTGAAAATAAAATTGGGAAAACTTTTCGACCGAAATCCCGTCGGTAATCCTTCAATAAATTTGAAATACTTGATTTTTAGTGGGGCTTATTTGCAATTTTTGGATTTGGAGCCTCTATCAAGCCCGAAATCCTAGCTCCCTTCTTCATTTGATTTCCCCCTTCCTTCATGAACCGGCTGCTATGCCGCCGCCTTCTCCACGCCGAACCGCTTGCGCCGGTCATCTTCTCCGGCGACACGCCACTGCCGCCGCGCTGCTCTCTTCTCTCTCAATCTCTTGTTCTCTCCCTCCTTCAACTTCCGATTCACTGTCTCATACATCCAAAGAAAGGAAAAGAATGGCAAGGCAAGAAAAGAGGCAGCCGACAGTTCCTTCCCCGACCCTCACCATCGTCGGCACCATCCCTTCCGCTGGAGCTTAGCCAGTCGTCACTCTCCTCCCCCTCTCTTCTTCTTGTGAGCTCCATTTTCTTTTGCCCTTTTCATATGTGTGTATTTAATTAGGGATTTGTAAATAATCTTGCTCCCAGTTTGTTGTAAATGAAATATGTGTCTGAAAATGTGAATTATGTGAAGAATATGTAAAATGGTGCAGTAGGATAGCTTGGATTTTGGAGTTTTCTTACCTATACTTTCATGGAGGAAAATGTGATAAACTATGAATGTGGGTTTGTGTTATATTGTCCCAATTTGTTGTATAATGTGTGTATATGAGTTGTATGATAATTAGAGGAGGTGTTGGAGTTGTTGCCTTGTGGTTTACCGGAATTTGAGCTCCCCTGCGGCTGCTCTGCTACCGCCAAAGCTGCTGGGCTGCACCCTTTTTGTGTGATGATTCTTAGCAGTTGTTCTTTCGTTTCGTTAATTAGAATTGTGGTGGTTATGACTTAATTGTTCAAATATCTAATGTGTTGTTAGGAAAATGAGTATTATTCTATTGTGCATTATTAAAGTGGACCAAAACATATTTATCATAGTATATGTGCGATGCTTTTCAGATTGAAGTGCTAATTTTGGATTTTCTCATCATGTTTGGCCAATGTTTCGGTATAGGACAAACAACATCACCAATTCACCATGTTGTTTCTTTTGGATTTTATGATGGGTCATTACTCATTAATTTACTATAATATAAATGTTTCCTAAGGCTTTCAATTGGGTTAAAAGGGACGCCTAAGTCTTTTTTTAGTTATGTAACCCCTAGTTTTAAAAGAATTGGGTATATAACCTTTTTCTCAATTTTGTCTAATAAAATAAATATTAAATATAATTATTTTCCATGTGTACAAATCGAGTGAGCGATCTCACAAATTGCGCACTCGATTTTTTTCTTTTCTTTTTTTCTTTTATTTTCTTTATTTTTTTTAATTATTTTTATTCTTCTTCAATTTTTTTTTTCTTTTTTTCTTTTTTCTTTTATTATTTTTATTCATCTCGTTTGAAGATCGTGTGACTCGATCTTCAAAAGAAATCACGCGACTTTATAGAATTATGAAGTCGCGTGCTCGACTATCATAATCGCGCAGCGACTTCATAATTCTATGAAGTTGCGTGATTTTTTTTGAAGATCGAGTCACGCGATCTTCAAAAGAATTCACGCGACTTCATAGAATTATGAAGTCGCGTGTTCGACTATCATAATCGCGCAGCGACTTCATAATTCTATGAAGTCGCGTGATTTTTTTTGAAGATCGAGTCACGCGATCTTCAAAAGAATTCACGCGACTTCATAGAATTATGAAGTCGCGTGCTCGACTATCATAATCGCGCAGCGACTTCATAATTCTATGAAGTCGCGTGATTTCTTTTGAAGATCGAGTCACGCGATCTTCAAAAGAATTCACGCGATTTCATATATCTTCAAGTTCTTGAAGATTGAGACAAAAAAAAAGAAGAAGAAAAATATTATCGATAATTTTTGAAATTCATCCGATTATCTTTGTCATGCTTGTACAAGGAGAGGAGATTCATCCTGATTCATCGTTGAAGAAGAAAAACTGAATTCATCCCGATTATCGACGGTG
Organism: Lantana camara; assembly: GCA_037501455.1. Classification (NCBI taxonomy): domain Eukaryota; kingdom Viridiplantae; phylum Streptophyta; class Magnoliopsida; order Lamiales; family Verbenaceae; genus Lantana; species Lantana camara. The sequence goes on along the minus strand of CM074857.1, from coordinate 93,649,823 downwards.
AGAGAAGGTGAGAAGACGAATCGCGATGAGAGAATGTGAGAAGGAGAGGTGTAGGCGAGAAGACCATCTCTGTTTTTCATCGTTGAAGGAGAGAAAAAGAAGAGAAAAAGAGAAGGAGAGAAGAAGAAACGACGAAGAAGAAAAGAAACTAGGGTTTGATTTGGGTGGGAGATCTGAATTTGAAAGATATGACTTGATTATTAGCCACGTCAGATAATAGAGAATAAAAAAAAGGGAAAAGAAATTGAGGGTTATATCCCTAAAATAAGTCTTGGGCGTCCCTTGGGCACTAATTGTCTCGACTTTCAATTCAATGTAATACCTTTCTCATTTGTTAACTTTTATATATTCTACGTAACCATTTATAATTAATGGATCAGTTCAGGTTTCTTATACTTAAGTGTGATTTTGATATCTTTTCCCATGTTCATAGTTGTAGTAGCGTCAGCCATATGTACAGAATGTCTAGTCCCAGATTTTGATGATTGTGAAGTCTTCAATTTTGTATACCAATCCGATGTTCAGTGAATCTGGAAGCATGTGCCGATGGTGTGACCTCTATATCCACATTTCTTACATTTGAGATTTGACTTGTCCGTCGTCGCAATCCAGAAGGTTTCTTTTGTACCAGCATAGTAGAATCCTGAATATCTAAATAGCTCCCATGTACTTCTCGTTGTTTCTCAACACGTAATATCATTGAATAGGCTTTGTTGACATTAGGCAACGGATCCATTACCAAAATCTGGTTCCTGATATGATCGTATCCTTCTGATATGCCCATCAAAAATTGAGTTAATTTTGCGGAACATCCATAATCCATAAGCTCCTTTGCTGCGCCACAAGGCTGCAAATACTGTAATTCATCCCACAGCTTCTTCAACCGTGTAAAGTATTGAGCCACAGTTGAGTTGCCTTGTGAGATCGAACTAATCTCACGTTGTATCTGATACAGGAGTGGACCATTGCAATCTCCAAAACGCTCTTGTAATTCGTCCCAAAGTTCCTTAGCAGGGGATGCATATACGAAAGCTTCCGCAATGCCCGGTGCAAAGGAGTTTAGTAGCCACACTCGCACCATATAATCTACGCGAATCCACTACTCAAATTTCTCTGAATCCTCACTCGGTTGTACACAAGTTCCATTAATAATAAACCCTAGTTTCACCTTAGCCCCTAGAGCAATTTTAATTGCTCTGCTCAACTCAAAAAATTATTTCCATCAAGTTTAGTAGTTACAAGTGGCATACCCGGACTATCAGATAATTGGAGATACAAAGGATCTCCATTCGAAGGCGGAACTGTCTGATGCAGCACCGCTGGCGGTGGGGGTGGAACTCCATAGTTTTGAGTCTGATTCTCCATTGATCTAATAAATTGTTCAATTCGGAACAATTCAATCAAACTTTAATCGCGATTGCGATTTAAAAAAAAAATCCCTAAGAACTTGTTCTAGATAGCATGAACAAACGTAGAGAGAGAGAGAGAAAAGATTTTCTCATTAATTTCAAATCATAGTTACAGGGAGGGAATGAGATGTATATATCTACATAGAAGAAGAAACTCACTAACTAATGACTCTGCGTCACTAACTAATTTGATACTAATCTATAGGACGCAGTAACAAGATAAAAACTCTTCCCTAGTTTGGGTGTGATTGTGGGGCAACTTGAGAGGGAGTATTAGATTGCATGTTTTATTATATCGTGATTTAGTTTAAATGAAGATGATTTATCTCTATTTTATTAGTTTAGGTAAAGATGATTAGTTAAGCTCCTCTAGTTCTTTGTGGTTATGTAGTGTTTTTTTCTACTTTTCGTACTGTACTTTGGATATACACAAAATTAGATTTCAGATTATGCAATCTCTCCGTCCTTCGACCTTATTATATATGACAATTATCAATGAACATTAATTTTGACTTTTTAATAGGCGCTTTCTAGGTGTTGGCTGATAGGATAATTGGTAGTTTTAGTTTTGGGATAATTATCCTCAGGTTTGGCCTAATTACAATCCAATCCCTATTCTTTGCATATTTACAATGTAATCCCTAAACTTTACATTCCGTTTGAGGTCCCTGGCGTCCGTTAGGGTTCCGTTAAGTTAGTCAGTTGTCCTTCGCAAATTCCAAAAAGTACAGGGATCGTTTTGTTATTAAAAAGAAACTTTATGGATGTATTAGTAATAAATTCAGAGGCAATTTGGGAAGGATAACCGACCAAACTAACGGAACCCTAACGGACATCAGGGACCTCAAACGAAATGCAAGGTTTGGGGACTACATTGTAAATATGCAAAGAATAGGGATTTGATGTAATTAGGCCAAACCTGAGGGTAGTTGAGCTAACGGACGTCAGGGACCTTAAACGAAATGCAAAGTTTAGGGACTACATTGTAAATATGCAAAGAATAGGGATTGGATGTAATTAGGCCAAACCTGAGGGTAGTTGAGTGTAATTTTCCCTTTAGTTTTTATATTCTATTGTGTATGTTGATTATTTGGAGATCCAATAACTCAGTTTCTTTACATTATTTTGATGTCGGTAGAGAGTTGAAAAAATGAAATTTCAATTTAAAAAATAGTTTCGATAATTAAAAAGTGTAGAAAAAAGTAAACTCTTAAAGTTGAAAAGAATCTTAAAATAACTACCATAAAATTACTGAATTAGCTATGTTTTCTTTTTATCCAATATATTAAAAACAGATTCAATATTTATTATATACCATTAACATAACAAAATAATTATTATATATTTTGAATAAATCTTAAAAGCCCAAGCCCAAGCCAAAAAAACAACTACATTAAAAACTTTTGGAATTACACCATTATCAGCCCAAGGATTTGTCCCAAAGAAAAGGTTGGTTGTTCGCTACAAAGATTTTCTTGGGAAACTTTTTTCTGCAATTCTGGTAATATCTCTGTCAATCTCTCCCCTCCGCCCCTCTCCCACTCGTGTATCTCTCTATAATTCTCTTCTTCCCAAATCAAAACCTCTCTCCTCTCTCTCACATTTCCTTTTTCACCAACTGAAGACGAAGTAAATTTCTTTTTTCTTATTTTTTGAGAATCAGAATTAAGGCATCAAACAGCGAAAAGCATTTTGAAATTACAATGAAATTAGAATCAGGCCAGCAGGAGAAATAATTTGAAAATCAAAAGTAAAAAAAAAATAAAAAAAGTTCATAATTTATGAACCGGCGGTTCGGTCCGATTTTCAAGACCAAAACCTCTGATTAACCGCCCGGTTATTCCGGTTCTCATCCGATCCGAACCTCACCAATTTTTTGGGGCCAACCGGGCCGGACTAGCTACCGGTCATCGGTTAAACCGGTCGAACCGGCCGGTCCGATCCGGTTTTGAAAACACTGGTTATAACTGGTATTTTGTAGAAGGTGGGTGACAGTAACCGCCAAATGCACCATCTAAGCGAGTATCTCCAACCGGTTGCTCCTGCTCCGCTGCTACTTCTTCTCCTTCTTCTTGTTCTCTTGGAATGCTAGATGGTCCGGTTTTAAAAACATTGGTTACAACCTAATGGGGACACTGAGTGAGTTTATATTTATTTATTTAAATTATAACAACAATTTTATTTAATATTCTGTTAGAAACTAAACAAGTTTTGTTTACCTGATGTAGCTATGTTGATAACCTGCATAGGACAAACTCGATTATCGAATGTGTTCAAATGTAGACTCACCCAACCATATCTCAATGTAAAGAATATGCCTTATCCAGAGTTGTTGAGTTGGTTTGAAGATTGGAAGGTAATTTAACATTGATATATATATTTATATATTATTGATATTCGTTTTTAACAAATTAATTTGTTCTTTTATTTATCTAATTATACATAAATACTATAGTTAGAATCCTGAGTATAAGGATCATTTCTTTAAAGCATTTCAAACATATCTAGGGCGTAGAATGTCAGACATCTACTACCAGATTTGCCATAAGAAGAAAAAGCCCGATTGGATGCTAAATGAGGTAAACACTGCATTGCGTGCGCATTGGGTCAGCCCTGAATTTGTTGTCGTGTGTGAAAGAAATGCACACAACAGGAAGTCGAAGACAGGATTATCAGTTTACACTGGGAGTTCGATTAGTATGCACATGTGAATTGCCATGATAGAGCAACAAACTCAACAAAGTGTGAATATAGAAGTTGCTTTTGTAGCTAGCTATGTGAGACGTGAAGATAAGGGAAAAGTGGTTGAAGAATGGCAAGAAGGAGCCCCACGTGATCTTGTTGTAAGTTTTTTATAATTTGTTATTTTCTTAGAATCTGTATTTAATTGATTACATCATAAAATTGTTATATATTGTGTTTTAATTTAATTTATATGCATCTATAGTTGAAGTATAGAGAATTGGTTGCTGAGCAAGAGCAACACTTGTTGGAGGATCGTGAAAGTCGCGTGCTTGGCGAGGTAGAGTTGTGGACTTTAGCTGCTGATCGAGGGACCTGACAAGAAAGGTCGGATTCTCGGGTTGAACCATTTGAGGAAGACCCTAGGTCGTTCGCCATTATCTACTCACACTTCAGGCTTTCCATCATCTCAGATTGATTCGTTTGTGACAAAGGAGCAGCTTACTCAGGCGTTAGGTAATATGTCTACTGAGATACATCAAGAATTTCAACAACAACAACAACAAATGCAACAGCAACAAGAGCAGCAACAACAATAAATGCAGGGGTGGGGGTAAGCACACAAGCAAAACTCCTATAGCTTATGAAGATGAAGAAGATGAAAGTGAAGATTAGTAACGTAAGATCATTTAAAGTTTTTGCAATGGTTATATAATATAATTATTATAGTTTCTGTTTGTATTGATCTGTTGATTGAAGCTAATTGGTAATTTGATTCAGGAAAACCCGATCAGGGCATTTCATATCTTTCACATGGGCTAATACTCAAACAGTTTGCTAAAATGATGATTCGGGACACTCAGGTGATTCGAGTATATTTGTAATTTTTTTTAGATACTAATCATGTATTGCCCTTGTGTTGCTTTTGATTAATTCCTGCTTTAATGACTATACTAATTGAGTAAATTACGGGGTAAGTCGTTGGATTTCTTGGTATTTTGTACCGGAAAGTATCTGTTAGTTGCATTTTTTTTTATTTTTTAAACAAAAATAAAAAGGGATTTTATAGAGGACCCCACCTCAACAGGGAATAAAAGAATAAAACGCAAGACAAGAAAATAAAAAGGGAAGTACTACTTCCCATACATAGAAGCACTTAACCCGAAAATAGCTTCATCAAAATCATCAATTTCCCTATCTTCTTCTTCAAAATTTTCAATATTTTTATCTGTCTCCACAACTCTATCTGTGTGAGTTAACAACCTATCACAAGCTCCTCCGGATAGAGATCTCTTCAAAACTTTGGGGCGTTGCCAAAACAACGTTTTCTCCATATCTTTATTAAGTGAATTTGAGCGTCTGAAAAGAGCCATTTGTTTGATTGTCTCTGGGTCATCTTCCGTCACTTCATGAGATCGATCAGTAACGTAATTTTCCCGATTAACTTGTTGTTCTAACTCATTGCCAAAAACAGCACCAATAACTGATTTTATTTTCGGCAGAGGTCTTTCTGAAGTTAACTCTGGAGGACTCTGAAAATACTCCGGAGTGCGTGTTAACTTTACAGACTTTGACCGATTCCTTCTCTTTTTCTTTTTTTGATTCACCGGGAGGGCCCGATCTACAATTTCATCAACAATTGCATCAATGCCGGCTACCCATCTTTTATTGATATCTTCCTCATCGATTGAATCCTCATGTGAATTTTCGGAGTATGAGTTGGACTGATTCATATTAAGAAGTGTCCGCCCATCTTGACCTAAGGTTGGCAACTCAGACTGTGTATTTGAGGATTGAGCCGAGTGATTATTTAGTTGGGTGGTATTTCCTGCCTTTTCCTCACCAATCATTTGTTGGACTATTGTAGTAAATTTCTTGTAGCTCGAGTCCGTCTTCAATAAATCACCCAGGGGCTGCTCCTCTGGAGCTTTCTCTGAGTTATTGGATTGTTGCATATAGGGTTTGGAGATTTTTGGAACCCAAGCTGAAGAAGGACCCACTCCCTTCTCATGCAAAGGCCGTTGTGTTTCAGTAGTTGTAGGACAAGGTTTCTCTGTCAATCTCATTGCAGCTGTGGACTCCGCACCCTGGGGTACTCCAATGCCTCCATTGCCAAAGACACCCGCCGGAGTTTGGCCAGCATTTCCTTGGGTCGTATGCACCCCTGTATGCCTAGCATCAATTTTCCTACGCAAATCTGGCTCATCCGATGGGGTTCCAACTAAATTCGGTTGCGGCTCCAAATTGGCATGACAATCTACATCGTTGGGCCCGATATGTGAACACTTTCGGCAATACTGAGGCAATCTCTCATACACAATTGGTTGTATCCATGTCAAACCATGGTATGATAAGCTGAAACGCTGCTTCAATGGGCGTAATAGATCAACCTCGACACAAACGCGTGCCGCAGAAGGTCTCGTTGCATCAAAAGTCCCCTCATCGAAACATAATGGCTCTCCCACATTCTTAGCAATATCGAAAAGCGATTTCGGCTTAAAGAATTGACTCGGAAAATTAGGAAACTTAATCCATACTGGTGAAACAGACGACTCTATCTTCGTATTAAACGTTGGCGTCCACTTAAAGATACGCATTGGAAAACCGTCTAGGAAAATAATTTTTTGCATCCAAAGTTTCGTAAAATCCTCGTTACAGTTCAGTCGGATGAGAACGTGCTTAATATTTAACAAACCAATCTTAAACTCACCTGACAGATTCATGCCCATGAGAATTTCATGGAGCCTTGCCATCGTAGGGTATCCTTGTGAGAATTTCCCAACAAGAGTGAATCTAAACGGCAAAGATAACTCCGCAATTTCAGCATCTGAAAACGATATGTTCGTAAGCCCGTTCCTTTCTGAAACAACTCCGTAGGATTTACGATGTGGGTCGTGAGGGAAAAGAAAGACACGACCTCATTTTGTAGCCAATGCCTTTGCAGCTGACGGGGCGGTGGAAATCGAAGTGGTGGTTGGCGAGGCGTGCAGGGCAGTGGCGTAGGAAATTTGCGGAACATCTCCGATAAGAGGGCGTGACGGATGTTGGACAGTAGCCAAGTTTTGGGTCGTAATAGTTGTCGGTCGAGGATGGTTGGCGGCGTGAGAAGCCGTGAGGGGTGGCCAAACAGTCGTATGTGGTGGAAGCTGCCGAGCCGCGCCACTCATGTGATCAAAGGCGGCGTTGGGCAGAGAAAAGTTTTAGGTTTTTATTAAATTGAGTACAGTTAGTTGGTCTGACATACAGCCTTGCCTCCTGCCAATTTAGGTAATCTGTTGGCTTAACCTTGTAGGAGTTAGCAATACTGGTTTCTATCAATGCTAATGATGTATTTTAGATAACTAAGTGTGATATACTAAATTATAGTCAAAAGTTCATTTATATGTCATTTATTTTCTACTCTCCTCTCCATCTCCGGCGCCGCACACATTCGCGCCACCCACCCAGATCTGGTTCTCCGACGAGTAGATCTGGTACGGGAAGTTCACACCCATCCAACGCTCCATAATCATCGATTTCCTCCAGTCTCTTAGCTCCCCAAATCGGCGTCGCCGCCCTCCACCACATCGTTGGTGGAAGACAACTGAGATGTACAAGGGCGGCTTCAAGCTGGTCGTCGGGAACAACAATTCCTCAGGTTCCCCACCGGTAGATCTGAGTTTGTGCGTATAGATCTGAGTTTAATTTTGTGTTTTTGTTCACGGTGGAACGGTGGCCACTGTTGTGGTGGTGTTGTATTGTTGTGGTTGGTGGTGTGTGGCTAATGGATAAGAAGAGGGGGAGGGTTGGTGGTGGAAAGGCAGTTGTAGGTGGTGGATTAGTGGAGGCGAAAGTGGTGGTGATAGGGCCAGCGACGGCAATGGCGGTTGTGCTGACGAAAGTGGTGGTGATAGGGCCGCCGCCGGCTAGAGGTGGTGGTGTATTTTTTTGGGAGTGGAGGCGCGATTGTGGCGGCAATAACCCCATTTTGGTGGAGGTAGCCCGAGGATGGCGGTGGCATCTTCGTCTCATCGGAGAAGAGGGCATCTCCATCTTCTAGGTTTTTTCGACGGCCTTGAGTTTTCAGTATAGGGGGAAGAAGACAGTCTTCTCCCCTTTTTTTTTTATAAATTTCTCAATTTGTTAGAATAAATTATGTATACATTAAATGTTATTTATAAAATTCATTGTTTATCTCAATTTTATTTTTTTTTTCTCTCTCTCTATATATATAGCTTAAATTAAAGATGCAGATTGGGAAAACATGATTATGACAGAGATTATGTAGAAATGCTCACCATTCGCTCTTCCCACATCATGTTGCCTGTTAATGGTACCATATTCATCTTCACTCCTGCTACCCTTACCCCATTTACTATCAAAGTTGTTGTTGTTAGTGATGAAAACCTGCAAACTAGCACATATACCCTTCATATTCCCGGCTGCCGCAAACCTGCAGTCCCACCTTCGATCCTTTCGCTTCATACTTTTTTGATCCGAAAAGCAGGTAATCCCCATTTGTCAACTATGCAAAACCCCCATTAATTTCTGCTGCATATTGTCTTCCGTAAAGGCCCAATCATTTTGCATATCCGCTGCTCTTCCCGCCAACCAATCCGCCGCCGAATTCCCTTCTCTGAAAATGTGGGAAACCTAACTTCCATATTCTTCGTTAATTCCATAATTTCAGAGATTTTCCTGTTCAAGCCAACTTCTCCGACATAGCCCCTCTTCAATATATGGATCACCACCTCCGCATCAAGCTCAATCCATAAACGTTGGCAGTTCAATACCGATGCCCTCTTGATCCCTACCGCCAAAGCGCCATACGTCTGCCTCAATATTAGTAGCATGGCATATCCAAGTGCTAAAAGCGTCTATTACATTTCCCTCCTGGTCCCTTATCAGCCTACCTATTCCTGCCATTCCCGGATTTCCCTCTTGACGCCCCATCCGAATTAAGTTTGAGCCACCCATTTGGTGGACGTTTCCAAGAGACCATGTAGCAACTTGCCGCCTTCGACTTCTCTAAATGCACTCCCAACGATTTGGCCACCTGGACATCTCCTCTCCACCAACTCCTTGGCAGCCTCCTCAAACCATGCAAACGAGAAACATGTATTAAATTTGCCTGACAAGTGACAATGTTATAAACGAAAAAAGGTCTACCTTCATCTTTACATAAATTACGTTGTTTCCACAAATACCAAAAATTAAGATAGGTATTACCATCCGGATGTGCTTATTCGCATATATAGCTACGTATATATATACACTAAATATATTATTATTTTTTTGCTCTGGCACAAAATGTATTAATTAATTAATTATATATATATATATATATATATAATTCATGGGTAAATTAGTCATTTTAGGTGAAAAAGTGAAAAAAAACTCAATTATACTTGCAGTCAACGTGCGTGTAGCGCGTCCTAGTCGCGGGGTTTTTTGTACATATTTTTGAAATGGTCGCGGGGTTTTTTGTACATATTTTTAAAAACATAAGGGTTTTTATCGTTTTTTTTTTTTTTTTTTTTTTTAATGGTAATTTCGTATAATACAGGGTACTGTGTGCAAATTTCCCAATTATAATTTGATGACCTCTCCTATTTTCTGTAACTTTTTAGGCAGAAAGAAGTTGACACGCTTATAGTTAATGCAAATGGATCCATTATACCTAAAGACTCCATTGACAAGAATTTAGTTCATGTACTACATATGACTAGATTTGTGAGTTCTCAATCTTGTATATTTTTGCTGGTCTTCTTGGGAAGGAAGAATCTATTGTAATAAACTATGGCTGGCAGAACTCAGAAAAAGATTATTTTTTACATTAATGTCTTTTTATGCATATAACTTTGTACTAATTGAATCTACCTTGCTTTCTGATTAAAGCAAATTGAAGTAGAAGAGATAGTTTTCTTATAATGTTAAATGTGCATTTCTCAAACTAATTTTCGTTGTTGATTTAATGTATGACCCTGAACGCCTTCATTCCTTGTGAATGAATACTTCAATTGATCGGTGTATTATGTATATTTGGATGGATTTGTAAATAAATGGATGGATTGGTGCATATTTGGATGAAAATGTGTGAACAGCAGGAAAATATGAAAAAAACATATATTAAAAATTTCCGGCGGAATCCCCGTCGGAAATTTAAACGGAGTAAAAGATTTTATTTTTTTAAATTTTTATGGTTCCAAGTAAAAGATTTTATTTTTTAAAATTTTTATGTTTCCAACGGATTTACCATCGGAAGTTTTTTCATTTATTAATTTTTTTGTCAAATCCGACGGGTATCCGATTTAAATACCGTCGCAATGTTTGTATTTTATTTTATTTTTTAAAATTGTCCTGCGGTATTCCGACGGGAAAGCCGTCGGATAAAAGTACATGTTAATTTTTGTTAACCCATTTCCAACTATATTACCGTTAGTAGACCGTCGGAATCATTTTTTTTAAATTTTTTCATTAAGATTTTTGTTTCGTCGGAATGTAGTCAGAATCCAAATTCCGACAGGCAATTTTGGGACTGGGACGGGAAGTTGCCGTCAGTTTGCCGTCGAATTCTATATAATCCGACGGCATTCCGACGGTAAATCGACGGCTTAAGCGGTCGGATTTCCAGGAATTTCTTGTAGTGATTATTTTTATTTGGTTCTTGTCTCTTATTGTTATTGCTTTTTTCTTAGTTATTTTTCCAGGTTAGCTTCTGTCTTGATCTTGCTTGAGATAAAGTGGTAACTAATATTTTTGTTGCTTGAATTCATTCCTCCGAGAGTGAAAAAAGAATTAGTAAATTGTTTAAATAATATAATAAAGATTTAGAAGTTAAAAGATTGAGAAAGTATATACTTCATTATGTTTATCTTATGACGCCATAGGGGAAAACGACATTTATACAAAGGCTGATGGATGACTATGATATGGATAATAAGTTTTTCAAATACTTCATTTGGATTTCATATCGAAATATCAAAACGGGATCATCATATTTAACTGTTGGGATGTTAATGGTCAGGAGGGCCTTAGGGATGCATGTTTGTAAGTAACCGTTGTTTTATTCTATAGTTTATTATAAAAATTGTGAGCAAACGATTTAGTTGAAGAAAATTTTTAAATTTTTGTTTTGCAACGCTCAATTTTTCCAACAGTCTTTACATCCATCTATTCAACTTCTAAATCAAGACTAGCTGCTAGGCAAAAGACAAGATGGATCGATGACATTTTCAAAACAGGTGAGAGTATCTCTTCAAAGTCAACCCCTTTTCTCTGACTGAAGTCTTTGACAACTAATCTAACTTTTTATTTCAGTTGTGAAGAGTTCTTCTTGTTTCACCCGATATATGCATTGATTCTTCAGAGCTCTTCTATCTTCGGATAACTTGACAAGGTCAAAAGTGTGATTGTCATGTAAAAATTTCATTTCATCTTTCATTGCTTCAAGCCACTTTTCCTTAAACTCAATGTCCATAGCCTCTTCATAACAAACAAACTTTCCTGCATTTGTCAAAAGTACATACTCGCTAGATGGGTACTTAACAGACTTCATTCTACTCCTAGTAGATCTTCTAAGTTGGATTGAAAGTTGCTCAGCAATCGAAGCATCATTTCTATTTTGAATTTCATGATCTTTTTCAACATGATCATAATCAACCTTTATCTCCACATTATTCTAATTTTTTAACTCAACTGCATCAGGAAAATTTACAATAGGTTTTGGATCCAAATCTATCAAGTCATCACCATTTGGATAAGTTACTTGATTTACATATGTCTTTAATGGTTTAGTCCTCCATGAAAAGTATATCACGACTTTTAACAAGTTTCTTTTCACTCGGATCTTAAAACCTATAATTTTTTTTTTTTTTTTTGGTGAACATAAAACCTATAATTAAATTCATCCTGATCATACTCAAGGAATATACATTCTCTCGCTTTGGTGTCTAACTTAGAACCTCAAATTCGTAGGTACATGCACAAAAGCTTTACAACCAAACATACATAAATGATCATAAGATACATATTTTTTCCATACCATACTCTATTAGAGATATCAGTCTGCAATGCAATAGAAGGAGATAAATTAATTATATGAGAAGTTGTAAGTAAAGCCTTACCCCAAAACGATTTAAGTAGTTTTGCTTCTGAAAGCAAAATTTTGACCCTCTCCACTCCCGATTCATCCTTTCTGTCAAGTCAGTTAACTGAGGGGTCTTGGGAGGCATCTTCTGATACTGAACGTCTTGTTCTCTGCAATATAAATCAAATGGACCACAATACTCGCTACCATTGTCAGTACGAATACAATTCAATTTCTTATTAGTTTCTCTCTCAATTGATGCTTGAAAAACTGTAAAAACATCAAGTACCTGATCTTTGGTTTTTAAAATATAAATGCAAACCTTTCTCGAACAATCATTAATAAAAGTGACAAAATAAATTGCACTACGATGAGTCCTTACCTTTATTAATACACAAACATTTGAGTGTACCAGTTCAAGCAGCTCAATTTTTCTTAAAGGGAGATGACTCCTAAATGAAACTCGTTTCTACTTCTTAACCAAACAGTGGACACATCTTTTTAGCTTTGTACCTTTCAATCCTGACAGTAAATTCTTCTTGGCCAAACAATTAAGTCCTTTTTCACTGATATCACTAGATTTTTGTGTCATAACTATGATAGGTTGTCATCACGGACACGGCGACACGGACACGGCGACACGAATTTTTTAAAAAATTTAGGACACGACACGGCTCCGACACGACTATATATATATATATATATTAAAAATATTAAATTATGTAACACTAAGCCAAATATCCTTTACTTTATAATTGTAAAATAGTTTTTATCCTATACAAAGTCTTATTAATGTCATATTGAGGTTGGATAAATAAATAAATAAAAAAAAAAACTGAATAACTTAATAAAGTAAAGTTACACTTTGAAATTTAATGGGCCAAAGGCCCAAACATTAATTTATAAAGTTTGATATAGAGTTGGAGAAATAGATCATTGGCTTAACCTAAAATGTAAAACCTAGTGCGCAGCCGATTAATCTACACTTCTCTCTAAAATTCTCGCCGCCTGAAACTGGTTCTCGTCCTTCCAAAATCTGAAAATCCCCTCCGCCACATGTGATGGGTTCTCCTCCTCCCAAAATCCCCATCGTTGTCACTGCTGCCATCACCGCCGCAAAGTACAACCTTCCACATGAGATTTGGAAAAAAATACGAGGATGATGATGCCGCCTCCTAACATCCTCACAACGACCACATCCACCATTGTTACCACCGCAAATGCTGATCTTTTAGCATCCGAGTTGATGAGAGATGGCGTTGGAGATTCCTTCTCCCAAAAATCTAAATCTTTTTGGATCTGTGTCCAAGCTGTGTCAGACACTCCGCATCGGAGTGTCCGACACCATGTCCTTATCTCTTTTTTTCTTTTTTTTTTTTTTAATTTTAGACACGGATTAGGCGTGTCGGAGGCGTGTCCGTGTCCGACACGTGTCCGACACTGTACGGTGGCATTTTATGGCGTGTCCGTGCGTTGCAGGTTGTCATTCTTTACTACATTAACAGAGTTCATGCAAACGGAAGCATTCATCTTATATATATAGAATTTATCGTCTCGAGTCACAATAGATTCGTTTTTGTTTGTTTCCACTAACCATTACCAAATAAGTTACAATAAGCCTCCCTACTGAGATCAGATGTAAACGAACATTAGGTGTATGTTTGACATCATGAAGTACCAAACTTATTTAACTGTTGATTTTCAAGCAAAAAGTCTCAGTGCCTACTACTGGTACATCGTATCGTTTTCCAATCTTGAAAAGTCTAAAATCACCATAAGTGTAAAAAGTGAAGAAATTTTTCATCGAAGTCACATGAAATGAGGCACCACTGTCAATTACCCAACTGAAATCATTACTGGAAACAACAATGACATTATCACCATACGCAAGAGTAAGATTATCATTGGAGGTTATAGTAGCAACACGATCATTATTTTCTTATCTCTATTTTCGTGCCGATCACGATTACCTTTGCGCTCTCTCTTCAGTTTGAAGCAATACTTCTTGATAAGACTAGGTGCACGCAATGATCACACTTAAACTCTTTTCATCTTGACCTTAACTTGCTTCAACTTTTACTTCTACCTTTTTCATATTTATCTTGGCTTCTCTCCCTATTTTCTGAAATCAACCAATCGGGCTAAGATGAATGTTGAGTCTTTCATCTCACCTCTTCATTCAAAATAATGCTCTTCACAAGTTCAATGGTTACACCACCATCAGACGAAGAGTTAACAAGTGAAACACAAAAAGTTTCTCAAGAATCAGGCAAGGTGGCAATTATCCAAAGTCCAGCAATTTGATCATCAAATTTAATACTCATACCTGCCAGCTGATCAAAAACACCTTGAAACTCATTCAAGTGATCAATAATAGAACTTCTTTCTTTGTATTTTAGTTGCATCATCTTTTTAAGCAAAAATAACTTGTTTCCTATTTTTGTAGCATACAATTTTGCAACTTTTCCCACAAAGATCACGCAAGTATCTCATGTTGAATATGGTTGTAAATATTCTCCTCAACAAACTATCTAATAAATCCATAAACTTGTCTGTGCTTAAATTCTCATTCCTCATCGGTTTCAGACTCGAGCTTTTAAGTCACAAAAACAAGCAAATTTAGAGCTTTCATAAATAGGAGATCTTTTATCTTATTAATCCATAAATGATAATTTAACCCATTCAAACTTATCATTCTCTTTGTATTTATATCCATGGTCACACCGAAAAAAGAATCAACTCGACTCTGGTACTACTCTATTAGGAAAGGAATCAACAAAGCGATTGCATGCAGTGGAAATCAAACCTTCCTTTCCAAATATCCAGCAAACAATCAATCAAGTATGCCCACGAATATAAAATAATCAAATTAAAAAAAATAATAGAGACACGCTATTTTTAACATGGAAAACCCTCCTCAATTTCGAAGAGTGAAAATCATGGGGCCTATGAGACCCAAAATAAAACTCAACTATAATATGAGGCAAAATTACAACAATTCAACACTAATAAAAACAACTCTAAATTCGAACCAAACCGATTCGCCCAAAAACGAATAAGAATTACAAAAGGAGAAGAAACATAAAAATAAGCCAAAAATATGTTCTACTGTTCACGTCCCCAAAATTGATGTGTGAAATCTGCTGAAATTGATGGGCATAAAATTTTGCATATCTACTCTTTTAGGTATAGGCACCTTGGAATAATAGGTCTAGTGGTACATATATGTACTCTTTTGGTTGTGGTGGCTCTTTTGGGTAGTGCCTAATAACTATGTCTATGTTTATCATTTATAACTTTGTTGAATATAGAGATTATGATGTAATTATTATAAATTCTAGCATGTATTAGTTATTTGAAATAATTAATTATCATTATCATAATATATTGTATGTTAGTTATATTTATCTTTTTAAAATTGTCAAATTGAACATATTAAGCTAATTTTTCCTTTAATATATGCATTAAAAAGTATAACTTAAAAACATATGAAGCTTATATATAATTCGGATGCATTATTCAAATGTTAATAATCAGATTAGAATAGTATTCAAATCGGATGTGGATGATGCAATCTGGGCAGGAGTCTTTATCCCATCAGATCCAATCATAGAGACAAACTCTCGTGATTATCAAAGATAAGCCTTATGGAGGTGCATACATCGATATAAGAAACATCTTATCCTTATATACTATTACATTACATTTCGATCCTCTTTGCTCTTTTATAAATTCGAGCAATTTATAGTATTGGGGTTTCTTGTACACATGATATAGATTAATTTGAAGAAATTTTGATAGGATTAATGTAATAAATGAATGTTCGAGGGAGTTTTTTGTAGTCTAAACAAAGCTTCGAGATGGTAAATGTATTTTGCCCTGAAATATATTTATACTTTCTTCATGCCTAACCAATTTGGAATTATATTGATCCTAAACGGAATACTCACAAACTCTACCAAATATAAATACAAACTATGCATCAAAAGAGGAGAGACCTTTGAAAAATAATCAATATCACCTCTCAACAAATACTGATCAGAATCTGACCAAATTTTAGTTGTAATATAACATATGCATGTACAAAATGCTGTAGATCCTTTTAAGAAGAGATAATACACGAGTTTATTGCACCAAAAACCCTGTGACATACCTAATTAGTATTTCGAACCTTGTGATTTGAAATGTCTCAAAGCGAACCCTGTGATCGTATTAAATTAGCACTAAATTTACACTCAAAACCCTACAGTCGTAACAACAACACGGTTGTAGGGTTTTGACTGCTAATGTAATACAATCATAGGGTTCGCTTTGAGACATTTCAAATCACAGGGTTCGAAGTGCTAATTAGATATAGGGGTGATCGAGCAAAAAACTCGATAATACACGTACTCAAATAGAATAGAGGGTAAATATCACACACACACACACTTAGAATAAATGATAAACACAGTCACTGTAAGTGTCAGCTATTTTGCCACTAACTATACACAGGTTTTCAATATTCTCTCCACCTAGTATTACACTACCTTAAAATCTGTCAGGTAGATAAAAAAAAAATATTTCTTTTTTAAAATATTCATCTTTTGATCTAATTGTTGTGCCCCGTCCGTTTTCTCTCTTTACTTATTTGATGATGTCTAGCTCTATCATAGTCGTCCTCCCTTCTATTCAGGTGAACTTTCCCTGACATGCCTGATGAGTTCTTGTGTTTTCCATGCTTATGCTTATCCTTGTGAACATGGTGAAGATAATAATGGTAATCACTTTCCCCCATTCTGTTGCGGTGCCTATGCTTGTGATGCCTACTTTGGTGCCTGTGTTTTTTCTTCAAGTGGATGAGTGAAAGCTCAGCATCTCTGCTCTCCTCGCAAGTCCAGAAATGGTCTTCCCACCAATCGTATATAGGATCAAAGAGTCCTTTTTGATGTAAAAGCCAGAGTAGCACAATCGCTGCAACTCACAAAGACAAGTATCAATCACATAATTCTCTAGAACTTCATGCATTGGAAGATTTGAGAGGCCAAATGAAAACCTGTTGGAAATATTGCTAAAAACAAACCAAACATCAGCATCCAACTCATGCAGATGTATTGTATATGGCAGCTGAAGTCAAAAAACCCAGAGCACTTCCTTCTGCGTAGAATCGCAGGAATATTGTCAGATGTCAACTTTAAAAAAATATTCTAGCATTATATTTTGTGATACTTTTTTAAATATGCATGTGATGGCGTGCTTTCGTCCGTAATAATCTATTTGGCATAATCAATTTTTACTTATTCTAGAAACTCCTTTAGAAAACCAACAAATCAATATTCAGTCAAAAAGAATGTGGAATTAGTGATCGAATTTGCTTATAGCTTATCCAGATTGCATGCGTAATAAATGCATGCAACATTTCCTGCCCTTAATATTTTAGACAAAAGAAGATAATCATAACTATTAGAATAACATTTCTTTACTGTCAAAGAAACAATGTTAATAACATAATTTTGCTAAGAATGGGAAATATCCTGGAATTTGAATGATTACACATCTCTTCGTCGAGGAAATTATAGTACCTGCAACTTTCTCCGGTGATGAAATCTGACATACCAGTCCAAAAATTGTTCCAGAGCTCCTCAATGGAATCAAAGAAACCATTTATACTGGACTTCGGAGGTTGAAATGGGATCTGAAAGGTGACAATGATTAATGGTGTGCAGTTGGAAAATGTAAATCTATAAAACTTTGTAATATATGGAAATACAAACATCGCTCTTTGGGAGTGCTAAGTTAACATGGTGTATGAAATTTCAAACAAGTTTTCATGCCATGATCCTCTTGTGCCAAAATCACTTCTGCTAAAGTATAGTTACTATAAGAGAATAACACGTCTCAAATATATAGTTGCCCAGCTTTCTGTTTCTCGAGAGTAGGTTGTTGCTCCAGTTTAGAATTATTAATATTATCTAGATTATTATTTTAAACATTACTAGATATTATCTCTCAGTTTGAGTAGTTCAGATTATGCAGGAATTCTATTGGGGATTCATCGATAAAAACCCTTCTCGTTGTTGTACATTACTAAGGAATATACTCTTTTAGTAAACTGAAAGGACAATATCATCCTTACAAAGATTATTGATCTCAAAGGGTGGGAATTGATATTAGAATGTGCCAAACCTGTGATCCATTCTCAAGAACAGTAGCTGTAGTAGTGAACTGACACTCTGCCCTATCAGCTTCACTAAAATCAGAGTCTTTCAGTATGGCTGCAATCAGGGACAGTGAAATGATTCTAATATTCAATTTCTAATCTGTTATATATCTGGAGGGATCAGGAAATAAAATCTTAATATATCACAGCTATAATTCTTCTAGTTGAAAAACATATGAGAGTACCGGAACATGCATATCGTGCAGCTTGATCAGTTGTTGGGTATAGTTTAAATGACCGCGTTATTACTTCTTTTGGCTTCATAATGTAAAATTGTTCCTGCACTATCACAAATAACATGATCATTAACTATTCAATGTCATATTTGATATTGGAATCAGTTAATTACCTCCATTTGGCTGACACCAGATGAGCAATCAAACTGCAAAGTAGATGTAAGTAATTATGTAAAATGTGTATGTAGATTCAAGCATAGGGAAGATAAATCTAACTTTTTTAACCAATGAAGCACAGACAGAACATATTTCAGAGAAGAATTAGTCAAGGAAATTCTAATGTAATGGGCATATAGTTCAAATGTGTAATCGTAAGCATCACTTTATGAATTTAGTTCTGATCCTTCAATATTTTCAAACCTAATCTTACAGTAAGGCTGTAGGATGCTTCAACTTCGCCTATATTTTTTGTTGTAATTGTTGCTGTCCCAAATTGTGTTAGAGCCTCAAAAGTTGGTACAGTGATGCCTAATATTTTTCCTGGGCTCCTGCAAAAGTTGAAAGCCAATCAGTCACTACAACTGAGTAACAAACATAATAATGCCAGGAAAAAAAAATCATAAACAGAACAAAGAAAACATCTTATATTGGAAGGTATATATGAAACCACATTATGTATGGTCCCTGTTTCCCTTTTTCAACCTTAAAAACCTTTTTTGTTTATCTAATAAAACAGATTGACCAAAATTGATGATTTAGCATTTTGGTTGACCAAAATTGATGACCAATGGCTACGGATACTCTGAATGAGAGCGAAATCATAATCTGACTGATAATACATTAGCATCAAAAACATATATTGAGAGAGAGAGGAGCCAGAGAGGGCATAACAATATAAGCATGCCTTTGTACATTGACAAAGCAAGTCAAAAGAAAACATAAAACGTAAGCTTCATTCCAAAATTCATGGTTAACCTTTGATAGACATATTCTATATCATCAGCTCTCAGTTCCACCATAAGGTTTGTGTTAAGAGCTTCTGTGATCCCTATGGAAAATGCATGACTTCCTGCATTCTGCAAATTTTATAAACTTATTAAGCAAATCAATATTTGGAATTGTAAAGAATCTAAATATTACTGAAATCCCTACACACATAACTGGATGTTGATTTATACTTTCAAACCGCCCTTGCACACAATATAGAGGAACCTGATTCCGGCTCATACGATTCTGGTCTGCCTGATAATTAGACAAAAGTTTACAAGTTCTCATTCAAATTCACAATATCAAGAGATTCGATATTTTCTTTAGGGTATAAATAAAGTTGATTCACTAACTTCCCAAAAATTCCACAGTTGATTATGCAGGCAACTCCAAAATGGTGCAGCACAAAAGTCTGGCTGCGTGTTGAAAGCCTCATAATCAACACCAATTTTGTTGCATTCAATACCATCTAGCGTAAACCTAACTCGTTCTAGAAGCATCCACATGGAAAAGTTGCTTCCCAGATTTTGTGGTTGACCTGGGACACCCTTCAATAGGAGAAACTTCTTAAAGATTAGAGGAAAAAATCACATCTTTTTAAGGAACATTTTGCAGTTACTGTTTGGTCTCTAATTTTAAGCAAACAATTTATTCGTATCAACTTATTTCACATAAAAAGCAGTAAAACGTGTACCTGTCGAGGAATAACGAGGTAGAAGTCATCAAATGATGGAATATCAGTGTATCCAACATAATCTCCAACCAGGTTCACCCTCAAAAATTTATCACTGGATATTGCAGTCCTATTCTCAGGACCCACAATCACTTCCTGGCAAAATTCCACGATCATTATATACAGATAAACTTCCAATCATACCAATTATTTCCTAGTATAACCAAAGGCTAAAAGGGTAATAGAAATAGAGCACAAACACCTCTACAGAATTTTATGATAAACAATTACTTACAAAGAAAAATGAGAGTGACAGAGATAGACATTGTGATTTGTTACCAAAGTTTGTACGGATACAAATAGACAATTATGTAAGGGCCTGGACCTTGTGATTGTTACTTAAGTTGTGTATAGAAAGTAAAGCGTACCGATGTCTTTGATTCTGTCTTAACCTCAATTCGGATACTAAATCCAACAGAGCGCTGTCCAATACCAAACACATGGAACCTAGCATAATTGTTAAATATGAATAAAGAAAAATAGTAGAAGAAAGAAATAAGAGAAAAAAAAAAATACGCAGTTTCCAGAATGAAATCAAATACATCAATCATGAATGATGTATGATGTGCATTCTCTTGCATAAGCTAAACACTATCAACTCACATCTGACTAACGAAATGATTTTTAAACAAAATGTAAGCAAATCAAACTTCTTGTAACTTATAGGAAATAGTTTTGCTCATGGAATTAAACCAAAAATAGTATAGAATTCATGAGAAGATGACCAAAAACCAAATCATTATAGTTTGCCTTAGTTTTCATTTTCTCCATCTTAATCATCATAAACTATATCAATTTTCTGCCATCTGAAATGACAACTTAACAAAAGAAAGATATAAATAGGAACATGATACCTTACCAATCATCTGAAAAACGAAGACAGTGTGCTGTATTTGCCTTTCCTTTCATCAGCTTATCAACTGAATGATCAAAAGTGTAGAAGAGTTCAATAGACCCATTTAGGTGCATTGCACAAGGCAAGTTAATACAGGTATACTAAACTTACAAAAATTTCCGCAAGATGATGGGACCCGGCGCTGGTTTCCACAAGGACAGCAAGTTGGCTGTAGTTGAGAGGAAAAAGTAACATGAAATAAAGGTTATTACATGAAACTAGCATTCATGTATATTGTTGCATGATCCCAAATCTTAGGATATTATCATCTTTCAGCAAGGATTATTAAAAATGTTGTTGGAAAAGTTTCAAAAGCCTAGAAGACATTACTATGGAAGAAAATCAGCGTTAACATGCAGCGATAATGGCACCACTTTTTCTCTAAATGATAGAAATGATGACTAAAGCATAAATTAACGATCAGTTTAAGGAGAACACTACAAACTTTCCAAAGTTTACCCGAGTATGTTCAATGATGTGACCATTCTCATCTCGCAACCTATATAACCAAATTTAAGCAGAAAAGTAGAACAGTTATATATGAGTTTAAAGCAGCAACACAGGCACTTAAATATCTCGGGGAAACAGAAAAGGCAATGCACCAAAAAGACGACTTGCTTGAAGAATAAATAGTGATGTACTTCCAAGTTAATTTAATTATGGTCATGAGGAAGAACACTTTCGGTGTCAATTTGGATGTGGAAATCAATAGTTTTTTTCATCTTCCTCATAACCCTTAGAAATCTTGAATGTCAGACTGCAAAAGTTCATCATTCAATTTACATAAGCAACATTTCCTGATATTATATTAACTTCAATTAATTTCTATGAAAGGCGTTCTCTTCTTTGGTTAAAGGAGTCAAGTTTTCTCAAAGTTCTGACTTGACTTTTACACTCACATGGAATAAATTGGCACCAGTACCATGTCTCTGCTTTTGATTCAGAAACACTTCAACTGTGAAGAGAGCTCACACATTTAACTGGCCACTAAGAGTTATCACTCATTAACCAAACTAAGATCCTTGAGTACAATATGCCTCTTACATGTCCTCATTTTGTTCTTTTTCCATTGTTCAAAAAGTTAACTATATAATTATGCTCTATATCCCTGAGTCCCTGCCCTCGTCCAGTATTCAACCCGAATCTAATATTTCATGCAGTGGAGGGAATCAACTTATTCCTCAAGTCACCATATACCAATTCGTAGCCACATGCATCCAGATCAGATACTTATCAACATAAAAAGTTAGGAATAAAAGATGATTGCTCGGAATACAGACATATGAAAAAAAGTTCACTTGCCTCTCACACGTTTTAACAACATTTGCTCCAGCGTCAGGTTCGCATTTTCTTGTTTGAACATAAAATTCTTGGGGCTTATAAGCAGCATCCTGCAAGAGAAAATTTTTGTTAAGAAAATATGTGGCAAAAAAGGGAAAAAAGGGTATAAAACCTAACAAATAAGAAACTTTTGTACATGAGTGTTGAATTCTGACTGTATATCATACATTTCCCTTAACTTTTGTACATGAGTGTTGAATTCTGACTGTATATCATACATTTCCCTTAATTCCTACCGGACCCAGTAAACTAACAATAATCAGAACGCCCATGACAAAATACGTAAATAACCAATGGGACAGATAATTTAGCATACCCGTATGTATGTCAATTGGTATAACGCATAAGCAGCGGATTTATTAATAGTTATCACAGGCGGGACTCGAAGCGTGCGCATATTGTTCGTCGAGTTCTCCTCCGCTTCTACTATCTCCGCTACCATCGACGCCTCCTTCCCACCCTACAACAATCACATAAAAAGCTTAAAGCCAGAGTTCTAGAAAAGGGGATACAGAAATTGATATCATTTCCAAACAATAAAAAAACTGTAAACCACAAACACACGAACTGATTCACTGGGGACAGCCAAATTCAGAATGATCTTGGAAGTGCAGTTGAGCCCACCAGATGATTCCGAAACTTTTTCACATTTTTCGAGTTTTGATTTAGACAGGATCTGAACGGCGGACAATTTCCGGGTAAGCGAGAAGAAGATAAGCGCTACGAGAATCAGGGATTTCATGGAGAAATTGATTGAATGGAATATCGATTCCGTAAATGAGATTAGGGATTTTCAATTTTGGGGAAAAATTTATTAAAAAGAAAAAAGGACAGTTTTGGCGGGCGAGTAACTGCATTTTCCTCAACGGTCGAATGGAGTACTGTATTCAGTATTGTATGAGTATTTTGCAACTGTTCTGCAAAAAAAAAAGTATTTTGCAACTGGAGTCCCTTAAAGTAGGGCTTTCAATAGGTCGGATTCGGATTCGATTCGACAAATTTCATTCTAAATCCGATAATAAAATTTGAGAACCGAGTTTAAATTCAAATCCTATAGATTATAAGATTTGAATATGTCCCGACCTAATTCAAATGTTATTAAATCGAATGATCCGTTGAGAAGATCAACTTGTTAAAAATAAAGTAGTAAAAAACAGAAAAAAAAAAAATTTAAAATCAAGAAATGAACAACAACAAAAATCTTTTCAAATTGAAAATTTAAAATAAGAAAAAGAAGAAGGAATCGAGAAGTAACCACCTCAATCACCGTCTAAGCCAAGACCACCAGCGAGGGGTAGCTCGGTGGCAACGGTGAGTAGCAACGAATCAACATATTACATGTTTACTTGGTTGGTTGGGATGAGATGGGATAAATGCTTTGTTTTGAAACCCGGACCGGACCGGTCGGATCGGTTCAACCGGTGACCGGCCGCTTATCCGGTCCGGTTATGCCCCTAAAACCAGTTACCGGTTGGCCCAATCTGAACCGGTATAAACCAGTTCAAAACCGGTCAAAAACTGATTGGACCAGTCTTCGCGGACCGGTTGGCCCGGTTTTTCCACTAGAAGTGGGAAGAAGTTAGGTGCACCAACCAACAATGTCACTTGAATTGTTGATATTGATTCTAGAAATTAAATATTAGAGGTAATGTAAGAGTTCTTATTAGTTATTCAAAAGAAAAATCCCGTAAATAAATAAATTCATTAAATCTATAGATTATATTTAAAAACTAAGTTTAAAATAAATATTAATTATAGTTATTTATATAAATAAAAGTATGATACTTGTTAAATCAATTTTTTATTTATATTGTTAATTTTCTATTTAGTTATATAGTTTATCTATATGCTTGTAGATTTAAAATTTAAAATTTAAAATTTTGTTATTACATATGTTATTTAAGAATTAATAAATAATTGGAAATAATTTAAAATTATATTTTTAATATAATCTTACTTATTTTCAATATAATCTAACTTATTTAATTATTTTTAATTAATATTTTTAATATTATATATATATATATATATATATATAATTATTACGTAATTATGACGTCATACCGGTTCGACCGGTGGTCCGACCGGTCGAACCAGTAAAACCAGTAATCAGTAAGGGGTCCCGGTTCTTCGTCTGGTCCGGGTTTCAAAACATAGGATAAATGAGTAATGGGATGAGTTGTAGGATGTGATGGTGGATTGTTCATCCCATGGAGAATATGGGATGGATAACCAACCTTTTATCCTATATCATCCCGGGCCGTGTCATCAATCCCGGGCTCGAAAAAAACTAATAAACATAAGTTTAAGTAGGATTATTAATCTAATCCCCCTTCATTCTATAAAGTAAACATGCAATTAATGATCAACATATAATAATAATTATAAGGGATAATTACGAACAACTCCCTGAAATATGATGAAATTACATATTCCCCTTAAGGTTTGAAAAATTACAAATTCCTCCTGATGAATACTTGAGAAATTAAATTTAATAGGATGTGAAATTTTACTATTTTACCTTTCATATGCTAAAACTCGAGGGGGTATATGTAAGAAAATTTCAAAGACAATGGGGTTAATGCGAATACTAAAATTTTTGGGAGGCTTGATGAATACTTGAGTGTTGTAATTATCTAATATTTCTTTTCAAAGAATGCTAGTGCAACAACCCAGATTTTGAGTCAAATCAAAATAGGTAAGTTGATTAAGATATCGGGATACGTTTGGAAATTGATCGAGTAATTTATCAAACCAAGTTTTGTTATAGACCTAAAACATTATATTTAATAAAACCGAATGCACCCTTGAATGTGATTATTTTTATATTTGATTAATTAGATTGCAATTGATAAAATAAAAATGCACGAAATCCCGTTACAATATACTACTACTGATTTCTCTTTATTTAAACTCTAATCATATTACTAACGATCATATTTCATTTACAGACATATTAATAAGTGTGAGATTATACATAGTATTATTTTAAATATCTATTAAATTATGCTCAATATATAAATAAAAATATGTGCGTGTATGTTTAGAGGATTGATATACACGTGTATGACAATGCATGATAAATTGGGAAGATGCCTCGTCATTTTTAATTGGTATGCATGAAGTCCACTTGTGTTAAAAACAAAATAGAAGAAGTAATGTTTTATCCAATTTATTTTAATAACAATCCTATGTCCTATCTGAATAATTAAATTTATATATTATAATCAAAATATCCTCACTCACACTCAACCAAAAGTCCTTTTAAAAGTAATTAAGAATTGGATCGGTGGACGTCAAATCTAAATAACTTAAAATATTAAATTTTGTGATGTCCATTAATTAGTTAATAACTAAGTATCCATTCTTAGTTCATTCTAGTCAACTTCATATTTTTACGTAGAAACAATAGCAACAAAAGAAAAAGAACGCAGTAGCTCTACTCCGAAACGACCAAGAACAGGTAATAAAATTCGTGCGTGTATTGACTGCTTACTGATTTTAGTGCATAAGAGTTAATATTCTCACATGCTGTGTTTGTTGTGGAACAACATGAATTTAGTGAATATGTTCTTTTGTTTCTTGATTTCCTCTTTTGTAGAACTAATTGTTTATATATATGAGCATCTATTATTAAATCCTAGTTCTCGTAATTGATTAGAAAATCTTATTATAGTGGATAGCCATGCGAGATCCTAATTTTGATAAGTTGGACTGTTATTATAACTCATAAATTTAGTCTTGTATTTTAAAGTCATTGATGGACTACTAGAGACGTTCCATCAGTTGGCTTGAGAGTAATTTTAAATATTGTCAATTATTATATTAGATCCGGCAATTGAAAAGCTTATTGTAGCCCACTTGGTTGGTCGGCAAGAACAAGCTAGATTATTAAATGAATACAACAAAGATTTTTGTCAATAGCCCTTGATTATAAAAATGTCATAAAATAAGTAGCCTGGTCCATAAATGATTACTTTTAGAATACATTATTAGTGAAGGTATGTTTTAGTATGTGCTTAAACTTGTAGATTTGATAGCTTGTCGTAGTATTAAGCTAATTACACAATTATAAGTATGTCAGTAATTGTATTGGGAAACATCATGAAATTGTGAAATTGTTATTAAAGTTCAAGTACTCAGGCTAAGAAGTTAGATATATATTTTGGACCCTCACCTAAATTAATTAGAAAATCTAAATTTGCCTTGATTAGTTTTCTCGGCGGCAGAGGTTTCTCAATAATAAACTATTAACAAATCTGGGCACATGATGTTAACGTACGTAGTGTGGCGGACCATTTGGATTGCTAAAGAGGAACAAAAATTAATTTTCTAGATATATATTTAAAGAGTAAATATGACTATATATACATATATCAGAAATATATTATTAAGGTAATATTATGAACGATATTGCTGGACCTCCATTTCAAATAATTGGGTTAAACTTATGCATCTAGGCAAATTCATTTATCACTATTATGAATAAAGAGCTTCTGTTATACTTAAATTAAGTATAAATATCATAATGATTGATGCTGTTACTTAAATTTTGTTTTGTGCTTATTCAATTTGCTTAACTTCTTAACCCTGGTGCTGAGTTCTATGATAGTCGTACATGTCAGTCATGTTTATCTGGTTGTTAAGTTGAGTCAAAAATTGTAGTTGTGCGTCACAGGTGTTCCTAGGGAGGAGCCCTAATCGTGTGTTTCTTTTGCAGTTTGGAAGATTTTTAGGTGAGGGATTAAAATGTTTTCAACAGGGGTCAAAACATATATTATGTAAATATATATATATTCTTAAAATCCAACCCTTATTTATTTTGATTTTGACCCGTTGGTACTATATATATTATTAGCTGTTTTGTAATATTTTAGTATTCTATTGAAAAATCGGATTTCCTTACAAAAATGGGTTCTTGTTATATTATATATAAGCGTGACGGCGTGAGTGAATGAAAAGTTTGATTTTGAACTGTGAAACGGTTAAGAGAAAGAAAGTGTTTGAAAGTGTGAAAGTTTTATAAAAAACGAGTTGTAATCGAATGATAGAACCCTTGGGGACGCCCTTGGGGAATATGGGCCCGAAGTATCTAGTGGGTGAAGCCCGGAGGTGTGCGCCAAAGGCTGATCTTGCTACGTACTTCTGTGAAGCTCTATGCGGGGCGTAGCCGGAAGTTGACTACGATACGTATAGAGTGAGGTTATTGGTACCAGGGCATATTGCCCCTATATGTGTGATCGTGTGGTTGGTTGGAGGGCACCTCAACGAACAATTAGAGGGAGAAGGCTGGTTTATATTTTGTGTTCTTGTGTTCAGGGTGTGAAAGGTTGGAGAACTCACTCGTAGTCACCGGGTTATTGTGATTGATCGATCGTTTTGATTATTGGTTCACAAGTGTTTCGTTCAAACTGAAAGATATTCTTTCATATACGTTTTGATCTTGTTTTGAAAAGAGTAAAAGTGTGAACCAAAATTCTGCTCTTGTTTATATATATGTATAACCCTCTCACTTAGTCATTTTGACTAAGTTCCCTTCTCTTCTGGTTTTGGCTTCAGGTAGATGTGAATAAGCAGCATGTTGGTCTAGGTCGTCAGGTGCCGTTTAAATAGTTTTTTTTTGGAGTTACTGTTTTGGAATTTCTCCTTCGTGTGAAACTCGGTATGTATAGCCTATGTAGCTATACCTAATACGGTTGTCGTTTGTCGTCGGTCTCACCGGCTTTATAACTATCTTTGAAGTTTGATGTTGATTGGCGTTATTTTATGCTTCCGCTATACTTGTGTTTGTTTGTTCGTCACCGTTCGCTGGGAAAGATCTCGAGTGAAGGCCTAAAGCTAACACTCATGGTATTTCTCAATGCGGGATGTGGCAAGGGTGTCACAGCAATTTAATGATATTTTAATATTTTTATGATGAACTAATTTTATACTTAGAGTTTATGAATGCTAATTTTTATTTTAATTTTTTTATATTAACCATACATGTTTATATTGGAATGTTATTCTTTGTAGGTAAGGTAGATGCATTATGGATCATCAACACTTGAAGTATTTGTTTCAATAACTCTGATCAATATTTATGTGAATTTACTAATGCTTTGATTGATATTGATGTGTTTGTTATAATTTTCAATTCTAGCGGAAAAATTTGTTACTCTCAAACAAATAAGTTTAAATAAACTTATACAAAATAAATATAAAACTAAAACATAAATATAAGGCATTGAATAAATATGCATGATCTATTTTGATTTATATTTATAGATAAAATATAAATATATATTAAATTAAAAAATACAAATTTAACTAATATTACAAATATATCATTATATGTGCAGTATTATTACAATTTGCCCCCTAAGGGTAGGATTGAATTTTTAAAAATAATTTTGTTGACTTCATCAAAATTTATTAATAGTTGGGGCAATTTGTGAAAGAGAGTATAAACCTTAGGGGGTATCCGTAATTTCTCAAACCACAAGGGGAATCCGTATTTTCACCAAATTTCAAGGGTTGTTCGTAATTATCCCTAATTATAAATAATATAAGTAATGATATATATTGCAAGTTAATTTTTAATTATTTTTATCAGTATTAAAATAATTAATTTAATAAAATATCGAATTCGGGTGATTAATGAATCGAATTCTTAATTCCATATTCATTCAATTTATTTCGAATAGTGAATATTTACAATGGAATATGACCAATTAATTTTTTTTATTCAATGAATATATTAAAATCGAATCATATTTGGATAGGGCTGTCAATGGGTCGGATTTTAATCCGAATTCGATCCGAATTTTAGCATATTCGTCCGATAAAAATATCCGATGGATCATATCCGATTATAAATATTCGATATTCGAAATAAATGGAGCGAATATGGATTTACGAAATCCGATCCGTTAAGAATCCAAATCCGATATTATATATAATACTTAATTAAAAAAATTATTTACTAGTACATAATATTAAGTAAAATGATTAAAATTAAAATTTTCACATATTTATCACTTTAAACAATAATAAATTTTAAATTTTTTTCTCTAAAAATATATATTTTCTTTTATTAATAAGTTTAAATCAACCTATTTAAAATAAATATAGATAAAATTATCAAATAATTCATTAAATAATAATTATTTATTAAATGTTATGTAATTATATTTATTTTTTATATCAAATTTGTAATCTTAAAAAATAAATTTTATTGTTAATCGGATCGGATCCGATCCGATTATGTATGGATTCAAAAACAATGCATCCGAATCCTATAGGATTCGGATTCGGATCCGGTTATCGGATACTCTTATCGGATTCGGATCCGGAATCTCTTGATCCGGTCCGAATCCGACCCGTTGACAGCCCTATATTTGGATTTAAATCCGACCCAATGATAGGCCTACCTTAAAGTTTTGGTCAATTGAACAAATACCAAAACAAGCCCAAAGCAATTCAAATTGGACCTTTATATATATAGCCCGACAAACTAATAAAGTGACTTGTCCAAAATTTATCGTTGGCCTTGTCTTTCCATTAAGAGTATAGTGAATAAAATGCATCAACTTATGTAATTTAATCGTTTGGCATTGCTGGTCGTGTTCGGATTTAGTTTGGGGATGTGGCTCAAATTACTTACTAAATCATTCAAAATTTATATTGTGGGAAACTTTCAGACTCGTGAGTAGGAGACTAGGAGGGAGCAAACGCGAATCAAGTTGGGGGAATGAGAGTTAAGCTCGAATTTAATTTTCCAATACTCGTTAAAGTGTCTAACTCAAAAAAAAAAAAAAAAAAAAAAAAAAAAAAAAAAAAAAAAAGGGATAATTGAACAAAGCTCGAATTGTGCAATAAATATGTGCTTACTTATTAATATAAATATTGAGAGTATTTATACGTTGGACTTATGTGCGTGAAAAGTACACCTTCTGAGGTGTATTAAATGTAACAGCATGGTCAGTGCTAAATGTATTTTATGTTATCGGCAAGTTTAGTAATTGTACTGGTGTGATTTATAGCGTGACAAAGTGGAGGTATGGACTACACACTATCAAAGAATTTTGTACATTAAATGTTGATTCTTTACCATTTTGAGTCGAAACTTCGACCTATAGGTCAATCAATGTCGGCAGTATTTGATTTCCTTATAGTAGGTTAATTCTAACTTTTATTGGTCTAATTAGAAAGTGTCATATTGATCGGAGTTTAATGAGTTAGTCTAATCAAAATATACATTTCAGCTTTTTTATCAAAATTATTTTCAAAAAATTTTAGATAACGGTATGTTAGAAATTCAAATATTGACTGACAATATGCAATGAAAATATGTCGGAATGATAAATTTAAAAAAAAAAAAAAAGTAGAATTTGGAAGAAAAATGAATCTTTTAGACTAATACATTTTAGGTTAGAAGCGATGTGGGAAAATTGGCGGGAGAGACGGAGAAGAGAATATAGAACATCGGTAGTTGTGCAGGTAACCGGCGTTGAGTGAGAGAGGGGAAATTCTTGGCTGAGCTGGGTGTGAGCCCCAATTCCTACATCCGGCTCTAATACATAAATAAAAATATATATATATTTTTTAATTTTTTTATATTTATATATTAAAGCCAGGTGTAGGAATTGGAATCCACACCCGGCTCAAACAAAAATTTTCCGTGAGAGAGGTGACTGACTGTGGCCTGGATTTCCCTTTCCGCACGCTAATGTAGAAGTAGTCTACACCTTAGGGCTTTTGGGCAAACGAGTAGGCTGTAGGGCCCATTTCACCAGATTAAACTTTAGCTAGGCTATGCATGTATCATGCGTTTTTGTTTGTTTTCACAAGGGTAAAACTTTATTTTTCACTCTTTTTTTTTTTTTTTTTTTGAATTTTTTACATTTTTAGTACTAAATTTTTAAATTTTAATATTTTAATACTTAATTTTTAAAAATTTAGTACCCTGTCAATAAGAAAATGACAGGGTACTATAAAATATTTTAAAAGTTGAATATTAAAATATAAAATACCCCAAACATTGAAATACAAAATTAATTTTACCCTTTTCAGAAATATGTATATGAAGTAGGTTTGAAAAGTAAAAATTTCTTTAGTGATAATTCCAGACATTCTCTTATTATTTAGTCCTCGGCATGTTCTATTTTCTCCTCAAGTAACTAACTTTTTCTTTCAATATATATATTTATTCACATTTAATTAGATATTTAGTCCTCGGCATGTTCTATTTTCTCCTCAAGTAACTAACTTTTTCTTTCAATATATATATTTATTCACATTTAATTAGATATTGACCCTTTCAACTTTTAGAATATTTTTTCAAAATGCAAGTTTATTATTAGGATATAATAGAGATAATCTTTTTACTTTTTCAGAAACATAGGACCTAAAAAGGCTGAAAGCTAGTTCATTTCACGCCCACAACTGACTTCTTGATTTTATTATCTCTCTTTTTCTTTTTCTTTTTTTCTTTATTTCTTTTTCTTATTCTTCTTCTTTATTTTTTGGAAAAATCTTTGAATAGTACCAAAAAGTTAAAAAAATTCCTTTTAGGTCCCCAATTTTGAAAAAGTTCTCATTCAATCCCCAATTAAAAAATAAAATTCCTTTTACGTCCCCACAAATAGTACAGGTTCGTACATTGTCTTTAGGAATTGCGTACATTTTTTAGGGAATTGCGTATAAAAATCCCGGAATCTCGTATATACGAGATTCCGGGATTTTTATACGCAATTCTCTAAAAAATGTACGTAATTCCTGAATTATTATACAACCTTGGGGAGTGAAAAGAAATTTTGTTTTTCAATTGGGGAGTGAACAGGAACTTTTTCAAAATTGGGGAGTGACAAGGAAATTCAGTTTACACTTGAGCATTTTTGAGGAATTGTCCGTTATTTTTTCCACCGGACAACTGAATTCTCTTTGTTGACTTGACTCGTATTGTGTTTTAAAGCAATGCGTTGTTTTGTCCTAAATAAATTCATAAAAATATCGTGCTAGTCCATAAGCCTAGCTAGTTATGAATACGATTATATTAAACCAAGGTAATGCTACATTAGTTTTAGTTTCATTTTATATCTAAAATTTTGTTAAATAAACAGTAACTTACATGTAATTTTTGCATGCAACGGCCGAAAAAGATCAAATGGAAGGGCTAATTTACCTAAAAGAATACACGGATACAAACACAATGATACCGATACGACACAATACATATTTTTTTTTTGAAAGTTTTCATATAGAAATTGTCCGACTCGAATGTTCAATACGATATGATACGACGAAATAATATTTTTAAGAGTATAGGCATGTTAAAATTTACCTAGCATCAGTGGCGGAGCCAGAAATATAATTCAGGAGGGTCGACCAAAGCATAACACTATATTGACCCTTATTAGTATTAATTTTAACTTTGGTGAGGGGGGTCAAAAATAAAAAATTTGGTAAAATTACAAATGCATTTAATCATTTATCAATATAACTATATAATAAATTTAAAAAAAAAAGAATTTGAGGGGGGTCAATTGTCCCCCCTAAATTGCATGTGGCTCCGCCACTGCCTAGCATCTACGCTATAGATGATGGATAGAAAAAGAATACACATTAGAAAATCTAAAGAAAAGACCCTACGATGAATTTTATAGAATTATCTCGTATTTTATGCGGTGATTTATAAGTTGAAACTCGATACCTATGTAAATTAAAACTTATTATTATTTAAGTACATGTCAAAACTAAATAATACTATGTACATATTGTTAGAACTTAGAAAAATATTAAATATAGAAATGAAAATATATGTGGGAAGAGGATAAAGAAAATACAAAAAGAAAAAAAAAATTAATAAAATAAAACCACAAACACGTTTTGAAATGATAAAATAAATAAATAGATAAAAAAAAAAAAAGGGTTCACAAATATCATAGCAATTACTTTAAGGTATGGTAATTAATACAATAGTATGTATATATTAGGTGTTTTTACCAAAACAAATGTTCCGTTGATAAGAAGAACATAAATAATTTACCTATCAACCTAGCAACCAAATTTCGTGTTGTGAATATTTAGTAATCGTCTTAGGAACCAAATTTTGGGTTGCAAAATCAAAAATGCATTTTTCGGTCTTCGATTAAAAATTAGTTAATTTTGAAATTAAAATTTTCAATCGCTAAATGCATATTTTCTAATAGCATAATTTGGATAATGGGTAAAATTAGTGATCTTAAATTACATCATAGATGATTAATCACGAAATTATTAAAATCCAAGATAATTATTTGTTCATTAATGTATAAATATTTTTAAAATATTATTTTATCATATTGTGTTTCGTCGAATATTCAGATTTGATATTTTTTATGTGAAAAACTAAAAAAATATTAGTATCATTATATTCATACTGTATTATATTTCCAAGTACGTTTCATAAAGCCCCAGAGCATAGTTCAGTTGGTTCCGAAGGAACAAATTTACTGCAAGGTGCAAGTTTCAATTCTTACGCACTGCAATGTGGGAGCTTTATTTTTAAATTCAATATGGACTTTGAGGGTGAGGGTGGACTCCTTGTAAATTTGTGAGAGACATAGTTCTCCCTTAATGGGCCACTGAATATCTGATTTACTTCTTTTCACTTATTTTGTTGGGTCGGGATGTGGAGATTTTAGAGTTGAAAATTTAACCTTTTACTACAAATGCGTTCCATAAATTAAGCTAAAATTTAGGTTAAACTATGACCGATAAACACTCCTACTCTTGGCTTCAGAAAATGGTTGGCGATGTGAATGCGTTAGAATTTTTTATTTTTTATTTTTTTGATTGGAAATGCGTTAGAAATTCAAATGTCACAAAAGGGGAGCCGAGAAAGTTTAAGGGCTTTCTTTGAAAACTTCCCATGAGTTGAAAAAATTTCTGTTTGTTCCCAATTTTCAAAATTATTCCTCATATTGCGAAAAATATACAATATTTGGGGATTTAAATACGTGATTCTTAAATTTTTATACCACATTTATGAAAAATTGGGAGTAAAAGAGAATTATGATTCTTATCTGGGGAATGAAAAGGAATAATTTTAAAAATGACGAGCAAATAGAAATTTGAGCAAATAGCAAATGGGGATTTTTCGGAATTCCGTGAAAGTTTAAACATTTAATTAATTAAATGCAAAAGATGAAAAAGTAGAAGAACACATGGCCATTGGCATAATAATATATAAATGATAAGGTACGTAACCAAAAACTGAAAATTCAACGAACAGCAGCGTAGCGTCAAAGGCAACGTATAGTGTAGGTCCACTCCCTGTTTCAACCATTTCTTTCAATATGGAATTAGGACCGCCAAATGCTCAGATTATTTCAACTACTTTCGTATAAAAATGTAATGTCATAATATAAGAAAAAATTAGTTTTTTGTTACTTCTAGAAGTTGTATAATTGTGAAATGAATTGACTTTTGTATAGTACAATTATCGCAAATAAGAACTGCGTGTTTCTAATTAAAGAATTGTTAAATTTAATATATATATTGATGGAATCTCATCCAAATAACACGTGGCTAGCTCTGATCATATATAACTTAAGGGTAGCTCGTTAGTTCGCTGAGAACGCAAACTCCCATATCAGTCCCGGAAAGTGTAGATTATAGGAGAGACGGTAAAGATTTGCATGGCACGGTAAAATAAACAGGGTGATCCTTCAAGAATAAAAATGAGGATCACACTAAACTATACGATAAGAGAAATTAACAAATAGATAAAATTAATCCTAGTGGAACTCTGTCCTATAAAAGGAAATTTCAGGTTTAAACAAGAAGGATGGAATGCAGAAGAAGAAAAACAAAGAGAAAGAGAATCGTTTGAGAGGATACTCATCATATATATATATACTAGCATAAACCCCGTGCGATGCACAGAAATTATTTTGATATTATTTTTTATTGACATTTTTCTTCAAAAAAGAGAAAAGATGATCGATAGAAAAAATATTTTTAAATATTTTTTTTTCACTTCATTCAAAGATAAGAGGGACAAAAAAACATTTGCATGTTTTATATTTTATTTAAAAATTAAATCACCCAATAAAGGTGAGAAGCATTATGGATACTTTCACTCATGTTGATGTTATTTAGGATATTTACCTATTTGATGCTATGTATTCAATCTAAGGATATTAAAGATAAGAAAAGAAAAACGACATAAACAAAAATTTTAAAAAGTAATAAGGTTAAAAGACATCATAATATCATTCTTCGTGTAAACTATACGAAATATTAGAATCGAAAGAATGCTACGCGCATAATTTCTTTTTTGTGGAAAAACTATGTGTATAAATGCATTCAAGAAGATAAAAATTATAAAATAAAAATAAAATAATGTAAAATACTTTGATTGATAAATTTCAAAATGCAATGAAAATGATAAATGTAAAGGTCGGAGAAGAACTACAAAAATCTTAAAATTGCAATAAGAAATATAGAAAAAGGTTAATATATGTATCTAAGAATATAAAACCTACCAAGATGAAAACTTAAAGATAAGAAAAGAAAACCGACATGAACAAAGATTTAAAAAAATAATAAGGTTAAAAGACATCATAATATCATTTTTCGTGTAAACTACAAGAAATATTAGAATCAAAAGAAAGCTACGTATATAATTTCTTTTTTTGGTGAAAAGCTACACATATAAATGCATTCAAGAAAATAAAAATTATAAAATAAAAATAAAACGATGTAAAATACTTTGATTGATAAATTTCAAAATGTAATGGAAATGATAATTGTAAAGGTCGGAAAAGAACTAAAAAAATCTTAAAATTGCAATAAGAAATATAAAAAAAGGTTAATATATTTATATCTAAGAATATAAGACCTGTCAATATGGAAACTTAAATCGTTAAAAATGAGCAAGAGAACATAAAACTCATAAAACTATAAAATAAAAGCTTTCAAAATCTTAAGAAAATCTTCAACCTAACCAAAAAATAAAAAATAAAAAAATAAAAAATCAATTAAATGTTTAGGAATTAAAAAGTGAAATTTCAACCTATCAAAAAAATACCAATTTGTTCTTAGAATTTCATGATTAATAAATTATTATTCACTGTTAACTCTGCTTATTCTTCGATTTATTTTTCAAGATATAGAGCTCAGTGATCGAAACCTCTATTACTTTCTTAAACATATTAAATACTGGATTTTAGCTATGGAAGAGTTAATATTTTAAACTACAAAAGATTGAAGGAAAAATCTCAAATTTTGACAGTTACCATAAATAATAAAGTCTTTAGCTAAGATAGCTATGATTATTGCATAAATTAAGGGATTCCATAAACATTATTTTAAATTTGATTAATAGTTTAAATATTTCTTCTAATAAAATGATATAAATTCCTAAAAAGTCACCATTTGAGCAAAATCGAACTAATTATGGTTTAAAAACATCCGTCTAAATATATAATTTGATTTTTAAAAGAAAAGAAAGATTTGACCAATACGATAAAGACTCAACATCCAAAAGTATGTTGCCCTTAACTCTTAACAAAGGAAAATTTTGACCAACACTAATATGGAAAAATTCATAATACTTGAATTAAAGTTATTAATTATTTTCTTCATCCAAAAGATGCTTTGACAAAGGAAAAATTTGCCCAAAAGATGTCGCCCTTAAAGACTCAAAATTAAATATAAACTTTTAAATAAAAATTAAAAAGATATTTATTTTTTTAAAAGATGATTAATGATGGTTTCCCAACTACATTAAAAAATATTTATTTAAATTCATATATATCAAACAATGAAATAATATAAAACATAAAAAAAGTTATTACTGTTTCATAATTAATAATATGAGAAGATGGACAAAATAAGAATTTAAAAACCACAAACTTAAAATAAGATAAACTGGAATACACTTAAAAAGATATGAAAAATGCGTAGAATTTAGAAAAAAATGGGGTGAAGAAAAAATAAGTATATATATATATATGAACTCAAAATACATCTCTCCATTTTATAGAAAAACACCTTTCAAAATAAAAGTTTATAGAACAACAATAAAAAAAGAAATAAAAGAAATCAAATCAAATAAATAACTCTTGTACCATTCCATTCAAAAATTTTTTTTTTTAAATTTCAACACAAAATCAAATTGATCTGAATAGGATTCACATCAACTATAACCCATAAGAAGAAAATCAAATACCAAACCAAAAAAAAAAAAAAAAAAAAAAAAAAGTAAATCAAATCCCAAAGGATCTTAAAAATTCTAATTTATAACTCTCAATAGGCATAAGAACCATCACTTCATTCATCTTCTGTCCCCGGAGGAAGATCACATGGCAACAATATTTTTTGCAAAAAATTGTATCGCTCCCGACCAATAGATTCATTCTCGGCGACGACAAAGTAGGCCAACATAGAATGCGTAACTATCTCGATGGATTTTCACTGCCCATTCAAATCGAGTCAAGTCGGCAAGGCCATTGCTGACATACTTGGCCTGCAAGTGCTCGAGCTGGGAGTTGATGTTAAACCTATCACTAAGCTCCTAAATAACAATAAGTTAATTACAGCAAAATAATCAAAATAATCATGAATGATTATATATAAACAAAAAGAAAAACAAATTATAAAGCTGAAAAAAATATATAAGTATCAAATAATTAATCTAAAAGGTTAAATAACAACAACAATCTACTATGGAAAAAAAAAATAAATCAAAACACGTAAGTTAACAACACAATAAAGGAACGTATGCAAGAAAAAAATTGTTGATAGTAGAGAGAGAGAGTAATATAATAAATTGAGTAGTACAAAAGATGAATGAAAAGGAAAAAGTGAGTCTCATTTTATAATGTAGGATAAGTCGATTAGCATTAATTATGATTTCAAAATTTGAAGTCATAGAGAGTGACAATAAATTAGGTATTGATCGGTAGATAATTATTTACATTTATAGATTAGATTTCATCCTAATTTACTTATATGTAGGGATGCAAACGAGCCGAGCCTTTTTTCATGGCTCGAGCTCGGCTCGACAAAGGCTTGAGCCTGGCTCGAGGCTCGAGGGGAAATATTATTTTTAATTAAAAAATAGTTTTTTTAATAATTTAATATATTTTTATATATAATAATATATATTATTCAAATATATATACATATTTATAATAAATATATTATTTTTTATTAATTTTATAAAAAAATAATATATATATTTATAATATTATATATATATAAATTAAAATATTATTTTTTTAATTAAATATATTGGATCGCGAGCCACGAGCCACACACAAAAGAGCTTGGGTTCGGGCTTGGCTCGAGCTTGCTCATCAGAATCGCGAGCCGGCTCGGCTCGTTTGCATCCCTACTTATATGTATATATATATATATAAATATTGCATTCCAAATAAATAAATTAATAATAATTTTCTTAAGTAATTAAAAGAATTTGAAGTTAAATGAATTAATTATCCAAATAAATAAATAGTATAGCATTTAATTCGCATTCCATATTTTAATATATAAAAAATTTAATTCATTTAATTTAATTACCACATTTTTGAATGATCATGCATATAACT
The DNA here is from genome assembly GCA_037501455.1 of Lantana camara. Lineage (NCBI taxonomy): Eukaryota > Viridiplantae > Streptophyta > Magnoliopsida > Lamiales > Verbenaceae > Lantana > Lantana camara. The sequence continues at coordinate 93,610,753 of CM074857.1, read as the reverse complement.
TCCTTTTTCTTTTTTCGAATCATCTAGGTAAAATTTAAGGAATTAATTATATTCACAGTTATAGTGGATAATTAGAATAAATAAATATCAATTTACAACTCATAAAAGAATTAATTATAAAATTATGTCAAAAAAGAAAAAAATTCTATTTGGTCAAAATTGCACAATTAAAGTCAAATATCGTTATCAAATCTATAATAATATAGATATAGATATAAGGTTATTGAGTATTAATTTTAAATTTAAAAAAATTAATAATTTGATGGAGTAATTTAATTAATTTTTGTCAATTATATATATATATAACTATTAATTTTAGATTTAAAAAAATTAATTAATTTGATGGAGTAATTTAAGAAACTTAATTAATTCTCTGTATTTTGTAATGTTTGAATTTAAAATTGAAATTGTAGTGATTTTTTTTATGGAAATTGTATCCGTGATTTTAGTAATTAGCCATTAAAATTAATTTAATAAATATATAGTAATATCAAATACATGCATGTAATATTAACCTTACTTAAATAGCAGAAATATAAAAATTAGGAATAAATATATTGAACATCCTGTACTATCGATGTTTTTGGACTTTGCATCCCGAACTATAAAAAGTCTACGTTTGCATCCTCAACTATTGTTTTGTAACAAATTGCAACCTGGTTCCAATGGATGTGTGACAGGTACCCCAAATTTCTCTCCACGTGTCACATGATGAGTGGAACCAGGTTGTAATTTATCACAAAACAATAGTTGAGGATGCAAACGTAGATTTTTTATAGTTCGAGATGCAAAGTCCAAAAACCACGATAATACAGGATGTTCAAAATATTTATCCCTAAAAATTAATTCCATTCGGTCAAACTTGCCAAGATTATATGTGACGCCCCGTCTCTTCGGCATTCCAGGTACGGCGTCACGAGAGAGTTTAATTCAATATTTTTGTGAATAATGTGGCTCACATGCTTACGTGTCAACGTGAGATTTCTAATTACGTGTGCTTTAGAATTTAATTAATTGTACTTGGACACAATTGTCCAATATTTGCTATTTAGGGACCTAATTGTAATTAAGACGGTTGAGCCTTCATGCTATCTGAGCTCCGGAATTCGAATTCGAATTCCCACCCTATCATTGAGTTCGTTTCGACGATTCGGATTCAATGAATTAACCTTTTAATTTCTAAAGCCATTTGATGGCCCTACCGTTTTAAAATCCGATCCGTTTGGGTCGGATACCGTTTGATCCTACCCGTTTTAACCGACCCGTTTACCCGGCCCTAAAAGCGCCAAGCCTCTCTCTCTCCCTCATTGATCGATCAGCACAAGCAAGCAAGAAAGGAGAAGAGAATTTCCCCCTTTTTAGCTTAACACTTCGGAGCTCGAGTTTGCAAGATCCAACCGTCCGATCAACGACCCAAGGTAAGAATTGTGACCCTTTCGTTACGTGCTTTAATTTAATATCTCTTTCGTGCCTTGGATACGTGTTAATTGTATAATTGGGGAAGACGATAAATAGTGTCGGGTCGGGAGTTAGGCGTGTTTAAGCTCGTTTCGAGAGCTCTTATGTGCAAATATGTGATCTATGTGTCGAGCATGCTTTATTTTGTTATTTTCGTGTGGTTTGGTTGTTGTTTTGCTACTGTTGCTTTGTTTCTTTCTCTCTAGGCGCCATTTTCGAACTGCTGCTTCTTTTCAGCTGGACCAGGCCGGAACGGCCGTTCCCGTTTCTGCCTTGTACCCGGAACGATCCTTCCCAAGTTTAGCTGGGTCAGTTCCGAGAATGGGAACGGCCGTTCCCAGTTTGTGCTGGGGCTCGGAACGGCCGTTCTCGGGTGAAGAATTTGGCAATTCTTTACAGACGCTTGGGGAGAGTTCGGGTAGTTGGGAACGACCGTTCCCACTTTGTACTGGACCTCAGAACGACCGTTCCCGTCCTCCAGAACTTGGGTGCGTTGGTGGGAACGGTCGTTCCCAGCTTCTGTTGTGTGTTCTTGTTTGCCTCGTGTTTTATATATTACGTTATGACTTTGTTACTCTTTCCTAGCTTTATTACCTCGATTTAATTGCATGTTTTAATGTGAATTTACATTATATGCTTTCGTATGTGCATGTAACGTGATTTATTGTTAGTGCATGATTGTTTTATGCTTGTATACATGATCCATGACTTTATGCCAATCATGAGCATACGCCGTACGTCTATATGGTTCATTCATATGTCTAAGTCTTGTTCTTGTGTTCAGTTTGTTCAGGTACACCCGGGGTGGTGTTTTGTCTGCCGTGTTGATTCCAGGGTGGATCAAACGTCGTATCTTTGGCCTCTCCGGTGTAAGGTGAGGCTAGGATATAGTTATACCTTAATGAAATATGCTCTATTTTAATGCATGTGGTTTAATAAAGCCTTATATGTACGTAAATAAGTGTGAAATATGTATTTGCTTGATACGTCAAAGGTTTGCAAGTATGTTAAGCAATGTACAAGCCTATGTATGCTTATTTTGGAACGATTTGTTATGTCTTGTCACGTGGAGCTATGCTTCTAACCGTGTGCTTCTCATGAGCCAAATTTGGCAAGGACCGAGTAGTTATGAATGACACGGAAAGTGGTATGTATATACGTATAAGTTCTGTCTGTCTGTCTCTGTTGTAGCTGGTTATGTGAAAGATATGTATTGGTGTTTATGGATCCAAGGAGCTATGGGTAAGGAGCCCTCGGGACTACATTGGGCCGTCGAGGTAAAGCATGTGCATAGTCTCCATCCGGAGAATCACGTGCGACCTCGGGAGCTAAGGAAGGCGTGGTATTTCGATGCCTTCGGTGTAAAAACCGGGGAGGACAAGTCGGGGTTAGCTACCCCGCGTGGGTTTGTTAATTCGATGGTTAGGGCATATACACCCTTCCACCACCAGAGTGAGGTTGGTTTGATATGATAGGCTATGTATGTCAGTTTTCTGCTTTGTTTCTGTTATGATATGTTCTGAGGAGTTTGGGGGAGTCTGAGCTCGTACCCGCCGAGTTCTATATTAAGTATATGTTCTGTTAACGTTTGTGAAACAGGGATAGATTCTAAATTAAGTTAAAAGTTGAATATTTTATAAGGTACGTTGTTTTGTTTAGACTTATTCAAGTACCCTATATGTATGTATCACGGGAAAATGCTTTGGCGTGAAAAACCTATCCCTGAGTTCATGAACACTATGACTTTTGTACCTGCTTTGCTCTCTTATATATATAGTGTGAGTGCATTAACCCCTCACTCAGTCAAGTTAAGACTGACCCCTCCCCTTTTATGTTTTTAGTTTGCAGGTCCAGCTTGGAGTTCGTGCTAGGCGGAGTTTGTCAGTCCTTTTGGAGTCTGTCTTCGAGTCTTTTGTTTAGTAGGTTGTTTTGCATTTGCATTTATTATATTTTTCCTTATGTATAAGATATGTATGAATGCTATGTTTGGAATTTTAATATGAATTGATATATTATTCGGGACAGGCTTCTAGGGATAGTTGAACCTCGTTGAATTTATGTTTATTGTTTGATTCGGGATTAGGGATTTATGCTAGTTGAACCCGTCACCTGTTTGTATGTTTGAGATTTTGCATGGCTTGCTTTCTCGCTTCCGCATTCTTGTTTTGGGTTGTTCAGGGTCTAAGTTCCGCCTAGCTTAGGTGTGAGTCTGTTAGTCTCCCGTTCGCCACTGTTTGGTTCATGTACGGACCCCTCCATTTCCTATGTGGATCGGACTTTGGTGCGGCGGATATGGTGACCCACCGTGCGGGTGCTACATCCTTAAGTGGTATCAGAGCCCCAAGTTACAAAATCGGGGTTCAGTGTCGTGTTGTGTCTGTCTAGGTTGAACGGCATAGGATAACTTGATTATGTGTGCATTTGCATCACGATTTGATAAGCCATGTAACTACTTTGTTGAATTTATATTATGTGATCCATCGCATTTCTTTGATACTCTTATTTGATTTATTATGTGACATGAGCACTTCCTAATCAACATGTATATATCTATATTGTAGTTGCTGCGATTTCAGGATGTCACCGCGTCGACAACGCCATAGTCAACCTTTACATCAATACTTACACAACCAAGGACAGTCTTCGGCCGGGTTACCGTCAATGAACCCAATGGCAATGTTATACCGAGAGTTCAGGACCTTTAATCCTCCCCGATTTGGAGGAGATGATGAAATTTGGGCTGGAGAATGGCTCTCAGAGATAGAGAGTATATTTGAAGTGTGGCCATGCAACCCTCAAAACATGGCTCGTCTTGTTACATTGCTTCTACAGGGACAGGCGAAGCAGTGGTGGATAGGAGTTGCCCAACAATTGGGTGTAACGAGTGAGGAGTGGACATGGGATGTATTCGTTCTGGAATTTAGAAAGAGGTACACGCCAACCGTTTTACAAGAACAACGGCTTGAGGAATTCCTTTCTCTAAAATAAGGAAATAAAACTGTCATGGAATACATGGAAGAGTTTGAGAGATTGGGTACGTATGTATCTCACATTACGGGCAATGATCAGATGAAAGCTAGTTATTTCATGGAAGGTCTTCAGGGTGAACTCAAGGAAGCCTTAATTGCAAAGGATACGAGCACATGAGACAAGGCCACGAAGAGGGCCTTAAAGGTTGAAAATTTGATTCTAACAAAAGGAAGAGAAGAAGATACGCCAGGAACTAGAATTGAGTTGGGTCTATACTCGAACCTGCAAGTGGAAGAAGAATCTCATCAGCATGGAATTAGGGCCAAGAGGATTCGGGAAAAGAAACACAAGGTTGGGAATACTTCAAATTCGGGGAAAAGGCGTCAATTGTGTTCTTATTGTGGAGAAACCACCCATACCTACGAGACATGTTGGGATAGATTGAGGAGGTGCTATGTTTGTGGGTCAGCGGAGCACAAGATCTCTGATTGTGATCGATCAAAAGCTAATAAACAAAGAGCACGAGATCAACGGCTTCAACCTGGAGACCGACATGAACCTGGAAATTGAGGTAACTGCATTCATGGCCCGTGCATTCATATTTAAATTTTTGCAATTACTAACCCTTCATACCATAATTGTTACTTATTGCTAATTGATAATTGTTGTTAATTGTCAATAATTGCTACTACCTGCTTGAGTGATGAACTTGAGATGCACCTCATTGGCACTTTAACCGACATGCATATTTAATGTTTTCTTTTAGGATGTTGCTTCCCTCGTGTTACCAAGTTTAAGTTCAATGAGATTAGAAGAGCTAGTTTGTGTATGGGATGGAGTTAAAGATCTCTTTTGAGATCGGGTTGGAGATTTAGGTAACACAAAGAATGTGTTAAAGAAGACCGGTTTAGGGTGACTACAAACAAGGTTGAAACTGGCGTACACTTGGGAGGAAGGTTAATCTTTACAAGGAGGTTTTATTTTCGGGGATAAGGCGCAGGTGATCGAGATTCGGGTTCAAAGAACGATGAAGGTGCTGAAATTGATTCTTGAAAATAATTAGGAGAATGCATCAAGGAGTCTTTTTACTGGTGCAATTGAGATACTCACCATGAGAGTTTAGAGTACGAGTTCATCTCGGAACTTGGGAACAAATACGAGCAATTAAAATCCTGGGAGCATGGTGATTGACTGGTTTCTACTTAACCGTATTTTGGAGAAGAAGAATCGATAAAGATGATTAGAAGCTTTAGATCGAACTTCTAGTAGACTTCAAAAAAAGAAATTTCATAAGGAGAAGAGTGGTCATTGTAAGGAAAATTGATACCCCACTCAAAAGATTTTCGCGGGAAGGAAATTATAATTTTGGAGCGAATTTTCTTGGGACTTTGGATGAACCCTTAATGAACTTCGAGAGAAAAAAATGGAAATTTTCGATTGGGAGATATCGATTCGGGAAGAACTTATGGAATTTTCAAGATGAGAATTGGATTTCGGAATTCTTAAATTACTGAGTTGAATGGATCACACAGGAAATGATTTTCGAGCTAAGTGGTCAATAAGAACCATCCAGAAGACGATGCATTCTTCTTATATATTTTGAGGAAGAAGACTGCTAACTGCAAAAAGATTGACATCGTACCGCAGAAAACTTCACGGGAAAGAATCAAGATTTTGAAACAAGGCTAATTACTGGAAAATTTCACAATACATAAACGGGCGAAGAATTCGGGCCGTGCGGTTTGGGATGATTTATTGAGCTCATCAATCCTACGAAGAATCATAATGATTAATCAAAGTCTAAGGAATTCATATATTGGGGGAAAACGAGGACACTTAAGAGTGGAGAATTGGATTAGAAGAGTTATTTAGGGTAAATAGCAGTCGTGAGATGAAGACCGAAATGATACTTGAGGCATAAGAGGTACCAGAAAATTTCAAGGCATGAATGTGGGTAAAGAATCTCCAACCTCAATTCAAATCACCCTAAAGCCGAGATTTCAATGCTTCGGTGAACGGTACATTGAACATACATATCACGTGCATCATTCATCTTTTGTTTTGCTTTGTGTGTGTGTTGTTGTGAGAGTTTGACTGCCCTGTGGGGTAGTTCGAGTGATCGAGTGCGTTTGCTTTGGGGTAAGTCGAGGGTCGTGCTTTGCAATGGCCTTCTCAACGAGTTTCCTAGAGCTTACAGTTTGAGGTGAGCAACATTCAAATGTCAACTTGGAACCACGAGATTGAAGGCCCGTTTGGGTTGGAGAACGAGTGGCGGGAGTTCTTTAACAACTCCACTCGTGGTCCCGAATTGTGGGTTGGTTTGGATTGATTCAAGCAGTGGGAGTTGAATCACTTATGAGCCTCCTATCGTGCGAGAAGTCTGAACTACTCCTAGTCGGGATCGAGTTCGTGTGAAGCTTGAAGTGAGCGATCGAACCCCCTTCGTGCTTGGAAGACCTCTCGGGCTAACCCTTGTCGGAGTGTCGCAAGCCCCGAACTTGGGTGAATATGGGAGAGTTGCTCGTAGTTTTGTTACGAACGGTAGAACCTGGGGACCAGGTTCTCTTAAGGTGGGGAGATTGTGACGCCCCGTCTTTTTGACATTCCAGGTACGGCAACACGAGAGAGTTTAATTCAGTATTTTTGTGAATTATGTGGCTCACATGCTTACGTGTCAACGTGGGATTTATTTTAATTACGTGTGCTTTAGAATTTAATTAATTGTACTTGGACTCAGTTGTCCAATATTTGCAATTTAGGGACCTAATTATAATTAGAACGGTTGAGCCTTCGTGGCTATCTGAGCTCGGGAATTCGAATTCAAATTCCCACTATATCATTGAGTTCGTTTCGACGATTCGGATTCAATGAATTAACCTTTTAATTTCTAAAGCCATTTGATGGCCCTACCGTTTTAAAATCAGATCCATTTGGACCGGATACCGTTTGACCCTACCCGTTTGCCCCGCCCTAAAAGAGCCAAGCCTCTCTCTCTCCCTCATTGATCGATCAGCACAAGCAAACAAGAAAGGAGAAGAGAATTTTCCCCTTTTTGGCCTAACACTTCGGAGCTCGAGTTGCAAGATCCAACCATCCGATCAACGACCCAAGGTAAGAATTGTGACCCTTTCGTTACGTGGTTCTCTTTCGTGCCTTGGATACGTGTTAATTGTCTAATTGGAGAAGATGATGAATAGTATCAAGTCAGGAGTTAGGCGTGTTTAAGCTCGTTTCGAGAGGTCTTGTGTGCAAATACGTGATCTATGAGTCGAACATGCTTTATTGTGTTATTTTCGTGTGGTTTGGTTGTTGTTTTGCTTTTGTTGCTTTGTTGCTTCCTCTCCAGGCGCCATTTTCGAGCTGCTACTTCTTTTCAGCTGGACCAGGCCGGAACGACCGTTCCCGTTTCTGCCTTGTAGCCGGAACGGCCCTTCCCAGGTTTAGCTGAGTCAGTTCCGAGAATGGGAAAGGTCGTTCCCAGTTTGTGCTGGGGCTCGGAACGGCCGTTCTCGGGGTGAAGAATTTGGCAATTCTTTACAGACGCTCGGGGAGAGTTCGGGTAGTTGGGAACAGCCCTTCCCACTTTGTACTGGACCTCAGAACGGCCGTTCCCATCCTCCAGAACTTGGGTGCATTGGTGGAAACGGGCGTTTCGGCCTTGGGCGAGGCCGTTCCCAGCTTCTGTTGTGTGTTCTTGTTTGCCTTGTGTTTTATATATTATGTTATGACTTTGTTACGCTTTCCTAGCTTTATTACCTCGATTTAATTGCATGTTTTAATGTGAATTTACATTATATGCTTTAGTATGTGCATATAACGTGATTTATTGTTAGTGCATGATTGTTTTATGCTTGTATACATGATCCATGACTTCATGCCAATCATGAGCATACGCAACACGTCTATATGGTTCATTCATGTGTCTAAGTCTTGTTCTTGTGTTCAGTTTTGTTCAGGTACACCCGGGGTGGTGCTTTGTCGGCCGTGTTGATTCCGGGGTGGATCAAACGTCGTGTCTTTGGCCTCTTCGGTGTAAGGAGAGGTTAAGATATAGTTATACCTTAATGAAATGTGCTCGATTTTAATGCATGTGGTTTAATAAAGCCTTATATGTACGTAAATAAGTGTGAAATATGTATTTGCTTGATACGTCAAAGGTTTGCAAGTATGTTAAGCAATGTACAAGCCTATATATGCTTGTTTTGGAACGATTTGTTATGTCTTGTCACGTGGAGCTATGCTTCTAACCGTGTGCTTCTCATGAGCCAAATTTGGCAAGGACCGAGTAGTTATGAATGACACGAAAAGTGGTATGTATATACGTATAAGTTCTGCCTGTCTGTCTCTGTTGTAGCAGGTTATGTGAAAGATATGTATTGGTGTTTATGGATCCAAGGAGCTATGGGTAAGGAGCCCTCGAGACAGCATTGGACCGTCGAGGTAAAGCCTGTGCATAGTCTCTATCCGGAGTATCATGTGCGACCTCGGGAGCTAAGGAAGGCGTGGTATTTCGATGCCTTTGGTGTAAAAGCCGGGGAGGACACGTCGGGGTTAGCTACCCCGTGTGAGTTTGTTAATTGGATGGTTAGGGCGTATACACCCTTCCACCACTGGAGTTGAGGTTGGTTTGATATGATATGCTATGTATGTCAGTTTTCTGCTTTGTTTCTATTATGATATGCTCTGAGAAGTTTGGGGGAGTCTGAGCTCGTACCCTCCGAGTTCTATATTAAGTATATGTTTTGTTAACGTTTGTGAAATAAGGATAGATTCTAAATTAAGTTAAAAGTTGAATATTTTATAAGGTACGTTGTTTTGTTTAAACTTATTCAAGTACCCTATACGTATGTATCACGGGAAAATGCTTTGGCGTGAAAAACCTATCCCTGAGTTCATGAACACTATGACTTTTGTACCTGCTTTGCTCTCCTATATATATATAGTGTGAGTGCGTTAACCCCTCACTTAGTCAAGTTAAGATTGACCCCTCCCCTTTTATGTTTTTAGTTTGCAGGTCCAGCTTGGAGTTCGTGCTAGGCGTAGTTTGTCAGTCCTTTTGGAGTCTGTCTTCGAGTCTTTTGTTTAGTAGGTTGTTTTGCATTTGCATTTATTACATTTCGCCTTATGTATAAGATATGTATGAACGTTATGTTTGGAATTTTAATATGAATTGATATATTATTCGGGACAGGCTTGTAGGGATAGTTGAACCCGTTGAATTTATGTTTATTGTTTGATTCGGGATTAGGGATTTATGCTAGTTGAGCCCGTCACCTGTTTGTATGTTTGAGATTTTGCATGGCTTGCTTTCTCGCTTCCGCATTCTTGTTTTGGGTTGTTCAGGGTCTAAGTTCCGCCTAGCTTAGGTGTGAGTCTGTCAGTCTCCCGTTCGCCACTGTTTGGTTCATGTATGGACCCCTCCATTTCGTAGGTGGATCGGACTTTGATGCGGGGGATGTGGTGACCCACCGTGCGGGTGCTACATTATATTTTCCTTAGTTACTACTTTTTTTTTTTTTACTTATTTTCCTTATTTTCATAAGCCAATCACATTTTTTCTATCTAACTAAAAACTTCAAAAAACTGCAAAATTCCACGTCACCAAAATGTACAAAAAAATGTCAAACATCGTTATCAAATATATAATAGTATAGATATAGATATAGATATAAGTTTATTAAGTATTAATTTTAAATTAAAAAAAATTAATTAATTTGATGGAGTAATTTAATTAATTTGTGTCAATTATATATATGTATATATTAACTATTAATTTTAGATTTAAAAAAATTAATTAATTTGATGGAGTAATTTAAGAAACTTAATTAATTCTCTGTATTTTGTAATATTTGAATTTAAATTTGAAATTGTAGTGATTTTTTTATGGAAATTGTATCCGTGATTTAAGTAATTAGCCGTTAAAATTAATTTAATAAATATATAGAAATATCAAATACATGCATATAATATTAACCTTACTTAATTAGTAGAAATATAAAAATTAATGTCATTCGATCAAACTTACCAAGATTAATTATTTTCCTTAGTTACTACTTTTTTTTACTTATTTTCCTTATTTTCATAAGTCAATCACATTTTTTCTGTCTAATTAAGAACTTCAAAAAAACCACAAAATTCCACGTCACCAAAATGTATAAAAAAAAGTCAAACATCGTTATCAAATATATAATATTATAGATTATAGATATATATATATACTAGGATCTAGGGATGGCAACGAGCCGAGCCGAGCCGAGCCTTGGCCTTTTTTCAAGGCTCGGGCTCGGCTCGACCCAGGCTCGAACCTGGCTCGGCTCGGCTCGAGGCTCGGCCGATAATATTATTTTAAATTAAAAAATTAGTTTTTTTAATAATTTAATATATTTTTATATATAATAATATATATTAAATGAATATATATAATAAATATATTATTTTTTTATTCATTTTGTATTAAATTTAATGAATATATATATAATATTATATATTAATAAAATATTTATATACATAAAAATTAAAAATATTATTTTTTTAATTAAATATATGGGCTCGCGAGCTGGCTCGCGAGCCACGAGCCAAGAAATAAAGGGTTCGGGTTCGGGCTCGGCTCGGCTCGGCTCGTGTAGCTCGCGAGCCGGCTCGGCTCGTTGCCATCCCTACTAGGATCGACTATAACATATATAAAATAGAAGTAATTTTATCTTATAGCAACAATTTTAGATGAAATAAATGTTATACTTAAGATACTCAATAGATATATGTACGTCTAGATTAATTGTTTACACGAATCTATACTATATAATATACAAAATAATGTACCATAATGTACCTGATGGTGAACTTCCTAAAATGTTACAACACTTTCAATATTTGTATGGAAAGGGAAAGACCATCACAGGCGTGAGAGCCTCAGGAACTGGGTTTCCTTTAGAGCGTGGGTTCTTCCAGGTAGGATAACACCAAGAGTGCAAAATGCAGTGGTGATGCAACTGTGGTGAAGGTAGTACGAAGCTTGAGAAGATGAGAAAAAATGGAGGAAAATGCCCAGTACAGTGAGTGCAGTATGTATTGTGGAAGATGACTTGGGAGAGAGTGCAGGCGTTCTCTCCTATTTATATGTTAGGGGTGAGGGTAGATTGGGTAATTTGACCGTGTGGTCCCAAACCTGTGTTGCCCTAACACGTGCCGGCCTGTGATGGCTCTGAAAAGCAGGCGGCATGCCAGGTACGAGGTGCACACTGCCAAGGTGTCAGAGGTCGTTGGCGAGGGGCGTGTGTTGGGAAGGCTCAAGGTCAGTCTTACAGGAGTACGGTCGCCCTACAAGGGAGAAGATCCTACGCGAGCGTTGGTGACGCTCGAAGGGAGCGCGAATGGGTCTCCCCCGGTAGATGATCCTTGAGCGTCAAATCTGCAAGTGTCAGAAAGCGGGTGTCCTCGTGTGGGTGCCTCCCTGGGAAGGGTGGCCCTGAGGACCGGGGTGTGAGCGTCAGGTTTGACAGCCCGAACCCTTTATTTGAACAGTTGGCCGAGGTTCATGGGCCTGTATTAGCCAGCAAGTGAGTGGGCTGGGTAGACCCGCGAGTCCATCAGTGCGGGCGTCCAGTCTTTAAGTCGGCTGATGGCGACACGTGGACGGCTCTGATACGAGCGTGATTTTATGTCTCATCAGTACCATAATAAGTAATTTGGTTTTAATGTGACTTTGTTTTGGGTTACTTGATAAAGCAGAATCTTAACCCTTAAAATAAAGTTACAGTCTATATAGGACACAAAATTCAAAAAATAAAATATATCAAGTATTAAATTCTGCTACAATTGAATTTTAATTAAATTTTTGCGCAAAAGTATATATGTAAAAGGCAAATTTGCAACAACATAATAAATGAATACATAAAATTTATAACTAATTAATCAGATTTTTTAATGAAAAACAATTTTTATTTTGTCACTAAAACACTTTTTGTAACCGGATCAGTCACAAAACTGAAACCTCAACTGTTACCATTGATAGTTGGCACTTGGCAACACATAGTTATGGTGACAAATATCATCAGAAATTATGCCACTTTTTTTTATTGCTAGTTTGTCATTTCCTTATAAATAATAAAAATCTAAATCACAAAATCTTCACTTTTATATTATTTGTTGACAAAATAAACGTTGTCAAAATAGATTTAACTAGCCAATAAAAATTGGTCCAAATAATTAATAAATTTATTCTGTAAAATAATATTTCGAGTTCGAATCCCAATTGAATATACTAATATTAAAAAATATATATATAGTGATTTAACTAAAGAAAATATAAAAGTGGTAACCACTTCATACGAAATATTGGTTACTTTTTCTTCACCAATATTGTTTAGTGATAGACTCATTTAAATTTTAAATTACTTTTAATTGTAGATATTAAAGTAAGAGTAAATGTTATGGTTATTTACTAAAAATTTTGAGTTTATATTACTCTAATTCTTAAAGTCTCAAAAGTAATAGGTTTTTAGCCTTAATATTATTTATTTCGAGTTAATCTTTGAATAACTTTTTCATAATGTGGCCCAAAAATTTTTTATAATTGGTTTTGAAGGTTGTCACTTCAAGAGTATAAGATAAGAATACTCTTAATAATCACATACTTGGTGCATATGATTTTTTTTTTTCCTAATCACATTCTTACTAGAAAAGTTATTGAGGGACTAATTTAAGACAAATTAGTAATATAAAAATTTATCTGCTACTTTTAAAATTTAAGGAATTAGTCCTCAAAAAAATTAAATTTAAGAAATTAAAGTGATACAAATTCAAAATTTAGGAACTATATCAATATGATATTCGCTATTAAAATAATTGTGAATAAACGAAACTTAACTGAATTAGTATTATATATATATATATATATATTGCAATTTGCAATAATGATTATTGTTAACTAAAAGCAGTGTTTGTTGTTAAACTCAAACAAGATTCTGTTGAGATTATTACGAGAACAGAAAGAAAAAGAATCTTGAAAACTACTAATTATGTTTGCTTTATAGCAGGCTAGAAGTAACTTTGCAGAATGAACAAATAATTATAGTTGTACCAGATCATCATCACTTTCAGATTGCATAAAACAAAAGTTAATACTGATGGGACTCATCATAAATATCGCAATCTATTAGGGTTTCATCCACGTACCCTTATTCTTAAATTTTAAATGTGATTACTCTGTATTGAAATTTTTGTATTTAAATTTAATTATAATATAATTTATTTAAATCGAAAAATTATATTTTAGATCTCGTAAATCTTGTTTGGTTAGAGGTCTTAACGAAACTTATAAAAGTACACTTATGTACTTAACAGTTTGTATGAGTGTTACATTAAATATATAACTAAAAATTATAAATTCATCCCTAAAATTTATAAATATAAATAAAACGATCCATGTAAATTATAAATTTAACAGCACAGTTCATTGAGTCACAAATCAATAAAAAAAGATCGAGGGTATTTTTGGAATAACATAATGGAACCTTACGAATATCAGAGATCACAAACGGTTCTCAAAAGTTAGAGACTAAAATATAATTTTTCAATTTAGATGAATTATTTGTAATTAAACCTAAATACAGGGTATTTATGTAGCACCCGAACGTAGGGACCACATCTCCCGCACTAAGATCCAAACTCGATCATGAAATAGAAAGTCCATACTCGAATCTGAACCTTAGCGAACGGGAGACCAACACACTCAATAAGCCAGACGGAGCTAACTAGACTAACTCAGAGTGCACGGAAGCAATAAAATAAAACCAAAGTAAGTAGATGCATAACATAGATACTTATAGGTACCAACACATATACACATATCATATTTACATATAGGTACCAACATACAAAGCCTATACAATGGCCATCACGGCCCCATCAAAACAAGATATTCAAATCCCAAGTACTCGGGTCATACATGTACAAAATAATATAAAGTGTATGTAGACATATGCAACTAAGCAAGACCTAGACCCATAAGTGTGACAGTGCAGACACACTTCTCCGCCTAGCTCAAGTCAAAAGAAGCACCTGAAACTGAAAGATAAAATGAGGGGTCAGTCAACTGACTGAGTGAGGGGCCTAACGCACACCCACACACTATATATATATAAAGTAAAGCACATAACAAAATGGATTGATGAACCGAAATAGGTTCTACAAACCAAAACGTTTCAAAACAAACATATATACTTAAAACCATTTTCAAGGACTCTATTCCAATTCATAACTCTCATAACAAATCATAACACATGCTCGGCGAGAACGAGCTTCCAACATTTACTCCTCGTATCATATTAAAGCATAAATCATAAACATATCCATCCTCTACTCCAATGATGGAAGAGCCACACGCGTAGCTCTAACCATCCATAACTTTAACAAACTCACGCGGGGTAGCTAACCCACAATATGCCCTTCCCGGTTTTCACACCGAAGGCATCAAAATACCACGTCTTCCCTAGCTCCCGGGGTCACGCATGATACCTTGGATGGAGACTATGCACAGGTCGAGTCCCGACGGCCCAACACCGTCCCGGGGATTCCTTACCCATAGCTCCTTGGATCCACATACACATATACATAACATATACCAATCTTTCATGGTTTAACTCGCTCCAGAACTTGAACAAATTAAACTTTGCAAAATAGCTTACATATACCTTCATAATTAACTTTTTCCAAAACAAACTCATTTCATAAGGGCATAAACGTATCATATACAACACTTATTTAGTTATATATATAATATATAACCACATGCAAGGCATGAAAACGTCACATAAAGGCTTTAGGTCATAGCTATACAAAATCCTAAACCTCACCTTGTGCTTGAGAGTGAAAAGAGTGAGAAAGAGCAAAGCTAGGTCTCGGGCTCGTCAACGGTGACCTCGTCTGAAAAGAAACACAAGAACCCAAGACTTAGACTCTATATGGACCAAAAACGATGCACGACAATAGTAAAGTATGCATGAGATGCAATGCATGCCACATAAACGCGCTACAATTCACATTCATGCATAAACAAGTTATACGACGTAAAAGTAACAAATTAACAATCAAATAGGACATATAAGAGCATTTAAGAAGCAAAGGAATCAATCCGAGAAATTCGAAAAATCACAAAATGGACAGCGGGCTTGGAAACAGCCGTTTCCGGCCCTAGTTCAAACACCAACCGGCTGTTTCCAAAGCTACTGACTCTCCCCTTCGAAGGCCGGAACGGCCGTTTCCACTTTAGTACAAAACCCGAAACGTCCGTTCCGAGACCCAATCCTGAGTTCCCGCCTAACCGAAACGGTCGTTCCCATTTTACAAAGGGGACCGAAACGGCCATTTTGGCATGGCCTGGAACGCAGGTCTGAATTCGATAGAACATGGGATGAAGCAAAAATGGCACAAGGTAGCCAAAATTCAACCAAATCAAACCAAACTCATACACAACAACAAACCTCATGTAGGAATCATATATACATACAAAAACCTCAAGAAAAACAAGAATTAAAGCCAAATGGAATCAAACCCATATTTAAGAAAAAATCAACCTCATCCATGGCTATATGCATTTAAACCATTCATCAACCGAATTCAAGCAATAAATACAACTCATGCATCATTAGAAGTTCATAAATGAAGTCAAATACCGAAAGGAACAAATGCATAAATAAAAATCTCCCAAAAAATTAGCACAACCCTTACTATTCACAAGTTGGGCACACATGCATATATTCTCCAATTCAATCCGAGATTCAAGTATAGAATGAAAGAGCACATCGTGGGGATTCCTAAACTTACTCAAGCTCGAGAAAAGGTGGAGAATCGGGTGAGATATTGGCTTGGGAAATTGATCAAGAAATAGAGGGTTTGAAGCTTTCTCTTGGCTCTTGTTGCTGCTGTTTTTGTACATGAAAAGAAGGAGAAAGGAAATGGTTCAGCCTTTAAGGGCTGAACCGGCCCGGTTCACGGTTCGGTTCAAGTTTTCCGGTTTAATTGGTTATGTTTAAACGGTTTAAAAGGTTTAGGGATCACAATTCACAATCCAAATAAATTCAATTAATTCAATTTAGTTCACATAATTCATATAAATTCATATAATTCAAATATAATTAATTTAAAGCACAATTAATAATTAAATCACACAATTACCAGACCGAACTGTAGAACGGGGTGTCACAATTTAGATGTAAATTTTAATTATTATTATTATCTAATAATTCAAAAATTAACTTTACTAATTAAACAATACAAATAAGTTTTAATGCGTCTTCCTTTCATTCTCTCCGGTAAGCTAGCGGGCAGCATTATATTTAAAAAATATATATATCGGGTAATGTGGGATAAATCCCTAATTGGACATCATATTTTTACTTAACTCCCCATTTTGGCAAAATGTCGTATAATTTTAACAAAATTTAGTACTTAAAATACCTCTCAAAATATGTTGTATAATTTTCACAAAATGTAGTACTCAATTGTTCTAAAACAATATTTATGTCCTATTATGTCATATAATTTTATGGGGAGTTAAGTAAAAATATTCCAAACTGATGGGGAGTTATTCAAAATCCGAATGAGTCCTACGTGTACAAGAAAGAATTGAAAACCTCGGTTCAATTTCTGATACTTTATGTAGATGACATCCTCGTCATTGGGAATGTGAAGGATGATATGAAAGTAACAAAGTCTTGGTTATCGAACCAATTTGAGATGAAGGATCTTGGTGATGCATCCTATATTCTCGGTATAAAGATCTATCGGGATAGATCTAGGAGATTGTTAGGATTATCACAGTCAGTTTACATAGACAAAATACTAAAGAGATTTAGTATGAAAGATTCCAAACGTGGAAACTTTCAATGGGCCCGGGAACGGTTCTTTCGAAGAAGCTGTATCCCAAGACTGAACTTGAAAAGTGCAAGATGTCCAAAATTCCTTATGCGTCATCAATAGGAAGCATAATGTATGCGATGCTATGTACTCGACCGGATGTGGCTTATGCGCTCAGCGTGACTAGCCGATTCCAATCTGACCCTGGTGAAGGTCACTGGACTGCTGTAAAGAACATCCTTAAGTACTTGAGAAGAACTAAGGATTTGTTCTTGGTTTACGGAGGCCAGCAAGATCTTGTAATTAGAGTATACTGTGATGCAAGCTTTGCATCGGACATGGATGGCTTTAAATCCATGTCAGGATACATATTTTACCTGAAATGGTGGAGCAGTGAGTTGGAAAAGTTCCAAGCAAGCGACCACTGCAGATTCGACCACTGAGGCCTAATACTTAGCTGCAAACGATGTAGCTAAGGAAGGTGTTTGGGTAATAAACTTCATCCACGAGCTGGGTGTAGTTCCTAGCATTAAAGACCCTGCTACAGTGTTTTGTGACAACATAGGGGCGGTTGCTCAAGCAAGAGAACCAAGATCTCACCAAAGGACCAAACACATTTTGAGAAAGTATCACTTAATCCGTGATATAATCAAGAGAAGAGATGTACAAATTGAAAGGGTCACATCGACAGAGAACATGACAGATCCACTTACAAAAGCCCTTAGTCAACAGGCTTTCGAAGGACATCTTCAGAAGATGGGACTTAGATTAGCACCTGAATGACTTTGACGGGCAAGTGGGAGATTGTTAGGAATAGTGCCCTTAAAGCAGCTTTTATACTTTACTATTTCCTTGTAAAATCACAAACAGTCTTTGAATAATAAACGAGATGATTTTGTTTATAGACAATCACTTCTTTATATGCTTATTTATGTCTGTCTATATATATCTATGTTAAGAGTGAACCACTAATTAATATAATAAAAACAAAACAAGATTGAAAATTGATAAATTATGATAAATGTCAATCATAAGACATTACGAAGAGTAAAAGGTGCAATTTTAACCGGCGATGAGGTATATGATTTTAGTAACTAAAGCCAAACAATGCAGACTAATTTATCGGGTAATGTGGGATAAATCCCTAATTGGGCATCATATTTTTACTTAACTCACTATTTGGGCAAATTAAATGTCATATGATTTTCACATAATGTAGTACTTAAAATACCTCTCAAAATATGTTGTATAATTTTAACAAAATATAGTACTAAAACGTTCTAATGCCGTATTTATATCATATTATACAGTATAATAATTTTATGGGGAGTTAAGTAAAAATATTCCAAACTGATGGGAAGTTATTTCAAACTGCCCCGTAATTTATACTATTATATTAAGGGCAGGTTAGACATAAAAATTATTTGGTGTTTTAGATTCTATTTTCTCACCTTACAAAAAAAAAAAAAAAACTAGTTTTTCAATCCTTTTATTATTGGATTATAACGGTTTTTTCTTTTAAAATCTTTTTTCTTATAATTTTTTGAAAAAATTACAGTTTTAGTCCCATACTATAAGGTCATTCTCACTTTTGGTCCCGTGGTATTCAAAAATGGTTTTTTTAGTCCCGCAATAATTTTTTTTTTTGTCATTTTAAGGACTTCCGTCCAAAACCAGACGGAATCACTGTTCATCCGTTAAAAGAATTTTTTTTCCATATCCGTTAATTTCATATATTATAAATTTATTATATATAATATATGTATTATATTTTATATAATATGTAATACACGTATATATTATATATTTTAATTTATAATATGTATTTTGTTATATGTATTTTAATATATATACGTATTATACATTATATATTATACACTTGTATTAATAATATATATTTTGTTATATATTATATATAATAAAATATGTGTAATACATATATAATATATGTATTTCCAAGTATTATATATATATATATATGTGTGTGTATTATAAAATATAATATACACGTACATGTAGTATTGTAATACATATATTATATATAATATAAAATACACGTATATATATTATATATAATGCATATATATGTGTTTATATTATAAAACATAGTATACGTATATAATATACGTGTATATATAATATATGCATAGTTACATGTATTTTAATATACACGTGTATTATAAGTTATATATTCTACACATATATTAACAATATATATTGTTACATTATGTATATAACTTATAATGCACGTAAATACATATATTATCTATATGTATTGCACATATTTTATTATATATAATATATAACAAAATATATATTATTAATACAAGTGTATAATATATAATATATAATACGTATATATATTAAAATACATATAACAAAATGCATATTATAAATTAAAATATAAAATATATACATGTATTACATATTATATAAAATATAATACATATATTATATAATAAATATATAATATATGAAATTTACGGATATGGACCAAATTTTTTTTTTTAACGGATGAACAGTTATTCCGTCTGTTTTTGGACGGAAGTCCTTAAAATGACAAAAAAAAAAAAATTTACTGCGGGACTAAAAAAACCACTTTTGAAAACCACGGGATCAAAAGTGAGAATGGCCTTATAGTGTGGGACTAAAAATGCAATTTCCTCTATTTTTTTTTTTCCTATTATAAGAACGTATTATCTCTTAACTCTCTTTTATTTCACACCACTTTAATTCTTTTCTTTCAATAATTTTTTTTATATTCTTATTATTTTTTCCTTTATATTTCTTCTTATTATTATTTTGACTAATATGACATTATCAAATTTTATTTACTATAATTTATTTATTATATTAAAAATAATTATAAAAAATATACATATTAATATAAAATTTTTAATTTTAATATATTTAAAATATATATTTTTTTAACACAATGAATCGAGTGTACATAATTATTAGTTATCATATAAAACAAGGAATGGTCTGAGATGGCAAAATTAAACTTTGATGAGATGATATTCAAGAATAACTTGAAAACAAATGTGGGGTGGCTGCAAAAAAATTAGACTAAGTTTTTATCGGTTAGGAAACGGATTGAAAAAGAAATTTTTTTGAATTCGAAATTTGATGGGATCACTATAGCCTTGCCACACTTACATATACTTTTGGATGAGGATCGTGGTGAAAAAGAATTGTCGAAACTCTAAACGTCATTAATCATATAAATTCGCTTGACAGTACTAACCATGTATTCTAAGGATTACTGTTCTCATACTTACCATCCTTATTGTTGTAATACTTTAATTCTTGTTCTTGTTGTTTTGTTCTGCATGATGTTAATTACGTAGTTCATTCATGTGTGAAAAATAAAATTTCGATTTACATCGATTGTACTGAAATTACGGTTAAGGTCGGACCTTTGTACTTCCGGACACACAGATTCTTAATAAGATTTCCGTGCTTTATTGTAAAAAGAAAAAGTGGAAACGAAATACTTCTGTCAAGCACCAAAAAGTGATTCATGATTGGATGAGGAATCTTGCCTTGTTTCCAAAAACTTTGGTCCATCCATCTATGTGCTTTATGGTAAAATATATCCGGTTGTTATAAGGTTCCTAAAGATTTATTTATTTTTTAAAATACTAATCATTCAATTATCTTCCTGAAAATCAATTGAACTACTTGTACGGGTATTAATTTGATTAAAATTACTGTCTTATGTAGTAGCACATCTATAAAATTTAATGGTTTTATTTTGTTACAGGTCTGACTTAAATTACTACATTGTAATGTGAAGTATGGCTAGAATTCATTTTACCAGTTCTTCCTATAATGTTTATATACATTTGTATAAATATATTAAAATATATATTTGATGGGTTCAGAAATGGGCGGATCTGAATCCGATCACTTTATGATTTGTATTTTGCGGAGGAAACCACCGGAGCTTCGCTGGAAATGAAAAGGGGGTTCTACCTGTTGGGACAAGCACAAGAAAAGTCAGAAGGCCAAGCTGGGGGAACTGGGGGTGATACCCAGTTTGGCTCTCCGACGCTCAAGTCAGTTCAAGGTATGAAGAAATGTAAGTTCAGTCACAGTTGCAGTGATGAAGAATGCTTACCAATGTAGAAGATGACTTTAGCTATTTATAGTTGAGGGTCAAGGGCCCTTTGGTCATTTGCCCCAAGTGGTCCTGGCCGAATGTTGCCCTAACACGTGGCGCCGTGAGAGAGAAACCTAGGAGGAATCTTCTGCAAAAGCGGCCAAAAGTTGGTGCAGGCAACAGTGGCAGGTGCGCGGGCATGTACGATGTGTCAGAGAGCCATTTGGGTGGTTGGTAACGAGGGCTTAAGAGCGCGCTCGTGTCAACCTGGAGTATCGGAGGCCAAGATATCCGCTGAGGGGATGAAGGCTCCAGTTCAGGCGACGAGCCAAAGGGAAGGCCACTCTGAGGGAATGTGGCGCTCGAAGAGGGCTTCCTTGGCATGTGGTCATGCCAATCATTTAGCATGTAGGACGCTCGTGGAGTGACAGCGCTCGTTGGGCTTAACTCCTGAAGAGGGAGGGCGCTCGTTGGGTTTAGCGCTCGTGTATTGATGGTACAGCCTTGGGGAGACAGGTGTCATCATCTCAGCAAGGCCACGTGTCTTACGTGGGACGATCGTAATTTGACCCCATCATTTTGCCCCCCAATTCTGTAGTCCTTAGTGATAAGGACTGTAGAATTTTGACACGTTCAATCTCTTGCACATAGCGCTCGTATAAGACTTGACGTGTTGAGCAATTTTTCCTCTGATTGTGCCATTAATGCGGTCTTTTCAACTGACCGCTCGTAATACTTCCGCATTAAATGTTGTACTATTCTGAAGCACTCGAAACGTCAGAGCATTAAATGCGGGTGCGCGTGGGGCGCGTGAGCATTGGGAAGCCTGTGACGGTTCCATAAAGTGGGCGGTTTCCTAGGCGGGAAATGATTACCATTTTGAATTCATTGCCGAAAATGGTACCAACTCCCATCCCTATAAATACGGGATTCTGAAATCTCCATACTCTTTACGCATTCAGAACTTTCAAGCATCCTTTGCAAAAAGAATTCTCTCGCATTCCAGTTCTTAGAGCACCTTCAACCTTTCTCCCAAACTTTCTCAGAAAACTTTCAAGGTAAATTTCCAGTGTAATTCTCTAACTTTGCTAACCGTAGATTCGGATTTTAGGATTTCGTAACCCCTTAGATTTTACTCCTTGAGGAAACCCCAATCTTTTTCCAAGAGAACCCCAAAATCCCAGTTTCTGCCATGGCCGACCAACAAGTTGAGGAATTTGCCCGTGAAATTAACGAAATGGCCACTGATAATTCTTCTTCCCCCGATTCCCCCAGAGATGAAGAGTTGGGGGCGGCGGTGATGGCTATGGAGGATAGAAACCCAGGCGGGATGGATCCTATTTTTGAGGAGATGGATTTGGTGATGGAAGCGGAAAGGCAAGGGGTCACCCTCCCCATAACTCAGAGTGCCACACATCCCCACCGCCATACCGTGACCGTGGCGGTTGCAAACCCACTTCCAGTGGCGGAAGCCATAACCGGGCCTTCAGAAAGAGCCCGTGATAAGGGAAAAGGCAAAAAAACCCAAAAATCCAAAGGTTCCAACGAGGGTGAAGGGTCAGGCTACCAGGCTACCGAGCGCACGCCTGATGAGACTCCCAGCACCGTTACCGTGGGAGATGTGAAAACAATGATGGCACCCATTTACTGGGACGAGCGGTATACATGGAGAATCCCACAAAGCCACGAGGGTGCGAATAATCCGCCTCCCGGGGAAATGGCCGTATACGTGGATACAGTGAGTTCAGGAGGCCTGAGGTTCCCTATCTCGGTCTCAATGGCTCACCTGTTGAATGACCTAGGCCTGTGTCCATCCCAAATTGTGCCCAACGGCTTGGCCCTCCTAACTTGCTTTATAATCTTGATGAGGAGCATGGGTTACGAGCCCTTTCTGCGGAATTTCAACGCCCTTTTTCAAGTGGTCAGTTCATCCCGCTCATCTCCCGAGGCCGGTTTTTATTATGTCCAGGCGAAGGCACACATGAAACTGATCAATTGGCCCTCGAGCACTTATGGCCCTGACTGGAAGGAGAAGTTCATCTTTGTCAAGGCTCCAGCAGAAGAGGGCTTTGGGGTGATCACGGAATGGGGCTCGTACTCAAAGAGCCGTTTGCCACCCTCACTCCCCAAAGATTGGGCCAAAAACCTGGCAACAACCCTAAGGGACGAGGGTCACCTTATACAAGCGAAGGACTGGATAGACGATGCGGAACTCATGTTCTTGTGTGGTCTTTCCAACGACCCTTATTTCCTTGACAACCCTCCGGCTCGTGACATAGAGAGAGACGGTTAGATTCTTAGGGCACTAACTTTAGATAGGAATGAACACTAACTGCTTCTTTGCACTTGTAACTTGCACTTAACAATTCTTGTCCAAAGATTTATAACCCTTGTATTTTCCATTTTTGCAGGAGCCGCTATACTAGAAATGGCTGGAGGAATTAGACAAGCAGCTCGCTTTGCCCACGCCCACAGGAACCAAGCCCCACAGGGGGACCAACAGCGTGAGCAACAGCGACCCCGTAACCGTAACAACCGCGGGGACGCTCGTGGAGGCGCAAGTTCGAGTGCCCATCCTGAGGTCCAACCCCCTCGTGGCCGAGGGGAGCGTAGGTTGGTCCCGAGAGAGACCAGGGGGCGGTCTTCTTCAGAAAGAGCGGGTGATGCTCAACCCCCCATCCCTGCAGAACAAACGAGGCCAGTAACCACCCTGGCGATAACTGAGGCTTCCCCGAGCGCGAATAGGCCTTCCCGCAAGAGGAAGAGGATGCCCGATTCTGCCGCAATCAAGGGCAAGGGCAAACAAGTTGTTGAGGGCCCCAGGGGCGAGGGGGACACTTCCTCTTCAGAGGAAGAACATTTGTGGGAGTTCCCCCGTCGAGGGGAGAGAGACTTCACAGGCGCCACCGACGGGGGGCCGGTTTTGCTGAGGCCTGGCTCGGTCGCCCAGGCTATCACCGAGAATATGTTCAGTAAGGCTCAATTCTCGGCAGACCACAGGCATCTCTACAGTGAGTCTGTGGAGAAGGTGACCCTCGATGCGGCCCACGCCCTAATTTCCGTAAGTCTTCAATCCTGGCTTCCTTTGTTTATCTCTGTAAATTATCATCTTTTTCGGCTAACACTTTTCCTCTCACTTATGCAGCAAGTTCTTCCTCGGCTCCGGAACGTGCAAATGCGAGCCTCCACTTACGCCGAGCGCAAGGCTAAGTACAAGAAGATGGCCCGCTCGAATGACCCGGCTCAGATCCAATCAGAGCTAGACACAGAAATCGCCAAGTATGAATCCCTCAAGGGTTTGTACAACAAAACGGAGGAAGAGCTGGGAAAACTTAAGGAAGATTTTGTGGCGGTTGATGGCGCTCGAATCAGTTTGGGCAACCAGCTGGCCCAGGCTAACGAGCGGTGCCAGAAGGCTGAGGCGGAGAGGGAAAGCTGGAAGGCGAGGGCTTTGGAGGCCGAGCGCAAATTCAACGATGCCGTCAATGAGTGGCCTCGAAGCCTTGAGCGTGCGAACAAGGAGGCTCTAATCAAGTTCTGTCACTCCAAAGCCTTCAACTTCGCCGCCTCGTTGCACTGTCTGGAGGAGGCTCAGAATGCCTTTAACTTGGCAGTGGATCAGGGCATTCAAAAGGGGCTGACCGATCCGGCCATGAAGGGAGCTGAAGGCACGGGGCTCATGTTTAACGAGCGCTGTGAGGAGGTGGACGAGGATCCCAACGACCCCGCGGACGCCATCGCTGAAATGGAGTACGACTTCTTGGTCAAGCTAATCCAAGATGAGTACACGGACGCTCATCGGGGAGGGGATGCGGCTCAAAGTGCCCAAGATGACGATCCCGAAGATGGGCCACAAGCGCCCGTCGCGGAAGATGCCCTGATCCCAGTTGATGAAGGTGCCAACGCCCCTGCTCCAGGTGCCAATGAGCCCAACGATCCGCAAGCCCATCCGCAAGAGCCTGAGGGCCCGGTTCATGGCCCCGTGGCCCAAAACATCTTGGTGATCTTTGACGAGGATATCGCTCCAGCCGCCTAAGATTCTTCCTTTAAAATTTCCTTCTGTATTTTCCTGTTTTACTGTCTCCCCTTTTTTTTTTTTTTTTTTTTTTTTTCTTCCTGAAACAATGTTCATGGGCCTTTGAGCCCCTCTCTTTGTAACATTTCCCTTATCAATGAATAAATTTTCATTTTTCATGACTTTGTTCTTCTGTTCACTTATGAATCCTATAATAAGACTGTGTAGCATACTCCGTGAATGTTTTATTTCTTTGATGCAATGAAAATTTGTCTAAGTCTTGAGCGGTCGTGGGGGGTCTTATTGTGAGATTGCCCCCCTACTCAAGACTTGTATAAATTTCTGCTTTTGTAAATTTGTCTAAGTCTTGAGCGGTCGTGAGGGTCTTATTGTGAGATTGCCCCCCACTCAAGACTTGTATAAATTTCTGCCTTTGCCATAAACCTTGAAAATCTGTCTAAGTCAAGAGCGCTCGGGAGGGTCTTATGGTGACATTGCCCCCCCACTCAAGACTTGTATAAATTTTCGTTTTTGCTCTTAAAAATTTGGTTGAGTCTTGAGTATTTGCAAGGGTCTTGCTGAGTGGTTGCCCTCATTCAAGACTTGTGCAATGCATTCTCGATTTTGAGGCCATCGTTCGAGCGCTCTGGCTCTTGTCATTTTCCTGGCTCTGCAGGAAATCCCATCTTCGAGCGCAAGGCGTCATAAGAAACGGCCAAGGCCTACTAGGATTTGTTCTTGTAGGTGATCCCATTTTCGAGCGCAAGGCGTTGTAAGGAACAACCAAGGCCTACTAGGATTTGCTCTTGTAGGAGATTCCATTTTCGAGCGCAAGGCGTTGTAGGAAACAGCCAAGGCCTACTAGGATTTTGCTTTTGTAGGAGATCCCGCTTTCGAGCGCAAGGCGTTGTAAGAAACAGCCAAGGCCTACTAGGATTTTCCCCATCTCGTTTAATTGGTTATGAGCGTAACCAGTCTATCCTTATGAGGGCGTCCCCCCAAGCGGAGTAGAGTGCTGGCCAGCGTAACCCGCGCGAAGTATCATCATTCATATAGGAAAGGATGGACAACCACGCTCGTGAAAACGAGGGACATGGGTCTCATCCAGCCAAGCAATCAAAGAAACATAGTGTTAGAATAATTAATAAAAACTTATACTGGAACTTACTTACAATTGGAAGTACAGAGGAACCCCACAAAGAGGGTTGTTACATCATGTTCTGCAAAGAGCTTTTAAACATAGAACCGCCGGAGGTTACATGCGTTCCAAGGGCGAGGCAAGCGCTCGCCTTGAAGTGTCTCCAGGGTGTAAGTGTTGTTAGCTCTGAGTTGTATGACCTTGAATGGGCCTTCCCAATTGGGGTCCAACTTCCCCACGTGCTTGGATACCTCCACTTTCTTCAAAACCAAGTCTCCCAACTGGAAAGTTCTTTCCCTCACCCGCTTGTTGTATTGTTGGGCCACAGAGGCTTTATAATGGTGTATCTTAGCCCAGGCTGTGTCTCTCCTTTCATCCAGCAAGTCCAGTTCCAGGCTCCTGTTGCCGTCGTTGAGCTGAGGCTCGAAATAGCCGACACGAGCGGATTCATTTACTATCTCCGCTGGTATCATTGCTTCTGATCCATAAACGAGCGCGTAAGGAGTTTCTCCAGTGGCGGCTCGTGGGGTGGTGCGATAAGCCCAAAGCGCTCCTTGCAACTCCTCAGCCCATTCACCTTTCTTGCTCTCAAGCATGGTTTTCAAATGTTGCAAGATAATCCTATTAGTAACTTCTGCTTGCCCATTAGCTTGGGGGTGCCCTACAGAGGTAAACCGCTGTTCTATTCCCAACTCAGAACACCATTCTCGTGTGTCAGCCGCTATGAACTGGGACCCGTTGTCAGAAATGAGCACCCTCGGTATGCCGTACCTGCAAATGATGTTCTTCCAAATAAAGTCCCTCACAACCTTGAAAGTGATTTTTGCAACAGCTTCAGCCTCGGCCCACTTGGTGAAGTAGTCGACGGCTAAAATGACAAACTTCTTTTGTCCCACAGCCATGGGCAAGGGGCCCACGATGTCTATTCCCCACTGGTCAAAAGGCCAAGAGACGTCTATTGGGATCATCTGTGCTACTGGCAATTGAGGGAGATTTGAATGAAATTGGTATTTAGGGCACTTCCTCGAAAACTCAATGGCATCTCGGAGAACTGTAGGCCAATAAAACCCACTTCTCAGGATCTTCTTTGCCAGAATACGCCCTCCGGAATGATTCCCACAGCTTCCATTGTGGATGAGTTCAAGCGTCTCCTTCGCTTGTGAGGGTCTTAGACACCTCATTGGGGGTCCTTGGAATGATTTTTTGAACAACCTCCCCTCGTGATCCAAAGCGAAACGAGGGGCTTTATTTCGGACTTTCCTAGCTTCCACCTTGTCAATGGGGGGAATTCCGTCCCTAAGGAAGATGACGACGTCATCAAGCCAACAGGGCTCGTTTGGATCAATCATGGCGATTACCTTGGTGGTGATTCTCTCCTTGATCAATGGTTCTTCAGTTCTAAGGAACGTAACCGAACGCTCAGAAGTACCTTCCAAGGCTGACGCAAACTTTGACAGAGCGTCCGCACGCTCGTTTTCCTCTCGTGGTACTTGAAGTAGATGGAATTCCTTGAACTTCCCGATGATTTTTTTGGCTTTGCTCAAGTACTGCACCATGGTGGTTTCTCGAGCCTCATAAGTTCCTTCAATCTGGCTCGCAATTAACTGTGAATCCACATAAGCGGTGATTCTGGAGGCTCCATTCTGAAAAGCAATATTCAATCCTTGCACGAGGGCTTCATATTCTGCTTCATTATTAGTGACTTGGAAATCCAGCTTGATTGCAAAGTCCAGCTCAATCCCATTGGGGTTTCTGAGGGCCACTCCTACTCCTCCCCCTTGAGAGGTTGAGGAACCATCTATGTGCAGGACCCATAAACCCTCGTTATCCGCAACGGTGGGTTCCAAACCATAGCGTTCGGCCAACAAATCAGCTACCACCTGTGCCTGTATCGCGGTCCTGGGCTCGAAGCATAAGTCAAACTGGCTCAATTCGATGGCCCATTTGATTAATCTCCCTGACACATCTGGTTTGGACAGCACTTGCTTCAAGGGTTGGTCGGTGAGAACCGTTATGGAGTGCGCTTGAAAGTAAGGTCTCAGCCTTCTTGAGGCGTTAATAAGAGCAAACGCGAATTTCTCAATCTCCAAATACTTCTTCTCGGCTCCTTGCAAGGTTTTGCTCAGGTAATAGACAGGTAAGTGTTTCCGCTCCCGTACAGCGACCAGAACAGCGCTTGTGGCCTCGGAAGAAACGGAAAGATACACAAATAATCTCTCACCTTCGACTGGCTTAGTCAGCAGTGGTGCGCTTGATAAGTAAGCCTTCATATCTTGCAGCGCTCTTTCGCATTCCTCTGTCCAAGCAAAGTTACGAGCGTTCCTCAAAATTTTGAAGAAGGGAAGGTTCCTGTCCGCCGAGCGTGAAATAAATCTGTTCAGCGAGATGATTTTTCCTACTAGGACTTGCACTTCCCGCAAATTCCGAGGGGAAGGGATCTCCAAAATAGCCTTGATCTTCTCCGGATTGGCCTCAATTCCCCTCTGACTGACCATGTACCCCAGGAACTTTCCCCCTTGTACTCCAAAGGTGCACTTTGAGGGGTTCAACTTCATCCCATACTGACGCAAGATTGTAAAAGTGCGCTTGAGATCTTCCAAGTGGGAGTCTTGGCGCTCGCTCTTGACAATCATATCATCCACGTAAACCTCCATGGATCTTCCAATTTCTCTTTCAAACATCTTGTTGACGAGCCGCTGATACGTAGCTCCAGCGTTCTTGAGTCCGAAGGGCATGACTAGGAAACAATACACCCCCAGATGAACAACGAACGAGGTTTTGGGGCGATCTTCTGGGGCCATAAAAATCTGATAGTATCCCTGGAAAGCGTCCATCATGCTCATTAGCTCGCAACCAGCGGTCGAATCCACCAATTGATCAATCCGGGGCAGTGGGTAAGGATCTTTAGGGCAGGCTTTGTTGAGATCAGTGAAGTCGTTGCACATGCGCCACTTATTCGCGCTCTTGGGCACCAAAACGACATTACACAACCAGTCCGGATACAAGATGGGCTCGATATACTGAGCCTCCAGGAGTTTATTAACTTCCTCCTCAATGACCTTTTTCCGAAAGCCATGTACATCCCGCTTTTTCTGCTTGATGGGTTTGAAAGAGGGATCCACATTAAGCCTATGGACAATGACGCTCGGGTCAATCCCTGTGAGGTCAGAGGCTTTCCACCCAAATACATCCTTGTTTTCCCTTAGAAAATCAATCATCATGATCTGAGAAGGCCCTGAGAGGTTTGAACCTATCTGTGTAGTCTTATCCTTGTTTCCGGGCTCCAGCTCAATGGTAAGGAACTTCTCCGAGGGCTCGATCCTTACCTCATGGCGAGGAAGTTCGAGCGCCCTCTTCTTTCCTGTCAAACGGTCACCAGGTGCCGGCTCACACTCTCCGGGCTCGTCTCCTTCTGAGGATGATCCCCCAACGGTTCCAGGCGGTATACTTTCGAGGGGATTTTCCTCGTTGTTTCCCCTCTTCTTTTTGTTCTTCTTCTTGTTCAATTTCGCCCTCTTCCGTGCTGGGCTGTCCTCATCCAGGTTGGGGAAGTCCACTGATTTTTTGGTGGAACCCATTTGGAAGGTTTTCTCCGCTTTTGGCTTTCTGAGGGACAGCATGTAACATTCCCAAGCCTCTCGCACATTGCACAGTACTTCTCCCACACCCTCGGGGGTGGGGAATTTAATCTTCTGATGATAGGTGGAGATGATGGCCTTGAAATCCACGAGGGCGGGGCGCCCAATTATGATGTTATAAGGGATGTCGATCTCCACCACCGCGTATGTTACCAAGAGTGTTTTACGCTGAGGGGCTCGTCCGAATGAAGTAGCTAGGCGTATTTGCCCTCGCGGGACAACCTCCGAACCTCCAAAGCCAATGAGGGCTGTTTTGAGAGGCTCGAGCGGAAGATCAGCCTTCATCTTTAAGAATGTAGAATAAAGCAAAACATTAACAGAGCTTCCACTATCCACCAATACCCTTTTTACAACATGATTATGAACATCTAAACTAACCACCATGGGGCAATCGGAAGTTACACCTTCCCCATGGGGTGTTACAATGTGTTCTAAATCCCTATCATCAAAGCCTATTACATCATTTTCTCTCGTTCTTCGAGCGCTTGGACTTTGGATGGCGTAGATGGGTTTAGGCACTGCTGGGCGTTGGTTGTAGCTCCGAACATACCTCCGTCAGGAGGCATTGGAATCCCCTCCTGACGAGCCTCCTGCAATCATATTTATGACCGCGAAGGGCTCGTTCTCTTGCTCGGGGGCTTTCCCTTTATCGCCCCGGCGACTGCTGCTTTCAGGGGATCCCCTACCCCTTGGGCTCCTTGAGCGGGACGGACTCCTCCTTCTTCTTCCGGCGCGCTCGTTGCATTGGTCATCGTACCGTTCGAGCACCCGGACAAACTCCTTTAAGTGACCCCCCGCGACGAGCCTCTGTATTTCAGCTTCCAACTGGCGGCACTGATCCGTGTCGTGCCCCCTCTGCTTGTGGAATGCGCAGTATTTGTTCGAGCGCCTGAGGGAGTCCGTTTCTCTCATCTTGATGGGTCTTTTGAAGAGCTTTTTATCAGAGAGGTTATAGACTTCTGAATTTGGCCTGGTGAGCGGAATGCGCTCGAATCGACGAGGGGGTGGTGGCGACTTTCTGCGCTCTTGTGGGCGCTCCTTTTTGACAGCCACATCCCGTCCCCGCTCGTGATGAGGTCGCTCGTTCCTGGCCGGGCTGTGATGCCGGGGACCATTCGTCCCGTACATGTCTTCGAGCGCGAAGAACGGCTCGGCTATTTCTTTTAAGGCCATGAGGGTCCCAGGCCTCCTCTCCACGATGGCATCAGCAAACTTTTTGCTCACATATTGCTTGTGATCCACAGCCTGAAAGAGCACTGGGATCAAGAAATCCATCGAAGGCCTCTCTACCTGTAGGATCTCCTTGTTGAAGCGGGCAAAGAACGAGCGCAGAGATTCGCTCTTGCCTTGCACCACGTTGTACAGGGCAGTGGGTGCGGTGACTGGCACTTTCAAAGAATTGAAGTGGTTGAGGAAAGCGTTGGCCAGTTCTTCATATGAGTGGATCGAGCGCGGCGGCAGTCGCTTGTACCACTCTTGAGCCATTCCTACCAAGGAAGTGACAAACACTTTTGCCTAGTAATTGCTGGAATGCTCGTAGAGGTGCATAAGATGCACAAAGTGATCCAAGTGTTCAGCTGGATCAGTTGTCCCGTCGTAACGGTTGATGGAGGTGGGGACTTTGGCCATGCCTGCTTGGGCCATCAGAACTTCTTCGACGAGGGGTGAACCCCTCGCCAATGGGTGGTATTCATACGTGCCGAAGTTTTCCTCCGGCTCTTTGCGGCGGGGGACCTTTGGTGGAGGGTCCCTGGTACGGGTGCTTCTGGCGTCAACCCGTTCATCCCGACTAGGGGAGATCTGAGTTGAGCGCCCTCGTGAGAGCTGTCCCACAATATCCTTGAGACCCTGCAGCTGGTCTTGCACAGCCGCGAGGATGTCAGGATTTACGTCTACCTGCTTGTCTCCGTGCCTGGGGGCTCGTGAGCCCCTCCTGGAGACATGAGAGTCCCCTTCATTATCATTTACCCGTTCTGTGGGCTCTTTATTTCTGCCCATGGAGGGACGCTCGTTGCCCTCCTGCTGTGGCACTTCTCTGGCTGGAGGTGGTGGTGGTTGTGCCCTCAGGACAGCCTGGGCTTCTCTGAGGGGAAAGTTTTGTTGTCCGCCCAAAGGGGCTGCAATTTGAGTGGCCTGCCCAGAGGGAAAGTACATGGAATGGAACCTTTCCCATGCCCCCTGAGCCGCCTGAACCTCACATTGGGCATAGAGAGCCCTTAACTGTTGCGTGGTTAGTGGAGGTAACTCCACTCCTTCGATCTCCCTGGGGATGGCCACCGGGAGCTGGATCTGACCAGCTTGATATGGCGGGACCGGCGGCATCATCACAGCTGGAGTGAGGGTATACCCAGGTGGGGGCATCATGTAACTCTGTATTCCGGGAATCACCTGGGGATGGACCCAGGGATTCTGAGTATGTTGCGGAGGAACAGGGAGAGAAACTCCTTCAGCGGCGGTGGGAATCTGCGGTGCCGGCGGTGCAGGTGGTGGTGCAGAAGACTCTGCTTGTGGAGTCACTCCTGCGGCGGGGAGTGCTCCACCAGTGGCGACGGAAGGTGGCGGGGCTCCACCCATAGCGGTGGAGGGAATAATGATGTTTGCATCCTGGGAGGCGTTATCTCCTCCTCCCACAGCTCCAGATCTCGTAGCAACCATGACTGTTGAAGGTAAGGATGTGCTTGTTTTTCTACCAACAAAAAGAAAGGAAGAAGATGGAGGACTGGTTTCCCACAGACGGCGCCAAAAATGATGGGTTCAGAAATGGGCGGATCTGAATCCGATCACTTTATGATTTGTATTTTGCGGAGAAAACCACCGGAGCTTCGCCGGAAATGAAAAGGGGGTTCTACCTGTTGGGACAAGCACAAGAAAAGTCAGAAGGCCAAGCTGGGGGAACTGGGGGTGATACCCAGTTTGGCTCTCCGACGCTCAAGTCAGTTCAAGGTATGAAGAAATGTAAGTTCAGTCACAGTTGCAGTGATGAAGAATGCTTACCAATGTAGAAGATGACTTTAGCTATTTATAGTTGAGGGTCAAGGGCCCTTTGGTCATTTGCCCCAAGTGGTCCTGGCCGAATGTTGCCCTAACACGTGGCGCCGTGAGAGAGAGACCTAGGAGGAATCTTCTGCAAAAGCGGCCAAAAGTTGGTGTAGGCAACAGTGGCAGGTGCGCGGGCATGTACGATGTGTCAGAGAGCCATTTGGGTGGTTGGT
Organism: Lantana camara; assembly: GCA_037501455.1. NCBI lineage: Eukaryota > Viridiplantae > Streptophyta > Magnoliopsida > Lamiales > Verbenaceae > Lantana > Lantana camara. The sequence continues at coordinate 93,577,362 of CM074857.1, read as the reverse complement.
AACGAGGGCTTAAGAGCGCGCTCGTGTCAACCTGGAGTATCGGAGGCCAAGATATCCGCTGAGGGGATGAAGGCTCTAGTTCAGGCGACGAGCCAAAGGGAAGGCCACTCTGAGGGAATGTGGCGCTCGAAGAGGGCTTCCTTGGCATGTGGTCGTGCCAATCATTTAGCATGTAGGACGCTCGTGGAGTGACAGCGCTCGTTGGGCTTAACTCCTGAAGAGAGAGGGCGCTCGTTGGGTTTAGCGCTCGTGTATTGATGGTACAGCCTTGGGGAGACAGGTGTCATCATCTCAGCAAGGCCACGTGTCTTACGTGGGACGATCGTAATTTGACCCCATCAATATTAACCGAGAAGACAAAAAATAATATGCCAATCTTAACTAAAGTAGGCTCAACGACACGATATACAAAAAAAATAGAACGATTACTAAATTGATAAATTCACAAACTAACTTATTTGTTTTCTCTCTTTTTCTATCAAATATTCCATATTTTTTGTGTTTTTGTCAGAATAGTAACAATATAATGAGAGTGAAATTATTAAAAAATAAATAAAAAGAAAAAACATTACATTATTCATAAATCATAAGGAATGACAATAAATTAATCCGTTCGCTAGTATTATAATCGTAACTACTATTGTAATTATTGCGAAAATAATGCGGTATACAAATATTGACAACAACAACATGAATTATGGAAACTATATATTAATGAAATGTAACATAATAGTAGCAAAATTTGTAAATAATTGTTATTTATTATTAGAGTAAATACCATGTTTTGTCCCTAAAATTTTAAGTTTGTATCACTTTAATCTCTAAAATTTTAAAAATAATAAATAAATACCTAATATTATTAATTTATTTCAAATTAGTTTCTCAACAACTTTTTCAATAAGAATATGGTTGGAAAAAAGTTTTTGTAATTGTTCTTGAACAATATCACTTTAAGCCTTGAGGATACAAGACAAAAACACTCTTATTAATCACATATCGAATGTACATAAATTTTTTTTAGCCACATCGAAAAAGTTATTGAGGGACTAATTAATTTAAAACATATTAATAACACTAAGAACTTATTTGTTACTTTAGAAATTTCAGGAATTAAAATAATACAAATCCAAAACTTTAGTAATTAAATATGACATTTATTCTATTATTTAATAGACCTCATTTTTTTCAAAAAAATCAATATGTATTTCTAATACACTGATGCTCCAAAAAATGGCCCCGTATAATATCGGATACATGTCGAACATGAACACAGTTGAAACGTATCCAAAATAAAAAATAATAATAATAAGATACTATGTCAAATATGGCTAGAGCTAGACAAATTTTATAATTATACAAAAGTTTTTAATTTATTTTTTAATATTTTTAGAATTTTTTTGAAAAGAAAAGAAAATAATAAAACATATTTGAATATTTGGTATTATATATTTTAATAAATATATATCTTATATTTATAAAATATATTTATTTATATATATAATATAATCGTATCGTATTTTAAAATTTTAAAAAATTCGTGTTGTGGTATAGTATGGTATCCATATTGTAATAGCGCATCATAGTTATTTACTATTTAGTATACCTCATTATTTCTTACTATAATGACACGCAACACTATAATAAATGCTTGCAAATCCCAAGTTTAGCAGGAAAGGAAGAATTAGTCTACATCTACACTTCCCTTTTTCCCTTCGCATCTTATTAAACTCTCACCATTTTTGCTTCACACTCATCTGCTCTCTCTCTCTCTCTCCACAACCACTCACAGAGTCACAATGCTCTACTCCAGCCATCATCATCTCTAACACAAATGGGCAAAGCAACGAAATGGTTCAGGGGTTTGCTGGGTTTGAAGAAATCCGAGCCCAATTCCGACCCTACACAGAAACCGCCCCCCAAGAAAAAATGGAGTTTTGGCAGGAACAGCAAAGATCGCCTGAAATCCAAAACGGGCATCTCAACGGGCGGAGACAGCGATGAGGACGCTTCCAGGCACGCGATCGCCGTGGCCTCCGCCACCGCCGCCGTCGCCGAGGCGGCTGTCGCGGCGGCGCAGGCGGCTGCCGCGGTGGTGAAACTGACGACCGGCGGAGGGAGTGCATCTACGACGGGGAGTTCCGGCGGTTTGAGGTCCGCGGCGTATGTTAGTCAGAGAGGCGCACGTAACGTGAACCGCGAGGAATGGGCGGCCGTTATGATTCAGTCCCATTTTCGTGCTTACCTGGTAAGTTTCGTACGTGTGTATATATATATAGATAGATAGAGGAATATTATTTATTGTATTTGTGTGTAAAATAAGAAATTTGTGAACTCGTTATCTCATGAGGTGTTCATGGGGAATGTTCTTAGTTTATTGCTTCACATAAATGAGGAGAATTTGGAGTATTGCAAATTGTCGCGTAATTTTATCCTTTTTTCAATTTTAGTCCCATTATGTGTAGGCTATTACCTTTTGAGCTAAAAGAGTGATCTTTAGTCAAAATCCCCGTAGTGAAAAAAGATCTCTCTTTGGGACAAAATTTGAGCTAATATAAAAAATTTGTAACTTAATGTGTAATTCCCATAAACCAATAGGACCAGATTGCATGAAAAGAAATTCTAAGGGACGATTACTGCTTTATCCTTGCTTGAAGGCAATTGGGTTTGTTTGGAGTGGTTGAAATAGAGGAATTCTTGGATTGTAATAATGCTAATATATTTATGGCTCTACTCACCTAATTTAACATACATGTATATCTTATGATTATGTCCATTAACTTTAGCTTTGTGGGGTTGGTTATCATAAGGTGATGATATAAGGTGGGCGGCTTGAAGCCGTGTGGACCTGGGAAGATCTTGCACAGTAATTTTGAAATCTATTGCTTATTTTCGTTGTCCGTGCATAATGCAAATGTCGTTGTTGGGGGGGAGTTTTCAGGTGCTCTGTTTGAATTTGAATGACGTGCAAATTGTACTATAATTTGGGTTTCTAATAGTCTTGATTCTTAATGAGTTTTGACATTTTGAACATGTTGCAAGAGTTCTTGTCTCTTTGTCTGTGCCAACTTTCTTTCACCTTTTCTTCAAAGTTGACATTCTGTTTGGGTTGCTTTTTTTTTTTTTTTTATATATCCCATTTATTTGGGTTCGAGTCCGGTCGGATCGGGTAGTTATAAAGTTGTTTCTATAAATGGTAACTTAAATCGGTGGAACTCGAAAATGAGATTTTTAGTTAAGGTATCATAGTGTCGAACCACTAAGATTCACTATGGTTGTTGGGACGGAGTTTGAGAAAGAAAAAAAGTTGGGAAGTTTTTGGTGGACTTGTGTGTACTTGGGATGGGAAGAAGTTGAGATGTGAATATTGGGCATAATCTTAAATCTGTAAAGAAATTGGATTATAACTTTTGCTCAACTACCATGAAACTTACCTTACAATTAACAATACTTAATATTCTATTCACACATGGCTTGGTAAAAGGTGCAGAAAATTGTTGATCTTTTTACACACTTTATCAATGTTTGCTGAAAAGTGAAAAAAGTGATGTTCTTTTGGATAGTTTATCAGTTTATCTGAATCTGAGCTTCTTGGTTACTTTTACTTCACTTTAGTGTAATGGTGAGATGTCTTGTTAAATATCAGAAGCTTTTCCTTTAATAAAACAGAAAAGGTTTCAAAAGTGAAAATCTAATCTTTTCCCCACCAATCTTTTTGGAACCATCATTAGGTGCCTTATAATTTATTCATTGGACATTGCAAGAATGTAGTTTATTGAATCTCATCAAATTTACAAGATTATTAGTTAGATGTGACGGAATGATTATTTTGGTTTTTGACTCGTATTTTGTAGTCAAGAAGAGCTTTACGGGCGCTGAGAGCTTTGGTGAAACTTCAAGCATTGGTAAGAGGTCACATTATGAGGAAACGTTGGGCTAATTATCTGAGACAGATGCAGGCCATGTTACGAGCGCAAGCAAGAGCTCGTGCAGGACGAGCTCTAATTTCTGAAGCCACAAATTTAAACATGAAAGTAAGAAATTATCTTCATCTGCCTGTCAAAGCTAAATTTATTTGGTTGATGGCTTTATCTTATGATCTTCTGCTTAAAGCTGAGAATTGGCAGTTTAAAATTTGCTAAATCACATGTAGACGACCCTTTACATTTGATTATTTGTACGGTTTGAAAAATTACACATAGACCTCTGAGCATAGGAACCCCCTGCAGAGAGGTACCCATTTAACCATTGTTAAAATGATGTGAATAACAAAGGCAAATTACATCGAGACCCCCTCAGGGTTGATGTATTTACACATAGACCCCTGCAGCAATTACACTGCCCAACTCAAGGTGGGAAATACGGTCAGATGTTGTAAAAATACTATTTTGGCCTTGGTCACAATAATGGGATAAGAAAGGCAAATCACATTTACACCCTCTAATATTTGATGTATTTATACATAAAGCCCTGTTATTTCAGATATTACATATTTGTTCCATTTTCTAAACTTTAAACTGTTTGCATTAGGAGTTTAATAAGTATCCTTATGAGTTTATAATTTATATATACACGTTCAATTTGTAGAGCCCTCCTTCACCTGAGATATTTGAGCGTATAATTCAGAACAGAAGCATGAAAAAGCCCGAACAACTTATCAGACTGAAGGTCTGTTTTCAATCTAATGGTTATTCTGTATCAAAGTTTCTAAAAATAAAGCTAACCCCATATTCATCATACTTGAATGCAGAGAAATGGGTCGAAGTCAAACGGCAATATCATCTACGATCACGAAAAATCAGACCCGTCCCACCATCGAATGGCCGGAAGATCATGGGATGAAAAAGCTGAAAAGATTCTCGAAGTGGACACAGGGAAACCTCTCGCACCTCCAACGCGCAGAAACATCTCCCGTTCTTCCCACCTCAGCCACAGCTCCGACAAGTATTGTCAGACAACCACAGCTTTCAGCTCATCATCGGGCGAAGTTCAATCTTTGAGCCCTCTAAAATTTACACAGAAGGACATAACAGTCGATGAAGGTGCTTTCTGGACCGCAGAAAACAGCCCTCAGTACTATTCGGCCTCGTCCGTGGGGGGCAGCACCTCTCATAGGGGGGCATTCACCCCTCCCACGAAAAGCCTAAGCGGTTACTCCGACCACCCAAATTACATGGCTTATACTGCATCATCAAAGGCTAAGGTGAGATCTTTGAGTGCACCTAAACAAAGACAGTCGACTCAGTACGAGAGATCAAGCTCGATTAACAGATATTCTGTCCATGGATACGGTGACCTGAGATCTAATCCTCAGAAAAAATGTTACCCGGGATCCGGCCGGTTGGACGGCTTTGGATTTCCTGTTGGAGGAGGAGATTGTGGACGTTATAGTAGTGGCCAGTGGGTTCGATATTAGTTTTTTTTAATCTCTTGGTTGTGTTATATATAGCTAATTATCCCAAGAATAACACAAGGGTTGTGTTTTTGTGAATTTAAAATGGGGAGTGGCTTTGTCTTTGTCTTTCTTTTTTTATTTGGTTTGGGGGTTAACTTTGTGTGTGAAGATATATGATGTGATTATAACATGTCCGGTTTGGCATGCTAAGTTCTCTTGTTATTTCTTTACTGGGTTGGTCTAGTTATAATTGTCAATCAAAGCTATGAATTTGAATTCTTGGGGAGAAGTTAAGCAGAGAAAGTTTTAGTTCAAATTCGATTCGATTGAACTCAATTAATAGACACAATTATTAAACAACTTGTGTTGGATGTGAGAGACATATAAATTCGTGCTAAAAAGGGGCTTTTATTAGAGCAATAGTAATGCTATATTTGAAGGGGCTCGGACGTGCATTACTGCGTAAATGCTTATTATTACAACGCCCGCCCGCACACCAACATAAATTCTACTGTAAAATCTCCTTACGAATTTTAAGACACAACAACCCCAAGGACCAATCATCAACGTCGATCCAATTTGTATATTTAAAAGTTTTTAACATTGAATCTACATGGAGACACAAGACGATACGAATTGTCTCATAAATGAATTTATAAAGCTCCTACAAGATAGGGAGTTGTCGTTAACCTTTGAATTTTTGGTAATTTTATCTCATAATTCCTTTTAATTTGTGTTTGCATATTCTGGAGCTGCAAGTATTTTCCGACCGAATTAAAAGGAATATTCCCTTCAAATTATTTTTTCATCAACACAATTATTCAATTTGCTATGATTCCTCTATCAATTTTTTAATTTCGTGCATATTTAATAAAATCCCTCACAATTGTTATGTGAGTGTCGAGTTGGTTTCGTTCTTAAAGAATTAACCAAAATATTTTTTCAGTTCTGCACAAACATTCTAATCATAAAGATTATGTTATAGGTCTCGTAGATGGATTTGCAAACGGTAAAATGCATCATCTATATCTATACCATATAAAAAAGGAAGCGTTTTTTGTCTCACAAAGCAGTCGGCGGTTATCTAAGGCTTGGACACCAATTTTTTAGTGTTCCAAATATACCCCTAAAATTTTATTGTGTTTGAGGACTAAATCGGAATTTAAGACTGTTCACAATTCCACTTAAGACACGATTTCAATCTATTTTTTCTTATTATCTATATTTTAAAATTACAAAGAAAAATCTAAATTTCTTTTTATCATTATCCATAAAACTTAAAGAAAAATTTAAAATTCTCACGATCTAAAACTTCTTTTTGTCATCATTATATATATTTCAAAACAAAGTATCAGTTTTTCTCCCATCACTAATAACTTCCCTTTCGTTTTTCTATTTTTCTCCAACTAATAACTTTTTCTCTATTCTTCAATTCTTAGGTCCATGCCCAGGTGCGATCTTCACATGACAAATAGGAACAATGGCTTGAGATTCAACTCTAGTTCGACTTGCCAACAGGGGTTGGCCAAGTCGCTTTAGGGTTCTTGCTCAAAGGAAATGACCCGGGTTCGAATCCCTCTTGTCACTTGGGGTGTGTGTGTTTAAAAAAAAAAAAAACTGGTTCGACTTTAGTGGTAACTAGGGACACTTTTGGTACGTATTTATAGAACAGTTTAATTTGTATTTTGCAGTAACTAAAAGATATTCAAATTTTGGTGAATTTGCTAGCCAAGTGCGTATGAGCCGTAAATTTATTTAGTAAATCAATTTACAAATAAATAGTATGTTCAATTGATAAATTTAATGCTTTTAATTGCGAGATAGATATTACTGTAATTTTTGTTTTGATTTTCTTCCATGTAGATTTTGCCAGGTAAACATAGGGTGCGAACATCATTTAGATAAATTTTTTTTTATGCACACAGAAACGTGCGGGGTGACTAGTCTGGGAATTATAAAAAGAAGTCGATGCAAAAATAATTTGGACAGAAATAGTTTTAAGAAAAATTAGTAAAAACAATAAGCATTCTACATTAAGTATATTATTATCTAAACTATTGGGATCTTTGTTTTGGCCCCATTTTGGGTTTTTTTTTGGTGTCATTTTTCAGTTGATTTCCGGCCCTCCTTGTTTTGGGTCTGATTGATTATGTTTGCTTAGGATCTCTCCTTTGTAAACTTTTTGACGTGGTTTTATAAGATCACGGGAGTGGTGTCCCGAATAAGGGCTGCGGCCCATACTGCTTAAAAATAAAATAAAATAAATTATTATCTAAATATATTTAATAATTGAATTATTAAAATAAAATTATTTAAAATATTATTTTTTAATTTTAAATATAGTAATGACACCTCAATTAAAACCGTAATTTTTTTAGTTAGAAACTCTCATGGTTACATTAAAAATTTTATAGTTTTAAATTAACAATCACATATAATGCACAATTATTTATAAAAATATTGTTTTATTAAGTCGTATTATGATCGTGTCAGATATCATATCAAATGTTTCTCATTTGTTAATTTTAAAATTTAATTTGTATTGTATCATATCTGTGTATAAGCATAACTCATATACAAAAAACTATAAGATAAATTGTAAAATTAACATGAAAAATTAAATTATAGTTTATATTTTATTTTATTTGACTCTGTATGTTTAGTTTGATTTGCAAATCGCTCATAATTTCTTTAAATTAAATGAGTCTTATTTCTACTTTATAGTTTATCCTAATTTACATAAACAAGTATTTTTAAGGAATTTAATACTTTATTATAAATATATAGTGTTAATGAAATTTAAACTAAGTCTAAAATATGAAGTTACAGTTTGTATTATGTACCAAGCAGTTAAAATTACAAATTATTACCCACCAAATTAAAAAACTGCAGATTCACTTAAATCGATTCGAATTCAATTGAAATAGTTCAATATTAAATTTTTTACTAATTATGTATCTCTATAAGAGAAGTTTTATAAATTTATATGAAAATTTTAACATTCATATTAAAAATTGAGGGTTTGTAATTTCAATTTTATGATTATTTGTTATGGAGAAAATTATTGATTTCATCCCGTAAAGTAATCCATCTGCAATTTTGGTCCCAACAGTTGTCACTGTCTCACTTGAGGTCCCACAAGATCATTTTTTTCTAATTAAATTAGGTACTATTGACCAATTTCCGTCCAAAATAAACGTTTAACCATTAAAATAAATGTTGACCATTAAAAAAATATATTTGACCTTTTAAAAAATTGCTTTTAAGCTATTTTTATTTATTTATATTTTCAAACCTACCCCAAACTATTCAAATTCTATATTTTCACCCCAAACTATTATATGTATGTATCATATATATATATATATATATATATATATATAATATAATATAATAAAATATAATATTATATTATATATATATATATATCATTTTTTGTAAATATATAATATAATATTATATATATTATAATATATTATTATAATATTATATAATATATACATATATATATATATAAACCAAAGATGCTTCTTTTCCAAACAAAAATAAGATTTCTTGGTCATAATATTGAAAAGGGAAAAATAATTCCTATTAATAGAAGTATGGAATTTGCTTCTAAATTTCCTAATCAAATTATGGACAACACCCAACTTCAAAGATTTCTTGGTAGTTTAAATTATATTTCTCCTTATTATAAAAATTTAGCTAAGGATACAACAATACTTTATGATAGGTTAAAGAAAAATCCTAAATCTTGGACAGAGGACCATACTCAAGCTATTAAAAAAATAATCAAGAGTAGAGTTATAAATCTACCTTGTTTAATGCTTGCTAATCCCAATTGGGATAAGATTATTGAAACAGATGCCTCTGATATTGGTTATGGAGGTATTCTTAAACAAAAATCTCCTCATAACCAACAAGAATATCTTGTTAGATTTCATTCGGGAAAATGGAGAGACAGCCAAAAGAATTATGCTACTATAGCAAAAGAAATTTTGGCCATTCTTAAATTTGTTTTGAAATTCCAAGATGATTTCTACAATAAAAAATTTATAATAAAGACTGATTGTCAAGCTGCCAAATATATGGTTAATAAAAATTTTGACCATCAAGTTTTCAAGCAGATGTTTGCTAGATGCAAGCTCAATTAGCTCCTTTTGATTTTCAAATTTTTTATAAAAAATGAACTGACAATAGTCTTCCTGATTTTCTAACGAGAGAATATTTACAGAATGGGTGAAGTTGGAAAACTTTCAGAGGATATAAACGATCTTTCTCATAAAGCCATCAATTGGAAAAAAGTCGAAAAGATTCACAATTATGTGAAACAATTAGTGTTTATAACACAAGAGTTAAATAGAGATATTATCTATTGGAATGATAAAATCCATTATGAGATTCTAGGAAGGATGAATATTGACTACTTTAAAAAGAAAAGTCTTTTTGAAAGAGCTCAGTGTTATATTGCTGAAAGTTCGGTTCATAAAAAAAAAGTCCTCAAAAGGATTAATTGGTATATTGCTTGATTTCTTACACGTATGGAGTCTTCTTCTAAAAAGAAAAAGTGAAGATTCAATAAATGTTTTCAATTGGGATAAGTTTAAATATGATTTTATTCCTCCCCTAACAGGTCCATTTGATATTAGGACCAATATTAAAAAGCCATATCCTTTGATTTATATGAATCTTAAAGGGATTCCTAGGCTTATAGCAGCCCAAAGATATCTTGAAGCAACTATTCAAGAGACAAAAGCTTTATGCTATTTCCTCAATAAGGATCATGGTTTAGAGAAATAAATTAATGAAGATAAAGAACAGCTTAAAATTGTTAAAGCTCACTTACAAAAGCTAATAGCTTAAATTATTCTATTTCAGGATGCTACCTCGAGGAGGAGGCAGAAATTCCTCTAATAGAGGAAGAGGTGGAAGAATCATTGCTCAATTTGGCAACCAGAAGCTTATAGCTACTAATATTGTCAATATTTCATCATCATCTTCAAGTAATACTACAAAAGATGATCCTTTATACAAGGAGTTTTTGGAATATAAAACCAAGCAGGGGATTAATAATCAATCTGCTTCATTTTATGCTAATATAGTAGCAGAAGAAGAGGTCGAATCTGAAGATTTGCTATATGAGCAAAATATTCATAACGAGTTAATATTACTCTTAGAAGACAAAGACTTAAGATGGAAAGATAATATCTGGTAGGGCTGTTAAAAAAAAGACCATAAACCATAAACTGAAAATCGAACCAAACCAACCGACTGAACTTGTTTCGGTTCAGTTTTCGGTTGCCCATTTTTCAATATTTGGTTTTTTGATTTTTTTCGTTTCGATTGACCAGTTAAATCGAACCGAATCGAACACCGAATGCCATTTTGTTTTTTATATATATTTATATATACAGTGAGAATTACATCTGATTACCCTGCATTTAGGTCTAATTACAACACAGTCTATCATTATCGGGAAATTGCATTTTAGTCCCTATAAATCTGTTTGGTCTGATGTCCCTTAACGAAAATTTTAAAAGTACACTTATGCCCCTGACGGTTTTATGAGTGTTACAATGAATATATGACCACAATTACAAAATCATCCCAAAAGTTTACAAATATATACAAAATGATCCCTACAAATTATAAATTTAACAACAAATCAGGGGTATTTTTGGAATGACATACTGGAACCCTAGGGACCACAAATGGTTCTCAAAGTTAGGGACTAAAATGTAATTTCCCGATAATGATGAACTGCTTTGTAATTAGGCCTAAATGCAGGGTAGTCAGATGTAATTCTCCCTATATATAAATATACTTTATATTTTAATTATTCGTCATTTTGCTGTTCAAAATATCCCAACTCAAATACTCAACCCTAGCCGGCGACAACCCACCACCAGAACATCAGTTCATCATCCAGATACAACGCCCACTGCACCAGTGCCGACTTATAAATTAGCACAGCCTTGGCCTCAAGTCGCCGCCTTTGCTGCGAGCTGCTTTTCTCCATTGACACATAGTAGAAATTGAAGAATAAGAAAAAATGGCCAAAAGCGAAATAGTTACCGTCTCTGTAATTTGGTTGGACTGATGATGCCTCCCATAACATTTTGCAGCCAATCAATTTTCACATTTTTTAGAAAATCTCAACTCTGTTTTGCCATTTTGAGATCTGGTTTTCCGCTTTGAAAAGTGAGATTTGGTTTTATGCTTTGTAAAGTTGCTGCGATTTAATTGAATTGGCGGTGAGAGACCTGAACTCCAGGTTTTTCTTTTCTTTTTCTTTTTTTTTTAATATTTCCAGAGTTCGATTTTTTGACCAAAAACCGAAACTGAATCGAAAAAATCCTGTTAAAATCGAATCGAACCGAACTGAACCGAATATGGTTTGGCTCGGTTTCGGTTTAGGATTTTGAAAACCGAATTCCTCGATTAACCGAACCGAAACTTTGGCCCAAACTGCCAATTGAGATGCCGAAGTGTGATGGTACGGACCCGTTGGGATGGCTCTCTTAGGCGCACGAATATTTCATATTTTACGGGCTCCAGGAGAATTCACGGTTGGTTTCGATGGCGTCAACACAACAATTTATTGGATTCTTGGCAGGATTTTATCTCCAAGTTTATGTGTCGTTTCGACCCGCTGAATTATGTGGATTGTTTCAGATTTTTAGCGAAGGTGTAGCAGATCGGATTGGCGACAAGATCGGTTTTGGATTATCAAATGGCCTTTGAGAAGGGTGTGGTGGAATCTAAGGACGTTTCCTCTGTTGAAATGGCATCTGAAGAAAATACTCATGTAGTTGAAGATGACAAATCTGCAATGGCTCTTAAAAAAGATGTCGATCATTGTGAAGAAAATTCGAACAGTAATGATTATGTGGGAGCTGCGACTGAAAAGGTAGAAGGATCTTATGTGAAAGAACAAGTAATTGATTATAAATTGGCTGCTGCCCAAATTTTGGAAGACTTATCAAAAACCAACTCAATAGTTAATGATTCTGCTTGGTAAGATGCTGAGCTCAATCATGATAAACTTTCCCCATCAATGGCCACTTGTCAAGATCCCCGTATCACCTGTAGTTTTTGAAGCAACTCCTGAGCAGCCAATTTCGAAAGAGCCAACTTCTGTAATTTCAGAAACAACTCCTCATGGGTCTCTTGATGCCGCCTCATGGGAACCGGCGGGCAATTAGACGGGTTGTTCCCGGATTACACCTTGAGGACAAGGTGGTCCTTGATGGGCAAGGGACTTATATGGACGGAGATACACAAAGAAGAGTAGGGACCGGATAGATTGATACAGTAAGGATCAGATAGATTGATACAATATTTAAGATATGCATTAGAATTAGAATTCTGTTTAGAGGTAGATTAGCTCTTTTATTATTTACGTAATTTTTTCCTGATAAGAGTCATATTGTGTTAGGGATGTCTTCTTATATATTTTCTTTAGTGGTGGATGTCTTCTTATATATTTTCTTTAGTGGTAAGAGTCAAATATCATCAATAATAATAATTTCAATTCCTTCACTATATTCTAAAATCGCTTCTCTCCCTAATCTTCAACCGCCCGGTTGATCTTGCCGGAACAATCTCTCCCTTCTCCCCTATTTTCTTACGAGCCTGAGACTGCTCTAAAGTCTCTTGGGATACGAATACGTATCACTCTTTTACAGCTGGATCATATAAACAACGAACTCATTTTGAGAATATACTCAAAGTGACAGGGTCCTACGAATTTAATCATTTTTATGCAGGAAAACAAACTAAAGTTTATAGCTTTATAAAGTTATTATTAAGTAGATAATATCTGCAGAAGAATGGGGTATTAGTACTCTTAGAGAAAGAGAATATAGCCTCTCTAGTTCCCAAGTTACGATAAAATTCAATTATTAGGATTATGTGGAAACATTTCATAAAGCTTTCATATATCAGAATGCAATTCATAAGCATTCATGGTTTTTTAAAATATGTCCAAATGTTTATAGCAAGGACATTCCAAATTGGTTATACCAATGGTGGTTAAGTTTTGGCCCAACAACAAAAATCTTACCTAATATTTTCCAGGAATTATATTCCCAATGGATTGATATTTCACCCAAGCAGATTGAAGCAGAAAATAATGATAAATGGATTGAAGGAATGCCTTCTCTACACTTTTTTATGGAATTTGGGATTCCATGGATTTGGAAATGAGAACCAGAAATTGGTGAAACCCAACAAAAAATTCCATGCATATGGAGAACTTTTTATACAAAGTTCTGGAAAAAGGTGATAAGATCCAATAGAGATGGATGTGTAGAAGGACAGGAAACCATTGATAATATCAAAGAGAAAATCACTCAATATCAAGAACTGATGGAGAAAAATCAATCTCCAAGTCTTTCCAGTGTTTTTCAAAGAAATTACAATTCCAGAGAGGACAAATCACTGAAAAAGAAAAAGTTACTTCTTATCTGAAAGAAGTAAAAAAGGATTTAATGAAAATTTTAAATTGTGAATCACAATCAAATGTTTCAATGAAGACATCATCAGAAGATGAAGAATTTTGCTTATCTGGTGAGGCACAGAATCCATACGAAGATATGTTCGATGATATTGAACAAGTGATTCAAAAATATTTGAAGAAAGAAGAGAAAGGAAAAGCAGCCAAAGGGCCCTGAGAGATCGACATATCAACAACCATCTCAATAATTCTTTCCAATATCAAAAAGAATCTTTTACTTTTATAAAGTTATGTATAGTACTTCAATAATGAAGTAAAAAGTTTAGATAGTTTTTAATTCCGGATTTCAAATTTGATTTTCTTGTCTATTTATAGGAAGTTTCAGCTTTGCATTAGGCAGAGCGAAAAATACCAAGTTTTCTTTCTTTGAGTTTGTAAGCTTTCTAATAATTTCTAGTGAAAAAATTTTGCAGTCCTGCAAAGACTGGTGGTCAGAAAAAATAAGTAAGTTACTTTACTTTTCTGTTCTTCATATTTCTGTTAATTAAGCCATTGCCAAATATGGCCGGCTAAACTTCATTGTGCTGAATAATATCATGTTACTGAAAACAATATTCATGGCAGGGTGTTATTAAAAAATATATATATATAGTACCAGATCGAAAATTTTTATTTTTGGGATGGTTAAAGTTAAAAAAAGCAGAGATTAGGTTTAATACCGAAGTCTGGATTCACCCACTCTGTTGCCATGTTTTAGGCGTTATTAGGGCTTGCCTCCATGACTGGTTAAGAACTAAATCTCTAGCCTGTTTTAATTCTATAAAATTACGCATGCACAGTATAATTTTTTTGATATGGTCTCACCAAATTATTTAATTTTTGCAATTAAATTTCCGCCTTAATAAAAGATCCCTTAAAATGGTGCGTGTATTATATATATATGCTAATTAAATATATAATTTAGATAATTTAAGGTTAAAATATAGAATTTAAATAGTTTGTGGTATGTTTGAAAACATAAACAAACAATAAGGGCTGAAAAATAATTTTTTGGGCAGCCAAACGTTTATTTTAAAGGTCAAACATGAGTTTTTGACGGAAATTGGTCAGTGGGATCAAATTTAAGGAAAAAAATGACTTTATGACCTAAAGTGAGACAGTGGCAACTGTTGGAACCAAAATTACAAATGGGTTACTTTACAGGATGAAATTAATAATTTTCTCTTTGTTATTTAATTATTAGCAAGTTTTTTAAATTCTATGCTGGAACTTCAGCAACTTCAGCAAAGGTAAAAAAATGAATACTTTGGGATGTGTAGGTGAGTCTACTGTTGAAGAAAATATACTTTTATTAAATACCACATGTTTTGAAATGAGAATCTTGTCCATAGAGATTTCAAAACATTTGTACCCATTCTGAAGCGAACTATATTCAATAAATATGCAATGATTGTTATTAAGATTAAGTTTTGTCCTACCATATGATGTTAAACAAGGACAACACAAGACGCCAAAAATCTTTAAAGGCAAGCTAGATGGCTCCTCATCATAAAATAAAACATAAGGATTATTAAACTTAAGCAAAGCAGTAGATAATCAATTGATAAGATATACCGGCGTGGCAAATGCATGAGTCCACAATGATGAAGTGAGGTTGCAATGTGCCAATAATGTGAGTCTAGTCTCCACAATGTGACGGTGTTTGCGTTCGACAACACCATTTTGTTCTGGGATTCCAGGACAAGGTTAACCGATGTATAATCCTACGTGGTTGAAAGTAGGACTGTAGGATATGTCTAATAAACTCTCCACCTGCATCACTTTAAATATATTTGACACACAAGGAACAAATATTTTCCACCATAACAATGAATTCAGGAAAAATAGAT
Source organism: Lantana camara (assembly GCA_037501455.1). Lineage (NCBI taxonomy): Eukaryota > Viridiplantae > Streptophyta > Magnoliopsida > Lamiales > Verbenaceae > Lantana > Lantana camara. The sequence continues at coordinate 93,561,623 of CM074857.1, read as the reverse complement.
ATAACATCAGATTTTCATTTTAAGGGATGAAATCAGGTAAATGATCTGTTGAAGTTACCAACTAACACCAAATAGAATCTAAAAATGTAGACGATAACCTTTTCCAAGCTGACAACTGATACATGGAGAATCTATTGGTGGTATAGATGGAAGTTCCAGTTCATGACGCATATGGTGTAGGACATGACTGAAAGGATATCTAAGACGAGCATGCCACAATTTAGTTGAACATTTATTGGCTGCAAAACAGACTTTACTTGGAGAATAACTAAGAAAATAAAGATCACTTTTATGGGGCTCTTGGTGGAGTAAACATTCACTCTTCATATCCTTAATATAATTAGAAGAAGTAAACAAAAATGACTAGTCATAAGTTATGACCAACTGAGCAACAAATAAAAGCCGTTCCGCAATAGATAGAAAAACAAGTGTATCACATTTAACCGAAGTACAAACATATCATTCCAATTTTGAAGTACCAGAATGAGATATGGAAAGTCCGGTCCCATTTTCAACCATAATACGATTAGTTCCAGAGCAAAATTTCTTACCAGAGACAACTGACAAGTGTGATGTAAGCGTGTGAGTAGCTCCAGTGTCAAGATACTAGTTTTGATCTGTGGCGTTTGAGGTGTACAAAACATTCATAGCTTGGACAGAAGTGTTAACAACATCATCTAGAACCTAATAATTGTTTGCTTTGTGATATAGGTGACCACATCTGAAGCACACCACATTTGACGAAGTACCAGTCCTACCAGTGGAACTTCCAGAGGATGCAGACATTCCAAAAGAGATTCTAGGAGAGAAGAATCGACAACGACCCCTATTTTTACAACTAATATCAAAAGGGAAACGATTCGATGTAGAGGTAAATGCTATTGATGAACGGGTGGTAGAGACGCCCAACTGAAGTTCGAAATCAAGCAACATACCACACAAAACAACAGAATATGGAGTTTTCAACTGTGACTCAATAGCAACAATAATAGGATCATATTCAGATCCTAGTCCGTGAAGAGTCCAAAGAATTAAATCGTCATCATCTAGCTGCTTTCTAGAACTTGCTAATGCCAATGACAAAGATTTGGCAGTTTGAATGTGCTGATGAACTGTCTTAAAGCCCTTTATAAGAGTCTACAATTCAATCTTCAATCGTGCATACAAGCACACAACTGGTACCATATATAAGTTCCACCATTTCTTAAGCCTCACATGCAGTTGTCTTGTACACGACTTGAGAGAGAACACTGTCCGATAATAAAATCAAGACCCATCCAAAAACCATTTGATCTAGATGATCTTATTTAGCACTATCGTCAAGAGATTCAATCAGTCTTGAAAAACTTCCATAAACCCGAGCAAATTCTGACAACGTAGAATTGGAAAAACTTGAGTTTCTCAAAAGAGAGAAAAAAGAAAACAAATGTATATTGTAGGAGGGAAAAAAAAATCTAGGGTCTGATATCATAAAAGGATATCGAATTTTCTGATACGTATTCGTATCCCAAGAGACTTTAGAGCAGTCTCGAGCTTGTAAGAATAAGGGGGTGAGAAGAGAAGATAATCCGGAGGACCGTCTGACCAGTGGAAAAATTGAGAAGAGAAGAGAGTTTGAGATAATTAGAGAGATTGAGAAAATTGTAATGTTATTGCTGATAATCAAAATAACGTGCCAACTATATATAATTAAAAGATACCCTAAACTACTTGACTCTTAAAGGAAAGATTACGTAAATAATAAAGACGTTAATCTACCACTAAACAGAATCCTATTTCTAATGCATATCTTAAATATTGAATTATATCGATCTATCCAATCCCTATTCTTATTCTCTCAATGAAAGCACCAATGATACGTATAGGATATGAACGTATCGAAGGAGACTTCGGAGTAGTCTCGGACTCGTAGAAATATAGGGGAGAAGGGAAGGTTCCGGCAAGACCGACCTGGCGGTTGAAGGGTTTGAGATGAGAGAGAGAATTCAGATTTAAAGATTAGGAAATTTGAAGTTGTTATTGCTGATAATCAAAATAACGTGCCAACTATATATAATTAAAGGGTAAATCTTTCTTTGCACCCCAACCTTTGGGGTGCGTTACACTTTGGTACCCACCTTTGATTTTTGACAAATCAGTACCCAACCTTTACAATTTGTTTAATTTCAGTACCTAGGTCAATATTCCGGCCAAAATCTCAGGCCAAGGCACAGCACGTGTAACACACGCGATTTTTTAAGGGCAATTTAGTCTTTTCATTTTTTTACTAATTAAGAAATTAAAAAACACAAAACAAAAAACAAAAAACAAAAAAAAAAGAAAAAAGAAAATATATGTCTCCGGAAAGATGAAGAAAAGAAAAATCTGGAGAAGAATCATAACTGCAAAAGAAAAAGAAAATGGAAGAACTCAATCTGGAGAAGAATCTTAGCCGTAATTGCCGCAATTCGTTTCCGCCGCCACAGAGGCGGAGCTCGAACGGCGCTCTGGAGATCAAATAGGCATACAAAGAAAGAAAGAAAGAAGTCCAGATTTGGTTAGAGAAAAAATAGGGGAAAAAGAAAAGGGAAGGAAGAGATCGGAGAGCTTGTTGTGGCTGGATTGTGGTGGTTGGTGGCGAGCTGCTGTGGGTGAGAGGTGGAGAAAGAGAAGGCACCGGCAACCCAGATCTGAAAAGGTACGAAACCCCCTTTTTCTTTATTCGTCGTCGCCGTTCTCCATCGGCCTCTCCATTTTTGGCAATGACCTCTCCACTCTCAAATCTCTCTCTCTGATCCCCGCCCTCACCTCACCGCGGAGGTGGTGTTTTCTTTTGATTTTCACAAGAAATTCTGCAACCACAACAAAGTCTCTGCATAAATCGAGTTTCCGAACCAAAAATTTATGGACAAAAGGTGCGTAAGTAAAGGTGAAAAACACGAATCAATTACTTCCAACACTACAAAGCCTCCTCCTTCGCTTCTGTGTCCTGCGTAATTGTTTGTAAGGAGGGATTGTGAAATGGATAAAAAGGGGGTTCTTCTCCAGATTTTTTTTCCAGATTTTTTTTTCTTCTCCAGATTGTAAAGGGGTTCTTCTCCTGCGTAATTTTTTTTCCAGATTTTTCTCCTTGGCTTCTGTGTCCTACGTAATTTTCGCAGTTATGATTCTTCTCCAGATTTTTCTTTTCTTCATCTTTTTTCTTCATCTTTCTGGAGACATATATTTTCTTTTTGTTTTTGTTTTTTTTTTGTGTTTTTTAATTTTTTAATTAGTAAAAAAATGAAAAGACTAAATTGCCCTTAAAAAATCGCGTGTGTTACACGTGTTGTGCCTTGGCCTGAGATTTTGGCCGGAATATTGACCTAGGTACTGAAATTAAACAAATTACAAAGATTGGGTACTGATTTGTCAAAAATCAAAGGTTGGGTACCAAAGTGCAACGCACCCCAAAGGTTGGGGTGCAAAGAAAGATTTACCCATAATTAAAAGATACCCTAAACTACTTGACTCTTAAAGGAAAGATTACGTAGATAATAAAGACGCTAACCTACCAATAAACAGAATCCTATTTCTAATGCATATCTTAAATATTGAATTATATCGATCTATCCAATCCCTATTCTTATTCTCTCCTGATACAGTGTATCTTCGTCCATATCATTTTCTGTATTGACTTCTCAAAAAATTTACAAGATATATAATGATACACCCAAAGAATTACTATTAATGTATTAGAGTTATTTAAGAGATGTTAAAAGAAGGAGCAGTCGCGAATAACTCCCCATCAGTTTGGATATTTTTACTTAACTCCCCATAAATTTATACTACATAATAGGATATAAATATTGCATTAGAACGTTTTAATACTACATTATGTGAAAATTATATAACATATTTTGAGAGTTAGAATATATTTATAACACTTTTGGATACAACATACTACTAAATTTATACTACAAAATAGGATATAAATACTGTATTATATCTGATAACGCCGGAAATTGGTCGCCTTCGAAAGTGTGTAATCGGCTTCGAATCTCCGACGAATCAATTGAGTGTGGGTTCTTTTACCAAATCCGATTGTTTGGATTGAAGAGAGTTGAGTCGAGATTTCGGCAGAGTTTCGGTATGTATTTTTGTGTCTCTCCCCGACTCTGGTGAAAGAAGTGATATTTATATTCATGGTTTGAATTGGTTCGAGTTCGATTTGATTTAGTGGGCGCGAGAATCGCGGACCACGTACTTAGGTCGTGGGGTGGTTGGCGAGTGGGGATAACCGTCGACGTTTGGCTCGTGCTAAGCGCTCAAGAGCGAGCGCTTACACGCCGAGCACTTACAAGTCGAGCTCTTCCCTTAGCCAATTTTAAGGGGTTATGCTTAGTACTTACGAGCTGGGCCCTCGACAGAACGAGGACTTCCCTTAGTCAATTTTAGGAGTTATGTCAAGCACCTACGAGCTGAGCACTTGGTAGAACGAGGGCTTGCCTTAGCCAATTTTAAAGGATATACTAAGCACTTACGAGGTGAGCACTTGGTATGACGAGCCCTTGCCTTAGTCAATTTTAGGAATACGAGGATCAGGGATAGTCTAAAATACGAGGAGGTTACTTAGTCATTTTTCGGTACAATCATTTGCCCCCCCGCTCCTCGAGTACGAGGCGTGCGAGGTGCTCGTGGAGCGAGAATGTCGAGTCCTAAAATTTCGAAATTTCTAAGCATTTTTCGCGTCGTTCGTTACCGTACTATTCCGTATTTTAGGGTTTTGACTTTTCAAAGATTTTCAACTAGGGTTTTAGCTTTTTCACCATAGTAATTTTGAACTCAATTTTACCAAGCAGTACTGTTCATCCCCTTTGCCAAAGAATTGTTAACCTGCGTCTTCAGCTGCATAAGACCTGACCGGACTTCCATCGCAGCGGCGGCGGCGGCCCATCACTTTCGGCGACAGCAGTGCGTCACTCCCGACGACGGTGGCGCCGGTTTTATCTAGGCTCTGTGACGAAGTCCTATTTTCAACAGGTCAGGTTCCAAGTGGGTTTTTCGGGATCTAGAGTTGTCGGCATCTTTTTATAGCAGCAGCGCACGAGTTTTCAGCACCTTCGGAGTTGAACGGTGGGTGAGGTTCAGCGCCGGGGCTTCCGACAAGCTCCAAAGGGTTCAGCGCCTGCCGGGTCCGCTCGTTGCTGACTGCCTTAGCTCCTGACTATGCGATTTCCGACGGCTTTGGGGTTGTGTGGCGATGGAGCTTCGAGTTGTTTAAGCCAAGCTCACAGCGATTCCGCCAGCTTTGATGAACCAGATCTGGAACAACGCCGGTAAAATTCTCTGTTTTCAGGCTTACCATTCGAATCGATTTCTCGCCGAAGCTGCGTGTGCCTTCGTTACTTTTCCAGATCTTCTGGCTTGCTCAAGTTTTTTGGAGTTTTTGCTTCCGACGACTTCGGAAGACTAGATCCGGTGAGTTTCTTGCTCTTTAATTTCTAAAAGCTTTAAAAACTTCCAGCAACTTTGTCTCAATCGTAGTGACCTCAAGTCAGAAATTTTCTTGGCATGTACGCAGCTCCTTAAAGGGATATTGAAGGTGCCTCATCCCATTTGTATTCTGGAAGAATTTAGAGAGAGAAGCAGGTTTGTTGGATTTGCAGGGTTTGCTACTTTGCTTGAATATTAAATGAGGATTTCCACCGAATGACCGCCTAATTCCACGTTTGGAAATATTTGATTAATAATAGGGATCATCACCAATTGTCTTCCATGAAAACTTTATTTGCTGTAGTCATCCCAATTGATTTGAATATTTGTTGTAATCATTACAATTTGTAATGATTTTGGACTAAAGTTTCCATGAAAACTTTATGCAGATTCTTGCATATTGAACTTTAATGGTGGCCCCCACTCCAATTTACATATGACATCTTAGTTTTGATCAATTCTGGAGAGTCCAACTTGCTGCGTGAACTGCTTGGACTTGGTAGTTCTTTGAAAACGTTCTTCATTTTCAAGGTTGTGCGACGCCGAGATTTGAGGGAGAAAGATTGCACAAACTTTGGTTGGAGTGCTGTTCGAATCTGCTTGAGAAACGAGGGGGTGCCGCTCGAATTTTTAATAGTATTGAGGTAATTCCCGAGCTCTCTCCTTGAGTTATTTTCTTCGAATTATTTGGATTGGATTTTATATGTCGAGATGTTTTCCCTACCATAATCGTTATTCGTCGGGTTGGAATAGTGAAGTTGATATGAGTGACGAGCGGGGTGCTCGAATTGAAGGAGCTATTGAGAGCTCAAGTGTTGGTGTCGAGGCTGTTGAGGCCGAAGTGGACACCGCAGTAGAGGCGACAAATGAGGCCATCGGGGCCGATTGTGTTGTGGCTAATAAGAAAGGGGTTAGTTTCAACCCGTCCGAAACGTCGTCGAACATAAGTGATTCGGAGTTTGACGAGCTAAGGAGTTTGTTTCATATTCCGGACTTCTTTGAGATTATACGACCATTGCCTCACGAGAGGATTACTTCACCGCCTGAGGGCACTATAGCGGTATATACCGATGCATTTACCTGCGGTTTTCGGCTCCCGATTGGGTCCGACGTGCTTGAGTTATATAAGGCGACGGGGGTTAGTTTGAGCCAATTGGCGCCCAAGCTGTATGTGATAATCCATTGTTTCCTCGTGATCATGACGTGCTTGGGAGAGGTACCCTCGGCTGCAAATTTTGCAAAACTTTATAGGACTCAACGGTCTAGTCGATCGGCTGTCGGTGGGGCGGATGCTGGATACCTTTGTATCACGCCTCAGAGCGATGCTCCTTGTTTAGATGCTGACACTCTGTATGACAGGACTTGGAAGAGTCGGTTTGTATTCATTAGAAATACGAGGGGCGATTCGTGGGGTGTACCCGAGAAGTGGGTTATTCCTGGACAACGAGCTAAGAAAGCTCGAGCGGGGTCTGTCGAAGATGAGTCGAGTGCGATCTCAAGTGACTCGATAAAGACGTGGAAAGAATTGGGGTGTTTATCTGTCGTTAAACTGTTGGCTGAGCGAAATCTTTCCTGGGCTGGTATATCTCCCGTTTCGATTGGCTCCGAGCCGTTAGGTAGCTTTATTATCTTACAGCTTTGACTCATCTCTTTTCTGTTGTTATACTCCAGCTTTTGAGTTCGAAAATTCTAAGTATCCTGTTCGTGCTAATGTGCTTGTTTTGCGCTTTCCAGGCATCGACGACTTGATGAATGCTCAGGTGGAACTTGCGCTTGCACAGGCGGTTCGAGGGAACAAGGTCGTTCGGCGCAAGCCCGGGAAAAGAAAGCGGGCCACTTCGGATCAACAACATCCCAACTCTGAATGTGCATTGGAGCCGATCCAAGAAGAACCTATAGAACTGGCCCCCCTTGTTGGTGATAACGACGGACAATCTGATCCTCCCGTGCCTTCTCCAACTGATCTTGTTGCCGAGGGGTCCCACACTACGCACCCTAGAGTGAATAATCTTTTGGAAGAGAGGTGCTTGAATCATCGTGCTAGGGACGCCGAAGTGATTGTCGCTTTGGATAATTTTTCGCCTTTTACGAGCATGCCGACAGCATCGGGCACCTCTACACCTTTGGGGGGTGGAGCTAGTAGAGGAGAAGCGCCTAGCAATCAAGATTTGGTGGAAGCTTCCGACTCAGACAACGAGAATCAGCTGCCCGTTCATGACCAGCCCCGCGAGGTGCAAGGACTTTCTGATGCGATATTTAACTCGGAGCAGCTAGAGCACGATCTCCGGCGCTTGGGGCAAGTCGATTTTCAAACCAACCAGCTAGCTATGAGAGAGGGTGTCACGGTAGTTTCATACTTAGTCTTTTTGTCATTTTGTTTTTATACTTATGTCGATATGGAGTAACACGCTGAGCCCTTATACTTGGTGTATTTTCAGGATCTTATGCTGAGGATCGAGCACTCCTCTCGCTTAGCTTCTTGGTATAATAGCAGGAAAGTCATGTATAAGCAGCTATATAAGCGAGCCAAGACCGATCTCGATGCCCAAACTAAGGCTTCTGAGAGCCTTCGAGGCGGGTTCGAGAAGGCGAGAGAAACTATCCAGACACAAAAGAGTCAGTGTGCGAGGACTCAAGCGCTTCAAGACCAGGTGTTGGAGCTTAAGAAGGTGATCGAGGAGATGAAGGAGAAGTCGACGAGCGACGATCGCCTATTGGTTTTATCCAAGGAAAGACTCGACGGGAGTGAGAAGGCGCGCTTGGAACTAAACGTGAAGCTCGAGGAAAGCGAAAGAGAGCGTATGGAGTTGAGCGCGAAGCTTGAGGAGTGCGAGCTTGCCTCCGCTGCTCGAACTCGTTCGGATGTAGTCGAGGGGGTGAAGCGCTTCATGAGGAGTCCCGCATTCGATGTTGTTTGTGCTCTCAACAATGCTGATGGATTCCAGGCTGCTTTTGATCGTGCATATAACCAGCTTAACCACTTGGGAGCCATTTATGAAGATGCCGAGATTGATGAGATCGGTCTTCATAGGGACGACAAAATGAGGCTAATACTTGGCCGCGTGAGCGGACAAGATTCGACCTCAGGGGGTGCTAATGACGATGAGTTTGGGTTCGCCATTGCTGAGATTCATATTATAGATGCTGAGAGGAATGCTGCTCAGCCTGGGGGCGACCACGTTCAAATTGAAAGAGGGGCTCAAGACGAGCGCGAGTTGGCCGAGGCTCGAGGCGAGCGCGAGTTGGCCGAGGCTCGAGGCGAGCGCGGGGAAGTCGAGGCTCGAAGCGAGCGCGAAGACGAGAGTGTCATGGTCGAGACGACCGAATGGGCGGACGGCAACTATCAATGTACCGAGGATGACATCAGAGGTGCCGAGCAGATCACTGGCGATGTTATGGATCACATTGACGTAGATGCTCCTTAGGATGCTTTGTTTATTTCTTTTGCATTTGATGTAGTTGGGGACATTCGTAGCGTAGTCTGTTTTGCTTTTGCTTTGGAAGGGAGCCCCTCGAATTTGCTATGTTGAGGGCCCCTTAAACTTTGTAAAGCCATTGGAATGAAATGCAAGATATGTGCACAACACACTAATTTGAATGCATGTATGTTTGTACTTAGCTTTTTATGCACGTATTTGAAGATGTATGCAATTTGTATGAAAAATATCTAAGTATTGTGATCAAACTATGTCATGTAACTCATATAATTTGTATTGGGTAACGGAAATTGGCTAAGTGTTGTGCTTCAACGTTGTATATTTGAACCTTGTTACCAAATTTTTGAGGATTTTGTATCGAAGGGGCTTGGCTCCCCCCCTCGAGTAGGCTTCTTGAGCCGAGGTCATACTATAAGAAAAATTTGTCGGGTGTTCAAATACGAGATAAAACGAGCAAAGTTACGAGGTCTTCGCTTTTCATTGAATCAAACTGAACTGAACACTTGTGCAAATACAAATGTCTTTCTTTCCTAACGTAAGCCGAATGCAAACTAAACTGAATGTTAAAGAAAAAGAACATCATACTTAGAATAAAATGCAACAGATCTTACGCGTAGAACTTTTTCAAGTTGATCGCGTTCCAAGGCCTAGGCAGGGGCTTATTCTCCGCGTCCGCCAAGCGATAAGCATTGTTGGCGAGCGCTTCGATCACCTTGTACGGACCCTCCCAGTTCGGCTGGAGCTTGCCGACGTGTTGGGAAACTTCAACTTTTCTAAGCACCAAGTCCCCAAGTTGGAAGTTTCGCGGATTGACGCCTTTGTTATAGTGTTTGGCCATTGTTGCCTGATAACGCTTCATGTTTTGCCAAGCTCTAATCCGCTTTTCCTCGAGACAGTCGAGTTCGAGCGCCCTATTATCCTCGTTGGTGAGGGGCGCGAAGTATGCGACCCGAGCTGTCTCGTGGAGAATCTCAACTGGTAGAACCGCCTCAACTCCGTAAACAAGCAAGAAGGGGCTCTCGTTCGTGGCGGTTCGAGGGGATGTTCGGTATGCCCAAAGAACACGAGGAAGCTCCTCGGCCCATTTGGTCCTCTTCCCGTCGAGGACGGTCTTCAGATTCTTCAAGATGATTCGATTAGTCACTTCGGCTTGCCCATTTGATTGTGGATTGCCGACCGAGGAGAATCGTTGTTCAATTCCAAGCCCATAACACCAATCTACTGTTCGCTTGCTGATGAACTGAAGCCCGTTGTCCGAGACGAGGACTCTGGGTACTCCAAAGCGACAAACGATATTTTTCCATATGAAGTCCTGAACAATAGAGTCAGTGATCTTTGCAACGGGTTCAGCCTCGGCCCACTTCGTGAAGTATTCCACTGCTACAATCGCATACAGCTTTTGAGCCTTTGCTAATGGGAACGGCCCAATGATATCGATTCCCCATTGGTCGAAGGGCCATGAGATCTCGTGACTTACCATTTCCGCGGCGGGTTGGTGGAGAATGTTCCCGAACTTCTGACATTGAGGGCATTTGCGAGCGTAGGCGATAGCGTCAGCGAGCAGGGTTGGCCAAAAGAAACCCGCTCGGGCTATCTTTTTTGCTAGCGCTCGTCCCCCCGCATGATTCCCACAAGTACTTTCTTCTTGGCCAGAATGAATATGTTTGAGCACTTCCTCGGTTTGTGATGGACGAAGGCATCTCTGGTCAGGCCCAAAGAATGATTTGCGAAATAATCTTCCATCTTCATCCAAAGTGTACCGGGTGGAGCGGTACCTTATCTGTCGAGCCTGAGTTCGATCCGAGGGGAGTATTCCATCCCTGAGAAAGATCACCAAAGGGTCGAGCCAACATGGCTCGGCTGGATCGAGGGAGAACACTTCTTTGCAACCTTCCAAGGCGATCGCGGGATCCTTCGCGGTTAGGAAAGTGATTGCATGATCCGAGGTGCCTTGCATACTATTTGCGAATTTGGACAAGGCGTCCGCCCTTTGATTTTCTTCCCTCGGTATTTGTGAAAGGCTGAAGGCTTTGAACCGAGCACGGAGTTCGTTGACCTTCTGCAAATACTGGATCATGGTTTCTTCCTTCGCTTCATACGAGCCTTCCACTTGGCTTGCCACAAGTTGGGAATCAGTAAATACCGCCAAATGTTGTATTCCTCTTCGTATCGCCAAGTTGAGTCCGGCCAAGAGGGCCTCATATTCTGCCTCGTTGTTCGTGGCTCGCCATTCAAGTCTTATGGCAAAGTCGAGCTCTTGACCGTCCGAACTCCTTAGTGAGATCCCTGCTCCCCCTCCTCCGTTTGTCGAGGAGCCATCAACATGGAGGGTCCATGGGAGTGCAACCTCTGCTGGGACGATCTCGCTGGGAAGATCACTTCGCTCCAACAAGAAATCCGCTAACACTTGGGCTTGTTGAGCAACTCTTGGTTGATAGGCGACCTCGAACTGCCCAAGTTCGATCGCCCACTTTACAAGTCTCCCCGAAACATCTGGCTTGCTCAACACTTGCCTCAATGGTTGATCCGTTAAAACAACTATGGAGTGGGATTGGAAGTAGGGCTTCAACTTCCTCGATGTATGCACGAGGGCAAGCGCGAACTTCTCAATCTCCAAATAGTTTAACTCTGGTCCGTGGAGCACCTTACTCAAGTAATATACCGGCAAATGTTTCCGCTCGCGCACGACCACCACTACCGAACTGATTGCTTCTGACGAGACCGCTAGATACACATACAATGTTTCTCCTTTGTTAGGTTTTGCCAGAAGAGGAGCTGATGCGAGGTACGCCTTGAGACTAGCGAGGGCCTCATCGCACTCCTTCGTCCATTTGAACTGTTTCATGTTCCTTAGAATTTTGAAGAATGGAAGGCTCCGATCAGCCGAGCGTGATATAAACCTGTTGAGCGAAATGATTCGCCCAAGGAGCACTTGAACTTTCTTGATCGAATCTGGAGGTTGGATCGCTCGAATGGCTTCGATCTTATCCGGATTTGCCTCAATTCCACGCTGGCTAACTACATAGCCCAAGAACTTTCCTCCTTCAACGCCAAATGTGCACTTGCTCGCGTTGAGCTTCATTCCGTATTTTCTCAGAATCGAGAAGGTTCCTTTAAGATGTTCCAAGTGGTCGGATGCCTTAAAACTTTTAGTGATCATATCATCGACATACACCTCCATAGTGTCACCGATCTCGGAGGCAAACATCCGGTTTACCAGCCTTTGATAAGTCGCGCCCGCATTCTTGAGGCCGAACGGCATAACTTTGAAGCAATATATTCCGTTTACAACTACGAAGGCTGTTTTCGCTCGATCCTCGGGAGCCATGAAAATCTGATAATAACCCTGGAACGCGTCCATCATACTCATGAGTTCGCACCCAGCTGTGGAGTCAACGAGCTGGTCTATCCGAGGAAGTGGATAGGGATCCTTAGGGCATGCCTTGTTCAGATCCGTAAAATCATTGCACATACGCCATTTGCCATTTGCCTTAGGAACGAGGACAACATTACACAACCATTCTGGAAATTGGATAGGCTCAATGTAATCCGCGTCAAGCAGTCTATTCACCTCCTCGTCGATAATCGCGTTCCGTTCATTCCCTAACTTCCTTGCTTTTTGTCGGACGGGGTTCACAGAGGGATCGACGTTGAGTCGATGCACAATCACGTTTGGATCGATCCCTTTGAAGTCCGAGGGCTTCCAGGCGAATATGTCTGTATTTTCGCGTAGGAAATCAATCAACATGACTTGTTCTTTTCCTTTGAGTTGAGCCCCAACCTTAGTTGTTTTCGAACTATCACCCGGGATGAGCTCGATCTCTTTGAAATCTCCGGTGGGCTTCAGCCTCGTTTCCTTGGGCTCAATTTGTCGAGCCTCTAACTTGCGTTTTTTCGGATGAGGAATCCCCTCCATATCGGGCATCTCGTCTTCCTCTTCATGAGCCGCTTCCAATGGTTTCGGAGTTTCATGAATCGGCTTAGGCTTCACAGTTGAGAGCATGTAGCACTCCCAAGCCTCTTTTAATTGACAATTTACTTCTCCGATTCCGTTGGGAGTTGGAAACTTCATCTTGCGGTGGAACGTTGAATGAATGGCTTTAAACTTCGCAAGAGCGGGTCTCCCAAGGATCACGTTATATGGGAGGTTAACCTCAACCACCGTATAGATCAATGGGACCGTGGCTCTTCTCGGGGCGCAACCTAAGGAGCTTGCCAATCTTACTTGGCCGAGCGGGTATAGCTCTGATCCGCCAAAGCCGAGGAGAGGGGTCTCTACGGCATCCAGAGTGACATCATTTCCACATAACTTTTTGAAGGTGGAGAGTGGTAAGACGTTCACCGAGCTGCCACTATCTACCAATACCCTTTTGACTTGGGTGTTGTAGATGTCGACATTGATTACCATTGGACAATCCGGGCACTCACCATCCTCGTCGACTACGACATTATCAAAATCTCGATCTGTAAAACCCAGGACCTCGCCTTTCTCAATATGGAAGATGTGTTGAGCAGGAGTGTTAGGCTCTTGGCTAAATCGGCGTCCTGCTTTCTTTCGTGAGGTCTTGGTATCACCATTTGTTGCCCCTCCGGAAATCATATTAACCACTCCACGAATGGGCATGTTATCATCAAGTGCTTGCTTAGTGCCTTTACTTGCTCGTCGACCGCGCTGAGGGCTGCGCGAGCGCGAACGAGACCTGCGAGGACTGCGCGAACGAGAGCGTGCTCTGCCTCCTCGCCCTTTATGATGTCGATCCATGGATTTAACAAATTCTGATAGTTTACCACCAGCTACCAAACGTTGGATCTCCTTCTCCAAGCTGATGCACTCATCTGTATCGTGTCCATTCTGTTGGTGGAACGCACAATACTTGTTGGAACGGGAGTTTTTCTCGCTTTGGGGCATCGGACGAGGCTTTCTGAAGATCTTTGAGCCGGCAATGTTCAAGATCTCGGAGTTGCGTTTGGTAAGTTCAACTCGTGGTTCCCCGGGGAGGGGTCCTGCTCGCCGTTCTCTACGCTCCTCCCTATTTGAGCTTCTTGATAGTCTATCCTGGATATTTGAGCTTCTTGATAGTCTATCCTGGATATTTGAGCTTCTTGATAGTCTATCCTGGACACGCGCTCGTTTCATGCGAGCCATGTCTTCCTGCTCCATGTACTCGCTTGCTATCCTCCGGAGATGTATCATGTCCTTAGGTCTTTGACGAGCAATAGCATCTCCACATTCTGTACTGATCTTGGAGTTATTCAGCCCTTGGTAAACCGCTTGCCTCAAGAAGTCGCCAGACGGACTTTCAACCTTGGTTAGTTCAGCACCAAAACGAGCAAAGAATTCCCTTAGAGTTTCATTGGGACCTTGCTCCACATTCCAAAGGTATGTGGTAGGCAACTTGGTCTCCTTCAGAGGGCTAAAATGGCTATCGAATTGTTCATACAAGTCATCAATGCTCCGAATCGAGCCCGGGGGAAGTCGCTTGAACCAATCATAGGCAGTTCCTGAGAGCGACGTAACGAAGATTTTGCACCAGAAGTCCAATGAATGTTCATACAAATGCATGAGGTGATCGAAGGCTGTTAAATGCTCCTCGGGATCACTCGTACCATCATAGCGAGGAACGTTGGTGGGAACCTTAGAATTTCCTGCCCGTGCCATCAATATCTCCTCGCAAAGTGGTGAGGCTCGCTCAGCCCTCGATCTTCGAGGTCGTCTATTCCTCCGACGAGGGGAGAGTTCGATAGGTCTCTCCCGATCGCCTTGTACTGGATGACGTCGGGGCTTATCGACCACTTCCTCATCCCGACACCGATGATGAACTTCCTCGTCTCGACGTCGCGCATGTCGATGATGGACTTCTTCTTGGTCACCAACGTGAGACCCTTCCACGACCTTGCTCAGGGCAGCACGTAAGTTCTGGTTCTCCTCTTCTAACTGAGTGAGACGGTCATTCTCTTTCTCCCCTACTCGAGTTTTTGAATGTTGAGCGGGATTGAGAGAATCCGGTTCCTCCTCGTCTCCCACCATAGTCTGTTTCCCATTACGCCGCACAAACGGGACTTGGTCATCACCGTCCGGAGGTGGGATAGGGTCTCTCACTCGGCTCGGTCCCGCTACCGTTGGATTTACCCTGGTACGAACGGGTGGGGAATCCGTTCGAACGGGCGGTTCCTCTTGTAGCGGCCGGTTGGCCGTGATCTCTGCTCCGATCGTCATGACGGTAGTGCGAGGTGGAGCAATGGTGGCCTGGACTCCTCCGATCTGGGCTTGCGTTCCACCCTGAAGCCCCCATACCGGGTTAAACAACAATGGGTTCAGCAGCAGCGGGTTTATGCCTGCCGGAATGTTTAAGTTTTGATTCATTCCGGTGCCGAGGGCTTGCAAGGAGTGGACGGGCAGACTGAAGTCCACGGTGGCTCCAGTTCGATTTTTCTTATGTGGGAACGCAGGCGGCAAGCGGCGCAACACGTCAATGCTCGCCTGACTCACAATGCTCGCCTGAGTTACTCGGGTTGGGGATAGTCGCGGCGGCAAACTAGAGCTGCGCTCGTCACGACTTCTAGTTTCAGATCCTGTCATCCTCCAAACGAAAACAAAGAGAATAGCTTTGAAAAAAGATTGGGAAATCCGGTGGTTTCCCACAGACGGCGCCAAACTGATAACGCCGGAAATTGGTCGCCTTCGAAAGTGTGTAATCGGCTTCGAATCTCCGACGAATCAATTGAGTGTGGGTTCTTTTACCAAATCCGATTGTTTGGATTGAAGAGAGTTGAGTCGAGATTTCGGCAGAGTTTCGGTATGTATTTTTGTGTCTCTCCCCGACTCTGGTGAAAGAAGTGATATTTATATTCATGGTTTGAATTGGTTCGAGTTCGATTTGATTTAGTGGGCGCGAGAATCGCGGACCACGTACTTAGGTCGTGGGGTGGTTGGCGAGTGGGGATAACCGTCGACGTTTGGCTCGTGCTAAGCGCTCAAGAGCGAGCGCTTACACGCCGAGCACTTACAAGTCGAGCTCTTCCCTTAGCCAATTTTAAGGGGTTATGCTTAGTACTTACGAGCTGGGCCCTCGACAGAACGAGGACTTCCCTTAGTCAATTTTAGGAGTTATGTCAAGCACCTACGAGCTGAGCACTTGGTAGAACGAGGGCTTGCCTTAGCCAATTTTAAAGGATATACTAAGCACTTACGAGGTGAGCACTTGGTATGACGAGCCCTTGCCTTAGTCAATTTTAGGAATACGAGGATCAGGGATAGTCTAAAATACGAGGAGGTTACTTAGTCATTTTTCGGTACAATCAATATCATATTTATACTACATTATATGAAATTTATACGTGGGGAGTTAAGTAAAAATATAATGTCCAATTGGGGAGTTAAGTAAAAATATGATGCCCAATTACGAATTTATCCCACATTATCCTTTAAAAGAATCAACATGATATTTTTTAAATGACCTATTAAAAATACAATATGGCCTATTTTATATTTCTCATTTGTAGATATACATATTCCATTTTAAATGAATACATTTAATAATTTATATAGGCCAAAAAATCTATTTTCCAACAACCCTTGCCGAATCATCCAGATATTTCCAAATATTAATGGACAGAAATGAATGAACATGATTTTGGGAGGGAGTAAATGTTGTAATTGAATCCCTGATTGAAGAAAGATACACGTTACGATAAACCAGCTATTTTGAAAAAGAAACTTATTTTATGCTGTTGACTTTATTTGTTTCAAGATTTATATATCCATGTAAATAGAGGTTGGTTCAAATGATTAATAGATTTATTTTTTAATAATATTTTGAATTTAAATCCTATTTGGATATACCAATATTTAGAAAAAATATATATTATATATTAGTGAGTTGTTTGGTCAAACAATCTGCAGCTTACGTTCCACATTAAAAAATATAAAAATAAATTATGTACAAAAATAATACGTGCAAGCATAATCAATAAATTTGACAAAAAAACAAAAAAAAAAATCAATAAATAATTCTTTAGGACAGCCGCATAAACTTAAGTTACATTCAATCGCCGAATCAAAAGTGATGCACTGTATGGAAGATATTTTCGCTTTTCATAAAGTTGCTGAGATGGTGATGTACTGCGACAAAGGGATCTTTGCCGTGATGGAGGCGTCCTTTCTGCCAAACAAATTCAAGTATATAGGAATAATACCAACCTCATTGACATCTACGGCTTTATTTATTACTTCTCAGATCAAAATCTTCGGAGGAATAGCTTAGCCCTCAAATTAGTTAGGATAATTATAGTTCATCATTATTTTTAGATTAAATTATAAATATTATCCTTCAAAAAATAAATAACTATATTTAACCCCCATTTTCATTTGAAAGTTACTGACATCAACAAAAATTTAATTAAAAACCAAAAAATAACCTCTGTTGACTTTGGTCAATTTTTTCATTCCAATATTACTCTTGGGGTTAACTGTAATTAATTATACTAATATAGAGGTTGAGTATAATATTTTTAATAAAAATTTTAAATTGTCATTTCTGAACAAAATATAACTGTTATAATGACTATATTCGTCTTTCAACTATAATTTATTAATATAAATTAAATATTTATTTTATTATTAATATTTTAAGGTAAAAAATAAGAATTAATTAATTATGGTTAAGGATCAATTAGAAACATAAATAATTGTGATGATTTGATTATTGAATTTTTTTATTTACTTAGCTTAATGACAAAAATTATTAATTCAAAATTAGAAATTAAATTATTTTTTAGGGTTAATTACACCTGGCTACAAATTAGATGGGGTAATTAGAAATTAACAATCATTTTTAGATTAAATTACAGACACCATCCTTCAAGAAATAAATAATTACACTTAAACCTCATTTTCGTTTGAAAATTACTGACGTCAGCAAAAATTTAATTGAAAATCCAAAAATACCCTCCATTGACTTTGGTCAATTTTTTTATTCCAATATTACCATTGGGGGTTAACTGTAATTAATTATACTAATATGGGGTTACGTGTAATATTTTTAATAAAGTTTTTAAACTGTCATTTTGTATATCTATTATGAAAGCACGAGTTGGTTTTTGGTTTCTTACAAAATATAGATCACCTAAAATATCCTCATAATAATTACGTCAATAACTATTAGTCAAGGATAATGATGTAAATGATATTATAAATTATTAATTTTAACTATATTTAAAAAGCACTTATTAATTTGAAATAGGACTCTCGGCAGAACTAAAATTTCTCTAACTTACCAAAAAAGATATGTAGTTCAACATGGATTGTTTTAATATTAATATATTAATTAATTGTATTCAAATTTTATAATATAAGTCATCCATTTTTTTTAAGGCCTATAATTTAAAATGTTATAATAAAATATATCTAACGAATTGAAAAACAAAAAATTGATTCAATTTATAAATTTTAATAAAGTTTGGTAACTATGTAAAATAAAATATTATTTAAATTGAATGAGTTATGTAAAATAACTTTCAATAAATTAGTTTAACGTAATTCTAATTATATAAGTCCATAGTTGATAGTTCTAATTATCAAAGTTCATAAACTTTCTTAAATTATAATCAGATTATATTCTCTAAACTTATCTAATTAACAAAATAATATAATTGAATGATTCACATAAAATATTTTTCAATAAATTAATTAATCGTAATGTAATATTTTTTAATTAACTAATATTAATATAATTATAATTATTTAAATTTTACTAACCATATGATCTTGCTTTAGTTTATATAATAAAATATAAATTAAATACATAAAAGTATGAATAACATTTTTGGTTTCTTACGAATTAATATACCACAATTTAGAATTGCAGGTCGTCGGACTAAAGTTACTTTAGCTAAGAATTCTAAGAAGGGTCAATATGTGTGCATATAAAAATAAGATAAAATTTAATTTTATAAATTTCCTTGAACTTTTTATATAAATATACTCTTTTAATTATTTCTACTATATACATAAAATCAACTATAAAAAAAATTAATGTAAATCTTAAATAATACTATTAGAGAAATAAAAATAAGAAAATGGAATGTAATATCAAATGGCAAAGAGAATATAAAAAAGAGACAAAGAATAGTTAGTTAAAAGAAAGAATTTCTTGATTTTAATGTATATACAAACGCATACCAAAATTAAGGACAATGTGAAATATCTCTACAAATATCTATACTATTATATTAAGTGAGAATGACAGATAAAAACCGTTTTTGGTGTCTTGGATTCTTCTTTTTTCTGCCCGTCCACTCTTAAATTTTTTTCTTTTCTGCCACTGTTTTTGTCTTTTAAATTCTTTCTTTATTTATTTTACTATTGTACGTATTATCTCTAAACTTTCTTTTCTCTCACATCTCGATAATCTTTTTCTTTTAATAATTTTTTAAAAATTCTTATTATCTTTTTGTATTTACTAATATGATATTATATATCAAATTTATTTATCATAATTCAATAATTATTTAATTTTTATTAATATAACAATTTTAATTCTAATCTATTTTAATAATAATATTTTATTTTTTGGCACACACATCGGGTGTGCGTGATTATTAGTATTTATAAAGGACATGATAAAGTGAGATCACATACAATGGTAAACTAAAATTCGAAAATCATATTAAAAATTTCAAGATGCTAGATTGAGTGCAGCTCAAGAAACAATAAGAAAAATTATTTAATTTAATTTGAATGAGATTGATCCAACAGTTATCAATTTAGATCTATATTTTCGAAAGTTGATTGACACGAATTATTGGCTGATTTAGAACTTGAAGGATATTTTGACTTGGGATTATGTTCCAAAACAATGGTTGTTGAACAGTTTTCAATGTGCTCGAAAAGCAGAAAAAAAAATTACAGAGAATTTTGAGAGCATTATGCATGAGACAAGCAAGGTAAACATTCAAAAGATTTGGAGAAAGAATTGATGACAGAATATAACAAACTATTTTAACATGAAGAGATTGTTTGGTTTTAAGAGTCGAGAATTAATTGGCTCCAATGTTAGGCGAAAAATGTTTGATATTTTGAGCCTAATTTCCATGTGTTTTCTTGCCTATTATGAGATATTTTTTTCGTGAATTTGCCCTTTTCAGGTAATTTCAACTATGGAGTCGGAATTGACAAGATTGGAGCGAAAACGATGAAACGAGCACAAAAGTGGAGCTGTCCGAGGAACCTCGCGGCCGCGAGGAAATTTGAACTGCAAAGTTGGCGGCCGCGAAGAGCTGGAAAAAGCGCTTTAGCGATTCTTTAAGAATCACGGCCGCGAAAGACTTTGTCTTCAATCATTGGCGGCCGCGAAACACCCCAGGCGTGGATCACTCTCAGGAATTTTGGGCTTTTTAATTGAGAGGATATAAATATTAGAAAACCCTAATACCTAAGAGAGTCTTGGATTTTGGAGAAACGCAGCAGTGGGAGATGAAGAAAGGAGAGAAGAAGACCTTCAAGTTTTCTTCCACCTCGTCAAACATTCGGTTTTTCTATGTCGAATTAATTCTATTATTTCATATTTCCTAAGTATGCAAACTAATGTCTCTTAGTTTGGTTTTAGACTTTGTTTTATGACTTATTTTGGAGATTTTATTCATCGTTATTTATGAGTATGAGTATTTTAGACTATATTCGTGTTTTGCTTTTGTTGATGATGAGCAGCTAATTCCCTCGTAGGTGGAATGGTGATGGATTGGAATTGAATATGTGATTCTTGGATTTATGGATGATTTTCATACTACGGAATTGATATGATAGACATGTTAGAGCATAATCACCTTTGATATAGTTTAGAGTTTATTTGATAATCAAAAGATGTTAATAGACTTGGAATGAATTTCGTATCACATAGGGTTTCGAGTATAAAGAAATTTAACTTGACTCTATGCAATTGGTAATTAATTGGTGTATGTCAAAGCCGCTGCTTATGAATTACAATCATCTTAGGCTAATAACTTGGATAGAGAGACATTGGATTATGAGAATAGGCAATGAGAACTAACCTGATATTTGTGCTTGATCTTGAGAAAGACTTGTACTTATTTTTGTGATGATAATTGTGAAAATCCGATATCCATTGATCTTTGCATTGCTGTTAATTTCCATGAATTCATTATTCCCCATTGCTCATCATTGTTAATTTAATTGGGTCAATTTGTTTAATTGTGCATGTTACTTAGAACTCCTTTTGAATGATTGATTTGGTCTATAGATTAATGAAAATACGATGCGATTGGTTGTTTTCCTCTGTCTCTGTGGGATTAACACCTATGTGCTACAATTGTCATGTGTACACTTGCACTACATAGGATTTTAATTAAAACATTGGAGAAAACCCCAAACACATAATGAGAAGAAGGAGGAACCAGATAAATGCTCTCAAAATAGACAATGAATGGGTAACCAATAATGATCAACTGAAACCACACACTTGGGAGTACTACACCAAATTATTTAGTGGAAATACCATTGAAGAGGTGCTGAGTCTTGGTATTAGCTTGCACCTACAAACCCTAAGACGTTAGCGGAAAAATGACTTGACAAGAATGACCTCAAATGTGGAAATCTTGAGGGTAGTGAAGAGCATGTACCTGTACAAAGCGTTGGGATTAGATGATTCCCAAACTTCATTTTTTCAAACATCTTAGGATATAGTAGGAAACTCAGTGGTGAAATTCATCAAGAATCAATTCTCAAGAAGGATTATCGGGTGTTTATTTACCTAATTACAAAAATTAATGCTCCAGAAAAATAAACGAGTTTCGGCCTATTACGTTGTGAACATATTTCTCAAAATGATCAGCAAGATGATTATACTCCGTTTAAGCCGTATATCAAAGAAATTGTGGGATCGAACCAGAATAGCTTCATTTCCGGTCGAAGCACCCATTACAATATCTTGATGCCTTAAGAAGTGTTACAAATGCTACATCACTCCAATGATAAAAAAAAATGGGTATGGTGCTGAAATTGCTGAAATTAAATCTTGAAAAGGCGTACGAAAAAATTTGGTGGCATTTTCTAAGGAAAACTTTAACTTTGTTGAAGTTTCCAATGAAAACTATCAATATCATTATGAGCGGAATGTAAAGGATATAACCGAAGATTCTATGGAATGTTGAACCGACAGAGGCTGTACGGATATGTGGCATTAGATAAGGCAATCACTCTCGCCTTGTTTGTTTGTACTCTGCATGGAACAACTTACGTATATAATTGAGGAGACCATTTCAACCGGACACAGGAAGCCAATTACGGTATGTCAGAGAAGTCCTCACATCTCACACTTGCCTTTTGCGGACAACTTAATATTGGGAGTCAAAGCTATCGTAGATGGAGCAAAATGCATTCAAAGTGTGGTAGAGGTGTTTCGCAAGGCATTGGGTCTCAAATTAAACTTCAACAAATCACATGTGGTGTTTGAACCTTATATGTGAAATGATTTAAAGTAGTAGGTTACTAGAATCTTGGGCATGGAAAGTACAGACAACTTAAGGAACTATTTGGAGGTGTAGATGAACTTTAGTTGAAAGTATAATGAGCATTTCTCAATTGTGATTAAGACGGTCGAAAAGCGTCTCTTGAGATAAAAATTCAAAACGACAAACATTTACGGAAGAATGACACTTATTCAATTCATCACGATATGCTTAAAAGCTAGAATTATTTGGACAAATTATTCTATACTTTAAACCTTTTTTTATATATAATAATATAATTTCAAATACTTTTATTGTTTATTTATTTAAATGTTTCTCTACTTTAAATTTCTACTTATTGTACATGATTTGGAAAAGAAATTTCATATAAATATTTTTGTATGTGTAGCTTTTTAAGATCAAAATGCTTCATTAAAAATGTTTTTATATTTACTTGATCAAATTAGATATTTTTAACATCCTAATTTATTCCAATAAATAAAATAGCTAAATTTATTTAAATAAAATTAAATGATAAACGTGCAACGCACGTTCATTTCATTAGTTAAAAAAAATGTAACTCTTATACTTACTATATTCCTCTTTCAGTTACAATTTATTAATATAAATTAAATATTTATTTTATTATTAATATTTTAAGGTAAAAAGTAAGAATTAATAAATTATAATTAATGATCAATTAGAAATAAAATTAATTGTGGTAATTTTATTATTTAATTTTTTATTTACTTAGCTTAATGACAAAATTTATTAATTCAAAATTAGAAGTTAAATTATTTTTGTATAGATCTAAGTGAATTGCTAATAACTATTAAATAACAATGAATTACAACTTAAAATTACAAGCTTTTGATTTGTATTATATTCGTTAAAATTTTCATGTAAATATAAAAAAGAAAAATTCCTCTTACATATAGATATTAGTAAAACTTTGATGTCGTCGTTATAACGGTTATATTTTGTCCAAAAATAACAGTTGAAATTTTTTATTAAAAATATTACCCTTAACCCCCATATTAGTATAGTTAATTACAGTTAACCTCCGAGGGATATTGGAATAAAAAAACTGACCAAAGTTAACGAAGGGTATTTTGGGGTTTTTAATCGAATTTTTGCTAACGTTAGCAATTTTCAAACGAAAATGGGGTTAAGTGTAATTACTTATTTCTTAAAGGGTTGTGTCTGTAATTTAATCTAAAAATAGTGATAACTTGTAATTACCCCATCTAATATGGGGGTTAGGTGTAATTAACCCTATTTTTTATATAGATATAAGTTAATTGCTAATAGTTATTATATAATAATTAAAAAAAATTATAAGCTTTTGATTTGTAATATATATTAAAATTTTAATGTAAATATACAAAAAAAAATTCCTCTTACCTATACATAGTAAAACTTTTAATATTGAATCATTTCAGTTAGATTTGATTCGATTTGAGCATAAATTTTTTAATTTAATGAGGGCAATTTGCAACTTTAACTACATGGTATAAATTGTAGTTTTCATATTTTAGAGTTTGTTCAAACGTCGTTGTCGATAAATATCTATTATAAATTACTAAATTATTTAAGTAAATTAGAATAATTTATTAATTAAAAATAAGTCTTGCTTAATCTAACGAAAATATGAATGAATTTTACAAATAAAACTAAATATATAAAGTCAAATAAAATATGAATGAAGTGCATATTCAATTGTAGTTGAAAGAGGAATATCATTGTTATAACGATTATATTTTGTCCAAAAATAACAGTTGGAAAACTTTATTAAAAATATTATACTTAACCTCCATATTAGTATAGTTAATTACAGTTAACCACTAAGGGTAATATTGGAATAAAAATCTGACCAAAGTCAACGGAGGATATTTTTGGATTTTCAATTAAATTTTTGCCGACGTAAGCAGTTTTCAAATGAAAATGGGAGTTAAGTGTAATTACCTATTTCTTGAAGGGTGGTGTCTATAATTTAATCTAAAAATGAAGGTAAATTATAATTATCGCACCTAATTTGGGGGATAGGTGTAATTAACCCTTAATTTTTATTCATGCATGTACTTTGAGCCTATGTAACTCTTGGTTCGTTTTATTTATGATCAGGATGGTCCTTTCTAAAACCCTACGTAACCTTGCTTCCAGTTATTGAAAAAAAAAAAAAAAAAAGTTGCATTCAATTGATTTGAAAAATACAATTGGTATGGGCTGTATATCTTTTTCTCGAAAGGAAAAACGAACTAGAACTAGAAATCAACGATCACAAGAAATAACACAATTAGGGAATTCAATATTCCCATTTCTCTCATCTATAACAAGTTGTGCTAAGATATTTGTAACTGGGGAGCTCAATATTTCCATTTCTCTCGTCTATCACAAGTTGTGCTAAGATATTTTTAAGTTGTGCTAAGTTATTTGTAACTCGATTCTCTTCATGCGTAACAAAAGAAAACTCCACCTCGTGCATGTACATGCATCTATGCATCTATAAATAACTCAGCCAAGTGAACCTTTAAACTCAGACGCTCCCAACTCAACTTCAAGAACAAAGTTACACAAACAATCATTCAAAACCTTGATGGATCTCATAATCTTTCTAGTGCTTCTCATTTCCATCATATGCACATACACTCTCGAGGCCCGCAAAAAATCACCTAATCTTCCTCCCGGGCCGTTCCGCTTCCCAATCATCGGCAATATCCTCCAAGTCGGCTCCAACCCTCACCGATCACTCACAAAACTATCCCAAAAATACGGGCCCGTGATGTCGCTAAAGCTTGGAGGCAAAACAACCGTCGTCGTCTCGTCTCCGGAAGCGGCTAAAATCGTGTTGCAGAAACACGACTTAGTTCTCTCAGGCCGAACTGTCCCTATCTCCGCCAAATCTCTCAACCACCACGAATTCTCCATTATATGGCAGCCCGTTCGGGATCACTGGAAAAATCTGAGGAAAATTTGCAAAGAGCAGTTGTTTTCAGTTCAGAGGCTCGATGCAATTGCCAGCCAGGGCTTGAGGCGAGAGAAGATGCAGAAACTATGCGACTATGTCGGAGAATGCGCCCAAACTGGGCGGCCCGTGGATTTGGCCGATGCAACTTTTACGACGACTTTGAATCTGACATCGGCCATGCTTTTCTCCGTAGAGATTGTGCAGTTCGACTCGGATCAGGCACAGGA
Organism: Lantana camara; assembly: GCA_037501455.1. Taxonomy (NCBI): domain Eukaryota; kingdom Viridiplantae; phylum Streptophyta; class Magnoliopsida; order Lamiales; family Verbenaceae; genus Lantana; species Lantana camara. Next base: position 93,536,073 of record CM074857.1, on the reverse strand, counting down.
GATGAAGAAAGTAATTAGGGAACTATTCAGTGCATGGGGCAGACAGAATCTTGCTGATTACATTCCGGTTCTGAATTTGGTTGATCCTCATGGGATACGTAGACAGTCGGACATATCTTCTCAGAAGTTGTTTGATATTTTTGATGGAATAATTGATGCAAAGTTGAAATCTGGATGCGGCCCCAACAATGATTTTGTGGATGCCCTGTCCGAAATGATCCGCACAAGGGATGAAGCTGCATTAAGCATAAATGAAATAAAGCATCTGTTGCTGGTAAATTTTATATGCTTAAACTTAAGTCGCCAATTGGATGAGTTAAGATCTCCGGTTTCAATTCTACGTTTCATCTCCTATTTCATTTATATAAATATATCAGACATATTAATACATGGTTAAAATTAGAAAAGAAAAATAATTTATATAGATATGTTAGTTGTATTGATAGTTGATTAAGATTAGAAAAGAGAAATAATTGTGGTTGTACCGCGTGTAAATACACTTAGCATGTGTAAGCGAGTAAAACAAAAGATGAAACACATAACTGAAATAAAAAATTTAGAGCTCCTGCCAGAAAGTTTTAGGAAAAATTATAGATGATTTGGAGAGTTAAGAAGTTTTAGTGTTACTAAAACGCTTCATCTATTATTTCATTCTTTCATGCACACCATTCAATTCCCACGGCATACAGTGTGCGAGCCTCATTCTTGAATCCAATATGGAACTTGAGCAGTGGCGGAGCCACATGCAATTTAGGGGGGACAATTGACCCCCCTCAAATTCTTTTTTTTTTTTTTTTAATTTATTATATAGTTATATTGATTAAATGATTAAATGCATTTGTAATTTTACCAAATTTTTTATTTTTGACCCCCCTCACCAAAGTTAAAATTAATATTAGTAAGGGTCAATATAGTGTTATGCTTTGGTCGACCCTCCTAAATTATATTTCTGGCTCCGCCACTTACTTGAGAGTGAGCTCCTTGTAAGCTTGTAGGAATCACAACTCTCCTTATCGGGCTGTTGAGTGCCTGATTTACATCCCCCAACTGATTCGTCGGGTCGGGGTGTTGGGGGACTCTTAGAATTGAGAATTCAACCTTTTTACTACAAGAAAAGACGATCTTTTAAATTTTTTTTATGAGAGTTATTTTTTCTCCTTATTTTAATTGCTTATCAATACAAGTGACTCATATATGTAATTTTTCTTTTGGTAGCAATTTGTTTTGGTAGCAACTCATATACATAAATGAAATAAAAAATGAAACACAAATTTGGAATTTATATTTGAACGTTATTAAAAGTGGGACGGAGACATATTTAGATACGTTGAAAAGCTAATTTTAAGTCAATAGGAAAGAATTTGGGTATTGACACATATATTTTTCTTATTTACATGTTAAGTTAGTTTAAATTTCATTTTTCACTAACCATAATTTGTTTCCAGGATTTGTTTATCGCGGGCGGTGAATCCAATTCAGTAGTGGTGGAATGGGGAATGACAGAGCTTCTACGAAAACCAGAGAAAATGTCCCTGCTTAGAGAAGAAATCATCACCATAGGTGGGAAAGAAGGTCTAATTCAAGAATCAGACATCCCGCGACTCCCATACTTACAAGCTGTGGTAAAAGAAACACTCAGACTCCACCCTCCCGGCCCCCTCATGATCCCTCACGAAGCCGAAGCCGACGTTGAAATCAACGGCTACACAATTCCTAAAAACACGCAAATTCTTGTCAACCTGTGGGGGTGTGGCAGAGATTCCAATGTATGGCCAAATGCGGATTCGTTTATCCCAGAGAGATTCTTGGACGAAAATCGTGGTCAAATCGAATTTGGAGGCAAAGATTTTAAGTTTATTCCATTTGGCGCGGGCAGGAGAATCTGCCCGGGCCTGCCTTTGGCACACCGTGTGATGCACCTAATGCTGGCGACTTTGGTGCACAAGTTCAGTTGGAGAGTTGAAGGAAGAATGGATGAAACCCATCTCAAGGATAAATTTGGACTTAGTTTACAGAAGGCCATACCTCTAAAGGCCATTCCAATGAAATTGTGAGTCAATACGAATAATGTTCACAATAACCAAATAAATAAATAAATCGTGAAATAAAAATGTTATGTTTATGTTATAAAATAAACCATGAAATGAAATATGTTTTGTTTATAAATTATTGCTAGTGTAAAATGATATATCTTGTTACGTAGTTAACAAAGAAGTGTGAAGTGGTGACGAGTAGGCAAAGGATCCACATTGGATCTATTTTTTTAAAACAAAAACCAATTATTAAATTATTAATAAAAAAGTACAGCCAACAGGATACAAATTGAAATAACGCAAGCCAACTATAAGAGACAAATGCTAGCACGAGTCGTAATTGTTGAAAGTGAATGAACTACACAATTAACATCACGCTGAATATCAACTTCAATAGACTAGATGATAATAAAACTGAAACTTAACAAAGAAACTGAACTTTCATACAGAAAAGATAAAACTTTCATACGGAAAACTCAATAAATAACTTACCTTAAAAAAATAGTGGTGAATACCGATCTATAGAATAAGCTTCTTTGTCAAACGATTGATTCAACCAACATCGCCAAGAAACCAAATCTCATAAAACATCTAAAAGGGTGGAGATAAATCCGAGAGGATGACAAAGGGTGGTGGCAAATTGAGGAGAAAATTATTATTTTTGTCCCATAATGTAACTCCTTTTTAATTTTGGTTGCAACAATTGTTATGTTCTCACATTGCGTCCCATAATATCACATTTTTCTTAAATTTGATCCCGTTGACTAGTTTTCGTCCAAATTTAATATTTGATCGTCAAAATAGTTATTCTTTAATCATTTTGGTTCATTTATATTTTAAAACTACCCCAAACTATTTAAATTCTATATTTAATTAGCACATATTCATTATATATATAATATATAATATTATATAAATATGTATTATAATAATATTATACGCATGATAATTAATAATACATATATATTATATACTATATATATATTGTATTTTGTTTATGGTCAAATGTAGAATTTAAAATAGTTTGGGGTAAGTTCGAAAATATAAGTAAATAAAATGGGGCAAAAAACAAATTTTTTAACGGTCAAACGTTAAATCTGGATGGAAGTTGGTCAATGAGATCAAATTTAAGAAAAATGTGACATTATGGGACGCAATGTGAGAACATGTTAACTGTTGGGATCAAACTTGAAAAGGCGTTACATTATGGGAAGAAAATGATAACTTTCTCCAAATTTGAGAGAATGGTGGCAGAACAAAATTGAGATATTAGAGACAGAGTAAATGTGAGCCGATCCGATGAGGGAGCCATATTAATTTTTACCTTTGGATAGAATCTTCAATTGACTTTAGTCTCTTAAAAAATAGAGAATTGTGTGTGAAAGAGAGAGAGAGGGGCGTAAACTCTAGGGAAGAGGACTGAGAACTAATTTATAGGAACCTCTTGAGTAGAGTTGTGTCCGCAGCTTGTTCATCGTTCGGCATATACGTTGGATCTATTTGAATACATATATAAATCACACAATAAGTGCGGAAAATTTAAAAAATGATCATAAATATTTATTAACGAGTTGCTTGTTCCAATGAAATTTCCCAGCAAAGGTGGAGTAAACAGTCAAAATCCATGTTTCATCCAAAATTCAATAGTGGGACTGAATCAAATTATAAAGATTGTGACCCAATAGTAATTAATTTAAGTGGTTAAGGATTTTATTTTATTTTTTTAAAATAATGATTTTGGGCTCAAATCTCTCTAGCCATTTTAGAGATATGTATATTTAAAAAAATATATATATAAAAAATGGAGCTAAATGTGCATAATTTAAAAAATATAGGACTAAAAATGACCCAATAATGTGGACCAAAAATGCATTGATCTCTACAAATAATGTACAAAAAGTTATGATGCATGGATACGATATGATACAAATACGGTGATACAATTTTTTTTTTTTAATTTTCCATGTGAGAAGTGTTGGACATGGTGTCCGTCATGACACGACACAACAAAATGATATTTTTAGAAGTGTCCGTAGATCATAAACAAAAAGTCTCAATCTATTCATGACCTATCCAATGTGAAATTCAAAACGGTAGGAATGTCCATGTATAACTATAGTTGGATGTTGTACAGTCGATCAAGTTCTAATGTGTACCTATTTTAATAATCTGTCCAGTATGAAATTCAAAACTGGAAGAAGTCCATGTATAACTAATACTATATTTAGTACAGTAGGACAAGTTCTAATGTGTAAATATTTGCAAGATTTGTCCAGTGTGAAATTCAAAACTGGAGGAAGGTTCATGTATAACTAAAATTGGATTCAGTATAGTAGATCACGTTCAATGTGTACCTATTTTCATGATTTGTCCCGTATGGAATTCAAAACTGGAGAAGATCCACCTAAAACCAAAGCTGGATGTTGTACAGTGAACCAAGTTTTAATGTGTAACTATTTGCATGATCGTCCAGTTTGTAATTCAAAAATGGAGGAAGGTCCATATATAACTAAAATTGGATTTAATATAGTAGATCAAGTTCTAATGTGTACCTATTTTCGTGATCTGTCCAATATGAAATTCAAAACTGGATTGAAAAAGGTCCACCTATAACCAAAGTTAGATGTTGTATAATAGACCAAGTTCTAATGTGTAATTATTTGCATGTCTGTCCAGTGTGATTCAAAATAGGAGGATTGTCCATGTATAACTAAAGATGGATATTGTACAGTAGATCAAGTTCTAATATGTACCTATTTTCATAAATCAAAATCCGTCTAGTATGGAATTCAAAACTGAAATAGGTTCATGTATAACTAAACTAGATTCAGTATAATAAGACAAGTTCTAATATGTAACTATATGTAACTGTTTGTCTATGTCAGTGCAGAGCTGTAATCTCTAAGGACATTAATCAAGAAGAGCAAAAATGTGCAAGATTTCTGAATAAGGCTAGACTTCCAAAGTGACAAATGAATTCCAAAAAGAAACTAAGGAAGAAGAAAGAAGAAAGCGATAATGAACTTGAGGAAAAAAGGAATAATATTATTGTTGCACGCAACATTGCATTACAATATAACTGTATATATACGGCAAGAAAAATGGTGATGTCTTATCGGCACGGAAGAGAAAGTGGTAAAGTTTGGTGAAACTTTTCTTTCTGCATTAACAACCAGCAAAGGACATATATGGGCTGCTGCCTACCCTTTTGGAAAAAGAGATTAATTTTGTTGTTTGGCAAGCGAAATAGTTTTATCTCACCGCTTGCATGATTCTACCTAACTATTCGCCATCACTCGATTAGTGTTCATTATTTAACCGAACCGTTTCTTCAAGTGATAACCAGACTCGAATTCGTGTTTTCTTCACCAAACTGTACATGGTGTGAGAGGTTTGAGAAGTGTTTTTCTCACTGAAATTCTTTTGAGAAATGGAGACTGAGAACAACAGCAGAGGAGGGGATGCGAAAATGGCTTTCCCGATAGATCTGAACGAGAGTTTGATACATATCGATTTTCTTCTCATGCATCCACTGGAAAAGTTGAGATCATCCAACTACTTTTGATTATGTGATGCGAACTCAGTTAAAAATATAGTACACTTTGGGAATTGATGGCTTTCGCAGATCGCATTGGCCCCACAGTATGGTTTCTGTGGGGTTGATGTTGTGTGTGCAAGACATCTTCTCAAAGTGTAATAGCTGTTTCACTCGGTTCGTACCGCATAATTGAAAGGACTGAGATGGTCTCAACTTAATTTTTCCGTGGGTGTATAAGAAGAATACCAATGTGGTATCCTAAACACAAATTCAAAAAGTTTTCCAACACTAGGCTTGCTGCTAAGTCTGAATTCTTGAAAGTTAAGGGGTTTGAGAAGTGTGAGCGAGATACTAGGATATGTGATTTTTCATTTTTTCTGTGGGAGTTATCGGGTTCGGCTGTGCTACCAAACTTGTGTGCTCCTACACATCTTATAGCAATGTCACTTCAGAGGAAAATGCATTTTTAGTATACCAATTACCAACTACCCAAACTTAGCAAAATTAGTACATTTCATTTTTCGTTGAAGAAAAAAACCACTAAATGAAAAAAAATTCAAAATTAAGTACAATATTAACTAGGGCTGTCAATGGGTTGGATTTAATCCGAATCCGGTCCGAATTCGATCCGAATTTTAGTATATTCGTCCGATAAAAATGTCCAATGGATCATATTCGATTATAAATATTTGTTATCCGAAATAAATGGAGCGAATATGGATTTAAGGAATCCGATCCGTTAAGAATCCAAATCCGATAATATATATAATATTTAATTAAATAAATTATTTACTAATATATAATATTTAGTGAAATGATTAAAATTAAAATTTTCTCATATTTATCACTTTAAACAATAATAAATTTTAAATTTTTTACTCTAAAAATATATATTATCTTCTATTAATAAGTTTAACTTAACCTATTTTAAATAAATATAAACAAAACTATCAAATAATTCATTAAAATAATAATTATTTATTTAATATTATGTAAATATATTTATTTTTTATATCAAATTCATTATTTAAAAAAATAGATTTTATTGCTAATCGGGTCGGATCTTTTATCAGATCTGATCCGACCCGATTATATATGGATTCAAAAACAATGAATCCGAATCCTATAGGATTCGGATTCGGATCCGGTAGTCGGATTCTCTTATCGAATTCGGATCCGGAATCTCCTGATCTGGTCCGAATCCGACCCGTTGACAGCCCTAATATTAACGGATTTCAGACATTTTACCTTTTCGGACAACAGTTGAGTGTTTTGAAAGCTGAGGATTGATGCTTCATTTTCCATACCTGAGAAAATAAAAAAAATCAAACAAAACTTACCTAAGAATGCTTGAAAGTGAGACCCATTTCTTTGGATTTTCATTTTCCATTTACATTTTAGATGTTTGTTTATTGTGTGTCCCACATGCACTATTGTAGATTCCTTTATGTCCACGTAGTGGGTTGGTGTGCATAAATTTATTACTTTGATGTTTGTTGGATTTATCTAACTATATTTTATTACATTTCAGATCCAGATTCTACAAGTGTTACTTTGGCAATACATTACAAGGGTACACTTGAGGACAATGCTTATGTGGGTGGTAAGGTCCGCAAACTTGACTATGTTGATGTTGAGAAACTTAGTTTCTTGCATATTGATGAGTATCTCCAAGACTTGTATACAGTGGGTAGTGTTATTAAACTATACACTTATCTCAGAGATGGACTTAAGAAAATAACATATGAGGAAGAACTTAGGAAGTATGCTAGGAAAACATTGAAAAAAGGTAGAGAATTTGTCTTGTTCACTAAAGTACCAATGAATGGGAGTGAAGTTCCACAGAACCCTGATCTTAGTATTAGTCATGTTGGTCCTGAAAATGAGAAAGGTGTTAAACCGGGTGAAGAAGTTAATTTGGCACCTCCTGTTGAAGAAAATATAGTACCAAATGTTGCTGAAAATGTAGATAATGATGATAGGGAATCAACACCAGATTTCTTTGCAAGGGTGGATAATAGTGATGAGTGGATTAATGAGTATATATGTAGATATCCTAGGAAATTAGGAGGAATTGAACAGAATGTGAATGAGAATGTTGTAGTAGAAGAACAAGGTACTGAGGGTGGGAGTAAACAAGATGGGGACTTAGGTGTTCAAAATGAGGAATATGACTTTGGGTTTGAAAATGACAACGTGGTATCTTTATCTAAAGATGATGATGATGAGTTATATGTTGTTTCTGATGATATGGGTGAAGATGATGACTGTCTTTTTGAAGAAAATATAATAAAAAAGCTTGAACCTAAATTTACATTACATGAAAGAATTGGATGATGGTGAAACTATATGTTGGTTTACATTTGAAGATAGCATGGATAATGACATGGAAGGTAATATGTCCGAGGAAGATGATGTGGATTGGGAGGTTCCTGAAAATGCAGCCTTATCCTCTGATGATGATGCTGATTTTTCAGACAATGTGTCTGAAAATGTTGAAATGGGTGAACTTGAGGATCTTGAGAATGATGTTGGAAATGAGGAGGTCGCAGATAGTGTTAGTGAGGAGGGTGATATTGTAGGGAGTGATAATGATTATCTTGACCTAAATAGAGTTTCGGATGAGGAGGGACATGTTGATTGCTTTCCAGCCTTCAACGAGAACAAGAAATTTGATCCCACTTTTGATATTGGGCAAACATTTGCCAATAAAAAAACTTTCAAAATGGTTGTGAGTTCCTATGTAATAAAAACAAGAAGATCACTTCCTTGTACCAGGTCTGATAGCAAAAGAGTGTATGTTAGGTGTTCAGTTGTTGGGTGTCCATTCAAGATGAATGCTATAAAAGTTACTGAGTCCACGGATGAGAATGAGAAAACATTTGTCATTAGAGAGTTGTGCTTAACACACACCTATCAAGAGACATATAATGTGAAGAATGTGAATACTCAATGGTTTGCAGAGAGATACATTGTCTGGTTCAAGTCTGATCCTAAGAGGAAACCAAAGAGCTTTAAAGCAGATGTTGAAAATGAGCTTAGTGTCACTGTTACAAAGGACCAGGCTTTTAGAGAAAAGAAATTGGCAAATAAGATGCTTGAAGGGGATCCTGACCTCCAGTATACAAAGTTATGGGATTATGCAGATAAGCTAAGAAAGACCAACCCTGGTTCTACTGTAATTTTAGGTATAGAGGATAGAGATGATGAGCTTAGATTTTCAAAATTCTATGTTTGCTTGAATGCTATGAAAGTTGATTTCCAGTATTGCTGGCTAGTGATAGGTGTGGATGGATGCCATCTCAAGGGTCCACACAGTGGAATTCTCCTAACTGCAGTGGGTGTGAATCCTAACAATTCCAATTTCCCAATAGCTTATGCAGTGATGTCCTATGAAACCAAAGACAATTGGACATGGTTTTTTTCAATATTGAAAGTTGATTTGGGCTTGCAAAATGGAGAAGGGATAACATTCATCTCAGAGAAGCAAAAAGATTTGATTTATGCCCTTCTAGAAGTGTTCCCTGCAGCTGAGCATAGATTCTCTGTTAGGCACATGATCATAAACATGAACAGTACTGGTCACAAGGGTGTTGCATTAACCAACTCAGTTTGGAAAGCAACAAAAGCATCTACTGTGGGAGACTTTAAAAATGCGGTGAGGTTCATAAGATCACAATTCAGTGATGCAGCTGATTGGTTAAGTGATAAACCACCACATGAATGGTCTAAGAGTCATTTTTTAGAGCTCCCCAAGTGTGATATATTGCTCAATAACTGCTGTGAGACATTCAATAGTACAATTCTTGAAGCAAGATCCAAACCAATAATCACAATGCTTGAATGGATAAGGTAACTTACAATTCTATGTTTTTTCAGTGATATTTTTGGCTTTCAATATTAACTTTTGAATACTAGTACTTTTAATATTGTTTTTACAGGGAACATTTGATGATAACTTTCCATAAGAACAGAGAGGATGCAGAGGAGTGGGAAGGTATGCCTTTTGTGTCTTATTTTGCATACATTTCCTGGATTCATATCTGATAAGTGTGAAATTCCTCTTGTGTACAGGTGTTATTTGTCCCACAATTGCAAAAGTCATTGAAAGGCATGGAAAGAAGGTTGGAGGTTGTAGACCAATAAAGGCATCAAGATCCCATTTTCAAATACAATGCAACGATGGTACACAGTATGCTATTGATTTGGATGCCAGACCATGTTGCTGCAGGAAGTGGCAGCTAACTGGAATCCCATGCAAGCACAGTCTTAGTGCAATTTTCAATGACAAACTTGATGAGATAGATTATGTTACAGAGTGCTACCATGTTAGTACATACAAGAATGTGTATGCTGAAATCATCATGCCTATAAGCATCTATCAATTGTGCGGTACAATAATTTTCATACCCCTCTGCCACCTAACTTTGGAAGAAAACCAGGTAGACCAGCAATGCTCAGGAGGAGGGGTGTTCATGAGGTTCCAGCCAGAAGGAAATCCAAAAAGAAGGGTCACAAGGGTCCAATAATAAGAAAATTGAGAAGATTTCAGAAGACAATATATTGTGGCCATTATGGTCAACCTGGGCACAATGCATCGTTTTGCCCAAACCTCCCACCAAGTGTCAAGGAAAAGCTAGGAAGATTGAAGAGGAGGGATTTTAAGGTAAGTTATCAATATAGCTACATTGACTAAAATATTGTCTTTAATTTTGAAGTTTCTGAATAAAATTATCAATAATTTTCAGGAAGTAGGCCAAACTTCACATGCTGCTGATGTTGAGGATCCCATTTCTGATACAGTTGATGATTCTCATATTAATGCAGATGAGAACCTGGTAATTGTGATTTCCTAATTCCTAATTATAGCTGACTGTTGTTATTAATTTATGTAATTCATTTTTTTGCAAATTCAGACAATGCATGACATTCTTCCACCTGTTAATGATGAGGCACCAAATTTGAAACAAAAAAAGCCTCAAAGTCAATCACTTACTGCTGAAGATACGGGTTACAGTGGTATAGATGAACCAAGAATTCCACGGCCATCCATGTTCGAGCAACAGAAAATGAGAAATCTAAGTATACAAAGTACGGTTAGCAAAACAACACTAACTGTAAACCAGATTGCAAATATTGATAGAAACTATATTGCTGGGAGAAGGAAGAGGACATTAGACCTGAGTAAGGTAAAACTGAGAGTGCCTCTAACAATGACTCAAGAGGATGTTCAATTGTCCCAATAAAGTGTTGCTAGCCCAATGAAGGATAGACCATATTCGTTGAACGTGGAAAGAAATTCTTGGACTTGTCTGGTAAAGGGAGTAGTGCATGTGCTTCTTGAAAAAATAATTTGTCAATGTGTTTGGATATTATAACTTTAGCTAGTGTGGTAATATTAGTCTTTTTGGCCTACTGTTGAGGCAGAAAACAATTACTCTTTGATGGATGTTAGTTTGTTGCTTTTTGTGAATGAAAAATACTGCTATTTGTGTTAATGTATGTTAACTTTTTGCTGAATCTTTGTGTTGATGGATGTTAGCTTTTGCTCAATTTGTGAACTTTTATTGGAACTTTATTATCAATGGTAGTATATATGTTTTTTTCCTAATTACTAGTCGCAATTTAAGTACTTACTTTTTCCTAGTTTTTGGTACTTAGTTGGATATGAAGTTTAAATACTTTTAAGTACTTTGGTTCATCTCAATTTATGGTCTACATAAACCAAAAAAATTGAGTTAATTGGAACATATGCACAAAACGAAAAACTTCATCTTATAATATCATAACAACACTTATACATACACTAGTGGCAACACTTGTACATAACAACAATACGTATATGTACATAGCAAAATATGATCGTTTTTAGCTGTCATTGTTTCACAAGATAACAAAGAAAATAATGAGAAAAGTGATGAACATCATTGAGTTACATAACATCATCTTCAGGCTTCTTATTTTTTCCTCTTTCAGTGCAATCTTTTCTTGCAACACATTGATTTTCTCTAGCTTCTTGTCTATCACCTTAATTTCACTTTCTAGTAACTAAACTCTCTTCATTTTGGACTCCATTAACTCGGGCTCAGTCTCAAGCTTACTAATTTTGTTGAGTAATCCAGGTATAATAACCCTGGACCTATGACAAATCTCTCCATCCAGCCACTTAAAAAATTTACAATTCTGAAAGAATTTTAAGAGCGAGAAGAACAAAATCAACTAATTAGTATCTAATTAAGCAAGAATTTTTATTTTGTTCCACAAATGCAACAAAGAAAGAAAGAAAGAATTTTTGTTCCACAAATGCAAGAAAGAATGAAACAAAGAATTTTTATTTTGTTCCGCAAATGCAAGAAAGAACGAAAAGAAGATGCATTATAATGTACCATTTCGAAGCAACCAAAAAATCGCCTTCTTGGTTGCTGGGTTTCAAAGAAGTTCTCACAGCAGCGATCCTTCCAGAAAAACAATACATGGGTGACGCATTGCTCACAAACTCCGACGGTTGTTCCGAAGAAGGATTTGAAGATGTCCCAGATGCTGCTATGGTCAACTAATTTCAAATGTGTGCGATTGTGTCTGTAATTTTTGGGAAACTAGGGATTGAATCAGAAGCAATGTGTTGTTTGGGTGAAAAGGGGAATTTTTAATGTTTTGTTATTTTTGTGGGGGGGAATTTTTCCCCCAGAAATTGCAGAGGTGGTCGCTTATGTGGATAAATATTCGGACATGGCAAAGCAATTTTGGCCATGTGTGCCAATTTTTTCCAAGTGGAAAACTGTGGTTGTTTTACGGTGGTGGTATTACAATTCCGGCGAAAATTGTACTTAAATTGCAATTTTTTCCATTTAGTGGTTTTTTTTTCACCGAAAAACGAAATGTACTTATTTTGCTAAGTTGGGTTTGTTGGTATACCAAAAATGCATTTTCCTCTCACTTCATTGGTGTTTGATCTCCATCAGTAAGTTGTGTAATTCTTTTCTTGATTTTCTAACAATTTAATGTTTAGTTGTTTGAATATTATCAGGGGTGCATTAGATTTTTTTCAGTATCACCATCGTCTAGGAGTTTGTTATAGATCCTAATTACTCAGGAGATATGCTCAAGTAGATCTCCTTTCCCTGTATTTACTGCAATTGCTTGAAACCACACATATGCTTTGTGCTAAAACTCGTAACATGTTCGAGTATTGAGTAATAATTTGTAGGCATTTGAAGAAGCAACACGAGCTTCTAATGGAGATGTACAGGTCGATGTCTCATGAACTGCGTGTACTACATGTGATCATTCCAATTTTTGACTTTAGAATTTCGATTAATCTAAAATATCCTTCTTCTTTTGGCGTTTGTTCCTATTTCATTATCCAGAATCCAGATATTATACTTATGGTGGCATCGGAATTGGAGTCTCTGAGTTCTTGTTCATTAAGAAAGTTTGAACTAATTGTAGGTTGAAGAAGAAATGATGATGTGCAAGTATTATGCGTTTATGGAGGCTCAAGGTTTAATTGACAAGGTACAATTTATCCTCACTTGTCTGTAATGATACTCCGTTTATCCTTGCCTTTCTTCATGTTATGTGATTACATATGTCTCCATGTCTGAGTTTTTATTGGTATTTTAGGTCTTTCATATTTCTTTGGGATAACTACACCGACAAATCCCCAGGTTTGGTCTAAGTATAGAAAATTCCCCTGAATGTTTGAGAAATTACCAAAAGAAAGCCCTTGCCAAAGAATTTATATTACCTGTGGATTAATGATTATTGATGATTTAATCTATGATAATACATTCTATGATTACCCTATTTTGCTCTCGACACTAACGACCAATATTATGCTTTAAATTCATGACTATAGTAGCATGCATTTCCCCAAAACTTAGAGTATGCCAAGCGAATTTTTATAATTTCTCAAAGCTAAGGGGAAGTTTGTGTGTTTACGCGAGGGTATGCCAGTGTAGAATATCTATATATTTTGATTGACTATAGATGTGTTCCGTTACAACTACATAAGGACTCAGAATTAGTAGTTCTCGTGAAATACTCACCGTTAAATTCAGAGAACATGACTTCTTCCTCATACGATCTTTATGGTTTTTATGCAATATATGCATATGGAGTTCGGACCCTGTTTATATTTCGTGAATCTATTGAGATTGTACTCATTATGTATAACTGGTGTTCCGGTGTGAAGGTTACAGGAAAATGAATCACACACAAAGACATGGAAATGAGTTAAGAAATGGGCGTTTCATGCTATTTTGCTGAACAACCTTAATACCAACTTATCGGGGGATGAGGAAACCGGTCAAGATGGAGCATTAGTTAATGCGACTAGAGAAGAAGAACAACCATGAAGAAGTTGGAGTCATATGCTCGTCGTCCTAGTACTCTGCCAACCAATTTTGTTGCATGAAAATTATAAAATTGATCAATATATTTTGTAGTTCATAGATTCTTTGTATTGATGGACCACAACGAAATCGTAGTATGCCTTACAAAGAAGCAAAGCTTGGTTTTCGAACAACAAAGATAATCTCATCTGACTTTCGCCTTTTGCTCGATCGGTTGTTATCTTCGTGTTATAGATTTACTAAAGCAAGATAGGAGGAGCATGCGTGTATAAGTGTGTGAGTGTTTGTAGCTATATATGTGCATGGTGGTTTCCGTCACGTTTGATATGAATCAATTTTGACTCGCAAAAGAAACCATGGCCTTAGAATCAATTTTGACCCCAATCTTGGGAAATCTCCATTGCAAGCTAAGTTTTAATACTTCCTTAATGCCAACCAATTCATCAAGCCGAAAACCAAGCCGAGCCTATCTACTTATTCAGAGCTCGTAGAGCAGGAGCCCAAAAAAATGGCTGAAGCTCGACTCGTGTGCATGCCTACAATGACAAGGAAGGTAGCTGTTGCTACTTTTCGTGTTTTAATCTCCTGCTATACCTTGGGATCTTTGCTATATGTCCCACTGAATTTTAATGCATGAAATGTAAAGAATTCTTTTGTTTGTTCATGACAGAATGGTTTTTTCTCCCTCCATCTCTCACACTTTTTTTTCCCTCCAGTAACATAAGCTCCATACAACAAAAACAGAAAATTGATTAGAATACAACAACCCTTTTACTTGTCTTTAATAGAATGGCCTTTGTTCTTATTAATATCCGGCAACCCCACATTGCCAGTTAGCATTAGTTAATTGGGAAGTTATTTTTTTTAGGTGCAGACATTATTGTTCACCTTTTCATAACTAATAAAGTAACTTTAATTTATTTTATGATTGTTATGGATGCATTGTTTTATACGGTTCAGTGCAGTTTAATTTGCAGTGCATGTTATAGTCTGACAGGGTTTTTTTGGCAACATTTTATAAAAACAGTGTTTTTTTTGTTAGATTATTACAACACAAGATATCTGGTGTATACTTTCAAAGGAACAAAAATTTAAACCAAACACCTTCATCGTCATTTCATTCCAAACAACAAGCTTACAGATTCTACACAAAAATGCAGTACATACAAATATGGATTGAAACATAGGAAATAAAATACACTAACAATTAAAGACTTCATACATCATTTTAACAAAAGAATCACCAACAACAAGAATAATCCCATACATATGACCCATGGTAGAACATCTTGCTTCTCTTCAGTCTTCAATGTGGACAAGTCAACCTCATATACCCTAGAAATGGTATGACCTTCAGATTCATCCTCTAGTTCGTTCATACCGTTGTAACCAATGTTACCTCCTTCCACAACAGGGCTTCCATTTAGTTCTAATTGGATTTACCCAACTAAAATATTGAGCATTTGAATGAGGAATAAGATACAAGAGTCCTTTACTTAGTTTGTTCCAAGCTTCAACAACCTTCATTGAAGCCTTTAAACCGCAAAAACAGTTGGGCATGGGAGGGTAGCAAATTTCGAACTCGAATCTCATCTTCTTGGACCCTCCCGCAGTGAAGCTTCTTGAGGAAGCCATACAGTATGTTTGACGAGCTCCTAGGGTTCAAAATTGAAAATTGGATCTGGAATAGCTATACATCTGACAAAAACAACCCACATTAAAGGCATAACTGACTTTTCACACCTAAAAATCCATTTCTACACGCAGTAGATTCGCCTAATACAGGGTAGTACGGTGCAATTTACTCCCAAATGCGAAGTAGATTCACAGTTAGGGAGATGGGTTGAGAACTCAAGCCCAAGTCAACAAACAAATCTAATTAATTCCATAGTTCGATTATAACCTACTAGTAATTCGATGCACTCAATACGTGTGCAACTAAAAATTTATTATTTAATTATATATTGTAGTTAAAATATTTGTATTAATATATATTTTATAATTCGCTTTCATATAGATACTAAACTTACGATAAAAGAAATGGATGAATAGAATAAGATAATACCATATTAGTGAAAAAAGAATAATAAAATTAAACATTAAAAAGTATGAAGAAAGTGATAAAAATAATATAAATGAGAAAAATAATAAATTAAGGTAAAGTGAGAGAAAAAAAAGGAAATTGAGATAACTATAGAAACTACTAGGTTATTGACACGAAGAATAAATAAATAGAAAAAAAAATTAGTCCAAGAATCTAAAACACACAAAAATTGTTATTATAAAGATCTAACACTTAATTTACTAATAGATTCTATTGTACCAATAATAATAATAATAATAATAATAATAATAATAATAATAATAATAATAATAATAATAATAATAGTAGTAGTAGTAGTAGTAGTATAGTTTACGGGATGGAAATATGTGTCTATTTGAGGTTGTGCCTTGGTATAACTTACTAAAAATACTAATTTATTTACTTTGGAGGAGGTAACTTAGGTAAACTTTCCATATCCATTTTCTTGTAGCTCAAGAAAATTCAACTAATTCCTAGATTGCATGGAAGTATGGCGTCATCTACAACTCTTACATGTATTTTTTTTTTTTGTCAGCACATACTCTTACATGTATGGCCAATATGAGTTTGAAATACAAAAATTCATTAACATTTTTAATTATTTGCTAAAGTACTGTATTCCAATTCAACATTCTTAATTATTTGCTAAAGTACAGTATTCCAATTCATATAAGAATTCTTTTAGGAGGGGTCTTTATCTTTTTAGTGATCAACCTCCATATTACTTGTCTTTAATAGAATATAACAAAAACGAGAAAACTGAAACTTGTGAAGGAGGACAGAAAGAGAGGGGCAGAGAGTAGAGAGACTATAAACAACAAATATTAGAGAAAATATAAGCAATACATACAACATACATCAAAGTTCCAAGAATATACTACGTACAGATCATACAATGCCGACGATGAACACTTCCCGCAGGTTCCTCAAGAGAGCGAGATTGTCTAGAGAAGTTCCAATGCCGACCATGAGCAGCCCCGTCAAGAAAGCGAGATTGTCTGGAGAAGTTCCAATGCCGACCTCGAACACTTCCAGCAAGCTCGTCAAGAAAGCGAGATTATCTGGAGAAGTTCCAATGCGGACGATCAACACTTCCCGCAACTTGCAAGCCCATCAAGAAAGCGAGATTTTCCGGAGAGTTCAGTGATGAAATTCAGAGAAAAAGAGATTCTGCAAGGATTCGAATGCAAAACATGAAAGTAAGTGTTATCATTGATGAAAATAAGGATATAATGAAAGAGCGGGAGATGTTGAGTTTTGGGTCCTCAAGAAGAACGCTGGAGCAACTGGGCCTCTTCATAAAGGATAATTACATTGAAGAAAAAGACTATGATGATGGTGATGGAAACGATATAGAGCAGAAAGAAAAATGTTATGAATTAATTGGTTTCGATAAAGAAAAGAGCCTTAGTGACCTTTCAGCCGCTGCTGCTGCCGTAGAAAGTAGAACCCAACCTGTCAACCAAGAAGGCTTTGCGCGTTGCCATGCTAAAAAGGCGATTCGCAGATACTATTTTCAAAGCTGCACATCAGATGATTGTCCTGTCCAAGGCTCAAAGGAAACTTCAAGAGATGGAGAAATTGGAAACAGAACAATTGAAAGAGAAAGCAAACACTAAAGCAGCAATAAAACCCTTAAGCAGGAGGGAGCAAATTGAGACAGAACGAGCTGCTGCAAGGAATGTGATCGTGTTGGATTTTGGGCTGATGGCGTGGCACAAAATGATTGACTTGATGTTGGAAAACACGAATCAGAAAGCAGCGGAATTTAAAAAATTTCCCAACAAAAAGGATCTAGAACTCGCAATCGTGCAACCAAATTCGTAAAGATAGAAAACTTACTTTTCTTTTATTCTTTCTTGAAGCGTTTCAAGCCACCCAAGAACGCTCTTCTCGCGGCTTGATCCCCTCTCCTTGGTAAAGCTCGAATCTTCAAACTTCTAACTTGAAGTCTCTAGAGAAAGTCCACCAACTTGATCACAATCTAACTAGTAAGGATGCTAGTTCTCTAGTTAGTGTTTAGGCTTAACCTAGGGTTTAATTTAATCTTGGAGAAAGGAAGGTGTTCAACACATGAACCAAGAATTGTCAATTCGCTCTAAAGGGGAGCATGAGCTCCGCTATATATAGGAAAGGGGAGGGGCGGCCGAACCTAGTCCTAATGGACAAAGGATTTGGTCCCTCTCTCTCCTATTACTTGATCATCAAGTATTTTCCAACTTTGACTTTGAATTCTAATTCTAGTCAACTTTTAAGAGAGCTAAAAATATCCAAACTATTTTTGGATAATTTTATACTTTATTTATTATAAAATAAATAACTTATTTTATCTAATTAATTAATTCATAATTAATTAACTAGATTATTTTCTCCAAAATTAGACTTTCCTTTTAATTCAAAATTAAACCAAAGTCTATTAAATAATTAACACATTTAATTATTTAATATATATCATATATATACATATACACGTGTGAGGCACGTGTCCCAAGGACACGTGCTCCTCACGTGACCCACACGTGTGATTTCACACGTGTGGAACCCTTTAGGCCCCGATTAACTCGTTTAATCATTTTCAAGCCTCAACTCATGTAACCAAGTTGTTGTGTGTGACCCTCTAGGTTCTCAATTCAATTAGCAGTGACCCCAATTAATTAATTCACTAATTAATTAATCAGTCCACAGATTAAACGACCATAGTCTAGCAACAGGTGTTTAACCCCTAGCTGAATTGGAATGTTCGGATTCGACAGAACCTTTAAGTCATTGATTCATGTGAGATACAATCCTCCTACTTACTATCTCTCAACCAAGATCTAGGGCAAGGGAATAATCAGAACCCTAATAATCCGGTCTTAAAGCTAAGTGCATTTCATATCCATTTGATCTCAATCCAAGAAACCCTTTTCTTGATATCTTGATCTACTGCCTTGGCCAAGGACTCCATATGGCATATGAATGACTTACACAATAAGAGATCACCTTGCATATGCAAGTGTAGGTCCTTTCTTGATTCTCATTCACTTTCATGAATCACTTGTGCAGCCCCAGCATAAGCCTTGAATCAGTTGTCTAAGGCGACACCCTTTAAAGCTTATACCAAAGACTACAGAGTTAACTCATAAAGTGACAAGGAACCTCAAGTCTAAGGATCAATTAATCACATCAATGACTCGTGATATATTTCCTAATCTGGAAGTTTCCATTTCCTGAAATAGAAACTTCCTTTCCCATTTAGGAATGTTCTCACACGGGGCACCTCAGTGATCTTACTTATTAAAGTAAGCACCCTCATGTATCATGCACGTATCAACTATACACTTTGCACCTCCATGAAACAAGGTGGTCCTTCTTAAGGGCGTGATCCCACAAGCAAGCCTTAGAGGAGTCAGGTTGACACTCCCACTGTCTGTAGGACTCATCGGCTTGGAGTATTTTACTAATCATGACTTATGTGATATAGGGCTCGTTTCATGAACCATTTCACCTAAATGGTAGAGTCCTAAAGTCATCAGGATTAGGGGAGTTCTCATACATGCACAGCTAAAGTAAACGCATACCAAACAAGAGCATATAAAGAAGTGTTGCCTCAATTCGTTATTTCATTCAAAGATTGTCTGTGATTACAATAAGGAAAAGCACAAAGCGGATATACAATCGGCTTTCTAGGGCATTATTCCTAACACTTGACCACTCAAAATTTGTAACTGGGAGGACCTCGAATTAGGGTTGACTTGTGAGTTAGAGAAGCAAACGTGAGCTAAGGACCGACAGGGGACCAGTGGGGGTTTTACCCTTGTCGGCACTCCGACACCCAAGTCAGTATCGAGTGGTTTGAGAGTCTTTCGAGTGGCTTGGGGTGCAATAAATATGCTTATGAAATGGCATTTATGAGGGGGTATTTATACCTGTTTGTGTAATGATTACTGAACAATACCGCCTGCAGGTGCATTTAATGTACTGCACCTAATTGGTACGGATTGTTAGGTTCATTAAATGCTTGGAGTGGAGGTGGGGGCCCCAGGATGAGTCGAGTACGATTCGACCTGAGTACGACAAGGTCGACAAGTAGCCAACTTACCCTGGACTCACTCGACCTTATGTCGACTTGACTCTGGAAGGTCGGCTCGACATTGTTGGGTGGTCAGGGTTCATTTCTTTAGACTTATCCGTTAGGTTGACCGACTTAAGGTTATGCACGTGGCACATTGACTGGTCCGCCATACCACGTGGCGAGTGGATATTGGTCCACTTCATGCACACGTGGTGAGCCCGGAAAGGCCCATGTCATTAGCCCCTGGAAAGACGGTGTCAGGGTGATGTGGCGGTGGCCTTTCGAATTTCGAGAAGTGGGTCCCAGGCGTAATTATGGCGACGGTTCGCCTTCGATTTTTCCCGCCCAAAATACCCCTATAAATAGCCCCTTAGAGTCTTTATTTTCCACTTTTGATCTTCAGAGCCTTTCGAGTCAAGCAATCGGTGCGTTCGAGTCGATCTCTCTCATCAGCTATTATTCCGGTAAGCTTTCTCGACTCGATCTCCTATCTCGTAGCTTCAATTTCTTCAGTTTGTTTATTTTTTTTTTGAGAGTTCGTAATCGAGTGAGAAGAACCCCATCTCGAATAACGTTCGACTCGACCCTTGACACGCACCTTAATCCTTATTTCAAGGAGAAGGCGAAATTTGAGAGAAACCAGTCGAAGTTTTTAAATTTGAGCAGTGGGATGTCTTCTTCGACCTCGACTAGTGCAGACTTGTCGGATAATATCCCGGGTCCTGGGGATGAAGTTAATTCGCTCTCGTCGACTTCGAGTGAAGGAGAGTCGATTCAATCCCAAGGTGCCTCCGAAGGAAGGGTAGAAATGGTAGAGGTATCAAGGGGCTCCGAGGATAGGCATTCTACCTCTCTTACGGGGCCGGTGACATCGGCCGTGCCGATATCTATTGTGCCACCCATTGGGATGAGGGTTGATCCAGAAGTTTCGAGTAGATCAAACCAAGTGGGGCCTTCAACTTCTGGTAGGTACGGCCTTAGAGACAAAGATGAAGAGGAGGAGTTCATCCCCTCCGGGGCTTATTCACCATCCCAATATCTAGAGATGGACCCCCGGCTGGTTCCCTGCAAGGTTTTTCCAAAAATGTTCGAGGAGATGAGGGACCTTCTCTTTGGCGGAGCCCCCGAGTTTGAAGGGTACAGCCTGAGACATGCGATACTGGAATTGCCACCCGGAGAACCAAGATGGTCAAGTGTTTTTCTCCGGGACATGCGATTAATCGGGCTGCTCGACTGTAAGAAGTTGATCCAGACGCAAAACTTAGTAAATTTCGGCCTGGCTGTGGGGACTCTGAGTCGTTCTTTCGACCCAGGTAAAATGGGCAGATCGAATCGATACATTTATTCCAGTTTTTATGTTAACTTATTTCAAACTTTTTGCTAGAATTCATCCTGGTCGACTTCTAACATTTTCTCCCAGGCAGATAAATTCGTCATGAGTTCCAGGCTTGTGATGATGAGGGCCGATATGGGGGAGGAAGAGCAGACCCAGGAGATAGCCCAAGCGACTGCGGTGGTGGCCCCCCACAAAACGATGGACGCCATTTTGCCTCGAGGTGGGGGCCAGCCCGGTGCGGGGTCGGGCCGGGCCACTGACCCTCGCATCTCGACGCACAAGAGGAAGGAGAAGGAGAGCCAGACTGAGGAGTCTGAGCGAAGGAAAAGGGCCCGGAAGGATAAGGATTCGAGGCCAGAGATCTCGGGGCCTGTGAAGACCGGAAAGGCAGCTGACTTAGCTCCGGGGGCTAATCCTTCCCAAGGCACGTCGACCGGGTCTCTCCCGTCGATCCCTTCTCAGACGCCTAAATCTCCGGCACCGTTTTCCCCGGAGGCGCTGAGGTCGACGGGGGAAATCTTCAAAGCCCCCGAGGAAGACATCACAACATTCATCAAGATGTTGAAGATCGCTGACCCCCACTTCCCTGCCGGATTTACTTTCAACGATTCTGAAGGGTGGCCTCGCCGAGTAGGGTCTAGCCCCCGAGACAATTGGGTTGTGGGGGCCCTGTACAACAGCTGCCAGACCCTTGTCGACCATCAGGCTAGGTGGGGTCTAAGTGACATAGAGCTGGAGATGTCGGCGGCCATCAAAGCGATTGGGGTAAGCTCTAACACTTGGCCCTTCTAATGCCATCTTTCTGGTCGAAAACCTAACACTCTACTTCTCATCGACAGCTTTCCCAAGACCTCTATCACATCAGTCGGAGGGCTTAGATCTATCGGGAAGGCCGGTCTAGACTAGAGGCGAAGGCCGCGGTCGAATCCGAGGTCGAAGAGCTTAAGAAGAGGCTGGTCGACGCGGAGCTTAAAGAGAAGGATTTGGGGGCCCAATTGAAGACGGTGCAGCTGGCGCAGGTGAAAACCCTGCATGCTGCTCAAGAAACTCGGCGCCGATTGGATGAGGCGAACAAGAGTTTAGCCCAGGCCCATGAGGAGATCGACCAGCAGGCCGACGAGATGGTCAGCCTCCACCGCCAAGGTGAGAAAGTTGGGGAAGTAAGGGGCGCCCGGATGGAAATTGACCGGTGTCGGAGAGTCCTCGACGGGATGGTGGCCGAGTCGGAAAGGTATGGGGCGTACCGATTCATGAAGTCCCCAGCCTACAAAAGATCGACTGTCACCTTTGGCATTGATGACATGAAGGAGGGCTTCGACTTATGCTTCGCACAGTATCAATCCGAGGGTCTATTTCCAACCGACTACAACACTAAGAAAATTGGTGTTAGCTATCCCGATCCTCGACCTCCTCCCGCCGACAATCAAGCCCCGGAGCCAGAGTCCGATTGGGCCACACAGGAGTTTGGCTTTGCCGTTAGCTTGGCAAAGCAGATATATAGGGGCCAGGCGGAGAATCAGAGTAAGATGTCCCAGGGGGGTCGATCCTGACGTGCTGGAGCCTGCCAAGATCTTCCCCGAATTGTTTAAGGACAAGCCATTGGAGGAGCCTTTGATAGACCCCAACTTTATCGTCGATGCTTCCCAGCCCAGCGCAACTTGAAGCCCCTACTCTACTACAATATACTTCAATTCTTGTTTTCCGCTTTTATATTTTATCGTCGCAAGTCCCAAACTGACCCGGGGTGGCCGGTGAGTGTTCCTACTTGAAAATTCCAAAATGTAATTTGTTCGACTCACAATCAGCTGCTTATGCTTTAATGAAATCGCCATTTCAAGTTTCTTTTGAATTAGCATTTTTGATTATGCATGTTCTAACTAAATTGTTAAGTTCGATAAGGAGAAGCAGTAAGTGTAATTTGAATCGAAGCTAATAAGTCGACCTATTTAACTCATCGAGAGTATGATAGTTGAGTGGAACGTTCGATTTCATTGATATACACAAGCGATCGCACTTTACAACTTTTCAAACATAAAATCTCCTAAGGTTGTGAGCGTTCCAAGATCGAGGCACCGGATGGCCGCTCATTTTCTCAAGGTGATAAGCGTGATTCTTCCCGACCTTGGCAATTCGAAAAGGACCCTCCCAGTTGGCATTGAGTTTGTCGACATGTTTGGTTACGTCAACCCGTTTCAGGACAAGATCGTCCACTCGAAACTGTCGAGAGAGGACCTTTCTGTTGTAACACTTAGCCATCGATGCTCGATATTGTTGCATTCGACGAAAACCTTTTTCTCTTTTTCCTTCAATTGTGTCCAACTCAAATTGACTATTTTCCTGATTTCGATCGAGTTGGTAATGCGATACTCGATCAGTTTGATGTATTAATTCAGCAGGAATCATGGCTTCAGAGCCATAAACCATCGAGAAAGGCATCTCCCCGGTGGCAGTTCGAGGTGTTGTCCGGTAGGCCCAGAGTACTCCGTCGAGTTCTTCAGCCCATGCTCCTTTGCTCCCGTCGAGTTGGGTTTTCAAATTTTGAACTATGGTTCGATTGGTGACTTCAGTTTAGCCATTAGCTTGAGGGTGACCAACCGAGGTGAAACGTAAGCTAATGCCATGCTTTGAGCAGAAACTCTTGAATATTTTACTTCAAAATTGAGGCCCGTTATCATAGATCAATGTCCTAGGCACCCCAAACCGGCATAGGATGTTCTTCCAGAGGAAGCGGGTCATGACTGTGTACGTGATCTTTGGGACCGGCGCGGCTTCGACCCATTTTGAGAAGTATTCGACACAGACGATGATAAATTGTTGTTGGCGAGGGGCGATTGGGAAGGGCCCTACAATGTCGATCCCCCACTGGTCGAATGGCCATGCTATGTCGACGGGGATCATCTCTTTTGGGTGCTGATGAGTGAGGTTGGCGTGTTTTTGGCAACTAGGGCACCTTTTTACGAAGTTGATCGAATCTCGTATTAGGGTTGGCTAGTAATAACTAGCTCGAGATACTTTCTTGGTCAAGATTCGACCTCCGGCATGATTTCCGTAGGACCCTGTGTGCACTTCCTCGAGAACCTCCTTGCTCTTGGGAAGGCCGTAAACACCTCCTTGCCGGTTCCCTAAAGGATTTCTTGAACAAAATTCCATCTGAGTCAAGCGCGTAACTGGCCGATCGAGCCGTGAGTCGACGCATTTCCACTTTATTCTCCGGCAGGAATCTATCTCTCAAGTGTAAAACTATGTCATCTAACCAGCAGGGTTCGGAAAGGTCGATACTGAAGATGGACTCTCGACCATCGTCTATAGAGCGGGTCACATTCGTAAAGACTGTTATCAACCTGCTCCTGGTCCCTCTGAGGCCGTTGGCCACTTTGGAAAGGACATCGGCCCTCTCATTCTCTTCCCGCGGTACTTGCTCGAGTTTAAAGTTTTTGAACTTGGTAGCCCGCATTTTTACTTTTTCGAGGTACCTAGCCATCGACTCTTCTCTCGCCTCGTACGCCCCAATGTACTGGCTTGCAACCAATTGAGAATCTGTCATGGCTGTGAGATCATCGACCCCTAAATCCTTGGCAATCTTCATTCCCGCTATGAGGGCCTCGTACTCGGCCTCGTTGTTCGTGGCTGGAAATTCTAAGCAGACGGTGAAATCAAGCTCATCTCCTTCATTACTCCTCAGGGATACCCCTGCGCCTCCCCCTGATGAGGTCGAGGACCCGTCGACTGATAACGTCCAATGGCCCAAACTCTGGGTTTTCACCACCGAGGAGGCTTTCTCGACCAGGAAATCTGCCAAGACCTGGGCTTGGTATGCTGACCTTGGCTGATAGGTCACGTCATATTGGCCCAGCTCGACAGCCCACTTGGTTAGTCTGCCCGAGCTGTCCGGCTTCGTGAGCACTTGTCGGAGGGGTTGATCTGTCAGTACAATGATCTCATGAGCCTGGAAGTATGGCTTTAGCTTCCGGGCCGTGTGAACCAATGCAAGGGCAAATTTCTCGATCTCCAAATATTGTGTTTCAGCCCCATGCAAAATCTTGCTACCGTAGTAGACTGGAAAGTGCTTCTTATTCCGAACGGAGACAAAAACAGAGCTAATCACCTCGCTCGACACGGCCATGTAGAGGTACAGGACCTTTCCGGGCTCAGGTTTTTCCAAGAGTGGGGGTGATTCGAGGTATTTCTTCAGTGCCACAAACGTTTGTTCACACTCTTCAGTCCAATTGAACTCCTTGACGTTCCTCAGGATCTTGAAGAAGGGTAGCTTCTTCTCGGCCGACCTGGAGATAAACCGGTTGAGCGAAATAATGCGGCCGACCAAACATTGGACCTCTCGAATCGTTTTCGGGTTGGATAAATTTTGGATGGCACTACTCTTTTCGGGGTTTACCTAGATTCCCCTCGGACTGACCATTTAGCCCAAGAATTTTCCTCCCCTACTCCAAAGGTGCACTTATTCGGATTGAGTTTCAAGTTTTACTTTCACAGGAGCGTGAACGCTCGCCCAAGATCTCGAAGGTGGTCACTCGATCTAGTCGAACGAACTATCATATCGTCGACGTGGACCTCCATGGTCCTGCCTATCTCTTCCTCGAAGATTCGATTCACCAATCTTTGATAGGTAGCCCCCGCGTTTTAAGTCCAAAGGGCGTCACTCGAAAGCAATAGATCCCCTTGACGACTATGAAAGCGGTCTTGTCCTCATCCTCGGGAGCCATGAAGATCTGATAGTAGCCTTGAAAGGCATCCATCATACTCATCATTTCACAGCCCGCTGTAGAGTCGACTAACTGGTCGATGTTGGAAAGGGGGTACGGGTCCTTAGGACAAGCCTTGTTCAGGTCCGTGAAGTCGTTACACATCCGTTATTTCCCCCCCGATTTGGGCAGGACCACGTTGCACAACCAGTTGACATACTTGGCCGGTGAGATGTACTCGGCATCTAACAACTTGTTCACCTCTTCTTCGATTATCTCGTTCCGTTTCATACTCTGGGTGCGTAATCTTTGCTTGATAGGTTTAAAGGAGGGGTCAACGTTGAGGTGGTGCATGATCACGGAAGGGTCGACCCCCACCAGATCATTGGCACTCCATGCGAAGACATCGGCGTTTTCCTGGAGGAACTGGATTAGGAGTACTTGCTCGTGTTCCTTTTCCGGCTCAGGTAGGCCGACATGTGTGATCTTTTCAGCTTGGCCGGGTAGAAGTTCAATCTCCACGGTTTGACTGAAGGCCTCAACTCGATTATCCGACATATTTTTCTTCTTTTTTGCCCTCCTGGAAGTGCGGACAGGCTCGTCACCCTCAGCCTCCAAGTCTTCAATCTCATCCTCATCTCCTTCGGGCAGACCCAAAACAGGAACCACTCTTCGGTCGGGTAATTTTACCTTCTCCATTGAAATCGAGTAGCATGCCCAAGCCATCGGGACGTCGCACCTTAATTTCCCAATGCCAACCGGTGTAGGGAGTTTGATTAACTGGTGGTAGGTCGAAATAACTTCCCTGAAATCGATCAAACCTGGTCTTCCCAAGATTATGTTATACGCCGATGGGTGGTCGACCACGAGGTACTCGAGCTCCATTGTCGACCTCTTATGGAGGGTTCCCATGAAGTGATCAAACGGACTCGGCCTTTGGGGTATACTTCCGAACCCCCAAATCCAGTCAATGGAGTTTTAAGTGGTTCGAGTTTTAAACTTTTAGCTAGATTCATTCGATTAAGAGTCGCGAGATAGATAATATTGACTGAGCTTCCATTGTCAACTAGGGTTTTGGATACAACGTAATTGGCCACGTCTAGCGTAACCACCATCGGACAACCAGGCATTTCGCCCTCCCAATGTGGCATGCCGACTAGGTCCTTACTACTAAAGCTAATATCCTGATCTACCCAGCTCTTACTCGACTCGACCTCCAGACCTCATAAGGCCCATAGTAGTTCCTCTGGGCCTCTCTTCTCGTTCTCTTTTGGGCCGTTTTGGTATCTCCCCCTGTGGGTCCGCCCGCTTTCATGTCGATCTATCCAAGGCAGGGGAGGTTGTGTTCATCCCTTTCTGTCGGCTGCTTTGCTTCCTGATGTCGGGGAGGGGTGTGCTCCCTCGCCCGGAGAGCTAGCTCATCCAGCTTCTTGATGAACTCTTGTAGCTCGCCTCCCCGAATCAACCTCTCGATCTCGTCCCTTAGGGTGAAGCACTCGGAGGTGTTGTGGCCCGTTTTTTGATGGAAATGACAGTACTTTCCCGAGTCCCTAGTCTTTTAAGTTTCCTTGATCGGCTTTGGGTTCTTGAATAACTTATAGTTGGAGACGTTATAGATTTCTTCGATCGATCGATTCAGGGGAGTATAATGTCTCTTGGAGCTGCTCCCCGAAGTGGGATCGATTCGGCCTTTGTTATCTCTTCTTGGCTCGCTCCTGGACGACCGAGCAACCTCTATCCTTCGGGTCGACCCACCCTTCTGAGCCATCTCAACTTCCTCCACCCTCATCCATTTGGCAGCGATATCGAGAAGCTTGGAAATCAACTCGGGATTTTTCCTGACAATATGTCGAGCACATTCTTTATCCCTTAAAGTCGTGTGAAGGATAGGTATCAACATGTCCATGCTTGGGGCTTGGACCTGGACTGCAGCTCGAGAAAATCGGGTGAAGAAATCTCTAAACATTTCATCCTCTTTCTGCACAATATTGTAGAGGTAGGTGGCCGGGAGTTTGTCACCTTTTACGGATGAGAAGTGGGCAATGAATCGTTCAACCAATTCGTCATAAGATCGGATGCTTCTCGGAGCCAGCTTTAAGAACCAGTCTTGGGCTCGAACGTTCGGTGAATGGCCAAACATACTGATCTCAATCTCGAATCGATCGACGTGCCTCTCGGGGTCGGTCACACCGTTATAGGTAGGGAGGTTGGTCGGCATTTTATCCACTGCCATGGCCGCGAGTATCACCTCACTGAAGGGAGATCGCGCTTCTCGAGCGCTCCTGAATTGATGAGCCGGTCGCCTTTCTCGAGGTGGTGGGGTGCCATCTCGGCCTCGGTGTCGTGGCGACCTATCCCATCGTGGGAGGCGGTTCCTAAGGTCATCTTGGCCGACCTCTTGGCCTCGATTAGAAAGTCTGGGGGCTTCAGGATTGACCCTAACCCCCAGTCGATCAAAAACCCTCGAGCCTTTGGGTCTCTGATTTCCCTCTTCACTATGGAATGAGCCCTTCGACCCTCCGACAGCCACGGAGCCACGAGCAGTTCTGCGATCCTCCTCCCTCCTCTTCGACCCTGGCCTTGGCTCTTGGAGGGCTGGGTCGAGGGGACGTTTGTCTCGTCGCCGCCACGAGTCGGCCTCTTGCTCTTGAGGTAATATCTCAGTTCATTGTTGCCCTCGACCCACCCCTTGCCCCTGGACTGGACCAGGGGGTGGAGGCGGGCCGTACGGATCCGGATGATAGTAGGCCGGATGCGGGTGATAGCCCCAGAGAGGCGGGGGGTACCCATAATGGGCAGGCGGCCCGTAGTAATGGGAGTATTGCCCAGGAGACGGCGTGGCGGGGCTGGCCCTTGGCACTTTTCTAGATAGGCGTCCAAGTCGATGATCGCATAGACTATTGGTACTGGGATGTTCCGCGCATCGGCTACGGGAGGAGCCGGCAGGTGACTTGGCCCGCCTCCCTTACTGGGGACGACCACTTCCTGATCATCCGCCCCAAGTGTTCGGTGGCTTCGTAGTTCCATTCTTGCTAGGCTTTAGTTCGAGATTTCCCACAGACGGCGCCAAAATGATCGTGTCGGATTTCGGACTGATAGCGTGGCACGAAATGATTGACTTGACCACTCAGAATTTGTAACTGGGAGGACCTCGAATTAGGGTTGACCTGTGAGTTAGAGAAGTAAACGTGAGCTAAGGACCGACAAAGGACCAGTGAGGGTTTTATCCTTTTCAACACTCCGACGCCCAAGTCAGTATCGAGTGGTTTGAGAGCCTTTCGAGTGGCTTGGGATGCAATAAATGTGCTTATGAAATGGCATTTATGAGGGGGTATTTATACCTGTTTGTGTAATGATTACTGAACAATGTCGTCTGCAGGTGCATTTAATGTACTGCACCTACTTGGTACGGCTTGTCAGGTTCATTAAATGCTTGGAGTGGAGGTGGGGGCCCCGGGATGAGTCGAGTACGATTCGACCTGAGTACGGCAAGGTCGACAAGTAGCCGACTTACCCTGGACTCACTCGACCTTATGTCGACTTGACTCTGGAAGGTCGGCTCGACATTGTTGGGTGGTCAGGGTCCGTCTCCTTGGACTTATCCGTTAGGGCGACCGACTTGAGATTGTGCACGTGGCACGTTGACTGATCCGCCATACCACGTGGCGAGTGGATATTGGTCCACTTCATGCACACGTGATGAGCCCGGAAAGGCCCATGTCAGAATGCATTACAGAAAATGGAAACAAGTGTGGTGATTGACCAAAATAAGGATATAACAAAAGAGCTGGAGATGTTGAGTTCTGGGTCCTCACGAAGAATGATGGAGCAACTTGGCCTCTTCTTAAAGGATGATTACATGGACGAAGACTATGATGGAGATTTACTTTTAGATGTTGAAGAGGCAGAACTTGGCTATGATGAAGATTTACTTTTAGAAGTTGAAGAGGCAGAACTTATATTCTAGAACCTCCACCCTTGTGATTTGTAAATGGCATCATGTAGATATCATTAACACTAACTTGCTAGTTCTTCATAGTGAAAAGGGAGAAATTATTTACAAGACTTGTTTGTATCAACCATTTCAAATGTAAAGTCGCAAGTATAAATGAATTTTTACAGAGTTCTGGACAGGATTTTTGCATTTTTATCCCTCGTCATGGCATGTAAAGTCATACGGTGATCATGCCAGGTTTTGGCAAAAACAGGATTGTAATTCCTAAAGCGTTAATTATTCTTACAACCTACTTAAGTTTAAAAAATTACATGTTGCCCCATCTTCCCAAGGAAAAATTATGGAGTGCAAGTATAACTAACTCAGTTCTAAATTATATCTAGACGTATTTTATTTATTAGTTGGGTAAATTACATCTACACCCCGCCGTAATTAGGTGTACTTACACATGGACCCCTTAGTTTCAGAAATTACGCTTGCACCCCTCATGATTTGTAAATGGATTACAGACAATCCCCATCCATTAGGCGTAAATGCTTATTCATTTATATTTTGATATGTAGTAAAGAAATTATCAAACTGAGAAATATGTAACCACATCTAAACTTCTAAGATTCATGAAACACAAGCACCACATAAACTTATCAAAATAACAGGTATTAAACAATCAAGCTTGTCAGATTTTATTGGCATGGAGTCACTAGCACAACCGGGAAATATGGAACTTACATTGCTTGAGATAGTCAAGAGGCTCACATTGCTTGAACATGCATGTGTATTTAGTAGCACTAGGTTGTAAGACCCCGATCAGTATGGCTCTCTTAGCTTCATCCAATGATAACAAACAAACATGGCTCTAATACTAGCACTCTGCTTATCATGTTCAGCCTTCTGCAGAATATACTTGGCACTCTTAGTTACCTATGAGGCAACTTGTTTTGCTTCAATAGCAGTAGTAAATTCCTTGCCAAAAATTAGATTTTTGATAGAAACATTATCTACAACAAACGATTAACAATTAAACTGTAATACACAAATCGTGAAGGAAAAGAAAGCTAAGCTAACTGAAATTGTTCAATGGGCCTCAATACATGCAGATGAAAGAGTGTGTTGTAGATGAAAGGTGTTTTGAGTGGTAATAGTTGTAGGATGTTTGCAGGAATTCAATTTTGTGTCGCTAATAAGTTGGAACATCGAATTTAGACACCCATTTTGGAAACTAAACTATCATTTTTCTTAACTCGATCCACAAAAAAAAAAAAATTAACTCGATCCACATTTATCATGTTGGTATTACAGTTCAATTGCTCCATACAGTGCCAATATTATCAGTCACAATGTCATTGTTTTTTGTCTCTTCAGAATGCAGGGAATCAGTTCACTGCACTATACTTATATTAAAAAGAATACAAGTAATGCAACATGACTACATGAGTTTCTTAAGCTAGTTTCAAAGAAGGTGTGCGAAAAATACATATTTTTGCAGTAATTCTTTAAATTCTAATTGAAACCCGAGAAAAAACAAATTGCAGGGGACAGAAATGTACTATTTAGAGGTTACGGCTTCCTGAAGTGCTCTTAGAAAAAGGGAATAATCAAATGTGTTCCCTCAAGATAAAGTAAAGTGAAAAAAGTGTTTGGTAGCGTACATTTTTTAATTTATACCTTTCGGGCTTGTTAAAGCATATTAAATTATTAATCTCTAATATAGTGCAAATAATTTTCTATTTGGTAATCAACTTGGTCCTAAAAAGCTGCATTATATGTCACACCTAATTTTTTATTTGGTAGGTATTATTAACTCGCGTTGCAATTGTTTTTACAATTTTACCCTTGCACATCCTAGAAGGGGGAAAAATAAACAGTTAAAATATATTTCAAGGGACATGATTTGACAACTAAAATTAAATTATACAGTAAAAAGGAAAAGTTGTAGCTGAATATCATCTCTTTTTGAATACGAGAGTCATCACTTAATAGACCGAACAATGGCGGGCTTCCACTAAGCCAGGTAATAATGAAAGTTTTTGAACGTGACATTAAATGTGGTAAATAATATCAGTATTTAATAGAGTTTACCAAATACTTTCTAATTTTCTCTCTCTTTCCGGAATTCCTACTATTTGTTACCAAAAAGGAAAATTAAGTTCATATTATTTTCTCTGTCTCTTGTTCTCTTCTCGACAAAAATCTTCCACCATAAATTTTGAGAGAATTTAAAATAATTTATAAAATTAAATAGATATTTTCTAAAATTGAATAAGTCCTTTTAATTACACATACTTGAAAGTTGAAACAGTGTTGGATTCAATCAAAAAGACAAATATTTCCTTAAATCTTTGTTTGAATTTTATAATTTTCGCTTTGCTATTTTTTATGATTTCTCCTTTCACATAATTTTATTCTAATTTTATTTAGAGCTTCTTTTATATGTAATTCTTATCACAATTGAAATTTTATAACTTGAAAGTCCATATGGAAGACCTCTTCATCAAAGAGTAGTTGTTAATTTTTGTAAATTCATAGAATTCAGAGGAAAGACAAAATTAACACTAAGACATAAAATAATTCTCTATCCCTCAATTTTTCTAATTCGTGATTTAGTTGAACATTTGACAAAATTCTGATAGTGTAGTAAGAAATAGAAGTAAAAAATATAGTAAGAAATCTGCTCAAGATGTTGGTATGTTGTTTTATTTATGCATGAGGTGCTTACAATTCAGTGAGGGAATTAATTATTATAGTCGACGATAGATACCTTGATCTAGACCAAAATAGTATTTCACTAGCACAACTTTTATTGTGTGTCATTTCTTGGTTGTTGCAAGTTTGTGAATCGACGGACGTTCTAGATTAAATGAGTTAACTTGGATTATAATTTTATATTACGAATTTTACATTAATAACTTTTGCAGTGTAATTGGGTTAGATTTTGGATTTAGCCCACAAACATTTTCCTTAAAACAAATAGTACGTGCTGGATTTCACTAGATCACGTTAATTACCTTGTTCAATCAACAAAGTCTTTGAAAACTCAGAATAACTTCAATTCTACTTCTTTGAAAAACTTTAAATTATAGATAAAGCAACAAAATAATGGAAATTACTGGGTTAAAAAATCCAAAAACAAAATTCTATATATGTTACAAACCACAAGATCGATGTGCCTAACAATGAATGTACATAATAAGAAAACCATATAAATGGCTACAAAATATAAACAATAATGAATTCTGTATATCTCAAACTATTTAATGAAAAAATTATACAACAAAATCAAGCACACAACTGCAGAGAGAAATCAAACTGTGATCAGTTGTTGCAGCTCCATCTTGATGTAGGCACGCAGCTTAGATAATGGCACCAGCTGCATCTATCGTTCGCGTTCTCGCCCTTGAACAGCATCGTCAACGCCACCACAAATCTACGAAGTTTAATGATCATGAAAGAGTTAGAAATAAAACATCCAGTAATCTCCAGAAACATCTTATAACACGATCAGAGCTTATAAGCTCTTCAAAATAGGACTTTGATGATGTGGGATGGCTCATATATGAAGTTCAGCGGACATGAATGACAAAGCGCAGAAATTTACATGTTTAGTATGCAAGATGAAAGATTTAAGAACAAATAGAAATCAGAAATTTGCTTACCCAACAATCAATAAAACAGTTGCTCCGATCCACAGTACATATTGATAAGTCTTGTATTTGGACTTGAGGCGAGTATCAGCAGGGCGGTATTGGCTATCCAACCAACCGAATTGGGGACGAACAAGAAGGACAAAGCCGAGGAGGAAACCGGTTAAAAACCCACCGATATGTGCAAAGTTATCGACATGTGGAAGAATGCCAACAGCTAAGTTGATTGCGATTATGACAATCAAAGTGAACAGAGCTGCAAGCTGTTCGAACACAAAATCATGACAAATAAATCAATGCTTTCACAAGACCAGAATAAATCAGGGTGTCTGCAAAAACTTGTGCGTTTGGAGAAGCAGGTTGTAAAAGGTTGGAACTTGGAATAGTAAAAGTCGGGAATATTGGGAAAAGAAAGTACAAGTTTACTATTAACTAAGAGAAGCCAAGAAAACCTAAAAGCCTAGAAATGCAGGACTTCCGGCGTATCTTATTGTAAGCAGAAACTATAAAGTAAAACTCTCACTCCTGTTTTAGCTAAGCTAAAAGCAGAAAATCACTTTTTATAAGAGTTTGCAGATTAAGGAGCAGCAAATCTTACCTTGTTTGTATAAATAGTCCAGTTAGTAAATAACTCCGATAACATAGCTCCAAGAAGTCCGAAGAGCGCACCAGAAGCTCCAACGGAGATACTCCGCTGAATAAAAAGGGAGGATAGTATGCTCCCGCCAATACCGGATAACAGGTAAATTGCCCCAACTCGCACTGCATAAAAGTAAATGGAAGATCAAGACCGAATCATTTGAAGTAGACAACAAAATCCAGATGAAGTTCATTTATTAACCAAGTTAAAATTGTTACCGAATCCAAATTGCTGTTCGAGGCGAATTCCGATAAAGACCAAGCTGAGCATGTTTGCGAGTAAATGAATAAGGCCGGCATGAAGCCAGATACAAGTGATGAGTCTCCATGCTTCATTCTGGTGTACTACCTTGTCCCATTCAAGTGCTCCCAGTTTTTCAAGTCTACAAAAGCAGGACATAAAACTAATTAGTTTATGTAGAATATAAAAATGAGAGACACAGAGATGTGCACTTTCAAAATACAAGGAAGAAACAGAAAGATAGACATCCTCTGTTTAAGCAGAATCATTAAACTTGGTTACACTAAATAAAAGACTAAATTTAGAATGTTAAAACTAGATTACAAATCTACAAGCTGATGGTGTTTGGATTCAATTAAATGATCAAACGCCGAAATGGAAATTCTCCCAAATTTTGACCTTAAAAACACCAAATTCCAAAAGAACAATGAAGTCAATTTCCATAGAATTATAGGAACAAAAAGGGAGAAAAAATTCAACATAGATATCTGACTATTGCAACTAAGATGCTATGACTGTAAATTACACAAGAAAAAAAATTGCCAAGTCCAATTAGCATCAAACAATTCAAGAAATCACAACAGAAATCTTAAATTCCGGAAACCCCACCAAAATTCCTTCATATAATGATCAGACAAAATCATAAATTTGCAAAAAACAAAAAAATTAAAAATCAAGAAATTGGCAATCATGATTCAGCAAAAATATAAAGAATTGAACTTTACGTTGAGGCAGAGGGGCCAAAAAGGGGGTTTTCCCTCAAGGGCTGAAACGAAACCCTCCCAAGAAACTTAGCAACACAGCTTCCTTGAAGGCCATTGTGATTCTTGGGGCAATTGTTGACAAACATGATGACGACAAACATGGCAACGTTGGCGACAACAATCATGGGCACCAGCCATGAAGTCCACTGACTGTCTGAATACTCCATGTCGTAAGCTCCTCCACCGGCATAGTAAGGCTGTGTGTAGCCATGATTTCTGTTCTTCGTTGCTGTACCCCTCTCAGGATCTCTATTTCCCATCATTCTTTACACTAATCTGTATGCGTATCTATGTGCTTCCACAGCTAATTCTGTATGTATGGTTGTTTATATATGTCTGAATGTGCGCGTGTTTGAGTGGCTTAAGGAGAATGCAAGAATTTGGTGGAGAGAGAGAGGAGATTCTGGGAAAGTGCGGTTGCTTTTATATTTCTGGAGATTTGAATCGAATATTGAGTTATTATTATTATTTTATTTTTTTTGAGAGGAACTTACATGGGATGCTTACTTCTGCCTAAAAAGCTGTTTTTTATGCGCCTTTTCAGATTCCAATATCCCAATTATTATTATCGTCTTCATAAAATGCAAAAGTGGTTTTCAATGTTTTTATTCCCTTTCTAGGTTGATGAGTTGATCGTTGTATTTTAGAAAGAATATATATTAATTTTTAATAGATAATTTATATTTTGATGTTGGGTTCTCGTGTCAAAATATATAGTTTTTCTTCGAAATAATGTAAATTTTAAACATTATTAACTAATTCGTTTGCACTAAAATAGTATCAGATTTTTTTTAATAGTCAGGATATATATGACATGTATTGAGGTAATTTTAAAGTTGGAGGTCACGACAGTTGAATATTACTTATTTATTTTTTTTTTTTATTTAGATCAAGATATCTACTGTCGATTAAAATGACTTTATCGAACATTTATTTTTCATTATTATTATTATTATTATTATTTTGTCTAGACTACTACATCTAGGGCTGGGCGTTTCGGGTCGGGTTTCGGGTATCCGACCCGACCCGATCGGGTAGCTAATTTCGGGTAAATCGGGTTTCGGGTCGGGTACCCGATACCCGACATAAAATTCGGGTCGGGTTTCGGGTAGAAAAATTCTACCCGAACGGGTACCCGATACCCGAATTTAATTTAATATATATTATATATATATATATATATATATATATGTATATATATATATACATATATATACGTATATATGTAATATATTATATATATACTATATATTATTAATAATATACATATGTAGTAATATATGTATATTATATACGTATATATATAATATATTATTAATAATATTCATATGTTATTAATAATATATACGTATATAATATATATATATATATATATATATATATATATATATATATATATGTATATTAACAATTTATATAGAATGATTGGAAAAAGGCCAAAAAAAAAAAAAAAGATTAAAAAGTCGGGTACCCGAAACCCGTACCCGATATTTTCGGGTACCCGAAAATCGGGTACCCGATATTTTCGGGTCGGGTTCGGGTAGCAAAAATAGCTACCCGAAATTTCGGGTACCCGACCCGATTAACCCGAAACCCGATTACCCGACCCGACGCCCACCCCTAACTACATCCAACGTCGACTAATCTTCTCGCTAAATTGTAGACACCTCATAAAGTCTTTTTTTTTTTGTCTAGACGAGAGCATCCATCGTTGATTATAGTGATTAGTCCCTTCGCTGAATAGTAGACACCTCATTGGCTTTTTTTTTTTTGTTTTTTTGTTTAGATCAGGGCATCTACCGTCGACTATAGTGACTAATTCCCTCGTTGAATTGTAAGCAACTCAATGGCTGGAACAACTGGTCAAGAGATTTAAAGCTACTCCATACTTAAATTCAGAATTCGAACCCCTAGCCTTTGGTTAAGGAAGGATGAGTCTCTTCAACCACACTCTCTTGATTTTTATCGATACAACATATATAGATATAATTTTGAAGTTAGATAGGATCACCGACATTTCATAATCTATTCGTGGCTCCATTACTGAATAGTTTAATAAGAAATTTGAGTTCAAGTTTTCAAATTAACCTAAAATGCGAAATTCTTCACCGTTGGAAAAGATCTGAATACACAATAATCACAATTTAATAGGGAGAAAAAAGTTATTGAACAACTTCATGAGATACAAATGTGAAGAAAACAATTAGCTATTAGGGTTTCCTTTTTGAACCATTAAAAGGAGGGTCGCCCTTTTTGAAAAGATGGGATGATTTTTTTATCCTAGAAAGACGAAGAATTCCAATATTTGCAAGCGATTTAATTAATTTGGGACGGATTTAAATAGAAATTATTAAAAGAATTATATTTTAACAACCACTCCTCTTAACTAACATAATTTTTAAAAAAACTTGAGCTATGAACACAGTCTTTGACCATGCTTAGTCAAAACTTAAAGAAAAATTCAATATGAAATATACTACAAAAATAAAGAAAAATTAAAGGTATTAAGTACTGGATCTCATAATTCTTCTATTTTTTTCAATGCATTCACGCTCAATTTTCCACACTGACGAATTTATATACATTCCTCGCATTATGACGGTCACATTCCTCGCGTTTGTATACATAATTTTTCACTTTAAGACGACTTAAAAAATTTTAATTCACACATTAATTCAACAATATCAAGAGAATCTTAATTTTTTGATTTAACGTATAATCAATGTAAAATGATGGAATTAGGATATTATAAATTGTAAAATTAATTATCTTATATTATTTCCTAAAATTTATTTAAAATTATATATAAAATGAAGTTATTGAATTTTCTTTTATTAAACGTTTTAAGTGACACCCACACTCAACCATTTTTAA
Organism: Lantana camara; assembly: GCA_037501455.1. NCBI lineage: Eukaryota > Viridiplantae > Streptophyta > Magnoliopsida > Lamiales > Verbenaceae > Lantana > Lantana camara. The sequence goes on along the minus strand of CM074857.1, from coordinate 93,497,861 downwards.
AATTTTACACACTAGCGCATGCACCCGTGCTCGCTCCCGTATTCGCACTATCTAGACTAAGTCAACCGAAGGGAATTAAAAAGGTTTGGACATTATTTCATATTATTCGATCCTTACTCTATTGTACATGTGTTATCAAAGCAAGATATACATCATATTTATGCAGTAGGTACGGATATGCAACATTCATGAAAGAAATAAGATTTGTATTATGAAGTCAGAAAGTCATTGAAATAGTACTATGTAAATGTTTAATTTATAATTTGTGCGTAATAATTATAATTGAGTAGTGTGGGACGCGTACAAACTGTGTCATTCTTTTCTTATAATATAAGGAAAACAATATATATGTACAGCTAAGCTAAGCTAAGCCTAATGTTTGTGATGTGCCAACCATATTTGTTTCCTTTCAACTTGGTTGCACTAACGCGTTATCGACTCCCACACGGAATTCGGTTGTGCTATTGCCTTCCAACGGCGGCTGCCCACCTATATCAGAATAACAATATATGTACGTACTTATGTATAATTCATTAAATATTCTTATTATCATTATTAAATATAGCATAAGTATAAAATCGACTGAATTTAAGATCAACAATATATATATATATGTGTGTGTGGTAATCGCTGGGTTGACGACTTTGAAATAATCTATTTGGCAATTTGTTAACTCATCTCATATTAAGTAAATAATACACTATTTGATATTTAATAACAATTTGGCTTGGCTTTGCTTTGCTTGGTTGATTTATACATGAGGAGAGAGTCTTAGTAATAACCCTATGTCTATGATTGCCGATTTGATAAAAAAATACTACGTACTACTCATTGGAGTTTGAACAAACCTTACCTTATAAGTTAGTTTTTTGGGAATGAGTTACGTCAAATACATACCGACTCAACATGATATTGGAGTAGATTGTATCTTGAAGTTATATTACATGTTTCAGTTGACTCTCAATTGTTTGAGTCTGAACGTATAGAGAGAGGACATTGACTCGTTCCAAATTAAATTTAAAAAATAATAAATTATTTAATACTTAATAATTCTTGAAAAACTCTCAGTTGGGAAATTAATTTTTGAGGTAATTAGGTAAATTAAAACACAAACTATTAACTTCCTCATAAAGTGATTCTCTCGTCTTTGGGTGCACTTTGTAAATATTGTATATATCGCAAATGAAAGCTTCAAATCTTAATAAATATTCCAGCAATCTGGCATAATAAATTAATTCGCCTGCAAGCCTACAAGAGTAGTTCTGGAGATCTGCAGGCTGAATCACAAACTAAAATAAGGGGGTTAAATTTTCAAAAAAACAAGAAGTTGGCATATTTAAGTAATCTTATGCTCGTGGCACATGCAGAAAAATTGTGCTTAAATCTGCATGCAACATTACTATACATACATAATTTTATGGCCATATTTAGGGGTGTAAACGGATAATAAATGGATCGTATATATGATTACCATATCCTTATCCGTTTATGATTCGGACGGATACGGATAATATCCTTTTAAATCGATTTCGGATAATATCCTTTTTATACGGATACAAGGCGGATTCGGACGGATTCGGATTTTAATCGGATTTTTAACTATTCAAAATTTGACATAAATTATTTATTTATATAACTTCGAACTTTTAATCAGATTATCAACTATTCATTTATAGATAAATTATTTAATAATTATATAACTTTGAATATATATATTTTAGACGAATAGAGAAATAATAAGTATATCTATATAGATCATTTTTATGTTTTATCGAATGTATAAATGTGGTGAAATTATAAATTTTATCATATAATTAATTTGAAATATAATACTTTTATTAATAACATAATATATGTTAATTATATTATCTCTATATGAATATTGACGTGAACATACAGTTACTAATAAAACCTAAGGTTTTTCTTTAATAAATGCGCTAAAAAATTTACTCAATACTAATAATCTATCATACATACACAGTTCTGTGTATATATTTTAAATACATTATTTATCGGATACGGATTACGGATAAATCGGATAACGGATATATCTAACGGATAATGAAACAGATCGGATGTTAAACGGATCGGATGCTTTATTACCATATCCTTATCCGTTTATAATTCGGATGTCTATAATCGAATACAGATAATATCCTCTAGAGACGGATTCGGATAATATCCTCTATAAACGAATTCGGATGCGGACGAATATCGGATTTTCGAATATCCATTTACGACCCTAGCCGTATTAGTACAAAAGATAGGGTCAACACAATAATAATGTGTATATTATTTCATTAATGACAATATTACTGCGTGTTTTTATTCACTGAAGCACTTGCTTGTTAATTCCTGCCTGCCCTATGGAGTGGACCTAGCACGCGGTAGACGAGTGTATAAAAGAGTATAATGTACAAATGAAGTAAATACTTTTAATTAAAAGTCCGGGACTAGACTTACGTATGAATTATTCATACTATTATATTAAGTGAGAGATCCATTTGGTGTCATGAATTTTTTTTCTTTTTTTATCTTTTATACACAAATTTCACCCACGTATATGAGCAGTTTTCTACTTAATCTCTTCCACAGTCATTGGACTATCAAATTTTTTTCTTTTTTATTTATTTATTTTATTACTTATTTATATTTAATTCATTTTTTCTTACCTCATTTCAATTTTTTAATTGTATATATTTTTTTATTCCAATTTTTTTTAATTATATATATATTTTTTAATTTCTATTTTGAACTATTACTTTATACTAACTCGATATTATCTTATTTTATTTAATTATTTATTTCTCAAAAAATTATAATTATATTAAAAATAATTATAAATTAAATAATAATATGAAAATTTTAATTTAACATTTTTTTTCGCGTATTGAGTGTACAAAATCACTAACATATAATTATGTATTTATCTCTTAATGAAGTTAAACTTAACCAAACACCTCCAAAGTTGGGAACTCCAACTTGCTCTTAAGATATATATACAGTTTATAAACTCCAACATCTTATTCTACTCCAACTTAACTTTTAAAATACTAATATTTTTCTCAACTTCTTAATCATATTAACTACTAATATTGATATTTATAGTTAAATTTCTAAATGCTATTTGAATTATGAGCATACTTGCAAAGTTAATTATTTTTTATTTAGTTCTTTATTTTAAAATGTGCGTGTGACTGCTGAATTAGGGCAGCAGATTGGGCTTTTCTTGCAGCCCATGTCGCAGCCCCTTCAAGGACCAAGTGCTGGGCTCCTGCGCACCTATCGCTGGGCTGTGCTGGGCTCCTGCACACCTATCGTTGGGCTGTGCTGGGCTGTGTTGGGCTGTTCTAGGTTCAGCCCCGGACCGGGCTCCTATGGGCTTTTGACTGAGCCGAGTCCGCCTATGGAGTTTGGCCCGCAACCAGACAGCCCGCGTTGGCCTTTTATAGCCCAAGCTCTTTTAATTCTGCAAAAATGAAAGGTATGGGATTTGAAACCCAACACCACCATCGTGAAATGAGAACAACCATACCACCTTGCCCCAAATCAATTGTTGGTTTATTTTCAGTAAAGTTTAACTTTATTTTACTGGCCACTGTTTTAAAATTGTTTTAAAACTAAATTTTTAATTTTTTTTTATATAATTAATTTTATAAAATCGTTTTACTTGAAAATTAATTATTGTTGCCCAAATACGAATATTTAAAATAGAAGCATGATTTTGGTAGATAGAGATCTAATGGGAATTAAATTGGATTAGAGAATTAAATTTAATTAAAATTGAAGGATTAATTTAATTAGTGAATTAAAAAATAATCCTTGGTCAATAAATAATTTTAGAAATTATTTAAAGACTTTAAATCACATAATGACAATTTACTTAGTAAATTTATTTTATGCAATGCATTGTGATGAGACATAAACGCACGCTCATATCAGAGCCGTCCACGTGTCGCCATCTACTTAGAGCTTGGACGCTCACATTAATGGGCTCGCGGGGCGACCCAGCCCATTCACTTGCTTGACTACGGATCTAGACCCATGAGCCTCGGCCCATTTTTCAAGTAAGGGTTCCAACTGTCCAACCCGACGCCTATGCTGGGGCCCTCAAGGCCATCCCATCCCTAGGTAAGCGCTTCACGAGGGCCCATCCTTGAACGCGCTCGGGGTGTTGACGTTCGATGGACATCTGCTGGGGCGAACCCCTTCGTGCGTCCCTACGAGCGTCACTAATGCTCGGGCAAGGCATACACCAGGGCGCAGGCATCCGTTCGCCTGTACCCCATATCGAAAGCCTTCCCAGACGCTCGGCACTCGCCAACAACCTCTGACACAGTGGCAACATGCACCTCGTACCTGACACGCCGCCCACTTTTCAGAGGCATCACTTTCATACCGTTACAGGTCGCCACGTGTTAGGGCAACACAGGTTTGGGACCACATGGTCAAATTACCTAAACCGCCCTCATCCCTAACATATAAATAGATGGAAGCACATGCATTCTTCCCAAGTCATCTTCCTCCACAAGAATACTCTACATAAACTGGGCATTTCGGCTGCATTTCCTTCCTAAAAAAAGCTCCTTCCATTTCACCATCCTTGTTGCATTCACGTTGCATCACCTGGTGTTATCCTAGCTGGAAGAACCCACGCTCAACAGGAAACCCAGTTCCTGAGGCTCAACGCCTGTGATGGTCACCCTTCCCTAAAACAAATTTCAAAGTGTTTGGTGTTAAAGCAACCCTCTAAGTTTCTGCACCATCATTTTTGGCGCCGTCTGTGGGAAACCATCATCTGCATCGTCGCCTTCTTCAGATTCTTCCACCTCAAGCTAGTGAATAGTAACACCTGCAATTTTCAGTCATGGTAACAGCAACAAGGTCTGGAATTGTGGACAATAGAAATGCCCTTCCACCAGTGAATGAGGAAAATGTGGAGAGCAACATCCCTACCGGAGGTGCGCCCCCACCTACAGCCGGAAATGGGGCCGAAGACACGAGATAGCAGCTGCAACTTCCCCACCCAATGGAAACGGGGCAGGAGGGTCTGGTTTTGTTCCTCCTCCTCCGGCGCTCATCCCCACCAACCATGCCTCTAATCCCGCCGCCTACTCCATGGCGTTGCCACCACCGGGGTTCACGTATGTGCAACCCACCATGATGCCCGGAGTAATGTCGGGCATGATGCCCATGATCCAGCCCTACCAAGTGGACACGTTACAACTTTCCATCTCCATGCCAAAGGAGACCCAAGGTGTAGAGATGCCCCCGTTAACCCGAGAACAACTCCAGGCACTCTACGTTCAATGCGAGGAGCAGGCCGTGCAAAACGCCTGGGGTCACTTCACATCTGCTTACTTCCCCAGGCGGGAGGCTCGAGGGTGGCCCCTCCGCTTGGTGTTCTCCCGGTCCACCCCCTCATGATGTGCTAGGGGCCCAGCCATCTCCACCACCTCCAGCGCAGGGAAAAGAAGCCCCTCTGAGGGCGAATCCGCCGCTGCAACCTGGAGAGAAGGAGAAAGATCCCTCCGCGATGGGAGATGTTGAAGAGGAGGTCCAGTCCAGGACCACCAGAAGAGCCAATAGGAGGGAAGGAGACGACCCTCTGCTGGCTGCAGTGCAGGACCAGCTGGAAGACCTGCAGAACATTGTGGGACAGCTCTTCGAGTGCGGTCTCAAATTCCCCATGAGGGGGATGAGAGGTCTAAGGCCAGAGACGCTCGTCCTCTACGCAACCAAGTCCCCCGCCGTTGGAGGGAAGAAGAGTATGATGAGTATGACCGCGAGGGCGGGAACCAAAGGCCTTTGACAGGCGGTTCGCCCCTCGTTGACGAGGTCCTGATGGCCCGTGTTGGGAAGGGCAAAATCCCAACGTCCGTCAATCGGTACGACGGGACCACTGATCTGGCTGAGCACCTAGATCACTTCGTGCACTTGATGCACCTTTACGAGCATTCCAGTCATTACTGGACAAAGGTGTTTGTCACTTCCCTCGTGGAAATAGCCCATGAATGGTATAAGAAACTGTCTCCCCACTCCATCCGAGGGTACAATGACTTGACTGATGCCTTCATGAGCCGCTTCAGTTCCTTGAAAGCTCTGCCACGGCTCTCTACAGCCTAGTACAAGGACCCCACGAGACACTTAGGTCCTTCATGGGCAGATTTAACAAGGAGATTCTGCTGGTAGAAAAGCCCTCAATGGATTTCTTGAGGCACGTACTCTTTGGGGCCATCAACATGAAGAATTATGTTAGTAAGGAGTTCGTGGAAGAGGTAGCAAAGAAAAACCTCGCTCGCTGATAGAGATCAGGGACATAGTTGACTCCTTCTTCACCCTCGAAGACATGTACATTGCGAGGGATCAGAAAATTGCCAATGCCCCTCGAACCAGTCGGGGCACGGAGGACAGGATCGAGCCCAAGAATTACCGCCGAAGCCCAGCGCCCGCTCGGAGGAATTCTCCGCCCCCTCGTGGATACGAGCGTATTCCCCTCAACCGTCCGATTGCTGAAGTCTACTCCATGACGGACAAGAAACTGTTCAAACCCGCCTAAGATGAGGGAAACCGAGTCTCAAAAGCGCTCGGAAAAATACTGCGCCTTCCATAAGCAAAAGGGACACGACACAAATAAGTGTCGCCAGTTGGAAAGCGAGATTCAGAGGCTCATCGCTGGAGGGCACCTCAAAGAATTTGTGAAGGTGCTGGAAAGGTATGATAAACATTTCTCCGAGCGCGCAAGAGCCAGAGGAAGGAGCCGCTCGCACTCAAGAAGCCCGTGCCATCACCGCCCTGAGACCAGCGAGCGCAACAAGCAGAAGGCTGCTGACGTGGAGAACCAACCATTTTCGGTCATCCACATGATCGCTGGGGGACCCTCGGGAGGAGATTCTAATGCGTCCCGGTGCCGCCATGTCCGAAGCTATGATCAGAGACCTTCCCAGCCCAAGCCTGTACTCTCTGTCAGTAGCTCTTCACGCTCGAAGGAGAATGACATTGTAGGGTTCACAGAGAAAGACCTAGAGCACATTGTAATACCCCATGGGGTTGGTGAAACCTCTGACTGCCCCATGGTGGTTAGTTTAGACGTTCATAACCACGTTGTAAAGAGGGTCTTAATTGATAGTGGAATCTCTGTGAATGTTCTCCCGTACTCAACGTTTCAAAAGATGAAAATAACAAACATTCCCCTCGAACCCCTCAGAACAGCCCTCGTCGGCTTTGGGGGTTCTGAGATTGTCCCTCGCATACAAATACGTTTGGCCACCTCTTTTGGTCGCGCCCCACAGTGGAAGACTTTGAGCGTCCTTTATACAGTGGCCGAAGTGGATCTCCCTTACAACATCATCATTGGACGACCGGCGCTCGTAGATTTCAAAGCAGTAATTTCATCATATCACCAAAAGGTCAAGTTTCCCACCCCCGAGGGAACGGGCGAGGTACTGTGCAATGTTAAGGAGGCTTGGGAATGTTACATCCTTTCCCTTCGGAGCCACAAACCCAAACAAACCCTCCAAGCAGGTTCCACCAAGAAGTCAGTGGATTTTCCCAAATTGGATAAGGACTACCCCGAGCGCAAAAGGGCCAAGCTATATAAGAACAAGAACAAGAAGAGAGCGACGAATGGGGACAAAGGCGCGGAGAACGGCCCTCCCGGTACCGTCGAGGGTTCCTCTTCGGAAGGCGAGGGCCAGGACCCCTCGGCCGAAGCGGACGGTAAGCTTACGGGTAAAAAGCGGGCGCTCGAAACCCCTCAGCCTGAAATTCGCATAGAACCCACTGAAAATTTCCTGACCATCGAATTGGAGCCAGGAAATCGGGATAAAACCACGCAAATAGGCTCCAGTCTCGAGGGTCCCTCACAGATCGTAATGATTGATTTTATTCGAGAGAACCTTGATGTGTTTGCATGGAAGGCTTCTGACCTTACTGGAATAGATCCGAGCGTCATTGTCCACAGGCTCAACATGGACCCGGCCTTCAAACCTATCAAGCAAAAGAAAAGGGACGTTAACGGATTCAGGAGGCAGGTCATCGAAGAGGAGGTTAACAAACTTCTTGAGGCTCAGTACATAGAGGAGATCCTGTATCCTGAGTGGCTCTGCAACATGGTGCTCGTTCCCAAGAGCGTTAATAAGTGGCACATGTGCAACGACTTCACAAATCTCAACAAAGCGTGCCCCAAAAACCCATACCCTCTACCAAGGATTGATCAATTGGTAGATTCAACGGCAGGGTGTGAACTTATGAGCATGAAAGATGCCTTCCAAGGGTATTATCAGATCTTCTTGGCCCCCGAGGATCGCCCAAAAACCTCGTTTGTGGTCCATGTGGGCGTCTATTGTTTCAAGGTTATGCCGTTCGGGCTCAAGAATGCAGGAGCAACCTATTAACGCCTTGTCAACAGAATGTTTGAGCGCGAAATTGGAAAGTCCATAGAAGTCTATGTGGATGACATGATTGTCAAGAGCGAGTGTCAACCTTCCTATTTGGAGGATCTCAAGCGAACATTCAACATCCTACGTCATTATGGAATGAAATTGAACCCTTCCAAGTGTACATTTGGCGTTCGGGGTGGCAAATTCTTGGGGTGCATAGTCAGCCAGCGAGGCATAGAGGTCAATCCGGAGAAGATTAAGGCGATCCTTGACATTCCCTCCCCTCGAAATGTGAGGGGGTCCAAGTGCTGGTAGGCAAGATCATTTCTTTAAACAGATTCATTTCTCGCTCGGCCGATAGGAACCTGCCTTTCTTCAAAATCTTGCGCAACGCTCGTAATTTCACCTGGAGCGAGGAATGTGAGAAAGCCCTGCAGGATATGAAGACTTATCTCTCGAGCGCCCCACTGTTGACCAAGCCCAACCCAGGGGAAAACTTGACCATTTACCTCTCCGTCTCCTCAGAAGCCACGAGCGCGGTCCTTGTGGCTGTACGCGAGCAAAGGCATTTACCGGTGTACTACTTAAGCAAGACTTTGCAGGGGGCAGAGAAAAGATATATGGAGATAAAGAAATTTGCTTTTACGCTCGTTAATGCCTCCCGGAGGCTAAGATCGTATTTCCAGGCCCACTCCATCACGATGCTCACAGATCAACCCCTCAAACAAGTGCTTGCCAAATCGGACGTCTCAGGGAGGTTAATCAAATGGTCAATTGAACTCAGCCAATTCGACATCAATTTCGAGCCTCGCACGGTGATACAGGCTCAGGCAGTGGCGGACTTATTAGTGGAGCGCTTCCATCTGGATACTGTGCCCTCGGTGGAAGAGGGGTTGTGGCTTCTGCACACAGATGGCTCCTCGACCTCACAAGGGGGGGGGGGGGGGGGGGAGCCGGGGTGACCCTCAGGGACCCTCATGGAACGGAAGTGGACTACGCAATCAAACTAGCGTTCCAGGTCACCAGCAATGAGGCAGAGTATGAGGCTCTAATCTAAGGGCTCAGGATAGCCCTTCAGAATGGCGTCGCTCGGGTCACGGCCTATGTTGACTCCCAGCTGATTGCAAGTCAAATTGATAGCACTTATGAAGCTCGAGAAGCCACTATGGTGTAGTGCCTGGTAAGGGCTAAGGAAGTGATCTCTAAGTTCAAAGAGTTCCATCTGGTACAGATCCCAAGGACGAAAAACAAGCGTGCAGATGCTCTTTCCAAGTTTGCATCCGCTCTGGAAGATTCCTGCGAGCGCTCAGTTACATTCATCAGAATGGAGAAGTCGTTGATTCGCGAGACAGGACCCTCAGGTGAAGTGAGCATGATCGATCCCTCCGAGCCCTACTGGCTCGATGATATCATCAAGTTTCTGAGGGATGGAACCTATCCGAGCGATAAAGTGGAAGCACGAAAGGTCAGGAGCAAGGCCCCTCGCTTCTCTCTTGATAACGACGGTCGATTATTTAAGCGGTCCTTCCAGGGTCCTCCATTAAGGTGCCTGAGACCCTCGTAGGTCAAAGAAGTGTTAGAGCATGTGCACAGCGGAAGTTGTGGGAATCACTCTGGTTGTCGAATTTTGGCTAAGAAAGTGTTGAGGAGTGGGTTCTACTGGCCCTTGCTACTGCAGGATGCCATCAACTACTCCAAGAAGTGTCCTAAGTGCCAGTTTCATTCCAACACCCCTCAACTGCCGGCAGCCCAAATGATCCCTATTGACGTTTCATGGCCCTTCGACTAATGGGGGATCGATATAGTGGGACCCCTTCCCATGGCGGTCGGACAAAGGAAATTTGTAATCCTCGCAGTGGATTATTTCACTAAGTGGGCTGAAGCCGAAGCGGTCGTGAAGATAACGTTCAAAATGGTAAGGGACTTCATCTGGAAGAACATCATTTGCAGATATGGCATCCCGAGGGTGCTCATCTCAGATAACGATTCCCAATTTATTACCGTTGACACACGAGACTGGTGCTACGAGCTAGGGATTGAGCAACGCTTCACTTCCGTGGGCCACCCTCAAGCCAACCGTCAAGCTGAGGTGACCAACCGAACTATACTCCAGTATCTAAAAACAATACTCGAAAGTAAGAAGGGGGAATGGGCAGAGGAGCTTCAAGGAGCCCTCTGGGCGTACCGTACTACCCCACAAGCGGCAACAGGAGAAACCCCTTACTCTCTCGTGTATGACTCCGAGGCTATGATACCTGCGGAAATTGCTTAAGAGTCCGCACGCGTCGCCTATTTCGAGCCCACAACCAACGAGGATAATCGGACGTTCGAATTGGATTTATTAGATGAAAAGAGAAACGCTGTTTGGGCTCGTATTCACCAATATAAGGTGACCGTAGTCCGCCAGTATAACAAACGCGTCAAAGAAAGAACTTTCCAGCTAGGGGACTTGGTCCTCAAAAAAGTTGAAGTCTCCAAACATGTGGGTAAGTTGGACCCCAATTGGGATGGCCCCTTCAAAGTCATCCAGGTACGAGCGAACAACACCTACCTGCTGGAGACTTTGCAAGGCGAGTGTCTCCCTAGACCGTGGAATGCATGTAACCTTAGACGGTTCTACGTGTAAATGTCAACCTTTGTAATTGCCCACTCGCGGCACTTTGTACTTTCTTTTGACAGAAAGCATGACAGTTATTATTTTTAATTGCAAGCATAACAGTAAGTATTTTACCAATTATTATGTCTTTTACTTGCTTTTTCTTTGATTAATGGTCTGAGTAATCAATAGCGTTAAATGCCTACTCCGTGTCGGGCGTTGCCCATGTCTACTGGCATGGTCAAACGCACCAATTATTTCCAAATCAACGCTATCTGGGTGTCGAGAATCATCCACCCTGAATAGTTTGACGCTCGTAAGCATGTAAACCCTAGGAATGAGCGTGTCAAAGGGGGGATGCTAAATGCTTGATTTACACCAACTGGATGCTGATCACACCAGTTTGCGCTAGTAAGCCCCCAATGACCCTCATCCTCTTAGGTATGAGTGTGCTCGTAAATAGCTATCACTGGGCTAATCCTCCCACGGATACCTAAATATGAAGCTAACATTACAGCCGCGCTCGCTTTTATCCCATACTTAGCAAATCCTACAGTTGATTTCTAAGTTCATTCATGTTACTGGAATGCTCAAATCAGAAGTACGCATCACATACTTGAGGCCAATACTTAGCTAAACCCCAGTAGGTTTCTAAGTTCAAATATGAGCCTCACTGTGTATATAGCCATGGTACCCTCATAAGAAACACCCTCGTGCCCGTACGTTCTCATCATAGATATTCAAATATCAACAAAGACAAGTATATAGATATCAAACACAAAGAGACAACAATGCCCAACAACCAAAATGAAGGAAATTAAACTTTATTAACAGAAACATTAAAGTAAAAGATAAAGAGCAAGTTCAGATACACTATCAAAAGTACGGAGAGCAAATGCAGATTAAAGATGTTGATAAACAAGGGTGGAATTTAAACAGGAATGAAATAGAACAAGCAGAATTTTAGAGGGCACAGAGAAGACATCACTGGGCTTGACTCTCGGGCTCAGGAGGGGCAGTTGAAAGAGGAATTGGGGCCAGCACGTTGGCATTGGAAGTTTGAGCATCACCTGCTTCTTCGCCGACTTGAGCGTCGACGGTGATACCATCGTTCTCTATCGGGATAGGCTCAGGATCTATGGGATTGACCTCTACGAACTCCCTCTGGAGCATCATTACGAGATCCTGATACTCCGGATCTGCCAGGATTTCCGAGGGGTCCTTATTGCGGACGATGGGCTCCAAGTTTTCGTCTAAATCCATGCGCAAGCGCTCATCAGTCCGAGCACTTTCATGAGCCATTCCCAACTTGACCATCTGCCCCACAGCTTTCCAGAAGAAGCTCTGAGCGTTATCGAAGTAATGGAGGTTGGCGGCGAAAGCAAAAGCCTTCGAGCGCACAAATCTTGTCACCGCCTCCCATGCCACCTTCGTCTCCAAGCCGACCACCTTCTCCTGCAATTCAGCGAGAGTCTTCTTGGTTACCTCATTTTGCCGAGTGCTCTCGGCCAACTGCTCGCCAAGCTCCCCGTTGGTGACCCTCAGTTGGTCACGCTTCTCCTTGAGTTTCCTGTGGCGATTATCAAGGGCTAAGTACGCATCATCTGACCGCTTAAAGTCCTCCTTCAGCTTGTCCTTTTCAAGGTTGGAGGCGGTAAGTTGAGCGCAAACATTATTGTAATCCTCCCGCAGTTGGCCGGGGTCAGAGATGCGCAACAACTTCTTGTATTTGGCCTTGTGTTCAGAGTAGGCCTGCGCTCGACCCCGTAAGTTCTTCAGCCTCGGGATTACTTCCTAAAAAGCCAGAAGCGAGGGTCACTATTAGAAGTAAAAACGGAAAAGATTGGAGCTTCACAGAGGGATCTAAAGACTTACCTTCAGGAGAGCGTGACAAACATCATCTGCAACCCGAGCGGCATCATGCTCGTTCATCTTGTCATGATCGCCGGAGAATTGGAGTTTCCCGACGATCTCCGCAACCAAGTTGGTGGTGGTTGCACTCTTCTTCAGGAGGACAGGGTCGTCCGTCCTTTGGCGCTTATACCGAGCGTCCCCTGACATCCAATCTTTCAAAAATCCTCATCCTCAGACGATGAGGTATCACTACCCTCGTCACGGTGGCCCACAATCACCTCCTTCCCTTTTCCGGAGATGGGGATGGAGTCTGGCAACCTCTTCTTTTTCCTCGGGTGGTCAGCCCTTATCACATCGTGAAAGCGGGCCAACTCCCCCGAGCGGTTGCGGGATTTACTAGAACTGAGGGCTATTGGCTCTTCAGGAGCAGCAGGAGGAGGAGTGGCACTCCGAGCGCCACCAATGGTCAAATCTTCAATAGGGCCGGCGATCTGAACCTCATTTCCGGTACCCCTGCGAGCGCCTCTGCCTTCATCGCCTCTCCCTGGCCCTCGTCGGGTTCCCCTTCCCTTGGAGCATTCGAGGGTTGGGCTTGTTGCTGTGGTTGCTGCTGTTGCTGATTGGCACCCGCCCGCTGAGCGCGGATCATTTCGGCAACCCTCTCGGCGTCCATCCTAGCCGTCAGTATTTGAACGTCTGAAAAATAAAAGCACGAGCCTCAAAAGGATGATATATAGATAACCACTATAAAAATATTACAACCTAAACAAGTTATTGGTGCTATCCTAAGTGTTAGAAGAGTTAGTTCCTAGAGTTTGACCGTAAAGGCCCATGATGTCAGCGGGAGGATTGAGTATCATCTCTGGAGGGTTGGAAAGCCCATATCGGAAAAGTACCCCCTCGCTCTTCATCAGATCCTTGGCCTTGATTCATTTTTTCTCGTTGTTCATCACGAGGGCCAAACTGTTCGCCCAGTGCTCGAAGAGCTTATTCGCGGATCTATCCTTAACTAGAGGGTCATCTCCGTGCACTACCCACCCTCGGTGAGCTCCAAAAATCCCCCCCGGCCCCCCCACGAAGAAATATTTCTCTTTCCAATTTTCACCGTACGATGTTGAAGGCGAATCAATCATCTTCAGTCCAGACTTGGCTTGGGCATAGTAGAACCCATCAGTCGGGGACGAGCGTAGAGAGCGGGCCACTTGGATTAAACTGTTGAAGTTGTCTATTGAAGGTTCGTGGCCCGTAGCCCTCATTAAGATCACAAATGTGTTTATTAGGGCAATACCGTTCGGGAGAATTTGAGTGGGGCTGAGGACTAGGTAGTTGCAGATGTTGGCAACAACGGATGGAATCGGAAACCTAAAACCTCCGGCCAAGACTGAGTCTAAGTATACAGTCATCATCCCCGAAGGCGGACGGTTAGCCCTCTCATTATTCGAGGGCAAACAACTCTAGTATACCCTTTCATCCAAATAAACCTTGGCCTTCATATCAGTTAAATCTTCGAGTGTCAAAATGCTCTTGATTTCATCAGGCGATCTATCTGTTTGATGAAGATTGTTCTACCTCACCCGTGTCACTGGCTCCTTCCCTTTTCTCTATCGTTTGGCTCACCATCAACTTGATGCCCGGATGGCCCTGCATCACCCTCAGGAGCCGCAATCACCACCGTAATCCGATGGTCTTGAGGCTTTACAGTGCTTCTCAACACAGGAAACACTCTCTCCCCTTGCCTCTGCATCTCCATCACATTATTCATCTCTTCGAAGAGATGATCCACTCCTTCCATTCCACGCTCGTTCATTCCTTGAACAGCGACATCAAGCTCTTCATCTTCATCCTCTACAGGAGCCCTTGCTATTGGAATAGCAGTGGGGATTGCATCTACTGGGGAGGCCCTCTCCAGTGGAACGGCCATGGGAACATTGCCATGAGCGGACATCTCGTCTATCTCCCTCACATAAGCATCTTCATTGTTTTCCGCCATGTCTGGTTTTTTATTCTTGAATATGAAGCTTTTCACAAAAGTTCAGCGGGGAAGAAGAATTCCGGAGTGAATTCAATGGCAGAAAAGGGTTTCTCACCAAAAGTATCGCTCACACACAACCTAAATCTAAAGTTAGTACAGGAAATCAAAGGTTACGAGGATTTTACCTAAGGATTGAAGGAAGAAACTTACTGGAGTTTGTAGAAATTCGCAGAACTTTTTGCTGTGAGTTTGCTTGAAGAAGACTGAAAGCGTGAAAGGTTTCAAAGGCTTTCTCTCTCCCTATTTATAGGGGCAAAAGCTGGCATTAACTAGGGTTAGGGATTTGAAAATGCAATCATTTCCCGCCTTGAAAGTCCCCCCACTTTTGGTAACCGCCTCAGGACTCCCGGAGTACACGCGCCCACGTTCCCACTCAGCATTTAATGCGGACATGACTTCATTTATGGAGATGTCAGAACGTGCCTATTATGGAAGACAAGCGGTCACTTCTTTCGCAGAAGCTTGACCCTCAGGTATTCAAAAAGTTCAAGGCTTGTTTCTCTGAAATTCTACAGTGCACTCAAGCGCTACTACAGAATTTGGGGGGGCAAAATGATGAGACATAAACTCACGCTCATATCAGAGCCATCCACGTGTCCCAATTTACTTACTTAGAGCTTGGACGCTCGCATTAATGGGCTCGCGGGGCGACCCAGCCCATTCACTTGCTTGACTACAGATCCAGGCCCATGAGCCTCGGCCCATTTTTCGAGCAAGGGCTCCAACTGTCCAACCCGACGCCTATGCTGGGGCCCTCAAGGCCATCCCATCCCCAGGTAAGCGCTTCACGAGGGCCCATCCTTGAACGTGCTCGGGGTGTTGACGTTCGATGGACATCTGCTGGGACGAACCCCTTCGAGCGTCCCTACGAGCGTCACTAATGCTCGGGCAAGGCATACACCAGGGTGCAGGCATCCGTTCGCCTGTACCCCATATCTAAAGCCTTTCCAGATGCTTGACACTCGCCAACAACCTCTGACACAGTGGCAGCATGCACCTCGTACCTGACACGCCGCCCACTTTTCAGAGGCATCACTTTCATACCGTCACAGGTCACCACGTGTTAGGGAAACACAGGTTTGGGACCACATGGTCAAATTACCTAAACCGCCCTCATCCCTAACATATAAATAGATGAAAGCACATGCATTCTTCCCAAGTCATCTTCCTCCACAAGAATACTCTACATAACTGGGCATTTCGGCTGCATTTTCTTCCTAAAAAAAGCTCCCTGCATTTCACCATCCTTGTTGCATTCACGTTACATCACCTGGTGTTATCCTAGCTGGAAGAACCCACGCTCAACAGGAAACCCAATTCCTGAGGCTCAACGCCTGTGATGGTCACCCTTCCCTAAAACAAATTTCAAAGTGTTTGGTGTTAAAGCAACCCTCTAAGTTTCTGCACCATCACATTGGATGTATGGTTGGATCAATCATGGACTTTATTTGCGCTATGTATGGATTTATTTTATTTATGCATTTTGATATTGGTTTTAAACGAGAGCTTGCGAGCCTCTTATTCAATTGTTGTAAGCGTTGTTTTTTATTTTCTCCCCCTTAATATGTAATCCCCCTTTATTTTGTAAAGAGAGTAGTTTTAGGGTGAGATCTCTAATTAGATTAGGAGATGGAGAAACAAGACGGAGCAAGCAACGGAATAAGAAGTCCATCAAGGCCCCAAAAATGTTTGGGTGCAATAATTTTGATGTAATAGAATAGGATTCTATTTGAGTACTCTTTTTGTGTGTTTAATTCCGTTTGATGCATGAATAGAACCATGGTCCATAAAATGGCTATTATGGACCAGGCATAGGAAGCCCATGATTATCCATTTGTATAGAAGCATGCTAGGCTTTTATTATCTTGTTATGAATGTTATCTTTATATGCATAAATATGTTCATGCATTAATTAAGATAAAATAAGATAATAATTACAATTGATGAGTCTTGGTGGAATTTTTGAAATTCTTATACCCCAAACTGTCTTAGATAGTCTCAGACAAAATAAATATTAAATCCAAATGGAAATTGAAGGATACAATTCTATTTTATAAATTTCCAAGCATTCCGTCAATAGAATTATTTGTTTTTGAATTAATCAAATCATTAAGTATTGGCCACGAGGCGTGGGTTACGAAATGACGAGATTAATTGAACTAAAATAATTCTTTGCATAAAAGATGCAATTTTTCAAAGTTAAAATTATGGTATTGGCCACGAGGTATGGGATATTCATAATGATGATGGAGAAATCTTAGGGATTGACGGGTCGGATTTAAATACTGATTAGTATAGATGTCGCACGAGTCGTGGGTCTATATGAAAGGTAATGCAAAATAATATTAGGAGTTATATAGAGATACAATTGATGATAAGATCGTCTAGCTTAAGGCTTAAAGTCGGATGTCTCACGAGTCGTGGGTCCGATGATAAGTGCTTGAGGATCTTAATACCCACTATTTGAAAAATATGATTTTTCTAAAATCTATAAGGGGGTTAAAGGAGTTTGATTAAAATAGTGGGAGACAACATTTGATAAAAGTCCATATCATTTGTAATTGTTATTATTTCATATCAGTCACTCATACTACGTTTTCTGCTTACATGTAGATTTTCTGCTAAAATCGAGATGTCTAAAAATCTACTTAATGCTATCCTTGAGGCCAATAAATTGACAGGCTCGAATTATGCTGATTGGCTCCGCAATCTCAAGATTATCTTGGATTCGGATAAGTGGACCTATGTATTGACACAGTCTCCTCCCGATGTCATACATGATGACATGGCAGCCGATGAGATGGAAAAAGCTCTCCAGTGGCAAGAAGATGATCTACAGGCTAGATGTCTAATGCTTGCCACTATGTCTCCCGAGTTGCAGAGGCAGCATGCTGAGATGCGCCACTCGGCTGAGATCCATCTTCACTTGGAACAGATTTACAAGTCGATCAATAGGATTGATCGATTTGCAGCATCTAATGAGTTATTCTCACTTAAGATGGCTGAGGGATCAAGTGTTCAAGAACACTGCATTAAGGCTTTAGGCCTTATTGAGAAGCTTGCAAGTCTCGATATGATTATGGATAATGAGCTTTACGTAGATTTGATCTTAACCTCTCTGCCACCTTCGTTCAAACAGTTCATAATAAACTTCAATATGAATGGAGCTAAAGTTTCAGTTGAGAAACTGATGAACATGCTCGTAACTGCCGAGCGAACTATGAAGAAGGACAAGGCTGTTTTCTCAGTAGGTTCATCTTCATCCCAGACTAAGGCTGCAAAGCTTAAGAAGGGCAAATGAAAGAGTTTCCAAAAGAAAAAAAAAGACTCTTAAGCCCACCGGTGGGGTTACGAAAGCGAACACTAAGAAAAAGACCAATCAAGCTGAGGATCAGTGCTTCCATTACAAGAAACAAGGGCATTGGAAAAGGAACTGTAAGGAGTAATTAGCTACTCTTACAAAAGGTATAAATCTCATCGAAATTAACCTTTCATTCAATTCTAATAATTGGGTATTAGACTCTGGATGCGCTTCTCACATCTGTAATACGTTACAGGGAATGAGCAACGTCCGTGAGGTTGATGAAAGAGAACATGTTCTTCGAGTGGGCAATGGAGCAAGAGTTGCAGCAAAAGCCATAGGACATGTTAGGTTAATGTTAGGAGATGGTTTTATTTTAGTCTTGAACAATGTTTTATTTTTTCCTGAGTTAGTTAAAAACATTATTTCCATTCCTGTACTAGACTTGGAAGGTTTTTCCTTCTCTATTACTAATGTTATGTTTTACATTTTGAAGAATGGTTCTTCACATGCATTGGGGTCTTTACAAAATGGTTTGTATTTAACTAATACTAATTTAAATCTCCTAAATGTCGAACGAGAAAACAAACAAAAATCAAATGACCAAACTTCAGCAAAGATTTGGCATGCCACACTTGGACATATCTCTAAGAATAGGCTTCTAAATATGGGTAACTTAGGATCATTCAGTACGACTGATCTAAACGAGTTAACCACTT
The DNA here is from genome assembly GCA_037501455.1 of Lantana camara. NCBI lineage: Eukaryota > Viridiplantae > Streptophyta > Magnoliopsida > Lamiales > Verbenaceae > Lantana > Lantana camara. The sequence continues at coordinate 93,478,978 of CM074857.1, read as the reverse complement.
TTGAATCCTATTTAAAGGGAAAGATGACTAAGTCATCTTTTAAAGGGCATGTAAACCGAAGCCAAAATCTTTTGGATTTGATCCATACAGACGTTTGCGGACCACTAAATGTTAGTACCCGAAACGGTTGTAATTACTTCATCACATTTACTGATGATTTCAGTAGATATGGGTATCTGATGAAGCATAAGTCTGAGGCCTTTGAAAAGTTCATAGAGTATAAGACGGAGGTTGAGAACCAATCAGATCGAAAAATTAAGGCTCTTCGATCAGATCGAGGTGGCGAGTATTTAAGTCATCTCTTTCTTGGTTATTTGAAAGATAATGGGATTATCTCACGGTGGAGTCCGCCCGGGACTCCTCCACTGAATGGGGTGTCCGAGCAACGAAATCGGACTTTATTGGATATGGTCTGATCCATGATGAGTTTCACGGATCTTCCAATATCGTTTTGGGGTTATGCCTTGAAACGGCCGCGAAGATAATCAATTTAGTTCCTTCTAAATCTGTGCCCGAAACACCATATAAGATGTGGTCTTCGAAAGCCCCTACTTATTCATACCTTAGAGTTTGGGGATGTCCTGCATACGTCAAGAGACTAGTGGAAGACAAATTGGATTCCAGATCCAGTTTGTATAAATTTGTAGGATACCCTAGAGAGTCTGTGGATTACTATTTTTATGATCTCTCGGAACAAAAGGTGTTTGTTTCGAGGAATGCCACTTTTCTAGAAAAAGAGTTTCTAGTTGAAAAGTCAGGCAAGATAGCAGAACTCAGTGAAGTTCAAGATGAACCTACAAATGATTAAGTAATGAAACCTCCCTCTTTCCCACAACAAGGAGTAAACACAAGCCCTCGCACATCTGCGAGAACAATTAGACCGCCAGACCGACTCAATTTACTAACTGAAACCGGTCAATCGGATAGCGATCCGAGATCATATGATGATGCAATATCGAATAGAGATTCGATAAAATGGCAGCAAGCCATGAATTCCGAAATGGACTCTATGTACTCCAACAAGGTATGGACCTTAGTAGATCTTCCTAAAGGCAAGAAAGCCATAGGATGTAAATGGATCTACAAGCGAAAGCTTGGAGCTGATGGAGAAGTGGCGACCTACAAGAGTAGGTTGGTTACTAAGGGATACACTCAAAGGCCAGGTGTTGACTTTGAAGAAACGTATTCCCCTGTAGCAATACCTAAATCCATTCGGATACTTTTAGCCATATCTGCATACTATGATTATGAAATATGGCAGATGGATGTGAAAACGGATTTTCTAAATGGAGATTTAGTTAAAGATATTTATATGGAACAACCGGAAGGGTTCATATCCAGTGGGAGCGAACAGAAAGTATGAAAACTCCAGAGGTCCATATATGGACTCAAACAGGCATCTAGAAGTTGGAACATCCGTTTTGATGAGACAGTCAAATCGTTTGGTTTTATCAAGAACGAGTATGAACCATGTGTTTACAAGAAAATTAATGGGCGAGTCGTGCAATTTTTGGTGTTGTACGTAAACGATATCTTACTTATTAGGAATGAGAAAGATGTGTTACAAACAATGAAGACTTGGTTGTCTTCTCAGTTTTCCATAAAGGACTTGGGAAAAGCTTCCTTTATTCTCGATATAAAGATCTATAGAGATAGATCACAGAGATTAATAGGTATGTCCCAAGTTCAGTACATAGACAAAGTACTGAAACGATTCAGTATGGAGGAATCTAAGAGGGGATTCCTGCCAATGAGATATGGGTTGATCCTCTCTAAGTCAATGTGTCCTGACATTGAAGAAGAGAAGGATAGGATGTCTCGCATACCCTATGCATCTGCAATAGGGAGCATAATGTATGCTATGCTATGTACTAGACCTGATGTCACATATGCTTTGAGCATTACAGGTCGATTTCAGTCAAACTTTGGTGAGAGTCATTGGTCGGCCGTGAAATATATCCTTAAGTGCTTGCAAAGGACTAAGGATTTATTTCTTGTATACGGCAGAAATGGAGAACTGAAATTAGAAGGATACACCGACTCAAGCTTTGAGTAGGATGTAGACGACTTTAAATCCACATCCGGATTCATATTCTGGTTAAATGGTGGTGCAGTAAGTTGGAAGAGTTCCAAACAGGAAACTACTGCAGACTCCACTTGTGAAGCGGAGTATATAGCTGCATCAGAGGTAACGAAAGAAGGTGTGTGGATGAAAAACTTTATCCAAGAGTTGGATGTAGTGCCTAACATTGCTGACCCAGTTGTTGTCTTCGATGACAATAACCGATTACGTAATCAAAGGAACCAGGAGCTCATCAACGGTCCAAGCACATCTTAAGAAGATTTCATCTAATTAGAGAAATCGTAGAAAGAGGCGACGTTATTGTGGAACGTGTACCCTCGGCAGAAAACGTAGCAGACCCGCTTACTAAACCTCTTAGCTAAAAGGTCTTTGAAGGGCATCTCCAGGAGATGGGCCTTAAGGCTATGGGCAATTGGCTCTGAGGGCAAGTGGGAGATTGTTAGAGTAGTGCCCTAGAAGAGCCAAACAGTTTAGGCCTCTTTTTATAAACTACTCTTATTAGCAGCAATTTGTGACATTAATGAAATAATAAATGTAACGTTTCATAGTCATTTAATTCTATGTGGCCATTTCATCATATCTCATTCAAGTTTATCAATTGCATATTATAACTGTTTATGTATGGATGAAACCCTAAGGTCACACTGAGCTACGAGACTTGACCTCGCATAGGGATGGAGGTTATGAAACAAGTCTCTATGGCGTGACCTAAACCAACTCCAAGTCGAAGAGTCTAATAAGCACGTGGATGTTGACTTGACTCGTTTGAGACTTGCTCATACGACGTGCCTTTTAGTAAGGTTACTTTGTTTCATAAGTATTGAATGTAGAGACATTTACATGCGTATGGGGGTGTTTGTTAGGGAACAAGTACACTGAGGATCCCGATGGGGACACCTCAATGGGGTAAGGCTTTTATGCCTTAATGATGAGGTTGGTTCCCTAGTTATGGTAGTGTCTAAATGGTCCTTAGACTTGAGGCTCCATTGATGCTCTGTGTATGATAAGGGCAATGTTTGATATGCGCCTAGAGATTCATGGGTTCCATGAATCTCGTTATGGTTGTATATTGGCATTGTTCAAATCATGTATGGGGGCATATGAGAGGCCAACATAGAATCTATCGTTCGTCTAGAAGAACGAGTGAATCACCCATGAGTTCTATTGTAGCACATTCTACTTAAATCCTTGCGCAAGGTAGTGAGATCTAAATTAGGAAATGAGTCTCCTAGAGTGTTAGATCAAATGGAATTGCTATTAGAATTAATTTATAGCATTAGGACTAATAGGGTTCTATTATTCCCATGCCCTAGGTCCTAATCGGGGATTGGACGATAGAAGGATCTTATCTCACGGTATCCATGAGACTGAAAGGTTCACAACATAAACTTCACCTGTTGGATGGGTGGTCATGAGCTTGTCACTAGACATCGATCATGATCTGTAGGTACTGATTAATTAAAAGTAGTTTTAATCAAACAGTGATTAATTGAAAGAGTTCAATTAAATTAATAAGATAAATGGTTATCTAAAATACTACATTAAGAATGTGGGCATACTGCTATTCATTGGTGGACCTAAGGGGTCACACAATGACTCCAATTGAACAACACGATTATCTAAAGATCAATGGAGATTGATCGATAAATTAAAAGAGTTTAATTTATAATATGAGTGAGTAATTAATTAATAATTGTATTAATTAATTTATGCTTAATTGTTAAGCTATTGAGAATAGATGTTAAAGAGTTAACATTAATTTAAATAAGTGTATTTAAATTAATTGGACTTGAAATTTAATTAAGAGTAATTAATTTTTAAGTCCATCAATTTAAATTAGACATTGGACTTTTGATTTAATTATTGTAATTAAATTAAGTCCACTAATTAAATGAATATTGGGCCTTTTAATTTAATTAGTATTAATTTAATTAAAGCCCATCATATTAACTAGCCCATAGGGTTTTTGACCTAGGGCTAAGCATATAAGCAGATTTGTGAGAAGAAATCTTGACATCGTTGTTTTCTTCTTTGCTGCTTTCTCTCCAAGTCTCTCTTGTCTCTCATCTCTCAATAATGTATTGAGAATGCTATTAGATAATCAATATCTAATTAGTGTTCTAGTGTGTTAATTTAATAGTTGTTCAATTACGGGTCGTGGACTGCTGTGACACCCTGATATTTAGAAAAGTAAGATAAAAATAAATTAGGAAAATATTACATCATAACATGCATACATATTACGTGGCATATTACCTGCGCAATTTATTTGCTACTTCATTAAATTGTATTTACCAAATAACTTTTAATAAAGATCTTATAGAAATAAGTAGTTTTGCTGTTGATGTACAACACCCCACCTCGGGGAATGTATATGTCTATATGGTTTGTAAGCTTAAGCCCCGCATAAGGGCGAAAGCGTTCACTCTTTTCTCGTACTTGTTTTGTCGTTGTTGTCCTCGGGGTCGGTATATAAGTTCAGTTATTTTATTTTGTTTGGACTCTTGTTTTAGGACCACTACCTTTTACATTAAGTTGTGTTGTCGTTTCCGCAGTTTTCAGTTGCTTTGATTTTTTTTTTTACTTTGAGTTGTTACTCTAGATTACCGTAGTCTCGTTTTTCGCTTATGCGGCTGAATCAGGGTAAGCGCTTAGCAAACCTTGACTAGGCCGTGCGGGCGGCACTCCATGGGGCCCTCTAGGTCCGGGGATCCCGTTTGGGGCGTCGCAACTGCCTTAGAGGAATTTCGCGTGGGATTCTTGGAAGAAGATCGGATAGAAGAGAACCGGATAGGTTTTGGAAAACCTTCTTGTCATCGTCATCAATTGGAAGCGAAAGAGGTATTTGATTCTTCTTTGGTTTAAATCGTAAATCTTGAATCAAAGGTGATCTTGTTTGGAATTCCGATAAAATGGTTTTATAATCCCTAAAATTTTTATTTTCGCTACGTTAGGGTTGACGAATTCCAACACCCACCCCACCCCACTCAACCCCTCAAATTTAATTTTTAAAATACACACACACACACATATATATATATATTATTGAAAATAAATAAATTAATATTTTTAAAAGTATACAATTTATTAGCTATTATATATAATAAATGTTATATTTATATATTATATTAGATATAATTCGTGAAAACTTTGTTATGACCCTTCACTTTATGAAAAAATCAATTGCATTGTGTTTTTATGTAAAGAAAAATTAGTGTAATGTATCTTATTATATAGATAATGTATCATATAATATTAGAGAGATAAAAATATCATATCACGTCGGTAATTCTAATAAAAAAATATCATATCACGTCGGTAATTCTAATCAAAACCTAACTCTGTCAAATTAATATCGCAAAAAATTCTAATTTTCAATACATTTTATTTTAATAAAATATTGTGAATTTGAATGTTAATTTCGAATATAAAAGACTTAATAGTTTTTTTTTTATTTAACTGTTTATATTTTAACTTACCTAGCTATAATTTACCAAAAGGATTAATTGCTACACTCTCGATAGTGGATATTATAATCCCGAAATAAATTTTAGTTTTTTTTTTTTAAATAAGGGACCATATTAGTATATGTACGTGAAGACTTTAGTTGTGAAAAAAAATGGTGGGAGCAAATTGAAAGGAATACGAATCGTAAAAAACAATTATAATATATAAATTGTAGTGTCAAGTTATTATTATTTTTTTAATATATTGAGACCTACGAATTTTCAGCCCCGGCTAATAAAAATTCCTAGATCTGCCCCTGGCTACAGAATATAGCATCAATCGTTCACGGACACTACACTTGAGAAAACGTAATAGCAACTTCAACTCTCATTCATGCCCGCAACTCAAACAAGCATAAAAGCTTTGCAGCCGCTAATCCAGTACAATGAGTGTTTTGCCCGTTGCTCCCCAGTCACGACTAAAATAAAAAGTAGAAAGTCGTGGTCACTAAGGCCTTCCCAAATCTAGTTCTCTATCTGTGTTGCAACCACTAGCAAGAAACACTAAAAAACTTCACGGCCACTAATGTACTCCAAAATGTAACCCCCTGCATGAGTCACAGCCGCTATAGAAAAGAAGAGTAATCGGTTGCGGCCGGCGATGGCTTCCAGTACAATTTTTTGATTTTTTTTTTTTTTCACCTTGTGTTCACTTCTTTTTCGCCATTTTTGACTCCAAGGTAAGTTAAACCTGCAAAGGAGCAAATTCAACACAATAAGGTGTTGGGAATAGTGCCCTTAAAGCTGTTTTTTGGCATTACTATTTCCTTATAATATCACAAATAGTCTTTGAATAATAAACGAGATGATTTTGTTCATAGGTATTCACTTCTTTATGTGTTTATTTATGTCTGTTTGGGTTGACTGTGTTTTTGCATGTATTGAACTCCCCTAATCCGATGAGGCCGTTAAGAACTTTGTTGTTATGGGAACGACACATGAAACAAGTTCTTAGCTCCATAGGCGAGGATTAGAAACTTTTCCAAGTCGAGAGTCCGACAGACACTGGGAGTGTCGACCTTGACTCTGCTGAGACTTGCTTATGTGATTATGTCCTTTTGAAGGATCACTCAGTTTCATGGAGTGATAAGTGCATACGACGATGCGTTCATAATACATGATGGTGATTGTTACTAGAACTTCATAACTGAGATGTCTCGCGTGAGAACATTCCTAAATGGGAAGAGAAGTCTCCTAGAAACTTCCAGATCATGAAATATCTCACAGGTCAATAACGTGATTCATTAATCCTTAGACTTGAGATTCTGTAATGTCTCATATGAGCTAACTCTGTAATCTTTGATATAGGCTCAAAAGGGTGTCGCCATATAGACACCTGAACCACGGCCTATGTTGGGATTACACAAGTGGCATATGTAGAATTAGTAGAATCGACAAATTAAAGGACCTACACTTGTTGCAAGAACAAGAATGATCTCTTACTGATTGAGTTGTTCGTAGTCCATTAAACTTAAACCCTTGGCCAAGGTGGATAAAAGATCAAGACATCAAGAAAATGAGGGTTTTCTTGGATTGAGGTCTAAATGGATATGAAACGAACATAACTTTAAAGATCAAGAATATTTAGGCTCTAAGAATATTCTCATGCCCTAGTTCTTGATTGAGAGATGGAGTTGTAGGAGGATCGTATTTCACTGTATGCTATTGACTGAAAGATTCTTCGATTTATTTTGTTATTCGGCTAGGGGTCATACACCCATTGCTAGATTACGGTAGTGTAATATGTGAAGTGATTGATTAATTAGTGAATTAATTAATTGTTGTCACTGCTAATCGAATAATGAACCTAAAGAGTCACACACAAATGCCAGGACACGAGGGTTATGGTAGGATGTTAATATGATTAACGAAGGATCAAATTGTTGATCAAATTGGAGAGAGTAACACGTGGGCATTGCCACGTGTCAAAAGCATGTGAATGCCACGTGTCACACATAGCCACTGCGTGGCTGCCACGTGTCATGCACACGTGGGACGTACGTGTCTCCAAGCATGTAATTTTATTACACGCGAATTCTTTTCTAAAATTAATTAATTAAATTGTAATTAATTAATTTAAGTCTTTTAATTAATTTTGAATTAATTATTAAGATTTTATTTCTCAAGCTTAACCCAATAAATAATTAATTGTGAATTAAATTATTTATTGAATCTTGACTTTTAGCTTTAGGAAAGTTGAAAAGTCCAACTTCCTATTGTAGGAGAGAGAAAGTTGATTCTTGCAAGACTTGGAGAATAAGTTAGGAACTTATTATTCCAATTAAATTAATAATTAAATTAGTTAATTAGTGAGCAAAAAAACAATCCCATTGGTTCTTGGAAACCATAGGGGGTTCGAACCATATAGTATAAATAAAGGGGTTGGGGCTTCTCTTGTTCTTTAGACCAACACTCACGAAGTGTTAAGTTTTTGAGAAAAATAAAAGAAAAGTTTTCAAAGCAAAACCCTAGCCATTAACACAAGTTATAGAACTAGCATTCTCACTTGCTTGATCGTATTCTAGGACTGGTGTGGATACGCTTTGGAGGATCGCTGCTTTGGAATCTATCGAGAACCTTTCGAGGGACTTTCCGCTTGAAGGGTGTTCAGTAGGCCTTTATTGACATCACTAGAAAGCTTCAATTTACGTAAGTTTCTGTGATACGATACGAGAATTGCAAGTCCATGATCAATCTTTTGGAAAAATTTTAAATTTCCAATGTGCTTACTCTTCTAGTTTTCCAACACACGATACAAAAATGCCATATATCAAACAATTTTTAACCTCATACGGGCAGGAAAAATAGACTTAATATTAGTAAAAAAGTTCTTTATTTAACATCTAGCTGTTGTTTAGTACAATAATTTCTCAATATCCAAATATAGTTATACGGATTTAAATATAAATACTTCATATTAAGAGAAATTTTTTTATCAAGTTATTTTATGATGCATAACACAACAGTTCCTCAAAATTCAAATATATTTTTACAAGTGCAAATATAAATACTTCATATTAAGAATAAAATTTTCCGCTCAACTACTAGTTGCTAAATAACACAAAAATCCCTCAAAATGCAGATATAATACGATAAATGCACAAGTGAATATTTCATATTAACATAATAGTTCTTTATTCTACAATCAATTGTTGTGTAACACAATAGTTTTTCAAATTTTAGGTATAGTTATACAAACTGAAAACTCAAATACTTCATATTAAAAGAATTAATGGTAAAATAAGTAATTTGTGTTTGTAAGTAGTTTAAAAAAAAAAATCAATTTAAAGATTAAATTAAAGATTTATTTAAATTGAAGAGTGAACTAAAAATTTTTAGTCAAATAAGAAATAGAGAAAATTGCATTTTTGGTTCCACAGTTTATAGGCAAAAAAAAAAAATTTCATCTCGTACAATTTTTTGCAATCCCAAATGTTTATTTTTTTACCAAATTAGTCCCATACTAAAAAAGATTGACGAAATAGTTAACGGACATCACATATGCATGTGAAATCATTTATATGAAATTTAAAAAAGGAAAATTGGTTAAACTAAATGGTCCAAAGGTAAAAAATATTTGTTTGAACCCTAGTTTTTCACCCATTTGTAGCCTCTACATTTCTTCTTCCCCGTTATTATCAAGGAATCACGCCTACAACCATGGAAAGCCTTAAGAAACCTGCACCTGAAGAGATTCCATTATTGATGAGGCCTGGGAGACTTGGTGATACAACCCCTAAATATGGTAAGAAAGGTTTTTGGAATTTCATATTTAAAAAATGGTGGTATGTAGTGTCCTTATCAGACAAAAAATGCTAAACTTAATGGGCTTTAGTGCCATTGTCGTTCTCTTTCTCATTAGCTTCGCTATGTTGTCTGGTTCCCATTTGGTGGTCCACTGTTGGACCACAAAGGTTTTTTTCTTCCAATTTCTGTTTAAAAAAATGTGTGCGGATGACTCAATATTGTATTCTGAAAGTGTATTTCTTGTCTTCAATTATTCTTTTACAGTGGATTCAAGGCATAAGTGGCATTTTAGAGTGTTGGATCAATGGAGTTTCCAAAAAAAGCCAATTAAACGACAGTGTGGTAAACTATTGGGACTATCTTGATAGGAAAGATTTTCATCTGTATGTGTTGAATGTTGCATCTGATATTTTGGGATACGTGGGGAAAGACAATTCTAATATGTTGATAACAATGATCAATTCCAGCTAATTGGGGATGAAACTGAGTTAGAAAATGTGTGGGAACTTGCAAAGTTTCCAAGAGTACAGGGAACTTGATATCTCTTTTGTTGGGGTTAGAACTGTTGTTGAACCTTTTACAATTGGTTGTGTTTATAAAACTACTGGAATTACACATACTCAAGAATTGGACAACACTCTATTGTGCTTAGTTTACATACTGATGAAGATATAAGAGGGGAAGCAGCGATTGAACTTGATTCTAATGCAAATGTTATTGTTCCACCTTTGAAAAACATTAACAATGTGAACAATGTGACAAAGAATTATGCAGATAATGTGAATGAAAAGGATAATGTGAACAATTTGACTGAAAAACATGTCGATAATGTGAACAATTTGACTGAGAATCCTATGGGTAATGAAATGAATGATGTGTATAATGCTAATGTTGTGGATAGGACTGCAAACAAGTCGAGTCAGCTCGCGAGTTTGGCGAGCCAATCTTGAGTTGGTTCGGCTTGAAATCGTGACTATGCGAGCTCGATCCGAGCTCCACCGATCCTGAGTTCACGATCGAGTCGATCTCAATCCCGTTGTGTCTAGGCTCGAAACTTGCGAGCCAGCTCACGAGCCTAGGCCTTTATATATATATTTTTTATATAATATTTATGTGTATATTATATTATATATAGATATAACATATATATAATATAGTTAATTATAAATAGTCCAAACTCCAATATTATATTATGTAAATGTACATTTATGTATCATAAAGTATATTATATATATCTTAAAATCTAAAAAATATATGATTTGTCAATGTATATAGTTTGATAATTAGATAATATCAATCATGTACTTTGTATGTGACTCTTAATAATATATGAGCTAATAATGTATTTGATTTAATAATTCAACATAATATATATAAATATATTATATCTATCTTAATAGGTTAAATCAATATTATATATGTGTAAATGTGTTTTTGATATTATAGTATACATATATCTTAATAGGTTAAATCAATATTACATATGTGTACATGTTTTTGATATTTCATGTATTTTATATTTTTATGATTTTGTGTCTCAAATGCTTCGTTACATATATAATTTACTAACATGTATGGTACTAACTACTATAATTTAATGAGATAGTACGTAATTATGTATCATATATTAAAATAAAATATGTATGTGTATTAATAATATATGAGCTAATAATGTATCTTATTTAGCAACATAATATATATGATAAATATACATTATACCTTAAATCTTAATAATATTAGTTTACTAATGTATATGATGATATTATCTAATAAGATAAAGTATAAAATATGTTATATATTATAATAGATTCTGATACCACCTTGAGATGTAGCACCCGATACGTCAGGATACCACATCCCCCGCACTATAGCTCGGTTCACATACGAAATGGATAATCCGTACATAAACCAAATGTATAGCGAATGGGTGACAATAAAAAAAAACCATACTAGCTAAACGGGACTAACCCCAAACCAAATAAATCCATGCAGAATAAGTAAAGCGGAAGCACGATAGATACCATCGATCAACGACTATCTACATCAAAAGTATACATATCCAATTCATGTCAATATATACAATCTCTCCAAAATAGCATAAGAAAGTAACAAGTATCCAAATTGCATCAATAATGAAGGTGAACTTGCGCTACACTCGAATTAAAGACAGGACACGACTCTAATTCCCGCCTAGCTAGCACGCACCTGCAAGAACCTGAAAGGTGGAGGCGTCGGTCTATAGACGACTGAGTGAGGGGTATATAAATATAAGCGCAATTATCATGCAAGCCATAATCTCGGGTAAAGTTTTAGGAAAGAGTAATATAAATTCATTAATAAAATAACCTCGCCCGATATTACAACTATCAAATTTAACAATTAATCCAATTTCAGTTAATCAGTGGCCCGACAAGTGAGGGCAAGTCTCCAACCTTTACTCCAACAATGTATAATATTTAGATTATCAATTGGTTAGGTGATCATGTAATTATTATAGTGCAATCAATCAGTAGCAGTTTCAATGTCCCTTTTTCCTCCGGGTGATGATTGGGTTTGCAAGGCCCAAACCATCCAATCATGGTGAGCATCGGGTACATGAATCCCATGCCCAGGATTCTTTCCTCCACCTATCTCTTGGTGGATTCAAGGGTCATCCCAAAATGGTGAGGATAGTGCAAGAGTTACCCCTCAGCCCTTGCTTTCCCAGTTGGCTCAATACGCTACCCTCGGACCCACAGTGCAATACAATATACTCACCAAAATACGGTGGTTCAATACAATAATTATGGTGCATTTTCAATCCTTTGAGGTTTGATTAAAAATTACATAGATATAGCTACATTTTTTGCCAAAATCCACATAAGGGTTTTAAGGGTTCTATGTATCTAGAATTAAACCTCACCTGTAGAGACAAAAGAAAACAAGGATACAGCCTACGATGCCTGCTCCTCATCACCAGGAAGCTGGTCTGTGCAAGAAAGACAAGTGTACGTGAGACACGACGCTTATGTATCAATTAAGATGAACGGCATAATCATGAAGCAATATGTCGTGCATTGACAATTATGGAATGTTATGATCATATTCATGCATAAAATGAGCATGTAATAGCAATTATCGACCATTTAGAGGCTTAGAAACGAAATTGAATTGCTTAAGTTTAAGCAGAAAATCAATCAACATCTCTGGAGCATGGGAACGGCCGTTCCAGGTTTAGTGTAAAATGGGAAGGGTCGTTCCCAGCTCTCCCCAAAAAATCCCACGCGTCTGTAAGAAAATGGCGATTTTGGCACTTAGGAACGGTCGTTCCGGCCGTAGGCCAAAACTGGTAAGGGCCGTTCCCAGTCGCGCGCCAGGATGCTCAGAGGGTTGGGAACGGCCGTTCCTGGAAATGAACTGGGACGGGAAGGGCCGTTCCCGCTGGTCAGAAACTTCAAAAACAGAGCAGAACAGGGGATGTTTCGGACCAAAACAAAATTCAACCAAAACACCAAAATTCAATCACCAAATGCAATCAAAACATGAAGTAACATGTATACATACTTAAAGCAAAATAAAATCCATCATCAACACTCATTTCATGCTATGATCATCAAGAAATATCAATTTGAAACCCATTTTAGTTCATGTTATACAACTTTCATAAACTTCAAATATATGCATGAACTTCAAGGTAAGAGCATGTATTCATGTGTCTAACACTAATTAATCAAGTTCTTCAATCAATATTCTAACCCTAGCTTCAAGCAAAAGATGCAAGAATTCAAATAAATCCATCTCTACCTTTGGAAAAAGAAAGGAAAGAGGAAGATGAAGTTAGAAAGAATGTTTGGAGCTTCAAGACTTGTTACTTACACAAATATAGCTTAAATTGGAAAATCCCACTTTCTTCTTCTTCCTTAGCTTCAACCGAGAGAGATGGAGAGCAAGAGAGAGGGATAGGTGTTGTGTATGTGTGTATGAATGTTATGGAAGGATGAATTACGTGATTCATGAAGTTAAAGAGATAAAATTCCACTAATTGCTATTAAATCCTCCAAGTTTAATAAGTTATGCAATTGAGGGTGGAACTTAGAAGAAATGATCAACCAAGGACATATAGGCAATTAAATCATGTCCGATAATTAATTCACGTAGCAATTAAATATACTCATGCGATAATTCTCAAGTTGTTATAAATTTCACATATTTTCACATAACATGGTTGGAATGTAATTCATATAATGTCATGAAATGTATAAATTAATAAATGAAAGAGGTAAAATAAATCCTAACTCTCAAAACTCACACGTGGCATGCTTACCTGAAAACTGGAAAATCTGGGGTGATACAATAAAATATGTTATATATTATAATAGATTCATATTATATTATATCATATGTGGGTTTAATAATTAACGAAACCACCAAATATATCCTTATATATTATATATTTTTGTGTGATAAAATTTTAATAAATATTATTAATATATATGATTAATTAATTTGATTTAATTAATACAGTTATATATATATATATATATATTAAAAAAAAGGCATTGTTAAAAAAAAAGGAAATAAAAAGAGTTCAAACCTTACCGAGCCGAGCCGAGCCGAGCCCGAGCTAGGGGCGGGTCAAGTTCAAGCCGTAATATGCCAAGCTTGACTAGCTCGATCTCGAGCTTGAGCCATGACAAAAAATATCAAGCTCAAGTTCAATCCTGTTATTTTAGGACAAACTCGGCTCGCCTCGTTTGCAGTCCTAGTTGTGGATACTGAAAAGCCTGTGGATAATGAAACGAATGTTGAGAAGCCTGACTTGGTTGATAAAATTGGTACTGCAATGTTGTCAGAAAGAGGGATAAAATTGCGTGTTAGTGATGTAAAAGGAAGAGGTAAAAGAAAATGGAGAGATGTTAAAGGAAAAAGTGTAATAGGATATGTTGCTGACACAGAATCTGAAGACAGTGACTTTGATATTAACATAAGGGAGACAAAACAAAGGTTTTGATGATGATGGCGAGTTTACCAAATATGTTAATTCTGATGAGGAGTATGTTGGGTTAAACGGTCCTAAAATTTCATCAAGTGAAACAGACATTGGCTCATGTGCAGACTCAAGTGCTGAACACTTTGTTTGTAATTGCTCCATTGATAATAAGAACCATGTAGACAATCTTGTTTTCCAACCTGAGGATACATTTGACCCAGTGTTCAGACTTGAACAGGGATATGCAAATAAAACATTGTTTAGAGAGGTTGTTCACTCACATGGCATCAAATCTGGTAGAAGCCCAAAAATTGAAAAAAAAAAATGACGTCAGAAGGATTTATGCTAGATGCAGAAAGAAGGAACAGGGATGTTATTGGAGGATCAATGTAGTTAATAAGAATAATGAACAAAACTATGTCATAAAAGAATATGAGCTTGTTCATAAGTGCAGTAGGACAAGAGATGTCAAGAATGTTAGCTCTACATGGTTAGCCAAGATAAATATTGAGTCTTTCAGAGCTGGTCCCAAAAGAGACGTCAACGACTTCAAAATGAGGCTTCTGTCAAGATAGGTGTCTGATGTACAATCATATAGCTCAAAGAAGAAGGTTGTGATATGGTTCAAAATGATTATGGAGATCAATATGGGAAACTATGGAACTATGCTGAGGCTTTGAGAGAAAGAAATCCAGGATCAACTGTTGTCATGGAGGTGCTGAACAAAAAGTTCCAGTCTACGTACTTAAAAGGGGATTTTGGCCAGGTTGTAGGAGGATCATTAGTGTAGATGGTTGTCATCTAAAAGGTCCCAATGGGGGTTGTCATGTTGACTATAGTGGCAATGGATCCTAATAATGACTTATTTTCCCTCATATATGTTGTTTGTTGGGATTGAGAAGAGGAGCACATGGGAGTAGTTTCTTACATTATTGAATGAGGATCTCCTCAAGGGTAGGAAAGAGAGTTATGCTTTCATCTCTGACAAGCAAAAAGGACTTGTGTCAGCTTTTGAAAATGTCTTGCCACTTGTACACAACAGATTTTGTTTAATACACTTATATGGTAATATGAAAAGAGTTGGTTTCAATGGATTAGGATTTAAGCTTGCACTGTGGAAGGCTGCAAAGGGAAGTACAGTCCTACATTTTGAGGCTATTATGCAAGAAATAGCAGACATGGACAGGAAATGTTTTGGGTGGCTTAATAACAAACATTCATCATAGTGGTCCATCTCACATTTTGGCACACGGACCAAATCTGATGCATAATGCTTGCATTATGGTGGCAAGAGAAAAGACCATATTGACAATGTTTGAGTGGATAAGAGAGTATTTAATGAAAAGAAAACAAAAATTAAGAGATCAAGTTGAGAGAAAACAAAGATAAACAAATTGCTATGGAGATACACCTTGAAATCAAACAAATGTGTGCCAATAAAATCTGATGACACACATTATGAGGTGAAAATCACTATATATAATAATTTTGTGATTGTTTACTGAACTTAGATTTTTAATAGTATTAATAATATCCTCATTTTTTGGTTGCATGTGAGATCCATGGATGGTTTATAGTTTACTGTTGATCTAGATTATCATTCTTGTTCTTGTAGGATGTGGGATGTCTGTGGAATTTCCTGCAAGCATGTTGTGAGTGTCATATCTGCCCAAGGACTTGATCCCGAGGATTATGTATGGAGAGGCAATCTTGCCAATAAATGGCTCAATTTTGTGGGGTAAAACTGGTTACATCCGTCCTTTACTACCAAACTTTGAAAGGAGGTCTGGTAGACCAAAAAAGGTAAAAGTGATACGGACGAAGATACACCGTATCAACAGAGAATAAGAATAGAGATTGGATAGATCGATATAATTCAATATTTAAGATATGCATTAGAAATAGGATTTTGTTTAGTGGTAGATTAGCGTCTTTATTATTTACGTAATCTTTCCTTTAAGAGTCAAGTAGTTTAGGGTATCTTTTAATTATATATAGTTGGCATTACGTTGTTTTGGTTATCAGCAATAACATTACAATTTTCTCAATCTCTCTAATTATCTCAAACTCTCTTCTTTTCTCAATTTTTCCACCGGCCGGACGGTCCTCCGGATTATCTTCTCTTCTCATCCCCCTTATTCTTACGAGCTCGAGACTGCTTTAAATTCTCTTGGGATACGAATACGTATCATTGGTGCTTTCATTGAGAGTACGTGATGTCAAATACAATTACTGAAGATAGTTTGAAGGAATATCAACGACAGATGGATATTCGATTGTTGTCCCAAACCATGGTTATGTAGCACTTAACTCAAACGATGCAACAATTGCAGCTTGATATGAAGCTGCTTCGATCTCGCGTAGAGAAGGCCAAGGCGGAGGCGGAACCCTCGCTCGGGTCTCATGGTGGTGAACTGACTGCTTCTTTTCCCGCTACTTACACCACCAAACTGCGAATCGAGATGCCCAAGTGTGATGGAACTAATCCCCTGACTTGGTTATTTCAAGTGCACGAGTACTTCGTGTTTTATGAGGTTCCAGAGGATTTGCGGCTTTCCACGATCGGTCTCATGCTTGAGGGTCCAGCATTGGATTGGTTTCGATGGCGTCAACACAACAATTTATTAGATTCTTTGCAGGATTTTATCCCTAAATTTATGTGTCGTTTCGACCCGCTGAATTATGTGGATTATTTCGAGTTTTTAGTGAATGTGCAGGAGATAGGATTGGGGATGAGATCAGTTTTGGATTATCAAACGGCCTTTGAGAAGTGTGTAGTGGAATCTAAGGACGTATCTGAATAAAATACTCAAGCAGTTGAGAATGACCAAACTGCAATGGCTCTCGATCATTGTGAAGAAAATTTAAACAGTAATGATTATGTGGGAACTGGGAAAGTGGAGACGGCGATCCCATATTTGGAAGATGCAGCAGAAAGGAGATATGGTTCCAAGCATTATGGAGTAGGCTATGTTTATAATAACTTGGGTGCAGCTTATTTGGAGTTCGATAGGCCACTATCAGCTGCTCAGGTTTTTGCTTATGCAAAAGATATCATGGATGTGTCTCTTGGCCTTCATCATGTGGATTCCACAGAAGCCTGTCAGAATCTTTCTAAATCTTATGCAGCCATGGGAAGCTATCCATTAACAATGAACTTTCAAGAGAAAGTAGTTGAAATTTTGAAGGGACATGGACCAAGTGCACAAGAAGAAATGGAGGAAGTTGTTCAAGTGCTAGTGCAATTGAAAGAAAAAGCTAGTCAAGAAACTGCTCGACGGGTTGTTCCCGAATTACACCTTGAGGACAAGGTGAATTTTGATGGGCAAGGGAATGATATGGACGAAGATACACCGTATCAAGAGAGAATAAGAATAGGGATTGGATAGATCGATATAATTCAATATTTAAGATATGCATTAGAAATAGGATTCTGTTTAGTGGTAGATTAGCGTCTTTATTATTTATGTAATCTTTCCTTTAAGAGTCAAGTAGTTTAGGGTATCTTTTAATTATATATAGTTAACATTACGTTGTTTTGGTTATCAGCAATAACATTACAATTTTCTCAATCTCTCTAATTATCTCAAACTCTCTTCTCTCATCAATTTTTTCACCAGCCGAACGGTCCTCCGGATTATCTTCTCTTCTCACCCCCCTTATTCTTATGAGCTCGAGACTGCTCTTAAGTATCTTGGGATACGAATATGTATCAAAAAGGATGAACCAGGATGAAGTAACAAGCAAGAGGAAGATATAGAAGGGTAGCATCAGGATGAAAAAACAAACTTATAAAGTTAATGCAAGTTTTGTTGTGGGCAAGGCCATAACAAAAAGGGGTTGCAAAGTTAGGAAAGATGTGGAGGAATGCTACGGAAAGGAGGAGACTGACAGGCTGATCAATGAATGGATGCACATGTTGAAGCTCAACATGAGGAAATCACACAAAAGAATGGGGAGGTCCCTCTATGACACAAACTCAAGAAGATGGAGCACCAAAAATGACAGTAAGTTCATCTTTTTTTTTTTTATAAATAACAGCCAAATTATCCAATTAATTATGCAAGAATGATTGATATGTTATTATTCTTTTGCAGACTAGGAAAAGAGTAATTAGGGCACCTAAAGAGCCTGTGTGTAAGATTGGAGAAGTTGGTGGAAGCAACTGTTAAGAAATGACTATTATGTTTCATCTGTTTTTTATCAATTTAGTTAGCATGGTGCACAACATATAATGAGTTCTTTTTGTATTGGAAGATGTTATTATGTGCATTGTGCAGATTAGAAGCATATGTGTAAGTTTGAGAATGTTTTAACTTCCATGGTTTTGTAATGAATGATTTTAGTGTACTTTTGATGAAGTAATGAATGATGTCAATGGTTTTATGCAATTTGCACTTTTGATTGTTATGTTGTTAATCTTATATGATATTATTCAAACGAATATGGTGGTGAATGATTAATAAGAATTTCTTGTGAATATGGTGGTTCCCTTGTAGGGACATATTACAGCCTACAGGTACTTCACTTGAATATTAGCCAAAATAATGGAAACAACATTTCCAACTTTTGACAAAATAATATATGGACCCCTTACAATAAAAAAGGTGATATATACTGGTAACTGTATTCAAATTCTCTCCAAAAAGGCTTCTCACGTGACGCGTTGTTTTCTAACTGGTATGAAATGTGCCTTATTTAATTTGGAACTAATTTGATAAAAAATTAAATATCAAAAAATTGTAAAAAAAAAAAAAAAAAGATCATATATTGTGGGAACAAAAATGCGATTTCCTCCAAGAAATATTATCAAAAACATCCCCCCAACAGTAACAAATTTAATAAGTAACATTTTATAAACTCTAAACATATCTTTCTCATTCAAACACTATTCACCCTCATTTTAAATGAAGATCTTATACCCTTTCGAATTGTTTGTGATATAACCTCTTAAAACAAATTCTGAAAATACCCCATTAGTTCTTTTCATCGCAAGTGTCCTCCCAAGGCATTGGCTTAAACTTTAATAGTCGGGCTAACTACAGATCATCAGCAATTCAAGCTATATATATAAAACCAAGCCCATTTGACTGAATTTATTTGTGTTGCAAAGGTAACAAAACGTATGCTATTTTTAGTATAAATCAAGTCTATTAGCCTCAAAATATAATGCTCAAAATCCAAGTGATATCGCATCTCAAACAAAACGTAGCAGAATATCCTTTTGCGACGTGCTTCATATAAAACTATAAAAGTAACAAATAACACCTACGATAACTTAACGTTTGCCACCACCGCCTCCAATCTTGGGACCCTTGTTTCCAGCACTCTTGGGTACGTTGCCCTTCGAAGATGTCTTCTGCTTGGACATGGTTTCAGCCTTCTTGGCTTTCTTCTCATCCTTAGTCTTCTTGATACGCTCCTTGATTTCACTGAGATACAAAACCACACGTCATCAACACTTAAAATTGCAAATATATTCCTTGCCATAAGATAGATACAAGTCGCATGACCGAAATAACCATATGACATTAAGCTTTTCTTGTAGCAGCATACCGTAAAGCAGCTTCACGGGCAGCGTCACGGACCTCGGGCTTCTCAGTTCTTCTCTTCTGAATCACTTCCAAAGTAGCACCGACAATGGATCTCGAGTAGGGCTTCTTGGTGGTCCTACGCCTCTTCTTCACAGCTTCAGCTGCAATATCCTACATACAAGAAATAATTGAACCTTTTTCTTATTTATTTGAGGATGCGAACGAGGAACATCAATAAAGGGAGAACCTGTATCGGAAAAGAAACATCATGTAAATTTACCTTCTTATGCTGTTTCCTGTACATAGCAGTCCAGGTAAGCTTAGCAGGCCTCAGGCGGTTGTGGAAGTACCTCTTGCATTTTGAGTCACGAAAGAGGAAAACCTGAAACATATGCAGAATATATTGGCTCAAGTCTTGCAATGATATATGAGGCTCCCATTATGTCTTGATATCAAGGTATGTTGAAGTGTAGAACTATAGAAACTACAGACAGCATTGAGTATCCCTATTAACTCACCTGAGAGTCTTGTCGGATAAATCTAATACCCTTTCCTGGGTATATCTTGGCACCACTAAAGCGGCAAAGCTCCGTCCTAGTAACCAAAAGATCAACAGTCAACCAGAGACTAACTTAAATAAATAATTAGAGGATACATTTAGATGTCGTAACTGTCAGTCATGCAAGGCAAAGTCAATATATGCACAACTAAAGAACCAGATTAACCAGACCAAAGAGCTTTAAAAGAAAATTGGATAACCAACCAACCAACAAGTGTAGAATCAACATCCATGAATAATCTATCAGAAACTCAATCTCACAATAATAAGCCAAAACTAATAGTTTTCCTTAAAGCAGAACTTTTGAGGAAGATTAGAATTAACAAGCAGCAGGCAAGATAATTCAATCTTTATTAGCACAAAAGATACAGTAGAAACATAAAGGGGCAATGTCATCCTCAATGTCTAGGTTAAAAATAAAAATTTTGAGATAAATCAACAGGGATCTCATCTCAGTGCAACTTAGAGAACTTCTCTTCAGATTTATAAAATCCCATCTTTCTCAGAAATACCTAGAAACAATAACAACGGCGCACTCCACACAAGTACAAAAACAGGATTAAAACAAGAAATTAAAAGAAATCCAACAGTCCAAATAAACATCAGAAGCTCACAAAGATTCTCACACTCAACCACCAACTTAACGAAAATCGGTATCACAATTTAGAGCACAACTGCGCTTCCTCAATCAAAAATCTCAAAATAGATCTTCAAAACGAAAAAACACCATGTATCAACCACAAGTTGTAGGCAATTCAAGTGCGTGATAATGCGTGCGAATGCATAGAGAGGGAGAGCGAAACTTACTTGAGAACCATGGTTGCAAATGTTGGTTTGCTCCGCTCGTGATCTTTCTGCAGTTGCTGCAAAGCCCTAGGGGGCAATATAAACCATCGCAATGATCTCGCTTGAGCTTAGGGCTTCCCAGGCCCATTTCTTTAAAGTCGTATGTCGTTTTATATTTATCTATATACTATTATATTAACCTAGAAGCATTTGGTGTCATGAATTTTTATTCTTTTTTTTTTATTTTTTATTATATAAATTTTAATATTTTTACTTAATTATTATTTTGTATTAATTTAATATTATCTTATTTTATTTATTCATTTATTTATTATAAAATTATAATTATATTAAAAATAATTTTAAATTAAGTAATAATATCACTAGATCAAAGTCACTAATTTATAAATAAAAATAGGCCCATCAGATCAAAGTCATCAGTCGAGTTGTGACTTGTGAGAATTTTATTTCATTTTCTTAAAAAAAATCAAATATTTTGTTGGGTATTATGTAAAAAAGCTATGATTACATTTTCAATTTGTAGATTTTATTAGACATTGTGTGATTTTTTTTAAATATGTTTATTACTTTTATAATATTATATAAATATATAATAAATTAATAATTATTTATTTATGACATTATATCAATTCGTCCAACGATAAAATCAATTTAATCGGAGATCAGTATGGCTACCGCTCTACCCTTCGCGCGGTTTCCGAAAACATTGATTTTGACAAATATAGAACCACAACATGAGTTTTGTTTTTTTTTTTTTTTTTTTTTTTTTTTTTTGTGTTAAAATTGATTGAAACTGTGAAGTTATTGACGCGGACCCTTTATATAAATATTTCACTAGCGTAAATAGGGATGAACAAAAAAAACCGAATCGAACGGAATCAAGACTAACCAAACCAAACCGAACAGATTCGGTTTCGGTTATTGTTTTTTTGGAAAATCGGTTTTGGTTCAATTTTGGTAAAAACTGAACGGTTTTCGATTTTTACCGAAATAAGGCCATGTCCAACGTTTTTTAGATATCTGTTTCACGTTTCTAGTACTCTTAATTTCCATGACTCACGCTTTATGTTTTTATTTTATCCTCTCAAGGCGGACTCTCTCCAGAAATCCCCAAATTCAAACGCCGTCTCAAATTCGCCGCATAGATCTGCGCCACCCCACGCCGCCGCCTCCCGCCGTTGAGAAGCCACGGCCTCTTCTTCCTCTGAGATGCCACCTCCGGCCCGCCACTGGGAAACAGCGGCCTATTCTTCCTCTGGGACCTCACGCTGCTGGCGCCGCTAAGGCCTAAGATGTAAGGAGGAAATCGTCTGTATATTTGTGTGTAACTTCAAATTCACTTATCAGAAAGATGTATTGATTTTGGTTGCCATTATTGTGTTTTGAAAAGGCAATTAGTTTTTCCATTTCTCCATTACTTCTAGTTCGTTCGACAATTTCCTATTTATTTTCATTTTACTTTTCTTTATTTTTTAGTTTCGGTTTTTCGAAAAAAAACCGTAACCAAACCGAAATTCTCCTTTCCATTCGGTGATTTCTCGGTTAACCGAAACCGAAAACTTTACCGAATGAAGAATACCCCTAAGCGTAACATAGCTACACAAGTCATCCGCAAAACCAACAAAGGAAATGTGCAATGTGATAGAAACAGTTTACTTAAAACCCGGTGTGTATTCATTATTCTATGCACAACTTTTTCTAAACATACAATTTAATTGTGATTAACCTTCTCTAAAAATACAATTTTATCTATATCATCCTATTTGTACGCTTCTTGCGTAGTAAAATTTAAAAAAATATATATATATATCATTGATCCATATCATATTCATGTTACCGTATTCATTCATCATAGGATCTATTTTATTAAAATAATAGTTGGCTCTAATTATTTATATATTCATAACGTACTTGCATTATGGATATTTTATTTTCATATGTTATTTCGACCCTCTCAAGTGTAAAATTATTCTTAATGTCAGTCCAACAAACCACACATATGTAGTCTGAAAAACTTGCGTTGACAAAGCGCATATACAGGCATTCATAATCTTCCGTTCCAAAGCCTACAATAGACATTATCCATGGTGCATAGTGCATACACCATCTCAAAGTCTACTACAGAAGCTACAAACAGTAATCACTTCATATAGTTTGAATCCCACATACCACCTCATTAAGCTGCTTTGGCTGTTTCCCGCACAATTCCAAGCTTAGCCAACAAACCACACAGCTGAAGATAAGAACCAACTCCATCACAGATCCTCATGTGGGCAAATCCAGTTTCCTGAAAAAACCATCGAAAACATGCTTTTACAAAATGAGAACATAAAAATGTAAACAAAATGATGGGAAACGCCAAAAAACCTTCATGAATTCCAACTTCAGGTACTCTGGCATATCGTAGTTCTTTATGATTCGGAAAAGGGTCGTGATTATATCGGTGGGTGAGTAGCCCAAATCGTAAAGCTGCTTTAGTCCAGAACAAGCATCGTCAAATTTGCCCTCGATTACTTGGCGCACCATGTTTTTCACGTGCAAGGGATGAGGCTGATCACAAACCTGGAGCCAAGAAAGATTTGTGGTTCTCACAAGCAGTTTTGGAAGTAAATAGAAAAGTATGTCAGATTTACAGACTTATAACCTTGAAAACATTTTCTTGGTTGACGAACCCAAAACCACTGTTTGTAGCTTGCAAGTTGTTCAATGCTTGCCTCATATCACCATCAGCAGTGAAGATAATTGCTTCAAGGCCTTCGGGAACATAGGGTACCTACAAAATATGAAGCATGTCAATTTCAGGGTGAATCATCTCAGAATGGGGAAATTTCTTCATTTAATTTGAGAGGAAATATGGCACATTATATCTTGATAAGTTAAAATCAAATCCTCTTATAACTGAATGACAGCCAAATAATGATGGTAAACTGATCGCCAAAAGAAGAAAATTCCTGCAGAACAGCCTAATAAAGAATTCATCAGAGGAAAGGTAAGTTGCAACATGTGAAACTGTCTAACAAAACATATAGGTCTGCAGTTTTCAAGCATCAAGAAATTCTTTTCTCTGTGCTAGTTGAGACATTGTAACCATAAAACATAATGTGAAGACCACTAACATCTTGAACAATCTTACATGAAGAAAACGAAGTTAAAAAAGAAAAAGAAAGAAAAGGTATCTGTAGTATGAAAATTACTAAACAGTAAAGATGATCAGAGTAAAGTTTGATGCTCAATGTGATACTTGGAAAAGCAAGGAATTACCTTTTCTGCTGCAACGACCACCATGAGACGTCCAAGAATCTCTTGATCAGATAATCTAGAAAACCGTACAAGTGCACATCTACTCTGAATAGGCTCAATAATTTTTGATGAAGTATTGCATGCAAGTCCAAAACGTGTGGAATTTGAATATATCTCCATTGTCCTCCTCAATGCTTGTTGGGCTCCAGACGTCATGCTAATCATGCAAAGTGCAACGGAGAGAAAACACTTAGACACAATAAAATCAAGTAAAACAGGAACGAAAATGTCTGGGATCACATATGAACAATGCAACTGATCAATGTGTGTGACTGTGTGTTATTAGTGAATCAAAATACAGTTTAAATATGAAATGGAACAGAAAAATGAAAAAGGTTAACTGGAAAAATAAAAAGTCTTTAAAATTTCAGATACAGAGAGAATCAGCAAAATGATAAAGATCACCCACCTATCAGCTTCATCCAAAATTATTACTTTATGCCTTCCAGGAGGCAAAGTAACTTTCTTCTGGGCAAACATCTTTATTTTGTTTCTCACAACATCAATCCCTCTGGATAAAAACGACAATAAATTCTTAAGAAAAGCGAGAAATAGTGACCAAAAAATGAAAATAAAAAGTGAAATTTCAGGTGAAAGAAAATACTTCACATACCTATCATCTGATGCATTTAGCTCTAAAACCGCCTCTCTATAATTTGGTCCAAGAAGTTCATGAGCAAGAGCCAATATGCTAGTAGTCTTACCAGTTCCAGGAGGACCCTGCAAGGATCATTCAAAAGGGATTAAACTCTCACCACAAAAAGGCTTATAAAATCAATGTATTGAATATATATTTTTTGGGAACTCAAATCTCTTATCAGTCTATCTTGAAAGAAATCCAAATAAATTTTATTCATTTACATGGAGTCAGCAAAGAACAGAAACAGTGGATAAGAAAACATTCAACTTTCATAACCGTCAAAGTGAAATAACAAAATTTTCCCCAGAATACAGGTGGAACAACATGTCATCGGGTCAGGCCACGTTATAAATTAGAAGAGTGTTTTGAAGTTCAAACAACCCAAAAACACCATCTCCGAATAAATAAGAAAACATTCCGGGATAAATTTTCCCATATTAAGTATGATAACCAGCACCAAAGGACCTAAATCTCCCATTATCTTAAATGCTTGAAACTATTATCCCCACAACACTCAGACAAAATGCTTGAAAATTACTAAAAATGGAACTAATAGCTATAACTTCACAAAATGGCGCTATCAGACCATACAGAGGCTCAATTATAAAGTAAAGCATGGAAATACAGCAACATAAACCAAATTCCTGAACTTCGGAACCAAAAACCCTATAATGTAAACCTTCTCACTATCTCTCCGGCTTAGTGCAGTTAAGGATTTCGATTACTTATTTCAAAAATCCATATTTTAGTAAACTCCAGTCCACAAAAAATTATCTCTAAACCAACAAAAAAAGTGCAAAGGAAGGGGAAATCAGAATAGTTACGGCTAAAATGAGGTTGGGCATGTTGCCATCGCGAGCGATGACCTGAAGCCTGGCGACAGCTTCCTCATTGCCGACTATATCCGCCACCTTTGTCGGCCGATACTTCTCCACCCACGGGATCTCTGGTCCCACCGCCGACGATGACGAAGAAGACGACGCCATTGAAGGTCGATTTCTCTTTGCAGGGAGTAGTAATTTTGATGTTGGAGTAGAAGTTAGAACCCTAGCTAAAAGGAAAGAGGCGGGAGTTCTCCTTTCAGCTTTACTATATATTTATTTAGGTATATTCACACGTGAACCTCTTTAATTTTAAAAATTAAACTTTCACCCATATTGTTTGTTAATGGATTGCACGCAACTAAATTAACTAATACATTTCACTCAATTTTTTGGGTGCTGATTTTCTATTAACAATTAATGTGTAGTATCGAAATTGGTGGCGCTGAAAATTGGTCGACCTATGCTCGGCTCGCTAGTCTTCATCCAATGACCCATTTACCTGGTCGACCTCTTCACTTCATCAGTCAACCTGAGCACCAAACTTGGATTGGTTGCTACGACTTGAGCCGGTTGGTTCCGTGACTCCATGGCATCAACCTCATTGAATATGAGATCGGTCGATCTCTTTGGGTGTGAGACCTGTCGACATCACAACCTCTAAGTTCAATCATTGGGCATTGACTTAAGAAGGTCATTAGACCTCGTGACCTTTCAATCTAGTCAGTTGAGATTTGCCTTAAAGAGATTATTTTACCCTTGATCTTTGGTCGGATGCTTGACCTGGAGGTTAAATGGGCTTGCCAACCTCGGCCTTATGACCTCTGGATCCATCCGGTTAGGCCTTGCCTTATATATAGAGTAGGGATGGCAACAAGCTGAGCCGAGTCGAACCTTGGCATCTTTTTGGGGTTCGGGCTCAGCCTAAATATATAGGTTTCGAACCTCGTTCGCGAGCCAACGAGCCATAGTTTTCTGGTTCGAGGCTTGACTCGGGGTGGCTTGACTTGCGAGCCAGGCCTTTATCTTGCTTCAGATTTATTTTGAAATTTATTGTTTACACATTTATCAATTGTTTGCAAAGAATTATAACATAATTATGGAATTTAGGTGCAGAAAGCGGCTCAAGAAATTCATAAATCATAATACTTGCAAACAAGAACAAAACTAGGCTATAAAAAAAATTACAGATCCATTTTTCATTTACATCCAAAATAAAAAAATTGAGAATAAATCTAAATTCAACAAGAAAAATAGAAAGAGAAATAAGAAAAATTGAATTAGATATGGGCTTAAGGAGAACCAAGAAGGATGGAATGAGACTTAAAGAACGTTTTCATGTCACCGGTGGTGGTCGGGGTCCGCGTGCAGTGGTGGCGTCATCCGCCGGCGGCGGCATCTTGAAGGCGCGGATGATGGTGGTGGTGGTCGTTTGCCGCGTTGGAACAGGGTGGTGGTGGTCGTCTTCCGCGTTCGTAGTCCCGTTTGGTGGTGGCTGAATCGTGGTGGTGGTGAATGCGGCGGGCCCTGACTTGTAGTCCCTAAACACTCATTACTCCCGACTTTTTCTAACTTTAGCTTATCAAAAAACATTTGCAATTCAGAATCTCTATTATCAAAAAACATTTGCAACCACTCCCTTAGTCATTTTGAAGATCGTGAATCTTGATTGAAAAACTATAATTGTCCATGACATGTGTACATCATTTTCAGTAGTTTGCATGATCAGTAAAGGATAAGTGGATAACAACACCACATTGGTTCATACAAGAACACAAAATCGATACAATTGCATAGATAAACCTGCACAAAAAAATCAATCGACTTTTTCCCAAAGGAATGTCTCTATTACACAACCTTTGCCTAAACACAAGTATACTTATATATAATCAAAACCCTTTACCCTGAAAACTCAAAAGAATCAACAACAAAACCAGATAATTTGCAAGTTTCCAGAAACTTCCCCAATACCCGAACAATTAAAGGTATATCCGCTTTGCTCAATGCAGTAAAACACAAACCGGACCACCCCGATTCAACACAATGACAAAACGACCACGGAAGGGCATTGATCTTGCCTGTGCTCAGAAGCTTCTCCCATAATTCAATCTCACACTGTAAGACGCTTTTCCCATATCAGCCCAGAATTATAGAACCCTCCACTGCTTTTCACACACTCGATCCCCAAACCCTTGAGCCCGTCCACAAACTCATTGTGCGTCTTTTAAGCCTCTCCTGACTTAATTCAATCATTCTTTGAGCGGATTTGGTATCAGAAAACATAGATATCGGTAAATGTTGTGTTGGGACCGAGAGGGACGAAAATCTTGCTAATTTCTTGGCAGCAGGGAGAATGTTCTCATTCTAGGTGTAGACGACCGCGATGTGGGATCCAGTAAGAGAAACATCAAACATCACTGGACAAATCATAAACTATGTGAACTCGGTTTTTGTTGGAATCATATGCACAGGTGATTTCAGCCACGCTTATGGACTCTTGATCGTGGGTGGACCCCACTAGTAGTTGTTCGTTGAAGATGACGTGGTTATTTTTGTCTGTGGTAAAGTCCAAGAAAAGTGTAGAGCATTTCACGAGGGTAAAGAATGCCGACAGGGTTCGAGGGTTGGACAATATTATCCTCCATAGGGGTGTGCTGCTGCAAACTTTGAGGCCCCGTTTCTTGGCATGGTTGAATCATGGTTCGCAGTCGCGGTCGCGGGAAACGGAACGGACACCGTTCCAATTCCAGCGTCATGTCGCGGAACGGCCGCGGCAATTCGTGGAACGGAGGGTATTTTTACGATAAATATAATTGATTAATAAATCAATACAAATAGAAGTTCATCCAATATCATATAACACCATAAATTATTTATGATAAATAAATAACAATACATTATTTGCTAATAATAAATGGAATTATTATGGGGAAGAAACTTATAATTAGAATAATTCTACGTTATAATGATTGTTAAAATAATTTATTCAATCATAAAAATATCCCCATTTAGTTTAAATTAATTTCAAGAAATTTTTGAAAAGTTGAAGCATAAAATATTAAGTACACGTTCATAATTGTAGTGTCATGTACTCATATAATTTAATTTTATTAAATATTATTAGAAAGTGTTAATTATAATTGATTAGATTTTTTATCTGATTTAATTTAATTTATTTTGGATTTGGACTATTAAATCTCAAGCCCAAACTTTTAAAACCTAAGCAAAACCTAGTTTAAAAAATATAGCCCATTAATTACACTAATATATTTAGCCGATTAATTTTTCTAATTAAATTAAGAAAACCTAGTTATCTTCTTAGTTTCCTTCATCTCCGGCAACGCAAAGGAGCAATCTTCTCGTGAAGCAGCCGCTTTTCTCGCCGTTCCATCCGTTCCATGACGTGAAATGACCGCTTCATTCCGATTCTGACCGAGAAAACGGGGTGGAACGCCGTTCCAACCGATTTCGAGGCGTTCCACCCCCGATTCAATACACAGGCATTCCATACCCGTCAAGGTGAAACGGCAGTGGCCGATCCGGTTCCGGAACGCCCATTCCGGCCGTTATCACGGCGTTCCGGCGAACCATGGGTTGAACGCACGCTCGAGTGAAGTGATGCTTAAATTGAAGCTATCTGTACTTCGACAAGGAACTGGAATGATCTCAACTCCAATCCCCTCATCAAGACTAGGGATGACAACGAGCCGAGCCCGGACCCAAACCCTTTCAGTCTTGGCTCGTGGCTCGCGAGCCGGCTAGCGAACCCACATATTTAATTAAAAAATTAATATTTTAATTTATATATATATAAATATTTTATAAATATATAATATTATATATATATTTATTAAATTTTATACAAAATGAATAAAAAAATAATATATTTATTATCTATATTCATTTAATATATATTATTATATATAAAAATATATTAAATTATTAAAAAAACTAATTTTTTTATTAAAAATAGTATTTATGGCCGAGCCTCGAGCCTGCCTCGAGCCTTGGTCGAGCCGAGTCCGAGCCTGTAAAAAAGGCCAAGACTCGGCTCAGCTCGGCTCGGCTCGTTGCCATCCCTAATCAGGACTGCATATTTTGCTGATATTATTGTCCTTTACACATTAATTTATATTTAATTTACCACCCACATGCCCTAATTAAGGTTTAGCCAAACTCCTCTTGAGGTTTGAAAATTTTCAAAAACTTCCCCATGAATACCCACATGTTTGGCCCAACGCATGCTTTAGTGAAGCATTTATTGACCAATAAATGTCGAGGTTTAGAAATGGGTATTCATAGAGAAATTAAAAATGTCGTCGTCGAAATTCATTGATCCAGATGTAAAATTTTAACAGGGGAAGTTTTTGTAATTTCTCAAATGTTAGGGGATGTTCATGTAACTAGGCCAAACTTCAATTCATGCCAGCGTAATTATGTATTATGTACCTGGTGGAATGTAGTTGATGTAGCATAGAATTACCCAAAGGAGGATCGAAGACTTACATAGGACAATAAGGTGACCGTACAAGAAATGGATTTCCTGGATCAGCAAGGGAGAAGACGAAAATTTCCATTGCAGTGGTTGCATTAGCCGTAAGAACTAGTTGTGTTGGTTTGAAAATTTGTGATCTGCTCAGGACATGAGACACTATGATGCACGGACACGGACACGGACACGGCGACACGGACACGACACGACACGGATACGGCGACACGGATTTTTTTTTGAATTTCCCACGTAAGGAGTGTCCGACACGACACGACACGGCAAAATGATATTTTTAGAAGTGTCCGTGCATCATAGATGAGACATGAACCCTGATAGCCTGAATTTTTTTTAAAAAACAACAACAACAACATGTAAATGCTTCGCTAAAGATGATTAATATACTCTCTACGCAATCATTTAGAAGAGATGAACTTTATAGTCTAGTCCGTTATGGGTTTCATACCTAATTATGGCGTGTAGAAGAAAAAACAACGTAGAAGAAAAAACAACACATTACTGGTTTTCATTCAAGAGGAGATGGAGAAGTAACTTGCACAAGAATCAAAAGCACAGAAGAACTTACTCTTTTCAACTTTAATCCATCAAATGGCTGATATGTAGTGATCCCACTTATGCTCAATTCATGACCTATTAGTGATTCTGATGCATGATCTCGGAGTCTCCCTTCAACCAAATCCGAGGACAACTACATCCAAAAAAAAAAAAAAAAAGAAGAAAAAGGGAACATACATTATGTCATCACAACAGAGTACAGATTAAAAGGATTAAACTTATCCCAATCATCAACAACCACAGAAATAATGCAGGAAATGAAGCAATACCAACTCATACAGAAAAGAGAAACAAAACAGCAAATTTACAATTAATATAGCTTCACTTGATTCGCAAGCCATCGAAACAGGAATCTTGAATAGAATAGCTTATATTTGAACTCACACTTATTCTGCAGATGCAGCAACATAAGAACTCACACCAAATTTATGAATTTAGTAAATTACAAAGAGGGTATGAACCAAAATGGAGGACAAACAGGACACAGCGACGATTCGTATTCTAACGTAAACTTCGAAATTCGGCCATCTTCCAAGTTACAGCAGCCCATATCCAATCTACATACTCCACCCGGAGGCACCCATGGACGAAGATCGTCAGTAAAATATATATGATTAGATTTGAGTACTTGATATTCCGAAACATGATCCAATGATATTGATGTGTTGTTCCCGACAAAAATAGCACTATCACCCAAACTTGTAATCCGCTTATAAGATCCACTGATCAAATCCAATTCATGAACATGAAATATCATCATCTCAACATATCTCCTATCCACCACAAGCAATCGACCTTCAGATCCCACAACATAAAAATTATGATGATATGAAAATTCAGATGCTATCTGGGCTACCAATCTACGTGATGGAGTATCGTTATGACGACGACAGGCTGAAAATTTAAAACCCCAAACTTCACCGAGAGTGTTGATGCCATAGAACTGATCCTGGTAATAAATCACATCGTCAAATGCTTGTTCTTCATTTTCTACTACAGTCCACTGTGTTTCCCCTGATTTCCAATAACTCAATCGCCTACGAAAGCTGCATTGGACATTCATCAACACAAAATCCGACGATTCTGAAGGGTCTGCCGACAACGCTGCACCTCTTTTGTTAAAAAAATTTCCATGTCGTGTCCAAGGAGGAAGACGTATCACAGATCGGGAAATCGGATGGACCAAATTCAATGCTCCACTATCTAGACATGCTGTGAGTAACCAGCCGTAGTTTAATCCGATGCTGCTCCATTTATTTGCCTTCTCTGGGATGTATAGATTATTTGCCAATACCTTGGCTTTCGAGAGACTGTATATTTGTTGGCGACCATCACCTGCCTTCACCGGCACGAGCAGCCATGGAATCTGGCGGTGTAAACACTTCTTGTTATTGATGACAATCTCCTTCCATGATTTGCAGACTGATCCGAAAACTACCACATCTTCTATGAACTTTACTTTTTTGAGGATTGAAACGATTGAGTCATAGGGAAGCGCCGCCAAATCGGCCATGGAAACCCTGCGTCTTGGACAGGTTGAATTATGCGTTTGAGAGTTTTATTCGTGATGTTACCCTTTGGACATCCTAAACCGATCCAATCTGTTTCCTTTTCTAGAGTCCCAATTCGCTCGAATTCCTCCTGACTTGAAATACGGATCTTCTAATCTATTTAGTGCTGTATTCCAAACTCCATACACATTGGCTAAGGGACACGTATAAGATTTTATCAAAATTTTTAACTGATAGATTTATAATATTAACAGATAATAATCTTTTTATATATACTAGTAGTCGCACGTGGAATAAAATTATTATAGTTTTGTATAATATATGTATTAGATTATATATCTTATTAGAAGAACTGTTAATTTTATTTGGACATTTAAAGAATATATTTTCATAAAATTTAAATATTTTCACAAATTTCCTAATTGAGACATTATTTTTTTATTTAATTTTTTGGAATAAGTTTTATCGAATTAGTTTACTACTAAACATACAAAATAAGTATCTATATTCTATATTATTATATTAAGTGAGAGGGGCAGATGAAAACGGTTTTTGGTGTCGTGGATTTTTCTCTTTTCTGCCCCTCCACTCTTAAACTTTTTTATTTTCTGCAATAGTTTTATCTTTTAAATTATTTATTTATTTATTTACGTATTATCTCTAAACTTTATTTTCTCTTACATCTCGATAATCTTTTTCTTTTAATAACTTTTATATATTCTTATTATCTCTTGTTTTTTTTTTTTTACTAATATAATATTATATATTAAATTTATTTATCATAATTTTATAATTATTTAATTTTTATTAATATAAAAATTTTAACTTTAATTTATTTTAATAATAATATTTTGTTTTTTGGCGCACACATCGAGTGTACGTCATTACTAGTAGTAACTAAAAACAGTACAACTTTCTAAGGGCAAAACCTTCTCGGAAAATTAATTTTCATCCTAGCTTCGTTTTATGTATTTTCTCTTATTTTTCCAAATTCTAAACGCTTACTACTTTGATTTTATACGTTTAAACGCTAAGTGTTTATAATCATCGAAAAGCTCTTTGGATTCTCTTTCTTTTGCAATTTTTCCCATTTCAAAGTAAGATCTAGAGATTCTTCTACGTTTTTTATTATTATTTAGCCCTATTTTACAATTATTTTGTGATGATGTATTTATTAGGTTATACATGTATACATATGCACTTACATCACTTATACACCTAGCTATACACCTTAACACTCTATAATTATACACCTAGCTACCCTACAACCTTAGTCACTACCCTAAGAAATTAGGAATGCCGAAAATCAAAGTATAGGCAATCCACCCCAAGGGCCAAAGGACGCCGCGGGGGGGGGGGGGGGGGGGGGGCACGTGTTCTTTCATGAAGGGAATATTCTAAAAAGATACCGTCGGAAACATCGTAAAGGGAGAAATCACCCAAAATCAAAGGATAGAGGGCAATCCGCCCCAAGGACCAGGGGGCGGGAGGGGGGGGGGGGGGGGATATGTGATTTACCCTAATAAAAAAAAGGGTAAATTACGGCAACCCCCCCGTCCTTTGGCACGTTTTGCACTTTCCCCCTTAACCTTTGATTTTGCGCGATTTGCCCCCTCACCTTTGAAAAATATCACACTTAACCCTTGTGACAAACTTTAACAAAGCAAATCTTTACAAAGATGATCTCAAATGTATTGACGTTATATATCAAATTGAAGCTCTAGACGTAAGGAACACAACAATGATCTCAAAATCAAAATTCGACAACCGACGAAGCAGAAATCATCAGTTTAAGACGACTCACGATGAACGAAGCATTTAGCGGCTAATAGGATCGATTGGGGTATGGATTTTGTTCTCCTTGGATAGACGAACACGATGACGGTGGTCTTGAAGCTTGGGTTACCATAACGGAGGAGAAATCGACCGTTAAAGTTTTATAAAGGGGTTAAGTGTGATATTTTTCAATGGTGAGAGGGCAAATCGAGCAAAATCAAAGGTTAAGGGGGAAAGTGCAAAATGTGTCAAAGGACGGGGGGGTTTCCGTAATTTACCCTAAAAAATAATATGTTTTTGGTTTTGTTACAGAATATTGAACGCAAAAAGTATGATAGAAGGAAAGGGGATGCATCAACTCTCTATGCATGAACTCCGAAAGCCAAGAAAGAGCTTGGTTAGAAGCAAGTATTTCAATTTTGATTAATATATATTTATATAATTCAGCATATGGAGTGTCTGATTATAAATTCAAAGGCCAGAAAATAGAAATATTAATTCAGTTATACTTGTAATTTTCAGGGGGATATGATGTAAAAGATATCTGCGGGGACCATTGGAGATTTTATCATTCATAGTACTTTATAAGCTTTTGAATAACTTAATTCTAAAATTATTTTAACTATCTCAACTAAACTAATAAATCCCCGACTTTTGGCTATGAGATAAAATCAAGTCTCACAGGAGAAGGAAAACTGTGCACAACTCATTCAGTAGCTTTTCGTATGTCTTGTAGGACAAGGAAAACCGTGCACAACTCATTCAAAAGCACTGTCGTATTATGAATTCCAAAAAATTACAAGAAATACAAATGCAAATTATATTTCCTCACGATAATATTTTTAATGATATTAAACTTGAGGGTGATTTGATAAATTCTTATAAAATATTATTATTATTATATTTAAATTTTTAAAAAAATTATTTGAGTATAAATACAATTTCTTAATAATTTAGAAGTAAAACTCTTCCAATTTATAGAAAACATATAAAATATCACAATAAGAATTCTTTCTAAAATTAATATATTAATTATAGGTTAGATTATAAGATATTTGTATATTTAAAATAAAATTAATAATATAAGAACAAATATTTACCACGTTCCACATAAATGTATATTTTTACTATAAAAATTTATTGTTAATAGATAAAAATGATATCTTTTATGAAATTATATATTAAAGAGTGTAAAAGAAAAATTAATAGTGATGGAGCCAAAATACGCTTAGTCCACGTTTTGACACGTGGCGCCACCAATATCTGATGCGTGACCTCTCAACCCCCAAGCGAGCTTCCTCCGAGTGCCTTCTACCTGGCTGCCCAATCGACACTTGTCGCCATCAGCATGAGACACATTGCCTCGTAGCGCTCACCAACGAGCATCCTCCCGGTTTCCAAGCATGTCACAATCCCCAAAGCGGATTGATCCTCGAGCGCTTACTCCCCTCGGGTGAGCTTTCGCGTGCAAGCGAACCAAGGAGCCAGGCTCCACCTAATCTTACAGCCTTGGATCGGATCCCCAATTAGATCTGCAAACCTCATCAGGCTCATGGTTGACACGAGCGTTCCTTCGGTCCTCGTTACCAACCCCAAAATGGCTCTCTGATACCCCATACGCACCCGCATAACTGCCACTATTGCCCGCACCACCTTTTCGCTAGCTTTTGCAAGAGATTCCTCCTAGGTTTCTCCTCATTATGCCACGTGTTAGGGCGACATTAGGGCAGGACCACAAGGGGCAAATTACCAAAGGGTCCCTGACCCTCAACTATAAATAGGAGTCTTCGTCTCCATCACTGTAAGCCATCTTCACCTACTAAAACTGTACAATTTCCTTGCTATCTCTTGGAGATCGTTATCTGACTTGAGCGTCGGAGAGCCAAACTGGGAATCACCCTCAGTTCCCCCAGCTTGGCCTTCTGATACTTCTTTTTGTGGTGTTTGTCTTAGCAGGTTGAGCCACAAACTTTCCCCGGCGAAGCTCCCTCTGTTTTCCCACATCAATAAATCTTAAAGTGATCGGAGTTTGACACCTCAGATTCAAACCCATAAAATAGTTAGAGATGGGTATAAAAATGAAATACAAAATGACTAATGGAATTTTGGAATGCCTCTGTACAAACTGTGGTCTTATTGGAAGGTTAAAATATATCCCTAAAATATATTCGCAAAAAGTTCGAATTAAAACATTGGCCAAGGTACTTCGTGTGTATGTCACCGAAGTTGTATGTTGAATGTGTTTCACATACAGGGAATTTGGACTTAAGACGAATCAAGGAATTTCAAATTGGAAGTGAAAAATAAATGATAGTAGTATTATTTTATTTTTCATGGATATCTGCACAGAAGAGTAAAACGCAAAATTATTCTAGATCGAGAAATTCGTGAATAATTTAATTAGTTTTAGAGTGTAAAAATATTTATTTAGTGGAATTAAATGGTAATCAATTATTGTCATGAGATGATGATAGATTGATCCATTTGGAGCTAAAATTAATTAGTCCTGCAGGTCCCCCTGCCAGGCCCAAAAAAGACCAAAGAGAATATTAAAAGGAGAGAGAGAAATAAATTTTCAAAGTGTTTGAAAATATCCAAGAGATTTATTTTGAGAAAATAAATCAAAATATCAAAGAGTTGGAAATGCCTGAAATTTTATTTTCGAGAAAATTTATTTTCAAATTTTTTTTTAAAAAAAGTTTGTTTGATGACGTGGCAAAGGCTGACGTGTTACGCCACATCAGCAGGTCAGGCGCTAAGTGGCGCTGATTGGGTGCCGCATGGAATGCCAAATGGACGGCGTAAATCATGCCAGGTAATCGCAAGCGAACAGTCCAGATCAGATCTGGGTGGATCGGTTAACAGTTCGGGCAAAGCAAGGTCGGTTTAGACCGATCCTTAGACGTGGCACAATTGGATTGCACCACGTTGCACAATTGCCAAACCGAGACGAGGTGGATTCAGCAGACCGAACTCCAATCGGACCGGCCGAACCGGTCACACGGCACCAGCTCGTGCCAGCGTGTGCCCCACGCGTCATGCACATACTGGAGCTGTTGGCTACGCGTGCCTGGCCCGTTCAGCGCACGTGTGGTCGGCGCCGTTCAACTCTTGGCGGGCTGATCTACCACCTGGCGTCCTCGAATTGGCTGTCGGATCTTGGCTTGCACGGAAAAATTGCAAAAAAGGACAACGGTGTCCCTAATTTTACACTATAAATAGGGGCTGAACATTTCATTTCTATCATCAAGTTTTGAGATTCATTTTCAGTTCTTTGCAAAGCCATCTCAGCATTTTCTCTCTCTGAATTAATTAATTCTAATTAAGAATTAATTAAATATTTAATTAGGTGATTATATAATTAATATATAATCCACTTAATTATTAGAAAATTGGGATTTTCTAATTTTAGAAAAATGTTATTTTTCTAGAGAAATATTTTCTCTATTATTTAGCGAAATACTGCCGAAGCCCACACTCCAAGATCTAAATTGGGGATATTGTGGGAAGCTCTGTCAGTTTCACGAGAAGCCGAGGTGCTGAAAAAGTGTCATAGCCATAATTGGAGTATGGTAATATTATACTACTGTTATATTGCTTCTAAGCATGATAAATTATATGCTTTTAATTGTTAATTAATTGCATATTATGTTTATCTGCTCTATAATTTAAAATTATGTTATCGATGCATGTATATACTAGAGTTGTTCTAACCTAATATTCTGCTGCCTATTAAAATGTTTCAAAAATATTTTGATAATGATATTATGGGAAAATTTTGTAATATATTGCCCAATATTATCACTCTCTTTTGGCCCCCTACCCAGCAAGAATCAATCCCGGACGGGACAGCTGATCAGAAGACAAACCTGCAAGACATTCCCAGCCAAGATTGTGCAGTTTACACTAAAAATGTTCCTGGTCGGGAACCATTAGCAAAAAAACAGAGCAACAACAGAGTAGGCTTCGGGAAAGGTAAGAACCAAGGCAAAACTCCAAACCTAGGCACCAACTTCAACTCAAAGCATCATATAACACTTATATACACATTATACATCATTGATACAAATTGTAACAGATTATTCATACCTTGATCATACAAGAAATTCATATAAAACCCTCATTTAATGTCATTGCCTTTATTACTTCAACCAACCCAACATTCATGCATTAAATTCATTGATTTTCATATATTTATTCATAAGCACATAATTACACAAGTTTACAAGCTCAAATTCTAAACCCTAGCTTCAAATTCATCAAATTCCAACATACACACACTTAAACACAAAAATCACCTTAAGAAGGAAGAAAGGAAGAAAAAAGAGAAAGATGATGGTCGTGCTTGCAACTCCGATGATTGTCGGCGGGGAAGGTGGGAATGGTGGTCGGACTTCCCTCCTTCCTTCCTCTCCTCTCTCGGCCGCCGGTGTTTGTGTGTGAAGAATAGATTGCAAATGTTTATGATATGTGAATAGTGCATGCTTGATTTCATTTTATGAATTTGAATAAGTTTTAGTTTATGCAATTAGGTCCCTTAGTTTATAATTTAATTCAGTTAGGTCTTTAAGTTTTTAATTAGCTAAATTAGGTCCAATAATAAAAGTGCAATTAAGTCCACAAAATCAAATATGTTTCAATTAAGTTCAAATTAATTAAATACGACATGCCTGAAATTTAAATTACAAAATACTCTTACACATATAATATCACGAATTCAAATTAAAATTTAAATCATATAATTTACAATTTACATAGTTAAATTTAAACACATAGTTCAATTATCAAATAATAAGGCATAATTAATTAAGTAAATAAACTCTCGGGAAAAAAAAAAAAAATCACATATACGATACATAGGATGCGTATTTGTACAACGAGAACACATGGCATCACAATATCCAACTTCGTAAGATTCATACCCTTAGCATGTTTACTGCACCCATCATGGTTGATCAGAAACGGTGAAAGCAAAAAAAAAAAAAAATTCTTTGAAAAAATTCAACCTACCACCATCAATTTCCCCGCTTCCTCATCCATGCCCACACCATATATGGGACCACCCTATCCGCCCCTTCAACTTCAACTCCATCCTCAATTTCCTGACGTAACAAGTTATGTATGCAGTAGGCCAGCAGCAAATTAATTCTGGGTTGCTTTGAAATAATTATCTTAATAAGATTAGAATCGAGAATAATGGAAATTTAGAGTTAACTTATTGAATGATGTTTGAATTTTGAGTATACACCTCAAGTCATAAAATTTTTTAGT
Source organism: Lantana camara (assembly GCA_037501455.1). Lineage (NCBI taxonomy): Eukaryota > Viridiplantae > Streptophyta > Magnoliopsida > Lamiales > Verbenaceae > Lantana > Lantana camara. The sequence continues at coordinate 93,439,389 of CM074857.1, read as the reverse complement.
ATATTCCCCATTTTAAAATTTAATTTTTGCTTAACTCCCTAATTATTCTAGAATTTATTTAATCATATTGCTGGATAACATGACAATTTCTCAATTCAGATATAGTTCTACAAAAATATAATTTTATACTTCATTTTCAAAGAAAAATTCTTCATTTATTAATTATGTAATATTATAATTTCTCAAAGTTCATATAAAGTGAAAAAATACTTCATATCAAGATAATAGAAAAATATTTCATTAAGTTATTTTATTCTACATAATACGATAATTCCTCAAAATTCAAATATATTTATACAAACATAAATTTAAATAATTCATATTTAGAATAAAATTCTTCATTTAATCCCTCATTGCTAAATAATACAATAGTTCTTTAAAATTTAAATATAGTTCTACAAATGTACAAGAAAATACTTCAAATTAATATAAGAGTTCTTCATCCAACTACAACTGTTCTGTAATCTTCAAATTTTAAATATAGTTTTGCAAATTCAAATTTAAGTGCATCATATTAAGATAATTAAGGATAAAATAGATAATTTATGTTAGTAGGTAATGATCGTGCTAAAACTTGGTCGAGCTGATCTGTCGATCTGACAGGGTGTCTTTATCCGATCTGTCAAGAATTTATATGAGTGGGCTCTCTTCGATCTACAAAACACTTAACACCTAAAGGGTAAAACAACTAGGGTTTGTACCAGCGTAGACCCTCCGACGCTCATGCCAGTATGTGGTAATCTAGAGAGAGAAATAAAGGGAATTAAATGCTCATAAATGGCTTGCCAACAACTGTTCATTGGGGTGGTATTTATAGCTTGGGCTCATTAACGCAGTAGTAGGTGTACTTTGAGTTGTAATTAATGGTGCCGTATATCGACCTGGAAGTCTGCTATAATCGACCCGACCAGTGGTCGTATAGTCAGTACGCCTTTTTCCCTTTTGGGTAATTTGGGTACTGAGGAGCAGTTAATGCTTCCTCGTACGCTTGTCCTAGGGAATATGGCGGCGACACGTGTCCTCGTAGATATGCTTTAGTGCACGTGTTTGTGACTCATACCTCTATCTGGGGATTGAGGTACTGTAGCACCCCGCACGGTGGGTCACCATAACCCCCGCACCTAAGCTCAATCAACATACGAGATGGCGAGCCCATACATGAACCAAGCAGAGGTAAACGGGAGACAGACAAACTCACACCTAAGTTAGGCAGGACGTAGACCCTGACTTCACAAAAACCAACAACCAAAAGACAATACGTAAGCGTGAAACTGTCATACAATAATTCAAACATTAAGAAAGTGATGGGTTCAACTAGCATAGGTACCTAATCCTGAATATACAACATAAACTTAAATCATACATCACGATTCAAATGGGTTCATACTATCCCTAGAAGCCTGTCCCGAATTATTATATAAATTAAACAATACATACAAGTACATACATACGATCATATCCAACAAACTTAAACGAGTTCGAAATGCGTATACAAAAGAAACAAACTTATACAAAAGACCCGACTCAAGACTGACTCAGACACTGACTCAAGCCGCCTAGCTCGAACTCTCAAAGCAAACCTGCAAAGCTAAAAACATGGAGAGGGGGAAGGGTCAGTCCAAAGACTGAGTGAGGGGCTACACATGCATACCTATATATACGTAAGAGCACAACACGTTCAAACTTAGATGTTCGTGAATCCGGGATTAGTTTTTACACGCCAAAACATTTGCCCGTGATAATATATATATATATATACGGTGACTTAACAAACAAAACAAAACGAAGCTTAAATTACATATGTCAAAGTAGGGGTGGGCGTTAGGGTCGGGAAATTCGGGCCCCGTCCAGACGCGATCGGGTATTTCTCGATTGGGACGGGAAGTTCGAAAATTTTTGAATTTGGGATGGGTACCTGAATCTCGAATAACATTTCGGGCTCGGGATCGGAGAGTGATTTGGTACCCATTTTCCCCGATCGGGTACCCGAACTCCCCGACCTTGAAATTTAAAAAATATATATATATATATATATATATATATATTTATATATATTTTATTTTGTCTAACCTTTTCTCAGATTATTTGCCTATTTGTTTCTCACCAATTCACCTTCAGAATTCTCTAATCTCACCTCAGTTCATTGTCTTCCTCTTCTCGACTTTGAAGTTTTTCTCTTCTCTCATGCCACAAGTCCACAAGACCACAACCCACACATATATCTCTACTGTTCTTCACGAAGGGCCATATCTCAGCAACCCAGGCCACATCCCAGCTCCAACCAGCCTTGCACCAACGCCATCTCCAACCGCCGCCACCCATTGATCATCGCCAGCAATCTACCGCTCCAAATCTGGTAGCCACTAGCCCTAGCCCAACGGCCCTAGGTCACCACCAATTTTAACAATTTTAGTTAAGTAGTTTACCCCTAATTTTTAACAATTAATAACCTATTCAATTTAAGATTGCAATTACAAAAATGATTTGGCCCAATACATTAATTGATTGGAACTTGGAAGCCCATGTTGTCAGTAACAAAATAGGCCCAATTATAATGTTAAAAAAAAAAAAGAAAGAAAAATAAGTAGGCCTCCCCGAGCCCGACCCCGAACTCCCCAACTAGTTGGGTACCTGACATTTTTCGGGACGGACTCAGGTACCCAATTTCCAATCCTGATCCCGAACTCCCCGTCCCGCGCCCACCCCTATGTCAAAGTGTAAGTCCAAAATGGGGCCAACTTGACGGACATATCAGAGCATATTTTATTAGGTTAAAAGTATACCAAATTTTATCTTAATTTAAGAATCTACCCCCATTTCACGAACTTAAGACAGACGGACAGACACTCGGCGGGTACAAGCTCAAATTTCAACTAACTTCTCAGTTTATATTCATGTTCAAATTCAAATGAAAACAAAGTCAGGCATACCTACATCTTCTCCAGTGATGGAAGGGTTGTACATACCCTAACCATCGGTTCCAATATATATGGGCCGTGAGTTTCATGACACTCACGCCCAAGGATTCCATCCCCCAACCAACCTCCCGGTGGGGTCCGGATTGATCCTTTCTAAGTGGAGACCGTACTCGGGAGTAACTCGATGGCCCGATACCGTCCCAAGGCTGCACAAATCTTCTGGGCCCATCAAAGTTCGAAGTTCAAAGTTCAAAGTTTAAAACCCGCTACCGATAGACAGACAGATATAACTCATGTATATCGTACTTATCATACCTTACGTACATACCACACACATACTGACCTCAAAATCATATCAAAATCGAGGCTAAGCATATATAGACGCATACATACCGTTCATACTTTTAAACTTATGATAAAATCATCAAAATATATATCTCATACATATCTACATATACATAGATTCTTATAAGTCACATGCATTCGAAAACAGACACATTTCATTATGGTCTAACTATATCCTAACCTCAACTTACACTGAAGAAGCCAAAACACGACAAATGATCCACCCCAAAATCAACTTGGCTGACAAAACACCACCCCGGGTGCACCTGAACAAACTGAAGACAAAGCACAAGACTTAGACTCGAGAATGAACCACATAGATACACGACATATGTATAAGCGTTTAAGAGACGCAAACACGTAAGCAAGGCTCATAATCATATCAAAGTCATGTAAGAGAAGTCATATCACACTCAGCATACTCATTTCATATCATATAGCTGTTAAGAATAAGTTCATGTGCACAATTAATGCATCCAAGGTAAACAAAAGGCATATGGTGGCATTTATTCATTTATAGACACATATCGCATTCCTAAAGCAACATAAAATGCATATAAGAACGAATACATACACATAAAGATGATAAAATAAGTTAGGAACAAGTTTGGAGGTGGAGAGGTACGAGAAAAAAAGAATAAAATCATAAAAAGGGGTTCCGAGTGAAATTAGGCCAAAGCCAGTTTTCCCGAAATGGACAAGCTGTAGGAAAACGGGCATAACTTGAGTTTGAGAAATGGGAATTGAGTTTTGTTTCTTGGAAATGAAACTACACATATATATCTTTCCAATGGTATGTCGCTCGAATCATGGTTCAAAGCGAGGCAAAAATGGAAAAGGTTTGAAGTTGGACAAAAGCAGTTTTACGACGAAGTGGCGACACAAAAATCAAATGGTTATATCTCACAATCTAGAACAAATTTTGAGGTGATTCAATTAGAGAATGTTCTACACTCAAAAAAGTTTATTTTTTCAAAAATTCAGGTCCATAGGAGGTTGTTTGGATAGGTAACAGCCGTTAGGAAAATTGGCCTACGAAAGAGTAACGATGGTTAACAGCCCCTGGGGCCCCTGTACTGAGTCACGGCCGTTAGGACAAGGGGGGTAACGGTTGTTAGGCCCCCTCCTTGGAGCTAAAAATAATGGCGGAAATGCTGAAACTCGACGGAAAAGTCCCCAAACAACCCCAACTCCGATTCCAACCCAAAAACACCTCAAGAACACCACAAAACATGTTGCGTATCATGTAGGGAGCATAAAATACACATTTAGATCATCAAAGAAGCAAGAAATGAGGTATATCACAATCCATCATTTTCACATTTCAAGCTTCAACAATGGTGATTCAATCATTCATCAATTACCAACTCAATTTCCACCATAAAAGCAACAAGAGAGCTTATATAAACCGTAAACAACACATCAGGTTTCATATAATTCAAGTTTCATGCCAAAAATTCAAAAATTACATAAACCCTTCACTATTCATCATGTTTCTTATAATCCATGAAAAACTAATTAAATTTAAAACAAGAAATAATCGGATGAAAAAAAGAATAAAGAAGTGCAGAATTTAAATCTGAACTTACCTTGAAGAGATGAAAGAAAATGGAGGTGCTTGAGCTCAAATGGTGAAGGAAGGAGTGTAGATCTTCTTTTCTCTTTCGTTTGCCCTTGTTGATCGATATATGCATATAAGAGAGAGGAAGAGATGTGTTTTGCTTAAAAAGAGGGCTCAAATAGTTCAAAAATGGGTCGGATCAAGGCTAAACGGGTGGAGGTAAAAGATCTGGTCCATTCGGATCGGATTTTAAAACGGTAGGGCTCTCAAACGGGCACAGAAAAAAATACAAAGTTAATTTTATTGGATCCGAATCGTCGAAATTAATCCAATGGTAAGGTTATAATTCGAATCCGAATTCTCGAGTTTAAGATAGCCACGAAGGCCGAAAACACCCTAATTACAATTAGGTCCCTAATCTTTCAAGTATTGGACATTCGAGCCCAAACATATTTAATTAAATTCTAAAGTGCACGTAGTTTAATATAAATTCACATCGACACATAGGACATGCAAGGGCATATAATTCACAAAATATAGAAATAAACTCTCTCATGACGCCGTACCTGGATTGTCGAAAAGTCAGGATGTTATAGGTACGGCCCCTGAAGGACAGTTTTGGGGCGATGAGATAGATCTACGGGATAATCGATCTAACAGCCTGGCGCAAGTTAGATCAAAGTAGGCGTAGGTGGAGTCGAGCTAGCCGGGGTTCTTAGAGGTCTAGGGTATGGGCTGCTTAGCCTCATCGATCTATAGGGCCTAGCAATGCGTGGCTTCTAAGTGGTGACACGTGTCGCCAATCAGGCCTTGAACGATGCCAGATAAGTTGACACGTGTTGGCCTGTGCCGTAAAAAGATACATGTGGACCCCTTTGGAAGGCGCCACATGAATCAATGATATTTTTCCATTTCAAGTAATTTATAAAAAAATAAAATCTCAATTTAGGAAGTAAACTAAAAATTTGTTTGAAGTGGGGAGTAAATTAAAATTTTTTGGTCAAACAGGGAGATTTTTCAAAAAATCCCAAAGAGTTATAATCCTCCGGGGAAGTTATTTAAGAGGACCAAATATCTTCAAAAGTTATCCTAAACCCCCTAGTTTCGAAAATGTATGTTTTAGGTTACCAATACACAAGTTATTTTTCCTAAACCCCCCATGACCCTGAAAAGTCTATTTTGCCCCCTTTTTCTTTTCCCCCTTGCTGAAAAAATGGATTCCCAATTTGGGAACGATTTATCTCATATTCTACAACCACATTTCCACATCGGCAACTAGAGCTAACGGCGATGACTACAGGATAAAGATAGGCGGCGGTAACGACAACGACAATAAAGACAGTAGGATATTGATAAGCGGCGGCAACGAGAGTCGATTTAGTCATCGTGCCCTATTTCCTGGGCTGCTCTAAGGTATTCTCAGCGTGTGAATGTTAATTGAATGTATTCTTGACGTTAATTAAATGTTAATTATGTCAATTAGATAGTATAATTCACTGATAATTTGTATCGAATTGACTTGCTGTTAATTTGTATCAAATCGAATTGTTGATCCTCTGTCTTTGTCTATTAAAACATTAAAAATGCGTAATTAAAGGCAGATTTTGTCTAGTGAAATGTTAAAAATGCGTAATGAAAGACAGGTTTTGTCCAGTGAAACGTTAAAAATACGTAATGAAAGGTAGACTTTGTCCAGTAAAACGTTAAAAATGCGTAATAAACGGCAGGCTTTATCCAGTGAAACGTTAAAAATGCGTGATGAAAGGCAGACTTTGTTTAGTGAAACATTAAAAATGTGTGATGAAAGGCAGATTTTGTTGTCTGCCCAGTGAATAGGGGTGTGCAATCGGTTAAAAACTGAAAATTCGGTTTTTCGGTTTCGGTTAACCAAAAATTCGGTTTGCGAAAATGCTAACCGTTTACAGAACCGAAAAGACTCGGTTTCGGTTCGGTAAAAACCGATTTATTTCAGTTCGGTTTCGGTTAAAAAACAAAATGTTGAAATAAAAAAATAAAAAAAAAGGAATATAAAATAAAAAATCCAAAAATTGGTGTAGGCCTTTCATCGAACAGATGGTGGCCTTTTTAACTGGTGCTATTCATAAAAGAATTTCCCAAATCAAAACTCAAAATCCCAAATTCTAAGAAGAAAGAATCAAACAAAATCTTCCTAAAAAACAGGCGATTGGACTTGCAGTGGCGATAGGTCTGGAACGACAAGCAACAGCAACGGCGAGGGCCGGTTGGTGTGGATTCAATTTCGTGTTGGTGGCTATGCAGAGCCGTAGGGTATATGGCTGTAGGTGGCCAGTGGGATTGGTGGTGGCCGACTGGCCGGTGGAGATGGATTGAATGATTGCTGGTGGCCGAGGTTTGGTGGGTGCAGAGGCGGAGCAGCAGAGGCCAAAAGAATATTAGATCTATCTCTTCCAACAAAACCCAAAAGTTAAAAATTCTTGTTGAGCTGAAACCCTTAGTCAATGTAAAGGTAAAAACTTAAAAAGCGTTAGTTTAAAAACAAGAAACAAAAAAGCGTTATAAATTATTGTGTCTAGGTTCGATTTTTGGAAAAAACCGAAAACCGTTCGGTTTTTACCGAAACAGAACCGAAACCAAAAATTTTAAAAATCATTAACCGAAACATGTTCGGTTCGGTTCGTTTACCTCGGTTTCGGTACGGTTTTCGGCTATTTGTGCACACCCCTACCAGTGAAACGTTAAAAATGCGTGATGAAAGACAGATTTTGTCCAGTGAAACGTTAAAAATGCATAATGAAAGGCAGACTTTGTCCAGTGAAACGTTATGAATAAATGCGTAATGAAAGGCAGACTTTGTCCAGTGAAACGTTAAAAATACGTGATTAAAGGTAGGCTTTGTCCAGTGAAGGGTTAATATCATCATAAAACGATATGGAAGGACTGAAGGTTTACATATTATGAGAAAAAACATATATTACCATGTTTTTTCACTAAATATCATCATAAAATGATATGGAAGGACTGAAAATTTACATATTATGAGAACAAACATATTAGTTACCATGTTTTGTCACTAAATATCATCATAAAACGATATGGAAGGACTGAAATACCAATTTACTTAACCCCCATATTCTTATTTACTCGACAAACTGCAGAATTAGTTTCAGATGACCACACCTTTACTCAACAATCTGCACTTTTAATTCTTCCGTATATTCTTATTTATTCGACAAACTGCAGAATTAGTTTCAGATGACCACACCATTACTCAACAATTTGTACCCCATATTCTTATTTACTCAACAAACTGCAGAATTAGTTTCAGATGACCACACCATTACTCAACAATCTGCACATTTAGTTCTACCCCATATTCTTATTTACTCCCCTATATTCTTATTTACTCGACAAATCTGTTTACTCACAGGACATATCGTCATATATTTCATCAGTTTATATGTTTTTATATATAACTGTCATATTTTTCATCAGTTTATCAAACTAACTCTCATTCTTCCAACTAAAACAAACTTTTCATGATGCCCTGAAGGATATACTATAATAAAAAAACAATACACATTACATAGTGCTCTGCACGAAATTCATTACAACCAATAATAAACATTTCATTACAGAACCAGTAATATACACTACAATCAAACTAACAGTAATATTTAAACTTTAAACAATCTACAAACAACAATTTTTAGAGAAGCGTTGTCTATATTATGAGGGAGGAAATTGATTAACCTCATTCGGATCATCCTGTGGGATGTTGGAATTAACACCCTCCTCAGAGTGTCCATATCAGGGGTAATCCGCGCTGTCAAAGGACTCGGGGTCCGAGTTCCTACCATCAATGTTGTACGCGTGGAGGTGCTCCTCTTCGCCCTCTAAAAGGTGTGCCTACCGCACTTTGAAGATAAACCTAAGGTCGTCGTAATAAGGGCATCCATATGCCCCGACCATGGAATCCCGGCGAATGACCTATGTAAAATTGAACATTAAATAATGAACAAAAATTACAAAAAAAAAATAAAAATGATTGAGTATGAATTCGACTTACAACATGGCTATTCCCTTGAAAGTATATCTGGGTATCAATTTGGGCATGGACACCATTATTACCCATTTTAACTCTAGGATATCTCAAGAATCTACGGAAGTTGTAAAATACTATCTGTAGTCGTTTTACCGCTTCTATAACATCCCGGGGCCATTATTCTCGTTGGAATGGCCTTGACAAATCAAACGACACTTGAAACAGGGCTCTCTCGAAGCTTTCTAGTCGATTGATTTGGTTGTTTGCTGCATTTAGCGAAGACATTCAACCATATAGGCTTCGGCCTCGCCATTAAAGGGTGTTGGAGGGTGATTCATGACTTTGTTTATCAAGGATTCGAGATCTGGGAGAGAAAGAGAAGGACTTTTTGGAGGTGATGAAATGGGGGAGAAAATATGCAGAATTTCAATGTATAGCGCAAGATATTAATAAAGGTGATTGGACTGAGAAACCTATCGTCGCACTCCTTCATCTTCACCTCTGCAATTTTGGGCGGTCAAACTACGGAAAAGAGTGCAAGAAACTTTTTATTTAATTCAGGAGCGCCCCATTGGGAATGCATCACAATCTATTAAGTTTGTAGTGTAAATATTCATTTTATTAGTTATTGAAAGGTTTGTTTGTCTAGTTAAAGAAAAAATAAATCGAGAAATTATAAAATAGCGTTTAGAACGTCGACAGGTAGTTTTTGTAGGTACAACAATCTAGCCGAAATAAAAATCGTCATTGCTAATTTTTCCCTTGTCTCACCAGAAATGGGTTTCGGAAACGAATCGCCGGAAATGAGTTTCGGAAAAAAATCACCGAAAACGAGTTGCTGGAAATGGGTTGACGGAAAAGAGTCACCGGAAAAGAGTCAGGGCCGATGAGTTTACTATGAAGAAGAAAACATCAGACGCGGGAAGAAGACAATGGATATCTATGTCCATTTTATTAGAACAATATGGTACTTTTACAAGATTTGGGGGGTTTACAAAAAATAGAAAGGATAATAGGGATATAATATAGCTATTTTCTAAATGGTTGTGAGATAGTGATACAAAGAAAGATCACTTTGATTATTGCATAAATTTGACTTAATCAAGTAATAACCAAAATCAAGTAATGAAATCTGCTACAAGCAGCTTTTGAACTCTATGTTGCTCCCTATAATCCATGGACACATCCACACAGACACCACGATACAGACCACCACACAATTTTTTCCTTACATTTAACATGAGACAAATGTTAGAATATTGGAAGTTTATCCAAGTGCATCATAGATTACTCCATTGGTAACAGGCATTTGAAAATGCAAGTACAGGAGAGTGAAAACTATGTATTGTTCTTGATGATATATTGAGGAGATTTGGAAAGACAAAATACATCAACACAAACATCTAAATCTATATGAGGGTATTATGATTTTATCACAAAAATAAGCTCAAAAAATGATATAGGATGAATCTATTACTGACTTTTTTAAGTCACAAACTGTGTATGGGCCTTCAAAGTTTACACTTGAGCTCAAGGCTTGGACTGATAACCCCATGGATTCTGGCTTGCAAATTTCCATTGGTCCCTGCACATTTCATCTATACCATATTTGGCCCTGCAAGATTGGAAATATTGCATCATTTAAATGCATAAATTAATAAGCAGAAGGGGGTAACTGTAAGGTGGCACTAAGTTACAGGGGTGGTACATGTAAATATTGAAACCAAGAGGGGATATATATGTAAGTCTAAATAGTCAAGGAGGGCACGAAGATTTCTTGTTTTTTTCTACTTTCTGGCCTTTGAACATATAATCTGATACAATACTTCTTAAGTTCTTGAGCTGAATAAATATTAACATAAATATATTTTAATCAAGATTGAAATACTTACTTCCAACCGAGCTCTTTCTCAGCTTTCTCTGTCGATGCATAAACAGTTGTTGCATCCCCTGGCCTTCTCGGACACAGTTTAATTGGAATTTTCCGTAACAAAATCAAAAACAGTTTTTTTTTTTTTTTTGAATTATTCCAAAGTTCTAATTAAAAAATGTGAATGAAAATCTGAGAGATCAACATTTGGAGGGAAAGGAATAAACCTTGTTTGATGCCTTTTCAAAAGCAGCTACCATTTCAAGGACAGAGGTGCCGCGACCGGTCCCCAAGTTATAGGCTGTTACAACCTTAAAATTGTCAAGGAAAAAATTAGGACAATAAACAAGATTATCATTAATCATGAAGAGGTGAAAGCGGACTTATACATTTTCGAGTTATTATCTTATTATAAAGATTGCAATAGAAAAATGAAAAACCAAAGACATTAAAGTATAGCATGCAGTCACCTATGTCCTTGCTTTCCAGAAGCTTCTCCAACGCAACCACATGGCCGTCTGCTAAATCCATAACGTGGATATAATCTCGAATCTGTTAATTCATTTCGGTGGAGATATAAATCAGTTAAAAGATAAAAGTCCATAATATGGATGTAATCTCGAATTTGTTAACTCATTTCGAAGGAGATATAAATTAGTTTACAACGTAAACAGGAAATCAATCTTGAGTTATGCATCAAAAAAATCGAGGCTACATACCGCACTACCGTCGGGTGTGGGATAATCATGACCATAAACATTCAATTCGGGCAACCTACCAACAGCAACTTGGGAATTCCTTTTGGATCTTCTCCTATCATGCCACTCTCGTGGGCCACAACCGGGTTGAAGTATATCAGCAAAATAATTCTCCAATCATGGTCCGCTTTTTGAATATCGCGGGGAATTTCTTCAAGAAACAGCTGATTCAAAATGAAAACAGAATGTAACCAAAAACGGACTTTACAGATGCTACACCTTATGCAATACAATGGGTGATTGGATGAATAATGGGCATCATATTCAAAAGCAGTTTAAAGATCACTCCTGAATACATGTCATCTGTCCAACTAAAGGAGCTTATAACATGTTAAAAAAAGATTTAATTAAAAATAATTTGGCTAGTAACTTTATTCCCGTCCTTTACGACCATATTAATATGCAACTGTCATTACTAACATCTTATAACCGTACAATCATATTTTTAACCAAGCACTTTTAAAATAAGATCTAAAATGCTAAAGCTCTGTTTTATAAGATATTAGAGATTACAAAAGCTCCTTAAAATAAGCTTAGCCAAATACCCTTTTAAGCATATAACATAAGGCAAACCTTTGTGCGGCCGTAAGGATTCACAGCCTTCAACCCGAAATCTTCAAGACAAGGAATTTTATCAGGTTGACTATACACCGTTGCAGATGACGAGAAAACCAACTACAAGTGACGATAACAACAGCAACAACAATGAATAGACATGATCTTTTTCATAAATAAACAATGGCAAGTTGAACACAATTACTAAATAATTATTGTCGTCTAGACAAAGTGGATGAGCATTAGGGGTGTAAATGGATAATAAACGGATCGGATGTATGATTACCATATCCTTATCCGTTTATGATTCGGACGGATACGGATAATATCCTTTTAAATCGAATTCGGATAATATCCTTTTTATACGGATACAAGGCGGATTCGGACGGATTCGGATTTTAATCGGATTTTCAACTATTCAAAATTTGACATAAATTATTTATTTATATAACTTCGAACTTTTAATCAGATTATCAACTATTCATTTATAGATAAATTATTTAACTTTGAATATATATATTTTAGACGAATAGAGAAATAATAAGTATATCTATATAGATCATTTTTATGTTTTAGCGAATGTATAAATGTGGTGAAATTATAAATTTTATCATATAATTAATTTGAAATATAATACTTTTATTACTAACATAATATATGTTAATTATATTATCTCTATATGAATATTGACGTGAACATATAGTTACTAATAAAACCTAAGGTTTTTCTTTAATAAATGCGCTAAAAAATTTACTTAATACTAATAATCTATCATACATGCACAGTTTTGTGTATATATTTTAATATAATACATTATTTATCGGATACGAATTACGGATAAATCGAATAACGGATATATCTAACGGATAATGAAACGGATCGGATGTATTATTACCATATCCTTATCCGTTTATAATTCGGATGTCTATAATCGAATACGGATAATATCCTCTTAAAACGGATTCGAATAATATCCTCTGTAAACGAATTCGGATGCGGACGGATATCGGATTTTCGAATATCCATTTACAGCCCTAATGAGCATATATATTTACAGGACAACTAACTATCAGGGGAGACTATGAACTAAAAATTAACAATGATCACACAAAACCTGAAGCAAAAAGATTCAAGTTAGAAAGACGCACCTTCTTACAGTCATATTTCGCCATTATTTTATACAGATTGATTGATCCAACCAAATTATTGTCGAAATATCTCATGGGATTAGCAACACTTTCACCAACTGCTTTAAGACCGGCAAAATGAATAACTGCACCAAACCTACAAAGAATTCCAAGAAAATATTCATCGCCATTAAAGAACCACTCAAACAATTAAAAAGGAAAACCCAACATTAATCAGAGCATAACATTTCATTACTTGTGCTGGGAAAATAATTTCTCCAAATCCTCCACATTCCTAATATCCCGCTGCAATCGACGCAAATAATTCAAAAAACCAGTGCTTTTTTTAGAAAAAAATGCCTAAAATGAATTCCGAATTCGATTATGTACCAAGTGGAAGTTGAGATTCTTGGATAGTTCGGTGCCCGCCAATTGTCTGACTCTATGAACAGCTTCTTCAACTGCATTATCAAGGTTGTCTATAATCGAGACCTTGAACCCCCTGTTTCAGCAGCTGCAATACCGTGTGAGTGCCGGCACCGCCGGTGACGAGAATCCTCTCTTTAGCAGACATCTCGGCCGCAGTTTTTTTGTTGTGTTTTGGAGAATTTCACAAGGCTTTTAAAATGAAGAATTGAGTTGGAGTATGACGGCAGTGTCGATTTTTGGGAGAAGAGATGGAGACGGGGACAAAGAAGACGACGTGAGAGAAAGGGGTTTGAGCAAATCAAGGAAAGTAATAATTTTCTTTCCACAACGAAGATTGAATAAAGACCCTTTTGAAGGAGAGGATAAGCAATGGCGGAAGAAATCAGGAAATGACGCAAGGATTTGTTGGATTTGTTTAAGCATGATCTGTCTATATCCTATATACTGTTATATAGTTGAAAAATTAAATTTTAGGGATATAACTCTCAATTTCTTTTCCTTTTTTTAATAATCACGTCATATCTTTCAAATTCAGATCTTCCACCTAAATCAAACTTTAGTTTTTTTTCTTCTTGGTCGTTTCTTCTTCTCTCCTTCTTCTCTCCTTCAACGATGAAAAACAGAGACGATCTTCTCGCCTGCAACTCTCCTTCTCACATTCTCTCATCGCGATTCGTCTTTTCCCCTTCTCTCGCCGCCGACGTCTTCTGCAATCGCTTCCATAGATGTCTTCTCGTCGTGGATTCATCTTCTGCAATGGTCTCCGTCGAATTCGTGTTCTGCACCGTCGTATCTTTATCTTCTGCAACTATTTCTGACTGCATTCTGCAATTGAAGATCCAGATATCTTATCGTCTTCTTCTTCTACTCTGCATTTTTTTTCCAGATTTCTTCAAGAAATCAAGTACGTGATTTCTATAATCGTGCGATTTCATGAATCAAGCGTGCGATTTCAGAAATCGCTTGCGCGTTGTGGAAATCGCGTTCGCGATTTCTTGAGTTTTGCGATCGCGCATGCGATTTCTGCAATCGAGTGCGCGATGGCAGAAATCGCGTACGCGATTTCTTGTGGAAAAATGAATAAACCAAATCTGGATCTTAAAAAAATAAAAGAAAATAAATAAAAAAGAAAAAGTGATAAATGAAAATAAAGAAAAAATTGAAAAATAGATTTAAAGAATTCATGATGAATAAAAATAATTAAAGAAAATAAAAGAAAAAAAGAAAAGAAAAAAAATCGAGTGTGCGATTTCTAAGATTGCTTACTCGATTTGCCACGTGGAAAATAATTATATTTAATATTTATTTTATTAGACAAAATTGAGAAAATGGTCATGTACCCAATTCTTTTGAAACTAGGGGTTAACTTACTAAAAAACACTTGGGTGTCCCTTTTAACCGAATGCCCCCTTTTGAAGTAGGGGATAACCGGATAAGTAATGGCGGAAGAAATCAGGAAATGACGCAAGAATTTGTTGGATTGGTTTAAGTATGATCTGTCGATACTGGTATATACAGTAGAATGATGGTTGACAGATAAAATTTTATAATTTTTTTTTTTAATTTTAATTTTAATTTTATGAAAATGACTTATTTTTTGGTTTGTTTAAAACTTTATATTGTTGAATTGTTAAATCAGATATGGAAACAAAGGGCAAAAATTTGTTGGCTGAGAGAGGGGCACCAGAAAACTAGGTTTTTCCTTCAGAAAGCGTCTCAAAGGCAGAAAACCAACCACATCGAGTCTCTCAAGGATAGTACGAGTGTTGTCAAATCTTTGGATGAGGGAATCAAACAGATCATCGAATCTTACTTCGGGAATCTCTTCCAGTCTCGTGACTGCACCCCGGAGGACATGGATTCGGTTCTACAGGTGGTACCGCGTAGAGTAACAGCTGACATGGAGCATCGCCTACTGATCCCATATGCGCGCGACGAGGTAACGATAACCCTTAAGTCCATGTATCCCCTCAAATCCTCTAGCCCAGATGGCCTTCCCTATTTAGTCTTTTAGCGCTATTGGAATGTTGTTGGTCATAATGTGGTTGGGTGCGTTTTAGATTTCCTTAACGGGTGCAATTTTGATAGGAAACTAAATTTCACGCACATTATTTTAATTCTGAAATGTAAATCCCCAGAGGTGATACCTCAATTACGTACCATAAGCCTTTGTAATGTGATTTACAAAATTGCTTCTAATGTCATTGCTAACCGAATTAAACCTTTGCTAGATAGTATTATTTCCCCTTCCCAATCTGCTTTCATCTCTAACCGTCTTATAAGTGATAATGTGCTCATATCATTTGAGGTTTACCACTTTATCAAACATTGTAGTACAGGAAAGAATTGCTTTTTCAATTTGAAGCTCGATATGAGCAAGGCGTACGATCAGGTGGAAAGGAGGTTCATCGAACGAGTAGTGACAAGGTTAGGTTTTCCCCGGATTTTTATTAATTGCATTATGACTTGTATTTCCTCTGTTTCGTATTCTTTCCTGTTGGATGGTATGGAGCTTGGTTCTCTGGTCCCGGAGAGAGGCATTCGCCAAGGCAATCAGGATCTGCTCGTAAAGTGGTGAAGCTTACTCAGCCCTCGATCTTCGAGGCCGTCTATGCCTCTGACGTGGGGAGAGTTCGATGGGTCTCTCCCGATCGTCTCGGGCTGGACGACGCAGGGGTTTATCGACCATCTCCTCGTCTCGACGTCGCGCGGGTCGGCGGTAAGCCCCTTCATCACGACGTCGCACGGCTCGACGATGAGTCTCATCCTGATCGCTAACCTGAGACTCTTCAACGATCTTGCTCAGGGCGGCGCGTAGGTTCTGGTGCTCCACTTCCAACTGAGTAAGGCGGTCATGCTCTCTCTCCCCAGCTTGAATTTCATCTTGTTGAGCAGGGTTGAGAGCAGGGATGGCAACGAGCCAAGCCGATTCGCGAGCCAGACGAGCCGAGCCCGAACTCAATCCCTTTGACTCTTGGCTCGCGGCTCGCAAGCCGGCTCGCGAACCTACCTATTTAATTAAAAAATAATATTTTAATTTATATATATATAAATCTTTTATTAATATATAATATTATATATATTTATTAAATTTTATATAAAATGAATTAAAAAAAATATATTTATTATATATATTCATTTAATATATATTATTATATATAAAAATATATTAAATTATTAAAAAAACTATTTTTTATCAAAAATAATATAAAATGACCAAGCCTCGAGCCGAGCCGAGCCGAGTCAGCCTTGAGCCTTGATCTAACCAAGCCCGAGCCCGAAAAAAAAAGGCCAAGGCTCGAATCGGCTCGTTGCCATCCCTAGTTGAGAGGATCCGATTGTTAGGAATAGTGCCCTGAAAGCCGATGTAATAGTCTGCTTTAGTTCTTCCCTTTTGTAAATCACAGACAATCTTTGAATAATACGAATTAAGGCAACACTTCTTTATATGCGCTAGTTTGATTGTGTGTTTACTTTTGATTGCACATGCATAAGAACTCCCCTAATCAATATGACTTATAGAACTCAACCATTTAGGTGAAGTGGTTCATGAGATGAGCCCTATATCACATAAGTCATGATTAGAAATCACTCCAAGCCGATGAGTCCTAAAGACAGTGGGAGTGTCAACCTGACTCATTCGAGGCTTGCTCGTTTGATCACGCCCTTAAGAAGGACCACCTTGTTCATGGGGTGCAAAGTGTATAGTTGATACGTGCATGATACATGGGGGTTGCTTGCTTATTCTAAGTAAGTACACTGAGGTATCCCGTGTGAGAAGATTCCTAAATGGGAAAGGAAGTTTCTATATTTGGAAATAGAAACTTTCAGATTAGGAAATATCTCACGAGTCATTGATGTGATTAGGTGATCCTTAGACTTGAGGTTCCATTGATACTTTATGAGCTAACTTTGTAGTCTTAGGTGTAAGCTTTAAAGGGTGTCGCCTTAGACAATTGATTCAAGGCTTATGCTGGGGCTGCACAAGTGGCACATGAAAGTATATGAGAATCGATAAAGGACCTAAGCTTGCATTGGCAAGATGATGATCTCTTATTGTGTAAGTCATTCATATGTCATCTAGGAGTCCTTGGCCAAGGTAGTGGATCAAGACATCAAGAAATTAGTTTCTTGGATTGAGATCAAATGGATATGAAATGCACTTAACATTAAGATTAAGATTATTAGGGTTCTAATTATTCCCTTGTCCTAGATCTTGATTGAGAGATGGGACGTAGGAGGATTGTATCTCACATATGTCAATGACTTAAAGGTTCTGTCGAATCGAGACATTCTTATTCAGCTAGGGGTCAAACACCTGTTGCTAGACTATGATCGTTTGATATGTGGACTGATTAATTAATTAGGGAATTAATTAATTAGGGTCACTGCTAATTGAATAAATAACCTATAGGGTCACACACAACAACCCGGTCACGTGGGTTAAGGCTTGAATCGATTAAACGAGTTGATCGAACCATTAAGAGAATGGTGAGGCCCACACTTGTGAAGCACACGTGTGGAACACATGAATGACACGTGTAGTCAGGTGTATATATATGTGTATGAGTTAAATAATTAATTTGTTAATTATTTAATAGACTTTGATTTAATTTTGAATTATTATTAAAGTCTTAATTTGGAGAATTAAAATCTAATAAATAATTAATTATGAATTAATTAATTATTAGTCTTCAAGTTATTTATTATTTAATAAATAAAGTAAAATAAAATATCTAAGAGAGTTAGATATTATTCTGACAAGTTGGTCAAAAGGAGACTTTTGGTCAAAGTAAGAGTCTTACTCTCCAAGCAAAGAAATCCCTTTCCAAAAGAGTTTGGAATCCTTGTCCAACAAGGAATGGGGTTCGAACCCTAAGCCTATTTATATGAGGGGTTCGAACCTCTGGGAAGATTGATACACAATTTCTCCTTCTCCAATAATTATACACTAAACCATAGAGCCTAAACACCGAATATGGAATTAGCATCCTCCTTACTCGGATCGTGGTTGAGGTTGCTGGACTAATTTTCTAGAGGGCTAATATCGTGAAGTCTTGAAAGATTCGAAGGAGCTTTTGGGGATCAAGCCGCGTGAAGAGCGTTCTTGGGCGGCTAGAATGTGTCAAGAAAGTTACTATCTAAGTGAGTTTCTTGATCTCTACGAATTTGGGAATAGGAATTACAAGATTCGATCCTAACTTATTGCGAAAATTTTTAAATGTTCGCTGCGTTTCTGTTCCATTTTCCCAACACTGGTTCCTCCTCATTTTCTTCCATGGGCTACTTCACATCGCGTCGCACAAATGGGACTGGATCACCTTCGCCCGGAGGTTGGGAAGGATCCTGCACTCGGCTCGGTTCCGCTACCGTAGGATTTACCTTGTTACAAATGTGTGGGGGATCCGTTCGAACAGGTAATTCCTCTTATAGTGGCCGGTTGGCCGTGCGTTCTGTCCTACTCGTCTGGATGGTAGTGCGAGGTGGAGCGATGGTGGTCTGGACTCCTCCAATCTAGGGTTGCGCTCCACCTTAAAGCCCCCGTCCTGGGTTAAACAGCAATGGATTCAGTAGCAGCGGGTTTATGCTTGCCGGAATGTTAATAGAGTTTTGGCTCATTCCGGTGCCGAGGTCTTGCATAGGTTGCACGGGTAGGCTAAAGCCCACGGTGGCTCCAGTTCGATTTCTCATATATGGGAACGCCTGTGGAAGGCGGTGCAACACGTCGACATTCGCTTGACTTACTCGAGCCAGGGATAAATGTGGCGGCAAGCTAGAACTTCGCTCACCAGGGTTACGGTTATCGGATCCGGTCATCTTCAAACGAAACAAAAGAAAAAGTTTTGAGACAAGATTAGGAAATCAGGTGGTTTTCCACAGACGGCGCCAAATTGATAACACCGAAAATTGGTCACTTTCGAAAGTTTTTGATCAGCTTTGAATTTTCAACGGATCAGTTGAGTGTGAGTTCTTTTACCAAATCCGATTATTTGGATTGGAAGGAGTTGAATAGAAATTTCGGCAGAGTTTCGATATATAATTTTTTGTGTGTCTCATTCTGGTGAAAGAAATGATATTTATACTCTCGGTCATGAGTTGGCACGAGCTCAATCTGACTTATTAGTGGCCACGAGAATTGCGGACCACGTACTTAGATCGTGGGGTGGTTGGGGAGTGGGGGCAACCGTCGACGTTGGGCTCGTGCTAAGCGCTCAAGGGGCGAGCATTTACAAGTTGAGTGCTAGCCTTAGCCAATTTGAAGGGATATGCCCAGCACTTACGAGCTGGGCACTTGATAGGACGAGCACTTGCCTTAGCCAATTTAAAGGGATACAAGGTTCATGGATAGTCTAAAAATACGAGAGGTTACTTAGTCATTTTCCGCTACTATCACAAATAATTTAAACTTGAATCATATATTATTAACTAAATTAATAAGATATCAAGTTCAGGCAAAATAAAATAATCATACTCTTCTCCAAGATTCACAATGAACTTTGTAGGACAAGGATATAAATTGTTGGATTGAAGTATATTTGGAAGGGTTTCCTATAAGAGATAAATATTTTGAACATTCTGTACTATCACAATTTTTGGAGTTTCCATCCTGAACTATAAAAAGTCGACGTTTGCATCCTCAACTATTATTTTTTAACAAATTACAACCTGATTCTATTGGAAAACAGCAGAGTAAACGCAGCGGAAGTTTTAAAAAAAATTTCCAAAAGGGATCGTGATATTGCAATGTTCGTATCGTAACGTTGGGATATCAAGAAACTTACAACCATTGAAGCTTTCTTGAAACATTTTGAGCCGCCCTCAAACGTTCTTCATGCGGCATGAATCCCCGTTTCTTGATTGATTCTTTCTTTGAGATTCCAAAGTAGAAATCCTCTAGAGTATTAATCCACACCAACCTAGATTCAAATCATGTTAGTGAGTATGCTAATAATATAACATGCGTATTAAAGAAACAAGAAACGAGAAAAGAGAGCAAGAGAATTATCCCCAAAATTCCATGAAGGTTGGACGCGATCTCAACATCACGTGTAAGGCCTAAAGTTTTGAACCCCATGCCCCTTTTATAGTCTAGGTTTCGAAACCCTACTTGCTTATAGGAGATGGTCTCCTACTTTGACTTTTCTTCTATTCTTTCTTTCTCTCCAAGTAAATAATATCTTATCTAATATAAGATATTTATTTTATAGAGAAAGAGCTCCTAATAATTTAGGAATATTTAATTATTCTAGCAATAATTAAATATCTTATCCTAATAATATTTATTCTAATCATATTAGAACCAATACTTTATTAGAATAATAAAATAGAAGATACTTATTTATTTCTTTATTGTAATCAAATTAGAACAACTAAATAATTAAATACTTAGAATTAATTCTCTAATTAATTCCATCAAGGACTTTAGAATTAATTCACTAATTAATTCTAACGGGCTAAAATTAATTCTCTAATTAATTTTATTCGGCTATATAATTAATTATCCAACTAATTATATTTAGGGATGTATAATTAATTCACTAATTAATTATATTTGGGCTTGATAATTAATTCTCTAATTAATTAACACATGATCCAAATTTTCAAATGGATCATACGTCCCAAACAATGCTCTCGATCCACACGTGTACTTTACACTGTGGTCTCGTTTCGATCAACTATTTGATCTTTCCATAATACCCTTTGAACCCTGTATTTGTGTGTGGCCCTCTAGGTTCAATTTTAGTTAGCAGTGAGCCTAATTAATTAATACACTTTATTAATTAATTACCTCACAGATCACATGACTATCGTCTAGCAATAGGTATGTGACTCCTACCCGAAATGTGAATGTATATTCAAAAGAACCTTTCAGTCAATGACATCATGTGGGATACGATCCTCCTACCATCCTATCTCTCGATTAAGATCTAGGGCATAGGAATATAGAGAGCCCTACTAACCTTAATCTTAAAACAAAGTTCCCTTCATATTCCATTTGATCTCAATCCAAGAAAACCCTATTTTCTTGGTGTTTTGATCTAACCACCTTGCACAAGGATTTTAGGATGGAATCATGAATGACTTGTGTAATAAGAGATCATCTTGCCTACAACAAGTGTAGGTCCTTTGTTGATTCCTACAATTCTCATATGCCACTTATGTAATCCCAACATAGGCCGTGGTTCAGGTGTCTATATGATGACCCCCCTTTGAGCCTATATCAAAGATTACAGAGTTAGCTCATATGAGACAATGTGGAATCTCAAGTCTAAGGATTGATTCCTCACGTCATTGACGTGTGAGATATTTCCTAATCTGGAAGTTTCAGGAAACTCCCTTTCCCATTTAGGAATCTTTTCACGGGGGGGACACTCTCAGTGACGAAGTTCTTGTAACTATCACCCTTATGTGTTATGAACGCATCAACCCATGAACTTATCACCCCATGAAACGGGGTGATCCTTCTTAAGGACATAACCACACAAACAAGTCTCAACAGAGGCAAAGTCAACACTCCCACCGTCTATCGGCCTCATTGACTTGGAGAAGTTTCTAATCCTCGCCTATGGAGTTAAGAACTTGTTTCATGTGTCATTCCCATAATGACAAAGTTCTTAACGGCCTCATCAGATTACGGAAGTTCTAGACATGCACACGTAATGGAAACACACAAAACACATATTGACACATAAGAAGTGTTCGCCTGTGATTATAATCATTCGTATATTATTCAAAGATTGTCTGTGATATAGGGAAAGTCCCAAAGCATAACAACTTTTTAGGGCACTATTCCCAACAGATTCCCGTATGCCATCCTATAAATTTTAAGAGGTGGTAGAACTGTATCACTGAAATGTCCCACGTGAAAACATTCCTAAATGGGAAAGGAGGTTTTATGTTATTTTAAGGGGTGTGTTGGTTGGTTGGACATCATATCGGCGCAATTTGCAACCTGATTCCTAGTATTGTATGGGATGGCAGTGGAAAATCTGTTCTTGACATGATAAATTCTTTTGATGATGCAACGGGTTAGGTTTATTCACTTCACCCTAATTTCTCAATTTTTCCTAAGGTCACAACCTGAAATTCAAATGGAATAAATAAGATTATTACTTTATGAGAGATTGCAATACAAAAACAAAAAACCAAAGACAGAAAGAACTTAACTATGTCCTTAGTTTCTAAAACCTTCTCCAATGCAGCCACATGCCCCGCTGCTATATCCACAACCTGGATATAATCTCGAACGGAAGTATCATCTGATGTTGGGTAACCAAAAGAGTGAATTTTTAATTCCTTTGATCTACCCCTAACAACTTATCTGATACGAGAGATAAGATTGTTGGGATATGCTTTTGCATCTTGTCTGATTATCCCACTCTCATGGGCCCTAGCCAGGTTGAAACAACTCAACCAAATAATTCTCCATTCCTTGTCAAATTTTTGGACAGCCCAAGCGATTTCGAAAAACAACTAATTCAAAATATTTAAAACTCTGATTCGCCAAATACCTTCTCAAGCCACAAGATCGACATGTAAGACATACAATAACACATTTATTCAGAACTAAAATCATGCTCAACTATGCCATTTGATTCAAACAGATCAAAATCTAAACCCACCACTAATGCACTAAAACCCAAGCTATTCCCACAATACTACTATTTTAAAATCACCAAATAGCACATTTTCAACAACAAATTTCATGTCAATCATCTTATAAACGAAAATCATACATGAACCGTAGTTTTGCAATGAAATCTATTACACACAGCCCCAGACTCTTGCTCAATAACTTCCAAAATCCTTTCAAGCAGATGAAAATATGCAATATTCAAACCTTATAACAATGCAAACCTTTGTGCAGTAGTATAGATTGAGGGGCTTCACTAACTTCACCATAAATTGATAGTGATGATGTGAAAACCAACTACACACAACCAAAACAACAAGTATTAAATAACAATGGTCATCTAAACACAAACAATTGTTCGTCTAAGTTAACCAATCGAAAAGCGAAAATTCAAAATCAGCAACCATCACCACCACGACCCTTCCCGAATCTAGATCTACGACCACCACACACACGGCTGCCCTCCTCTCCCTTCACTAAATCTGGTGGCGAAAAGAAGATACCATGGCTGAGATCGAGCAGCATAAAGATAGAGAGATAAAGAGAGAGAAAGAGGAACTTACCAGATTTCTCTGGTGGCTTTTCTATGTGTCGGCGACCATTTGTGGCGGAGTTACGTCCGTGAGTGGCGAAGATTGGCTGGATGTGTGGTGTATTATGGGTGTATAAGAGGGTATTTCTTGTTTAATAGGATTGCTAGTGAAGGAACTGAATTGGGTCGTTGGATCATGTTTTATCATAACTATCAGATTAAGTCTAAAATAGGAGAAAATGACATTGTTCTAACTAATGAAAAATAGATCCTGTCCGTTGAAGATGATGCTGATCTAATGGCTGAAAATTAATGGAGAATTGCAGTAGAGAGAATTTTAGTATTTTGTTGACTAGTTGAGTACTTTTTTTTTTTTAAACACACATACATCCAAGTGGGTTTCGAACCCGGGACCTTGCCTTCAAGAATGAACTCATTAACCACTTGGACCAACCCTTGTTGGCGATAGGGAGTTTGTCAGACAGCTACACAACCACCCCAACCAGCTAGGGCTAGGTGGGAACGATCCTCTACTGCACTAATGGCCCAGCACACTGAGCCACAGAGCTATTAATTACACTCTATTTGAGCAGCCATGGCTCATCCACTAGACTTGGTTTCCTATCTCCTTAGAACTTAAGGATATAAAGGTACGAGCCTATAGAACAGATACTGTTCAAGTAAGGTCGTTAGTTGAGTACTCTTATATATATATATATATATATATATATATATATATATATATATGCGTGTGTGTGTGTGTGTATTGGGTTGTCATTCTGAAAATTTTCTAGTTTTCTCAATATTTTTCTCTAAACATCACATTTCCCTTTCTTCAATATTTCTCAGCTCTAATGATTTTTTGATTTGTTTGATGAATTTTACGTGTTTGCCATTCGGTGGAATTTCATTCATACTTATATTTCATTGTTGTTGGCCTGTTGGGATATTCGTTATCAGTGTTTAATTTACCTTTTTGCCCTTCCCTTTCTTGTTGAATGCTTGCAGCAATAAAGCTAAGTAGTACAAGGAAAAATCTAGCCTAAGCTCACTCTAATCGTATTTTAGCTCTATTTGGCAAATATAAACTTACTCTAAAGGATCGAAATGCATTGACTTGTTTAATTGTGCACAAAAGTTAAAGCATGCCAACACATTATTATACTGAATTCCATACAAACTTTCATACATTCAACTAGCCTAATTCAAACTAGTGACTATTCATCAATCGATCAAAGCAAATTTTCAAAAATAGGAGTCAATTCTCACATTCTACCCATTTTCTAACGACATGTAAGTTTTAGGTTTGAGCTACTCAAAATAAACCAATAGGTATCAACAAGCTCAATAAATCCTTCCCCTACACTAGAAACGAAGCATGGTCCCCATGCAAGAAAAAATAAAGAGGAGGTAAAGAAAAATCCCTCAATCATTGAAGAACCGACAACAGAGATATGCAACAGATTCCATAACCTGAAAACATGTAACTTGAAACGCGGATCAAATGCTAAGTGAAGCAAATGACAATCAACATGCATCATTCAATCAAGCATACAAGTCACACGCATCAATGCTCAATGTAACACCAATTCGTCCAAAATGCTCACAAAATCACATAAACATCTAATAGAATTTACCAACACATTAAGCATTCACAACCAAGTTCTAGCATTCATAAAATAAGTACCAACACATAGCAAGTTTTAAAACTAACATACCAACCTACAAGTTCGAAGTTAACACAATTAAACATAAGAGTATCACAACCCCACGCTTGGGGTGACAAAATATCAAAGCATACAAAGGTGACAATCATTGAGGAAGAGACGGTTGATATGGCCTGATGTTCCATTGTTGGAGGAGAAGGAGGATGTTGGCATCTGTAGCATCTTGTCGGTGCATAATCTCATTGTAGTTGGCCAAGGAGGTCTCCCGAAAGGATGCAAACTCGGTCGTAAGTGTGTGAACTTGCTCATAAACCTCATTGATATTATATTGAACCGGCACCAGATCGGGCTCATGATGCTCATCTTGCGCGTGGTACAAATCCAATTGCTCTTCATCAAAGTCTTCATAACGGTAGACCCCAAGGTTGTACAACTTTGTCAACTTATCTTGATCACACTCTGGCCGAAACATGACATGTTTATACATCGGCGATCGCCACTTTGCAGCTACTTTCATATGGACGAAGGTGTGTACATCAAGAAGGACCTTGTTGTCCAAAGGGGCAACACCGTTCGGCGTCCAACCACACTCCTCAGACAGATATTCCCGGAATTTCGACGAGAGATCCCGTCGGAATTTTCTCGGTTTTTCGTCGGATTTTGAAGAATCCGATGGAAAACTGAGGGAATTCCGATGGGACACAATCCCTTAGAAAAACCCTTCTCGGAATTTATAAACCGACGGAATCCCGAGGGACCAAAACCAAAAAAAAAAAAATAATAAATTAAAATTAAAATAATTCCGAGGGAAGTCCCGTCGGAAATGTCCTAAGGTGATTAAAGAAAATACATCTTCCGACGGGATTTTCCTCGGAATCCCGTCGGTTTTTTATTAAAATAAAAAAATTAATTAATTAATTCCGACGGGATTTCCCTCGGAATCCCGTAGGTTTTTATTAAAACTGAAAAAAAAAATAATTGATTCTGACGGGATTTCCCTCGGAATCCCGTCGGATTTATTAAAATTGAAAAAAAATAACCAATTCCAACGGAATTCCCCTCGGAATTCCGTCGGAAATAAAAAAAAATAATAAAAAAAAAATTATTTTACAATCATTCACAATTATTTATTCAGAACTAATTCTTCAAATAACATTACAAAAGTGCAGCAGCTTCTTTATCTAATCTAGGGTGAACGAGAACAAAATAAATCTTCAAGAAGATGCTTCCGCTCATGTATGCACGGCAAAGCTCAATCCTCTAAGCAGCCAATCTTGTTGGGCATTGGAGATATCAAAATCTACTACAAATAAAAACCTGTCAAATTTCTCCGTTGCAAATTCATAATCAAATATTATAATCTATAACTATAAACAAGATAAATGTCAGATTTCTTATACTAATAAAAGTCAGATTTCTAACAACATACTAGAGAACAAAACAAAACTAGATAATTAACAATACTGTAAACAATAAAAATTAACCATAGCTTGAGCAGTATTACATAAGCAAAGAAATAACATTAGAACTTAGATCATGAAAGCTACATCTGTAGCAAGGAAATAACATTAGAACTTAGAAGCAATGATTTTAGATGAATCAACAATGGGATAAGTTGCTTAGAATGATTATCCATGACTCGGACATATTTTACTCCTTTATTAAAAGTAATATATAGATCAGATTGTAAATTTTTAGCTTCACAAAATTTTGAAACATATAATCGCAAACACAGACAAACATATCAATTCCAATTCATTCTGCATTGCCTTTACTTATGAACTATCCTCCTCAACCAAATTCTAGCCATATTCTTTCTTAATCTCTTCTAAATTTAAACGGACAACTGAAACTCAAGGTAATTCAACTTGTTCTTCAGTGAAAAACACTTTCTCATCTGATTCCTGTTAAATATCAAAGTTAAACATGACGCATACCAGCAGACACACGCATTTATACCCACAACAATCCAGGATACAGAAACACACCACAAGCTTATCATAACATAAAAGAATGGAACTGATACACCACAAACACACCACAAGCTTATTTCGCATCAAATGCAGCTGATACCACATCGCAAACGCCAAAACTTATCCACATAAACAAAATCCGCAAAACCTGACACGATTGAGCGAAAAACACGATCGACAGAAGATACCAAATAAGAAACATCACAATTCAGTTGAGATTGGTACAATTCAGTTGTAAAGAGTTGACAATCACAAGTTTCCTTGTATTATATCCCTGGGGAATCACAAGTGCACGAAGCCGAAAAATGTATTAACTATGAAACTAAGGACTATACCTTTGCTTCTACAGTGCCTAATCCCATGGCAATCCCAGTGTCTACTTTCTTTAGTGCAGGTGCATCATTGACTCCATCTCCAGTCATTGCAACCTTATTATTACGAAAAATCAGGGTCTGTAATTAGAAACCTAAAATCGACAGCTCGATAACATTTCTCATGATGAAAGGACTAACACAGTCTGAGAAAGCATTTAAACTGTCTCATAAATAATTATTAACATAAAAAAGTATGCTTAGACTGACATTGCTATATAACTGGATATCAGCATTGACAATTGAAAAAGGGCTTCAGTGTTGATGTTCTAAAGACTATTGAATCATATGTTGTTAAGTATATAATGTATTTTGAACATGCAGACTTGAGACTTGACTTCTCCATATTTGATGTCCCCAACTGCAATATAACTCGATTCGCTTCACATTGAATATAAGGGATCATTGTTCGAATCCTCCCCTTTTAGACCAACTACAATCTCAATCATACCCTTTTCGTCATCTCAGCTCGATTCGCTTCACATTAACAACAATATAAACTTTGCAAAAACGTATGAATCGAACTTACGAACTGAAGCAATAACTCATTCAAGTATTGGTAGAAGGGATTTCATTATACAATGGAATTCTCTGACTTATAACAATTAAAAACAAATTATCACATTAAGAGAAAAACTTACAGTGATGATGATGCTTTGAAACAACAAGCTCCATCCAGAAACAGCAGAAAACACTGCAAACACACCATTAAAATGACATAAAACTCCTATTTCTTGCAACAAAAACATATTTAATAAGAGGGATTAAGGTTAATGTCCAAACAGATTGCTATGGATCTCCACTCACTAAAACCAATACATATGCACCCAAGTGATAACACATTGCTTAAACAAAAAATAAGCTAGTATACCTCAATTCAATTGGTAACCGAAAGAACGAACTGAACATATTTCATCTTTCTCATGCAGGTGAAGAAATAAACTTGCTCAAGGCCATACTCAACAAAACGCAATCACCACTTTTACACTCGAATTTAGAGATAGTGATATCCAACTCGCAGACACCAAAATCCCAATAGGATAGGCACATAATTCAGCCTCTGGAACCATATCATACCCCATACTGAAATGTCGATGATCGGACTAGGGTTTTCAATTAATAGAAACTAACTGCGATTTCAGCTGAACACATCACAGGATTTCCACGTATAATCATATCTAAGCTCCAAAATATAAAAAAACAACATTCAAAAGGGATTCCGTACCTGGAGATCCAAATTGCAATTGATCGACGAAGTGAATCTGGTCTCATCGCGGGCGAACCCGACGACCACATTGAGTGAAGCTTCGGTGGAGGGAATGAACCACCCATCAAAATCAAACCTGGGCGGAGCAGGGGTGGAGGAGACGACAGCGGATGAGGAGAGAAGCAGCCAGCGGCGAATGCAGTCGGGCTAGGGCGAAGACGGGGAAAGACGACGGAGGAGCGGCGAAACAAGGGACAAAAGGCGGAGGAGAGAGTGGGTGGAGGCGGCACAGGATCAGGACCATGGATGTACGCGCCGGCGAAGACAGACAAAGGCGGAGGTGGGCGGCGAAATGGAGATGTTTTCAAATTTTAGGGCAAAAGTAGTCTGAGGATTTCTGCCCCAATTGATTTAATTATAACGTTGCTTCTGACGGGATTCCGAGGGGAAATCCCGTCAGATTCTATTTCATTATATTTTATATAGATATTTAAAATATATTTCAAGCTTTAACTTATCTTTTCAGGTAGCTTAATTGGTAAAGTGGGTGCCTATGTTCTTTGAGGGCCTGGGTTCGAAACCCATATGCAGCAGATATTATATTTGTTTATTTTTTTTAAAAAAATTCTATTTAAAAAAACCGACGGTATTCCCGTCGGAAATATTTAATATTATTTTAAATTTAAATATTTTAACAAACCGACGGTATCCCGAGGGAAATTCCGTCAGTTTTATTTATTTTCTATCTTTTCTTAATTTTTAATTATATTTTTTATTTAATAAAAATTTAAATTATTTAATATTTATTTTAATTTCTATTTAAAAAATCTATTTTTAAAAAAACCGACAGGATTCCCCTCGGAATGCCGTCGGAATTATTTATTTTTATTTTTAAATTTTATATTTCAATAAAAAATTTTTAAAAAAATATAAGCCCGTCGGAATTCCCTCGGATTTTCCGACACTTTCCCTCGGAATTTTCCGTCGGATTTCGCAGGTTTTCTTATAGTGATTGTGACATAAGCACCGTGACAAAATGCACCACCGAGATTCTTAATGGCCTTCTCCAATACTCTCTCTCTCTCCCCCCCTCCCCCCGGCTGGAAAAATTTTGGAAGCAAAAGCCTTGTGCACAATACGCCACACCCCCGAAGTGAGATTGGTAGACTTGGTATTTGTGGATTGATAATTCTTAACCCCCCTCTTTTACTCCCAAGGTAATGAGTTCTGCATTGCGTTCCTCTTGATCATACCAAGACTCCGGGAAATCACAAGGGCCATTCGGAAAGTCAAACATCTATTGGAGTTTATGGAGTTCAGAGTGTGTGTTTCCTACCATTAATTTGAAGGTGGCCACCGGATTATCCCACTTTTAAGTTTGGATGAATTCCCTCGTGAGACTCTCATAAGTTTTCTCCGACCTCGTCATAAATTGCCACCAACAAATGTTATCACAAAAAGCCTTAACCTCCTCAAGAACATTTAACTACTCGAAAGAATCGATGTCAAGAATCCGCGTAGGCTTCAACACGCGAGGTTTAGTCGCATCACTCGCTTTGGCCTTACCCCTAGAGGTGCTTACTTCGTCGGTGCGACTATGATTCTTAGGATCAATGAACTGAGCAAAAAGCAAATTATCAACAAACTAACACAATTTAAGCTCCAAAGCTCATAGAGACAATTCATCGAACAACTTGTATGCATTACCTAAAGGTTCACACAAGAATGCAATGTATGAAGGTTTTCAAAGTTAGATCATGGTCTATAAATGCTTTACCACTGCCCTTAGCTTACCATTCTCAACCAGAACCTGTTACGGGCCGTTACAATTACCCCTCCTTGAAGAGAATTTGTCCTTAGATTCTATACTTTTCCAGAAACAACTTCGGATAGTGTTTCGGCATTTTATTATTGATTTACCATGTTGTCTAATCAGTATCGTGTCCTTTAAACTTCCTTATTCCTTATTCACAATCTTTGCAGGTTCCATAGTGTAGGTTAGATTTAGCTCTAGTGGTACTCGTTTTACCATTACCATTTCTGTCTCATCCGAAGACACTTGCGAGGATGAGGTATGTGGAATACATTATGGACTCCCATAAGGCTTGCCGGTGAATCCAACTGACCCGCAGTCTATCTACTTCGTTCTAGTATCTCATATGTTCCAACATATATAGGGTTTAATTTACCATATTTCCTAATTCGGGTAAACCCCTTTTCTTAGTAATGCTTCGAGAAACACTATTTCGCCCAGTGAGATTTTCAAATCTCTTGTCCTTCTATCGACATAACTTTTCTGTCTATCCTAGGTACTTTTCATTCTTTATCAAATGATCTTGATCTTTTCAGTTTCCTCTTCTATCCATTTGGTGGTGGTTGCTCTCTTCAAACTATCATCAGTCCATCTTGCTCCATCCAATTCCAGTACAATGAATATCTACATTTCTTTCCGTATCGAGCTTCATAAGAAGTAACTTGAATAGAATCTTGATGGCAGACCCTTGCATTGCTGAGGCCTACGGTGCGCTTTCGGTAGCAAGGATGGGGAGGGACTTTGGATGGAAGAAAATTATTTTAGAAGGAGATAACTCCAACGTCATTGCAGAACTCCAAAACGGGAACGAGGACCTCTCAGTGATTGGCAACATTGTGAAGGATGTCCGTGCTATCTGTTCTTCATTTGAGGATGTGAAGTTTTGTGTTATTTGTCGTAGTGCCAATTGTGTGGCCCACAATCTAGCTAGGAACGCGGCTTCGGCCTGCATTGGTTCTTTTGATTTTCCATTTTTTGTCGCTGATTTACTCTCGTCAAACTTGAGTTGATGTAAACTCTTAGGGTTGTTGGTCTTAAAAAATTAAAAAAAAAAAAAAAACCCTAGTGATGCTATCACAATTCACGTAGCTAAGTTTTTATTTTAGTTCTTATGTTATTATAACTTCATTGCTGCTATGAAATTATTAAGGCATGGGCTCATAAACCTCATTGTTATGGTACTACATGTAGACTTTATTTTATGCTACTACAAGCCTAGGATTTGACAGGCCTTACAGGTGTTTCAATCCAGCCAAACAGGCCCAGCAGCTGCCTTCGATGCGTAAACAAGCCCAATAGATGTTCAGGCCCAGTAGGTAATCCGGACAAGAGAAAGACTTTGGTCCAACAGAAAAGAAATAGAGAAATACGTCCACTTTTGAGAATAAAGAAAGTTGATAACGAAGAAACGGTTAATCTTAAGAGAAAAGGGAGGACCATTTTCAAAAGGTGGGCACAACAATTTCGGAGAGGCGGGAGAGTGGGTTTCCCAAAAAAAAAAAAAAAAAAGGGAACTAACTCTTCATAAGGGGAGATTTAGGCATTAAGAGAATTAGATTCTCTCTCTATATAAGAATTTTGCTACAGAAGAACACTACGGTATCTCTAGCCTTTCTTCTCTATGTAATTTCCTCTTAACAACAGAGTATTCTTTCATTTAGTTTAATCTCCGCGCTATCATTCACATTCTACATTTCATTTATTATTCTATTATCTACCTAATTAAATTTAGTGGTGCGGTGATTTATTACGCATCACCGAGGTTAATCGTAACAATTCTATCTTCTTTTCGACTATCATGTCATTATCGAGTACGTTTGATTCTCCATGTTTAATTATATTATTATAAAGAAATTTTATATCATTTATTTCACCGTTTAAAAAAAAAATTATCCATATATATATATATATATATTAATTGAGTGAAGAAAAGAAATATGAAGTTTTGTAATTCTGGCAATTAATTAATGCAGAAAAAAGAGTACTACAAGAAGGTAAATAGAATTTTGTTTTAAACGTGATTCTTAAAATTTATCTTTTAACTTTTATTTAAATTAACCTCTCTTAAATTAATCAATATAAAACCCTCCCCGACATTCGGCGTCAAACCCTAAAACCCTCCCGACATTCGGCGTCTAAATTCTAAACCCGCCGACATTCGGC
Source organism: Lantana camara (assembly GCA_037501455.1). Classification (NCBI taxonomy): domain Eukaryota; kingdom Viridiplantae; phylum Streptophyta; class Magnoliopsida; order Lamiales; family Verbenaceae; genus Lantana; species Lantana camara. Next base: position 93,406,442 of record CM074857.1, on the reverse strand, counting down.
TATTCTCTAAAATCAATACCCATGGCCCCGAGGGTCCTCGTCACCGGCGGCACCGGTTTTCTCGCCCTCCACACGGTCCTGGCCTTGCTGAAAAAAGGATTCCTCGTGACAATGACAGACGAGTTTGAAACGGAATCTGCGGAAAAGGTCATTAATATGGAGACTTTGGCCGGCGATTTGTCTGGGAACCTGACCAAGCATCCGGTAAGAATTTAAGTGTTTCTAGTGAAAAAATAAAAATCACTAAGAACAATATCTAATGAACAATGTCATATCTGCAGGTTGATATGACTCGAGAGGAGAGTGTGGAGGAGGTGTTTAAGGGCTTCACGTATGTTCCGCTCTTTTCTTTTTTTTTTTTTTTTTCTAATTTTTACATTTTGACTCATTATTTTAATGAATATTTCCTTGTTTTTTAGCTTCGATGCTGTGATTCATATGGCAGGCCTCACTGGAGTTCGCGAGAGTGTCCAGGACCCGCTAACATACTTCCACAAAAATTTGAATGGAGGTGTGAATTTAATGAAAATTATGGCAAAATATAACTGTAAGAAGGTAGGGATTACTCTCTGTGTCTTGTCCGTTAATTCTGTCTTTACTCTTGTTTTTCCTTTTTTGTGCTATTGCTGTAAAGATACATCATAAATTCAGTTGCAATGTTTGATGCTTCATGTAGATGTAATCCGTGTCTTATGAGAGATTCTCATGTGGATGTAATCTGTGTCTGTAAATCACAATAGATTCTCTTAGTTGCAGATTCTTCATGCAGTTTTAATTTGAATTTTCAATGTTATGAACACTTGTTAATTTGAATTTTCCATTTTCGATTGGTTTAACTTAGATGGACAATTGTGTGTGTAGTTGGTAGAGTAGTACTCTCTGTGTCTTGTCTATTAATTCACCCTTGTTTTTCCTTTTTCCTGGTCGTCTTTTGTTTCTCTCTTAGCTGTAATCTGTGTCTTTAAATCACATCAGTTGCACATGTTTGTACTGAGAATGCTCTACACCATGTAGAATGTCATGAACATTTATAGTTTAAATTTTTGTGACTCGGTTGATCACAATTTTCCCTTTTCAACTAGTTTAACTTAGATGGACAATTGTGTGTGTGTTTAGATGACCATTGTTATCTAATAATTGTTGTTTTGGTTGTGTGTAGTTGGTTTTCACATCATCCGCATCAGTTTATGGTGAAGTTGGTGATGGGCCTTGTTTTGAAAATATGGAGTTGAAGCCCCTCAGTCCATACGGCTACACAAAGGTTTGCATTGTTAAATGGTTTGAATCTTGCAAATTTTCATTTCCTTGGTAGGGTTTTGGAAGTTATTGAGCAAGAGTGTGGGACTGCGTGTTTATTAGATTTTACTGCAAAACTAAAATTCATGTATTATTTTGGTTTATAAAATTTGTTGTTGAAATTGTGCTATTTGGTGATTCGAAAGCATGTGGTAGTGTGGGAATAGCTTGGGTTTGAGTGCATTTATGGTGGGTTTAGATTTTGATAGGTTTGAATCAAATGGCATTGTTGAGCATGATTTTATGATTTTAGTTCGGTCTAAATGTGTTATTGTATGTCCTAGCATATGATTACATGTCGATTTTGTGGCTTGAGGGGGTATTTGGTTAAACAGAGCTTTAAATTTTTTGAATTAGAAATATCTTGAAGAAATTGCTGTGGCTGCTCAAAAGGCCGACAAGGATTGGAGAATTCTTTTGTTGAGATGCTTCACTCCGGCTGGGGCCCATGATAGTGGTCTTATCGGACAAGAGGCGAACGAATCTCCCAGCAGTCTTATGGTTCGTATGACGGAAGTTGTTACGGGTGGATTGAAGGAATTAACAATTCACGGTTATGCTTATGCAACACCAGATCGTACTGCAGTTCGAGATTATGTCCACGTCTTGGATGTAGCAGCGGGGCATGTGGCTGCATTAGAGAAGGTTTTAGAAACTAAGGACATAGGTGAGTTCTTTCCTATCTTTGTTTTTTTGTTTTCGTATTGCAGTCTTTCATGAAGTAATGATAATCTTATTTATTCCATTTGAATCTCAGGTTGTGACGCAATTAACTTGGGAACAGGCATTCACACATCTGTCCTTGGCATGGTAAACGCTTTTGAGGAGGCAACCGGAAAGGTTTATTCACTTCCCGCCTGATCTCTTAATTTTTTATTTTTATTTTTAAATTAAAATTTTGGAATAGTTAAAAACAATATATTTTTGGTTTTATTACAGCATATCTCATACAAATTTCATGATGGAATGGATGGGGATGCATCAAGTCTTTATGCATCAACTCTGAAAGCCGAGAAAGAGCTCGGTTGGAAGTAAGTATTTCAATTTTGATTAATGTATATTTATATAATTGAGCATATGGAGTGTCTGATTATGAATTCAAAGGCCAGAAAATAGAAATATTAATTCAATCATATTTGTAATTTTCAGGGCCCAATATGATATAAAAGATATCTGCAGGGACCATTGGAGATTTGCAAAGAAATAACAGTCAAACACGTAAATGAGATTTTTTTAGCTGAAATGTTGGGTTGCTCATCGGTTCTATGCCCTAGGGTTTATTTTGTCTCTTAAACATGAATATCAAGGTCACCAAGGAATGTTTGTAAATTCTACAACAGTCACCAACATGTAGTCCCTAAACACTCATTACTCCTGACTTGTAGTCCCCAAACACTCATGACTCCCGACTTTTTTTAACTTTAGCTTATCAAAAAACATTTGCAATTCTGAATCTCCATTATCAAAAAACATTTGCAACCACTCCCTCAGTCATTTTGAAGATCGTCAATCTTGATTGTAAAACTATAATTGTCTATGACATGTGTACATCATTTTCAGTAGTTTGCATGATCAGTAAAGGATAACAACAATACAATGGTTCATACAAGAACACTAAATCTATACTGTTGCATAGATAAACCTGCACAAAAAAAAAATCAATCCACTTTTTCCCAAAGAAATGCATCTATTACACAACCTCAGCCTAAAAACAAGTATACTTATATATAATCAAAACCTTTTACCCTGAAAACTCAAAAGAATCAACAAGAAAACCAGATAATTTGCAAGTTTCCAGAAACTTCCCCAATACCCGAACAACTAAAGGTATATCCGCTTTGCTCAATGCAGTAAAACACAAACCGGACCACCCCGATTCAATACAATGACATGGAAGGGCATTGATCTTGCCTGTGCTCAGAAGCTTCACCCATAATTCAATCTCACCTTTTTCACTGTAAGAAGCTTCTCCCATATCAACCCAGAAATAGAACCCTCCACTGCTTTTCACACACTCGATCCCCAAACCCTTGAGCCCGTCCACAAACTCATTGTGCGTCTTTTAAGCCTCTCCTGACTTAATTCAATCATTTTCTGTGCAGATTTGGTATCAGAAAACATAGATATCGGTAAACGTTGTGCCGGGACCGAGAGGGATGAAAATCTTGCTAATTTCAGCCACGCTTATGGACTCTTGATCGTTGAAGATGACGTGGTTATTTTTGTCTGTGGTAAAGTCCAAGAGAGTGTAGAGCATTCCACGAGGGTAAAGAATGCCGACAGGGTTCGAGGGTTGGACAATATTATCCTGCAAACTTTGAGGCCCGTTTCTTGGCTTGGTTGAACGCACGCTCGAGTGAAGTGATGCTTAAATTGAAGCTATCTGCACTTCGACAAGGAACTGGAATGATCTCGACTCCAATCCATTTGATGTCCTCATCAAGGCGGCATATTTTGCTCATATTATTGTCCTTTACACATTAATTTATATTTAATTTATCCCACCGACATGTCCCAAGCTTTAGCCTAATTAAACAAACTCCTCTTGAGGTTTGAAATTTTTCAAAAACTTCCCTATGAATACCCACATGTTTGGCCTAACGCATGCTTTAGTGAAGCATTTATTGACCAATAAATGTCGAGGTTTAGAAAGGGGTATTCATAAAGAAATTAAAGATGTCGTCGTCGAAATTCATCGATCCAGATGTAAATTTTAACAGGGGAAGTTTTTGTAATTTATCAAATATTAGGGGATGTTCATGTAACTAGGCCAAATTTCAATGCATGCCAGCGTAATTATGTACCTGGTGGAATGTAGTTGATGTAGCGTAGAATTACCCAAAGGAGGATCAAAGACTTACGTAGGACAATAAGGTGACCATACAAGAAATGCATTTCCTGGATCAGGAAGGGAGAAGACAAAAATTTCCATTGCAGTGGTTGCACTACCTGTAAGAACTAGTTGTGTTGGTTTGAAAATTTGTGATCTGCTCAGGACATGAGACATGAACCCTGATAGCCTGAATTTTTTTTTAAAAACAACAACATGTAAATGCTTCGCTAAAGATGAATAATATACTCTCTATGCAATCATTTAGAAGAGATGAACTTTATAGTCTAGTCCATTATGGGTTTTATACCTAATTATGGCGTGTAGAAGAAAAAACAACATATTACTGGTTTTCATTCAAGAGGAGATGGAGAAGTAACTTGTACCAGAATCAAAAGCACAGAAGAACTTACTTTTTTCAACTTTAATCCATCAAATGACTGATATGTAGTGATCCCACTTATGCTCAATTCATGACCTATTAGTTATTCTGATGCATGATCTCGGAGTCTCCCTTCAACCAAATCCGAGGACAACTACATGACAAAAAAAAAAGAAGAAAAAGGGAACATACATTATGTCATCACAACAGAGTGCAGATTAAAAGGATTAAACTTATCCCAATCATCAACAACCACAGAAATAATGCAGGAAATGAAGTAAACACCAACTCATACAGAAAAGCGAAACACAACTCATACAGAAAAGCGAAACAAAACAGCAAGCTTCAACTTGATTCGCAAGCCATCGAAACAGGAATCTTGAATAGAATAGCTTATATTTGAACTCAAACTTATTCCGCAGATGCAGAAACATAAGAACTCACACCAATTTATAAATTTAGTAAATTACAAAGAGGGTATGAACCAAAATGGAGGACAAACCGGACACGGCGACGATTCGTATTCTAACGTAAACTTCGTTATTCGGCCATCTTCCAAGTTACAGCAGCCCATATCCAATCTACGTACTCCCCACGAAGGCACCCATGGACGAAGATCATCAGTAAAATATATATGATTAGATTTGAGTACATTATATTCCGAAACATGATCCAATGATATTGATGTGTTGTTCCCAACAAAAATAGCACTATCACCCAAACTTGTAATCCGCTTATAAGATCCACTGATCAAATCCAATTCATGAACATGAAATATCATCTCAACGTATCTCCTATCCACCACAAGCAATCGACCTTCAGATCCCACAACATAAAAATTATGAAGACATGAAAATTCAGATGCTATCTTGGCTACCAATCTACGTGATGGAGTATCCTTATGACGACGACAGCCTGAAAATTTAAAACCCCAAACTTCACCAAGAGTGTTGATGCCATAGAACTGATCCTGGTAATAAATCACATCGTTAAATGCTTGTTCTTCATTTTCTACTATAGTCCACTGTGTTTCCCCTGATTTCCAATAACTCAATCGCCTACGAAAGCTGCATTGGACATTCATCAACACAAAATCCGACGATTCTGAAGGGTCTGCTGACAACGCTGCACCTCTTTTGTTAAAAAAATTTCCATGTCGCGTCCAAGGAGGAAGACGTATCACAGATCGGGAAATCGGATGGACCAAATTCAATGCTCCAGTGTCCAGACATGCTGCGAGTAACCAGCCGTAGTTTAATCCGATGCTGCACCATTTATTTGCCTTCTCTGGGATGTATAGATTATTTGTCAATACCTTGGCTTTCGAGAGACTGTATATTTGTTGGCGACCATCACCTGCCTTCTCCGGCACAAGCAGCCATGGAATCTGGCGGTGTAAACACTTCTTGTTATTGATGACAATCTCCTTCCATGATTTGCAGACTGATCCGAAAACTACCACATCTTCTATGAACTTTACTTTTTTGAGGATTGAAACGATTGAGTCATAGGGAAGCGCCGCCAAATCGGCCATGGAAACCCTGCGTCTTGGACAGGTTGAATTATGCGTTTGAGAGTTTTATTCGTGATGTTACCCTTTGGAGTCAGGGATGTAATCAAGCCGTTCCGAGCCTAGGCTTTTTTTTGCTGATCCGGGCTCGGGCTCGGCCTGGCCGGAGGTGGCTCGGGCTTGGCTTGCGAGCCGGCGAGCCCCCCAAAACCTGGCTCGGGCTTGGCTCGAGCAGCTCGCAAGCCAGGATACTTTTTTCCTTTTTTTTTTTTTTTGAATTTAAATGTGTATTTGTAGAATTTTAATAGCCCAAAATAAAAACATAAACGTTTATCGAATTTCTCAATTTTAGTAGTCCAGAATTCCAACCATAAAACGAATAAAAAATGTCAAACAACAATATTACAGTAGTCGTAATCATAGAACATTAAAGTTTACAAACAACTCCCATAACATTAATCAACTTGAAAGGCTCCATATTCCATATAACTTGAAGAATATGCTGAATTTGGAAAGTCTCCGTAGTCCATACAACTTGAAAAACTTTCATCAACCAACCTATGTGTCCAAGAACCATGCTAAAGTTTAAAAATTAGAGAAAAACAACAACTTTCAATTTGTAAAGTTTCAATTTGTAAAAATACCTCACTAGTCATTTATCATACTTCAAATGTCCAGTAACTTGATTATTAATGGTTCTCGTTCCTCCTAAAAATTCATAGAGATCATTAGTATCATAACTAACATTGAATTACAAATAAGAAATTTTAATAAGAACCTACTTACTTCAATTTTAGTCTTGATGTGGGCTGTACACCTGGTAGACAAATAAAAGTATAAAACTGATTACATAAAACAGATTTTATAAAATAGAATTTATATAGTATATTTCATAAAATTGATTATATAAAACAGATTATATAAAATTGATATATAAAAACCGAATATATAAAATAGCTTTTATATAAAACAGATGTTATAAAACTGAATCTATAAAACAGCTTTTATAAAACTGAATATATAAAACAGAGTAGTGATTACTAAGACATTTATAAGCTGAATATATAAAATAGCTTTTATAAAACTGAATTTATAAAACAGATTTTATACAACTGAATTTATGAACTAGCTTTTATACAGATTAGTGATTACTAAGACATTTATAAGCTTTTATAAAACTAAACATGTATCAGCTTTTATAAAACAAATTACAAAACTAAACATCTATTAGCTTTTATAAAACAGATTATACTTCTATTGCTTACTGAACTCAGGCCAAAACATTCATAATCCATCCAAATCAAAGTCGGCAGATAGTCATCGTACCAAATTAATAAAATTCTCCAAATGTTGCAAACACTGCATTTTTGAATCTGGATTCCGTGATACAAATACCTCAAAATTCTGTCTCACACTTCATGAAAAATAGAATCTTGAACACATTGAACAAGAATTCAAGAGAAAAAAAAAAGGAATTCAAGAAACAACACTTCATTTCCATTTTCTAAGATAAAATTAAAATGTAGCTAAAGAAAGGAAGGAAGCTGAAAGCCTGAACATACCTGGGCTGGAATCTGGAGCTGGCGGAGGTTCCATGGTGGTGGTGGCGCGGTTGCGGGTCGGCGAGAGGTGGTGGTCGCTGGAACTTGCAGCTGCGTCGGAAATTCTGGCCGGGGTTGGTGGTGGTCGATGGAGCTTGGAACTTGCAGCTGCGTCGGAGAAATGGTGGCCGGGGTTGGTGGTGGTCGCTGGAACTTGGAGCTTTCAGTCGTGAGAGGTGGAGGCGGCTGAAAGAGAAAGGGGGAAAATGAAATTTAGGGTTGACACTAGAGAGAGAGACGCTGTGTATTTTGTGTATTGTGTTATATCACTTATGACTTATGTGTGTATAGTATATCAGTGATAATATACAATATTATATAATTTTTTTTTAAAAAAATAATAGTGCGGCTCACGAGCCACGAGCTGAGAAATAACTGGTTCGGGCTTGTATTCGAATGCCCGCGAGCCGAGCCGAGTCTTGGCTCGGCTTGGTAATTCCGAACCCAAGCGTGAGCTAAAGTCGAGCCAGCTCGTCAGGCTCGCGAGCTGGCTCGTCTCATTTACATCACTACTTTGGACATCCTAAACCGATCGAATCTGTTTCCTTTTCTAGAGTCCCAATCCGCTCGAATTCCTCCTGACTTGAAATACGGATCTTCTAATCCATTTAGTGCTGGCGTGCTGCATTCCAAACTCCATAGGTAAGGGACACGTATAACGTTTTATCAAATTTTCTAACTGATAAATTTATAGTATTAACAGATAATTTTTTTTACATATATTAGTAACCGTCGCACGGGGAATAAAAGAACAATTAGTAATCGTTTTCACAAATAAGTTTTACCAAATTAGTTTACTACTAAACATACAAAATAAGTATCTATACTATTATATTAATTGAGAGGAGCAGATGAAAACGATTTTTGGTGTCTTGAACTCTTCTCTTTTCTGCCCCCCACTCTTAAACTTTTTTTATTTTCTGCCATAGTTTTATCTTTTAAATTCTTTATTTATTTATTTACGTATTATTTCTAAACTTTATTTTCTCTTACATTTGGATAATCTTTTTCTTTTAATAACTTTTATATATTCTTATTATCTTTTTCTTTTTACTAATATAATATTATATATCAAATTTATTTATCATAATTTTATAATTATTTAATTTTTATTAATATAAAAGTTTTAATTTGAATTTATTTTAATAATAATATTTTGTTTTTTGACACACATATCAAGTGTGCGTAATTACTAGTAGTAACTAAATACAGGACAACTTTCTAAGGGCAAAACCCACAAAACATTGACCCTGGCCTGTTAAAAATCAAAATCAATAGATAACTAAATATAATGTGTAAGCATATACATTTTGCTAATAGTTCAAGTTCTCGATTAGTTGTAAAAATAGTGTTTCAAACATAATCAGCAGTGCTCATATACAAAACCAATTAATCAAAAGACATACTCTGTGTTGAAAACGAGATATAATTCATCACATTAGAATTATCTAAAACCCCAGTTGCAAATGTTTGTACTGAGAATGCTTCATGTAGAATGTTATGAACACTTGTAGTTTTAATTTCTATATGAACAATTCTAGTTTTAATTTCTTTGACTGAGTTGATCACACTGATTTTGAATTTTGAATTTTTCCTTTTCGATTGGTTTAACTTAGATGGACAATTGTGTGTGTGTGTTCAGATGACCATTGTTATTATTTTTTTTTTTTTTGGGAGAGCACCATTGTTATTTGATAATTGTTGTTTTGGTTGTGTGTAGTTGGTTTTCACATCATGCGCATCAGAAGTTGGTGATGGGGCTTGTAGCAAACGCGCATGTGGCTGCATTGATGAAGGTTTTGGAAACTAAGGACGTAAGTGAGGTCTTTCCTGTCTTAATTTGGTCTTTTTTTTTGTATTGCAATCTTTCACCAAGTATTGATAATCTTATTTTTTCCATTTGAATTTCAGGTTGTGACCTCATGTAAGACATCTCTCCTTGAAATGGTAAAGGCTTTTGAGGATGCAACAGGCTAGGTTTATTCACTTCCCGCCTTTTTTTTTCCGTCGCACTGAGCTGCCCAAAAGGCAAAGAAGCAAAACAAGCCCAAAAAGGAAAAAAAACTTAAACACATCATCTAGGGGAGCATCCCAGACTACACAATCTGTACCAATGTTGTGCTCCTTCCTAGCCAATCTGTCAGCACTTTTGTTCCTCTCGCTATAAACATGTTGGAATTTTGCCTCCCACGGCTTGTGGAGGAGCGCCAGCATTCCATGATGATACTTTTGAACGGATGATCTTCAATATCACCCCCCGTCACCCACTTAACGACGTTCTCGGAACCCGTTTCAATTTCAATCATGGAAACATGCCTCTCCCAAGCGAGCATAAGTCCCTTTCTGATGCCGGGGAGCTCAGCCATGTTAATCGAAACACTCCCCAAACTCATAGCATAGCCAACTATTGAGCAGTTGTTAGCATCTCGCAATCGTACATTTTTTTTTAAAAATTAAATTTTGGAATTATAATAAAAAATAATATGTTTTTGGTTTTGTTACAGAATATTGAACTCAAAAAGTATGATAGAAGGGACGGGGATGCATCAACTCTCTATGCATGAACTCCGAAAGCCAAGAAAGAGCTTGGTTAGAAGCAAGTATTTCAATTTTGATTAATATATATTTATATAATTCAGCATATGGAGTGTCTGATTATAAATTCAAAGGCCAGAAAATAGAAATATTAATTCAATTATATTTGTAATTTTTAGGGGGATATGATGTAAAAGATATCTGCAGGGACCATTGGAGATTTTATCATTCATATTCATAGTACTATAAGCTTTTGAATAACTTAATTCTAAAATTATTTTAACTATCTCAACTAAACTAAAAAATCCCCGATTTTTGGCTATGGGATAAAATCAAGTCTCGTAGGAGAAAGAAAACTGTGCACAAATCATTCAGTAGCACTTCGTATGTCTTGTAGGACAAGGAAAACCGTGCACAACTCATTCAAAAGCACTGTCGTATTATCAATACCAAAAAATTACAAGAAATACACATGCAAATTGTATTTCGTCACGATAATATTTTTAACAATATTAAACTTGAGGGTGATTTGATAAATTCATATTAAATATTATTATTATATTTAAATTTTAAAAAAAATTATTTGAGTATGAATATTGATGGGTCTGGATCTAAGAAACAGAGTCCGGTCACTTTAGAATTTGTTTGATGTGAGGAAACCAAATGATAACCGTCGGAAAAGGTGGGGGTTCAACCTACTAGGACAAACACCAAAGAAAGAGAGGTCAGACGGCCAAGCTAGGGGAACTGGGGGTGATGCCCAGTTTGGCTCTCCAACGCTCAAGTCAGATGATGATCTAAGAAGATGAAGTTAAGCAATTGCAAAGTTACAATAATGGAGATTACCTATAGTGGTGGAGATGAAGACTTCTATTGATAGTTGAGGGTCAGGGACCCTTAGGTAATTTTGTACCTTGTGGTCCTGGCCTAATGTTGCCCTAACACGTGGCGTAATGAGGAGAAACCTAGAAGGAGTCTCCTGCAAAAGCTGGTGAAAAGGTGGTGCGGGCAACAGTGGCAGGTGCGCGGGTGTGTACGGGGTGTCGGAGAGCCGTTTTGGGGGTTGGTAATGACGGCCAGGAGCACGCTCGTGTCAACCATGAGCCTGATGAGCTTGTGGATCCGCGTGAGGATCAACACTAAGGCTGTACAATGAGGGGAGCTTGGTCCCTTGGTCTGCTTACATATAGGAGTTCATCCGAGGGGAAAGGTGCTCGAGAGTGACTTCCTTGGTGGAGTCAAGATGCGCTGGGAAGCCGGAATGGCGCTCGTAATTGAGTAACTATGAGTGGCACACATCTCGCGATGGTGACAACACGTGTCATTGGGGTTTTGGCGCCCGAGAGCGGATGACACTCGGAGGAATGGCTGTTTGGGGGAATGAAAGGCCACGATCCTTCACCGGTGGCGCCACGTGTCGAAACGTGGGACGGGCGTATTTTGACCTCATCATTTTGCCCCCCAATTCTGTAGTCCTTAGTGATAAGGGCTATAGAATTCTAAATCTATTCAAATCTCGAGGGCGGCGCTCGTGAGGGAAGATTGCGTACAGTGAAATATTCTTCTGAGAAAGTATTAAATGTTGTCCTTTCAACTGACCGCTCGTATTATCCCGTATTAAATGCTGATGGGCAAGTGGCGGACTCTTCAGGAGACGGCGCGTGAATCTCGGGATGTGGGTGACGTTTCACAAAAGTGGGTGGTTACCTAGGCGGGAAATGATTGCACTTTGAAATTAAATGCCCAAAACGTACCAACTCCTTCCCCTATAAATAGGGGATCCCAAATCATTCTAATCCTTTACGCATCCAAAACTTTCAGAGCATATTTTCAAGCTTCCAAAGCAATCTGCAGAGAAATTCCCAGCAACAAGACTTCTCCAGAACTTTTTCCGCCGTAAGTAATCTTCTTCACCTTCTAACTTTTTTCTGCTAACCCTAGAGTAATAGGATCAATCTTCCCCAAAACTCCATTTGCTTCTGAAAATCTTCAAACCCCCAATCTTTCCGCATCCCTTCTAAATTCCCAAGAAACCATGTCTAGAGACCATGTCAAAGAATTCGACCGTGAAGTGGAGGAGATAGGCTCCCAAAGTTCATCACACCTTGGCTCTCTAAGGGATGAGGAATTAGATGTGGCGGTTTCCGCCATGGGGGAGAGGGATCCCGGTGTTGTTGAGCATATCTTTGAGGAGATGGATTTAGTAATGGAGGCTGAGAAGTAAGGAGTAACTTTACCACTAATAGAGTCTGCCACTCATCCCCACCGTTATACCGTAACGGTGGCCGTTTCCGCTCATGTTCAAAGAATCGAGGAGGTTGGGCCCTCGGCAGAGCCTGCCAAAAAGTGTAGGAGGAAGGGGAAGAAGAAGGCTTCCGAGGGCGACGGTTCAGGTATACAAGCGACCGAGAGGACCCCGGATGAAACTCCAAGCACAATAACCCATGGGGAAATAGTGTCCATGATGGCCCCAATATACTGGGGCGATCGATTCCGTTGGAGGATCCCTGCTCCGCACGAGTGGGCTAACAACCCACCTCCGGGAGAGATAGCAGTTTACAAGGACTCCGTGATGTTTGGGGTTTAAGATTCCCCATTCCAGTCCCAGTGGCCAAGATAGTTAATGTTAATGACCTCAACCTGAGCCCCTCATAGATTGATCTTAACGGCCTGGCGCTCGTAACTACCTTCGTCATTCTCATGCTGTGCACAGGAAATCGGCCCTCCATGCATAATTTTAATGCTCTATTCCAAGTAGCCCGCTTGCCTCGCTGGTCTCCGAGGGCGGGTTTCTTCTATATCCAAGCGAAGGCTGGATTGAAGTTGATTAATTCCCCCTCGTCAACTTATGGTGTCGAATGGAAAGAAAAGTTCTTCTTTGTGAGGGCCCCGGAGGATGACGATTTTGGGGTCCTACGAGAGTGGGTTTCGCATGGGGAAGGTCCCCTTGTGAGGCATCGTTTGGAATCCACTCTCCCTGAAAACTGGGCTCAAGATTTGGTGGGTGCCCTGAGAGACGAGGGCTGGTTAATATAAGCTAAGGATTTGATAGATGACGCAGAGGTCATGTTCCTGTGTGGACTTACAAATGACCCTCATTTCTCTAGAAATCCTCCCGCTCGGAACTTGGAGAGAGATGGTTAGATCTTAGGGCACTAACTCTAGATAGGGCTACTAACTTCATAATTGTGCTTGCACTTTGTGAATTTTACACAAAAGCTTAACACTTGTCTTCTTTCATTTTTCAGGAGCAAACATCATAATGACATGAGGAAACATGCGCAACGTCGCCAATTTTGTCAATGCTCATAACTGCCAACAATGCCAGTAACCCCAAGACAACTAGCAAAACCCACGTGGCCGAGGGACTGGTCGCGGTAATAGCCGTGGGGGTCGTTAGGGAGCAAGTTCAAGTGCTGCTCAACCACCCCATGGTCGCGGGGATAACCGTATACCAAACACTGAAACAAGGATAATCCCCAGCCCGGCTGATACGGCCAATACAAGGGGAGCCATACCTCCAGCCATTGAGCCAACGAGCCAAGGAGTTGAAATGGTTGAGAAAGGCGTTAGTGAGTTCAGCATATGAGTGGATCGAGCGCGGCGGTAGTAATTTGTACCACTCTTGAGCCATCCCCACGAGGGAAGTAACAAAGACCTTTGCCCAATAGTGGCTCGAGTGTTCATACAAATGCATCAAGTGCAGGAAATGATCCAAGTGTTCGGTCGAATCTGTGGTCCCATCGTAACGATTGATGGAAGTGGGGACCTTGCCCATTCCGGCTTGGGCCATGAAAACTTCTTCCACGAGGAGAGATCCCCTTGCGAACGGATGGTAATCATAACTTTCATAATTTTCATCTGGTTCTTGGTGACGAGGAACTTGTTGCTGGTGGGCGTGGCGACGAGCGTCTCTGACATTGGCTGGTTCGTCCCCAGCATGGGGGACTTCAGACTGCGCTCGAGAGAGCTGTCCCACCATCTCCTACAACCCCTGCAGCTGGTCTTGCATAGCCGCGAAGAGTTTGAGATCTTCCTTTCTTGCCTGGCTCCCTCACTGAGAGGCTTACGACCCGCGTTTTGAGGCTTACGACCCGCGTTTTGAGGCTTGGGAATGGGCTTCTTCGTCGATATTGATTCTTTCTATGGGCTCTTTGCCCTTATCAGGTTGAAGACGCCCTTTCCCTCCTCGAGCCGGGACTTCCTTCTTCTTCGCAGGCGGAGGCGGTGGTTGGGCCCTTAAGACGGCCTGTGCCGCTAAGAGCGGATGCGCTTGCAATCCCCCTAAAGGAGGGACAATCTGAGCGGCCTGCCCAGAGGGAAAATACATGGAAGTAAAATTTCTCCATACACCCTGGACCACCTGGACCTCACACTATGTGTAGATAACATGTAGCTGCTGATGGGTCATGGGGGGTAACTCCTCCCCCTCAATCTCCTTTGGAACCACCACCGACAGCTGGAGCTGCCCGGCGTGGTATGGTTGGATAGCGGGCATCATGGTGGCGGGAGTTAACATGTATCCAGGGGGGCGGCATCATACAGGAATATCCCCCTGGCTGAGCTGAAGGTGCTTGAAATTGGCCTGGGGGGATAGGAGGCCCAGATCCCCCGGTGGCGGTGGCAGGTGGCGGCGCTAACGTGGGTCCTATAGCGGGCACAACGGGTTCCGTCGCGGGGGGAGTACTTCCGTCGGGTGGTGCGCCACCAGTAGTAGCCGGTGGAAGAGGGTTGTTGTTTACATCATGGGGGAGGTCATCATTACCTCCTGCAACACCTGATCTTGTAGTAACCATGATGGAAAAAGGGTGTCTGGTGTTTGGTGTTCAACTAGCGATGGTGAAGAAGAAGAGGAATGCGGTTTCCCACAGACGGCGCCAAAAATGATGGGTCTGGATCTAAGAAGCAGAGTCCGGTCATTTTAGAATTTGTTTGATGTGAGGAAACCAAATGATAACCGCCAAAAAAGGTGGGGGTTCAACCTGCTAGGACAAACACCAAAGAAAGAGAGGTTAGACGGCCAAGCCGGGGGAACTGGGGGTGATACCCAGTTTGGCTCTCCAACGCTCAAGTCAGATGATGATCTAAGAAGATGAAGCTAAGCAATTACAAAGTTGCAGTAATGGAGATTACCTACAGTGGTGGAGATGAAGACTTCTATTTATAGTTGAGGGTCAGGGACCCTAAGGTAATTTTGCATTTTGTGGTCCTGACCTAATGTTGCCCTAACACGTGGCGTAGTGAGTAGAAAACAAGGAGGAGTCTCCTGCAAAAGCTGGTGAAAAGGTGGTGCGGCCAACAGTGGCAGGTGCGCGGGTGTATACGGGGTGTCAGAGAGCCGTTTTGGGGGTTGGTAACGAGGGCCAGGAGCACGCTCGTGTCAACCATGAGCCTGATGAGCTTGTGGATCCACGTGAGGATCAACGCTAAGGCTGTACAACGAGGGGAGCTTGGTCACTTGGTCTGCTTGCATATAGGAGATCATCCGAGGGGAAAGGCGCTCGAGGGTGACTTCCTTGGTGGAGTCAAGAAGCGCTAGGAAGCCAAAATGGAGCTCGTAATTGAGTAACTATGAGTGACACACATCTCGCGACGGTGACGACACGTGTCACTGGGGTTTTGGCGCCCGAGGGCGGATGATGCTCGGAGGAATGGCTGTTTGGGGGAATGAGAGGCCACGCATCCTTCACCGGTGGCGCCACGTGTCGAAACGTGGGATGGGCGTATTTTGGCCTCATCAAATAGAATTTCTTAGTAAGTTAGAAGTAAAACTCTTGCAATTTATAGAAAACATATAAAATATTGAACGTACAAATCATAGAAATGCCATAATAAAGTCATTCTATTCCATTCTAAAATTCATTACTTTCTTATCGCATTCCATTCATACATACCAATCATGCTGTAAAGGTATGTCCGCTTTGCTCAATGCAGTAAAACACAAACCGGACCACCCCGATTCAATACAATGACAAAACGACCATGGAAGGGCATTGATCTTGCCTGTGCTCAGGAGCTTCTCCCATAATTCAATCTCACACTGTAAGATGCTTTTCCCATATCAGCCCAGAATTATAGAACCCTCCACTGCTTTTCACACACTGGATCCCCAAACCCTTGAGCCCGTCCACAAACGCATTGTGCGTCTTTTAAGCCTCTCCTGACTTAATTCAATCATTTTCTGAGCAGATTTGGTATCAGAAAACATAGATATCGGTAAGCGTTGTGTTGGGACCGAGAAAGACGAAAATCTTGCTCAATGTTCTCAATGTAGGTGTAGAAGAGGGCGATGTGGGATCCAGTAAGAGAGACATCACTGGACAAATCATAAACTATGTGAACTCGGTTTTTGTTGGAATCATATGCACAGGTGATTTCGGCCACGTTTATGGACTCTTGATCGTGGGTTGTCCCTACTAGTTGTTGTTCGTTGAAGATGACGTGGTTATTTTTGTCTGTGGTAAAGTCCAGGAGAGTGTAGAGCATTTCACGAGGATAAAGAATGCCGACAGGGTTCGAGGGTTGGATAATATTATCCTGCAAACTTTGAGGCCCCGTTTCTTGGCTTGATTGAACGCACGCTCGAGTGAAGTGATGCTTAAATTGAAGCTATCTGCACTTCGACAAGCAACTGGAATGATCTCGACTCCAATCCATTTGATGTCCTCATCAGGACTGCATATTTTGCTCATATTATTGTCCTTTACACATTAATTTATATTTAATTTACCACCGACATGCCCTAATTAAGGTTTAGCCAAACTCCTCTTGAGGTTTGAAAATTTTCAAAAACTTCCCCATGAATACCCACATGTTTGGCCCAACGCATGCTTTAGTGAAGCATTTATTGACCAATAAATGTCGAGGTTTAGAAAAGGGTATTCATAAAGAAATTAAAGATGTCGTCGTCGAAATTCATTGATCCAGATGTAAATTTTAACAGGGGAATTTTTTGTAATTTCACAAATGTTAGGGGATGTTCATGTAACTAGGCCAAACTTCAATGCATGCCAGCGTAATTATGTATCTGGTGGAATGTAGTTGATGTAGCATAGAATTACCCAAAGGAGGATCGAAGACTTACGTAGGACGATAAGGTGACCGTACAAGAAATGCATTTCCTGGATCAGCAAGGGAGAAGACAAAAATTTCAGTTGCACTAGCTGTAAGAACCAGTTGTGTTGGTTTGAAAATTTGTGATCTGTTCAGGACTTGAGACATGAACCCTGATAGCCTGAATTTTTTTAAAAAAAAAAAAAAAAACAACAACAACATGATGTAAATGCTTCGCTAAAGATGATTAATATGCTCTTTATGCAATCATTTAGAAGAGGTTAACTTTATAGTCTAGTCCATTATGGGTATTATACCTAATTATGGCGTGTACAAGAAAAAACAACATATTACTGGTTTTCATTCAAGAAGAGATGGAGAAGTAACTTGTTGATCAAAAGCACAGAAGAACTTTACTTTTTTCAACTTTAATCCATCAAATGGGTAGTGATCCCACTTGTGCTCAATTCATGACCTATTACTGATTCTGATGCATGATCTCGGAGTCTCCCTTCAACCAAATCCGAGGACAACTACATCGACAAAAAAGAAGAAGGAAAAGGGAACATACATTATGTCATCACAACAGAGTACAGATAATCCTATACAGATTATCCATATAGGATTAAACTTATCCCAATCATCAACAACCACAGAAATAATGCAGGAAATGAAGTAAATACCAACTCATACAGAAAAGCGAAACAAAACAGCAAGCTTCAACTTGATTCGCAAGCCATCGAAACAGGAATCTTGAATAGAATAGCTTATATTTGAACTCAAACTTATTCTGCAGATGCAGAAACATAAGAACTCACACCAAATTTATAAATTTAGTAAATTACAAAGAGGGTATGAACCAAAATGGAGGACAAACAGGACACGTCGACGATTCGTATTCTAACGTAAACTTGGTAATTCGGCCATCTTCCAAGTTACAGCAGCCCATATCCAATCTACATACTCCCATCGGAGGCACCCATGGACGAAGATCGTCAGTAAAATATATATGATTAGATTTGAGTATTTGATATTCCGAAACATGATCCAATGATATTGATGTGTTGTTCCCGACAAAAATAGCACTATCACCCAAACTTGTAATCCGCTTATAAGATCCACTGATCAAATCCAATTCATGAACATGAAATATCATCTCAACATATCTCCTATCCACCACAAGCAATCGACCTTCAGATCCCACAACATAAAAATTATGAAGATATGAAAATTCAGATGCTATCTTGGCTACCAATCTACGTGATGGAGTATCGTTATGACGACGACAGGCTGAAAATTTAAAACCCCAAACTTCACCGAGAGTGTTGATGCCATAAAACTGATCCTGGTAATAAATCACATCGTTAAATGCTTGTTCTTCATTTTCTACTATAGTCCACTGTGTTTCCCCTGATTTCCAATAACTCAATCGCCTACGACTGTAGCTGCATTGGACATTCATCAACACAAAATCCGACGATTCTGAAGGGTCCGCCGACAACGCTGCACCTCTTTTGTTAAAAATATGTCCATGTCGTGTCCAAGGAGGAAGACGTATCACAGATCGGGAAATCGGATGGACCAAATTCAATGCTCCACTGTCTAGACATGCTGTGAGTAACCAGCCATAATTTAATCCGATGCTGCTCCATTTATTTGCCTTCTCTGGGATGTATAGATTATTTGTCAATTCCTTGGCTTTCGAGAGACTGTATATTTGTTGGCGACCATCACCTGCCTTCTCCGGCACGAGCAGCCATGGAATCTGGCGGTGTAAACACTTCTTGTTATTGATGACAATCTCCTTCCATGATTTGCAGACTGATCCGAAAACTACGACATCTTCTATGAACTTTACTTTTTTGAGGATTGAAACGATTGAGTCATAGGGAAGCGCCGCCAAATCGGCCATGGAAACCCTGCGTCTTGGACGGGTTGAATTATGCGTTTGAGAGTTTTATTCGTGATGTTACCCTTTGGACATCCTTAACCGATCGAATCTGTTTCCTTTTCTAGAGTCCCAATTCGCTCGAATACCTCCTGACTTGAAATACGGATCTTCTAATCTATTTAGGCCGAGTTTACTTTATAAGAATACGTGAGTTTGGTAAAATAAAGACCCTTATTCTACGCTTTACTTTAATAGAAAAGAAATCTATTCTTTTCTTGGAGTCCCGGGATAAGGATAGAAAAAACTTGATTATATAATCTTGATAAAAAGTAGCAGCTAAATAAACAGTTTTTTCTGAGAGGGTATTTTTACTGAAATACCCATTTGTATCTCATATCTAGACACGTTATTCTTTTACAAACATATTGATGGGACCCAAAATCACACTCGAATCAGAGCCGTCCACGTGTCAACGCTTCAGGGATTGAGAGTCTGGACGCTCGCATTGATGGGCTCGCGGGCCTTCCCAGCCCACTTGCTTGCTTATCGGTACAAATCAGTGGGCCTCGGTCAACTGCTCAGGTAAAGGGCTCAAGTTGACCGGTTTGACGCTCATATTACGGCCCTCAGGAACACCTTCCTCAGGGAAGTGCCTACCTGAGGGCCCCTTCCCGATGCTCGGGACTTTGGCGCTCAAAGGTCATCTACCGCGGGAAGGCCTTCCGTACACTCTTCGAGCGTCACCAGCGTTCGGGCATGATCATACTCCATTGCGAGGGATCTGAACCTTAATGAAGGGGATCTTGGACCTTCCTCACGTGCGACCCTCGCCAACAACCTCTGACACAAGGTAGTGCGTACAGTGCACCTGCCACGCCGCCTCCTTTTCAGAAATGTCATTTTCACATCCTCACGGGCTGCCACGTGTTAGGGCAACACAGGTTTGGGACCACACGGTCGATTTACCCAGTTACCCTTACCCCTAACATATAAATAGGGGAGAACACATGCTCTCTCCCCCCAAGTCATCTTCTTCAAAAAACACCACTGAACTGGGCATCATTTTCCTCTGCATCTTCAAAGCTTCATATATTTCACCATTTCCTGCACCCTTGTTGCACGATTACCTGGTGTTATCCTAGCTGGAAGAACCCACGCTCATTGGAAATCCAGTTCCTGAGGCCCAACGCCTGTGATGGTCTTCCCTTCTACAAACAAATTATAAAGTGATTGGTGTTTAAATCTTTTACAAGTTTCTGCACCATCACATATTATATTTTGATTTATTTAACATTAACAAAATTTTATTATTAATAGTTAAGTATCAAAAAAAAAATGGAAAAATTAATTACTATTAATAGCTAAGTATAGTTAATTACTATTATCTATAATTTTATTATTAATTGTTAGACATTATTGATTATTATTATTAATCGCTAAGCATCATTAATTTTATTTTTGTTGTAGGAGAAAAGTAAAGTACATGGAAGATATCGTTGATAAATATAAATTAATGTGTTACTTAGTTTAATATCATAAAATATTTGGATATTAATAGCAGTTATTTAATGAAACAAGATAAGGACAAACTTGAAAAGATAATGATTATTAAATAAAAAAGTAAAAATGTGAGAATTTAAGGCTATTTAAAGGAAAGTTTATCTATTAAAGTAAATGAGAATTCTAGCTATATTCCCATAATTTTTATATTTTTTAACCCACTCATGACGGTTTCATAACTCTCAAAGTAAACTCGCCCTTAGTGTTGTATTCCAAACTCCATACATTGGGTAAGGACACGTATAAGATTTTATTAAATTTTCTAACCGATAGATTTATAGTATTAACGGATAATATTTTTTTATATATACTAGTATTCGCACGTGGAATAAAATTATTTAGTTTTGTATAATATATGTATTAGATTATATATCTTATTAAAAGAACTATTAATTTTATTTGGACATTTAAAGAATATATTTTCATAAAATTTAAATATTTTCACAAATTTCCTAATTGAGACATTATTTTTTTATTTAATTTTTTGAAATAAGTTTTATCAAATTAGTTTACTACTAAACATACAAAATAAGTATCTATACTATTATATTAAGTGAGAGGAGCAGATGAAAACGTTTTTTGCTGTCGTGGACTTTTCTATTTTCTGCCCCTCCACTCAAACTTTTTTATTTTCTGCAATAGTTTTATGTTTTAAATTCTTTATTTATTTATTTACGTATTATCTCCGAACTTTATTTTCTCTTACATCTCGATAATCCTTTTCTTTTAATAACTTTTATATATTCTTATTATCTTTTTCTTTTTACTAATATAATATTATATATCAAATTTATTTATCATAATTTTATAATTATTTAATTTTTATTAATATAAAAATTTTAATTTTAATTTATTTTAATAATAATAATTTGTTTTTTGGCGCACACATCGAGTGTGCGTAATTACTGGTAGTAACTAAATACAGTACAACTTTCTAAGGGCAAAACCCACAAAACCTTGACCCTGGCCCTGTTAAAAATCAAAATCAATAGATAACTAAATATAATGTGTAAACATATACATTTAAATTCATCACAATAGAATTATCTAAAACCCCAGTTGCAAATGTTTGTACCGAGAATGCTTCATGTAGAATGTTATTAACACTTAGTAGTTTTAATTTCTATATGAATAATTGTAGTTTTAATTTCTTTGATTGACTTGATCACGCTGATTTTGAATTTTGAATTTTTCTTTTTCGATTGGTTTAACTTAGATGGATAATTGTGTGTGTGTGTTCAGATGACCACTGTTATTTAATAATTGTTGTTTTGGTTGTGTGTAGTTGGTTTTCACATCATGCGCATCAGAAGTTGGTGATGGGGCTTGTGGCAAACGCGCATGTGGCTGCAATGATGAAGGTTTTGGAAACTAAGGATGTAGGTGAGGTCTTTCCTGTCTTTGGTCTTTTGTTTTTGTATTGCAATCTTTCACCAAGTATCGACAATCTTATTTTTGCCATTTGAATTTCAGGTTGTGACCTCATGTAAGACATCTCTCCTTGAAATGGTAAAGGCTTTTGAGGATGCAACAGGCTAGGTTTATTCACTTCCCGCCTTTTTTTTTTTTTCGTCGCACTGAGCTGCCCAAAAGGCAAAGAAGCTAAACAAGCAAAAAAAAAAAAAAAAAAAAAAAAAAAAACCCTAAAGCACATCATCTGGGGGAGCATCCCAGACTACACAATCTGCACCAATGTCGTGCCCCTTCCTAGCCAATCTGTAAGAACTTTCGTTACTCTCGCGATAAACATGTTCGAATTTTGCCTCTCACGGCTTTTGGAGGAGCGCCGGCAATCCATGATGATACTTTTGAATGGATGATCTTCAATATCACCCCCCGTCACCCACTTAACTATGTTCTCAGAATCCGTTTCATTTTCAATCTTGGGAACACGCCTCTCCCAAGTTAGCATAAGTCCCTTTCTGAGGCCGAGGAGCTCAGCCATGTTAATCGAAACACTCCCCAAACTCATAGCATAGCCAAATATTCAGCAGTTGTTAGCATCCTGCAATCGCATAATTTTTTTTTTTTAAATTAAATTTTGGAATAATAAAAAGGGTAAATCACAGATCCCTCGTCCTTGCCCCCCTATCCTTTGATTTTGGGCGATTTTTCCCCCAACCTTTGATAAATGTTACACTTCCCCCCTTTACGACGTTTTCGGAGGTATCTTTTTGGAATATTCCGTTCATGAAAGAACACGTGTTACAGATCTCCCCCCCCCCCCCCCCCCCACCCCCCCCGGTCTTTTGGCCCTTGGGGCGGATTGCCCCCTATATTTTGATTTTCGGCATTCCTAATTTTGGGGATTCCACTCTTCAATCCTATCATCTCCCTAAACAATCCTTGAATTATTTTATGAATTTTAAGACCTTTTCCGAATCCTAGTTCAAATCCTAGCTTGTTTTATAAATTTTTCCTATTTTTCCTAAAGTACTATTCCCGCCGTAAAAACTATATTTCCTAAGGCACACTTAAAGCCTCGAAGATGATGAAGGAACCATTTAAATAAAAGAAGGGAAAGGCTCCACGAAAAGATAGATTTAAAATTTGGGAACCGATGATCTCAACTCGATTGGGAAAGAATTAGTGAAGTAGGAAACCATGGCGGTGACTATCTTAATGTTGGAATCAAACTTAAAGGTTATCAAGAGTGGTTACCTTTGATTATGGTAGATTCAAGCATTGGCAAAGATAGAAGGTTTGAACTTTACCTAAAGGATAAAGGTTCCGGAGGTATATGGAATAATTCAGAGCTCGGACAATTAAAGAGTTGGTCGTACTGCCAGAAATTTACAGGTTGATGGAGAGAGATCAAAGAATATCATGACCGTTATTTCTAATGGTTTATTTGCATTCCAAGGACTTCACCAAATTGAAGAAAGTAATCAAGGGGTAAGCTTCATAATGAAACCCGAAATAGGACCAACCGGTCTATCTTCTTCTCAATCGGATGCACATTGAAGATATTAAAGACAAGTCAAGAACCAAGCCAACTTTTGAGTCAGGCTTTGCATAGGGCAATGAAGTTACCAACTTCAAGTTTCCTTACCATGGTGAACGGTTCATAAAGCATTCATAGCATATGCGTACATGCAATTTTAGTTCAAATGAATTTTGTTACAATGTACTTTGATTTCCGACTGCATTATTTGCTTCTGCATGAGTGATGAACAATGTGATTGATATTTATTTTTGGCTTCTTGTGTAACTTTGTACATGGTTCTTTGCTATTTCTTACTCGTGTTTTGTTCCGTGTTGTGCTGTGTTACTCGGGAGTGTTGGAGACTCCATTGCCTTGTTGTTTGTGAGAGACGGGTTTCTCTCCTTGTTGCTCGAAAGACGGGGTTCTTTCATTGTTGCTTGTTACTTGCCTCAAGGAATGCCTATGAAGACGAGGGTCGTAACTAAACAACCAGCCTCATGGAATGCCTATGAAGACTTTTTGACTTCTTGAAGAAGGTTCAAGTGGTGAGGGTTGAATCTCCTTTAGACCCCCTTATTGCACGAGTCCACACGAGCTACTCGCTTAACACTGGATTCCTTTCGAGGATGAGTTTGCTCTTACAACAATTGAAGACCCCTTGTTGCTTGAAGACCTTTTCTGAACTAATTCCTGACGGGGGTTGCTAGCCCGCGTGGGATGAACACAGAAAAGTTTGGTTAGAGTCCAGAACTCCAGGCAGTGGGCCTGGGGACCAGGTCCTCTTAAGGGGGAGAGGTTGTAATGCCCCGACTTTTCGACCGTATAGGTATGCCGTCACGAGTGGGTTTAGACCGAGAGTTATGTGACTTATATGTGTTTTATTTGCCAAGTGAATGTTTAATTTAATAATTCGTGAACTAATTGCTATTATGTGACTTATAAGACTCAAGTGATTATGTTAATTAAACTTGTTTTAATACATTTAATTGTAATATGGATGTTTTATTTTGAATATGTACGTATTTGATTTTATATGAAATCCTTGGATTTAATCGAATTTTGAAGCGGACCCCAATTACTCACCAATCAAAACTTGGGACCCTAATGGAATACTTAAAGTTTTGAGGGACCAAAGTGCAACTTTCCTCCTCTTTCTCCCTTCATTACACGATATCTCCCTCCCCCATTTCTCATTCTTCTTCTTCTCCCTTTCTCTCTCAATAGCAAGCTCCAACCCTTTTCTCCTCTTGCCCAAACTCGAGCCTAGTGAGAAGCAAGAGAGCAAGTCAAGTTCATCCGCAATCAAGTAAGAATTCAAGCTCATCTCCTTCCTCCTCTTCTATCTTCTTCTCTCCAAGGTATAAGGTGTATATATGTGTATATATATATATATATATTGTATGGTTTTGTAAATTTGTTGGAGTTTTGGATGAAACTTGGAGTATTTGGAGAGATAAGTGTTGTGGGTGTAATCTTGAGCTCTAATCTTTCTTTTCCCCCATATTTTACAAAGTTCGTGTGCATATATGTATATATGTGTATATGTGTATATATATGTATATAGATATAATATTGATTTGTTGGATAATTGAGGATTTGATGATAATATATGCATATATGTATGAATTATTGTGTATTTTGATATATATTAGTGCTTGATTTGGTCCGGATATGTCTTGAGGTGGTTTTGGAACATTTCTATTCGAACCCTTGCTTCTTTGCCATGGATTTTAGAAGAAGATGACCCAACACGGCCGTGTCCAACTTCAGTTCATTTCCTACACGGCCGTGTCAAGGTCTCGAGTTGGAAATTTTTTATTCCGACACGGCCGTGTCAGCTTTCAGGCCAATATTGACATGGTCGTGCTGACTTCGTTTGAACTCGGACTGACCTGATTTTTGAACCCACGAAAACCTCTTGAAGTCTAGAACATCTTACAATTGGAATCATCTCATTATCTTTTCCCATTTGCGAGATATGATCGTCTGAAAATGGTGTCGCCACTTCGTCGAAAGTCTGCATTGGGCCAACTTCAAACCTACGCCATTTCACCTCGCTTTGAATCATGATTTGTGCCATATACCATTGAAAAGCTCTATATGTCTAGTTTTATTTTCAATAAACAAAACTCAATTCTTTACAGCTTACTCACTTCCGAAAAACTGTTAACTTTCGTTAAAATCCATCTTCTTGCGTTTCTTTCACCCCCTTGACATCCGTATGTGTTTTGATTGATCTCTTGTGCTTCAAACTTGAATTTATGATATTAATGGATTATTGGATGATGCTTATGAGTGTTATGGCTTGATTTGCATTGGACAAACGTGACAAATATGTACGAACGTTTAAGTGATATAATATAACTCTTCTTGAAGACCATACACTCCCTATATGTTAGTGAATTCCTTGCTCTTCTAAATGATGCATATGCATTGTAGACATACGTAAGAATGTATTATGAATTGGATATTGAACGAATGAATGCTATTGAACGAACGATAATGAACAAACACGATTTACTCGTGTAATGAATGAAAGGCTTGTTTATGTGAATAAGTGGCATTAATGGTGACATGGACATCTTATTAGCACATTCTTATTGATCATGCATGTCTTTACACGTTAATGTATTGTCGTGCTTCTTATATGGTTCATTTTGAGTCTTGAGTCTCATGATTACACGGTGTTGTCTTTTTGTACAATTTTCTCCAAGGCGGAGACGTATCGGGTTGGTAGGCTACCTCAAGTCTTCTTTCCTTTTTGGTATCGGTCGGTAAGATGTAAATGTGGGTTTTTCTTCTATTAGTTAAAATATTGACCCAACATATCCTAATGTGAAAGGTTTCAGCCAAAGTATATTTATATGTATATCGAGTCTTTCAAGAGTCAATGTTGCAAACGTAAATCCTTTATTTTATAAATCCTACCCAATGTTTTGGCGAGAAATGAATGCTCACAATGAATGGGGGCCCCGGGAATTAGTGTATTTGGTGAATCGGGGAAGCTTGGGCTGACGGGGATCCATGTATGCTAGTTCCACCAAATTACGGTAAACCCGGACTTCACTAGGAGATTAGTGAAGGATGGGAGCCGAGCTTTTGGGGATTCATGTACCCCTCTAGCACCAATGAATGAGTGTTCGGGTCCTGCAAACCCGTCCACTAATCGGAGGAAGAAGGAGTAAATGAATGATCGAATGAATGATCAAATGAATGAGCACGAAAGAATGTTTGCATGATCACTAATGAATGAATGTTAATGATACACAAGGTGAAGGTTGGAGAATTAACCCCTCGCCGGCTCACTATTGACCTAATGAATGAAATGACCGTTATAATCCCGCTCGTTGTATTTCTTGATTCTCCCGCTTGGGAAATTATTCCAAAACCTCGTATGGGATTATAACTTGCATGTATGTGTTTCAATTCCGCCTTATTATGATATTATGTCTATTTTATACCCACCAGTCTGTCTAAGACTGAACCCGGAGTTGTTTTCAGTTCTTTTGCAGGTGTGAGATGCTAGGCGGGATACGAGTCTGG
This sequence comes from Lantana camara, assembly GCA_037501455.1. Lineage (NCBI taxonomy): Eukaryota > Viridiplantae > Streptophyta > Magnoliopsida > Lamiales > Verbenaceae > Lantana > Lantana camara. The sequence goes on along the minus strand of CM074857.1, from coordinate 93,379,315 downwards.
GAGAGTCTTGCATAGTGTCTAGCATTTCTTTTCTCGTTACACTCGTATGTTGATATTTTATGATCTTTTGGACATTGTATATGAACTTGGAGCGTACATGTTTTGTATCATCCTTAATGATTGTACTTGAATATTGGATGTTGGTACATAGATCATATAACTCAATATACGGAATATGAATTATTGTTTCCGCTGTTATGTTATTTTGGTTGTTGTTGTGGGTTGTAAGTTAAGGGTTAGTCCCGCCTGGCGTAGTGAGTGTATATGTCCCCGTTCGCTATGTTTTGGCATGTGTATGGAAATCAATTTCATATACGGGTCGGGTCATGGTGCGGGGGATGTGACGTCTTGCGCTCGGGCATTACAATGCAGCCTTGTGTGGGAAAGGCTGTCGTGTTTGATGGGTTTTCAAACAAAACAATCAAGTGGATAGAGTTTGGTTGGGCAAAGCCAAGGGAAGGACTGATCGTGCTCGGATTTGCTAAGGAAAGTCCCACAAATTTCCTAACAAATGGATTTTGTTGCAAGTGATGGTGAGATTGAGCAGAATTGGTTCGTCAATGGCAAAGTTGATCTTGGTGGGCAAAATCAACAAAACGGGGTGTGACTTAAAATACTCCGGGGCAAAGGCATGAAGATGGGGAAGCTGGTACTAATGTCCGAAATGAGAAGCTGTTTTGGAAAGAGCTTAAGGCAAGAAAGTTCAAGATTGGAACCACGGTCAAAGACTATCCGACGGGGACGTCGGATTCTTCAAGTAGGGGTGGTTTGTTACACCGTTGAAAGTTGCCTAGGCTTGAGTCGGCGGGTGGACGAGTCAAGGTTGCGAGATAATCCTTGCTTGATGGAGGATTAGTGAATTAAAGTACTTTGGCGCAATGCAAAGTACCTTATCCCGGTAAAGCTTGGCTTGGATGCAAGGATTGCGGGGTTGGAGCTTGACGGTTAGGCGTTGAGCTGATGTTGTGCCCACGTGTTGCGCACAACGCACAAAAGTATCGGGATTGTGCGCTTACCTGGCTTTGTTCTGCACATGGGAGCTGGGATCCGTGCGGGAAATCAACTAAGTTGCGGGAAAAATGACTAAGTGTTGCGGAAGAAAGCAAGTTGCTGCGCACATGTTGGGGCAAGTGTGCGCAATGCTAAGGATTGCTGCGCGCAAAGGCAGCAAGGTACGCGCTGTTAGGAATAGTGCCCTAGAAAGCCGATTGTATATCCGCTTTGTGCTTTTCCTTATTGTAATCACAGACAATCTTTGAATGAAATAACCAATTGAGGCAACACTTCTTTATATGCTCTTGTTTGGTATGCGTTTACTTTATCTGTGTATGTATGAGAACTCCCCTAATCCTGATGACTTTAGGACTCTACCATTTAGGTGAAATGGTTCATGAAACGAGCCCTATATCACATAAGTCATGATTAGTAAAATACTCCAAGCCGATGAGTCCTACCGACAGTGGGAGTGTCAACCTGACTCCTCTAAGGCTTGCTTGTGGGATCACGCCCTTAAGAAGGACCACCTTGTTTCATGGAGGTGCAAAGTGTATAGTTGATACGTGCGTGATACATGAGGGTGCTTACTTCAATAAGTAAGTTCACTGAGGTGCCCCGTGTGAGAACATTCCTAAATGGGAAAGGAAGTTTCTATTTCAGGAAATGGAAACTTCCAGATTAGGAACTATCTCACGAGTCATTGATGTGATTAATTGATCCTTAGACTTGAGGTTCCTTTTCACTTTATGAGTTAACTCTGTGGTCTTAGGTATAAGCTTTAAAGGGTGTCGCCTTAGACAACTGATTCAAGGCTTATGCTGGGGTTGCACAAGTGATTCATGAAAGTGAATGAGAATCAAGAAAGGACCTACACTTGCATATGCAAGGTGATCTCTTATTGTGTAAGTCATTCATATGCCATATGGAGTCCTTGGCCAAGGCAGTAGATCAAGACATCAAGAAAAGGGTTTCTTGGATTGAGATCAAATGGATATGAAATGCACTTAGCTTTAAGACCGGATTATTAGGGTTCTGATTATTCCCTTACCCTAGATCTTGGTTGAGAGATAGTAAGTAGGAGGATTGTATCTCACATTAATCAATGACTTAAAGGTTCTGTCGAATCCGAACATTCCAATTCAGCTAGGGGTTAAACACCTGTTGCTAAACTATGGTCGTTTAATCTGTGGGCTGATTAATTAATTAGTGAATTAATTAATTGAATTGAGAACCTAGAGGGTAACACACAACAACTTGGTTGAGGCTTTAAAATGATTAAACGAGTTAATCGGGCCAAGAGGGTTCCACACGTGTGAAACCACACGTGTGGTCACGTGAGTGACACGTGTCCTTGTGACACGTGTCCCACACGTGTAAATATATATATTGTATATATATATATATATATATATATATATATATATATATATATATATATATATTAAATAATTAAATTTGTTAATTATTTAATAGACTTTGGTTTAATTTTGAATTAAAAAGAAAGTCTAAATTTTGGAGAAAATAATCTAGTTAATTAATTATGAATTAATTAATTAGATAAAAATAAGTTATTTATTTTAAATAAATAAAGTATAAAATTATCCAAAAATAGTTTGGATATTTTAGCTCTCTTAAAAGTTGATTTGAATTTGAATTCAAAGTTAAAGTCAAAATTACTTGATGATCAAGTAATAGGAGAGAGAGACCAAAACCCTAGCCCATGAGGACTAGGATTTTCGGTCCTCCCCTCCTTATAAATAGGGGAGCTCGAGCTCCTCTTAGAGCTAATTGACAATTCTTTTGGTTCATGTGTTGAACACCATCCTTTCTCTAAGATAAACAAAACCCTAGGTTAAACCTAAACACTAACTAGAGAACTAGCATCCTTACTAGTTAGATTGTAATCAAGTTGGTGGACTATCACTAGAGAGCTTCAAGTTAGAAGTTTGAAGATTCGAGCATTACCAAGGAGAGGGGATCAAGCCGCGAGAAGAGCGTTCTTAGGTGGCTTGAAACGCTTCAAGAAAGACAATTAAAAAGTAAGTTTCTAATCCCTACAAATTTGGTTACACGATTGTGAGTCTAAGATCCTTTTGTTGGGAAAATTTTTTAAATTCCGCTGCTTTCTGATTCGTGTTTTCCAACACGCGCATGATCACATAAGGCTGGCGGTTGATTCTAGGCGCGCGCAGGACTGATACGCATGGGCCCGCAAGGCAGACGACTGTTGCTAGGCGGGAACGGTTACGTACAGCAGTTGACGCACGCGCCTGGCGGGAACAGTTACGCGCAAAGGCGGGAACGGTTACTTAGCCGAAATTTGGTGCGCGGGAACGGTTATGGCTCAAAGGCGTGCGTTAATGAGCAGTTATGGCTGGGAACTGCTGCAAACTTGGCGGTTATGTGCTGGAAATAACCACCCAACACTTAGATCATGCTTAGTTGGTTATTTTGCCTAGGCGATTGGGGTTGTCAACCGTATCAATTTTGTAGGTTGTATAAATAGGCATAGTTGTGCACGATTTTGGGTTGTTGAGTTCAATAATGTGCACAAGCAAGGCTATGTATTCCTTTGTATGAATTGATGAGCAATAAAGCAAAGGTTGGGCGTAAGCCCGTAAATATGTTGGTGTTGGCTTAAATTCCAGCAAGTGTGTGTGCGTGGTATTGTTGGAATGTTGTTGCGTTTTGTTGCCTTTGGCTTGCGTGAACTTTAACCCCCAAAATGAGAAACACGAGTGTCGAACTCATACTTTGGGAAACACGAGCGTTGGTGAGATTTTGAGATAAGACTGAGGGGATTTGTGAGGAATTCCTGCCGGATGGGGCTGGACTCACGCGAAAAATTTTATGTATTGAGTTCGACCCCATCTCAACTTGCATTATGGATATTTATTTTCATCCGACTTCCTTTTAGCTTTTGAGTGGTAAAATGGTAATTATGTTTTTCTTAGGTTTTCATATGTTATTTCGACCCTCAATGCCACACATATGTAGTAGCATGAAAAACTTGCATTGACAGAGCATATAGAGGCATCCATAATCTTCCGTTCCAAAGCCTATAATAGACATTATCCATGGTGCATACACCATCTCAAAATCTACTACAGAAGCTACAAACAGTAATCACTTCATATAATTTCAATCCCACATACCACCTCATTAAGTTGCTTTGGCTGTTTCCCGCACAATTCCAAGCTTAGCCAGCAAACCGCACAGCTGAAGGTAAGAACCAACTCCATCACAAATCCTCATGTGGGCAAATCCAGTTTCCTGAAAAACCCATTCAAAATAAGCTTTTACGAAATGAGAACATGAAAAAGTAAACAAAATGATGAGAAAAGGTAACAAACCTTCATGAATTCCAATTTCAAATACTCTGGCATATCGTAGTTCTTTATGATTTGGAAAAGGGTCGTGATTATATCGGTGGGTGAGTAACCCAAATTATAAAGCTGCTTTAGCCCAGAACAAGCGTCGTCAAATTTACCCTCGATTACTTGGCACACCTTGTTTTTCACGTGCAAGGGATGAGGCTGATCACAAACCTGGAGCCAAGAAAAGATTTGAGGTTCTCACAAGTAGTTTTGGAAGTAAATAGAAAACTATGTCAGATTTAAGGACTTATAACCTTGAAAACATTTTCTTGGTTGACGAACCCAAAACCACTGTTTGTAGCTTGCAAGTTGTTCAACGCTTGCCTCATATCACCATCAGCAGTGAAGATAATTGCTTCAAGACCTTCGGGAACATATGGTACCTACAAAAATATGAAGTATGTCAATTTCGGGGTGAATAATCTCAAGAGTGGGAAAAAGTTTTCATGCAGTTTGAGAGGAAATATGGCACATAACATCTTAATAAGTTAAAATCGAATTCTCTTATATGTGAATGACAGCCAAACAATGATGGGTCAGCTGATGGTGGAAAGATGAAAAATCCTGCAGAACTGCCTAATAAAGAAATCATCAGAGGAAAGGTAAGTTGCGACATGTGAAAATGTCTAATGAAGCAGATAGGTCTGCAGTTTTCAGCCATAAAATATAATTTGAAGACCACTAACATCTTGAACAATCTTACATGGACAAAACGAAGCCAAAAAAAAAAGGGTATCTGCAGTATGAAAACTACTACCAGTAAAGATGATCAGAGAAATGTATGATGCTCAACGTAAGGCCAAGTAAAGAAGCATACTTGGAAAAGCAAGACATTACCTTTTCAGCTGCAACGACCACCATGAGACGTCCAAGAATCTCCTGATCAGATAATCTAGAAAACCGTACAAGGGCACATCTACTCTGAATAGGCTCAATAATTTTTTATGAAGTATTGCACGCAAGTCCAAAACGCGTGGAATTTGAATATATCTCCATTGTCCTCCTCAACGCTTGTTGGGCTCCAGATGTCAGGCTAATCATGCAAAGTGGAACAGAGAGAAAACACTTAGACACAATAAATACAAGTGAAACAGGAACAAGAAAGTCTAGGATCACATATGAACAATGCAACAAATCAATTTTATTAGTGAGTCAAAATACAGTCTAAATATGAAATGGAAGAGAAAAAAGAAAAAGGTTAACTGAAAAAAAAAAAAAAAGTCTTTAAATTTCAGATATAGAGATAATCAGTGAAATGATAAAATCACCTACCTATCAGCTTCATCCAAAATTATTACTTTATGCCTTCCAGGAGGCAAAGTAACTTTCTTCTGGGCAAACATCTTTATTTTGTTTCTCACAACATCAATCCCTCTGGATAACAACCACAATAAATTCTTAAGAAAAGCGAGAAATACTGACCAAAAAATGAAAATAAAAATTGAAATTTCAGGCCAAAGAAAATACTTTACATACCTGTCATCTGATGCATTTAGCTCTAAAACCGCCTCTCTATAATTTGGTCCAAGAAGTTCATGAGCAAGAGCTAATATGCTAGTAGTCTTACCAGTTCCAGGAGGACCCTGCAAGGATCATTCAAGAGGGATTAAACTTTCACCACAAAAAGGCTTATCTCAATGTATTGAATATATGTTTTTTAGGAACCCAAATCTCTTATCAGTCTATCTTGAAAGAAATCCAAATAAATCTTATTCATTTACATGGAGTTAGCAAAGAACAGAACCAGTGGATAAGAAAACATTCAACTTTCATAACAGTCAAAGTGAAATAACAAAATTTTCCCCAGAATACAGGTGGAACAACATGTCATCGGGGTCAGGCCACATTATAAATTAGAAGATTGTTTTGAAGTTTGAACAACCCAAAAACACCATCTCCCAATAAATAAGAAAACATTTTGGGATAAATTTTCCCATATTAAATATGATAACCAGAACCAAAGGACCTAAATCTTCCATTATCTTAAATGCTTGAAACTACTATCCCCACAATGCTGTCAATTTTCATGGGATTCAGACAAAATGCTTGAAAATTACTAGAAATGGGACTAATAGCTATAACTTCACAAAATGGCGCTATCAGACCATACAGAGGCTCAATTATAAAGTAAAGCATGGAAATACAGCAACATAAACCAAATTCCTGAACTTCTGAACCAAAAATCCTACTACGTAAACCTTCTCACTATCTCTCCGGCTTGGTGCAGTTAAAGATTTCGATTACTTATTTCAAAAATCCATATTTCAGTAAACCCCAGTCCTCAAAAATTATCTCTAAACCAACAAAAAAAGTGCAAAGGAAGGGGAAATCAGAATAGTTACAGCTAAAATGAGGTTGGGCATGTTGCCATCGCGACCGATGACCTGAAGCCTGGCGACAGCTTCCTCATTGCCGACTATATCCGCCACCTTTGTCGGCCGATACTTCTCCACCCACGGGATCTCTGGTCCCAGCGCCGACGGTGACGAAGAAGACGACGCCATTGAAGGTCGATTTCTCTTTGCAGGGAGTAGTAATTTGATGTTGGACTAGAAGTTAGAACCCTAGCTAAAAGGAAAGAGGCGGGAGTTCTCCTTTCAGCTTTACTATATATTTATGTTAATTACATTCACACCTATATTTAGGTATATTCACACGTGAACCTCTTTAATTTTAAAAATTAAACTTTCACCCATATTGTTTGTTAATGGATTGCACGTCACAACCTCTAAGTTCAATCCTTGGGCATTGACTTAAGAAGGTCATTAGACCTCGTGACCTTCCAATCTAATCAGTTGGGATTTGCCTTAAAGAGGTTATTTTACCCTTGACCTCTGGTCGGATACTTGACCTGGAGGTTAAATGGGCTTGCCAACCTCGGCCTTATGACCTCTGGATCCATCCGGTTAGGCCTTGCCTTATATATAGAGTAGGGATGACAACGAGTCGAGCCGAGCCGAGCCTTTTCATCTTTTTGGTGTTCAGGCTCGGCCTAAATATATAGGTTTTAAACCTGGTTCGCGTACCAACGAGCTATAGTTTTCTGGTTCGAGGCTTGGCTCGGGGTCGCTCGGCTCGCGAGCGAGCCAGACCTTTATCCTGCTTCAGATTTATTTTGAAATTTATTGTTTGCACATTGTAAGGAACTTAATTCAACGTAATAATAAATTGAAAACAAAACCCAAGGAAAATGGAATTGTATTATGCAAAAACAATGTAACAATTCAAACATAGAAAGAGATGAGAATTTGCAGGAAGAAAATAGGGGAAGGGAAATGAGCTTACAATCTGGAAATTACTTGCCCCAAAAGTGAGCACAAAACAGCTTAAATATAACCCGAACAACCAACTAAGAAATGGAAATGTCGACACCCAAGATCACAGAACATAACCGGAGCAATTCGCACTGCATAACAAACTCTGCGCACATGGTTCTGCCAGCTATGAACTCAAGCATTTCCACCCTTGGATCATCAGCCTCATGAACGGTGAGATCATCAATGCCTGAAGTATGAATCCTGGCCCTTAGATCTTTGGCGCCTGAATCTACGGTGGAGAATGGCTTGCGATTAATGGCCACGACGTCGTTCCAACCCTTCCTTTTAAACACAATCCGACGATGCACATTGAATCCCATCCAACGGTCGATATTCAAACTGGAATTTGGTGCCAAAATAAAACATTCCATGACATTGCCCTCTTCTTTTCCAGATCCTTGTCCCCAAGGATCAAAATCTGGGAACTTGCTGGTGATAGCATTGTAATCCTCCCACATTGATTCTTCCTTAGTACCATTACACCACTGGACCAATATCTGAGCAATTGGTCTGTTATTCCTTGGTACCAATCTCTTGTCCCACACGGCTACTGGGTAAATTTTGAACACTTCATCATCACTTAACTCCGAAAGTACACTGCAAGGAACATGTTTGCTGCCTATTTTGTTTTTCAGTAATGATACATGGAACACCGAATGTATCTTACTTCCCTCCGGCAGTTCTAGCTTATAGGCTACCTCCCCAATTCTGCTGATAATTTGATAAAGGCCAAAATACTTTGGAGAAAGTTTGAGATTCTTTCTCAATGCCACAGAGTTCTGTCTAAATAGTTGCAACCTTAAATAAACCCTCTTTCCTACTTCAAAAACCCTCTCAGATCTCTTCTTATCATCATAAAGCTTAGTTCTCTACTGAGCATGTTCCAGTGTCTCTTTAAGAACCACATTGAATTTGATCCTTTCTTGGATTAAATCCCTCACATCAAGATTTCTAGCTTCTGAATAGGGTCCAAGAGTGACCTTAGCAGGAGCAACACCATACAATGGCCGAAATGGTGTCAGTTTCAAACTTGAGTGATAATTGGTGTTGTACCAATATTCTACTGGAGATAACCATTTTCCCCATGATTTAGGCTTCTTATGGCACATACATCTGAGATAGGTCTCCAAATATTGATTAATCCTCTCACTTTGTCCATCAGACTGAGGATGATCGGCACTTGACATAGACAATGCTGTCCCCACCATCTTGAACAATTCCTTCCAAAAAGAACTAGTGAAAACTCTGTCTCTATCAGAAACTATGGACTGAGGCATTCCATGAAGTTTGTAAATGTTATCTAGGAACAGTTTGGCCATAGACTCAGCAGTATAAGGATGTGACAATGCTAGGAAGTGAGCATACTTGCTGAATCTGTCTACCACCACCATTATAACATCTCTACCTTCTGATTTGGGTAATCCTTCTATAAAATCCATGGTAACATGCACCCAAGCTTGCTCTGGAATAGCTAAGGGTTGTAACAGGCCTGGATATTTAACATTTTCATGTTTGGATTTTTGACAAATATCACATTCCTTTACCCAATTCATCACATCCTTCTTGAGATTAGGCCAACTAAACATAGATCAGACTCTCTGATAAGTTCTCAATATCCCAGAGTGTCCCCCTTGTGAAGTATCATGCAAATTTTGGATAATCCTATTCCTCAATGCTATGTCATTACCCACACATATCCTTCCATTCCTTCTTAACAATCCTTCCACCAAAGTAAATTCAGGAAATACATTTTCATCTACTGATTTGGCCTGTATAATCTGAGAAAACACAGAATCATTAGGGTAGGATTCACTTACCTCAGTTATCCAAGATGGTATTACAGCAGTTATAAGATTGCATTATATAGAGGAATGATCAACTCTGGATAATGCATCAGTTACCAAATTCTCCTTTCCCTTCTTGTATTGGACCTCATAGTCAAATCCCAACAACTTGGAGATCCATTTCTGCTGTAAAATTGTCCCCATCTTTTGCTCAAGCATATGCTTCAAGCTCTGCTGATCAGATTTAATAATGAAATGGTGTCCTTGGAGATAATGTTTCCATTTGTTGACAGCCATCAAAACTGTAAGAAATTCCTTCTCATATACAGACAATCCCAAATTCATGGTCCCTAAGGCTTTACTGAAGTAAGCTATTGGTCTGTTTTGCTGCATTAGAACGGTACCAATGCCTCCCTTACTAGCATCAGTCTCCACTATGAAGGGCTTACTGAAATCAGGTGGTATGAGCACTAGAGCTGTGGTGACTGCTCTTTTCAATGCTTCAAAAGCTGATTCTGCTTTATCAATCCACACAAAGTTATCCTTCTTCAATAGATCTATCAAAGGTTTGCTTATCACCCCATAATGCTGAATAAATTTCCTGTAATACCCAGTTAATCCAAGGAAACCCCTTAATTCCTTAACAGTACTGGGTTTAGGCCACTGTACCATCACCTTGATCTTCTCAGGGTCAGTAGATACTCCTTCTTCTGATATAACATACCCCAAATAATCCACACTTGACTTACCAAAACTGCACTTGCTTAATTTGGCATATAACTCATTTTGTTTCAAGATGGTAAGTACAGTATGTAAATGCCTCAGATGATCAAAGAAAACCAGAATGAACCTCCTTAGATAAGGGAAAAAGATCTTATTCATCAAAGACTGAAAAGTTGAGGGTGCATTACATAAACCAAAAGGCATGACCAAGAATTCATAATGGCCATTATGTGTTACAAAACTGGTCTTAGCTACATCTCCCTCCCTCATTCTGATATGAAAGTAACCTGATCTGAGATTTATTTTTGATAAATACTTAGAACCATGTAACTCATCAAGCAATTCATCAATCACTGGAATTGGAAAGTTGTGTTTCACAGTTAGTGTGTTTAAGTATCTGTAATCAACACACATCCTCCATCCTTCATCCTTCTTCTTGACCAACAGAACTGGGGATGCAAATGAACTCTGACTAGGTCTGATTATCCCCTCTTTCAGCATACCTTTTACCAGGGTTTCAATCTCATCTTTTTGAGCATGAGAGTACCTGCAGGGAAACTGTTTTCTTGGCACTGCTTCAAGCTTTAAATCAATCTTATGCTCAATGTCTCTCCTTGGGGGTAATGTTGCTGGTTCTTCAAATACTTCCTTAAACTGATTGAGGATCTTCTTCACATCTGAATTGTCAACCACTTCAGTGAATGGCTCAGCTGTTAAAGAGTATAACTGAGCAATATTTCCTTCTTCCCCACCCTTCATTAATTTCTCAATACCTTCAGCTGAAATGAAATCAAACTGAGATTGAGGTTTGATAGCTTGCAAGTCCCATCTTTCAACACCGAAATCCTGTTATTCTTATAATCCAATCCCACTGGAGTTTTTCTATTCAACCAGTCTCCTCCCAAAACCATATCTACTCCACGCAAATCCAGTACCCTTGTAGGAAATTTGAATGTATGATCTTAGATTTTCCATTCAAATTCAGGGAATATAACATCACTTACCAATTGGACTCTGCCCGCTGCTGTAACCCTCATAGGCTTAGTGCCCTCTTTCTTATAATTCAGAGTTCTGGCCATCTCTTCATCCACAAAGTAGGTAGTGCTCCCACAATCCAACATGATCAAAGCTTCATTCCCTTCAATTTCACCTTTAAATTTGAACATATGAGAATTAATTTTACCTGAAATGGAATGTATGGAGATAGTGACTTCCTCATTCTCAATACTATCATCCATTATCTCTCCTTCCTTGAAACATTCCTCTAAATCTCCCCAATCCTCCTCTTCTGGAATAATGATGAATAACTGTTTCTGAGTGCACTTGTGTCCTGGGCTGTACAGTTATAGCACAGGTTCTTTTCCCTCCTTGCTCTCATTTCATTAGCAGTTAAGAACTTCCTAGGAATGAAGTTTGATTTACTGAATGGATTCCCCTTGTTCCCCAAATTCCAAGGTTTAACTGCACTACTTATGTGATTACTTCTCATTACAGGTTTGGAAGAGTGATTTCCTTTCCCCAACACATTAGCTCTTACCAATAAATCATCAACAGCTGCTTCCTAGTTCTTTGCAAGACTGATAACATCCCCAAGGTTGTTTGGTTTCCCAGCAAGCACTAAAGCCTTGATTTCATCCTTGAGCCCACAGATAAAAGCCGCAGTAAAGTACTCTTCAGTCAAGTCCTTGCAAAATAAAAGTACCTGAGATTTGAGTTCCTCAAACTGTACTAAGTATTGCTCTACAGTACCAGTCTGACGCAATTTATGGAACTCCCCAACTATCATCTGCCTATCCCCCCCATCAAAACGCTTCAGCAATTCATCTATTAACTGATCCCAAGTCAGATTACGCCTAGTTTCAACCAAACTCTGCAACCAGGTTTCAGCCGTACCCGTAAAGTAAATAGAAGCTAGAGTAATTCGTTTATATTCAGGAATGGAAGGCAACAACTGAAAATATTTCTGAGTTTTCCTAATCCACATGCGAGGATTAGATCCATCAAATATAGGGAATTCTATATATTTCTGAGTTGTAGAATTACCATAATTACCCTATGTTTATTGCGTTTGTCTCTCCGTCACCACTAGACTATTAGTCACAGATCCAGATGCTCTATCCCCATTTGCAGACAGTCCTTCACCCAGTACGGACTTATTTCTATTGTAGCTGTTTGTTCAGCAATAGAGCCCATTTGAAGAGTGAGCTTCGCAAGTGCACCAGAGATGTCGCTAAATTTACCATCCATGTCGTTGAATCTCCCGTCCATTCTTTGTTCTGCAGCTACTCTCATAGCTTTCTCCTCGATCAAAGCCCCTTCATGCTTTTTGAGCAGCTCCTGAATCTCCTTAGAATGTAATCCGCCTGCCATAGCTAGGCCGTAAGGAACGCCTTGCTCTGGATACCAAATGTAGGGAACTTAATTCAACGTAATAATAAATTGCAAACAAAACCCAAGGAAAATGGAATTGTATTATGCAAAAACAATGTAAAAGTTCAAACACAGAAAAAGATGAGAATTTGCAGGAAGAAAACAGGGGAAGGGAAATGAGCTTACAATCCAGAAATTACTTACCCCAAAAGTGAGCACAAAACAGCTTAAATATAACCCTAACAACCAACTAAGAAATGGAAATATCGACACCCAAGATCTCAGAACATAACCGGAGCAATTCGCACTACAAAACAAACTCTGCGCACATGGTTCTGCCAGCTATGAACTTAAGCATTTCCAACCCTTGGATCATCAGCCTCATGAACGGTGAGATCATCAATGCCTGAAGTATGAATCCTAGCCCTCAGATCTTTGGCACCTGAATCTACGGTGGAGAATGGCTTGCGATTAATGGCCACGACGTCATTCCATCCCTTCCTTTTAAACACAATCCGACGATGCACATTGAATCCCATCCAACGGTCGATATTCAAACTGGAATTTGGTGCCAAAATAAAACATTCCATGACACACATTTATCAATTGTTTGCAAAGAATAACATAATTCTGGAATCTAGGTGCAGAAAGCGGCTCAAGAAATTCATAATACTTCAAACAAGAACAAAACTAGGCTATAAAAAAATTACAGATCCATTTTTCATTTACATCCAAAATAAAAAAATTGAGAATAAATCTAAATTCAGCAAGAAAAATAGAAAGAGAAATAAGAAAAATTGAATTAGATCTGGGCTTAAGAAGAACTAAGAAGGATGGAATGAGACTTAAAGAACGTTTTCATGTCACCGGTGGTGGGCAGGGTCGGTGCCCAGTGGTGGCGTCATGAGAGTGCAAAGGATGGTGGTGGCGGTAGCATCCGACGGCGACGGCATCTTGAAGGCGAATGGTGGTGGTGGTCATCTTCCGTGTTGGAACAGGTGGTAGTGGTCGTCTTCCTCGTTCGTAGTCCCGTTCGGTGGTGGCTGAATCGTGGTGGTGGTGGTGGTGAATGCGGCGGGCCCTGACTTGTAGTACCTAAACACTCATTTTGCAACCACTCCCTTAGTCATTTTGAAGATCGTGAATCTTGATTGTAAAACTATAATTGTCCATGACATGTGTACATCATTTTCAGTAGTTTGCATGATCAGTAAAGGATAAGTGGATAACAACAATAAATTGGTTCATACAAGAACACAAAATCGATGCAATTGCATAGATAAACCTGCACAAAAAAATCAATCGACTTTTTCCCAAAGGAATGTCTCTATTACACAACCTTTGCCTAAACACAAGTATACTTATATATAATCAAAACCCTTTACCCTGAAAACTTAAAAGAATCAACAACAAAACCAGATAATTTTTAAGTTTCCAGAAACTTCCCCAATACCCGAACAACTAAAGGTATATCCGCTTTGCTCAATGCGGTAAAACACAAACCGGACCACCCTGATTCAACACAATGACAAAACGACCACGGAAGGGCATTGATTTTGCCTGTGCTCAGAAGCTTCTCCCATAATTCAATCTCACACTGTAAGACGTTTTTCCCATGTCAGCCCAAAATTATAGAACCCTCCAGTGCTTTTCACACACTCGATCCCCAAACCCTTGAGCCCGTCCACAAACTCATTGTGCGTCATTTAAGCCTCTCCTGACTTAATTCAATCATTTTCTGAGCAGATTTGGTATCAGAAAACATAAATATCGGTAAGCGTTGTGTTGGGACCGAGACGGATGAAAATCTTGCTAATTTCTTGGCAGCAGGGAGAATGTTCTCAATGTAGGTGTAGAAGAGGGCGATGTGGGATCCAGTAAGAGAGACATCACTGGATAAATCATAAACTATGTGAACCTGGTTTTTGTTGGAATCATATGCACAGGTGATTTCAGCCACGCTTATGGACTCTTGATCGTGGCTGGACCCCACTAGTAGTTGTTCGTTGAAGATGACGTGGTTATTTTTGTCTGTGGTAAAGTCCAAGAGAGTGTAGAGCATTTCTCGAGGGTAAAGAATGCCGACAGGGTTCGAGAGGGTCGGATAATATTATACTGCAAACTTTGAGGCCCCGTTTCCTGGCTTGGTTGAACGCACGCTCGAGTGAAGTGATGCTTAAATTGAAGCTATTTGCACTTCGACAAGGAACTGGAATGATCTCGACTCCAATCCATTTGATGTCCTCATCAGGACTGCATATTTTGTTCATATTATTGTCCTTTACACTTTAATTTATATTTAATTTATCCCACCGATATGCCCTAAGGTTTAGCCTAATTAAACAAACTCCTCTTGAGGTTTGAAAATTTTCAAAAACTTCTCCATGATTACCCACATGTTTGGCCCAACGCATGCTTTAGTGAAGCATTTATTGACCAATAAATGTCGAGGTTTAGAAAAGGGTATTCATAAAGAAATTAAAGACGTCGAAATTCATTGATCCAGATGTAAATTTTAACCGGGGAAGTTTTTTGTAATTTCTCAAATGTTACGGAAAGTTCATGTGACTAGGCCAAACTTCAATGCATGCCAGCGTAATTATGTACCTGGTGGAATGTAGTTGATGTAGCATAGAATTACCCAAAGGAGGATCCAAGACTTACGTAGGACAATAAGGGGGAAAATTGCAAAATCGGTAAACCAACTACCCCAGTTTAGCCGATCTGGTACACTAAGTTTCCGTCGAGCAAATTTACCCCACAACTCTTAAAAAATAGCAATTTTGTGCGAATTTTTGCCAGAATAATTGAAACCTACCGGAAACCACTTGTGGTTTTACGTGTGACCTAGCCAAAACTGCTTATGTGTATTTTCATCCTAAATGGCACATCCAACTTTGCATAGTCATATTCTGAACATCTAAAAGTAAATAAATTTGATAAATAATAATAACATTGGGAGGTCCCACAAAAAACCATCCAATGGGCAAGTTTATTTTTTAATTGGGAAAATTACATTAGATTATCTTATTAATTTTTTTTTATTTTGTTAATATTTATAGATTCAAGGGATTATTATGAATATTTTTATGCTTAAACTATATTAAAAATATTATTTATAATTTATATGTATAATCAATAAATTTTGTTCTTGTTTTATATAACATTTAATATATATTTTCAATTAGTCATTAGATGTAAATTATTTATTAGTTTAATAAATACTAATATTTGTTAATATTCATAGATTGAAAGAACTCAATTTGTTAATAAATATTTGTTTTTATTAGTGTGCAATATATATTTTAATTTTTAAGGGAAATATATGTATAAATACATAGACACACATGTATATTATATACAAATTATTTATATGGAAAATTGGAAATACATAAAAATACAGACATACACCACAAAATAACAGAGGTGGAGAATTGAACGGAAATTGGTCTCCTACCCCATCAACCATAATAGCCCAACTCACCACATCCCTTTCAGGCATTTTGTCAAACAGATTCTGTGCCATTTTCATCTTCCCATTCTTGGCATAGCAATCAATCATAAGAGTCCAAGAAACCAAGTCTCTTTCAGGCATTTTAT
This sequence comes from Lantana camara, assembly GCA_037501455.1. Classification (NCBI taxonomy): domain Eukaryota; kingdom Viridiplantae; phylum Streptophyta; class Magnoliopsida; order Lamiales; family Verbenaceae; genus Lantana; species Lantana camara. The sequence continues at coordinate 93,363,148 of CM074857.1, read as the reverse complement.
CAAACGGTTCCCGAGCGAGCTCAAACCCGTTCTCTAATTTCAGATAACTCCCAATCATGGTGTTCCCAGAAACCAAATTCTTCATCTTTAACGACATTACGTCGAACAATTCGTGAGCTAAACCCACCATCCCGCAATTCACATACCCATCAATCATCAAATTATACGAAAACGAATCCTTCCTAATCATTCTATCAAACACTTGTCGCCCAAACTGAACAATCCGGCATTTAATTACATAGATATCAAACAGTTATGCAGAAACAAATCTGACCCCAATCCAAATTTCACCATCAACCCATGAATCTGCACCCCATCACTACTCAACCAATGCAATCTCAAACACGATTTCAATACCAAGGAAAACGAATCTCTTTTTCACAGAGCTGGCTCCTCACTATTCGGGGCTACACCACCGCCGTGTCCCACCCTAGTAATTTCAAGATCTAGATTTTTGTGTGAATCTTGTTTTAGATTTAGATCTGTGTGTGTTTAGTGTATATATGGGGCTTTCTTCTGTGTATGTATTTTTTGATAGCGGTGACAAGGCGGTTTTGGTAGCAGTGGTTGCGGCGGCACCGATGGCAAGGCGGTCCCGACCGCAGTGACAGTGGCGGCGCCGATGGTAGTGATGGGGAAGATGAAGATGAACAAAATAAAAATAAAGACATAATATATAATACACATACAACAAAATATATATTATAAATTAAAATATATAATAAATATGTGTATTAATGAACGTATATATATACATATATATATGTATTATAATAATAATAATTATGAAGTTGGGGTTTTAAAAAAAAAATAAAAAAAATTGTTGCCTTCAAGTTCATTTATGGCTGAATATATTTTTTTATAAAACAATTAATGTATGCCACGTTTATGTCCACATGGTGTGTGGTTTTTGACATGTCATGGTGGTTTTGCCACATCTGAATAAAAAATTTGAGTTGGCATTTTTTACTTGGCACTTGTGCAAATGGATCGGGTCATCGTCAGGTTTAGGCTTATTTGGGTAAATTTGGTATTATTTTGTTATTTTTTATGAGTTATGGGGTAAATTTGCTCGTCGGAAACTTAGTGTACCAGATCGGCTAAACTGGGGGAGTTAGTATACCGATTTTGCAATTTTCCCAGAAATGCATTTCCTGGATCAGCAAGAGAAGACAAAAATTTCCATTACAGTGGTTGCAATAGCTGTAAGAACTAGTTGTGTTGGTTTGAAAATTTGTGATCCTCTCAGGACATGAGACATGAACCCTGATAGCCTGATTTTTTTTTAAAAAACAACAACAACAACAACATGTAAATGCTTCCAAAATATCATAATTTTAAAAGGCGAGAGGCGAGGGGCGGGCGAGAGGGTACTTTTTCAAGGCGAGATGCGTGTTAGGAATAATGCCCTAGAAAGCCGATTGTATATCCGCTTTGTGCTTTTCCTTATTGTAATCGCAGACAATCTTTGAATGAAATAACGAATTGAGGCAACACTTCTTTATATGCTCTTGTTTGGTATGCGTTTACTTTAGCTGTGCATGTATGAGAACTCCCCTAATCCTGATGACTTTAGGACTCTACCATTTAGGTGAAATGGTTCATGAAACGAGCCCTATATCACATAAGTCATGATTAGTAAAATACTCCAAGCCGATGAGTCTTACAGACAGTGGGAGTGTCAACCTGACTCCTCTAAGGCTTGCTTGTGGGATCACGCCCTTAAGAAGGACCACCTTGTTTCATGGAGGTGCAAAGTGTATAGTTGATACGTGCGTGATGCATGAGGGTGCTTACTTTAATAAGTAAGTTCACTGAGGTGCCCCGTGTGAGAACATTCCTAAATGGGAAAGGGAGTTTCTATTTTAGGAAATAGAAACTTCCAGATTAGGAAATATCTCACGAGTCATTGATGTGATTAATTGATCCTTAGACTTGAGGTTCCTTGTCACTTTATGAGTTAACTCTGTAGTCTTAGGTATAAGCTTTAAAGGGTGTCGCCTTAGACAACTGATTCAAGGCTTATGCTGGGGCTGCACAAGTGATTCATGAAAGTGAATGAGAATCAAGAAAGGACCTACACTTGCATTTGCAAGGTGATCTCTTATTGTGTAAGTCATTCATATGCCATATGGAGTCCTTGGCCAAGGCAGTAGATCAAGACATCAAGAAAAGGGTTTCTTGGATTGAGATCAAATGGATATGAAACGCACTTAGCTTTAAGACCGGATTATTAGGGTTCTGATTATTCCCTTACCCTAGATCTTGGTTGAGAGATAGTAAGTAGGAGGATTGTATCTCAAATGAATCAATGACTTAAAGGTTCTGTCGAATCCGAACATTCCAATTCAGCTAGGGGTTAAACACCTGTTGCTAGACTATGGTCGTTTAATCTGTGGACTGATTAATTAATTAGTGAATTAATTAATTGGGGTCACTGCTAATTGAATTGAGAACCTAGAGGGTCACACACAACAACTTGGTTACATGAGTTAAGGCTTAAAAATGATTAAACGAGTTAATCGGGCCTAGAGGGTTCCACACGTGTGAAACCACACGTGTGGCTCACGTGAGTGACACGTGTCCTTGTGACACGTGTCCCACACGTGAGAAAATATGTATATATTGTATATATATTAAATAATTAAATGTGTTAATTATTTAATAGACTTTGGTTTAATTTTGAATTAAAAAGAAAGTCTAATTTTGGAGAAAAATGATCTAGTTAATTAATTATGAATTAATTAATTAGATAAAATAAGTTATTTATTTTAAATAAATAAAGTATAAAATTATCCAAAAATAGTTTGGATATTTTTAGCTCTCTTGAAAGTTGACTTGAGTTAGAATTCAAAGTCAAAGTCAAAATTACTCGATGATCAAGTAATAGGAGAGAGAGAGAGACCAAAATCCTAACCCATAAAGGACTAGGAATTTCGGCACTCCCTCTATTATATATAGGGGAGCTCGAGCTCCTTTAGGAGCTAATTGACAATTCTTTTGGTTCATGTGTTGAACACCTTCCTTTCTCCAAGATTAAATAAAACCCTAGGTTAAGCCTAAACACTAACTAGAGAACTAGCATCCTTACTAGTTAGATTGTGATCAAGTTGGTGGACTTTCTCTAGAGACTTCAAGTTAGAAGTTTGAAGATTCGAGCTTTACCAAAGGAGAGGGGATCAAGCCGCGAGAAAAGCGTTCTTGGGTGGCTTGAAACACTTCAAGAAAGAATAAAAGAAAAGTAAGTTTTCTATCTCTACGAATTTGGTTACACGATTGCGAGTCCAAGGTCCTTTTGTTGGGAAAAATTTTTAAATTCCGCTGCTTTCTGATTCGTGTTTTCCAACAAGTGGTATCAGAGCCACCTCGTAAATTGTGTTTCTGATTCGTCTCAATTATACTGAATTTGGTAGAAATTCTTAGGCTTGATGCGATTGAGTATTTGTAATTGTTTTAGAAAGCCTGAATTACGAAACTGTATTTTTTCCTGAAAGTTTCTGAAAATTGGTTTTTGCAAAATTTAATTTTTGAAAACTATTTTAGATTTGAAACTGTATAAACTGTTTTTGGATTTCTTGGATTGGTTTTGCTTTTGAACGAAAACACGAAACGAAAACCCGGATTACGAAGAACACGCGAAACCCCGCTCGCGAAGGCGTCGCGCGCGCGGGCTTCGCGCGCCACCGCCCGCCTGGCCTAGGCGTGCGCAGGGCATCCGCCCAGCACCCTCCCGCAACTGTGCAGGAGGCCTTCCGGGCACGCCTAGCCGTGCTCGCCCACACACGCCCGCACTCGGTCGGGAGGAGTGCGCGTGCAGCAAGGCCGCGCGTGCGCCTGCATCGCGCACGGCTCTTCTCGCGTACGGGCCCCGTTTTTCCGTAATCCGTGTTTTTCGTGTTTCGTGCAATCCAGTCCCAATTTTTATTTTAATTTTTAAAATTTTATTTTTTGAATATTTATTTTAATTTTTGAATAAAACTTAAAAATTGGGATTTTTGAGAAATTGAAACGGTTTATATTTTGGGAAAATACAATCTTTGATAAAATTATTAATTTTCAGAAATTAGTTGGAATTTTATTTGTTTTGGTAATTTGGGATTTATTGACAACTTTTATAAATAAGACTCGCATCAAGTCGTGTTTTAAGTCATTAGGACTTGAAACGAGAATTTTAATTTATTGGCTAAATTTAAATTCCGCAAAAGCATGTTAGGTGATCATGGGTTTAGATCTATGTATGGTTTTAATTTATGCACATGGATGGTTTAAATTGGGGTTGGAGCCCTATAGTTGCGTTTTTCAATTGAGGTTGGAGCCTCACTTATGTGTGTAATGTTATGTGATTTATTATGTGGCTTTCCATATTACTGTTTTTGAGGCCGGGGTATGCCCCGTGTAATTGTCTAAGGCCAATATGAAGATTGAGCCTTATTACTTTATGTCCTTTTCTTTTTATTGTAATTTGAGAGTAGAGATAGGTGGTGAGGTTTTATTTTCATTTTGGAGACAATGCACCCATGGAGTAAGATGTACCACATTCAAGTAACAAGGAGGCCATAAGTGAAGACCCCTCAAAATGTTAGGGAGGGGAATCTCAATTGTTAAATGTAATAGAGATAGGGATCGTATTTTGTTACCGCTTTCCCTTATGTGATTTAAACTGTTTATGTGGCATGTATGTTAGAACTTGTGATTGTGGAGTGGTTCCCACATATCACGCATAAGATAGGTAGAACCCATGATCATTACATGTTAGTATCATGCTAGGACATGTTATCTGTTTATGTGCTTGTTTGAAATGCATTTAAGTGTACTTGCATTAATCAAGACTAATAAAATTGGATAACATATATGTTGGTGAGGTCGAACCGGACAACTCTCCGGTTGATTCGAAAATTCCCATTAAATATTAAGCTAATTTCGAACAAATAGGTGTTTAATTTGAGATGCAAATTTTGAATTAAATTCCTAGCATTCCATCAATAGGTTTTAAGTTTAGTAAGTGAAGCTAGTTATTGTCTGTGAGTCGTGGGATAGCTAGTGGAGCTTATTAGCTCTTAGTTACCTAATTGATCATTTTAAATGATCAATATTTCGTGGTCAATTTTAGCAAGGGCGATGTCCGCGAGTCGTGGGTCGTTCGAACTAAGTTTTGGTCATGATCTTATGATTGATGGGTCTAACTTAACGCCTAAGTAAATATGGATGTCGCACGAGTCGTGGGTCCATATTGAAAGATAGGTGATGCAAAAACAATTACTAAGAGTTCTAAAGGTGTTAGAATTGGTAAGTTGTACCTACCTAGGGTTCTTACTTAGAATGTCCGCGAGTCGTGGGTTCGAAGGTAAAATGCCTAGGATCTTAGTACCCATTGGGAAACGTGTTCCTCTTAGAACTTTGGGAATTATAGATTTTTGAAAAACAGTGGGAGCTACATTAGATTAAAGACCTTATCTTTTGTATATCGTTATAATTCAGCATGCTCACTAGTTCTCTGTTTTACCATTTAGGTCGTAGATTATGTGATTCTCTACGTGTTTTGAAATGGCAACCAAAAACCCTCTTGTATCGATCCTCGAGTCAAACAAGTTGACTGGTCCCAACTATTCTGATTGGCTGAGGAATCTAAAAATCATTTTAGATTCTGAGAAGAGAACTTATGTTCTCTTCGAAGGGGAGCCTAGTCCCGAAGGGGACGCTCCCACTCGGGCTGAGCGAGAAGCGATTCAGAAGTGGAAGGATGATAATCTCCAAGCCCGTTGCCTTATGTTGGCTAACATGTCTCCGGACTTGCAAAGGCAACATGAGGCCATGGAATTTGCTTGGGAGATTTACGACCACTTAGAGCAACTTTACCGCCCTCATGAACGTGTTACAAGGTATAACACTTCAAAGGAATTGTTCCACTTAAGAATGAGGGAAGGTTCAAGTGTCCATGAATATGGACTCAAGTTTCTTGCCCTTACTGAGAAACTTGCCTCCATGGACATGCCACTGAAAGATGAGCTTTCAGTGGATTTGTTGCTAGCTTCGCTCCCTCCATCATTCAACCCATTTGTCCTTAACTTCAATATAAATCATGCTGGTGCTACTGTAGCTGAGCTGATTAGTCAGCTTGTGACTGCTGAAAGCACGATCAAGAAGGACAATAAGGTTTTGATGGTGAATGCTTCATCTTCCTCTTCTGGGCCTTCTAAAGGTAAGGGCAAGAAAGCCCAAAAGAAGAAGAAGAAACCCCTTAGGCCCACTGGTGGCGTTTCGAAGGGGAAGGCCCAAAAGAAGAAGCGTGATCAGAAAGAGGATGTTTGCTTCCATTGTGGCAAAGCGGGACATTGGAGGAGAAACTGCCCAGAGTACAAGGCTACTCTAAAGAAAGGTATCTTTCTCGTTGAAATAAATCTTTCTATTAATTCTAGTTCTTGGGTACTTGATACCGGTTGTGGAACTCATATCTGTAATGATGTACAGATGCTAAGTGAAGTCCAACAACTAAAAGAAGGAGAATGTATCTTGAAGATCGGCGATGGCTCAAACGTTGAAGCTCAAGCTTTAGGCACAATTAGATTAGATTTAGGTAGTTTTGAGTTAGTCTTAAATAAAGTCCTTTGTGTACCGAGCATTATTCGTAATATAATTTCTGTTCCAATTTTAGATTGTGAAGGTTATGAAACTTATATTAAGAATGGTAAATACTTTATCAAACGGAACAACTCTTCCGTTCACATCGGTACTCTAAGTAATGGACTTTATCTAACTCAGAATATCAATATTATGAATATAAAACGAGAAACGAAGCGTAAGAGAGATGACAAAGTTTCAGCTCCCTTATGGCACGCTAGGTTAGGACACATTTCCAAGAACAGAATTAGCAAGATAAACACTTTAGGATCATTCTCTGAAAATGATCTTAAGGAGTTAACTCCTTGCGAATCTTGTCTCAAAGGAAAGATGTCCAAAGTTCCTTTTAAAGGAACTGTGGAACGTGCCACTAAGGTTTTGGATTTGATCCATACTGATGTTTGTGGATCTCTTAGTGTAAGCACTAGAAACAATCATCAGTATTTCATAACCTTTACTGATGACTTTAGTCGGTATGGTTATGTATACTTAATGAAGTATAAATCTGAAGCTTTTGAGAAATTCTTAGAATTTCAAATGGAGGTTGAGAACCAAACTGGTCACAAGATCAAAGCACTTCGATCTGATCGAGGAGGCGAGTATCTTAGTGAAGAATTCCTTAATCATCTCAAAGATAATGGGATTATCTCTCAGTGGACTCCTCCGGGAACTCCTCTGCATAATGGAGTTTCTGAGAGAAGGAATCGAACCTTACTTGATATGGTTCGTTCCATGATGAGTTTCACTGACTTACCACCTTCTTTCTGGGGTTATGCCCTAGAAAGTGCAGCAAAGATTTTGAATCTAGTTCCCTCTAAGTCAGTCCCTAAAACGCCCTATGAAATGTGGCATGGTAAAATCCCTAGCTATTCTTACTTAAGAATTTGGGGTTGTCCTGCTTACGTGAAGAGGACAGTGGGAGATAAGTTAGAATCTCGTTCTAACTTATGCTACTTTGTAGGTTATCCTAAGGAATCCATAGGATACTACTTCTATGATCAATCTGAGCAAAAGGTGTTTGTTTCCAGAAATGCCATTTTTCTTGAGGAACCGTTCCTTAAAGAAAAGAAAGGAAAGATCATAGAATTAGAAGAAGTACAAAGTGATCCCACACCACCCACTGAAGAAACGTCTCCTCCTGATCAACCACAACCAATCACGAATTTCGATACACACGAAAATCCTCCTCTGAGGCGTTCTGAACGCACTCCTAGACAGCCGGAGAGATGGTATGGATTCTTCCATGAAATCTCTCAAAAGGATAATGATCCTTTAACATATGAGGAGGCACTTTCAGATTCTGACTCTGAACAGTGGATAGAAGCCATGAAATCCGAAATGGACTCCATGAACTCCAACCAAGTTTGGACCTTGGTAGATTTGCCTGATGGGGTCAAACCCATAGGTTGCAAATGGATCTTTAAGAGAAAGCTTGGAGTTGATGGAAGCATTGCAGCCTACAAAGCAAGACTGGTTGCAAAAGGATTCACTCAAAGACCCGGCATGGACTTTGACGAAACCTTCTCACCAGTTGCAATGCAAAAGTCTATTCGGATCATGCTTGCCATTGCTGCATATTATGACTATGAGATATGGCAAATGGATGTGAAAACTGTCTTTCTCAATGGTGACATTGATAAAGACATTTATATGGAACAACCCATAGGTTTCACATTCAGTGGGAGTGAGCAAAAGGTTTGCAAACTCCAAAGATCAATCTATGGATTGAAACAGGCTTCTAGGAATTGGAACATTCGATTTGATGAATCGGTCAAAGCGTTTGGCTTCATCCAAATTTCGAATGAATCATATGTGTATAGAAAGGAATTGGAGACCTCAGTGCAATTCTTAGTACTTTATGTTGATGACATCCTTCTTACTGGGAATTCGAAGGATGACATGAAAGTGACTAAGTTATGGTTATCGAACCAATTCGAGATGAAAGATCTTGGTGATGCGTCCTATATCCTTGGAATTAAAATCTATAGAGATAGATCTAGAAGGTTAATAGGACTATCACAGTCGATGTACATTGACAAAGTATTGAAGAGATTCAATATGGAGTCAGCAAAGGTTAAGAACCTTCCTATGAGTGTAGGAACATGTCTTTCAGAGAAGATGTGTCCTAAGACTAACCTTGAGAAGGAAAGAATGACTCATACACCTTATGCATCAGCAATAGGTAGCATAATGTATGCAATGTTATGTACTCGACCGGATGTGGCTTATGCACTTAGTGTAACAAGTCATTTCCAATCTGACCCTGGAGATGGTCACTGGGCTGCCGTGAAGAATATTCTTAAGTACTTGAAAAGTACTAAAGATTTATTCTTAGTTTACGGAGGTCAGAAAGATCTTAATGTCGGAGGATACTGCGATGCAAGCTTTGCATCTGACTTAGATGATTTTAAGTCAATGTCAGGATACATTTTCTGCCTAAACGGCGGAGCAGTGAGTTGGAAGAGTTCCAAGCAAACAACCACTGCAGATTCGACCACTGAGGCCGAATACTTAGCTGCAAATGATGCAGCTAAGGAAGGTGTTTGGATTAGAAACTTCATTCAAGAATTGAATGTTGTTCCTAGAATGAAAGACCCCATTTCTGTGTTTTGTGACAACACTGGGGCGGTTGCTCAAGCAAGAGAACTAAGATCTCACCAACGGACCAAGCACATTATGAGGAAGTATCACCTAATCCGTGATATTATCAAAAGAGGAGATGTGCAAATTGAGAGGGTCACATCAGCAGAGAACGTGGCAGATCCACTTACTAAACCCCTTAGTCAAGAAGCTTTCCAAGGTCATCTTCGAAAGATGGGACTTAGAGTAGCTTTAGAATGGCTTTGACGGGCAAGTGGGAGATTGTTAGGAATAATGCCCTAGAAAGCCGATTGTATATCCGCTTTGTGCTTTTCCTTATTGTAATCGCAGACAATCTTTGAATGAAATAACGAATTGAGGCAACACTTCTTTATATGCTCTTGTTTGGTATGCGTTTACTTTAGCTGTGCATGTATGAGAACTCCCCTAATCCTGATGACTTTAGGACTCTACCATTTAGGTGAAATGGTTCATGAAACGAGCCCTATATCACATAAGTCATGATTAGTAAAATACTCCAAGCCGATGAGTCCTACAGACAGTGGGAGTGTCAAACGACTCCTCTAAGGCTTGCTTGTGGGATCACGCCCTTAAGAAGGACCACCTTGTTTCATGGAGGTGCAAAGTGTATAGTTGATACGTGCATGATATATGAGGGTGCTTACTTTAATAAGTAAGTTCACTGAGGTGCCCCGTGTGAGAACATTCCTAAATGGGAAAGGAAGTTTCTATTTCAGGAAATAGAAACTTCCAGATTAGGAAATATCTCACGAGTCATTGATGTGATTAATTGATCCTTAGACTTGAGGTTCCTTGTCACTTTATGAGTTAACTCTGTAGTCTTAGGTATAAGCTTTAAAGGGTGTCGCCTTAGACAACTGATTCAAGGCTTATGCTGCGGCTGCACAAGTGATTCATGAAAGTGAATGAGAATCAAGAAAGGACCTACACTTGCATTTGCAAGGTGATCTCTTATTGTGTAAGTCATTCATATGCCATATGGAGTCCTTGGCCAAGGCAGTAGATCAAGACATCAAGAAAAGGGTTTCTTGGATTGAGATCAAATGGATATGAAATGCACTTAGCTTTAAGACCGGATTATTAGGGTTCTGATTATTCCTTTACCCTAGATCTTGGTTGAGAGATAGTAAGTAGGAGGATTGTATCTCACATGAATCAATGACTTAAAGGTTCTGTCGAATCCGAACATGCCAATTCAGCTAGGGGTTAAACACCTGTTGCTAGACTATGGTCGTTTAATCTGTGGACTGATTAATTAATTAGTGAATTAATTAATTGGGGTTACTGCTAATTGAATTGAGAACCTAGAGGGTCACACACAACAACTTGGTTACATGAGTTAAGGCTTAAAAATGATTAAACGAGTTAATCGGGCCTAGAGGGTTCCACATGTGGCTCACGTGAGTGACACGTGTCCTTGTGACACGTGTCCCACACGTGAGAAAATATGTATATATTGTATATATATTAAATAATTAAATGTGTTAATTATTTAATAGACTTTGGTTTAATTTTGAATTAAAAAGAAAGTCTAATTTTGGAGAAAAATGATCTAGTTAATTAATTATGAATTAATTAATTAGATAAAATAAGTTATTTATTTTAAATAAATAAAGTATAAAATTATCCAAAAATAGTTTGGATATTTTTAGCTCTCTTGAAAGTTGATTTGAATTAGAATTCAAAGTCAAAGTCAAAATTACTTGATGATCAAGTAATAGGAGAGAGAGAGAGACCAAAATCCTAGCCCATAAAGGATTAGGAATTTCGGCACTCCCTCTATTATATATAGGGGAGCTCGAGCTCCTCTAGGAGTTAATTGACAATTTTTTTGGTTCATGTGTTGAACACCTTCCTTTCTCCAAGATTAAATAAAACCCTAGGTTAAGCCTAAACACTAAGGCCTCGTTTACTTCTTCAGAAAATGGGGTGTTAGCTTATTTATACTCCAAAATCTGCCGTTTACTTTGAAGAGGCCGCAGCCCGTAAAATCCGTACAAGCCTGTAGGCGCCTCATGTTTTTGACACTGCTGCGAGACATGGGAATTTGGCGTGTTCCACCAGACACGGCTACAAGCCTCAGATGGGATTTACAGATCTGTCCAATAGTTGAGGTAAATTACATCACTTTGCCACTGAAATCAATTCCCTCCAATTTTTTGCTTTCGTTTCCCGCTGGCGCCGATTTTTTTGTGCCCTAAAATTGAATGATATACAAGGGTTGAAATCTCTGAAACCTCCCATTGATACTCAGCTTCAAGAAACCGCACAAGGAAATTCTTATTTTCTTGCACTTTACTATCTTCAAATTTTTCCCCTTTTTTTTTTTTCCATTGTTAACCATTTCATCTTATTGCGTGCAGGTTACTGTTTTTGAAACTAGTTTATCCTTACAAAACACAGCAAATTTCGCAACATTGAGGTAACAAGAGCACAGCTTTATGTTGGTATTTGCAAAGTTGTTGTATAATTTCTAATTCTTGCACAAAAGGTTTTTTTTTTCCAATTTTTTTTTTAATTATTAGCCACTATGGATTGGTTGTATGACATTGAATCCTTGTTATGTTGGTATTGGCCGAGTTTGTTGATTATTCCTATTTCCTGCAGAAAAGGTTCTTGTTTTTGGGTTATTATTTGGTATTAATCAGTATGCATTGGTTATATGAGATTGAAGTCATGTTTTGTTGGCATTTGCAGAGTTGTTGTTGAGTGTTTCTAACTATTGCATAACAGGTTCCTTTTCTTTGGTTTTTTTTTATTTTGGTTGGAATTACTCACTATTTATAGGTTATATGAGATTTAATCTTTGTTATGTTGCTATTGGAAACGTTGTTGATTATTTCTAATCCTTGAACAAAAGGTTTTCTTTTTCTTTTTCTTTTTTGGCCGTAAGTAAAATGTTAAAGTACAATTGACTTCATGTTAACGTTTTAAAACTTGTCTGAGCTTTGTTTTGATATCTTTCACATAGTTGAAGCATGGATTTGTTCATGGATGAGGATGAAGCAATTGTAGCCTTGGAGATTATTCGAGTCCAAGTTGTTAATGTGTTGCTGCTCACTTACCTAGTTTTGCAAAGTGGTATGTTAGATGAAAGTTGTCGACGTCGATGTTCTAGACAATACAGTATCCTATCTAGAATTCCTTCTCAAATTGATCATTTGAATGGTTTAGTAAGACTTTCTGAGACAGATTGCATAGACCAACTAAGATTGGGTAGGAACGCCTTTGCTAAACTTTGTATAGTGCTACAAGAACGGGGTGGTTTACGTGCAACTCGGGGGGTTTCTATAGCTGAACAAGTGGCTATATTTCTTAGTGTACTTTCACATCATCAAAAGGTTCGGGTGGTTAAATTGTCATTTACCCGCTCCGGTAGAACAGTTAGTTGTTACTTTAATAGTGTCCTAAATGCTGTTCTGAGGTGTTATGAGCTGTTTGTCGTTAAGCCAATTCCTGTCCCGGCTGACTACGATGACGAGAGGTGGAAATGGTTTAAAGTGAGTTATTTGCACATGATTTCTCTTTTACATTAAATCATTAATTGGTTTTTCATGAAAATAATCAATTTTTTCCCTCATTTAAATTAGGGATGTTTGGGTGCCTTAGATGGAACATACATACCGGTTAGAGTTTCTACTTCCAATCAAGCCCGTTATCGTAGTAGGAAAGGGATTGTTTCGGTTAACACATTAGCAGTTTGTGACCGTAATTTGAACTTTGTCTACGTTCTTACTGGATGGGAGGGTTCCGCTGCTGATGGGAGGGTATTGAGAGATGCTATTCATAGAACAAATGGCTTAAAAGTACCACGAGGTTAGTGGTTAAATTTTCTTCCCAGTTGACTGATTTTTTCTGCCTTCCGAATATGACACATATGTTTAAACTATTGTTAGGAAACTACTATTTATGTGATGCGGGCTACACAAATGGGGAGGGATTCCTTGCTCCTTATAGAGGTGTGAGGTATCATTTGAAAGAATGGGGTCCCGGGTCCACTAAACCTCAAAATCATCGTGAATTATTCAATCTCCGTCATTCGAAAGCTAGGAATGTTATAGAGAGGTCCTTTGGAATTCTAAAGATTCGGTGGGGTATTCTTCGTAGTCCATCATTTTATCCAATCGAGACGCAAAACAAAATCATTATTGCTTGTTGCCTTCTACATAATTTCATCCGCCTTGAGATGACAATAGACCCATTGGAAGCCTTAGTCCCCGAGGAGCCGGAGGTAGATGAAACTTTGGGAGAATATGTGGAACATATTCAGACTACTCAAGCTTGGACCAATTGGCGCGATAATCTAGCTCAAACTATGTACAACGAATGGCGTGGAAACTAGCTATGTTTTTGTTGAATACTATATTTTATTTTTTCTTCATGTTAGTTTGTGTAAACTAATTTCAGACACGTGGGACTGTCATTAGAATTATGAAATTTGTACTTGAAAAGTTCTTAGTTTGTCTATCAACCTTGAAATTCTGTTATGAAACTTTGTATTCCATTTTTTTTCAGAAGTATGAATGGTTTGATAATGATTAATGAATTTAATGGTTTGGTTTTTTATCAGTCATATTTATTCTGTTGGCAAGTTTATAAATTTTTCATATTTAATTAAGTCATTCTTACAGCAAAGATTTTGGTAATTACATGCTAGTTTGTCATTACTGTGTGATCTCATAAGGCAAACATTCTGGCATTTAGATGCATGTTCATGTACAGTTGGGAATTTTGGAAGTTCAGGTTCCATTTTTTTTTTCCATGCTTGAATTGTTATATTGTTCAATGTGCCCTTGTTTATTATTGTATTTCTGTGAAATTATTAACATTTTATAGCAATTATTTCTTCCAAATTTAATATAAATGCTAAGGTCTTCTGATATGTTGAGTGATTTTGGTACAGATGAGTTCTCCTCCCAATTATGAGGGAGCAGGAGCCTCTAAAGGAAAAGGTCGTCGAGGCTGGACAATACAAGAGGAAAACAAATTGGTTATGGCCTTCAGAGATATCATAGCAGCCGGGTGGAAGGCGCCGAATGGTTTTCGAAGTGGATTCTTAGTGCAGCTTGAGAATAGGCTGAAGGAATATATACCTAACACAGACCTCAAGGCAGAGCCAAATATCTCGTCGAAGTACACGTCATGGAAGAAGACTTACCACCAAATTTCAAACGCATTGAGCTATAGCGGAATGAATTGGAATTCGACAACATTTACTATTGAAGCTGAGCCATCGGAGTGGGACAGCTTCCTTCAGGTTTTTCCCAACACGTTGCTAAGTACAATATCTGTTATTATTCATTAGATTACGTATGTTGCCAAATTTATTTTGAATATGTATGTCAACTTGGGCCTTAATTCAATAAACATTTCTTATTGCCTTTTCAGCAATTTCCAAACCATGCTTCCATTCGAGGGAAGCCTTTTCCTTTCTATGAGGCTTGGATCGAGATTTACGGCAAGGATCGGGCCACTGGTAATCACGCCATGGATTGGGCGACTGCATCAATGAACACACCTGTTGATCTGACAGAAGATGGCGAAGTTCATCCTGAAGAATCATACCACCCGACTTTGCCCTCTGGTTTGGTTGATGAAGAGGTGAACCAGGACAAATCTAGCGGATCACAACGTGCAGCTACTGCCCCTGTTTCTGGGAAAAAAAAGAGAAAAAGGGAGTCCAAATATGGAGAAGTGGTCGTTGAGGCCATCACCAACTTCTGCACTGAATCAACTAACGCATTGCGCGACGTGGTTAATAGAATTGGCGCTGCGAAAGACACGATTAAGAGGCAAGAGGAAATATTTGATGCAATCGGATCGTTGCCTATGTTCATCGACATTCAAGATCACATTAATGTCTCCAACATGTTGGCCAACAATGCTCAACAAATGAATATGTTTTTTGGAATGCCGGTTGCAGCACGTACGGTGATGGTGCAAATGGCCATCGAAGGCAAGCTTCGCTAATTTACTGCTGTGGATTAAATATTGATTTTGGGCAACTTGAATTAGCATAGAATATGGAAGGGATAGGCTACTGGAAATGTCTCCAGGTTTTGGTTGCTTTATCTAAGCAAAAACTTTAATTCAATGCTGGTGTAATGCTTTTGGATCATTACAAATATTGTTAGGAACTAGTTCTTGAATAGGTAACTTTGTCATGTAGCAGCAAAGTGGTTATTTTCTGGAAGTTTACAAGAACATGTTATGTACTATTGAACAACCAAAAACATCCTGTTTATTTTGTAATATTTGAATGTCTGGGTTCATTGTTGTAATTCAAAAGGAATTTTATTTAGATATGGTAGAATCCAAAGAAACTACGCTGTTGTATTTACAGCACGCCAAACATCAGTGTTATTAGTCCAAAATAGTCTGCACATTACCTTGTCTTTATTTCAACATCAAATTTTATAGCCATTACCTTATTACATATCACAAATACAAATGAGGGGCATTTTGGTATTTTACACCATAAATACTTGAGGAAACAAGAAAAGTAAACAAGTTAAAGTAGTTTTCTTCCAAAAAACAGACCACACAAAAGAACAAGTAAACAAAGGAAATCGACATATAGTGTAACTACACCAACTTACAAAAACATGACTGCCCAAAACCATCTTAGGAAAAGTAAACGAGGCCTAACTAGAGAACTAGCATCCTTACTAGTTAGATTGTGATCAAGTTGGTGGACTTTCTCTAGAGACTTCAAGTTAGAAGTTTGAAGATTCTAGCTTTACCAAAGGAGAGGGGATCAAGCCGCGAGAAGAGCGTTCTTGGGTAGCTTGAAACGCTTCAAGAAAGAATAAAAGAAAAGTAAGTTTTCTATCTCTACGAATTTGGTTACACGATTGCGAGTCCAAGGTCCTTTTGTTGGGAAAAATTTTTAAATTCCGCTGCTTTCTGATTCGTGTTTTCCAACAATGCGAGGCGAGGTGCGGGCGATAAAAAGGCGAACGAGGAGATATAATATAAAATATATATATATATATATATATATAATAAAAAACTATTTTATATTTTAAAAAGTTTATAAGTTCAAATATAACTAATAAATAAGGCTAAACATTACTTATTAGGTAGTGTTTTAGTTTAAATTGAACATTAAAATTAAGCCCATTGAAATAAGTCCATTAGTCTACTTACCGACCCGCATAGCCTCATTTCTCGGCTCCTTCGGGCTCGGTACTTTGTGGATGGGAACTTTTTCGAGGCTAGTTTGGGGACAAGGTCGTCACTCACGTGGCAGAGCATTCTTAGTGCTCGTCCGTTGTTGGAACTTGGTGTAAGATGGAGGATTGAAAACGGGGCGTGTGTTCGAATCTGGGAGGATAAGTGGATCCCGAGACCTTACAATTTCAAGCTGTTATTTAGGCCGGATGGGGATAACAATCTTATTTATGTTAGTCAGCTCATTAATAGCAATGGCACTTGGGATCAGGAGTTGATTCGGGAGAATTTCACGGTTCAGGATGTTGATGAAATTTTGTCAATCCCTCTTGGTAACACCAACAATAGGGGCAAAAGGATTTGGCACCACAACAAAGATGGTAGATATTCGGTAAGGAGTGCCTACACGGTGGCAATAAAAATAGATTTGGATAGTAGAGAGTCGGGCCAATCTTCAGCTAGAAGGGATTGGAAACTTATTTGGAGAAGGAAGATTGCTCTAAAAGTGAAAGTTTTACTATGGAGACTGTGTAGAGGAGCTTTGTCGATGGGAGAAGCTCTAACCCGCAGACATTGTCGGGAGGAAGTGTCTTGTCCTTGGTGTGAGGCGAATCCGGAGTCGTTGGAGCATGTGTTTCTTAGTTGTAATGTGGCTCGTCAGTTTTGGGCAATGACAAATCTACCTTGGAGCATTATCTCGCAGTGGCTTGGGGGTAGTGAGGAGTGGGTGCGATTTATATTAGGAGAAACTTCGGAAGAGGAGGGAGATAAGTTCGCTACATTTGCTTGGTCACTGTGGGGGAACTGGAATAGGCAGTGGTCAGCAAAGGAGGGATTGAAAGCAAGCTCTTTAGTGAATTCAGCAACTAATTACTACCTTGCTGGACGGATTGGAGAGTTGGCAGTTGAACCAAGGGCTTCTATTTCTCACAGATCCCAATGGTCATTTCCAGCGGAGGATGTGGTGAAGATCAACTCAGACGGGGCAAGGTTTGAGCAGACAAAGGAGCTGGGGATTGGCATTGTTGTTCGGGATCATTTAGGAGATTGTCTAGCATGGCGGAGTATTAGGCGTAAGGGACTCTTTGACCCAGAGATTATTGAAGCCTTTGCCATTAAGGAGGCGGCTAAACTGGCAGTCTTCTTTAAATTCCAGAGAGTTGTATTCGAGAGTGATTGCCTTGAGCTTGTCAACAGACTAAATGCTGCTGATGAAGATATGTCTTGCACAGGGAATATTATTGAGGACATAAGGGAACTTCTGGAGCAACTTCCCTCAACATCATTCTCGTTCATCTGACGTGACGGCAACAAGACGGCTCATACTCTTGCTAGATTAGGCATTAATTGCAGTGATGGGGACTCTGAACTCCCCGATTCGATTTTGAAATGTATTTCGGAGGATCGTAGCACTTCGTAGCTTTCTTCCGTCTTTCGTTTCAAAAAAAAAAAAGAAATAAGTCCATCAGTATTCATTAAAATCTCTATTTATCTAAAAGATCTTGAAAAGTTCTATGCAGAAAAAACGGCGAAGAAAAGATGTGACAAGTTCTCTGTGGAAGAAAAGACGACAAATACATATCGCCTGGCCCGAGAAAAAGGCGAGAAAAGGCGTCGCCTTGCATTGCCTCTCGTAATTTGCCTCACCTGGCTTGAGAAAGGCGCCCAACCGGCGGGCCGCCTGAGGCGAGGGAGGCGAACGCCTTTTAAAACTATGCTAAAGATGATTAATATACTCTCTAAAACTATGCTAAAGATGATTAATATACTCTCTATGCAATCATTTAGAACAGATGAACTTTACAGTCTAATCCATTATAGGTTTTATACCTAATTATGGCGTGTAGAAGAAAAAACAACACATTACTGGTTTTCATTCAAGAGGAGATGGAGAAGTAACTTGTACAAGAATCAAAAGCACAGAAGAACTTACCCTTTTCAACTTTAATCCATCAAATGGCTGATATGTAGTGATCCCACTTATGCTCAATTCATGACCTATTAGTGATTCTGATGCATGATCTCAGAGTCTCCCTTCAACCAAATCCGAGGACAACTACATCGACAAAAAAAAAAAAAAAAGGAAGAAAAAGGGAAACATACATTATATCATCACAGCACAGTACATATTAAAAGGATTAAACTTAACCTAATCATCAACAACCACAGAAATATCGCAGGAAATGAAGCAATACCAACTCATACAGAAAAGCGAAACAAAACAGCAAATTTACGATTAATATAGCTTCAACTTGATTCGCAAGCCATCGAAACAGGAATCTTGAATAGAATAGCTTATATTTGGACTCAAACTTATTCTGCAGATGCAGAATCATAAGAACTCACACCAAATTTATAAATTTAGTAAATTACAAAGAGGGTATGAACCAAAATGGAGGACAAACAGGACACGGGGACGATTCGTATTCTAAAGTAAACTTCGTAATTCGGCAATCTTCCAAGTTACAGCAGCCCATATCCAATCTACATACTCCCCCCCGGAGGCACCCATGGACGAAGATCGTCAATAAAATATATATGATTAGATTTGAGTACTTGATATTCCGAAACATAATCCAATGATATTGATGTGTTGTTCCCGACAAAAATAACACTATCACCCAAACTTGTAATCCGCTTATAAGATCCACTGATCAAATCCAATTCATGAACATGAAATATCATCTCAACATATCTCCTATCCACCACAAGCAATCGACCTTCAGATCCCACAACATAAAAATTATGAAGATATGAAAATTCAGATGCTATCTCGGCTACCAATCTACGTGATGGAGTATCGTTATGACGACGACAGGCTGAAAATTTAAAACCCCAAACTTCACCAAGAGTGTTGATGCCATAAATCTGATCCTGGTAATAAATCACATCGTTAAATGCTTGTTCTTCATTTTCTACTATAGTCCACTGTGTTTCCCCTGATTTCCAATAACTTAATCGCCTACGACCGTAGCTGCATTGGACATTCATCAACACAAAATCCGACGATTCTGAAGGGTCCGCCGACAACGCTGAACCTCTTTTGTTAAAAATATGTCCATGTCGTGTCCAAGGAGGAAGACGTACCACAGATCGGGAAATCGGATGGACCAAATTCATTGCTCCACTGTCTAGACATGCTGTGAGTAACCAGCCGTAATTTAATCCGATGCTGCTCCATTTATTTGCCTTCTCTAGGATGTATAGATTATTTGTCAATTCCTTGGCTTTGGAGAGACTGTATATTTGTTGGCGACCATCACCTGCCTTCTCCGGCACGAGCAGCCATGGAATCTGGCGGTGTAAACACTCTTGTTATTGATGACAATCTCCTTCCATGATTTGCAGACTGATCCGAAAACTACCACATCTTCTATGAACTTTACTTTTTTGAGGATTGAAACGATTGAGTCATAGGGAAGCGCCGCCAAATCGGCCATGGAAACCCTGCTTCTTGGACAGGCTGAATTATGCGTTTGAGAGTTTTATTCGTGATGTTACCCTTTGGACATCCTAAACCCATCGAATCTGTTTCCTTTTCTAGATTCCCAATTCGCTCGAATTCCTCCTGACTTGAAATACGGATCTTCTAATCTATTTAGTGCTGTATTCCAAACTCCATACACATTGGCTAAGGGACACGTATAAGATTTTATCAAAAATTTTAACTGATAGATTTATAATATTAACAGATAATAATTTTTTTATATATACTAGTAGTCGCACGTGGAATAAAATTATTATAGTTTTGTATAATATATGTATTAGATTATATATCTTATTAAAAGAACTGTTAGTTTTATTTGGACATTTAAAGAATATATTTTCATAAAATTTAAATATTTTCACAAATTTCCTAATTGAGACATTATTTTTTTATTTAATTTTTTGGAATAAGTTTTATCGAATTAGTTTACTACTAAACATACAAAATAAGTATCTATATTCTATATTATTATTATATTAAGTGAGAGGGACAGATGAAAACGGTTTTTGGTGTCGTGGATTTTTCTCTTTTCTGCCCCTCCACTCCTAAACTTTTTTATTTTCTGCAATAGTTTTATCTTTTAAATTATTTATTTATTTATTTATGTATTATCTCTAAACTTTATTTTCTCTTACATCTCGATAATCTTTTTCTTTTAATAACTTTTATATATTCTTATTATCTCTTGTTTTTTTTTTTTTACTAATATAATATTATATATTAAATTTATTTCTCATAATTTTATAATTATTTAATTTTTATTAATATAAAAATTTTAACTTTAATTTATTTTAATAATAATATTTTGTTTTTTGGCGCGCACATCGAGTGTACGTCATTACTAGTAGTAACTAAAAACAGTACAACTTTCTAAGGGCAAAACCTTCTCGGAAAATTAATTTTTATCCTAGCTTCGTTTTATGTATTTTCTCTTATTTTTCCAAATTCTAAACGCTTACTACTTTGATTTTATACGTTTAAACGCTAAGTGTTTATAATCATCGAAAAGCTCTTTGGATTCTCTTTCTTTTGTAATTTTTCCCATTTCAAAGTAAGATCTAGAGATTCCTCTACGTTTTTTATTATTATTTAGCCCTATTTTACAATTATTTTGTGATGATGTATTTATTAGGTTATACATGTATACATATGCACTTACATCACTTATACACCTAGCTATACACCTTAACACTCTATAATTATACACCTAGCTACCCTACAACCTTAGTCACTACCCTAAGAAATTAGGAATGCCGAAAATCAAAGTATAGGGGGCAATCCACCCCAAGGGCCAAAGGACGCCGGGGGGGAGGAATCTGTAACACGTCTTCTTTCATGAAGGGAATATTCTAAAAAGATACCGTCGGAAACGTCGTAAAGGGGGAAATCACCCAAAATCAAAGGATAGAGGGCAATCCGCCCCAAGGACCAAGGGGAGGGGGGGGTATGTGATTTACCCTAATAAAAAATAATATGTTTTTGGTTTTGTTACAGAATATTGAACGCAAAAAGTATGATAGAAGGGACGGGGATGCATCAACTCCGAAAGCCAAGAAAGAGCTTGGTTAGAAGCAAGTATTTCAATTTTGATTAATATATATTTATATAATTCAGCATATGGAGTGTCTGATTATAAATTCAAAGGCCAGAAAATAGAAATATTAATTCAGTTATATTTGTAATTTTCAGGGGGATATGATGTAAAAGATATCTGCGGGGACCATTGGAGATTTTATCATTCATAGTACTATATAAGCTTTTGAATAACTTAATTCTAAAATTATTTTAACTATCTCAACTAAACTAATAAATCCCCGACTTTTGGCTATGAGATAAAATCAAGTCTCATAGGAGAAGGAAAACTGTGCACAACTCATTCAGTAGCTTTTCGTATGTCTTGTAGGACAAGGAAAACCGTGCACAACTCATTCAAAAGCACTGTCGTATTATCAATTCCAAAAAATTACAAGAAATACAAATGCAAATTATATTTCCTCACGATAATATTTTTAATGATATTAAACTTGAGGGTGATTTGATAAATTCTTATAAAATATTATTATTATTATATTTAAATTTTAAAAAAAAATTATTTGAGTATAAATAGAATTTCTTAATAATTTAGAAGTAAAACTCTTCCAATTTATAGAAAACATATAAAATATCACAATAAGAATTCTTTCTAAAATTAATATATTAATTATAGGTTAGATTATAAGATATTTGTATATTTAAAATAAAATTAATAATATAAGAACAAATATTTACCACGTTCCACATAAATGTATATTTTTACTATAAAAATTTATTGTTAATAGATAAAAATGATATCACTTAATTGTACAACTAAAGATAAAAAAAAATATGTATGAAATTATATATTAAAGAGTGTAAAAGAAAAATTAATAGTGATGGAGCCAAAATACGCATAGTCCACGTTTTGACACGTGGCGCCACCAATGTCTGATGCGTGGCCTCTCAACCCCCAAGCGAGCTTCCTCCGAGCGCCTTCTACCTGGCTGCCCAATCGACACTTGTCGCCGTCAACATGAGACACATTGTGTTGGAAAACACGAATCAGAAAGCAGCGGAATTTAAGAAATTTTCCCAACAAAAGGACCTTGAACTCGCAATCGTGTATCCAAATTCGTAAAGATAGAAAACTTACTTTTCTTTTATTCTTTCTTGAAGCGTTTCAAGCCACCCAAGAACGCTCTTCTCGCGGCTTGATCCCCTCTCCTTGGTAAAACTCGAATCTTCAAACTTCTAACTTGAAGTCTCTAGAGATAGTCCACCAACTTGATCACAATCTAACTAGTAAGGATGCTAGTTCTCTAGTTAGTGTTTAGGCTTAACATAGGGCTTTGTTTATCTTGGAGAAAGGAAGGTGTTCAACACATGAACCAAGAATTGTCTATTAGCTCTAAAGGGGAGCATGAGCTCCCCTATATATAGGAAAGGGAAGGGGCGGCCGAACCTAGTCCTTATGGACTAAGGATTTGGTCCCTCTCTCCTATTACTTGGTCTTCAAGTAATTTCCAACTTTGACTTTGAATTCAAATTCAAATCAACTTTAGGAGAGCTAAAATTATCCAAACTATTTTTGGATTATTTTATACTTCATTTATTTAAAATAAATAACTTATTTTATCTAATTAATTAATTCATAATTAACTAGATTATTTTTCTCCAAAATAAGACTTTCTTTTTAATTCAAAATTAAACCAAAGTCTATTAAATAATTAACACATTTAATTATTTAATACATATATATACAATATATATATATTCACACGTGTGTGACACGTGTCACTCACGTGAGCCACACGTGTGGAACCCTCTTGGCCCGATTAACTCGTTTAATCATTTTTAAGCCTCAACTCATGTAACCAAGTTGTTGTGTGTGACCCTCTAGGTTCTCAATTCAATTAGCAGTGACCCTAATTAATTAATTCACTAATTAATTAATCAGTCCACAGATTAAACGACCATAGTCTAGCAACAGGTGTTTAACCCCTAGCTGAATTGGAATGTTCGGATTCGACAGAACCTTTAAGTCATTGATTCATGTGAGATACAATCCTCCTACTTACTATCTCTCAACCAAGATCTAGGGCAAGGGAATAATCAGAACCCTAATAATCCGGTCTTAAAGCTAAGTGCATTTCATATCCATTTGATCTCAATCCAAGAAACCCTTTTCTTGATGTCTTGATCTACTGCCTTGGCCAAGGACTCCATATGGTATATGAATGACTTACACAATAAGAGATCACCTTGCAAATGCAAGTGTAGGGCCTTTCTTGATTCTCATTCACTTTCATGAATCACTTGTGCAGCCCCAGCATAAGCCTTGAATCAGTTGTCTAAGGCGACACCCTTTAAAGCTTATACCTAAGACTACAGAGTTAACTCATAAAGTGACAAGGAACCTCAAGTCTTAAGGATCAATTAATCACATCAATGACTCGTGAGATATTTCCTAATCTGGAAGTTTCTATTTCCTGAAATAGAATCTTCCTTTCCCATTTAGGAATGTTCTCACACGGGGCACCTCAGTGAACTTACTTATTAAAGTAAGCACCCTCATGTATCACGCACGTATCAACTATACACTTTGCACCTCCATGAAATAAGGTGGTCCTTCTTAAGGGCGTGATCCCATAAGCAAGCCTTAGAGGAGTCAGGTTGACACTCCCACTGTCTGTAGGACTCATCGGCTTGGAGTATTTTACTAATCATGACTTATGTGATATAGGGCTCGTTTCATGAACCATTTCACCTAAATGGTAGAGTCCTAAAGTCATCAGGATTAGGGGAGTTCTCATACATGCACAACTAAAGTAAACGCATACCAAATAAGAGCATATAAAGAAGTGTTGCCTTAATTCGTTATTTCATTCAAAGATTGTCTGTGATTACAATAAGGAAAAGCACAAAGCGGATATACAATCGGCTTTCTAGGGCACTATTCAGAGTTAACTCATAAAGTGACAAGGAACCTCAAGTCTTAAGGATCAATTAATCACATCAATGACTCGTGAGATATTTCCTAATCTGGAAGTTTCTATTTCCTGAAATAGAATCTTCCTTTCCCATTTAGGAATGTTCTCACACGGGGCACCTCAGTGAACTTACTTATTAAAGTAAGCACCCTCATGTATCACGCACGTATCAACTATACACTTTGCACCTCCATGAAACAAGGTGGTCCTTTTTAAGGGCGTGATCCCATAAGCAAGCCTTAGAGGAGTCAGGTTGACACTCCCACTGTCTGTAGGACTCATCGGCTTGGAGTATTTTACTAATCATGACTTATGTGATATAGGGCTCGTTTCATGAACCATTTCACCTAAATGGTAGAGTCCTAAAGTCATCAGGATTAGGGGAGTTCTCATACATGCACAACTAAAGTAAACGCATACCAAATAAGAGCATATAAAGAATAAGCAAGCCTTAGAGGAGTCAGGTTGACACTCCCACTGTCTGTAGGACTCATCGGCTTGGAGTATTTTACTAATCATGACTTATGTGATATAGGGCTCGTTTCATGAACCATTTCACCTAAATGGTAGAGTCCTAAAGTCATCAGGATTAGGGGAGTTCTCATACATGCACAACTAAAGTAAACGCATACCAAATAAGAGCATATAAAGAAGTGTTGCCTTAATTCGTTATTTCATTCAAAGATTGTCTGTGATTACAATAAGGAAAAGCACAAAGCGGATATACAATCGGCTTTCTAGGGCACTATTCCTAACACATTGCCCTCGTAGCGCTCACCAACGAGCGTCCTCCCGGTTTCCAAGCATGTCACAATCCCCAAAGCGGATTGATCCTCGAGCGCTCACTCCCCTCGGGTGAGCTTTCGCGTGCAAGCGAACCAATGAGCCAGGCTCCACCTCATCTTACAGTCTTGGCTCGGATCCCCAATTAGATGTGCAAACCTCATCAGGCTCATGGTTGACATGAGCGTTCCTTCGGTCCTCGTTACCAACCCCAAAATGGCTCTCTGATACCCCGTACGCACCCGCATAACTGCCACTATTGCCCGCACCACCTTTTCGCTAGCTTTTGCAGGAGATTCCTCCTAGGTTTCTCCTCATTACGCCACGTGTTAGGGTGACATTAGGGCAGGACCACAAGGGGCAAATTACCAAAGGGTCCCTGACCCTCAACTATAAATAGGAGTCTTCGTCTCCATCACTGTAAGCCATCTTCACCTACTAAAACTGTACAATTTCCTTGCTATCTCTTGGAGATCGTCATCTGACTTGAGCGTCGGAGAGCCAAACTAGGAATCACCCTCAGTTCCCCCAGCTTGGCCTTCTGATACTTCTTTTTGTGGTGTTTGTCTTAGCAGGTTGAGCCACAAACTTTCCCCGACGAAGCTCCCTCTGTTTTCCCACATTAATAAATCTTAAAGTGATCGGAGTTTGACACCTCAGATTCAAACCCATCAAATAGTTAGAGATGGGTATAAAAATGAAATACAAAATGACTAATGGAATTTTGGAATCCTCTATACAAACTGTGGTCTTGCTGGAAGGTTAAAATATATCCCTAAAATATATTCACAAAAAGTTCGAATTAAAACATTGGCCAAGGTACTTCGTGTGTATGTCACCGAAGTTGTATGTTGAATGTGTTTCACATACAGGGAATTTGGACTTAAGACGAATCAAGGAATCTCTAATTGGAAGTGAAAAATAAATGATAGTAGTATTATTTTATTTTTCATGGATATCTGCACAGAAGAGTAAAACGCAAAATTATTCTAGATCGAGAAATTCGTGAATAATTTAATTAGTTTTAGAGTGTAAAAATATTTATTTAGTGGAATTAAATATTGTTAAATGGTAATCAATTATTATCATGAGATGATGATAGATTGACCCATTTGGAGCTAAAATTAATTAGTCCTGCAGGTCCCCCTGCCAGGCCCAAAAAAGAACAAAGAGAAAATATTAAAAGGAGAGAGAGAAATAAATTTTCAAAGTGTTTGAAAATATCCAAGATATTTATTTTGAGAAAATAAATCAAAATATCAAAGAGTTGGAAATGCCTGAAATTTTATTTTCGAGAAAATTTATTTTCAAAATTTTTTTAAAAAAAAGTTTGTTTGATGACCTGGCAAAGGCGGGCGTGTTACGCTACATCAGCAGGTCAGGCGCTAAGTGGCGCTGATTGGGCGCCGCATGGAATGCCAAATGGACGGCGTAAATCATGCCGGGTAATCGCACGCGAACGGTCCGGATCAGATCTGGGTGGATCGGTTAACAGTTCGGGCAAGGCCAGGTCGGTTTAGACCGACCCTTAGACGTGGCACAATTGGATTGCACCACGTTGTACAATTGCCAAACCGAGACGAGGTGGATTCAGCAGACTGAACGCCAATCGGACCCGTCGAACCGATCACACGGCACCAGCTCGTGCCAGCGTGTGCCCCACGCGTCATGCACATACTGGAGCTGTTGGCTACGTGTGCCTGGCCCGTTCAGTGCACGTGTGGTCGGCGCCGTTCAACTCGTGGCGGGCTGATCTACCACCTGGCGTCCTCGAATTGGCTGTCGGATCTTGGCTTGCACGAAAAAATTGCAAAAAAGGACAACAGTGTCCCTAATTTTACACTATAAATAGGGGCTGAACATTTCATTTCTATCATCAAGTTTTGAGATTCATTTTCAGTTCTTTGCAAAGCCATCTCAGCATTTTCTCTCTCTGAATTAATTAATTCTAATTAAGAATTAATTAAATATTTGATTAGGTGATTATTTAATTAATATATAATCCACTTAATTATTAGAAAATTGGGATTTTCTAATTTTAGAAAAATGTTATTTTTCTAGAGAAATATTTTCTCTATTATTTAGCGAAATACTGCCGAAGCCCACACTCCAAGATCTAAATTGGGGATATTGTGGGGAAGCTCTGCCAGTTTCACGAGAAGCCGAGGTGCTGAAAAAGTGTCATAGCCATAATTGGAGTACGGTAATATTATACTACTGTTATATTGCTTCTATGTAGCACCCGGAACCCCGAGATGCCACACCCCCGCACCATAAATCTAGCTCACATATGAAATGGGTAGACCATATATGAACCGGACTCATGGCGAACGGGTGACAATAAAAAAAAAATGACACACTAGCTAGGCGGGACTAACCCTCATTTAAACACGATCATGCATAATCAATAAAACGGAAGCATAATATACATTCATGTCTTTAACATCTTTCAAGGTCATTTCCATTATCTCCATATATACAATATCAGTTTCCAAAGACAAATCATAATATACAAGAGTATCAAGATAACTCATACGCATCAATATTATATATGACATTATGCTAGACCCGAAATTAAAGACTTGACTCGATCCCGCCTAGCATGCAACCTGCAGACCTGAAAATGTGAGGGTGTCAGTCCAACACGGACTGAGCGAGGGGTTTATAAATAAATATTAGCGCAATTACCATACAAGCCATAATCTCGGGTAAGGTTCATAAAAGAAGACAATAAGTTCAAGAATAGCATACTTTCTCGCCCGAGGTTACAACTAAATCCATTTAACAATAACCATTATCATTTCAATTCAATCAGTGGCCCGGCGAGTGAGGGCAATTCTCCAACCTTACTCCGACAGTGAACATTACCAATATTTAGATTATCAATGGTTAAGTGAGCATGCAAGTTATTAAAGTGCATATTAAGCAGTTTCAATCCCTTCCACCTCCGGAGATGGCCGGGTGATCGGCCCGAACCATCCAATCAGACGAGGGGAGCGCGAACACTCAAACCCTCAGGTTCCCATCACCCAACCAAACCTCCTGGTGGGTTCCGGGTTAGTCCTATCAGTCATGTGGAGAGTGAGCACAAGGTTAACCGGCGACCCCTATGGTCGTCCCGGGTCCCCCTGACCCACACCTCCTGGGCCCCAATCAACATTTATTCATTTATTCTCGCCAAAACATCAATCAATCAATCAATCAATCGGTTCAATGGAATCAGTTGAAAATCAATAGAGTTTAGAAAACTATAGATATATAGATACATTTTGGCTTAAATCATCACATAGGGTTATATGGGTTCTATATATCTAGAAATTAAACCTCACCTGAAGAACGGCGGAACAAGACAAGGATACGAGAAAGCTTGTACTCGATCAATGATCTCCGCCCTGGAGAAAAAAACTGGACAAGAAAGGAAATAGTGGAAACTCATGAGACGAGACTCATTATGAGACCAAGTATGACGCACGGCCTTGCTCATGTAAATAAATAAAACAAGTAATCAATTGACACTTAGTATGTATGAACACCAATGAACACCTAAGAGGTGAAATTAATATCAAGAAATCATGTATTCATATCATTCAATTATTCAAGTTCAATTCATATAAGGCATAGAATTACACAATCACGTTTGAGCAATTAAGTACCAAGAAGTGTCAAGTAGGAGCATACTTATCAATTAATCAAGTATATATATCATATAATTCACATATGAGAGCCAAGAGAGTGAAAGGAGTGCAATAAGAGAGGTTTTGGTGAAGTTTGGCAAAAACGGACAATTCCCGAAAATGCACATGCTGTGGAAAAAATGGGAATATCTAAAGTTCTAGAAATTGGAATTAGGTTTGGTTTGTTTGGAATGAAACTATACAAGTAGACCTTTAAAATGGTATATGGCTCGTTTTCTAGTTCAAAGCGAGGAGAAAATGGCGAACGTTTGAAGTTGGGTGAATGCAGTTTGTCGGTAAAGCAGCGACACCAAAAATAATTGATCATAACTCACAAATGGAAAAATATATTGATATGATTCCAATTGGAAGTTGTTCTATACTTCAAGAGCTTTCCAACGAATTAAAAATCAGGTCATTTGGAGTTCAGATGAGGGAGTACCAGGCCGGGTAAAATTTAAGGGAAAA
This sequence comes from Lantana camara, assembly GCA_037501455.1. Taxonomy (NCBI): domain Eukaryota; kingdom Viridiplantae; phylum Streptophyta; class Magnoliopsida; order Lamiales; family Verbenaceae; genus Lantana; species Lantana camara. The sequence continues at coordinate 93,333,818 of CM074857.1, read as the reverse complement.
GTTCCCCGACCGGGTAAAGTTGTCCAGAAGCTTTTCGGGACAAAAGTACCCGCCCGGGTACTGTTCCAGAGCTGGAAAAAGGGGCAAAACAGGGGTAGCTTCGGGAAAGAAAGAAAAGGAATGAAAACCCAAAGCAAACTCAACCAAAATGCTCCAAAACAAACAAATAACATGTATATAACTTAAAGACATCATTTAGGTAGCATATAAACCATGAAACATGCATCAATCATCAAGAATTCATCATTCAAAACCCCATATATACACATGCTTCCAACTTCCATATACTTCAAGGTATTCATGCAAACTTCCATTCTAATCATCCTAATCATGCTCCTAGCTCAAATATTGCAAGAATCCATCATATAACTCATGAACCCTACTCATTCACCAATCAAAAGATTCATCCAATTCCATGTTTACCTTGAATTCAAGCAAGAAATGAGATGAAGTGAAGAGATAATGATGATGATGCTTCTAGCTTCAAGACTTCTTTAAATTATAGCTTGAAATTGAGATGAACTCTTCCTCTCCTCTTCTTGGTGTAAATACCGGTATTTAGTGTGTGAGTGTGTGTGGGAAATTTGATGAAATGAAATAAAATGGAATGAGAGAGAGATGAATGAGATATTTATCAAAGTCTTCCAACTATATACATGACTCAACACATTTTGCATTTAAGTCCTTGGAATATTTGAGTGCATGCAATCAAGTTTCATTCCATAGCATATAATTAATTAAGTCCAAAGAATTTATGCAATTAAGTCCACCAATTCAAGAAGTGATCAAATAAGGTCATATATGAACAATTAGTCACATTATTAATTAATTCATATAAATGCATGAGAATATATAACATATAATGTTATAAACTATTAATATAATGAAGCATAACACATGAGTGAAAATCGGAGCGTTACATTCTACAAAAATATAATTTTATACTTCATTTTCAAAGAAAAATTCTTCATTTATTAATTATGTAATATTATAATTTCTCAAAGTTCATATAAAGTGCTCAAAATTCAAAAAAAATACTTCATATTAAGATAATAGAAAAATATTTCATTAAGTTATTTTATTCTACATAATACGATAATTCCTCAAATTTCAAATATATTTATACAAACATAAATTTAAATAATTCATATTTAGAATAAAATTCTTCATTTAATCCCTCATTGCTAAATAATACAATAGTTCCTTAAAATTTAAATATAGTTCTACAAATGTACAAGAAAACACTTCAAATTAATATAAGAGTTCTTCATCCAACTACAACTATTCTGTAATCTTCAAATTTTAAATATAGTTTTGGAAATTCAAATTTAAGTGCATCATATTAAGATAATTAAGGATAAAATAGATAATTTATGTTAGTAGGTAATGATCGTGCTAAAACTTGGTCGAGCTGATCTGTCGATCTGACAGGGTGTCTTTATCCGATCTGTCAAGAATTTATATGAGTGGGCTCTCTTCGATCTACAAAACACTTAACACCTAAAGGGTAAAACAACCAGGGTTTGTACTAGCGTAGACCCTCCGACGCTCATGCCAGTATGTGGTAATCTAGAGAGTGAAATAAAGGGAATTAAATGCTCATAAATGGCTTGCCAACAACTGTTCATTGGGGTGGTTATAGCTTGGGCTCATTAACGCAGTAGTAGGTGTACTTTGAGTTGTAATTAATGGTGCCGTATATCGACCTGGAAGTCTACTATAATCGACCCGACCGGTGGTCGTATAGTTAGTGCGCCTTTTTCCCTTTTGGGTAATTTGGGTTCTGAGGAGCAGTTAATGCTTCCTCGTACACTTGTCCTAGGGAATATGGTGGCGACACGTGTCCTCGCAAATATGCTTTAGTGCACGTGTTTGTCTGGTGACTCATACCTCTATCTGGGGATCGAGGTACTGTAGCACCTCGTACGGTGGGTCACCATAACCCCCGTACCTAAGCTCAATCAACATACAAGATGGCGAGCCCATACATGAACCAAGCAGAGGTAAACGGGAGACAGACAAACTCACACCTAAGTTAGGCAGGACGTAGACCCTGACTTCACAAAAACCAACAACCAAAAGACAATGCGTAAGCGTGAAACTGTCATACAATAATTCAAACATTAAGAAAGTGATGGGTTCAACTAGCATAGGTACCTAATCCTGAATATACAAACCTGCAAAGCTAAAAACATGGAGAGGGGGAAGGGTCAGTCCAAAGACTGAGTGAAGGCCTACACACGCACATCTACATATACGTAAGAGCACAACACATTCAAACTTAGATGTTCGTGAATCCGGGATTAGTTTTTGCACGCCAAAACATTTGCCCATATATATATATATATATATATATATATATATACGGTGACTTAACAAACAAAACAAAACAAAGCTTAAATTACATATGTCAAAGTAGGGGTGGACGTTCGGGTCGGGAAATTCGGGCCCCGTCCAGACACGATCAGGTATTTCTCGATTGGGACGGGAAGTTCGGAAAATTTTGAATTCGGGATGGGTACCTGAATCTCGAATAACATTTCGGGCTCAGGATCGGAGAGTGATTTGGTACCCATTTTCCTCGATCGGGTACCGAACTCCCCGACCTTGAAATTTAAAATATAAAAAAAAATATATATATATATATTATATTTTGTCTAACCTTTTCTCAGATTATTTGCCTATTTGTTTCTCACCAATTCACCTTCAGAATTCTCTAATCTCGCCTCAATTCATCGTCTTCCTCTTCTCGACTTTGAAGTTTTTCTCTTCTCTCATGCCACAACCCACACATAGATCTCTACTGTTCTTCACGAAGGGCCATATCTCAGCAACCCAGGCCACAACCTAGCTCCAACCAGCCTTGCACCAACGCCATCTCCAACCGCCGCCACCCATTGATCATCGCCAGCAATCCACCGCTCCAAATTTGGTAGCCACTAGCCCCAGCCCAACGGCCTTAGGCCACCACCAATTTTAACAATTTTAGTTATGTAGTTTACCCCTAATTTTTAACAATTAATAACCTATTCAATTTAAGACTGCAATTACAAAAATGATTTGGCCGAATACATTAATTGATTGGAACTTGGAAGCCCATGTTGTGAGTAACAAAATAGGCCCAATTATAATGTTAAAAAAAAAGAAAAAAAAAAGAAAAAGAAAAATAAGTCGGCCTCCCCGAGCCCGACCCCGAACTCCCCAACTAGTTGGGTACCTGACATTTTCGGGACGGACTCGGGTACCCAATTTCCAATCCTGATCCCGAACTCCCCGTCCCACGCCCACCCCTGTGTCAAAGTGTAAGTCCAAAATGGGGCCAACTTAACGGACATATCAGAGCATATTTTATTAGGTTAAAAGTATACCAAATTTTATCTTAATTTAAGAATCTACCTACATGTTCAAATTTATTGGGGTACAAGCTCAAATTTCAACTAACTTCTCAGTTTATATTCATGTTCAAATTCAAATGAAAACAAAGTCAGACATACCTACATCTTCTCCAGTGATGGAAGGGTTGTACATACCCTAATCATCGGTTCCAATATATATGGGTCGTGAGTTTCATGACACTCACGCCCGAGGATTCCATCCCCCAGCCAACCTCGTGGTCCGGATTGATCCTTTCTAAGTGGAGACCGTACTTGGGAGTAACCCGATGGCCCGATACCGTCCCAAGGCTGCACAAATCTTCTGGGCCCATCAAAGTTCGAAGTTCAAAGTTCAAAGTTTAAAACCCGCTACCGATAGACAGACAGATATAACTCATGTATATCGTACTTATCATATCTTACGTACATACCACACACATACTGACCTCAAAATCATATCAAAACCGAGGCTAAGCATATATAGACTCATACATACCGTTCATACTTTTAAACTTATGACAAAATCATCAAAATATATATCTCATACATATCTACATATACATAGATTCTTATAAGTCACATGCATTCGAAAACAGACACATTTCATTATGGTCTAACTATATCCTAACCTCAACTTACACTGAAGAAGCCAAACACGACAAATGATCCACCCCAAAATCAACTTGGCTAACAAAATACCACCCCGGGTGCACCTGAACAAACTGAAGATAAAGCACAAGACTTAGACTCGAGAATGAACCACATAGATACACGACATATGTATAAGCGCTTAAGAGACGCAAACACGTAAGCAAGGCTCATAATCATATCAAATTCATGTAAGAGAATTCATATCACACTCATCATACTCATTTCATATCATATAGCATGTTAAGAATAAGTTCATGTGCACAATTAATGCATCCAAGGTAAACAAAAGGCATATGGTGGCATTTATTCATTTATAGACACATATCGCATTCCTAAAGCAACATAAAATGCATATAAGAACGAATACATACACATAAAGATGATAAAATAAGTTAGGAACAAGTTTGGAGGTGGAGAGGTACGAGAAAAAAAGAATAAAATCACAAAAAGGGGTTCCGAGTGAAATTAGGCCAAAGCCAGTTTTCCCGAAATGGACAAGCTGTAGGAAAATGGGCATAACTTGAGTTTGGGAAATGGGAATTGAGTTTTGTTTCTTGGAAATGAAACTACACACATATATCTTTCCAATGGTATGTCTCTCGAATCATGGTTCAAAACGAGGCAAAAATGGAGAAGGTTTGAAGTTGGACAAAAGCAGTTTTACGACGAAGTGGCAACACAAAAATCAAATGGTTATATCTCACAATCTAGAACAAATTTTGAGGTGATTCAATTAGAGAATGTTCTACACGCAAAAAAATTTATTTTTTCAAAAATTCAGGTCAATAGGAGGTTGTTTGGATAGGTAACAGCCGTTAGGAAAATTGGTATACGAAAGAGTAACGATCGTTAACAGCCCCTGGGGCCCCTGTACTGAGTCACGGCCGTTAGGACAAGGGGGGTAACGGCTGTTAGGCCCCCTCCCTGGAGCTAAAAATAATGGCGAAAATGCTGAAACTCCACGGAAAAGTCCCCAAACAACCCCAACTCCGATTCCAACCCAAAAACACCTCAAGAACACCACAAAACATGTTGCGTATCATGTAGGGAGCATAAAATACATATTTAGATCATCAAAGAAGCAAGAAATGAGGTATATCACAATCCATCATTTTCACATTTCAAGCTTCAACAATGGTGATTCAATCATTCATCAATTACCAACTCAATTTCCACCATAAAAGCAACAAGAGAGCTCATATAAACCTTAAACAACACATCAGGTTTCATATAATTCAAGTTTCATGCCAAAAATTCAAAAATTACATAAACCCTTCACTATTCATCATGTTTCTTATAATCCATGAAAAACTAATTAAATTTAAAACAAGAAATAATTGGATGAAAAAAAGAATAAAGAGGTGCAGAATTTAAATCCGAACTTACCTTGAAGAGATGGAAGAAAATGGAGGTGCTTGAGCTCAAATGGTGAAGGAAGGAGTGTAGATCTTCTTTTCTCTTTTGTTTGCCCTTGTTGATCGATATATGCATATAAGAGAGAGGAAGAGATGTGTTCTGCTTAAAAAGAGGGCTCAAATAGTTCAAAAACGGGTCGGATCAAGGCTAAACGGGTGGGGGTAAAAGATCTGGTCCATTCGGATCGGATTTTAAAACGGTAGGGCTCTCAAACGGGCTCAGAAAAAAATACAAAGTTAATTTTATTGGATCTGAATCGTCGAAATTAATCCAATGGTAAGGTTAGAATTCGAATCCGAATTCTCGAGCTTAAGATAGCCACGAAGGCCGAAAACATCCTAATTACAATTAGGTCCCTAATCTTTCAAGTATTGGACATTCGAGCCCAAACATATTTAATTAAATTCTAAAGTGCACGTAGCTTAATATAAATTCACATTGACACATAGGACATGCAAGGACATATAATTCACAAAATATAGAAATAAACTCTCTCATAACGCCGTACCTGGATTGTCGAAAAGTCAGGATGTTATAGGTACGGCCCCTGAAGGACAGTTTTGGGGCGATGAGATAGATCTACGGGATAATCGATCTAATAGCCTGGCGCAAGTTAGATCAAAGTAGGCGTAGGTGGAGTCGAGCTAGCCGGGGTTCTTAGAGGTCTAGGGTATGGGCTGCTTAGCCTCATCGATCTATAGGGCCTAGCCATGCGTGGCTTCCAAGTGGTGACACGTGTCACCAATCAGGCCTTGAAAGATGCCAGATAAGTTGACATGTGTTGGCCTGTGATTGGCCAGTGCCGTAAAAAGATACATGTGGACCCCTTTGGAAGGCGCCACATGAATCAATGATATTTTGCCATGTCAAGTAATTTATAAAAAAAAAAAATCTCAATTTAGGAAGTAAACTAAAAATTTGTTTGAAGTGGGGAGTAAATTAAATTTTTTTGTCAAACAGGGAGATTTTTCAAAAAATCCCGAAGAGTGATAATCCTCCGGGGAAGTTATTTAAGAGGACCAAATATCTTCAAAAGTTATCCTAAACCCCTTAGTTTCGAAAATGTATGTTTTAGGTTACCAATACACAAGTTATTTTTCCTAAACCCCCCATGACCCTGAAAAGTCTATTTTGTCCCCCTTGCTGAAAAAATGGATTCCCAATTTGGGAACGATTTATCTCATATTCTACAACCACATTTCCACATCGGCAACTAGAGCTAACGGCGATGACTGCAGGATAAAGATAGGCGGCGGTAACGACAACGACAACGACAATAAAGACAGTAGGATATTGATAAGAGGCGGCAACGAGAGTCGATTTAGTCATCGCGCCCTATTTCCTGTGCTGCTCTAAGGTATTCTCAGCGTGTGAATGTTAATTGAATGTATTCTTGACGTTAATTAAATGTTAATTATATCAATTAGACAGTATAATTCACTGATAATTTGTATCGAATTGACTTGCTGATAATTTGTATCAAATCGAATTGTTGATCCTTTGTTTTTGTCTATTAAAACGTTAAAAATGCGTAATTAAAGGCAGATTTTGTCTAGTGAAATGTTAAAAATGCGTAATAAAAGACAGGTTTTGTCCAGTGAAACATTAAAAATACGTAATGAAAGGTAGACTTTGTCCAGTGAAACGTTAAAAATGCGTGATGAAAGGCAGACTTTGTTCAGTGAAACATTAAAAATGTGTGATGAAAGGCAGATTTTGTTGTCTGCCCAGTGAATAGGGGTTTGCAATCGGTTAACCGAAAATTCGGTTAGCGAAAATGCTAACCATTTACAGAACCGAAAAGACTCGGTTTCGGTTCGGTAAAAACCAATTTATTTCAGTTCGGTTTCGGTTAAAAACCAAAATGCCGAATAAAAAAAAAAGGAATATAAAATAAAAAATCCAAAAATTGGTGTAGGTCTTTCATCGAACAGATGGTGGCCTTTTTAACTGGTGCTATTCATAAAAGAATTTCCCCAATCAAAACTCAAAATCCCAAATTCTAAGAAGAAAGAATCAAACAAACTCTTCCTAGAAAACAGGCGATTGGACTTGCAGTGGCGATTGGCTTGGAACGACAAGCAACAGCAACGGCGAGGGCCGGTGGGTGTGGTTTCAATTTCGTGTTGGTGGGTATGCAGAGCCATAGGGTATATGGCTGCAGGTGGCCAGTGGGATTGGTGGTGGCCGACTGGCCGGTGGATGTGGATTGAATGATTGCTGGTGGCCGCGGTTTGGTGGGTACAGAGGCGGAGCATCAGAGGCCAAAAGAATATTAGATCTATCTCTTCCAACAAAACCCAAAAGTTAAAAATTCTTGTTGAGCTGAAACCCTTAGTCAATGTAAAGGTAAAAACTTAAAAAGCGTTAGTTTAAAAACAAGAAATAAAAAAGTGTTATAAATTATTGTGTTTAGGTTCGTTTTTTGGTAAAAACCGAAAACCGTTCGGTTTTTACCAAAACAAAACCGAAACCGAAAATTCTAAAAATCATTAACCGAAACATGTTCGGTTTCGGTTCGGTTTCGGTACGGTTTTCGGTTTTTGGCTATTTGTGCACACCCCTACCAGTGAAACGTTAAAAATGCGTGATGAAAGGCAGATTTTGTCCAGTGAAACGTTAAAAATGCATAATGAAAGGCAGACTTTGTCCAGTGAAACGTTATGAAAAAATGCGTAATGAAAGGCAGACTTTGTCCAGTGAAACGTTAAAAATACGTGATTAAAGGTAGGCTTTGTCCAGTGAAGGGTTAAATATCATCATAAAACGATATGGAAGGACTGAAGGTTTACATATTATGAGAAAAAACATATATTACCATGTTTTTTCACTAAATATCATCATAAAATGATATGGAAGGGCTGGAAATTTACATATTATGAGAACAAACATATTAGTTACCATGTTTTTTCACTAAATATCATCATAAAACGATATGGAAGGACTGAAATACCAATTTACTTAACCCCCATATTCTTATTTACTCGACAAACTGTAGAATTAGTTTCAGATGACCACACCTTTACTCAACAATCTGCACTTTTAATTCTACCGTATATTCTTATTTAGTCGACAAACTGCAGAATTAGTTCAGATGACCACACCATTACTCAACAATTTGTACCCCATATTCTTATTTACTCAACAAACTGCAGAATTAGTTTCAGATGACCACACCATTACTCAACAATCTGCACATTTAGTTCTACCCCATATTCTTATTTACTCCCCTATATTCTTATTTACTCGACAAATCTGTTTACTCACAGGACATGTCGTCATATATTTCATCAGTTTATATGTTTTTATATATAACTGTCATATATTTCACCAGTTTATCAAACTAACTCTTATTCTTCCAACTAAAACAAACTTTTCATGATGCCCTGAAGGATATACTATAATAAAAAAGCAATACACATTACATAGTGCTCTGCACGAAATTCATTACAACCAATAATAAACATTTCATTACAGAACCAGTAATATACACTACAATCAAACTAACAGTAATATTTAAACTTTAAACAATCTACAAACAACAATTTTTAGAGATGCGTTGTCTATATTATGAGTGAGGAAATTGATTAACCAAATCCGGATCATCCTGTGGGATGTTGGAATTAACACCCTCCTCAGAGTGTCCATATCAGGGGTAATCCGTGCTGTCAAAGGACTCGGGGTCCGAGTTCCTACCATCAATGTTGTACGCGTGGAGGTGCTCCTCTTCACCCTCCAAAAGGTGTGCCTACCGCACTTTGAAGATAAACCTAAGGTCGTTGTAATAAGGGCATCCATATGCCTCGACCATAGAATCCCGACGAATGACCTATGTAAAATTGAACATTAAATAATGAACAAAAATTACAAAAAAAAAAAAAAAGATTGAGTATGAATTCGACTTACAACATGGCTATTCCCTTGAAAGTATATCTGGGTATCAATTTGGGCATGGACACCATTATTACCCATTTTAACTCTAGGATATCTCAAGAATCTACGGAAGTTGTAAAATACTATCTGTAGTCATTTTACCGCTTCTATAACATCCCGGGGCCATTATTCTCGTTGGAATGGCCTTGACAAATCAAACGACACTTGAAACAGGGCTCTCTCGAAGCTTTCTAGCCGATCGATTTGGTTGTCTGGTGCATATAGCGAAGAGGTTCAACCATGTAGGCTTCGGCCTCGCCATTAAAGGGTGTTGGAGGGTGATTCATGACTTTATTTATCAAGGATTCGAGATCTGGGAGAGAAAGAGAAGGACTTTTTGGAGGTGATGAAATGGGGGAGAAAATATGCAGAATTTCAATGTATAGGGCAAGATATTAATAAAGGTGATTGGACTGGGAAACCTATCGTCGCACCCCTTCATCTTCACCTCTGCAATTTTGGGCAGTCAAACTACGGAAAAGAGTGCAGGAAACTTTTTATTTAATTCAGGAGCGCCCCATTGGGAATGCATCACAATCTATTAAGTTTGTAGTGTAAATATTCATTTTATTAGTTATCGAAAGGTTTGTTTGTCTAGTTAAAGAAAAATAAATCGAGAAATTATAAAATAGCGTTTAGAACGTCGACAGATAGTTTTTGTAGGTACAACAATCTAGCTGAAATAAAAATCATCATTGCTAATTTTTCCCTTTTCTCACCGGAAATGGGTTTCGGAAACGAGTCGCCGAAAATGTTTCGAAAAAAAATCACCGAAAACGAGTTGCTGGAAATGGGTTGACGGAAAAGAGTCGCCGGAAAAGAGTCAGGGCCGATGAGTTTACTATGAAGAAGAAAACATCAGACGCGGGAAGAAGACAATGGATATCTATGTCCATTTTATTAAGAGCAATATGGTACTTTTACAAAATTTGGGGGGTTTACAAAAAAATAGAAAGGATAATAGGGATATAATATAGCTATTTTCTAAATGGTTGTGAGATAGTGTTACAAAGAAAGATCACTTTGATTATTGCATAAATTTGACTTAATCAAGTAATAACCAAAATCAAGTAATGAAATCTGCTACAAGCAGCTTTTGAACTCTATGTTGCTCCCTATAATCCATGGACACATCCACACAGACACCACGATACAGACCACCACACAATTTTTTCCTTACATTTAACATGAGACAAATGTTCGAATATTGGAAGTTTATCCAAGTGCGTCATAGATTACTCCATTGGTAACAGGCATTTGAAAATGCAAGTACAGGAGAGTGAAAACTACGTATTGTTCTTGATGATATATTGAGGAGATTTGGAAAGACAAAATACATCAACACAAACATCTAAATCTATACGAGGGTATTATGATTTTATCACAAAAATAAGCTCAAAAAATGATATAGGATGAATCTATTACTGACTTTTTTAAGTCACAAACTGTGTATGGGCCTTCAAAGTTTACACTTGAGCTCAAGGCTTGGACTGATAACCCCATGGATTCTGGCTTGCAAATTTCCATTGGTCCCTGCACATTTCATCTATACCATATTTGGCCCTGCAAGATTGGAAATATTGCATCATTTAAATGCATAAATTAATAAGCAGAAGGGGGTAACTGTAAGGTGGCACTAAGTTATAGGGGTGGTACATGTAAATATTGAAACCAAGAGGGGATATATATGTAAGTCTAAATAGTCAAGGAGGGCACGAAGATTTCTTGTTTTTTTCTACTTTCTGGCCTTTGAACATATAATCTGATACAATACTTCTTAAGTTCTTGAGCTGAATAAATATTAACATAAATATATTTTAATCAAGATTGAAATACTTACTTCCAACCGAGCTCTTTCTCAGCTTTCTCTGTCGATGCATAAACAGTTGTTGCATCCCCTGGCCTTCTCGGACACAGTTTAATTGGAATTTTCTGTAACAAAATCAAAAACATTTTTTTTTTTTTGAATTATTCCAAAGTTCTAATTAAAAAATGTGAATGAAAATTTGAGAGATCAACATTTGGAGGGAAAGGAATAAACCTTGTTTGATGCCTTTTCAAAAGCAGCTACCATTTCAAGGACAGAGGTGCCGCGACCGGTCCCCAAGTTATAGGCAACACAACCTTAAAATTGTCAAGGAAAAAATTAGGACAATAAACAAGATTATCATTAATCATGAAGAGGTGAAAGCGGACTTATACATTTTCGAGTTATTATCTTATTATAAAGATTGCAATAGAAAAATGAAAAACCAAAGACATTAAAGTATGGCATGCAGTCGCCTATGTCCTTGCTTTCCAGAAGCTTCTCCAACGCAACCACATGGCCGTCTGCTAAATCCATAACGTGGATGTAATCTCGAATCTGTTAATTCATTTCGGTGGAGATATAAATCAGTTACAAGATAAAAGTCCATAATATGGATGTAATCTCGAATTTGTTAACTCATTTCGAAGGAGATATAAATTAGTTTACAACGTAAACGGTAAATCAATCTCGAGTTATGCATCAAAAAAATCGAGTCTACATACCGCACTACCGTCGGGTGTGGGATAATCATGACCATAAACATTCAATTCGGGCAATCTACCAACAGCAACTTGTGTGATATAAGGCATAAGGTTGTTGGGAATTCCTTTTGGATCTTCTCCTATCATGCCACTCTCGTGGGCCGCAACAGGGTTGAAGTATCTCAGCAAAATAATTCTCCAATCATGGTCCGCTTTTTGAATATCGCGGGCAATTTCTTCAAGAAACAGCTGATTCAAAATGAAAACAGAATGTAACCAAAAACGGACTTTACAGATGCTACACCTTATGCAATACAATGGGTGATTGGATGAATAATGGGCATCATATTCAAAAGCAGTTTAAAGATCACTCTTGAATACATGTCATCTGTCCAACTAAAGGAGCTTATAGCATGTTAAAAAAAAGATTTAATTAAAAATATTTTGGCTCGTAACTTTATTCCCGGCCTTTACGACCATATTAATACGCAACTGTCATTACTAACATCGTATAACCGTGCAATCATATTTTTAGCCAAGCACTTTTAAAATAAGATCTAAAATGCTAAAGCTCTGTTTTATAAGATATTAGAGATTACAAAAGCTCCTTAAAATAAGCTTAGCCAAATACCCTTTTAAGCATATAACATAAGGCAAACCTTTGTGCGGCCATAAGGATTCATAGCCTTCAACCCGAAATCTTCAAGACAAGGAATTTTATCAGGTTGACCATACACCGTTGCAGATGACGAGAAAACCAACTACAAGTGACGATAACAACAGCAACAACAATGAATAGACATGATCTTTTTCATAAATAAACAATGGCAAGTTGAACACAATTACTAAGTAATTATTGTCATCTAGACAAAGTAGATGAGCATATATATTTACAGGACAACTAACTATTAGGGGAGACTAAGAACTAAAAATTAACAATGATCACACAAAACCTGAAGCAAGAAGATTCAAGTTAGAATGACGCACCCTCTTACAGTCATATTTCGCCATTATTTTATACAGATTGATTGATCCAACCAAATTATTGTCGAAATATCTCATGGGATTAGCAACACTTTCGCCAACTGCTTTAAGCCCTGCAAAATGAATCACTGCACCAAACCTACAAAAAATTCCAAGAAAATATTCATCACCATTAAAGAACCACTCAAACAATTAAAAATGAAAAACCCAACATTAATCAGAGTATAACATTTCATTACTTGTACTGGGAAAATAATTTGTCCAAATCCTCCACATTCCTAATATCACCCTGCAATCGACGCAAATAATTCAAAAAACCAGTGCTTTTTTTAGAAAAAAATGCCTAAAATGAATTCCGAATTCGATTATGTACCAAGTGGAAGTTGAGATTCTTGGATAGTTCGGTGCCCGCCAATTGTCTGACTCTATGAACAGCTTCTTCAACTGCATTATCAAGGTTGTCTATAATCGAGACCTTGAACCCCCTGTTTCAGCAGCTGCAATACCGTGTGAGTGCCGGCACCGCCGGTGACGAGAATCCTCTCTTTAGCAGACATCTCCGCCGGAGTTTTTTTGTTGTGTTTTGGAGAATTTCACAAGGCTTTTAAAATGAAGAATTGAGTTGGAGTATGACGGCAGTGTCGCTTTTTGGGAGAAGATATAGAGACGGAGACAAAGAAGACGGAGGATTTTTCAGAAAAAAAAATTATTCTTATTCGAATTTATAAAGTAACACTGAGATGGCGTGGATTAAGATTTTAACATTAATCGTCAGAGAATCTGGGCGATGTGAGTGGTATTTTTAACGGAAACGCCTAGAGCTGTGGCGTTTCTTTGAGTGGATAATTTTTTAATAATTTAATTTAAGAGACGTCTCTCTATGACGTCTTCAATTGACGTTTTTGGTTTTTATTTATGCGGCGCCATATAATTCGGCGACATTCAAAATTTTTTTTTTTTTAATATTTTAATAGAGAGACGCCCAGATTTGTGGCGTCTCATGTCCAAAAAAAAATTTTTTTTTATAAGTGGGGTCACCAGTGGAAGGTGACCACTATTTCCATTTTGACCGCACCTTCTCTCCCCCATTTCGTAGATCTGGTCCCCCCCAAGAATACCCCAGCTTCTCTCCCCCATTTTCCTCACCGCCTCTCCGCCAGCCAACCGCAGCCACCGCTTCTCCGCCAGCCCAGGACCTCCGGTCACCGCCGCGCTACTTCGTCTGCCACCGCGCTGCTTGGGTTGTTGCAAGGAAAGAAAAGGTAAGGTTCCTCCATTTGTTTTGTAAATTTATTGTTTTATTAATAAAATTTTAATTTAAATTTTAATAATTGAAATTACATTGAAAGATATTATGGGTTAGTTAAATTATGTTGTTGTTAAATTTATTAACTAAATATTTAAACTAGTTGTTAAAATTTAAATTTTTACTAATTATGAATGTAGTTTAGATTTATAATTAAAAATATTTTTACTAAGTTTTGAATTACTAATCTTGAGTAAGTTAAATTTTAAATACGGTTCTAATTAGTTGTTTGAAAATTAAATTTTTACTAATTTGAGTACTAAGTTAATAAATTTTTATGATTTAAATTTTGGATAAAAATATTCGTTAAGGGGTGATTATACTAAGTTTGCAAAATTGTTTAGTAGTTGAGTATATAATTATTTAGTAGTTGAGTATATAATTATTTAGTATAAGGGGTTATTATACTAAGTTTGCAAAATTGTCAATTAATTTGTACAGTTTCATGCGTTTTTTTAGATTTGAAAATTGATATTGTAAAAAACTATAATTTTATTATTTTAGGAAAATATCTAATTATTAAAATTAGGGGTGGCAAAATGGGTTGAACCCAATGGGTCCAACCCATTATAGGTGGGTTGGGTTGGTCTGGTTTTGATGAAATTTAAATTGGGTTGGTTTGGGTTGGGTCAATGATGGGTTAGGAAAGTAATGGGTCCTTAATGGGTTATGGTGGGTTGATATTGGGTTTGAGTTGGGTCTTTAATGGTTTAAGATTAATTATCCAATTTTAATGTTTTATTACTATTTTACCCTCCCCATAAATTAAATATTATATTTTTATTCATAAACTTTTTAAACATAATTACACATTTTTTACACATACTAACACATATTTACACGCACTAACACAATTTTACACATATTTTCACACAATAACATATTTTTTACACACATTTACACACTAACATAATTTTACACTTATTTTCACACACGAACACGATTTTTAACTCGTTTGCCAAATTTTCAACTTGTTCTATTTATTTTAGACTCGTTTGATCCATTTTGGATCAATTTCACCCATTTTTCAACCTGTTCAATCTATTTTGGACACGTTTGACCCGTTTTTGACCATTTTAACCCGTTTTTTGACTTATTCGCCCTATTTTGGACTCGTTTGACCAGTTTTGGACCCGTTTCATCCATTTATCGACCTATTAGACCTGTTTTGGACTTATTTGGCCCATTTTGAGCTCGTTTCACCTGTTTTTCAACTTGTTCAACCTATTTTGGACTCGTTTGACCCATTTCGGACCATTTTAATCGGTTTTTCGACATATTCGACCAATTTTGGATTCGTTTGACTAGTTTTGGACCTCTTTCACTCGTTTTTCAACCTATTCGATCTATTTTGGACTCGTTTGACCCATTTTAGACCTATTTCATCGATTTTTTTGTGTGTTTGAATTATTTTAGACCCATTTGATCCGTTTTTTGACTTATTCAACCCATTTTGGGCATGCTTCACCTATTTTTCAATATGTTTGATCTATTTTGAGCCCGTTTCACCCGTTTTTCGACTTGTTCAACCTATTTTGGACTCGTTTGACCCATTTCAGACCATTTTTATCGGTTTTTCGCTCTATTCGACCAATTTTGGACTCGTTTGACCAGTTTTGGACCTCGTTCACTCGTTTTTCAACATATTCGATCTATTTTGGACTCGTTTGGCCCATTTTAGACCTATTTCACCGATTTTTTATGTGTTTGATTATTTTAGACCCATTTGATCCGTTATTTGAATTGTTCAACCAATTTGGACTTGTTTCAACCTATTTTTAGCATGTTTACTCTAACGTATCATATATATCCAAATTTGGTGAATATTATCTAAAATGGGCCAAATAAATCCAAAATAAGTAAAATGCATCCAAATGGGTAAAATGGATCCAAATGGGTAAAATGGATCCAAATGGGTAAAATTGATCCAACTGGGCTAAAACGGATCCAACTGGGCTAAAAGGATCCAAATGGGTTAAATGTGGGTAAAATGGATCCAAGTGGGTAAAATGGATCCAAGTGGGTAAAATAGATCCAGATGGATAAAATGGATCCAAGTGGGTAAAATGGACCCAAAATGGGTAAAATGGATCCAAATGGGTAAAATGGATCCAACTGGGTAAAATGTGGGTAAAATGGATCCAAATGGGTAAAATGGATCCAAATTGGTAAAATGGATTCAAGTGGGTAAAATGGATCCAAAATGGGTAAAATGAATCCAAGTGGGTAAAATGGATCCAAATGGGTAAAATGTGAGTTAAATGGATCCAAGTGTATAAAATGGATCCAAATGGGTAAAATGGATCCATATGGATAAAATGGATCTAAATGGTAAAAATATGGATAAAATGGATCCAAATGGGTGAAATGGATCCAAATGGGTAAAATGTGGGTTAAATAGATCCAGCTGGGTAAAATGTGGGTAAAATGGATCCAAATGGGTAAAATGGATCCAAATGGGTAAAATGGATTCAAGTGGGTAAAATGGATCCAAGTGGGTAAAATTGATCCAAATGGGTAAAATGTGAGTTAAATGGATCCAAGTGTATAAAATGGATCCAAATGGGTAAAATGGATACATATGGATAAAATGGATCTAAATGGGTAAAATATGGGTTAAATGGATCCAAGTGGGTAAAATGGATCCTAATGGGTAAAATGAATCCAATTGGGTAAAATAGATCCAAGTGGGTAAAATGAATCCAAATGGGTAAAATGGATCTAAGTGGGTAAAATGGAACCAAAATGGGTAAAATGGATCCAAATGGATAAAATGTAGGTTAAATAGATCCAACTGGGTAAAATGTGGGTAAAATGGATTCAAGTGGGTAAAATGGATCCAAATGGGTAAAATGTATCCAAAATAGGTAAAATTGATCCAAGTGGGTAAAATGGATCCAAAATGGGTAAAATGGATCCAAATGGGTAAAATGTGGGTTAAATGGATCCATATGGATAAAATGGATCCAAATGGGTAAAATATGGGTTAAATGGATCCAAAATGGGTAAAATGAATCCAAATGGGTAAAATGGATCCAAATGAGTAAAAATGATCCAAGTAGGTAAAATGGATTCAAAATGGGTAAAATTGATACAAATGGGTAAAATAAATACAAATTGGTAAAATTGAATCGAAATGGGTAAAATGGTTCCAAATTGGTAAAATTTGGGTAAAATTGATCCAAATGGGTAAAATTGATCCAAGTGGGTAAAATGAATCCAAATGGGTAAAATGGATCCAAAATGAGTAAAATGGATACAAATGGGTAAAATGGATCTAAATGGATCCAAAATGGGTAAAGTAGATCCAAAACGGCTGAAAAGGGCCCAAAACGAGTCGAACGATTCCAAAATAGGATAAATAGGTCAAAAAACAAGTTAAAAGAGAGTCCAAAATAGGTCAAGAGGTCAAAAACGGGCCTAAAACAAGTAGAACGAATCCAAAATAGGTCGAACAGGTTGAAAAATGGGTGAGATGGGCTTCAAACGGTTCAAAACGAGTCTAAATAGATTTAACAGGTTCAAAAAAGGGTTAAAATAGCCCAAAATGGGCCAAACGAGTCAAAAATAGAACAAACATATCAAAAAACGGGCGAAATAGGTTAAAAACGGGTCAAATTAGTCTAAAATAGGTCAAATAGGTCGAAATACGGGTTGAAATGGCAAAAAATGGGTCAAACGAGTCTTAAATAAGACAAACAAGTCGAAAAACGAGTGAAACAATCCCGAAATGGGTCAAATGATTCCAAAATAGGTCGAATAGGTCGAAAAACGGGTGAAAGGGGCAAAAAACGAGTTGAACGAGTCAAAAATAGGTCGAACAGGTTGAAAATTGGGTGAAATGGGTCCAAAACGGGTCAAACGAGTCAAAAATAGGCCGAACATGTTAAAATTGGGTGAAATAGGTCAAAAACAGATCAAATGATTCCTAAAAAGGTCGAATAGGTAAAAAAACGGGTAAAAAAGGCCCAAAACGAGTCGAACGAGTCAAAAATAGGTCGAACAGATTGAAAATTGGGTGAAATGGGTCCAAAACGGGTCAAACGAGTCCAAAATAGGTCGAACATGTCGAAAAACGGGTTAAACAGACCAAAAATGGGTTAAACGAGTCTAAAATAAAACGAACATGACGAAAAACGAAAAAACGGACTCAAAATAGACCAAATGGGTTGAAAATATATTAATTGGGTCAAATAAATCCAAAATAAGTTAAATATATTAGTGAAGGGTATATTGGACATTTAAGTACTTGAATTGAGTTGGAACTCATTAATAACCCATTATTGAACCCACTAGAAAACCATTAAAACCCACCACAACCCATTAAAAACCCATTAAGAACCCATTAGTATAGAACCCATTTTTGACCCAATCCATTTAGACCCAACCCATATGAACCCAACCCAAACCCAACCCAACCCACCCATTTGCCACCCCTAATTAAAATGAACGGCTAATTTAAATTTAAGTATGTAATTGCTTAGATTAATAGTATGATAATTGTAATAAAATAATGTTATATTTGTATAGGTTTTTAATGTCGGGAAGTAGTATTGGAATGGCGTCGTTTGGTCCAATTGAAGATGATCTACTTTATTTGCAAGATATTCATCGATCAAATTATGTATATGATGGCAATATTGATGAGATTGTGCGCGCAAGACATAATAATTCATCCGGATTCAATCATTGGGACGGTGATGAGAGACAAATACATCTAAATGATCGTGTTGTGGGGATGTTATATGATATGGGTTTTTTCGGCATTTATTCTTGTGGATATATAGAGATTGACGTACATTTAATTACTGCTCTCCTGGAAAGATAGCGTCCGGAAACTCATACATTTCACTTTCCCTTTGGGGAGACCACAATTACTCTAGAGGACGTAGCAGTGATATGGGGGCTCCCAATACGTGGTGAACCTATAACCGGGGAAGATGCACACCCGGATGGGTATGCTTCGTGGATACATTATTGTCAAGTTATGTTGGGATTTGAGCCACATGAGTCTGAGATTAAAGGATCCCGCATTAGGGTGACCGTCTTAAGGGGACATTTACAAGAGAATTTAGTGGATGATGAGAGTGAAGACGAGCAAGTACTACAATATGCACGCACAGCCGTGTTATTACTGATTGGTTCCATTATGTGCCCTGATGCTAGTGGAAATCTAGTAAATTTACTATATTTAAGACATATGGAAACAGTGGATGAGTGTCGGAATCACAGTTGGGGGAGTGCTGCCTTGGCTTTCCTATATCGGGAACTTTGTGGTGGTAGCTACAGCTGCCATTCTAATCAAAATGTCGGTGGAGCATTGCAACTCTTGCAAGTAAGTTGACGTAATAAAATTTTGAACTCCATGAATATTTGTAGTTGTAAACCTTGTTAAATCTGTTGTCCAGATTTGGGCTTGGATACGCATAAAATCTATTCGGCCACAAAGGCGACTCCAATGTGTACGAATCGAGCAAACAATTCTTCAAAACGGTCGAATATTGCCCATCCCGCCACATGGTGCCAGGTTCTGTTATTTTAATTTTGTATGCAGTTGTGTAAAAGTTTTTGGATCCATTACTTATTGTTGACCCCCATGTAGGTGGACTACTTATTTCTCATGGACCCAAACTGCAAGTCACAGTGTTAGAATTTTTAGAGATATGTTTGATCGATTAACTCCTACCAAGGTACATAACAGGGTACTTATACATTGCATTACCATGAATCTATTTTTTTGAATTTCCATTTTACATTAATTTCATGTATTTCAGTTGTTGGCAGTTTACTTGGAGGCCTTATAACATGAATTGGCCAGAGATCGCTGCATTACCTATCGAGTGTGGAGTTGAATTGTGGAGTTGTACGTGTCCATCGATCCACTATAGTATTATTGAGAATCTTCACACTGAGAGAGTGACGCGACAATTTGGCATCGTTCAGTTTATTCCTCCCAATCCTCGAGCAGAAGAACAACGACGTCTACACAAACTCACCCGAAAAGGACGCCCAGGCCAAGATTGGAGACTATTCCATGCTACGTACATTGCTAGATGGCATGTTGCGGTTGAAAATAGAGTTATCGGGAACTCAGTAACTCGAAGCAGCGATGTTGTTGAAGGGTACTATGAATGGTTCATGAGGAAAACACGCAAACGAATCTCGCCACCGCTTCCGACCAGTGAAACTGGATACAGACCGGATGATCCTGAAATGTTGAATTTAGTGGTATGCAGATTTTCATCTCAATTTGTAATTGTTATGTTTGTAATTTGTAATTTGTAATTGTTATGTTAGACAATTTTTATGGGTAATAGTTTGTTATGTTTGTATTTCAGGCGAACGGGTTGGCAGCCATGATGGACAATTTCATGACGGTATCAGACTATAGCAACGCAGATCGATTTCAAGAACTTTCTTACCAGCATAGAGAAATAATTCGTACCTTGCAAGATACTATTGAAAGACGACAATCAAATTTCCAGGGCGTTAGACACTCAGAAAATAGGCAGGGAAATCGAAGCACTGCAGCTGAACCCCACTTCACCGAACACGATCATCACGCACAAACCTCGTTTGTATCCCCATCATTTCAGCAATGGGATACCACAGGGCCATCATTTCAGCCTCACTCTTCTTATGCTCCACCCGAAGCCGCAGGGCTATCTACGCCATATATTCCACATTTTTATTCATCTTTCAGTGATGCTAACGCTCAGCATGTCATATCGTTCGGTGAACCATCTCTTCAGCATCATCCGACCTTTGGTGACTCGCCAGTCCCGTTTGATTTGTCGGCAAACATGACACCAGAAGTAAGGCCAGCACCTAGGAGAAGTGATAGAGAACCATGCCCAAGATATTGCTTCACAGGAGGGCTATACGGACATCACGATCACCGTTGATTCAATTTGTATTTGGTTTAAACTGGTGTATCAGTGTTATTGTTACGAACTTCGTATGACTCTTATTTCAATATCATGTCCAAAAAAACAAATATCTGCAATGGTTTTTATTATTCAATACGACAACACAGAAACAACATAAGAGTCTAAAGTTTAAAAAACATAACAAACTGAAATGGAAATACAACGACGTCTACCATACAGTAAGATAAACATTGCGTATTATCTATCTTCTTCGAGAAGGTCCAGCTCCGTCCATATCGCTACGTATTCTTGTTGTTCTATCCCGACCTGCTCTCCTCTTTTCCCGCATAGTAGGATTGTGTACCAACTTCAAACTTGTATAAGGCCAGTATTCTTTTGCCCATATCGGATAGAATTTGCCACTATATGTCTCTATAAAGTGATTGACCTCGTAATACCAGGGCATGAAACTGGAAGCACGAATATCATTGTGTTTGCAAACCTGAATAGCATGGGAACATGGAATTTTTAAGGTCTTCCACGAACCACAGCTGCATTCATTGGTTGTCAACGTAACTGCAAAACGAGTCACATATCCACCAATGCCAACATTCTTAACACTGGCTGATAAATCATCTTTGTTTACCATGTGGATAATGTTACGATCAGCAAACCTTGCGTTTTTTCGGTAGATGTTCTCCGCGTATGGCGTCCATGAACGACCATCTACTTTCAATTGTCTCCCCAATTGCAGTTTCTCGTTGAAATAATTTGTGATCTTCATATATGTCATCTCCACAATCGCGCAAATGGGGAGTCGCCTTGCACCCTTCATAACACCATTAAAAATTTCAACATGGTTAGTGGTTGTCGTTCCGAACCTACGTCCTTCATCAAAAGCCATCGTCCATTTTTCCTTTTCAATTCTCAGGAGATACGCGGCAGCCGCAGGACTAATAACATTGATACGATTGAAAGCCTCACGGAACGAAGGCTCATCAATGGCTACGCCGGCGGCCCAACAAAGATCTGCTAGACTTTCCTTGCCAAAGATCCGCAAAAATTATTAACAGTTTGCCGGACGTCGGCGACCGCATAGGCGTAGTTGGTCTTGACGTGACCAATTAACATACCCGCAATAAAATTCGTGTCCAAGTTTTTATGGTCAGTCAGAATGTAATCGGGAGTACACGTATGATCACCGTCATAAACAGAGATGACCCAAATCCCCACTCTCTTTTTATATTGGGCACGCAACTCCCATGGGCAACCTGTAGCCCGCCCTCGTTTACAATAAACCTTCCAAAATTTTGGTGTACTAAGTTGAGCACTAAATTCTCGCTTAGCCCATCGAATGGAGAAGTCCTTAACCGCTGCTTGAACATGTTTCTTACTTTGAAATGTCATCTCCACAGCCAACCTACCAATATTAGAATCGTAAAACTTACTCCATCTGCCCGATGGCAAGTCCATCGAGTCGGCGTACATTTCTGCTCCAGCTGCATGGTAGTAGGGATGAAATTCGTGGAGCTGAGGATGTGAGCTTTCATTGTTGTGATGTGCTAACACATCCTCAGTAGCTGCAATTTCCTCGGAACGTTCTTCGGCCCATTCTTGAGCACTTTTCGTAATGCCATCACTGGTCTCGTCCTCGCTGTTACTGGTGTCATCCTCGTCAGGTTCTGTCTCTAACTCCGATGACACTTCCTCATTTTGTTGGAATTGATATGCTAATCCCTCCTCCTCCTCCTCTAGAACCACATTACCATCTACCTGATTGCTTTGTTGGAATGTTGTGTTGCTGTCATTGATACCAAATGTTGCGAAACCACTGGTAACCGACGGCATATCCTGGGCGAGTAGTTCCATATACTGTCGCATATCTTGACTCCAAATAACATCTCCTGATTGTTG
Source organism: Lantana camara (assembly GCA_037501455.1). Taxonomy (NCBI): domain Eukaryota; kingdom Viridiplantae; phylum Streptophyta; class Magnoliopsida; order Lamiales; family Verbenaceae; genus Lantana; species Lantana camara. The sequence continues at coordinate 93,310,860 of CM074857.1, read as the reverse complement.
TTGTTGGATGGGTTCAGCGACAACAAACACCTTGAAGGATTCGAGTTGGGATGCTATATTCGTATAACAACCCAAAAAATTATCATCGGATATTTCAACAACCGTTTCGATCGGCACCGGAAATTTTGACACGTACCATGTCGAGAAAAGCTTAATATTGTATTCCTCTCGTTGTAAATGAATTACATTACATATGTGTTGAACGAGATCATAAAAGGAGGCTGATCGTGAAATTCGAGTGTTGGTAAATGGTGGTCGATCGTAAGATACACAATGGTTTGACTCAGTATAAGTCCCATCATAGTAGACAATTACACCGATCGAATCCATTATATTGGACAAGCAATTTTCTGTAGGAAATTAAAGAAAGGTTGGGTACGCAGAAAAAGTGAAGAAAGGTTTTTGTATGCAGAAGACTTGAACACAAGCTTGGTATGCAGAATACTCAAAGAAGTTTTCCTTGTGTGTTTGCAACCACTTCTTTCCGGCTATAAATAAACCTTCAACAACACTCACCAATAATTGATTTCAAACTATAACACTACAATAATGTTTTCGAAACAGTATTATTTCAACATTATTGCACTGCACTCTCTGCTGCATTGTCACTTCACATTATTGATACTGAATTTGGCCAGATTATTGAGCAAAAAAAATAAGAATGTTGCAGCTACATTTCCAGTTCAGGGTATCCGATGGAGGCAACACGTTGGCGTCGCAGATTGTCATAAACATTTGGGCATGAGACGCCACAAATCTGGGCGTCTCTCTATTAAAATATTAAAAAAAAAAATTTTTTTTGAATGTCGCCGAATTGTATGGCGCCGCATAAATAAAAACCAAAAACGTCAATTGAAGACGCCATAGAGACAGGCGTCTCTTAAATTAAATTATTAAAAAATTATCCGCTCAAAGAAACGCCATAGCTCTAGGCGTTTCCGTTAAAAATACCACTCACGTCGCTAGATTCTCTGGCGATTAATGTTAAAATCTTAACCCGCCCCATCTCAGTGTTACTTTATGAATTCGAATAAGAACAAATATTATTTCTGAAAAATCCTCAAAGAAGACGACGTGAGAGAAAGGGGTTTGAGCAAATCAAGGAAAGTAATAATTTTCTTTTCACAACGAAGATTGAATAAAGACCCTTTTGAAGTAGGGGATAACCGATAAGCAATGGCGGAAGAAATCAGGAAATGATGCAAGAATTTGTTGGATTGGTTTAAGTATGATCTGTCGATACTTGTATATACAGTAGAATGATGGCTGACAGATAAAATTTTATAATTTTTTTTAAATTTTAATTTTAATTTTATGAAAATGACTTATTTTTTGGTTTGTTTAAAACTTTATATTGTTGGATTGTTAAATCAGATACGGAAGCAAAGGGTAAAATTTTGTTGGCTGAGAGAGGGGCACAAGAAAACTAGGTTTTTCCTTCAAAAAGCGTCTCAAAGGCAGAAAACCAACCACATCGAGTCTCTCAAGGATAGTACAAGTGTTGTCAAATCTTTGGATGATGGAATCAAACAGATCATCGAATCTTACTTCGGGAATCTCTTCCAGTCTCGTGACTGCACCCCGGAGGACATGGATTCGGTTCTACAGGTGGTACCACGTAGAGTAACAGCTGACATGGAACATCGCCTACTGATCCCGTATGCGCGCGACGAGGTAACGATAGCCCTTAAATCCATGTATCCCCTCAAATCCCCTAGCCCAGATGGCCTTCCCCATTTAGTCTTTTAGCGCTATTGGAATGTTGTTGGTCATAATGTGGTTGGGTACGTTTTAGATTTCCTTAACGGGTACAATGGATAGGAAACTAAATTTCATGCACATTGTCTTAATTCCGAAATGTAAATCCCCAGAGGTGATAACTCAATTACGTACCATAAGCCTTTGTAATGTGATTTACAAAATTGCTTCTAATGCCATTGCTAACCGAATTAAACCTTTGTTAGATAGTGTTATTTCCCCTTCCCAATCTGCCTTCATCTCTAACCGTCTTATAAGTGATAATGTGCTCATAGCATTTGAGGTTTACCACTTTATCAAACATTGTAGTACAGGAAAGAATTGCTTTTTCAATTTGAAGCTCGATAAGAGCAAGGCGTACGATCAGGTGGAATGGAGGTTCATCGAACGAGTAGTGACAAGGTTAGGTTTCCCCCGGATTTTTATTAATTGCATTATGACTTGTATTTCCTCTGTTTCATATTCTTTCCTGTTGGATGGTATGGAGCTTGGTTCTCTGGTCCCGGAGAGAGGCATTCGCCAAGGCAATCAGGATCTCCTCGTAAAGTGGTGAAGCTTACTCAGCCCTCGATCTTCGAGGTCGTCTATGCCTCTGACGTGGGGAGAGTTCGATGGGTCTCTCCCGATCGTCTCGGGCTGGACGACGCAGGGGTTTATCGACCATCTCCTCGTCTCGACGTCGCGCGGGTCGGCGGTGAGCCCCTTCATCACGACGTCGCACGGCTCGACGATGAGTCTCGTCCTGATTGCTAACCTGAGACTCTTCAACGATCTTGCTCAGGGCGGCGCGTAGGTTCTGGTGCTCCACTTCCAACTGAGTAAGGCGGTCATGCTCTCTCTCCCCAGCTTGAATTTCATCTTGTTGAGCAAGGTTAAGAGTAGGGATGGCAACGAGCCAAGCCGGTTCGCGAGCCAGACCTGAGCCCGAACTCAAGCCCTTTGAGTCTTGGCTCGTGGCTCGCAAGCAGGCTCGCGAACCTACCTATTTAATTAAAAAAAATATTTTAATTTTTATATATATTTATTAAATTTTATATAAAATGAATAAAAAAAATGATATATTTATTATATATATTCATTTCATATACATTATTATATATAAAAATATATTAAATTATTAAAAAAACTATTTTTTATCAAAAATAATATAAAATGACCGAGCCTCGAGCCAAGCCAGCCTCGAGCCTTGATCTAGACGAGCCCGAGCCCGAAAAAAAAAAAAAGCCAAGGCTCGGCTCGGCTCGTTGCCATCCCTAGTTGAGAGGATCCGATTGTTAGGAATAGTGCCCTGAAAGCCAATGTAATAGTCTGCTTTAGTTCTTCCCTTTTGTAAATCACAGACAATCTTTGAATAATACGAATTAAGGAAACACTTCTTTATATGCTCTAGTTTGATTGTGTGTTTACTTTTGACTGCGCATGTATAAGAACTCCCCTAATCAATATGACTTATAGAACTCAACCATTTAGGTGAAGTGGTTCATGAGACGAGCCCTATATCACATAAGTCATGATTAGAAATCACTCCAAGCCGATGAGTCCTAAAGACAGTGGGAGTGTCAACCTGACTCATTCGAGGCTTGCTCGTTTGATCACGCCCTTAAGAAGGACCACCTTGTTTCATGGGGTGCAAAGTGTATAGTTGATACGTGCATGATACATGGGGGTTGCTTGCTTATTCTAAGTAAGTACACTGTGGTATCCCGTGTGAGAAGATTCCTAAATGGGAAAGGAAGTTTCTATATTTGGAAATAGAAACTTTCAGATTAGGAAATATCTCACGAGTCATTGATGTGATTAGGTGATCCTTAGACTTGAGGTTCCATTGATACTTTATGAGCTAACTTTGTAGTCTTAGGTGTAAGCTTTAAAGGGTGTCGCCTTAGACAATTGATTCAAGGCTTATGCTGGGGCTGCACAAGTGGCACATGAAAGTATATGAGAATCGATAAAGGACCTAAGCTTACATTGGCAAGATGATGATCTCTTATTGTGTAAGTCATTCATATGCCATCTAGGAGTCCTTGGCCAAGGCAGTGGATCAATACATCAAGAAATTAGTTTCTTGGATTGAGATCAAATGGATATGAAATGCACTTAACATTAAGATCAAGATTATTAGGGTTCTAATTATTCCCTTGTCCTAGATCTTGATTGAGAGAAGGGACGTAGGAGGATTGTATCTCACATATGTCAATGACTTAAAGGTTCTGTCGAATCGAGACATTCTTATTCAGCTGGGGGTCAAACACCCGTTGCTAGACTATGATCGTTTGATATGTGGACTGATGAATTAATTAGGGAATTAATTAATTAGGGTCACTGCTAATTGAATAAATAACCTAGAGGGTCACACACAACAACCCGGTCACGTGGGTTAAGGCTTGAATCGATTAAACGAGTTGATCGAACCATTAAGAGAATGGTGGGGCCCACACTTGTGAAGCACACGTGTGGAACACATGAATGACACGTGTAGTCAGGTGTATATATATGTGTATGAGTTAAATAATTAATGTGTTAATTATTTAATAGACTTTGATTTAATTTTGAATTATTATTAAAGTCTTAATTTGGAGAATTAAAATCTAATAAATAATTAATTATGAATTAATTAATTATTAGTCTTCAAGTTATTTATTATTTAATAAATAAAGTAAAATAAAATATCTAAGAGAGTTAGATATTATTCTGACAAGTTGGTCAAAATGAGACATTTGGTCAAAGTAAGAGTCTTACTCTCCAAGCAAAGAAATCCCTTTCTAAAAGAGTTTGGAATCCTTGTCCAACAAGGAATGGGGTTTGAACCCTAAGCCTATTTATATGAGGGGTTTGAACCTCTGGGAAGATTGATACACAATTTCTCCTTCTCCAATAATTATACACTAAACCATAGAGCCTAAACACCGAATATGGAATTAGCATCCTCCTTACTCGGATCGTGGTTGAGGTTGGTGGACTAATTTTCTAGAGGGCTACTATCGTGAAGTCTTGAAAGATTCGAAGGAGCTTTTGGGGATCAAGCCACGTGAAGAGCATTCTTGTGCGGCTAGAACGTGTCAAGAAAGTTACTATCTAAGTGAATTTCTTGATCTCTACGAATTTGGGAATAGGAATTACAAGATTCGATCCTAACTTATTGGGAAAATTTTTAAATGTTCGCTGCGTTTCTGTTCTATTTTCCCAACACCGGTTCCTCCTCATTTTCTTCCATGGACTGCTTCACATCGCGTCGCACAAATGGGACTGGATCACCTTCGCCCGGAGGTTGGGAAGGATCCTGCACTCGGCTCGGTTCCGCTACCGCAGGATTTACCTCGTTACGAATGTGTGGGGGATCCGTTCGAACAGGTAATTCCTCTTGTAGTGGCCGGTTGGCCGTGCGTTCTGCCTTACTCGTCTGGATGGTAGTGCGAGGTGGAGCGATGGTGGTCTGGACTCTTCCAATCTAGGGTTGGGCTCCACCTTAAAGCCCCCATCCTGGGTTAAACAGCAATGGATTCAGTAGCAGCGGGTTTATGCCTGCCGGAATGTTAATAGAGTTTTGGCTCATTCCGGTGCCGAGGTCTTGCATAGGTTGCACGGGTAGGATAAAGCCCACGGTGGCTCCAGTTCGATTTCTCATATATGGGAACGCCTGTGGAAGGCGGTGCAACACGTCAACATTCGCTTGACTTACTCGAGCCAGGGATAAATGTGGCAGCAAGCTAGAACTTCGCTCGCCAGGGTTACGGTTATCGGATCCGGTCATCTTCAAACGAAACAAAAGAAAAAGTTTTGAGACAAGATTGGGAAATCAGGTGGTTTTCCACAGACGGCGCCAAATTGATAACACCGCAAATTGGTCGCCTTCGAAAGTTTGTGATCAGCTTTGAATTTTCAACGGATCAGTTGAGTGTGAGTTCTTTTACCGAATCCGATTATTTGGATTGAAAGGAGTTGAGTAGAAATTTCGGCAGAGTTTCGATATATAATTTTTTGTGTGTGGTGAAAGAAATGATATTTATACTCTCGGTCATGAGTTGGCACGAGCTCAATCTGACTTATTAGTGGCCACGAGAATTGCGGACCACGTACTTAGATCGTGGGGTGGTTGGGGAGTGGGGGCAACCGTGGACGTTGGTGTAATATCCCACATCGGATTGGAGGTGGGCTTGAAGCTGCTTTATAAGCAGTGGATCCCCCTCCCCTTAGTAGACGCGTTTTCCTGGACAGGCACCCCTTAAGTGGTGGTTTAAATTCTGTCGGGAAAAAGTAAAACCGTGAGGCGCTTGGGGTCTACCCTTGGCCAAAGCGGACAATATCGAACGGTGGGTCTTTGGGCTGTTACAAATGGTATCAGAGCCAGGGGCCCGGATTTGGTGTGCCAGCGAGGACGCTGGGCCTCTATGGGGGGGGGGGGGGGGGGGGTGGATGTAATATCCCACATCGGATTGGAGGTGGGTTTGAAGCTGCTTTATAAGCAGTGGATCCCCCTCCCCTTAGTAGACGCGTTTTTCGGACAGGCACCCCTTAAGTGGTGGTTTAAATTCTGTCGGGAAAAAGTAAAACCGTGAGGCGCTTGAGGTCTACCCTTGGCCAAAGCGGACAATATCGAACGGCGGGTCTTTGGGCTGTTACAGTTGGGCTCGTGCTAAGCGCTCAAGGGGCGAGCATTTACAAGTTGAGTGCTAGCCTTAGCCAATTTGAAGGGATATGCCCAGCACTTACAAGCTGGGCACTTGATAGGACGAGCACTTGCCTTAGCCAATTTAAAGGGATACGAGGTTCATGGATAGTCTAAAAATACGAGAGGTTACTTAGTCATTTTTCGCTACTATCACAAATAATTTAAACTTGAATCATATATTATTAACTAAATTAATAAGATATAAAGTTCAGACAAAATAAAATAATCATACTCTTCTCCAAGATTCACAATGAACTTTGTAGGACAAGGATATAAATTGTTGGATTGAAGTATATTTGGAAGGGTTTCCTACAAGAGATAAATATTTTGAACATCCTGTACTATCACAATTTTTGGAGTTTCCATTCTGAACTATAAAAAGTCGACGTTTGCATCCTCAACTATTGTTTTTTAACAAATTACAACCTGATTCTGTTGGAAAACAGCAGAGTAAACACAGCGGAAGTTTTAAAAAATTTTCCAAAAGGGATCGTGATATTACAATGTTCGTATCGTAATGTTAGGATATCAAGAAACTTACAACAATTGAAGCTTTCTTGAAACATTTTGAGCCGCCCTCAAACGTTCTTCATGCGGCATGAAGCCCCGTTTCTTGATCGATTCTTTCTTTGAGATTCCAAAGTAGAAATCCTCTAGAGTATTAATCCACACCAATCTAGATTCAAATCATGTTAGTGAGTATGCTAATAATATAACATGTGTATTAAAGAAACAAGAAACGAGAAAAGAGAGTAAGAGAATTATCTCCAAAATTCCATGAAGCTTGGACGCGATCTCAACATCACGTGTAAGGCCCAAAGTTTCGAACCCCATGACCCTTTTATAGTCTAGGTTTTGAAACCCTACTTGCTTATAGGAGATGGTCTCCTACTTTGACTTTTCTTCTATTCTTTCTTTCTCTCCAAGTAAATAATATCTTATCTAATATAAGATATTTATTTTATAGAGAAAGAGCTCCTAACTAATTTAGGAATATTTAATTATTCTAGCAATAATTTAATATCTTATCCTAATAATATTTATTCTAATCATATTAGAACCAATACTTTATTAGAATAATAAAATAGAAGATACTTATTTATTTCTTTATTGTAATCAAATTAGAACAATTAAATAATTAAATATTTAGAATCAATTCTCCAATTAATTCCATCAAGGACTTTAGAATTAATTCACTAATTAATTCTAACGGGCTAAAATTAATTCTCTAATTAATTTTATTCGGCTATATAATTAATTCTCCAATTAATTATATTTAGGGATGTATAATTAATTCACTAATTAATTATATTTGGGCTTGATAATTATTCTCTAATTAATTAACACATGATCCAATTTCTCAAATGGATCATACGTCCCAAACAATGCGCTCGATCCACATGTGTACTTTACACTGTGTTCTCGTTTCGATCAACTATTTGATCTTTCCATAATACCCTTTGAACCCGGTATTTGTGTGTGACCCTCTAGGTTCAATTTCAGTTAGCAGTGAGCCTAATTAATTAATACACTTTATTAATCAATTACCTCACAGATCACATGACTATCGTCTAGCAACAGGTATGTGACCCCTACCCGAAATGTGAATGTATATTCAAAAGAACTTTTCAGTCAATGACATCATGTGGGATACGATCCTCCAACCATCCTATCTCTCGATTAAGATCTAGGGCATAGGAATATAGAGAGCCCTACTATCCTTAATCTTAAAACAAAGTTCCCTTCATATTCCATTTGATCTCAATATAAGAAAACCCCATTTTCTTGGTGTCTTGATCTAACCACCTTGCACAAGGATTTTAGGATGGAATCATAAATGACTTGTGTAATAAGAGATCATCTTGCCTACAACAAGTGTAAGTCCTTTGTTGATTCCTACAATTCTTATATGCCACTTGTGTAATCCCAACATAGGCCGTGGTTCATGTGTCTATATGATGACCCCCTTTTGAGCCTATATCAAAGATTACATAGTTAGCTCATATGAGACAATGTGGAATCTCAAGTCTAAGGATTGATTCCTCACGTCATTGACATGTGAGATATTTCCTAATCTGGTTTCCCATTTAGGAATCTTTTCACGGGGGGCACTCTCAGTGATGAAGTTCTTGTAACTATCACCCTTATGTGTTATGAACGCATCAACCCATGAACTTATCACCCCATGAAACCGGGTGATCCTTCTTAAGGACATAACTACACAAACAAGTCTCAACAGAGGCAAAGTCAACACTGCTGGGATGCGGGCCCAGAACAGTAGCAGTCCAGGACCACATTTTAAAATTTTTTAAATATAATACAAATATTAAAATATTTCTAAAACATTTTAATACAAAGCGGAAGACTTAGCCGGATCTACTCAAATATATACATGCAATTGATAATAAATTTTTAAATCACTTAAGCAGATAAATATCTAACATGCAATTAACACTTAAGAGCACATAATTTATCATGCTTAAAATAAAACAACTGTAAAATATTACCGTACTGCAAACATGGCTATCTAACGGCATTTTTCCAGCTCCTTGCCCTTTCGTGAGACCGGCAGAGCTTCCCTGCAATATCCCCAGGGACACCCTCGGAGTGTGGGCTCCGAAAGTATTTCTCTAAATACTTAGAGAAAATAAACTTTAAACTAGGAAACCCTTTTCAGGGTTTAATCTCCCGAAATTAGGCATTTTATACAAACACCTAATTAAAATTAATTCCAAAATAAATCAGAATTAACTAGGAGAAGATGGGACGATTTCAAAGCCAAGAATTAGCCAAAATCTTCCCAAAACTGAATGAGAGAAATGGGGTGGGTATCAGCCTATTTATAGGCAAATACCCGAGGGCAAAACGGTCATTTTTCACATAAATTGAAGGGCATTTTGGTCATTTGGAAACCGCGTCCAAACCGTGTCTCAATCCGACCAATCCGAGCATGCCACGTGGTAGAACTCTCCGCCGCGGACACAACGCCGCCAACCACGCGCCGACACGTGGCCGCACGCGTCCCCACGCGCCGCCACAAGTCGGCCAAGTGGTTGGCGCGTGTTCAACCGCGTGACTTCACCAGACGCCGACACGTGTCCGGGTCTGGTCCTACCCGGACCGAACTCGGTTTGATCCGATAGGGTCTGACCCGCTTTGACCGACCCGTTTCCAGACCAAATCTGGACCGTTACATCATGTCTACGTGGCGCAATCCCGGCCGTCCACTTGGTGCGCCACGCGGCGCCTAGTCAGCGCCACCTGGGACCCGCCTGCTGACGTGGCATGCCACGTGTACTGCCACGTCAGCTGCCACGTCATCACCGAATTCTTTTTTTTTTTTTTTTTCCGATGAAAATTTTATTTTCTCCAAAATAAAATTCCGGGCATTTCCAACTCTTTGGAACTTTAATTTATTTTCTTAAAATAAATTCCTTGGCCATTTTCAAACACTTTGAAAATTCATTTCTCTTTCTCCTTTTAATATTTTCTCTTCGGGTTTTCAATTGGGGCTTGCAGGGGGACCTGCAGGACTAATTAATTTTAGCTCCAAACGGATTAATATATTATCATCTCATGACAATAATTAATTACCGTTTAACAATATTTAATTCCACTAAATAAATATTGTTGCACTCTAAAATTAATTAAATTATTCACGAATTTCTCGATCTAGAATAATTTCGCATTTTACGCCTCCGTGTAGATATCCATGAAAAATAAATTGCAACTACTATCATTTATTTTTCATCTCTAATTTGAAATTTATTGATTCGCCTTAAGTTCAAATTCTCTGTATGTGAAACACATTCAACATACAACTTCGGTGACGTATCACGCGAAGTGCTTTGGCCAAAGTCTTAATTTGAACTTTTGCAAATCTATTTCAAGGATTTATTTTACCTTCCAGCAAGGCCACAGATTCCTCGATCAATATAACTCTTTAGCGCATTTCATATAATCACCGAACATACAAAGTATTTTGGCCACTCGTTATCGAGACCTCACTTCGAGTATGTTACAGTGACTAACACTACATGCCTAAAGCCGAAATATTATCAGGATTAAGAGTATAATGCTTCCTGAGATTTTATTCATTTTAGATAGCAGTATTAAGTGAATTATCTCAGTGGTCCAGTTCGATGTTTCCAATCCTATTGAAAATCATCAACGTGTTATAATTGGAATCACCATTCCCTATGACGAAAGACTAGTCATCTTATGTAACCACGTTATAGTCTTGATAAGAACATATTCTTATCTTACCGATTAGAACTTTAATGACACGTGATTTCGGTATTCAAAGTCTTTTCCTATGAAACACATTTCATATAAGAATAACATCACACGCCATTAATTATCAATATGTGAAATATTCACAACTTGTTGCAAATTCAGTTTAATAAATTCAACAAATTGAATTTTCAGGGCACCATTCCCAACAATCTCCCACTTGCCCTAAATTCAATTTGGCCATACATCTAAGTCTTATTCCTTTCACACGAGTATCAAAACTCGTTTTGCACTCTTTTACGCCAATACTTTGGTGAAGGAATCTATCAGATGTTTCTCAGAGCCAACAACTAGGAAATCATGAATCCAATACATCTAACTGGCTGCTTCTCAAGCTACCATGTATTTGACTTCCATGGCGGTGTAAGCAATATAAGTCTGCTTAACATTCTCCAATTAACAGTTGCTCTTTCTAGAGTAAACACGTATTCTGATGTCAAACATCTAGAATACAAATCAGACTGTAAATCCGAATCTCTATACTCTATTGAAATGAGCTCACCACTGTGGTAGACAAGCATATAATCTCAAGTCCTTCTCAAGTACTCGAATATATGCTTTCACTACTACCCAGTGTCAGATTCTAGGGTTTGACTAATATCTGCTGACTTAGACCTATTTCATAATAGACAGCTGGCCTTGTACATAATATGACCCACATAAAGCTTCCGCTGCGGAACTCTAATCATGTCTTCTATCTCTTCAGTTGTCTCAGGACACTGATCCCGAGATAGATAAATTCCAAATCTAAAAGGTAATGAACCTTTCTTGGAATTTGTCATATTATACCTTACCAGCATCTTATCCATATATACTTCTTGTGATAAACACATATTCTTATTCCTATGATCATGACAAAAGTCTGATCCTTGGAATAGCATTGGTCTCACATAGGTCTTTTCTTGTCAAAATGATTTGACGCTCGAATCTTGACCACTGATAAAATTCTTGCATCATTTCCAATGAGCAGAATATTGTTTACGTATAAAGTAAAAATGTTACAACACTATCATGATGTCATTTTGTACACTTCATGGTTCATCAGGCAATGATACAAATCCAAGGAATTTAAATTGCCTTATAATTCTGATGCTCCATAATCTAGACGCTTGCTTAAGATCACAAATCGATCTATTAAGCTAACATTATATGCACCTGATTTCTGGCTGTGAAGTCTTCAGGTTGTACCATGTATCTCTTCTTCTTGAAATTTCCCGTTCAAGAACATAGTCTTTACATCCATTTATCTAATCTCATAATCGATAATGAGATAAAATGGAGAGGATAATGGACTTAAAAATTGCTATAGGCGAGTAGACCTCATAAATGATTTCTTCTTTCTGGGTAAAATCCCTTGCCATAAGCTTGCTTTAAAGTCTCTACTTTTGTCCATTCCTCCTTTTATTTTCTCGTAGATCCCAATTGTATCTAATGGGTTTAATGCCTTCAGGCGCCTCTACAAGCTCAAGACTTTGCTAGAATACAGAGATTCTAACTTAGATTCCATGGCTTTTGACCAAATGGTCAGCGTCTATATCATCCACAGCTTCATTTCATGTGACAGGATCAGATACGTTAGATTCAACCACTTGGGTTAATCTTAGGTATCTTGTCAGGTCTCCTGACAATCCTCCCACTACAATGATGCTCTCGTGTACACGTCTCTACATCACATGTTGTATTTGGTACATCACATGTATCTGATATATTTCTAGTTATCACGGGTTTATAGAAATCAGTATCTAATACTGTTACTTCTTTTAACACTACTTTGCTTCCACCCTTTGTGGTTATCTATGTAATTATCTTTGAAATATCCACAAACATCTTTTGTGATTTCTCAAATTACAAAATATACCACCTTTCGTTCTTCTAGGATAACGTTAGAACAAGTAAACCGTTGTTCTTTATTCTAACTTGTCAGGATCCATCCTTAACTTGTGGACCAGGCTACTTTAAATCCGAAGATAAAAGTTATAGGGTTTTCACCCTAGCTACAGATCCATCAGTGTTTTAGGAACTGACTTAGACAGAACTAGGTTTGTCGTTTTGTGTGCAAGACCCCAAAACGAACTTCGCAGGGCAGCATGACTCTTCATGAATCTTACCATCATTATCAGAGTTCTATTTCTCTTTTCTGCAATACATCTTTGCTAAGACGTATCTTATACAGATAGTTGAGATCTAATCTCATTTGAGAAATTCTATTTAACTCTGAACATAGATACTTATCACTACTTCGATCTAATCGAATTGCCTTGATATGTCTTCTAATTCGACTCTTTGACTTCAGTCTTACCTTCTTTGAACTCTTCAAAATTACAGACTTAAGTCTCATCAAATAAACATATTTGTATCTAGAGTAATCATCCAAATGAATGATGAAGTACGCAAAAACTTTCCCTTTGCTTGAACATTCATAGTATCATATGTCCGTATGAACTAACTCAAGCAAGTTCATGGCTTAATACCCTTTGTCTCCAAAAGGCTTCTTGGTCATTTTAACCTTCTAAATAGGATTCGTAGATTGATATTATTTTCAAGTCAATAGGACTCAACAATCAGTCTTTGGATCCTATTCAGATTCAATTGACCAATAGATAGGTGCCACGTAGAAGTTTTTCCTCTCAGATGGTAAGTCAAGCTTCTTAATGTTAAACTTAAATTAGGGTTTTTCTTTGAGGTATAAAAGACCATCTTTTATTGTGCCAGAGTAAATAAACCTTTTATTTTGCTTAATGGTAACCCTTTGTTCAAAACAAATAGTTAAACCCCTAGTTATCAAATAACTTACAAAAATCAGATTTCTGTATATATGGCACGTATAATATTAAAAACCCTATTGCCAAAATACAACTTTATTGTCCTTACTACTAATACAATTATACTTGTATTATCCCCGAGCAGTAGTTGTGTGTTAGCCGTTTTTCAAACTTTCTGGTTAGTTTGAATCTTCGCAACGAATTGCAAATATGATTAGTTCATCTCAAGTTCACACACCATCAGTCTGGTGAACTAAACATAATTTCAACGAGTAAGATATCTTCATATCCTATCTAAACGGCGTAACAACAGACAAACTAAGTATTTTGGACAATTTCTTTTTCCAATATCCGTTACCACTGAAATAGAAACACTTTTCCATTGTCGGATTTGACTTTCTATTTCTGAACCTTAGATTGGGAATTTTTCCTTTTCTTTCTTCCACTTACTGGCTTTCTAGGCCGTGGATGTTGATGTCTGATTAAAGAGAACTTTTCCCTTAGTCTATATCACTCTTTCTGCCATATTGAGGTCATTCATTGGTTTTAAAAAAAAATTATTTAAAATAATCATGAACGTTCAAATGATTTAGGCAGAGAGTATAGATCGTATCCTATCTGTTAAGATTGTTTCTTTAAGCACAGAGGCTTTCAATCTCGTTCAGATCAATTATCATATTCATAATACGATTCTGAAACAGTGATCCTTCAAACATCTTTAACTAACAACCTTTTCGTGACTCGTACCTTCGTACGATTCTGTCTTCAAAACATGTTCTTATCAGTAGACATCTCATGCGTCTGATGTTCAAGAACTTTTAAGACAGATGTCAGGATATAAGATTAGCCAGATCATCACACTTGATCCATTTGGGATAAACGTCTTTCTAATCCTGACTGGTTGTAGTTTTCGAAATTTTCGGATAAGGTTCAGTGAGTACGTAAACTTTCGTGTCTCAACACGATGTCAAGATTTATTACTTAGTCAGCATAGTTGAACCCTTACTAGCCTATTTCGTTATAGACATACAGTTTGGAGTGGGCTAAGAGAGATCGTAATTACAAAACTGAAATAAATAAATAAATGCAAGTTATGATTATGTATTTCACTTTCTTCTGCATCCAACCAATAAATGAAATCCACGTAAGCATTTTGATTTACGTAATGGTGGCTTAACTAACTGCAGTTGACTCCCCGGAGGCGAGGTCGAAAACCACTTAGAAAAGCAAGAACTATTCTTAATTAACATGTCATCTAGACAACTCTTACCAAACAATGTTAATTCACCACGTCAACCTTTGGCCTCTAAGTAAATGTAACAGAGCTCCGAAGGGAGGTTAATACATTACTTAGTCAAGTGTGCACCATTACCTAGAAGTCCGTACAGGTAGGTCAAGACACTCCACGGAGGCGTGGTCGAGCTGACTTTCCCGTATTTCATTCTATCCGTAGAAGTCTAATCTTGTATACCGCGAATATATACCCGCCGAAGGGAGTAGTATATATTCACTATACTATAGACGGGTAATGGAGGCCGTGAGAATCCAACTCTTTTCATCTCGCTCCCACTTGAATTTTTAAAAGGTTGTGGATTATCTTTTGATTATTCAATAATCACTTTTGGCGTCTTATTATTGGAAGTAATTAATCAAATTAATACCCTCCCACTAGGATTACCAAATCATATTAAAAAATCCCAATAATAATATTTTAAGGCAATTTAATAACTATTTATTAATTAGGCCGAAAAATATTAGTCCAATTATGCATCTCGTTCAATCTCTATTACACATTATTTATTTAATCACATTAAATAAAATACGCATAATTGTAAATAACATAATATCTCATATTATCATGATCATGCCATAAAATAAAAATAATTAAGCATGCTTTCATATAATTATCATGCTTAAAATTTTAAATGACACAAAATAAATATGCCATAAATTAAATCAATTAAGCATGCTAATTATCACATAATTATCATGCTTAAAATTTTAAATGACATAAAGTAAACATGTTATAAATAAATTATCTCATAATTTAAATCATGTTTACTGATTCGGTAATTAACCAGGAAGATTATTGAAATCGATTCCCAGAAAATTACCATTCCACGTAAATCCCCAGGAAACACTGGAGGGGTCACAACGGTCCCACTTAAAAACCAGCCTCCTTTGACAAAATTTACGTGCACAGTATCAGATTTAAAATTATGCATCGCATGCATCATATCAATGCATGTATATATCTAGAGCACGGCTCTGATACCAGTTACTGCCGTTCCTATCTCATAGGGTGACCAGCAAAGATACCTCACGAACTAGTTTTACGGTGTGCATCTCCACACAACCAACCTTACCAGCGGGACCGCGAGGGGTAAGAGTCAATACTTCGTCACAGGTCACACTACGAGAACCCCCTCTACGATAGAGCCCCTTACGGGTTACTCAAACTAGCTCTGATACCAGTTGCTGCCGTTCCTATCTCATAGGGTGACCAGCAAAGATACCTCACGAACTAGTTTTACGGTGTGCGTCTCCACACAACCAACCTTACCAGAGGGACCGCGAGGGGTAAGAGTCAATACTTCTTCACAGGTCACACTGCGAGAACCCCCTCTACGATAGAGCCCCTTACGGGTTACTCAAACTAGCTCTGATACCAGTTGCTGGGATGCGGGCCCAGAACAGTAGCAGTCCAGGACCACATTTTAAAATTTTTTAAATATAATACAAGTATTAAAATATTTCTAAAACATTTTAATACAAAGCGGAAGACTTAGCCGGATCTACTCAAGTATATACATGCAATTGATAATAAATTTTTAAATCACTTAAGCAGATAAATATCTAACATGCAATTAACACTTAAGAGCACATAATTTATCATGCTTAAAATAAAACAACTGTAAAATATTACCGTACTGCAAACATGGCTATCTAACGGCATTTTTCCAGCTCCTTGCCCTTTCGTGAGACAGGCAGAGCTTCCCTACAATATCCCCAGGGACACCCTCGGAGTGTGGGCTCCGAAAGTATTTCTCTAAATACTTAGAGAAAATAAACTTTAAACTAGGAAACCCTTTTCAGGGTTTAATCTCCCGAAATTAGGCATTTTATACAAACACCTAATTAAAATTAATTCCAAAATAAATCGGAATTAACTAGGAGAAGATGGGACGATTTCAAAGCCAAGAATTAGCCAAAATCTTCCCAAAACTGAATGAGAGAAATGGGGTGGGTATCAGCCTATTTATAGGCAAATACCCGAGGGCAAAACGGTCATTTTTCACATAAATTGAAGGGCATTTTGGTTATTTGGAAATCGCGTCCAAACCGTGTCTCAATCCGACCAATCCGAGCATGCCACGTGGTAGAACTCTCCGCCGCGGACCCCACGCGCCGCCACAAGTCGGCCAAGTGGTTGGCGCGTGTTCAACCGCGTGACTTCACCAGACGCCGACACGTGTCCGGGTCTGGTCCTACCCGGACCGAACCCGGTTTGACCCTATCCGAATAGGGTCTGACCCTATTCGTTTGACCCGCTTTGACCGACCTGTTTCCAGACCAAATCTGGACCGTTACATCATGTCTACGTGGCGCAATCCCGGCCGTCCACTTGGCGCGCCACGCGGCACCTAGTCAGCGCCACCTGGGACCCGCCTGCTGATGTGGCATGCCACGTGTACTGCCACGTCATCACCGAATTCTTTTTTTTTTTTTTTTTCCGATGAAAATTTTATTTTCTCCAAAATAAAATTCCGGGCATTTCCAACTCTTTGGAACTTTAATTTATTTTCTTAAAATAAATTCCTTGGCCATTTTCAAACACTTTGAAAATTCATTTCTCTTTCTCCTTTTAATATTTTCTCTTCGGGTTTTCAATTGGGGCTTGCAGGGGGACCTGCAGGACTAATTAATTTTAGCTCCAAACGGATTAATATATTATCATCTCATGACAATAATTAATTACCGTTTAACAATATTTAATTCCACTAAATAAATATTGTTGCACTCTAAAATTAATTAAATTATTCACGAATTTCTCGATCTAGAATAATTTCGCATTTTACTCCTCCGTGTAGATATCCATGAAAAATAAATTGCAACTACTATCATTTATTTTTCATCTCTAATTTGAAATTTATTGATTCGCCTTAAGTTCAAATTCTCTGTATGTGAAACACATTCAACATACAACTTCGGTGACGTATCACGCGAAGTGCTTTGGCCAAAGTCTTAATTCGAACTTTTGCAAATCTATTTCAAGGATATATTTTACCTTCCAGCAAGGCCACAGATTCCTCGATCAATATAACTCTTTAGCGCATTTCATATAATCACCGAACATACAAAGTATTTTGGCCACTCGTTACCGAGACCTCACTTCGAGTATGTTACAGTGACTAACACTACATGCCTAAAGCCGAAATATTATCAGGATTAAGAGTATAATGCTTCCTGAGATTTTATTCATTTTAGATAGCAGTATAAAATGAATTATCTCAGTGGTCCAGTTCGATGTTTCCAATCCTATTGAAAATCATCAACGTGTTATAATTGGAATCACCATTCCCTATGACGAAAGACTAGTCATCTTATGTAACCACGTTATAGTCTTGATAAGAACATATTCTTATCTTACCGATTAGAACTTTAATGACACGTGATTTCGGTATTCAAAGTCTTTTCCTATGAAACACATTTCATATAAGAATAACATCACACGTCATTAATTATCAATATGTGAAATATTCACAACTTGTTGCAAATTCAGTTTAATAAATTCAACAAATTGAATTTTCAGGGCACCATTCCCAACAAACAATCCCACTGTCTATCGGCCTCATTGACTTGGAGAAGTTTCTAATCCTCGCCTATGGAGTTAAGAACTTGTTTCATGTGTCATTCCCATAATGACAAAGTTCTTAACGGCCCCATCGGATTACGGGAGTTCTAGACATGCACACGTAATGGAAACACACAAAACACATATTGACACATAAGAAGTGTTCGCTTGTGATTATAATTATTCGTATATTATTCAAAGATTGTCTGTGATATAGGGAAAGTCCCAAAGCATAACAACTTTTTTGGGCACTATTCCCAACAGATTCCCGTATGCCATCCTATAAATTTTAAGAGGTGGTAGAACTGTATCACTGAAATGTTCCACGTGAAAACATTCCTAAATGGGAAAGGAGGTTTTATGCTATTTTAAGGGGTGTGTTGGATGGTTAGACATCATATCGGCCCAAATTGCAACCTGATTCCTAGTATTGTATGGGATGGCAGTAGAAAATCTATTCTTGACATGATAAATTCTTTTGATGATGCAACGGGCTAGGTTTATTCACTTCACCCTAATTTCTCAATTTTTCCTAAGGTCACAACTTGAAATTCAAATGGAATAAATAAGATTATTACTTTATGAGAGATTGCAATACAAAAACAAAAAACCAAAGACAGAAAGAACTTAACTATGTCCTTAGTTTCTAAAGCCTTCTCCAATGCAGCCACATGCCCCGCTGCTATATCCACAACCTGGATATAATCTCAAACGGAAGTATCATCTGATGTTGGGTAACCAAAAGAGTGAATTTTTAATTCCTTTGATCTACCCCTAACAACTTATCTGATACGAGAGATAAGATTATTGGGATATGCTTTTGCATCTTGTCTAATTATCCCACTCTCATGGGCCCTAGCCAGGTTGAAACAACTCAACCAAATAATTCTCCATTCCTTGTCAAACTTTTGGACAACCCAAGCGATTTCAAAAAACAACTAATTCAAAATATTTAAAACTCTGATTCGCCAAATACCTTCTCAAGCCACAAGATCGACATGTAAGACATACAATAACACATTTAGTCAGAACTAAAATCATGCTCAACTATGCCATTTGATTCAAACAGATCAAAATCTAAACCCACCACTCATGCACTAAAACCCAAGCTATTCCCATAATACCACTGTTTTAAAATCACCAAATAGCACATTTTCAACAACAAATTTCATGTCAATCATCTTATAAACCAAAATCATACATGAACCGTAGTTTTACAATGAAATCTATTACACACAGTCCCACACTCTAGCTCAATAACTTCCAAAATCCTTTCAAGCAGATGAAAATATGCAATATTCAAACCTTATAACAATGCAAACCTTTGTGCAGCAGTATAGATTGAGGGGCTTCACTAACTTCACCATAAATTGATAGTGATGATGTGAAAACCAACTACACACAACCAAAACAACAAGTATTAAATAACAATGGTCATCTAAACACAAACAATTGTTCGTCTAAGTTAACCAATCGAAAAGCGAAAATTCAAAATCAGCAACCATCACCACCACGAACCTTCCCGAACCCAGATCTACAGCCACCACACACACGGCTGCCCCCTCTCCCTTTACTAAATCTGGTGGCGAAAAGAAGATACCATGGCTGAGATCGAGCAGCAAAAAGATAGAGAGATAAAGAGAGAGAAAGAGGAACTTACCAGATTTCTCTGGTGGCTCTTCTATGTGTCGGCGACCATTTGTGGCGGAGTTACGTCCGTGAGCGGCGGAGATTGGCTGGATGTGTGGTGTATTATGGGTGTATAAGAGGGTATTTCTTGTTTAATAGGATTGCTAGTGAAGGAACTGAATTGGGTCGTTGGATCATGTTTTATCATAACTATCATATTAAGTCTAAAATAGAAGAAAATGACATTGTTCTAACTAATGAAAAATAGATCCTGTCCGTTGAAGATGATGCTGATCTAATGGATGAAAATTAATGGAGAGTTGCAGTAGAGAGAATTTTAGTATTTTGTTGACTAGTTGAGTACTTTTTTTTTAAACACACATACATCCAAGTGGGTTTCGAACCCGGGACCTTGCCTTCAAGAATGAACTCATTAACCACTTGGACCAACCCTTGTTGGCGATAGGGAGTCTGTCAGACAGCTACACAACCACCCCAACCAGCCAGGGCTAGGTGGGAACGATCCTCTACTGCACTAATGGCACAACACACTGAGCCACAGAGCTATTAATTACACTCTATTTGAGTAGCCATGGCTCATCCACTAGACTTGGTTTCCTATCTCCTTAGAACTCAAGGATACAAAGGTACGAGCCTATAGAACTGATATTGTTCAAGTAAGGTCGTTAGTTGAGTACTCTTATATATATATATATATATGTGTGTGTGTGTGTGTGTGTGTGTGTGTGTGTGTGTGTGTATTGGGTTGTCATTCTGAAAATTTTCTAGTTTTCTCAATATTTCTCTCTAAACATCACATTTCCCTTTCTTCAATATTTCTCAGCTCTAATGATTTTTTGATTTGTTTGATGAATTTTACGTGTTTAGCTTTCGGTGGAATTTTATTCATACTTATATTTCATTGTTGTTGGCTTGTTGGGATATTCGTTATCAGTGTTTAATTTACCTTTTTGCCGTTCCCTTTCTTGTTGAATGCTTGCAGCAATAAAGCTAAGTAGTACAAGGAAAAATCTAGCCTAAGCTCACTCTAATCGTATTTTAGCTCTATTTGGCAATTATAAACTTACTCTAAAGGATCGAAATGCATTGACTTGTTTAATTGTGCACAAAAGTTAAAGCATGCCAACACATTATTTTTACTGAATTCCATACAAACTTTCATACATTCAACTAGCCTAATTCAAACTAGTGACTATTCATCAATCGATCAAAGCAAATTTTCAAAAATCGGAGTCAATTCTCACATTCTACCCATTTTCTAACGACATGTAAGTTTTAGGTTTGAGCTACTCAAAATAAACCAATAGGTATCAACAAGCTCAATAAATCCCTCCCCTACACTAGAAACGAAGCATGGTCCCCATGCAAGAAAAAAGAAAGAGGAGGTAAAGAAAACTCCCTCAATCATTGAAGAACCGACAACAGAGATATGCAACAGATTCCATAACTTGAAAACATGTAACTTGAAACGCGGATCAAATGCTAAGTGAAGCAAATGACAATCAACATGCATCATTCAATCAAGCATACAAGTCACACGCATCAATGCTCAATGTAACACCAATTCGTCCAAAATGCTCACAAAATCACATAAACATTCAATAGAATTTACCAACACATTAAGCATTCACAACCAAGTTCTAGCATTCATAAAATAAGTACCAACACATAGCAAGTTTTAAAACTAACATACCAACCTACAAGTTCGAAGTTAACACAATTAAACATAAGAGTATCACAACCCCACGCTTGGGGTGATAAAATATCAAAGCATACAAAGGTGACAATCATTGAGGAAGAGACGGTTGATATGGCCTGATGTTCCATTGTTGGAGGAGAAGGAGGATGTTGGCATCCGTAGCATCTTGTCGGTGCATAATCTCATTGTAGTTAGCCAAGGAGGTCTCCCGAAAGGATGCAAACTCGGTCGAAAGTGTGAGAACTTGCTCATAA
This sequence comes from Lantana camara, assembly GCA_037501455.1. Taxonomy (NCBI): domain Eukaryota; kingdom Viridiplantae; phylum Streptophyta; class Magnoliopsida; order Lamiales; family Verbenaceae; genus Lantana; species Lantana camara. Next base: position 93,288,920 of record CM074857.1, on the reverse strand, counting down.
ACCTCATTGATATTATGTTGAACCGGCACCGGATCGGGTTCATGATGCTCATCTTGCGCGTGGTACAAATCCAATTGCTCTTCATCAAAGTGTTCATAACGGTAGACCCCAAGGTTGTACAACTTTGTCAACTTATCTTGATCACGCTCTGGCCAAAACATGACATGTTTATACATCGGCGATCCCCGCTTTGCAGCTACTTTCATATGGACGAAGGTGTGTACATCAAGAAGGACCTTGTTGTCCAAAGAGGCAACACCGTTCGGCGTCCAACCACACTCCTCAGATAGAAATTCCCGGAATTTCGACGGGAGATCCCGTCGGAATTTCCTCGGTTTTTCGTCGGATTTTGAAGAATCCGATGGAAAACTGAGGGAATTCCGATGGGACACAATCCCTTGGAAAAACCCTTCTTGGAATTTATAAACCGACGGAATCCCCGGGAACCAAAACCAAAAAAAAAAAATTAAATTAAAATTAAAATAATTTCGAGGGAAGTCCCGTCGGAAATTTCCTAAGGTGATTAAAGAAAATACATCTTTCGACGGGATTTTCCTCGGAATCCCGTCGGTTTTTTATTAAAATAAAAAATTAATTAATTAATTCCGACGGGATTTCCCTCGGAATCCCGTTGGTTTTTATTAAAACTGAAAAAAAAATAATTGATTCTGACGGGATTTCCATCGGAATCCCGTCGGATTTATTAAAATTGAAAAAAACAAATAACCAATTCCAACGGAATTCCCCTAGGAAATCCGTCGAAAATTTAAAAAAAAAATAAAAAAAAATTATTTTACAATCATTCACAATTATTTATTCAGAACTAATTCTTCAAATAACATTACAAAAGTGCAGCAACTTCTTTATCTAATCTAGGGTGAACGAGAACAAAATAAATCTTCAAGAAGATGCTTCCGCTCATGTATGCACGGCAAAGCTCAATCCTCTAGGCAACCAATCTTGTTGGGCATTGGAGATATCAAAATCTACTACAAATAAAAACCTGTCAAATTTCTCCGTTGCAAATTCATAATCAAATATTATAATCTATAACTATAAAAAAGATAAATGTCAGATTTCTTATGCTAATAAAAGTCAGATTTCTAACAACATACTAGAGAACAAAACAAAACTAGATAATTAACAATACTGTAAACAATAAAAATTAACCATAGCTTGAGCAGTAATACATAAGCAAAGAAATAACATTAGAACTTAGATCATGAAAGCTACATCTGTAGCAAGGAAATAACATTAGAACTTAGAAGCAATGATTTTAGATGAATCAACAATGGGAACTGCATAAGTTGCTTAGAATGATTATCCATGACTCGGACATATTTTACTCCTTTATTAAAAGTAATATATAAACCAGATTGTAAATTTTTAGCTTCACAAAATTTTGAAACATATAATCGCAAACACAGACAAACATATCAATTCCAATTCATGCTGCATTGCCTTTACTTATGAACTATCCTCCTTAACCAAATTCTAGCCATATTCTTTCTTAATCTCTTCTAAACTTAAACGGACAACTGAAACTCAAGGTAATTCAACTTGTTCTTCAGTGAAAAACACTTTCTCGCCTAATTCCTGTTAAATATCAAAGTTAAACATGACGCATACCAGCAGACACACGCATTTAAACCCACAACAATCCATGATACAGAAACACACCACAAGCTTATCATAGCATAAAAGAATGGAGCTGATACACCACAAAGACACCACAAGCTAATTTCGCATCAAATGCAGCTGATACCACATCGCAAACGCGAAAACTTATCCACATAAACAAAATCCGCAAAACTTGACACGATTGAACAAAAAACACGATCGACAGAAGATACCAAATAAGAAACATCACAATTCAGTTGAGATTGGTACAATTCAATTGTAAAGAGTTGACAATCACAAGTTTCCTTGTATTATATCCCTGGGGAATCACAAGTGCACGAAGCCGAAAAATGTATTAACTATGAAACTAAGGACTATACATTTGCTACTGCAGTGCCTAATCCCATGGCAATCCCAGTGTCTACTTTCTTTAGTGCAGGTGCATCATTGATTCCATCTCCAGTCATTGCAACCTTATTATTACGGAAAATCAGGGTCTGTAATTAGAAACCTAAAATCGACAGCTCGATAACATTTCTCATGATGAAAGGACTAACACAGTCTGAGAAAGCATTTAAAATGTCTCATAAATAATTATTAACATAAAAAAGTGTGCTTAGACTGGCATTGCTATATAACTGGATATAAGCATTGACAATTGAAAAAGGGCTTCAGTGTTGATGTTCTAAAGACTATTGAATCATATGTTGTTAAGTATATAATGTATTTTGAACATACAGACTTGAGACTTGTGTTGGAAAACACGAATCAGAAAGCAGCGGAATTTAAAAAATTTTCCCAACAAAAGGATCTTGGACTCGCAATCGTGTATCCAAATTCGTAGAGTTAAGAAACTTACTTTTCTTTTATTCTTTCTTGAAGCGTTTCAAGCCACCCAAGAACGCTCTTCTCGCGGCTTGATCCCCTCTCCTTGGTAAAGCTCGAATCTTCAAACTTCTAACTTGAAGCTCTCTAGAAATAGCCCACCAACTTGATCACAATCTAACTAGTAAGGATGCTAGTTCTCTAGTTAGTGTTTAGGCTTAACCTAGGGTTTCGTTTATCTTGGAGAAAGGATGGTGTTCAACACATGAACCAAAAGAATTGCCAATTAGCTCTAAGGAGAGCTCAAGCTCCCCTATTTATAAGAGGGGAGTGGCCGAAATTCCTAGTCTTTTATGGGCTAGGATTTTGGTCTCTCTCTCTCATATTACTTGATCATCAAGTAATTTTGACTTTGACTTTGAATTCTAATTCAAATCAACTTTCAAGAGAGCTAAAAATATCCAAACTATTTTTGGATAATTTTATACTTTATTTATTTTAAATAAATAACTTATTTTATCTAATTAATTAATTCATAATTAATTAACAATATTATTTTCTCCAAAATTAGACTTTCTTTTTAATTCAAAATTAAACCAAAGTCTATTAAATAATTAACAAATTAATTATTTAATCACCAAATAATTATTCACGCACATGCACACGTGTCCATGAAGGGCATGTGTCACGCACGTGACCCACACGTGTGATTTCACACGTGTGGAACCCTTTGGCCCGATTAACTCGTTTAATCATTTTCAAGCCTCAACTCATGTAACCAAGTTGTTGTGTGTGACCCTCTAGGTTCTCAATTCAATTAGCAGTGACCCTAATTAATTAATTCACTAATTAATTAATCAGTCCACAGATTAAACGACCATAGTCTAGCAACAGGTGTTTAACCCCTAGCTGAATTGGAATGTTCGGATTCGACAGAACCTTTAATTCATTGATTCATGTGAGATACAATCCTCCTACTTACTATCTCTCAACCAAGATCTAGGGCAAGGGAATAATCAGAACCCTAATAATCCGGTCTTAAAGCTAAGTGCATTTCATATCCATTTGATCTCAATCCAAGAAACCCTTTTCTTGATGTCTTGATCTACTGCCTTGGCCAAGGACTCCATATAGCATATGAATGACTTACACAATAAGAGATCACCTTGCAAATGCAAGTGTAGGTCCTTTCTTGATTCTCATTCACTTTCATGAATCACTTGTGCAGCCCCAGCATAAGCCTTGAATCAGTTGTCTAAGGCGATACCCTTTAAAGCTTATACCTAAGACTACAGAGTTAACTCATAAAGTGACAAGGCACCTCAAGTCTAAGGATCAATTAATCACATCAATGACTCATGAGATATTTCCTAATCTGGAAGTTTCTATTTCCTGAAATAGAAACTTCCTTTCCCATTTAGGAATGTTCTCACACGGGGCACCTCAGTGAACCTACTTATTAAAGTAAGCACCCTCATGTATCACACACGTATCAACTATACACTTTGCACCTCCATGAAACAAGGTGGTCCTTCTTAAGGGCGCGATCCCACAAGCAAGCCTTAGAGGAGTCAGGTTGACACTCCCACTGTCTGTAGGACTCATCGGCTTGGAGTATTTTACTAATCATGACTTATGTGATATAGGGCTCGTTTCATGAACCATTTCACCTAAATGGTAGAGTCCTAAAGTCATCAGGATTAGGGGAGTTCTCATACATGCACAGCTAAAGTAAACGCATACCAAACAAGAGCATATAAAAAAGTGTTGCCTCAATTCGTTATTTCATTCAAAGATTGTCTGTGATTACAATAAGGAAAAGCACAAAGCGGATATACAATCGGCTTTCTAGGGTACTATTCCTAACAATCTCCCACTTGCCCGTCAAAGCCATTCTAAAGCTACTCTAAGTCCCATCTTCTGAAGATGACCTTGGAAAGCTTCTCGACTAAGGGGCTTAGTAAGTGGATCTGCCACGTTCTCTGCTGATGTGACCCTCTCAATTTGTACATCTCCTCTTTTGATAATATCACGGATTAGGTGATACTTCCTCATAATGTGCTTGGTCCGTTGGTGAGATCTTGGTTCTCTTGCTTGAGCAACCGCCCCAGTGTTGTCACAAAACACAGTAATGGGGTCTTTCATGGTAGGAACAACATTCAACTCTTGAATGAAGTTTCTAATCCAAACACCTTCCTTAGCTGCATCATTTGCAGTTAAGTTTTCGGCCTAAGTGGTCGAATCTACAGTGGTAGTTTGATTGGAACTCTTCCAACTCACTGCTCCGCCGTTTAGGCAGAAAATGTATCCTGACATTGACTTAAAATCATCTAATCCACAGATTTGACTGATTCATCAAATCGAATGTTCCAATTCCTAGAAGCCTGTTTCAATCCACAGATTGATCTTTGGAGTTTGCAAACCTTTTGCTCACTCCTACTGAATGTGAAACCTATGGGTTGCTCCATATAAATGTCTTTATCAATGTCACCATTGAGAAAGGCAGTTTTCACATCCATTTGCCATATCTCATAGTCATAATATGCAGTAATGGTAAGCATGATCTGAATAGACTTTTGCATTGCAACTGGCGACAAAGTTTCATCAAAGTCCACACCGGGTCTTTGAGTGAATCCTTTTGCAACCAGTCTTGCTTTGTAGGCTGCAATGCTTCCATCAACTCCAAGCTTTCTCTTAAAGATCCATTTGCAACCTATGGGTTTAACCCCATCAGGCAAATCTACCAAGGTCCAAACTTGGTTGGAGTTCATGGAATCCATTTCGGATTTCATGGCTTCTATCCACTGTTCAGAGTCAGAATCTGAAAGTGCCTTCTCATATGTTAAAGGATCATTATCCTTTTGAGAGATTTCATGGAAGAATCCATACCATCTCTCCGACTGTCTAGGAGTGCCTTCAGAACGCCTCAGATGAGGATTTTCGTGTGTATCGAAATTCGTGATTGGTTGTGGTTGATCAGTAGGGGACGTTTCTTCAGTGGGTGGTGTGGGATCACTTTGTACTTCTTCTAATTCTATGATCTTGCCTTTCTTTTCTTTAAGGAACAGTTCCTCAAGAAAAGTGGCATTTCTGGAAACAAACACCTTTTGCTCAGATTGATCATAGAAGTAGTATCCTATGGATTCCTTAGGATAACCTACAAAGTAGCATAAGTTAGAACGAGATTCTAACTTATCTCCCACTGTCCTCTTCACGTAAGCAGGACAGCCCCAAATTCTTAAGTAAGAATAGCTAGGGTTTTTACCATGCCACATTTCATAGGGCGTTTTAGGGACTGACTTAGAGGGAACTAGATTCAAAATCTTTGCTGCATTTTCTAGGGCATAACCCCAGAAAGAAGGTGGTAAGTCAGTGAAACTCATCATGGAACGAACCATATCAAGTAGGGTTCGATTCCTTCTCTCAGAAACTCCATTAAGCTGAGGAGTTCCCGGAGGAGTCCACTGAGAGATAATCCCATTATCTTTGAGATGTTTAAGGAATTCTTCACTAAGATACTCGCCTCCTCGATCAGATCGAAGTGCTTTGATCTTATGACCAGTTTGGTTCTCAACCTCCTTTTGAAATTCTAAGAATTTCTCAAAAGCTTCAGATTTATACTTCATTAAGTATACATAACCATACCGACTAAAGTCATCGGTAAAGGTTATGAAATACTGATGATTGTTTCTAGTGCTTACACTGAGCGGTCCACAAACATCAGAATGGATCAAATCCAAGACCTTAGTGGCACGTTCCACAGTCCCTTTAAAAGGAACTTTGGACATCTTTCCTTTGAGACAGGATTCACAAGAAGTTAACTCTTTGAGATCATTTTCAGAGAATGATCCTAAAGTGTTTATCTTGCTAATCCTGTCCTTGGAAATGTGTCCTGATCTACGTGCCATAAGGGAGCTGAAACTTTATCATCTCTTTTACGCTTCGTTTCTCGTTGTATATTCATAATATTGATATTCTGAGTTAGATAAAGTCCATTACTTAGAGTACCGATGTGAACGGAAGAGTTTTTCCGTTTGATAAAGTATTTACCATTCTTAATATAAGTTTCATAACCTTCACAATCTAATATTGGAACTGAAATTATATTACGAATAATGCTCGGTACATAAAGGACTTTATTTAAGACTAACTCAAAACTACCTAAATCTAATCTAATTGTGCCTAAAGCTCGAGCTTCAACGTTTGAGCCATCGCCGATCTTCAAGACACATTCTCCTTCTTTGAGTTGTTGGACTTCACTTAGCATCTGTACATCATTACAGATATGAGTTCCACAACCGGTATCAAGTACCCAAGAACTAGAATTAATAGAAAGATTTACTTCAACGAGAAAGATACCTTTCTTTAGAGTAGCCTTGTACTCTGGGCAGTTTCTCCTCCAATGTCCCGCTTTGCCACAATGGAAGCAAACATCCTCTTTCTGATCACGCTTCTTCTTTTGGGCCTTCCCCTTCGAAATGCCACCAGTGGGCCTAAGGGGTTTCTTCTTCTTCTTTTGGGCTTTCTTGCCCTTACCTTTAGAAGGCCCAGAAGAGGAAGATGGAGCATTCACCATCAAAACCTTATTGTCCTTCTTGATCGTGCTTTCAGCAGTCACAAGCTGACTAATCAGCTCAGCTACAGTAGCACCAGCATGATTCATATTGAAGTTAAGGACAAATGGGTTGAATGATGGTGGGAGCGAAGCTAGCAACAAATCCACTGAAAGCTCATCTTTCAGTGGCATGTCCATGGAAGCATGTTTCTCAGTAAGGGCGAGAAACTTGAGTCCATATTCATGGACACTTGAACCTTCCCTCATTCTCAAGTGGAACAATTCCTTTGAAGTGTTATACCTTGTAACACGTTCATGAGGGCGGTAAAGTTGCTCTAAGTGGTCGTAAATCTCCCAAGCGAATTCCATGGCCTCATGTTGCCTCTGCAAGTCCGGAGACATGTTAGCCAACATAAGGCAACGAGCTTGGAGATTATCATCCTTCCACTTCTGAATCGCGTCCCGCTCGGCCCGAGTGGGTGCCTCCCCTTCGGGACTAGGCTCCCCTTCGAAGAGAACGTAAGTTCTCTTCTCAGAATCTAAAATGATTTTTAGATTCCTCATCCAATCAGAATAGTTGGGACCAGTCAACTTGTTTGACTCGAGGATCGATTCAAGAGGGTTTTTGGTTGCCATTTCAAAACACGTAGAGAATCACAGAATCTACGACCTAAATGGTAAAACAGAGAACTAGTGAGCATGCTGAATTATAACGATATACAAAAGGTAAGGTCTTTAATCTAATGTAGCTCCCACTGTTTTTCAAAGATCTATAATTCCCAAAGATCTAAGAGGAACACGTTTCCCAATAGGTACTAAGATCCTAGGCATTTTACCTCGAACCCACGACTCGCGGACATTCTAAGTAAGAACCCTAGATAGGTACAACTTACCAATTCTAACACCTTTAGAACTCTTAGTAATTGTTTTTGCATCACCTATCTTTCAATATGGACCCACGACTCGTGCGACATCCATATTTACTTAGGCGTTAAGCTAGACCCATCAATCATAAGATCATGATCAAAACTTAGTTCAAACGACCCACGACTTGCGGACATCGCCCTTGTGAAAATTGATCATGAAATATTGATCATTTAAAATGATCAATTAGGTAACTAAGAACTAATAAGCTCCACTAGCTATCCCACGACTCGCGGACAATAACTAGCTTCACTTACTAAACTTAAAACCTATTGATGGAATGCTAGGAATTTAATTCAAAATTTGCATCTCGAATTTAAACACCTATTTTTTCGAAATTAGCTTAATATTTAAAGGGAATTTTCGAATCAACCGGAGAGTTGTCCGGTTCGACCTCACCAACATATATGTTATCCAATTTTATTAGTCTTGATTAATGCAAGTACACTTAAATGCATTTCAAACAAGCACATAAACAGGTAACATGTCCTAACATGATACTAACATGTAATGATCATGGGTTCTACCTATTTTATGCGTGATATGTGGGAGCCACTCCACAATCACAAGTTCTAACATACATGCCACATAAACAGTTTAAATCACATAAGGGAAAGCGGTAACAAAATACGAGCCCTATCTCTATTACATTTTTACAATTGAGATTCCCCTCCCTAACATTTTGAGGGGTCTTCACTTATGGCCTCCTTGTTACTCGAATGTGGTCCATCTTACTCCATGGGTGCATTGTCTCCAAAATGAAAATAAAACCTCACCACCTATCTCTACTCTCAAATTACAATAAAAAGAAAAAGACATAAAGTAATAAGGCTCAATCTTCATGTTGGCCTTAGACAATTACACGGGGCATACCTCGGCCTCAAAAACAGTAATATGGAAAGCCACATAATAAATCACATAACAGTATGCACATAAGTGAGGCTCCAACCTCAATTGAAAAACACAACTATAGGGCTCCAACCCCAATTTAAACCATCCATGTGCATAAATTAAAACCATACATAAGTCTAAACCCATGATCACCTAACATGCTTTTGCGAGAATTTAAATTTAGCCAATAAATTAAAATTCCCGTTTCAAGTCTTAATGACTTAAAACACGACTTGATGCGAGTATTGTTTATAAAAGTTTTCAATAAATCCCAAATTAACAAAAACAAATAAAATTCCAATTAATTTCTGAAAATTAATAATTTTATCAAGAATGCAATTTCCCAAAATATAAACCGTTTCTATTTCTCAAAAAAATCCCAATTTTAAGTTTTATTCAAAAATTAAAATAAATATTCAAAAATAAAATTAGGACTAGATTGCACGAAACACGAAAAGACCGAATCACGAAAAACGGGGCCCGCACACAAAAGAGCCGCGCACATCGCGCGCGTGCACGGCAGGCGCACACAGCGCGAGGCCAAGGCCGCGCGAGTGCGCACGTTGCGCGCAGCCTTCTCGGCTGGGTGGCGGGCGATGGGCGGTCGGCGCGCCCGGAAGGCTCCCGCACGGCGTGCGGGAGGTGCTGGGCGGGACGCCCTCCGCGCGGCTAGGCCAGGCGGGCGGTGCGTGCGAAGCCCGCGCGCCCAACACCTTCGCGCGCGGGGTTTCGCGTGTTCGTCGTATTCCGTATTTTCGTTTCGTGTTTTCGTTCAAAAGCAAAACCAATCCAAGAAATCCAAAAACAGTTTATATAGTTTCAAATCTAAAATTGTTTTCAAAATTAAATTTTGTAAAAACTAATTTTCAGAAACTTTCAGGAAAAAATACAGTTTCGTAATTCAGGCTTTCTAAAACAATTACAAATACTCAATCGCATCAAGCCTAAGAATTTCTATCAAATTCAGTATAATTGAGACGAATCAGAAACACGATTAACGAGGTGGCTCTGATACCACTTGTTGGAAAACACGAATCAGAAAGCAGCGGAATTTAAAAAATTTCCCCAATAAAAGGATCTTGGACTCGCAATCGTGTATCCAAATTCGTAGAGTTAAGAAACTTACTTTTCTTTTATTCTTTCTTGAAGCGTTTCAAGCCACCCAAGAACGCTCTTCTCGCGGCTTGATCCCCTCTCCTTGGTAAAGCTCGAATCTTCAAACTTCTAACTTGAAGCTCTCTAGAGATAGTCCACCAACTTGATCACAATCTAACTAGTAAGGATGCTAGTTCTCTAGTTAGTGTTTAGGCTTAACCTAGGGTTTCGTTTATCTTGGAGAAAGGATGGTGTTCAACACATGAACCAAAAGAATTGCCAATTAGCTCTAAGGAGAGCTCAAGCTCCCCTATTTATAAGAGGGGAGTGGCCGAAATTCCTAGTCTTTTATAGGCTAGGATTTTGGTCTCTCTCTCCTATTACTTGATCATCAAGTAATTTTGACTTTGACTTTGAATTCTAATTCAAATCAACTTTCAAGAGAGCTAAAAATATCCAAACTATTTTTGGATAATTTTATACTTTATTTATTTTAAATAAATAACTTATTTTATCTAATTAATTAATTCATAATTAATTAACTAGATTATTTTCTCCAAAATTAGACTTTCTTTTTAATTCAAAATTAAACCAAAGTCTATTAAATAATTAACAAATTAATTATTTAATCACCAAATAATTATTCACGCACAGGCACACGTGTCCATGAAGGACACGTGTCACGCACGTGACCCACACGTGTGATTTCACACGTGTGGAACCCTTTGGCCCGATTAACTCGTTTAATCATTTTCAAGCCTCAACTCATATAACCAAGTTGTTGTGTGTGACCCTCTAGGTTCTCAATTCAATTAGCAGTGACCCTAATTAATTAATTCACTAATTAATTAATCAGTCCACAGATTAAACGACCATAGTCTAGCAACAGGTGTTTAACCCCTAGCTGAATTGGAATGTTCGGATTCGACAGAACCTTTAAGTCATTGATTCATGTGAGATACAATCCTCCTACTTACTATCTCTCAACCAAGATCTAGGGCAAGGGAATAATCAGAACCCTAATAATCCGGTCTTAAAGCTAAGTGCATTTCATATCCATTTAATCTCAATCCAAGAAACCCTTTTCTTGATGTCTTGATCTACTGCCTTGGCCAAGGACTCCATATGGCATATGAAAGACTTACACAATAAGAGATCACCTTGCAAATGCAAGTGTAGGTCCTTTCTTGATTCTCATTCACTTTCATGAATCACTTGTGTAGCCCCAGCATAAGCCTTGAATCAGTTGTCTAAGGCGATACCCTTTAAAGCTTATACCTAAGACTACAGAGTTACTCATAAAGTGACAAGGCACCTCAAGTCTAAGGATCAATTAATCACATCAATGACTCGTGAGATATTTCCTAATCTGGAAGTTTCTATTTCCTGAAATAGAAACTTCCTTTCCCATTTAGGAATGTTCTCACACTGGGCACCTCAGTGAACCTACTTATTAATGTAAGCACCCTCATGTATCACGCACGTATCAACTATACACTTTGCACCTCCATGAAACAAGGTGGTCCTTCTTAAGGGCGTGATCCCACAAGCAAGCCTTAGAGAAGTCAGGTTGACACTCCTTCTGTCTGTAGGACTCATCGGCTTGGAGTATTTTACTAATCATGACTTATGTGATATAGGGCTCGTTTTATGAACCATTTCACCTAAATGGTAGAGTCCTAAAGTCATCAGGATTAGGGGAGTTCTCATACATGCACAGCTAAAGTAAACGCATACCAAACAAGAGTATATAAAGAAGTGTTGCCTCAATTCGTTATTTCATTCTAAGATTGTCTGTGATTACAATAAGGAAAAACACAAAGCGGATATACAATCGGCTTTCTAGGGCACTATTCCTAACAACTTGACTTCTCCATATTTGATGTCCCCAAGTGCAATATAAACTTTCCGCCATCTCAGCTCGATTCGCTTCACATTGATCCCCAAGTGCAATATAACTCGATTCGCTTCACATTGAATATAAGGGATCATTGTTCGAATCCTCCCCTTTTGGACCAACTACAATCTCAATCATACCCTTTTCGTCATCTCAGCTCGATTGGCTTCACATTAACAGCAATATAAACTTTGCAAAAACGTATGAATCGAACTTAAGAACTTAAGTAATAACTCATTCAAGTATTGGTAGAAGGAATTTCATTAAGCCTATACAATGGAATTCTCTGACTTATAACAATTAAAAACAAATTATCACATTTAGAGAAAAACTTACAGTGATGATGATGCTTTGAAACAACAGCTCCAATCCAGAAACAACAGAAAACACTGCAAACACAACATTAAAATGGCATAAAACTCCTATTTCTTGCAACAAAAACATATTTAATAAGAGGGATTAAGGTTAATGTCCAAACAGATTGCTATGGATCTCCACTCACTAAAACCAATACATATGCACCCAAGTGATAACACATTGCTTAAACAAAAAATAAGCCAGTATACCTCAATTCAATTGGTAATCGAAAGAAGGAACTGAACATATTTCATTTTTCTCATGCAGGTGAAGAACAGACGTGTTACCTCCTGGTTCCCACCTGTCCTGTCCAAAAACTAAGGAACTCATCGGACTAGGGTTTTCAAATAATAGAAACTAACTGCGATTTCAGCTGAACACATCACAGGATTTCCACGTATAATCACATCTAAGCTGCAAAATATGAAAAAACAACATTCAAAAGGGATTCCGTACCTGGAGATCCAAATTACAATTGATCGACGAAGTGAAGCTGGTCTCATCGCGGGCGAACGCGACGACCACATTGAGTGAAGCTTCGGTGGAGGGAATGAACAACCCATCAAAATCAAACCTGGGCGGAGCAGGGGTGGAGGAGACGACAACGGATGAGGAGAGAAGCAGCCAGCGGTGAATGCAATCGGGCTAAGGCGGAGACGGGCACAGACGACGGAGGAGCGGCGAAACAAGGGACAAAAGGTGGAGGAGAGAGTGGGTGGAGGCGGCGCAGGATCAGGACCGTGGATGTACGCGCCGGCGAAGGCAGACAAAGGCGGAGGTGGGCGGAGAAATGGAGATGTTTTCAAATTTTAGGGCAAAAGTAGTCTGAGGATTTCTGCCCCAATTGATTTAATTATAACGTTGCTTCCGACGGGACGGGATTCCGAGGGGAAATCCCGTCGGTGTCAATTTCATTATATTTTATATAGATATTTAAAATATATTTCAAGCTTTAACTTATCGTTTCAGGTAGCTTAATTAGTAAAGTGGGTGCCTATGTTCTTTGAGGGCCTGGGTTCGAAACCCATATGTAGCAGATATTATATTTGTTTATTTTTTTAAAAAAATTCTATTTAAAAAAACCGACGGTATTCCCGTCGGAATTCCGTCGGAAATATTTAATATTATTTTAAATTTAAATATTTTAACAAACCGACGGTATCCCGAGGGAAATTTCGTCAGTTTTATTTATTTTCTATCTTTTCTTAATTTTTAATTATATTTTTTATTTAATAAAAATTTAAATTATTTAATATTTATTTTAATTTCTATTTAAAAAATCTATTTTTAAAAAAACCGACAGGATTCCCCTCGGAATGCCGTCGAAATTATTTAATATTATTTTTAAATTTTATATTTTAAAAAATCGATGGAATTCCGAGGGGAATCCCGTCAGAATTATTTATTTTTATTTTTATTTTTATATTTTATATTTCAATAAATTTTAAAAAAAAAAAATCGGAATTCCATCGGAATTCCCTCGGATTTTCCGACACTTTCCGTCGGAATTTTCCGTCGGATTTCGCAGGTTTTCTTATAGTGATTGTGATGTAAGCACCGTGATAAAATGCACCACCGAGATTCTTAATGGCCTTCTCCAATACTCTCACCCCCCCCCCCCCTCCGGCTGGAAAAATTTTGGAAGCAAAAGCCTTGTGCACGATACGCCACACCCCCGAAGTGAGATTGGTAGACTTGGTATTTGTGGATTGATAATTCTTAACCCCCCTCTTTTACTCCCAAGGTAATGAGTTCTGCGTTGCGTTCCTCTTGATCATACCAAGACTCCGGGAAATCACAAGGGCCATTCGGAAAGTCAAAAATCTATTGGAGTTATGGAGTTCGGAGTGTGTGTTTCCTACCATTAATTTGAAGGTGGCCACCGGATTATCCCACTTTTAAGTTTGGACGAATTCCCTCGTGAGACTCTCATAAGTTTTCTCCGACCTCGTCATAAATTACCACCAACAAATGTTATCACAAAGAGCCTTAACCTCCTCAAGAACATTTAACTCCTCGAAAGAATCGATGTCAAGAGTCCGCGTAGGCTTCAACACGCGAGGTTTAGTCGCATCACTCGCTTTGGCCTTACCCCTAGAGGTGCTTACTTCGTCGGTGCGATTATGATTCTTAGGATCAATGACCTGAGCAAAAAGTAAATTATCAACAAACTAACACAATTTAAACTCCAAAGCTCATAGAGACAATTCATCGAACAACTTGTATGCATTACCTAAAGGTTCACACAAGAATGCAATGTATGAAGGTTTTCAAAGTTAGATTATGGTCTATAAATGCTTTACCACTGCCCTTGGCTTACCATTCTCAACCAGAACCTGTTACGGGCCGTTACAATTACCCCTCCTTGAAGAGAATTTGTCCTTAGATTCTATACTTGTTCAGAAACAACTTTGGATAGTGTTTTGGCATTTTATTATTGATTTACCATGTTGTCTAATCAGTATCATGTCCTTTACACTTCCTTATTCCTTATTCACAATCTTTGCAGGTTCCATAGTGTAGGTTAGATTCAGCTCTAGTGGTACTCGTTTTACCATTATCATTTCTGTCTCATCCGAAGACACTTGCGAGGATGAGGTACGTGGAATACATTATGGACTCCCATAAGGCTTGCCGGTGAATCCAACTGACCCGCAGTCTATCTACTTCGTTCTAGTATCTCATATGTTCCAACATATATAGGGTTTAATTTACCATATTTCCTAATTCGGGTAAACCCCTTTTCTTAGTAATGCTTCGAGAAACACTATTTCGCCTAATGCGAATTTCAAATCTCTTGTCCTTCTATCGACATAACTTTTCTATCTATCCTAGGCAATTTTCATTCTTTATCAAATGATCTTGATCTTTTCAGTTTCCTCTTCTATCCATTTGGTGGTGATTGCTCTCTTCAAACCATCATCAGTCCATCTTGCTCCATCCAATTCCAGTACAATGAATATCTATATTTCTTTCCGTATCGAGCTTCATAAGAAGTAACTTGAATAGAATCTTGATGGCAGACCCTTGCATTGTTGAGGCCTACGGTGCGCTTTCGGTAGCAAGGATGGGGAGGGAGTTTGGATGGAAGAAAATTATTTTGGAAGGAGATAACTCCAACGCATTGCAGAACTCCAAAACGGGAACGAGGACCTCTCAATGATTGGCAACATTGTGAAGGATGTCCGTGCTATCTGTTCTTCATTTGAGGATGTGAAGTTTTGTGTTATTCGTAGTAGTGCCACTTGTGTGGCCCACAATCTAGCTAGGAACGCCGCTTCAGCCTGCATTGGTTCTTTTGATTTACCATTTTTTTCCGCTGATTTACTCTCGTCAAACTTGAGTTGATGTAAACTCTTAGGGTTGTTGGTCTTAAAAAAAAAAACCCAAGTGATGCTATCACAATTCATGTAGCTAAGTTTTTATTTTAGTTCTTATGTTATTACTTCATTGCTGCTATGAAATTATAAAGGCATGGGCTCATAAACCTCATTGTTATTGTACTACATGTAGACTTTATTTTATGCTACTACAAACCTAGGATTTGACAGGCCTTACAGTTGTTTCAATCCAGCCAAACAGGCCCAGCAGCTGCCTTCGATGTGCAGACAAGCCCAATAGATGTTCAGGCCCAGTAGGTAGTCCGGACAAGAGAAAGACTTTGGTCCAACAGAAAAGAAAGAGAGAAATACGTCCACTTTTGAGAATAAAGAAAGCTGATAACGAAGAAACGGTTATTCTTAAGAGAAAAGGGAGGACCATTTTCAAAAGGTGGGCACAACAATTTCGGAGAGGCGGGAGAGTGGGTTTCCCAAAAAAAAAAAAAAAAAGGGAACTAACTCTTCATAAGGGGATAGAGATTTAGGCATTAAGAAGTCTTTTACTTTCCCAGCAATGGTTTTGGGCAGATAAGATAATGGAGGTTTTTTTAATGGATTAACATAACATTATCTATTGTTTACCTTTAAAGATAAATATCATATTTTCTTGAATTAGTGGTTTACTTTACATGTGAAGATAATTACTTTAACTAATAATTTTACCAAAATAGCCATATAATAATCTCATTTAATATATAATTATTTTTCCTTCTTTTAACGATCATTGGTATACACATTATACATTTTTCTTTCTTTTAAATTCTACGGGCAGTAAACTATCATTAATTATTATTAAACAAATTTAGAATCACAGAGTGCAAGTTTTTAAATTAATTTTTATAAATAATAGCAATTAATGATGCTTATTAATTAATAAAAAATTATAGATAATAGTAATTACCGATACTTAGCTATTAATAGTAAATTATTTATTTTTCATTTTTTGCTACTTAGTTATTAATTTTAAATTTTTGTGAACGTTAGATAAACAAAATATAAAATATTCCTAGTATAAACATCAATACAATCATAGTAGAAAATGTAATTCTTTTATTAATATGTTGAATTTAAAAAAAAAAAAAAAAAAACTAACATTCAATAATAAAACGAATCATAAAAATCTAACTTATTGTGACCAAGAAAATAAAAAAAAAACGAACTTATTTAGCTAGAATCAGTTTGCGCCTCTATCAATTTCAATTATTTCATTATTCATCATTGGTCGGCATCCCCGTCAACATCACTGTTGTCGTCACTGGAAATCTCAATTATTTCAAACAAATTCGGTTCTTCTTCCTGAAAAATCCCCTCAAATATTCCAACTAGAGCATCCCATCGAGGATCTCCTTCAAAGTAATAGGCTCTTACAATTGGAAAATCCTTCAAAATAATAGGCTCTGATGAATTTTGAGCTCTGTTTCGTGGGAATTCTAGGGCTCTGCGTCGTGGTTATAATCCAGACTAGTAATTGTGGCACACTTGTAGCGGCAAATTAATTTTTTTTTATGATTTAAATATATTAAAAATAATTTTTATATTAATATATATTTTATAATTATTTTTAATATATTTATTAAATTATAATAAATAAATAGCATGAAAAGATAATATACCAAACAACATTATCTTTAAAAAAAGATAAAAATTATATATTAAAGAAATAAAAATTAAAATGAGATAAGAGAAAATATAAGTTAGAAATATATTTTTGAAGTGATAAAATAAACAAATAGAGAACAAAAAAAGAGAAAAGAACGTGAGAAAAGAAAACCGAAAAATATAAATAAAGAAAAAAAAAGAAGAGGAATTTAAAAATAAGAAAAGAGGACACCAAGAGACGAGGGTCTCCTGCTTAATAATAGAGTACAAATGATTTCTGGCTTCCGTGGCAGACTTGAGAAAAGACGTTATCTAATTTCTTTTTTTTAATAAATAATAATGGCAAAAAATTTGTAAATAAATCAAAGATTTGGGTAAATAAGTAAATTACCAATACCGAAACTCATGATTTCTCAAACACGACATTTTGCCATGTGAAAGAAAACCAACAAAATCTTTTCTATCGGGCCGAAGAGATTTTGGCAGAAAAACCAACATGAAAAATAAATGACAGATTTTGAGAGTTAATTAATTTTATCTGTCAGATTATGTAAAAGTAAACGAGCTCTAAGAGAATTAGATTCTCTCTATATATAAGAATTTTGCTACAGAAGAACACTACGATATCTCTAGCCTTTCTTCTCTATGTAATTTCCTCTTAACAACAGAGTATTCTTTTATTTAGTTTAATCTGCTCGTTATCATTCACATATTTCTACATTTCGTTTATTATTCTATTATCTACCTAATTAAATTTAGTGGTGCGGTGATTTATTATGCATCACCGAGGTTAATCGTAACAATTCTATCTTCTTTTCGACTATCATGTCATTATCGAGCACGTTTGATTCTCCATGTTTAATTATATTATTATAAAGAAATTTTATATCATTTATTTCATCGTTTAAAAAAAAAATTATCCACATATATATATATATATTAATTGAGTGAAGAAAAGAAATATGAAGTTTTGTAATTCTGGCAATTAATTAATGCAGAAAAAAGAGTACTACAAGAAGGTAAATAGAATTTTGTTTTAAACGTGACAATTACAGACGATTTTGGAACGGAAGCTGCGGAAAAGGTCATTAATATGGAGACTTTGGCCGGCTATTCGTCTGGGAACCTGACCAAGCATCCGGTAAGAATTTAAGTGTTTCTAGTGAAAAAATAAAAATCACTAAGAACAATATCTAATGAACAATGCCATATCTGCAGGTTGATATGACTCGAGAGGAGAGTGTGGAGGAGGTGTTTAAGGGCTTCACGTATGTTCCGCTCTTTTCTTTTTTTTTTTTTTTTCTAATTTTTACATTTGACTCATTATTTTAATGAATATTTCCTTGTTTTTTAGCTTCGATGCTGTGATTCATATGGCAGGCCTCACCGGAGTCCGCGAGAGTGTCCAGGACCCGCTAACATACTTCCACAAAAATTTGAATGGAGGTGTGAATTTAATGAAAATTATGGCAAAATATAACTGTAAGAAGGTAGGGATTACTCTCTGTGTCTTGTCCGTTAATTCTGTCTTTACTCTTGTTTTTCCTTTTTTGTGCTATTGCTGTAAAGATACATCATAAATTCAGTTGCAATGTTTGATGCTTCATGTAGATGTAATCCGTGTCTTATGAGAGATTCTTCATGTGGATGTAATCTGTGTCTGTAAATCACAATAGATTCTCTTAGTTGCAGATTCTTCATGCAGTTTTAATTTGAATTTTCAATGTTATGAACACTTGTTAATTTGAATTTTCCATTTTCGATTGGTTTAACTTAGATGGACAATTGTGTGTGTAGTTGGTAGAGTATTACTCTCTGTGTCTTGTCTATTAATTCACCCTTGTTTTACCTTTTTCCTGGTCGTCTTTTGTTTCTCTCTTAGCTGTAATCTGTGTCTTTAAATCACATCAGTTGCACATGTTTGTACTGAGAATGCTCTACACCAGGTAGAATGTCATGAACATTTATAGTTTTAATTTTTGTGACTCGGTTGATCACAATTTTCCCTTTCAATTAGTTTAACTTAGATGGACAATTGTGTGTGTGTTTGTGTGTGTGTTTAGATGACCATTGTTATCTAATAATTGTTGTTTTGGTTGTGTGTAGTTGGTTTTCACATCATCCGCATCAGTTTATGGTGAAGTTGGTGATGGGCCTTGTTTTGAAAATATGGAGTTGAAGCCCCTCAGTCCATACGGCTACACAAAGGTTTGCATTGTTAAATGGTTTGAATCTTGCAAATTTTCATTTCCTTGGTAGGGTTTTGGAAGTTATTGAGCAAGAATGTGGGACTGTGTGTTTATTAGATTTCACTGCAAAACTAAAATTCATGTATTATTTTGGTTTATGAAATTTGTTGTTGAAATTGTGCTATTTGGTGATTCGAAAGCATGTGGTAGTGTGGGAATAGCTTGGGTTTGAGTGCATTTATGGTGGGTTTAGATTTTGATAGGTTTGAATCAAATGGCATTGTTGAGCATGATTTTATGATTTTAGTTCGGTCTAAATGTGTTATTGTATGTCCTAGCATGATTACATGTCGATTTTGTGGCTTGAGGGGGTATTTGGTAAAACAGAGCTTTAAATTTTTTGAATTAGAAATATCTTGAAGAAATTGCTGTGGCTGCTCACAAGTCCGACAAGGATTGGAGAATTCTTTTGTTGAGATGCTTCACTCCGGCTGGGGCCCATGATAGTGGTCTTATCGGACAAGAGGCGAACGAATCTCCCAACAGTCTTATGGCTCGTATGACGTAAGTTGTTACGGGTGGATTGAAGGAATTAGCAATTCACGGTTATGCTTATGCAACACCAGATCGTACTGCAGTTCGAGATTATGTCCACGTCTTGGAGGTAGCAGCGGGGCATGTGGCTGCATTAGAGAAGGTTTTAGAAACTAAGGACATAGGTGAGTTCTTTCCTATCTTTGTTTTTTTGTTTTCGTATTGCAGTCTTTGATGAAGTAATGATAATCTTATTTATTCCATTTGAATTTCAGGTTGTGACGCAATTAACTTGGGAACAGGCATTCACACATCTGTCCTTGGCATGGTTAACGCTTTTGTGGAGGCAACCGGAAAGGTTTATTCACTTCCCGCCTGATCTCTTAATTTTTTATTTTTATTCTTAAATTAAAATTTTGGAATAGTTAAAAACAATATATTTTTGGTTTTGTTACAGCATATCTCATACAAATTTCATGATGGAATGGATGGGGATGCATCAAGTCTTTATGCATCAACTCTGAAAGCCGAGAAAGAGCTCGGTTGGAAGTAAGTATTTCAATTTTGATTAACATATATTTATATAATTGAGCATATGGAGTGTTGATTATGAATTCAAAGGCCAGAAAATAGAAATATTAATTCAATCATATTTGTAATTTTCAGGGCCCAATATGATATAAAAGATATCTGCAGGGACCATTGGAGATTTGCAAAGAAATAACAGTCAAACACATAAATGAGATTTTTTTAGCTGAAATGTTGGGTTGCTCATCGGTTCTATGCCCTAGGGTTTATTTTGTCTCTTAAACATGAATATCAAGGTCACCAAGGAATGTTTGTAAATTCTACAACAGTCACCAACATGTAGTCCCTAAACACTCATTACTCCTGACTTGTAGTCCCCAAACACTCATGACTCCCGACTTTTTCTAACTTTAGCTTATCAAAAAACATTTGCAATTCTGAATCTCCATTATCAAAAAACATTTGCAACCACTCCCTCAGTCATTTTGAAGATCGTCAATCTTGATTGTAAAACTATAATTGTCTATGACATGTGTACATCATTTTCAGTAGTTTGCATGATCAGTAAAGGATAACAACAATACAATGGTTCATACAAGAACACTAAATCTATACTGTTGCATAGATAAACCTGCACAAAAAAAAAATCAATCCACTTTTTCCCAAAGAAATGCATCTATTACACAACCTCAGCCTAAAAACAAGTATCCTTATATATAATCAAAACCTTTTACCCTGAAAACTCAAAAGAATCAACAAGAAAACCAGATAATTTGCAAGTTTCCAGAAACTTCCCCAATACCCGAACAACTAAAGGTATATCCGCTTTGCTCAATGCAGTAAAACACAAACCGGACCACCCCGATTCAATACAATGACATGGAAGGGCATTGATCTTGCCTGTGCTCAGAAGCTTCACCCATAATTCAATCTCACCTTTTTCACTGTAAGAAGCTTCTCCCATATCAGCCCAGAAATAGAACCCTCCACTGCTTTTCACACACTCGATCCCCAAACCCTTGAGCCCGTCCACAAACTCATTGTGCGTCTTTTAAGCCTCTCCTGACTTAATTCAATCATTTTCTGTGCAGATTTGGTATCAGAAAACATAGATATCGGTAAACGTTGTGCCGGGACCGAGAGGGATGAAAATCTTGCTAATTTCAGCCACGCTTATGGACTCTTGATCGTGGTGGACCCTACTAGTAGTTGTTCGTTGAAGATGACGTGGTTATTTTTGTCTGTGGTAAAGTCCAAGAGAGTGTAGAGCATTTCACGAGGGTAAAGAATGCCGACAGGGTTCGAGGGTTGGACAATATTATCCTGCAAACTTTGAGGCCCGTTTCTTGGCTTGGTTGAACTCACGCTCGAGTGAAGTGATGCTTAAATTGAAGCCATCTGCACTTCGACAAGGAACTGGAATGATCTCGACTCCAATCCATTTGATGTCCTCATCAGGGCGGCATATTTTGCTCATATTATTGTCCTTTACACATTAATTTATATTTAATTTATCCCACCGACATGTCCTAAGCTTTAGCCTAATTAAACAAACTCCTCTTGAGGTTTGAAATTTTTCAAAAACTTCCCTATGAATACCCACATGTTTGGCCTAACGCATGCTTTAGTGAAGCATTTATTGACCAATAAATGTCGAGGTTTAGAAAGGGGTATTCATAAAGAAATTAAAGATGTCGTCGTCGAAATTCATCGATCCAGATGTAAATTTTAACAGGGGAAGTTTTTGTAATTTATCAAATATTAGGGGATGTTCATGTAACTAGGCCAAACTTCAATGCATGCCAGCGTAATTATGTACCTGGTGGAATGTAGTTGATGTAGCGTAGAATTACCCAAAGGAGGATCAAAGACTTACGTAGGACAATAAGGTGACCATACAAGAAATGCATTTCCTGGATCAGGAAGGGAGAAGACAAAAATTTCCATTGCAGTGGTTGCACTACCTGTAAGAACTAGTTGTGTTGGTTTGAAAATTTGTGATCTGCTCAGGACATGAGACATGAAACCTGATAGCCTGAATTTTTTTTTAAAAACAACAACAACAACATGTAAATGCTTCGCTAAAGATGATTAATATACTCTCTATGCAATCATTTAGAAGAGATGAACTTTATAGTCTAGTCCATTATGGCTTTTATACCTAATTATGGCGTGTAGAAGAAAAAACAACATATTACTGGTTTTCATTCAAGAGGAGATGGAGAAGTAACTTGTACCAGAATCAAAAGCACAGAAGAACTTACTTTTTTCAACTTTAATCCATCAAATGACTGATATGTAGTGATCCCACTTATGCGCAATCCATGACCTATTAGTTATTCTCTGATGCATGATCTCGGAGTCTCCCTTCAACCAAATCCGAGAACAACTACATGACAAAAAAAAAGAAGAAAAAGGGAACATACATTATGTCATCACAACAGAGTGCAGATTAAAAGGATTAAACTTATCCCAATCATCAACAACCACAGAAATAATGCAGGAAATGAAGTAAACACCAACTCATACAGAAAAGCGAAACAAAACAGCAAGCTTCAACTTGATTCGCAAGCCATCGAACAGGAATCTTGAATAGAATAGCTTATATTTGAACTCAAACTTATTCTGCAGAGGCAGAAACATAAGAACTCACACCAAATTTAAAAATTTAGTAAATTACAAAGAGGGTATGAACCAAAATGGAGGACAAACAGGACACGGCCACGATTCGTATTCTAACGTAAACTTCGTAATTCGGCCATCTTCCAAGTTACAGCAGCCCATATCCAATCTACCTACTCCCCACGAAGGCACCCATGGACGAAGATCATCAGTAAAATATATATGATTAGATTTGAGTACATGATATTCCGAAACATGATCCAATGATATTGATGTGTTGTTCCCAACAAAAATAGCACTATCACCCAAACTTGTAATCCGCTTATAAGATCCACTGATCAAATCCAATTCATGAACATGAAATATCATCTCAACATATCTCCTATCCACCACAAGCAATCGACCTTCAGATCCCACAACATAAAAATTATGAAGACATGAAAATTCAGATGCTATCTTGCCTACCAATCTTCGTGATGGAGTATCGTTATGACGACGACAGGCTGAAAATTTAAAACCCCAAACTTCACCAAGAGTGTTGATGCCATAGAACTGATCCTGGTAATAAATCACATCGTTAAATGCTTGTTCTTCATTTTCTACTATAGTCCACTGTGTTTCCCCTGATTTCCAATAACTCAATCGCCTACGAAAGCTGCATTGGACATTCATCAACACAAAATCCGACGATTCTGAAGGGTCTGCCGACAACGCTGCACCTCTTTTGTTAAAAAAATTTCCATGTGGTGTCCAAGGAGGAAGACGTATCACAGATCGGGAAATCGGATGGACCAAATTCAATGCTCCACTGTCTAGACATGCTGTAAGTAACCACCCGTAGTTTAATCCGATACTGCACGATTTATTTGCCTTCTCTGGGATGTATAGATTATTTGTCAATACCTTGGCTTTCGAGAGACTGTATATTTGTTGGCGACCATCACCTGCCTTCTCCGGCACGAGCAGCCATGGAATCTGGCGGTGTAAACACTTCTTGTTATTGATGACAATCTCCTTCCATGATTTGCAGACTGATCCGAAAACTACCACATCTTCTATGAACTTTACTTTTTTGAGGATTGAAACGATTGAGTCATAGGGAAGCGCCGCCAAATCGGCCATGGAAACCCTGCGTCTTGGACAGGTTGAATTATGCGTTTGAGAGTTTTATTCGTGATGTTACCCTTTGGACATCCTTAACCGATCCAATCTGTTTCCTTTTCTAGAGTCCCAATTCACTCGAATTCCTCCTGACTTGAAATACGGATCTTCTAATCCCATTTAATGCTGCATTCCAAACTCCATAGGTAAGAGACACGTATAAGATTTTATCAAATTTTCTAACTGATAGATTTATAGTATTAACAGATAATTTTTTTTTTATATATACTAGTAAGTTAATAACCATCGCACGGGGAATAAAATTATCGGCTAATTAATGAATGGTCCCTTGTAAGGATAAATATTTTTTCAAAACCCCCTAAGTGGAAATGCCACTATTTTAGATCCCCAATACTCAACGTATTTTTTTGTAAAACCCCTAAAACGTGTGAAAAGGCCATAATGTCGATGTTGCATTGAAGAAGCAGAAACTCTCTTTCTCTTCTCTCTCTCCTCTCTCTGTCAGCATTCCTTCACCCCAAGAACTACAACTTTTTCGTCCGGCAACCGATTTATGCAAACGAATAGTCAAAATCGAAGATCTCGAGACAACGATCACAATGGCTAAGACGAAATCGAAATCCAACCAACGACAAAGGAGATATGGTCGATCAAAATTTCGAAATCGAGACTAAAAATTGACAGCAACTTTAACAGCCTCGTTCGGCCTCATCCGACAATGGAATCCAACAAAATTGGTATGCAAATCGAATTTCTCGACGAGATCTACAACTTAGAGATGGTCTCATGGCTTGAAACAGCCTGGTGATGGAGATATCGGCCGACAAAGATAACAGCGGCGCGCTCGACAGTGGGAGTGCACGTTCCAGCCCTTTGTCCAATGATTTCGGTGGCTAATCGAGATGAACAAGGCATGGGCATTGTAATACTCTTCAAGAGAAAGATTTTGGCTATGGTAGCAGGTTATAAGACGGAGTATTGGCGGAGGAATCACCGTTTGAAGGCAGCTGTGGCGGAAAATTTACAATATATTATCTTCTTCTTGAGCTATTTTTCACATTTCATCCATGAAAATTATTTTTCTACATTGAAGGAGATAACTGAAAAAATTTCTCATATTGTAGATTCTAATATTCCATATTATGTTCTTCAAGTTCTATATTAAAGAATGAACAAGAAAATTTGAGAGAAAGATGAGATGAAAAAAGATCCTAGTAATTAAGTGCTTGTTCAGATCATATCAGTTTCTTTGCAGAGTAATTGGTTAAATATTCGTAATTAAAAGCGGGTTTAATGCGTAATGGGATGGGGACTTTGCCCAGTTAAACAGGTTTAATGTGTAATGGGATGGAGACTTTGACCAGTTAAACAAATTTAATGCGTAATGGGATGGGAACTTTGTCCAGTTAAACAGGTTTAATGCGTAATGGGATGGGGACTTTATCCAGTTAAACAGTTTAATTCATGATGGGATAGGGACTTTGTTCAGTTAAACATGTTTAATGCGTAATGGGATGGGGACTTTATCCAGTTAAATAGGTTTAATGCGTAATGGAATGGGAACTTTGTCCATTTAAACAGGTTTAGTGCATAATAGGATGGGGACTTTGTCCAGTTAAACAGGTTTAATGCGTAATGTGATAGGAACTTTGTCCAGTTAAACAGGTTTAATACGTAATGGAATGGGGACTTTGTCCATTTAAACAGGTTTAATGCATAATAGGATGGGGACTTTGTCCAGTTAAACAGGTTTAATGCGTAATGTGATAGGAACTTTGTCCAGTTAAACAGGTTTAATGTGTAATGGAATCGGGACTTTGACCATTTAAACAGGTTTAATGCATAATAGGATGGGGACTTTGTCCAGTTAAACAGGTTTAATGCGTAATGTGATAGAAACTTTGTCCAATTAAACATGTTTAATGCGTAATGGAATGGGGACTTTGTCCAGTTAAATAGGCTTAATGTGTAATGGGATGGGGACTTTGTCCAGTTAAGATTGATTGATTATCATAAGTGTAATTTGATTATCATAAGTGTTAGAAGATTGACGAGAATATGGGGATTGATTTAGTTTCCTTAGATAGAATTGATCGTCCCCTGATTAGTAAGAAACACTCTATCTAACTAAGAGGCGATGTAATACTTCGGAGATCAATGAAACCAATTACATTCTTTACAGTTTAACATGGTATCAAGAGCAGAGTTTCGATCCTTGAGACTCAGCAAAACAACATCATCGTCTCCAAACCTTTCCCAAACCGGTCAGCCTAAAACCAAGAAAAAGAACACTGCCAGAAAAACCATGGCAGAAGAACACGAAACCAAACCCGAAACTGACCTTTCAATCCAAATCGCGAACCTACTAAAAAGCAACCCCCAACCTCAAACAAACCTGTCCAGCTTCGAGAATCTGTCGATTGGATTCAAGTTGAACAGCGACAACTACCCAATATGGGCAAGATTGATGAAGATGGCGATCGGTGGGAGGGATGCCGGTCACATATAACCGGAATACCCTCGGCCCCAAATGAAACGGATCCAACATATGACCAATGGGAACAAACAGATCAGAATGTATTCACGTGGATTATACAAAACATTGAAGTAAATCTCGTGAATAATATCTTACATTATCCAACGACGAAGGCACTATGGGACGGCTTGGCAACAACATACGGGAGTGGTTCGGACCCGTTACAGCTCTTCGATCTCCATCGAAGGGCAAACACGTAGAAACAAGGGCAAGACAGCCTAGAAGACTTCTGGAACAAACTCCAATCAATTTGGACAGCCATCGATCAGAAGCAACCCAACCCAATGAGGTGTCCCAAGGACATCATCACCTTCAATCGGCTCACCCAAGAACAACGCCTCTACCAATTTCTCACCGGAGTTGATGAGAAATTCGACCACATCAGGAACGATCTCTTGAAGCAAGAGACAAAGCCATCACCGGAATCTGCCTACGCCACCATTAGACGAGAGGCCGCTCGTCTCCATATACTGAAAACGGCAGCCGGTGGTGACGGAGAATCCAACAATAACGGCATCGGATCAGGCCTCGTAGCAAGGAGAGATAAATAGGGGAGAACCGGAAGGCTGTTGCGCTCAGATCCTGCCGGAGATGCCGGTCGACGGTCATCATCGCGCGATAATAGGGACAATCTAGTGTGCGGGCACTGTGGGAAGCCCAAACACACGGCGGAGAAATGCTTTGAGGTCGTAGGATACCCCGATTGGTGGCCGGGATCCAGAAAAACCACCACCGGAATGGTGAAAACAAGCGGCGGTAGCAGGAGCGCGAACGCAGCTATCACCGAGAACCACCCAGACGCAGGCGGCGACAGGGTTCAAGGAGGTGCCGCCACCGCAGGCACCGTCGGGAGAGATACCGATGCGGCGGCTAGCGGAACCCGACGGGTAAATATGGCGTATGCCGAGAAGAGTGAGAGCACAGAAATGGGAAGCAGCGGCGGAGGTAATGGGTTTGGGGGTAATGACCCAAACCCTAGTTCTTTTTCTTTTAAGAGCCCATATGTTCCCATAATTGCAGAAACACCCCCCAAGGATTTGAAATGTTGTTATGCCCTGGATTCCAAAATATTTGACAAACAGGCCCAATGGATAATTGATTGTGGTGCAACCAACACTATGACTTTTGATCATCATGATATTCTCGATCCTATCACTCCAGAAAAATCTTTTATTCAAACAGCTAATGGGGCCCGAATGGAAGTTGAAAAAAGGGGAAAATCTCACTCACCCCAAAGATAAAATTGAACAATTGTCTCTATGTGCCTTCTTTATCTTGCAAGCTTTTGTCTGTTAGTCATCTGACTAATGAGTTGAACTGCACTGTTCTGATATATCCTCGTTTCTGCCTTATACAGGACATTCATACGAAGGAGATAGTTGGGCATGGTACTAAGCGCGATGGACTCTACTACATTGATGAGGTGGATATCCCGTCCAAAGCATTATTAACCAGAGGCACTCGAGACACTCAAATTTGGTTGTGGCATCGTCGTCTAGGTCATCCTTCCATTGGATATCTTCGGTTATTATTTCCCAGTTTGTTTCAGAATAATGCGCATGTTAAACTTTCTTGTCAAACATGCTTAGTTGCCAAAAGTCATAGAACTACTTTTAAACCAACTGATACTCGGGTTCAGACAGCTTTTTCCTTAGTTCATTCTGATGTCTGGGGCCCCACCCCATTACGAGTCAAAATCGATTTCAGTATTTTGTGCTTTTCATTGATGACTTTACTCGAATGACTTGGGTTTACTTTCTGAAACATAAGTCTGAAGTTTTTGATACTTTTGTTAAATTCTTTAACATGATCCAAACCCAATTCAATCGAAAGATTCAAGTTCTTAGGTCAGACAATGGGCGGGAATATGTTAATCAAAAAATGGGGGATTTTTTCCATACAAACGGCCTTATCCATCAAACAAGTTGCCCAAATACACCACAACAAAACGACGTCGCCGAAAGAAAAAACCGAACCCTTCTTGAGATTTCTAGAGCCATCATGACAGAATCTCAAGTCCCTAAACGCTTCTGGCCTGAAGTAATTGCCACTGCCACTTACCTCACCAACAGATTACCAACAAGAATCCTGAATCACCAAACTCCATTGTCCATTCTTGAAACACAAATACCAATTCCACCTCACCTCACTATGCCACCTCGAATTTTTGGGTGCTCGGTGTTTGTCCATATTCCCAAACATGAACGAACCAAACTTGATCCATGTGCAGTTAAGTGTGGCTTTGTGGGATATGCCCCCAACCAAAAGGGTTATCGATGCTATGATCCTGTGACGCGCCGTATTATTGTTACAATGGATTGTGAGTTCTTGGAAACCGAATATTATTATCAGCACTCCCAAAAGGCTCAGGGGGAGATCCGGGAAGATCCTTTTATTTGTGCAGAACCAGAATCCACCACAGGTACCTTACAAGTTGAGCTCAGTACTATCCCCAATGAACCTCCTCTGGATGATGTCCTACCCGAGGTAACTGTATCTGAAATTCTTCCTCCTGAGTCAGATAACATTGATAACATTGATGATAACTCTGGTGCTGCTAACCCTGGTTCTGATAATACAGAAAATCATAGGTACATTCTGCCACACAGGAGTAACCGGGGAGTGGCCCCGGTTAGATATTCACCTGATCGGGTTCCTCAGAATTCCAGATATCCAATGGGAAACCTGGTCAGGGGGAGTATGTCAGAAACAACAAAGGCATTCATAGGGCATCTCTATACCGAGGAGATTCCCAGGACAGTGACAGAAGCCATGGAAAAAAGGGAATGGTCTGAAGCTATGGAAACCGAAATGAATGCTCTAGTGAAGAACAGGACATGGGAGAAGTGTGAACTACCACCAGGAAAGAAACCAGTTGGGTGCAAGTGGGTGTTCACTATTAAGCACAAGGCAGATGGGACAGTCGAGCGGTGCAAGGCTCGATTGGTGGCAAAGGGCTATACTCAAACGTATGGGATTGACTACTCAGAAACCTTCTCTCCTGTGGCAAAGATTGATACAGTCCGGGTTCTTCTATCTGTGGTAGCAAATAAGGATTGACCTCTTCACCAGTTCAACGTGAAGAACGCGTTCTTGCATGGAGATCTGACTGAAGAAGTGTATATGGAGGCCCCACCTGGCTTCACTGATGAGTTTAATGAAATGAAGTCTGTAGACTTCGGAAAGCCCTTTATGGACTCAAGCAGTCTCCACGAGCATGGTTCGGGAGGTTCACTGTAGCTATGCAGCGATATGGGTTTAAACAGAGCAACCCTGATCATACCCTATTTCTGAAAAAAAAAAAAAAGAGGAGACTTGGTCACGTGCTTAATCATCTACGTGGATGATATGATCATAACTGGCAGTGACAAGGAGGAAATCGGAAGACTCAGACTGAATCTGTTCCAAGAATTTGAGATGAAGGACTTGGGGGGACTGAAATACTTCCTTGGAATAGAGGTTCTGAGATCCAAGCAGGGGATCTTCATTTCCCAAAAGAAATATGTACTTGATCTGCTTGCTGAGACAGGAATGGTGGACTGCAAGCCCGCTGATACTCTGATCCAAGTTAATCACCGGCTAAAATTGGACGAAGGTGGAGAGTTAGCAGACAAAGGGAAGTACCAGCGGTTGATGGGGAAACTAATCTACCTATCTCACACACGGCCCGATATTGCCTATGCTGTAGGGGTAGTTAGCCAATTTATGCATCAAGCGCAGAAGAATCATATGGAAGCAGTGGTGAGGATATTGCGATACCTGAAAGGCACTGTGGGAACTGGGATCATGTTTGGGCGACATGGTCATTTGGATATTGAAGCCTATACGGACGCAGATTGGGCCGGTAACCCGAACGATAGACGGTCAACCTCAGGTTATTTCACATTAGTTGGGGGAAACGTGGTAACTTGGAGAAGTAAGAAGCAAAAGGTGGTTGCCCTCTCAAGTGCTGAGGCTGAGTTTAGGGGTATCGCTAAGGCTGTAACAGAGATCATTTGGCTCAGGAAGTTGATGAGTGAGATTGGGGTGAGTCCACGAGGCACTGGGTGCCTGAGGTGCGACAATAGGGCTGCGATAAGTATCTCAGAGAATCCCGTTCAGCATGACAGAACCAAACATGTAGAGGTTGATCGCCATTTTATAAAAGAGAAGCTTGAAGATGGCACGGTAGAAATACCCTTTGTGAAGTCTGAAGACCAGCTTGCAGACATCCTAACTAAGGCTGTACCAGTCCAAGTGTTTCAAACAGCGTTGAGCAAGTTAAGAATCGGCGATACGATTACTTAACTTGAGGGGGAGTGTTAGAAGATTGATGAGAATATGGGGATTGATTTAGTTTCCTTAGATAGAATTGATCTTCCCCTGGTTAGTAGGAAACACTCTATTTAACTAAGAGACGATGTAATACTTCGGAGATCAATGAAACCAATTACATTCTTTACAGTTTAACAATAAGTGTCATTTAGTTAAACAGGCTTAATGCGTAATGGGATGGGGACTTTATCCAGTTAAGATTGATTGATTATCATAAGTGTAATTTGATTATCATAAGTGTGATCATTCAATCTCGAGTATCGTTATTGTAATATTGTTGTCCACAACATTACACTTATGATAATCAATCAATTATGAGTATCATTAATGTAATATTCTTGCCCCCATCCAATTACACCTATGATAACCAATCAATCTTGAACATCATTATTGTAATATTGTTGTCCACAACATTACACTCATGATAATCAATCAATCTCGAGTATCATTATTGTAATATTATTGTCCACAACATTACACTTATGATAATCAATCAATTATGAGTATCATTAATATAATATTCTTGCCCCCATCCAATTACACCTATGATAATCAATCAATCTTGAGTATCATTATTGTAATATTCTTGCCCCTATCCCATTACGCATTAAACCTGTTTAACTGGACAAAGTCCAAATCCCATTATGCCTGGACAAAGTCCCCATCCCATTACGCATTAAACCTGTTTAAATGAACAAAGTCCCTATCCCATTACGCATTAAACCTGTTTAAATGGACAAAGTCCCCATCCCATTACGCATTAAACATTAAACCTGTTTAAATAGATAAAGTCCCCATCCCATTACGTATTAAACTTGTTTAACTGGACAAAGTCCCCATCCCATTATGCATTAAACCTGTTTAAATGAACAAAGTCCCCATCCCATTACGCATTAAACCTGTTTAACTGGACAAAGTCCCCATCCTAATACGCATTAAACCTGCTTTTAATTACAAATATTTAACCAATTATTCTACAAACAAACAGATATGATCTGAACAAGCACTTCATTACTAGGATCTTTTTTCATCTCTTCTTTCTCCCAAATTTTCTTGTTCAGTCTTTAATATGGAACTTGAAGAACAAAATACAGAATATTAGAATCTACAATTTGAGAAATTTTATCTCGTTTAATGTAGAAAAATAATTTTCACGGATGAAACGTGAAAAATAGCTCAAGAAAGAAAATAATATATTGTAAATTTTCCGCCATAGCCGCCTTCAAACGGCGATTCCTCCGCCAATACTCCATCTTAGCACCTGCTACCATAACCAAAATCCTTCTCTTGAAGAGTAATACAATGCCCATGCCTTGTTTGTCTCGATTAGCCACCAAAATGGCTGGAAAAAGGGCTGGAACGTGCACAACCATTATCGTGCGCGCCGCTGCTAGCTTCGTCGGCCGATATTTCCATTACCAGGCCATTTCACACCGTGAGACCACCTCCAAGTTGTAGATCTCGTCGAGAAATTTGATTTGCATACCAATTTCACTGGATTCCGTTGTCGGATGAGGCCGAACGAGGCTGTCAAAGTTGCTGTCAATTTTAGTCGCGATTTCGAAACTTTGATCGACCATATCTCCTTCGTCGTTAGTCAGATTTCGATTTCGTCCGAGGAGATTAAGAACTCAGTTTCTTTAGTCTTACTTGACCATAATTTACTGTGTTTGGTAGTTAAGGAATCTTATTTGGTTGATTCGGCACCCATCATTAATATTTCATATTAAGAAAAAAAAATTCATTAAGTTATTTTATTCTACGTAACACGATAATTCCTCAAAATTCAAATATATTTATACAAACATAAATTTAAATACTTCATATTTAGAATAAAATTCTTCATTTAACCCCTCATTGCTAAATAATACAATAGTTCCTTAAAATTTAAATATAGTTCCACAAATGTACAAGAAAACACTTCAAATTAATATAAGAGTTCTTCATCCAACTACAACTGTTCTGTAATCTTCAAAATTTAAATATAGTTTTGCAAATTCAAATTTAAGTGCATCATATTAAGATAATTAAGGATAAAATAGATAATTTATGTTAGTAGGTAATGATCGTGCTAAAACTTAGTCGAGCTGATCTGTCGATCTGACGGGGTGTCTTAGTCCGATCTGTCAAGAATTTATATGAGTGGGCTCTCTTCGATCTGCAAAACACTTAACACCTAAAGGGTAAAACAACCGGTTTGTACTGGCGTAGACCCTCCGACGCTCAAGTCAGTATGTGGTAATCTAGAGAGAGAAATAACGGGAATTAAATGCTCATAAATGGCTTACCAACAACTGTTCATTGGGGTGGTATTTATAGCTTGGGCTCATTAACGCAGTAGTAGGTATACTTTGAGTTGCAATTAATGGCGCCGTATATCGACTTGGAAGTCTGTTATAATCCGGCGGTTGTAAAGTCAGTGCGTCTTTTTCCCTTTTGGGTAATTTGGGTACTGAGGAGTGTTGTGTGTGGAAATTGCATGATTTTGAGCATTAATTAGACTATATTTTGGTGTCGTTTGATGCGTTTATGTGTTTATTTTGTCTCCGTTCAGGTGACTTTGGAGTTGGAGTTACGAAACGGCAAAGCAAGGCGATTTCACGCATTTTTGGAGGAAAATGTGGTAACTCCCGTTACCACTTAGGAGTATAAAAGAAGTAACCCCCGTTACTGACCAGTGACCACAGGAGGGGAGTTTTTGGCGAGAGAAGAGGGGTAACGCCCGTTGCCCCTGTGTAGAAGAAAAGTGATAATGCACGTTACCACTAATAAAAACGTTATGGCGATTTCAATCAGTAACGGGCGTTAACAACAATTACACATGGATAGGTAACGGCCGTTACCTAGGGCGGCGAGAATTATTTTGGGCTGCTATATTAGTGCATTTTTGGAGTCTTTTCAAGAGAGTTTTCTTCCAGGTCAAGACCTAGGGTTTGGAGAGAAGACCAAGTTTTTTCAGAGATTTTTCAGAGAATTCGAAAAGACGAAAGGATTAAATTCCAAGAACGATCTTTGGTTTTATTGTTGCTTTAATTTACAAACTAATTTCTTTGAATTTAGTTTTAGTTTCGTATGTTAGATTCGTTTTAGATACTGTTGAATGTTTATGCTTTTGTTTTGGAGACTCTGTTTAGATTTGAGAACTATGATTTATTTTAATGCAATTTCCTTTAGTTTTATGAGTTTTGTTTTAATTATGAGTATCAAATTCACTAAGGCTAGGGGGAGTGATGATGATTGCATGATAGATGTTTGATGAGATGCTTGAATGACTTGTGTTAATTCTTAATTTGAAAACAGGTTTGAATAGACTTGCGATGGCCTGATCACCCTTAGCATGTGTCATAATTGTCTATAGATCGAAGAGTGATGGTAATTTAGATAGTTTTCATAACTTGCAATTGTAGGGTACAAAGAGATTTGGTCCTAGCTTATACAACAGTAATCTTATTCCATGCCGAGCCGCTAGAATACTGAATTACACAAGTCTTGTTCGTATGGTTTAATTAACTATTGGTGATTACAAGAGCAACATTGAACACTAATTAAGCACTTGGTTACGCCTTGAGAGAGGGTAATACAAATATAAGTGACTAGGTTGTAGAATTATACTTGTCAGACGAGTATCACATCAGCTCTTGATTGTATGATTCATTACTTTTCCCCTGCCTGCTTAGTTTACTGAAGTTAATTCGTGTGTTTCGTTATTTGTGTTTAATTCTAGTCAATTATTAATTTCCGGTTTAGTAGATTAATAGACACAACAATTGCTTTCATTAGGTCTTTAGATTAGAGAAGAATATAAGGTAGTGATTAATTTTCCTTCCCTGTGGGTAATATAAGGTAGTGATTAATTTTCCTTCCCTGTGGGTTCGATCATATTGTGCTACGTGTATGTTAGTGTACACTTGCACGATTGGTTTTTAACTGTAGTAAACCTTACAACAAGGAGCAGTTAATGCTTCCTCATACGCCTGTCCTAGGGAATATGGCGGCGACATGTGTCCCGACAGATATGCTTTAGGGCACGTACTTGTCTAGTGACTCATACCTCGATCTGGGGATCGAGGTACTGTAGCAACCCCCCACGGTGGGTCGCCACATCCCCCGTACCTAAGCTCAATCAACATACGAGATGGTGAGCCCATACATGAACCAAGCAGAGGCAAATGAGAGACAAACAAACTCACAGCTAAGTTAGGCGGGACGTAGACCCTGACTTCACAAAACCCAACAACCAAAAGACAGTGCGGAAGCGTGAAAGTGTCATACAATAATTCAAACATTAAGCAAGTGATGGTTCAACTAGCATAGGTACCTAATCCCCGAATATCCAACATAAACATAAATCATACATCACGATTCAAACGGGTTCATACTATCCCTAGAAACCTGTCCCGAATCATTATATAAATTAAACAATACATACATGTACATACACACGATCATATCCAACAAATTAAACTTAAATGAGTTCGAAATGCATATGCAAAAGAACAAACTTATACAAAAGATCCGACTCAAGACTGACTCACGCTGCCTAGCTCGAACTCCCAAAGCAAACCTGCAAAGCTAAAAACATGGGGAGGGGGAAGGGTCAGTCCAATGACTGAGTGACGGGCTACACACACACACACCTACAAATACGTAAGAGCACAACACATTTAAACTTAGATGTTCGTGACTCCGGGATTAGTTTTTGCATGCCAAAACATTTGCCCGTGATAATATATATATATATATATATATATATATATACTTAACAAACAAAACAAAACGGAGCTTAAATTACATATGTCAAAGTAAGGGTTGGCGTTCGGGTTGGGAAATTCGGGCCCCGTCCCGACCCGATCGGGATGGGTACCTGAATCTCGAATAATATTTCGGGCTCGGGATCGGGGAGTGATTTGGTATCCGTTTTTCCCGATCGGGTGCCCGAACTCCCCGACCTTGAAATTTAAAAAAATAATAATAATAATAATAATAATAATATATATATATATATATATATATATATATATATATATATATTTTTTTTTTTTTTTTTTTTTTTTGTCTAACCTTTTCTCTGATTATTTGCCTATTTGTTTCTCACCAATTCACCTTCAGAATTCTCTAATCTCACCTCAGTTCATCGTCTTCCTCTTCAAGCTTTGAAGTTTTTCTCTTCTCTCATGCCACAAGTCTACAAGACCACAACCCACACATAGATCTCTACTGTTCTTCAAAAAGGGCCACATCTCAGCAACCCAGGCCACAACCCGGCTCTAACCAACCTTGCACCATGGCCATCTCCAACCGCCGCCGCCAATTGATCACCACCAGCAATCCACCGCTCCAAATCTGGCAGCCGCTAGCCCCTACCCAACGGCCCTAACCCACCACCAATTTTAACAATTTGAGTTAAGTAGTTTAGCCCTAATTTTTAACAATTAATAACCTACTCAATTTCAGACTTCAATTGCAAAAATGATTTGGCCCAATAGATTAATTGATTGGAACTTGGAAGTTCATGTAGTCAATAACAAAATAGGCCCAATTATAATGTTAAAAAAAAATAAAATAAAATAAGTCGGGCTCCCCGAGCCCGATCCCAAACTCCCCGACTAGTCGGATACCCGACATTTTCGGGACGGTCTCGGGCACCCAATTTCCAATCCCGATCCCAAACTCCCCGTCCCGCGCCCACCCCTGTGTCAAAGTGTAAGTTCAAAATGGGGCCAACTTAACGGACATATCAAAGCATATTTGATTAGGTTAAAAGTATACCAAATTTTATCTTAATTTAAGAATCTACACCGGTTTTACGAACTTAAGATAAACGGATAAACACTCGGCGGGTACAAGCTCAAATTCCAACCAACTCCTCAGTTCATATTCATGTTCAAATCCAAACGAAACAAAGTCAGACATACCTACCTCTTCTCTAGTGATGGAAGGGTTGTACATACCCTAACCATCGGTTCCAATATGTATGGGTCGTGAGTTTCATGACACTCACGCCCGAGGATTCCATCCCCCAACCAACCTCCTGGTGGGGTCCGGATTGATCCTTTCTAAGTGGAGACCGTACTCAGGAGTAACCCAACGGCCCGATACCATCCCGGGGCTCCTTTACACAAATTTTCTGGGCCCATCAAAGTTCAAAGTTCAAAGTTCAAAGTTTAAAACCCACTATAGATAGACAGACAGATATAACTCATGCATATCGTACTTATCATATTGGATGTACATACCACACACATACTGACCTCAAAATGATATCAAAACCATGGCTAAGCATACATAGACTCGTACATAGCGTTCATACTTTCAAACTTATGACAAAACCATCAAAATACATATCTCACACATATCTACATATACATAGAGGCTTATAAGTCACATGAAATCAAAAACAGGCACATTTCATTATGGTCTAACTATATCCTAACCTCAACTTACATCGAAGAAGCCAAAACACGACAAATGATCCACCCCAAAATCAACTTGACTAACAAAACACCACCCCAGGTGCACCAGAACAAACTGAAGATAAAACACAAGACTTGGACTCGAGAATGAACCACATAGACTCACGGCGTATGCATAAGTGCTTAAGAGATGCAAACACGTAAGCAAGGTTCATAATCATATCAAATTCATGTAAGAGAAGTTATATCACACTCAACATACTCATTTCATATCATACAGCATGTTAAGAATAAGTTCATGTGCACAATTAATGCATTCAAGGTAAACGAAAGGCATATGGTGGCATTTATTCATTTATGGACACATATCGCATTCCTAAAGCAATATAAAATGCATATAAGAACGAATACATACATATAAACATGATAAAATAAGTTAGGAACAAGTTCAGAGGTGGAGAGGTACAAGAAAAAAGGAAAAAGACTACAAAAAGGGGTTCTGAGTGAAATTAGGCCAAAGCTGACAGTTTTCCCAAAACGGACAAGCTGTAGGAAAACGGGCATAACTTGAGTTTGAGAAATGGGAATTGAGTTTTATTTCTTGGAAATGAAACTAAACATATATGTCTTTCCAATGGTATGTGGCTCGAATCATGGTTCAAAGCGAGGCGAAAATGGCGTAGGTTTGAAATTGGACGAAAGTAGTTTTCCGATGAAGTGGCGACACAAAAATAAAACGGTTATATCTCAAAATCTAGAATGAATTTTGAGGTGATTCTAATTGGAGAATGTTCTACACTCGAAAAGGTTTATTTTATCAAAAATTTAGGTAAATCGGAGGTCTTTTGGATAGGTAAAGGCCGTTAGGAAAATTGGCCTGCGAAAGAGTAAGGCCATTAACAGCCCCTTGGACCCCTGTACTGAGTTACGGCCATTAGGACAATGGGGGTAATGGCTGTTAGGCCTCCCCCCTCTCGGAGCTAAAAACAATGGCGGAAATGCTAAAACTCGATGGAAAAAATCCCCATAAAACCCCAAGTCCGATTCCAACCCAAAAACATCTCAAGAACACCACAAAACATATTGCATATCATGTAGGGAGCATAAAATACACATTTAGATCATCAAAGAAGCAAGAAATGAGGTATATCACATTCTATCATTTTCACATTTCAAGCTTCAACAATGGTGATTCAATCATTCATCAATTACCAACTCAGTTTCCACCATAAAAGCAACATGGGAGCTCATATAAACCTTAAACAACACATTAGGTTTCATATAATTCAAGTTTCGTGCCAAGAATTCAAAAATTACATAAACCCTTGACTATTCATCATGTTTATAATCCATGGAAACTCAAGTTAAAACAAAAAATAATCGGATGAAAAGAAGCACAAATAAGTGGAGAATTCAATCCGAACTTACCTTGAAGAGATGGAAGAAAATGGAGGTGCTTGAGCTCAAATGGTGAAGGAAGGGGGTGTAGCTCTTCTTTTCTCTTTTGTTTGCCCTTGTTGATCGATATATGCATATGAGGGAGAGGAAGAGATGTGTTTTGATTAAAAAGGGGACTGAAATGGTTCAAAAATAGGTCAGATGAGGCTAAACGGGTCGGGTCAAAAGATCCGGTCCATCGGATCGAATTTTAAAATGGTAGGGTTATCAAACGGGCTCAGAAAAAATACAAAGTTAATTTTATTGGATCCGAATCATCGAAATTATTAATCCAATGGTAAGGTTAGAATTCGAATCCAAATTCTCAAGCTTAATATAGCCACGAAAGCCGAAAACACCCTAATTACAATTAGGTCCCTAATCTTTCAAGTATTGGACATTCGAGCCCAAACATATTTAATTAAATTCTAAAGCGCACATAGCTTAATATAAATTCACATTGACACATAGGACATGCGAGGGCATTTAATTCACAAAATACAGAAATAAACCCTCTCGTGACGCCGTACTTGGATTGTTGAAAAGTCGGGTGTTATAGGTACGACCCCTGAAGGACAATTTTGAGGCGATAAGATAGATCTACGGGATAATCGATCTGACCGCCTTGCGCAAGTCAGATCAAAGTAGGCGTAGGTGGAGTTGACCTAGCCGGGGTTCTTATAAGAGGGCTATGGTATGGGCTGTTCAGCCGTATCTATCTAGGGCCTAGCCGTGCGTGGCTTCCACGTGGTGAAAAAATGGATTCCCAATTTATGAACGATTTATCTCATCTTCTGCAACCACATTTCCACTTCGTCGGTAACGAGAGCTAACGACGACGACTGCAGGATAAAAATAGGTGGTGGCAACGACAACAAAGACAATAGGATATTGATAAGCAGTGGCAACATGAGTCGATTTAGTCATCGTACCCTATTTCCTGTGCTGCTCTAAGGTATTCTCAATGTATGAATGTTAATTGAATGTATTCTTGACGTTAATTGAATGTTAATTATGTCAAATTAGACAGTATAATTCACTGATAATTTGTATCGAATCGAATTGTTGATAATTTGTATCGAATCGAATTGTTGATCCTCTGTCTTTGTCTAGTGAAACGCTAAAAATGCATAATGAAAGGTAGGATTTGTCCAGTGAAACGTTAAAAATACGTAATGAAAGATAGGTTTCATCCAGTGAAACGTTAAAAATACGTGATGAAAGGCAAACATTGTTCAGTGAAACATTAAAAATGCGTGATGAAAAGCAGACTTTGTTGTCTGCCCAGTGAAACATTAAAAATGTGTGATGAAAGGCAGATTTTGTCCAGTGAAATGTTAAAAATGTGTAATAAAAGGCAGACTTTGTCCAGTGAAACGTTAAAAATGCATAATGAAAGGCAGGCTTTGTCCACTGAAACGTTATGAAAAAATGCATAATGAAATGCAGACTTTGTCCAGTGAAGGGTTAAATATCATCATAAAACGATATGGAAAGACTGAAGGTTTACATATTATGAGAATAAACATATTAGTTACCATGTTTTTTCCCTAAATATCATCATAAAACGATATGGAAGGATGGAAGGTTTACATATTATGAGAATAAACATATTAGTTACCACGTTTTTACACTAAATATCATCATAAAACGATATGGAAGGACTGAAAGTTTACATATTATAAGAACAAACATATTAGTTATCATGTTTTTCACTAAATATCATCATAAAATGATATGGAACGATTGAAAGTTTCCATATTATGAGAACAAACATATTAGTTACCATGTTTTTTCACTAAATATCATCATAAAACGATATGGAAGGACTGAAATACCAATTTACTTAACCCCGATATTCTTATTTACTCGACAAACTGCAGAATTAGTTTCAGATGACCACACCTTTACTCAACAATTTGCACTTTTAGTTCTACCCTATATTCTTATTTACTCAACAATCTGCACTTTTAATTCTACCCTATATTCTTATTTACTCGACAAATTGCAGAATTAGTTTCAGATTACCACACCAGTACTCAACAATCTGTTTACTCATAGGATATACCGTCATATATTTCATCAGTTTATCAGTTTATATGTTTTCATATATAACTGTCATATATTTCATTAGTTTATCAAACTAACTCTTATTCTTCCAACTAAAACAAACTTTTCATGATGTTGGAAAATAGGAATCAGAAAGCAGCGGAAATTTAAAAAAAAATTCCAATAAAAGGATCTTAGACTCGCAATCGTGAATTCAAATTCGTAGATATCAAGAAACTCACTTGGGTAGTAGCTTTCTTGACACGTTTTGAGCCGCCCTCAAATGCGCTTCATGCGGTAATGGCAACCCGTCCCTTGAAAGTCTCTTTCTACTTCAGAATCTATTGTAGGGATAACAATCCACACCAACCTAGATTCAAATCATGTTAGGGAAGTTCTTAACAATATAACATAAAGAAAGAAACATGAAACGAGAAAGGCATGATTGAAACTCCCTTCGAAACCCAGTTTTGTAAAAGTAGAAATCTGCCTGTCACAAAACCCTCGTGAAAAAATTCATCCTTCAGGATATGGACGACCGGTTTTTGCCATCTTCTTTGGTTCGATTTTTTCACTCGTTTTCTGTTGGGTTCAGAATCGTTTCACCAGCCCTTCTGGTCGTTTTACTTGATCCCCACTCCTTGGTAAAGCTCGAATCTTCAAAACTTCTAACTTGAAGTTCTCTAGAGATAGTCCACCAACTTGACCACAATCTAACTAGTAAGGATGCTAGTTCTCTAGTTAGTGTTTAGGCTTAACCTAGGGTTTTAATTTATCTTGGAGAAAGGATAGTGTTCAACACATGAACCAAAAGAATTGCCAATTAGCTCTAAGGGGAGCTCGAGCTCCCCTATATATAGGAGAGGAAGGGACGCCCAAACCCTAGTCCTTTTAGGCTAAGGATTTGGTCCCTCTCTCCTATTACTTGATCATCAAGTAATTTTGACTTTGACTTTGAATTCTAATTCAAATCAACTTTTAAGAGAGCTAAAATATCCAAACCCTTTTGGATATGATTATAATTTATTTATTTAAAATAAATAACTTATTTTATCTAATTAATTAATTAGATTATTTTTCTCCAAAATAAGATTTTCCTTTTAATTCAAAATTAAACCAAAGTCTATTAAATAATTAATAAATTAATTATTTAATATTTAATCAAATAAACACGTGTGGCACACGTGTCCCAATGACACATGTCCAGTCACGTGACCCACACGTGTGGTTTCACACGTGTGGGACCCTCTAGGCCCGATTAACTCGTTTAATCATTTTAAAGCCTCAACTCATGTAACCAAGTTGTTGTGTGTGACCCTCTAGGTTCTCAATTCAATTAGCAGCGACCCTAATTAATTAATTCACTAATTACTTAATCAGTCCACAGATTAAACGACCATAGTCTAGCAACAGGTGTTTAACCCCTAGCTGAATTAGAATGTTCGGATTCGACAGAACCTTTAAGTCATTGATTCATGTGAGATACAATCCTCCTACTTACTATCTCTCAACCAAGATCTAGGGTAAGGGAATAATTAGAACCCTAATAATCCGGTCTTAAAGCTAAGTGCATTTCATATCCATTTGATCTCAATCCAAGAAACCCTTTTCTTGATGTCTTGATCTACTGCCTTGGCCAAGGACTCCATATGGCATATGAATGACTTACACAATAAGAGATCACCTTGCAAATGCAAGTGTAGGTCCTTTCTTGATTCTCATTCACTTTCATGAATCACTTGTGCAGCCCCAGCATAAGTCTTGAATCAGTTGTTTAAGGCGACACCCTTTAAAGCTTATACCTAAGACTACAGAGTTAACTCATAAAGTGACATGGAACCTCAAGTCTAAGGATCAATTAATCACATCAATGACTCGTGAGATATTTCCTAATCTGGAAGTTTCCATTTCCTGAAATGGAAACTTCTTTTCCCATTTAGGAATCTTCTCAGACGGGGCACCTCAGTGAACTTACTTATTAAAGTAAGCGACCTCATGTATCACGCACGTATCAACTATACACTTTGCACCTCCATGAAACAAGGTGGCCCTTCTTAAGGGCGTGATCCCACAAGCAAGCCTTAGAGGAGTCAGGTTGACACTCCCACTGTCGGTAGGACTCATCGGCTTGGAGTATTTTACTAATCATGACTTATGTGATATAGGGCTCATTTCATGAACCATTTCACCTAAATGGTAGAGTCCTAAAGTCATCAGGATTAGAGGAGTTCTCATACATGCGCACGTAATGGAAACACACAAAACACGTATTGGCATATAAAGAAGTGTTTGCCTATGATTGTAATCAATCGTATATTATTCAAAGATTGTCTGTGATATTAATCAATCGTATATTATTCAAATGTATGGGACAAGATATTAATAAAGGTGATGGGGCTGGGAAACCTATCGTCGCACCCCTTCATCTTTACCTCTGCAATTTTAGGCGGTGAAACTACGGAAAAGAGTGGAGGCAACTTTTTATTTAATTCAGGCGCCCCATCACGAATGCATCACAATCTATTAAGTTTGTAGTGTAAATATTCATTTTATTAGTTACTGAAAGGTTTGTTTGTCTAGTTAAAGAAAATAAATCGAGAAATTATAAAATAGCGTTTAGAACGTCGATAGACAATTTTTGTAGGTACAACAATCTAGCCGGAATAAAAATCGTCATTGCTAATTTTTCCTTTTTCTCACCGGAAATGGGTTTCGAAAACGAGTCGTCGGAAATGGATTTCGGAAACGAGTCCCCGGAAATGGGTTGACGGAAAAGAGTTATCGGAAAAGATTCAGGACCGATGAGTTTACTATGAAGAAGAAAACATCAGACACGGGAAGAAGACAATGGATATTTGTGTCCTTCTTCATTTTATTAAGGGCATTATGATAATTCTACAAGATTTGGAGATTTTACAAAAAATAGAAAGGATAATAGGGATCAAATATAGCTATTTTCTGAGTTGGAGTTTAGGATAA
Organism: Lantana camara; assembly: GCA_037501455.1. Classification (NCBI taxonomy): domain Eukaryota; kingdom Viridiplantae; phylum Streptophyta; class Magnoliopsida; order Lamiales; family Verbenaceae; genus Lantana; species Lantana camara. The sequence continues at coordinate 93,245,054 of CM074857.1, read as the reverse complement.
ATGTTTTGTCTTATTAGGAATCGTTGGTTAATTCTCCGTAATCCTAATTAAATTAGGATAAAATCTAAAATAATAGTGGAATAATAATACTTATAATAATACTTATTAAATTAAAATAATTATCCTATTCGAATTAGGATAAAAGTTAAATTAATCAAAATAGACTTCAAAGTATGATCAGGAAACTCATAGAATTGGTTAGAATTGGTAATCTCATCCTATACAGGATAGGAGGGGATCGAACCTTAATGGGGTTCCGACCCCCTTGAGGTTTCAGCCGACACTCGTGAAGTAATTACCAAATCCCTAATTTTACCTTGTGAGGTTTCGGCCAACACTCGTAAAGTGTTTTAATTACAAGTTCCCTAATTCCTGTTTGGAATGAGAAAATTAAATATTGTACTCAAAACATCATAACAATATACAAATTCGCAAGAAAACAATTAGGTTGTTCTAATTTATTCTTTACACATATATGTATTTAATGTAAAATTGTGAGTTTGATCTTGTGTTTGCGGGAATTATAAGAAAACGTTTTAGATTCTGTTAAACTTATTACTCACAAATTCTAAGACAACCAACCGATTTTATCTCAGTTCTACATCTTCAAACTATGGAGATATCTCTTTTTTTTGTTTTTTCCCCTGTTTTAAACATACACAGCCCCAAATAGTTAGAGAGAATTGCCCTAGAGAAAGAACCACTTAGATAAATCCTCGTTGGCACAAACTAAGGAGAAGTTAACAGATATCTTCACCAAACTTCTATTAACAACACAATTCAAAATTTTAACTTCCAAGCTGGGTTTGGTTGATCTTTACCGCATTGAGAGGCGATGTAGAAACATACATTTACATATATACTGGTTAAAGCGTGTGAAGATTGGCAGAAAGGAAGGAGTGACACAACACGACTTGGACACGAGAATGCGTGATATTTAAGGCCGAGAGGGGAGGTTTTATTAGGTGATCATTCGAGAATCAAACAGGGTGATTCTTTCTCCCGAAGTTTATATCCAAATGCGATCACGTTTATTCGAAGCCATGAACTGAAACTGTGGTCATGTTCATGCAGGCCTGTAATTTGATCCTTTCGACGAGGCTTTGCAAGCCCAAAAGAATACGAGCAATAGAAAATTATGGAAAATTTCTAATCTAGACTAAATCAAGTTATTTTTGTAACAAACATATTATACTTACGATCAGGTATGGAATAATCTGACAGGAGTGTAGGAATTAGGTGTGCGACATGTATAATGACATTCATATGAAACTAATAAATTTCTAGGCTTCTATTTCTTTATGGTTTGTTTTTTTGCTAGACATATGTTGCTGCAAGTATTTTGTTCTTTAGACTTAAAAGGGCCATAAAATGGCTGACTTGATGCCAAGCAACGAAGCCTATCGCACCCATATGCCAAAACATATGGAACTAAAATGGTTGTGAGAGAGTGATACAAAGAAAGATCACTTTGATTATTGCAGAAACTTGCAACACTTAATCAAGCAATAACCAAAATCAAGTAATGAAATCTGCTACAAGCAGCTTTTGAACTCTATGTTGCTCCCTATAATCCATGGACACATCCACCCAGACACCACGATACAGACAACCACACAATTTTTTCCTTACATTTAGCATGCGATGGATGTCCGAATATTTGACGTATCCAAGAGCATCATAGATTACTCCATTGGTAACAGACATTTGAAAATGTAAGTATAGGAGAGTGAAAACTATGTATTGTTCTTGACGATATATTGAGGAGATTTAAAAAGACAAAATACATCAACACAAACATCTAAATCTATATGAGGGTTTTATGATTTTATCACAAAAGTAAGCTCAAAAAATGATATAGGATGAATCTATTACTGACTTTTTTAAGTCACAAACTGTGTATGGGCTTTCAAAGTTTACACTTGAGCTCAAGGCTTGGACTGATAACCCCATGGATTCTGGCTTGCAAATTTCCATTGGTCCCTGCACATTTCATCTATACCATATTTGGCCCTGCAAGATTGGAAATATTGCATCATTTAAATGCATAAATTGATAAACAGAAGGGGGTAACTGTAAGGTGGCACTACGTTACAGGGGTGGTACATGTAAATATTGAAACCAAGGGGGATATATATGTAAGTCTAAATAGTCAAGGAGGGCACGAAGAATTCTTGTTTTTTTCTACTTTCTGGCCTTTGAACTTATAATCTGATACAATACTTCTTAAGTTCTTGAGCTGAATAAATATTAATACAAAAATATTTTAATCAAGATTGAAATACTTACTTCCAACCGAGCTCTTTCTCAGCTTTCTCTGTTGATGCATAAACAGCTGTTGCATCCCCTGGCCTTCTCGGACACAGCTTAATCGGAATTTTCTGTAACAAAATCAAAAACATTTTTTTTTTTTTTGAATTATTCCAAAGTTTTAATTAAAAAATGTGAACGAAAATTTGAGAGATCAACATTTGGAGGGAAGGGAATAAACCTTGTTTGACGCCTTTTCAAAAGCAGCTACCATTTCAAGGACAGAGGTGCCGCGACCCGTCCCCAAGTTATACGCAACACAACCTTAAAATTGTCAAGGAAAAAATTAGGACAATAAACACAATTATCATTAATCATGAAGAGGTGAAAGCAAACTTATAAATTTTAGTGTTATTATATTATCTTATTATAAAGATTGCTAATCGAAGACATGAAAGTACGACATGCAGTCACCTATGTCCTTGCTTTCCAGAAGCTTCTCCAACGCAACCACATGGCCGTCTGCTAAATCCATAACGTGGATGTAATCTCGAATCTGTTAATTCATTTCAGTGGAGATATAAATCAGTTACAAGATAAAAGTCCATAATATGGATGTAATCTCGAATTTGTTAACTCATTTCGAAGGAGATATAAATTAGTTTACAACGTAAACGGGAAATCAATCTTCAGTTATGCATCAAAAAAATCGAGGCTACATACCGCACTACCGTCGGGTGTGGGATAATCATGACCATAAACATTCAATTCGGGCAATCTACCAACAGCAACTTGTGTGATATAAGGCATAAGGTTGTTGGGAATTCCTTTTGGATCTTCTCCTATCATGCCACTCTCGTGGGCCGCAACGGGGTTGAAGTATCTCAGCAAAATAATTCTCCAATCATGGTCCGCTTTTTGAATATCGCGGGCAATTTCTTCAAGGAACAGCTGATTCAAAATGAAAACAGAATGTAACCAAAAACGGACTTTACAGATGCTACACCTTATGCAATACAATGGGTTATTGGATGAATAATGGGCATCATATTCAAAAGCAGTTTAAAGATCACTCTTGAATACATGCCATCTGTCCAACTAAAGGAGCTTATAACATGTTAAAATAAGATTTAATTAAAAATAATTTGGCTCGTAACTTTATTCCTGTCCTTCACGACCATATTAATACGCAACTGTCATTACTAACATCTTATAACCGGACAATCATATTTTTAACCAAGCACTTTTAAAATAAGATCTAAAATGCTAAAGCTCTGTTTTATAAGATATTAGAGATTACAAAAGCTCCTTAAAATAAGCTTAGCCAAATACCCTTTTAAGCATATAACATAAGGCAAACCTTTGTGCGGCCGTAAGGATTCATAGCCTTCAACCCGAAATCTTCAAGACAAGGAATTTTATCAGGTTGACCATACACCGTTGCAGATGACGAGAAAACCAACTACAAGTGACGATAACAACAGCAACAACAATGAATAGACATGATCTTTTTCATAAATAAACAATGGCAAGTTGAACACAATTACTAAATAATTATTGTCATCTAGACAAAGTAGATGAGCATATATATTTACAGGACAACCAACTATTAGGGGAAACTAAGAACTAAAAATTAACAATGATCACACAAAACCTGAAGCAAGCAAGAAGATTCAAGTTAGAAAGACGCACCTTCTTACAGTCATATTTCGCCATTATTTTATACAGATTGATTGATCCAACCAAATTATTGTCGAAATATCTCATGGGATTAGCAACACTTTCACCAACAGCTTTAAGCCCGGCAAAATGAATAACTGCACCAAACCTACAAAGAATTCCAAGAAAATATTCATCGCCATTAAAGAACCACTCAAACAATTAAAAAGGAAAACCCAACATTAATGAGAGCATAACATTTCATTACTTGTGCTGGGAAAATAATTTCTCCAAATCCTCCACATTCCTAATATCCCCCTGCAATCGACGCAAATAATTCAAAAAACCAGTGCTTTTTTCCGAAAGAAATGCCTAAAATGAATTCCGAATTCGATTATGTACCAAGTGGAAGTCGAGATTCTTGGATAGTTCGGTGCCCGCCAATTGTCTGACTCTATGAACAGCTTCTTCAACTGCATTATCAAGGTTGTCTATAATCGAGACCTTGAACCCCTGTTTCAGCAGCTGCAATACCGTGTGAGTGCCGATGAAACCGGCGCCGCCGGTGACGAGAATCCTCACTTTTCCAGACATCTCCGCCGCAATTTTTTTGCTGTGTTTTGGAGAATTTCACAAGGCTTTTAAAATGAAGAATTGAGTTAAGAGTATGACGGCAGTGTCGCTTCTTGGGAGAAGATATAGAGACAGTGACAAAGAAGACGATGTGTGAGAGAGAGAGGGAGAGGGCTTTTGAGCAAATCAAGGAAAGTAATAATTTTCTTTCCACAAGATCGAATAAAGACCCTTTTGAAGTAGAGGATAAGCAATGGCGGAAGAAATTGACGCAAGGATTTGTTGGATTTGTTTAAGCATGATCTGTCTATATCCTATATATTGTTATATAGTTGAAAATTTAAATTTTAGGGATAAATATTTTTTCCCATCCGAATTATATCCGTTTTTATAATTTACTATCCAAACAATTTTTAATTGCAAACCGTCATCCAACCTTTGTATTTGTAATAAAACGTCATCTGAATGTGATTTGGTCTGACGTGTATGTTTTAGGAATATGCCACGTGTCAATTTTTTTTCCCAAAACCACCAAAAAAAAAATGTTTTAGATGGCATTTTATCACAAATTCAAAGGTTGGATGGCGGTTTGCAATGAAAAATTGTTTGGATGGTAAATTGCAAAAACGGGCATAGTTCGGATTGGAAAAAATATTTATCCCTAAATTTTATGATTCTTTTGAATTATATAAAAAGGTATTTTTATATCTAAATTCCTTGTAAGATTGAGTTATACTCTCTTAAATAAAAATATTACATAACCTGTGATATCCCGCTCTTTCGTACGTACAGGTTTGTACCACGTGTGAATTAATTTTCGTATTTGAGTTTATTTAATTTTATCTATGTGTTTATAACTTGATTTAATTGATATTTATTTATTTACAATTTGATTTGAGTGCTATTTAAATTGTTATATTTGATATAATTTGATATAAATTAATTTAAATGCCTAACTTGTCTTGAAAACGTTTAAATTAATTTGTTACCGTTTGCCCGTAAAAGTTATGAATTGAATTTGTTGCCAAGCATGGTAATTTCTTGGAATTAAATGAATTATGAATAAATTGGACTTGATTGTAATTTATTTAAATGCTTGAGGATTTAATTGAAAATAGGTTTTGGGCCTATTTGATCATTTTTTAAAGTTTGAGGACCTATTTGAAAATAGGACACCTTAAGTTATTTTAATTGATATCTTGAGCTCGGGAACTCGGATTCGAGATTTGTCTTCGCCGTTGGACTCATTTCGGCAATTCGGATCCAATGGAACAAGTCTCGTAATTTTTCGATGTCATTTGGACCTCCAACGAAGTAAATTTCTGTCCCCAAGACCCGTTTAGCCCCTTTAACCCGTTTTTGAGCCTTATGATCCATTTTTTGCCCCATTCTTGACCCAAAACATAACAAAACACTCCCTCGTCTCTCTCATCACCCTCGTACTTGGACTGACTCTTTGAGCTCATTAGGCCTAATTTTCTTCCTCAAGCTTCAAGGTAAGTTTAGAATCTTGTTCTCCACATTTTTATGCACATTTTCATCCATTAGATTCATGTTTTAAGTTAGAGATTCATTGGTTATGGAGTTTATGATTAATAGTAAGGGTTTGAATGAATTCTTGAATAACATGGCCATTCTTGCATATTCTTAAGTTTGGAGACTTGTATGTTTATCCTTGTGGCTCATTTATTACATATTTATGTGTCTATTTCATGGTAGATGAATTATGGTTGAGTTACCATTAATATGCTTGGAATTTTCTTGCAAGAAAACATGATATACACTTGATCTTTGCTATCTAAATTGTTGCCAGTTGCTAGTTTGCATTTTGTGGTTGTTTTGTGTGCATGTTTTGCTTGGTTTGGAGCTGTTGTGCTATGATTTGCTTCCCTACGCTTGCTGTTGTGTTGTGGAGGGTTGAACAGGGGAATATTTGCAGATTTTCCATGGAGAAGACGAGCATTTCAGCCCCCCAAGCCCGTGAGGGGCAATGCATGTATTTTCACACACGCTCGTGTCTTGTGGTGTGTCTTTGGGGCTTGGTGACTGGCCTGAGACACGGTTGTGTCTGTCCTAAGCCTTGGGATGAGACACACCCATGTGATCATGTGGTTTTTTTTAGAATTTCGCCACTACATTGGCACACGAGGGTGGCTATGTTTGTTCTAAGGAGCTGCCACCCCCGTGTCTCTTCCTTTTGGGGCTATTGTGTTTTAATTGAACTTCTTTTGTTTGTTTCGTTATTTTCTCGCCTCATTTATGACTTTTAAATGCTATTAACATGTAATACTATGTGTTAATTTATTTGTATTAAATTTATGGAATGATTTGAATACGTTTATACGAGCTATGATCGTAAATGACTCAAGTGCTACCATATGATGAATTATGTATATTCATTGCATTCGTTTGACGTTTTAAATAATTTCTTTTGCCTCAAATCTGATCTTATGATATTAATTAATGAATATATGTTATGTTTTGATAAGTTTATGGATTTTATACTATGATATTCAAGTTGTAAACGTGAAATCAAAATGTGATCGTTTAATTGAAACCTTATGATACTTCCTTGAATTCATAGCATTCATTTGCATCGTGCGTCTAAATGGTACATAATTGTGTCTAAGCCTTTAGTGTTACGTTTGTTTGTCACGTGCTTCCGGAAGGGGCCGTACCCGGAGTTTAAGGTTGTTCAGGGTTATTTTCTCGCACCACACTACACTCTTTTGTTCAAAGGTGAGGTTTAGGTTCTTTTCTTTTAGTTAAGCGACCTATTACCCTAAATGGTCGTTTTCTAGCCCGCATGCGACTATATATTATATATATAGTTAAATATGTGTGATATATGATATGTTTATGATCTTGTGATCAAGTTTCAGCTTTCGAAAGGGCTATATCTACGAGCATATATGAGCTTACGTTTTAATGAAAGCTTAATGCTTATGAATGTAATGTTAATGGTTTGTAATGAGCGAGAATGAAATGGAAAGGTAACTAAAGGTAATTTTGGATCCACGGAGACTACGGATTGGGACGCTCGGTACGGCAGCGGGCCGTCAGGATAAGCCTCGTATTTTTCATCCAAGGTATTACGCGCGACCCCGGGAGGTTGGAAGGCGTGATGCTCTTGATGCCTTCGGTATGAAAGCCGGGGAGGACTCGTTGTGGGTTAGCTACCCCTCGAGGAATTTACCAATATAATGGATGGCTAAGGATCGGCCGGCCCTTTTATCACCGGAGTGTTGGGAATTAAATGTGATTTGGTTTTACATAATGAATGAGGAGTAACGGTGGATGCTCGTACTCGCCAAGCTTTAATGTAATGTTTGGATTATGGAACGGGAGTAGAGTCTTGATAAGCGTAATGTATATGTATAAGATATGTATTGTTTTATGAAAACGCTTTGGTGTCCAAAACCTATTCCCGGTTCATAACTTTTTTCTTTTACGTGCTTTGCTCTATATATACGTATAGTGTGTGGGTGTGCGTTAGCCCCCTCACTCAGTCGAATTATGACTGACCCCTCTCCTTTACCACTTTTAGTTTACAGGTTTTTTGGTGCACGAGCTAGGCGGAGAAGTGGGTCATTCGAGTCTCGCTTTGGGGTTTAGGTCGTGCTAGGTGCATTGCATATGTTATCTTTGGACTTGTATTTAATGAATTGATTATGATATGAATTTTGTTATGGATTTATGTTTCGATATGGATATGTATTTTTGTATACTTGATATATTTAGTTGATTTTGGATCTTATTTTCTAGAACTCCTTGCTTCTGTTATTTGATTCTTTATTGCGGGCTTTGAGTACGTATAGCTCCGCCTAGTCTAGTGAGTGTGTGGTCTTCCGTTCGCTTAGACTTGGGCTCGTGTATGGATTTCCCATTTCATATTCGGGTCCGGGGGATGTGGTGGCCCACGCACTGGGCACTACATCCTAAAGTGGTATCACAACTATAGGTTACAAAACTAGAGTTCTAGTGTCATGTTGAGTCTGTCTAGGTCGTACGGCATAGGACAACGTGGTTATATGACTTAAATGCTTATTTATCTTCATTTTTATTAATTGTACACATGAACATGTACTAACCCTCATGCATATATATTGGAATTTCTTGTCTTTTGTAGATGCCTCCACAAAGACATGAACACCGAGACAGATCTCTTGAACGACACTATCATCGGGACTATTCTCCCCAACAAGAGCAAAACCCACCACCACCACAACCACATTTGGAACTGGAAGGATTTATGGAAAGCCTTTGTACCTATCTTGATAATAGATACCCCCAAAACACACCATAGGCGGGCAATCAAGAGAGAGGTTTAATAACCGCTATTTGAAGGGAATTTCGAAGCTAAAATCCACCAAAGTTTGAGGGTGGCGACGCTATTCAAGCTAAGGAATAGTATATTCAAGTTGAGAGAATTTGGGAGCTTATTGTTAGGAATAGTACCCTTAAAGCAACTTTTGTACTTTACTATTTCCATGTAAAATCACAAACAGTCTATGGATAATAAACGAGATGATTTTGTTCATTGGCAATCATTTCTTTAATATGTCAGACTCATGTGTGTTATAAATATGGTTTTATGCTCGTTCATATTTTCGAATTCGTTTGATTAAGTTTTGGAATTTATTTTGATTGTGGAATCCAAAACGGGGTCTAATGAGCAATTAGCGCACCATTGGTTCCTTACGTGATAACTTGAGCTAGGAAACTCGGATTCGAGTTTCGTCAACTTCGTTGAACTCGTATCGAAAATTCTAGTTTGATTAATTTAGCCTTACATTTTTCCAAGTTTATTTGAACCTCCAAAATTCAACCGAAAAACACGACGGAAGACAAAACTGCCATCTTTTACTAAATGAGCCATAACTCTTTCACCTCTTGACCAAATTAACTATGGTTTAAGCCTATGGAACCCTAACTCAATCACCTAATCAGCCATACCTTCCCTTAACCGAAACAAAGCCTCTCACTTAGAGAAATGTAGCCATTTCTCCTCTGTATTCCAAAAAATCCCGTAACTCAAGCCATCCTTGGAGATTCAAGCTCAAATCTCCTCCAAACCTCCATCAATCCACAAGGTAAGCTTAGGGTTGTATTATACATCCATTATGAGTCATTTTGATCCATTCATCCCTAATTTTGATCATGTATTGATGAGTATATGGCTGACTTGGAGAATATTTAGGTTTTGAGCTCATATGTTGATATCTTCCATTTCTTGGTGAATTTAGTTGATTCCAAGCTTGGTTATGATTGCTTTAATCTCTTCTTTGCATTTATGGTGATGAATTAGCTGGTAGTTGGAGCATTCATGAGCTTCCATTAATGAGATATTCAAGTTATATCATGAAATGATCATCATACACTCCATGTCACGTTTTTATGCTTTGGGAGCATGTTTGTGTGTTGCTTTAGAGTTGTTTTATGGCATATTTGAGTTCATAACATACCTGATCATGTTGGTTAAGTGTTGGCATGGCTTTGCTCTGTTTTCCCGTTACTTTCTGCTGCTGTAACTGGTCGGTCGCGGCCGCGATCGAACCATGAAGGAAAATGGTAGCGGCGCGACCTCTTTCACATTTTTGGTGTGTATCTCTCAGGTTGCGCCCGTGACTTGAATTACTTGTATTTTAGGTCGCGCCCACGACCACTGTTCATGTTGGCTCATGTATTATGAAATTCATGAAAAATTCTTCAAAAATTCGGGTATTTTATAAGGGGGTAGCGGCCGCTACCATTTTTATGAAGAAAATGGGTCGCGGCCGCGACACTGTGCATTTGTGCATGAAAATTTCAGTTTTGTACGTGAATTGCATGGCTTCGTTGGATTGGTTTTGGCTCTTTCACTTCATTAACATGTCATATAATGTGTTATATTGTGTGATATGAAATCTTATGAATTTTCGTTGAATATTTTCCGAGATATGCTTCAATACGTCTTCTTTGCTCATAATGTGTACATGCATGGGATTTAATCCTTATATTTGAACCGTAATTGTTATATATGCTTTGTTTTATGACTTGTATGATAAGTACACTTACTATGCTACGCGTTATGGTCTTTATTTGAATTCCTTGAATTGATATGATATGATATATGTAAGATATGATCTCGATTGGATTCAAATACTTCTTGGGATGGATATAATGATCGTTTATATGTCTTTAACGTGTTAATAGTGCACATGAACGTGTTCATTACATCATATTCTCTTCTATGCCTTCATATCATAATCATTTCATTGCCGAGCGTCTTAATTGGTCATTTTGAGTCTCACTTCACCTTTCTTGCACAGATTTTGATCTCGTTGGAGATGAGACCGATCAGTGAGGCTTTAGTATCTTCTTTTGTCGGTTCAAGGTGGGTTTCTCTTCTAAATAGATAAATTGACCCGATATACCTCCCTAGGGCTGTAAATGGATATCCGAAAATCCGATATCCGTTCGAATCCGAATTCGTTTAAAGAGGATATTATCCGTATCCGTTCAAAAAGGATATTATCCGTATCCGATTATAGACATCCGAATTATAAACGGATAAGGATATGGTAATGACACATCCGATCCGTTTAACATCCGATCCGTTTATACATCGGTTAAATATATCCGTTATCCGCAATCCGTATCCGATAACATATATATCTATATATTTTTTATACCTTGATGAAACATATATTAATTTACACATTATATAATTATTTGAGAATTATAAAAAAAAATAACAGTAAACGTATATCATATTATTTGTAATAATAAACTCCATTAATTATTGTAAACATATATTATAAATTATATATTATACTTATGAGTTAATGTGTATAGATTTAATAGATTTATAGTTAGTTATATTAATATTTAATTGTATTATGAAATTTCAATCTATTATTTTTTATTAAAAAATATATGTAAAAACAGATAAACGGATTCGAATTCGGATATCGGATAACTCACTAATCGGATATACTCACGGATACGGATAATCCGATATTCGGATAAATTCCGTCGAATTCGGATACGGATAGCATTTTCATTATCCGTCGGATAACGGATACGGATTCAGATAGCGGATATGCTAAACGGATTCGGATTCGGATTCGGATACTGCACATCCGCTCCGTTTATTATCCGTTTACACCCCTATACCTCCCTATGTGAAAAGTTTTAAGCCAAAGTAATATGATTATAAATATATTGAGTCATTTCTCGAGTAAATTATTGCAAACGTATAACCTTTTTTTTATGAACCCTACCTTATGATTTTGGCGAGATTATGTTATGTTCACGGGCCCCGGGACTTAGTGTACGTGGCATTCCGGGGAGGCAAGGGCCGACGATGATCCCATACACTAGTTCTAACCAATTTACGATGGAACGAACCTCGTTAGGAGTTTTGACGAGGAAACGCTAGTCGTGCTTGTGAGGATTCATGTACCTCACTCGCCATTATGTATGAGGTGGCCAGGTCTTGCAAACCTATCCACCACCCAGAGGAAGAAGGTGTATATGTATGATTATGATCATTTATGTATGTGCACGAAAGATATGTATGAAAACCAATAATTATAATATGATTACATGAGGAGAAGGTTGGAGATTATGCACGCCCACTTGCCGGGCTTGAAACCTTATGCTCAATTATGAATAAATATGATAGTTGTAAACTCGTAGATGTCTTTCTTTGTTTTACCCACTTGGGAAATCTTCTAAAACTTCATAAGGGTTTATAGCTTGCATGAATATGTTTTAACCGACTTGGGAAGTATGCTCCTCATATTACTCGTGATGAAAAGAGAAAGGCGAAGAAGTTTATTGCCGGTTTGAGACAGGACTTGAGACATGGTCAGGCGGTGCATAATTTTATATCTTTCTCGGATACGGTACAAAGGGCGATGGAGCAAGAAGAGGAGTTTAAAAAGAAAGATCCGGTTTTTAGGCCACCGATGGGACGAGGTTCTGGATCAAATATGGGAAAGAGACCTATGGTTCAAGCTACTTTTCCACCTAAGGGTCCTTTCTAGAAACCACGAATGGGAGGACAAGCTTCACAAGTTCCAAAGGCTTTACCCGTGACATCTTCGGATCGACAAATTCCAAGTGAGGCACCATTATCCAAGCCACCATGCACATATTGTGGAGGGCCAACTCACAATTATCACAAATGCTGGAAGAGGTTGGGTCTATGCTTAATATGTGAAAAAGCTGACCATATGGCGGATCCATGTCCTGACAAGAATCTGGGATTTCAAAAGGGAGTTCAGAGACCCCTGATTCAGGCGCGTGCTTATGCCCTTGAGGGCGAAGAGCAGGATGCTGAGATCGATCCGACAGCCATGGTGGAAGGTACTATATGCATTCACGCCACGAACATTCATGCATTATTTGATCCGGGTGCTACTCATTCTTTTATATCTAGTGATCTATGTGCTTCTATGTGCCTACCCGTTACTTGTGTCAATTCTTGTTATTTTGTGAGTTCTCTTCTTGGAGGAAATTTGCAGACGGATCAAGTGGTTTGGGGTTGTTCGGTTTTGATAGATGGGAAAGATTATCCAGCTGATTTCATCGTGATGTCTATGAAGAGATATGGGGTAATCTTCGGTATGGATTGGTTATACTGGCACCGGGCCGAGGTTGATTGCTTTAAGAAGAAGATTAAGTTGGGGAAAGAGTTGATTGGAGAAGTGGGATCGAAGAGTATACCGCTCTTATCTTTTATGGAAGCTCATAAGCTAATGAGAGAAGGGGGCTATGGGATTCGTTGCTTATCTTCTCAATAAGCCGAAGGATCAAATTAGATTTGAGGAGACCGCCGTGGTTAAGGATTTTCCCGACGTGTTTCCGGAGAATTTGGGTTCCTTGCCACCGGATCGTGAGATTGAATTCGTTATTGACTTATATCCGAGATCAGAACCGTACTCTAAGACTCCTTATAGAATGGCTCCGACGGAGTTGAAGGAATTGAAGATACAACTCGAGGAATTACTTAAGGTTGGATATATTCGGCCGAGTTCGTCTCCGTGGGGCGCTACGGTTCTCCGGTTCTCTTTGTTAAAAAGAAAGATGGAACGTTGAGGATGTGTATAGACTACCAGGAGCTTAATCGGCGGACTATCAAGAATAAGTATCCGTTACCCCACATCGAGGACTTGTTTGATATGCTGCAAGGTTCGGGGGTTTATTCGAAATTGGATCTAAGGCAAGGTTACTATCAATTGAAAATCCGGGAAGAGGATATACCTAAGACAGGATTTAATATCCGGTATGGACACTACGAGTTCGTAATAATGCCTTTCGGTTTAACTAACGCCCCTGCAGCATTTATGGATATGATGCATCGGACTTTTCGACCTTATTTGGACAAATTCGTGGTAATCTTTATTGATGATATCTTGGTTTATTCGAGGACACCGGAAGATCACGCTAGGCATCTCAGATTGGTCTTGGAGACATTGAGAGAGCACCGGTTGTATGCAAAGTTTAGCAAGTGTGAATTTTAGATCGACCGAGTTGCTTTTCTAAGTTATATTGTCTCGAGTAAGGGTTTAGAAGTAGATCCTTCAAAGATTAAGACAGTTATTCAGTGGCAGAGTCCGAGGAATGCTTCCGAGATCAGAAGTTTCTTGGGGTTAGCTGGGTACTACCGAAGGTTTGTTAAGGATTTTTCAAAGATTGTAGCTCCTTTAACTCGGTTGACAAAGAAGGAAGTCAAGTTTGATTGGGATGAGGCTTGTGAGACCAGTTTTCAACTCTTGAAGGAAAAATTAACCACTGCACCGGTTTTAGCACTCCCTGAAGGCACGGAAGGATATATGGTTTATATGGATGCCTCGAAAGAAGGGTTGGGATGTGTTTTGATGCAGAATGGTAAGGTGATAGCCTATGCCTCGAGGAAACTGAAGGATCATGAACAAAATTATCCCACTCACGATCTCGAGCTTGCAGCGGTGATCTTTACTTTGGGAAAGTGGAGACACTACTTATATGGAATTCCGTTCGAAGTCTTTTCCGACCACAAGTGTCTTCAGTATTTGTTTTCTCAGAAGGAATTGAACAAGAGACAAAGGCGATGGATGGAGACTTTAGCGGATTATGAGTGTACAATCCGATATCATCCCGGGAAAGCTAATGTGGTCGCGGATACACTTAGCAGGAAGGCTACTGTGTCTAGTGTTAAAGTGGAAGTTGAAGAAGAATCTGAGTCTATCAAATTAAGAGCAAGTATTCGGAATATTACAGTACAACCAGATCTTCAGCAGAGGTTATTTGAGGCTCAGAGAAAGGATCTCGAGGTTCAGAAATTAGCTGAGAAAGCTAGAGTGGATCCCGAATGCCCGTTTGGATTTGATGATACGGGACTCTTAAGGTTTAAGAACAGGATTGTGGTTCCAAATGAATTGAAGAAGATTATCTTGGAAGAAGCTCACAGATCAGGGTATTCAATACATCCCGGGGGAAATAAGATGTATAAGGATTTGAAGCAATTCTATTGGTGGAACGGTCTAAAGAGAGATGTAATTAATTTTGTGAAGCATTGTTTGACTTGCCAAATTGTGAAAGCAGAGCATCAGAAGCCATCGGGGCTACTTCAACCGCTACCAATCCCGGAATGAAAATGGCAACAAGTAGCGATGGATTTTGTCTCGGGTCTTCCTAGAGTAAAGGGTGGTTTTGATGGAATATGGGTGATAGTGGATCGTTTGACTAAGTCGGCACATTTTCTGGCTATTCGGATGTCGGATAAGGTGAATAAGTTAGCTAAGAAGTATGTTGATGAAATAGTTCGACTTCATGGTGTGCCGGTTAGTATTGTATCAGATCGAGATCCGAGGTTTACTTCTAGACTTTGGCAAGAATTGCAAAGGAATCTGGGATCAAGGCTTCAATTCAGCACAGCTTTCTATCCTCAGACAGATGGGCAGTCGGAGAGGTTAATCAAATATTTGGAGGATATGTTGAGGGCTTGTGCATTGGACTTCTCTAGTTCTTGGAATGAGCAGTTATCTCTGATTGAATTCGCCTATAATAACAATTTCCAAGCTTCGATAGGAATGGCGCCTTATGAAGCTCTTTACGGACGAAAATGTAGATCTCCCTTATTTTTCGACCTTGAGGAATGGAATTGGTCAAAACAAGAGGGAGTAAAACGAGGGGAAAAGAAATAGAAGCCTTCTAAGGCCGTGCAAGCAGCGATTGATAAGGTTCAATTGATTCAACAAAGAATGAAAGCAGCTCAAGATAGACAGAAGAGTTATGTGGATCGGCGGAGAAAGGATCTTAAGTTTGAAGTTGGTGAAAGAGTATTTCTAAAAGCTTCACCACGAAAGGGGTTTTCGAGGATTGGAAAAGGAGGTAAATTGAATCCTCGTTATCTAGGTCCGTATGAGATTCTTGAGAAAATTGGAGATACGGCTTATCGCTTGAATCTACCTCCGAGTTTGACAGGAATCCACAACGTGATTCATGTTTCCCAACTTCGCCAATATTTTCCGGATGAATCCGAGATCCTACCCGAGGAAGAGGTAGAAATTGAACCTAATCTCACCTTCGTTCAGAAACCGGTTAAGATTCTGGATCGAAAATTTCAAGAATTAAGAAACCGGCAAATTCCACTTGTTAAGGTATTGTGGAGAAGTGATAAAACGGAAGAAGCCACGTGGAAAACGGAGGATAAGATGAGAAGGTTTCATCCTGAGCTGTTTTCGGACAATCAGTGAATCCGAGGACGGATTCCTTTTAAGGGGGAGAGGTTGTAACGCCCCGACTTTTCAAATCGTTCAGGTATGAATTATGTGATAATTACGTGCGCATTTAATTTATTTTAATTTCTTCATTAATTGCTTTATTTCATTTTATATTAATTAGTAAATTAATTAATTATTTAAAATTATTTGAATGTGAATTTATATGAATTTTGAAACTATTTGCGCTTAAATGAATTGTTTGCTTGCCATTTCTACGTGAATTGAATTCGAAACTTCGTGGAAATTTAATATGTTTGACTTATGTGTGTTATGAATATGGTTTTATGCTCGTTCATATTTTCGAATTCGTTTGATTAAGTTTTGGAATTTATTTTGATTGTGGAATCCAAAACGGGGGCTAACGAGCAATTAGCGCACCATTGGTTCCTTACGTGATAACTTGAGCTAGGAAACTCGGATTCGAGTTTCGTCAACTTCGTTGAACTCGTATCGAAAGTTTGAGTTTGATGAACTTAGCCTTATATTTTCCAAGTTTATTTGAACCTCCAAAATTCAACCGAAAGACACGACGGAAGACAAAACTGCCACCTTTTACTAAATGAGCCATAACTCTTTCACCTCTTGACCAAATTAACTATGGTTTAAGCCTATGGAACCCTAACTCAATCACCTAATCAGCCATACCCTCCCTTAACCGAACCAAAGCCTCTCACTTAGAGAAATTTAGCCATTTCTCCTCTGCATTCCAGAAAATCCCGTAACTCAAGCCATCCTTGGAGATTCAAGCTCAAATCTCCTCCAAACCTCCATCAATCCACAAGATAAGCTTAGGGTTGTATTATACATCCATTATGAGTCATTTTGATCCATTCATCCCTAATTTTGATCATGTATTGATGAGTATATGGCTGACTTGGAGAATATTTAGGTTTTTAGCTCATATGTTGATATCTTCCATTTCTTGGTGAATTTGGTTGATTCCAAGCTTGGTTATGATTACTTTAATCTCTTCTTTGTATTTATGGTGATGAATTAGCTGGTAGTTGGAGCATTCATGAGCTTCCATTAATGAGATATTCAAGTTATATCATGAAATGATCATCATACACTCCATGTCACGTTTTTATGCTTTGGGAGCATGTTTGTGTGTTGCTTTGGAGTTGTTTTATGGCATATTTGAGTTCATAACATACCTGATCATGTTGGTTAAGTGTTGGCATGGCTTTGCCCTTTTTTCCCATTGCTTTCTGTTACTATAACTGGTCGGTCGCGGCCGCGATCGAACCATGAAGGAAAATGGTAGCGGCCGCGACCTCTTTCACGTTTTTTGTGTGTATCTCTCAGGTTGCGCCCGCGACTTGAATTACTTGTATTTTAGGTCGCGCCCGCGACCACTGTTCATGTTGGCCCACGTATTATGAAATTCATGAAAAATTCTTCAAAAATTCGGGCATTTTATAAGGGGGTAGCGGCCGCTACCATTTTTATGAAGAAAATGGGTCGCGGCCGCGACCCTGTGCATTTGTGCATGAAAATTTCAGTTTTGTACGTGAATTGCATGGCTTCGTTGGATTGGTTTTGGCTCTTTCACTTCATTAACATGTCATATAATGTGTTATATTGTGTGATATGAAATCTTATGAATTTTCGTTGAATATTTTTCGAGATATGCTTCAATAGGTCTTCTTTGCTCATAATGCGTACATGCATGGGATTTAATCCTTATATTTGAACCGTAATTGTTATATATGCTTTGTTTTATGACTTGTATGATAAGTACACTTACTATGCTACGTGTTATGGTCTTTATTTGAATTCCTTGAATTGATATGATATGATATATGTAAGATATGATCTCGATTGGATTCAAATACTTCTTGGGATGAATATAATGATCGTTTATATGTCTTTAATGTGTTAATAGTGCACATGAACGTGTTCATTACATCATATACTCTTCTATGCCTTCATATCATAATCATTTCATTGCCGAGCATCTTAATTGGTCATTTTGAGTCTCACTTCACCTTTCTTGCACAGATTTTGATCCCATTGGAGACGAGGCCGGTCAGTGAGGCTTTAGTATCTTCTTTTGTCGGTTCAAGGTGGGTTTCTCTTCTAAATAGATAAATTGACCCGATATACCTCCCTATGTGAAAAGTTTTAAGCCAAAGTAATATGATTATAAATATATTGAGTCCTTTCTCGAGTAAATGATTGCAAACGTATAACCTTTCTTTTATGAACCCTACCTTATGATTTTGGCGAGATTATGTTATGTTCACGGGCCCCGGGACTTAGTGTACGTGGCGATCCGGGGAGGCAAGGGCCGACGGTGATCCCATACACTAGTTCCAACCAATTTACGACGGAACGGACCTCGTTAGGAGTTTTGACGAGGAAATGCTAGTCGGGCTTGTGAGGATTCATGTACCTCACTCGTCATTATGTATGAGGTGGCCAGGTCTTGCAAACCTGTCCACCACCCGAAGGAAGAAGGTGTACATGTATGATTATGATCATTTATGTATGTGTACGAAAGATATGTATGAAAACCTACAATTATGATATGATTACACGAGGAGAAGGTTGGAGATTATACACGCCCACTCACCGGGCTTGAAACCTTATGCTCAATTATGAATAAATATGATAGTTGTAAACTCGTAGATGTCTTTCTTTGTTTTACCCACTTGGGAAATCTTCTAAAACTTCATACGGGTTTATAGCTTGCATGAATATGTTTAAATTCTGTGGTATTTATACTTATGCCTATTTTATACCCACCAGTCCCTTTTGGACTGAACCCGTTTGGTTTTCAGTTGTTGTGCAGGTGTGGAGGAGCTAGGCGGGAATACGAGTCATTAGGTCTTGCATTTGTTCCTAGCTTTTGTTTTATCTTACACTTGCATACTTTGATTTATGATGTTGTATAAGAATATGATTATGGAGCTTTTATGTTTTGAGCCATGAGGGCTTGTGATTATTGTACATGAATTCTATTCTGGAGCTTGAACGCTCATGATATATATATATATATATATATATATATATATATGATCTGTTATTGCTTCCGCTTTAATGTTTTGCATTTACTCTGATCTATGGTTTAAGGGTTAGTCCCGCCTAGCCTAGAGGGTGTGTTTGTTCCCGTTCGCCGTGACTTAGCTCGGGTGTGGATTGTCAATTTCACATTCGATTGAGGTCTCGGTGCGGGGGATGTGGCACTTTACGCTCGGGTGTTACATGTAATGTCTCATATGAACTAACTCTGTAATCTTTGATGTAGGCTCAAAAGGGTGTCTCCATATAGACACCTGAACCACGGTCTATGTTGGGATTGCACAAGTGGCATATGTAGAATTAGTAGAATCGATAAATGACCTACACTTGTTAAGAACAAGAATGATCTCTTACTGATTAAGTTGTTCGTAGTCCATTAAATATTAAACCCTTGGCCAAGGTGGATAAAAGATCAAGACATCAAGAAAATGGGGTTTTCTTGGATTGAGATCTAAATGGATATGAAACGAACTTACTTTAAAGATCAAGAATAACAAGGCTCTGAGAATATTCTCATGCCTTAGTTCTTGATTGAGAGATGGAGTTGTAGGAGGATCGTATTTCACTGATTGTCATTGACTGGAAGGTTCTTCAATTCATTTCGTTATTTGGCTAGGGGTCACACACCCATTGCTAGATTACGATAGTGTGATCTGTGAAGTGACTGATTAATTATGGAAATTAATTAATTACTGTCACTGCTAATCGAATAATGAACCTGAAGAGTCACAAATAAATGCCAGAATATGAGGGTTATGGTAGGATGTTAATTGGATTAACGAAGTATCAAATTGTTGATCGAAATGGGAGCATTTACACGTGGACTGTTGCCACGTGTCACGCACACGTGGCTTTACGCGTGGCTCCGACGTGTGATTTATTTCACACGTGAATTCTTTTCTAGAATTAATTAATTAATTTTGGTCTTTTAATTAATTATGAATTAATTGTTAAGACTATTCTCAAAATAATTAACACAATAAATAATTAATTATGAATTAAGTTATTTATTGAATTAATTGACTTTTGACTTTTGACTTTAATAGGTAAAGGTTGAAAAGTCAAACGTCCTATTGTAGGAGAGAGAAAGCATCTCTTGCTAGACTTTGAGAATAAGTTAAGAACTTATTAAAAGTTAATAATTAATTAGTTAATTAGTGAGCAAGAAAAAAAAAGTCCCACTAGGTTTTGGAAGCCTACGGGATCGAACCAACCTTGTATAAATACAAGGGGTGGTGCTTCTCTTATTCTTTAAGCCAACACTCAGGAGTGTTAATTGTTTTTGAGAAAATAAAAGAAAAGTTTTCAATTTAAAATATCCTAGCCAGACTCAAGCTATAGAACTAGCATTCTTACTAGCTTGATCGTGTTCTAGGACTAGTGTGATACGCTTTGGAGGATTACCTACTTTGGGATCTAATCGAAGGACGTTCGAGGGATATTCCGTTTGAAGGGTGTTCGATAGGCGGTATCGACATCACAAGAAAGCTTCAATCTACGTAAGTTTCTTGAAACACCCTATGATACGATACGAACATTGCAAGTTTTTAGATCTGCTTTTGGAAAAAAATTTAAACTTCCGCTGTGCAAACTCTGCTGTTTTCCAACACTTATACCTTGTGGCTCTTTGGTAAAAGTTTGATGCACTCTCACTATGATACAAGGTCAAGCTTATAGTTGGTGGTCGAGCATTAGAGTGAGCTTGGATGCTACCGGAGAAGAGTTAAATTGGGAATTGTTTACAAGAGAGTTCCGAAACATGTACATCCCCATTTCCACTTGTGACCGTCGGTTGAGAGAATTCATGGATCTCAAGCAAGGTGGGAAGACCGTAACTGAATACATCAATGACTTTGATCGGCTCTCTCGCTACGCGTTGAATATTGCTAATGACGATCGATATAAGGCTATTCAATTTTTACAAGGACTTCGGGAAGATATGAAGGATTCCTTGGAAGTCGTAGATACAAGCACATGGATATGGTGACGAAGAAGGCGTTGAAAGTGGAAGATAGGGTGGTTGCTAGGAGGAAGGTATCTCAATCCGGCTAAGGTTCTAGTTCGGGCACACAATCAACTCTTAGAAAGAGGTCGGTATAAGAAGTTCTTTCCCCTCCTAACCCTCAAAACAAGCACCCTAACCAGCGAATCCTACGCCACCTTTGGCTATCAAGGGCCACGAGTGTGTGCATTGCCATCGCACCAACCACTTATCGGAGAATTGTTGGCAACTTCACAAGAGGTGCTTCGGATGTGGGTTATCGGAGCATGTGTTGGATCGATGTCTGCGTAAGAGGCCGGGTTATGTAGCAATAGGGAATCAAAGGCCCGCATTTCAAGATCAAGCGTATGCATTGGGTGGAGGAGAAGAGAAAGTGGTCGAGGTTGATCAAAACGCCATGGTGGAAGGTACAATAGCATACATGGCATAACATTGTATGCATTGGTCGATCCCGAGACCATTTTATTCTCTTATTTTTGGGATGTTCTTGTTTTGTGGCTCTTGTTGTTTCTATTACTTTGCATGTCCCACAACCTGCGCATGATTACATGGTAAGCTCTTTTCTTGAGGAGGCTTGGTGAGAAGTAGAGTTGTCGTGAGTGTTCAGTAAGCTTAAGGGTCGGGTTCTCTTTGTTGACATGATCAAGCTACATCGAGATTGAAGTGGTTAAGCACTGGAGAAGATTGAAAGTGCCATCGAGAAGAGGTAAGATGTTCTGGCGACCGATGAAGATAACTTATGATCCTCAGAAGAGTTACACCGATAAAAAGAGAAGAGATAACCATTCCCTTGATCGAAGAGGTGTGACTTGAATCGGATTTGACCGTAGAGGAGCTTCCGGTTGAGATTCAAGACCAAAGGAGGTAAGAGATGAGAAACCGGTGTATTCCCTTAGCAAAGGCGTAGTGGCGAGATCAAAAGTCCGAAAAACCCACTCGAGAGACCGAAGAGAAGATGAGAAAGTTGTATCCAGAGTTGTTCAACTCGGAGCGGTGAACCTGGGGGCTAGGTTCTCTTGGGGGGGGGGGGGGGGGGAGGTTGTGAAACCTTGCTCTTTCATACGTACAGGTTTGTGTCATGTATGAGTTTATTTCTCGTATTTGAGCTTATTTAATTTTATCTATGTGTTTATAACTTGATTTAATTGATATTTATATATTTACAATTTGATTTAAGTGCTATTTAAATTTTTATATTTGATATAAATTGATTTAAATGCCTAACTTGTCTTGAAAACGTTTAAATTAATTTGTTACCACCGTAAATGTTATAAATTGAATTTGTTGCCAAGCATGCTAATTTCTTGGAATTAAATGAATTATACATGATTTAGACTTGATTGTAATTTACTTAAATGTTTAAGGACTTAATTGAAAATAGGCTTTGGGCATATTTGATCATTTTTTAAAGCTTGAGGACCTATTTGAAAATAGGACACCTTAAGCTATTTTAATTGATATCTTGAGCTCGGGAACTCGGATTCGGGATCCGTCTTTTCCTTTGGACTCTTTTCGATGATTCGGATCCAATGGAATGAGTCTCGTAATTTTTCAATGCTATTTGAACCTCCGATGAAGTGAATTTCAATCCAAATGACCTGTTTAGCCCCTTTAACCCGTTTTTGAGCCTTATGATCCATTTCTTGCCCCATTCTTGACCCAAAACATAACAAAACACTCCCTTGTCTCTCTCATCACCCTCATACTTGGATTGTACAACAAAGAAGCAAAGGAAAGAAGGTAAACAAGAACAACATCCCAAACTTTGCACCTTTGAGCTCATTAGGCCTCATTTTCTTCCTCAAGCTTTAAGGTAAGTTTAGAATCTTGTTCTCCACATTCTTATACACATTTTTATCCATTAGATTCATGTTTTAAGTTAGAGATTCATTGGTTATGGGGTTTATGATGAATAGTAGGGGTTTGAATGAATTTTTGAATAACACGGTCATTCTTGCATATTCTTGAGTTTGAAGACTTGTATGTTGATCCTTGTGGCTCATTTATAACATATTTATGTGTCTATTTCATTGTAGATAAATTATGGTTGAGTTACCATTAATGTGCTTGGGATTTTCTTATAAGAAAACATGATATACACTTGATCTGTGCCATCTAAATTTTTGTTGGTTGCTAGTTTACGTTTTGTGGATGTTTTGTGTGCATGTTTTGCTTGGTTTAGAGTTGTTGTGTTGTGCTTTGCTTCCCTATGTTTGCTGCTGTGTTGTGGAGGGTTGAACAGTGGAAAATTTATAGATTTTCCATGGAGAAAACGAGCATTTCAACCCCTCACACTTGTGGGGGACAATGCATGTATTTTCACACACACTCGTGTCTTGTGGTGCATCTTTGGGGCTTGGTGACTGACCTGAGACACGGATGTGTCTATCCCAAGCCTTGGGATGAGACACACCCATGTCTCATATGGTTTTTTTTTAGCATTTCGCCACTGCATTGGCTCACGGGGGTGGCTAAGTTTGTTTTAAAGAGCTGCCACCCCCGTGTCTATTCCTTTTCCTTTTGGGGTTATTCTGTTTTAATTGAACTTCTTTGCTTGTTTCGTTATTTTCTCACCTCATTTATGACTTCTAAATGCTATTAACATGTAATACTATATGTTAAATTATTTGTATTAAATTTATGGAATGATTTGAATACGTTTATACGAGTTATGATCGTAAATGACTCAAGTGCTACCATATGATGAATTATGTGTATTCTTTACATCCGTTTGACGTTTTAAATAATTTTTTTTTGCCTCAAATCTGATCTTATGATATTAATTAATGAATATATGCCATGTTTTGATAAGTTTATGAATTTTATGCTATGATATTCAAGGTGTAAACGTGAAATGAAAATGTGAACGTCTAATTGCTACCTTATGATACTTCATTGCATTCATAGTCGTGCGTCTAAATGGTACATAATTGAGTCTAAGTCTTTAGTCTTACATTTTTTTGTCACAGGGGTGCTTCCGAAAGGGGCCGTACCGGAGTTTAGGGTTGTTTGGGGTTGTTTTCTCGCACCACACTACACTCTTTTGTTCAAAGGTGAGGTTTAGGTTCTTTTCTTTTAGTTAAGCGACCTATTACCCTAAATGGTCGTTTTCTAGCCCGCGTGCTACTATATATTATATATATAGTTAAATATGTGTGATATATGATATGTTTATGATCTTGTGATCAAGTTTCGGCTTTCGAAAGGGCTATATCTACGAGCATATATGATCTTACGTTTTAATGAAAGTTTAATGCTTATGAATGTAATGTTAATGGTTTATAATGAGTGAGAATGAAATGAAAAGGTAACTAAAGGTAATTTTGGATCCACGGAGACTACGGGTTGGGACGCTCAGTATGGCAGAGGGCCGTCAGGATAAGCCTGGGCGTAGTTTCCATCCGAGGTATTACACGCGACCCCGGGAGGTTGGGAAGGTGTGATGCTCTTGATGCCTTCGGTATGAAAACCGGGGGGGACTTGTTGTGGGTTAGCTACCCCTCAAGGAATTTACCAATTTAATGGATAGCTAGGAGTCGGTCGGCCCTTCCATCACCGGAGTGTTGGGGATTGAATGTGATTTGGTTTTATGTAATGAATGAGGAGTAATGGTGGATGCTCGTACTCGCCGAGCTTTAATGTAATGTTTGGATTATGGAACGAGAATAGAGCCTTTATGAATGTAATGTATATGTATAAGATATGTATTGTTTTATGAAAACGCTTTGGTATGCAAAACCTATTCCCGGTTCATAACCTTTTTCTTTTACGTGCTTTGCTCTATATATACGTATAGTGTGTGGGTGTGCGTTAGCCCCCTCACTCAGTCGAGTTATGACTGGCCCCTCTCCTTTACCACTTTTAGTTTGTAGGTCTTTTGGAGCACGAGCTAGGCGGAGAAGTGGGTCGTTCGAGTCTAACTTTTGGGTTTAGGTGGTGCTAGGTGCTTTGCATATGTTATCTTTGGACTTGTATTTAATGAATTGATTATGATATGAATTTTGTTATGAATTTGTGTTTCGATATGGATATGTATATTTGTATACTTGATATATTTAGTTGATTTTGGATTTCATGTTCTAGAACGCCTTGCTTCCGCTCTATGATGCACGGATACGGACACGGACACGACACGACACGACACGGGTATGGCGACACGGATTTTTTTTTTAATTTTCCACGTGAGGAGTGTCGGACACGGTGTCCGACACGACACGACACGGCAAAATGATATTTTTAGAAGTGTCCGTGCATCATAGCTTCCGCTATTTGATTCTTTTTTGCGCGCTTTAAGTACGTATAGCCTCGCCTAGCCTAGTGGATTTCCCATTTCATATGCGGGTCCAGGTGAGGGGGATTGGTGGCCCACGCTCCGGGCGCTACACAACCTACCCTTTCAAGTTTGAAAGATTATAAATGAACCCGTTCCGGTAGGTTTTTTCACGATTTTTTTTGAATTGATTATATTTCACCACTAATTAGTTTGTCACCGTTAATTGAGGGGGAAAAAGTCATTATAAATATCAATTTACAAACGAATCATGCGTTGATCCTCCAAAAAACTCGGTAAATTACGTGACTTTCATTTGAGAATGATATGTGGGATGTTGTGAGGAACTAGCTAGTGGTGAGATATACTTGATTCAAGAATGATTTGGCAAAAAAATCTATCCGGAATGGGTCCATTTATAATTTTTCAAACTTGGAATGATAGGTTATGTAAAATTTCCATTTAAAAGGTATAAGTTATAATTATTTAATCTCGCAAGGGGTGGAAATGTAAACAATCATTTATAGAAATGACTCATTAGTTTATTTGTCTAAAACCTTATATTGTTTAATTTTAAAACTAAAACAATCATTTATAGAAATGACTCATTAAAACCTTATATTGTTTAAATTTTAAACTAGATGTCATGATCATTGATTGCCAAAGAAAAGTAATAAAACGTTTATGAATATCATGATATTCTAAAATTTTTCAAAAAATAAAAAATCCAACCATTGGTGTTAAATGACATTGATTTATATTATTATTCTTGATAATTTATGATTTTAAAAGTTTATATAAAATAAAATGATATCGTGTATGGCATAGGACTCACATCAATAGTTGTATATTTAAAATTTATAATAGTAAATATTCGATTAATACTGTAACACCAGCATAATATTGAGCTATTAAGGAAATTGTATTATTAGAAATTTAATTTGGATAATATTATTTGATTTTGCCAAATTGCTACCTTCAATACTACATCTACTTTTGATACAAACGCCTTTTCTCTTATCTTTTTTTCTCTAGTCGTCAACCATTCCACACAATTTTCTTGTTCATTTCTCACCACCACCCCTAGCACAAATCCACCCTCTGCCTCAAATTCACCTTCATAACCCCCCGCATCAGTTGATCCCCACTTCTCTATCAAACTATGGTCTAACAATTCTATTTAGTCTAATTTAATGTCAATCTATATTAACAAACATGGATATAAAATAAAAAAACGTTATTTAGACTTCTTTTGTCTTTTAATAGAATTGTTATTGATCCCAATTATCCAGATAAAATTTCAATTCCTTTATCTAATAAGGTGGTTTGAATATTTTTTTTTCTAAACATATTTTTTAAATGGGTGAAAATTTTTAAATTCGAATCATTATCCCATAAAAATCCTTTTAACTATTTAGACCTATTCTTGTTGCTACGTTATTTAAACTTTTTTTTAAATATGTACAACCTAAGGTGATCAAAGGACTTTAAATTCGGATCATTATCTTGAAAAAACTATTTATCCACTCGAACCAATCTTTGTTGACGCAACGTTTTTAAACTTAAATTAGGCTAATCCACGCAAATAATTAAGATCAAATTCCACACAACTCACGAAGGTTTTCAAAACCTAAATACTTCCCATATAATAATAATAAAACTTTTGTATTATTTAGTATTGCTTATGGGACATGTGGTGTGGGCCGCCATTGTGATGGGATTATGGGAGGACAGTTACATACGCAACAAACGTTTGGGAATTGCACTTATCAGATTAGACGGTTTTATAGGATGACGTCCTATAGTATTTTTATGTCTTATCCCTATGTCATTTTCGGGTATAACAATATGTCAAAAAGCATTTGGGGCTCCTAACTGATAATATCACCTTTCTTTCATTTTCTTTTTATTTTCATAGATTTTTATGTTGGGTAGGTCGAGCAAAAGTGTTAGGCACAAGATTGCTTAAAGATTGGTTTTAAAAACATCTTCTCGTGGGAACAAACAAGCAAACAAATAAGAGTAAGCATCACTCGATGAATAAAAAGTGGACTCCAATTCCCCTTCTTCCCATCTTTATCTAGTGCCAACTCAATCATTTTATTATAAATCTAATCTAACTCAACAACATTTTTTTCCCTCGCATGAGGGCCTTAGTTCTCTCTCATGAGGGCGCCGATCACCAAACCCTAATTCTTCGATCATAGTTTTCCGGCCGCTGTCACCAGAGTGCTGCTATTCGCCTCGCCGTCGGAAGCCGGGGCTCTTCTCTGTTCTTGGATTTTTTCGCTCTCAGTGTTTCTTCTCTCTCGTAGTCTTCCTTCCGCTAATCCCTCCCTTTTCCTCTCTGCAGGTTACTCCGTCGGGCTTCTTTCCGTGGGGCGGAGATTACGTGCCATCCAACCATGAATGCTTCCTCATCTCATGCCGCCACAGATGTGGCTAATCCAGTCTCAGATCTCTCCAGGCTCACTGAAAATCTCTCCCTCACATCCAAGGAATCTGATAAACTAGTCCTTCCTTCTGCTGTCAGTTCTGGAACCAACCGCGACCACTCTCTTGCGCTAGTCGGCAGAATCTTCTCTCGGCGATCCTTCCGATTCGATACCTTCAGGTTAACTATGATCCGGGCCATGAGCCCTGTTAAGGGCATGGAGATTACAAGGTTAACTGCCGACCGATTCCTCTTTTGCTTTAATCACAGGCTTGACTTGAAACGGGTCATGGAGACGACCCCTTGGACTTATGAGAAATACCCGATTCTCCTCCGCCCCCTTGAGCAAGGCGACGATCCGAACTCGGTGGAGTTGGATCATTGTGATTTCATAATTCACATTCTGGGCCTCCCAAGTAATTATAAGAACGCAGCGGTGGCGCAACTGATTGCCCAACGGATTGGTATTTATCGTCCCCCTCCGCCTGATTCCACCCTTCCTTCTCTGAACAGGGACTTGCGAGTACGAGTGGGTATTCGTGTTTCTGAACCGCTTCTCAGATGTCTGCAACTTAGCACCCAAGACGGGAAGTCTCTCTCTGTTTCTTTCCAGTATGAACGGTTGGCGAATTTCTGCTACCTTTGTGGTCGCTGCGATCATGTGGATAGAGTTTGCCCTGTCCGCTATGAAGAGGACTTCATTGAGCCCCTTAACTCCTACCCCTATGGTCCTTGGCTCCGCTTTCAAACACCAAGCAAGCTCCCCTCTGACTCTCTCTATTTGACTCCCGCCTCTCCTGGCCCCTCACCTTCGTCTCCCCCCACTGCTCCTCCCCCTCATTACCCCATGGCCCCGCCCCCTGCTCCCCCCACTACCGATAACAACATCCCTCCCCCCCTCCAGACTCTCCTAATCCCTGCTACCCCATCATCTACAGGATCTCCCCCCCTCCATAACTCCTCTCCGAGCCTCGCGAACATCCACGCCCCACTCACCCTCCAATCCACTCCCCCCCCGCCAGCAACTAAAGATCCTCTAACCCCTTGCACCTCTCTCAAACATCCCCGGTCACCCTCTTACTCCCTGAGTCCTGATAAACAGCGAACAAAACTGTCCCAGCCACCAACTAATCTCTCTTCCGAAAACTGGAGCCCCCTTCACTCCCAAAACCCCCCCACAGCCAACCTCAATCTCGAAAATCAACTGATTAATATCCCACTCACTCTCGGTCTCCCTCCCGATCATCCTCCTTCTTCCACTAAAGTTCGGAAGTTCCGGAGCAAAAACCAGAAATCCCATATCAATCCCGCCCCCTCGCCTCACTCTTCTGTCTCCCTCAGCCACTCACATTCCCCCTCTCACCCCGGTACTGCCCTCTCGGATATCACAAACAGAACGGTGGAGGTTGCTAGGCAACCCCGCCGAGACCAATGAGTTGCCTAAGCTGGAACTGTCAGGGCTCGGGGGGTCCCTGGCGCGTTCACAACCTCAGGTCTCTTATTCGGGACCACAACCCCTCGGTGATCTTTCTTTCTGAAACTAGATGTAAACAGCGTCGTATTGAATGGTTGAAAAGGTCGTTGGATATGTTTGGTGTCAGTGTTGATTCGGTTGGTACTGGTGGTGGTCTTGCTCTTCTTTGGCGTAAGGATGTTGATGTTACTCTTCAGAGTTTTTCGGTTAATCACATTGACGTTATGGTGTCGGACCTCGGATCTCCCACTTCTTGGAGGTTTACGGGGTTTTATGGTATTCCGGATTGGCATCACAGATCAGTTTCCTGGGACCTTCTTAGATCCCTGCATCGGTCCTCCTCTGCCCCCTGGCTTGTAAGTGGAGACTTCAATGAGATTTTGAGTAATAGCGAGAAAGAAGGTGGCAATGCTCGTCCCATTCGTCTTATGGAGGCCTTTGCCGAAGTCCTTGGGGATTTGGGACTTTCGGAT
Organism: Lantana camara; assembly: GCA_037501455.1. Classification (NCBI taxonomy): domain Eukaryota; kingdom Viridiplantae; phylum Streptophyta; class Magnoliopsida; order Lamiales; family Verbenaceae; genus Lantana; species Lantana camara. The sequence goes on along the minus strand of CM074857.1, from coordinate 93,215,139 downwards.
CTCGGTTTTTCTGGCTTCCCTTTCACTTGGACTAGGGGTTCGGTCGTCCCCCACACTATCAGAGCTAGGCTTGATCGTTCTGTTGCCTCCGATAGCTAGCGTGAGTTATTCCCTAATGCTTCCGTTACTCATCTCAGGGCTTCGTGTTCGGACCATGTCCCTATCCTGACCACTCTAGCCCCGCAGGTCCGGGCGCGCCACAGGAGGGTTCGACCCTTCCGGTTTGAAGCCTGGTGGATTAAAAAAGAAGAATGTCGGCGTATCATTACGGAGTCTTGGGAGGGCTCCCTCGCCGAGTCTGCGGCAGGCTCTGTGCTTAGGGCTTCGGAAGACTGCAAAATCGGCCTCCTCAGGTGGAGAAGAGAGGCTAAGCGGGATAAAGATGATGATTTGGAGCATCTTGAGAATCGGTTGAAAGCTCTGAAGGAGCTTGCTGTCACCCCGGAAGTTCTTGCTGAAATGAAACTCCTTCATGATAAAGTGGGTTCGCTGCTCTTAAACGAAGAAATAGCCTGGAAACAGCGAGCCAAATCTCAATGGCTCAAAGAGGGTGATCGCAACACGAAGTTTTTCCATTCTAAGGCTAAGCAGCGGGAGAAAACTAATCACATTGTCTCTCTCCGGGATGACTCGGGAGCTGTTTGTCGCTCTGAAGAGGGGATCCGCAGCATCATTGAGAACTATTTCGGGAATATCTTCTCCTCTAACGGCTGCTCGGTTAGTGAACTTGATGATGGGCTTCGGGTGGTCCCTAAGCGAATCTCTGATGCTATGGCACGTAAGCTTCTCCTCCCCTTCTCGCCCGACGAGGTAACCTGTGCTCTCAAAGGTATGTATCCTCTCAAATCCCCTGGCCCGGACGGTCTTCCCCCGTATTTTTTCCAGCACTATTGGGATATTGTGGGTCGTAATGTTGTTGCTTGTGTCATTGATTTTCTTAATGGTGGGAGCTTTGACAAGAAATTAAACTTTACCCACATCGTCTTAATTCCTAAATGCAAATCCCCTGAAGTTATCACTCAATTTAGGCCCATCAGCTTATGTAATGTCATTTATAAGATTGCTTCTAAAGTGCTAGCCAACCGCATCAAACCGATTCTTAGTTCCTTGATTTCCCCTAGCCAATCTGCCTTTCTCTCTAATCGCTTAATCACTGATAATGCTTTAGTGGCCTTTGAGATTAATCACTTCTTGAAGCGAAAGAACACAGGAAAGAAGGGTTTCTATAACCTGAAGCTCGACATGAGCAAAGCTTTTGACCGGGTCGAATGGCGGTTCCTCGATCGACTTCTGGCCAGGTTAGGTTTTCCTTCTGTGTTCATTTCCCGCATTATGACTTGTGTCTCCACTGTTTCTTTTGCTTTTCTGCTTGATGGCTGTGAGTTCGGTTCCCTGGTCCCGGAGAGGGGGATTCGCCAAGGTGATCCCCTCTCCCCTTATCTGTTTCTCCTTTGTGCAGAAGTCCTTTCGATGCTCTTACAGGAGGAGGAGAGAAACGGGCGGATCAGGGGCATTGAGGTGTGCCGGGGAGCCCCCATTGTGTCTCACTTGCTCTTTGCCGATGACACTATGATTTGTGGGCGAGCTAATAGGGAGGATCTTGTTTGCATCAAAGGAGTGTTAGATCGTTACAGCAGACTCTCTGGCCAAACGATGAATTACGAGAAGTCCTCGATGGTCTTCAGTAAGAATGTAGGTGAGGCTGAGCAGCGTGACTTGGCAGCCGTTCTGGGAGTGAGATGTGTACCTAAACTTGATCTTTACCTGGGTTTACCTTCTGTTGTGGGTAGGTCTAAAAAAGAGGTGTTCGCTAACATTCTCGACAGAATTAAAAGGAGGGTTAGGGGCTTCTCGGAGAAGTTCCTCTCCAAAGCGGGCAAGGAAGTTTTGATTAAAGCGGTTCTTCAGGCTATCCCCACTTATGCGATGAGTTGCTTCCTCCTCCCAGGCGGTTTTGTCAGTGAGATTGACTCCACCATTTCCCGATTCTGGTGGAATAACGGTAATGATAGGAAGATTCATTGGCTTGCTTGGAAGACTTTATGTATGGGAAAGAAGGTTGGTGGTATGGGTTTTCGCCAATTCAGATTCTTCAACTTAGCGATGCTGGCCAAACAAGTGTGGAGATTAGTGCGGTACCCAAACAGCCTCATCAGTCGGATTCTCAAGGCCAAGTATTTTCCCAACTCGGATATCTGGAACGCCTCCCTGGGCAGGTCCCCCTCCTTCACTTGGAGAAGCCTCTTTGAGGCGAGATACTTGCTTGCTGCAGGTACTAGGTGGCGGATTGGAGATGGGCGTTCTGTTCACGTCTGGCGTGATCGGTGGCTTCCCCTGGGCCCATATTTCCGGCCACGGTTCCGCCAGGATGCTAGTATTGCCCCGGAGTGGGTTTCGGACTTGTTCAGACCTGGTCTTATTGAATGGGATGAAGTGTTGGTTAGGAATGCGTTCCACTCTCGGGACGCCGATTTGATCCTGAGTATTCCACTTGGTAGTACCCCTAGAGATGACGCACTTATATGGCACTTCACCAAGAATGGTTGTTTCTCGGTTAGGAGCGCGCATAAGCTCGCTATGGATATTGCGAACCGAGACAATACTTCTTCGGCCGCTTCCTCTAATCACGACAGTTGGCATGGACTCTGGCGGCTGCGTGTCCAGCCCAAAGTTAAGAACTTTATTTGGAGATGCAATCACAACATCCTCCCTACTGGTGCAAATCTGGCCCGGAGACATTGTGTGTTTGATGTTACCTGTGTTCATTGTGGGAACACGGACGAAGACTTGTCTCACGCCCTCTTTCTGTGCCCTTTCGTGAGACAAGTGTGGGCACTTTCTAATCTTCCCTGGCGTATCATCCAGCGCCTACCACACCAGTTTAGCGAAGGTCTCCTTGGCCTCATGAAGGAGCTCGATCCTCTCGAGTGCGAGAAAGCGCTGGTGCTTATGTGGTCCATTTGGTTTGTGCGTAATCAGAAACGTATCGAGAATGATATTTGGCAACCTCACGACGTTGTGTCGCTTGCACTTCGGAACTTAGGAATGGTCCAGGCTATTGATGATGAGGGGACTGCGGCGAATTTGCCTGACACTTCCACTCGTTGGAAGAAACCGGAGGGGGACTGGATTAAGATCAACTTCGATGGTGCGGTTTTCGCGAGCTCCTCGGCGATTGGTATTGGTGTTGTTGCGCGGGATTTTGAGGGTAATGTGGTCGGCTGGGAAACTAATAGGAGAAGGAACACTTCCGACCCGCTAGTTGCTGAAGTTAGCGCCGCTCTCTCAGCAGCTCGTCTTGGCCGTGACTTTGGATGGAGGAAGGTGATCATCGAAGGTGATTGTTTGAATGTGATTAACGGCCTTCGGGGAGGTGGAGAAGACCTCTCGTACATTGGTAATATTCTCGAGGACATCAAACTCACATGTGCTTGTTTTGATGATGTCCGTTTCTCTTTTTGTCGTCGTGGTGCTAATGTCGTAGCCCACACGCTTGCTCGTAATGCGGCTTATGCCTGCGTTGGCTCTTCTGATTTCCCTTTATTTGTTTCGGACGCTGTTTCTGTTGATGTTGCTTGACTTGGCCGGTTTGGCCCCCCGTCAAAAAAAAAAAAATCTAATCTAACTCGATTAAATCAAATTAATTATAATAATAAATTTATTATATTTATTACTTAATTATTTTTTTTATAAGAAAAATTTATCAATCACATGATAGATATAAAATACTTATCCCTTGTTATGTTGATTTGATCGAAATAAACTCGAGTTAAAATTGTTTGTATCTACAATTAAATAAGACGATTAATTAGTACAATCTACCATGAGTTGATTTTATGGTGGGATATCTTAGTTTAAAACCTAACAAAATAAAAGGTTAGAAACTCCTTCAAAAAAGAGAAACAATAGTGAGATATATTAGTTTTTTTTTATTTATTTATGGATGGAAATAGTGAGGTACTTTAGTTGTGGTAACTTAGGACCAAAAAATTTTCGTTATTGTAACTGCAAATCCAGACATATTCTTACAGTTACTAGGAATTCTTAAATTATTTGCTTGTGAATCGTGGAATCAAATATTTTTTTTTTATAACCCATTTCCATAAGTCGAGCTAGGATGGATCACTTAAAATATAAAGTTCTCCCGACTGATGATAGTTGCGTTACCAGGGACTCGAACTCAAGACTTTTAATTAAGTTAGCATAGTATCGAACCGCTAAGTTATACCACTTGATAGTATCGTGGAATCAATTATAGCATAGGCTTTATTAAGAGATTGAAAACTTAACACCTAATAATAAAATTATTTCAGTAATACCAATTTCTTTTCTCTTTTTGATAAATATTAATGCTATAGATAAAATACCTAAATAAGGTATTACAAGCTCTATAATTGGATAAGATTCTAACATATACAGTTGTTTCCCAGTCATATTCAAAGGGAAAGTATGAGGACCAATGCCAACTATTAATCATTCATCACTTCAACTTGACGCCATATTTGAGTGTGAATGTTGCAGTGTGACAGCAATACTCGCAATTTGCAATCCTAAAATTGAAGAAAATGCCAAATTAGGTTTGTACCTATTCCAGCAGGTTATAATAATTGTTATTATTTAGTTTGGTAAAGTGCTGGTCATAATTATTGATCCATGCAGTAATTAGGAAAATAATTTCTACCTTCGATTTCGATGACCAAACTCATTATTGTATAACAATGATATGATGTAGGTTAATTGCTATGTTAATTTAATTAAAAATTTTGTATTTGATTTTTAAAGAAAACAATTATTAAATATAAAAAATTTTATATCTTAATAATTCAACTCAATTCGACCTAATAAATAAAATATAAAAAAAAAATCTCTGAATTACAATTGTATGTTAAAGAGCCATAATTGTGAAAAATAAATATAATCAAAGAGTACCAGGTAGATACGAGGTTGTGAGAGCGAATTATTGTGAATCTTAACGAATAACTATGTTACATATTGGGATCGAATTATAAGTAGTATTGATTGCGTAAAATGCAACCAATTAATGTTATCTGGACATGTATATTCTTATATGAGATTGGTCCCTTCAAATACAATACAAATAAATTGAATTGGATACCCTCAGTCTTTTTGTTTTGTTTTTTTTCCTTGTGTGTGTGTGTTTTTCTTTCTATTCGATTTCATAATTCGTTTCGACATGAATTTCGGAAAAATAATTAATTAAAACATAATAAGTTTCCGACAGATATCATATCATGTATGTGTTAATTTTCTGGTTGGTGTACACAATTTGAAAAAAAAAAAAAAAAAATTGAAACAAAATGAATCAGATCTCACATGGAATTTACGTTGGAAAATTATTGTTATTATACATGTATATTTTAATTTTGACACAACCAGCGACACACTCCTTAAAATTTTTGAAAAATTAAATTAAGATTTAATTAGTTTTTAAAGGAAATTTTGTAAGAAAACTATTGGGTTTTCTATTTCTGAAAAATATTATTGATCGAAAACATATTGAAATGCTGTCCGAGTTAGAAGTTGGTTTTGCAGACAACTTTCTCGATATATTTTTTATTTTTATTTTTGGCAAATAATTTTGACAATTTTTTTCTTGTTCTGACGAATAGGTGATTGTAATATTTAAATGTGATTGTAATTTGTTATTTGTCCCAAGTTTGATATCGCATATATTAAATAACCTTCTCATTCAAAAATATAATTCCTTTAAACGAATTAAATATTTATATTTCTAAAACAAAGCTACAAATTGTATAAGCTGTAATTGGAGTGTAGCATCAATCATTTGATGATAGTATCTTGAATAATTCAATAAAATTTTAATAAAAATTGAAACGGAGATAATAAATTATTTGAACATTGTAACCAATATATATAAAAGCATGTACTAAATGTCCTGCTGGATTATTTTGCGCATTATTCGTGATTTCTTGTTTATGGAACTTTTTAAAATATTATTCTGTTATATATATATATATATATATATATATATATATATATAGGAAAGAAAAAATTTAAAAGTAAATCTTTTATTACTATTTGCATATTGTGTTTGTATTCCACCTATGTACACATATTTTAAAAAATATTAAGGATAAATACAGACATCCCTCCATCCTGTGGAGGGTTATGTGCTTTGTCTCCTATAGTTCAAATCGGTGCATTTAACCTTCTCACTTTTGAAAGATGTTCACTTAACCCCTTTCCGGTGGAATATTCCAGGAATATTCCGCCGAACTTTATGAAAAAATTTTGGAGTAATTTCTAATGGCAAATTCATACAAATCAGATGTCAAATGTGTTGATATTATACAACAAATCGAAGGTCTTGATTTAAAGAACACAATGATTGTTTTAAAATCAAAATCCGACAACCAACAAAGGAGAAATCGTAGGTCAAAGATGGTGCATGACCGGCGAAGCTTTGCACGTGAATTCTGACGCTTCCGATGGCCAATAGAGTCGAATGGGGTATAGGTTTTGTTCGTCATGAAAAGAGGAACACTATGATAATGGTCTTGACTCTTGGATCACCGTGACGGATGAGAAATCGATGGTCAAAGTTAATTTTGAACTGAATATTCCGCTGGAATAGTGTCAGATGAGTAAAGTATTACATTTTGCAAGGGTGAAGGGGGAATATGCACCGATTTGAAGTATAAGGGGCAAAACGCACAACCTCCCAAAGGATGGGGGGTGTCTGTATTTTTCCCAAATATTATTTTATTGTGTTGTATCGTGTCGGATATTGTGTGAGACACTTTTTATATAAAAATTTTTATAAAAAAAACTCATATCTGTATATTCGCGTCATATCTTATCCGTATTACTGTATTCATATCCGCGGGTAGGCTTGACATTGAGTGAATATTTTCTCACCTATGCCCAAATCCAAAAATATCCAAACTTTATAAATCTGAGCCCAATCCAATTCCGACATGCTTTCACCCAAATTAAGCCCCATATGTATGGATGGGTTTTCAAAACTATCCATTGAATATTAAAGGGTCAGGCCGTCAGCAATTGGATATTAAAGCCCACCTAATTAAGATTGCTTTGGGTTCGAACTTTTTAAAATTTTAATATCCACATCCAAAGCTTAATAAGTCTCAATCTATATTCTATAAATGATGGAGAATTGGAGAGACCGAGATTATAGAAAAGTCATAATAATTATTGGATTAATTTATAGAAAAAAATTCATAATAATTATTTGAGAAATTTATGTCGGAGATTATATGACTCGACAATTATAATTTATGACACAATACTTGCATTATAATTTTAAGATTATATGTATTGTTATTTTTACATTCTTAAACTATGTTCAGAATTACGAGCTAATAAATAATTTTAAAGATAAAATGGTCATGTAAATAAAAGTTATATTAAGTGAAAATCAATTTTATTGAACACGAGCCATCAGGGGTTGGTCAAGTGGTCTGAGGGTTCTTTCTCGAAGGCAAGGTCCCGAACTTGAATCCCTTGGGCCACTTGGTGTGTGTGTTGGGGAAAGAAAAAAAAAAAAATTATTGAAGACGAATTTGGAAATTTAAATTATAAGTTAGGCCTTATTTTATTTGATTATTTTAGTTTGTATATTTCACAGTTCCTCTTTGATTTTGTTAACTAATACTACAAATGCTTACGAGTATATATATATATAAATTTTTTTTTTTAAACACACGCACACGCAAGTAGCCAGAGAGGTTTGAACTCGGGACCTTGCATTCCAGAAATAACCCTCGAACCACTTGCACCAACCCCTGTTGGAATAATTATATATATATATCTTGTTTTTCTCACCTAGCAACTTTTCTAAATGTGGTAAATCAACAAGGATGATATAATTAATTTGGAAAGCTAATTAATAATTAACAATCAATTAATATTCAGCTTTATCATTCCCCTCATAATCATCGGAGTTATCTTAACAATAATTTTCTAAACAAATCGAATATACCAAAAAATATCATCTTATTATAGTTATTCATTTAGTTTCTAAATTTAATTACCAAGCTAATATTAATTATAAGACATATATATTAATATAAATAATTCAATTTCAACTTAAAATTATCTAATAATAAAATTTTATTCAAGGTTTCTTGTGTTCACAAAATTATAAGCCCATTGGGCTTATCATCTTTCAATTATTTAATATCAGTGAGGACATCAACTAAAGGTAAGGTGGAGGGTTGGGTAATTTAAGGTTCGAATATCTATTGGATAAAAATCCAACTGCATCCACATTTAATTGAATTATGAATTTAGGTTTGAATTTGGATAAAAAAAAATTATTTGGATTTACGAGGCATTTGAATAATGAATTTATTCGGTTTGAGTTGGATATTATACGCCATTTGCCAGGCTCATGAGTGTCTTAGAATAGAATGTACCGGGGATACACATACGAGATGGTTAATTTCATAATTAAGTGTTCAAAGCAAAAAAAAGAAGCATATTTCTTTCTTTCTATTTTTTTGATTTATCAAATTAATTCCTTATGTAGGGATGTGAATGGGTCGGATCTGTATCGGATATGGAAAAACTAAACCAGCCCGATATAGAATCTGAGTCCATCAACATTGAATTCAAATATAGACGAGTCGGATAAGATCTACAAAAAATTCGAGATTAATAATAAAATTTATTTTTTTTAAAAAAAAGATTAAATTTAAAAAATGTAAAAAAATATATAATATTTACAAAAGATAATATTTAATTAATTGTTAATTATTTTTATTTACATACTTTTGAAATATGTTAATCTCAATTATTAATAAAAGACGGTATAGTTCTACAACTAAACACTAGAATGTATATTATTAAATATAATGATGCATACGTTGAAATTTTAATTTTAATTATAATTATTTTTATTAATAAAATAATTATTATAATAAGATATCACCAAAATTAGATTCGTACTTTTAAAGGATCGAATTCTTAATTTTAATTTTAATTTATTTATTTCGAATCACAAATTCTTAAAATTTAATATTGACGTGGTACGGACCCACCTAACCACTTGGTCCAATGATCATCTGTTACGTGTCACCTGATATGAGTCGATGCCTTATTTCGAGCCATGCCTCGACTAAGTTCCCCCATTCCTTTCACCTCGTACGCCCTCGACCAGACATGTCACGCTCAATGCTCGACTTTGCACCTCGACCTTCTCTCGACCCTTGAGGCCACGTGGCCACTAGCGATTCCAGGAGAGAGTGGCAAACCATGCATTAAATGCACCACCTTAATGGGACAACTGTCAGCTTGAACCATTCACACGTCGTCCAAATTCATCATTACTTTTACCCAGTATAAATACACCCTCATTTATACCACAGGTAACAACTTCTACCTACCTCATTTATTGCACTCATATTCAACCTTATCCACTCAAACCCTGACTTGAGCGTCGAAGTGCCAACTCGGGCAACAACCCCTCCAGTTCCGAGTTGGCCCTGAGATCACCCTGTCTTCCTTGTTTCAGGGTCTCAACCTAGAAGCCGTATTTCCAGTCTACAAATTCTAAGTGGTCGACTCAGGAGAGGATCAAACTTATTGATCTTAGATTTTGACTCGATCAAATATACTATATTGGGCTTTTAATTGCTCGAGTTAATATTTCGAAAAGATTAAAATTGGATCCATTGACAAACGCCATTATGGTTTGGGCTATAACAAAATAATGGGCTATAATCAAACAGATATAAGACCGAAACATTTGATATGAAAACGGACAATCTTTGGACATTTACAAGCTCTCTGCAAGTTTTGTTTAAAATTATAAAATTTTGAATAAATAATGAAAGGTTTTTAAAAATAAAAGTTCGCATTTTTAAAATTTCCCGATATTATTTCTCAACCTTAATAATTCACTCCATCAATTTCATTTTAGAAACATGTTTTGTGTTTAACACTAAATTACTCTTAACCAAATGCTTTTAAAGAATTAATTCTTTTTAGTGATATTTTTATTTTGAGATCTTTAAAATAATCTGCATAAAATTAGAAAAAAACAACAAAAAGTTCCAATAATTTGCCAGAAAACCTTGTTCAGGGTAAGGTCCCGGGTTCGAATCCCACTTGGATGTGTGTAAGTTAAAAAAAAAAAAAAAAAAAAACTAGAAAATTTGTTCAATAATATTTGTTATTTTTCTCATACTAATTCAATAAATAATGGAAACTATGATAATTCAGAAATTAATAATGGAATATTATATCTGATGGGGTTAAATTGCGCTCGTGACACGTAAGCGACACGTGGCCCAATCCTCACATCACAGCCTGGCGCGTTAAGGACACTTCAAATCATCCTTAGCGATTGGGTGGTTCCCCTCGAGGAAATGATCATCCCATCATCACAAGGGAGTTTGACCTTCCTGAGCGCATGGACTATATTTCAGGTACGAACACTGTTCAACCCTCGAGGGTGCTCCCAAACTGACCCTCGAGAGTGCTCCCAAACTGGCGCTCGAGAGTACCCCCTGACATCACAAGGGTAAAGCTATTCTCTGCATAGCCATGCTTTTGGCCCAGGTGTCCCCTCGGACCAAGCGAGCCCATAAAGCCCTTATCCAAACCCAAGCGTGCCTAGCCCTCGGTAACAACCCCAAAAGGTTCTTTGACACACAGTACATGCCCCTGCACCTGCCACTGTTGTCACCACCAACCTTTTTACAGGCTTTTGCAGGAGATCCCTTTCAGAGACTCCTCATTGCGCCATGTGGCTATGGCAACATCAATACAGGACCACATGACAACAATTACCAAAAAGGCCCTGACCCTCAACTATAAATATACAGATCTCACACATGCTCTGTAAGCAAGCTTCATTCTCTCAAGCTCTGTTTTACCTACTTCATCTTTTTCATTCACCGTCTGACTTGAGCTTCGGAGAGCCAAACTGGGTATCACCTCCCATTCCCTCAGCTTGGCCTTCTGACCCTTTTGTGTTTGTTCCTAGTAGGTAGAACCCAACCATCTCTGGCGGCCTTTGCCTGAGTTTACAGTCTCTGTTTCCTCACCTCTAAAGTGTTGGAGTTTGCCACCTTGGATCAGACCCCATCATTTTTGGCGCCGTCTGTGGACAACTAATCTTCTTTCCCTCCTTGCTAGTCGAGAAATAAACATTTACCTTACTATGGTGACCACCAGATCAGGAGTTGTGGGAGGTAGAGGCGACCTCCCACGTGACGAAGATGACAACACCCCCCGTTGCCACCGAAGTCATATCGACTGTGGGAGAAGCCTCCTACGCGACGGAGCAGAACAGGCAGGAAAGAAAGGCCAACACAGAACGACCCATTGCACCCACTGGCGGAGGAACAGGGGGATCTGACACCAACGTTCCCCCTGAATCAATCCTCCACCATCACCGCTAACATGGGCGGCTACCCCATGATGATGCCGCCACCGGGTTATATGCTTGCACCGCCCAACATGCTGCCTGTCGTCCAGCCTTATCACGCAGGGCAGATGCAGCTCCCAGTTATTATCCCTAAAGAGATTGAGGGGGTGCAGACACCCCCCATGATACCTAGACAATTGCAGGCCATTTACACACAGTGCGAAGTCCAAGCTGCCCAAAATGCTTGGAAGAACTTTACTGCCACCTATTTTCCCTCAGGGCAAGCCGCTCAGATCGCCCTACCCATGGGAGGCTGGCAGGTTCATCCGCTGATGGCCGCTCAAGCCGTTTTGCAGGCTAGGACACCACCACCCCCACCAGTCAACACAAAAGAAGCTCCCCCAAGGGGAGCGCAGGATCGTCCACAGGCTGATAAGGGTAAAGAGCCTGTGGAAAGAATTGATGTTGATGCTGAGGCTCATTCTCAAGCCTCGAAACGAGGGAGCAAAGCAGAGGGAGGAGACCCAAACCTACTCGCGGCTGTGCAAGACCGACTCCAAGGTTTGCAGGATATGGTTGAGCAGCTCTCTCGAGCGCGGTCTCAAGCCCTCCCATGCTGGGGGCGAGAGAGCCAAGGCCAGAGATGCTCACCGCCAAGCCAATAGGAACCACACTCCTCGACCATAGGAATAGGAGGAGAATTATGAAGATTACGACAATGAGGGGGGGGGGGGATACCACCATCCCCTGGCGAGGGCTCTCATCTCGTTGAAGAAATGGGCAAAGTCCCCACTTCCATCAACCGCTAAGATGGAACCACCGATCCCGCATAATATTTAGACCATTTTCTGCATCTGATGTATCTCTACGAGCATTCTAGCCATTATTGGGTCAAGGTGTTTGTCGCCTCACTCGTGGGGATGGCCTAGGAATAGTACAAGCGACTGCCACCCCGCTCAATTAGGGGGTATGAAAACCTTACCATGCTTTCCTGAACCACTTCAACTCCCTGAAGGCACCAGTCACTGCGCCCACGGCTCTGTACAATTTGGTCCAGGGTGAAAACGAGTCACTCCGGTCTTTCTTCGCTTGATTCAACAAGGAGGTGCTCTTGGTCGAACGACCCTCTATGGATTTCTTAATCCATGTGCTCTTCAAGGCCATCAACCACAAGCAATATGTGAGCAATGAATTTTCTAAAGCTATTGTCAAGAAAAGACCCAAATCCCTCATGGCCAGGACAGAGATCGCTGAACCGTTCTTTACGCTCGAGGATATGTATAAATCCAATACACCGCGTCCGTCAGGCAACCACAAGGGTGAACGAGGGCGAGAGGATACCCACAAGGATCGCAGCAAATCCCTTTCTCTCCCTCGCAAACATGGGCGCATTCCTCTCAACCGCCCTATTTCTAATATTTACTCGCTCTCGAACAAGAAGCTCTTCAAAAGGCCCCAGAAATTGAGGGAGAAGGAATCTCAGAGGCGCTCGGGAAAGTATTGCGCCTTTCACAAGCAAAAGGGCCATGACACAGACGAATGCCGATAGCTGGAAAGTGAGATACAAAGACTCATCGCTAGGGGTCATTTGAAGGAGTTTGTCAGGGTTCTTGAACAATACGATGAACAACGCAACGAGCGAACTAAGGCTCGAAGGAGGAGTCCGTCACGCTCGCGGAGGCCCCGAGGGCGCCAACCAGAGAGCAGCAATAGGGGCAAGCAGAAAAGTTCTAAACCAGAAAACGCACCATTTGCGGTCATCCAAATGATTGCTGGGGGCTCCTCAGGAGGGGATTCCAACGCCTCTTGCCGCCGTTATATGCATAGCTATGACCAACGGCCCTCGGCGCCCAGACATGTTTATGCTATCAAGAAATCGAGCACTCCCAACTTCAAGGAAAATGAAGTGATAAAATTCAGTGATAGGGACCTAGGGCATGTTGTAACGCCCCATGGGATCGGTGAAACCTCTGGCTGCCCTATGGTGGTTAGCTTAGATGTGCATAATCACGTTGTAAAGAGGGTCCTTGTCGATAGTGGAAGCTCAGTAAATGTTCTTCTCTACTCCACTTTTTTGAAAATGAACATCACAAACATTCCCCTCGAACCCCTTAAAACGGTCCTCATTAGCTTTGGAAGTTCTGAGGTTATCCCTCAAAGACAAATTCGCTTGGCCACCTCATTTGGTTGCGCCCCACAGTGGAAGACCCTGATGGTAACATATGCGGCAATGGAAATTGAGATCCCTTACAACATCATTATCGGGCGCTCGACCCTTATTGTTTTCAAGACGATCATTTCCACTTATCACCAGAAGATTGAATTCCCCACTCCCGAGGGGACGGGCGAGATCCTGTGCAATGTCAAGGAAGCATGGGAATGTTATATGTTATCCCTCAAGAAGCCAAAAACCAAAAAGACTTTCGAGATTGGGTCCACCAAAAAGTCTGTGGATTTTCCCAATCTAAACGAGGACGGTCCCACGAGAAAACGAGTGAAACTCTACAAGAAGAAAAACAAAAAGAAATCTACGAGCGGAAAAGGCAATTCCGAGGGTGGTCCACTTGGAGCAGTGGAAGCATCCTCCTCAGAAGGGGATGTAAGCGAGGGCGAGCCCGAGGGTGAGGGCACCCACCTCACAGGAAAGAAAAGAGTGCTCGAAACTCCCTGCCCTGAGGCATGGATAGAGCCCACAGAAAAGTTTTTGACCATTGAGCTTGAGCTTGGCAATAAAGACAAAACCACTCAGATTGGTTCAAGCCTCATTGGGCCCTCGCAAATCATGATGATCGATTTTTTAAGGGAAAACATTGATGTTTTTGTATGGAAAACATCTGATCTTACTGGGATTAACCCCAGTGTCATCGTCCACAGGCTCAACGTGGATCCCGCTTTCAAGCCCATCAAACAAAAAAAAGGAGATGTCCATGGATTCCGAAAGAAAGTTATTGAGGAGGAGGTGAACAAGCTCCTCGAGGCTCAATACATTGAGCCAATCATATATCCAGAATGGCTGTGCAATGTCGTTCTCGTGCCCAAAAGTGCCAACAAATGGAAGATGTGCAATGAATTTACAGATCTCAACAAGGCCTGCCCTAAAGATCCGTACCCCTTCCCTCGAATTGACCAGCTGGTAGACTCAACAGTAGGTTGCGAATTAATGAGCATGATGGATGCATTTCAGGGGTATTATCAGATTTTTATAGGCCCCCGAGGATCGCTCGAAGTCCTCCTTTGTCGTACATCTTGGGGTGTACTGTTTCTTGGTCATGCTGTTTGGGTTGAAGAATGCAGGGGTGACATATCAGTGCCTTGTTAACAAAATGTTCGAGTGCGAGATAGGGGATTCCATGGAGGTATACATGGACGTTATGATCGTCAAAAGCGAGCGAGAGCATTCCCACCTGGAGGATTTGAAACGAACCTTTGATATACTGCGCCAGTACGACATGAAATTGAATCCCTCCAAATGTACCTTTGGAGTCCGACGAGGCAAGTTTTTTGGATATGTGGTTACTCCAGTATGGAATTGAGGCCAATCCTGAAAAAATCAAAGCCATCATGGAAATTCCTTCCCCTCGGAATGTTAGAGAAGTACAGGTCCTGGTGGGGAAGATAATCTCTCGTAATAGGTTCATATCCCGCTCAGCGAATAGAAACTTGTCATTCTTCAAAATATTGCGCAATGCTAGAAACTTCGCATGACAGAGGAGTGCGAGAAAGCATTACAGAATATGAAGGCATACCACTCGTGTGTGCCATTGCTAACAAAATCAATCTAGAATGAAAGGTTTTTCATCTACCTCTCAGTTTCTCAGGAAGCAACAAGCGCGGTCCTCGTGGCTGTACGCGAGCGCAAGTACCTGCCAATCTATTATTGGAGCAAAACTTTTCAGGGCACAAAAAAGAAATATTTAGAGATTGAGAAGTTCGCGTTCGCCCTCGTAAATGCGTCACGAAGGTTGAGACCGTATTTTCAGGTACACTCTATCACAGTGCTTACAGACCAACCGCTGAGACAAGTTTTGTCAGAACCTGACGCTTCAGGAAGGTTAATCAAATGGGCAATTGAGCTGAGCTAATTTGACATTAGCTACGAGCCGAGGGCGACCATGTAAGCACAAGTGGTTTTTGATCTGCTAGTCGAGCGTTTTGGCCTAGAGCCCATACCTGCAGAAGGCAACGATTTATGGCTCCTGCACACAGATGGCTCCTCGACCTCTCAGGGGGGAGGGGCAAGGGTGACCCTTAGAGATCCCCACAGAGTAGAGATAGATTTCACAATCAGATTGGATTGCTAAGTTACCAACAATGAGGCAGAATATGAAGCTCTCATCCAAGGGCTGAAAATTGCTCTCCAAAATGGAGCTTTTCGAATCACTGCCTACGTTGACTCACAGCTGATTGCAAGCTAGACTGGATGAACATATGAGGCTCGAGAAGCCACCATGGTGCAATACTTGGGAAAAGCTAAGGAAGTCATCGGCAAGTTCAAAGAGTTTCATCTGTTACAGGTTCCGAGGGCAAAAAATGAGCGTGCGGATACCCTCTCAAAATTCGCCTTTGCCCTCGAAGGATCATGTGATCATGCCATTGCTTTTCTAAGGACAGAGGAACCCCTGATAAAGGAAAGGGCCTACGCTCAGGAGGTAACCATGATTGACCCATTCGAGCCTTGTTCGCTCGATGATATTGTCAGATTCATTAGGGATGGTGTTTACTTTGCGGACAAGGTGGAAGCAAAGAAAATCAAGAACAAGGCTCCTCGGTTTTCCCTTGATCAGGAAGGAAGGCTCTTCAAGCGATCATATCAGGGTTATCTGCTAAAATGTTTGAGGCACTCGCAGGCCAAAGAAGTTCTGGAGCATATTCACAGTGGAAGTTGTTGGAATCACTCTGGGGGACATATCCTTCCCAAGAAAGTGTTAAGAAGTGGCTTCTATTGGCCCACGGTCCTACAAGATACCATTAATTTCTCCAAAAAATGCCCCAAGTGTCAGTTCCATTCTAATATTCCGTAGCTACCCGCAACCCAAATGACCCCTATACTTGTTGCCTGGCCTTTTAATCAATGGGGCATTGACATCGTGAGGCCCTTGCCAATCACTGTGGGGCCCTTGCTAATCACTGTGGGGTAGAAGAAATTTGTTATCTTGGTGGTAGATTACTTCACCAAGTGGGCCGAGACAGAAGCGGTTGGAAAAATCACCTTTCGCGTGGTCAGGGATTTCATATGGAAGAATATTATCTGCAGATATGGTATCCCGAGGGTATTGATTTAAGATAATGGGTCTCAATTCATCGCAGCAGATACCCGAGAGTGGTGCTCGGAATTGGGTATTGATGTTAGTGTGTATTTTGGGCTTAATTTACTTTAATTTTCCCCACATATCTGATAGGAAATCTACTTGTGCTTAAATTTAGCATTACAGGTCTGATTATGGAGAAATGAAGTACAATGCGAGATATGGATCAAAAGAAGTTTCAAGTGCAGAAAAAGACCTGATCCATGATCTCAGGCCATGATCATCCCTTGAACTAAGTGGTGACGTAGCAGACACATCATCAAAGTCAAAAGTTGCGACTGATTTTCTATTTTTGGTGAACTTCAGCTACTTGCAGCTGCTTTATCAGTATTTGGCGTCTCAATAAGAATATTATTAGGTTTTGGGATGCTAAAGAATATTTTGCCTTGATTTGTGTGCCAAAGATTGGATTTCCAAGCATATAACCAAGGCTTTTGGAGGAAAAAAAGACATTCAGCTTCTCTTGGGGGAAAAGAAAGTAACGTAGCAGCAGTAGCAACTGAAGTACAGAAGCAAAACAGGGGACTTCTCCCCTGTTATGATCAGCAAGCAATTTCTTTCCTTTATTCTCTTTTTCACTTATGTTAATGCTTAGATTTGCATAGCTAGTTGAACTTTCTTGTTTAGATCAGTTGTGTTAGCTTATTTTCAGTTCTGAAACAGGTGTTGTTTGATTATTTTGCAAGCATGTACAGCAGCTAATCTCTCTTTTATCCTAGTAAAGTTGTTTCTTTGATTCATGCTTTGGTTTTTTGAGATCTAATTGTGTTTATACAGCTCTAAATTCTTGATATATGCATGTATCTTGCGTGTATTGTTTGAACTCGTTTTTGGATGATTTTCTGATCAATTGTTATCTTAAAACTTGTTTTATTTGACTACACAAATACTTGATCCGTAATTGTCTTGTAAATGTGCTTGAAGAGTCACACATCATTGATAGTTTATAACCATGTTTACTTGAGAATGATGAGATGCATGCGTAATAACTTAAACATTCCAAGCTTCTTTGAGTTTGTTGGTTAGGATCGGTATCCTTTTCATGATCAATGCTATCACGAAGTTAAATCTTAAGAGCGTTTCTATAAGACTGCTTTTGTGATAAGAGAATGGTTAGTGAGCTTCTCATGATCATTATAAACTTAAGAAAGGATGAGGTGTGTAGAGCTTGTTACCACTATAGCCGGTCTATCAATGAATTAGAGTTGAATATTGAATCTATGATCGAACCAATGGCATGAATTTTAAGAACAACTTGGCTAGGATAATCCCACTTTAAATCAATTAATTTCAATCACTTTGCATCAACTTTCACTTGCTTGTTATCCTTGTTTTAGTGTTTAGTTTGTAGTTTGCTAGTCCTTTGGGTTCGACCCTTTGCTGCTATACTCAATTTATCATTTGGTGGATTCGTCACCCATCAATTTAACAACGATTCACCTCCGTGAGACATCCCTAAGCCAACGGTCAAGCTGAAGTTACTAACAGGATTATCTTACAGCATTTGAAAATAATGGTCGAAAGCAAGAAAAGTGAATGGGCTGAAGCGCTGCAAGGAGCCTTATGGGCTTATCGCACAACACCTCGAGTGGCAACGAGTGAAACTCCCTATTCCCTCGTGTACGGTTCAGAAGCTATGATACCTGCGAAAATTGCTCAAGAGTCCGCACGCGTTGCTTGTTTCGAACCTAACGCCAACGAGGAGAACAGAGCGCTCGAGATTTGCTTGAAGAAAAAAGGGATAACGCTTGGACGCGTATCCACAAGTACAAAGGCTCAGTGTCTGAACAGTACAACAAGCACATCAGAGAGAGAACGTTCCAGCTGGGGGACCTGGTATTGAAGAAAGTTGAAGTATCAAGGCATATGGGCAAATTGGACCCAAATTGGGAAGGACCCTTCAAGGTCATCCAAGTAAGAGCCAATAACACCTACCTAATTGAAACACTTCAAGGCGAGCACCTCTCTTGACCCACCTGGAACGCATGCAACCTTCGACGGTTTTATGTTTAAATTTCTTGAACAATACATTCTGTAAAAACCCAATTCCGGGCTCAATGTAATCTTTTATTGAAGAATGAAAGCAAAGGAATCTACTTCTTTTAGAGAAGAAAGTTTTGTACAAAGTGTACTTCATAGTGTGCTATTCAATCCCCCCTTGGATCCCTAGGTTGACCACCACACAGGCACAAGGCGAGCGGATCCCTTGTGCAAGGGTCATATCACTTTCATTGAGTGCTAACTTCGCATCGAGCGTCCTCCGCGCTGGAAGGCTTGAATACAAACTTGCTGATGGCTGACCAACTAGATTCTACATCTAGTTCGCGCTCGAAACCCCAGGCGAGCAACTAGAACCAGAGTCTAGCGCACGCTCGAGATATTGAGATACTTAGAAATATTTCTCGCGGAAAATCCCACCTAAGAAATTCTCAAAGAACCAGGGAACCCTCGGGAACGAGACCCTCGCACTTCTTTCCTGGAAGAATTTCTAAGGGAAAATTCCTTAGGGAGAAAATCTTCTAAGTAATACTCTAAGTAACCAGTGCGCCCTTGATAACGAGCCCCTCGCGTTCTTTAATTATTAATTTTTCTTTTAGAAAATCTGACTAGGGACCCACATAAGCGTGTCCCTCGCTCTCGTTGTATCTCACGCTCGTGATTCCCATTACTTGGTAAAATTCCTTAACAATTTTCCAAGGGATTCCACGGCTTAACCAGGGCACCGTCGAAAGTGAGTCCCTCATGTTAGTACGTTGTTGAAATTCATCCATAAAGAAATATCCTAAGGACCAGGGTGCCCTTGTGACACCCTGACTCCGCGACTGTACAGGTATGATGTATGTGCGCAATTTAAATTATTTTAATTCCATATTTAACTGATGCATTTAATTGAATTATATTTTATTATTTGAAATTCTTATATGAATTATTTGAATTTATATGAAATATTTGAATTATATGTCAAAAATTTTCCTTAAGTGATTTATGATATGTGAATTTAATTCCCGAACAAGGTAATTTCGTAAATTATGTGATTTATTTGCGTGGAGGGCTTAATTGTACGATTTTATTTATTTTTGGACTTAATTGAAAATTTGAATTGGACTTATTTGACACTTTTTAAAAGTTTTGGACCTAATTGAAAAATAGCTTTTTTTTAATAAAATTTTATTATTTTTAGTTCGTTTAAAATTTTATTTTATTTATTATTTCTTGAATTTGAATTTTATTATTGGAATGATGTGCTTATTTGTTGAAATGAGATGCGTTCGTGTTCGATTTGAGATCGAAATTTCGTGTCATTTTAATATGTTGGAGTTTGATGAGTCGTGAACTTGAATACGTTCTCGTTATGTGTTTTCGGGTTTATTTGTCGGGTTTTCGGGAGTTGTTTTCGTTGGGTGACCTAAAGGGGGCTAAAGTGTACTTAGCGTACCTTGGGTTTCGGGTAACATATCTTGAGCTCGGGAATTCGGATTCGAATTCTGTCACCTCCTTGAACTCGTTTCGACGATTCGAGTGCAATGGATCAGCCCTTGTAATTTTTCAACCTCGTTTGGTACCCCGAGATCAGCCCGAAATTTTGTCTCGCGCTCATATGGTCACCCTTCACTAATTTGCACATAAGTCCCTCAATTCTTGGCCAATTGCCCTCAAACCTGGACCCACACTCCACTAACTCAGCCTATTATCACCCCATACCCTTTTCATACCGATCCATATACAAGACAAAGGAGAAAATTCTGAATTTTTGAGCAGCAGCAGTTATTCCCGTCACTTTCACCCTAGAGGAGATTTTGAGCTCCAATCTCCATTTTCTTCCAACATCTTCAAGGGGTAAGCTTATATTTGATATGTACATGCTTATATGATCATTTTCATCCAAGAAATTCAGAATTTGATCCATTTTTGATTGATTTTTTGATCCTTGATGTGAATAGTTAGGTTTTGTTCCATATTTGAATTCCATGACTTCTTTTGGTGTTTCTCTTGAATTGAGGCTAGAGACTTGATCACTTATGCTTCATTTATTGTTGTATGTACCTGGATTTGGTGATAGTTGAGTTATATGAGAGATACCATTAATGTTCATGAGGTTTTGGAAGTTATATGAATGAGTTTTGCATCATTTTCCTTGCCTCCAGTCTGCTGTTCGTTTTTGCCTTGATTGTTGGAGATTATGACCTGAATTGCTACCTTCTTTCATGCTTTATCATGCCTAGATGGAGTGGTATTTGTTTGGTATGAGATTAAGGGATGACGAGGGCTGATTGCCTCTCCTTCGCAACTGAAGTCATCTCCCCGGGCGGGGAGATTTTGATCAAGAAAGTACCCGGCCGGGTACTTCTAATGCAGATTGATTCTGCATAAAATGTACCTGGGAGGGTACTTTTATGAGCAAAATCTCCCCCGGACGGGGAGATGGTGTTGATCTGCTGCCTTCATTCATTCCTTGCTTCCTTGTATTTTAATCCAATTTCATTCTTTTGGTTGCATGTTGTACGTGAGCTTTGCATGATTTGTGAACTTTGCATGGTTTGTGAACTTTGCATGGTTGTTGAGAGCTTTGCATGCATGAGTTTTTATTTGTATCAGGCTATGCATTATGTGTATATATATATAATAGTTATACTGGTGTGTGCATACATACGTGATATATATATATATATATATATATATATATATATATATATATATATATATATATATACTATGAATTTAAATTCATGTGTTCATTAAATGGTTTTGTGGGCTGATGTGCGTACGGTATGAATTTAAATTCATGTGTTCATTAAATGGTTTTGTGGGCTGATGTGCGTACGGTATATATATATATATATATATATATATATAATAGTTATTATTTGTTTTTCAATTAATTTAGTTATTACATTAAATGGTTTAAATTGTTCAATGTGATCTTGCGTTTTAATTAAATTCCTATGTTTTAAATGTGTAATCTAAATGTGATTTTATGATTTAAATTATTTGTTATATTTTATGAAATATGTTTATGAATTTATTTGATACGTGTTGTACGAGTTTTGAATTTAAATGATCTAAGTGATGCATTTTGCATATCATTTGCATCCTTTGCACTCATGAGCATTGTCGGGCGTCTAATTGGTACATTATTGAATCTAAGTCTCGGGTCTCGTCTTCTTTTGTTTCAGAACCTCTTCCGGAAGTTTGTGAGCCCGAAGTTTAAGTGCTCGTTCGCCCGTTTGCCTTCCTATTCCACTCCTTTTGTAAAGGTGAGGTTAGGATCATTTGTATTAGATAAGCGACCTAAGACCTATTACATGTTTTTTTCTTACCCCGTATGCGAATATATATCTTATATGCGAGTGCTTAAACTTGTTGGAAAACACGAATCAGAAAGCAACGAAATTTAAAAAATTTTCCCAACAAAAGGATCTTGGACTCGCAATCGTGTATCCAAAATTCGTAGAGATAGAAAACTTACTTTTCTTTTATTCTTTCTTGAAGCGTTTCAAGCCACCCAAGAACGCTCTTCTCGCGGCTTGATCCCCTATTCTTGGTAAAGCTCGAATCTTCAAACTTCTAACTTGAAGTTCTCTTGAGATAGTCCACCAACTTGATCATAATCTAACTAGTAAGGATGCTAGTTCTCTAGTTAGTGTTTAGGCTTAACCTAGGGTTTCGATTTATCTTGGAGAAAGGATGGTGTTCAACACATGAACCAAAAGAATTGCCAATTAGCTCCAAGGGGAGCTCGAGCTCCCCTATATATAATAGAGGGAGTGCCGAAATTCCTAGTCCTTTATGGGCTAGGATTTTGGTCTCTCTCTCTCCTATTACTTGATCATCAAGTAATTTTGACTTTGACTTTGAATTCTAATTCAAATCAACTTTCAAGAGAGCTAAAAATATCCAATCTATTTTTGGATAATTTTTATACTTTATTTATTTAAAATAAATAACTTATTTTATCTAATTAATTAATTCATAATTAATTAACTAGATTATTTTCTCCAAAAGAAGACTTTCTTTTTAATTCAAAATTAAACAAAATTCTATTAAATAATTAACACATTTAATTATTTAATATATATACAATATATACATATTTTCTCACGTGTGGAACCCTCTAGGCCCGATTAACTCGTTTAATCATTTTTAAGCCTTAACTCATGTAACCAAGTTGTTGTGTGTGACCCTCTAGGTTCTCAATTCAATTAGCAGTGACCCCAATTAATTAATTCACTAATTAATTAATCAGTCCACAGATTAAACGACCATAGTCTAGCAACAGGTGTTTAACCCCTAGCTGAATTGGAATGTTCGGATTCGACAGAACCTTTAAGTCATTGATTTATGTGAGATACAATCCTCCTACTTACTATCTCTCAACCAAGATCTAGGGCAAGGGAATAATCAGAACCCTAATAATCCGGTCTTAAAGCTAAGTGCATTTCATATCCATTTGATCTCAATCCAAGAAACCCTTTTCTTGATGTCTTGATCTACTGCCTTGGCCAAGGACTCCATATGGCATAGGAATGACTTACGCAATAAGAGATCACCTTGCAAATGCAAGTGTAGGTCCTTTCTTGATTCTCATTCACTTTCATGAATCGCTTGTGCAGCCCCAGCATAAGCCTTGAATCAGTTGTCTAAAGCGACACCCTTTAAAGCTTATACCTAAGACTACAGAGTTAACTCATAAAGTGACAAGGAACCTCAAGTCTTAAGGATCAATTAATCACATCAATGACTCGTGAGATATTTCCTAATCTGGAAGTTTCTATTTCCTGAAATAGAAACTTCCTTTCCCATTTAGGAATGTTCTCACACGGGGCACCTCAGTGAACTTACTTATTAAAGTAAGCACCCTCATGTATCACGCACGTATCAACTATACACTTTGCACCTCCATGAAACAAGGTGGTCCTTCTTAAGGGCGTGATCCCACAAGCAAGCCTTAGAGGAGTCAGGTTGACACTCCCACTGTCTGTAGGACTCATCGGCTTGGAGTAATTTACTAATCATGACTTATGTGATATAGGGCTCGTTTCATGAACCATTTCACCTAAATGGTAGAGTCCTAAAGTCATCAGGATTAGGGGAGTTCTTATACATGCACAGATAAAGTAAACGCATACCAAACAAGAGCATATAAAGAAGTGTTGCCTCAATTCGTTATTTCATTCAAAGATTGTCTGTGATTACAATAAGGAAAGGCACAAAGCGGATATACAATCGGCTTTCTAGGGCACTATTCCTAACAAAACTATGTTATGATTTTATAAAATAAGCTTTACGTTTTCGAAATTGGTATAAGTATTGGCATATGTAAGCTATGTTTTGATATTCGTTATTCGTATATAATATGTATGAGCAAGTTGTATCCTGAAAGATGGGAGTTTGGTTTGATTTGGTTTGTTGGACCCGGAGACATGGGTAAGGGAGACCCGGGACGACCACGGGGTGGCCGGTTATGACCCCTGTGCACGCTCTCATTTGAGATATTCACGTGCGACCTATGGAGGTTGGGAAGGCATGGTATCTTGAGCCCTCGGTGGATAACCGGGGAAGGCATATCGTGGGTTAGCTACCCCGTTTGTGTTTGGTAATGTAGGTGTGAGGGTTTGATTCCCCGTTACACCATGGATGTGAGGTTGGAATTGTGATTTGAATTCGATTTTATGTATGTATGTTTGATGGAGTAAGGGATAGTCCGTTCTGGCCGGACTTACGTTATGTTATGTTTTGTTCGATGGATTATGAATCGAGTTAGGATCTCTTTATGTACTATATGTTATGTTTTCAGCGTTTGGTATGAAAAACCTTAGCTCGGTTCATGACCATCACCTTTGTTATATGCTCTGTTCTATATGTATTTAGGTGTGGGTGTGCGTGTAGCCCCCTCACTCAGTCGGGTTTTGACTGACCCTCTCTTTTCCCACCTTCAGTGCAGGTTGTTTCGAGCTAGGCGGGGAAGTGCGAGTCTTGGTCTTGTACTTGTGTGTCTAGGTCGAGTTGCATTCATACTTCTTGCATTTTGGATACTCTTATTATGTATTTGATGCTAGAATGGTATTTAAGAAGAATTATGGACTTTTGATGTAATTACTCGATCTTTTGGGCCGTGAGGCCATTGTATATGATGTAAATGTGAGCTATAGAGCTCTTTTCGATCCTTAGCTTATTGCTTCCGCATTTATATGTTTGTTTTGCGCGCTCTGTCCGAGTTTTAGCCCCACTTAGCCTAGGGAGTGAGTGTGGGTTCCGTTCGCTTAGACTTGGACTCATGTATGGAAATCCATTTCATGTGTGGGTTCGGGTTTAGGTGCGGGGGATGTGGTGGCCTACCGCTCCGGGCGTCACAGCCCTCGAGAATGGGCCCTTCGCGATTTCTTCCAAAGGAGAATTTCTAAGGGTAACTTCTTTAAAGGAGTGTTCTAATTGATTCTGTAATATGACCAGGGCACCCTCGAAAACGGGACCCTCGCGTTAATTCAGTAATGAAATTCTTTATGAAATGATCCTTAATGAAATCCCCCAACGGACCAGGGTGCCCTCGAGGATGGGCCCCTCGCGATTCCTTTTAAATAATTTCCAAGGGTAATTTCCTGAAGGAATTATCCAAGTAATTCTGCAATCTTACCAGGGTGCCCTCGGAAGCAGGCCCCTCGTGTGGTTTTACTTAATAAAAATGATGTTGACCTTTATGCCAATTTTACTTAGCTTTATTCTCAAATTTCTCATGTCAGAGATTAAAAATGGGGATAAGCATACAAAGTAAATACAATGACAAGAAATGAAAGTATACATGACCAAATAACGTTCATTCATTCAAAAGGAGTTTACGTTCCAGTACAAAATGAGATTTTTTTTGGGGGGAGGGGGCATTCAAGCCATTGGCAGATAACAGAAAATTACAATTTTTCTTAAAAGCAATAGACAAATCCAAGAAGACCCTCGGGGATAGCTATCTAATTCATGTCTACGAGATTGAACCCCAAAAAAAGATCACAGGAAACTCCAGACCAAGTTTGAGAATTTTTTTGAAAAAATCGATCTAACCATGCTCAACTGGTCTGGGTATCTTGGTCTTGGCTACCTTCTAAGTCAACCACTTCAGGGTTGGGAGTACTGGTGGGCGCTTAGGGAGCTTGTGGCTCGGTAGTCTCAACAACAGGGGTGGGTGTTTCCTCAGTGGCTGGTGCTTGGGGGTCAACAGTAGAAGGGCCCTCGGGGACAGGTATAACATCAGTGACCCCCTCATCATTCTCCTCAGGGATGGGCTCCTCGACATGTTCGTGTGCCGCCATAAACTCCTCCTGAAGCAGAGCGACAAGATCCATATATTCTGGCTCCGCCAAGTAGTCTTCCGGATTCCCCTCGCCCGCAACTGGAGTGTTCAATTCCTCATATTGAAGGCCCATGCGCCAGTGCCGTCGAGCAGTGGAAGGTGCCAAGCCTAGTGTGATCAACTGGCCAATAGCCAAGTTAAAGGATTTTTGAGCCTCATCATAACAGTGCAGGCTGGTTGCGAAATGGAAGACTTTAGATTGACAGAATTTGAGTAGAGCCTCTCGGTTTGCCTCGGCGATGCGCTCGGGGAGCACCTTGTTGAATTCTACCTCATAGGCCCTTTCGGTGGCCTCGGTGAACTTCTTGTCAGCCCCACTGAGCTGCCTGATCCTCTCATCCAAGCCCTGGATCAGCTTGGCATTGTTCTCCTTGTACTTAGTTACCTCCGCACGAGCCTTCTTGCGGGATTCTTCTCTCTTCTCCAGCTCATTCTTGAGCCTATCGTGTTCAGCCTCGAGGGACTCAAATTTGTCCCTCAGGACGTCGTTTTCCTCCTGAAGTTGGGCTGGGTTGGTGGCTCGAACCATCTTCTTGTATTTCAGTTTGCTCTCGGACAAAGCCAACTAGCATTGATGCAAATTCTTGACCGTCGGGAGGACTTCCTGAAAAGTTATTAGACGACACTTAGACATATTTTAAGTAAGGAGAATGAAGCCAAGAATTTGAAGACATGTTGAGGTACTTACCACGATGAAGGCGTGGCATAGATCTTCCACCACTTGGCTTGTGTTTTGGGCGAATAATTTCCTATGGTCGCCCGTAAATTGCAGCCTCTCGTAGATCACGTATACCAGATTTCTCGTGGAGGGGCAGTCAACTAGGAGAGTGGGGCCTGAAGAGGGGGCCCACTGGTACGAGTTGTCACCGATGCGCTCGAAAGCCCATATGTGCTCCCCCTCGGAAGAGGAGGTCTCGTCTTCCCCAGGCTAGCCTACTACCACCTCTTTCCCTTTCCCTGTCACAGGAATGGAGTCAGGGAATCTCTTCCTCTTGTGGGACGGAGGGGATTGTTCCCCTTGAACTTTCCTAATCCTAACGCCCGAGCGTTGCCCTCGGCTTTCGTTGGGACCAATTTGTAGAGGCCAGTCCCCGCCTCTTTGGTTGTTGTTGTCCCCTTGGCGAGGGACAATACTTGTATCAGGGGTAGTCCCTCGGTCATTCCCCTGCCCCTGGCAGGGGCACTCGAACTGCTTTCTCCGCGACCACCTCCGCAGTCGTCTCCTCGACCACTCCTTGACCACCGGCCGTGCGGCCTAGCCGGGGCTGAATCTGTTGTTGCTATTGTTGTTATCGTGGTTGTTGCTGTTGCTGCTATTGTTGCTGTGGGTTTTGAGGGTGTCTCCAAGCGTCTAGGAGCACCGCCACATCACGCATACCGCCTCGACTAGCCATCAGTATTTCGGCGCCTGTAAAAGAAAAAAGAGGAAAAGGAGAAAAGATGAGAGTCAGACTTTTTTGATCAAAGATTACAGGGGGCAAATTTAGCGTCCCTAATCTAAAGTTAGTTTCTTAGAATCTAACCATCTCTTTCCAAGTTCTGAGTAGGAGGGTTAGCAATCAAGTCAGGGTCGTTCATGAGCCCGCAAAGGTATAGAATCTCTTCCTCGTCCATCAATTCCTTGGCCCTAATCAACCAATTGTAGTTCCTCATCGCAAGGGCCAAGTCCTGGGCCTATCAAAAAGGGAATGTAGGCTCTAAACGGGATCTTACAAGGGGTCCCTCGCCATGTATAACCCACGCTCGGGGGACGCCAAAATCATCACCCTCGAGGGTTCTCACGAAAAAGAACTTTTCCTTCCACTCCGTGCCATATGACGTCGAGGGTGCAGAAATTGAAAATCTTAACCCCCTGCTTCTACTGCATCCCTGTAAACCGCTATCTCTCCGTGGGGTGGGTTATTAGCTCTCTGGTGCGCTGTTGGAATCCGATATGTGAAGCGCTCATCCCAATATCTTGGAGCCCTTATTGTAACCAAATCCCCCATGGATATGGTGCTCTGAATCTCATCTGGGGTCCTAACAATGGCCTGCATGCCAGAACTTTCTCCCTCCGCGAATTTCTTAGATTTTTTAGTCCTCTTTCTGCGCTTGGTAGGAGGCTCCTCTGAAGGTCAGGCCACCTCCACCTGAACGGGGCCCGGGATAGCTACAGTCACCGTACTTCGTTAGGGGTTAAGGGAGCTCTCCGTCAAAGGCAATGTAACACCCTGCCTTTCTACCTCCAGTACCAAGTCCATCTCTTCAAAAAGGTGGTCAACTCCACGAGGATTTCTCTCCCCCATAGCCGATACGGTGGCATCAAGGTCTTAATCCCTAGCATCACCAAAAATTTCTTCTATAATTTGGTGGTGTAGTGGGATTGTAAGAGGAGGAGCTGGAACTCGCCATGTTTTCAATCCTCGCATCATAGCGTGGTGCGGTAAGGACACTTCAAATCATCCCTAGCGATTGGGTGTTCCCCTCGAGGAAATGATCATCCCATCATCACAAGGGATTTTGACCTTCCCTAGCATATGGATCATATTTCAGGTACGGACACTGTTTAACCCTCGAGGGTGCTCCCAAACTGACCCTCGAGAGTGCTCCCAAACTGACGCTCGAGAGTAGCCCCCAACATCTCAAGGGTAAAGCTACTTTCTCCATAACCATGCTTTTGGCCCAGGCGTCCCCTCAGACCAATCGAGCCCATAAAGCCCTTATCCAAACCCAAGCGTGCCTAGCCCTCGGTAACAACCCCGAAAAGGCTATTTGACACACAGTACATGCCCGCGCACCTACCACTGTTGCCGCCACCAACCTTTTCACAGGCTTTTGCAGGAGATCCCTTTCAGAGGCTCCTCATTGCGCCACGTGGCTGGGGCAACATCAATGCAGGACCACATGGCAACAATTACCAAAAGGGTCTTGACCTTCAACTATAAACATACAGATCTCACACATGCTCTGTAAGTAAGCTTCATTCTCTCAAGCTCTGTTTTACCTATTTCATCTTCTTCATTCACCGTCTGACTTGAGCGTCGGATAGCCAAACTGGGTATCAACTCTCATTTCCCCAGCTTGGCCTTCTGACCCTTTTGTGTTTGTTCCTAGTAGGTAAAACCCAACCATCTTCGGCGGCCTTTACCTGAGTTTACAGTCTCTGTTTCCCCACCTAAACAAATTCTAAAGTGTTGGAGTTTTCCACCTTGGATCCGACCCCATCAATATCAAATATACCGTCAAAACATATTATTTATTAATAAATAACGGAATACTACAGGACGATTGACTAGGTATGCAAAAGAGTCAAGCTTAATCTTAGCCTTTTTTATCCCCTCGGCTTGAACTAGGCTCAACTCGACCATGGTCTACTCCAGCGAGCCTGTAAAATGTTCGGCTTGAGCTCGACACAACCATGGCTCCGGCTTCGGCTCTTCTTGAGCTTGCTTTTTTTTTTTTTCATTTTTTTTTTTTTTTTTGGCAAGAAATATTCAGATTTAAACTAATTTAGAAATCAGATCTGAGTTTCAATTATTCGAATCCAATTAAATATAGAGATTGGTTCAAGCTGTTACGATCTATAAGGTTGATAAAGTATGAATGCTAGCTTTTAATTAATATTTTTATTTTATCGTTGTTTCTATTAAAATTTTAACGACATTTAAAAGAAAGCTAAAATTTTATGACATTTTAAGTTGGGGAGAAAGGCTGAGAAATAACATGTTAATTAAAGAAAAAAAAAAGAAAAAAATTAATTTAATGAATTAGCAAGAAAGAAGGTTATTGTGACATTAAATAATACATAAAGTATTAATTAGAGTGCAATTACAAGGTTATGAAGTGCAATAACAAATGTTTATTAAGTTCCATTTTATAATGGAATTCCCCCCTCTCAGTTGTAGAACTCCATTCACAAAATGTTTTCAAATAGTGCCCGGATCAAGTTTTCATGCATGTGGTGAAATTAAATTCAAAATAGAAAAAGAAAAGGATAAATATAGTTAAATTTGAAAGCATTAGTGCTAAAGAAGTTATTTTTTTTTTTTTTTCTATAGAACTTAGAATTTATAATGCACAAATATAAATATGATAATACAGATACGACACAATATAAATATAACGATATAATGTTTTTAGATATTGTACATAAAAAATATCAAATACAATACAACACGATAAAATAATATTTTAAGAAATATTCGTGCTCCAGAAATTAAGAATTAAACTCTCCATTAACCCAAGTTTGGTAAAACGAAATGATTTCATTTTATGCACAATTCCAAACAAGATGCTGTCTTAGTCGTTTAATTTTACTCGCGAAAAGAAAATGTTGTTTAATTAATTTCAACCACGCAATCATTATTAACTGTACGAAAAATTGTCGTTCTTCTAGAAATAAAAGGCCGTAAAGTTTAGGTTGGGGTTGGACAAATTAGGCACTAATTCATTGATTTTATCCCATTATATTTAGTCTTAGATTTTAGGTATTCCTCCACCCACATACTAGAAATTTTCAAAACTTCCACGTCAATTTCGATTTAAAAGAAAAGAAAATTGAAATTCTTATACACACATCAAATGATGCATATTACATAGTTCTAGTTCATGATAAAGAAAATAATATAAAAATATGGTACATTGGAATCGTTGCTGTTGCTTCTTTTATTTCTTGTTCGTAATTCAAGACTGGAATCGTTTCATGCATATATGTATTATAATCAAATTAACCATCAATCACAGAGATAGGTTTTCTTCAATAAACCAGAAAAAATTGTGGCTAGTTAAAGAGACGCATACCTTTCCTATGATCTTATTTGTAAAGATTCAATATATATACTAATTGAATAATTGATACCCATGCTTCATATATTTGAATTTTTTTTTATGGGGTTTGAAAAAGATTAGGATTGATACCCATGCTTCATATATTTGAATTTTTTTTTTCAGCGGGTTTGAAAAAGATTAGGATTGTCAGATTTGCTTTTTGGACTAAATTGAATTTTCTGTTCGTTATACAGAAAGTTCGATTTTTAAAAAGGGTAAATTACGGCAACCCCCCTATCCTTTGACACGTTTTGCATTTTCCCCCTTAACCTTTGATTTTGCGCGACTTCCCCCCTCACCTTTGTAAAACGTATCATTGTCCGCCTTTTGGACGGAATCTTGGGGAATAGTCTGTTAAATTTTTTTAACAAAATTTTGCCGTGTTTTCTGAGGTCAAATCTATTCAAATCGGATGTCAAATGTGTTAATATTATACATAAAATCAAAGATCTCGATGCAAGGAACACAATGATGGCCTTGATTTTAAAATCCGACAACCGGAGAAAGAGGAATTACCGGTCAAAGATGGCACACGGATGATAGAGCTTTGCAGGCGAATTCCGGCGGCTTCCGACGATCAATAGGATCAAATGGTGTAGGGGTTTTGTTCGTCTTAGAGAGACCAACAAGATGATGGTGGTTTTGACTCTTGGGTCATCGTGATGGAGGAGAAATCGACGGTCAAAGTTCACCTTGTATAAATTCGAACGGAGTATTCCGCGAATATTCCGCCGGAATCGTGCAAAAGGAGTAACGTGCAAAAAAATTCAAAGGTCAAGGGGGAAGTCGTGCAAAATCAAAGGTTAAGGGGGAAAGTGCAAAACGTGCCAAAGGATAGGGGGGTTGCCATAATTTACCCTTTTAAAAATGTGGAACGAGGCCGAGTCAAATTTCAATGCATCAGATAAAATTGAGAATTTTGGTCCGAAACTATATAAAGAAAAAACCCAACTTTCTTGTCCTTTTAATGAGGAAATTGTATTTTTATATACCAATCTGCCATAATTTGCAATTTTGGTATAAAAACAATTTTTGGTGAAAAATTTATCCCATAATTCCCAAAAGTTCGCACTTTCATGCACTATTTAACCTGTTGGAAAACCTACTAATTTTACACCTGTAGGACACGTGTAAAATCAGTGTATAGGACACATGTAAGGACAAGTGTAAATCAGTGAGTTTTTTGGCGGGTAAAACATATTCGAATCAAATAATACATGAAATCGCAAATTTTGGGAATTATGAGAAAAATTTTTCACCGAAAATTTTTTTGTACTAAAATTGTGAATTTGGGTAAATTAGTATAGCACTATTACAATTTTCTCTCCTTTTAATAACTAAGGTGAAGTTAAACTTGTCAATATTAAATTTGTGCCTTAAAAACTTAAATTTAGATTTAAAAATACATGTGTACAAAGATATGTGTAAAAACACCATAATTTTACTAATCAAGTAGAAAAGTAATCAAATAAATAAAAACTATGATATATAGATAAGAAATCATCCGTACCGACAGTACATACAATGCTAAGGACTCGACTCTCAAGAGTTATGCATCTCTCTCTGACCTTATTTTTGGATGGTACGGAGGAGAGACATTCTTATTTCATTCAATATTATTAGAATTAGTTTACACTTCACATCATTGGGATCCAATCAATTGATTTTTGGCAATGGGCAGATTGATAGTGATCTAATTAAATGGCCTAGCGTTTACTCCCTAGAATATGGCACTGGGTAATAATTACTGTTTTGTGTATTTGTTTACTTCAAATGGCCCATCCCAGATGGGAATATGTATTTTTTCAATTTTGCCCTTGAAACCATTAACATCTCCCTTGTAGAAGTGTTTGACCATCCCACATTGGAAAATGATCAAACCTTGTGTTAGTTAATAAATGCAAAGTCAATCCTCATCTCATGAGTTAGTTTTTTAGGTGAGTTAGGTCGAGCATATATAAACTTTCACATTGTATCAAAGCAGGCTGCATCCTGTTAAATTGATACAGGGTAGATTCTTGATTGTTCGGGCCTGACGTGCATTGAATTTGGTTTCACGTTCCAAGATAAACTCTCAATCATTCGGGCTTGGGCGTGCGAGAAATGAATTGAATTTGGTTTCGATAAACTCTCAATCATTCGGGCTTGGGCGTGCGAGAAATGAATTGAATTGAGTTTCACGCTCCAGATTAGAACCCCGATTGTTCGGGCCTGGCATGCATTGAATTTGGTTTCACGTTCCAAGATAGACTCTCGATTATTCGGACTTGGGCGTGCGAGAAATGAATTGAATTGGGTTTCACGCTCCAGATTAGACCCCGATCGGGCCTGAGCGTGCGGGGGGTGTGTTGATCATCCCACATTGAAAAATAATCAAATCTTGTGCTAGTTAATAAATGCAAAACCAACCCTCACCTCATGAGCCAGCTTTTGAGGTGAGTTAAGCCGAACATATATAAACTTTCACGAGAAGACCCATTATTTTTTCTCACCATTGATGTCGAAACCAAAAGCAGCTGGCATGGTCTCGTTCGAGCAACACAAAAAGTTATCTGAGATTTTTTATTTTCTTACAGTTTTGATCCCGTTATCCTACGGCTGAATGGTAGCATATTTTCCATCCTTAAATTTTTCTATTTTGTTTTGTTAATTTTTATTTTTCCTGATTGGCTTTTATTTGTTGATGTATTGTTGAAGGACTGAGACTTGCATTGATGTAGCTGAGATTGTCCTTTGTGCTTGTTGCCGAAAGATGCAATTTACTGATTTAGTATGCGCCTATATCTTTCTCCATGTTGCAGTGCACCACCCACCATGATTTTCCCATGGCTTTTATTTGGGATCTCCCTTGATTTTGGTGCAATTTTAATTTTAATTTTTCACATTATGCAGAACAAATGGAAGGGATGTACAGTAAACTAAAGGACAGGAGAAGAAATCGATTTCACATTTTTCTGATGAAAAGAGGGGCAAATGAGTAAATTGGGTTTGCCCATGGACATTGAGCTAAATAGCAACCCAATTTGAGAGTTGTTAAATACAGCCCTGACACACCATGAAGGCACAAGGCCGCCGGGCTGCAAGCAGGCCTTGACCCAAATGAAGTAAACGCCTTTAACAAGCAGATACCAACAACAATCCATCTATATCTGCCCAAGTAAACTATTTCTTAGATTAAGTAAAGAATGGACAGCGAGGATGGATAGCCAATAATATTTTATTTGTACTCTGTATAGGTTAATAATAGCTACTGGGAGCCAACCAATATAAGGGGAGGTTTACTTCACTTTTTAGGATGGTTTCATTCTTAGTTATTTTTCATAGTAAACATTAGTTTTGTTAAATAAAAGTGTGTTTACTTTAATATATTGATTTTTATGTTAATTAACTAACCTATTCAATTTTGTTTACTTTACTGGGTTGGAAATTTGTTTTTATCTAAAAAAAACTACTTTACCCTTAGTAATAATATCAATAACTCTCTTGCCATTCCTCTCTCTATTTGTTAAATTAGGAATAGGGTTCAGAGGAAACACAATCGTCTTCATTTGTGAAATGGGAAATAGGGTTCTCCTTCAGTTTACAATTGAATTTGGTTTATAATAATATTTTTATGTATTTTTTGCTGCATATTTATGCGGTTCACAGGTGAGTTTGGTTATGAATTATGATACTCTTATAAAATAAATTTGGCATTACAAACACAATAGAGCCATAACCAAACATATTTGAACAGTTATGTCTCAATTCAAAATAGATCCATACTCAAACATATTTAAACATACCACACGACATGCCCATTTACTTACTAATTTAGAGCATTCAATCATAACAACTTATAACTAATAGTTGAACCAAACTACAAACAACAGCCTTGGACTATGATTGAGAGAAGAATTTTTTAGAAATTGATTTTGCGTTTAACAGACGAGCATGAGGCGTTTGAAGTCCCCTGGCTTTATATTGCGTTTCAATCTCTAAGATATGTTTGTTATCAAAAGCTGTCATGAACAAGCAGAGTTGTTTTTGAAGAAATGAAAGAAATGCTACACTCTGTTCAATATAATATACACTCTGTTTGTTATTTATCATAATGTGCTCTATTTAATATAATATACACTCCCTGTGATAATGCAATGAATTATCATATGATTTGGAAGCATATATAATTTAGAATTTTGACCGGTAAAAGTACAAGTTGTTGTAGGTTCTAAAATTTTTTTTTGTATTTATGTGCAACTCTCCTTATATTTAGAGGTGTAGAGAATAATATATTTAGACGATTCATGGAGCCAAAAGTTTTTTGGCATTTTACATCATATTGTAACTTAGCAACATTGAAAATTTAAGACACTAAATCTAGAACATACTACATTATACCTGTGCTGATATCAATAAAATATTCAATCATCATTAAAAAACTGAAACCAAACATAATTAGGTACAATTAAAATTCAAGCTACACTTAATTTAAACAAGCCAGAGTCGTAGCTTCCTACCAAATCCATCATTAGTTCAAACAAGCCAAAAGAAACCCAATTTTTTATCATTCTGTTCTGCCAAAAGATTCCTACGTAATAGATTAATCAAGGGTCAGGTTCAATAATCAAGAAGACAACAGGCCATATCAATTTCCTTATCTCTTCAACCGCCCAGCAATAGCACGATGCACCATTTCACACTTTGCTTCATCCGGCAAGCTAATGAGCAGATCCATGGCAAAGGGGTTCTGATACGGTGGTGGCTGAGCAAGGGGCTGGACAGGAAAACCCGACTGTGGCGGGCGTTGATGAGAATGGTGGCGATGGAGCTCCAGCCGAGAATGGTGAGGATGATGAAGTTCGTGGAGTGAAGATTCATCGCGATGGGCGGAGGTGCGCCAAACCTGCATGGCAGCGAGATTATGTTATGAAGCAAACTTGAATGTGGCGTTATTATGCTATTTCCTTAATTCAGTTATTTAAGTTAAGTATGACTCCTTAAATTATTATTTGCTTAGGTGACCCTGGTTCATGGGTATCGTACTTTATTATTGTGGAACTCTTGTTTTTTGGGATTATTGAGAATTAAGCAATTTCCTTTCAACCCTAAAATTCTCCTTTTCCCTCTCACCTTCGTTTTTCTCCCGCCGGCGGGTCTTGCCGGAACTACGAGCTCGAGACTGCTCTAACGTCTCAACTTTGGGTTTCTATCATTTGGTGCTTTCATTGAGAGTATTGCAATGGCGGAGACCGTGACTAAGGGTAAATTTGAGGAATTCCACACCCAAACGAAGGTGAGAGGGAAAAGGAGAATTTTAGGGTTGAAAGGAAATTGCTTAATTCTCAATAATCCCAAAAAACAAGAGTTCAACAATAATAAAGTACGATACCCATAAACCAGGGTCACCTAAGCAAATAATAATTTACGGAGTCATACTTAACTTAAATAACTGAATTAAGGAAATAACATAATAATGCCATATTCAAGTCTGCTTCATAACATAATCCCGTTGCTATGAAGGTTTGGCGCGCCTCCGCCCACCGCGACGAATCTTCACTCCACGAACTTCATCATCCTCACCATTCTCAGCTGGAGCTCCATCGCTACCATTCTCATCAACCCCGCCACAATCGGGTTTTCCTGTCCAGCCCCTTGCTCAGCCACCACCGTATCACTCCCTTCCCCATAAACACGAACCTTGTCCGCAAGGTTCAAATCTGGAAACGCCCGCTTAATACGTTCCGGCCCCTGCCTCAACACCTTTCGGACTTCATGAACCTTAACTGGTACAACCAGCACCTTTCCGCTGAGTAAATCATCCGGTAACTCTGCCGCAACCCCCTCATTACCATCTCCCTTAAACCTTCTCAACAAAGAGACGTGAAACACCGGATGCACCCTTGAAGATTCCGGCAACCGCAACCAATACGCCACCGGTCCCAACTTTTTCTCGATCTCATACGGCCCGAAATACCGGCGAGATAATTTCTGAGAATGTCGTCTTGCCACGGAAACCTGCCTATATGGTTGCAATTTCAGCAGCACCCACTCGCCAACCGCAAACTCCATATCACTTCTTTTAGCATCAGCCAAAATTTTCATTCGTACCTTGGCCGCCAACAAATTCTCCTTCAACCTCTTCAACAACTCATCTCGATCCCCAAGAACTTCATCAACAGCCGGCAATTTGCTCTCCACGCGTCTATAGGGCAGTAAATCCGGGGGTGGACGACCATAAACCGCTTGGAAAGGCATCATGCCAATACTCGAATTGTAACTAGTGTTCAACGAGTATTCCGCCCAAGGTAACATCACCGTCCAACGAGAAGGTTTCTCATGATAAAAAAAACGTAAATATTGTTCCAACACCCTATTCATCACTTCAGTTTGACCATTCGTTTGTGGATGAAACGCCGAGCTAAGCTTAAGCGTCGTACCACTGAATTCATGCAATGCCTTTCAAAATTTACTCGTGAAGATAGGATCGCGATCCGACACAATTGAAGAAGGGATTCCATGAAGTTTCACCACAATGTCAGTAAATAGATACGCAGCCCTATGAGCGTCGAAATCCCCCGGTAGAGAACCGAAATGAGAGTACTTAGTTAAACGATCCACCACCACCATAACAACGGAAAACCTGCGAGATACCGGCAGCCCGGTAATAAAATCCATGCTCACATCTTTCCACACACGGCCAGGAATGGATAACGGTTGTAATAAACCGACCGGTTGCATTGTAGAAAACTTGGTGCTTTGACAAGTGAGGCATTTGGCTATGAATTGTCTCATATCCGACCTCATACTCGGCCAATAGAACATGTCAGCAAGCCGCTTGAATGTCCGTAACACTCCGGCGTGCCCACCTGCCGCCGACTCGTGATACTCCAGTACAGCTTTTCTCGTATGGCTGATCTTTTGCCAATACAGAACCTATGGCCATACAAGAGCAACCCATCCTACACTGTAAAAGGCGCTGCTAGTGTACCGTTTAAATACTTAACATGCAAACGCTTCAAGTCATCTTCTGTCTCATTTTCAGCCCTTATTTCTTCCACCAATTCAGTCGTGGAATGTGATACCAACGTGAAACACTAACCGACCGCCGTCTCCCCATCCCAGCGAGATAGGGCATCCGCCGTCACATTAGATATTCCCGGTTTGTACTCAATACGAAACCTAAAACCCAATAGTTTCCTCACATAAAATTGTTGATTGGGTGTCTGAATAACTTGCTGTAGCAACTCCCGTAAACTGCGTTGATCAGTTCGGATGACGAACTCCCACCCCAACAAATACTGTCGCCATTTCTGTACTGCTTCCACAATCGCATACAACTCCTTGTGATATGTGGACGCCGTTAACCGCCTCAGACCCATTTTCTTACTAAAATAAGCCACAGGTTGTTCAGCCTGAAGTAACACGGCACCGATACCTGTTCTAGACGCGTCCGTATCCACAACAAAGGGCTTTTCGAAATCAGGCAATCTAAGAATAGGCGCCGAACACATGGCTCTCTTTAAATTCTCAAACGCTTGTGACGCTGCATCACTCCACACAAACCCATCCTTCTTTAACAAATCAGTCAATGGGGCGGCTACATGAGAATATTTGCAAATAAAGCGGCGATAATAGCCAGTCAACCTAAGAAATCCCCGCAGCTGTTTAACCGTTTTGGGAGTGGGCCAATTTGCCATAGCTTCAATTTTCTTTTTATCCACCTTCAGACTACCCGCAGTAATTATATGCCCCAGATAATCTATCGAGGTCTTAGCAAATGAACACTTCGACAGTTTCACAAAGAAATCATTGGCCTTCAACAACGATAACACCACTTCCAATTGCAGCACATGATCAGGTAAAGACGGGCTATAAATCAGAATGTCATCAAAAAACACTATCTCGAACTTACGGAGGTATGCTGCGAATAGTCGGTTCATGCAAGCCTGAAACGTGGACGGTGCGTTCGTTAGGCCGAACGGCATTACTCGGAACTCATAATGGCCCTCATGAGTTCGGAAGGCCGTCTTATAGATATCCCGGTCATGCATACGGATTTGGTGATAACCCGACTTCAAATCCAACTTAGTAAAATACCGTGCTGCTCCCAACTCATCGAACAGCTCATCCGCCGTGGGTATCGAAAAGTGATCAGGCACTGTCACTGCATTCAAGGCCCGATAATCCACACAGAAGCGATAAGAGTTATCCTTCTTCTTCACTAACAACACGGGCGATGAAAACGGGCTTCGACTAGGGCGAATGAGCCCTTGTTCTAACATCTCTCGAACCAACCGTTCAATTTCCGATTTCTGAAAATGCGGGTAACGGTAAGGTCTCACGTTTACGGGCGCGGTCCCCGGTAGCAACCGGATACGGTGATCACTCCAGCGCGACAGTGGTAATCCTTTTGGCGATTGGAACACCCCCTCGAACTTATTTATCACGGCGGCTATGTCCGGCTCCATATCAGCCGCTAGCTTCCCCTTGTTCGCCGTTTCTGGTGGTGACTCCACCACCAATTCGTAATAAGCCGACACCTCCTCCGCGGCTTGCAGTACCCAGAGTCGGTTTAGTGTGATTTCTTTTGGAGTTTCTGGCCCGCCTTGAAGGAGAACCATCTTATCCCCCCACTTAAACTCCATGTCGAGGTTAGCATAATCATGTGACACCCAACCTAATAATCGCAGCCATTCCACTCCCAAAATAACCTGAGATCCATGAATGGGCAGCACAAAAATGTCAACAGTAAACGACGTCCCTGCATTAGTAATGGTACCTTCAAACATTGTTGTCTACACACCAGATAAGCACCATTTCCCATGTAAACCCGAAAAGGGGGTACCGAGTGAACCGCTAGTTGCAATTTCTCTACGATTGACGGATGGATGAAGTTGTGCGTACTTCCATTGTCAATCAATACACTCACCACGACCTCGCCCATCATTCCGGACAGCCTTAACGACCGAGGTGATTGGCCTGCGGCAAGGCTATGGAGACTGGAGACATCGACAGTAACCACTTCTTCAACCTCTTTCGCTTCCTCCTCACACTCCTCATCGTCACCCATTAGCAACAAGTACCGCCCACAGCGGTGTCCCCACTCCCACTTGGCATCACAGTTATAACACAAGCCCTATTTCTCGCGTGCATTCCTTTCCTCATAAGTCAGCCTACGAATTGGTGGTGTTGGTGCCGACACAGAAGTTGTGCTTGATTTACCCGTCGGTGTAGGTAGTAGTGGCGGATTACGCACCGGCGCAGCAGCCACCGCCGGAGACGCACCCACTGTTCTCGCCGTGGTAAAAGACCCGCCTCCCGATCGAGAACCTCCCGTAGCATTCCACGCCCGATGCTTAGCCTCTAATTCTCTGGCTAACATAAACGACGACGACAGTGAGCTGGGTTTCATCAATAGGATTTCATGCTGCAGGTGGGGATGATGAAGTTCGTGGAGTGAAGATTCGTCGCGGTGGGCGGAGGTGCGCCAAACCTTCATGACATAATCCCGCTTCCATGAAGGTTTGGCGCGCCTCCGCCCACCGCGACGAATCTTCACTCCACGAACTTCATCATCCTCACCATTCTCGGCTGGAGCTCCATCGCCACCATTCTCATCAACCCCCGCCACAGTCGGGTTTTCCTGTCCAGCCCCTTGCTCAGCCACCAACGTATCAGGTTCACTACAACAAAAATGGCTTGTTACTACAAATTTTTTACCTACAGTTATTTGATTGTATTAAAAGATAAGTATTTACTACGATTTATTGTTCGTAGTAAATAATGAAGGAATACGACATTTATTTATTACGATACTACTTCCATAGTAAATAATTTATCAAAACTACGTAGTTTTGATATTTTTAACTACAAAATATAATTAAAATCCTAAATAACAATCTTATAAAAATTTGACATCAATTTATTTTAATTTCAGCCCAATTTATTTCACTTCCCACCAATTATTTCCAAAAGGTCAAACCCAAAAACAACTGGCAAAAGACCAAAGAATTCCCATCAAAAAGTCCAAACCCCGCACAGTGGCAGAAGAAATTTCAGGTAGGCGGAGCCTCCAAACTCCGTGGCGGGAGAAGAGCAAGGCGTAGCATCCAAACTGCACGACGGCGGAAGAGCGAGGCAGAGTCTCCCATTTAAACCCTCCAAACAATCAGCCCCAATTCATTGCAATCTCGTAAGCAGCTTCAAGTTGTTCATACATTGGGATAGCCATAGGTAACTTACCTATGATCTCGAACAACTTTTGGCGGTTAACGGAATACTCTCGTTCTTGTGTTTCTTTGATTGCTACAACAACCTCCTTGATAGATTCAGTGGCTTTAGTCCATAGTCCAGTAATCACATCAGCTATCTCTGCAGCGCTCTCAATCCGTTTTCTTTTACGAGATCCTACACCTGTTGGTGAAATCCCATTCTCAAACTGCGCAGCTTCCTGATCATGACCGGCTTCTTGACTCTTCGCTGCATTATCTTCCACCTCTTCAAACAAGTCCACAACAGGAGGTTCAGGATCCGGGTTAAAGGCATGAACGTCCATCGAACCGTTGCCCGTGACGCGATCTTTTCCATAGATTTCAATCCAAACTTTATAAAAGGGGAAAGGTTTCTCCCGGACATATGACAATGCGGGGTGAGCCTGCCAAGATACAAACATCCATCAAATATAGTTACAAAATTTTAATCTCATAGCATAAACAGTAAAATTAAAATTAGTTGTTAAATTTAGTTACAAAATTTTAATATCAGGGGGTCATATGGACGGGCTCAATGATTTAGAGCGGGCTTCAAAACAATAACAGTAAATATTCATAATTGGCATTTTATTTTAGTTGCAAGTCGTTAAATGGGCTTGTAAACGAGCCCAGTATAAGTCTATACACTGTTAGTTGTTACACATATTGTTAACTAATCATCGTTTTATGTTAATCTGTCTGAACTAGACATTCTCCAACAAAGACTAGCTATTGTAGTCAAATAGCATATTTGACATAGGAAGCCGTAAATCATCCTAACAGGTTAGGTATTCCAAAAAAGAACAAAATTATAATATTTGGGTTAGGTATGGAGTGAGGGTTCGGCCTTTGACCATTCAAATCGGGTACTTTTTGAAATTTTGGTTTTTGAATTGAGTGTCGTACATCCGATATAAATTTCGATTTTCGAGTGTATTCCTACCCGAAGTACTCGATCAGAAAGTTCGCAGGACTTTACGGGAAAGGAAAAGAAAAAACAATGTAAAAGGCTTAGAAAATATTTATTTTCTTGGTTTATTTTCTAGTTAGATTTAATATGATCATGTTAAAATTTTATTAAAGATCCCATTCATTTTGTTTAGTACAATAGATTATCCTAGTTAATCAAAAACTCCTTTTTAGAGTTATTAAATTGCATAGTGTGTTCTTATATTTTCTTGAGTTTTGTAAATAACATAGAATTCTTACAAAATTTTAGTGTGTTAAATAACTAATATATCTATTTCGGGTTTTTTGCAAGGAAACCCCTTCTGTCATGTGAAATGATTAAAAACGACCCCGTGAAAAATAAATTCTCATATAAAACCCTATGTTTTCAAATTTTTGCAGAAAAAACCCTGAGACGCGTTTTTGAAATTTCGGCGGAAGAAATCCTATCAACTTTTTTTTTTTTTTTTGAAATTTCTTTTATATGTATATATATGTATGTATTATATAGTATATTATATATATACATGTATATGTATAAAATATTATTTATAAATTTATTTATTTATTTTTTTGTAGAATTTGTAAATTTATTGAATATACATGCAATATATATATAATTATAATTATTGTACTATACATATAAATAATATTTAATATGTATATATGTAATGTCTTTTTTTTCCTTTTGAAATTTCTTTTATATGTATGTATTATATAATATATTATATATATACATGCATATGTATAAA
The DNA here is from genome assembly GCA_037501455.1 of Lantana camara. Lineage (NCBI taxonomy): Eukaryota > Viridiplantae > Streptophyta > Magnoliopsida > Lamiales > Verbenaceae > Lantana > Lantana camara. Next base: position 93,172,378 of record CM074857.1, on the reverse strand, counting down.
ATATTAAAATTACTAATGTACTATATGTATTAAATATTATTTATAAATTTATTTAATATATATATATATATATATATATATATATATATAATTATAATTATTTGACAATACATATAAATAATATTTAATATGTATATATATAATGTATATAAATATATAAATTATATTATATATTTATTAAAAATCTTATAAATAAATATATATAATATTATAATGAAAATATATATGTATTGTACACTAATTATAATTATATATATACAATTAATATTTTATTTATTGCATATATTTACATATATATATATATATATTATAATTTTTGGACTATTTAATTTTTTACACGGTTTTTTTGGCTAATTTCATAAAACACAGGGTTGTGGGTGCATATAGTTCTTTAAGAATGTATTGTAATGAAAGAAGGACAATTTTGACAAAACACGTCGGTTCTTTGACTAAATGGTGTAAAGGGGCGGTTTGCAAAAAATAAAAAATACAGGGTTTATTTTACTAATTTTTTTTTATAGGGTTTTTTTGGCTCATTTCATAAAACACAGGGTTGTGGGTGCATATAGTTCTATCTATTTCTAGTAAAGTAAACTATCTCTGGATTTACATAATTATAAATTTTATTATGTATAATATTCTCTTGCACTCTGCGGAAGCTAAAAAAAGAAAGAAGATAGAATTTTTTCACTTTCCCTTAACTTCGAAGAGTCTTGCCGCTCGCCTGGGCAATGATTCCACGACCCCCTACAAAACTAGCAAGAGTTTCTCACTTTTTCCCTAGATTTGAGAAATTATGTAAATTTCTCTTCTTTCCTTAAAACTTATTCACTATTATTGCTCATGCTACCACTCCTGTCACCAGAAATTGCTCCCCCTCACTAGGGTTTTGGAGAAAGAAGGGCAAAAAAGAAGGGAAAAAAACTAGTGGAAAATGAAGGAAGAAAGGGATAAAATTGTATCTCAAGTCCCAACTTGATCCGATTGAGTATCAGTCAATTTAGAGTACTCTATAACTTTGGAGTGGATTTGAATAGCAAAAAATGTTACTTAAAATTCCAGATATCAGAGACGCGCCCCGAGCAATATATAATTGAGATTTTAAATTCATTAATTATAATATTGAAAATTAAATGATAGGAATTTCCAACTATGCGTGCTTGGACCGGTGATCACAAAATCTCTATGTTTTAAAACCCGGACCGGACGTAGAACCGGAGCCCTTACTGGTTACTGGTTTTACTGATTTGACCGGTCGGGACCACCGGTCGAACCGGTGTGACGTCATAATTAAATAATATTTATATTTAATTATATAAATATATAATAATATATATAATTATATAAATATTAACCAAAAATAATAAAATAGGTTAAATGATATTAAAGTACTCATTAATTTTCAAATAACATCTCGAATAATAGACTTTCAAACCATAAATCTACAAATATATAGATAAAATATTTAACTCAATAGCAAAATAATCAATATCAACCAAATTAATAATATAGATAAAAGATTGATTTAACAAATAACATACTTTTATTGTGAAAAAAAATAAAAAACACATCACACATACATTTATATTTTATAAATATATATTATAATAAATAAAATATTTCATATTATCTTATCCATGTTTAAATTGAATTCTTATAATATATTATAATATTTGTAATCATAATTAATATTCTTTTAGATTTTGGATTTGGTGAGTAATGGTTTATTATTAAAACTTTTTTTCAATGGATATCAACCATCTAATTAGCCTAGATGGTCTCAAAGTCCACCTTTTAAGACAGAGGTTGTCGGTTCGAATACCACAACCCCCAAATTAAAATTTGATTTTTTACGATTAATTAAAAAAAAATAAAAAAATGGGCCAACCGGCCCGTGGAACGGTCCAGGCCGGTTTTTTAACCGGTTTTGGATCGGTTCGCCCCGATCAGCACTGGTTCGATTGAGGACTGGTTTTTGGGGGCTGACCGGGCCGGATGGACGGCCGGTCACAGGTTAAACCGGTCCGACCGATCGGTTCGGTCTGGGTTTTAAAACATAGTTTGAAAATCTTGTTTTGAATAAAACCAAGCAGAAAGTACATCTCATCTAAAGTCAATATTACTAATATTTTTAAATATAATATGTCCGCCTCCATGTTATTTTATTAATTTATTTATCTACCAAAAAATTAATTGTTAGGATCTCCACACATTTCTTTTTGACAATTGGATTTGACTTGAGAGGAATATGATCATTAATCATACCGTCCTAAACGATACGTAATTAATTCGTAATCTATACTATAATATATAGGAAGGGTGTATTTTGACCAAATTGTATTAATTTTGACCAAATACTAATTTCTGGTGTTTTTGAATTATTTTATTAAATTGAAAAATTATGATTGGTTGATAATTATTAAGTTTTATTAATTGGATATTTATTTCTTAAGTTTTAGAAGTTTCCTCCAGTCAAGTATTAATTTATGGTAAAATTCATTTTGAATGCAAAAATTTTAGGAAAATGTACATTAATTTAAATAGGTAGTATAAGTTTTCCTCCAGTAAAATATTTATTTATGGTATTATTCATTTTGGATGCATAAATTTAGGAAAATGTGTATTAATTTAAATTCAACATATTATGTATTACTTATTTGTGCCATAAATTTCTCTCTCACTCTCTAATTTATAATTTTTTTACACTACTTTCTTCTTCATTCTAATTTTTCATGTCTCTCTTCCTCCCCTTTTTCTCTCAATGCTCCCTCTTCTTCATTTTTCTCTCTCAATTCTCTCTCCCTTTCTGCACAAACATTATCTCTACCAGCAATTCTTTTGTTATTTCTCTACGCTAAAGAAGGAAGCTCTCTCTCCCATTAACATAGTTTGTCAGTTTTTTTTTCCTTATCTTTGGGTTTGTTTTAAATTTATATTAATTCTTATTTTTTTTAATATATTTTAGTGTTATAGTTGAAATATGTTTATTGTTTTCTTCTTTTTTTGTTAATTATTATTAATTTTTTAATTATTATTTTGGTTAAATTTTATTATTATTATTTTTATCGTAATTTATTGTTATTGTAATGATTGTTTGTTGTTTTTATTATTTTATTTTATAATTTTTTTTGTTGTTTTCGTTTTTACAATTTATTAATTAGTTTTGATTATTTGAATGTATTTTTTTGTGTTAATATTTATTAGTTAGAATTTATTTATAATTTTTTTTTTATTGTCTTGACTAATTTTTTTTATCGTAATATATTGTTATATTGATGATTGTTTATTGTTTTTAATTTTTTATTATATTTATTTTCACATTTTATTAGTTAATTTTGATTATTTTAATAATTTGTTTTATGTTCAGGTCTATTAATTAATATTTATTTATTAATTATTTTGTTATTGTTTTATTAAATATTATTATTTTATTTATCGTAATTTATTATTATTTTTATAATTGTTTAGCGTTCTTAATATTTTATTGTTACTTTTATTTAATAATTTTTTATTGTTTTTTATTTTACAATTAGAATATTCATGTTTCCAACTTGAACTCTATCAATGTGGTGATAAGAAAATCTCTTTTTATTGGGACACACCCTTCTATTTTAAATAACATTATTGAATTTGATTTTCAATAATTTATTTGGAATATTTTAATTTATAAGTGGTTAATTTTTTTTTTTAATTTATATTTAACTTAAATTAAAAGTGAACAAAATTAGCCCTTATATTTATTTTCTCAAAAATTTCGTTCTATTTTTTTTTTTTATGTAATTACATTGTTTTATGGTTTTAATAAATAATTTTTATAATCATTTGACTGCTTCTAATATAAATATTTGCATTGTTAATCTTATTTGTTTTTACTTTTCCTTCACTATTTATTCGTTTTACTATTTTTTTTTCTTATTAGATTTTTTGGATAAACTAAGTATATTTCTCCTATAATAATTTTCTCGGGGTCAATGGTAATTTTTATTCATATATTCTAAATCTATAAAACCTTGCATATATACTAAATAAGTAATCATATTAACCTACTGATATATTTAGTTATATATTAATATAGATTTTAGCTAAGTAAAATAATATAGCATATTCATTTATTGACAATATATAGTCATCTTTTAAAACATTTAACAATTTTTTTCTATTTTTCCTTATTTTTTGTCAAATTCCTTTTTATTGACATTTAAAAATTAAGAATATATAATCATGAATTATCAAAAGTATTAATGAGTTTAAAAAAAATATATTAATAACGAACCAGAACCAAAAACTTATATTAATAACTAACAAAATAAAGTTTATTTGTTTTTTTATGCATAGTGCAAGTTCCATAATTTTTATTATGTACATTTTTTTATTATTTAATTATTTATTTTCTTTTTTTGACTTGATAACTATATTTACATACCAATAAAATTTAAACTAATTATATTTATATTTTAAAAGAGAAATTTTAATATAATTGATCTTTCTCCGTTTTTTCTATCACGTATTATATATCTCTTACAAAATTTATTAAAATATTTTTAAGAATCCGTGCAATGCACGGGGGTTAATACTAGTTAGTAATTACCGCACATCATATTCTCTTAGTTCACACTATATTTTCCTACAAAAAGATAATCTAACTAGAATAGTAATTAATATATATAATTTTGAAAAAGTAAAACATTTTAATTCATCAAACTTTCATTAAAAGATGAGTATATTTGTATTACGTAATTATATATTTCAATAAAATAGTCAAATTAAACTTTCTTTCTAGAAGAGCAATGTAAGTGCGTCGTCAAAGATAAAGGCAAAAGTAAAAAGTACCGCTGTACGAGGTCTCCAAACTCTGTAAGAAGTAAGATCATGCTCTAGTTCTGAATGTACATATATATACATAAACAATCATACCTAATTTATATCACATGCACGCATACATACATACATACATACACTATATAAAAATTGTACATTATTGAGGGCAGTTAGGTGCACAAATACTAAACAATCTTATTACTTATGTACCGAATATAGGATATTCTTATAAGTTCTCGGAGCAATCTTTTATAACTAGCCTATGCTTCATGTCATACAAGAAATTATATTAATATAATGGACGTGGATGACAAATAACGATTACATAATCTTATAAAAATAATGTTTGTTTCAATATCCTTTTCACATAAATCAATAATCCGTGAAGAATTAATCTCTTTTTTATATTTTGATCATACGAAAATATTAGTTAAATTAGTCATATATGTTTATAATTAAACCCTCCTACTTCATTATCTTTCAAGCCATAAATTTCTCGATGAGAATGGTGTGAGCAAACTTTCGTTTCCTGATGCGAATGATGTGAGTTTGCTTTTTTAAAAGAAAAAATAAAATTACATCAATACTTATAGTTAGAGAAAATATATTGTAATCATAGATGAACTTACATCTCTTAATTTTGAACAAAACATACAATATGCATAACTCATAACTGATATAGATTTTATTTACACATAAATAATACAAAAGTTCTGAGTGATACACTAAATTGATGCTCATATTACGTGAAAAGTGACATGTGAAGTAAAAATGATTTTCAAATATTTTTGTGGACTTTCAGCGAGGTATCAAGGATTACTCACTTTTAAGTTATTTTATAAACTCTCACATTTCATAAGATGATTTATGAATTTAAAAAATGTCATTTAAAAATAAACTTATAATGTGTTTTAATAAAAATATAATCACGAACTTATAGATATTATAGCACGCACATCTTGTATTTCATATGACCAAAACAAAGACAATGTGTTAATAGTCGGTAGAATAAGTTGATATTATAATCGCAACCAAACCGGTTTGGATTCCCATCAACACTTGTGTATTTGCACAGTTGAACCATGTACGGAAAATTTTAAAAATATTATTTTATCGAATCAGACATAACACTACTCACGTGAAAAGTTTAAGAAAAATTCCATATTATTATTATATTCATTTTATATCATGTTCGTGTCGGACGGTTTATAGTTATTAGTCATGACATTACACATTAGATATCTTTCACATTCAAAGAGTACGGTTTAATTTTCAATAAATAAGTGTCAAAAGCTAAACTTGAAAACAAGCTCTCATATATATATATATATTTTGAAGCTCTGTCATGATATATTTGGTAGGTATAGACAATGTTTTCAAAACCGGACCGGACCGGCCGGTTCGACCGGTTCGACCGTTGACCGGTGCCTGGTCCGGTCCGAACCACCATGCAAAACCAGTGCGAACCGGACCGGTACCGAACAATAAAAACCGGCCGGTTAACCGCCGGTTTTGGCCCCGTGAACCGGACCGGACCGGCGGTTCACTCAATTTTCAATTTTTTTTTTTTTTTTTTTTGAAAAAACTTAAAATTCTCACATCCTTTAACCTTTTTTGAGTTTTAAAAAATATTTTTTACACACTTACAATTCCCAAATCCCAAATTTAAAATCACAGGCCTCAAATTAGACGTTAAACACTTGAATATGACTCTTTTATTCTAAAATTGAACTATATTATATATTATATTTTTAATTTTAGCATATTATTATATATATATATTATTAAAAATAATATTTTTATTTATTACGTCATACCGGTTCGACCGGTGGTTGAACCGGTCGAACCGGTCCGACCGGTGACCAGTAAGGCTGCCGCTTTGACCTCCGGTCCGCTTTTGAAAACATTGGGTATAGACATGCATGGTTCCCAAATCTTGACTTGTCAAATTAACAAATCCCAAATAACATCATTTTCATCAAACCAATTGAAATTTCCAACTCAATTTCACCACGCAATCTTCTCTCCCCCAACACTATAAAACACTCTTAACTCACATCCCCACAATCAAACTCAAAAGCAAACCAACCAAAAATGGAGTTTCCCAAATCCCTCCTCATTCTCCTCCCCCTCTTCTTCCTCCAAACCCACGCCATAACCTTCACCATCCGAAACAACTGCCCCTACACCGTCTGGCCCGCTGCCCTCCCCGGCGGTGGCCGTCGCCTAGACAGCGGCCAAACCTGGACCATCCCCCTCCCCAACGGCCCCAAACGTGCCAAAATTTGGGCCCGGACCAACTGCTCCTTCGACGCGTCCGGGAGGGGCAGTTGCCTAACCGGCGACTGCAACGGGCAGCTCCAGTGTAGAACCTACGGATCTCAGCCGCACACACTAGCCGAATACGGCCTCAACTCCTTCGGTGGCAAGGACTATTACGACATCTCGGTTCTCGAGGGCTTCAACGTGCCAATCGAATTCACCCCCACGTCGAACGGGTGCACCCGACCTGTTAGATGCGCGGCGGATATCACCAGTCAGTGCCCGAATGAATTGAAGACCCCCGGCGGGTGCCACAACCCGTGCACGGTGCACAACACGACGGAGTATTGCTGCCATTCGGGGCCGTGCCAACCAACGAATCTGTCAAGGTTTTTTAAGGAGAGATGCAGAGATGCTTTCACATACCCGCAAGATGACCCAACTAGCACCTTTACCTGCCCCGCGGGCACCAGCTACAGAGTCGTTTTCTGTCCTTGAAAACGGTTCGTTTTATACATATATATTTGCTCTTTGTATTATGCAGCTACTTTGATTTGCTTTTTGATTCGTTGATGGTATGTTTTTCTTATGTTAATAGAATATTTATAAAGAAAAGGGAGAGAGCTGCATGTATCGTTGCATATGTAGATGTAATGATGCGTAGTTTTGGGATTACATACTTTGTTATAGAAGAATAAATTTGAGGTTATATACTTATATACTATATTGAATAACAAGACTTTTATTTTTTATTTTTGTTGCTTGTTTGAGTTTAACTTAGGGAATAAAAAGCAAATATATTTTCGGAAAAGTGATTCAGTCGTTGTCCAATGATAAATCGAGGAAATTAATATCATGTTGAATGGGGATCTGACGATTTGTAATATTTTGTGTTGTCCAAGTCAACAAATTGACCTCGAATAAACACCAAACACAGTCACCATCACATAATAATATGATTTTTTTTTCTTTAAATACATTTAACGGTTATTATTCGAAAAGATATATAATACGAGTGTTATATTAAACACAATATATACTATAAAATATATTTTTAGAAATCTTTATATTATAGAACGACTTAATTGATAGACGTTATCACGTTAACTTGCTATACTTTTTGTTTTCTGGAATTAATTAAGCAACTCCTGTTAGTCAATTTAAATTAATAAATTTACCAACTTGGATAACGTATAATCTATCTTCTATCTATCTATCTATATATTATAAAAGCACGATTTGAGTTTTTAGTTTCTTGAAACTTTGTGATCGGCCAAAATATCCTCACTATAATGCTTTCAATAATATAAAATTAGAGGGTAATTTGGTAAATCATATTATATATATTATTTTATTTCAAAATTTAAAATATTTGTTTGAGTGAAAATAGAACTCTTTAATAAATTACTCTTTCAATCTATAGAAAACATGTGCGGTAATGAGAACTTTTTTTAAAGTTAATTAATATAAGTTGTATTATTGGACAACATGTACGGTAATGAGAGCTCTTTTTAAAATTAATTAATATAAGTTATATTATAAGATGCTATTATATTTAAAACTTTTAAAAATTATTATTTGATCAAAAAAAATTCATTAGAATTAAAAGTCCTCCGAGCTATAGAAATTATTTAGAGCATCATGCTAAGAACTCTTTCTAAAGTTAATATATCAATTATAAGTTACGTTATAAGATATTGTACATTTAAAAATAAAATTAATAATATAAAAATAAATATTTACCGTGTTTCACATAAATGTATATTTTTACAATTAAAATTTATTATAATTTATTGATAAATAAAAAGAAAATCGTTTGATTGTATAACTAAAAATAAAAAGAAAATATTTTTTTTTGGTGAAAGAAAAAGAGAAAATATATGAACTATTAAAGACTGTGGAAAAAAATTGATAGGTAGAGACAAGTACAAAAATGAAACACAAAAAAGTAGATAAAATTTCAAAATGGAAAAAGAAATACATAATTAAATAGTTAAATAAGAGATTAGATATATTATAATAGAAAATTTTTTAATAAATTTTAAAAATTAGTTACTAATTTAAAAGAATATTCCACATATCAAAACAACAGGTCTAACCAAAATCTCAAAAGATCCAACCTGTGTGAATATAAAAACAAGATATATTTTAATTTTATAATTATTTTTTTATATTATTAAATTAAATATTCCTTTAATTTTTTATATAAATATACTTTTTTGACCATTTATACTACATATATATAAGTGATAAAAACTAAAATTAATCTTAAATAATACTCATTAAAAATATAAATAAAAAAATGCAAGATAAAAAATATAAGAGATAATTATTTAAAAGAAGTATAAAATTAAAGGTCAACTCAAATAATTGCTTTAAATCAAAGCATTATTAAAAATAATATAAATAGATATTTCTGATATAATTCCTAAAATTTTAACTTGTGATAAATAATAAAATAAAAAAATTAGATTGTACAGTGAAAAATAAACAAACACACACACACACACACACAAAAAAAAAAAAAAAGAGAGAGAAAGAAAAAAACCTCAATACGATAGAAGCACGAAGAAGTCAAATGGGTGAAAGAAAAAAAATAAAATTAGGTTAAACTAAAGACTTTGCAAAATTTTTTGATAAAAATTTACAATTTAGATCAATATTAATTCCTATATAATTTATTACTTTACTAATAATATAAATATTTACTAAATTTATATTCATATCTTTTACGGTATTTACTTACTAAAATTAATGTATAAGATGATATAAGGAACAATATTTTATTTTATGTGAAGATGTATTTGCGAAATTTTAATATAATATTATACATTTTATAAAAAAAAACTCATAAATTAAATTATATTAAATAAAAATAGAAAATGTAAAAAATGAATTTACTAAAAAATAATAAGTGTATAAAGTAGAGAGGAATAGAGATCCCAGAAAATGTGCATATTTGTATAAGAGAGAAGTGAGATAGAAGATAACTATAAAAATGTTAATACATTAATGTAATTAAATTATTTTTACATTTTATATTATTATATTGATCTAAAGTTTGTTGTTTAAAATATTTTGTAAGTGTATAAGCTGTTAAATTTCATGATATTGAACTTAAATAGTATGTTTTGTTCAAACAGAGAAAGATACATAGGATATTTGAAAATACTCCTATTAACGTTGACATGTATGTTAACGTAAACTCTTACATTTTATTTTATATATATATATATTATATTAAAAACAAACATTTTGTAACATAACATAATTCAATTGGATCATGTAACGCGTCCTAATAGGAACCACGTGGACCTAAGTTCACCATGGACGAACCATGAAGGGCACATGGACACCTCCCAGGGGTGCCACGTGGACTTTAACCTTTGAGATCAAACTCCTTGACAAAGTCATACTGGCCAAAAAGCGACCCACACATGCGGTCGTTGAGCCAATGAGTTGAAGCAAATGGGGCAAACAGTCAAAGTTAGCCTAGACAACCTCCAGATCGATCAATATATAAGAAGTCGTGAGGTCGATCTGGCGGCTAAGCGGGCCAATTGGCTAAAGCCTAAAGGTCAAATGAGGCCCTATTGACCAAACCCTAGGTGGAGAGTAGAGATGTAAATGAGACGAGCCAGCTCGCGAGCTGGCTCGGCCAAAGGTCGCGCTTGGGTTCGACATTGGCGAGCTGAACCAAGCCATGGCTCGGCTCGCAGGCCCAGCGAGCCAAGCCCGAGCCACATAGCTCACAGTTCATGGCTCGTGAGCGGCTCACGAACTACCCTAGGTGGAGAGTAGGGATATAAATGAGGCGAGCCAGCTCGTGAGCTTCACGAGCTGGCTCAACCAAAGCTCGTACTTGGGTTCGACATTGGCGAGTCGAACCGAGCAATGGCTCGGCTCGCAAGCCCTGCCAGCCAAGCCCGAGCCACATAGCTCACAGCTCGTGGCTCGCGAACTATATTATTATTTTATAAAAAAAATATATATTAATAATATATTATATAAATTTTACATTAAAAATATATATATACATATATGCATATGTATATACACATATATTATTAATATATATATATATATATATATATATATATATATATTATAAACATTATACATTAAACATATACATATAACCTAACCCTATCTAATGATCTAACCCTATTTCTTCATTTCTTCAATCTTCACCATTCACGCCGTTTCATGCCCACAGCCCATCTCAGTTCTCACCATCCGCCTCCCATCTCGCCGGCGGCCACAATGCTTCTCACTGGCGGCCACCATCTCGCTCTCGAACACCTAAACCCGCCCCTCCCTCTATTTGGAGCGAAGCAATGCAGCACCGCAAACACACCTCGTCAGACACTGTCATCTCGCCACCGTTTAGCGCCGCCTCCACCACCACGGAACCATCTTGCCACCGTATTCAAGATCCGCTGGCTATATCCATCACCTACAAGACGAAGCTTCCACCCGTCTCCTCCTCCATGGTTATCTACCAATTTAAGTTAGAGATCTATACAAGACTAGGTCAGATCTAGAAATTAAAGTTTAGATCTGTAATTTTTTTTTGATATTCTTCAACAAATTGACGAAGAAAAGGGATTTGGATAGGTTAAAGTTTAGATTTGTAATTTTTTTGATATTTTTCAACAAATTGACGAAGAAAAGGGATTTGGAGCGTTTGTGTTGTTGGATGTGTATAGATAATTTCTTTTCCGCCATCAATATTGTTGCTGTGTTTGTGGAATTGATTGTATTGCTTCAAAGTTCAAGCTGGGTTGTTGTTTTGCTGCTATGTTTGTGGGATTCATGTTGCTTGAAACTGGGTTCTTTTTTTGCCTTCTGCAAATTGTTTTAGGGCTCGCGAGCCGAGCCCTAATCACGCGAGCCAGGTCCGAGCCAAGCCCGAGCCACCCTGGTAGTGGCTCGTTGGCTCGCGAGCTAAGCCCGAGCCATCCATTTAAAGTGCAAGCCCGAGCCCGAATCTGCAAAAAATGCCAAGGCGCGGCTCGGCTCGGCTCATTTGCATCCCTAGTGGGAAGGTCGATAAGATATTACGAGTCAAAAGACTACCAATGACTAGGCGACCTAAGCATGAAAATGTGCCAACTTCTAAGTTCATGTATCAAACTGTCAGAAGACATTTAATGTCAGATGCGACTATAAAAGATGAAAAGTCAAAGTATCCGTTCAGACATGTCAAAAATATGATTAGTAACAGATTATGAGATACACATTTAATAAAATAATCTTAGTGTATGATTTGTGTGTGTTTTAAACTGCGTCCTATTAAATTAAATTTGTAATGTTCTTATATAAATTTAATGAGATTGTAAAATGTAAAAGAACAAAATTTCTATTATTAAACGAAACATACTATCATTATTTCTATACTCATAAATAATCATTAATAAATTATAGATATAATCATACGTAGTGGTATGCGATGACATTAATGTTATGTGAGTGATTGACAAGTAGATAATAACAAGAGTTGATCGAAAGAATAAAAAACAAAGACGACTGGACGGAGTGCTACCGTGCTTGTTGTTGAGAGACAAAGAGAGGTGCGAAGGAACAATCGTGATATAAAGTTAGAGAGTTGGGAGAGAGCTATATATAACCTAGAAGATAAGTAATGCATATTATCAATACGAATTGTATGTTATAATTAGTAAATCAATAACAATACATAGTTTTTTGTTATTACATTTTACTAATATGAATTACATCTTTGAAGTTTTTTATTAGTCCATTTTATTAATATGAATTACATCTTTGTAGTTTTTTGTTATTTCATTTTGCTAATATTAATTATATATTTCTTTTATTGTTAATGTTATGGTATAGATCAGTAAGAATTAATTAATGACCGTTGAAAATTAAACAGAAATACAACTAATTTTCAATAAGTTTATTATTGAATTTTTTTAATTTTTTATTTATTTAAATCAATAAAATAAATTATTAATTCAAAATTATAAATTATATTATTTTTTCTATACATATAAAATAATCGCTAATAACTATTAAATAACAATGATAAATTAAAATTATAAACCTTCAACTTTTAATATATATATATATATATATATATATATATATATATATATATATATAAATTTTCATATATATAAATATAAATTTTGTTTTATAAAGATACATAATTAGTAAAAAATTCCATATTGAACTATTCAGGTTGGATTCAAGTCAATTTAAGTGAATTTGTAATCTTTTAATTCAATGGGGACAATTTATTATTTTGATAGCTTGATACAAGTTATAGTTTTCATATTTTAGACTTAATTCAAATATTATTAACACTAGATACTTATTATAAAGTGTTAAATTTATTAAAAATACTTATTATGCAAATTATGATCGATAACTAATAAAATAGAAACAAAACTCATTTAAGCAAAAGAAAATATGAGCGATTTTATAAATAAAACTAAGTATTTAGAGTCATAAAAACAAATTATAATTTAATTTTTCATGTTAATTTTATAATATATATAGGGAAAATTTCATTTGACTACCCTACTATTAGGTGATGATAAGACCAAAATACGCTCTAGCCACGTATGTGACACGTGGCCCAATCAGAGTCTGACACTAATAAAATAGAAACAAAACTCATTTAAGCAAAAGAAAATATGAGCGATTTTATAAATAAAACTAAGTATTTAGAGTCATAAAAACAAATTATAATTTAATTTTTCATGTTAATTTTATAATATATATAGGGAGAATTTCATTTGACTACCCTACTATTAGGTGATGATAAGACCAAAATACGCTCTAGCCACGTATGTGACACGTGACCCAATCAGAGTCTGACACCGCGGCATCTCAGGGTCAATATCTCAAGCTCCCCCTCGAAGGCCAGTCGTTTTCCTCGAGGGACCATACACTTCATCTTGAAAGAAAATCCCAGCCTCTTCCCCGAGCGGAGGTACATGGCTGGCGATGCAACTACAATGCAAGCCTCAAGGGTGCCTCAGGGTTCCCCCTCGAGGGTTAGTCTATGACTGAAAAGGCGAAGCCACTCGCCTCACCTCTTTGGGCCTAAATGTCCCATCGAACCTGCGAGCCCCAAAGCCAATACCAAACCCGAGCGTGCTTGGCCCTCCGTAACAAGCCCAGATGTCTCCTCGGCCACCGGCCAAGCGGCGTGGTCTTTGTTGCTGCTGTTGCTGTTGTTGTTGTTATTGTTGTTGTTGTTGTTGCTGTTGTTGCTGAGGGCGCCCTTGGTTTCTCCGAGCGCCCAAAAGTGCGGCCACATTAGCCATGCCTCTTCCTGCCATCAGAATATCAACATCTGCCAAAAGAAAGAAAACGAGGGTCAATATCCTCTTCAACAATTCAAGGTGCAAAGTTAATATTCCTATCTAAGAAGTTAGCATCCTAGATTCTAACCATCACGTTCCAAATCCCGCTCGGGAGGGTTAGCAATCATCCTAGGAGAGCTCACAAGCCCACAGAGGAATAACAACTCCTCATCATCCATTAAATCCTTGGCCGATATAAGCCAACGCTCGTTCTTCATTAGGAGGGCCAGATCCTGAGCCCATTTTATGGGGAAGACAGGCTCTATGTGAGATTTCACAAGGGGTCTATCTCCATGGATAACCCACGCTCGAGGGAAATCAAAATCATCTCCCTCAGGAGGCTTCACGAAGAAAAATTTCTCCTTCCACTCAGTACCATATGAACTCAAGGGCGAATCAATGAGTCTAAGGTTGGATTTTGCCTGGACATAATAAAACCCAGCCCTCGGAGACGAGCGGGGTGAGCGGGCTACTTGGAACAGGCTTGTGAAATTGTGAATTGAAGGCTTGTACCCAATACACTTTATCAGGATGATGAAGGCTTTGATGAGAGTTATTCCATTGGGAAGGATCTGCGAGGGGCTCAAGTTCAGGTAATTGAGAATGCTCGCCATCGAAACTAAAATAGGGAACCTTAACCCCCCTGCTGCAATGGTGTCCTTGTACACCGTCATCTCTCCGGGAGGCGGATTCTTGGCCCTCTCATGCTCCTCCGGTAGCCGAAAAGTAAACCTCTCATCTAAGTGCCTCGGGCCCTCAACGTGACCAAATCCCCCACAAACATGGTGCTCTGAATCTCATCCGGGGTCCTATCTTTAGCTTGCATGCCAGAACTCTCACCCTCAGCTGGAGCCTTGGCTTTTTTACTCCTCCTCCGGCATTTGGGATGAGGCTCCTCTGAAGGCCCAACACCCATCTCCGCTTAGGGAGAGCCCTGAACGGCGACGGTCACGGTGTGACGATGAGGATTTGTGGAACTCTCCACCAAGGGAAGGGCGACCCATTGACGTTCTGCCTCAATGAGGAGATCCATCTCTTCAAAAAAATGAGCTACTCCCCCTGGATTACGATCTCCCATGGCCGACACTGCGACATTAAGGTCCTCATCTCTGGCCTTACAAAAGATTTCCTCCACCGTTTGATGATGGGGAGTAGGATTGTGAGATGAAGAACTGGAACTCGCCATGTCATGTATCTCCCTGAGCACTTCGTCAATGAACTCGCCGGACATGGTGGATGATGAATGGTGGGTATGTCGGAAGAGGTGAAGAAAAGGAAGAATGCCTATTGAACTAAGGTTAGCAAATAAGAGAGTTAGACAAGAATTCAAACCAATACCTAAGTTTGAGAGTCTTGGAGTCGTCGGGATCTACTAAAGATGCAAAGGAACTTCTAAAGTTCTGAAATGCCCTGAAGGTGTTGAAAGAAAGGAAACTTGTTAATGGATGCGATTCTCCTTATTTATAGGAGAGAGAGTTGGTGGAATTTGGGTAATAAATTCAAAAGTTGTAATCATTCCATCCTTGGTAACCACCCACTTTTGTAAAATGTCATACGCATCCCCATGACTCATGTGCCGCCTCCTGAAAAGGCGCAACCACTCTCTTAATGGTATTTAATGCCTGACAGTCCGAGTGGTCAAAGCGAAAAGACTCCATTAAATGCATCTTCAGAGCAAGGCTCTCGAGGCACAACCTTCCCGCCGAAGGTGCCCCTCCGAAGTTTGAAAATGTGAATTCTATAGTCTACAATACCGTGACCACAGAATTGGGGGCAAAATGATAAAGCCAAAATACGCTCCAACCACGTATGCGACACGTGGTCCAATCAGAGCCTGGCACCGTGGTATCTAAGGGTCAATATCTCAGGCTCCCCCTCGAAGGCCAGCCGTTCCCATCGAGGGACCATCCACTTCATCTTGAAAGAAAATCCTAGCCTTTTCCCCTAGCGGACGTATAGGGCTGGCGATGCAACTACAATGCGAGCCTCGAGGGTGCCTCAGGGTTCCCCCTCGAGGGTTAGTCCATGACTGAAAAGGCGAAGCCACTTGTCTCACCTCTTTGGGCCTCTATATGTCCCCTTGTACCTACGATCCCCAAAGCCCATACCAAACCCGAGCGTGTTTGGCCCTCGGTAACAACCCAGCAACTCTCTCTGACAAACAGTACACAAATGCGCACCTGCCACTGTTACCCGCCACCCACTGTTTTACAGGCTTTTACAGGAGATCCCTTTCAAAGGCTCCTCATTACACCGCGTGTGTAGGGCTACATCAATGCAGGACCACTTGATGGCAAATTACAAAAGGGCCCTAACCCTCAAACTATAAATACTGAGAATTCCTCATACTCTGTAAGCAAGCTTCATACATTTCAGCTCTGTTTTATTTCCATCTTCTTCATCACCTGACTTGAGTGTCGGAGAGCCAAACTAGGTCACACTCCCCATTTTCCCAGCTTGGCCTTCTGACTGTTTTCGTGTTTGTTCCTAGCAGGTATAACCCATCCAATTCCGTCGACCCTCGCCTGAGCTTTTGATCCCTATTTTTCCACCTGAACATATTCTAAAGTATTGGAGTTTTCCATATCGGATCAGACCCCATCAATTAGGTGTAATTACAACGCAGTCCATCTGTTTCAAAAAATTACAAAGTAGTCCCTGTAATAACATTTAATTTGAGGTCCTTAACGGAAATAGCGAATATACTTTAATGTTCCTGACGGTTTTTTTAGTCTCAATTAAAAATAAAATAAAACAAAAATAAATAATACGATTGACCAATGTACCCTTAAGCTACTAGGCGGTGAATCTCCCTCCAGAATTTTCAATCCCCAAGCCAACTCCACCACTATCTCTCTCTCTTGTTCGAAGAAGAAACCCTAGGTGAAAAATGAAATTCCGCAGTTAACGAGGCCTTAAACCCTTCAAAGCTCTCATTTTTTCTTGCATTATCCCACGGTGTGCCACTTATTCAGCAAATATCTGGACTCCAGCTTCAAAGAGTAGCTTGTGAGGTGATTTTAGACTATAATATGCAAGGGTTTTTTGGAAATTTTTTCCTTGAAATTTTTTCTTAAATAAGAGAATTTTTTAACGTCGGAAATATGTTTTATATGCTAAGTATAGAAGTCGTGGATTGGAATTTTGTATTTTTGCTTGCTGCTCTCCAAAATTTGTTGTTTTTTTCCCCTTTTTTAGCTTCAGAAAACCCTTTCAAGGCATACTTATGCAAATCAGCTTGCGTGATGTGATGTATTTAACATTATACAAAAAAACCCCAAATTATTTAGCTAGGGTTTATGTTTCTTTTTTTCAATCGGTTGATGTTAGTTTGTTTAAGTACTGTTTTATTCTGATATCAGCCTAACACAGTGTTATTTTGTCTGTGTTTGATACATAAACCATGTGTGACAAGACTTGCACAATGGTGGTTCATCACAAGGACACAATAGTAAGACTATATGAAGTTGATCCAGATAAGTACAACATCATTGATTTTCGTGATAATGTCAAGAAATTATTTGAATTAGATGATGATCCACTTACTCTAGTTGCTACTACCCATGGATATAAGTCTAGGATGATGGTACTTAATGATGATGATGTGATTGGAATGTTTCAATTGTATTCAGTTGATGACTCTTTTGATGTATATGTTATCTATACTGTTGCTGAGTCTATGGCTAATATCAATAATGTTTTAGCTGTACACAATGTTAATAGGGTTGATGCTAGAGTTGAAGTTGATGATGTTCATGGTAGTGTCAGTTTGAACAATGTGGTGCGTAATGTTAATAGAACAGTGGTTGCTGGAACAAGTGGTAATGGGTTGAGTAGAGGCAATAGAAGTAATGTTGGTGGTAAAAAGTTAGGGAAAGATATTGGGAAAAAGGATTCTAGAAAGGGGAATGTTCAAAGGGTTGGGTCTGTGAGTAAGAATGGGAAAAATGTCAGAGATGTTGCTAGTACTAGTAGAGGGAAGAAAAAGTTGTTTTATCTGAAGAAGAGGACTATAATTCTGATGAAAGCTTATATGTTCCTGATATAGGTGTTGAAAATATTGATAATGTAGATTTTGATCATGTTGAATCTGATGATATATCAAACTACGAGTCTGATGATAATTGTGAAGCTGAAAACTTGTTTGATAAAGAGTTTGGCAGTGATCCTTACAAAGGAACTTTCAATTATTCTTGTCAAAACTTTGATGAAAATAGTGAGAGGGTTAATCTATCTGTGGGGAAGTACTTTGTTGATGTTGAAGACTTGAGAAAGCAGCTAAAAGATTATGTGATTCAGGAAGGTTTTACAATGATTAGGAAAAAATAATTTGCAAAGAGTTACAGTTGAATGTGAAAACTTTGGTTGTGCTTGGAGGCTGCATGCGTCTGTATTATGTGATGGTACTACATTTCAAATTAAAACCTACAACAGTGTATAGACTTGCTTGAGAAGTGATTATACAAAGAAAGCAAGTGTTGAGTGGATTTCAAATAAACTGGTTAACATTCTTAGAAAAACACCAGATTTAACCCCAAAAGAGATACAAGCTATGCTTGGCAAATATAACATAAACCCACAGTATATGCAGATATACTGAGCTAGAAAGAAGACAAGGGAAGAAATTGAAGGCAGTCAAAGCAAGTCATATTGTAAATTGCCCTACTATACTAGAGTTGTTCAACAACATAATGAAGGTAGCACTGTCACTTCAGAGTCTTTTATACCAGATGATCGAAGCTTGAATGTTATCCCAACTTAGATAATTTTTGGGTTTAGAAGCATTGAAGAAGGGTTTTTTAGTGGATGCACTCCATTTATTGGGTTTGACGGTTGTCTCTTAAAAGGGAGTTTGGGGGAGTTTTATTAGCAGCAATTGCTCTAGATGGAAATAATGGTCTTGTTATGCTATTTTTGAAATTGAAAACAAAGAATCATGGACATTCTTCTTTCAAAATTTATCAAGAATGTTAGGAGGTTTTGATGAAAGCATCCCTTGGACCTTCACAAGTGATAGACAAAAGGTGTGTTAGATCATTTTCATATTTTTTCGTTTTGATTTTGTTTACATACTATGTACTGTTGGTTTGACTGAGACTATTAATGAGATAGTGCCTCATGCTGATAGCAGAAGATGTGCAAGACACGTTTATGCAAATTACATAATGAAATTTCCAAGTCATACCCTGAAGAGATACTTTTGGGAAGAAGCCAGAACCTACAACAGAAGAGGTTATAATTTTGCTATGATGAAGATAAAGGAGTTGAATCCCAGGGCTCATGCTTACTTGGAGGATATCCCACCATCCATGTGGTCAAGACATGCATTCAACCCTGCTCTGAAAAATGATCATTGCACCAATAACATCTCTGAATCCTTCAATCATCGGGTGGGTAAGTTGAGAGGTAAGCCTGTTCTTGCTCCTCTGGATGGTCTTAGAGAAAAACTGATTAGTAGGTTGAATCACAGAAAAACTAGGGGAAATACTTGGAACAATACAATTGTTCCTACTGTGGTTAAGAAGTTGAATAAAATTAGAAGTGATACTACGAAATGTTCCATACTTATTGCTGGATGATGATAAGTGTGAAATAAAAGATGGGCCTACAAATTTTGTTGTTGATATGAATCTAAAGTCTTGTCAGTGTAAAGAGTGGGACATCTCATGTATTCCTTGTAAGTATGCACATACCTACATTGCTTATAGGAAAGAAAGACTTGAAGACTACATATCTTCTAATTTTATAAAAGAAACCCATTAATTGCTATGCTCACATGATTTCTCTTGTTCCCGATGAGTCTTTTTGGGAAGAGATGCTTGATATTCTTCCAAGAGACCTGAAACCATCACAGAAAAAAAAGGTTGTCAGGGAGGCCTAAAAAAAGTAAGAGAAAAGAAGCAGGAGAGGCTCCAAACATTGTGAAGAGAGGAGTGATGAGATGTAAAATGTGTCAACAAGTTGGACACAATAAGAGAATATGCCCCAACAAGATGCAGGTAACCTTTTTTAGATTCAGAGCAAAACTTTTCATCCATGTGATCAATGTCATTATTACTTTAATTGATTGTTTGTGTTGATGCAGGAAATTGTCCCAAATGTGCAAGCAGAACATAGAAATACTGATAATGAGCCCCTGTTGGTTTGACATAGAAGATGCAGGTAACCTTTTTTAGCTCATGATGACTTAGAGGCATTGTATATAGTCTGGACCAATGCGAAGCTCAGATGAATGCACCATTAAATGGAGAAGAACAGTCCTTCAATGATCCTACAGTTAACAATGATGTTCCAATAAGTAATGTGATAGTTGATAATGAGATCCTAGGGATGATAACTTCAAAAAAAAGGAGTGTAGTAGACATAACTTTAACTAAAAGTGGTATGATATTTTATGCTTTTTAGTTTTAGTTGGATACTTTGTGCTTTGTTAGCTTTAGTTTTATACTCTGTGCTTGTTACTTTTAGTTGGGTACTATCAGCTTGTTAGGTATAGCTTTATAATATGAGCTTGTTAGTTGTTAATCTTAATGTTACAAGCTCAATAACTGTTACAGGAAAGAACAAAGAACCAACATGCGAAGAAGAAAAGAATGATTGTGCAAAAAAGATATGTTTTCCAAACCAAGTCCCCAACTAAAGGAATCAAAATTGGTGAACCTGCTCCTTCGACTCCAAGTTGTTGCTACTGCCAATATCAAGGGGAAAGGTAAAGGAAAATTGGTGATGTCCCAAGCAGAGCCAAACAACACTACCAAGGAAATTTTGTCAAAATTGAGAAATGAAGTTGGGATAAAGTTATTTAGCCAACCTACTGTCTATTCCAAAGGGAAACAAAAGAATTTGAGAGTAGATGCTGCCAGAAAAGGGTACCAGAATGCTTTAGCAAGTGGAAAGGGGAATGTTATGCTTTCACAGAGTCCTCAAATTCTCAGAAAAAGAACTGATACCCCCACCAACACTGGCAGCAAGAAAAAACTGGATTTCTAAGATTGGAGAATTGCTAAAGACATGCGTCGAGGGATTAAAATTGGATAATTGCATTTGAATTTTTGTGTCATGTAAAGCTATATGAAACTGATACACTTTGTAGCTTGATAATGTTACCTCTTTTAGATGTCTTTTGGGCTTAGCAGCCATTTAACTTAAACTTTGGTATGTATGGATACAATTTGAATGTTTGCAATTGCTAATCTCATATATTATCAAGCAGGTTTTCTTATAGAAATTTAGATCTAGCATTAAAAGATAAATTTGAATAGGTGAAACAATAGCAACATAGACAATAGAAATATGTTCAAAACTAGGAGCTTATAGAACATTGAATTATTTTCATCTCTCCCAAATGTAGTGGTAAAAGGTGCTCTACTTGTTGCTTCTTCATCTTGAGGATATGATGCAACTTCGATAGGTTGATCTTCTAGGGGGAGACACCAGCGGGAAAATCCATGATCATCGTAACAATAGAAAAGCTTTGCCCGATTGGTAGTAATCCTCTCCACAACTTTGATAGTCGTCCATAAATTGCAATTTACTTCGCGACACCTATCTTTTCGATATTTCAATGAACTATGGCTTGTATAAACTGAACTACGTGAAGTTACAATGATTTTTTGGTCTAAAATGGTTGAAAATAGCACAAACCCTTTATATAGACAAGCCCCACAGGCTTTATGAAAATATGTTACACATATTACAAAAATATCCCTGACTATTACATATTCTTACAAAACGACCCTTCCAGTTTGTGCAATCCATAATGCAGTTCCTGAGGGTATTTTGGTAATTTCATATATTACCTAAAATAGTAAAGGGTATTTTAGGAATCACGGCCAAAATATTAACGGAACCTAACGAAATGGAGGGACTACTAATGGAACATAAATTACAGGGACTATATTGTAATTTTCCGAAACAGATGGATTGCGTTGTAATTACATCTAATAGCAGGGTAGTCAGATGTAATGTGAGTGAGTGTTTATGATGCATAAATACAAATGTGATACAACATAAATTAATTTTTAAATTTAACAAGTGAAAGACGTTTGTCACAGTATTCAACCTGAACATGACACAACACTATACGATATAGTAATATTTAGAACTGTTTGAGTATTATAAAATTGTTAATTTAAAACTATAAACTTTTTATTTATATATGTGAGAGTGGAGAGTTTTTCAAAGGACCCCACTTGGCATCATCGCCATTCCATACATCATCTAGCACAAGAAGAAATTTTTTTCCCGAAATAAACTCTTTCACAAGTTCTAAAAGCCTATCCAACGAACCAGTACTCGGGGCACCCACTCCGGCCATCTCGATAATCTCTCTAGCTATACTAGCCTCGTCAAAGGGGTCTGAAACAAAAACCCAAATTCTTAATGGAAAACAATCTTTTAATAGACTATCATTATAAACTAATTGAGCAAGAGTAGTTTTCCCAATCCCCCCCCTCCCGGTCCCCACTATGGTGCTAATGTGGATCGGCCCTAATTGATCACCTTGACTAGGGATTGTACTAGGTGATATGATCTTGCTCACAAGATTATCCCTATCAATGACTCTTCCCTTAATGTCATCTATTTCAACTAAACATGTGGTAACCCGCTATAAAGAATGACCGACTCCCAGATTCTCGAGAAAATCATATCTAGTTGTCTCCTTCAATATTACATTAAGTTGTGCTTCACTACAAAAATTTGCCCGAAAACCGACGGGAAATTCCGGTTGGAAAATTCCGTCGATATTCCATCCAAAGTTTCGATGGTAATCCGACGGATTTCGAAGGGAAAACCAATAGCCGAGTATCCCTTCTCCAAAAACAACTGACGACGGGATAATCGTCGTAATGTCATCGGATAGCCATCGGTACATTTGGCAGGGTTGTGGATAAAGAAGCGCCAGTTCTTCCGACGGG
The DNA here is from genome assembly GCA_037501455.1 of Lantana camara. Lineage (NCBI taxonomy): Eukaryota > Viridiplantae > Streptophyta > Magnoliopsida > Lamiales > Verbenaceae > Lantana > Lantana camara. The sequence goes on along the minus strand of CM074857.1, from coordinate 93,149,043 downwards.
CCAGCCATCGGTTTGTCATTGGAATATTTGGCGGAATACCCGCACCAATTATTTCCAACGGCCTTTTGTCGGATATCCATCGGAAAGCGTCGGTAATTGTTTACTAATATACCGATGGAAGTACGACGAGATTTCGCCGTCAGAATTTTTAATAAAAAATTGGACTAAAACCAATGGCTTTGTTTCCGTCGGTTTTTCGTTGGTGTTCAAGAATTAATGTATACACATACCGATGGATTACCGAACGTTGTATGCCATTGGTATTTGTGAACCTATGAGGAATTATATAGGCGGTGCTTCGCATTGGTATGCCGTCGGTATTCTTGGTTTATCTCAAAGTGTAAATGTACCGACGACCAGTTTAGTCAACAATCATGACCATGGGAACAGGAGGCTTTCGGTTAAAAGGGACGCCCAAGTCTTTTTTTAGTTATGTAACCCCTAGTTTCAAAAGAATTGGTTATATAACCCTTTGCTTGATTAGCTCTTAATTAATTACTCAGCTTAATTAAATAGTTGACACGTCAGGATTTTGCAGACTCTTTTTGGCCCCAAAATTTATACAAAATTAGAATCTGGCCCCAAATCACATTCAACCAATTCTCTCAATTTCTCTCTCCTTCCTGTATGTGCGACGAAAACCCTATTTTTCTGATATTTCTTCTCCGATCGAAGTGCTGTCCAGTGTTCGTTTGATTCTTCAAAAACCCTAAGTATCACCCACCTCTCTCTGATTACATGTACAATGGCAAACAACAACGACAACAATCAAAGGTATTGAAAGGTTTCGGTTTGTTTGAATTTTTTCTGAACCCTATTTTTTGAACTGCGTTTTCACTGAATGAGTGAACTGAGTTTTTTCTGAACCCCATCTATTCTGGGTTTAATGCATTACATTCCCTAACCTGTTATGGACGCCAATATAACGCCAATACATAGTGATCGCGCACTCGATTTTATTAATCGTTTGCGCGATTTCTATAAATCGCTCACGCGATTATGGAATCGCTCACGCGATTCATTTGAATTTTTTCTTAAACCTATTTACTGAATGATTTAACTGAGTTTTTTCCGAACCCCATCTATCTGGGTTTAATACAGTACATTCCCTAGCCTAAATTGGACGCAAATATAAGGACAATACAACGTGATCGCGCACTCGATTTTATTAATCACTTCCCCGATTTCTCATAATCGCTCACGCGATTCTTTAATCGCGCACGCGAATTTGAGGAATCGCCCACGCGACTTTATCAATCGACCACGCGATCAAATTTTTTGTTTCTCAGTTTTGTACTGCATGCATGGTTAATTTTTTTTTTTTTTTCTTATTGTTTTAAAGGAACGGCGACTGGGTTATGTCAAAATTTGTTATTGGATTTGCACTTGGAGTGTGGGAAGAAGAAACCACGTGTTTGAATTGGGTTGCGGAGAGCAAGCAAACTTCTGCTATTCTTGTGAGCAATCAGACTACATTCCAAATGTTGATAAGTGATATTATAGAACAAGCAGGACTTACTTGCTCCCATGATGATGTGCACGTGAAATATTTTCTTACAAGTGCACCTCCAACCTGCTATCCAACTGAAATAAAGACTGATCACGACCTACAAGTTTATTTTGCCGATATCTCTCCTCAAGGTTGGAGGCCCGTTTTGAAGGTTTCCTTGGATAGGAAGGAGAGTGGAACAGAATCCGAACATGTTGGTACAAGCGGGTTTACTTCTCAGGGTGAAGATCAATACCAGCATCAGTATGAAGACTTCAGTCTCCCTGATATCAACGATCAAGAATTCAATCTTCACGATAACACCCTTGCTATAAATGAAGAAATGGTAGATCGTTGTAATCCTTCTGAAAATGTGGTCGAGGAAGAAGTGCCCGATCAATGTATTAATCAGGAGGAAGCCATTATATGTTATGATAATCCAGAGGCCAGGATTGAAAGTCATACATGGGATGATGGCTCAGGTTTTAATGAGGATGAAGAGTTTATTAACAAAGAAGATGCCATCATGAAGATCAACCTTGTTGCATGTAAGGGAAGCTTCCAATTACGAACGATAAAATCTACAAAGTCCCTTCTTGTTCTGGGATGTTATTCGCAGGATTGCAAGTGGTGGTTTCGGTGTGTCAAATATGTTAATTCTGAAAGATTTATCCTCAGAAAGTATAACCGGATGCACACTTGTGGGTTGGAAGAAGCAAGTACCACTCATCAACAGGCTACCGCAAAATTGATTGGGGACTTAGTGAAGCCATTGTTTTTTGACAAGAAAGGTCCCACACCAGGGGAAATTAAAAAGTACGTCGAAGCTGAATTGGGGGCCAAGGTTAGTTACTGGAAATGTTGGATGGGCAGAATACATGCCAAAAATATTGTCAGGGGATCACCTGAGCATGGATATGCAATTATAGATGCATATCGTTATATGGTAACTCTTAAGAATCAAGGAAGCATCACTGAATTGGTTCTTGCCAACGAGAACATGTTTCTTCATTTTTTTGTTGCATTCGGACCATGCATACGGGGTTTTACGTACATGCGCAAGGTGTTAGCCGTTGATGGTTGTTTCTTAACCGGTAAATACGATGGTACTCTCCTTTTGGCTACTGCACAAGATAGTGAGAACCATACCTATCCGATTGCATGGGCAGTGGTTGATTCCGAAAATAATGCATCATGGGAGTGGTTTTTTATAAATTTAAAAAGGATAGCACCGGATAGTGATGATCTCTGTATAATATCGGATAGACATGTCTCCATAAAAAATGCGGTTGCTAAGATTTATCCTAAGGCTCATCATGGATTTTGTTCGAAGCACTTATCGGAGAACTTGAGACAACGGTTTAAAAAAAGTGCAATCCTTGAGCCATTTTTTAGGGCAGTTAAAGCATATACCGTCGAAGATTTCATGGAGCACTACAAAGAGATCGAACGTATTCACAAACGTGCTGCAGAGTACTTGAAGGATGAAGTTGGTTTTGAGTTATGGAGCAGGGTGCATTCTAAAACAAACAGGTATGATGTTCTGACTAGCAACATCGCCGAGTCTATTAATTCTAGGATTCGATTTGAAAGGGAGTATCCTATCCCTGCTCTGTTTGAGTCTATCATAAGAATATTGGCTGATTGGTTCCACACCCGGAGAACGGACATGATCAACTGCAGTACAGTCCTGGTGCCATCCAAAGAGAAACTTCTCCGGAGTAATCTGGAGAAATCCAAAGGATGCATTGCACAACAGTTCAATGCTCATGAATTTTCTGTTCGTGGAATTGGAGCAGAGGTTATGGTTGACTTGAACAATATGACGTGCACATGTGGTGTCTTCCAGATGGATAAGATCCCCTGCCCCCATGCATTATCGGCGTTAAGGGAGCAAAACCCAAATGGGTTTGGACAAAGAATATATTCCCTATGCTCCAAATTTTACACTGTTGAGTACTACATACTTGCATATTCTGAGACAATTTTTCCTACACCTCCAGAGTTACAGTGGGAATTGCCTGAAGATATAGGTATAAAACAAGTACTGCCACCTCCACTGAAGGTGTGTGTTGGAAGAAAAAGGATGACTAGATTCCGGGCACCTTCTGAGGGAAGAAAAAGGTACAATACCTGTTCAAAGTGTGGAGGAAAAGGTCACAAAAAGACTACTTGTGATCAGAATGTCATTTAGATAAATAATTGTGTAATAAATTGTATAATACAGCTTTATTTTTTAATTAATCGCGCAGACTATTTAATGAATCTCTTACGCGATTTTATGGATCGCGTACTCGACTTAATCAATCGCGCAAGCGATTCTTCAGCCAAGTGTCATCTTTCTCTTTTTAGTTAATCGCGCACAATAAAAAGACACAAAAAGTCTACATGTGATCAGAAAGTCATTTAGATAAATAACAGATTCATTTAGATAAATAAATTGTGTAATACATCTTTGATTTTTAATTAATCGCGCAGACGATTTAATGAATCTCTTACGCGATTTTATTAATCGCGTACTCGACTTAATCAATCGCGCAAGCGATTCTTCAGCCAAGTGTCATCTTTCTCTTTTTAGTTAATCGCGCACAATAAAAAGACACAAAAAGTCTACATGTGATCAGAAAGTCATTTAGATAAATAACAGATTCATTTAGATAAATAAATTGTGTAATACATCTTTGATTTTTAATTAATCGCGCAGACGATTTAATGAATCTCTTACGCGATTTTATTAATCGCGTACTCGACTTTATCAATCGCGCAAGCGATTCTTCAGCCAAATGGGCATATCTCTTTTTTTAATTAATCGCGCCCAAGATTTACTGAATCGCTAACTCTTCTTAATTAATCGCGCCCAAGATTCAATTAATATATTATAATATAATAAAATTTGGAGTTTAATTCGATATATGACAGTTTAAAAAACACTCAGCTTGATCCATTACTTTATTTTTTAAATAATCGGGCTCAAGATTTAGTGAATCGCTCACAAGATTTAATGAATCGCGCATGCGATTCTTCAGCCAAGGGGGTTTATTAACATTATGGATATTAACAGATCTATCTGTCTTCCTCCTTAATCACAAAATCTGCCGTATTTGATTGAAATGTTCATGAAAATCGTCATTTCCGTAGGACTTGTTGCCAAACAGTAACAATCAATAGATTTCTTTGTTTGGCCTTGCAATAGATCATTAGACATTGTAGAAGAACTATAAAACGTGCAATACAGGAGAGAGCTTTGAGAGCTTTATGCGTCCTGTGCATAACAATGGAAAGAAACCATGGATAATGCAAATGAAGATTTATTATAGATTTAAAATCTATAATAATTCTTCAATTGCATTTTCCAGGGTTTCTTTCCAATTGTTATGCACAGGACGCATAAAACTCTCAAAACTCTCTCCTGTACTGCCCATCGTATAGTTCATCTACAACGAGTAAACACTACATCGACCAAACAAAGAAACATCTATTGATTGCTACTGTATGGCGGAAATCATACAGCAAACATGATAATTTTCAAGAGCAATTCAAACTAATAGGGCAGACTCTTCAGATCTGCGAAGGATTTTTCCTTTGGATTGGAGAGGGCGGCGGCGGAAATATTCAACATAAGAGGAGAAGAGGAGAGGATGGAAGATAAAAAAGTGAATTAGGGTTTGGCCAAAGGAAACAGAACAAATTTATTTTATATTTGAGTAGGAGGGGCAGTGCGTAAATTTGTGAGTTTGCAAAAGAGCCCCTGGATGATGATAATATTACAAAATATTATAGCCGTTATAATATGGCAGTTATACACTATTTATATCCTAATTATAGCCGTTGGTGGGGATCACTATATAATTATTCTGATTATCATTAAGGAATTTAAAGATCATGGCAAGCTCAAATAGCTCAGCTTTTACACGAAAAAGTTCTCTTAGATATAGAAAGGAGAAATGCAGGGATTGCGATCAGTGGGCTACAATCAAGGTGGTCGATAGAGCAGATAATTCAAACAGGGGAAGATTATTTTATTGTTGCAATTTGCATGGCTTTTCTCAATGGTGTAATCCAATAGAAGAGCCACAGAACGATGAAGGTGAAGTCTCAAGCAGGAGGACACCACTCATTCCAGAAGGAAGAGAACAAAATATTGTGAACAAGTTGATAATAGTCAATTTGTTGTTTTTAGCAGTATTTTTATTGATTTGTATCTTAAAATCCATAACGTAACTTGTCTTAATGAATTGTATTTAGAAATTTAGATTGTAATCATTTAAGTTACTAAATCGCTCAACATCATCTTTGATACCATGTAGAAGGGATTGTGATTGGTACATTGAAATCAAGCTTCGCTATAACCAACAATAAAATGACCCCATTACAAATGTGACTCGATTCTCATAAGGTGATCTTGATTTTGGCCATAAAACGTATTAAATCGCGTGGGCGACTTCAAGAATCGCCCACACGATTCTTACGGTAGTTCGCACTTAATATGGGTTTATTTTACTTTGCTAGTCCCCCAGCATGTTTCTTTCGCGTTTGATATGAGCCACATAGAGATTCTTATCTGTGTAGTACGATGTATTGCAAACCTTATTCATAATCCCAAACAAACCCTAACATCATCTTTGATACCATGTAGAAGGGATTGTGATTGGTACATTCAAATCAAGCTTCGCTATAACCAACAATAAAATGACCCCATTACAAATGTGACTCGATTCTCATAAGGTGATCTTGATTTTGGCCACAAAACGTATTAAATCGCGTGGGCGACTTCAAGAATCGCCCACGCGATTCTTACGGTAGTTCGCACTTAATATGGGTTTATTTTACTTTGCTAGTCCCCCAGCATGTTTCTTTCGCGTTTGATATGAGCCACATAGAGATTCTTATCTGTGTAGTACGATGTATTGCAAACCTTATTCATAATCCCAAACAAACCCTAACATCATCTTTGATACCATGTAGAAGGGATTGTGATTGGTACATTCAAATCAAGCTTCGCTATAACCAACAATAAAATGACCCCATTACAAATGTGACTCGATTCTCATAAGGTGATCTTGATTTTGGCCACAAAACGTATTAAATCGCGTGGGCGACTTCAAGAATCGCCCACGCGATTCTTACGGTAATTCGCACTTAATATGGGTTTATTTTACTTTGCTAGTCCCCCAGCATGTTTCTTTCGCGTTTGATATGAGCCCCATAGAGATTCTTATCTGTGTAGTACGATGTATTGCAAACCTTATTCATAATCCCAAACAAACCCTAACATCATCTTTGATACCATGTAGAAGGGATTGTGATTGGTACATTCAAATCAAGCTTCGCTATAACCAACAATAAAATGACCCCATTACAAATGTGACTCGATTCTCATAAGGTGATCTTGATTTTGGCCACAAAACGTATTAAATCGTGTGGGCGACTTCAAGAATCGCCCACGCGATTCTTACGGTAGTTCGCACTTAATACGGGTTTATATTAATATGGGTTTATATTACTTTGCTACTCTTGTAATATACATGTCCGGTAAGGCGGCAACAATTGTGTACATTATATTAAAATTTTTCATTTTTTATCTGACAGTTATTTATATTTAATATATATATCACCACAAGAGTCAAACCAATCACATCATTAATTAATTCTCTCCAGTTATAAGCAAACTTTTAGCGAGAAAGCGGAGAAAGGTAAAAAAAAAAAAAAAAAAGTAAAGTAAAGGACTGTTCAGGTTCTTCTTCTTCTTCTTCATCTTCCTCACAAGCAAAAAAACTAGGGTTTTCATCTATTTTCTCTCTCCTATATTCTGATTATTATCAAATTTTTACGATCAACCAAACAAGATGTCATCAGCGGGAGCAAACCAAAGCCCAGTAAGGGAAGGAGAAGGCACTATTGATCCCATGCAGATATCCCAAGAGGCCGATTACAACGTAATGGTTCTTTATTTTTTGTTTTCAACTTTCGTTCTGGAGTTGATACTATATTCTCTTGTTTATATACTGTGTTTTTTTTGTTGTTTATACCGGAAGTATCTAGTACTCGCTTAATCGATTGATTGAGTCGCGTACGCGATCAAAATGGCGCCTTTTGTGTATTTCAAATCTTTTATATTGACAAATGGTATTTTGATCATATACATCTCAGGAGTTCAGAGATGATGAACACACCGGAGATGAAGCGCAAGAGGACTGGTACATAAGGGAAAATAGGAGTAAGCGAAGACATTCGAACAATATGGGTATGATTGGGTTATATGATGAGGCGGAGGATGATGACAATGAGTTACAGGAAGAGTATGAAGAAGAGGTCACCCGGAGCATTGATTTTTCAAAATTCAACATGCGCCCTTTCTGGGAAAGGTACTTCTTCTCTTCAACTGTGAGGATCACAGTCCGGTCATCATGGGAGCGTCTTTCCCCAGTAAAAGAATTCCTTCAGGAGAACGAAATGAATTTCGAAGGAGTATTTAGAAAATATACCGAAGAGCTGCCTTCTGGTTGGAAGCGGTTTTCAGGCAGCCTCCTTCATTATCTTATGATGTACTCCCTACCCACCAAGAAAGAGAATGAGCTGTGGGTCTTGATAGGCCAAAAGCCAGTTAGGTTTGGCTTAAGGGAGTTTGCTCTTGTCACTGGGCTTTATTGTGGAGGAGGTAAGATGCCCGATAGAGCTGATGAGTTGAGTGTTATAAATAATGCCGAGGATTTTCTTAAGAGGATCCTCCGAAATAAATGGAAATCAAAAGTGAAGGACACTGATTTGGAAATTTTATTATTCAATAAAAAGATTGCGGTGGAAGACCGTTTGAAGATAGCACATGTGCTTTTTGTACAAAACATGTTGCTGGGTATTGAAAAGGGGAGAGTTGTAAATAGGGATCATCTTTGTTTTGCAAGTGACTTGGATTTTTTTTATTCATATCCTTGGGGACTAGTGTCATTCAAGGCGACAATGGATTCAATAAAAAAAAGGGAAAAGGATATTGCTAAATGGCTGCCCCCAACAGAATCTGACTCTAAACCGAAGACCTATCATGTTTCAGGTTTTCCATGGGCCTTGCAGGTGATTATGATCATCATATTTATCTTATTCAGCTTAATCGCTTAAGCGAATTTATGAATCGCTCACGCGACTTGTTGAATCGCTCAAGCGATTTAATGAATCGCTCACGCGACTTGTTGAATCGCTCACTCGATTTAATTGAAACAAAATCTATAATACATCTTTTTTTCTGTTTGTTCCTTATAGGCGTGGGCTTACGAAATGTGCCCAACTATAGCAAGTTCTTATGGAGGCGGCCTAGAACATGATGATTCCCACATGTCCAAACTACCACTCCCCAGGATGTTCAGATGGATGCACAGTAAAGGGAACCCAATCGATATTGAAGAACTGCGGCAAAAGTTAAATAACCATGGACCTGAGGTTAGAACAAAATTTATATTATTTTCTTTGCCATGGATCACCGAATACCTTTAACATCTATTATTTTTTGATGTAACAGGATCAGGTACGTCCATTTTTGTTGCCCTCCAGCATTGAAAAGAATATGAGTTACATCAGGGACCTTCATGAACAAACAAGTTCAGAAGAAGAGGATGCACCCATTGATTATCTACATCAGTGTTTGAAAGGGTGCACCCTTTTGATCATTGGGGATGAATTGCCCCATCCAGTCCGAGAAGATGATAATCTCATGAATTCTAACATGGATTGGTTCCCCTCACCATCACATCCAACTACAGCATCACCTACCGCAGGAATTGATTGGGGCACCGCACCCCCAACTTCCGCAGCACCACCTACCGCAGGAATTGATTGGGGCACCGCACCCCCAACTTCCACAGCACCTGACACATCACCATCACCTGCACCAGCTGCTGCAGTGCAAATCCCTTTTGAAATTCAACAGTTTATCCAGAAAGCGGAAGCTAATTCTGAATCTTTGAATGCAACTGTTGAGAAAATATGGCTGCATTTGGAGAAGGAGAAAGAAGACCAAGCTGAAGCTCATTCTGAATATGTGAAGGCAACTGTTGAGAAGATATGGCAGCATTTGGAGAAGGAAAAAGAACACCAAGCAGGCCGTAGTGTAATGGTGCAGGATGTTGAAGGGTCTAAACGTCAAAGACCAAAGAGAAATAAAAGAAGGCCCGCCTACCTCCTGTCACCTTATACGCTGCAACTTAAGAGGCTTTGCACAGCTACAGCCAGAGCTAGAGTCAAGGCTAAAGAAGCAACACCTGCCTTAACGGCTCAGCCCCAACTGCCTTGTCCGCAAAACGCAGAAACCATCTCTCAATCTCACAACAGATGGTTATCCAAAAATACGGACAAATCTGGTTCTAGCTACTTGTACAGCTGGGTTCTTAGTGCAGGGCCGAAAGACCGAATTAATGGACAAACTGCGGATTTCGACGCGGAATTCTTCCTAACCATCCTCAGAAATGGGAAATGGTTGGTATCCGAGGTAAACTTCCTATATAGTTTATGTTAGTCAATACCTGTATGATGCATAGTTGATCTTTATTGTTTTTTTTTTTTGGTTCACTCGTTGCAACATTTGGAAGAGTGTTTGGCCAATATAAGGCTTAAACAAAAAAGGCTCCCAGATCAATATGCTCAGGATTGTTTGGTCCTCGATGAGGCTTTCTTCCAACATCTTAAAACAAATTATTATCTATCAAGGGGTCTCATTACAAAGGAAGATTCGGTTTGTGTTGGTGATGATGGCAATCTCATTATTACAAATAGGCCAGATAATGCTGCCAATGCTCCGAGGGGTGCCAAAGCTCAGAAGGTTGGTGCCAAGAGTGCCAAGGGTGCCAAGGGTGTGAGGCCTGTGAATGAACCCAAAGAAGACATCCGGACTGCCTCGCATTCATTTGATGTGATGCGAAGGATCTGGAATGATCCCATCAAATGGAAGGAGGACACTGTTCTGCCGTATACAACAGGTTCTCTACCATATTTGCATGGCCGTGCATGGGAAGGAGCTACAAAATTTTATGGCATTGTCAACTCAGGAAATTCCCATTGGGTGGCCGTCGAGATTTTGCCCCAAGAGGGAGTCATCAAAGTTTACGACAGCGGTGGTGGTTCCCTTGACCACAGGAATTACCAAATTGCTTTGAACCATCTGTGTGTTTTCTTTCCCAAATTGTTGGCCCACACAGGAAAGTTCAGGCAATTAGGTGACAGCCTCAAGCACATGTGGAAGCTGCAACTTGCTCCGTGTCCAAAAAATAAACGAAGGTACATTTAAAGTTTACTAACTCTAAAATTTTTTATTATATTTTTATTTAATTTCTATTTTTTTTTTTTCAGTGGCGATTGTGGACTCTATTCCTTATATTACATTGAGCTTCTCATGCGTGGGGAACCACTGGATATTCTGGATGACGATAATACCTCTTTTTTAAGGTTACGTTTAGCATCCGAAATATTTTTTGGAGTTGATAAATACAATATTTAAGTTACACAGTATGTATTCATAATATTTATGTCCAATTCTTTAATAAATCGCGCAAAATGTACAATTCCCTAATAAATCGCGCAAGCGATTTAATTAATCGCTCACGCGATTCTTCATCAACATCTATTTATTTATTTTATTTAAATATTATTTATTTATTTTCTTAATCAACATCAATTGAATGCATGTTGAACCGAATAATATTGAATGCTAACTAGAATTATTGAAATATTGAAATTTGTGTTTATGTGTTTCGAAATATTAATTTTTTTAATTTAATCGTTCACTTGATTTGATGAATCGCGCACTAGATTCATCAACTAACTAGAATTTAATAAGATAAATAGAAATATTTATTTTTATTATTTAATCGCTCACGCGATTCTGTAAAAAAATCAAAATATTAATTTTTCCTAAATTAATCGCTCACTGATTTGATGAATCGCGCACTAGATTCTTCAGCTATATCAAATTATTTATGTTTTAATTGAATCGCGCACTTGATTTGATGAATCGCGTACAGGATTCTTCAGCTAAATAGAATTATTTATTTTCTTTATTTAATCGCGCAAGCGATTTAATGAATCGCACTTGCGATTCATTAATTAATCTCCCGCGCGATTCATTCTTGTTCTAAATATAAGATACTATAAATAATTTGTTGTATTTTCATTGGATCGCGGACTCGATTCGGTTAATCGCTCACGCGATTCTTCATCAACGTCTAGTCCTTTATTTTATTTGAAGAAGGGACATAGATGTCCATTGTCTTCTTCCCGCGTCTGACAGATGTTCTCGATGAGATGCTTGAATTTAATGAAAAGCTGCCTGCACTCATCCCGGAATTTTGACCGTCACCTTTACAATGCGACCAAGGAAGGAAGGAAGGGGTGCGACTGTTGGTTGGTTTAAGGCCCAATCACCTTTATTAGTATCCTCAATTCTGCTCTGTTCTGAGATTTCTGCAAAATTTTCATCACCTGCAAGAAGCCTTGCTTCTCTTTCTCTGTCCTATATCTCAATCCTTGACAAATAAAGTCATGAATAACCCTCCAAGACCTATTCTGGCAGGAGTGGAAGAGTACATGGTTGAACGTCTTCGTATATATGCCGGAGACAACGAAATCGATCGGGTAGAAGTCTTAGACACGGTGCTATCTATTGTGTCGCGTGAATTGACTAAGCGATTCAAAACCAGATTCTGGGCACGAGATGTTGTAGCAGCAGTGAAAGGACTGCGGATAAATTTTTACGCTTTCCGTAGATTATTGGCGTGTCCTGGAGTTAAATTGGCTGCTAATCGTATTAGTGCCGAAATTGATCCCCTAGAATATTATGGTGCGAATACCATTGAGGTAAGTCGAATTCATCCGTGGCACTTTTTTTTTTTTTTTTTTTAAATCTTTGTTTGTTCATTTTTCAATGTTTAATATTGCATAGGTTATTCAGCGGGATTTCGACGCCAGAGTATTTGGATGCCGTTATTACGACGACCTAAGGTATATCTTCAAAGTGCGGCAGGCACACCTTTTGGAGGGCGAAGAGGAGCACCTCCACGCTTTCCACATAAGTGATAGGGACTCAGACCCCGAGTCCTTTTACGACGTTGTTTACCTTGAGTCCTCTGAGGGGAGTGTTAATTCCATTATCCCTCAATATGATCCGGAGGAGGTTAATCAGTTTCCTCCTCCCCCATAAAATATTTAGTTTCATTGTAATGTATTTTACTGGTTTTGTAATGAAAGCAGACTGAATGTTGTTGTTCTATTTTAATATATCTAGTATGCTGTATTTTACAGTTTTAATGGTTTTACTATTCTTCATTGAATCGCGTGAGCGATACATTGAATCGCGTGAGCGATTAACTAGAATCGCTCACGCGATTTGATGAATCGCGCACTAGATTCATCAGCTAACTAGAATTTAATCAGATAAATAGAAATATTTATTTTTAATATTTAATCGCGTGAGCGATTTATAAAATCGCGTGAGCGATACATTGAATCGCGTTAGCGATTAACCAGAATCGCTCACGCGATTTGATGAATCGCGCACTAGATTCATCAGCTAACTAGAATTTAATCAGATAAATAGAAATATTTATTTTTAATATTTAATCGCTCAGGCGATTGATTAAATAAAGAAAATAAATAAATAATATTTAAATAAAATGAAGGACTAGAATCGCGTGAGCGATTAATTAAATCGCTTGAGCGATTTATTAGGCCTAAATGCATTCAATATTATTCGGTTCGTAGTTTGCAGATGCATTCAACTATACCAAATTTTTAGGGTTTAGGGTAAAAAATATATCAAATAAATATTTAAAACAAATAAAAAACTAGCTCTACATGAAGAATAGATTGCGCGATTCATTAAATCGCTTGTGCGATTTATTTATTAAATCCCATTCTTTTTTTATTTATTCCTCAACAACCAACCGTCGTAGTATTGAATGCATGGTAATTTAATTGAATGCATGTACACCTAATTCTTCTATAAATATTCCAATTATCACTTGTTATCCTCACACCTTACTTCAAGCAAAACCCTAGCCGCTTTCTCTCTCTCCCCTTCTTTCTTCTTCTTCTTCAATAGAGGCAGACGAACGCGAAAACAAATCACCGTTTTGGAGCTTGGAGTCAGCTTCTAAGGATTGGGGTTCATGTTCTTAATAGTTGTTCATTGCTCATGAAGCCCAGTCCTTAGATGCTCGACTTCAAGCCCTAAAACCGGTGATGCTGATATGATATGCGAACAAATGGACAGATCTGAGGGATGTAGCCGAAGAAGGAGAAGAACGGGAAAAGAGCGGCAGAGGAAAGGAAGGAAAAATGGAGATTTATGTTGGGTTTTTTTTTGCTTTGTTTATATACTTATAAATTTATTTTATTTACAAAAGGGCCCCTAAAATTTCTTCCTTTTACAAAACGAGTTAATTGCAACTTGATTAGTATATAAAGATACCACGTCAGAAAATATCGGGGAAAGAAAAAGGGAAAAGAAATTGAGGGTTATATCCCTAAAAAAAGACTTGGGCGTCCCTTGGGGCCTAATTCTCTCTGGGAACATTCCGTCGTATTCCCGTCGGTATTTTATATGTAAAATTATATGTTTTAAATCCCAAATCTGACATTTACGCTGTCTGAAAAAACCTAAGTGGCCATAGCGAGAAAATGAAAGAGACAAGCGGTCTTCAGTGAAATCCTACGGAAATAAACATCTCTCAGTCGGATTTGTGTTGAAATTAGGCTTGAATCTGGGGTGATAAACATCATTTTATCGATTTTTTTTAAGTCAGCTAGCTGAAATCGCACTTGGGGCTTTTGGATTTTTGAACTGTGGAGGGCCTTGGTTTGATGTGGAGGGAATTGGGTTGCTGTGGAGAGCATTCTATTTCGAGGTTTACAAGGTATTACTCTGATTGTCCGAACTATTTAGGGTTTTAACGTGAAGTAATGTTTCAACTGATTTAGGGTTATTTGCGAGTTTTGCTGTTTTGATTGGTGGGGTGCTTGAATTTGTGACGCAATTTAGGGAAATAGTTGGGCCTTTTGAGCATACCTTCTTCTGCATTCCCTCTAGTGTGGAAATTGCTAAAACTGTTAATCAAGAATTTTCTAATGTTGAAGATTTTGTATGAATTGCAGCCTGTTCAAGATAATTTTTTTGGGTCTGTTGATGAACATAACATGTGATTTGAGGTGAAAGTAACTAAAAATTTGATGTGGGTTTTTGTTAGGTCTAAATGGGATTGATTTTGAAGAGGTGAGAATCGATCTCTCCAAGTGCCAGCATTTATCTCCTGAATTTCAAGGTAAATCGAACATTGAATTACCTTCAGTTATTTTTGTCCTGAATATCTAATTCTTAGTTTAGTTATTTAATTGACTGTTCTTTTTGACAGAAATACCCTGAAGAAAGTGCCTGCAATAACGGGTGGAAGGTTAAAGCTTTCTGAAAGGTGTCTTTACATACATGATTATTGAATTTTCATTTGTTCTGGGATTAATAATGTGTTGATGGGTGGATTAGTTATACTTCACCAGTCATAAAATAAGAGCTTACTAGGCTTTTTTTTTCTGCTTAATTAAGTGCTATGAACATTGGCTATTTAAATTTGCTCTTGTAAATACAACTAATCGTATGAAAGAAAACTTCATTAAAACAGATTGTGCATTCTTCTATTTCACACTTTTTGGTTTGTTTTAATGCAGCTATGCAATTCTGATCTTTTTGGCTTCTGTCTTCCCTGGAGTTCCTGATATATCATTGGTGAGTTCGATATTGTTTGATCGATTGTCTAAATAATATGGTTTGCAGTTTAACAACTCAAATATAAGTTTAAATAGGCTACAATTCTTCTAGAGCAAACCCTTTTTAAATATCTGTTGGTGAAATGTAAATATGGTTTGCTACTTTGTTGTTCTAGTTTTCGAATCAAGTTATTTGCTGCAATAATATGGTTTGCTGCTTTGTTGTTCCAGTTTTTGAGCGCAAAATGTTTTTGTGCAATGTTACAGATTTATTAGTTGAAAAAAATATTGTAAATTAAGCGTAGCCATTAAAACCTCTATAGTAAAGATATATAAAAACATATATATAATTAAATGAAATTTCTTACAAGTAGAAGTAATAATGAATATTTTAAACTTTAGTTGGTGAAAGCAAAGATAGGAATAAAATACTTGAAAATGTGTGATGGATGGATATCGAAAGTCAGATTTGATGAACTAACTGAAATCATGCATCAAAAATCCATGAAGAAAAGAAAAAAACAAGTTATATAGTTTGGTTTGTTCTTGATAATTAGTTTTAGAGCAGCTAATAATTTCAAAACTGTAACAATGCTAAATGCTACTTGTTATTTGATCACATAAAGTCTTCGAGTTATTGAGTAAAGATTTGCTTTTTAATTTTGTTGGCATTTATGATTTCATATAGGGGAAAATAAGTGTTGTGGGAGTTGCATAGCTGTTAGAAGTCTGTCATAGAGATAAAGACAGATCAAAGTGTTTCAGATTCGATCAAATTTAAGATCTCAGCGAAGGTATGTTTGGGCTTGTATCTATAAGTTATCCTTTCAACCAATTTATATTGTTTGATGCACCAGTTATAGATTGTAACCTAAAAAGTAATTTATAGTTGGTATTAACATACATGAATCTTTATATTTAAGATTCTTTCTTTTAAGTTATATAAGTTATCAAGTTATATACTTTTTATATAAACCAATAAAAGTAATTTATAGTTGGTATTAACATACATGAATCTTTATATTTAAGATTCTTTCTTTTAAGTTATATAAGTTATCAAGTTATATACTTTTTATATAAACCAATATTTCTTGGATTCCTTAGGGGAATGCTGTTGCTTTAAATTTTCGGCTTTTATATACAGATTTTCAACTCTGGAGCTTTAAAAATAACGGTTGGTTTGATATCTATAAGTGTTGAGTTGCACATCTTTAGTTGGCTTGTATCTGAATTTCTGTCTTTCTTGAAACAGGTATTGTTTGAATTGAGTACCAAAATGTATTGCTACATTTGATGCTTCTAAAAACGGGTTTTAAAATAAAACAGGAAAAACTGGTTATTTTATTTTCAATTTTGCAACGCTAAACCGACGGAATCCCGTCGGAAATACCGTTGGTAGAATAATCGATCCACCAACACAAAACCAACGGCCAAGCCCAAAATCGGCGTCGGGATATCCTACGGATCCAGCAAATAGTCCCGATCGAATTCTGACAGCTTTTCCCGTTGGTAAAGTCAAAATTGCATCCCACCGTAGCTCTGTCGGAAGGCCGTCGGTTACCCGTTGGTAATCTTTTTCCGACGGGAAACCAACTAGCCAGGCCGTCGAAATATTTATTCCGACGCTATGTTTTCCTACGGCCATTGTCCCGTCGGATGCCCGTGGGAATTCTCCTGAACCGATGGAAAACCGAAGGGATTTCAAAAAATCCCGTCGGAATTTCCTATCAGTTTTTGGGCAGATTTTTGTAGTGCTTTCACATGTTCTACTTTTATGGCAATATCATGGCGACTAGCTATCTTTTTAAAACCTAAGCATGATGAGCGTGGGATGAAGGAGCAGACCGGTTAGAAATAATGAATATTATTAGGGAGAATTACATCTGACTACCCTGTATTTAAACCTAATTACAACGCAATTCATCATTATCGGGAAATTACATTTTAGTCCCTAACTTTGAGAACTATTTATTTGGTCCTTAGGATTCCGTTATGTCATTCCAAAAATACCCCTGATATGTTGTTAAATTCGTGTTTATATTTATAAACTTTAGGGATGATTTTGTAATTTTGGTCATATTTCATTGTAATACTCATAAAATCAATCGTAAGCAGTATAAGTGTACTTTTACAAATTCCGTTAAGGGACCTCAGACCAAACTTTGAGAACTGTTTATTTGGTTCCTAGGATTCCGTTATGTCATTCCAAAAATACCCCTGATATGTTGTTAAATTCGTGTTTATATTTATAAACTTTAGGGATGATTTTGTAATTTTGGTCATATTTCATTGCAATACTCATAAAATCAATCGTAAGCAGTATAAGCGTACTTTTACAAATTCCGTTAAGGGACCTCAGACCAAACAAGATTTATAGAGACTAAAATGTAATTTCCCGATAATGATGAGCTGCATTGTAATTAGGCCTAAATACAGAGTAATTAGATTTAATTCTCCCTTATTATTATTCACACAATTGTTGGAGATTACAATATTCAAATTAAGTACATAGGTGCATTCCAATAACGACACGATATTTAGTACATTGGAAAGAATTCAGGTAGTATTAATGAAATGAACTTGGAAACATATTATTACTCTTATAGCATTGCTATGAGTGTGAAGACATATAATACGGATATGGACACGACGATACACATATAACGATACAGATTTATTTAAATTTTTTATGTAGGAAGTCTCGGACATGGTGTCCGTTAGTATTTAAGACATACAGAAACTAATGAATTAAAAATATCTTGATTTATTTTGATCATATCTCTATTAGATAATAACAATGACAAAGCAAAAATATTGATTCTTTTTTTCTAATATTCTGCGTGGAAAGTGTCGGTGGCCGATAAGTATATCCTACACAACACTCGCGACAAAATAATACTTTTAAAAGTGTCAATGGATTAGAGGCTATGACGTTCGTGTTTAAAATATACAGAAACAAATGAACTAAAAATAATATCTTGATTTGTTCTAATCATATCTCTATTAGATAATAACGATGATAAAGCAAAAATATATTTTCATAACAAAAATAAATTCCATGGTAAAATTTAATAGAAGTAATAATTTTTTCTGTTTGTTTTTAAAAAATATAGTATTATTTATTGATGTTGAATATTTGTATAAAGGCAAAATTGTTCAATCCATCGTACCGAACGATCCAACTTGTAATTTGTAGACACAGGCTTTTGCAAATCTCATCCTACAATGTTTAATTTGATGAAATTATAGGACAATTGTTGATCGGAGTCGGTGACGTACATGCCACTGGACACATGACATTTAGAAAAAAAAAAATTAAATATATATATATATATATATAACTATAACTTATTGCCTATGTTGCATGGACACGGACACGGCGACACGGACACGACACGACACGGATTTTTCAAAAATTTTAGGACACGAGACTATATTATATACAAATAAATATTTCATAAATATAATAATTTAAATTTATATTTCATGGTCATTCAAATTTAATTTCAAATCCAAATAAAATACATTCATATTTCAAAGTCATTCAAATTAAACATTCCATATCATTTATATTCTTAAAAAATAAAATAAAAAACTAAATTACGTTCAAATAATACAAAATAAAATAAAGTTTGGTGTATGGGTCCCCCTCTCTCTCTCTCTCTCAGCCATAAACATTTGATGAGACACACTCTCTCTCTCTCTCTCTCTCAGCCATAAACATTTGATGGGACACGGCCTTATGCCTTTTCAGAAATTTGCAGGAAAGTTCCTTTTCCCCTTTGATTACCTGCGTGAATAAATTCAGGAGCTGGTGTCGGACACGGCATAAGGCCGTGTCCGACACCGTGTCACTTTTTTTTTTTTTTTTAATTCCGACACGGATCAGGCGTGTCGGACACGTGTCGGAGCCGTGTCCGTGTCCGACACGTGTCCGACACTGCACGGGGTCAAATTTTGAAGTGTCCGTGCATTAGAGCTTATTGCACATATGCACCAGGCCACTACACCACGGGAATCAAACCGCGTAGCACCAATATCGTACCACTCCAGCGTAGCACTACTCACCACCATGACCCCCCACCATCATAACCCGACGGTATCCCATCTAGCACCACCACAACACTCCAACGCGACGTCTGACCACCATGGCACACCAACCCAGCTCCGAGCCTCCGACGCAACACCACCGCTACTCCTCGAGCGTGGATCTTTGTGTGTGTGTGTGTAAATCTGATTTTTTGTTTGTGTATGTGTGTAGATCTGATTTTTAATTTTTAATTTTAAAAAATTAATTAATTTGAAGGAGTAATTTAAGAAACCAAATTAATTCTTTGTATTTTGTAATGTTTGAAGTTAAATTTGAAGTTGTAGTGATTTTTTTTTATGGAAATTATATCCATGATTTAAGTAATTAGTCATTAAAATTAATTTAATAAATATATAGAAATATCAAATACATGCATATAATATTAATCTTACTTAATTAGTAGAAATATCAAAATTAATTCCATTCGGTCAAACTTGCCAAGATTAATTATTTTCTTTAGTTACTACTCTTTTTTACTTATTTTCCTTATTTTCATAAGCCAATCACATTTTTTTTATCTTATTAAAAATTTCAAAAAAATCATAAAATTCCACATCATCAAAATGTATAATAAAAAATCAAATATCATTATCAAATATATAATAGTATAGATTAGTGGGTCTTTCTTTTTTTTTTTTTGGTCAGAATTAGTGGGTCTTTCTTTTAACGGGGAATTTCCGAAAACTCCCCAAATGATAAGTCCAATTCCTTTTAGCTCCCCATTTTAAAAAATGATGTATTAAAACTCAAGAATCGCGTATCTAAAACCCCAAATGATGTATTTGAAATACAAGGAAAAAATCATGTATCTAAATCCCAGAATCGCGTATCTAAATCCCAGAATTACGTATCTAAATCCCAGAATCGTCTATCTAAAACCCCAAATGATGTATTTGAAAATGGGGAGCTAAAAGGAAGTTTTCAAACCCACGGGGAGTTTTAAAAAATTGCCCCTTCTTTTAATCTGCCATCATAGTATCGTACTTGTTTTATTCCTTTGTGAGGATTTTCTTACGGCATTCACGCACTGCTTTATTCCATATTATAATTTATTATGGTTATACATATTATAATTTATTATATTAGATAGGTGAGATTAAGCTATTTTATCGATTTTAATATCACTTAATTTTCTGTTAGTTATTAGAGATTATAGATTTTTGACAGATTTCGGGCCAAACACGTGAATATCTGAGCCCACGCGTAACCCCTCTTTTTCACAGATTAAATTCATTTTTTAATCGCGACAAGGGAAGTGCGATTAACTGAGATTACAGTTTTGACGCACTACTCCATTTTTTTTTCTCAATTTTTTCTCAAACAAAAAATTATGCTCTTGTTACTAAGTTATTTTCTTGTATCAAACATTAAATTAAGATAATCTAATCTTGCTTAATTTGAATTAAAAAGCCCAATGTATATTAACTCAAATTAAGTCACAAAAATTAATCTCATCTATCAAACGCTCTATAAGTGTATAACACTAATAAATATATAATACTTTACCAATGTATAACGTTTATAATTATATAGTATTTTACTACATTACATTTAGGAATAAAAACAGAACATATTGTTACAGAAAAACTTATATTCTTTGCCAAAAATATAATATTTATGATGTTTTGTGTATTTATTAAATTAAAAGAAATATAAAACAAAAAGAAACAAAAAAGCCAAAAAAAAAAAGGTTGCCATGCTGTATAGTGTATAGCTTGCTGAAGATTACACATAGTCCACGCGATAGTTACAGCGTTGCACATGGAAATAAATATGTTAATTAGCTTTTCAGAAAATTAAATTTATTAAATATATTTCTAAAATTCTGAACATATATTATATAAAATTAAACAATATCGATAAAATACTTATAATTATGTAATATATATTATATTCAATTTTTTTTAGCTCTTTGTACTTCTAAATAAATTAAACACGAAATATAAGTGAGTGAAACATGAGATTAAACATGATGGTGTAAAAGAAAGCAAAGTTCAGTTTTTCTTGAATTTGATCTCAGTATTACTTCCCATACTTGTGGTGTTGGAAACAAATCCTAATAATGAATCAGTGATGTGTCCATTTTAATTTATTTTGTTACCTTTTGTATATCGAATTAAAATCATTGCACAATTTGTGTGTAAAAAGAGAAATATATTTGGCCTCTTACGATATGATTGACATGTATGAATGAGGTGGAAGTAAAACGGACATTTTCACGTCCATTCTGAAACATTCGGTATAATTTATTTGAGTAAAATGGACATTTTCACGTCCATTCTGAAACATTCGGTATAATTTATTTGGTATATTGGTATTAGTCATGACTCTCCTTGAACATAATATATGTTATTATTCTCCTTGAACATGATATTAGTTATTACCAATGTTTAAAATGAATTATACGTTTCCTTATTCCAAAATTTTATGCATATACGAGCTGTTAAACAAACCAACATATTACTCAGAATCAAACTATTATTATAACCATGCTCCTAAGAGATTATAAGAACGAAATATACAAAAGATATAATTCGCACCTGCAATTCTAAAATTATCATTTATTTAGTGCTATGTTATATCGGATACTTATCAGTTGTTACATAGTAAATTTCATTTAAAAGAAGATTAGTATTGTCATTTTCATATATTCTTACATTTGTACTTGTGCTTCATAAGGTAACACATGCGTAGATAGAAATTTTTTAATGAAATGAAATGTGAAAAACAAATAAATTTGGCACTTTCAAATTTTCATCATAACCCACAAAAATAGTAGTAAAAGAGACGGACTTTACTTAATTTAGAGGTTTGAAATCTACTTATCAAAAGAAATTCTTAGGGAGAATTTTAGTTATGAGCCGACTCGAATCCAATTAAATGAGGGGTAATTCTAGCCCGAGCCTGGCTCGGCCAAACCGGTGTAATGAGGGGGCGAGTGTTTTACACTTGCTCTGTGGTTGGTGGAAAATTTAGGGAAAGTGACCAATCAAATGGCAAGTGTAACACACTTGCTCTCTAATTGGTTGGGGTTCGGCCGAACCTGGTCTGGGCTAGAATTTTCCTTAAATGAGATATAGAACTAAAATAATATAGTAAAAAACGAGGAATATCGTACTTATCAAAATTTATATACGGAGAAAAATAAAATAGATAACTTACATGGCATTATATATATATATATATATATATATATATATATATATAAATATATATATTCTAATATTCATTATTTAAAAAATATAATTTTTTAAAAAATATATTCTAATCGGATTGAATCTTTTACTAATTCGATTCATTCAATATTTACAATTTACATGGATCCAGAATTAAAAAATCTGTATCATACAGGAATCGACTTTTTGGCCAAAAAAAAAAAAAAAGAAAAGGAATCGACTTCAGTTTTGTTGCCGTCCCAGGTTCCTTTATCGGATCCAAAGTCGAGTTTTTCTGGTCAGGCCTGTTAAACAGCCCTTGAAACATTGGAGTAGTTTTTCTGGTGAGACCCATTAAATTTTAGCCCCCCCAAAAAAAAACGGGGCAATTTTTGAAAACTCCCCATGAGTTTGAAAACTTCCTTTTAGCTCCCCATTTTCAAATACATCATTTGAAGTTTTAGATACAGGATTCTTGGATTTAGATACGCAATTTTGGGATTTAGATACGCGATTCTGGGATTTAGATACATGATTTTTTCCTTGTATTTCAAATACATCATTTGGGGTTTTAGATACGCGATTCTTGAATTTTAATACATCATTTTTGAAAATTGGGAGCTAAAAGGAATTGGACTTATCATTTGGGGAGTTTTCGGGAATTCCCCGAAAAAAAACCCCATTATGGCCCAGTGGCAACTACTTGAATCGTGAAAACAATCAGCACGCTTTTAGTGTTTAGTCACCCTCAATAAGTTAAATGATTAAAATTACCTCATGCAGCATTAAAAATTATGTGATCAACTTAATATATATATGTGTGTGATTGTTTGAACATATATTATTATCTCAATTTTCTTTTAATTTTATTATATTATTTAATTTAATCAAAAATTTTATACATAAAATGTCAAGTAAATAAAATATTTATATGAAAATTGGTGAAGCTTTTGAAGAGTTTTAAAATGTTTTAAAGGGAGAACAAGACTGGCTGTCGTCTGCTCCGACAAAAGGTAATTAAGGGAAAAAGTGCTAATTCTAAACTTTTAGGGGTTAATGTCGAAATAAACGTTGTTTAGGGTGTAAAGTTCAATTTATCACATTTGAAGTACTCAATGTAAAATAAAAGGAAATTAGTCACTGAAGATGTGGAAAGTTCAGGAAATCAGCTCTTGAGCTGATACAAATCAATTGGAGTTCAAAGCGTAATGGCGAAGTGGCCGCCGAAATGAGCAAATGCGGCGCCGATTTTCGCTTTTGTTCAATAATTTTTTCTGAGCGTAGCAGTTTGTGGCGGATTGGGTGTTTTCCGGCCAGTAGAAGGAGTTTCTGACGGAGAGTTCGCCGGCTATGGGTACTTCAGTTGTCAATCTGCAGTTTATCATCAAGCCATTCGCACATAAAGATTCTTGGTAAAAAGATTTGATCTTTGTTATTTTGTTATGTTTGCAGATTATGATTTACCTGGTTATATGACTGCGTAATTATGTGCTGTGTGAGGTTGATGGAGCTTGCACTTCATTAATACGGTTAATTTGGGTGGATACGAGAATTGTAAGTGCTAATAGCTATGATCTCTCTAACCCATCCCAGTTATAGAGATTGTTAGAAACAGGGAAACATACAGTTCATAATATGGTTAATTTGAGGAGATACAGAAATTTTCAGCTGTTAATAACCATGTTCTGTTTGTCATGTAAATAGTTTATTGACCTTGATAGAAACAACGGAAATTGCATCTTGTAATGCCCAGGATTCACATTCTTACTCATGAATTGCTATCAAATACTTTATTCTAGCTATGTTATACATTTCTGTTAATTTCTTTATCTTTAGACCCATTCATTTCCTCACAGTTGGGGAAATATTGTTTTCGTTAGTCCTAACATTGGATAATAGTTAGTTACCTAATGAAAGCATTGCTTTTTTTCTTACTTCTTCGACATATGGATTCGAAGAAGTTCCTCACCAATGCTTTATATTGAAGAAAGTGGAGTAAGCATGGCTCCTTAGGCTGCTTTCATGTTTATGGGGTTTAGAACGTACTCCACATAGATTACTAGACATTACTTAATTTTCTTGCTTATTTCTTTCCTTTTTTGGGCGTGAATCATTGATTCACTTTCTTTGTGGTCAATTAGTTGGATTCTTCTATTGGCTAGTCAGAAGCTCGTTTTTGTTATACCTTTGACGGTGCAGTTTCATACTCCATCAACCTCATTTTCATGCAGTTTTTTTCATTTTCTCCAATTTTGAGAACTTACATATCCTAAAGTTGTTATTTTATATTGCTAGCCGCAGTTCGAATCCTTCTTTTGAGGCTGTGTTCTTAGTATTATTCATAATTCGGGTTTTCTTTTTGGATGAGGAAGATTAACTCATACAATCCTCAGTAGCACTTCCATTTGTCCTGAAGACCGAAAAAGACAACACCAATCACAGCTTATTTCTTCGAGCGGAGAGCAGACGGGAAAACAAGTATGCCAAAAGCTCATAACAATCGGGATCGCACAGTTATGCTCAATCAACACCTTTGCATAAATAAGAAATTCAAAACAGACGCGTTGATTACTTGATTCTCTCTTCTAAAACACGAATCAGCACAACATGAAAACTTAATCATCATCATTCCACAACAATCAACATTCAATCATCCCATTAAACATGCATAATTTCCGATACACAAAAAAACCATAACAAATCATATAGATCAATGTAGCACCCGGAATGTCGAGATGCCACACCCCACGCACTATAAGTTGATCCACATACGAAATGGATAGTCCGTACATGAACCAACCTATAGCGAACGGGTGACAATTAAAAAAAAATACCACTAGCTAGGCGGGATTAACCCTCAATTAATACCAACATGCACGATTACAAAATAGATGTTGGGTCCAGCCCATTTTCTTTTGTTGGCCCAATAATAATAATATTAAAGCCCATGAGAACCCTTTTGTCTTGGTATAAATAGGTTTCCTTTTTTGCTTTCAAATTGAATTGAGGAGCAGCAGCCGTGTCTTTTACCGAGAAAAGGGAAAAATATTTTCTGCACTTTTTGTCCAGTTTTTTGGGCAGTGACAGCAACTTCGCGCGGACGATCAGGAGGTCATTTGTGGTCCGATCGAGCTGATTTTCGGACAGCAGGTTCCTAACTCATCGAACTTGAAAGTGAACGGTGGAGATTGGATTTGAAGCACTGTAAGTAGGGTTTTTTGGTGCGTGAACAGTGACTCGAATTTCGGCTTATTTTGGTGTCTTTTTCTCCTTTTGTGTTTGGTTCGTGTTTGGAGTTAGATATATTGGTGTTTGAACCGCTGTAATTTTACCTCGTATTATAGTGGATTTGTTTTTAGGTCCCGTAGGCCTCGTGGTTTTTACTCTTCGATTTGAAGGGGTTTTCCACGTTAAAATTCTCGTGTCTCTATACTTGGCTGATTGTTTATTGGGCATTTGGAGAGGAGTTTGAATTTCCGCTGCGTACACTCGGTTTTGGTGTATCCCTTTCCTATTAGAGTGGTATCTAGAGCCTTATTGGTTCTTTTGTCGGTGTGACCATGGAGATGAGTACAAGTAGGATGATAACTTTGAATGGATTAAATTATCATCTATGGAGTAATAAGATGAAGGATCTCCTCTTTGTTAAATCTTTGCACTTGCCTGTTTTTGCAACTGAAAAGCCCGTATCTAAAACCGATGAAGAATGAGATTTTGAGCACAAACAAGTTTGTGGGTTTATCAGACAATTTATTGAGGAGAATGTTTACAACCATATTCAACACGAGACACATGCAAGAAATTTGTGGGAGAAGTTACAGAATTTGTATGCATCGAAGACAGGAAACAATAAGCTGTTTTTGCTTAAGAAGATGATGCAGTTGAAATACAAAGAAGGCACTTCTATTGCTGACCACTTGAATGATTTTCAAGGTGTTCTTGATCAGTTGACAGGTATGGGCATTAAATTTGATGATGAAATTATCAGACTTTGGATTCTTGCCACTTTGCCTGATTCTTGGGAAACTTTTCGTGTTTCACTTGTTAACTCTTCGTCTAATGGTGGTATAACCGTTGAGCATGTGAAGAGTAGTGTTTTGAATGAAGAGATGACACGAAAAACTCAGCATTCGTCTCAACCCGAGTTGTTGGTTTTAGAGAATAGGGGGAGAAGCCAACATAAATATATAATAAAGGTAGAAGCAAAAGTCGAAGCAAGTCAAGGTCAGGATGGAAAGAATTTAAATGTGATCATTGTGGTGAACCCGGTCATATCAAGAAATATTGTTTTAAATTGAAGAAAGAGCGTAGAGGCAATCGTGAAGGGCACGATAAGAGAGACCAGGATAAGAATGATCATGTTGCTACTGCTACTTCCAATGATGATCTTATTCTTGCATATGATGACAACGTTGTTGTCGTAGCCAGTGATGATTCCAGTTGGGTTATTGACAGTGGTGCCTCATTCCATGTGACATCAAGGAAAGATTTCTTCACTTCCTATACTTCTGGTGATTTTGGAGTTTTGAAGATGGGGAATGATACGGTGGTACCGGTAGTAGGCATTGGGACTGTTTGTTTGAAAACCAACAGTGGGTCGAGTTTGGTGCTTCATGAGGTTAGACATGCACCTAATGTTCTTTTGCACCTGATTTCAGCAGGAAGGCTCTTCTTTGGTAATGGTCAGTGGAATTCTCTGATGTTGATTTTGTCATTTTATTGCTTTATGTTGATGATATGCTCATTATTGGTCACAGTGCTTCTAGAATTGACAGGTTGAAGAATGAGTTGAGTAAATCTTTTGCCATGAAAGATTTAGGACCTGCGAAGCACATTCTTGGCATGAGAATTTCTCGTGATAGAAATGCCAAGAAGTTGTGGTTGTCTCAAGAGAAGTATATTGAGAAGGTGATTCAGAGGTTTCACACGGATAAAGCCAAAGTTGTAAGTACTCCTCTTGATGGACATTTTAAGCTGAGTAGTGCACAGTCTCCTTCTAATGATGAAGATAAGAAGGACATGCAAGGTGTTCCCTATGCATCCGCGGTTGGAAGTTTGATGTATGCCATGGTTTGTACGAGACCGGATTTGGCTCATGCAGTTGGCAAAGTTAGTAGGTTTCTCTCAAATCCGGGTAGTGAGCATTGGAATGCTGTGAAATGGATTATGAGATACCTCCGTGGCACTATAAATTTGAAGCTTTGTTTTGGGTCTGGGAAACCGATGTTGGTTGGCTATACAGATTCGGATTTAGCTAGTGATTTGGACTCGAGAAAGTCTACCTCTGGTTATTTGATTACTTTTGCAGGGGAAGCAGCGGCTTGGCAATCTAGACTGCAAAAATGTGTTGTTTTGTCTACTACGGAAGTTGAGTTTATTGCAGTCACTGAAGCTTGCAAAGAATTACTTTGGATGAAGAAGTTTGTTCAAGAACTTGGATTTTCACAGTCAAAGTATGTTTTGTTTTGTGATAATCAAAGTGCAATACATCTCAGTAAGAATTTGAGTTTTCATGGTAAGTCGAAACATATTGATGTGAGATATCATTGGATTCGAGATGTTTTGAATTCCAAGTTGATTGAGCTTGAAAAGATTCACACTGATGACAATGGTGCTGATATGTTGAAAAAGGTGGTGAGTCGTGATAAACTTGAGGTTTGTGCTAGGATGGCGGGTCTCAAGTTTGAATGATTAAATGGTGGTTTGTCTCCTTTCTCGACTTGGACTGGAGGGGGAGATTTGTTGGGTCCAGCCCACTTTCTTTTGTTGGCCCAATAATAATAATATTAAAGCCCATGAGAACCCTTTTGTCTTGGTATAAATAGGTTTCCTTTTTTGCTTTCAAATTGAATTGAGGAGCAGCAGTCGTGTCTTTTACCGAGAAAAGGGAAAAATATTTTCTGCACTTTTTGTCCAGTTTTCTGGGCAGCGACAGCAACTTCGCGCGGGCGATCGGGAGGTCATTTGTGGTCCGATCGAGCTAATTTTTGGACAGCATGTTCCTAACTCATCGAACTTGAAAGTGAACGGTGGAGATCGGATTTGGAGCACTGTAAGTAGGGTTTTTTGGTGCGTGAACAGTGACGTGAATTTCGGCTTATTTTGGTGTCTTTTTCTCCTTTTGTGTTCTAGTTCGTTTTGGATCGAATCGGTGTTTGGAGTTAGATATATTGGTGTTTGAACCGCTATAATTTTGCCTCGTATTATAGTGGATTTGTTTTTAGGTCTCGTAGGCCTCGTGGTTTTTACTCTTCGATTTGAAGGGGTTTTCCACGTTAAAATTCTCGTGTCTCTATTCTTGGTTTTGTTTGGTTGATTATTTTTCTATCCTTGGTATACTTGGCTGATTGTTTATTGGACATTTGGAGAGGAGTTTGAATTTCCGCTGCGTACACTCGGTTTTGGTGTATCCCTTTCCTATCAATAGATACATAAGGTACATTTCTTCATTATTCACGAGTTTACCTACATCATATACATATGTGCCAAATGTCAAAAGGATTTATGAACAAAATTACACCAACATGAAAGTGGAAATGCTAGACTCGAAATAAAAGACCCGACTCGATCCCACCTAGCACGAACCCTGCAAACTTGTAAAATGTGATGTGTCAGTCTATGAAAGACTGAGTGACGGGTTTAAATAAATAATAGCGCACATATCATGCAAGTTATAATCTCGGGTAAGGTTTTATAAAAGGAACAATATAAGTTCAATATTAAGATAGATCTCGCCCGAGACTACAACTATCCAATTTAACAATATCAATCAATCAATTCACTTCAATTCAATCAATGGCCCGGCGAGTGAGGGCAATTCTCCAACCTTACACCAATAGTGAACATTACCATGATTAAGTTATAAACGGTTAAGTGATCATGCAATCAATTACAGTGCACAAGTAGCAATTTCACGATCTCCTTCTCCCTCCAGGTGATGGTGGGATTGCAAGACCCCACCACCCAATCACGGTGAGCATAGGGTTCATGAGTCCCTATGCCCGGAACTCCTTCCCCCACTAATCTACTAGTGGGTTCAGGGGGCATCCCAAAGTTGTGAGGATAGTGCAAGAGTTACCCGTTAGCCCTTGCTTCATCGGTTGACTCAATACACTATCCTCGGGCCCAAGTGAATACAACATGCTTACTCGCATGTCACGAAATCATTTGCAATCACGAGAGGTTTTGAGAAAGATATTTAGATATATATATATTTACGTTTTGGCCAAAAACATCACATAAGGGTTGTACAGGTTCTATATGTCTAATAATTAAACCTCACCTGTGCCGACAATACAACAAGGATACAATTATGAAGCTTCCTCCTCGTCACCGTGAAGACGATCTGTGCAACAAGGACAAGTGTTCGTGAGACACGACTCAAATGAACCATTTAAGACGCACGGCAAAGTCATGGATCCATATATCATGCAATAATAATTAAGGAATGTCAAGTGGGAGCATAATTGTCAATAAAACAAGTATATATATCATATAAGTCACATACGGGAGCCAGGGAAGTGAAAGTAATGCAATAAGAGAGGTTTTGGTGAAGTTTGGCAAAAATGGACAATTTTAGGAAATGCACATGCTGAGGGAAAACTAGAATATCTTTAATTCTAGAAGTGGGAATTGAGTTTTTTTATTGGGTATGAAACTAGACACAAAGACCTTTCCGATGATATATGGCACGTTTTCTAGTTCAAATCGAGGAGAAAATGGCATAAGCTTAAAGTTAGGCGAGTGCAGTTTGTCGAGAAAGTGGCGACACCTAAAATAATTGATTATAACTCTCAAACTAGAAAATATATTGAGATGATTCTAATTGGAGGTTGTTCTAGACTTCAAGAGGTTTCCGTGGCTTCAAAAATCAGGTCAATCGGAGTTCGTATGAGGGAGAAAAGCCCATTTGAAATTGGTCTGAAAGTAGAAATGGGCGTGTGAAAACCTCCTGTAACAGTGCCAAACGGGTGTTCGGTGCCTGAACTAGAAAGCCACACGGGCGTTTGGGAGTATTCTGTCCGAAAAACAGGGGAACAAACAGGGGAGTCGCGGGAGTTGGCTCCCAAGCCATATAAACACCAAATCAATGCAAGAAATCAACTCAAATCTATTAGATAACATGTATATAACTTATATACTTCATTTATACCTCAAATAGACCATCAATATGCATCAATCAACAAGAAGTCATCATGTAAAACCCATAAAAATCATGTCATCTAATCTCCCATGTAAACCAAGATTTCATGCAAGCTATGAAGTGTAATACTCCTAAACATGCTTCTAATCACTTGTAAACAAGTTATCACATAATAATCCTCAAACCTTACTCCACCTATGATCCATGAATTCATGCTAATTCATAATATACCTTGAGATGAGAAAGAAATGGATGAAATGATGAGATGAAGATGATGCTTCCACTTATAAATTCTTCCTTGGATTATAGCTTGAAATTTGAGATGAAATCTTCCCTTCCCTTCCTTGGTGTTAAAATCGTGATATAGTGTGTGTATGTGTGTGAGATTGATGATGACATGTGTAGATGAAATGAGAGATATACATATATTCCAAAGTCTTCCAACAAAATGGATGAATCATCACATTTTGCAATTAGGTCTTCAAGTTATTTTAATTCATTCAATCAAATATCATTCCATGGAATATGATCAAATGACTCTAATTCATTTCATGCAATCAAGTCCACATTTTTAAGAAATCATCAAGTAAGGTCATATATGAACAATTACTCACATTATCAATTAATTTATATAAATCTCATATTAACAATAATTTCATATAAGTTTATGAAAACTTAATGCATATAATGTTATGAAAATTATAATTTAACATATAATGATTGAATGGAAAAATCGGGGCGTTACAATCAATAGCAGTTGTTGTCTTCGACAAGCTAGAATTTTAAGCTCACCGTGAAACAGACGATGAAGTCCATACGCCAATTCACAGCTTATTTCTTCGAGCGGAGAGTAGACGGAGGAGTCCATGCGGCGGCGGGCGGGCGGGCGGAAAATTTCTTTTTATCGGCAGGAAACAGAGAATTTGAGGCACTATTTCGGTGGAAGGGTTTAAGCTTAGGAAGCTCAGCAACTGAAAAATAGCAAATGACATAATTGCAAATTGAGTCCTCCTACTTATAGAATAATAACAGTTTGATTCTTGTTTATTTATTTCGTGTGACAATTTTAATTTTCTTGTTTATTGTAATTTGTACTTAATTTAGCCTACTAAGTTATTTATTGTAACTAGTGAAACAAACGTGCGTTGCACGTTTAACCTTTAGTTTATTTAAATAAGGTTGGTTATTATATTTATTAAATAAATTAAGGTACTAAAAGTATTCACATCATGTTTTTTTTTTCTCTCGATACGTGTTTAATCCAAGTTTTCCAAAGTTCATGGAGTATATTTCACTAATAAAAATTAAAATTTTCTTGGGTGCTTTTCAATATCCTCCGTCATCCATTTCACCATCATGTTCGAATCAATCTCCACATTATTCTTTGAGAAGTGCCCTCTTCCAAGCTAATGTCAAATCCCTCATGTAAACCCAATAACTCTGCCACATTTATTGAATCTTTACGAAGATTCATAGTGTATCCTAGCACTCATCTTTCGTTGTCATCTTGAATGACCTCCCTAGCCGAATCCCTTATCAAATTTATTCCACGACTACTCAATGAATATTTTATTTTGCTTGTGTCTTTTGTCCTCATTGATTAGTATTGAGGCATCAGATAACTCTTTAATGTGGCGAAAAATGGCGCTCTTAGACTTCACAATATTCTGATAGCTCCACCAGTTTCATGCTTTCTAAAGATTTCAAAGCGTCAAAATTAAAACAATTCACTCTGAACATTCTGATAATACGCCGATTTGAATTTTGCTATTAAAGCTCTCTTTGAGCTCGTTCGACCCTCACAATCCACAAAGATCAATCTATGCATTAACAATCTTTTCCCACACCCACAGTGCCAACAAATAACTTCTCAACACGCGCTCCAGATCTTCACATCCTGTGCAACATGTACATACATTACATCCCCCAAAATTCTAGTCATACTTCAGTACATTTATGAGCAAGCTATTATGTTGGCAAAGCCACAAGAAAATTTTGAACTTTTGGGCCAAGGTGATTTTCATGTTCATCTCCGATTTTCACATATGTCTCATCCTCCATAAACAGACTTAGACCGTTTTATAGGAAAATTTATTGTTAACCGACCCAATACAGAGTTTCTAATCTCCATTATCATGCAGCGCAATTTGGACGCTAAGCATCTTAGTTATCTCTTTCTTAGGCAGTACTATTTTCAGCTTATTAAGGTTCTAGTTTTTATCCGTGCCAATGAAATTACATACCGTAATTAAGTTCTTTATCCTTCTCATTAATGTTATTTGCAATGATTTTGGTGAGTTTTCCTTGTGATAATCATCTATCATTCCATAAAGACACCTATTCCATAAATGGTTCCACCATCTGAGTGCTTCTATCAATCCCATTCCATGTTCGAGAAGCTATAAGTTGAGGCACTTGTCCAATGACACATAAGGTGCGAACAATACATGTGATTTGCTGAAATTCAATTTGAGGCCCGGTGTCTTGCAAAACACCTCAACCACACAACGGATGCACATCGCTCCATCCATAGTAGATATGCAAATCAAGTGAGAGATGTGAGGGTCTTTTTGACATACCATAATTGACTTTCAATGTCCGATTGAAATAGCCTTCTCAATCATATATGAAATGCCCCAACCACATTTTAAATACATTTTGTTCCATCTACAGTAGTTTTAGCTCCTAATATTACATTGTTCATAAAAAGCAAGTGTGAGATGTGATATCAGACATACCTTAATTAGCTTCTAGTGTCCGACTAAAATATCCTCCTAAATCATATACGTAAGTTGTTCCATGTAGAGTACAAATAAATAAGGCGTGAGTGATTACCTTATCTAATGCCACACATCCATAGATCATCGGTTGGTTTACTATTCCACAAAATCTCCGGTTGTATCCCCTCCATTTTGCTCTACTGATATTGATGATTTTTGTATGGAATTTGAAGAAAGTTAGATTTTCTTTAGAACATTTCACTAAGCTTTGTTGTATCATTTTCAAGATTAAATTTTAGCACTATCCCCTTTTTTTTCTTTCTTTGGAGTGATGTATCGTTCATAACACTTTTTGAAACATCAAGATATTGTAATGGGTGTCTCGATCGAGAAAAAAACTATTCTGGTTTGGGCTCACAATTTCTTTGATATACGACTTAAACGGGGTATAATCATATTCGTCATCATTTTGAACAATACGTTACACAACGTAATGGGCCGAATCTCGTTTAAAATTTTGGAGAATTAACTTTCAAAATCAGATAAATAAACATCTGATAAGCCTTCTTGGGAATTGATATCTCTCTATGCAATTATTGATGAATTTTACCACCGCGTCTCTTACTATATCCTAATAGGTTTGAAAAAAGTAGGCTCGAAATAATAGGTGATGTGGGGATTATAATGGATAGCGTTTTGTACAGGTACATGCCACCTTATCGTTGGTGCAAGCTAATACCAACACCCATCACCTTTTCGATAGTATATCCACTGAATAGTTTGGTGTAGTACTCCCAAATGTGTGCTTTAGTTGGTCATTATTGGTTACTCATTTATCTTCTCGTTATGGTTGGGTGAAGCCTCTTTCTTCTCGTTATGGTTGAGAGATAAAAGAAACGTTTATATTTATCCCTAAATCGGAGTCAATTAATTTTTAAGTGATCTTAAAACTAAATAATCTCTTCTTCTTGTAATAGTTAGTTATATTCTGTCATCAATTATTTCTCCAAATCTTTCGAATATTTACATTAATTTCTCATACATAATACTCTAGAATTTTTTTTTATTTTTTTTTTCGCTTTTTCGCACACATTGAAAACTGTTCAATGATCATTGTTCTAGAACAATGACCCAAAGTCCTATATTTAACACTTTGTCATGTCCTTTATAAATATATTTGTAAATTTCACAATTTCACTCTAAGAAAATCCCAATGTTAATGTGAGAATTATAACTTAATAAGAGATATGGATTATAGGGTACTACAAATTGGTTATAAAGTTGTTTATTGCGATCTTGGACCATCAGTGCGATTCTTCTCCTTCTACAGATCGGATATCCATCTTTACCTTGCGTTCTGTTTTCATAATATGAACATGAGTAACGATATTTACATTCTCCATCCATCATACAAAAATTATTTAAGTTATTTCATCTACATTATTTTGCACCATGTGTTTTATAACTCACTCATAAAGTTGGAGATTAATTCTTTTCCTAATAAAAAAATTTTACACAAAAAATCGATCAAGTTGATTGTGTGCTCTAATTTTATATTTTAACCCAAAAACTATCAAAATATGAGCATATGACAACCATTTCTTTTGAAACTTGATTGTATGAATATGTCCAACCACATTTTCAGACATCTCCTTACTGAATAAGTGATATTTTAAATTTTGTAACTTTTCTCAAAAAATTTATGACGTCTTTCAAATCATGATCACTAAATGATACAATTAACAACTGATCATTGAGTGACATCATTATTGAATCAAAATATTATTTGGGTTTGTCCTTAATTTGGTATGTGCGTCAATATACATCAAAATCAACTATTTTTTCTTTTAAGTAACTATTTTTTATCTCTTTTTAATTCTCTATTTGCTATTGATCTTGCATTCCATTTTTTTATTTATATTTCTCTAACGAACACTATTTAAGATTTATATTAATATTTTACTATTTATTTTATATATATAGTAGAAATAATTAAAAGAGTAAATTAATATAGAAAAAACTCAAGGAATGTTTAATTGAACACCATAAAAATAATTTATAAAATTAAATTATATCTTATTTTTACATGCACACATATTAAGTTTCCTTAGAATTCTTAATTTAAAGTAACTTTGGTCTGACGATCTACAATTCTAAATTGTGGTATATATTAGATGTAAGAAATTAGAAACCCTATTTATACTATTTAATATATATAGACTATGTTAATTATCCTATCTAAATAACATTTACACATTTAATTTATATTTTATTATATAAACGAATGAAATATTATATTGTTAATTATATTTAAATAATTATAATTATATTAATATTAGTTAATTGAAAATTATTTTATATAAATTATTCAATTATATTATTTTGATAATTAGATATGTTTATAAAATTATAATATGATTATAATTAAAGAAAGTTTATGAACTTAGATAATTAGAATTATGGAGTTATATAATTAGAATTACATTAGGATTGATTTATTGAAACTTATCTTATTTAACTCATTCAATTTAGATCATATTTTATTTTAATTAATTATCAAATTTTATTAAAATTATAAAGTGAATTAATTTAATGTTTTCCAATTCGTTAGATATATCTTATTATAACATTTTAAATTATAGAGTTTTAAATTAAAAAATAGACAACTTATATTATAAGTTTTGAATACAATTAACTAATATATTAATAGGGTTAATTAAAGATAGCTCCCACGGGAGTATTAGAAACTATAACTTGTGATCCTCTTAGTTAAACGATTACACATACACCCATTAAGGAGTTCGAAAATTACACAAAACACCCATGAATTAAGGTTCTTTTAAATATTTTATGACATCATCAAAATTTTAACTTGATTTTCCTATTTTGACCCTTCATTTAGTATATATTTGAATTAGTATTGAAAATTTAAATTTAATAAATTAAATCATTAATTAATATAAAATAATATGATATTGTCATTTTAAATATTAAATTATATATATAGGAAATCTAAATTTAATGGATTAAATATAATATTAGAAAACGTAATATATATATATATATATATATATATATAAAGTGACAATATAAATTTATATATATATAATAATGTAATATTTATATATGTTATATATCTTACATATTACATATCAGTATGTATGAATATACATGTATATTGGCGTGTTATATATATATATATGAATGAATATATATATATATATATATATATATATATATATATATATATATATATTGTCGTGCGGTGGTGGTGTAATTAATATATATATACATAAATATTACTTTATTATTTATATTTATTATATATTATAACTCTATATAACATCATTTTTTAAATATTATATTTAACCCATTAAATTTGACGTGGCACGTACCCGCTGTCGAGTTGGGCCAATCACCTTGCTCCACGTGTACGATCGAAGGTCATGACTCGGTCGCGATTCGATCGGAGCTTACCTCTCGACCATCATGTTCGAAGACCCATTTACCCCACTTAAGTTACCCCGTAGACCGTCGACCCACAGTCGGGCCTCCAGGCCGCTACGGGCGACCTAGACCCCTCGACCGGCCAGCACACTGTTCCACTAACAGGAAGGAGTGGCCGACCACGCATTTAATGCACGGTCTTAATGGGGCACCTGTCAGCTCCCCACGCCAACACGTCGAGGCGGTAACTTCTCTCTCTTCACAGTATAAATAGTCCCTCCTCATTTATTGCACGGTAAGTTTTCTCCAACAATTCATCCCCTTACAACTCAAGTGGAATCTTTAGCAGACTCGGGCCCCACGGTCGGATTAGCCAGATTCGGAGATCAAACAGAGGACATATTGTGAGATCAAATGACCTTCGGAATCAGATACCTCCACGTCCCGGTCGACCAGTTAGTAGACATCGAAGCGAGAGCCAGGGGTCGCATAGCTATTCTCCCAGTCGATCCTACTCTACTCGGCGTGAACGATCCAGATCACCCCGGCGTACACCGTCGATCCCCCGACCGGCCCGACCGTGGAGATATCGCAGCGAAAGAGAAGCTCAATCTCCGTTTTGTGACTCAATCATTGAGTCCACCACCAATGAAAAGATCCCCACTGGGTTACCCACATATAACGGATCGATTGACCCGGAAAAGCATGTGTCACGCCTCGAGATGCAACTCAGTATGTTCGGTCACTCACCTAACATTTGGGCTAAACTCTTTGTCACAACTCTTGACGGCCCAGCTCTGGAATGGTTCTCGAGACTCCCTCCTCGATCCATACCTACATACAAGGTTCTGGTGGATCGATTCAAGGCTCAATTCTCTGCCATGAAGGGAGATAAGCTACCTCCGACCTACTTGTATACCATCAAACAGACTCCTAATGAATCACTTCGAGATTTCTTCACTCGCTTTTCACAAGCAGTGGTCAAAACAGAGGAACCGAGCATCGACCTCTTAAGACCTATTGTTCACAAGGCTTTGGTCAACATCGAAGCTGCTCGATATATCTTCTTGCAAAAGCCAAAGAATTTAGCAGATGTCCAAGCAGCCGCTTGCGATTGGATGCAATTTGAGGAATTGGAGAGTTCCCAGAGAAGTCCGATTCCCGGTCGAAAGACGGATGTTAATCGACCCATCAAGCAGGACGTCCGTCCCAAGAACGAGGCACCGACGGGATCCACCGCTCAAAAGCATTATACGTAATTGTCGCGACCGCTTGATGAAATTTACAATGTCATCGATCTAGCTCTTCTGAAAAAACCTAAACCGATGCGAGAGACTCCCAAGATTCGAGAGAGCAACAAATTCTGCAACTTTCATCAGCAGAAAGGGCACAACACTTCCGAGTTCAACGCATTGCGCGATGAGATCGAACGTCTAATTAAGGGAGATCACCTGCATGAGTTTGTGAAGAAGATGGATGACAATGCTCGGAATCGAGACCATCTCGATAGGTCGCCACCCAAGCAACGACAAGCCAAGCCTCCAACAGAGCGTGACCCGCATAACCGACCATGTCTGTGACGCCCCGTATTCTCGAAGGGCGTCCTGACGACATTAACAAGTAAGTCTCTACACTTGTGTGTGTTTAATTTAAGAGTTCTTGAATTATGTGAATTAACGTAAATTCAATTTAATATGTGTTCATTCGAATTATTCTAAGATTAATTATCAACTTGATTAATTACGCGCATATTTAACCCTAACTATCTAATTTAATTTAATTCAAATTTATTCCATGAAATAATTGTTAAATTGATTTTAAATCAATCATGTTACTTAACTTGTTTAATTTCGATTTACTTGAATTCCTTGAGATTAATTATCAATCATGTGTTTACGAAGTGTCGTTAAATTGTACGAAAGGTTTCTAAAATTAAATTGACTTAAACTCTAATTGGTAAATCCCTCTCTTTCATTTTAATTTATAAAATTAATTCGGAGCTTGAATGTTTATTCGTAACTTTACCAATTTTATTTACGATTATTTGTACGCGATATTTCTCTTTGCTACGCGATAAGGATACCCGGTTGTATATAGCTTGTGCACAAGACACATTTCTCCCAATCTCCTTTCTCTCTCTCTCTCCTCTCCCACTCTCTCTCCCGCGGTCACTATGTGCGGCTTCGGTTACGAGCCCATAACTCGATCGTTTCTCGACGAAATTCAACAAACAAATAGTCCATTTCTATTATCTCGGCGAGACGTACGCAAGAGTACCAATTTCACGACCTAATGACGAACGGTGTTGGAGTTATGGCCGGATTTCAGTAGCAGCGGCGGAGCTGTCAGACCGCCGCCACTTCGCCGGCGTTTCGCGGAGGTTTCCGGCCCTCCTCTTGAGACACGCGCCCAAGACCCAGTAAGAGGACATCCCGATGCACCGTTTGACGTTGGCGGCACGGCCATCCGGGTCGCGACGGCGTCGCACACGCCGCCTGAAGCTCGCGGCGGCGGCGCCCGTCACTGTAGAGGCCCGATTCCGCCGCTTCCGGCGGTGGTTTTCGACGAGGCTTGATGGTTTCCAAGGTTTTTCGACCACCTGAGTTCATTTTTGGCATCAATTTCACCAGATCTTATCTGTAGGTGGTGGTTCCGGCGATGTGGATGGCGGCAGAATATTCGGCGGCCAACGGGGGCCTTTTCCGGCCATCTTTTGGCCTCGGGCTCTTCACGAAAGTTGTTCGGAACGGCGAGAACTAGTGGCCATTGATCACGCGACTCCAGATTTGGCCGATTGGTGGCGGATCGCGGCAGCATAGCGGCGGTGTAACGGTGGCGCTAGCTCCGAGGATTTTTCCGGCGAGCTACCTTAGGGCTTTCGAAGAGCTCGTCATGGGTAAGACAACGTTTCTTTCGGATCATATTTTGGTTCACCGGTTTGGAAGTAATTTGAGTTTGAAAATTTTAGGGTTTTCGTTTTCTTAGATCTGAAATTGGAGGAGATTGACTTGGAATTTCCAGAAATTGATCGAGGATTCGGAACGGGTACGAAGACTTCATTCAGGATTGATTTTTCGGGAATTTTCCGGCGACCTTCGGCGGCGGTCCGGCCAAATTCCGGCAGTTACAGTGGTGGCATTCTGGCGGCATTTGGTTAGAATGTTCGTCTCGTTGTGGTGAGTTCAACGTCACTTTCCGTTCGTTAATCGGACACTCGATCTATTTATTACGAATTATTTTGCGTAATTATGGTTATTTAAATTAATTGTTTTAAGTGTAAATAAATTGGTTATTGTTGGTTTGTTGATCGAGATGTATCCCAATCGTATACGAAAACATGTATTAAGTGGATTGTGATATGCATGAATGTTTCGATTTACAATTTGAATCCGATGTGATGAATTTACGCTATTTGTTAAGTACGAAGTGGTGTTAGTGTAATATTTAGAAACTAATCTTTTATGTGATTAAATGAACTTGAATGATATTGTAGAAGAACGAATATGTTGTGACTTCTCTATATGAATTTGAGACGTTCTCCATGTTATGATTATTGTAAATTGTGTTTCCAATATTAAATTGAGATACATGAAAGATGCTTGAACAACTTGAAACTTTATGCATGATAGGAATTAGAATTGTAATATCTTGATTTACTCTTACTACTCGAAAATGGTATATTATGAATTATGATAAATTGATAATTGTCATGTTTGTAAGTAATTGATTCCTAGCTGAATAATTGTATAAACACTTTAAACGAACAATGATGCTTAGTAATCAACTAAGGGGATGTAAGTGTAATATTTATGAAACTATGAATGTGACTTGAGCTTGTGTACCAAACATGTTGTGAAGTTGTAAAGTATGATCTTAAGTGAATTAAATACACTCTTTATTTGTTTCAAGCATGCCATCTACGTACAACAACTTTGTATGTTTATATGATCAAGTTGCTCTTACTTATGCACTTTATAACTCGACATGAACTTGATGCTTAATTCTAATATTATAATTGAACCCTGTGACATTGGATGATTTAATATGCATTTTGTGAATACATTGACTTCCTAAATTGATCTTGCATATTTGGATATGGAATTGCATGATGGTTGCCTGTAAATATGATCTTGTTGAGCATTGATATGCCTGGAATGACCACGACACCTTATCCAAGCACAACATGAACACTTATGCATAACCACGATCATGTTGAGCAACGCCGTGCGTCTTGTTTGGTTCATATAGAGTCTAAGTCTGGGCTTCTGTATGTCTTGTCACAGAGTTTGGTGGTGCCGGTGGGCCCGAGGTTTAGAGTGTTTGGCCCTTGACACTCTTAGACTCTACTTTCACGAGGTGAGGTTTAGGATTTTGTAGAGTTATAAGACCTATGACCTTTACATGCTGATTTCTACCCCTGCATGCGAGTATACCTTACAATAGTTATGTATGTGTTGAATATGATATTTTTATGATCTTAAGCTTGCACTTCTCCGTGGGCGGGCAATCCCTGCAGCGTGGGAATGTAAGTGTGTGAGTCCTGCGTGGGCGGGCTATCCCTGCAGCGTAGGAATATATATAAAAACCAGTTTTTGAAGCATATGTAAGCTATTTTGGAAAAACAGTTGTGTTGTGATTATGTAGCGAGATTGCCATGAAAGATTAGCGTATGTGATCCGTTGTGATCTGTTCTGTTGTGATCCATTGTGATCTGTGTGTGGATCGATCCTGGTGAGTTGCGGGTAATGGATACCCCGGAACGGTTAGGGCCGTCGGAGTAATTCATCTATTTCGTAGTTCCATTTGAGATATCTTCACGCGACCCGTGCTGTAGGGAAGGTGTGGTATCTTGAGCCTTCGGCTAAGGCTGGGGAGGACTCTTGTGGGTTCGCAACCCCTTGAGGGTGAGTCTATTTTTAGACGGTTTATTCTCGATGGTATGGGGATGGTACATCTCCTCCATCATTGGTGTAGAGATTGGATTGATTTTGATTTATATTATGAGGAGTTGAGGTTGGAAGCTCGTACTCGCCGAGCAGTTGATTATGTTATGTTATGGAATTATGAATCGGGATAGAGTCTTTCTGGAAAATGGTTTCTAAATTTATATCTATATCTTATTCGGGTTCTTTCAAAACGTTTTGGTATGTAACACCTATCCCCGGTTCATGAGTCCATCCTTTTTATTCTGTGCTATGCTCCTTATATATATATATATTGTGGGTGTGCGTTAGCCCCCCTCACTCGGTCAAGTTGATTGACCCCTCATTTACACTTTTAGTTGCAGGATTGTTGGCGTTTGCTAGGCGGAAGTGAGTCCTTTGAGTTGCACTTCGTCGGTCTAGTCTTTCTATTTGCATTTGTCTTTTCATACACTTTACTTATGCTTTGACTTGTAGACTTGAGATTATATTTTACTATTCGGTAGCCCTGCGTGGCACTCTCATTCGGCCCCTCGTGTCACTTGATGATTATTACTTTATGTTGATATTCGGGATTAGGTATCTATGCTAGTTGAACCCGTCACCTACTTTGCATGTTTTGTTTTAAATGCTTCCGCTATCTATTGTTGTTGGTTTTAATTGCTTCCGCACTCTGAGTTTTGGTCAAGCTAGATCCGCCTAGTCTATTGTGTGAGTTGGTCTCCCGTTCTCTCTGATTCGGATTCGGGCATGGACTTTCATTTCATGCTCCGGGTCTGGGTCATAGTGCGGGGGATGTGGCACTTCTCCGTTTGGGGTGTTACATCCTTAAGTGGTATCAGAGCTCTAGGTTGCAAAACCGAGCTCTTGAGTCGTGTTGAGTCTGTCTAGGTCGTACGGCATAGGAATAACTGCGCATTGCATTTGGTTGAGTTGATACTTTTACCCTTCGGCATGAATTATTTCGTGATTATATGATTGTGTGCACATTGTGACTTTGATTATGCAACATCTTATTTTATGTGCTTTATAAATTGCAACTAATTGTTGCATTTACGTGATATACGTGTTACATTTCATTTGCATCTCTAACCCGCATGCATCGAATTTAGTGTTTGAATTTCAGGGTGCCCTATGAGTCAACACTAAGATTTCCCTCCGTCAACACTACCTATTGGTACTACAACGAAAACACACCATAATTCGAAGATGAAATGATTCTTTACCAAGATCAATGTTTATGAAAAGGTTCAGAGTTGAAGGAATAAGATTTGCTATATTGACTTGCTACCTTAAGTCAATTGAAACCAACTCACACACTAGACCGAAGCAACAAACGCTCGGATTCCTACCTATTTACAAATGAATCTCGAGCCAACAACTACGAAAGTCCGACCCCAACAGTCGACACTTTGAAAATTGGATTCTCCTTAGCAAAAAAAAAAAAAAAAACTTCCGAGTACAGAGATAGGGCTAGTCCATTCTCTCCGACTCACTTCTCGACTGCATAGGGCCCGGTTCCCTCCTCGATCGGTACAATGGCCCCATCCCCAAAGTATTCTGGGCACATGTCTTTCGGGTCGAAGGAGGCATCAAGATCGAGCTCGTAAGTGGTTATGTCGTCCGGCTCCCCGGCCGCCCTAGACCGAGCCAGCTTCACAGCAAAGCCAAACTCATCATCGTCCCAGTTTGGCTCGGGAGAAGGAGGTCGAGTGACTGGATCGGCAGGGCGAGGATCATCTTGAAATAGGCCGACCTTTTCTTGATCATAGTCCATCGGGAGATACTTGGCCGCTTGCACTTAGGCTAGGTACAAGTTGAAGCCCTCCTCGATGTCCTTGAAGCTCGCGATCGATACGGCCTTTTCATAGGCTTTGGATTTCATAAACCTATAAACCCCTCGACGCTCGAGGTCGTTCACAGATTCTACTAGCCCCCTCTTGCATCGACTCAGGGCCAGCTTTGCACCTTTCCTCTCACCCTCTGCCAAGCCGCGAGCCCTCGCATCGGCTTCTTCTTGGATCGACCTCGCCACCCGGTCCTCAGCCGTTTTCAGCTTCTTCTCGGCCTCCGAAAGATTCTCGATAGCTTCCAGGAGGTCCTGGTCGAGCTTTTCCTTGTCCTTGTTGGCCTCAGCCAACTTCTTGTCTTTTTCCTCTAGCTCGGGCCTCATCCTCTCGACCTGCTGCTCAGCTCTCGTCCTCAATTGCCGGTGGACCCATCCCCTTCGAGCCACCTGGAAGAAGTCTTGCCCCATCTGCAAGAGTATCGATCCTTAGCATTTTCGAGCCAACACTCCACTAAAATACAAGAAAAACAACTTTACAAGTATACTTAC
This sequence comes from Lantana camara, assembly GCA_037501455.1. Classification (NCBI taxonomy): domain Eukaryota; kingdom Viridiplantae; phylum Streptophyta; class Magnoliopsida; order Lamiales; family Verbenaceae; genus Lantana; species Lantana camara. The sequence goes on along the minus strand of CM074857.1, from coordinate 93,105,002 downwards.
AGCAAAGTACTTCTGGACCCAAGACGCCTCGATCTCGTCATCGGAGAGCGCCCACCTTTCTTTATGATCGACCGTCGTTTGAATCGAACTGTACAATGCCCCGAGCGCATTGTAATCCTTGGGCCCAGTACCGATCCGTCTTGGCTCGCCTTTCTCATTGACACTCGAAAGGCCACAGGGAAAGTGGGGTTCCTCGAGGACCGGGTAGTCGAAGAACATTTTCTTTTCCTCGTCACTGGGCTTCCACGGCACTGCGGTCGCCTCTGAAGACCCGACCGGTGGCCTTCGCATCCCTGCCAGGATGCTGGCCACGTTCCGAGGCACAATGGCCCCTCGACCCTGATTTGGAGGGGTTGAGAAATCTCCAGCTTGGACCTCGACAACTGGGCCTAGGATCGGTGGCATAGGGAGTAGGTGGGTCTTCTCTCGACCTTTATTTTTGTCCGCTCCGACCCCAGACTTCGCCTGGCCTTTGGACTTCTGCTTTTTGGACTGGGGGGCCTCTGGGTCCTCAACCCCCGACGGGGCTCTCCCCCTCTTCTCAGGGGCTTCATTTGACCTCATCGAGAGGACCTTGGGAAGTGCATCGACCGTTGCGTCGGTCGCAGCTGAAATTTCCGCCTGGGTCGGCGGAGGCATCTTCTTTTTCTCGGCCGCCTTCTTCAACTCGGCCATTTCCTTCCTCCGTGCATTCAGAGCAGCCGACATGATGTATTGATCTGCACAAATAATGTATTCTATCACAAAGTTGAAAAAAAAAAGGGAGAGGGAAAAGAAAGCAACAAAAACAAGTAGATATGATGCTTCGAGGGATGCGTTCGAGGTACCGGGGTCGAAATGCTTTTTGACTCCTGGTGCGAGCCTTAGCTCGATTAACGACTGTGGAGTGATCATATCTTTCGACTCCACACTTCCCATCATCCTTAGGGCTGCCATCAAAGTGTTCGGCCAGCTCGGTTGCCCTCTCGGAAGGTCCGCTCGAGGGACCCAACTCCATCCCGGATACTTTAGACCGGGCTAACCCTTCTCGCACTCGATGAAAACAAACCTTTGTTTCCATCCTACCCCATTCGATGAAATTGGCGACCTAACGACCCGGAAGTTACTTTTTGATTGGAATTGAATATATCCCAGGCCAGACTTCGAGGTCTCGGTCGTTAACCAAGCCTGGAAGATCTCGGAAATGCCGTATACGTTGGTCTTCATCCCCAGGCACTTCAACAAGCCCCTCAACCCATTCACCATTGCGTAAGAGTTGGGCATCAGCTGCAGAGGGCTAATTCTAAGGTAATTGAAAAAATCGTTCATCTCCTCAGAAATTGGCACCCTAAACCCATTCTTAACTGCCAAATAGTTGATCGCGATGCAATTTTCTGGCGGGTTAGTCATCCTATCTCCGACCCTGGGCCCTATCACTCGATAGCCCCCATACTCCGGAGCACCTCCAAATAGGCAATTTTGGATCTCCCCAAACTTCTCCTCCGATATTGAACAAGTAATGGCTCGAGGGTCCTTCACTAGCCGACCCTCTGGCTTGAGGTTCTCCATCTCTCCTTCCTCCTCTTTTTCCTCCTCTTGTTCCTCCTCTTCTTCTAGTCGACCGGAAGTGGATGTCACCTCCCACGATGGGTACAACTACTTCCCTTGACTCGACTTCGGGCAACGGCTCCAACACCTCCACAACCTTGACGCTCTCATCCCTCCCCTGGGGATTAGTTGACCTTGTTTCCACCGTCGCTCCCGAGTCCGATGTGGAGCTCGATTCTGGGGAACCCGAGCTCGACCCCACACTTGTGGCTGCCACTTCCATCCCCTTAGTGCCAGCCTCCGCTCGATTTGTTGACATCCTACAACGATAGATTCATGTTTTACTATTTAGGTCGGATACGAACATATCGAGAGAGAGGAAGCCTTCGAAGAGGGAAGTGGTACACCTCTCATTCAAAGCGATCGAAAGTAAAAACAATAAAAAAGCCCAGAGAAAGGAGTTCGAGCTAAAGATCGAAAGTATTACCTTTTGTTGTCTGAAGATTCGAAGGTTGTCCTCTCCTAAAATAAGCGACCCAGAAATTTGACGCACAAAAACGCTTGAATCGATCGAAAATAGGTCGGAGCTCTCCTCAAATCTCTCTCGCAAAAGTAACAAATGAATTTACAGAGGGAACTATTTATAGGGGTAAAAATGGACGGGAATCGAGAAGATGAAACGACGCAATGATTACAGTGGGTCCCACTCTTGGGATTTGAAACATCACTGCCACGTCGCCCTAGCAGATGATGTTTCGGAGGGCTCATGACGTGGCACGTACCCGCTATCGAGTTGGGCCAATCACCTTGCTCCACGTGTACGATCGAAGGTCATGACCCGATCGCGATTCGATCGGAGCTTACCTCTCGACCATCATGTTCGAAGACCCATTTACCCCACATAAGTTACCGCGTAGACCGTCAACCCCACAGTCGGGCCTCCAGGCCGCTACGGGCGACCCAGACCCCTCGACCGTCCCGCACACTGTTCCACTAGCAGGAAGGAGTGGCCGACCACGCATTTAATGCACGGTCTTAATGGGGCACCTGTGAGCTCCCCGCGCCAACACGTCGAGGCGGTAACTTCTCTCTCTTCACAGTATAAATAGTCCTTCCTCATTTATTGCACGGTAAGTTTTCTAACCTAACTCTTTTCACCGCTCAATTATCTCGACCATAATCTTCGATCCTGACTTGAGCATCGGAGTACCAACCCGGGTCGCACACCCACCTTCCCCGAGTTGGTCTCGGAGCTTACGTTTGCTTCGACCTATGCAGAATTCGAGCAGTCAGACGGCCGTTTCCCCTTCAACAAATAGGGTGATCACGTCGGACCTCTCGATCGGACACCAAGCAGAGATTTGGCTCGATCATTTGGTGCCGTCTGTGGGAAGCGCAACAATAAGCCATCGAACATGACTACCCACAATATCACCAGCAATTGCTTATTCGACAAGAATGGTCGGGAAGTCATCCCTGAGATACCCCTGCAAGTCGCTGCTCCCGCTACCATCTCACCACAGCTAGTCTACTCGACGCCCGAGTTAGATAAGTATTTAAAAGCTTGTCGAGATGAAGTTATGGCAGCGGCTGCGGAAGGAAGAGAGCCTCGGATGCCAGAATGCCCACAAACTCGACCAGTGGAGATTGCTCAACCTGTAATGCATCATCCTAGATATGTACATCCGATGCAATATCAACCACCTGTCACATATTGGGCTGGAATTGGGCAAAATGTACAACCTCTTCTTCAGCATCAACCACCACCGCCTGCTCAAGAGAGTGCCAGAAGGCCAGTTCAAGATCGCTTGTCATTCCGACCGAATGATGAGGTCGATTCTAGGACCCCCACTGACACCAGGATACGTCGAAACGACAACCGCCGAGGACAAGGTGTGTCCCGACAGAGATCCCGATCATCTCGCTCTCGAGGAAAAAACAACGACCGCGGGCGATCCGAATCTCGAAGGGAGAAAAACCCTTCCCAATGTGATTCATATTAGGAATAGTGCCCTAGAAAGCCGATTGTATATCCGCTTTGTGCTTTTTCTTATTGTAATCACAGACAATCTTTGAATGAAATAACGAATTGAGGCAACACTTCTTTATATGCTCTTGTTTGGTATGCATTTACTTTATCTGTACATGTATGAGAACTCCCCTAATCCTGATGACTTTAGGACTCTACCATTTAGGTGAATTGGTTCATGGAACGAGCCCTATATCACATAAGTCATGATTAGTAAAATACTCCAAGCCGATGAGTCCTACCGATAGTGGGAGTGTCAACCTGACTCCTCTAAGGCTTGCTTGTGGGATCACGCCCTTAAGAAGGACCACCTTGTTTCATGGAGGTGCAAAGTGTATAGTTGATACGTGCGTGACACATGAGGGTGCTTACTTTAATAAGTAAGTTCACTGAGGTGCCCCGTGTGAGAACATTCCTAAATGGGAAAGGAAGTTTCTATTTCAGGAAATAGAAACTTCCAGATTAGGAAATATCTCACGAGTCATTGATGTGATTAATTGATCCTTAGACTTGAGGTTCCTTGTCACTTTATGAGTTAACTCTGTAGTCTTAGGTATAAGCTTTAAAGGGTGTCGCCTTAGACAACTGATTCAAGGCTTATGCTGGGGCTGCACCAGTGATTCATGAAAGTGAATGAGAATCAAGAAAGGACCTACACTTGCATTTGCAAGGTGATCTCTTATTGTGTAAGTCATTCATATGTCATATGGAGTCCTTGGCCAAGGCAGTAGATCAAGACATCAAGAAACGAGTTTCTTGGATTGAGATCAAATGGATATGAAATGCACTTGGCTTTAAGACCTGATTATTAGGGTTCTAATTATTCCCTTACCCTAGATCTTGGTTGAGAGATAGTAAGTAGGAGGATTGTATCTCACATGAATCAATGACTTAAAGGTTCTGTCGAATCCGAACATTCCAATTCAGCTAGGGGTTAAACACCTGTTGCTAGACTATGGTCGTTTAATCTGTGGACTGATTAATTAATTAGTGAATTAATTAATTAGGGTCACTACTAATTGAATTGAGAACCTAGAGGGTCACACACAGCAACTTGGTTACATGAGTTGAGGCTTTAAAATGATTAAACGAGTTAATCGGGCCTGGAGGGTTCCATACGTGTAAAACCACACGTGTGGGTCACGTGAGTGACACGTGTCCCACACATGTAAATATATATATTGTATATATATATATTAAATAATTAAATGTGTTAATTATTTAATAGACTTTGGTTTAATTTTGAATTAAAAAGAAAGTCTAATTTTGGAGAAAATAATCTAGTTAATTAATTATGAATTAATTAATTAGATAAAATAAGTTATTTATTTTAAATAAATAAAGTATAAAATTATCCAAAAATAGTTTGGATATTTTAGCTCTCTTGAAAGTTGATTTGAATTGGAATTCAAAGTCAAACTCAAAATTACTTGATGATCATGTAATAGGAGAGATGGACCAAAATCCTTAGCCCATAAGGACTAGGATTTTCGGTCCTTCCCCTCCTATAAATAGGGGAGCTCGAGCGCCCTTAGAGAGTAATTGGCAATTCTTTTGGTTCATGTGTTGAACACCTTCCTTTCTCCAAAGATCAAATAAACCCTAGGTTAAGCCTAAACACTAACTAGAGAACTAGCATCCTTACTCGTTAGATTGTGATCAAGTTGGTGGACTATCTCTAGAGAGCTTCAAGTTAGAAGTTTGAAGATTCGAGCTTTACCAAGGAGAGGGGATCAAACCGCGAGAAGAGCGTTCTTGGGTGACTTGAAACGCTTCAAGAAAGAATAAAAGAAAAGTAAGTTTCTTATCTCTACGAATTTGGATACACGATTGCGAGTCCAAGGTCCTTTTGTTGGAAAATTTTTAAATTTCCGCTGTTTTTCTGATTCGTGTTTCCAACAAGTGGTATCAGAGCCACCTCGTAAATCGTGTTTCTGATTCGTCTCAATTATTCTGAATTTGGTAGAAATTCTTAGGCTTGATGCGATTGAGTATTTGTAATTGTTTTAGAAAGCCTGAATTACGAAACTGTATTTTTCCTAAAAGTTTCTGAAAACTGTTTTGTAAAATTTGTTTTAAAAACTGTTTTAGATTTGAAACTGTATAAATTGGTTTTGGATTTCTTGGATTGGTTTTGCTTTTGAAGGAAAACACGAAACGAAAACCCGGATTACGACGAACACGCGAAACCCCGCGCGCGAAGGTGTCGCGAGCACGGGCTTCGCGCGTGACCGCCCGCCTGTCCTAGGCGCGCGTAGGCCCCAGCGCCTACTCTCTCCGGCAACCGCGCGGGAGGCGTTCTAGGCGCGCCTGCCCAGGGCGGCCGAGACTGGCCGCCCATCGCTCGCCCGCACTGGCCGAGAGGGCCGCCCGCAGCGCGCGCACTGTGATCGTCTGCCGCGCGCGATCCGTGCAGCCCTTTCGCGTACGGGCCCTGTTTTCCTCCATTGCAATCCGATTTTTCGTGTTTCGTGCAATCCAATCCTAATTTTTATTTTTTTTTAATTTTAAAATTTTATTTTTGAATATTTATTTTAATTTTTGAGTAAAACTTAAAATTGGGATTTTTGAGAAATAGAAACGGTTTATATTTTGGGAAAAATACATCTTAATAAAATTATTAATTTTCAGAAATTAATTGGAATTTTATTTGTTTTTGTTAATTTGGGATTTATTGAAAACTTTTATAAACAAGACTCGCATCAAGTCGTGTTTTAAGTTATTAGGACTTGAAACGAGAATTTTAATTTATTGGGTAAATTTAAATTCTCCCAAAAGCATGTTAGGTGATCATGGGTTTAGATCTATGTATGGTTTTAATTTATGCACATGCATGGTTTAAATTTGGGGTTGGAGCCCTATAGTTGCGTTTTTCAATTGAGGTTGGAGCCTCACTTATGTGCGTACTGTTATGTGATTTATTATGTGGCTTTCCTTATTACTGTTTTTAAGGCCGGGGTATGCCCTGTGTAATTGTCTAAGGCCAATATGAAGATTGAGCCTTATTACTTTATGTCTTTTTCTTTTTATTGTAATTTGAAACTAGAGATAGGTGGTGAGGTTTTATTTTCATTTTGGAGACAATGCACCCATGGAGTAAGATGGACCACATTCAAGTAACAAGGAGGCCATAAGTGAAGACCCCTCAAAATGTTAGGGAGGGGAATCTCAATTGTAAAATGTAATAGAGATAGGGCTCGTATTTTGTTACCGCTTTCCCTTATGTGATTTAAACTGTTTATGTGGCATGTATGTTAGAACTTGTGATTGTGGAGTGGCTCCCACATATCACGCTTAAGATAGGTAGAACCCATGATCATTACATGTTAGTATCATGCTAGGACATGTTATCTGTTTATGTGCTTGTTTGAAATGCATTTAAGTGTACTTGCATTAATCAAGACTAATAAAATTGGATAATATATATGTTGGTGAGGTCGAACCGGACAACTCTCCGGTTGATTCGAAAATTCCCATTAAATATTAAGCTAATTTCGAACAAATAGGTATTTAATTCGAGATGCAAATTTTGAATTAAATTCCTAGCATTCCATCAATAGGTTTTAAGTTTAGTAAGTGAAACTAGTTATTGTCCGCGAGTCGTGGGATAGCTAGTGGAGCTTATTAGTTCTTAGTTACCTAATTGATCATTTTAAATGATCAATATTTCGTGATCAATTTTGGCAAGGGCGATGTCCGCGAGTCGTGGGTCGTTCGAACTAAGTTTTGATCATGATCTTATGATTGATGGGTCTAGCTTAACGCCTAAGTAGATATGGATGTCGCACGAGTCGTGGGTCCATATTGAAAGATAGGTGATGCAAAAACAATTACTAAGAGTTCTAAAGGTGTTAGAATTGGTAAGTTGTACCTACTTAGGGTTCTTACTTAGAATGTCCGCGAGTCGTGGGTTCAAGGTAAAATGCCTAGGATCTTACTACCCATTGGGAAACGTGTTCCTCTTAGATCTTTGGGAATTATAGATCTTTGAAAAACAGTGGGAGCTACATTAGATTAAAGACCTTATCTTTTGTATATCGTTATAATTCAGCATGCTCACTAGTTCTCTGTTTTACCATTTAGGTCGTAGATTCTATGATTCTCTACGTGTTTTGAAATGGCAACCAAAAACCCTCTTGTATCGATCCTCGAGTCAAACAAGTTGACTGGTCCCAACTATTCTGATTGGCTGAGGAATCTAAAAATCATTTTAGATTCTGAGAAGAGAACTTATGTTCTCTTCGAAGGGGAGCCTAGTCCCGAAGGGGAGGCTCCCACTCGGGCCGAGCGGGATGCGATTCAGAAGTGGAAGGATGATAATCTCCAAGCCCGTTGCCTTATGTTGGCTAACATGTCTCCGGACTTGCAAAGGCAACATGAGGCCATGGAATTCGCTTGGGAGATTTACGACCACTTAGAGCAACTTTACCGCCCTAATGAACGTGTTACAAGGTATAACACTTCAAAGGAATTGTTCCACTTAAGAATGAGGGAAGGTTCAAGTGTCCATGAATATGGACTCAAGTTTCTCGCCCTTACTGAGAAACTTGCTTCCATGGACATGCCACTGAAAGATGAGTTTTCAGTGGATTTGTTGCTAGCTTCGCTCCCACCATCATTCAACCCATTTGTCCTTAACTTCAATATGAATCATGCTAGTGCTACTGTAGCTGAGCCGATTAGTCAGCTTGTGACTGCTGAAAGCACGATCAAGAAGGACAATAAGGTTTTGATGGTGAATGCTCCATTTTCCTCTTCTGGGCCTTCTAAAGGTAAGGGCAAGAAAGCCTAAAAGAAGAAGAAGAAACCCCTTAGGCCCACTGGTAGCTTTTCGAAGGGGAAGGCCCAAAAGAAGAAGCGTGATCAGAAAGAGGATGTTTGCTTCCATTGTGGCAAAGCGGGACATTGGAGGAGAAACTGCCCAGAGTACAAGGCTACTCTAAAGAAAGGTATGTTTCTCGTTGAAATAAATCTTTCTATTAATTCTAGTTCTTTGGTACTTGATACCGGTTGTGGAGCTCATATCTGTAATGATGTACAGATGCTAAGTGAAGTCCAACAACTCAAAGAAGGAGAATGTGTCCTGAAGATCGGCGATGGCTCAAACGTTGAAGCCCGAGCTTTAGGCACAATTAGATTAGATTTAGGTAGTTTTGAGTTAGTCTTAAATAAAGTCCTTTATGTACCGAGCATTATTCGTAATATAATTTCAGTTCCAATTTTAGATTGTGAAGGTTATGAAACTTATATTAAGAATGGTAAATAATTTATCAAACGGAACAACTCTTCCGTTCACATCGGTACTCTAAGTAATGGACTTTATCTAACTCAAAATATCAATGTTATGAACATACAACAAGAAACTAAACGTAAGAGAGATGACAAGGTTTCAGCTCCCTTATGGCACGCTAGATTAGGACACATTTCCAAGAACAGAATTAGCAAGATAAACACTTTAGGATCTTTCTCTGAAAATGATCTCAAAGAGTTAACTTCTTGCGAATCCTGTCTCAAAGGAAAGATGTCCAAAGTTCCTTTTAAAGGGACTGTGGAACGTGCCACTAAGGTCTTGGATTTGATCCATTCTGATGTTTGTGGACCGCTTAGTGTAAGAACCAGAAACAATCATCAGTATTTCATAACCTTTACCGATGAATTTAGTCGATATGGTTATGTATACTTAATGAAGTATAAATCTGAAGCTCTTGAGAAATTCTTAGAATTTCAAAAGGAGGTTGAGAACCAAACTGGTCACAAGATCAAAGCACTTCGATCTGATCGAGGGGGCGAATATCTTAGTGAAGAATTCCTTAATCATCTCAAAGATAATGGGATTATCTCTCAGTGGACTCCTCCAGGAACTCCTCAGCTTAATGGAGTTTCTGAGAGAAGGAATCGAACCCTACTTGATATGGTTCGTTCCATGATGAGTTTCACTGACTTACCACCTTCTTTCTGGGGTTATGCCCTAGAAAGTGCAGCAAAGATTTTGAATCTAGTTCTTTCTAAGTCAGGCACTAAAATGCCCTACGAAATGTGGCATGGTAAAATCCCTAGTTATTCTTACTTAAGAATTTGGGGTTGTCCTGCTTACGTGAAGAGGACAAAGGGAGATAAGTTAGAATCTCGTTCTAACTTATACTACTTTGTAGGTTATCCTAAGGAATCCATAGGATATTACTTCTATGATCAATCTGAGCAAAAGGTGTTTGTCTCCAGAAATGCCACTTTTCTTGAGGAACCGTTCCTTAAAGAAAAGAAAGGCAAGATCATAGAATTGGAGGAAGTACAAAGTGACCCCACGCCACTCACTGAAGAAACGTCCCCTTCTGATCAACTACAACCAATCACGAATTTTGATACACACGTAAATCCTCCTCTAAGGCGTTCTGAACGCAGTCCTAGATAGCCGGAGAGATGGTATGGATTTTTCCATGAAATCTCTCAAAAGGATAATGATCCTTTAACATATGAGGAGGCACTTTCAGATTCTGACTCTGAACAGTGGATAGAAGCCATGAAATCCGAAATGGATTCCATGAACTCCAACCAAGTTTGGACCTTGGTAGATTTGCCTGATGGGGTTAAACCCATAGGTTGCAAATGGATCTTTAAGAGAAAGATTGGAGTTGATGGAAGCATTGCAGCCTACTAGGCAAGATTGGTTGCAAAAGGATTCACTCAAGGACCCGGTGTGGACTTTGATGAAACCTTTTCGCCAGTTGTAATGCAAAAGTCTATTCGGATCATGCTTGCCATTGCTGCGTATTATGACTACGAGATATGGCAAATGGGTGTGAAAACTGCATTTCTCAACGGTGACATTGATAAAGACATTTATATGGAGCAACCCATAGGTTTCACATTCAGTGGGAGTGAGCAAAAGGTTTGCAAACTCCAAAGATCAATCTATGGATTGAAACAGGCTTCTAGGAATTGGAACATTCGATTTGATGAATCAGTCAAAGTGTTTGGCTTCATTCAAATTTCGAATGAGTCTTGTGTGTATAGAAAAGAATTGGAGACCTCAGTACAATTCTTAGTGCTTTATGTTGATGACATCCTTCTTATTGGGAATTCGAAGGATGACATGAAACTGACTAAGTTGTGGTTATCGAACTAATTCGAGATGAAAGATCTTGGTGATGCGTCCTATATCCTTGGAATTAAAATCTATCGAGATAGATCTAGAAGGTTGATAGGACTATCAAAGTCGATGTACATTGACAAAGTATTGAAGAGATTCAATATGGAGTCAGCAAAGGTTAAGAACCTTCCTATGAGTGTAGGAACATGTCTTTCTAAGAAGATGTGTCCTAAGACTAACCTTGAGAAGGAGAGAATGACTCATACACCTTATGCATCAGCAATAGGTAGCATAATGTATGCAATGTTATGTACTCGACCGGATGTGGCTTATGCACTTAGTGTAACGAGTCGTTTCCAATCTGACCCTGGAGATGGTCACTGGGCTGCCGTGAAGAATATTCTTAAGTACTTGAAAAGTACTAAAGATTTATTCTTAGTTTAGGGAGGTCAGAAAGATCTAACTGTCGAAGGATACTGCGATGCAAGGTTTGCATCTGACTTAGATGATTTTAAGTCAATGTCAGGATACATTTTCTGCCTAAACGGCGGAGCAGTAAGTTGGAAGAGTTCCAAGCAAACTACCACTGCAGATTCGACCACTGAGGCCGAATACTTAGCTACAAATGATGTAGCCAAGGAAGGTGTTTGGATTAGAAACTTCGTTCAAGAGTTGAATGTTGTTCCTAGCATGACCCCATTACTGTGTTTTGTGACAACACTGGGGCGGTTGCTCAAGCAAGAGAACCAAGATCTCACCAACGGACCAAGCACATTATGAGGAAGTATCACCTAATCCGTGATATTATCAAAAGAGCAGATGTGCAAATTGAGAGGGTCACATCAGCAGAGAACGTGGTAGATCCACTTACTAAACCCCTTAGTCGAGAAGCTTTCCAAGGTCATCTTGAGAAGATGGGACTTAGAGTAGCTTTAGAAGGGCTTTGACGGGCAAGTGGGAGATTGTTAGGAATAGTGCCCTAGAGAGCCGATTGTATATCCACTTTGTGCTTTTTCTTATTGTAATCACAGATAATCTTTGAATGAAATAACGAATTGAGGCAACACTTCTTTTTATGCTCTTGTTTGGTATGCGTTTACTTTATCTGTGCATGTATGAGAACTCCCCTAATCCTGATGACTTTAGGACTCTACCATTTAGGTGAAATGGTTCATGGAACGAGCCCTATATCATATAAGTCATGATTAGTAAAATACTCCAAGACGATGAGTCCTACCGACAGTGGGAGTGTCAACCTGACTCCTCTAAGGCTTGCTTGTGGGATCACGCCCTTAAGAAGGACCACCTTGTTTCATGGAGGTGCAAAGTGTATAGTTGATACGTGCGTGATACATGAGGATGCTTACTTTAATAAGTAAGTTCACTGAGGTGCCCCGTGTGAGAACATTCCTAAATGGGAAAGGAAGTTTCTATTTCAGGAAATAGAAACTTCCAGATTAGGAAATATCTCACGAGTCATTGATGTGATTAATTGATCCTTAGACTTGAGGTTCCTTGTCACTTTATGAGTTAACTCTGTAGTCTTAGGTATAAGCTTTAAAGGGTGTCGCCTTAGACAACTGATTCAAGGCTTATGCTGGGGCTGCACAAGTGATTCATGAAAGTGAATAAGAATCAAGAAAGGACCTACACTTGCATTTGTAAGGTGATCTCTTATTGTGTAAGTCATTCATATGCCATATGGAGTCCTTGGCCAAGGCAGTAGATCAAGACATCAAGAAAAGAGTTTCTTGGATTGAGATCAAATGGATATGAAATGAACTTAGCTTTAAGACCTGATTATTAGGGTTCTAATTATTCCCTTACCCTAGATCTTGGTTGAGAGATAGTAAGTACGAGGATTGTATCTCACATGAATCAATGACTTAAAGGTTCTGTCGAATCCGAACATTCCAATTCAGCTAGGGGTTAAACACCTGTTGCTAGACTATGATCGTTTAATCTGTGGACTGATTAATTAATTAGTGAATTAATTAATTAGGGTCACTGCTAATTGAATTGATAACCTAGAGGGTCACACACGATAACTTGGTTACATGAGTTGAGGCTTTAAAATGATTAAACGAGTTAATCGGGCCTAGAGGGTTCCACACGTGTGGGTCACGTGAGTGACACGTGTCCTTGTGACACGTGTCCCACACGTGTAAATATATATATTGTATATATATATATTAAATAATTAAATGTGTTAATTATTTAATAGACTTTGGTTTAATTTTGAATTAAAAAGAAAGTCTAATTTTGGAGAAAATAATCTAGTTAATTAATTATGAATTAATTAATTAGATAAAATAAGTTATTTATTTTAAATAAATAAAGTATAAAATTATCCAAAAATAGTTTGGATATTTTAGCTCTCTTGAAAGTTGATTTGAATTGGAATTCAAAGTCAAAGTCAAAATTACTTGATGATCAAGTAATAGGAGAAAGGGACCAAAATCCTTAGCCCATAAGGACTAGGATTTTCGGTCCTTCCCCTCCTATAAATAGGGGAGCTCGAGCTCCCTTAGAGAGTAATTGGCAATTGTTTTGGTTCATGTGTTGAACACCTTCCTTTCTCCAAAGATCAAATAAACCCTAGGTTAAGCCTAAACACTAACTAGAGAACTAGCATGCTTACTAGTTAGATTGTGATCAAGTTGGTGGACTATCTCTAGAGAGCTTCAAGTTAGAAGTTTGAAGATTCGAGCTTTACCAAGGAGAGGGGATCAAGCCGCGAGAAGAGCGTTCTTGGGTGGCTTGAAATGGTTCAGGAAAGAATAAAAGAAAAGTAAGTTTCTTATCTCTACGAATTTGGATACACGATTGCGAGTCCAAGGTCCTTTTGTTGTAAAATTTTTAAATTTTCGCTGCTTTTCTAATTCGTGTTTCCAACAATTCATCCCCTCACAACTCGAGTGAAATCTTTAGCAGACTCGGGCCCCACGGCCGGATTAGCCAGATTCGGAGATCAAACAGAGGACATATTGTGAGATCAAATGACCTTCGGAATCAGATACCTCCACGTCCCGGTCGACCAGTTAGTAGATATCGAAGCGAGAGCCAGGGGTCGCATAGCCATTCTCCCAGTCGATCCCGCTCTACTCGGCGTGAACAATCCAGATCACCCAGGCATACACCGTCGATCCCCCGACCGGCCCGACCGTGGAGATATCGCAGCGAAAGAGAAGCTCAATCTCCGTTTTGTGACTCAATCATTAAGTCTACCACCGATGAAAAGATCCCCACTGGGTTACCCACATATAACGGATCGACTGACCCGGAAAAGCATGTGTCACGTCTCGAGATGCAACTCAGTATGTTCGGTCACTCACCTAACATTTGGGCTAAACTCTTTGTCACAACTCTTGACGGCCCAGCTCTGAAATGGTTCTCGAGACTCCCTCCTCGATCCATACCTACATACAAGGTTCTGGTGGATCGATTCAAGGCTCAATTCTCTGCCATGATGGGAGATAAGCTACCTCCGACCTACTTGTATACCATCAAACAGGCTCCTAATGAATCACTTCGAGATTTCTTCACTCGCTTTTCACAAGCAGTGGTCAAAACAGAGGAACCGAGCATCGACCTCTTAAGACCTATTGTTCACAAGGCTTTGGTCAACATCGAAGCTGCTCGATATATCTTCTTGCAAAAGCCAAAGAATTTAGCAGATATCCAAGCAGCCGCTTGCGATTGGATGCAACTTGAGGAATTGGAGAGTTCCCAAAGAAGTCCGATTCCCGATCGAAAGACGGATGTTAATCGACCCATCAAGCAGGACGTCCGTCCCAAGAACGAGGCACCGACGGGATCCACCGCTCGAAAGCATTATACGCAATTGACGCGATCGCTTGATGAAATTTACAATGTCATCGATCCAGCTCTTCTGAAAAAACCTAAACCGATGCGAGAGACTCCCAAGATTCGAGAGAGTAACAAATTCTGCAACTTTCATCAGCAGAAAGGGCACAACACTTCCGAGTTCAACGCATTGCGCGATGAGATCGAACGTCTAATCAAGGGAGGTCACCTGCATGAGTTTGTGAAGAAGATGGATGACAATGCTCGGAATCGAGACCATCTCGATAGGTCGCCACCCAAGCAACAACAAGCCAAGCCTCCAACAGAGCATGACCCGTATAACCGACCATGTCTCGGCCGGATTGACATGATTTCGGGGGGACCTTCTGGAGAAGATTCGAAGTCCGCTCGAAAAAAGACGCGACGAGCAGCTGCTCAAAGTTTCTATGGACCTCGAGAAGTCATGCACGTTCGAACAGAAGATGCTTGGCTTAATGAAAAAATAGTGTTTAGCGAGAATGATGTAATCAATATACCGGCACAGTCGAGTGAGACACCTAGTTGTCCTATGGTCATCACGCTCGACGTCGCCAACTTTGTTGTATCTCGTACTTTGGTAGATAATGGAAGTTCAAGCAATATTATCCTTTACTCGACTCTTGTTCGCATGAATTTGCATGATAAATTGCTTCTAGATCCCATTCGAACCCCTCTCACAGGATTCGGAGGAGCAGAGGTTTACACCAAAGGTCGAGTACGATTGATCACATCCATGGGCACCTTGCCCCGACGAGCCACACGAGAGATCGAGTATCTTGTCGTCGAAATACCCTCTGCGTACAACATCATTTTCGGTCGATCGGGTCTCATTGATTTTCGAGCGGTTATATCCACCTACCACCAAATGGTAAAACTGCCCACCCCAGTCGGGGTCGGGGAATTGAGATGCGATATACCGACCGCTTGGAGTTGTTATTCCATCTCCTTGGATAAGCCCAAGACTTCCACAGAGAAGCATGTGCCTCTGATTATTGATGACCCCATCATCGAAGATGAGTTTGTAGACCCAGAAGCAGTCGAACTAGAAAACTTCAAGAAAATGAGTTCTTCTCACGCTGCAAAAAGAAAGAAACAGGAGGACAAAAAGCTCGAGCCTACGGAAGAGCTTGAAGAAATTCAACTAATTCCAGGGCAGACAGAAAAAATTACACGTATTGGGGCCGGTCGAAAGGGAAAAGAGCAATGCATGCTCATACAATTTCTCCAAGACAACCTCGATGTGTTTGCTTGGAGTGCTTCCGACCTTGTAGGAGTTGACAGGAAAGTGATCGAACACCACCTGAATGTTGACCCATCCTACAAACCGGTCAAGCAAAAGTTACGTTCTCAAAGCGACTCCCGCAATGCCATCATCGAGGCTGAAGTTGACAAACTCCTCGATGCAAGATATATCACGCCGATCCAATACGTCGAGTGGCTATGCAATGTTGTCCTTGTACCCAAGCCAGGAGGAAAATGGCGAATGTGCAACGATTTCACTGACCTAAATAAAGCATGTCCGATGGATCCTTACCCACTGCCACGCATCGACCAACTGGTCGACTCCACGGCCGGGTGTGAACGGTTGAGCATGATGGACGCTTTCCAAGGCTACTATCAAATTTTCCTAGCCATCGAGGATCAACCCAAGACTGCCTTCATAGTTTTCAATGGCATTTACTGCTTCAAGGTAATGCCATTCGGGCTCAAGAATGCAGGAGCAACATACCAACGGATGATGAACAAGGTTTTCGAGTCAGAAATCGGCGATACCATCGAGGTGTATGTCGATGACATGCTCGTTAAGAGTGCGAAGGCCATCGACCATCTCGATCATTTAAAGAGAGCCTTCAACCTCCTCCGAAAATATAATTTGAAGCTCAACCCCGCCAAGTGTACCTTCGGGGTCGATGGTGGGAAATTCCTTGGATACATGGTCAGCCAGAGGGGGATTGAGGCCAACCCTGCCAAGATAAAAGCTATCCAACTTCTGCCAATCCCCAACTCGATCCGCGACGTCCAGAGGCTAGTTGGTCGCATCATATCACTCAATCGATTCATAGCCCGATCTTCGGAAAAGAACTTGCCATTTTTGAAGATCTTGCGAAACATCAAAGATTTTGAATGGACTCCGGAATGCGACTAAGCTCTCGAAGATCTAAAGGAATATCTGACCTCCCCACCTCTACTAGCAAAACCAGTCGATGGGGAAACATTGTATCTGTATCTGGCCGTGTCGAAGGAGACAATCAGCTCAGTACTTGTCACCATTCAAGATCGAAAACATCTCCCTGTGTGCTATGTGAGCAAGATTCTCCATGGCGCAGAAGTACCCTACCTCGAGATAGAAAAGTTTGCTCTTGCTGTAGTCCACACTTCCCGCAAACTTCGACCATATTTCCAGGCACACCCCATCATAGTCCTCACCGACCAACCGCAGAAGACCGTCATGGACAAACCAGAGGTTTCTGGCCGACTCACAAAATGGGTGATCGAACTCGGAAAATTCGAGATAACTTATCGACCCCGGGTGGCATATCAAGCGCAGATCCTGGCCGATTTTTTGGTCGAAAGAGATCCTCGCTCGACAACCAAAAGCGACCAAACTGTTTGGACCTTGTCGGTCGATGGCTCGTCGACCGCTTCGGGGGAGGGGCCGGTGTATCCCTCTCCAACGCGAAAGGGCAACAAATCGAATACGCGGTCGCTCTTGAATACCCTGCAATGAACAAAGAGGCTGAGTATGAAGCTCTTTTAGCAGGATTGAAAATTGCAAAAATGCAAAGCATCACAAAACTTCAAGTCTTGACCGATTCACAGTTGGTCGCCGATCAAGTTACTGGCGAATTTGAGGCTCGAGAAGAGTCCATGATCAAATATCTCGCCTTAGTGAAGGAAGCTATCTCCGAGTTTGAGGAATTCAGAATTTCACAGGTCCCTCGAGAGGAGAACCTTCGAGCAGACGCCCTCTCTAAGTTTGCAAGTGGATCGCTAGGCACACAGGATCGGACCATAACCTTCATGACGTCATCCGCTCGATCAATTGATCAAGTAGCCCCAGATGTCAATACCATCGATGCGGCGAGCCCTGTTGGTTCGACGACATAGTCTCGTATCTACAAGATGGTACTCTACCTGAAGATTCGATCCAGGCGAAAAGACTCAAACAACGCGCACTAAGTTACGCGCTAGACCCGGAGGGTCGTTTGTACAAACGCTCGCGCATCGGTCTAACAAAACGGTGTCTCCGACCATCTCAAGGTTGAGAAGTCTTGGCCGAAGTCCATGAAGGGTCGTGCGGAAACCATGCCGGGGGGCGGTCCCTGGCCCTGAAGATATCTCGATCCGGATTCTTTTGGCCTACCCTGCGCAAGGATGCGCTCGAATTTGTGAAGAAATGCGATCATTGTCAGAGACATGCCAATTTGACCCATCAACACCCCGCAAACATGATCCCGGTTGAGTCATGCTGGCCTTTTGAGCAATGGGGGATCGACATAATTGGCCCTTTTCCAATAGCAACTCGACAAAGGCAGTTCATCATTGTGGCGATCGATTATTTCTCTAAATGGGTCGAGGCCTTAGCAGTCGCAAAAATCACCTTCTATGCGTTACAAGACTTCCTTTGGAAGCACATCATCACTCGATTTGGTGTACCTCGAGTCATAGTATGCGATAACGGGCCCCAGTTTGGAAGTTCAAGATTCAGAGCCTACTGTTCGGACTTCAAGATCAGCCAAAGGTTCACGTCGGTCGGACATCCTCAAGCCAATGGGCAGGTCGAGGTTATCAATTGAACCATCGTACAGAATTTGTGTACGCGACTCGAGGTAAAGAGGAGCCATTGGGTCGATGAACTTAAAGGTGTCTTATAGGCATATCGAACCACCCCTCGAATCCCAACTGGTCAAACACCCTTCGACATGGTATATGGCTCGGAAGCCATGATTCCGGCCGAAATTATACATCAATCCCCTCGAGTGGCTCACTTTTACCACGACCGAAACGATGGACTAAGAGATTTTGACCTCGACACAATAAGCGAAACCAGAGAGAAGGAAAACATGAAGATGCAACAATATCGAGCCACAACCGCTCGAGCATACAACAAAAACTTGCGGCCACTTCACTTTCAAGTCGGAGATCTGGTCCTTAAAAAGGTTGAGGTCACTAAGCATGTGGGTAAACTCGACGCTAACTGGGAAGGACCCTACCGTGTTGTCGAGATAGGCAAGATTCGAGCATATCATCTCGAAGATCTCGATGGACAACCATTGCCTCGATCATGGAATGCTCACAACTTGAAGAAGTATTACTTGTAAACAAATTATGTAAATTTTCTGGTCAATAAATTAATAAAGTTTTCTCTTATCTTTCGACACTCATGTTATTCGATCATATACTTGAATTATACGACGCCCATATTGAAGTTTTATGTATTTCGAAAGATTAAGAGCGTTTTGCCTCAACATCTTCTCGATTGTCGATATCGATCAACATGCAAAAGTTTAACATCAAAGAATCCGAGGGAATACTTAAAAACATTCATTAAAACCAAGAAGAGAACTTACATAATATATTTAAAATAAGTGCATCGATTACAACTTTTCGATCGCACTCTTGGAACAAATTTGGATTTTATAAACGGAAGCAACAAACGCTCGGATTCCTACCTATTTACAAATGAATCTCGAGCCAACAACTACGAAAGTCTGACCCCAACAGTCGACACTTTGAAAATTGGATTCTCCTTAGCAAAAAAAAAAAAAACTTCCGAGTACAGAGATAGGGCTAGTCCATTCTCTCCGACTCACTTCTCGGCTGCATAGGGCCCGGTTCCCTCCTCGATCGGTACAATGGCCCCATCCCCAAAGTATTCTGGGCACATGTCTTTCGGGTCGAAGGAGGCATCAAGATCGAGCTCGTAGGAGGTTATGTCGTCCGGCTCCCCGGCCGCCCTAGACCGAGCTAGCTTCACAGCAAAGCCAAACTCATCATCGTCCCAGTTTGGCTCGGGAGAAGGAGGTCGAGTGACTGGATCGACAGGGCGAGGATCATCTTGAAAGAGGCCGACCTTTTCTTGATCATAGTCCATCGGGAGATACTTGGCCGCTTGCACTTGGGCTAGGCACAAGTTGAAGCCCTCGTCGACGTCCTTGAAGCTCGCGATCGATACGGCCTTTTCATAGGCTTTGGACTTCATAAACCTATAAACCCCTCGACGCTCGAGGTCGTTCACAGATTCTACCAGCCCCCTCTTGCATCGACTCAGGGCCAGCTTTGTACCTTTCCTCTCACCCTCTGCCAAGCCGCGAGCCCTCGCATCGGCTTCTTCTTGGATCGACCTCGCCACCCGGTCCTCGGTCGTTTTCAGCTTCTTCTCGACCTCCGAAAGATTCTCGATAGCTTCCAAGAGGTCTTGGTCGAGCTTTTCCTTGTCCTGGTTGGCCTCAGCCAACTTCTTGTCTTTTTTCTCTAGCTCGAGCCTCATCCTCTCGACCTGCTGCTCAGCTCTCGTCCTCAATTGCCGGTGGACCCATCCCCTTCGAGCCACCTGGAAGAAGTCTTGCCCCATCTGCAAGAGTATCGATCCTTAGCATTTTCGAGCCAACACTCCACTAAAATACAAGAAAAACAACTTTACAAGTATACATACAGCAAAGTACTTCTGGACCCAAGACGTCTCGATCTCGTCATCGGAGAGCACCCACCTTTCTTTATGATCGACCGTCGTTTGAATCGAATTGTACAACGCCCCGAGCGCATTGTAATCCTTGGGCGCAGTACCGATCTGTCTTGGCTCGCCTTTCTCATTGACACTCGACTGAAATTTTCGCCTGGGTCGGCAGAGGCATCTTCTTCTTCTCGGCCGCCTTCTTCAACTCGGCCATTTCCTTCCTCCGTGCATTCAGAGCAGCCGACATGATGTATTGATCTGCACAAAGAACGTATTCGATCACAAAGTTGAAAAAAAAAGGGAGAGGGAAAAGAAAGCAACAAAAACAAGTAGATATGATGCTTCAAGGGATACGTTCGAGATACCGGGGTCGAAATGCTTTTTGACTCCTGGTGTGAGCCCTAGCTCTATTAACGACTGTGGAGTGATCATATCTTCCGACTCCACACTTCCCATCATCCTTAGGGCTGCCATCAAAGTGTTCGGCCAGCCCGGTTGCCCTCTCGGAAGGTCCGCTCGAGGGACCCAACTCCATCCCGGATACTTTAGACCGGGCCAACCCTTCTCGCACTCGATGAAAACAAACCTTTGTTTCCATCCTACCCCGTTCGATGAAGTTGGCGACCTAATGACCCGGCAGTTACTTTTTGATTGGAGTTGAATATATCCCGGGCCAGACTTTGAGGTCTCGGTCGTTAACCCAGCCTGGAAGATCTCGAAAATGCAGTATACGTTGGTCTTCATCTCCAGGCACTTCAACAAGGCCCTCAACCCATTCACCATTGCGTAAGAGTTGGGCATCAGCTGCAGAGGGCTAATTCTAAGGGTATTGAAAAAATCGATCATCTCCTCAGAAATGGGCACCCTAAACCCATTCTTAACCGCCAAATAGTTGATCACGATGCAATTTTCTGGCGGGTTAGTCATCCTATCTCCGACCCTGGACCTTATCACTCGATAACCCCCATACTCCGGAGCACCTCCAAATAGCCAATTTTGGATCTCCCCAAACTTCTCCTCCGATATCGAACAAGTAATGGCTCGAGGGTCCTTCACTAGCCGACCCTCTGGCTCGAGGTTCTCCATCTCTTCTTCCTCCTCTTCTTCCTCCTCTTCTTCTAGTCGACCGGAAGTGGATGTCACCTCCCCCGATACTCGGGGTACAACTACTTCCCTTGACTCGACTTCGGGCAACGGCTCCGACACCTCCACAACCTCGACGCTCTCATCCCTCCCATGGGGATTAGTCGACCTTATTTCCGCAGTCGCTCACGAGTTCGATGTGGAGCTCGATTCTGGGGAACCCAAGCTCGACCCCACACTTGTGGCTGCCACTTCCATCCCCTTAGGGCCAGCCTCCGCTCGATTTGTTGACATCCTACAACGATAGATTCATGTTTTACTATTTAGGTCGCATACGAACAAATTGAGAGAGAGGAAGCCTTCGAAGAGGGAAGTGGTACACCTTTCCCTCGAAGCGATCGAAAGTAAAAACAATAAAAAAGCCCAGAGAAAGGAGTTCGAGCTAAAGATCGAAAGTATTACCTTTTGTTGTCTGAAGATCCGAAGGTTGTCCTCTCCTAAAACAAGCGACCCAGAAATTTGACGCACAAAAACGCTTGAATCGATCGAAAATAGCTCGGAGCTCTCTTCAAATCTCTCTTGCAAAAGTAACAAATGAATTTACAGAGGGAACTATTTATAGGGGTGAAAATGGGCGGGAATCGAGAAGATGAAACGACGCAATGATTACAGCGGGTCCCACTCTTGGGATTTGAAACATCACTGCCACGTCAGCCCTATCAGATGATGTTTCGGGGGGCTCATGACGTGGTACGTACCCGTTGTCGAGTTGGGCCAATCACCTTGCTCCACGTGTACGATCGAAGGTCATGACCCGGTCGCGATTCGATCGGAGCTTACCTCTCGACCATCATGTTCGAAGACCCATTTACCCCACATAAGTTACCGCGTAGACCGTCGACCCACAGTCGGGCCTCCAGGCCACTACGGGCGACCCAGACCCCTCGACTGGCCAGCACACTGTTCCACTAGCAGGAAGGAGTGGCCGACCACGCATTTAATGCACGATCTTAATGGGGCACCTGTCAGCTCCCCACGCCAACACGTCGAGGCGGTAACTTCTCTCTCCTCACAGTATAAATAGTCCCTCCTCATTTATTGCACGGTAAGTTTTCTCACCTAACTCTTTTCACCGCTCAATTATCTCGACCATAATCTTCGATCCTGACTTGAGCGTCGGAGTACCAACCCGGGTCGCACACCCACCTTCCCCGAGTTGGTCTCGGAGCTTACGTTTGCTTCGACCTGCGCAGAATTCGAGCAGTCAGACGGTCGTTTCCCCTTCAACAAATAGAGTGATCGTGTCGGACCTCTCGATCGGACACCAAGCAGAGATTTGGCTCGATCAAAATTCATATTTATTATATATAATTTAATATTTGAAATGATAAATCATATCATCTCATATTAATTAATGATTTAATTTATTAAATTTAAAGTTTTAATACCAATCTAGATATAGTTAGGAATAATTATTAAAATAAAATTTTTTATACTAAATGAATGGGTAAAATAGGAAAATCAAGTAAAAGTTTGATGATGTCATTAAAAATTTAAAAGAACCCTAATTTATGGGTGTTTTGTGTAACCTTCAAACTCCTCAATGGGTGTATATGTAATTGTTTGACTAAGAGGGTCACAAATTGTAATTTCTAATACTCCCATGGGGTCTATATGTAATTAACCCTATATTAATATTAAAACAATCCTTGTTAAATTATATATATTTTTTTTTAAGTTAAATTTTTTTTTAATTCTACCAAGAGTCCTATTATAAGTTAATAAGTACTTTTTAAATATAATTAAATTAATAATTTATAATATGTAATTACATAGTTATCCCTAACTAATAGTTATTCATATAATTATGATGAGGGTATTTTAGGCGATCCGTATTTTGTAAGAAACAACTCGCACTTTTATAATATAGATAGATAGATAGAAGATAGATAGATAGATTTGGAATGTATCATGATCTTTAACCTTTTCTTGGTCAGGCGAGGTGAGTAGTCTATTTAATTTGATTTTAATATTATTTGAGAATAGTATAAATTGAGTGTCATTTTATTTGATCAACTTAGTAAGTTTTCATGTAGGCGGTTATGAATTATAATTAATGCGGATATAAAAAATCTTTTGTGAAAAACTGTGAAATTTGGTGGTATTTCCAATTCTTATAATTTCAATTTTCATGCAATAGACTCATCTCAATTAACAGGACTAATTCAGCTCGTATTTCCGAAAAAGAGTAACAAAAATCAGGGGAGTACAATAAACAACTTAGTGTCCGAAATTTGTAAGCATCATATGTCTACACTTGAAAGTAAACGAGGTCTAAAACACTTAATTCGTCATCCTTATTTTGCCGTATGAGCTGCATGGAAATTATGATTCTTTTCTTTTATTCTTATAAAATACCGTATAATGTTTACACTTGAATCCCATAAACAATTATATGAAAGCTCATCGATCACCATCACCAGTTCACCACACAAAACTTGAAGTTAGAAAATACACAAAATGGTGAGATAACTAGAGCAAACAATTTTCTCTTTGAACTTATCTTATTTACTCTCACATCTGTGTTCTAGTATTTGTCGAGTTTATGACTTTAATTAATTATAATTGGAAATTGCACAAAAAATCTACCTTTCTATGCTTTACATGGCGGAAAATTTTGGTGGAGACATGGCTCCACCCTACCCAACAATTTGTAATGGTAAATGTATATTATATTTTTTATTTAATTAGTTACTCAATTTAAATATTTTATTAATCACACGACAAATATAAAAGATTCGGCCTTTAACTATATTCGGATAAGAATTATACAACCACGTTCGTGGCTGCTAGAACCACAATATGAATTCTTTGGTTATCTTAGGCAGCTAGTTGGAAGGAAGCACACTACGTGGTTCGATTTAAATTTTGTGTTGACTAATATATATTCCACGTTCAAAACTTGTCGAGGCCCTATTTTCTTAGCTCGCTGTACATAGGACAAGGAAAATAATTTGGTATGATTTTTGGATTAATCTGCTTCCACGAAGCTTGTTAGGCTAAGCAATAAAGTCTTGCGTGAGTAAATTAGTCCCTTCTGACATGTCACTGTATCCCTAATTTCCATGGAATGTCCGGCTGCTTTGTGCTTATAAGAATTTTCTGTTGTAAATTATTTCATAATAAATGAATAACTAAAAATTCCTGTCACTCTATGGTTTATATCGTGAAAAGTTAAGAATTGTTATTATTTATTAGTTAAATTCAATTAGTGACAAAGGTGTATTATCATGTAGTACGTATAATTAATGGCACCTTTTAAATTATAATCTTACTTTATGTTATTGTACATATCATATTGTTTATTTATAGTGATAATCATATAACATGGTATACTTTTACTTATCATATTATTGTAGAATAAATCAACATTCTCATATAGTACTAGATGTGATATTTAAGAAATATTTGACTTATTGTTTCAAAATAAAGGAGTAAATGTCATGTTTAGTCCCTAAAATTTTGAGTTTGTATCACTTTATTAATCTCTGAAGTTAGAAGTAATAGATAAGTCTCCAATGTTATTAATTATTTGTCTCCAGTTATTCCATCAACAATTTTTTTAATGAGAATATGTCCAGAAAAAACTTCATGTGCATTAAGTATGCAATAAGTAAATGTAATTTTTTCTTGTACACTTAAGGTGACACCCTTGGATATCCATCACATGAATTTTTTCTGGTCATGTTCTCATTGAAAAGGTTGTTGAGGGACTAATTTAAACAAATTAATACATTAAGAGCTTATCTATTGCTTTTGAAACTTCAGGAATTAAAGTGATATAAACTCAAAATTTTAGGGATTAACCCATGACATTTGCTAATATATATATATATATATTTTTTTGATCTCTCAGAGTTTCTCCCCACCCAATTGAGTGAAGGATTAATCTCTCGAGGTAGCTGAAGACGCTTATTGCGGGGACCTCTCCCAACGTAGTTTTTTACATCCACAAGGTTCGAATCCGAGACCTTGCTTAAGTGAACTCAAGCCCTATTCACTTGAACCAACTGTCCGTTGGTATATATATATATATATTTGACTTATCAACAATAAAGAAAAATTCTAATATCGTGGAGACCAGTGGTCATATTGATCTAAACAAACTAATTCTGTTACCATCTACATTCAAATGCATATAGAAGTCTATTAGTTCAGTATACAACCTAATAACCAGTGAAAAATGCACATCAGTTTTAAATCGCCGTGTCAAATTTTCCTATGATTTTTTTTTTCTTGACGGCGTGGAATCTACTATATATACAATTCATAATTTTCTAATAAATCATACTTATTTATGGCTTTTACATCTACGCCTTTTACAAGATTACAATAATTATAACTCATATTCTTTAAATAAAAATATTACAAATTATTCCACCCTTAATAGTTTTAAAAATTACAAATTGTTTCATTCCATTATGGCTCAATTGATTTTATGAGTAAATTGACAAATTTATCCACAATTTAAGTTTTTTAAAAAAATTATAAAAACTAAAAATAATTATTTGCAAAATATTCAAATCAAATTTAATTTTAAAGTTACTTTAACGTTTGAATTAATGTTTTTAAACATTTTGATTTGATTTTTTTAAACTAAGTGTTTAAAGGTCAATTTTTTCATTAATTGACCTAAACCGTAAAGAAATGAGGTTATTTGTAATTCTCATAAGTTATATGGATGATGTTTGCAATATTTTCATCTAATCGGGTATAAGTTGTAATTATGTAATCTCATAGAGGGTGTAGACACAAAAACACCTACTTATTTAATATAAAACCAGTATCCTTGCGCACTCGTTGGACATACAAATAAAAAAAATTCATATTATTTAAATATATTAAAATTAATTTTCATATTAATATATATTTTATAATTTTTAATATAATTACCTAAATTATGAAAATATTATTAAGTAAGCTTAAACAAAATATAGTATAAAGAAAAATGTAAGTTTTAATCTTTACAAGTAGTGGTATTGCTCAAAATAAAAACTACCACCATGTAAGCATCGCGGAAAACATGATATGCGACCAAAACAACTCTCAAATAAGAGATAAAATGTCTAAACACGATAGATTCAAACTCTCATGCGAGGGATAATAAACAAATTAATAAGCACAAACTTAGAGGAGTGTTTATCTATCTATCTATATATTCTATATATCTTCTAAAAACATGAGTTGGGTCTTTGGTTTCTTACAAAATACGAATCGCCTAAAATATCCTTACCTATGTTGTACGGACACGGATACGACACGACACGGACACGGCGACACGGATTTTTAAAAAAATTTAGGACACGACACGACTCCGACACAGCTATATTTTATATTAAATAAATATATTTTATATATAAATAAAAATATTTATATAAAAATAAATAAACTTATAAATATAATCTATGAAAAATAAAATATTTATAAAAGTATGTAATATTATAACCTCAAATAAGTCTTGTTATTTCAGTTTTCTTCCCAAAAAATTCTAAAAATATTAAAAAATACATAAAAATTTTTTTATAATTATAAAATATGCCCCGCCGTGTCCGAGCCGTGTCGGACACTTCACCTCGCCGTGTCCGACACCGTATCCCTTTTTTTTTTTTTTTTTTTTTTTTTTTTTTTTTTTTTTTACGGACAAGCCTTCAGCCGTGTCCAACACGTGTCGGAGGCGTGTCCTAGCCGTGTCGGACACTGCACGGGCCCAAATTGGGCCGTGTCCGTGCATTAGTGATCCTCACAATAATTACTTCAATAACTATTAGTCAAGGATAATGATGTAACTACATGTTATAGATTATTAATTAACTATATTTAAACAACACTTATTAACATAAAATAGGACTCTTGGTAAAAATAAAATTTCTCCAACTTACCTAAAAAAGATATATAGTTCAACAAGGATTGTTCTAATATTACTATATTAATTAATTGTATTAAAATTTTATAATGTAAATTGTCTATTTTTTAATTTTAAGGCCTATAATTTAAATGTTATAATAAGATATATCTAATGAATTGAAAAACAACAAATTATCCTTTATAAATTTTAATAATTTTTTTAATAAATTTTAAGAATTTTTTTAATTATGTAAAATAAAATATTATTTAAATGAGTTACATAAAATAAGTTTCAATAAATCAATCCTAATATAAGTCTAATTATATAAGTCCATAGTTATAATTATCTAAGTTCATAAACTTTCTTAAGTTATAATCATATTATAATTCTATAAACTTATCAAATTAACAAAATAATATAATCGAATGATTTACATAAAATATTTTTCAATAAATTAATTATTGCTAATGTAATATTTTTTAATTAACTTATTCTAATATAATTTTAATTATCTAAGTCTAACTAACCATATAATCTTCCTTTAGTTTATATGATAAGATATAAAATTAAATACATAAAAGTACGAATAGCGCTTTTAGTTTCTTAATTCTTAATATACCACAATTTAGAATTGTTGGTCCTCAAACCAAAATTACTTTAAATTAAGAATACTAAAAAGACTCAATTAATGTATGTGCATATAAAAATAAGATACAATCTACTTTTATAAATAATTTTTATAATATCCGATTAAACATTCCTTGATTTTTTTTTTATATAAATAGACTCTTTTAATTATTTCTGCTACATATATAAAATCAATTATAAAAAAATTAATATAAATCCGAAATAATACTCACTAGAGGAATACAAATAAAAAAATAGAATGCAAGATCAAATAACAAAGAGAATATAAAAAAAGAGATGAAGAATAGTTGGTTAAAAGAAAAAATTACTTGATTTTAATGTATATACACACGCATACCAAAATTAAGGACAACTGTGAAATATCTTTATAAATATATTTATAAAGGACATGACAAGTGATAATTAATATATCGTACAATGGTAAACAAAATTTCGAAGATTAGATTAAAATTTTTAAGATGCTAGATTGGGTGTCAGTTCAAGAAACGATATGAATTTTTTTTTAAAAATTTAATTTAAATGAGATTGACCCAATAATTATCAATTTAGATTTACATTTTTCAAAGTAGCAATATACAACTTATTGGCCGAATCAAAACTTGAAGGACATTTTGATTTGGGATCATTGCTCCGGAACAATGGTCCTTCAACAATTTTCAATGTGCTTGAAAAACAAAAAAATAAAATAAAAATACAAAGAATTTCCAGAGCATTATGCATGAGACAAACAAGGTAAATATTCAAATGATTTGGAGGAAGAATTGATGGCAGAATATAACAAACTATTGCAACAAAAAGAGATTATTCGATTTTAAGAGTCGAGAAATAATTGGCTCCAATTTTTAGGGAGAAACATACAATTTTCTTTAATCTCTTAGCTATAATGAGAAGAAGAAGGAATCAGATGAATGCTCTCAGAATAGACAATGAATGAGCAACCAATGATGATCAACTAAAGTCACAAACTTGGGAGTACTACACCAAATTATTAAGTGGAGATACCATTGAAGAGGTGATGAATCTTGATATATTAGCTTGCACCAACGAAACCTAAGACTTTAGTGGAAAAATAACTTGACAAGAATGACCTCAAATGAGGAAATCTTGAGGGTAGTAAATAACATGCACCTGTACAAAGAACTGGGAGTAGATGGTGTCCAAACTTACTTTTTTCAAAACTATTAGGATATAGTAGGAGACTTGATGGTGAAATTTATCAATGATTGTATGAAGAGAGAATAAATTCCCAGGAAAGATTATCGGGTGTTTATTTGCTAATTAAAAAAAATTAATGCTCCATAAAAATAAATGAGTTTCAGCCCATTACGTTGTGCAACGAGTTGCTCAAGATGATCACCAAGATGATTATACTTCATTTAAACCATATATTAAAGAAATTGTGGGATCGAACTAGAATAGCTTCATTCCCCGACCGAGGCACCTATTACAATATCTTGATGCCTAAAGAAGTGTTTCGAATGCTACATCACTCCAATGATAAAAAAAAGAGGCATGGTGTTGAAATCGAATATTGAAAAGGCGTACGACAAAATCCGGTGGAATTTCTAAGAAAACTTTTAACTTTCTTCAAATTCCCGATGAAAATCATCAATATCATTATGAGTAGAATGTAGTCGGAGACTCTATAGAATGGTGAACCAACGGAGATTGTACAGATATATGGCATTAGATAAGACAATCACTCTCGCTTTATTTGTTTGTAATATGCATGGAACAACTGACGTATATAATTGAAGAGTCCATTTCAGTCGGACCTGGAAGCCAATTATTGTGTTATATTAGAGAAGCTCTCACATGATCTCACACTTGCTTTTTACGGACGACTTAATACTGGGGCCCAAAGCTATCATGGATGGAGCAAAGTGCATTAAAAGTGTGGTTGAGGCGTTTCGCAAGGCGTTGGGTCTCAAATTAAACTTCAGCAAATCATATGTGTTGCTCGCACCTTATGTGGCAAATGAACGTTAGCTATAACTATAATGAGCATTTCTCGATTTTGATTAAGAGAGTAAAAAAGCACCTCTTGGGATAGAAAGCCAAAATGACAAACCTTTCCGGACAGATAACACTTATTCAGTCCATCATGATCTCGATTTCCATCAACCACATGCACACAAATTGGCTCCCCAATCACATGGACAATAAACTTGATCAACTCAAGCACAATTTTCTTTAGGCGACTGATATAATAAGGAACGAACCCATCTTGTAGGGTGAAAGAAGGTGATTAGAAAGAATTAAGAAGGTGGATTGAGTTTTAAAGAAGCTCAAAAGGAAATATAGTGATGCTAGCTAAAAAATGGGATGGAGAATGCTCAACAAGGAGACTACGGTGTGAAACTAGATACATCAGAAAAAATATTTGAAAGGGGAGCACATTCTTGATCGAATATATATAAACCTTAACTTTTGGGTTTCCTGAGCATGGAAGGGGATAGTTAAAAGCACTTGGATGGTGGAACCATTTTGCAAATGGAGGATTGGGAACGGTGAAGGAACATCTTTATGGAATGATAGATGGTTATCACAAGGCAAAGTAGCGGACATCTTTGGAGATAAAATTTGTAACGCCCCAGTTTTCGGCCTTTCAGGTATGCACGCCACGTGTGAGTTTTGAGAGTTAGAAATTATTTTAATTCTTGCATTTGTTAAATTGTATGTTGCATGATAATTATATGAATTATATTTTCAAATGTTTTATGAATTTATCTCAACTCGTGAATTGTTTACCTAAAATGACTTAAGTGCCTACATGTATCTACTTGAGCATTTCTTCAAATTTAAGGACTTAATTGCATGAAAGTTAATTGGAGTTAAGTGATCCTATTCTATGAATTAGCACCTAATTGCATTACTTATAAAGCTTGGGGACTAGATTGCAATTTGAACCCTTTCATCCATTTTAAGAGATGCATTTACATAGTGTTTCCATTTCATTCATACAAACTCACAAACACATACACTTTCTTCCTTGCTCATCTCGATCAAAACCCCAAGAAGAGAAGAAGAAATTTCTTCACTTTCAAGCTAATTTTCCAGAGAAATTGCATACTTTGAAGCTTCATAATCATCATAATTACCTCTCTTTTTTTTCCCTTTTCATCTTAAGGTAAAAATGGAGATTTTGTATGAATTCTTGGTTTGAGTATGTGAAGTTAGGGTTAAGGATTGGATTGGATAATTTGATTATTTGTTATTGGAGACATGAATACATGTTCTTAGTTTGAATTTATGCATAAATTCTTGGAAATTATGGAGCTACTTGATGATTCCATATGTGGGTTTGAAAGTGATGATTCTTGATGATCAAGTATGAACTAAGTGTTTTTAATGGGTTCTATTATGCTTTAAGTGTGCTATTATGTTTATCTCATAATTTAAGAGCATTTGGGATTGATATGTGAGCATTTGATGAGTTTTGAGTTATGGTTTGAACTTCCCTACTTGCTGCTCTGTTTTCTGCTGATACTGCATGACGAGAACGGTCCTTCCTGTCCCAGTTCATTCTGGGAACGACTGTTCCCACCGTTGATAGGATTGGCACGCGAGACTGGGAACGACCCTTCCCAGTTTTGGCTTACAGCCACAACGACCGTTTTCAGCCCAAAATCGTTACAGACGTGCGGGATCAATTCGGGGAGTCGGGAACGGCCCTTCCCATTTCATGTTCAACCCCGGAGCGGCCGTTCCCATGCTCCAGGGGATTTTATGAATTTTCTGCACAAAATTTACTTTTCCAAATCCGTTTCTAAGGTCATAAATGATCGATACGTGTTATTATATGCTCATTTTATGCATGGAAATGATCATTGCACTCCAAAATTGTCAATGCCCGTTATAATGTTTAATTATTACGCCGTTCGTCCTAATTAGTGCATTTGAGTCGTGTCTCACGTACACTTATCTTTCTTGCACAGACCAGCTTCCTGGTGACGAGGAGCAGGCTCCATAAGCTGTATCCTTGTTTATTTTGTCCACACACGTGAGGTTTAATTTCTAGATACATAGAACCCTTACAACCCTTATGTGAACTTTTCGGCCTAAATGTATATATATATATATATCTATAAGTTCTTTCAAACCTCAAATGATTGTATTGAAATGACTGTTTTGACGAGTAAATTGTATTACACTGTGGGCCCGAGGGTAGTGTCTTGAGCCAACCGGGAAAGCATGGGCTGACGGGTAACTCTTGCGCTATCCTCACCATTTTGGGATGACCCCTAAATCCACCAAGAGGTTTGGTGGAGGAAGGAATCCCGTGCGTGGGAGTCATGTTACTGACGTACACCATGACTGGATGGTTGGGCCTTGCAAACCCATCATCACCCGGAGGAAAAAGGGATCATGAAATTGCTAATTGATTGCACTATAAATACTTGCATGATCATTTAACAATTGAAACCATCATGATTGTTCACTGTCGGAGTAAAGGTTGGAGAATTGCCCTCACTCGTCGGGCCACTGATTGCATGAAATTGATTAAATTGTTAAACTTGATAGTTGTAATCTCGGGCGGTATTTTATATTGTTATTGAACTCATATTGTTTCTTTCACAAAACTTTAACCGAGATTATAAATTGTATGTATGTGTGCTTATATTTATACAACCTCTCACTCAGTCTTTCATAGAC
Source organism: Lantana camara (assembly GCA_037501455.1). NCBI lineage: Eukaryota > Viridiplantae > Streptophyta > Magnoliopsida > Lamiales > Verbenaceae > Lantana > Lantana camara. The sequence continues at coordinate 93,072,544 of CM074857.1, read as the reverse complement.
TGATGCCTTCACCTTTCAGGTTTTGCAGGTGCGCGCTAGGCGGGAATTAGAGTCGAGTCTTGCCTTTAATTCGAGTCTAGCACACCACACTTTCATATTTTGTTGCATATGAATTGATTATGGCCTACATAAGGATTTTGGAGATTTTATATATATTGATCTAGTTGGAGATATTATGCTTTTGGGATATTTGGTATTTGCTAATGGAATCGTTATGCTTCCTCTCTTATTGTTGTGAATTGATTATTTCGTTTGGGGTTAGTCCCGTCTAGCTATTATCGTTTTTATTATCTCCCGTTCGCTATAGCTTTGGTTCATGTATGGATTGTCCGTTTCATATGTGAATTGAACTATAGGAGGATAAAGATCTTACGGAATGCAATCTCATTGGAACAAATAAAATTGAAACCTGAATAAGCTGAAAACATTACTGTCCAAAGAGGTGGTGAATGAGATACTTAGTGTCCTAATCGCACTACATGATAAAGGAGGTAAGAGAGTATAGATTGGGTCAACTAAAGATAAATTCTCCTATAAAATGACTATACTCTGCTTATGGTGTCGGATGAGACATGCAAGAAGAAATTGGAAATGAATTTGGAAATTACCTTACCCCAAAAATTCAAGATTTTCCTGTAGCTTTGCCAATATGATAGCTTGCTCACAAATGTATTGAAGTACGACAGAAAATTTGGGGAAAATGATATATGTACGCATTGCTGTACAGGACATGAATATGCGGACCATGTGTTGAAAAAAATTTTGTTCGCACTCCTGGTGCGGGACAAGATTGTTGATACACAGATTTGACGAAGTCTTCGTGGCTTGCGAGTGTCGGATGGGCTCAAAGAGAGCTTTAGTAGCAAAATGCTGAGCAATATGTTCCTAGAATATCCTAGGTGGGTTGTGTCGATCTTGACGCTCTAGAATTTTTGGAAAACATGGAACCAATGGAGCTATCAAAATGTTATGAAGCTTAGAAGTGTCCCTATTTTCCAAATAAAAGAGTTATCTAAGACCTTAGTACTAATCAGTGAGGACAAAAAACACACGTAAAAGAAAATCTGCACTTAGTTATCGTGAAATAAATCCAAAAAATGATGGGTAAAACTAAACTCGAATGGAAGCTTTTTTAACCACACCAACAATGTTTGGTCAGGAGCGTCATTCGAGATAACAATTGAAGATGAGTGCTAGGATATGCCATAAATCTTGGTATAGTTTCAATAATATAGCAAAGTTATTAAGCTTACCTAAAGGATTAAAACTAACTTTGGAGAGGCGCTTTCCGAAAATTAACATGGAAATTGATTTGGAGACGATCGTGAAAGGAATAACAATGAAGGATACTGCAAAACAACTAATGAGAAATGTAATATCCGATTGGCGAAGTTTACTCCAAGGATCTTGATAAACTTAGATTAAATAAATCTCGAGAGAAGGAAATATGATGATGGATAAATTAGCTAGAATAGGTCATATGGTTCAGGATGGTTATTGCTTATAGGATGCTTTACTGACAAAACTAAATAAGTCTTAGCTTGAGACTATTTTTCCTGTGTTTGGTTGCTTCTTTTAGGACAAAAGAAAATCGGAGAAATAGACAAAAAAAAAAAAAAAAAAAAAAAAAAAGAGAATATCATTGGACGTATAAATAGTGCGAAATAAATAATATTAGTTAAGTTTTGTTTACTATACAAGATACATATTATTGTTTTAAGAGAGACTGATAGGATTGAAACAAATCCTTCTTATAGTACGAAACATGTAAAAAATATAATATATCAATATAAATATCTGAAAAGGGTGTTTCTTATTAAAAGTGCAATGATGAAAATATGAAACCTATACCAAAATAAAATAAAAGTATCAAACCATCAATAAGTATATTTTTGAATTAGTAATAGGTACAAAATGGTACTGAATAACTAAGGATGCTGGTTTGCAACAAAACTTAGTTCAGGTGGTAAAGTGTAAAATCGGCTATAGTTCGGATGACAAATTTTTTTACCCCTTATATTTATTTTATCAAAATAAATATTTTTAACATCCTAATTTGTTCAATAAATATAATAGCTAAATTTATTTAAATAAATTAAATGATAAACGTGCAACGCACGTTCCTTTCACTAGTATTCTATATAAGTACAAGTTTAAACATAAGTGAAATTTGTAAAAACTTGTTATAATAAGAGTAATGAGTATTTTAAAAATAAAAATAAAAATATCAAAAATAATCAGTTGAGAAGTGATGCGTCCTTCTCTAATCGATTCCCTTTTTTTCTCTTTCTCCCCTCTTATTTCAGTATATTCTCGTTGTTCTTATTCTTATGTTTTTCCCGTGATTAAGGTCCTCTATTTATACTTGAGATACAGAATCTTCCTATCAGATTTGCCCTAATATGTTCTTATCTTTATTAATAGTTTCTTACGTACCAACCAAACTCCTCCTTGGGATTTAGATGTTCTTCTTTATTCTTATCTATGCCCAATACTTATCCTTTTGTTATAACCAACTTCATTTCCTTCTTATTGTGGACACTTCTTTATTCGGCGCTTCCTTAGCCCTATTCGCACTTATATTGCGAATAAGGCGCTCGGGATATTATCCAACCAGATGATCAATTGTATCACTAACACCAGTTTATTCCTTGTGGGCTTGTTATATTTGACTTCTCGTTCTCTCCTATTCGCCTATACGATGGCGAGTAGGATCTATATTCGTTGTTCGACGTGGGCCGAGTAGGCCTGGCACCAACACTACTCCCCCCTCCCAAGCTTCATTCGCGAAGCATGAGCGAAAGAAGAAAGAAAGAAAAAAGAGTCGGACAACGAAAAGAAACTATTCACCAAAATACCTGTAATATCCCACCAAAAGTCAATAATTGAAAATCAAACTCGCCTAAAAAGTAGGTGTCAAATCCGACTGATGGCGTTTCATCTCCCCAGAAATACCATAGTTTCATTAGGAAACTAGCATCTCCATCGTACATGCGGCCAGCATCGGACGTATCTTATTAAATGGGACTATTTGAACCCTACTAGACATAAAAAGCAAACATTGAAACCTCAATTGCACACCAGCAGCCATTCTCCCCAAACATCCATCGTTGACAGCGACAGAAAAGGATTACCTTCACCCCTTCCCTATATTATTCCCAGACATGGAAGCCGACAAGACCCTCGGTGAGTAAAGTGTTCATAACTTCCGTATATTGCATAAATTGTAGTTCTTATTCTGTCTTAGCGTACTGGCATCATCATCACAACCACCATCACTGGCTGCTCAAACTCATCCTATAGAAATCTCGGTTATGACCTTGTTTCGCATCCCTGATACATACGCCCTCAAATTTACTGAGGAAGATGATAAATTTCCAAACCCCTCCGGTAACTTTATACCTTTTTATTACGATCAGCTGATGGTCGGGCTTAGGTTCTCTCCGCCACCTTTATTTATCCTTCTCTCCCACTTATATACGATCTCTTTAAACCAATTCCACCCAAACCTGATTCGCACCTTGCTAGGCTTCATTGTTTGCTGCGAGGAAGTAAGAGTGTCATCCACTGTTCGATTATTTAGTGCATGTTATCAGATCAAGTATTACAAACCCTTGTTCTATGTTAGAACATGGTTCCCACCTTCGATAGTAGATCTTAGAGCATTTCAAAGTGCAAAGTGGACCAAAGATTACATTTATATTAAATCGGATATACCGTAGGATTACATTTATATTAAATCGGATATACCGTAGGACATAACCCGCACCTATCTGTACAAAAATCCCCACATATATCGTTCCATCCCACAAAATTAAAGTTAGAATTCGAAAAGCCTCTTAAGCAGCTTAGGGCACTACCATTCATCATTCATGCACCCTGAGTAGCGAATACCTATCAGAGGTTTACATCAAGTTCCGTCTTTTCCGCTACTGGTAAGCCATATTTTCATAGAGAAATATCTGAACTCAAGATCTCATCACATTAATGATCTTACATGTGCAATTGTACAGAGGAGCAACTCGCTGAGGAGATGAAACAAGCTATTCAAGCGCAAGGCCCGGTTACACGATACATGTCGTGAAAAAAGAGAAAGACAAGCAAGTCCTCATTGAACCCAGACCAAACCGCCTCTTCCGAGCAGATGCACATAACAGAAGGTATAACATCCTTGTCGCAGCAATCTATTAGCCCCACAGAAGTGTCTACCTCGGTACACTGTGTAGACGAGTAAATCATGACAGAAGTTATCCATGTGTCTGCTAGTAGACCGGCTCTAGTGCCTCCATTGCGTTATCTGGTTTTCAACCAAACGTCCATCGTAAATTTCAACAAACTTGATGTATTCCGCCAATATTTATTCGGTGTCGTGCCTAAACCTGACAAGGAGATATTGGCGACCCAAATGCTAAAGACTCAGATCAATAGGTTGGCCGGATTGAGTGCGCAGGTAATTAATATCATATATTTATAACGATAAATTCACTTTTAATACCATATACTCAATTAATCATCTGCACTACACATCCTGCATTGGGGATTTGCTTGAGGAGCTGGATCGTGAAGCAGACAGGGAGAAAAAGATAATGTCTTTAACTAACAATAACAACATGAAAAGCGAGCAACTGACTGAGCTGCAAAATAAGCTTAATAATCTGCAACAATCATATGAGCAATAGCTAGCCGCTGCGAATAAAGAGAATTAGACTGCCAAATCAGAGTTATCCATGGTTCAAAAAACTATGGAGGACAAAGTGCTGGCAGCCCATGAGGAGGAGAAAAACATTGTCAAGCAGAAGTACAATGCCTTCGCAACACAATATTTCTGCTACTTTCATCATGGGTTTTTGGAATGTCACCACCAGATTGAAAAGGCGCTCGTGGATGGGCAAGCGATTACAACAAAGCAATTACCACATTTATTGGACAGGCACAGCAAGGTAGAACAACTCCTTGTTCCCTTGGCTATGCCCCCGGACTCGCCTCTGAGCGAAGAAGATAGCGAGCAGACCATCGTGGAGGAACCCGAGAACTAGTCCTCGCAGCCTACTGAGCCTATCCTCGCTGTTGATCCTGATTCTGAACCATAAGTTCTCCGCTTTATTATTTCATTTTAAAGGACTCTATTTTGGAAATACCTGACATGTTAAAGGGGTTGTTTTTGTTTTGGTAAAACATTATTATCGTGCTCTCATTCCATGCCAAATTATCATATTATCCAGTAATTTAGGAAATCTATTTCAAATATATTGTCTTCAGAAGAACCATTTCATAAATCATGGTATGCCGAGAGTTAGAAATAAGCTGAGCAAAGTATAACACATGCATTGGTGAATATTGATGCTACTGCTGATAGTATCATTTACCCTATCTTTAAAGGCCACTGGAATAGCTATGTGCTATGCACAGAGGTCTTTTGAAAAATACCTTCATGTTTATCACTTCATACTTTGTATTTAGTATTATCCGTTAACTTCCGACAGTACAAAATATTTACTTCCACCAGAGAAAAACTGATAGTATCATATTAACTTGGTTGTTCTGGAGAGACGCAAGTTCAATGTTATCTGTCAATTGGAAAATTTTAAAGCATATTCGACAAATTATATTTCACTTAGAAAAGACGTCAACGTTATCTTTTACTCGGAAAAGATTAAAGTTTGAGCACACCTTTTGCTCGAAAAAGATGTTGAAAAGTAATACGGGTAGCATTTTTTACTCAGAAAAGATTAAAGTTTGACCACACCTTTTACTCGGAAAAGATGTCAAAAAGCAATACATGTATCATCTTTTCCTCAGAAAAGATTAAAGTTTGCCCACGCCTTTTACTCGAAAATGGTGTCAAAAAACAGTAGCATATTGTATTCGGTGATTGGATTTGTTTCTCAAATGGGAGATAGATATATAACTCATAAGAATATTGCAAGCAGTAATCAAAATGCAAAAGTAATTGCACGAGTAAGCGATTCATGAATAAAATTAATATAAAGTTGATAAATGAAAAGGGAATTATTGGTTGCCTCATTAAAAACCTCTCAAGGGAAAAAAACCCTTAACAGGAAAGAGTTCAACCTTAGAATTTAAACATAGTAGCGCTTCAGGTGTGGAGCATTCCATGCTCTTGGTGGTTCTTGCCTCTCCCCATCTTTATCTGCTGCAGCCAGTTTGTATACTCCACCAACTAAGACTATACTTACCACGAATGGTCCATCCCATACTTGCTCCAATTTCCCTACTCACGTGATACTTCTATTCGCCGGAGTACCAGATCCCCAACCTGAAAAGCATGTGGTTTTACCTTGCTGTTTAAAGTTGCTCGCACCGTAGCTTTATACCTGGCTTCCCTCAAACAAGCCATGTTTTGTGCTTGTCTATCAATTTCAAATTTTTCGCTAACATCTACTCGTTTCGCTCATGATTAAACATTCCAATTTTTTTGTGATTTTTCGAGAATGTTGATCGGAATAATCGCCTCTGTTCCATAAATCATGCTAAATGACGATTCTCCCATGGCTCATCGGGGTGATGTTTGGTATGCCCACAGAACACGCTTCCGCATCTTTATCCTTTGCATGATTGTTCTGTTTGTGACTTCTACTTGTCCGTTCATCTGTGAATGGGCTACAAAGAAGTGTGCTACTCAATGCCCTTTTCCTGACACCAGTGCATGGTTTTGGAACCAGTGCAATAGTTGGATGTGAGATCCTCATCTTTCCTTCTCGTATAATTTCATCATTTGCTGGTCTGAAATCTCTTTTCTTTTATATAACGGGTTTGATTCCTCTAAGTATGTGTAACTTGTGCTCCGCTGTTGTTCGGCTTACTCTGACGAAATCATTTGTGGAGAACGCGAATACATCGGTGTTTTTTCATAACACCGCAATCAGTTCTTTTTTCACCTCTATAGGTTAACCAGTGCCTATTCGCATGACCGTCACCTGATCCTTGGGTATTAATTCAATGTTCATTAGTTCGCCATTTGTCCTCAACTGGACCTCTTCCTCATCTGCTTTTCGCTTCATTCCTCCGGTCTGGATACTTCCATCATTCCTTTCCATATTTTCCCGTTTCTTCTCCTTCCGAACAACATCAACATAACATTTTCTTATAGCTATTTGATCACCTTTTACTTCACCTATAGCTTTCCCCACTGGATATTTTAATTTCAAATGATACGGGGATGCTATTGCTTCAAAAAGTCCTAGTGCAGGTTTTCCTAAAACGACGTTATATGCATACTTACCTTGTCTTCGCATAACCTTCTTTTCCAATTGTCATTGGCAACGTCACTTGCCCTACAGGTTGGACTATCTCTCCACCAAAGCCGTATAATGAGGTGTTAACCATTTCTAGCTTTACCTCACCAATGTCCATCTGTTTGAAAGGATCGAGGAAAATAATATTGACCAAGCTACCACCGTCTATGAAAACCCTTGAAACTTGGTAATGTGCGATAATTGCTGTGATGACTAGTACGCCATTATGAGGTACTTGTACTCTTTCTAAATCCTTCGGACAGAAAAGGATTGGGGGCCGTGCTCGAGGGTTTACGTGGAATACTTCTTCCGTAATTCCTTCTCGCGCATGTTTCATCCTTACTCGCTGGGAGTCACCATTCGTCGATCCTTCTACTATCATTTGTATGACACCTCTGACTGTTGTTCTCCCTTCACTTGCTCATTTTCTGCTCACCTTTGTTGCCCTAATTGGACATCTCCCTCTTTCATTCCTGATGGTTTCTTGATGATCAACTCGGTGATCTTTCCTTCTCATGCTAGTCGTTCAATTTCATCCTTCAAATGACCACACCTAGCTGTCTAATGACCATATTAATTATGATACTCACAAATCCAGTCTGATTGGGGTTTCTGAGGAACTTCTGACATTGTCCGTGGCCATCGAAATCCTTACACTTGTTGGATACACCAAAGTACTACCTCGTATGGTTCTTTAAGCTCTGAATAGGTGTTATATCTAGCAAATTTTTTTATGGGTAACTCCTTCTCTACCGAACCTGTTCTTCGTTATAGGGAAATCCCCAGCCGGTCGCTTTCTATTGACTTCTTCCACTGTTACTTTCCTCAAAGCCATGGTTTCCTCCAAATTTACATATTTTCTTGCTCGCTGTAACAACTCGTCAAAGTCTTGTACTGGGTCCAAAGCTAAAGATTGGAATGGCTTTCCTCCGGATAAACCTTGTGTAAACGTACTGACTTTCACCTCCGTAGATACGAATGGCACCCCCAGTGCCTCCTTATTGAACCTTTGAATATACGCTCTCAGCGTTTCTCCTACTCCTTGTTTCATTGTGAACAGGCTTAAAGAAGTCTTTTTGTAATGTAGTGAGCTCGTGAATTGGCTCTGAAATAACTTACAAAAGTCGTCAAAATCTCTGACACTGTTCGGGGGTAGCAAGGTGAACCATCTCCTTGGTAGTTCCCTCAGGGTCATTAGGAAAACCCTGCATTTAATTCCATCTGAGAGTTTGTGCAGCATAGCTACATGCTCAATTCAGTAACGTGCTCTGTAGGATCTCCTGTTCCATCATAGCTTTCCATGTTTACTGATCGAAAATCTCGGGATAAGTCTTTCTCCATGATCTCTTGGGTGAATGGGATGCCTTTCTTTTGTTAGGAGTAGTGCCCTAAAAGCCGATGTAATAGTCCGCTTAGTACTTTCCTTTTGTAAATCATAGACAATCTTTGAATGATATATATAACGAACTTTGGCAACACTTCTTTATATACACTTGTTTGATTGTTTGATTACTTTAACTGCGCATGTATTAGAACTCCCCTAATCAATATGACTTAAAGGACTCAACCATTTAGGTGAAGTGGTTCATGAAACGAGTCCTCTATCACATAAGTCATGATTAGAAATCACTCCGAGCCGATGAGTCCTAAAGACAGTGGGAGTGTCGACTTGACTCGTTTGAGGCTTGCTCATGTGATCACGCCCTTATGAAGGACCACCTTGTTTCATGGGGTGTAAAGTGTATTGTTGATACGTGCGTGATACATGGGGGTGCTTACTTATTCTAAATAGGTACGCTGAGGTGTCCCATGTGAGAAGATTACTAAATGGGAAAGGAAGTTTCTATTTCTGGAAATAGAAACTTCCAGATTAGGAAATATCTTACGAGTCATTGATGTGATTAAGTGATCCTTAAACTTGAGGTTCCATTGATGCTTTATGCGCTAACTCTACAGTCTTAGGTACAATTTTTAAAGGGCATCGCCTTAGACAACTGATTCAAAGCTTATGCTGGGGCTGCACAAGTGGCACATGAAAGTATATGAGAATCAATAAAGGGCCTACACTTGCATTAGCAAGTTGATCTCTTGCAATATAAGTCATTCATATGCCATAATGGAGTCCTTGGCCAAGACAGTGGATCGAGATCAAGAAATGAGTTTCTTGGATCGAGATCAAATGATATGAAATGCACTTAACTTTAAGATCGAGATTATTAGGGTTCTAATTATTCCCTAGCCCTAAATCTTGATTGAGAGATGGGACGTAGGAGGATTATATCTCACATGAATCAATGACTTAAAGGTTCTTTCGAATTGAGACATTCTTATTCAGCTAGGGGTCATACACCTGTTGCTAGACTATGGTCGTATAATCTGTGCACTGATTAATTAATTAGGGAATTAATTAATTAGGATCACTGCTAATTGAATTAAGAACCTAGAGGGTCACACATAACAACCCGGTCACGTGGGTTAAGGCTTGGATCGATTAAATGAGTTGATCGGACCAATAGGGGATTTGTTGGGGCCACACGTGTCACTAAATGGTGTGGATTAAATAATTAATATTGATTAATTATTTAATATACTTTAATTTAATTATGAATTAATATTAAAGTTCTATTTTAGAGAAATAGTCTAATAAATAATTAATTCAGAATTAATTAATTATTAGTTTCAAGTTATTTATTATAAAATAAATAAAGTAAAATAAAATATCTAAATTAGTTAGATATTATGTCTTGCTTGACAAGTTGGTCAAAAGGAGACTTTTGGTCAAAGTAAGAGTCTTTCTCTCCAAGCAAGAAACAATAGCTAGTGGGTTAGCAAATCCTATCCCTAAAAGGAGATGGGGTTCGAACCCCTTAGGCTACAAATATAAGGGGTTCGAACCCCTTGTAGGATGATAGAAAAATCATCCTTCTCCAAATATTATACACTAAATCCTAGAGCCTAAACACGAATATAGAACTAGCATCCTCCTTATTCGGATCGTGGTCGAGGTTGGTGGACTAATTCTCTAGAGGGCTACTATCGTGAAGTCTTGAAAGATTTGAAAGAGCTTTTGGGGACAAGCCACGTGAAAAGCGTTCTTGGGCGGCTAGAACGTGTCAAGAAAGCTTCTATCTAAGTGAGTTTCTTGATCTCTATGAATTTGGGAATAGGAATTGCAAGATTCGATTCTATCTTATCGGAATTTTTTTTTTAATTTCCACGATGTTTCCGATTCGTTTTTCCAATATCTTTTCTACTGTTTGTCCTTCCAAATCTTTTTTGATATCGGCTACCAGTTTTTGTAGGTCTCGTATTTTTTCTTCTAACTTGTTCGCGCCCTTGTTCCAAGTTTCTCGATTCTTCAATATTTTGTGCGTGAAGGTACGATCCTCTTCTTCGTAATAGTCCTCTTCGTCTTTCTTCTCCATATTTATTCGTGAAATCGGAGATTGAGACCGCCTTAAGGAAATCCTGTCCCTTTGCTACTCTCTATTCGGATTCCTTTCGCCATGTTCAGATCTGGGATTTTGCACCTTCGTGATGAGTTCTACCAATGCGAAGAATTGCTCCATAGTTATCCTTGTGGGTAGGACCATGGTACCTGGAGTTCCTCTGTTTCCTTTATCGGGGGTAACAAAATCTATATTTACCCCCGCATCGTTTGCTCGGTTATCGCCCTCTCCTTCGTTCTGCATCTTCTCGTCTGTACGTTTCCTTGGTCGATTCAAACGATCTCTTGACATCCTCCTTACTCTACTGGAAAAAAGAGGCTTTTCTTAGAGAAACAACGAAATTTTGTGGGTTATTTGCTGGGTCCAGCCCAATTATATTTGTTGGCCCAATTGGTATTAAAGTCCACAATATCCTTTTCCTAATCTAATAAGGTTGTTGTTTGGAATATATATAATAAAAGCCCATGAAGAATAGGTTCAGATTTTTCCTTCTTTTTGGAGTGTTGCTGATCGTGTATAGCAGCAGCAGTTTTAGGGAAAAACAGAGCAATTTTTCTGCCCAGTTTTGTCCAGTTTTTGGGCGGCGACAGCAACTTTGCGCGGACGATCGGGAGGTCATTTGTGGTCCGATCGAGCTGATTTTTGGACAGCAACTTCCTAACTCATCGAACTTGAAAGTGAACGGTGGAGATCGGATTTGGAGCACTGTAAGTCGGGTTTTTCTGTGCGTGAACAGTGACGCGATTTCGGCTTATTTTTCGTGTTCTTTCTCCTTTTGTGTTCTAGTTCGTTTTGGATCAAATCGGTGTTTGGTTCGTGTTTGGAGTTAGATTTATTGGTGTTTGAACCGCTGTAATTTTGCCTCGTATTATAGTGGATTTGTTTTTGGGTCTCGTAGGCCTCGTGGTTTTTACTCTTCGATTTGAAGGGGTTTTCCACGTTAAAATTCTCGTGTCTCTATTCTTGGTTTTGTTTGGTTGATTATTTTTCTATCCTTGGGCATACTTGGTTGATTGTTTATTGGGCATTTGGAAAGGAGTTTTAATTTCCGCTGCGTACACTTGGTTTTGGTGTATCCCTTTCCTATCAGAGTGGTATCAGAGCCAGGTTGGTTCTTTTGCCGGTGTGACCATGGAGATGAGTACAAGCAGGATGATAACTTTGAACGGATTGAATTATCATCTATGGAGTAATAAGATGAAGGATCTCCTCTTTGTTAAATCTTTACACTTGCCTGTTTTTGCAACTGAAAAGCCCGTGTCTAAAACCGATGAAGAATGGGATTTTGAGCACAGACAAGTTTGTGGGTTTATCAGACAATTTGTTGAGGAGAATGTTTACAACCATATTCAACACGAGACACATGCGAGAAGTTTGTGGGAGAAGTTGCAGAATTTGTATGCATCGAAGACGGGAAACAATAAGCTGTTTTTGCTTAAGAAGATGATGCAGTTGAAATACAAAGAAGGAACTTCTATTGCTGATCATTTGAATGAGTTTCAAGGCGTTCTTGATCAGTTGATAGGTATGGGCATTAAATTTGATGATGAAATTATCGGACTTTGGATTCTTGCCAGTTTGCCTGATTCTTGGGAAACTTTTCGTGTTTCACTTGTTAACTCTTCGTCTGATGGTGGAATAACCGTTGAGCTTGTGAAGAGTAGTGTTTTGAATGAAGAGATGAGACGAAAAACTCAGCATTCGTCTCAACCCGAGTTGTTGGTTTCAGAGAATAGGGGGAGAAGCCAACATAAATATAATAATAAAGGTAGAAGCAAAAGTCGAAGCAAGTCAAGGTCAGGATGGAAAGAATTTAAGTGTGATCATTGTGGTGAACCTGGTCATATCAAGAAATATTGTTTTAAATTGAAGAAAGAGCGTAGAGGCAATCGTGATGGGCACGATAAAAGAGACCAGGATAAGAATGATCGTGTTGCTACTGCTACTTCCAATGATGATCTTATTCTTGCATATGATGACAATGTAGTTGTCGTAGCCAGTGATGATTCCAGTTGGGTTATTGACAATGGTGCCTCATTTCATGTAACATCAAGGAAAGATTTCTTCACTTCTTATACTTCTGGTGATTTTGGAGTTTTGAAGATGGGGAATGATACGGTGGTACCGGTAGTAGGCATTGGGACTGTTTGTTTGAAAACCAACAGTGGGTCGAGTTTGGTGCTTCATGAGGTTAGACATGCACCTAATGTTCGTTTGCACCTGATTTCAGCAGGAAGGCTCGATGATGATGGCTATTGCAATTTCTTTGGTAATGGTCAGTGGAAACTCACAAAAGGGAATCTAATTGTGGCTCGAGGTGATAAATTCCATAATTTATATAAGATGAAGGCTTCTATTTGTGTGAACTTGGTTAATGCAGCAGAGAGTGACAACTTGTCAGAGCTTTGGCACAAGAGACTTAGTCACATTAGTGAAAAGGGGCTCGATTGTTTGGCCAAGAAGAATTTGTTGTCAGGGCTGAAAGATACAAAGTTAGAAAGATGTGTTCACTGTTTGGCTGGGAAGCAGAAACGGGTTTCATTCAAGAGTCATCCCCCTTCAAGGAAAACTGAGCTTCTTGAACTGGTACACTCAGATGTTTGTGGACCAATGAAGGTACGAACTCATCGTGGTGCACTTTATTTTGTCACTTTTATTGATGATTGTTCGAGAAAAGTTTGGGTTTATGTTTTAAAAACCAAAGATCAGGTATTTGATGTTTTTAAAGTTTTTCAGGCATCAGTTGAGAGAGAAACTGGTAAGAAACTGAAATGTATTCGTACTGACAATGGTGGCGAGTATTGTGGTCCATTTGATTCTTATTGCAGAGAACAGGGTATTCGGCATCAGAAGACGCCTCCTAAAACTCCTCAGTTAAATGGCTTGGCAGAAAGGATGAATAGGACTCTAGTGGAGAGAGTCAGATGTTTGCTTTCAGACGCGAAGCTACCTAAGTCTTTTTGGGGTGAGGCTTTACTTACTGCTGCATATATAATTAATTTGTCTCCTTCTGTTGCTTTGCATGCTGATGTTCCTAATAGGGTATGGTATGGAAAGGATGTCTCCTATGATCATTTACGTGTGTTTGGTTGTAAAGCTTCTGTACATGTACCTAAGGATGAGAGGTCTAAGTTAGACACGAAAGCGAGAGAATGTATATTTCTTGGGTATGGTTTGGATGAATTTGGTTACAGGTTTTTTGATCCGGTTGAAAAGAAGCTTGTTAGAAGTCGTGATGTAGTCTTTATGGAGGATCAAACCATCGAAGACTTTGGTAAAACAAGTAATTTGGAGTCTTCAGTTTGTGATGATTTGATAGATTTGGATCCAAAACCTATTGCTAGTCTTCCTAATGCAGTTGAGTTAGACAATCAAAATAATTTGGAGACAGGGGTTGATCATGATCATGCTGAGGAGGATCATGAAATTCAGAATGGGAAAGATAATCCAATTGTTGAGCAACCTTCAATCCAACCCAGGAGATCTACTAGGAATAGAACGCAGTCTGTTAGATACTCATCTAATGAGTATGTGCTTTTGACAGATGGAGGAGAACCTGATTGTTATGAGGAAGCCATGGATAGTGAGCTTAAGGAAAAGTGGTTTGAAGCAATGAAAGATGAGATGCAATCTTTACATGACAATCATACTTTTGACCTTGTCAAGTTACCTGAAGGCAGAAAAGCTCTAAAGAACCGATGGATTTATCGGTTAAAACAAGAAGAGAATAACTCACAGCCGAGATACAAAGCCAAATTAGTTGTTAAAGGCTTCAGTCAGAAGAAAGGAATTGATTTTGAAGAGATTTTCTCACCTGTTGTGAAAATGTCGTCAATTCGTCTTATTTTGGGCTTAGCAGCTAGTCTTGATTTAGAAGTTGAACAGATGGATGTGAAGACTGCTTTCCTCCATGGTGATTTGGAGGAGGAGATTTATATGGAGCAACCCGAGGGTTTCGTTGTTAAAGGGAAAGAGAATTTTGTTTGCAGATTGAGGAAAAGCTTGTATGGTTTGAAACAAGCTCCAAGGCAATGGTATAAGAAGTTTGAGTCGGTTATGCTGCAGCAGGGTTATACAAAAACTAATGCTGATCATTGCGTATTTATTCAAAAATTCTCTGATGTTGATTTTGTCATTTTATTGCTTTATGTTGATGATATGCTCATTATTGGTCACAGTGCTTCTAGAATTGACAGGTTGAAGAATGAGTTGAGTAAATCTTTTGCCATGAAAGATTTAGGACCTGCGAAGCACATTCTTGGCATGAGAATTTCTCGTGATAGAAATGCCAAGAAGTTGTGGTTGTCTCAAGAGAAGTATATTGAGAAGGTGATTCAGAGATTTCATATGGATAAAGCCAAAGTTGTAAGTACTCCTCTTGATGGACATTTTAAGCTGAGTAGTGCACAGTCTCCTTCTAATGATGAAGATAAGAAGGACATGCAAGGTGTTCCCTATGCATCCGCGGTTGGAAGTTTGATGTATGCCATGGTTTGTACGAGACCGGATTTGGCTCATGCAGTTGGCAAAGTTAGCAGGTTTCTCTCAAATCCGGGTAGAGAGCATTGGAATGCTGTAAAATGGATTATGAGATATCTCCGCGGCACTACAGATTTGAAGCTTTGTTTTGGGTCTGGGAAACCGATGTTAGTTGGATATACAGATTCAGATTTGGCCGGTGATTTGGACTCGAGAAAGTCTACTTCTGGTTATTTGATTACTTTTGCAGGGGGAGCAGTGGCTTGGCAATCTAGACTGCAAAAATGTGTTGCTTTGTCTACTACGGAAGCCGAATTTATTGCAGCTACTGAAGCTTGCAAAGAATTACTTTGGATGAAGAAGTTTGTTCAAGAACTTGGATTTTCACAGTCGAAGTATGTTTTGTTTTGTGATAATCAAAGTGCAATACATCTCAGCAAGAATTCGAGTTTTCATGGTAAGTCGAAGCATATTGATGTGAGGTATCATTGGATTCGAGATGTTTTGAATTCGAAGTTGATTGAGCTTGAAAAGATTCACACTGATGACAACGGTGCTGATATGTTGACAAAGGTAGTGAGTCGTAATAAACTTGAGGTTTGTGCCGGGATGGCAGGTCTCAAGTTTGAATGATTAAATGGTGGTTTGTCTCCTTCCTCGACTTGGGCTGGAGGGGGAGATTTGCTGGGTCCAGCCCAATTATATTTGTTGGCCCAATTGGTATTAAAGTCCACAATATCCTTTTCCTAATCTAATAAGGTTGTTGTTTGGAATATATATAATAAAAGCCCATGAAGAATAGGTTCAGATTTTTCCTTCTTTTTGGAGTGTTGCTGATCGTGTATAGCAGCAGCAGTTTTGGGGAAAAACAGAGCAATTTTTCTGCCCAGTTTTGTCCAGTTTTTGGGCGGCGACAGCAACTTTGCGCGGACGATCGGGAGGTCATTTGTGGTCCGATCGAGCTGATTTTTGGACAGCAACTTCCTAACTCATCGAACTTGAAAGTGAACGGTGGAGATCGGATTTGGAGCACTGTAAGTCGGGTTTTTCTGTGCGTGAACAGTGACGCGATTTCGGCTTATTTTTCGTGTTCTTTCTCCTTTTGTGTTCTAGTTCGTTTTGGATCGAATCGGTGTTTGGTTCGTGTTTGGAGTTAGATTTATTGGTGTTTGAACCGCTGTAATTTTGCCTCGTATTATAGTGGATTTGTTTTTGGGTCTCGTAGGCCTCGTGGTTTTTACTCTTCGATTTGAAGGGGTTTTCCACGTTAAAATTCTCGTGTCTCTATTCTTGGTTTTGTTTGGTTGATTATTTTTCTATCCTTGGGCATACTTGGTTGATTGTTTATTGGGCATTTGGAAAGGAGTTTTAATTTCCGCTGCGTACACTTGGTTTTGGTGTATCCCTTTCCTATCATTAGTCAATAGGTGTGACTATTTGTTCCCACAGACGGCGCCAGTGATGCGTCCTTCTCTAATCGATTCCCCTTTTTCCTCTTTCTC
Source organism: Lantana camara (assembly GCA_037501455.1). NCBI lineage: Eukaryota > Viridiplantae > Streptophyta > Magnoliopsida > Lamiales > Verbenaceae > Lantana > Lantana camara. The sequence continues at coordinate 93,055,858 of CM074857.1, read as the reverse complement.
TCCTCTTATTTCAGTATATTCTCGTTGTTCTTATTCTTATGTTTTTCCCGTGATTAATGTCCTCTATTTATACTTGAGGTACAAAATCTTCCTCTCAAAATTGTCCTAATATGTTCTTATCTTTATTAACAGTTTCTTACGTACCAAACTCCTCCTTGGGATTTAGATGTTCTTCTTTATCCTTATCTATGCCCAATACTTATCCTTTTGGTATAACCAACTTCGTTTCCTTATTACTGTGGACACTTGTTTATTCGGTGCGTCCTTAGCCCTATTCGCACCTATACTGCGAATAGGGCGCTCGGGATGTTATACGACCAGATGATCAATTGTATCACCAACACCAACTGATTCCTTGTGGGCTTGTTATATTTGACTTCCCGTTCTCTCCTATTCGCCTATACGATAGCAAATAGGATCTATATTCGTTGTTCGACGTGGACCGAGTACACCTGGCACCAACAAGTAGTGTTTGCAGAAAAAAGAAAAATTAAAAATTACTTTCAATTATTAAATTACTAAATTATTCTGAAAATTTTCTAAATCATTTCGGTTATTATAATATGATTTAAATAATATATTAATATAAAAATTAGTTTAAATTATTATATTTTTATATAATGTATTTATAATTATTAGAATACATTATACTATAACTATATATATATATATATATATATATATATATATATATACCTATACTATTATATATGTACTTAGGTTATACTATTTATTTTTCGCTTATAAATAATAACATAATAAACAATATCATTCTAAACAGATAAGGACCTGCTTTCGTGTTTTATATGTGAAAGGTCAATTTAAAAATATTAATATTTAATGAGGATATTTTCGTTTAAATAGAATTCTAATTAATTACATATAAAGATATAATTTATAAGCAAAATTTAGAAATATGCTTCTGCTTGAATAAGTAAAAGTTAGTTTTCCGAACATTTCAAAATCGTTGAAAATAAGCACTTATTTTATGATCACTTATTTTTAGAGTTTGCAAATCCAAATCCCCTCCTAAAACAGAAATGACTCACGACAAACAGCGAAAGCAAGGCATCGTATGTGAGCAACAAGATACTCGAATCAGTCCGCATAGATTAGAATAAGATTTTTTATTATAATATATATCATCATAAAAATTCAAGGTACATTAGTATGTTATGTTAAATCCCTCAAAAATTATATTACTTACATTCATCCCTAACCTTTTGAGACTTAGTAAATTCGAACATTCAATTAAATTTAATGGAATAGAGATAACGAATTAGTAACAATTCACAATTTCTCAAATTTTAGGAGAATTCATATTCTCACTATATGTTAGATTGCGTTCCTAATTATCCCTCTATATATATGGATATTGATTTCTGTCTCTAACCCTAACCATTCTTATTCCTATACTCTAGAGTGATGAGACGCGAATATTATAATAGTTCTACACGCGTAGTAATCCATTATTAATGTACGAATCATAGTATTTAATATACTACATACGACTGACCAAGAAGAAAAGTTAGGCTCTTCCAGAAAGCTATTGGATAGAAAGACTTAGAAAAATCCTTCCATTTGCCAAACCAAACCATAAGAAGAACACCACACGTCACGCAACATTCAATGCTTTCAATCTCCTATATAAACCCCAATTCCCTTCCCCCAAAACCACACAACAGTATATCTCCACGCATCACAAACGAACATGAATTCCCCCAAAACCCTACTATCCTTACCTTTCCTAATCCTATCTATCTCCATAACACTCTCAATCACGTCCACCTACGCTGCCACCTTCGACGTCACCAATCGGTGCTCCTACACCGTTTGGGCAGCTTTTTCGGCACCTGGCGCCCCAGGCGGTGGCCGCCGCCTCGACTCTGGCCAGTCCTGGCAGGTCAATGTGGCACCAGGCACCGTCCAGGCACGTATTTGGGGCCGGACCAATTGCAATTTCGACGCTAACGGTAGTGGCCGTTGCGAAACAGGCAATTGTAATGGGGGTTTAGTGTGTCAGGGTTACGGCCAGGCCCCTAACACCCTGGCCGAATTTGCCCTGAACCAGCCCAATAACTTGGACTTTGTCGACATTTCTAATGTCGATGGGTTTAATATTCCCATGGAATTCAGCCCAACGACTAATGTGTGTCGTAATTTGAGATGTACGGCCCCGATTAACGAGCAGTGTCCCAACGAACTGCGAGCTCCAGGTGGGTGTAACAACCCGTGCACGGTTTATGGCACTAATGAGTATTGTTGTACGAATGGGCCGGGCTCGTGTGGGCCCACGCCGCTTTCGAGGTTCTTTAAGGAGAGGTGCCCGGATGCTTACAGCTACCCGCAGGATGATCCCACAAGTCTTTTTACCTGCCCGGCTGGGACTAACTACAGGGTTGTGTTCTGCCCTTAGATGATATTGGATAGGTCTAAGTTTATGAGTTTCCTATTTGGTTTCTCTATGCATTAAAATAATCCAGGCATGTACTCATTGTCTGTAATAACGATATGTATAACTGGTCCGTCACGTATGCACGGACCAGATGATATACTATCTTTAGTTATCAAGATAAGAGAAATAAAATTAGCTGGACAGGCAAATGAGCCTGTTTTTGGTGTGTAATTTTTATCTCTCAATATTCTTCACTTCTAAGTACTGTCTGACGACTTCCTATTATCTCTCTATTCTCAATTTCTTATTATTCTTTACTTCTAAATAGAGTTATATACACTATACCCCTTGTGTTAGGTGAAATGAGCACAAAAAATCCTGTGTTATAAAAATTAACACAGAAAATCCTGTGTTTTCAAAATATTTGCATGTCGAACCCTGGAAATGTTTGGTGTTGGTAGAACACTAATTTTGTCTATTCAGTGGACCCGAAATAACTAATTTACCCTTTTATATTTTAATATACATCATATCAAATCTCTCTATATTGTTCAATACTTTTTTATATGCACCGAAATCCTTTTTTTATATGGACCGAAACTCTGTATAAAGATAAAAATAACATGAAGAACCCTATAAATAAGTATAAAAAAGGGTTTGTAGAGAGATGTGAGATGATATATATCAGAATATGAAAGGGTAAATTAGTCATTTTACGTCCAATGAATAGAGAAAATTAGTGTTTTACTAACACCAGAAATTTTCAGGGTTCGGCATGTAAATATTTTGAAAACACAGGGTTTCCAGTATTAATTTTTGTAACACAGGGTTTTTTGTGCCCATTTCACGTAACACAGGGGAGTATGGTGTATATAACTCCTTCTAAATAGTAAATACTATATATCTACCACTATTACTCTTTCAATATATTTTAATACTCTTATGAATATCTTTATGTTATATAAATTATCATTTATAAAATATTTTTGGTTATATATACTATTGTCGTGTCGTGTGCTAAAATTTTTGGTCATGTAATCATATTTATATTGTGTCGCATTCATATTATCGTATTCGGATATTATAGTTTCCAGAAATAATTTGTTAGCTTGCTCTACATAGGACAAAGAAGATAATTTGGTTGAATTTGGGATTGATGTGTCTCAATTACCAAGCTTGTTAGGCTAAGTGATCAAGTCTTCTGTGAGCAAATTAGTACTTTTTGACTTGTCATCATATCCCTAGTTTCCACGTTACAGCCGGGCTCCTTTGTCCGATCCATAGGACCATTCTATTGGAACTTAATTTCACAATAAATTGTTTTTGGCGGGAGTTAATTTCATAATAAATGAATAAATAAAATTCCTGACGATTTCAATTAAATTTGATTATTTAACGTGAGAACACCTTTTCTTTTCTTTTTCTTTTTCTTTTTTAAATTATGTGTGCGTTGAGAAAACTTGATTTCAAATTGACTTGCTAAAAAAAAAGTCCAGTCATTTCAAGTGAATTAAAGTATACTTTACCGGATTGATCTCGATTTGTAAAACCACTGCATGAAAAAAAATAGGGAAAAATGCAAAATCAGGATACCAACTCTCCCTAACTAGCGTTTTCGGGACACTAAATTTTCCGGCGACAAAAAAATCCATTAACTCTAGAAATCTGTCAATTTTGGGACAATGCTCGTCGGATTCCACTGTGTACTACCGGAGACTATGGACAAGTGTCATTTATGATGATGTGGATGATGACAACACTCTAAAACCATCCTACATGTAAAAAATTATGACATGGCCCAAAATCACCATGTCCACATCATTAAACTGCTCCAACTTGGCATTGATGCTCTTGATATAAATAATATTTTTTTTGTCTAAATTCATTGTGTTCTTGATATAAATAATATATATTTTTGTGTTTAATAATGTAATAGAAACTAATAAAATTAATCATTTTGTAAACAAATTATATATTTTTAAACATATTGTTATTTCATAATATCTATTACTTATGTTTTTAATATTTTTTAAACAAATTACATTTTTTCTATTTTCGTTTATTATCATTTCTTCAAAATTCTTGACCCAAAAAAATTTCATTCAAAATTATTTTACACTATTTTTTTCCTCCTTTCTTCTTCCTCCGGCAAATGTAAACCCCCATCACCCCAAAAATGATTCAGCAACTTGCACCACCACAACCGTACATCACCACAACCGCACAACACCACTGCTACCACAATTGCACACCACCACTACTTGCACAACCACGTCGCAGACCGCACAGCACCACCGCCACCACAGTCGCACAACACCACCGCCACCACCTGCCCTTTTTTTTAGGTTCCAGTCCGAGTTCATCCATATTTTCACAAACCCGAACACGAACTCGTGTCTGACGAACCTCACAAAAGGTTAGGCTCGTGTTCGGCTCACAAGTTCGAGCAAGAAAACAGATCTAGATCTAGATCTAGAAATTTCTAAACAAAAATAAAGAAAATGAAGAGGGGGAAACCAATTTCTGCGCATAAAAAATGAAGAGAGAGAAGTGTAGTGCCGCACGGAGGGCAAGGGATGGTGTTGACAGAGGCGGAGGGGTGGTGGCGCTGCGAGCAGGCGGAGTGGATGGTCGGCGACGAGCAGCCGCAGTCGGAGTGCTAGTTGTGGGTTTCCATTGCAGATATAAAGCTCTTTCAAAAATAAGAAAAAAAAACAAAGAATGAGAAGAAAGGTGTAGCGTAGCAGAGGCAGCAGCCGCGGCGGTGGGTGGCCTGGATGGCGTCGGCGTCACGGGTGGCGATGTAGGCGGTGGGAACGATGTTGGGCAGCTGAATGAGGATTTGGGGGTAGGGTTCTTCTTATTTTCAAACGGGAGAGAGAGTAATTGGCAGAAAATTAAAATAAAATTGCATGAATAATTAAGTTAAAGAAAGATTAGTTTTTATTTCAAAATATATTTCATACTCAATAAGAATAAAATTTCCTATTTATATATATATATATATATAGATATATATAATATAATATATAAATATACATATATTATATATGCATAAATATATAATAAATTTATATATTTTTTGATGTAATTGTAAATAATAAAGTGATCATTTTTTGCTATTCATTTTTTTTTTTAATAATATTTAAATTGTATTAGGTGGTATGCCACTTGTACAATACATGTACAAATTTTTTGAGTCATTTGACATGTCATTGCCAATGTGTTCTGTTTTATTTCCACGTCAGCAATTTTATCCAAGTCAGCAGAATCCGGCGAGCATTGTCCCAAAATTGATAGATTTCTAGAGGTAGTGGACTTTTTTGTCGCCGGAAAATTTAGTGTCCCGAAAACGCTAGTTAGGGAGATTTGGTATCCTGATTTTGCATTTTTCCCAAAAAAATATTTCGACATATATAAACTTATAAAGTGATGGTGCAAAATTTATCATAACTTATACTGATAAAACAGAAATTGTGTAAGATGATCACTATATAAAGTTGTTAATATAGGATTGTCACTGACTCACTAATATGGCATGTAAAACCTATTTATGGCCACAATAAGGTTATATTGTGAAAAATTAAACTTGTTATCACTCAGTAAATTTAATTAGTGACGAAGTTGAAGGTATTGTCATTTTGTACGTATAATTGGCGACTCCTTTTAAATTGTAATTTTACTTCATTTTATTGAATAATATTGTTTAACTATATTGCTAATTCAGTAACGTGGTATACTTATACTTTTATATTTTATAGTATCAAAATTCTCAGATATACTAAATGTGATATTTAATGAATATCTTGGCTTTGTATTGTAATAAAGAAAATTCTACACACTAGCGGTCATATTGATCTAAACGAACCAATAATTTTGTGGCCATCTACATTTAAATGGTAGAGAAGTCCAATCTGTGCGTATGTACGTACGCGAAGTGTTTCTCTCCTATTTATGGAGAAGTTAAAATTGTCAAAATTTATAGTAGTAAAACAGTAGTAAAAATTTGGAAAGAAAAACTTAAAGTAGAAAAATAATAAATTGATTATTTGAGAGAAAAATTGAGAATAACTCTTGATTTTTATCAAGTTACTATCCCACCACTAACATTTTTTAAATCATTATTAAGATTTAAATAATATATTAGTAGAAAAAGTAGTTTAAACGTATTATTATTTTTATAATAAAATACATATTCTTTTAGTTCTTTAGCTTATGTACTTGAATTCGAGTCGGGTCGAACCATTTAAGTTTAAAACTCTTCCTATTTATAATAGTTGCATCCTATTATACTATTACTCCATTTATAAAAAATAAGATAATAAATAATATAATTCTGTACGAATATAATATATCTTTTATGTTCAAATAAAAATATATATAAATTATATTTACATGTAGTTATAATATAATATATAATTATATTGATTACTTTTATTATATTTGCATATATTAAATTATTATATTTGATGTAAAAGGTTAATTTAATAATATCAATATCTTAACAAGATCATAATGTTATTTAAATAAAATTTAATTAATTACAGAAAAACGTATAATTTACTAGAGAATTAAAAGCACGTTTTGGAGCATTCCTAAATTTTAGTTTATTTCTTTTTAAAATAAATAAAAAATTATTTTTTCAAACACTATCAAAATACTAAAAATAAATTAAAATCAGATAAACAATTATTTTAAAAAGTTTACAAATATTTCTATAATCTCACATGCACTGACTAGTTCAGTAAATAATTATATATGAAATGCCTGCACCTGTAGTATATTTTCAGTTTTGTGTGCTTGGACAACTTAAGTGATTAGGTGACAAAAGGGATGATTGATAGGATTGTTAGGTATAGTGCCCTACAAAGCCGATTAGTTATAATCCGTTTTGGGAATTTCCTAGTATCACAGACAATCTTTGAATAATATACGATTGATTAATATCATAGGCAAACACTTCTTTATATGCTCTTGTTTGGTATGCGTTTACTTTAGCTGTGCATGTATAAGTCATGATTAGTAAAATACTCCAAGCCGATGAGTCCTACAGACAGTGGGAGTGTCAACCTGACTCCTCTAAGGCTTGCTTGTGGGATCACGCCCTTAAGAAGGACCACCTTGTTTCATGGAGGTGCAAAGTGTATAGTTGATACGTGCGTGATACATGAGGGTGCTTACTTCAATAAGTAAGTTCACTGAGGTGCCCCGTGTGAGAAGATTCCTAAATGGGAAAGGAAGTTTCTATTTCAGGAAATGGAAACTTCCAGATTAGGAAATATCTCACGAGTCATTGATGTGATTAATTGATCCTTAGACTTGAGGTTCCTTGTCACTTTATGAGTTAACTCTGTAGTCTTAGGTATAAGCTTTAAAGGGTGGGTGTCGCCTTAGACAATTGATTCAAGACTTATGCTGGGGCTGCACAAGTGACTCATGAAAGTGAATGAGAATCAAGAAAGGACCTACACATGCATATGCAAGGTGATCTCTTATTGTGTAAGTCATTCATATGCCATATGGAGTCCTTGGCCAAGGCAGTAGATCAAGACATCAAGAAAAGGGTTTTTTGGCTTGTGATCAAATGGATATGAAATGCACTTAGCTTTAAGACAAGATTATTAGGGTTCTAATTATTCCCTTACCCTAGATCTTGGTTGAGAGATAGGAAGTAGGAGGATTGTATCTCACATAAATCAATGACTTAAAGGTTCTGTCGAATCCTAACATTCCAATTCAGCTAGGGGTTAAACACCTGTTGCTAGACTATGGTCGTTTTAATCTGTGAACTGATTAATTAATTAGTGAATTAATTAATTAGGGTCACTGCTAATTGAATTGAGAACCTAGAGGGTCACACACAACAGCTTGGTTACATGAGTTTAGGCTTTAAAATGATTAAACGAGTTAATCGAGCCTAGAGGGTTCCACACGTGTGGGTCACGTGACTGGACACGTGTCATTGTGACACGTGTGCCACACGTGATTGTTTAATAATATATTAAATAATTAATTTGTTAATTATTTAATAGACTTTGGTTTAATTTTGAATTAAAAAGAAAGTCTTATTTTGGAGAAAAATAATCTGGTTAATTAATTATGAATTAATTAATTAGATAAAATAAGTTATTTATTTTAAATAAATAAAGTATAAAATTATCCAAAAATAGTTTGGATATTTTTAGCTCTCTTGAAAGTTGATTTGAATTAGAATTCAAAGTCAAAGTCAAAATTACTTGATGATCAAGTTATAGGAGAGAGAGAGACCAAAATCCTAGCCCATTAAGGACTAGGAATTTCGGCACTCCCTTGCTTATAAATAGGGGAGCTCGAGCTCCCCTTAGAGCTAATCGAGAATTCTTTTGGTTCATGTGTTGAACACTATCCTTTCTCCAAGATAAACAAAACCCTAGGTTAAGCCTAAACACTAACTAGAGAACTAGCATCCTTACTAGTTAGATTGTAGCCAAGTTGGTGGACTATCTCTAGAGAGCTTCAAGTTAGAAGTTTTGAAGATTCGAGCTTTACCAAAAAGTGGGGATCAAGCAAAACGATCAGAAGGGATGATGAAACGATTCTGAACCCAACATGAAACGAATGAAAAAAAACGAACCAAAGAAGATGGCGAAAACTGTTCGTCCATATCCTGAAGGATGAATTTTTTTCACGAGGGTTTTGTGACTGGCAGTTTTCTGCTTTCGCAAAACTGGGTTTCGAAGGGAGTTTCAATCATGCTTTTCTCGTTTCATGTTTCTTTCTTTATGTTATATTGTTAAGAACATCCCTAACATGATTTGAATCTAGGATGGTGTGGATTGCTATCCCAACAATGGATTCTGAAGTAGAAAGAGACTTTCGAGGGACGGGTTGTCAAGCCGCGAGAAGAGCGTTCTTGGGTGGCTTGAAACGCTTCAAGAAAGAATAAAAGAAAAGTAAGTTTTCTATCTCTACGAATTTGGTTACACGATTGCGAGTCCAAGGTCCTTTTGTTGGAGAAAATTTTTAAATTCCGCTGCTTTCTGATTCATGTTTTCCAACAAGTGGTATCAGAGCCACCTCGTTAATCGTGTTTCTGATTCGTCTCAATTATTCTGAATTTGGTAGAAATTCTTAGTCTTAGATGCGAATTAGGTATTCATGAGTTCTTTTAGAAAGCCTGAAATACGAAACTGTAATTTTTCTTGAATTTCTTAAAACTGTTTTCTTAAATCTGTTTTTGAAAAACTGTTTTAGTTGAAATTTGTTTAAATCGTAATTTTTAATTTTGGATTGAATTGGGTTTTGGAGAAACCTGTGAAACGAAAAACGAAACGCGAAACGAACACGCGGGATTGGGACGAGCCAATGTGTAGCACACCCTAACCCCGCGAGCACCATCCCACAACCGCGCGGGACGCCCAGGAGGAATCCCCGCCAAGCCGCGCGAGCGCTGCTGCGCGCGGTGCGCGCACGACGCGTGCCCAGCCCGCGCACGTATGGGCCAACTGCCGCATGCTGTGCGCGCTGCTGGGGCGCGCGGCGGTGCTTCGCATTCCGGGGTTCCAGGCCGTTTTTCGTGTTTTCGTGTTTTTTGTATTTTCGATCCTTGAAATCCCGATTTAATTTTTCTAAAAATTTTTGTCTTATTAAATTAAAATTATTTTTGAAATAATTGTTTAAATTGGGATTTTGAAAATTTAAGCGATTTAAATTTTGGAAAAATTACAAACTTTATTTTATGAAAATATTGAAAGAATAAAATTATTAATTTTCAGAAATTAATTGGAATTTTATTGGTTTATAGTTATTCGGGTTTTATTGAAAAGGCTCTTGAACAAGAATTGCATCGAAGTCGTGTTTTAAGCTATTAGAACTTAAAGCGAGAATTTTAATTTATTAGTGAAATTTAAATTCTTGCAATTTATGCATGTTAGGTGATCATGGGTTTAGACTTATGTATGGTTTTAATTTATGCACATGGATGGTTTAAATTGGGGTTGGAGCCCTATAGTTGCGTTTTTCAATTGAGGTCGGAGCCTCACTTATGTCCGTACTGTTATGTGATTCATTATGTGGCTTTCCATATTACTGTTTTTTAGGGGTATGCCCCGTGTATTTGTCTAATGCCAATATGAAGATTGAGCCTTATTACTTTATGTCTTTTTCTTTTTATTGTAATTTGAGAGTAGAATAGGTGGTGAGGTTTTATTTTCATTTTGGAGACAATGCACCCATGGAGTAAGATGGACCATATTCAAGTAACAAGGAGGCCATAAGTGAAGACCCCTCAAAATGTTAGGGAGGGGAATCTCAATTGTAAAATGTAATAGAGATAGGGCTCGTATTTTGTTACCGCTTTCCCTTATGTGATTTAAACTGTTTATGTGGCATGTATGTTAGAACTTGTGATTGTGGAGTGGCTCCCACATATCACGCATAAGATAGGTAGAACCCATGATCATTACATGTTAGTATCATGCTAGGACATGTTATCTGTTTATGTGCTTGTTTGAAATGCATTTAAGTTGTACTTGCATTAATCAAGACTAATAAAATTGGATAACATATATGTTGGTGAGGTCGAACCGGACAACTCTCCGGTTGATTCGAAAATTCCCATTAAATATTAAGCTCATTTCGAATAATAGGAATTTAATTTGAGATGCAAATTTTGAATTAAATTCCTAGCATTCCATCAATAGGTTTTAAGTTTAGTAAGTAAAGCCAGTTATTGTCCGTGAGTCGTGGGATAGCTAGTGGAGCTTATTAGTTCTTAGTTACCTAATTGATCATTTTAAATGATCAATATTTCGTGGTTAATTTTGGCAAGGGTGATGTCCGCGAGTCGTGGGTCGTTCGAACTAAGTTTTGATCATGATCTTATGATTGATGGGTCTGGCTTAACGCCTAAGTAAATATGGATGTCGCACGAGTCGTGGGTCCATATTGAAAGATAGGTGATGCAAAAACAATTACTAAGAGTTCTAAAGGTGTTAGAATTGGTAAGTTGTACCTACCTAGGATTTTACTTAGAATGTCCGCGAGTCGTGGGTTCGAGGTAAAATGCTTAGGATCTTAGTACCCATTGGGAAACGCGTTCCTCTTAGATCTTTGGGAATTATAGATCTTTGAAAAACAGTGGGAGCTACATTAGATTAAGGACCTTATCTTTTGTATATCGTTATAATTCAGCATGCTCACAATTTCTCTGCTTAGTATTTAGGTTGTAGCTCTGTGATTCTCTACAATATGAAATGCAAACCCATTTGTATCCATCCTTAAGTCAAAAGAGTTGACTAAGTCCTAACTAATGCTGATTGGCTTCGGACCCTAAAATTCGTTTTAGATTCCTAATAAGAGAAAGGCGTTCTCTAAAGGGCGAAGTTTTCAATTGTGAAAATTCGACCCGGGCCAAAAGAGAAGCAATCTGAGGTGAATGGATTTTTTCCAAACCACTTAAGAGCAATTGAACCACCTCATAAAAATGTTACAAGGTATAACATTATGCAATTATTCAATATTCCAAATGAGGAAATAAGTGCACACGAACAAGGTCTAAAGATCTTATTTGAAGATCTTATGGTCTCGATCATCAACCGAGAAAAGAGTTCTCTATGCACTGATTGCTTACATTGCTTCCACCATCATTCAAACCCTTTATGCTCAACTAGAATGATGCTAATGTAGCATAGTTAATCATTTAGTTGATAATGGCTGAGAGCATCCTTAAGAAGGAATAAAAGGTTGAGATGGTTAATTCTTCTTCTAAACTCCCTAAGTTAAAGGCTTGAACGCCTAAAGAAGAAGAAACCCTTAAGAGCCCAATGGAGGGGCATGTAAGGGGTGCGCCCAAAAGACACTAGAGATCAAATAGGACGTTTGCTTCTATGGTAGCAAATAAGGACTTTGAAAGGGAACTGCGAAGAGTATGAGTACACTGAAATGTTACCTCGTTTAGTAATTCTACTAGGAATAGAATTTACTAGTCTTGAGTCAATTCTGCATAATCCGTTGTGCAAAGACTCAAGGCACTAATGTTCTGAACATACAACGAGATAACAAAAGTAAGTGAGATGACAAAGCTTCGAATTACTTTGGAACGTTTAGATATAAAAGGATTAGCAAGTCAGACACCTTAGGATCATTCTATGAAAATGAACCTATAGAGTTGACTTCCTGTGAATCCTATCTCAAAGGGAAAACGTTCCCGGAACATTGTTTAGGTGAAACATGGAACGTTCCAAAATTATAGTGGATTTCGATCCATGCTAATGAGTGTAAGATGCTTAATGTAAGCACTAGATACAATCGTCAGTTTAATCATTATGAATGAATGTACTTGTTAAAGTACAAATTCGAAACTTATATGAAATTCTTAGAATTTCAAAAGGAGGTTAGGAACCGAAGTAGTCATAAGTTATAGGCAAATCGATATGATCGAGATAGCCAATATCTTATCAACTAATTCCTTAGTCATCTTAGAAATAATAGGATTATCTCTCAGTAAACTAATTCGAGAACACCTTAGTGTTTCCGAATGAGGGAATGAAACCTTATAGGATATGGTCCATTCCATAGCAAACTTTACTGACTTATAATCATTCTAGGAATAAACTCCCAGAATATGCAGTTAGAGATTTTGAATTTTGCACCTTCCAAAATCAGTCCTTTAGATGCACTATGCAATATGGCACACTAAATTCCCTAATTATTCTTGTCCAAGAATTTAGTGGAATCCTCTTAAGTAAAGAGGATAGTGGGAGATAGGCTTGAAATGAGTTCAAGTTTATACAAACAATATTGGATATCATTTCTGCGATTCCTTTAGACAAAGGTTGTTTGTCTCAAGGAATGTATCTTTCTTAAGGAATCTTCCTATAGAAGAATAAAGACAAGCAAGCAGACCTCAAAGAAATTTGAGAATAAAAATCCACGCCACATATAGAAGAAACGAGCCCATCTGATAAAACTTAGCCAAATTTTTTAGCATGTACACGTGTGAAACCCTTCTCTTAAGACGTGTTTAGAACGCGTTCCTAGATAGCCAAGGAATTACTTGAAGAGGAGACGCTGTCAGATTTGGAATCTGAGTAGTGTAAGCAAGCCTTGAAATCCAATATGGATTCCATATACTCGAACCAAGTTTTGACCTTGGTTGATCCACCTGATAGGATCAAGCTCGTGCAGCTTCGAGTGAATGAAAGCATTACAACCTTCTTGACGGTTGAAATGCAAAAGTCCATTTGGATTGTGTTTATCACATCCTCATATTCTGACTATGAGATATGATAAATGAATATGAGAACTATCTTGTTCAAATATGAGATTGAAAGAGACTGAAATAAGGTATTTCTATAAATCTCATATTCAGTGGGAGTATGCATAAGGTATACAAATCCCTAAAGTCAATCTGTGGATTGATAAAGGCTTCTAGGAGTTAGACAATTCGATTCCATAGGATAGTCAAATCGTTTGGTACAGATGGAAGTCTAATAAGTCTTAAAAGTGTACATATGAAAGTTAGTGATGTAAGAGTCAATTTTTGGTTCTTTAGAAGACGACATCCTTCTCATTAGGAATGTCAAGGATAACGTGAAAGTTACCAATTCTTGTTTAAGAAACAATTTGACATGAAAGATCTTAGTGATTATCCTAAATTCTCGACATTCAGATCTATAGAAGATAGATCTAAGAGAATAAAAGGATTATCACAAAACGAGTACATAACCATAATACTAAAAGGAGTTTAGTAGGGACAATGGAACATCTCTTTTGAAGAGTATGTGTCCTAAGATAACTTTAAGAAAGTTAGAATGTCCAAAATCCCTTTAAGTAAAAGGGTGCATAATGTATGAAATGTTATGTACTAGACATGATATGGCGCAACACTAAGCGTAGTGGGCCGAATCTAATATGACCTCAGAGAAGGTCATTAGATCTCTGTAAAGGATGTCCTCAGAGTACTTGAGAAGAAATGAGGATATGTATTAGTTTACAGAGCCCAAAAGATATTGTTGTTAGAAGGATATTTGATGTAATTGTTTCATCAAACATAGATGATTATGAAATCATTGAAAGGATACAACTTCTACCAGAATGGTAATGCAATGTGTTGGAAAGGGGTTCCAAGGACGGACATTGCAAAACTCAACTATCGTAGTTGAGAACTTAGTCGTATCATATAACACTAAGTTAAGTGTTTGGGTAAGAAACTCCATCTAACTTGTTAGATGAAGTTCCTAGCATGAAAACAACTCCTTGATCATATTGTATGATAAAAGGATGGTTGCTCAAGTAAGAGAACCAAGACCTCACCAAGAGACTGAACACGTGATTACGAATCACTTTATAAGGAAAAGGTGTTTCCTAAGAGATGTGTAAACAAGAGGGTCACATCAGCAGAGAATATAGCAGATCCACTTTGGAAACGCCCAAAGTCAATAGGCTCTCAAAGTGCATCTTCAGAAGATGGGACTTAGAATAGCTTTAGAATGGCTTTGACGGGCAAGTGGGAGATTGTTAGGAATAGTGCCCTAGAAAGCCGATTGTATATCCGCATTGTGCTTTTCCTTATTGTAATCACAGACAATCTTTGAATGAAATAACGAATTGAGGCAACACTTCTTTATATGCTCTTGTTTGGTATGCGTTTACTTTAGCTGTGCATGTATAAGAACTCCCCTAATCCTGATGACTTTAGGACTCTACCATTTAGGTGAAATGGTTCATGAAACGAGCCATATATCACATAAGTCATGATTAGTAAAATACTCCAAGCCGATGAGTCCTACAGACAGTGGGAGTGTCAACCTGACTCCTCTAAGGCTTGCTTGTGGGATCACGCCCTTAAGAAGGACCACCTTGTTTCATGGAGGTGCAAAGTGTATAGTTGATACGTGCGTGATACATGAGGGTGCTTACTTCAATAAGTAAGTTCACTGAGGTGCCCCGTGTGAGAAGATTCCTAAATGGGAAAGGAAGTTTCTATTTCAGGAAATGGAAACTTCCAGATTAGGAAATATCTCACGAGTCATTGATGTGATTAATTGATCCTTAGACTTGAGGTTCCTTGTCACTTTATGAGTTAACTCTGTAGTCTTAGGTATAAGCTTTAAAGAGTGTCGCCTTAGACAACTGATTCAAGGCTTATGCTGGGGCTGCACAAGTGACTCATGAAAGTGAATGAGAATCAAGAAAGGACCTACACTTGCATATGCAAGGTGATCTCTTATTGTGTAAGTCATTCATATGCCATATGGAGTCCTTGGCCAAGGCAGTAGATCAAGACATCAAGAAAAGGGTTTCTTGGATTGAGATCAAATGGATATGAAATGCACTTAGCTTTAAGACAAGATTATTAGGGTTCTAATTATTCCCTTACCCTAGATCTTGGTTGAGAGATAGGAAGTAGGAGGATTGTATCTCACATAAATCAATGACTTAAAGGTTCTGTCGAATCCGAACATTCCAATTCAGCTAGGGGTTAAACACCTGTTGCTAGACTATGGTCGTTTAATCTGTGGACTGATTAATTAATTAGTGAATTAATTAATTAGGGTCACTGCTAATTGAATTGAGAACCTAGAGGGTCACACACAACAGCTTGGTTACATGAGTTTAGGCTTTAAAATGATTAAACGAGTTAATCGAGCCTAGAGGGTTCCATACGTGTGAAACCACATGTGTGGGTCACGTGACTGGACACGTGTCATTGTGACACGTGTGCCACACGTGATTGTTTAATAATATATTAAATAATTAATTTGTTAATTATTTAATAGACTTTGGTTTAATTTTTAATTAAAAAGAAAGTCTTATTTTGGAGAAAAATAATCTAGTTAATTAATTATGAATTAATTAATTAGATAAAATAAGTTATTTATTTTAAATAAATAAAGTATAAAATTATCCAAAAATAGTTTGGATATTTTTAGCTCTCTTGAAAGTTGATTTGAATTAGAATTCAAAGTCAAAGTCAAAATTACTTGATGATCAAGTAATAGGAGAGAGAGAGACCAAAATCCTAGCCCATTAAGGACTAGGAATTTCGGCACTCCCTTGCTTATAAATAGGGGAGCTCGAGCTCCCCTTTGAGCTAATCGAGAATTCTTTTGGTTCATGTGTTGAACACTATCCTTTCTCCAAGATAAACAAAACCCTAGGTTAAGCCTAAACACTAACTAGAGAACTAGCATCCTTACTAGTTAGATTGTAGCCAAGTTGGTGGACTATCTCTAGAGAGCTTCAAGTTAGAAGTTTTGAAGATTCGAGCTTTACCAAAAAGTGGGGATCAAGCAAAACGATCAGAAGGGATGATGAAACGATTCTGAACCCAACATGAAACGAATGAAAAAAAACGAACCAAAGAAGATGGCGAAAACCTTTCGTCCATATCCTAAAGGATGAATTTTTTTCACGAGGGTTTTGTGACTGGCAGTTTTCTGCTTTCGCAAAACTGGGTTTCGAAGGGAGTTTCAATCATGCTTTTCTCGTTTCATGTTTCTTTCTTTATGTTATATTGTTAAGAACATCCCTAACATGATTTGAATCTAGGATGGTGTGGATTGCTATCCCAACAATGGATTCTGAAGTAGAAAGAGACTTTCGAGGGACGGGTTGTCAAGCCGCGAGAAGAGCGTTCTTGGGTGGCTTGAAACGCTTCAAGAAAGAATAAAAGAAAAGTAAGTTTTCTATCTCTACGAATTTGGTTACACGATTGCGAGTCCAAGGTCCTTTTGTTGGGAAAAATTTTTAAATTCCGCTGCTTTCTGATTCATGTCTTCCAACAAGGATAATTGACGTAGTCCATAAATTAGGTTTTTTTTTTTTTTTTTTTTTTTTTTTTTTTTTTTTTTTTTTAATGGGAAAGATGCAACATATTACAAATATCTTCTGTCAAACAAGCAATAACAAGATCAGAGAGCTCAAAGTCCCCATTACTTCTAACTAGCGTCGATCACGCTAAATAGTGAGCTACTTCGTTGCCTTCCCGACGAACAAAGGAAAACTCCACCTCCTGGAAATGCATAATAATCTCGCAAATATCAACAATTAAATTTTCCTTATCCGACAGATCCTCCTCAGTTGATTGAAGTCTATAAATAAGATTTAGACAGTCACTTTCAAAAACCACTCTGTTGTACCCTTTGGAAGTTGGAACGGACCATTAGTGCTGCCTCCTTCATTGCTAAGCTTTCTGCATGTTGTGGAGAAAATCTCTCTTGCTTGCTCATGCAAAGCCAATCTTTGCAATTTCCATTATTATCACGTATCACCACTCCAATTCCTATACTTCCACAGCTTTCAAAGAGGCCCCATCAACATTTACCTTTAAAACTCCCTCTAACGGAGGTCTCCAGCTACTCGGGAAAGACACATTCTCTGGAGGAATTTCTGCTCTCGCCGACACAACCCCAGTTGTATGGAAAAGATTAGCAGCTAACATCAATTTGTCGGGCTCGTCTTCCTTTCCTTCCGCCCATTTACGGTTGCGATTACGCCACAAGAACCAGCAACACACAGCAAATCGAGCCCCGTTCTCCGAATCCAAGGTCTCCAAAATTCCCCTACACCAATCCTCGCTACCACCTCTCCACTCCGACACAATTCTCCATGGAAGATTTGATAAGGCCCAAAACTGACGTGCTACCGAACAATGAAGGAAAGTGTGTTCAGTATTCTCCGAAGTTTCATCACACCACGGACATCCTACATCATGTTTGCTCCGCCTACCACGAAGGTTCTCGCCCGTAGCCAAGCTTTCCCGACATAATCGCCACATAAAAAGTTTAATCTTTGGAGCTATCTTAATATTCCATATAAAGTACCAATCCCTAAATGTTGAACTTTGCCCGTTGTCTCGTAACAAGAAAGTGGAATTTCTTACGGCTTCATGAACACTTCGAACGGTAAATCTACCCGTTTGCGTGAATTGCCAAACTCTTTTGTCTCTGTTGCTTGTATCACCCAAAGGAATTTGCAAAATTGTTTCTGCATCTGCTTCTATAAATGTCTCTCTTATTAATTCAGAATCCCATTTTCCTTCACTATCAATTAGCTGACTCACATAAATAAGGTGATCGTTTCCTAGGGGATGATATAAGGGCCTATAGAGATATGGTCTTGGAAGCCACTGATCCTCCCATATACTAATACAAACACCATTGCCCACACGCCATCTCAACCCCAACTCTAGCACTAGTCTTGCACTCAAGATACTTCTCCACGTTAAGGATGGTTGATGTCCCATCTTAGCCTTTATGAAGTTCCCATCAACAAAGTATCTTGCTCGCAACAAACGAGAAAGCAAACTTTGACGTTCTGTCATGAGACGCCACCCTTGTTTTGCCAAAAGGGCCAAATTAAGAGCTCTTAAATCCCGGAACCCCATTCCTCCACTCTTCTTAGATTCACAAAGTTTAGACCAATTAATCCAATGTATCTTGTCCCCAGAATTTCCACTCAACCAGAACGGAGCCATCATCGAGGAGATTTCATTTAAAAGTGTATCCGAAAGTTTGAAACAACTCATAGCATAGGCAGGAATTGCTTGGAGGACCGCCTTAATAAGAATTTCCCTTCCTGCTTGCGAAAGCATTTTGTCTCTCCAACCATTTATCCTTTTCCAAATCCTTTCCCGAATATTTAGCCAGAAGTCCCAAATACTTATCGCGTTTTTCCTTTACAGTCATCCCTAATTTGGATGATAATAAATTCCGGTGTTCTAAGCTGACATTCGGACTAAAGATTGCTATTGATTTCTCATAGTTAATCATTTGTCCTGAAATTCCCCCGTAAATCCGTAATACCTCTAATATTCCAACAACCGCTTCTTTCGTTGCAGGATAAAATATCATTGTGTCATCCGCGAAAAGCAAATGAGATATTGTTGGAGCCTCTCTGCATATACGCACCCCATGGATCCTCGGTTCTCTATCAATTAAAAAACTCAGAACCTCTGCACAAATAAGGAAGAGATAAGGAGAGAGAGGGTCTCCTTGTCTCAACCCTCGCCCCGGGGACAAACGACCAAAGCACTCTCCATTCAAAATAAAAGAGTAATCAACCAATGTAATGCAGTTCATAATCAGACGAACAAAGGCATCGTCGAAT
The DNA here is from genome assembly GCA_037501455.1 of Lantana camara. Taxonomy (NCBI): domain Eukaryota; kingdom Viridiplantae; phylum Streptophyta; class Magnoliopsida; order Lamiales; family Verbenaceae; genus Lantana; species Lantana camara. The sequence goes on along the minus strand of CM074857.1, from coordinate 93,036,372 downwards.
CCAATTTTCAGCATAACTCTTTCCAACAAGGACCATTCCACTCCGTCGTATGCCTTACTCATGTCTAGCTTCAAAGTAAGGAAACCATTTGAACCGTGTTTCTGATGTTTAATAAAATGATTCACCTCGTAAGCACAGAAAACATTATCTGTAATAAGTCTGCCTAGCACAAAAGCACTCTGAGAAGTAGAGATAATCGTCTTTAAGATTGGCTTAAGTCGATTGGCAATGGTTTTCAAGGCTATCTTATATACAACATTACAAAGGCTTATCGGCCTCAAACGTATGTTTAATAAAATGATTCACCTCGTAAGCATAGAGAACATTATCTGTAATAAGTCTGCCTGACACAAAAGCACTTTGAGAAGGAGAGATAATCGTCTTTAAGATTGGCTTAAGTCGATTGGCAATGGTTTTCGAGGCTATCTTATATACAACATTACACAGACTTATCGCCATCGTCCTCAAATGTGGCATAATAATATTTAATAGGCTCATCCACTTTTGGTATCAAAACAAATTCAAATTTGGATTATTATATATTCAGGAAAAAACCACTTGAACTGCCCTATTCACCTATAAATGTGCTTTGTACTTTTTCATTCCATTCATCTAAAAAAAGGTTAACATAACATTTCATCTTTTCAATCCGAACAATATTGAAGAAGTGAGTTTGTAAAAATTAATAAATCTCAAAGTTGATATGTTAAACAAGACATTTTGTAGTTTATTGTTTTAATACAAGTTATTTTAAAATTTTTGGGCGGCTTTTTGATATAATGATAAGTTTCAATGCTAATAAAATATTATAGGCAAAATATAATTTATGAAACTAAAGAGGATTAATGTGCAAATATGTCTAATTACGGGAGTTGCAAATGTAATTTAACTATTCATCTTTACGGAAACAAAAATAATACTAATGAAAAGTACTGCAAGGGCGTTTGTGCATGTTCGTGGAAATATGTACCTTAATGTAGATATCATTGGAGGCAAAGCCGCCTGTAATAAAACATATATAAATGCACCCAAATTTTTCTTCAAAGACAGGAAGTCCCTAGTTTTAAATTGTCGTGTCAAATTTTCGTACGATCTTTTTTTCCTTGATGCTGTGGAATCTACTGTATATACATTTCATAATTTTCTAACAGATGGTGTGGGATCTACTGTGTTTAATCATTTTTCTTTCTTGAGGGCATGGAATAGTTATTGCAACGGGCGGGTTTGCGAGGACTCAAGACCTACTCTATATGCGATCTTATTAACTTTTCTTATAATCAAGAGAATACTATATATTAAGCATACAAAACAAAGTATAGAGTTGGGGTGTTAGTTCAGGTGGATAAGATTAAGGTAAGAATATAATACTAAAAGTTTCGACCGGTACCCAATTCAATTCGAAATTAAATCCGATTTTGTAGTGTAAACAACAACAAAGTTTGGGAACAATTTCTTCATTCTGATTCAGGAAGCAACAGGTACAGCTGTACAGTTTATATAGAGGAAACAAAAGCTAAAAAATAAATATCTAGACTAAAGAATCAACACCCTACATGTGTCAAGATCTGAGCTAAGAGAAATTAATTACAACCGGCACGCAACTAACAAAGCTGACTAAACTAACTGAGTTAGTTTGAAGAATTACAACACACCCCCCTCAAGGTGGAAGAAAACGGTTCTTGACTTCCATCTTGTCCATTAAAGCTTTAAGATGAGGAGCTGTCAGAGCTTTAGTGAACATATATGCAAGTTGATGGGAAGAACACACAGTAGAAGCTCGAGAAATCCCATGGAAACTTCATCACGTACAAAATGAAATCAATTTCTATGTGCTTAGTACGTTCGTGAAACAAAGGATTCTCTGCAATGTGTAGAGCAGCTATATTGTCACAAAACACCACCGCTAGTCCAGCAAGAGGCATATGAAGGAGTAACTGAGATAGGCAAACAAGCTCACTTGTAACAATTGCAAGAGCCCTATACTCTGCTTCAGCAGATGATCTAGAAACAATAGATTGTTTCTTAGATTTCCATGAAATTAATGAAGCACCAAGAAACACACAGAATCCAATAGTAGATCTTCTTGTGTCTTGACAAGAAACCCAATCAGCGTCAACAAAAGCAGTCAACTTCATATCAGATTTGGCAGGAAATAAGATGCCTTAGCCAGGTGTTCCTTTGAGATACCGCAACAAATGATGAACAACATCCAAATGAACCGTGCGTGGTTGAGATGCAAATTGGCCTAGCTTATTAACAGCAAAACTGATGTCCAGTATTGTTAAAGTAAGATATAAAAGCTTTCCAATGAGATGTCTGTAAACATTATTATCTGGCAAAGGATAACCATCAAAGGAGTTTAACTTCACATTAGGATCCATAGGTGTGTGTAAAGGTTTTGAACCTAGATAACCTGTGTCTTCCAAAAGTTGTAGTGTGTATTTCCTTTGACACAGTAGAATTCCAGTTTGTGAACGTCCAATTTCCAATCCAAGGAAGTACTTTAAAGGACCAAGATCCTTGAGCTTAAATTGTGTATGTGAGAACAGCTTTAACTCATGAATGATATGTGAATTAGGTCAGTGATGATAATGTCATCGACATAGACTAAAAGGTCAATTAAATCAGATCATGTACCTTTTGTGAAGAGAGAATAATCTGACTTGGATTGTGAGAAACCATATTGGATGAGAGCTACTGAAAACTTGGCATACCACTGCCTTGATACCTGTTTTAAACCATATATGGACTTGTTGAGCTTACAAACATACCACTGCCTTGATGCCTGTTTTAAACCATATGTAGACTTGTTGAGCTTACAAACCAGCTGACCAGTGGGAAGAGAATCTGCATGTGGAGGTGTATAGTCTGGTGGAAGATCCATATAAACCTCTTCAAACAAGTCCCCATTAAGAAAGGCATTATTCACATCCAATTGAGTAAGAGACCAATTTTGTGCACTTGCCAAAGCTAAGATTGTCTTAATAGTGACAAGCTTAGCCACTGGAGAATAAGTGTCCAAGAAATCAATGCCCTCTAATTGACTATAACCCTTAGCCACCAACCTAGATTTATGTCTCTCCAAACTACCATCTGCTTTGTACTTTGTTTTAAAAACCCACCTGCAACCAACAGTGTGAGAACCAACTGGTAAGGCAACTACCTCCCAAGTATTATTGGATTTCATGGTATCTAGCTCATCCTTCATTGCTTGTCTCCACTCAGGATATTGGGCAGCTTCTTTGTAAGAGTGAGGTTCTGGAGTTACTGTAATATTGAGTGGAAACAATATGTATGATAGAGATAGCTTGTCATAAGACAAACATGCAGGCAGGGGATACAGGTAGGTTGTTGGCTGTACCTCAACATTATTTAGTATATTGCAATGATAGTCTTGCAAGTAAGAGGGTCTCCTGATTGTCCTAGAAGATCTTCTACAGCCCTCAGAAGTAATTGATAGGGACAAAGTCTGATGAAATGAATCACCAAAATCAGTAGAGGGTATGGGAAGAGAAATATCAGGAAATTGATCTGCCAAAGTATTATCAGGAGAGATTTTGTGAAAGGGAAACGCTGTTTCATGGAAAACAACATCCTTAGAGATGAATGTTTCATGGAAAACAACATCCTTAGAGATGAAAACCTCTTTAGTCTCAATGTCAAGCAGTGTATACCCTTTAACCGCAAAAGGATATCCCAAAAAAGCACAAGCCCTTGCTTTTGGGGAAAATCTATGTCTCTAAGAAACAAGTGTAGAGAAATAAGCAAGACATCCAAACACCCTCAATGAAGTGTAATCAAAAGTAAAATGATATAAGAGATCATAAGGGGATTTGGAATCAAGATGAATGGAAGGTTATGTTTTAAAACCCGGACCGAAGGTTGAACCGGAGCCCTTACTGGTTACTGGTTTTACTGGTTCGACCGATCGGACCACCGGTCGGACCAGTGTGACGTTATAATTATATAATAATTATATATGTTTATATAATATTATAAATATTAATTAAAAATAATTAAATTAGTTAAATAATATGGAAAGATGGACATATAAATAAATTTTAACTGCTCATTGATTTTTTTAATAACATATGCTATAATAAAATTTTAAATTATAAATCTAAACAATAGAAATAAAATATTAATTTAAAAAAATAACAAACTTTTTATTGTAGAAAAATAATATTACACATACTTTTATGTTTTTTATAAATATATATTATAGATTATAATTGAAAATTAAGTTCTATTATGTGCTATATTATAATTATATTTTCTTAGAACTCAATTTTTAATTATAATTTAGAGGTTTAATAAGCTTATAAGTTTACGTTATAACTATTTTATTTGATAAAATAGGGCAACAAGTGAAATAAGCTAGATGGGTGGTGCTCTTCCCTTCTACAGCAGGGGTCCTGGGTTCAATCCCTGCAGCCCCCCAATAAACTTTTACAATTTTGGTGGGAAAAAAAAAATGAAAAATCCGGCCCAACTGGCCCGAGAAGCGGTCTGGTCCTGTTTTTTAACCGGTTTTCGACCTGTTCGCCCCGGGCCAGACGTCCGTGAGGGGAGTGGTTTTAAGGGGTCACCCGGACCGGAAAGTCGATCGGTCACCTGTCGAACCGGTCCGACCGGCCGGTCTGGTCCGGGTTTTAAAACATAGATGGAAGGGGATCTATTTATCAAGAATACAGCAGTGAGTAAACAATCATTCCAAAATTTTAATGGAATTCTTGATTGAAAGTAGAGAGCCAAGGTGCTGGTGTTTTCTTTCAACAACCCAATTTTGTTGAGGGGTTTCAACACAAGAATATTGATGAAGAGTGCCCTGAGCGTTAAAGAAATCTGTAAAGGCCCTGACCTGAAAGCTTTGATAGTGGTATTGAATTGAATATGAATCATCTGGAAGAAATGAGGCCCCGCAGTGAGCACCTCAGATTTGGATCTGAGTAAAAAAATCTAAGTAAAACGGCTGTAATCATCCACCAACGTCAAGAAGGATTTAAAAACATTATTGGGAGCATGGTTGCAAGAGCCCCATACATCTGCATGAATGAGATCAAAAGCACCTGCAGATCTTTTATTCCCATAAAGAAAAGACAAGCGTTTCTGTTTAGCTAAATAACAGATAGAGCAAAGGGAAGTATGCTCTCTAACATTGTCAATTGTTGGGAAAACGAAGAGAAACGCAACGGAAATTTAAAAATTTTTCCAACTCAGCAAGGATCGAATCTTGCAATTCCTATTCCCAAATTCGTAGAGATCAAGAAACTCACTTAGTTGGACTTTGGAATTAATAATTAGTAAAAAATTAAAAATTTTGGGCCAAAAAAGGGTCCACCATTTTATGAAACAATAATATTTAATTGATTAAAATTATATAACTAACATTAGGATTTGATTAATAATCTTTTATTAATGATTCGATAATTTTAAATTTATTTATCTTAATATTAATTATATTGTAGAATGGTACTTTTACATTTATCTGTTTGTTAAATTACCGAATTATATTTATTATAAATGTTACTACTCATGATAAAAATATTAGTAATTGATTGCGCATCCATATATATATATATATATATATATATATGAAATATTTTCTAATATAAGTATGTTTGGTTGTTGTATGACAGCGATGCACTTCCATTTATATTTCATGCATTAATTAAGTATATTTACTATAAAAATAGTCCCCGTTCCAGAAATAGCCGCGACCGTTCCGCGATGATGATATCATGGAACTAGAACGGTGCCGTCCGTTTCGTTTTCGGCGACGGCGAACCATGGGTCAAATAGTAATTGCGATATTTAATGAACATTCTGACTTTGTAGAAAATTGTCAGTAGACACCTATGATGCACGGACACTCCTAAAAATATCATTTTGCCGTGTCGTGTCGTGTCGGACACTCGTGTCGGACACCGTGTCCGATACTCCTCACGTGGAAAATTCAAGAAAAAATCCGTATCGCCGTATCCGTGTCGTGTCGTGTCGTGTCCGTGTCACCATGTCCGTATCCATGCATCATAGGTAGACACTAGCATCATATTAAATGCATACAGAAGAACGATGAGGCTTGAAAAAAAAAATGGTCGTGGTATATTGAACCATAGATGGTTTCCATTAATTCGTGAGCATATTTAGTAGACAGTCTTGTCTTAAAGAAAAAGAGAAAGAGTTAAGCGTTTGACAATAAAATCATATCATTTCGACAGTTATTATACCTTTTTTCTCAAGTAAATTAAAATATATTGTAGAACTTGTAGCTGAATTGATATCAACAATTTGTAAATCTTCTGCATGAATAAAAATGTTGCGACATATTTAAATTGAAAGCGCAAAAGTTGTCATCAATTATACTGCTGATAAAATAAACTTGTTAGCTAATTAATTCTTGTCACTATAAGGTTATAATGTGAAAAATTAAAGTGTTATTACTTGGTAATTAAATTTAATTAGTGACAGAGTAGAAGGTCTATTATCGTTTAGCACGTATAATTACCTTTTAAATTGTAAATTTATTTCATGCTATTGTATATGTTGTTTATTTATAGTGACAATTAACATGGTGTACTTTTAGAAAAAGTTTACTTCCTTAAAGGCTTAAACCAATGAATTTGTTCGAGTATTGTATCCGAATGTATCAGTGGCTTATGTTACTTTTCATAATTGGAGAATTGTTTTTCTCATTTCAAAATATAAAATACATGAAATATATGTACAGAGAATTTCCTACAAACTAGATAATAGAAACGGTAAAAAGATAAAGACTCTAAACTGCTAAAAGACTCTATCTAGAAAGCTGATAAAGGCTCTATCCGCTAATTTAATAACGTAATAAAATAATTAAATAAAACATGAATTATTTATTCTTAATAGCTTCAACCAAAAGGGCTCTTTATTTTATTTTTCTAATTATTTAAATATTTTTTAAAACTTTTTTTAATTTAAAATTAAGAAAAAATTGATATTATCGTGATGGAAATAGTAAGAATGCAAGTACGTAATTCTTCTTATGTAAATAAAGACAAATACCTCTTGTATTAATAAATATTTTGACTTGGTATCAATAATAAAGAAATTTATAGCAGAAACTAGCGGTCATATTGATCTAAACAAACGAATTTTATAACTATAACTATATATATATATATAAAAGTTTCCTGTCCCTCGTACAGAACAAATTTTAATATCTATTTTATAAATTATTATACAACAAATCAATATATATTATTTATATTTATAAATTATATTCTATTTATATTTTTTTTAAGTTAAAAAAGTTAATATTACAGTTTTTCTTGAAGTATTCTTTTCTCAGGAAATATAAAAGAGTATACATTATAATATTTCCCTTTTATTATTTTAAAAATTGTTCAAAGAAAGAGAAATGTTTCTTAAAATAATATCAGATAGACATAATCAAATTTTATTTTTAAAAAAACCTATAAATAATTTTGATGTAGGCTCTTTTTGAAGATTTAATTTAATTGAAGAATAATAAAGGAATCACGTCAGTTGGAGGAAGAGAAGGAGTTGAGAGAAGTGGGAAAGAAGAAGTCAGCAAGAGAGAACGTGCTGAAATACATACCCACGTGCCTAGAATCTTGGAAGGAGTGATAACTGCTTTTCTGTGGAGTCCTTATAAGACCAAGAGAGAGAAGGAAACAGAATTATCGTCATTTGAGTTATCTCACAGAAAACCCTAGCAGTTATTCTACAGAGAAATATTAGAAGCTATTTTCCTTTGTTTTTTCCATTATTCTGTAGCAATTTTCCGTGTTCAGTTCTAGTATAGAGATTTTATTCTTGGAGATTTCGTTGTACGCAGAAGATCATTACCCAAAAGATTGGAGATTATCAACCACTTTCACATTTATTATGTTCCATTATTATTCTTATCTCTCTTTCACTTTTCTGCAATTTACGATTAATACTCATTTCTTTATTTATTTCCCCTTTCTACAGCTTGATTCGATCTATTTCCTGCATAAATAAATTGTAGTGGTGTTAGTCGATTTTTCGACCAGCATCATTTGACGCCGTCTATGGAAAAACGATTAAATCGAGCAAAAGGCGTGAGTTCTTGGGAGTTTCCACGGCATCCAAGACTCGATCTAGCGGCGTAGCAACTTCAGTTAACCCGTTTGCTCCGGCCATGACGGGTGCTGGGAAAGCAATTGGAAGTGCTTCAAATCCTCTACTCAATGGAAGTATTCCCGTGTTTATCGACTCAACTCTTGTCACGGTAATAGGAGTCATACCACCAACCGAGGAAAATGAGGACCTCCCAGAATTCAGCTTGATGGGGGGGCTCGAGAAATTTACGAGGACAAAACTTGGGAAGCAGGGGGGAATTTCGCTGGTCCCCCTAGGTGCGGGAGGCTTCTCACCTGGAAGGATTGCCTCACCTGGAAGACTGAACCTGCCCACCAGAATAGGCGGACAGGGGGACTACCAGCCGTCTGCTGAAGCATTGCTGAGCCATAACTTCAACCCCCAGCTGACTACCAGAGTGATTGATATACCTGGAGGGGCGTTGTCAGGAATCAGCCACGCTGGAGGATTGGGAGGCGGCCTTTTACGGCCAGATGTCCCCATTCACCTTACAACGGGGGAGCTCCATCAATGGATTAACGCAACCATAGCCGCTGCCGTAGGGCATCGAGACCAGCCGCCAGCTCAGGGGCGTGGAACAGCCCCGCCGCCATACGTTGCAGAACCGACGATTAGAAGAATAGGGCCACCTTCAGCTGGAGAGGGCCTACCTTCAATTAGAGACACTCTGGTGTTGCAGGGAACTAGCAGGATCGGAACTTGGGCTGTGGGTAGAGCTGCGTGGTAGCCCGTGGCGCCACCGCCACCTATGGACTACCAGACAGGAAGAAGGGAACCAGGCTTCCCTGAGCAGCCTGACTGGGCTGCCAGGTTGTAGCAAGGCTGGAAGATATGGAAAGGCAAGTGAGAGCAGGACCTGCCAGGGTGACCAGGAGGGCTACAGGAGTACAATGGCACAACGGACCACCAAAAGCACCTGGATCGGTTCGAGAACTTAGCCCTACTGTACCAGTACACTGAAGGGGTGAAATGTAGAGTGTTCCTGACTACATTCACGGACAATGCCCAAGAGTGGGCCCGACAGCTGGAGCCTGGGTCCATACACTCTTTTGATCAGTTCACCTCACTCTTCTTGCACCAGTTTGCTAGCAGCAAAGGCTATCTGAAGGCGCCCAAAGCCCTTTTCGCAATAAAGCAGAGGGAAAGGGAGTCTTTGAGGAATTACATCAATAAATTTACTAAAGTTGTGCTCGAAGTTCGTTTTGCTACTGTGGAAGTACGTGCTAGTGCCTTTCAGGAAGGCCTGAAGAAAGGAGCATTCTTTACCTCTTTGGCTAAGAAACGACCTACCAGCTGGGATGGCCTTCTGACCAGAGCGGAAAAGTATATTAATTCCGAGGAAGCAAAAGCTGGAAAGGACAAATCAACAGCTGACAGGAGGAGGGAAAGAAAGGAGGACGGACACCTACCAGCTCTAGCTAAAAGAATCAGAATACCTGAAGGGCGAGAACACTCTGATTTGGACCCCCGATACGATCAATACATCAAGTCACTCACAACGCCATCACAAACTTTGATGTAGATTCAAGTAGCAGGACTCTTGAATTGGCCTAGGAGCTCGAAGGATGGGCCCCACAAGCCCCATTGGAGGAGGTTTTGTCGATTTCAGAACGTCTATGGCCATGATACCGATGAGTGTCGACACCTGCGAAATGAAATTGAAAGATTAATTCAAGAGGGCTACTTGCAAGAGCTGATCTGCCGAGACCAGACAAAAGGCTGGGAGATGTTCCCTAGGCGAAATGTAGCAGGAAGGAATGCACCAGGAAGCAATCCCCCCGGACAGAACTACAGCAAGAAGGGATCAACAACCGAGGAGGGAGGATCAGAGAACGAACCACTTACCAAAAAGACCCTTGATTCAAGCGTCCCTTGCAGAACTAGGAAGTACAGGAGAAAGTGAGCTGGAGAAGAATCCTTAAGAGAGCAGAAGCGCTGTAACCTGTAGGAAAGTTGGGCCACAGCTGAGAAGGGCCCCTCAAAGTTGTGAAAATTGCAGGTTGAGAAGCCCACGAGCGGAAAGACACTAACGGAATAAGGTTACCTTAACCTTGAAATGCTCAAAACCTGAAAGGGTTTTTCTGCGAAGCAGGCAGGCAACCTGTACACCTGGAAGGCTGACAGAAAAGAAAACATATCAGAAAAACTTCCAGGTCACGCCTCCTTTATTTTTCGAACTTGATGATTATTTATGTAAATACTTGTGCTCAAAATTATGCGTGAACATGATTTACGTGATTATGATTGCAAAGTGTTTTGATGGAATGAGTAGACATGAAAGATGCGAGATAGCATTACAATGAGAAAGAGCATGCAATGCGAATGTTGTACGCATTTTATTGTTCAAATTGACATTTGAGAGCAGGCACATGCCAAGCCTCTGCGGCTACATCGTTAAAAGATCAAGCTTTAACGATACTTGAAAACCCCAGGTTAAAGGGGGCACACAAATGAGTCCCTCTTGGGAAGGAGCATTGATTACGCAAATGCCTTGGGAAGAGCTAGAAGAATTGCTCTTGGGAGTGAATCTCCACCTACTCCTACCAGATGGGTTGGCCACCTAGCTGGAAGGAAGCTGTTGATGCTAGGGCCAGAGAGAACGCCCTCAGCAGAGCGGGATCTGACAGTCTTTTACTATGAAAACAACACCCTCATAAGCTGACGGATGTTGCAAAGGACCAGAGAGAACGTCCCCAAAACTGCTAGCAGGAAGGGTTAACCTTCAGCTGAACATGAGAGAGCAGGCAGCCCAAGGAAACTGCACTTACAGCTATGGCACCAGAACCGCCTCCTTAGGGTGGCCCCCTCCTGCTAGCCAGAGAAACAGAAATCGAAAAGAATAAACAAAGACTGCATCGAACCAGATACCCTTGCAATATGAAAAACATGTGCTGAAAAATCAAGTGTCCAAGACATTCATGAACGCTAGGTAGAAATGAGCGAAAACAAAAATTCAACGTGCAGCTCAAAGGAACCGAGCTCAGCCTAGTAAACTAAATTAAAAAACAAACGCAAGAGAAAAATTTTAAAGTCTTTGCAGGTTTAGGAAATTCAAAGGAGCTTAAACCTCCCTTACGTTGCTGGAAAATTAGCTGCTCCGGCGGACGGAAAGGAGTAGTAGCTGAAAAAGTACCAGCAGGTGGGAGTCAAACCCTATGCTTACAGCTGTCCAGCTTTATCCCTGCAGCTGCCCAACCTGGCCACAATACTTGCTGCTGAACATGGAAGCCTTCAACTGGAGGGTACATTCGGACATAAGCTGGAAGTTTCACAAGAAGCTCAGCAGGAGGCAGTTCCTACTACTGATCCTAACCTCCTGCTGCTGATTATAGGCACATATTCTCATTGAAGGATGTTGGGAGAAAAAGCAACAATCACTTTTCAACGTGCAACTAAGATTCAACCCAAATCATCATAAGAGCGCAAGACAACAAGCTGAAAAAGAGAAACTAAAGCTAATTTCAATTGAAGCAGTAGAAAGAAGCAAACAAGTGACATTTCCAACACAAAGCCGAAGAGACAGCCCAATAAAGTTCAAAGCTAATTTAACCATAATTTTGTTACAAGAAGGAAACAAGTGGTCTTTACTACAACAACGCCAATAGATTCAACATATACATGCTATAGAGATAAGAGAAAAGTGCAGTCTTCATCTTCAAGAGGCTGGGAATACATCACGGGCGTGCAAATTCCATCGAAAATTCTGTCCAACCCGGGGTAGCTCCCCACGCGCTCCTCGCGTTGAAAACCAACCAAATAAAAAAAAAAAGAAAAGAAGGGGGGGACTTACAGGCGCAGAGATGGCAACTGGCGGAGAGGCGGCGTTACGGTGGCGGCGCTGCAAGAAACCAAAGGAAGCAATCAGATTTGTTAGATCTAAGCCCTGTGAGAAAGCAAGGAAAGAGAAAGAGTTGGGAATGAATACCTTACCTGCGCAGTGATGAACGATGGCGGAACAGTGGCAGAACGGCGGAACAGCGGCGGCGCTATAAGAACCCCCAGGAGACGGTCAGATCTATTAGATCTAAGCCATGATTTCTTGAAAAATCAAGGAAAGAGAGGTTGTTGGGGGCGAAACCCTACCGGCGCAGCTACGGATTGGTGGCGGAACAGTGGCGACGCTTCCGTAGCGGCGCTTCTCAACATCGGCGGTGCTGCAAAAGAACAGGGGAAAGCTCAAATTCGCGGCATTAGGTCCGATTAATTGAGACACTCACCACAAAAAAAAAAAAAAAAAAAAGAGAGAGAAGCAGAAGGTGACAGCCTTACCTGTGCGGGCGACGATCGGTGGCGGAATGGCGACGGAAAGACAGAGCGGCCTGACAGCGAGGCGATGAAACAACGGTAACGGAAGCAGACCCGAACCTACAAGCAAGAGAAGTTTCGTCACCTCTCAAAAAAAAAAAAAAAAAAAAAAAGAGAAACTAGAAGAAGAGGGGGAGTGTTGTCGGCGGCGCACCGCCAGTCGCGACGGAGAGCACCGAGATGGAGGAAGAAGGGGTAAGAGCTTTGGACCCCTTACCAACGAGAGAAGGGGGTCTCTTTCGGTCTTCTGAATCTTGCAAGGAGAGGGGGGTGTTTTCTCTTGTCTGAAATAAACCTAAGACAAGAAACCCTTATGTGTCACAGCTCTCCAACTCCCGGTGACTCATTTCTTTCTCTATTTCTTATTTTCCTTCGAGATTATTACTTCTCGAGAAATTAAGCAACAACGATAATCTTAAGTTAATTGATAAGCTTAGAATTTATTCTGATGATTTTCAGTGATCTTATTAATCTAGGCAATTATTTTAATAATTTCTAATAATTATCTTATGACGTTGGGTCTACTTAAAATTGTTTTATTGGTACTAAGAATTGACATAGGCTCCGTGATAAATTGTTCTGAAAATGCTGGGTGATTATCTGCAGGAGTTAGGATATGATCATATCTTGAACTATATCATATCTTAAGAAAATATGTTGTAGGAATGTATTCTCACGAAACTTTGAAGAGGAAGAAATGTTGGACTTTGGAGAGGAAGAAATGTTTGTAATAGAGCAGGCGGGAAAGAAAAGCAGAAGGGAACACACGACCAGGAAGGAGCATGCAAATTAAGCTGAAAGTTAATTAGGCTGGAAGAAGCACTCAACTGGAAGGATAAAAATACTAAGCAGAAAGTCAGGAAGATCTCAAGAAGCAGAACATTAAGCTAATTCCAAGAAGCAGGATTTCAACTATGACTTGGGTACGGGACGTAACAGTTGTACTCTTTTTACTCATGAGGGTTTTTCCCACGTGGTTTTCCCCGAGTGAGGTTTTTAATAAGGTAATCACAGTACCCAAGAAGGAAGATCAACCATTTCAAGACACCCAATATCCAGAGTTGTTTTTCGAGATTTTACTACTCTCACAGCCGTCTATACTTTTCGACTGTAAGAGTAGGGGGGAGTGATGATGTGGGCCCTTTTTGAAGATTTAATTTAATTAAAGAATAATAAAGGAATCACGTCAATTGGAGGAAGAGAAAGAGTTGAGAGAAGTGGGGGAGAAGAAGTCAGCAAGAGAGAACGTGCTGAAGTACATGCCCACGTGCCTGGAATCTGGGAAGGAGTGAAAACTGATTTTCTGTGGAGTCCCTATAAGACCAAGAGAGAGAAGGAAACAGAATTATCGTCATTTGAGTTATCTCACAGAAAACCCTAGCAGTCATTCTACAGAGAAATATTAGCAGTTATTTTCCATTGTTTTTCCATTATTCTATAGCAATTTTTCGTGTTCACTTCTAGTATAGAGATTTTATTCTTGGAGATTTCGTTGTACGCCGAAGATCATTACCCAGAAGATTGGATATTATCAACCACTTTCACATTTATTATATTCCATTATTATTCTTATCTCTCTTTCACTTTTCTGCAATTTACGATTAATACTCATTTCTTTATTTATTTTCCCTTTTTACAGCTTGATTCGATCTATTTCCTGCATAAATAAATTGTACTGGTGTTAGTCGATTTTTCGACCAGCATCAAAAATTTTAAATTATTGAATTTATTTCGTAATTATTGTTTTAATAGTTATATCTAGAAGATACAAAATAATAAGTCTTCTTAAAATATGAGGAAATGTTGTAAGTACGAATAAAAGTAGGATAAATGACGAATATCTTTCAGTGGACGAAATTAATTAATTGTATATATCTTTATGAATTTAGAATACTCATATAACAATAACTAAATAAAGATTATGGATTATTATTAAAATTAATTTCAAAAAGCTGTACTAAATAATAATTAAAAATGTATCATTTATCATAAAACGTTCCATAAATATATGATATTACATAAGAACATATATATATAGTCTTAAAAAGAAATTGGAGAAGAAAAAACATAAAAATTCAATATATAAGAGCTCTCGCATATTAATGAAATATAAAAAAAAATATTTGCAAACGATCGACACTTAAAAACTTGGCATTAAACTCAAAAAAGAGATCGGTGAACATTTTTGTTTTTTTTTTTTTTTTAACACACACACCCCCAAGTAGCCAGAGGGGTTCGAACCCGGGTCTTTACCTTCGAGAAAAAACTCTGAAACCACTTGGTCAACCCTCTGTTGACAAGAGATCGGTGAACATGTTCTAATTAAACCAATACGTACAATTTTATGTAAAATACGAAAAATAGTTAAATATTCGAACCCATCAAACATGTAATAAAACATATAAACACTTACTAATTCCCATTAATTAGTTGTTACAAATATTGATAAGACATACATAATAAAAAGAAAATTACTGGCACGGGTGCAATGTAATGTAAAAATAAAATTTTGAGATTGAAGAAAGAATAATTCTTGATAATCCACAAATTAAATATTTGATATAGTGAAACTTTTCACATGAAAATGTAATTATTGAAAAACACATGAGTATTGATCATGTTAGACTTCAGAAAAAACATGTTTTGGAAAGAATTTTGTTTATTCTCTTAATTCTGCGTTACAAACGAACGAAGGGTTTACAACAATACAAAAGAATCCTCCTAAACTAGGGAACTAGAGAAGTCAAATATACCAAATATACAACCACCGATTCTTAGCCCTAATTTGTAGCATTCCTAACACTCCTCCTCGAGTTGAGTGTCGGATCTACGAAGCTCAGCTTACTTAGAACTTCACTGAATATCCTTCCATTTATAGCATTCGTTAAGATATCCGCTAATTGATCCTCAGATCACACAAATGGAATGTCAATGACTTGCTCTTCTAGTTTTTCCTTAATGAAGTGCCTATCCACCTCCACGTGCTTTGTACGATCATGCTGTACCGGGTTCTCCGATATGCTAATGGCAGCCCGGTTATCACACCTCAATTTGCAGGCTCCCGTTGCAGGAAATCCAATCTCCGTGAGTAACTACCTCAGCCATAGGACCTCTGTTACCCCTCGTTCTATGCCCCAAAATTTTACTTCTGCGCTTGAAAGCGCCACCACTTTCTGCTTTTTGCTTTTCTAGGTCACCAAGTTCCCCCCCCCCCCCCCCCCCCCCCCCCCAACTAGTGTGAAATACCCTGAAGTTGACCTTCTATCTATTGGATTTCCGGCCCAATCTTCGTAAGTGTAGGCCTTGATGTCTAGGTGCCCATGTCTCTGAAAAAGGACACCTCTTCCTGGATGCCCCTTCCAATATTGGCATACCCTCAGTGCTGCATCTATGTGCTCTTTCTAAGGCCGATGCATAAACTGAATAAGGACCCATACTGCATATGCTACATGCAGTAGAGTATGAGACAGGTAGATCAATTTCCCATCCAAACGTTGGTACTGGTCCTTATCAACTTCCTTTGCCCATTCTACTATCTGTAATCCATGGTTGACAATTATCGGAGTGTCTGCTGGCTTACACTCAAGAAGTCCAACCTCAGTAAGAAGATCAAGCACAAATTTCGCTGGGAAATGAAAATGCCTCGTCTGGATCTCAACACCTCTATTCCTAGAAAATACTTCAGCTCCCCTAAGTCCACTACAAGAAAACAACCGAAAATCGATGGAAAATTCGGTCGACTTTCCGTTGGAATTTCCGACGGAATTCCCACGGCCAAGCAAAATTGCATTCCAACGGAAAAGTCATCGGTATTCCGTCGGAAAAATTGACGGAATTTTTAAAAAAAAATTGTGCCAAAAATTCCAAAGGAATTTCGTCGGAAATTTTGACACAATTCTAAAAAAAATTGAGCCAAAAATACCAACAGAATTTTTCCGTTGGTTTCCGTTGGAATTTTCATTGAAAGAAAATTTTCAACGGAAAATCCCGTCGATATATTTATTCTTCTTTTAAAAAAAATACCAACAGAATTTTTTCTGTTGGTTTTCCGTTGGAATTTTCAAAGAAAAAAAAATTCCAACGGAAAACCAACGGAAAATCCCTTCGGTTATTTATTTTTCATTAAAAAAAAAACCGATGGAATTCATTCCGTTGGAATTTTCATTGAAAGAAAAATTCAAACGGAAAACCGATGGAAAATCCCGTTAGTATTTTTATTCTTCTTTAAACAAAAAACCAATGGAATTTTTTCCATTGGTTTTCCGTTTGAATTTTCAAAGAAAAAAATTTCCAAGGGAAAACCGATGGAAAATCCCGTCTGTTCTTTAATTCTTCATTAAAAAAAAAACCAAAGGAATTTTTTTCGTTAGAAATTTCAAAGAAAAAAAAATTCCAAGGGAAAACTAACGGAAAATCCCCGTCGGTTTTTTTATTCTTCTAAACCAACGGAATCCTTTCCGTTGGTTTTCCGTTGGAATTTTCATTGAAAGAAAAATTCCGTTGGTTTTCCGTCGGTTTCCCGTTGGAAAATTTTCCGTTGGAATTTTTCAATCAAATTTAATTAGAAAAATATGATTATAGTTAAGGTTGGACATTGTGACAAACGTCTTTAACTTGTTAAATTTAAAAATTAATATATGTTGTATCATATTTGTATCCATGCATTATAAACACTCACTTATATACATACATAGATATATATAGTGTTTCCAGTTTCCACACAAAAAAAAAAAAACATATATATATATATATATAAGTTGTTTTTTTTTTTATTTATAAAGATACATAATAGAATAGTATATTATGTAAATTACGATTGATAACTAATAGAATAGTATATCAACACTATATATATAAATATATAAATATATATAGATATATATATATATATATATATATATATATATATATATATATACACACAAAATTGAAGGTTTATAATATAATTAATTGTTACGTAATAGTTATTAGTAATGATTTTATATTTATACAGAAAAATAATTTAATTTATAATTTTGAATTAATAATTTAAGTGAAACGATGTAAATATTAATTTTATATTACTAATTTTATTTTTAAATGTACAAATATCTTATAATGT
Source organism: Lantana camara (assembly GCA_037501455.1). Taxonomy (NCBI): domain Eukaryota; kingdom Viridiplantae; phylum Streptophyta; class Magnoliopsida; order Lamiales; family Verbenaceae; genus Lantana; species Lantana camara. The sequence continues at coordinate 93,018,842 of CM074857.1, read as the reverse complement.
AACTTTTAATTAATATATTGTTGAAAGTATTATAGTGAGGAAATTTTCGCCAATCATAAAGTTTCAAGAAACCAAAAATCTAACTCGTACTTTTAAAATAAATATAGATATCTCAATAAATATGATTATATTTAATTCAAATAATCATATATTTAAAATTTTATATTTTAAATTAATAACAAAAAGTATTTAAATAATTAATTGAAATAAGTGTCTAAATATATTTAAAGACATAAAATTAATAAGAAGTAAGTTGTCCAAGTTGGTAAGGGAGTCACCATTCTTCCTTGGAGACGGCTCATTTCCAGGGTGTTTCGGGTCTCACAAATGAATTTTTTATTATTTTTTATTTTTTACTTTTATTCTTTTTCCCGACGGAATACCAACAGAAATTCTATTGGAATTCCGTCGGTTAGCTTAAAAATTAAATCATTTTTGTTCCGTTGGAAATCCGTTGGTCTTTCGTTGGAAAAAAATTTCGACGAAAAACCGACGAAAATTGTCCGTTGGAAATATATTTCCAACGAAAAATCAATGGAATGGACCCATCGGTACCCAATTCCGACGATGGTTTTTCCCATGGATGCCATCCCGTTGGTTTTCTGTCGGTTTTTCATCGAAAATCTATTTTTCCAACGAAAAATCTACGGAAAACCGAAAAAAACCATGGCAGTTTTTTTGTAGTGGTCCTTCATTTCGAACACTCGAAACAAGTTTTGTCGAAGCCGAGATATCTCCTCTGAGTCATCTCCAGTGATGATCATGTCATCCACATATATTATGAGACAAGTCACTATCCCGTCTCTCCTCTTCAGAAACAGAGTATGATCTGAGTTACTCTGATGATACCCATATCTTCTCATAGCAACCGTGAATCTCCCAAACCAGGCTCGAGGTGACTGCTTCAAGCCATACAGTGCTTTCTTCAACCTGCACACTTCTCCTCTATCATAACCTTCTGAAAAACCTGGTGGAGGTTCCATGTAAACCTCTTCTCTGAGATCACCATGTAAGAATGTATTCTTGACGTCGAACTGATGTAACGGCCAATCTCGATTTGCTGCTATTGAGAACAGAACTCAAATGGTATCTATTTTTGCCAATGGAGAGAATGTTTCTGAATAATCCACACCATATGTCTGTGTGTATCCCTTTGCTACTAGTCGAGCCTTATATCTCTCAATGCTTCCATCTGCTTTGTACTTAACCGTAAACACCCATCGACAACCAATTACCATTGTTTTCTTTCAGGAAGTTTGTATTTTTCCATGTCCCATTTTTCTTGAGGGCCTCCATTTTGTCTCTCATAGCCTGCTTTCACCTACTATCCTCAAGTTCCTCCTATAGCTTTTTTGGAGCTACCGTAGCATAAACTGAATTTGCATAGGTCTTGGCCTGATGTGATAAACTTCCTTTAGCCAGATCAGCTATTGGATATCTCGAAGTTCTGTTTCCAAGTTCTGGCTCATATCTATTCGGCAGAATTCCTCGGTTTGTTGGAGGAGGTAACGTATATCTATTCTCTTCTACGAGTTCTACTAATTCTGTTACCTCTTGTGTATCATTCTCTCCCTGTTCTTCATCACTACCTGCACTGTTAGAATCATGATATTAGAACCAATATTACTGTTACGTACCTTAGGATTATCGATTAGAGTGATTGGTTCATGATGGTGGGAGTGTGTGGGGGACTCTAATATGGGTTGGTAAGCTCGGTAGCTCCACTTACTTGCTCTATTGGGACTATGTCAGGCCAGGAGTGTGACATCCAACCCAGTGACTCATGCTGCCGACTACTACTATCCCCCTGAGAACTGGGTTGGGGGAAAAGGTACTCTGTCTCAAGGAAATTACAGTCCATAGTTGTATACATATGACGAGTGGAGGGATGATAGCACCTATAACCCGTCTGATGTATCCCATACCCCATAAAGACAAACTTAAGGGAACAAGGGTCAAGTTTTGTCCGATCGGCCTTAGAAATATGGACAAAGACAGAACTACCAAAGACCCGAGGAGAAAGGGTTAGTGTGGAGGGGACACTGACATGGGTACTAAGGTATTTTAGTGGGGTATCGAGGTTTAAAGCCTTTGTGGAAAGGCGGTTGATAAGGTAGATGGAGGTAGCTACGGCTTCGGGCCAAAAATACTGCGGGCAGTATGACTCAATCATCATGGCCCGAGATATTTCAAGAAGCTGACGTTCTTTTGTTCAGCAATCCCATTATGCTGAGGAGTATTAGGATAAGAAGTTTGATGTATGAGCCCATTATCCCAAAAGAATTACTTTAAAGTTGAGTTGACAAACTCTCCCCCATTATCTGATCTAAGGACTTGGACATGAGATTTAAATTGGGTACGAACCATATTATAAAATTTCACAAATTTAGAGGCAACATCAGACTTCTTTTTTAGAAAATAAATCCATGTCATCCGGGAGCAATCATCAGCAAACAACACAAAATACTTAAAACCAGTTATGCAACCACCACAATTTGGGCCAGGCCCCCACACATTAGAATGAACCAAAGAAAAAACAAGTTGTGCTCTAGAGTTTGATGGAAAAAACGATTATCTATGACTTTTTGAAAGCATACATGTTTCACAGGAAAGCTTATCACTATTCTAGGGGAACAACTAGGGAAAAAGTAACTGAAGATACCCTGCTGATGGGTGTCCCAACCGTCGGTACCACCACCATCTCTGGAGGTCCATTATCCCTGTGAGCAAGCGGTGCAGTTCCTTAGTGAATCACCTCATCAACGTAGTACACGCCCCCACTTTCAATACCACGTCCAATCACTCTCCCCGACTGAATATCCTGTAATAAGCAAAAGGTGGGGAACCACACAGTTCAGCTCTTTAGTCACTTGACAAATATATAGAAGTTTACATGAAAGATCGGGAACATAAAGATAATTATTTAATTTAAGGGAGGGGGATAGTGTGATGGTCCCTGCCCATAAACCGTGGAGAGACTGCTCGTTGCACTTTGGATTGTTGTTATCCTTGGGGATATACCGCTGATAAAATCCATATGATCATATGTCATTGTGTCTGTAGCCTCACAATCAAAGAGCCAACAGGGACTCTTATTTTCGTGATGCATTCCTGTATTAAAAGCTTGGCCTGTGCACTTATCAGGATTCATAGCTACTAACTGTTCATTGTGAATTACATTAAAAAAAGAGGAAAAAAAGGAAGTACTAGCGGTGCGGGAGACTGAGGGGCCTAATGGTTATTTTGAACACCCACCCCAAATACCTATTTTCATTTCTTCCTCTTCATTTGTGCCCTCCGCCACCCTCGGCTCACCACTGAACTATCCTTCGGCTACCTTAGTTGCATCGTAGCCCGGTGAGGCACTGTCCCGCCATTGGCTACGCTAGTCTTCAGGGAATCCGATTATTTCGAAATAATCTAATTTCTTATGGCCAATCCGGCCACACTGTCCTCATTTAATTGGTGCACGGTTAGAGCCGCCACTGTTTCGGCGATGTGGGACAGATGACCGCCATGGATGTCCAGACTTTGTCTTCACCTCTCCGTTCTGTCCCATCACTACTACCGTTCGATTGGCTTGATTCTGTGCAATAAGGCCTGTTTCGATTCCCAATTCCTCCGCTGGTGATGATATCCGACTGTTGGATTGTCGCATATGTTTTTTCGACCATCGATAGTGGGTCTTCCTTCAAAAGATCTCGCCGGTCTGAGTCGTAGGTATCCTTGACTCCAGCGAGGAACTAAAAAGGCCATGTTTCGGATCTGAGGCGGCTGAAGGTTCGAATATCCTCCTCGTGAACCATCGGGGTATGTTGTCTAACGTCAATCTCCCTCCATATCCACTGTAAGTTACTGTAATATTGTTCGATGGCGTCCGACCCCTGCTTCGTATTGTTTACTCGTAGATTAAGGCCATAGATTTAAAGGTTATCTCTGCTCTGACCTTATGTGGCCTTCAATCCATCCCAAAAAGACTTCGCTGAGGGATATTCGACATAATTACTAATCAACTCTGGCTCCATATTGTCTAAGATCCACGAACGCATGATGAGGTCAATTTGTTCCCATCGGGGGAAAGTGGGATGATCTATCTGTGGCGGGGTTGATATTTTGTTGACGTGACTCAACTTTTCTTGGCCTCCGATTGCCATCTTTATCAATCGGGACCATAATGAATAATTAAACTGATTCAATTTTATGATGATTGAGACATTCTGAGGTATAGGTGATTGACTGCTTTTTGTTTGGGTTGTAGGTTTTGAAGGATACTCTGCGTGGCCAAGGAATTGACCGGCTGCTACAATTCGTTATCGCTTATCGGCAATCGAGTGGCTACTCTCTTCGGCCATAGCTGGGAAAGGTACGGTAAGTGATAAGCAAGATTCGGATCCGATTAATGGATCATCGCCCGCTCTGATACCATGTTAGACTTTAGAAGAAACATGTTTTAGGAAGAATTTTGTTTATTCTCTTAATTCTGTGTTACAAACTAACGAAGGGTTTATAACGTATATAATAATACAAGAATCCTCCTAAACTAGGGAACTAGAGAAGTCAAATATAGCAAATATACAATCACAAATTCTTAGCCCTCATTTGTAGCATTCCTAACAGATTATAGATTTTTTGAGACAAACAAATAACAAAACATAAAAATCAAGTATTAGTTATTGATAACAAATCTATACATGGTAAATGATAGTATAATACAAAAAAATGCAGAAGAAAAAAATACAATGACAACTTTAAATTCATTTAAATTTGAACATCACGAAATTAGCTTCTTCTCAGACTCTGTCAATGAAGCAATTGGCTTCTTCAAAGGCGTGAATCCTTTGGTGCTTCAAGAATGTTTGGGAAAGGTCATCTACCAAAATTGGTAAAGGCAGTTTGGGATGAGATTGGTGTGTCTACAAGCATAGATTCAGTGTCTGTTAGGTTAATAGGGTAGATGTTTCTTTGTTTGGGATTTTGGGTGTACATTTTTTCATGCTGTGAGGTGTATTAGGTTTGTAATTGGGAGATGATTTGGAGGGACAATTTGGGTTAAGACTGTGGGGGTTATGAGAAAATATGATTTGGTACTGTTTGGCGGGGTTGTGTAATATTTTGTGGTGTTGTGTAGATTGGTTGGCTGATGTGTTTTCCTTTGTAAGGACGTGGATAGCGTATGGTTTAGCTGGTATTGCTGGTTGGTTGTAGAGAATGAGCTGGCGCGAAATAGATTGAAATTTTATTGGGAGACGCGTGCCTGGCTGGAATTTTGTTGAGAATTCTGCCCAACACTATTCTGTTCAAATCCTCCATGGAGGTCAATAAAGAGCCTGGCTCAATCTATCTACTTTCATTTCCATCACTACAAAGATAGTGTGCTCCCAAGAGTTTTCCCCAAGAAGCCCGAGCATTGAAGATGTTGATGCCTGAACACCCCCTGAAAATAATAAAACAAAGCACAACGTTAGTATAACAAAAACGAATCCTAAACACTAAGAAAATAGGCAGGTAAATGACAAAGCTCAGAATATAAAACAGTTTCGTGATTATTCCGGCTCTATGTCGGACTCTTGTGTATAGAATCTGTAACATCCCGCTCGTCCGGATATATAGGTACGTTGTAACGAGAGTGTCAGTTGCACTTTTAAATTGTTTAATTATGTGATTTTTTGTTTATTTTAATGTTTAATTGACATTCTTGAAACTATTTGAATTATTTGTTAAGTATGTGTTTAGATACTTGAATGTCTTTAAACTTTTGACTCGTTTTAATTCTTTTGAGTACGGATTTGTTTTCGATTTTTGTGACTACATGATATGCATAGAATACGTATGTTATGAACTTGTTTATGTGCTCGTTTATTGTTTTTGAGTTTGTTTGTTATGGTTTTCGAACCGTTTTATTTGTTAGGGACTTGAGGGCCTAACTTGTTTTAGCGCACCTTGGGTTCGGGAAAGCGTAACTTGAGCTCGGGAATTCGAATTTGAATTTCGAAAGAAGCACTGGACTTGTAACGGAGAAAGGAAGCCAAGGAACCTAAACTTGTAATTTTCTAAGCTCGTTTGAACCCCTGAACATTGCCCGAACCGACACCCTTGTGACAGCTTTGCCACCCTTGCCCGTTTTGCTCATAACCGACCCGTTTCTTAACCAAATCGACCCATTTTTTAACTCATTTAACCCTCTTTTAATCCTTTATCACTCTCTCATGTCCTCATTTCGTTTCAGCCAAGGATAAGGGGAGAAAAGAGGCAAAACCCGAGCTCCTCACACCAAAACAACTACCTTTGACCATTTCTTGAATTTATGGGCCCACATTAACTCTTTTAAGCCTCAATCCTTGACTTTTTTATGACCAAGATTCAGCTATCTCTCTTCCCTAACTCTATCATTTGAACCACACACACCCAAGAGAAGGAAAAGTTCAGCTCCAAGAGAAGAAAGAAGAGGAAAAAGAGAGCACTATTCAACCTTGGTGATTTTGAGCCCTTATCACCTTCAAATCTCTCCCAATTAAAGAGGTAAGTTAATATTTGTGCTCTAAATCCCTTTGTGATCATTCTAACTATAACTTTGCAAGATTTCTCCATGGATTGAGTAATATATGGCATATGTGATGAATAGTGAGGGTTTGGAGCAATTTGTTGATTCTAGCATGATCTCTTGTCAAATATTTTGGTATGAAGCATGTATAATGTTCCTAAGATATCATTTATGATCTATATGAACTTTCTTTAAGTGTTAGTTGAGAATTCATGAATTTACCATTAATGAGTTTTGAAGGTTTTATAAGAACTTGATCTCTTTTCATTTCTAGCATGTGTTGTTGCAAGTTTGGACCTTATATTGGTATGAAATCCATGAATTCTTGCTACCTTAACTTTCTTGTATGTGTTAGCTTGATGTTTATATGGTTTGTTTGGAGTTTTAGGGAGTTTGCAAGCTTTTTCTCAAAACTTTGGACTATGACTCAAATCCACGGGGCTGGATTTGAGCCAGACCCTCTTGGAACTTTTCTGACCTAAATCCACAGCTGTGGATTTTCCTTTTGAAAAAAATCTACCGAGGTGGATTTAGGTCAGTGGCTCCCTTTTGCTCCGAACATTATTTTCTTGTTTCTTTTCGCTTGTGTATCGCTTTCACACCTTGATTTGATTCCGATACTTTGCTAACATGTATTATTATGTGTTATAATTATTGTATTAGATTTATGGATTCATTTGACGTGAAATATGCAAGATATGAACTCATATGCCTTAGGTGCTACGTGTGACGTTTCTTTGAATCTATTGCCTACTTTATGTACTCTAACCTTGTGTATGCATGTGCTATGATATAATGGGGTATATTAGGTGTTTATTTAATGTGTTGTGTATTGTTTTATGTGTCGTTCATGTGATTCTTGATTCATGAATACGTATATGAACTTATATGTTCTATATGCTAACTCTTGTTGCTTCTTTGTATCCGTTGCTTTCCTTATGTGTTTTAATCTCTTATATGATTATGATATGCTATAATAGAATATATTATGAGTTTATTTGATATGTTATGACTTTAATTTAAGTGCCATTGAAACGATAGTATGATATTTGCTCCAATATGCCTAAGTTTGACAATATGTGAAGTGCATTGCATCATATGCATCCATATGCATTCGCCGAGCATTTCTATGGTTCATTATTGAGTCTAGTTTTATCTCTTATGTTTAGATTGTCCGAGTAGAGTAGCTCGTTGGTGTGGAGCCACTCCGTAGGTGTGGTTTGCCTTGTTCCGTTCGGTCTGCTTGTCAAGGTGAGGTTTTCTTTCTTTTAGTTAATATGACCTATAACCCTAAATGTGTTTAAGCCCGGATACGACTTATATATATATATATATATATATATATATATAAGTGTTTAAATACGTATTTTGTGGAAATTGGCCCATTTTCTATGAAATCTTTTGAAATCGTTTATATATATATATAAGCTACGTTTTCTGTTTATCTACTTTCAAAATGGTTGGTGTGTGTTTTGCATTAGCGAGCTTTGGACTTCAAAAGATAAGTCTATGATACACACATGCCTTTTTGTACTTTACCTTGGGCCTCAGAGAAATGGTATGTGATCTCGGGTCGGTAGTGGGTCGCCGAGCTCTCTCATCATCACAACTCCACAAATGGGAGACTTAGCCCAACCTCGGGAGATCGAGGGGAAGGCAGTCTTCTTGTGCCGACGGTAACCCCGTTGAAGGAGCAGGTAGGATCCCCCGATTCATGTTTTTCCGAGAGTCGGGGTTGAAGGGTAGCGCCTCTCTTCCCCAACAGGAGAAGGTGGGATTGTTTTTATGTTTTGCTTTGCCTTTGCATTTTGCTTATGAATATGAATTAGGTGGGTTGAGAACTCGTACTCGCCGAGTTGGTTTGCTTTTGTCTCTGCTTAGGGTTTGTGAAATGGGAGAGGACTTCTACCTTCTAAAAATTGGTTGATTTTAGCTTTCGGCGTTAAACCTTTTTTTTTTTATATATATATATTATCACGGGATAAAATGTTTTAGAATGAAAAAACCACGCCCCGATTCATGAACTTTTTAGTTTTGAATATGCTATGCTCTTATGTTTATGTACGCGTGAGTGTGTTAGCCCCCTCACCAGTCTTTAGGACTGACCCCTCTTCGTTGTTTATTTTTCCCCCTTGTTTCTTTTGTGTTGCAGTAATCGTGGGGTGTTCGTGCTAAGCGGCGGTCTTTTGTTTTCGAGTTGTTCGAGTCGTTAGTAGAGTCCTTTGCATTCCTTGCATCTTTACTTATGAATTTCTGAATTATGCATAAGATATGTTTTAAATTTCGAACTTTGGGATTTGTATGAATTAATTTGGCCCTGGGTCGGCATAGCATGTATAATTTGATTTAATATTCCGAGCTTCTATGAATGTATTTATATGTCTGAATCCTGGTGCTTCCGCCTATGATTTTGTTATATTGCGCATTTTGATTTAGGGTCTAGACCGTCTAGCATAGGAGAGATTTTATTTGTCACCCGTTCGTCGTAGCTAGGTACGTGTGCAGGGTTTCTATTTCGTTACACGTGTCGGGCTATGGTGCGGGGGATGTGGTGCCCTTCGCTCCGGGGTGCTACAAAATCACTTAAATTAATTTCTAGGAAATACTCAACACTCAGGCTTAAGACTCTCATACAAAAGAAAAGAGACAACTTGCATCATACTTTAATTAATTTTAATGATAAATGTGTATTATACTTTTTATTTAATTTGTTATTTTTCTTAAATTTTTGGGATAAATACTTTTTACCATTCTAACTATGTCCATTTTTACACTTTGCTATCTGGACTTATTTTTGTTGCAAACCGTCATCCAATCTATACGATTTTTACAAAACCGTCATCCCTCATCCAATTTTAAGCGATTTTCAATGTTTGAATACCCCATATGTGATGTGCACGTATTTTTAATAAGAGTAAATTAATATTTTCATTATTTTAGTCATTGTCTAACAAATTAGGATTACATAATTGATAATTAGGAATGAAAATCTCTCAAATTTTATTTTCTCAAAACTGTCAAACATAATAATTCTTATAATTTTTAAATTATTTGATCCATCCGCATTTTATGTATTTAAACTATTTGATTGATCCGCATCTTTTTAAAACGATTTGATTTGTTGTTGTGCTCTTTTCATTCTTTTTTCATTCCTTTTAATTTTTTTTTACCACAAGACAAAGTTATTAATGAGTAAAAAATTATTTTCTTTATTTATTAATCTATTATATCCATGAGAGGATTTGATAACATTTGAAAGGTTATGCACCACCATTTACAGAAGTGAAATAAAAACTTTCCAAGCAGCAAAAATATTCTGATAAACACGTTCCTCAAGATTAAAAAAGAATGAGAAAATAAAAGTTGTTATTGCCTTCTGTCATATTAAAATTTTAAAAAATAAATGAAATAAATGAAATAATAGAAATATTAATTTATCTTTATTAAAAGCATGTGCATATTGCGTGTAGAGTATTCAAGCACGCAAAAATCACTTAAAATTTAGACGAGGATGGCGGTTTGTAAATATCACATAGATGATATGGTAGTTTGCAACAAAAATAAGTTTATATTGTTGACACCGGAAAATTGGTGATTATTTTTAATTAATGACCCGATTAAAAAGGTTATTAATTATTAATTATAAGTCCATATCAAACTTGGGTTTATTATAATTTGATTCAAAATAATAATATAAATTTGTTATTATTTTGAGTTATTCAAATGGGCTTTTAAATTCAAGCCCAAGTTCAAGTCCAGGCCCATGAAGTTAAAAAGCCCAACATTCGCCTATAAATAAGGCACCGAACTCATAAATCAAGGGTTCAAAAAAATCAAATCAAGAACAAAGCATAAGGACATGTCTCCAAGACCAACGAAAGGAATCAAAGCATACAAGCATCAAGCACTTTAGGAATCGAAGGAATTCAAGCATTCAAGCTCTCAAATTCGAGCCTTGCCATCCTACCTTTGATTCAACCAAACTACACCCAATTCGAGAACAAGCATCAAGACCTCGGATAAATCCACTTCGAAGAATTAGAGGAATTTTAGAGATTGGAACACTTTTCAATATTAAATCAATATTATCTTTGTTTTCCTATTTTCTTGCATCTTGTAATCATTTATTGCCGATCAACGAAAATTTGTGTAAATAAATTTTGGCACGCCCAGTGGGACAATCTCTGCCTCTCATCTCTTCATCCTACGAAAAAATTTAAATCACCATCCTAAACACTTCCATGGCACCTAAGAAGGGTCAACTTGCATCGAACAATATTAACATGGCTGAAATCATTGCCAACATTGCTCAATCGTCTATCGGGGGTAAGCACAACGGTTCAACCTCATCCGAATCGAACAACTCCCGCCCTGTAACTCCAAAAGGAGCCAATTCCACTACCTTTGCCAACTTACCCGCGATGACTACCGGCGAGACGAACGCGGATGAACAACTCGCTCAAATGGCTAAAGCGATTGCAGATCTACAAAAACTCATAGGATAAAAAGATCTCCAAATTGCATAACTAATGAGTAATTATGAGCACCTCAATGTCGGAGAATCTGGCCATAAACTTGCTTCTTCTCCAAAACATGCTTACAAGGAAACACAAGTTGACGAAGTGCCTTACAAGCAAAACTTTTTCAGAAATCCCACGCCTTCGGCAACCTCTGCTGCATCACTATCCATTCAACAGTTGCAGGATATAATTGTGAACATCGTCAGAGCTCAAATTAGCTGATCTGCTAAAAAATCATTTCCGTACTCAAAGGAGTATACCAAGCGGATCGACTCACACTGCAAATGTCTCTTGGATACCAACTACCTAATTTCTAGCAGTTCGACGAAAAATGTTACCCAAAACAACACATTGCACATTTAATCGAAACATGCAATAACGCAAGGGCCTATGGTGATCTTCTCGTCAAATAATTCGCGAGATCACTCCGAGAAAATGCCTTCGATTGGTACGTCGATCTTGAACCAGAATCCATCGATAGTTGGGACGAAATGGAAGGTAAATTTCTGAACCGCTTCTATAGCACTCGCCACACCGTGAGTATGATCGAGCTTACAAATGCAAGACAACAGAAAGATGAGCCGGTCGTTGACTACATCAACCGTTGGCGAGCACTAAGCTTATGTTGCAAAGACAAATTGTCAGAAACGTCAGCAATAGAGATGTGCACACAAGGAATGCATTGGGGACTTCAATACATTCTCCAAGGAATCAAGCTTCGAACTTTTGAGGAACTAGCCACCCGTGCCCATGATATGGAACTAAGTATTGTAAATCACCGATCTTCGTTTTTGCCAGGAGAACAAAGAAGGGAAAGAAAAGCTCATTGGAATAATGAGAAATTTGTCAAAACCTCTACCGAAGATTCCATGGTCATTTCAGTTGCTACAAGAGTTCCTCCAAATGTCTTGAAGAATAGAAATGTTGGAGTTCCACACAATCAACCTACACTGAGAGAAAGACAAGAAAAAGAATATCCTTTTGCTGACTCTGATTTCTCTTATATTTTTTATGAACTCATTGAAACAAGGTTGATCAAATTGCCCGAATCAAAAAGCCCTGAAGAAATTGGTAGGTGATGCATCCCAAATACTACAAATATCATCGGATTATAAGTCATCCTATCGAAAAGTGTTTCGTGGTTAAGGAAAAGATAATGTCATTGGCCAGTGAAGGAAAAATAATTCTCGACGATGATGATAGTGACAACGAAGAAGATGAATATGTTGTAGAGGTGAATCATGCTAGCCTTATTGCAACCAAAAATCCCTTATGTGATTCTCCAAGCAAGAAGGTGATCTTTTCTCCATCTACACTCTCGGGGGCATCGATAACGCTTCAATTTGGGAGTTTATATCCAAACTTGGCAAAGACCATACTTTCTGACGGCAGGAACGAGCAAGTGGAAAATCCTCTCAAAGAAACTCCTGATTATGGTACATGGATTCTTGTGACTCGTCAAAAAAGTCCAAAACAACGTGCTGATCAAGTCCAGCCACCAATACCAAGGGAAAAGCCAAAGCGAACCAAGATCCGTAGATGAAATCCGCCAAGAAGTTTGAAGAATTCTAGGTCAAGTCAGAAGAAGTAGAAAGAACCCGTAAGTCAAAACATGCATGTAACACCCCGAGCGTACGGCACCACATCCCCCGTACTAGAGTCCAACACGTGTAACCGAATGGATAGTTTGCTTAAGCATCAAACAATAGCAAACGGGTAACAAACAAAACTCAAGCTCTAGCTAAGCGGCCTAAACCCTCAATCAGAGTGCATATCAATCAATAATATAGCGGAAGCAATAAATCAAATAAGTAGAAATCCCAAGATCAACATATTTGTCAAAAATAAATCCATACTAGCATGCTATAAACATAAACAAATGTACAATGCCGATCCGGGGCCAAAATAGATCAAGTATCAAATCGTGATCAAGTATTAGAATACATAACTCCAAAATAGACCATAAGGTACAAAACTATAAACCACTAAAAAGCATATTACGACTCAAGCTAAACCACAAGTAAAACTCGACGAACACTTGCCGCCTAACTCGACTCTAAATTACCTGCAACTCAAAAGAAAAGGAAAAAAGAAGAAAGAACATGAGGTTAGTCTAAAGACTAGTGAGGGGTTTACACACACACCCATAATACATATAGAGCAGATCACTTAACCAAAATCAACAAGATCCATGAACCGAGAATGGTTTTTGCACGCTAAAACATTTCCCGTGATAATATAGGTATATATACTTGAAAAGGCAAGGCCATAGGCCAAAATCCCAAGTTTTAGGTAATTATGAATCTGTTCTCGTTTTATAGATCATACAATTGCACATAACTCGGCGAGAGCGAATTATCCCTCCAACTTCCACAAACAATCCATAAACAAAATGCAAACATAAACCATCCTTTCTCCGGGCGATAGAGGGTTGACGGCCCTAACTATTGGCAAAATGCATACGAGACAAGGCTTAATCACGTCCTTGAACCTTCGGCGGTTAGCTCCGCCGGTTCAAGAGAAACGCCCTTCTTCAACCTCCTAAGGTTAGGCGAGAATCTCACAAGCAAAGTGTTGATAGAAGAACCCGGCGACCCCACGGTCGTCCCAAGATACTATACCACTCTCCGGGGCCCAATGCAAAACTCAAACAAACATAATTTTCACAAAGCTTTCTTTTAAAATTCACATCTCACTTACACACGCACATTTAACCACGGTTTTCAAATCAAACGTAAACTAGCTTATATACGTATATAAATCGTTTTCAAGATTATAGAACAAATGGGACAAACCCTTAAAGTACGTATCATTCACATTTCTAACATATAATATACTTAATTCGCATGCGAGGCTTCAAAACATATAGGGTCATAGGTCATCATAACTAAAAGAACAAAACTTCACCTTGGATACGCGTGTAGTGGGGACAAAAGTGTGAAACGGACGCCTAAGGATCGTCGTCACCAGGAAGATCCTCTATGCAAAACAAACAATAAAAGACACTCTTAGACTCAAGATGTACCAAATAGGCGCTCGGCAAATGTAGAGAGTGTACATGATGCAAATGAAATGGAACAAAGTCACACTTTGATCACATAAGTTCATACTTTGCATGTAAGCACTTATTTCACGTTCATGGGTTAAAACATAAATTATAATACATCATTTAACATGTTAACAATGCAATTAAAACAAGAAAGAAGCATTTAAATTACATAAATCATGCAAACATATACAACAAAGCAACACACAACGATCACAAAAGGGAGGGAAGGTAACGGGAGTTACCCTCCCTCAAGCTTCCTGAAGGAACGGGCGTTAAAGCCCACAGTCGCAACAACTCTTCAACAGGTAACGGGGGTTACCTTGCTCTAGAGCAAAAGGATAAACCCCCGTTAATGGAGGCAATCCCGCAGCACGTTACTCTTCCACAGCACATTCGGGGTAACGCCCGTTACCCCGTGCAGTTGGCTTCTTGCAACATCAGCCATGGAGATTCTTCCTCTGTTCCATCTCTAAGCAGCAGAAGCATCAAGGAAGGGAGGACAATGAGGAAACAACAGTAGTAAAACAACTCACAAAGACCACAAATCATGCTGTACAATCAACTCTCAAGTTAAACATGCATAAGTTCATGAATTCATGCAAGAATTCCCGAGTTCTTCCAAGTTTAAATCAAGTTCATTAATAGCATATTGATCATCCGTCAACTACAGTATTTAATGTCAAGAATTGAAGTTAGCAAATTCATATAGTCCATATATATGCATAAATTCAGCCACAAATTCAAGCTATGCCAAGGTTTCATAAAAATGGGGACAAACCCTTACTATTCATATATATCTCCAAGATAACATCAAACCATCATCAAATCATGAATTTCATGTATGAAAAGAAGCATCAAAGAGTTAGAAACACAAAAATACAATTACCTTCAAGAAATGTGGGAGTATGGATGAGTATTGAGCTTAAAAGATTGAAATTGGACTAGTGCTTCTCCTTCTTCTTCTTTTCCTTCACTTGGAGCTGAAATTTGCTTCTTTCTTTGAGGGGTGGTTCAAAATGGCTGATAGGAGGGAGAGATATGGATTAACTCAAGTTACTTTGGTCAAGGTTTGGGTTTAGTTGGAGTTAAGGTGGGCCCACAAGTTCAAGAATAGTCAAAGGGTGTCTCTTAGGCGCTAGGTGCTCGTTTTGGTAGAATTTTGAAGGTCCAAATGAATTTAGAAAAATAAGAGGTTAGGTTCCAAAGCTTTCAAATTTTGTTATGAGTTCAACGCCTCCTCCGGAATTCGAATCCGAATTCCCGAGTTCAAGTTACGCCGCCCCGAACCCAAGGTGCGCTAAATGCTCTTTAGCCATTTTTTAGGTTCCGTAAAAGAAAAACGAGCCAAAACCAAACCAAACAAACTCCGAAACATAAAACGAGTATAGAATCAAGTTCATAACTCACATAATTCACGTATATCAAAAATTCGCAAGAAATGGAATTAAATTCGAACACATATAAAGCAAAATACGAAGCATAGGGGCATAAACGTTCAAAATTTCAAACTCATACTTAACAAATAAGTTTCAAATAAATTAAATTAATCAATTAAACATTAAATATCACTTAAGTGCATAAATAAATAATTAAATTACACACGTAACACACCCCGTAACACGTACCTGAGAGTCGGGATGTTACAATGCAACTCTTGGATATCTCTTTCCACCTAAGTTTCTTGGAAAAGCTAACCATACGTGGCCAAGTAGCAGCGACAAATTTACGGATAAAGCTAAGCCCCGCATTAGCCTCCGAAAGTCAAATTCCTACAAAGGTCATACTAAATGAAGAAGTTTGCTCCTTAACGCACGAGCCTAAACTGCATGTTACTCCTTATTTGTATGAGTATAAACCGTGACAAAAAAAAAAAATTGTTTTTTTGGAACTACGCGATGACTTGATCTTCTTTTTCGGGGTACGTAGGCAACTTGAAAATCAAATTTTCAAGTTCAGTCAAATCTTTAAATAAATTTGATTTTGTCCCTAAAACCACTTAAATTGGTTAGAGTTTCAACAAGTTCATGGAATTCCAGCATTGGAGGCATGCATTATTTTCATTCGGAACCAAAATCAAAGCGAAGAATGGCAACAAGTGCACAAAAAAAAAAAAGAAAAAAGAGAGGCGCAAAAAGGATACGAAACGATAATTTTATTCCATAAATGGTGTACTTTTACATCAAAATGACCCAAAGGAATACAAAAATGACAAAGTTACTACACTTTGTCTAAATTCTTCATGTAGTATCTCCACTTCTTTCAACACCTAAGTCTCTTGTCAGAGTGTTCCCAACAAAAAAGAATAGAGAGTCGGAAGTGTCGCCGAAGCACGGATCGACAGCTTTTGTGGCTGCCTCAACGGACTATTCTGAAAGATACATGGACTCACCGGAAAATCAAGTTTTGGGATGATGGATGTTCATGACTATCCCTAAATAGATTTGTTTTGACGAGTCCATCATGGTATTCTTTCCCGATCGTCGATGTGGTTGATTAAGTCGGAGTATTGTGCCATTGCCGAAGAAGTTGGTGTTCGAGATTGCGGAAGTGACTGTCCAATAAAAGAGCAAATGCACTGAGTTTTGTTCCAAAGTGAAAGAGAAAATCCGAGAAGTTCATTGGTAATTCCTGGATTATCATCCCGAGATACGCCAAATAATCAATACTTGTCAAGTCTAGCTGGAAGCAAGCTGTATCATGTATTATTTATTTATTTATTTATTTTTTCCCAAGGGAAGCAATTCTATGTGCTTAAAGTACAGGCATCTCGGCATGCACTTTGAAATAGTGGAGTGAAGATTTTGTTTCCCCAATGACAAGGAGTGGATTGATCTCGAGAATGTTCCAAATGCAAATTTTCCTATTTGGTGGGAATGGATGGCCGTCTTGGTAGTGCCTATTGCCAAATCCGTAAAGAAAAAAAAATGCAAACAACGATACCAAGTTCCTTCAAGAAATATGATGGCGCCATGTTCCAGAAAAATGTCCAACTGAATCGGTGACGAATTATTCCTTTCCTGTACGATTCTAATGGCGGCTATGAAAAATCACCCCTTATACTGGATGGCGCAAACGGTGAAATATGAACTCCTTTTGACATTTTTCCAAACACGAATTCCAATTGGGGGTCACTTTTAACACCCCTGCGGCGGAGGAACTCCCAGCTTGTGGTGAAGCTTCCATCGGTCATGTCCATGAATTGAAAAAAACACAAGTGGTGAAGCTTCTGTCATGTCCAAGAATTGCAAAGGTACAAGTGAATGAGGGACGGCTCTGGATCACCAATTGCTATTACCCAAGGAAATCTGCATAATAAATAAATTACAAAAAAAAAAAACAACACATTTACGAAAGGTTAATATATTGTTCTTTTGCTCTAATGCACGGACACTTCTAAAAATATCATTTTGCCGTGTCGTGTTGTGTCGGACACTCGTGTCGGACACCGTGTCCGACACTTCTTACATGGAAAATTCACAAAAAAATTCTTATCACCGTATCCGTGTTGTATCGTGTCCGTGTCGCCGTGTCTGTGTCCGTGCAATATAGTTCTTTTGTAAATGGAGAGAAGCCTGTTGCCTCCGTTTGGCCAAGAATGAATAAAATGAAGAGTTTGATTCCAAGAATTCTAAATAGGAAAATCAAGATTGGAGCCTGATTTGCCGTTTGCTGATTCCAAAGAAATTAAGTTCCTGATTTGTTTCCTTGAGCTAATATGTCCCACATTGGATAACCTGTTATTAAAAGAAAAAAAGAAGAAAAGTATCGACTCCTTTTCCATTCTCTGCCACTCCAAAATGAATTGACAAACAATATTGAAGGAATTGAGTGTTGGTTCCCTCTTTGATGATTTTCCAATGAAGTAGTAAAACTTTGACAAGAACCACGCTTCTGCATATCCGAGTTCAGTTTTCTGGATGAAAGAGCAAGTTGGCCACACCACCGCCATTGGAAGAGTTGTTGCCTGAGATTGCAGCGACAAAGTTTCCACTGTTGCCGAAGAACGCAGCACCAAGATTACCAACGCCATCGGAGATTCCAAGAAGTCAGTTACCGTCGAAAATTCAAAGAAGCCAGTCGTCTTTGTTTGTCCTTGGTTTGCAAAAGTTATAGTGCTTGATCGTGCATATATAGACATCAAGCAGCAGGTGATTTTGGAAAGTGCCAATTTATCAATGAATTGCGGAAGGAATCACGCCAAGAAAAGTCGAAAAAAAGGGTGGATGATTTGCAGCGTGTTATGATATTGATAATTATGGTGGAAAAATGGATAAAACAGTAACGTTGCAGAGAAGCTAAGAAATAGAGCAAGGGAAAGAGAGAAGAAGGAGTTGGGAAATCAAAACTTTCATATGCTAAAACTTGCTTACAAAGTCACCAAAACAAACCTAAATACCAAGCAAAAGGGAAACGACAAACATCAACATCAAATAACAATGAAAAAGCGAATAATCCCCATGAGCAAATCTCCTCATCACTCAGTTGAGCATGGTCCCCTCCATTCCGTTATAACCACCTCCTTCGTACACCCTTGGATCATCACCTTTGCCAACGGTTGAGATCATGTGCTGGTATGATATGTTGGCAGCCACAGGATCAGCATCTTCTGAATTAACGGCTTGGATTACTTCCCCATTAGTTAAAAAGACATCGTTTAATACTGGTTTAAATTTGACCCTACGGTCTTGATAAAAGCACATCCAACGGTTGTCATTTAATCCTTCCTTTACCGCCAAATTCAGCTGTAATGTGACATTGCCTCCTTCTTTTTGAGATCCTTCTCCAAAAGGATCAAAATCTAGGAATTTCTTGATCATCATGTTGTAATCTTCCCACGTTGCATCAGCCTCAGTTGAATGCACCCACTGAATCAGTACTTGTGCCAATGGTCTGTTGTTTCTTGGCACAATCCTTCTTCCCAACACTGCTAAAGGGTATATCTTAAACTGCCCTTCCTCAGTTATCCCTGGTAGATCCTGACATGTTACATACTTTGATCCTACCTTCTTGTTTAGCAATGAAACATGGAAAACCGGATGTATCATGCTATTCACTGGCA
Source organism: Lantana camara (assembly GCA_037501455.1). Classification (NCBI taxonomy): domain Eukaryota; kingdom Viridiplantae; phylum Streptophyta; class Magnoliopsida; order Lamiales; family Verbenaceae; genus Lantana; species Lantana camara. Next base: position 92,999,673 of record CM074857.1, on the reverse strand, counting down.
ACTGCAGTTTGTATGTTGTTTGGCCCACCTTAGCAATCACAGTATATGGTCCAAAGAACTTAGGTGCTAGTTTCATGTTCCTTCTTACAGCAACAGATGTCTGTCTGTAAGGTTGAAGTTCAAGTATACCACATCACCAATTTCAAACTTCCTCTCTGTCCTATTCTTGTCAGCATACACCTTCATGCGATTTTGAGCAGACTCCAAATTCTCTTTCAACATGGCATTGAATTAAACTCTGTCTTCCATAAATTTCTGTACTTCCACATTCTCACTTTCAGCATATGGTCCCAGCATATTCTTATCTGGTTTGCATCCATAAAGAGCTTCAAAAGGTGTAACTTTCAAGCTGGTATGGAAATTTATGTTATACCAGAACTCAGCAAGAGGTAAACACTTCTTCCACAATTTAGGTTTCAAGTGGCACATGCACCTTAAGTAAGTTTCCAAACACTGATTGACTCTTTCTGTTTGCCCATCAGATTGGGGATGGTAAGCAGATGACATAGCCAAATTAATTCCCAATAATCTGCACAACTCTCTCCAGAATTGACTTGTGAAAATCCTATCTCTATCTGACACAATGGAATGTGGTAACCCATGCAGCTTATAGACATTATCTATGAACATTTTGGCTACTGTTTCAGCTGAAAATAGATGAGCCAAAGCAAGGATGTGGGTATACTTACTAAACCTGTCAACAATCACCAAAATGGTATTTTTCCCTTCAGCTTGAGGCAACCCTTCTATGAAATCCATTGAAACATGGATCCAAGCTTGATCTGGTACTGGTTGGGGTTGGAGTAATCCTGGGTATTTAATGTTTTCATGCTTGGATCTCTGACAGATATCACATTCCTTAACCCAAGCTTCAACCTCTTCCTTCATCTTAGGCCAAGCAAACATGGATTTGACCCTTTGTAAAGTTCCACCAATCCCAGAATGCCCTCCCAAATAAGTATCATGCAATGACTTAATAATCTTCTGTCTTAAATTAATGTCATTTCCCACACAAATCCTGCATTTTTTCCTCAATAATCCTCCATTCCACTTATACTCAGGGAAGGAATTGACATCAACTATTTTAGCCTGAATAATTTGTGAATAAATGGAATTAGCAGCATAGGAATCACTTACCTCAGTAACCCAAGCAGGAACCACAGATGTGATCATATTACAAGGTGAGGATGAATGATCAAATCTTGACAAAGCACCAGCTACTTTGTTCTCCACACCTTTTTTATATTGAATTTCATAGTCAAACCCCAGTAATTTAGAGATCCATCTCTGCTGTAATACTGTTCCCATCCTTTGTTCAAGCATGTGCTTCAAGCTTTGCTGATCAGACTTTATAATAAAGTGATTTCCCTGCAAATAGTGTCTCCATTTGTTAACAACAAGTGGCACAACTAAAAATTCCTTTTCATAAATTGATAATCCCTTGTTCTTTTCCCCCAGAGCCTTACTCAGATAGGCTATTGGTCTATTTTGCTGCATGAGAACTGTACCAATGCCTCCATTGCTAGCATCTGTTTCAAGCACAAAAGTTTTCTTGAAATCTGGTAACACCAAAACAGGAGTGGTGGTGACAACTTGTTTCAATGCCATAAAAGCTTCATTAGCCTTATCATTCCACTTGAAGCTATCTTTCCTCAATAATTCTGTTAATGGCTTACTAATAAGGTCATAATTCTGAATGAACTTTCTGTAGTAACCTGTAAGCCCCAAGAAACCCCTCAATTCCTTCACAGTATTGGGTATGGGCCATTGTACCATACTCTTGATCTTCTCAGGATCAGTGGATACCCCCTTCTCAGAAATGATATGCCCCAAATATTCCACACTTTCCTTACCAAAGCTATACTTACTCCTCGTAGCATATAGCTGGTTTTGCTTCAGAATTTCCAACACAGTTTGCAAATGCTTTATATGCTCTTCCCAACTCTTACTATATACCAATATATCATCAAAGAAGACCAGTAAGTAGTTCCTTAAGTATGGAAAGAATACCTGATTCATCAAGGATTGGAGGGTTGATGGAGCAATGCATAAGCCAAATAGCATAACCAGAAACTCATAGTGACCATTGTGAGTGACAAAACTGGTCTTTGGGATGTCACTCTCCCTCATTCTGATTTGAAAATACCCAGACCTCAGATCAATCTTTGAATAATACTTTGCTCCATGTAATTCATCCAACAGTTCATCTATGATGGGGATAGGGAAATTATGCTTAACTGTTAGTGTGTTCAACCATCTGTAATCCACACACATTCTCCATGTACCATCCTTTTTTTTTTACCAACAAGACAGGTGAAGCAAATGGACTCTGACTGGTTTGAATAATCCCTTCCTTTAACATGCCCTTCACCAGACCTTCTATTTCATTCTTTTGGGTATGTGAATACCTGTAGGGGAGTTGTTTCTTGGGCATTGCATCTGATTTTAACTCAATCTGATGCTCAATATCTCTCCTTGGTGGTAGAGACTTGGGTTCCTCAAATACCACCTTGTACTGATCAAGTAGTTCTTTCAACCCTTCCCCATACACATACTCCAGCACTACCCTCCTCCACTAATTCTCTTAATTCCTCATCAGTGAGATACTTCAGCTCATCATTTCCAGTTAAGGATTGCAACTTAATTCTTTCTTCCCCTTTAGATATAGTAACACTCTTACCCTTATAATCCAAGTGTACTAGGGCGTGATCATTTAGCCAATCACCACCCAATAACCACCCATATCCTCCCAAATCTAAAACCCTTACTGGAAAAGTGAATTTATGGCCTTGCATTTCCCATTGCAACTTTGGAATTATCAAGTTACTGACCATCTTCCTGCCATCAGCCATCCTTACTCTAACTGGTTTAGCAGGCTCTCTTTTACATTTCAATTTTTTTTGCTAACTGTTCATCTACAAAACAAGAGCTAACCCCACAATCAATCTTTATCCTTACATCCATGCCTTCAATCTTACCTCTCATTTTAAACATATGAGACCCCTTTTTAGAGGATATGGCATGCACAGCTATGGTAATATCCTCATTGTCTGACACTTCTTCCTCACTTCCAGGGGCTTCCTCATTATCCCAATCTTCCTCAGGAATGATAATAAACACTTGTTTCTGAGAGTATTTATGCCCAGGGGTGTACACTTCATCACAATTGTAACAAAGATTCTTCTCCCTTCTAGCTCTCATTTCTAAAGCTGTTAAGAACTTCCTTTGAGTGTTTGGGAAAGGTTTGTTACTGTGTACTCCTTTAGTACCAACATTCCAAGATTTCATTTGATTACTCTGAGAAGTGTGTTTCATTGGTGGCCTAGAAGGGTGTACATGTTTCTGTATTACATTGGCCCTAACCAATAAAGCATCTACAACAGCTTCATGACTCTTTGCAAAGCTAACAACATCACTCAATGTTTGAGGTTTATGAGCAAACACTGATGCCTTAATCTCTTCCTTCAATCCACAAATAAAAGCAGCTGTGAAGTAATCTTCAGTTAATTTTTTGCAAAACAACAGCAACTGTGACTTCAATTCCTCAAATCTGACCAAGTACTCTTCCACAGTACTAGTCTGCTTCAAACTGTGAAACTTCCCCACTATCATCTGTCTATCCCCCATATCAAACCTCCGTAACACTTCATCAATCAACTGTCCCCATTCCAAATTAGGTTTAGTTTCAAGTAAATTCTGTAACCATGTTTCAGCTACCCCGGAGAAATAAATGGATGATAAAATAATTCTCTCGTAATCAGGAACAGTAGGTAATAACTGGAAGTACTTTTGTGCTTTTCTTACCCACCCTCTGGGATTTGATCCATCAAAACTGGGGAAATCAATGTACTTATGGGATGTAGGATTACCTCCAAAGGTGCCCTGTGACTGCATTTCGGTGTTTACAGTATTGTTTGAGACAGAGCCTCCTCTTTTCTCATTTGAAGCGGATAAGCCATCACCCAATACTGACTTGTTTCGGTTATAAGCTTGCACCTGGTCTGCAATCGCCCCCATTTGCATTGTCAGCTTCTCCAAAGCTCCAGACAAATCAGCAAATCTCGCATCCATTTTCTGTTCAGTCGCCACTCTCATTGCCCTCTCTTCAATGAGTGATCCCTTTAATTCCTGCAGATCTTTTGATCTCAGTCCGTCTGCCATGGTTCAGGCCGTTCGAATCGATAGGCTCTGAATACCACTTGTTCTGATATTGATAATTATGGTGGAAAAATGGATAAAACAGTAATGTTGCAGAGAAGCTAAGAAACAGAGCAAGGGAAAGAGAGAAGAAGGAGTTGGGAAATTAGAACTTTCATATGCTAAAACTTGCTTACAAAGTCACCAAAACAAACCTAAATACCCAGCAAAAGGGAAACGACAAACATCAACATCAAATAACAATGAAAAAGCGAATAATCCCCATGAGCAAATCTCCTCATCACTCTGTTGAGCATGGTCCCCTCCATTCCGTTATAACCACCTCCCTCGTGCACCCTTGGATCATCACCTTTGCCAACGGTTGAGATCATGTGCTGGTATGATATGCTGGCAACCACAGGATCAGTATCTTCTGAAATAACGGCTTGGATTACTTCTCCATTAGTTAAAACGACATCGTTTAAGACCGGTTTAAATTTGATCCTACGGTCTTGATAAAAGCACATCCAACGGCTGTCATTTAATCCTTCCTTTACCGCCAAATTCAGCTGTAATGTGACACAGCGCCTATTTCGTTGGCTAATTTGAGAGAAATTAAGGCCTTAATTTGTTGCCTGGAGCGATGTGTTCCCTATTGGCTGAAATTTATTAAGAAAAAATTGAAGAAGAAAGGAGGACGATGCGGCGGCCAAAACTGTTGTTGAATTGCTATATTGTCAAGGGTACCAAATGTGAAATCATAAACTGAAATTTTATTTGGGCCAATTCTTTTGTCAAAATAATAAAGAGATAGAGATGGTCTGATAGATTGGGTGGCCCCAAAAAAAAAAAATTGTTGTCATGTGGTGTGGAATGGCTTGTCAACCAATTTCGAATTAATGGTCTATGCAAGTAGGGTGTCATTTCTATTTCTTTGAGGTCCAATTAAATGATACAAATTGGAGCAGGTGTGTGGTGCATAAGTGAATTGGAGTCCTACTTCATCCAACATTGTAAAAAGAATTGCTTCCCAAGACATGGGGTCATCCAACTGGTGTTGGCCGAATTTGAAAAAAAGGGGAAAAAATCAAGGACTTCAAGTCTCGGCTTTTGATTCTAGGCACGCTCTTCGTGCATATTGTTGATACTGGAAAATTGGTGATTATTTTTAATTAATGACCCAGATAAAATGGTTATTAATTATTAATTGTAAGTCCATATCAAACTTGGGCTTTATTATAATTTGATTCAAAATAATAATATAAATTTGTTATTATTTTGAATTAGTTAAATAAACTTTTAAATTCAAGCCCAAGTTCAAGTCCAGGTCCATGAAGTTAGAAAGCCCAACATTCGCCTATAAATAAGGCACCGAACTCATAAATCAAGGGTTCGGAAAAATCGGACAAAGCATAAGGACAAGTTTCCAAGACCAACGATAACTACAACAAAAAGTAGTTTCAACCACCATTGTTTACGGTGGCTAAACGTAAGAAATTGGTTGCTGAAAGAATTAGCAACCAAATTTTAGTTGGTCACAAGGGGTCACAATAGGGCACTTACTAAAAGTACTCAGTGACCAATTATAAATTTGGTTGCTAAAAATTTTATTTTTAGCAACCAACCAACATTGGTCATTAAAAGTAGAGCAATTAGCAACCAATTTTTTATTCGCTAATGTAAAATTTATGGTGGCTGTAACGTCACAATCGTTGCTATAGTTATATTTACAGTGACCATTTTCGTTTTGTTGGTAAAAGATAATTTTTTAGCAACCGCAACATTAGTTGCACTTTTCTTTATTTGGTCGCAACTACATTTGTTTAAATTATTTATTAGATATCATATTGTGACGATAAAATCTAGTTGCTAAAATACACTTTTAGCAACCAAAAACTTTGTTACAGTAGTTATTATTTTGTCGTAAATTTTATTATAGTATTTATGATTTAGCCGCAAAATATTACTTATTTGTCGTTAATGAGCATTTATTACCCACCAAATGATGGTTGCAAAAGTAATCTAGATGGTTTCTAATTTACCCTTATTAACAACCAAATAAGTGGTCGTAGAAAATTGTTCAAATTGGTTGTTAACATCAGATTTAAATAATTTTTCCATATTTTAATATTAAAATTTTAATTTAAGAAGAAATATAAACTAATTAATTCATTATCATACAAAAACTGATCAAGAAATAAACTAATAAAATTACAAATAGTGTGTCCATAGTGTCACAATGTTAATCATTCATGAAATCGCTGTAAATGTACATTTTACACCAATACTGGACCCCACAATTTTTGTATAGTTGAAGCAATACCAACCTTCATTTCAAAATATAGTAAATCGAAGTATTGAACTCTACTTGAGCTTAACAATGATAATAACATGGAGTTGAGCATATTAGAAACTTGCAAAACCAAGCCTTTATGCACAGAAATTCAACTGTCTTCTTTCTTGCAGCTTCCAACATTTTTACAATAACTGTCTTCACATCCCTAACAATTACCAAAAGTTAAGATTTTAGAATTTCAAGTAAAATAGAATGACGACATGATAAGTCACTTCAATTAAAAAACTGATATACATACTTGAATTAGTAGTAAAATTAAATCACTTTTAGTCAAGAAACAATCATACATATTTGATTTAGTATATTTTAGCTTACTTCATCTGCGATAAAATAATCCAAATAAATCTGATTGGAATCTTTCAAGCAAATATGTAATGTAATCAAGCTTACAGCCTCACAGTCTTACCTCAGAGGATGAAAAAAGAAAAGCTCTTACTTTTTTATGAGTTCTTTGTGGTCATATTTCTTAGCTTCTTCCAACATAGCCTTGTATTCCTGCAAGGTGTATAATTACTCACATCAACAAAGCTTGATTCTATATTACAAGTATCAGGTACTTACAATGTTGTGTCTACAATAGTCTTAGGGGGGCATTTACTTATCCGAACATGTCAATGAATAATGTGTTTATACCTGTTTGTAATAAAAATCCAACATGCGTTTACTTCTATTTTGGATGTCTTTGTTTAAGGCATGTTATTAGTCAAAACACGTTTACTTTTTATAGGTTGAAAACTCATGTTACAAGGAATTTCCAAAAACACCCTTGAATTTTTCCTATTTGTTTTGTGGGATAGAATTGATCGTCAAAGACAAATGATCGTGATTGCATTAATTAAATGAAATTCAGTAATCTCCGAATAGATAAAAATATCCTCATGAAATGAAAATCTTACGTTCTCGTCGTGGAATTTGCCACAATAGAGGGACTATAATGTCCTCAACTCTTTATCCTCAATATTGGTGGAATACTTTATATCTTGAAAGCAAAGCTTTTCTGTATCATTGAGTAGCATCAACACAACATCTAATTCCCAATTAAATATTAAATTACAAAGTATCTGAGGCAAAATTTAATAGAAAAAATGAGAAATATAAAGCCAGGAGACCAACTTGGAACAGAGGAGCTGCAAGTCCTTTTTACCCGTTGGAAATTATGCTTTCAAAACACAGTGACCTAATGAATTTTCCCACATTAATCGCTTTCCACTATACTTGCTTAAGTAAAACTCCATAAAAATATCCTGGAGAGCAAATTTATCCAAAAAAATGAGAGAAGTGTTATTTTTTTGACACTATTAGCTATTCAGAAACATGGTAAACAAAAAGCACATAATAATCAATTACAATTTTCAAGTGATTTATATATTTTTCAAGACGACGCATCCTCAAACACAAGAATTCTTGAATTTTTTAAATGTCAGAAGAATATGCATTAAAATGATAATCCAAAGGATACAAGAATCAGTACTTCTTCAAGTGATCATCTTCAACATCCACATTACATAAACTTACAACAAACACACTGACTGATCATAAAATTACCAACTTAATGACTTACTAATAATGGAAATATTACATTGCCTCACAACACATCTTACTATCACAACTCAAAACAAGTGGTAAAAATTTAGAAGGCTTCATGCCCTTAACTTGGTTAACCATCAACTTAAATACTAAGCTAAATGACAGGGCACAATCAAGAGTTTATCAGTTCACTTCAAGCATATCAAGGCATCATCGTCCAATACCATAAGCAATCCAAGAAATAAGCAAACTCGAACCTTTTTAACACAAAGCCTGAAGCAAGCAACTGTAATAACTTGGGCGTCATTTTTCAGTTCACTTCAATTTGTTTTGCACCAGGCATGCTTCTCAACACCAACAGAACAATGAGTAAAAAATTCATTATCTGCACTCCAATAACTTCAAGAACAACAAATGCCTCTCCATATTCATAATATATGGTACAAATTTCCAAAAAGTAACGGAATCAAATTGAAGAACTTCATTAACTCATCACCATTCACCTAATCTAGTGAGTCCTATATACCCAATCAAAAGACCAACCACAATATAAAAAATTAGCACACACTATCAAATGTACAAAACTTACAATTATAGATCCACACTTGAAAACTTAGCACTGGCAAACAAATGAAACCTCTCCCCGCCGGGATGAAAACCCAGATGGTTGAGCAAACACCTCAAGTTATGAAAGGGGATTGTGAATAATTAAGTTCCAACACAAACCTAATTTAAGAATCAGTGAAAATTCAGCAAACATACCGAGCCACCAAATTCATTTAGTCAGTTCCTAAAAGAGAAAAATTAATCGATTTGTATTTTAATACAGGTCAGTGAGCAAAGGTGAGAAAAGAAATAAATCTAAAATACACAACACAGGAATTAAAGGCATAAAAAATTGAAAACCACACATTGATTACTAAATACTAACCGATGGTGCCAAGGAAGGGGCGCGCGGCTACGCAACCTAAAAGCAATGGCGGAGATGAGATGGGAGCAAGTGGCGGCGGGCAGTGGCGAGGCGGCGGGAAGTGCGATGCAACGGTTATGAGACAACGGTGTTTGTTTTCCTTTATCCGTCGGTTGGGGAATTTGGGAAGGGATTTGGGAAGGAAACTTGAACTTCCAATTTTAATTTTGAAAGACGTGGCCTAATGAGTGTTTGAAAATTTATTTTATTCTTGTAATAATGAAACTATGAGATTTTGAAATAAAATTTATTAAAATAAATTGGAAATAGGTACTTATTTTAAAATCTTATGCATTCTCCTCATTTTTTTTGTCCTATTAGCAACTATATTATAATTAATAATATTTTATAAGTATATTATATTGTCATCTAAATACATTTTGAGCTTATTTTTAAAATAAAATCTCACATTATCTAAATAACAATTTATTATTAATAAATCTTTAATATTTTAATATCACATGTGCATAGAAAGTATATTTAAGAAAATTAGCTCTATGGAATAATTTTTTATTTATTTAAGATATAATTATTATTTTGTCTATCATCATAAGAAAGAAATCAAGGACACCTAGAAGTACGCATAAAATGTGAATAGGACTACAACACTATAAAATAATTATATTGTTGTCAATTTTGATAAACTCAACAACAAATAATAAAACTGGAAATTGATAAATGATCCCTTTCCAACGAAATTTTAATTCAATCATGCACACATTTATATAGCGAGAAATTTCATTTTCATCTTTGTGTTCCTATTTTAAATTTAAAATCATCTTTATGTTTTTAATTTAGTTTAAATTCGTCCTTTGAGATAAATAGATTAAACAGAGTGAAATACCCTTTATCTATTTATGTATAAATTAAAATAAATATAACCATCTCTAATATTTATAAATAAAGCAAGATTGTCCCTTGATTTGAATAATGTCAACTTCAAATATTTTTTAAATTATTATTATTATTTTTTTTTGAAAATAAGGACAATATTATATAATCAAATCAAATAGTACAATCAACGCGGAAAAAGCCATAATAACGCAAGTTGAAGCTGCAATTTTCGAGAGCAAATGGGTTACACAGTTAATCTCAAGTTAAATAGACTTAACTTCCATAAAAAAGACACAGAAAAATAATAATAATAGTAATAAAACGGAACTTAAAGAAAATAACTAAGCTTCCATATAGAAGAGACAAAACTTTCATACGAACTCGAAAAAAAACATAACTTTAAAAAACAGTGGACGCAGATCATTTTTGTACCATAAATAGCTAGCGGCGGAGCAAGTCTCCGCTAGATGTGGGAGGATGATAGTAGATCTGGAAGAGGAGCGGCGGATCTGAGAAGATGACGGTAGATTCGAAGAGTGGCAGCAGATTTGGAGGGATTTCGACGGAATAAATTTGAAAAGCTAGCAGAGAAATATATTTGAGCCAATTCGACGGTGGAGCAATGATAGTATTCTCCACCACCGGATCGAAACTTCAATTGACTACCTTTACTTGAGTCGAGTAGTGTAAATTAGAGTTTAGAAATCAAAGAGAAAAGAGAGAAATATTTCTCAAATTATAGAACGAAACAAAAACAATATTTTTTAGTTTAATTGATATTGAGTCTAATTAAATTTCAAATTTATAAAAATACTAATATATGAACCTCAAAAGGAATGTAATGTAAGAGATCGATTCATAAAACTTGAAAAATATGTCTCTTTTTTAGTGGTTAGGGGGGCAATCGTACTAATTTAAAAATTAGGTGGCAAAGTGCACTAAGCCAAAATTAGCCTCAATAATTATCCCAAAGTGTTATATACATAATTGATGTCTAATATGTTTCCTAATGGAAAATCAATTTAATTATTATTTTAAAATCTTATGCATTCACCTGACCCGAAGTATGCGGGTTTGTAAAAATATAAATCTTAAATGCATTACTAATTTTTCAAACTAAACAGTTCGAGTTGGGCAGGTATTGTGACACCCCGTTTTCCCGGCAAGCCAGGTATGGGGTCACGTGAGAGTTTAATTCAGTATTTACGTGATTTAAGTGAATCGCATGCCTACGTGTCAACGTGTAACTCTATTTAATTACATGCGCTTTAGAATTTATTTAAATTGTTCTTGGACTCAATTGTCCAATAATTGCTTGTTAAGGACCTAATCTTAATTAGGGTATTTTGGGGCCGTTTGTGGCTACCTTGAGCTTGAGAATTCGGATTAGAATTCTAAACTTCTCATTGAGTTCGTTTCGATGATTCGTATTTAATGAATTAACCTTTTATTTTTCTAAAGCCATTTGATCACCCTACCATTTTAAAATCCGATCCAAATGGACCGGATACTATTTGATCCTACCAGTTTCTTCTAATCCGACCCGTTTCAGCCCTAAAAAGGGCCAACCCTTTTCCCTCCTCCCTTATTTCACGTACAAGCAAGGAAGAAGAGAGAAGAGATGGATTTTTCCCCCTTTTGGCCATGAACCCTTGAGCTCGGGTTTTCGAGATCCAACCGTCCGATCAACGACCTAAGGTAACCATTGTATTCCTCTCGTTACGTGCTTCAATTCTACGTATATCTTGTGACTTGAATCCTTACCTAATTGCCTTTCTGGGGAAGATGATGAATAGTGTAAGCGGTCGGGGTTTAACATGTTCAAGCCCGTTTTACGAGCTATAACTTGCAAATACGTGATCTATACCTTATATACGTCTCGTGGCTTGATTATTGTGTGATTTTAGGTTGTGGTGTGGTGCTTGTGTGTGTTTGGGTATGTTTTCCGTCATTGAAGGCGGAACTTGGAGTTGCAGTTCGCAGGGGAGTAACGCCCGTTACCCCTTTTGTGCTTAAATTTGTAACGCCTGTTACCTTGTCTCTTGAATCGCCTGCCTCCGTTAACCCCCATTACCCATTTTTGCCTTGGAAGTGTTAACCCCTGTTACCACCCCTTTAGATTGGCCTACCATTTTGTCCTTTTATTCTTTTCCGTTCCGGTTTTGTTCTCTGTTACCTATCCAAATGAGCTACGATTAACCTGAATTTATAAACACGTAAACCTCTTGAAGTCTAGAACATCCTCCAATTGGAATCACCTCAATATCTTTTCTAGTTTGTGAGATATAATCAATTCTTTTTGGTCTCGCCACTTTGCCGGGAATCTGCATTCATCCAACTTCGGGCCTACGCCATTTTCACCTCCCTTTGAAACACAATTCGAGCCACATACCATTTTAAATTTATATTTGTCTAGTTTCTTATCCAACAAACAAAACCCAATTCCAATTTCTAGAACTCAAGATATTCCCATTTTTCTACAGCATGCGTAATTCCAAAAACTGTCAGCTTTTCCTAAACTTTACCAAAACCTTTGTTCTTGCGTTCCTTCCACTCCCTTAGCTCCCATATGTGATTTATATGAATTTTATGCTTGATTAATTGATACTTATGTTATTATTTGACTCTCCTTAGTCCTTACTTGCTTATACTTGATTGTTTGAACTCGTGCTTTATATATGAATTGAATTCGTTTGAGTAATTGAGCATATGAACACAATCACACCATTTTATGAAATATTTATGATTAATTACATATTGAATCATACCATGACATGTTTACCACTTCATGAGCATTTTTCGTGCGTTCTAATTGGTTCATTTGAGTCTTATCTCACGAGTATATTGTCATTGCCCTTCTTGCACAGTGATCTCCTCGGTGGAGACTTTCTAGTTTTGTGGTTCTTCTCTTGGTCCTTCTTGCACTTGGAGGTGAGGGTTTTCCTTTATAAACGACCTATAACCTTGCATGTGTTAAATAAACCAAATGGTTTTCATATAAAACTAGTCATATCTTTTATACCGGCTATGTATCGGAAATACTTTATAAACTGTGTAAGTTTTAACCCTGAGCCTGTTTTGCGAGATACTGATTACCCCCGGCTCTCCTAGCGCTGGACTAGCCGGTGTGGACCATTGTTACCAATTGTGGGCCCTGGGGCTTGTGTATTGAGCGAACAGGGGAGGCATCGGGCCGACGGTGACCTCTTGCATAAGTCCCACAGTGTTGGACCAACCCGGACATCTGCCAGGAGGTTTGGTAGAAGATGGGATTCCGGTCTGGGAAGTCATGAACCCACAGACCACTGCTACTGGATGGCTAGGGTTAGCTACCCGAACCATCACCGGAGAAGGAGGTTAAATTGAGCTTGTTTTCTATATTAATAGTTATATAATCCTGATTCCTGCCTGCCTGATTGTTTATTGTTCCTGTCATGTAATAAATGAAAACGGAGTCCAGGATGGATTAAATACCCATTCTTGTCGGGTCCCTTAAAATGTAATTGCATAAATATCCGTGACCTCTGGCATGCCCCCAGTCTTGATGCAGCAACTGGAGTTCGTGGAGGGTTAAGGTAAAACGGGCATCAACAGAGGGCGTACGGATATCGACACACGCATTGTATATCCTGATTACCTGACTGCATGACTTGATGTAATTCCACCCATACGTGTTAGTTGAATCCTGTTTTTTGTTCCCTGCTTTATCAACTAATCACGTATAATGGAATCACGCCTGCCTGACAACCTGTTTATATATATACGCATATGTTAACCCCCTTCACTCAGCCTGTTGGTTGACCCCTCCCTCTCGTTGTTTTTAGTGTCTGTCTTACAGGTTTTGTGGTCGTTAGGCGGGAGTCTTTCGAAGTCTTTACTCGAGTCTTGGTCCTACTTGCACTGCATCGTACCGTACCTTCATTTCCTGCATTGAACTGGGCCTTGTAGGCTACATTGTATTTTTATTGTTTTACTGAATTCGGGACAGGCTTCTAGGACTCTAGTTGAACCCGTTTGTTTGTACTTGGATTGGATTGGATTCGGGACAGGTGCTTCTGCTCTAGTTGAACCCGTATTTATATTTGTGTTGTTATATTGAATATGTTTGAATGATTGCATTGCTTCCGCATTCTTTGTTTTGTTGGCTGACCCCTCCCTCTCGTTGTTTTTAGTGTCTGTCTTACAGGTTTTGTGGTCGTTAGGCGGGAGTCTTTTGAAGTCTTTACTCGAGTCTTGGTCCTGCTTGCACTGCATCGTACCGTACCTTCATTTCCTGCATTGAACTGGGCCTTGTAGGCCACATTGTATTTTTATTGTTTTACTGAATTCGGAACAAGCTTCTAGGACTCTAGTTGAACCCGTTTGTATGTACTTGGATTGGATTGGATTCGGGATAGGTGCTTCTGCTCTAGTTGAACCCGTATTTATATTCGTGTTGTTATATTGAATATGTTTGAATGATTACATTGCTTCCGCATTCTTTGTTTTGTTGAAATGATTGGTACAGGGTCTAGTCCCGCCTAACAGGTTGCTTTTATTTCTGTCTCCGTTCACTGTGAGTTTGGTTCATGTATGGATTGTCCATTTCATGGGTAGACCGGGTTCACGGTGCGGGGGATGTGGTGCCCTCCGTTTAGGGTGTCACAGGTATGGTTATATAGCAGGCGGATAGACGATTTGATGTATATATATATATATATATATATATATATATATATATATATATAATAAAAATCTTTTATGCTCATAATTTTTTCGGGCAGTTTGAAATAACTCCCCATCAGTGTGGAATATTTTTATTTTACTCTATAAAATTATACAACATAATAGAATATAAATACTGCATTAGAACGTTTTAGTACTACATTTTGTGAAAAATATACAACATATTTTGAGAGGTATTTTAAGTACTACATTATGTGAAAATTATACGATATTTTGCCAAAATGGGGAGTTAAATAAAAATATGATACCCAATTGGGGATTTATCCCACATAACCCGTAATTTTAACTCAATTACCAAAAAGATATACAGAACATGAGAATTTATTCTACTTTAATAACCTATTGAAAACAAATATATATACATTATTAAATAAATAATATAATCATATAAATATAAATCATGTAGTATAATTTTATACTTTATCCAAAAATTTGTATAATATTAGTTCTAACAAAAATATATATTATATTTGTGTATAATTTGAATAATATATATAACAATTGTATTGTGTATCATGTATTTATGTAACTACAATTTTAAATAAAATATAAATATATATATATATAGCGGTCGGGTGAGGTAAGGCGGATTGTAATTATTAGACCCACCGTCTGACCCGAAAGTGGCGGGTGGTAATATTTTCCAACGATATATTTTTTTTATAATTTCAACTGGAGGTTTTCGGATGGTTTGATACAATTCAGGCGAATTTGATGGGTTATACAGATTTATATACATTCGTAATGTTTAATATGTTTCTTAATTGCAGATTCAATTTAAATTTGAAATATAATGGCAAATAAGTAATTAGGGGTGTGCATATTTTGATAAAAATGATCAAACTGATCAAAATCTAAAATTTGATATGAATCGACAATCAAACTAAATTTTAAATTCGGTATTAGATACATAATTTTCTAAAATGTCAGGTTTCTGTTCGATACAAATTATTAGGTATGGGATATCAAACTGACCGACATACCTATATATATATATATATATATATATATATATATATATATCCTAAATTCTAAAATTCCTACACGTTTTTATATTTTCTAACCTTAAAAGGACGATTTTATGTACTAACATCATAAGACTTTACATATTTAAACTTTCCGGACACTTTTTAGACACTGGTTCATGAGGTTGAGAATCCAATATTTGAAGTGCCAAACCCCAGCATGGGCAAAGTCCATCCAAACTGAAATTACTTTCATCGCAAGTGTTCTTTTGAGGAAAAAAACCGATTCTTCTTTTTTTTTTTTTCTCTTTCCTCTTTTGGGCCCTAGTTTTTATCCATTTTGCCGCTAGTTCTATTTTCTTTATGTATCTCATTCAACCACGTTTTCCTGTTGTCTCTCTCCAACCAACTTCTTCTCTGATTCTCTTCGTGTTTTTAGATTTTCAATTCTCCCTGTTTCTCTGGTATGTCTTTCTTTTCTTTAGACATAGAATTATATCAGTAGAAACATTGAAACAACTTTTAGATTGATTGCATGCTTGGTGTTTGTGGTATTTCCCCAGTGAACCTATTATCTGTTTATGCTTAGTGTTTTGCATCCCCTCTTAGTCAAGCTGTGTTTTGCATCTCCTTGTGTGTTATGTTCAGTGAATTGTCCTTTTATAAGGATTGCTTTATGCGAAACTTGGGTGAAAATGTGTTAGTCATTTTGTTTACTGGGATATCGGATACTTAATTTTTGTAAGGAACTTCTATTATTTTGGGATGTAGGCTAATGGTTGGGAGGGCAGTACTTATGCTTAGTGTTTCTCATGTTATGTTGTTCCAGGAAATAAAAAGGTAGCATTTTTTGAACGCTTTGGGGTTCAGTCAATGAATTTGAGAGTTTTACTTGAATTTATTGGCCTCCTTTGTGTCATATAATACATTATGGCTCTTAATGTAGGTACGAAATGGACTGCACATCAGGGAGGATTGGACAAACGCAATAAAGATATCTTTTGGAGTAGTGCCTATAGGTTAGCATTCCTATTTTGCTTCTGGCTTATCATTTGACAATCGGTCTAATCAAAATCTAGTTTCCTTATACCTGAGAAGTATTTTTTTTAGTGTTCTTAATTTGTGTGGGTGTTTAAGGTTTAATTCATACGAATTTGGGATTGATTTATATTCATTGAGTGAATATTCAGAAGCTTTGTCTATTTTATGTCTCTTGACTGAAATTTTAGTGAGTTTTGATTATGAACTTTTGCAGAGGGGATGTTGATTTCGTGATTGGCTCATGAAGATTTGTACGTTTTATGTAGGTTTGATTTACTTTCTGTGCGTTTTATGTAGGATTATCTAACGTTCTGTGTGTGATAAATCTCAACATACTATTATATTTCTATTTGTTTTAGGCTAATTATTGTTTCAAACTAACTATGTTTGCTAAAAATATCTTGGGTAAGTGAGGTAATTTGGAACAGAAGGACAAAAAAGAGGAGAGCCCAAAGTTCCCCCAAGTGACAAAAGTTACGAATAGATACGATTTAGAGGAAGCGATATAAAGGTATTTATTAGAGTTGATCATTGATTTTTTACTATCCATCATCGTCCAAACAAATATATTCTTTTTCCTATTAATAGATTGTTTTGTTAATTTTCACTGTAATTTTGATTACTTCATATAATTAGTGTTCGTATATCTTGGTATGGGCTTGCATCCATGTTAATTGATTCTTCTTTAATTGTATTTCCACTTAAACACCTTTTTTTGTTTCTTTATTGCCTTGCACTTCATTTGTCAGATATTACAACCAAAACCCTTTATAATATTTAACTCTTATAGATGGTTGATCTCAACAAACTAACAAATTTCGTTTTTACCATTGAATATATAGGTTTATGCTTCTTATCCCGGAATAAGCTTATGATTGTTAAGTTCACACAACATAATTCATGTGGAACCTAATTCCTTAGAAGAAAATCTAGTAGCTATTGTTGCCCAAGCTCAACGTGCAAGAGAAAGACATCGTATGCATACAAGAGAGAGAAAACAATAATTCTTGAAGGCCAAGAAGAACAACGTGCAAGAAGACGTAGATATTACCAAATTAGACGATATGGAATTGCAAATGGCGACACATATAGAAGACAAAATATATTTTCAACAACATTTTCAACTGAACTAGGTCAGTTCGAAGTCCCTGTACTAATGAAATAAATTCTTATTAATGTATTTGTTTTTGATATTACAATTGGCGCATTCAATTTGGTATGTGTCTTACATGCTGAATGTTACTTTCTTTATTTGAGCTATCCCTAGTTCTTTAATAGTATCTTACATATATATTTGGATTAAGTCTCAAGCTTTCTATGAAGTCGTAATTTGCGACTTTCCGGCTATGTTTTTGTATTTGATGGATTGAATTGATACATTAGTTTAAGAATTTCGATCAATCTTATTCTTGACCACCTTAGTGGTTGGTAGAGGTGTTAAGACAGTAAAAATGGTTCTCTTTCAGGGGTTTGAGTCTTTGAATACACACTAAAATTCTTTTTGTCGTATTTGTGTTGAGATATATTTGTTGTTGATTGCTGCAAGCTAATATATGGCAATGGAAGTATGTGAACTTGGTGCTCTGTGATTCTTGAGATGAAATCCATGTTTAAAGATTTTTTTTTTTCTTTTGGAATTTCTTTAATTTTAATTTGTCTAAGATTAAATATTTTGTTTGTTGACTATCAATCTACTTCTTTCCTTAGCCAACAGGGATTGGTCAAGTGGACCGAGGGTTCTTTCTCGAAGGCAAGGCCTCGGGTTCGAATCCCTTGGACCACTTGGGGTGTGTGTGTGTTAAAAAAAAAAAAAAATCTACTTCTTTTCTTAATTCTTAATTTGTTATGCATATGGAAAACAATTACTCCACAATGATTTTAAAATTAATCCTTTTCATAGCCATGTCAGTTATTATGATAATTATTTTTTATTATATTTAAATTTCTATAAATTTGTGTGATAATTTATTAGTATTGTTTGATATTGATGTTAATAATGTTATATGTATTATAAAAAAAATTATTTTATTTTTTAATGAGTTCTATAAATCTCTTGATTTTATTATCACTCTTTGTAAAGTGGTCTTATATCTAATTAGTAACCTACATCTTTATTTTTTAAAATAACAAATTATATCTACATCTATATGTCATACAAAATGGAGTTCGACGATGTGTATATGTTTTAGAGATATTTGTCAATATTAATTAAAATACATATGTACGGAAATTGTGAAAATATTTGAATTTATGAAACTATAATTCTTTAAAAAGTTAAAGAAATTTAATATTTTTTTAAATAAGATACATAACCTATTGTATAAAAAGTACAAAATTATGATAGAATTTATTTATGCGCTCAAGGATGGCGTGCTACGGTTACTAGTATATACAAAAGGCAACTTAAATCAAATTTTACTTACGCACATTCTTTTTAGTTTGAAGTTTTGATGTATTTTTATTCTAACTAGGTAAATTATATATATATATATATATATATATATATATATATAGTAATGTTTATAGATTTAATTAACTTGATCTTTACATTTTCTTATATTAAATTAAAATTTAAAAAAATATAAATTAAAGTACAAAGTAAAATTTATTTAATAATTATTCTCGTTACTTTGATATGATTGTAATAATCAGATTTAATTGATTTGATCATTATATTTTCTTATGTTAAAAAGTAATAATTAGATTTGTACAAATTTATAGTACATGAAAATTAAATAAAAAATAAATTTATGTTGTACAAAATTAATTTAAAGACTTTATTCATACTATTTAAAATCAAGTGTATTTTTCATCAACAAATTAAAATAAGCAGCATTATTTTTTAAATTACCATATAAAATTTAGTTCTAATTATTATATGTTTAGTGACCACGTATGTTGATCGCTAATAATAGCTTGATCATACTTCTAGCAACCACTTAAATATTGGTGGTTAACTTGGTCACAATTGCTTTTATTTTATAGCGACCATATTATTTTGTCACTATAAGTTATGGTTTTGGTTGCAGATCCATTATCGCCATTTATTATATTACAGCGACCATCTACAACAACCAAAAGTTAGTTGGTCACAAAAAAAGGTGCGTAATTGAACTCTAGCTACCAAAGAAATTTTGGTTGCTATAGGTACATTTATAGTGACCATTTCTGATTCGTCGCTGTGAATTTGGTGGCTGAAACAAAATTTTCTTGTAGTTAAAGCATCAAGCACTTAAGGAATTGAAGGAATTCAAGCATTCAAGCTCTCAAATCCGACCCTTGCCATCCTACCTTCAATTCAACCAAACTACACCCGATTCGAGAACAAGCATCAAGCACTCGGATAAATCCAATTCGAAGAATTAAAAGAATTTCAGAGATTGGAACACTTTTCAATATTAAATCAATATTATCTTTGTTTTCCTATTTTCTTGCATCTTATAATCATTTATTGCAGATTAACGAAAATTTGTATATTTATATCTAAATTTTTTTAACACTAATCACACAACAAATATAAAAAATTCCCCCATTATATTGGTATTCAACTAGGTTCCTTTTAAAATTATCCACAAACGTGGCTGACAGAACAAATATGAATTCTTTTGTTATCTTAGGCTGCTAGCTGGTAGGAAGCGCAGCAATTAGTTCGGTTTAAATCTTGTTGTCGACTAATATATATTCCACGTTCAAAGCTGGTCGAGCCCCTAATTTCTTAGTTCGCTGTACAAAGGACAAGGAAGATAAATTAGTGTGAATTTTGGATTGATTTGCTTCAACGAAGCTTGTTAGGCTAAGTGATAAAATCTCGTGGGAGTAAACTAGTCCATTCTGACTTGGCATTCTATCCCTAATTTCCACGGAACGGCCGGCTGCTTTGTGTAAGAATATTCTGCAGTAAATTAATTTCATAATAAATGAATAAATAATTAAAATTCTTGACGAGTTCAACTAATCTTGAACGTTTCGTATGAGATAACTTGATTTGAAATTGACTGGCTAAAAAATCCAATCTTAATTTCATAATAAATGAATAAATAATTAAAAGTCCTGGCCAGTTCGATTAATGTTGAACATTTCGTATGAGATAACTTGATCTGAAATTGACTGGCTAAAAATCCAATCTTTTGTTTTTTTTTTTTCCTCATCCAATCTTTTGTTGAACAAATTGGTTTGATGTTCAATGTTTGGAATATAAAAACTAGTAACAATTCTGTAATTTTAAAAACACATCACATAATGACAATCTACATTCTGAATAGATACGAATAATGTATTTATTTACTCAAAATTGATTTCGAATGAATAAAAATTAAATACATTAAATTAATTACTTAAACTATAGGTGTGAATGTGAAGAATTCATATCCCACATGAAAAAAGAGAGAATGTTTAGTACAAAATATAATTCTCAAGTTTGAGATTTGGGATCGTTTCTACCGCTTGGGAGGTAACAAAAATCTTTGAAGGAGGGGAGACTTAGATTCCAAGGCCCGCGCGATGCCCGCCTGCTCGGTTCTACCGTATCTCCATTACCTATTCATAGATTGAACGATTGCATGGATTTGGTCCCTTTAGCTGTTGCATACAAACTAGTACTTAGGTTTGACCGAACCATATTATTTCTCACCTTTTTGGATTTGTCTCGCAACTTTTCGTTTATTATAAATATAACCAATCAGTCATCATTTAAGCACATAATCCATTACAAATGTATAAAAACTTCCTGCTTGCAAGAAATAAACACTTAGAGTTTGTTGTATACCGACCGATACAATTGTCATTAATTCGTGAACAATAATACAGAACAAGTTTGTCTTGAAGAAAAAAAATTAAATTCTTGTATCGACCTTCCTTCAAAATCATAGTAAGATCATGCCTTTTTGACAGTCAATATCCAACATCTTTTGCAAGTAAATTAAATTGTAGTGTAGGCTTGTAGAATTGATCTCAGCTTATCAATCTTCAACTATCTCAGTATCTCATCAAGGCTATTTGTAAATCTTCCGCAAGATTAAAAATATTGCGATAATACATAAATTGACACTGTAAAAGTTGTATCAATTATGCTGATAAAACACTAGATTTTGTAGCTAGTTCTTGTCACTATAAGGTTATATATTGTGAAAAACTAAAAATTTTTGTTACTTAGTAATTAAATTTAAGGATAGTTTACATCTGACTATCCTGTATTTAGGTCTAATTACAATGCAATCTATCACTATTGGGAAATTACATTTTCATCCCTATAAATCTTGTTTGGTCTGAGGTCCCTTAACGGAATTTGTAAAAGTACACTTACGCTCCTGATGATTTTGTGAGTGTTACATTGAATATATGACCAAAATTACAAAATCATTCCTAAAGTTTACGAATATAAACAAAACGATCCCTACAAATTATGAATTTAACAGTAAATCAGGGGTATTTTTGGAATGACATAACGGAACCCTAGGGACCACAAACAGTTCTCAAAGTTAGGGATTAACATGTAATTTTCCGATAATGATGGATTGCATTGTAATTAGACCTAAATACAGTGTGATGTGGACCATATTTATTTGATTTAATTAATTAGAGGATATTGAAGGTTAACTACGTCAATTGAAAAGAGAAGAGGGCGTTGAGAAGAAATGGGGAAGAGTGGGTCAACGTGGAGAAGTGTTTGAGATTTGAATTTTGAAAGAGTCCCCACGTGCCTGAATTTCGAGGGAAGCTGCAACCAACTTTTGGGAGAGATTAAAAGGGGAGGAGAGAGAGAGAGAAGAAGGCAGATTCATTCAATGTAATTCACAGAAACCCTACAGACTCCATATTATCTGAGATTATCTACAGAAGAGTTCTAGCAGCTTAAGCAGTTTCCAATTTCTTTCTTTCTACATTATCACGATAGTTTTTTCACATAGATTCTCATTTATATCAATTATACAGATTGTGTTTTCTAGAGTTTTATCGCACGTAGAAGAAGATTATTCCAGAAGATAGAAGATCATCAACAACTTTCACATTTCATTACTATTTTATCATTACAGCTATTTTCTATTCTTTTCCCTTATTAATCACCATAATATTCATCTTTTGATTAATTATTTGAATTACAGCTCGTTACAATCAAATTCCCGAAGAAATAAATCATTTTCGTATTTAGTCGAATTTTCGGCAAATATCATCTGGCGTCGTTTATGGGAAAGCGATTAAATCGAGCGAAGCCGTGAGTTTGAAAATTCTTCATGGCACCTAACGCTGAATCTGATGTTGTAGCAACCTTGGTCAACCCGTGGGCTCCGGCCACGACGGGTGCCGAGAATGGGGCCATCAAGGTGTCAAATCCAATTTTCATTGGTAGCATTCCCATGCTAACCGACTCCACTCACGTTACGGTGATGGGAGCCATACCACCAATCGAGGACAATGCGGATCTGCCGGAATCCAGCTTGATGGGAGGGTTGAGGAATCCGCGAAGCGAGAATCTCCCTAGGTACAGGAGATCTTCCACCTGGAAGAACTTTCCTGCCTGAGAGACTGAACCTGCTCGTTGGAGCAGACAGACAGGAGGGCTACCAGCCATTTGCTGAAGAGCTGGAAGCGCTGTTGAACCATACCTTCAACCCCCAGCAGACTACCAGGGTGGCTGACATACCTGGAGGGGCGTCGTCAGGAAGCAGCCCTGCTGCCATACAGTTCCACGCTAAGAGAACAACTGACGGATCTGGCGGATCGGGGAGTGGCCTTCTACAACCAGATGTCCCCATTCGCCAGATGATCCGCCAGCTCAGGGGAGTGGAACAACCCCACCACCACACGTTGTAGAACCGATGGTTAGAAGAATAATGCCACTTTCAGCTGGGGAAGGCCTACCCCCAGTTGAGGACCACCTGGTGCTGCAGGGAACTGGCAGAACCGGAGCTTGGGCCGCGGGCAGAGCTGTGTGGCAGCCAGTGGTGCCACCGCCACCTATGGATTATCAGACAGGAAGAAGAGAACCAGGCTTTCCTGAGTAGCCCGACTGGACTGCCAGGTTACAGCAGAGGCTGGAAGATATGGAGAGGCAAATGAGAGCAGGACCTGCCAGAGTGACCAGCAGAGGGACTTTTCAACCAAAGGATCCTAGCTGATGAACTCCTGCCAGGTTGCAAGACATCCGGGCTGCCGGAGTACAATGGTGTAACGGACCCCCAGAAGCACTTGGATCGGTTCGAAAACTTAGCCCTTCTGTAACAATACACTGAAGGTGTGAAATGTAGGGTGTTCTTAACCACGTTCACGGACAATGCCCAAGAATGGGCCCGACAGCTTGAGCCTGGATCCATATATTCCTTCGACCAGTTCTCTTCATTGTTCTTGCACCAGTTCACTAGTAGTAGAGGCTATCAAAAAGCTCCGAATGCTCTTTTCACAGTGAGGCAGAGGGGAAAGGAGTCATTGAGGAGTTACATCAACAGATTCACAAAAGCTATGCTAGAAGTTCCTTCTGCTACTGTGGAAGTGCGTGCTAGTGCCTTCCAAGAAGGCATGAGGAAAGGAGCATTCTTTACTTCGCTGTCCAAGAAGCTGCCTACCAGCTGGGATGACCTCTTAACCAGATCAGAAAAGTATATTAATTCGGTGAAAGCAGAAGCGGGAAAGGACGAATCAATAGCTGACAGAAGAAGGGAAAGAAAGGAGGACGGACACCTGCCAGCTCCAGCTAAATGGATCAGAATACCTGAAAGGCAAGAGCAGCTCGTGGGCCTTGGGCTCCGCTACGACCGGTATACCGCACTGTGTATGACACCGGCCCAAACTCTGATGCAGATTCAAGGAAGGAGGCTCTTGAATTGGCCCCAGGGTTCGGAAAATAGGCCCCATAAGCCCCTTTCGGAGAGTGTTTTTTGGTTTCACAAAGACTATGGCCATGACACCGAAGAATGCCGCCACCTGCTAGATGAAATCGAGAGACTAATTTAGGAAGCGTACTTACAGGAGTTGATATGCCGAGAGTGAGCGAAAGGCTGGGAGATGTTCCCAAGGAGAAACACAGCAGGAGGGAACTTACCTACAAGAAATGCGCCTGGAAGGAACGTACCAGGAAGGAGGCCGCCAGGAGAAAATCCCCCTAGGCAGAAGGGATCACCAACCGAGAGGAGGGGATCAAGAAAAAGCACCTCTCACCTCATAGGCCCTTGATTTAAGGCTCCCCCTACAGAACCAGAAAGAGCAGGAAGACGTGATCAGGAGGAGGCCCCCCAGTAGAAAGGGTTCATCCACATGATAATGGGAGGACCTCCAGATGGGGACTCCCATCGAGCTAGGAGACCACACACGCAGGAGGCTGCCTTTTATACGCAGGCGGCCTCATTTATTATGGAGGTTGACCAGCCAGGACAGCAGCCTAAGCCGTAGTTTGGTCTGGAAGACCTGGAAGGAATTCAGGCCCCACACAATGACACCCTAGTAATAATAGCAAGTATCGCCAGCTATGGCATGGGAAAAATCTTCATAGATAGCGGGAGCTCGGCGGACATCCTGTACCGTGATGCTTTTGATCAGATGGATTTAGGAGATGTCAAGCTAGGACCAGTAAAGACAGCCCTTTTCGGGTTTGGCGGAGAGGTCATGCTACCCATGGGGATGATCTCCCTACCGGTGATGTTAGGGACAAGACCAAGGACGAGCACGTGCATAGTAAGATTCCTGGTGGTGGAAAAACCATCAGCTTACAATGCCATACTAGGGAGGCCAGCTATGACTATGTTCCAGGCAGCCATATCTACTTACCACATGAAGATCAAATTCCCTACGCAGGAGAGAGTGGGGGAAGTAATGGCAGATCAGCATTCTTCCAGGAAGTGTTATGTCAAAGCTGTTCAGCAAGCAGATAGAAAGGAGGCTGAGCAGGAAGGAAAAGAAAAAGGGTACAACGATAAGAAGAGGAAGCTGGGAGAAACTGAAAAAGAGGGCAAGAAGGACAGACCTCACCCAATGATAGAACCAACTGAGGAGCTCTTGAACATCGAGCTGATCCCCGAAGATCCCGAAAAGATGACGAGGATAGAATCACAGCTGGATTCTAGCTGGGAGGAAGGGCTGCCAGGATTCCTTAGGAGAGCAGAAGCGCCGAAACTTGTAGGAAAGCTGAGCCATAGATGGGAAGAGCCTCTCAAAGTGGTGGAAGTCGCAGGACGATTAGCTCATGAGTTGGAGGTTGCTGACGGAATAAAGGTGCCACGACCTTGGAACGCTCAAAACCTGAAAAGGTTTTTCTGCAAAGCAAGCAGGCAGCTTGCGCACCTGGAAGGCAGATAGGAAAGAACTCCTATGAGGAGACCTTCCAAGTTATACTATTTCCATTTTTTGAATTTAATGATCGTACATGTGCATTATCCACCCTCGAAATGATGCCGTAAAACTGAATCACGATTTCACCGTACGGCAAAATGACTTGTACTTTGTTGAATAAATGTCCTTACGAGAAAGGAAAACATGCGATGTGAACCGTGTGCATATTTTATTGCTAAAATAACACTTGAAAGCAGGCACATGCAAAGCCTCCGCGGTTACATCGTTAAAAGATCAAGCTTTAACGATACCCAAAAACCCCGGGTTAAAGGGGGCACACAGATAAGTTCCCTTTGGGAAGAGCTAGAAGAAAAGCTCTTGGGAGTGATTCTCCACCTACTTCTACCAGTTGGATTGGCCACCTAGATGGAAGGAAGCAGCTGATGCTATGGTCAGAGAGAACACCCTCAGCAGAACGGGATCTGGCAGTCTTTTACTATGAAAATAGTACCCTTATGAGCTGATTGATGCTACAAGGGACCAGAAAGAACATCCCCAAAACTGCTAGCAGGAAGAGTTAACCTTCAGCTTAGCAGGAAAGAGCAGGCAGCCCAAGGAGACTGCTCTTACATCTACTGCACTAGAACCACCTCCTTAGGCTGCCCACCTCCTGCTAGCCGGAGAAACAAAAATTGAAAAGAGAAAACAAAGACCGTGTCAAATCAGATACCCTTGTGATATGAAAAACATGTGCTGAAAAATCAAGTGTCTAAGACATTCATTTCATCCAAAAGCCCCAAAATTTACTTGGCCAATTCAAAAGGTGATATCTAAATGAACGCTCGATGGAAATGAGTGAAAACAAAAATACAGAGTGCAGTTCAAAGGAATCGAGCTCAGTCTAACAAACTAAATTCAAAAACAAATGCTAGAAAAAATGTTTCAAAGTCCTTACAGGTTCAGGAAATTCAAGGGAGCTTAAACCTCCCCTCTGTTGCTGACTTTGCTGTGAGCCTACCTGCTCCAGCAGACGGAACGCGCAGAAAGCATGGTGCCAGCAGGCAGAATACTGTCAGCCTGATCAAGTTTTCTAGCAGAAGGAGTACTAGCTGAAAAAGCACCAGCAGGTGGGACACCGAACCCTCTCCTTACAGCTGTTCAGCTTTGTTCCTGCAGCTGTCCAATCTTGGCCCACTCCCTGCTGCTGAACCTGGAAGCCTCCACCTGGAAGGAAGAAAAGACTAAGTCAGAAAGCAGAAAAACAGAAAGAAAGCCGATGAAAATCTCACAAATCGAAGTTATTTGAGACTCATTAAAAGTATAATTGAAAGACTTGCTGAGGTATCAGCTCGAGACTGGACGACCAGCTCAAGGATCTGCAGAAGGGTTAGTTGAAAGTCTAACAAGAAATTCAGCAGTAGGAAGTTCCAGCTGCTGATCCTAAGCAGCATACTCCCTGGAGATACTAAAAGGAAATGCAACAACTATCCACAGATTCAACATCAAGCCAAGGCACAATTCCACAACATTTTATCACAGAGGAGAAGTCAAAGAGACGACCTAACAAAGTTCGCGTTATAAAGGCAATTTCAACATATTTTTATTACGAGGAGGTAATGGCAAGATGTTTTTATTACAAGAGAGACAATTTAACAAATTCAACATATACATATTTTCGAGAAACAAGACAAAGGTGCAATGTGCAATCTTCTCCTTCAACAAGCTGGAGAGATACGACGCGTATATCAATCCCACCAAACCAACACCGAGCAATGCATCAACATACCACCAAACCAACGAAAAATCCAAGATTCAATTTTCTTTCAACAAGAAGCAAATTTGGCAATTAACAGCAAGGCCGATCCAGATCTGCAAGCAAAGGTCAATCCTTTCAACATTTCAGTCCATAAGGCAATATGAAAAATGAAGTCAAAGAGGGATAGAAGGAAAAAACAAAAGGGAGAATGGAATGTTGGTGGCGTCGTAGCGGCACGCCGACGAAGCAACGGTGGCACGGCAGCTGCAGACGCCCAAAAAGAGATAGGACGGCCAGATCTGGGCCGACGACTACCAACACCAGCCCACAATAATAAAAAGGAAAAGGAGATAAAAGCTGGGTTGAAGGTTTGATAAACAAGGCAGGACCTCCGGCCACAGGCGCCATGGCCGCCGGAAGGGGCAAAGGTTTTGCAGACCCAAGCCGGCCATCAACAGACCAAACGCACGAGGTTCGAGCAAGGGGAGTTTTAGGCGGCGCATCGACAGCAAAGGCTGGACACAACCGCAGGGAAGGCCGGCAGCGCCCGCCGATGATCATCGTGGATGGCCAGATCCACCGTAAAGATCCTCGTCTCCCAGATCTGAAGTCAAAAATTAAAAACAACAGAAGGGGAGAGGCAAAAAAGGGAGGCGGGAAAAGAACCCTCACCTACCTAAGGTTGGCCGACAAAGTTTAGCAAGCGGCGGACGGTGGCAGGACTTCCGGCGAGATGATTTTCAGCAGCAAAGGAAACTCAAGTATGCAAAAGCAGCGAGAAACTTCGTCTCCTCTCAGAAAAAGAAAAAAAATAAGAAAATAAGAGAAAAGGGGAACGAACACAGCGGCGGAGCACCGCCGCAGTGGCGGCCGACACAGGAGCAGACGAAGGAGAAGTAAAACTTCTTAGTTTCTTACCCAAGAGAAGGAGATGGCTGCTTTGAGTGAAGAAAGGAGAAAGTATTCTTTTGAAATAAAATCCAAGAGAGCCAAACCCTAAGTTCTTTAGGACTCTCCAACTCCCGGTGACATCATTCTCTTTTTCTAAACTTTGATATATTTATGATTCTCGGCATTATAATCCCCTATAAACAAAGATAATCTGGTGACAATTAGTCCTTTCTTCAGAATACGAATTTATTTGGTCTTCTTGAAAGAATTAGCTTAACACTTATCGTAATTAATCTTGATAATTTTTAGTAGTTATCTTTGTGACTTTGATTTTCAGGAATTATCTTGTTCATGTTAAGAAGCAATCTATTCTCATTGATGATTTATCTCAAAAATATTGAGTGACTATCTGCATGATTTAAGAGATGATCGTATTTTGGAATATATTACATCTTGAGAGCATATGTTACAGGACTATATTCCCGCCAAACTTTGAAGAAGAAGAAATACCTGTAACTGAGCAGGCAGGAAAGAAAAGCAGAAGGGAATACAACGAGCAGGAAGGAACATGTAAAAGGAAATTAAGCTGAAAGGAACTACTACTAGGAAGAACAAAGACACTAAGCTGAAAGTGAGGAAGATCCTAAGAAGCAGAAAGTCAGGAAGATCTCAAGAAGCAGAACGTTAAGCCAGCTACCAGAAGCAGAATGTTAAGCCAGCTACCAGAAGCAGAACCTCAAGGAAGCCTTGGGTATGGGACGCAACAGTTGTACTCTTTTTACTCATGAGGGTTTTTCCCATGTGGTTTTCTCGAGTGAGGTTTTTAATGAGGCAATCACCATACCCAAGAAGAGAGACCAACCGTTTCAAGACATCCAACATCCAGAGTTGTTCTCCGAGATTTTAATACTCTCACAGCCGTCCACACTGTTCGACTGAAAGAGTAGGGGGGAATAATGATGTGGACCATATTTTCTACATTATTTGATTTAATTAATTAGACGATATTGAAGCTTAACTACGTCAGTTGAAGAGAGAACAGGACGTTGAGAAGAAATGGGGAAGAGTGGGTCAATGTGGAGAAGTGTTTGAGATTTGAATTTTGAAAAAGTCCCCACGTGCCTGAATTTTGGGGGAAGCTACAACCAACTTTTGGGAGAGATTAAAAGGGGAGGAGAGAAAGAGAGAGAAGAAGACAGATTCATTCAACGTAATTCACAGAAACCCTACAGACTCCACATTCTCTGAAATTATCTACAGAAGAGTTCTAGCAGCTTAAGCA
Organism: Lantana camara; assembly: GCA_037501455.1. Classification (NCBI taxonomy): domain Eukaryota; kingdom Viridiplantae; phylum Streptophyta; class Magnoliopsida; order Lamiales; family Verbenaceae; genus Lantana; species Lantana camara. Next base: position 92,969,931 of record CM074857.1, on the reverse strand, counting down.
GTTTCCAATTTCTTTCCTTTCTACATTATCACGATAGATTTTTCACAAAGATTCTCATTTATATCAATTATACAGATTGTATTTTCTAGAGTTTTATCGCACGTAGAAGAAGATTATTCCAGAAGACAGAAGATTATCAGCAACTTTCACATTTCATTACTATTTTATCATTACAACTATTTTCTATTCTTTTCCCTTATTAATCACCGTAATATTCATCTATTGATTCATTATTTGAATTATAGCTCGTTACAATCAAATTCCCAAAGAAATAAATCATTTTGACATTTAATCGAATTTTCGGGTAAATATCACAAGGTAATTAAATGTAATTATTTCTAAATTTAATTAGTGACGAAGTTGAAGGTGTATATTTTCACTTAGCAAGTATAATTAGTGACACCTTTTAACTTGTAATTTTATTTCGTGTTATTGTAAATATTGTTTCTTCGTGGTGATAATTAAAAAACATGGTATATACTTTTACTTCCATATTATTATAGAATAAAAATTCTCATATAGTAGATGCAATATTTAATAAATATTTTGACTTTGTAGCAATAATAAAGAAAATTCTAATATAGAGACTAGCGGTCATGTTGATCTAAACAAACCAATTTGGTAAGCTATCTACATTTAAATCAGACTTCTGTGAGCAAATTACATTTTTAGTCACATAAGATTAGATCTTTTACAATTTTAGTCTTATATCTTTGAAATTACACACATTTAGTCCAATTATTTTCAAAAAGTTACAATTTTGGTCCTGTCCGTCAAATAATTGACGGAAAATACATTTCTTTCATTAAGTGCAATTTGAGGAGAAGTTATTATTCATAAGGTTGTTTTTTGTTAGGGTTTTCTTATTAATACCCCATTTTAGTATCATGAATCAATGTTGGAGCGTTAATCTGAATCACTCTCATTAAGGTAATGTAGTGCCGAAATGAGATATTAATAAGCAAACTTTCACAAAAAACAACCTAATGGATAATAATTTTTCCCCCAAATTGCACTTAACTGGAAAAAAATACATTTTCCATCGATTATATAACGGACTGGACCAGAATTGTAACTTTTTTAAAATAATGGGACTCAATATGTCTAATTTCAAAGATATGAGACTAAAATTGCAAAAGGCTTAATCCTATGGTGACCAAAAATATAATTTGCTCTATTATCTATACTCTCTTATTAACTGCGAAATCCAATTGTGATTTCTATTTAATTAATTTTGTTTTTTAATATACAGAGAGAGTATATCAATAATAATAATAATAATAATAATAATAATAATAATAATTATTATTATTATTATTATTATTTTTTTTTTTTTTTTTAATGAGGATCAATGGTGATGGGTTCAGAATGTGAGGGTCCGAATCCGATCACTTTACGATTTGTAGTTGTGGAGGAAACCACCGGAGCTTCGCCGGAAATGAGAAAGGGGGTTCTACCTGTTGGGACAAGCACAATAAAAGTCAGAAGGCCAAGCTGGGGGAACTGGGGGTGATACCCAGTTTGGCTCTCCGACGCTTAAGTCAGTTCAAGGTATGGAGGAGAAATGTAAGTTCAGTCACAGTTTCAGTGATGAAGAATGCTTACCCGTGTAGAAGATGACTTTAGCTATTTATAGTTGAGGGTCAAGGGCCCTTTGGTCATTTGCCTCAAGTGGTCCTGGCCGAATGTTGCCCTAACACGTGGCGCCATGAGAGAGAAACCTAAGAGGAATCTTCTGCAAAAGCGGCCAAAAGTTGGTGCTGGCAACAGTGGCAGGTGCGCGGGCATGTACGTTGTGTCAGAGAGCCATTTGGGTGGTTGGTAACGAGGGCTTAAGAGCGCGCTCGTGACAACCTGGAGTATTGGAAGCCAAGATATCCGCTGGGGGGAATGAAGGCTCCAGTTCAAGTGACGAGCCAAAGGGGAGGCCACTCTGAGGGAGTGTGACGCTCGAAGAGGGCTCCCTTGGCACGTGGGCGTGCCAATCATACAATATGAAGGACGCTCGTGAGAGTGACAGCGCTCGTTGGGCTTAACTCCTGAAGAAGGATTGCGCTTGTTGGGCTTAGCGCTCGTGCACTGATGGGTGCAACCTTGGGGAGACAGATGTCATCATCTCGGTGATGCCACGTGTCCTAACGTGGGACGATCGTATTTTGACCCCATCATTTTGCCCCCCAATTCTGTAGTCCTTAGTGATAAGGACTGTAGAATTTTGACACGTTCTATCTTTCACATGTAACGCTCGTATAGGACTTGGCGTGTTGAGCAACTTTTCCCCTGATTGTGCCATTAATGCGATCTTTTCAATTGACCGCTCGTAATGCTTTTGCACTGAGCGTTGTACTGTTCTTGAGTATCCGAAACGTCAGAGCATTAAATGCGGGCGCGCGTGGGGTGCGTGAGCATTGGGAAGCATGTGACGGTTCCATAAAGTGGACTGTTTCCTAGGCGGGAAATGATTACCATTTCAAATTCATTGCCGAAAAAGGTACCAACTCCCATCCCTATAAGTACGGGATTCTGAAATCTTGCTACTCTTTACGCATTCAGAACTTCCAAGCATCCTTTGCAAAAAGAATTCTCTCGCACACCAGTTCTTAGAGCATCTTCAACCTTTCTCCCAGATTTTCTCAGAAACCTTCAAGGTAAACTTCCAGCGTAATTTTCTAACTCTGCTAACTTTAGATTCGGACTTTAGGACTTTGTAATCTCTTAGGTTTTACTCCTTTAGGGAATCCTAATTTCTTTCCAGAAAACTTCCATTCTCTAACCCAGATTAAACCTCTCCCAAATCTCAGCCTCTGCCATGGCTGACCAACATGTTGAAGAATTCGCCCGTGAAATCCAGGAAATGGCCACTGAGAGTTCCTCTTCCCCCGATTCCCCCAGAGATGAGGAGTTGGGGGCGGCAGTGATGGCCATGGAGGATAGGAATCCTGGCGGAGTGGATCCTCTCTTTGAGGAGATGAATCTGGTAATGGAGGCGGAAAGGCAAGGGGTTGTTCTCCCCATAACTCAGAGTGCCACTCACCCTCACCGCCATACTGTGACGGTGGCCGTCTCGACCCCGCTTCCAGTGGCTGAAGCCATAACAGGGCCCTCAGAAAGAGCCCGTAATAAAGGAAAAAGCAAGAAATCCCAAAAATCCAAAGGGCCTAACGAGGGTGAAGGATCAGGCTACCAGGCTACCGAGCGCACGCCCGATGAGACTCCCAGCACAGTTACCGTGGGAGAAGTGAAAACGATGATGGCGCCCATTTACTGGGACGAGCGGTATATGTGGAGAATCCCGGAAAACCACGAGCGTGCTAATAATCCGCCTCCTGGGGAAATGGCGGTGTATGTGGCCTCGGTCAGCTCAGGGGGTTTGAGGTTCCCCATTTCGATCCCAATGGCTCACCTGCTGAATGACTTAAATCTCTGTCCTTCGCAAATAGTGCCCAACGGCTTGGCTCTGCTGACAAGCTTCGTGATTCTGATGAGGAGTGTTGGATACGAGCCCTTTGTGCGAAACTTTCATGCACTTTTCCAAGTAGTTAGCTCGTCACGCTCGTCTCCTGAGGCGGGCTTCTACTACATTCAAGCGAAGGCTCGTACAAAGCTAATCAACTCTCCCACAAGCACATATGGCCCCAATTGGAAGGAGAAGTTCATCTTTGTTAAGGCTCCCACAGGAGAGGGCTTTGGGGTGTCCGCAAATTGGGGCTCGGTTGCGAAGAGCCGTTTGGAGCCGGCCCTCCCCCAAGGTTGGGCAAAGGCTTTGGCTGAGGCCTTAAGAGACGAGGGTCACCTTATACAGGCGAAGGACTGGATAGACGATGCGGAGCTCATGTTCCTGTGTGGTCTTTCTGACGACCCTCATTACCTTGACAACCCTCCGGCTCGTGATATCGAGAGAGATGGTTAGATTCTTAGGGCACTAACTTTAGATAGGAATACTAACTGTATCTTTGTACTTGTAAATTGCACACTTAATAATTCTGTTTAAGGATTTATAACCCTTGTACTTTCCCTTTTTGCAGGAGCCGCTATATTAGAGATGGCAGGAGGAATCAGACAAGCCGCTCGCTTTGCTCATGCAAACAGGAATCAAGCCCAGCAAGGGGACCAACAACGCAAGCAACAGCGCCCTCGCAATCGTAACAATCGCGGGGACGCTCGTAGCGGCAGTCAGGGCGCCAGTTCGAGCGCTAATCCAAAGGTTCAACCCCCTCGTGGCCGGGGGGAGCGTAGACTGGTTAACAGAGAGACCAGGGGGCGGTTGACTTTAGAGAGAGCGGGAGACGTTCAACCCTCTCCGACTGCAGAACAAACGAGGCCAGTAACCACCCTTGCAATAACCGAGGCCCCACCGAGCGCCAGCAGGCCTTCCCGCAAGAGGAAGAGGATGCCCGATTCAGTGGCAATAAAAGGCAAGGGCAAGCAGGTGGCCGAGGGCCCCAGGGGCGAGGGAGAAACTTCCTCTTCAGAGGAGGAACATATATGGGAGTTCCCCCGACGAGGGGACAGGGACTACACAGGTGCCCCCGACGGTGGGCCAGTTCTGCTGAGGCCTGGCACGCTGGCTCAAGCTGTCACCGAGAATCTCTACAACAAGGCCCAATTCTCGGCGGACCACCGGCATCTCTTCAGTGAGTCTGTGGAGAAAGTGACCTATGATGCGGCCCACGCTCTAATCTCCGTAAGTCTTCACTCCTTGCTTTCCTTGCTAATTTCTGTAAGTTAGCATTTTTTGGCTAACACTTCCCTTTTCTCCAACTTATGCAGCAAGTTCTTCCCCGGCTCCGAAATGTGCAAATGCGAGCCTCCATCTACGCTGACCGCAAAGCCAAGTATAAGAAGATGGCTCGTTCCAACGATCCGGCTCAGATTCAAGCGGAGCTGGACGCTGAGATAGCCAAGTATGAATCCCTCAAGGATTTGCACGAGAGGACGGAGGAAGAACTGAAGAAACTGAAGGAGGATTTCGTGGCAGTGGAGGGCGCTCGAAATGGTTTGAGCGACCAGCTGGCCCAAAGGGGAGAGGAACTGAAGAGCGCTGAAGCCGAGCGCGAGAGCTGGAAAACAAGGGCTCTGGATGCTGAAAGAAAGTTTGCTGATACCATGAATAAGTGGCCTCGGAGTCTTGATCGAGCCAACAAGGAGGCCCTCATCAGGTTTTGTCACTCAAAGGCCTTCAGCTTTGTGGCCTCTCTGCACTGCTTGGACGAGGCTCAAAAGGCCTTCAACCTTGCCGTCGAGCAGGGTATCCACAAGGGGCTCACCAATCCGGCGATGAGGGAGGCGGAGGGCACAGGGCTCATGTTCAATGAGCGTTGTGAGGAGGATAATGAAGACCAAGAAGACCCTGCTGACACCATCGCTGAGGTGGAGTATGACTTTCTAGTCAAACTTCTCCAAGATGAGTACATGGATGCTCATCCGGCGGGTGCCTCTCAAGCCCGCACGGAATGACCAGCCTGAAGATGAGCCTCAAGGGCCTGTCGGGGAGGATGCCCATGCTAATGAGCCCAACGATCCACAAGTGCCCGAGCCACCCGTTGTCCAGCCTCAAGAGCCAGAAGGCCCGGTTTATGGTCCAGTGGCCCAAAATATACTGGTGATCGTTGATGAAGATGTTGCTCCGGCCGCCTGAGACTCTTCCCTTATATGTTTTCTATGTACCTTCCTGCTTTAATGTTTTCTTCTCCTTCTTCCGAAACAATACTTCATAGCCTTTGAGCCCTTTATCTTGTAAGATTTTTTTTGCAATGAATATACATTCTATTTTTCATGACTTTGTTCTTTTGCTTACTTATGAATCAGAACTCATACTTAGAGCTTGCTGGAACAAATCTTGTAATAATAAGACTGTGTGTAGCATACTCTGTGGATGTTTTATTTCTCTGATAAGCCTTTAGAACTTTGAGAAATTTTGTTAACTTCTGTAAATCTTGAAAATTCGCCTAAGTCTTGAGCGATCGTGAGGGTCTGAGATTGGCCCCCCTACTCAAGACTTGTATAAATTTCTGCCTTTGTCATAAGCCTTGAAAATTTGTCTAAGTCTTGAGCGATCGTGAGGGTCTTATTGTGAGATTGCCCCCCACTCAAGACTTGTATAAATTTTTGCTTTTGTCGTGGAGCTTGAAAATTTGTCTAAGTCTTGAGCGGTCGTGAGGGTCTTATTGTGAGATTGCCCTCGTTCAAGACTTGTGTAAATTTTTGCTTTTGCTCTTAAAAATTTGGCTGAGTCTTGAGTATTTGCAAGGGTCTTACCGAGTGGTTGCCCTCGTTCATGACTTGTGACATTCCTTCCGCCCTTGGGGGATTTTGCTAAGTCTTGAGTGTGTACGAGGGTCTTACTGAGTGGTTGCCCTCGTTCAAGACTTGTGCAATACCTTCTTGATTCTGAGGCCATCGTTCGAGCGCTCTTGCTCTTGTCGTATTTCTGGCTCCGCAAGAAATCCCGTTTTCGAGCGCAAGGCGTTATAAGAAACGGCCAAGGCCTACTAGGATTTGCTCTTGTAGGAGATCCCGTTTTCGAGCGCAAGGCGTTGTAAGAAACAGCCAAGGCCTACTAGGATTTTTCCCACCTCGTCTAATTGGTTATGAGCGTAACCAGTCTATCCTTATGAGGGCGTCCCCTCAAGCGGAGTAGAGTGCTGGCCAGCGTAACCCGTGCGAAATATCAGCATTCATATAGGAAGGGATTGCCAACCACGCTCGTGAAAATGAGGGACATGGGTCTTATCCATTCAAGCGTTCAAAGAAACATAATGTTAGAACAATTAAGAAAAAGTTATACTGGAACTTACTCACAATTGGAAGTACAGAGGAACCCAACAAAGAGGGTCGTTACATCATGTTCCGCAAAGAGCTTTTAAACATAAAACCGCCGGAGGTTACATGCGTTCCAAGGGCGAGGCAAGTGCTCTCCTTGAAGTGTCTCCAGGGTGTAAGTGTTGTTAGCCCTGAGTTGTACAACCCTGAATGGGCCTTCCCAATTGGGGTCCAATTTCCCCACGTGTCTGGACACTTCCACTTTCTTCAAAACCAAGTCTCCCAACTGGAAAGTTCTTTCCCTCACACGCTTGTTGTACTGCTGGGCCACGGAGGCTTTATAATGGTGGATCTTAGTCCAGGCTTTGTCTCTCCTTTCATCCAGCAAGTCCAACTCCAAGCTCCTGTTGCCATCGTTGAGCTGAGGCTCAAAATAGCCGACACGAGCGGACTCATTTACTATCTCCGCTGGTATCATCGCTTCTGATCCATAGACGAGCGCGTAAGGTGTTTCTCCAGTGGCCGCTCGTGGGGTAGTGCGATAAGCCCAAAGCGCTCCTTGCAGTTCCTCAGCCCATTCACTTTTCTTGCTCTCAAGCATGGTTTTCAGATGTTGCAAGATAATCCTATTGGTAACTTCCGCTTGCCCATTGGCTTGAGGGTGTCCTACAGAGGTAAATCGCTGCTCGATCCCCAACTCAGAGCACCATTCTCGTGTGTCGGCTGATATGAACTGGGATCCGTTGTCCGAGATAAGCACCCTCGGGATGCCGTACCCGCAAATGATGTTTTTCCAAATGAAGTCCCTCACAACTCTGAAAGTGATTTTTGCGACGGCTTCGGCCTCGGCCCACTTGGTGAAGTAGTCGACAGCTAAAATGACAAACTTCTTTTGTCCCGCAGCCATGGGCAAGGGGCCCACGATGTCTATTCTCCACTGGTCAAAAGGCCAAGAGACGTCTATTGGGATCATCTGTGCGGCTGGCAATTGAGGGAGGTTTGAATGAAATTGGCACTTAGGGCACTTCCTCGAAAATTCAATGGCATCTTGGAGAACTGTAGGCCAATAAAACCCACTTCTCAGAACCTTCTTTGCCAGGATACGCCCTCCGGAATGATTCCCACAGCTTCCATTGTGGATGAGTTCGAGCGTCTCCTTCGCTTGTGAGGGCCTCAGGCATCTCATTGGGGGTCCTTGAAATGATTTCTTGAATAACCTCCCCTCGTGATCCAAAGCAAAACGAGGGGGCCTTACTTCGGACTTTCCTAGCTTCCACCTTGTCAGTGGGGGAAATCCTATCCCTAAGGAAAACGACGATGTCGTCAAGCCAACAGGGCTCGTTTGGATCAATCATAGCGATTATTCCAATGGTGACCCTTTCCCTGATCAAAGGTTCCTCAGTCTTAAGGAACGTAACAGAACGCTCAGAAGCACCTTCCAAGGCTGACGCAAACTTTGACAGAGCGTCAGCACGCTCGTTCTCCTCCCGTGGTACTTGAAGTAGATGAAATTCCTTGAACTTCCCGATGATTTCTCTGGCTTTACTCAGGTACTGCACCATGGTGGTTTCTCGAGCCTCATAAGTTCCTTCAATCTGGCTCGCAATTAACTGTGAATCCACATAAGCGGTGATTCTGGAGGCTCCATTCTGAAAAGCAATATTCAATCCTTGCACGAGGGCTTCATATTCTGCCTCGTTATTAGTAACTTGGAAGTCCAGCTTGATTGCAAAGTCCAGCTCAATCCCAACGGGGTTTCTGAGGGCCACTCCTACTCCTCCCCCTTGAGAGGTTGAGGAACCATCTGTGTGCAGGATCCATAAGCCCTCACTCTCCTCAACTGCAGGTTCTAAACCAAAGCGTTCAACCAACAAATCCGCTACAACCTGAGCCTGTATCGCGGTCCTGGGCTCGAAGCATAGGTCAAACTGGCTCAATTCGATGGCCCATTTGATTAATCTCCCAGACACATCTGGTTTGGACAACACTTGCTTCAAGGGTTGGTCGGTAAGAACTGTTATGGAGTGCGCTTGAAAGTAAGGCCTCAGCCTTCTCGAGGCGTTGATGAGTGCTAACGCAAATTTCTCAATCTCCAGGTACTTCTTCTCGGCTCCTTGCAATGTTTTGCTCAGATAATAGACCGGTAAGTGTTTCCGCTCCCGCACAGCGATCAGAACCGCGCTTGTGGCCTCGGAAGAAACGGAAAGATACATAAATAATCTCTCACCTTCGACGGGCTTAGTCAGTAGTGGTGCGCTCGATAAGTAAGCCTTCATATCTTGCAGCGCTCTTTCGCACTCTTCTGTCCAAGCAAAGTTACATGCGTTCCTCAAAATTTTGAAGAAGGGAAGGTTCCTGTCCGCCGAGCGCGAAATAAACCTGTTCAACGAGATGATTTTTCCTACTAGGACTTGCACTTCCCACAAATTTCGAGGGGAGGGGATTTCCAATATGGCCTTGATCTTCTCCGGATTGGCCTTAATTCCCCTCTGACTGACCATGTACCCTAAAAACTTTCCCCCTTGAACTCCAAAGGTGCACTTCGAAGGGTTCAACTTCATACCATACTGACGCAGGATTGAGAAAGTGCGCTTGAGATCTTCCAAGTGGGAGTCCTGGCGCTCGCTTTTGACAATCATATCATCCACGTAAACCTCCATGGACCTTCCAATTTCCTTTTCAAACATCTTGTTGACGAGCCGTTGATACGTAGCTCCGGCGTTCTTGAGTCCGAAAGGCATGACTAAGAAGCAATATACCCCCAGATGGACAACAAACGAGGTTTTGGGGCGGTCTTCCGGGGCCATAAAGATCTGATAGTATCCCTGGAAAGCGTCCATCATGCTCATGAGCTCGCAGCCAGCGGTCGAATCCACCAATTGGTCTATCCGAGGCAGCGGGTAATGATCTTTAGGGCAAGCTTTGTTGAGATCAGTGAAATCGTTGCACATGCGCCATTTATTCGCGCTCTTGGGTACCAAAACGACATTACACAACCATTCTGGGTACAAGATGGGCTCGATATATTGAGCCTCCTGGAGTTTATTAACTTCCTCTTCAATGACTTTCTTTCGAAAGCCATGTACATCCCGCTTTTTCTGCTTGATGGGTTTGAAAGAGGGATCCACATTAAGCCTATGGACAATGACGCTCGGGTCGATCCCTGTGAGGTCGGAGGCTTTCCATGCAAATACATCACTGTTTTCCCTGAGGAAGTCAATCATCATAATCTGAGAAGGCCCCGAGAGGTTAGATCCTATCTGAGTAGTCTTATCCTTGTTTCCGGGCTCCAGCTCAATGGTAAGGAACTTCTCCGAGGGTTCGATCCTTATCTCAGGGCGAGGAAGTTCGAGCGCCCTTTTCTTCCCTGTCAAGCGATCACCGAGCGCGGGTCCACCCTCTACTGGCTCGTCTCCTTCCGAGGACGATCCACCAACGGTCCCTGGTGGAGCATTCTCGAGGGAATTCTCCACGTTGTCTCCCTTCTTCTTCTTGTTCTTCTTCTTGTTCAATTTCGCCCTTTTCCGTACAGGGCTGTCCTCATCTAGATTGGGGAAATCCACTGACTTCTTGGTGGAACCCATTTGGAAGGTTTTCTCCGCTTTAGGCTTTCTGAGGGACAGCATGTAACATTCCCAAGCCTCTTGCACATTGCACAGTACTTCTCCCACACCCTCGGGGGTGGGGAATTTAATCTTCTGGTGGTAGGTGGAGATGATAGCTTTGAAGTCCACGAGGGCCGGGCGCCCAATTATGATGTTATAAGGAATGTCTATCTCCACCACTGCGTATGTTACCAAGAGTGTTTTGCGCTAAGGGGCTCGGCCGAATGAAGTAGCTAAGCGAATTTGCCCTCGTGGGACAACTTCCGAGCCTCCAAAGCCAATGAGGGCCGTTTTGAGAGGCTCGAGCGGAAGGTCAGCCTTCATCTTTAAAAATGTAGAATAAGGCAAAACATTAACAGAGCTTCCACTATCCACCAACACCGTTTTTACAACGTGATTATGAACATCTACACTAACCACCATGGGGCAATCAGAGGTTATACTCTCCCCACGGGGTGTTACAATGTGCTCTAAATCCCTATCATCGAAGCCTATTACATCATTCTCTCTTGACCATTGAGCGCTTGGACTCTGGATGGCATAGATAGGTTTAGGCACTGCTGGGCGTTGGTTGTAGCTCCGGACGTACCTCCGTCGGGAGGTGTTGGAATCCCCTCCTGATGAGCCTCCTGCAATCATATTTATGACTGCGAAGGGTTCGTTTTCTTGCTCAGGGGCTTTTCCTTTATTGCCCCGGCGGCTGCTGCTTTCAGGGGGTCCCCTACCCCTTGGGCTCTTCGATCGGGACGGACTCCTCCTCCTTCCTCCAGCGCGCTCGTTACAGCGTTCATCGTAACGCTCGAGCACCCGGACGAATTCCTTCAGGTGGCCCCCTGCGACGAGCCTCTGAATCTCAGCTTCCAACTGGCGGCACTCATCCGTGTCGTGCCCCCTCTGCTTGTGGAATGCGCAGTATTTGTTCGAGCGCCTGAGCGAGTCTGTTTCCCTCATCTTGATGGGTCTCTTAAAGAGCTTTTTATCGGAGAGGTTGTAGACTTCTGAATTTGGCCGGGTGAGCGGGATCCGCTCGAATCGACGAGGGGTGGTGGCGACCTTTTGCGCTCTTGAGGGCATTCCTTCTTGACTACCACCTCCCGTCCCCGCTCATGATGGGGTCGCCCGTTCCGGGCTGGACTGTGATGCCGGGGACCATTCGTCCCATACATGTCTTCGAGCGCGAAGAACGGCTCGGCTACCTCTCTCAAGGCCATGAGGGTCCCTGGCCTCCTTTCTACAATGGCGTCGGCAAACTTCTTGCTCACATACTGCTTGTGATCCACAGCCTGAAAGAGCACTGGGATCAAGAAATCCATAGAAGGCCTCTCCACCTGTAGGATTTCCTTGTTGAAGCGGGCGAAGAACGAGCGCAAAGACTCGCTCCTGCCTTGCACCACGTTGTAAAGGGCAGTAGGTGCGGTGACTGGCGCTTTCAGAGAATTAAAGTGGTTGAGGAAAGCATGAGCCAGCTCTTCATATGAGTGAATCGAGCGCGGCGGCAGTCGCTTGTACCACTCCTGAGCCATTCCCACTAAAGAAGTGACAAACACTTTGGCCCAGTAATTGCTGGAATGCTCGTAGAGGTGCATTAGATGTAGAAAGTGATCCAGATGTTCAGCCGGATCAGTCGTCCCATCATATCGGTTGATGGAAGTGGGGATTTTGGCCATGCCTGCTTGGGCCATCAGAACTTCTTCCACGAGGGGTGAGCCCCTCGCCAACGGGTGGTACTCATACGTGCCGAAGTTTTCCTCTGGCTCCTTGCGGTGGGGGACCTTTGGTGGGGGGTCCTTGGTGCTGGCGCTTCTGGCGTCAACCCGTTCATCCCGACTAGGGGAGATCTGAGTTGAACGCCCTCGTGAGAGCTATCCCACAATATCCTTTAGACCCTGCAGCTGGTCTTGCACAGCCGCGAGGATGTCAGGATTCACGTCTCCTTGTCTGTCCCCGTGCCTGGGGGCTCGTGACCCCCTCCTAGAGGCATGAGAGTCCCCTTCATTCTCATTCACCCGTTCTGTGGGCTCTTTATTCCTGCCTATGGAGGGACGCTCGTTGCCCTCCTGCTGGGGCACTTCTCTGGCTGGTGGTGGTGGCGGTTGTGCCCTCAGGACAGCCTGGGCTTCTCTGAGGGGAAAGTTTTGTTGTCCGCCCAAAGGGGCTGCAACTTGAGTGGCCTGCCCAGAGGGAAAGTACATGGAATGGAACCTTTCCCATCCTCCCTGGGCCGCCTGAACCTCACACTGGGCATAGAGAGCCCTCAACTGTTGGGTGGTTAGTGGAGGTAACTCCACTCCTTCAATCTCCCTGGGGATCACCACCGGGAGCTGGATCTGACCAGCATGATACGGCTGGACCGGCGGCACCATAACAGCCGGGGTGAGGGTATAACCAGGTGGGGGCATCATGTAACCCTGCAATCCGGGATTCACCTGGGGATGGAACCACGGGTTCTGAGTAGGCTGCGGAGGAGCAGAGAGAGAGACTCCTCCAGCGGCGGCGGGAATCGGCAGTGCCGGCTGTGTAGGTGGAGGTACTGAAGACTCTGCTTGCGGAGTCACTCCAGCGGCGGGAGGTGCTCCACCGACGGTGACGGAAGGAGGCGGGGCTCCACCAGTAGCGGTGGAGGGAATAATGATATTGGCATCCTGGGAGGCGTTATCTCCTCCTCCCACAGCTCCAGACCTTGTAGCGACCATGACTGTTAAGGGTAAGAGTGTGCTTGCTTTTCTACCAACAAAAAGAAAGAAAGGGATAGAGGAACGGTTTCCCACAGACGGCGCCAAAAATGATGGGTTCAGAATGTGAGGGTCCGAATCCGATCACTTTACGATTTGTAGTTGTGGAGGAAACCACCGGAGCTTCGCCGGAAATGAGAAAGGGGGTTCTACCTGTTGGGACAAGCACAATAAAAGTCAGAAGGCCAAGCTGGGGGAACTGGGGGTGATACCCAGTTTGGCTCTCCGACGCTCAAGTCAGTTCAAGGTATGGAGGAGAAATGTAAGTTCAGTCACAGTTTCAGTGATGAAGAATGCTTACCCGTGTAGAAGATGACTTTAGCTATTTATAGTTGAGGGTCAAGGGCCCTTTGGTCATTTGCCTCAAGTGGTCCTGGCCGAATGTTGCCCTAACACGTGGCGCCATGAGAGAGAAACCTAAGAGGAATCTTCTGCAAAAGCGGCCAAAAGTTGGTGCTGGCAACAGTGGCAGGTGCGCGGGCATGTACGTTGTGTCAGAGAGCCATTTGGGTGGTTGGTAACGAGGGCTTAAGAGCGCGCTCGTGACAACCTGGAGTATTGGAAGCCAAGATATCCGCTGGGGGGAATGAAGGCTCCAGTTCAAGTGACGAGCCAAAGGGGAGGCCACTCTGAGGGAGTGTGACGCTCGAAGAGGGCTCCCTTGGCACGTGGGCGTGCCAATCATACAATATGAAGGACGCTCGTGAGAGTGACAGCGCTCGTTGGGCTTAACTCCTGAAGAAGGATTGCGCTTGTTGGGCTTAGCGCTCGTGCACTGATGGGTGCAACCTTGGGGAGACAGATGTCATCATCTCGGTGATGCCACGTGTTCTAACGTGGGACGATCGTATTTTGACCCCATCAAATGGTAGTTCCCCAACTACCCTTATTATTATTATTATTATTTTTTTTTAATGAGGATCAATATTAGTTCCCCAACTACCCCCAATAAAACTCGAACCTGTGACCTACCAGTTCACAGGTGCATGTCCTTGCCTTTTAATCCATTTGTTCATTTTTACAAATTAGTTACTTTATTTTTTTTATTTTTTTTCTCATATTTTTTAATTTATATTTTAACTATTTTGTACTAATATATAATTACTATTAAATTTATAGTAAAATTAATAATTTAATTTAATGTATTTAAATATTAATAATTTTTTCTTTACACATGTATGTATTGAGTGCACCGATATATGAAATAAGTGTGAAATGCACATCAGTTTTAAATCGTCCAGTGAAAATTTCGCAAGGTTTTTTTTTCCGTGATGGTGTGGAATCTACTATGTATGCAATTCATAATTTTCTACCAAATCATACGTAATGAAAAGAAAAACATAAGTTTAACGAAATTTTCGCAAATTGAAGTTTTAATCTTCGTGAGTGAGTGAGGCACAAATAACATTGTTCAAAAACAGAAATTACCGCAAAGTAAACATCGCGGTACATGATATGCCAAGACAAGAACTCTCATACGAGGAATAATAATTAAGCAAATTAATGAGCACAAACCTATTATGTATGGATATGGACATGGCGACACGGACACGACACGATACGGATAAGGCGACACGGATATTTTTCTTGAATTTTCCACGTGAGGAGTGTCGGACACAGTATCCGACACGACACGACACAGCAAAATGATACTTTGAGGAGTGTTCGTGCATCATAGGCGCAAACTTAGAGCGGAAAAGGCTCATAACAAGCCGCTACAGAAAGACATAGATATGGTGTGACTTGTGAGCAACACGAAGTAGATTAGTGAGGGATGATTTGGGTGATACGAGATGGCGATGGTGTGAAAAGGTGCATATCATTAGAAAAGATTATTGGCATGCTAAATTTTACATAACCATATTGTGCCGTTTATATCTGCACCCCCTGCGAGATTGGATAATTATAATTTGTATCTCTTTAAAATGAAAATATTACACGACTTACCCTTCCAAATTTGAAAAATTATAAATGAACTCATTTCGGTTGGATGTTTTGCAAAATCATTATTGAATTAATTTTATCTCACTACTAATTAGTTCCTCAATGCTAATTGTGGGGAAAAAATAATCATGAATATCAATTTACAAACAAATCATGTGTTGATCATCCAAAAACTTCATAATTACTTATATGTCACTTGAGAATGATGTGTGAGTTCTTGTGAGTAACTAATTAGTAGTTGAGATATAGTCAATTCAAAAAAAAAATTTCGTGGTAAATCCTAACGGAATGGGTTCATTTGTAATTTTTCAAAGTTGGAAGAATAGGTTGTGTAATATTTTCATCTAAAAGTTACGAATTTTAATTACTCAATCTCACTGGCGATGTAAATGTAAAAATACTCTACTCGTATTTGATCATATAGATCAGAATAAGATCTTCTTTTACATATATTATCATTATAAAGATTCAAGAAACAATTGTATGACTAAAGAAACAAAAGTTATTCATTGATGTAATATGACCCTTGATATACAAACATATGATTTTAATGTTTTGTAGTTATTAATTATATACATACATACATACATATATATATTATGTGTATGTATAAGTATATGCGTGTATGTATAAATATATATTTTCAATAATATATATTAATGTCATCTAAAAAAGATTTTTATTTTTAATGAAGTTAGTTCGAGTCTATAATGAACCGACACTGACATTGTATATATATCCGTGCATAATAGGTTGGGGTAAGTCGAACTCCTAATTCGACCATCAAATGTTTTTTGAACACTTAAGAATTCTTAAAACCCAACTCAAGTTTTTTTTTTCCTCATGAAACGGATCAAGAAGACTCTAGGGTTTAACTTTTAGTTTTTCACTAACACGCCTTCATATATGGATATTGATTTGCCTCTAACCCTAACCATTCTTATTCCTATATTCTGGACTGACGAGACGCTAATATAATAGTTCTACACGCGTTTTAATCCATGATGTACGAATCATAGTATTAAAAGTACTATATACGAGAGACTATTGCACGGGTAATTAAGCAAGACTGACTGAGAAAAAGAATTAGGCTCTTTTTTTTTTTTTTCCAGAAAAGATTAGGCTCTTTCAGAATGCTATTAATTACAGCAGACTTAGAAATTAGAAGACTTGGACACCGGGGGATTTGCGACATTCTGGATGAGCTTGTTGGCTGACTTTGGTGGGATGTTCTTTCAGGAAAAACAAAAATAAAGGAGAAGCATGCTGAACTATTCGCTGTTATTGACTTTGCAATTTAAATTAAAAGACATTCAAGATTGTAATCTCAATTATTATTTTTTAATAAATTGTAATCTAATTTCTCTCTCATTTGATATGTGCACGAAATTCCTTTTACATGTCAATGAGTGGAATCAAATTGTAATTTGTTAAAAACTAATAATTCAGGTCGTAACCTTAAATATTTTGAGATTTTGGAAGCTTTTTTAATTTAGATTGCGAAGTAAAAAATAGTTTAGAATTGTAAATTTTTTTTGTAAGGAAAAGAAAAGAAGAAGAATTTAAAAAATCCTTCCATGTGCCAAACAAAAACATAAGAACAGCAACGCGCAACATCAATGCTTTCAATCTCCTATATAAACCCCAATTCCCTTTCCCCAAAACCACACAACAATCTATCACCAGCTAGGCATCACAAACAAATATGAATTCCCCCAAAACCCTACTGTCCTTACCTTTCCTAATCCTATCTATCACAATAACACTCTCAATCACGTCCACCCGTGCTGCCACCTTCGACATCACCAATCGGTGCTCCTACACAGTTTGGGCAGCTTTTTCGGCACCTGCCACTCGAGGAAGTGGCCGCCGCCTGGACTCCGGCCAGTCCTGGCAAATCAATGTGGCACCTGGCACCATCCAGGCACGCATTTGGGGCCGAACCAATTGCAATTTCGATGCTAACGGTAGGGGCCGTTGCCAAACAGGCGATTGCAATGGGGTTTTAGAGTGTCAAGGTTACGGCCAGCCCCCAAACACCCTGGCCGAATTTGCCCTGAACCAGTTCAATAACTTGGACTTTGTTGACATTTCTCTTGTCGACGGGTTTAATGTTCCCATGGAATTCAGCCCAACAACTAATGTGTGCCGTAATCTGAGATGCACAGCCCCGATCAATGATCAGTGTCCCAATGAACTGCGGGCTCCGGGCGGGTGCAACAACCCTTGCACAGTTTTTGGTACTAATGAATATTGTTGTACGAACGGGCCGGGCTCATGTGGGCCCACGCCGTTTTCGAGGTTCTTCAAGGAGAGGTGCCCGGATGCTTACAGCTACCCACAGGATGATCCCACAAGTCTTTTTACCTGCCCAGGCGGAACTAACTATAGGGTTGTGTTCTGCCCTTGATGATACTAAACATGTCTAAGTTCTGAGTTTACTATTTGGTTTTTCTATGTATCACAAATATCCAGGCATGCACCATTGCCTGTAATAGTGTTGTATAATTGGTCAGACGCGTATGCACTGAACAGATGATATACTATTTTTAGTTAATAAGATAAGAGAGAATAAAATTAACTTAGAACTTTTTTCGGTGTAATCTAAAAATAACAGAACTTCATATATTTTTCTTTTTCAACATCGCGTCGCTGTGCCGGAAAATTCTAGCCCACATCCGGCTTGGCCGAATCCAACCAATTAAAAAGGCAAGTGCATTACGCTTGCTATTTGATTGGTCATTTTCCTTAAATTTTCCACCAACCACACGGCAAGTGTAAAACACTCACCCCCTTGTTACACCGGTTTGGCCGAGCCAGGCTCGGGCTAGAATCCATATTATCTCTCTATTCACCATTTCTCAATGTTTTTCGCTTCTAATTACTACCTGTCCCTATTACCTTTTTAAAGTTTTAATGCTCTTATGAATATATTATACTATCTATACTCTATTATTAAACACGGGACTTAATTATGGTCTCTTGAACTTGGTCTTTTTTTTTTCTTTTTTTTTTATTTATTTATTTTTCTCCAATACTAGAACGTGTATCAATCAATTAGTTATTTATCTATTAATCTTACTTTTCTCTAACTTAAATTTTATTCTTTTTTTAATATTATATTTATTTTTCTTTCTTATACTTTTTAATTTATATGTTAACTGTTTCCTATTAACATATAATTATTAAATTTATATTAAGTTGAACAATTTAATTTAATATATTTAAATAATAACTTTTTTTTTCTTGCATTACTAGTATAAATTATTATTTATAAAGTATGCTTGTTTATTCAAGCAAATTACATTTTTAGTCCAAAAGGATTAGGTCTTTTGCAATTTTAGTTAGTCCCATTATTTTTAAAAAGTGACAATTCTTGTCCCATTCGTTAAATAATTGACGAAAAATGCATTTTTGTCATTAAATGCAATTTGGGGGGAAAATGTTACTGTTCTTTTTTTTTTTTTTTTTTTTTTTCCGGGAGTTTGCATATTAATACAACATTTTAGTTCACTGAATCAACTTTGAAGTATTACTCTGAATCACTCTTATTAAGGTAATGTGGTGCTAAAATGATGTATTAATAAACAAACTCCCACAAAAAACAACTTAATGAACAATAACTTTTCTCCCAAATTGTACTTAGCGGCAAAAAAATACATTCTTTATCGATTATTTGACAGATGTGACCAGAATTACAACTTTTTAAAAATAATGGAACTAAATGTGTCTAATTTTAAAGATATGAAACTAAAATTACAAAAAATCTAATCCTAGAGATTAAAAATATAATTTGCTCTGTTTATTATATATAATACAGCAGTAGTCGTATGATTGAAAGAATTTGTGTGGTTAAGTTCGTATCAAAAATTTTTGAAAAGTTTGTACATGTGGTTGTGTTTGTATCGAAATTCCTGTAGTCATGTTCGTATCGTGTTATGTCCATATTGGTGTATCACATATAAGTTCAGGACTAATTTGTTAGCTTGCTGTAGATAGGACGGGAAGATAATGTGGTTGAATTTTGGATCGACTTGTTTGGCTAAGTGATAAAGTTGTGCGAGTAATTAGTCCATTCTGACTTGTCATTATATCCCAAGTTTCCACGAAACAGCCGGCTGCTTTGTCCATAAGAACATTCTATTGGAAGTTGATCTCATAATAAATGAATAAATAAAATCCCTGACGAGTTCAATTAAATTTGAACATTTTGTATGAGAACCCCTGATTTCAAATTGACTTGCTAAAAAAAATTCCAATCATTTTCAAGTGAATTAAAATATAGTTTACTGGATTGATCTCGATTTGTAAATCCGCTACATGAAAAAAATATTTCGACATATATAAAGTGAGAGCGTAAACGCTATCATAAATTATACTGATAAAACACCAATTCTGTAGCTATAAGATAATCAACACTATATAAAATCGTCAATAGGGGCGGAGCCCGTTAAGTCCAAGGGTGGGCTCCACCCCACCCCCCACCCACAACCCCACTAATTCCCCCAAATTTAATTTTTCCCCACTAATTCCCCCAAATTTAATTTTTAATATATATATATATATATATATATATATATATATATATATATATATATATATATATATATATTATTAAAAATAAATTAATTAATATTTTTTAAGAGTATAAAATTTACTAGCTATTATATATAATAAATGTTATATATATATATATATATATTATTATATTAGATATTCAAGTTTCGCAGATTAAAAAAAAATATAAAAGTGGTGAACTTTTTGTTATGATGCGCCGATTACTTTATGAAAAAATCAATTGTATTGAGTTTTTATGTAAGGAAAAATTAGTGTAATGTATCTTATTATATAGATAATGTATCATATAATATTAGAGAGATAAAAATATCATATCACGTAGGTAATTCTAATCAAACCCTAACTTTAATATGGGGTTGTCACTAATATGACATGTAAAAACTAGCTAGTTCTCGTCACAATAAGGTTATGTTGTGAAAAATTAAAATTTATTATAGCTTATTAAATTCAATTAGTGATGAACTTGAAGGTATATTGTCATCATTTAGTACGTATAATTTGCAACCCCTTCTGAATTGAAATTTTATTTCATGTTATTGAATATTATTGTTTAATTATGTTGATAACTCAATAACATGGTATACTTTAATATATTATAGAATCAAAATTCTCAGATACTAAATGTGATATTTAACGAGTATTTTGACTTTAATTTGTATTATAATAAAGAAAATTGGGAAAAATGCAAAATCGGGACATCAAGTGACCCCACTAGCATTTTCAGGAAACAAATAGCTCCGGCGATAAATGTGTCCACTAACTCCAAAAATGTGTCAATTTTGGGACAAAGGTCGCTGGAATTCGCTGACGTGGAAAAAATAGCTGATGTGTCTCCGAACTCTTTACAAATGACAATGACATGTCAAATTTTGCTTACGTGGCATCCATTTCATACACCCACAATGATGCGTGGGTTCTTCTAGTTAGGATAACACCAGAGATGATGAAATGTAATGAGATTGGGGAAGACGAAGATGCAGAGGAAAAATGTCCAGTTCAATGTGCAGTGGGTGCCTATTTTGTGCAGGAAGTATGACTTACGGAATGTGAGTGTAAAATTCCCACATTTATATGTTAGGGGCAGGGGTGATTTGGTAAAACTGACCGTGTGGTCCCAAACCTTTGTTGCCCCTAGACACGTGGCAGCGTGTGATGGCATGAAAGTGACATCCCTGAATTATTCCCATGTACGGGTGTTAGTGGATGTCAGGGATTGGCGTGCGCACTA
The DNA here is from genome assembly GCA_037501455.1 of Lantana camara. Classification (NCBI taxonomy): domain Eukaryota; kingdom Viridiplantae; phylum Streptophyta; class Magnoliopsida; order Lamiales; family Verbenaceae; genus Lantana; species Lantana camara. Next base: position 92,949,082 of record CM074857.1, on the reverse strand, counting down.
CCTAGGTGTGTCAGTGGCAGTTGCACAGCAGCTGTATGAGCGTCGGGAGGCCTGGGGATCGTCACACGAGCATAAGGACGCTGGACTGTGTCCCAGGGATGACCTTGCCCGAGCGTCGGGACGTTCGAAGGGAAGGATTATTCAGATGGTCATCCGAGCGTTGGGATGCTCGGGGTGAGGCTTACACTTTGAGGACCGCGTGAGCGCTGCGAGGGACGCAAGGGTCAGGATGGTCTCGTGAGTGGAGCAAGCAAGGGAGTCCTGTGCTTGCGACGCTAGTCTTGAGTTGCGGTTATTCCTGCGATGCGATACTTCGAGCGTTAGGTGGGACTTGGAGGAAGACCCATGCTCGAAGGATGCACTCTGGGACTTGGGCGGCAAGGTTGCAGCGTTGGGCCGGGTCCATTACCGCGAGCCCACATTCGCGAGCGTCTAAGCCCATGGGCTCCAAGTTGATCTGAGTCGTCTAGATTTCGACATGTGTACGGGGATGATCCGAGCGTGATTTGGGCCCATCATTTTGCCCCCCAAATTCTGTAGTTACACTTGAATGTACTGTAGAATTTTGAAATCCGAGCCCTAACTCTGAATATGCGAGGATCAATCTCTTGGAGAGAAGTGAGACTGATCGTATTCCACAGGGGACATCTTCTGACAATTCATTAAATGCCATCTTGTCGCTCTGGCGCTCGAGTAAATCCGCAATAAATACTGAGTGGAGGCGTGTCTGTGTGTTTCCATGAAACGGCGCATGTATGTCGGGAAACTTGTGATGGTTACCAAAAGTGGGGAGTTTTCTAGGCGGGAATGATTGCATTTTGAATTAATTATCCCAATCATGCCTATTAACTCCCACCTATAAATAGGGATTTGCAAACCCTTTCAATCTTTACGCCTCCAAAACTTCCAGAGCATATAGCAAATTTCTCTACAATTTCTTGCGATTTCCGGCAAGTTCTTCGGCGAACTCTCTTCTTCATCTTAGGTAAATCATCGTGATTTTTCCTTTTTCTTTGTGCTAACCCTAAATTTAGGTTGTGGTGACCACTGTTTTTGCGTGAAGAAGCCTTCTGAGCGGTCGCTCTCGTACATAAATTCCCTTTTTCTGCTAAATCTTCTTGCAAAATCTCCCTCTCCAAGAACAAGAACAGCCATGGCGGATGAGATTATTAACCAGACAGTGAGAGAGATAGATGAGATGTCTCCTGCAAATCCTTCTCTTCAAAGTGATATACCATTTGCCATTCCGATAGGGGAAGTCCCAGAAGAGGTTGAGGATGAAGAACTAGACGCTGCTGTTCAAGGGATGAACGAGCATGATCCTAAGGGAGTGGCTACACTTTTTGAAGAAATGGATCTGTTATTGCGGATGCAAAATCAGGGAGAGAGGGTTTTTCCGGTACTGAATAGTGCCGTTAGGCCTCAAGAACACCAAGTTACGGTGGCTATCGCTGCCCCCCAAGAGAAAGCGGGGGTTTCCGAGCGTCAAGCAGGGGAAAAGCCTCCCAGAAAACGCCGTCAAAAGGATAAGGAACCGGTGACTGAAGTGAGGAAGTCCAATCCCCATCAGACAGATAGAACTCCAGACGAAATTGAGAGTATTATGAACCTCGCGGAACTGGCCCTCTTGAAGACTCAGGTTTACTGGGACAATGTCTACACAACCCGTCTTCCTGTACAACACGAGCGAGCTAATAGTCCGCCCCCAGGATGATGACCGTTTATAGGGATGTTGTTTTTGCAGGGGGTCCGAGATTTTCGATTCTGTCTCCGATCGTCCGCTTGTTGAATTCCTTGAACTTATGCTTCACAGATTCTACCTAATGGAATAGCCCTGTTAAATACTTTTGTAATATTGACGAGGGCTACTGGCCACGAACCCTCGTTCAACAATTTCAGCAGCTTGATCCAAATAGCTCGCTCTCCCCGCTCGTCTCCAAGAATCGGGTTTTACTACGCCCAAGCCAAGTCTGGCTTAAAGATGATTGATTCGCCCTCAACTTCATACGGAGAGAACTGGAAGGAGAAGTTCTTCTTCATGGGGGTTCCCGGTGGATTGTTTAGAGTTCCCCGATAGTGGGTGATACACGGAGAAGGGCCCATTGTGAAGCACAGATATGGGGATAAACTTTTTGAGCAATGGGCAAAGGGAAGGAAGTTGTAGTGGGCGAGCCTGGTGATGATGTCGACACTTCATCCTCCGAGGATGAAAGTTTCTTGAAGTTTGAGCGCAAGGGAGACGCGCATTATAGACGTTGGGGGAGGACGGTCCAGTGCTCCTAAATAATTCTCTCTCTACCCGCAATGACGTCTGGGGTTTGGTCCACCGCCTGCAATTCTCCAGGCATCACCGACAGTTAAATAGGCAGTCGGCGGCGGAGGTGGCGGTATACGCTTGTTATGCTCTTATAGTGGTAAGTACATGAGCGTTCCTTTTGATATCTAGAATCCGTTAAGTAATCCTGTACTTAGAATAAGTTTTGTCACATGTGCAGGGAGTGATCTCGACGCTGAAGAATTTGCAGCGACGCTCAGAGACCCACTCTGAGCGCAAGGCTAAGTACAAAAAGTTGCTGCGCATCATTGACCCTGGCCAGCTGTAGAAAGATTATGACATGCTCAGTACTTAACACACAGCTCTCGGGCTTGAGCACGAGAAAGGAAGAAGACGCTTGAGGAGCAAGAAGCGGCCTGGGAGAGGCTGGATGGGCGACACAAAAAATTGAAGGCTGAGCGCAACAAGCTAAGGGACAACAACAAGGACCTTACCCAGCAGCTTAACGAGCGGGACCAACAGTTGGAATCTATGAGGCAAGAACTTGCTAATCTCCAAGGGCAAGTAGCGGATCTTGAGAAGAGGGTTGCCTGGGATGCGGTCCTCAAATTTGTGGGCTCGAGGGCTTTTGACTTTGCTGCCAACCTCCACTGTTTCGCCAACACCAAGAGATTCTTCTGGAAATTCATGGGCCAGTTGATCAAACTGGGAATAGTGCCCCCCAGCGCTCGCACAGATGATCGCCTGCGCATGGACCTGAACGAGAACCTGGAGCTGGTCGTCGAGACTGGGGACCCTACTGAAAATTTGACAGAGCCGGAGTATAATGACTTAGTCATTATGCTCCAGGATGAATTCATGGAGGCCAACCCCATAGAGCCTGAGCCCATGGCGGTGGACGAGGGTGCTGGCGACGTTCAAACGGCCAATCCAGAAGTCAGTACCCATTCCACTGGCGCTGCACCCCCTGAGCCTCAAGCTCCGTCCTCCCACGCTGAGATTGTGAATCTGGAAGGGTATTCCCATGCTAACGCTCAGGATTCTGCACGCTCAGCTTCTGCTTCCAAGAGCCCACCCTCATAAGGCCCCTCTGCTTCGCTTTCGAATATGTTGAACTCTTGCAATCATTTTCCTCATTTGCCATGTATTTTTCCCTTTTCGGTACTGTACTTTTCCTTCCTTCATAATGGAATTCTATTTTCACTCTTTGAGTGTTGTGACACTCTGAATGTTGTTTGTTGATTTCCTTTTGATGCTTGAATTTTTGTGATATGTGAATGTATGGGCGCGAGGGTGCGCTACTGTTGTGTGTAGAAATTGTATGATTTTAAGCGTTAAATAGATTATATTCTGGTACCGTTTGATGCGTTTATGTGTTTATTTGGCTCTGTTCATGTGTTAATGGGGCTGGAGTTACGAAACGGCGAAGCAGAGCGATTTCACGCATTTTTGGGAGACAAAGCGGTAACTACCATAACCACTTTGCAGTACAAAAGGAGTAACTCCCGTTACTGGCTACATGAGGAGAAGTTTTGGCGAGAATAGAGGGGTAACACACGTTACCCTTATGCAGACGAAAATTGGTAACGCCCGTTACCAGTAAAAGCGTTATGGCGATTCCAGGTCATTAACGGGCAATAACAGAAGAAAGATATGGCTAGGTAACGCCCCGTTACATAGGGTGGCGAGAATTCTCCTAGGGCTGCTATATATGTGCATTTTGGAGTCTTTAGCCAGAGGAGAGGAGAGAGATTGAAAGGAGATAGTCGTAGATAGACAGAAAAAGAGTTTTTCTTCCAGGTCAAGACCTAGGGTTTGGAAGAAGGCTCAGAAGTTTCAGAGATTTTCAGAGAATTCGAGAAGACGACAGGATTGAATTCCGAGAACAATCTTTGGTTTTATTGTTGCTTTAATTTACAAACTAATTCCTTTGAATTTAGTTTTAGTTTCGTATGCTAGTTTTGTTTTGGTTACTACTGAATGTTTATGAGTTTAATTGTTAGACTTTGTTCAGATTAATTGACGATGGTTTATTTTAATGCAATTCCTTTTAGTTTTATGATTTTTGCTTTAATTATGACTAGCTAATTCTCTAGGGCTTGGGGGGAGTGATGATGATTGCATGATGGATGTTTGATGAGATACTTGAATGACTTATGTTAATTCTTAGTTTGAAAACTGGTTTGAACGGACGTGCGATGGCTTGATCACCCTTAGCATGTGCCACAATTGCCTATAGATCGAAAGAGTGATGGTAATTTAGAGGGTTTTCAGAACTTGTAAGTTATAGGGTACAAAGAGATTTGGTCCTAGCTTATACAACAGTAATCTTATTCCATGCCGAGCCGCTAGAGTACTGAATTACACTAGTCTTGTTCCTATGGTTTAATTAACTATTGGTGATTGCGAGAGCAACATTGAACACTAATTAAGCACTTGGTTATACCTCGAGAGTGGGTAATTCAAATATAAGCGACTAGGTTGTAGAATTACACTTGTTAAACGAGTATCACGTCAGCTCTTGATTGTATGATTCAAAGCTTTTCCCCTGCCTGTTTAGTTTTCTGAATTTAATTCGTGTGTTTAAGTTGTCAATTTCAATTTTATTCTAGTTACTGGTTGATTTCTGAGTTAGTAGTTTAATAGAAATAACCTTTGCTTCCGTTAAGTCTTTAGATTAGAGAGGAATAGAGAGTAGTGATTGATTTCCCTTCCCTATGGGTTCGATCCTATTGTGCTACGCGTATGTTAGTGTACACTTGCACGATTGGTTTTTAATTGTAGTAAAATCCTTACGACAAGTTTTTTGCGCCGTTGCCGGGGAAGGCGTTTTAAGTCAATATTAATTATTTTGATCTAGTGCTTTAAACTATTACTTTACTTTGTGTTCATCATCCTTGTTACTGTGGATTTGCACTGAGGAATTCTTTTTCCTTGTGCAGGTTTACAGTGCATGCGAAGATCTCAAGATCCTGAGCTAGTTCCATACGATCCGGAAATTGAGAGAACACTGAGTGCTATTAGGAGAAGACATAAGGAGGAGAAGAAACCAATTGTTTTACCGATGGCTAAAGCAGATCCACCACCACCACCCGTTATAAGAAATTATTGACGTACCGCAAGCTGGAGCAATTCAGACTGCAACTCGTCCCCCGATTGCAGCAAACAACTTTGAGATCAGCTATTATAAATCTGTTGCAGAATAATCCGTTTTCAGGATTGCCTTTGGAGGATCCAACTTCACACTCGGAGTATTTTTTGGAAGTTTGTGATACCTTCAAAATTCACAATGTCACTACTGATGCTATTCGAGTTAGGCTTTTTCCCTTTTCACTTAGGGATCGAGCTAAAGCATGGCTGAGTACTATCCCAAATGAGTCCTTTCAGACTTGGGCAACATTATCTCAGGCTTTCCTAGCAAAGCTCTTTCCACTTAGCAAAACCACGAAGTACAGGAATGATATCCAAGGTTTCAGGCAGTTGGATGGAGAGTCTTTCTATGAAGCTTGGGAGAGATTTAAGGATTTGCAGAAGAAGTGTCCACATCACGGGATTCCCGATTGGTTATTGATTCAAACTTTTTACAATGGGATGTCCCCTACCTTTAGAGGAGCGATGGATGCCGCAGCTGGTGGAGCATTCTTAGCAAAATCTGAAGCAGTCGCTTCTGAGTTGTTAGATAATATGTTGCAGAACGAGTTTTTTGTGCATGAAAGGAGCCATTCGCAACCAGCGAAGGTGCAAACAGGAGTCATAGAGTTAGATGGCTTAACCGCCATCAATGCTAAATTTGAAGCGCTTAACAAGAAATTAGACCAACTAACTGTCAATGCAGTTGGGATACAATCCCAACCAGTTCAGGTAACATGTGAAATCTGTAGTGGTCCACATGATTTTAATATGTGTCCTCATACCAATGCAGGAGAACAGGTGTAAGAGCAGGTGAATTATGTAAATAACTTCAAACCAGACAATTATCCCTACTCAAACACCTACAATCCAGGATGGAAGAACCACCCTCATTTGTCGTGGTCTAATAATCAGAATGTTCAACAACCACCCCAACCTAGGCCATAGTTTCAACCTAGGCAGCAATTTCAACCACGACCACCAGCCCAATTTAATGTTGCACCCCCTCAACAGGAACAAAAGCAGGGTTGGGAGGTCGCACTTGAAAAGTTCATAACCGTGTATACGGGTCGAAATCAGAAGTTGGAAGCCCAAGTAGATCAAGTGGTAAATCAGACCAAAACTTTGGAGATTCAGATTGGTCAGATTGCTCAATCTTTGAATTTGAGAGACCCAGGAATGCTACCAAGCCAAACTGAAAACAATCCTAAGGAGCACTGCCAGGCCATATTTGTAGGAAACAATAGAAAGAAAGAAGGTCCGAAGAGGTTCGTAAGTTCGGATGATAAGAAAGGAGTACTTGAGAAAGCTAAAGAGAAAGATGATTCTAAGAAGGAGAATTTTAAGGAAGAAGTGATTCCAAGGAAGAAGAAGTCTGAGAACTTCACTACGGTGATACTTACTGAGGAGTGCAGTGTTATTATTCAGCATAAGCTTCCTCTGAAGCTTAAAGATCTGGGGAGTTTTTCAATTCCACTTACCATTGGTTCTTTCCAATTTCATAATGTTCTATGTGATTTAGGAGCTAGTGTAAGTTTAATTCCATTGTCTACTTGCAGGAAACTAGGAGTGAAGGAGCTAACGCCAACGAATATGACACTCCAACTAGCAGATAGATAGGTGAAATACCCGACAGGAATTCTGGAAGATATTTTGGTAAAAGTTGGAAAATTTCACATTCCCACTGATTTTGTAGTTCTTGATATCGAGAACGATGAGAGGATACCATTGATACTTGGAAAACCGTTTCTGGTTACGGCTGGAGCAGATATTGATGTTCAAAATAGACGGCTCACGTTCAAAATAGAAGATGAAAGAATGGAGTTCAGGAACTTTAGTTCCAAGACACCTCCAGCAATTCTAGATAAGTGTTGCATGATTAAGGTTGTAAATGATACGCCAGACGGAGAGACTCTTTTTACGGTGCAAAGACATGCAGTTGATTGGCAAAGAGAAACGAAGTTTCAAAGATCGAGAATGAAGGATGTGCTAGATTTAGATACTTGGAGATCAAGCTCTGGGTTCGTGAGTAACAAGAACGAGGTCACTCCTTGTGACTCGTTGCTTGGGGATTGCTAATCCCAAATTGGTTCCCACAGTCAAGCTGACGACTATAACTTAGAACTAACTTTTTTTTTTCCTTTCCCTTTTGTTTTGTTTTGTTTTTTTTTTTTTTGTTTTTGTTGTGTTCGTTTCTGTTGTCCTCATTTTCTCGCGATAATTAAGTTGTCTCTCTCTTGCAGGTCAGTTGATGGTAGCCACGATCTAGATGGTGCGAGGGCCATGATTTGAGCATCATCGTCAATATTGAGCTCCATTTAATTTGTTCATATGCTTGTGTATGGCATTGATTGTCTTTCTTGAGAAGAATGAATTGTTGACTTGAATTGTTATAGGTGTTTATGTGTTTCGAGAATGGTACACTGTGATTTGATTGAATACTATGAGTTAATTTCAGTTAATTGACGTGATTAAGCACTATTAGTTTGTGTTCTAAATATGTTTTGGGCGGAAAAGTAGGTAACGGGCGTTACACCATTACTGTTATTCTTTAGGTAATGCCCGTTAATGGACACAGGCGTCTTGGCCGACAGGGGTAACGCCCGTTACCCCTTTCAAGAGGAAAACCGGTAACGCCCATTACCGGTCCGACTGGCGCAAATTGGATTTTAGGAACACGTTTTTAGGGTTAATTTGAGTCTTGTCCTACCCAATTTCGGTTTTCTTTCTCCCAAACTTATAAATACACTTGCACCCACTTATTCCACCTTACTAGAGATTCAATTGTTCCCTTGGGTCAATCTTCTTCAATTTACAAGCAAGAAGCTTCCCCTCCAAGTTACACTCTTTACTCCCTTGTGAATTCAAGTAAGTCAATATTCCCTTGTCTTAGAGCAACTAATTTTTCCAATCTAATGGATGAGAATTAGGATTGATTTGCATGCTAGAGATCACTATCAGATTGAATTGATGAATTTTGAGAGATTTACTATACCAGAATTATGATTGATGCTTTAAATTGAAGTTAACTTGAATTGGGTTAAATTTTTAAAGAATCCTAAAGTTCTTAGTGACCTAGTTTTTGAATTTAGGAGTTGAAGGTAGAGAATTATAAGCTTGAATTGTAGCAATCAAGCTAGTGCGAATTTGAGTTGGGTAGATTGAAGAACTTGAGTTAGAACTCACTCACTAGGCTTAAACACACAAGGTGTTTGATGAATTGTCCATGTGAATTGTGATTGATTTCTTTGTGCTTTGTTTTGCTATAATTGTTTGATTTAGGTAAGATGGGTCGCACTAAGCGCGCTAGAGTCCCGGAACCTTTCACTACTTTATCCATATTAGACCATCAACCGTTTGGTTCGGACAACGTAACGGTTAATGTCTTTGGGAACCCTTTCCAAAGGAATCCAACAAGGAATATTGTGGGTACTAAATTCTTCGACCGAATGGATAGATTGGAGGTTTGGGATGAAGTGAGGAGGCTATTCGATAACATAGGTTGGCTGTCTTTCCTTGAGATGAGGGATACGACTTATGGAGATATGACCGCCACATTCTTCCATACAATGAATTTTGATCCGGTGGACAACACTTTGACCTTCACTCTTGATGATATGGAAACTCGGACTTGGAGTGTGAGCAGAATACGAGAGATCCTCCAGTTTCCAGCTAATGCCAACACTTCTTTACCCAGATGGAGCGAGACTCAGCGAGAGGAGGTGTGGAGGTCCTTTCCCTTGAGAGAGGGTGTCCCTAGTTATTCCTCCCGGAGCACGCATGACAGCTATTTTGACTCATTAACATGGGTACTAGTCCATAGGATTTTAGCCTGGGATTCTGTGCCAGATACGGGAGAGATAGCTATATTACGAAAACTGAGTTGGGCATCATGTATTTGATGAAGGAAGGTATTAGGTTCGATGGTACGATTGAGTTTCTTTGGAAGTTGCAGGAGAGTGCTGGGAGTGTTACGGGCACAATTGCTCATGGAGGCTTTGTGACGATGTTCGCGAGAGAGATGAACTGGAGACCTAGAGGGGCTTTGCCTATTAGTTTTGGACATGTTGGTCCAGAGTACTTGGAGACCGTAGGCTTAGCTATACCTTGGGAGAGTGGGGAGCTAAAGAATAGGATTTTGCCATGGTGGCCTATCTTTTAGGAAGATCATTTCTGGAAGATGTACAGCTGGGGGATAGCCCGGTTCGATGAGCTTTCTGCGAGGCAGAAGGAGCTCTTGGCTCGGATACCTGACCGACCTGATGATGAGTTTGCACTTCTTCGTAATGCCACGCCTTTTGTTGCTGAGGCCAGTGACGACACTCCTGTAAATTTGAGAGGCGTACGTGCAGAGCTAGCAGGATTGAGGGCTGATTTGACCACCGTAATCGCTAGAGTGGAAGACTTGGCACATTATGTGGATGAGCGATTCGACACGTGAGAGGCCAAATTGGACGGGTTCAGTGCTCGCTTGGATCAGTATTTTGGAGGACCCCCTTCACCCTGATTTTGTTGCCTTGATATTTTTTTCCCCAAAATTCTAGACATTTTGTTTCGTTATTACATTACTATGTTTGGATATTTGTCTACACTTGAATTTTTGCTATGTTTGGTTCCTCGATTTGGTTTATGCAATGGTGCTTTTATTTTTGTGAATATGTGACTTGTATTATTTTTGTTGGATGCATGTTGATTGTCAATTGCCTGTGCACCTGATCAGTGTTTTCTAGTCACTTGTTCAGGTTTCGGAAGCGTTGCAAGCACATTGCCGGGTTCGCCAGTTAATCAGGATGTTTTCTAATCCTTTAATTCTTTCAATTGCATGAGGACATTGCAAAGTTTAAGTGTGGGGGAAGAATGTGCATGTTTTCTATGAGCTTTATTGAATATTTGCATGGTTAGATGTAGTTTCACTTGTGATTTGCTAAAATTCGAGTAATTTTGAAAATTTTCCCTCATTTTGAACTTTTTCTTCGAAGTTTGATTGTTTAGCTTTTGCTAGAATAAGTTAGGCTTTTTGAATTGAGGAAAATTGCATAAGATTTGATGATTTAGTGTGTTAGTATACCCTTATATTTTGAGCACTGTTAAACGAAATAATGTACTTAACTTAGAGAGATGAGTTGATAATTTCCGAATAAGTCTAAGATTTGATTAGGATGCACTTTAGTCCTATCGAGGCGAAATTTTGAGTTAATGAAAGACTAAGGAAGTGAAGTAGACATTCGTTGTCGGAGGATTTTAAGCTTTTTCTATTTAGCTGTTTTTCACTAAATAACGTAATCTTATTGACCCGTTGAGCCTAATTGTTATGCAAAGATTTTTGTAGCCACATTATAAGTCAAAGCATAACATAGAAATACCTACCTTGATAATTTTTTTCACCAAGGCTTGCTCATTTGAATTTGTATGGTGATTATCTATTCTTAGACCCCTTCTGTAGTTGTTGTTGTGATTGAGAGTGAGAAGTTATTGTGCGATAAAGAAAGAAAAAGAATGAGAAAAAATAGTGAAAAGAAAAGATATGAAAAGAGAAAGAGCAAAGAAGAGAAAAAAAAAATAAGATTATGCAAAGTGTGAATTTGAAAGTGTGGGATTCAATTGAAGAATTGGGGTAATTTTTGTGTTAATGGTGAATAGAAGTGTTCGTGTTTTGATTAGATTAAATGATGTAAGCTTGGTGAGTAGTCACTTGATCCAAACTTCCATAACCTTACCTTAAGCCTACATTACAAGCTCGAAAGACCTACCGATCCAAAATTTTGATTTAATTCCATTAGTGGAGATATGTGCGAAGAGTGTGTTCCGAAGTTGATGATTAGAGCTTAGGAGGAAATTGTGAAGTTGTCATTCTAGTTTTTGTACATTGTATCGTTTGGCTCACACACTACACAAGGGTTTAGTTTTCATACTAAATTTTGAGGATCTCATGTTTATGAGTATTTGGTTTGATTGGCTATACTTGTTTAGGCGACGGTTTGATGGTTGCCGAGAGGAGAGGTTTGATGAGGAGGTGTTTTCTTAATTTCCGTATTACTCGGGGACGAACAATATTCAAGTGTGGGAGACTTTGTTGTGTGTAGAAATTGCATGATTTTAAGGGTTAAATAGATTATATTTTGGTACCGTTTGATGCGTTTATGTGTTTATTTGGCTCTGTTCAGGTGTTAATGGAGCTGGAGTTACGAAACGGTGAAGCAGAGTGATTTCACGCATTTTTGGGAGAAAAAGTGGTAACTCCCGTTACCACTTTGCAGTACAAAAGGAGTAACTCCCGTTACTGGCCACAGGAGGAGAAGTTTTGGCGAGAATAGAGCGGTAACACCCGTTACCCCTATGCAGAAGAAAATTGGTAACTCCCGTTACCAGTAAAAGTGTTATGGCGATTCCAGGTCATTAACGGGCATTAACAGAAGAAAGGCATGGCTAGGTAATGCCCGTTACCTAAGGCGGCGAGAATTCTCCTAGGGCTGTTATATATGTGCGTTTTAGAGTCTTTAGCCAGAGGAGAGGAGAGAGATTGAAAAGAGATAGTCATAGATAGACAGAAAAAGAGTTTTCCTTCCAGGTCAAGACCTAGGGTTTGGAAGAAGGCTCAGAAGTTTCAGAGATTTTCAGAGAATTCGAGATGACGACAGGATTGAATTCCGAGAATAATCTTTGGTTTTATTGTTACTTTAATTTACAAACTAATTCCTTTGAATTTAGTTTTAATTTCGTATGCTAGTTTTGTTTTTGGTTACTGCTGAATGTTTATGAGTTTAATTGTTAGCCTTTGTTCAGATTCATTGACGATGGTTTATTTTAATGCAATTCCCTTTAGTTTTATGATTTTTGCTTTAATTATGAGTAGCTAATTATCTAGGGCTAGGGGGAGTGACGATGATTGCATGATGGATGTTTGATGTGATACTTGAATGACTTGTGTTAATTCTTAGTTTGAAAACTGATTTGAACGGACTTGCGATGACTTGATCACCCTTAGCATGTGTCACAATTGCCTATAGATCGAAAGAGTGATGGTAATTTAGAGGGTTTTCAGAACTTGTAAGTTGTAGGGTACAAACATATTTGGTCCTAGCTTGTACAACAGTAATCTTATTCCATGCCGAGCCGCTAGAGTACTGAATTACACTAGTCTTGTTCCTATGGTTTAATTAACTATTGGTGATTGCGAGAGCAACATTGAACACTAATTAAGCACTTGGTTATACCTCGAAAGAGGGTAATTCAAATATAAGCGACTAGGTTGTAGAATTACACTTGTCAAACGAGTATCACGTCAGCTCTTGATTGTATGATTCAAAGATTTTCCCCTGCCTATTTAGTTTTCTAAATTTAATTCGTGTGTTTAGGTTGTTAATTTCAATTTTATTCTAGTTGTTGATTTCTGAGTTAGTAGTTTAATAAAAATAACCTTTGCTTCCGTTAAGTCTTTAGATTAGAGAGGAATAGAGAGTAGTGATTGATTTCCCTTTCCTGTGGGTTCGATCCTATTGTGCTACGCGTAAGTTAGTGTACACTTGCACGATTGGTTTTTAACTGTAGTAAAATCCTTTCAACAACTACATGAGGGGTACCCTGGCCATATTCAGCATAAGGCTCAAACTTGAACTTAGAAATCCACCAGGGGATTTGTTAAGTGTTTTCTCTTGATAAAAATGAGTTTAAGTGTTGAATAATAACGAGCGTAGCGGTAGTATCAACTGGAACTTAGAAATCAACAACAGGATTTGCTAAGTGCCCATCATCTATGAGCGTACGTATATGTAATGAGATGAGGATCTTTAAGGGGTTTACGAGAGCGAACTAGATTAATCAGTACCTAGTTGGCATAATTAAGCATATAGCAACCCCGATTCTAACCCTTTCGTTTTAAGAAGGGCTTATGCGCTTATAAGCGTCAAGCTGTTCAATGTGGAATGCCCTCGATACACCGATAGCGTTGATCTGAAGAGAGGTTCGCTCATTTAAGAGAGTCCGGCACGAGTGGACATCAAGCCTTTCGACGTGGAGTATCCTCGTCACGGAGTGGGATTTGATGTAATTGATTACGCAAATTATCATAAATTGAATCAAGTAAATTATAAATAATGTATGGAAAATACTTATTGATATATTTGTATTTCTGTCAAAAGAAGATACAAAGTGCCTCGAGCGGGCGTTTACAATGGTTGCAATTGCACATAAAACCTTCTGAGGTTACATGCATTCCATGGTTGAGGGAGACGCTCGCATTGCAAAGTCTCTAGCAGGTAGGTATTGTTCGCTCGTACCTGAGTGACTTTGAAGGGCCCCTTCTAATTGGGGTCTAACTTATCCACGTGCCTGGACACTTCAACTTTTTTTAGGACCAGGCCCCCCAACTGGAAGGTTCTTTCCTTGACACGCTTATCGTACTGATGGGCCACTGCTGCCTTGTATTTGTGGATACGGGCCCAAGCAGCATTCCTCCTTTCGTCTAGCAAGTCCAGTTCGAGCGCCCGGTTACTCTCGTTGGCTGTAGGCTCAAAATAGGCAACGCGTGCGGACTCTTAAACGATTTTCGCAGGTATCATAGCTTCGGAGCCGTAAACGAGGGAGTAAGGGGTCTCACCAGTTGCCGCTCGCGGGGTAGTGCGATATGCCCACAAAGCTCCTTAGAGCTCTTCAGCCCATTCACCCTTCTTACTCTCGAACATCGTTCTTAGATGCTGGAGTATGGTTCTGTTGGTTACTTCAGCTTGACCGTTGGCCTATGGATGGCCCACAGAAGTGAAGCGTTGCTCAATGCCAAGCTCTGAGCACCATTCTCGAGTGTCAGTAGCAATGAACTGAGAGCCATTGTCTGAAATTAGCACCCTCGGGATACCGTATCTGCAGATGATGTTCTTACAAATGAAGTCTCTTATGGCCTTGAACGTTGTTTTGGCGACCGCCTCGGCCTTTGCCCATTTGGTAAAGTAGCCCACGGCAAGGATCACGAATTTCTTCTATTCGACCGCCATTGGCAGGGGTCCCACTATATCAATGCCCCACTGATCAAAGGGCCAAAAAACGTTGATTGGGATCATTCGGGCCGCTGGCAGCTGAGGCACGTTGGAGTGAAATTGGCACTTGCGGTATTTCTTGGAGTAATTGATGGCATCCTGCAACACCGAGGGCCAATAGAATCCGCTCCTTAGTATCTTTTTGGCCAGAATACGACCGCCAGAATGATTCCCACAACTTTCGATGTGTATGTGTTCCAACACTTCCTTGGCTTGCAAGGGTCTTAGGCACCTTAATGGTGGACCTTGAAATGACCGCTTGAAGAGCCTGCCCTCATTATCAAACAAAAAACGAGGGGCTTTACTTCTAACCTTCCGTGCTTCCACTTTGTCGCTCGGACAGATACCATCCCTTAGGAATCTGATGATGTCATCAAGCCAACAAGGCTCGAATGGATCAATCATGCTCACTTCGCCAGAGGGTTTTCGGTCACTTATCAACGGTTCCTCCGTCCTAAGAAACGTGACTAAACGCTCGGAGGAGCCTTCAAGAGCAGATGAAAATTTAGAGAGGGCATCAGCACGCTCATTCTCCGCTCGTGGAACCTGCAGTAGATGGAATTCCCTGAACTTGGAAATTATCTCCTTAGCCTTTGCTAGGTACTGCACCATGGTGGTCTCTCGAGCCTCATAAGTACCATCAATCTGACTTGCAATTAACTGGGAGTCAACGTAGACGGTGATCCGGGAGGCTCCATTCTGAAGGGCAATTCTGAGCCCTTGGATGAGAGCCTCATACTCAGCCTCGTTGTTGGTGACTTAAAAGGCTAGTTTGATTGCATAATCAATTTCCACTCCTTGGGGGTCTCTGAGGGTCGTCCCCGCTCCTCCCCCTTGTGAGGTCGAGGAACCATCCATGTGTAAGAGCCAGAGACCTTCATCCATCGAGGGTGTCGATTCTCAGCAAAAACATTCAAGCAAGAGATCCGCCACTACTTGAGCCTGTATAGCAGTACGAGGCTCGAAGCTGATGTCAAATTGACTGAGCTCAATTGACCATTTTATTAACCTTCCAGAGACGTCAGGCTTCGAGAGAACCTATTTGAGCGGTTGATCTGTGAGCACCGTGATGGAATGAGCCTGGAAATATGGCCTCAATCTCCTTGAAGCATTAACGAGGGCGAAGGCGAATTTTTCAATCTCCATGTATCGATTTTTGGCACCCTACAGAGTTTTGCTCAGGTAGTACACCGGTAAGTGCTTACTCTCGCGTACTGCTATGAAGACTGCGCTCGTAGCCTCCAAGGAGACATAGAGGTAAATGAACAAGTTTTATCCTGGGACCGGCTTCGTCAGTAATGGCGCACACGACAGATATTGTTTCATGTCCTGCAGCGCTTTTTCACACTCCTCGCTCTAGGAAAAATTTCGAGCGTTACGTAGAATTTTGAAGAATGGCAAGTTTCTATCAGCTGAGCGTGAAATGAATCTGTTGAGAGAGATGATTTTGCCCACCAGCACTTGGACCTCTCTAACGTTTCGAGGGGAGGGAATGTCTAGGATTGCCTTGATCTTTTCTTGGTTGGCCTTAATGCCTCTCTGACTGACCACATATCCCAAGAATTTTCCTCCTCGAACTCCAAATGTACATTTAGAAGGGTTCAGCTTCATACCATAGTGGCGTAGGATATTGAAGGCTCGCCAGAGGTCATCCAGGTGTGAATGCTGGCACTCGCTCTTGACGATCATGTCGTCCAAGTATACTTCCATAGATTTCCCAATCTCACGCTCGAACATTCTGTTGACAAGGAGCTGATACGTGGCTCCAGCTTTCTTGAGCCCGAACGGCATAACTAGGAAACAGTAAACGCCTACATGGACCACGAAAGATATTTTTGGGCGATCCTGGGGCGCCATGAAAATCTGGTAATACCCCTGAAATGCGTCCATCATGCTCATAAGTTCGCATCCAGCCGTTGAATCATTGCACATGCGCCATTTGTTAGCGCTCTTAGGCACGAGGACCACGTTGCAGAACCATTTAGGATATAAAATTTCTTCAATATACTGAGCCTCGAGAAGCTTGTTGACCTCCTCTTCAATAACCTGTCTCCGAAATCCATGAATGTCCCTCTTCTTCTGCTTGACTGGTTTGAATGCAGGGTCAACATTGAGCCAGTGGACTATGACGCTCGGATAGAATCCAGTTAGATCTGAGGCTTTCTAAGTAAAGACATCCAAGTTCTCTCACAAGAAATTGATCATCATGATCTGAGCTGGACCGTCACATTCGAGCCAATCTGGGTAGTTTTATCTGGATTTCTTGGCACCAATTCGACGGTCAGAAACTTTTCAGTGGGCTCTATTCTAACCTCTGGCCGGGGAGTTTCGAGCGCCCGCTTTTTCCCCGTGAGTCTATTATTGGCCTCCTTTGAGGGTTGGTCAGCATCTCTTTCTGAGGAGGACCCCTCAATGGCTCCGGGGGGCCATCCTCACTGTCTTTGGGTACGCTTGAAGCTTTCTTCTTGTTTTTCTTCTTGTAAAGCTTGGCTGTGACACCCTGTCTTCTCGGCAAACTAGGTATGACGTTACGGGGAGAGTTTAATTTCGTAATTTTGTGACTTATGTTCAATTTGTATGCCTTATGTGTCAATTTGTAATTTATTTAATTACGTGTGCATTAGAACTTAATTAATGTTCTTGGACTCAATCATCCAAAATTTTCCATTTAAGGACCTAATTGTAAATTAGGGTGTTTGAGCCTCCTTGGCTACCTTGAGCTCGGGAATTCGAATGTGAATTCCGACCTTGTCATTGAGTTCGTTTTGATGATTCGGATTCAATGAATTAACCTTTTATTTCTAAAGTCGTTTGATCTCCCTACCGTTTTAAAATCCAATCCTAATGGACTGGATCTTTTCAAACCGACCGGTTTTCATTTGAAACCGACCCATTTCAGCAACCCATATGCCCCTCTATTCTCAAGTTTCATACTTGGAGAAGAGAGAAGAGAAACTCCCAAGCCCTAGACCCTTTCAAGCTTAAGTTCGACTTCATCCTCCACCTCTCCGATGATCCGAGGTAAGATTATTACTCCTTGCAACGTGAACTTTCATTCTATCCGATTCTTTTCTCTTGAAACCTTGGTTAGATGCTTGAATGGAAGAGATGATGAATAGTGTATTATTGAGAAAATTTGAGAATATACTTTGTGCTTTGATTCCCTTGTTTCAAGCTTGATATATGTTGTTCTTATGAGTGTATATGATGAATATTTAGTGGTTTCTAGGTTGTTTTTTGAAGCTTGAGTGAATCACCATTAATGGAGCTTCAAATCATGAAAATAACAACTTGATAGATCCTTTTTTTTTTTTTTTTTTTGCCTTGAATTTAAGATATGTGATAGAGCATGTTTACATGAACATGTGCCTTGATTTTCTTTGCATTTGGTTGAGTTTGGAGGTGGATTTGCAAAATTTGGTTCCTCCCTCGAATACCCCTATTTCTGCTATATTTTTGTTGTCCAGGATGACTCCCCAGGCAGGTAGATTTTGAACTAATTAAAAGTACCCGGGCAGGTACTTTAGTCCAGAGGGTTTTCTACACTATTTTTTCCCGGCCGGGTAAATTTTGCCTTGTATTTTCCCCAGCCGGGTACCCCCTCATACGACCTTCGATTGAGATGATTTTTGGACACGATCAACATTTTTTAGTCTAGAACAATATCCAATTGGAATCACCCCAAAATTCATTCTAGATTGTGATTTATAATCTTTTTAATTTGGTGTCGACACTCCTCCGAAATTCTGCATTGGTTCAACTTCAAACCTCCGCCATTTTCGGATCCCTTTGAACCATGATTTTTTCCATATATCATCGGAAAGATATATGTGTCTAGTTTGATTTCCAATAAGAAAAACTCAATTCCCATTCCTGAAGCTCAAGATATTCCTGTTTTTGTACAGCTTGTCCGTTTCGGTAAAACTGTCAGCTTTGGCCCAATTTCACTCGAAACCCCCTTTTTGTGTTTTTATTCCATTTTGCTCGTATCTTCCCACCTCCGAACTTATTCCTAACTTGTTATATCATGTTTATGTGTATGAATTTGCTCTTATATGCCTTTCATTTACCTTTGTTTGCATTAATTATGCACATGAACATGCCTTGGTGTATTTTAAGCATATGTTAAGTTATGAAATGCATTTCCTTGCACGAAATGAGTTTGAATATGAAACTTGCTTATGTGTTTGAATCTCTTACATAACTAAGAATATGCCATGCGTCTATATGGTTCATCCTCGAGTCTAAGTCTTTTATTTTGTCTTAAGTTTGTCTAGGTGCACCCGGGGTGGTGTTTCGTGATCCAAGTTGATTCCGTGGTGAATCATTTGTCTTGTTCTTGGCCACGTCGATGTAAGGTGAGGTTAGGTTATAGTTAAACCCTAATGAAATGTGCTTGTTTTCTACGCATGCGAACTATAACCGTACTTATATGTAAATACGTGCGAGATATGTAATTTTATGAATTTGTCGTATGTTTGCAAGTATGATACGCTATGTATGAGCCTATGTACGCTCGTTCGAATTTGATTTGATTTGTAATGTTTAGCAATATTAAACCACGCTTCAAACCGTGTGCCTCTTATGAGCCGGGAGACACGAGCTAAGGATTATCTTAAAGATTTGACACAAAGAGGTACGTAAAGCGTGGTTGTTGCAAGGTAAGGTATGTAATTTTAGTGTTTATGTAATGATATGTATATAATGTTTTGTAGTGGGGTTAAGTAATGTAATGAAATGAAATATATATGTACTGTAATAATAATGATGGGCCCCGGAGTTATGGGTAAGGGAGACCTGGGATGGCCATGGGGTCGCCGGTTATGACCCCTGTACACATCTCCACAGTTAGTTTGGATTACCCCTGATCTCACCAGGAGGTTTGGTGAGTGATGGAGATCCTGAGGGTTTGGAGTAACTTGCACTCCCCTCGACTGTAATGGATGGCTAGGGTCGCGCAACCCTTCCATCGCCTGAGAAGGAGGTTAATGTGTAAGTATGTGTTCGTTTGATTTTGTTTGCTTGCGTGATTAGTCGGAGGAGCCCAGGATAAGACTAGGTACTCGTACCCGCCGAGTTATATATGTATGCATGTTTGTTAAAGTTCGTTAACCGGGATAGACTCTTTAATAAGATAAAATATGGTATTTTGAAATGTTAAGATACTATATGAAATGATTTGTAACGTTTTGTATGTATGTTAAGATTGTAAATTAATTTAAGTTTGTTTTGTTTTAGTTTTGATTTTCTACGACCCATATATGTATGTATCACGGGAAAAAATTATTTGGCATGCAAAAACTATCCCTGAGTTCATCAATAATGTTATTTAAATGTACTATGCTCCTTTATATATATGTAGCATGCGTGTGTCGCCCCTCACTCAGTCGAGTTAAGACTGGCCCATCCCTCCTTATGTTTTAGTTGCAGGTTTGCTTTGGAGGTTTGTGCTAGGCGGAGTCTGTCAGTTTGTAGAGTCCGTTTTGAGTCGGGTCCTCTGTTAGTTTGCATTTTGCATTTTGTATTTGAACTTTTGTATAAGTATGTCTAAGTTTGTATGTTTCGATATGAATGATAATTATGTAATGGATATTATAATCGGGACAGGCTTCTAGGGAACAGAATGAACCCGTTATTTTTATGTTTTGATTGTATGAAACTCGGGACAGGTTAGGACAGGTGCTCGGATTTAGTTGAACCCGTATTCATTTTTGATTGAATTTTTATATGCTACGTTTTAGCTTCCGCATTTATACATTGTTTAAGTTGTTGTTCTTGAGGTCTACGTTCCGCGTAGCTAGGGAGTGTGTTTGTTGTCTTCCGTTCGCCTAGGCTTGGTTCATGTACGGGCTCTCCATCTCATATGTGAATTGGGCTTAGGTGCGGGGGATGTGGAGACCCTGCGTTCGGGGTGCTACATTGGCCCTCTTACGCTCAGTGCCATCTTCAACCAGCTTGGGAAGGTCAACGGACTTTTTGGTGGATCCTGTTTGGACTGCTTACTTGGGCTTGTGAATACGAGGAGAAAGGATGTAGCATTCCCGCGCTTCTTTAACGTTGCAAAGCACCTCACCTGTTCCCTTTGGAGTAGGGAATTTGACCTTCTGATGGTATGTTGAAATGACAGCCTTAAAGTCAACGAGGGCTGGACACCCAATGATGATGTTGTAAGGTAGATCCACTTCAACGACGACATACAAGACGCTCAAAGTTTTTCATTGTGGGATACGACCAAAAGAGGTGGCCAAGCGCATTTGTCCGCGAGGGATAATCCCGGAACCCCCAAAGCCGACGAGGGCTGTTCTGAGGGGTTCGAGGGAAGCGTTGGTTATGTTCATTTTTGAAACGTTGAGTAAGGGAGAACATTCACTGAGCTTCCACTATCAATTAAGACCCTCTTTACAATATGATTGTGAACATCTAAGCTAACCACTATGGGGCAGTCAGAGGTTTCACCGACCCCATGGGGTGTTACAATGTGCCTTAGGTCTTTTTCAGTGAATCCTACAGTCTCACTTTCTTTCGAATGCGAGGATTCTTCCAAGGAATACACCTGTTTGGGCCTTGAGGATCTCTAATCATAACTGCGGACGTGGCGGTGCCTGGAAGCATTGGAGTCTCCTCTCGAGGGTCCACCAGCGATCATGTTGATGACGGCGAAGTGTTGGTTCTCCAATTCGGTAGCTTTCTGCTTGTCGTGGTCACTTGTCTCTGGGAGATGGTTGCGCGGGCTCCTTGAGCGCGACCGGCTTCGCCCTCGGGCCCTGGTACGCTAGGCATAATACTCGTCGTACCTCTCGAGCACCCTTACAAACTCCTTCAGATGCCCCCCGATAATGAGCCTTTGAATCTCACTCTCGAACTGGCGGCATTCATTGGTGTCATGCCCCTTTTGCTTGTGGAAGGCACAGTATTTTCCTGACCGCTTCTGGGTCACGGTTTCTCTCATCTTGTGCGGCCTCTTAAATAACTTCTTGTCCGCCATGGAATAGACCTCTGCAATAGGTCTATTGAGGGGAATGCGCTCAAACCTTCGAGGGGGTGGGGAGCTTCTCTGAGCGGGAGCAGGGCTGCGGCGGCGGTTTCTGTTGGACTCCCCTCTGTCCTCCTGGCCTTTATCGGTGAGAGGGGTGTTGACAAGCTTTTGCGCCCTCGCGATGTACATGTCCTCGAGGGTGAAGAAAGAATCAGCTATGTCCCTTATTTCCATCAGGGAGCGTGGTTTCTTTTTTGCCACCTCCTCAACAAATTCCTTGCTGACATAGTTTTTCATGTTGATAGCCCCAAATAGCATATGTCTCAGGAAATCCATCGAGGGCCTTTCCACCTATAGGATTTATTTGTTGAACCTACCCATAAAGGACCTGAGGGTCTCGTTTGGTCCTTCTACCAGGCTATAGAGAACCGTGGAAGTGGGCGCCGGTGCCTTCAGAGAGTTGAAGTGGTTTAGGAAGGCATCAGTCAAATCCTCGTACCCTCGAATGGAGTGAGGGGGCAACTTCTTGTACCATTCTTGTGCCATTCCCACGAGGGAAGTGACAAAATCTTTGTCCAGTAATGATTGGAATGCTCATATAGGTGTATCAAGTGCACAAAGTGATCCAGATGCTCAGCTGGATCAGTGGTTCCGTCGTACCGGTTGACGGACGTAGGGATTTTACCTATACCGGCGCGGGCCATCAAAACTTCGTCAATGAGTGGTGAACCGCCTGTCAAAGGCCTGTGGTTCCCGCCCTCGTGGTCATGCTCTTCATAGTCTTCTTCCCTCCAGCGACAGGAGATTTGACTGCGTAGGTTGCGAGCGTCTCTGGCCTTGGACCTCTCATCCCCAGCATGGGGGACTTGAGACCGTGCTCGAGAGAGTTGCTCCACCATTTGCTGAAACCTTCGAGTTGGTTCTGGTCTGCAGCCAAACGAGGGTCATTTCCTTCCCTCCTACTTGTTCTTATGGTGGCCCTGGATTGGACCTCCTCTTCTGCATCTCCCATCGTCTGAGGGGCTTTTTCCTCCTCTAAGGGACGCTGTTCTTGTTCGTCCCTCGGGGGGGCTTCTTTCCCCTGTGCTGGTGGCAGTGGTGGTGGCTGAGCCCTCAGTACGTTCTGGGCTGCCATCAATGGATGAATTTGTAGGCCTCCCATAGGAGTGCCCATCTGAGTACCCATCCCCGAGGGGAAGTAAGCGGCGGTGAAGTGTTTCTAGGCATTTTGTGCTGCCTAAACTTCGCACTGAGCGTTGAGCGCCTGCAATTGTTACGGTATTACCTGTGGTATTTCCACTCCTTGTATTTCTTTGGGAATGGAGACTGGAAGTTGTAGTGTGCCCACTTGATAGGGTTGTACCATGGGCATCATGCCTGATATCACTCCGAGCATCATGCTAGGTTGCATATACATGTGCCCTGGTGGAGGCATCGTCATCGAAAATGCCCCAACATTGACGACATTGGTGGAGGGAACGAGTGTCACCCGAGGATCTGCAAAACCTCCAGCTTGGGCTCCGGCAACTGGCGTATTCCCATCCAATGGGATGTTTCTGGCTTGAGTAGCAGTGATATCAACGATGCTAGCTCCGCCTCCTGGGTTCTCATCGTTCACCGGGGGAACAACGCCCCTGTTGTCCAAGACTCCAGATCTTGTAGCTGTCACCATGATTGAAACTGTTGGTGTTACTCTTCAACTAGTTGATGGTGCAAGTACTTGGAAGAATCTGTTGAAGATGAAGGAGATGATGATGGTTTCCCACAGACGGCGCCAAAAATGATGGTGCAAGTACTTGGAAGGGATTTAAACGCCAATCACTTTAGAATTTGTTTGAGGAAGGGAAGACCATCACAGGCGTTTGAGCCTCGGGAACTGGGTTTCCAATGATGCGTGGGTTCTTCCAGCTAGGATAATACCAGAGATGATAAAATGTAATGAGCTTGGGGAAGACGAAGATGCAGAGGAAAAATGCCCAGTTCAATGTGCAGTGGGTGCGTATTTTGTGTAGGAAGTATGACTTAGGGAATGTGAATGTAAAATTCCCATATTTATATGTTAGGGGTAGGGTTGATTTGGTAAAAGTGATCGTGTGGTCCCAAACCCGCGTTGCCCTAGACATGTGGCAGCGTGTGATGGCATGAAAGTGACATCCCTGAATTATTCCCATGTACAGGTGTTAGTGGATGTCAGAGATTGGTGTGCGCACTACCTGGGTGTTCCAGTGACAGTTGCACAGCAGCTGTATGAGCATCGGGAGGCCTGGGGATCGTCACACGAGTGTAAGGACGCTGGAGTGTGTCCCAGGGATGACCTTGCCCGAGCGTCGGACGTTCGAAGGGAAGGATTGTTCAGATGGTCGTCCGAGCATTGGGACGCTCGGGGTGAGGCTTACGCTTTGAGGACCGCGTGAGTGCTACAAGGGACGCAAGCGTCAGGATGGTCTCGTGCGTGGAGCAAGTAAGGGATTCCTGTGCTTGCCGACGGTAGTCTTGAGTTGCAGTTGTTTCTGCGAGGCGATACTTCGAGCATTAGGTGGGACTTGGAGGAAGACCCACGCTCGAAGAATGGGCTCTGGGACTTGGGCGGCAAGGCTGCGGCGGATGGGTCGGGGCCGTTACCGCGAGCCTCCATTCACGAGCGTCTAAGCCCATGGGCTCCAAATTGATCTGAGCCGTCTAGATTTTGACACATATACAGGGATATTTCGAGCATGATTTGGGCCCATCAATATACACCCACATATCAATTAAATATAATATATATATTTATTAGTTTATTTTTGGAACAAAAAATAATAATAATAATATATACATATGTATATATATTTATAGTATCTATATACATTATAAATAATAAAGTATATAACATATTACATATTATCATATGTAACACCCCGATTTTCATTCAATCATCATGTGATATTATATGTTACTTTATAACTTTCATCATATCACTTGCCATATGTTTCTATATATTTATATGGATTATCAATTATATGAAATAAGTGATATAAGTGACCTAAGTGTGTTATATGATCATTAATTGCTCTCTTATGTGGAATTGTGTAATTAATTGCATATCATGCCTTGGAGATAATTGCATTATTTGTTAGAGATTATACCTAATTGCATTAATTTAAGCAAGTGAGGGACTTATATGCAAAAAGAGATGAATCACATATTTTTATGCCAACTTAGGATATATGATGTATTCTTCCACATAATTCCATTCATTTCTCATTTCATCCAAGAGAGAAAAATCACACACACACTCACCTAGCAAAAACCGACATTTACACCTCAAGAAGGGAAGGAGATTTCATCTCAAATTCAAGCTAGCTTTTAAGGAATTGAAGAGTTAGGATCATCATCAACAACATATTATCATTTCATCCATTCCCTCTTTGATTCAAGGTAGAACTTGATGGTTTTGTGAAATTCTTGTAGATGTGATTATGAAGGGTTTAGGGATTTGATGATAAATTCATGCATGTTGGGAGCTAGATGCATGCTTAGGAGTGAAAAGGAATGGAAATTACATGGAAACATGAAAGTTCATGAGGGTTGGAAGCATATGTATATTTATGGGGTTTCCATGATGATTCTTGCCTCTTGGAAAGGTCTATGTGTCTACTTTCATTCCCAACAAGCAAAACTCAATTCCCACTTCTAGAATTTAAGATATTACAGTTTTCCCACAACATGTGCATTTTCCCAAAATTGTCAATTTTCCTAAACTTCACCAAAACCTTTCATATTGCATTCTTTTCACTTCTTTGGCTCTCGTATGTAACTTATATGAGTTATAAACTTGGTTTAGTGATAATTATGTGCCTACTTGACATTCCTGGATTGTTATTGCATAATATATTGATTATGACTTTGCCGTGCGTCTTAAATGGTTCATACGGGTCGTGTCTCACGTACACACATTTATTTGTACAGACTAGCTTCCCCGTGACAAGGAGCAGGGCCGTAGGCCGTGACCTGCTTGCATTGTATCAGTAAAGGTGAGGTTTAATTGTTAATTGCAGGGAACTCGTACAACCTTACATGGATTTCAGGCCAAGTTGTATATCCTGTTACAAATCATGTACCATGTTACCGTGATTGAACCATGATCGTGTTATCGTGTTATCATGAATGGTGAAGGCTCACAACCTTCCCGTTATTGGAGTGATGTAGTTTATTGGAGTGATGGAGTATTGGAGTGATGTAGTTTATTGGAGTGATGGAGTATTGGAGTGATGGAGTATTGGTGTGATGAGATTATTGGAGTGATGGAGTTATTGGGGTGACGGAGTTCATGAAACTGATACGTGTGCCATTGAATTTCATGTTTACATATTAGTTTATAAATTGCTTGATATTGATAGTTATAACTTGCAGGTTATTTGCACTAATGTAATTAAGCTTCACTCAGTCTTTCGTAGACTGATGCCCCACCTTTCAGGTTGTTGCGGTCGTGTGCTAGGCGGGAGTCAGAGTCGTGTCAAGTCACCCAGCTGAGTCTAGCACTTCATACATTTCATGATATTGATATTGATATTTCCAGAGATAATACATTATGGTTATGGTTAACGATTGGAGACTTTTGCATGTAAATTATGAGAAATGATAATGTATTGATATACTGAGCTTACGGGTATTGGTTATATAACAAACTGATAATGTTAAGCTTCCGCTTTATTTTCTGCTGAATGTTGAGTTAGTCCCGCCTAGCTTGTTGTTTTATTTTATTGTCACCCGTTCGCTGCAGGTTGATTCATGTACGGACTATCCATTTCGTGTGTGGATCGGCCTGTAGTGCGGGGGTGTGGCAACGTCACGTGTAGGGGTGCTACATCATATATATTATATATATATATATATCACTTGTGCACCACCACCACGGCTGCACCACCACCGCACGCCACGCCGACCGACGCACCACCACTGTCGCATATGCCCTCAACAGTTTGTCTTCTTTTTTGTAGCAAATAAAATTAAAATTTATAATATTTTGTAATTATCTGATTTGCCCTCGATCACTTAGGATTCTTAAGTTCAAAAAACACATTTTGCTTTCACACCAAAGAGCCCTAGGAAGAATTCAACGCCCTCCACCCTCCGCTGCTGCATCCGCCTCTAGTCCCCTTCCCCAACAAATCTGCACTGTAAATCTTTCCGAGTGCGCCACTACACCTCAAAGAGGAGACCGAGGAGACGACGATCTGAGAGAGGCAGAGGGGTTGGGGGGGGGGGGGGGGGGGGGGGGTTGTGGTTGTGAGCAAAAGAGAAAAAGTGGTGCTGAGCGGCAATTCTTCCTCCCAGCGACAAATTTGCAGAATTGACGGGCCTTGGGGGCGGCAGTTCTTCCTAGGCAGCAGCAGATTTGCAGCATCAACAATGTTCCTTTTGATTTTTTCAATATTTGATTTTAATTTATATTTTAGTAATCTATTATTTAAAATAGTTATTGCATGATTTTTCTTTCGGATAAAACATTTTATATTAATTAAATATCTAATTAATTGCTTATTAAACATATAAATGATAATTCGAGGATACACCAAGATTTTATAATCTTTCTTTATTAAATTATTACAAATATATTATATTTTTCTCAAATATATTGTTGATTTTTTTTAATTTTTTTTTTCAATTTGCCATATATATATATATATATATATATATATAATTGACATGTGGGTGTATGAAATGGATGCCACGTAAGCAAAATTTGACATGTCATTGTCATTTGTAAAGAGTTCGGATACACATCAGCTATTTTTTTCATGTCAGCGAATTCCGACGAACTTAGTCCCAAAATTGACATATTTTTGGAGTTAGTGGACACATTTGTCGCCGGAGCTATTTGTGTCCTGAAAATGCTAGTGGAGGTCACTTAGTGTCCCTATTTTGCATTTTTCCCAACAAAATTTTTTAGCCTAGCTGTCATATTGATTCAAACAAACCAATTTTGTAAACATTTACATTTAAATGCATATGCAACTCATACCGGCTTAAATAGAGATATTCCAAAATTTTCTCTTAAAAAATATGAAAATTACATATAAAGTCATTTCTTTGGAGTTTAGGTCAATTAATGTACAAAATGACCTTTATACCCTTAATTTAAAATTTTTAAAACTAAAATTAAAATATTAAAAATTAATTTAATGTTAAAATAACTTTAAAATTAAATTTAATTTGAATATTTAACAAATAAATTTTCTTTTTGTTTTCTTTTTAATTTTTTTTAAAAAAAGCTGCTCTGGTTAAAATGGTCAATTTACTCATAAAACCAACAAAACCCGAATAGAATGAAACAATTTGTAATTTTTGAAACTCTTAAAGGTAGAGTTTGTAATATTTTCATTTAAGAGGGTGTGAATTGTAATTAGAAAATCTCATAAGGGGTATAAATATAAAAAACTCCATAAATATATAAGGAGTGTTTTGCAAACTATTTTGTTTTTAAATATAGTAAATAATCTTTATACTATTATATATATCACAACGTTCTTTCACCATAATTGTCGGTCGAAATAAAGTTGTGTTTTTTTTTTTTTTAACTTATTATTCGGTTGGAAAACTTCTTATCACCTGATCTAGTTAGAAACTTTTTATTATTTTATTATAAACAGAATTAATATTAATTAATCAATAATTTATTGTTGTCTCGTATGATTAAGCTTGAATTTTAATATTAATGCTCAAAGATCTTATATATTGTATGCATATCTTTCAAAAAGTAAAAATAAATTTGTTTTTGTCATTTGAATTATGCACTAGATTTTTTCTTTCATTATATCGTTCCTTTCTTTTCTCTCCTCTTCATGACGACACACACTACTTTAGTTTTTGGACACGCAATATTTCATAATTTTCAATGTAAGTTGTTTTCTTTTATTTTTTACATTATTAATTTTAATTTATCTTTTAGCTTATTACTTTCATTTATATTAGATTGTGACTTTCTGTTTTGTTTTGTGCCTTTTATTTTATTTTTTGGAATACTTTTACTTTTATCGTTTTGATTACATTCTATTTTTGCTTTTGTTATTATATAAGGAGTAAATTGCCGAAAACTACCTCGTGTTAGGCGAAAAGAACAAAAAAAACCCCAATTTGCTTTTGTTATTTTTTGCACACGGCCCCCTTCATCATTTCACTTAAATGCACAAGACTTCTCCACAGCAACCTAGCAGACAGTTTCCCCATATTCACCCACACTTTGGATTGCGAAATTTCGAAGGGAGAACGGAAGGATGAAGGAATATGGATATTTGAGAAAATAGAAGGGCGCAGCACAACCGCCCCCGAAGAAAAATTATAATTAAGTTAATAAGAGATAGTGAATCCAATAAAAAAAATTGACTTTCTTATGGGAATTGACAGAGACTTGGATGGGAGATATATCGCAGGGGAGACAGATAGAAAATTTAACACCACCAACCCAGGCACGACGGAGCTTTGGCAGTGTTATTGGCGGCTTGAATGGCGTGGCACTTCAGATGGAAAGGTCATCTTGGAAGAGGACAATGCCAAATGCCAATGTTATCCAACAACTCCAAAGTGATATTTCTGTATATATCATTTTGTCTTCTCATATTTGTGTCATGTTCGAGTATTATACGTCCGACTAAGTCCGAATCCTAATTAGAACATCAAATATTTTTTGAGCATCAAGAAGACCCTAGGTTTTAATTTTTTACTGACACGCCCTTGTATATATATGGATATTGATTTCTGGCTCAAACCCGTACCATTCTTACTCCTATATTCAAGAGTGATGAGACACAAATACATATAATAGCTCTATACGCGTTGTAATCCATTATTGATATGTACCGTGTACGAATCATAGTATTAAAAATACTATGTATGACTGATTATTGCAAGGGTAATTAAGCATTACTGACTAAGAAAAAAGATTGGCTCTTTCAGAAAGTTATTAATTATAACAGACTTACAAAGAAGACTTAGAGAAATCCTTCCACGTACGAAACCAAAACATAAGAATAGCAACATGCAACATCAATGCTTTCAATCTTCTATATAAACCCCAATTCCCTTTCCCCAAAACCACACAACAATCTATCTCCACGCGTCACAAACAAACATGAATTCCCCCCAAACCCTACTATCCTTACCTTTCCTAATTCTATTTATCTCCATAACACTCTCAATCACGTCCACCCAAACTGCCACCTTCGACATCACCAATCGGTGCCCCTACACCGTTTGGGCAGCTTTTTCGGCACCTGCCTCCCGAGGCAGTGGCCGCCGCCTGGACTCCGGTCAGTCTTGGCAGGTCAATGTGGCACCGGGCACCATCCAGGCACGTATTTGGGGCCGAACCAATTGCAATTTCGACCCTAACGGTAGGGGCCGTTGTGAAACAGGCGATTGCAATGGGGTTTTAGAGTGCCAGGGTTATGGCCAGGCCCCAAACACCCTGGCCGAATTTGCCCTGAACCAGTTCAGTAACTTGGACTTTTATGACATTTCTCTTGTCGACGGGTTTAATCTTCCCATGGAATTCAGCCCAACGACTAATGTTTGCCGTAATCTGAGATGCACAGCCCCGATAAACGATCAGTGTCCCCCCCAACTGCGGGCCCCAGGAGGGTGTAACAACCCTTGCACAGTTTTTCGTACAAATGAGTATTGTTGTACGAACGGGCCGGGCACGTGTGGGCCAACTCCGTTTTCGATGTTCTTTAAGGAGATGACAGGTGTCGAAGCCGTCAAAAATAATTAAAATACCTATTTAACGACTAAACACAGAGTATAGTATAAACAGGGTCGATCCACAAGGACTGGTTGATTTATTTCTAACAATTCCAAGTTATTCACGAAAAGAAACAATTAAAGAGGGGGGTTTTGGATTATTAAAACTAAAGTATGCAATTAAAATAAATAACAAGAATTAAAAACTAACTAAAATTAAACAAGTAAGATCACGTAGGATTAAATCAATCAAAGGGAAAATTACCTAGCCAGGGATATTCGATTCGAATTGTTATATTGATCATCGACTCAAAGATAAATTCAAGTTATTCAGACAGATTGGCTATAGTTGATAGAGACACTCGACTCAACCTCGTTTTTACTTAATTAATCGGATAACCTAGAGACACTCGACAGTTATCTTCCCTAACAAATTCACAACCCCTAGAGACACTCGACAGGATTTAATGAATTCGCAGCATTAAGAATCATAAAAACACCAACCCTAATCAACCAAGTCGTGACACACGCAAGATTTAAATTAGATTATCAAATCCCTTAGTGAACGAGGAATGTTATCGCTAAGACCCTGCCACTAATTTACCACAATTTATCAATCAACTTTACTACACTTCAAGCATCATGAATGGCTATATGCAAATTAAACAACCTAGAGATCGTGCACTATCCCGAAATTGCCTAATCACAATAAACACGAAACACGGAGATAAGATAAATGCCTAAATAAACATAAATTAATAAAAACGTTTAGGTCTCACAATATCCAAACCGAATCTTAATCCCTAGCTAGATAATTAAAAACTTAGCTACTAAAATTCATAAAAACAATAAAGAAATTCTTTAACATAAATAAACTAAATTGTCTAAAGAAGAAGAGAGAAATAAAAAGGAAGTAAGATGAATGTTGGTGAAGCTCGCAGAACTCCCCGAGTTGCTATCTGTGTCGTCCCCCTCAAAAGCTGCTGTATAAATATAGGAATAAATCCGAATCCTCATGCAATTAGGATTTACGTCGTGCTCTCCAAGAATCATCTGGTAGACCTTCTTAGCTTCCAATGTCCAACAAATTGGACTTCTTCTATTAAGTTCCAACCACGGCCCACTACAAAGCCAACTGGGCTCAATTAATTCCATGCCTGCATGCGGCCCACTAGCAATCAAAGCACTCCAATTCCATTCTCCATGAAATCCAAATCTTCTCAATTGCTTTCTTCCCATCAAAACAACGTGATGGGCCTGATCCTTCAATTTCCAAAATAATCCCACATAAAAAGTCACCAAGTCACGCCAAGTCCATCTCCATTTTGGGCACTAAAAATTCAATTCTTGCATGCAATCTATTTGATGATAAATGCGATCCAACCTTCCAAATTAATTCCCAAAAACCCATTCACGTGCAA
Organism: Lantana camara; assembly: GCA_037501455.1. Classification (NCBI taxonomy): domain Eukaryota; kingdom Viridiplantae; phylum Streptophyta; class Magnoliopsida; order Lamiales; family Verbenaceae; genus Lantana; species Lantana camara. Next base: position 92,917,531 of record CM074857.1, on the reverse strand, counting down.
GCATGCAAAAGCTAAAGCCCAAAACATCTCCACTTTCTTCCCAATTGCTTAATCCTTATGCAGTAACAAGCACGCTCCATACCAATTTTTCAGCCTCTGCTCGTTTGCATTGGTTTGGGGTCTAAAAACGACCTAATTTGCTCCAATTTCGTACTCGAACCCCGAATCTACAATATAAACAACAAAGCATCAATTCCTTCTCAAAATAATATCAAATCAAGCACAATTCAGGGTAAAACTCAATTATAAAAATAATGAATTAACGAATTATCAAATCCCCCCACACTTAAATCATGCATTGTCCTCAAGGCATAAGAAAAATCAAGATCTAGAGTAAAGAGGACTTCCCTGAAGTTCGGGCTGGGCAAATAGGATCAGCAGTTCTGGTCATGTAAATTTCCCGTTTAATTTGAAATTCTGGAAGTGGCGTGGGTGTTAGGCATGGTCACGCCTAAGGGTCATGTTAGCAGAAAATTGACAGCAGTTATCAGCAGCAGATCAGCACTATCTGGGCCAAGTTACACGCTTCTGCAAGACAGAAAAGATCAGCGAATCAACTCAAACATCACGAGAACTGAAAAAAAACAAAAGAAAAAGAAACTGAGGGAAGAAAAAGACGCCTAAACCGCCAAAACTTGGGTTGCCTCCCAATAGCGCCCTTGTTGTATGTCTTAGGCTCGACAAGACTTTTTAAAGTGCTACTCAAATGGAGGTACACCCTCCATACAAATCCCCTCGACTGTGTGGAGCCGAATCTTCTAGTCCATTGCGGCCTCTAGTTTGGGGATGGTAATTCGTAGAGGTTCGCAACATGACTTGATACTTCCTCATCAAAGACTCCATCAACCGTTTGTAAAAATATTTACCCCGATCACTAAGATTCCTGAACTCGAAAAAGATATGAGATCTGAGGAAGGTAGTAGTTAAATAATCAATAATATCAACATACCAGCGCGTGACCTCAGAGCGTGGCCACGCCTTATGGTCACGTGTCCCGAAAAACTGCTCATCCAGCAATTCAGCTCGTGTAGGCTTTGAATCTGCAAATTTTCCTCCTCCCTTGAAGGTATAAATCAGATTATCCAAAAAATTCTTGAGTTCCTCAATAGGTGCCTGTTTCGGCTTACTCTCAAAATTTTCAACTACCCAATTTTGAATGGATTCAAAACTTAGCTTTTCCACATTGTTAGGCTCAAAATTTTCATTACTTGAGTTTTCAATCACATCACCACTAAAAATACTAGATAATTCATTAGGATATTTTTTTGACTCATAAATATTAAATTTTGCAATATCACCATCAAATTCTAGAGTCAATAAGCCTTCTTGAACATCTAATTTAGCATTAGCAGTACTGAGAAAATGTCGTCAAAGTAAAATATCAGAAGTACTCAAAGAACTTTCATCCTCCATATAAATCACATAAAAATCAGCTGGAAAGACTAATCCATCAACTTGCACGAGTACGTCCTCTAATACTCCATCTGGATACACAATAGATCGATCAGCGAACTGAATTGTGATACCTTGGTCTCCGCACTTAGGAGGTAATTTCTTTTGTAAAACAGCGGAGACATTCTCTCCAACACTCAGGATTTCATTACCTTTTAGTTTCCGTTTGTTGGTGCAGTGTTCCTTAAGATATTTCTCATGTTGTGGGATTTGTTGAATAGCATCCAACAAAGGAATATTGGCTTCAACCTTCCGAAAGGTCTCAAATATACTTTGCTCCTCCTTCTCTTTTCTTGCTTGGATCAGGCGCTCTGGAAACGGAGGTGGTTCCACCCATGGCTTAGGCTGGACTTTAATTTCTGACTCTCTGTCGCGACTGGAGCCTAAGACGTGGTCACGCTTAACGGTCATGTCGCTCGTCTGATCAGTTTCTGCTCTGTTCTGGCGAGTTTTGGTCTTCTCCACTGGGGGAGGCAGTTCCTTATCACTTAGGATCGTGATTGCACTCAGGTTTTGCCTCTGATCCTCCGTTTGTGATTGAAGTTTCCGTTGATTCTCTATTCTGCTCAATGAGGCTGCAATTTGACACAATTGGGTCTCCAAGTTCTTAACTGAGGTCTCCAAGTTTTCAATCTGATCAGCTTGTGGGTTGAAAGGTGGGTACAGTTGAGGGATTGGTTGTTGGGGTTGTGGAGGTGTAGGTACGAAGTTTTGGAAGTTTGGTGGATTCGGTGCATAACTCATAGTGGGGTGATCATACCATCCGGTATTGTACATGTTGGAGTATGGATTGTACATCGAAGGTTGATATCCGAATGGGTCCACATTTTCGAAAGGGGATTCTTGAAGGGATGGACACGCGTCGGTGGGATGCAACATGCTCGCACACAATTGACAGACCTTCGCTACTTGGGGTACACCTGCACCAAGGTTAGAAGCCAAAACACTTATCATGTTCTTAAGTTCATCAAAAGGTGAAGAGTTGACCTCGTTAACCTGTTGTGGAATGTTTGCATAATTGTTGAACTGTTGTGCATTCGCAAACATTGTTGGATGATCGTCCTTTCCGTGAATGCTCCTGTTCATGAAAAGAAATAAAATCGATTAAAAACACAGTCCCCGACAACGGCGACAAAATTTGACAGGTGTCGAAGCCGTCAAAAATAATTAAAATACCTATTTAACGACTAAACACAGAGTATAGTATAAACAGGGTCGATCCACAAGGACTGGTTGATTTATTTCTAATAATTCCAAGTTATTCACGAAAAGAAACAATTAAAGAGGGGGGTTTTGGATTATTAAAACTAAAGTATGCAATTAAAATAAATAACAAGAATTAAAAACTAACTAAAATTAAACAAGTAAGATCATGTAGGATTAAATCAATCAAAGGGAAAATTACCTAGCCAGGGATATTCGATTCGAATTGTTATATTGATCATCGACTCAAAGATAAATTCAAGTTATTCAGACAGATTGACTATAGTTGATAGAGACACTCGACTCAACCTCGTTTTTACTTAATTAATCGGATAACCTAGAGACACTCGACAGTTATCTTCCCTAACAAATTCACAACCCCTAGAGACACTCGACAGGATTTAATGAATTCGCAGCATTAAGAATCTGATACATTGCATATTTAGTAATGTGTTTTGCTTATATTATCGCTTATGCCCCCGAAAACTTAGATTAATTTTGGAAGTTGGCTGATTATTGTGATTTTAACTGCCATGATAGGTTTTTTAGGTATTTTGCTATGGCAAACGTGTGGTAGCTACCAAGGAGTAGAAGTTTGGGCTTCCATGAGGAGAAAATTCGGCCCAACTCAAGCATCCAAACTTTGGGAATTAAAATGGTTAAGTGGAGGCCCACTAATGATAAGTCCAAGTTCACACAAGACCAAATTTGTGCATAAAACCAAATGTCTGTAACGTCCAAAGCTTGGTTTATGAAGAGAATTAAAATCTTAGAGAGTGGGGAGCAGCACGTTCGGCAGTGTTAGGAAATAATTACTTTGAGAATTAAAAACCCACTTAATGGCTAGAATGGGGCAAGGACGTGAGAACATGGGAGGAAGGCAGCAGTTCCACCTTGTGCTATTTAGTGGAGAGAAAATCATGCATCAGGGGGGCACGACACAACTTCAGACGATTTTCATCAGCACGCAGCAGCTCTAATTCGTCCAGGAAAAACGAGCATCAATAGTTTTATCTCCTTTCCTTCCTTTTTATTTTTGTTTGAGTACTATGTTATTTCTAGAACTTGGTTTGTTTAATTTCGTTATGAGTAGCTAATTTACTTTTTAGTTGGGATTTTCCAAAGCATGTATCAGAATATGTGAGACAATTTGTTTTGGGTTGATTAATTAAGTTATCCGTTTTATTTCCGAATTCACGATATTGTGTTTGCCTTGATTCTTTGACTTAAGAGCTCAAGTCTTAGGATTAGCCATTCACATAAAGCTAGTTAATTTATTTGGTGGAGTCTAACCGGATAATTAACGAAGTAGCAGTCAACACTAGGTTGTTAAGTTCGGCTGATTTTGTGTTGTGGAATATTACCGTCTAATTAGGCGAAGTAGGAGTTTCTACCTAGTCGGTTAGGGTTAGTGTTTCTTTAGTTCGTAAAGCAATTGGTTAATTGAATCTTTGAAGGAGTTTCTGAAAAGGTTATTAGCTAATTAGGGAGTAGTCTTTAGGAGTTTCTTCAGGCTACTCTAAAAATACGAAGAAACGAGGGAGCCTAAGGTAATTGGTAACTATAGCTAACCTAACAAAGAATTAATCACCCTGTCCGTGATCATAGTCAGATGCATGCGTAGGATAATCCCAGCTATTCATCATTCACTGAGTTAGCCTAAGTGTCAGCTGAGTTAATTGTTAATCTTTCGTCTATTTAGTCAGATTTACTCTTGTTTATTTAGTTTCTTTATTAGTTCGGTTAAAAATCTCAAAACTCTCCCCCCTATTTTAATCGTTTTTTTGGCATATTAAAAGGTTACAAACTCGTCCAATCCCCGTGGATCGATACCCGTTGCCACTATTCTACGTTTTAATTGTGTGCAATATTCGGGATCTATTATTGGTGGTTACGACTTCCATCAATTTTTGGCGCCGTTGCCAGGGACTTGGTTTTTAATTGACTTTGTTTCTTTTCTTATGCCTAGGAACCTTCGTTCGGGACAACTCGTTGCATACGATCCCGAGATCGAAAAGACCGCTAAGAAGATTAGGAAGTGGACAAGACAAAGGAAAGAACAAGCAGCAGTTGGTGAAAGTTCGAGTCTATTTGAATTGGGTTCGGACATTGAAGTTGAACAGCAGTTAGAATTTGAAGAACAGACTGTCAGTGAACCTGACAGTGATCACGGTCAGGATATGGCTCATAACGGAACGCTTCGTGAGCTTGCCCGACCAACTGAAGCTCAACAACCACTGTGCATAACCTTTCCAGCACTGCAAGAGGGCTTCGAACTGAAGTCAGGTCTCATCCATTTGTTGCCCACTTTCCGTGGTTTGGAAAATGAAGATCCGAATAAACATTTGAAAGAATTCCACCTTGTGTGCACATCCATGAAGCCACACAACGTCACGGAGGATCAAATTAAGCTTAGGGCCTTCCCATTCTCATTGCAAGATGCAGCTAAGGATTGGTTGTATTACTTACCTTCGGGTACGGTCACTACTTGGGCTGAAATGTCGAGGCAATTTCGAGAGAGGTACTTTCCAGCTTCTCGTGCAACTAACATCAGGCGAGAAATTTGTGGAGTTAAACAAAAAGATTCCGAGAGCCTCTATGAGTATTGGGAACGATACAAGAGGTTGCTAGCAAGTTGCCCTCAACATGGAATTTCGGATCAATTGGTTATCCAATATTTCTATGAAGGCTTGACTCCGATGGAACGCCGAATGATGGATGCCGCAAGTGGTGGAGCTATCGTTAGCAAGACTCCCGCCGAAGCTAGAGAGCTTATTTCTACTATGGCTGCAAATTCTCAATAATTTGGAGCTCGAGAGGACATCCCTCGAAGGGTGAACGAGGTAACTCTTAGTCCTCTTAATAAAATTGAGTCTTTACTAACAACCTTGGTGCAGAAAATGAATGTAGGTACTAATCCACCCTCGAGAGTATGTGGCATTTGCACTAGTCCCGAGCACCCAACCGATGCGTGCCCTACACTCCATGAGGAGACGACCGCGGATGTAAATGCCATGGATTTTCAGCAGAGAAAGTTCGATCCTTATTCGAACACTTACAACCCCGGATGGAAGTACCACCCGCATTTAAGCTATGCCAATAATCAACCAAATAATCAGAATTTTCGTCCACCGCCTCCACTGCAGCCAAGACCACAACACCCTCAGGGTTCAGGTAGGCCTCTTAGTGAAATTATTCGTTTGTTGGCCACTAATTCCGAGAAATATCAACAGGATACGACGAACAGGATTCAAAAGATAGAGGACACTATCAAGACCATGGAGACTCATATGGGACAAATTGCCTCTTCGGTGAGTAAATTGGAGACCCAAGGAAAACTCCCGTCGCAAACCCACGACCCTAGACACAATGTGAGTGCGGTTGTGTTGCGAAGCGGGAAAGAATTGCAGCCTCCAGTGGACAGGATTTCGAAAAGGGATCAGATGCAAGCTTCTGATACAGAAACTGAAAAAGAAATTGAGAAGAATCCTGCCAGTGATCACGGACAGACTTCCAGCCAGGCTGAAATCACTCAGAAGCCTAAACCCCTGGTAGTACCACCACCATTCCCTCAGAGGTTGGCTCAGAACAAGAAAGATAAAGAGGATAAGAGCATCTTGGCTCTTTTCGAAAAAGTTGAAGTAAACATTCCACTTCTCGAGGCCATCAAACAGGTTCCACGCTACGCCAAATTCCTTAAGGAATTATGCACCAATAAGCGTAAGTTGACAGGTAATGAGAAGGTGAGTGTTGGTGAAAATGTTTCAGCCGTCTTACAAAGGAAATTACCACCTAAGTGTCGAGATAGAGGTATGTTTTCTATCCCTTGCAAAATTGGTAATATTGGTATTGGTAAGGCTATGTGTGATTTGGGAGCTTCTATCAATGTGATGCCTATGTCCATTTACACTTCTTTGGGTCTTGGTCCATTAGCTCATACCGGGGTTATTATCCAATTAGCCGATCGTTCGCTTGTTTATCCCGAGGGTGTCTTAGAAGATGTTTTGGTACAAGTGAATGAATTAATTTTCCCCGCCGATTTCTTTGTTCTTGATATGGAAAAGGATAGTTCTACTAAGTCTTCGGACATTCTATTGGGTAGACCTTTCCTTAGCACGGCTAAAGCGAAAATAGACGTTCATAGTGGTTCTTTAACTTTGGAGTTTGATGGTAAAATGGTCAAGTTTAATATGTATGATGCTATGAAACATGTTGATGATGTGTCTTGTGTCTACAATGTTGATATCATAGATAACTTGACTAATAAAGTGTTTGCCTTGAACCATGATGATGAATTGGACTATGTCTTGTACCATAGCTTGTCTGTTGATAAAATAAAGAAATTTGATGATAAATTCAAACTTTCTGAAGATATGCTTGAGATAATTTATGCTATGGAAGTTCTCCAAGTTACAAGTTCTAAATTTGTACCTTTTGAGCTTAATCGGTCTGAATCTAAACTTTTACCTTCTGTTTTGCAGGCCCCTAAGCTGGAACTTAAGACACTGCCGCAACACTTGAAGTATGCATATCTGGGAGACAAAGAGACACTGCCAGTGATCATAGCCAGTACGCTCAACAGTCTGGAAGAGGAGAAATTGATCAGAGTTCTTCGGGAGTACAAACAGGCCATTGGATGGACCATTGCTGACATCAAAGGACTCAGTCCTTCCACGTGCATGCATAAAATCATTTTGGAAGAAGGTGCCAAACCACGCCGTGAAGCACAACGAAGACTCAACCCACCAATGATGGAGGTAGTGAAAAAGGAGATCATCAAACTCCTTGATGCAGGTATGATCTATCCGATATCCGATAGCGAGTGGGTAAGTCCAGTTCAAGTTGTGCCCAAGAAAATGGGAATTACGGTTGTTGAAAACAAGGATGGTGAGTTAGTTCCTACTAGAGTTCAAAATGGTTGGAGGGTGTGTATGGATTATAGAAGTCTTAATTCTCTTACTAAGAAAGACCATTTTCCCCTCCCCTTTATTGATCAAATGCTCGAACGATTAGCTGGGAAAACTCACTATTGTTGTCTTGACGGTTATTCAGGGTTTTATCAGATTCCGGTGGCACCCGAAGACCAAGGAAAGATAACTTTCACATGCGCATTTGGGACCTTTGCGTTTAGGCGAATGCCCTTTGGACTTTGCAACGCGCCGGCCACCTTTCAAAGGTGCATGGTAAGTATATTTTCTGAATATGTTGAGCAAATTATTGAGGTATTCATGGACGATTTTACGGTTTATGGAAACTCTTTTGATGAATGCCTCAATAATCTTGCTACAATATTGAAACGTTGCATAGAAACGAATTTGGTCTTGAATTATGAAAAGTGTCACTTCATGGTCGATAGAGGTTTAATTTTGGGGCATATTGTTTCTGCACATGGTATTGAAGTTGATAAATCTAAAGTAGATGTCATTAAGTCCTTGCCTTACCCCGCGAGTGTGCGGGAAGTACGTTCCTTTCTTGGACATGCAGGTTTTTATAGGCGGTTTATTAAGGACTTCTCAAAGATCACCAAACCATTGTGCAAGTTGCTCCAAAAAGATGTGAAGTTCGAGATTGATGATGAATGTAAAGCTTCTTTTGACTTGTTGAAAGAAAAATTGATTTCGGCCCCGATCATTCAACCACCGAATTGGGAGTACCCGTTCGAAATCATGTGTGATGCAAGCGATTATGCCGTAGGAGCTGTACTTGGACAAAAGATCAACAAGAACTCTCACGTGATCTTTTACGCCTCGAAGTTGCTAGACAATGCCCAAAGCAACTACACTACTACCGAAAAGGAGCTATTGGCAATTGTTTATGCTTTAGATAAATTCCGTCCTTATTTGCTTGGTACTAAAGTTGTTGTGTATTCTGATCATGCAGCTTTACGGTATCTTCTCACCAAAAAGGATGCGAAACCAAGGCTCATTCGATGGATTCTACGCTTACAAGAGTTCGACTTGGAGATAAGAGACAAGAAGGGATGCGAAAATCTGGTAGCTGATCATCTCAGCCGAATTCCAGTACTTAAGCCAGATTCTCTGCCTATCAATGATGAATTTCCAGATGAACAACTTTTTGCTGCTCAAGAATCCTACCCGAGGTCACAGACAGGTTTCCTGACTCCCTGGTATGCTGATATTGTTAATTTTTTAGCTACTGGTGCTTTTCCTGATCATTTGTCTAGGTCTGAGAAAGATAAAATCAAGTCTGATTCTAAACACTATATTTGGGATGACCCTTACTTGTGGAAAATAGGCACCGATCAGATTATTAGGCGTTGTGTAGCTGAGAATGAAATGAACTCCATACTAGAGTTTTGCCATGCTTATGACGGTCACTTCGGTCCTAAACGAACAGCTCATAAAGTGTTAGAAAGTGGATTTTTCTGGCCTACACTTTTTAAGGATGCATATTTGTGTTGCAAAAGTTGTGCTAATTGTCAAAAGACAGGAAATATAGGCCCAAAAAACCAAATGCCTCTTAATCCTATACTTATTTGCGAAATTTTTGATGTGTGGGGTATGGATTTTATGGGTCCTTTTCCTTCGTCTTATGGTAATTTATACATCATTCTTGCCGTTGATTATGTGTCGAAGTGGGTGGAAGCAAAAGCCACCCGAACTAATGATTCTAAAGTTGTTGTGGATTTTGTTAGGTCTCACATTTTTGTCAGGTTTGGAATTCCTCGAGCCATAATCAGCGATAGGGGCACCCATTTTTGCAACCGTACGGTCGATGCGCTTTTCAAGAAGTATCATGTGACCCATCGTACGTCCACGGCCTATCATCCACAAACAAATGGCCTCGCCGAAGTCTCGAATAGGGAGATCAAGTCTATTCTGGAGAAAACGGTTAGTCCTAACCGTAAAGATTGGAGTTTGAGACTCGATGATGCACTTTGGGCCTATAGGACGGCGTACAAGACTCCGATCGGTATGTCACCTTATAGAATGGTCTTTGGGAAAGCTTGCCACCTCCCGGTTGAGCTAGAGCATCGAGCTTATTGGGCGATCAAGAAGTGTAACTTTGGCTTAGAGGAGGCCGGGACGCACCGAAAGCTTCAATTGCAAGAGTTAGAGGAAATTAGAAATGATGCCTATGAAAATTCCAAAATATACAAGTCTAAAACTAAGGCATTTCATGATGGGATGTTGTCTAGGAAGAGTTTCGAAGTCGGACAAAAGGTGTTGCTTTATCAATCCAAATTGAGACTTTTTCCTGGCAAATTGCGATCAAGATGGTCTGGTCCGTATGTTGTGACTAAAGTCTTTCCACATGGAGCTGTGGAAATTGGGGAAATTAATACGGATAAGACATTCAAGGTGAACGGGCATCGACTTAAGTCATTTTACGAGGGATTCGAGCCACACACGGTTGAAAAGATGAATCTAGAGGATCCTCCTCTAGGAACTTGAGTGTGAAATCAAGAACTCGTCGAGTCCCCGACGTTAAACAAGGGCGCTGTATGGGAGGCAACCCATATTTCTTTTCCCTTGCTTTCGTTTCCTTTGTTCTTCGTTTTCTTTCTTTGCTCGTTTCCCTTGCCCATTGTAATGTCTTCTTTTCGCGTGTTTTCAGATGAATGGGAAGCTGGATTATTTGGATAAATGTGTGGGGGAGTGTTCCAGGTTGATTAATTTTCGGATTGGGTGATGCAAAAGACTGGTGAACTTGGTTTAACGCTACTGTGAGGATACCTGTCTGAAGTCACGGGCAGGGTTCTGGACCCAGTTTTACAACAAAAGGAGCCCCAACCCTTACACTAACCCTGACCCGCGACCCGCTCCGCTCACCAAACCGACCCGCCCCATCTCCTCATCCTAACACCCACTTTAGCAGCTTTTTCCCCCAAATTCCCCTAATTCACTCACTACAAGCTCCATATCCAAAACCCTAGACTCCGTCCGGCCATGGGGAACGGGATGATCCACCGCCCCGGAAAACCACCGCTCCAACTCGGCGGCGACACAACCCCACTGCATCCACCGCCAGTCCCTTCACGCCGCAGATCCGCCCGGCTCCGCCCTCACAGCTCTCCGCCCGCCGCCGCTTCCCCTCCACCTGTCACGGCGGCTGATGTCACTTCTCCTCCACCCACCTCCGTTCCAAGCGCCGGCGATCTGAGCCAAGGCACCATCACCACGTCGCCGCCCTCCTCACCTGACCGAATCACGAGCTCGTCGTCCCTCTCCAGTGCACAGCAACAGCCCCTCCCCGATTCCGCCGCCATCACCTCCGTTCTTTCTCCCCCCATCGGCGTCGCTGGTCCCTCACGGAAGAGACGCGCCGCACGCGCACCCCCTGCACAGAAGCGCCGCCGTGCTTCCACCGCCGTCTCTGATGCCGCACCACCAGCTCCGCCGCGTCGCGCCTCCGCCCGCCTCCGCCGCATGCCCACATCACAACAGGCCACATCCTCCACCCCTGTTCTTGCACCGGCATCCCATTCCGACAATGTTTCTCGCACGACCTCTCACGGGACTTCTTCTCCGAGCTCTACTCCTAGTTCCGCCGCCCCTGTTCACGGCGATGAGTCTCTCTCAGGCCGTGATTCCATCAACGGTGAACCCCCACGACAGCCTTTCAATCCCGCCTTGGATCCGACCCTACACATTCGTCACCGGGGCAGTGATGTTCACATTGTTCCAGCGCTGACATTTCTGCAGGAAATTGGTCACCTCAATTTTGAGAGTGAAGCTCATCAAGCTCGTCTTCGCCGCCTCCCGAAACGAAAGGTAATTCGAGGTAAAATGCTACATACTCCAACCTTGGAAACCTTGAATATTCATGATAGAGTTATGGAATTGATTGATGGTATTGGTTGGCGTTCTTTCTTTATGCTCGATTGCCCGATTATCTATGAGTTGGTATATGAATTTTTCTGCACTTTCAAGTTTGATAAGCATGCCAATTTGGATGTTAATTCTCCTGTGATTTCTTATCGTGTGCTTGGGCAAAATTTTGAGGCTTCTATCACTGATATTAATGCAGCTTTAGGTGTTGATAGGACTGATCCCACTTCTGTGCTAAGTGTTTGTGGATACCCTCCTGATTTTAATGTGAAAACAGCCTGGACTTTGTTAACAGGACGCCCTGGGCATGATTATTCTGATTCTAGTTGTGATAGGCACCTTATTGACCCGGCTTTGCGTTATTTGCATAGATTTATTGCTTACTCATTTTCCGGTCGAACAAAAGGTGCACCCACAGTTACACAAACTGAATTATTTTTCTTGTGGGCTATGGTGACTAACACTAAAGTGAACTTGGGATATTGGGTTGTTACTGCTTTCAATTATGCACTTGCATCCTCTCGTTCACTTATTATGGGGCATGTTATTACTCGTCTTGCTGCTTTTCACAATTTGATTGACACCACAGCCTTAGGGAATCACGTTGCCCGACCTTTGGACTATCTTGACTTGTTATCGCTTGATTTGATGATGTTGTTAGTCCGTGTAGATGGTGTTGTCTCTATGACCCCTGCAGGTGTTAAAGCTCCGGTTCGTGTATTTCACACGGATGCTCGTCGGCGCCGTGCGCCTGCTGTTGTCTCACCTCCGACCACCGACGAGCGCATTGCGCGTTTGGAAGAACGTATTCCTGTTATTGAGGAGCAGCTTAGTACTCTCCTTACTCTCGTTCGGGAGCTCCATCAACGCCGCTGAGCGGCGTATCACACCCCCCGGGTTCAGGGAAGTCCTCGGTTTTTCATTTCTGCTTTCCTTTATGTTGAGGACAACATGCGTTTAAGTGTGGGGGGGGGGGGGGGGGGGGTGTCCTAGGGCTATGTGAGATAATTTTTGGGTATTTTGAACACGGCTAGGGGCTGATAATTTTGAGCATTTAGGACTGATATGCTACATGTTTTTTTATGATATTTGGCTGTGAGTTTTGCTGCTACTGTTGATGCTGTTGCAAGTCTGTCATTCTCATGCTCTGTCCTTGTTTGAAATAGCATAGAATTGTCTACTATGGCATTATATCCTCTCTAATGAACTTCTGACAGCTTCTTAGTTGTGGTGGATTTGATTTTTGAGAAGGAAACTGAGTTTGAACCTTTGATTATTTATGATTCGCATGACATAGAGTTGAGTTTGTTTGACACTTGACATAGCGGGAATTGTATGAGCTTGAGCATAAAGAAATGAATTAAATGTTGTGTGCTCTAAATTGGAACCATGCTATGATTGAACCTTGTCTAAAGTGAGTAGTTGATTTAATATCTTTTAAATTTTGCAAGAATGTTGAGAAACGGTAGATTGGTGTTGAGCTAAGTTATGTTTGACTTGATAAGTATTTAGTGTGAGGGGGAGCTTGCGAGGGGCCAACTAGAGAAAGGTTGGTCAGTAGAACTCGCGCGACTATTCCTCTGGCCTTGGAAGAATTCCAAGTCATTAAAATCCATGAGTAGGGCCGTATCTTGCTAATTCGGCCGCTCTTGAAATTGTTTTCCCAACACTTAAAGGGATAAACAACTGGAGTTTGCTTGCTTTGCGAAAAACTCAGAAAAGAAACGAGAAAAAAAAGAGAGAAAAGCAGTACTGAAAAAACAAAAAGAAAAATTGCTGAACAAAAAAAACAAGAGAAGAAGAGATATATTGAAAAAATACTTGTGAAAAGCTCTCTAGGAATTTTAGGTTGCTTATCTAGAAAGGTGTAACTCGGCTCATCACCATATCTTTGGTATTCTTTAACATGTGCGCAAAATTGATTGATATTCGATTAAACTAACTGCTTTATACTTGTTTCCTTTGTTTGCATTGGATTAATGAACTTGAACTAATCATGCATGATTATAATTGAAAGTCGAGCTCATACGTTCTTGCTTTGGAAAGTTGATTTCAAATTCGGCTTTGTGATTATGTTCGTTGTAGATGGTCTTTGGTGACAACGAATGTTTCCTAGTTTACACAACGGACTGCTGAAGTTGGGATTTAGAGTGTGATTTTGGCCTTCGTTCTGTGTTATGCTTAGGGACAAGCATCGCTTAAGTGTGGGGGAATTTGATACATTGCATATTTAGTAATGTGTTTTGCTTATATTATCGCTTATGCCCCCGAAAACTTAGATTAATTTTGGAAGTTGGCTGATTATTGTGATTTTAACTGTCATGATAGGTTTTTTGGGTATTTTGCTATGGCAAACGTGTGGTAGCTACCAAGGAGTAGAAGTTTGGGCTTCCATGAGGAGAAAATTCGGCCCAACTCAAGCATCCAAACTTTGGGAATTAAAATGGTTAAGTGGAGGCCCACTAATGATAAGTCCAAGTTCACACAAGACCAAATTTGTTCATAAAACCAAATGTCTGTAACGTCCAAAGCTTGGTTTATGAAGAGAATTAAAATCTTAGAGAGTGGGGAGCAGCACGTTCGGCAGTGTTAGGAAATAATTACTTTGAGAATTAAAAACCCACTTAATGGCTAGAATGGGGCAAGGACGTGAGAACATGGGAGGAAGGCAGCAGTTCCACCTTGTGCTATTTAGTGGAGAGAAAATCATGCATCAGGGGGGCACGACACAACTTCAGACGATTTTCATCAGCACGCAGCAGCTCTAATTCGTCCAGGAAAAGCGAGCATCAATAGTTTTATCTCCTTTCCTTCCTTTTTATTTTTGTTTGAGTACTATGTTATTTCTAGAACTTGGTTTGTTTAATTTCGTTATGAGTAGCTAATTTACTTTTTAGTTGGGATTTTCCAAAGCATGTATCAGAATATGTGAGACAATTTGTTTTGGGTTGATTAATTAAGTTATCCGTTTTATTTCCGAATTCACGATATTGTGTTTGCCTTGATTCTTTGACTTAAGAGCTCAAGTCTTAGGATTAGCCATTCACATAAAGCTAGTTAATTTATTTGGTGGAGTCTAACCGGATAATTAACGAAGTAGCAGTCAACACTAGGTTGTTAAGTTCGGCTGATTTTGTGTTGTGGAATATTACGGTCTAATTAGGCGAAGTAGGAGTTTCTACCTAGTCGGTTAGGGTTAGTGTTTCTTTAGTTCGTAAAGCAATTGGTTAATTGAATCTTTGAAGGAGTTTCTGAAAAGGTTATTAGCTAATTAGGGAGTAGTCTTTAGGAGTTTCTTCAGGCTACTCTAAAAATACGAAGAAACGAGGGAGCCTAAGGTAATTGGTAACTATAGCTAACCTAACAAAGAATTAATCACCCTGTCCGTGATCATAGTCAGATGCATGCGTAGGATAATCCCAGCTATTCATCATTCACTGAGTTAGCCTAAGTGTCAGCTGAGTTAATTGTTAATCTTTCGTCTATTTAGTCAGATTTACTCTTGTTTATTTAGTTTCTTTATTAGTTCGGTTAAAAATCTCAAAACTCTCCCCCCTATTTTAATCGTTTTTTTGGCATATTAAAAGGTTACAAACTCGTCCAATCCCCGTGGATCGATACCCGTTGCCACTATTCTACGTTTTAATTGTGTGCAATATTCGGGATCTATTATTGGTGGTTACGACTTCCATCAGAATCATAAAAACACCAACCCTAATCAACCAAGTCGTGACACACGCAAGATTTAAATTAGATTATCAAATCCCTTAGTGAACGAGGAATGTTATCGCTAAGACCCTGCCACTAATTTACCACAATTTATCAATCAACTTTACTACACTTCAAGCATCATGAATGGCTATATGCAAATTAAACAACCTAGAGATCGTGCACTATCCCGAAATTGCCTAATCACAATAAACACGAAACACGGAGATAAGATAAATGCCTAAATAAACATAAATTAATAAAAACGTTTAGGTCTCACAATATCCAAACCGAATCTTAATCCCTAGCTAGATAATTAAAAACTTAGCTACTAAAATTCATAAAAACAATAAAGAAATTCTTTAACATAAATAAACTAAATTGTCTAAAGAAGAAGAGAGAAATAAAAAGGAAGTAAGATGAATGTTGGTGAAGCTCGCAGAACTCCCCGAGTTGCTATCTGTGTCGTCCCCCTCAAAAGCTGCTGTATAAATATAGGAATAAATCCGAATCCTCATGCAATTAGGATTTACGTCGTGCTCTCCAAGAATCATCTGGTAGACCTTCTTAGCTTCCAATGTCCAACAAATTGGACTTCTTCTATTAAGTTCCAACCACGGCCCACTACAAAGCCAACTGGGCTCAATTAATTCCATGCCTGCATGCGGCCCACTAGCAATCAAAGCACTCCAATTCCATTCTCCATGAAATCCAAATCTTCTCAATTGCTTTCTTCCCATCAAAACAACGTGATGGGCCTGATCCTTCAATTTCCAAAATAATCCCACATAAAAAGTCACCAAGTCACGCCAAGTCCATCTCCATTTTGGGCACTAAAAATTCAATTCTTGCATGCAATCTATTTGATGATAAATGCGATCCAACCTTCCAAATTAATTCCCAAAAACCCATTCACGTGCAAGCATGCAAAAGCTAAAGCCCAAAACATCTCCACTTTCTTCCCAATTGCTTAATCCTTATGCAGTAACAAGCACGCTCCATACCAATTTTCCAGCCTCTGCTCGTTTGCATTGGTTTGGGGTCTAAAAACAACCTAATTTGCTCCAATTTCGTACTCGAACCCCGAATCTACAATATAAACAACAAAGCATCAATTCCTTCTCAAAATAATATCAAATCAAGCACAATTCAGGGTAAAACTCAATTATAAAAATAATGAATTAACGAATTATCAGGAGAGATGCCCGGATGCTTATAGCTACCCACAGGATGATCCCACAAGTCTTTTTACCTGCCCGGGAGGGACTAACTATAGGGTTGTGTTCTGCCCTTGATGATATTGAACATGTCTAAGTTCTGAGTTTACTAAAAATATCCAGGCAAGCGCTCATTGCCATAGTAATGTAATAATGTTGTATAACTGGTCCGTCCTGTATGTACCGATCGACCAGATATACTGATATACTGTTTATAGTTGTTAAGACTTAAATAAAATTAACGAGACAGGCAAATGAGCCTGTTTTCAATGTATAATTAAACTTTCTGGAGTTATTATATCCAAATATTCCATGCAGGGTAATATCTAATTGGATAAAATAATTAAATATCTTAATTTAAGTTTTCCCACCTTTACAATTTTATAACTTTGAATTTGATTTATTGAAAATATATTGATCTTGCAAGGGCAATACTAAGGAAAACTTGTGTGATGCTCCTATTCACAATGGAAAATATAATAAATAAGTTCAATATATAATTTAAAAAATTGTAAATATAACTGATGGATATATTTTTGGAAAGTAGGTTAAGCCTAATTTCAGGTTATACTCAATGAATTCAAAGACTTTTACTATTTCGTGCATTCGAAGACTTACACTCATATCTGACGGGCGTTGACAACTTGAAGATTACCCCAGTAGCTAGTTGTTGTGGGATAAGCAAATCATAAGGGTTTGAAGATTACGTATATCCCCGGTTGTTGTGGAATAAGGAAAATTGTAATTTTTCAAAAATGGCCGAAAATTAAAGCATGGATAAAAAACTGATAAGGTGAAACTTGAAAGTATGATTTTATCTATTAAATATTTTTCTTTTACCGACGGACAGTTGGGTTAAATGGAAAATGACTTAACTTCACTTAAACAAGGTCTCAAGTTCAAATTTTGTGAACATAAAAAATTATGTTATGAGAGAGCTCCTCGTGAAAAGTATCTTTCGTACCTTGGGAGATTAATCACTCATTCAAGTGGGGGAACACTATTAAAAAAGAAAAAAGAAAGCATGATTTTATCTATTAAATATTTTAATCAGCCGAAAATGCTAAAGAACAAATTGGACTCCAATTGTCAAAACCAGCACCAGATATCCCGATAGAAAAAGAGCAACCTTGGATTTTAATTTGGCACATTGCAATTTGAATATATTTATTATTAAAATTTAACAATTTTAACCCTAAATCCACCTGAAGCCTAATTAACAATTTTTTTTTTTGTCATCTGATTTTTTGGAACGAGCATCCTCCCTGGTTTGGGAAATCTGTCTTGGCCATGCCCGCATGGTTTTTCCTTGTTAATTAAAAACTTCCTTAGTGGCCATTTAAGTTATAAATAAAAGAAAAAAAATTAATTAAATCTGAATAAAAATTGAACAATTATAGAGATTTTTGCAGAAGCACATTTATTTGGGGGAAAACGAATGAGAAACATTCCCTCCATGTAAATAAAAATTTTAACTTTTCCCTAGTTCTTTTTTTTTTTTTTTTAGTTTTCGAGTTTGATTGTGGTTATAGAATTTTCGACATAACAAATTTGAGAAGTTGGCGACGAAATAGATTTGAATCAATTCTCCACCGTCGAATCGAAACTTCAATTGACTACCTTTTCTCAAGTCTGAGTCACCTGAGTAGGATTTAGAAACCAAAGAAAGCAAATCTTTCTTTTTGAAGTACTTAGATAATTAAATCTTATGATTTTTTCTTAAACGTAATTTAAACTCTTAACCAATTCCTTTCATTTCATCAAAAAGAATCTAATATTTTATATAGATATGATAGTTATGAAATTAAAATTTAAATCGTCTAGTTTATTCAAAATATCTCAATGGTTTTAAATAAGTTTGTTAATAAGAATTCAAATTTAAAATTTAAGTAATACATCATACTCATGTAATTATGTTGTTGATTTTAACTTAGTTTTTAATTTTTATTTTTTTTATGTTTTAAACCTACAAATTTATAATATAAACAAATATTATTCCTATTTTACACAGATTATATTCGTTATTTTACTCTTTTTATTCTCAATTTATTAATTAATATTATTTTTCCCTTTAATTTTGATTGTAATACTTGATAATTAGTTTTATCATATTAATTTGAATAAAATATATTCTATTTTGGACATTGCCAATTGCTATGACTTTCGTTTATTTTTGATTGTCACTTTTTGTTTTTCTTTGTTTTGTGCCTTCTATATTATTTTCTTGAAAAATGTTCTATTGTTTTGATTACATTATAGTGATAATTAGGAATGCCCCCTATGTTCAGAGAAAATACGGATTTTCTCTTAGAATCTGAGAAATTATGAATTCTTCCAAATTCGTAATTTCTTTCATTAAATTTAATAGTATGTGTGGTTTTACTATTTTATCCTTATTGTATTGAAATTCACAGGGATATATGCAATAAAGGTCCAAAGACGCGAGGGTTAGTATAAATATTGAAATTTTTAAGTGGTTTGATGTAAATACCTAAATTTTGTACCTAATTATTATATTTTTTATGCCATAATTTATGAAAACCTAATATATTTTGGTACATATAGGACATGTATGTTCATATTGAAATGTTATTCAGGTAGATATATTAGAAATCACCAACATTGAGAATATTTGTTTAAATAACTCAAATAGATATTTATGTGCATGTCCTAATACATTCCTTGATGTTTGTTTGTTTGTCATGATTTTCAATTTTGGAGTGAATGATGGGTCTGATTTCAAATGTCCAAACTCCAACACTTTAGAATTTGTTTATGTGGGGAAGCAGGGGATGAAAGCTCAGGCGAGTATCGCCGGAAATGGTGGGCTCAACCTGTTAGGACAAACACCAAGAAAAGGAAGGTCAGAAGGCCAAGCTGGGGGAACTGGGGGTGATGCCCAGTTTGGCTCTCCGACGCTCAAGTCAGTTGATGAACTGAAGAAGATGAAGAAAATACAGAGCTTAAGTTATGGAAGCTTGCTTATAGTGGGAGAGATGAAGTCTCCTATTTATAGTTGAGGATTAGGGGCTCTTTGGTAATTATCACCATGTGATCCTGGCCTAATATTGCCCTAACACGTGGCGTGAAGAGGAAGATCCTAGGAGGAATCTCCTGCAAAAGCTGGTGCAAAGTTGGTGCGGGCAACAGTGGCAGGTGCGCGGGTATGTACGTAGTGTCAGAGAGTCGTTTTTGTAATGAGGGCGTGACGCACGCTCGTGCTTATTATGAGCCTTGGAGACCCGCAGATCCGATGGGGACCTGGGTCAGGGCTGTAAGATGAGGGGAGCTTTGCTCCTCTGTTTGTCCGTCCACATGGGAATGTTCCTCCGAGGGTAATGCACACCCGGGAATTAACTCTTGAGGAATTGGATATATTTGGGAGTGAGGGTGACGCTCGTCTGAGAGCGGCTTAAGCGGGGGCCTGATTGCCATGCCTCTCGGGATGATGACGCCACGTGTCAAAACGTGGGCCAAGCATGTTTCTGCCCCATCATTTTGTCCCCCAATTCTATAGTCCTCTATAATGAGGGTTGTAGAATTAAACTCCTTCCAAAACATCGAGGGCAGCGCTCGTTAGAAGAGGTTGCGTGTTGGGAAATCTTTGTTTGGATAATCAATAAATAAAATCCTTTCATAATGACCCATGGTCCACTCGAATCGCCAGACATTAAATGCTATTAAATGTCTGTCCCTTCATGTTGTCCACTCGAAGTGTCAGCATTTAATGCGGCAGGGCACGTGGGTGTGATTCTCTAGGGAATGGTGCGTGATCATAGGGAAGTGGGCGACGTTTCACAAAAGTGGGGGAGTTATCAAGGCGGGAATGATTGCATTTTAAATTTATTACTCCAAATCCTACCAACTCCCCACACTATAAATAAGGGTTCAAGTTCACCCGTTTCCCCTTTACGCGATTCTCAAGCATTTACAAATTTGCAGAGATCTTCTGGGCATTTCAGAGAACTTCCAACGAAAAATCCTAACCCTTCTAAGAACTCTAGGTACTTTTCTGAATTTCCTCTAACTCTTTTCTTGCTAACCCTTAAAATCAGTAGGTTTTAACCTTTGACTCTCCTCCATCAACGAAAGTCCATCAACGAAAATTTCTCCTCCTTCACCCAAGTTCTCAAAAGCCATGTCTGCAGATCATGTTGAAGAGTTTGTCCGAGAACTTAAAGAAATGGCCAGTCAGAATTCATCTCCTCATGATCCCACTTCCCATTATGAAACGGAGATAGAAATTTCCACGGATGCAAAGGATGAGGAATTAGATGCGGCAGTTTCTGCTAAGGGGGAAAGAAATCTTGGGGGTGTAGATCACTTATTCGAAGAAATGGATTTAGTATTGGAAGCGGAACGGCAAGGGGGTGACGTTGCCCTTGATGGAAAGTGCCACTCATCCCCATCATCATACTGTAACAATGGCCATGCCAGGCCCAGCCTGGGGGATGAGTGTGCCGGACCCTCAGAAAATCCTCCTGCTAAACGTACTAAGAAAGGGAAAAAGTCCAAGAAAGCCACCGAGGGTGAAGGCTCGGGCATGCAGGCCACCGGGAGGACACCAGACGAGACCCCTAGTACCATATGGGGGATTTGGTTTTAATTAGGGCCCCCCGTTACTGGGACGAGCACTACACATACAGAATCCCAGCACCGTATGAGAGGGCTAACAATCCCCTTCCTGGGGAAATGGCAGTTTACAGAGATGCGGTCAAAGCGGGAGGGTTGAGATTCCCTATTTATGTTCCTGTTGCAAGCATTCTAAACCTCTTAAACCTTAGCCCCTCTCAGATTGTCCCCAATGGCATTGCCCTTATCAATGCCTTTGTCATTTTGATGAAATGTACCGAAAACGACCCGTCCATCCATAACTTCAACAGCCTTTTCCAAGTGGTTCGCTAGCCACGCTCATCCCACATGGTGGGTTTTTATTACATCCAGGCCAAATCCAACTTGAGGTTGATAGATTCGCCTTCCTCCTCTTACAGAACTGACTGGAAGGAGAAGTTTTTCTTCATGAGGGCTCCCGAGGGTGAGGATTTTGGGGTTTCCCGAGAGTGGGTTGACCACGGGGATAGGCCCCTTGTGAGATCTCGTCTGGACCCCTCATTTCCCTTGTCCTGGGCCCAAGAGCTGGGAAATACTCTAAGGAACGTACGTTGCCCTATCAAGGCCAAAGAGCTGATGGATGATGAGGAGGTCTTATTTTTTTTGCGGGCTCAGCCTTCTCGGAAGAGGAAGAGGATGTCTGATGCCATTCCGATAGTTGGCAAAGGTAAGCAGGACGGAGATACTTCCTTTTCCGAGGAGGACCAACTATGGAACTTCGATCGCACGGGAGATAATGCATTCCAATGTGCACCGAGCGAGGGCCCTACAATGCTGAGCAACCACAACTTTGTTCGGAACATAACCTATGGGCTCTACCAGAAGGTCCAGTTCACTGGGGATCACAGGAAGCTATACTCCCAGAGCGCGGAGCAAGTGGCTGAAGATCTCGCTCATGCGCTTATTTCCATAAGACCTTTCACTCCCCTTATTCCTTTCAAATATCTCTTTATACTTCTAAAAAATGCTAAGTATAGGAATTTTTCCTTTACAAAATGCAGCAGGTGCTCCCTAGGGTCAGAAACGTCCAACGTCGAGCGATTGTGTACTCTGAGAGCAAAGCCAAGTACAAAAAATGGCGCGCTCAGCTGACCCGGCTCAGCTCCAAGAGGAGATGGATGTTTTGAAAGCTCGATTAGAGTCCTTCGAGACCGAGCATGCGAAGGTGAAGAAAGAGCTTGATAAGTCTGAGGCATCGCTGAAGAAGTACCGAGCGGATGCGACAAGGCTCACTGATACCAATAAGAAGCTGGTGGAGGATGTGAATGGGTGGATAGCGAAGTTCAACGCGGCTGAGAAGCAGTACACTGAGGCCACCAAGAAGGCTTGTGAAGAGGAATTTAACAGGGTGCTTCCCGAGCGTATCGGGGAAGCTAACATAGAGGCCCTTGTTAAATTTTGTCATTCCAAGGCATTTGGCTTTGCCACCACTTTGCATTGTTATGATAAGGCTCAGAATGCCTTTAATTTGGCGGTTGAGCAGCTTATCCATATAGGCTTGGCGGACGCTTCCTCTTGTGGACGCTCGGACACAGGTCTACGATTCGATGAGCGCTGTGCGATTCTAGAGGCTTGTGAGGAGGATCCCGAGGCCAACTTGACCGAGCCTGAATACAATGACTTAGTCACCCTCCTCCAGGATGAGTTCATGAGGGCTCGCCAGGCTGAAGAGGTTCCTCATGTTGAAGGAAACAATGAGGGGGCAAGTGAAGGAAACAATGTTGAAGAACGTGATCCTTGCCCCGGCCAATGAGAATACTTCCGCCCCCATGGTTGAGGTCTTCGCGCGGCCAAATGCTCCTACCTCCGACGCTCAAACTTCTCAAATGCCGAAGTGGTGGACTTAGAGGATGGCCCAGTCTCAAATGCCTGAAGCCTCTCCCTTCCTGAAGACTTAGAAATTTCTGCCTCCTTTGTGACATTTATTTCTGCTTTCCTGAATGAATTCCAAGGGCTAGAATCCCTCGTTTTGTAATTCGAGCGTCTGCTCCTTTTTCTTCAATTTCAAATGAATGAACGTTCTCTTTTCCTGCAATGTTTGTCTTTTATGCATTTTACTTCATGCTTGTTTCATCCAACTCTTGTAATAAGAATCGAGTAAAAAGCTAAGTAATCATGGTATATTGAAATTGTAAGATTTCGCCAAGTCTTTTGGCAAACACGAGGGTCCCGTTTCGAGGGTATCCTGGTTATGACATAAAAACTTGTCTAAAAGTTGTTCATGATCATCAAGTCTTTAGTGAACTGGAGGGTCCTTCTCCGAGGGTACCCTGAGCTTGTAAAAAATTATCTAAAAAGTTATAATGAACGTCGGACGCCAGGGGTTCACCCCTGTCCATGTTAATATATTTTAAGAATTTGCCATGAGCACGAGAGGCCCTACTCTAAAGGTTTTTTGGCTACTTTAAGAATTTTTTGTAATAATTTGCAAAGAACGCGAGGGGGCCCCACTTGAGGGCTCCCTGGTTACTCAGTGAATATTTTTGCAAGTTTTGAGAGAAAACGAGGGGTCCTTTTCGAGGGCTCCTTAGTTAAGATTTGGCGCTTCGATTTCGTTTCAAATGAATTGCGAGGGACTTTTCTACAAAGGTGCCCTGGTCCTTTGGGGAACTTTCACAAGGGTCCTCTTATGAGGGTCGCGAGGGACTCATATTTGGGGACACCCTAGTCATAGTATGCATGGGGAATTCCTGCTTTGAACGCAAGGGGCTCGTTGGTGAGGTTTCCCTGGTTATTAGGTATGTTCCCGCTCATGCATTTGTTAAAATTTTACTAAGTGTTGGGAAATTCCGAGCGCGAGCTGGGAGTGAGAATCCAGCTGGCTATTTGGCAGCTTCGAGCGCGGGCCAGAGGCGAGTTCTGGCTGGCTTTGCTTTTCACCTTGTGACTAGCTTTCAGCGTTCCGACAAGGGCAAACCTGGATGCGAAGTTTAGCGCTCGATAAGCATAATCCCATCCCTGGCAAAGAGGGAATCCGCACGCCTTGGGCCTGTGTGGCCATTGCCTAGGTTTCCAAGGGGAAATTTTCCGTCATATACATGTATATAATAAAGACCTTATCTTATAAAGAAAATCGTTCCATTATATTGCACTTGTGAATAATAAGTACATCGAGCCCCGCAAAGTGGGTCTTTATAAAACCATTTCAAGATTCAAACATAGAACCGTCGAAGGTTACACGCATTCCATGGCCGAGGGAGATGCTCGCCTGAGAGTGTCTCGAGCGTATAAGTGTTGTTAGCTCTGACTTGGGTGACTTTGTATGGCCCTTTCCAATTTGGGTCCAGCTTCCCAACGTGCCTTGACACCTCAATCTTCTTTAGGACCAAGTCTCCCATCTGGAACGTCCTCTCTCGGACTCGCTTGTTATACTGTCGAGCCACGGATGCTTTATATTTGTGGATACGCGCCCAGGTATTATCTCTTCTTTCCTACAAAAGATCCAACTCAAGCGCTCTATTTTCCTCATTAGTTTCAGGCTCGAAATACGCCACACGGGCAGACTCTTGTACAATTTCTGCGGGTATCATTACCTCTGACCCATAAACAAGTGAGTAAGGAGTTTCTCCGGTGGCCGCTCGAGGAATTGTGCGGTAAGCTCATAAAGCCCCTTGTAACTCCCCTTGTAACTCCTCGGCCCATTCACTCTTCTTGCTTTCAAGCATGGTCTTTAAGTGCTGCAAGATGATCCTGTTGGTAACTTCAGCTTAACCGTTGGCTTGAGGATGCCCCGCAGAAGTGAAGCGTTGTTCAATACCTAATTCCGAGCACCATTCCCTGGTATCTGCTGCTATGAATTGGGACCCGTTGTCTGAAATGAGCACCCTCGGGATACCATATCTACAGATGATATTCTTCCATATGAAGACTCTTACTACCCTGAAGGTGATTTTGGCTACGGCCTCAGCCTCGGCCCACTTTGTGAAGTAATCGACAACCAGGATGATGAACTTTTTTTATCCAACCGCTATTAGCAAGGGGCCGACGATGTCAATACCCCATTGGTCA
This sequence comes from Lantana camara, assembly GCA_037501455.1. NCBI lineage: Eukaryota > Viridiplantae > Streptophyta > Magnoliopsida > Lamiales > Verbenaceae > Lantana > Lantana camara. The sequence continues at coordinate 92,892,540 of CM074857.1, read as the reverse complement.
AAGGGCCAGGCGACTTCTATAGGGATCATCTAGGCATCTGGCAGTTGGGGAGCATTAGAGTGGAATTGGCACTTGGGGCATTTTTTGGAAAATGCAATGGCGTCTTGGAGGACTGAGGGCCAGTAAAATCCATTTCTCAGTATCTTTTTGGCAAGAACACGCCCCCCAGAGTGATTTTCGTAGCTCCCATCGTGAATAAGCTTGAGGGCCTCCTTGGTAGGATTTCTTGAAGAGTCTCCCCTCGTGATCCATGGAGAAGAGAGGGGCCTTGTTCCTGATTTTTCGTGCCTCCACTTTGTTGGCGGGACAAACGTCATCTTTAAAAAACCTGGTGATGTCATCGAGCCAATACGGTTCATTGGGGTCAATCATGGCTACCGCTCGGGATTGAACTTTTCCCTTTATTAAAGGTTCCTCCGTTCTCAGGAACGTAATGGGATGTTTACAGGATCCTTCGAGGGTGGAAGCAAACTTAGAAAGAGCGTCAGCATGCCCATTTTCCGCTCGTGGAACCTGAAGTAAGTAAAACTCCTTGAACTTTCCAATTATCTCTTTTGCTTTCTCCAGGTACTGCATCATGGTGGTTTCTCGAGCCTCATAGGTTCCTTCAATCTGGCTTGAAATCAGTTGTGAATCCACATAAGCCGTGATCCTGGAAGCTCCATTTTGAAAAGCAATTTTTAGCCATTGAATGAGAGCCTCGCACTCTGCCTCGTTGTTTGTTACTTGGAAGTCCAACCTGATTGCGAAGTCTATCTCAATTCCATTGGGATCTCTAAGGGTTACCCCTGCTCCTCCCCCCTAGGAGGTCGAGGAACCATCTGTGTCCAGAACCCACAAACCGTTGTTTTCTGAAAAGACAGGTTCTAAACCAAAGCGCTCGACTAATAAGTCCGCAACCACCTGCGCTTGTATAGCTGTCCTGGGCTCGAAACTTATGTCAAATTGGCTCAATTCAATAGCCTATTTTATTAATCTTCCAGAGACGTCTGGCTTGGATAAAACCTATCTTAGTGGCTAATCCGCAAGGACAGTGATTGAGTGTGCCTGAAAATAAAGCCTCAGTCTTCGTGACGCATTAATGAGAGCAAAAGCAAACTTTTCAATTTCCAGATATTTCTTTTCAGCGCCTTGTAATGTTTTGCTCAGGTAGTAAACAGGAAAATGCTTACGCTCGCGTACGGCCACCAAAACTGCGCTCGTAGCTTCTGTGAAAATCGAGAGATATACGAATAGGTTTTCTCCTTCGACCGGTTTTATCCAGAGCGGAGCACACGAGAGGTAAGCCTTCATATCTTGCAACACTTTTTCGCATTCTTCAGTCCAAGCAAAATTACGAGCGTTGCGCAAGATCTTGAAAAACGGTAGATTCCTATCGGCAGAGCGGGAAATGAACCTATTCAAAGATATGATCTTCCCTACTAACACTTACACTTCTATGACGTTACGAGGGGACGGAATATCCAAGATGGCCTTGATCTTCTCCGGATTAGCCTCAATTCCACGCTGGCTGACCATGTAGCCCAAGAATTTTCCCCCTCGTACCCCGAACGTACACTTAGAGGGGTTCAACTTTAAGGCTTATTGGCGCAAGATGACGAATGTGCGCTTAAGATCTTCCAGATGTGAGGATTGGTGCTCACTTTTGACTATCATATCGTCTACATATACTTCCATTGACCCCCCGATTTCTTTCTCAAACATCCAATTAATGAGGCGCTGGTATATGACACCCACATTTTTTTAGCCCAAAAGGCATGATCAGGAAGTAGTAAACCCCCATGTGGACCACGAACGAGGTTTTGGGACGATCCTCAGGGGCCATAAAGATTTAGTAATACCCTTGAAAAGCATCCATCATGCTCATAAGCTCGTAACCCGCGGTTGAGTCTACCAACTGGTCAATCCGGAGTAGAGGATAAGGATCCTTGGGGCAAGCTTTGTTGAGATCCGTGAAATCATTGCACATCCGCTATTTATTTGCACTTTTCATCACGAGGGTCTCGAGGGATTAGAGCCAATTTGGGTGGTTTTATCCTTGTTGCCAGGTTCAAATTCGATGGTTAGAAATTTCTCTGTGGGCTCAATCCGCACTTCTGGATGAGGGAGTTCGAGCGCCCGCTTCTTCCCTGTCAAGCGATTGTGAGTGGCCTCTTTTTCGCCCTCGTTAGTGTCTTTGTCGGAGGAGGATTCCCCGACCGCTCCAAGTGGGGTGCCCTCAGGATGGTTTCCGGTGTTGGATCCTTCTTCTTGTTTTTCTTTTTATTCATCTTGGCCCTTTTCCGTACGGGGCCATCTGTTGGAAAACACGAATCAGAAAGCAGCGGAATTTAAAAATTTTCCCAACAAAAGGACCTTGAACTCGCAATCGTGTAACCAAATTCGTAAAGATAGAAAACTTACTTTTCTTTTAATTCTTTCTTGAAGCGTTTCAAGCCACCCAAGAACGCTCTTCTCGCGGCTTGATCCCCTCTCCTTGGTAAAGCTCGAATCTTCAAACTTCTAACTTGAAGTCTCTAGAGAAAGTCCACCAACTTGATCACAATCTAACTAGTAAGGATGCTAGTTCTCTAGTTAGTGTTTAGGCTTAACCTAGGGTTTAATTTAATCTTGGAGAAAGGAAGATGTTCAACACATGAACCAAGAATTGTCAATTAGCTCTAAAGGGGAGCATGAGCTCCCCTATATATAGGAAAGGGGAGGGGCGGCCGAACCTAGTCCTAATGGACAAAGGATTTGGTCCCTCTCTCTCCTATTACTTGATGATCAAGTATTTTCCAACTTGACTTTGAATTCTAATTCTAGTCAACTTTTAAGAGAGCTAAAAATATCCAAACTATTTTTGGATAATTTTATACTTTATTTATTATAAAATAAATAACTTATTTTTATCTAATTAATTAATTCGTAATTAATTAACTAGATTATTTTCTCCAAAATTAGACTTTCTTTTTAATTCAAAATTAAACCAAAGTCTATTAAATAATTAACACATTAATTATTTAACATCACATAATCACGTGTGGCACACGTGTCTTAATGACACGTGTCCAATCACGTGAGCCACACGTGTGATTTCACACGTGTGGAACCCCTTAGGCTCGATTAACTCGTTTAATCATTTTTAAGCCTCAACTCATGTAACCAAGTTGTTGTGTGTGACCCTCTAGGTTCTCAATTCAATTAGCAGTGACCCCAATTAATTAATTCACTAATTAATTAATCAGTCCACAGATTAAACGACCATAGTCTAGCAACAGGTGTTTAACCCCTAGCTGAATTGGAATGTTCGGATTCGGCAGAACCTTTAAGTCTTTGATTCATGTGAGATACAATCCTCCTACTTTCTATCTCTCAACCAAGATCTAGGGCAAGGCAATAATCAGAACCCTAATAATCCGGTCTTAAAGCTAAGTGCATTTCATATCCATTTGATCTCAATCCAAGAAACCCTTTTCTTGATGTCTTGATCTACTGCCTTGGCCAAGGACTCCATATGGCATATGAATGACTTACACAATAAGAGATCACCTTGCAAATGAAAGTGTAGGTCCTATCTTGATTCTCATTCACTTTCATGAGTCACTTGTGCAGCCCCAGCATAAGCCTTGAATCAGTTGTCTAAGGCGACACCCTTTAAAGCTTATACCTAAGACTACAGAGTTAACTCATAAAGTGACAAGGAACCTCAAGTCTAAGGATCAATTAATCACATCAATGACTCGTGAGATATTTCCTAATCTGGAAGTTTCCATTTCCTGAAACAGAAACTTCCTTTCCCATTTAGGAATGTTCTCACACGGGGTACCTCAATGAACTTACTTATTAAAGTAAGCACCCTCATGTATCACACACGTATCAACTATACACTTTGCACCTCCATGAAACAAGGTGGTCCTTCTTAAGGGCGTGATCCCATAAGTAAGCCTTAGAGGAGTCAGGTTGACACTCCCACTGTCTGTAGGACTCATCGGCTTGGAGTATTTTACTAATCATGACTTATGTGATATAGGGCTCGTTTCATGAACCATTTCACCTAAATGGTAGAGTCCTAAAGTCATCAGGATTAGGGGAGTTCTCATACATGCACAGCTAAAGTAAACGCATACCAAACAAGAGCATATAAAGAAGTGTTGCCTCAATTCGTTATTTTATTCAAAGATTGTCTGTGATTACAATAAGGAAAAGCACAAAGCAGATATACAATCGGCTTTCTAGGGCACTATTCCTAACAATCTCCCACTTGCCCGTCAAAGCCATTCTAAAGCTATTCTAAGTCCCATCTTCTGAAGATGACCTTGGAAAGCTTCTCGACTAAGGGGTTTAGTAAGTGGATCTGCCACTTTCTCTGCTGATGTGACCCTCTCAATTCGCACATCTCCTCTTTTGATAATATCACGGATTAGGTGATACTTCCTCATAATGTGCTTGGTCCGTTGGTGAGATCTTGGTTCTCTTGCTTGAGCAACCGCCCCAGTGTTGTCGCAAAACACAGTAATGGGGTCTTTCATGCTAGGAACAACATTCAACTCTTGATGAAGTTTCTAATCCAAACACCTTCCTTAGCTGCATCATTTGCAGCTAAGTATTCGGCCTCAGTGGTCGAATCTGCAGTGGTAGTCTGCTTGGAACTCTTCCAACTCACTGCTCCGCCGTTTAGGCAGAAAATGTATCCTGATATTGACTTAAAATCATCTAAGTCAGATGCAAAGCTTGCATCGCAGTATCCTTCGACAGTAAGATCTTTCTGACCTCCGTAAACTAAGAATAAATCTTTAGTACTTTTCAAGTACTTAAGAATATTCTTCACGGCAGCCCAGTGACCATCTCCAGGGTCAGATTGAAAACGACTTGTTACACTAAGTGCATAAGCCACATCCGGTCGAGTACATAACATTGCATACATTATGTTACCTATTGCTGATGCATAAGGTGTATGAGTCATTCTTTCCTTCTCAAGGTTAGTCTTAGGACACATCTTCTTTGAAAGACATGTTCCTACACTCATAGGAAGGTTCTTAACCTTTGCTGACTCCATATTGAATCTCTTCAATACTTTGTCAATGTACATCGACTGTGATAGTCCTATTAACCTTCTAGATCTATCTCTATAGATTTTAATTCCAAGGATATAGAACGCATCACCAAGATCTTTCATCTCGAATTGGTTCGATAACCATAACTTAGTCACTTTCATGTCATCCTTCGAATTCCCAATAAGAAGGATGTCATCAACATAAAGTACTAAGAATTGCACTGAGGTCTCCAATTCCTTTCTATACACACATGATTCATTCGAAATTTGGATGAAGCCAAATGCTTTGACCGATTCATCAAATCGAATGTTCCAATTCCTAGAAGCCTGTTTCAATCCATAGATTGATCTTTGGAGTTTGCAAACCTTTTGCTCACTCCCACTGAATGTGAAACCTATGGGTTGCTCCATATAAATGTCTTTGTCAATGTCACCATTGAGAAAGGCAGTTTTCACATCCATTTGCCATATCTCATAGTCATAATATGCAGCAATGGCAAGCATGATTCGAATGGACTTTTGCATTGCAACTGGTGAAAAGGTTTCGTCAAAGTCCACACCGGGTCTTTGAGTGAATCCTTTTGCAACCAGTCTTGCTTTGTAGGCCGCAATGCTTCCATCAACTCCAAGCTTTCTCTTAAAGATCCATTTGCAACCTATGGGTTTGACCCCATCAGGCAAATCTACCAAGGTCCAAACTTGGTTGGAGTTCATGGAGTCCATTTCGGATTTCATGGCTTTTATCCACTGTTCAGAGTCAGAATCTGAAAGTGCCTCCTCATATGTTAAAGGATCATTATCCTTTTGAGAGATTTCATGGAAGAATCCATACCATCTCTCCGGCTGTCTAGGAGTGCGTTCAGAACGCCTTAGAGGAGGATTTTCATGTGTATCGAAATTCGTGATTGGTTGTGGTTGATCAGAGTGGGACGTTTCTTCAGTGGGTGGTGTGGGGTCACTTTGTACTTCTTCTAATTCTATGATCTTGCCTTTCTTTTCTTTAAGGAACGGTTCCTCAAGAAAAGTGGCATTTCTGGAAACAAACACCTTTTGCTCAGATTGATCATAGAAATAGTATCCTATGGATTCCTTAGGATAACCTACAAAGTAGCATAAGTTAGAACGAGATTCTAACTTATCTCCCACTGTCCTCTTCACGTAAGCAGGACAACCCCAAATTCTTAAATAAGAATAACTAGGGATTTTACCATGCCACATTTCATAGGGCGTCTTGGGGACTGACTTAGAGGGAACTAGATTCAGAATCTTTGCTGCACTTTCTAGGGCATAACCCCAGAAAGAAGGTGGTAAGTCTGTGAAACTCATCATGGAACGAACCATATCAAGTAGGGTTCAATTCCTTCTCTCAGAAACTCCATTAAGCTGAGGAGTTCCCGGAGGAGTCCACTGAGAGATAATCCCATTATCCTTGAGATGATTAAGGAATTCTTCACTAAGATATTCGCCTCCTCGATCAGATCGAAGTGCTTTGATCTTGTGACCAGTTTGGTTCTCAACCTCCTTTTGAAATTCTAAGAATTTCTCAAAAGCTTCAGATTTATACTTCATTAAGTATACATAACCATACCGACTAAAGTCATCAGTAAAGGTTATGAAGTACTGATGATTGTTTCTAGTGCTTACACTAAGCGGTCCACAAACATCGGTATGGATCAAATCCAAAACCTTAGTGGCACGTTCCACAGTTCCTTTAAAAGGGACTTTGGACATTTTTCCTTTGAGACAGGATTCGCAAGAAGTTAACTCTTTGAGATCATTTTCAGAGAATGATCCTAAAGTGTTTATCTTGCTAATTCTGTTCTTGGAAATGTGTCCTAATCTAGCGTGCCATAAGGGAGCTGAAACTTTGTCATCTCTCTTACGCTTTGTTTCTCGTTGTATATTCATAATATTGATGTTTTGAGTTAGGTAAAGTCCATTACTTAGAGTACCGATATGAACGGAAGAGTTGTTCCGTTTGATAAAGTATTTACCATTCTTAATATAAGTTTCATAACCTTCACAATCTAATATTGGAACTGAAATTATATTACGAATAATGTTCGGTACATAAAGGACTTTATTTAATACTAACTCAAAACTACCTAAATCTAATCTAATTGTGCCTAAAGCTCGAGCTTCAACGTTTGAGCCATCGCCGATCTTTAAGACACATTCTCCTTCTTTGAGTTGTTGGACTTCACTTAGCATCTGTACATCATTACAGATATGAGTTCCACAACCGGTATCAAGTACCCAAGAACTAGAATTAATAGAAAGATTTACTTCAACGAGAAAGATACCTTTCTTCAGAGTAGCCTTGTACTCTGGGCAGTTTCTCCTCCAATGTCCCGCTTTGCCACAATGGAAGCAAACATCCTCTTTCTGATCACTCTTCTTCTTTTGGGCCTTCCCCTTCGAAATGCCACCAGTGGGCCTAAGGGGTTTCTTCTTCTTCTTTTGGGCTTTCTTGCCCTTACCTTTAGAAGGCCCAGAAGAGGAAGATGGAGTATTCACCATCAAAACCTTATTGTCCTTCTTGATCGTGCTTTCAGCAGTCACAAGCTGACTAATCAGCTCAGCTACAGTAGCACCAGCATGATTCATGTTGAAGTTAAGGACAAATGGGTTGAATGATGGTGGGAGCGAAGCTAGCAACAAATCCACTGAAAGCTCATCTTTCAGTGGCATGTCCATGGAAGCAAGTTTCTCAGTAAGGGCAAGAAACTTGAGTCCATATTCATGGACACTTGAACCTTCCCTCATTCTCAAGTGGAATAATTCCTTTGAAGTATTATACCTTGTAACACGTTCATGAGGGCGGTAAAGTTGCTCTACGTGGTCGTAAATCTCCCAAGCAAATTCCATGGCCTCATGTTGCCTTTGCAAGTCCGGAGACATGTTAGCCAACATAAGGCAACGGGCTTGGAGATTATCATCCTTCCACTTCTGAATCACATCCCGCTCGGCCCGAGTGGGAGCCTCCCCTTCGGGACTAGGCTCCCCTTCGAAGAGAACATAAGTTCTCTTCTCAGAATCTAAAATGATTTTTAGATTCCTCAGCCAATCAGAATAGTTGGGACCAGTCAACTTGTTTGACTCGAGGATCGATACAAGAGGGTTTTTGGTTGCCATTTCAAAACACGTAGAGAATCACAGAATCTACGACCTAAATGGTAAAACAGAGAACTAGTGAGCATGCTGAATTATAATGATATACAAAAGATAAGGTCTTTAATCTATTGTAGCTCCCACTGTTTTTCAAAGATCTAGAATTCCCAAAGATCTAAGAGGAACACGTTTCCCAATGGGTACTAAGATCCTAGGCATTTTACCTTGAACCCACGACTCGCGGACATTCTAAGCAAGAACCCTAGGTAGGTACAACTTACCAATTCTAACACCTTTAGAACTCTTAGTAATTGTTTTTGCATCACCTATCTTTCAATATGGACCCACAACTCGTGCGACATCCATATTTACTTAGGCGTTAAGCTAGACCCATCAATCATAAGATCATGACCAAAACTTAGTTCGAACGACCCACGACTCGCGGACATCGCCCTTGCTAAAATTGACCACGAAATATTGACCATTTAAAATGATTAATTAGGTAACTAAGAACTAATAAGCTCCACTAGCTATCCCACGACTCGCGGACAATAACTAGCTTTACTTACTAAACTTAAAACCTATTGATGGAATGCTAGGAATTTAATTCAAAATTTGCATCTCGAATTAAACACCTATTTGTTCGAAATTAGCTTAATATTTAATGGGAATTTTCGAATCAACCGGAGAGTTGTCCGGTTCGACCTCACCAACATATATGTTATCCAATTTTATTAGTCTTGATTAATGCAAGTACACTTAAATGCATTTCAAACAAGCACATAAACAGATAACATGTCCTAGCATGATACTAACATGTAATGATCATGGGTTCTACCTATCTTATGCGTGATATGTGGGAGCCACTCCACAATCACAAGTTCTAACATACATGCCACATAAACAGTTCAAATCACATAAGGGAAAGCTGTAACAAAATACGAGCCCTATCTCTATTACATTTAACAATTGAGATTCCCCTCCCTAACATTTTGAGGGGTCTTCACTTATGGCCTCCTTGTTACTTGAATGTGGTCCATCTTACTCCATGGGTGCATTGTCTCCAAAATGAAAATAAAACCTCACCACCTATCTCTACTCTCAAATTACAATAAAAAGAAAAAGACATAAAGTAATAAGGCTCAATCTTCATATTGGCCTTAGACAATTACACGGGGCATACCCCGGCCTCAAAAACAGTAATATGGAAAGCCACATAATAAATCACATAACAGTACGCACACAAGTGAGGCTCCAACCTCAATTGAAAAACGCAACTATAGGGCTCCAACCCCAATTTAAACCATCCATGTGCATAAATTAAAACCATACATAGATCTAAACCCATGATCACCTAACATGCTTTTGCAAGAATTTAAATTTAACCAATAAATTAAAATTCTCGCTTTAAGCTCTAATAGCTTAAAACACGACTTGATGCGAGTCTTATTTATAAAAGTTTTCAATAAATCCCAAATTACCAAAACAAATAAAATTCCAATTAATTTCTGAAAATTAATAATTTTATCAAGATGTATTTTCCCAAAATATAAACCGTTTCAATTTCTCAAAAAATCCCAATTTTAAGTTTTATTCAAAATTAAAAATAAATATTCAAAAATAAAATTTTTAAAATTAAAATAAAATTGGGACTGGATTGCACGAAACACGAAAAGACCGGATCGCGAAAACGGGACCCGTACGCGGAGAAGACCGCACGCAAGCGGCGCGCGCGTGCGCGCGTGACAGGCGCGGCCGCGTGAGTGCGTGCGCAAGCTGCGCGCTGCTGGGCGCGGCTTTCCCGCAAGCATGAGGGTGGGGTGGGCGGCCAGTCTCGGCCGCCCTGGGCGGGCGCGCCTAGGACGCCCTGTGCACGCCTAGGTCAGGCGGGCTTCGCGCGCGCGACGCCTTCGTGCGCGGGGTTTCGCGTGTTCGTCGCGATCCGGGTTTTCGTTTCGTGTTTTCGTTCAAAAGCAAAACCAATCCAAGAAATCCAAAAACAGTTTATACAGTTTCAAATCTAAAATTGTTTTCAAAATTAATTTTTTGCAAAAACCAATTTTCAGGAAAAAATACAGTTTCGTAATTCAGGCTTTCTAAAACAATTACAAATACTCAATCGCATCAAGCCTAAGAATTTCTACCAGATTCAGTATAATTGAGACGAATCAGAAACACGATTAACGAGGTGGCTCTGATACCACTTGTTGGAAAACACGAATCAGAAAGCAGCGGAATTTAAAAATTTTCCCAACAAAAGGACCTTGAACTCGCAATCGTGTAACCAAATTCGTAAAGATAGAAAACTTACTTTTCTTTTAATTCTTTCTTGAAGCGTTTCAAGCCACCCAAGAACGCTCTTCTCGCGGCTTGATCCCCTCTCCTTGGTAAAGCTCGAATCTTCAAACTTCTAACTTGAAGTCTCTAGAGAAAGTCCACCAACTTGATCACAATCTAACTAGTAAGGATGCTAGTTCTCTAGTTAGTGTTTAGGCTTAACCTAGGGTTTAATTTAATCTTGGAGAAAGGAAGGTGTTCAACACATGAACCAAGAATTGTCAATTAGCTCTAAAGGGGAGCATGAGCTCCCCTATATATAGGAAAGGGGAGGGGCGGCCGAACCTAGTCCTAATGGACAAAGGATTTGGTCCCTCTCTCTCCTATTACTTGATGATCAAGTATTTTCCAACTTTGACTTTGAATTCTAATTCTAGTCAACTTTTAAGAGAGCTAAAAATATCCAAACTATTTTTGGATAATTTTATACTTTATTTATTATAAAATAAATAACTTATTTTTATCTAATTAATTAATTCGTAATTAATTAACTAGATTATTTTTTCCAAAATTAGACTTTCTTTTTAATTCAAAATTAAACCAAAGTCTATTAAATAATTAACACATTAATTATTTAACATCACATAATCACGTGTGGCACATGTGTCTTAATGACACGTGTCCAATCACGTGAGCCACACGTGTGATTTCACACGTGTGGAACCCCTTAGGCTCGATTAACTCGTTTAATCATTTTTAAGCCTCAACTCATGTAACCAAGTTGTTGTGTGTGACCCTCTAGGTTCTCAATTCAATTAGCAGTGACCTCAATTAATTAATTCACTAATTAATTAATCAGTCCACAGATTAAACGACCATAGTCTAGCAACAGGTGTTTAACCCCTAGCTGAATTGGAATGTTCGGATTCGACAGAACCTTTAAGTCTTTGATTCATGTGAGATACAATCCTCCTACTTTCTATCTCTCAACCAAGATCTAGGGCAAGGGAATAATCAGAACCCTAATAATCCGGTCTTAAAGCTAAGTGCATTTCATATCCATTTGATCTCAATCCAAGAAACCCTTTTCTTGATGTCTTGATCTACTGCCTTGGCCAAGGACTCCATATGGCATATGAATGACTTACACAATAAGAGATCACCTTGCAAATGCAAGTGTAGGTCCTATCTTGATTCTCATTCACTTTTATGAGTCACTTGTGTAGCCCCAGCATAAGCCTTGAATCAGTTGTCTAAGGCGACACCCTTTAAAGCTTATACCTAAGACTACAGAGTTAACTCATAAAGTGACAAGGAACCTCAAGTCTAAGGATCAATTAATCACATCAATGACTCGTGAGATATTTCCTAATCTGGAAGTTTCCATTTCCTGAAACAGAAACTTCCTTTCCCATTTAGGAATGTTCTCACACGGGGCACCTCAGTGAACTTACTTATTAAAGTAAGCACCCTCATGTATCACGCACGTATCAACTATACACTTTGCACCTCCATGAAACAAGGTGGTCCTTCTTAAGGGCGTGATCCCATAAGCAAGCCTTAGAGGAGTCAGGTTGACACTCCCACTGTCTGTAGGACTCATCGGCTTGGAGTATTTTACTAATCATGACTTATGTGATATAGGGCTCGTTTCATGAACCATTTCACCTAAATGGTAGAGTCCTAAAGTCATCAGGATTAGGGGAGTTCTCATACATGCACAGCTAAAGTAAACGCATACCAAACAAGAGCATATAAAGAAGTGTTGCCTCAATTCGTTATTTTATTCAAAGATTGTCTGTGATTACAATAAGGAAAAGCACAAAGCGGATATACAATCGGCTTTCTAGGGCACTATTCCTAACACCATCCTCATCCAGGTTGGAAAAATCCACGAATTTCTTGGTGGATCCAATTTGGAACGCCTTTTCAGCTTTGGGCTTCTTGAAGGACAGCATGTAGCATTCCCAAGCCTCCTTGACATTGCAGAGCACTTCACCAACCCACTCAGGAGTAGGGAACTTGATCTTCTGGTGGTATGTACAGATGATCGCCTTGAAATCAAATAGGGCAGGTCGCCCGATTATGATGTTGTAAGGGATCTCAGTCTCCACCACCGCGTAGGTGACCATGAGGGTCCTCCGCTGTGGGGCCCGACCAAAAGAGGTGGCCAAGCGGATCTGTCCACGAGGGACAACCTCTGAGCCCCCAAAGCCAATGAGGGCCATTTTGAGGGGCTCAAGGGGAATGTTGGTGATGTTCATTTTCTGAAAAGTGGTATAAGGGAGAACACTAACAAAGCTTCCACTATCAACTAAAACCCTATTTACAACATGATTGTGGACATCCAGGCTAACCACCATGGGGTAGTAAGAGGTTTCACTGTCCTCATGGGGAGTTACAATGTACTCTAGGTCCCTATCACTGAATCCAATTACATCATTTTCCCTAGGGTAGTTGGCGCTTGTTCCTTTGATGGCGTAAACATGTTTGGGCGTCGAGGGGCACTGATCATAGCTTCTGACATAACGACAGCGGGATGCGATGGAATCTCCCCCTGAGGAACCTCCAACGATCATATGGATGACCGCAAAGGGCGCATTCTCCTGTTCACATACCTTCTGCTTGCCACGGGTGCTGCTCTCTGGGCCCCGCCCCCTCGGGCTCCTCGAACGCCCTGGTGCCGAGGAGCGTGTTGTTGTCGGGCTTGACGACGAGCGTCTCAGGTATTGGCTCTCTCATCCCCCGCATGGGGGGCTTGAGACCGCGCTCGAGAGAGCTGTCCTACCATATCCTGCAACCCCTGCAACTGGTCTTGCATAGCCGCGAGGAGGTTGGGGTCTTCTCCTCTTGCTTTGCTCCCCCCTTTTTGAGGCATGTGAGTGAGCCTCATCATCGATGTTAATTCTTTCCACAGGCTCCTTGCCTTTGTCGGCCAATGGGCGCTCTCCTCCACCTCTCACGGGAACTTCTCTCTCATTGACTGGGGGCAGTGGTGGTTGGGCTTGTAAGACGGGTTGGGCCGCCGTGAGTGGATGGACCCACCATCCCCCCATGGGAGGAGCAATTTGGGTGGCTTGCCCCATGGGGAAATACATAGCGGCAAAGTGTTGCTAAGCATTCTGGGCAGCTTGGACCTCACATTGGGTATAAAATAGCCTGCAATTGCGTGGGCGTTATAGGGGGTAATTCCACCCTTCAATTTCTTTGGGGATAACGACGGGAAGTTACATCCGGCCTGCGTGGTAAGGCTGGACCATGGGAAGCACAGGGGAAGGAGTTAACGTGTATCCAGGGGGAGGCATCATGACGGGGTATCCTCCGAAGAGGATTTGGGTGGCAGCTGGCTGACTCTGAGGGATATTCTGGGGAACTTGAAGCCCAGATCCCCCTGCCGCCATGACGGGGGGTGGTTCCGTGGTGATCCCCGCCGTTGGAGCGACTTGCTCCGCCATGGAGGAAGTTCTCCCAACGAGTGGCGCGCCCCCAGTAACGGTCGGGAGCGAGTGGTCATCGCCGCCTCCCGCTGCACCTGATCTGGTGGTGACCATGGTGAAAGTGGTGCTTTCTTTTCAACTATCAAAGGTGAAGAAATAAGAAAAATGGTTTCCCACAGACGACGCCAAAAATGATGGGTCTGATTTCAGATGTCCAAACTCCAACACTTTAGAATTTGTTTATGTGGGGAAGCAGGGGATGAAAGCTCAGGCGAGTATCGCCGAAAATGGTGGGCTCAACCTGCTAGGACAAACACCAAGAAAAGGAAGGTCAGAAGGCCAAGCTGGGGGAACTGGGGGTGATGCCCAGTTTGGCTCTCCGACGCTCAAGTCAGTTGATGAACTGAAGAAGATGAAGAAAATGCAGAGCCTAAGTTATGGAAGCTTGCTTACAGTGGGAGAGATGAAGTCTCTTATTTATACTTAAGGATCAGGGGCCCTTTGATAATTAGCACCATGTGGTCCTGGCCTAATGTTGCCCTAACACGTGGCTTGATGAGGAAGATCCTAGGAGGAATCTCCTTCAAAAGCTGGTGCAAAGTTGGTGCGGGCAACAGTAGCAGGTGCGCGAGTGTGTACGCAGTGTCAGAGAGCCGCTTTGGGTTGGTAACGAGGGCGTGACACAAGCTCGTGCTTATCATGAGCCTTGGAGGCCCGCAGATCCAAAGGGGACCTGGGCCAGGGCTGTGAGATGAGGGGAGCTTTGCTCCTCTGTTTGTCCGTCCACGTGGGAACGTTCCTCCGAGGGGAGTGCACGCTTGGGAATTAACTCTTGAGGAATTGGATATATTTGGGAGTGAGGGTGATGCTCGTCTGAGAGCGGCTTACGCGGGGGGCCTGATGGCCATGCGTCTCGCGACGATGACGCCACTTGTCAAAACGTGGGCCAAGCATGTTTTTGCCCCATCAATCTGAAAGGAACAATATTTAATTGCCGTAATCAAAATAAACCTGCAACTACGACATAAACATAAATTGAATTTTTTTAATTTTTTATTATATTTATAGGAATAAATATGCATGAAATATTTATTTCGATTTATATGTAAACACAAAACATAAATGTTAAATTAAATAACAAATTTTGAAATTCAAATATAAATTTAATCAATATTATAAATATATCATTACACTTTTAATATTATTATAATATAGTACCGCCAAAAATTTTAAGAATAATATTATTCACATCATCAAAATTTAACAACTTACTAAAGATTGAGCTAATTTTTTAGAATGAAAATCTTATAGGATAGATCATAATTTTTCAAACCTCAATAGAGAATCCATATATTTACCGTAACTCAGGGGGAAGTTCTTAATGGTCCCAACATTCTATTTTAGTTTTTGTTTATACGAAGTATGCACTTGACAAATTTTCCATCTTTCATCTTTCACTTAACAGCATAAGACTTCTCCACCACAACTTAGCAGACAGTTCTTAATTCACCCACACATTGGATTGCTGAATTTCGAAGGGAGAATGGACGGATGAATGAAGATAGATATTTGAGAAATTAGAAGGGCTCAGCACAACCGCTCAGAGAAAAATTATAATTAAGTTAATAAGAGATAGTGAATCCAATAGAAAAATGTTTTGACTTTCTTATGGGAATTGATTACTTAGTATCACCGCAAATCAAGTCATATTAAATTCAACTAAGGTTAAACAAGTGATATTTTTGCGATTTGACGCTATATTAATTTAATTAAATATATTATGTTCAAGTCGTAAAAAATATGACTATTACTTTTACAAACAATTTTACATCTAAATGGTCCAATACCAAAAAGAGCAGATTTTGAAACAGCTGCATGAAATACGTTAGCACTAGCAATCCTACCATCGGCGCCGAGGCACTCTCAACAACAACCAACAACGAAGCAGTAAAGTGGAGAAGCCTAGTCCATGTGGGTTAAGCTCAATTTTGACCGTGCGGTGCTCAAAGAGGCGAATGTTATTGAGATTGGGGTTGTGGCCAGAGAGACATGCAAAAAATTTAATACTACCAACCCAGTCTCGATGTAGACTTTGGGAGCGTTATCAGCCGCTCGATTGGCGTAGGATTTTGGAGGGAGAAAGGTCATCTTACAAGGCGACAATGTCAAAGTTATCAAACAAACTCCAAAGTGAGAGCGAGAATTTATCTTCCCTTAGAAACATCTTTTATTATTATTTTTTTCATAATTGGGCAACTAATCCGTGGGGATCAGTGTTACAAGGAGACGTCCTTATTTATTGCAGCAAAAGCAAGAAGATACAATGATCTGAGCCAATCGTCCACAAGCAAAAAAAACGAAAATACCCACGAAAAAACTGAAAAAACTGAAGCATGAACAATCTCGGGCCCATGTTAAAATAAATAAATGTCCCATTCGGGGACATACAGGATCCAACGCCAGCTATGACAATCAAGCAGCAGCTAAGTTTCAAATCACGACAATAAAATCAACCACTAGATACTTAACAAGATTCAAACGAGCATGTATTAATGATGTATTCCCAATTTGAATTGATATGAGAGTTGGCCAAACTCTTTGGCAGATGCGGTGCACACAGACCAAGCACGCACCAATCTCTAAGCAATGCAAATTCATATGCTCAACAAAATTCAAGTTAATTCGGACTCCAGTGTGAATAATTTCAATCAACAATGAGTGTTAGAGATAAAATCTTTTATGACATAAAGCAAGTTCGCTCTTCCTTTATTGGTTTTTGTTATTTTGTTTAGGGAAAATATTATTTTTTGTACTTTAAAGATGTTATTTTTTTATTTTGGTCCTAAACTTTTACCTTTTCTCACATTACATTATTTTTTATTTGATTTTTCTCAATTTTAGTCCTCCGCATTCTACATGGCAGAAATTTGGGAATTTTTGCTTATTTTCCCTCCAAAATCTGAGTTGACATATGACGTGGATTATTAATGTTTAAGGGAAAAAAAATAAAAAATACCACGTAATTACATAAACAATTCTTATTTAATAAAATACCCCTCTATTATAGTTAAAAAAAAAAAACTCAAATTTTCCAATTTTACCGCTGCTGCCACCTTTGCACCGGCGTTGTTTCGTTGTCTAGATGAATTGGACAACTGGACCACCACGGTTCAACTCGTCTCATCAAGAAGTCCGAAATTCCTACCAATTTGACCCTATCCCATCGTCGGAAACGCTCATTTGGAGCCCTAAAATTTGCGCCACCACACGCCCGCTGGCGCCGTCTTTAAATGGTAATATCTCCGCCAAAACAGCACATCAATCCTTCAGACCACTCCCAATAGATTCCTCCTGAAGCATACTACAATGCCCAGAGTGCTCCAATTAGCCGCCGAAATCGCCGGAAACGATGTCTGAAAGTGGCTCCTGTTGCACGTGTCGTCAGCCGCCACTTCACCAACCAATATCTCCATCGTCCAGCCGTTTCAGGCCATGAAACCGCTCCCAAATTTCAGCTCTTGTCGAGTAGATTAATTTTTATACCTCATTCTCCGAATTCCATCACTGGAGCTGGCCGCACGACTCGCTCAAAGTTTCAACTGATTTGAGCCGCGATCAGCCATGTTTAACCGGTCATATCTCTTAAACCGTCAATCGGATTTAGATTCCGTCTGTGTCATTGTGTTCTTTGCGTCGCGGTGGTCAATTTACACTACTCATTCGCAAGATTCGGTCGAGAAACTATGATTTTCGGTAGTTTGTGTGATCGGTGCGTACGTATGTTGGGAAAAAATAGAAAAAAATTATAATAGAGGGGTACTTTGTTAAATAAGAATAGTTTATGTAATTACATGATATTTTTTTATTTTTTTCTTTAAATATTAATAATCCACTTCATATGCCAACTCAGATTTCGGAGGAAAAATAAGGAAAAATCCACAAATTTCTGCCACGTAGGATGCGGAGGACTAAAATTGAGAAAAATCGAATAAAAAAGGATGTAATGTGAGAAAAGATAAAAATTGAGGACCAAAATAAAAAAATGACATCTTTAGAGGACGAAAAACGATCTTTCTTCTCTTATGAGATTTCTAGTTTGCAATATCCCTTTTATTTATTAGGCGTGATAATGCGCCTTCGGTTGATATGCACTTCTTTATTTCCAACATTGTGATTTCTGAGCTACACAGTAGTCCCTTAGGACCTTCTTAAAATTAAAAACGTAAATGAGTTATAGAAAAAAAAAATTGCCACAATTTAACCATTAGTTGTACCATAAAAAAGATAAAAAAAAATAAACCGTTAGTTGTAACATATTAAATTCAAATCATTCACATTTATATAACACCATTTTATTTAGGTAAAATGGGAGAATCACCGCATAAGCAAGTTATTGAAAATTTTATCAGCAATAATTGGTGTATTACACCATACTAATATGCTTTTAAATTAAATGAGTCAATAATAAACAAACTTATTGTAAACTCGCATTATCTTTGATATCTCAACCAAGTTTACAAATATTGTTTATTTCCTTTTAATTGTTTCCAGTAACATATTATTGAAGGTACATATATCAATATTAAGAATCATGTTAATTCTATTTTATTTTCATTTACAATGTAGCCTATAGAATGGAAAATTTGAAAACTAAAAGGTTTGTTACAATAGGTTAAATTGATTATACTTTGTTATTTTTCTTGGCAATGCGAGTAAAATGGGTAATTTTGAAATATGGGTTTTGACATTCTGTCACACATTGATAATTAAAATATTATCGGAGAACGTGAAAAAATATGTAAATTTGTTTGCAAAATACATGGTGTTTGTTCCACATTAATTAATTAGAGAAGTTCGTTTAGCTTTAGATGTTGTATTAATTAATAAATTGTGGAACTCCATGGGTCACGTCACGTGGGTGCAGTTAGGCCGAGCCCTTACTTGTGTTCGGGCTGGATCTCGAGCTATGATGCACGGATACGGACACGGCGACACGGACACGATACGACACGGATACGCCGACACGTATTTTTTCTTGAATTTTCCACGTGAGAAGTGTCCGACACGGTGTCCGACACGAGTATCCGACACGACACGACACGGCAAAATGATGTTTTTAGGAGTGTCCGTGCATCATAGATCTCGAGTCACTTTGTTTAGTAGTAGCGGTATTTAATGCGGCACTTCTTTTTTTTTAATTTATTTTATATTCAGAGAAAATTAGCATAGTCCCTGTATTAGAAATCAAAAATGTATTGTAAAATTGATTCTCATTTCATTAATTCTCAGAACAGAGGATCTGATGCACTTATATACATCAAGTGCGCCAATAATTAAAGGACACGTGGCCAACTAATCTAACGAACTCTCAGCTTAGCAAAACTGAACACGTAACTAAGCTCTGATCTAGCGTACAAACAACGCGGCAAGGCTTCTGGTGCAGCGTGGGAAGATTTTGGAATTACAATATTCACAAAAATGACATGCATAAATAGAGAAATGATCCAAATTTAATGGGGCACTTTGTATGTGCACAACCTTGCTATAGGAGCCTCACATATAACCAATCAAATTTAATCGGAAAACTCCCCGGCTTCCTTGTCGGTTTTGCTTTAAAAAAAAACTGCTATAGGAGCCTCACAATCAAAGTTTAATAAACATTTACTTAAAATTTGTGGATTGCTATCACAAAATTTTTTCTCTTTCTTTGACATAAACGTTGGAAGTGTATTACCTAATAAATTTTTTTTGGGTTGAGACTATCTAATAAACTTTTGGAATTAGGAATATTAAAATTTTAAGTAAGGAGACTATTCCTATCATCCTTTTCTCTTTCTCAAACCAAATTTCTTAAAAATATATATGTTCACACCTATACGTGTAATTTAACCCATCATAAAACAAACTCCCAAAAACATTTTATGAATAAGTACTCCATGTAAATTAATTGTTTAAACAGGCAAGAAGACTGTTCTCTGGTTAATTTGTTATTCAACAAAAGGAGATTAAATAATACCATATGAATCACGCATTTTTAATAATCATACCTAAATTTGATCTTGTGAAAATGTCGCCAGCATTATGATAACAACTTAGGGTGTTGATCAAGTACTTTTACGTCGTTGTGTGTTTAAATCAATGAATATATTCTTTTGGTACCAATCATTTAATACAAAAGTTGACATTCTAAAAAGATATACGCTCTTTGATTTCGCTGCCAAAATTTATAAACATAATGACCTCCGCTATCTTTCTGTCCAAAGGAGAGGATAAAATATTGGCCACCAAATAAAAGAGGATAGTTTAATATTAGAGTGTCAATTTTAATAAACGATTCCGTTGAATTCAAAAAATATTTCTGAACCAAATGTGTACATCCTGACTTTGAGCAATTAACAATTTGCCAAAACAAAGTTTCAATGATTGTACCTTAACTCGAAATTATTCACCAAAAGAAATATTCAATGATTGATATTAGGGTTTTCAATAAAAAAAATTATACAAAGCTCACACGCAAGTAGCACTTGGTCGCAGGTAGCAATCAAAGGAAATTTGACCGGTTTTGCTTGGCGGAAATCCAGCCCGATTTTATATGTGAGTTTGTCACGTGTAAATTCTGGTGGGAAAAATCAGTTTTCGGCCAAAGATGCGCATTACATTACTTGATTTTGAAAATGTGGTCCTAGTTTTGTCGTTGAAAAATAAAATGTACCAAAAATGCAGAATTGGTCGAGTTGGTATACAAAATTTTGCAATTTGATCTAAACACCTTAATATCTAAAATTATTTACATCAATTTTAACATCTTCTAAGCTTCGAGAACATCTTATAAGAATTAAGAACTTCGATCTTGCATAAGGAAAATTAAGAGGCTGCTTGGCAGTCTAAAATAGCTTGTAAGATATTTAACAACTTATATGTTCTCATAAAGTGTTTGGCATACTTTTAATTAAAAGAACTAGTAAAATGTTAACCTTCCCCTCCCCCCCCCCCCCCCCCCCCCCCTGAAAGGAGTAGTAAAATGTTAACTAAAATGCTAACGATTAGAACAAAATTACAAAAACACATACATATATTGTAGAACATAATATTCATTTTTCAAATGCTTCTTTTCTTAACATAAACCACCTTCTACGTCAAATGCATGAGAAGAAGAAAAACAGGAGGTAAATCAAATAGAAACAAATTTGATTACAGGAAATAAAGAACCCCTACAAGCACATCTCACCCAACAAGAAAGCAATTATAAAATTTCTAACCTCAACCCGACTTAACTAAATTAACCAACAACTAATATTAATATATACTCAAGAATTGATCGAATTATGTATTAAGATATTAAAATGAAAGTTACATATTAGACATCTAGGTAAAAACAAATAAGTAAAATATTCTTTACATAGTTTATTATTATTATTAATTATAAAAGCATAAAAGGATTAATTTATATGAAATATGAATTATATTAATTCCATGAGTTAACATGCTTGACTTAACTAAACCAACAACTAATATTAATATATACATTGCCATATGAGTGCCACATCGACATTCATATACATTGTCCGGATGATTGGGCGCCTATCAAATAGGCCAACGGAGGATCCGATTATCACGTTCCGCAAGAGGGGCCATATTCTTATGCACTACTCTTGGGAGTATTTATGCCGCCTTTGGGATTACAATTATTATCTGTGCAAGCACTTTGATGTAATAAAAGGATTAATTCATACTAGTAAACCCGTCCACTCTATGTGTGTGTAAAAATAAAAAAATTATTATCATTAAATATATATTAAATCAAATTCTTCATATTAATATTTATTTTATAATTATCTTTAATATAATTATAAGTTTCTGATAAATAAATGAATACAAAATAATATGGGATGAGTAAAAATTAATATAAAATAGTCATTAAAAAATATCGAAAAAGAATTATTAAAAAGTATAATAGAGAAAAACAGAGTGAAATGAGAGGAAAAATTTGTCAAGAGATAAATATAAAATAACACATTACGAGAGTGGCGGAGAAAAAAAAAAATTAAAAAAAAAGAAAATTTACGGTCCAAAGACCAAAGCTGTTAAAATAAAAAAAAGATGGAGTGAAGTCAGAGAAAAAATAAAGAGTTAAAAGATAAATCGAAACCAACACATTGAGAGAGTGATAGAAAAAAATAAATAAAAAAAAGTAAAATTTTAGAGTCTAAAAAATCAAATGCTAATTCGGATCTTTCCCTTAATATAATAGTAAAGGTGAGATATGAATATATTAGTTCCATAAATGAACATGCTTAAATATTTTGGAGGAACTTTTAAATTTTTTTACAGAGTGACATGATTTTACTACTATTATTCCGCAGTTGAAAATAATGGAAAAATGGCTGTTCCGTCCCTGCGACAAACCATGCTTGGGTGTTGACCTCCGACAGCCGGTTACACCTTCGCATAAATAAAAAAAAATTGTCTAAATAATCTGCGAAGTACGAAAGAAAATTTTTACAACTCACTTTGAGAACAGTTTTTAAATTCTCAAGTGGAGGACTCAACCTCTGTGGATAGGTGAACCAAATTGTTATTTTGAAAATTTCTGTGCTCAACCCTAGCCAAATCCATGTGGCCATCCTGTTACTATTAATTTCTAATATTCGAATATTTTTAAAAATATTATTTTGCAATGTTATGTCGTGTTGGATATTTTTCAAGGGGAATTTTTTTTTTTAAAAAAATAATTATCATATTCGTGTCATATCATATTGTCTATATCATTATATATGTATTCGTATAATATTGTTGTTAACTTATATGCCATCAAACCACAGTATCATACGAATAGGGACTTCTAGTATCTTTGGTTAGTTCAGCCAGATACGATGACGACTTGGGCAACCAAAACAAGGAAATAAAAAAAAAAGGAGTTGGGAGACTTGGAGTTATTACAAAATGAAATTTAATCAAGATAACTACTTCGGAACAAAACAAAAGAAAGCATATTGAATATTATTAACAAATCCTAACCAAAAAAAAAGAATATTACTAATAAATTGATCCCACAAACAAAACTGTAAATATATGTTGAAGGATATTAAAATTTAAAGGACTAACTCTTTTGTGCTTGGCATAGTAAATAGAGATATATAAAGTATGATACTAAATTATAAGAAAAAGAAAATTGTACAATGAATCGAACTGAATTTTAAGATTGATTTTGAGTTCATTAATTTCGATTTAGCTTATAGAACTGTAATTTGACAATAGTACCATATTCATCCATAAATCATGCCAATGTGAATAGCACACCTGAGTACTAACCCATATTTAGTGTATATATATATATATATATATATATATATAATTCTCATCTTTCTTTGGGACACATAAATCACTATATCTTAACAAAGCTCACGAGGAACCAAGGTTTTTCTTTTTTTTTTTTTTTTTTTTTTCCACGAGGAACCAAGTTATTTTGTGTTAACTTTTTTTTTTTTTTTTTGGTTGTTAAAATAACCCCATTATCTCTAACAAATTAATATTGTGTTGAATTAATAAAATAAAAGATATATTGATGATAACTATCTATCTATCTATATATATATATATATATATATATGTTTACAGTTCAGAATTCTTTTTTTTTTTAAGGATTTCAGTTCAGAATTCAAGCAAGGGTTTTTCTATTTGTTCTGTTCCTTTCAAAGTGGAAATACGTAATAATTGTTAAGAAATGATTACCACCCATTGTGAAGCTTAGCGTAATCCCTTCTGCTTTGACAAAACTACTTTTCTTATAACAAAAATGTATTTATCCAATAATTCTATTCCACGTGCACGCTCATTATAAATTACTAGTAATTTTCTGCATACTCTACCTGTGTTCAACAAAATAATTATTATTATTTAATTTTATTAAAATTAAATTTTTTATATTAATATATAGTTTATAATTATTTTTAATATAACTATTAAATTATATAAATAAATGTGATAATATTATATTAATAAAAATAATATTAAAATATAACTTACAAAGTATGAGGAAATAAAATAAAATAAATATTAAAAAGTTTATTAAAAAAAAGAATTAAATTGAAATGATAGAGAAAAGGAGTTAGATGAGAGAAAAAGAATTAACTGAGAGTTCATGACACACATTTATTTTCTGGCTTAATATAAAGTATAGATATAAAAACTCTAGCCAGACGATGAGACGAACAAGTGTTGAATACGGAACAACTTGAAATTGTTACCAATTATATACGTTATATAACAATACCATGCACTTTATCACTAACGAAATGTATTTAGCAGACAAGACAATAGATTTTATTTTATCGTAATATAAAGCAATGGGGGGTTAAACATATTTTTGCACCCGGTGATGTTAGGAGTATTTTGCACTTTAATATCCAAATTTTGAAAATTAAGGATTTGATACCGAATTTTTGAATTTTATTTCATTTAAGTGTCCAATTTTAAATCCGGCCTATCAAGATACCACACATGTTATTTTCTTATCGGTTGGATTTGAAATTGGGCACTTAAGTAAAACGAAATTCAAAGGTTTGATATCAAATCCTTAATTTTTAAAAATTTTGGTTCTAAAGTACAAAACACTCCAAATGTTGGGGTATAAAAAATATTTTACCCAACCAATGGTGATAAAAATAAGTGTTTCGTTTATCACAATGGACTACTACTGACAAATTTGTGTAAATTTCGGATTATTCTAATTCAAAACTGATTCTACCAAACTAGTATAATGAAGAGGCGAGTAATTTATATTTACTGTATAATTGGTGGAAAGTGGAAAGTTTAATAAGAATAACCAATTAAATAATAAATATAATACACTTGATATTATGATTGATTGAGTTGAATATATAGTATCAGTCAGGATTAAAATTTTCATTTCAAGTTGGAAACTTGCTTGATCCCCGCTCAATCAATAATATGAAAATAGTAATATATTTGATATTATTTAATATTTAACATGCCAGTTACACTAATAATACATATTCGTAGCCTAATACTGATTACGAGACCGGTATAAATTACTTACCATATAAGCTATAACATTTGAAATAGTACTCGGTTGATAAGATTTTGACAAATTCAAAAAAAAAAAAAAAAAAATTTCCATATCAAAATATAATTTGTAAAAACTTTTATATTTCTTCATTAATTTTTTAAATTACTTATTTTAATTTTGATGATTAACAAGTTGAGATTTCTTTCTTAATTCATCTCTATCCAAAGTTCTTTTCTTTGCAGCTTTAAGAGACTAGAACACCAACTGGGGAATATATATTGCTCTATCTCTTCAAAAGGGAAGCTCAGTTCAAAGCCAAAATGAAGAAATCAATAAAGGAAGCTGAGATGAGAAATGGAATCATGAACGACACAAGCTGAAGAAAAAGCTGATCAAAAGAAGCAATATATCTAGTATTAAAACAACTAGTTCCACATTCAACTCCATCCTTCTATATCAAGAAGAGCTTAGCAAAAGTTAGAGCTATACTTTCAAAGCAAAGAGAATGACAAAAGAAGCTGATCCGACTGTCAAAAGTAAAATTTGTCCAAAGATCAAGAGGAAGGTGAATCAAGGAAAAAGGTTTAGAGGAAGAGGTTTATCTGGTACCAAAACGACAACTGGTACAAAGCATTCCAAAGTTAACATTGGATCCAAAGTCAACACTTCCTAAGCTGCTCAAATTCACAAGATTCAAAAGGAAGCTGAAGTCGGCACAAAACTTACTCAAAGTACAAAAAGCTCAATGGATCTTTTTCCACTTGCAGAAGCTCTAAGTCTGTAACAGGAGCTCAAAGACAGCACATGTTCAACAAACTTTTGTACTTGCTTGGTAGCAAAAACGTGAAGGCTCCAAAATTCAAAATCCGAGTCTAACGACTCTTTTGGAGTTACTCTTTTTAAAGGATTGTAGATACAACTTCAAGGGACATTCAAACTCTTTCATTAGCTGCCATACATATAGAGGTTTATTGTTCTCATAGTACTGTTCTTTAGCTTGCCAGATTGCTTGGGTCCTGGAACGTTTGGTTCCACTATGTGTTGTTTGGTTTCTCAGTTTGTTTCCAGCAGTTTGTATCTTGTACTTATATATATCTTTATAAACTCCTCTTTAAAATTCTAAGCATAACAAACTTAGGTAGTTGACTAACTTAACTAATACTTTTTGCAGTTGTGGTAAGTCAACCACTATAAATCTCTTGTGCTCTTATTGTTCTTATTCACTCTGTTCTAGACTGGTATGAATTTTATTTTTGGTTCCAATCTTACTGTTTGTGTTTGTAAGATCTTTCATTTGGGGTTATTTGTGAAAAAAATTTCAATTCAGCCCCCCCCTCTTGTCTAACAAATTTTATTTTCTACCCTGAGTTTGATCTCATATATCAAACATTATGGTGTATCTATACAGACATAATTATATGATTTTTTGTAAAAAAGTATAATACATAATAAACGTCAAATACTAATATTTGAAACTATACAATTCGACAAAAAATATTTTTAAAAGTATGGCCCACAATATGGGTTGTTTATATCTGCACCCCCTTCGAGATTGAATAATTACAACTCATACCCCCTTAGATGAAAATATTACACAACATACCCTTCCAAGTTTGGAAAATTACAAATGAACAACACATTCTAATTGGACTTTTTGCAAAATTATTATTGAATCGACTACATCTCACCACTAATTAATTCTTCACTGCTAATTGGACCAAAAAAAAGTTATTATGAATGTCAATTTATGAACGGATCATGTGTTGATGCTCAAAAAAACCTTCATAAATTACTTGTTTTTCACTTGAGAATGATGTATGAGTTGTCGTGAGAAATTAATTAGTGGCGAAATATAGTCAATTCGATAAAAATTTCGTGAAAAATCCTATCGGAATGGGTTCATTTGTAATTTTTCAAATTTGAAAATGTAGGTTATGTAATATTTTTATCAAAGGGGGCATGAGTTATAATTACCCAACCTAGGAGGTATAGATATAATAATACTCCCCACCCATAAATGTTATAGATAACCGTCACACATGATTCTACTTTGGAAAGAGTAAAAAGTGATTTACACTTTACAGAAAAGCAAAACAAAAATTTCCTATTTAATAATAAAAAACTCTGCTTTAATTCTTCGTCAAAACAATATCTTCCCACCTAATTTCGTCAACTACAAGCAAACTTATCAGCTGTTGAACTAGTCCCCAATTCCCCATTATAAATACGTGCCCATTTTAATTCTCCATCATCGAACACTACAAGTCCTATTTACAGCACCTTTGCACTTGTAGAAACTATGGCCAACATTAGCATTAAGCACTTTTGCATTTTGATTCTCGTCACCATGGTCGTCGTGACGAGGGTCACAACATGTGAAGGTTCCCGCAGCTTGCTGCAATCAGTTGATCCAGCAGCCGGGGGTGTGTCTGTGGCGGCTAAGCCTGCGGATCAGCATGCAACTTCTCGCCCAGTTTCCACCACTGTCTCTAGATTAACCCACGATGACGATCATGACGATGATGATGATAATGATGATGATGACCATGACCATGATGATGATCACGATGACGACCATGATGACGATGGTAACGATGATCACCACGGTGGCCGCGGCTGATCGATGGCGAAGATGATCGCCATGACAATTAACAACGCCGAAGACAGGCACTCCAGAAGGAATTTAATAAGGTCTTTTATGGTCTTTTGTGGATTTGATTTCCCCGTAAATATTATTTCTGTTTGAATAACAATCCTAATTCGGTGTGGACTGAAGCTTTTTCAGTTCCCTGATTTGTGGTTTGATATTACTGTCCTAGCTCTACTTCGTTGTGACAAGGTCAATTTGTTTGTGTTGTTGTGTTGCGTTTGATATGAAACGGATGTTTTCCTGATGATGTAAATACAACAAATAAAGTTATTTTCAGTGCATAGTAGTTTCTATACCATGGATTAACTATATAGATAATTAGTATAATAAAATGAATTAAACATCTAAATAAGTTATATATTGGCATCGTTAGGAATAAACACATGGATGCAAATTTCATCTCATTACAAATAATTACCTCGATTTAGGTGCGGGAGGGGAGGGGAGGGGAGGGGGAGTAAACAATAATAGTTTACTTGGCAAGAAAATGTTAGACTTAGAGAGTTCCATGGTTTGGGAATGAATATTCTGTATTACTGTAATAATGAAACAATGTACAAAGGGAGAATAAATACAATTACACCTAGGTTAGGAAAAAGGAAAGAAAATCAAATCAAGGATTTACATAATTACATCAATCCCTTAATTATCTACTTTCCATATGCTCACACTCCCCCTCAAGTTGTACTGTCGGGTCCTCGATGTGCAACTTGCTTAGGATTCCCGAAAATATCCTCCCATTCACAGCCTTTGTCAAAAAGTCCGCCAGCTGGTCTTCGGACCTCACAAACGGGAGCTTAACGATTCCCTCCTCAATCTTTTCTTTGACAAAGTGACGATCCACTTCAACGTGTTTCGTTCTATCATGCTGGACCGGGTTCTCCGATATACTTATCGCCGCCCTGTTGTCACATTTCAACCTACACGCTCCAGTGGGTGAGAAGCCAATTTCTGTCAGCAATTTCCTTAACCAGAGTACCTCGGCTACCCCACGGGCGACCCCCCTGAATTCTGCCTCTGCGCTCGAAAGAGCTACTACCTTCTGCTTCTTACTTTTCCATGTTACCACATTTCCTCCAACCAAGGTGAAGTAACCGGATGTGGATCTCCGGTCATTGGGATTCCCTGCCCAATCTGCATCAGTATATGCCTCAATCTCTAAGTGTCCATACTTCTGAAACACAATTCCTCTTCCCGGGCAACTTTTCAGATACCTGCACACTCTTATTGCTGCATCCATGTGTTCCTTCTGCGGGCGATGCATGAACTGACTTAGCACTCCTACAGCATAGGCTATGTCAGGCCTCGTGTGGGCTAAGTAGATCAACTTTCCCACCAAGTGCTGAAACTGTGTCTTATCCGTTTCCTCTGCTCCTTCTTCTATTCTTAACCCATGATTGACTGCCATAGGCGTGTCAGCTGGCTTGCACTCCAGCAGCCCCGTTTCAGCCAGTAGGTCAAGAACGAACTTCCTTTGGGAAATATATATTCCCCTCCTAGACCGCAATACCTCAATTCCAAGAAAGTACTTTAGTTGGCCCAGATCCTTCATCTCGAATTCTCTGAACAAGTTTTCCCTTAGGTGCAAGATTTCTTCCGAATCATCCCCTGTGATAACCATATCATCTACATAGATGATCAGACATATTACCAACTTATCCCTACGTTTAATAAAGAGAGTATGGTCTGAATTACTCTGATGGTAGCCATACTTCTTCATTGCTGCTGAAAACCTACCAAACCACGCTCGGGGAGACTGCTTTAATCCGTACAACGCCTTTTTCAGCTTGCACACTTCTCCCTTCCTGAAATCGTTACTAAATCCTGGGGGAGGTTCCATATACACTTCTTCTCGAAGATCCCCATGCAGGAAAGCATTTTTCACATCAAACTGGTGAAGGGGCCAATCCCGGTTTGCTGCTACCGAGAATAACACCCGAATCGTATCAATCTTGGCAACGGGAGAGAAGGTCTCCGAATAATCCACACCATAGGTCTGTGTGTATCCTTTTGCTACCAGCCTCGCCTTGTACCGCTCTATGCTCCCATCTGCCCTATGCTTAACCGTAAAGACCCAACGACACCCTACAGTTTTCTTTCCAGAGGGAATCACACACCTTTCCCAAGTTTCATTTTTTTCCAGTGCTTCCATTTCTGCTTCCATGGCATGTACCCACTTCTTATCTGACAGAGCTTCTTCTACCTTATTTGGTACGGAAATAGAATGTATGGCTGCTGTATATGCCCGGGCCTGTTCAGCTAACACCCTCTGAACCAAATTTGCTACTGGATATCTGGGAGTCCGACCCACATGCTCTGGCTCATACCGTTTTGGGGGAATTCCCCTGTTCGCCCGTGGAGGTAAAGCATACCTCCCTATATCCTGATCAGTATTCTCCCCCTGGATCTCATCCCCTGTCTGATTCCCAGTATCATCTGCATTGTTAGGGTCATAGGGAATAGGCGAAACAGAAGAGGACAAATAATCATGTGTGCTACTAACCTCAGGACTATCCGTCGGGGCGTCGGGCTCGGTGGAAGTAGCCGTGGGTTGTACTGCGAGAGGAGGTGACTCGGTGGTTCCACCTACTTGCTCTTGTGGAACTGTGTCAGGCCAGGACAGTGGTGGCACCTCACTCAGTAGGTCCTGCTGGCTACTACTCTCCGCCTGACCGCTGAGTGGGGAAAGAAAATAATACTCGGATTCTATGAAGTCACAATCCATTGTGGTGAACAATCGCCTAGTGGGGGGATGATAACACCTATAGCCCTTCTGAGTAACCCCATACCCGACAAAGACACACTTAATTGAGCACGGGTCAAGTTTGGATCGGACTGTTTTAGGGAGATGGACAAAGACCGAGCACCCAAAAACCCGAGGCTTAAGATGTAAAACAGATGGAACACTAACTTGAGTAGCAAGACATTGCAGAGGTGTGTCGAAGTTAAGGGGTTTGGATGGCAACCGATTAACAAGGTAAACTGAGGTGGACACGGCCTCTGGCCACATATACTGAGGGCAATGAGTTTCAATGAGAAGGGATCTGGACATTTCAAGCAACTGGCGATTTCTACGTTCGGCTATACCATTTTGCTGGGGAGTATGTGGGCAAGACGTTTGGTGTACTAACCCATTTTCCCGAAAAAACTGTGTTAAGACCGAGTTAATGTACTCCCCCCCATTATCCGAACGTAGGACTTGAATTTGAGACTGATACTGTGTACGGACCATCTTATAAAATTCAATGAATTTGGCAGACACTTCGTTTTTATTTTTAAGAAAATAAACCCAAGTCATTCGCGAAAATTCATCTATAAATAGAACGAAATACTTAAAGCCATGACTGGACTCAGTATTCGGGGCAGGGCCCCATACATCGGAATGCACTAAGGAAAAAACAGACTTAGACCTTGAACTTGACACAGAATACGACTGCTTATGACTCTTTGCTAACAAACAAGTCTCACAAGACAAATGACTATCTGAAGAAAATAACTTTGGAAATAACAACTTAAGATACCCTAACGAGGGATGGCCCAAACGCCGGTGCCACAACCACTGTTGGTGATCTACTGTCCCGCGAGCAAGCGCTGCAGTCCCTTGTTGAGCAACCTCGTCGACGAAGTACAACCCTCGTTCCTCAGTACCACGCCCAATCACCTTCCCCGATCGAATATCCTGTAACAGGCAAAAAGTAGGGAACATCAGCACCATACAATTTAGCTCTTTAGTAACCTGACTGACAGAAAGTAACTTATACGATAAACTAGGCACATAAAGACAATTCTTTAATTTTAGGTCCGGTGAGAGAGTCACTGTGCCCGTCCCTTCCACTGGGCAAACATCCCCACTAGCATTGAGGATGCCCTTTTTCAAAGGGGCACCAAAGTCTTCCAAGTCAGAACGGTCCGAAGTCATTGTATCGGTGGCACCACAGTCGAAAATCCACCTGGACTTCTGAGTTGGTTTTTGTGAGGTGGCCTGAAGGGCTGTACCTGCTGTAGCATCACTTATACAAGGATCCCGTTTACAAATAGAGGAATACGGGTCCTTATAATCATCAATTAAAACATTAGGGGTACAATTGAAAGACTTAGAACATGGGGGGCTGATTTTGCAGAAATTAAAAGATGGGGGGCATGGTGGTAAATCCACCATTTGCCCTATACCTAGATTAGCTTGCCCCATTTCCTCCTTCTTTGATACAGCCGCCATCTCTGCTCTCTCTCCCTCCTTCTTCTCCAGAGACGGTGATTCGTCTCCACCGGTGGCGATGGACGCCGTGCCATACGGCGGCGTTGAGTGGTCCCGCCGCCGGCTCTTCCATCCGGCCGGCCACCCTATTAATTCGTAACAGCTCTCCTTTGAGTGGCCCACCCTTCTGCACTGGCCGCACACAACGGGGTCATCGTTCTCCGTGCTGAAACTCCGGCGTGGAGCCACCGACGGCGATCTTGGTGGCCCATTCGCCGGAGACGGCCTTGGCCCGCTGCTCCTCGGCTTCCCGCGACCAGAACCATCCCGATTTGGTCCCCCTGCAAATGGGCCGTCGCGATTCCGTCCCCCAGCGAATAGTCCGACGCCGATCCCACCTTCCGATGCCGATGATGATGACCGACCCCCAAGGATTTCACGCCGGTTTCCCTCTCGTCTGATGGTGGCATAGGCTTTTTCCACGGTCGGAAGAGGGTCTTCTTTAAGGAGGTCTCGCCTTTCCGATTCGTACCTATCGTCAATCCCAGCGAGGAATTGGAATAACTGGGTCTCGGATCTGAGGCGATTGAAGGCTCCGATGTCCCGGTCGTAGGCCATCGGATTCGGCTGCCGGAGTTCGATCTCACGCCAGATCCGCTGAAGGCTGCTGTAATACTTCTCGATACTATCCGTCCCCTGTCTCAAATTATTCGCTTTAACCGTGAGGTCGAATATCTGGAGACCATCCCGGCTTTGGCTGTACGTGGAATTGAGAGCATCCCACAGTGTTTTTGCCGAGGGATATTCGGCGAATAAAACTACTAGTTCAGGTTCCATATTATGCAGTAGCCAAGTACAGACGATGAGATCTGTCTGTTCCCATTTGGCGTGGGCCGGTGAGTCTGCTGGTGGTGGTGGTGGGTTTCCGGTGAGATGATTCAATTTCCCTCTCCCCCCAATCTCCATCTTCATGAGTCGTGACCAGAGGGAGTAATTGAATTGATTTAATTTGATGTTGATTGATATGGATTGAGGCATTTGGTTATTGGTCTGATTGGTGTCGGGTTGTGGTGTTTGTGTTTGCTGTAGATTGCTGAGTATGCTGGCTAATTGGGTGGCTAGGGAATCGCCGGGCTGTTGCGACCCCTTGCCGGTGCTGCTGTTGCTGTCTTCGGCCATGGCCGGGAAAGGTACGGTACGTGATGAGCAAGGATCGGATCCAATTATTGGATCCTCACCCGCTCTGATACCATGTTAGACTTAGAGAGTTCCATGGTTTGGGAATGAATATTCTGTATTACTGTGATAATGAAACAATGTACAAAGGGAGAATAAATACAATTACACCTAGGTTAGGAAAAAGGAAAGAAAGTCAAATCAAGGATTTACATAATTACATCAATCCCTTAATTATCTACTTTCCATATGCTCACAGAAAATGGTGGGTTGGGGAAATAGCCCATTGTTTTATTGTGTTTTCTGACTTTACTTGACTATGTTCAAAGTTTTGTTTAAGCCCGTAAGCCCAAGAGATTTATTGGGTTTCAATGTGCTAAATAAAAACTCAATTTAGGAATTATCAAAGGGTCTCTCTCAAATTTTCTCTCTCTCAAACTCTCTCAAAAATCAAAACTCTAATCTACGTATTTCAAAATCAAGACAAAGCAATCAATCAATTGATGAAGCTTCGATCCGGCGGTGGAGAATACTATGCTCCACCGCCGGATTGATTCAGATCTATTCTGCTTTCAGATTCTCAGATTTGTTAGGTCGATACCGTCTGTGTTTTTTTCTTTAGGTTATGTTATATTTCAAGTTCTTTATCTATTCCGTATGGAAGTTTCGTCCCTTCCGTATGGAAGTTTAGTCAGTTTCTTTATGATCTTTTTTATTATATTCTGTGATTCTTCGAGGAAATTTTTTGGATGAGTTATCTGTTGTAAGCCAAAGTGTTCTTTTCAATCCGGAGAAAAGGTGGCTGCGGAACTTCACCCAGATCGGATCTTCAACTTCAAGGAGCCTGTTTCTTTTATTAAACGTGATGCCAATATAATAGCTCACAAATCTGTTAGAATTGCGGTTCGACCTGCGTTAATTTTCTTGTTATTCTTTGTATTTTTGTTATTGTTTCTCTTGATGTTGAATAATATTCCCCTTTGAGGGTTTGAGTTTCAAAAAAATAAAAAATAACAACTCAATTTTGGAATTGCTATTTAACCCAATTGAATTGGTAAGATGAAATTTCCCTTTTGCCCCTGCTTCGGGAGAAATCAAATCAGAGAAACTTTTTTTTTTTTTTTTTTTTTCCATTGACCCAGAAAAAAGCTTGCTGATAAAAAAAAAAAGATTTCTATGGACAAAA
The DNA here is from genome assembly GCA_037501455.1 of Lantana camara. Lineage (NCBI taxonomy): Eukaryota > Viridiplantae > Streptophyta > Magnoliopsida > Lamiales > Verbenaceae > Lantana > Lantana camara. Next base: position 92,858,444 of record CM074857.1, on the reverse strand, counting down.
ATCTTCAATTCCTCAATTACCTGTGGCTATTTCATTATCTAATTCGATCACTACTCTATTTTTGACACATTTTCACATTTTTAAACACTTTCTTTCTTTTAACATTTTCACACTTCAAAATTAAACTTTTTGTTCACTCACTTGTATACATAATATAACAAGAACCTATTTTTACAAGGAAATATGATTTTTCAGTAAAATACTAAAATATTATTAAAGTAGCTAATAATATATAATATCAATGGGTCAAAATCAATAAATAAGAGCTAGATTTTAAAGAATATATATACTTACATAATATATGTTTTGGCCTCAACTGAAAATATTTTAATCTCTCACCTTGAACTCTCTGCAAGGCTGCAAAAGAACGACAAGATCACGATTAGGGCTCCTCCTACGCAACACTTGTGACATGCATGGGCGACGCCACATGGATGGAAGTGGGGTCACTTGACCCCACTGAAAAAATTATCTCAATTATATCTTAGCAATATATATTCAATATCTAATATTTAGCTAACATGTATAATTAGAATTTTTAACCCCATATTAAAAATAAAAATTTGTCAATTGACCCCTAAAATAATAAATAGATTTTATCATTTTATATGAATTAAATAGGTTAATCCATAAAGTAGTATCTTTTTAATATTTTAATGAGAGTATTAACTAGTTTATGTATATATGGTATTTTATTGAGTAAGGAGCTAAGTTTCATATCTTTGGCTTTCTATTTTTTTTACTTTTAATTTTATTTGATTTTAAAAATAGAAACCTACCCCACGTATAATAGTAGTGGATCTGAAACCGTTTTTTTAACTCTCCACTCCTTTTTAATCTGGTTTTAATTTATTTGATTTTAAAAAAAGAAATTCACCCTCTGATCTCAAATACATAATACTATTCACATATTATCCGTTATATGCTTAGAATGTTAAAAGTTCTACATTCTCCGACATTTAAAAAAAACGGTAACATTATTCTATAATTATTCTTAATTTATTTTATAAAAATTTATACACATTTTAAAAATCGATTTAGTGAAACTCTAATAAATAATTTTATTGATCTTGGTGATTTTTTTTTTTGAAAAAACACATCCCTAAAGTGGTAGGAGGAATTCGAATCCAAAATTATTATCACGGAGAAAGAACCCTTAACTATTTGAGTCAATCATGTTGATTTTTTGACACCAGTGATTGATAATCCTGGAGTCGCCCCTGGTGACATGCATACAACTATAACTTATAATTCGACTCACGAGCCAAACAAATACAACCAACATGTATGGCTATCACATATATTATGTAATTAAGCTATTTGAGCACTATATTCAGGAAATCGGAGATAAGCTTTATAGTTTTAAAATAGGGCAATTTACATCTGGGTCCCCTGAGGTTTGGCATAATTACAAATTAATCCCTGCACTTCCAGAAATTACATACAACTACCCTACTGTTTCCTTCCGTTAGAGGTCCCTGTATTTTATAAAGTTATAGTTCTTGCTCCAGCATGAAAGTTGATCTATTACGACCATTCGTTATAGTTCTTCCAAGACAAAGTTAGAAACTGAGTTACTTATGGAATCTCAAATCTCTCTCGACATCGAAAATTTTGTCTAGATTGACCAGAGATTCTACTTGCCTATGTTAAGCATAATATTTTAAAGGGCAATTTACATCTGGGTCCCCTGTGGTTTGACGTAATTACAAATTAATTCCTACACTTCCAGAAATTACAAATCAATCCCTACACTTCCAGAAATTACAATTTACAAGCTGGAGCATGGTGGTACTGGGCTGAATGATACCATTTCTAAGCATCTCTTCCAGCAGCTTCTCTATTTCACACTTTTGCAGATAGGAATATCTATAAGATTGTTGTTTCAAAGTTTCCACACCTGCTTTGAGTTTAATATGATGATCACAGCTTCTCATGGGTGGTAACTCATCTGATTCTTTAAACAAAACTATGGCCAACATAAGCATTAAGCACTTCTGCATTTTGATTCTCGTCATGATGGTTGTTGTGACAAGGGTCAAAATATGTGAAGGTTCACGCAGCTTGCTGCAATCAGAACTTCCGGCGGCTGGAAGTGTGATTGTGGCGGCTAAGCCTGCAGATCAACACGCAACTTCTCACTCAGTTTCCACCACTGCCTCTAGATTAATCCACGATGACGATCATGACGATGATAATGGTGATGACGACCATGACCATGATGATGATCATGATGATGACCACGTCCATGATGATGACGGCGATCACCACAGTGGCGACGGTGATCACCACGGTGTCCATGACGATCACCAGGTGGCCACGACTGATCGATGGCGAAGATGTTCGCCATGATAATGCCGAAGACCGGGACTCCAACAGGAAATTAATAAGGTTTTCTATGTTCTTTTGTGCATTTTCTTTCCACGTAAATATTGTTTCCCTTTGAATAACGATCCGAATTCAGTGTGGCCTGAAACCTATTCAGTTCCCTGATTTGTGGCCTTATATTACTATCATTACTGTACTGAGTTACAACTTACAAGGTGAATTTGTTTGTGTTGTTGCATTGCACTTGATGTGATATGGTTGTCTTCCTTGTATCTAAATACTCCAATAAAGTGATTTTAAATTATAGTAGTTTGTACCGAGTAGTAACTATAAAATTGAAGGTGAGTTGCTTCGGTCGATCTCAAAAACCTAATATATTCTTGAGTTTGCAACAAAAAACTCTTAATTTCATTGAGGTATTTAGGGGTGTGTTCTGAGTCGAGCTGCTTGTGAGTCGCACGACCCAGCTCAAGTTGTCTCAATTCGAACTCGAACAATATCAATTTCAACCCGAGCTCAATCGAGCTCGAGTTGTGTGTCAAGCCTAACTCAAGCCTATTACTTTGAGAGTCGAGCTCCGACTCGTAAACTAGTCTATATAATTTATACTATGTACATATATTGGTATGCATATTATATATATATGAGGAAATTGCTGTTTTAGTCCCGTAAATTACCCACTTTTTAATTTTGGTCCCAACCATTAGGAATTTCGCAATTTCAGTCCCGTATTGTCTTGTTTTTTGTAAATTTCATCCCACCGTCAATTGTAAAAAAAAAATAATTGTAGTATAACCCTTATAAAATTTGTTTATTCTCACTTAAGCCCCTAAAAATTAATATATTAATCATTTTACATTTAAAACAAAATAATATATTAATTTATATAAAAAATTATTTAACTAACAGTATAAATAAATAAATAAAAATTTTAATTTATAAAAAGAAAATAATAGTAAAAAATATAAAATATATCCATATGATTATTTTTTTTTAAAAAATTTATAATGAAAACATTATATAATAACAAATACACACATTTATATATATCTAAAAATAAAATTATAAATAAAAAACAAAAAAAAAACTACACAAAATATATATAATTTATATGCATAAATGGAATATATATATATATATATATATATATATATATATATATATAAGTAAAATATAAAATAAGATTAAAACCAAAAAAAAAAAAGAAAAAAAAAAAAGGAAAGAAACAACCGTACCCCTCATCTTCACCCCCTCCCCCAATCTAATGAAGGGTCAGGCGAGGAAAGCAAGACATCTGTTTGAAGAAATGCCTTACAAAACTATTGTTTCTTGACAGCAATGATAGCAGGGTACACGAAAATGGGAACTTTTAGTGATGCATTAGATGTGTTTAGAAGAATGCAGATGGTTGGCATGCAGTCTGATTGGGTCAGCTTGGTTGCAGTTTTGCCCGCTTGTGCCCAATTGGGTGCTCTGGAACTTGGGAAATGGATCCATTTTTATGCAGATAAAAATGGTTTCTTGAGAAAAACTGGATTGTGCAATGCATTGATTGAAATGTACACGAAATGTGGCAGCGTGGACAAAGCGCAGCAGGTGTTCGATAAAATGCCTGAAAGAGATTATCTCTTGGAGCACCATAATTGCTGGCTTAGCACATCATGGGAGGGCCCACGAAGCCATTGCATTGTTCCAAGAGATGGAAAAGGCAAATATTTCACCAAATGATAATCACATTCGTCGGCATCTTATCAGCTTGTGGCCATGCAGGGTTATTAGATGAAGGATTGAAATACTTCGACTCCATGCAAAATGATTACGGTATAGGGCCTGGAATAGAGCACTATGGTTGTCTAGTTGATCTCCTTGGGCGAACGGGAAATATCCAACGCGGCAGTGAGTGTAGGTCGCCGGTGGTGGATTGGTTGGGGGTGGAATGTGTGGGGAAGATGGTATTTTTGTATGTTTTTCTAAATTTATGGGTTTAATGTATATGTATGTAATATTTGTGGGGTTTAATTGAAAATAAAATATTTGTAGAGGGGGAAAATGATAATAGCTTTAACGGAATATGCCATTTGAGACGGAATATTTAACGGAATATGCTTGGTGGGATGAAATTTGCAAAAAATAAGACAATACGGGACTGAAATTGCGAAATTCCTAATGGTTGGGACCAAAATTAGAAAGTGGGTAATTTACGGGACTAAAACAGCAATTTCCTCTCTCTCTCTCTCTATATATATATAATGTTTAATAATTTATATATATAAATATACAGTAAATTAAAATACATATATATTGGAGAGTATTTAGAGTTCGTTGGAGCGTAATATACATTTATATGATTTAGTAATACTAAATATATGATATATTATATATTTTTATTTACTTATTTTGACAATAAATATGATTTAATAATATTGCAATTCAATAATTACAACAACACATTATATATAATACTACTGACATATTACTATGATAATACATAATATTTATCCAAGTAAATAATTTAATAAAAAATAGATTCAATCTACTATAATAAATAATTAGTGAGAATTACATCTGACTACCCTGCATTTAGACCTAATTACAACGCAGTCCGTCACTATGGAAAAATTACAGTTTAGTCCCTAACTTTGAGAACCGTTTGTGGTCCGTAGGGTTCCGTTATGTCATTCCAAAAATACCCCTGATTTGTTGTTAAATTCATAATTTGTAGGGATCGTTTTGTTTATATTTGTAAACTTTAGGGATGATTTTGTAATTTTGGTCATATATTCATTGTAATACTCATAAAACCGTTAGGGGTATAATTGTACTTTTACAACTTCCATTAAGGGATCTCAGACCAAACAAGATTTATAGGGACTAAAATGTAATTTTCCGATAATGATGGACTGTGTTGTAATTAGGTCTAAATGTAGGGTAATCAAATGTAATTCTCCCTAAATAATTAATTATATAAGTATATATCTTACTAAAATATTAGTTAATAATTTGTTTGGTATAATTACAAGATATAAAACATAATTTATACTATATTATATATTAGGGCTAATTCCAGTCAACCCCCCATTCTTTGGGGGGTTGTGCGCTTTACCCCCTTTCCTTCAAATTGGTGCATTTACCTCCTTCAGCTTTGAAAAATGTTCACTTAACCCCCTTTCGGGGCGGAATATTATGAATAAAACTTTGGTGTGATTTCTATTGGCAAACCCATACATATAAGATGTCAAATGTGTTAATATTATATATCTAATCGAAGCACTTGACGCAATGAACACAATGATTGTTTCAAAATCAAAATCCGACAACCAACAAAGACGGAATTGCCGGTAAAAGATAGTACATGATGGTGAAGCTTTGCAGGAGAATTCTGACGCTTTCGACGGCTAATAGAGTCAAATGGGTATGAGTTTTATTCATCATGTAGAGAGAAACACAATGGTAGTGGTCTTGACTCTTGGATCGACCTAGTGGAGGAAAAATTGACGGTTAAAGTTAATTTTGAATGGAATATTCTCAAATATTCCACCATAATAGTGTCAAAGGGGCAAAGTGTTAAATTTTACAAAGGTGATGGGGATAAATGCACCGATTTGAAAAAAAAGAGAAAAATCGCATAACCCCACAAATGATGAGGGGTGACTGGAAGTCTGGAACTAGGCCTATATATTATCTATAATACATGTATGATCCTTACTAAATTTTGAATCTTAATATGTCTTAGTAATACATTATTTTGCAATGACACATTAGACCATATATTTTACTAATACAAAAATATATTTATAAAATATTCACTCAAATATTTAATGTAATAAAATAATAAATATCATATACCATAATAACTAATTAATAACATAAATATACGTCTTAATAAAATATTAGTTAATAATTTTTATTGTGTAATTACATGATTTTAGTTTATTATAATTTTTTTTTAATAGGAAACCGGGCCGAAGCCCCTTATTCGTGGGACGCCCTACGTATTATTGCAATCCGAACCCAAAAGTTTACAAAGGAGTTTTTAGGCCCTAAGTAAACTACTTAACCAAACCCGATAACATGTAGGGTTGGAACCAAACCAAAACCAAAAAGAAAACAACCAAATCCAAAAACAATTAACAATGAAAAATAAAACAAAAAAGGAAATAATATCCTAGGTCGACACCAAAAAGAAATCAAGGAGAACACCAAAGACGACGTCCGCTTATGCAATCCCGCACCCAGCGCAGATTAATACCTTCCACTATAACTTCCCCTCGTTGCTAGTTATATAATTAATCATATTCATACAAAATATCAAGTATATATATATATATATATATATATATATTAATGATTATAGTTTATTAATAATGATATAAAACTTAAAAATATTGGTATACTAGGTATATTATGTATTTTAATATCCTTATTATTGTTTAATATTATTCTTGAATGAGAGCTAAAAAATGTTCAACAAAAATTTATTGGCTCATCGTGCCGAGTCGAGTTCGGCTCGACCTTTGAGCTTAATCTTAAGCCCTGCAAATAATTTTCAAACTCAAGCTCAAGTTGGATTTTTTGACCAAACTCGGCTCGACTCGAATCGAAATGTACCCCTAGAGGTATTTACTACCTAATATCAATGAATTCAATGGGCACATCACCTTTTTGCTCATGATCACAAATAAATTGATCGCTTCATGCATGGATGGCGTACTGAATTTTGGTAGTGCAAATGAACCTTGTATTGTCGTATAGGATACAAAATTTCATGCAATGTAATGCCAAATTAGTCCGATAAAATTCTTTTCACTCATAACAACTGGGTGCAACAAGTGACATATATTCAGCTTCAATAGTAGATAATGCAACAATACTTTGTTTTTTGCTTTATCAAGTAACTAAATCAAGTGATTGACAATATCCCTAGGTACTTTTGTTTTATCAATTTTGCAACCAACATAATCAGCATCAGAAAAATCAGTGGGTGAAAAATCATTTGAAACCATAATCAATTGTTCCTTTAAGGTATCTCAATATTCATATAACAACAGTAAGATGTGATTCTTTAGGTGCGTATGGGAATCTCACAAATAAGAAGTTGTGAATGTAATTTTAGGGCTACTAGAAGTTGAATAAAGTGAATCACCAACCATACCTCTACAGGGTTTTTCATCTACTAGTTTACCTTTCTCATCTTTGTCCAATCTGATATTTAACTACACCAGAGTTGACATTGATTTGCTTTCATTCATTTTGAATTTCTTCAACAATTCATTCTTATACTTGCTTTGAGAAATAAAAAAATTCTTTCGCTTGTTTGTCTGCTTTGTAACCCAGAGAAGAAATATAATTCTCCTATTAATTTTTTTTTTTTTTTAAACACAACTCCCTAGTAATTCTCCTGTTAAGTTCATTTCAAGGTCCTGTTGCATACTTCTTGTGAATTTCTTGCGAAGCGAATAATTAATAGCACCAAATATAATATCATCAATAATAACAAAATAATATTTTTTAGCTTCCATGTTTTAAGGTTCTTATAGACCAAAGAGGTCAATCCATAGAAGTTCCAGTGATCTGGAACTTGTGACTTCCTTCTTCGGTTTGAATGATTATCTAATTTGCTTGCTCTTTTGACATAAATTAAAAATTTTATCCTTCACGAAACTCACCTTGGTACACCTCTAACCAAACCCTTCCTTAATTGTGAGATAGAATTTTCATATTCACATGGCCGAACTATCAGTGCCATGTCCAAGTTTCTCCGTTAGTCTTAATTATGCTCTAAACATCTACTATTCTAGTACCACTTCTAATTCTGGGAGTATTCTTTAGGTATTCCTACAAAAATTGTCAGTTTGATCCATTTATCCAATCTTTAGTGGGTCTTTCATGGTTAGTTGCAGGAGATTTATGCACCAAAATAAATTTTTTACCAAAACGTTTCTTAACAGGGCATTCTTTATTTATATGACTAGATCAACCACATAAGAAACAAGTGTTATGAAAAGTTCCAGTAATCTTTGATGCAGTTCCATGATTATTTTTTGAAAGGGAAACAAAATTTTGGTTTGGAATTCTTGATATCAAAAAATGATTTTTCACTAATTGAATGATCATTCATGGCATGTTTGTCTTAGATTTGTCTTTTCAAAATAAAATTTTCATTTTCAAAGATTGTCTTTTCCTTCTCAACAATTGTTTTTTCATTTCTCAAACTTTTCAACTTTATTCTTAAAAATAATTTTATCCTTCCTCCTTGATTCCCTTAAGAGATTGCTTTCTTCTTCCAATATTTCCTTTTCATCAATAACTTTGGTTACTTCATTTTTTAAAGAACCACCGGAAAATAATCAAAATATAAATATCTCCATATCTTTACGACACTTATCTAAAACTTCATAAATATCATCATTATCAAAATCAATATCGGAATTTAAATATATCTTTTTGCTATTTGATATAGCTTCTCTTCATCAAAGGGACCGTTGTCCGAATATTCAAAGTTGACGTTCAAGCCTTTGTTCTTTCTGGATTTGTTAGATGTGGGCCCCTTTTTATTGTTGGACAGTTTGACTTTTTTGTGCCTAATATCATCATATTCAAAGCATATTATTTGTCTACTAGTTTTAGATTCTTTACTAGTTTTTCGTTGATTTTATCTTTATGGAGCTTCATTTTAAAACAAGCAAGTTGTTTCTGATACGGACGTATCGCAAGAGACTTTGGAATAGTCTCGAACTTGTAAGAAAAGGGGATGAGAGAGAGAAAGATAATCCGATAAAACCGACCAGTCGGTGAAACTTAGGGGAGAAGGGATTTTAGAGATAAAGATTCGAAAATCGATAATATTGTTATTGATATGTTTCTCATGCAATGTCTTACAATAAATAGAGAAGATATCTCAACTAATAGGACTATCAAAGGAAACAAATATCCCACCTAAAAGGACTTTCAAAGGAAACAAATAAACGTAATCCAAAATTACCAAACTACAAAATATTGAATCATATCATATCAATCCTATCCCTTCCCTACTCTTCCCTCTTGATATCGTGCATCTCCCTCCATATCAGTCCCTTACCCATCAAGGGCCACCTTGTCGTCAAGGTGCAAATCGAAAAAAAACTTATGAATGTTACTCGTCGATTCCCAAGTGGCATCGTCGAGATTTCCATCTAACCATTTAACAGTCCATTACTCTTCTTATATACCATTAAGCAGCACTGTTCATGCCATGTGAAACTTTAACAACTTTGCATCACGCTTTAATTGCTCTATGTGAGATAAACGCTGAATAGACGGGTTCGATGATGGTTTAGGTGGCAGCATCTGTTTTGGAGTCGGGTAAGGCAACAGCGACATCCAGGATGGTGGCACATAGGGAGTCACCCATGGCATGAAGGGGCCTCGCGGTACGGTGTTCTGTCCCCCTAATTGGCATGTAGGTAAGGACGAAGATGAGGCTTGATGTTTAGCTTCCAATTCCCGTGCAAAAGCATAGGATGCCAACAAAGAGTCGGGATTTAGTAATATAATCTCATGTTGCAAATGCTGCTTCAATCCAGCATGAAAGAGGGATTGTAGATTCACCTCAGAAATGTCTCTAAGGGTAACCGAAACTTTCTCAAAAGCAGTTTGATACTCCAAAACAGATATCATCTGTTGGACCTTCGCAAGCATTCCGAAGTAATCCACATAATTTAGCAGGTCGAAATAAAGCTTAAACTTGGTGACAAAATCCTTTATTCCATTGACGCCTCCGAAACCAATCTAAGGCAGGGCCTTCCAGCATTAAACCCACTATTGCCAATCGTGAATCCTCTGATATGCCGTAAAACACGAAGTACTGGTGTGCCTGAAAGAGCCACCCCAAAGGATCTGTCCCATCGCACTTAGGCATGTCAATGCGCATCTTGGCGATAGGGTTTGAGGCGACAAGGGGGTTGGCTTCTGGATCACGGCGAGGAAGTCGAAATGACCTCCGTCGGTGTTTTATCCACACGGGCCAAAACAAGTGTTAGTTTGTGTTGCAATTTTTGGACCGTCTGGTTAAGTTGTTGCATCATCGCTGTCGAGAAGAGCATCTGGACACTCAATTGTTGCTGGAATTCTGTGAAACGGGCTTCGCTAACGTGATCAGACATTATTCAAGAACTCTCAATAAAAGCACCAGTGATACGAACATATAGCAAGAGACTTTGGAGTAGTCCTAGACTCGTAAGAAAAGAGGACGAAAGAGAGAGGAAGATAACCCGATAAGACTGACCGGTCGGTGAAACTTAGGGGAAAGGAATTTGAGAGATAAAGATTTGGGAATTGATAATATTGTTATTGATATGTTTCTCATGTAGTGTCTTACAATAAATAGAGAAGATATCCCAACTAATAGGACTCTCAAAGGAAACAAATATCCTAACTAATAGGACTTTCAAAGGAAACAAATCAACGTAATCCAAAGTTACTAAACTATGAAATATTAAATCATATCATATCAATCATATCCAATCCCTACTCTTCCCTCTTGATATCGTGCATCTTCTTCCATATCAGTTTCATTTTACAAAACATCATGGAGCTATATTTTAAAACCCTTTTTAGTTTTTTATCAGGAAGTAATTTGTTTAGAAGTACCAACTCATGAGCGGTGAGAGAACTAACGAGTTCTCTCATATTCATCTTGTTGATATCCTTTTGTTAGGTCAAACGCTACTGCACATATCGAAAACAAGTAATATAGAGAAGTAGAGTATGGATCCCACGAGAAATTAAATAAATTCATGAGTGAATACCAAACTAATGCAACTCATTTTAATTCAGACAACTAACTTGAATGAAGTCTAAATTGCTAATTTAGTCCCACAGGATTGATCCCTCGTCAATTTAGTCCCATGCTTTTGGAATAATTCAAATTAGTCCCAAATCCTAAAATTCTCAACCAATATGGTCCCAAATGCTAACGGACGTTGAAAAACTAACGAAATTGACCATTTGACACGTTAAGTTAGAGTTTGGAGGGTAAAAAATAGAACCCTAACATATCCAATTTACTCATTCGTATTTCCCCCAAATATTTTACCCTTTCTTTTACAAAAACCCTAAGAGCCCTTCTTCGATTTTCTTCGATTTGGAAATTTCTCCACAATAATACTTTCACATGTTTATTACTGTCTAGAAATTTGGTCAATCCCATTAGTTTTCTAACGTCCGTTAGCATTTGAAACCACATTGGTTGAGAATTTTCTGCAAGTCGATAACGCAGCTGCGTAACTTCGACGATGCCCATCCTCAGGTAGCGGGTTGGTTTGGTTATTCGGAGGATCCGGTAGGATTGGTTCCATGGTGAGGAAACCTAGCAGAGAAGTCAAAGAAAGGGGCAGTTCGAAATAACTCCCCATCAGTTTGGAATATTTTTATTTTACTCCCTATAAAATTATACAACATAATAGGATATAAATACTGCATTAGAACGTTTTAGTACTATATTTTGTGAAAAATATACAACATATTTTGAGAGATATATTAAGTACTACATTATGTGAAAATTATATGACTTTTAACCAAAATGAGGAGTAAAGTAAAATTATGATGCCCAATTGGGAATTTATCCCACATTACCCGTCAAAGAAACGTAGAGAGAGAGAGGAGAGAATTTTACAAGGTATCTCGTTTATATGTATTTTTTAATATCCACACTTAACTCTTATTATATTCGTACCAACACAAACCCTATAAATATCCAAAATATATAACAAATATTCACCTAAAATTTGTGAATTGCTATCACACAATTTCTATATTGTTTTAGTAGCTTAAAATATATATACACTTCACCTAAAACCTATAACATTTTAAAAAGCCATAATAACTCTTTGCAAATTGTTTAAACACACAAGGACTATGCTCCAGTTTGTTACTCAACAATAGGAGCTTAAATAATACCATATGGATCACGCATTTTTTATAATCATACCTAAATTAAATCTTTTATAAATAGATACTTTTGGTACCTATCATTTAATACGAAAATTGACCTTCTAACATGATAATATGCTTTTTGTTGAATATGCCATGTCCATATATGGTTAATTGTTTGGAGAATTAATTAATAATTACGTAAAGGCATATCAAGAGTTGTTTGGAAAATGTGCATTGGGTATTGTGTCCCACATTGAAAAAATAACACTAAGTAGGCAGCTTTATATATTAAACTATTGTATGTGTTATTAAACTGTGGAACCCAAGAGAGGACTAATGGGCTCACACGCGTGCACCGCACCGCCCGCGCACGGGCTCGGGGCTGGGCATGGGCGAATGTGGCGCATTTTGCATTTTGCACTTTGCACGTGCGCATCGTCGCTAGGAGCTTGGAGCCTCGTCTCCGAGCCCAGAGCCTTACTTTTTGAGCCGGAGCCGGCCTAGTCCAATCCAAAGAGTAAATCGTCTGCAACCTTTAGCAAACTCAAAGAGTAGGGACGATTAACACTTTAAGGACAGGGACTACCTGTGTCATTCTGATCCCGTTTTCTACCATTTTCTCAACAATCTTAAAGTGTTAATCCAAAAATAGAATCAGAATCCTTCCGCATTATGAACTAGCAGAAGTTGGATAGCTTCGATGGAAACAACTTCAGCCGCTGGCAAGACAAAATGAAGTTCCTGCTTATCGTCTTGAAGCTGGCCTATGTTCTAGATCCCAGCCTGCCACTAATTCCAGAAGATCCTCCTGCTCCCCAGCAGCCTGTTGATTTGGATCCACCAGCCACTGTAGCAGCTGTCGTTCCTCCTGCTAATCCCATTATAGCAGCTAGTGCTCCTCCTGCCAATACTCCTACAACAGGCGTTACTCCTCCTGCCAATACTGCAGAGTAGGTCCCTCCAGGAATGCCTTGCAGATCCATCAAGAGATAGTGGAAAGCCTTCAGCAACAAAGAAGAAAGAGAGTAGAAGATAAACAGTTGGCTCGTGGACACATGCTGAATACCTTGTCCGACAGACTGTACAATCTCTACACAAACATGCAGTCACCAAGAGAACCGTGAGAGGCCTTAGAATACAAATACAAGGCTGAGGAAGAAGGTACAAACAAATATTTGGTTTCTAAATGTTTGGATTTTAAAATGGTTGACAACAAACCAATTCTGGAGCAAGTGCATGAACTCCAGGTTATTGTTAACAAACTATGGATGGTTAAAATTGTTCTTCCAGAAACCTTCCAGGTAGGAGCTATAATTTCAAATCTTCCTCCTGCCTTGAAAGATTATGCAAAAAGATTGATGCATAAGTCTGAAGATTTATCCTTGGAACAAATTCAAAAACATCTGCATATTGAAGATGAGGCTCGGAAACGCGAAAGAAAGAATTTGGTTCAAGCACAACCGAGTGTGAATTATGTTGAATCTGGAAATTCTTCGAAAAAGAATCCTTTCGGTTTGAAAAAGAATGTTGGACAATTTAAGAAAACCGGACCGAAACCTAAAACCAACAATGCTACTTACAAAAGAAAAGGCAAGTGTCATGTATGTGGAGAAACAGGACATTATGCGAGAGAATGCCCACAACGGAAGAGTGGATCCGGAGTTGCAAATATGGTTGAGGAGAACCTAGTTGCCATGGTGACTGATCTTAGCCTCGATGTGGCTATGATTTCTAAAATAAATATGGCAAGTGAACTTTTTAGCTGGTGGTTAGATTCTGGAGCTACCGTTCACATTTACAACGATCGAAGGCTTTTCACGACCTTTGAAGAAACGGTTGGGCAAGAGGTTCAGATGGGCAACAGCTCCAAAGCCAATGTTGGAGGTAAAGGATCAGTTGAACTCAACTTCACCTCCGGGAAGAAGTTAATTTTGATCAATGTCTTGTTTGTACCAGATGTTAGGAAAAGTTTAATTTCTGTTGATTTCTTAGATAAGAAAGGTTTTAAGGTTTCTGTTGAGTCTGGAAAAGTTATCATCATGAAAATGGTGAATTTGTTGGCAAAGGATATGCTTGTAATGGGATGTATAAGATGTCAATCAATAATTTCCGTTTCTGCTTACATGATTTCTTCAATTTCTTTATGGCATACACTACAAGAAAACAGTCAATTTCAGACGAACTTTTCCGACGAACTTTTTAGGTCTGAAATTTTCCGATGAATTTCAGACGAATTTCCGACGAAATGAATAACAATGTACTTTTCTTATATGATTCAAATTTTCCGGCGAATTTTCGACGAATTTCTGACGAACTAAAATTTAAACTAATAAAATAAATATTTTTTACAATTCAGACGAACGTTTTGATATATTTTTTTAAATTTTCAGATGAAATTTCATCTGAAAAGTCGGCTGAATTTTCAGACGAAAAAACAGACGAATTATTTCGTCTGAACCAATTTCATATTTGTGGCCAAACAGCGACGAAGGGTTCGTCTGAAAATATTTGTGGTTTTTTAAAGGAAAACTCAGACCAATCTTCGTCTCCATGGCGTCTGAATAATGCGGCGATACTGTGACGAAACCATCCGCCGGAAAACGAGCACTAAAATCGATTTTCCTTCGACGAAACTCAAACCAACACAAGTTCGTCTGAAATGTTTATGAAAAGAAATTGAGAAGGGTCTCTCAATCAGATATTATCCATGCCCTAAAATCAACACAAGTTCCCTTATCCCGCCTCTCCAAATCACATTTCGAGCTTTCCCTCCCATGGCTGCCGCTATCAAACTCCCTCGTTGAAAAGCGTGTCCTCATTCAACAGAAAGGGTTTCAACACTCTCAACCTTGGCCCCCTCTTTCCAGCCTGATGAAGCCATTGTCTCCATCGTCGGCACCTCAGCACGAAAAATAGGTCTTCTCCCTTTTACCATTTTCTTGTAACTTCTGTGAGGGTGAAGTTCACAGCTCAGCTGAGCTGCCATTTTGATCGGTTCGAGAAAGCATAGCTCAGATTTCTAAGTGGTATGTCTCCTTGACTTCTTGCTTTTCATTCAATTTCATTGATTTGATTTCACCGTGTTTTATTATGCAAATTTGATATGGGATTCATTGTGGAAGTGGTGAAATGGGCATTTGTTGAATCTTAGTTTTCATTACTCTGTGCATTTGCTTTTCGGATAATTAAAATAAGAGATGGGTTGATTTCTATTTTAATTTTGTCATCCAATGTCGTCTTAGCTTGGTAGTTTGACCTACGTAACAGGTGGAGGATTCTCAGATTGCTGAAATGAAGAATTAAGTTCCTTCAGCGTGGTCTTCATTTAGATTCTGTCTGATTTTGGCTTCTGTATGTCTGTCTTATTGTAGAGTTTGGGCTTGAGACAACAATGATCTTTGAATAGCAGATTTGTTGATGTGCCTTTGTTGTATCTCCTGCAGTTTGTAATGATTCTTCATTTTATACCTTAAATTTAAGGGGGGAGTTGCTGAAATTTTAGCGTTATGAGGAGTGAGAATTTGGATTGTTAAATGATCTTTGTTGAGAGGAGGAGGAGCCATCTTTTTTATTCTGGGCACCTTAAGTTATTGCCCTTAAGAATGCAACAGTGAAACCTTGCTTTTTACTCCTTCAAATATAGTTTGCTGGTGAAAAAGCCTTGCATACATTAGGTTACTATTCTTTTATGTATGTTTACATCTGTGTTTTCTCTGGAGCCATTTTTTAGGTACATGGAAGTGAAAATTCTTATTGTATTTCTTTCTAAAATGGCATTTTTAGTTCTTGTCCAATTCATGATGTTTCCTGGCTGTTTATTATGGAGCAGGGCTCGAGTTAAATGGAATGAAACTAATTTAGCAGAAATTGAGGCAAATAAACCTGAGAGGTAGAAGATAACTGAACCAAAGACACCATACCATCCCATGATCGATGATGATGATGGTATGTATGGTTAATTTCATGTGTGTTTCCAGTTCTTTTGTCGGTCTTTGGAGATAGCTTCTGGATTTTGTCTTTGTAGTTTATCATTGCATGCAGGAAATATCGATGATTACCTATCATCAAGTATTTGTGATATTCCAACATTTTATCTGAACAAGCTAACATTGTAGAAGTCCAGGCAAATGAGCTAATTTCTTTTATTTGACATGGAAAAGAAAACAATGCTAATTTCATCTGCTGAAATACATGAAGTTTATGTGCAGTTTTGAAATTGAATTTGAAAGTGGAATTTTAAGCTACTGTTTTGTTTGTATAGTTGCAATTATTTGCATGAATTAATGTTATATACTCTGGTTTGGAATTTAATGAACAGTTTTGCTAGGTTGTGATGAGGTATTAAGTCAAATTTGGAGAAGTTTACATTCTGCCACTTTTGTTTGAAGAATTAACACTTTTGCATGAAGTGTTGTTAACTAGATCATTGTGTTTTACATGATGGATATATGCTATACTAACACTGATATTCAATTCCCGGTGAATCTTATGATTTGAGTGTATTTTGACCAAATAGGTAGCAATATCTTGAAGAATCGGGGAGACAAGGCTTGCAGTGAGTGGTGGGCTGACAGGTGAGGTTGCTTTAGGCTGTTATAACAATATCTTGTTCTGTTGTTGTTGATATGTGTAACTAAAAGTGAGAACTTTGAATATTTGGTAAAATCTAAATAATATCTTGTTGTTCTGTCGTTGATATCTATAACTGGCAAGGTGAACTTTTGGATTGTTGGTAAAAATCTGAACATGATGTTTTGACTTGTTAAAAATCTGAACATGATGTTACTTTCATAAAAAAAGGGGATGTTTCTTAAGGGGAGGTTTCTGTAATTTGTAAAATTACTAAGGGGAGGTTGCTGTAATTTTGGCACCTTGTATGTAGTGACTTCAAATGTCAAATCTGAACTCTTACAAACTCTTTTATTGAAACTGTTTCAGTGACTGAAATTTGATGAAATATGCTCAAATGTACATACTTGCCTGTTGTGTTTATTATATGTGTTGTTACCCAAATATTGAGGTTTTCAAATATTAGTGGACAACAATTGATAATCATGTAACTTGGTCAGTTTTTTTTTATTCTTAATCTCTACGAATAAGTTCATGTTTCTAATTATTCTTAATCTCTGCTGTTGAATGAGTCACAAGTTGGCTGTTGTTGAACTTGATCACGAGCGTAGTCTGCTGCTCAAGTTGGAGCTGCTGTAATTTCTGAGAAAGCCTCACAAGATACAAGAATCGAACTCGTAAGTTCTTTCCTTTTAATAAATGTTTGGCACTTTGATTGTACAAAAGTAAGATTCCTTGTTTCCTAGTAAGATACTTGGTTCCTCTGTGTATAAAGATTAAAAAAATGAAAAGAGAAGATTGAAATTGAGATGGAATTTTAGGCTGCAGTTATGTTTATATAGTTGCCAAAATGCATGATTTAATTTTATATATTCTGGTTTTGGAGTTTAATAAATCCATTTGATACCCGAAAAAAATTCCGGTTTCTTGTGCTTCTTTGTTACAGGTTGACAGAAATGGGTGCACCGAACAGATGGATCGAAACGCTGCTTGGTTTGAAGAAATCAGGCAAATCACAATTTTCAGACAAGGAAGAGAAGAATGAAAATGTCGGTGAAAAAAGACTACTTCCCTCTTTGTATCATTATCATGTTTTAGCAATTTTCTGGATATTAAACTGTTTATGGTGGGTTTGGAGATTATATCTGCACAAAGAAAAATAGATGGAGTTGTTTAAGTGCTTAGGTTGAACTTTTTATGGAATTTATTCGCTAAAATTGTTGTAGAAAGGGAAGGTACAATTAACAAACCAAATAGTACTTTGGTTATTTAGAATTGCTGAAAATTGATAAAACGGACTGAAAACTGAGGCTAAGAATTGCATTAAAGTCATCACCCAAAACCCTGTTTCCTCGAAGATTGCTTTTGTAATTTTTCTTTTTCTTTTTTTTTTTTTTTGAATCTCTCTGCTTTGTTTGGGTGGTGGTGGGATGTGGTAGGTTTGGTTGGTGTGTAGGTTAGCTCAATGTTTGCCTCTTTAAAAAGCATTTTCTCTAAAAGCAAAGCACACTCGTGTTTGATGAGGTCTTACTTATATTTGTTAAGGCATCATTATTCAGTTAATTACCACTTAATGTCCAACTAATTTGTTGACGAGCTATTGGTTCATACTGGTTTTTTTTTTTTTTTTAACTTTTTTTTTAACCATATCTCAATCATGAATTTATGGGTACTATCTGTGGCATGTTTTTGGGATCTGCAAGTTCTTGATACGCAGATTTCTAGTATATATATATATATATATAGCGGTGTTCTTTCTGGTCATCAGTTATTGGAACGTTTTGTGTCTCTAGTAACATTTCTTTTGAAAACATTTTGAAGGCCTTTGAAGCATAACTCTGAATTCTGATAATGATGTCCTTTTCCAACCCAAGACAAGCGAATTAAAGGATCCCCTAACATTGCTTTAGCTGAACTAGCAAACCTCAGAGAAGCATTGGCTAACCTGAAAGAATCAACGTAGATGTTCCACAATAGGATTGTGGTAAGATTATTAGCTTTTGCATTCATTTTTCACTGAATACCTTTGAAATAATTAATCTTGGAAAATCTTTTTAAACGCATGTTATTGAAATCAGGTCTACTTAATTTAGGGATCAGTAGACGCGTGAGAAGCTCCGATTTTGTGAAGTTACATCGTGGAACATATTTGCTAACATGCAGCAGCGCTCCTGTGGTATGTGTATAGTGTTATGATTCTTGGCAACTGTAATTACTGGCTATTTAGATAGCAGCATCAATGTTTTTATGCTAAGGACCTCAACTATCTAACCCTTGCATTTTAGGACATGTTCGTGTTGCAAATGATACATTTCCAGCTTCATGGAGTGCTGTTTGTATGCCATCATTAATTTTGTTTGGTGTTTGTCAAATGATGTGAAAATTTTGCTGTTAAAGAGCTTGTTTTCTGCATTCTTTTTCAGAATTTAAAATTTTAAGAGCTTGTTTTGAGGCTAATTCCATTTGAAAGAAAGGTTGTCTAGATGTTATACATATGTGAACTTAACATATTAATTAAAAATTACAATCCAAGACAGTTTTGGGCTAAATCAACGCTTCTTTTCTAGCTTTGCTTCTTTCAGTTTATTCCTCCTATCTGCTTTAGCTAATTTATTGCTTAACTAATTGATCTTTGAGCATTTAAGTTCTCCAAATCATGTTCAAGTGCACGAGCCTCAGCATTTAAGGATCCGGCTTAATGTCTTTTTTTTAATTTGTTATTAGGAATGAAGCACTTATAGTCGGGGGAAGTTTGTGTAATTATTGAAATTATATTTTTATATAACTACATCATACCTTTGCTTCATTCCATGTACTTCTTCTGCCTTATACATTAGTTTTCTTTGTCATGATATATTAACTATTTCAATGTAATTGCTCCACCATGCATGATCATCAGTTTGCCTGAGGCATCTATTGTGAGATTCAATTGTTGGTAATTGCCATGCATGATCATCAGTTTGGTATATGATATTAATTTCTCTATTTGTATATGCATATGTAGTTTAATAAGATACTTAAAATATACTAACTTATATCATTTTGATGGATTATCTTATATATTCAAGCATTTACGTGTCTTTAAAGTTTAAATCCTTAGTCAGCAAATAACAATTTTGGGTTAATTGTTTTTTTTTGACAGATCAGACAATTGAAATGGCTTAAGTGGAAATGTAGCAACACTAGGTAAATTTTCAAATGGTGGCGAGAAGTTTTCGCTTCATATCTAGTGTTGTCGTATTTTACGTAGTAGTTTGCAAAATATGGATTTATGTAATAGTACATGAAGATTTTGTAATTTGGTAGATTTTATCAAATTTCGGGTAGTTGGATTTGTTATTTCAATATTGTGATTGAATTTCTAAATTATTGTTGGCCTATTACACATTATTGTTGAGTTTCAAGTGTTTTATTATTTTATTTTGGGGTATATAATTGCTGAAAAATAGGTTGAAAATTCATTAAAAAAAAATAAAAAATAATAATAATCGAAAATTTCAGACGAAAAGAGCGACGAAAATTGCGACGACTTTTGTCTAAAAAAAAGTAAGAATTTTCAAAAATATTCGAATTTTCGTCTGAAAATGGTCTGAAGTTCGTCTGAAATATATTGCACTTCGTCTGAAAGTCATCTGAAATTTCGTCTAAAATGTAATATAAATCAATAAAATATCTTTTTTGGTCGGAAATTTGGTCTGAAATTTCCTCGGAAAAGAATTCAGACAACTTTTTTGGTCGCAATTTCGTCTGAAATGTTAAATAAATCCATAAAACATTTATTTTTTCGTCGAAAATTTGGTCTGAAATTTCCTCGGAATTCAGACGACATTTTTTTGGTCGCAAAATCGTCGAAAAAGGATAATTTGGTCAATATCTTTTCTTCGGTAATTTCGTCGCAATTTCGTCTGAAAATTAAACGATGAAAATTCGTTCCATATTTTATCATCCGAATTTTCGTCGCAATTTCATCGGAAAATGAGTTCGTCTGAAATTTCTCGGTTTCGGACAAGATAATTTTTCGTATGAATTTCGTCTGAATTTCGTCAGAAAATGAGTTCGTCGGAATTTTCCTTGGAAATTTCGTCTAAAATTATCTGCGACGATGGTGTTTCAGACGAACTTTAGTTCGTCGGAGGTTCGTCTGAAGTTCGTCGGAAACCATCGATTTCAGACGAAAACTTCCAAAATTTCGTCTGAAATTTTCGCCGGAAATCGGCTGTTTTTTTGTAGTGATAGTTGAGTAGGACATGTTAGTGCAAAGAATTTGAAAAATATGCATGCAATGGGATTAATTGATATTGGTAAAAATGAACTTGATAATGTGAAATTTATGCAAAATCAAAAATTGTAAGAAAACCTTTTCCAAGTGTTAGAAGAGAATCACAAATATTAGATTTAATTCATACGGATATTTGTGAGTTAAATGGAATTTTAACTAGATGTGGACAAAGGTATTTTATTACTTTTATTGATGGCAGTAGATTTTGTTATGTATATCTTTTATGAACTAAGGATGAAGCACTTAGCTCGTTTGTGAAATATAAATCAGAAGTAGAAACCCAACTTGAGAAGAAGATTAAGGTTCTACGTTCTGATCGAGGCATGGAATATTATTTGAATGCTTTTGATATACTTGGCGAAGAAAGTGGTATCATACATCAAACAACTGCCGGTTATACACCCCAGTAGAACGGTGTAGCAGAAAGAAAAACTCATACCTTTCTGGACATGATAAATTGCATGTTAAATCATGCAAACTTACCTCACAACTTGTGGGGTGAAGCCCTTCTGTCTGCATGCCATATTTTGAATAGGATGCCTAGTACTGTTGTGAAGACTAGTCCCTATGAAATATGGAAAGACACAAAACCCAACATAAGCTATTTCAAAGTGTGGGGGTGTGTGGCTTACTTTCGGGTTCCTAATCCCAAACGGACCAAGTTAGGAGCTAGAGCTATTAAAAGTGTACTCGTTGGATATGCTCTTTATAGCAAGGCTTATAGACTTCTTGATTTGGAGTCTAATGTGATAACTGAGTCCAGGGATGCTGAGTTCTTTGAAAATACATTTTCAAAAGATGTTGGAAATGAATCTGAGCCACCCCAAATTGAGCCTAGAGGTCCAATAAGGCAGGTTGTGGAAAATAATGTTCCTACACAACCAACTGAGCCTAGAAGAAGTACTAGAGCAAGGAAAGAGAAAAGTTTAGACAAAGAATTTATCTCTTCTGAAGCTTTGTTGTTCCTGGTGGAGGGGGACCAGGATAATAATTGGTAAGTGAAATACCGTTTGTATTTACACTTGAGACGGATCCTAAAACATTTGCAGAAGCTATGACTTCTCGAGATGCTTCTTTTTGGGAGAAAGTTGTAAACGATGAAATGGATTCGATCTTGGGTAACAATACTTGGGTATTAGCAGACTTACCTCGTAGTTCTAAACCCATTGAGTACAAGTGGGTATTTAGAAGAAAACAGAACACCGATGGCACTATCTCAGCTTTTAAAGCTAGATTGGTTGCCAAAGTGTTCAGACAAGTAGAAGGGATTGACTACTTTGACAATTACACACCGGTGGCTCGAGTTGCTTCCATTAGAACTCTTCTTGCCTTAGCCTCTCTTTACGATCTGTTTGTTTATCAAATGGACGTAAAGATAATATTTTTAAATGGAAATTTAAAAGAAGAAATCTATATGGAACAACCTGAGGATTTTGTAGCACCGGGAACAGAAAACAAAGTTTGTAAGTTAGTTAAATCCCTGTATGGTCTAAAACAAGCACCAAAACAGTGGCACGAGAAGTTTGACACTGCTATCTTGAAATTCGGATTCAAGTATAACAGTGCTGACAGGTGCATTTACTCCAAAAGTACGGTTGACTATATGGTGATAGTCTGTCTATATGTCGATGATATGTTGATCATTGGGACGAATATGATTGGAATAAACGAGACTAAAAAGTATCTATCCTCAGTCTTTAAGATGAAAGACTTAGGTGAAGTAGATGCTATTTTAGGCATTAAAGTTAAAAAACATAGTGGGGGTTTTTCACTAAACCAATCTCACTATATTGAGAAAATTCTGACTAAGTTTAAACAACTCGAGATCAAGGAGGTGAATACTTCGTTTGACAACAGATTGAAACTTAAAGAAAATACTGGTAGAGCTATTGCACAACTTGAGTATGCAAGTGCTGTTGGCAGCCTTATGTACGCAATGCATTACACTAGACCAGATATTTCCTTTGCAGTTTCAAAACATAGCAGATACACAAGCATTCCCAATGCTGATCATTAAAAGCTATTGGTAGGGTACTCGGGTACCTTAAGAGAACCATTAGCTTTGGTTTGTTCTGTAACAAATTCCCTAGTGTGTTGGAAGGGTACTCAGACGCGAGTTGGATAACTAGCGTGGGAGATAATAAATCCACAAGTGGGTGGATTTTCACTCTTGCCAGTGGGGCTGTTTCTTGGGCAAGCAAGAAACATACAATAATCTCTCACTCTACCATGGAATCTGAGTTTATAGCTTTAGCACAAGATGGACAAGAGGCTGATTAGATAAGAAATATGTTGTTAGATATAGATCTTTGGCCAAGTCCAATGCCTCCAATCTCGCTGTATTGTGACAGCGAAGCAATGCTTACAAAAGCATATAGTGGTACCTATAATGGTAAGTCTAGACACATTGGTCTCAAACATGCGTTTGTGAGATAATTGATACAAGATGGTATCATAACAATTGTCTCTGTGAGGTCAAATAAGAATTTGGCTGATCCATTTACTAAGCCTTTGACGAGAGACTTAGTAACTTCAACTACAAGAGATATGGGACTTAAACCACCCGAACCAAAGTGATGGTAACCCTACCTATAATCTAGGTTACCCCTGATTAGAGGTTCAAAGGGAAAAACAAGTCACTGTTTGGTTAGAGCTATGAAGTGGTCTCATATGTATTAAAAGATAGCTCCGTGAGTTGCAACATGACAAGGTTGAGCTAAGCTCTTAACAAAATGCTGCACTATTTGCAACTAGTGCTCGAGAAACATTTTGCCTATGTGAATTAGAAGTGAAGCCGCTTCTTATAGAGAGTTGTGGTTTACTCTCTTAGAGGTTCCCGAAACGGGATACGATGTATGGCTTTATAAGCGCAAAGCAATGGAGTGCTTGTTGTATGAGAAAAAAACGTGTGTGTAATAACTCCGATTGCATCACGTAGGAGTTGAGGTTCAATCTACGGACACCATCAACTTCGATGCGTTTTTGAGTTATTTACACTAAGGGAAGGTTCAATGTCCGTCACATCTTCCTCTAGGCATGTGATCTTTGACAAAATCTTCAGGGACTTGTCTGGCAAAAGAGTAGTTTTCCAAACAAGTGGGGGATTGTTGAATATGCCATGTACATATACGGTTAATTGTTGGAGAATTAATCAATAATTATGTAAAGGCATATCAAGAGTTGTTTGGAAAATGTGCATTGGGTATTGTGTCCCACATTGGAAAAATAACACTAAGTAGGCAACTTTATATATTAAAATGTTGTATGTGTTATTAAATTGTGGAACCCAAGAGAAGACTAATGGGCTGACACGTGGTGCGGTGCACCGCCCGCGCCCGCGCCCGCGCTCGGGCACGGGTACGGGCACGGGGCTAGGCATGGGCGAATGTGGCGTTTGATGGCGCACTTTGCACTTCGCACGTGTGAATCGTCGCTAGGAGCTTGGAGCCTCGCCTCCGAGCCCAGAGTCTTACTTTTTGAGCCAAAGCCAGCCTAGTACAATCCAAAAGTTCAAACTTTTGAACCAATGTCCAGATACATCCAATCAATCCGTTGGCATCTGTAACAGCTGAGTAGTGGGCATTCATTGGGATTGAATTTCAGGTCATTACACCTGAAATTAATCCATTCAAATTCCCAATTGCAGTTTTGTTTGGACAACACTTGAGAGCTACATATAGCTCCTTCCCTCACCTGAAAAGACACAACAACATTCACAAAATTTCTAGCAAACTGCTATTGCACGAAATTCATTTCCATCTTGACATATATCCTAAAAGTAAATCGTCTGCAACCTTTAGTAAACTCAAAGAGTAGGGGCAATTAACACTTTAAGGACAGGGACTACCCGTGTCATTCTGATCCAGTTTTCTACCATTTTCTAAACACTTTTATATTTAGTGTCCAAAATTTTAAGAACATACTGATCTCATGTTTCTTTCTAGTCAAAAGATAAGAGAAAAAGTTAGAATAAAAGAGGATAATATCTTATTAGGCTCTCTTGACCCAACACTACAATCAGACCAAAACGGCAGTCTTTGTTCTGTTTCTCACAATTCTGATTGCGAACTAAAATATGCTTTGGTTTTGACCTCCTGGTCCTCCCACATCCGGATCCGATTGTCTGATTACACAATTACATAGAAAATTTGTCTAAATATTCTACTAAGTACGAAGGAAAATCTGTGACAATTTATTCTACTGTTAATTGAACTATATGTGTCATCACATGCATCTCAGTTCCATACAATAGCGATTTTTAGTATATTAGATTAGTTTAAAATTTTTTTTTGGTACAAATTTTAGATTAGTTTAACGATCTAGGTAGCATGGTAATTGACACCTTGGGCAAATTACACCAAGTCCCTGAGGTTTGGCATAATTATAAATTAATCCCTCCACTTCTAAAAATTACAGATTAGTCCCTATCTCTAACAAACCATTTGAGGTCCCTCCCATCCGTTACGGTTCCGTTAGTTTTTTTTTTCCCCCTGATATGCCCTTGTAATATTATATTAATTTGTGTAATGACTAATTACCCTTAAGGGTTATTTTGTAATATGGAATATATTCAAGGGTCGTTTCGTAACAAATGTAAAGGTCAGGGACTAATTTGTAATTAATATCTTTTTTTGAATATGGCCGTTTATAGCCGTTGGGATGAGTCTATATATATGTATTGCCCAATTTTTTTCCCTATTTAACTCCAAAAAACATGTCTACTTCAAGAAGCTCAGTTTATAAACATCATGGTTCCTTAAGATATAGGAAGGAAAGGTGTTGGGCACCACATTGCAATCTTTGGACCACAATCAAAGTCGTAGAGAAGAATAATAGCAACAAAGGAAGACTTTTTTATTGTTGTGATGTTCATAGATTTTCGCATTGGTGCAACCCTTTGGAAGATCAACAAGTAGAAGAGGAAGAAGCAACAAGTGCAGTTCACAACTCGGTTGCAGAACCAGTTTATAATAGCACATTGTTGTACAAGCTTGTAGTTTTGAACTTGCCATTGCTAGCTTTCTTGTTTCTCTTTTATGTAATCAGGACTGTGATGTAATCCAAGGGATTTGTTTTTTAAACTTGAATAAATGGTCTCTGTTCAATGCAATTCACACACAAACATTAGAAAATTAATACTTGCAACCAATACCATTAAATTCCATGATGATTGTTCTAGTTACATACAAAACAGTGCATAATACTTGAATGACAAAAATTAAAAATGCACTGCAACTACGCAAAAAAGACATAATCATTCACATAATGTATCCCAATGTTTTAGGTGGATAGTGATCAGACAACAAATTACGGTATGGCCAACAACATAACAAGGCAGTGTTCTTAATTCCTCCAGAGACGCCTGAGTTGTGTTGCATTCAAATCCAAGTCCTTATCAGCAACACTGGAGCTTTCCTTCCGTTTTCCTTTGGAAGCTTCAGTGGGCTGACTATAAGATCTCTCAGAATTACCTTTACTGAGCCTTGATGAGATGCTTTGAGTGCTTTTGTGGGTTTGGGGTTGAGACATAACAACCTTCTGCTTCCCTGAGACATTTGAAGTTGATTTTCCATGTTGTGCTGCACTTATAGGCTCACGAATTTGTATTCCTTTACCAGCAGGGCTATTTTTGACGTAAGTCTTCTGTAAGCACTCTCTCTTTTTCTTGGGGGAAGACTGGACAGGGGGCACTATACAAGAACTTCAATGTTAGGATTTTAACATATAAAATTACAAATACTTAGCAATATCTTGAAATTCTTGTCATCCAAGTCAGATAATGTTCTCTTTTTTCTGGTCATCATTCCAGGGATGTCATTATCAAACTGAAATTCTTGGTTTGTTGGATTCATTTGTGGCTCATGTTGGTCTAGTTGGGCATATAATGCTTCCAAATCATCATGAATCCAATCCTTCACATTTTCATTGACACCTGATGAACTTTGTTGTTGATTAGGCATCTCAGACGAAGTCAGTCTTGAACCAAGCATTTCCTGCAAATATTAAGAGTCAGATAGCATATAAATGATGAAATTTTCATAAGTGATTCAAAGTAAAATATATACTAAATGGAGTCACCTGTCCCCTTGAAGGGCATGTCCTCCTGTTATGACCCAGGCCTTGACATATTTTACATCTCACAACACTAGACCTAGGCATATTCTGACTTTCTCCTGGCTCTTTCCTCCTATTTTCTTTTGGTCTTCCTGGCAATCTCTTTTTGTTGGGAGGCAACAAATCACTTGGTTGCACATTAGGCATGTCATCCCAAAATGATTCATCAGGGATGGGACTAATCATGTGGCTGTAACAATCCATGTATCTATCTTTTGTAAAGACAGATGTTGTATAATCCTCAAGCTTTTCTCTCCTGTATGCAGTGCATTTATGTGCATGCACACATGGGATTCCACTGATATCGCACTCCCTACACTGATAACTCTTGGCAACCATGTTAACAACATAATGAGTTGGTCCATCTTGGACCTCATACTTATCATCACCAACTACTAGATCCAGAAAAAAAAAAAAAACTCTTTTTAATGGCTCCAATCCAACAAAG
This sequence comes from Lantana camara, assembly GCA_037501455.1. Taxonomy (NCBI): domain Eukaryota; kingdom Viridiplantae; phylum Streptophyta; class Magnoliopsida; order Lamiales; family Verbenaceae; genus Lantana; species Lantana camara. The sequence goes on along the minus strand of CM074857.1, from coordinate 92,830,794 downwards.
AATCTCATAAATGTAGGGGTTACATTGAGACTAGGACTAGGTTGAATTTGTGACTGCAATGTCACAACACTGCCCTCAACAAGTTGCTGCACAATTCTGGCATAATAAGGCAGTTTCCCATAAAATTTTGAATGACTACCCTCAATCTTGCTATCCTTAGGCATGTAACTAGGCTTGATGTAGCTTGATGTTAAATTTCTGCAGTTTGGCCTCAATATCCTTAGGTGTCAAATTAGGTGTCTTCCTCAGCATCTTAACAAGTTTAGATGCAATCCATTCAGCACTAGCTTCTTTGGTGCAATCAGTTCTCAAAAAAGTATGCAGACCATTGATTTGAAATATTTTTCCATCCAACAGAATTGAAGAATGCAATCTCCACAAACACCCATGACTTTCACATTCTACAGTCACTCTTTTGAGATCATTTTTTCTTTTAATCATTGAAAACCCTTCTTGTATTACATAATCTTTTAGTCTTCTTCTTAGGTGATGAACATCTTTGTAATACTTCCCAAACCTCAACTCTACTCTCACAGAATCCTCATCAAAATCATCTGAAGAAAAATTAAAGGTGCCCCTAAGTGGATCATTATCAAATTCAAAATCAGAAAGGTTCTCAGACTCACAATGGTCATCAGAGGAATAATTAGACATCACATCTGACTCAACAGCAACATCTAAGTCAATATTATCAAAGTTTTCAACATCTATTTCAGGCACAAACAAACTATCATCTGAATTATAGTCATCATCATTAGACACATTAGATTCTTGCTGCACTTTCCCTTTACCCTTACTACTTCCCACACTAGATCCCTTCCCTCTACCCTTACTTTTTCCAACATCAGATTCTTTACCTTTGCTCTTACTGCCTTTATGTTTTCTGCTACAATTTCCATGTCCTATATGATCACTAACATAAAGGTTACCATGCATTTCATCAGCTTGCAATCTAACATCAACATTCTCCATGTTTATGGATGCATTTAAATTCTGAATGTTCACAGTATGTTCATTAGAAGCAGCCACAACATACACATCAAAGATAACATCACCAGAATTTTGCGCAAACATTCTCAACACATCCCTATCATCTTCAACATTCAACCTACCCCTAGACCCAAATGTGGTAGCAATAATCTTATATGAACCATCATCCACCCCAAATAACTTATTGATATCATCACAGAAGTCTATAAAGCTATACTTATCTGGATCAATCTTATAGAGACTAGCTAATTGGTCCTGGTAGTGAACCACCAAAGTATAGGTCTTGTCATCCATTGTACCTGCACAAAAAAAAAAGAAAATCAGGCATTATACACTTAAAAAAAGATGCAGATTTTCAGAAGACAAAAACCCTAACCAGAAAATTTGGGGATTTAACATACTTTGAAAAATTCAGAGAATTTCTTCAAAATAGATCAAAAAGAAGATATAAACAAGGGTTTTACGAGCTTAAAATCGACAAGAAAATGCTGTAAGCCAAAAAATTAAAAATCTTAAGCCCCCAACTTCACTCGCAAGGCGCAAATGTTTCCAAATAAGCTATACACACACTTTTCCGACGTCAACAAACTAACTTATTGGCGGAATTTTTTTTTTAAAAAAAATTAGAAGTTCAGTTGCATGAACACCTGGCTACTCACCTTCACCGCTTGTCTTCTAAAATCCTCCGATAATATGGTGCATTCGAGTGTTATGAGCAAGAAAACGACAAAAATCCACAAGTTTTGGGCTCACACAGGTCATCAATGGCGGGAGAATTTTTCTCCCGCTAGGGTTTTCTAGTTCCAGCACAAGGATAGAGAGATGAAGTTAAAGTTGATGTGTCGACTGATTTCCTGAGCATATACAAGATATATTGTGAGGGCATTTCGGGGAATATCAAAATAAATTAAATTTCAAAATTTTTTTTTACAGAAAATGGATGCAGACTGTCAGGGATAAATTAGTCATTTTGAACTTTCCGTCAGGGACCTCAAAACAAAATATGCGATTAGGGACTAATCTGTAATTTTCAGAAGTGGGGGGGATTAATTTGTAATTATGCCAAACCTCAGGGGACCTTGGCGTAATTTGCCCTTGATACCTTTGGGGATATAAAATTTAGGGAGAATTACATCCAACTACCCTCAATTTAGGCCTAACTACAACCGGTCCCTATTCTTTTAAATATTACATTGTAGTCCCTAAGCCTTGTTTAATTTGTTAATTTTTGTATACTTTTAGGGATGATTTTGCATTTTTGGTCATACATTATATGTAACACTCACAAAACCTTCAGGGACATAAGTGTACTTTTACAAAATTCGTTAATGTACCTCACACAAAACAAAAAATACAGGAACTACAATGTAATATTTAAAAAAATAGGGATCGGGTTGTAATTAGGTCTAAACTGAGGGTAGTTGGATGTAATTCTCCCTAAAATTTAATCAAGATAACTACTTCTGAAAAAAAAAATAAAAGAAGAGATTCAAGTTCAGTACACACAATAACGACTTCTAAACAGAAAAAGAATTTAGATTATAGTTTGTTTGAAGCCTAGCTTAATCCCTCGTGCTTTGGTTGAAAATTTCTTAAAACAAAAATGTATTAAATAATTAAATTGGTGAGAAACTGAGAATAAGCAAAGGGACAACCTAAAATTTTTACCAATTGTGTACATTATATGCAACACCTTACCTTTTATCACTAACGAGATAGAGTTGAGCTATTTGCACCCAAAACCCTGTGCAATTCGAAAAATGCAAAAGAAACCCTATAAAAAAATTAGTTTAAAAGACCCTGTGTTATAAAACTTAAGCCTACCGCCCATTTTCAGTATTTGATCAACGGAATTGTGTGTTTTGACTAAAATGCCCCTCCTTATTTCAGAAAATCAAAATTAAAGAGTTAGATGCACCAAAAACCCTGTGTTATGCGTAAAGAGCAAAAAAGACCCTGACAAAAAAAAAAAAAAATTATTTATTTAGAGCATGGCTTTTGGGTAGGTTTTTTAATTTATTGTTTATTTTTTGATGAAAGGTAGGATTTTTATTAATACACATTAATAATTATATTTTATTGAATTTTTTTTTAAAATATAAATTAAGTAAATAGTGATAAAGGTAGGATTTTTATTAATACACATTAATAATTATATTTTATTGAATTTTCTTTAAAAATATAAATTAAGTAAATAGTGATAAAGGTAGGATTTTTATTAATACACATTAATAATTATATTTTATTGAATTTTCTTTAAAAATATAAATTAAGTAAATAATGATAAAGTTCATAGATTTGTTAAGATTAAAAATTATTATGCATTCTTTTTTAGAGCATAATAAGATTTCTTAAGCAGATAATAATAATAAAAATGTGAATAATATTTTATTGGATTTGACAATTATATTTACATTATAATAATAATAATTTTTTACATGTATTTTAAAAATAATGGATTTAATATTTAAGAATTTATATATTTTTTATTCATAATATAATATTTAATAAATAAAAAATTGATATATGACATATTTTAATACGTCGCTTTAAAAAAAAGAAAAATAAAATTAATTAGTAATTCATATAACATATTTTAAATTCAAAATCATGTTTTAATATAATAATATAACTAGAACTCCTTATAATAATAATCAAATAAATAAATAATTATTTAAAATTAGAAGAGTTGACGTGATAATTTTATTTTTTTTTAAATTTTGTTTGTAGGGTTTTTTATACACATTTCAACAAAATATAGGGTTTTTTGTGCATATTTCAACAACAGACTTATTTCACTTCAATAAGGGTATAAATGTCAGTACACATGTCAAAAAGGTGTTATAAGATAAAAGAATCGTCGTCAACGCACGTGAGACTCAAACACAAGCCACAGGGTTTTCCATGCAAAGAAAAAAAAACATAAGGGTTTTCTGGAGAATTTTTTTTTTTTTTTTGATAGGATTTTTGTTGCTCTTTTTCAATTACACAGGGTTTTGAGTGAAAATAACTCGATAGATTTAGCCGACAATGGTGATGAAAATAAGTATTTTTAGTTTCCTAATATACACAGTATATTAATAAGCAGTGGCAATTAGGGAGAATCATTTGATTTTATTCCACAATTATCTATTCCTAATCTCAAATTTTGTATTAGTTGCATATTTGACGTGTTATATAAGCAAAACTGAGAATGAAACAGGAAATCCAAACCACCACTATAACTTCAAGTCAAAAATTGAAGAACCCAGAAAAAGAAAGATAGTTTTGTGATAGCATGCAATTTAAATATTTCTAGGTTGATATCTTATCACTGTTATGAATTATAAGAATCAGTTTTTGACAAACTCAAATTTTCTCTATACGATGATATAAAATTTTTAAAATTTAATACGATCTTGTCGGACATGTGATTGTCTAACGCGACACAACTCGACAATACAATATTTTCAAAAGTATTCATTAAACATAAATTAATATTATGAATCTCTCATCATTCTAATAGGAAAAGTAGGAAAATGTGGTGTATAGAAAAATAATAAAAGAGAGTCATAAATAAAAAAAAAAAAACAGAAAAATAATAGAGGAGTCTGCTTTGAATTAGTCCAAACAATATCCTTAGCTTCCACCTAACTTGTCGATTAGAAGCAACCATTTGTGCCGTTAGAAGTTCTCCCCATTAATATAAATACCCCCATTAGTTATCCATCATCAAACAATACAAGTACTAATTTCTCCCAACGAAAAGACTACAAAAAAGAAATTCAAGCTTGTAAACAAAAAAGAAATAACAAAACTATGGCCGACATAGGCATTATGCACTTTTGCATTTTGATTCTCATCACGATGGTCGTCGTGACGAGCATCAAAACATGCGAAGGTTCCCGCAACTTGCTTCAATCAGATGATTTGATAGAGCAAAGTCTAGCTGTGGCGACTAAGCCATCAAACATGCATATAATTTCTCATTCAATTTCCACCGTCTATAGCAAGGACCACAACAAAGGTGAAGATGATGACCATAGTGACGGCAAAGGTTCGCATAACTTGTTGCAATCCGATTGTCCGAAGGGTGGGAGCGTGGTTGTGACAGCTAAGCCAACGGATATACAAGTAACTTCTCATCCATCTTCCACCGTCTCTAGCAAGGACAACGACAAAAGTGACGACAAAGGATCACGCAACTTATTGCAATCCAATGGTCTGAAGAGGGGGAGTATGGTTATGGCGGCCAAGCCCGTGAATATGCATTTAACATCTAATCCAGCTATCACCATCTCTAGTAAGGACGACGACAATGATGACAACAAAGGTGATGATGATGACCACGGTGATGAAAAAAATTCGCGCAACTTGTTGCAATCCGATGGTCCGAAAGGTTGGAGTGTGGTTGAGGCTTCTAAGCCCGAGAATACGCATATAACTTCTCATCCAACTTCCACCATCTCTAGCAAGGATGACAACAATGATGATAGCAAAGGTGACGGTCAAGGTAATGATGATGACCACAATGATAACAAAGGTTCTCGTAACTTGTTGTAACCAATGGCTCGAAGTTGGGAGGGTTGTGGCTTCTAAGCCCATGAATACAAATGTAAATTCTCATCTAACTTCCACCATCTCTAGCAAGGATGACAATGATGGCAGCAAAGGTGACGGTTAAGGCAATGAAGATGACCACGGTGATCGAAAAACTTTGCGCAACTTGTTGAAATCCGATGGTTCGATGGGTTGGAGTGTGGTTGTGTCAGCTACACCTGTGAATACGCATGTAAGTTCTCATCAAGCTTCTACTATCTATAGCAAGGACGACGACAATAATGGCAACAAAGGTGATGGTCAAGGTGACAATGATAACCAAGGTGACGTCAAAGGCTCGCCTAACTTTTTTCAATCCAATGGTCCAAAAGGTGGGAGTGTGGTTGTCGTTGATAAGCCAGTGGATACGCATAAAACTTCTTATCCATCTTCCATTGTCGCTAGCAAGAATGACAACAATGAAGATGAAAAAGGTGATTACAAACATAACGATGATGGCCACCATGATGACAAAGGTTCACACAACTTGTTTCAATCCAATGGTCGGAAGGGTGGAAGTGTGGCTGCGACGGCTATGCCGATGAATACACATGTATCTTCCCATCCAGCTTTCATCGTCTCTAGCAAAGACGATGACAAAGGTGATGATAATGACCACAGTGACGACAAAGGTTCGTACAACTTGTCGTAATCTGGTGGTCCGATGGGTTGGAGTTCCACCGTCTCTGGCAAGGTCAACGACAATGATGACGACAATGGTGACGACAAAGGTTATGATGATGACCATGGTGATGGAAAAGTTTCGCGCAACTTGTTGCAATCTGATGATTCAAAAGATAGGAGAGTGGTTGCGGCGTCTAAGTCAGTAGATATGCATATAACTTCTCATCCAGCTTCCACTATCTCTAGCAAGGACAATGACAATTACGATGACAAAGGTGATGATAAAGGAGATGATGATGGCCACGATGACGATAAAGGTTCACACAACTTGTTGCAATCTGATGTTCCAAAGGGTGGGAGTGTGGCTTTATTAGCTAAGCCAGTGAATATGCATATAAATTCCCATCTAGCTTCCACCGTCTCTACCAAGAACGATGACAAGGATGATGACAAAGGTGACAATGATGACCTCGTCGACCACAAAGGTTCCTGTAATTTGTTGAAATCCGATGGGTACGAAGGGTGGGAGTGTAGTTGCGTTAGCTAAGCTAGTGGATGCGCATGTAACTTCTCATCCAGCTTCAACTATCTCTAGTAAGGACGATGACAAAGGTGATCATGATGACCACGGTGACCACAATGGTTCAAGCGACTTGTTGCAATCCGATGGTCCGAAGGGTGAGACTATTACTGTGGCGGTTAAGCCCATGAATACGCACATAACTTCTCATCCAGGTTCCATTATCTCTATCAAGGAAGATGATAGTAATGATGACAAAGGTGAGAGAAAAGGTGATGATGATGACCATGGTAATGACAAAGGTTCGTACAAATTGTTCCAATCTATTGGTTTAAAAAGTAGGCATGTGGCTAGATGACTATGCCAGCGAATACGCATATAACTTCTCATCCGGCATCCACCGTCTCTAGCAAGGATGATGACAATGTTGACGACAAAGGTGATGGAAAAGGCGATGATGATAACCACGGTGAAGACAAGGGTTCATGCAACTTGGTGCAATCTGATGGTTCAAAGGGTGGGAGTGTGGCTGCGGCGACTAAGCCCGCAAATACGCACATAACTTCTCATCAAGGTTCCACTGTCTCTAGCATGGATGACAACAGTGATGATGACAAAGGTGACGACAAAGATGGAAATGATGGCCATGGTTATGGCAAAGTTTCACGCAACTTGTTGCAATCCGGTGGTAAAAAGGGTGAGAGTGTAGCTATGGCGGCTAAGCCCGCGAATGTACATGTAACTTCTCACCTAGTTTCCACCGTCTTGAGAAAGGACAATGATAATGATGACGACAAATTTGATGGGAAAGGTGAGGACAAAGGTGATGATGATCGCCACGGTGGCGATAACTGATCAATGATGAAGATGATCATCGTGAGGCCTACAAGCAACACTTATGTAGGAAATTAATAAAGGTCTTTTATGTTCTTTCGATATATGTCTTCAACTTTTATGGATTTGTTTCCTCGTAAACATTGTTTCCATTTGAAAAACAATCCAAATCGGGTGTGGACTGAAACCTTATCAGTTCCCTGATTTTTGGTCTGATATTACTATCATTCTCTACTTAACAAGGTGAATTTGTTTGGGTTGTTCTCTTGCATTTGTCTATATGGTCATGTAAATACTATAATATAGTTATTTTTAATTTATAGTTTTTTTTTTAAAGAAACCAGAACAGAGTCTCATGGGGTTTTAGAAAGGACCCCCCCCCCCCCCCCCCCCCCAATTTATAAACCCTAGCTAGCAAGGATTACTGGGAAAAAATTTACAAAGTACATTTGAAGAATCTTGAGAATTATTCTATTCCTACCAAGGTTTGTAGAAACAATTGCTATGTATTGGGAGCACCTATCATTGAGTCTAACCATGTTTTCATGAACTTTCCTAACAGAGAGGTAATTATTAAATACAACAACATAAGTCATATTCGGAAAGCCAATATTAGCGTCACTAGCCAAAAGTGTATCTTATTCTTGATTTTGCACATAACCTTTTCCAGTGCCATGGTCCTTAGAAGTATAGGCTGAGCCTTCTTGAGAGCCAACAACTGTACTGGAGCAGAACATTGCTTTATTATTATTATTATTGTTGTTGTTGTTGTTGTTGTCATTGTCGCTATACACCTTCCTTTCGGTCAATGGTGTATTCGCGGTTTTATTACTTTTTCAGTTATTACCTGGATTGTTTGCTCCTGCAAATATATAACACCATTCTTATCAAAATCTGAAACAAGGAAGCTCCCATTCATCCACTCTTAAATGTCCTTTTAGCTCTTGTAGTAATGTATTTCCAGGATATTCCCATGTACTCTGATTTCGCAGCCCGTATATCTAATAAATCGATGGTCGTATTAGCCTCCCTGTACATATCCATAATTTGAATCTCTTTACTTGCTACATATAGCTGGAATTCATCCAATATGTCCTGAATATGAAGATCCCCTGCCAATCCCTGCTAATTATTGAAATTAAAGTTGTAGCATCTGACTCAAACCATATGCTTTGTCCTCCTAACTTAGCCACACCCTTTACTTCCTGGACAATAGCTCTTAGTTCAGCAATAAATTTGTTCTCATACCCAATGAACTCACAAAAAACCCAAAATTAACTTCTATTCCTTGTTCGTATTACTCCCCAAATGCCAGCAGGTTTGGGATTTCCTAAAGAAGAACCATCCTTATTAACCTTCATCTAGCCTTCTAGAGGTCGCCTCCACTGGACCACTTTGTGGAGCGGCACTTTTTCTTGCGAACCTTATGCCAAACTGAACCGCAATATGTAGATCTCCTTTCCACCACTTTTTACCCAGCCTCGCAACTTTGTGCAAAGAGGTGTAATGTCATTTTTCTGATAGTGTTGTAAGCTATGAAGAAAGACCCTGTGTTTTTGGTTGTTTCTCTCCTCCCATATATTTCGGAAAACCAATACAAGAATTACCCCACACACATGACTCTTTAAGCTAAATTTAAATGATGTAATCCAATAATCAAGCCAAATGACTATTTTCTGTGACTAGACTTAATCTAAAAAATGTCTGCCAAGTAATTCCACACATGTTGGGATTTAGAATTTGACAAAATTAGATGACTTCGGGATTCAATACTCGCACAACAAGTACATTTAGAAAAGAATATGATACCTTTCTAATGTAATCACTCATCAACCAGGATTAGATCATTCATCAACCTCCACATGAATATCATTATTGTTGGTGTAAAGTTTAGTGAACAGAGATTACTTAACATTCCCCATTCTGGAGCTCTCTGTCTATTGATGTCCCAAGTGGATCTAATCGCGAAACTGCATAATTTTTCTAGACTCCATATTGATTTATTATTTTGCTGATTTCTCAGCGACAGCTTAATAATCTCATTTATAATATCCCGTGGCACCAACTGTTCCAGTAAATCTACACAACAACCACCCCTTCCCCAAAAACCCTGCCTTTCGCACTTCTGTATGCATATTCCTGGGATCAAATCCGAAAGCCTCTGTTATGGAAACTATTGATCAAACTAAAGATAGACTTCACCACCTCCTAAGGACCAACGTATGTTCTTTTTGACATCTCTCATGACTTTGTATAATCTACGCAAGTTGGTGATTGATACTTATTGAAATCCGAATACAACAAATGGGTATCGCCACCCTGATACTGGTCCCGCATAAACTAGGGAATTGTATGTTTGACTTCCTAGTCATAATTTGTCCGTCAATGGTGACGACCCTAATTTTTTTTCGAAATCATTTCTTTTTAACTACGGCATGAAAGTATTTTGTGTTTCTCTCATCCTAATCCATCAAACGACATGTTGATTTTTACGTCAAGAAATCCTCCTCCATAGCCAGCTTTCTATATAGTAGAGTAGTAACTCAATTAATTTCTGATAGAGACTCGTCTGAAGGATCAATGTCAAACACTCGTTCAGCTTACTCCTCAAACTCATGTGCCTTTTTTACCCTATCAAAAATGTTCCTGAACACACTCCTATTCCATTCCTTCAAGCAAGTCTTTAACCTATACAACTTCTTATGAAACCTCTTCAATCCCGATCCCTGAATGGGTAGGGACCAGTTCTCGTAAACCATACGTTATAGGTCAGTATGCCTCATCCATATGTCTTGGAACCTAAACAATGAGGGAGATCTCACCATGACATTATCACAACCAATAAGAAGTGGATAGTGGTCTGAGCAATGTCGAGCCAAGTGTTTGACTGTGGTATCAGGGAAAACCTTAGCCCGCCCTTTGGAGACAAGGTCTTTATTGAGTAGTTGCTCAAGATCATTTTCCATCTGAGTAAACCCACTCCCCATAAAGTTTAGCTCGATCCTTGAATGTTGTATCATGTTTCCCTAGCACTGAATTCTCCAAATTCAACCCTTTTTCTTGATCACCCTCATTCTTCACAGATGTACCTTGCCGATATGAGCTTTTTCCACCTAAGTTTTTTTTCCCTCACGTACCTCTCACTGTATTCTAATTTCTTGAGATTTCTTTCAGATCACCTTGGTTGTTTATGTTAGGGTTTCCCCTTTTCTTTTTAATGATTCTTCGAAGATCCAGTTGCTTTTCCATCATGTTCTAGGTTTCCTCAATTAGCTTCGTGTCAAAACAACAATCTTGATCCTTGTGACCCAAGCACAAACATCGTTGGCAGTGTAGAGGTAGGTGCTCATAAATAATCGGTTGTATGTGTGTTGTTCCTGTAAGGAATAATGCCCTTAAAGTCGATATTTTAAATTTTTTTGATCTCTCAGAGTTTTCCCCCACCCAATTGAGTGAAGGGCTAATCTCCCGAGGTAGCTAAAGGCACTTATTAGTGGGACCTCTATTAGGAATAGTTCCCTGAAAGGTGATGTAATAGTCTGCTTAGTGCTTCTCCTTTTGTAAATCACAGACAATCTTTGAATAATAAACAAACTAAGGCAACACTTCTTTATATGCTCTTGTTTAATTGTATGTTTACTTGTGCATGTGTAAGAACTCCCCTAATCAATATAACTTATAGGTCTCAACCATTTAGGTGAGTGGTTCATGGAACGAGCCCTAAATCACTTAAGTCATGATTAGAAATCACTCCAAGACAATGAGTCCAAAAGACAGTGAGAGTGTTGATATGGCTCGTTTGAGGCTTGCTCGTGTGATCACTCCCTTAAGAAGGACCACCTTATTTCATGGGGTGTAAAGTGTATTGATTGATACGTGCATTATACATGGGGGTGCTTGCTTATTCTATGTAGGTACATTGAGGTGTCCCGAGTGAGAAGATCCCTAAATGGAAATTTTGGAAATAGAAACTTCCAGATTAGAAAATATCTCACGAGTCATTGATGTGATTAAGTAGTCCTTAAACTTGAGATTCCATTTATGTTTTGTGGGCTGACTCTGTAGTCTTAGGTATAGGCTTTAAAGGGTGTCTCCCGAGACAAAAGAATCAAAGCATATGCTGGGGCTGCACAAGTGGCACATGGAAGTATTGAGAATCGATAAAGAACCTACACTTGCATAAGCAAGTTGATCTCTTATTGTGTAAGTCATTCATATGCCATAATGGAGTCCTTGACTAAGGGAGTGGATCGAGATCAAGAAATGGGTTTCTTGGATCGAGATCAAATGGATATGAAATGTACTTAACTTTAAGATCGAGATTATTAAGGTTCTGATTATTCCCTTGCCTTAAATCTCGATTGAGAGATGGTGTAACACCCCGGAGCGAAGGGCGCCACATCCCCCGCACCATAGCCCAACACATGAAACGAAATGAGGACTCCGCCCACGCATCAAACCATGGCAAACGGGTGACAAAAAAAAAACACAACCTAAGCTAGGCGGTCTAGACCCTGCTCAGAGCGCGCAATAAAAACAATTAACGAATGCAAAAGCACCAGGATACCAAATAACCAATCATACACTCTAGCAAACTAGGAGTAGATAAAATAATTATACATGCTATGCCCGACCCGGGCCAAATCAAGTTATATAATTCTCCAAATAATCCAAAATTCTAAAGCACAAGTTTATACATATTTCAAAATTAGCAAAATGCATAAAGGAAACGAAATACAATACAAGGGACTCGAGCTATCCACACCCTCGACACAAGACAACCGCCTAGCTCAAGCTCCAAGCACCTGCAACTCAAAAAGGGAAAACAACAACGAGGGTCAATCCTAAAGACTGGTGAGGGGGCTAACACACTCACCCATACGTATATATAAGAGCAAAACATCATCAAAGCAAAAAGGGGTTCATAAATTGGGCATGGTTTTTGCATTCTAAAACATTTTAACCCGTGATACTACGTATAAGAAAAGGAGTTTAAGGCCGCAAGCCAAGATCAACCAAGTTTTAAAGTTTAGAAATCCAGTCCCATTTCATAACCATAAACGAAGCGAAAACGAGTAACAACCCACTTACTCCATAACATAAGCAAAAGCAAATTGCATAAATAAATCCCACCTTAACACTGGTTGGGGAGAGAGGCGCTACCCCTCAACCCCACTTATAAAACTTAATGAGTCAGAGGATGCCGCCCGACTCCTTCGACGGGTCACAAAGCACACCGTCAGACACAAGAAGACTCGCCTTCCCCTCGAACTCCCGAGGATGGGCTAAGCCTCCCCTTTTTGGTGGAGTTGTGTTGATGAGAGAGCCCGACAACCCCACGGTTGACCCGAGAATCACATACCACTTCTCCGGTTGGGCCCACATGCATAATGTAAAAATCACACATATCACAAGGCTTATCTCGCTAACACACACACTCTTATCAAATCTTTTCAAAGTAAATGAAAATAGAGCTTAGATACATATAAAAGCGTTTTTCCAAACTCCATAACAAACGGGACAAATCCCACAAAATACTTATTCCACACGTATCTATATACATATATATATATATATATATATATATATATATATATATATATATATACATCGCACGTGGGTTCAAAATACAAATTATGGTTGTAGGTCATATTAACTAAAAGAAACAAAACCTCACCTTTCCACTTGGTGGAGCAAAAAGGATAAGCAACAGACTCAAACGGATGCTTAGGGAACTTCCTTGCTACTCTCGGGACCAAGAGCTGAACAGAAGCAATGAAAAAGGATACTCTTAGACTCAATATGTACCAAATATATGCTTGGTAAATGCATATGATGCAAATGATGCATAAACATTAACAAGAGAAAGCATGTCGAGCAATCAAGTTCATATACGTATACAAAAGTCGAGGTCATAACATAAATGCAAAACATGAAGCATATAAGATCAATCACACACAAATACAAGATAAAAAAAGTTGGAAAAGTACAAGCAAAATGGAAGAAAACACGAAAAGTGGCGTCCGGCCGAAAAGAGGTCAAAAACTGGAAATTCTCGAAACGTACAGGCTGTGGAAAACTGAGAATATCTTGTGTTTAAGAAGTGGGAATTGAGTTTGTTTAGTTGGATAATAAACTAGACACATAGACATTTCCAATGATATATAGCTCGAATCATGGTTCAAAGCGAGGTGAAAATGGCATAGGCCCAAAGTTGGATGAGTGCAGGAAGTGGCGACACCAAAAAGAGTTGATTATATCTCAAAAATGGGAAAAGATATTGAGAAAATTACAACTGGGAGAATATTCTAGACTTCAAGAGGTTTCTGTGGGTTCAAAATTCAGGTCAATCGGAGTTCATTTGAGGGGTCAACGGAGCAAAACAAACTCAGGCTGAAAACAAAGAAGGATCCACGGCCGTGGATTTCTCCAAGTACAAAAATCCACTCCCCGGGGATTCTTCTGCTGAAAGTCCCAAGTTTCTGGACCCAAATCCATGCCCATGGATCCTTCTCCAGCAGCAAAACGAAGTAGAAACAGGGCAAGATCGAAGTGGGAGGCCAAAATACCAGAAACCAAGTCAAAACTCAACCAAATGCATACCATAACAAGTCATAAACTCATGCATACATGCTATACTACATGCAAAAGTGACAAAGCTCAAGTTCTCTAAAACCTTCAAGATTCAACAATGGTGGAAGCATGGATTCTTATCTAACCCTTAATACAAGTTCATATAATAACTCATAAAGGATGTAATAGAAGCTCATATCATGCATCAAACTCAAATAAATCACAAAGGAGCATGCTTGAAAACTCAAAATTCCCTAAACCCTTACTATTCACATGGAATGCCAACACTCATGCAATTCAAGGTTATAGCTCAACATATTAGGCTTAAAAGAACCACATAATCATGGAGAAGTCAAAGATAAACTTACCTCTTGAATTTGATAAGAAATGGTGGAAGGGAAAGCCCAAAACCTTCAAATTTGGAATAGTGCTCTTTTTCTCTCTTGTTTCTTCTTGGAGCTGAAAAGGAGGCTTCTTATCTCTCTTATTTTTGGGGTTGGAACGAAATGGGGGTGTGGGAGAGGGTTATAGCTGAGTTTAGGTCATAAAGTCAAGGTTGGGGGCTTAATTGGGGCCCACATGCAAGACTAGTCAAATAAAGGCAACTTTTGGCGCAAGATGCTCGTTCCGGTCGAAATTTGGAGTTTCAAATGAGCTTAGAAAAATATGAATCTGGATTCCTTGCCTTCCTTTCTTCGTTATGAGTCCAAGCATCTTCCGGAATTCAAATCCGAATTCCCGAGCTCAAGTTACGCCGCCCGAAACCCGAGGCGCGCTAAATGCCCTTTAACCTCTTCTAGGTTCTGAAAAACAAAACGAACACAAAACCAAACCAAACGAACTCCGAAAATACAAAACGAGCATAACTCCAAGTTAATAACTGACATAATTCATGCATGCTAATTTTTCACAAAAAAACCGAATTGAAATCAAACGCATATAGATTAAGTTCTAGAGCACATAAGCATAAACGTTCAAATATATTCAATTAGTCAAATAAACAATAAAACATCAAATAAGTGCATAATTAATAATTTAAATGGGCATATAACACTCCCGTTACAATGTACCTGGAGAGCCGAACGAGCGGGATGTTACAGATGGGATGTTGGAGGATTATATCTCGCATATGTCAATGACTTAAAGGTTCTTTCGAATTGAGATATTCTTATTCAGCTATGGGTCACACACCTGTTGCTAGATTATTGTAGTGCGATCTATGGATTGACTAATTAATTAAGAATTAATTAATTAAGGTCACTACTAATTGAATTAAGAACCTAGAGGGTCACATAAAATGCCCGGTCATGAGCTTTAAGGCTTAAATCGATTAAATGAGTTAATCGAACAAACGAGATGTTGGAAAGGGTCCACACATGTGGGGTAGGTGTGGGACACGAGTCTTGTAACATCCCGCTCATCCAGTCGTATAGGTACGCCGTAACGAGAGTGTTAATTACGTATTTAAATTATTTAATTATGTAATTATGTGCTTATTATATCGTTTATGTGATATACTTGAATTATATGAATTATTAATTAAATTATACTTTCACTTTTATATGAATTATTTGAATGTATTTGCCCGTTTTATGTTGTTTTGATTCGTAGGACTCGAAATTTATTTCCGATTTTTGTGATTATGTGATATGCATGAATTATATATGTTATGAATGTGTTTCTATATTTTTTGCATGATTTTGAGTTTGTTTGATACGGTTTTCGAACCGTTTTATTTTTTAAGGGACTTGAGGGCCTAACTCGTTTTAGCGTACCTTGGGTTCCGGAAGGCGTAACTTGAGATCGGGAATTCGGATTTGAATTTCGAAAGCGGTGTCAGACTCATAAGGAAGATTGGAAGCCATAGAACCTAGATTCATATTTTTCTAAGCTCGTTTTCACCCATGTATTTCGCCCGAACCGAGCCCCGTGTGATAGATTTGCCACCTCCACGTGTTTTGCTTATATCCGACCCGTTTCTTAACCGAATCTATCCATTTTTAAACGTATTTGATCCTCTTTTAACTCTTAATCACAATATCTCTCCCTCATTTAGTTCCAACCTCAGGAAAAAGAAGAAAAGAAGCAGAAACGAGAGAGAAGGAAGAAGAAAAGAGAAAAGGGGTTGCCACTGTTAACAAGTCCGATTTTGAGCTCGTTCGACCTCCGTTCTTCACCAAATTCAAAATGTAAGTGCATTTTTGTGATCTCCATCTCCTTTACTTTCTTTTGAGTCTGATTTTGCCCATTTTCATCCATGTTTGATCATGTTTTGGGACTGATTTGTGAATAGTAAGGGTTAGATATAATTTGATGATTTCTTGCTCTTCTTTGATCCATTTCTTGCTTGCAAGCTATGTATTTGATCCTTATGACTCCCTTGTTAATATTATTTTAAGAATGATTTTCGTGGAAATTTGTTGTAATTCGAACCACCATTGATGAACTTTCATGAAACTTTGAAGCTTTGAAGGTATGTGTGACAGATTTGCTTCCTTGCTTTGCCATGATGATTTGGGTGTGTAATGCATGAGTTTTATGGTTTATTTTGCTGTTGTTTTATTGCTCTTGGAGTTGCCTTTACGTGCTATTGTTGTTATGGAGCTTGGAGAAGATGAACAGGGCTGGAACAAGCTTTTCCCGCGACCTGCGTAAGAGGTCGCAAAAATAAGCTTGTTTTGGGTCAAGACTGCGACTGGAATTTGGGCCTGTTTTGAGTTTTGGCTCTCTTGCTTGAGCAACTACCCCGGTGTTGTCACAAAACACTGTAACAGGGTCTTTAATGCTAGAAACTACACCCAACTCGTGGATGAAGTTTCTTACCTAAACACCTTCCTTAGGAAGCATCGTCTGCAGCTAAGTATTCGGCCTCAGTGGTTGAATCTGCAGTGGTTGCTTGCCTGGAACTTTTCCAACTCACTGCTCCGCCGTTTAGGCAGAATATGTATCCAGATATGGATTTAAAATCATCCATGTTCGATGCAAAGCTTGCATCACAATATCCTCTAATGGTAAGATCTTGTTGGCCTTCAATAAGTCCTTAGTTCTTCTTAAGTACTTAAGGATGTTCTTTACAGCAGTCTAGTGACCTTCACCAGGGTCAGATTGGAATCGGCTAGTCACGCTGAGTGCATATGTCACATCCGATCGAGTACATAGGATCGCATACATTATGCTTCCTATAGCTGATGCATAAGGAATTCTGGACATCCGGAACTTTTCAAGTTCAGTCTTGGGGGACAGCTTCTTTGAAAGAACTATTCCCGGGCCCATTGGAAATTTTCCACATTTGGAATCTTTCATACTAAACCTTTTTAGTATTTTGTCTATGTAAACCGATAATCCTAACAATCTCCTAGATCTATCCCGATAGATCTTTATCCCTAGAACGTAGGATGCATCACCAAGATCCTTCTTCTCAAATTGGTTCGATAACCAAGACTTTGTTACTTTCATGCCATCCTTCGTCCCAATGAGAAGGATGTCATCTACATAAAGTATCAGAAATCAAACCGAGGTTTTCAATTCTTTCTTGTACACGCAGGACTCATTCGGATTTTGAGTAAAGCCAAACGATTTGACCGCTTCATCAAATCGAATGTTCCAATTCCTAGAAGCTTGTTTCAATCCGTAGATTGATCTTTGGAGCTTACAAACCTTTTGTTCGCTCCCACTGAATGTGAAACCCATGGGTTGCTCCATGTAAATGTCTTTGTCAATGTTTCCATTGAGAAAGGCAGTTTTCACATCTATTTGCCATATCTCATGGTCATAATATGCAACAATGGCAAGCAAGATCCGAATGGACTTTTACATTGAAACCAGGGAGAAGGTTTCATCAAAGTCTACACCTGGTCTTTGAGTGAGACCTTTAGCAACTAATCTTTCTTTAAAGGCTGCCACGCTTCCATCTACTCCAAGCTTGCGCTTATATATTCATTTACACCCTATGGGCCTGATCCCATCAGGTGGATCAACCAAGGTCCAAACTTGGTTAGAGTACATGGAATCAATTTCGGATTTCATTGCCTTTTTTCACTGTTCAGAGTCCGAATCTAATAGTACCTCCTCATAGGTTAATGGATCATTATCCATTTGAGATGTTTGGTGGAGAAAACCATACCATCTCTCTGGTTGTCTAGGAATGCTTCAGAATGTCATACTAGAGGAGCATTTTCGCGTGTATCACTCTCTGCGATTGGCTGAGGGACGTTAGTCTCCAGAATTAGCATGGGATCTTGGTCTCGAACCTCTTCGAGTTCTACGATCTTGCCTTTTTTTTCTTTAAGGAACGAGTCCTCAAGAAAAGTGGCATTTCTTGATACAAATACCTTTTATTCAAGATGATCGTAGAAATAATTTCCTATTGACTCTTTAGGAAATCCTACAAAGTTACATAAGCTTGATCTAGCTTTAAGCTTATCTCCCACTGTCCTCTTCACGTAAGCAGGACAACCCCAAATTCTTAAGTAAGAATAGTTAGGGATTTTGCTAAACCACATCTCAAATGGGGTTTTGGGTACAGATTTGGAGGGAACAAGATTCAGAAACTTAACTGCTGATTCTAGGGCATAACCCCAGAATGAAGGTGGCAATTCAGTGAAACTCATCATGGAACGAACCATATCAAGTAAGGTTCTGTTCCTTCTCTCCAAAACTCCATCTAATTGAGGAGTTCCCGGAGGAGTCCACTGAGAGATAATTCTATTATAACTAAGATGACTAAGGAATTCGTCACTTAGATACTCGCCGTCTCAATCAGATCGAAGTGTCTTAATCTTGTGACCAGTTTGGTTCTCAACCTCCTTTTGAAATTCCAAGAATTTCTCAAATGCTTCGGATTTATACTTCATTAAGTACACATAACCAAAGTGACTGAAGTCGTTTATGAAGGTTATAAAATACTGATGATTATTTCTCGTACTTACGCTAAGTAGCCCACAAACATCAGTATGGATTAAATCCAATACTTTAGTGGCACGTTCCACTTTACCATTAAAGGGAGTTTTGGCCATATTTCCTTTAAGACATATTTACAATGAGTTAACTCTTTAAGTTCATTATCGTAGAATGATCCTAAATTAATTAACTTAGCAATTCTGTCTTTTGAAATATGGCCTAAACGTGCGTGCCATAAAGAAGCCGAGATCTTGTCATCTCTTTTGCGTTCGTTTAATTGTTGTATATCATAATATTAGTGTCTTTAGTTGTGCAAAGTCCATTAGACAATGTACCAAGCAAAACAGAAGTTTTATTCTTAAGATAAATGTTTCCATTTCGGGAGAAAGTCTCATATCCTTCACAATCTAATATTGGAATGGAAATTATATTACGAATAATGGAAGGTACATAAAGGACTTTGTTCGAAACCAAAGTAAAGACACCTAAATCTAATCTACACGTCCCGATGGGTTGAGCTTGAACGCTTGATGACGGATTCTCCTTCTTCAAGCTGTCGAACCTCATTTAGCATTTGTACATCATTACAGATTTGACCTCCACAGCCGGTATCAAGTAACCAAGAATTAGAATCAATAGATAGATTTACTTCAACAATAAACACACCTTTCTTTAGAGTATCCTTATACTCTTGGCAATTCCTCTTCCAATGCCCTTTCTTACCATAATGGTGGCAAATGTCCTCTCTCTGATCTTTTCTCTTCTTGGCCTTTTTCTTTTCAACCCCTCCTTCGGGTTTAAGAGATCCCTTCTTCTTGGGAACTTTCTTCTCTTTACCTTTAGAAAGCGTAGAAGAGGAAGTGACCATAATTACCTTATGATCCTTCTTTATCGTGTCTTCAGCAGTCACAAGTTGACTAATCAGCTCAGCTACAGTAGCATGAGGAGGATTCATGTTGAAGTTTAGCATAAAAGGATTGAATGATGATGGAAGCGATGCAAGCAACAAATCCACAACGAGTTCTTCACTCAGTGGCATTTTCATGGAGGTCAGTTTCTCATTCAAAGCAAGAAACTTGAGACCGTTCTCATGGACACTTGTACCTTCTTCATTCTGAGATGAAAGAGCTCCTTAGAGGTGTTGTACTTTAGAACACGCTCTTTGGGGTGGTACAATTACTCGAGGTGGTCATAAATCTCCCAAGCATTTTCCATAGACTCATGTCACCTTTGTATATCCGAAGACATGTTGGTCAACATGAGGCAATGGGCTTAAAGATTGTCTCCAGACCATTTCGCAATCGTCTCCCTCGGAGCCCCGCCTTCAGCGACAGGCTCTCCCTCGAAGAGAACATATCTTCTCTTTTCAGAATCTAAAACTATCTTTAGATTCCCAAGCCAATCAAAGTAATTGGACCCCATCAACTTGTTTGATTCGAGGATGGATACTAAAGGGTTTTTAGTTGCCATTTCAATTGTAGAGAATCACAGAACTACAACCTAAATGAAAAATAGAGAAATCTTGAGCATGCTGAACAATAACGATTACATATTATCAAGGTTTTTAGAAATATGTTCTCTCACTGTTTTTAAAAAGTTTATAAATCCCAAACGACCTTAGAATAAACTTATTTTCTCAATGGGTACTAGGATCCCAAGCATTCTTAGTTTAGCCCACGACTCGTGAGACATCCAAAAGTTTAAGTATCTTTAGGTAGGTACAAATTGTCGATTCCATCCCCATGGAATTCCTAGTAATATTTTTGCATCACTAATCTTTTGATCATGGACCCACGACTCTTGAGACATCCATATCGACTTTAGTGTTGAGCAGGACCCATCAATCATAAGATCTCAACTAAACTTAATCCTGAACGACCCACGACTCGTGAGGCATCCCCCAATCTAAAATGGTTAAGAAATATTGATTATTTAAAATAATTAATCAGGAAACTAACAGTTAATAAGCTACACTAATTACCCCACGACTCGTGAGACAGCAATTAGTTTCACTTATTAAGTCCTAAATCCTATTGATAGAACGCTAGAGATTTTATTACCATGATAAAATACCTATTTATTCGAATTGCTCAATATTTAAGTGGGATTTTCAAATTTCCAAAGAGTTGTCTGGAATGACCTCACCAACATATAATGTTATCCAAATTTTTATTGTCTTGTTTAATGCAGTTTCACATAAAGTGCATCACAGAAGCAATTAGTAGATAACATGTCCTACGAAGATACTAATTATGTGATGATCATGGGTATCCTATCTTATATGCAACTATGGGAGCCACTCCATAATCACTAGTTCTAACATTCATGCCACATAAGACAGTTCATATAACATAGGGGTTCAGAATTTAATGGAAAACCCTATCTATTACATTAATAGCAACCCTCATAAACATTTTGAGGGGTCTTCTTATGGCCACCATTCTTCAAGTGTTCCTTGTGGATCCTTCTTGCTCCTTGGGTGCTTGTCTCCAAAATGAAAAGAAAACTCACTTCCTAAGCTCTACTCTCTTTATATAAAGTAATAGGCTCAATTTTCATATTGGCCATAGACAAATACACGAGGCATACCCCGGCCCAAAAACAATAATAAGGAAAGCCACATTATAAACATATAATAGTACGCACATAAGTAGGGCTCCAACCCCAATTGAAAACGCGCAACTATGGGGCTCCGACCCCATTTGAAATCATCCATGTGCAGAATTTAAAACATACATAAGACTCACCCATGATCACCTAAACTAGCATGATTCTCCTCGAATTTAAATTTACCAATTAAATTTAAAATTCCCTTGGCTTCAAGTTACAACTAACTTAAGTAATTTGAATATTAGTTCATTATTCAAGAATTTATTCAAGATCGAACCTGAATCAACTTGATAAAAATCTTAATTAATTCAAAATTAAATTTTGTCAAAATATCATTCAAAGTGATATTTATTATTTTCTCGAAAAATTATAACTTGACTTTAATTCATAAAATTCCAAATTTTATAATTATTTCAAAAATAATTAATTTTAAAATAAAATGAAATTTTAAAATAAAATCAAAATTTTAAAACGGGATTTTAACGAAAATCAAAAACACGAAATGAAAACGTCGGCCCAGAACAGCACACGTGAGATGCGTGCGAGCAGGCCTCCAACGCTCACAGCCCGCGCAGCTGTCTTAGGCAGAAGCGGCAACAGCACACAAGCTTGCGTGCAGGACCGCGTGCTCACCTCTGCACCGCCGTGAGCGCTGTCGGGTGAGGGAAAAGCTGGGCGCATAGGTGCTGCCCGCGCGAAAGCGCGTGCGGCCCTGGCATGCCCGGTCGGTCCGCCTGCGCGGATTACAGACAAGGCGGGGCGGCTTTCACCGTCCCATGCAGGGTACGCGCTTGGCCGCTCACAAGCACGTACGGCTATGCAGTTTGTTCCCGATTTCGTATCATGATTTTCCCAAAATTCAGATTTAGTTTCGAATTAAAATAGTTCTAAGTAAATCAGATTAAAACATCTTAAAACCAGATTTATTAGAAAATAATTTTTCAAGATTTTCTAGAAACTGTATTAATCCGACAAATTTGTTTTTAAACAAAAACCAAGAATACATAGCCAATATCCAAATTCAAGAATTTCAGTCAAAATTCTACAAGCAATAAAGATACAATACAAACGTTGCAAGGTGGCTCTGATACCACTTATTGGAAAACACGAAAGAGTTGAGTAGCGGAAGTTTAAAATTTTCCAAAAGTTTAATCGTTGTCTTGAAATTTTCGTATCGTATCGTAGGGTGTTTTAGAAACTTACAAAGTTAGAAGCTTTGTAGTGATGCCATTACCGCCTAACGTACACCCTTCAAGCGAAATCTCTCGAACGGCCTTCGGATTAGACTCCAAAGTAGAAGCCCTCCAAAGCGTATCCACACCAGTCCTAGAACACGATCAAGCGAGTGAGAATGCTAGTTCTATGGCTTGTGTTAGGCTAGGATTTACTTCGAAAACTTTTCTTTTGGATTTTCTCAAAAACTTAACACTTCTCGAGTATTGGTCTAACGAATAAAAGAAGCACCACCACTAGTATAAATATTAGGGGGTTCGAACCACTTAGGGTTTCCCTAAACCTAGTGGGCTTCTTTTATTGCTCACTAATTAACTCATTTAATTATTTAATTTAATTGGAAAAATAAGTTCCTAACTTGTTCTCCAAGTCTAGCAAGAAAAGACTTCTCTCTGCTACAATAGGAAGTTGGACTTTTCAACTTTCCTAAAGTTAAAAGTCAAGATTCAATAAATAATCTAATTCCTAATTAATTATTTATTGGGTTAAGTCAATTTAAGAATAGTCTTAACAACTAATTCAATAATTAATTAAAAGACTAAAATTAATTAATTATAATTTAATTAATTAATTCTATAAAAGAATTCGCGTGTGAAATAAATCACACGCCTAGACCACGCAAGCAACACGTGTGTAAGACACGTGTTGGCCACGTGTGTGTGACACGTGGAAGCCACGTTCCAAGCGTGACACATGGCGGGGATCTCATTTTGGTGGCCCTCTTCGATCAACATTTTGATCCTTCGTTAATCATATTAACATCCTACCATAACCCTCGTATTCTGGCATTTGTGTGTGACCCTTTAGGTTCATTATTCGATTAGCAGTGACAACAATTAATTAATTCCCTAATTAATTAATCACTCCACATATTACACTACCGTAATCTAGCAATGGGTGTGTGACCCCTAGCTGAATAACAAAATGAATCGAAGAACCTTTCAGTCAATGACAATTAGTGAAATAAGATCCTCCTAAAACTCTATCTCTTAATCAAGAACTATGGCATGGGAATATTCTCAGAGCTTAAATATTCTTGATCTTTAAAGTTAAGTTCGTTTCATATCCATTTAGATCTCAATCCAAGAAAACCCCATTTTCTTGATGTTGATCTTTTATCCACCTTGGCCAAGGGTTTAATGTTTAATGGACTATGAACAACTCAATCAGTAAGAGATCATTCTTGTTCTTAACAAGTGTATTGATTCTACTAATTCTACATATGTCACTTGTGTAATCCCAACATAGGTCGTGGTTCAGGTGTCTATATGGCGACACCCTTTTGAGCCTATATCAAAGATTACAAAAATAGCTCCTATGAGACATTACAGAATCTTAAGTCTAAGGATTAATGAATCATGTTATTGAACTGTGAGATATTTCCTAATCTGGAAGTTTCTGGAAACTCCCTTTCCCATTTAGGAATGTTCTCATGCGGGACATCTCAGTGATGAAGTTCTGGTAACAATCACCCTTATGTATTATGAAAGCATCATCGTATGCACTTATCACTCCATGAAACTGAGTGATCCTTCAAAAGGAGATAATCACATAAGCAACTCTTAGTAAAGTCAAGGTCAACACTGCCATTGTCTGTCGGACTCATTGACTTGGAGAAGTTTCTAATCCTCGCCTATGGAGTGAAGAACTTGTTTTATGTATCGTTCCCATAATGATAAAGTTCTTAATGGCCTCATCGGATTAGGGGAGTTCAATACATGCAAAACAAAGTCTAACCCAAACAGACATAAATAAGCTCCTGAAAAAACTGATTGCCTATGAACAAAATCATCTCGTTTATTATTCAAAGACTATTTGTGATTTTACAAGGAAATAGTAAAGCCAAAACCTGCTTTAAGGGCACTATTCCTAACATATAGCTCCACTATATTATTGAAACTCTATCAAGATCCATAGCGTATCCTAGCACCCATGTTTAGCTGTTATCTCCAATGATGCCTCTGGCCAAAGCATTGTTGGTGTGGTATAAAAGCTTACATCCAAGTTTAGTTTCACCTATCCCTTCTTGGGTTTATTCCATGACAACTTAAAGCAGATTTTCTTTTGCCTGTGTTTTTTTTCCTCACTGATTGGCATTGAGGTCTCAACTAACTCTTTTATGTGGCAAAGAATGACACTTCTAAGTTTCAAAACATTTCGAAAGCTCTATTGTTTCCATACTTTTCAAAGTTTCCAAAGCTTTAAGATCCAGACAATTCACCCATGATATTCTGGTAATATATTACTCTGAAATTGTTCTATTAAAGCTCTCTTTGAGCTCATCCGATACTTACAAACCACGAAGATTTCATTCATTTTGTGCATCAACATTCTTATCCTACACTCGGAGTACGAATGGAGAACTTCTCATCATGTGGTCCTCATATTCATGTCTTGTACAAAAACGTATATATACATCGCTATTCCTAAAATTTTTATCATACTTTAGTACATTCGTGAGCAAGTTCTCATGCAGGCAAAGCCACGTGAAAATCTTGAATCTGTTTTTTTTTTTTTTTTTTTGGGGGCGGGGGAGGGGGTGACCAGTTTTTCTCGCATGTCTCATCCGATACCATAAGCAGATTACATCCTTTTTATAGGAGAATTTATTGTTAGTTAACCCAGTCCAGACTGTCTTATCTTTGTCATCATGCAACGCAATTAGGACACTAAGTATCTCATCCACCACCACTTTGGGCAATACTGTTTTTAGTTTATCTAGGTTTCAGTTTTTATTTATGCTAATGAGATTACATATCATAAGATCTTTATCCTCCTCATAAATGTTATCTCCAAATATGTCCGCTAGTTTTCCTTGTGATAGCCATCTATCATTCCATAAAGATGTCCCTCTTTATAATATACATAGATTAAGTGAACCATCCTATCTAAATAATATTTAGGTATTTTATTATATAAAATAAGATAATGTTTACTTTTTTGGTATGTTATTTAGCTAGGTTTAATATAGTCATGTTAAACTTTTGTTAGATACTCAATTTAATTTGTTTACTATAATATAGATAGCCCCAACTAATTAACAACTCATTTTTGGAATTGTTAAATAGTATAATGTATTCTTATAAGTTCTTTATAAAACTTTTACAATATTTTAATAAATATAAAAATTGGGGTGTTAAATAACTAACACACCAACTTCTAATAAAGTGAACTATTTTTAAAGGGAGATTATATAGTTGGTTAGATTTAGATAATTACAATTATATTAGTATTAATTAGTTGAAAAATACTGCATTAGGATTAATTAGTTTATATAAAAATATTTTATGTAATTCATTTAATTATATTATTTCATTAATTAGATAAATTTATAGAATTATGACATGATTATAATTTAAGAAAGTTTCTAAACTTAGATAATTAGAATTATGGACTTACATTAGGATTGATTTATTGAAAGTTATCTTATGTAACTTATTTAATTTAAATAATATTTTATATTACATAATTACCAGAATTTATTAAAATTAATAAAGTGAATCAATTTGTTGTTTTCCAATTTGTTAGATATATTTTATTATAACATTTTAAATTATTGGTCTTAAAATTAAAAAATAATGGACAACTTATATTATAAAAAAATCCTTATTAAACTAAGTATCTTTGTTTTTGGTAAGTTAAAAAAGTTTAATTCTACCTTAGAGTCCTATTTTAAGTCAATAAATACTTTTAGAATATATTTAAATTAATATTTTGTAATATTTATTTACATAATTATCCCTAACTAATAATTATTATGAGGATATTTTAGGCGATTCATATTTTGAAAAAAACCAAAAACTCAACTCGTACTTTTATAATATATATAGATTATTTGAACGTATTTGTCCGTTTTATGTTGTTTTGATCCGTAGGACTCGGAATTTATTTTTGATTTTTATGATTATGTGATATGCGTGAATTATATGTGTTATAAATGTATTTTTATAATTGTTGCATGATTTTGAGTCCGTTTTATACAGTTTTCAAACCGTTTTATTTGTTAAGGGACTTGAGGGCCAACTCGGTTTAGCGCACCTTGGGTTCCGGAAGGCGTAACTTGAGATCGGGAATTCGGATTCAAATTCTGGAAGTAGCGTCAAACTCGTAACGAATACTGGAAACCAGAGAACCTGGATTCATATTTTTCTAAGCCCGGTTGAACCCCCGTATTTCGTCCGAACCAAGCCCCGTGTGACAGATTTGCCACCTCCGCCCATTTTGCTTATATCCGACCCGTTTCTTAACCGAATTGTTCCATTTTTAAACCCATTTGATCCTATTTTAACCCTTAATAACTCTCTCTCCCTCATTTCGTTCTAGCCTTAGGAAAAAGAAGAAAAGAAGCAGAAACGAGAGAGAACGAAGAAGAAAAGAGAAAAGGGGCTGCTACTATTCACAAGTCCGATTTTGAGCTCGTTCCACCTCCGTTCTTCGTTAAATTCCAAAGGTAAGTACATTTTTGTGATCTTCATCTCCTTGCCTTTGCCCATTTTCATCCATGTTTGATCATGTTTTGGGACTGATTTGTGAATAGTAAGAGTTAGAGATAATTTGATCATTTCTTGCTCTTCTTTGATCGATTCTTGCTTGAAAGCTATGTATTTGATCCTTATGACTTCCTTGTTAATATTTTGAGCATGATTTTTGTGGAAATTTACTGTAATTCGAACCACCATGGATGAACTTTCATGAAATTTTGAAGCTTTCAAGGTGTGTGTGACAGATTTGCTTCCTTGCTTTGCCGTGATGATTTGGATGTTTCATGCAGGAGTTTTGTAGCACCCTTAACGCAAGGGCACCACATCCCCCGCACTATAGTTCAATCCACATATGGAACGAGCACCCATACATGAATCAAGCCTATAGCGAACGGGAGACAATAAAAAAAAACGCAACACTAGCTAGGCGGGCTAACCCTCAAATAATACAACCAAAGCATAACTAAAAGCGGAAGCATAATCCTTACATACATCTCATTAGCATTTTCATTAACTCCAAAATCAAGCTTGTTCATTATTTCCATAACATACATTTCAACTTCCTATCATGAAACCATAATGTACACAAGCTTACACATATAACAAAATATGTAAATACCAAAATATGAATGAGATGCTAGACTTGACCAAAAGGACTCGAAACCCGCCTAGCACTATACCTGCAAAACTGAAAATGTGAGGTGTCAGTCTACCACAGACTGAGTGAGGGGTTTAGTTATATATAACACACACAACATGCGAGCCATAATCTTGGGTAAGCTTTTTATAAAGGAAACACTATATAAGTTCAAGAATAGAAGGAATCCTCGCCTGAGATTACAACTTAACCAATTTAGCAAATCAATTAATTATCAATTCAATCCGTGGCCCGGCGAGTGAGGGCAATCTCCAACCTTTCTCCAATAGTGAACAAGCGTGAATGTTTCAATTTATTAAGTGTCCATACAAGTTATTTATGTGCAATCACATAGCAATTTCATGATCCCTTCTTCCTACGGGTGATAGCGGGCTTGCAAGACCCAACCATCCAATCATGGTGTACGTCGGGAACATGACTCCCACGCATGGGATTTCTTCCTCCACCAAACCTCCTGGTGGATTCAGAGGTGATCCCAAATGGTGAGGATAGTGCAGGAGTTACCCGTCAGCCCATGCTTTCCCGGTTGGCTCCATACACTACCCTCGGGGCCCAGCGTGAACAATAGTTACTCGCCAAAGACAATTAATCAATCTTGTTCAATCCGTTTTATGAAATCATTTGAAAATCATAAGTTTGAAATCCATAGATATATAAATACTTTTGGCCGAAAATTCACATAGGGTTATAAAGGTTCTATAACTAGAAATTAAAACCTCACCTTCACCAACCAACAAAAGTGGAAAGAAACTCTAAAGAGCGGGCTCCTCAACTCCGAGACCGTGATCTGTGTAACAAGGACAAGTTTAGGTTAGACTCGACTCGTATGAACCATTTAAGACGAACGACAATGTCATGCGATGTCAATCATGTGTTTACAATCAATAAATATTATGAATGTGCCCAAATTCCCAAATAAAGTATCAAGAAGTGTCAAATAGGAGCATAATTATAACTTAAGTAAGCATAAAAGTCATGTAAGTCACATACGGGGCCGAGGAAATGAAAAGAATGCAATATAAAAGGTTTTGGTGAAGTTTGGCAAAAATCGACAATTTATAAAAATGCACACACTATAGAAAACCCCAAAATAACTTGAGTTCTAGAAGTTAGAATTGAGTTTTGTCTATTGGGTATGAAACTAGACACAAAGACCTTTCCAACGGCATATAACACGTTTTCTAATTCAAAGCGAGGTGAAAATGGCGTAAGTCCGAAGTTGGACAAAATGCAGATTCTGATGGGGTCACGGGCGCGACCAAAACCCTTCACAAATTAGTCGCGGGCGCGACCTAATATTTTTCCGAATTTTTCATGCAATTTTCCAAAAGTCGAAAGTTGGCAAAAATGGGGTCGCGGGCGCGACCAATTTTACACATAAATCAGGTCGTGGGCGCGACCAAGTACGCAGCAACAGCAAAATAGGGGATCTCATGCCAAAATCAACCAAAACAACAACAAAATGCAAGATCACTCCATAACACTTGTTGAAACACATCAAATACACATTATACTTCACTTATCCAACAAACAAACCAAGATTCACATATCAAAGCATCAAGAATTCTCATGAAAACCCCATATTATCCACATGCTTCCAATTTCCAAAAACTTCAAGATATTCATGCAAGTTTCCATTCTAATCATTCTAATCAGGCTTCTAGCTCAAATATTGTAAGAATTCATCAAATAATTCATGAACCCTACTTCTACACCAATCAAGAAATTCATACAAGTCCATGCTATACCTTAATATGAGCTAGAAATGGAATGAAATGGCAAGATGATGAAGATGATGATGCTAGCTCCTCAAATCCTTCAAATTATGGCTTGGATGATGGTAAAATTCTTCCTTCCCTTCTTAAGGTGTAAATACCGATTTCTTGTATGTGAAAGTGTGTGGAAATTTGATGAAAATGTGATGATCAAGTATAAGAGATAAATGTATACATACAATGTTATATCTCTTCCACTAACTTATGATGAATCACCACAATTTGCAACTAAGTCCCTCTCTAATTTAAATTCATGTAATTAAGTCCCATCTCTACACAAAAGATCACTTAACTCCAAACCATGAAATACAATTAAGTACAAGAATTTACACAAAAGAGCAAATGAGGACATTTAATACAATTAAATCATATATATCAACTAGTTCATATAATTCTCATAAATAACAATTTTTATAAATGTAAAGAGATGTGATGCATATAATATGATGAAAGTTATAAATAAATAAATGAAATAATTAAAATAGACCCCCAACTCCCGAAGACCCGCTCGTGGCGTGCTTACCCAAACTTCCAGAAATTGGGGCGTTACAAGTTTTATGGTTTATTTTATTGTTGTTTTATTGCTCTTGGAGTTATCTTTTCATGTTGTTGTTGTTGTTGTGGAGCTTGGAGAAGATGAAAAGGGCTGGAACAAGCTTTTCCCGCGACCCGCGCAAGAGTTCGTGGCCGCGACCCCATTTTGGGCTAGGTTCACACTGTTGCTGTTTGTTCGCTTTGTTCATCATTTTGTTCGGTTTTGATTGTTCTTCTAGATTCTTTCTTACCCTTTATATATTTTTAACTTCATGAATTATGTGTTACATGTTTTATTATGAATTTATTTGGTAATTTTGATGCTCTTATGTGCAATGTATGACCTAAAATGTGATACATGCTCTTCAACGTGCTAACATGCATCAATGTGCCATTTTCTTGCCTCGTTTCATATTTGTTTGATTTTTTTATCATATGCATGTATACCTAACATGTTTAATGATATGTTATGCCTGTTATATGAATTTTATGAATTTGTTTAATGTGAACTATGTGAGTTATGATTTAATAGGGCTTCATATGACCTAAGTACTACTTTGTTGCATTTCCTATGTATCATTCGCATTCATACGAGTTCTCTGAGTGTATAATTGGTTCATTTTGGGTCTAAGTGTGTCTTTTATCGTTTGTTTTGTTCAGAGCTTTATTTCATACTAAGCAGGTGGTCTCTTAGGTGTCTTTTGGTTCGCTCCATTCGGTGTGGTCGACAAGGTGAGGTTTCTTTTTTGTAGTTAATATGACCTACAATCTTACCTGAGTTTTAAGCCCTTATGTGACCTATATATATATATATATATATATATATATATATATATATATATATATATGTATGTAAATATGTGTTCGATATGTATTTGGTGGGAATTGACCCATTTGCTATGAAACGTTGAAAAACACTTTTTATATATACCTAAGCTATTTTAGTTTGTTCGTTTTGAAAAGGGTTGGCGTGTGTGTTTTGAAATAGTGAGTTATGAACTGAAAATAAGTATGATTTTTGAAAATTCAAAACCTTTGAAATTAGAACGATTTGAAAATTAGACTTGGGCCCCGAAGATTTGTGCAAAGGAGTCCCGGGACGGTGTTGGGCCGTCGGGTCACTCCCGAGCATGATCTCCACCCTTAAAGATCACCCCTGAACCCACCAGGAGGTTTGGTGGGGGAAAGAGTCCTCGGGCGTGAGTGTCATGAAACTCACGACCCATACTGTAAGATCGATGGTTAGGGTCGTGCGGCCCTTCCATCACCCGGAGAACAGGTATGTCTTTTGATTCTGTTTTCGTTTGAATTTCGAATTATGTTTTGATTTTGAACTGAGTTAGGTGGTTTTAAACTCGTACTCGCCGAGTTACGTGTTTGAATTATGACCTTGGTTTGTGAAACGGGGAGTGGATTATTAATTCCTAAAATTTGGTTGATTTTGGCCTTTGGCCACAACTCTTTTCTATATACTTAGCCATAATGAATGAGTGGTCGGGGCTTGCAAACCCATCCACCACCTGGAGGAATAAGGTGTATATTTACGATTATGAATGATTGAATGAATGTGCATGAAAGATTATGTGTGTGATAACATAACGATTAATGTTAATGATTATACAAAGTGAAGGTTGGAGACTTAGCCCTCTCGTCGGGCTCACGAATAACCTAATGAATAAATATGAATGTTATAATCCCGTTGGATGCTTTTCTTTATTTTACCTGCTTAGGAAATGTTATAAAACTTCACACGGGATTATGGCTTGCATGAATGTGCTTAAATTTCGCGATACTTATACACTATGCCCCATTTTTATACCCACCAGTCTCCTTTAGAATGAACCCATTTTGCTCTCAGTTTTCTACTTGCAGGAGGGGGTGCTAGGCTGGAATCCGAGTCTTTTTGTGTCTTGTATTCGGGTCTAGCATTTCTGTTTGTCACACCTACACTTATACTATTTTGTATTATGATTATGGATACTTTAGGCATATCATGTTATTATGAGCCGTGACGGCATTCGGAATACTTGTAAATGTTCTTATTTTGGAGCTTGAAAGCTCACTGTACATGATATGGTATCTATATATAGCTTCCACTTTTATTGCATTACTCTATTGTTATTGCATCTTGGTTATGATTGGTTTAAGGGTTAGCTCCCACCTAGCATAGTGTGTGTGTTGTGTGGAGTCTCAATTTCATATACAGGTCGAGTTTGGTGTGGGGGATGTGGCATCTCGCACTCGGGCGCAATATCCTTAAGTGGTATCAGAACATTGGGTTGCAAAACCTAGGCTCTCGTGTCGTGTTGAGTCAGTTTAAGTCATACAGCTTTAGGAATTACTTGTCAATGTGCTTCATATGCATCTCTTATGTGAATTATATGTTTGAATCTTAATTTTTGATTGAATTAATTGCACTCTCATGCATGAACTAAACATTGCACGTATTTCAATATTTATATTACAGGATGCCTCCTCGTATACATCGGGATCGATATCCCGACCGGCGTCATCGCCATGATCGTTCTCCTACTCCCCAATCCCAACCACAACAACCACCGCAGGTTGAGGCTGTTGTCAACTCTGTGATTAATATTATTGATCAAAGGCTTCGAGATTTTGTTCCACCGGCCCCTCCACCTGCACTGGCACATGTGGGAGTTCAAGAAGGAGGAATTACCGCAGTCTATCAGGAGTTCAATAATCAGAATCCCCCTAAATTCTATTCCGAAAATGATATACAAGCTGAGAAATGGCTTAAGGAGATTGAGAGAACTTGGGAGCTTATTCCTTGTGGTTCTCAAGAGATGGCTGGATGCATTATTGCTTTATTATAGGGACAGGCCTTCTCATGGTGGGAAACTGCCAAAATTCTTTTAGATGCCGCTGGAGAAGAAGTGACTTGGGATGTTCTGGTTTAGGAATTTAAGAGTAAATTTATTCCACCCTCTGCAAGATCTCAGATATTGAAGGAATTTATGGAATTGAAATAAGGGAACAAGACTGTGTCAGAATACATATCAGAATTTGATTGGTTGGTTCGGTATGCTCCAAATATAGCAAGTGATGATACTCACAAGGCTATACAATTTGTCCAAGGACTTCGGCCTGATATTCAGACAGCTATTGAGGCTGTCAACCTAGCACTTGCGTGAAGGAAACTTCTAAGGCCTTGAAGGTTGAGGATGGAGTTGTGAGCTGGAGGACCACTTATTGTTCAAGGCAAGGATCAGGATCGGAAACAGGATACAATCCGGGCAAGAAACCCATTAATTACTCAACTCCACCAATGAAAGGCCCGAACAAGAAGCCCCGTACTTCAGGATTAGCTCCACAGGCATCGCCAGTTTTACCCTCTCCGTCTGTGCCTCGACAAGACAAACCCCCATGCACTCATTGCGGAGGATTTACTCATACATACTTAAATTAACGAAAGAGGTTGGGTTTGTGCCTTATATGCAGGAAGGGGAATCATATGGTGAATGCTTGCCCTGACAGGAATCCGGCCTATCAACCTGGAGCACCGAGGCCTATGACACAAACCCATGATTATGCCCTTGAGGATGAGGAGCAGGATGTCGAGGTCGATCCTACAGTGGTCGTGGAAGGTACCATACGCATCCATAACATGAACAGTCATGCAATCTTTGATCCTGGTGCCACGTATTCCTTTATTTTATGTGGTCTTACTGCTACTCTATGCTTGCCTATTATGTGCATAGATTCTTTTTATATGGTTAGTTCCCCTCTTGGGGGGAGCCTTGAGATAGACCAGGTTGTTTAAGGTTGTTAGGTGAGTTTGGATGGCAAAGGCTACTCTGCAGACTTCATCGTGATGCTTATAAAGAATTATGGAGTTGTTCTGGTAATGGATTAGTTGTTCAAGCACCGGGCTACGGTTGATTGTTTTGCTAAGAAAGTCAAGCTGGGTGAAGAAGTGATTGTGGGTATAGGTTCGAAGACCATACCACTCTTGTCTTTCACAAAGGCTCACAAGTTAGTGAGAGAGGGAGCCACGGGATACATTTCTTATCTCCTCAATAAGCTGAAGGACCAATCACAGTTCGAGGAGACAGCCATTGTGAAGAACTATCCCAACGTTTTCCTTGAGAATCTGGTTTCCTTACCACCAGATAGGGAGATCAAGTTCTTGATAGATTTATATCCGGTAGCAGATCCCTATTCTAAGGCTCCCTGCCGTATGGCTCCAGCCGAGCTGAAAGAGTTAAAGATTCAGCTTGAGGAACTTCTCAAGATTGGGTATATCCGACCGAGTTCTTCACCGTGGCGTGCACAGGTTCTCTTTGTCAAGAAGAAGGATGGGCCTTGAGAATGTGTATCGATTACCGAGAGTAAAATCGGATGACTGTGAAGAACAAGTATCCTTTGCCCCATATTGAAGAATTTTTTGATCTTTTGCAAGGTTCAGGGGTGTATTCAAAACTGGATTTAACACAAGGATACTATCAGCTGAAAATCCGGGAAGAAGATATTCCAAAGATGGGATTCAACATCCAGTATAGGCATTATGAGTTTATAGTGATGTCGTTTGGATTAACTAATGCCCCTGCCGCTTTTATGGACATGATGCACAGAATATTTCGTCCTTACCTCGACAAGTTTGTGGTGATCTTCATAGATGATATTCTTGTGTATTCAAAGACCCTGGACGATCATCATTGACATCTTAGATTGGTGTTGGTACTTTGAGGGAGCACCGGTTGTTTGCTAAGTTCAGTAAGTGCGAGTTTTGGATTGATCAGATGACTTTTCTAGGCCACATTGTCTCGAGTAGAGGTCTGAAAGTAGATCTTTCGAAGGTTGAGATAGTCTTACAGTGGCAAAGTCCAAAGAATGCCTCAGAGGTTAGAAGTTTCTTGGGTCTGGCAGGTTATTATCGGAGATTTGTGCAAGACTTTTCGAAGATTGCTGCCCCTCTGACCCGATTGACTAAGAAAGAGGCTAAATTTGAGTGGGATGAGGTATGCGAGGCGAGCTTCCAACTTTTGAAGGAGAAGTTGACGTCTGGACCAGTGTTAACACTTCTCGAAGGTACCAAAGGGTATGCAGTTTATACCGATGCCTTGAAGAAGGGTTTGAGTTGTGTTCTAATGCAAAATGGAAAAATGATTGCCTACGCCTCCAGAAAGTTAAAGGAGAATGAATAGAATTATCCCACACATGATCTCGAACTAGCAGCGGTAATCTTTGCTTTGGGTAACTGGAGACACTACCTTTACGGAGTCTCCTTCGAGATCTTTTCCGATCACAAGAGTCTCCAGTATTCGTTTTCTCAGAAAGAGTTGAACATGAGACAACGACATTGGATGGAATTCCTTGAGGATTATGAGTGTACAATCCAATGCCATCCCGGTAAAGCCAACGTGGTCACAGATGCGCTTAGTAGGAAGGCTAGCGTATCCAATCTGAAAGTTGATATTAGGGATGAGTTAGAGCTAATCAAGTTAAAGTCTTGTGTCTCTAACATTTCGGTTCAGCCAGATCTTAAACAGAGGTTGTTTGGAGCTCAGAGAGTTGATCCCGAGGTTCAGAAGTTGATTGAGAAGGCTAGCGCTGACCCAGAGTGTCCGTTCGGGTTTGATGATACAGGGCTTCTAAGGTTCAAGAACAGAGTTGTCGTGCCCGAAGAGTTGAAATGGGTTATCCTTGAAGAAGCTCACAGGACATCTTATTCGATACATGCCGGAGGGAACAAGATGTATAGGGATCTCAAGAAATATTATTGGTGGAATGACCTAAAAAGAGATGTGATTAACTTCGTGAGACATTGCATGACCTGCTAGGTGGTGAAGGCAAAACATCAAAAGCCTTCAGGGCTACTTCAGCCATTGCCTATCCCAGAGTGGAAGTGGCAGCAGATAGCAATGGATTTTATTTCGGGACTACCAAGAGTGAAAGGTGGCCTTGATGCGATTTGGGTGATCGTGGATCGGTTGACGAAGTCGGATCATTTTCTTGCCATCCAGAGAGTTTGCTTACAATAATAACTACCAGTATGAAGTCCTTTATGGCAGAAAGTGCAGGTCTCTGTTGTTTTTCGATTTGGAAGAGTGGAATTGGACCAAACAAGAAGGCATGAAAAGAGGGGAGAAGAAGGAAAAACCCTCTAAGGCCGTGCAAGATGTTATAGATAAGGTCCAACTAATTAGACAATGGATGAAGGCAGCTCAAGATCGACAAAAGAGCTATGCTGACCAACGAAGAGAAAATCTTGAGTTCGAGGTTGGAGATAGGGTCTTTTTACAGGCTTTTCCAAGAAAAGGGTTTGCAAGGATTGGCCGAGGAGGGAAGTTGAACCCTCGGCACTTGGGTCTGTTTGAGATTTTGGAGAAGATCGGGGATACCGCTTACTAGTTGGATTGCCTCTGAGTTTGACTGGGATTCACAACGTGTTCCATGTTTCTCAACTTCGGAAGTACTACCTGGATGAGTCAAAGATTCTTCCTGTTGAATAAGTGGAACTTGAGCCTAATCTCACCTTCGTTCAGAAGCCGGTCAAGATATTAGATCGGAGGTGAGGTTTCAAGAACTCAGAAACCGGCGTATTCCACTAGTGAAAGTCTTATGGAGAAGTGATAAGACGGAAGAGGATATATGGGAAACATAGGAAAACATGAAGAAGTTTCATCCTGAGTTGTTTCCGACGAGCAGTGAATCCGGGGACGGATTCTTTTAAGGGGGAGAGGTTGTAACACCCCGACTTTTTGGCCATACATGTATGACGTATGTGTTTACGTAGGTGCACATTTAATTATTTATTTATATTACTATATGTTTAATTTATATGTTAAAAATTCTTTGAATTATATTCGAATTATTGAATGTATGCGTATATGATTTTGGATGCATGCCTTTAGTGCCCGATTTGAATTCTAATTTTCGTGAAAACTTGGTATGCATGAGATATGTGATTTATGTACTTTTTTTTATGCTCGTTACTTGATTTTGAATTTATTTGACTTGGTTTCGGATTTATTTTCAGTAACGGAACTAAAAAAGGGCTAAAGAGCATTTAGCCCACCCGCGGGCGACATAACATGAGCTCGGGAATTCAGATTCAAATTCCCTTACCACCATTGGACTCATATTGATGATTTGGGTTGAATGGAACAAGCTTTATATTTTTCTAAGCCTGTTTGGACCTCCGAAATTCCACCGAAACAAGCTTCGTTCGCAGAATTGCCACCCTTAGCCATTTTGATCATAATTCATCCATTTCTCAACCAAATAAAGCAAACCTTGGACCCACATGACCTCAATTAAACCCCTTACCTGATGCATCACTCCCATTTCATTCCATACACCAAGGAAGAGAGAAAAGCTCAGCCAAAGCCAAGAAAGAAACCCTCACCTCGCCACTATTCACAATCCATACATTTGAGCTCATAACTTCTTCAACTCTCACCCAATCCGGAAGGTAAGCATGAATTTGTGTTCCCCACTTCCTTGTGGTTTTTTTAAGCTATGGTTTTCTCATTTTCATAGAGATGTAATTATACTATGGTGATATGAATGAATAGTGAAGGTTTTGATATGAATTTCTTGATCTCATGCATTCCTTGAGTAATTTGTTAGTTTGAAGCATGATTAATGATCACTCTTGCCTCTTTATTGTATTTAAGAGCTTGTGATTCATGGTAGTTAAGCACTTATTGATCCACCATTAATGAACTTGAATTGCTTGAGGTTGAAGAAAAATGTGTATGATCATCTCTTTCATGTCCTTTCTTGCCCGATTGCTACATGAAGTTGGGTGATGTGCTTACCTTGTTTTATGATCATTTTCATGCCATAAGTTGTAGCCTAAGAGAACCTTGAGGGCTGCCCTGTTCCATTTCTTTTTTCCTTCGAGAAACAGAGCAGCAGCTCTGGTCACCTTCAGGTACGAAACTTGACACGGCCGCGTCATGTTTGCCTTGAAAATGGACACAACCGTGTTGATCTTTCGGAACTGGAGTTTTAATTTCTGAAATTTGGACACGGCCACGCCCAATTACAAAGTAAACTTGACACGGCCATGTTAATCTTTCGGACTGGGATTTAATTTTTCAAAAATTGGACAAGGCCGTGTTCAACCCTTTTGAAAATATAACACTGTCGTTTCACACAAGAAGGCAGCCTCGAGTGTTCTTTCGTTGCTTCTTGCTGTCTTTTCTCGCCTCGTTTATGACTTATGTGCAATGTGAACTTGTTAAACTATGTGTAATGATCGTTGTATGAGAGTTATGAATTGAATTGAATTGATATGATCTTGAAAGCTATGAACGTGAATGAATGATTTTGCTTGTTTATGTGCCTTTAAGGCATTAATTGGGAACATGAACATCTCCATAACATGTTAATATCTCATATGCATCTCGTATCATGGTCATTGCATTTTCGTACGTCGTATATGGTCATTTTGAGTCTCACTTCACCTCTTTTGCACAGATTTTGGTATGGACGGAGGCGAGACTGGTCTTTGAGGTTCTTGTGTCGTTCCTTCTTTTGCGTTTAAGGTGGATTTCTCTTCTATTAGTTAAATGACCCGATATATCCCCAATGTGTAAAGTTTTGAGTTAAATTATTATATTTATATATCGAGTCTTTTCAGAGTAAATGATTTCCAACGTAAAGCCTTTTCTTTAACGTATCCCTACCTAATTTATTGGCGAGTTGAATGAATGCACTGAATGGGGGTCCTAGGACTTAGTATACGTGGCTATCCGGGAAAGCTTAGGCTGTCGGTGATCCTCGTAAACTAGTTCCACCAAAACTACGGCGATACCGACCCTCGTTAGGAGATTAGTGAGGAATGGTCTTGGGGATTCATGTACCCAACTAGCCATAATGAATGGGTGGCTGGGCTTTGCAAACCCGACCACCACCTAGAGGAAAAAGGTGTATATGAACAATTATGAATGATCGAATGAAAGTGCTTGAAAGATTATAAGTGTGATAACGTAATGATTACACAAGGTGAAGGTTGGAGACTTAGCCCTCTGGCCTCATGAATAACCTAATGAATAAATATGAATGTTATAATCCAGGTAGATGCTTTTTTTTTTGTTTTACCCGCTTAGGAAATGTTATAAAACTTCACATGGGATTATGGCATGCATGAACGTGTTTAAATTCTGCGATACTTATATACTATGCCCATTTTTATACCCACCAGTCTCCTTTAGACTGAACCCGTTTTGTTTTCAGTTTTCTACTTGCAGGAGGGAGTGCTAGGCGGGAATCCGAGTCTTTTGGTGTCTTGTATTCGGGTCTAGCATTTCTGTTGTCACACCTACACTCATACTATTTTGTGTTATGATTATGGATACTTTGGGCGCATCATGTTATTATGAGTCGTGACGGCATTTGGAATACTTGTAAATGTTCTTATTTTGGAGCTTGAAAGCTCACTGTACGTGATATGGTATCTATATATATATAGCTTCCTCTTTTATTGCATTACTCTGTTGTTGTTGCATCTTGGTTATGATTAGTTTAAGGGTTAGCTCCCGCCTAGCATAGCGAGTGTGTTGTGTCCCCATTCACCTTGAGTTGGCACGTGTATGGAGACTCCATTTCATATGCGGGTCGGGTCTTGGTGCGAAGGATGTGGCGTCTCGCGCTCGGGCGCTACAAAACTGTTGGCGATAGATGGATTCATATTACTCGGCGAAAAAGTCCAAAACAACATGTTTGTCAAGTTCATCCACCAATATCAAAGGAAAAGCTAAAGCATACCAAGAGTCGCATATGGAGTCCAATCAAAATTTTAGACAGAAGAAATCAAAAAAGATTTTCAAATAAAATCATGCAACTCTCGGAGATTTCTTTCCATCTAACTTTCTTGGAGAAGCCAAAATTGCATTCTCAAATAACACCAACAAATTGTTGGATAAAGCCAAATTACGCATCAGCCTCCGAAAGTCAAATTTCCAGAAAAAAAAAAAAAAAAACATCCTAAATGAAAGAGCTTGCTCCTTAATGCACAAGTTAAACTACATGTTACTCCTTATTCGCATGAGTATGAATTGTGATAAAAATATTTTTGAATTACTTAATTGTTGGGGCCATTACTTTTAGGCCCAAATTATATACGACTAGAGATTTTATTAAGATGTATTATTTATTGAATTCTATCGATATTGTGATGAGGTATAATCTTATTTGTCGAGAATTGTGATAAGATAGAATATT
Source organism: Lantana camara (assembly GCA_037501455.1). Taxonomy (NCBI): domain Eukaryota; kingdom Viridiplantae; phylum Streptophyta; class Magnoliopsida; order Lamiales; family Verbenaceae; genus Lantana; species Lantana camara. The sequence continues at coordinate 92,790,288 of CM074857.1, read as the reverse complement.
ATTAGTTATCAGATGAGGATGAATAAACGATTTACATGAAGAGGTTGAGTTGAACTAGGATAACTCCCATTTCAAACTCTATAAATACGTCATTTGAGACATGAAGATATCTTGAGATAATCTGATCCCTTAATTAACCTCTTCTAAACTCTTGTTACTTTGGTAATTCAGGAAGAAGGGTTAATTCTCTATTCTTCTTTACGGTTAATTCTCTATTCTTCTTTATTTTTTATATTGCGTTTAGAGAAAACGCAATAGTAATGGCTTGATCCTTTTTTTGAGGTGCGTAGGCAACTTTTTTTTTTTTCTTTTTTTCGGGACGTAGGCAACTTGAATACTAATTTTTAGGGACATAGGCAACTTGAATACTAATTTTTCAAGTTCAGTCATATCTCTAAACAAAGTTGCTTTTGTTTCCAAAACAACTTAAATCGGTTGTGAGTTTCAACATTTTCCTGAAATTCCAACACTGGGAGCACACATTAGACATTCGCAACCAAAATCAAAACGAAGAATGACAAACAAAGTCACAAAAAAGAAAGGGCATAAACAGATACGAAAGGACAATTTTATTCCACAAATATCGTACTTTTAAATCAAAATGACTCAAAGGAATACAAAAAATGACAAAGTTGTTATATTTTGTCTAAATTCTCCATATGGTGTCTCCAATTCTTTCAACCCCTTAGTCTCCAGTCAGAGTGATTCCAGAAAAGTCAACGACTTTTGGATGCGACAACGAATTCTCTTTTTAGAGAGTGATGATTCACCTTGCTTCCATGTAAGAGTTGAAAATATCTTAAACTTCTCTTGCCACCGACGACGAGGACGTCGATCTTTTGATGATTCAATCCCTCAACCCGTTTTTGCCCTTCACCTAAAAAAAAGGAGAAACAAAGAAAAAAGAGGAAGTGATTTTATCAGAAGAAAATACTACAAAAACAACATGGCGATCGGAGTATTTCCAGTTTGTCATTGTTCGGGTTTTTCTCAAAAAATTTAATTAAAACCCTATGTAGTAAGTGTACAAATGACATTTGTAGCACATAGGTGCCGATCCCACAGTGACGAAGTAAACCAACCAATCGCATTGTATATAGACTCATCAATCGATAGACCAACTCAACCATTCAAGGGGGTTTGTCTAGCTACCATGCAATACTAACAAAACATTTAAGACTCAACAATAATAATGAGTAGTCAGGGGACAATAACTCCATGGAATTAGGTATTAATGCACTATTCAATGAATGTATAGTTTTCACAATTATCACCACTAATATAAATGTCAGTCTTTCTCAAGATCAAACACTTGTAATGAATTAGTTCTTATTGCCTACTCTCATAGTCCAATATCTCTCTAATCAAGCCATTAGCACAAGATGACTACAATTAATTCATAGCTATGTCATTCACTAATCAATTACCAATTGCTTAGGATGAAGTTAAATCCTTTTATACCCAAAACCCTAAGTGATATAAAATTCAATCCAAGTTCATAAGCATCTCTTGATTGTCAAATAAACTCTAAAGCACATTAAATGTGATCAAGCTTTAACATGTCAATCAATCCAATTTCATAACACGAAAACCATTCATTAACAACACATCAAACACCTATATCCACTCCATCATCATTCCCCTGACAAGGGAACTAGCTACTTATCATCGCAAACACCAAAACACAATACGAGTCTAAAATATTCAAACTCATAAATAAATATGATTGTGCAAATCAATCCTAATCATAAACCAATAGCATAAGTTGAATTAAACGACATTAGTTTGCCTCCTTCAAAAGAGAAAATATTCAAACTAGTTTAACATAGAAAATTTGAAGAACTGTCGTGACAAAGGAAGACACCAGATTGCTCCTCCTCTTCTCTCCTTTCTTCGTAAATAGCTGCACTCCGTATTCTATGTCTCTCCCCTGTAGGGTGTAGGGTTTTTCTCTCTTAAATACCCGTCCATGAATTAAAAAGTCCAATTCCTGAATTATTCACCTCTGACCAGATTCGCGGCCGCCAACGATCATGTGAAAAATATTTGCGGCCACGATCCATCAAGAATCGCTATAACATTTTCAACATCCTTTATAGCCGGCAATTTTGCCTTGTAAATTTCTCGCAGTCGCTAACTTCCTCGGTCAGATCCTATTTTGTGCTCGTTTCAGCTCTAAATTCGTCATTTTTTACTTTCAAGTGAAAGTTACTTGAAAAGAGTTATTTTAAGCAATAAATAGCTCATAAATAACAAGAAAGTATATGAAAAATATAAAATATCAAGCATTTTTCGCCTAACAGTCATATTCATCGAGGAGTTATCTGAATGCAGATGAAAGTCGGAGAAGTTGACGAAATCTAGCATGGTTCGCAAATTGATGGCTACTGACAAAGATTTGGCATGCGATTTCATGATGTGAAAGATTAATAACTGACAACAACTGCAACATTTCGGCTTGATGGATGTTTTTGGAGGATGTTCCTTAACTCTTTCACTTCATCGAGCAATGAAAAAGGATGACTTCTAAAACTTGAAAGGGCAAAATTGTCATGATTCATGAGTACATTCCATATACTGGAGTAAATTACATGCAATCCTACTGTCATGGGGCATCGGGATGATGGCTTCAGCAAAATTACAGTTGATGCCGGAAAGATAATGCATGCTTGGAGTCATGAGTTTGTAAAGGAAAGGTCTTCATAGTTCTGAGTTAAGGCTCGAGAGCAAATTTATCAGGATCTCATCGATACTAGGAAGGGAAAGTGTTGCGACAATAGTATTTCGATCGGCAGCAAGAATCTGATACACTTCTCTTCAACCGCTAGAATATCAATGTTGTAGATGATGATCGTGAACAAGATATATGGATGGTTGTTTTATTTCTTGCCAAGAAAACTTCAAGTGAGAATTATTAATGATGACTTGGTAGTTCTGGAGCAAAATTCCGTCAGCATCTCTATGATGTCCAGAAAAGATGGCGTCAAGATAAAGTCTCCATTGGAACTTATATAATGGTACGATGGAGGTGAAAGTCAAATCCAAGTGTTTGTGGCGGTTGAAACTTCAATTTTATCGGATTGTGGAAGCAAACAAAGCTTTGGCATGTTGTTTCCATAAAATGAATGTTCTCAAGGATGATGTAGAGCATGGGAACAATTCACTTGTTCGGCAAATCAAACTCGGATTTCTCAAGGGAAATGGAAAGGCATCCCATCCTCAACATGCTAACCTGCATCAAAAAATAAAAAAAATAGAAAAAAAATAAATAAAAAAAGGAAAAGCAAATGACATTAGCAATGGACAGTCCTTCTCAATTGGCAAAACTATCAAGCATCTCGACAACTACGGCGAATCTCTCCTTCTCATGGACAGTCCTGAAGAGTTTATTACACCAAAAACCCTATGATATACCTAATTAGCACTCAAAACGCTGTGATTTGAAAATTTTCAAAGCGAACCCTGTGATTGTAATAATTAGCACTCAATTAGCATTTCAGACCCTACAGTTGTGGTTGTAGGGTTTTGAGTGCTAACTTTAATACAATCAAATCACAGGGTTCTCTTTAAGAATTTTCAAATCACAGGGTTCTCTTTGAGAATTTTCAAATCACAGGTTTCGGAGTGCTAATTAGTTATATTACAGGGGGTGACCGTGCAAAAAACTCCAGTCCTGAAGGCATCTTTTTAAACACACGCCATTTGATTCCTTCATGAATGATGATGCCCAGTTCCGAAAAAGATGTCGAGCTAATTCAATTTATATTCCTTCATGAAAGACGATGTCCAGTTCCAGAAAAATGTCAATGAGGCCTTCACGCCGTTCTGTTGGGTTGAAGCTTCGGTGAGTAATCGAGGCTCTGGGGGCTGATCGAGTCAAACCAAGGTTTCCACCGCCGTCAGGGGAAGCTGTTGCCAGTGATCGCTGCTCCTGTGATTCCGAGAAGTAATCATCTGTGATTTCGGGAAGCCTGTCATTCCGAGTAGCCTGTGATTCTGGGAAGCAGTCGTCTGTGATTCCGGGAAGCCTGTCATTGTGAGAAGCCTGTCGCCTCTGTTTGTCGATGATTTGCGAAGTATAATTGGGGAAGAAAATCACGCCAGCAAAAATCGAAGGAAAAGTCTAATTTGTTGCTCCAATTTTGTTCCCTGATATGACAGAAAACAGGAGTTTTGATTTCTTGCCTTAATTGGGCGATATACCATGTTGAATCATATTATAAAAAAGAAAAAAAAAAAAAAAAAAAAGAAGAAGCCTGATACATATTACAGAGATTCTGCCACCGCATACTCTGCAACGTGCCGGTGAGTCAACGTTGGGAGATAAAAGAAAATTGAAGACAATTGTCACCACTTGGGCTGAATTTGCAGCCCAAATACTATATTTAAAAACAAATTGGGTTACCTTGTTTATGGGATCCACGTTAAGATTCGCTACCTCACATTAATGGCCCAATATTTGCTTAAGAGGGTAAATAGATGACCAAATTTCGTGGCCCTATTTCTCTTATCTTATGAAAAAAAAAAAAAAAAAGAAAAGGAAGTGGGGCCACGTGACAATTCAAACAAGTTGATGCTGCTTTTCGGCCATCAACAACCCAATGTTTTGAAAATCGGATCGGACCGGCCGGTTCAACCGGTGATCGGCGCCTAGTCCGATCCGGATGACTCCCTAAAACCGGCGGTGTTCGGACCGGTACAGAGCCGGAAAAATCGGCCGGTTAACCGGCGGCTCTAGCCCTGAAAATCGGACCGGACCGTCGGTTCCTTAATTCGCAGAATTTTTTTTTAAATTTTTTTTATTTTTTTGTTAAATCTGTATTTTTCTTGTTCCAAAATCTCGATCGTGTTGTCATTCTCTGAATCTTTAAAACTCAAGACAAAAAAAAATACCACCAAATAAAAAAAACTTTGAATCCCAAGTTCCGTGCGTTTCAACAAGTGTCAGAACAACGCAATGAGCCGCTTCCATTTTTATCAAAGGAGAAAGAGAGTAAAAAAAATTGAAGAAAAGAGAGATAAGAAATCACTTACAGGCAATGATGCACGGACACTTCTAAAAATATCATGTTGCCGTGTCGTGTCGTGTCGTGTCAGACACGACACTCCACACATGGAAAATTCAAGAAAAAATCCGTATCGCCGTATCCGTGTCATGTCGTGTCCGTGCATCATAGCTTACAGGGATGAGGTTAAAGAGAATGAAGAGTTTTCTGAGGGGGAGAGAGCAAGAAATAAAATTGAAGAAAAGAGAGATAAGAAATCACTTACAGGGATGAGGTTGAAGAGAATGAAACAGGGATGAGGTTGAAGAGAATGAAAAGTTTTCTGCAGCTGTAACTGATCGAGTAATTGCAAAAGTTTTAGGGTTTTTAACTTAATTGTTTTTGGGTGGACTTTTAGGTTTTACTCATAATAAATGATATTTAACTTCTTTTTACTTTCTTTTTTATAATCTTGATTTATTTTTTTAGATATTGAATAAATAAAATTATTTTTTGTCATAATATTGAAAATTATAAATTTATATGTTTATAATATTAAATTTCAAATTTATATATCTATAATATTATATATCTAATAAATAAAATATTAATTAATTATTTATTACGTCATACCGGTTCGACCAGTAGTTGAATCGGTCGAACCGGTTCAGTAAGCCTATCGGTTTGCCCTCTGGTCCAGTTTTGAAAACATTGCAACAACCAACTCAATCCCAAATGCGCTGGCTCCACCATCTCCAATAAAAAAAAATTCAAGTACTTCAAATCTAGGTTTTTACAAACTCTCGCTCTTCGCCGACTCTTGAAATGGAAACATTTGTTGGCACTAAAATATCGGATGTTACTATTAATTAATAGTACAAATAAAATGACTAATAATTAATAATTTTAATTATAAGTCCATATTAAAATTGGACTTTATTATAATTTAATCCAATTAAAAATAAATTTATTATTATTTTGGGTTTAACTAAATAGGCTAATGTTACAAGTCTATAAAATGAAATCCACTCAATAAAAATAAGTGGACTCTTAAGGTCAAGCCCATGAAGTTAACAATCCCATCATTCGCATATAAATAAGCTTTAGCTCACAAAATCAAGCATAAAAATCAAAAGCATTTAAGGAATCAAAAGAATTTAAGGGGGTGAATTTTTATTTTGGGAGTAAAAACATAAATTTTTCAAAAGCTATATATAAATTTAAAAGGAATTCAAAATTTTGGAGGCATCCTTGTCTCCGTCCTGCTAAGTGACAAAGAAAATTGTGACGATTAATTTTGAAAAACAACACAATTATTTATGCTGGTTATGATTTTCCATGATGGGACTACGTGGGTCTGTGATGGTACCAGTGTTTTGAAAACCGGGCCGGACCAGCCGATCCAACCGTTTCAACCGGCGCCTTGTCCGGTCCCGATTGACCATCAAAACCAGCGGGATTCGGACCAGTCTAGGGTCGGAAAAAACGCCCGGTTAACAGACGATTTTGGCCCTAAGAACCGGACCGGGTCCACTTAATATCAAACTTTAAAAAAAAAAACAAAAAAACAAAAAAAAAAAGATATTTTCTCCCTTGAACCCTAACCCCTCTGTGCTGCGCTGCTGTCTTCATGGTCACCCTCAAGCGGTAGCAATGTAAACGAGCCGAGCCTTGGCAATTTTTTAAGGTTCGGGCTCGGGCTCGGGTCTACAAAAATTGGCTTGGGTTCGGCTTGCGAGCCAACGAACCCTAACAGGGGTGGCTCGGGCTTGGCTCGCAGTGAGGTTCGAGTGAGCCGAGCCGAGCCCTTGAGCCATTAGCAAACCCCTCAAATTTTGATCAGATCTATCTTTCTCCTTACATTCATCCAATCCAAAACACAACAAAGAACCTAGAAATTTTCTCGTATAGCCAAAGAAAAAAACAGATCTGTCACCAAAAAAAGCAGAAAAAAAAAGATGCAAACGGACCAAAAACTTGGGAACTTACATAATATTTGTACACATTAATTCCTCTAAATTATTTCAGAGGTATGAAAGCTGAAATTCATGGAAATAAATCAGAAAAAAAAAAAAAAAAAGAGAGAGAGGAGGAGATCGTGGCTGCGCTGCGGCTGAGAAAAGAAGAGGTGCTGGTTGTGGGTTGTTGATGGTGGTGCTAGACGCCCGACTTACAGGAGAGAGGATGTCCATGGTGGCCGGTGGGAGCCATGTGGTGGTGAGACCATAGTTACCTAATACTCTTCTCCCCCCATCGAATTGCGTACCAATACTTGCGTACCAATTCTCAATACTTTTGCATACCAATATTCTTTGGTACTCGAATTGGTACTTCGAATCCGACGTACCGATTTTTAGAATAAAATTATTATTTTTTAATTAATAATTATAATTAATTAGTTTTAAATTCTTAAATCTTAATTATAATAGCACCTACCTTATAAATAAAATAACACATACTCTAATTTTATTACCTATTTATTAATAATTACAATTTAATTAATTTTACAATTCTTAAAATCTCAATTCTTATGGAACTGCAGTCAGAATAGGATTATCAAAATCTTAATAAAATTATACGATTATTTTTCTATATACAAAACTAATTAGGTTATTAATTGAATCCTATTCACAATTTACTTTTAAATCTTCTAAATACATCAAATATTCTCTCCTTTATCATTCTCAAATCTCAAACAAAAGAAAACATGTGTCTTTGCTTTTTGTCCAACAGTGTATAAGGGTACCACTCAAATAAAAGAAAACATGTGCCTTCTAAAGTTTTAATTTTATTTATATAGTTTATTAAGTATATTTATATAAAATATAAAAATTTATAGTATAAGGGTACCACTTAATCTATTTAAACGTACCACGTATCGATTTTTAGCGTACCACGTACCGAAAGAGCTTACCGACTAAGCCTACCCCCACGTACCAATTTTTTGGCACACTAGCGTATTGCGTACCCGTACCACGTACCGCGTACCGAGCGTACCGCGTATTAGGTAACTATGGGTGAGACGGCGCAACTATAGGAGAAGTGGTGGGTGGACGGTGCGCGAGACAAGAGATTGGAGGTGGTGACGTGGTGCCAAGTTTTCTGCTGCTCCTCTGCTGCGTGAAAGGGTTGGAAGAAAACAAATGGGGTTTAGGGTTTGTGCCTCATAAGAGAGTGTATATATATATATATTTTTTTTCATTTTTTTAATTAATACTTGGTTCGCGAGCCTCAAGCCAAGAAATACATGGCTCGGGCTTGAGTTCGAAACTCCTCAAGCTGAACCTCAGCTCGGCTCGGATCGGCAACTTCGAACTCAAGCCCGAACTTTCTTCGAGCCAGCTCACTAAACTCACGAGCTGACTCGTCTCGTTTACATCCCTATCAAGCGGCGCACTTGCGTTCATCACCATTTCCTGCAGTAAGAAAAGAAAAAATATGAGAGAATTGTTCTTGGTTGGTTTGGTTCTGTGGACTTTGTTTGAAAATATAAAAGAAATGGAGAACCTTGTTTGAAAAGATAAAAGAAATGGATTGGTTTTTCTGAACATCGTGTAGAAGTAAAAAAAAAAAAAAAAGATTATTCTCAAGATAATCGATAGAAATTAACTGAAAGAAAATTATAGAGGAAAGAGTCGAGAAACAACAAAAAACTACTAAAATTACATTGATTTTTATAGAAATAATCAAAATATATAAATCATATTCCTTAATATTAGGTAGCAAATCCGTGATTAAGAGTTTTGCTTGTTTAAATTTCAATTATTTTGATAATTTAATCCCTCAAAATTAAATTTATTATTTTATTTTATAATTTATATATATCCTTAAGCATAACCTTAAATTATTATATTTTTAAATTATAGAAATTTGTTAGATATCATTTTAAAGATATTAATTTTCTTAAGTATTTACATTTTAAATCTATTTTATTGGTGTATAATATTATATAAATATACATATATTTAATAAAATAATAATTATTTACTTATTACATCATACTGGTTCGACCAGCAGTTGAACCTGTCGAGCCGATCCGACCGGTAACTAGTAAGGCCACCTGTTCATCCTCCTGTCCAATTTTGAAAACATTGGATGGTACACAGTCCTAGGGATGGCAACGAGCCGAGCCGAGCCGAGCCTTGGCCTTGGCCTTTTTTCGGGCTCGGGCTCGGCTCGACCAAGGCTCGAGACTGGCTCGGCTCGGCTCGGCTCGAGGCTCGTCCAATAGTATTATTTTTGATTAAAAAATTAGTTTTTTAAATAATTTAATATATTTTTATATATAATAATATATATTAAATGAATATATATAATAAATATATTATTTTTTTATTCATTTTGTATAAAATTTAATAAATATATATATAATATTATATATTAATAAAATATTTATATATATAAAAATTAAAATATTATTTTTTTTAATTATATATATAGGTTCGTGAGCCGGCTCGTGAGCCACGAGCCAAGACTCAAAGGGCTTGGGTTCGGGCTCACGAACCGGCTCGGCTCGTTGCCATCCCTAGTACACACTACACAACATGTTTACTTTCAAATTTGGACCACACTTGCAAAGCTGTTACTCTGATTGGGATATTTCAATGTGTAGTGTGATGGTCGAAATCGTCCTCATTAAAAAATCATTATTTTGACTTCACAGTTGCATCCCCAAAGTGTGTGCCACTGTGATTTCGTCTTCAAAAGGGGCATGAATAACATTAACTAGTGTTACATGTCCTGGTGGTCTTCGAACCTTGGCATTTTGAAATCCTTTGAATGGCTGTGGTTCTGGGGCTCAAATGCATATGGAGTCGCTAGGTGAGACATTCGGTTCACGAACCAGAACTATCTCCACAGCAAGCCCCCGTGTATGAAGAACCGTATGAGGTTGGGATATAAGGCTCATATGATTTGACCAATTGTAAAATCTTGATTTGAATATTTGAAATATTTGGCCGAAGGTTAGAAAGAAACTAAAATTCAAAAATTCGATTTCAGTTAGTTTAAGAACACCCCAAGTAGAAGTGGCAAAGTACCGTAAATTGACTTAATTTCTGGATAAAATTGTATTTTTAAGTCTTTTGTTTTAATTTATCTGATTTAAACACGCCTCCCTTATCAGTTGGAAATTCAAGTGGCGGCTATGAATTTTTCCACCACTCCGTGGGTAAATACTTCAAAGCTGAGAAAGAAAAAGTCCCGGCTAGCCCAAGCCAATACTTCAAAGCTGAGAAAGAAAAAGTCCCGGCTAGCCCAAGCCATGATTTTATAGAAGTAGACACATTATTATGCATGACAAGACTTAAAAACACGCCATTTTTGACGAAGTGATGCATGACAAAACTTGCAAATACGCCATTTTTGGTAAAGTAATCCATTTTCGCCTAAGTGACAAAACCTCCAACACCCCATTTTTGACAAAGCAATCGCGGTCAGTAGCATACCGTAGCGATTTCTAACATATTAGATTAGTTTGGATGACAATTGGCACCTTTGGAGGGGGGAAAAAATGGATTTGGAGTTATCCTAATAAAAATTTAATCAAGATAACTATTTCTAAGCAAAAATAAAGGAATAAGACTTCTAACTTAAAACAATTAAAAAAGGGGGAAAAATAGAAAACGTAAGTTCGATAATGAAATGCTTTTATAATTTATTTTATTATATAATAATTAACAGCTGGTTAATTAATTTTAATCTTTTTTTCCCTAAATACTATATTTCATTGAAAATCTTATCTAATATTTTCAATATTGATTTTCTTTGACATATTGAAAACCTGTTCTGCTAAGTGCCAAAGAACATCAATATTGAAAACCTGTCTCAAGTCTTCTGCTAAGTGCCAAAGAAAATTGTGATAATTAATTTTGAAAAACTGCACGACTACTTATGCTGAAGTTCTTGTGACAATAACATAATTATCTTATAAGGTGGACGTTGTTGAATTCTCATTATATATAGGAGATATATTTGCAAGTAAAACCACTCAATAGAAATTACCTGAAAATGGATCCGTTCTATGTGGCAATACTTTCAGCCTCAGTTCTGTTGATGACCATCACCTGGTACATCAAACAGAAACCTGCAAAAAGCAGTAATCCTCCCTTACCGCCAGGACCACGGGGCCTGCCAATCCTCGGTTATTTGCCATTCATGGCCGGGAATATACCCAAAAAATTCAGAAAATTGGAGAAGGTACTGTTTTATTTTCAAGAAGTTTTAGCATCAATTAAACATCACAATTACATAAATCATGTTCAACTTCAAGAATTTTGTTATGAAAAAGTCAGTTCTTAGAGAGGTCTAAGAGTCTATATCAGTTACGGTTTGCTAGAACCCGTTATGACAGCCAGCCAGCGGGAGGTTGCTGTTTCGCGCTGTTCCAGTTTGGAATAGTGTTATAACGGCATTCCCCTGCGTGATAACGGCGGAACGACAGGGTCGGGAACAGAAACAGCATTCCCATGGCTCCGTCAATGCTGTTTCTCTTTTTACTCCATTTTCCGTCTGAAAGCTTTTTATTTTTTAGTTTCTTTATTTATTATTGATAATTTATGTTTTATTTATTGTTGTTAGCATATAAATTACTCAGTCATCAAATTATATGTATAAAAATTATAATTTGAACAATTTTTTGTTCTCAATAATTTTTTATTTAATATTTATTAATTTTATTATTTTAATAATATATTATTTATTTCTTTATGATATAATTAATACATCATAGATCCAGCCATATAAATTAATTGAGGTAAGTATTAATTTATAAATTAATAAGATTTATTTTATTTTTTTTTTTTAAGTTTTAAATTTTTGTGTTGTGGTCACGATTTTGCCGATTTTTTCACGATGTTGCAAAGGTAATATATCCCCCGTTCCATTCGGTGCGACCGTCTAACCATGATACCAGGAGCTATATCCCCTTCTTTATAATGCTCCTGTTGTACCAACAGGTATACGGTCCGATCTACAAGCTCTATCTCGGCAAGAAACTGTTTGTTATAATTAACTCCCCTTCTCTAGCAAAAGAAGTGCTTCGCGATCACGACGCCATCTTTTCCTTTCGCGATGCTCCTGTTGCAGGCGTGGTTGCTAGCTATGACCGAAACGACATAGCTTGGGCCAACAACAATGCCCACTGGCGTTCTATGCGCAAATTATTTGTCCACGAGATGATGAGCAACGCTTTCCTCGATGTGTCCTATGGTCTTCGCAAGGTGGAAGTTAGAAAAACTATTCAAAGGGTTTATGGCGAGAGCATCGGAAAGCCCGTTAAAGTCGCGGAATTAGCTTTCCAAACTCTGGTAAATGTCATAATGAACATGGTGTGGGGCGAAACCGTACGAGGAGAAGATAAAGAAAGGGTGGCAATGGAATTTTGGGCTGGTGTTTCGAGGCTTATGGATGTACTTGGAAGGCCGAATATTTCTGATTTTTATCCAGCTCTTGCCCGATTTGACATTCAAGGAGTAAGAAAGGAGACTGAGGGTTATGTGCAAGCAGTGGAGAAGGTTTTTGAGAGTGTTATAGCTAAACATGAGAAGAAGTTGATATCTGGAGAAATCAAGAATAAGGGAAAGAAGGATTTTCTGACAATCCTTTTGGAGCTTAAGGAGAAACAAGATACGGAGGCATCCATCGGTGAGACACAAATCAAAGCCATTTTGTTGGTAAGCTTCATTCATTTATAGTTTTCTTCTATCACATTAAAACTTTAAAAAATCACTATAATAATTGAAAGATTAATTTGTCTTTATTAAAAGCTAGTGCGATCACCTATGGCGTATTTAAGTATCAGAAATCACTTAAAATCCTGAAAACCACTTAAAATTGAACAAGGATGGCAGTTTTTAAATATTATATAGATGAGATGGTGGTTTGCAACGAAAATAAATTTAGATTGCAAAGTGTAAAAATGGGCATAGTTCGGATGACAAATAATATTTGTCCATAAAATATAATTTTGAGCTAAAAATTAATTAATTTGGAAGTTTGTTTTAGGCCCACATAACTTTGTAGGTGTCAAAAAATGTTTTTAAAAACTTTTTAGTTAGGGCGAAAATTGATTATTAGACATTGTGAATCCCACGTTTGCACTCGTTCCCTTAGCTGAGAGAATTTTCTTCTATTCTGGAGTCTGGTGCGATACAGACCTCAATTAGTTACACCCACGATAAACCAGAACATCAAATTACATCTTTACTTCCTTTCTTCAAGAGTGACAGTTATTATCAATGATCATATATTACTAAAAAAATAAAAAACTTTAAATTTTATTATACATGTACATTCGCAAATTGTCGCACATGTTATGCATTAAAAGGCACCACCAACTCTTGCACGGAGGGAATGCAGGAAACAAGACACTTCTAGCTAGTAGTTTCAATATATAATCAAAATCTAACAAAAGTTTTACATAAATAATGAAATCCGCTGGGATTTTCTTTCTTTTTTTTTTTTTCTTTTTTTTTTTGGGTAGAGATAACAAAAATCTGGCTAATTTATAATTTGGCGATGTTATGTTTAAGGGCGTTACTTTGATAAGTCCCTTTTAATAGGAAAATTCTAGCCCAGACCCGGCTCGGTCGGACCCAACCACACAGCAAGTGTAAAACACCGTCCCCTTGTTACACCGGTTTGGCCGAGCCAGGCTCGGGTTAGAATTACCCCCTTTTAATATGTACAAATTTTGCTCTTGAACCATTTCTGTTGACAGGATGTAGTAGGAGGTGCGACCCACACTTCAACATCAACGACTGAGTGGGCAATAGCTGAGCTTCTCAATAACCCGAATGTCATGAAAAAGGCACACGAAGAGCTAACTGAGGTTGTGGGACTGAACAACATAGTCGAAGAGATTCATATACCCAACTTAAAGTACTTGAAAGCAATTGTTATGGAAACCTTACGTGTACATCCCCCGGCGCTTCTCTTACCACCAAGGTCTCCAGCTCAATCTTGCATAGTTGGAGGATACACCATTCCTACAAACGCCTGTATCTATGTAAATATTGAATCCATCCAAAAAGATCCTAGCATTTGGAATAATCCAACAGAGTTCAAGCCGGAGAGATTTCTGGACAGTGATGAAAAATACGATTTCAGAGGTACCAATTTCCATTTTCTACCATTTGGATCAGGCAGAAGATCATGTGCCGGCATACCCTTAGCAGAGAGGATGGTAGTTTATTTGGTAGCTTCACTTCTGCACTCATTTGAATGGGAGTTGCCGGACGGTGAAAAGCTCGATATGTCGGAGAGATTTGGGGTTGTCTTGAAGAAACTTACACCATTGGTTGCGGTACCTAAGGCCAGATTGACTGATCCAAATTTATACATATAGTTTGATATTGGAATAAGAAGCTCTCTTTCTTTTAGAAAAACATGTCAGAAGTCTTGAAAAGAAAGAGCTCAGCCTTTCATTTCTGCTCAATAATTTTCAATAAGACAGTGTTTTTTTTTTTTTTTTGAGCAATATCAATAAGACAGTGTTTTGAAAACATACCTCAGTGTTTAATGGCATGATGGCAGCATTTTAACAGTTTGATATAAGTGTTCTTTTATAAGGATTTATAAGTCAAAAGTGCAGCAGCAGCAAGGCCTTAACTATTTTCAGAGTCAGGAGATTTAGAATAAATATTTTACCTTATTAAAAATAAAACATTAATTCTTGTTTATTTTATTATATTAACCATTGGTTAATTAAACTTGATTTTTTTTTTAAATACAATATTTCATTGAAAATCTCAATCTTTATAAATCCCACACGTGAGCATCTGCAGCACTTGTCCCGCCTACATTTGTTGACTCCACTAATTAAATTTTCAGACGCTATCGCTACATTAAACCATATTTAGTTTAGAGTAAAATATCCTTTTAATCTCATATTAATGGGTCATTATCACTTTTAATCCCATAATTTTTAAAATTGAATTTTTTAGTCCTGTAATAAATTTTTTTTTTGTCACTTTGAAAACTTTCGTCAAATCACTGTTTATCCGATAATTTTTTTATTTTTTATTTTTTTGTCCATATCCGTTAATTTTATATATTATATATTTATTATATATAATATATGTATTATATTTTAAATAATATATAATACACGTATATATTATATATTTTAATTTATAATATGCATTTTGTTATATGTACTTTAATATATATGATGAGACATAAAATCACGCTCGGATCAGCGCCGTCCACATGTCACCATCTACAGACTTAGAGCTTGGACGCTCGCATTCCTGGGCTCGGGGAACAACCCAGCCCATTCACTCATTGACTACGGATCCAGGCCCATGAGCCTCGGCCCATTCTTCGAGCGGGGGTTCCAACTGTCAAACCCGACGCCCATGCTGGGGGCCCTCAAAGCCATCCCTTCCTAAGGTAAGCACTTCACGAGGGTCCAGCCTTGCACACGCTCGGGTTATTGACGTTCGATGGACAGCTGCCAGGGCGAACCCCTTCGTGCGTCCCTACGAGCGTCACCAATGCTCGGGTAAGGTATACACCAGGACACAGGCATCCGTTCGTCTGTACAACATATCTAATGCCTTCCCAAACGCTCGACACTCGCCAACAACCTCTGACACAGTGGCAGCATGCACCTCGTACCTGACACGCGGCCTACTTTTCAGAGCCATCGCTTTCATACAGTCACAAGTCGCCACATGTTAGGGCAACACATGTTTGGGACCACATGGTCAAATTACCCAAACCACCCTCATCCCTAACATATAAATAGAGGGAGACACATGCATTCCTCCCCAAGTCATCTTCTTCATACACACTACACTTCCAAGTCTGGGCATATTTTCCTTCATTTCCTCCATCTTCCCAAGCTCTGCATTGCCTTCACCATAGTTGCACCTTAGCTACATTCTGCACTCTTGGTGTTATCCTAACTGGAAGAACCCACGCTCAAAAGGAAACCCAGTTCCTGAGGCTCCGTGCCTGTGATGGTCTTCCCTTCACAAACAAAATCTTAAAGTGTTGGTTGCATCTTAGGAACCCATTTCCCGTACCATCATTTTTTGCGCCGTCCGTGGGAAACCATCATCTGCACCTTCATCTTTTTCAGATTCTTCCTTGAGCTAGTTGAGTTATAATACCCCTTTTGTTCTAAACATGGTGACCGCGACGAGATCTGGAGTCCTAGATAACAGAGGTGTTCTTCCACCCGTCAATGAGGAAAACATGGAGAACAAC
The DNA here is from genome assembly GCA_037501455.1 of Lantana camara. Classification (NCBI taxonomy): domain Eukaryota; kingdom Viridiplantae; phylum Streptophyta; class Magnoliopsida; order Lamiales; family Verbenaceae; genus Lantana; species Lantana camara. The sequence goes on along the minus strand of CM074857.1, from coordinate 92,774,089 downwards.
TCCCCTACCGGGGGCGCAATCCCACCAGTCGTTGGGAGTGGAGCGGGGGACAAAGAAATTGTCGCTGGAGCTCTCCCTGCCGGGGGAAATGCTGATGGAGGGGCTAGCTCCGCTCTTCCACCAACTACGCTCCTTCCCCCCGCCACTGTCGCCAATCCCGCCGCCTATTCCATGGCAATGCCACCGCCGGGGTACGGTTACATGCAGCGCGGTACGATGCCCATGATTCAACCTTACCAAGTGGGCGCGCTGTAGCTTCCGATCTCCATTCCTGCTGAAATCCAAGTAGTGGAAATGCCACAGATGACCCGACAACAACTTCAGGCGCTCTACGCTCAGTGCGAGGTACAGGCTGCTCAGAACGCCTGGAAACACTTCCATTCTACCTACTTCCCCATGAGCGTAGGAGCACAGGTGGCACCCCTAATGGGGGAGGGGCTACAAATTCACCCGCTAGCTGCAGCCCAGAATATGTTAAGGGCCCAGCCGCCACTGCCACCACCAACAAACGAAAATGAGGCCCCAACGAGGGTCACGCAGGGACAACAGCCTGCTGAAAAGGAGGGAACCCCTCAAGATGAGAGGGCTGAAAATGAGGAGGTCCAATCAAGGGCCACTAGAAGGACGGCCCGTCGAGACGGGGACAACCCTCAACTTGCTACTGTATAGGATCAACTGAACGGACTCCAGAACTTGGTGGAGCAGCTCTCTCGAGCACGATCTCAAGCCCCCTCACGCCGGGAGCGAGAGGTCCAAGGCCAGAGACGCTGGCCACCCACGCAGCCAGATTTCCCACCATTGGAGAGAGGAGGACTATGAGGAGCACGGCCACGAGGGCGGGAACTACAGGCCTTTGACAGGCGCTTCCCCCCTCATCGACGAGGTCCTGATGACTCGTGCGGGGAGAGGTAAAATCCCCACGTCCATCAACCGATACGACGGAACAACCGATCCGGCCGAGCACCTGGATCACTTTGGGCATTTGATGCACCTGTACGAGCATCCCAGCCATTATTGGGCCAAGGTCTTTGTCACATCACTCATTGGGATGGCACAACAGTGGTACAAGAAGCTGCCCCCTCGTTCCATCCGAGGGTACGAAGACTTAACCAACGCATTCATGAACCACTTCAATTCCATGAAGGCGCAAGCGATTGCCGCAATGGCCCTCTACAACTTAGTCCAGGGGTCAAATGAGACGCTCAGGTCCTTCATGGGGAGGTTAACGAAGAGATCCTACTGGTGGAAACGCCCTCGATGGATTTCTTGAGGCACGTACTCTTTGGAGAGATCAATATGAAAAACTATGTCAGCAAAGAATTTGTGGAGGAGGTGGCCGAGAAAAAGCCACGCTCGTTGATGGAAATCAGGGACATAGCGGACTCCTTCTTCACTCTCTAGGACATGTACCTGGCGAGGGATAAAAAACTCGCCAATGTCCCTCGGACAAACAAAGGACCGGAGGATAGAGAGCCCAAGAATCGCCGCCGCAGCCCAGTACCCGCTCGAAGGAACTCTCCTCCCCCTCGAAAATATGAGCGCATCCCCCTCAACAGACCCATTGCTGAGGTCTACTCCATGGCGGATAAGAAGCTGTTTAAAAGACCGCTAAAGATGAGGAAAACCGAGGCTCAGAAGCATTCGAGAAAATACTGTGCCTTCCACAAGCAAAAAGGGCACGACACCAATGAGTGCCGCCAGCTCGAGAGCGAGATTCAGAGGCTCATAGCCGGGGGGCACCTTAAGGAATTTGTGAAGGTATTGGAGAGATACGACGAACACTGCGCTGAACGAGCGCGGGCTAGAGGAAGAAGCCCTTCGCGCTTGAGGAGTCCCTATCACCATCACCCTGAGACGAGCGACCGCGGCAAAGGGAAAGTCGCTGACATGGAGAACCAGCCCTTTGCGGTCATCCACATGATCGCTGGCGGACCCTCGGGTCGGGACTCCAATGCTTCCAGGCGCCGACACGTTCGAAGCTACGACCAGAGACCTTTCCAGCCCAAGCCCGTGCTTTCCGTCGACAGCTCTTCACGCTCAAGAGAGAATGACATTGTAGGGTTCACAGAGAAAGACTTGGAACACATTGTAACACCCCATGGGGTCAGTGAAACCTCTGACTGCCCCATGGTGGTTGGCTTAGACGTTCACAATCATGTTGTAAAGAGGGTCTTAATTGATAGTGGAAGCTCTGTGAATGTTCTCCCGTACTTAACGTTTCAAAAGATGAATATAACAAACATTCCCCTCGAACCCCTCAGAACAGCCCTCATCGGCTTTGGGGGTTCCGAGATTGTCCCTTGCAGATAAATTCACTTGGCCACCTCTTTTGGTCGCGCCCCACAACGAAAAACTTTGAGCGTTCTTTATGCATTGGTCGAGGTGGACCTCCCTTACAACATCATCATTGGACGATCGGCGCTCGTTGACTTCAAAGAAGTAATTTCAAAATATCACCAGAAGGTCAAGTTCCCCACCCCCGAGGGAACGGGCGAGGTACTGTGCAATGTTAAAGAGGCTTGGGAATGCTACATCCTTTCCCTTCGAAGCCACAAGCCCAAACAAGCCATCCAAGCAGGTTCCACCAAAAAATCAGTCGACTTCCCAAAGTTGGATGAGAATGGTCCCGAGCGTAAAAGGGCCAAACTTTACAAAAAGAAAAATAAAAAGAGGGCTGAGGGCGAACTCAAGGATGCTGGGGGTGCGCCCCTCGGAGCTGTTGGAGAATCATCCTCAGAGGATGAGGGTCATACGTCCACAGGGAATCCCAAGGAAAAACTTACAGGCAAGAAACGAGCGCTCGAACTCCCAAGGCCTGAGGCGCGGATAGAACCTACAGAGAACTTTCTGACCATCGAATTGGAACCTGGAAACCCCGACAAAACTACCCAGACAGGCTCCAATCTTGACGGTCCCTCGCAGATCATGATGATTGACTTTCTTCGAGAGAACCTTGACGAGTTTGCCTGGAAAGCTTCTGACCTCACTGGAATAGATCCGAGCGTTATTGTTCACAGGCTCAACGTGGACCCGGCCTTCAAGCCTATCAAGCAAAAGAAAAGGGATGTTCATGGATTCAGGAGGCAAGTCATCGAAAAGGAGGTCAACAAACTCCTCGAGGCTCAATACATAGAGGAAATCTTATATCCTAAGTGGGTCTACAACGTGGTGCTCGTTCCAAAGAGCGCCAACAAGTGGCGCATGTCCAACGACTTCACAGATCTCAACAAAGCATGCCCTAAAGATCCGTAACCCTTACCGAGGATCTATCAGTTAGTGGATTCGACCGCTGGTTGCGAGCTTATGAGTATGATGGACGTCTTCCAGGGGTACTATCAGATCTTCATGGCGCCCGAGGATCGCCCCAAAACTTCATTCGTGGTCCATGTAGGCGTTTACTGCTTCAAGGTTATGCCCTTGGGGCTAAAAAATGCAGGAGCGACATACCAACGCCTCGTCAACAGGATGTTCGAATGCGAAATCGGGAAGTCTATGGAAGTATATGTGGATGACATGATTGTCAAGAGCGTACGCCAACATTCCCATTTAGAAGATCTCAAGCGAACATTCAACATCCTACGTCATTATGAAATGAAATTGAACCCTTCCAAGTATACATTTGGCGTTCGGGGTGGCAAGTTCTTGGGGTACATGGTCAGTCAACGAGGCATAGAGGCCAATCCAAAGAAGATTAAAGCAATCCTAGATATTCCCTCCCCTCGAAATGTGAGAGAGGTCCAAGTGCTAGTGGGAAAGATCATTTCATTAAACAGGTTCATCTCCCGCTCAGCGGACAGGAACTTGCCTTTCTTCAAAATCTTGCTCAACGCTCGCAACTTCACCTGGAGCGAGGAATATGAGAAAGCCTTGCAGGACATGAAACAATATCTCTCGAGCGCACCACTGTTGACCAAGCCTAACCTAGGAGAAAACTTTTTTGTTTACCTTTCAGTCTCCTCAGAAGCCACGAACGCTGTCCTCGTGGCGGTTCGCGAGCGTAAGCATATGCCGGTGTATTACTTAAGTAAGACCTTGCAGGGGACAGAGAAAAGGTATATGGAGATCGAGAAATTTGCCTTCGCGCTCGTCAACGCATCTCGACGGTTGAGGCCTTATTTCCAAGCTCACTCCATCATTGTACTCACGGACCAACCCCTCAAACTGGTACTCTCAAGGCCGGACGTCTCCAGAAGGCTCATAAAATGGTCAATTGAACTCAGCCAATTTGACATCACCTTCGAGCCTCGTACGGCGATATAGGCTCAAGCAGTGGCAGACCTATTAGTGGAGCGCTCCAACCTGGATACTGTGCCCTCGGTGGAGGAGGGGCTATGACTTCTGCACACAGATGACTCCTCGACCTCACAGGGGGGGGGGGGAGGGAAGCCAGGGTGACCCTCAGAGATCCTCATGGGACTGAAGTAGACTACGTTATCAAACTGGCGTTCCAGGTCACCAACAACGAGGCAGAATATGAAGCTCTAATCCAAGGGCTCAGGATAGCCCTTCAGAATGGCGCCGCTCGGGTCACTGCATATGCTGACTCCCAGCTGATTGCAAGTCAGATTGATGGCACTTATGAGGCTCGAGAAGCCACTATGGTGCAGTACCTAGCATGTGCTAAGGAAGTGATCTCCAAATCCAAAGAATTCCATCTGTTGCAGGTCCCAAGAAAGGAAAACGAGCGTGCGGATGCTCTTTCCAAGTTTGCATCCGCTCTGGAAGATTCATGCGAGTGTTCAGTCACATTCCTTAGAACGGAGAAGCTACTGATTCGTGAGGTGGGACCCTCAGGTGAAGTGAGCATGATTGATCCCTCCGAACCTTGTTGGCTTGATGACATCATTAAGTTTCTGAGGGATGGAACCTGCCCGAGCGATAAAGTGGAAGCACGAAAGGTTAGGAGTAAGGCCCCTCGCTTCTCTCTTAACAACGAGGGCCGACTCTTCAAGCGGTCTTTTCAGGGTCCACCATTAAGGTGCCTGAGACCCTCGCAAGCCAAAGAATTATTAGAGTATGTGCACAGCGGAAGTTGTGGAAATCACTCTGGCAGTCGAATTTTGGCTAAGAAAGTATTAAGGAGTGGGTTCTACTGGCCCTCGCTACTGCATGATGCCGTCAGCTACTCCAAGAAATGTCCTAAGTGCCAGTTCCATTCTACTGCCGGCAACCCAAATGATCTATATTGACGTTTCATGGCCTTTCGACCAGTGGGGCATCGACATAGTTGGACCCCTTCCGATGGCGGTCGGACAAAAAAATTTGTAATCCTCGCTATGGACTATTTCACCAAGTGGGCCGAAGCTGAAGCGGTCGCGAAGATAACATTCAAAGTTGTGAGAGACTTCATCTGGAAGAACACCATCTGTAGATATGGCATCCCGAGGGTGCTCATCTCAGATAACGATTCCCAATTCATCGTCGTTGACACGCGAGATTGGTGCTACGAACTTGGGATTGAGCAACGCTTCACTTCCGTGGGCCACCCTCAGGCCAACGGTCAAGCTGAGGTGATCAACCGGACCATACTTCAACATTTGAAAACAATGCTCGAAAGTAAGAAGGGGGAATGGGCAGAAGAACTTCAAGGAGCTCTCTGGGCGTACCGTACTACCTAACGAGCGGCAATAGGGGAGACCCCTTACTCCCTCGTGTATGGTTCCGAGGCTATGATACCTGTGGAAATTGCTCAAGAATCCATACGCGTTGCCTATTTCGAGCCTGCAACCAACGAGGCTAATCGGACGCTCGAATTGGATTTGCTAGATGAGAGAAGAAACGCTGTTTGGGCTCGTATCCACAAGTACAAGGCGACCGTAGCCCACCAGTATAACAAACGCGTCAAAGAAAGGACCTTCCAGCTTGGGGACTTGGTCCTCAAAAAAGTTGAAGTCTCCAAACATGTGGGTAAGTTGGACCCCAACTGGGAGGGCCCCTTCAAACCTGCTAGAGACTTTGCAAGGTGAGCGTCTCCCTAGACCGTGGAATGCATGTAACCTTAGACGGTTGTATGTGTAAACGATAAGCTTTGTAATTGCCCGCTCGTGGCACTTTGTACTTTCTTTTGACAGAAAGCATAACAGTTATTATTATTAATTGCAAGCATAACAGAGTATTTTTCCAATTATTATGTATCATTTAGTTGCTTTTTCTTTAATTACATGGCTTGAGTAATCAATTGCATCAACGGCCATTCCGTGTCGAGCATCCTCCACGTCAAACAGCTTGGTGAACACCCAACTTGTTTCAAATCAACGCTATCTATATGCCGAGAACCCTCCACACTGAATAGTTTGACGCTCATAAACGTGTAAACCCTAAGAATGAGAGTGTTAAAAAGGTGGGCTGCTACATGCTTAATTTACACCAATTGGATGTCGATCACACCAGTTCGCGCTCGTAAACCCCCAATGACCCTCATCCCTTTTGGTATGAATTTGCTCGTAAATAGCTAACGCTGGGCTAATCCACTCACGGATACCTAAGTATGAAGCTAACATTACTGCCGCGCTCGTTTCAATCCCATACTTAGCAAACCCTGCGTGTAACGCCCCGATTTCCATTTATTAATACCTTATGTTTTAAATAATTTATAAATTATATTTTACAATACTTTCATGAAAATTTTATGAATTTATATCAAATTGAGAATTTCTTTCATGACTTGGAAATATTCATTTCGTAAAATATTTACCGGGTATGAGTTAATTACCAAATTGTCCCTAGATAGATATTTCTTTAAACTTGGGGACTAAATTGCATGGGTTTCAAGGACCTAATTGACCATATTTCAAAACCTTATACCCTTAATTGCATAACTTGAACTCTTAGAGGATTAATTGGCAAAATTGGACATCTCACACATTTCAAAATTGGATGAATCGTTATATGCATCTCCAAGCTTCTTCCTTGCTCTCACATCATCTAAAAATCTCCCAACCACAATTGCTTCTTGCTCTCGGTTCATACAAGAAAAAAAAGGGAAGAGAATTCATCATTTACCTCAAGAAATCTCAAGAAAGGTTTCAAGAAATTGAGTTGATCATCATCATCACCCATCTTCTTCATTCTTTTCATTTCAAGGTTGGTTTGCATGAAAGTGATGATTCTTGATCATATTTGAGTTAGCTAGGGTTTGAGATGGATATGCTAGATGAATTAATTGGAATTGGAAGCATGATTATGTGATCATAGCATGAATTATGGCATGATTTATTCATGGAATTGTTGAATATTGAGCTTGAATGATCAAGTTTGATCATGAACAAGAATCTTGAATTCTTGATGATTTTTCCATGATAGATATGCTTAAATGTTATTTTATCAACTATTGAACATATGTGTATCATATTTCCAGAAGTGAATAGCTTTGTTGATTGAAAATGGAATTTGTGGCTTGCTTTGTTGTTTCTCGTAGCCATGCTCTGTTTTGTTCTGTTTCTTTCCAGTTGCAGAACTGGGAACGACCGTTCCCAGCCTCAAGGCATTATGGGAACGGGCGTTCCCACCCTTTCAAATAAATTAGGCGGCCGGGCATGGGAACGGCAGTTCCCATTTTGGCCTTGGTGCCGGAAGGGCCGTTCCCAGCTAAAGGCGCCCTTTGTATTTAAAAATCGTTGCCGCGTCTTTAGGGTTACGGGAACGACCGTTCCCATTTACAAAGGGAACCCGGAACGGCCGTTCCCACCTGACATGCAGAACAAAACTTTCTGCATAAAATTACAATTTTAGCCCCTCGATCCTACGACTTCTTTGACCCCGATTTGCTATTATATGATCCAATATGTAGTGAAACAACATGTTATCATTCCACATTGCATTTTCCTCGTCGTCTCGTTGCATTTCCGCCGTTCGTCATATTTGGTCCATTTTAGAGTCATGTCTCACGTGTACACGTCGTGTTTGCATAGATCCTTTTCTCGTGACGTGGAGCAGGGGCCGTAGGCCGTGTCTTGACTTGCTTTTGTCGGTAAAGGTGAGGTTTAGTTATTAATTATCTAGAACCCTATAACCCTTATATGGATTTCGGCCAAATTACACATGCGTATATCTTTATAATCGTTTTCCAACAACAAGGGATTTAATACCTACTCGTGTATCATGTTACAATCGTGTTTCCTGAAACTAATCGTGTTCATGACAAGTAAATCGTGTATCGTGTTATAATCAAGCCATGGATCGTGTCATTGTGTTACCGTGATCGTGTTTGGCGAACTATCGTGTATCGTGTTTATGGGCCCGAGGCTGAGTGTTTGAGCCAACCGGGAAGGCATAGGGCTGATGGGTAACTCATAACACCTCTCTCACACCGTGGGGATGCCCCCTGAATCCACCAGGAGGTTTGGTGGAGGAAGGAGTCCCGTACGTGGGAGTCATGCTCCCGACGTGCACCGTGTTATCGTGGGTGGTACGGGCCTTGCAAACCCACCACCAATGGTGAAGGGTGGATTTCGTGTTATTGATCGTGTGCACTTTAATGACTTGCATGATAACTTAATTAAATGAAAGTGCAACCCTTGTTCACTGTCGAGGTTGGTTGGAGATCGTGCACGCCCCTCGCCAGGGCCACTGATTGTTATAATAAACGTGATTATCGTGTTAAACTTGATAGTTGTAATCTCGGGCGAGTTTATGTTATTCTTGCATTTATACTATTATAATTACAAAACCTTACCCGAGATTATAACTTGCATGTTACTTGTGTTCATATATGTTATGCCCCTCACTCGGTCTTCACAGACTGACGCATCCACCTTTCAGGTTTTGTTCGTGGCGTGCTAGGCGGGAGTCGGGTCGTGTCTTTCTGTCCAGCTGAGTCTAGCATAGCTTTTCTTCTCATGTATTAACAGTTTAGAGTATCATGTTAATAGTTCTAAGTACATATATGTGAATGTTACTTGGAAGATGATAATGTATTGATGTGATGATATAGTATTCTTATGCTTCCGCTTTATATTGTTACATGTATAAGTTATCCCGCCTAGCCGGTCGTGTATTGCATTGTCACCCGTTCGCTATAGGTTGGTTCATGTACGGATCGCCTATTTCGTATGTGGATTGACCTATAGTGCGGGGGTGTGGCACCTCTACGTGTAAAGGGTGTTACACTGCGTTTGATTTCTAAGCCCACTCAAGCTACCCGAGCGCTCAAATTAGAAGTATGCATCACATACTTAAGGCCAATACTTAGTTAAATCCTCAGGGGGTTTCTAAGTTCAAATTCGGGTCTCATTGTGAATATAGCCAGGGTATCCTCAAAAGAAACACCCTCGTGCCCATATATTCCCATCGTAGATATTCAAATATCAACAAAGACAAACATACAAACATCAAACACAAAGAGACAACAGTGCCCAACGTTTAATATTGAAGGAATCAAACTTCACTAACGGAAACATCATTGAAAACAAAACGGAGAACAAATTCGAGTACACTATCAGAAGTACCAAATTAAAATACAGAAATTAAGTGTTCTTAGCCAAAAAGGAAGTGAACAGACAGAGTTTTGAAGCAGCAGACAAAGGAGTGTCCCTGGGCTTGACTCTCGGGCTCAGGAGGGGCAATTGAGAGAGGAACTGGGGCCAGCACATTAGCGTTGGAAGTTTGAGCATCGCCTGGATCCTCGCCATCTTGAGCATCGACGGTGATACCATCGCCTTCTATTTGAATAGGCTCGGGGTCTATGGGATTGACCTCAATGAACTCCCTCTGGAGCATCATCACAAGATCCTGATACTCAGGTTCCGTCAGGCTCTCCGAGGGGTCCTCATTGAGGACAATGGGCTCCAAGTTCTTGTCTAGATCCATGCGCAGGCACTCATCAGTCCAAGCGCTCTCAGGAGCCATCCCCAGTCTCACCATCTGGCCCACCGCCTTCCAGAAGAATCGTCGGGCGTTGTCAAAGCAGTGAAGGTTGGTTGCAAAGGAAAAAGCCTTAGAGCGCACGAATCTTGTCACTGCTTCCCATGCCACCTTCGATTCCAAGCAGGCCACCTTCTCCTGTAATTCGGCGAGAGTCTTCTTGGTTACCTCATTTCTCCGGGTACTCTCGGCCAATTGCTCGCCAAGCTCCCCATTGGTGACCCTCAGCTGGTCGCGCTCCTCCTTGAGTTTCTTATGACGCTCGTCAAGGACTAAATACGCATCATCTGAGCGCTTCAAGTCCTCCTTCAACTTATCCTTCTCAAGGTTGGAGGCAGTGAGTTGAGCGCAGACGAAATTATAATCCTCCTGCAGCTGGCCGGGGTCGGAGATACGCAGTAACTTCTTATACTTGGCCTTGTGTTCAGAGTAGGCCTGCGCTCGCCCCTGTAAGTTCTTCAGCCTCGGGATTACTTCCTGAAAAGCCAAAAGTGAGGGTCATTATCAGAAGTAAAAACGAAAAGGATTGGAGCTTCATAAAGGGATCTAAAATCTTACCGTCAGGAGAGCATGACAAGCATCATCTGCAACCCGAGTGGCGTCATACTCGTTCAACTTGTCGTGATCACCGGAGAATTAAAGCTTATCGATGATCTCCGCAACCAAATTGGTGGTGGCTGCGCTCTTCTTCAAAAGGACAGCGCCGTCCGTCCTTTGACGCTTATACCGAGCGTCCCCCCGGCATCCAATCTTCCAAAAATCCTCGTCCTCGGACGATGAGGTATCACTGCCCTCGCCACGGTGGCCCACGACCACCTCCTTCCCTTTCCTGGAGATGGGAATGGAGTCTGGCAACCTCTTCCTTTTTCCCGGGTGGTCAGCCCTTATCGCGTCATGAAATCGGGCCAATTCCCCCGAGCGGTTACGGGAGTTGCTAGAGCTGAGCCCTATTGGTTCCTCAGGAGCGGCAGGAGAAGGAGTGGCACCGCAAGCGCCTTCAAGGGTCAAATCTTCGATAGGGCCGGCACCGTGACCCTCATTTCCAGCGCCCCTGCAAGCGCCTCTTCCTCCGTCACCTCGTCTGTTCCTCGGTGAACCCCTCTGCCCCGGGGGGCATTCGCGGGTTGGGGGTGCGGTTGTTGTTGTTGTTGATTGGCGCTCGCCCGCTGAGCGCGCATCATCTGTGCAATGCTCTCGGCGTCGATTCCTGCCATGAGTACTTGAACGTTTGCAAAATAAGAGGCCCGAGCGTCAGAAAGATACTATCTGGATAGTAACTATATAAGCACTACAATCTAAGCAAGTTAGTAATGCTATCCTAAGTGTTAGGGGAGTTAGTTCCTAGAATCTAACCGTCGAGGGCCATGATTTGAGCAGGAGGGTTGGTTATCATGCCAGGAGGTTTTGAAAGCCCATAACGGAAAAATATCCCTTCGTTCCTCATCAATTCCTCGGCCTTTATCCATTTTTTCTCATTCTTCATTACGGGGGCCAAGCTTTTCGCCCAATACTCGAAAAACTTATTCTTGGATCTGTTTCTAACCAGCGGCCCCTCTCCTTGTACTATCCACCCTCGATTAGCCCTGAAAATCCCCCCTGGCGCTCCCACAAAGAAATATTTTTCCTTCCAATGCTCGCCATATGAAGAGGAGGGCGAGTCGATCATTTTAAGACCAGACTTGGCCTAAACATAGTAGAACCCATCTGTGGGGGACGAGCGGGGCAAGCGTACCACTTGGATCAGGCTGTTGAAATTGTCTATGGAAGGTTCGTGGCCTGTGGCCTTCATCAACATCACAAAGGTATTGATCAGGGCTATACCATTCGGAAGGATTTGAGAGAGGCTGAGTGTTAGGTAATTGCAGATGTTGGCCACGACGGGCGGAATTGGAAATCTTAGACCCCCGGCTAAGACCGAATCCAGGTAGACGATCATCATTCCTGGAGGCGGTCGGTTAGCTTTCTCTCCCTCCACTGGAAGATGAACCGGGAACACCACCTCATCCCAATAAACCTTGGCCTTCATATCCACCAAATCTTTGAGCGTCAGGATACTCTCAATTTCGTCAGGCGATCTATCTGTTTGATGGGGATTGTTTTGCCTCACCTAGGTCACTGGATCCTTCCCCTTTCTTTGCCGTTTACGGGGGGGGCTCACCATCCGTCCGACGCTCGAATGGCCCTGTATCACCTTCAGGAGCTGCAATTGCCACGGTCACCCGGTGATCCTGGGGCCTTACGGCACTGCTCAACACATGAAGCACCCTCTCCCCCTGTCTCTGCATCTCCATCACGTTGTTCATCTCTTCAAAGAGATCATTTACCCCTTCAGGATCACGCTCGTTCATCCCTTGAACGGCGGCATCAAGTTCTTCATCCCTGACATCTTCTAGGTTCCTCACTATTAGAACCGCCATAGGCACATTATTATGAGGGGAAGAACTCCCAACGGACATCTCATCTAATTCCCTTACATAACCTTCTTCACTATTGTCCGCTATTGCTGTTCTTCTATTCTTGAAGATGAAGCTTTCAGACCAAGGATCAATGAAGGAGAGGGATTCTGGAGTGAGTTTAGCAATGGAAAGGGTTCCTCACTTAAAGATGTCACTCAAACACGACCTAAATCTAGGGTTGTTACGAAAAAAAATCAGAGATTACGGGGATTTACCTAAGATGGATGAGGTTACTTGAAGTTGCTGTAAATCGCAGAAACTGCAGAGAGTTTGAAGCTTGTTCTTGCTCTGGAGAATTTGAAAGCGTAAAGAGGGACAAAGGCCTCACAAATCCCTATTTATAGGGGTAAAAGCTAGCATTAATTAAGGTTGGGGATTTGAAAATGCAATCATTTCCCGGCATGGGAGACTCCCACTTTTGGTAACCGCCCCACGCTTCCCGGAGTACACGCGCCCACTCAGCGAAATACTCCCACGTTGTGTAACGCCCCGATTTTCAGACAGTCAGGTACGCTCGACACGTGTGGGTTTCGAGCGTTAGGACTTTATTTTATTATTTCGTTTAATTAATTTATACGTGTTATATTAATTTCTATAAATTATGTTCAACATGATTACGTGAAAATTATGTGATACTCATTTCATTTGAGAATCCTTGTATGAATGGAATTTAATTGTTACATGAATTAATTGTCCTTAAGTGCTCATTTCCTTTTCTTTAAGGACTTAATTGCATGTAAATATTAGGGGACTAAAGTGATCATTTCCCAAACTTGATACACTTAATTGCATCATTTATGGAGTTGGAGGATTGCATCATAAATACCACATATTTCCCCAAGTGTATCGATATATGCATCTCTTCTACAACCATCATCTTCATTTCATGCCAATCATCTCATTTTGCTTTCATCCTCCACCGAACCAAAACCTCCAAAAAGGGAAGAGGAGATTTCATCAAATTCATCAAGTTTATCAAGAGAAATATGGTTTTGGGAGCTCATTCATCATGTAGCTTCATCATCTTCTTCTTCTATTTTCTTTCAAGGTAGAGATGGAGATATATGATTTCTTGAATTAACATGTGAAGCTAGGGTTAAGATTCTTTTCATTCCATGAGTTGATATGATGCATATATTGTGATGTGGGGAGTGATTTATGTATGTATCACTTGAAATCATGAAGATTGGAGCTTGATTGCTCATAGGATTCTTATAGGTTTAATTGATGAATTTGGCATGATCAAGCATGAAACAAGTGTTGGTATTGTGTTTTATTGCACTTTAAGCATGTATATATGTTTCGTTCTATGAATTATAGCATAAGAGATTGAATCATGAGTGTTTGAGGAGATTTGGGTTTATTTCGTGCCTCCCCTGTTCTTCATCCTCTGTTTCTGCATCTACTGCGTAACGGGAACGGCCCTTCCCGTTCCCTTTGTAAATGGGGAACGGCCGTTCCCATATTTTGAACATTGTGCTTGGCAGCGAGGGTGGGAACGCCCGTTCCCACTTTGTCTCACAGAAGGGAACGACCGTTCCCATCTTCGGGGAGCCGCTTCGGGACTGGGGAACGGCCCTTCCCATTTTGTACTAAAGCCTGGAACGGCCGTTCCCAAGCCACTGGAAGTGCAGAAAGTTTCTGCACAAAATTACATTTTTAGCCCCTCGTTCCAATGGCTTATTTGACCCCAAATTGCTATTATATGATTGATTATATGTCGAAACAACATGTTATCATGCTACATTGTGTATTGCTCGATGTCTCATGTATGATCACGCCGTGCGTCATTATATGAAATAATATGCTAGAATTGTGGTCTCATGCACGTACATTGTCCCGTTTCTTGTCCAGTTATTCTCCAGGGAGGAGATTGTGGATCATGAGCACGTTCACGCATTCACGAGTCGTGTGTCGCTTGTCAGGTGAGGTTTAATTTCTAGTTATATAGAACCCATATGACCTTTACGTGGGTTTTGGCCAAAGGTATTTATATTTATAATTTCATGAAAGTACTTATCATTTCAAGCATGTTATTGTTCATAAATCAAGCAAGTAGGTCATGTTTCTATGCACAAATCAAGCATGTCATGTCATCAAGCAAGTCATGTGTTCTCCTGGCCAGGTTCTCCTTAGGGAGGGCGCTGGACCGATCCTCGGGCCGGTGATTGTCCGTCCAATCACAGGAAGAACAATACCGTATCGTGTTCGTGTGTTCTCTTGGCCAGGTCCTCCCTAGTGAGGGCGCTGGACTGGTCCTCGGGCCAGTGGTTGTCCGTCCAACCACAAGAAGAACAAAGGCCTATCGTGTGCATGTGTTCTCCTGGCCAGGTTCTCCTTAGAGAGGGCGCTGGACTGGTCTTAGAGCCGGTGGTTGTCCGTCCAACCACAGGAGAAACAACCCATCGTGTTACAAGCAAGCCATGTAGTGGTTGCATGATTTCAATTCCATGAACGTGTTATATGACTACACTATTGCATGATTGCATGATAATTGAATTGTGTGATCACCTAATGATTAACAAGCAAGCAAGTATGTTTATCGATTGCATGAAAAGAACAAGAACTTAATATTGATAGTTGTATTCTCGGGCGAAGTTAGATTATTATTGAACTTGTATATTTATCTTTTATGAACCTTTACCCGAGAATATGACTTGCATGTTATCTGCGCTAATATATATTTAAACCCCTCACTCGGTCTTCACAGACTGACACCTCCACCTTTCAGGTTATTGCAGGTGCACGCTAGGCGGGAGTTGAGTCGAGTCGAGTCCCATTCATGTAGTCGTGTCATCCGTGGTTCGTACATTTAATTATTATTGTTATTGTTTTAAAGGAAGATGATAATGTATTGATATGTAACTTTAGAATATATTTTATTGGAAAATGAGAAATATCATGATTGGATAAATGGAATTATTTGTTAGAAATTAGTTTATGCTTCCGCTTTATCTTGTTGCATGTAGTAGTAATCCCGCCTAGCTTGTCGTGTATTGCATTGTCACCCGTTCGCTATAGGTTGGTTCATGTACGGATCGCCCATTTCGTATGTGGATTGACCTGTAGTGCGGGGGTGTGGCACCTCCACGTGTCCGGGGTGCTACATCTAAGGTGGTATCCGAGCCCGGTTGCAAAACCGAGGTTCTCGTGTCGTGTCGTGTCGAGTCTAGGTTGTACGGCATAGGAATTACTTGACAATTTGATAGTCCTGCATTCTATTTGAACTTGTTGACGTACTTGAATTCTTTGAATTTCTTGAATTCTTGAAATAACTTGAGCATCTTATCAATACTTGTTTGCTATTGTGGATTAATTGGCTTAACTTGATTGAATTTTATATGATCAATATGTTTAGTTTGAGTATTGATGGATTACTTGTCGCATTTTATATTAAATTCTCGTTATCGATACTAATTATGTGACAACTATGTGACATGATCACGTCTTACCCGCATGCATTTAGTTTCAATTGAGTTGTGAGTGACAGGCATTGAAAATGTATGAATCAAAATCGGAGGATTTTGAAGATTAAAGAGACTGGTCAACCGCTTGGGCTAAAGTTGCAATTTGGCCAACAAGGAATGGACGCTGGAATCGAGTCTAACATTTCTACGGTGCCAGGTTCTCCAATGCATTCATAAACACGTGCATCATAATTGCTATTTGCTTCTCATTTATAAATATTGTCATAGAAGCTTTTTAGATTACCTACTTGATGCATTAAATATATGTTTGAATTAGTTGAAATATTTAAATCCTTTTGTTATGAGTGCTTCTTTAAATCAATATAATTATCCCAACGTGTTGCATTGTAAATTATTGGTAAGTATATTATGTGCATTGACACTTTAACCATCATGCACTATTTAGTGTTTATTGTCAATAGGCTCTCCCTATGCTCTGCACAATCTCTGTTCTTATTTCTACCAATGTGAATTTAAAGAAGAGATTTCTGAATCATTGGGTATCGGTTTGGGAACCGAGTCATTTGATTTTTGCTTGAAGCTTGGAAATGTTTGGGATTGTGAGAATTTACCGATCCAGGATTTAGTAGGAACAGGGGTATGAAATAAATATTGGAAAATTTTGGGAACCTGAAAATGATGATAAGTTTAAACAAATAAACGTTCAGTGGGTCTTTCCACCTTCAGAGATTAGTCAGTCCTTTGGGGGTTCACTAAGGGTAGGAGAAAGAACTTTTCTTGCTCTGAATCAGGGTGTTCACTTGACAAACATGAATCTAGAAGCAGTAGGTGGTAAGTACAAGATATGACCTTTTCACGAGTAGCAGAAGGGTTGTGGGTTGCTGGAAAATTTAACCTCAAATCAGAGTGACGACAGTCGGGGAGCTTCAAGTTGAGTATGTTGATAACAGAAAGAATTAGAAAGGAATCATCAATCAACATTTTGATTAACGACCAGTGGAACGAGGAAAAGGTTACGGGAATGGAGTTAGCAGAGAAGCTTGCAAGTGGAAAAGACCAGAATAAATGTAGAGAATAAGAAAACCTTCATTTTCTTAAGGGGGAGAGCCGGTCTGGAAATAAACTTAAATCAGAAGCTAGACAGCATTCAGGAGAGTTGGGAATCTTAATACAACGATTCTGCCTGAAATCCCCTATCGGAACCATGTGAAAGGAGTTTCGATAAATTAAAACTTGTCTCCCTCTTACACCAAGAAAATGCCATCATCGACAGTACCTTATCATAGCCCGTTTTCCGTGAGGTGGATACACCGTTTGTGATTTTCTGGTGGACTCAGGATATCAATTGACTCAGTAAGTAGAAAAGGATTCAATTTGGGTGATATCCAGAATCAATCTCAAGTTTTGTATGTTAACTCCGACAAGAGTGTTCTTACGAAGTTATTACTTATACCCTAGAGATGCCTGTGATAGCACATCGTGCTCTCATCCGTGCTGTCGCCGTCGCCTCCATAAAGATACCAGTTTACCAAGAACACTTCAGAAAGATGGAAGATTGAACGATCCTTTCCTTCAAGATATTTCGCAGAGTGTTGGGTGTTAGCAAATTTCAGGGATCAAATGGAAGACGTTTCACTAGGACCTGATTCTTTCGGTTTCTATGCGAGTGTGCTTATTGAATTACTCTCACGGGATGACAACCTTGATTCTTCTGTAATAATTATCCACCGTATTGTTAACTAAGGGAGTAAGAGCTCAACTTTCAGAGTGCAAACAAGGAGTCAAGAATATTGCTTCGGGAAAATGTTTACTTTAATTACTGAGGTCAAGGAAATAGTAACGCCTGTTTCTCTGTTAGTCGGACAAGAGTTTGCTTGAAACACAAATCCAGTCTTGTAAGCTTGAATATACAATCCCTTCAGGACAAGAAATTTAGGGTATATTTCAATTCCAAAACCGGAAGGTGAATGTGGGAATCAATCTAAGGAAAGTTCAACCGGTAAACCTGAAGATTCAAACGGGTATAAAGACATGGGGATTAATGATGATTTATGGATTATGTCAGAAAATAGCACGAGGGTAGAGGTGGCTATCAGAAATGGGAATGTTGAACCGTAACGGCGCCAAGCAAGAAAATTCTCAACTAAAGAATCGAGTATTCCACCGAATTAATTCAGTTCCAGGACTCCAATCCTCGGTGAACGGTACACTCAATAATGCATACCACGTGCACCATTACTTAATTATTATTTTAATATTTCGGTACGTGATTCCTTGTTTATCAGTATTATTTCATTGTTCCCGGATACAATTCCTTGATTGCTATTACTTGTTTACATGAACCATTATTTGTAAATTATAAACTTTTATGTGAGCCTTGTGTGATATTTGTAAATTTTATCTATGTGCTCGCTTGAACTTTTATTTCGTGTGCGTGAGAGACGGGGATTCTCTCAGGGTTGTCAGGAGACGGGGTTCTCTTGTTACTTGCTCGAGAGACGGGGTTCTCTCGTTAATTGTTTGAGAGACGGGGCACTCTCAGTATTTTCTACTACTTGTCAACTTGTTTTAGTGGAAGGATAGATTTTCTTTCGAGCGATTAGACTCCGGTAGTTGAGGGTCGTGATCTCAACCATTGGAAGACTTTGTGGAATGAAGATCTCTTTCAAACTAATCCCTGACGGGGAGTAGCTAACCCGCTTGGGATGAACATGTAAGAGCCAATTAAATTCCAAGAATTCAGGACAAGGAATCCGAGGACGGATTCTCTTAAGGGGGAGAGAGTTGTAACGCCCCGATTTTCAGACAGTCAGGTACGCTCGACACGTGTGGGTTTCGAGCGTTAGGACTTTATTTTATTATTTCGTTTAATTAATTTATACGTGTTATATTAATTTCTATAAATTATGTTCAACATGATTACGTGAAAATTATGTGATACTCATTTCATTTGAGAATCCTTGTATGAATGGAATTTAATTGTTACATGAATTAATTGTCCTTAAGTGCTCATTTCCTTTTCTTTAAGGACTTAATTGCATGGAAATATTAGGGGACTAAAGTGATCATTTCCCAAACTTGATACACTTAATTGCATGATTTATGGAGTTGGAGGATTGCATCATAAATACCACATATTTCCCCAAGTGTATCGATATATGCATCTCTTCTACAACCATCATCTTCATTTCATGCCAATCATCTCATTTTGCTTTCATCCTCCACCGAACCAAAACCTCCAAAAAGGGAAGAGGAGATTTCATCAAATTCATCAAGTTTATCAAGAGAAATATGGTTTTGGGAGCTCATTCATCATGCTAGCTTCATCATCTTCTTCTTCTATTTTCTTTCAAGGTAGAGATGGAGATATATGATTTCTTGAATTAACATGTGAAGCTAGGGTTAAGATTCCTTTCATTCCATGAGTTGATATGATGCATATATTGTGATGTGGGGAGTGATTTATGTATGTATCACTTGAAATCATGAAGATTGGAGCTTGATTGCTCATAGGATTCTTATAGGTTTAATTGATGAATTTGGCATGATCAAGCATGAAACAAGTGTTGGTATTGTGTTTTATTGCACTTTAAGCATGTATATTTGTTTCATTCTATGAATTATAGCATAAGAGATTGAATCATGAGTGTTTGAGGAGATTTGGGTTTATTTCGTGCCTCCCCTGTTCTTCATCCTCTGTTTCTGCATCTACTGCGTAACGGGAACGGCCCTTCCCGTTCCCTTTGTAAATGGGGAACGACCGTTCCCATATTTTGAACATTTTGCTTGGCGGCGAGGGTGGGAACGCCCGTTCCCACTTTGTCTCACAAAAGGGAACGACCGTTCCCATCTTCGGGGAGCCGCTTCGGGACTGGGGAACGGCCCTTCCCATTTTGTACTAAAGTCTGGAACGGCCGTTCCCAAGCCACTGGAAGTGCAGAAAGTTTCTGCACAAAATTACATTTTTAGCCCCTCGTTCCAATGGCTTATTTGACCCCAAATTGCTATTATATGATTGATTATATGACGAAACAACATGTTATCATGCTACATTGTGTATTGCTCGATGTCTCGTGTATGATCACGCCGTGCGTCATTATATGAAATAATATGCTAGAATTGTGGTCTCATGCACGTACATTGTCCCGTTTCTTGTCCAGTTATTCTCCAGGGCGGAGATTGTGGATCATGAGCACGTTCACGCATTCACGAGTCGTGTGTCGCTTGTCAGGTGAGGTTTAATTTCTAGTTATATAGAACCCATATGACCTTTACGTGGGTTTTGGCCAAAGGTATTTATATTTATAATTTCATGAAAGTACTTATCATTTCAAGCATGTTATTGTTCATAAATCAAGCAAGTAGGTCATGTTACTATACACAAATCAAGCATGTCATGTCATCAAGCAAGTCATGTGTTCTCCTGGCCAGGTTCTCCTTAGGGAGGGCGCTGGACCGGTCCTCGGGCCGGTGATTGTCCGTCCAATCACAGGAAGAACAATACCGTATCGTGTTCGTGTGTTCTCTTGGCCAGGTCCTCCCTAGTGAGGGCGCTGGACTGGTCCTCGGGCCAGTGGTTGTCCGTCCAACCACAAGAAGAACAAAGGCCTATCGTGTGCATGTGTTCTCCTGGCCAGGTTCTCCTTAGAGAGGGCGCTGGACTGGTCTTAGAGCCGGTGGTTGTCCGTCCAACCACAGGAGAAACAACCCATTGTGTTACAAGCAAGCCATGTAGTGATTGCATGATTTCCATTCCATGAACGTGTTATATGACTACACTATTGCATGATTGCATGATAATTGAATTGTGTGATCACCTAATGATTAACAAGCAAGCAAGTATGTTTATCGATTGCATGAAAAGAACAAGAACTTAATATTGATAGTTGTATTCTCGGGCGAAGTTAGATTATTATTGAACTTGTATATTTATCTTTTATGAACCTTTACCCGAGAATATGACTTGCATGTTATCTGCGCTAATATATATTTAAACCCCTCACTCGGTCTTCACAGACTGACACCTCCACCTTTCAGGTTATTGCAGGTGCACGCTAGGCGGGAGTTGAGTCGAGTCGAGTCCCATTCATGTAGTCGTGTCATCCGTGGTTTGTACATTTAATTATTATTGTTATTGTTTTAAAGGAAGATGATAATGTATTGATATGTAACTTTAGAATATATTTTATTGGAAAATGAGAAATATCATGATTGGATAAATGGAATTATTTGTTAGAAATTAGTTTATGCTTCCGCTTTATCTTGTTGCATGTAGTAGTAATCCCGCCTAGCTTGTCGTGTATTGCATTGTCATCCGTTCGCTATAGGTTGGTTCATGTACGGATCGCCCATTTCGTATGTGGATTGACCTGTAGTGCGGGGGTGTGGCACCTCCACGTGTCCGGGGTGCTACACGTTGCCACTCCGCATTAAATGTGGATGGGACTGCATTTATGGCCGTGTCAGAAGGGGTCCGTTGCAGAAGACAAACAGTCACTTCATTCCTGAAGCTTGACCCTCGGATATTCAAAAAGTTCAAGGCTTGCTTCTCTGAAATTTTACAGTACGCTCAAGCGCTATTACAGAATTTGGGGGGTAAAATGATGAGACATAAAATCACGCTCGGATCAGCGTCGTCCACGTGTCGCCATCTACAGACTTAGAGCTTGGACGCTCGCATTCCTGGGCTCGGGGAACAACCCAGCCCATTCACTCATTGACTATGGATCCAGGCCCATGAGCCTCGGCCCATTCTTCGAGCGGGGGTTCCAACTGTCAAACCCGACGCGCATGCTGGGGGCCCTCAAAGCCATCCCTTCCTCAGGTAAGCACTTCACGAGGGTCCAGCCTTGTACACGCTCGGGTTATTGACGTTCGATGGACAGCTGCCGGGGCGAACCCCTTCGTGCGTCCCTACGAGCGTCACCAATGCTCGGGTAAGGTATACACCAGGACACAGGCATCCGTTCGTCTGTACAACATATCTAATGCCTTCCCAAACGCTCGACACTCGCCAACAACCTCTGACACAATGGCAGCATGCACCTCGTGCCTGACACGCGGCCCACTTTTCAGAGCCATCGCTTTCATACCGTCACAAATCGCCACGTGTTAGGGCAACACAGGTTTGGGATCACATGGTCAAATTACCCAAACCACCCTCATCCCTAACATATAAATAGAGGGAGACACATGCATTCCTCCCCAAGTCATCTTCTTCATACACACTGCACTTCCAAGTCTGGGCATATTTTCCTTCATTTTCTCCATCTTCCCAAGCTCTGCATTACCTTCACCATAGTTGCACCTTAGCTACATTCTGCACTCTTGCTGTTATCCTAGCTGGAAGAACCCACGCTCAAAAGGAAACCCAGTTCCTGAAGCTCAGTGCCTGTGATGGTCTTCCCTTCACAAACAAAATCTTTAAGTGTTGGTTGCATCTTAGGAATCCATTTCGCGTACCATCAATATATGCTTATTATATATTACATATTATGTAAACTTGTATTAATAATATATATTTTGTTATATATTATATATAATATATAATATATATTATATATAATAAAATATATGTAATACATAAATATAATATATGTATTTACATGTATTATATATATATATATATATATATATATATATATATATATATATATATATAAATATATATATATATATATATAAATATATATACTTGTGTATATATTATAAAATATAATATACCTATATATATTATAAAACATAATATAAATGTATAATATACGTGTACATATTATATATATACACTTATATATATTATTGTAATACATATATTATATATAATACATATATACATGTTTATATTATAAAATATTGTATACTTGTATAATATACGTGTATATATAATAGGGCGAATTACATCCAGGTACCCTCACAATAGGCGAAATTACATCCCAGGCACCTTTATTTAAAAAATTACATATTAGTCCCTATAGGACGTGTTTGGCTTGAAGTCCCTGACGGAAAAGGCCATTGTTCCCTGTTCTCAGTTTCAAATACTGCATATGCTAGTGGGTAAAGGCTATTGTTCCTGTCTAAACCTATGGCAGCCAATAACACACCTCAAAATTGTCCCTTAAAGTGTCTGGAACTTCAAGCCAAACACGTCCTACAGGGACTAATATGTAATTTTTGAAACAAGGGTGTCTGGGATGTAATTTCGCCTATTGTGAAGGTACCTGGATGTAATTCGCCCTGTATAATATATACATAGTTACATGTATTTTAATATATACGCATATTATAAGTTATATATTATGCACATGTATTAACAATATATATTGTTACATATTATATATTATATATAATATACATGTATAATATATGTGTATATATATAATATATACACGTACAAATATTATTGTAATACATATATTATATATAATATAAAATACAAGTATATATATTATATATAATGCATATATACGTGATTATATTATAAAATATAATATACATGTATAATATACGTGTATATGTAATATATACATAGTTACATGTATTTTAATATATACACATATTATAAGTTATTTATTAAACACATGTATTAAAAACATATATTGTTACATATTATATATACACGTATACTATGTTTTGTAATATAAACACATATATATGCATTATATATAATATATACGTGTATTTTATATTATATATATACGTATTACTATAATATATGTACATTATATTTTATAATACACACACACATATATATATATATTACACATAAATACATATATTATATATATATGTATTACACATATTTTATTATATATAATGTATATTATATATTATATAAAATATATAACAAAATATATATTATTAATACAAGTGTATATAATATATAATATATAATACGCATATATATTAAAATACATATAACAAAATGCATATTATAAATTAAAATATATAATATATGCGTGTATTACATATTATCTAAAATATAAAATACATATATTATATATCATAAATATATAATATATGAAATAAACGGATATGGACCAAAAATATAATAAAAAATAAAAAAATTAATGGATGAACAGTGATTTCCGTCAATTATTTGACGGAAGTCCTCAAAGTGACAAAAAATAAAAAAATAAAAATTACTACGGTACTAAAAAAATAAATTTTGAAAACCATGGGAACAAAAGTGATAATGGCACATTAGTATGGGACTAAAAATACATTTTGTTCTTTAGTTTATGATTGTTTTTTTACTTAACATGTATATTTTAACCAGTGTTTTGGAAATCGGACCGGACCGACCGGTCCCACCAATTCAACCCGTGACCGGTGCCGTGTCCGGTCCGAATCGGCCACCAAAACTGGCGTGGTTCGGACCAGTTCAGGGCCGGAAAAACCGACCGGTTAGTCGGCTGTTTTGGCCCTGATAACCGGACCGGACCGCCGGTTCGTTAAATATCCCTTGTTCCTTCATCTTTACCTGTCTGCACAAAATCTTCTTCCTCCATTTTTAATATCTTCATCCTCAATCTTTCACCCATTTGCATCAAATCTGGGTCTTGAGGATTTCATCAATTTGTCTCCTTCGAGTCTTTTGCTGATTAATTTCCATAATTTTTCTTCACTTGCTGTTTTTGTCCGCGTGAAAACTAAGGAAGAGGATGCGGTTGGGTTGTATTTTGGAGGATGGTGGCGTGGAGAAAAAATGAGGTAGAGATGCAGTACTTTTTCATTTGATATTTAATGTGTATTTGTAGTATGTATATATATATACATGTTTATACTTTTTCATTTAATATTTAATATTAATAATTTTTTTTATTCTATTACCATTATTTATTTATTTGTTCAACTTTAATAATTAATGTGCTTTTCTTATTTATCTTTTCTAATCTATTTTTACGTATAATTTAATATAATTAATATATATACATATAATAAAAATTATTATTATTTATTTATGACATCATACCGGTTCGACCAACCGGTAACCATTTATAAGGCTACCGAGTCGACCTCCGGTCCGATTTTAAAAATATTGATTGTAACTTGTATTAATAAGAAAGTGTTTACTTGGCCATTTGACTATGTAAATTGTAATGACATTAGAGAATAAACAGTAATTTTTTGTTATTTAATCCAAAAACTAGGGGGCCTAATTGCCTTGCATAATTTAAGAAAGATCAAGAGGATTTAATTAATTTTTGTTTAGAAATTAGGGGGCCTAATTGCTTAACATCATTTCTGGAAGGACTAGGTTGTAAATGAATAGAAAAATTAAGCATATTGTTTTCTAGCAATACATGTACATGCCTACTAAGCTTGCAACTTTTGATTCTAAATTCAAATTAAAACAAACAGAGAGCTGCTCCTTTATCCTCATTTTCATAGACATCCGGTTCCATATTTTTCCTTCTCACAATCGAAGAACAAGAAAAGCTCTTAAGTATCATAAGCAACACCACCGAACTCCATCTTCATCACCTCTCCGCGTGCGCCACGTTCATCGGTTCCTTTTTTTTGTTTCCTTGAATTCCAGCGACAACAAGGTAAAGGCAGCATCCTTAATCCTCTTTCCTATCTCGAACATGGTTGTGATGCTTTAGCCATCCAAGTAGTATTGAAGTAGTCTAATTAGTTAGAAATTTTGCAAGATATGATGGAAATGGAACATGAGATAGAGTTATATACTTGCTTACTGTAGGACTAGATTGGGAGATAGATTCCTTGACGAATTCATGACTTTGGTTAGTTTAAATTCTGAGATGATGAACGAGTTGATGAACTTTGTGATTCTGATAGTTTGGAAAGCCTGGATTATTAGTTCGTTTAACTGTTTATATGCTTAGGAGTGATGTACTTTTCATTTGACATGAGTTCTTGGTTTTTACACTTATGTGACAGCATGTCTGAACAGATTTCAAATATAAATTTCGAGCTCGTACGATGTCGTTTTCAAAAACTGATTTAGCTGGAGATTAATAACATATTAAAGTTCATATCTGCCAAATTTCGTAATTTTCCGAGCCCGTTTGATACCTCGAAAAAATCCCGAAAGATGCCGCAGTCCCCTGTTTTTGCCCTGTTTTCTGATCTGGAACAGCAGCTGAGCAGAGGGACTAAACCTTCGAATTTTGCAAAACGTTTTTACAGAGGAGCACCTATATGTGTTGGGAGTATACCTATTAAGTTTCAGAATTTTCCGACTTCGTTTCATATGATAAACAGACCGGTCTTTGAAAGGTGTCGCTGCAGCCAAGTTGCTGTATTGTTTGAACTTTGATAGCTTATACGCAGAGAATTCCGACGTAAATTCCGAACTCGTAAGACCTCAATTTTCAAAACTGTTTTTATTGGATATTCCTAGTATATTAAGGTTTATGTCCGTCAAATTTTATGTTAATCCGAGTCCATTTGATACCCGAGAAAAATTCGAAACGACTCAGCTGTCCCCTGTTTTCTGGTCTGGATTAACGGCTTGAGAAGATTGAGTAAATGTATGAATTTCTCAAAACTGTTTTACAGGGGTACTTATGAGTATATCCCCGGAAATTTTCTGATTAATCCGACTTCATTTGATAGGGTAACGGTAAACTTTTTGGAAATGTGTTTCTGCAGCGTTGATTCTGTTTTTCATTACTTTTGCTCTAAAATCTGAAATTTTACAGAAACAATTAGGGGTTGAGACCTATACCATTTGAAAGACATGGTTGTCTAGTTTACTATGAATTTTACAGTTCGTTAAAATACTTTCCGAGCAATAAGTTATGACGAATTTTCTACAACGTGTGCATGAATAAAGTTTCTGCACAAATGTGCTTGTATGAATGTTGCATGAACTCTGTTATCATGATTTCCCTAGCTCGTTTCCATGGTTTTTGCAGCACCTATTCCAAAATTTCAACCGTATACATGCTGATACAATTACATGTTTTAAGTACACTACGTGGCATTAATAATATATTTAGACATGTTCGCTCCATCTCATAACTCTTATTACATCCTATATCATCTCATTACATTCCGCTTCATTGCCGAGCGTCCTTATTTGGTCTTATTAGAGTCTAATGTCACCCGTACTTGTGTCATGTGTCCAGGTGATCCTCCCGAGGATCCGATCGTTTAGGTTGTCTTGTTCTCCTGCCCTTTTTGTCGAGGTCATCCAGGTGAGGTTATCTTCTTGCTACAACCTACATGAGTTGGTTTTGCTCCTCGCTTGTGGCATATTATATGTATATGTATATGTATACTGTAATAGATACGTGATTGACTACCATATTATTGACTTTATTAAAAGCGTATTGCAAACATCAAATGGGTTATACATATATGTTTTCGAGTGAGTTCATGACTTCAAACAAATGAAACGAAATTGTTTTACATGCATTGCATGAACGAGTGCTTGTCAAATGAATCCTCAATGGTTTATTTCCATTGGGAAGGGATCCGAGGCAACGTGTATGAGGTGATCCGGGCAGGCAACGGGCCGACGGAGAACCTAATCGCGACCTCTACGAGGACCCGTATTATCAACCGAGGTAGTTGATAATGCGCGTGTCTACTGTGACCTGTACGCCGAAGGAGCATAGTACCGAAATGGGCTATGACTCGAGTGTTATTGGACGTTAAGGGCCTAATTAACCCTTTCGTCACCCGGAGGAAGAAGGAAGGATTTCTTGTTATTGTTATTGATCGTGTTTGATTGTGGAGTAAAGGTTGGAGAATGGCATAACTCGGTGCCAAATTGATTGATTGAAAACCCTTAATTCGATATAGGCCCATTGTTCTTGAATCTAAAATGATTGTATCGATATTAGAAGATTAAAAGGGGACTATATCGGGTCAAGGTGATTGCACTGTATTGTATTGCATATCTCTTCTCCTGCATTATATACCTTTTATATTGTTCCTGCCTCACCAGTCACTCGACTGACCCTCTTTCTCTCTCTTTCTTGTTCCTTTTATTGGTTGCAGGTTGGAGTCGACTAGGCGGCGTTTGTGTCTAGTCCTTTTTCTTTAGAGTCGAGTTCAACTAGGATTACTGTGAGCCCGTACTTAACTTACTTTTGTTAATGGCATGTATAATAATGATATAAGTTGAATACTGTTATACTTTTGATAACTATGGCCAGTGCGGCCTAGCTGTAGGAGGTTTGTTTTGGCTCGTGTAACTAGCTTGTGTATATATGGTTATGAAGTTTGAACTAGCATGCTTTAAATATTATCGGTCCGTGATCACTGCTTGTTTAATGCTTTATTCGCTTCCTCTAGTGTATGCTTTCTCTGACGACAGTACGTTTAGTGCCGCCTAGTTAGTCGTGGGTCTTCAGTGTCTCCCGTTCGCTAGTGCTTGGTGTGTATATGGATTGCCCATTTCGTATATGTACTGTGTACTGGTGCGGGGAATGTGATGGCTCTACGTTCGGGGCGTCACATCCTTATGTGGTATCAGAGCTCTAGGTTCAAAACTGGAGCTCTAGTGTCGAGTTTATCAGTCCAAGTCGTTCGGCATAGGAACAACGTGCTTTCGTGTGCTTTCTTGTTTAAATTTAGTTGAATTGATTGAACTCTCTCTTATTTGTGTATTATGTCAATTAGTTTCATTCTAACCTCCATGCATACGTGTTATGTTTTGTTTAAAGGACAATGCCGCAGCATAGATGTTTGTGCGACCTTTATCCATCTCCTCCTCGTCACGAACAAAATCCACCTCCTGTTCAAGAGCAAGTTCCTCCTCCTCCTCCACCGCCGAATGCTAATGAAGCGTATGCTGCTATGTATCATTATTATCAAGGGCGAATGGAAACAGCTTATGAAAAATTCAAGAAGAATAATCCTCCTCAGTTCATCGGCACCACTGATGATATCCAGGCAAAACATTGGTTGAAGCAAATCACGAGGATCTTTGAGATTTGCCCTTGCTCGGAGGTTGAAAAGGCTAAATGTGCTATACATCTTTTACAAGATAGTGCTTATAATTGGTGGGAAGAAGTTTAGCTGAAACTAGATCAAGAAGGGATAGAAGTTACTTGGGAGGTTTTCACTCGAGAGTTTCGAGCCAATTATATTCCTCGTGTGGCTCAGGAGCGACGAGAAGCAGAGTTTATGGACTTAAAACAAGGTAATCATACGGTGGCCGATTACATCGCAGAGTTCAATCGATTGGCCCCTTATGCTAGGCATATTACGAGCGATGAGGCTCGTAAAAGTAATAAGTTTGTCAATGGGCTCCGCTATGATATTCGAAAGGAGCTGTTAGGCCGAAACGTAGATAGCTGGACCAAAGCTACCAGAAAGGCATCAATGATTGAGGCCCAATAGCACAGCTTCGCAAGGAAGGAGCTTATTTGACTCCAGGCTCGAGTTCAGGATCAAAAAGGCCTTCTTTTCACCAGGCACAACCCTCAGGGGCAATGAGAAGAAGCCACGGCCGCCTGGGGCACCATCCATGCCACCTCGCCGATTCGGGACACTTGCGTTACCGCCATGCACAGCCGGGGCACCTGCACCTAAACAAGGACAACCTAGATTTGATCTGTACAAGTATTGTGGAAAGCCTAGCCATTTGGAGAATGACTGTTGGTATAAGTTAAGAAAGTGCTTAGTTTGTGGCCATCCTGATCATACAGTGGAAACTTGTCCGAATAAGAAAAAGAAGCCAAAGCCAGTGATCTATGGGCGAGCTTACGCCCTCGAAGGTGAAGATCATGAAGCTCCTGAGATTGATCCAAATGCTGTGGTTAAAGGTATTATACACATACATGATACATGCATTCATACCTTATATGATCCGGGTGCTACACACTCGTTTATTGTGCATGATATAGTTGTTTCTTTGATTTTACCTGCTTTATGTGCTGAGGTGATGTTTGTTATAAGCTCACCTTTGGGAGGCCGTATAGAAACCGATCGTGTGTTTAAGAATTGTCCGGTGAGAATCGAGGGCAGTGTCTATCCAGCTACGTTGATTAAGATGCTAATGAAACGCTATGGGGTTATTCTCGGTATGGACTGGCTTTACGAGCATCGAGCATTAGTTGATTTCTTTAGAAAATGGGTTGTTTTGGGATCCAAAACGATTAAGGGTAAGAGATCGAATGAAAGTCCTTTCATTTCGATGATAGAGGCGAAGAAAATGGTCCGAGACGGAGCAACCGGATACATTGCGTACTTGTTGAATCAACCCAAGGATCAAGCTAAACTTGAAGAAATAGAGGTGA
The DNA here is from genome assembly GCA_037501455.1 of Lantana camara. Lineage (NCBI taxonomy): Eukaryota > Viridiplantae > Streptophyta > Magnoliopsida > Lamiales > Verbenaceae > Lantana > Lantana camara. The sequence goes on along the minus strand of CM074857.1, from coordinate 92,744,125 downwards.
TCAAGGAATTCATGGATGTGTTCCCTGAGTATCTGGGTACCTTACCCCCAGAAAGAGAGATTGAATTTGTGATTGACCTCTATCCAGGCGCCGAGCCACACTCAAAAACTCCATATAGGATGGCTCCAGCAGAACTTAAAGAACTGAAGACACAACTAGATGAACTCTTGGCTTGTGGTTATATTCTTCCGAACATCTCTCCCTGGGGTGCTCCAGTTCTTTTTGTAAAGAAGAAAGACGGCTCGTTACGCTTGTGCATCGATTATAGGGAGCTCAACCGGATGACGATCAAGAATAAGTATCCACTCCCTCATATTGAAGAATTGTTTGATTTATTGCAAGGATCGAGAGTTTATTCCAAGCTTGACCTAAGACAAGGATACTACCAATTGCGCATCAAAGAGAGCCACATTCCAAAGACAGGGTTCAATACTCGGTATGGACATTTCGAGTTTGCCGTGATGCCTTTTGGTTTGACAAATGCTCCAGCAGCTTTCATGGATATGATGCATAGAGTCTTCCGACCATACTTGGATAAGTTTGTCGTGATTTTCATCGATGATATCCTTGTAAACTCTAAGTCCAAGGAAGAGCATGCTCAACATCTCCAGATCGTACTTGAGACTCTTCGAGATCATAAGTTATATGCTAAATTCAGTAAGTGTGAATTTTGGATCGATAGAGTGGCGTTCTTGGGGCATATTATCTCCGGAAGCGGGATAGAAGTCGATCCTTCAAAGATCGAGACCGTGATACAGTGGGAACAACCTAAGAGTGTTTCAGAGGTTAGAACTTTCCTAGGTCTTACAGGGTATGACAGGAGGTTCGTTCAAGACTTCTCTAAAATTGCAGCTCCTCTCACTCAGTTAACGAAGAAGGATTCTAAGTTCGAGTGGAATGAATCTTGCGAGGCTAGCTTTCGGAAGTTGAAGAAAAAGCTGACCTCAACTCCGATCTTGACTTTTCCAGAAGGTTTAGAAGGTTTCACAGTTTATACTGATGCTTCAAAAGAGGGATTAGGATGTGTCCTTATGCAGCACGGTAAGGTGATAGCATATGCTTCAAGGAAACTTAAGCCTCATGAGCTGAATTATCCTACACATAACTTGGAGCTTGCAGCAGTTGTGTTCGCTCTTGCTAAGTGGCGTCACTACTTATACGGTACCACGTTCGAGGTTTTTACTGACCATCAGAGCCTCAAGTATTTATTTACTCAAAAGGAGCTAAATATGAGGCAACGCCGATGGATGGAGTTTCTTGAAGACTACGATTGCATGATCAAATACCATCCATGCAAGGCGAATGTTGTAGCAGATGCTTTAAGCAGAAAAGCGAATCTCTCAAGTCTTGAAGTTGGTTTGGGAAGTGATGAGTCTGATGTTCTAGTCCTTAGAGCTCGAGTGGAAAACATTTCAGTTCAACCAGTTTTAAAGCAAAGGATTATAGATTCTCAAGTTACGGATGCGTGGATACAAAATCAGATTGAGAGGTCCAAGATTGACCTGCAATCCCCATTTGGCTTTCATGAGACGGGTATCTTCAGATTCAAAACTAGAGTATGCGTTCCTCCAGAATTAAGATAAGAGATATTAAAGGAAGCACATAAAGCTGCTTATTCCGTTCATCCAGGTGGAAACAAGATGTATCGAGATTTGAAGCAAGCCTATTGGTGGCCAGGCATGAAGCGAGACATCGCCGAGTGTGTTAAGAAGTGCTTAACTTGTCAACGGGTAAAGGCGAAACATCAGAAACTGGGAGGTTTACTTCAGTCGTTACCTATCCCAACATGGAAATGGGAGCAAGTCACAATGGATTTTGTTTCAGGGTTGCTGAGGGCTCGAGGCGGTGTCGATGGTATTTGGGTGATAGTTGATCGCCTCACGAAATCGGCTCACTTTCTTAAGGTTCGGATGTCTGACAAGGTGAACAAACTAGCTGATCTTTATTGCAAAGAGATTGTGAGACTACATGGGATTCCGGTTAGCATCGTATCAGATCGAGATCCGAGATTTACGTCAAAATTGTGGCAAGACGTGCAGAAGTGCCTTGGGACTCGTTTGAATTTCAGTACCGCTTCGCATCCACAAACCGATGGCCAATCTGAAAGGTTAATTCGATATTTAGAAGATATGCTTCGGGCTTGCATTCTCGACCTTGGAGGCAAGTGGGACCAACATTTAACTCTTATTGAGTTTGCCTATAACAACAGCTACCAGGCCTCGATAGAAATGGCTCCTTATGAAGCGCTCTACGGTCGTAAGTGTCGATCTCCTTTATTTTGGGACTTAGATGAATGGAGATGGTCTGAAGACGGGATTGAAAGAACATACAAACCAAAAGTCATTCAAGAGGCTATAGAAAAGGTTAAAGTAATCCAGCAAAGAATGAAAGCAGCCCAGGATCGCCAGAAAAGTTACGCCGATCGAAGAAGACGTCACTTGGAGTTTGAAGTTAGGGAGAAAGTGTTCTTAAAAGCTACTCCGCGAAAGGGATTTGCGAGGATAGACAAAGGTGGAAAGCTCAGTCCTCGTTACTTAGGGCCGTTTGAAATTCTTGAACGAATTGGAGAAATCGCCTATCGTCTAGATTTACCCCCAAACCTTACTGGGATACATAACGTGTTCCATGTATCTCAGTTGAAGAAGTATCTTCCCGATGAGTTAGAGATTTTACGGGTGGAAGAGACACCTCTTGAATCAGACTTGACTTTTGTTCAGAGACCCGTAAGGATTTTGGACCGTAAAATTCGAGCATTAAGGAACAAGAGCATCCCACTAGTTAAGGTTTTGTTGCGAGATCAAAAGAACGAAGAAGCTTCGTGGGAAACTGAAGAAAAGATGCGGCGTTTACATCCCAAACTTTTCAATACCAATCAAGAGAATCTGAGGACAGATTCTTTTAAAGGAGGGGAGGTTGTAACACCCCATATTTCCGGAATAGGACAAGACAACGTTACATGTGAGTTTCGGAGTTACGCGTTTTATTTACTAAATTATAATTTCACGTTTTATCGAACTTAATTGCTTATTTATGAAATATGTGCTTATATGTGAAATTGTGAGGCCTTTGCATAATTTAAGAAAGATCAAGAGGATTTAATTAATTTTTGTTTAGAAATTAGGGGGCCTAATTGCTGAACATCATTTCTGGAAGGACTAGGTGGTAAATGAATAGAAAAATTGAGCAAATTGTTTTCTAGCAATACACGTACATGCCTACTAAGCTTGCAACTTTTGATTCTAAATTCAAATTAAAACAAACAGAGAGCTGGTCCTTTATCCTCATTTTCATAGACATCCGGTTCCATATTTTTCCTTCTCACAATCGAAGAACAAGATAACATCAGCTCTTAAGTATCATAAGCAACACCACCGAACTCCATCTTCATCACCTCTCCGCGTGCGCCACCTTTATCGGTTACTTTTTTTTGTTTCCTTGAATTCCAGCGACATCAAGGTAAAGGCAGCATCCTTAATCCTCTTTCCTTTCTCGAACATGGCTGTGATGCTTTAACCATCCAAGTAGTATTGAAGTAGTCTAATTAGTTAAAAATTTTGCAAGATATGATGGAAATGGAACATGAGATAGAGTTATATACTTGCTTACGGTAGGACTAGATTGGGAGATAGATTCCTTGACGAATTCATGACTTTGGTTAGTTTAAATTCTGAGATGATGAACGAGTTGATGAACTTTGTGATTCTGATAGTTTGGAAAGCCTGGATTATTGGTTCGTTTAACTGTTTATATGCTTAGGAGTGATGTACTTTTCATTTGGCATGAGTTCTTGGTTTTTACACTTATGTGACATCATGTCTGCGCAGATTTCAAATGTAAATTTCGAGCTCGTGCGATGCCATTTTCAAAAACTGTTTTAACTGGAGATTAATAACATATTAAAGTTCATATCTGCCAAATTTCGTAATTTTCCGAGCCCGGTTGATACCTCGAAAAAATCCCAAAAGATGCCGCAGTCCCCTATTTTTGCCCTGTTTTCTGATCTGGAACAGCAGCTGATCAGAGGGACTAAACCTTAGAATTTTGCAAAAATTTTTTACAGAGGAGTACCTATATGTGTTGGGAGTTTACCTATTAAGTTTCAGAATTTTCCGACTTCGTTTGATGTGATAAACAGACCGGTCTTTGAAAGGTGTCGCTGCAGCCAAGTTGTTGTATTGTTTGAACTTTGACAGCTTATACGCAGAGAATTCCGATGTAAATTCTGAACTCATAAGACCTCAATTTTCAAAACTGTTTTTACTGGATATTCCTAGTATATTAAGGTTTATGTCCGTCAAATTTTATGTTAATCCGAGTCCATTTGATACCCGAGAAAAATTCGAAACGACTCAGCTGTCCCCTGTTTTCTGGTCTGGATTAACGGCTTGAGAAGATTGAGTAAATGTATGAATTTCTCAAAACTGTTTTACAGGGGTACTTATGAGTATATCCCCGGAAACTTTCAGATTAATCGGACTTCATTTGATAGGGTAACGGTAAACTTTTTGGAAATGTGTTTCTGCAGCGTTGATTCTGTTTTTCATTACTTTTGCTCTAAAATCTATAATTTTACAGAAACAATTAGGGGTTGAGACCTATACCATTTGAAAGACATGGTTGTCTAGTTTACTAGGAATTTTACAGTTCGTTAAAATACTTTCCGAGCAATAAGTTATGACGAATTTTCTACAACGTGTGCATGAATAAAGTTTCTGCACAAATGTGCTTGTATGAATGTTGCATGAACTCTGTTATCATGATTTCCCTAGCTCGTTTCCATGGTTTTTGCAGCACCTATTCCAAAATTTCAACCGTATACATGCTGATACAATTACATGTTTTAACTATATTACGGGGATATACTCGATACATTCATAAGTACCCCTGTAAAAAAGTTTTGAGAAATTCATACATTTACTCACCCTTCTCAAGCCGTTAATCCAGACCAGAAAACAGGGGACAGCTGAGTCGTTTCGAATTTTTCTCGGGTATCAAATGGACTCGGATTAACATAAAATTTGACGGACATAACCCTTCATATACTAGGAATATCCAGTAAAAACAGTTTTGAAAATTGAGGTCTTATGAGTTCGAAATTTACATCTGAATTCTCTGCATATAAGCTGTCAAAGTTCAAACAATACAACAACTTGGCTGCAGTGACCCCTTTCAAAGACCAGTCTGTTTACCACATCAAACAAAGTCGGAAAATTCTGAAACTTAATAGGTATACTCCCAACACATATAGGTACTCCTCTGTAAAACGGTTTTGCAAAATTCTAAGGTTTAGTCCCTCTGCTCAGTCTGTACTTTCAGATCAGAAACCAGGATAAAACAGGGGACTGCGTCATCTTTCGGGATTTTTTCGAGGTATCAAACGGGCTCGAAAAATTACGAAATTTGGCAGATATGTACTTTAATATGTTATTAATCTCCAATTAAAACAGTTTTTGAAAAAGGCATTGCACGAGCTCGGAATTTACATTTGAAATCTGCGCAGACATGCTGTCACATAAGTAAAAACCAAGAACTCATGCCAAAAGAAAATTACATCACTCCTAAGCATATAAACAGTTAAACAAACCATTAATCCAGGCTTTCCAAACTATTAAAACCACAAAGTTCATCAATTCATTCGGTATCCCAGAATTTAAACTAGCCAAAGTCATGAATTCAACAAGGAATCTATCTCCTAACATGATTTCCACCATTTTTAAGTAAAATTTCATATAAGCTCTAGTAATAGACCAATTTTCACCAAACAATAATTGAATACACCATCCTCTCAGTCTTTAGGTAGAAAGAAAGAGGTGAAGGGAATACTTCTTACCTATTCAAAGAGAATTAAAAAGGTTGAGAGATGGTGGTGGTCTCGGCCGCACGTAGCAAAGGGAGAAGAAGGTGGCGATGGCGCTTGCTTATAATACTTAAGAGCTGAATGTTTTCTTGTTCTTCAGTCGTAAGAGAGGAAAAGAAACGGAACCGGATGTGTATGGAAATGAGAAGAAAAAGGGCAGCTCTTTGTTTGTTTTATTTAATCTGAATTTAGAATTGAAAGTTACAAGCTTAGTAGGCATGTACGTGTATTGCTAGAAAACAACTCTACTCAATTTTTCTATTTATTCACAATCTAGTCCTTTGGAAAAATTATGTTAAGCAATTAAACCCCCTAATTTCTAAACAAAATTAATTAAATCCTTTCTTTCTTAAATTATGCAAAGGCCTCACAATTTCACATATAAGCACATATTTCATAAAGGAGCAATTAAGTTCGATAAAATGTGAAATTATAAATTAGGAAATAAAACGCGTAACTCCGAAACTCACATGTAACATTGTCTTGCCCTATTTCGGAAATGTGGGGTGTTACAACCTCCCCTCCTTTAAAAGAATCTGTCCTCAGATTCTGTTGATTGGTACTGAAAAGTTTGTGATGTAAACGCCACATCTTTTCTTCAGTTTCCCACGTAGCTTCTTCGTTCTTTTGATCTTGCCACAAAACCTTAACTAGTGGGATGCTCTTGTTCCTTAATGCTCGAATCTTACAGTCCAAAATCTTTACGGGTCTCTGAACAAAAGTCAAATCTGGTTCAAGTGGTGTCTCTTCCACTGATAAAATCTCGGATTCATCGGGGAGATACTTCTTCAATTGAGATACACGGAACACGTTATGTATCCAAGTAAGGCTTGGAGGTAAATCCAGACGATAAGCGGTTTCTCCAATTCGTTCAAGAATTTCAAACGGTCCCAAGTAACGAGGACTGAGCTTTCCTCCTTTGACTATCCTCGCAAAGCCTTTTCGTGGAGTAGCTTTTAAGAACACTTTGTCCCCAATTTCAAACTCCAAGTGACGCCTTCTTCGATCGGCTTAACTTTTCTGACGATCCTGGGCTGCTTTCATTCTTTGCTAGATTACTTTAACCTTTTCTATAGCCTCTTGAATGACTTTCGGCTTGTATGTTCTTTCAATCCCGTCTTCAGACCATCTCCATTCATCTAAGTCCCAAAATAAAGGAGATAGACACTTACGACCGTAGAGTGCTTCATAAGGAGCCATTCCTATTGAGGCCTGGTAGTTGTTATCATAGGCAAACTCAATAAGAGTTAAATGTTAGTCCCACTTATCGCCAAAGTCAAGAATACAAGCCCGAAGCATATCTTCTAAATACCGAATTAACCTTTCAGACTGGCCATCGGTTTGTGGATGCAAAGCGGTACTGAAATTCAAACGAGTCCCAAGGCACTTCTGCACGTCTTGCCACAATTTTGACGTAAACCTCGGATCTCGATCTAATACGATGCTAACTGGAATCCCATGTAGTCTCACTATCTCTTTGCAATAAAGGTCAGCTAGTTTGTTCAACTTGTCAGACATCCGAACCTTAAGAAAGTGAGCTGATTTCGTGAGGCGATCAACTATCACCCAAATACCATCGACGCCGCCTCGAGCCTTCAGCAACCCTGAAATAAAATCCATTGCTCCCATTTCCATGTTGGGACAGGTAACGGCTGAAGTAAACCTCCCCGCTTCTGATGTTCTGCCTTAACCTGTTGACAAGTTAAGCACTTCTTAACACACTCGGCGATGTCTCGCTTCATGCCTGGCCACCAATAGGCTTGCTTCAAATCCCGATACATCTTGTTTCCACTTGGATGTACGGAATAAGAAGCTTTATGTGCTTCCTTTAAGATTTCTTGTCTTAATTCCAAAGGGACACACACTCGGGTTTTGAATCTGAAGATACCCATTTCATCAAAGCCAAAGGGGGATTGCGGGTCAATCTTGGCTCTCTCAATCTGATTTTGTATCCACATATCTGTAACTTGAGAATCTATAATTCTTTGCTTCAAAACTGGTTGAACCGAAATGTTAGCCACTCGAGCTTTAAGGACTAGAGCCTCGGACTCATCACTTCTCAAACCAACTTCGAGACTTGAGAGATTCGCTTTTCTGCTTAAAGCATCTGCTACAACATTCGCCTTGCCTGGATGATATTTGATCGTGCAATCGTAGTCCTCGAGAAACTCTATCCATCGACGTTGCCTCATATTTAGCTCCTTTTGAGTAAATAAATACTTGAGGCTCTGATGATCAGTAAAAACCTCGAACGTGGTACCGCATAAGTAGTGACGCCACTTAGCAAGTACGAACACAACTGCTACAAGCTCCAAGTCGTGTGTAGGATAATTTAGCTCATGAGGTTTAAGTTTCCTTGAAGCGTATGCTATCACCTTACCATGCTGTATAAGAACACATCCCAATCCCTCTTTTGAAGCATCAGCATAAACGGTGAAGCCTTCTAAACGTTCTGGCAAAGTCAAGATCGGAGTTGAGGTCAGCTTTTCCTTCAGCTTCTGAAAGTAGCCTCGCAAGATTCATTCCACTCGAACTTAGAATCCTTCTTTGTTAACTGAATGAGAGGAGCTGCAATTTTAGAGAAGTCTTGAACGAACCTCCTGTAATACCCTGCGAGACCTAGGAAACTTCTAACCTCTGAACCACTCTTAGGTTGTTCCCACTGCATTACGGTCTCGATCTTTGAAGGATTGACTTCTATCCCGTTTTCGAAGATAATATGCCCTAAAAACGCCACTCTATCTCGATCCAGAATTCACACTTACTAAATTTAGCATATAACTTATGCTCTCGAAGAGTCTCAAGTACGATCTAGAGATGTTGAGCATGCTCTTCATCGGACTTAAAGTATACGAGGATATCATTGATGAAAATCACGACAAACTTATCCAAGTATGGCCGGAAGACTCTATGCATCATATCCATGAAAGCCACTGGAGCATTCGTCAAACCCAAAAGGCATCACGGCAAACTCGAAATGTTCATACCAAGTATTGAACCCTGTCTTTGGAATGTCACTCTCTTTGATGCGCAATTGGTAGTATCCTTGTCTTAGGTCAAGCTTGGAATAAAATCTCGACCCTTGCAACAGATCAAATAATTCTTTAATATGAGGGAGTGGATACTTATTCTTGATCGTCATCCGGTTGAGCTCCCTATAATCGATGCACATGCGCAATGAGCCGTCTTTCTTCTTTACAAAAAGAACTGGAGCACCCCAGGGAGAGATGCTCGGATGAATATAACCACAAGACAAGAGTTCATCTAGCTGTGTCTTTAGCTCTTTAAGTTCTGCCGGAGCCATCCTATATGGGGTTTTTGAGTGTGGCCCTGCGCCTGGATAGAGGTCAATCACAAATTCAATGTCTCGTTCTGGTGGTAAGGTGCCCAGATGTTCAGGAAACACATCCGTGAATTCCTTGATCACCTCTATTTCTTCAAGTTTGGCTTAGCGAGCCTTCACCATTCACGATAACACGATACCCGCAGCGTTAGGATTCTAGAGGTGGCTCCTATGGGTTCAGGAGGTGGCTCCCACACATGTAGCACTTTGCCCCGCAGGTTCAAGAGGTGGCTCCCATGTGCGTAACACATTGTCCCGTATAGCACTTAGCTCCTGAGGCTGACGAGCGGTACACGATAACACGATAATCACGATATATGCATTACTTTGCATAATCATGACATTAACACGATAATCACGGTACGCGCATTGCTTTACACGACTATGGCATTAATCAAGCTACACGCATTGCTTTGCATGGGCCTGACTTGCTTTGCTAACAGGTGACACGACGATTCAAGAATGCGTGAACCTTTCCAAATGCGAAGATTTTGTTGACAATCACCCTGAAGTTTGCATACATCTCGTTGATTGTCTCTCCATCCTTCATCTGGAATATTTCGTACTGGTGGTTCAGCACTCTCTCTTGTCTAACTTGAGATGAACCTTCATGAGTGATCTGCAACATCTCTCACATGTCTTTGGCTCTGTCACAAATACTAACACGATTGTACTTACTTTTGCATAGTAAGCAAGATAGGATGTTTTTGGCTTCAACATTCATTGAAATCATTTTCTTATCTTCAGCGGTAAACTCATGTTTCTGTTTGGGAACTTTTGTACCACCTTCATCTTTTAGAGGTACTTTTGCACCTTCTGTGACAATTTCCCATAGATCATAATCAATGGAGATAAAAAATACTCCTCAATGTGGTTTTTCCATGTGGTATAGTTTGAGCCATCCAGTAGGGGAGGTCGAGTGTCTGACACCCCCTCAGCATATGTCTCATTTTCAGACTCCATTGGACCGTTTACACTTGGTTGTTAAACCAAACGTAACTTTGAGTACCAGGCTCTGGTACCACTTGTAGATCAAGAGGGGGGGTGAATTGATCCTTAAAAGAATTGATCTTTAAAAACTCTTTTGCACACAATGATTGCTTAATCAATCATACAAAGCTAATCAAGCTCATTCACAGATATCAGAGTTGAGTATTGGCTTGAATTAGACTTTTTCAATATCTCAGTTGTTATCAGTGGTACAAACTTTGTACCAGTCAGAGTGATACTTTCACAGCTCCAAGATTTAATAGATGATAAGTTCAATAACAACAAAGCTTGGATAACTCAGTAGCTCAACAAATGAGCTGATCAGCAAGATAAAATATCAGAGCATCTCAGAGGTTTAGCTCAAAATAACAACCATAACACAAAGCTCACACCAAGATATTTTATCCACTTTATGCTTGTGTATTCAGGTAACTCTTTCACAGCACAGAGATGTCAAACAATGCAAATCAAGAGAGTTACTGATGCATCAGATATCAGCTCAACAAAGAGCTAATAAGTCTCAATCTCAGATAAAGAAAGGTATGAACAAGAGACAAGATATTTATAGAGGTTTGGCCCCCTAAGGTTGTGAAAACATGAACCAAAGAGATTAATCCTCTACCTAAGGTTGTTAAGCTTAGGATTCTCAACGGGTCACTTGGATAAATGATAGTTTACAAAATACAACACAAGACAGAGTCCGCCGAGTACAACAGCAACACCACCGATACAATCGAGACCAGGCTCCGAGATTCCCAAGCTTCACGCATACATTACCCACCAGAGCAAACACAACTCTCCATAGGTGTACACAAAAAAGTAGCTGCTAACAAAGACTTGAAAGAAATCATTTTCTTGTGTTGATTTGAAAATTCAAACTGGGCACATCTCCCAAGACTGGTTTGTACCAGTTCAGTCCTTAAGAAATTAGATGCAAGTAGGAGAGTGTGAGGCTTCATAAAATATCCGTTAGAGACACCTGCATGAGAAGTTTTTCAAATCAATTTAAATTCAAGAATAATGTTATTCTAATCCTTGAAACCTGTGCAGCATATCTCAGCTGATTTGTTCTTGGGTGATCTGTTGGAATGATTCGTTCCAGCAAATTTTCCTATGCAACACTTTTGTTGATCATATCAAAACATTTGAATGTTCAACAAAAATAACACCAGAGCACCTATTATCACCAGTCCAATGGAGAATTCCATTAAGGGTAATCCCACATGGAAATATGTAACAAGGAACGCATGAATCCCTAAATAACCTCCTACCATTATGAACCCCAATGATGAAAATCTCACTAGACACATTAATTTCATGCCCAAGACCGAGAAACATGTATGTAATTACAAGATGTACAACCTTGTATTCATTTGTGGATTTACTGAAGCAAAACCATACACCACATCACTAATATGCTCAGCAGTACTAACATCCGGAAGCAACAAGCGTTCACCCAACAATGGGTTGATAATACAACCAGCAGTAGTTACGATGCGCCCTTACCCGTCCCCATGTCTGCTTTTCTCCGCCAAAAACCCAAGAAGTTGGCTTTGCCAACACAACATTAGGGCCGTCCCTTTTATTCTACTATGCTGACCTCGGCCTGGGCTGGCTTTTTGGGAAGCCCGTTCCCACCGCGCTCACAGCCCAGCTGGCCTGCTAGCGATAGTGGGAATTCTCATGTTCCCTAGTTAAAGACTTGCAAATATACACAATAACCTCCACAAGCCGTAGAAAACATAGAGTTTGACATGAATCTCTAATTATTTAAAGAGAATTTCAGCAAGTTAAGGAGGTACGAGTCCGACCGTGAAACTTTCAAAGGACCAAGATGTTCCAGATGAGATAACAACTCGACGCAGATGTTCCCGATTAGATAATAGAGAGAAAACTTTGGGGAGTGATCCGACGTGATGTTCGACAAAGCATATAGGAGGTGCCGATCAAGAAAACATCAAAAGAGGAAGATTTGGTGAAGGTCGACAGAGATAATAGAGAGAACATCTCAGGGAGTGATCCGATGTGACATTCGATAGAGCATATAGGAGGTGATGATCGACAAAACATCAAAAGAGGAAGATCTGGTGAAGGTCGCCAGAGATAATAGAGAGAACGTCTCAGGAAATGATCTGATGTGACATTCGACAGAGCATATAGGAGGCGACGATCGACAGAATATCATAAGAGGAAGATGTGGTGACTGTCGACAGAGTGTCATAGAGTTCACGGTCGACAGAACATCACAAGAAGGTAGATCCAACGGAGTTGAGGTAACAGTTGACGGAGTATTACAGAAGATGATGGTCGACAGAGCATCGCAAGATCCCGACAGCCTAACGGGGCTGAGGTGATGGTCAACAGAGCGTTTGTGTGACACCCCATGTTTTCAACACTGATCAGGTATGACGTTACGAGTGAGGTCAGGCCGAGTGTTACGTGATCTAATAATTTAATTATGTGATTTAAGTGTTTTTACGTGTTTTAATTACTTGTTCGTGTGATTTAATTGCAACTACATGTGTATGTGTTTAATTATTTATCTGAATTTAATTGCAATGTTACACACACAAACACGCATATTTCCTTTCCTCGAGCCTCGCCATTTTATCCCTCGTAAATTCCCGAACCCATTATTTATCTTTTTATTTAAGTTTGAAGTTTATTTTCAAACCCGTATTTCAATTTGAACCTAAACCACACGACAATATCCTAGCACTCAAAATATCTAACCGCGTGTGATATGGATGGAGATAGGGTGTATCTTCATATCTCTCTTGATACACCATATCTCCGTCCATATCAACGTGGCCCCACACCTTTGACCAACACACACCCTCTCTCTCTCTCTCTCCCCCTACCTCTCCCGAGACCAGCCCCCCTTTTGCTTCTTCTTTCATTTCTTTCCTTTTTCTCCTTTCTTCCTCATTTTTCTTTCTTTTCCTTCTTCCTGCTTCCTTGCTCTAACCAACCGACACCACCATTGCCATGCTCCATCACCGCCCGACGCCGTCTCCGTACCGCCGGCAAACACCAGCTCCCATTTCCGACCACCACCGTCACCTCGCCATCGAAGAATCACCACCACCGTGCCTCGATTTCTCTAGTAAAACCCTTGCCCTGCCCCTCAACTCCGACGGCTCCATTAGCTGCCAGCATCAATCACTGCAGAAAAACCGTTTCTTTCCCTATTTCTCTTTCTCCAGCAGCTTCGCCAGGAACAACCACCATGCCTTGTCACAGCCACCACTGCAACCTCTTCTCCGGCAGCCTTTTCCAGTCGCCATCACCTTCGACTTCGTATTCAACCCCAGCTGCTGCTTTTCAACTGTAAAACCCCAACTCTGCATATTTTATTGTAATTAATTGCAATTAGAGTGTTGTTTTGATTAATTATTTCAGTTTTGGGCTTAGTCAGATGTGCTTTTAGATGAATATAATGTATAACTGTTGTAAATTAGATTTGATTATTGAATGCGGTGGTTTATGATTTATGGCTTTACATGTACTGTATATATATTACCTACATGGATGTGCTGTGTATGCCTAGTGGGAGGTATGTATGCTAATTCTTGAATTTATTTAGGGCGATGAAAACATCATTTAGTATGAATTGATAAATTTGTGTATATCCGTGTTAATGTTATTTTGGTGAATTGGTAATGTAATCCTTATAATTAGAGTTGGGCTCTAATTTAATTAAAATTCTTATATACACTTGTAGTTGTTTGAGCTCGGAATGATGTTAAAACATTTAATGACTAAATTGTTTCTAAACTGTGTTAGTTGGTGGTGATAGGTTTAATTTGTGTTTTGGTACGGTGTTGCGGTGCCTGCTGTTTTTGTATATATATATATACTAGTGTATGTCCCGTGCTATGCATGGTAATAATATATAGTATCTAATTTATAATATTAGCTATAAATATATAAATGTATTAGTTCACTACGTGAAATTTAATAACAAATATAAAAATATATAATTCTAGTCGATTAATTATTAAACATATAAATCAAACATACAAAATAATACAAAAATGACTAACACAGACATAATGTAGTTAATGTTCAAGTAAATTATTTAGATTGAAGAAACAGTAAATATAATAAAATCTTTAGTAAGCCATAAATTAATCAATGAAATACAAATGTAATGAAATTATAAATACGGAATATGATAATAAATATTTGAGACAAAAAATAAAGATCACATGGGTAATATGCTAATAACAATAAATACATAGATATAAATACATAATTATAATTGAACAAATCAATGTATAAAATTACCTTTTCACAATCGGTACTGATGGGTCCGGAAATGGATGGATCCGAATCCGATCACTTTACAATTTGTATTTGTGGAGGAAACCACCGGAGCTTCGCCGGAAACGTGAAAGGGGTTCTACCTGTTGGGACAAGCACAAGGAAAGTCAGATGGCCAAGCTGGGGGAACTGGGGGTGATACCCAGTTTGGCTCTCCGACGCTCAAGTCAGTTCAGTGTATGAAGAGAAGTGTAAGTTCAGTCACAGTTGCAGAGGTGAAGAAAGCTTACCCGTGTAGAAGATGACTTTGGCTATTTATAGTTGAGGGTCAAGGGCCCTTTGGTCATTTGCCTCAAGTGGTCCTGGCCGAATGTTGCCCTAACACGTGGCGCTGTGAGAGAGAAACCTAGGAGGAATCTTCTGCAAAAGTGGCCGAAAGTTAGTGCTGGCAACAGTGGCAGGTGCGCGGGCATGTACGTTGTGTCAGAGAGCCATTTGGGCGGTTGGTGACGAGGGCTTGAGAGCGCGCTCGTGACAACCTGGAGTACTGGAGGCCAAGATATCCGCTGAGGGGGATGAAGGCTCCAGTTCAAGTGACGAGCCAAAGGGGAGGCCGCTCTGAGGGAGTGTGACGCTCGAAGAGGGCTCCTTTGGCATGTGGGCGTACCAACCGTTTAGTTTGTTGGACGCTCGTGGGAGTGATAGCGCTCGTGGGGCTTAACTCTAGAAGTAGGGTTGCGTTCGTTGACTTAGCGCTCGTGAGCTGATGGGTGCGCCCTTGGTGGCGGCTGGCTTAGCGCATGGCTTAGCGCTCGTGCGCTGATGGGTGCAGCCTTGTGGAGACAGATGTCATCATCTCGGTGATGCCACGTGTCTTGATGTGGGACGATCGTATTTTGACCCCATCATTTTGCCCCCCAATTCTGTAGTCCTTAGTGATAAGGACTGTAGAATTTTATCACGCTCTATCTCTCGTTTATAGCGCTCGTGTAAAGCTTAGCGTGTTGAGCAATTTTTCCTCTGATGGCGTCATTAATGCGGTCTTTTCAACCGACCGCTCGTAACAGTTCCGCATTAAATGTTTGTACTATTCTGAAGCCCTTGAATCGTCAGAGCATTAAATGCGGGTGCGCGTGGGGCGCGTGAGCATTGGGAAGCATGTGCCGGTTCCGTAAAGTGGGCGGTTTCCTAGGCGGGAAATGATTACCATTTTGAATTAATTGCCGAAAACGGTACCAACTCCCATCCCTATAAATAAGGGATTCTGAGATCTTGTCACTCTTTACGCATTCAAAACTTTCAAGTATCCTCTGCAAGAAGAATTCTCTCGCATCTTCAACCTCTTCTCCAGTTTTATCCAAAGCTTTTCAAGGTAAATCTCCCTTGTAACTTTCTAACTTTGCTAACCGTAGATTTGGACTTTAGGATTTCATAACCCCTTAGATTTTCGCCTTTCTGAACCTTAATCTTTTCCCAAGAAAAAACTCCCAAATCCTCAGTTTCTGCCATGGCCGACCAACACATTGAAGAATTTGCCCGTGAAATCCAAGAGATGGCCACTGAGAGTTCTTCTTCCCATGATTCCCCCAGAGATGAAGAATTGGGGGCAGCGGTGATGGCTATGGAAGATAGAAACCCAGGCGGAGTGGATCCTCTTTTTGAGGAGATGGATCTGGTGATGGAGGCAGAACGGCAAGGGACTGTTCTCCCCATAACTCAAAGTGCCACACATCCCCACCGCCATACCGTGACCGTGGCGGTTGCAAACCCGCTTCCAGTGGCGGAAGCCGTAACCGGGCCTTCAGAAAGGGCCCGTGACAAGGGTAAAAGTAAGAAAACCCAAAAATCCAAGGGACCCAACGAGGGCGAAGGGTCAGGCTACCAGGCAACCGAGCGCACGCCTGATGAGACTCCCAGCACTGTCACCGTGGGAGATGTAAAAACAATGATGGCCCCCATTTACTGGGACGAGCGGTACACGTGGAGAATCCCCCAAAGCCACGAGCGTGCAAATAATCCGCCCCCTGGGGAGATGGCAGTGTACGTGGACACCGTGCGCTCAGGAGGCCTGAGGTTCCCTATCTCGGTCTCAATGGCCCATTTGCTGAATGACCTGGGCTTGTGTCCATCCCAAATAGTGCCCAATGGCTTGGCCCTCTTGACGTGCTTCATTATCTTGATGAGGAGTATGGGTTACGAGCCCTATTTGCGGAACTTCAACGCCCTTTTCCAAGTGGTCAGCTCATCCCGCTCATCCCCCGAGGCCGGTTTTTACTATGTCCAAGCGAAGGCCCATATGAAGCTGATCAACTCGCCCTCGAGCACTTATGGCATTGACTGGAAGGAGAAGTTCATCTTTGTCAAGGCTCCAGCAGGAGAGGGCTTTGGGGTGATTACGGAATGGGGCTCGTATTCAAAGAGCCGTCTGCCACATGCACTCCCCAAAGATTGGGCCAAAAGCCTAGCAACAACCCTGAGGGACGAGGGTCACCTTATACAAGCGAAGGACTGGATAGATGATGCAGAACTTATGTTCTTGTGTGGTCTTTCCAACGACCCTTACTTCCTTGACAACCCTCCGGCTCGTGACATAGAGAGAGACGGTTAGATCTTTAGGGCACTAACTTTAG
The DNA here is from genome assembly GCA_037501455.1 of Lantana camara. Taxonomy (NCBI): domain Eukaryota; kingdom Viridiplantae; phylum Streptophyta; class Magnoliopsida; order Lamiales; family Verbenaceae; genus Lantana; species Lantana camara. The sequence goes on along the minus strand of CM074857.1, from coordinate 92,727,039 downwards.
ATAGGAATAAATACTAACTTCTTTTCTGTGCTTGCAACTTGTAATCTGAGTATATGATCTGAATATTCCTAACCCTTGTAAATTTCACTCTTGCAGGAGTCGCTATCTTAGAAATGGCTGGCGGAATCAGACAAGCGGCTCGTTTTGCCCATGCGAATAGGAACCAAACCCCTCAGGGGAACCAGCAGCGAGAACAACAACGACCCCGTAACCGCAACAACCGCGGGGACGCTCGTGACGGCGCGAGTTCGAGCGCCCAACCTGAGGTACAACCCCCTCGTGGCCGAGGGGAACGCAGAGTGGTCAGCAGGGAGACCAGAGGGCGGTCTTCTTCAGAAAGAGCGGGCGACGCTCAACCCCCCATCCCTGCAGAACAGACGAGGCGGCCAGTGACTACCCTGGCGATAACGGAAACTTCTCCGAGCGCAAATAGACCTTCCCGCAAGAGGAAGAGGATGCCTGACTCTGCCGCAATCAAGGGCAAAGACAAACAGGTTGTTGAGGGCCCCCGGGGCGAGGGGGAAACTTCCTCTTCTGAGGAAGAACATCTGTGGGAGTTCCCCCGTCGAGGGGATAGAGACTTTTCAGGCGCCACCGACGGGGGGGCAGTTTTGCTGAGGCCTGGCACGGTCGCCCAGGCTGTCACCGAGAATTTGTACAGCAAGGCTCAATTCTCGGCTGACCACCGGCACCTCTTCAGCGAGTCCGTGGAGAAGGTGACCCTCGATGCGGCCCAAGCGCTAATTTCCGTAAGTAAACATTCCTTGCATTCCTTCTCTTCTTTTCTGTAAATCACCATTTTTATTTGGCTAACACTTTTCCTTTCGTTTATGCAGCAAGTTCTTCCCCGGCTCAAAAATGTGCAAATGCGAGCCTCCATCTATGCTGACCGGAAGGCTAAATATAAGAAGATGGCTCGTTCCAACGATCCGGCTCAGATTCAAGCGGAGCTGGATGCTGAAGTTGCTAAGTACGAGTCCCTCAAGGGCTTGTTCGAAGTAACTGAGGAAGAATTGGGGAAGCTGAAGGAAGATTTTTTAGCGGTTGACGGCGCTCGAATTCGTTTGGGCAACGAGCTGGCCCAGGCCAACGAGCGTTGCCAGAAGGCCGAGGCAGAGAGGGAGGACTGGAAAGCGAGGGCTCTGGAGGCCGAGAGGAAATTTGCCGATACCATGAATGAATGGCCTCGAAGCATGGAACGTGCAAACAAGGAGGCCTTAATCAAATTCTGCCATTCGAAGGCCTTTAACTTTGCTGCTTCCTTGCATTGTTTGGAAGAGGCTCAGAAGGCTTTCAACTTGGCCATCGATCAGGGCATACACAAGGGGCTAACGGACCCCTCCATGAAAGAGGCAGAGGGCACGGGGCTCATGTTCAATGAGCGCTGCGAGGAGGAAGATGACGAGGGCGACAACCCTGCTGATTCCATTGCGGAGCCTGAGTATGAGTTTTTGGTCAAGCTCCTCCAGGATGAGTATATGGACGCTCATCCGGCGGGTAATGCTGCCTCATCCGCTCCAAACGACGATCCTGTGGATGAGCCCCAAGCACCTATCTTGGAGGAGGCCCCGATTCCAATTGCTGAAGATGCCAACGCTCCCGCTCCAGATGATCATGAGCCCAACGACCCGCAAGCCCATCAACAAGAGCCTGAGGGCCCAGTCCATGGCCCAGTTCATGGCCCAATCCTGGTGATTGTTGATGAGGACATCGCTCCAGCTGCTTGAAGCTTTCCCTTTATCAATTCCTTCTGTATTTGCCTGTTTTTCTGCTTTTCTGTCATTTTCTTCTTTTGGGGACAATATTTCCTGGGCCCTTGAGCCCTTTGCTTTGTAATAATTTTTGCAGCAATGAATAAATATTCCTTTTTCATGCCTTTGTTGTTCTTCTCGTCCATTTATAATAAGACTGTGTAGCATACTCCTGTGAATGTTTTATTCCTTTGATGCAATGAAAATTTATCTAAGTCTTGAGCGATCGTGGGGGTCTTATTGTGAGATTGCCCCTACGCTCAAGACTTGTATAAATTTTATTTTTGCTCTTGAAAATTTGTCTAAGTCTTGAGCGGTCGTGAGGGTCTTATAGTGTGATTGCCCCCCGGCTCAAGACTTGTATAAATTTCTGCCTTTGTAAATTTGTCTAAGTCTTGAGCGATCGTGAGGGTCTTACTGTGAGATTGCCCCTACGCTCAAGACTTGTGTAAATTTGTCTAAGTCTTGAGCGATCGTGAGGGTCTTACTGTGAGATTGCCCCTACGCTCAAGACTTGTATAAATATCTTCTTTTGTAAATTTGTCTAAGTCTTGAGCGATCGTGGGGGTCTTATTGTGGGATTGCCCCTACGCTCAAGACTTGTATAAATTTTATTTTTGCTCTTGAAAATTTGTCTAAGTCTTGAGCGGTCGTGAGGGTCTTATAGTGTGATTGCCCCCCGGCTCAAGACTTGTATAAATTTCTGCCTTTGTAAATTTGTCTAAGTCTTGAGCGATCGTGAGGGTCTTACTGTGAGATTGCCCCCGCTCAAGACTTGTATAAACTTTTGCTTTGGGAGAATTTGGCTAAGCCTTGAGTGTGTGCGAGGGTCTTACTGAGTGGTTGCCCTCGTTCAAGACTTGCGACATTCTTTCCGCCCTTGGGGGGATTTTGCTAGGTCTTGAGTATTTATGAGGGTCTTACTGAGTGGTTGCCCTCGTTCAAGACTTGTGCAATTCCTATTTGATTCTGAGGTCATCGTTCGAGCGCTCTGGCTCTTGTCGTTTTCTTGGTTCTGCAGGAAATCCCCTTTTCGAGCGCAAGGCGTTTTAAGAAACGACCAAGGCCTACTAGGACTTTTTCTGTGGTAGATCCCGTTTTCGAGCGCAAGGCGTTTTAATAAACAACCAAGGCCTACTAGGATGCGTTCTTGTAGGAGATCCCGTCTTCGAGCGCAAGGCGTTTTAAGAAACAGCCAAGGCCTACTAGGATCCGTTCTTGTAGGAGATCCCGTTTTCGAGCGCAAGGCGTTTTAAGAAACAGCCAAGGCCTACTAGGATCCGTTCTTGTAGGAGATCCCGTTTTCGAGCGCAAGGCGTTTTAAGAAACAGCCAAGGCCTACTAGGATTTTCTTCGCAATCTTCTTCCAACTCACCTGCTTGGTTGTGAGCGTAACCAGTCCATCCTTATGAGGGCGTCCCCCCATTCGGAGTAGAGTGCTGGCCAGCGTAACCCATACGAGATAACAGCATACATATTGGAATGAGTTGCCAACCACGCTCGCAAAGACGAGGGACGTGGGACTTATTCATTCAAGCAACCAAAGAAACAGGAATATTAAAGAAATTAAAAAGATCATGTCATCGCTTACTTGTATTTGGAAGTACATAGAACCCGTCAAAGAGGGTTGTTACATCAGGGTTTGCAAAGAGCTGTTAAACATAAAACCGCCGGAGGTTACATGCATTCCAAGGGCGAGGCAAGCGCTCACCTTGAAGTGTCTCCAGGGTGTAAGTGTTGTTAGCTCTGAGTTGTACGACTTTGAATGGGCCTTCCCAATTGGGGTCCAACTTGCCCACGTGCCTGGATACTTCCACTTTCTTTAAGACCAAATCTCCCAACTGGAAAGTTCTTTCCTTTACACGCTTGTTGTACTGTTGGGCCACAGAGGCTTTATAGTGGTGGATCTTAGCCCATGCTTTGTCTCTCCTTTCATCCAGCAAATCCAACTCCAAGCTCCTGTTGCCATCGTTGAGCTGAGGCTCGAAATAGCCGACACGAGCGGATTCATTTACAATCTCCGCTGGTATCATTGCTTCTGATCCATAAACGAGCGCGTAAGGTGTTTCTCCAGTGGCCGCTCGTGGGGTGGTGCGATAAGCCCAGAGCGCTCCTTGTAGCTCTTCAGCCCATTCACTTTTCTTGCTCTCAAGCATGGTTTTTAGATGCTGCAAGATGATCCTATTGGTAACTTCTGCTTGCCCATTGGATTGTGGATGTCCTACAGAGGTAAATCGCTGTTCTATCCCCAACTCAGAACACCACTCTCGTGTGTCTGCCGCTATGAACTGGGATCCATTGTCAGAAATGAGCACCCTCGGTATGCCGTACCTGCAAATGATGTTCTTCCAAATGAAGTCCCTCACAACCTTGAAAGTGATTTTCGCAACAGCTTCAGCCTCGGCCCACTTGGTGAAGTAGTCGACGGCTAATATGACAAACTTCCTTTGTCCCGCAGCCAGGGGCAAAGGGCCCACAATGTCTATTCCCCACTGGTCAAAAGGCCAAGAGACGTCTATTGGGATCATCTGTGCGGCTGGCAATTGAGGGAGATTTGAATGGAATTGGCATTTGGGGCACTTCCTTGAAAATTCGATGGCATCCTGGAGAACTGTAGGCCAATAAAACCCACTTCTCAGAACCTTCTTTGCCAAAATACGCCCTCCAGAGTGATTTCCACAGCTTCCATTATGTATGTGTTCGAGCGTCTCCTTTGCTTGAGAGGGCCTCAGGCATCTCATTGGGGGCCCTTGAAATGATTTTTTGAACAACCTCCCCTCGGTATCCAAAGCGAAACGAGGGGCTTTACTTCGGACTTTCCTTGCTTCCACCTTGTCAGTGGGAAGAATTCCATCCTTAAGGAAAATAATGACGTCATCAAGCCAGCAGGGCTCGTTTGGATCAATCATGGCAATTATCTTGGTGGCGGCCTTCTCCTTGATCAAAGGTTCCTCAGTTCTAAGGAACGTAACAGAACGTTCAGAAGTACCCTCTAAGGCGGATGCAAACTTTGATAGAGCGTCCGCACGCTCGTTTTCTCCTCTGGGCACTTGAAGTAGATGAAATTCCTTGAATTTCCCAATGATTTCTCTGGCTTTAGTTAAGTACTGTATCATGGTGGTTTCTCGAGCCTCATAAGTTCCTTCAATCTGGCTTGCTATTAACTGTGAATCCACATAAGCGGTGATTCTGGAAGCCCCATTCTGAAAAGCAATATTCAATCCTTGCACGAGGGCTTCATACTCTGCTTCATTATTAGTGACTTGGAAATCCAACTTAATTGCGAAGTCCAGCTCAATCCCATCGGGGTTTCTGAGGGCCACTCCTACTCCTCCCCCTTGTGAGGTTGAGGAACCATCTGTGTGCAGTACCCATAACCCCTCATTTTCCGCAACGGTGGGCTCGAAACCAAAGCGTTCAACCAACAAATCTGCTACAACCTGAGCCTGTATCGCCGTCCTAGGCTCGAAGCATAGGTCAAACTGGCTCAATTCGATGGCCCATTTGATTAATCTACCAGATACGTCCGGCTTGGACAACACTTGCTTCAAGTGGTCGGTGAGAACCGTTATGGAGTGCGCTTGAAAGTAAGGCCTTAGCCTTCTTGAGGCGTTGATAAGTGCGAACGCGAATTTTTCTATCTCCAAATACTTCTTTTCAGCTCCTTGCAATGTTTTGCTCAGATAATAGACAGGCAAATGTTTCCGCTCTCGTACGGCTACCAGAACAGCGCTTGTGGCTTCGGGAGAAACGGAAAGATACATAAATAATTTCTCACCTTCGACGGGCTTAGTCAGCAGTGGTGCGCTCGACAAGTAAGCCTTCATATCCTGCAACGCCCTTTCGCATTCTTCTGTCCAAGCAAAGTTACGAGCGTTCCTCAAAATTTTGAAGAAGGGAAGGTTCCTGTCTGCCGAGCGCGAAATAAACCTGTTCAACGAAATGATTTTTCCCACCAGGACCTGCACTTCCCGCAAATTTCGAGGGGAAGGGATCTCCAAAATAGCCTTGATCTTCTCCGGATTGGCCTCAATTCCCCTCTGACTGACCATGTACCCTAGGAATTTTCCCCCTTATACTCCAAAGGTGCACTTTGAAGGGTTCAACTTCATCCCATACTGGCGCAATATTGAAAAAGTGCGCTTGAGATCTTCCAAGTGGGAATCCTGGCGTTCGCTCTTGACAATCATATCATCCACGTAAACCTCCATGGACTTACCAATTTCTTTTTCAAACATCTTGTTAACGAGCCGCTGATACGTGGCTCCGGCGTTTTTCAGTCCGAAAGGCATGACTAAGAAGCAATATACTCCCAGATGGACAACGAACGAGGTTTTGGGGCGATCTTCCAGGGCCATAAAGATCTGATAATATCCCTGGAAAGCGTCCATCATGCTCATAAGCTCGCAGCCAGCGGTCGAATCCACCAATTGATCAATCCGGGGCAGCGGGTAAGGATCTTTAGGGCAGGCTTTGTTGAGATCAGTGAAATCGTTGCACATGCGCCACTTATTCGCGCTCTTGGGTACCAAGACGACGTTGCACAGCCACTCCGGATACAAGATGGGCTCGATATATTGAGCCTCCAGGAGTTTATTAACTTCCTCTTCAATGACCTTTTTCCGAAAGCCATGTACATCCCGTTTTTTCTGCTTGATGGGTTTGAAAGAGGGATCCACATTAAGCCTGTGGACAATGACGCTCGGGTCAATCCCTGTGAGATCAGAGGCTTTCCACGCAAATACATCCTTGTTTTCCCTTAGAAAATCAATCATCATGATCTGAGAAGGCCCTGAGAGGTTTGAGCCTATCTGTGTAATCTTATCTTTGTTTCCGGGCTCCAGCTCAATGGTAAGGAACTTCTCCGAGGGTTCGATCCTTACCTCAGGGCGAGGAAGTTCGAGCGCCCTCTTCTTTCCTATCAAACGGTCACTAGCTGCTGGTTCATTCTCTCCCGGCTCGTCTCCCTCTGAGGATGATCCACCAACGGTCCCTGGGGGAACATTTTCGAGGGGATTCTCCCCGTTGTCTCCCCGCTTCTTCTTGTTCTTCTTCTTGTTCAATTTCGCCCTTTTCCGTGCTGGGCTGTCCTCGTCTAGATTGGGGAAATCCACTGACTTCTTGGTGGAGCCAATTTGGAAGGTTTTCTCCGCTTTTGGCTTCCTGAGGGACAGCATGTAACATTCCCAAGCCTCTCGCACATTGCACAGCACTTCTCCGACGCCCTCGGAAGTAGGAAACTTAATCTTCTGGTGGTATGTGGAGATGATGGCTTTGAAATCAACGAGGGCAGGGCGCCCAATTATGATGTTATATGGAATGTCAATCTCCACCACCGCGTACGTCACCAAGAGTGTTTTGCGTTGAGGCGCTCTGCCGAACGAAGTAGCTAGGCGTATTTGCCCTCGTGGGACAACTTCTGAGCCTCCAAAGCCAATGAGGGCTGTTTTGAGAGGCTCGAGCGGGAGATCAACCTTCATTTTTAAGAATGTAGAGTAAGGCAAAACATTAATGGAGCTTCCACTATCCACCAATACTCTTTTTACAACATGATTATGAACATCTAAACTAACCACCATGGGGCAATCTGAGGTTATACCCTCCCCATGGGGCGTTACAATGTGTTCTAAATCCCTATCATCAAAGCCTATTACATCATTTTCTCTTGATCTTGGAGCGCTTGATTTCTGGATAGCGTAGATAGGCTTGGGCACTGCTGGGCGTTGGTTGTAGCTCCGGACGTACCTCTGTCGAGAGGCGTTTGAATCCCCTCCTGAGGAGCCTCCTGCAATCATATTTATGACTGCGAAGGGCTCGTTTTCTTGCTCAGGGGCTTTGCCTTTATTGCCTCGGCGGCTGCTGCTTTCAGGGGGTCCCCTACCCCTTGGGCTCTTTGACCGGGAAGGGCTCCTTCTTCTCCTTCCGGAGCGCTCGTTGCATTGTTCATCGTAGCGCTCGAGCACCCGGACAAACTCCTCAGATGGCCCCCTGCAACGAGCCTTTGGATTTCAGCTTCTAACTGCCGGCACTCATCCGTGTCGTGCCCTCTCTGCTTGTGGAAGGCGCAGTATTTGTTCGAGCGCCTGAGTGAGTCTATTTCTCTCATTTTGATGGGTCTTTTGAAGAGCTTCTTATCAGAGAGATTATAGACTTCTGAATTTGGCCTGGTGAGCGGAATTCGCTCGAATCGACGAGGGGGTGGTGGCGACCTCCTGCGTTCTTGAGGGCGCTCCTTCTTGATGGCCACATCCCGCCCCCGCTCGTGATGAGGTCGCTCGTTCCTGGCCGGGCTGTGATGACGGGGACCATTCGTCCCATACATATCTTCGAGCGCGAAGAACGGCTCGGCTATTTCTCTTAGGCCCATGAGGGTTCCAGGCCTCCTCTCCACAATGGCATCAGCAAATTTTTTGCTCACATACTGCTTGTGATCCACAGCCTGAAAAAGCACTGGGATCAAGAAATCCATTGAAGGCCTCTCCACCTGCAGGATCTCCTTGTTGAAGCGGGCAAAGAACGAGCGCAGAGATTCGCTCTTGCCCTGCACCACGTTGTATAAGGCAGTGGGTGCGGTGACTGGCGCTTTCAAGGAGTTGAAGTGGTTGAGGAAAGCATTGGCCAGTTCTTCATATGAGTGGATCGAGCGCGGTGGCAGTCGCTTGTACCACTCTTGAGCCATTCCTACCAAGGAAGTGACAAACACTTTTGCCCAGTAATGGCTGGAATGCTCGTAGAGGTGCATGAGATGCACAAAGTGATCCAAGTGCTCAGCTGGATCAGTTGTCCCGTCGTAACGGTTGATGGAAGTGGGGACTTTGGCCATTCCTGCTTGGGCCATCAGAACTTCTTCTACGAGGGGTGAACCCCTCGCCAGTGGGTGGTACTCATACGTGCCGAAGTTTTCCTCCGGCTCTTTGCGACGGGGGACCCTTGGGGGAGGGTCCCGGGTGCGGGTGCTTCTGGCGTCAACCCGTTCATCCCGACTAGGGGAGATCTGAGTTGAGCGCCCTCGTGAGAGCTGTCCCACGATATCCTTGAGACCCTGCAGCTGGTCTTGCACAGCCGCGAGGATGTCAGGATTTACTTCTACTTGCTTGTCCTTGTGGGCTCGTGAGCCCCTCCTGGAGACATGAGAGTCCCCTTCATTTTCGTTCACTCGCTCCGTGGGCTCTTTATTCCTGCCCACGGAGGGGCGCTCGTTGCCCTCCTGCTGGGGCACTTCTCTCGCTGGTGGTGGTGGTGGTTGTGCCCTCAGGACAGCCTGGGCTTCTCTGAGGGGAAAGTTTTGTTGTCCGCCTAAAGGGGCTGCAACTTGAGTGGCCTGCCCAGAGGGGAAGAACATGGAATGGAACCTTTCCCATGCCCCCTGAGCCGCCTGAACCTCACATTGGGCGTAGAGAGCCCTCAGTTGTTGGGTGGTCAGTGGAGGAAACTCCACTCCTTCAATCTCCCTGGGGACCACCACTGGGAGCTGGAGTTGTCCAGCGTGATACGGCTGGACCGGCGGCATCATCATGGCCGGACTAAGGGTGTATCCAGGCGGAGGCATCATATAACCTTGCACTCCAAGATTCATCTGGGGATGAACCCAGGAGGTCTGTGCAAGCGGCGGAGGAGCAGAGAGAGAGGCTCCTCCAACGGCGGTAGGAACCTGCGGTGCCGGCGGTGCAGGTGGTGGTACAGAAGATTCTGCTTGTGGGGTCACACCTGCGGCGGGAGGTGCTCCACCAGCAGTGACGGGAAGTGGCGGCGCTCCACCAGTAGCGGTGGAGGGAAGAATGTCATCTGCAACTTGGGAGGCGTTACCTCCTCCTCCCATAACTCCAGATCTCGTGGCAACCATGACTGTTAAAGGTAAGGTGTGCTTGTTTTTCTACCAACAAAAAGAAAGGAAGAGGATGGAAGACTGGTTTCCCACAGACGGCGCCAAAAATGATGGGTCCGGGAATGGATGGATCCGAATCCGATCACTTTACAATTTGTATTTGTGGAGGAAACCACCGGAGCTTCGCCGGAAACGTGAAAGGGGGGTTCTACCTGTTGGGACAAGCACAAGGAAAGTCAGATGGCCAAGCTGGGGGAACTGGGGGTGATACCCAGTTTGGCTCTCCGACGCTCAAGTCAGTTCAGTGTATGAAGAGAAGTGTAAGTTCAGTCACAGTTGCAGAGGTGAAGAAAGCTTACCCGTGTAGAAGATGACTTTGGCTATTTATAGTTGAGGGTCAAGGGCCCTTTGGTCATTTACCTCAAGTGGTCCTGGCCGAATGTTGCCCTAACACGTGGCGCTGTGAGAGAGAAACCTAGGAGGAATCTTCTGCAAAAGTGGCCGAAAGTTAGTGCTGGCAACAGTGGCAGGGGCGCGGGCATGTACGTTGTGTCAGAGAGCCATTTGGGCGGTTGGTGACGAGGGCTTGAGAGCGCGCTTGTGACAACCTGGAGTACTGGAGGCCAAGATATCCGCTGAGGGGGATGAAGGCTCCAGTTCAAGTGACGAGCCAAAGGGGAGGCCGCTCTGAGGGAGTGTGACGCTCGAAGAGGGCTCCTTTGGCATGTGGGCGTACCAACCGTTTAGTTTGTTGGACGCTCGTGGGAGTGATAGCGCTCGTGGGGCTTAACTCCAGAAGTAGGGTTGCGTTCGTTGACTTAGCGCTCGTGAGCTGATGGGTGCGCCCTTGGTGGCGGCTGGCTTAGCGCATGGCTTAGCGCTCGTGCGCTGATGGGTGCAGCCTTGTGGAGACAGATGTCATCATCTCGGTGATGCCACGTGTCTTGATGTGGGACGATCGTATTTTGACCCCATCAGGTACTTAAACAAAATTTCAGAAGAAAATATTTCCCTATTAAAGATATGAAGAAAAAAAGTATAGTTTCAAAAATATATATAAATAATACATATTTATCATTCAACGAAAATATGTATAAAATTACCTTCTCATTGCTGGAACTTGAACAAAACCTCAAAACAGAGGAAAAAAATTAAAATTTAGTATACAAATAAATACCATAAATTGAAATAAAAATACATCGTGGATATGGAAGGAAAAAATCTTACCTTTTGGTTCATAAAAGACCTTCTTACAATTGGTTCTTGAACAAAAGTTGAAAAGGAAGTATTTCTTTATCAGAAGATGAAGAAAAAAATTATGATATACATATTTTATTTATGAAATTACCTTCTGACTTTAGGTGCTTGAGCATCGATAATAATGATATAAGAGCATCGATACAAATTATAAACTAAAAAAATAAGAAGAAGAACCTAGAGACTATTAATGAAAAAAAATATAAAATATTTTTATTAAGATTAGAGAAATTGTAATTAATGAAAAATCGCCTATTATTATCACACATTAAAAAAATACCAAATAATTATACAATCAGATAACAAACATTCTATGTGTGAATATAATTGGAGTCTTACCATTACTGATGTCGTTATCATTTGTCAGCAAAATGTTGGCAGATTGATATCTCAATGGATCATTGGTGTATGGCAACCATGGTGCAAATACTCCAAACCTATAATTAATCAACGTCAATGAAAAACTGGTAATAAACCTTACAAAATAGTAATATTTTTTGTTCAATTAATTTGCTTACCTTGATTGCACCAAGCTCAATTCCATAGGTTATATTCCTGTGATCATGAGGAGATATATCTACCACGTTAATAGAAAATTTTCAATGGGGATACATAAATTAAATGAAAAAATAAAGAGTATTAATGTGAATTTGAGGAATGCTATTTTAAATTATCTTTAACATTATTGGAAAATTTATGTACGATAACATATAGAATCGAGGGTTTAATCTAAAGTTCTGGACTTTATATGCCATTGAAATAAAGCTCTTATGTTGATCAAAAGTTGAAATAAGAAACATAAGCAAGAGCAGAGGTATATTTCAATAGCAAGAAATGATCTCAAATAAATCAACTCAAATTGGATATGAATTGAAGTGATCTCTATACCACATTGATTGATTAACAGAATCTACACCTTCATGAATAATCAATATACATTCTTCCTCGTTTGAGAGAGATCCTGAGAAATAGCCAACCAATTTTTGTGGTCAATGGGTTGTGAGTTCTTCATATATACAAATCTAATTGTATATGAATGAGAAAAAATTTGTCATGAATAATGGTAGGGTTTACTATTAATATCTTTATATAATTTTGGTTAATTTCATAAGCAAGGAAAACTGGAAATATTTTATCCTAATTAAGTTCAATTATGTCCACCTATAAATATTCAAAAGGGAAATAATATCAATCAATGAATTAGTTGTATTTTCAAAAGAAAAAAAAAAAGAAAAAATCTTAAAATTTATGAGTTGTATTTGAATTTTGGGTTTTGAAATTAATTTTATGAGTTGTATTTGAATTGAAATTAAAATATATTTTCCTAGATTTATGCATTCAAAATAAATTTAACATAAATTGATACTTAATAACAATTTCCAAAAATTAAGGAATTTATAAAATTTCTAAATAAATTAATTAATTTAATAACCATTAACCAATCATAATTTTTAAGTTTAATTAAAAATCTCAAAAAAGCCAAAAATTCCATTTAGTCAAAATTAATTCAATTAGGGTCAAACACCACCTTCCTATATAGATAGATATAGATATAGATTTATTAAGTATTAATTTTAATTTTGAAAAAATTAATTAATTGGATGGAGTAATTTAAGCAACTATAATTAATTCGCTTTTAAGAGATTAATTATATTGACACTCAATTAAAACTCTTGAATTTATTTTATAATTGATGATTAGGATAAATAAAAATTAATTTATATCTCATAAAATAATTAATAATGAATTTATATCAAATAAGAAAAGATTTATTTTGGAACTACCAATAATAATCTTTTTAAATATTAAAATAATTCTAAGAATTACACATTATAAAAAAAAAGTACACATAAAAAGTACATTATGAATTTTGTCAAAGATAATTATTTTTCTTAATTACTATTTAAGAAAATAAATAGTTGTATATTATTTTATCATGAAAATAGTCAAATGTGGTTTTCAAAAGTCAGATGTGGTTTTCAACTATAATAATTATCAACTATAATAAATAGTTGTATATTATTTTATCATGAAAATAAATGTGATAATTATTATAGTTGATAAATAGTCAACTATAATAATTATCAAATAGTTGTATATTATTTTATCATGAAAATAAATAGTAATTAAGAAAAATAATTATCTTTGACAAAATTCATAATGTACTTTTTATGTGTACTTTTTTTTTATAATGTGTAATTTGATGAGTCCGGAAATGGATGGATCCGAATTCGATCACTTTACAATTTGTATTTGTGGAGGAAACCACCGGAGCTTCGCCGGAAATGTGAAAGGGGTTCTACCTGTTGGGACAAGCACAAGGAAAGTCAGATGGCCAAGCTGGGGGAACTGGGGGTGATACCCAGTTTGGCTCTCCGACGCTCAAGTCAGTTCAGTGTATGAAGAGAAGTGTAAGTTCAGTCACAGTTGCAGAGGTGAAGAAAGCTTACCTGTGTAGAAGATGACTTTAGCTATTTATAGTTGAGGGTCAAGGGCCCTTTGGTCATTGGCCTCAAGTGGTCCTGGCCGAATGTTGCCCTAACACGTGGCGCTGTGAGAGAGAAACCTAGGAGGAATCTTCTGCAAAAGTGGCCGAAAGTTAGTGTTGGCAACAGTGGCAGGTGCGCGGGCATGTACGTTGTGTCAGAGAGCCATTTGGGCGGTTGGTGACGAGGGCTTGAGAGCGCGCTCATGACAACCTTGAGTATTGGAGGCCAAGATATCCGCTGAGGGGAATGAGGGCTCCAGTTCAAATGACGAGCCAAAAGGAGAGGCCGCTCTGAGGGAATGTGACGCTCGAAGAGGGCTCTTTTGGCACGTGGACGTACCAACCGTTTAGTTTGTTGGACGCTCGTGGGAGTGATAGCGCTCGTGGGGCTTAACTCCAGAAGTAGGGTTTCGTTCGTTGACTTAGCGCTCGTGCGCTGATGGGTGCACCCTTGGTGGCGGCTGGCTTAGCGCATGGTTTAGCGCTCGTGCGCTGATGGGTGCAGCCTTGTGGAGACAGATGTCATCATCTCGGTGATGCCACGTGTCTGATGTGGGACGATCTTATTTTGACCCCATCTGATGGGTCCGGAAATGGATGGATGCGAATCCGATCACTTTACAATTTGTATTTGTGGAGGAAACCACCGGAGCTTCGCCGGAAATGTGAAAGGGGTTCTACCTGTTGGGACAAGCACAAGGAAAGTCAGATGGCCAAGCTGGGGGAACTGGGGGTGATACCCAGTTTGGCTCTCCGACGCTCAAGTCAGTTCAGTGTATGAAGAGAAGTGTAAGTTCAGTCACAGTTGCAGAGGTGAAGAAAGCTTACTTGTGTAGAAGATGACTTTGGCTATTTATAGTTGAGGGTCAAGGGCCCTTTGGTTATTTGCCTCAAGTGGTCCTGGCCGAATGTTGCCCTAACACGTGGCGCTGTGAGAGAGAAACCTAGGAGGAATCTTCTGCAAAAGTGGCCGAAAGTTAGTGCTGGCAACAGTGGCAGGTGCGCGGGCATGTACGTTGTGTCAGAGAGCCATTTGGGCGGTTGGTGACGAGGGCTTGAGAGCGCGCTCGTGACAACCTTGAGTATTGGAGGCCCAGATATCCGCCGAGGGGAATGAGGGCTCCAGTTCAAATGACGAGCCAAAAGGAGAGGCCGCTCTGAGGGAATGTGACGCTCGAAGAGGGCTCTTTTGGCACGTGGACGTACCAACCGTTTAGTTTGTTGGACGCTCGTGGGAGTGATAGCGCTCGTGGGGCTTAACTCCAGAAGTAGGGTTTCGTTCGTTGACTTAGCGCTCGTGCGCTGATGGGTGCACCCTTGGTGGCGGCTGGCTTAGCGCATGGTTTAGCGCTCGTGCGCTGATGGGTGCAGCCTTGTGGAGACAGATGTCATCATCTCGGTGATGCCACGTGTCTGATGTGGGACGATCTTATTTTGACCCCATCATTTTGCCCCCCAATTCTGTAGTCCTTAGTGATAAGGACTGTAGAATTTTATCACGCTCTATCTCTCGTTTATAGCGCTCGTGTAAAGATTGGCGTGTTGAGCAATTTTTCCTCTGATGGTGTCATTAATGCGGTCTTTTCAACCGACCGCTCGTAACACTTCCGCATTAAATGTTTGTACTATTCTGAAGCCCTTGAATCGTCAGAGCATTAAATGTGGGTGCGCGTGGGGCGCGTGATCATTGGGAAGCATGTGCCGGTTCCATAAAGTGGGCGGTTTCCTAGGCGGGAAATGATTACCATTTTGAATTTATTGCCGAAAACGGTACCAACTCCCATTCCTATAAATCCGGGATTCTGAGATCTTGTCACTCTTTACGCATTCAAAACTTCCAAGTATCCTCTGCAAGAAGAATTCTCTCGCATCTTCAACCTCTTCTCCAGTTTTCTCCAAAACTTTTCAAGGTAAATCTCCCTTGTATCTTTCTAACTTTGCTAACCGTAGATTTGGACTTTAGGATTTCATAACCCCTTAGATTTTCGCCTTTCTGAACCTTAATCTTTTCCCAAGAAAAACTCCCAAATCCTCCGTTTCTGCCATGGCCGACCAACATATTGAAGAATTTGCCCGTGAAATCCAAGAGATGGCCACTGAGAGTTCTTCTTCCCATGATTCCCCCAGAGATGAAGAATTGGGGGCAGCGGTGATGGCTATGGAAGATAGAAACCCAGGCGGAGTGGAACCTCTTTTTGAGGAGATGGATCTGGTGATGGAGGCAGAACGGCAAGGGACTGTTCTCCCCATAACTCAAAGTGCCACACATCCCCACCGCCATACCGTGACCGTGGCGGTTGCAAACCCGCTTCCAGTGGCGGAAGCCGTAACTGGGCCTTCAGAAAGGGCCCGTGACAAGGGTAAAAGTAAGAAAACCCAAAAATCCAAAGGACTCAACGAGGGCGAAGGGTCAGGCTACCAGGCTACCGAGCGTACGCCTGATGAAACTCCCAGCACTGCCACCGTGGGAGATGTAAAAACGATGATGGCCCCCATTTACTGGGACGAGCGGTATACATGGAGAATCCCACAAAGCCACGAGCGTGCAAATAATCCACCTCCTGGAGAAATGGCGGTGTACGTAGCCTCGGTCAGCTCAGGGGGTTTGAGGTTCCCCATCTCAATTTCGTTGGCCCATTTGCTGAACGATTTGGGTCTCTGTCCATCACAGATCGTGCCCAACGGTTTGGCTTTGCTGACCTGTTTCGTGATTTTGATGAGGAGTGTGGGTTACGAGCCTTACTCGCGAAACTTCAACGCCCTTTTCCAAGTGGTCAGTTCCTCACGTTCTTCTCCCGAGGCGGGTTTTTACTACGTTCAAGCGAAGGCTCACATGAAGCTGATTAACTCGCCCTCGAGCACTTATGGCCCCAACTGGAAAGAAAAGTTTATCTTTGTTAAGGCCCCAACAGAAGAGGGCTTTAGGGTGACCACACACTGGGGCTCGTTTTCAAAGAGCCGGCTGCAACCCGCACTCCCTAAAGATTGGGCCAAAAACCTAGCAGCCACCCTGAGGGACGAGGGCCATCTGATTCAAGCGAAAGATTGGATAGATGACGAGGAGCTCATGTTCTTGTGCGGCCTCTCTGACAATCCATATTTCCTTGACAACCCTCCGGCTCGTGACATAGACAGAGACGGTTAGATCCTTAGGGCACTAACTTTAGATAGGAATAAATACTAACCCCTTTCTGTACTTGTAACTTGTAACTTGAGTAGATGATTTGAATATTTCTAACCCTTGAAAATTTCATTCTTGCAGGAGTCGCTACACTTGAAATGGCTGGAGGAATTAGACAAGCGGCTCGTTTCGCCCATGCCAACAGAAACCAAATCCCACAGGGGGATCAGCAGCGTGAACAACAGCGCCCTCGCAACCGTAATAACCGAGGGGACGCTCGCAGTGGCGCC
The DNA here is from genome assembly GCA_037501455.1 of Lantana camara. Classification (NCBI taxonomy): domain Eukaryota; kingdom Viridiplantae; phylum Streptophyta; class Magnoliopsida; order Lamiales; family Verbenaceae; genus Lantana; species Lantana camara. The sequence goes on along the minus strand of CM074857.1, from coordinate 92,710,307 downwards.
AGTTCGAGCGCCAATCCTGAAGTCCAGCCCCCTCGTGGCAGAGGGGAACGTAGATTGGTCCCAAGAGAGACCAGGGGGAGGTCAGAAAGAGCGGGAGATGCTCAGCCCCCCACTCCTGCAGAACAGACGAGGCCAGTAACCACTCTGGCAATAACCGAGGCTTCTCCGACCCCGAGCACAAGTAGGCCTTCCCGCAAGAGGAAGAGGATGCCCGATTCAGTGGCAATCCAGGGTAAGGGGAAGCAAGTTGCTGAGGGCCCCCGGGGCGAGGGGGAAACTTCCTCTTCAGAGGAAGAACGCATGTGGGAGTTCCCCCGTCGAGGGGATAGAGATTTCTCAGGCGCCACCGACGGTGGGCCGGTTTTGCTGAGGCCTGGCTCGGTCGCCCAGGCTGTCACCGAGAATTTGTACAGCAAGGCTCAATTCTCGGCTGACCACCGGCACCTCTACAGCGAATCTGTGGAGAAAGTGACCCTCGATGCAGCCCACGCCCTGATTTCCGTAAGTAATCATTCCTTGCATTCCTTCTCTTCTTTTCTGTAAATCATCATTTTTATTTGGCTAACACTTTTCCTTTCGTTTATGCAGCAAGTTCTTCCCCGGCTCAAAAATGTGCAAATGCGAGCCTCCATCTATGCCGACCGGAAGGCTAAATACAAGAAGATGGCTCGTTCCAACGATCCGGCTCAGATTCAAGCGGAGCTGGATGCCGAAATTGCAAAGTACGAGTCCCTCAAGGGCTTGTTCGAAGTAACTGAGGAAGAGCTGGGAAAGCTCAAGGAAGACTTTGTGGCGGTTGATGGCGCTCGAATTGGCCTGGGCAACCAGCTGGCTCAGGCCAACGAGCGGTGCAAAAAGGCTGAGGCGGAGAGGGAAGACTGGAAGGCAAGGGCTCTTGAGGCCGAGCGCAAATTTAACGATGCCATGAACGAGTGGCCTCGGAGCCTAGAGCGCGCAAATAAGGAGGCTCTCATCAAGTTCTGCCATTCCAAGGCTTTCAACTTTGCGGCCTCGTTGCACTGCTTGGATGAGGCTCAAAATGCCTTCAACTTGGCAGTGGACCAGGGCATCCACAAAGGGCTGACGGATCCGGCCATGAAGGGAGCTGAGGGCACGGGGCTCATGTTCAATGAGCGCTGTGAGGAGGCGGATGAGGATCCCAACGACCCCGCAGACGGCATTGCTGAAATGGAGTATGAGTTCTTGGTGAAACTGATCCAAGATGAATACGCCGACGCTCATCGGGGAGGGGATCCGGCTCAACCTGCCCAAAATGACGATCCTGAGGATGAGCCACAAGAGCCCGTCGCGGAAGATGCCAACGCTCCTGCCCCTGTTGCCAACGAGCCCAACGGTCCCCCAGATCAACCACAAGAGCCTGAGGGCCTAGTGCACGGCCCTATTCTGGTGATCGTGGACGAGGACATCGCCCCAGCCGCTTGAAGCTTTTCCCTTATAGCATTTCTCTGTATTTTTTAGCTTTACTTTCTTTTGCAATAGTATTTCATGGGCCTTTGGGCCCTTTTGCCTTGTAATAATTCTTGCTACGATGAATAAAATATCCCTTTCTTCATGACTTTGTTCTTCTGTTCATTTATAATAAGACTGTGTAGCATACTCCTGTGAATGTTTTATTCCTTTGATGCAATGAAAATTTGTCTAAGTCTTGAGCGATCGTGGGGGTCTTATTGTGAGATTGCCCCCCACTCAAGACTTGTATAAATTTTGTTTTTGCTTCTGGAAATTTGTCTAAGTCTTGAGCGGTCGTGAGGGTCTTATTGTGAGATTGCCCCCCTACTCAAGATTTGTGTAAATTTCTGCTTTTGTCATAAAACTTCAAAAATTTGTTTAAGTCTTGAGCGATCGTGAGGGTCTTACAGTGAGATTGCCTCCCTACTCAAGACTTGTATAAATTTTTGCCTTTGTCGTAAACTTTGAAAATTTGCTTAAGTCTTGAGCGATCGTGAGGGTCTTACAGCGAGATTGCCCCCCCACTCAAGACTTGTATAAATTTTCGTTTTTTTGCTCATAAAAATTTGGCCGAGTCTTGAGTAGATACGAGGGTCTTATGGGGAGGCTGCCCTCGTTCAAGGCTCGTGCAATTTCTTCTTAACTTAGGGGGAATTTTGTTAAGTCTTGAGTATTTGCAAGGGTCTTACTGGGTGGTTGCCCTCGTTCATGACTTGTGACATTCCTTCCGCCCTTGGGGGGGTTTTGCTAAGTCTTGAGTGTGTGCGAGGGTCTTACTGAGTGGTTGCCCTCGTTTAAGACTTGTGCAATACCTTCTTGATTCTGAAGCCATTGTTCGAGCGCTCTGGCTCTTGTCGTATTTCTGGCTCTGCAGGAAATCCCGTTTTCGAGCGCAAGGCGTCTTAAGAAACGGCCAAGGCCTACTAGGACTTTAGGACTTTCTCTGTAGGAGATCCCGTTTTCGAGCGCAAGGCGTTGTAAGAAACAACCAAGGCCTACTAGGATTTTCTCTGTAGGAGGTCCCGTTTTCGAGCGCAAGGCGTTGTAAGAAACAGCCAAGGCCTACTAGGATTCGCTCTTGTAGGAGGTCCCGTTTTTGAGCGCAAGGCGTTTTAAGAAACGGCCAAGGCCTACTAGGACTTTCTCTGTAGGAGATCCCGTTTTCGAGCGCAAGGCGTTTTAAGAAACAGCCAAGGCCTACTAGGATTTTCTTCATAATCTTCTTCCAATTCACCTGCTTGGTTGTAAGCGTAACCAGTCTATCCTTATGAGGGCGTCCCCCCATCCGGAGTAGAGTGCTGGCCAGCGTAACCCATACGAGATAACAGCATACATATTGGAATGAGTTGCCAACCACGCTCGCAAAGACGAGGGACGTGGGACTTATTCATTCAAGCAACCAAAGAAACAGGAATATTAAAGAAATTAAAAAGATTATGTTACCTTTTACTTGTGACTGGAAGTACATAGAACCCGTCAAAGAGGGTTGTTACATCAGGGTTTGTAAAGAGCTTTTAAACATAAAACCGCCGGAGGTTACATGCGTTCCAAGGGCGAGGCAAGCGCTCACCTTGAAGTGTCTCCAGGGTGTAAGTGTTGTTAGCTCTGAGTTGTACGACCTTGAATGGGCCTTCCCAATTGGGGTCCAATTTGCCCACGTGCCTGGATACTTCCACTTTCTTTAAGACCAAATCCCCCAACTGGAAAGTTCTTTCCCTCACACGCTTGTTGTACTGTTGGGCCACAGAGGCTTTATAATGGTGAATCTTAGCCCAGGCCTTGTCTCTCCTTTCATCCAGCAAATCCAACTCCAAGCTCCTGTTGTCATCGTTGAGCTGAGGCTCGAAATAGCCTACACGAGCGGATTCATTTACTATCTCCGCTGGTATCATTGCTTCTGATCCATAAACGAGCGCGTAAGGAGTTTCTCCAGTGGCCGCTCGTGGGGTGGTGCGATAAGCCCAAAGCGCTCCTTGTAGCTCTTCAGCCCATTCACTTTTCTTGCTCTCAAGCATGGTTTTTAGATGCTGCAAGATGATTCTATTGGTAACTTCCGCTTGCCCATTGGATTGTGGATGTCCTACAGAGGTGAATCGCTGCTCGATCCCCAACTCAGAACACCATTCTCTTGTGTCAGCAGCTATGAACTGGGATCCGTTGTCAGAAATGAGCACCCTCGGTATACCGTACCTGCAAATGATGTTCTTCCAAATGAAGTCCCTCACAACCTTGAAGGTGATTTTCACAACGGCCTCGGCCTCAGCCCACTTGGTGAAGTAGTCGACGGCTAAAATGACAAACTTCTTTTGTCCCGCAGCCATGGGCAAGGGGCCCACGATGTCAATTCCCCACTGGTCAAAAGGCCAAGAGACGTCTATGGGGATCAACTGTGCCGCTGGCAATTGAGGGAGATTTGAATGGAATTGGCATTTGGGGCACTTCCTTGAAAATTCGATGGCATCCTGGAGAACTGTAGGCCAATAAAACCCACTTCTCAGAACCTTCTTTGCCAAAATACGCCCTCCAGAGTGATTTCCACAGCTTCCATTATGTATGTGTTCGAGCGTCTCCTTTGCTTGTGAGGGCCTCAGGCATCTCATTGGGGGCCCTTGAAATGATTTTTTGAACAACCTCCCCTCGGTATCCAAAGCGAAACGAGGGGCTTTACTTCGGACTTTCCTTGCTTCCACCTTGTCAGTGGGAAGAATTCCATCCTTAAGGAAAATAATGACGTCATCAAGCCAGCAGGGCTCGTTTGGATCAATCATGGCAATTATCTTGGTGGTGGCCTTCTCCTTGATCAAAGGTTCCTCAGTTCTAAGGAACGTAACAGAACGTTCAGAAGTACCCTCTAAAGCGGATGCAAACTTTGACAGAGCGTCCGCACGCTCGTTTTCTCCTCTGGGCACTTGCAGTAGATGAAATTCCTTGAATTTCCCAATGATTTCTCTGGCTTTAGTTAAGTACTGTATCATGGTGGTTTCTCGAGCCTCATAAGTTCCTTCAATCTGGCTAGCTATTAACTGTGAATCCACATAAGCGGTGATTCTGGAAGCCCCATTCTGAAAAGCAATATTCAATCCTTGCACGAGGGCTTCATACTCTGCTTCATTATTAGTGACTTGGAAATCCAGCTTAATTGCAAAGTCCAGCTCAATCCCATCGGGGTTTCTGAGGGCCACTCCTACTCCTCCCCCTTGTGAGGTTGAGGAACCATCTGTGTGCAGTACCCATAACCCCTCATTTTCCGCAACGGTGGGCTCGAAACCAAAGCGTTCAACCAACAAATCTGCTACAACCTGAGCCTGTATCGCCGTCTTAGGCTCGAAGCATAGGTCAAACTGGCTCAATTCGATGGCCCATTTGATTAATCTACCAGATACGTCCGGCTTGGACAACACTTGCTTCAAGGGTTGGTCGGTGAGAACCGTTATGGAGTGTGCTTGAAAGTAAGGCCTTAGCCTTCTTGAGGCGTTGATAAGTGCGAACGCGAATTTTTCAATCTCCAAATACTCCTTTTCAGCTCCTTGCAATGTTTTGCTCAGATAATAGACAGGCAAATGTTTCCGCTCTCGTACAGCTACCAGAACAGCGCTTGTGGCTTCGGGAGAAACGGAAAGATACATAAATAATCTCTCACCTTCGACGGGCTTAGTCAGCAGTGGTGCGCTCGACAAGTAAGCCTTCATATCCTGCAACGCCCTTTCGCATTCTTCCGTCCAAGCAAAGTTACGAGCGTTCCTCAAAATTTTGAAGAAGGGAAGGTTCCTGTCCGCCGAGCGCGAAATAAACCTGTTCAACGAAATGATTTTTCCCACCAGGACCTGCACTTCCCGCAAATTTCGAGGGGAAGGGATCTCCAAAATAGCCTTGATCTTCTCCGGATTGGCCTCAATTCCCCTCTGACTGACCATGTACCCTAGGAATTTTCCCCCTTGTACTCCAAAGGTGCACTTTGAAGGGTTCAACTTCATCCCATACTGGCGCAAGATTGAAAAAGTGCGCTTGAGATCTTCCAAGTGGGAATCCTGGCGTTCGCTCTTGACAATCATATCATCCACGTAAACCTCCATGGACTTACCAATTTCTTTTTCAAACATCTTGTTAACGAGCCGCTGATACGTGGCTCCGGCGTTCTTTAGTCCGAAAGGCATGACTAAGAAGCAATATACTCCCAGATGGACAACGAACGAGGTTTTGGGGCGATCTTCCGGGGCCATAAAGATCTGATAATATCCCTGAAAAGCGTCCATCATGCTCATAAGCTCGCATCCAGCGGTCGAATCCACCAATTGATCAATCCGGGGCAGCGGGTAAGGATCTTTAGGGCAGGCTTTGTTGAGATCAGTGAAATCGTTGCACATGCGCCACTTATTCGCGCTCTTGGGTACCAAGACGACGTTGCACAGCCACTCCGGATACAAGATGGGCTCGATATATTGAGCCTCCAGGAGTTTATTAACTTCCTCTTCAATGACCTTTTTCCGAAAGCCATGTACATCCCGCTTTTTCTGCTTGATGGGTTTGAAAGAGGGATCCACATTAAGCCTGTGGACAATGACGCTCGGGTCAATCCCTGTGAGATCAGAGGCTTTCCACGCAAATACATCCTTGTTTTCCCTTAGAAAGTCAATCATCATGATCTGAGAGGGCCCTGAGAGGTTTGAGCCTATCTGTGTAGTCTTATCTTTATTTCCGGGTTCCAGCTCAATGGTAAGGAATTTTTCCAAAGGTTCGATCCTTACCTCAGGGCGAGGAAGTTCGAGCGCCCTCTTTTTTCCTGTCAAACGATCGCCTGATGCTGGTTCACTTTCTCCCGGCTCGTCTCCTTCTGAGGACGATCCCCCAACGGTCCCTGGGGGAACATTTTCGAGGGGATTCTCCCCGTTGTCTCCCCTCTTCTTCTTGTTCTTCTTCTTGTTCAATTTCGCCCTTTTCCGGGCTGGGCTGTCCTCATCAAGGTTGGGGAAGTCCACTGACTTTTTGGTGGAACCAATCTGGAAGGTTTTCTCCGCTTTAGGCTTTCTGAGAGACAGCATGTAACACTCCCAAGCCTCTCGCACATTGCACAGTACTTCTCCTACACCCTCGGGGGTGGGGAATTTAATCTTCTGATGGTAGGTGGAGATGATGGCTTTGAAGTCCACGAGGGCGGGGCGCCCAATTATGATGTTATATGGAATTTCAATCTCCACCACCGCGTACATCACCAAGAGCGTCTTGCGCTGAGGGGCTCGGCCGAACGAAGTAGCTAGGCGTATTTGCCCTCGGGGGACAACTTCCGAGCCTCCAAAGCCAATGAGGGCCGTTTTGAGAGGCTCGAGCGGAAGATCAACCTTCATCTTTAAGAATGTAGAATAAGGCAAAACATTAACGGAGCTTCCACTATCCACCAATACCCTTTTTACAACATGATTATGAACATCTAAGCTAACCACCATGGGGCAATCTGAGGTTATACCCTCCCCATGGGGCGTTACAATATGTTCTAAGTCCCTATCATCAAAACCTATTACATCATTTTCTCGAGACCTTTGAGCGCTTGATCTCTGGAAGGCATAGATAGGTTTGGGCACTGCTGGGCGTTGGTTGTAGCTCCGGACATACCTCCGTCGGGAGGCGTTTGAATCCCCCCCCCGATGAGCCTCCTGCAATCATGTTTATAACTGCAAAGGGCTCGTTTTCTTGCTCAGGGGCTTTGCCTTTATTGCCTCGGCGGCTGCTGCTTTCAGGGGGTCCCCTACCCCTTGGGCTCTTTGACCGGGAAGGGCTCCTTCTTCTCCTTCCGGAGCGCTCGTTGCATTGTTCATCGTAGCGCTCGAGCACCCGGACAAACTCCTTCAGATGGCCCCCTGCAACGAGCCTTTGGATTTCAGCTTCTAACTGCCGGCACTCATCCGTGTCGTGCCCTCTCTGCTTGTGGAAGGCGCAGTATTTGTTCGAGCGCCTGAGTGAGTCTGTTTCTCTCATTTTGATGGGTCTTTTGAAGAGCTTCTTATCAGAGAGATTATAGACTTCTGAATTTGGCCTGGTGAGCGGAATTCGCTCGAATCTACGAGGGGGCGGTGGCGACCTCCTGCGCTCTTGAGGGCGCTCTTTCTTGACGGCCACATCCCGTCCCCGCTCGTGATGAGGTCGCTCGTTCCTGGCCGGGCTGTGGTGCCGGGGACCATTCGTCCCGTACATATCTTCGAGCGCGAAGAACGGCTCGGCTATTTCTCTTAGGCCCATGAGGGTTCCAGGCCTTCTCTCCACAATGGCATCAGCAAATTTTTTGCTCACATACTGCTTGTGATCCACAGCCTGAAAAAGCACTGGGATCAAGAAATCCATAGAGGGCCTCTCCACCTACAGGATCTCCTTGTTGAAGCGGGCAAAGAACGAGCGCAGAGATTCGCTCTTGCCGTGCACCACGTTGTATAAGGCAGTGGGTGCGGTGACTGGCGCTTTCAAGGAGTTGAAGTGGTTGAGGAAAGCATTGGCCAGTTCTTCATATGAGTGGATCGAGCGCGGCGGCAGTCGCTTGTACCACTCTTGAGCCATTCCTACCAAAGAAGTGACAAACACTTTTGCCCAGTAATGGTTGGAATGCTCGTATAGGTGCATAAGATGCACAAAGTGATCCAAGTGTTCAGCTGGATCGGTTGTCCCGTCGTATCGGTTGATGGAAGTGGGGACTTTGGCCATGCCTGCTTGGGCCATCAGAACTTCTTCTACGAGGGGTGAACCCCTCGCCAGTGGGTGATATTCATACGTGCCGAAGTTTTCCTCCGGCTCCTTGCGGCGGGGGACCCTTGGTGGAGGGTCCTTGGTGCGGGTGCTTCTGGCGTCAACCCGTTCATCCCGACTAGGGGAGATCTGAGTTGAACGCCCTCGTGAGAGCTGTCCCACAATATCCTTGAGACCCTGCAGCTGGTCTTGCACAGCCGCGAGGATGTCAGGATTTACATCTACTTGCTTGTCTCCGTGTCTGGGGGCTCGTGAGCCCCTCCTGGAGACATGAGAGTCTCCTTCATTATCATTTACCCTTTCCGTGGGCTCTTTATTCCTGCCCATGGAGGGACGCTCGTTGCCCTCCTGCTGTGGCACTTCTCTGGTTGGTGGTGGTGGTGGTTGTGCCCTCAGAACAGCCTGGGCTTCTCTGAGGGGAAAGTTTTGTTGTCCGCCCAAAGGGGCTGCGATTTGAGTGGCCTGCCCGGAGGGGAAGTACATGGAATGGAACCTTTCCCATGCCCCCTGAGCCGCCTGAACCTCACATTGGGCGTAGAGAGCCCTCAGTTGTTGGGTGGTCAGTGGAGGTAACTCCACTCCTTCAATCTCCCTGGGGACCACCACTGGGAGCTGGAGCTGTCCAGCGTGATACGGCTGGACCGGCGGCATCATCATGGCCGGACTAAGGGTGTATCCAGGCGGAGGCATCATATAACCTTGCACTCCAAGATTCATCTGGGGATGAACCCAGGAGGTCTGTGCAAGCGGCGGAGGAGCAGAGAGAGAGAGGCTCCTCCAACGGCGGTAGGAACCTGCGGTGCCGGCGGTGCAGGTGGTGGTACAGAAGATTCTGCTTGTGGGGTCACACCTGCGGCGGGAGGTGCTCCACCAGCGGTGACGGGAAGTGGCGGCGCTCCATTAGTAGCGGTGGAGGGAAGAATGACACCTGCAACTTGGGAGGCGTTATCTCCTCCTCCCACAACTCCAGATCTCGTGGCAACCATGACTGTTAAAGGTAAGGTGTGCTTGTTTTTCTACCAACAAAAAGAAAGGAAGAAGATGGAAGACTGGTTTCCCACAGACGGCGCCAAAAATGATGGGTCCGGAAATGGATGGATGCGAATCCGATCACTTTACAATTTGTATTTGTGGAGGAAACCACCGGAGCTTCGCCGGAAATGTGAAAGGGGTTCTACCTGTTGGGACAAGCACAAGGAAAGTCAGATGGCCAAGCTGGGGGAACTGGGGGTGATACCCAGTTTGGCTCTCCGACGCTCAAGTCAGTTCAGTGTATGAAGAGAAGTGTAAGTTCAGTCACAGTTGCAGAGGTGAAGAAAGCTTACTTGTGTAGAAGATGACTTTGGCTATTTATAGTTGAGGGTCAAGGGCCCTTTGGTCATTTGCCTCAAGTGGTCCTGGCCGAATGTTGCCCTAACACGTGGCGCTGTGAGAGAGAAACCTAGGAGGAATCTTCTGCAAAAGTGGCCGAAAGTTAGTGCTGGCAACAGTGGCAGGTGCGCGGGCATGTACGTTGTGTCAGAGAGCCATTTGGGCGGTTGGTGACGAGGGCTTGAGAGCGCGCTCGTGACAACCTTGAGTATTGGAGGCCCAGATATCCGCTGAGGGGAATGAGGGCTCCAGTTCAAATGACGAGCCAAAAGGAGAGGCCGCTCTGAGGGAATGTGACGCTCGAAGAGGGCTCTTTTGGCACGTGGACGTACCAACCGTTTAGTTTGTTGGACGCTCGTGGGAGTGATAGCGCTCGTGGGGCTTAACTCCAGAAGTAGGGTTTCGTTCGTTGACTTAGCGTTCGTGCGCTGATGGGTGCACCCTTGGTGGCGGCTGGCTTAGCGCATGGTTTAGCGCTCGTGCGCTGATGGGTGCAGCCTTGTGGAGACAGATGTCATCATCTCGGTGATGCCACGTGTCTGATGTGGGACGATCTTATTTTGACCCCATCATAATTCTTAGAATTATTTTAATATTTAAAAAGATTATTATTGGTAGTTCCAAAATAAATCTTTTCTTATTTGATATAAATTCATTATTAATTATTTTATGAGATATAAATTAATTTTTATTTATCCTAATCATCAATTATAAAATAAATTCAAGAGTTTTAATTGAGTGTCAATATAATTAATCTCTTAAAAGCGAATTAATTATAGTTGCTTAAATTACTCCATCCAATTAATTAATTTTTTCAAAATTAAAATTAATACTTAATAAATCTATATCTATATCTATCTATATAGGAAGGTGGTGTTTGACCCTAATTGAATTAATTTTGACTAAATGGAATTTTTGGCTTTTTTGAGATTTTTAATTAAACTTAAAAATTATGATTGGTTAATGGTTATTAAATTAATTAATTTATTTAGAAATTTTATAAATTCCTTAATTTTTGGAAATTGTTATTAAGTATCAATTTATGTTAAATTTATTTTGAATGCATAAATCTAGGAAAATATATTTTAATTTCAATTCAAATACAACTCATAAAATTAATTTCAAAACCCAAAATTCAAATACAACTCATAAAATTTAAGATTTTTTCTTTTTTTTTTTCTTTTGAAAATACAACTAATTCATTGATTGATATTATTTCCCTTTTGAATATTTATAGGTGGACATAATTGAACTTAATTAGGATAAAATATTTCCAGTTTTCCTTACTTATGAAATTAACCAAAATTATATAAAGATATTAATAGTAAACCCTACCATTATTCATGACAAATTTTTTCTCATTCATATACAATTAGATTTGTATATATGAAGAACTCACAACCCATTGACCACAAAAATTGGTTGGCTATTTCTCAGGATCTCTCTCAAACGAGGAAGAATGTATATTGATTATTCATGAAGGTGTAGATTCTGTTAATCAATCAATGTGGTATAGAGATCACTTCAATTCATATCCAATTTGAGTTGATTTATTTGAGATCATTTCTTGCTATTGAAATATACCTCTGCTCTTGCTTATGTTTCTTATTTCAACTTTTGATCAACATAAGAGCTTTATTTCAATGGCATATAAAGTCCAGAACTTTAGATTAAACCCTCGATTCTATATGTTATCGTACATAAATTTTCCAATAATGTTAAAGATAATTTAAAATAGCATTCCTCAAATTCACATTAATACTCTTTATTTTTTCATTTAATTTATGTATCCCCATTGAAAATTTTCTATTAACGTGGTAGATATATCTCCTCATGATCACAGGAATATAACCTATGGAATTGAGCTTGGTGCAATCAAGGTAAGCAAATTAATTGAACAAAAAATATTACTATTTTGTAAGGTTTATTACCAGTTTTTCATTGACGTTGATTAATTATAGGTTTGGAGTATTTGCACCATGGTTACCATACACCAATGATCCATTGAGATATCAATCTGCCAACATTTTGCTGACAAATGACAACGACATCAGTAATGGTAAGACTCCAATTATATTCACACATAGAATGTTTGTTCTCTGATTGTATAATTATTTGGTATTTTTTTAATGTGTGATAATAATAGGCGATTTTTCATTAATTACAATTTCTCTAATCTTAATAAAAATATTTTATATTTTTTTCATTAATAGTCTCTAGGTTCTTCTTCTTATTTTTTTAGTTTATAATTTGTATCGATGCTCTTATATCATTATTATCGATGCTCAAGCACCTAAAGTCAGAAGGTAATTTCATAAATAAAATATGTATATCATAATTTTTTTCTTCATCTTCTGATAAAGAAATACTTCCTTTTCAATTTTTGTTCAAGAACCAATTGTAAGAAGGTCTTTTATGAACCAAAAGGTAAGATTTTTCCCTGCCATATCCACGATGTATTTTTATTTCAATTTATGGTATTTATTTGTATACTAAATTTTAATTTTTTTCCTCTGTTTTGAGGTTTTGTTCAAGTTCCAGCAATGAGAAAGTAATTTTATACATATCTTAGATTAATGATAATATATATATATATATATATATATATATATATATATATATATATATATATATCTTTTTAGTATTATAGTTTTTTTTTTCTATTTTTTGATAGAGAAATAACTTATTGGATCTTATGCTCAAGCACCTAATGTCAGAAGGTAATTTTATACATATTTTCGTTGAATGATAAATATGTATTATTTATATATATTTTTGAAACTATACTTTTTTTCTCCATATCTTTAATAGGGAAATATTTTCTTCTGAAATTTTGTTCAAGTACCGATTGTGAAAAGGTAATTTTATACATTGATTTGTTCAATTATAATTATGTATTTATATCTATGTATTTATTGTTATTAGCATATTACCCATGTGATCTTTATTTTTTGTCTCAAATATTTATTATCATATTCCGTATTTATAATTTCATTACATTTGTATTTCATTGATTAATTTATGGCTTACTAAGGATTTTATTATATTTACTGTTTCTTCAATCTAAATAATTTACTTGAACATTAACTACATTATGTCTGTGTTAGTCATTTTTGTGTTATTTTGTATGTTTGATTTATATGTTTAATAATTAATCGACTAGAATTATATATTTTTATATTTGTTATTAAATTTCGCGTAGTGAACTAATACATTTATATATTTATAGCTAATATTATAAATTAGATACTATATATTATTACCGTGCATAGCACGGGACATACGCTAGTATATAATAGTATAGATAGATAAGTTGATTATTAATTGATTTGAGTAATGAATGCGTTAGAGTTAATTGATTTAGTATTAATTGTGAGATGTGCCTGTGTGTTTGTGAGCATTGTATATATATATATATATATATATATATATATATGTAAATATACACACGTAGCTCTTGGTGTATATATGTGTATATAGATGTTATATTTATGGGTAGTGATGTATATATATATAACTTAATAAGTGTTTCATTTGTAGTGGCAGGTTTTTATTGTTTTGTGTAATTCTTTAAGAAATAGTTTACTTTTAAATTTAACATTAGATTGGATTTGGTATCTAGGTGTTAATAGTGTTTACTTTGATTTGCCCAAAGCCTTGTTGTGGCCCTTAGGCCCTATGGTATCAATGGGGAACAATTGGCAATCTACCAACTCCAAAATCATGTTGTTAAATAGTCAAAATCAATGGGCTAAGTGGATTTACTTTTTCACCCTTTATCATTATTTATGTCTGCACAGTTGGCAAAAATCAAAAGAAGGAGAAAAGAATATGTGAGGGCAATATTGGAATTTTATCCCTTATCAATTGAAATGGGTCTACCATAGTAAACAACCAACCTAGCCCACACTATAAACCCATTGCCCCAACATTGCAAAATAAACACTAGATTGAGAACTTAAAAGATATTCCATATGCCCATAACCTAATCCAATTGGATTGGAACCTAGAGAAGTAAACTATTTCTAAAGGTGGGTGATGCAATTAAATGAAAATGATACCTAATTTTAATTAAGTGAATTACACGTTTTCTTTTTAGAGTTGACTTCTTGTAATTTAATTGAACTTGGTTTAATCTTCAGAGTATAACTTAAATTTTCTTAATTGAATTTTAATTAAGGTATGTTTATTTACTTCGTGGGACATTAATTGTGCACATGAACACTATCACGACATAACATATCATTTTATAATTCTCGCATGCAGGTCATATCATTTCATATCATTCCACGACAACTCACATCAATGCCGTGAGTCTTACTTGGTCTCATATTGAGTCATTTCTCACGAGTACACTATATTCTTTGTTCTAGTACGGTTCATCTCCAGGGCGAAGACTTCTTGATTGAGTAGGCACCGGTATAGCTCGTGTTTTTGTATCGTTGTCTTCCAGGTGAGGGTGTTTTTCGTTCTGGTTATGTATTATACCCTAAAACTTGCATGAATAAGTTTTGGCCTAAAACACTACAAAAATACGGTCGATTTCAGGCGAATATTTCCGACGAAACTTTTTTGTCTGAAAATTTTCGACAAAAATCAGACGAAATTCCGACGCAACCCGTAATATTCCATTTTTCTTAGAAAATGCAAAATTTTCGGCGAAATTGCGAGGAAATTCCGAAAAACTAAAATTTTATTTTAAAAAATAATTATATTTTATAATTCAGACGAACCTTTGCGACGAAATATCGCCTGAAATTTTAAATTATTTTCGAAAATTATTTTTCTGACGAAAAATGGTATGAAAGTGGTCTGAAAATGATTGGGATCTTAGACGAAATTCCGATGAAATATTTGGCCTAAAAATATTTTAGATTGCAATTCCGACGAAATTTCACCTGAAATTATTTCTCAGACGAAAAATGGTCTGAAAGTGGTCTGAAAATGATTGGGAATCTCAGATGAAATTCCGACGAAGTATTTGGTCTGAAAATTGATGCCCTAATTATTTGTTCCCTAAGTTTCAGACCGCACCTCCCTCCCTCATTTCGTCATTTTCCCTCCCTCATTTCAACCTTTCAGCACGACGCAGATTAAACGAAATCGGAAACCTAAATCCTATAAGCACGAAGAAATATATGGGATAAGAGGAGTACTCACACTTTCTGATTGTTTCAATCTCGGAGCCGGAGCGGCGAGCCTCGTTGACGGCTTTCTCATCCTTCCGAGAGGCGGCGGTGGGCACCTTCTTGCGGATCACCACCGGCTCCCAATCTTGAGAAATTCCAGACATTTTCTTCGTAAGGTTTGCTTCCGATTCGACTCTTTTCCAATTGATCCAAAAAACTGAGCATTTCAGCCCTTTCCCCTAAAATAGTTCCTCCACCATTTCCGCATATCATCATCTTTTTCTTGAATGTGTGTTATGAAGACAATGGGGCTGTGATTTGTAGGTAGTAACTCAAGTTAGCTTTGCCAAGATTCATTCAATTGAGATTTCAGCTGAGATTTTCATACTCAAGGTAACATATATATATTTATATTAGCTTAATTTCATGCTAGTTGCTTCATAGATTATACTAGATAATATATATGCAGTAATGAGAACAGATCTGTGAAACTTGAAAGCTTGAACTGAGATTTGCTCAATTTGTTCATTCTCAGTTAACATATATACATTCTATTAGGTATGGATTTTTTTAAATTTATTCATAAGTTTGGTGTACTCTGTTCCATTTGAAGTTGGAAAAATGTTTGATTTCAAAAGGGCCAAACAATAAGCAAGATTTAAATTAAATTCCAATTTTAGATTGTAAATTTTATCTTATTCTTTTTACAATATGTGCCAAACTACAAATAATTAGTCTTTTATTCGTACCATAAAGGTGTTACTAGCAATACAAGATCTGAAAAGCCCTTTTGTTGTAAAGAGTGGTCCTGCTCCATTCAAATGGTACATGGTGAGAACTGAAAAGCCATTTCAACCTCCAAACAATTGTTGGCATTTGAACTGTTATGAACAAAAGTTGTTTTCTTTAAAGATCCCAACTTTATGATATTCTTGTGTATAATCAAAAGCTATTCCGAGTTGCTGAAAGTGTTTCATTTAATTTTAATGCGTTTATGGGTCAACTTGAACTTGAATGCTCTCCAGAAAATGACCCCTGAAGTTTATTTGTGTTGATTTGTTCTACTAATTGATTTGTTAGTTCTCCAAATATCTATGGGAATCGATAACTTTCCAGATTTAAATATGTTATTCTTTCTATTATTTATTTTTTGCTTCTTATCTTGTAAAGGATTGGATAGCTGCTCCGAAGGGAGATCAATGTGGGAATGAAGAATGCATTGATGTTGGCAATCATCCAAAGGAGTTAAGTCTTGCTCTTCTTTCTCCTGAAACTGCGTGGTTTCTATTGATACTAGACTTAAGCATAAGTAGTGCCCATTTTTGGATAATTCCTGATATTTTGGTTAGTTGAGCAAGAAAGTACATATTTTTGCAAAAACTACTGACATTTAGTTTGTTTTGAAGGTCTGAAACCTATTTTTGTTTTATATATATAGTGAAAAGTTACATATCTTTAGCCACTTTTCATTATCTTTAGCAAATCAAGTAGAAATTTTTTAGGATGAGGTGAAGGGATGTTGTGAGAAAGTTGTAAAAGCTTGAAAGTTTTAAACTTCTAAAATATCATCTTGTTATACCGTATTGGAAACACTTATTAGGTGAGAAGTTTAACGAGAGTCGGTTAATATATCATAATGTATCCATATTGTCACCTGTTACAGCTGACGTGTTTATCATATATAAGATATATAATAAGACTTTTGCACTTTTGCTTCGAAATAAGTAAGAAACATCGACTTTTGTACTTTTGCTTCTGAAATGAACACTTATTTCATGAGATACGAAAGAAGCAATAGTAAATTATCCTAGATTTAGAGGGAAATTTCTTTCCAGATCTTCAATTGGGAGCCTGGCATGGCAGATATTGTGTGTATTGCAAAATTTATCTTGTTAACTAGTGGAAAACCTATCGAAAACCCTTTATATTTGTAATTGTTTGCTGAGCAATTTACTTTAAACCGAGATTATGACATAGATTTTCTTGCATTTGCCTTCATTCAGATTTTAATGTTATATATCATTGCGTTTTTGTGTTCAAAAGTTAAATCTTGCAACTCCGTTTTAGCTCCAGTGTAATATCAAGTGACGGTTAGTTCTACCCTGTATATGCACTAATGTATATTTGTAGATACACAATTGCAGAAAATGCCCAAAAGAAAGACAGACAAGGCATATGTTTTGGACAAGCAGAAGCATCTTTCGTGGCTGAACATTAGTGAAGCAGGAAAAGTCCTCTTAAAGCGGTAATTTTCTGTTACCTATTCTCTAATATCCAGTTTTATCCTGCAAATTATTTCGTGAACAATTACTTGAAAGATGTATGCTAATAAAAAGTTGTTTGTGGTGGTTCACTTTTCGCTGTATTCCACCGAGAATATTTTGACAGACATATAATACTACCCGTTAGTGATTGGCAAACTTACAGAGAATTAATAATTTCTCCATTGTAATGTATGATCTTAAATTTCACTGTTTTCATTATCTTCATTGTATTGTGGTATCCCGGTTAATGCAGTGGTGAAGGGAAATTAGAAAAGCAGTATCGAATGAATTGTGTGGGCTGTGAGCTCTTTGTTTGCTATCGCGCTGAAGAAGATCTTGAATCTTCTTCTTTCATCTATGTTGTTGATGGTGGGCTCAGTACAATTGCTGATGAAACCAATCAACAGGTAGCAAAATTTAAGTTTATTGAGTCCTTCATTCTTCTGTCTCTTTCTGTGTAATATTTTTCTAATGATGCTAGATGTATAAGATGGAATGTTAGCATCCTATGATGCATAGCCCTCTTCACCATAAGAAAAATTCTTTAGTAGATTATATTTTAATTTTCACCATATGGTGTAGGATGCTCCAGTCCCGCCCTGCATATCACAATTGGAAGGAGGGCTTGTTCAAGTAGCCATTGAAGTGGAAGACCGTGCCCAAAGATAGGCGATTACAAGTAAAGGATATTCTTGTGATCAATTTTTTAATCTTCTAATGGTTTTTTCTTGTTCTCATAAGAAGATCTTGAATCTGCTTCTTTCATCTATGTTGTTGATGGTGGGCTCAGTACAACTGTTGCTGAAACCAATCCACAGGTAGCAAAATTTAAGTTTATTGAGTCCTTCATTCTTCTGTCTCTTTCTGTGTAATATTTTTCTATTGATACTAGATGTATAAAATGGAATGTTAGCATCCTATGATGCATAGCCCTCTTCACCATAAGAAAAATTCTTTAGTAGATTATATTTTAATTTTCACCATATGGTGTAGGATGCTCGAGTCCCGCCCTGCATATCACAATTGGAAGGAGGGCTTGTTCAAGTAGCCATTGAAGTGGAAGACCGTGCCCAAAGATCGATGATTACAAGTAAAGAATATTCTTGTGATCAATTTTTTAATCTTATAAAGGTTTTTTCTTGTTCTCATGGATGCTTGCTTGAATCTTGATATTAATGCATGTTGATTATAATGGAGAATGTACAGGAGTACCAAATACGTTATTGCTAAGAATCTTGTTTCGTAACCTGTTCCAGGAGTAAATGCTGATGATGTTCGTGTCACTGTAGCCGCACCTGCAGCCAGAGGAGAAGCTAACAACGAGCTCCTATAATTCATGGGAAAAGTACGCAAAACACTCCATCTCTCTACAAATTGTTAATTTTTCTTTGTTATAAGTAATACTAACAGTTTTTATTGCTTAAGGGACCTCTGTTGTTGTTTGTAAGTGTAGCTGCTGTAGTGGAGATTTGTACCTGCAATTTTTGGGATGAATACCCCGTGTCATATTTATGCTTTCGATGTGGGACTTCAGTTTCTTGCCCCTTTGAAATTACAGATATGTTTGTCACATTGCACTTGCATGAAAATGAAATTCAGATTGGGCTGTTATGACCTTCTTTAACTTGCTATCTTAAATATGGCGTAAAAGGCCTTAAAAAATGATATACAAAGTGTTAAGTACAACTCTGCAAGAATTCATGCCAAGATTTAAGATAGAAATAGATCTTATATGGAAATTTTCAAAATCTTATGGATGGGGGCTTTTTCTTGAGCTTCATGTTAAGTTTAGATTTCTTTGTACAGTTGTATATTTATTGATCTTAACTTTGTCTCCAATTTTCCAATTTAGGGGTTTTAGCTCGATAATAATCCAACGTTCATGATGCTCTTTGATGCATTATCTTATATATTCATGCATTTACGTGTCTTTAAATTTTAAATCCTTATTCATCAAATAACCTTTGTAGGTTTAATGTTTTTTTTTTTTTGACAGATCAGACACCTCAAATGGCTTAAGTGGCAATGTAGCAACACTAGGTAAATTTTCAAATGGTGGAGAGAAATTTTTGCTTTATATCTAGTGTTGGCGTATTTTACGTAGGGTTTGCAACATATGAATTTATGTAATAGTACTTAAAGATTTTAGCGAATTTCGTGCAGTTGGATTTATTTTTACAATATTGTTGGATTTATGGACATGGTTGAATTTTTAATTTATTGTTGGTATATTACACATTATTGTCGAATTTCAAGCTTTTTATTATTTTATTTTGGGGTATATAATTGTTCAAAAAACAGGTTGAAAATTCAAAAAAAAAAAAAATTATAATATTAATTTTGCGACGAATTTCGTCTAAAAAAATTCAAAATTTCCTGCAAACTTTCGAATATTCGTCTGAAAATCGTCTAAAAGATCGTCTGAAATATATTAAAGTCCGTCTGAAATTTCGCCTGAAATAACACATGAAAATAATAAATAATATTTTTCGTCGAAAATTTCATCGAACATTTCATCGGGAAAAGGAATTCAGACGACATATTTTGGTCGTAAATTCGCCGGAAAAATATTTGATGAAAATTTGGTCAATATGTTTTGGTGAAAATTCGTCGCAATTTCATCTGAAAAGTAGACAATGAAAAATTGGCCCTTATTTTTTCATTGGAAATTTCCTCGCAATTTTGCCAAAAAATTGGTTCGTCGGAAAATTGTTGATTTCGGGTGAGAAAAAGTTTCGTCTGAAATTCTTCGGAAAAATGGTTCGTCGGAATTTTCCTCGGAAATTTCGTCTGTACTTATCTGCGACGAGGCTTCTTCGGTCGAACTTTAGTTCGTCGGAAGTTCGTCTGAAATTGGTCGGAAACCAACAATTTCAGACGACAACGTCCATAATTTCGTCTGAAATTTTCGCCGAAAATCGGCTTTTTTTTGTAGTGAAAACCATATTTATATTTATATTATTTTCAAGCGTGACATCGAGTAAACCTTTATTGAAATTGAACCTATAGTTATTATTATCTACTAACCTTCCTGTTTTGGTGAGATATTGTTGAGTGTAGAATTTGCATAGTTTTGACCGTTAATTAGAGAATATCTTTTGTGCCGTTTGATGTGTTTATGTATTTATTTTGCTCCATTCAGGTGTTTTTAGAGTTGGAGTTACGAAACGACGGAACGAAGTAATTTCACACGTTTTTGGAGAAAAATGTGGTGACTCCTTTACCACTTAGGAGTTCAAATTCTGTAACACCCGTTAACAGACACAGGAGAATCACTTGAGGCGAAGCATGGGAGTAATGCCTGTTACTCCCTAGCAGTTCAACTCTGGTAACGCCCGTTACCATAGGCAGGAGGGGATGATTTTTGGCGTAGGAAGGGTAACGCCCGTTACCCTTGGACAGAAGAAAAGTGGTAACGCCCGTTACCACTTATAAAAGCACAAGCACGATTTAGGCTTGTAACGGGCGTTAACGAGAAATGCACATGGATGAGTAACGCCTGTTACCAGTGTCGGCGAGAGAGATTAGGGTTGATATTTAAGTGCGTTTTAGAGTTTTTTTGAGGGACTTCTTCCTACAAGTTCAGTTTCAAGAGTTTTTCAGAGAATACGGAATGATCAATTCGAAACTTTCAGTTTTTCCGATTTTATTGTTTCTTTAATCATTAAACTAATTCCTCTAACTTTAGTTTTCATATGTTAGATTTAATTTTCCAGATTTTCTAGAATCTTTATGAGTTTGATTTTTAGACTTTGTTTAGCCTTGATGAATATGAATTCTTTTAATACAAGTTCCTTTAGTTTTATGAGTTTTGCTTCAATTATAAGTAGCTAATTTTCTAGGGCTAGGGAAGTGATGATGAATGCATGATAGGTGTTCGATATAATGCTTGAATGACTCGTGTTAATTCTTAGTTTTGAAAGCGGGCTTAATTTGAATTGTAACGGTCTGGCCAACCTTAGCATGACATAGAATTGCCTATAGATCGAGAGACTGATGGTAATTTAGATTGTTTTCATAACTTGTAAGTTGTAGAATGCAAAAAGATTTGGTTTTAGCTTATACAACAGTAATCTTATTCCATGTCGAGCCGCTAGAATACTGAATTGCACTAGTCTTATTCATATGGTTTAATTAACTATCGGTGATAGACAGAATTCCTTCAGTAGGGGAGGATCTGGGCAAAGTCCATCCTTTTTCGAAAAAATTCCAATGGCTGCATCAAATTCCCTGTATAATGCGTATCGTCACGACTTTTATCGTTACTTACGGAACTGTACACAGTCGAATTGGTGCCTGTCTATGAGTGAGAAATTACGAGCACCATTTATAGAGTTCCCTCGGGATATTGTGGATTCTGCATTAATAAATGCTGTCAATGCCTATGACATACGTATGGGGGTCGGATCTCGTCTTGTTTGCCGCGTATTCATTTCTGATTGAGAGGCCGTGGAGCCAAAGATGAAAAGCAACATTGAACACTAATTAAGCACTTGGTTACACCTTGAGAGAGGGTAATACAAATATAAGTGACTAGGTTGTAGAATTACACTTGTCAGACGAGTATTATGTTGACTCTTGATTGTATGATTCATTGCTTTCCCCTACCTGCTTAGTTTATTGAATTTAACTCGTGTACTTTGATTGTTATCTGTTTTATTCTAGTTAATTGTTTAAATTTAGTTTAGTAGATTAATAATCAATCTCTGAATTTCGTTAGGTCTTTAGATTAGAAAGAAGTGTTGAGTAGTGATTGATTTCCCTTCCCTATGGGTACGATCCTATTGTACTACGCGTATGTTAGTGTACACTTGCACGATTGGTTTTAACTTAAGTAAAACACACAACAAGTTTTTGGCGCTGTTGCCGGGGAAGGCGTTTTAAATCAGTATTACTTGAATATTTTAATCTAGTGCTTTAGACCATTATTCTATCGTGTGTTTGTAGTCTTTGTCATTGCGGAATTGAGCTAAGGAATTTCCTTGACCTTGTGCAGATTCGATGGCAGATGACCCTACCAAAGCAAGAGGCGGAGGGGTGGAAGATCCACCTCAAGAGCCACCTCCTCCCGCGATTAGAGATCACAATTTAACGAATGCGGGGGCGATTCAAATCACAACTCGTCCCCCTATTGCAGCAAATAACTTTGAGATCAAACCAGCTATCATAAACTTGCTGCAAAACAACCCGTTTTCAGGATTACCACTGGAGGATCCGACTTCACATCTTGAGTACTTTCTTGAGGTGTGTGTTACTTTCAAGATCCATAATGTCACACCCGATGCCATTCGAGTTAGACTTTTCCCATCCTCAATTAGGGAACGAGCCAAAGCATGGTTGAGTACTGTACGAATGAATTTTTTCTAAGTTGGGAGACACTTTCTCAGGCTCTTCTAGCCAAAATTTTCCCTCTCAGTAAAACCACGAAGTACAGGAATGAGATTCAAGGTTTCCAACAATTGCATGGAGAGCCTTTCTATGAAGCTTGAGAGAGATTTAAGGATTTGTAGAAGAAGTGTCCACATCATGGGATTCCCGGTTGGTTATTGATTCAGACATTTTATAATGGAATGTCCCCTACTTTAGAGGAGCGATGAATGCTGCAGCTGGCGGAGCTTTCTTGTCAAAGTCTGAATCAGTTGCTTCTGAACTATTAGAGAATATGTCACAGAATGATGTTTTTGTGCATGAAAGGAGCCATCCCCACAGATTAAGGTTGTAGCAGGAGTCATAGAGCTAGATGGCCTGACCGCCATCAATGCCCAAATTGAAGCTCTTAATAACCGATTAGACCAACTTTCTGTGAATGCAATTGGGATACAGTTCCAACCAGTTCAGGTAACTTGTGAATTTTGTAGTGGTACACATGCGTTTAACATATGTCCTTATTCCAGTGCAGGTGATCAGGTGCAAGAGCAAATGAGTTACGCAAATAATGTAATCACCTACGACCCTAGTTGGGGAAACCATCCTCAACAACCAATACCGCAGCTCAGACCGCCGTTTCAATCTAGGCCTCAAGATCTACGTCGACCAGACCTAGTCTATACCCTAGGCCGTTATCTGATGCAACCAGAACCTCCACCATACATTCCTCATACTCAACCCTTTCTGGAACAGAAGCGAGGATGGGAGGCTGCGCTTGAGAAGTTCATAGTCGTGTCTTCGGACAAGTATCAGAAATTGGAAACTCAAGTAGAGCAATTGGTGAATCAAAATAAGAATCTGGAAACTCAGATCTGTCAGATAGTCCAGTCGTTGAATACGAGAGGCCAAGGGATGTTGCTAAATCCAACTGAGAATAATCATGAGGAACAGTGCAAGGTCATAGCCTTGAGAAGTGGTAAGAAATACGAAGGACCAAAGCTACCTACAGATTCTAATGTCGACAACACAGTTGGTAAGAAGGACGAAGAGGTAGCTGAAACAAAGGAGAAAAAGAAAGAGCCACCTTTAAAGCCAAAGGTGAATGTGGCACCCGAGGAATATGTGCGACCGGTTCCCTTTCCCCAAAGATTACAGAAGCAAAAATTGGAGAAACAGTTTGAGAAGTTTTTGAGCATCTTCAAGGAGTTACATATCAATATTCCTTTTGCAGAAGCACTAGCACAAATGCCAACTTATGTTAAGTTTCTGAAGGAAATCCTCTCTAACAAGAGGAAATTGGAGGAGTATGCCACGATTGCACTTACTAAGGAGTGCAGCGCTATTATTCAGCATAAGCTTCCCCCGAAGCTTAAAGATCCAGGGAGTTTTTCTATCCCTTGTACTATTAGCAATTTTACTTTCAATAAAGCCTTATGCGATCTTGGTGCTAGTGTGAGTTTAATGCCTTTATCTATTTGCAGGAAATTGGGCTTGGAGGATCTATAACCAACAACAGTTTCACTGCAATTAGCTGATCGATCAATCACATATCCCACTGGAATCTTGGAGAACGCCCTTATTAGGGTCGAAAAGTTTTACCTTCCGATGGATTTTCTCGTGCTTGATATAGAAGAGGACAGAGATATGCGATTGATTCTAGGAAGACCTTTCCTTGCCACAGCCGGAGCAATGATTGATGTGAAGAATGGATTGCTCACCCTAAGAGTGGGGGAAAAGCAAGTGAAGTTTAATTTGTTCAAAACCATGAAGGGACTAGTAGTGGGAGAACAGTGTTTCATGGTAGATGATATTATTTCAGTTTCAACAGTGCAATATAACCCCCTTGAATTATGTTTGCAGGGATTGGACGAGAGAATAGATGGAGAGGAATTACTTGAAGAAATTGCTGCCTATTCGAGAGAACTTGAGGAAACTCCATTCGTACCATTCCGGCAAAGGTTTGTTTATGAGGAGTTGGGCACAGGTAAGCCCACTCCTCCCCCTTCAATTGTTAAGGCCCCTACCTTGGAGTTGAAACCCCTCCCCAATCATCTGAAGTATGCATTCTTAGGTGAATCTGATACCTTGCCAGTTGTTGTTTCTGCTGAATTATCTGAATTACAACTAGATGCTTTATTAAGGGTGTTGAGAGCTCATAAAAGAGTAATAGGATGGATTGTTTTTGACATTAAGGGGATTAGCCCAGCTATTTGCATGCATACAATTTTGATGGAAGAAGAGCACAAACCCTCTATAGAGCACCAACACAGGTTAAACCCGAACATGAAAAAAGTTGTTAGGGCTGAGGTAATAAAACTATTAGATGCCTGGATCATTTATCCCATCTCAGACAGTAAGTGGGTTAGTCCTGTTCAGGTTGTGCCTAAGAAAGGAGGGATGACTGTGGTTAAAAATGAGAATAATGAATTGATTCCTACTAGGACAGTCACAGAATGAAGAGTTTGCATTGATTACAGGAAACTAAACACTGTGACAAGGAAGGATCACTTTCCTCTTCCTTTCGTTGATTAGATGTTAGAAAGATTAGCCGGGCATACATATTACTGTTTTCTGGATGGATATCCGGGTTATAATCAGATAGCTATAGCTCCGGAAGACCAAGAAAAATGCACTTTCACTTGTCCTTATGGTACTTTCGCCTTTAGGAGAATGCCTTTTGGGTTATGCAATGCACCTGCTACGTTTCAAAGATGCATGATGGCCATTTTTTCTGATTTCATTGAGCGTACCATGGAAATTTTTATGGATGATTTTTCTGTGTTTGGTTCTTCTTTTGAATCGTGTTTACAGAATTTAACCCAAGTTCTGCAGAGATGTGAAGAGACTAATCTAGTTCTGAATTGAGAAAAGTGCCACTTCATGGTAAAGGAAGGAATTGTGTTAGGCCATAGGATTTTGAAGAAAGGAATTGAAGTTGATAAGGCCAAGATTGAAGTGATAGCGAAGTTGCCACCACCGACTAATGTTAAGGGAGTTAGGAATTTCCTTGGTCATGCCAGGTTTTATCGCCGATTTATTAAGGATTTCTCAAAAATCACTTTACCTCTTTGTAAGCTTTTACAAAAGGATGCTAAGTTCATTTTTGATAATGACTGTTTGATTGTTTTTGACAGGTTGAAGAAAGAACTTACTTCAGCACCCATTATGGTGGCACCAGACTAGAGCTTACCGTTTGAGCTTATGTGTGATGCTAGTGACTTGGCCATAGGAGCTGTCCTTGGCCAAAGAAGGGAGAAATATTTACATGTTATTGCATATTCTAGCAAAACACTTAATGATGCAAAACTTAATTACGCCACCACTGAAAAAAAAAAACCGTTAGCTATTGCACATGCTTTTGACAAGTTTCGTTCTTATTTGATAGGTTAAAAAACTGTGGTATATACTGATCATGTTGCTATTAAGTATCTCTTGTCCAAGAAAGATAGTAAACCGCACCTCATTAGGTGGATATTATTGCTTCAGGAATTTGATTTGGAGATTAGAGATAAGAAGGGGATAGAAAATGTGGTAGCGACCACTTGTCGAGATTAGAAATTGAGGAGACAGCTGAGGATAAAGAAGAGGTTATAGTGGAGAATTTCCCGGATGAGCAATTGTTTAAGGTGGATTCTGGAGTACCGTGATATGCAGATTTTGTGAACTACTTGGTTAGTAAAATCGTACCTCCCGACCTAAGTTTCCACCAAAAGCGAAAATTTCTTTCAGATGCAAAATATTACTATTGGGAGGAACCGTTGCTTTATAGACACTGCTCTAATCACTTGGTGAGAAGATGCGTACCTCAAGATGAGATTGAGGAGGTGCTTTATCATTGCCATTCCAGTCCTTATGAAGGTCACGTTAGTGCGAGCAAGACTACTGCAAAAGTGTTACAATCTGGATTTTGGTGGCCTTCACTATTTAAGGATGCACACGAATTTGTGACTAAGTGTGATTCATGTCAGAGGACGGGTAACATAGGAAAGAGAGATGAGATGCCCCTGAGGTATATTCTTGAGATTGAGCTTTTTGATGTCTGGGGCATTGATTTCATGGGTCATTTTCCGTCATCTAATGGGAACAAATACATCTTGGCGGGTGTTGATTATGTTTCCATGTGGGTTGAAGCCATAGCTTCACCGACGAATGATTCCAAGGTGGTGTTGAAATTTCTAAGAAAGAATATTTTCAGTCGATTTGGAGTTCCTCGAGCTCTTGTTAGTGACGGAGGCTCTCACTTCTGCAATAAGCCTCTAGAGATTCCTTTGAAGAAGTATGGAGTTCTTCATTGAGTGGCGACTCCGTATCATCTCCAATCGAGTGGGCAAGTTGAAATCTCCAATAGGGAAATTAAGCAGATTTTGGAAAAAAACTGTGAGTAACTTGAGAAAGGATTGGGCGTCTAAGTTGGATGATGTGCTATGTGCATATAGAATGGCTTATAAGACACCTATCGGTACGTCCCCGTTTAACTTAGTCTATGGAAAACCATGCCATTTACCGCTGGAATTCCAGCGTAAGGCATATTGGGCAATCAAGGCTATTAATTTTGATATGAAGCTAGCCGGCGAGAAGAGGGCTTTGTAATTACATGAATTAGAGGAATTCCGACTCAGTGCATATGATAATGCCAAAATTTACAAGGAGTGAACGAAGCTATGACATGATAAGCATACCTGGGTGAAAGAGTTTGAAGTAGGCCAACTTGTAACAACCCGGATTTTGAGATCAGGATAGCACGGGTAAGTAAAGGGTTAAGAGGAAAGCGTTTATAGCCTTAGTCCATTATGCATTTTATTCTATGTGAATTATGTGCATCTATGTTTCGATTTATAATTGTGTCTTCTTGAGAGAACCATATCACTATTCATTCACAGAACCCTAGACCTTTATCTAAACCTTAAGAAACCTTAGAAAGCTGATTTCCATATTTTCCAAATTCATATAATAGCTTTCATCATTCCGAAATACATTTTTAAAATTGTTTGTTGAAAATTCCATTTAGGTCCCTAGTTACTATTCACCCTTAATTGTAGGAATTTTCGAAACACTTTTACCTATTCGATATTGGGCTCGATAGAATCCTTGCAAAATTTTATGAATTTT
Source organism: Lantana camara (assembly GCA_037501455.1). Taxonomy (NCBI): domain Eukaryota; kingdom Viridiplantae; phylum Streptophyta; class Magnoliopsida; order Lamiales; family Verbenaceae; genus Lantana; species Lantana camara. The sequence goes on along the minus strand of CM074857.1, from coordinate 92,682,868 downwards.
GGTATGATTTCCAAACCCTAATTCTTAACGTAGCTTCCGTAGAAATCAAAACCGGCCGAAAAACCCTAATTTTGCCCTGAATTAGAAATTTTTGAATTTCAGCGTTTTTCCTATACAATATTATAACCATTACGATCCTTGGATTATTTTATGAATTTTAGGATCTTTTCCAAACTCTAGTTCAAACCCTAACTCGTTTTATAAATTTTTCTTTATTTTTCCCAAAGTACTATTTCCACCCTAAAAACTAATTTTCAAACCGTCCAACATTTGATATCCAATATTACAGTCAAAATGATCCTCGAATTATTTCAAGAATCATGGACACTTTCTCAGGAATTAATTCACATTCTAGCTTCGTTTATGAATTTTATCGTATTTTTCAAAATTCCCGAACGACTACTACTTTAAATGTAGACGTTCAAACGTTAAGTGTTTATAACCATTAGAAAGCCCTTTCGATTCTCTTTTTTTTTCAAGTTCACTCATTTCAAACTAAACCCTAGACATTCTTCTACGAATTTATTATCATTTTCATCCTATTTTAGAATTATTTTTATTTTGTCATGATTACTAAATAAATTAATTATATCTTAAACATACACATTAGTATACAACTAAACCCCCCCCTAATAAATGAACCTAGATTACTCACACCATGATTCATCTAATTAAGTCCCCAAAATTGCAACATAAGCCCCCAAGACATACCTATAAATAGCCTCCCAACTTCACTTAAGAAATCACACAAAATTCTCACTCTCTCCCACCATATACACGGCCAAACCTTCTCTCTCTCATAAGGTGCAATTTTCTTTTATTATTTCATTCTTTATGTTATGTTTTTAATATAATAATATTAGTATCATGCTTAGGAATAATAAAATTATGCTTTAGGAATTTATTTTTATAATAAATATGCATAATTGTTAGCTTTATGTGTAATGTGCCTACATTATGGAATTTTATTTAATTAATTGCATGAATTATGATATGATGTAGCATGAGTATGTATTTAAATAATTATGTTCTTGTTTGATTAAATCTATGCTTAGAATAATTTATTTAAATTTAATTTATGATTAAAGTGTTACGTTTGAATTTAATTATATGTTATGAATTCAAAAATTTATTGAATGTGATCATGAACTAGTATGAACATCTTCATAAGTTTAAGAACACATTCATAATGTTCTTGAATCAAAATCATGTGCACGTGTGATAATGTGTGTGTGTGTTTAATTTTGTGTTATAAAGTGTTTAATTCATAAGAAATTGAATAGTAAATGTTTTTAATAGTAATTTTGACTTTTTGGTCAACATTTAATTAAATAATTTCGAAATTAATTAAAATTAATTATAAAATGGGATTTTGGAATTTTAAATAAAGATTTTTCCAAATTAATTCAAAAATTAATAAAATTATAAAATAATTTCAAATCCAACCTACATTGTCGAATTAAACCCTAAAACTTATTTCTAATATTCCAATTAGGATCATAATGTGAATAGTAAATATTTAAGTGGTTAAAGAATTCATAAAACCTAATTAATTAATTAAATTTCCTTAAATGGTTAAAATTAGGTTTTACCGGGAATTCTCTAACATGTTAGATCTCATGTACCTTATGTGATTGTCTGATTAGAATAATAATATCTAACTTGTTACTCTTTTAAATATGAATATTGTATGCCTTATGTGCTTATTTGGTTAGAATAAAGAAATGTGGTCCTAAGCCTATAATAGTCAATACTTACAGGCGAACTGGAATCCACATTTCAATGTCTGACTACCGATATAGGTGAGGGTTAAAACATTTTCAACTGGAATCATGTATATATTATATCTAATTATAAAATGATTTCCAAATCTACCTATCTATTATTTGATTTCCTATCTATACATATTAATATAATATAATATTCCTCTTTATGAGGAAAATACCATTAAGTCGGAATCAGGATCTTATTCGGACAATATATATATTTCAGTCCTATTAATATTAAGAACTGATTCCCGACTAAGCAAGTTAATTATTATTATCATTTATCAAAATGGGCCCGGCGTGCAGCTGTGTCGAGCAATACCTGGAAGGCATCGGGCCGAAGGTATTGTTGGTGCCACAGACCGCCACCAACTCTTGGTAGTGGTTTAGCTGGAGGTTAGTTACTCCACGCCAAGAGACTTACAAGGGAGAATAACCTCCCTGGGAGAGATAGCTTCCTCCCACATATTACATATCGTCGGTAGGGTTTGCTCCCCTACTGACACCATGGTGTTGCGGAGTTATTATCTTACTTAGTTTTATTAAAGTATTGGCGCCTTGATCAGCGCGATACTATTTCATAAATATTTTAAGGAGATTGGTGGGAGACGCCTTACTTGCGGGCGGTACAGATCTTTTATCAGACGGTTCATAACTTATAAAATTATCTCCATGTACGCCTATCCCCATTTCAAACTTTTGAACCGTTTCATATTTGCTATATCCTATTGCTATTATTTTAGATCAAGATTTTCTTGATCACATAAATATATATACGTATACATATATCTATAAACTATCATACCCCATTCACTTAGTCAGTTTGACTAACCCTCCTCGTCTACTTTAAAACACATGATTTCAGGCATCAAGGACGACATCTAGAGGTATCTTGAAGCAATACAATAGTAGGTTGGATCTAATCCTAAGAGTACACTGCCTTGAGCTTATCCTTCGTAAAAGTAAACTATTTCATACCTTGTCCTTGCATGCTATCCCACTGCACTCTTTTGATCAATACTCAAATTCTTTGTTCATTATACATTATCCTCTCCATTTATTAACAAAATTTTAAATCTCTTTATCTTTCGCTGCACTATGTCATGCATTTTACTCATATATTATCTTGACCGTTCGCCATAGTATTTCCTGAGTGTTGGAGCTAACCTCCACTCGGGGAATATTGCGGTGAGGGAGTTGTGGTTCTGGGGAGGTGCTACAACTTAAAGTGGTATCAGAGCCCCAGGTTGCGGAAATCTGGGGTTCATACTTCATAGAGTCTCATGAGTATTCTCGTATTCTTAGTGCTTAAATTGTAATCAATCACTGTTTGGGGCGGCCGACCAGCATGTGATTTGTTACAATTGTAGTACTAAACCCTTCTTTCATCAAGCCCACCATATGGTTTCAACTCATACCAACATCCGGAGTGTTATTGAATCCTTCAGTACTCTTTGAAACTATCCAATTCCTGATAGATTCGGTTATAAGATCAACATTTCTTTCATCGTTTTACTCATATTTCCAACTTGTAAAAAACATTTCACTTATATTTCCCAGCTCATTCAAGTCTCAAGTTATTAGAACTGCTTCAAGATACCAGTAGGGCCGAAAAGTTAACATATTGATTTATGTACCTTTGTATATCTTACCTTGCTAAAAGTGTTGTGCATATTACTATTATTTGGAAACATTTATCCTCGTGACTATTTACAAGTCATTCTCAACTATCATGCATTATATTTTCTCTATAAGGGTGATTGCAGTTTAAATTGTCGTCCCCAAAGCTATTAAAGGTACGCATTCTAAACACGCCAGTTATTTCTTTATATGATTCTGGCGCCACGCCTTCATTCATTGCATCTCAATTATGTACGCGTTTAAATTTTCTTCTTGAACAAATGCTTTGTGTGCTCAAAGTAAGTTCTCCTTTGGGAACTTACTTTACTACGGATAGAGGATATAAACGTTGTTCTATACGGAGTGGTACCCAATACTACCCGATAGATCTTATAAAATTACCGATGTCAAGATATGGAATTATTCTGGGAATGGATTGGCTTAGTAAGTACCATGCTAAGTTGGATTGTTTCAAGAAAGAAGTCACCTTAGGGAAAGGTGATAACTCTGGGTCGAAAGAAAATTTTGAATCAGTACCACTGGTTACAGCTGTCGAAGCTAAGAAGTTAGTGAGTAATGGAGCTACTGGATTCATTGCCTATCTGTTAAATAGGCCTAAAGATCAGCTGAAAATTGAGGAAGTAGAGGTAGTAAAAGAATTCACTGATATCTTTCCTGAGCATCTGAATTCATTACCTCCTGATAGGGAGCTAGAATTTGTAATCGACTTAGTCCATGGAGCTGAGCCATTCTCTAAAACACCTTATCGAATGGCTTCAGCTGAGCTCCAAGACTTGAGAAAACAACTTGATGAGTTGTTAGCTTCAGGATACATCCGTCTTAGCATATCCCCATGGGGAGCGCCTGTGCTATTTGTCAAAAAGAAAGATGGATCATTGCGATTGTGTATAGATTAGCGAGAACTCAATCGTATGACTATCAAAAACAAATACCCTCTTCCCCATATTGAAGAGTTGTTTGATATTCTTCAAGGATCACGAGTGTACTCCAAGTTGGATTTAAGGCAAGGGTATTATCAGCTGAGGATTAAAAAGGAGGACATTCCAAAGACTGCTTTTAATACCCGCTACGGTCACTTCGAATTCGTAGTAATGCCTTTCGGGTTAACCAATGCCCCGGCTGCATTCATTGATTTAATGCACCGAACATTCCGACCATATTTGGACCAGTTCGTGGTCATCTTTATTGACAACATTTTGGTATTCTCAAGAACCCCAGAAAAGCATGCTGAACACCTTCGTAAAGTGTTAAGAGCTTTAAGAGATCATAAGTTATACGCGAAGTTCAGCAAGTGTGAATTTTGGTTGGAAAGAGTGTCCTTCCTTGGACATATAATATCCGGTTCTGGAATAGAAGTAGACCCTTCAAAGGTTGAAACTGTAATGAATTGGCAGGCACCAAAGAACCCATCAGAAGTGAGAAGTTTTCTAGGACTTGCCGGATATTACAGGAGGTTTGTAAAAGATTTCTCTAGGGTAGCAGCGCCTCTTACTCAGTTAACCAAGAAACAAGGAAAATTTGAATGGACAGAAAAGTGTGAACAGAGTTTTCAATAACTGAAGCAAAGATTAACGTCTGCCCCAGTATTAGCCTTACCTGAAGGAAAAGAAGGTTATGTAGTTTATACGGATGCATCCAAAGAAGGATTAGGTGTGTCCTAATGCAAAATGGTAAGGTTATAGCCTATGCCTCAAGGAAACTTAAACCTTATGAAGAGAATTACCCCACACATGATTTAGAATTAGCTGCGATTGTATTCGCCTTATCTAAATAGAGGCATTATCTGTACGGGGTAACTTTTGAAGTCTTTACTGATCATAAAAGTTTGAGATAACTATTCACTCAGAAGAAGTTAAATATAAGACAGAGAAGGTGGATGGAATTCCTGGAAGACTATGATTGTGTAATACAGTACCATCCAAGAAAAGCCAACGTAGTGGCAGACGCTTTGAGCCGAAAATCCAGTCTATCAGCATTAGACGGAAAAAGCAAACCAATAACTGTCATCTCGAAATCCCAAATGGCCAATATAGTGATATCCTCACCATTAAAAAAGAAAACTTAGGGAAGCCCAAGCACAGGATGAATGGATCAAGAAGTGTCTCAATTCCAAGGAAAAGGATATTGAGACCAAATTCACAACAGATGACCATGGGATCTTGAGATATAAAGGTCGAGTCTGTGTACCTCCTACAACTCGAAAAGAAATACTGGATGAGGCACATAAGACTCGATATGCAATACATCTAGGAGGAACAAAGATGTATCATGATCTCAAGACACATTTCTGGTTGAATGGAATGAAACGAGATGTTGCTAGCTATGTCAAAAGGTGTTTGACGTGCCAGCAAGTCAAAGTGGACCACCAGAAACTTGGAGGAAAGTTACAACCGCTACCAGTTCCTACTTGGAAATGGGAACAAATCACCATGGACTTTATCACGGGCTTGCCAAAAGTTAAAGGAGGATATGATAGTATATGGGTTATCATTGATCGATTGACTAAGTCTGCACATTTCTTACCGGTCAAGACTACTGACAAGGTCGGTTCTCTAGCAAAGTTGTATCAGAAAGAGATTATAAGGTTACATGGTGTACCCATTAGTATAGTCTCCGATAGAGATCCGAAATTCACTTCACAGTTATGGCAAAGTCTTCAAGAAACAATGGGGACTAAGTTGCATTTTAGTTCAGCCGCACATCCTCAAACCGATGGTCAATCAAAAAGGACGATCAAATATCTAGAGGATATGTTGCGAGCTTGTGCCTTGGATTTTCAAGAAGACTGGAAAGAATGTTTGCCTCTTGTGGAATTTGCGTATAACAATAGTTATCAGGCATCGATCCAAGCAGCACCTTATGAAGCCTTATATGGAAGAAAATGTCGGTCTCCGTTATACTGGGATATGGAAGAAACTAAAGCAACTGAAAGAGGGGCTACCAGGAAAACCATTAGAAAGTGGATAGCGGAGTCTACAGAAAAAAAAAAAATTTGAAATTATTCGTCAAAGAATGAAAGCAGCTCAAGATAGGCAAAAGAGTTATGCCGATACCCGGAGAAAGGATATAGAATTTACAGTAGGCGATAAAGTGTTTTTATTAAAAGCATCACCAAGAAAAGGTTTCACACGTATTAGAAAAGGTGGAAAACTGAATCCCAAATACATAGGACCTTTTGAAATCATAGAACGTATTGGACCGACAGCCTATCGCCTAAATTTACCAGTAAACCTCACTGGAAGACATAACGTATTCCATGTGTCTCAGCTCCGTAAATATTTTGCGGATGAATCCCACATTTTGCCGATAGAAGAAATTCCTCTAAAGCCCGACTTAACTTATACAGTAAGACCAACCGAAATCTTAGATAGGAAATTTCAAGAATTAAGAAATCGGAAAATCCCCCTTGTTAAAGTGTTATGGAATGGACATAGAATAGAAGAACAAACCTGGGAAACTGAGGAAAAAATGCAGAAACATTACCCAGAGTTGTTCCGAAACAGGAATAGAATCTGAGGACAGATTCTCTTTAAGGGGGGAAGATTGTAACAGCCCGGATTATGAGATCAGGGTAGCACGGGTAAGTAAAGGGTTAACAGGAAAGCGTTTATAGCCTTAGTCCATTGTACAATTCATTCTATGTGAATTATGTGCATCTATGTTTCGATTTATAATTGTGCCTTCTTGAGAGAACCATATCACTATTCATTCACAGAACCCTAGACCTTTATCTAAACCTTAAGAAACCTTAGAAAATTGATTTCCATATTTTCCAAATTCATATAATGGCTTTCATCATTCCGAAATACATTTTTAAAATTGTTTGTTGAAAATTCCATTTAGGTCCCTAGTTACTATTCACCCTTAATTGTAGGAATTTTCGAAACACTTTTACCTATTCGATATTGGGCTCGATAGAATCCTTGCAAAATTTTATGAATATTGGTATGATTTCCAAACCCTAATTCTTAACGTAGCTTCCGTAGAAATCAAAACAGGCCGAAAAACCCTAATTTTGCCCTAAATTAGAAATTTTTGAATTTCAATGTTTTTCCTATACAATATTATAACCATTACGATCCTTGGATTATTTTATGAATTTTAGGATCTTTTCCAAACTCTGGTTCAAACCCAAACTCGTTTTATAAATTTTTCTTTATTTTTCCCAAAGTACTATTTCCACCGTAAAAACTGATTTTCAAACCGTCCAACATTTGATATCCAATATTACAGTCAAAATGATCCTCGAATTATTTCAAGAATCATGGACACTTTCTCAGGAATCAATTCACATTCTAGCTTCGTTTATGAATTTTATCGTATTTTTCAAAATTCCCGAACGACTACTACTTTAAATGTAGACGTTCAAACGTTAAGTGTTTATAACCATTAGAAAGCCCTTTCGATTCTCTTTTTTTTTCAAGTTCACTCATTTCAAACTAAACCCTAGACATTCTTCTACGAATTTATTATCATTTTCATCCTATTTTAGAATTATTTTTATTTTGTCATGATTACTAAATAAATTAATTATATCTTAAACATACACATTAGTATACAACTAAACCCCCCCCTAATAAATGAACCTAGATTACTCACACCATGATTCATCTAATTAAGTCCCCAAAATTGCAACATAAGCCCCCAAGACATACCTATAAATAGCCTCCCAACTTCACTTAAGAAATCACACAAAATTCTCACTCTCTCCCACCATATACACGGCCAAACCTTCTCTCTCTCATAAGGTGCAATTTTCTTTTATTATTTCATTCTTTATGTTATGTTTTTAATATAATAATATTAGTATCATGCTTAGGAATAATAAAATTATGCTTTAGGAATTTATTTTTATAATAAATATGCATAATTGTTAGCTTTATGTGTAATGTGCCTACATTATGGAATTTTATTTAATTAATTGCATGAATTATGATATGATGTAGCATGAGTATGTATTTAAATAATTATGTTCTTGTTTGATTAAATCTATGCTTAGAATAATTTATTTAAATTTAATTTATGATTAAAGTGTTACGTTTGAATTTAATTATATGTTATGAATTCAAAAATTTATTGAATGTGATCATGAACTAGTATGAACATCTTCATAAGTTTAAGAACACATTCATAATGTTCTTGAATCAAAATCATGTGCACGTGTGATAATGTGTGTGTGTGTTTAATTTTGTGTTATAAAGTGTTTAATTCATAAGAAATTGAATAGTAAATGTTTTTAATAGTAATTTTGACTTTTTGGTCAACATTTAATTAAATAATTTCGAAATTAATTAAAATTAATTATAAAATGGGATTTTGGAATTTTAAATAAAGATTTTTCCAAATTAATTCAAAAATTAATAAAATTATAAAATAATTTCAAATCCAACCTACATTGTCGAATTAAACCCTAAAACTTATTTCTAATATTCCAATTAGGATCATAATGTGAATAGTAAATATTTAAGTGGTTAAAGAATTCATAAAACCTAATTAATTAATTAAATTTCCTTAAATGGTTAAAATTAGGTTTTACCGGGAATTCTCTAACATGTTAGATCTCATGTACCTTATGTGATTGTCTGATTAGAATAATAATATCTAACTTGTTACTCTTTTAAATATGAATATTGTATGCCTTATGTGCTTATTTGGTTAGAATAAAGAAATGTGGTCCTAAGCCTATAATAGTCAATACTTACAGGCGAACTGGAATCCACATTTCAATGTCTGACTACCGATATAGGTGAGGGTTAAAACATTTTCAACTGGAATCATGTATATATTATATCTAATTATAAAATGATTTCCAAATCTACCTATCTATTATTTGATTTCCTATCTATACATATTAATATAATATAATATTCCTCTTTATGAGGAAAATACCATTAAGTCGGAATCAGGATCTTATTCGGACAATATATATATTTCAGTCCTATTAATATTAAGAACTGATTCCCGACTAAGCAAGTTAATTATTATTATCATTTATCAAAATGGGCCCGGCGTGCAGCTGTGTCGAGCAATACCTGGAAGGCATCGGGCCGAAGGTATTGTTGGTGCCACAGACCGCCACCAACTCTTGGTAGTGGTTTAGCTGGAGGTTAGTTACTCCACGCCAAGAGACTTACAAGGGAGAATAACCTCCCTGGGAGAGATAGCTTCCTCCCACATATTACATATCGTCGGTAGGGTTTGCTCCCCTACTGACACCATGGTGTTGCGGAGTTATTATCTTACTTAGTTTTATTAAAGTATTGGTACCTTGATCAGCGCGATACTATTTCATAAATATTTTAAGGAGATTGGTGGGAGACGCCTTACTTGCGGGCGGTACAGATCTTTTATCAGACGGTTCATAACTTATAAAATTATCTCCATGTACGCCTATCCCCATTTCAAACTTTTGAACCGTTTCATATTTGCTATATCCTATTGCTATTATTTTAGATCAAGATTTTCTTGATCACATAAATATATATACGTATACATATATCTATAAACTATCATACCCCCTTCACTTAGTCAGTTTGACTAACCCTCCTCGTCTACTTTAAAACGCATGATTTCAGGCATGAAGGACGACATCTAGAGGTATCTTGAAGCAATACAATAGTAGGCTGGATCTGATCTTAAGAGTACACTGCCTTGAGCTTATCCTTCGTAAAAGTAAACTATTTCATACCTTATCCTTGCATGCTATCCCGCTGCACTCTTTTGATCAATACTTAAATTCTTTGTTCATCATACATTATCCTCCCCATTTATTAACAAAATTTTAAATCTCTTTATCTTTCGCTGCACTATGTCATGCATTTTACTCATATATTATCTTGACCGTTCTCCGTAGTATTTCCTGAGTGTTGGAGCTAACCTCCACTTGGGGAATATTGCGGTGCGGGAGTTGTGGTGTTGGGGAGGTGCTACACAACTGGTCTTCTTGTTCAATTCTAGGTTGAAGCTCTTTCCCGGGAAATTGAAGTCCCATTGGTTCGGTCCGTTTCGTGTTACTAAGGTGATGTCAAGTAGAGCTGTGGAAATAGGAAATGAAGGTTCGGGCACGCTTGTAGTGAATGGCCAGAGGTTGAAGCCGTATCTAGTTGGCGAGCCCGTCGAATAACACACTTCGCGTGTGTCACTGAATCCCGTGAACTAATCAGGATTTCATATTCAAGCTAACGACTATAACTTTGAACTAATTTTTCTTTTCTTTTCTTTTCTTTCTTGTCGTTATTTCATCTTATTTTTCTCATGATTCTCTGTTTGTCTCTTTCGTTTTGCATGTTAGTTGGGACGTTGTTCGGAGTCTGAAGTTGGAATAGATTCCTAGACCGTGCTTTGAGCCTAAATGTCAATGTTGAGGTCCATTTATTTAGTTATTTTGTTTGTGCGTGTGTATGAGCTTGAATTGCTAGTGTGGAGAATGAATTGATGCTATAAATTGTAATATGTGCTTTGCAGTGTGTTTATCTGTCTTTGAGATTTGTGCACTATGGTTTGACTGAATTCTCATGAGTTAATTTGTGGTAATTAACGTGATTAAGCAACATCCAATTTGTGTTTGTGTCTGACTTAAACCTTTGGAACGAGATGCTAGGTAACGGGCGTTACACCCTTCGTAGTGTAAAGTGGTAACGCCCGTCACTGGAGTCAGGGGTGTGGGAAGACTAGGTAACGGGCGTTACACTATTCTTAGTGTAATTTGGTAACGCCCGTTAATCGTCACAGGGGTCTAGGACAGTGGGAGTAACATCTGTTACTCCCATGTAGTTGAAACGGGGTAATGCCCGTTACCGGGCTAAAATCGCAAAAACCTGGGCCTTTAATAACACGTTTTTGGGTGGATTTTTATAATTCAAAACCTAATTTCTCCCCCACAAACACAAATACACACACACGAAAGCAGCAGCAGCAGTTCCTTTCCCAAACCCAAGAACCACCGCAAGCCGCCACTACCGTTCGTTTTCGGCGAGCCACCACCACGGCACACACGCACTCTCTCTCTTCTATTTATTGGTAAGTAAGCCCCCCTCTTTTAGGTGGTTTTACATCTCACCCTCTCCACATTTGGAAGTTCAACCATAGATTTCTTATTGAATTTGAGTGGTATTTTGGAAGTAATAGATGAATATTTTGAAGTCTTGCATGCTAGGAGTAGTACTTGTGCTTAGGGTAGAACTTTAGGTGAAGTAGGTTGATTTGGAGAATGCCCTAGTCTCTAGGAGGATATTGGTGAGTAAATCCAAAATTGGAGTAGAATGTGGGTGACTTTGGACTATAATTGTGATAATGTGAGGTAATGATGTTTTGGCTTGGGGTGGACTTGAAGAATTTTAGCTAAATTCCTTACCTTAGGATTGTGCCCGCAAGGTGTTCGATGTATTGCCTAAGTGAATTCTAATTGATAGTTGCTTGCTTTGCTTGGGTATTTTTGTGTATTTCAGGCATCATAGGGCGACCTAAGCGTGCTCGTACCGATGGAGTATCGAGTTCAAGAACTTCTAGGGCTCGAGTACAGAGTGAGAATAGGAATGTGGTTGTAGAAGGGGTTGGAAATCCGTATGACCGGGTGCTTTTGAGAGCAGTTTTTCCCACAAAATTCTTCCAAAGAGAGGCATTGGTGCGAATGGGAGTATAGGACGAGATTGAAAGGTTGTTCAACAACATAGGTTGGCTGAGTTTCTTGAAGGATGTCTTGTCCACATATCCAGAGCTCACCGTCACCTTTTTCACCACAATGAAATGGGATCTTGGCTCAATTGAGCCACTCTCCTTCGGTCTAGATGGAAGACGAACAATCACATACTCCATAGGGCCTCTTCAGAACATTTTTGGGTTTCCTAGTGAGGGTGCTTCCAGGCTCCCTACATGGGGAACAAGGGTCCGAGAAGAGATTTGGAGGTCGTTCCCACTAAAACCCAACACCCCTAACTATCATACACGAAGGCTACCTACTTGGATAGTGTGGTGTGGCGGATTGTGCACAAAATCTTGAGTTGTAGCTTCTGTGCTAGAAATGAGAGTGAAGGCAACATTCAGGCCACGAAGTTGGGTATAATGTGGATGATGAGAGAAAGGGAAGCTGTTTGATGGTACAAGGGATTTGCTTGAGAGGATGCAGGATGTGGCCAACAGACCCACGGGTGCAATAGGTCATGGGGCGTATGTCACCATGATTGCCAGAAAGTCAGGTTGGAGAGCCCGCAAGGCTGAGCCGTTGACAGCGTATCCATATCTGGATGAGAGGAATTGGAAGAATATGGGTTTGATCACTGAATGGCAAGAAGGGCCCCTCGAGGGAAGGTTGTTGCCATGGTGGCCGAAGAGAGCACGCAGCAGGTTCCTTCAGATGTATACTTGGGGCTGTGCCCCTTATGAGGAGTTTCCAAATGAGCTTAAGGCAGCGATTGATGAGATTCCGGATGACCCTGAGGGACGGGATGTTGCCCCAAGACCGGTCCCTCAGCAGGATGGTGACGAGCCCATGTCTGTGCGTGCATTGAATATCAGTATGGCAGCAATGAGATTGGACCTGGTAGACTCCAATGCTAGGCTGGTCAGAATGGAGATAGGAATGACTGAATGGAGGCAGGAGATGGGGGATTTTAGAGCTCATGTGGATCAGAGGTTTGACACTTGGACGACGCATGTTGATGAGCAGTTCCAGGGCCTGTATCAGCGCTTGGATGGTTAATTCCGAGGCCCGGACCCCCCCGACTGATCAGTGATCTTGTTGCCTTTGTTTCTGCTATTCCTTTCTTTACTATTTGGGTCTGTATATTTGATATTCTGGGATGCTTTTGATACTCTTGCTACTACTTTTCTTTACTTTTGCCTAAAACTCTTTGATTTTGAGTGCAATGTGCCCTTCTTTCACTTGGAATTTGTGACTTTTGTGTTAATTGCTAGATGCATGTTGATTGTCAATTGCCTTTGCACTTGATCCGTGTTTTTCTAGTCACATATTTTAGGTTTTGGAAGCTTTGCTGGCACGTTGCCGGTTCTTCATTTGAGAAGAGAGTTTTCTTGATCTTTATGTTTGCATGTGGACATTGCAAAGATTAAGTGTGGAGGGAGATAGAATGTGAATGTGAGTTATATTGAATATTTGCATGACTAGATGTTTATTACACTTGTGATTTGCTAGGGAGTAATTTTGGAAATTTTTTAAAATTTTCCCTCGTTTTGAACTTTTTCTTTGAAGCTTGATTGTTGAGCTTTTGCTAGAATAGGTTGGGCCTTTTGAATTGAGGAAAATTTGCATGAGATTTGATGAATTAGTGTGTAAGTATACCCTTATATTTTTGAGCACTTTTGAATGTTATAATGTACTTTGCTTAGACAAATGAATTGATGATTTCCGAATGAGTTTAAGATTTGATTAGGATGCATTTTAGTCTTATTGAGGCGAAATTTTGAGTTAATGAAAGATTAGGGAAGTGAAGTAGGCATTCGTTGTCGGAGGATTACTAGGCTTTGTTTTTTAGCCATTTTTCACTAACTAATGTAATCTTGTTGACCCCGCTGAGCCTAATTGTTGTGCAAAGATTTTTGTAGCCACATTATAAGCCTAATGTACAACATAAAAATACCTACCTTGTTAATTTTTCACCAAAACTTGCTCCTTTGATTTTTACAGTAATTGTCTATCTTTTAACCCCTTTTAATTGTTCTTGTGATTGATTTGAGAGATTATTGTAAAAGAAAGAAAAAGAATGACAAAAACTGTGAAAAAGAAAACACATGAAAAGGAGAAGAAAGAGCAAAAGAAAAGAAAAGAAAAATTATGCGAAGTGTGAAATTGAAGTGCGATACAATTGAAGAATTAGGAGGGACTTTGTTTTTAATGGCGAAATTGAAGTGCCGTGAGTTTAAAGATTGAAGAATGTAAGCTTGGTGAGTAGTCACTTGATCCAAATTTCCATAACCTTACCCAAAGCCTACATTACAAGCTCGAAAGACCTACCGATCCTAAGTCTTGATTTAATTCCATCAGTGGAGATAGTTGCTAAGAGTGTATTCCGAAGTTGATGATTAGAACTTAGGAGGAAATTGTGAGTTTGTCATTCTAGTCGTTGTACATTGTTTTATTCGATTCACACACTACACGAAGGTATACTTTTCATACTAAGTTTTGATGATCTTATGTTTATGATTACTTGATTTGAGTAGCTAAACTTATTTAGGTGATGGTTCGATGGTTGCTTTGAGGAGATGGTTTGATGAGGATGTGTTTTCTTGATTTCCGTATTACTCGGGGACGAGCAATAGTTAAGTGTAGAATTTGCATAGTTTTGAGCGTTAATTAGAGTATATCTTTTATGTCGTTTGATGCGTTTATATGCTTATTTTGCTCCATTCAGGTGTTTTTAGAGTTGGAGTTACGAAACAGCGGAACAAAGCAATTTCACGCGTTTTTGGAGGAAAATGTGGTGACTCCCATTACCACTTAGAAGTTCAAATTCCGTAACCCCCGTTAACAGACACAAGAGCATCACTTGAGGCGAAGTATGGGAGTAACGGCCATTACTTCCTAGCAGTACAACGCTGGTAAAGCCCGTTACTAGAGGCAGGAGGGGATGATTTTTGACGCAGGAAGGGTAACGCCCGTTACCCTTGGACAGAAGAAAAGTGGTAACGCCCGTCACCACTTATAAAAGCACAAACACGATTTAGGCTTGTAACGGGCGTTAACGAGAAATGTACATAGATGAGTAACGCCCATTACCAGTGTCGGCGAACGAGATTAGGGTTGATATTTAAGTGCGTTTTAGAGTCTTTTTGAGGGACTTCTTCCGACAGGTTCAGACCTAGCTTGGAGAAGGGAGTTGCTGGGCGTTTTCAAGAGTTTTTCAGAGAATACGGAAGGATCAATTCGAAACTATTTCAGTTTTTCCGGTTTTATTGTTACTTTAATCATTAAACTAATTCCTCTAATTTTAGTTTTCATATGTTAGATTTAATTTTCCAGATTTTCTAGAATGTTTATGAGTTTGATTTTTAGACTTTGTTTAGCCTTGATGAATATGAATTCTTTTAATACAAGTTCCTTTAGTTTTATGAGTTTTGCTTCAATTATGAGTAGCTAATTCTCTAGGGATAGGGGAGTGATGATGAATGCATGATAGGTGTTCGATATAATGCTTGAATGACTCGTGTTAATTCTTAGTTTTGAAAGCAGGCTTAATTTGAATTGTAACGGTCTGGCCAACCTTAGCATGACATAGAATTGCCTATAGATCGAGAGATTGATGGTAATTTAGATTGTTTTCATAACTTGTAAGTTGTAGAATTCAAAGAGATTTGGTTCTAGCTTATACAACAGTAATCTTATTCGAAGCCGAGCCGCTAGAATACTGAATTACACTAGTCTTGTTCATATGGTTTAATTAACTAACAGTGATCGCGAGAGCAACATTGAACACTAATTAAGCACTTGGTTACACCTTGAGAGAGGGTAATATAAATATAAGTGACTAGGTTGTAGAATTACAATTGTCAGACGAGTATTATGTTGACTCTTGATTGCATGATTCCCCTGCCTGCTTAGTTTATTGAATTTAACTCGCGTACTTTGATTGTTATCTGTTTTATTCTAGTTAATTGTTTAAATTCAGTTTAGTAGATTAATAATCAATCTCTGAGTTTCGTTAGGTCTTTAGATTAGAAAGAAGTGTTGAGTAGTGATTGATTTCTCTTCCCTGTGGGTACGATCCTATTGTGCTACGCATATGTTAGCGTACATTTGCACGAATGGTTTTAACTTAAGTAAAACACACAACAGATATTGAAATGCGCATTGATTATGGGCCCTGGGACTTGTGTAAGCGAACCGGGAAGGTACCGGGCCGACAGTAACCTCTTGCACAGTCCCACATTGTTGGGATGACCCCTGAATCCACTAGGAGGTTTGGTGGAGCAAGGAGTTCCGTGCATAGGTGTCATGTTCCTGTTGCTCACCGTGATTGGATGGCTGAGGGCTAGCTACCCTTACCATCACCCGGAGGAGAAAGAAGATCGTGCGGGAAAACATGCTACACGGATTGCCCCATGGATTAGTGTATTCATTGCATTGACTGATTGCACTGGACTACATTGATTGCATTGTCCTGTATTGATTGAATTACATGCTCGCTTTTAAAACTGAAACCTAATCATTGTACACTGTCGGAGTTTGGTTGGAGATTGTGCACACTCACTCGCCGAGCTACGGATTGCCTGAAATTATAAATTAATTGTAAAATTGACAGTTGTAATGTCCGAGCATATTGTAACTGATTTTTTTATCTCCACGGGAACTACTTTACCTACAACTTTGCTCGGAATTTCAACTTGCATGTGCTTGTTTCTATATAATCGTATACCTCGTGCTCACTCAGTCTTCTAGAGACTGACCCTTCTTTCCCTTCCTTCTAGTTTCTTTTGCAGGTCCAGTGGTTGTTAGGCTGGAGTCTGTCGAGGTCTTTGTTCGAGTCTTAGTTCTGTACATACCGCATTGTATCACACATTCTTTTCCTATTTGTTCTGGGCCTTGCAGTCCATACTGTATCTTTAATTATTGTTGATTTGAACTCGGGATAGGATTCTAGGGTCCTAGTTGAACCCGTTTTATGATTGCTCTGTACGTTATTCGGGACAAGTTAGAACAGGTTTCTTGATTTAGTTGAACCCGTATTTACTTTTTCGCATTGATTGTATATACTTTGTTGATTGTGAATGTATCATCGTCTTGCTTCCGAATTCTTGTCCTTGTTGATAGTTGGTACAGGGTCTAGTCCCGCCTAACACAGGATGGTTTTATTTTGTCTCCGTTCGCTATGAGTTTGGTTCATGTACGGACTTCCCATTTCATGTGTGGACCGGGCTCACGTTGGGGGGGATGTGGTGCCCTCCGTTCAGGGTATCACATCCTAAAGTGGTATCAGAGCCCCAGGTTGCAAAATCGAGATTTCTAGCGTCGTGTTGTGTCAAGTATAGGTCGAACGACTTAGGAACAACTTGTCAACGTGTGCATTGCACTGATCATGAGCATTAATTATTGAAATTCGATGAGAAATACATTATTAAATGTGTTTAATTTAAATTTTGTTGAACTATGTGCCTCTTTGTCTACTGCAATATACAACACGACCTTGTCGCCATCTTTTGGTTTAAGAAGTATCGGCAACTGGATGAGTTGCTCTTTTAATCCAGCGAACTTCTATTCCGCCTCTGCATCCCATTGGAATTTCTTCTTCCGTAAAATCTTAAAAAATACTTTTTCTTTCTCTGCTGATTTCGATAGGAAATCTGCTAATCGCAGCCAATCACCCAATAAGGACTTGCACTTCTTTCACAGTTCGTAGTGACCTCATGTTTTGTATAGCTGAAATTTTTTCTGGGTTCACCTCTATTACTTTTTCCGTAGCCAAGTATCCTAGGAATTTACCTTCTTTGACTCCAAATGCATACTTAATCAGCATATCATCAACATATATGGCAATATTTTTCCTTATATGTGCTTCGAATACCTTCTCTGACTCCTGAGCTGAGTTTCAGCTTATGCCTCTTAAGCGTTTCGAATGCTTCTTGTAGGTCTTTTATGTGATCGCTTGCTCGCTTACTCTTATTCAGCATATCATCAACATATATGGCTATATTTTTCCTTGTATGTGATTCGAATACCTTATCCATCATACGATGGTATGTGGCCCTCACTTATGGTCCTCCTTTGCTAGTGGAATCTGATGATATCCTTGTGTGACATCTATCATGTTGAGAACCTCGCATCCAGCCGTTGTATCTACCAACGGGTCTATTCGGGGTAGGGGATAATGGTCCTTCGGACTTGCTTTCTTTAGGTCCGTAAAATAAATACACTCTCGCCATGTGCCTTCTGGTTTTGGTACGAGCACCACGTTGGAGACCCACTCTGGATAAAGCATCTCCCTTATATGTCCTGCTCGCAGGAGCTTTGTTATTTCTTCACGGATTATTATGTCTTTTACCGCCCCAAAATCTCGTTTCTTTTGTATAACTGGCTTACTCCCTTTAATGATGTTCAATCTGTGGTCGGCTGTAGTGGGGCTTACACCGACTAGATCATCTGGCAAAAAAACGAATACATCCGTGTTCTGTCGTAACACCTCTATCAGGTTTATCTTCAAGCTTTCGGGTAAATCTTCTCCTATTCGCGTAATCATTATCTCATTCCTTGAAGCTAGTTCCATATTCATCAGTTCTCCGTTTGGCTTGGCCTATTCATCTCCTTCCTTTGCTTTTCCTTTAAATCCTCCTCCTTGAGCTTTTATGTTCGCCTCTCCCCTTTTCTTTTCCTTCCGAATAGCCTCCACATAACATCTTCTTACTTCTACCTGATCTCCCCTTACTTCTCCTAAACTACGGGGATGCTATCGCCTCAAAAAGCCCTAGTGTTGGCCTGCCCAAGATGACATTATAAGCAGACGGGGCATCTACGATGAGGAAACTTACTAGCCGTGTTTTTGAGTGATACCCTTACCCTATTGTTAAAGGCAACCATATTTGTCCTCGAGGCTCTACTCTTTCTCCTCCAAAGCCGTATAACGACGTGTTTACTACCTCCAGCTCTACGTTCCCAATATCCATTTAGTTGAAGGCATTGAGGAAAATAATATCTATAGAGCTCCCACTATCCATAAATATCCTTGAGACTTGGTGATGTGCTATGACCATTGTGATGACTAGGGTATCGTTGTGTGGATAATGAACTCATTCCAGATCTTCGGGACTGAATAGGATGAGTGGTTCCATTTGTAACCAGACCTATCACTCCTGTTCTCACTCGCTTCTTTCGAGCTCTTTGTGAATCTCCGTCAGTTGGCCCTCCCAATATCATTTGTATAACACCCCTTACTTGTTGTTCTTCTGTGCCTTGTTTTTCCTTAATCCGCCGTTGTTGTTTTGCTCGGGTCTCTGTTTCTCTGTTCTCTTGTGTTTTTTCTTTGATGAGATCTCCATTTTTTTCCTTTCTCACCAATCGTTCGATCTCATCTTTTAGATGACCACATCTGGCTGTTTGGTGGTCGTATTCATTATGGTACTCACAGAACCAATTGGAATGAGGTCTTTACGGTACTACAGATCGTGTTCATGGCCATTGAAAGCCCTTTACTCGTTTAATATGCCTACGTATCATATCTCGCAAACCTTCTTGTCGAGCTCCCTCCCTTCGGTTTCTATTTTCCATTAGTAATTCGCCCATTGATCGCTTTCTGCTTACTTCTTCTACTGTTATCTTACGGGCGGCCATTGTACCTTCCAGATTCACACACTTTCCTACTCTTCTCAGCAGCTCGTCAAAGTCCTGAACCTGGTCCTGTGTTAGTGACTAGAACAATTCTCCTCCAGATAATCCCTGAGTGAATGCAATGATCTTCACTTATGTGGATGCGAATACGATTTCCAAAGCTTCTTTGTTAAATCTTTGCACGTATGCCCTTAGCGTTTTGCCGATCCCTTGCCTTATACTGAATAAACGCAATGATGTTTTCCGGTATTGTAGCGAACTTGTGAATTGACTTTGAAATAGCTTACAAAAATCTTCGAAACTTCCTATGACTTTGGGTGGTAGTAGAGTAAACCACCTCCTAGCCGCTCCTAGCAAAGTTGTGAGAAAGGCCCTGCACTTGATTCCGTCTGATAATTTGTGTAACATCGCCACATATTCGAATTTCATTATATGTTCCGTTGGGTCTCCCGTTCTATCATAATTTGCCATGTTTATCATTCGGAAGTCACGAGGCAAATCTTCCTCCATGATTTTTGAGGTAAAAGAATTTCCCTTCCTTTCTATAGTCTGTCCTTCTAGGCTTTTCTTCATATTCGCCACAACTTTCTTCAAATCCTTTATTTTTTCTTCCAGGTTGTTGGTTTCTCTGTTCCATGATTCTTTTTTTTTTTTTTTTTTTGACATATCTTGCTGAAAGTGCGATCGTCCTCTTCATAGTAATCTTTCTCTTCCTCGCCCAGATCTATTCGGGAGATCAACGATTGCGATCGCCGCGGATGAAGCCTTTTTCTGTGTTAAAACCTATCGGGATTTGTATCCTCGTGATCGTCTCTGGGTTTTTGTACCTCTGAAATAAGCTCTATCAGCATTTTTAATTGTTCCATAGCCATGCCTGCTGGTAAAACCATGGTTCTTTGTGGTCCTCTGTTGTTCTGATCTGGAGTGATGAAATCTATTTTCACTCCTCTTTCATTCGCTTGGTAGTCTTTTCCCTCCTCGTCCGAGATTCTTTAGTCTACCCAATCTCTGGATCGATTCACTTGTTCACCTGACATTTCTTGAAAAAAGGGAATTATTCAAAGTGGTAACCAGATGTGGGTAAGTCGATTTTGACTTGTTTTCGTAGACGGCGCCAATGATGTGTTACTCCCTGACTAACTCTCTTTCTTCTTACTCTCCTCTGATGTCTGTATTTCTCATTCTTAATGCCGTTATTTATAATACTTTACTCGAGTCTTTTTCTTGATTTACCAAATTGCCCAAGCGACCTCCTGCCTTGACAGGACTTACAAGTTATTCAAAATATATAACACAGAGATTAAGGGACCGTAGCAATAGATCATTCCATAAAGTTATCTAAATTCTGATGTACAAGATCCTCATAAGAGGTAAGTACTGAGCATACTTTTAAGATAATTAGGAGTATATTATAACAAACCCTTCGAGGGTGTGGAAGTACTAGAAAGAAAAAGCTTAAGTAGACATGTTAAAGGAAAACATGGGATATTTTATTTCTGATTTTCGATGATCTAAACAAGGATGCTCGTCTGTCTTATATCGAGAGCGATCTTAAAGCATTTTACAACGGGATTGAAAAGCTTTGGCGTCCGAGACGTAAGCCCTGATGTCACATACAGACAGACAAACTCGGAAAGTAAATACAGGACAATAGCAGACAACAAAGGCTAAAGTAGACACAGACGTAAAGGCCTAAGGCCCTCTTTACTTTTCTTGTTCACTATCCATCCGGGATGGTTTATTTTTTTTTTTCATTTCTGTCTATTTTATCTTATGGATTCTTTACTTTGATGGTTTGTGGTTTGGTTTAAATAACCTTGATTTGTTGTGTCTTTACATTCATAGATAATAACCTTTCATTCGGTATGTAATTGACGCTTTTGCCCTTGCCTTGAATAGAGTGCACAACAATAAAGAATCAGTCCTTATTACACATTTCATACCCTTTTCTTCGACTGAATTTTCCTAAGTACAGAGCCTCATCTTCTTCCTCTACAATCTTGCTAAGTGGTACTCCAATTCAGACGGCAAATAAGAAGTTGTTACAATACTTTATGAAAAATAATAAAATATATACATACCTAAACTATCTGTTTATTTTCTTAACTGGAATTAGAAAATGTTAAATGGGCCTTTTATCATCAAAGCTCTCACAACACACTTTAAACCCCAATTAAAAGGCCCAACACAGATTTCAGGTTTCCCAATAATATTTCAGCAAAACCCTAGAACTGAAATTTCTCGTCTTTGCCTCTATTTTCTCTTTGACAGTCGACATATTCAAAACCCTAGAATCCACCTTAACAATGTCGTCGAAGTACTCATCCAAGTCAGGCTATCGATGTTTTCGTCCGTGTTACCGTCGAGAAGTAGGCGCGGCGAGTCCACTCGCTCCGAAAATGGATCCACTCGGTTTGTCACGTAAAAAGATCGGTTAAGACATCGCGAAGGAAACTGCCAAGGATTGGAAGGGCCTCCGCGCGACTGTAAATCTAATATCCCCAAACCCTTTTGGCAAAGCGAAAGCAAAAATGATGGGGTTGAGCGAAAAGAGGGTAGGAAATCTTCCCCCAAATTGGTGCAGTGTCAAGGGCATTAGTGTGAATATTACAAAAAGATAGTGGGTATAATTGTAATTTCGGCTAATCCATTCCCTATGGTTTATTTAACAACAACAATTTGGCATGGCTATATACAATGTCCTTTTCTTGATCAGTACCGGGGCTCCGGGAAAAGGCAAGAAAGTTAGTCTATCAAAGTAAAGCCGAGAAATGGCTGGATAAAATACACAACCCACCCATTTCAAGTGAAGTAAAGATAGCCTAAACAATGGCCAACAAAGATAAGAGAGAATCTTATCTTGATAACAAGAGGACAAGGAAGACAAAGGAAATGGGGATCTGGGTCCACCACTTCTGTAAAATGAGGTAGATGTATGCAGTAACCCTAAAAATCCCATGGGTTTTGACTGTAACCATGTGGATCAAATCTTAAGTCATAAATATATTCATCACACGGAGCACATGCTTCAGGACCTGGACCATTATATCCCGTTTCATCCCATAGAGAATGATAATCTTCGTGAGCTTGTTCCCAGAGACTTTCTTCTTCTTCTTCTAGGACTGGTTCTTCTAATTCTGAATTCCCATGGCTCTAGTAACATGAACAAGAGGATTTAATTCAAAAGATATATCTAGAAATGCAGTTATGGAAGTGCAATCTTGTTCATCTTCAGTGAGTGTTGTTGAGTCATGATTCTTAGAACATAAATGCTCAAAGACTTTTTTTGCTTCTGCTGAACTTGAGCTTAAACCTCCATCAATTTTAGAAAATATATAACTATAAGAACTGGCAATAGGGCAATCATCTCTTTGGAAATACGGCCTGTGCATAATCAGAATGGTTCGTGGATTACTCATGTTCTTGTTGGTTTTGACAATTGATTTGAGGATTCTAATCCAGTCTTCTTTTTCCCAATAACCAAAAAGAAATTTGTTTAAATTGGGTTGTGGGATATTAATCCTTATCATCTTGAGTAGTCTGATAGGATTAAGTTCTACAGCAAAGTAGTTGGAAAACTCCAAGACACCAGAAATACCAATATCCTTCTTCAGGAAAAGTGATATGCTCCGTTAAATAGAAAATGGGTAGAAAAGGATAATCAGGGAAAAATTTTCCATTTTCAATTGTTAGACCCAGTGCTAGGAGAAATTTGGCTTGGTAGTGAAAAAGGTAATTCTTAGCAAAACATTTGACTTGATCTGTGGTTTTCAGCGGAATCTTGGTTGGAGAAAATTCAGGTTGGACTGGTTTAAAAACTCCTTTGGCCTTTTCAGATAAAGGTTCTTCATATAAAAGAAATTTTTTAAGATCGGAAGAAGAGGATAAAGAAGAAGCCATGAAGATAACTGGTATTGACTTTACAGAAGAATGAAGATATATCTTCTTGGGTCTCGACAAGAGATCTGGAATGAGATTGTGGTCACCCTTTATATGCTTCACAGAAAACTGGTATTTGGCAAACCAGTCTTTTAGTCTTAAGAGCTGTGACTCAGGCAGTCCTTGTTTTTAAATTTAAGTATCTTTGGAAAGGATGAGTTATCCGTTACCACAGTGAAATAGTATACGATAAGATGGAATTCAAATTTCTTAATTCTATTTTTTACGACCAAGATTTTCTTGCAGACTGTGTGTAATGTTTCTCAACTTCATTGAATTGTCCACTCGCATGCCCACAGTAATATTGTTTATCAATCAAGATTGCTCCCCAATATTCATCGTTGGCATCTGTTTGGAGAATTCTTTCACCTTTATCTGGAATTTTCACAGGTAGAGGAGCCTGGCAGATCTGTTTTAGATATTTGATAGCTATTTTTTGCTCCTTTTGCTAAGTAGGGGTCGCTTTTCTGAGCATCTTGGAGAGCTGGCTTGTGTATTTTGAACATTGAGGAAGAAAATCCTTGATGTAATTGACTATCCCCAAGAATTGTTGAATTTCTTTAGTACTCAAATTTTCATCTAGAAATTTGAGCAATATGAGGACCTGGTTTGTATTTTCCTTTTGAGAACTTCATACCCAAAAACTCAATGGAGGATTGTCCAACTGAGCTTTTTTTTTTTTTTTTTTTTTTCTGAGAGCAATATTCCATATTTTTGGACAATTTCATGAAAATCTGAAAGAAGTGCTTTATGTGAATTCTCGTCTTTAGAAAAAAGGTGAATGTCATCAATGTAAATAAAAGCACTGTACAAGATGGGCTCGAAGATTTTAGTCATGGCTTTTTGGAATGGTGAAGAGGCAACTTTGAGACCAAAAGGCATGATGGTCCATTGGAATTGGGCTTTGGGTATACAAAAGGCTGTTTTATATTTGTCTTTTGGGTCAATACCCAATTGCCAAAACCTTACTTTGAGATCGAATTTCGAAAAGATTTGGGCTTGGGCTATATAGGAAAAAAGCATGTAGGCTTGAGATAATGGGAATTTATCATTTGCGAGAAAGTGGTTGAGAGGCTTATAGTCAATAACAAGTCTCTTTTTCCCTCTTACTTGTTCGGCCCTTTTGTTGACATAGAACGCTTGGCAAGCCCAATTTGATGTTGTGGGTTCAATCAACCCAAGTTTTTGTAGTTGAGCACATTCAGCAATTGCAAGCTTTTCATCATTAGGAGTCATTCCTGGGTGTGTGGCTTTGGTAGGATTCACTTCTTCATTCTTTCTGAAGGGCAATTGGATGAAAAACTTGGAATGTTTCCACAAAGAATGTGGATGAGTGAAACCCGAATGAGATTCAGCACAACAACTTTTCAATTTGGAGGCAAGATCATAGAATTCTTTGAAGCTTCTGACAAAGAGTAGATCTTCTGAAGTGTAGTATAAGGTAGGAAATTTCTCTTATACTTGATCCCATTAGGAAGTATGGTTAGCTTTTAAGTTTTCTTCATTCTTTCCCATGTAACTTGCTGCCAATAACTTTCATCCATATGATACAATCTGGAAAAAATTATATCCCAATAGGATGTTTTGTGATCAGAGATATTTTGAACTGCTGACCATCAGCTGCCTGAAAATACTCATAGTGAGTTATCCATGCTTCTTTAGGGAGAATATCTGGATTCATCATGGACTTCATGGTTCCTGTATCCATAAATCCAATGGCCTTGATTGGTCTGTCGTACATCGAGGGAAGTATATGGATATGGAGATAAGGAGAATGAATGATTTCTTGACTGATACATTATGATTGAAAAATAGGAAGACTTTGATTTTCTAAGTCAGAATCAGATAGGCATGGCTAATCATCTGTTATCTTATCTTGGATAACAAAGATGTTTTCTTCATTTTGCTCATCTTGTTTTGAGAACAATGGTTCTACATCTGCATCTTGAAGAGTAGCATCTTCATTCTGGATGATATAAAAAACCATCCTTGCGGAGTTTTCTCGATTCTGAGGACAATTCTCTGTAAAATGTCCTTTCTTTTTGCATACAAAGCATTTGTCTGCCCGTCTATTCCTGAAAGGTTTTCTCCTGAAGAATCTGAGACGTCCTTTCTTTTTTACTTTCTTTTCAGCAAATCCCTTCTTTTTATATTTGGAAGGAGGGCATTTGCAACCGTCTTTTGATTTGCATTTTATCTCAAGATGAGGTTTTTTGCAGGCCTTTTTGAGAACTGTTATGGTTCGGTGAAGTTCTGGCTGGATTTCTTGAGGAAGAGAGGCAATATACACATGCTTAAGGTTAAGATCATTATACCCATTAAGAGTATAATAGATCTCAGCCATTCTTTTCAAATGGAAATCTAGATCTTTTAACTTCAGAGAGCAGCATTTCATAGCAAAGTAACTTTGTTGTGCCATTTTTCTAAAGAGAGCACTGTCACCAATGAATTCTTGATGGATGGCTTCAAGGGCTTAAGGTGCTTGTGTAATTGGAAGTATTGAGTTTGTTTGTACTCTCCCAAGGATTGGAACCATTCCCTCAACGTTCCAGTGAATCTGGAACAAATTCTCTCAAAATGGTAGGAACATGAGCTTCTTTGGTTCTTCGGAGATCAATCCATGCAGCAAAAGAATGTATCAATCTCTTCTTTTTTTGACTGGAATATCGTCAAATGTAATCCAAGGACCATTAGATGGTTTAGATGATCCAATATCTACATATTGATATTCTGGAGGGTCCTCCATTGTTCCTGCTTCTTCCTCAGCTGGTTGTTCTTGTTGAGGGTTGGAAGTTGATTCATCCGCCATGAGGATTTGGGAGATATCAGCGATTTCATCATCACTATCTGGGATTTGAGAAAAAGATTCTTCTGAGGATGTGTCTTTGAACTTTTCTAAATTCTCAGCGACTTCAAGATTAGAAAAAAGTTCTAATCATTAAGGCAAGCGAAGGATCTTCTTTTATTTTTTTTCTTTGTTTTTCTCTTTTGATGAAGAGACAACTCTTTTTGGTTTGAGTTTTGGAGGAGGTGGCTCGAAAGGAATGTCAGAGACTATAAAAAATTGTTTTGTATAATCATGAGATGTGGGAGGATCATAAAGAGAGGAAGAAACAGCTGTAGGGAAAAAAGGAAGTTTTGGAAGTGGACTCCTTTTTCTGTCTTTTTCCATATATTCAAGATCCTTTTTGAGCTGTCTGATTTCTGCTTCCTTTTGATCAAACTCTCGACCAACCTTCTTCTGGGAAATAAGTTGCCTGAGCTCTTTATCGAGAAGCTCAATTCGTGCAACTAATTTTCTATATATCTGGTCAAGCTCCTTAGTGATGGCGTCAACCTTTTTATTGTTATTCTGAACGTGGGACAAAACTTTATCAACCTTAGGGTCGAGTTGAACTAAGGCTTTGTTTTGAGCACTGGCATCTGTGGTTTGCCAGTTTAACACTTCTTCTCCTTGGGACAAGGAAGAAGATGTTCCTCCGTCTGGATGGACTGTAGTGGTCTCGATGTATGGGCGGATAGCAACCTTGTTTTCTGTTTTTCTTACCAAGGGAGGAAAGTCAGTATCATAGTTTTGTAGCATCATACAAGGTTGGCATGGTAATGTTGGAACAATGCGAGGAGACAATTCTTGCCTACAACTCTTCTGTTGTTCTGCTCTCAGGATGGCTATCGCCTTGTCATAACATGACAAAGGCTGTGTGACTGAGGGTGGATCTGGTTCTGGATCCTCAGGTTTGAATGCGTCAGTTTGATAATGAAATGCTTTTATAATTTATTTTATTGTATAATAATTAACCATTGGTTAATTAAACTTGATTTTTTTTAAATACTATATTTCATTGAAAATCTCAATCTTTATAAATCCCACACCTAAGCATCTGCGCCACTTGTCCGGACTACATTTATCGACCCCACTAATTAAATTTTCAGACGCTATCGCTACATTAAACCATATTTAGTTTATGATGATTATTTTACTTAAGCGTCAGTTTGATAATGAAATGCTTTTATAATTTATTTTATTGTATAATAATTAACCATTGGTTAATTAAACTTGATTTTTTTTAAATACTATATTTCATTGAAAATCTCAATCTTTATAAATCCCACACCTAAGCATCTGCGCCACTTGTCCGGACTACATTTATCGACCCCACTAATTAAATTTTCAGACGCTATCGCTACATTAAACCATATTTAGTTTATGATGATTATTTTACTTAACGTGTATATTTTAATTTGTATTAATAAGAAAATGTTTACTTGGCTATTTGACTATGTAAATTGTAATGATATTAGAGAATAAACAGTAATCTTTTTGTTATTTAATCCAAAAACTAGTGTTTGTCTCACTAGTGTACATATTTGTAAAATAACTTACTTTTGGTGTCTACTTACCTATTTTATAACCTATTCTTCCAATTGCCAAATCTCAAAAATACCCTTATTATCCAATGTTTAGTAATTTGGGAGGACAATTATGAGAATAAAAACCTGATTTTATGGTCTAAGGTCAATATCAAGATTGAGGTAATTATGAGAATAAAAAAGTCTAAGGTCAATATCAAGATTGAGGTTGAGGTTTATTATGTTAAAGTCTTTTTCTTTTTTTTTTTTTAATTCATTTTTTTAATGCATGCCCCAAAATGAAATTTCAAATCATTGTCCCGAAGAAAATATTTTCAATTAATCCCTAGCGACTTCACCTCTGTTTACAGTCTAAGGTCAATATCAAGATTGAGGTAATTATGAGAATAAAAAAGTCTAAGATCAATATCAAGATTGAGGCAATTATGAGAATAAAAACGTGATTTTACAATCTAAGGTCAATATCAAGATTGAGGTTTATTATGTTAAAGTCTTTTTCCTTTTTTTAATTCATTTTTTTAATGCATGCCCCAAAAAGAAATTTCAAATCGTTGTCCGGAAGAAAATCTCTTCAACTAATCCCTAGCGACTTCACCTCTGATTATATATACTATGCATGGTTCGCCAGAATGGCAGCATAACGGCCGGAACGGGCGGAACGGAACCGGAACGGAGGTTGCCGTTCCGCAGTTCCGGGATGGAACGGAAGCTAACCTGGAACGGCGTTTTCATGCCTTGCAACGGCGTTCCTCGCCGTTATATCGGTGGAACGGCCGCTTTTAGGCGATGGAACGGCTGCTTTCAGGTTGCAATTTGCAGAATCGAGGTAGACAATGGTTACAATTAGGTTTTTCATCAAATAGAATTAATGGGCTTAAATATGAAAAACTAATAGAACTAATGGCCTTAAATATGAAACTAAACTATGGGCAACATTTCTCTTTAGTGGGTTGATTCTTATCAATTAATAACTCGGTAATTCTTAAATAGATTCAAAAAAATTTTGGGCTAACAAATAAGTCCATCATTTTTATATAATAATAAAATTAAAATTAAATTAAATTAGATTATTATCATAATTATGTATTAGTATTTTATATTTCAAATTTCAAATTTTTTATTTAAGTTTCTTTAAACTAAATGACGATATTTTTATCAATGAATAATTTATTTTTATCAATTATTATGTGGTAGAATGATGTACTTATTTAATTCAGAATTAAATTAATAAAAATTCCTTTGTCCGCGTTTTTGCCACGACCGTTCCGCGTTATTGCAACGGAACTGGAACGGTGACCTCCGTTCCGTTCCTCGCGACCGCGACGGCAAACCATGATACTATGGTTAAAGCTTCCAGTGACAGTAAGGTGGAGGTTGAGGGATTCTCATTATACATATATACGAGATATATTTTGCAAGTAAAACCTCTCAATAATTACCTGAAAATGGATCCGTTCTATGCAGCAATACTTTCAGCCTCAGTTCTGTTGATGACCATCACCTGGTACATCACACTGAAACCTGCAAAAAGGAGTAACCCTCCCTTACCGCCAGGACCGCGGGGCCTGCCAATCGTCTGTTATTTGCCATTCATGGTAGGGAATTTACCCAAAAAATTCAGAAAATTGGAGCAGGTACTGTTTTATTTTCAAGAAGTTTTAGCATCAATTAAACATCACAATTTACATAAATCATGTTCAACTTCAAGAACTTTGTTATGAAAAAGTCAGTTCTTAGAGAGGTCTAAGAGTCTATATCAGTTACTTTGCTAGAACCCGTTATGACGGCCAGCCCGGAGGTTGCTGTTTCGCTGTTCCAGTTTGGAAGGGTGACCTACCTGGAATAGTGTTATAACGAACGATAGGGTCGGGAACAGAAACTGCATTACCATTGCTCCGTCAATGGCGAGTTGCCGGGTTCATGAAAATCAAATCATCTTTTCTCCTTTTACTCCATTTTCCGTCTGAAAATTCTAGGCGAGGAGGATGGGATAAAAGGGTGAGAAAGAAAAGCGGACCTTCTCAAATATAGTTTTCTTTAAGGGTTTTATTAACTTTTTTATTTATTTTTCTAGACCGTTACAACTAGTCAATTAATTCTTTTTCTCTCCTCTAACTATTTTTATTTTTAACATACGCATATATATCCAAGTACGATTAAAAAAAAAAAAAAAAATCCTATTTTCTCTACCTTAATTTAATTCTTTTTTTAAATAAACCTTTTAATATTTATTTTTTCTTTTCTCCTCATATTTTGCAATTTACATTTTAATATTATTTTTATTAATATATTAGTATCACATTTATTTATATAATTTAATAGTTATATTAAAAATAATTATAAAACATATATTAATATGAAGGATTTAATCTGAATAAAATTAAATAATAATCATAATTATCATTATTTCGTTGCACACGCATCGAGTATGCATAAAATTACTAGTATAACATTTATCCAGCCACGTCGGGTTGTATAATTTTAAATACTATAAATTTTTACCAAATATTAATTGATGTAAGTATTAGTTTATAAATTAATAAGATTTAATATTTTCTTTTTTGAAAATTTTAAAATTTTTTGTTGTGGTCATGATTTTGCCTATTTTTTCACGATGTTTCAAAGGTACTGAAACAGTGGCCTCCGTTCCATTCCGTGCCACTGTCTAACCATGATACCAGGAACTATGTTCCCTTCTTTATAATGCCTCTGTTGTACCAACAGGTATACGGTCCGATCTACAAGCTCAATCTCGGCAAGAAACTGTTTGTTGTAATTAACTCCCCTTCTCTAGCAAAAGCAGTGCTTCGCGATCACGACGCCATCTTTTCCTACCGCGATGCTCCTGTTGCAGCCGTGGTTGCCAGCTATGACTGAAACGACATAGCTTTTTCCAACAACAATGCCCACTGGCGTTCTATGCGCAAATTATTTGTCCACGAGATGATGAGCAAAGCTGTCCTTGATGTGACCTATGGCCTTCGCAAGGTGGAAGTTAGAAAAACTATTCAAAGGGTCTATTGCGAGAGCATCGGAAAGCCAGTTAAAGTCGCGGAATTAGCTTTCCAAACTCTAGTAAATGTCATAATGAACATGGTGTGGGGCGAAACTGTACGAGGAGAAGATAAAGAAAGGGTGGGAACGGAATTTTGGGCTTCTGTTTCGAAGCTTATGGATGTAATTGGAAAGCCGAATATTTCTGATTTTTATCCAGTTCTTGCCCGATTTGACATTCAATGAGTAAGAAAGGAGATGGAGGGTTATGTGCAATCAGTGGAGAGGATTTTTGAGAGTGTTATAGCTAGACATGAGAAGAAGTTGATATCTGGAGAAATCGAGAATAAGGGAAAGAAGGATTTTCTGACAATCCTGTTGGAGCTTAAGGAGAAACAAGATAAGGAGGTATCCGTCGGTGAGACACAAATCAAAGCCATATTGCTGGTAAGCTTCACTCACTTTTGGTCTGGTAATTCGGGTAAATAATATATATATCCCAAATTAATATAAAACTAAGTGTTGGTGAACATCGCAAAATTCTAGTTCAAATCCCATTCGATCGAACCCCGACCAATTATATTGCAAGTATAAAACATTCGTCCCTCATTGCATTAGTTTGGACGAATCAGGTTCAAGTTAGAATTACCGGTGAATGGGGTGTGCTCTAAGCCGAGTTGGCTTGTGAGCCGCGCGAGCCGAGCTCAAGTTGGCTCAACCTGGACTCGGGTGATATCAAACTCAAGCCGAGCTTAATCGAGCTCAAGTCGTGTGTCAAGCCAAACTCAATCCCATATCTTTGAGTTCGAGACTTGTAAGTCACTACAAAAAAAGCAGTTTTTTGTGACAAAATATTTTGTCGCAAGACATGAACATTTTGTCACAATAGATCTATTGTGACAATTTTCTTTGTCACAGTTACTGTCGCGATAGGTCCATCGTATAAAGTTCTGGGCGACAATTTCTAGGTTTGTCACAAAAGTTTTGTGACAAAAGTGTATTTGTCACGAAAAACTTTGTTCTTGTGACAAAATTATCGTCACAATAGCTTATACATATTGTCACTGCAATTTGATTTGATAGCTTATACATATTGTCACTGCAATTTGATTTGTCACGAAAGGCTCAACCAGATGACAACTTATTATGACAAATATTTTTGTCACAACAATATGTTCTATGTTTGTCACATATCAGCATACTTTTCGTCATCATAGCCAAAAATTTGTCACTACAATAACGTCAGTTGGGCATCTCTTGTTACAAATATATTTGTAACTACAACACATTTTGTCGTGACAAATATATTTGTCATTACAACGTGTTTATCGTGACAAGCATCTTTCTCACCAGAACATATTTATCGAACCAATTCATCACAAAATGTTATAGTTTTTGTCAAATAAAGAAAACCTCTTATCTTAAGTGACAAAATAATTTATCACCAAAAATATCAAATTTAATTTTTAATGACAAATTATTTTTTGTCAATAAGTTAATATGTGTTGCCTGTTGTGACAAACCATTTTGTCGCACAAAGTTTGAACTAATTTTCTATTGCAATAAAACTTCATTTGTCATCGAAATAATTAACTCGCATACAATACGAAGATACCAACTCAACCAAACAAAGATATTGAATTATATAATATCGTTCGATAATATTCATGTCAGCATTAAATTAGAAGATCCAAAAGTACATGCAATGCATTAATAACAAAATTATCAACTAAATGTCTCAAAACTTACTATAGTCCAAACATTATTTATCAACTCAGTGTTTCTTCTTCATTCTTTCCAAAATGACAATCATGTGATGGAATCATTTCCTGCATTCAAGAAATTTAAATTATTATGAAAAAGAAAACCCAAATCACAAAATTAAATTAAACTTTATGAAACATTCATAATTATCTCTATAATTTATACTATGGAAATCAATAAGTCATCAGCAATAGCATACTGGAAACACGTAGGACCATTGAATATCCATACAAACTTAAAAGCAGCTTTGGGAAGCTCAAAAGTTATAAACACTCAAGCATAACACACTTTGCAGTCCAAACAATGCTTTCCCAAAGAACATGCAGAGAAATGTCTAATGTACTATGCTTCATGGACAAATGCATCATAAGAGACTTGATCATTTACCATAACAAGGAAAAAAATATAATTACCTCATGCCCCTCGTGGCATGACAGGGAACAAGCTATGCACACCCCAGCATTCCCATCATGTGTGCAGGTCAAACATGAAAAGATTGTCTATAGGTACACTCCTTGCCTTCATCACCACTGAGGACCAGATCTGCTTCCTTAAGTGTGTATTGATGGGAAAGTGAAAAAATAGGATCCAGTCAAACAACAATTTATTATAATAGAGAGAAACCAAAAACTAAGTAGGACTTATTACCAGAAAATGAAATAATCTCATGCACCCAATAGTAGATGAGTTAACGGATATTGATGGCTAAACAGACAAAATAATCATAAGTTATTCAGCTCAACTGACATGTATTAAATATTGAATTTGTATCAGGCATTTAAACAAATGATAGCTTCGGTGTCTATCCTATGTACTCGGATGAATATTCCAACCTATATGAATGGAAAACAACTATAGCTAAAAATCGAATGATAAATTAACCTAACTACTTATCGCACTAAGAAATGCTGGCAGAAATAGTACTTAGACTTACAATATTTAGGATATTTGGGTCTTCAACATGGCATCTACTATACAACATAGTTAAACATGAAATCTTCACAACTAACGAAATCTTCACATAAGAAGCAAGCAACAACAATATCTACAATCAATACACAATCTCGGATCATTTTTAAGGATAAAGAAACACAAAAACCATTGAATACTCACCAGCCACACTCACCATCTTTCTACTAACACGAAAAAGAAGCAAACGAACAGAAAATCAGGAGAAAAGAGACAAGCCCAGAAACTAGAACTGGTCAAACAGTAATTTCAAAATGATGAAAGCATAAAAGGTAAATGATCAACTTGCCAATATCTAATGAAAAGAAATGGACTTTAGGTTACCACACAAGCAGTGCCCCCACCTATTTGATCATCTTTCAAAAATTGGCCCTTAAACCTACAACCTGTTAAGCAAACAGACAAATCTTTACAGAAGAAAATTCTTAAGGGATGTACTGTATTGAAATTTTCTGCTAAAGGGAAATAAGCTAGCATACCTTCGGGATGTTTAGGACTAAGTCTCAAGTATAATTTCAAAGGTACTTGTCGCGTCTCCATCCATAATTGACTCTTTTCGTTTTTATTTGTTTTCAGATTAAAAGTGGATTAAAATAACAATGCATTAGTAAGTCTCAAGTATACATTCAAAGGTATTTATCGCTTAGATATTATTAGAGTTTCAATTGGACTACTTAAATATAAAAGCTCTTCGTAATAATTGTAGTCATACATTCAAAGATTCAAATAGGAGATATCTGAAAAAATTAGTATACATAGCACTGTTGTTCTCCAAAACCATTTGTCCTGCCATTTGTTTTAATTATTATAATTAAACTTACAGTACCCCACTAAAACTAATCGTTTCTAATTATTATGGGTAACATCAAATACATACTTATAAATCTGGGGATTCTGTACAGAAACTAAATTAAAATAAATTAGCACCTTAATGGATAATGAGTACTTATCAAGAAAAAGTTATACGAAAAAGAAGAAAAAAACTTAATGTATAATGATTCACCTGTGCCTCAAGGACATTAAGATTTTGGAGGTACTCTTCCTTCAGCCTTTGAGCACTATCATCAGAATAGGAACAGATGTTGGAAAAGTTACGCCTTAGTTCTTCTATCACTTTCTACAAAAAGGACAACAAATATTTAGAACACCATGTTTTAAATCTAAAATAACTCATGAAAGAAATAGAAAAGGACATTTTTACCTGTAAAGCCCTCTTTTCAATTTCCAGTTCACGAACTTTCTTCTCATAGTGCTGCTTAAAGACTGAAGTACCGCCACTTGCAAATTGTTTCATTTCAGCGTTTAAATAAACATAAATGGAAAACATATTTCACTTTGAGCCTTTGAGGGGAAATCAAAGTTACTTTCAGTATATCTTCCACATTCTGATTGCATTAGACAAATATAAACAACTTTACAGATCTAAAAGAAAGAAATAGATGATGATCGATTTCAGTATCAAAGGGTACCAGGTACAAACCAAAGATAGCTGCTATACCTATATAAGCAAGAGTAGAGAAAGATATAAAGCTACCAGCCACACACAAGAGCCACAAAGCAATGACGACCTGCAAGTTTCAGAAAAACTGTCAAAGTTCATTCTGTTCAGTGTACAATGAAAGCACATAATTGATGAAGCAAATGCATTTCATTGTCTAGTATTATCAAACACAATAAAAGCACCTTATATTGCCAAGATTAACAAACTCAAATAGTCAATTCAATCAAACAAAAAGATATAAAAAAAATATATTGTAGCCCCAAATTTGAGTTCCAAACTGTCATGAATCAGGAAAGTGAATTCCACGTTGGCTCAGGAAAGTTCCTACATCAAAACCATTATTTCAATCTGTAGGTGCTCTCTCTATTAAGCAATTTACCTAATTAACGTTAAGGTAGAAAATAATTGATAAAACTTGATGTGGGCGTTGAAATTGTCATATTCTCTGTCTATGCCCCAATTTGCGAGCAAATATTATTGGTAGGTATGATGATTCTCCTCAATGTTCTTTATACAAGCAATCTTAACAGGCAAACTAACTTATGGGAATAAAAAAAAATTCAACCACACAATTTTTCTAATATAGAAAACTTTGGAATTTCAAAATTGAAAACTAAGAGATCTGAATGAATTCAAGAACGACAAGTTCAGAAGATCAATATGCCAAAAAAAAGTTAATAAGCTCTTTACCTTACAAAAACAAAGAAGGAGCAATTAAAGTCAAGAAGATTGAGGCGATGACGAGTTTTCAGACAAGAGTCAGCAACCTCTGGGCAAACGAGAGTCAAAGACCTCCGCTTTCTGACAAGCAACTTCTCATAGGGTTTGTTGGGAGCACTGTCGAAGACCTTCGCCTTGAGATCTGCTGTCGAAAACCTACGCTGGAAGCTCCGCCTTGAGATCCGCCCTCGGAAATCTGCGCTGGAAGCTCCGCCTTGCTCCGCCGTCGAGTGCAACTGATCGTTTGAGGAGCTCAAAGAGGAACCACGGTTTGAGGAAAGGGGGGTTTTGGTGGAATTTCCTTTTTCGTCTGCCGCGCTTAGTTTTGGAGAGAAGAGAAAATTAAAAGTTTTAGAAATTTGAAGTTATGAATCTATTCCCGGTCAACTTGATGTCTAAATTTGAAGTGTATCTATAATCTATTGAACATGTTATTACTTTTTTTAACGAAATATATGTTATTACTATTAATGGGATAAATTAAATATGTATCCAAGCTATTACTATTGGGTGAGGGTCGTATTTTATAAGACACAATATTAAAATTTTTGTTAGAACCAAAAAAAAAATATTAATAATTTTGAGATTTTTATTTTAGTAAATTCAAAATATCCAACATATATTTAATGTTTTTCTCAAGTTTTTAGTTAATTCTAACATATATTTTATGTTTTGGAATTTAAAAATTTTACGTTTTTCCTAATGTCAGTAAATTCAAAATATCCAACAAGTGATATATATATATATGGTTTAATTAATAAAGCAAATTTTAATTTTTGAAATATAATATTACTTCATGTCTCTCGAAAAAGATAATATGATTTTGGAATTTAAGAAAGTAATATATTTTGGTTTGATGCTAAATAATTGGTGGGAATAAAAATAAAAAAAAAGTCAAATTATATGTCAAATCTTATAAGACACTATTTAAGAATTTTATTATATTTTGTAGCAAAAGATATCAAAACTACGTAGTTTTGATATATTATTTACTACGATAGTGGTTTCGTAGTAAATAAGTGTCTTATTTCTTAATTATTTACTACGTACAATTAATTGTAGTAAATAATTATCTTTTACTATAATAAAATGATCGTAGTAAAAAAATTTGTAGTAACAAGTCATTTTTCTTGTAGTGTCATGTCGTGTCGTGTCGTGTCCGTGTCGCCGTGTCCGTATCCATACAACATAACAATTTAGACAAAAGAATAAAAAAAATATCATCCTATTTATCGTGAAATAAAAAATAAAAAGTATCATACATACATTTACATTTCTATAAATACATATTATTCAAAAAAATATTTCAAAATTTTGCTTATATTTAAATTTATTTTATACTATGTAATTGTAATTAATATTTTCTTTAACACTCAAATTTTACATGTAATTAGAGATTTTATTATTTCAAATTATAATAAATATTTTACTTACGAAACATTTGTAAACTTGGGCAATAGCTCAATTGGTTTGTTCCCATTTGTAGGTCATGGGTTCAATTCCCAACTGGACCATATTTATTGTTTTTACTGTTCAAAAAAAAAAAAAAACATAAATTCGAGCCAATTGGCCCGCTAAACGGTCCGATCAAACCGGTCCGAACGGCCAATCCAGTCTGGGTATTAAAACATATTAATAATACTTTATATGACAATATTACATTTTGTCATGACAAAATAATCTAATGTGACAATCTTCAATTTGTCATTATGTTGTGTTTCTATAGTGACAATGAGGATCTGTCACAACAAAAAATTTATATAAAATAAAAATATTTTATATGACAAAATTTGATTTCGTCACCACAAACGACCTATTGTGATACAAGTCATGTTGTCACGTTATCGTATCAGTATAATGACTATTATAATTTATCACAATTAAATAATTTATAAAATAATAAAATATTATGTGAATCTCTTGTGACAAAAGAGCAATTTGTCACATATATGGC
This sequence comes from Lantana camara, assembly GCA_037501455.1. NCBI lineage: Eukaryota > Viridiplantae > Streptophyta > Magnoliopsida > Lamiales > Verbenaceae > Lantana > Lantana camara. The sequence continues at coordinate 92,644,979 of CM074857.1, read as the reverse complement.
ATTTATATGACAAATCGCTCGTCACATGAGCTCAAGAAGTTTGTCACCATACATTGTCCTATTTTGCGCGACATACATCTCAACCTTCTGTGACAAATATTATATTTTGTCACATAAAATAAAGTTTTATGTGACATTTAAAATATTTGTCACATAAAATTTATATGTTGGTGACAAAAATATATATTGTCGCTATAATGTAATCTATTGTGACAATGTTATTTTTCGTCACTAAGCCGAGTTGGCTTGTGAGCCGCGCGAGCCGAGCTCAAGTTGGCTCAACCCGGACTCGGGTGATATCAAACTCAAGCCGAGCTTAATCGAGCTCAAGTCGTGTGTCAAGCCAAACTCAATTCTATATCTTTGAGTTCGAGACTTGTAAGCCAGCTCGTAAGCTTATATATATATAATATAGTGTTTAATAATTATATATATAAATATCCAGTAAATTACTATACATTTATCTGATCTAGTAATACTAAATATATGATATGTTATATATTTTTATCTACTTATTTTGACAATAAATATGATTTAATAATATTGTAGTTCAATAACTACAACAAAATATCGTTATATACAATACTACTAACATATTACTATGGTAATATAGAATATTTATCCAAATAAATAATTTAATAAAAAATAGATTCAATCTACTATAATAAATAATTAATTACATAAGTATGTATCTTAATAAAATATTAGTTAATAATTTGTCTATTACTAATACAAAAATATATTTTCACTCAAATATTTAATGCAATAAAATATTAAATATCATATACCATAATAACTAATTAATAATATAAGTATGTCTTAATAAAATATAGTTAATAATTTGTATTATGTAATTACATAATTTATAGTTTTATTATAATATAATTAATAATATTCATAAATAATCTAAAATATCAAATATATATATATATATATATATATATATATATATATATATATATATTAATGATTATAATTTATTAATAATAATACAATACTTAAAAATATTAGTGTACTAAATATATCATGTATCTTAATATCCTTGTTATTATTTAATATTATTCTTCAATTAGAACTAAAAAATGTCCAACAAAAATTTATCGGTTTGTCAAGTCGAGCTCGCCTCGATATTTGGGCAAGCGAAGCTCAAGCCCCCCCCCAAAAATAAGCTTGACAAGCTTAAGCTATGCAAATAATTTTCAGTTCAAATTGAATTTTTTTGACCAAACTCGACTCGACTCGCCTTAAAATGCACCCCAACCTGTGGATATATTATTGAACTTATTTGTGTAAATTGTAGTTTCTTTAACTTTTTCAAGATATGTCAATTCTTGGTAATAAACCTAATTTCTTAAATTGAATGACCAAATTATAGATCCAAATATTTTCATTACTAATTAATTTCAATAGGAATATTTGGGATATTTTCGGAAGTTGAACATATTTGTAAGAACACAGAAACTATACTATTATTCCTATTATTAGATAATCTAATTTGTTGACTCACTTAAATTCGGTGATAATAGACATTAATCACCCTAATTACACAAACATTTTTATAAGAGCTATTTGCACTCAAAATCTTCTGTAATTCGAAAAGAACAATAAAAACCCTTACAAAAAAAATTCTCCAAAAAATCCTTATGTTTTTTTTTTTTTTTTCATGGAAGATCCTGCGGCCTGTGTTTGAATCTCATGCGCATTGACTGTGATTCTTTTAGACTTAAGACACCTTTTTGGCATGTGTAATGATATTTATACCCATATTGAAGAAAAATAAGTCTACTGTTGAAATATGCACAAAAAACCCTATATTTGTTGAAATGTGCACAAAAAACCTTATAACGAGAATCTAAAAAAAATCCTTGCCGCATCAATTCTTCTAATTTTAAATAGTTATTTATTTATTCAATTATTATTGTAATGAATTCTAGTTATATTATTATATTGAAAAAATGATATAGATTTTATTAAAATATGTTATATGAATTACTAATTAATTTTATTTTTTTAACACATATTAAAAAATGTCATATATCAATTTTTTATTTTATTAAATATTATATTAATGAATTGAAAAAAAATAAATTCCTAAATGATATATCCATTATTTTAAAATACATATGAAAAATTATTATTATTATAATATAAATATAATTGTTGAATTCAATAAAATATTATTTATGCTTTTATTATTATTATTTACTTAATAAACGTTATTATGATCTAATAAAGAAGGCATAACAATTTTTAACCTTAACAAATCTATGAACCTTATCATTCTTTATTTAATTTATTCTGTTAAAAGAATTCACAAAATATAATTATTAATACGTATTAATAAAAATCCTACTTTTCATAAAAAAAAAAAAAAAACAATTAAAAAATCTACCCAAGAGCCACGCCCTAAATAAATAAATATATATTTTTTGTTAGGGTCTTTTTTGTTCTTTAAGCATAACATAGGGTTTTTGGTGCGTACAATTCTTTGATTTTTGTTGAGTGCTTCTGAAATGAGGAGGGACATTTTTATCAAAACACATCATTCTGCTGACCGAATTATGAAAAGGGGTGGTAGGCTTAAGTTTTATAACATAGGGTCTTTTAAACTAATTTTTTTTTACAAAGTTTTTTTTCTCTTTTCGAATTACACAGGGTTTTGGGTGCAAATAGCCCATTTTTATAATGTAAGAATTTTCACTATATGGCAAATACTTTCCGAGTGTAAAAAATCTAAGTATATTATGAGTCATTAAAAGTTGATGAATGGCTTTTTCTGAACCAAACGTTAAAATTACATGTATTTTCTAATTGCAAAAGAATGCTGTAAAATCTTGTTTGTTCTCTTTCCCCTTTGAGTGTGAGTGTAATAAAAACGCGCAATTTTCAGCTCTAAGTGTTGATTCATAGTGCAGCCATGCTAGTTGGATTTTAAATTTTTAATAAATCATACAAAAGAAAGCAAAAGACGCCAAAATGAATAAGGCAACTTCTAACAAACGATTACAAGGGGAAGGATTACCCCAAAGGCTTACAGCCTACCTGACTGCAGAACATAAAAGAGTAATACGTAGAAAGATTGCCAAGGGAAGGATTACTCCAAAGGCTCACAACCCGACTGAATACACGATTTAAAAAGAACAATCCCTAGAAGCTACGCTCGTCAAATAATGAACGGAAATGATGAACGGAAAATGCATTTAGTCCCATTATTTTCAAAAAGTTGCAATCCTGGTCCTATAGGATTAGGCCTAATGAACAATAATCTTTCCCCTAAATTGTACTTAACGGGAAAAAGTATATTTCCCATCAATTATTTAACGGATGAGAATAGAATTGCAACTTTTTGAAAATAATAGGACTAAATGTGTCTAATTTTAAATAAATGAGACTAGAATTGTAAAAGACCTAATCATATAGGACAAAAATGTAATTTGCTATTTAATATATAATCAAAATCTAACAAAAGTTTTACATAAATAATGAAATCCGCTGGGATTTTCTTTTTCTTTTTTTTATTTTTTTGGGTAGAGACAACAAAAAGCTGGCTAATTTATAATTTCGCCAAGTTATGTTTAAGGGCGTTACTTTGATATGTCCCTTTTAATATGTACAAATTTTGCTCTTGAACCATTTCTATTGACAGGATATAGTAGGAGGTGCGACCCACATTTCAACATCAGCTACTGAGTGGGCAATAGCTGAGCTTATGAATAACCCGAATGTCATGAAAAAGGCACACGAAGAGTTATCTGAGGTTGTGGGACTGAACAACATAGTCGAAGAGTTTCATATACCCAATTTAAAGTACTTGAAAGCAATTGTTATGGAAACCTTACGTGTACATCCCCCGGCGCTTCTCCTACCACCAAGGTCTCCAGCTCAATCTTGCATAGTTGGAGGATACACCATTCCTACAAACGCTCGTATCTATGTAAACATTGAATCCATCCAAAGAGATCCTCGCGTTTGGGATAATCCAACAGAGTTCAAGCCGGAGAGATTTCTGGACAATGATGAAAAATACGATTTCAGAGGTACCAATTTCCATTTTCTACCATTTGGATCAGGCAGAAGATCATGTGCCGGCATACCCTTAGCAGAGAGAATGGTAGTCTATTTGGTAGCTTCACTCCTGCACTCATTTGAATGGGAGTTGCCGGACGGTGAAAAGCTCGATATGGCGGAGAGATTTGGGGTTGTCTTGAAGAAATTTACACCATTGGTTGCGGTACCTAAGGCCAGATTGACTGATCCAAATTTATACATATAGTTTGATATTGGAATAAGAAGATCTCTTTCTTTTAGAAAAACATGTCAGAAGTCTTGAAAAGAAAGAGCTCAGCCTTTCATTTCTGCTCAATTTTCAATATGACAGTTTTTTTTTTTTTTTTTTTTTTTTTTTGAACAATAAGACAGTGTTTTGAAAACATACCTGAGTGTTTAATGGCATGATGGCAGCATTTTATCAGTTTGATATAAGTGTTCCTTTTATAAGGATTTAGTCAAAAGTGCAGCAGCAGCAGTAAGGCCTTAGCTTCCAAAAACTTGCCATCAAATTTCATCAACAAAAGCATGAGGCATATTTTCCTCTTATACACTTCCTGTAGGCTTCATGGATCATTTTCTTCGTTGCAAATGATTTTCAAATCCCAAAAGCAAGATTTGAGATCAATCAGAGTAAAAGTTTACATTACTAAATCCAATTGAGCAAGTACAAAGCAAATAATACTTACAGACAGAGAAAGGACAATGACAGGCTATTTATTTACTAAACAACCACCACAAATTGGCTTCAATTGATAAGAGCGTCTCCGAGGGAATGAAAGCTAGGAGTGTATCCGAACAAAAATGAAATTGTACCCTCAACATCAAGAACATTGAGTTTGCTACACTTTGTTACTTTTTCGATCAAAAGATATAAGGGTTTGACCATATGGCCGAGACATGAATAGCTCTCCACCACTCAATGTTGTAATCGGAATACGTGGCTAAGGACTTGTTAATCTCTCTGGAAGTATCATGGAACAAATACAAACGGCTAATTGTTGATGATTGACAAAACTACTCCTTATTGTTTAAAATCTCTAATTTAATCACATGGTCAGATATTGTATACACTTCTCTTTAATTTCACGAAACTTCACATTTGAAAAGCTGTAGAGGTGCTGGAAGTCAAGTAGAGCCGTTGAAAAACTGCATTGGGAATGTAGCACCCCGAGCGGTGGGGCACCACACCCCCGCACTATGACCCGACACGTGTATGAAATGGGAAGTCCGCACACGCACCAAGTCACAGTGAACGGGTGACAAACAAAAATCCAACCTAAGGCTAGGCGGTCTAGACCCTGTACAGAGTATGCAAGAGAAAACAAAAGCAGAATGCGGAAGCATTTCTAAATATGAACTTTCAAAAACTTCATGCAACGAACCGAATTCATACAATCCAGAAAATAAATAAACATCAGCTAAACGGGTTCAACTAGTTCCACTCACCTGTCCTAACCTGTCCCGAATGCATACAATCAAAACGGGTTCAACTAATCCAAGCCCTGTCCTAACCTGTCCTGAAAATTCATATATTCAAAACTTAAACATAAATCTGTGCATACTGGTATAACAAAGCGAATAAATTAAACTTATACATTAAACAAATTAAATCAAATTCAAACGAATGCAAAACCTATACAAATGCAAAGACCGACTCAACCCAAACAAAACGAAAGACTTGACTCAACCGCCTAGCTCCAACGAGCTCCAAAGCAAACCTGCAACTCAAACAAAAGAAGGGGAAAAAAAGAAACAACGAGGAGGGGTCAGTCCTAACGACTGGAGAGGGGGCTAACACACGCACCCATACATATACATACGAGCAGAGCATATATCAAATTTAAAAGTTCATGAACCGGGGCATGGTTTTTGCAATCTAAAACATTTTCCCGTGATAGTAAATATATAAAAGAGTTTAAGGCACAGAGGCCAAAATCAACCCATTTTATTAATTATTAATCCATTCCCGTTTCACGAACCATTTTCATAATCGAAACCAAACTAACTCGGCTAGAACGAGTTTCGAACCAACTTACTCCTTTCATAATCATAATCATAATCAAAGCGAACAAAATTTACAAAATTCATAAACAATCCTCCATCTCCGGTTGGGGATGAGGATGGCCATCCTCAACCCCGTTCTCTCGTCATAAGTGTTGAGTCGGGGGATCCCGCCCGCTCCTTCGACGGCCAGCCCGAAGCGCTCCGTCGGCATAGGAGATCTACGTCTCCCGTTGGTGGAGTTGTGTTGATGTGAGAGCCCGGCGATCCCATGGTAGACCCGAGAATCACATACCACTTCTCCGGGGCCCATTTCAAAGTTCATAATTCATAATTCATAATTTTAGTTAATTTCGAAATTTCATAATTTTTCGACATATCTCCAGAGTCGTAATCTCGCTATTTCAAAACGTTCACACACGCCAACCCTTTTCAAAACAAACAAACGTAAAATACATATACGTATACCAAACCGTTTTTCAAATGATTTCATAACAAAGGGCCAATTCCCACAAAATACATATCCGAACACATATCTATATGCATATATATATATAGTTCACATGCAGGCTTCAAAATACACGTAGGGTTTTAGGTCGCTTTAACTAAAAGAAAGAAAACCTCACCGTACACCGACGAACACGGAAAACACAGGCCAAGAAGTCCCACTGAAACCCAGACAGCGGACAGACACTCCCTGGACAACCCCTGAACAACTGAACAAACAACACAGACTTAGACTCCAAAAACAACCAAACAGACGCACGGCCATGTTCACGAATACAAATGATACAACATATAACCCATATTTATTCAATTAAGTCATTCAGAGCACATTACAATTCATAATACGTATCAAAAGATGCATAGCTTATAAAATTCCTAACATTAATTATATAAAATAAATTATGACATTAAGGCTTCCATTCATATTAAGCACCAATTCTCGAGAGGATAAACGCAATTTACATAACAATTTATATACAAATTATACATTGACAATTCTCACGATATTCTAACAATTAGCATACTTAAGCAATTCATTCAAATTAAATATAACTTAGCCTATCATAATTCATTTCTTATATTTCATAAAATTCATAATCAATTAGTTTTCTAAAATTACACTAACACCCCTTAAACAAGAATTATTCTCAAGTAAGTAATCATATAACGAGACAATTAAATTCAATAAGTCACGAATCAAGCTTTCATACAACATAATATATTTTCATATATCATACAATTCACAATTTCCATTTCATAGTTCATACAAGGCCGAAATTACAATTAAAACAATTAACGAAAATAAATACAACAACTTCAAAAAATTCATATAAAATCAACCGGACATCCGATTGACGAACGGAAAGTGGCGTTGGACTCACCACGACGAAAGGAACCCGCTGACCGAAAGTCACCGAAATGCCGCCACCGCAGCCTACCGGACCGCCACGTATAGCCGTCGGACCACCAGCCCCGGTGGTCGGAAAATTCCCCGGAAGGATAGAAACGTACACCTCGGCCTGCTCGACAAAAGCCCTCAACCAATTTCAGAAAATACCAAACACGTCGGACTTCGTTGACGAAAAACCGAACTAAATTTCAAGGACGAAAACTGAAATTAAATGCAAATCGTAAAACGAAAACGAAATCCGAACATACCGTTGGAAAGCCCGTAACTAGCCCTACGAAAGCCCCATAGCCAAAAGCCAAAAAAGTCACCAAAAAAACGGACCGCCGGTCCAGAGCCGGTTCGCCACCGGTTCGCCGCCGCCGACTGGTTCTCGTACCGCCACCACCACGAATAGCTCGGACTCGACATCAGGAACAACTTTTGTGAAGAAGCCATCACCAAAACCGGCCGGAAAATGGCCGAACCGCCACCCCAAAGTTGCGCCGCTGCTACCTTGTCGGAAAACCCCATTTCCGGTCACTTTCTTGCCATGCCAATGCCGGAAATGGAATCAGGAGCCCGAAAAACCTTGGAAACCATTGAAGTTCGTCGAAAAAAGGTCGCCGGAGGCGGCGGAATCGCGCCGCTACAGTTGCGCCGCCGCCTGCCGCCGGCTTTGGGCGGCGCGTGTGGCCTCCTCGCCGTCCCGAAGGCTGCGCCGTCTGCACAGAAAATTACACCGGGAAGTCTTCTTGTCGGGCCTGGGTCGCGTGTCACCGGAGGATGGCCGGAAGCCGCCGCGAATGGGCGGCGAAGTGGTGGCTCCGCCACCCCCCACCTGCGCGCCTGAAAATCCATCATATCTCCGCCACCGCTCGTCGGTTGGTCGAGATCTTGGTACGGTTGTGACCGCGTCGTCGAGCTCATCGAAAAACACTATTGGTTCGTCGAAATCCTTCGAGAAACGAGCGAGTTTGAACTAGTGTGTGTTTGTATGTGTGAATAGTGACTGGATCGCTGTGTTGCGGGAGAGAAGACGAGGAAGCTGAAGCTGACATAATGGCACGAATAACGATGAAGAAGATATTTAACCCGGACCTCACGTGAAGAAACGATCGGCAGAAAGGGCTAACGACGTCAGAATTGGGCAAACTCAGAGTCGACGGACTCGTTTTGCTGCCCTGAATGCGTTAAAGGGGTCAAAGAGGTCAAAATCTCGATTGAATGAGGAATGACCGAAAAACCCCTAAAAAGAGAAAATTACAAACAAGCCCCTAAATTCTTAAAGAGTTCAAAATAGGGCCTTGCAAAGCACAAAATCACATAATTACACACATAAAAAGGTTTAAAAGTGACGTACCTTATTTATAGGACGAGCGGGATGTTACAAACTTCCCTCCTTCAAAAGGACCTGTCCTCAGGTCCTATTGCTGAGTCGAAGAGCTTCGATCTGGACTACCTCAATCAATCTCCCAAAATCGTATAGTCATAACCCTGGCTGTGAAGTTTACCCCTTTGATGGCATCATCTTCCTTCAGGGTTTGGTAGCCACAGAGATCTGTCTGAACACTTCATTCAATCACTCCTAGGTCACAGCACTCCAAGCTCGACACCGTCGCATCCTCATCTCTTATTGGCTGAAGTCAGGCCACCCACTACGCAACGGCAACAAACAAGAGAGAATCCCATCTCTCAACACGCAAATGAGAGCACCCCGTCTCTCGGCAAACAAAAGAGAAAACCCCGTTTCTCAGCACACAAGGGAGAGAACCCCGTCTCTCAGGCACAGAATTGAGAGAACCCCGTCTCTCAACCTAAGTCTGACAGATTTCACACCTCCCAGACATTCTAGTTTGAGAAAATCCAGCACTTCTCAAACCCCTGAATTCGAAAGAATCCAGCATCTTCGAATATCTAGCTTCAAGAGAATCCAGCATCTCTCGCTCACACAAATAGGGAGAATCCCGCATCTCCCTAACACATAAATAGAGAGAGATCTCAACAACTCTCTAGCACACGAGTTCACTTACTCAGCAATCAAACATACACAATTCAGAATAACACTGGATGCAAAACATGTGATGCATGTTTAGTGTACCTTATCACAACTGATATCGATGTCCCTAGAGTATACATACATCATCCATACCTCGACTCAAGGGGGATATCGCGATGCAATCTCTGTAAAATAAGGTTACAATATATATGTATATGCATGAAGGGGTTATGAGCAATCAAGAACATTAAACATAGAGGCACAAATAATTTACACAAGCATGCAATCCAATCAGTTTGGCAAGTGTTCACAAACAACAGAAAACTTTAAGTTAGGAAATTAAATCAATTAGCCACGTTATTACACACGTTGTCACACACGTCAAACAAAATAAGATATAATTACTTATGCGATGCATGTGTGCAAATGCCATGAATGTTTAATGTACCGTTCACCGTGGCTGCGAAGTCGTGGTTGACAATTTCTTTAACTTAAGGGGATAATCAAAGCCTTATCTGATCGTAGTTCCAACTTCCCATTTTGCATTCTTTGATATTTCCTCGCATCCTCTAGTTCAAAAGGGTCTCGAATCGTTTCAATTAGTTGTCGGAGCCAAGTGATCCGTAGGCTCTCCCGAAGTCCCGATAAAATTCGCGAGAAATAGAATTTGCTGCCTCCATCATCGGTAAGGTTTCTTATAACGTTCGTGAAGGGATCAATGGAGAATCCTTAATCAATCCCACTTTGCTACCGTCATTTTAACTGATACTCCCGTCCTCGTAATTTGGCGAGGTTGGCTTTCAAAAACATTGCCACGAAATTCCTTATTTTAAAGTTTTCCCTTTTTCCTTAGTACAGTGTAACTACTCTTGTTGATGTCTTTAAAATAGTCTGACCCTCCCTTGAATGACTCTGAATGGTACAATTGCTTCGATTTCTTCGTTGCTACCTCTCGCCATCCAGAGTTAAAAATCCTGGTATCCTTGTAAAACGTGTTACTCCCGAGCACCTCCAAATAGTTAGGTACAAATCCCAAAGGCACCTCGATAATCAAAAGATCTAATATCTCCATCGTAGACAAATATCTTCTTTCATCCTCCCTATACTCTGAGCTTGTTGGATCAATCGTACACTTCTGATCAACCCCTGTTCGGATTCCAATGAGGCTTCATTGAGACAATACTTGGTGGACCAGGTAGATGACCACCTAAAATACAATCACCAATCTAATGCATGTAGGGTTAGAGATGTGAATAACATACACTCATTAATCAGCAAGGAAAGCAATCGAGCACGTAAAACAAAAAGATCAGAATAATTACAATTTAATCCAATGCATGATGCACGTGCTATGAATGCATGATACCTGTTTCCAATATATTAGCATCGAGCCCTGATTGAATTCTTGTAGAGATTCGTTTGCTCCAAGTAGTCAAAAGATGGAAGTCTCAAATCCTCTTTCATAAATTTGTAGAAGTGGGAAGTATTGTCATGATCAATTACAATTTTGGCGCCAAGGAGTCACCCTACAATTCACAATTTGAATAAATATTTATGTATGGGAGTTAGTAAGTGGATATGTCAAGTAATGAAAACAATTAAGAGCACCTACTAAATGCAGATGCAACACATAATTTACAAAAATTTAAAGCATAACAATGATAATTTTATAAAAACCGTAATCATAGTGTGCACACAATCACATATTCTCAGACAAATTCATACAAAGAAGTCAATATTTCACATTAAACAAATGCAATGCACAAGTACTCCTATGCCGTACGACCTAAACTGACACGACACGACTCCAGAGCACCGGTTTTGAACCTGGTAGCTCTGATACCACTTTAGATGTAGCACCCCGAGCGGTGGGGCACCACACCCCCGCACTATGACCCGACACGTGTACGAAATGGGAAGTCCGCACACGCACCAAGTCACAGTGAACGGGTGACAAACAAAAATCCAACCTAAGGCTAGGCGGTCTAGACCCTGTACAGAGTATGCAAGAGAAAACAAAAGCAGAATGCGGAAGCATTTCTAAATATGAACTTTCAAAAACTTCATGCAACGAACCGAATTCATACAATCCAGAAAATAAATAAACATCAACTAAACGGGTTCAACTAGTTCCACTCACCTGTCCTAACCTGTCCCGAATGCATACAATCAAAACGGGTTCAACTAATCCAAGCCCTGTCCTAACCTGTCCCGAAAATTCATATATTCAAAACTTAAACATAAATCTGTTCATACTGGCATAACAAAGCGAATAAATTAAACTTATACATTAAACAAATTAAATCAAATTCAAACGAATGCAAAACTTATACAAATGCAAAGACCGACTCAACCCAAACAAAACGAAAGACTTGACTCAACGGCCTAGCTCCAACGAGCTCCAAAGCAAACCTGCAACTCAAACAAAAGAAGGGGAAAAAAAGAAACAACGAGGAGGGGTCAGTCCTAACGACTGGTGAGGGGGCTAACACACGCACCCCATACATATACATACGAGCAGAGCATATATCAAATTTAAAAGTTCATGAACCGGGGCATGGTTTTTGCAATCTAAAACATTTTCCCGTGATAGTAAATATATAAAAGAGTCTAAGGCACAGAGGCCAAAATCAACCCATTTTATTAATTATTAATCCATTCCCGTTTCACGAACCATTTTCATAATCGAAATCAAACTAACTCGGCGAGAACGAGTTTCGAACCAACTTACTCCTTTCATAATCATAATCATAATCATAATCAAAGCGAACAAAACTTACAAAATTCATAAACAATCCTCCATCTCCGGTTGGGGATGAGGATGGCCATCCTCAACCCCGTTCTCTCGTCATAAGTGTTGAGTCGGGAGATCCCGCCCGCTCCTTCGACGGCCAGCCCGAAGCGCTCCGTCGGCATAGGAGATCTACGTCTCCCGTTGGTGGAGTTGTGTTGATGTGAGAGCCCGGTGACCCCATGGTCGACCCGAGAACCACATACCACTTCTCCGGGGCCCATTTCAAAGTTCATAATTCATAATTCATAATTTTAGTTAATTTCGAAATTTCATAATTTTCCGACATATCTCCAGAGTCGTAATCTCGCTATTTCAAAACGTTCACACACGCCAACCCTTTTCAAAACAAACAAACGTAAAATACATATACTTATCCCAAACCGTTTTTCAAATGATTTCATAACAAAGGGCCAATTCCCACAAAATACATATCCGAACACATATCTATATACATATATATATATAGTTCACATGCAGGCTTCAAAATACACGTAGGGTTTTAGGTCGCTTTAACTAATAGAAAGAAAACCTCACCGTACACCGACGAACACGAAAAACACAGGCCAAGAAGTCCCACTGAAACCCAGACAGCGGACAAACACTCCCTGGACAACCCCTGAACAACTGAACAAACAACACAGACTTAGACTCCAAAAACAACCAAACAGACGCACGACCATGTTCACGAATACAAATGATACAACATATAACCCATATTTATTCAATTAAGTCATTCAGAGCATATTACAATTCATAATACGTATCAAAAGATGCATGGCTTATAAAATTCCTAACATTAATAACATAAAATAAATTATGACATTAAGGCTTCCATTGATATCAAGCACCAATTCTCGAAAGGATAAACGCAATTTACATAACAATTTATATACAAATTATACATTGACAATTCTCACGATATTCTAACAATTAGCATACTTAAGCAATTCATTCAAATTAAATATAACTTAGCCTATCATAATTCATTTCTTATATTTCATAAAATTCATAATCAATTAGTTTTCTAAAATTACACTAACACCCCTTAAACAAGAATTATTCTCAAGTAAGTAATCATATAACGAGGCAATTAAATTCAATAAGTCACGAATCAAGCTTTCATACAACATAATATATTTTCATATATCATACAATTCACAATTTCCATTTCATAGTTCATACAAGGCCGAAATTACAATTAAAACAATTAACGAAAATAAATACAACAACTTCAAAAAATTCATATAAAATCAACCGGACATCCGATTGACGAACGGAAAGTGGCGTTGGACTCACCACGACGAAAGGAACCCGCTGACCGAAAGTCACCGAAATGCCGCCACCGCAGCCTACCGGACCGCCACATACAGCCGTCGGACCACCAGCTCCGGTGGTCGAAAAATTCCCCAGAAGGACAGAAACGTACGCCTCGGCCTGCTCGACAAAAGCCCTCAACCAATTTCAGAAAATACCAAACACGCCGGACTTCGTTGATGAAAAACCGAACTAAATTTCAAGGATGAAAATTGAAATTAAATGCAAACCGTAAAACGAAAACGAAATCCGAACATACCGTTGGAAAGCCCGTAATGAGCCTTACGAAAGCCCCATAGCCAAAAGCCAAAAATGTCACCGGAAAAACGGACCGCCGGTCCAGAGCCGGTTCGCCGCCGCCGACTGGTTCTCGTGCCGCCACCACCACGAATAGCTCGGACTCGACATCAGGAACAACTTTTGTGAAGAAGCCATCACCAAAACCGGCCGAAAAATGGCCGAACCGCCACCCCAAAGCTGCGCCGCTGCTACCTTGCCGGAAAACCCCATTTCCGGTCACTTTCTTGCCAAGCCAATGCCGGAAATGGAACCAGGAGCCCGAAAAACCTTGGAAACCATTGAAGTTCGTCGAAAAAAGGTCGCCGGAGGCGGCGGAATCGCGCCGCTACAGTTGCGCCGCCGCCTGGCGCCGGTTTTGGGCGGCGCGTGTGGCCTCCTCGCAGCCCCGAAGGCTGCACCGTCTGCACAGAAAATTACGCCAGGAAGTCTTCTTGGGCCTGGGCCGCGTGTCGCCGGAGGATGGCCGGAAGCCGCCGCGAATGGGTGGCGAAGTGGCGGCTCCGCTACCCCCCACCTGCGCGCCTGAAAATCCATCATATCTCCGCCACCGCTCGTCGGTTGGTCGAGATCTTGGTACGGTTGTGATCGCGTCGTCGAGCTCGTCGAAAAGCACTATTGGTTCATCGAAATCCGTTGAGAAACGAGCGAGTTTGAACTAGTGTGTGTTTGTGCATGTGAATAGTGACTGGATTGCTCTGTTGCGGGGGAGAAGACGAGGAAGCTGAAGCTGACATAATGGCACGAATAACGATGAAGAAGATATTTAACCCGGACCTCACGTGAAGAAACGATCGGCAGAAAGGGCTAACAACGTCAGAATTGGACAAACTCAGAGTCAACGGACTCGTTTCGCTGCCCTGAACGCGTTAAAGGGGTCAAAGAGGTCGAAATCTCGATCGAACGAGGAATGACCGAAAAATCCCTAAAAAGAGAAAATTGCAAACAAGCCCCTAAACTCTTAAAGAGTTCAAAATAGGGCCGTGCAAAGCACAAAATCACATAATTACACACATAAAAAGGTTTAAAAGTGACGTACCTTATTTATAGGACGAGCGGGATGTTACAGGGAATATCACACAACGTTCAAAATTCCAATGGTCATAAGGACTTCTATATATATTGAACTTAGTACATTACTAGAAAACTGTCAAATAGCGATGGAAATTTAGCAACCAAAATTATTCGTTGCTATTTAGCAACGAAAATAGCAACGGACAATAAATTCGTGGCAAAATGCTTTAGCAACGGAATTTTCGTTGCTAAATTCGTTGCTATATACGGATAAAATTAGAACGAATTTTTTGTTGCTAAAATTAAATAATAATTAAATAAATATATTTGTAAATATAGCGACGAAAATTTCGTTGCTATTCCAATAAAAATTTATTAAAAAGAAATATTTAATAAAAATATTTAGCAACAGATATTTTCATTGCTATTAATAATTTATTAAAAAATTTGATAAAATATTTATGATTTAGCAACGGAAAATCCGTTGCTAATAAAATAAAAAACTATTAAAAATAAAAATTTAATATAAATATTTAGTCACGGACATTCCGTTGCTATAAAAAATTAATTAAAAATTTGATAAAATATTTATAATTTAGCAACGGAAAATCCGTTTCTATTGAAATAAAATTCTAATAAAAAGTAATACAATATTTATATATATTGCAACGGAAAATCCGTTGCTATTTTAACGACGGAAAATCCGTAGCTAATTTAGTAACGGATTTTTCCTTGCTATATGGAATTAAAAAATCAATAAAAATAAATAATTAATAAAAATATTAGCAAAGAAAAATCCGTTACTATAAACAATTGATTAAAAATTTGATATAATATTCATAATTTTTCCGTTGCTATAAATAGTTAATTAAAAATTAATAGAATACTTATAATTTAGCAACAAAAAATTTATTGCTATAAATAGTTGATTAAAAATTTAATAGAATATTTTTTATTTAGCAACAAAAAATCTGTTGCTATTTAGATTGTAATTTCTTTATTTAGACAAAAAAAAATTATTAAAATATTTTGTTTATATGGTTTAATATACATATAAATTTAATTATTTAAACTTTCTTACTTATATTAAAAGAAAAGTTTTTCATTTAACATCTAGTGGTTGCATAACACAATAATTCCTCAATATTTAGATATAATTCTAAAA
Source organism: Lantana camara (assembly GCA_037501455.1). Lineage (NCBI taxonomy): Eukaryota > Viridiplantae > Streptophyta > Magnoliopsida > Lamiales > Verbenaceae > Lantana > Lantana camara. The sequence goes on along the minus strand of CM074857.1, from coordinate 92,628,952 downwards.
ATTAAAATACAAATGTTTCATATTAAGAAAATAATTCTTCAATAAGTTATTCATATAAGATAGCTAAATAATACAATAGTTACTCAAAATACAGATATTGTTCTACAAATGTATAAGTGAATACTTTATATTAACATAAAAGTTTTTTATTTAACAACCCACTAAATCTAACTATTTAGTTATTTAAACTTTCATACACACACACATATGAATGGTAAGATCATATGATACGATAGCTAATGTTGGCTTATATATATATATATATATAATTTGATTAAATAGAATAATATAATAGTATTTTTAATATAAAGTATTTTATTCTTCAGGTTTATATATTAAAATATTATTGTATAATGTAGTATTATATTTGATTAAATAGAATAATATAATAGTATTTTTAATATAAAGTATTATATTCTTTAGGTTTATATATTAAAATATTATTGTATAATGTAGTATTATATAATATATATATATATGACTGTTATATATATATATATATATATATATATATATGTATATATAATACAAATATTCATATTTAAGTATATTTATATTTTAACAAATAACAAATACTTAAATGAGTAATTCAAATTTGTGTATGAATATTTGATTGTTGTTATATATATAAAATGAAATAATATTATAAGTAATATAGTTAGCCAAATTGGTTTGGGCTTCAACCTTTCACCTTGGGGATTCAAGTTCGATCCCTCGCTTGCGTGAGAAATTTGAACAATTAATTTGGGCTCGGTGGTAGCTCGATCAGGGTTTGTACGGCTCGTGTGGGGTTGGCTCGATGGTGGTTCGACTAGGTCGGGCTCGTGTGGGGTGGGTTGCCCCACAAATTATTTTTTTTCATTAATTTAAATTTTACCATTTGTTGCAAAATTCGTTGCAAAAATGCAAAAAGTTAAATTAATTATGGTTTGGTTTGCAACGGAAAATCCATTGCTAAATCTGTTAATAAAAATTTGTTGTTAAATCCATTGCTAGCACATGTTTGTGATAATCCGTTGCTATAAATTCGTTACTAATTTCGTTGCTAATATCTGTTGCTAATAATTTGTTGCTAAATCCGTTGCTATAGATTAGCCACCAGGGTTAATTCATTGCTAAATCCGTTGCTAATCCCAATTCGTTGCTAATTTGACCAAAATCCGTTGCTATAGAGTGTTTTTCTAGTAGTGGTAGGAGCAACGTTTTTTGATTCGTTTTTAAGCTCTCTTGAACAACCTATTTTGTGTTTACACCATGATGGAGATTGTGTGTTTATCTCTTGGTGGGTAGTTCTTATAAGGAAGCTTGGGAATCTAGGTGTTGGTTTGAGTTGTTCCAGCTTTGTTACAGCTGGTCTTGAACAACTCTACTTTGTTGTTTTTGTATCTTTGTTCTCAATAATAATTTTGTTTTGAAAATTCTAAGTTTGATAATTTAGGTAGAGGATTAATCTCTTTAGCTCGTGTTTTACACAGCTCTAGGGGCCAAACCTCTCCAAACCTTTTGTCTCAAAGTTCCTTATTGTTTATGCTATGGTTGAGATTGATTGACTCTAGTGTTTAAGATTTTAACTGGGCTAGAATTGCTTCATATTTGTCCTCTATAATTTAAGTTTGTTGAGCACTGAATTTGAGATAGTGCTTGTTAATGGTCTGAGCCTCCTTGCTAAGCTGATCTAGCTTTCCATTCATGCGCATCAACTAAACTTGTTAAGTTCAATGGTTGAGCTCTTGAATAAGTTTTAACATATCTATTTTTCAAAGTCCGAGTTCAAAGAAAATATACTCAAGTTGTGCAGCATACTACATGTACCCTTGAACTTAAATTTGATTTTGTGCTATATCCAAAAGATTGCATTTGAATCTACAAAGAACAATTCACCGCCCTCTTGTTCTACAAGTGGTACTAGAGCCTTGTACTCTTTATTTTTTGGTTAACAACCAAGGGTAAAACAGTCCTATGGAGTCTAAAATGAGTCATACTCTGAGGGGGTGTCACACACTCGTCCTCCTCTGCTTGATGGATGAAACTATGCTACATGGAAGAATCGCATTGAAGAGTACTTCATATCAATACATTATGATCTATGGGAAATTGTTATCGAAGGTGCCAAGATTCCCATGAAAACTATAGGTGGTGCAGATGTTCCTAAAGAAAGAAACGGATATACCATACAAGATAAAAGACTGGCTTCAATGAACGCAAAGGCCAAGAACATTCTATCATGTTCATTATGGGGGGCGCCCGACCCTTACCCCCCCCCCCCCCAAAAAAAAAAACAAAAAACAAAAAAATACATAAATTTTAAAATTTTTATTATCCCCCCCCCCTCCCCCCCCTCCAAATAAAATTACACTCACCAATTTAAAATTTATTTTTAGTATTAGTTTGTGATTATTTTTCTCAATCCAAATGAACTATTTACTTTTTCTCAATCCAAATGCACTTTTTATTTCGTTTCCCACTAAAATCCTTTGATCTTCTTTTCGATATTAAAACATCTCAAAATTAATATTTTTTCTCTATTTACTTGAAGACTACATCTTCTTTCTCTTTCATTTGTCTTCTTCCTGTTTCATTTGTCTTCTTCCTTTTTTCTTCTCCTCAACTTAAAAGTCTCCTTTTTCTAATCTTCAAAATGTACATTTGTGAGAAAAAAGAAGTTGTTCGTTGCCCCAAGTTATGTAATAAAACCAAAAGGTAATATTAACTTATATTTTAGTTTATTTTTTATAGTTTTATTATGAATAGATTATTTATATAAAATTTATGATTATTTTGTTAATGATAAATTAATTTAATATTTTGAGAGAAGATTGTATCTGAACAGGTTAAAGATAAGAACTTGTTTAATTTTGTATAATTTAGTATTGGTAGAGTCCTATATCTTGCCGAAATACCATATTTTTATTTCTATGAGAATAGGATAAAGATAATTGTATTTAATTTTAGATAATATATTGAATAAATTAGGATATTAAAAATATTTAATTTGATTAAATAAATATGATAACATTTTTAATGAATCATTTTGATTTTAAAAGGCTACATATACAAAAATATTTAAATGAAATCTCTCTTTCAAATCATGTACAATAAGTAGAAATTCAAAGTAGAGAAACATTGAAATAATTAAACAATAAAAATATTTAAAATTATATTATTACATAAAAAAAAAGGTTTTGTCCAAATAATTTTAGCTTTTAAGCATAAATCACTACCAAAAAAATTGGTTTTTACTACGGACAAACAACCGTAGCTAAAGGCTTAAATTCGTAGCAAAAACCCTTTTGCTACGCATTTACTACGAATTTTTGATCGTAGTTGATGTGGCCGTAACAAATATTACAAATAATAACCCTTTTTATTATGAAAATTTTGGCTTTTACTACGAACAGTACAAATACGTCTAGTTTTTGCTACGACTAGGCAATCCGTAGTAAAAAATAAACATTAGCTACGATCGAAACTTTGTAGCCAAAAGCTTCATATTTTAAAACTATATTCACTACAATCAATTAATCGTAGTAAAGAGTTTTAACTTCTTTTAATTATAATAATTATTATTTAATTTTTATTAAATTTTAAATTTTTTAATATTTTCCTAAAATAGATTAATAACTATATTGTCATCCAACCTAAAACGCAATTCAATGAGAAATCAAAGTATATAATCATAACAATAATTTTCAATATCCTTATCAAGGTGATAATTTACAACCAAAACGATAAATCTGTATGAATAAAATTTACAGAACATGTACAATTGTTTCTCCAAATCTTCAACTAAATGATTAAGAAAATGAAACTATTGTTTATCGAGGAAAATGAATTCTCTTGATCTTACATAGAAATTTATCATAACATATCTTGATCCAAGCCTTGAAAACCTGTAGTGAGAAACAAAAAAACCTAATAAGTGAACAGGATTTTGAGTCTAACAATCAACCATGTTCAAACACAAAAGATCACATCATAATATGCTTTTTCAACAAATACAAAAGCACATGTATATTAACTGGCTATGCTGCTCATCGAAGCAAAATAAAACATTTGAGTATCTGATGCATAAAACCATAAAAACATCTAAAAACAAACTATTCCAAACACCTAAATATCTACGATCAATTCAAGTCCATTTAGAAATCTGGAAGCAGTATAATTCTTGTACCTCAAAGAATATAAATGTAGTAGATGGTGATTGACAAGTTAATCTACTTTGAAAAAGGTCCGGCATGGTAAAATATGCCCAAGAGAATGAGTGACTTATACAGAACAATGCACATTAGGTCTATGCATTCTCGCATGCAATATAAGAACAATTGCTAGCACTTTGCTTGGTTTGAGAAATGCGAAACACTAGTTTTTTCAAATATATTTAATAAAATAAAGACATATATAAAAAATATATACAAAAACCTAAAAGATCATATAAAATGTTATATTATTAATTATATATACTTTATTCCTTCTATCGTTCGATTTTCTTTAATATAATTTGTGATTTATTTTTATTTTTATTTTTATTTTTATAAAATTTTGAAGAATCTTTTCGTTGTCGTTCCAAATGTAAAACTTATATTCATTTTCAAAACTATAACTTTTACACCTTATCTTTTTTTTATAATTTCGACCTCGATTCCATCATTTGGAATGGAAATATTGCTATTTTTCTTTTTCTTTATTTCATAATGATAATGATAATATATAATCATTATCATCGTTGGATTCCTTCTTAGTCACTCTTTTCTCTCATTTTCTTGCTTATGCCTTTAATCATTCTTCTTCCCTTATTTACAGATATCAGACTCCTCTTAGTCTCAGTTATTCATTCTCTTCTTAACCTAGATTCGTTCTTATCTTCAAGTTTAGTTATGACTTTTTAGATATTTCATAGAATCTCATATGTGCTAACCTCTCTTGGTTTTACTCTTATCGGTTTGCCTCACGCCGGTTTCTCAGTTTGTCACCTGATAAAGAACTGACCAGCCTTCTCCTCAGGCGAGTTGATCTTAGGTTTGAATCCATTAAATATTCAAGTGGTATATCCTCAACAATCATCAATTTTAGTATAGTACATTGGACTAAATATCCATCTTGCAAAACGGTGAATATGACATATCATCATTTTCAATATTACCCAATTTCCCAAATCTTCATCTTCTTCTCCATAATTGTAGTTTGATTTAATGAGTGTTTCTATTTTTCTTTCTATTTATACCTCGGATTGTACTTTTTCAATTATATCAGCTATTGCATACAATTTTCAATTGATAACATCTACTCTTCGAATTTCAATGAGAAAATAAAACTCCTTAGATACTTGTAAACTAAGTTTCCTATAATATTTTTAGTTATATTCTCCTTAAAACAATTAAAAGTATTAGTAATTTAATTATACAAAATATCAATGAAACTTTTAATGATTAATTTATTTATAAAGTATTAAAGAAATAATATTTTATAAAAATTAATTAAATTCTCAATTAATTTTTGATCCTTATATACTGAGCAACTTATATAATCCAAATAATATAATGAGAACCCTATACCTGTATGTATAACATTTAGTACCATTTTTTACCTATATTAATTCAAAATAATTTACAATATGAAATTTGTAAATAAAAAATTTACTTATTGATAGTTTGATATTTTTGTATTACTTTTGCATAGGTTTTATTTCTTAAGCATTGTACTTTTTATAGAAAAAACTTTTTTCAAATTTGCATATCGATGCATTGCACTTTTTACACGTTTCATATCATAAGAACTTTTTTTTTTCCAGTCCTGTCAGTCTCTCCCTTAACAATAACATGTATTTTGTAGAGTAAAAAAAGTATAACTAATATTTTCTTTTGCACTATTTATATGTCCAATTATATTCATTTATTTTTTTTTTCTATCTTTCCAATATTTTTTTTGTTTCTAAACACGAAGCAGCCGATCATAGGAAAAACAATCTCAAACTAAGACTCATCCATTTTTATCAGCAGAGCATCCTAGATGCAGTAACCATATTGAACCTTGTGACCTATCCTCGCCAACTTATCTCGGGATTTATTTAATCCAAGTTTTTCAAGGGCTTTGGAGTAAACTTCGACAATTAAATATCACATTTCAAACTGGGTGCTTTTCAATATACACCGTTGTTGTCCATTTCACGACCGTCTATGAATTAATCTTCATATTAATTTTTGAAAAGTGCCTCTATCGAGCTAGTGTTAATCCCTCACGTAAGCCCAATAAATCCGCTTATTATTGAAACTCTACCAAGATTCATAGTGTATCGTATCACACATCTTCTGTAACGACCCAAAATTTGCATCAAACCAAAATGGGTAAGTTAATTAAAAATATTGGGATACGTCTAGAAATCGATTGGATGAATTATGCGTTTAAATAATTTTATACCTAAAATATTATAACAATTTAAATAGATTTTCCTATAATTATCACATCGACTTAACCAAATTCTTTTATCTCTAATGTACGTGCATATATATTATGCTCCCGTTAATTAATTATAATATTTATAATGATTGCTACAGATATTATAATATTAATAATGATTGTTGTGGATATTAGTATTTCTGTTGGAGCATATAATATCTAGTAATGTACATCAGACCTTATAACTAATAAAGTGTTGACATACCAATATAAAATTAAAGGTTTTGTCCGGACATAGGTGGAATCAATTTAGTACTAGGTCCACGTGCATGGATAATGAATTTCAAATTATAAAAATGGCCTTGTCATTCTCAGCTAGTATTTGCATGCATTACACTTGTTTTAAAGTTTAATAATAATGATAAAGAATTAATTTTATTCATGCCTATGTGGTGTTGCTGTCCAGACAAGTTGCAATAATAAAATATTTTTATATTTAATATTCAATTTAATGAACCCAAATATCTTACCGAGGTAAGGCGGCTATCGGCTAAAAACTTTTATAGACAAAGATGTTGAGAGATTCATCTCTCTCTTTCCCTTCCCAGCTACTATTTTATTTGGTTTTCATATCTTAAGCTCAGCTTCTGGCAAAGCATCAATTCCCTTTTCTAATCAAGGTACGTTTACAATTTAGAAAATATTTTCGTATAATATACTTCTAAGATCTCTAGAATAAATTACTATATGTTGTGTAAATATATACATGCAAACACAAGGACATAATATTAGTTGCGTTAAGCTTTGGTATTACATTTTTTTTTCCTTTTCAGATGTTATTCTCTTAAAATATATAAGTATATATATATATATATATATATATATATATATATATATATATATATATATATATATGTCATTTGTTAATTTAAATACATATTAAATCGATAAGAATACTTGAGGATTTTTAGTGTTAATGATTGTTATGATTTTTTTTCTTTTAATATCTTAATGAATTTGCATGTTGGTGAAAACAAGAATTAAGTATGATATGTAACGCCCCGCATGTTCAAATTATTCAGGTACGCGCGCTACACATGTGAGTTTGGGAGATAGATTTTTTAAGCGTGCTTAAATTGTATTATGTGACCAAGTGATTATGTGATTAATTGCCTATTTGTTTCTGTGATCATTTTAATTGTAATTCCATTACATAACATTTCATTTGTATTATTCACTCATGCAAGAGACATGTAATTTTATATACATATATCTATCTATCTTTATACTTAAACTAAACTTCATAAGATTTATATTTCTATTCTCATTCAATTCATGTAATTGATCATTAGCATGTAATATATATATATATTCATATATAACTCTTATACACTTTCACACTCACATTCATTATATTTGTATATATTAATGAGCACTAAGTGATTATATACATATAATATATATGATATTTCTACTTTATTACCTTTATACATATATATCATATATCTATACTTATATTTCATTACATACATTATACATTGTATCACATTTGCAAGAACACACACTCATCTCATTCTCACTCCCATCACACACACACACACTAAAAAATGGGAGAAACACCAAGAAGAGAAGGGAGGAAGATTTCATCATCTCAAGCTTAAATTCAAGGAGGAAAGTTGCATAAATTGGCGCATCATCATCATCTCATCATTTCATCCTTTTTCTCTTCCTTTTAAGGTAGAGGAATTAATTATATGAGTCTCTTAGGTTATGTATGAAGTAGGGTTTGTGAATCTTGATGTTATTCCTTGGTTACTTGTGGTTAGAAGCATGCTTAGAACAATTATACATGAAGACTTGCATGAAATCTGGGCTTACATGGAAGATTGGACAACATGATTTTTTATGGGGTTTGATGGGTGAATTCTTCATGATTTAAGCATGTTATCTTGGATCACTTGAAGTAAAAATGAAGTATATGAGTTATATGATAGTTTTGAGTTGATTTCTTGCATTGATTTTGTGTTGGGAAGGCTTGGGAGCCAATTCCCGTGCATAGCCCTATTTTTCCCCTGTTTTTTCGCCCAGCGGCATGCCAAACGCCCGTTTGGCTTTTCAGTTCATGCACCGAACGCCCGTTTGGCACTGTTACAGGAGGTTTTCACACGCCTGTTTCTGCTTTCAGACCATTTTTCAAATGGGCGTTTCTCCCTCATATGAACTTTGATTGACCTGATTTTTGAATCATTGGAAACCTCTTGAAGTCTAGAACAATCTCCAATTGGAATCAGCTCAATATCTTTTCTAGTTTGTGAGATATAATCAATTATTTTAGGTGTCTCCACTTTCCCGACATACTGCACTCTCCTAAATTCAAACTTATGCCATTTACTCCTCGTATGGAACTAGAATACGAACCATATATCATTTTAAAGGTATACATGTCTACTTTCATTTCCAATAAACAAAACCTAATTCCTACTTCTATAACTCAAGATATTCTTGTTTTTCCTCAGCTTGTACATTTCCGGAAATTGTCAACTTTTGCCAAACTTCGCCAAAACCCCTCATATTGCATTCCTTTCACTTCCTTGGCTCCCGTATGTGATTTGTATGAATTATATGCTTGATTAATTGATAATTATGCTCTTATTTGACACTCTTTGATCTTTAATTGTTTAAACTTGATTATTAACTCCGTGCCTTACATGAAATAAATTCATTTGATTAAATGGCATGAATACATGACCTCTTTGAGTGTAATTGCATCTCCTATATGTTAATTAAATGTCACACATATTATAACACGATATACCACTTTATGAGCATTGTCGTGCGTCCTATTTGGTATCATATTGAGTCTTCTCTCACGAGTACACATTGTTACTTTCTCTTCTACAGTTCATCTCCAGGGTAGAGACCTCCGGATTGAATAGGCACCCATATCAATCATGTTTCTTGTCTCGGGTTATTCCAAGTGAGGGTGTTATCGTTCTAGATAATTATGAAACCCTACAACCTTGACATGATAAGTATTGGCCAAAAACCTAAAGTATATATATATATAGTTTTCAAAGTAAAGTCATCGAGTAAATTCTTATCGAGTAAATGTTTCTCATGGATTATGAAATGAATTATGATAATTACGATCATGACTTTAAATGTTTTGGCGAGATTATGCACATTGATCATGCACATGTTATTGGGCCCCGAGGAAATGTGTGAATGGAGACCGGTTCGGCATCGGGCCGATGTATAGCTAAGCCATTGCACAAAGTACTCATTGAGAATCTCTCACGCGACCGTGTAGTGTGGAAGGTGAGTTATTCTTGAGCCGATGGTTAACCCATCGAAGGAGCGGGTAGGAGTCATGAGCCCCCGTCTCGATATAGTATATTATTAGATGGTTCGGATCTGCAGGCCCGACCATCATGGAGGGAGAAGGTTGGAAATTTTTTTATGAATATGATTATTCGCAGTGCGGGAAGGCCGGGACACGGATTGCCCAAACGCTCATGTCTCATGTTTATGTCTCGCCTGTATTATTATATATTGCATGATCACGTATTTAAAACATATTAAATCATGTTCATTGTACACAGTCGGAGTTTGGTTGGAGAATTATGCACGCTCACTCGCCGAGCCATTATGATTATTCATGATTTATGAACTTAATGAATTAAATATGAATTAGTCGTAAAGTCCGAGCATTGCTCATCTATTTTCTTGCCCTTCGCGGGAACTAACCTCACTTGAAATGTTGCTCGGGATTTATGACTTGCATGCGCATGTTTCTATATATATGTACAACTCCTGCTCACTCAGTCTTCTAGAGACTGACCCCTCCTTCCCCACTTCTCAGTTTCTTGCAGGTTTGCTAGGCGGAAGTCAAGTCATAGCGTTTTGATCGAGTCACACGTGTACACTTAAGTCTCATTCCACATTATTATGTTTTAATTATTTCACATCCTGTATTTAAATAGGCCTGTGAGCCAACGTATGATTTAGGATTTATGGATTTCGAATATTGATTCGGGACAAATTGCATGTCTAGTTGAACCCGTTGTTAGGTTGCATGATGAATTTAATTATGTTTATGAAACCGTTGGGCTGGTAGCCTTCCATGGAATTCATTCATGTTAATGTTATTGCCGCCGCACCGCTTTATGGGATGTTGTTGATTAATTGGTACAGGGTTAGATTCCGCCTAGCCAGGTTGTTTTTATTTTGTCACCCGTTCGCTATGAGTCTGGTTCATGCTGGATCATCCATTTCATGTGTGGACTGGACTTGTAGTGCGGGGGATGTGGTGCCTGTCGTCACGGGTGCTACATGATAATTACTATCTTTATTAATTAAACCGTTTGTGAGTGTGTGTGTGTGTATACGCATATATGCGTATATATATTCATGGCTATTGCGAATGGATTAAAGTTGCGGCGTATGAGCTGAGTTAATGTAAACTGTATGAATATTGACTTTCAGTGTTTAGTTGGAACCGCATAGGAACAATCTCACATGTCATAGGTATTTATTGAATTACATTAATTTATGTGTTATTCATTAAGTTAAAATATTGAATGATTATTTTAAAAGCGTGGCCGAATTGCCAACATAATTACACTGGTCATAACAATATGATTTGGAGTGGATATCATATTTAATTTAGTGGTAATGAATATATGATATAAATATCATAATGCTTTAAATTATAAATCATATATGTGAATACTTATTCGAGGGTTTAACTAGTTTGATTGTATAATTTGTGCAATAGCCGCACACGTGAGTCGTATTACTAAGTGTTGGGTCTCGTCGAGTCTTAACTTGTAATCTGGTGTAATAGGCGTTCCTAGGGAGGAGCCCTGATCGTGTTGATCGTAACTTTGTTTTTGCGGCCTTGTGAAGATCTTAAGGTGAGGGATTAAAATGTTTTCAACTGGGACCAAAATATATATTATGTAAATATATAGTCTTAAAACCCAACCCTTATTTATTGAGTATGATTTTGAACCATTGATACTATATATATTATTAGTTGTTTTATAATATTTTATTATTTTATTGAAAAATCGGATTTCCTTATAAAAATGGGTTTTTGTTATATTATATATACGCGTGAGTGAATACAAAGTTTGATTTTGAACTATGAAACGATTAAGAGAAAGAAAGTGTTTGAAAGTGTGAAACTGTTTTGAAAAGTGAGTAAATGATCTGATAGAACCCTTGGGGACGCCCTTGGGGAATATGGGCCCGAAGTATCTAGTGGGTGAAGCCCGGAGGTGTGCGCCAAAGGCTGATCTTTTCTACGTACTTCTGTGAAGCTCTGTACGGGGCGTAGCCGGAGGTTGACTGCGTTACGTATAGAGTGAGGTTATTGGTACCAGGGCATATTGCCCCTATCTATGTGATCGTGTGGATGGTTGGGGGGCACCTCGACTAACAATTTGAGGAAGAAGGCTGGTTTCTGTTTTGTGTTTCTTATGTTCAGGGTGTGAAAGGTTGGAGAACTTACCCGTACTCGCCGGGTTACTGTGATTGATCGATCATTTTGATTATTGGTTCACAAGTGTGTTTTTGGGCAATCTTAAAGCGATCCCTTCTTATTCGTTTACACCTTAATTTCGAAAATAATGAAAATGTGAACCAAGCTTGTGATTTTGTTTATGTATATGTATAACCCCCTCACTTAGTCACTTTGACTAAAGTCCCTTCTCTTTTGGTTTTGGCTTCAGGCAAATGGGAATAAGCGGCACGTTTGGTCTGGGTTGTCAAGTGCCATTTAGATAGTTTGTTTTGGAGAGTATCATTTTCGAATTTCTCCTTCGTGGGAAAATCAGTATGTACAGTCTATGTACCTATACCTAATACAATTGTCGTTTGTAATTTGTCGTTGATCGTCGGCCTTATCGACCTTGTAATTAAATTATATGTTTGTGCACCGTTGTCTTTTACGCTTCCGCTATGCTAGCTTTTGTATGTTTGTTCGCCGTTCGCTGGGAGAGATCTCGAGAGAAGGCCCAAAGCTAACACTCGGGGTATTTCTCAGTGCGGGATGTGGCAAGGGTGCCACATCTTCAGTTGTCATCTCGAATGATGCCATTAGCCAAAGTATTGCTAGTGTGGTTATAAAAGCTTTTATCCGAGTTTAGTTTCACCCATCCCTTATTGGGTTTTTCAATAATAACTTAGTGTAAATTTTCTTTTGCCTGTGGTTTTTGTCCTTACTGATTAGTACTGAGGTCTCAGATAACTCTTTTATGTGTCGAAGATTGATACTTCTAAATTTTATAATATTTTGATAGCTTCATCAGTTTCATTCTTTCCAAAGATTCTAGAGCATCAAGATCAAAACAATTCGCCTACGATATTCTGGTAATATATTACTCTGAATTTTGCTATTAAAACTCTCTTTGAGCCCATTCGACCCTCACAAGTCACGAAATTTTCATTTAGTGTGTGCATCAATAATCTTGTCCTACACCCGAGTTTGAACGGACAACTTCTCAGCACGTGGTCCACATATTCATGTCCTGTACAACAACTTGTACATACATTACTTTTCCCAAATTTTGTATCATACTTCAGTACATTCTTGAGCAAGCTATCATGTTGGCAAAGTCATAGGAAAATCTTGAACTTTTGGGGGTGAGGTAATTTCCAAATTCATTTCCAATTTTTCTCGCATGTCTCATCCCACATCATAAGCAAACTATATGCCATTTTATAGGAAAATTTGTCGTTAGCTGACCCAGTCCAGACTCTCTTATCTCCGTTATCATGAAGCACGATTAGGACACTAAGTATCTCATTTACCACCTCATTGGATAGTAATGTTTTTAGCTAATTCAAGTTTCAGTTTTTATCTGTGTTAATAAGATTACATACCATAAGATCTTTCTCCTCCTCATGAATGTTATCTACAAAGATGTCCTCTAGTTTGCCTTGTGATAACCATCTATCCTTCCATAAAGACGTCCCTTCACCATTCTTAATCCTCTATTTGGAAAATGGCTCCACCATTTAAGTATTTTTAACTATCACCTTCCATGCTCGAGAAGCCATTTGAACTTCTCTAAGACCCAATCCACTTTCTCGCTTCTTTCTAGTGACCTTTTTCCATCCTACAAAATGGATCCATTTCTTTGTTATATCAGTCACCTTAGGAAAGTTGTGCTTGAGTTGATCAGGTTTATTGACACATGATTGAGGAGCCAACTTCTGTGCATGTGGTAGATGGAGATCGAGATCATGATAGACTGAATAAGTGTCATTCATCAAGAAAGGTTTGTCGTTTTGGCTTCTATCCCAAGAAGCGCTTTTCAACTCTGTTAATCACAATCGAGAAATGGTCATTATAACTTCAGCTAAAGTTCATCTGCACCCCTAAATAGTTCCTTAAGCTGTCTGTACTTTCCATGCACAGAATTCTACTAACCTACTACTTTAAATCATTTGACAAATAAGGTTCGAACAACACATGTGATATGCTAAAATTTAATTTGAGGACCAACGCCTTGCGAAACGCCTCAACCACACTTCAAATGCACTTTGCTCCATTCACGATAGCTTTGGCGCAAGCTAATACCAAGACTGGTCATGTCTTCAATGGTATCTACACTGAATAGTTTGGTGTAGTACTCCCAAGTGTGTGGTTTCAGTTGATCATTACAGGTTGCCCATTCATTACCAATTTCGAGAGCATTCATTTGGTTCCTCCTTCTTCTCACTATGGTTGAAAGATAAAGGAAACGTGTATGATTATCCCTGAATTAAACTCAATTATTCTCGACTCTTAAAATCAAATAATATCTTCTTGTTATAATAGTTTGTTGTACTCTGCCATCAATTCTTTCTCCAAATCTTTTGGATATTTACCTTGCTTGCCTCATGCATAATGCTATGAAAATTTTTTGTATATATTTTTTTTAACTTTTCTAGCACATTGAAAATTGTTCAAAGACCATTGTTTTGGAGTAATGATCCCAAGTCAAAATGCCCTTCAAGTTTTGATTCGACCAATAAGTTATGTATTGCTATTTTGGAAAATGTAGAGCTAACTTGAACTATTGGATCAATCTCATTCAAATTAAATTAAAAAATTCTTCATATTATTTCTAGTCCTGAGGCCTAATCTAGCATCTTGAAAATTTTAATCTAATCTTCAAACTTTTATTTACTATTGTATGCGATATTAATTCTCACTTTGTCATGTCCTTTATATATATATATATAAATATATTTCACAGTTGTCGTTAATTTTGGTATGCATGTGTATATACATTAAAATCAGGTAATTCTTTCTTTTAATTAACTATTCTTTATCTCTTTTTTATAGTCTCTTTGCCATTTGATCTTGCATTCTATTTTCTTATTTGTATTTCTCTAATGAGTATTATTTCAGATTTATGATAATTTTTTTTTATAATTGATTTTACGTATATAGTAGAAATAATTAAAAGTGTATATTTATATAAAAAAATTTAAGGAATGTTTGATTGAATACTATAAAAATTAATTAAAAAACTATATTGTATCTTATTTTTATATGCACACACATTGAGTCTCCTTAGAATTCTTAATTTAAAGTAACTTTAGTATGACGACATATAATTTCAAATTGTGGTATATTAAGTCATAAGAAACCAAAAATGCTATTCGTACTTTTACGTGTTTAATTTGTATTTTATCATATAAAGTGAAGGAAGATTATATGGTTAGTTAAATTTAAATAATTATAATTATATTAGTATTAGTTAATTAAAAAATATTACATTAGGATTTATTAATTTATTGAAAAATATCTTAGGTAAATCATTCAATTATATTATTTTGTTAATTAGATAAGTTTATAAAATTATAATATGATTATAATTTAAGAAAGTCTACAAACTTAGATAATTAGAACTTATAGACTTATGTAATTAGATTTACATTAGGATTGATTTATTGAAAGTTATCTTAGGTAACTCATTCAATTTAAATAATATTTTATTTTATATAATCATAAAATTTTATTAAAATTTATAAAGTGAATCAATTTGTTATTTTCCAATTCGTTAGATATATTTTATTATAACATTTTAAATTATAGGACTTAAAATTAAAAAATAGACAACTTATATTATAAATTTTTTTTGGTAGAAACTTATATTATAAAATTTGAATACGATTAATTAATATATTAATATTAAAACAATCCTTGTTGAACTATATATCTTTTTTGGGTAAGTTGAAAATATTTTAGTTCTATCAAGAGTCATATTTTAAGTTAATAAGTGTTTTTTAAATATAGTTAAATTAACAATTTATAACATGCATTTACATCATTATCCTTAACGAATAGTTATGACTTAATTATTGTGAAGATATTTTAAGCGATCCGTATTTTGTAAGAAACAAAAACCCAACTCGTGCTTTAATAAGATATATAGATGAAAAATGATATTTTTCCAAATATTTATTTCTAAAATTCCAAAGTTAAAAATATATTACATATATATAAATAACACTATGTTTTGTTTTTTAGCGAGGTTAATTCAAGACTTTGTTGTCGCCCTTATCAGGTATTCAAATACTTTTTAACAACATAGAGTGGCGTTTACTTAGTTGATACGGGTTTTGGGTAATTTACGCCCCATATTCCGCCATTTACTCTGATAGACAAAGGGCTTGTGGTAATCACAATTCACAAGGATCAAGATATGACAAGAATGACCCATGCTATTTAACAAATCTATATATATTATTAAAGTACGAGTTGAGTTTTTAATTTCTTGAAACTTTGTGATCGGCCAAAATATCGTCACTAGTATTTTCAACAATATAACCCAAAGGGTGATTTGGTAAATCATATTACATATTATGGTATTTAAAAAATTTAAATATAATTATTTAAGTGAAAATAGAACTCTTTAATAAATTAGAATCAAGACTCTTTCAATCTATAGATAACATATATAGTAATGGGGACTCTTTTAAAATAAATTAATATAAGTTATTATTATAAGTTGTTATTATATTAATTTTTTTTTAAATACTTATTTGAGTGTAAATAGAACTCATTAGAATTGAAAGTCATCCATTATATAGAATATATATAGATCATCATAATAAGAACTTTTTCTAAAATTAATATATTAATTATAAATTACATTATAAGATATTTGTACATTTAAAAATAAAATTAATAATATAAAAAAAATATTTACAGTGTTTTACATAAACGTATATTTTTATTATTAAAATTTATTATAGCTTATTGATGAATAAGAAGATATTATTTAATGGTACAACTAAAAATAAATTAAGAGAAAATATATGAAACCATTAGATAGAGACAAGTATAAAAATGAAAAACAAAAAGTAGATAAAATTTTGAAATGGAAAAAGAAATACATAATTAAGTAGTTCGATAAGAGATTAGATATATTATAATAAATTTTTTAAAATAATTTGTTACTAATTCAAAAGAACATTCCACGTACCAAAATTACAAGTCTATCCAAAGTTGCTTAAAGTTGAGGAATATCAAAAGATTCAACGTGTCTCCACATAAAAACAAGATATATTTGTTTTAATTTTATTTTTTTATAATTTTTTTATATTTCTCAATTAAACATTCCTTTAAATTTTTTTATATGAATATACTTTTTTAACCATTTATACTACATACTTAAATATATTAAAAAATTAAAATTAATCTTAAATAGTACTCATTAAAAAATATAAATGAGAAAAAAATATAAAATTAAAATAAAAGGAAAAAATAAAAAAATATAAGGTATAATTATTTAAAAGAAATACAAAAATTAAAAGTCAATTCAAATAATATTTTAAGAATAAAAAATTATTAAATATAATATGGAAAGATATTTCTGATATAATTTTTGGATTTTTTGCAGCGAGCCCCCTTATGGTTTGGCGAATGTTAAAAGAAAACCCTGTAGTATAAACTATAATTTAAAAAGCCCCTAAGGTTTCAAAAACTGTACACGTAGAACCTTGGACCCCTAGATTGTACTGTACGCGCCTATTTTGAGACTGGGATTCCATTTTTTATGCATAATTGAACGTCAAATGTTCTTTTTACCCTTATACAATACCTGAAATCAAAGGCTCCTCAAATAATATTTTTTATATGGCCCAGAAAACCTTCTGCTTTAAATATGTTGCCCAGAAAACCTTCTGCTTTAAATATGTTGCCCAGAAAACCTTCATCGTCTCTGAAATCTTCAACCATACACTTCAATGGCCTTTTCCAGTTTGAGATAATCCAGACAATGGAACGATTTTCACATATTCCACCACCACACCCCCAAGACCAGCGGCACAAACATAAAAGACACCTGCACCCACACGCACAAAAATAAAGTCACACACACAAAACACAAGCACAAACACAAAATCACACACAGAGAGAAGCCAATAACACATACACACTCTCAGATCTAGATCTGAATCTAGATCTGAAAAGGAGATAGGGGGCAATGAATTTGAGAGATGAGGTCCGCGGCGGCGGCGGCCGGATGGTGCTGCTTCACGGGTAGCTGCTTGGTTGTGGTGACGGCAGAAACGACGGCGCCAGAGGTGGTGGTCGGCGGTGTCGTGCACTATGGTGGATGCCGGCTGGACAATGGAAAGCAAGTTGAAGATGGTGAAGTTGGAACGATTGTGATGATGATGATATAATATTACAAAATATTTATGTTTTAATTTTTATTAAATTATAAAATATAAAATAAATGAAAAAGGAAAATAAAAGGAATAATAATGAGTAAAAAATTGTTTTATGTGATGATGATGATATAATATTAAAAAATATTTATGTTTTAATATTTTATTAAATTATAAAATATAAAATAAATGATAATGAGTAAAAAATAGTTGTATTTGAAGGGGGTAATTATGGTATTTCACCTCCAAAACGTGCCAGATTCATATTGGGGGGCAGTGAGCAGAAGTTTGAAACCATGAGGTTTTATATATGATTTTTCAAGACTCAGGGTTTTTTCCGCCGCTTATGAAAACCACAGGGTTTTTTGTGCATACAGCTCTATAATTTTTGTTAAACTTTCGACTTGTGATAAGTAATAAAATGACAATTTAAATTGTACAGTTGAAAATAAATAAACACACACAATATATATATATATAAGCATAGAGAAGTGAGTTCACTTAAGCAAGATCTCACGTTCGAACCTTAATTGAATCTTGGGGGATATTCTGTTCAACTTTTTTAACAAAACTTTAGCGTAATTTCTATGGGCAATTCTATTCAAATTAGATGTCAAATGTGTTAATATTATCCATCAAATCGAAGCTCTTGACTCAATGAACACAATGGTGGCCTTGAAACCAAAATCCAATAACCGGCGAAAGAGGAATTATCGGTGAAAGATGGCGCATAGAAGACAAAACTTTGCAGGTGAATTCCGGAAACTTTCGGCGATCAATAAGATCGAATGGGGTATGAGTTTTGTTCGTCTCAGAGAGAGGAATACAATGGTAGTGGTCTTAACTCTTGGGTTATCATGACGGAGGAGAAATCAACCGTCAAAGTTGATTGTATTTTGGTCCGAATGGAATATTCTAAGGATATTCCACCGAAAATATCCAAAAGAGGGAAAGTGATACGTTTTACAAAGGTAAGGAGAAAAATCATGCAAATTTAAAGGTTAAGGGAAGAAAGTGCAAAACGTGTTAAAGGATAGGGAGTTACCGCAATTTACCCTAAGTTTAATTTACTTATATTCATATCTTTTACTGTATTTATTTACTAAAATTAATCTATAAGATAATATAAGGAACAAAATTTTATTTTATGTGAAGATGTATTTGTGCTACTTTAATATAATGTTATACATTTGATAAAAAAAAAAAACTCATAAATTAAATTATGTTAAATAAAAATAAAAAATATAGAAAATGAATCTACTAAAAGAGGACCAAGGGTATAAAGTAGATAGGAATAAAGATGCTAAAAAATATGTATATTTGTAAGAGAGTAAAATGAGATAGAAGATAACTGCAAAAATGTTAATAGATTAATGTAATTAAATTATTTTTATAATTCATATTATATTGATCTAAAGTTAGTTGTTTTAAATATTTTGTAAGTGTATAAACTGTTAAATTTTATTATATTAAACTTAAATAGTATATTTTGGAAGTATTCATTTTAACATTGACGCGCATGCTAAAGTAAACTCTCACGTTTTATTATATATATATATATATATATATATATATATATATATATATATATAATTTTACTATATATTAAAAATAAATATTTGGTAACATGACATAGTCCTAATGGGAACCACGTGGACCTAAGTCCATCTTGGGTGAACCATGAAGGGCCACGTGGACTTCAATCTTTGTGGCCAAACTCCATGTCAAAGTCATACTGGCCAAGAAGTGCAACCCACACATGAGGTCGTTGAGTCGACGAGTTGAAGTAAATATATGGGTCAAACAATCAAAGTCAGCCTAGACAACCTCCAGATCGACCAACATACAAAAAGTCGTGAGGTCGATCCGGGTGAAGTTGCGCAGCCGCCTTTTCTCTGGATTGCGAAGAACAATTACCTTGGCTTACAGCAGATAATACGACCAAAAATTTTATCGGAGAATCATAGAAAAAAATAAAACTGAATATAAAGAAACTAACTAAACTTTCATACGGAAGGGAGAAACTTCCATACGGATGATTCGAAAGAAAACATAACTTAAAAGAAAAAAACAGTGACACAGATCGTCTTTGTACCAGAAAATCCCGCTAGATCTGGGAGGATGACAGTAGATCTGGAAGAATGGAGAAAAAACTGAGAAGATGGTGGTAGATCCAAGAGAGTGGCAGCGGATCTAGGTGGATTTCGACGAAACAAATCTGAGAAGCTGACGGCGGAATAAAATTGTGTCAATCCAGCGGTGGAGCAATTAGGGATGTAAACGAGACGAGCCCGTTTACGAGCCTAACAAACCAAATCAATAAAGGTTCGGGCTCGATTCGAGGTAGTCGAACCCGAACCCAACCCTGGCTCGATTCGTGACCTCCACGAACCGAACTCGAACATTTTCTTTCTTAAATTTGGGTTCGCGAGCCATATATTTTATTTAAAATTTTTATATATTATTTATATTATTACATATTATATAATATATTATTCTATATATATATTTACTTATAATTCATATAATATACAGATAGGGCTATATATATACATAAATATTAAAAATTAAAATAAAATTACAAAACCCTAACTTTCTCAATCCCTCTCAAATCCATCGCCCCTTTCTCTCCCAACCATCTCAAACTCTCTTCAAATCGGCGTCTTTCTCCTCCAACCACTCCCAAATTCTCAAACTCTCACCCTCGCAGTCTCAAATCAACCGTCTTTCCCCACCACTCACAGTTGCTGCC
The DNA here is from genome assembly GCA_037501455.1 of Lantana camara. Lineage (NCBI taxonomy): Eukaryota > Viridiplantae > Streptophyta > Magnoliopsida > Lamiales > Verbenaceae > Lantana > Lantana camara. The sequence continues at coordinate 92,608,131 of CM074857.1, read as the reverse complement.
GACCATTCCCCACCACTCACTGTTGTTGCCGCTGCGTGTTCTGGGTGAAATTGTAATAGTGGTATCTTTATGATTGCAATAGTGCAATACTAGTATATAAATAGTTTTTATTTTAAAAATGGTGCAAGACGTTTTTCCCTCAACCGTCTTCATCAAAAGTTTTCTATTTTTTGTATATTTTATAATTAAGACCTAAATTTTAGGAATATTTTCAATTTGGTCCATTTATTTCTCTTTCTTGTATTTTTCCTACAAACTTGTTATTTATATTATTTATTATTTTTTCTAGTTCTTTTATACCTTGTAAAATTGTATCTTTATTTATTACAATTTTATTTAATGTTCGTTCGTAATTTTTCTTATATATTTTTTCTTTCTGTAGAGCTGTTTCTAAACTTTTTCCCATATTTTCAATATTCATAATTAAGTTTATTCTACTTATTTTTATTAGGCTGACGAAAGTACATAAATTTCTCTTATTTTATCTTTTTTACCATTCGATGGTCTCATTATTTTCTTCTAGTATTCGTTTATCCATTATATTATAGCGAGGGATATTTTGCATTGACCATATTGTTTCTTTATTTTGCCTTTTAATGAAATTAATACCATCTTCTAATCGTAGCAATGTATTTTTAGAATTTATTATTTCTTTCATAAGATATTGCTCTTGTATTTTTAAATTTTCTAATATCTTTTTATGCATAATTTTTTGAAACGGGTTATCAATATTCTTTAACTTTTCCGTGTTATATTTTATCGCTTTTCTTGCTTTTATTCTTTGATATCTATTCATCTGTTTTTCATATAGATCCATTTTTAACCATTTATTTCTCTTTGATATATTCTCTTAACTAGCTTTTTGTTTATTGTTTTAACTTGTTTATGTTGTTCTTTTGAAAATGGTTCTAATCTATTTTCTTCATCAAGTATCATAAAATTTTTCATCATAATCCAAGAATTTGTCAATCTTGATATTATAGATTTTAGTCTTAATCCTAACCTTTTTATATCTGCTTTTATTTCTCTGGAATTCATTCTATTTTTAAGAGTCTGAAGATTCTTCTTGTTCGTAGATTCGTTCTATAGCAAAAATTATTTTATTTATGAAATTTAATTTTTTATTTATCCTTTTGCAATTTTCATCACAATCTTCTTCTTGAGATTTATGTTTATCTTTATGTTCTTGTACTAATGATCTCATTTTAGATTTCAAAAGTTGTTTTATCATTTGTCTAAAATGTTTATTAGATGTATCTTCATCAAAACACTTGCTAAATTTATAAGCCAGGTTTAATCCTTTTCTGAAATCACCATCATCATTCATAATTATATGAAATTTATGATTGTGAACAAAAACTTGTATATGAAATGACCAATTTTAATAGCAAAATTCATCAAATATTGATTTTAACAAGAGTACTCTAAAATCCATTCTAAAATCATAATACACAAAATATTTTGAGTAAAGTTTATTACGTTTCTTTATCTCCTTCGTCTTGTAAAAGATCTATCGGATTCTTCTAAGACTCGTCTTCTTCTTCCTCGATCAGCTCAACATTCCAACAGTCCTGACGGCCTCCTGCCTATATGGACCTCAAAGGAGAACAAGCTTCGATCTCCGACGGAAAAATCACTACGGCTTATAGAATGACAATCTATTTTGAAGGATAAGGGAGTAAAGAAATATAATAAGCTCAAAACAAAATAGAAATTGTGATTTATGAAAGAAAGGATTTTATTTCCCCTTTAAGGGTTTATTTTTCCATACTCAGTACAAAAGACAAGCACTCGAATTACAATTCTCACAGATACTTTTTCTCGCTCTTGACTCTCCGATTTTCGATGATCCCCTCTATTACAGACCCTCTCTATTTATACAACTCTATCCGCGTAAAAAGATAAGACTCCTTAAGATAAAGAAATCCTAACATTCATTTGTATCCGTCAGATCTATCTTTTTCTTCAACAGCTGAGATCCTGCCGACAGTTTTATAATGGTTGCAGACATCATTGCTTACGTCACTCAATTGGTTGCAGACGTTATTGCTTACGTCTCTCTATTGGACTTTTCACTTTATGCTGTCACATTCTGATGTCTGTATGGCACCCAATCAATTTGCACGCCTCTTGTCTTGTAGCAGTGGAGCAAATAGTTCTATGGGTAACAAGGCACCTGTAGTATTCCTCTAGTAATCCAGATCTTGGATCATTTGGAGAGCCTTTAGTAACTAGTAACCAATTACCAGCAGCAAAGATGGTTTGAAAACCTTTATTCAGAAGATTCTTTGAGATACTTTGTATGGCTTTTATCCCAAGAGCTCTTCTTGTAACAACCCATTCCGGGGAGTATATTGCAGCCTTGAAGCTTTTTCTTCCAACTTCTAAGCTGATGTTGCTGTATAATGGATTTATTGAGACAATATGAAGTGCCTCATACCATCTATTACCATCCAATTCTGGAGATATGGTGTAGAATTTCAAGACGCATTGTCTTCCTTTAGCAAATTGAGAAACTTTGGACTTGAATGTATCCTCAAATCCACTTATTTCTTTTTTATCTTTGCTAAGATATATCAAATCGAAGAAACCAAATTCAGCAAGTTTTAGAACTTGGTTAGGATCAGCCCCATTGATTGCAGTCAACCTTGGGTATATTGTGTTTCCATTTGAATAAAAGAGTTCTTCACAATCTGGATAGTTGTATGCCAGATCAAACATTCTTTTATATTCTTTATCATAGGAGTGTTTTGGAATGTATTCACCTTTTATTTGCACAGTTTTAAAAGAACCAGATTTTTGCAGTGGTTCTATTTTTATTGTTCTTGTAGAGGATGTCTTTTTCTCTTCCTCGACTTTTATCTCTTTTTTCTTATTATCTTCCTCTATTTTCAAAGGCATCTCTGGCTTTTTATTGCCTGAACACTCTGCCTTTTCTTTATCGTTTTCCAATTTTTCAATTCTTTTGTATAAATTATCCATTCTTTTTGCATTTTCTATGACAAGATCGGATAAAACTCTGAGACTATCTTGTATGGAGTCTTTCAAAGATGTTTAGTGTTTCATTTATATCAAGAGAGATTACTCTCAGTGTATCAACTTCTGTCTTTATTTCAGTTAGTTCCTGTATGTCCTTCATCCTGCAAAATGAAGATGAATTAAAACTTTATTAGTCTTGAAGTGACTTTTGGGAAATCACCACCCTTCAACGGATTTGTTATCGTCTTTACCATCTACCGTTTGAGATAGACTAGGTATATGTATACTCATATACTCGTCTCAATATGATTTTTGGGAAATCATCACCCATTAACGGATTTGATAATGTCTTTACCATCTACCGTTTGAGATGGACTAGGTATATGTAGAAGCATATACTCGCCTTTAGTCAAGACCAAATTCAATATTTCGAGAAAGGAAATCTGCTAAGAAATTATCCATTCCTCTAATATGTTTTACCTTAAAATTATAGTGTGACAAGAAAACTTGCCAACGATGTAGTCTCCTATATTGAGGTTTATTTGGAAGTTTATTTTGTATTAAACTCTGAATTTGAGTATTATCTGTATGAACTTCAAAAAGTTTTTGTAAAAGGAAAAGAGAAAACTTTTCAATTCCTCTTACTATACCAAGTAGTTCTTTTTCATGTGTTGTATAATTTACTTCAGCTTGACTGAAAGTTCCACTGGTATATCTACAAATTTCATTTAGATCTGTCTTTAGAATTGCAGACCAATATAAATCAGAAGCGTCAGTTTGGACAATTAGATTGTCTTTATCTTCTGGTAGTCTTAATTCTGATAATGCTTTACATTCCTCTTTAAGCCTAACAACTATATCTGTGTGTTTAGAATTCCATCCTTTTGTATTATTTTTTCTAAGCAATTTTTGTATTTCATGCTTTTTCTTTGCTAATTCTGGAATAAATCCTTCAGCATAGTTTAAGCATCCAAGAAACCTTTCTATTTGATTTCTATTGTCTAGTTTATCTGGAAATTCTAAGATTTTTCGAGAAATATGAGGTTGCAATTTTATTCCTGCAGCACTCAATTTTAACCCTAAGAATTCTATTTCTTTTTTCTCTATTATGGCTTTTCTTTCAGAAAGAGCAATTCCATTTTGTTTACAAATTTGAGCGAATAATAGAAGATGTTTTCTATGATCATCTTCAGTATCAGAAGAGATTAGATATCATCTATATATACCACCATAAATTTGTGATATTTTGAAAAAATATTATCCATTTTTCTTTGGTATATTGAAGGTGCATTTTTTAGCCCAAAAGGCATTACAAGCCATTCGTAATGTCCTTGAGGAGCACTGAATGCAGTATATTGAATACTATCTTCTTCCATCTTTATTTGCCAAAAACTTGAAGTGCAATCAAATTTTGAATAAAAAGACTTGTTTTTGACAAGGTTTATAATGACATCTTTATTTGGTAAAGGATAACTATCAGTTTTAGTAAAATAATTTAACCTTTTAAAATTTATTACCATTCTAGCTTTATTCCTCTTCTTTTCTGCTTCATTCATAACCATAAAAGCAGGACTAGAGAAAGGATTGAAGCTTTTTCGAATAAGTTTCTTATTCAGTAACTCTTCTATTTGTTTTTTAAATTCTTGTCTTTCATCAATAGTGTATAACATAGGTTTTTCTTTTATAATTACATTTTCAGTTAATTCTATTTTAGCTTTAGGATGACTTTCTTTCCAAAAAGCTAATGGATTATTGTTATAGTTTTCTTCTATTTTCTTTTTAATAACATCTAAGTTTATTCTTTTTATAGAAATGGTATTTATCTGTATTGGAATTTTTTCAAACACCTGTCGTCCACCACGCTCAGCTGATTGAACTCTGAATGGTTTATTGACTCTCGGTATTTTAAGAAGATGTCCACAAGATGTTTTTAATGTTATCATATATACGTTTTGTGTATAGAATTGGAATTGTTCAAGGAAATCATTTCCTAATAATATATCTGCTTCTAAAGAATTGTATTCATATACTTGTTTAATAAGAATTATCTTACTTCCAAGTATTATTTCTACATCTTTAGCTACTTTATAAATAGCTTGAGATTGTCCCGTTATTCCTTTAATTCTTATATTGCTATTTGTTTTCCATTCTTTAATGAAGAATGTTTTAAATATTGTTATTTCTGATCTCGTATCTATCAAAGCACAAGTTGTTATATTTCCTTTTAAAAGTGTTAATTGTATAAAAACACTTAAAGGAAAATTAATTCCTTTCATATTTAGGACAAAATATTTCATTTTCTTGTATTGGGAGTGTAACTCCATTCTTTTCTATTTTGTAATATTCACAATTATTGAGAAATTCATTTCCTAGAATTATATCAAAGAATTCTCCATTCATGTATGTATCTATACAATATTTAACTTTCAATTTTATTCCTTGTATAATAATTGGGACATATAACTCTTGATTACACATTAGCTTAAATCCATCAAAGGTTGTATATTGGATTGGCAGGCTAGTAATCATTCCTATTAGTCCTTTATTTTTTACTTGAGCAAAGCGATTAACACTAGCTCCTGTGTCTATTAATATTTTAGGTCCAAATATTCTATCAGTTCCATTAAAATATTCTCCTTCTATAATCATTGAATTTGTATATTTTAGAGATTTATTAATAGTTAACTTTCTTTCTATTTTTATACCAGAACTTTCTCCAGTAAGAGAATATTTAGAACTTCCTCCTATTAATCTGTTTCCTTGGAAACTAAGACTAGAGGGTAATAATCTTTTTTCCATTTCTGATTTATTATTAATTTCTATTTGATAGAGTTCTATCTCTTGTATTTCTTCTAATAAAGGTAATTTTGCTGTGGCTATATCTTTACATTCTTCATCTATCTTTAAGTATGGTTCATTTTGATAAGTTCTACCATATTACTATTACTTAACACATAAAGTGCTCTATAGTAGATAGTGAAAGCCTTACTACCATCTTTTAAACCTATATCTTTTAGAAACTTATAATGTAAAGTTAAGATTTCATCTATATTATCATCTTGTAAATTGATACTATATTTCGGAAAAACATCAAAAAGAAATTGCTTATAAAACAAGTTTCCTTCTATTGTTCCCAAATGACTAGTTTTAGCATCTCTAAATCTTTGATCATGTAAAGATAGAACTAATGGACTATCGATACATTCTCTGAATAGAGATTTAACTAGACGAAATTGAACTCTTCCCAAATATATATATTGTATTTTTGGTCTAAGAGATTTTTTCACTTTATTTATAGCATTATTAGCGATTCCTTTTGTTATAAGACTTATCTTGACCTTTCCAGAGGTGTTTTCTATACTTATAGCTTTTTCTACCTCGTGATAGTCATAGATATTTATCTTATTTCTTTTTACTAAATTAACCAATCCAGTGACTATATTATTTGTTGGATTTGCTGCACTTAACTTTAACTTTTTTATTTTATCAAGTGTTTCTTGACTAAAAGTTATTCTTTTAGCATATCCTGATGTACTCTCTTCTTCTATTATTTCTTCTTCGTTATAATTCTGTATTTCAGAATCCATTTAATTCGAATCAGATTCTAATTCAGAATTTTCTGAAGAACTTATTTCAACATATATTTCATTTCCTATATAATTTTCTATATCTGAAACTTCTTCTAGTTCTTCTTTTATTTCTATAAATTCAGCTTCTATCGTTCTTACCTTCTTAGGTTTAGGACATTCTGGTGATTTATGACCTTCTTCACCACAATTCCAGCATTGACATTTTGTAGGTTTTTTATTTGGTTTTCCTTTTCTCTTAAAAAATCTTCGTTTAGTTTTATATTTTTTCTATCAAACTTCTTATATTTTTTGTATCTGTTCCTTTTGAATTTTCTCTTTCTATAAGGTTTATTTCTATTTTTCTCTAGACAACCCCATTGGGTAGGCATTTCTAATTTTGAACAATAAAGTCCAGAAATTTTTCTAGATTTCTTGTATAAATCTTGTTCATAACATAGCCTTTTTAATTCATCTATTAAAACTCTTATTCTTCCACCTAGATTATTACTTACATTTTCCTTTTCTTTTTCCCAAACTTTATTTATATGTGTATTCCATGGATTTGGGAGTTTCGAATAGAACATTTTAAGATATATGTCTTGTGATTCTCCACTCCAATATTGTCTATAATAATAGTCACAAAATTCTTTTATATAATTTCTAAGGAATTTCATAGAGCATATTGAAAGATTTATGAGATCATTTCTAGCTTCTTCTTTTTCTTTTAAATATTCTTTTTCAGCATTATTTATCCAAGGTTCTCCTAAAAATTCATCAGCTATATAGTATGCCATTCGCTCTACTCCAGTTCTAATATCTTGATCAAAACCAGTTTCGATTTCGGTTCTCATTATTCCTTGTACGTCAGAAGAAATTCCTTTCCACCAACTATTTATAATTCCATCAAATGTAGATATTATATATTCTGTTCTTCTAGTTTCTGTAGCGTATATCTCATCTTGATTTAGGAAATATGCAATCATATCATTTATCCATTTGGCTAGGGCTTTTCTTTTATCTCTTTTATTATTCAAATTTAATTTGCTTCCATTTACATTTATAGGTTCTGAATAATCATCATTAAGTTGATATTTATCACTATAACCCTTATTTCTTTTATCTGGATGCTTATTTTTCTTTGTATTAAAATAAGTTGGATAACTTTTTGGTTCGTTGGATCCCATATATAGATTCATCTGGATCTTCTAATGTTGATCCATCTTCTCTTTTAGTTCCCGAAGAACCGGCGTTATTCATTCTTACTTCATATTCCACTATATCATCCAAGTTTATTTTTTCAAAATCTTCTATTAAATCATTTATTTCATTCATGTTTATATTTGATGTTGATTTTCTTCTTGTTTATTTTCATTTTCTATATTAGTTCCTTTAGCTTTAAGCCTTTCAAGAGCTCCTTTAGAACTCTCTTCTTGTTCCTTTAGCATTCTTGGAACTATGGTATTTAACATATAATCATCGAAAGAGCCTTTTTCATATGGTTTGGCCTTTTCTAAATTTATTACTTTAAATGGAGTTTTTATTTCTTTTTCTATATCTTTTAATTTTTCTGCCTTAGATCTTTTTTCTTTTTCTTTTATGGCTATTTCAAGCTGTTTCATATTAATTCTATTTAATTGAACTTCATTCTTTAATTCTCTTATAGAATCTTAAAGATTTAACATTTCTTCTTTAATCCTATTAACAGATTCTATTATAGATTGAAGGTTTATGTCTATCGTTTCCATATTTTTACAGCTTTTGTTCTATTTAATAATGCCTTATTCTTTTCATTTTCTAACAGATTTTTTAGCTTCTTTATATCATTTTTATTTTTATTACAAAGTTCTTTATCCAGTGAAGTTTTTATTTCATCTCTTAATTTATCTATTTTAGTGTCTAATTCTAATATTTTATTTATATTGTTAATCCAATCTTTCCAATAACGATTCATATAGAAAGGAGGTTTGAATAATAATTTCTTTTTATTCTAAACTTTCTTATCCTCTTTTTATAATAATTGGAAGGATTTAATTTTTTCATTTTTAGAAAATATTTTAGCATATCTTCATAAAAATTATATAAATTAGCTAACTCTGGTTTATTTAAAATTCTCATCTTAAGGAGAAGGATATTGCCAATCTGTATCATCATAGGATACATTTGTATTATATCCGTCTATATCTAGGTAATTAATTCATTTTCTAAGTCATCTAGTCTTTTATCTTCATCTAGAATTTGAAACCATATAATAATTCCTATTTCAAATGATATATACATAGTAGTTATAATTATTTTTATTAAATTTTTATATTTTTTATCCCAAAAGACATCGTCTTCTAGGCTCTGATACCCTCTAGACAGGGGGTGTATTGACGTTTTGTCCATTACAATTTATTAAAAGTTTACAATAAAAATTTATATATTTTCAAAGTGAATTCTCTTTTTGGCAGAAAAATGTAAATGTTGGGGTAGAATTTATAATTTTAGAAAAGTTATTGTATTGATTTGTAAGAAAATATCAACCGTGTCATGATTTTTTGAAGACGCTTTTCAGATAAGCTTTTTATACCAATTTTACACTATATTAAAAAGTACCCTAGTTTTACAAATGTGTTTGAAAAGTACACTAGAATTAAAAAGTCACCGCGTGTTCTGCTACTGCATGTCGAACCTTCAAGATCACACCACCACAGCGCCACCACCCGTCCCTCACCGACGTCGCTTCTGTTGTTGTGCCTGAACCCTCAACCATCCACTGGTTACGTCTCCTTCACCATCATAGTACCATCAGACCAAGCCCACAGGCCTACATTTTTTTTCCTCCTAAAATTTTTATGTTTTCTAAAAATTTATGAAAAAGGTCCGCGAATCTTCAAGCCGAATCTAAGCCTAACTCGAACCGAATTTTATGAGATTCGTCAGGCTCGAGTTCGAGTTCAGGTTCGTTAAAATACCCCTCGAACCGAACTCGAACCCTAAAAAAAAGGGCAGGGTTCGCCTCGGCTCGGTTCGTTTACATCCTTAGGAGCAATGATAGTATTCTCCACCATCAGATCGAAACTTCAATTGACTACCTTGTCTTGAGTTTGAATCTCGTAGAATTAGGGTTTTTGCCTTCGAGAGGCGAAAGAAAAAGTCCCGGCTAGCCTAGGGATGCAAACGAACCGAGTCGAGCCGAACCCTAGTGTTTTCTTGAGGTTCGAGTTCGTGTTCGAGCATATTCTCTCGAACCCGAACTCGAACTTGAGCTTGACGAACCTATAAATTTTGTGTTCGTGTTTGGTTCGAATCACGGTTCGGTTCGAGTTCGACTCGAGTTCGGCTCGAGGGTTTCAAAAAAAATGGAGAAACCTAGATCTAGATATTTCTGAACAAAAAATAGAAAGAAAAGAGTAGGTGGCTGGAGGAGGCGTGGGGCAGTGGTGGAACAAGCAAACGAGTGGGTGATGGGGCTTTGGAGTTGTAGATCTGAGTCGAGATGGTGGCAGGGTTGGCGGTGGAAACAGTGTTGTAGCGGAGGAGAAGGCATCTTTAGTTTCTTGGTGTGGCAATGGGGTGCAACGCGGCGGCACGATCAGAAATGGCAGGCGGCGGCATAAAGCAGTGCGGTTGTGGGGGGAAAGAAAGGGGCGGCGGGCGAGGGTCAATGAGTGTAGCACGACGGTGGGCGGTGGGCGATGGTGTCTTCATGGTGGCGTGACGTACCATGGTGGAGGATGAAATGGTGGGCGAAGGAGAGACAGTGACGGGCGGCGGCAAAATTGTGAATGAGAGGAAGATTGTGGGCCGCCTATATGTTTTAGTAAATAATATTTAAGTTATATATAAAATTATTAATATTATATATACATAATATTATATAATTAATAATAGTACACATAATAAATATTTTATTTTTTATTAAAATATTAGGGTTCGCGAGCCGGCTCGCGAACCTAAGTTTTAGGAATAAAGGGTTCGAGTTCGGTTCGTGAAGTTCACGAATCGAGCCAAGGTTCGGTTCAGGTTCGACTTTCTCGAACTCAAGCTGGAACCTTTATTGATTCGCCTCGTTAGGCTCGCGAACGGGCTCGTCTCGTTTGCGTCCCTAGGCTAGCCCAAGCCATGATTTTATAAAAGTAAACACATTATTATGCATGACAAAACGTACAAACACGTCATTTTTGACAAAGTGATTTTGCATGGAAAAACCTCCAAACACGCCATTTTTGACAAAGCAATCGCGGGCAGTAGCATACAGTAGTGATTTCTAGCATATTAGATTAGTTTAGCGAGCTAGGATGACAATTGACACCTTTGGAGGGGAAAAAGGGGAGTTGGAGTTATCCAAAAAAAATTTAATCAAGATAACTATTTCTAAGCAAAAATAAAAGAATAAAACTTCTAAACATAAAACAATTAAAAGAAATTAGAAAACGTAAGTTCGTCGATGAAATGCTTTTATAATTTATTTTATTATATAATAATTAACAGCTGGTTAATTAATTTTAATTTTTTTTTTCCTAAATACTATATTTCATTGAAAATCTTATCTAATATTTTCAATATTGATTTTCTTTGAAACATTTGAAAACCTGTCTAGTATTCTGCTAAGTTCCAAAGAACATCAATATTGAAACCCTGTCTAAGTATTCTGCTAAGTGCCAAAGAAAATTATCTTATAAGGTGGAAGTTGAGGAATTCTCATTATATTATATATGCGAGATATATTTGCAAGTACAAGCTCTCAATAATTACCTGAAAATGGATCAGTTCGATGCGGTAATACTTTCAGCCTCATTTCTGTTGATGGCCATCACCTGGTACATCACACTGAAACCTGCAAAAAGCAGTAATCCTCCCTTACCGCCAGGACCGCGGGGCCTGCCACCGCGGGATTGATTCAGATCTATTCTGCTGTCAGATTCTCAGATTTGTTACGTTGATACGGTTTGTGTTTTTGTTTTAGGTATGTTATATTTCAAGTTCTTTATCTCTTCCGTATGGAAGTTTTGTCCCTTCCGTATGGAAGTTTAGTCAGTTTCTTTATGTTCTTTTTTATTATGTTCTGTGATTCTCCGAGGAAATTTTTTGGCCGAGTTATCTGCTGTAGGCCAAAGTGTTCTTTTCAATCCGGAGAAAAGTTGGTTGCGGAACTTCACCCAGATCGGATCTTCAACTTCAAGGAGCCTGTTTCTTTTATTAAACGTGATGCTAATATAATAGCTCACAAATCTGTTGGAATTGCGACTTCGACCTGCGTTAATTTTCCTGTTATTTCTTGTATTTTTGTTATTGTTCCTCTTGATGTTCAATAATATTCCCTTTTGAGGGTTTGAGTTTAAAAAAAAAAAAAGAAGTTTTAGCATCAATTAAACATCACAATTTACATAATTCATGTTCAACTTCAAGAATTTTATTATGAAAAAGTCAGTTCTTAGAGAGGTCTAAAAAGTCTATATCAATTACGGTTTGGTAGAACCCGTTATGACAGCCAGTCTGGGCACCGTAGGTGGCTGTTTCGCGCTGTTCCAGTTTGGAATAGTGTTATAACGGCCTTCCCGTGCGTGATAACGGCGGAACGACATGGTCGGGAACAGAAACAACATTCCCATGGCTCCGTCAATGGTGGTTCATGAAAATCAAATCATCTTTTCTCCTTTCTACTCCATTTTCTGTCTGAAAATTCTAGGAGAGAAGGAGGAAATAAGGGCTGTCAATTCGGGTGGGTCGGGTTGGGCCGGGTTGTGGTCAGGGTATTACATGAAAAGGTTGAACCCGAACCCGAACCCCCCAACCCTAACCTGAACCTATCAGCTTCGGGTTGGGTTCGGGTTGATCTAATTTTTTTAGGTCACCCGATGACCCGACCCGACCCGACCCGAACTAATTACGGGTTGCAGCCCACAAAAAAAAATAAAAAATAGAACCCATGAAGTGAAAATACAGAAAATTGGCCCAATGGAAATGGAAAAGGCCCATGCACCACAAAAATAACGAAAAAGCCCCAAAAATAACAAAAAAGCCCCAAAAATTAGAAAGCCCTTAGCATAAACATTACTGACCTAAAATCTAACACAAATCAATTCATTAACTGTACGAATGCAAACATAATAAAAATACGAAGTCAAAAACTCACACACCACACCACACCACAACTTCACATGATATTTAAATTTGAAATAGTCCAAATTTCGTCTTAAAATACTTCATCTTCCACCTAGCAAACTTTGCCTCAAGCATCCTATATAAAAATAATAGGTAAGTTATATAGAATTAGATTCTTAAAATGATATTCAAATATTAAATATTAAAAAGATTACTTACCTTTCAATCAATATAAGTAGTCGTAGTAGATTGGTCATCGCTTTCATTCAAATACAAAGTCATAATATTCTTGGTTAACTCATCCAATTGAACATCATTAGAAACTACAAAAAAAAAAAAAAAAAAATATTAGAGAACACATTTAACAAAACAAATAATAAATTAAAAACGTAAATCTCATATATATTATTTCTTTGAGCACATTTTTGCCAAGGATCTGATCATCCAGATAGCATCTAATCATCATCTTCATCCTCCTACATTAGACATTAACAGAATATTAGTGATAACATGATTGAGAACTTTCATTAATCAACTGCAGAACTTGATAATTAGTAACTTACATCACCATTGCCATCCTCATCTTCATCATTAACCTCAGACTTTGACTTATCAGACTCATCATCATCACCACCACCAGCCTGTTACAATGTGCAAGATCATGTTAAAAAAAATTAAACTGTGACAAAATATTTAGCCTATGATTATAATAGGAAAATCATACCCTAGGATATGAAACAAGACTAGGGATATTGGCAATAGAAATGATTTACCAATTTTCTGTTGTACGCTTCCATCTTTCTTTCATATTCCTCCTTTCGCTTCTCAGCCTTGGCAATATATGGAGCCTTTTCCTAATGAAATTCATTTGTCATTTTGTAAGAAGTTGGCATGAACAGGAACAAATCCAAGAACAAAACAAGAGTTAACAACATAGAGGATTCAAATATCTTGCATTTGGAAAATAGTGAATTACCTCATCACTGAATGACTTCCATTTATCACCACCAGCTTAACCAACCTGTGATTGTCACAATAACATTAGATACCACAGCAATGTAATGACAACAGTAAAATACTAAACAAAAGAGACTCACAGCAGCAACTGATTTGTTGCCAGGGTTCTTTTCCTTGAACTGCTTCCTGAAGTCTTCCCTGCAACCATGTTCCGGGCCAACAATTACAATGATTGATATAAAACTGACAATATCCAGAAAATAATAAAAATTAGTGATGCAGCATTTTTACAGAACTACTGAAAATTGTAGAATTATCGTACATGAAGACAAAGATAGCACTTGGGGGCCTCTTGGACTTGTTTGGGTCCTTTGCTGCCTGCTTTTCCTTCTTTGTTTGCTTCTTCACAGCAAGCCTATTTCATTATCACAGGATCAATGAACTATGAAGCTCCATCAAAGTATTCAAGAAAGAATCAAAATTATATAAACACTAAGCCTAAAAAAGTACATAAGATTGAAGAAGTAAAACACAGAAAACCACATTTTGTACAAACCACATTTCTGTTAAATCTCAGAACACATGTTTATACAAATACATTATTTCTTTAAGCACATTTCTCAAATTTCACCATGAAGCTCATATATAAAAGAAACTTGCAAAACACCAACAAATGTTCATCACCCTTGGTATCTAGCTCACATATTTACACATATAGAGTAGAGAAATCAAGTTGGGACTCAGAATACACAAAGCCCTAATTTCTGTTCACATATATATACAAGTATATATATATATATATATATATATATATATATATATATATATATATATAACCCAAAACACAAGAGAAATTAAGAAAATAACCAAGTTAACCTCACCTCTTAACCTTGTAGGCAAGAAACGTAGAGCTGATGATTAGTGAAAAAAGATCTTTCCTTCTCTTCCTTTCACATACCGTCCGAGAGCAGGAGGGGTAAAAGTCCTAACACAGACTGAAAAAAATTGAAGAAGAAAAAGAAGAAGAAATGGAAAAATAATCAAACTCAGATTTCTTTGAGAAAATCAAACTTATACTGAAAAAATTAAAGAAGAAAAACAAGAAGAAACGGAAAGGTTGGATGACGTACCTATGATTGCCGGAGACACGACGAATGCGGCGGTGAATCGACGAAAATGTGGCGGCGAACCGGCGAAAGTGTGGAGGAGAAACCTATCGCCGCCGCTGTTGTCTTCTGTGGTGTGAGGCTGAAGAGCAGAAGAGAGAAAGTGAGAAACGATTTAGGGTTTTCACTTTTAAATTAGGCTTATTTTTCAGGTCAAATCGGGTTGACCCGAAACCCACCCAAACCTGCTTTCTCATTTTCGGGTCTGTTTCGGGTCGGACCCGATTTCGACCCGGCCCGATAACTCCCAACCCTAACCCGGTATTTTTTGGGGTGGGTCGAGTTGGGTTTTCGGGTCGGGTCAATTTTTGACACTCCTACTGTGGTCCCCGTTCCATTCGGTGCGACCGTCTAACCATGATACCAGGAACTATATCCCCTTCTTTACAATGCTTCTGTTGTACAATAGGTATACGGTCCGATCTACAAGCTCTATCTCGGCAAGAAACTGTTTGTTGTAATTAACTCCCCTTCTCTAACAAAAGAAGTGCTTCGCGATCACGATGCCATCTTTTCCTATCGCGATGCTTCTGTTGCAGCCGTGGTTGCTAGCTATGACCGAAACAACATAGCTTGGGCCAACAACAATGCCCATTGGCGTCCTACTCGCAAATTATTTGTCCACGAGATGATGAGCAATGCTGTCCTCTATGTGTCCTATGGTATTCGCAAGGTGGAAGTTAGAAAGACTATTCAAAGGGTCTATTGCGAGAGCATCAGAAAGCCCGTTAAAGTCGCGGAATTAGCTTTCCAAACTCTAGTAAATGTAATAATGAACATGGTGTGGGGCGAAACCGTATGAGGAAAAGATAAAGAAATGGTGGCAATGGAATTTTGGGCTGGTGTTTCGAGGCTTATGGATGTACTTGGAAGGCCAAATATTTCTGATTTTTATTCAGCTCTTTCCCGATTTGACATTCAAGCTGTAAGAAAGGAGACTGAGGGTTATGTGCAAGCAGTGGAGAAGGTATAATGGATCCAAATGGGTAAAATGGATCCAACTGAGTAAAATGGATTCAAGTGGATAAAATAGATCCAAAATAGGTAAATTGGATCCAAATGGGTAAAATAGATCCAAGTGGGTAAAATGGATCCAAAATGGGTAAAATGCATCCAAATGTGCAAAATGGATTCAAAATTGGTAAAATAGATCCAAAATGGGTAAAATAGATTCAAAATGGGTAAAATGGATTCAAGTGAGTAAAATTGATCTAAATTGATAAAATAGATCCAAAATGTATAAAATGAGTCCAAGTAGGTAAAATGGATCCAAAATGGGTAAAATTAATACAAATTGGTAAAGTGAATCCAAGTGAGTAAACTGGATCCAAAATAGGTAAACTGCATCAAAATGGGTAAAATGGATGAAGGTAGGTAAAATGGATCCAAAATACGTAAATTGGATCCAAATCTGTAAAACGGAACCAAGTGGGTTAAATATGGGTAAAATGGATCCAAGTGAGTAAAATGGATCAAAATGTGTAAAATGGATCCATAATGGGTAAAATGATTCCAAAATGGGTATAATTGATCCAAATGGGTAAAATTAATACAATTGGGTAAAATGGATCCAACTGAGTACAATGGATCCAAATGGGTAAAATAGATCCAAAATGGGTAAAATGGATCCAAATGGGTAAAATGGATCCAAATGAGTAAAATAGATTCAATTCGGTAAAATGGATCTAAATGGATAAAATAGATCCAAAATGGATAAATTGGGTCCAAATGGATAAAATTGATACAAATGGGTAAAATAGATCCAAGTGGGTAAAATAGATCCAAGTGGGTAAAATGAATCTAAATGGGTAAAATAAATCCAAAATGGGTAAAATGTGGGTAAAGTGGATCTAAAATAGGTAAAATGGATCCAAGTGGGTAAAATGGATCCAAATGGATCCAAAATAGGTCAAATAGATCCAAAATGGGTGAAAAGGTCCCAAAACAAATCGAACGAGTCCAAAATAAGACAAATAGGTCAAAAAACGAGTTAAAAGAGTTCAAATTAGGTCGAAGAGGTAAAAAAAGGGCCTAAAACAAGTAGAACGAGTCCAAAATAGGTCGAACAGGTTGAAAAACGGGTGAGATGGGGTTCAAACTGTTCAAAAAGGTACAACTCTATTTAAATTCTTAAATATAAATTTAATTAAGATTCTTAATTAAGATCTAATTCTAAAAGTGTAATTATAATTAAGTTTTATATCAACTCTATTTAAATTCTTATTTATATAAATTTAATAAAATTCCATTAATAGGGCAATTATGTAAAATATAAATTAGATACATAATAATTATTTAGATCGGATGATATATTTTTTACTAAACTAATCATAATGCGATTCTAATTGTTTAAGTTTAAATAAGTACATCTCTTTTTTTTTTCATGAACTCCGTTTAATTCTAATCATATTACAATCATGTATGTCTTTCTAATTAACAAAATTATATAATTTAGACAAATTATATAATATTAACATTATAAATCACGTTATTCTCAATTAATAAATTAATTATTATTTTTTAAGTATATCTAATCCTAAACCAATTATCATTTCATAAATTTTTATCTAATTATAATACACCATATAATTTAAATATATTAAATATATTTAAATATTTTTTTAATTTTCGGGTCGGGTCGGGCCGGGTTGGGTCGGGTAGGGTGGGTTCGGGTTGTTGGGTTACACGCATGATTTTTCGTGTTGACTCGGGTCAACCCAAAACCCACCCGAACCCGGCCTCTTTCCTTCGGGTCCATTTCAGGCCCGACCCGATTTCAACCCGACCCAAAAAACCCCAACCCGAACCTGATATTTTTCGGGTTGGGTCGGGTCGGGTTGAGAATTGATAGCCCGGGGGTGTGGTGAAAACAAAAAATATAAAAAAATGTGTTATCCGGGTTTTTTTATGAGGCTTTTGCAGAAATAGCATTAAAATTTAATTTTATTAATAAAATAATATTTTTTATAAAAGCATTAATATTCTACTAGGAGTCGTGGATGCTTTTTACAACTCCACTTATATATTTTTATTATTTTCTTTTGTTGCTATATACTTTATGTTATTTATAAAATTGACCCCAAGACTTTTAAGATATTTTAGATGAGTATATAAAATATCATTTTATATATAATATCAAAAGTGCAAGCATAGAACTTGGAACTAATCATGCTTAATAAATAGAAGTACTCTAAAATTCATCCTATAATTCATAAACACACAAATAATTGTAAAAATTTTATTACCTCTCTTTATCTCCTTCATCTTCTACAATTCTGATTTATTAATCCTCTAAGGCTCGTCTTCGTTTCTCCTCGGTTACCCCTTCTTGTTCCAAAAGTCCTCACAGCTCCACGCTTTCACGGACATCAACTGGAAACAGACTTCAACCTCCAACGGAAAACCTCACTACGGCTTATCAGGTTCAATAAAAGGTTTGTAGAAATATACTGGAGTAAAAAGGTATAATAAAACTCTTAACAAAGTATTTATCTCGTGTATATGAAAGGGAGAATTTTATTTCCTTCAAAAGAGGTTTATACAAACATTATATATTCTGAAAAGAGGATTTATTCTGCAAATACAACACTCAAAGCTCAAAACTTAAAGACTCCAAGATATTTTTACATATGACTCTCAGATTTCCAGACAAGGTTTCTTTCACCTTACAAGATGAATCTATTTATAGGCTATATTCTTACTACTATTCGGACTTGAAATTTTTATTTGGAATCCACTGCTTTATCCTTCAACGATCCAGATCTTGCCGACACTTTTCTATGGTTGAGATTCTGCCGACACTTTTATCTGCCACTTGATAATTGGAGTATGACGTCATGGCATTCGTCATTTCCTTGCTGATGTATGTGCTTACATCACTGATGGTTACAACCCATCATCTTGCAAGCTTCTTGTCTAGTCTCTGCAGTGCAGAAAAATTCATGTTTTTCAAATTTATTTATGAATTCCATTAAAAGAGGAGAGCTTATTTTTCCTCATTTGGTGAGTAAAATCCAATTTCCTTTACTCATCAACGTTTCGAACTTATATTTGTACAGATTTTCTGCAACACTGTGAATAGCTTTTATTCCCAAAGCACGCCTTTGGACAATCCATTCTTTAGTAACTTGGACCTTCCTTAAAGGTTTATTTCCCTGCTCAATCTTTATGGTGTTAGAAAGGTGGTCTACAGTGATCATGAAGAAGGCTTCATGCCATATATGCTTCTCTGGTTCTGGTGATATGGTGTAGAACTTGAGAACCACTTGCCTTCCTCTGACAAATTTACTGATTTGAGATTTTAGGGTATCATCAAATCTGGATATTTCCTTTAGATCTTTACTTGGGTAGATTATATCAAGGAACCCAAAACAAGCATATCTATAAACTGCTTCTGGGCATGCTCCCATGATGCAGGTCAATCTTGGATATATATTTTTACCTTTGGAGAAAAATATAGTATCTGTATTTTCCATACTATATACTTCATCAACTGTATGAACATATAAATGTTCCCATTCAGTGCTAGGAACATATTTTTCTATTTCAATCTTTATTGCCTTTGGAGAAGACTCATTTTCCAGTTTTATTTCGATGACTGAGGGAACTTTATTCTTGGCTTCTTCTTTATTTTTCTCACCAGATGACTCAGCCTCATCTATTTTTATTGACTCAAATTTTGCAATATATTTTTCTAACTTTTGAGTCGCTTTATTTACCTTCTCCAGGTTTTCTGTTACCAAATCTATCAATGGAGGAAGATTTTTATACAGATATTGTTCTAGAACAACAGTTCCTTCATAGAGATCTTCTGTCATACTGTTGATATATGAGATCTCTTCTTTTATTTCTGAAATATCAATTTTATCCTCCAACTGTAAAAGAGAGAGATAAAATTTTATTAAAATTCTTTTCAAAATTTTTATAAGTGATTTTTGGGAAATCACCCCCATCAACGGATTTGAGTTTGTCTTTACCATCTACCGTTTGAGATGGACTAGATATATGCATACCCATATATTGGCCTTATAAACTTATATAAGTGATTTTTGGGAAATCACCACCCATTAACGGATTTGGCTTTGTCTTTACCATCTACCGTTTGAGATGGACTAGATATACGTATACCCATATATTGGCCTTCATTTTGAATCAAAATCTATATTTCTGGATAAAAAATCTGCTAGAAAATTATCAGTTCCTTTTATGGGAATGATTTTGAAATTATAAAGAGATAGAAAAACTTGCCACCTATATAACCTTCTATAATTTGGTTCACTGGGTAATTTATTGTTTGCAAGACTCGGAACTTGTGTATTATCAACATGAACAATGAAAGATTTTTGGAGTAGGAAAAGTGAAAACTTTTTGATCCCATTTATTACTCCTAGTAACTCCTTTTCATGTGTAGTATAATTTATTTCTGCTGATTTAAAAGTACCACTAGTATATCTACAAATCTCAATAAGATCTGTCTTCAAAATTGCAGCCTAATATAAATCGGAGGCATCAGTTTGAAGAATTAAGTTATCATTTTTATCAGGAAGCCTTAATTCTGGAAGAGTTTTACATTCTTCCTTTAACTTTATGACAATTTCTGTATGTTTTGATTTGTCAGGAAACTCACTAATCTTCCTAGATATATGAGGTTGCAATTTTATACCTACAGCACTTAGTTTTAATCCTAAGAACTCAATTTCTTTAGTTTCTATTACTGTTTTTCTTTCAGATAGAGCAATACCATTTTCTTTACATAATTTAGCAAAGAGTAGAAGATGTTTTCTATGTTCTTCTATGGTATTCGAACAAATAAGAATATCATCTATATATACAACTATAAATTCTCTATATTTGCTAAATATATAGTCCATCTTTCTTTGATATATCGATGGAGCATTTTTTAATCCAAATGGCATTACTAACCATTCATAATGTCCTTGAGGGGCACTGAAAGTTGTATATTAGATGCTATCATCTTCCATTTTTACTTGCCAAAATCCAGATGTACAATCAAATTTTGAGTAATAAGATTTATTCTTTATTAGGTCTATTAATAATTGTTTATTAGGTAATTGGTAACTATCACCCTTGGTGAAATGATTTAATCTTTTATAATTTATTACCATTCTTGCTTTATTTCTTTTCTTTTCAGCTTCTTTCATTACCATGAATGCTGGACTAGAAAAGGGACTAAAACTTTTCTGAATCAAACCTTTATCTAAAAGTTCTTTAATTTGCCTTTTGAATTCATCTTCTTTACTTAAGGTATATCTCATAGGTCTTTCTTTAATTACTATATTATCTGTTAATTCTATTCTAACTTTTGGGTAATCCTTTTTCCAAAAAGCCAATGGATGGTCACTTTAATTTTCTTTTATCTTACTAGTAACTGTTTCTAAGTTTATTCTTTTTATAACTATTTTGTTTATTGGTATTTGTATTTTTTCATATATCGAGTGTCCACCACGCTTAGTTGGCTGAACTCTGAAAGGATGGTTTAGGCGTGGTAGTTTTAATAAATGACCACACTTTGTTTTAAGTACAATAGAATATGCATTTTGCATAATGGGTTATACACATAGATTCTTGAGCATGTGTTCATGACTTTAATTGTGAAAATGGAAAGTTTCTTGCATGCATTGCATAAACGAGTACTTGTTCTTGAAAATTCCCATTCGGGTGTTTCGATGGGGCCCCACTCGCATGTTTCGATGGGGTAAGGGCCCGAGGCAACGTGGAAAGAGGAGCCGGGAAAGCATGGACTGACGGTAAATCTATCTCGCGACCTCTACGGGGGACTGTACTATCATCGGAGGTAGTTGATACCACATGTCGCCTGTGACCGACAATGGATGCCGAAGGAGCATAGTACCAAAATGGGTTATGACTCGAGTGTTCTTGGATGGTTAGGGGTTCGCTACCTCTTCAGTCACCCGGAGGGAGAATGATGGATTCTTGTTATTGTTCTTGTTCTTGCTCTTATTATTGTTATTATTCTTGTCATGTGGGGTAAAGGTTGGAGAAAGGGAATAACTCAGTACCCATTGATTGCTTGAAACCCTTAATCCAGTATACGCCATTGTTCTTGAAAATAAATGATTGTCTTGTTCTTGAAATTGAGACTAAAGTAAATGAGTGTCTTGTTCTTGAAAATTGAGGTTATATCGGATCGAGGCAGCTTGTTATTGCATTGCATATCTCTACTTATTGCATCGTATATATCTATTATATTCTTTCTGCCTCACCAGTCGCTTGACTGGCCCTCTCTTGTTCTGTTTCTTGTTACCTTGTTGGCTGCAGGTTGGAGTCAACTAGGCGGCGGGTTGTCTAGCTTTCTTTCGAGTCGAGTCCTGTTAGGATGATCTTTCGTAATATTTTACTTGTCTTGTATAGTTGGTATATATGACCCTTGTGTATAGCTTTATTTTTGGCAACTGTGGCCGGTGTGGCCTTATCTATGCATATTATGTTTACTTGTTGAGCTTCTGGTTACATGTTTAATTTGCTTCCGCTAATGCATGAATCTTTGACGACTGTCCGTCTAGTGCCGCCTAGCTAGAAGTGGTCTTGAGTGTCTTCCATTCACTAGCTCCTAGCACGTATATGGATTCTCCATTTCATATGCGTGTTGGGTTCTAGTGCGGGGGATATGATAGGTCCACGCTCGGGGCGTCACATCTTTAAGTGGTGTCAGAGCTCCAGGTTGCAACAACCGGGCTCTAGTGTCGTGCCTGTTGGTCTAGGTTGTTCGGCTTAAGAATTACTTGATAACTTGTGCATTGCATTGATTCATGCCATTAATTGTTGATTAAGTGACCTTATATGGCTTGAAAATTTATATGTTCAACGTGTCTACTTAAACTTTATCGAAATTAATTGTTACATTTTTCATTTTAAATTGTTTATCAGTGTCATACATGCATTAACATTTTAACCGGCATGCATTATTTAGTGTTTATTGTTAGTAGTTTCTCTTCATTTTCTGTTACAACCATCAACCCAGTTTGTCAAATTGAGGAAAGTTTTGAACAATTGGACGTCCAATCCAGACTTTAAAAGTATTAAGAAAGAAATTTTCATTTTCTTTCTTAAGGGGGAGAGCCGGCTAAGGAAATAATTTAAAATTTACGGGTATGCTCGAACAGTGAAGGAAGCATCAACTAAAGAATCAAGAGTTTAACCAAACTACCACAATGAAACAATTCCAATCCACGGTGAGCGGTACGCCTAAACATGCATATCACATGCATCATGTATTTTATTATTGCCATATATAATTCCTTACAAGCTATTAATTGCATTTTATATAAATGGTAAGTGACATAATTGATGTTTTCTATCTGTTCCTTACGTGATAACTGTGTGAATGTTTATTTAACTGTTCTTTTGGATTTTATATTGTTGTCTGAGAAACGGGGTTCTCTCATTGTTGTTTGAGAGACGGGGTTCTCTCATTACTTGCTTTAAAACTCAGGACTCAAGTATGGACCTAGGGACCAGGTCCTCTTAAGGGGGAGAGTATTGTAACGCCCCGTCTTTCGGAACAGGTAAAACGTGTGTGAACATTTGAGAGTATATGTTATATTCATTTAGTGTATTATTTGCCAACTACTTGTCCTTAATTGCCAAATTTACAAAGTATGAATACCTTAGTGTATTTTTATTTGGCTTTAGATATTTACTAATTCAAGAGTGTGGCCATCTAATTGCATAAATTTTATAACTTGAGGATTAAACTCTAAATTTGTTTCTTAAAGTCAATATAACTTTATGACTCATGCAATTGAATTAAATGTTGTATGCTTTTAAGGAAATATCATAATCTTGTATTTTATCTCATAAATTCCAAGAATACAAGAGAAGGTCATCTTCTTCCTCCTTGCTCCCTCATTCACGTACATCACCACACACCCACATACTTTTACCTCAACTCAAGTTCTTCCAAATTCAAGATAGGATTCATGATTTTCTTCATGCATAAACATATTTCCATGGACTAATTCTTGCATAAACATGAGTTTCATGCATGGTATGAAGTGATATGGAAGCTAGGTTATGGTGGAGAATCATATAGCAAAGCATGTTAGGAGGAAGTAATAGAAGTAACTATGCTAGAAATCATGTGTTAGGAACAATTCAAGAAGCTATCATGCATGAATCATAAGTTAGGAAAGCTTGGAGGTTCATTAATGGAGTTCATGGGTTTTGAGGTTGATGATGATGAATATTAGGCATGAGTTCTTGGTATATATTTGCTCCTTGAATGTTCCTAAATGTGCTTTTATGTGTTTTGAGTTGAGAATACTTGATTGTAAGTGTATCCTTACAAGTTTGGGTGATTGCTTGAACCCTTTGCTCCCCTCTCTCTTCCTCCCTTGTTTTCGCCAGTTTTTCCCCATTATTGTTCTTGTCATGTGGAGTAAAGGTTGGAGAACGGGAATAACTCGGTACCCACTGATTGCTTGAAACCCTTAATCCGGTATACGACATTGTTTGATTGTCTTGGTCTTGAAATTGAGACTAAAGTAAATGAGTGTCTTGTTCTTGAAAATTGAGGTTATATCGGATCGAGGCAGCTTGTTATTGCATTGCATATCTCTACTTATTGCATCGTATATATCTATTATATTCTTTCTGCCTCACCAGTCGCTTGACTGACCCTCTCTTGTTCTGTTTCTTGTTACCTTGTTGGTTGCAGGTTGGAGTCAACTAGGCGGCGGGTTGTCTAGCTTTCTTTCGAGTCGAGTCCAGTTAGGATAATCTTTCGTAATATTTTACTTATCTTGTATAGTTGATATATATGACCCTTGTGTATAGCTTTATTTTTGGCAACTGTGGTCGATGTGGCCTTATCTATGCATATTATGTTTACTTGTTGAGCTTTTGGTTACATGTTAAATTTGCTTCCGCTAATGCATGAATCTTTGACGACTGTTCGTCTAGTGCCGCCTAGCTAGAAGTGGTCTTGAGTGTCTTCCATTCACTAGCTCCTAGCACGTATATGGATTCTCCATTTCATATGCGTGTTGGGTTCTAGTGCGGGGGATGTGATAGCTCCACGCTCGGGGCGTCACATTCCCGAACCATTACCATAATTAATTCCTTGATCAAAATTTTTCTTGTAGTCCTTCTACAACTTTATTGATCCGAGAGAGTACTTCTTAAATTCAACTGCTTTTACTCTCAGACCGTTGATGTCTCAACATTTCTCAAAGAATTAATCCCCAACGGTGGTCCTAGTATTCCCCCTCTTGGTTGCCACTTTGTCTTTCTTTACCGTTTTCATTTGTTGCTCCAGATTTTCCCCTTCAGCCTCCTAACACGACAATTCAGCTTGGATCGGGAAAACAGCCTCAATCCACCCGAATATAGCATCTTTAACATTTTGGTGTCCATAAACTTGAAATCACTATCGATAATTTTCTTTAACTCCCAACTATCCTATTTCTTTCTTCCCCGGAATCCAAAATTTCTCAATTCCTGGTAGGTTTTCATCATTTGCCTTGTCTTTCCATTCCTTTAATTGTTATGCCACGAATCCAAATTCGATTAATTTCTTAGGCTTTCTGAATCTATCAAAACCCTATTTCCAATCCAAAGTATCTCGACTCCGCCCGAATTTAATTCCCAAAATTTTAACTCGGTCGGAACTACTTGAATTGCTTCCTTCTCACACCTTAATTTTGGTTCCAACTAGTTGAAATTCATAACTTGTCCACAATTCTGAGTCTTGAATCATTAGCACCTTCAATCTCCCTTCACCTCTTCCTTGACTTAAATAAGTCTCCTACACCCGGTTGATCAACCTCCTCTGTAATGTAAAGTCACGTGGTTATTTTGCAAGGTATAGACATCCCTCCTGGCTAATGGAAATCTTGAGTTTAAATCTTCTTAAGGCTTTGTTCATCAATTTTCCCTTGAACGAATGTTCCCATAGAATCCCGTTGAAAATTCTTCATAACGTGGCGTGTAGGTTAATCTCGTGAAGAGGGTCACCACACTTCCCACTCCTCATCGGATTGAGGATTCACCCTTAATACTATAATTTTTCAACTTTCTTCTTTTACTCTTCAACTTCCTAGAGCTCGCGAGTTATTCCCACAATTGATTCTTCTATCCTTTGAATCCTAACTCAATGAAAGAAGACAATGAATCTCGGATTATTGTATAAATTTCCCGGCGCACTTCCTTGCCCTTCCAAACTAGAGAAAAGAACTTGTGATAGGCTGAGGTTGTCATAAAGATTGACCATGGTTTAATATCATTTTTTGCAACCTGTAACACACAACTCATTTAAGAATAATGCATGCGGGTAAATATGCTCATGTCACATAATGTATACCAACGATAGGAATTTTAATACAAACGCATTAGCTAATTCAACAAATTGATAATAAACGCATGGGGCATGTAAATTTCCAAGCAATATAAGATCAATTAATCAACAATTATGGACAGAATCGGTGCAATGCTCAAGTTATCAAATAATTCAAGTAATTCAACAAATTCAAGTAAGTCAGATAGTTTCAAATAAATGCAAGCCTCTCAAATTGATAATTAATTCCTATGCCGTACGACCTAGACTTGACATGACACGACACTAGAACCTCGGTTTTGCAACCGGGCTCTGATACCACTTAAGATGTAGCACCCTACACGTAAAGATGCCACACCCCCGTACTATAGGTCGATCCACATATGGAATGGGTAATCCGTACATGAACTAACCTATAGCGAACGGGTGACAGTAAAAGAAAATACACCATTCTTGTAACGCCCCAAATTTTGAACTAAAGAAAAATGGCTAAATTAATTTGAGATACCGGGACATGTACGAAAATTTTGATCGATGATTTAAGTATTATTCTATACCTAAAATAAAGAAATTAAATAGATACGACTTAATTGTAGCTTAATTTGTATCCGTAGGTGTTTCAATATGATTAAATTTCCAAACGAACCTCATTGACGTTAATTATTTGTTTAAATTATATTTAGGGAATTATTATAAAATGTCCACTAATTATATGTTAGCTTTTAATTTAACACTAAGTAGCGTTTACAACTACATCAAAAATAGTTAAATTTCATTGGCAATTCTAGTAATTTATAATTATCATATATTTGTAGAAATGGTGCACCATTATATATTGATATACTCTTGCCAATTTGTGTCACCTATTTTGTGTGAATTGTCTGTATATATTATATATACATATATGTCATAATAGTTAGTAGGGAATGTAATTAGATATGCATGCATGCATGCAAATGACGTAAACTATTCTTAATTTGTTATTTGTGTAAGGATAAGACTTGCCAACCTTTTAGCCAATTACCAAGTTGCATTTATGATAAGTCTTTGTTAAAAATAGAATATTTGCTTACACATCACAAAATCAGGACAAGTGGTATTAACGTGTCAAGCTCTAATTAACATAAATGTGTCTCTCTCCATTTGTATCAAATTTAGTAATGATTGCTTTGATATTGCTTAGCCATGAAGTACGCATCCATTCTTATACTCAAAATCCGCCCCAACAACTGTCCATATATAAACGTAATGACCACTGATTTACCGAATGCAAAGTGTTACTCACAAACATATTTTTGAAAAGAGAAGTGATTTAGCCATTTCTACTCATTTGTTCCTAACAGTATATCTGTACAAGGGAGAAGAGTTAGAAATTCCACCGAGGACCTTAACGCTAGGATAGTGTCCCTATCTGAAAATTCGGGAAAATTAGCACCGTCCTCGTTGTAAGTATTTCTTTCTATTTAATTTAATCTTGATTCGAGTGTTATTTGATAGATTTTCGGACTATTACTTAACAGTCGAATTCAAACCCTTAGAATTTATTATATGATTTATCCATAAATCTACGAAAGTGATTTGATTAATTTTCAGAATTCACACGTCTGATTTAATTAAGTGGCCGGTTTTGACCCAGTATCGTAATACGAAACCCATATCTGAATTCTTGTATTTTATGAAAGAATTTTATTTTATGAAAGAATATGTGGACAAGGATTTGGTGGTTGACGCATAACAATAACTAGTTTAATTTTTGTAATATATTTACCTGAGTAGATTTGATCGATTATTTTAACCAGAAGCATGAAAGTAAACCCATATTTCATCTCTTTGATATATTTTATGCATGAATCAGATCGATTGATTTTGATTAGTTAAATAAGCTATAAATTTTATTATTAATATAATCATGGATTTTCTCAAATATATTTGTTAGGAATACAAATCCGTATATGTTTTAATCCATTTACATGTTACGTAGTAGCTCAATTGGTTTATCTATATTATCTTATTTGTCCCAAATATTTTACTTGCCTAATTGTTTTATTTAGCATAATCTGTGTGACAGCCGTACAAGTCAATTGTGTGGTTTGGCTGTCGAGTCAAGTCATAATTTGTAGTCATATGTGTGTGTCTGTCATAGGTGTTCCTACGGAGGAGCCCTAACCGTTTCAGACGTGTCTCACTTTATCCTGTTTGGAAGCTTTTCAGGTGAGGGATTAAAATGTTTTCAACTGGGGCCAAAACATATATTATGTAAATATATATATTCTTAAAACCCAACCCTTATTTATTGAGTTTGATTTTCGAACCGTTGATACTATATATATAAATAGATGTTTTATAATATTTTGGTATTTTGTTGAAAAATCGGATTTTCTTATAAAAATGGGTTCTTCTTATATCATATATACGCGTTGAGTGATTGAAAATTTTTGATTTTTGAACGGTGAAACCGTTAAAAGAAAGAAAGTATTTGTGAAAGTGTTTTGAAAAGCGAGTAGTGATCTGATAGAACCCTTGGGGACGCCCTTGGGGAATATGGGCCCGAAGTATCTAGTGGGTGAAGCCCGGAGGTGTGCGCCAAAGGCTGATCTTGACTACGTACTCCTGTGAAGCTCTATACGGGACGTAGCCGGAGGTTGACTACGAAACGTGTAGAGTGAGGTTATTGGTACCAGGGCATATTGCCCCTACCTGTGTGATCGTGTGGTTGGTTGGGGGGCACCTCAACTAACAATTGGAGGGAGAAGGCTGGTTTCTGTTTTGTATTTCTTGTGTTCAGGGTGTGAAAGGTTGGAGAACTTACCCGTACTCGCGGGGTTACTGTGATTGATCAATCGTTTTGATTATTGGTTCACAAATGTGTTTTCGTATAAACTAAAAGCTATCCCTTCTTATACGTTTACACCTTGTTTTCGTAAATAAGAAAAATGTGAACCAAGCTTGTGATTTTGTTTATATATATGTATAACCCCCTCACTTAGTCACTTTGACTAACGTCCCTTCTCTTCTGGTTTTGGCTTCAGGCAGGTGTAGCTAGGCGGCATGTCGGGTCTAGGTCGACAGGTGCAGTCTAGATGGTTTGTTCCTAAGTTTAGTATTTTTGGAACTGCTCATTCTTTGAAAAGTCAGTATGTACAGTCTTTGTACCTGTTACAGTTGTCGTTTGTATTTTATCGTTTGTCGTTGGCCTTATCGGCCTTGTAATTGAATTATATGTTTTCAGTATTGTTGTCTTTATGCTTCCGCTACACTAGCTTTTGTTTGTTTTTTCGCCGTTCGCTGGGGAGGATCTCGAGTGAAAGCCCAAAGCTAACGCTCGGGGTATTTCTGAGTGCGGGATGTGGCGAGGAGCCCCACATTTGGGTGGTATCAGAGCCCGGTTGGAAATCGGAGCTCTGAACGCGTCTAGAATGAGTCTAGGTTGGGTATTTGAGTGAGTCTAGGTTGTACGGCTATTGGATTTGAGTCGTTATGTGCTTTTGTGTGCGCTTGTGGTACGTGCCTATGTGATATTTTGCTGCTTTATATGATTACGTTCTAATCAATCATAAATCATATTGTCAGTAAGTTGTGATTGCAGCAATGCCACATGGAAGACCCCCTCGTGCTAAGATCCCGCCACAAGTTCCAGAACAAGCCCCACCTGAGAATGTTAATATTAATGACTTTACACGACATTTTGCGCAAGCTTGTGTCCAACAAGCAACCCAACAGGCTCAATAGCAGTGTCAAGGACCAGTGCAGGCAGGAGAGAAAGCACTAGATAAGTTCCTTAAGTATAACCCACCCAAATTCTATGACCAGACTGATGATTTAAAAGCTGAAGAGTGGATATCTGAAATGGAACAAATTTTCCAAGTTACTCGAATTGGAGATCCTGACCGGGTAGAATTTGCAGTGTTTCTGCTTAAGGGTCCTGCTCAAGATTGGTGGAAACTCACACGACAAGGATGGCTGGTTGTTGGAGGACCGATCACTTGGGAATGATTCCTAAATGAGTTTCGAGATAAGTATATTCCTCAAGTAATTCGTGATCATAGGGAAAAAGAGTTTATAGAGTTGGTTTAAGGGACTGCTAGTGTCGCAGAATATGAGGCACAATTCGCTCGTCTGATCAATTATGCACCTCATATCGTGTCAGATCAAAGGAGGAGAACTAAAATGTTCACCCAAGGGCTTAAGCATGAATTACGGTATGCACTGATGGCAGCTAACATCACTAAATATACTGATGCAGTTTCGAGAGCTACGGAAGTGGAGTCTGAAATAAAAGATATGCAGTCGTCCCAACACAAGTGAATC
The DNA here is from genome assembly GCA_037501455.1 of Lantana camara. NCBI lineage: Eukaryota > Viridiplantae > Streptophyta > Magnoliopsida > Lamiales > Verbenaceae > Lantana > Lantana camara. Next base: position 92,577,751 of record CM074857.1, on the reverse strand, counting down.
AATCTTTTGGGTCAAAGAGACCATTTATACAAACAGAACAGCCTACTCACAAAAAGCCAGCTACAATTGAGAACAGACCAACAGGGAATAAACCAAATCCAGCTCCACGCCCAAAGGGGACCTATGCTCCAGAACATAAGTGTGATTTTTGTGGTGGACTAAACCACGAGGAGAATAATTGCTGGAGAAAGTTGGGTCGTTGTACCCTGTGTGGTAGCGACCAACACTTGATCAGAAATTGCCCAAGAATACAACCACAACAAGGTCCGATAACACCAATAAGAAATACTCAACAGGCTGGAGGAGTAGAGAGACTAGTAGTTCGTGCCCGGGCTTATGCATTGGGGGGGGGGGGGGGGGGAGAAGAGGAACAGGTTGATCCAAATACAATCACAGAAGGTACGTTAAACATTATAGGCATCCCCATTAAGCTATTACATGATCTGTGTGCTCATTTGCTGTGTATGGTATTGCTGTGAAACTGTTTGTATATGTTGAGGGTTATCTTTTGTGTATAAGGTTAGATTTCTCATAAGGATTAATAGTCGAAACAATCAAATTTTTTTTATAAAATTAGGAGTGGAATCTGGGGACCAGATTCTTTTAAGGGGGGAAGAGTGTAATGCCCCAAATTTTGAACTAAAGAAAAATGGCTAAATTAATTTGAGATAACGGGACATGTACGAAAATTTTGATCGATGATTTATGTATTATTCTATACCTAAAATAAAGAAATTAAATAGATACAACTTAATTGTAGCTTAATTTGTATCCATAGGTGTTTCAATATGATTAAATTTCCAATCGAACCTCATTGACGTTAATTATTTGTTTAAATTATATTTAGGGAATTATTATAAAATGTTCACTAATTATATGTTAGCTTTTAATTTAACACTAAGTAGCGTTTACAACTACATCAAAAACAGTTAAATTTCATTGGCAGTTCTAGTGATTTACAATTATCATATATTTGTAGAAATGGTGCACCATTATATATTGATATACTCTTGCCAATTTGTGTCACCTATTTTGTGTGAATTGTCTGTATATATTATATATGCATATATGTCATAATAGTTAGTAGGGAATATAATTAGATATGCATGCATGCATGCAAATGACGTAAACTATTCTTAATTTGTTAGTTTGTGTAAGGATAAGACTTGCCAACCTTTTAGCCAATTACCAAGTTGCATTTACGATAAGTCTTTGTTAAAAATAGAATATTTGCTTACTCATCACAAAATCAGGACAAGTGGTATTAACGTGTCAAGCTCTAATTAACATAAATGTGTCTCTCTCCATTTGTATCAAATTTAGTAATGATTGCTTTGATATTGCTTAGCCATGAAGTACGCATCCATTCTTATACTCAAAATCCGCCCCAACAACTGTCCATATATAAACGTAATGACCACTGATTTACTGAATGCAAAGTGCTACTCACAAACATATTTTTGAAAAGAGAAGTGATTTAGCCATTTCTAGTCATTTGTTCCTAACTGTAAATCTGTACAAGGGAGAAAAGTTAGAAATTCCACCGAGGACCTTAACGCTAGGATCGTGTCACTATCTGAAAATTCTGGAAAATTAGCACCGTCCTCGTTGTAAGTATTCCTTTCTATTTAATTTAATCTTGATTCGAGTATTATTTGATAGATTTTTGGACTATTACTTAACAGTCGAATTCAAACCCTTAGAATTTATTATATGATTTATCCATAAATCTACGAAAGTGATTTGATTAATTTTCAGAATTCACACGTCTGATTTAATTAAGTGGCCGATTTTGACCCAGTATCGTAATGTGAAACCCATATCTGATTTCTTGTATTTTATGAAAGAATTTTATTTTATGAAAGAATATGTGGACAAGGATTTGGTTGTTGACTCATAACTATAACTAGTTTAATTTTTGGAATATATTTACCTGAGTAGATTGGATTGATTATTTTAACCGGAAGCATGAAAGTAAACCCATATTTCATCTCTTTGATATATTTTATGCATGAATCAGATCGATTAATTTTGATTAGTTAAATAAGCTATAAATTTTATTATTAATATAATCATGGATTTTCTCAAATACATTTGTTAGGAATACAAAACCGTATATGTTTTAATCCATTTACATGTTACGCAGTAACTCAATTGGTTTATCTATATTATCTTATTTGTCCCAAATATTTTACTTGCCTAATTGTTTTATTTAGCATAATCTGTGTGATAGCCGTACAAGTCAATTGTGTGGTTTGGCCGTCGAGTCAAGTCATAATTTGTAGTCATATGTGTGTGTCTGTCATAGGTGTTCCTACGAAGGAGCCCTAACCGTTTCAGACGTGTCTCACTTTATCCAGTTTGGAAGCTTTTCAGGTGAGGGATTAAAATGTTTTCAACTGGGGCCAAAACATATATTATGTAAATATATATATATTCTTAAAACCCAACCCTTATTTATTGAGTTTGATTTTCGAACCGTTGATACTATATATATAAATAGATGTTTTATAATATTTTGGTATTTTGTTGAAAAATCGGATTTTCTTATAAAAATGGGTTCTTCTTATATCATATAAACGCGTTGAGTGACTGAAAAGTTTTGATTTTTGAACGGTGAAACCGTTAAAAGAAAGAAAGTATTTGTGAAAGTGTTTTGAAAAGTGAGTAGTGATCTGATAGAACCCTTGGGGACGCCGTTGGGGAATATGGGCCCGAAGTATCTAGTGGGTGAAGCCCGGAGGTGTACGCCAAAGGCTGATCTTGACTACGTACTCCTGTGAAGCTTTATACGGGACGTGGCCGGAGGTTGACTACGAAACGTGTAGAGTGAGGTTATTGGTACTAGGGCATATTGCCCCTATCTGTATGATCGTGTGGTTGGTTGGGGGGCACCTCAACTAACAATTGGAGGGAGAAAGCTGGTTTCTGTTTTGTGTTTCTTGTGTCCAGGGTGTGAAAGGTTGGAGAACTTACCCGTACTCACGGGGTTACTGTGATTGATCAATCGTTTTGATTATTGATTCACAAATGTGTTTTCGTATAAACTAAAAGCTATCCCTTCTTATACGTTTACACCTTGTTTTCGTAAATAAGGAAAATGTGAAACCAAGCTTGTGATTTTGTTTATATGTATGTATAACCCCCTCACTTAGTCACTTTGACTAACGTCCCTTCTCTTCTGGTTTTGGCTTCAGGCAGGTGTAGCTAGGCGGCATGTCGGGTCTAGGTCGACAGGTGCAGTCTAGATGGTTTGTTCCTAAGTTTAGTATTTTTGGAACTGCTCCTTCTTGGAAAAGTGAGTATGTACAGTCTTTGTACCTGTTACAGTTGTCGTTTGTATTTTATCGTTTGTCGTCGGCCTTATCGGCCTTGTAATTGAATTATATGTTTTCAGTATTGTTGTCTTTATGCTTCCGCTACACTAGCTTTTGTTTGTTTGTTCGCCGTTCACTGGGGAGGATCTCGAGTGAAAGCCCAAAGCTGACGCTCGGGATATTTCTCAGTGCGGGATGTGGCGAGGGGCGCCACAATTCTAGCTAGGCGGGACTAGAATTCCAAACCATTCACATTCATGCATACTAATGAAACGCGGAAGCTTAATCACCACATATGTAAATAGGTCACTACTCAGGTACGGATTAATACAAACACATACAATTTTCCCAAAGTAAATATTGAATTACAATAAATAACTTATAAATGGACCGTGCTTGACTCGAATGCAAAGACTGGACTCAACTCAATTCTCGCCTAGCACGTACCTGCAATAACCTGAAAGGTGGAGGCGTCAGTTTATGAAAGACTGAGTGAGGGGTATAATTTAAATATTAGCGCAGATAACATGCAAGTTATAACCTCGGGTGAGGTTTTAAGGAAAGGTACAATATAAGTTCAATAATAAAGTAAACATCGCCCGAGATTACAACTATCCAGTTTAACAATTTAATCATTTTCAATCAGTCAATCAGTAGCCCGGCGAGTGAGGGCAAATCTCCAACCTTACCCCAATAATGAATAATACATGCTTTGTTTAATTTATCATGTGATCATGCAATTCAATTACAGTGCGCAAGTAGCAGTTTCATGAGCTCCTTTTTCCTCCAATGATGGGAAGGTAGCGAGCCTTCAACCATCCACGACATGGTGTGCGTCAGGAACATGACTCCTACACACGAGACTCCTTTCTCCACCAAACCTCCTGGTGGATTCAGGGGTGATCCCACAATAGTGAGGATAACGTAGGAGTTACCCGTCAGCCCTTTGCTTTCCTGGTTGGCTCAAGACACTACCCTCGGGCCCACAGTGAACAATACATGATACTCGCCAAACATGCTCGGTACATGACAATAACATGGCTTGCTTGCAATGAGCATAACTTTCTTTCGATTAACATGGCTTACTTGAAATCATTTGAATGCCTTTGAAAGATTATAGATATATGTATACTTTTTGGCCGAAAGTTTCACGTAAAGGTATTAAGGGTTCTAGATAACTGGCCATTAAACCTCACCTGGCAGGCGACAGACGACTCAAGGATGCATGAAGGTGCTCGTTGATTAATAATCTCCGCCCTGGAGAAGAACTGGACAAGAAAGAGGACATGATGCATCCGTGAGACATGACTCAATAATGATACCAAAATATGACGCACGACATAATCAAGCAACAGGATGACGTGCATTACTAAATATACCATGTAATAATCATATTCTTGTATGAAATGAATCATATTATAACATGTATGGATCATTTAAAAGTTTAGAAAAGGATTTGGAAATCTCAATTTCATGCAGAATATGCAGGGGTCGCGGGCGCGACCCATTTTGCTCACAAAATGGTCACGCTATTTTTCAATGAATTTTCATGTAATTTTTCATAAGTCGAAACATGGCCAATTTTCGGTAGCGGTCGCGACCTGATTTATGTGTTTTTCAGGTCGCGGGCGCGACCTGAGTTTTCGCCAAATATGAGAGTGGGTCGCGGGCGTGACCGTTTTTACTCTATTTTCGGTCGCAACCGCGACTTTCAAGAACAACAGAATAACAAAGCAGAAACAGGGGATTTATCTTGACCAAAAATCATCACCATCAAAACACCCTCAAATTCACTTTTAAATGCAAGAAATCTGGTAATTCACATACATACATGTTCAAAGTACAATAAAATGTAAAAAAAACACTTAAATCATGCATGATCATCAAGAATCATCAATTTGAACCCATTTATAACTTCATCAAATATTTTCATAAAACTCATGAATTCTTGCTCAAATTCAATCTCAAAGCTCCTAATCATACTTCTAACGTCATATAATCAAATTGACAAGCAAGAATCTTAACCCTAGCTCCACATATTCAATTCAAGAATTCCTATATATGTTACCTACACACATACCTAGAATGAAAGAGAATGAAAGAGATGGTGTTATGAAGATGATGCTCCAAAGTTCCTAAATCCTTGAAAATTTAACTTGAAATGGATGATATCTCTCTTCTCCTTCTTGATATTTTTGATCGTGGAAATGGAAGCAATATATGTGTGTTTGTATGAAACAAAATGATGAATGAAATGGAGATTACATGATTCTTCTACATATATGGATGATTCACCTAACTTTGCATCTAAGTCCCAAAGTTTCTCAAGTCATGCAATCAAGTTTCATTCCTAACTAATTAGTCACTTTGGTCCAAGAATATATCATGCAATTTGGTCCTTGAATTTTAAAGAAAGATCATATAGGGACAATTTGGCAATTAGATCACATCCGGCAATTATTTCACGTAACAATCATTTTCAATTTATGCAATATTTCTCAAATTTTTATGAATCCATATTTTTTTCACGTAAATATGTCGAAATAGAATTCATATAATTATCATGAAATATAGAAATTTAATAAACGAAAGAATTAAATTAAATCCTAACACTCGAAAAACTCACACGTGGCGTGCGTATCTGAATGATCGAAAATCGGGCATTACAAAGCAGATGTTCCAGGTGAGATAATAGAGAGAACAGTTTGGGGAGTGATCTGATGTGACAGTCGACAGAGCATATAGGAGGTGACGATCGACAAAACATCAAAAGACGAAGATCTAGTGAAGGTCGACAGAGATAATAGAGAGAACATCTTAGGGAGTGATCCGATGTTACGTTCGACAGAGCATATAGGAGGTGACAATCGCCAGAACATCATAAGAGGAAGATGTGGTGATTGTCGACAGAGCATCATAGAGTTCACGGTTGATAGACCATCATAAGAAGGTAGATCCAACGGAGTTAAGGTAACAGTTGACGAAGCATTACAGAAGATGATGGTCAATATAGCATCGCAAGATCCCAATAGCCCAACAGGGCTAAGGTGATGGTCAACAGAGCGTTGGTGATGATCGATAGAGTATCGCAAGAGAATCTCAATTTAATCAGCTCGTACATTACCAGCCCTAAGATCTATACAAAATATTTTAGAAGATAATAAAAAATAATTACAACCAATTATATTCTAAAAACAAAACTAAAAGAATCTCTTTAAAGATATAACAAATAACGAGTGTATAACACTCGAATCACACAAGTGATGGATGTTTGTGCTATGAATGCATAATGTACCTGCCATTACGACATTTGCATTGGTTCGAACTCTCGGTCGTTCTCGCCTCTTTGGACATGTCTCTACTTTATGGTTGGATGACCTGCACACCAAACATCTTCCAAGTCTTCTTTGACGGCCCTCGTAGGTATGAGTTGGAATCCCACAATAATTGTTAGTTTAAAAGACCCTGTGTTATAAAACTTAATCCTACCGCTCCTTTTCATTATTCCGTCAACTGAATGATGTGTTTTGACTAAAATGCCCCTCCTCATTAAGCACTCAATCAAAAGTCAAGAGTTATATGCACCAAAAACCCTGTCTTATGCGTAAAGAGAAAAAAAGCAAAACTGAGTTTGTTTTCCTACTACTCATTAGCTGTTTGTATTAGTTATGTTGAATCTTCTACGTACCATGGAGAGTTATTTTATATTCTTCATTTAATTATTATATAAGTAAAATATTAGCCTACTTTTCATATTACCTTAAAAATAACTTTTAAATTTGTAGGGTATTTAAGTTGGGAGAAAATAAATTAATATCTTGCTTATCACAAAATTAATAACCCTATGATTTGTTAACAACCACCCTATGATGTGACATTTTTATTTATAGACTTCTAGTGCAAGGGTCCAATATTTAATTTCCTTCTTTAATCCCCCTTCCCAAATATAGTACGTACTAGCGTTAGCCGTGCTGCGCATGGCAATAGTATATAATATCTAATTTGTAATATTAGTTATAGATATATAAATACATTAATGCAATACACGGAATTTAATAACAAATATAAAAATATATAATTCTAATCAATTAGTTATTGCAAATATAAATTAAACATACAAAATAACACAAAAATAACTAATTGAATCAGAATTTTTGAACTTTATAAAAGATATATATATATATATTATATATATATATATATAATATCTGTGATATGAATATTAACTTAACATTTTACTTAATGTATACATTTTAATTTCCGACAGCCTCGATTGCGCCATTACATAGGGAAAACCTGTCAAAATGAGAATCGCACAAACCCTTCGCTCCGAGGGACCGTAGATTGGAAATTCTAAAGCTCCCTATCTATCTATCTATCTATCTATCTATATATCTATCTATATATATTATAAAAGTATGAGTTAGGTTTTTGGTTTCTTGAAACTTTGTGAACGGCCGAAATATCCTCATTATAATACTTTCAACAATATAAAACTAGAGGATAATTTGGTAAATCATACTATATATTATAGTATTTAAATTTTTTTTTTAAAATATTTATTTAAGTGAAAATAAAACTCTTTAATAAATTAGAATCAAGACTCTTTCAATCTACAGATAACATATATAGTAATGAGGACTCTATTTAAAATTAATTAATATAAGTTATATTATAAGATGCTATTATATTTAAATTTTGTTAAAAATACTTATCTGAGTGAAAATAGAGCTTATTAGAATTGAGAATCATCCAATCTATAGAAAATATATAGAGCATCATAATAAGAACTCTTTCTAAAATTAATATATGAATTATAAATTATATTATAAGATATTTGTACATTTAAAAATAAAATTAATAATATAAAAATAAATATTTAATTTCCTTCTTTAATCCCCCTTCCAAAATATCTTATGTACTTGCGTTACCCCGTGCTGCGCATGGTAATAGTATATAATATCTAATTTGTAATATTAGCTATAAATATATAAATGTATTAATGCAATACATGGAATTTAATAACAAAGATAAAAATATATAATTCTAATCAATTAGTTATTACAAATATAAATTAAACATACAAAATAACATAAAAATAACTAATTGAATCAGAATTTTTGAACTTTATATATATATATATAATATCTATGATATGAAATATTAAGTTAACATTTTTACTTAATGTATACATTTTAATTTCCGACAATCTCGATTGTCCATTACATAGAGAAAACCTGTCAAAATAAGAATCGGGCAAACTCTTCGCTCCGAGGGACCGTAGATTGGAAATTGTAAAGCATAAGCACCCCATCTATCTATCTATCTATATCTATATCTATATATATATATATCTTATAAATGCACGAGTTGGATTTTTGGTTTCTTACAAAATATGGATCGCCTAAAATATCCTCACAATAATTACGTCAATAACTATTATTCAAGAATAATGATGTAAATACGTTATAAATTATTAATTTAATTATATTTAAAAAACATTTATTAACTTAAAATAGGACTCTTGGTTAAATTAAAATCTCTTCAACTTACCCAAAAAAGATATATAGTTCAATAATGATTGTTTTAGTATTAATATATTAATTAATTGTATTCAAATTTTATAATATAAGTTATCTATTTTTTAATTTTAAGGCCTATAAATTAAAATGTTATAATAAGATACATCTAACGAATTGGAAAACAACAAATTGATTCACTTTATAAATTTTAAATAATTTTTTGTAATTATGTAAAATAAAGTATTATTTAAATTTAATGAGTTACATAAGATAACTTTCAATAAATCAATCCTAATGCAAGTCTTATTATATAAATCCATAGTTCTAATTATCTAAATTGATAAACTTTCTTAAATTATAATTATATTATACTTTTATAAACTTATCTAGTTAACAAAATAATATGGTTGAATGATTTATATAAAATATTTTTCAATAAATTAGTTAATTTTAATATAATATTTTTTAATTAACTAATACTAATATAATTATAATTATTTAAATCTAACTAACCATATAATCTTCCTTTAGTTTATATGATAAAATATAAATTAAACACGTAAAACTATGAATAGCGTTTTTGGTTTCTTACGACTTAATATACCACAATTTAGAATTGCATGTCGCTAGACAAAGGTTACTTCAAATTATATGATAAAATATATATTAAACACGTACGAATAGGGTTTTTGGTTTCTTACGACTTAATATATCACAATTTAGAATTGCATGTCGTTAGACCAAAGTTACTTCAAATTAAGAATTCTAATGAGACTCAATGTGTGCATATATAAAAATAAGATATAATCTAATTTTATAAATATTTTTTATAGTATTCAATTAAATATTCCTTAAATTTTTTATATAAATATACTCTTTTAATTATTTTTACTACATACATAAAATTAATTATAACAAAAAACTAACATAAATCTAAAGTAAGGATAACAATGAAATATCTTTACAAATATATTTATAAAGGACATGGCAAAGTGACAATTAATACCGCGTACAATGACAAACAAAATTTTGAAAATTAGATTAAAAATTTCAAGATGCTAGACTGCATGTCAGTTCAACAAACGATATGGAGAATTTTTTAATTTAATTTGAATGAGATTGATCCAATAGCTATCAATTTAGACCTACAATTTTCAAATTAGCAATACACAACTTATTGGTCGGATCAAAACATGAAGGACATTTTGACTTGGGATCATTGCTCCAAAGTAATTGTCCTTGAATATTTTTTAACATTCATGAAAAGGAAAAAAATAAAAATAAAAATCAAAGAATTTCCAGAGCATTATGTATGAGACAAACAAGGTAAATATTCAAAAGATTTGGAGAAAAAATTGATGGCAGAGTATAACAAACTATTACAACAAGAAGAAATTATTTGGTTTTAAGAGTCGAGAATAATTGACTCCAATTTAGGGATAATCATACACATTTCTTTCATCTCTCAACCATAACAAGAAAGAGGAACCAAATGAATGCTCTCAAAATAGATAATGAATGGGCAACCAGTAATGATCAACTGAAGCCACACACTTGGGAGTACTACACCAAACATTAAGTGGAGGTATCATTGAATAGGTGATGAGTCTTGGTATTAGCTTGCGCCAAAGCTACCGTGGATGGAGCAAAGTCCCTTCAAAGTGTGGTTGGGGCATTTTACAGGGCGTTGGGCCTCAAATTAAACTTCAGCAAATCACATGTGTTGTTCGCACCTTATGTGTCAAATGATTTAAAGTAGTAGGTTAGTAGAATTCTGGCATGAAAAGTACAGACAACTTAAGGAACTATTTAGGGGTGCAGATGAACTTTAGCTGAAACTATAATGAGCATTTCTCGATTGTGATTAATAGAGTCGAAAAGTGCCTCTTGGAAAAGAAAGCCAAAATGACAAACCTTTTTGAAAGAATGACACTTATTTAGGAAAAATATTTAAAAGTGGAGGACATTCTTGATCAAATATAAGCCTCTACTTATGATTTCCCGAGCATGGAAGGGGATAGTTAGAAGCACTTGAATGGTGGAGCCATTTTGCAAATGGAGAATTGAGAATAGTGAAGGGACGTCATTATGGAACGATAGATGGTTATCACAAGGGAAAATAGCGGACATCTTTGGAGATAACGTTCATGAGGAGGATAAAGATCTTATGATAATAGGCACAAATAAAAACTGGAACTGGAATAAGCTGTAAACATTAGTTTAAACTTCACTAAATCACATGTGTTAATTGCACCTTATGTGTTAAATGATTTAAAGTAACAGGTTACTAGAATTTTGGGCATGATAAGTACAGACAACTTAAGGAACTATTTGGGGGTGCTGATGAACTTTAGCTTAAACTATAATGAGCATTTCTGGATTGTGATTAAGAGATTCGAAAAACATCTCTTGGAATAGGAAGCCAAAACGACAAACCTTTTCAGATGAATGACACTTATTCAATTCATCACGACCTCGATCCCCATCTTCCACAAACACGCAAATTGGCTCCCCAATCACGTGTGCGATAAACTTCAAGCACAAATTTTTTAGGCCACTGATATAACAAAGAAACATAACCATTTTGTAGGGTGGAAGAAGTGATTAGAAAGAAGCGAGAAGACGGATGGAGTCTTAGAGAAAGCCGAAAAGAAAGTGATGGTCGCTAAAACGGGATGGAGAATGCTCAATAAAGAGATAACGGTGTGAAACTAGATATATAAGATAAGAATATTTGAAAAGGAGGAGGTGATATTCTTGAACATAAGCCTGAACTTATGGCTTTCCGAGCATGGACGGGGATAGTTAGAAGCAGTAGAATGGACGTCTTTATGGAAATGATAGATGGTAATTACAAGGTAAACTAGCAGACATAAAGATCTTATGGTATGTAATCCATTGGCACAAATAAAAACTGAAACTTGGATAAGCTGAAAACAGTATTACCCAAGGAGGTGGTGGATGAGATACTTAGTGTCCTAATTGCATTGCATGATAATGGAGATAAGAGGGTTTGGGTTGGGTCAACTAACAGCAAATTATCCTATAAAACGGTTATAGTCTACTTATGGTGTCGGATGAAACATGGGAGAAAAATTGGAAATGAATTTGGAAATTACTTTGTCCCCAAAAGTTCAAGATTTTCTTGTGGCTTGCTAACATGATAGCTTGTTCACGAATGTACTGAAATATGATAGAAAATTTAGAAAAGCGATGTTTGTACACGCTATTCTACAGGACATGAATATGTGGACGACGTGCTCAGAAGTTGTTCATTCGCACTCCGAGTGTCAAACAAGATTATTGATGCACAAACTGAATAAAATTTTCATTGCTTGCGAGTGTCGAACATCCTCAAAGAGAGCTTTTAAAGCAAAATTCAAAGTAATATGTTATCAGAATATCATGCGTGAATTGTCTTGATCTTGACGTTGTGGAATCTTTGGAAAATGGAACCGATGGAGCTATCAAAATGTTATGAAACTTAGAAGTGTCATTTTTCGCTACATAAAAGAGTTAACTGAAACCTCAACACTAATCAGTGAGGAAAAAATATACAGATAAAAAAAAATATGCATTGAGTTGTCGTGGAATAAAACTGAGAAAGGATTAGTGAAACTAAACTCAGAGGTGAGCTTTTATAACCAGGGGCGTCATTCAAGATGACAGGTGAATATGGGTGTTAGGATAAGCTATGAATCTTAGTAGAGTTTTAATAATGTAGTGGAGTTATTGAACTTACCCGATGTATTAATACTAACTTGGGAAAGACACTTTCAAAGACTAATGTGGGGATTGATTCGAAGATGGCCGTGAAATGGATAACAACGAAGGATATTGAAATGAAACAAATGAGAAATGTAATTTTATTTAACAAAGTTTACTGCAAAGGCACTATGAAACTTGAATTAAATAAATCCCTAGAAAAAGAAACATGATAACGGATAAATTGACGAGAATAGGTCACAAGTTTCAAGATGATTACTACGTCTAGGATGCTCCACTAGCAAAACTGGGTGATCTTTAGGTTTTTGTCTATAATTCTTACATGTCTTTTCATTTTATTAAATATATTTGAAAGTTATAAACTATTACTTATGCTTAGAAGTTAGAATTACTTGGTCAAATTACTATACACTTAAATATTTTATTTTTATATAATAACATAATTTTAAATATTTTTATTGTTTATTTATTTGGATGTTCAATACTTCAAATTTCTACTTATTGCAAATAATTTGAAAGAGAAATTTCATATAAATATTTTTGCACGTGTATATTTATTTAATCAAATTAAATATTTTTAATATCCTAATTTATTCAATAAACATAATAGTCAAATATATTTAAATAAAATTAAATGATAAACGTGCGATGCACGTTCACTTCACTAGTATATTATAAAAGTACGAGTTGGGTTTTTGGTTTCTTGAAACTTTGTGAACGGCCAAAATATCCTCACTATAATACTTTCAACAATATAAAACTATAGAGGATAATTTGGTAAATCATACTATATATTATAGTATTTAATTTTTTTTTAAAATACTTATGTAAGTGAAAATAGAACTCTTTAATAAATTAGAATCAAGACTCTTTCAATCTACAGATAACATATATAGTAATGGGGACTCTTTTTAAAATTAATTAATATAAGTTATATTATAAGATGCTATTATATTTAAAATTTTTAAAAATACTTATCTTAGTGAAAATAGAACTCATTAGAATTGAGAGTCATCCAATCTATAGAAAATATATAGAGCATCATAATAAGAACTCTTTCTAAAATTAATATATGAATTATAAATTACATTATAAGATATTTGTACATTTAAAAATAAAATTGATAATATAAAAACAAATATTTACGGCGTTTCACATAAATGTATATTTTTACTATTAAAATTTATTATGACTTATTGATGAATAAAAAAGATATCATTAAATTGTACAATTAAAAATAAAGAGAAAATATATGAAACCATTAGATAGAGACAAGTATGAAAATGAAAAACAAAAAAGTAGATAAAATTTTGAAATTGAAAAAGAAATACATACTTAAGGAGTTAAATAAGAGATTAGATATATTATAATAGATAAAATTTTAATAAATTTTAAAAATTTGTTACTAATTCAACAGAATATTTCGCATACCAGAATTACAGGTGTAATCAAAGTTACTTAAAATTAAGGAATCTCAAAAGATCCAACGTGTCTCCATATAAAAACAAGATATATTTTAATTTTATAATTATTTTTTTATATTATTCAATTAAACATTCCTTTAATTTTTTTATATAAATATACTCTTTTAACCATTTATACTACATACATAAATGATAAAAAAACTAAAATTAATCTTAAATAATACTCATTAGAAAATATAAATAAGAAAAAAATGCAAAATAAAAATAAAAGGGAGAAATATAAAATATAAGGAATAATTATTTAAAAGAAATACAAAAATTAAAAGTCAATTCAAACAATATTTTAAGAGTCAAAGAATTATTAAAAATAATATGGACAAATATTTCTCATATAATTTTTGCTAAATTTTCAACTTGTGATAAGTAATAAAATAAAAAATTAAATTATATAGATGAAAAATAAATAAACACACATAAAAGAAAAAACTGAATACCATAGAAGCACAGAGAAGTCAAATGAGTGAAAGAAAAGGAAAATTAAAAAATAAAAGTAGGTTACAATAAAGACTCTGCATCAATTGACAGTTGATTCAAGTGGATAAGGGTTTGAGTTAACTCAAGCAAGATCTCATAATCGAAACTTGTAGATGTAAAAAACTATGTTGGGAGAGGTCCCCGTGAAAAGCACCTTAAGTACTTTAGGAGATTAGCCTTTCACCCACTTCGGGAGACTCAATTGGATGGGAAAAAACTCTGAGAGATCAACAAAAAAAAAAAAAAAAAAAAATGAGGGAAAACTCTGAGAGATTAAAAAAAGGAAAAAAAAAATCTACAAAAATTTACCCACATTGTTTATAATTTAAACCAATATTAGTTCCTATTAAGTTTATGGGTAAATTGCGGAAACCCCCCTATCCTTTGGCACGTTTCGTACTTTCCCCCTTAACCTCTAAATTTACGCGATTTTCCCCCTAACCTTTGTAAAACCTATCACTTCCCTCTTTTGGATGGAATCTCGGGGAATATTCTGTTCAACTTTTTACAAAACTTTGGCGTAATTTCTAAGGGCAAATCTATTCAAATTAGATGTCAAATATATTAATATTATCCATCAAATCGAAGCTCTGATGCAAGAAACACAATGGTGGCCTTGAAACCAAAATCTGACAACCGGCAAAAGAGGAATTATCGGTCAAAGTTGGCGCACGGAAGACAGAGCTTTGCAGGCGAATTCTGGCGGCTTCCAGCAATCAATAGGATCGAATGGGGTATGAGTTTTGTTCGTCTTGGAGAGAGGAACACAATATGGTAGTGGTCTTAACTCTTGGGTTATCATGACGGAGGAGAAATCGATGGTCAAGTTGATCGTATTTTGGTCAAAACGGAATATTACAAGGATATTCCACCGGAAATGTCCAGGGGGGGGGGGGGGGGAGGGGGGGGGAAGTGATGCGTTTTACAAAGGTAAGGAGGGAAATCATGCAAATTTAAAGGTTAAGGGGGAAAGTGCGAAAAGTGCCAAAGGACGGGGGTTGCCGCAATTTATCCTAAGTTTATTTCTTTACTATTTTTTTTTTCTACTAATTTCTTTACTAATAATATAAATGCTTATTGAACTTACATTCATATCTTTTACTGTATTTATTTACTAAAATTAATCTATAAGATAATATAAGGAACAATATTTTATTTTATGTGAAGATGTATTTGTGCTACTTTATTATAATATTATACATTTGGTAAAATAAAAATAAAAAAAAAACTCATAAATTATATTATATTAAATAAAAATAGAAAATATAGAAAATGAATTTACTAAAAAAAGAGTAAGGGTATAAAGTAGAGAGGAATAGAGATGCTAGAAAATATATATATTTGTAAGAAAGTGAAGTGTGATAGAAGATAATTGCAAAAATGTTAATACATTAACGTAATTAAATTATTTTTATAATTCATATTATATTAATTTAAAGTTAGTTGTTTTAAATACTTTGTAAGTGTATAAGCTGTTTTTATTATATTAAAACTCTTTTTTTATTTTTTTAATACACACCCCCAAGTGGCTAAAAGGATTCGAACCCAGGTCTTTGCTTTCAAGAACTAACCCTTTAATCACTTGGACCAACCCCTGTTGTCTTATTATATTAAACTTAAATAGTATATTCTGAAAGTACTCCTTTTTAACGTTGACGCGTATGTTAAAGTAAACTCTCACATTTTATTTTCTATATATGTTTATTCACTACTAGAAATCTGTCATATAGCAACGAAAATTATTCATTGCTATTTAGCAACGGATACAACAACAAAGAAAAAATTCATGACAAAATGCTTTAGCAACGGAATTTTCGATGCTAAAATCGTTGCTATATATGAAAAAAAATAGCAACGGATTTTTCGTTGCTAAAATTAAATAATACAAAAAATAAATAAATTGGTATATATAGCGATGGAAATTCCGTTGCTATTAAAATAAAAACCTAATAAAAAATAATATAATGTTTATAAATATTTGCACTATATGAAAGAAAAAAAAAGAAATAAATATAAATAAATATGAATAATATTAGCAACGGAAATAGCAACGGATTTTCTGTTGCTATATGGAAGACAAAAAAGAAATAAAAATAAATAAATATGAAAAATATTAGCAACGGAAAATCCGTTGCTATTTAGCAACGAATTTTTCGTTGCTATAAGGAAGAAAAAAAGAAGAAATAAAAATAAATAAATAAAAAAAAGATTAGCAACGGAAAATCCGTTGCGATAAACATATGATTAAAAAATTAATAATATATTTATTATTTAGCAACGAAAAATTCGTTGCTATAAATATTTAATTAAAAAATAATAGAATACTTATAATTTAGCAACGAAAAATTTGTTGCTATAAATAGTTAATTAAAAATTTAATAGAATTCATATGTTCGGGGATTATATGATCATATGTTCGGGGATTACATAGAATTCATATTTGTATAAAATAACCTTACATATATAAAAGCCTTGAATATTTTTATTTGATAGAAAATTTGTATTATTTATATATTATAAGGTATAATATACGTTATAAATCATTAAAAGATGTGCATAACCACTACTAGAAATCTGTCATATAGCAACGGAAATTTGACAACGGAAATTATTCGTTGCTATTTAGCAACGGATATAGCAAGGAAAAAAAAATTCGTGGCAAAATGCTTTAGCAACGGAATTTTCGTTGCTATATATGAAAAAAATAGCAACGGATTTTTCGTTGCTAAAATTAAATAATACAAAAAATAAATAAATTGATATATATAGCGACGGAAATTCCGTTGCTATTAAAATAAAAACCTAATAAAAAATAATATAATATTTATAAATATTTGCAACGAAAATAGCAACAGATTTTCCGTTGCTATATGAAAGGGAAAAAAAAAGAAATAAATATAAAAAATATTAGCAACAAAAAATCCATTGCTAATTTAGCAACGGATTTTTCGTTGCTAAATGGAAGAAAAAAACGAAATAAAAATAAACAAATATTTAAAATATTAGCAACGGAAAATCCGTTGCTATTTAGCAACGGATTTTTCGTTGCTATATGAAAGAAAAAAAAATAAAAAAATAAAAATAAAAAAAAAATATTAGCAACGAAAAATCCGTTGCTAAAACGAAATAAAAATAAACAAATATTTAAAATATTAGCAACGGAAAATCCGTTGCTAAATAGCAACGGATTTTCCGTTGCTATAAGGAAGAAAACAAAAGAAATAAAAATAAATAAATATAAAAAAGATTAGCAACGGAAAATCCATTGCTATAAACATATGATTAAAAAAATTAATAAAATATTTATAATTTAGTAACAGATTTTTCGTTGCTATATGGAATAAAAAAAATGAATAATAAAAAATAGAGCAAATTAAATTTTTGGTCCCATAGGATTGTGCCGTTTTCAATTTTGGTCCCATTCTTTTAGAATTAGACAAAAATAGTCCTCGTTGGTTTCATTTTGTTACATTTTTTGTCCCAACCGTTAAATTTTGGACGGAACCGTTAAGTATATTTAAAAGTCAAATAAAATTTCGTTCAAACAAAACATCAATGGATTGTATCCAAGTTGGTTGGATTGTAACGTCCCAGATTTTTGAAATAAAGAAAAGGGAATAAATTAATGTGAAGTATCAAAGTATTGTTGAAAATATTATCGGTGATATATATGTTCTTTTATAGCTAAAATAACATGATTAAAATTAAATGCGCAATAATTTAAAATAAACTTTTATTTCCATATTCGTTTAGGATTGAATTCTCCCACTTCTGATTGTGTGTATATATTGTGATATAATTAATTGAAATTACATAATTTACAAATAGTAAAATGTGCGTACTGTGTGAAGGGTCTACAATTAATTGTAACATATAAATATATGACGAATATAAAAATGGTGGAGGTTTTGTATGAACATATAAAGCCGTGCCTGCATAAAAAATTATTTTCCTAACATGAATTTAGTCATAGATCCACGTGCATGAAAGATGTATTACAAATGGTTAATGTAACTTTGTCATTATTATCGAAATTTGCCTGCATTTCCACGTACCCATAATATTAATAATAATAACAATAATAATATAATAATGATAACATGATGACTAATGATATAATTGCACAATAGCAAAACCCCAAATGTGGCGCCCCTGCCACATCCCGCACTGAGAAATACCCCGAGTGTTAGCTTTGGGCCTTCACTCGAGATCTTCCCCAGCGAACGGCGAATAAACAGACAAAAGCTAGCATACCAGAAGCGTAAAAGACAACAGTGCACAAACTTATGATTCAATTAAAAGGCCGATAAGACCAACGACAACGACAACGACAAAATACAAACGACAACTGTATTAGGTATAGGTACATAGACTGTACATACTGAGTTTCCCACGAAGGAGAAATTCCAAAACTCTGAAATTCAAAAACAAACTATCTCGACGACATTTGACGACCTAGACCCAACGTGCCGCCTAGTCACACCTACCTGAAGCCAAAACCAGAAAAGAAGGGACGTTAGTCAAAGTGACTAAGTGAGGGGGTTATACATATACATAAACAAAATCACAAGCTTGGTTCACATTTTTCCTTATTTTTGAAAACGAGATGTAAACGTATAAGAAGGGATAGCTTTTAGTTTGTATGAAAACACACTTGTGAACCAATAATCAAAACGATTGATCAATCACAGTAACCCGGCGAGTACGGGTAAGTTCTCCAACCTTTCACACCTTGAACACAAGAAACACAAAACAGAAACCAGCCTTCTCCCTCCAATTGTTAGTCGAGGTGCCCCCCAACCAACCACACGATCACACAGATAGGGGCAATATGCCCTGGTACCAATAACCTCACTCTATACGTGTCGTAGTCAACCTCCGGCTACGCTCCATATAGAGCTTCACAGAAGTACGTAGTAAAGATCAGCCTTTGGCGCACGCCTCCGGGCTTCACCCACTAGATACTTCGGGGCCCATATTCCCCAAGGGCGTCCCCAAGGGTTCTATCAGATCAATACTCGCTTTAAAACATTTTCACAAACACTTTCTTTCTTTTAACGGTTTCACCGTTCAAAAATCAAAACTTTTCAGTGACTCAACGCGTATATACGATATAAGAAGAACCCATTTTTATAAGGAAATCCGATTTTTCAATAAAATACCAAAATATTATAAAACAACTATTTATATATATATAGTATCAACGGATCGAAAATCAAACTCAATAAATAAGAGTTGGGTTTTTAAGAAGATATATATATTTACATAATATATGTTTTGGCCCCAGTTGAAAACATTTTAAATCCCTCACCTGAAAAGCTTCCAAACTGCAAAAGAAAGACACGATCAACACGATCAGGGCTCCTCCCTAGGAACACCTGTGACACACATATAATTACAACTTATGACTTGACTCGAGAACCAATTAAATATGACCAACACGTACGGCTATCATAGAAATCTCACCAGGATTTAGCAGTTAAGCAAATCGAACAAGCACAGAACAAAAATTGAAGTAACTGAATTAATCATTATAATATCTGTACTTAATTTAAGTATAACAACAGCTCTTTATTCATAATAGTATTAAATGAATCTATTTAGATGCATAAGTTTAATCCAATTATTTGAAATTGAAGTCCAGCAATTTTGTTCATAATATTACCTAACTATTAATTATCTCACTATACAGTGATCTTTGATTTCATAAATACATACCTAGAGAATTAGTTCCTATTTTTCTTTAGCAATCAAAATGGTTCGCCACTTCTTGGACATATTCTAATATCATATGTAATTTATTTCTCAAACTAATTAAGGAGTTTGGGATCTCTAATCAATTTAGTTGAGATCAAGAATATATATAACCAACTAGTTGTACTTAAACTTTAATGATAGATTCAAGAAATAAGACACAAATGATATCATGACATTTCCTAACTAATCACATCATTAAATTTATTAATTACGTTAGGAATCAATTTCTATTTCTGAGAACTTAAACTAATTTGCCCACCACTAATACATATTTGGTGAGATTATATGTGACAAATATAATTGCTAGACAGATCATTTCTCAAGAACTACTGCATCACAAAAATTTAGTCAAGATAATTTGGTTTCAAAATTAATACTTAAAATTGCTCAAGTTCAGTAACAGAAGGAGTGGATTAATATCTCAAGTAAGTTATCATTCATAATTTATGGATAGTTCCATTAACTTAACAAGACCTGTACTAAAAATATTTAGAGAGAGTAGAAATATGCCGATAAAAACTCTAAACAAAAATGTAATAAATTTTCACAATATACATGTGAAGTGACTACAAAGTAATTCAAATAACTAGTTCATACCTGCACAGAAGGTTGCGAGTTGATTAATCTACGTACAAAGAAGAAAGGAATGAAATGCACAATTTTGCACAAATGAGACTTAAGTTCTTCAGTTAACACATCCTCCTCTAATACTTGGTGTAAATTTAAAATCGTGGCATGTTAATTGATCAGTTAGTGGCATTACGTGTTTTGCTATTGTGCAATTATATCATTAGTCATCATGTTATCATTATTATATTATTATTGTTATTATTATTAATATTATGGGTACGTGGAAATGCAGGCAAATTTCGATAATAATGACAAAGTTACATTAACCATTTGTAATACATCTTTCATGCACGTGGATCTATGACTAAATTCATGTTAGGAAAATAATTTTTTATGCAGGCACGGCTTTATATGTTCATACAAAACCTCCACCATTTTTATATTCGTCATATATTTATATGTTACAATTAATTGTAGACCCTTCACACAGTACGCACATTTTACTATTTGTAAATTATGTAATTTCAATTAATTATATCACAATATATACACACAATCAGAAGTGGGAGAATTCAATCCTAAACGAATATGGAAATAAAAGTTTATTTTAAATTATTGCGCATTTAATTTTAATCATGTTATTTTAGCTATAAAAGAACATATATATCACCGATAATATTTTCAACAATACTTTGATACTTCACATTAATTTATTCCCTTTTCTTTATTTCAAAAATCTGGGAGTGTAACGCCCCATATTTTTGAACTAAAGAAAAGGGAATAAATTAATTTGAAATATCAAAAGATGGTTGAAAATTTGATCGGTGATTTATGTGTTATTTAATACTGAAATAAATACATTGGTTTGAATTATGTTAGTTGATAAACGTATTTAAATATGACCTTAATGTTTTTTTTTATGCACGTTAAAACTGAATTAATTAAAGTATGGAGGCGTATTTAGAAATTGATAAATAATTTATGTGTTTAAATTTTATTTTATATGAAAAATTGAACAACCATGTAAACTAATTATAATTAAACTGTTATGTTTGGGAATGATTAAATTATCTAATATGCATGCAATTACCTTTAGTGTCCACTTAATTTAAATATTACCTCATCATGATTTGTTGCAATATATTTTAATGTAATAAATTGCAATGTAAACAAATATATAGGTACTTTACTGTCACAATTATATTAATATAGTAGTAAGTAAACACTTCAATATATATATGGGCGTAAGTTGACATACGTACCTATTATAGTAATAAATATATAAAAGTATATATACATTATGCAAGCAATTAATAAGGATGTTGGTAGATGCATCTCACCACTTCGTGGAGCAAACCTTAGCAATTAAGTCTTCATTTTTCTTTCTTAAATTATTTATTGGATAAATGTCACACGTGTTTACTCAATGGTCCAGATGGCCTATGAAATTGAGTTCGTCTTTTCCTTGTTCGGCTGATTCATCATAATATAATTAATGAGGCAAGAGAAAATAATAATAATAAAGAAACAATTTGTGGTGTAAGCCGACACATAATTATCATTTGTACTAGGCCTTCTTCATTTCAGTTACAAACCCAAAGCAATTAGGTACAGAGTGTTCTTATGAAAAACCACTTCGATAATTTCCAACTTTGATTCCTTTAATCTGGTTCAGTCAAAGTATTTGAGATTCGCATATAACCCTTTTCGTAAGTACTTCATTTATTTAATTCTTTGAAAATTTTAATTAGAATGTTATTTGATGTGTCTTGACCTGTTGGGAACATCCTGAATTCATTCAATTTATTATTTTATTCCTTGAATACATTATGGAAGTTCAAGTATAGTTAATTGCGTTTATTTTGGCCCTTGACGAGATTAATTAGAAAATTTAGTTATCTTTTAGCTTTTCAGATGCAGTGGGTTTGTGAAATAAATCGCCAAATAATTTTATGCTTACCAAATATTTAAGTAGCATATTAGTGTGGATTTTATAGTTGACGAAATCATGTTTTGTAAATTAGATTCAATGTTCAAGAAAACACCATATAATAATTAACCAAGCTAATGCACATCTCACTGTTAGTAACTTAAAATATTAAAGTTCCATTAACGGCTCAAGAGCTATTTTAGATATTGCTAGTTGTTATATTAGGCTCCTTAAATTTCAGTGAATATGGATGCTAATACTAAAAATATTAAATGACTGCAGCATATTTCAATTCTCAACATAGTTGTATGGATAATAAAAGCATGATTTGATTTTTATGTCAGTCTTAGTTTAATAATTCTAGGACTATGAAATACAGAATATGTCCATTCCTTTATTAAAACATATATTAGTTTGATTATATGATTTTTGTTGCAGCCGTACAAATCAGTCGTATTATTAAATGTTGAGTCGAGTCATAATTTGGAGTTCCGTGTCACAGGTGTTCCTAAGGAGGAGCCCTGACCGTGTCGGTCATGTTCCGTTTCGGCTTTTGTGGAAAGTTTAAGGTGAGGGATTTAAAATGTTTTCAACTGAGGCCAAAACATATATTATGTAAATATATATATCTTCTTAAAACCCAACTCGTATTTATTGAGTTTGATTTTCGACCCGTTGATACTATATATATAAATAGTTGTTTTATAACATTTTGGTATTTTGTTGAAAAATCGGATTTCCTTATAAAAAAATTGGTTTTTCTTATATTATATATACGCGTTGAGTGACTGAAAAGATTTGATTTTTGAACGGTGAAACCGTTAAAAGAAAGAAAGTGTTTGTGAAAATGTTTTAAAAGCGAGTATTGATCTGATAGAACCCTTGGGGACGCCCTTGGGGAATATGGGCCCCGAAGTATCTAGTGGGTGAAGCCCGGAGGTGTGCACCAAAGGCTGATCTTTACTACGTACTTCTGTGAAGCTCTATACGGGACGTAGCCGGAGGTTGACTGCGTTACGTATAGAGTGAGGTTATTGGTACCAGGGCATATTGCCCCTATCTGTGTGATCGTGTGGTTGGTTGGGGGGCACCTCGACTAACAATTGGAGGGAGAAGGCTGGTTTCTGTTTTGTGTGTTTCTTGTGTTCAGGGTGTGAAAGGTTGGAGAACTTACCCGTACTCGCCGGGTCACTGTGATTGATCAATCGTTTTGATTATTGGTTCACAAGTGTGTTTTTAATATAAATTAAAAGTTATCCTTTGTTCTACTTACACCTCGTTCTGAAAATAAGGAAAATGTGAACCAAGCTTGTGATTTTGTTTATGTATATGTATAATCCCCTCACTTAGTCACTTTGACTAACGTCCCTTCTTTTCTGGTTTTGGCTTCAGGTAGGTGTGACTAGGCGGCACGTCGGGTCTAGGTCGTCAGGTGTCGTCGAGATAGTTGTTTTTGAATCTCAGAGTTTTGGAATTTCTCCTTCGTGGGAAACTCAGTATGTAAAGTCTATGTACCATCTATACCTAATACAGTTGTCGTTTGTCGTCAGCCTTATCGGCCTCGTAACTGAATTATATGTTTTAAGTATTGTTTTCTTTATGCTTCCGCTATGCTAGTTTTTGTCTGTTTGTTCGCCGTTCGCTGGGAAAGATCTCGAGTGAAGGCCCCAAGCTAACACTCGGGGTAATTCTCAGTGCGGGAAATCTTATAGCCGTACAACCTAGACTCACTCCAAGACTCACCCTAGACTCGTTCTAGACACGAAAAGAGCTTCGGTTTCCAACCGGGCTCTGATACCTTCCAAATGTGGTGCCCTCGCCACATCCCGCGCTGAGAATTATCCCAAGTGTTAGCTTGGGGCCTTCACTCGAGATCTTTCCCAGCGAACGGCGAACAAACAGACAAAAACTAGCATAGCGGAAGCATAAAGACAACAATACTTAAAACATATAATTCAATTACAAGGCCGATAAGGCGGACGACAAACGACAACTGTATTAGGTATAGGTACATAGAATATACATACTGAGTTTCCCTACGAAGGAGAAATTCCAAAACGGTAAACTCTAAAACCAACTATCTAAACGACACGTGACGACCCAGACCAAACGTACCGCTTATTCACATCTGCCTGAAGCCAAAACCAGAAGAAAAGGGGTGTTAGTCAATGTGACTAAGTGAGGGGGTTATACATATACATAAACAAAATCACAAGCTTGGTTCACATTTTTCCTTATTTTTGAAAAAAACAAAGTATAAACGTATAAGAAGGGATAACTTTTAGTTTGTATGAAAACACACTTGTGAACCAATAATCAAAACGATCGATCAATCACAGTAACCCGGCGAGTACGGGTAAGTTCTCCAACCTTTCACACCTTGAACACAAGAAACACAAAACAGAAACCAGCCTTCTCCCTCCAATTGTTAGTCGAGGTGCCCCCCAACCAACCACACGATCACACCGATAGGGGCAATATGCCCTGGTACCAATAACCTCACTCTATACGTGTCGTAGTCAACCTCCGGCTACTCCCCGTACAGAGCTTCACAGAAGTACGTAGTAAAGATCAGCCTTTGGCGCACACCTCCGGGCTTCACCCACTAGATACTTCGGGCCCATATTCCCCAAGGGCGTCCCCAAGGGTTCTATCAGATCATTACTCGCTTTTCAAAACAGTTTCACACTTTCAAACACTTTCTTTCTCTTAACCGTTTCACGGTTCAAAAATCAAAACTTTTCAGTCACTCAACGCGTATATATAATATAAGAAGAACCCATTTTTATAAGAAAATCCGATTTTTCGACAAAATACGAAAATATTATAAGACAGCTAATAATATATATAGTATCAACTGGTTAAAATCAAAATCAATAAATAAGAGTTGGGTCTTAAGAATATATATATTTACATAATATATGTTTTGGCCCCAGTTGAAAACATTTTAATCCCTCACCTGAAAATCTCAAACTGCAAAAGAGTCAACGCCAAACACGATCAGGGCTCCTCCTTAGGAACACCTGTGACACATATATACGACTGCAGATTATGACTCGACTGACAACCAGACAACACAACTACTTGTACGGCTATCACATTAACCACACTAGGATTAAGCACATAAAGAAGTTGATTAAGCTTGAATAAAGTTCAAATAATCATAATATTCGACTTTAATCAAGATATCATATTAGTGGTTGGAATTATATGTGTTATAACTACTGCTCAACCGAATTAAATGGAAGAACATAATATTAATCTGAGAAATAATTCTTGTTTCCAGGATCTAAATTGGTTCATATATTAGTTGAATAAAGCATATAAATATTTATTTTTCAGACAATGAGTTAAAGAGATCTCATCATAAAATATCAATAATAAAACACATAATTTCTTATAAAATAAATAATTTATTAAATTCATTCCATTTGATTTTATTCTAAAATTTTCTGATCAAATGATCTCTCATAAAATATAGCTTCGAATTCAAATACGGGGTTACTTTTACGGTATGAAATCAAAATCCGATCATAATTTAATCAATCAATTTCAAAGATATCAAAATCGATCACCATCATAGGGTCATTGATAATTTCGTGACATATTTCTTAAGGTCAAACTAAATTGAACAACAAATCAAATAATATCTCAATTAAAATTTAATCGGATAATAAATGGAGAAACTTACAAAAGGGACGAAGACTAATTGATATGTTTTGGCCAAGGGACTAACTATTTTGAAACTCAATTGGAGAGGTTGATCGAGTTTGATGGTTGCAGAAATGTTGTCTACTGTGGTGGTTAAAAGTGGGAGTTTGGTGCAAACTCAAACTTATAGGCTAATTTGGCAATGCAGACAAATCTTCAAATTGGCCAAATTCATATTATTGGCTAATGTCGGCGGCTGGCTAAGAATTAATATAATGACTTAAGACTAAACGTGTAATGATATGAATTCTCTTATGTAATTTGCTAGGCACGTGGATCAGTGATTAGGATAGGAAAACTTCACGGTTAAGGTTTGCAAAACAACATCCATACAGTGATGACATGCAAATTAGACTTAAAAATTACTAGGCACGAAGAGATTAGAGTTGATGACTAAGTTGGCCTATGGATTATAGGGTGATGACTCAACTTGCCTAGTGCATAACCATTGATTGTAATTGGTCAAAAGTTGGCAAGGTTTATCACTAAAATATTTTACGGGTTATGTGTTAATATTTTAACAGAATGTTGATCCAAAGAAATGTGACAAGACATTTGTTTATATGTAAACTATATGTAATGCTACACACGTGCATGCAAATGTGTTTATGAGTTAGCATGTTAATATGTCTACCAACTTTATATATTCCAATTAATACCTTTTTAGTGTATACATATATTAATAAATTACCGTTTAATATATATAATGGTACGCAATTATATATTATTAAAATATATATGCACTTCAGTTCAGGTATCATTTCCCAATGTATATATATTAATATGTTATTAATATTTAGTATTATACAATAATTTCAGAACACGTACTATCAAACAAACATATTGGATAAATTAATTATAAATAAATCGCACTTTATGCGGCACAGAATAGTACTTAAACGTATACGTTATTCGATTAAATTTCTAGGCATATCTCGATCCTAGTTAACTCATATATTTTTCTTTAGTTCAAAATCTTGGGGCGTTACACTCTTCCCCCCTTGAGAGAATCTGGTCCCCAGATTCCACTTTAATTTTATAAAAAGTTTTGATTGTTTCGGCCATCAATCTTTCACGGGTATCCAACCTTATACACATAAGGTAACACTTGACATGTATAAATAATTTCATAGCAATATTATGCGCAGTAATAAGCACCCAAATCATATAATAGCCTAATGGAGATGCCTATAATGTTTAACGTACCTTCTATGACTGCATTTGGATCCACTTGTTCCTCTTCTCCCCCTAATGCATAAGCCCAAGCACGAACTACTGGTCTCTCTGCTCCTCGAGCCTGTTGATTATTCCTTATTGGTGCAATCGGACCTTGCTGTGGTTGTGTTCTTGGGCAATTTCTGATTAAGTGCTGGTCACTACCGCAACGGGTACAACGACCCAACTTTCTCCAGCAATTATTCTCCTCGTGATTTGGTCTACCACAAAAATCACACTTAGGTTCTAGAGCATGGTCTCCCTTTGGGCGTGGAACTAGATTTGGTTTGTTCCCCGATGGTCTGTCCTCCAATTTTGGTTGCTTTTTATGTGCTGGTTGTTCTATCTCTACAAATGCTCTCTTTGAGCTAGAAGATTGATTCACTTGTGTTGGGACCGACTGCATATCTTGTATTTCAGACTCCACTTCCATAGCTCTCGAAATTGCATCAGTATATTCGGTGATGTTAGCTGCCATCAACGCATACCGTATTTTATACCTAAGCCCTTGGATAAACCTTTTAGTTCTCCTCCTCTGATCTGGCACGATATGAGGTGCATAATTGATCAGACGAGCAAACCGTGCCTCATATTCTGCAACACCATCGTTTCCTTGAACCAACTCCATAAACTCTTTCTCCCTACGATCACGAATCACTTGGGGAATATACTTGTCTCTAAATTCAGTTAGGAATCGGCCCCAAGTAATTGGTCCTCCACTAACCTGCCATTCTTGTCGTGTGAGTTTCCACCAATCTTGAGCAGGACCCTTGAGCAGAAACACCGTAAATTCTACCCGATCAGGATCTCCGATTCGAGTAACTTGGAAAATTTGTTCCATTTCAGATGTCCACTCTTCAGCTTTTAAATCATCAGTGTGGCCATAGAATTTGGGTGGATTATACTTAAGAAACTTATCTAGTGCATTCTCTTCAGTGTGCACCGGTCCTGGACACTTCTGTTGAGCCTCCTGGGTGGCTTGTTGGACACAAGCATGTGCAAAATGTTAAGGATGCTGGTACATGCATCTCACCATTTCGTAAGTATGTAGAAGTCTTAATCATTAAGTTTTCATTTTATTGATAAACGTTACAAGTACTTACTCAAAGGTACAGGTGGCCGATGTAAGGGAGTCCTTCTCGTTATTTGGCTGAATCATCATGATAATTAATGAATTAAAAGAAAAATAAATAAATAAATTATGGAGTAAGCCGACAAGCAAATATTATTATAGAATGCATACCTCATTTCTGATAGGAACTACAACACTCAAATATGGACATTCTTCTAAAATGCTTTTCCTGTAACATTCAAGCTTGATTCTTCCTATTTTGTTCGGTCAAAGTGTTCAGGATTTCGGATATCATTCCTGTAAGTACTTTATCTATTTATTACTTTGAAATTTTGGAGTTGAAATTAATTGACGTATCTTGATTTATTGAAAACGTCATGGATTCATTTAATTTACTAGTTTGTTCCTTGAATTTATTATTGAAGTTGAGCATGATAAATTGCTTATATATTGTTTAGCCTCAACTAGATTAGTTAGTAAATCTAGTTATCTTGATTAGCTCTTCGGATGCAGTATATTTGTGAAATAAACTATTAGAAAGTTTATGTAATCTTAATAAAAGTGCACGTAGGTAGTAGACAAATTAATTTGAACTAAGCCTGGTGTGTGGTCTTTCGGTTGCTAGCTAACTATGAATTAATCCCTTCCTTTCATTTGATTAATTTACAATACTAGCAACTAGAAGTTAATGAAAATCTGAAAATATGTAAATTAACTGACAGAAGTGGGGAGGCTACCACCAAAATAGGAATCACCATAATAAAACATCCATGCATATTTAAATTTCCATGAAGGGTCCTGATTGTTTTCCCTTTATAGTTGTTTGGTGTATTTGTAATTGGGAACGGACAACTCTGAGCTCCATGAATTTGCTTCACTCGAGATCTTCCCCAGCGAACGGCGAATAAACAGACAAAAGCTAGCATACCGGAAGCGTAAAAGACAACAGTGCACAAACTTATGATTCAATTACAAGGCCGATAAGACCAACGACAACGACAACGACAAAATACAAACGACAACTGTATTAGGTATAGATACATAGACTGTACATACTGAGTTTCCCACGAAGGAGAAATTCCAAAACTCTGAAATTCAAAAACAAACTATCTCGACGACATTTGACGACCTAGACCCAACGTGCCGCCTAGTCACACCTACCTGAAGCCAAAACCAGAAAAGAAGGGACGTTAGTCAAAGTGACTAAGTGAGGGGGTTATACATATACATAAACAAAATCACAAGCTTGGTTCACATTTTTCCTTATTTTTGAAAACGAGATGTAAACGTATAAGAAGGGATAGCTTTTAGTTTGTATGAAAACACACTTGTGAACCAATAATCAAAACGATTGATCAATCACAGTAACCCGGCGAGTACGGGGAAGTTCTCCAACCTTTCACACCTTGAACACAAGAAACACAAAACAGAAACCAGCCTTCTCCCTCCAATTGTTAGTCGAGGTGCCCCCCAACCAACCACACGATCACACAGATAGGGGCAATATGCCCTGGTACCAATAACCTCACTCTATACGTGTCGTAGTCAACCTCCGGCATTTTGCAAATGTTAATGACTTTGCACGGCATTTTGCACAAGCTTGTGTCCAACAAGCAACCCAGCAGGCCCAACAACAGTGTCAAGGACTAGTGCAGACTGAAGAGAATGCACTAGATAAATTCCTTAAGTATAATCCACCCAAGTTCTATGGTGAGACAGATGATCTAAAAGCTGAAGAGTGGATATCTGAAATGGAACAGATATTCCAAGTTACACGAATCGGAGACCCTGATCGAGTACAATTTGCAGTTTTCTTGCTAAAGGGTCCTGCACAAGATTGGTGGAAACTCATACAACAAGGATGGCAAGTTACTGGAGGACCAATTAATTGGGATCGATTCCTAACAGAGTTCAGAGATAAATACATTCCCCAAGTGATTCGGGATCGAAGGGAGAAAAAGTTTATGGAGTTGGTTCAAGGGAATGCTAGTGTTGCAGAATATGAGGCACGATTCGCTCGCCTGATCAATTATGCACCTCATATTGTGCCAGATCAGAGGAGGAGAACTAAAAGGTTCATCCAAGGGCTTAGGCATGAAATACGGTATGCACTGATGGCAGCTAACATCATCGAATATACTGATGCAGTTTCGAGAGCTATGGAAGTGGAGTCTGAAATACGAGATATGCAGTCGGTCCCAACACAAGTGAATCAATCTTCTGGGTCAAAGAGACCATTTATACAAACAGAACAGCCTACTCACAAAAAGCCAACTACAATTGAGAACAGACCAACAGGGAATAAAACAAATCCAGCTCCACGCCCAAAGGGGACCTACGCTCCAGAACATAAGTGTGATTTTTGTGGTGGACCAAACCACGAGGAGAATAATTGCTGGAGAAAGTTGGGTCGCTGTACCCGGTGTGGTAGCGACCAACACTTGATCAGAAATTGCCCAAGAATACAACCACAGCAAGGTCTGATAACACCAAGAAATACTCAACCGGCTGGAGGATTAGAGAGACCAGTAGTTCGTGCCCGGGCTTATGCATTAGGGGGAAAAGAGGAACAAGTGGATCCAAATACAGTCATAGAAGGTGCGTTAAACATTATAGGCATCCCCATTAGGCTATTATATGATTTGGGTGCTTATTGCTGCCTTTGATAATACTATGAAATTGTTTGTACTTGTTGAATGTCACCATGTGTGTATGAGGTTTGATTCACCTTCAAGGATAGATAGTTGAAACAACTAAAGCTTTTCAAAAGGTTCACAAGGACAATCTGGGGACCAGATTCTTTTAAGGAGGGGAGAGTGTAACGTCCCAGATTTTTGAAATAAAGAAAAGGGAATAAATTAATGTGAAGTATCAAAGTATTGTTGAAAATATTATCGGTGATATATATGTTCTTTTATAGCTAAAATAACATGATTAAAATTAAATGCGCAATAATTTAAAATAAACTTTTATTTCCATATTCGTTTAGGATTGAATTCTCCCACTTCTGATTGTGTGTATATATTGTGATATAATTAATTGAAATTACATAATTTACAAATAGTAAAATGTGCGTACTGTGTGAAGGGTCTACAATTAATTGTAACATATAAATATATGACGAATATAAAAATGGTGGAGGTTTTGTATGAACATATAAAGCCGTGCCTGCATAAAAAATTATTTTCCTAACATGAATTTAGTCATAGATCCACGTGCATGAAAGATGTATTACAAATGGTTAATGTAACTTTGTCATTATTATCGAAATTTGCCTGCATTTCCACGTACCCATAATATTAATAATAATAACAATAATAATATAATAATGATAACATGATGACTAATGATATAATTGCACAATAGCAAAACACGTAATGCCACTAACTGATCAATTAACATGCCACGATTTTAAATTTACACCAAGTATTAGAGGAGGATGTGTTAACTGAAGAACTTAAGTCTCATTTGTGCAAAATTGTGCATTTCATTCCTTTCTTCTTTGTACGTAGATTAATCAACTCGCAACCTTCTGTGCAGGTATGAACTAGTTATTTGAATTACTTTGTAGTCACTTCACATGTATATTGTGAAAATTTATTACATTTTTGTTTAGAGTTTTTATCGGCATATTTCTACTCTCTCTAAATATTTTTAGTACAGGTCTTGTTAAGTTAATGGAACTATCCATAAATTATGAATGATAACTTACTTGAGATATTAATCCACTCCTTCTGTTACTGAACTTGAGCAATTTTAAGTATTAATTTTGAAACCAAATTATCTTGACTAAATTTTTGTGATGCAGTAGTTCTTGAGAAATGATCTGTCTAGCAATTATATTTGTCACATATAATCTCACCAAATATGTATTAGTGGTGGGCAAATTAGTTTAAGTTCTCAGAAATAGAAATTGATTCCTAACGTAATTAATAAATTTAATGATGTGATTAGTTAGGAAATGTCATGATATCATTTGTGTCTTATTTCTTGAATCTATCATTAAAGTTTAAGTACAACTAGTTGGTTATATATATTCTTGATCTCAACTAAATTGATTAGAGATCCCAAACTCCTTAATTAGTTTGAGAAATAAATTACATATGATATTAGAATATGTCCAAGAAGTGGCGAACCATTTTGATTGCTAAAGAAAAATAGGAACTAATTCTCTAGGTATGTATTTATGAAATCAAAGATCACTGTATAGTGAGATAATTAATAGTTAGGTAATATTATGAACAAAATTGCTGGACTTCAATTTCAATTAATTGGATTAAACTTATGCATCTAAATAGATTCATTTAATACTATTATGAATAAAGAGCTGTTGTTATACTTAAATTAAGTACAGATATTATAATGATTAATTCAGTTACTTCAATTTTTGTTCTGTGCTTGTTCGATTTGCTTAACTGCTAAATCCTGGTGAGATTTCTATGATAGCCGTACGTGTTGGTCATATTTAATTGGTTCTCGAGTCAAGTCATAAGTTGTAATTATATGTGTGTCACAGGTGTTCCTAGGGAGGAGCCCTGATCGTGTTGATCGTGTCTTTCTTTTGCAGTTTGGAAGCTTTTCAGGTGAGGGATTTAAAATGTTTTCAACTGGGGCCAAAACATATATTATGTAAATATATATATCTTCTTAAAAACCCAACTCTTATTTATTGAGTTTGATTTTCGATCCGTTGATACTATATATATATAAATAGCTGTTTTATAATATTTTGGTATTTTATTGAAAAATCGGATTTCCTTATAAAAATGGGTTCTTCTTATATCGTATATACGCGTTGAGTCACTGAAAAGTTTTGATTTTTGAACGGTGAAACCGTTAAAAGAAAGAAAGTGTTTGTGAAAATGTTTTAAAGCGAGTATTGGTCTGATAGAACCCTTGGGGACGCCCTTGGGGAATATGGGCCCCGAAGTATCTAGTGGGTGAAGCCCGGAGGCGTGCGCCAAAGGCTGATCTTTACTACGTACTTCTGTGAAGCTCTATATGGAGCGTAGCCGGAGGTTGACTACGACACGTATAGAGTGAGGTTATTGGTACCAGGGCATATTGCCCCTATCTGTGTGATCGTGTGGTTGGTTGGGGGGCACCTCGACTAACAATTGGAGGGAGAAGGCTGGTTTCTGTTTTGTGTTTCTTGTGTTCAAGGTGTGAAAGGTTGGAGAACTTCCCCGTACTCGCCGGGTTACTGTGATTGATCAATCGTTTTGATTATTGGTTCACAAGTGTGTTTTCATACAAACTAAAAGCTATCCCTTCTTATACGTTTACATCTCGTTTTCAAAAATAAGGAAAAATGTGAACCAAGCTTGTGATTTTGTTTATGTATATGTATAACCCCCTCACTTAGTCACTTTGACTAACGTCCCTTCTTTTCTGGTTTTGGCTTCAGGTAGGTGTGACTAGGCGGCACGTTGGGTCTAGGTCGTCAAATGTCGTCGAGATAGTTTGTTTTTGAATTTCAGAGTTTTGGAATTTCTCCTTCGTGGGAAACTCAGTATGTACAGTCTATGTATCTATACCTAATACAGTTGTCGTTTGTATTTTGTCGTTGTCGTTGTCGTTGGTCTTATCGGCCTTGTAATTGAATCATAAGTTTGTGCACTGTTGTCTTTTACGCTTCCGGTATGCTAGCTTTTGTCTGTTTATTCGCCGTTCGCTGGGGAAGATCTCGAGTGAAGGCCCAAAGCTAACACTCGGGGTATTTCTCAGTACGGGATGTGGCAGGGGCGCCACATTTGGGTCACACTTAGGTTCTAGCACTGGTGGTGGGACATTAGCACGAGGGGGTCTTCCACGTGGCATTACTGCAATCACAACTTACTGACAATATGATGCATGATTGGTTAGAGTGTAATCATATAAAGCACCAAATATCACATAGGCACGTACCACAAGTTCACACAAAAGCACATAATGACTCAAATCCTATAGCCGTACGACCTAGACTCACCCTAGACTCGTTCTAGACACGAAAAGAGCTCCGGTTTCCAACCGGGCTCTGATACCATCCAAACCACCCAAATGTGGCGCCCTCGCCACATCCCGCACTGAGAATTACCCCGAGTGTTAGCTTGGGGCCTTCACTCGAGATCTTTCCCAGCGAACGGCGAACAAACAGACAAAAACTAGCATAGCGGAAGCATAAAGAAAACAATACTTAAAACATATAATTCAGTTACGAGGCCGATAAGGCTGACGACAAACGACAACTGTATTAGGTATAGATGGTACATAGACTTTACATACTGAGTTTCCCACGAAGGAGAAATTCCAAAACTCTGAGATTCAAAAACAACTATCTCGACGACACCTGACGACCTAGACCCGACGTGCCGCCTAGTCACACCTACCTGAAGCCAAAACCAGAAAAGAAGGGACGTTAGTCAAAGTGACTAAGTGAGGGGATTATACATATACATAAACAAAATCACAAGCTTGGTTCACATTTTCCTTATTTTCAGAACGAGGTGTAAGTAGAACAAAGGATAACTTTTAATTTATATTAAAAACACACTTGTGAACCAATAATCAAAACGATTGATCAATCACAGTGACCCGGCGAGTACGGGTAAGTTCTCCAACCTTTCACACCCTGAACACAAGAAACACACAAAACAGAAACCAGCCTTCTCCCTCCAATTGTTAGTCGAGGTGCCCCCCAACCAACCACACGATCACACAGATAGGGGCAATATGCCCTGGTACCAATAACCTCACTCTATACGTAACGCAGTCAACCTCCGGCTACGTCCCGTATAGAGCTTCACAGAAGTACGTAGTAAAGATCAGCCTTTGGTGCACACCTCCGGGCTTCACCCACTAGATACTTCGGGGCCCATATTCCCCAAGGGCGTCCCCAAGGGTTCTATCAGATCAATACTCGCTTTTAAAACATTTTCACAAACACTTTCTTTCTTTTAACGGTTTCACCGTTCAAAAATCAAATCTTTTCAGTCACTCAACGCGTATATATAATATAAGAAAAACCAATTTTTTTATAAGGAAATCCGATTTTTCAACAAAATACCAAAATGTTATAAAACAACTATTTATATATATAGTATCAACGGGTCGAAAATCAAACTCAATAAATACGAGTTGGGTTTTAAGAAGATATATATATTTACATAATATATGTTTTGGCCTCAGTTGAAAACATTTTAAATCCCTCACCTTAAACTTTCCACAAAAGCCGAAACGGAACATGACCGACACGGTCAGGGCTCCTCCTTAGGAACACCTGTGACACGGAACTCCAAATTATGACTCGACTCAACATTTAATAATACGACTGATTTGTACGGCTGCAACAAAAATCATATAATCAAACTAATATATGTTTTAATAAAGGAATGGACATATTCTGTATTTCATAGTCCTAGAATTATTAAACTAAGACTGACATAAAAATCAAATCATGCTTTTATTATCCATACAACTATGTTGAGAATTGAAATATGCTGCAGTCATTTAATATTTTTAGTATTAGCATCCATATTCACTGAAATTTAAGGAGCCTAATATAACAACTAGCAATATCTAAAATAGCTCTTGAGCCGTTAATGGAACTTTAATATTTTAAGTTACTAACAGTGAGATGTGCATTAGCTTGGTTAATTATTATATGGTGTTTTCTTGAACATTGAATCTAATTTACAAAACATGATTTCGTCAACTATAAAATCCACACTAATATGCTACTTAAATATTTGGTAAGCATAAAATTATTTGGCGATTTATTTCACAAACCCACTGCATCTGAAAAGCTAAAAGATAACTAAATTTTCTAATTAATCTCGTCAAGGGCCAAAATAAACGCAATTAACTATACTTGAACTTCCATAATGTATTCAAGGAATAAAATAATAAATTGAATGAATTCAGGATGTTCCCAACAGGTCAAGACACATCAAATAACATTCTAATTAAAATTTTCAAAGAATTAAATAAATGAAGTACTTACGAAAAGGGTTATATGCGAATCTCAAATACTTTGACTGAACCAGATTAAAGGAATCAAAGTTGGAAATTATCGAAGTGGTTTTTCATAAGAACACTCTGTACCTAATTGCTTTGGGTTTGTAACTGAAATGAAGAAGGCCTAGTACAAATGATAATTATGTGTCGGCTTACACCACAAATTGTTTCTTTATTATTATTATTTTCTCTTGCCTCATTAATTATATTATGATGAATCAGCCGAACAAGGAAAAGACGAACTCAATTTCATAGGCCATCTGGACCATTGAGTAAACACGTGTGACATTTATCCAATAAATAATTTAAGAAAGAAAAATGAAGACTTAATTGCTAAGGTTTGCTCCACGAAGTGGTGAGATGCATCTACCAACATCCTTATTAATTGCTTGCATAATGTATATATACTTTTATATATTTATTACTATAATAGGTACGTATGTCAACTTACGCCCATATATATATTGAAGTGTTTACTTACTACTATATTAATATAATTGTGACAGTAAAGTACCTATATATTTGTTTACATTGCAATTTATTACATTAAAATATATTGCAACAAATCATGATGAGGTAATATTTAAATTAAGTGGACACTAAAGGTAATTGCATGCATATTAGATAATTTAATCATTCCCAAACATAACAGTTTAATTATAATTAGTTTACACGGTTGTTCAATTTTTCATATAAAATAAAATTTAAACACATAAATTATTTATCAATTTCTAAATACGCCTCCATACTTTAATTAATTCAGTTTTAACGTGCATAAAAAAAAACATTACGGTCATATTTAAATACGTTTATCAACTAACATAATTCAAACCAATGTATTTATTTCAGTATTAAATAACACATAAATCACCGATCAAATTTTCAACCATCTTTTGATATTTCAAATTAATTTATTCCCTTTTCTTTAGTTCAAAAATATGGGGCGTTACACTCTCCTCCCCTTAATATCAATCCTTTACCGGAGAGCTAACCTCACACACATTACGTGACACTTGATAACTACAAATAGTTTCATAGTGCTATCATACGCAACAAATGAACACACAGAACATGTAATAGCTTAATGGGGATGCCTATAATGTTTAACGTACCTTCTGTGATTGCATTTGGGTCAACCTGTTCCTCTTCTCCTTCTTCTCCCCCTAATGCATAAGCCCGAGCACGAACAACGGGTCTCTCTGCTCGTCCAGCCTGTTGAGTATTTCTTAATGGTGTTATCGGACCTTGTTGTGGTTGTATTCTTGGGCAATTTCTGATCAAGTGTTGGTCGCTACCACACCGGGTACAACGACCCAACTTTCTCCAGCAATTATTCTCCTCATGGTTTGGTCCACCACAAAAATCACACTTATGTTCTGGAGCAAAGGTCCCCTTTGGGCGTGGAGCTGGATTTGTTTTATTCCCTGTTGGTCTGTTCTCAATTGTAGTTGGCTTTTTGTGAGTAGGCTGTTCTGTTTGTATAAATGGTCTCTTTGACCCAGAAGATTGATTCACTTGTGTTGGGACCGACTGCATATCTCGTATTTCAGACTCCACTTCCATAGCTCTCGAAACTGCATCAGTATATTCGATGATGTTGGCTACCATCAGTGCATACCGTATTTCATGCCTAAGCCCTTGGATGAACCTTTTAGTTCTCCTCCTCTGATCTGGCACAATATGAGGTGCATAATTGATCAGGCGAGCGAATCGTGCGCCTTATCTGGACATATTTTGTTATCGAAATCGAATTTCATGTTTTAATTAATGTTGGCCCCATGGCCATTGCAATGTTTAATGTTTGCTTTTGCTTCCGCTACAGCCTGTTGCTTTGACGACTGTCCGTCTAGAGCCGCCTAGCTAGGTGTTAATTTTGCTTGTCTCCCGTTCGCTATAGTTTGGTGTGCGTACGAATTACCCATTTCGTATGTGGGCCGGGCTATGGTGCGGGGGATGTGGTGGCTCCACGCTCGGGGCGCTACATCCTTAAGTGGCTCCTCCAAATGTGGTGCCCTCGCCACATCCCGCGCTGAGAATTATCCCGAGTGTTAGCTTGGGGCCTTCACTCGAGATCTTTCCCAGCGAACGGCGAACAAACAGACAAAAACTAGCATAGCGGAAGCATAAAGACAACAATACTTAAAACATATAATTCAATTACAAGGCCGATAAGGCGGACGACAAACGACAACTGTATTAGGTATAGGTACATAGAATATACATACTGAGTTTCCCTACGAAGGAGAAATTCCAAAACGGTAAACTCTAAAACCAACTATCTAAACGACACGTGACGACCCAGACCAAACGTACCGCTTATTCACATCTGCCTGAAGCCAAAACCAGAAGAAAAGGGGTGTTAGTCAATGTGACTAAGTGAGGGGGTTATACATATACATAAACAAAATCACAAGCTTGGTTCACATTTTTCCTTATTTTTGAAAAAAACAAAGTATAAACGTATAAGAAGGGATAACTTTTAGTTTGTATGAAAACACACTTGTGAACCAATAATCAAAACGATCGATCAATCACAGTAACCCGGCGAGTACGGGTAAGTTCTCCAACCTTTCACACCTTGAACACAAGAAACACAAAACAGAAACCAGCCTTCTCCCTCCAATTGTTAGTCGAGGTGCCCCCCAACCAACCACACGATCACACCGATAGGGGCAATATGCCCTGGTACCAATAACCTCACTCTATACGTGTCGTAGTCAACCTCCGGCTACTCCCCGTACAGAGCTTCACAGAAGTACGTAGTAAAGATCAGCCTTTGGCGCACACCTCCGGGCTTCACCCACTAGATACTTCGGGCCCATATTCCCCAAGGGCGTCCCCAAGGGTTCTATCAGATCATTACTCGCTTTTCAAAACAGTTTCACACTTTCAAACACTTTCTTTCTCTTAACCGTTTCACGGTTCAAAAATCAAAACTTTTCAGTCACTCAACGCGTATATATAATATAAGAAGAACCCATTTTTATAAGAAAATCCGATTTTTCGACAAAATACGAAAATATTATAAGACAGCTAATAATATATATAGTATCAACTGGTTAAAATCAAAATCAATAAATAAGAGTTGGGTCTTAAGAATATATATATTTACATAATATATGTTTTGGCCCCAGTTGAAAACATTTTAATCCCTCACCTGAAAATCTCAAACTGCAAAAGAGTCAACGCCAAACACGATCAGGGCTCCTCCTTAGGAACACCTGTGACACATATATACGACTGCAGATTATGACTCGACTGACAACCAGACAACACAACTACTTGTACGGCTATCACATTAACCACACTAGGATTAAGCACATAAAGAAGTTGATTAAGCTTGAATAAAGTTCAAATAATCATAATATTCGACTTTAATCAAGATATCATATTAGTGGTTGGAATTATATGTGTTATAACTACTGCTCAACCGAATTAAATGGAAGAACATAATATTAATCTGAGAAATAATTCTTGTTTCCAGGATCTAAATTGGTTCATATATTAGTTGAATAAAGCATATAAATATTTATTTTTCAGACAATGAGTTAAAGAGATCTCATCATAAAATATCAATAATAAAACACATAATTTCTTATAAAATAAATAATTTATTAAATTCATTCCATTTGATTTTATTCTAAAATTTTCTGATCAAATGATCTCTCATAAAATATAGCTTCGAATTCAAATACGGGGTTACTTTTACGGTATGAAATCAAAATCCGATCATAATTTAATCAATCAATTTCAAAGATATCAAAATCGATCACCATCATAGGGTCATTGATAATTTCGTGACATATTTCTTAAGGTCAAACTAAATTGAACAACAAATCAAATAATATCTCAATTAAAATTTAATCGGATAATAAATGGAGAAACTTACAAAAGGGACGAAGACTAATTGATATGTTTTGGCCAAGGGACTAACTATTTTGAAACTCAATTGGAGAGGTTGATCGAGTTTGATGGTTGCAGAAATGTTGTCTACTGTGGTGGTTAAAAGTGGGAGTTTGGTGCAAACTCAAACTTATAGGCTAATTTGGCAATGCAGACAAATCTTCAAATTGGCCAAATTCATATTATTGGCTAATGTCGGCGGCTGGCTAAGAATTAATATAATGACTTAAGACTAAACGTGTAATGATATGAATTCTCTTATGTAATTTGCTAGGCACGTGGATCAGTGATTAGGATAGGAAAACTTCACGGTTAAGGTTTGCAAAACAACATCCATACAGTGATGACATGCAAATTAGACTTAAAAATTACTAGGCACGAAGAGATTAGAGTTGATGACTAAGTTGGCCTATGGATTATAGGGTGATGACTCAACTTGCCTAGTGCATAACCATTGATTGTAATTGGTCAAAAGTTGGCAAGGTTTATCACTAAAATATTTTACGGGTTATGTGTTAATATTTTAACAGAATGTTGATCCAAAGAAATGTGACAAGACATTTGTTTATAT
The DNA here is from genome assembly GCA_037501455.1 of Lantana camara. Taxonomy (NCBI): domain Eukaryota; kingdom Viridiplantae; phylum Streptophyta; class Magnoliopsida; order Lamiales; family Verbenaceae; genus Lantana; species Lantana camara. Next base: position 92,536,504 of record CM074857.1, on the reverse strand, counting down.
GTAAACTATATGTAATGCTACACACGTGCATGCAAATGTGTTTATGAGTTAGCATGTTAATATGTCTACCAACTTTATATATTCCAATTAATACCTTTTTAGTGTATACATATATTAATAAATTACCGTTTAATATATATAATGGTACGCAATTATATATTATTAAAATATATATGCACTTCAGTTCAGGTATCATTTCCCAATGTATATATATTAATATGTTATTAATATTTAGTATTATACAATAATTTCAGAACACGTACTATCAAACAAACATATTGGATAAATTAATTATAAATAAATCGCACTTTATGCGGCACAGAATAGTACTTAAACGTATACGTTATTCGATTAAATTTCTAGGCATATCTCGATCCTAGTTAACTCATATATTTTTCTTTAGTTCAAAATCTTGGGGCGTTACACTCTTCCCCCCTTGAGAGAATCTGGTCCCCAGATTCCACTTTAATTTTATAAAAAGTTTTGATTGTTTCGGCCATCAATCTTTCACGGGTATCCAACCTTATACACATAAGGTAACACTTGACATGTATAAATAATTTCATAGCAATATTATGCGCAGTAATAAGCACCCAAATCATATAATAGCCTAATGGAGATGCCTATAATGTTTAACGTACCTTCTATGACTGCATTTGGATCCACTTGTTCCTCTTCTCCCCCTAATGCATAAGCCCAAGCACGAACTACTGGTCTCTCTGCTCCTCGAGCCTGTTGATTATTCCTTATTGGTGCAATCGGACCTTGCTGTGGTTGTGTTCTTGGGCAATTTCTGATTAAGTGCTGGTCACTACCGCAACGGGTACAACGACCCAACTTTCTCCAGCAATTATTCTCCTCGTGATTTGGTCTACCACAAAAATCACACTTAGGTTCTAGAGCATGGTCTCCCTTTGGGCGTGGAACTAGATTTGGTTTGTTCCCCGATGGTCTGTCCTCCAATTTTGGTTGCTTTTTATGTGCTGGTTGTTCTATCTCTACAAATGCTCTCTTTGAGCTAGAAGATTGATTCACTTGTGTTGGGACCGACTGCATATCTTGTATTTCAGACTCCACTTCCATAGCTCTCGAAACTGCATCAGTATATTCGGTGATGTTAGCTGCCATCAACGCATACCGTATTTTATACCTAAGCCCTTGGATAAACCTTTTAGTTCTCCTCCTCTGATCTGGCACGATATGAGGTGCATAATTGATCAGACGAGCAAACCGTGCCTCATATTCTGCAACACCATCGTTTCCTTGAACCAACTCCATAAACTCTTTCTCCCTACGATCACGAATCACTTGGGGAATATACTTGTCTCTAAATTCAGTTAGGAATCGGCCCCAAGTAATTGGTCCTCCACTAACCTGCCATTCTTGTCGTGTGAGTTTCCACCAATCTTGAGCAGGACCCTTGAGCAGAAACACCGTAAATTCTACCCGATCAGGATCTCCGATTCGAGTAACTTGGAAAATTTGTTCCATTTCAGATGTCCACTCTTCAGCTTTTAAATCATCAGTGTGGCCATAGAATTTGGGTGGATTATACTTAAGAAACTTATCTAGTGCATTCTCTTCAGTGTGCACCGGTCCTGGACACTTCTGTTGAGCCTCCTGGGTGGCTTGTTGGACACAAGCATGTGCAAAATGTTAAGGATGCTGGTACATGCATCTCACCATTTCGTAAGTATGTAGAAGTCTTAATCATTAAGTTTTCATTTTATTGATAAACGTTACAAGTACTTACTCAAAGGTACAGGTGGCCGATGTAAGGGAGTCCTTCTCGTTATTTGGCTGAATCATCATGATAATTAATGAATTAAAAGAAAAATAAATAAATAAATTATGGAGTAAGCCGACAAGCAAATATTATTATAGAATGCATACCTCATTTCTGATAGGAACTACAACACTCAAATATGGACATTCTTCTAAAATGCTTTTCCTGTAACATTCAAGCTTGATTCTTCCTATTTTGTTCGGTCAAAGTGTTCAGGATTTCGGATATCATTCCTGTAAGTACTTTATCTATTTATTACTTTGAAATTTTGGAGTTGAAATTAATTGACGTATCTTGATTTATTGAAAACGTCATGGATTCATTTAATTTACTAGTTTGTTCCTTGAATTTATTATTGAAGTTGAGCATGATAAATTGCTTATATATTGTTTAGCCTCAACTAGATTAGTTAGTAAATCTAGTTATCTTGATTAGCTCTTCGGATGCAGTATATTTGTGAAATAAACTATTAGAAAGTTTATGTAATCTTAATAAAAGTGCACGTAGGTAGTAGACAAATTAATTTGAACTAAGCCTGGTGTGTGGTCTTTCGGTTGCTAGCTAACTATGAATTAATCCCTTCCTTTCATTTGATTAATTTATAATACTAGCAACTAGAAGTTAATGAAAATCTGAAAATATGTAAATTAACTGACAGAAGTGGGGAGGCTACCACCAAAATAGGAATCACCATAATAAAACATCCATGCATATTTAAATTTCCATGAAGGGTCCTGATTGTTTTCCCTTTATAGTTGTTTGGTGTATTTGTAATTGGGAACGGACAACTCTGAGCTCCATGAATTTGCTTCACTCGAGATCTTCCCCAGCGAACGGCGAATAAACAGACAAAAGCTAGCATACCGGAAGCGTAAAAGACAACAGTGCACAAACTTATGATTCAATTACAAGGCCGATAAGACCAACGACAACGACAACGACAAAATACAAACGACAACTGTATTAGGTATAGATACATAGACTGTACATACTGAGTTTCCCACGAAGGAGAAATTCCAAAACTCTGAAATTCAAAAACAAACTATCTCGACGACATTTGACGACCTAGACCCAACGTGCCGCCTAGTCACACCTACCTGAAGCCAAAACCAGAAAAGAAGGGACGTTAGTCAAAGTGACTAAGTGAGGGGGTTATACATATACATAAACAAAATCACAAGCTTGGTTCACATTTTTCCTTATTTTTGAAAACGAGATGTAAACGTATAAGAAGGGATAGCTTTTAGTTTGTATGAAAACACACTTGTGAACCAATAATCAAAACGATTGATCAATCACAGTAACCCGGCGAGTACGGGGAAGTTCTCCAACCTTTCACACCTTGAACACAAGAAACACAAAACAGAAACCAGTCTTCTCCCTCCAATTGTTAGTCGAGGTGCCCCCCAACCAACCACACGATCACACAGATAGGGGCAATATGCCCTGGTACTAATAACCTCACTCTATACGTGTCGTAGTCAACCTCCGGCATTTTGCAAATGTTAATGACTTTGCACGGCATTTTGCACAAGCTTGTGTCCAACAAGCAACCCAGCAGGCCCAACAACAGTGTCAAGGACTAGTGCAGACTAAAGAGAATGCACTAGATAAATTCCTTAAGTATAATCCACCCAAGTTCTATGGTGAGACAGATGATCTAAAAGCTGAAGAGTGGATATCTGAAATGGAACAGATATTCCAAGTTACACGAATCGGAGACCCTGATCGAGTACAATTTGCAGTTTTCTTGCTAAAGGGTCCTGCACAAGATTGGTGGAAACTCATACAACAAGGATGGCAAGTTACTGGAGGACCAATTAATTGGGATCGATTCCTAACAGAGTTCAGAGATAAATACATTCCCCAAGTGATTCGGGATCGAAGGAAGAAAAAGTTTATGGAGTTGGTTCAAGGGAATGCTAGTGTTGCAGAATATGAGGCACGATTCGCTCGCCTGATCAATTATGCACCTCATATTGTGCCAGATCAGAGGAGGAGAACTAAAAGGTTCATCCAAGGGCTTAGGCATGAAATACGGTATGCACTGATGGCAGCTAACATCATCGAATATACTGATGCAGTTTCGAGAGCTATGGAAGTGGAGTCTGAAATACGAGATATGCAGTCGGTCCCAACACAAGTGAATCAATCTTCTGGGTCAAAGAGACCATTTATACAAACAGAACAGCCTACTCACAAAAAGCCAACTACAATTGAGAACAGACCAACAGGGAATAAAACAAATCCAGCTCCACGCCCAAAGGGGACCTATGCTCCAGAACATAAGTGTGATTTTTGTGGTGGACCAAACCACGAGGAGAATAATTGCTGGAGAAAGTTGGGTCGCTGTACCCGGTGTGGTAGCGACCAACACTTGATCAGAAATTGCCCAAGAATACAACCACAGCAAGGTCTGATAACACCAAGAAATACTCAACCGGCTGGAGGATTAGAGAGACCAGTAGTTCGTGCCCGGGCTTATGCATTAGGGGGAAAAGAGGAACAAGTGGATCCAAATACAGTCATAGAAGGTGCGTTAAACATTATAGGCATCCCCATTAGGCTATTATATGATTTGGGTGCTTATTGCTGCCTTTGATAATACTATGAAATTGTTTGTACTTGTTGAATGTCACCATGTGTGTATGAGGTTTGATTCACCTTCAAGGATAGATAGTTGAAACAACTAAAGCTTTTCAAAAGGTTCACAAGGACAATCTGGGGACCAGATTCTTTTAAGGAGGGGAGAGTGTAACGTCCCAGATTTTTGAAATAAAGAAAAGGGAATAAATTAATGTGAAGTATCAAAGTATTGTTGAAAATATTATCGGTGATATATATGTTCTTTTATAGCTAAAATAACATGATTAAAATTAAATGCGTAATAATTTAAAATAAACTTTTATTTCCATATTCGTTTAGGATTGAATTCTCCCACTTCTGATTGTGTGTATATATTGTGATATAATTAATTGAAATTACATAATTTACAAATAGTAAAATGTGCGTACTGTGTGAAGGGTCTACAATTAATTGTAACATATAAATATATGACGAATATAAAAATGGTGGAGGTTTTGTATGAACATATAAAGCCGTGCCTGCATAAAAAATTATTTTCCTAACATGAATTTAGTCATAGATCCACGTGCATGAAAGATGTATTACAAATGGTTAATGTAACTTTGTCATTATTATCGAAATTTGCCTGCATTTCCACGTACCCATAATATTAATAATAATAACAATAATAATATAATAATGATAACATGATGACTAATGATATAATTGCACAATAGCAAAACACGTAATGCCACTAACTGATCAATTAACATGCCACGATTTTAAATTTACACCAAGTATTAGAGGAGGATGTGTTAACTGAAGAACTTAAGTCTCATTTGTGCAAAATTGTGCATTTCATTCCTTTCTTCTTTGTACGTAGATTAATCAACTCGCAACCTTCTGTGCAGGTATGAACTAGTTATTTGAATTACTTTGTAGTCACTTCACATGTATATTGTGAAAATTTATTACATTTTTGTTTAGAGTTTTTATCGGCATATTTCTACTCTCTCTAAATATTTTTAGTACAGGTCTTGTTAAGTTAATGGAACTATCCATAAATTATGAATGATAACTTACTTGAGATATTAATCCACTCCTTCTGTTACTGAACTTGAGCAATTTTAAGTATTAATTTTGAAACCAAATTATCTTGACTAAATTTTTGTGATGCAGTAGTTCTTGAGAAATGATCTGTCTAGCAATTATATTTGTCACATATAATCTCACCAAATATGTATTAGTGGTGGGCAAATTAGTTTAAGTTCTCAGAAATAGAAATTGATTCCTAACGTAATTAATAAATTTAATGATGTGATTAGTTAGGAAATGTCATGATATCATTTGTGTCTTATTTCTTGAATCTATCATTAAAGTTTAAGTACAACTAGTTGGTTATATATATTCTTGATCTCAACTAAATTGATTAGAGATCCCAAACTCCTTAATTAGTTTGAGAAATAAATTACATATGATATTAGAATATGTCCAAGAAGTGGCGAACCATTTTGATTGCTAAAGAAAAATAGGAACTAATTCTCTAGGTATGTATTTATGAAATCAAAGATCACTGTATAGTGAGATAATTAATAGTTAGGTAATATTATGAACAAAATTGCTGGACTTCAATTTCAAATAATTGGATTAAACTTATGCATCTAAATAGATTCATTTAATACTATTATGAATAAAGAGCTGTTGTTATACTTAAATTAAGTACAGATATTATAATGATTAATTCAGTTACTTCAATTTTTGTTCTGTGCTTGTTCGATTTGCTTAACTGCTAAATCCTGGTGAGATTTCTATGATAGCCGTACGTGTTGGTCATATTTAATTGGTTCTCGAGTCAAGTCATAAGTTGTAATTATATGTGTGTCACAGGTGTTCCTAGGGAGGAGCCCTGATCGTGTTGATCGTGTCTTTCTTTTGCAGTTTGGAAGCTTTTCAGGTGAGGGATTTAAAATGTTTTCAACTGGGGCCAAAACATATATTATGTAAATATATATATCTTCTTAAAAACCCAACTCTTATTTATTGAGTTTGATTTTCGATCCGTTGATACTATATATATATAAATAGTTGTTTTATAATATTTTGGTATTTTATTGAAAAATCGGATTTCCTTATAAAAATGGGTTCTTCTTATATCGTATATACGCGTTGAGTCACTGAAAAGTTTTGATTTTTGAACGGTGAAACCGTTAAAAGAAAGAAAGTGTTTGTGAAAATGTTTTAAAGCGAGTATTGATCTGATAGAACCCTTGGGGACGCCCTTGGGGAATATGGGCCCCGAAGTATCTAGTGGGTGAAGCCCGGAGGCGTGCGCCAAAGGCTGATCTTTACTACGTACTTCTGTGAAGCTCTATATGGAGCGTAGCCGGAGGTTGACTACGACACGTATAGAGTGAGGTTATTGGTACCAGGGCATATTGCCCCTATCTGTGTGATCGTGTGGTTGGTTGGGGGGCACCTCGACTAACAATTGGAGGGAGAAGGCTGGTTTCTGTTTTGTGTTTCTTGTGTTCAAGGTGTGAAAGGTTGGAGAACTTACCCGTACTCGCCGGGTTACTGTGATTGATCAATCGTTTTGATTATTGGTTCACAAGTGTGTTTTCATACAAACTAAAAGCTATCCCTTCTTATACGTTTACATCTCGTTTTCAAAAATAAGGAAAAATGTGAACCAAGCTTGTGATTTTGTTTATGTATATGTATAACCCCCTCACTTAGTCACTTTGACTAACGTCCCTTCTTTTCTGGTTTTGGCTTCAGGTAGGTGTGACTAGGCGGCACGTTGGGTCTAGGTCGTCAAATGTCGTCGAGATAGTTTGTTTTTGAATTTCAGAGTTTTGGAATTTCTCCTTCGTGGGAAACTCAGTATGTACAGTCTATGTACCTATACCTAATACAGTTGTCGTTTGTATTTTGTCGTTGTCGTTGTCGTTGGTCTTATCGGCCTTTTAATTGAATCATAAGTTTGTGCACTGTTGTCTTTTACGCTTCTGGTATGCTAGCTTTTGTCTGTTTATTCGCCGTTCGCTGGGGAAGATCTCGAGTGAAGGCCCAAAGCTAACACTCGGGGTATTTCTCAGTGCGGGATGTGGCAGGGGCGCCACATTTGGGTGGTATCAGAGCCCGGTTGCTAATCAGAGCTCTTATCGTGTCTAGAACGAGTCGAGGGTGAGTCTAGGTCGTACGGCTATAAGATTTGAGTCATTATGTGCTTTTGTGTGAACTTGTGGTACGTGCCTATGTGATATTTGGTGCTTTATATGATTACACTCTAACCAATCATGCATCATATTGTCAGTAAGTTGTGATTGTAGTAATGCCACGCGGAAGACCCCCTCGTGCTAATGTCCCACCACCAGTGCCAGAACCAGTCCCACCTGAGAATGTAAATGTTAATGACTTTGCACGGCATTTTGCACAAGCTTGTGTCCAACAAGCAACCCAGCAGGCCCAACAACAGTGTCAAGGACTAGTGCAGACTGAAGAGAATGCACTAGATAAATTCCTTAAGTATAATCCACCTAAGTTCTATGGTGAGACAGATGATCTAAAAGCTGAAGAGTGGATATCTGAAATGGAACAGATATTCCAAGTTACACGAATCGGAGACCCTGATCGAGTACAATTTGCAGTTTTCTTGCTAAAGGGTCCTGCACAAGATTGGTGGAAACTCATACAACAAGGATGGCAAGTTACTGGAGGACCAATTAATTGGGATCGATTCCTAACAGAGTTCAGAGATAAATACATTCCCCAAGTGATTCGGGATCGAAGGGAGAAAGAGTTTATGGAGTTGGTTCAAGGGAATGCTAGTGTTGCAGAATATGAGGCACGATTCGCTCGCCTGATCAATTATGCACCTCATATTGTGCCAGATCAGAGGAGGAGAACTAAAAGGTTCATCCAAGGGCTTAGGCATGAAATACGGTATGCACTGATGGCAGCTAACATCATCGAATATACTGATGCAGTTTCGAGAGCTATGGAAGTGGAGTCTGAAATACGAGATATGCAGTCGGTCCCAACACAAGTGAATCAATCTTCTGGGTCAAAGAGACCATTTATACAAACAGAACAGCCTACTCACAAAAAGCCAACTACAATTGAGAACAGACCAACAGGGAATAAAACAAATCCAGCTCCACGCCCAAAGGGGACCTATGCTCCAGAACATAAGTGTGATTTTTGTGGTGGACCAAACCACGAGGAGAATAATTGCTGGAGAAAGTTGGGTCGCTGTACCCGGTGTGGTAGCGACCAACACTTGATCAGAAATTGCCCAAGAATACAACCACAGCAAGGTCTGATAACACCAAGAAATACTCAACCGGCTGGAGGATTAGAGAGACCAGTAGTTCGTGCCCGGGCTTATGCATTAGGGGGAAAAGAGGAACAAGTGGATCCAAATACAGTCATAGAAGGTGCGTTAAACATTATAGGCATCCCCATTAGGCTATTATATGATTTGGGTGCTTATTGCTGCCTTTGATAATACTATGAAATTGTTTGTACTTGTTGAATGTCACCATGTGTGTATGAGGTTTGATTCACCTTCAAGGATAGATAGTTGAAACAACTAAAGCTTTTCAAAAGGTTCACAAGGACAATCTGGGGACCAGATTCTTTTAAGGAGGGGAGAGTGTAACGTCCCAGATTTTTGAAATAAAGAAAAGGGAATAAATTAATGTGAAGTATCAAAGTATTGTTGAAAATATTATCGGTGATATATATGTTCTTTTATAGCTAAAATAACATGATTAAAATTAAATGCGCAATAATTTAAAATAAACTTTTATTTCCATATTCGTTTAGGATTGAATTCTCCCACTTCTGATTGTGTGTATATATTGTGATATAATTAATTGAAATTACATAATTTAAAAATAGTAAAATGTGCGTACTGTGTGAAGGGTCTACAATTAATTGTAACATATAAATATATGACGAATATAAAAATGGTGGAGGTTTTGTATGAACATATAAAGTCGTGCCTGCATAAAAAATTATTTTCCTAACATGAATTTAGTCATAGATCCACGTGCATGAAAGATGTATTACAAATGGTTAATGTAACTTTGTCATTATTATCGAAATTTGCCTGCATTTCCACGTACCCATAATATTAATAATAATAACAATAATAATATAATAATGATAACATGATGACTAATGATATAATTGCACAATAGCAAAACACGTAATGCCACTAACTGATCAATTAACATGCCACGATTTTAAATTTACACCAAGTATTAGAGGAGGATGTGTTAACTGAAGAACTTAAGTCTCATTTGTGCAAAATTGTGCATTTCATTCCTTTCTTCTTTGTACGTAGATTAATCAACTCGCAACCTTCTGTGCAGGTATGAACTAGTTATTTGAATTACTTTGTAGTCACTTCACATGTATATTGTGAAAATTTATTACATTTTTGTTTAGAGTTTTTATCGGCATATTTCTACTCTCTCTAAATATTTTTAGTACAGGTCTTGTTAAGTTAATGGAACTATCCATAAATTATGAATGATAACTTACTTGAGATATTAATCCACTCCTTCTGTTACTGAACTTGAGCAATTTTAAGTATTAAGTTTGAAACCAAATTATCTTGACTAAATTTTTGTGATGCAGTAGTTCTTGAGAAATGATCTGTCTAGCAATTATATTTGTCACATATAATCTCACCAAATATGTATTAGTGGTGGGCAAATTAGTTTAAGTTCTCAGAAATAGAAATTGATTCCTAACGTAATTAATAAATTTAATGATGTGATTAGTTAGGAAATGTCATGATATCATTTGTGTCTTATTTCTTGAATCTATCATTAAAGTTTAAGTACAACTAGTTGGTTATATATATTCTTGATCTCAACTAAATTGATTAGAGATCCCAAACTCCTTAATTAGTTTGAGAAATAAATTACATATGATATTAGAATATGTCCAAGAAGTGGCGAACCATTTTGATTGCTAAAGAAAAATAGGAACTAATTCTCTAGGTATGTATTTATGAAATCAAAGATCACTGTATAGTGAGATAATTAATAGTTAGGTAATATTATGAACAAAATTGCTGGACTTCAATTTCAAATAATTGGATTAAACTTATGCATCTAAATAGATTCATTTAATACTATTATGAATAAAGAGCTGTTGTTATACTTAAATTAAGTACAGATATTATAATGATTAATTCAGTTACTTCAATTTTTGTTCTGTGCTTGTTCGATTTGCTTAACTGCTAAATCCTGGTGAGATTTCTATGATAGCCGTACGTGTTGGTCATATTTAATTGGTTCTCGAGTCAAGTCATAAGTTGTAATTATATGTGTGTCACAGGTGTTCCTAGGGAGGAGCCCTGATCGTGTTGATCGTGTCTTTCTTTTGCAGTTTGGAAGCTTTTCAGGTGAGGGATTTAAAATGTTTTCAACTGGGGCCAAAACATATATTATGTAAATATATATATCTTCTTAAAAACCCAACTCTTATTTATTGAGTTTGATTTTCGATCCGTTGATACTATATATATATAAATAGTTGTTTTATAATATTTTGGTATTTTATTGAAAAATCGGATTTCCTTATAAAAATGGGTTCTTCTTATATCGTATATACGCGTTGAGTCACTGAAAAGTTTTGATTTTTGAACGGTGAAACCGTTAAAAGAAAGAAAGTGTTTGTGAAAATGTTTTAAAGCGAGTATTGATCTGATAGAACCCTTGGGGACGCCCTTGGGGAATATGGGCCCCGAAGTATCTAGTGGGTGAAGCCCGGAGGCGTGCGCCAAAGGCTGATCTTTACTACGTACTTCTGTGAAGCTCTATATGGAGCGTAGCCGGAGGTTGACTACGACACGTATAGAGTGAGGTTATTGGTACCAGGGCATATTGCCCCTATCTGTGTGATCGTGTGGTTGGTTGGGGGGCACCTCGACTAACAATTGGAGGGAGAAGGCTGGTTTCTGTTTTGTGTTTCTTGTGTTCAAGGTGTGAAAGGTTGGAGAACTTACCCGTACTCGCCGGGTTACTGTGATTGATCAATCGTTTTGATTATTGGTTCACAAGTGTGTTTTCATACAAACTAAAAGCTATCCCTTCTTATACGTTTACATCTCGTTTTCAAAAATAAGGAAAAATGTGAACCAAGCTTGTGATTTTGTTTATGTATATGTATAACCCCCTCACTTAGTCACTTTGACTAACGTCCCTTCTTTTCTGGTTTTGGCTTCAGGTAGGTGTGACTAGGCGGCACGTTGGGTCTAGGTCGTCAAATGTCGTCGAGATAGTTTGTTTTTGAATTTCAGAGTTTTGGAATTTCTCCTTCGTGGGAAACTCAGTATGTACAGTCTATGTACCTATACCTAATACAGTTGTCGTTTGTATTTTGTCGTTGTCGTTGTCGTTGGTCTTATCGGCCTTTTAATTGAATCATAAGTTTGTGCACTGTTGTCTTTTACGCTTCTGGTATGCTAGCTTTTGTCTGTTTATTCGCCGTTCGCTGGGGAAGATCTCGAGTGAAGGCCCAAAGCTAACACTCGGGGTATTTCTCAGTGCGGGATGTGGCAGGGGCGCCACATTTGGGATGATACCACCCAAATGTGGCGCCCTCGCCACATCCCGCACTGAGAATTACCCCGAGTGTTAGCTTGGGGCCTTCACTCGAGATCTTTCCCAGCGAACGGCGAACAAACAGACAAAAACTAGCATAGCGGAAGCATAAAGAAAACAATACTTAAAACATATAATTCAGTTACGAGGCCGATAAGGCTGACGACAAACGACAACTGTATTAGGTATAGATGGTACATAGACTTTACATACTGAGTTTCCCACGAAGGAGAAATTCCAAAACTCTGAGATTCAAAAACAACTATCTCGACGACACCTGACGACCTAGACCCGACGTGCCGTCTAGTCACACCTACCTGAAGCCAAAACCAGAAAAGAAGGGACGTTAGTCAAAGTGACTAAGTGAGGGGATTATACATATACATAAACAAAATCACAAGCTTGGTTCACATTTTCCTTATTTTCAGAACGAGGTGTAAGTAGAACAAAGGATAACTTTTAATTTATATTAAAAACACACTTGTGAACCAATAATCAAAACGATTGATCAATCACAGTGACCCGGCGAGTACGGGTAAGTTCTCCAACCTTTCACACCCTGAACACAAGAAACACACAAAACAGAAACCAGCCTTCTCCCTCCAATTGTTAGTCGAGGTGCCCCCCAACCAACCACACGATCACACAGATAGGGGCAATATGCCCTGGTACCAATAACCTCACTCTATACGTAACGCAGTCAACCTCCGGCTACGTCCCGTATAGAGCTTCACAGAAGTACGTAGTAAAGATCAGCCTTTGGTGCACACCTCCGGGCTTCACCCACTAGATACTTCGGGGCCCATATTCCCCAAGGGCGTCCCCAAGGGTTCTATCAGATCAATACTCGCTTTTAAAACATTTTCACAAACACTTTCTTTCTTTTAACGGTTTCACCGTTCAAAAATCAAATCTTTTCAGTCACTCAACGCGTATATATAATATAAGAAAAACCAATTTTTTTTATAAGGAAATCCGATTTTTCAACAAAATACCAAAATGTTATAAAACAACTATTTATATATATAGTATCAACGGGTCGAAAATCAAACTCAATAAATACGAGTTGGGTTTTAAGAAGATATATATATTTACATAATATATGTTTTGGCCTCAGTTGAAAACATTTTAAATCCCTCACCTTAAACTTTCCACAAAAGCCGAAACGGAACATGACCGACACGGTCAGGGCTCCTCCTTAGGAACACCTGTGACACGGAACTCCAAATTATGACTCGACTCAACATTTAATAATACGACTGATTTGTACGGCTGCAACAAAAATCATATAATCAAACTAATATATGTTTTAATAAAGGAATGGACATATTCTGTATTTCATAGTCCTAGAATTATTAAACTAAGACTGACATAAAAATCAAATCATGCTTTTATTATCCATACAACTATGTTGAGAATTGAAATATGCTGCAGTCATTTAATATTTTTAGTATTAGCATCCATATTCACTGAAATTTAAGGAGCCTAATATAACAACTAGCAATATCTAAAATAGCTCTTGAGCCGTTAATGGAACTTTAATATTTTAAGTTACTAACAGTGAGATGTGCATTAGCTTGGTTAATTATTATATGGTGTTTTCTTGAACATTGAATCTAATTTACAAAACATGATTTCGTCAACTATAAAATCCACACTAATATGCTACTTAAATATTTGGTAAGCATAAAATTATTTGGCGATTTATTTCACAAACCCACTGCATCTGAAAAGCTAAAAGATAACTAAATTTTCTAATTAATCTCGTCAAGGGCCAAAATAAACGCAATTAACTATACTTGAACTTCCATAATGTATTCAAGGAATAAAATAATAAATTGAATGAATTCAGGATGTTCCCAACAGGTCAAGACACATCAAATAACATTCTAATTAAAATTTTCAAAGAATTAAATAAATGAAGTACTTACGAAAAGGGTTATATGCGAATCTCAAATACTTTGACTGAACCAGATTAAAGGAATCAAAGTTGGAAATTATCGAAGTGGTTTTTCATAAGAACACTCTGTACCTAATTGCTTTGGGTTTGTAACTGAAATGAAGAAGGCCTAGTACAAATGATAATTATGTGTCGGCTTACACCACAAATTGTTTCTTTATTATTATTATTTTCTCTTGCCTCATTAATTATATTATGATGAATCAGCCGAACAAGGAAAAGACGAACTCAATTTCATAGGCCATCTGGACCATTGAGTAAACACGTGTGACATTTATCCAATAAATAATTTAAGAAAGAAAAATGAAGACTTAATTGCTAAGGTTTGCTCCACGAAGTGGTGAGATGCATCTACCAACATCCTTATTAATTGCTTGCATAATGTATATATACTTTTATATATTTATTACTATAATAGGTACGTATGTCAACTTACGCCCATATATATATTGAAGTGTTTACTTACTACTATATTAATATAATTGTGACAGTAAAGTACCTATATATTTGTTTACATTGCAATTTATTACATTAAAATATATTGCAACAAATCATGATGAGGTAATATTTAAATTAAGTGGACACTAAAGGTAATTGCATGCATATTAGATAATTTAATCATTCCCAAACATAACAGTTTAATTATAATTAGTTTACACGGTTGTTCAATTTTTCATATAAAATAAAATTTAAACACATAAATTATTTATCAATTTCTAAATACGCCTCCATACTTTAATTAATTCAGTTTTAACGTGCATAAAAAAAAACATTACGGTCATATTTAAATACGTTTATCAACTAACATAATTCAAACCAATGTATTTATTTCAGTATTAAATAACACATAAATCACCGATCAAATTTTCAACCATCTTTTGATATTTCAAATTAATTTATTCCCTTTTCTTTAGTTCAAAAATATGGGGCGTTACACTCTCCTCCCCTTAATAGAATCTGGTCCCCAGATTCCACTCTTAATCTTTGGAAAAGTTTTGATTTTTCTTACTATCAATCCTTTACCGGAGAGCTAACCTCACACACATTACGTGACACTTGATAACTACAAATAGTTTCATAGTGCTATCATACGCAACAAATGAACACACAGAACATGTAATAGCTTAATGGGGATGCCTATAATGTTTAACGTACCTTCTGTGATTGCATTTGGGTCAACCTGTTCCTCTTCTCCTTCTTCTCCCCCTAATGCATAAGCCCGAGCACGAACAACGGGTCTCTCTGCTCGTCCAGCCTGTAATCTATTTCTTAATGGTGTTGCTGCCTTTGATAATACTATGAAATTGTTTGTACTTGTTGAATGTCACCATGTGTGTATGAGGTTTGATTCACCTTCAAGGATAGATAGTTGAAACAACTAAAGCTTTTCAAAAGGTTCACAAGGACAATCTGGGGACCAGATTCTTTTAAGGAGGGGAGAGTGTAACGTCCCAGATTTTTGAAATAAAGAAAAGGGAATAAATTAATGTGAAGTATCAAAGTATTGTTGAAAATATTATCGGTGATATATATGTTCTTTTATAGCTAAAATAACATGATTAAAATTAAATGCGCAATAATTTAAAATAAACTTTTATTTCCATATTCGTTTAGGATTGAATTCTCCCACTTCTGATTGTGTGTATATATTGTGATATAATTAATTGAAATTACATAATTTACAAATAGTAAAATGTGCGTACTGTGTGAAGGGTCTACAATTAATTGTAACATATAAATATATGACGAATATAAAAATGGTGGAGGTTTTGTATGAACATATAAAGCCGTGCCTGCATAAAAAATTATTTTCCTAACATGAATTTAGTCATAGATCCACGTGCATGAAAGATGTATTACAAATGGTTAATGTAACTTTGTCATTATTATCGAAATTTGCCTGCATTTCCACGTACCCATAATATTAATAATAATAACAATAATAATATAATAATGATAACATGATGACTAATGATATAATTGCACAATAGCAAAACACGTAATGCCACTAACTGATCAATTAACATGCCACGATTTTAAATTTACACCAAGTATTAGAGGAGGATGTGTTAACTGAAGAACTTAAGTCTCATTTGTGCAAAATTGTGCATTTCATTCCTTTCTTCTTTGTACGTAGATTAATCAACTCGCAACCTTCTGTGCAGGTATGAACTAGTTATTTGAATTACTTTGTAGTCACTTCACATGTATATTGTGAAAATTTATTACATTTTTGTTTAGAGTTTTTATCGGCATATTTCTACTCTCTCTAAATATTTTTAGTACAGGTCTTGTTAAGTTAATGGAACTATCCATAAATTATGAATGATAACTTACTTGAGATATTAATCCACTCCTTCTGTTACTGAACTTGAGCAATTTTAAGTATTAATTTTGAAACCAAATTATCTTGACTAAATTTTTGTGATGCAGTAGTTCTTGAGAAATGATCTGTCTAGCAATTATATTTGTCACATATAATCTCACCAAATATGTATTAGTGGTGGGCAAATTAGTTTAAGTTCTCAGAAATAGAAATTGATTCCTAACGTAATTAATAAATTTAATGATGTGATTAGTTACCCAAATGTGGCGCCCCTACCACATCCCGCACTGAGAAATACCCCGAGTGTTAGCTTTGGGCCTTCACTCGAGATCTTCCCCAGCGAACGGCGAATAAACAGACAAAAGCTAGCATACCAGAAGCGTAAAAGACAACAGTGCACAAACTTATGATTCAATTAAAAGGCCGATAAGACCAACGACAACGACAACGACAAAATACAAACGACAACTGTATTAGGTATAGGTACATGGAATATGGGCCCCGAAGTATCTAGTGGGTGAGGCCCGGAGGCGTGCGCCAAAGGCTGATCTTTACTACGTACTTCTGTGAAGCTCTATACGGGACGTAGCCGGAGGTTGACTGCGTTACGTATAGAGTGAGGTTATTGGTACCAGGGCATATTGCCCCTATCTGTGTGATCGTGTGGTTGGTTGGGGGGCACCTCGACTAACAATTGGAGGGAGAAGGCTGGTTTCTGTTTTGTGTTTCTTGTGTTCAGGGTGTGAAAGGTTGGAGAACTTACCCGTACTCGCCGGGTTACCGTGATTGATCGATCGTTTTGATTATTGGTTCACAAGTGTGTTTTTAATATAAATTAAAAGTTATCCTTTGTTCTACTTACACCTCGTTCTGAAAATAAGGAAAATGTGAACCAAGCTTGTGATTTTGTTTATGTATATGTATAATCCCCTCACTTAGTCACTTTGACTAACGTCCCTTCTTTTCTGGTTTTGGCTTCAGGTAGGTGTGACTAGGCGGCACGTCGGGTCTAGGTCGTCAGGTGTCGTCGAGATAGTTTGTTTTTGAATCTCAGAGTTTTGGAATTTCTCCTTCGTGGGAAACTCAGTATGTATAGTTTACGTACCTATACCTGATACGGTTGTCGTTTGTCGTCGGCCTTACCGGACTTATAATTATCTTTGAAGTTTGATGTTGACGGGCATTATTTCATGCTTCCGCTTTATTCTTAAGAGAACCCCCCACCCGAACCTAAGTACAACTAGTTGGTTATATATATTCTTGATCTCAACTAAATTGATTAGAGATCCCAAACTCCTTAATTAGTTTGAGAAATAAATTACATATGATATTAGAATATGTCCAAGAAGTGGCGAACCATTTTGATTGCTAAAGAAAAATAGGAACTAATTCTCTAGGTATGTATTTATGAAATCAAAGATCACTGTATAGTGAGATAATTAATAGTTAGGTAATATTATGAACAAAATTGCTGGACTTCAATTTCAAATAATTGGATTAAACTTATGCATCTAAATAGATTCATTTAATACTATTATGAATAAAGAGCTGTTGTTATACTTAAATTAAGTACAGATATTATAATGATTAATTCAGTTACTTCAATTTTTGTTCTGTGCTTGTTCGATTTGCTTAACTGCTAAATCCTGGTGAGATTTCTATGATAGCCGTACGTGTTGGTCATATTTAATTGGTTCTCGAGTCAAGTCATAAGTTGTAATTATATGTGTGTCACAGGTGTTCCTAGGGAGGATCCCTGATCGTGTTGATCGTGTCTTTCTTTTGCAGTTTGGAAGCTTTTCAGGTGAGGGATTTAAAATGTTTTCAACTGGGGCCAAAACATATATTATGTAAATATATATATCTTCTTAAAAACCCAACTCTTATTTATTGAGTTTGATTTTCGATCCGTTGATACTATATATATATAAATAGTTGTTTTATAATATTTTGGTATTTTATTGAAAAATCGGATTTCCTTATAAAAATGGGTTCTTCTTATATCGTATATACGCGTTGAGTCACTGAAAAGTTTTGATTTTTGAACGGTGAAACCGTTAAAAGAAAGAAAGTGTTTGTGAAAATGTTTTAAAGCGAGTATTGATCTGATAGAACCCTTAGGGACGCCCTTGGGGAATATGGGCCCCGAAGTATCTAGTGGGTGAAGCCCGGAGGCGTGCGCCAAAGGCTGATCTTTACTACGTACTTCTGTGAAGCTCTATATGGAGCGTAGCCGGAGGTTGACTACGACACGTATAGAGTGAGGTTATTGGTACCAGGGCATATTGCCCCTATCTGTGTGATCGTGTGGTTGGTTGGGGGGCACCTCGACTAACAATTGGAGGGAGAAGGCTGGTTTCTGTTTTGTGTTTCTTGTGTTCAAGGTGTGAAAGGTTGGAGAACTTACCCGTACTCGCCGGGTTACTGTGATTGATCAATCGTTTTGATTATTGGTTCACAAGTGTGTTTTCATACAAACTAAAAGCTATCCCTTCTTATACGTTTACACCCAAATGTGGCGCCCCTGCCACATCCCGTACTGAGAAATACCCCGAGTGTTAGCTTTGGGCCTTCACTCGAGATCTTCCCCAGCGAACGGCGAATAAACAGACAAAAGCTAGCATACCGGAAGCGTAAAAGACAACAGTGCACAAACTTATGATTCAATTACAAGGCCGATAAGACCAACGACAACGACAACGACAAAATACAAACGACAACTGTATTAGGTATAGATACATAGACTGTACATACTGAGTTTCCCACGAAGGAGAAATTCCAAAACTCTGAAATTCAAAAACAAACTATCTCGACGACATTTGACGACCTAGACCCAACGTGCCGCCTAGTCACACCTACCTGAAGCCAAAACCAGAAAAGAAGGGACGTTAGTCAAAGTGACTAAGTGAGGGGGTTATACATATACATAAACAAAATCACAAGCTTGGTTCACATTTTTCCTTATTTTTGAAAACGAGATGTAAACGTATAAGAAGGGATAGCTTTTAGTTTGTATGAAAACACACTTGTGAACCAATAATCAAAACGATTGATCAATCACAGTAACCCGGCGAGTACGGGGAAGTTCTCCAACCTTTCACACCTTGAACACAAGAAACACAAAACAGAAACCAGCCTTCTCCCTCCAATTGTTAGTCGAGGTGCCCCCCAACCAACCACACGATCACACAGATAGGGGCAATATGCCCTGGTACCAATAACCTCACTCTATACGTGTCGTAGTCAACCTCCGGCTACGCTCCATATAGAGCTTCACAGAAGTACGTAGTAAAGATCAGCCTTTGGCGCACGCCTCCGGGCTTCACCCACTAGATACTTCGGGGCCCATATTCCCCAAGGGCGTCCCCAAGGGTTCTATCAGATCAATACTCGCTTTAAACATTTTCACAAACACTTTCTTTCTTTTAACGGTTTCACCGTTCAAAAATCAAAACTTTTCAGTGACTCAACGCGTATATACGATATAAGAAGAACCCATTTTTATAAGGAAATCCGATTTTTCAATAAAATACCAAAATATTATAAAACAACTATTTATATATATATAGTATCAACGGATCGAAAATCAAACTCAATAAATAAGAGTTGGGTTTTTAAGAAGATATATATATTTACATAATATATGTTTTGGCCCCAGTTGAAAACATTTTAAATCCCTCACCTGAAAAGCTTCCAAACTGCAAAAGAAAGACACGATCAACACGATCAGGGCTCCTCCCTAGGAACACCTGTGACACACATATAATTACAACTTATGACTTGACTCGAGAACCAATTAAATATGACCAACACGTACGGCTATCATAGAAATCTCACCAGGATTTAGCAGTTAAGCAAATCGAACAAGCACAGAACAAAAATTGAAGTAACTGAATTAATCATTATAATATCTGTACTTAATTTAAGTATAACAACAGCTCTTTATTCATAATAGTATTAAATGAATCTATTTAGATGCATAAGTTTAATCCAATTAATTGAAATTGAAGTCCAGCAATTTTGTTCATAATATTACCTAACTATTAATTATCTCACTATACAGTGATCTTTGATTTCATAAATACATACCTAGAGAATTAGTTCCTATTTTTCTTTAGCAATCAAAATGGTTCGCCACTTCTTGGACATATTCTAATATCATATGTAATTTATTTCTCAAACTAATTAAGGAGTTTGGGATCTCTAATCAATTTAGTTGAGATCAAGAATATATATAACCAACTAGTTGTACTTAAACTTTAATGATAGATTCAAGAAATAAGACACAAATGATATCATGACATTTCCTAACTAATCACATCATTAAATTTATTAATTACGTTAGGAATCAATTTCTATTTCTGAGAACTTAAACTAATTTGCCCACCACTAATACATATTTGGTGAGATTATATGTGACAAATATAATTGCTAGACAGATCATTTCTCAAGAACTACTGCATCACAAAAATTTAGTCAAGATAATTTGGTTTCAAAATTAATACTTAAAATTGCTCAAGTTCAGTAACAGAAGGAGTGGATTAATATCTCAAGTAAGTTATCATTCATAATTTATGGATAGTTCCATTAACTTAACAAGACCTGTACTAAAAATATTTAGAGAGAGTAGAAATATGCCGATAAAAACTCTAAACAAAAATGTAATAAATTTTCACAATATACATGTGAAGTGACTACAAAGTAATTCAAATAACTAGTTCATACCTGCACAGAAGGTTGCGAGTTGATTAATCTACGTACAAAGAAGAAAGGAATGAAATGCACAATTTTGCACAAATGAGACTTAAGTTCTTCAGTTAACACATCCTCCTCTAATACTTGGTGTAAATTTAAAATCGTGGCATGTTAATTGATCAGTTAGTGGCATTACGTGTTTTGCTATTGTGCAATTATATCATTAGTCATCATGTTATCATTATTATGTTATTATTGTTATTATTATTAATATTATGGGTACGTGGAAATGTAGGCAAATTTCGATAATAATGACCAAGTTACATTAACCATTTGTAATACATCTTTCATGCACGTGGATCTATGACTAAATTCATGTTAGGAAAATAATTTTTTATGCAGGCACGGCTTTATATGTTCATACAAAACCTCCACCATTTTTATATTCATCATATATTTATATGTTACAATTAATTGTAGACCCTTCACACAGTACGCACATTTTACTATTTGTAAATTATGTAATTTCAATTAATTATATCACAATATATACACACAATCAGAAGTGGGAGAATTCAATCCTAAACGAATATGGAAATAAAAGTTTATTTTAAATTATTGCGCATTTAATTTTAATCATGTTATTTTAGCTATAAAAGAACATATATATCACCGATAATATTTTCAACAATACTTTGATACTTCACATTAATTTATTCCCTTTTCTTTATTTCAAAAATCTGGGACGTTACACTCTCCCCTCCTTAAAAGAATCTGGTCCCCAGATTCTCCTTGTGAACCTTTTGAAAAGCTTTAGTTGTTTCAACTATCTATCCTTGAAGGTGAATCAAACCTCATACACACATGGTGACATTCAACAAGTACAAACAATTTCATAGTATTATCAAAGGCAGCAATAAGCACCCAAATCATATAATAGCCTAATGGGGATGCCTATAATGTTTAACGCACCTTCTATGACTGTATTTGGATCCACTTGTTCCTCTTTTCCCCCTAATGCATAAGCCCGGGCACGAACTACTGGTCTCTCTAATCCTCCAGCCGGTTGAGTATTTCTTGGTGTTATCAGACCTTGCTGTGGTTGTATTCTTGGGCAATTTCTGATCAAGTGTTGGTCGCTACCACACCGGGTACAGCGACCCAACTTTCTCCAGCAATTATTCTCCTCGTGGTTTGGTCCACCACAAAAATCACACTTATGTTCTGGAGCATAGGTGCCCTTTGGGCGTGGAGCTGGATTTGTTTTATTCCCTGTTGGTCTGTTCTCAATTGTAGTTGGCTTTTTGTGAGTAGGCTGTTCTGTTTGTATAAATGGTCTCTTTGACCCAGAAGATTGATTCACTTGTGTTGGGACCGACTGCATATCTCGTATTTCAGACTCCACTTCCATAGCTCTCGAAACTTTTAGTTCTCCTCCTCTGATCTGGCACAATATGAGGTGCATAATTGATCAGGCGAGCGAATCGTGCCTCATATTCTGCAACACTAGCATTCCCTTGAACCAACTCCATAAACTCTTTCTCCCTTCGATCCCGAATCACTTGGGGAATGTATTTATCTCTGAACTCTGTTAGGAATCGATCCCAATTAATTGGTCCTCCAGTAACTTGCCATCCTTGTTGTATGAGTTTCCACCAATCTTGTGCAGGACCCTTTAGCAAGAAAACTGCAAATTGTACTCGATCAGGGTCTCCGATTCGTGTAACTTGGAATATCTGTTCCATTTCAGATATCCACTCTTCAGCTTTTAGATCATCTGTCTCACCATAGAACTTGGGTGGATTATACTTAAGGAATTTATCTAGTGCATTCTCTTCAGTCTGCACTAGTCCTTGACACTGTTGTTGGGCCTGCTGGGTTGCTTGTTGGACACAAGCTTGTGCAAAATGCCGTGCAAAGTCATTAACATTTACATTCTCAGGTGGGACTGGTTCTGGCACTGGTGGTGGGACATTAGCACGAGGGGGTCTTCCACGTGGCATTACTGCAATCACAACTTACTGACAATATGATGCATGATTGGTTAGAGTGTAATCATATAAAGCACCAAATATCACATAGGCACGTACCACAAGTTCACACAAAAGCACATAATGACTCAAATCCTATAGCCGTACGACCTAGACTCACCCTAGACTCGTTCTAGACACGATAAGAGCTCCGATTAGCAACCGGGCTCTGATACCACCCAAATGTGGCGCCCCTGCCACATCCCGTACTGAGAAATACCCCGAGTGTTAGCTTTGGGCCTTCACTCGAGATCTTCCCCAGCGAACGGCGAATAAACAGACAAAAGCTAGCATACCGGAAGCGTAAAAGACAACAGTGCACAAACTTATGATTCAATTACAAGGCCGATAAGACCAACGACAACGACAACGACAAAATACAAACGACAACTGTATTAGGTATAGATACATAGACTGTACATACTGAGTTTCCCACGAAGGAGAAATTCCAAAACTCTGAAATTCAAAAACAAACTATCTCGACGACATTTGACGACCTAGACCCAACGTGCCGCCTAGTCACACCTACCTGAAGCCAAAACCAGAAAAGAAGGGACGTTAGTCAAAGTGACTAAGTGAGGGGGTTATACATATACATAAACAAAATCACAAGCTTGGTTCACATTTTTCCTTATTTTTGAAAACGAGATGTAAACGTATAAGAAGGGATAGCTTTTAGTTTGTATGAAAACACACTTGTGAACCAATAATCAAAACGATTGATCAATCACAGTAACCCGGCGAGTACGGGGAAGTTCTCCAACCTTTCACACCTTGAACACAAGAAACACAAAACAGAAACCAGCCTTCTCCCTCCAATTGTTAGTCGAGGTGCCCCCCAACCAACCACACGATCACACAGATAGGGGCAATATGCCCTGGTACCAATAACCTCACTCTATACGTGTCGTAGTCAACCTCCGGCTACGCTCCATATAGAGCTTCACAGAAGTACGTAGTAAAGATCAGCCTTTGGCGCACGCCTCCGGGCTTCACCCACTAGATACTTCGGGGCCCATATTCCCCAAGGGCGTCCCCAAGGGTTCTATCAGATCAGGAAGACCTAATCGAAAAAAAAAGTCGTTGAGATGCCAGCTAGAGCTAGGGATAGTACTCTTTGAGACTTTTAAGATGATCATAGATCACCCCCAAATGTGGCGCCCCTGCCACATCCCGCACTGAGAAATACCCCGAGTGTTAGCTTTGGGCCTTCACTCGAGATCTTCCCCAGCGAACGGCGAATAAACAGACAAAAGCTAGCATACCAGAAGCGTAAAAGACAACAGTGCACAAACTTATGATTCAATTAAAAGGCCGATAAGACCAACGACAACGACAACGACAAAATACAAACGACAACTGTATTAGGTATAGGTACATAGACTGTACATACTGAGTTTCCCACGAAGGAGAAATTCCAAAACTCTGAAATTCAAAAACAAACTATCTCGACGACATTTGACGACCTAGACCCAACGTGCCGCCTAGTCACACCTACCTGAAGCCAAAACCAGAAAAGAAGGGACGTTAGTCAAAGTGACTAAGTGAGGGGGTTATACATATACATAAACAAAATCACAAGCTTGGTTCACATTTTTCCTTATTTTTGAAAACGAGATGTAAACGTATAAGAAGGGATAGCTTTTAGTTTGTATGAAAACACACTTGTGAACCAATAATCAAAACGATTGATCAATCACAGTAACCCGGCGAGTACGGGTAAGTTCTCCAACCTTTCACACCTTGAACACAAGAAACACAAAACAGAAACCAGCCTTCTCCCTCCAATTGTTAGTCGAGGTGCCCCCCAACCAACCACACGATCACACAGATAGGGGCAATATGCCCTGGTACCAATAACCTCACTCTATACGTGTCGTAGTCAACCTCCGGCTACGCTCCATATAGAGCTTCACAGAAGTACGTAGTAAAGATCAGCCTTTAGCGCACGCCTCCGGGCTTCACCCACTAGATACTTCGGGGCCCATATTCCCCAAGGGCGTCCCCAAGGGTTCTATCAGATCAATACTCGCTTTAAAACATTTTCACAAACACTTTCTTTCTTTTAACGGTTTCACCGTTCAAAAATCAAAACTTTTCAGTGACTCAACGCGTATATACGATATAAGAAGAACCCATTTTTATAAGGAAATCCGATTTTTCAATAAAATACCAAAATATTATAAAACAACTATTTATATATATATAGTATCAACGGATCGAAAATCAAACTCAATAAATAAGAGTTGGGTTTTTAAGAAGATATATATATTTACATAATATATGTTTTGGCCCCAGTTGAAAACATTTTAAATCCCTCACCTGAAAAGCTTCCAAACTGCAAAAGAAAGACACGATCAACACGATCAGGGCTCCTCCCTAGGAACACCTGTGACACACATATAATTACAACTTATGACTTGACTCGAGAACCAATTAAATATGACCAACACGTACGGCTATCATAGAAATCTCACCAGGATTTAGCAGTTAAGCAAATCGAACAAGCACAGAACAAAAATTGAAGTAACTGAATTAATCATTATAATATCTGTACTTAATTTAAGTATAACAACAGCTCTTTATTCATAATAGTATTAAATGAATCTATTTAGATGCATAAGTTTAATCCAATTATTTGAAATTGAAGTCCAGCAATTTTGTTCATAATATTACCTAACTATTAATTATCTCACTATACAGTGATCTTTGATTTCATAAATACATACCTAGAGAATTAGTTCCTATTTTTCTTTAGCAATCAAAATGGTTCGCCACTTCTTGGACATATTCTAATATCATATGTAATTTATTTCTCAAACTAATTAAGGAGTTTGGGATCTCTAATCAATTTAGTTGAGATCAAGAATATATATAACCAACTAGTTGTACTTAGGTTCGGGTGGGGGGTTCTCTTAAGAATAAAGCGGAAGCATGAAATAATGCCCGTCAACATCAAACTTCAAAGATAATTATAAGTCCGGTAAGGCCGACGACAAACGACAACCGTATCAGGTATAGGTACGTAAACTATACATACTGAGTTTCCCACGAAGGAGAAATTCCAAAACTCTGAGATTCAAAAACAAACTATCTCGACGACACCTGACGACCTAGACCCGACGTGCCGCCTAGTCACACCTACCTGAAGCCAAAACCAGAAAAGAAGGGACGTTAGTCAAAGTGACTAAGTGAGGGGGTTATACATATACATAAACAAAATCACAAGCTTGGTTCACATTTTTCCTTATTTTTGAAAACGAGATGTAAACGTATAAGAAGGGATAGCTTTTAGTTTGTATGAAAACACACTTGTGAACCAATAATCAAAACGATTGATCAATCACAGTAACCCGGCGAGTACGGGGAAGTTCTCCAACCTTTCACACCTTGAACACAAGAAACACAAAACAGAAACCAGCCTTCTCCCTCCAATTGTTAGTCGAGGTGCCCCCCAACCAACCACACGATCACACAGATAGGGGCAATATGCCCTGGTACCAATAACCTCACTCTATACGTGTCGTAGTCAACCTCCGGCTACGCTCCATATAGAGCTTCACAGAAGTACGTAGTAAAGATCAGCCTTTGGCGCACGCCTCCGGGCTTCACCCACTAGATACTTCGGGGCCCATATTCCCCAAGGGCGTCCCCAAGGGTTCTATCAGATCAGGAAGACCTAATCGAAAAAAAAAGTCGTTGAGATGCCAGCTAGAGCTAGGGATAGTACTCTTTGAGACTTTTAAGATGATCATAGATCACCCCCAAATGTGGCGCCCCTGCCACATCCCGCACTGAGAAATACCCCGAGTGTTAGCTTTGGGCCTTCACTCGAGATCTTCCCCAGCGAACGGCGAATAAACAGACAAAAGCTAGCATACCAGAAGCGTAAAAGACAACAGTGCACAAACTTATGATTCAATTAAAAGGCCGATAAGACCAACGACAACGACAACGACAAAATACAAACGACAACTGTATTAGGTATAGGTACATAGACTGTACATACTGAGTTTCCCACGAAGGAGAAATTCCAAAACTCTGAAATTCAAAAACAAACTATCTCGACGACATTTGACGACCTAGACCCAACGTGCCGCCTAGTCACACCTACCTGAAGCCAAAACCAGAAAAGAAGGGACGTTAGTCAAAGTGACTAAGTGAGGGGGTTATACATATACATAAACAAAATCACAAGCTTGGTTCACATTTTTCCTTATTTTTGAAAACGAGATGTAAACGTATAAGAAGGGATAGCTTTTAGTTTGTATGAAAACACACTTGTGAACCAATAATCAAAACGATTGATCAATCACAGTAACCCGGCGAGTACGGGTAAGTTCTCCAACCTTTCACACCTTGAACACAAGAAACACAAAACAGAAACCAGCCTTCTCCCTCCAATTGTTAGTCGAGGTGCCCCCCAACCAACCACACGATCACACAGATAGGGGCAATATGCCCTGGTACCAATAACCTCACTCTATACGTGTCGTAGTCAACCTCCGGCTACGCTCCATATAGAGCTTCACAGAAGTACGTAGTAAAGATCAGCCTTTAGCGCACGCCTCCGGGCTTCACCCACTAGATACTTCGGGGCCCATATTCCCCAAGGGCGTCCCCAAGGGTTCTATCAGATCAATACTCGCTTTAAAACATTTTCACAAACACTTTCTTTCTTTTAACGGTTTCACCGTTCAAAAATCAAAACTTTTCAGTGACTCAACGCGTATATACGATATAAGAAGAACCCATTTTTATAAGGAAATCCGATTTTTCAATAAAATACCAAAATATTATAAAACAACTATTTATATATATATAGTATCAACGGATCGAAAATCAAACTCAATAAATAAGAGTTGGGTTTTTAAGAAGATATATATATTTACATAATATATGTTTTGGCCCCAGTTGAAAACATTTTAAATCCCTCACCTGAAAAGCTTCCAAACTGCAAAAGAAAGACACGATCAACACGATCAGGGCTCCTCCCTAGGAACACCTGTGACACACATATAATTACAACTTATGACTTGACTCGAGAACCAATTAAATATGACCAACACGTACGGCTATCATAGAAATCTCACCAGGATTTAGCAGTTAAGCAAATCGAACAAGCACAGAACAAAAATTGAAGTAACTGAATTAATCATTATAATATCTGTACTTAATTTAAGTATAACAACAGCTCTTTATTCATAATAGTATTAAATGAATCTATTTAGATGCATAAGTTTAATCCAATTATTTGAAATTGAAGTCCAGCAATTTTGTTCATAATATTACCTAACTATTAATTATCTCACTATACAGTGATCTTTGATTTCATAAATACATACCTAGAGAATTAGTTCCTATTTTTCTTTAGCAATCAAAATGGTTCGCCACTTCTTGGACATATTCTAATATCATATGTAATTTATTTCTCAAACTAATTAAGGAGTTTGGGATCTCTAATCAATTTAGTTGAGATCAAGAATATATATAACCAACTAGTTGTACTTAAACTTTAATGATAGATTCAAGAAATAAGACACAAATGATATCATGACATTTCCTAACTAATCACATCATTAAATTTATTAATTACGTTAGGAATCAATTTCTATTTCTGAGAACTTAAACTAATTTGCCCACCACTAATACATATTTGGTGAGATTATATGTGACAAATATAATTGCTAGACAGATCATTTCTCAAGAACTACTGCATCACAAAAATTTAGTCAAGATAATTTGGTTTCAAAATTAATACTTAAAATTGCTCAAGTTCAGTAACAGAAGGAGTGGATTAATATCTCAAGTAAGTTATCATTCATAATTTATGGATAGTTCCATTAACTTAACAAGACCTGTACTAAAAATATTTAGAGAGAGTAGAAATATGCCGATAAAAACTCTAAACAAAAATGTAATAAATTTTCACAATATACATGTGAAGTGACTACAAAGTAATTCAAATAACTAGTTCATACCTGCACAGAAGGTTGCGAGTTGATTAATCTACGTACAAAGAAGAAAGGAATGAAATGCACAATTTTGCACAAATGAGACTTAAGTTCTTCAGTTAACACATCCTCCTCTAATACTTGGTGTAAATTTAAAATCGTGGCATGTTAATTGATCAGTTAGTGGCATTACGTGTTTTGCTATTGTGCAATTATATCATTAGTCATCATGTTATCATTATTATATTATTATTGTTATTATTATTAATATTATGGGTACGTGGAAATGCAGGCAAATTTCGATAATAATGACAAAGTTACATTAACCATTTGTAATACATCTTTCATGCACGTGGATCTATGACTAAATTCATGTTAGGAAAATAATTTTTTATGCAGGCACGGCTTTATATGTTCATACAAAACCTCCACCATTTTTATATTCGTCATATATTTATATGTTACAATTAATTGTAGACCCTTCACACAGTACGCACATTTTACTATTTGTAAATTATGTAATTTCAATTAATTATATCACAATATATACACACAATCAGAAGTGGGAGAATTCAATCCTAAACGAATATGGAAATAAAAGTTTATTTTAAATTATTGCGCATTTAATTTTAATCATGTTATTTTAGCTATAAAAGAACATATATATCACCGATAATATTTTCAACAATACTTTGATACTTCACATTAATTTATTCCCTTTTCTTTATTTCAAAAATCTGGGACGTTACATGGATGCTCTTTTTTTTTTCATGAGGTCCTGGGTTCAATCCCAGGCTCTCCCTTTTTTATGTCTGTATATATATATTTATTATATAATATATACATGTATAAAATACATATTATATATTATATATTATTATTATTATATAATATTTAATATATTGATATTATATATATCGTATATATATTATATAATATTATATAATCTATAATATATATAATATTATATACATATGTATATTATATATAAATATATAATATTTATAATACATATAATATTATATACATACGTATATTATGTATAAATATAAAATATTTATTATATATGTGTATGTATAAATATTATATATCTATATATATAATATATAGACATATATATCTTATATCTTAAATATTAAATAATAATTAATATTATATGTTTATATATAATATATAATATATGTACATATATATAATATGTGTTTATAATATACATTATAAATCATTAAAAGATATGCATAACACAATAATTGCTTAAAATTCACATATATAACGCTTGAAATTCACATATAAATACTTCAATATTAAGAGAATTTTTTTTTCATTTAACAAGTAACGGTTGCATAATACAATAATTTCTTAATATTTAAATTTAATTCTACAAATTTTAATATAAATTCATTATATTAAAAGAAAACTTCTTAATTTAACATCTAACGGTTGCGAAACACAATAATTCCTCAATGTA
Source organism: Lantana camara (assembly GCA_037501455.1). Taxonomy (NCBI): domain Eukaryota; kingdom Viridiplantae; phylum Streptophyta; class Magnoliopsida; order Lamiales; family Verbenaceae; genus Lantana; species Lantana camara. The sequence goes on along the minus strand of CM074857.1, from coordinate 92,506,095 downwards.
TAGATATAATTCTATAAATTCAAATATAAATGTTTCATATTAAGAAAATAATTCTTTATATTAAGTTATTCAACTACGATTGCTAAATAATACAATAGTTCCTCAAAATGCAGCTATTGTTCTACAGATGTATAAGTGAATACTTCATATTGACATAAAATTAGTTCTTTATTCAACTACCAACTATATCTAATTATTTAATTATGTAAACTTTCATCTTTTTTTTGTATGTCATAAAAACTTATACTTAAGTTGATATACATTACTATTATATATATACATATATATACATTCTTGGGGTTGATATAGAATTTAACACAATATTTAGATATAATTCTACAAATTCAAATATAAATGCTTCATATTAATAAAATAATTCTTCATTAAGTTATTCAACTACGATTGCTAAATAATACAATAGTTTTTCAAAATGCAGATATTATTCTACTGATGTATAAGTGAATACTTCATATTGACATAAAATTAGTTCTTTATTCAACTACCAACTAAATCTAATTATTTAATTATGTAAACTTTCATTTTTTTTTATATGTCATAAAAACTTATACTTAAGTTGATATACAATATTATTATTATTATTATTATTATTATTATTATTATTATTATTATTATTATTATTATTATTATTATTATTATTATTATTATTATTATTATTATTATATATATACATGCTTGGGGTTTATATAGAATTTAACACAATAATTCATCAATATTTAGATATAATTCTACAAATTCAAAAATAAATGTTTCACATTAACAAAATAATTCTTCATTAAGTTATTCAACTACGATTGCTAAATAATACAAATGTATAAGTGAATACTTCATATAATATAAAAGTTATTTATTCAACAACCAATTAAATTTAATTATTTAGTTATGTAAAACTTTCATCCTTTTTTTTTGTATGTCATAAAAAGTTATACTTAAGTTTATATACATTATATTTTTATCTCATAACTAAAACTTGAGATATGTAGTTAATTAATAAATATTTAAATTTTTAACGGAAGATATATTTTTTTTTAACGGAATATGTATTATAATATAAATAATTATATATTTAAAAATATTTTTATTTAAAATATATGATAACAAGTATTTAATTATTTAAATTAGTATATGAATATTTGATAGTGGTTAAATATAAAAAATTACAAAGCAATAACAACAATGGAGTTAGCCCAGTTGGTTTGGGGTTCAACCTTCTTCACATGAGGTCCAGGGTTCAATTCCTACTCAACGCGAATACGTGGAATTAATGTGTTGGCTCGCGTGGGGCTCGGTTGGGGCTCAGCTCATGTGGGCTCGGTTGGGGCTCGGCTCGGTTAGGTGGGGTGATTCGGGCCCCGAAAATGAATTTTTAATTTATTAATTTGAATTATTAGTTTTTGCGACGGATTTTGCAACGGAAATTCCGTTGCAAAAAGATAGAAAATTAATTAATTATTGGTTGGTTTGCAACGGAAAATCCGTTGCTAAATCTGTTGCGAAAAAAATCGTTGCTAAAACCGTTGCTAATTTCCGTGGGTAGTAATTCGTTGCTAAATCTGTTGCTATAAGTTCGTTGCTAATTTCGTTGCTAATATCCGTTGCTAATAATTCGTTGCTAAATCCGTTGCTACAGATTAGCCACGAGGGTTATAGCAACGGAAAATTTTCGTTGTTAAATCCGTTGCTAAGCCGAAATCCGTTGCTAATAGAGCCAAAATCCGTTGGTAAATCCGTTGCTATAGGACGTTTTTCTGGTAGTGAACACAATAATTCCTTAAAATTCACATATATAACGCTCGAAATTCACATGTAAATACTTCAATATTAAGAGAAAAGTTTTTCATTTAACATGTAACGGTTGCATAACACAATAATTTCTTAATTTTTAGATATAATTCTAAAAATTTAAATATAAATTCATTATATTAAAAGAAAACTTCTTAATTTAACATCTAACGGTTGCGTAACACAATAATTCCTCAGTATATAGATATAATTCTATAAATTCAAATATAAATATTTCATATTAAAAAAATAATTCTTTATATTAAGTTATTCAACTACGATTGCTAAATAATACAATAGTTCCTCAAAATGCAGATATTGTCCTACAGATGTGTAAGTGAATACTTCATATTGACATAAAATTAGTTCTTTATTCAACTACCAACTAAATTTAATTATTTAATTATGTAAACTTTCATCTTTTTTTTATATGTCATAAAAAATTATACTTAAGTTGATATACATTAGTATTATATATATACATGCTTGGGGTTTATGTAGAATTTAATACTGTATAATATGCGAGCTCTATTATCTATTTAATTAATACTATATAATACAATGTTAAATATATATTATTTAATTAAACAGAATAATATATAGTATATAATTAAATTATTTATTATATTTAATACAAATAATCATATTTAAGTATATTTATATTTTAACAAATAACAAATACTTAAATAAGTAATTCAACTTAGTATGAATATTTGATTGTCATTACAATATAAATCATTAAAATATGTCATATTTATTTAGTAGTATGATATATTTATTACTTAAAGTACATACTGTATAATTAAAACACAGAAGTGTATATCTAACAATGCTTAATACAATTACATAATGTTATTCAAAGAAAAGTTTTTTTTTTAATAACGTAACTAACAGTTGCGTAGCACAATAATTCCTTAAAATTCATATATAATGCTCCAAATTCAAATGTAAATACTTCATATTAAGAGAAAAGTTTTTCATTTAACCTCTAACAATTGCATAACACAATAATTTCTTAACATTTAGATATAGTTCTACAAAGTTAAATATAAGTACTACTATATATTAAAAGAAAAATCCTTCATTTAACATCTAACGGCTACATAACACAATAATTCTTCAATATTTAGATATAATTCTACAAATTCAAATATAAATATTTCATATTAATAAAATAATTCTTCATTAAGTTATTCAACTACGATTGCTAAATAATACAAATGTATAAGTGAATACTTCATATAACATAAAAGTTCTTTATTCAATAACCAACTAAATCTAATTATTTAGTTATGTAAAACTTTGATCCTTTGTTTTGTATGTCATAAAAAGTTATACTGAAGTTGATATACATTATATTTTTATCTCGTAACTAAAACTTGAGATATGTAGTTAATTAATAAACATTTAAATTTTTAACGGAATATGTATTATAATATAAATAATTATATATTTAAAAATATTTTTATTTAAACTATATGATAACAAGTATTTAATTATTTAAATTAGTATATGAATAATTGATAGTGGTTAAATATAAAAAATGACATAACAATAACAACAATGGAGTTAGCCCAACTGGTTTGGGGTTCAACCTTCTTCACTTGGGACCAGGGTTCGATTCCTACTCAACGGGAATATGTGGAATTATTGTGTTGGCTCCCGTGGGCTCGCGCGGGCCCGGTTGGGTGATCCGGGCCCCATAAATGGATTTTCAATTTATTAATTTGATTTATTAGTTTTTGCGATAGATTTTGCAACGGAAATTCCGTTGCAAAAAGGGACAAAATTAATTAATTATTGGTTGGTTTGCAACGGAAACTCCGTTGCTAAACCGTTGCTAATTTCCGTGGGTAGTAATTCGTTGCTAAATCCGTTGCTATACGTTCGTTGCTAATTCCGTTGCTAATAATTCGTTGCTAAATCCGTTGCTAAGCCGAAATCCGTTGCTAATAGGGCCAAAATCCATTGCTAAATCCATTGCTATAGGGCGTTTTTTCTGGTAGTGATTATTTTAATATACATTAAAAATAAATATTTGATAACACGACATAATTCAATCGGACAATGTAGCGCGCCCTAATGGGAGCCACGTGGACCCTGAGTCCATCACGGGTAAACCATGAAGGGCCACGTGGACTTCAACCTTTGTGGCAAACTTCATTGCAAAGTCATACTGGTCAAGAAGTGACCTACACATGAGGTCGTTGAGTCGACGAGTTCAAGCAAATGGGTCAACTAGGGATGTAAATGAGACAAGCCAGCTCGCGAGCTTGACGAGCTGGCTCGAGAAAAGCTTGAGCTTGAATTCGAATGTGGCGAGCCGAGCCGAGCCTTGGCTCGGTTCGTGTGACTTCGAACCCAAGCCCGAACGTTTTATTTCTTGGCTCGTGGCTGGCGAACTATGTCTTTTTTCAAAAAAAAAATACTATATATACATATATATTGTATATGTTATGCTAAAACCCTAATTTCAGTTTTCTCCCAACCAACCAGCCGCAGTAGCAGACCGCCTCTGTCTTCTCTTCTCTTCTCTTCTCTCGTCTTCACTCACATCGCCTCTCTCTTCTCCGACGTCTCTTCCCTTGTGCCTCTCTCTTCTTCTCTTAGTCTCCTCTCTCTTCTCGCCTTGAGCCACCTCCCACCAGGCCACCACCACCACACCACTACCAACCGCAACAAAATCGCCCACCACACCACCAGAAGCCGCAACAGAAATCGCCCACAACCAGCACCGGACCACCATCTCGTCGTGCGCCTCCTTCGTTGATTGTCGCCGTCATCACTCCTCTAGAAAGACTTTGTTTTTTTAATTTGCAAGCACTTGTTTGAAAATTTTCTTTTTTCGCAAACATCACTAACTTTTTAATTTGCAAGCGCTCGTCTGAAATTTTTCATGTTTTTTTGGCAAACATCATCAACTTTTGTTAGTAATGGAATTCTAATTTCTAAACGAAATGTTGGCAATAAATCTAAATTTGTACAAGAATTTTGTGTACGTAAGGATTGAATAGGTTTGTTGAATATCGGGTTAATTTTTATAATTAAAGAACAGTTTTTCTTTTTCTTTTTCAACTTGAGTAGCTTGGCTCGCGAGCCGAGCAGAGCCAACACGAGCTAGGCGGGAGCCAAGCCCGAATCAGAAAAAATAGGGCTCGTTGGCTCGCAAGCCAAGCGCGAACCCAATTTTCAGAGCCCGGGTCCGAACCGGAAAAAAATGTCAAGGCTCGGCTCGTTTACATCCCTAGGGTCAACACAGTCAAAGTCGGCTACGAAAAGTCGTGAGGTCGATCCGGGCTAAGAGGGCCAATTGGCTAAAGCCTAAAGGCCGAATGAGGCCCCGTTGACCAAACCCTAGGTCGAGAGGTCGATAAGATATTACGAGCTAAAATACTAACAATGACCTGGCGACCTGGGCATAAAAATGTGTCAACTTCTAAGTACATGTGTCAGACTGTCAGAAGACATTTAATGTCAAATATACCAGATGCGGCTAAAAGATGAAATGTCAAAGTATCTGTTAAACCAGGTCGAAAGTATGCTTAGTAACAAATTATGAGATACACATCTAATAAAAAAATAATCTTAGTGTGTGATTTGTGTGTTTTTTAGACTGCTGTGCATCCTATTGGATTAAATTTGTAATATTTTCTTATAAATTTAATGAGATTGTACCAGAGTGAATAATATAAATGTCAAAGAACAAAATTTCTATTATCAAACGGAACATACTGTCATTATTTCTACACGCACAAATAATCATGTTTAAGAAAAAAATGAAGCATTAATAAATTATAGATATAGTCATACATAGTGGCATGTCATGACATTAAGGTTAAGTGAGTTATTGACAAGTAGACAATAATAAGATGAGTTGGTCGAAAGAATAAAAAATAAAGACGACTGGATGGAATGTTACCATGCTGGTGGTTGAGAGAGAGAGAGAGACAAAGAGAGGTGCCAAGGCAAAATCATGGTATGAAGTTAGAGAGTTGGGAGAGAGCTTATATATAACCTAGAAGATAATTAACGCTTATTATCAATACGAATTTTATGTTATAATCAATAAATCAATTAAAATAAATAACTTTTTATTAATAAATTTTGCTAATATGAATTATATTTTTATTTTATTATTAATGTTATGGTTTAGATCAGTAAGAGTTAATTAATGATGATTGAAAATTAATCAAAAATACAAATTAATTTTCTGTAAAGTTTATTATTGAAATTTTTTAATTTTTTAATTTACTTAAATCAGTGAAATAAATTATTAATTCAAAATTATAAATTAAATTATTTTTTGTATAAATATAAAATAATTGCTAATAACTTTTAAATAACAATTAATTATAAATTGAAATTATAAACCTTCAATTTTTAATATATATATATATATATAAATATATAATAATAATAATAATAATAATAATAATAATAATAATAATAATAATAATAATAATAATAATAATAATAATAATAATAATAATAATAATAATAATGAAATTTTCATATATATAAATATAAAAAACTTTTTTTTATAAAGATACATAATTAGTAAAATTTTTCGTATTGCACTATTTCGGTTGGATTCGAGTTAACTTAAGTGAATTTGAGATCTTTTAATTGAATGGGGATAATTTGTAGTTTTGATTGCTTGATACAAGCTATAGTTTCATATTTTAAACTTAGTTCAAATATTATTACCTCTATATACTTATTATAAAGTATTAAATTTATTAAAAATAATTATTATTTAAATTAAGATCGATAATAATAAAATAGAAACAAAACTCATTTAATCAAAAGAAAACATGAGTGATTTTATAAATTAAACTAAGTACTTAGAGTCATATACAAATAAAATACAAATTATAATCGCTATGATGTATGGATATAAATATGATACAACATAAATTAATTTCTTAATTGAACAAGTGAAAGACATTTGTCACGGTGTCCAATCTAAACATGATACGATATAATAATATTTAGAACTGTTGGAGTATCATAAGAGTGTTAATTTAAAACTATAAACTTTTTATTTATATATGTAAGAGTGTTTGTCAGAAAATTAAATTTCAATTGAGGTCTCATCACTATATTTAAAATTTAAAAATTGATATTTGAAATATTTTCATTTTAATAATTTAATTATTTAAAATATTTAGATAAATCACATATTTAATATGCAACGCACATTGTCTTTACTAGTTCTTCCAAAAGAGAAGGGGCCTATCACTAAAAAAAAAAAAAAAAAAAAAAAAAAAAAACAGGATTACTGACCGCCAAATCGGTCACTGATTGAAATCAGTGACCGATCACTATCGGTTGGTAAAAACCTCGCAACTTAATTATTCAGTGACCGATATATATCAGTCACTAAATTAGTGACCGATATATATAGGTCACTAATATGAAAAATGACGGTCACTAACCAAATTATCTACCTTTGTTAAATTGGTCACTAATTCAGTGACCGCACATAAATCGGTCACTAAACTCGTAAATGATACCGGTCACTAATCGGTCACAAATTAGTGACAGATATAATCGGTGACTAATTTCAATCGAAATAATTAAAATTAGTTAAAATTAGTGACTAATGTATATCGGTCACTAATTTTCTTCAATTCAGGATGACTTTATTTAGTGACCGAATATATTGGTCACTAATTTAACAGATTTCTAATTTTTATATTCAATTAAAATTGTATTTTTTTTTTTTACTAATTCCTATATTATTTTAATGAATCATTTAAAAACCTATTTCAAATAAACAAAAGTAATAATACCAAACAAAATACTTTAACATCCCAACATAACATCATAATCATATTACAAATTATCCAATTAAAAGTATGAAGTTTCTCAAACCATTAATAACAAGTCAAATACGTTTTCATCAAGTTTTGATCACCATCAGTGTTTCATGTAAACTCAGAAAGACTTCTACTTGTTGGATGCTTGGCCCGAATTTGCTGCTTCTAAAGTATTCAATCTCTCTAAGCACTTGGCCAAAGTCGCCGATAAAGCTTCTTCTCGTTGTCTTGCCTCGTCAGCCACTTTCTTTGCCTCCTCGACGATCTTTTTTGCTTCCTCAATGATTTTTGCTTCCCTAATTGCAGCTTCTTCTCTTTCTTTTGCTAACTTTTCTTCAATCACCTTCATTTGTTCTTCATTGATAGTGGGGTATGAAGATGATACCGGGTTTGATTGGGAAGAATTATCTCCTACTATATCTCTATAGTGGATAGTGTTCCCAAATGAATAATCTCTTCCTTTAGATGGGCCACCACTTGCTTCAATCCACTTTATAGGATCAAACGAGCCTTTGGGGGTAGGGTTGCTATCATCCTGACTACGTGCCTCATAGTTTTCCTAAAAAATATCAATAATACCATAAATTGTAAGTATACATAATTCACAAGTAAAAATATATAACTACTAATTCAATTGCAAATGATTCCTAAATCCATTTTTCATAAACCAACGTCCCATCCAAACACACTGCAAAAGCTAAGCAGAATGAATCAAACAAAAATCATTTTAATTTCAAGAAAATGGTATTTCGGTTAATTTTCAGAAAATACACATAAAAAAGCTTACATACATAGAATCAAATACACATGTATTTGGACCGTATAATTTCTTTTTCACATTTTCATATGCTCTCCACAATAGTACATAATTGAATAAAGAGAAAATAACTATATCAGCCTATCAGCCATGTTATTCATGGATCAAAAATATTGAACTAGAATTCTTTCTTTGGGAAGATACTGATACAGTATACAATCGTCATTTCTAAACTTAAGGGCGTTTTTTAATCTATATTTTAGGTCAATTCGTGGCATTTCAATGTCACAAAAATAACATTTGATTTGAACGTTATTTTGATTTGAACAACTAAGTTAGTTGAGCCTTCATCAAGAATTTACGGTAGTATGCTTCAGGAGATTCAGCTAGCATTTCAAGAATTTCAGACTAAATCACAAATCAGGATTGCCAAGGATCAACGATGAAACTCGAAAAACCATCCATCTTAAGAATTAATCGTTCCCACTATGTCTAGAACTCAATAGTATAAAAATACTAGGAAATTAGCATGTGATACCAAATGCCAATGCATTACTAGCGTGAACACATCCAAACACCTAATAACAAAAAAACCACAACCTAAAATCTGAAAATACACATAAAAAAGCTTACATACATACAAAACACTTAAAATTAGAAATTTATCAAATTACCTTAACTTTTTTAGACCTTGAATCACAATATTCTCCTTCACCCCTTTGTATTTAAACCCAATTTTAAATTTTAACATATGAAAATTTTTTAACATTCGATAGGCATGTATTTATTTTAAATTTAGAAAGCTAGGCTTTGTATTTACTTTAAATTTTAACATATGAAAAAATAAATTCTATTTTAATAATAATATATATATAAATAAAATTATTAAATTTTCTAAATTTAGTTAATTCGATAAGAAAATTAATTTATTCAATTAGTAGGCATGTAACAATTTACTTCGAAATAAAACGTTGTTTGATCGAATCGAGCTCAAATTGATATATAAAACGAACTCAAACAAGATTCGACCAAATCGAGCTAAAATTGAACTCAAATAGTTTGAATTTACATAACTTATTATATGAATAATCCGATAAATTTAAGTCGAGTTTCAAATTTTAATAAATAAAGAATAGATAACGTTGAAATTTGATTTGATCCACGAATGACGAATCAATTCAAATATTTCCTAAAGTATGAATTTCGAATTAATTATCAGGTAGATCATTTTGAATCAATCAATACTCGAAACATATCTTTTTCATTAAATAAAAAACATATATTGTTAATACTTGATTTGATCCACGAATCTATTAACATAAATTTTCAAAGTATGAATTTTCGAATAAATGCTCAGGTGGATCGTTTTGATTGATTGACGAACACTTTGAACTAGTTATTATTATTTAATCCAAAAATGTAAATAGAGTCTCAAGTTTTGTTAAAGGAAAAATATATAATGTTGAAACTTATGTCCAATTCAAAATCGATCCAAATATTCTTTTAGAATAAGTATTATTCCGAATCAATTCTTAGGTAAATCATTTTAATTCAGTGAATACCCTCGAAATAAAAATATGTAATAAAGATTAATTTATTCATTCTATATAAAAATTTGAAATTTAAATTTGTTAAAAGAATAAAAAGTACAATGTTCGGTAAAAATCAGGTCAAAAAATGAATGACCGATCAGTGACCGATTACTTTTGATTCCCAAAATCAGTGACCGATTAGTGACCGATAAAATAGTGGTCGCAAAATCAGTGACCGTGGTATGCCGCATTTAAAAAATCTGTGACCGATTAGTGACTGATAGAAATCGGTCACAATATTAGTGACGATCAGTCACTGATTAAATTTTGGGTCAGAAAATTAGTGACCGACTAGTTATGGGTCACACAATTAGTGACTGATTTGTGACTGAAATTTATGCAGTCACTGATCGGTCACTAATTATTATATACATGTCATACCGGTCACTGATCGGTCACAAATCAGTGACCGATCAAGCGGTCACTGAAAATGGGTCACTAATTCTGTTTTTTTTTGGTAGTGTATTTACTTGCATGACCTTTGCAGATTTCACCCTATCTACACCTGGAGCCACTCCCCTAGTGGTCCTGCCACCATGCCGCAGAACGGGAGCTCGTGTGGAACCTTTTATTTCTGGCATAAGAGTGGTGGAACGTAACAAAATATTACGGCCGCCTAACATTAAGTGCCAAAGAAAATTGTGACAATTAATTTTGAAAAACTGCACGATTACTTATGCTGCAGTTCTAGTGACAATAACATAATTATCTTATAAGGTGGAAGTTGAGTAATTCTCATTATATATATGAGACATATTTGCAAGTAAAACCTCTTAATAATTACCTGAAAATGGATCCGTTCTATGCGGCAATACTTTCAGCCTCAGTTCTGTTGATGGGCCTGCCAATCGTCGGTTATTTGCCATTCATGGCAGGGAATTTATCCAAAAAATTCAGAAAATTGGAGCAGGTATTGTTTTATTTTCAAGAAGTTTCAGCACAATTTACATAAATCATGTTCAACTTCAAAAATTTGGTTATGAAAAAATCAGTTCTTAGAGAGGTCTAAGAGTCTATGTCAGTTACTGTTTGCTAGAACCCATTATGACAGCCAGCCCGGAGGTTGCTGTTTCGCTGTTCCAGTTTGGAATGGTGACCTACCTGGAATAGTGTTATAACGGCGTTCCCTTGCATGATAACGGCGGAACGTTCGACACAGGGTCGGGAACAGAAACAACATTCCCATGGCTCCGTCAATGCCGGGTTCATGAAAATCAAATCATCATTTCTCCTTTTTACTCCATTTTCCGTCTGAAAGCTTTTTATTTTTAATTAGTTTCTTTATTTATTATTTATAATTTATGTTTTATTTATTGTTGTTAGCATATAAATTACTTGATCAACAAATTATATGTATAAAAATTATAACTTGAACAACTTTTTTCTCTGAATAATTTTTTATTTAATAGTTATTAATTTTAATTATTTTAATAATATATCATTCATTTCTTTATGATATAATTAATACATCATAGATCCGGCCACGTCGAGTTGTATAATTTTGAAAACTATAAATTGATGTAAGTATTAATTTATAAATTAATAAAATTTAAATTTTTTTTTTTGAAAATTTTAAAATTTTGTGTTGTCATGATTTCGCGGATTTTTTCACAATGTTGCAAAGGTACTGAAACAGTGGCCTCCATTCCATTCCGACCGTCTAACCATGATACCAGGAACTGTATTCCCTTCTTTATAATGCTTCTGTTGTACCAACAGGTATACGGTCTGTGGCACCCGCATCGATAGGCATCAAATCCCCCGCACCATTTGTCCAATCCACACATGAAATAGAAGTTCATACATGAATCAAACCCGTGGCGAAGGGTGGCGAGATAAAATAAACTTGGCTAAGTAGGGCTAACCCTAAAAAAAAAAAAAAACAATTATAACAATGTAGTAAATTTAAAGCGGAAGCATAACTCATTTAATTTACATAATAGTCTCCAACAGAACACATAATTCAAGTAATCCATCCTGAAGCCTAGCTACACGGCTACCAAATATATACAATAATTCTCCAAAATAGTTTAATACATAATGAAGAGTATGAAAGCTAAACATGAAGCATGCTAGAACCGAAATAAAGAGTCCTAGAAGACTTTATTCCCCGCCTAGCAAATCTGCAAAAGACTAAAACAACGTGGGGGTCAGTCGAAAGACTGAGTAAGGGGCTTAATAAATATATGTCATGCACATGAAATCTGTAACTCCGAGTAATGTTTAGAATAACTCAAGTGAGAACTTTAGAGAAGGCATCGCTCGGAATTACGGATCTCAATTTATTACTTGACAAATCATAATGATTAAGTGGCCCGGCGAGAGGGCAATTCTCCAACCTTACTCCCAAAGTGTGTGCTTAAAACTTAGTTAAAGAGTTCATGCATAACATAACCATAATTCCATAATCATAATCATAATCATAACAAAATCATAATTTCCATCTTTCTTCCTCCGGCGCGGTAGAAGGGTTTGCAAAGCCCAAACCACCTCATGATACAATATTGAGATGGGGGATCATGACTCTTATCCGCTCCTTCAATGGGATATTCTCAAAGGGTACTATATACAATGGCTTATCCGATCGCCGATGCCGTACCGGTCTTCATTCACACATTTTCCATGGCCCAAATAACATGTGCATAATCTCGCAAAAATATTCTTTCATGAAAGCGTTTGAAAGTATTTGAAACCATGAATCATTTTCCCAAAATATAAGTATAAGTAGTACATTTTGGCTAAAATTATCGCACGAGATATTACGGGTTCTAGATAGTTAGAATAAAACCTCACCTTGACAAAAGAAAGGAGAAGAGAAGCCTAAGAACATTGCTCCTCAACAACGGGCTCGAACTCTGTGCAAGAAATATAAGTGTATGTGAGACTCAAGACTTATGAACCAAATAATTGACAAACGGCATGTTTATGAGATGTTATGATATGAGATTTAGATGATAATATGCTATGGTAATGTTCACGTATCGCATAAATGAATATGAAGCAAAATTCAAAAATTAGTGCCCAAATAATTACTCATGCATACGTGAAATAGGGCATGCAAAACAAATTCTAACTCTCAAACTCACACATATGGCGTGCGTACCTGAACGACGAAAACTCGGGGTGTCACAACCTCTCTTCCTTAAAAGAATCTGGTCCCCAGATTAACTGCTCAGTCGGGAATAACTCAGGATGAAACTTCTCCATCTTATCCTAGGTTTCCCATGTGGCTTCCTTGGTTTTATCACTCTGCCACAAAACCTTTACCAATGGGATCTGCCGGTTTCTCAACAGTTGAAATTTACTATCCAAAATTCTTACCGGCTTCTGAACAAAAGTTAAATCCGGTTGCAAATCTGCTTATTCAACCTCTTCAATGGGGAGAATCTCAGTCTCATCGGGATAGTACTTCCTTAACTGAGAAACATGGAAGGCATTATGAATCCAGGTCAAACTCGGCGGTAGGTCCAAGTGATAAGCTACTTCACCAATTTTCTCAAGAATCTAAAAATGGACCCAAATAACGAGGGTCAAGCTTCCCTCCTCTACCGATCTGAGCAAATCCCTTACGAGCAGACGCTTTCAAGAAAACCCGGTCTCCTATCTCAAACTGGAGATCTCTTTTTCGGTTATCGGCATAGCTCTTTTGTCGGTCTTGGGCAGCATTCATCCGTTATTGCACTAGTTGGACTTTCTCAATCATATCACGCACGACCTTAGAAGTTTTTTCCAATTTCTCACCCTTCTTAATGCCCTCTTCCTTAGTCCATTTCTACTCTTCAAGGTCAAAGAACAACGGGGATCGATATTTCCATCCATAGAGTACCTCATACGGAGCCATACCAATAGAAGCTTGGTAGTTATTGTTGTAGGCGAACTCAATCAAGTGTAACTGTTTCTCCCAATAAGTCTGATAATCCAAAGCACAAACCCGTAGTAGATCCTCAAGGTACTTAATCAACCTCTCAGACTGACCATCTGTTTGCAGATGTGAAGTGGTGCTGAACTTGAGCCTCGTACCCAAAATACCTTGCAATTCTTGCCATAACCTCGATGTAAACCTCGGATCCCTATCCAACACAATGCTAACCGGAATCCCGTGAAGTCAAACAATCTCTCTGTAATAAAGCTCGGCTAGCTTATTAATCTTATCAGACATCCAAACTGGAAGAAAATGAGCTGACTTAGTCAGGTGGTCAACGATTACCCAAATTCCATCGTAACCACCCTTTACTTTCGACAACCCAGATACAAAATCCATCGTTACTTGCTCTCATTTCTATTCAAGGATAGGTAATAGCTGTAGAAGACCTCCGGGCTTTTGATGCTCGGCTTTCACCATCTGACAAGTCTTGCAATGTTTCACATACTCGGTGACATCTTTCTTCAACCCATACCACCAATAATACTGCTTCAAATCCTTGTACATCTTATTACCTCTCGGGTTGATAGAGTAAGCCGATCTGTGAGCCTCTTCGAGCAACACCCGTTTTAACTCTTCGGGTACAAAAACTCTGTTCTTGAATCTGGGTAAAACCCATCTCATCAAAACCAAAGGGACACTCCGGATCGGCTCTCGCCTTTGTAACCAATTTCTGAACTTCCGAATCCTTAGTCCGAGCCTCAAACAGTCGGTGCTTCAACTCTGGTTGAATGACGATATTAGCCACACGAGCCCTCATAACAATAGGTTCACTTCCACTTCCTTCTGCCACTTACAAATTCGATACACTAGTCTTCCTACTAAGTGCATCGGCGACTATCTTGGCTTTGCTCGGATGATACTTGATCACACAATCATAATCCTCAAGAAGCTCTATCCAACGTCTTTGTCTGAGATTCAACTCCTTCTGAGTGAACAACTATTGAAGACTCTTATGGTCGGTGAAAATCTCGAAAGAAAACCCATACAAGTAATGCCTCCACTTACCAAGAGCAAAGATCATGGCGGCGAGTTCCAATCCTTCCTTCAATGCGTCCCAATACACTGCATAACCCTCAGAGCCTTCAGGAAGTGTTAAGACCGGGGCAGTAGTTAATTTTTCCTTCAAGAGATTGAAACTCTCGTCGCATGCCTCATCCCACACAAATAACACCTCTTTCTTAGTCAATCGGGTTAAAGGAGCGGTGATGTTCGAGAAGTCCTTCACGAATCTTCTATAATATACGGTTAAACCCAAGAAACTTCGAATTTTCGAGGCATTTTTTGGCTTCTCCCACTTGGACACGGTCTCAATCTTTGCATGATCAACTTCAACTCCCTTCTCGGAGATAATGTGACCCAAGAACGAAACCCTATCGATCCAAAAATCACATTTGCTGAATTTTGCAAATAACTAATTATCCTTGAGCGTTTGTAAGACAAGCTTAAGGTGTCTCGCATGCTCCTCGGTGGACTTCGAATACACTAGAATATCGTCAATGAAGATAACCACGAACTTGTCGAGAAAAGGCCTGAATATTCTGTGCGTCATATCCATAAAAGTTACGGGGAATTAGTTAAACCAAAATGCATTACTAAGAACTCATAATACCTGTACCGAGTGTTAAAACCTTATCTTTGGGATGTCCTCTTCTCGGATTCGCAACTGATAATATCCCTGCCGCAAGTCAAGCTTAGAATTTACCTTTGAGCCTGAAGTATATCGAATAACTCCTCGATATGTGGGAGGGGATATTTGTTCTTGACCGTCATCCGATTCAATTCTCTGTAATCGATACACATCATCAAAGTCCCATCTTTCTTCTTAACAAATAGGACCGGTGCTCCCCAAGGAGATGAACTCGGATGAATGTACCCGCTAGACATAAGCTCTTCGAGTTGTTTCTTCAACTCTTTTAACTCAGCAGGAGCCATTCTATAAGGTGTTTTAGAAAATGGCTCATCGTCCGGATACAAGTCGATTACAATCTCGACTTCCCTTTCTGGAGGTAAAGACCCCAATCTCTCCGGGAAAACCTCAAGAAAATCCTTCACTACTTCTGTCTCCTCAAGTTTAGCCTAATCTTTTGGCTTGTTAAGGGGATAGGCTATAAAACCCTAAGCACCATCACGAACCATCTTGTAAGCCTCGTTGAAAGATAACAAAGGTAGAGTCTTTGAACCAAAACCCACGAAAACCTTTGAACCCAACTGGACTCTCTTAGCTCGATAATCAACCACTGCAGAGAATTTATAGAGCCAATATATACCCAGAAATACACCATACCGACTCATAGGCATCTCAATGAAGTCCGTTGGAAAGTCACGACCCTCAATGCTCACTGGTACTCCCTTAAACACCCGATCAAAAACAAGGCTCCTCCCCACCAGGGAACTAATCATATAGCAAGCAGAAGTACACACAGTAGGTAAACACATAGAAACAGCTATGCCACGATAAAGAAAAGAATGTGTAGCTCCAGGATCAAATAATGCATGAATGCTCGTGCTATGAATGTATATTGTACCTTCCACTACGGCAGCGGGATCAATCTCGGCATCCTGCTCCTCGCCATCAATGGTATAAGCTTGAGCACGGACCAACTATCTCTGTCCTCTGTTCGCTCATCCCTTGAATTTAGCACACCCGGCCATCTGATGATCCATCGCCCCACATATCAACCAAGCCCCAAGTCGGCGGCGATAAGTTTCCCAAGTGTGTAGGGCCTCCAAAATGGATGCATGGCTTGGATTGATGCGGCGGTAAAGGTGCTTGAGGTGATGATATTATTGGCCCCGCCATTCGGGGTTTCTTCCCTGGACCCTTAGCAAATGGAACCTTAGCGGGTGGTGCTATCGGATAAGCAGGCCTCTTCAAACTGGACCCCAAACCTTATCCCGATTGATAGGATCGAGGAACGGGATCTTTCTTCTTATACTTCTCTTCTTAGATAAGGGCACGTTAAACCGTATCGACGAATGACTTGAAATTGTGCCCGGTTTGTCCATGCCTTAAGTCCTCCCTTAGCCCGGTAATAAACTTCCTCGCCTTCCTCTTCTCATCTCTTGTGACTTGTAGAGCATACTTCCCAAGTGTATTAAAAATGGCCAAGTATTGTGCTACCGTTCGGCCTCCCTGCTTGAGATCCATAAATTCTTGTTCCTTTCTTTCTCGGACACCCTCGAGAACAAAGGCCTCCCAAAACTCTCTTTTGAAAACATCCCATGTAACCTCTTCCCCGACAACCTCTAGCTTCTCTCAAGTTCTCTCCCACCAATCAAAGGCTTCTCCGTCCTATTGAAAGATAGCAAATTGAGCCCGTTCAAGTGTAGTGAATGGGTGAATAGTATAGATCCTCTCTAAACGGGATAACCAATCTTCTGCCACGACATCATCCGTGGTACCTGCAAATCTCGGGGGATTGTAACTGAGAAAAATCCCATGAGAGTCTCTAACCGGTGGTGGTGGTGGTGGTTGAGGTGGGGGAGCTTGAGTCCTTCTCTGTTCTGCGTAATTATAAACGGCCTCCATAAAGCCCTCCATACTCATAGGAGGTGGTGGTTGTGGTTGATGGTGTCGAGGAGGTGATGGGGATCTTCTATCCCGATGTGCGGGTCATCCACGAGCCATCTACAATTAAACATTAAGAAATACATGCCAGGGTTAAACAATTATCCATGAAGTGCAAGAAAATTTTGAGTAATATTCAAGAAGTAATCAAATAACAATGCAAGACTTCCAAATTGACAATTAGTTCCTAAGCGCCACGACCTAAACTGACAAGACACGACTCAAGAGCCTGGTTTTGCAACCTAGGCTCTGATACTACCTTAGGAGTGTGGCACCGGCATCGATAGGCACCACATCTCCCGCACCATTTATCCAATCCATGCATGAAATAAAAGTTTATACTTGAATCAAACGCGTGGCGAACGGGTGCCAAGATAAAATAAACCTGGCTAAATGGGGCTAACCCCAAAAAAAAAAAAAACAATTATAACAATGTAGTAAATTAAAGCGGAAGCATAACTCATTTAATTTACATAACAATCTCCAACGAAACACATAATTCAAGTAATCCATCCTGAAGCCTACACGGCTACCAAATATATACAATAATTCTCCAAAATAGTTTAATACATAATGAAGAGTATGAAAGCTAAACATGAAGCATGCTAGAACCGAAATAAAGAGTCCTAGAAGACTTTATTCCCCGCCTAGCAAATCTGCAAAAAAATAAAACAACGTGGGGGTCAGTCGAAAGATTGAGTAAGGGGCTTAATAAATATATATCAAGCACATGAAATCTGTAACTCCGAGTAATGTTTAGAATAACTCAATTGAGAAGTTTAGAGAAGGCATCGTTCAGAATTACGGATATCAATTTATTACTTGACAAATCATAATCATTAAGTGGCCCGGCGAGAGGGCAATTCTCCAACCTTACTCCCAAAGTGTGTGCTTAAAACTTAGTTAAAGAGTTCATGCATAACATAACCATAATTCCATAATCATAATCATAACAAAATCATAATTTCCATCCTTCTTCCTCCGGGGCGGTAGAAGGGTTTGCAAAGCCTAAACCACCTCATGATACAATATTGAGACGGGGGATCATGACTCCTACCCGCTCCTTCGATGGTATATTCTCAAAGGGTACTATATGCAATGGCTTATCCGATAGCCCGATGCAGTACCGGTCTCCATTCACACATTTTCCATGGCCCAAATAACATGTACATAATCTCGCCAAAATATTCTTTCATGAAAGCGTTTGAAAGTATTTGAAACCATGAATCATTTTCCCAAAATATAAGTATAAGTAGTACATTTTGGCTAAAATTGTCGCACGAGATATTACGGGTTCTAGATAGCTAGAATAAAACCTCACCTTGATAAAAGAAAGGAGAAGAGAAGCCTAAGGACCTTGCTCCTCAACAATGGGCACAAACTCTGTGCAAGAAATACAAGTGTACATGAGACTCAAGACTTATGAACCAAATAATCAACGAACGGCATATTTATGAGATGTTATGATATGAGATTTAGATGATAATATGCTATGGTAATCTTCACGTATTGCATAAACGAATATGAAGCAAAATTCGAAAATTAAAGGCCAAATAATTACTCACGTTTACGTGAAAATAGGGTATGCAAAATAAATTCTAACTCTCAAACTCACACGTATGGCGCGCGTACTTGAAAGGCGAAAACTCGGGGTGTCACATGGTCCGATCTACAAGCTCAATCTCGGCAAGAAACTTTTTGTTGTAATTAACTCCCCTTTTCTAGCAAAAGAAGTGCTTCGCTATAACGACGCCATCTTTTCCTATCGTGATGCTTTTGTTGCATCTGTGGTCTAGCTATGGCCGAAACAACATGGCTTGGGCCAATAACTATACCTACTGGCGTTCTATGTGCAAATTATTTGCTCACGAGATGATGAGTAACGCAATCCTCTATGTGTCCTATGGTCTTCAAAGAGTGGAAGTTAGAAAAACTATTCAAAGGGTCTATTACGAGAGCGTCGAAAAGCCCGTTAAAATCGTAGAATTAGCTTTCCAAACTCTAGTAAATGTCATAATAAACATGGTGTGGGGCGAAACGGTATGAGGAGAAGATAAAGAAAGGGTGGGAATGGAATTTTGGGCTGGTGCTTATTCCCCCATGGCACACCCAGAATATGGGGCCAAAAATTGCAGAGGAGCGGGATCCGAAGCGGTGGCTGCTACAAGAATGGAAATTCCCGATTTGTGGATCTCTCTCTAAATAATAAAATAGAGAAAGAAGGTTCTCAATTGCATTGACAAAAGGGTCGAGATCTGTATAGATATCATCATCTACATCCAGAAAGCCGTATGCTTTGGAAGAAGCTTGTACAGTTTGGGCCATCCCACAGCTTCGCCAGATCGCTTAGCCTTTCAGATCAATCGAAAACTCCAGAGTAGATCTTCCTAGGGTTCAAAGCAAAAAAGACCCTCTGAATCCCCCCTTTGCCCGGGTCTTTCTCGCCGTCCCGAGGCAGCAGGATGTATAGTATAGGGCCCCCTATTTTCTCTTCTCCCTCGGCCTCGGATCCAATCGTTTCGGCCCTCTCCTAGATTTGTTGATCTTTCAATCTGCTCGACGATCGGGAGAAGCAAAATAAAATCAAGATTTGGCTGGCTTCAGACTAGAAACTGAAGATCTGGTAAAGTGTGAGTCCGACGAGTTGAGTTATAATAATTCATGAAAATTTACAAAACGATTCCCCCTGATACGGGATCAACAACAAGATGTGAAGATTATGGATGTACTTGGAAAGCCGAATATTTCTGATTTTTATCCAGTTCTTGCCCGATTTGACATTCAATGAGTAAGAAAGGGGACAGAGGGTTATGTGCAATTAGTGGAGAGGATTTTTGAGAGTGTTATAGCTAAACATGAGAAAAATTGATATTTGGAGAAATCGAGAATAAGGGAAAGAAGGATTTTCTGACAATCCTGTTGGAGCTTAAGGAGAAACAAGATACAGAAGTATCCATCAGTGAGACACAAATCAAAGCTATATTGTTGGTAAGCTTGATTCACTTTTGGTCTGGTAAATCGGGTAAATAATATATAGATCCCAAATTAATATAAAACTAATTGTTGGCGAACATAAAAAAATTCTAGTTCAAATCCCATTCAATTGAACTCAATCAATTATATTGTAACTATAAAAATTTCATCTATAATTGCACTAGTTCGGACAAATCAGGTTCAGGCTAGAATTACCCGTGAATGGGGTGTGCTCTGAGTCAAGCTGGCTTGTGAGCCGCACGAGCCAAGCTCAAGTTGGCTCAACTCGAACTCGGGTGATGTCAAACTCAAACAGAGCTCAAGTCGTATGTCAAGCTGAACTCAATCCTATATCTTTGAGTCTCGAGGCTTGCGAGCTAATATATATATGTATATATATATTATAATGTTTAATAATTATATATATAAATATACAGTAAATTAATATACATTTATATAATTTAGTAATACTAGATATATGATATATTATATATTTTTATCTACTTATTTTGATAATAAATATGATTTAATAATATTGCAATTCAATAATTACAACAATATATCATTATATACAATACTACTAACATACTACTATGATAATATATAATATTTATCCAAACAAATAATTTAATAAAAATAGATTCAATCTACTATGATAAATAATTAATTACATAAGTATGTATCTTAATAAAATATTAATTAATAATTTGTCTGATATAATTATAAGATACATAAAATAATTTATACTACATTATATATTATCTATAATACATGTGTGATCCTTACTAAATTTTGTTTCATAATATTTATTAATAATATATTATTTTACAATAATACATTAGTCCATATAATATTACTAATACAAAAACATATTCATAAATTATTTACACAAATATTTAATTTAAAATATTAAATATTAAATATCAAATACCATAATAACTAATTAATAACATGAATATATGTCTTAATGAAATATTAGTTAATAATTTTTATTATATGTAATTGCATGATTTATAGTTTTATTATAATATAATTAATAATATTCATACATAATCTAAAATATCAAGTAAATATATATTATGATTATAATTTATTAATAATGATATAAAACTTCAAAATATTAGTGACTATATATTATGTATCTTAATATCTTTGTTATTATTTAATATTATTCTTCAATGAGGGCTAAAAAATTTTCAACAAAAATTTGTCGGTTTGTCAAGTCCAACTCAAGCCCTAAAAAATAAGTTTGACAAGCTCAAGCTATGTAAATAATTTTCAAGCTTAAGCTGAAGTTGGATTTTTTTGACCAAACTCGACTCGAGATGTACTGTAATGCCCCGTCTTCCGGAACAGGTAAACGTGTGTCAACGTTCGAGAGTTATGTTCTGTTCGTTCGTTGTATTAATTTCCAACTACTTGTCCTTGATTGTCAAATTTTCAAAATATGATTACCTAAGTGAATTTATTTGGATTTAAATATTATTAATTCAAGAGTATGATCACTTAATTGCATAAACCTTATAACTTGAGGATTAAATTTTAAATTTCCTTCTTAAAGTCAAGGAATAACTTTATGACTCATTCATTTTAATTAATGTTTGTATGCTCTTTATAAAATATCATAACCTTCCATTTTATTCAATGAATTTCAAGAATACACAAAAGCCATTCTCCTTCTTCCTCCTTGCTTCCTTCATACACGATCCACCCTCCACACTCACAGACCATCACTTCAATTCAAGTTCTTCTAAAATTCAAGGTGAATTTCATGTTATTCACATGCATAACCTTATCTTTGTGATTTAATTCCCTTTATTGCATGAGTTTGCATGCATATGCATGAATATGTTGCCATGGAAGCTAGGTTATGGAGAATTACATAGCAAAGCATGTTAGTTTTAGAGTATTCTCCAATTTGAATCTCGTAAAAATCATTTCTGAGGAGGGAGATATGATCGATCCAAAATTGTGTCGCCAATCTGTCGAAAATCTGCATTCTCCCAACTTTGCACCTATGTCATTTTTGATCCACTTCGAACTAAAATTTGAGCCAAATATAGTTGGAAAGCCTTATTTGTCTACTTTCATTTCAAACAAACAAAACCTAATTCCGACTTCTCAAACTTAAGATATACCCAATTGTTTACAAATTGCGCTTTTGGGGAAAACTGTCAGCTTTTGCTAAGTTTTGCCCAAATGCCCGTTTCTTACCTTTTTCATCGTTTTTTCCCATTTATTGAACCTCATGTATGCTATATTCTTTAATTCAAGTGTAAGTGCTCTTATATAAGTATATCGTTTTACGAAAGTTGCATGAAAGACGTCTAAACTTTCCCTAAATGATCTTCAATGTGAAAGTTAATTCCTAAAGTGCCATGATTGCTCATATTGGTCATTCCTTGCATAATTATAATCTTGTTGCATATAAATCTATACTTATATAATTTCAAGACATTGTTTTGAATTGCCGAGCGTCTCTAGTTGTTTCTTTTAAGCCTAATGTCGACCATAATCGTGTCTTTTGTTCAGGTGATCCTCCCGAGGACCCGGTGGTTTAGATACATATCTTGTTTTGGTTCTCTTTTGTCGATGTAATCAAGGTGAGGTTATTCTCTTGTTGTAATTGTTAAGTCCATTTTTCGAGCTTGTTTTAACTAAAAAGTGAAAATGTTATTGCATATTTTTTAGCCTAAATGCGACATTTATGATCCCTTTTCAGGTACAAACGATCATTGAGCCAAGATGTACGAAGAACGAGATAAGAATGAGATAAAATAGACTTAGAGGAGCTGTTGTGCCCAAGGCCGTGACCGCTACCCTCAAAGTCGAAACTTGGCCAAAATGAGGTCACGGACGCGACCTCTACAAAGTTAGAAAATGTCGCGGCTGCGACCTATATCTCGAAACCTGGCCAAAATAAGGTCGCGGGCCGACCTCATCCAGTTGTTTTCCTATCGCGGGCGCAATGTATTTTTTGATCAATTTTTGCCAAACGTATAAGCCAAAAGTTGAAACATGGCAAAAATAAGGTCTCGACCGTGACCCAATTCAGTTATTTTTTGGTCACGGCCGCGACCCCTGAAGAAAACGCGTTGATAATTTTATTAGTTGGTCCCGGGCGTGACCGTTTCCTGCACATTTCTGATCGCGATCGTGACCCTTTGCAGGCATGATTTTTCAAATCTGATAGGGGCAGTTTTCAGCAGTTGAGGTCAAGGAGTATAAAAGGAAAGCTCTTCTATACCACATACACGGAGAAAACGCAGAAAAGTGACAGTTTTTGGAGATGGAGATTTCTGGAGGAAGTTCATGAAAACAAGAGTCAACGATTCCAACAAGATTATTTCTACTTCAAATATTACGGTTTCTTTTGACCAATTGTTTTTTATTTCAGTTGTTGTTATGAATTTTATAGAAGTTTTACTAGGATTTGAATGCTTTTGAATGTTGTTATTTTTCTCAGAATTGTTTTCGTACTTATTTCTATCTTTGAAATGAAGGATCTTTATTTAATTAGCATGGATCTGAGTTATCTTATGAGTAGCTAATTCGTTAAGGCATGGGAATGATAATATGTTTGCTAGGTGTTTGAATAAATACCTGAACAAGTGAATTATCCCTTTTAAATTTATGAAAACATGGTCAAAATAGTATGTGAAGGTTTTGCCGTCCTTAGTATAATCCGTAGTCACTACTTTATCGAAAGATCCGTAGTAAAGTAGATGTTTTCATAAAAGTTGGACTTAAAGAACTAAAGAAATTTAATCTTATTCCAGCTATTTTTGTATCTCTTAAATTATGCCGAGCCGCTGAATTAAGAGCTACACTTGTCTTGTTTTATTGGTTAAATTTAATTGTCAGATAATTGTGAAAACTTTTCTGAATTGGGTTTGACATGTACTTAGGATTCGAGAGAACCTAAGATATAATTTTGTGGCAAGATTAAAGGGGTAAATTCATGAATTTAAGGCATTGTGAGAACTTTAGTTGCATATGTCATTCCCTAGCCTATTCCTTATCTTTTGTTAGTGAATTGTTTATTTTCTGACCTTTATAGTTTTTTTGTATTTGTTAGTAATAACTTCTCAACTAGTAATTATTCTGGTCTATCGATTAGAGAACGGTATAATATTAGTACTTGATTCCCCTTCCTCGTGGGTACGACCCCTCGTGCTACAATTCACCGTTAGCTTGCACTTGGGCTTTTAAAAAGAATGAAATATCTTTATCAAGTTTTTGGCGCCGGGGAAGGCGTTGAATCAATATCAATTCTAATACTTATATTTAGTGGTTTAGACTAATTCTTATTATTATTAGTATATTTTTATTTGAAGCTTGATCTAGTGAAATATTTTTACAGGCAATTCGTGCATGAGAAGAACTCAAAGCTTAGACACTCTTGATTACACTCTGGAAATCGAGAGGAGGCTACGAGCAATCAGGCGGGAACGTAAGCAAGAAAGACTTTCATCACTGAAAACAATGGTTGATGATGAGAATAACGGGAATAATGGGAGACCTCGAAACCGAAACAATGATGAACCTAGAGTCCCACAACTAACACTCAAGGACTACAACATGCAAAATGTTGGGATAATCCAGAACAACCTAGTTCACCCCCTCATTGCAGCAAATAACTTTGAAATCAAGCTATCCACCATTAGTTTACTGCAACAAAGTCAGTTTGGAGGCCTTGCCACTAAAGATCCAGCCGCTCATTTATCTTATTTGCTTGAAGTATGTTCAACATTTAAGATAAATAATGTATCGAATGATGCAATTAGGGTCAGGCTATTTCTCTTCTCTTTGAGGGATAAGACACGTGCTTGGGTGGGCACTCTTGTAACTGAGACTCTTCAGAGTTGGGAAGCTTTATCCCAAGCATTTCTGGCAAAGTATTTTTCTCCTATCAAGACTATGAGATACAGAAATGACATCACTTCACTTAAGCAGTTTGATGGGGAGTCCGTATACGAAGTATGGAAGAGGTTCAAGGATCTACAAAGGAAGTGCCCACATCATCACCTTCCAACTTGGCTTATTGTGCAGACTTTTTATAATGGGATGACTCAGAACATTAGAGTGATGGTAGATGCAGCATCCGGAGGAGCGTTGATGGTAAAAGCTGAGGACGAAGCTCTTTAACTATTGAAGAATATGGCAACCAACGACAATTGGAATTATGAGAGGACTACTCATCAACCCATCAAGGCGGTAGCGGGAGTGTTGGAATTAGATGAGCTAACAACAATTAATACTAAGTTTGAAGCAATGAACAGGAAACTGGATCAGTTAATGGTGAATGCTGTCGGGACATCATCCACACCACCCTCTACTCAGGTAACTTATAAGATATGTAGTGGTCCACATGTTTTTAATACTTGTCCTCATTCCAATGCAGGTGGACAGGTTAGAGTCGGCCAAGAGCAAGTCAGTTAGGTGAACAACCAGAGACCGGTGAACAACCCTTACTCCAACACTTATAATCTAGGGTGGAAGAATCATCCTCATTTCTCCTGGTCCAACAATCAAGGGAATCAACCAAGACAGAATTTTCAGCCTAGGCCTCAAGGCCAATTTCAAGGACCACCTCAACAAGTCCATAATCAGAATGTATCCATGCCTCCACAGCAAACATCACAGCCCGATCAACGACAAGGGTGGGAGACAGCTTTAGAAAAATTTATCACACTGACTACAGACAAATTTCAGAAGATTGAAACCCAATTGGAGCATGTGATAAACCACAAACGAAACATGGATATGTAGATTGGACAACTTGAGGGTTCCTCAAATTCTAGACCACAAGGAGCATTGCCGAGCAAGACGAAAACCAACCCCAAAGAGCAATGTAAAGCTATCACCCTAAGGAGTGGGAAAGAATATGAAGGACCAAAAATGCAAGAAGAAATCGAGGTGAGAGATGAGGAGAAGATGGAGAAAAAAGAAGAAACAGAGAAGGAAACCGATTTGAACAAAAAGGAAGAGCTCCCTTCACAGCCAAAGGTGTATGTGGCACCAAAACCTTATGTGCCACCCATCCCATTTCCACAAAGATTGCAGAAATAAAAGTTGGAAAAACAGTTTGAGAAATTTCTGAATATCTTCAAGGAGTTGTATATAAATATACCCTTTGCTGAGGCCTTACTCAAATGCCTACCTATGTGAAATTTCTGAAGGAGATTCTCTCGAACAAAAGGAAGCTAAAGGAGTATTCCACTATCGCTCTTACAGAGGAGTGCAGCGCAATATTGCAACATAAGCTTCCCCCGAAGCTTAAAGATCCAGGGAGTTTCTCTATACCCTGCACTATTGGTAGTTTAAATTTTAATAGATCATTATGTGATCTTCGAGCTAGTGTTAGTCTAATGCCATTGCCCATTTGCAGGAAACTAGGTCTGGATGCGTTGAAGGCCACCACCATAACATTACAGCTAGCTGACTGATCGGTAAAATACCCAACCGGAGTTTTGTAGAATGCCTTGGTCAGAGTCGGGAAGTTCTACCTCGCGGTAGACTTTATTATCTCGGATATGGAGGAAGGTAGAGAAATGCCTTTGATTCTTGGAAGGCACTTCCTTGCCACAGCCGGGGCTCTTATAGATGTTAAGAATGGATTCCTAATTTTTAGAGTAGGAGAAGAAAAAGTGGAGTTCAATCTATTCAAGACGGTCAAAGGAGCTGAATTGGATGCAAAGTATTATATGGTAGACACAATAGAGGGAGAGAAGCTAATTGATACTCAAAAAGAGGACCCGTTGGAGCTTTGTTTGTATGGCTTGGAAGGAATGGTGGAGGGTGAGGAAATCTTAGAGGAATTGGCAGCCTACACAAAAGCATTAGAGGCAAACCCATTTGTTCCCTTCCGATAAAGGCTCGTATATGAGGAGTTGGGGACAGGTAAGCCCACTCCTCCTCCATCATTTGTTAAGGCTCCCACTGTTGAGTTGAAACCCCTCCCCAACCATTTAATGTATGCTTGAAAATGATACGCTGCCTGTGATTATTTCATCTAGTTTATTTGATGCACAACTAGATAGTTTTTGAGGGTGTTGAGGGAGCATAAAAGAGCCATAGGTTGGACTATTGCTGATATTAAATGAATTAAGTCCTTCGATTTGCATACATAGGATATTAATGGAGGACGACCATAAACCCTGAATAGAGCATCAACGTAGATTGAATTCAAATATGAAAGAGGTAGTTTGGGTTGAAGTGATTAAGCTATTAGATGTCGGGATCATTTATCCTATCTCGGATAGCAAATGAATTAGTCTGGTACAAGTGGTACCTAAGAAAGGGGGGATGACGGTAGTTAAAAATGAGAATAATGAACCAATCCCTATAGGACGGTTACGGGGTGGAGGGTGTGTATAGACTATAAGAAACTGAACAATGCCACCCGTACGGACCACTTTCCTTTGCCCTTCATTGATCAAATGTTAGAAAGATTAGCCAGACACTCATATTATTGCTTCTTAGATGGATATTCGGGGTATAATCAAATAGCCATAGCACCGGAGGATCAGAAGAAGTGCACTTTTACTTGTCGTTATGGCACCTTTGATTATAGGAGAATGTCTTTTGGGTTATGTAATGCTCCAACCACATTTCAGAGATGTATGATGGCCATTTTTTCTGATTTCATAGAGAGAACAATGGAAATATTTATGCATGATTTCTCTATTTTTAGCTATTCATTTGATTCTTGTCTATTGCATCTAATCCGAGTTTTGCAGCGTTGTGAGGAGACTAACTTAGTGTTAAATTGGAAGAAGTGTCATTTCATGGTAAGAGAAGGCATAGTGTTAGTACACAAGATTTCAGAAAAGGGCATTGAAGTGGACCGGGCAAAGATTGATATGATTCCTAAGCTACCACCATCGACGCATGTTAAGGGAGTACGGAGTTTCCTTGGTCATGCCGGGTTTTATCTCCTGTTTATCAAGGATTTCTCCAAAATTACTTTACCGCTTTGCAAGCTTTTAAAGAAAGATAGTGAATTTGAATTTAATGATAATTGTTTGCTTGCATTTGACAAGTTGAAGAAGGAGCTTACATCGGCTCCAATAATGGTGGCACCAGACTAGAATATCCCGTTCGAATTGATGTGTGATGCAAGTGATCTAGCTATAGGAGCTGTGCTTGGACAAAAATGGGATAAGCGTTTACACGTTATTGATTATGCTACTAAAACACTTAATGACGCACGGTTTAATTATGCCACCACTAAAAAAGAACTTTTGGCTATTGTATTTGCTTTTGACAAGTTCCGTTCTTATTTGATAGGTTCGAAAACCATGGTGTACACAGACCATGTGACGATCAAATACTTGCTAGCCAAAAAGGACTCAAAGCCTCGCTTGATTATATGGATTCTTCTGCCCCAAGAATTTGACTTGGAAATTAGGGATAAGAAGGGGTCAGAAAACGTGGTGGTGGATCATTTGTCAAGGCTGGAGTTTGGTGATGAGATTGATAAGAATTGAGGAGACAATTTTTGAGAAATTTTCGGACAAGCAGCTATTTGTCCAAGCTTCATCAATCCCGTGGTTCGTAGATTATGTTAACTATCTAGTCAATGGAGTACTTCCCCCGGAGTTGAACTATCATTAGAAAAGGAAGTTCTTCGCAGATGTGAGGCATCATTTTTGGGAGGAGCCTCTTCTTTTCAAAATTGTTCGGATGGCTTAGTGAGACGTTGCGTGCCTCAGGATGAAGTAGAGGAAATTCTAAAATAATGCCATGCAAGTCCATATGGGGGACACGCGAGTACTAGCAAGACCACCGCCAAAGTACTCCAATACAGGTTTTGGTGGCCAACATTGTTCCATGATGCCCATGGGTTTGTGGTGAAATACGATAAGTGCCAAAGGACGGGAACAATCGGCAGACAAGATGAAATACCCCTTTGATATATTTTGGAAATTGAGCTATTTGACTTGTGGGGGATTGACTTTATGGGACCTTTCCCATTCTCACACGGGAACCAGTACATTCTAGTGGTGGTGGACTACATTTCGAAGTGGGTAGGGTAATGGCGAGTCCTACCAATGATTCTCCGGTGATCAAATTCCTAAGGAAAATATCTTTAATAGGTTTGGGGTACCAAGGCCCTTAATAAGTGACGGGGGAACCCATTGCTGCAACAAGCCACTCGAAACCTTATTGAAGAAGTACGGACTGCACCACCGAGTGGCTACCCCTTACCACCCGCAGTCTAGTGGTCAAGTTGAGATCTCCAACCGGGAAATAAAGCAAATTTTGGAGAAAATTGTCAATGCCTCACCCAAGGATTGGTTGTTAAAGTCGGATGATGCATTATAGGCATATAGGATAGCTTTCAAGACACCAATTGGGATGTCTTCTTATAGGCTAGTTTATGGGAAAACATGTCATCTACTTGTGGAACTCGAGCATAAGACTTATTGGGTAATTAAAGCACTTAACTTTGACTATAAGACGGCCAAAGAGAAACGAGTACTGCAGCTACATGAGTTGGAAGAGTTTAGGATGAATGCTAACGAGAATGCAAGAGTGTACAAGGAGAGGACTAAGAAATGGCATGAAAAGTAAATCTGACCTAAGAGTTTTGAAGTTGGGTAACTAGTCTTGCTCTTCAACTCAAGACTTAAGCTATTTCCGAGAAAGCTAAAGTCAAGGTGGTCTGGACCATCCCGAGTCCTCAAGGTCCTATCGAATGGAGCGGTTGAAGTAGGAAGTCAGGCAACAGGTTCTTTCGTGGTTAATGGTCAAAGGCTCAAGCCTTACTCTGTGGGAGACCCCATAGATAAGCACGCTTCGTGTGTGTTGAGCATTCCGGGTATCTAAACAAAAGGGTGACTTAGTCAAGCTAAAGACTATAAACCAGAACTATTTTACTTGCTTTCTTTTCTTTTGTTTCCTTTGTTGTTCTTGTTGGTAGTTGTTGACTTTCGCTCTTTTTCATGTGCAGATTAGTTGGTGTGCAAGTTGGGATAGCTTGACAAGAGTTGGTCATCAATGAGGTCCATTTAAATTTTGTTATGTCATGATCAATTGATATGCATGTGATTTGGTGTAATGTGCTAAGTCAGCAAGTCTTTTGTAGGGGAAGTTGTGTATTTGAGAAGATATGATTTGGTGATTTGTGTGAACACTTGAGAATGATGTTAAAAACCGACATACTATGGTGATTGTTGAATTCATGAGTTGCATGCTTGATTAGATGTCAATCTGATTAAATGTCGGTTTATGATGTGTCTAGTTTAGCCTTGTTATGTGTTGATGGTGTTTTGGGGTGAAAATGAGGATAAACTAAAGACTTTTTTGGAAAATCTCCGCATAAGGTTGCGACCACGACTAAATTTGAAGAGAAAAAGGTCGCAGCCACAAAACAAAAGTCGAAAGTTGGGTAAAATTGGGTCGTAGCCACGACCTAGTCAGTACTGATTTCATTCGTGACCACGACCATCCCTAAATACTGAACATAAGTCGAAAGTAGCTTAAAATTGGGTCGCGACCGTAACTCAATTTGAACTAATCCCGATCGCGGCCACGACCATGCTAAAATTCGGGCTTTAAGTTAGACCCAGCAGAACTTTTAAACACATTGCACAAACTCATAACACAAAACGAGAACCCTAGGCGGCGAATTTTAGAATTCCAGCATTACCTTCGTTTTTCTCAATCAAATCTTCAAGGTAAGATCTTAGAACACTTCCCTCTTGAGCATTCATAAATATTTAGAATTTTAGGGTATATTTTCCACCTTTCCCCCAAGTATGAACTTGAAACCCTAGGTTTAAAGATTCGATCTGTCAGTTGAATTTGGGCTTGAGTTGATGAATAATCTTGTTTTTAGTATTTCTAACCTAAGAGAATTCATTTAGGTAGTTGTTAAACAATATGCTAGTCCAAATTTCAATCTTTCTCCCCACTCCTAGGCTTGGTCGAAATTCTGCAAATTTTTGGGGTTAATTGATGTTAATGTCATTTGTTAGGAAGGGTTAGTTGTTAGATTTGTTGTGTTGGGATTAAACATTGAAAATTTTGGCAAATAATCTCAGCTCTTAGAACCGCACGCCAAGTGTTCGACATAAGTCCTAGGTAAATAATTTGTGCCAAATGTGCTTAATTGTGTGTGATTGTTTATTATTAGGTAAAATGGCCCCCAAAAAAGCTATAAAAATAGGTGCCTCATCATCCGGGGTGGCACAAGTGGCACAAGAAAATCCCAATGCCCCTCGCCCTCTCATCCCCATGCGGTATATTTCGGTTACTGTGCTCGACAGGGCTTATGTATGGAAACAAATTAGGAACTACTTTTGCAGGTTGGGATGGTTGGAATTCATTGAGAGGAAGCACCAGACATTTCGCACATTGACTTATGAGTTTCTTCAAACTTTTAAATGGAAAGATGAGGTATGCACGTTCAAAATCTAAGGTCGGAGATTCAGACTCACAGCTGAACAATTAAGGGGAATTTTTGGATTCCCGGTGGATTGTGAGCATAACATACCCACTGAATGGACAAGGGCCGAACAGACAGCGATTTGGGTACAAGTTGGTGCAAGAGGAACTTACAATTCAAAGAGGGCTAAGTCCACGGATATGCAGAGTGCAGTTTGGATAATCATTCATAGGATCCTCTCTTCCGGGATTTGCGCAAGGGAAAACTTGGGCAAGGTGAATGTAGTTGATCTCTGGTTGATGGGTTGCATGCTAGAGCGGACTAAAGTGAAAGGGACATACATCCTGATAGATAAGATGTGGGAGCAAGCAAAGAAAGATAAGGGTGCATTCGCTTTCAGGGGTTTTATATCCTGCATTACCGTGGCCTGTGGGATTGAAGTGCCAGAGAATATGGTACCCTTAGAGTAGTTTTCATACCTTGACCATGAAACCTTTGAGAACCAACAGATACTCAAATGGTGGGGTAAGGAGTTGAGGGCGTGGCTAGTATGGTGGCCACCAAGTGAAAGGGAGAGGCTCCGCATTTGCTATGAGTATGGAGCATCGACCATTGAGGCATTGCCTGACGAAATTCGGGCCACGCTCCCAGCACCACGTGAGCCTGATGATGCAATGGTTGAAGAGGAGGTAGATCCAGAGCTCGATCCGGTCATGCGTTATATGAGGAATAAAGCAAGATACAACCGGGGAGCAGTTTGCAGCGATAAGGGCAGCGTAGGATGATCATAATAGACGGATTGATGAGATGCACTTGGACATGAGGGCCATGATGAGAGCCATGAATTTGCACTGTAACCCCCAGCCTCCCCCGGATGATACCACCGATGCATGATTTGTGACCCCGCCTGTGGGGTTCTGACTTGATGCTTATGTACTTAATCTGGATACTTATGTTTCTTTATATGTGATGTGTGGTGACTAAGTTCTTGAACTTCTTTGCTAGTTGTTATTTTTGATGAATTGAATGATTGTGTGACTAAGTGACAATTGGGATTGCTAGGTATTTATCTTGGTGAATGTGATGAATGCATGATGGTATTTTGTTAGCAAATCTTAGAGCATATTGTTATATCTTTTAGTTGCTGTCACTTGGTTGTTGGTGATGTTCTTTCTCAGGAAGCAAAAAGATTGGAACGCCACGTTGCCGGATTGTCATAATCAGGGGAGTCCCGTACACCCTTCTCATTTTCTATTTCCTTGCATGTGGACATGCTAGAGCTTAAGTGTGGGGGATTTTAGGGGTTAATTTTCTAGTTTTATGTGGGTTCCATCTATGAATGCATACTAATTCTTGAGCATGAGATTGAGTACTTATGAATTATCTCTGATTCGGTATGTTTTTACTCATTTGGGAGTCTATTCTAAGCTTGATTTAGGAGGTCATTCAAATAATTGCAAGCATGTGTCTGGTAAGTAAGTTGAGTGTGATTGTATTCCCTCATTTCTTGTGCACTTAATTAACAAATTCATGCACCTCGGGTTCTTAGGAAAAGTTTATGTCCTTTAAAGGAAGTTAAGTTAGAAATTAGAGGATAATCTAGTATCTTTTGAGACGAAATTGAGCTAGCTTTAGGTAAGGGATATGATTTAGGCCTTTGAGTTCCCTATACATTAAACCTTAAGTAGAGCCTGCACTAAATAACGCTAATCCGTTGGCCCCCCTCAGCTTTAAAAGTTGTGATTAAATTTTTTTTCGAAACCACATTAAAAGCCACACGCGCAAATTAAATTCCTACCTTTCTATCAACACCGGAATTACTTCTTTGTGCTAATTAAAAGAGTTTCTTTTATACATCTTTAGAGCGTGAAAAAAAGAATGAAAAGAAAAAGATAAGAAAAAGAATGTGTGAAAAGAAAAATCAAAGAAAAGAAAGCAAGAAAAAAATAAAAAGCAAAAGTGCAAAGAAAAGAAAAATAAGAGGTGAAGAAAATGTTGAGATGAAATTGAAAAGAAAAGAAAGGATAAAATTTCTAAGCGTGAGGGAGAAAAGCAACCGAAAAAGGGAAATTATAAGGGTCTCAAGGATAGGTAGTGCAATGAAGTAAAATCGGTGGTTTGAGTCACTTTCCATATGAATCATGACCCGTCCCTAAGCCTGCGTTACAAGCCCAATAAAGTCCTATTGATCCCGAATCAAAGGTAGCCACATTAGTGGAGACAGATATGAAATTTTTCTCTAAGTCCTACTTTGGTCTTCAGAAAGGGCCATAAATTATCTCGGGGACTATTGGTGCATCACTTTGTTCACTTCACACACTCTCACGAGGACATACCAATTACATTCTTCTTATACGCCACGCATTTGTGAGTGATGTGTTTGTTGACCAATTGGATCGCTTGGGTTGGATACTTGATGTAAGCATCAATGTTAAGTGTCGGATTGATTTTTCATGAGTGTTCCTAATTGCTCGAGGACTAGCAATCATTCAAGTGTGGGGGATTTTGTTAAGTCCGTTTTTCGTGCTTGTTTAACTAGGAAGTGAGCATTTTATTGCACATTTTTTAGCCTAAATGCGACATTTAAAGGTACAAACGATCATGGAGCCAAGATGTATGAAAAACGAGATGAGAATGAGATAAAACGGAATTAGAGGAGCTATTGTGCGCAAGGTCGTGGCCGCAAGGATTTCAAGGCAAAACAAGGTCGCGGCCGCTACCCTCAAAGTCGAAACTTGGCCAAAATGAGGTCGCGGGCACGACGTCCACAAAGTTAAAAAATATCGCGGCTACGACCTATATCTCGAAACCTGGCCAAAATAAGGTCGTGGGTGCGACCTCATCCAGTTGCTTTCCAGCCGCAGGCGCGACGTATTTTTTGATCAATTTTTGCCCAGCGTACAAGCCAAAAGTCGAAACATGGCAAAAATAAGGTCACGGCCGCGACCCAATTCAGTTTTTTTGGTCACGGCCGCGACCCCTGAAGAAAACAATCTGACGATTTTTTTAGTTGGTCACAGGCGCGACCGTTTCCTTCCCATTTCTGGTCGCGGCCGCGACCCTATGCAGACACGATTTTTCTAATCTGATAGGCCAGTTTTTAGCAGTTAAGGTCAAGGAGTATAAAAGGAAAGCTCTTCTATTACCACATACACGGAGGAAACATAGAAACATGACAGTTTTGGGAGATGGAGATTTCTGGAGGAAGTTCGTGAAGACGAGAGCCGACGATTCGAACAAGATTGTTTCTACTTCAAATATTACGGTTTCTTTTGAACAATTATTTTTTATTTCAGTTCTTGATGTGAATTTCATAGAATTTCTACTAGGATTTGAATGCTTTTGAATGTTGTTATTTTTCTCAGAATTATTTTCGTACTTATTTCTATGTTTGAAATGAAAGATCTTTATTTAATTAGCTTGGATCTGAGTTATCTTATGATTAGCTAATCCGTTAAGGCATGGGAATGATAATATGTATGGATAATATGTATGCTAGGTGTTTGAATAAATACCTGAATGAGTGAATTATCCCTTTTAAATTTATGAAAACTTGGTCGAAATAGTATGTGAAGCTTTGGTCATCCTTATCATAATCCGTAGTCACTACTTTATCGAAAGATCCGTAGTAAATTAGATGTTTTCATAAAAGTTGGAATTAAAGAACCAAAGAAATTTAATCTTGTTCCAGCTATTTTTCTATCTCTTAAATTATGCTGAGCCGCTGAATTAAGAGCTACACTTGTCTTGTTTTATTGGTTAAATTTAATTGTCGGATAATTGTGAAAACTTTTCTGAATTGGGTTTGACACGTACTTAGGATTCGAGAGAACCTAAGATAAAATTTTGTAGCAAGATTAAAAGGATAAATTCATGAATTTAAGGCATTGTGAAAACTCTAGTTGCATATGTCATTCCCTAGCCTATTCCTTATCTTTTGTTAGTGAATTGTTTATTTTTTCGAGCTTTATAGTTTTTTTGTATTTGTTAGTAATAACTTCTCAACTAGTAATTATTCCGGTCTATCAATTAGAGAACGATATAAGATTGATACTTGACTCCCCTTCCTCATGGGTACGACCCCTCGTGCTACAACTTCATCGTTAGCTTGCACTTGGGCTTTTAAAAAGAACGAAATATCTTTATCATTAATCAATATTATATCGATACTATGGTCTGCACGATTTGATTGTTACTCACCCGAAGTATTATACATATATGTATTTATGTATTAAATAAGCCATTGCCTACTATTTTCCTGGTCTTACCGGAAATGGTTTTCTAATATCAAATGAGTTATCCATATATGTTCTCAAGCGTGTGTTCATGAATCTTAATTGAAAATTGAAAATATATCTTGCATGCATTGCATAACGAGTGCCTGTGATTGTTGGGCCCGAGGCAACGTGGCTTAGAGGATCTGGGGAAAGCATAGGGTTGACGGTGAACCTACACCTCGACCTCTATGGGTGTACGTGCTATCTTCGGAGGTAGTGGATATCACGTATTACCTGTGACCGGTTTCGACCGAAGGACTATGGTACCAAAATGGGCTATGACTCAAGTGACAAATCAATGGATAGGGAGTAATTAACCCTTTCGTCACCTTGAGGAAAAAGGGATTTGTTTTATTGTATTATCTTGTGGAGTAAGGTTGGAGAACGGGTATAACTCGGTACTTATTGATTGCTTGAAAACCCTTTACCCGATATATTATTGTAATGAAAATAATTGTATTGAAAAATGGGGCTAGAATAGCTAACATCTGTATTCAGCTGGATTTATGATAGAGAATTATGGATGTACAAGATACAGATGATTGAGTACAGAATCAAATTGAAAGAGCTAGGGATAATCCTCAATCCCCCTTCGGATTCGATAATCTCGGTATATTCAGGTCAAAGATCAAGTGTGTGTTCCTCCAGAATTGAGACAAGAGATCTTAAGAGAAGCACACCGAGCTACGTATTCCGTATATCCAGGTGGAAACAAGATGTATTGGGATTTAAAGTGCATGTATTGGTAGCCCAGCATGAAGCAGGACATCGCCAAATATGTTTAGAAATGTTTAACATGCCAGCGGGTCAAGGCCGAGCATCAAAAGTCGGGAGGTCTATTCCAACCATTACCTATTCCAACTTGGAAATGGGAACAAGTTACGATGGATTTCATCTCGGGCTTGCCTAAAGCTCAAGGCGGTGTTGATGGAATTTGGGTGATAGTTGATCGCGTTACAAAATCCGCGCATTTTCTCAAGGTTCGAATGTCTGATAAGGTGAGCAAGTTCTGATCTATATTTTAGGGAAATAGTCTGGCTTCATGGAGTTCAGTTAGCATTGTATCAGACCATGATCCGAGATTTACCTCAAAATTATAGCAAGAAGTGTAGAAACACCTTGGGGTTTGTTTAAATTTTAAGACCTCTTCGCATCCTCAAACTGATGGGCAATCTGAGATATTGATCAGGTACTTGGAAGATATGCACCAAGCTTGTATTCTTGACTTCGGTGGTAAGTGGGATAAGCACTTAACCCTCATCGAGTTTGCTTATAACAACAGCTATCAGGCTTCAATAGGGATGGCTCTGTATGAAGCTCTTGTTGGAAAATACGAATCAGAAAGCAGCGGAATTTAAAATTTTTTCCAACAAAAGGATCTTGGACTCGCAATCGTGTATCCAAATTCGTAGAGTTAAGAAACTTACTTTTCTTTAATTCTTTCTTGAAGCGTTTCAAGCCACACAAGAACGCTCTTCTCGCGGCTTGATCCCCTCTCCTTGGTAAAGCTCGAATCTTCAAACTTCTAACTTGAAGCTCTCTAGAGATAGTCCACCAACTTAACTACAATCTAACTAGTAAGGATGCTAGTTCTCTAGTTAGTGTTTAGGCTTAACCTAGGGTTTCGTTTATCTTGGAGAAAAGATGGTGTTCAACACATGAACCAAAAGAATTGTCAATTAGCTCTAAGGGGAGCTCGAGCTCCCCTATTTATAAAAGGGGGACGACCGAAAATCCTAGTCCTTATGGGCTAGGGTTTTGGTCTCTCTCTCTCCTATTACTTGATCATCAAGTATTTTGACTTTGACTTTGAATTCTAATTCAAATCAACTTTCAAGAGAGCTAAAAATATCCAAACTATTTTTGGATAATTTTATACTTTATTTATTTAAAATAAATAACTTATTATTATTTTTTTATCTAATTAATTAATGCATAATTAATTAACTAGATTATTTTCTCCAAAATTAGACTTTCTTTTTAATTCAAAATTAAACCAAAGTCTATTAAATAATTAACACATTTAATTATTTAATATATATATATATATATATATATATATATATATATATACACGTGACCCACACGTGTGGTTTCACACGTGTGGAACCCTTTTTGGCCCGATTAACTCGTTTAATCATTTTAAAGCCTCAACTCATGTAACCAAGTTGTTGTGTGTGACCCTCTAGGTTCTCAATTCAATTAGCAGTGACCCTAATTAATTAATTCACTAATTAATTAATCAGTCCACAGATTAAACGACCATAGTCTAGCAACAGGTGTTTAACCCCTAGCTGAATTGGAATGTTCGGATTCGACAGAACCTTTAAGTCATTGATTAATGTGAGATACAATCCTCCTACTTACTATCTCTCAACTAAGATCTATGGTAAGGGAATAATCAAAACCCTAATAATTCGGTCTTAAAGCTAAGTGCATTTCATATCCATTTGATCTCAATCCAAGAAACCCTTTTCTTGATGTCTTGATCTACTGCCTTGGCCAAGGACTCCATATGGCATATGAATGACTTACACAATAAGAGATCACCTTGCAAATGCAAGTGTAGGTCCTTTCTTGATTCTCATTCACTTTCATGAATCACTTGTGCAGCCCCAGCATAAGCCTTGAATCAGTTGTCTAAGGCGACACCCTTTAAAGCTTATACCTAAGACTACAGAGTTAACTCATAAAGTGACAAGGAACCTCAAGTCTTAAGGATCAATTAATCACATCAATGACTCGTGAGATATTTTCTAATCTGGAAGTTTCCATTTCCTGAAATAGAAACTTCCTTTCCCATTTAGGAATCTTCTCACACGGGGCACCTCAGTGAACTTACTTATTGAAGTAAGCGCCCTCATGTATCACGCACGTATCAACTATACACTTTGTACCTCCATGAAACAAGGTGGTCCTTCTTAAGGGCGTGATCCCACAAGCAAGCCTTAGAGGAGTCAGGTTGACACTCCCACTGTCTGTAGGACTTATCGGCTTGGAGTATTTTACTAATCATGACTTATGTGATATAGGGCTCGTTTCATGAACCATTTCACCTAAATGGTAGAGTCCTAAAGTCATCAGGATTAGGGGAGTTCTCATACATGCACAAATAAAATAAACGCATACCAAACAAGAGCATATAAAGAAGTGTTGCCTCAATTCGTTATTTCATTCAAAGATTGTCTGTGATTACAATAAGGAAAAGCACAAAGTGGATATACAATCGGCTTTCTAGGGCACTATTCCTAACAGCTCTTTACGGGCGTAAATGTCGATCTCCGTTGTTTTGGGACATGGATGAGTGGCGATGGTCCGAAATGGACTTAAAAGGGCACATAAACCAAAAACCATTCAGAAGGTTATAGATAAGGTAAAGATAATCTGACAAAGAATGAAAGCCGCTCAAGATCGTCAGAAAAGTTATGCCGATCGTCGGAGACGCCCTTTAGAGTTTGCAGTTGGGGATAAAGTATTCCTTAAGGCAACTCCTCGAAAGGGTTTTGCAAGAATTAGTAAAAAAGGGAAAGCTTAGTCCATGATATTTGGGACCATTCGAGATATTAGAAAGAATTGGAGAAGCGGCTTATCGCTTAGATTTACCACCTAATCTTTTCGGGGTACATAATGTTTTCCACGTTTCTCAATTAAAGAAGTATCTTTCCGATGACTCCGAGGTCTTGCCCGTGGAAGAAACACCTCTTGAAACAGACTTAACTTTTATCCGAAAACCTGTGAAAATCTTAGACTGGAAAATTCGGGAACTAAGGAACAAGACATTTGTTTGGTTAAAGTTCTCTGGCAAGATCAAAAGAATGAAGAAGCTACTTGGGAAATGAAAGAGAAAATGAGACAGTTCTATCCCGAGCTCTTGAATAATAATCAATAGAATCTGGGGACATATTCTTTGAAAGGGGAAGATTATAACGCCCCGTCTTCTGGAACAGGTAAACGTGTGTGAATGTTCGAGAGTTATGTTCTATTCGTTCGTTGTATTAATTTCCAACTACTTGTCCTTGATTGTCAAATTTTCAAATTATGATTGCCTAAGTGAGTTTATTTGGATTTAAGTAATATTAATTCAAGAGTGTGATCACTTAATTAATTACATAAACCTTATCACTTGAGGATTAAATTTTAAATTTGCTTCTTAAAGTCAAGGAATAACTTTATGACTCGTGCATTTTAATTAATGTTTGTATGCTTTTTATAAAATATCATAACTTTCCATTTTATTCCATGAATTTCAAGAATACACAAAAGCCATTCTCCTTCTTCCTCCTTACTTCCTTCTTACACGATCCACCCTCCACACTTACACACCATCACTTCAATTCAAGTTCTTCTAAAATTCAAGATGAATTTCATGTTATTCTCATGCATAACCTTATCTTTGTGGTTTAATTCCCTTCAGGGCATGAGTTTGCATGCATGTGCATGAATATGTTGCCATGGAAGCTAAGTTATGGAGAATTACATAGGAAATCATGTTAGTTGCAGAAGTAAATATGCTAGAAATCATGAGTTAGGAAGAATTCAAAAAGCCATCATGCATGATTCATAAGTTA
Organism: Lantana camara; assembly: GCA_037501455.1. Classification (NCBI taxonomy): domain Eukaryota; kingdom Viridiplantae; phylum Streptophyta; class Magnoliopsida; order Lamiales; family Verbenaceae; genus Lantana; species Lantana camara. Next base: position 92,465,418 of record CM074857.1, on the reverse strand, counting down.
GGAGAGCTTAATGTTCATTAATGGGTTTGATGGGTTTTGGAGGTGATGATTAAGGATATTAAGCATGAGTTCTTGATATATATATTTGATCCTTAAGTGTTCCTAAGTGTGCTTTTATGTGTTATGTATATATATATATATACACACATGTCTTGATATAACTATAATGTAATAAAAAAAAAAAAAAAACGTGTACATGCATGATACATTAAATAATAAATAAGTACTAGCAATATGGTCATGGTTTAATTTGCAACTAAATACTTACCGCTAGTGAGATAATTATGAACAAATAGAATCTTAATAAGTTGTTCCACCTTTTAACGCAAAGAATTAAAATTTAATTTAGAGGAACTAAATTCATATAATAGAGTGATCTAATTAGGGAACAGTAGTATTGTACAATACCTTTGTGTCAGAGTTGGTTCCCTTTTACCATGGGAGGCCCTCGACGTTCCTCCCACACTACTGACTTATAGTACGGCTTCGCCGGCCGACGACGAGGGTGGTCGAGAGGATCTAGTGGTCGAGGTCTTGCTATGATGGAAATGAGGGACCTGGTTCATGGCCCGGTTGATTTATCCTTCTTGGAATGGTGATCGACTGGTTGAGAGGTCGGTGATCGGCGTCAATCGACCACCTGGTTCGTGGCGACACATGGCATTCTCAGAACGTGCCCTGTCATAAGCCCCTCAAGCTGGCAGGTACGTATGAGGTGCCTTGCAGACTGTTGTCCGTGAGGGACGCATCCATACACGCATCGATCGGCTCGTCTCTTAGCTTTAAGGCGCGAGTTTTCAAATTTTGACTTTTCAGACAGGCCGGAAAGATGTAATCATTGCGTCTTATGGAGGTTTAGAGCGCAATGATGGCGTCTCTTCGTATTCCGAGCACTCATCTTATAAATAGGGGGTCCTTGTTCCCTTTATTCCTCACCATACTTACAAGAGTCTTCGAGCGTATCCTAGAGATTAGAGAGCTTTTTGAGCGAAGCCCTAGAGTGCGTTAAGAATCTCCCGAGAGGCCGATTAAGAGTTCTCAGGTTCTCACCCCAAGGTACTCTTCTTGACTCCTTCCTTTATTCTTTTTGCTCTATTCTCCTAGTTTTCCATGGCTTCCCAAAAGCAAATTCCTATGCCCGCGATGAAGCACATCCCTGAGTATTATCCGAGGGGTCTGGTCGATGAGCCCGAGCCTACCACGGCTCCGGTTGGCATGCCAGGGGTTGAGTCAGTTACTCTGTCTTCAGGCTTGTCCTCTTCAGACAGAGAATCGAATTCACATACAATCCCATATGAAGACGAGATGGCCCTTGAGGAGGAAGAGGGAGATGAAGTGGTCGGCCCTGCTTCTGGTTTGGAGGTCGAGGATGAGGGAGTGCCAATCGAGGAGAGAATTCAAGATCCTCAAGGGGAGCAACCTGCAGGAGACAAAATATCGACTCGGGCTCCAAAAACAAGCAGGAGGGGCCTTAAACGACTGTGCTCCACCATTCACAAAATTGGAGCACAGTTTTGAACGACGACATCGTGGAGTATCAAAATATCCTTACCGGCTATGCTCAATCTCGGGCAGGTCAATGGCCGACAGATGGCTTTGAGATAATAAAGCCTACCTCGGAGCAGAGAATAGGGGATCCGCCAGAGAATTGCATCATCGTCACTACCTTCGGAATCAAGTATGGGATGAGGGCTCCTTTCGATCCGGACTTTGTTGACCTCCTGAATGCCCTGGACATTGCCCCCATCCACTTGTTGCCGACCGTCTATGTGTTGGTAAATACTTTTCGGCTTCTTCTACATTGCCTGAGAATCCCGATTTCCCTTGCTAATTTTGGGGAAGTTTTTGTTGCATCGACCTCTCTTATGGCTACCCCAGATGGTCGAGGTTTCTTGAAGCTATAGGCTTGGCCCAATTACCAAATTGTTAAGGCTCCGACCACTTCCCACGGGCTGGGGTGGAAACACAACTTTTCCTACATCAAGTCTCCGGTCGGGTGGCCTGGGTTGAACCACAGAGCTTGGAATGATATTGAGAAAGCCAAGATGCATCGGGGGGTAGGCCCAATGTGTGCTCGGTTCTCGACTTAGCCCCAACCCATAATCGAGGCAGGGATGGGTTCTGGAACCGTTCGATACACGGACTTCACATTGGGTACAAGTGATACTATATACAATTTCAATCACCCAAGCACGTTCTCTTTCGAACCCTCCATTTTTAATAGACTTAAAATATTGCAACTTTCTACTCGAGTGTTTAGCTAATCAATCTCTTTTGCTCCTGCAGGTATGATATTAATGGCGTCCCGTGAGGATATCATTGCTGCCGAGCTCCGGGCCTTAAACGCGAGCAAGAAGAAGAAGAACCTGCCTCCCGTGTCTACCGCAGAGAAGGCCACCTACGAGCAAGAGACCTAAGTGGCAGTCGATAGAGTAGTGCGAGTCGGCACTCAAGGTGCCCAAGCAACCCTCACCCCCGCTCAACAAGCCCCGACGGTAGACGCCCAAGGTTCAGGTTTCTAGAAAAGAGGAAGAACAAGGTTGTCGATCATAATTCGGCCAAGAAAAGGAAGTCCTCATCCTCGACCCCCCGTCAAGAGAAGAAGAAGAGGCTAGTCGGTGACTCTGGGTCGAGTGACCAGACAGAGAAGGAATTGATGCCTCCGCCCGCAACACCAGAATTGGGATCTAGCACACATATTACTTTCCAATCTCGTGGGAAGGAGGTCGCTTGGGCCCCTCGTCCCGAAGACTATAAAAAATTCTTCGACTACCTCCGGGTCCAAGAGCCCAAATATCCCGTGGGCCTGTCCACCCATCGATTGGATGGGAGCGAGAGGGTCATCGTGAACGACCCCTATGACTTAATTGTGGTCTGCCATTTCTAGCATGCTCTCCAGACCGATACCAACCACCAGCTGCTGTGGCAGGACGACGATCAGGCTAGCAAGGATAACTTCGCCCGTGACTTCTTTGTTGTAAGTGTTGTTCTGCTCGTTTTGTCTCTTTCTTTTGTTTCTGTACCGAACTTACTGATTGGTTATTGCCAACCAGGTTGCCATTCAGGGCTTTTATAACCATCGCCGATGGATGATGGCGCGGATGGCTAGAGCTCAGATGGAAAAAGATAATGTTGAGCGGCGGACATTCGCCAGGTGGTGGGCGAGGTGAAAGGACAGTTGGAGGTTGAGAAGAGCGTCACCGAGGAGCTGACGAGGAAAGTATCCGAAAGGGAGAAAGCCTTCGAAAAAGTCAATGGGGATCTGGTGAAGGCTGTGAAGGAGAAGTCTGAGCTTGAGAAGAAGGTCAAACAACTTATTGCAGAGCTCGAGAAAATGCACCTCGAGCAAAATGGGAATTGGTTGGCTGGGTACAAGGCTGGGGTCAAGAATTATGCCGTGTTCCAGTTCCTGGAGAGCCCAATGTTCGTCCAAGCTTCCATTATTAAGAACTGCACCAACTTTGAGGATGGCTTTGAGCTATGCATAGCCTAAATGAGGGAAGTAGGCTACTTGTCGGCCTCATATAATACCAAGTTAGTTGGCACGGACTGCCCAGACCCGAGGCCTGAAGAGGAAAAACCCAAAGATCCTTGGGACGATGAGCCAGACTAGTCGGACCTAGAATTCAATTTCACACTGGACCAAGTCAAAGCTCAAATGTCGGGCATCGAGTTCCAGATGACATGCTTGATGTGGTCGACTTCAAGAGCACGATGGTTAAATGTATCAAGTCCTACAAGTCGACCCACAAATAGCTTGATACCTCCTCCAGTCATGTAACGCCCCAATTTCAGGTACGCTCGAGACGTGTGAGTTTCGAGCGTTAGGATCTTATTTTATTATTTTATTTATTCAATTTATAAGTGTTATATTAATTTTATAAATTGTGATTCAACATGATTACGTGAAAATTATATGATATTCATTTCATTTCAAGAATTCTTGTATAAGTTGAATTTAAGTGTTACATGAATTAATTGTCCAAATTGAATTAATTGCCAAATTGTCCTTAAGTGCTCATTTCCTTTTCTTTAAGGACTTAATTGCATGACTTATGGAGTGAGAGGATTTAATCATAATTATTACATTTTTCCCAAATAAACCGATATATGCATCTCTTCTACAATCATCATCTTTCATTCATCAAAAATTATCATCCCTTTCCTCTCTTTTCCACCGAACCAAAACCTCCATGAAGGGAGAGGAATATTTCATCAATTCATCAAGGTTTTTCAAGGAAATTCCATGCTTAGGAACTCAATCATCTAGCTTCATCATCTCCTTCTCCCTATTTCTCATTCAAGGTATATATATGAGCATATGTGGGAATTCTTGAACTTACATGGGAAGCTAGGGTTAGTGCTTAAGCTTGCCAACTTGATTACTTGATGCTAGGAGTATGATTCCATGCTTTTAGCTTAAATTTATGGTTGAATTCTTGAAGAACATGAGATGATATGATGAATTTATATATATGCTCAAGTTGGTGATTATGATGATTAAAGCATGATTTATATGTTTTGATGGCATATTAAGGTATATTGAACATGTATACATGTATATTTCCAGAATTCTTGCATGTTGGGATGATTTTGGAAAGATTGGGGATGCTTGGTTTTGTCCCGAGAGCATCCCTTGTTTTGTTCTGTTCTTTGTTCTTCTGTGTAACGGGAACGGCCGTTCCCGTCCCCTTTTGCAATTGGGGAACAGCCGTTCCCATTGTTCGAATAGAGTGGCAGGCGGCGAGGACGGGAACGCCCGTTCCCACTTTGTCTCACAGACGGGAACGGCCGTTCCCATCTTCGGGGAGCCCGACAGCGGGAACGGCCATTCCCATTTTGAACTGGAACCCGGAACGGCCGTTCCCAACTCTCTGGTAGTGCAGAAATATTCTGCACAAAATTACAATTTTAACCCCTCGTTTCAATGGCTTAATTAATCCCGAATTACTATTATATGATTGATTATATGTCGAAACAACATGTTTTCATGCTACCTTGTGTATTGCTCGATGTCTCGTGTATGATCATGCCGTGCGTCATTATATGAATAATATGCTTGAATGGTGGTCTCATGCACGTACATTGTTCCGTTTCTTGTCCAGTTATTCTCCAGGGTGGAGATTATGGATCATGAGCACGTTCACGCATTCACAAGTCGTGTGTCGCCTGTCAGGTGAGGTTTAATTTCTAGTTATTTAGAACCCGTATAACCTTTACGTGGTTTTTGGCCAAAGGTATTTATATTTATAATTTCCTGAAAGCTCTTATTATTCCAAGCATGTTATTGTTCATGAATCAAGCGAGTAGGTCAGGTTAGTGTGCACCCAATCAAGCATGTCATGTCATGAAAGCATGTACCTGTGTTCTCCTGGCCAGGTTCTCCTTAGGGAGGGCGCTGGGCTGGTCTTCGGGCTGGTGGTTGTCCGTCCAACCACAGGAAGAACAATACCCTACCGTGTACCTGTGTTCTCCTGGCCAGGTTCTCCTTAGGGAGGGCGCTGGGCTGGTCTTCGGGCTGGTGATTGTCCGTCCAATCACAGGAAGAACAATACCGTATCGTGATCGTGTGTTCTCTTGGCCAGGTTCTCCCTAGTGAGGGCGCTGGGCTGGTCTTCGGGCTGGTGGTTGTCCGTCCAACCACAAGAAGAACAAAGACCTATCGTGTACCCGTGTTCTCCTGGCCAGGTTCTCCTTAGGGAGGGCGCTGGGCTGGTTTTTATAGCTGGTGGTTGTCCGTCCAACCACAGGAGAAATAACCCTACCATGTTACAAGCCAGCCATGTAGTGATTGCATGCACTCCATTCCATGAACGTGTTATATGATTACACTACTGCATGATTGCACGATAATTGAATTGCGTGGTCACCTAATGATTAACAAACAGGTAAGCATGTTTATTGATTGCATGAAAAGGAACAAGTAATTAACATTGACCGTTGTATTCTCGGGCGAAGCTATATTGATATTGAACTCCTATATTTATCTTTTATAAATCTTTACCCGAGAATATGACGTGCATGTATCTGCGCTAATATGTATTTAAACCCCTCACTCGGTCTTCACAGACTGACACCTCCACCTTTCAGGTTACTACAGGCGCATGCTAGGCGGGAGTGGGTCGAGTCGAGTCCAGTTCATGTAGTCGTGTCATCCGTGGTTCGTGCATTTAATTATTATTATTGTTATTATTTAGTTGAAGATGATAATGTATTGATATGTAATTTTAGAATATATTTTATTGGAAAATGAGAAATATCAAGATTGAATAAACGGAAATGTTTGGTAATAACTATTTATGCTTCCGCGTTATCTTGTTGCATGTAGTAGTAATCCCGCCTAGCCTATTGAGTTGTTGCATTGTCACCCGTTCGCTGTAGGTTGGTTCATGTACGGATTGGCCGTTTCGTATGTGGATTGACCTATAGTGCGGGGGTGTGGCACCTCCACGTGTACGGGGTGCTACATCTGAGGTGGTATCAGAGCCCGGTTGCAAAACCGAGGTTCTAGTGTCGTGTCGTGTCGAGTCTAGGTCGTACGGCATAGGAACTACTTGACAGTGTGAGAGTCCTGCATTTTAGTTGAACTTGTTGACTACTTGAATTCCGTGAAGTACTCGAATTATGCTATTAATTGCCCATTGAGTGTTCTTGAACTGTTTGCAATTTATGTGATTTGTGTGTTTCGTTCGAATCTTTATGAATTACTTGTTGCATTTACACTTAATTCCTGATGTCCGCATTAAGTATGTGATAACTAGGTGATATGAGCATGCCTTATCCACATGCATTTAGTTCAAATGAGTTGTGAGTAACAGGTTTTGAGAATATATGAATCAAGATCGGGGAACTTTGAAGATTTACGAAACGGATCAGCCGTGCGAACTAAGTTGCAATTTGGCCAACCAGGAACAGACACCGGAATCGAGCCCAACATTACTACGGTGCCAGGTTCTTCAATGCATTCATAAGCACGTGCATTGTAATTGTTAATTAAATTGCTTCTCATTTATAAACTTTGATTTAATTATATTCGGACTTCTTACTTGATGTCTTGAGTGGCTATTCAAATTATTCGCATTACTTATATTTCCTTATTTATAAGAATACCTTCCAAGTGATAGTATTGTTCTAAAATGTTGCATTTAAGTTGGTGGTAATATGTGCATTGACATTTTAACTATCATGCATTATTTAGTGTTTATTGTCAATAGGCTTTTCGGATGCTCTGCACAATCTTCGCCCCTATTTCTACAATTTTAATTTTTAGGAAGAGATTTTGAATCAGTGGGTACCATGGTGGTAACCGGGTAATTTGATTTGGATTGAGAGTTTAGAAAAATTTTGGGGTTGTGAGAAGAATTTGTTCGGGATTCGGTAAGAGCAGGAGGTGTGAAGTAGATATTGGAAAATTTTAGGAAACTGGAAGACGATGATAAGTTCAAGCAGATAAATGTTCAGTGGGTCTTTCAACCTTCAAGAATTGCTCAGCATTTTGGAATTTCAGTAGGTATAGGAGAATGAACTTCTCTACCTTGGGTTTTGGTGTTAACCTTATAAATGTCAAGTCTCTGGAAGCATTAGGTGATTGTAGGATATTGGAAAAATTTTAATATCAAATCAGGGTGGAGACAGTCGGGGAAATTTCAAGTTGGGTGTGCCATTAACAGACGGGATTAGAAAAGAATTATCAATCAAAATCTTGATTAATAACAAGTAGAACGAGGAAGAGGTTACGAAAATTGAATCAGCAGAGAAGCTTGCAAGTGGGAAAGAATTTAGAAACTGTCCATTTTCTTAAGGGGGAGAGCCGGCTTGAAAATAAATCGGAAGCTAGACAGCATTCAGGAGAATTGGGGATTTTAAGAAAAACCGATTCTTCCCGGAAACCTCTATCAGAACCATGTGAAAGAAGTCTTTAATAAGTTAAGCTTGCCTCTCTCTTACACAAAGAAAAGTCCCATCATCGACTGTACCTTTGTTCTATTATCATTTTCAGGAAGTGGGTACACTGTCTGCAATCCTCCGACAACCTTAGGATATCATTTGACTCAGTAAATAGAAAAGGATCCAGTTGGGCGATATCCGGAACCAATCTCAAGTTTTGATAGGTTAACTCCGACAAGAGTTTTCTTACGAAGTTGTTACTTGTACCCTAAAGATGTTTGGGAATGCTCATCGTGCTTCCATTCGTGTGGTAGCCGTCGCCTCCATGACTACACCAGGTTACTATAAACCCTCCAGAGAGATGGAAGTTCGAGTGAACCTCTCTTTCAAGATATTTCGTGGAATTGTTGGGTATGTTATTAAATTTCAGGGATCAAATGGAAGACGGGTTATTAGGACTTGATTTCTTCGGTATCCATGCAAGTGTGCTTGCTGAATTACTCTCACGGGACGACGACCTTGATTCCTCTATTGCAAATATCCGCCGTGTTGTTAACTAAGGGAGTAAGAGCTTAACTTTCAGATTGCAAACAAAGGAGTCAGGAATGCTGCTTCGGGAAAAGATTTACTTTAAGTACTAAGGTCAGAGAAATGGTAACACCTGTTTTCTCTGCTCGTTGGACAAGAGCTTGCTTGGAACACAAAGTCAGTCTTTTAAGCTTGAACGGGCAATTACACTCTAACAAGAATATCAGGGTGTTCTCAATTTTGGAATCGGAAAGTAAATGTGAAAACCAGTGCAAGAAATGGTTCAACTGGTAAATCTGTAATTCAGACGGGTCTGAAGATGTGGTGATTAATGATGATTTACGGATTATGTTAGAAATAGCACAAGAGCAGGAATGATTATCAGAAATAGGGATATTGAACCGCAGCAGTACAAAGTGGGGAAAATCTCAAGTAAAAGGATCAAGGATCCCGTCAAATTATTGCAATACCAGAACTTTGATCCCCGGTGAACGGTACACTTAATCATGCATATCACGTGCATCATTATTTTATTATCATAATTTTGTTAATTCTATACATGACTCCTTGTTGTTATTAATTGTTTATTACTAATTCGTTAGTCTTGTATATGATTCCTTGTTTATTAATAATTGTTATGTGAGCGATTACTTACATAAATGATAATTTTACGTGACCCTTGTGTGGTAAGAGTGAATAATTGTCTAAGTGCTTGTTTGAATTTTATTTCGTGTGCGTGAGAGACGGGGATTCTCTCAGGGTTGTCAAGAGACGGGGTTCTCTTGTTATTTGCTCGAAAGACGGGGTTCTTTCGTTAATTGCTTGAGAGATGGGGCACTCTCAGTATGTTCTACTACTTGCCAATTTGTTTTAGTGGAAAGGTTATATCTTCCTTCGAGTGATTATACTCCGGAAAGTTGAGGGTCGTGATTTCACACATTGGAGAAACTTTTGGATCAAAGATCTCTTTCGAACTAATCCCTGACGGGGAGTAGCTAACCCGCGTGGGATGAACACGTAAGAGCCAATTAAATTCCAGGAATTCAGGACAATGAATCCGAGGACGGATTCTCTTAAGGGGGAGAGAATTGTAACGCCCCAATTTCAGGTACGCTCGAGACGTGTGAGTTTCGAGCGTTAGGATCTTATTTTATTATTTTATTTATTCAATTTATAAGTGTTATATTAATTTTATAAATTGTGATTCAACATGATTACGTGAAAATTATATGATATTCATTTCATTTCAAGAATTCTTGTATAAGTTGAATTTAAGTGTTACATGAATTAATTGTCCAAATTGAATTAATTGCCAAATTGTCCTTAAGTGCTCATTTCCTTTTCTTTAAGGACTTAATTGCATGACTTATGGAGTGAGAGGATTTAATCATAATTATTACATTTTTCCCAAATAAACCGATATATGCATCTCTTCTACAATCATCATCTTTCATTCATCAAAAATTATCATCCCTTTCCTCTCTTTTCCACCGAACCAAAACCTCCATGAAGGGAGAGGAATATTTCATCAATTCATCAAGGTTTTTCAAGGAAATTCCATGCTTAGGAACTCAATCATCTAGCTTCATCATCTCCTTCTCCCTATTTCTCATTCAAGGTATATATATGAGCATATGTGGGAATTCTTGAACTTACATGGGAAGCTAGGGTTAGTGCTTAAGCTTGCCAACTTGATTACTTGATGCTAGGAGTATGATTCCATGCTTTTAGCTTAAATTTATGGTTGAATTCTTGAAGAACATGAGATGATATGATGAATTTATATATATGCTCAAGTTGGTGATTATGATGATTAAAGCATGATTTATATGTTTTGATGGCATATTAAGGTATATTGAACATGTATACATGTATATTTCCAGAATTCTTGCATGTTGGGATGATTTTGGAAAGATTGGGGATGCTTGGTTTTGTCCCGAGAGCATCCCTTGTTTTGTTCTGTTCTTTGTTCTTCTGTGTAACGGGAACGACCGTTCCCGTCCCCTTTTGCAATTGGGGAACAGCCGTTCCCATTGTTCGAATAGAGTGGCAGGCGGCGAGGACGGGAACGCCCGTTCCCACTTTGTCTCACAGACGGGAACGGCCGTTCCCATCTTCGGGGAGCCCGACAGCGGGAACGGCCATTCCCATTTTGAACTGGAACCCGGAACGGCCGTTCCCAACTCTCTGGTAGTGCAGAAATATTCTGCACAAAATTACAATTTTAACCCCTCGTTTCAATGGCTTAATTAATCCCGAATTACTATTATATGATTGATTATATGTCGAAACAACATGTTTTCATGCTACCTTGTGTATTGCTCGATGTCTCGTGTATGATCATGCCGTGCGTCATTATATGAATAATATGCTTGAATGGTGGTCTCATGCACGTACATTGTTCCGTTTCTTGTCCAGTTATTCTCCAGGGTGGAGATTATGGATCATGAGCACGTTCACGCATTCACATGTCGTGTGTCGCCTGTCAGGTGAGGTTTAATTTCTAGTTATTTAGAACCCGTATAACCTTTACGTGGTTTTTGGCCAAAGGTATTTATATTTATAATTTCCTGAAAGCTCTTATTATTCCAAGCATGTTATTGTTCATGAATCAAGCGAGTAGGTCAGGTTAGTGTGCACCCAATCAAGCATGTCATGTCATGAAAGCATGTACCTATGTTCTCCTGGCCAGGTTCTCCTTAGGGAGGGCGCTGGGCTGGTCTTCGGGCTGGTGGTTGTCCGTCCAACCACAGGAAGAACAATACCCTACCGTGTACCTGTGTTCTCCTGGCCAGGTTCTCCTTAGGGAGGGCGCTGGGCTGGTCTTCGGGCTGGTGATTGTCCGTCCAATCACAGGAAGAACAATACCGTATCGTGATCGTGTGTTCTCTTGGCCAGGTTCTCCCTAGTGAGGGCGCTGGGCTGGTCTTCGGGCTGGTGGTTGTCCGTCCAACCACAAGAAGAACAAAGACCTATCGTGTACCCGTGTTCTCCTGGCCAGGTTCTCCTTAGGGAGGGCGCTGGGCTGGTTTTTATAGCTGGTGGTTGTCCGTCCAACCACAGGAGAAATAACCCTACCATGTTACAAGCCAGCCATGTAGTGATTGCATGCACTCCATTCCATGAACGTGTTATATGATTACACTACTGCATGATTGCACGATAATTGAATTGCGTGGTCACCTAATGATTAACAAACAGGTAAGCATGTTTATTGATTGCATGAAAAGGAACAAGTAATTAACATTGACCGTTGTATTCTCGGGCGAAGCTATATTGATATTGAACTCCTAAATTTATCTTTTATAAATCTTTACCCGAGAATATGACGTGCATGTATCTGCGCTAATATGTATTTAAACCCCTCACTCGATCTTCACAGACTGACACCTCCACCTTTCAGGTTACTACAGGCGCATGCTAGGCGGGAGTGGGTCGAGTCGAGTCCAGTTCATGTAGTCGTGTCATCCGTGGTTCGTGCATTTAATTATTATTATTGTTATTGTTTAGTTGAAGATGATAATGTATTGATATGTAATTTTAGAATATATTTTATTAGAAAATGAGAAATATCATGATTGAATAAACGGAAATGTTTGGTAATAACTATTTATGCTTCCGCGTTATCTTGTTGCATGTAGTAGTAATCCCGCCTAGCCTATTGAGTTGTTGCATTGTCACCCGTTCGCTGTAGGTTGGTTCATGTACGGATTGGCCGTTTCGTATGTGGATTGACCTATAGTGCGGGGGTGTGGCACCTCCACGTGTACGGGGTGCTACAAGTCAGCCCCCTACAAGTTAATCTTCTGCAAGCGATATCTTTCCCCTTGAATAGGGTTTAGTTTCTATTTTAGGTAGTTTAGATAGGGTAGTAGTCCGATCGGTGCTTTCAGAGATCGGTCTAGTTTAGTGTCGGCCCAAGTGGGTTGAACGAGTGCTCTCGATAGGGAAAATCCAAAGGGCTTTCAAGCCTATCTTTTGTAATATTTTACTGTTTAATGAAGTTAACCATTTTTGATCGAATTAGCATTACTTCGTTGTGCATGTTCGATTTTTGATTTGTTATAGTCACATTATTGTTTGAATTAACGTTTATTTACAACGCATGTTCGAACAAATGGGCTGGAAGGTCGATTGAATTAGTGTATTGAGGGCACATGTTTAATTCTACTGGAACTTAAAAGACAGATAATGCAATAGTGGCAATAATCGATCCGCAAACGGGATTCTTCCATCGAATGATAAAGTTCCATCTTACAAATAACATTCAAACATAAAAATGCCTTAAGTTATGGGCATTTCACGATCGGGGTATTGAGCTCCCATCGATCTCTTCCAGGTGATAGGACTTGTTCTTTCCAATCTTGCAAATGCGGAAAAGACCTTCCCAATTGGGGACGAGTTTTCCAACATGCTGGTTAACATCGACCCTTTTCAGGACCAAATCTCCCATTTTGAATTCTTTGGCCAAGACTTTCTTGTTGTAGCTTCGAGTGACAGACGCTCGATACTGCTGCATGTGTTGATAGACTCTCTCTTTTCTCTTTGATTGTGTCGAGCTCAAAGGCCCGGTTCTCATATTTCAATCCAACTGATAATGGGATATTCGAGCGGTCTGATGCAATACTTAGCTGGGATCACCTCTTCTGACCCATAAACGACAAAAATGGGGTTTCCTTTGTGGCCGTTTGAGGGATCATTCTATAGGCCAATAGAACCCCATCGAGCTCATCCGCCCATGCTCCTTTCTTAGCCTTGAGGCGAGTCTTCAAGTTTTGGATGATGATCCAATTGGTTACTTCTGTTTGATCATTCGCTTGTGGATACCCAACCAAAGTGAAATGTTAGCTAATTCCCATATCTGACCAGTACGCTAGAAGCTATTCACTTCTGAACTGGGGCCCATTGTCATAGATGAGGACCTTAGGAATGCCAAAACAGCAAATGATGTTTTTCCATAGAAAGTGCATTATGACCCTGAAAGTGATCTTTGGGACCGCAGCTACCCCGAACCATTTGGAAAAGTACCCGACGCAAACGATCACAAATTGACACTGTCGAGGAGCCAAGAGAAAAGGTCACACAATGTCGAGCCCCCACTGGTCGAAAGGCCATGCAACATCGATCTGGATCATTTCGGCCGGATGCAGGTAGAGAGGTTTGAATGTCTTTGACAGTTGGGATATTTCTTCACAAAATTGATGGAATCCTTGACCATGGTTGGCCAGTAAAACCCGCTTCGACCGATCTTTTTAGCCAACGACTGACCTCCAGAATAGCTTCCACAACTTCCTTCGTGTATTTCTTCCAGCACATCTCTTGCTTAGGATGGTCGGAAGCACCTCTTGGCTGGGTCTGTGAACGATTTCTTGAATAGCTTCCTATCTGAATTGAGCACATAACTGGCTGCTCGTGCTGCTAACCGGCGTCTCTCCACAAAGTTTTCTAGAAGGACTCAGTCTCTCAGGAATAAGATGATTTCGTCCAACCAGTAAGGCTCAGCTGGGTCTATTGTCATGTTTCCTTCGGGCACACGGTCGATGACTCGAGCGGTAGTTGATAAGAAAGTGATGGCTCTATCCCTGGTTCCCCTTAGCCCATTTGCTACTTTGGAAAGGGCATCTTCTCTCTCATTTTCTTCTCGAGAATCCTGCTCGAGTCTGAAATCTTTAAATTCCCCTGTCAAGGATTTTACCTTAGCTAAATATTTCACCATTGTCTCCTCTCTGGCTTCATAGGTTTTGACCACCTGACTAGCCATAAGTTGAGAGTCTGTTAGGGCTGTCAGCTTCTCAATCCCTTTCTCTCGAGTAATTTTCATTCCAGCAGTAAGGGTCTCATACTCGGCCTCATTATTTGTAGCTGGAAAATGCAAACAGATGGAAAAATCGAGCTCGTCTCCTTCGGCGTTCCTCAGGGACACCCCTACACCTCTCCCAGACATGGTCGAAGAGCCATCGATAGACAGGATCCATGTGGTCGAAACTTTTAGGGTCAATAGTGGGGCTCCCTTCTTGATTAGAAAATCTTCCAAGACCTACGCTTGATAGGCGGTTCGGGATTGATAACTTAGATCGTACTGTCCCAGCTCGACTGCCCACTTCACCAACCTCCCCGAGGTGTCTGGCTTCTCGAGCACCTGCCTCAAAGGTTGGTTAGTTAAAACAGTTATAGAATGAGCTTGGAAGTATAGTTTCAACTTTCTAGCAATGTGCCCCAAAGCCAAAGCGAATTTTTTGATCTCCAAATATCGAGCTTCTACCCATGCAGGATTTTTCTGACATAGTATACCGACATGTGTTTTTTTTATCATGAATGGTGACCAAAACAGAGCTAATCGCTTGATCGAAAATAGCCAAGTATACATACAACCTCTCCCTGGGCTTTGGCTTGGCAAGTAAGGGTGGAGACTGGAGGTAAGCTTTTAGCACTTTGAATGCTCGATCGCATTCTTCCGTCCACTTGAAGTTCTTGATGTTTCTCAAAATTGTGAAGAAGGGGAGGTTCCTTTCAGTGGATCTCACGATGAATCGATTGAGTGAAATGATCCTCCCGACCAAGCACTGTACCTCTCGAACGGTTTGGGGTCGATACAACAAAGTGATGGCCTTGATCTTCTCAGGGTTAGCCTCTATACCTCGATGACTCACCGTCATGGTTCACCGACGTGGTCATGGGGAACGGAACGGAGGCCACCGTTCCAATTCCGTTGCAATGACGCGGAACGGTCGAGCAAAAACACGGCCACTTTCCAAAAAGAGGTATAAAATCCCAAAAAATCAGTTTAAAACTCATTTTAATTTGTAATTTTATATTAGAATCAATTAGGATTATATTTAGATTTGTTATATTTACTCAAATAAGAGATTGCACATATTCTTACAATGACTACCGAACCATACAATAAACATAGTTGTGTCAATGTTTACTACAAAAGAAAAGTTGGTTCAACATACTACACCAAATTAATCTATAATGCAGAAGATGGATTTCAAAATTATAAATCAGAATATAAACAAGGAAAATGTAAAAGTTAATCTATGCATATGGATTATTCCAGGCTTCCAGCGAACTTCTTATTTCATTAGAAAATGGCTAATCAATAATACAACATTGAATTTCTAAAGAAAGTCTCCTACCGTCTCTCTTCCAAAAATCAAATCCTTGGAAAATCATTAAGGAAATCAAATTGAATTGATGAACATACCTGAAAGATCTGCAGATGATACATGAAAGGGAATGAAGGATTTTAAGCGCATTTCAGGGTGTGCTTTAATTTCAAGAGAAATCAAATCCTGAAACAGGGGAGCGCTGATCATGAGCTATAAATAGGGCTGTAGGCGGCTCTCTCTGTGTTTGCAGCATTAGATATCAATCTTATCCTCTCAAGAACGTGCTCTAGCCTCACCTGAAATTTAAGAAAAATAAGATCAATTCCAATTCAAAAGCGACGGAAGAGTACTATAATACATTAACGCTGCAAATTATACCTTCAACTCATAAGCATCAACCACATAACTTCTTTTTTCTCAAACAAAGTAGATGTGGGTTGGGAAGATTTCTCGCACAAAGTAGATCTGGATTCTGGAGCAGATGAAGACTAAAGCAGAGGAAACAAAGAGAAATAATGTGAGCAAACAATAATTCATTGAGTGAGAATATAATGTCATCTCAGAAACAGAAAAATAATCTTGACCATTATTGTTAGTTTCTTCACAATCCGTTCCGTTCCGTCGTTATAACGCCGCGGAACGCCGTTCCAAGGCCAAAAAACGGCATTCCAGGTCAGTCCACGTTCCACACCGGAACAGCGGAACGGAGGCTGCCGTTCCCGTTCCAGAACGGCTGGAGTTCCGACAAACCATTCTCACAATATACTCGCGTTAAGTTTCAATAGATATTTCCTGAGTAGGCCAAATCCTCCAAGTGATCGCAAGACGTTAGGCTCCGTACGATCATATCGTCCACATAAACTTCCATAGTTTTCCAAATATCTTCTTCAAAACCTTGTTGAGGACTCTTTGGTAAGTGGCACCAGTATTTTTAAGTCTAAGGGGCATTACTTTGAAGAAGTAAATTCCTTTTACGACTATGAAAGCTTTCTTCTTCTCGTTCTCTGGGGCCATGAAAATCTGGTAGTACCCACAAGGCATCCATTATGCTCATTAGCTCACACCCTGCTCTGGAGTCGACTAGCTGGTCGATTCCCAACAGGGGATAGGGGTCTTTGTGGTAGGTTCTGTTTAGGTCTGTGAAGTCATTACATATCCTCCATTTGCCCCCCGTTTTGGCCACCAGAACGACATTACATAACCAATTCATATATTTTTCAGGAGTGATATAACCTGCCTCAAGTAACTTATTGACCTCCTGCTCGAAGATCTCGTTCCGGGCTACACTTTGATTTCTGAGCTTTTGTTTGATTGGCTTAAAGGTGGGGTCGACATTCAGATGGTGCATTATCACGCTTGGATCGACCCCCTCGAGGTCGGAAGCGCTCCAGGCGAATACATCCGTATTCTCTTGCAAGAATTATATTAACATGTAGTGTTCAGCCTCCTTTCCTTTGCGGGATACTCCTACGTTGGTGGTTCTCTTTGGTTGGCCCAGAACGAACATGATCTTTTGGGTTTCATTGGTTGCTTTGATCTTCCCATCGAGCAGTTTTCTCCTTTCGGCAGCTAAGACCGAGGTCATTTTGTGTGATCTCTCTGGATCGAGTATATCACGATCGATCAGATCCTCATCGTCTAGATTTAGCAGAGATACCACGGGCAGTACTTGCTTGTTTGGCAATTTCACCTTCTCCATGGAGATCGAGTCGCACGCCCAGGACGTTGGGATGTTGCATCTCAATTCTCCGATTCCTTCCGGGGTTGGTAATTTAACAAGCTAGTGGTAGGTTGAGATGATGGCCCTAAAATCGATCAGCCCTGGTCTCCCAAAAATGATGTTATATGCAGATGTTTGGTCGACTACAAGGTATTCGATCTCCAACGTCTCCCTCTTAGGAAGAGTCCCTATGGAGGTGATCAACCGAATTCGACCTTTCGGATAAACTTCTGAACCTCCAAAACCTGTCAAAGGAGTCTTGATAGTTTTAAATTGAATGCGATTATGAAGTTTCATTTTTTTCGAGAGTCGAGTAAAAGATAATGTTTGTTGAGCTTCCATTATCAATCAAAGTTTTGGATACAACAAAATTAGCAACATCTAAAGTGACCACCATCGGACAGTTAGGAGTTTCACCCTCCCAATGGGGATCATTAACTAGATATGTATCGCTAATGGTAATTTCTTCCTGGACCCAAGGCTCTTGGGGCTCAACTATCATCAATTCTCGTGGCCTATTGTAGCTTCTCTGGGCCTCCCTCCTTGTGCGCTTTCGAGCGATTTTGGAACCATCCCCTACAGGCCCTCCGGTAATCATATCGATTCGACCGTGGTAAGGTAAATTGTGCGTATTGTGCTCTATAGGTTGCTTGGTGTTCCTGTGTCTTGGGGGACTATTTTCGACCCACTCCTCGGCTCGGATAGCCAAGTCGTCGATTTTCTTGATGAACTCTTGGAGAAGTCACCCTTTAATCAACCGTTCAATTTCTTCTTTGAGGTTGAAACACTCAGACGTGTTATACCCCGTTTATTGATGGAAGTTGCAATATTTTCCGAAATCCCTAGTTTTTTGGGTTTCCTTGATAGGTTTGGGGTTCTTGAAAAGTTTTTGTTGGAGACATCGTAAATTTCCTCAATGCTTCTATTTAGGTGACTAAAACGTTTCTTGGACCCGCTCTCCATTCCTTTTTCGACCCTGGTTCGGGGGGTCATGAGAGAAATCCGGCTTAGGAGGTCGATGAGATTCTCCCTTCTTCCTTTGCTCGCTTCACTGGTTTTGCTTGACCTCCTCTAGCCTCATTCAATCCTCAGCGATCTCTAAAATTTTGGCAATCGATTGAGGTTTCTGGACTATGTTTTGGTTCACACAGTCCGTGTTTCTGATAGCGGAGTGAAGGGCGGTGGTCAGCATATCCATGCTAGGGGTTTCGACCTGCACGGCCACTCGGGAAAATCGAGTGAAGAATTCTCTTAGGGTCTCATCCTCCCTTTGCACGAGATTATAAAGGTAGGTCAATGGCAGTTTATCTCCTTTGACCGAAGCGAAGTGAGCGATGAACTACTCAACCAGGTTATCATAAGAGTTTATGCTCCATGGGGACAGCCTTGAGAACTAGTCCTGGGCTGCCCCGACCAAAGTGGTCGCAAAGATTTTGGCCCGCACATCCGAAGAATGGCCAAACATGCTCAACTTGATCTCGAAGCGATTGATGTGTCTCTTGGGGTTAGAGGTTCCCCTGTAGGTCGGTAAATTGTTGGGCATTTTATCCTCTGCCATGGCCGATATAATTTCTTCGTAGAAAGGAGACCTGGCCTCCCTTATACTTCGATATCCCGCTCGATGAGAGGGAGTAGGGAGTCTCCTCTCTGGTCATGGTGGCCGCTCCTCATTTTTATAATAGGGCTCATCGTCATCGACCTCGTAAATAGGAGGGTTCTGTAACCTCTTTGGGCGCTCGAGTGGCGCCCTATCCTGAGGTGGATCCAGTCGATCCCTCTGAGACGGATCCACCGAAAACCCCCTGTTTGCCTTCCTAGGGGTGTTGGGATTAACCCTAGCTCCTAAACGGTCGAACACTCGAACCGTCTTTGGGTCGAAGGCTTTTCCGCCACCAGGGGATCGGACCCGAAATTCGCTGGTGGCTCCAGTGATGTGGAACGCCCCCTGGTCGACTGGCCTCTTCTTGGGCTGGGCTACAGCCTCCTAGTTTTCATCAGCGCGTCTCTTACCCAAAATTCTGTGACTTCCTCTCGAGGCGGCGCACCCTCCGGGGTTGCCCCTCGCTAATACGAATGTGCCCGAGGTGGCGGATAGTAAGGGGCAGGGTAATAACTCAACGGAGGTGGTGGGTATCCCTAAGGGTTTAGCGGGGCATACCAATAAGGCATTGGGGGCCCATAAGCATAATGGGCTTGGGCGGTCGGGAGAGTGACCGAGGTCGATCGTGGCCTCTCGGGAAACATCAGGGCCCTTCCTGCTGCTGCTGTGCAACAGCCTCAGCCTGTTATTGGGCCCGGTAGTCTTCGAGCTCAGGCTCGGAGTAAACCATCTGGGGAAGTACCAAACTCAGGCTCAGGCTAGGAATCTTGACAAGTTTTATCTCCTGCATAGCTAAATAATTGAATTTGGTCATATCGTGACCAAATCACACATAACAAATTAATCGTAATTATTGTAAGTAAATTATTGACACAAAATTACAACTAACCTTAATCAAATTTTCCCCAAACCTAAAATTATCATGGCTCACTTGCCACGTGGCACACCAGCCGTGTGGTACTACTCTGATCCATCGGGAATAATAAAATATAATTTTGAGCTAAAAATTAATTAATAATAATTAATTAATTTAGAAGTTTATTTTAGGCCCACATAACTCTGTAGGTGTCAAAAAATGTTTTTAAAAACTTTTTAGATCTCTCAAACATTGGTAATATATTTAAAGATGTCAAACTCACATGTGCTTGCTTTGAAGATATCTGTTTCTTGTTTTGTAAGCGTGGTGCTAATGTTGTAGCCCACACTCTTGCCCGTAATGCGGCTTATGTCTGCATTGGTTCTTCTAATTTTTCTCCTTTTTTTTAGGATGCTGTTAGTTTTGATTTAGGTTAGTCTGGTCGGTTTGGCTGCCCATCAAAAAAGTTAGGGCGAAAATGGATTCTTAAACATTGTGCATCCCACATTTGCACTCGTTCCCTTAGCTGAGAGAATTTTCTTCTATTCTTATGCGATATAGACCTCAATTAGTTACCCACGATAAACTAAAAAATAAAATTACACCTTTACTTCCTTTCTTCTTGAGTTACCATTATTATCACCAACTCTTGCATGGATGGAATGCAGGAAACAAGACACTTCTAGCTAGTAGTTTTAATATATAATCAAAATCTAACAAAAGTTTTACATAAATAATGAAATCCGCTATGATTTTCTTTTTTTTTTTTTTTTTTTTATTTTTTGGGTAGAGATTACAAAAACCTGGCTAATTTATAATTTTGTGAAGTTTTGCTTAAGGGCGTTGCTTTGATATGTCCCTTTTAATATGTACAAATTTTTCTCTTGAACCATTTCTATTGACAGGATGTAGTAGGAGGTGCGAACCATACTTCAACATCAACTACTGATTGGGCAATAACTGAGCTTCTTAGCTACTGAAAAAGGCACACGAAGAGTTATCTAAGGTTGTGGGAACATAGTCAAAGAGTTTTATATACACAACCTAAAGTACTTGGAAAGAAATTATTATGGAAACCTTACGTGTATATCCCCCGGCGCTTCTCCTACCACCAAGGTCTCCAGCTCAATCTTGCATAGTTGGAGGATACACCATTCCTCCAAACACTCGTATCTTTGTACACGTTGAATCCATCCAATGAGATCCTAGTGTTTGGCATAATCCAACAGAGTTCAAGCCGGAGAGCTTTCTGGACGATGATGAAAAATACTGTTAGAGATTACGGCTAATTAGTCGGGAGTTGTTTCCTTAGTTAGCAGATTATAATCATTGTACATATCTCTTCCTTACTTGTAGGAGCTTATATCGTTATATATTGTACTCTTGTTGTAACCAGTTTGGATATTTAGAAATCAATGAATACAAAAATTCCCAAAACCTAATTTCTAACTTGGTATCAGAGAGGGTTCACAGATGTTCGATTCCTGTGCCAGTCTCTTCTCTTCACCCGGCTTGCAGATGTTTCATTCCTGCGGCTTGCAGATGTTCATTCCTGCAATGTTCACACACCAGTTTGGGTGTGATGGGGGTGTGTTAAATGTCCCACATCGAATAATTAATGATGTGGTCTTCAATATATAATGGCATGGCAAACCTCCCCTCAACAGCTAGCTTTTGGGGGTGAATAAGGTCAAAGCTCATTATTCAATATGGTATCAGAGCAGGTTCGTCGATCTTAATTTTTCGACGAAATTTCCGAGCTCATCATCTGCCGCTATGACCAAATCCTTAAACCAGCGACCATCGGAGACGGAGTGTTCACAGTGCGACAGCGGCAACACCAGTAGCGCCGCCATATCTGTCGCCACTAAAACACAAGAAAACACATAGCAGCGGCATGGTGACGGTGGCAGCACCAGTAGCGCCGCCATAGCTGTCACCAAAGAAACACAAGAAAACAGACAGCAGGCAGGTGGGTTTACGTGTTTCAGACGGCTCCGGTGGTATTTTTTCAACAGAGAACAAAGGCGACGGACTTACAGCGGAAGCCGCCACCAACGAAGCTTTTCTAGTCGCCACAGTCGGCGATTTCTCAGAAGCATATAGGGCCGACAAAGTTTCAGCAGAAATCGCCGCCAGCGGCGGTTCTACATCAACCACAGACGGAGTCTTTCCAGCAGGGAACCGTCGCGGCGGCGTTTCAGGCGAAGGGAGATTTCCAACGGAGGTCACCGGCGGCGAACCCAGCACCGCCGGTCATCGAGAATTTCGGTGGAAGAGGTCATGCGGCGGAAGAAGATACAGAGATGGGGGTTTCTCTTTCATTCAGCAAAATGCACGAAATGGTGGATAACAAAGGCACTAGGGTTGGGAATTTGTAATCCCAATCCTATTTTAATAATACTTTGCGATTTGGTCCCTCTAGTTTGGAGAAACTGCAGATTAGTCCCTATAGTTTGGAAGGACTACAGATGAGTCCTCAAATTTCTAAATCTTGGCAGATCAGTCCCCCATATGTGAAAAATGTGCAGAATGACCCCCCAAAATGCGGAAGTACCTATATAACCCAAGGACCCAAGCCAGCCGAGTGGATCCTTGATTGCGGGGCTACCGATACCATGACTTATGGCCATAATGACTTGGTTACCGTGTCAAAATCTATGAGACTAGCTATTCAGTGTGCTAAAGGGGATCTATTATCAGTTCAAGGCACCAGAACAATTGATATATCTCCTTCCTTAACCTTGAAAAATTATTTATATGTTCCCAGTTTATCATGCAATTTGCTTTCTGTTAGTCATGTTACCCGGGAATTAAATTGCGTTGTAGTGATCTATTCTGGTTTCTGTCTTCTGTAGGATATTCAGTCGGGGAAAGTGATTGGGCATGGCACTGAACGTGATGGTTTATACTATGTGGATGATGTGGCTCAAAACGGAACTGCAGCGCTGGCTCACGGGACCGTTGAGAGGCAGCAGTGGCTATGGCATAGTCGGTTAGGTCACCCATTGGTTAGCTACTTGCATTTACTTTTTCCAAGTATTTTTCCATCTAGAAGTCTGAGTCAGTTATCCTGTGAGACTTGCATTCTAGCTAAGGGTCATAAACAGTCATATCACTATTCTAGAACCCGTGTGAATATAATTTTTTCCCTTATACATTCAGATGTCTGGGGCCCAGCAACGTATACGGGTTCTCACTCTGGTTTTCGTTTCTTTGTATTATTTGTTGATGATTGCTCGCGCATGACTTGGATATATTTTTTGAAACATAAATCAGAGGTTTTTTTTCTAAGTTTGTCAAATTTTATAACATGGTCCAAACTTAGTTTAATGCCAAAATACAGATTCTTCGGTCAGATAATGGGGGGGAGTATGTTAATTCCAGCTTTAAACAGTTTTTCTCAAAAAAGGGTCTTGTTCACCAAACCACCTGTGCTCATACAAATGAACAAAATGGGGTTGTTGAACGTAAAAATCGGATCCTCCTTGAAATTGCTAGGGCCATTATGTTTGATGCAGGTGTTCCTAAGTCATTTTGGCCTGAAGCTATTGCCACAGCTGTTTAGCTCCTCAATAGATTACCGACTAAGATCCTTGATCTTAAGACACCTATCTCAGAACTCTCCAGATATGTTAGTATTCCCATACCTCTGACTCTACAGCCTCGTGTCTTTAGGTGTTTAGTTTTTATCCATATCCCTAAACAGGAACGTACTAAATTTGACCCGTGTTCAGTTAAATGTGTCTTTGTTGGGTGTGGGGTCAATCAAAAAGGGTATCGTTGTTATCACCCATCCACACGACGCTTGTACACCACCATGAACTGTAACTTCCTAGAAACCGAGTTCTTCTACCATACCCAACCTAGCGGTCAGGGGGAGCAGTCTATAGATCCACTAAGTTGGGTGTCATACTCCACTATGCCAGATCCGAACCCAAAAGATCCAGTAGGCAGGACCACCGAGCAGACGTCTCCCACAGTTCAGCCCCTCATGTCAGCACCAGTCCCAGGATCCGAACCACTGAATGTTCCTAAGGTAACCCTTGAAACTTCGTCATTTGATAATAATTCTGTTGGTTCTATTGATAATCTGCACATAGAGGAGTTACAGGATCAAGAGAGACTGGTTCAGGAATAATTACAACATCAGGAAAGATAGGTTGGGGGAGCCCACGAGAAGTGACCGGTATGTCCTTCCACCACGGAGTAATCGGGGAGTGCCTCCAAAGAGGTATGAACCGGAGTATGAACCCAGAAAGTCCCAGTATCCGATTGCTGATTACGCACAGGGAAAGCTAACAGTGACAGCTAGAGCATATTCAGCAGCAGTATACCCTGATGTGCTTCCTAGAACAGTTAAAGAAGCTCAGAAGAAGGATGAGTGGAAGTCGGCCATGAAAACAGAGATGATGGCCCTTGAAAAGAACATGACTTGGGAAAGGTGCAGGTTGCCACCAGGGAAGGGACCGGTAGGTTGCCGATGGGTGTTCACCATCAAACATCGGTCTGATGGATCCATTGAGCGGTACAAGGCTAGATTGGTAGCCTAGGGGTATACACAGGCGTACGGAGTGGATTATTCAGAGACTTTTTCTCCAGTTTCTAAGATTGACACTATCAGAGTCCTTTTCTCGATAGCAGCTAATCAGGATTGGCCGTTACATCAGTTTGATGTGAAGAATGCCTTTCTACATGGGAAGTTGGAAGAAGAAGTATACATGGAGCCTCCACCAGGGTTCTCTGAGCAGTTTTGTGCAGGGGAAGTATGTAGGTTGAAGAGAGCACTCTATGGGCTCAAGCAGTCACCGAGAGCTTGGTTTGGGAGATTCACAGTTGCTATGAGAAAGTATGGGTTCAAACAGAGTAATTCGGACCATACTTTGTTCTTCAAGAGGAGGGGTGAGTTGGTAACCTGTCTTATCATCTATGTTGATGACATGATCATCACTGGGAATGATCTTGAGGAAATTAAGATTTTGAGGAAAAATTTGTTTGAGGAGTTTGAAATGAAGGATTTAGGGGAATTGAAGTACTTCTTAGGGATTGAGGTACTTAGGTCAAGGCGGGGAATCTTTATTTCCCAACGGAAGTACGTACTTGATCGGTTAGCAGAGACAGGATTACTTGACAACAAACCAGCAGGGACTCTTATCGTTGTGAATCAAGGGCTAAGGATAAAAGAAGATGCAGAAATGGTTGACCGGAGCAGGTATCAGCACCTCGTTGGGAAGTTGATCTATTTGTCACACACGAGGCCTGATATTGCCTATACGGTAGGCGTGTTAAGTCAGTTTATGCACCGATCTCAGCAGGATCATATGGAAGCAGCACTTAGAGTAGTCAGATATCTCAAGGGGACTCGCGGGAGAGGAGTGTTGTTCCAAAAGCATGGGGATCTATCCGTTGAGGCCTATACAGATGTAGATTGGGTCGGAAATCAGGATGATCGGCGCTCCACTTCGGGTTATTGTACCACTGTTGGTGGAAATCTTGTCACGTGGAAGAGCAAGAAGCAGAAAGTAGTCGCACTATCCAGCGCAGAGGCCGAGTTTAGGGGTATTGCATGAGGACTGGCAAAAGTCCTGTGGTTACGAAAGCTCCTTGAGGAACTTGGATTTCCAGTAAAAGAGAAGTGTCGTTTGTGGTGTGATAATAAGGCGGGGATAAGCATCTCAGAAAACCCAGTTCAGTATGACCGAACAAAGCATATAGAAGTGGACCGACACTTTATAAAGAAAAACTCGAGAGTGGGATCGTAACGTTTCTGTTTGTGCGGTCAGGAGATCAGTTGGCCGATATTCTCACTAAGGCTGTTACTGAGCGAGTTTTTTCAGACGTTCTTAGCAAGCTGAATGTGTGTGATCCCACAGTCAGCTTGAGGGGGAGTGTTAGAGATTACGGCTAATTAGTGGGGAGTTGTTTCCTTAGTTAACAGATTATAATCATTGTACATATCTCTTCCTTACTTGTAGGAGCTTGTATCGTTATATATTGTACTCCTGTTGTAACCAGTTTGGATATTTAGAAATCAATGAATACAAAAATTCCCAAAACCTAATTTCTAACTGATATGAGAGGTAACAATTTCCATTTTGTACCATTTGGGTCAGGCAGAAGATTATATGTTAGCATACCCTTAGCAGAGAAAATAGTAGTTTATTTGGTAGATTCACTTTTGCACTCATTTGAATAGGAGTTGCCGAAAGATGAAAGCTCGATATGTCGGAGAGATTTGGGGTTGTCTTGAAGAAACTTACACCATTGGTTGCGGTACCTAAGGCCAGATTGATTAATCCAAATTTATACATATAGTTTGATATTGGATTAAGAAGATCTCTTTCTTTTAGAAAAACATGTCAAAAGTCTCGAAAAGAAAGAGATCAGGCGTTCATTTATGCCCAATAATATTCAATAAAACAGTGTTTTGAAGACATACCTGAGGTTTAATGGCATGATGGCAGCATTTTAACAGTTTGATATAAGTGTTCCTTGAAGGAGTTAGTCAACTTTATTTTATATATTATAATTTCGCACACTAAAGAAGCTAAAGGTGCAACAGCAACAAGGCCTTTGCTTCAAAAAACTTGACATCAAATTTCATCAACAAAAGCATGAGCAATATTTTCCTCTTTCATGCCACAGAAAATGCACGCTTTTCCCCTATACACTTCCTGTAGGCTTCATGGATCATTTTCTTCGTTGCAAATGATTTTCAAATCCCAAAAGGAAGATATGAGATAAAAGTTTACATTACTAAAAGATATGAGATAAAAGTTTACATTACTAAATCCAATTGAACAAGTACAAAACAAATAATACTTACAAACAAAGAAAGGACAATGACAGGCTATTCAGTTACCAAACAAACACGATAAATTGGCTTCAATTTATAAGAGAGTCTCTGAGGGAAATAAATCTAGGAGTATATCCGAACAAAAATGAAATTGTACCCTCAACATCAAAAACATTGAGTTTGCTACACTTTCTTACTTTTTGGATCAAAAGATGTAAGGGTTTGAACATATGTCCGAGATATGAATAGCCCTCCACCTCTCACTGTTGTAATTGGAATAAGTCGATAAGGACTCAAATCAGATGGGATCTGATCGTGCTCGATATCGGTTTGCTAAGTTGGTCGACTCCGGGAGCTTGTATCACTTAGAATTTATATTTTGGGAAAGGCTCTCGAGTAGATCTGAAAGGAAGAACAAACGTGAACTAAAGGCCAACCGGGGGAATAGGGGTTATATCCCAGTTTGGCACTCTGACGCTCAAGTCAGGTACTTGCTCAAGAGAATAGGAGTTAGTACTATGGGTCGAATGAATAGTGATTGTGCTTACCAATGCCATAAATGCTGTGGATATTTATAGGCCCATGGGGTGTGTGTGACACCTGTTCACGCACTGGTGGTGCATTTAATACTTTGGCCAGTTTGTTAGGGAACAGTAGTACTGTGCAGCACCTTTGTGTCAGAGTTGGTTCTCTTGTACCGTGGTGGCCCTCGACCTTCCTCCCACACTATTGACTTGTAGTACGGCTTCGTCGGTCGACGGCGAGGGTGCTCGAGAGGATCTAGTGGTCGAGGTCTCGCTATTATGGAAAGGAGGGACCTGGTTCATGGCCCGATCGATTTGTCCTTCTTGGAATGGTGATCGACTTGTTGAGACGTCGGTGATCGGCGTCAATCGACTACCTGAGAGGGAGGATGGAGTGAAGTGTTATCCGATGTGGCACCTATGTGCCACGTGTTAGCTTCCACTTATCAGGCCACGTGCGACACGTGGCATTCTCAGAACGTGTCCCGTCAGGATCAAACTCTTTAATATGAAGTCTCTGGTCCATGACTTACATCTACTTGAATGTCACTGCTGTTATCAGTCAAACAGAGACAATTATTCCATATAACCAAGACATTATTCTCAGCCTTGTCTCCTAACCCCGAGGGGAGGGGGATTAGACGTCCATTTTCTTCCTTGATATCAAATGCGAAAATAACACCAGAGCACCTATTATCACCAATCCAATGGAGAATTCCATTAAGGGTAATCCCACATGGATATATGTAACAAGGAATGCGAGAATCCCTAAAAAACCTCCAACCGTTATCAACCCCAATGGTGAAAATCACACCAGACACATTAATTTCATGCCCAAGATCGAGAAACATGTATGTAATTATGTTAGAATACCATTAACTATGGTATAGTTGACTTTCAAGATTTTCTCCCTAATTACTCTTGTATCCTGATTTGTAGGGATTATTCTTTAGGGCCTTCATATACCTATTCCTGTGTAAATTGTTGTAACAGAGAATAATGATATACGATACAATGAATCAAATAAACAAAAGCTTCTCCCGGGTACCATGTTTAACATGGTATCAAAGCCAACGGTGATCTTTTGGGACTCAGTATCAACATCATCGTCCCTACCAATCTCAACCCTTAAGCCAATATCATCCATAGTCAAACCTGCACATCAGAACCAAAATGTCAAACAGCAATAACCAAAGCCTTGAAATTCAACCAGGTAACCTGTTGATGAATAACAACCACTCAATGGTGCCCAACTCGGAAAACTTGTTCATCGGAATCAAAATTAACGGGGATAACTATCCAGTATGGGAACGCCTAATAAAAATGGCGATCAGAGGCAGAGGCGGCCGTTCACATCTAACCGGAGTACCTCTGGCACCAGAAACAACAGACCCAAAATTTGCTCAATGGGAACAGATCGATCAGAACGTATTTACCTAGATAATTCAGAATTTGGAACCAAATCTCATCAACAACGTCCTTCAGCACCCAACCGCGAAGGAATTATGGGATGGTCTCGCCACCACCTACGGAAGCGGTGGAGATCCACTCCAACTCTTCGATTTACACCGAAGAGCCAACACCCAACGACAGGGACAAGACAGTCTCGAGAAGTTCTGGAACAAGCTCCAAACCATGTGGATGGCCATCGACAGAAAGTAACCAAACCCCATGAAATGCCCTGAAGACATCAAGGCATTCAACCAAATAACGCAGGAACAGCGATTGTATCAATTCCTCACTGGAATTGATGAAAAAACTAGCCAATCAGGAGAGACATCCTGAAGCAAGACCCAAAACCGGCGGTTGAATCCTCCTACGCAATAGTACGAAGAGAAGCGGCCCGTATTCAGATTTTAAAGATGGGCATCGATGGAGATGGGGATTCTGGAGTACAGGGGTCTGGTTCAAGACTTGTGGCAAGGAAGGAGAGAGGTGGACGGAGCTATGGGCGCTCAGAAGGCGGCCGTGCCGATGGCGGCAATCGCCGGTCATCACCGTGCGAGGACAAATCGGGTCTTGTGTGTGGAAAGTGTGGAAAACCGAGGCACACCACCGAACAATGCTTCAAGATTATAGGCTATCCGGAGTGGTAGGAAGGCCACCGAAAAAGCACAACCGGAGCGGCGACGAAGGGCGGCAACAGACGCGCCAATGTCGTGGTGGGCGACGGAGGCAGCAGATAGAGAACAGGGGAGACAGTAGTAGGCATCATCCAGGGAGACGCCTGTACCACGACGGCGGAGTTGGGCCGTGCCAACGCCGCCATCATCTCCGGCGGCGGCGGCGCAAATGGAGGGAGCAGAAATGGAGGAGACAACGCAAACAGCGGTGGATTCTCAAGAGGTATAGGGTTTGCGGGTAATGACCCAAACCCTAGTTTTGTTTCTTATATTAATGCTCCTCCTATTTCGTATAAATTACAAATTGGCCCCCATATTTCTGAAGATATGCAAACTAGTCCCCATACTCTTGATACTTGTGGATTTCATACTCAAAACAAATCACACCAAGTCACACAGTGGATTTTCGACTGTGGGGCTATAGATTGTATGACATATGACCCGGCAGACATTCTTGATCCCATAAAACCGAAACAATCCCATATTATGACTGCAAGTGGGGATAAGATTCTGGTCGAAAAAGAGGGTAATGTCTGTGTTGCTCCGAATTTGACATTAAAAAACTACCTTTATGTTCCATCGTTGTCGTGCAAATTAGTGTCTGCTAGCCAGTTGACAAAGGAATTGAATTGTGTGGTTCTCATATATCCTCATTTTTGCATTGTGCAGGACATTCATACGAAGGAGATCATTGGGTGTGGTACTGAACGTGGTGGGTTGTACTACGTTGATGAAGTCAAGCCTCAGTCCAAAGCTCTTCTTTCACAAGGATCGGGAAACACACAGCTCTGGCTCTGGCATAGACGACTCGGACATCCCTCACTTGGGTATTTAAAGATGTTATTTCCCTCTCTGTGTCAGAACAATCAGTATTTAAATTTTTCATGTCAAACGTGTTTGTCTGCTAAAAGTCATCGAACTTCGTTCAAGTCCAATAATACTCGTGTTGAGTCGGTTTTTTCATTAGTTCACTCAGATGTTTAGGGACCAGCTCCAGTAACTAATCAGAATTAGTACCGCTACTTTGTGTTGTTTATTGATGACTTTTCTCACGTAACATGGGTATATTTTTTACGCAATAAATCAGACGTTTTTGGTACCTTTGTGGCTTTCTGTAATATGGTACAAACGTAATTTGACAGAAAAGTTAAAATACTTCGATCAGACAATGGGCGAGAGTATGTTAACTAGGACATGTATAATTTCTTCCAGAAACAGGGCATTATCCACCAAACCTCTTTCCCAAATACCCCGCAGAAAAATGGAGTTTTTGAACCAAAAAACCGCACCATACTTGAAATGACCCGTGTTTTGCTCACTGAAGCCAGTGTCTCGCAACATTTCTGGCCTAAAGCAGTAAGCACAGCAGTCTATCTCACTAACAGACTGCCCACTAAAATTCTGGATCATAAGACACCTCTTTCCATCCTCCAAACCCAAACCTCTGTACTACCACATCTAACCCTACCACCCCGTATCTTTGGGTGCACGGTTTTTACACATATTTCCAAGGCTGATCGAACTAAGTTGGACACGTGTGTAGAAAAATGTGTGTTTATGGGGTATGCTCCGAATCAGAAGGGATACCGGTGTTACAGCCCCAGAACCCGGCGGTTTATTATCACCATGGACTGCAACTTTGTTGAAACTGAGTATTTTTATATGTCCCAGCACAGTGATCAGGGGGAGATTCATAGTGACAGATCTCTGAGCTGGTTGACCTATACTGATCTGAACGATACATCACCATCACCTATTTTTGAAACTCTCAGTACCACGTCCACGCCCAGTGATCATCCTCCGCATGATGTCCAAAATGAGGTAACTGATTCTTCTCCGCCTCCTGTTGCCATTCATGATAATATTGATGTATCAGATGCTCCTGATACTATGATCGAGAATGCAGAAACTCACAGGTACAATCTGCCAATAAGAAGTACCAGAGGGATACCCCCACAGAGATATTCACCCGACCATACATCCCGATCCTCTAAGTATCCTATGGGCAATATGGTCAGGGGGAGTTTGTCCCCCGAAGCACAGGCATTTCTGAGCAGTTTGTACAAAGAAGAGATTCCCCAATCCGTACAAGAAGCCAAACAGCATGAAGAGTGGTAGGAAGCAATGGAAGTTGAAATGGAGGCATTGACAAAAAATGAGACATGGGAGAAATGCCAGTTACCTGATGGGAAAAGACTGGTTGGCTGCAGGTGGGTCTTTACGGTCAAACATAAAGCTGATGGCTCCTTGGAAAGGTATAAGGCCTGACTGGTTGGAAAAGGGTACACTCAGACGTTCGGGATTGACTATTCTGAGACTTTCTCGCCAGTGGCGAAACTTGATACGGTTCGAGTGTTGTTGTCTGTAGCAGCCAATAAGGATTGGCCCCTTCATCAGTTTGACGTTAAAAATGCCTTCCTACATGGGGATTTGAATGAGGAAGTCTACATGGAACCCCCTCCTGGGTTCACTGAAGAATTTGGCCCAAATGAAGTGTGTAGACTCCGAAAAGCACTATATGGACTCAACCAGTCACCGCGGGCGTGGTTTGGCAGATTCACACTAGCTATGCAGCGCCACGGATATGTCCAAAGCAACTCTGATCACACCCTGTTCTTGAAGAAGCGAGGAGATTTAATCACGTGCCTGATCATTTATGTTGACGACATTATTATAACAGGCAGTGACAAAGAGGAGATGAAGAACCTCAAGGAAAACCTGTTTAGAGAGTTCGAAATGAAAGATCTCGGAGGGTTGAAGTACTTCTTGGGTATTGAAGTTCTTCCGTCGCAGAAAGGAATATTTATTTCTCAGAGGAAGTATATTCTGGATCTATTAGCAGAGACGGGGCTGGTGGATTGTAAACCCGTGGATATTCTGATACAAGTAAACCACAGGCTCAGGATAAATGAAAGTGGGGAAAAAGCAGACAAGGAACGATATCAGAGATTGGTTGGAAAGCTGATCTATCTGTCGCACACGCGACCCGACATAGCATATTCAGTTGGCATTGTGAGCCAATTCATGCACCAGCCACAGAAAGAACACATGGAAGCTGTCATCCGCATCATCAGATATCTTAAGGGTACTGTAGGAACAGGGATTATGTTCGGGAGACATGGCCATCTTAACATGGAGGCCTACAATAACGCAGATTGGGCAGGGAATCCCAATGATCGAAGGTCCACATCTGGGTTTGTTACACTTGTTGGGGGAAATGTGGTAACATAGAGGAGCAAAAAACAGAAGGTTGTGGCACTCTCTAGTGCCAAAGCTGAATTCAGGGGAATAGCAAAAGAAGTCACTGAGCTCATCTGGATCAGAAAACTGATGACAGAGATTGGCTTGGAACTAGAAGGCCCAAGTCCTCTGAGGTGTGACAACAAAGCTGCTATCAGCATCTCAGAGAACCCGGTACAATATGATAGAACGAAGCACGTGGAGGTTGACCGACATTTCATTAAGAAAAAGCTGGAAGACGGCGTGATCTCTATTCCGTTTGTAAGGTCCGAAGACCAGTTAGCAGACACACTTACAAAGGTAGTCACGAGTCAAATCTTTCAAACGGCACTGTGCAAGCTAAGGATTGGGGATTCCATCACTTAGCTTGAGGGGCAGTATTAGAATACCATTAACTATAGTATAGTTGACTTTCGAGATTTTCTCCCTAATTACCTCTTGTATCCTGATTTGTAGGGATTATTCTTTAGGGCCTTCATATACCTATTCTTGTGTAAATTGTTGTAACAGAGAATAATAATATACGATACAATGAATCAAATAAACAAAAGCTTCTCCCGGATACCATGTTTAACAACTTACATGAGGCACAACCTTGTATTCATTTGTGGATTTACTGAACCAAAACCATATACCACATCACGAATATGCTCAGCACTAGTAATATCTGGAAGCATCAAGCGTTCACCCAACAATAGGTTGATAATACAAACAACTTGATTGTTTTAAATGCTATCACGATTGTATATATAGTTGTCATTTCTTTCATCCCCGAGTTGTAAGCTATTTACCAAACAGAGCAAACCATTACAAGAGCCCATTATTCCTAATATCCCATATCCCAAGATATTAAGAAAAGGAGTTTCTTGGATTGAGATCAAATAGATATGAAACGAATTTAACTTTAAGATTAAAATTAGTGGGGCTCTTATTATTCTCATAGCTTAGGTCTTAATCGATAGATAGAATGGTAGGATACAAGTCTTGAAGTCTATACAAAATATTTTAAAAGATTCTAAGAGACAATTACAACCAATTATATAAAACTAAAAGAATATGGCTAAAGACATAAAAGAATAATAAACTCTATAAAAGATATATAGAATATCTACCAAATATACGTGATATGAATATTATGTTATAACACACCGCAAGCACTAGTTGGGTAGAAGACATAGAGCTTGACATGAATCTCTAATCATGTAGAAAGAATTTCAGCAAGTTGAGGAAGAACCAATCCAACCCATGGAACTTTTAGAGAACGCAGATATTCCAAATAAGATACTAGAGATAACAACTTGGGGAGTGATCTGATGTGACGTTTGACAGAGTATATATGAGGTGACGATCAATAGAGCATTACAAGAGGAAGATCTGGTGAAGGTCGACATAGCGTCATATAGTCAACGGTCGACAGAGCATCATAAAAAGGTAAATCCGAACGGATTTGAAGTGACAGTCCACGGAGCATCACAGGAGGTGATGATCAACAGTGCGTAGCAAGAACCCAATAGGCTTCGACAAAGTGTCGATGACGATCGACGGAGCATCACAACAGAATCTAAATTTCAATATAAACGAGAAGGAAAAAAACCTAAGATCTGATACCATGAAAGAATAAATTATCTTTTCCATTTAATCAATACAACAAGCCCTAAGATCTATACAAAATATTTTAAAAGATATAAAAAGTTACAACCAATTATATCTAAAGATAAAATTTAAAATATATCTCTAAAAATATAACAAAACAACAAACTTTATAAAAATATATACCACAACGATCTTTTTTTGGGAAACAAATGGCATGGGCGTCGTTAGGTTTTAACGAGGCCCCCACCTATATCGAGTTAACTGCATCAAACCCCCTGTGTTTTTCCCAATTTCCCCAAAAAAAAAAAAAAAACCCTCTGTTATAAAAATTAGTTTAAAAAACACTATGTTATTTTACGTTTGCGCACCACCCCCTCATTTCATCTGGTCAACTGTTAAATTTTTTAAACCTAAAATTACTTTATCTTACATATTAAAATAATATTAAACATATACATATTATCTGTATTAAGACTACAAATAATATAATTACATTATTTTTAAAATATACATATTTAACATATGCATATTATTATAGTAAATAATAAAAATGTATAAATATTAAAAATCACATTTTATATTTTAGAATATATATTAAAATATACATATAAATAAATAATTATTATTTTTAAGAATATCATTAATAAATAAAATTATACATAGATATTACTTATATATTTCTAATTTAAAAAATATATTATTTACATATATGATCGAGTCGATTTTTGGGCGTCCTGTAACTTGAAGAGGAGTCGACCGACAACTTAGAATTTATATTGTTGGGGAAGTCCTCGAGGTGATGTCGAACTGCGAGAATGAAAGAAGAGTGAGCTAAAGACCGACTTGGGACTGATGGGGTTGGACCCAATCTCGGCACTCCGACGCTCAAGTCTGGTATCGATCTAGTTGAGAGAGAGTCGAGTAGACTTGAGTACAATAAATGAGCTTACTTAATGACATTTGTGAGGGTGCATTTATACCTTGGGGGTTAATGATGGCATGGTATGGTTTTGGCAGGTGCATTTAATGTCTCCCAAGTACGGTACGAAAGTACAATTTGCATTTAATGCGGGGGCTGCTGGAGGGTCCCACAGTATAGCTTATGTTCGATGATAGACTTAAAGCATCGAGCAAGGTCATTGCCTCGATCATCCCTGAAGACGGTCGAGGGGAATCAGACTTAACCCGCAAGCAGAATATGAGCCAGTTCCAAGTCGAGCTTTCCAGTGAGGGTCGAGTTGACCATCTCTGCCAGGTCACATGCGGACTCACTTGACCCACTGACTTATTAGACACGTGGAATACAGTTGTTGATCCAGGTGTCTGGTCAGGTTTAGTCCACTTCACAAGCCCCCAAAAAGGTTGGCGACAAAGGTGACGCAACGGTGACCTTTCGAATTCCCAAGGTAGGCTATGGTGTAATTGTTGCAATGGTTTGCATTCTGTTTTCCTACCTAAGTACCCCCTATATAAACCTTTCACCTCACTCACTTTCATTTTGACTTTTGCAAACATAAGCATTCTTAGAGAGGTCAGAGCGTTTCGAGCAGAGCAAACAAGTGCTTCGAATCGAGTTTAGTTTTAAGACTTCCGAGAAGGCCAATTTCCGGTTCATCGTATCCGTCCCTTTTGGTAAGTTCAATCTCGACTAGATCTTGTAACACCTATTGATTTCTATCGATTTTACTTCTTTTTCTTTTCCTGCTGGGATTTTGGCCTCGAGTGAGAAGATCCACATCTCGCACTATGTTGTTCGACTCCCTGCTTACATAAAAACCATTATTCCTTAATTCAAGGAAGAGGCTATCAAAAGGAAGGGATTTCAGTTGTAGAATTAAGTTCAAGCGGTGGAATGTCTTCTCCAATCTCGTCTAGCTCTAAGGTTTCCAATTGGGACTCAGGTTCTGGAACTAACTCGAGTCCAGGTACTTCGAGCACGTAAAATGAGGAGTCACTTCAATCATGGCAAGCCTGCGACCAGGAGTCAACATAATGGCCTATTCTGTTGATCATTCTGACCACTCGAGGGACGCACATTCGATCTCGCCAACTGGCCCAACTATTTCTGCTATCCCCATCATAGTGGTTCCTCCGGTGGGAATGCAGATGGACTAGGAGCCTTCGAGTCGAGGAATAGATCCGAGTCCTTCAAAATCAGGTCGATACGGGCTTCGAGATGAGGATGAGCAGGAATTTATCCCTGATGGGGCGAGATCCCCGACCTTCCATGTGGAAAAAGATCCGGGGATGTGAAGTGCAAAATATCTCCCAAGTTACTCGATATAATCAGGGAGTTGCTTTTTAGTGGAGCCCCCGAGTTCGACGGTTACAGTATTCTGCGACCCAAGAAAGGGCAGACTTTGACTGATCCCCCTACGAACTGCATAACAGTGAATTACAAGATGGTCGAATTTAGCTTTACAGTACCTATCGGTGGTGATGTACTCAAGATCTTGAATAATCTCAACATTTGCCCGTTCCAGCTGATGCCAAACACCTATGCCGTGGTCAATGAGATGCCGATTTTAATGAAGTATTTCAGTTTTTCGATGCGGGGGGTGATCGAGGAGTTATTCAAGGTCTCCATATCGACTGAGAAGTCTAGCTCTGGGCCGGGCTTTGTTTCCATAGTGGCCGAAAACAACCACAAATGGATCACTTTGCCAACCTTATCAAAAGGAGTCAATTGGAAGGGGAAACTTTTCTATGTCAAAGGCAAGGTCTGATAGCCTAGGTTGATAAATCAAACCTGGAAATGGCTATCACAATGGACCCTTCCGACACACCAGATCAAGTGGTCGTATATCTTCTTAAGGTATATGCAGACGTTTGGCATGTTGGACTGCAAATTTTTGATTCGACCAAAGAACTTGGTGAATTTTGGTTTTGCCCCAGGACCCCAGCAAATAAATTCGACCCTGGTACTAAAAGGGAAAATAGCTCGAGGCCTTAATCCCCTTTTCTTATATAACTATCTATCATTTACTCACATTGTTTTAAGTCTTGAGTCGACGTTCCTGAATCAAGTCTGACCCTTTGCTTTTTTCCACAGATAAAACAATCATGTATTTTCGCTTAGCCGAGATGATGAAGGACATGGACGAGGCCGATGGCCAGCCCTTGTAAGAGTAATTCGACAAGCTTCGGCCAGGGGTCGAGGCTCAAATGCCCATGATTATCCAGCACAAGACCAACGACGCTATACTTCTGGGTCAAGACACTGACCAAGCCTGGGACCTGCCTCGCGACCAAACACGCTCCCATCACAAATCAAAGCGGGGAAAAGAGCCCGAGGTCCAGGAGGTCGACCCCAAAAAGAAAAAGTATCGTAAGGAGAAAGATGCTCGACCAGCAACTCCCAGGCCCGTTCAGACCAGAAAGAGAGCGGGTCAATCCAAAGGCTCAATCCCCTCAAAAGACAACACCTCGACTGCTTCCCTACCATCGACTCCCTCGGCCACTGCCCCAACGTCGGCTCCTTTTTTGGGCGAGGCCTTAGCGAGTCCCGTCCTTACCTTGAAAGCCCCCAATTCGGATGTGGCCGACTTCTGTAAAATGTTGAAAATATCAGAGCCGCATTTTCCTGGGGGAATGTGAAGTATCGACCAGGAGGGCAGAGCCCAGCGAGTGGGGTCTACTCCGAGGGATGGCCGTGCGATGGCACCTTATATACCAGTTCAAACAGTGATTGGCCATCAATGCCATTAGGAGTTGAGCGACCTGGAGCTCGAGATGGCTGTAGCAACCAAGATTTTGGGGGTAAGCTCTCGACTATTTTAGCTCCATTTCCTTTTCCTAAGTGTATATTCGATTTCTGACATGGTTCCTCTCGACCCTATGTAGCTCTGTCAAGATGTGTATCACATGAGTCGGAGGTCCAGATCTCTCGGGAAGGGCGAGAGAGGTTGAAGATGAAAGTGGGGCCCGATATAGATGTTGAGGCTTTGAAGAACGAGCTGGTGGTCGGACAGACTGTGCAAAGAGGCATTGAGGCCAAGGCTAAGCAGGCTAAGTTGGCCAAGTCCCAGGCCGAGAGTAAGGCGGCCGAACTGAAGAATCAGTTGGCCGACCTACAGAAGCAACTCCTTGAGGCCAACAAGAAGCTCGATGACCACGCCCTTGAGAAAGTTAACCTCCACAAAGAAGGGAAAAAGTCAGAGAGAGACGGGGGGGGCTCAATTGGCCATAGATAAATGTAAGAGGGTGTACGATGAGATCGTAGCCTTATCTGAGCGCTATGGGGCTTATTGGTTCATGAAGTCCCCTGCCTTCCTCAGGGCCTCGACCACTTTTGGCATTGATGACATGAAAGACCGCTTCGAGCTATGCCTTGTACAATGCAAGTCGACCGGGTACATGCTTATCGACTATGACCAAAGGAAGATTAGTATTTGATGTCCCGATCCAAGACCCACTCCCCCCACTGCTTCCAATCCGACTCCTCCAATCAATTGGGAAGAAGAGGAATTTAGCTTCCCTGTTAGCTTAGCCAAACAAATATACTTCAAGAGAGAGGAAGATTTAGACGAGATGCCTCAAGGGGTCGATCCAGAACATTCTCTGCTCCCTGCCGAGATATTTCCAGAGTTGTTTGGGGACAAAGCCACTGAGGAGCCTCTAGCCGATCCAACTTTCTTGATGAAGCCCCCGAGGATACCACTAATGAGTAATTTTTCGACCTAAGAAGGGTCTTTGAATTATGTTGTTTTATTTTTCTTTTATGTTATCTATTTGTAGTTTAGCAAGTACCAACTTAGCCCCGGGTGGTCGAGGAGTGTTCCCGAAGTGAAAATCCAAAGGGCAAAAGCCCACATTTTATAATTGATCGACTTTTTTTAAGTCGATTGGTTTTAATTAATGAAAGTTTATTCTCAGATTTTGATTTGAATTAGCTTGCCTCGATTTATGCATGTTCAAATAATCTCAAAGTTTTAAGTCGAAAGTGTAATTATCTCTACTGGATTATCAAAACAACATAAACACAACATTTAGTTCGATTTAATTCGGCCTATTTAACCCATAGAGAATCTGATAGATGAATTATAAAATGAGACTTTATTAAATGATTATAATCGACCAGGAACTTTACAAATTTACAGGTAGAATCTTCGCAAATTATGAGCGTTCCACGATCGAGGTATAGGATTTCCATTCATTTCTTCGAGGAGCTAGGCTTGGTTCTTCCTAATTTTTATGATTCAATACGGGTTATCCCAGTTGGGGTCGAGTTTTTCCACATACATGGTAACGTCGACCCGTTTCAAAACCAGGTCTTGGACTTGAAATTATTGAGACGAGAACTTTTTATTATAGCTGCAAGCAACTGATGCCCGATACTGTTGTATCCGATGGAATCCTTACTCTCTTTTCTCTTCAATGATGTCAAACTCGAACTGTCGATTCCCTTGATTTCGATCCAGCTGATAGTTGTTGGGAATAGTGCCCTAGAAAGCTTGTATGCTTTGGGACTTTCCCTCTATCACAGACAATCTTTGAATAATATACGAATGATTGTAGTCACAGGC
Source organism: Lantana camara (assembly GCA_037501455.1). Taxonomy (NCBI): domain Eukaryota; kingdom Viridiplantae; phylum Streptophyta; class Magnoliopsida; order Lamiales; family Verbenaceae; genus Lantana; species Lantana camara. Next base: position 92,425,914 of record CM074857.1, on the reverse strand, counting down.
AAACACTCTCATGTGCTAATACGTGTTTTGTGTGTTTCCATTACGTGTGCATGTCTAGAACTCCCCTAATCCGATGAGGCCGTTATGAACTTTGTCATTATGGGAATGACACATGAAATAAGTTCTTAACTCCATAGGCGAGGATAAGAAACTTCTCCAAGTCAATGAGGCCAACAGACACTGGGAGTGTCGACTTTGCCTCTGTTGAGACTTGCTTGTGTAGTTGTGTCCTTAAGAAGGATCATCCTGTTTCATGGGGTGTAAAATGCATAAGTTGATGCGTACACAATACACAAGGGTGCTTGTTGTAAGAACAAGTTCACTGAGAGTGCCCCGCGTGAGACGATTCCTAAATGGGAAAGGACGTTACTAGAACTTCCAGATTAGGAAATATCTCACATGTCAATGACGTGAGGAATTAATCCTTAGACTTGAGATTCCACATTGTCTCATATGAGCTAACTCTGTAATCTCTGATATAGGCTCAAAAGGGTGTCGCCATATAGACACCTGAACCACGGCCTATGTTGGGATTACATAAGTGGCATATGAGAATTATAGGAATCAATAAAGGATCTACACTTGCTGTAGGCAAGATTATCTCTTATTACACAAGTCATTCAAGATTCCATCCTAAAATCCTTACGCAAGGTGGTTAGATCAAGACATTAAGAAAATGGGGTTTTCTTGGATTGAGATCAAATGGAATATGAAGGGAACTTTGTTTTAAGATTAAGATTAGTAGGGCTCTCCATATTCCCATGCCCTAGATCTTAATCGATAGATAGGATGGTAGGAGGATCGTATCCTACATGATGTCATTGACTGAAAGGTTCTTTCGAATATACATTCACATTTCAGGTAGGGGTCACACACATGTTGCTAGACTATGGTTTTGTGATCTGTGAGGTAATTAATTAATAAAGTGTATTAATTAATTAGGCTCACTGCTAACTGAAACTGAACCTAGAGGGTCACACACAAATACCGGGTTCAAAGGGTATTGTTAGAAAGATCAAGTAATTGATCGAAACAAGACCACATGTGTATGGTACATGTGTGGGAGTCAAGAGCGCGTTTGGACGTGTAACTTCAATTACAGAATTGGATCATGTGTTAATTAATTGTAGAATTAATTATTAAGTCCATATATAATTAATTGGAGAATTAATTATAAAGTCGAGATATAATTAATTGGAGAATTAATTATAAATCCCTAAATATAATTAATTGGAGAATTAATGATATAGCCTAATAAAATTAATTAGAGAATTAATTTTAGTCTGTTAGAATTAATTAGTGAATTAATTCTAAAGCCCTTGAAAGAATTCCAATTACAGAATTGAATCATGTGTTAATTAATTGTAGAATTAATTATTAAGTCCAAATATAATTAATTGGAGAATTAATTATAAAGTCGAGATATAATTAATTGGAGAATTAATTATAAATCCCTAAATATAATTAATTGGAGAATTAATGATATAGCCAAATAAAATTAATTGGAGAATTAATTTTAGTCCGTTACAATTAATTAGTGAATTAATTCTAAAGCCCTTGGAGCTAATTCTAAAGCCCTTGAAAGAATTAATTGGAGAATTAATTCTAAGTATTTAATTATTTACTTGTTCTAATTTGATTAGAATAAAAAATAAATAAATATCTTCTATTTTATTATTCTAATAAAGTATTAATTCTAATATGATTAGAATAAATATTATTAGGATAAGATATTTGATTATTATTAGAATAATTAAATATTCCTAAATTAGTTAGGAGCTCTTTTTATATAAAATAAATATCTTATTTTAGAGAAGATATTATTTTAATTGGAGAGAAAGAAAAATAGAAGACAAGTCAAAGTAGGAATCCGATTCCTACATGACCTAATAGGGTTCGAACCCTTCACTATAAATAAGACATGGGGTTCGAAATTTTAGGGCTTACGCGTGATTTGGAGATCACGTCCAACCCTCATGGAATTTTGGGGATAATTCTCTTGCTCTCTTTTCTCGTTTCATGTTTCTTTAATACACATGTTATAGTACTAGCATACTCACTAACATGATTTGAATCTAGGTTGGTGTGGATTAATACTCTAGAGGATTTCTACTTTGGAATACCGAAGAAAGAATCGATCAAGAAACGGGGATTCATGCCGCATGAAGAACGTTTGAGGGCGGCTCGAAACGTTTCAAGAAAGCTTCAATTGTTGTAAGTTTCTTGATATCCCACTTTTTTTTTAAACGAACATTGCAATATCACGATCCCTTTTGGAAAATTTTTAAACTTCCACTGCTTTAACTCTGCTGTTTTCCAACAATAGTAAGACACTCGAGCTGTCTGGTGTATCAACTCGGCTGGTATCACTGCCTCGGACCCATAAACCATCGAGAAGGGGTTTTTTGCGATAGTCGTTTAAGGCGTGGTCTGATAAGTCCAAAGCACCCCATCGAGCTTTTCTGCACATGCTCCCTTTTTCACGTCGAGCCTGGTCTTCAAATTTTGCACAATAATTCGATTGGTGACATCGATCTGACCATTTTCTTGGGGATAGCCGACTGAAGTGAATCTCTGACTGATTCCCATGTCCGCACAATATTTCTTGAAGTGCTCGTTTTTTAATTGTGGCCCATTGTCACAAATTAGGACCCTTGACACTCAGAATCTGCAGATGATGTGTTTCCATAAAAATCGTATCATGACTAGGAAGGTGATTTTTGGCACGGATGCCTCCTTGACTTACTTTGACAAGTATTCGACACACACAACAGCGATTTAGTGTTGTCTCAGTGTAAGTGGGAAAGGTCCCACTATGTCGATTCCCCATTGGTCGAAGGGCCAGGCGATATCGACCGATATCATCTCCCTTGGATGTTGATGGGCAATGTTGGCATGCCTCTGGCAGTTTGGGCATTTCTTGACAAAATTCATCGAGTCCCTTATCATCATCGGCCAATAATATCCTCTTCCAGCTATCTTCTTGGCCAGGGACTTCCCTCCTGCATGATTCCCACAGGATCCTCCATGGACTTTCTCGAGAACCTCCTTAGCTTGGGTAGGTCGAAGGCACCTCTTAGCTGGTTATCGATATGATCACTTGAACAACTTTCCATCTGGGTCGAGCACATAGTTTGTTGACCTGGCCATGAGTCGACGTCTTTCCTCCTTGTTCTTTGGGATCACTCTATCACGTGAGTAGAGTACTAACTCATCGAGCTAACATGACTTTGTAGGGTCGATGCTCAAGATCGCCTCATATTTCACATCGATTGCTCGACATGAGTTTGTGAAGAACATGATTGACCTGTCTCTTGTTCCTCTCATCCCATTCGCTACTTTAAACAGCACATCAGCCCTTTCATTTTCCTCCCAAAGGACTTGTTCGAGTTTAAAACTCTTGAATCCTTTGGCTAGGGATTTCACTTTGGCTAAGTACTTCATTGTTGAATCTTTCCTTGCTTCGTATGTTCCCTCGACTTGTCTTGCTACGAGCTGTGAGCCAGTGAGAGTCGTCAAACTTTTGATCCCCTGTTCCTCAGCAATTTTAAATCCAGCTATGAGGGCCTCGTACTCGGCCTCGTTGTTAGTTACAGAAAAACTAATACAGATAGACAAATCTAGCTCATCTCCTTCAGAATTTCTCAAGGATACTCCTGCACACCACCCCTCCCCCTCCCCCCCCCCCCCCCCCCCCAAATGTGGTTGATGAGCCTTCCATTGAGAGGGTCCATGGCTCGAGTTAGGGGGTGTTTTTTTTCGATCAAGATGTCTGCTAATACCTATACTTGGTAGGCTAGTAGAGGCTGATAGCATAAGTCGAACTATCCCAACTCAACTGCCACTTGATCAGCCTTTCGAACACGTCCAGGTTCTCGAGCACCTGGTGGAGCGGATGATCTGTGAGGATGGTGATCGAGTGAGCTTGGAAATATGGCTTCAACTTCCGAGCGGTGTACACTAAGGCCAGTGCGAACTTCTCGATCTCAAGGTATCGTGTCTCTTCCCCGTGCAATATCTTGCTTATATACTAAACGGGCATGTGTTTCTTCTCTCGGATGGCCACCAAGACCGAGTTGATGGCTTCATTTGATGGCCAAATAGAGGTACAACTTTTACCTGGCTCGGGCTTTGCCAACAATGGGGGCGCCTTAAGGTACTTCTTCAATTCCTCGAATGCCTCTTCGCATTCATCAGTCCAGTTAAACTCTTTAATGTTTCTCAAAATTTTGAAAAATGGGAGGCTCTTTTTCGCTGACCTGGAGATGAATCTATTTAGAGATATGATTCGACCCTCCAGGCATTGGACTTCTCGAACCATTTTTTGGCTTAAGATATATCGGATAGCCTTGATCTTTTCAGGATTTGCCTCGATTCCCCATCAGCTTATCATATATCCCAGAAACTTGCCTCCCTCGACTCCAAAAGTGCACTTATTAGGGTTGAGCTTTAGGTTGTAACGACTCAGAAGGTCGAAAGCTCGACCCAAGTCTTTGAGGTGATCGCATGACTTTCGGCTGCGGGCGATCATATCATCGACATAGATCTCCATGGTCTTCCCAATTTCACTCTCAAAGACTCGGTTCACCAATCGCTGGTATGTATCCCCCGCATTTTTAAGCCCAAAGGGCATTACTTTGAAGCAATAAATGCCCTTAACGACTATGAAGGTCATTTTCTTCTCATTCTCCGGAGCCATAAAGATCTGATAGTACACTTGGAAGACATCCATCATGTTCATCAATTCACAACCAACTGTCAAGGTGACTAGTTGGTCGATGCGAGGCAGAGGATATGGATCTTTAGGGCAAACCTTATTCAAATCGATGAAGTCATTACACATCCTCCACTTTTCCCCTGTTTTGGCCACTAGGAGCACATTGCGGAGCCAGTCTAACTACTTAGTGGGGGTGATATAACCTGAATCGAGGAGCTTATTAACCTCCTCCTTGATGATCTCGTTCCTTCTCACGCTCTGATTCCTCAGTTTCTGCTTGACTGGCTTATTTGTTGGGTCGACATTGAGATGGTGTATGATAACACTCGGGTCATCCCCCACAAAATCGGAGGTGCTGTAGGTAAAGACATCTGCATTTTCTTACCAGAACTGGATCAACATGCAGTGCTCTACCTCCTTGCAAGGTCGAGCGACTCCTACATGGGTGATTTTCTCGGCCTGTCCCGGACCAGCTCGATCTCCTCAGTCTAGCTCAAAGCCTCGACTCGCCCATCGGCTAGCTTTCTTCGCTTTCCTGCCAGCTTCAACGTGATCTTGTGGGATCTCTCAGGTTCGTGAACATCTATTTCGACTATGTCCACCTCATCAAAGTTTGGGATCTGCAAGACCGGGATAACTTTCTTATTTGGCAACTTGACCTTCTCCATAGAGATCGAATAACAGGATCAGGACATCGATACGTCACATCGAAGTTCTCCTATACCTTAGGGGGTGGGCAGCTTGACCATCTGGTGATAGGTCGAAATGATAGCACGAAAGTTGATGAGCCCTCGTCGGCAGAATATTGTGTTGAAAGCCGATGGCTCGTCCACCACAAAGTACTCGATCTCCAAGGTCGCCCTCTTAGGGAGAGTACCCATAGAGGTGACTAGGTAGACTCGGCCCTTAGGATATACTTTTGTACCCCCGAAACCTGTTAAAGGAGTTTTTATTTTTTCTAACCTTAACTTTTTATCCAAATTCATTTTAACAAGAGTCAAGTAAAAGATAATATTGGTCGAGCTTCCGTTATCGATAAGGATTTTTGATACAGCACAGTTAGCTACATCCAACCTGACCACCATCGGACAACTAGGCGTATCGCCCTCCCATGGTGGCCCATTGACTAGATCTCTATCACTAAATATAACTTCTTTCTCGACCCATTTGTCACTCTCCTTTTGCTCTATTTGCATCACCTCCCTCGGTCCTAAGTAATTTCTTTGTGCCTCTCTTCGAGTACGCTTTCAAGCAGTTTTCGTGTCACCCCGGAGGCCTCCCCGGCTATCATGTCAATCTCACTAAGGCAAGTGAGGTTGTGGACTTCCCTCTTGATCGGCTGTTTTGCTTCTTGGTGTCTGGGGGGAGGGGCTTCGTTCAACTCGATCCTTAGCCCGGAGGGTGATTTCATCGAGCTTTTTGACCAACTCTTACAGTTGGCCACCCTAAATTAATCGTTCGACCTCATCTCTTAGGGCAAAGCACTAGAAAGTATTATGGCCAGTTTTTCGGTGGAAGTGACAATACTTCCCAGAATCTCTGGTCTTCTGCGCCTCTTTGATCGGCTTAGGTTCTTGAATAGCTTCTTGTTAGAGACATTGTAGAACTCCACAATGGGCCTGTTGAGAGGTGTATAGTGCTTCTTCATCCCACTCCCAGACCCTTGGTCGACTCGAGTCTTGATAACTCTCTTTGACTCGGTCCTTGGAAGCCGGTATGTTTCATCTTTCTTTCTCGGGCCACTTCTCTGAGCCTCTCGACCTCTTTGACCTTTATCCAGTCGCCTACGATCTCAAGTAATTTAGAAATCGAGTCGGGATTTTTTCGAACAATGTGTCGGGCACATTCCTTATCTCGGAGAGTCATGTGAAGGGTTGGAATTAACATGTGCATGCTCGGCGCCTGGACTTGGACTGCTGCCTGGGATAATCAAGGAAAGAAAGCTCTCGGGGTTTCATCTTCCCTCTGAACTATGTTGTAGAGATAGGTCGAGGGTAACTTATCGTCCTTTACAGATGAAAATTGGGCTACAAATCGATCAACTAGATCATCATACGACCTGATACATCAAGGGGCCAGCCTTGAGAACCAGTACTGGGCTGCCCCAATCAGTGTCGTGGTGCAGATCTTAGCTCGAGATCAGAGGAGTGCCCGAACATATTGATCTCGATCTCAAATCGATCAACATGCCTCTTCAGATCAGTCGTTCCCCCATAGGTCAGGGGGTTAGTAGGAATCTTATCCTCAGCCATCACCACGATGATTTCCTCACAAAACGGGGACTTGGCCTCTGGGGCACTCCTATCCCTACGAGCAGGTGCTTGGACTGGGTGTCGGGCATCTTCATATCTTTGTCTTGGTTGTTGTTCTTCAATGTCGTACACGCCGGGGGGGCGGGGAGGGGGGGGCACTTTAGGTGGCGGTCGTTCTAGTGGAGCTCGGTCCTTTGAGGGAGCCATCCTTTCTCTCGGTGGAAGTTTATTTCTCAGGTCATCCTTTCCGACCTTGAACCCTTCATTAGACTTTTTGGGGACTTTGGGGTCAACCCAAGTCCCCAATCTGTGACACCCCTGTCCCACATCAGGAAAATATAAGAATTTATTTCAGTATATAAGTTAAAGAGTTCAAGTATAACCAATAGATATCACTTTTGGGCAGTGATTTAGGCCCAATTTCAGGTTATACCCGGTGAGCTTGTAGAGTTGGGCTCGCGTCTACGGGCCCATGGACCCGGGGCGTGATAAATGGTATCAGAGCCGCTCGTCAGCCGCAAGAGTTAAGTGCTATACGGGACAAAGTGCTACGCACATGGGAGCCACATCTTGAGCCTGCGGGGCAAAGTTCTACATGTACGGGAGCCACCTCTAGAGTCCCAACACAGACGAGTCGGTCATGAGCTATATGTCATGCCTCGACTAGGACATCGCGATTCTGAAGGAGGGGTGATTGTGACACCCCTGTCCCACATCGGGAAAATATAAGAATTAAGTTCAGTATATAAGTTAAAGAGTCCAACTATAACAAATGGATATCCCTTTTGGGTAGTCATTTAGGCCCAATTTCAGGTTATACTCGGTGGGCTTGGAGACTTGCGCTCGCATCCAACGGGCCCATGGACCCTGGGCGTGACAAAACATCGCTGTCCCACATCGGGAAAATATGAGAATTAAGTTCAGTATATAAGTTAAAGAGTCTAAGTATAACCAATGGATATCCTTTTTGGGAAGTGATTTAGGCCCAATTTCAGGTTATACCCGGTGGGCTTAGAGAATTGCGCTCACGTCCAACGGGCCTACGGACCCGGGGCATGACAAATGGTATCAGAGCCGCTCGTCAGCCGCAAGAGCTAAGTGCTATACGGGGCAAAGTGCTACGCACATGGAGCCACCTCTTGAGCCTGCAGGGCAAAGTGCTACATGTGTGGGAGCCACCTCTTGAGCCCGTAAGAGCCACCTCTAGAGTCCCAACGTAGACGAGTCGGTCATGGGCTATATGTCATGATGCGACGAGGACATCGCGATTCTGAAGGAGAGGTGATTGTGACACCCCAGTCCCATATCGGGAAAATATTAGAATTAAGTTCAGTATATAAGTTAAAGATTCCAAGTGTAACCAATGGATATCCCTTTTAGGCAGTGTTTTAGGCCCAATTTCAGGTTATACCCAACCATTTCTAATCGTAACTAAATCTTCCATTTTTGGATTTTTAAAGAAAGAAATTGAAGCAAAATAGGGATATCCATTGGTTATACTTAGACTCTTTAACTTATATACTGAATTTAATTCTCATATTATCCCGATGTGGGATAGGGGTGTCACACAATCGATCGAAGACAACAAGGTTTCTGGGTTCCTATCCCTTTCCGCCTTCGGGGAACACACCTCTAAATTCACTGCCAGTCCCCACGATGTGGAGCGCCCCGGCATTATCCCTCTTCCTTTGTCGAGGCGCCCCATCTTCCTTGGGCCTATCATCTCCAGAAATCCTCTTTCCTGTGTCCCGACGTCGGCCCTACTCGGCCACCCGCTCCTGGGGCGGCAGGCACAACTTCAGTTGCTTGGGGCCCTCGACCGGCTCCTTGCCATTCCACTTGGCCTGGCGGAGGAGTGGGTAATCATAATATAGAGACTTATAATATCCCGGAGGTGGAGGTGGGGGCGGCGCACACGCCCAATGAGGTGGGGGAGCATATCCATAGTGGATTGGGGGTCCGTAGTAGTGAGAGTAATGGTCGACATGGGGATGGGCATCGGCGGGGTTAGCTCGAGGCCTTTCTGGGAAGACAGGGGCCCTGCCCTCTGCGGCAGCGGCGATGGCCTCGGCTCGGCATTGCTCAAGATAGGCATCCAAGTCGGGTCCGGAGTAAACCGCGGGAGTTGCACCTCCTTGGTTATCGCCGGCCCTCCCAGGAGCCGTGCTCTGCCCCTCGGTTGGTGGGGGTTCCATAATCTCTCGCCCATCAGGGTCAAATACTCTTCCGCTTCTAACTCTCATTCTTGTAAGGCTTTTGCTTGAGTTTTTCCCACAGATAGCGCCAAAATGATCGAGTCGATTTCTGGGCATCCTGTAACTCGAAGAGGAGTTGACCGACTACTTAGAATTTGTATTGTTAGGGAAGTCCTCGAGGTGACGTCGAACTGGGAGAATGAAAGCAGAGTGAGCTAAAGACCGACTTAGGGCTGGTGGGGTTGGACCTAATGTCGGCACTCCGACGCTCAAGTCAGGTATTGATCTAGTTGAGAGAGAGTCGAGTAGACTTGAATGTAATAAATGAGCTTACCTAATGACATTTATGAGGGTGTATTTATACTTAGGGGTTAATTATGGCATATGGTACGGTTTGGCAGGTGCATTTAATGCGTCCTAGATACGGTAGGGGGCGGCTGGAGGGTCCCACAGTATAGCTTAAGTTCGACGATCGACTTGAAGCAATGACCAAGTCGAGGAAAATCCAACTTAACCCGTAAAGCAGAATATGAGTCAATTCCGTTGAGGGTCGAGTTGACCATCTCTGCCAAGTCACATACTGACTCACCTGACCCACTGACTCACTAGACACGTGGCATACAATCGTTGGTCCAGGTGTCCGGTCAGGTTTGACCCACATCAATATGCATATTTATTGTATAAATTATTATATAAATTTTAAACCTAAATCAACCCCCCTCCCCCCTCCTTCCCCACCCACACAAACTTGGCATACCTTCACCCCACCCCTTATCCTTCTTTCTTCTCCTTCCCCTTTCCCAGCTAGACGCCATCGATGACCCTTCTCCCATTTTCTCCTTCCCCTATTTTCCTTCCCCATTCACATATAGGGATGCAAACGAGCCGAGTCGAGCCGAGCCTTGGCCTTTTTTCTGAGCTCGAGCCAAATGAATATTATATTATTTTTAATTAAAAATTAGTTTTTTTAAATAATTTAATATATTTTTATATATAATAATATATATTTATTAAATATATATACATATATATTATAAATATATTAATTTTATATAAAAATCAATAAAAATATATATAATATTATATAAAAATAAAAATATTTATATATATAAAAATAAAAATATTATTTTTTAATTAAATATCTTGGCTCGCGAGCCACGAGCCTAACTAAAAGGGGCTTGAGTTCGGGCTTGGCTCGAGCTTGCTCATCAGGCTCACGAGCCGGCTCAGCTCGTTTGCATCCCTATTCACATAGACACCGCCGACCGCCCTCCCCCCCTTTTTTTCCTTCACCAGCCGCCGACCACCCTTTTTCCCCATCCACACCAACACCGCCGACAACCCTCCCCACCGGTGCCGACCGCCCTCTCTTCTATTCTTCTTTCCTCGTCGTCGACTGCCCTCCTCTCTATTCTTCTTCCCCCACCGTCGATCGCCCTTTTTTCGCCGCCGCTGTCTTGCTGGTGGTGTCGAGACACATATCCATCTATCCATCTATCTAACTATATATATATATATATTATAAGATAGGGTAAAATAGTCTCTTTAGATGTAAAAGTGAAGAAAAACTCAATTTTACTTGCGGTGAAAGCGCGTGCAACAACAATAATGTTTTTAGGGTTTTTTTTTTTTTGGCAAATTTTTACCTAACATAAGGTTTTTAAGGAGACTTTTTATATGCCAGGGTCTTTTTTTATTGTTTCGTCTAACACGAGGTAGTTCCATGCATTTTTGTCATACAATATCTACTAAATATATGAATATTATGTTAAATTTTTTTTACTAAATGTATATATTTTAATTTCCCACAATCTTGATTGCACCATTACATAGAAAACACCTGTCAAAATAAGAATCACGTAGTTTTTCAAAATCAATTGTTAAAATTTTCTTTGGACTTGTCAATATTTTATTGAAAACTTGTCTAAATGTTTTGCTAAGTGACAAAGATTTGCAGAATATTTAGAATTTTAGATAGGTTTTCAATAAAATATTGAAAACCTGTCTAAATATTGTGCTAAGTGTCAAAGAAAATTGTGGCAATTAATTTTGAAAAACTCCACGATTACTTATGTTGTCTTGATTTTCCATGATGGGAATACGTGAGTCTGTGATGGGCATGTTGTTTACTTCCAAATTTTGACCACACTTGAAAAGCGCGCTACTTTGATTGGACATTTCAATGTGTAGTGTGTAATACCCAAAATAGCCCTCATTAAAAATTCATTATATTTACCTTACAGAAGTGGCATCTACCAAATAGAGCACCCCAAATAAAAGTAGGGGTGTCAATTCGGGTGGGTCGGGTGGGGTCGGGTCGGGTTGAGGTAGGAGTATTACACGAAAATTTCCAACCCAAACACAACCCGACCCGAATTTGAACCCGAAAATCCCAACCCGAACCCGACCTGATCGGGTTCGGGTTAGGTTCGGGTTGACCCGAACACTGTTCGGGTCACCCGATAACCCGGCCAACCCGAATAACCTGAACCCAACCCGACCCGACCCGAAACGATTTTCTTTTTTTTTTTTTTTTTTATTCTAATTTATGTTTAAAGTATTTTAAAACTTGATAACAATATATAAAAATATATAGTTTGTAAGGTTTGACATAATTGCAATTAATATAAGATAAAAAAAATTAATACATAAATATTATTAAGTTCTAATTCTAAGTGTAATTATAACTAAGTTCTATATCAACTCTATTTAAATTCCTATTTATATAAATTCAATCAATAAGGTAATTATGTAAAATAAAAATTAGATACATAAACATTATTTAGATCGAATTATATATTTTCTACTAAACTAATCATAATGCAATTCAAATTCTTTAAGTCCAAATAAATACATCTATTTTTGTCCATAAACTCCGTTTAATTCTAATCATATTACAGTCATATATGTCTTTCTAATGAACAAAACTATACAATTTAGACAAATTATATAATATTGACATTATAAATCACATTTTTCTCAGATAATAATCACATGTTTATAGAAAATAATATTTTACTAGCCCTTTTTTTAATAGTCTATTATATTATATTATAAAAATACGAGTTGATTTTTGGATTTTTTTTACAACTTATTGGTCGCTAAAATATCCTTACAATAATGATTGCCCACAAATTTGTTAGAATTGAAGTCTCGAGCCTGCGTTACTTTGATTGTCTCTTTGTGGGTAAAATGGATCCAAATATGTAAAATGGATCCAACATGGGTAAAATATGGATAAAATTGATTAAAATGGGTAAAAAGGATCCAAGTAGGTACAATGGATTCAAAATAGGTAAAATTGCCAAGTGGGTAAAATGAACTTAAATGCACAAAATAGATCCAAAATGGGTAAAATGGATCCAAAATGGGTAAAACATATCCAAATTGGTAAAATGGATCCAAAATAGGTAAATTGGATCCAAATGGGTAAAATGGATTCAAAATGGGTAAATGTGGGTAAATGGATCCAAGTGGGTAAAATGAATCTAAATGGATAAAATAAATCCAAAACGGATAAAATGAGTTCAAGTGGATAAAATGGATCCAAAATGGGTAAATTGCATCCAAGTGGGTAAATTGCATCCAAAATGGCTAAAATATGGTAAAATGGATCCAAGTGGGTAAAATGAACCTAAATGCACCAAATAGATCCAAAATGGATAAAATGGATTCAAATGAATAAAATGGATCCAAAATGGGTAAAATAGATCCAAATTGGTAAAATGGATCCAAATGGGTAAATGGATCCAAAATAGGTAAATTTGATCCAAATGGGTAAAATGGATTCAAAATGGGTAAATGTGGGTAAAATAGATTTAAGTGGGTAAAATAGATCTAAATGGATAAAATGAATCCAAAATGGGTAAAATGAGTTCAAGTGGGTAAAATTGTTCAAAAATGGGTAAATTGGATCCAAATGGGTAAAATGGATCCAAGTGGGTTAAATGGATCCAAAATGGGTAAATTGAATCCAGATGGGTAAAATGGATGCAAGTGGGTTAAATGGATCCAAGTGGGTAAAATGAACCTAAATGCACAAAATAGATCCAAAATGTGTAAAATGGATTCAAATGGATAAATGGATCCAAAATGGGTAAATTGGATCCAAATTGGTAAAATGGATTCAAAATGGGTAAATTTGGGTAAAATGGATTCAAGTAGCTAAAATGGATCTAAATGGATAAAATGAATCCAAAATGGGTAAAATGAGTTTAAGTGGGTAAAATGGATCCAAATTGGTAAAATGGATCCAATTGGGTTAAATAGATCCAAGTAAGTGGGTAAAATAGATCCAAATGTGTAAAATGGATCCAAAATATGTAAAATATGGATAAAATTGATTAAAATGGGTAAAATGGTTCTAACTGGGTAAAATGGATCCAAGTAGGTAAAATGTGTCCAAAATGGGTAAAATGCAGGTAAAATAGATACATGTGGATAAAATGGATTTAAATGGATAAAATGAGTCCAAAATGGGTACAATAGATCCAAATGGGTATGATGAATTCGAATGGATAAAATGGATCCAAAATTAGTAAATTGGGTCCAAATGGATAAAATGGATTCAAAATGGGTAAAATAGATATAAGTGGGTAAAGAGGTAAAAAATGAGCCTAAAATAAGTAGAACGAGTCCAAAATACGTCGAACAGGTTGAAAAACGGGTGAGATGGGGTGAGATGGATAGGAATTTGGTTACAAGTCTAATCTTTAATCAAATTCTAAATCCAACTCGAATAAATTGTATTCATATTAAAAACTTATTTATAATTTTAATTAAGATCTAATTCTAAGTGTAATTATAAGTAAGTTTTATATGAACTCTATTTAAATTCTTATTTATATAAATTTAATAAAATTCAATCAATATGGTAATTATGTAAAATGTAAATTAGATACATAAAATTATTTCGATCGAATAATATATTTTTTACTAAACTAATCATAATGAAATTCTAATTGTTTAACTTTAAATAAACGCATCTCTTTTTGTCCGTAAACTTTTGGTTAATTCTAATCATATTACAATCATGTATGTCTTTCTAATTAACAAAATTGTATAATTTAGACAAATTTATATAATATTAAAATTATAAATCACGTTATTCTCAAATAATAATCACATGTTTATAGAAAAAAATTATTTTACTAACCATTATTTAATATTCTATTATATTATATTATAAAAATACGAGTTAATTTTTGAATTTTTTTTGAAATTTATTGATCACCAAAATATCCTTAAAATAATGATTTCATAATGTCTAATTAAGTTAATTATGTAAACCAATATGTATTATAAATTATTATTGAAATTTTATAAGTACTTAATTATGGATAGAAATTTGGTTACAAGTCTAATCTTAATCAAATTCTAAATCTAACTCTAATAAATTGTACCCACATTAAAAACTTGTTTATAATCTTAATTAAGATCTAATTCTAAGTGTAATTATAATTAATTGTCATATCAACTCTATTTAAATTCTTATTTATATAAATTTAATAAAATTCAATCAATAGGGCAATTATGTAAAATATAAATTAGATACATAATAATTATTTAGATCGAATAATATATTTTTTACTAAACTAATCATAATGCAATTCTAATTGTTTAAGTTTAAATAAATACATCTCTTTTTTTTCCGTGAACTCCGTTTAATTCTAATCATATTACAATCATGTATGTCTTTTTAATTAACAAAATTTTATAATTTAGACATATTATATAATATTAACATTATAAATCACGTTATTCTCAAATAATAAATTAATTATTATTTTTTAAGTATATCTAATCCTAAACCAATTATCATTTCATAAATTTTTTATCTAATTATAATACACCATATAATTTAAATATATTAAATATATATTAAATATTTTTTAAAAAAAATTCGGGTCGGTTTGGGTCGGGTGGGTTCGGGTTGTTGAGTCACCCGCCTAATTTTTCGGGTTGAATCGGGTCAACCCGAAACCCACCCGAACCTGCCTTCTCTCATTCGGGTCAATTTCGGGTCCGACTCGATTTCAACCCGACCCGAAAACCCCCAACCCGAATCTGATATTTTTCGGGTTGGGTCGGGTCGGGTTGGCAGGTCGGGTCAAGAATTGACACCCCTAAATAGAAGTGGCAAAGTACCTTAAATTGACTTTAACTTCTAGACAATGGTAATTTTAAGTCTCATATTTTAATTTGTCTGATTTAAACTGATGTGTTACTACCTGAACAACTCTCTTTCTTCTTACTCTTCTTTAATGTCTGTGTTTCGCATTTTTAACGCCGTTATTTATAATGCTTTACTCGAATATTTTTCTTGATTTGCCCTAGATATGCCTTTATCTCTTATTTATTTTACATATCTACTCTTTTAATTCTTATCTTCTAGTCCGATAACGATTATCCTTTATAATTACTTTCATTCTCATCTTTTGTTAACATATTTAACGTTATACGAATATTCCCGTTCTCTCTTTTACTTTTTGTGTTCACATTCTATTCACTAAAACGTCTAGCGAACATGGCATACCGCTCCTATCCGACTAGCCCTATCCGGGGTATCCCCAACACTACTCCCCCCTAAGTCCCCTTCATGACAGAAGAAAGGAAGGGGGCATAAGAGAAGGCTAGTCGGAATAGCAAACACAAAAATCCCCCTGACGCTAGCGTAATCATGGCGAATACAAAACATATCCCGGCAAAACCTTAAATTTGGAACTTTTTTTTTTTTTTGAAACATTAAATTTGAAACTTAAACAACTAGAAAAATAGCCTCATCAAACGTCACCTTACGGCCGGTGTTCCAACTTCCCAAGAATCTTAATGATGACCTGCAAAAACTATCCACACCCTACACGCGTCCCTCATCCAAGCCCTAATCTGTTGAGACAGAACCCTTAGTGCTTGTATCAGAAGCCCCATTCATTTCCAACCCACATTTCCACCATCACTAATCTGCAACAAACACAAAACCAAGCTTCCTGAAGGAAAAAGACTCCGCTCAACAGCCGCCATAGATGCTGCCAAGACTTTAGGTGAGTAAATCTTCTTCACTATTCCTCTAGTAGTTTGGAAAACATATATGAGCTATCTTAATATGGCAACGACTTCACATCCCAACATCGCAGACCCCAACCGACATCCCCTCGAACAAACATTTAGAACCCTATTTCATATTCCATACTCATACATTCTACGCTTCCCTTCGAAATCAGACAAGTATGAGGATCCAGCTAATGACTTCATGACTAGGGCTGCAAACAAGCCGAGCCAATTCGCGAGCTTGACAAGCCAATCTCGAGTTGGCTCGGCTTGAAATCGTGTCTAGACGAGCTCAATCCGAGCTTCGACGATCCCGAGCTAGCATTCGAGTCAATCTCGATCCCATTGTGTCTGGGCTCGCGGCTTGCGAGCTGGCTCGCGAGCTTGGACCTATATATAATTTTTTTCATTTATATATATGTATATTAGATTTTATATTATATTTAAATATATATTTTATATAATATATACATATAATACATAGGCAATATATATTTAATTTATAATATATTATATACACATAAAACATAATATATATATGTATATTAGATTTTATATTATATTTAAATATATATTTTATATAATATATACATATAATACATAGGCAATATATATTTAATTTATAATATATTATATACACATAAAACATAATATATTTAATTATATATATATTATCCAAACTTAAATATTGTATTATGTAAATATACATTTATATATCATAAATAATATATGATGGGTTCAGAAATGGGTGGATCCGAATCCGATCACTTTACGATTTGTATTTTGTGGAGGAAACCACCGGAGTTTCGCCGGAAATGGAAAGGGGGTTCTACCTGTTGGGACAAGCACAAGAAAAGTCAGAAGGCCAAGCTGGAGGAACTGGGGGTGATACCCAGTTTGGCTCTCCGACGCTCAAGTCAGTTCAAGGTATGAAGAAATGTAAGTTCAGTCACAGTTGCAGTGATGAAGAATGCTTAAGAATGCTTACCAGTGTAGAAGATGACTTTGGCTATTTATAGTTGAGGGTCAAGGGCCCTTTGGTCATTTGCCTCAAGTGGTCCTGGCCGAATGTTGCCCTAACACGTGGCGCTGTGAGAGAGAAACCTAGGAGGAATCTTCTGCAAAAGCGGCCAAAAGTTAGTGCTGGCAACAGTGGCAGGTGCGCGGGCATGTACGTTGTGTCAGAGAGCCATTTGGGTGGTTGGTGACGAGGACTTAAGAGCGCGCTCGTGACAACCTGGAGTATTGGAGGCCAAGATATCCGCTGAGGGGGATGAAGGCTCCAGTTCAAGTGACGAGCCAAAGAGGAGGCTACTCTGAGGGAGTGTGACGTTCGAAGAGGGCTCCTTTGGCAGGTGGGCGTGCCCATCATTTAGCATGTAGGACGCTCGTGGGAGTGACAGCGCTAGTTGGGCTTAACTCCTGAAGAAGGAAGGCGCTCGTTGGGATTAGCGCTCGTGTATTGATGGTGAAGCCTTGGGGAGACAGGTATCGTCATCTCGGCGATGCCACGTGTCTTACGTGGGACGATCGTATTTTGACCCCATCATTTTGCCCCCCAATTCTGTAGTCCTTAGTGATAAGGACTGTAGAATTTTGACACGTTCAATTTCTTGCACATAGCGCTCGTATACGGCTTGGCGTGTTGAACAATTTTCTTCTGATTGCGCTATAAATGCGGTCTTTTCAACTGACCGCTCGTAACACCTCCGCATTAAATGTTGTACTTATTCTGCAGCACTCGAAACGTCAGAGCATTAAATGCGGGTGCGCGTGGGGCGCGTGAGCATGGGGAAGCATGTGACGGTTCCATAAAGTGGGCGGTTTCCTAGGCGGGAAATGATTACCATTTTGAATTCATTGCCGAAAAGGGTACCAACTCCCATCCCTATAAATACGGGATTCTGAAATCTCCACACTCTTTACGCATTCAGAACTTTCAAGCACCCTTTGCAAAAAGAATTCTCTCGCATTCCAGTGCTCAGAGCATCATCTTCAACCTTTCTCCCAATCTTTCCCAGAAAACTTCAAGGTAAACCTCCAGTGTAACCTTCTAACTTTGCTAACCGTAGATTTGTACTTTAGGATTTCGTAACCCCTTAGATTTTTCGCCTTTCTGAACCCTAATCTCTTTCCAAGAAAACTCCCAAAACCCAGTTTCTGCCATGGCCGACCAACATATTGAGGAATTTGCCCGTGAAATCCAAGAAATGGCCACTGAAAGCTCTTCTTCCCCCGATTCCCCCAGAGATGAAGAGTTGGGGGCGGCCGTGATGGCTATGGAGGACAGAAATCCAGGCGGAATGGATCCTATCTTTGAGGAGATGGATCTGGTGATGGAGGCAGAAAGACAAGGGGTCACCCTCCCCCTAACTCAAAGTGCCACTCACCCCCACCGCCATACCGTGACCGTAGCTGTTGCAAACCCGCTTCCAGTGGCGGAAGCCATAACCGGGCCTTCAGACAGAGCCCGTGATAAGGGAAAAGGGAAGAAATCCCAAAAATCCAAAGGGCCCAACGAGGGTGAAGGGTCAGGCTACCAGGCTACCGAGCGCACGCCGGATGAGACTCCCAGCACAGTCACTGTGGGAGATGTAAAAACGATGATGGCACCCATCTACTGGGATGAGCGGTATACCTGGAGAATCCCACAAAGCCACGAGCGTGCGAATAATCCGCCTCCTGGGGAGATGGCAGTGTACGTGGATAACGTGCGTTCAGGAGGCTTGAGGTTCCCTATCTCGGTCTCCATGGCTCATCTGTTGAATGACCTGGGCTTGTGCCCGTCGCAAATTGTGCCCAACGGCTTGGCCCTCCTGACCTGCTTCATAATTCTGATGAGGAGTATGGGTTACGAGCCCTTCTTGCGGAACTTCAACGCTCTATTCCAAGTGGTTAGCTCCTCTCGTTCTTCTCCTGAGGCGGGCTTTTATTACGTTCAGGCGAAGGCCCATATGAAGCTGATCAACTCGCCCTCGAGCACTTATGGCATTGATTGGAAGGAGAAATTCATCTTTGTCAAGGCTCCAACAGAAGAGGGCTTTGGGGTGATCACGGAATGGGGCTCGTATTCCAAAAGCCGTTTGCCACCCTCACTCCCCAGAGATTGGGCCAAAAGCCTGGCAACAACCCTAAGGGACGAGGGTCACCTTATACAAGCGAAGGACTGGATAGATGATGCAGAACTCATGTTCTTGTGTGGTCTTTCCAACGACCCTTATTTCCTTGACAACCCTCCGGCTCGTGACATAGAGAGAGACGGTTAGATTCTTAGGGCACTAACTTTAGATAGGAATAAATACTAACTGCTTCTTTGTACTTGTAACTTGCACTTAACAATTCTTGTCCCAAGATTTATAACCCTTGTATTTCCCTTTTTGCAGGAGCTGCTATAGTAGAAACGGCTGGTGGAATCAGACAAGCAGCCCGTTTTGCCCATGCCAACAGAAACCAAACCCCACAGGGGGACCAACAGCGCGAACAGCGCCCTCGTAACCGTAACAGCCGAGGGGACGCTCGTAGTGGCGCCAGTTCGAGCGCCAATCCTGAAGTCCAGCCCCCTCGTGGCCGAGGGAAGCGCAGATTGGTCCCGAGAGAGTCCAGGGGGCGGTCGGAGAGAGCGGGAGATGTTCAGCCCCCCACTCCTGCAGAACAAACGAGGCCAGTAACCACTCTGGCTT
Organism: Lantana camara; assembly: GCA_037501455.1. NCBI lineage: Eukaryota > Viridiplantae > Streptophyta > Magnoliopsida > Lamiales > Verbenaceae > Lantana > Lantana camara. The sequence goes on along the minus strand of CM074857.1, from coordinate 92,406,023 downwards.
TAACTGAGGCTCCTCCGAGCGCAAGCAGGCCTTCCCGCAAAAGGAAGAGGATGCCCGAATCAGTGGCAATCCAAGGCAAGGGGAAGCAAATTGTTGAGGGCCCCAGGGGCGAAGGAGAAACTTCCTCCTCTGAGGAGGAACATGCATGGGAGTTCCCCCGACGAGGGGATAGGGACTTTACAGGCTCCACCGACGGGGGGCCGGTTTTGCTGAGGCCGGGCTCGGTCGCTCAGACCATCACCGAGAATTTGTTCAACAAGGCTCAATTCTCGGCAGACCATCGGCACCTCTACAGCGAGTCTGTGGAGCAGGTGACCCTCGACGCGGCCCACGCACTGATTTCCGTAAGTCCTAGCTCCTGGCTTCCTTTGTTTATTCTTGCAATTTACCATTTTTTTTGGCTAACACTTTTCCTCTCGTTTACGCAGCAAGTTCTTCCCCGGCTCCGGAACATACAAATGCGAGCCTCCACCTACGCCGAGCGCAAAGCCAAGTACAAGAAGATGGCCCGCTCGAATGATCCGGCTCAGATCCAATCAGAGCTGGACGCAGAAATCGCCAAGTACGAGTCCCTCAAGGGCTTGTTCGACAAAACGGAGGAGGAGTTGGGGAAGCTGAAGGAAGATTTCGTGGCGGTTGATGGCGCTCGAATTGGCCTGGGCAACCAGCTGGCTCAGGTCAACGAGCGGTGCCAAAAGGCGGAAGCGGAGAGGGAAAGCTGGAAGGCAAGGGCTCTTGAGGCCGAGCGCAAATTCAACGATGCTATGAACGAGTGGCCTCGGAGCCTTGAGCGTGCAAATAAGGAGGCTCTCATCAAGTTCTGCCACTCCAAAGCCTTCAATTTCGCAGCCTCGTTACACTGCTTGGAGGAGGCCCAAAACGCCTTCAACTTGGCAGTGGATCAAGGCATTCACAAGGGCTTGACCGATCCGGCGATGAAAGGAGCTGAGGGCACGGGGCTCATGTTCAACGAGCGCTGTGAAGAAGTGGACGAGGATCCCAGCGACCCCACGGACGGCATTGCTGAAATGGAGTATGAATTCCTGGTCAAGTTGATCCAGGATGAGTACACCGACGCTCATAGGGGAGGGGATTCGGCTCAAAATGCCCAACATGACGATCCCGAGAATGAGCCCCAAGCGCCCGCCGCCGAAGATGCCAACGCTCCTGCTCCTGGTGCCAACGAGCCTAACGGTCCCCAAGATCAACCGCAAGAGCCGGAGGGCCCAGTGCATGGCCCTGTTCTGGTGATCGTTGATGAGGACATAGCCCCAGCCGCTTGAAACTTCTTCCTTTATAGCTTTTTCTTGTATTTTCCTGTTTTTCTGTCTTCTTTTTTAGAACAATGTTTATGGGCCTTTGAGCCCCCTTCCTTGTAATAATTCTCCTTTGCAATGAATAAATATCCCTTTTTCGATGACTTTGTTCTTCTGTTCATTTATGCATCATATAATAAGATTGTGTAGCATACTCCGTGAATGTTTTACTTCTGTAATGCAATGAAAATTTGTCTAAGTCTTGAGCGATCGTGGGGGGTCTTATTGTGAGATTGCCCCCCACTCAAGACTTGTATAAATTTCTGCTTCTGGAAATTTGTCTAAGTCTTGGGCGGTCGTGGGGGTCTTATTGTGAGATTGCCCCCCACTCAAGACTTGTATAAATTTCTGCTTCTGGAAATTTGTCTAAGTCTTGGGCGGTCGTGGGGGTCTTATTGTGAGATTGCCCCCCACTCAAGACTTGTATAAATTTCTGCTTCTGGAAATTTGTCTAAGTCTTGGGCGGTCGTGGGGGTCTTATTGTGAGATTGCCCCCCCCACTCAAGACTTGTATAAATTTCTGCTTTTGTCATATTTGGCTAAGTCTTGAGTGTGTGCGAGGGTCTTACTGTGAGATTGCCCTCGTTCAAGACTTGTGACATTCCTTCCGCCCTTGGGGGATTTTGCCAAGTCTTGAGTGTGTGCGAGGGTCTTACTGTGAGATTGCCCTCGTTCAAGACTTGTGCAATTCCTTCTTGATTCTGAAGCCATTGTTCGAGCGCTCTGGCTCTTGTCGTATTTCTGGTTCTGCAGGAAATCCCGTTTTCGAGCGCAAGGCGTTATAAGAAACGGCCAAGGCCTACTAGGATTTGCTCTTGTACGATATCCCTTTTTCGAGCGCAAGGCGTCGTAAGAAACGGCCATGGCCTACTAGGATTTGCTCTTGTAGGAGATCCCGTTTTCGAGCGCAAGGTGTTGTAAGAAACAGCCAAGGCCTACTAGGATTTTCTCTGTAGGAGATCCCGTTTTCGAGCGCAAGGCGTTGTAAGAAACAGCCAAGGCCTACTAGGATTTTCTTCATAATCTTCTTCCAATTCACCTGCTTGGTTGTGAGCGTAACCAGTCTATCCTTATGAGGGCGTCCCCCCATCCGGAGTAGAGTGCTGGCCAGCGTAACCCATACGAGATAACAGCATACATATTGGAATGAGTTGCCAACCACGCTCGCAAAGACGAGGGACGTGGGACTTATTCATTCAAGCAACCAAAGAAACAGGAATATTAAAGAAATTAAAAAGATCATGTTATCGCTTACTTGTATTTGGAAGTACATTGAACCCGTCAAAGAGGGTTGTTACATCAGGGTTTGCAAAGAGCTTTTAAACATAAAACCGCCGGAGGTTACATGCGTTCCAAGGGCGAGGCAAGCGCTCACCTTGAAGTGTCTCCAGGGTGTAAGTGTTGTTAGCTCTGAGTTGTACGACTTTGAATGGGCCTTCCCAATTGGGGTCCAATTTGCCCACGTGCCTGGATACTTCCACTTTCTTTAAGACCAAATCTCCCAACTGGAAAGTTCTTTCCCTCACACGCTTGTTGTACTGTTGGGCCACAGAGGCTTTATAATGGTGAATCTTAGCCCAGGCCTTGTCTCTCCTTTCATCCAGCAAATCCAACTCCAAGCTCCTGTTGTCATCGTTGAGCTGAGGCTCGAAATAGCCTACACGAGCGGATTCATTTAATATCTCCGCGGGTATCATTGCTTCCGATCCATAAACGAGCGCGTAAGGAGTTTCTCCAGTGGCCGCTCGTGGGGTGGTGCGATAAGCCCAAAGCGCTCCTTGTAGCTCTTCAGCCCATTCACTTTTCTTGCTCTCAAGCATGGTTTTTAGATGCTATAAGATGATTCTATTGGTAACTTCCGCTTGCCCATTGGATTGTGGATGTCCTACAGAGGTGAATCGCTGCTCGATCCCCAACTCAGAACACCATTCTCGTGTGTCAGCAGCTATGAACTGGGATCCGTTGTCAGAAATGAGCACCCTCGGTATTCCGTACCTGCAAATGATGTTCTTCCAAATGAAGTCCCTCACAACTTTGAAGGTGATTTTTGCAACGGCCTCGGCCTCGGCCCACTTGGTGAAGTAGTCGACGGCTAAAATGACAAACTTCTTTTGTCCCGTAGCCATGGGCAAGGGGCCCACGATGTCAATTCCCCATTGGTCAAAAGGCCAAGAGACGTCTATTGGGATCATCTGTGCTGCTGGCAATTGAGGGAGATTTGAATGGAATTGGCATTTGGGGCACTTCCTCGAAAATTCAATGGCATCTTGGAGAACTGTAGGCCAATAAAACCCACTTCTCAGAACCTTCTTTGCCAGGATACGCCCTCCGGAATGATTTCCACAGCTTCCATTATGAATCTGTTCGAGCGTCTCCTTCGCTTGTGAGGGCCTTAGGCATCTCATTGGGGGCCCTTGAAATGATTTCTTGAACAACCTCCCCTCGGTATCCAAAGCGAAACGAGGGGCTTTACTCCGGACTTTCCTAGCTTCCACCTTATCCGTGGGAAGAATTCCATCCTTAAGGAAAATGATGATGTCATCAAGCCAGCAGGGCTCGTTTGGATCAATCATAGCGATTATCTTGGTGGCGACCCTTTCTTTGATCAAAGGTTCCTCAGTCCTAAGGAACGTAACAGAACGTTCAGAAGTACCCTCTAAAGCTGATGCAAACTTTGACAGAGCGTCCGCACGCTCGTTTTCTCCTCGGGGCACTTGAAGTAGATGAAATTCCTTGAATTTCCCAATGATTTCTCTGGCTTTACTTAAGTACTGTACCATGGTGGTTTCTCGAGCCTCATAAGTTCCTTCAATCTGGCTCGCTATTAACTGTGAATCCACATAAGCGGTGATTCTGGAAGCTCCATTCTGAAAAGCGATATTCAATCCTTGCACGAGGGCTTCATATTCTGCTTTATTATTAGTGACTTGGAAATCCAGCTTAATTGCAAAGTCCAGCTCAATCCCATCGGGGTTTCTGAGGGCCACTCCTACTCCTCCCCCTTGTGAGGTTGAGGAACCATCAGTGTGCAGGACCCATAACCCCTCATTATCCGCAACGGTGGGCTCGAAACCAAAGCGTTCAACCAACAAATCTGCTACAACCTGAGCCTGTATCGCCGTCCTGGGCTCGAAGCATAGGTCAAACTGGCTCAATTCGATGGCCCATTTGATTAATCTACCAGATACGTCCGGCTTGGACAACACTTGCTTCAAGGGTTGGTCGGTGAGAACCGTTATAGAGTGCGCTTGAAAGTAAGGCCTTAGCCTTCTTGAGGCGTTGATAAGAGCGAACGCGAACTTTTCAATCTCCACATACTTCTTTTCAGCTCCTTGCAATGTTTTGCTCAGATAATAGACAGGCAAATGTTTCCTCTCTCGTACAGCAACCAGAACAGCGCTTGTGGCTTCGGGAGAAACGGAAAGATACATAAATAATCTCTCACCTTCGACGGGCTTAGTCAGCAGTGGTGCGCTCGACAAGTAAGCCTTCATATCCTGCAACGCCCTTTCGCATTCTTCTGTCCAGGCAAAGTTACGAGCGTTCCTCAAAATTTTGAAGAAGGGAAGGTTCCTGTCCGCCGAGCGCGAGATAAACCTGTTCAACGAAATGATTTTTCCCACTAGGACCTGCACTTCCCGCAAATTTCGAGGGGAAGGGATCTCCAAAATAGCCTTGATCTTCTCCGGATTGGCCTCAATTCCCCTCTGACTGACCATGTACCCTAGGAACTTTCCCCCTTGTACTCCAAAGGTGCATTTTGAAGGGTTCAACTTCATCCCATACTGGCGCAAGATTGAAAAAGTGCGCTTGAGATCTTCCAAGTGGGAATCCTGGCGCTCGCTTTTGACAATCATATCATCCACGTAAACCTCCATGGACTTACCAACTTCCTTTTCAAACATCTTGTTAACGAGCCGCTGATACGTGGCTCCGGCGTTCTTCAGTCCAAAAGGCATGACTAAGAAGCAATATACCCCGAGATGGACAACGAACGAAGTTTTGGGGCGATCTTCCGGAGCCATAAAGATCTGATAATATCCCTGGAAAGCGTCCATCATGCTCATGAGCTCGCAGCCAGCGGTCGAATCCACCAATTGATCAATCCGGGGCAGCGGGTACGGATCTTTAGGGCAGGCTTTGTTGAGATCAGTGAAATCGTTGCACATGCGCCACTTATTCGCACTCTTGGGTACCAAGACGACGTTGCACAGCCACTCCGGATACAAGATGGGCTCGATATATTGAGCCTCCAGGAGTTTATTAACTTCCTCTTCAATGACCTTTTTCCGAAAGCCATGTACATCCCGCTTTTTCTGCTTGATGGGTTTGAAAGAGGGATCCACATTAAGCCTGTGGACAATGACGCTCGGGTCAATTCCTGTGAGATCGGAGGCTTTCCATGCAAATACATCCTTGTTTTCCCTTAGAAAATCAATCATCATGATCTGAGAAGGCCCTGAGAGGTTTGAACCTATCTGTGTAGTCTTATCCTTGTTTCCGGGTTCCAGCTCAATGGTGAGGAACTTCTCCGAGGGTTCGATCCTTACCTCAGGGCGAGGAAGTTCGAGCGCCCTCTTCTTTCCTGTCAATCGGTCACCGGATGCCGGTTCACCCTCTCTCGGCTCGTCTCCTTCTGAGGACGATCCCCCAACAGTTCCTGGTGGTGCACCTTCGAGGGGATTCTCCTCGTTGCTTCCCCTCTTCTTTTTGTTCTTCTTCTTGTTCAATTTCGCCCTTTTCCGTGCTGGGCTGTCCTCATCTAAATTGGGGAAGTCCACTGACTTTTTGGTGGAACCAATCTGGAAGGTTTTCTCCGCTTTAGGCTTTCTGAGAGACAGTATGTAACACTCCCAAGCCTCTCGTACATTGCACAGCACTTCTCCTGCACCCTCGGGGGTGGGGAATTTAATCTTCTGATGGTAGGTGGAGATGATGGCTTTGAAGTCCACGAGGGCGGGGCGCCCAATTATGATGTTATATGGAATGTCAATCTCCACCACCGCGTACGTCACCAAGAGTGTCTTGCGCTGAGGGGCTCGGCCGAACGAAGTAGCTAGGCGTATTTGCCCTCGTGGGACAACTTCAGAGCCTCCAAAGCCAATGAGGGCCGTTTTGAGAGGCTCGAGCGGTATCTTGGCCTCCAATACTCCAGGTTGTCACGAGCGCGCTCTTAAGCCCTCGTCACCAACCACCCAAATGGCTCTCTGACACAACGTACATGCCCGCGCACCTGCCACTGTTGCCAGCACTAACTTTTGGCCGCTTTTGCAGAAGATTCCTCCTAGGTTTCTCTCTCACAGCACCACGTGTTAGGGCAACATTCGGCCAGGACCACTTGAGGCAAATGACCAAAGGGCCCTTGACCCTCAACTATAAATAGCCAAAGTTATCTTCTACACTGGTAAGCATTCTTAAGCATTCTTCATCACTGCAACTGTGACTGAACTTACATTTCTTCATACCTTGAACTGACTTGAGCGTCGGAGAGGCAAACTGGGTATCACCCCCAGTTCCCCCAGCTTGGCCTTCTGACTTTTCTTGTGCTTGTCCCAACAGGTAGAACCCCCTTTCCATTTCCGGCGAAGCTCCGGTGGTTTCCTCCACAAAATACAAATCGTAAAGTGATCGGATTCGGATCCACCCATTTCTGAACCCATCAATATATATCTTAAGATCTCAAAAGTATATGATTTACCAATGTAAATAATTTGGCAAGATAATATCAATCATATATTATATATGGGTTCCTTAATAATACATGAGCTAATGATGTATTTGATTTAATAATTAATATAAATATATTTTTAATACATGTGTTTTTGATAATGAACCAAATACATTTCATATATTTTATATGTTTCTGACTTTGTGTTTCAAATTATTAGTTATTTACTTTACTAACATATATGGAACTAACTACTATTGTTTAATAAGATAATATGTAATTATGTATCATATACTATAATAAAATATGTATATGTATATTAATAATATATATGATAAATATACATTATGCTTTAAATCGTAATAATATTAAGTTTACTATGTGTATGATCTTGGAATGGAAAATGTATATGATCTGATAAGAGAATATATAAAACATATCATATATTATATGATAATGTATTATGCACATATATTACTAAACTCTTAATTATATAGTCAACTAAGATTTATAATGCTATGGTATTATGTATCATATATTATAATAGTATAAGGATGTCTTAATAATATATATGATAAATATATATTATGCCTTAATGATATATGGTTTATTAATATATATGTTCAAATAACTCAATATATAAGATATGTTATTATAAGTTCATGTTATATTCCAAACTGATGGGGAGTTATTTCAAACTGTCCCATATATTTGATTTAATAATTAAAATAATATATATTAATATATATTATACATCTTAATACGTTAAATCAATATTATATATTTGTACATGTGTTTTTTAATACATTTCATCATTTCATGTATTTTATTTTATATATTTATAATTTGTTTATCAAACTCTTAATTATATAATTTACTAACATACTAACTACTATGGTTTAATGAGATAATATGTAATTATGTATCATATATTATAATAAAATATATGTGTGTGTATTAGTAGTATACATGATAAATATACATTGTACCTTATGATAAATATACATTATGCCTTAAAATCTTAATAACATTTAATTTACTAACATTTATGATTTAAAAAGAAATATGCATCATATATTTAATAGAAATATATTATTTAATAATATATGTTTTTTAATAATAAAAAATTACTTATAAATTGTGATTGATGAATGATACTAATAAACAATAAGTTTGATTTTATATATATATATATATATATATATATATATATATATATATATATATATATATACTGATTTTATTTATAAAAAAATGGAATTATATTTGAAAGAGTAAGATCTAAAAGATTTAAGTCATTTAATGTATGAGGAAAAGAAAGAAAGAAACAAAAGTCATTTACATTAAAGACTCAGAATTGTGAGGATCAGACACTTCCAGAACACCCCCAAATCACAATTGCTCAAACCATTGCTCAAACCATTATCGTCAACAGCTTCCACCTTCCATGGTCGCCGGCTACTTCGACCATCGGACACTGCCTGCTTCACCTTTTCTCTACAGATCTAAGAATTCTCCTTCAAGACTTTAGCCGCCTCCCATCACTTCCAAGACACCACCACTCCGCCAACCTTCAAAGCTCTTCTCAGATCTAAAACTCAATCAGATCTAAAGCTCTTCGCAGATGGCGTCGATGGTGGAGAAACCCCCGGGACCGACGGAGGCTATATGGAGATCCGGTGAGGTGATTGGGGGAGTAGTCATGTCAAATACGCAGAAAATTTTACCGTCATGGCGAGCGGCGGTGGAGATCTCTTCGACGAGCACGGTGAGGGGTGGTGCTGTGGAGGTGAGGATGGAGAAGATGGAGGTCAAATGGTGGCAGATTTGGGCGGCGAAAGCCGCTGACTTGGAAGTGAGGATTCAAGCTCGTCAAGCCACCGATCCGATCTCAAGCTTTCACCAAGCCGATCTCAAGCCTCAGAAAATGGAGCTCGTCGATTTCAATCTCAATTTCAAGCCAAGTCTTCCACTCTCAATCTCAAGCTCAAGCCTGATTTTTTCGGCTAAGCTCGGCTCGGCTCGGCTCGGCTCGTTTGCACCCCTATTCATGACCTTCTCTTATGATCAGTTCACCGCAGGGCTAAGATTTCCCCCGCACCTCTTACTGTGCCAAATATCCAGGTTATATGCTATTCCCCTAAATCAAATGCATCCCAACACCATACGAATAATTCTTGGCTTTATTGCCCATCATGAAGAGGTAAGCCTAGAACCATCCTCCCGATTATTTAGCGCATGTTACCTAATTAAGTACTATGAACCCATGTTCTATGTGCGTACTTGGACAACCCCTCCCATTATAGATATCAGCGCCTATAAAAATTCAAAGTGGTCTGAGGAATTTATTTACCTTAAACCCGATGTAGTACTAGATATTCCCCGAATATACATTTAGAAAAATCCCCATGTATATCATCCGAACACGGACAAGCTCATCCTAGAATTCAAAAATCAGATTGAGCAACTTACTTTGTCTCCCTTTTACATACCCTTATCTCGAGTCGTGAGCTCCTATCAATAGTTTGCCACCACTTCTATCTTCTCTTCGTTCCTTACAGCTACCGGTACACTTTATTCATTAAAGTTGAATAACCCCCCGAAAATATATAATATACCCTGAAATCTATGTTTATATTTATATGCAGAGGAACAGCTGGCCGAGGAAATAAAGCAAGCCACCCAGGCTCAAAGCGTCTCCACTTGTCCAAGTACGCGTAAAAGGAGAAAAACAACAAAATCCTATTGAATCTGGACCAATCAGCCTCATCTGAGCAGACCCATGCCACTGAATGTATAACCTTCGCTCCTTCCCCCACCTTTCATTTGGCAGAGGCAAGACCCTCCATCCAGGAAATAGACGAGGACATTTGGTCTGACATGCCAATCGGCCGCTCAAATCTGCCCGCTATAGTTCCCCCACTACATTTGCTAGTGTTCAATCAAACCTTCATCCTGAACGCTACGGACACCGAAGTGTATCGGCAATACTTACGTAGAGTGGCACCCAAACCTGACAAAGAGATGTTAGCTCACGGTCTTTAAGGACACGAATCAATAGGCTCGCTGGGTTAAGTACACAGGTATCTTTCCAACCATACATCGTAATCGCATTTCCCGTATTTAGAAAAGAAGAACAATAGGGTCCTGTGATCTCTATACTCTGATATATTAAGTGTGCAGGTATCTTTTGTGCCTTTGTTCATGGCATTGGGCCAAGCAAATCAATCCCCCATATTGCAAACGGAAATGGTGAGCTCATCGTTGTAAGGAATGCTGGTGGAGCTCTGATTGCCGAGCCATGGAATTGACAGGCTTTGCATTCTCTTGCTATTTGTATAGCCTCTGTTCTTATACTTAGCTAAAAAAACGATGCTCTTAATATCTTCGTTGCCATTGCTCTTCCTCCTTTATGACTCCCACAGATGCCTTCATGAATTTCATGAAGTATGTTTTGTCCTTTATTTTCCGTCACACACTTTAACCATGACTGGGAATAGCTCTTTTTATATAGCTTGCCTTCTAATTCCCCATATCTGGCCGTCTATATAATTATAAGACCCGTATCTTGTTCGCCTTTAAAAAACCTTAAAAATGGTATTCGCCAATCATTTTCATATCCGATGTTATTAAATTCTGTTGCCCCCAGCTTGCTTTGATATATTTTTATGACTGCTACCTTTTGTTCAAAGCATTCTCCTACAGAGCTAGCTAGTTTAGCTAACACATCTGCCACTACGTTTTCCGATTTGTCTACCTGTTCTATCTGGAAGTCTGTTAACTTATCCACCAATTTTCTTATCTTCTCCACATAAGACTTCATACGCTCATCTCGCACCTCATATTCGCCATTGATCTGTTGTACTGCCAATCTAGAATCTGTGATAACAACCAGTCTATTCGCTCCTGCCCCTAGCGCCATTCTTAATCCTACTAAAACTGCTTCGTACTCTGCTTCACTATTCGATGCTGAAAATTGTAGTCTTAGCGCATACTTAATAATTTTTTGATCAGGTGATACCAGCACTCTAGAAAGCACGGACACAACAAAAAAAGTGTTCGTGCAGTGTTCGACACGTGTCGGACACGGACACGGCTCGGACACGTGTCGGACACGGCTGAAACGTGTCCGAAATAAAAAAAATTAAAAAAAAAATAGGACACTGTGTCGGACACGGTGGGGTGAAGTGTCCGACACGGCTCGGACACGGCGGGGCAAATTTTCTAATTAAATAAAGTTTTTTATGCATTTTTTAATATTTTTAGAATTTTTTGGGGTGAAAACTAAAATCATAAACTTATTCTAGTTTTTAATTATACATATTTTTTTAAAATATTTTATTTTATCTAGATTATACTTATAAACTATTTTTATTTTTATATAAAATATTTTAATTTATATATAAAATATATTTATTTATATAAAATATAGCCGTGTCGGAGCCGTGTCGTGTCCTAAAATTTTTAAAAAATCCGTGTTGCCGTGTCCGTGTCGCCGTATCCGTGTCCGTGTCCGTGCAACATAGCCAGCACTATTCTTGCTCCGCTTTTCGTCTATCCTGATGGGCATCCACATGCATGGTCCACCAAGGTACTTTTTCTGGTTCTCCAATTAGTTCCACCACAAACTCTGCTAATACTTGGGCTTTAATCGACCGTGGTTCATACACAATATCATATTGTCCTAACTCAATAGCCCATTCTACCAGCCTTTCTGAGAATTCCGTTCGAGTTAAAAATTTTCTGAGAGGCAAGTCTGTTCGTACTCTGACCTGATACGTAAGGAAGTAAGGTCTCACTCGTTTTGTTGCTTTTACGACTGCCAAGGCTCCCTTTTCGGTATTCGTATAGCGACATTCTGCTCCGATCAATACCTTACTCACGAAGTATATAAGGTGTTGTTTCTCTTCGCGATCAGCGACAAAGACTACGTTGATGGCCTCTTTGCCTACTGCAATATACAACACGACTTTGTCGCCGTCTTTTGGTTTAACAAGTATCGGCAACTGGTTGAGTTGCTCTTTTAATCCAGCGAACTTCTATTCCGCCTCTGTATCCCATTGGAATTTCTTCTTCCACAAAATCTTAAAAAATACTTTTTCCTTCTCTGCTGATTTCGATAGGAATCTGCTAATCGCAGCCAATCACCTAGTAAGGACTTGCACTTCTTTCACAGTTCGAGGTGACCTCGTGTTCTGTATGGCTGAGATTTTTTCCGGATTCACCTCTATTCCTCTTTCCGTAACTAAGTATCCTAGGAATTTTCCTTCTTTGACTCCAAATGCACACCTAGTCAGCATATCATCAACATATATGGCCATATTTTTCCTTATATGTGCTTCGAATACCTTTGAATACCTTCTTTGACTCCTGGGTTGAGTTCACTTTATGCCACCTAAGCGTTTCGAATGATGAAAACCTCGCATCCAGCCGTTGTATCTAACAACTGGTCTATCCGGGGCAGGTGATAATGGACCTTCGGATATGCTTTGTTTAGGCCCCTAAAATCAATACATGTTCGCCATTTGCCTCCTGGTTTTGGTACGAGCACCACGTTGGAGACCCACTCTGGATAAAGTATCTCCCTTATATGTCCTACTCGCAGGAGCTTTGTTACTTCTTCGCGGATTATTATGTCTTTTACCGCCACAAAATCTCATTTCTTTTGTATAACTAGCTTACTCCCTTTAATGATATCCAATCTGTGGTCGGCTATAGTGAGGCTTACATCGACTAGATTATCTGGCGAAAAAGCAAATACATCCGTGTTCTGTCGTAAGATCTCTATCAGGTTTATCTTCAAGCTTCCGGGTAAATCTGCTCCTATTCGCATAATCGTTATCTCGTTCCTTGGAACTAGTTCAATATTCATCAGTTCTCCGTCCGGCTTGGCCTGTTCATCTCCTTCCTTTTGCTTTTCCTTTAAATCCTCCTGCTTGAGCTTCTATGTTCACCTCTCCCCTTTTCTTTTCCTTCCGAATAGCCTCCACATAGCATCTTCTTGCTGTCACCTGATCTCCCCTTAATTCCCCTGTGCTTTGCCTTATAGGTTACTTTATTTTCAAATGGTACAGGGAAGCAATCGCCTCAAAAAGCCCTAGTGCTGGCCTGCCCAAGATGACATTATAAGCAGTCGGGGCATCTACGATGAGGAAACTTACTCGTCGTGTTTTTAAGTGATACCCTTGCCCTATTGTTAAAGGCAACCATATTTTTCCTCGAGGCTCTACTCTTTCTCCTCCAAAGCTGTATAATGACGTGTTTACTGCCTCCAGCTCTACGTTCCCAATATCCATTTGGTTGAAGGTATTGAGGAAAATAATATCTACAGAGCTCCCACTATCTATAAATATCCTTGAGACTTGTTGATTGCTATGACCAATGTGATGACTAGGGCATCGTTGTGTGGATAATGGACTCATTTCGGATCTTCGGGACCAAGTAGGATGGGTGGCTCCATTTGTAATTGGACATATAATACCTCATATGTCACTCTTGTTCTCGCGTGCTTCTTCCAAGCTCTCTGTGAATCTCCGTTAGTTGGCCCTCCCACTATCATTTGTATAACACCCCTTACTTGTTGTTCTTCTGTGCCTTGTTCTCCCTCAATCCACCACCGTTGTTCTACTCGGGTCTCTGTTTCTCTGTTCCCTTGTGTTTTTTCTTTGATGAGATATGCGATTTTTCCCTCTCTCGCCAATCGTTCGATCTCATCTTTTAGATGACCACATCTGGCTGTTTGGTGGTTGTATTCATTATGGTACTCGCAGAACCAATTGGTCTGAGGTCTCTACGGTACTACAGATTTTGTTCGCGGCCATCGAAAGCCCTCTACTCATTTAATATGCGTACGTATCATATCTCGCAAACCTTCTTGTTGGAGCTCCCTCTCTGCGGTTTCTATTTTCCATTAGTAATTCTCCCGTTGATCGCTTTCTGCTTACTTCTTCTACTGTTATCTTACCGGCGGCCATTGTTCCTTCCAGATACACATACTTTCCTGCTCTTCTCAGCAACTCGTTAAAGTCTAGAACTGGGTCCAGTGTTAGTGACTGGAATCATTCTCCTCCAGATAATCCCTGAGTGAACACACTGATCTTCACTTTTGTGAATGCGAATGGGATTTCCAAAGCTTCTCTGTTAAATCTTTGCACGTATGCCCTTAGCGTTTCGCCTATCCCTTGCCTTATACTGAATAAACTCAACGATGTTTTTCGGTATTATAGCGAACTTGCGAATTAACTTTGAAATAGCTTACAAAAATCTTCGAAACTTCCGATGACATTGGGTGGTAGTAGAGTAAACCACCTCCTAGCCGCTCCTAGCAAAGTTGTGAGAAAGGCCCTGTACTTAATTATGTCTGATAATTTGTGTAACATCGCCACTTGTTCAAATTCCGTTATAGGTTCCGTCGGGTCTCCCGTTCTATCATAATTTGCTATGTTTATCATTCGGAAGTCGCGAAGCATATCTTCCTCCATGATTTTTGAGGTAAACGGATTCCCTTTCCTTTCTGCAGTCTGTCCCTCTAGGCTTTTCTTCATGTCCGCCGTAACTTTCTTCAAATCCTTCATTTTTTCTTCCAGGTTGTTGGTTTCTCTGTTCCATGATTTTCTATTTTTTGACATATCTTGCGTGAAAGTGCGATCGTTCTCTTCATAGTAATCTTCCTCTTCCTCTTCCTCGTCCAGATCTATTTGGGAGATTAGCGATTGTGATCGCCGCTGAGGAAGCCTTTCTCTGCGTTGAAATCTTTTCGGATTTGTATCCTCGTGATCGTCTCTGGGTTTTTGCACCTCTGAAATAAGCTCTATCAGCGTTTTTAATTGTTCCATAGTCATGCCTGCTGGTAAAACCATGGTTCCTTGTGGTCATCTGTTGGTCTGATCTGGAGTGACGAAATCTATTTTCACTCCTCTTTCATTCACTTGGTAATCTTCTCCCTCCTCATCCGAGATTCTTCCGTCTACCCATTCTCTGGATCGATTCACTTGTTCACCTGACATTTCTTGAAAAAAGGGAATTATTCAAAGTTTTAACCAGTTGTGGGTAAGTTGATTTTGACATGTTCCCACAGACGACGCCAATGATGTGTTACACCCTGAACAACTCTCCGGGGTATCCCCAACATAAACACACCTCAAAAGCATGTGATATATATATATATATATATATATATATATATATATATATATTGTGATATATCTTATGGAAATTCACGCATATGTTGCGGGCTTGCTCATGTATTACAAACCATGATTTTATAAAAATAAACACATGATTTTGATTGACAAAAACTAATTTTTGACAAAGTAATCGGAGCCAGTAGCTTACGACAGCGATTTCTAGCATATTAGATTAGTTTTGCCAGTTAGGATGACTATTGACATCTTTGAAAAAAAAAAAAAAAAAAGAGTTAAAGTTATCCTAATAAAAAATTGAATCAAGATAACTATTTTTGAACAAAAATAAAAGGATACGGCGAAAAAAAAATTAGAATACATCAGTTTGATAATGAAATGTTTTTATAATTTATTAATGGGGGCAGTTAATTATGAGGACCAACAATCTTCAAAAGTTATCCTAAACCCCCTAGTGTGAAAATTGTATATTTTAGGTTACCAATAAACAAGTTATTTTTCCTAACCTCCCCTCCCCCGACCCTGAAAAGTCTGTTTGTCCCTGTTATTTTATTTTTTTTTTTTTCCCTAAATCGATTCCCAATTTGGGAACATTCTTCAACCACATTTCCACTTCGTCCGCAACGAGAGGTAACGACGACAACTGCAGGATTAAGGTAGGCGGCAACAATGGCAACGAGGACGAATACAACAGGATATTGAAGCGGCGCAACGAGAATCGATTTAGTCATCGTATCCTATTTCTGCTACGAGGTATTCTTAGCGTTGAATGTTAATTGAATGTATTCTTGGTGTTAATTGAATGTTAATTATGTCAAATAGACAATACAATTCATTGATAATTTATATCGAATTGAGTTGCTGATAATTTGTATTGATTCAAATTGTTGATCCACTGCAAACTGATAATTCGAATTGGTATCTGAAGATTGCGATGGCCGGTGATGAAGCTCAAAACAAGCACATCCTGGGAAGTTATTGGTTTAACGGTGAAATTACGGTATTTCCAATTTGTCGGAGCACGTCAGTGGAGGAGATTCACGTGCAACTTGGTGAAGAGTGGTCAGACTTCAACTCTGATTCTTACCTGGTACAGTACATTGCTCTCCATGAAAAAGGGTTGTGGGATGGCCAGATTCCTACTATGATCCAATTGCATCAACTTGCTAAACTCAACATTCTGGAGATGAGGGAGATTCAACCTCCTACCTACTAAGGTGGGAAGCAGGCATCGAGGAAAAGGTATGAGATTTCTTAGTAATCTCATTCTGTGCCAGGAAGAGAAGATATAACCCCTACGCCTATGATTCATGCTTGGCTACTGTTCGTTCTGAAGTTGAGCATTGACCAGATCCACTCTGTGTTCTGGAGTTGAGGATTGATTTTATTCACTTTTTTTAAGGAATTTTATTTGTTGTTGTAATCGAATACACTCCCTCTTATGATTGTTTCTGTTTGTTTGAAACTACGTTAATAAATTACTTGATGATGTTTTCTCCAAATTCACTGCAGGTTGTTGCAGGTTGTTCACTTATGTGGTAATGAATTGCTTGTTCAGGTTGTTGCATATATAGGATTAATTGTGCAGATTGTAGAGTGATGCGTTAAATATTCGTAATGAAAACCTAACTTTGTAGAGTTGTGGGTTAAATATTTAGAATTAAAACCTGACTTTATAGAGTGATGCGTTAAATATTCGTAATGAAAACTTGACTTTGTAGAGTTATGTGTTAAATATTTGGAATTAAAACCTGACTTTGTAGAGTGATGCGTTAAATATTTGGAATGAAAACATGACTTTGTAGAGTTATAGGTTAAATATTTGGAATGAAAACCTGACTTTGTAGAGTGATGCGTTAAATATTCGTAATGAAAACCTGACTTTGTAGAGTGATGCGTTAAATATTTGGAATGAAGTCCTTCCAATTAATCTTGAGTTCTATTGTTTATGATGGTAACAAATATAGGTGTCCACAACATGTAATCATGAAGTCCTTCCAATTAATCTTGAGTTCTATTGTTTATGATGGTAACATATATAGGTGTCCACAACATGTAATCATGAAGTCCTTCCGATTATTCTTGAGTTCTATTGTTTACGATGGTTTTAACGCATCACTCTACAAAGTCAGGTTTTAATTCCGAATATTTAACGCATCACTCTACAAAGTCAGGTTTTAATACCAAATATTTAACCCTTAACTCTACAAAATCGGGTTTTAATTACGAATATTTAACGCATCACTCTACAAAGTCAGGTTTTAATTCCGAATATTTCACGTATCACTCTACAAAGTCAGGTTCACCCCTGATTCTTATTTACTCAACAATGTGCACAATTAATCCAATCATGTGGTTTACCCTTGATTCTTATTTACTCAACAATCTGCCCAATTAATCCTATCATGACCACACCCTTACTCAACAATCTGCACATTTAGTTCTACCCCTGATTCTTATTTACTGAACAAAAAACAGAACCAGCAGGATATACTATAATCAAACAACAATAAACATTTCATGGTGCTCTGCACGAAATTCATCCCAACCAATAATAAACATTTCGTTAACGCATCACTCAACAAAGTCAGGTTTACCCCTGATTCTTATTTACTCAACAATCTGCACATTTAATCCTATCATGTGGTTTATCCCTGATTCTTATTTACTGAACAAAAAGCAGAACCAGCAGGATATACTATAATCAAGCAACAATAAACATTTCATGGTGCTCTGCACGAAATTCATTCCAAACAATAATGAACATTTCATTAATGCATCACTCGGCAAAGTCAGGTTTACCCCTGATTCTTATTTACTCAACAATCTGTACACGTAAACCTATCATGTGGTTTACCCCTGATTCTTATTTACTGAACAAAAAACAGACCCTGTAGCACCCGACACGCCAGGATGCCACATCTCCCGCACTATAGTTCAGTCCACATACGAAATGAAAAATCCGTACATAAACTAAATGTATAGCGAACGGGTGACAACAATTAAAAAAAACCATCCTAACTAGGCGGGACTAACTCCGAAACCATATAATCTGTGCAATATAAATTAGCGGAAGCATAAACATTTCCATTAAACACGACTGTTTACAGCAAAAGTTCATACTTTCCAATACCTGCAAATATAACCATAGATGTACAATAATTCCCAAAATCTCATAAACAAGTAATAAGTGTTCATATGCATCAATAGTATGAAGGTGTAGTGTGCTAGACGCAAATTAAAGATTCCACAAGACTCTAATTCCCGCCTAGCACGCACCTGCAACAACCTGAAAGGTGGAGGCATCAGTCTGTGGAAGACTGAGTGAGGGGTATAATAAATATAAGCGCAAGTACATGCAAGTTATAACATCGGGTGAAGTTTTGCAAAATACAATATAAGTTCAATAATAACATAAACATCGCCCGAAATTACAACTATCAAGTTTAGCAATTAATTCAAGTTCAGTCAATAAGTGGCCTGGGGAGTGAGGGTAAGTCTCCAACCTTTACTCCGACAGTGTACAATAATTAGGTTATCCGTTGATTAGGTGATCATGCAAGTGTTACAGTGCAGTCAATCAATAGTAGTTTCAGTAACCCTGTTCCCTCCGGGTGATGGTGGGTTTGCAAGGCCCAACCATCCAGTCATGGTGAGCATAGGGTACATGAATCCCTATGCCCGGAACTCCTTCCTCCACTAATCTCCTAGTCTATTCAGGGGTCATCCCAAAATGGTGAGGATAGTGCAAGAGTTACCCCTCAGCCCTTGCTTTCCCGGTTGGCTCAATACACTACCCTCGGGCCCACAGTGCAGTACAATATTCTCGCCAAAATATGGTAGTTCAGTACAATAGATGGTACATTTTCAATCATTTGAGTTTTTGTGAAAATTCCATATATATATATAGATACGTTTTGGCCAAAATTCACATAAGGGTTTTAAGGATACTACGTATCTAGAATTAAACGTCACCTGTAGCGACAAAATAAGAACAAGGACACGAGCCTAAGGTGTCTGCTCCTCGTCTCCTGGAAGCTGGTCTGTGCAATAAAGACAAGTGTACGTGAGACACGACTCGTATGAACCAATTAAGACGAACGGCAAGGTCATGAAATGCTATAACATGCTTTGATAATCATCAAATATCATGAATATGTTCAAATATTCAATTAATGTATCAAGAATTAAGTGAACAATACACAAGCACAAAGTATGAAAAATTACACAAAGTTCCCCTCCTGTAAGCAGTCCCGGCCGGGATTACTTTTGTACTGGAAACTATCCTGGCCGGGACAGTTTTAATGAGAGCAAAGATTCAGGGGATCCCAGCCGTGACTGGTTTTACACTGAAAATAATCCTGGCCGGGACATTTTTAATGAGAGCAAATATTTTAGACATCCCAGCCGGGATGGTTTTCAAGTTAAAATAGGTCCCGGCCGGGATCAATGCCCAGCCATACATTTTAGCATTGGTTCCCAGCCGGTATTGATTTTCAACTAAAAGAGATCCCGGCCGGGAGCCTTTATTCGAAAAATAAAGCAGAACAGGGCAGTTTAAGAACTGCATGCAAATCAACTCAAATCCATCTCCAAGCTAGTACAAATGCTTTCCACATTCATACACACATAATACTACATCTTGGCATCAAATAATCCATTATAACATGCATAGATCCTCAAAAACTCATCATCCAAACCCCATATATTTTCATGGTATTAAACTTCCATATAATCCACGAATTCATGCAAATGTTCATGTTCCAAGATCATGATCATGTTTCTAACAACAAATAAACAAGGTATTACATCCAAATTCTCAAACCCTACTTCAATCATCAATTCAAGGATTCAATCATCATCTCATTTACCTCAAATAAGAAAGAGAAGAAAAGGGATGGAGTGATGAAGATGATTGAGCTCTAAAGTATGCAATTTCTCCAGATAATTTGGCTTGAAATGATGAAATCCCTTCTTTGTCTTCTTGGAATTTTGATCGGGAAAATTGGAAGCAAAGTGTGTGTATGCTTGTATGAAATGAAGATTACATTCACCTCTTTAAAGAGATGACTCACAATGTTTGCATTTAAGTCCTCCAATATATAAGTTTATGAAATTAGCTCCCAACCTCATGAAATATTGTCAAATAAATCCAATTCATTCTTATGCAATTGAGTCGTCAATTATGAAAAATGATCAAGTAAGGTCATATAACAAAATAAGTCACGTTCGATAATTAATTCACGTAACACTTTGATGCAATCATGAAATAACTCTCAAGTTGAGAATAATTTTCATATAACACGTATTGATATATCACAAGTATATCATGTAATGCATAATTTAATAAATGAAAGAATTAAAATAAATCCTAACTCTAAAAAACTCACACGTGGCATGCTTATCTGAACATCCGGAAAACTGGGGTGTTACAGAACCAGCAAGATATACTATAATCAAACAACAATAAACATTTCATGGTGCTCGGCATGAAATTTATTCCAATCAATGATAAACATTTCATTACAGAACCTGTAATATACACTACAATCAAACTAACTGTAATATTTAAACATTTCATAGATACTTAATTGGCGGGAGGAAACCGATTAACCTCATCCGGATCATCCTCAGAATGTTCATGTCCCGGGTAATCCAAACTATCAAAGGACTCGGGGTCCGAGTCCTTATCATCAATATTGTACGCATGGAGGTTCTCCTCTTCGCCCTCCAAAAGGTGTGTCTGTCGCACTTTGAAGATAAACCTAAGGTCGTCATAATAATAGCATCCACACGCCCTCACCTCAGAATCCCGACGAATGACCTATGTAAAATTGTACATTAAATAATGAACAAAAATTAAAAAAAAAAAAAGGATTGAGTATGAATTCGACTTACATTTACTCTATTCCTTCGAAAATATTTCATGGTGTCAATTTCGGCATGAATACCATCATTACCCATTTTAACTCCAGGACATCCCAAGGATCTACGGAAGTTGTAAAATACCATCCGCAGTCTCTTCACCGCTTCTATAATATCTCCAGGCCAGTAGTGTTGTTCAAATTGCGCTGACAAATCAAACGACACTTGAAACAGGCCTGCCTGGAAGACTTCTAGCCGATCAATTTCGTTGTTTGTGGTTAGAATACGTTCAACCATATAGTGTTCGGCCTCGCCATTAATGGGTGTTGGATTACTAGGGTGATTCATGACTTTGTTTGTCAAGGATTCGAGATCTGGGAGAGAAAGAGAGAAGGACTTTTTGGAGGTGATGAAATAGGGATGAAAATGTGCAGAATTTCAGCTTCCAGGGCAAGATATTAATAAAGGTGAAAGGTCTGGGAAACCTAGCATCGCACCCTTTCATCGTCACCTCTGCAACTTTGGGCCGTCAAACTACCGAAAACGGTGCAGGCAGCTTTTTGTTTAATTCAGGCGCCCCATCGGGAATGCATGAGAATCTATTAAGTTTGTAGTGTAAATATTCATTTTATTAGTTATTCAAAGGTTTATTTGTCTAATTAAAGAAAAATAAATTGAGAAATTAAAAAATAGCGTTTTGAACGTCGACGGGCAGTTTTTGTAGGTACAACAATCTAGCCGGAATAAAAATCGTCGGTGCTAATTTTTCCCGTTAGTCGCCGGAAAATGGTTATCAAAAAAGAGTCGCCCGACGAGTTAACTGTCAAGAAGAAAACATCAGAATACGCGAGGAAGAAGACAATGGATATTTGTGTCCTTCTTCATTTTATTAAGGGCATTATGGTACATTTTACAAGATTTGGAGGGTTTACAAAAAATAGAAAGTATAACAGGGATCTAATGTACCTATTTTCTGAGTTGAGGGATTTAGGATAAATATTTTGCTTTATTAGGAATGAAACATTAATTCTCCATTTATTTTATTATATTAACCATTGGTTAATTAAACTTGATTTTTTTTTTTAAATACTATATTTCATTGAAAATCTCAATCTTTATAAATCCCACACCTGAGCATCTGCAGCACTTGTCCCGCCTACATTTATTGACTCCACTAATTAAATTTTCAGACGCTATCGTATTTAGTTTAAAGCAAAATGCATTTTTAGTCCCATACTAATGGGCCATTATCATTTTTGGTACCTTGGTTTTTAAAATTGATTTTTTTAATCCCGTAGTAAATTTTTTTTTTCAATTTGAGGACTTCTGTCAAATCACTATTCATCCAGTAATTTATTTATTTATTTATTTTTGTCCATATCCGTTAATTTTATATATTATATATTTATTATATGTAATATATATATTATATTTTAAATAATATGTAATACATGTATATATTATATGTTTTAATTTATAATATGCATCTTATTAAATGTATTTTAATATATATGCTTATTATATATTATATATTATGTACACTTGTGTTAATAATATATATTTTGTTATATATTATATATAATATATAATATATAATATATATTATATGTGTAATACATATATATAATATATGTATTTACATGTATATATATATATATATATATATATATATATATATATATATATATATATATATATATTTGTGTATAGATTATAAAATATAATATACCTATATATATTATAAAACATAATATACATGTATAATATACGTGTATATATTATGTATATACACTTACATATATTACTTATATTATTGTAATACATCTATTATATATAATATAAAATACACGTATATATTATATATAATGCATATATACGTGTTTATATTATAAAATATAGTATACGTGTATATAATATATACATAGTTACATGTATTTTAATATATACGCATACTATAAGTTATATATTATACATATGTATTAAAAATATATATTGTTACATATTATATATTACATTATATATATACACGTATACTATGTTTTATAATATAAACACATATATATGCATTATATTTAATATATACATGTATTTTATATTATATATAATATATGTATTACTATAATATATGTATATTATATTTTATAATATACACACACACACATATACGTATATATATATATATATATAATACACTTAAATACATATATTATATATTGTATTACACATATTTTATTATATACAATGTATATTATATATTATATGTAATTTATAACAAAATATATATTATTAATACAAGTGTATATAATATGCAATATATAATACGCACATATATTAAAATACATATAACAAAATACATATTATAAATTAAAATATATAATATATATGTGTATTACATATTATATAAAATATAATACATATATTATATATAATAAATATATAATATATAAAATTAACAGATATGGACCAAAAATAAAATAAAAAATAAAAAAATTACCGGATGAACAGTGACTTCCGTCAATTATTTGACGGAAGTCCTCAAAGTAACAAAAAAAAATTATTACTGGACCAAAAAAAACCAATTTTGAAAACCATGAGACCAAAAGTGATAATGGCCCATTAATATGGGACTAAAAATACATTTTGCTCTTTAGTTTATGATGATTTTTTTACTTAATGTGTATATTTTAACCAATGTTTTGAAAACCGGACCGGACCGGCTGGTCCGACCAGTTCAACCGGTGACCGATGCTGTGTACGGTCCGAATTGGCCACCAAAACCGGCGAGGTTCGGACCAGTTTAGGGCCGGAAAAACCGGCAGGTTAATCGGCGATTTTAGCCCCGATAACCGGACCTGACCACCGGTTCGTTAAATATCCCTTCTTCCTCCATCTTTACCTGTCTGCACAAAACCTTCTTCCTCCCTTTTTAATATCTTCGTCCTCAACCTTTCACCCATTTGCATCAAATCTGGGTCTTGAATATTTCATCAATTTGTCTCCTTCGAGTCTTTTGTTGATTAATCAATTCATTAATTTTTCTTCACTTGCTGCTTTTGTCTGCGTGAGAACTAAGGAAGAGGATGCAGTTGCCAGTTGGGTTGTGATTTTGGAGGATGGCGGCATGAGAGAAAAAATGAGGTAGAGATGCAGTACTAGGTTGGTTGGCCCATTAGGGTTATAGCCTGTTAGGTTTAGTGATTCTTTAATGCGTATTTGTAGTATGTATACATATACATGTTTATACTTTTTCATTTGATATTTAATATTAATAATTTTTTTTATTATATTACCTTTATTTATTTATTTGTTCAACTTTAATAATTTGATGGTGCAGAAACTTGTGGAGGACTCGAACACCAAACACTTTAGAATTTGTTGATAGGAAGGAAGACCATCACAGGCGCAAGAGCCTCAGGAACTGGGTTTCCAATAAGCGTGGGTTCTTCCAGCTAGGATAACACCAAGAAATCGTGCAGTGAGAATGCAGAAAAGGGGTGAGATACAGGAAGCTTTGGAGAAGTTGCAGAGGAAAAAAAAATGCCCAGTTCAGTACGTGGTATTTTAGGTGAGGAAGATGACTTGGGGGAGAATGCATGAGTTCTCCTATATTTATATGTTAGGGATGGGGGTAAATGGGTAAATTGACCATGTGGTCCCAAACCTGTGTTGCCCTAACACGCGTCAGCCTTTGGTGGGGTGAGAATGACATTCCAGAAAAGGAGACGGCGTGTCAGGTGCGCGGTGCACTGTACCTTTGTGTCAGAGGTTGTTGACGAGGGTCGTGCAGGATGAGGGACTAATGTCTTCTTCTGAAGGTGAGCCTCCATCGCACGAGGGGTAGATTCATTCCCGAGCGTTGATGATGCTCGGAAAATCCACGGATGGGCTCCCCACGATAGATGACTTTTGAGGGACAATATCCCGAGCGTCAATCATGGGACCCCCATGTAGGTGCTTCCCTGTGGAGGGTAACCCTGAGGGCTGAGACGCGAGCGTAAGACTCGACAGATCCGGACTTTTACCGGAGTAGTCGTCCGAGGCTTGACGGTCTATCCTTGCTTGCAAATGAGTGGGCTGGGAAGGCCCACGAGCCCTTCAAGGCGAGCGTCTGGGATTTAGTCAGCGACATGCTGACACGTGGACGGCTCTGATTCGAGAGTATTTTTATGCCTCATCATTTTGCCCCCCAAATTCTGTAGTATCGCTTCGAGCGTACTGTAGAATTTATAAAGGAGGAACTATGAACTTCGAACATCCGAGGGCTAGGCCATTACCAGCGAGGAGACTGCTGGCCTTCCGTAACGTACACAAACTGACATCGCATTAAATGCTGTCAAGTCCGCATTTAATGCTGAGTGGGAACGTGGGCGCGTGTACTCCGGGAGTCGTGAGGCGGTTACCAAAAGTGGGGGGTTTCCCAGGCGGGAAATGATTGCGTTTTTTGAATTTTCAACCCTAATCCATGTATCATCCTCCCTATAAATAGGGGTTTGCAGGGCCTTGGTACCTCTTTCACGCATTCAGACTTTTTCAAGCACATACATAACAAGAGATCTTTGCCAGTTCTACAAGCTCCGGCGAACTCCTTCTCTTCAAATCTTAGGTAAAAAATTCCTTACCCTTCTTCTTACTTATCCCGTGCTAACATTAGTTTTAGGTTGTGTGAGTGAAAACCTTGAGGGAAGAGCCACTGTCTACCATTGAATTTGTCTCAGAAATCTTATCCTCCCTAGAGCTTTCTGTTAGAGATCCCGTTTCCAAAAATTGAAAACCGACCATGGCCGGAAATCAAGCTGATGATTATGTACGGGAGATTGAGGAGATGTCGGTGGGGAGTTCCTCCCCTCATGGCGACGTCCCCATAGCTGTTCCTCTAATTAGGGCGCACCCAGGTGGAGGTATTCCCATGGCAATATCGGTGGCCCAGGCTCCGGTTGACGCCGGGGAGGAAGAAGTGAACGCTGCCGTTCAAGGGATGAACGAGCGTGTTCCCGGTGGGACGGATGATCTCTTTGAGGAGATGCACAATGTAATGGAGATGCAGAGACAAGGGGAGAGAGTATTCCCAGTCTTGAACAGCGCTGTGAGACCCCAAGATCACAGGATCACAGTGGCTATGGCGGCTCCCGAGGGTGAAGCAGGGCCATCCGGGCGTCCATTCGAGGCTGAACCTTCCAGAAGGCGTCAGAGGAGAGGCAAGGAGCCTGCCACTCGAGTAAGGCAAGACAACCGCCATCAGACTGACAGATCTCCGGACGAAATTGAGAGTATTTTGACCCTCGGTGACTTGGAGGAGTTGAGGGCGAAAGCGTATTGGGATGAAGTCGTGTTTCCCATGAGACTTCCTGAGGAAGGGGAGAGGGCCAATCGACCACCGCCTGGGATGATGACGGTCTATTGGGACGCAGTTCTTGCTGGGGGTCTGAGGTTTCCAATCGCTCACGACGCCGTCATCATTTACCATCATCTAGGGCTTTGCCCTTCACAAATTCTACCCAACGGCATAGCCCTAATCAATACGTTCATCATAACAATGCGGGCCTTGGGCAAAGCACCCTCGATAATCAACTTTGACAGCCTGATACAAGTGGCTCGCTCGCCACGCTCGTCGCCTACAGACGGATTTTACTACGCCCAGGCCAAATCAGGCTTTAAGATGATAGATTCTCCATCTTCCTCCTATGGCGAGCACTGGAAGGAAAAGTACTTTTTCGTGGGGGCTCCCGGAGGGATTTTTGGAGTTCACCGGCAATGGATGATTCATGGCGAGGGTCCCCTGATTAGGGAAAGGATGAGGAACAAGGATTTTGAGGAGTGGGCGATGGGGTTAGCCCTCGAGATGAGGGCTGAAAAGAAGTGGATTAAGGTGGAGACATTGGTGAAGAACGAAGGGGTGTTGTTCCGCTACGGATTATCTTGCCCCCCTGACATGATACTCAACCCTCCAACTGACATCATGGCCCTCGACGGTTAGATTCTAGGAACTAACATCTCTAACCTTTAGAATAGCTCTCTGACTTACAGTTATCAATGCTTTCTTGTTTATACGATTCAAACAACCAATCTTCTGACGCTCGTTCCCCTTTACTTGCAGGCATCCAAATACTTTCTCAAGGCATGAATGCTGAAGCCCTTTCACGTATGCTGGGTGCCCAAGGGCCCGCAGTCGATCCTCAACAGCCGCAACCGCAGCAGAACCGCCCTCCCAATGCTCCAAGGGGGAGGGTAAACCGACGAGGATCTGGCCGAGGGCAGAACAACGCTCGAGGTGGAGCAGGGAATGTGGCTCCTCTCAGGGGCCCGATCGAGGATCTGACAGTGGAGGGTACCCACGAGGCCACTCCTCCGCCGGCGGCTCCCGTGGGCCCAATTTCACTGAGTTCAAGTGGGTCACGGACACCAAACACTTTAGAATTTGTTGATAGGAAGGAAGACCATCACAGGCGCAAGAGCCTCAGGAACTGGGTTTCCAATAAGCGTGGGTTCTTCCAGCTAGGATAACACCAAGAAATCGTGCAGTGAGAATGCAGAAAAGGGGTGAGATACAGGAAGCTTTGGAGAAGTTGCAGAGGAAAAAAAAAATGCCCAGTTCAGTACGTGGTATTTTAGGTGAGGAAGATGACTTGGGGGAGAATGCATGAGTTCTCCTATATTTATATGTTAGGGATGGGGGTAAATGGGTAAATTGACCATGTGGTCCCAAACCTGTGTTGCCCTAACACGCGTCAGCCTTTGGTGGGGTGAGAATGACATTCCAGAAAAGGAAACGGCGTGTCAGGTGCGCGGTGCACTGTACCTTTGTGTCAGAGGTTGTTGACGAGGGTCGTGCAGGATGAGGGACTAATGTCTTCTTCTGAAGGTGAGAATCCATCGCACGAGGGGTAGATTCATTCCCGAGCGTTGATGATGCTCGGAAAATCCACGGATGGGCTCCCCACGATAGATGACTTTTGAGGGACAATATCCCGAGCGTCAATCATGGGACCCCCATGTAGGTGCTTCCCTGTGGAGGGTAACCCTGAGGGCTGAGACGCGAGCGTAAGACTCGACGGATCCGGACTTTTACCGCAGTAGTCGTCCGAGGCTTGACGGTCTATCCTTGCTTGCAAATGAGTGGGCTGGGAAGGCCCACGAGCCCTTCAAGGCGAGCGTCTGGGATTTAGTCAGCGACATGCTGACACGTGGACGGCTCTGATTCGAGAGTATTTTTAGGCCTCATCATTTTGCCCCCCAAATTCTGTAGTATCGCTTCGAGCGTACTGTAGAATTTATAAAGGAGGAACTATGAACTTCGAACATCCGAGGGCTAGGCCATTACCAGCGAGGAGACTGCTGGCCTTCCGTAACGTACACAAACTGACATCGCATTAAATGCTGTCAAGTCCGCATTTAATGCTGAGTGGGAACGTGGGCGCGTGTACTCCGGGAATCGTGAGGCGGTTACCAAAAGTGGGGGATTTCCCAGGCGGGAAATGGTGATGGGGATCCTCCTCCTGGACCATTGGCTCGCAACTCTCATCAAGATCCATGCGCAGACGAGCGTCGGATCGGGCGCTTTCCGGGGCCAGTCCCAACCTCACCATTTGCCCAATCGCTTTATGGAAGAAGCGTCGAGCATTGTCAAAGCACTGGATGTTGGCCGCGAACACAAAGGCTTTGGAGCGCACGAACTTCTTCACCGCCTCCCAGGATACCCTCGCTTCCAAACCCTGTACTTTGCCTTGCAAGTCAGCAAAGGCCTTGTTGGCTGTCTCGTTCTGGCGAGTGCTCTCCGCCAGTTGCTCACCCAGCTCCACATTTTGTGCCCTCAACTGATCCCGCTCATCCTTCAGCTTCTTGTGACGCTCATTTAGCGCCAGAAAGGCGTCATCAGATTTCCTCAGATTTTCCTTCAGCTGAGTGTTTTCAATGTTGGCGGAATTCAGCTGAGCGCTAACATGGTTGTAATCCTCCTGCAGTTGAACAGGGTCTCAGATGCGCAGCAACTTCTTGTACTTGGCTTTATGCTCAGAATATGCTTGCGCTCGCCCTTGCAAGTTCTTCAGCCTCGGGATTACCTCCTGGAAAGTCGTAAACGAGGGTCATAATCCGAACGTGGAAGGAAGAAAGGAGAATTTGGTAAAGGGGAGTACAGACTTACCGTCAGAAGGACATGGCAGGCATCATCGGCAACACGAGCGGCGTCATGCTCGTTCAGCTTGTCATGGTCGCCGGAAAACTGTAGTTTCCCAACGATGTCGGAGACAAGGTTGACGGAGTAGGCGCTCTTCTTTAAGAGCACCGGGCCTTCAGTCCGCTGGCGCTTATAACGAGAGTCGCCCTTGCAGCCTATCTTCCAAAATTCTTCATCCTCGGAAGATGAAGTGTCGCTGCCCTCGCCACGGTGGCCCACGACCACCTCTTTTCCCTTGCCTGAAATAGGGAGGGAGTCCGGCATCCTTTTTCATTTCCCCTGGCGGTCGGCCCGGAGAATTTCGTGAATACGGACAGGCTCCCCCGAGCGGAATGATGAGGCCTAAAAATACTCTCGAATCAGAGCCGTCCACGTGTCAGCATGTCGCTGACTAAATCCCAGACGCTCGCCTTGAAGGGCTCGTGGGCCTCCCCAGCCCACTCATTTGCAAGCAAGGATAGACCGTCAAGCCTCGGACGAACCTACATGGGGGTCCCATGATTGACGCTCGGGATATTGTCCCTCAAAAGTCATCTATCGTGGGGAGCCCATCCGTGGATTTTCCGAGCATCATCAACGCTCGGGAATGAATCTACCCCTCGTGCGATGGATTCTCACCTTCAGAAGAAGACATTAGTCCCTCATCCTGCACGACCCTCGTCAACAACCTCTGACACAAAGGTACAGTGCACCGCGCACCTGACACGCCGTCTCCTTTTCTGGAATGTCATTCTCACCCCACCAAAGGCTGACGCGTGTTAGGGCAACACAGGTTTGGGACCACATGGTCAATTTACCCATTTACCCCCATCCCTAACATATAAATATAGGAGAACTCATGCATTCTCCCCCAAGTCATCTTCCTCACCTAAAATACCACGTACTGAACTGGGCATTTTTTTTCCTCTGCAACTTCTCCAAAGCTTCCTGTATCTCACCCCTTTTCTGCATTCTCACTGCACGATTTCTTGGTGTTATCCTAGCTGGAAGAACCCATGCTTATTGGAAACCCAGTTCCTGAGGCTCTTGCGCCTGTGATGGTCTTCCTTCCTATCAACAAATTCTAAAGTGTTTGGTGTTCGAGTCCTCCACAAGTTTCTGCACCATCATTTTTGGCGCCGTCTGTGGGAAGCCATCACCACCATCTTTGGTATTACCAGTTTTGACGCCAAAAATGATGGTGCAGAAACTTGTGGAGGACTCGAACAACAAACACTTTAGAATTTGTTGATAGGAAGGAAGACCATCACAGGCGCAAGAGCCTCAGGAACTGGGTTTCCAATAAGCGTGGGTTCTTCCAGCTAGGATAACACCAAGAAATCGTGCAGTGAGAATGCAGAAAAGGGGTGAGATACAGGAAGCTTTGGAGAAGTTGCAGAGGAAAATAATGCCCAGTTCAGTACGTGGTATTTTAGGTGAGGAAGATGACTTGGGGGAGAATGCATGAGTTCTCCTATATTTATATGTTAGGGATGGGGGTAAATGGGTAAATTGACCATGTGGTCCCAAACCTGTGTTGCCCTAACACGCGTCAGCCTTTGGTGGGGTGAGAATGACATTCCAGAAAAGGAGACGGCGTGTCAGGTGCGCGGTGCACTGTACCTTTGTGTCAGAGGTTGTTGACGAGGGTCGTGCAGGATGAGGGACTAATGTCTTCTTCTGAAGGTGAGAATCCATCGCACGAGGGGTAGATTCATTCCCGAGCGTTGATGATGCTCGGAAAATCCACGGATGGGCTCCCCACGATAGATGACTTTTGAGGGACAATATCCCGAGCGTCAATCATGGGACCCCCATGTAGGTTCGTCCGAGGCCTGACGGTCTATCCTTGCTTGTAAATGAGTGGGCTGGGGAGGCCCACGAGCCCTTCAAGGCGAGCGTCTGGGATTTAGTCAGCGACATGCTGACACGTGGACGACTCTGATTCGAGAGTATTTTTAGGCCTCATCATTTTGCCCCCCAAATTCTGTAGTATCGCTTCGAGCGTACTGTAGAATTTATAAAGGAGGAAATATGAACTTCGAACATCCGAGGGCTAGGCCATTACCAGCGAGGAGACTGCTGGCCTTCCGTAACGTACACAAACTGACATCACATTAAATGCTGTCAAGTCCGCATTTAATGCTGAGTGGGAACGTGGGCGCGTGTACTCCGGGAGTCGTGAGGCGGTTACCAAAAGTGGGGGGTTTCCCAGGCGGGAAATGATTGCGTTTTTTGAATTTTCAACCCTAATCCATGTATCATCCTCCCTATAAATAGGGGTTTGCAGGGCCTTGGTACCTCTTTCACGCATTCAGACTTTTTCAAGCACATACATAACAAGAGATCTTTGCCAGTTCTACAAGCTCCGGCGAACTCCTTCTCTTCAAATCTTAGGTAAAAAATTCCTTACCCTTCTTCTTACTTTCCCCGTGCTAACATTAGTTTTAGGTTGTGTGAGTGAAAACCTTGAGGGAAGAGCCACTGTCTACCATTGAATTTGTCTCAGAAATCTTATCCTCCCTAGAGCTTTCTGTTAGAGATCCCGTTTCCAAAAATTGAAAACTGACCATGGCCGGAAGTCAAGCTGATGATTATGTACGGGAGATTGAGGAGATGTCGGTGGGGAGTTCCTCCCCTCATGGCGACGTCCCCATAGCTGTTCCTCTAATTAGGGCGCACCCAGGTGGAGGTATTCCCATGGCAATATCGGTGGCCCAGGCTCCGGTTGACGCCGGGGAGGAAGAAGTGAACGCTGCCGTTCAAGGGATGAACGAGCGTGTTCCCGGTGGGACGGATGATCTCTTTGAGGAGATGCACAATGTAATGGAGATGCAGAGACAAGGGGAGAGAGTATTCCCAGTCTTGAACAGCGCTGTGAGACCCCAAGATCACAGGATCACAGTGGCTATGGCGGCTCCCGAGGGTGAAGCAGGGCCATCCGGGCGTCCATTCGAGGCTGAACCTTCCAGAAGGCGTCAGAGGAGAGGCAAGGAGCCTGCCACTCGAGTAAGGCAAGACAACCGCCATCAGACTGACAGATCTCCGGACGAAATTGAGAGTATTTTGACCCTCGGTGACTTGGAGGAGTTGAGGGCGAAAGCGTATTGGGATGAAGTCGTGTTTCCCATGAGACTTCCTGAGGAAGGGGAGAGGGCCAATCGACCACCGCCTGGGATGATGACGGTCTATTGGGACGCAGTTCTTGCTGGGGGTCTGAGGTTTCCAATCGCTCACGACGCCATCATCATTTACCATCATCTAGGGCTTTGCCCTTCACAAATTCTACCCAACGGCATAGCCCTAATCAATACGTTCATCATAACAATGAGGGCCTTGGGCAAAGCACCCTCGATAATCAACTTTGACAGCCTGATACAAGTGGCCCGCTCGCCACGCTCGTCGCCTACAGACGGATTTTGACTACGCCCAGGCCAAATCAGGCTTTAAGATGATAGATTCTCCATCTTCCTCCTATGACGAGCACTGGAAGGAAAAGTACTTTTTCGTGGGGGCTCCCGGAGGGATTTTCGGAGTTCACCGGCAATGGATGATTCATGGCGAGGGTCCCCTGATCAGGGAAAGGATGAGGAACAAGGATTTTGAGGAGTGGGCGATGGGGTTAGCCCTCGAGATGAGGGCTGAAAAGAAGTGGATTAAGGCGGAGACATTGGTGAAGAACGAAGGGGTGTTGTTCCGCTACGGATTATCTTGCCCCCCTGACATGATACTCAACCCTCCAACTGACATCATGGCCCTCGACGGTTAGATTCTAGGAACTAACATCTCTAACCTTTAGAATAGCTCTCTGACTTACAGTTATCAATGCTTTCTTGTTTATACGATTCAAACAACCAATCTTCTGACGCTCGTTCCCCTTTACTTGCAGGCATCCAAGTACTTTCTCAAGGCATGAATGCTGAAGACCTTTCACGTATGCTGGGTGCCCAAGGGCCTCAACAGCCGCAACCGCAGCAGAACCGCCCTCCCAATGCTCCAAGGGGGAGGGTAAACCGACGAGGATCTGGCCGAGGGCAGAACAACGCTCGAGGTGGAGCAGGGAATGTGGCTCCTCTCAGGGGCCTGATCGAGGATCTGACAGTGGAGGGTACCCACGAGGCCACTCCTCCGCCGGCGGCCCCCGTGGGCCCAATTTCACTGAGTTCAAGTGGGTCACGGAACCGCTCGGGGGAGCCTGTCCGTATTCACGAAATTCTCCGGGCCGACCGCCAGGGGAAAAGAAAATGGATGCCGGACTCCCTCCCTATTTCAGGCAAGGGAAAAGAGGTGGTCGTGGGCCACCGTGGCGAGGGCAGCGACACTTCATCTTCCGAGGATGAAGAATTTTGGAAGATAGGCTGCAAGGGCGACTCTCGTTATAAGCGCCAGCGGACTGAAGGCCCGGTGCTCTTAAAGAAGAGCGCCTACTCCGTCAACCTTGTCTCCGACATCGTTGGGAAACTACAGTTTTCCGGCGACCATGACAAGCTGAACGAGCATGACGCCGCTCGTGTTGCCGATGATGCCTGCCATGTCCTTTTGACGGTAAGTCTGTACTCCCCTTTACCAAATTCTCCTTTCTTCCTTCCACGTTCGGATTATGACCCTCGTTTACGACTTTCCAGGAGGTAATCCCGAGGCTGAAGAACTTGCAAGGGCGAGCGCAAGCATATTCTGAGCATAAAGCCAAGTACAAGAAGTTGCTGCGCATCTCAGACCCTGTTCAACTGCAGGAGGATTACAACCATGTTAGCGCTCAGCTGAATTCCGCCAACATTGAAAACACTCAGCTGAAGGAAAATCTGAGGAAATCTGATGACGCCTTTCTGGCGCTAAATGAGCATCACAAGAAGCTGAAGGATGAGCGGGATCAGTTGAGGGCACAAAATGTGGAGCTGGGTGAGCAACTGGCGGAGAGCACTCGCCAGAACGAGACAGCCAACAAGGCCTTTGCTGACTTGCAAGGCAAAGTACAGGGTTTGGAAGCGAGGGTATCCTGGGAGGCAGTGAAGAAGTTCGTGCGCTCCAAAGCCTTTGTGTTCGCGGCCAACATCCAGTGCTTTGACAATGCTCGACGCTTCTTCCATAAAGCGATTGGGCAAATGGTGAGGTTGGGACTGGCCCCGGAAAGCGCCCGATCCGACGCTCGTCTGCGCATGGATCTTGATGAGAATTGCGAGCCAATGGTCTAGGAGGAGGATCCCACGGATAATCTGGCGGAGCCTGAGTATCAGGAGTTGGTGGAAACACTCCAAAGGGAGTTTATAGCCGCCAACAGGGTAGATCCCGAGCCTCTCCTGATAGAAGATGAGGGCACTGTCATGGACGTCGCGGATGCTGAGGAGCCTGGTGAGGCCCAAACCTCTGACGCTAATGTGTTGGCCCCGGTTCCCCTTGCAACTGCTCCTCCCGAGCCCAACGCTCCGGCCCAATGAAACTCTCTCTATGCTGATCCCTTTCCTTGTTGGTTTAAATTCCGTGTCACAATTATGAACAATTTATGGTTGTGCTTAATCTTCCCTTGACATTTTGAGTTTCTTTGCATATTTTAGCACTCTTTCTCTACTGTTTTGATGTCTGAATGCTTTTTCCTTTACTCTTGGATGGTGAATGATGTTAATTTGTTGAGCTTTGCCACTTTTACATTGTCTCTCTCATTTGGACGTTTGCGATGAGCGTGTTTTTGCACGAGGGCGCTTCTTGCGAGGGTGCCCTGGCATTCATCACAATGCGCCATTAGTTCAAGAATTGGCAGCGTCCGTCGATCCGAGGGGCGTAAATACGGGCGCGAGGGTGTTTCTCATGGGAGTTTCCAAGCCGTATTCGCAACTAGGCTCGAATTTGAACTTAGGAAATCTTTAGGGATTTGCCTAAGTATTGGCCCAATAATGAGCACCCTCGTTCCGGACGTCCCAATGAGTCATACGCCCTTTAGAAATCAACAGTAGGATTTGCTGAGTGTAAGAAAGAATAGAGCGTAACCATAGGGTTAGCGTTATTTCGAGGAGCACATAAAGGGACTGAGTTAAAATCCATTATTTTACAAGTGTATTTTTACTCAATAAGTTGTGGGTCATTCGGGTTTTTGCGAGCTCGAGCTGGAGTGGTTAGCACTCAGCTGGCTACAAATGGGCATTACGCTCCTCGTTGGCTGACGCGCTCAAATTTAGGACTTTATATTTCAAACTGTTCAAACTGTTATGGGTGGATGGTTATCAACACCTGGACAGTGTAGCTTTGGAATGATTGAAGTTTCGCTTAGGCTTTTCGACGTGGAGGATGCTCGACACGGAGTAGGCCCCTTGTCGCTCGAATCATTAGATCCAAATAACAAAGCAAGCAAATAATAAAAACAAAGAGTTACATACTTACTGTTATATAAATGCATTTTTGGAAATGATTACCACACGCTTTCCATCAAAGGAAAGCCCTTCACGCCACAAACGGGCCATTACAAAGAAACTGATGTCTACACGTAGAACCTTCTGAGGTTACATGCATTCCATGGCCTAGGGAGTCGCTCGCCTTGCAAAGTTTCCAATAGGTAGGTGTTGTTTGCTCGTACCTGGATGACTTTGAAGGGGCCTTCCCAATTAGGGTCCAACTTACCTACGTGTTTGGAGACTTCAACTTTTTTGAGGACCAAGTCCCCTAGCTGGAAAGTCCTTTCCTTAACGCGTTTATTGTACTGGCGAGCAACGGTGTGAATACGTGCCCAAACAGCATTCCTCTTCTCATCCAGCAAATCTAACTCGAGCGCCCGATTGGCCTCGTTGGCGGCAGGCTCAAAATAGGCAACGCGTGCGGATTCTTGAGCAATTTCCGCAGGTATCATGGCCTCGGAGCCGTACACGAGGGAATAAGGGGTTTCCCCCGTTGCCGCTCGCGGAGTAGTACGGTACACCCACAGAGCTCCCTGAAGTTCATCAGCCCATTCTCCCTTCTTACTCTCGAGCATCATTTTCAGATGCTGGAGTATGGTTCGGTTGGTCACTTCAACTTGACCATTAGCTTGAGGATGACTCACGGAAGTGAATCGTTGTTCGATCCCTAATTCATAGCACCAATCCCGCGTGTCCGCAGCGATAAACTGGGAACCGCTATCCGAGATGAGCACCCTCGGGATGCCGTATCTGCAGATGATATTTTTCCAAATGAAGTCCCTCACAACCTTGAACGTTATCTTAGCGACCGCTTCTGCCTCAGCCCACTTGGTGAAATAATCCACAGCAAGTATTACGAACTTCTTTTGCCCGACCGCCATTGGGAGAGGTCCTACGATATCAATGCCCCATTGATCGAAAGGCCAGGAAACATCAATAGGAATCATTTGAGCTGCCGGCAACTGAGGAGTGTTGGAATGGAACTGGCACTTGGGACATTTCTTGGAATATTTAATGGCATCTTGCAATACCGAGGGCCAATAGAACCCACTCCTTAAGATTTTCTTTGCCAAGATTCGTCCGCCTGAGTGGTTCCCGCAACTTCCACTGTGTACATGCTCTAAAACTTCTTTAGCCTACGAGGGTCTCAAACATCTCAACGGTGGGCCCAGGAAGGATCGCTTGAATAATCGACCCTCGGAGTCCAATGAGAACCGGGGGGCCTTGCTCTTGATTTTTCGAGCCTCAACTTTGTCGCTCGGACAGGTTCCGTCCTGGAGGAATCTGACAATTTCATCAAGCCAACAAGGCTCGGAGGGGTCAATCACGTGCACTTCTTTCGAAGGTTCGCCTTTACTTATCAGTGGTTCCTCCGTTCTCAGAAATGTAACAACGCGTTCGCTGTGGCCGTCCATGGCGGACGTAAATTTCGAAAGAGCGTCAGCATGCTCGTTTTCGGCCCTTGGAACTTGCAAAAGATGGAATTCCTTGAACTTGGCTATCTCCTCCTTGGCGCTCGATAGGTACTGTGCCATGGTGGCTTCTCGAGCCTCATAACTACCGTCAATTTGACTTGCGATCAACTGCGAATCAACGTACGCTGTGATACGAGTGGCCCCATTTTGGAGCGCAATCCTGAGCCCTTGGATGAGGGCCTCGTACTCGGCTTCGTTGTTGGTGACTTGAAACGCCAGCTTGATTGCGTAGTC
Source organism: Lantana camara (assembly GCA_037501455.1). NCBI lineage: Eukaryota > Viridiplantae > Streptophyta > Magnoliopsida > Lamiales > Verbenaceae > Lantana > Lantana camara. The sequence continues at coordinate 92,368,789 of CM074857.1, read as the reverse complement.
AACTTCTGCCCCGAGGGGATCCCTGAGGGTCACCCCGGCTCCTCCCCGTTGAGAGGTCGAGGAGCCATCCGTATGCAAAAGCCATAAACCCTCATCTGCCGATGGCACAGTCTCCAGATTGAAACGCTCAACCAACAAATCGGCCACTGCCTGAGCCTGTATGGCTGTACGGGGCTCGAAGGAGATATCAAACTGACTAAGCTCAATCGCCCATTTAATTAACCTTCCCGAAACATCCGGCTTAGATAGCACTTGTTTGAGTGGTTGATCTGTGAGCACTGTGATGGAGTGAGCCTGAAAATATGGCCTCAGCCTTCGGGATGCGTTAACGAGCGCAAAGGCAAATTTCTCAATTTCCATGTACCTTTTCTCGGCTCCCTGTAGAGTCTTGCTCAGGTAATACACCGGCATATGCTTACGCTCGCGGATTGCTACGAGGACTGCACTCGTGGCTTCCAAAGAAACTGATAGATAGATAAACAAACTCTCCCCCGGGATTGGCTTGGTCAACAAAGGCGCGCTCGACAGGTATTGTTTCATGTTCTGCAGGGCCTTTTCGCAATCCTCGTTCCAGGTAAAGTTGCGAGCGTTGCGCAAAATTTTAAAGAAGGGTAGATTCCGGTCCGCTGAATGGGAGATGAACCTATTTAGTGAAATGATCTTTCCCACGAGCACTTGTACCTCTCTCAGATTGCGAGGGGAGGGTATATCCAGGATTGCTCTAATCTTCTCGGGGTTTGCCTCTATGCCACGTTGACTGACCATGTATCCCAGGAATTTTCCGCCTCGAACGCCAAAGGTGCATTTTGATGGGTTCAACTTCATTCCGTAGCGACGAAGGATGTCGAAAGTCTGCTTGAGATCCTCCAGATGGGAGCGTTGGTGCTCACTCTTGACTATCATGTCGTCTACATATACCTCCATAGATTTTTCAATTTCACGCTCGAACAAGCTATTGACGAGGCGCTGATAAGTCGCTCCCGCGTTTTTGAGTCCGAAGGGCATAACCTTAAAGCAATAAACCCCCATATGAACCACGAATGCGGTTTTAGGACGATCCTCAAGAGCCATAAATATTTGATAATATCCCTGGAATGCGTCCATCATGCTCATAAGTTCGCATCCAGCGGTCGAATCCACCAACTGATCAATTCTAGGTAATGGGTATGGATCTTTGGGACATGCCTTGTTGAGGTCTGTGAAGTTATTACACATGCGCCACTTGTTGGCGCTTTTCGGAACGAGCACCACATTACAGAGCCACTCGGGATATTGGATTTCTTCTATATACCGAGCGTCAAGCAACTTATTGACTTCTTCTTCTATGACTTGCTTCCGGAACCCATGAGCATCTCTCTTCTTTTGCTTTACCGGTTTGAAGGCCGGATCTACGTTCAGCCAGTGGACAATAACGCTCGGGTCAATGCCGGTGAGGTCAGAAGCCCTCCAGGCAAAGACATCAATATTATCTCGCAAGAAATCAATCATCATAATCTGGGAAGGGCCGTCGAGGCTGGAACCTATCTGCGTGATCTTGTCGGGATTCCCGGGTTCCAATTCGATGGTCAGGAAGTTTTCTGTAGGCTCCACTCTTATTTCAGGCCTCGGCAATTCGAGCGTCCTTTTCTTTCCTGTGACCCTTTCGTTGGCATCTCCCGAGGGTACCTGACCCTCGTCTTCCTCGGAAGACACCCCAACCTCGCCGGTGGGTGAGTTGCCAGCACCCTCGGATTTATCCGTGGCCTTCTTCTTATTCTTCTTCTTATAGAGTTTGGCCCTCTTGCGCTCGGGGCCATCTTCATCCAGCTTGGGGAAGTCAACAGACTTTTTGGTGGAGCCCGCCTGGGTGGGTTGTTTTGGCTTGTGGCTTCGAAGGGAAAGTACGTAACATTTCCAAGCTTCTTTTACATTGCACAGTACCTCACCGGTTCCCTCGGGAGTGGGAAATTTGACCTTTTGATGATAGGTGGAAATTATCGCTTTGAAGTCGACGAGGGCTGGTCGCCCAATGATGATGTTGTATGGTAGGTCCACTTCGACCACCACGTAAAGAACATTCAAAGTCTTTCGCTGTGGGGCGCGACCGAAAGAGGTGGCCAAGCGAATCTGTCCGCGAGGGACGGTCTCGGAACCTCCAAACCCTACGAGGGCAGTTCTGAGAGGTTCGAGGGGGATGTTTGTTATGTTCATTTTTTGAAACGTGGAATAAGGCAAAACATTCACGGAGCTTCCACTATCAATTAGGACCCTCTTTACAACATGGTTGCGAACATCTAAGCTAACCACCATGGGGCAGTCAGAGGTTTCACCGACCCCATGGGGCGTTACAATGTGCTCTAAGTCCTTTTCTGTGAAACCTACGCTTTCATCCCCACTCGAGCGCGATGATTTATCAACAGAGAGTACTGGCTTGGACCGAGAAGACTTCTGGTCATAACTCCGTATATAGCGGCGCCGGGAGGCGTTAGAGTCACCCCCCGAGGGTCCGCCAGCAATCATGTGAATAACCGCGAAAGGCTGGTTCTCCATGTCAGATGACTTCCCTTTTCCACGGTCACTGGGCTCGGAGTGATGGTGTCGGGGACTTCGTGATCGTGAACGACTCCTCCCCCTGGCGCGTGCTCGCTCTGCACAATGCTCATCGTAACGTTCCAACACTTTAACGAACTCTTTAAGATGCCCTCCTGCGATCAGCCTCTGAATTTCACTCTCAAGCTGCCGGCACTCGTTGGTATCGTGCCCTTTCTGCTTGTGAAAAGCGCAATATTTTCCCGAGCGCTTCTGGGCCTCGGTTTCCCTTAGTTTCGACGGCCTTTTGAACAGCTTTTTGTCCGCCATAGCATACACCTCAGCTATAGGGCGGTTGAGAGGGACTCGCTCGAATTTTCGTGGGGGAGAGGCGTTCCTCCGAGCAGCAATAGGGCTGCGGCGACGACCCCGACTTGAATCTCCCCTGTCCTCATTGACTTTACTGGGACGGTGGGCGTTCGCCATCTTCTGATCCCTCGCAAGATACATATCTTCGAGGGTGAAATATGAGTCAGCGATGTCCCTTATCTCCATCAGCGAGCGGGGTTTTTTCTTGGCCACTTCTTCCACAAATTCTTTGCTGACGTAGTGCTTCATGTTTATAGCTCCGAAAAGAACATGCCTCAAGAAATCCATCGAGGGCTTCTCCACTAGCAAGATCTCCTTGTTAAACCTTCCCATGAAAGACCGAAGGGTCTCATTCGGACCCTGGACCAAGCTGTACAGGGCTGTTGCGGCTGGAGCCGGTGCTTTTAGGGAGTTGAAGTGGCTGATGAAGGCATCTGTTAAGTCATAATATCCCCGAATCGAGCGCGGGGGGAGTTTTTTGTACCAATCTTGGGCCATTCCAGTGAGGGAGGTGACGAACACCTTGGCCCAATAGTTGTTGGGGTGATCATATAAATGCATCAAATGTACAAAATGATCCAAGTGCTCGGCTGGATCAGTGGTTCCATCGTACCTATTGACAGACGAGGGGATTTTGCCCTTCCCTGCGCGAGTCATCAGCACCTCCTCAATGAGGGGTGAATCGCCCGTCATGATTCGGTAATCTCTGTCCTCGGGATCTTCATAGCTGGCCTCTCTCCTTCGGCGGGAAATTGGGTTGCGTGGTCGGCGAGCGTCTCTGGCCCTGGACCTCTCATCCCCATCACGGGGGACTTGAGACCTTGCTCGAGAGAGCTGCTCCACCACATTCTGGAGCCCTCGGATTTGGTCTTGGACGGCAGCCAGCTGAGGGTCACCAACATTTCTGCGGTTTGCCCTCCCTGTGGCCCTCGATTGGACCTCTTCATTATCTCCGGCCGCCTCATTTCGAGGGGCCCTTTCTTCTCCTACGGCGGGTTGTTCCTGCTGGACCCTCGGTGGGGCTTCATTCCCTTGATTCGGTGGTGGGGGAGGTTGTTGTGCCCTTAGCGCATTTTGGGCCATCGTCAGAGGATGCGCCGGGAGCCCGCCAAGTGGCGGGGCCAGACGAGCGCCGGCCTGCGAGGGGAAATACGCGGCCATGAAATGCTCCCAGGCATTCTGAACGGCCTGGCTCTCACACTGCGCATATAGCGCTTGAAGTTGCTGGGTTGTAACTTGGGGCATCTCCACCCCTTGTATCTCTCTTGGTAACGACGTGGGGAGATTCAGAGTCCCCACCTGATAAGGCTGGATCGCCGGCATCATCCCGGGCATCATCCCAGGCTGCATAAATGGGTACCCCGGAGGGGGCATGGCCATGGGATACACCCCTGAGTAAGGGTAGGAAGTGTGGGCAGTGGGAGCCGCTGGTGGAGCAACGGCACTGGGCCCTCCGTCAGTGTTCCCACCTGGTGGGAGAGTTGCCCTTACCGGCTCTGTGTTCTCGCCCCCGTTTCCGGTCGCTGGGGGGTTTGCTTCTCCGGTGGGGATGTTACCTTCTGCGTTCTCCTCGTTAACGGGGGGAAGAGCGCCTTTCTCTCCGATTATTCCAGATCTCGTCGCAGTCACCATGATTAAAGACTTGGGCGTTACTTTTCAACTAGCTTTCGAAGGAAGAAACTGGTAATACCAAAGATGGTGGTGATGGCTTCCCACAGACGGCGCCAAAAATGATGGTGCAGAAACTTGTGGAGGACTCGAACACCAAACACTTTAGAATTTGTTGATAGGAAGGAAGACCATCACAGGCGCAAGAGCCTCAGGAACTGGGTTTCCAATAAGCGTGGGTTCTTCCAGCTAGGATAACACCAAGAAATCGTGCAGTGAGAATGCAGAAAAGGGGTGAGATACAGGAAGCTTTGGAGAAGTTGCAGAGGAAAAAAAATGCCCAGTTCAGTACGTGGTATTTTAGGTGAGGAAGATGACTTGGGGGAGAATGCATGAGTTCTCCTATATTTATATGTTAGGGATAGGGGTAAATGGGTAAATTGACCATGTGGTCCCAAACCTGTGTTGCCCTAACACGCGTCAGCCTTTGGTGGGGTGAGAATGACATTCCAGAAAAGGAGACGGCGTGTCAGGTGCGCGGTGCACTGTACCTTTGTGTCAGAGGTTGTTGACGAGGGTCGTGCAGGATGAGGGACTAATGTCTTCTTCTGAAGGTGAGAATCCATCGCACGAGGGGTAGATTCATTCCCGAGCGTTGATGATGCTCGGAAAATCCACGGATGGGCTAGCGCTCCCCACGATAGATGACTTTTGAGGGACAATATCCCGAGCGTCAATCATGGGACCCCCATGTAGGTGCTTCCCTGTGGAGGGTAACCCTGAGGGCTGAGACGCGAGCGTAAGACTCGACGGATCCGGACTTTTACCGGAGTAGTCGTCCGAGGCTTGACGGTCTATCCTTGCTTGCAAATGAGTGGGCTGGGAAGGCCCACGAGCCCTTCAAGGCGAGCGTCTGGGATTTAGTCAGCGACATGCTGACACGTGGACGGCTCTGATTCGAGAGTATTTTTAGGCCTCATCATAATTAATGTACTTTTCTTATTTATCTTTTCTAATCTATTTTTACGTATAATTTAATATAATTATAATATAATATAAAATATATATATATATATATATAATTAAAAATTATTATTATTTATTTATGACGTCATACCGGTTCAACCGGTAGTTGAACCGGTCGAGCCGGTCTAACCGGTAACCAGTAAGGCTACCGAGTGGACCTTCGATCCGGTTTTAAAAACATTGATTTTAACTTGTATTAATAAGAAAGTGTTTACTTGGCCATTTGACTATGTAAATTGTAATTACATTAGAGAATAAACAGTAATTGTTTGTTATTTAATCCAAAAACTAGTGTTCGTCTCACTAGTGTACATATTTGTAAAATAACTTACTTTTGTTGTTTACTTACCTATTTTATAACCTATTCTTCCGATTGCCAAATCCCAAAAATACCCTTATTATCCAATGTTTAGTCATTTGGGAGGACAATTATGAGAATAAAAACGTGATTTTACAGTCTAAGATCAATATCAAGATTGATGTAATTATGAGAATAAAAAAGTCTAAGGTCAATATCAAGATTGAGGCAATTATGAGAATAAAAACGTGATTTTGCAATCTAAGGTCAATATCAAGATTATTGAGGCTTATTAGGTTTTAGTCTTTTTCTTTTTTTTTATGCATACCCCAAAATGAAACTTCAAATCATTGTCCCGAAGAAAATCTCTTCAACTAATCCCTAGTGACTTCACCTCTGATTATATATACTATGGTCTATGGTTAAAGCTTCTAGTGACAATAAGGTGGAGGTTGAGGAAGTCTCATTATAAATATATACGAGATATATTTGCAAGTAAAACCTCTCAATAATCACCTGAAAATGGATCCGATCTATGCGGCAATACTTTCAGCCTCAGTTCTGTTGATGACCATCATCTGGTACATCACACTGAAACCTACTAAAAGGAGTAATCCTCCCTTACCGCCAGGACCGCGGGGCCTGCCAATCGTGGGTTATTTGCCATTCATGGTAGGGAATTTACCCAAAAAATTCAGAAAATTGGAGCAGGTACTGTTTTATTTTCAAGAAGTTTTAGCATCAATTAAACATCACAATTTACATAAATCATGTTCAACTTCAAGAATTTTATTATGAAAGAGTGAGTTCTTAGAGAGGTCTAAGAGTCTATATCAGTTACTATGATGTGATCGCAAAAGTATCAATAAAGTTCTTGCTTAAAGGAACAAGAAAAATATTCAATTGTCAAAACTTAGTCACGAAAACAGTCTAAACAAGTATTTAAACCCTCACAACACTAGGGTTTTAAAACTAAGAAAATAAATAACAATAATTTATAGGGTTAATTACATATAGACCCCATGAGAGTATTAGAAACTACAACTTGTGACCCTCTTAGTCAAACAATTACACATACACCCATCGGTGAGTTTGAAAATTACACAAAACACCCAAGAATTAGGGTTTTGTTAAAATTTTGATGACATCATTAAACTTTTAACTTGATTTTCCTACTTTGCCCCTTCATTTAGTATGATAATTTTTATTCCAAGAATTATCTCTAATTATATTTGAATTGGTATTGAAAATTTAAATTTAATAAATTAAATTATTAACTAATATAAAATGGTATGATTTTATCATTTCAAATATTAAATTATATATAATAAATTTGAATTTAATGTGTTAAATATAATATTTAAAAAATGTAATATATATGAGTTATAATATATATAATAAAGTAATATATATGTATGTATATATATATATATGTATGTATATACACCCTTACTGGAGCACCACGGCCACTCCCCCACGACATCCTATGACTGAGTAGCACAGCCGCCGCACGCCGTCCGGCTACCGCAACACCGCCACCGCTCGCCGATGCCCCCCCGATAAAGCACCACCTCCGCACTCCAACGCCGACCGACGCATCACCACCACCGCACCCTCCGCCGCCAACCGCACCACCACAAATTTTGAAAAAAATCAAAATATATGGCGAGAAATAATTCTAATTTTATATATGTTGGCAGCCCAAATTTTAACTCAAGTTCAATTCTCTTTTCTTCTCCTTATTCCACCTTAGCTTGCTCATCAATGGTGGGACTAGAATTCCCAAATGACCTTTCGGGTACCATTTCTCCCAGAAGACAAACGAACAGGAAAAAAGGTATGCTAATTCTACTAGCGACTTGTTTGGAGAGAACATACGAGATTAACATCGATCTCAACGCAAAATTAAATCACCCCGAATTTAGATTTGAGCGTAGATCTGTGTTGTGTTGTGCGGGGTGGTGCTGTGTCGGTTGACCTCTGAGTGCAGTGGTGGTGCTTTATCGGGGCAACATCCGCAAGCGACGGCATTGTTGTGTTGGTCGGACGGAGTGCGGCGGTGGCGCGGTAGTCGTAAGACACCATGGGGGAGGGGTATGGTGGTAGTGTAATATATATATTGTACTGATACATATAATATATATGATAATTATATATAACGTAATATATATGATATATAATATATATAAATATTACTTTACTATATATATTAATTAAATATTATAACTCTCTCTCTTTATATATATTATATTTTCTAAATATTGCATTTAACATTAAATTCAGATTTATTATGTATAATTTAATATTTGAAATAATAAAATCATACCATTAATTTATTAAATTTAAATTTTCAATACCAATTCAAGTATAATTAGAGATAATTCTTGAAATAAAAATTATCATACTAAATGAAGGGGCAAAGTAGGAAAATCAAGTTAAAAGTTTAATGATGTCATTAAAATTTTAACAAAACCCTAATTCTTGGGTGTTTTGTGTAATTTTCAAACTCACCAATGGGTGTATGTGTAATTGTTTGACTAAGAGGGTCACAAGTTGTAGTTTCTAATACTCTCATGGGATCTATATGTAATTAACCCATAATTTATAAAAACTAAAATAATAATAAATTAGGCCCATGGGCCATTTTGATATGGTCTCATCATTCTCCTCCCCTTCAATAAGAACCTTGTCCTCAAGGTTCAGCTTTGAAAATTATCTCCAAGGCCCAAATTCTGGTGGTCAAGAACTCCATTGGACCAACACTTTCTCAAATCTCCCTCCTTTATCCACTATCCACTGAAATCGTGAAAGTTAGTCTGAAATCCTGAAAGTTGAAAGTTGAGTTAGTTCCAGCAGTCTCATAGGTACCTGATTGTTAGACTTACTTCTTGGGCGCACGTTGCAAGCTCGTACCAATCGAGTTACATCTCCTTTCATTCTTATCCCCGTAAACAGATGAGAAAGCCTCTTATGGCAGTAAAAGTTGAGTGCACCAATTCTCATTGTTTGGTACCACAAGGCAATTATTCATAGTACCAGCCCATCACGTATTTTCATCCTCGTTTGGCTCGTGGAATCTTGTTGTGATTGCTCAACAATCTTCTCAAGTGAAGCATCAACAAGGGTTTCTTGGCAGAACACATCCCATACAGTTTCTTGTGGCTGCAAAACAGTCAAAATTTCCTTCTGTTCTGCCATCATGATATCGATAGAGACTTGGGTCTCTTCTTTTATTCCACAAATGGGCTCTTCGTCTTCGATCTCATCATAGACAGGCTCGACGTCTTCGATCTCATAATCGATGGGGTCCGGTCCCAAATCGAGTTGTTCCTATATCCCTTCTGATTGTTGAGGCGCTCCCGATTCTGAGGGTACAAGAATCCGCCCGATACCTACGTGGGGGGTGCGTAGGTAGCATTGGTACGACTGATTTTTCTGGATCTCTGAAGTTGTTCGTTTTTTCGTTTAGATCCCTTTTGCCTATGTTTCTTATGTTTCTGAATCTCTTATGTTTCTGAATCTCCAGGCTATCCAATCGTTCTCGATCGGTTACCATGGATGTGTTAAGCGAAGCATTGATATGATCGCTGCTGGCTCTGACCAAAGCGTTGATATGATCGCTGCTAGCTCTGATACCAATTGATGTGATCGCAAAAGTATCAATAAAGTTTTTGCTTAAAGGAACAAGAAAACTATTCAATTGTCAAAATGTAGTCAAGAAAACAGTCTAAACAAGTATTTAAACCCTCACAAAACTAGGTTTTCGAAACTAAGAAAATAAATAACAATAATTAATAAAAACTAAAATAATAATAAATTAGGCCCATGGGCCGTTTTGATCTGGTCTCATCATACTGTTTTCTAGAACCCGTTATGACGGCCAGTCCGGAGGTTGCTGTTTCGCTGTTCCAGTTTGGAATGGTGACCTACCTGGAATAGTGTTATAACGGCGTTCCGGTGCATGATAGCGGCCGAACGAGAGGGTCGGGAACAGAAATTGCATTCCCATGGCTCCGTCAATGGAGAGTTGCCGGGTTCATGAAAATCAAATAATCTTTTCTCCTTTTACTCCATTTTCCGTCTGAAAATTCTAGGCGAGGAGGATGGGATAAAAGGGTGAGAAAGAAAAGCCGCCGTTGGACGGACCTTCTCAAAGATAGTTTTTTTTAAGGGTAGCTACTTAATTTTTTATTTTCTTTATTTATTGTTGTTAGCATATAAATTACTTAGTCATCAAATTATATGTATTTTTTCAAAAATTGCCCCAAATATAAAAATTATAATTTGAACAATTTTTTGGTCTCAATAATTTTTTTATTTAATATTTATTAATATTTATTATTTTGGTAATATATTGTCGATTTCTTTATGATATAATTAATCTAGAGAGCGTTTGATATCTTAGATTAGGCTCGTTTGACCCACTTAATTTTCGCTAATTTTCTGTTTGATACCACATATTAAATCTAGTTGACCCGAAAGAGTTAATCTTCGACCCTGCGTACTTTAGAGAGATTAAGTTCTCAAATAAATCTTAGGGGAGGGGGTGTGTTTATCGCAGATTAACTCTTATCTGTTGTTATAGATAAGTTTAAAAAAATAGTTTGATTTTGTGGCTAAGCATAAAAATTACTATTTATTTCACCAAAAAAAAAAAAAAAATTACTATTTTAAATGATATTTCAATTTAGAAGATATATCTAACACGATGATAAGTGAAATTAGATACAACTAAATTTATTAATTGAATATATCAAACACAAAATTAACTTCTTGTAAAAACACTTAATTTTACTTAATTCCCTACAAATAGATTAAGTGAAATTGGATAATTTACATTATCAAACGCTCTCTAGCTATTAAGTGAGAGAGGCAAATGTGGGCAAATGTGGTGTTATGACTCTTGGTCTGTTTTTTTTATTATTATTAACTTTTTTTTATTTATTTTTCTACACCCGTACAACTAGTTAGTTAATTCTTTTTCTCTCCTTTAACTTCTTTCTTTAACATATGCTCATCCAAGCAGGATTTAAAAAAAAAAAAAAAAAACTACTCTTTTCTCTATCTCAATTTAATTCTTTTTTCCAATAAACTTTTTAATATTTATTTTATCTTTTTTGCTCATATTTTACAATTTATATTTTAATATTATTTTTATTAATATATTAGTATCACATTTATTTATATAATTTAATAGTTATATTTAAAATAATTATAAAAACATATATTAATATGAAGAATTTAATTTGAATAAAATTAAATAATAATAATAATAATTATTATTATTATTATTTCGTTACACACGCATCGAGTGTGCATAAAATTATTAGAGTATCATTGATCCAGCCACGTTGAGTTGTATAATTTTAAATACAATAAATTTATACCAAATATTAATTGATGTAAGTATTAGTTTATAAATTAATAAGATTTAATATTTTTTTTGAAAATTTTAAAATTTTGTGTTATGGTCACGATTTTGCCGATTTTTTCACGATGTTGCAAAGGTACTAAAACAGTGGCCCTCCGTTCCATTCCGTGCCACCGTCTAACCATGATGCCAGGAACTGTATTCCCTTCTTTATAATGCTTCTGCTGTACCAACAGGTATACGGTCGGATCTACAAGCTCAATCTCGGCAAGAAACTGTTTGTTGTAATTAACTCCCCTTCTCTAGCAAAAGAAGTGCTTCGCGAGCACGACGCCATCTTTTCCTATCGCGATGCTCCTGTTGCAGCCGTGGTTGCTAGCTATGACCGAAACGACATAGCTTTTGCCAACAACAATGCCCACTGGCGTACTATGCGCAAATTATTTGTCCAAGAGATGATGAGCAAAGCTGTCCTCGATGTGTCCTATGGCCTTCGCAAGGTGGAAGTTAGAAAAACTATTCAAAGGGTCTATTGCGAGAGCATCGGAAAGCCCGTTAAAGTCGCGGAATTAGCTTTCCAAACTCTAGTAAATGTCATAATGAACATGGTGTGGGGCGAAACAGTACGAGGAGAAGAAAAAGAAAGGGTTGGAATGGAATTTTGGGCTGGTGTTTCGAAGCTGATGGATGTACTTGGAAAGCCAAATATTTCTGATTTTTATCCAGTTCTTGCCCGATTTGACATTCAAGGAGTAAGAAAGGAGACCGAGGGTTATGTGCAATCAGTGGAGAGGATTTTTGAGAGTGTTATAGCTAAACATGAGCAGAAGTTGATATCCGGAGAAATCGAGAATAAGGGAAAGAAGGATTTTCTGACAATCCTGTTGGAGCTTAAGGAGAAACAAGATACGGAGGTATCCATCGGTGAGACACAAATCAAAGCCATATTATTGGTAAGCTTCATTCATTTATATTATATACATATATACATATTGATACGCATATTGTATAATACATATATATAGTAAATTAATATATATTTATGCGATTTAGTAATATAATACTAAATATATGATATATTATATATTTTTATAATAAAATATTAATTAATAATTTGTCTGGTATAATTACAAGATATATATTAAATATCAAATACCATAATGTTCAAGCTCAAACTCAAGTTGGATTTTTTATGATCGAGCTCGACTCGACTCGACTCAAAATGTACCCCTACCCGTGAATATATTGTTGAACTTATTTGTGTAAATTGTAGTTTCTTTAACTTTTTTAAGATATGTCAATTCTTGTTGACAACCCTAATATCTTAAATTGAATGACCAAATTATAGATTAAAAAATTTTCATTACTAATTAATTTCAAGGACGAATTACATCTGAGTACCCTTAAGTTTGGCCTAATTATAACGCAGTACCTATTCTTTCACTTATTACCATATAGTCCTTGATGTATGATTTCAAAGTGAGGTCCCTTATATAAACACCGTTAGGGTTCTCAGGGACTAGTATGTAATTTCAACTTAATATAGAGATCGTTTTGTAACATAATAAAACAATGAGGGATGCATTTGTAATTTCCAGCTAAATTTATATTAGGTAGTTTAGGGAACTCAGATGGAACCCTAACGGCGTTTAGGGACCTCAGACGGAAACAATACTCCAGGGACTATATAATAATAATCCAAAGAATAGAAACTACGTTGTAATTAGGCCAAATCTGAAGATACTCAAATGTAATTCGCCCTTAATTTCAATAGGAATATTTTTGGAAGTTGAACATAATTGTAAGAACGCAGAAACTATATTGTGATTCTTATTATTAGATAATCTAATTTGTTGACTCACCTAAGTTCGGTGATTATAGATGTAAATCGCCCTAATAACAGAAACATTTTTATAATGTAAGAATTTTCACTATATGGCAAATACTTTCTCAGTGTAACAAATCTAAGTATATTATGAGTCATTAGAAGTTGATGAATGGCTTTTTCTGAACCAAAAGTTAAAATTACATGTATTTTCTAATTGCAAATTGAAGAATGCTGTAAACTCTTGTTTGTTCTCTTTCCCCTTTGAGTGTGAGTGTAATAAACAGGCGCAATTTTCAGCTCTAAATTAAATGTTGATTCGTATTGCAGCCGTGCTAGTATGATTTTAAATTTTTAATAAATCATACAAAAACGTACTATAAAAGAAAGCAAAAGACGCCAAAATGAATAAGGCAACTTCTAACAAACGATTGCAAGGGGAAGGATTACCCCAAGGCTTACAACCTACTTGAATACAAAACTTAAAAGAGTAATACTTAGAAAGATTGCAAAGGGAAGGATTACTCCAAAGGCTCCCAACCCGACTGAATACACGATTTAAAAGAACAATCCCTAGAAGCTACACTCGGTTACTTCCTGGTCTGCAAAGTAAGTAGGCCAATAAAACTAAAAGTGCAAGAGAGCATGAGAACTAGGAAAACTGAGAGAACTAAGAGAAAACTAAGAGCATTGAGAGCCGTTCTACAACTACGAGCCTAGTTTAGGGGTTTGGGGGGTGTGATGAAAACAAAACATATAAAAAAATGTGCTATTCGGGTTATTTATAGATGTTTGCACTTCTTGATCCCTAGGGTCATTTATTGATACCCCCTCGTCTTGATCTCTAGCAGACTCTTCAGGTTCATTGCATCTATGAGTGAGACTCCTTCCTCGGTCAACTGCAGTCTTGGTCTTTCAGCTGATAAAGTTTCGAAGCCTTATCTTCCATGAAAATTAGGAATTTTGACAAGTTTTAACTCCTGCGAAGTTAAATAATTAAATTTGCTCATATCGTGACCAAATCACACATACAAATAATCATAATTATTTTAAGTAAATTATAATTGACTCAAAATTACAACCAACCTTAATCAGATTTTCCCCAAACCAAAAATTATCGTGGCCCAGGTGTCAAAAAAAATGTATATATATATATCGTGGCCCACTTGCCACGTGGTACACCAGCCATGTGTGTACTACCTGGTCTAAGGGAGTAATAAAATATAATTTTGAGCTAAAAGTAATTAATTAATTAATTTAAAATTTTATTTTAGGCCCAAGTAACTCCGCAGGTATAAAAAAGATGTTTTGAAAGACTTTTTAGTTAGGGCGGGTAGCTGAGAGAAATTTCTTCTATTCTTGTGCGATATGGACCTCAATTAGTTACCCTCACGCCACGATAAACCAGAAAATCAAATTACACCTTTACTTCCTTTCTTACTAAAAAAAATAAAAATTCTTTAAATTTTATTATACATGTACATCCGCAAATTGTCGCACATGTTATGCATTAAAAGGCATCACAACTCTTGCACGGATGGAATGCAGGAAATAAGACACTTCTAGCTGGTTGTTTTAATATATAATCAAAATCTAACAAAAGTTTTACATAAAAAATGAAATCCGCTGGGATTTTCTTTTTCCTTTTTTTTTTTTTAATTTTTTTGGGTAGAAATAACAAAATGCTGGCTAATTTATAATTTCGCGAAGTTATGTTTAAGGGCGTTACTTTGATATGTCCCTTTTAATATTACAAATTTTGCTCTTGAACCATTTCTATTGATAGGATGTAGTAGGAGGTGCGACCCACACTTCAACAACAACTACTGAGTGGGCAATAGCTGAGCTTATGAATAATCCGAATGTCATGAAAAAGGCACAGGAAGAGTTAACTGAGGTTGTGGGACTGAACAACATAGTCGAAGAGTTTCATATACCCAACTTAAAGTACTTGAAAGCAATTGTTATGGAAACCTTACGGGTACATCCCCCGGCGCTTCTCCTACCACCAAGGTCTCCAGCTCAATCTTGCATAGTTGGAGGATACACCATTCCCCCAAACGCTTGTATCTATGTAAACGTTGAATCCATCCAAAGAGATCCTCGCATTTGGGATAATCCAACAGAGTTCAAGCCGGAGAGATTTCTGGACGACCATGAAAAATACGATATGAGAGGTAACAATTTCCGTTTTCTACCATTTGGATCAGGCAGAAGATCATGTGCCGGCATACCCTTAGCAGAGAGAATGGTAGTTTATTTGGTAGCTTCACTTCTGCACTCATTTGAATGGGAGTTGCCGGACGGTGAAACGCTCGATATGTCAGAGAGATTTGGGGTTGTCTTGAAGAAACGTACACCATTGGTTGCGGTACCTAAGGCCAGATTAATTGATCCAAATTTATACACATAGTTTGGTATTGGATTAAGAAGATCTCTTTCTTTTAGAAAAACATGTCAGAAGTTTTGAAAAGAAAAGGCTCAGCCTTTCATTTCTGCTCAATAATTTTCAATAAGACAGTGTTTTGAAGACATACCTGAGGTTTTATGGCATGATGGCAGCATTTTAACAGTTTGATATAAGTGTTCCTTGAAGGAGCTAATCAACTTTATTTCATATATTATTATTTCCCACACTAGAGAAGCCAAAAGTGCAGCAGCAACAAGGCCTTCGCTTCAAAAAACTTGCCATCAAATTTCATCAACAAAAGCATGAGGCATATTTTCCTCTTTCATGCCACAGAAAAAGCTCCCTGTTCCCTATACACTTCCTGTAGGCTTCATGGATCATTTTCTTTGGTGCAAATGATTTTCAAATCCCAAAAGCAAGATATGAGATCAATCAGAGTAAAAGTTTACATTACTAAATCCAATTGAACAAGTACAAAACAAATAATACTTACAGAAAGAGAAAGGACAATGACAGCAGGGACGGAGCCAGGATTTAGTGTCGCAGGAGCGAAAATTTAAAATATAAAAAATAAAGGGACAAAATATTTAATTAGGGGGACGAAAACTTAGAATATCAAAAAATTAATGGATAAAAATAAAATATATTAAAATTACACATATAAAAATTAAAAAATTTCAAAATTTAGGGGGGCGGCCGCCCCCCCCCCCCCCCCCCCCTGCCCCCCACCTGGCTTCGTCATTGAATGACAGGCTATTCAGTTACTAAACAACCACGACAAATTGGCTTCAATGGACAAGAGCGTCTCCGAGGGAATGAAAGCTAGGAGTTTATCCCAACAAAAATGAAATTGTACCCTCAACATCAGAAACATTGAGTTTGCTACACTTTCTTACTTTTTGGGTCAAAAGATAATAAGGGTTAGACCATATGGCCGAGACATGAATAGTTCTGCACCTCTCAGTGTAGTAATTGGAACACGTGGATAAGGACTCAAATCAGATGGGATCAAACTCTTTAATATGAAGTCTCTGGTCCATGACTTCTCTGGTCCATATTCTTTCATTACCCATACATCTACTTGAATGTCACTGCTGTTATAAGTCAAACAGAGACAAACATTCCATATAAGTTATAACCAAGACAATATTCCCAGCCTCGTCTCCTAACCCCGGAGGAAGCGGGATTAGACGTCCCTTTTCTTCCTCGATATCAAGTGCGAAAATAACACCAGAGCACCTATTATCACCAGTCCAATGGAGAATTCCATTAAGGGTAATCCCACATGGAAATACGTAACAAGGAACGCAAGAATCCCTAAACAACCTTCAACCTTTATCAACCCCAAGGATGAAAATCTCACCAGACACATTAATTTCATGCCCAAGACAGAGAAACATGTATGTAATTACAAGATGTACAACCTTGCGAAGGAAATTACAATTTTGGTATACCAACTAACCTCAATTCGCATTTTTGGTACAAATTTTTTTTCGGTGAAAAATTACCCCTTAATTAAAAAAAAATTAACAATTTTATTACAGCTTATATTTACTTACCTTTTACTTACCTTATGTATTTTACCTTTATTATTTACTCAGGGTTGAGGTATTAGATTTACCTCCCATTTGCGTGTATAAATATAACACTTGTACACAGCTGATTAATCAATTATGCTTCCATTCATTCAATGCTTTCTCTCTCCGTTCAATGCTTTCTCTTTCTGATTAGTTTTGTTAGTTATCATGGTATCAGTTGATTTTTTCATCATCCTTTTGCCGTTCTTCCGTTGATTTTCTGTGAATTGCTTTCTTTCTTGCTTGATTTAGTGTTTCTTCAAGTTGATTCGTCTGTATTTCTTCGCAATTTCGGCTGATTTCTTCCCGATTTCGTCCGATTATCTGCGATCTCATCAGTTCTGATTTCATCGCGATTTTCCGTCTTTGATTTCGCGTTTCTCTCTATGAATCTTGACGATCTTGTTTCGCAATTGCCGTGATCTGGTTTTTCTTCTGATTATCGATCATTGTTCTCTCATGGTGTCTACAGAAGCCATCGCAGCTGCTGAATCGAAGCTCACAGCTTCCAGTCCGTACTTTCTTCACCCAAACGAGAATACTGCGCTATAACTGGTCTCTCCCCCTCTGGACGGTTCCAACTATCACACATGGGCACGGGGGATGAAGATGACGCTTCAATCGAAGAATAAGTTTGTTGTCTCTGGATCTTTACCCATGCCACAACCGCTAGATCCTCTGCTTCCAATTTGGGAAAGATACAACACGATGGTGCTTTCCTGGATATCTCATGTCGTTACTCCGTCTATCCATCACTCAATTCTTTGGCTGGATAAAGCTAGTGAGGTGTGGACGGATCTCAGGGAGCGTTTCTCCCATGGTGATGGTTTTCGCATTGCAGAACTCCAGGAGGAGATCTTCTCTGTAAGTCAGGGTGACAGTTCAGTCTCTGATTACTTTACTAAACTGAAAATTTTATGGGATGAGTTCTATAATTTTAGGCCATTACCCTCTTGTACTTGTGTTAATCCTTGTTCTTGTGGAGTCATTGACACTTTCAAAGGTTATCAGCAGAGTGACTGTGTAATACGGTTCCTCAATGGTCTTAATGAGAAATTTTCAGGGGTTAGGTCCCAAATCATGTTGATAGATCCTCTTCCTCCTATTACTAAAGTGTTTTCCATGGTCTTACAACAAGAACGCCAATTCACCATTAGTGCAGACCACAAATCCTTTGCTGTTAATGCTTTCAAACCTGCTTTCCCAAAGTCAAACTTCCATTAGCCTTCAGTTTCTTCAAAACAAGGCTATGGAAGGGGGTTTCATAATTCTAAACAAAACCCAGATTCTAATGGACAGAAGTGTAGGCATTGTGGCAGGCCTAATCATACTAAGAAAACATGTTAAAAGAAGCATGGTTTTCCTCCCAATTTTAGATTTAACAATCCAGTGGCTGCTGCTTTGTATACTCAAGAATCTCCTGATTCTTTACTGCCTGATTCTCACTCACAAGATTCAGATACTCATCAATCCTCTAACAATGACACAATTCCTAATATCTCTCTCACCACTGATCAATATCAAAGACTGGTGTATATGCTCAGCACTTCCCAGGATCTTCATTCTTCCCACCAAGTGAATCAGATTTATGTGGTTCCTACTCCAGATACACACTTGGCGTCCTCTTCAGGTATCTCTTACTCCTTATCTTGTTCAAGTTTCACACACAAATGGATTCTTGACACAGGGGCCACTGACCACATATGTTGTTCACTTAGATCCTTTGATAAGGTTTTTTCAATACCTATACTATCTGTTAAACTTCCTAATGGAAGTCTGATTAAAGTTCATCAAGCTGGTACTGTTAAACTCACAGCTGCTCTTGTCCTGTCAGATGTGTTGTATATTCCTGAGTTCACATTCAATCTTTTGTCTGTGTTTAAACTCACCAATGTTCTTCACTATTCTTTACAGTTTACTAATGATGGATGTTTGATTCAGGAACCAAAGATCTTGAAGATGATTGGTTCAGCTAAACTACATCAAGGATTATATGTTCTGTCTGAGTTCAATTCCTTGTCAGCTTGTAATTCTCTTCATAATATCTGTTCTGTTCAAACTGTTGATTTTGAGAATATTTGGCATTTTAGATTAGGGCATATTTCTGTTTCAACTATGGATATAATCCACAAACTTGATTCTTCAATAAAGTGCAAATTTCCTTGCCAATCTTGTGATATCTGTCATCTATCCAAGCAAAGAAAGTTGCCATTTCCTTCTAGTACTTCTACTTCATCTGCTGTCTTTGAGCTTTTGCATGTGGATATATGGGGACCATATTCAATGGATTCTGTTTTTGGGCATAGGTATTTCCTTACAATTTTAGATGATTTTTTCAGATTTACATGGATTACCTTAGTCAAACAAAAATCTGAGATTAGAACACAACTTCAGAATTTCATTACCTTAATGGAAACTCAGTTTAATGCAAAGATTAAAATTATCAGATCTGATAATGGTCCTGAATTTGCCATGGTACAATTTTATGCTATGAAAGGTATACATCATCAGACTTCATGTGTAGAAACTCCACAACAAAATGGCACTGTTGAAAGGAAACATCAACACATATTGAATGTTGCTAGAGCTTTGTTATTCCAGAGTTCTTTACCTAAAAATCTATGGTCTTTTGTTGTAACCCATGTTGTTTACATCATAAACAGATTACTAACTCCTCTTTTGCAGTTTAAATCTCCTTTTGAGCTTCTGTATAATACAGTTCCAAATTATCATGATCTTAAGGTATTTGGTTGTTTATCCTTTACCTCTACATTGCAGCAAGCAAGAGGTAAATTTGATCCAAGAGCCAGAAAAGCTATTTTTCTGGGATATAAACCTGGCACCAAGGGTTATCTTTTGCAAGATTTACACTCCTCTGAACTTTTTGTCTCAAGACATGTCCAGTTCATTGAGAACAATTTTCCATTTCAATCATCTAATTCAAGTTCATCTCCTATGAACATTGTTTCTCTTCCTAATGCATCTGATGTTATTTACACTGATGATAATTTCAATGAAGTATTCAATGAAGTACATACTCAGGTTCTTACAGATAATCAACAGGCTCCACCAGCTCATCAACAGGCTCCAGCTATCCCACAACCTCCCCCTGTAGCACCACAACAACAAATAGTTCCTGATGCTCCAAATGCAAGGCCTCAGAGAGCAAAATCTACTCCATCTTACCTGCATGATTATCACTACAATCTCACTCAGCAAACACCATCTCCAACATCAGGTGTATCCATTCCTTATCCCTTATCTTTTGTCTTAAGTTACTCAAAATTGTCATCAAATCACAAACATTTCACACTCACAATAGCTTCCATACCTGAGCCTAAAACATATAATCAGGCTATCAAACATAAGGAATGGAGAGATGCTATGGACAAAGAGATTGTTGCCTTACAATCAACAAATACTTGGAAAATAGTTGATCTTCCACCTAATCAAACTCCTATTGGTTGTAAATGGGTTTTTAGAATTAAATACAAGTCTGATGGCTCTATTGAAAGGTACAAAGCTAGGTTAGTTGCCAAAGGATACACTCAAACAGAAGGATTAGACTACTTTGATACCTTTAGTCCAGTTGCCAAAATCACCACAATTAGAGTTTTACTTGCTTTAGCTGCACAAAACCACTGGATCCTAGAACAGTTAGATGTCAACAATGCTTTCTTGCATGGTGATCTAAATGAAGATGTCTACATGACATTGCCACAAGGTTTTACTGCAGATGGTCCTAACAAGGTTTGCAAGCTCACCAAATCATCGTATGGCCTTAAACAAGCCTCCAGACAATGGTTTTCTAAACTCTCTTCCTCTCTTATCTCTCAAAGCTATATACAATCCATATCTGATTACAACTTATTTGTCAAGCATGAAAACAATTCTTTCACAGCTTTACTAGTTTATGTAGATGATGTGATATTAACTAGCACAAGTCAAGATGAAATTGAAAATATCAAACAATTCTTGGATAATGCCTTTAAAATCAAGGATCTTGGCTCACTCAAGTTCTTTCTAGGATTGGAGATAACAAGAACAAAAGAAGGCATTGCATTAAATCAAAGAAAATATGCCTTGGAACTTCTTCAAGACACAGGACTCCTAGCTGCAAAACCATGCACAACACCAATGGATTCAACTATCAAATTGACAGCAGAAGGTGATCCTTACACAGATATTGCAAATTACAGAAGGCTCATAGGCAGACTACTCTATCTTTGCACTACCAGACCTGACATCTCCTATAGTGTACAACAATTGAGCCAATTTCTTGCCAAACCTACAACTCAACATTTCCAGGCTGCACATAGAATTCTCAAATACATCAAACAGGCACCAGGCCAAGGATTATACTTCCCAACAACTTCAAACTCTGATCTAAAGGCATTCAATGACTCAGATTGGGCAGGTTGCATGGATACAAGAAGATCAGTAACTGGCTTCTGCATCTTCCTTGGTGACTCTCTTGTCAGTTGGAAATCAAAGAAGCAAACCACTGTTTCCAGATCATCTTCTGAAGCAGAGTATAGGGCACTTGCTACAACAACCTGTGAAGTCCAATGGCTCAAATACCTACTGAAAGACCTGCACATCAAACAAGACAAACCAGCAGTAATATACTGTGATAACAAGTCTGCTTTACAAATAGCAGCAAATCCAAGCTTTCATGAGAGAACCAAACACATAGAAATAGACTGCCACGTTGTAAGGGAAAAGCTTCAGCAAGGAAATTATCCATCTTCTTCCCATACGCACTAACCTCCAAACAGCAGACATTTTTACCAAACCATTACCTCCTATTCCTTTTCAAACTCACATATTCAAACTGGGCATGATCAACATCCTAGCTCCAGTTTGAGGGGGGATATTACAGCTTATATTTACTTACCTTTTACTTACCTTATGTATTTTACCTTTATTATTTACTGGGGGTTGAGGTATTAGATTTACCTCCCATTTGCGTGTATAAATATAACACTTTTACACAGCTGATTAATCAATTATGCTTCCATTCATTCAATGCTTTCTCTCTCCGTTCAATGCTTTCTCTCTCTGATTAGTTTTGTTAGTTATCAAATTTTATACATGATCCGACCCGAATGACTTCGATCCGCCCAAAAACCCATGAAATTCACACCTGTCACTGCCACTTCGTCTACGCGAAATATTTGACATACATTTCATACACCCACATGTCAATTAAATATAATATATAAATATATATATATATAAACTTATTTATATATATATAGATACATATTAAATCAAAAATAAAATATAAAATATAATAAAACTCAAAAATAAAACAAATCCAAAATTCAAAATGAAACATAAAATCACAAAATTGAAAACCCTATACATATTAAATCAAAAATAAAAAGAAAAATAAAATCAAAAATAAAAAGAACAGGGAAAATTGCAAAATTGGTATACCATCTTCCCCATTTTAGCCGATCTGGTACACTAACTTTTCCGGCGACAAAATAACCCCGTAACTCTCAAAAAATTGCAATTTAATGCCAATTTTGCCCGAATAAGATTTGACCCGTCGGAGACCCGCCCCATTTACACAACTATCAAAGCCACGTGGCAAAACTTGGATGGTATTCCGGCGGTGGTTTTAAGGATCACATGAAAATGTGCATTAAAATGCAATTTTTTGAGAGTTGCGGGGTTATTTTGTCGCCGGAAAATTTATTGTACCAGATTGGCTAAAATGGGGGAGATGGTATACCAATTTTACAATTTTTCCAAAAAGAACACAAAGACCCCCAGCACCGTCTTCTTCATGCGTCCGCCGGCGGAGGAGAAGCAAGAACTCCCGTTTCCGACCCCCAGCCATCTTCTCCACCCGTCCGCCGCCGCCGCAGCCTCCAACCAATTTCTGCAAATCTGCCACCACAGCAACCATCTTCTCCATGCGTCCGCCGCCGCCACAACCACCACAGATCCGATAACCACCATCTTCCTTTTTCCCTTCTCTTCTATATTCCCTCTTTGCCCGATTCCCTTCCCCTCACAAGATCTGGAGAAGAGCAAGAAACCCTTCGTACCTCCGACCACTCAATCGCCGATGTCGCTTGTCTCCCAGCCCCGTCCAAGATCCCGGTCGATCATCTCTTCTCAACGGCCAACCTTCTCCACCACAACCCTTGTTATCTCTCTCTTTCCTTCTGATTTCGGCTTTTCCATCGGCCACCGTCCTTTTCTGGCAAGGTCAGTGGCTGGCACTACTAGAAATCTGTCATATAGCAACGGAAATTATTCGTTGCTATTTAGCAACGGATATAGCAACAAAAAAAAAAAATCGTGGCAAAATGCTTTAGCAACGGAATTTTCGTTGCTAAATCCCACTACAAGAAATCCTGCAAATTCCGACGGACTTCATTTTTTTAAAAATAAAATAAAAATTAAATAATTCCGACGGGATTCCCCTCGGAATTCCGTCGGTTTTTTTAAAATATAATATTAAATAATTCCGACGGGATTCCGAGGGAAATCCCGTCGGATTTTTTAAAATATAAAATTCTAAAATTGAAATTAAATGTGTCCGACGGGATTCCCCTCGGAATCCCATCGGTTTTTTTAGTATTAAATTTAAAAATTGATAGTAAATAATTCCGACGGAATTTCAAGGGAAATTCTGTCGGTTTTTTTAAAATATAAAATTTAAAAATTGAAATTTAAATAAAATTTAAATAATAATTTTTAGATTAAATAAAAAATAAATTAAAAATTAAAAAAAAAATAGAAATTAAATCTCGGAATCCCGTCGGAAATTTTAGAATATAAAATTATAACGTAACATTAAATATATGCGACGGGATTCCGACGGGAATCCCGTCGGTTAAGTTAAATAAAAAAAAAAAGAAGAGAAAAACACGAAATAAAACTAAAATAGGCTGAATTGTTTTCTTCCGTATTCAGTATAAACCCCAATTTTGGAGCCCTCCCTCGCCAACGACACCTCCGACAACTCCCGCCGCTGCTCGTCGCCGCCGACCACGCCCGCCACAACACCTCCGACGCGTAAAAACCCTTTTTCTATCCCTCTTTCTCACATCAAATCGGCAGAGTCCCAGCTAGAGTCAAAGCAAATGGAGAATCACCATCCATGGGAAGAATTCAGTGTCGCTCTATGCAGGTTCGAGCTTCGTGTTCATAATTTATCGGTCCGTTTCTTTTGATTTTGGTCTGTAAATGTTTGCTTGCATCCGTTCGGCCTTCTCTATTTATTTCGCCTCCAATTTTGGGTTACAGAGTTATGTCCAAATTTTTGTGTATCGTTAGGTTTTCTGAAATTCTCAAGGAAACCCAATTTGGGGTGAATGTTATATTCAAAGGATTTGGAATCTGCCTTTCCATTTACCGTTGCTCTATTTGTATGAAGTATGTGGAAATTGTGAAATTTCATCATATGTGTACGTATATTGTGATTTCGGTCAGCGAGGCAGTTTGTGGAATGAATATTGTGATGTTGTGTTTGTTGAAAAAGTTATGGAAAGCTTACAAATTGAATGCATGTGTATAGGACATTGAAACTGTGTTTTTTATGGCAAACTTGGAAAAGCATTTCTTTATGGAAATTTAAAATTACAGTTAAGCACTTAATCTTGCAAAGGTAATGCTTAAGTTTTACAAATTACAATTTAAACAAGAAGTTCCACTTCGTTACATTAGGTTGTAGGTTACAAAAATTAATTTGTCGAATAAAATTAAACACCAGTCAATGACTTTGAATAGTAATGGGAACATATTCCCTCCATTCATATCCTTTTGATGTACAAATCCTTTTGATGTACCATTCATATCTTTACATATATGCAGAATCATATTGTAATGTTCAGGAACAGTGTATGGAGTTGGGGATTTTGGGGACAGTTCAACAATGCAAAAGCAAGGAGCTTATGTTTTGGTCTTATGTTTTGGACCGGTGGGGTATTGGTGTTGGTTGAGTTCTTGTGCTTGATGCATTGTTTCATACATGATGAGATGGTTTCTTTTTTCTTGATTTTTTTTGGGGGAAATTAGTGTTGATCATGATTGTTTGTCTGTTTCTGTTTCATGTGAAGTTATTTTGACATGTGAGAATTATCTGAGTGTGTGTGTTGTTGTCAGCTTCCTAGGTTTATTAATTTGATGGATTATAATCCATATGTTGAACCCTTTCAGTATTTGAATTGATTTAGTTTTGGAATTTTGTGATTTTGTATTTGTGTGTATGAAATTTGGCTATCTTTACCTCTTAAAATTGGGAGAATGGACAGGAGCAGTGGAATCAATAGCTTCTGTGAGACCAATTTATACTTGTTTATAATATAGGCAATTACCGTTATGAACGATCTATCAACTTCGGCCTCTTTGCAGTCATCTGAAATATGCAGATTCTCACGAATGGGTGAGTATTGAAGGCAATTCTGCCACTGTAGGCATTACAGACCATGCACAGGATCACTTAGGTGATGTTTTGAGGGACATGCATCATTGTGAGACTCAAACTTGAATTGATTGCTTTGTTTCTGGTTCATCAACATGCTAAAGTGTGCTTTTGTGATGTGCAGATTGAAACTCGGAGTAACAAACTGGAGATGCAGCCAATAAATAACAAATCTTTAATCGAGGAACTGGAAAACCTTCTTGAAAGATTACGTATCCCATCTAAGGTCTTTCTGAAACCTTTTAGTTTCTTGTGAAATTACATTTAAGTTATTAATCTTTAATCGAGGAACTGGAAAACCTTCTTGAAAGATTACGTATCCCATCTAAGGTCTTTCTGAAACCTTTTAGTTTCTTGTGAAATTACATTTAAGTTATTAATATCAGATTTGGTGCTCTTTTTGATTGATCACAAGATTTTTGAAATTTGAAAGTGCCAAAACCACTTATAGTTGTTACATTAGGTGTAGTTTATAATTTTGGATAGTTGTCTTACTAGCATTGGTGGGTGAAACATGCAGGTCAGGGAGAAGAGAGCAGAACTTGACAAGTTAAGAAATACTTTTGTCAAAAGAGCATCAAATTTCCTAAGGAACAATTTTGCTAGCTTGGTGGATTTCATGATCAGTGATAAGAGTTAATTTTCTTGGGTATTTCTCTGAAAAACTATTTGGTTTACAAACATTATCAATACGGGAAATTGTAAATGTTATCCCATTCAATTGGTCTATAACACCGTGGTTTAGTGTGTATGATTGTAATTTTATTGATGAATTGGTTGTAAATGAGTGTTAAAAAAACAAGGGAAAAAAAATTGTATTTTTTTAATAAAAACCGGCGGAATTCTGAGGGGAATTCCGTCAGAATTAATTAATTAATTTTTTATTTTCAAGCAAATTCCGACGGGATTCTGAGGGAAATCCCGTCGGAATCAATTTATTTTTTTTATTTTTAATAAAAACCCGACGGGATTCCGAAGGAAATCCCATCGGGTTATATATATTTTTTTTTTCAAAATACGACAATTCCGACGGGGATTTCCCTCAGAATCCCGTCGGAATCATTTTATTTATATATTTTTTTTTGGGTTTTAGTCCCTCGGAATTCCGTCGGTTTTTTATTTTCGAGAAGGGTTTTTCCTACGGATTGTGTCCCATCGGAATTCCCTCGGAATTTACTGTTTCCGTCGGAATTCCGAGGGAATTCTGACAGAACGTTCTGTCGGAATTCGCAGGATTTCTTGTACGTTGCTGTATATGAAAAAAAAATAGTAATGGATTTTTCGTTGCTAAAATTAAATAATACAAAAAATAAATAAATTGGTATATATAGTGTCGGAAATTCAGATGCTATTAAAATAAAAACCTAATAAAAAATAATATAATATTTATAAATATTTGCAACGAAAAATCCATTGCTATTTTAGCAACGGAAAATCCATTGTTATTTAGCAACGGATTTTTCGTTGCTATATGAAAGGGAAAAAAAGAAATAAATATAAATAAATATAAAATATATTAGCACCGAAAAATCCGATGCTATTTAACAATGGATTTTCCGTTGCTATATGAAGAGAAAAAAAATAAATATAAAAAATATTAACAAGGGAAAATCCGTTGCTATAAACATATGATTAAAAAAATTAATAAAATATTTATAATTTAGCAACAAATTTTTTGTTGCTATATGGAATAAAAATATAATAAAAATAAATGAATAATAAAAAATATCAGCAACTAAAAATCCGTTGCTATAAACAATTGATTAAATATTGATAAAATATTTATAATTTAGCAACGGAAAATTCGTTGCTATAAACAATTGATTAAAATATTGATAAAATATTATTTATAATTTAGCAGCGATAAATATTTAATTAAAAAATAATAGAATATTTATAATTTAGCAACGAAAAATTCGTTGCTATAAATAGTTGATTAAAAATTTAATAGAATATTTATAATTTAGCAACGAAAAATCCGTTGCTATTTAGATTGTAATTTCTTTATTTTGACCAAAAAATATATTAAAATATTTTGTTCGTACGGTTTAATATATATACATATAATTATTTAAACTTTCATCCTTATTTTTTCAAGTTCTCTCTCTCACACACACACATCCATATATATATATATAATGTTAGATCATTTTATTGATATAGTCACCATTGACTTTTATAATACATGATCATATGTTTGGGGATTATTTAGAATTAATATTTGTATAGTATAATCTTTCATATATAAAAGCCTTTAATATTTTTATTCGATAGAAAATTTATATTGGTGATTGATATACTATAAGGTATAATATAAATTATAAATCATTAAAAGTTGTGCATCATGATTAAAACACAAAAGTGTATAAAAGCTAACAATGCTTAATACAATATCTCTATATATATGATTATATATATTTAATACAAATAATCATATGTTTAACGGATAGTTAGATATATATATAGTTCCACAATTACATAATGTTATTTAAAGAAAAGTTTTTTATTTAATAACTAACAGTTGCGTAGCACAATAATTTCTTAAAATTCATATATAATGTTCGAAATTCAAATGTAAATACTTCATATTAAGAGAAAAGTTTTTTATTTAATATCTAAAAGTTGCATAACACAATAATTCCGTAATATTTAGATATAGTTCTACAAAGTTAAATATAAGTACTTTATATTAAAAGAAAATTTCTTCATTTAACATCTAACGGCTGCATAACACAATAATTCTTCAATATTTAGATAATTCTTCATTTAAATTGATATACATTAGATTTTTATGTCACAACTAAAACTTGGAATATGTAGTTAATTAAATAATTAAGTAGTAAAATTTTTAATGGAATATGTATTAATATAAATAATTACATATTTAAAAATATTTTTATTTAAACTATGATAACAAGTATTTAATTATTTATTTAAATTAGTGTATGAATAATTGATAGTCGTTAAATATAACAAATGACATAATATTACCAATAACATAGCTTTCCAAGTTGGTTGGAGACCCAGGTTTGATTCCTGGCGGGCGTATATTATGCAATATATATCATGAGCCACCTTGGGCTCATTTGGTTCGGTCCGGGTGGGGGTTCGAACCTACTAGGGCTGGTGCGGTTGGGGGTGGTTCTGGGGCCCATAAATAAATTTTTTATTTATTAATTTGAATTATTACCTTTTGCGACGGATTTTGCAACGAAAATTCCATTGCAAAAAGGCAAAAAAATCAATTAATTATTGGTTGGTTTGCAACAGAAAATTCGTTGCTAAATCTGTTGCTAAAAAATTCGTTGCTAAAACCGTTGTTAATGTTTGTGGGTAATAATCCGTTGCTATAGATTCGTTGCTAATTTCGTTGCTAATATCCGTTGCTAAAAATTCGTTGCTAAATCCGTTGTTATAGATCAGCCACGAGGATTATAGCAACGGAAAATTTTCGTTGTTAAATCCGTTGCTAAGCCCGAATCCGTTACTAATTTGGTCAAAATCCGTTGCTATAGGGCGTTTTCTAGTAGTGTGGGTATGGGGTTATTTCTGGGTGGGGGGTGGCCAATCGGCGAGGGGAGGGGGTGGGGGGCATGATTTTGTTTTTGTTTTTCTTTTTTTTTTTAATTTTTTGCCTTAAATATATATATATATATATATATAGAGAGAGAGAGAGAGGCCACATTATTTTAGATTTTTTTTAAGGGTTAATTACACCTAGTCCCCAAATTGGATGGAGTAATTGCAACTCATACCCAAAAATTAGATATAATTACAGAAATCACCCTTCTGAAAAAAATTTAATTACAGTTGACCCCAAAAAAAGTTAGGGTTTCATCAAAATTGTGATGATATCATCAAAAAAATTATAAAAACCCAAAAATACCCTTGTTGACTTTGGTCAATTATTTATTACCTAATTTGTCCTTGGGTGTTATTTGTAATTTCATATATTAATATGGAGGTTGCGTGTAATTTTTTCATAAACGTTTGCAAGTGCCAATTTCGGTAGGAAACTAGCCGTTTTTTTTCTAATATTTAAAGCTTATAAATATGAGATGGAGGAGCAACACAATTAAACCAATAAATTATATCTTCAAGGGTCTTTTGCATTATTTATTGTATATTCATAACACTATATGCACATTATAGCAACAACATTAGTACAGCAGCAACCTTACAGGAGAAATATTAGTAAAAATTGTGTAAAACAAATGCATCCGTCAAATATGTTGAATATGCTGTGCATAAACACAATTAATTGTTGGAGAATTAATATATATATATGATTAATTGTTGGAGAATTAATCAATAATTGTGCAAAGGCATATCAAAGGTTGTTTGGAAAATGTGCATTGGTTATTGTGTCCCACATTGGAAAAATAACACCAAGCAGACAGCTTTATATATTATAATGTTGTATGTGTTATTAAATTATGGGACCCAAGAAAGGACTAATGGGCTCACACGCGGTGCGGGGCACCGCACCGCCCACGCGCGGGCACGCGCGGGCTCGGGCACGGGCACGGGCATGGGCGAATGTGGCGTTTGATGGCGCACTTTGCACTTCGCCGCTAGGAGCTTGGAGCCTCGCCTCCGAGCCCAGAACCTTACTTTTTGAGCCAGAGTCGGTCTGAGTTAGTCCAAAATTCAAATTACGAACCAATGTCCAAGTACATCCGCTGAGGGATGTCTAGGTACATCCGAATCTGATTCAACAGTCAGATCCGTTGAGGGATGTAACAGTCAGGTAGTGGGCATTAAAAGGGGTGTAATTCAGGCCATTAACACCTGAATTTGACCTATTCAAATTCCCACATTTAATCCTGCCAAACTCCTAACGCCTATAAATAGACAATCCCACACCTGAAAATATACAGCAAAACTCACCTGAATTCTGGCAAATTGCTATTGTCTGAATTCATCTTTTTCCAGCTTGACATATATCCTAAAAAGTAAATCGTCTGCAACCTTTAGCAAACTCAGAGAGTAGGGGCGATTAACACTTTAAGGACAGGGACTACCCGTGTCATTCTGATTCAATTTCTCCCACTTTCTCAACAAACTTAAAGTGTTAATTCGTGTGAAGATGGAATCAGAATCCTTCCGTATCATGAACCAGCAGAAATTGGATCGCTTCGATGGAAACAATTTCAGCCGCTGGCAAGACAAGATGAAGTTCATGCTTACCGTTTTGAAGCTGGCCTATGTTCTGGATCCCAGCCTGCCACCAATTCCAGAAGATCCTCCTGCTCCCCAGCAGCCTGTTGATTTGGATCCACCAACCACTGACGCCGGTGGTGCACCTCCTGCCAATCCTCCGACAACAGGAGTTGTTGCTCCTCCCAACATTGCAGCAACAGGTCCTTCCAGGAATGCTGTGCAGATCCATCAGGAGATCGTAGAGACTCTTCAACAACAAAGGAGGAAAAGGGCTGAAGATGAAGAATTGGCTCGTGGTCACATCCTCAACACGCTTTCTGACAGGCTGTATGATCTATACACAAACGTGAAGTCGCCTAGAGAGCTGTGGGAGGCCTTGGAATACAAATACAAAGCTGAGGAAGAAGGTACTAACAAATATTTAGTTTCTAAATATTTGGATTTCAAGATGGTTGACAGCAAACCGATTCTGGAGCAAGTGCATGAGCTCCAAGTAATCGTTAACAAACTCAGAATGGTTAAAATTGTCCTTCCAGAGACATTCCAGGTTGGTGCAATCATTGCAAAACTTCCTCCAGCCTGGAAAGATTATGCAAAGCGTTTGATGCATAAATCTGAGGATTTGTCCTTGGAACAAATTCAAAAACATCTGCGTATTGAAGAGGAGGCTCGGAAACGCGATGGAAAGAATTTGGTTCAAGGACAATCGAGTGTGAACTTTGTTGAATCTGGAAATTCTTCTAAAAAGAAACATTTCGGTGTTAAAAAGAATTCTGGACAATTTAAGAAAACCATACAGAAGCCTAAACCTTCTACTGCTGCTAACAAAAGAAAAGGCAAGTGTCATGTTTGTGGAGAAACAGGACATTATGCGAGAGAATGCCCACAACGGAAGAGTGGATCCGGAGTTGCAAACATGGTTGAGGAGAACCTAGTTGCCATGGTGACTGATCTTAGCCTCGATGTGGCTATGATTTCTGAAATCAACATGGCAAGTGAACTTTCTGGCTGGTGGTTAGATTCTGGAGCTACCATTCACATTTGCAACGATCGAAGGCTTTTCAAGACCTTTGAAGAAACTGTTGGGCAAGAGGTTCAGATGGGAAATAACTCCAAAGCCAGTGTTGGAGGCAAAGGATCTGTCGAGCTCAACTTTACCTCCGGAAAGAAATTAACTTTGATTAATGTCTTGTTTGTACCAGATGTTAGGAAGAGTTTAATTTCTGTTGATTTGTTAGACAAGAAAGGTTTTAAGATTTCTGTTGAATCTGGCAAAGTCATCATCATGAAAAATGGTGAATTTGTTGGAAAAGGCTATGCTTGTAATGGGATGTATAAGATGTCTATCAATAATATGAATCTTGTTTCTGCTTAAATGATTTCTTCAATTTCTTTATGGTATAGTCGATTAGGACATGTTAGTGCAAAGAATTTGAAAAATATGCATGCAATGGGATTAATTGATATTGGTAAAAACGAACTTGATAAGTGTGAAATTTGTGCAAAATCAAAAATTATAAGAAAGCCTTTTCCAAGTGTTAAAAGAGAATCACAAATATTAGACTTAATTCATACTGATATTTGTGAGTTAAATGGAATTTTAACTAGAGGTGGTAAAAGGTATTTTATTACTTTTATTGATGATGCTAGTCGTTTTTGCTATGTGTATTTGTTAAGAACTAAAGATGAAGCTCTTAGTTCTTTTGTGAAATACAAATCAGAAGTAGAAACCCAACTTGAGAAGAAGATTAAGGTTCTACGTTCTGATCGAGGCATGGAATATTGTTTGAATGCTTTTGATACACTTTGCGAAGAAAGTGGTATCATACATCAAACAACTGCTGGTTATACACCCCAGCAGAACGGTGTAGCTGAAAGGAAAAATCGTACCTTTCTGGACATGATAAATTGCATGTTAAATCATGCAAATTTACCTCACAACTTATGGGGTGAAGCCCTTCTGTCTGCGTGCCATATTCTAAATAGGATGCCTAGTACTGTTGTGAAGTCTAGTCCCTATGAAATATGGAAAGGCAGAAAACCCAACATAAGTTATTTTAAAGTGTGGGGGTGTGTGGCTTATTTTTGGGTTCCTGATCCCAAACGGACTAAGTTAGGAGCCAGAGCTATTAAAAGTGTATTCGTTGGGTATGCTCTTAATAGCAAGGCTTATAGACTTCTTGATTTGGAGTCTAATGTGATATCTGAGTCCAGGGATGTTGAATTCTTCGAAAATACATTTTCAAAAGATGTTGAAAATGATTCTGAGCCATCCCAAATTGAGCCTAGAGGTCCTATAAGGCCGGTTGAGGAAAATAATATTCCTACACAACCAATTGAGCCTAGAAGGAGTACTAGAGCAAGAAAAGAGAAAAGCCTAGACAAAGACTTTATCTCTTCTGAGGCTTTATTGTTCTTGGTGGAGGGGGACCAGGATAATAAAGTGGTAAGTGAAATACCGTTTGTATTTTCACTTGAGACGGATCCTAAAACATTTTCAGAAGCTATGGCTTCCCGAGATGCTTCCTTCTGGAAGGAAGCTGTGAACGATGAAATGGATTCGATCTTGGGTAATAATACTTGGGTATTAGCAGACTTACCTCGTGGTTCTAAACCCATTGGGTGCAAGTGGATATTTAGAAGAAAACGAAACACTGATGGCACTATATCAGCTTTTAAAGCTAGATTAGTTGCCAAAGGGTTTAGACAAGTAGAAGGGATTGACTACTTTGACACTTATGCACCGGTGGCTCGAGTTGCTTCCATTAGAATTCTTCTTGCCTTAGCCTCTCTTTACGATCTGTTTGTTCATCAAATGGACGTAAAGACAGCTTTTTTAAATGGAAATTTAAAAGAAGAAATCTATATGGAACAACCTGAGGGTTTTGTAGCACCGGGAACAGAAAACAAAGTGTGTAAGTTAGTAAAATCTCTGTATGGTCTAAAACAAGCACCAAAACAGTAGCATGAGAAGTTTGACACTGCTATCTTGAAATTCGGATTCAAGTATAACAGTGCTGATAGGTGCATTTATTCCAAAAGTACGACTGACTATAAGGTGATAGTCTGTCTATATGTCGATGATATGTTGATCATCGGGACGAATATGATTGGAGTAAACGAGACTAAAAAGTATCTATCCTCGGTCTTTAAGATGAAAGACTTAGGTGAAGTAGATACTATTTTAGGCATTAAAGTTAAAAAACATAGTGGGGGTTTTTCACTAAACCAATCTCACTATATTGAGAAAGTTCTGACTAAGTTTAATCACCTCGAGATCAAGGAGGTGAATACTCCGTTTGACAACGGACTGAAACTTAAAGAAAATACTGGTAGAGCTATTGCACAGTTTGAGTATGCAAGTGCTATTGGCAGCCTTATGTATGCAATGCATTGCACTAGACCAGATATTTCCATTGCAGTTTCAAAACTTAGCAGATACACGAGCAGTCCCAATGCTGATCATTGGAAAGCTATCAGTAGGGTACTTGGGTACCTTAAGAGAACTATTAGCTTTAGTTTGTTCTATAACAAATTTCCTAGTGTGTTGGAAGGGTACTCAGACGCGAGTTGGATAACTAGCGTGGGAGATAATAAATCCACAAGTGGGTGGGTTTTCACTCTTGCCGGTGGGGCTGTTTCTTGGGCAAGCAAGAAACAGACAATAATCTCTCACTCTACCATGGAATCTGAGTTCATAGCTTTGGCACAAGCTGGACAAGAGGCTGATTGGATTAGAAATATGTTGTTAGACATAGATCTATGGCCGAGTCCAATGCCTCCAATTTCGTTGTATTGTGACAGCGAAGCTACGCTTACAAAAGCGTATAGTGGCACCTATAATGGCAAGTCTAGACATATTGGTCTTAGACATGCATTTGTGAGACAATTGATACAAGATGGTATCATAGCAATTGTCTATGTGAGGTCAAATAAGAATTTGGCTGATCCATTTACTAAGCCTCTGACGAGAGACTTAGTAGCTACAACTACTAGAGATATGGGACTTAAACCACCTGAACCATAAGTGATGGTAACCCTACCTATAATCTAGGTTACCCCTGGTTATAGGTTCAAAGGGAAAAACAATTCACGAGTTGGTTAGAGCTGTCAAAGTGGTCTCATATGTAGTAAAAGATAGCTCAGTGAGTTGCAAAGTGACAAGGTTGAGCTATGCTCCTAACAAAATGCTGCACTAATGCAACTAGTGCTAGAGAAACATTTTGCCTATATGAACAAGAAGTGAAGCCGCTTCTTATAGAGAGTTGTGGTTTACTCTCTTAAAGGTTCATGAAATGGGATATCGCGTATGGCTTTATAAGCGTAAAGCAGTGGAGTGCTTGCTGTATGAGAAAGAAAACATGTGTGTGATAACTCCGGTTGCATCACGAAGGAGTTGAGGTTCAATCTACGGACACCGTCAACTTCGATGCAATTTTGAGTTATTTACACTAAGGGAAGGTTCAATGTTCGTCACACCTTCCTCTAGGCATATGATCTTTGACAAAATCTTCAGGGACTTGTCTGGCAAAAGAGTAGTTTTCCAAACAAGTGGGGGATTGTTGAATATGCTGTGCATAAACACAATTAATTGTTGGAGAATTAATATATATATATGATTAATTGTTGGAGAATTAATCAATAATTGTGCAAAGGCATATCAAAGGTTGTTTGGAAAATGTGCATTGGTTATTGTGTCCCACATTGGAAAAATAACACCAAGCAGACAGCTTTATATATTATAATGTTGTATGTGTTATTAAATTATGGGACCCAAGAGAGGACTAATGGGCTCACACGCGGTGCGGCGCGCGCGCGCACGGGCACGGGCTCGGGCACGTGCAAGGGCCGGGGCCGGGCATGGGCGAATGTGGCGTTTGATGGCGCACTTTGCACTTCGCACGTACGCATCGTCGCTAGGAGCCTCACCTCCGAGCCCAGACCCTTACTTTTTGAGCCAGAGTCGGTCTGAGTTAGTCCAAAATTCAAATTACGAACCAATGTCCAAGTACATCCGCTGAGGGATGTCTAGGTACATCTGAATCTGATTCAACAGTCAGATCCGTTGAGGGATGTAACAGTCAGGTAGTGGGCATTAAAAGGGGTGTAATTCAGGCCATTAACACCTGAATTTGACCTATTCAAATTCCCACATTTAATCCTGCCAAACTCCTGACGCCTATAAATAGACAATCCCACACCTGAAAATATACAGCAAAACTCGCCTGAATTCTGGCAAATTGCTATTGTCTGAATTCATCTTTTTCCAGCTTGACATATATCCTAAAAAGTAAATCGTCTGCAACCTTTAGCAAACTCAGAGAGTAGGGGCAATTAACACTTTAAGGACAAGGACTACCCGTGTCATTCTGATTCCATTTCTCCCACTTTCTCAACAAAATAAAAAAATGTGTAAAAAATAATAATGGCCGAATCAGGTAAGTTATATCCAAAAAATATAACAAATATGTAAAACAGAGCATAACCATTAAGCTAATCATTGTCATGATAAAAAAGAATGGGGCCAACAATTAGTGCACCATTTTAGAATCAACATTAGTTCAAATACAGTAGCATGATAAGATCTAATATAGCATGCAGCAACACAAGTCCGAGTCATGGTTCGCAGACGCGGTCGCGGTCACGGGGAACGGAACGGGGAGCACCGTTCCAGTTCTAGTGTCATGTCGCAAAACGGTGGCGACAATTCGTGGAACGGAGGGCATTTTAACCGTAAATATAATTGATTAATATATCAATACAAATAGAAGTTCATCTACTATCATACAATACCATAAATATTACAATAAATGAAATAACAATACATTATTTACTAATAATAAATGACTAATAATAAGTGGAATAACGAGGGGGGAATGATTGTTAAATAAATCAGGTAAGTTGAACCATAAAATATTAAGCACAAATTCATAATTATAGTATCCATTAGTTATACAAATATTTAAGCCCATTAATTTTTCTAATTAAATTAGAAAAACCTAGTTTATCCTGTATTTATCCCATCATCAACTCGTGCAACACAAACCAGCCGCAGCAGCCGTTTTTCTCTCACGCAGCAACCGTCTTTCTTGCCGTTCCATGCTGTGAAATTACCGCTATATTCCGATTCCAATCGAGAAAACGAGGTGGAACGTCGTTCCGATCGATATCGATTTCGCGAGTTCCATCCCTCTTCAAGATGTCGGCGTTTCACTCCGTCAAATTGGAACGGCCACTGCCGATCCGGTTTCGGAACGCCCGTTCCGGCCGTTTTCACGGCGTTCCGGCGAACCATGGTCCGAGTACAGCAGCCACATTTCCGTAACAGTAACTAGAGTCAGTACTCTTAGAAATCACTACATCACCAACACGAGAGTAGCTCAATACAACAATATAACTCCTACTAATATAGCAGTTAATGAACTCTACCTAGACAAAACAATTGATAACAATTCATAATATCATAACAGTCTATATATTAAGCTTCCAAAAAACACCAATTTCTTCTCATTTCTTGGTTTGTGAGAGCCCCTGCCCCTACCTGGAACTCTTGGATTTGTCATAGTTGAACTCAACCTCTTGCTGTGTTGTAAGTTGTAACAGTCTATCAACCACTCTCATCCTCTCCTCCCCACATTCATAGTTTGTTTCATTGCCACGTTCATCTACAGCAACTCCCACAGTTCCCATATCTATATCTCCAACATCCTCATGTCCAGCATCATTATCTACAAGATGGTCATCTTCAACATTATTCCCAAAAGATTGGTCATCACCCACACACCTCACTCCCAAATCACCACACTCACAACTCATTCCCTTATGAAGCTGATGACCCCTCTCAAATACAGCACCCTAGTCAGCAGCACCCTCAGTTCCCTCTACTTGAACAGGCAATGGTCCGTAATATTTCACATGAATTCTGATTTCATTGGGAATTCACTCAAACATTTTCGCCAAATCTTCCTCTACTATCAACCTATAGTTCACTATTTTGTCGGAATGATAAAAGTCATAGCTTACGAACAAGGGGCCCTCTTTCAATTCCACAATCCGGATAGGCCACCTCTGTAATATCTAGCCAAACACCACCCAACTTATAATATTTCGAATCTACTTTCTTCAGCCATTTCTCCTGATTCTTATACAATACGCGGAGGTTAGGCACATCAAGTTTAAAAGCCTGAAAATTAAAAAAACACAGCAGATTTAGAAATTTTGAAGCCAAAAATCACTTAACAAACCTTATCGAACCAAAAATAAGGAGAAAAAAAGCCCTAAATTTCAAGACTTGGAAACTGAGATTGCTAAAATCCTGCCGCATGGGAACATTAGCAAGCTAAGAACGACACATTCAGAGGAAAATTTTCAAAATATGCCAAGAAATCTTACCCTGTATGGCTGAATGTCTTCAAAACTTGCGGATATGCCAAATTGCCAATGAACGAACAAATCGACCCTTTTCTCATAAATCTCATGTAAAGGGAAGGATTTCACACAGATAACACCAACAATCGCTCAAAAAATCATTACATCTATGGATTTTCGGGGTTTCCTCCCATACTTTTCCTCTCATTCTGGCGCTAGTGAATTCTAAGCGTCTATAATTTGAATAGACTTAATTAAACCAGGGGCAGAATCAGATTTTTTATTTTGAATCCTAAAATACCAGATCTCATTTAAGGGAATATCCGAGGGCATAACAGGAAGTTCAGGTCAAAATTAATCAAACCCTAACTTTTTGGGGTCAATTGTAATTTAATTTTTCCAAAGGGTGATTTATGTAATTATATCTAATTTTAGGGTCGAGTTGTAATTATCCCATCTAATTTGGGAATAGGTGTAATTAACCTTTTTTTTTAATCAACTAGGCATTATTTTAGATTTTTTTTTTCTAGAAAAGCCACATAGATGGGAGATAATTTAAGTGGAATTGCAATTTTGGACACATGTTAAATACTGTACACATAAGCGCAATTTCATGCACATGTGGCCTTCTTCGGTGCCAACTGGAGATTTCCGGTGAAAACATGCATAATATTGCTAATTTTTAAGTCAAGGGGTACTTTTTTTACCGGAATTTTTTTTTTTACCAAAAGTGCGAATCGGGGTTAGTAGGTATATCGAAATTGCAATTTCCTCTTTATTTGTGGATTTATTGAAGCAAGACCATACACCACATCACGAATATGCTCAGCAGTAGTAACATCTGGAAGCAACAAGCGTTCACCTAACAATGGGTTGATAATTGATAGACAAATCTTGAACCCAAGTGTAAGTTCTAAATTCGGTTGTAACACTTAAGGTATCGTATCCACAGGGAAGGGAAATCAACAACCACTTTTATGACTAATTCTAATCTAGAGATCGACAAAGATCGAGAGTGTTGTTCTATACTACTATGACAAAATTAAACGAAGTAATAATTAATTAACCACACGAACTAACGAATAAAATCGGGAATAAATCACTTAGAGAAAACAGGTCGGGGAGTAAATCATATGCCCTTCAATGCTTAAATCAATGCTCACTTACTTATGTATGATTCTTCAACCTAATCACAAATTTATACCTAGCCTCTTTCAA
Source organism: Lantana camara (assembly GCA_037501455.1). Classification (NCBI taxonomy): domain Eukaryota; kingdom Viridiplantae; phylum Streptophyta; class Magnoliopsida; order Lamiales; family Verbenaceae; genus Lantana; species Lantana camara. Next base: position 92,329,602 of record CM074857.1, on the reverse strand, counting down.
AGTCTAGATGTCTAATTAACCGAGCCAAGTGTTGTTCTCACAATCACTTAGTAACCAGATTAATCAATTAAAACAAGATTAGTGTATTTAAAACCTAGCGGCTTGGCATGGAATTCTAAATACGCGTTGTAGAACTTATGGTTAAATTTCTTTAAGCCAAAAAGTCTAAGTGTTGGAAAGCAATCTCAATTATCCTCAATCTCTCGATTATTGGATAATTTACGATATGTTAATGGATGGCCAGTCCACTCACATTCTATTCAAAGCCGTTTTCCTAACAAAGAATCATACAATTTAACTCAAGCATTAATTCAAACACCTTAGATGCATAATCCTTACCCCCTAATCCTAGGGGATTAGTTCCTCATAATAGACTCAAAACTCATTAAAATCAAAGGAATTGCATTCAAAACACTCATGTCTAACATAAACATCAAACGAAATTAGGGATTCTGGAAATTTCTAACCTAATTAGCAAAACGAATCTAGAACAATTAAGCTAACTATACTAAATCTCAACTAACAAAAACTAAGAATTGAGGAATTAGTTTGAATAGAAAAGCAATAAATAAAACCAAATTGATAAAGTCTTGTGATTGGATTGAATCTTCAACTCTAGGTCTTCGTGTTTCTTCCGCCTAAACGTCCTCTTGAACTTCTGGGAAAGTATCCGTCCAAAAAGCTCCCAAAATCCGCCTCAAAATCGTGCTTAAATAGGATTCCAAACCCAGCTCCGTAACGTGACACGGGCGTCCAGTGCCCAAGCACAAAAATATGACACGCCCGTGTCAACTATAAAAATGGTATTCGCGCTTTCTTCTTGACACGGGGGTGTCAAAGGTTGTTCCTCAGAATGACACGGGGGTGCAAGACTCTCCGGACCTCACTGTACCGAGACACGGGGGTGTCTCGGTTTGCTCTACATTGGTGACACGGGCGTGTCACCTTCTAAAATCCGTTGATCATCTCCTGTACTGAGACACGGGGGTGTCTCATTTTACTCTTCCAAGGGGGCACGGGCGTGTCCCCTAGAATTTCTCGTTTTTCGCCCGTCTTTGCATGGCTTTACTTCTACTTTCGTTTCTTTGACTCCAAGGTAAAATGTACCTAAAATGGAGCATAAATCGCATTATAAGCTCTTGAAACGACATAAATTTAACTCAAATTGCCCTACAAATCCATGCAAAAATCCAATACATCAAACTCCCCAAAACTTGCATATTGCTCGTCCTCGAGAAATTAAGAAAATCGTATCAAACCAACCTCAAAATCAATCTCTCAACAAGGCATTTTTCAGAATTTCACTTAAGCAAGTCTAGCCTATCAAACACATTACTACCAAGCATAAGAATCAACACAATGGTACAAAATAGAATATCCTCGTGTAGTGTGTGAATTCGAACAAAATAATGCACAAAGGTTAGAACACCAAACTAATGATTCCTTCCTTAATACCAATGATAGACGTTGGAAAACATTCTTCGTACCTATCTCCACTAATGGAATTAACTCAAAATTAAGGATCGGAAGGTCTTTCGAGGCTTGTAATGTGGGCTAGGGGTTAAGGTTATGGAATTTTTTAGTTTAATAGTGACTCAAAACACCCAGCTCACCCATTGAAATCTCCTCGGTCGCCATCTTTGTCTTTCCCCAAACTCCCCCAAACTTAGACCTTGTGTCTAAGTTTGTCACATGCAGACAGTCTAAGAGATTTTTCTATTTCAAATCTAACTCAACTACTTCTTCATTATTCTTTTATCTCTCTTTTTTCTTTTCTTCTTTTATCTACTTTTTGCTTTTGAAACTCGTTCTTTTACTATTTCCTTTTGAATTCTTCTTTTCTTTAAGCCTCTCAGATTATATCTTATTTTCTCTGCTTTTGGTTCTACATTAGGAAATCAGCAACATCTTCAATTGATTCAAACGAGTGAGCAAAGTGTGACTCTAGGGTAGGTTTATGGTGTTGTGCCTATGGCTTATAATGTGGCTACAAAAATTTATTGGCACAACACTTAGGCTCAGCGGGGTCAACAGGATTTCGTTATTTAGTGAACACGGCTCAATTGCAAGGCTACCTCCGACATGAATGCCTAAGTCATCACCCTAATTCTTTGTCAATTCAAAATTTCGCCTCAATAGGACTAAAATGCATCCTAATCCACTTCTCAGTATTATTCCAGAATTACTAACTCAGCGTTCTAAACTAAGTACATGACCCTGTTCAAATGTGCACGAAAGTGAGGATATCCCATCATACCAGAGTATCAATACTCACACCTAAATTCATGCATTCGACTAGCCTAACTCACTTTCGCATAAATTCAAAAAAATCAAACCTTATCGAAAAATTAAAAATTTTGGCCTATTTTCAACAATTAACTCTTCATTCTCAAGGATATCACAATAACAAGTATATAATGTCAGCAATGCATCTACCTATGCAAGATATTATCAATAAAATCCAAAACTTTTTGCCCCTCTCCCCCAAACTTAAAGCATGCAATGTCCTCATGCATAAAAGAAAAAGAAAGAAGGCAAAAAGAAAACTCCCTCAACACAATGAAGAACCCGGCAACAAGCTATACCTCAAGCCTAACCTGCACTCAGACGACTGAAACACGGATCATAAGCTAAGCAAAGCGAATGATAATCAACATGCATTTAACAAGACTCTTTGTCGTCAAGTACCTACTATAACCATATTAATAGCTAGCACAATACGAATAGTTAGGTTAGAGTGGTTAAGTATATCATTATACAGACCAAAGCAAAAAGACAGGAAGCTAGAAAAGAAACCAATCATGGATATGGCGGCGGGAAGTGTGGGGGCTGGCTTGAGCTACTCTGTCCGGCACCTCCAAATCGCGAGGCAAGGTATGCGTGGAGATTATCGAACTTTCCATCAATGTGAAGCTGCAAGGCATCAAGCCTTTCGTCCACATGCTCTACTAAGCTGTCCATCCGCGCATTCTAAGATGCCATATACTCCCGCATGTAAGCAGGAATCTCCTCATCGTCATCCTGGGCCATTGGCATCGGTGCTCCTCGCCCGGCATCCTCTTGGTCCGGAATCTGCGCAAGCCTCCTCTGCTGATCGAGAGTGAGGTCATCATACTTTGCCACACCCCACCTGTACATTCGATCAAAACGGGTCCTTTCCCTCTCCGGATACCAGGGTAAAACCCTGTCCTTTAAGCTCCTGGCAGGCCATCGGATGAATAGATCCATCTTGATAAACGTCTGCTCTTCAACATAGGGAAAGTCGGACAAAGGCTCAGCATCTTCTGGTTGCCACCCTACTTCCTTGGCCAGCTTCGTCACATAGGCCCCATGGCCTATGGTTCCAGATGCCCTGCTAGCCACCTCCTTCAGTTTGTACATAAATTCGTACGTGGCATCAAACTGCACCCCCTCCTTCATGAAATACATAATGGCCAACTCAAACCCGTTGACATTTCCATCGCTCTCGTGCCTAGCGCAAATTCCCACAGCTAGGAATCTATGCACCATGCGCCAAACCAAACTATCAAACCAGGTGGCCTTAGTATTCCGTGGGTTGTAGGCCGGGGCACCAGCTTTTAGAGGGAATGATCTCCAGACCGCCTCTCTGTCCTCCGTAGACCAATTGGGCAAAACTGACATGTTGCAACTAGGAAACCCTAAGGCGTCACGAATGTCGCCATCATTCAATGATAGGGCATTCTCCCCATCCAAAGTGAAATTGAGTTCGGTGGCGGCCTGATCCCAAGTCATAGTTGTGAAGAATGCTGTCGTCAACTCCGGATAGGTGTTGGCCGGAACCGTCATAAATGTCTTCCACCCTATGTTGTTAAATAAAGCCTCAATCTCCTCCCAAACTTCTAACCTACGGAGTGTAGCGATGTGTGGGAACTTGGTGAGCATAATGTTGCGCGTAGTATTCCGGTTGTAAGGGTTCCCAAGCCCTTCCAATGTGACATTCACGGAGTCCCGTGGTTGGCGGCCGGTGGGGCCGGAAGATGAGGTGAGTTGCAAGGGGGTGGGTCTCTTGTTGCGTCCCATACTTCCTGCACAAAAATACCCCCAAATCAACAACAAAAATCAATTCAAGTTCAATGGGGCATTTTATCGAACACCTTGTAAGCACAAGTAAGAAGTCTAGGATTTCATCAAATAAAGCATGACATTTCATCACCCAATACCTAGGCTTAGCCCTCCATACTACCAAATTCGTTTAAAGATCATAGGGCCTCAATTTCATCCACAAACGTGTACATAACCGCCCATAACAATCCTCCAAAATTTGAAAAATTCATGACAATGTGTAAGAGCAAGGGCCAAATTTTCCATTACATTTCAAACACCTAACGCTAGCATGCACAAAACTCGACTAAGGAGCAAGAATTCATAGAAATTATATCCAACATGCTTCAATAAGAAATTAGGGTTCATCTTCTAAGAGGCAAAAAATTTGCAGATTTATGCCAAATCCTAATTCTAAACATGCCAAAACTTGAAATAGAGTCAAGAATTTCAAAGAATATACAACATAAGCATGCTTCATAGAACTAGGGTCTAACCCTTCTCACTTAAATCCAAGAAATTAAAGCACCCAAGAGAAGAGAAGGCTTACCCGATTAATATAGGATGTAAATTGTAATGTGTGTGTTGTCTTGCCGGATTATGACCTAAGAACAATGGTGGTGGTGCTTGTGCCGTGTGGGAATGGGGGAAGAAGAGAGAAGAGAAGGGGAGGGTTTTTGTGTTAAATGACAAGGAAAAGGGGAGGAACCCCCGTTTTATTTCAACCGAGCGGACACGACACACCCGTTTTATTAAGTATGCTGTATGGATGACACGGGGGTGTCATCCTTTACCTGGTGAATTCTGTACTCTGACACGGGGGTGTCGATTTTGCTAGTGGAATTTGACACACCCGTGTCATCTCTCGGCTGGCACTACTGTACTGAGACACTGGGGTGTCACAAAAAGCCTAAAGCTAGTGACACGGCCGTGTCACCCTTAAATCCGCCAAATCTCGTCTGTACCGAGACACGGGGGTGTCTCGGTTTACACCTTGTGGGAGTCACGCCCGTGTCTCCCCCCAAACTTAGAATTTTGACACGAAATTTCGCACATTACGTTCCTTGGTGTTTTCATCCGCTAAATTCGCATCTATTAGCTCAAATTCTGCAAAGTAAGACCTTAGTACACCAAGTTAATCACCATACCATTTCATTTTAAAGAAAAACACACACAATACTCATACACCCATTCGAAATTAAAAGCACAAAAGAACCTCAATACCGATTACCATCTAAGACCTTCATACTCCATCCACTCTAAACGAACCAAAGTACCTGAAACACGAAACAAAAGATAACGTCAATCACAAGCTTAACTAACTAAAGAAAGGGAAGAAAAGAGAAGAGAAGGGAAAGAAGAATAGTTCTAAGTTATAGTCGTTAGCTTGACTTTGTGACTCCGGCCTAAGGCGCTGGAACCATCAACACACACGAGACATGTTCTCCAATTCGATCTCCAGCGAGATATGGCTTGAGTCTTTGTCCATTCACCACGAAGGGTGGTGAGCCGTCATTGCCTATCTCCACCGCTCCATTCGCCAAAACTTTTACCACTCTGAACGGACCGGACCACCTTGACTTAAGTTTTCAGGGAAAGAGTTTCAATCTAGAATTGTACAACAACACCAATTGACCCTTGACAAACTCCTTAACCCGAATATGCTTATCGTGCCACTTCTTCATTTTCTCCTTATAAATCGGGGCATTTTCATAACCCTCTAACCTCAGTTCCTCCAACTCTTGCAAGTCAAGTATCCTTTTCTCTCCGGCTCTCGTGAGATCAAAATTTATAGCCTTAATGGCCCAGTATGACTTATACTCGATCTCGACGGGGAGGTGACACGCTTTACCATATACCAACTAATACGGGGAAGTTCCTATGGGTGTCTTAAATGCAGTCCTGTAAGCCCATAACGCGTCATCCAACTTTGATGACCAATCTTTCCTAGAGGGGCTCACTATCTTCTCTAAAATCCACTTCAACTCCCTATTCGTGACCTCAGCCTGCCCACTTGCTTGGGGATGATACGCCGTCGTTACTCGATGCTGGACCCCGTATTTCTTCAACAATGTTTCCATGGGCTTGTTGCAAAAGTGCGTACCTCTCTCACTGATTAACGCCCGTAGAACTCCGAACCTATTGAAAATGTTCTTTTGCAAGAACTTAATCAGCACCTTCGAGTCATTGGTCGGAGTTGCCACGGCTTCAGCCCACTTGGATATGTAATCCACCGCCACCAAGATATATTGATTTCCATTCGACTGTGGGAAGGGTCCCATGAAATCAATTCCCCAAACGTCAAACAGTTCAACTTCCAAGATATACTTCATTGGCATCTCATCCCTTTTACTGATGTTCCCGGCTCTCTGACAAGAGTCACACTCCTTGGCAAATCTGTAGGCATCCTTAAATAACGTTGGCCACCAAAATCCTGACTGTAACACCTTAGCTGCTGTCTTCCGCCCACTCGAGTGTCCTCCATATAAGCTCGCATGACATCTATCTAACACTTCATCTACTTCAACCTCCGGGACACACCTCCTTACTAACCCATCCGAGCAATGTTTGTATAAATATGGCTCTTCCCAATAATAACGCTTCGCTTCTGATAAGAACCTCTGTTTCTGATGGAAATTTATGCCCGGTGGTAACGCTTTGCACACCATGTGATTCACTATGTCCGCGTACCAAGGAACTATCACATTAGCTGCAAACAACTCCTCGTCAGGGAAATTCTCAGTGATCTCCTCCTCATACTCACCCTCCTTTTCCCCAACTTCTAACCTTGACAAGTGATCGGCAACCAAGTTCTCCGTCCCTTTCTTGTCATGAATTTCAAGATCGAACTCCTGAAGCAATAAAATCCATCTAATCAACCGAGGCTTTGAATCCTTCTTCGAAAGGAGATACTTGATTGCTGCGTGGTCCGTGTAGACGACCGTCTTCGACCCTATCAAGTAGAAACGAAACTTGTCAAAAGCATGCACAATAGCTAATAATTCTTTCTCAGTAGTAGCATAATTTAATTGTGCATCATTTAAAGTTTTGCTAGAATATGCGATAACGTGTAAAGGTTTCTCCCTTCGTTGGCCAAGAACAGCTCCAATGGCCAAATCGCTCGCATCGTACATTAGCTCAAACGGTAAAGTCCAATCCGGTGCAACCATAATTGGTGCCGAGGTAAGCTCCTTCTTCAACCTGTCAAATGCAAGTAAACAATCATTATCAAACACGAATTCAACATCTTTTTGTAGTAACTTGCATAAAGGTAAGGTAATCTTTGAAAAGTCCTTGATAAACCGGCGATAGAAACCGGCATGACCAAGGAAACTTCTCACTCCCTTTATATTTGTAGGTGGAGGCAATTTTGTGATCACATCAATCTTGGCCCTATCCACCTCAATGCCTTTCTCTGAAACCTTGTGGCCCAACACTATCCCTTCCTTTACCATGAAGTGACACTTCTCCCAATTTAGAACGAGGTTAGTTTCTTCACATCTCTGCAAAACTTGAGAAAGATTATACAAACACGAATCAAAAGAAGAACCAAACACAGAAAAGTCATCCATAAAGATTTCCATTGTCCGCTCTATAAAGTCAGAGAAAATGGCCATCATGCATCGTTGAAAAGTAGTCGGGGCAATACACAACCCAAAAGGCATACACCTATAAGCAAATGTACCATATGGGCAAGTAAACGTACATTTTTCCTGATCCTCTGGGGCTATAGCAATTTGGTTATACCCTGAATACCCATCCAGAAAGCAATAGTAAGAATGTCCGGCTAACCTCTCTAACATCTGATCAATAAAGGGAAGTGGAAAGTGATCTTTACGAGTGGTATTGTTCAACTTCCTATAGTCTATGCAAACTCTCCACCCCGTGACTGTCCTAGTTGGTATTAACTCATTCTTCTCATTTTTAATTACAGTCATCCCCCCTTTCTTGGGCACTACCTGCACAGGGCTAACCCACTTGCTATCCGAGATAGGGTAGATTATCCCGGCATCTAACAATTTCAGTACTTCTGCCCTAACTACCTCCTTCATGTTTGGGTTCAATCTACGTTGATGTTCTACGGAGGGTTTATGGTCGTCTTCCATAAGAATCCTATGCATGCAAATAGATGGGCTAATCCCCTTAATGTCAGAAATAGTCCAACCTATCGCTCGTTTGTGTTCTCTCAAAACCCTCAACAAAGCATCAAGATGTGAATCAGTTGAATCAGAGGCAACTATAACAGGCAATGTTTCAGATTCACCCAAATAAACATATCTCAAATGATCGGGGAGGGGTTTCAATTCTAAGTTAGGAGCTTTCTCTATCGAAGGACGAAGAGTGGGCTTACCTGTACCCAACTCTTCGTATACAAACCTCTTTCGGAATGGCACATATGGGGTGGCCTCAAGTGCCTTTGCGTAGGCGGCCAATTCTTCTAGTATGTCTTCCCCATCAATATGGTCGTTGAGTCCTCTCAGACAGAGTTCGAGAGGATCTTCGTTGCTTACAGACATCAGTGTCTGTTCTTTAATTTCCACCATGTTGCATTGTTCTTCGAGGACGGGTCCTTTCATTGCCTTGAACAGGTTGAATTCCACCTGTTCGTCTCCCACTCGAAGAGTTAGAATGCCACTCTTCACATCAATTAAGGCTCCTGCTGTGGCTAGGAAAGGCCTCCCTAAGATAAGCGGCATGTCTTGATCTTCCTCCATCTCCAACACTATGAAGTCTACCGGTAGGTAGAACTTCCCAAATCTGACCAAAACATTTTCTAGGACTCCCGTGGGGTACTTGACTGATCGATCGGCTAGCTGTAGGGAAACTGTAGTCGGCTTCAATGAATTCAATCCAAGCTTCCTGCAAACAGATAATGGCATTAAACTCACACTAGCACCAAGATCACATAAAGCTTTATTAAAGGACAAATTGCCAATTGTGCACGGAATTGAAAAACTCCCTGGATCCTTAAGCTTCGGAGGAAGCTTATGCTGTAGAATGGCACTGCACTCCTCAGTAAGTGCTATCGTGGCATAGTCCTCCAATTTCCTCTTGTTGGAGAGGATCTCTTTTAAGAACTTGACGTACGTGGGCATCTGGGCTAGGGCCTCGGCAAAGGGATGTTGATATGTAGTTCCTTGAAGATACTCAAGAACTTCTCGAATTGTTTCTCCAACCTTTGCTTTTGAAATCTCTGCGGGAATGGAAGTGGTGGCACATACGGCTTGGGTGCCACTGGTGTCTTTGGCTTAGAAGGGAGCTCAATTGTCTGTGCTTCATTCTCCTCTTCCGCGGGCTCGACTACTTTTTCAGACTCCATCTCAGCTTCCTTTTCTCTCCTTATCTCAGTCTCTACCGGCATTGCAGGCCCTTTGTAGGTTGTGCCACTTCGTAATGTAATGGCCTTGCAATGCTCTTTCGGATTCTCCTCAGGTTTGCTTGGAAGCATGCCTTGGGCTCTAACATTTATTATATTTGCAAGCTGGCCCATCTGTACTTCCAAATTTTTGTTCTGAACTAGCACCTGTTCCACCTGAGACTCGAGTTTCTGATACCTATCATTCGAGACATTGATGAACTTTTCGAGGGCCGCCTCCCACCCCGGTTTCTGTTCTTGTGGTGGTTGTGGAGGTGGCGCGAATCTCTGCTGATTTTGATGTGGTGGATGTGGTCCCTGTTGTCTCTGTTGGAAGTGTGGTCTCAAATTTGGGTTTGGGTTTTGAACATTTTGATTGTTTAACCACGAGAAGTGTGGATGATTCTTCCAACCTGGGTTGTAGGTGTTCGAGTATGGGTCATTCGCCGGCTTTTGATTTTGCACATAATCCACTTGCTCCGGACTGACAACAACCTGTACACCTGAATTGGTAGAAGGACAAACATCAAACGCATGAGAACCACCACAAATTCACATACTACCTGTATGGCGTTCGACTGCACTACTGTGTTACGTGCTATAGAAATTGCAAGTCGGTCTAGCTTCTGGTTCAGTGCTTCGAACTTGGCATTAAAAACTGTCACGGTGTCAGTGGTAAGTATGCCCGCTTCAGGTCTAGGTGGATGAGGATTACTCCTCTCTTTAGTCCAACTACTATTTGCTGCCATCTTATCCCGAAGTTGCATTCCTACTTCTTCGGACAACGCCATAAATGCTCCTCCTGCTGCTGCATCAACCATGATCTTCATGTTTTCTGACATTCCGTTGTAAAAGATTTATACTAGTTACCATCTTAGAACACGGTGATGTGGGCATTTCCTTTGCAAATCCTTATATCTCTCCCATCCTTCGTACAACGTTTCTCCATCATAGAGCTTGAAGCTCGTTATTTCGTCCCTGTACCTCATGGTCTTGCTAGGAGGGTAGAACTTGGCTAAAAAGGCCTTAGAGAGGTCCGCCCATATCTGAAGTGTCTCGTTTGACAAAGTCGAAATCCATGCCCGGGCTTTATCCCTTAAGGAGAAGGGAAAAAGCCTAACTCTGATCGCGTCGTCTGAAGCATTATGGATCTTAAAAGTAGAGCAAACGTCCAAAAAGTAGGACAAATGTGATGCGGGGTCTTCATGTGCTAAGCCCCCAAACGGATTCTGTTGTAGGAGGTTGATGAACCCAGTTTTGATCTCAAAGTTGTTCGCCTCCACGGCGGGGCGAACCAGGTTGTTCTGGATTAGGCCGATGTTAGGAATGGCATAATCTTGAAGTGTGGTTGGTGGATCGTTATTGTGTTGAGCCATTGGAATTAGGTCCACTTCCTGCTTCTTTTCCTTTCTCCGCCTCGTTCGATTCGCCCGACAAGTCCTCTCAATTTCAGGGTCGTAAGGCAAAGGTTCCAAGCCTTGCGATTGTAGCATGCACTAGGTACCTACAATTGGGAAAAACCCGTGGTCAAATTCAACGCACTTCAAAAAGAAATCAAGCAGAAAGGGGTGGTCTAAAGCACCAGAAAAAGTTAATAAAGTAATATTGATTTAAACGCATTCCCCGGCAACGGCGCCAAAAACTTGATAGACAAATCTTGAACCCAAGTGTAAGCTCTAAATTCGGTTGTAACACTTAAGGTATTGTATCCACAGGGAAGGGAAATCAACAACCACTTTTATGACTAATTCTAATCTAGAGACCGACAAAGATCGAAAGTGTTGTTCTATACTACTATGACAAAATTAAACGAAGTAATAACTAATTAACCACACGAACTAACGAATAAAATCGGGAATAAATCACTTAGAGAAAACAGGTCGGGGAGTAAATCATATGCCCTTCAGTGCTTAAATCAATGCTCACTTACTTATGTATGATTCCTCAACCTAATCACAAATTTACACCTAGCTTGTTTCAAAGTCTAGATGTCTAATTAACCGAGCCAAGTGTTGTTCTCACAATCACTTAGTAACCAGATTAATCAATTTAAACAAGATTAGTGTATTTAAAACCTAGCGGCTTGGCATGGAATTCTAAATACGCGTTGTAGAACTTATGGTTAAATTTCTTTAAGCCAAAAAGTCTAAGTGTTGGAAAGCAATCTCAATTATCCTCAATCTCTCGATTATCGGATAATTTACGATATGTTAATGGATGGCCAGTACACTCACATTCTATTCAAAGCCGTTTTCCTAACAAAGAATCATACAATTTAACTCAAGCATTAATTCAAACACCTTAGATGCATAATCCTTACCCCGTAACCCTATGGGATTAGTTCCTCATAATAGACTCAAAACTCATTAAAATCAAAGGAATTACATTCAAAACATTCATGTCTAACATAAACATCAAACGAAATTAGGGATTCTGGAAATTTCTAACCTAATTAGCAAAACGAATCTAGAACAATTAAGCTAACTATACTAAATCTCAACTAACAAAAAGTAAGAATTAAGGAATTAGTTTGAATAGAAAAGCAATAAATAAAACCAAATTGATAAGGTCTTGTGATTGGATTGAATCTTCAACTCTAGGTCTTCGTGTTTCTTCCGCCTAAACGTCCTCTTGAACTTCTGGGAAAGTATCCGTCCAAAAAGCTCCCAAAATCCGCCTCAAAATCGTGCTTAAATAGGATTCCAAACCCAGCTCCGTAACGTGACACGGGCGTGCAGTGCCCAAGCACAAAAATATGACACGCCCGTGTCAACTATAAAAATCGTATTCGCGCTTTCTTCTTGACACGGGGGTGTCAAAGGTTGTTCCTCAGAATGACACGGGGGTGCAAGACTCTCCGGACCTCACTGTACCGAGACACGGGGGTGTCTCGGTTTGCTCTACATTGGTGACACGAGCGTGTCACCTTCTGAAATCCGTTGATTATCTCCTGTACTGAGACACGGGGGTGCCTCAGTTTACTCTTCCAAGGGGGCACGGGCGTGTCCCCTAGAATTTCTCGTTTTTCGCCCGTCTTTGCATGACTTTGCTTCTACTTTCGTTTCTTTGACTCCAAGGTAAAATGTACCTAAAAGGGAGCATAAATCGCATTATAAGCTCTTGAAATGACATAAATTTAACTCAAATTGCCCTACAAATCCATACAAAAATCCAATACATTAATAATATAAACAACAGTAGTTACGCCGCGCCCCTACCCGAGTCCCCACGTCCGCTTTTCTCCTCCTGAAACCCAAGAAGTTGGCTTTGCCAACACAACATTAGGACCGTCCCCTTCATTAATTCTACTATGCTGAGCCCGGCCCGGGCCGGCTTTTTGGGAAGCCCCGTTCCCACCGCGCTCACGGCCCGGTTGGCCTGCCAGCAGTAGTGGGAATTCTGTCGTTTTTTGGTCAAAGACTTGCAAACTATATTGCACGAACACTCCAAAAATTTACCCCGTGCAGTGTCGGACACGGATACGGCTCCTACACGGCACCGGCACGTGCCCGACACGCCAAAAAGTGTCCAAAAATAAAATAAAAAAAAATCCGACACGTGGGGGACACGGCGCGGACGCGTGTCTGACACAACTCGGACACGGCTTAAGAAGTGTCCGACGCTCTGACGTGAAAAATTCAAAAAAAAATTAATTTTTAATTTATATTTCCTGAATATTTGAGGGTATATTTTTTTAAGAAAAAAAATAATTGTATAAATTTTCTAAAAGATGTTTAATATTAATTTAAATTCAATTTTTTCATAATATTATTATATAAAAAATGTATTAATTTTAGGGAAAAAGATTTTTTGCCATCCGAATTTTACGTACTTTTGCAATTTACCATCCCAACAAACTTTTATTGCAAACCGCCATCCAATTTTTGTATTTATAACATATAGTCATCTAAACTTTTTTTTAGTAGTTTTGACTAAAAAACATGACACGTGGCATGTTTATAAAATATACAGGTCAGTTGTATTTTCAACAAAACCATCAAAAAGAAAGTTTAGATGGCGGTATGTTACAAATGCAAAGATTGGATGGTGGTTTGCAATGAAAGTTTGTTAGGATGGTAAATTGCAAAAAGAAGCAAACTTCATATGGCAAAAAATCTTTTCCCCTTAATTTTATTTGTAATGATTTTAATGTTGAATTGAAAAATAATGTATCTTATTATTTAAATTTATAATATTAAATACTTTTATAATATTTTATTTTATATAAGTTAAAAATATATATATATATATATATATATATATATATATATATATAATTTATTTATTTATATATAATATAGTTGTGTCATGTCCTAAATTTTTTAAAAAATCTGTGTCGCTGTGTCCGTATCATGTCATATCCGTGTCACCGTGTCCATGTCCGTGCATCAGAGCTTGTAAGTTGTAAATATACACAATAACCTCCACAAGCTGTAGAAAACATAGAGCTTGACATGAATCTCTAATTATGTAAGAGAATTTCAGCAAGTTGAGGAGGTACGCGTCCGACCCGTACAACTTTCAGAGGATGCAAATGTTCCAAATGAGATAACAACTCGACGCAGATATTCCAGATGAGATAATAGAGAGAACAGTTTGGGGAGTGATCCGATGTGATATATGTTCGACAGAGCATATAGGAGTGACGATCGACAAAACCCTTTGAATCACTTTATCTATCTTTTGATGACTAACAAATTGTGATCTCATTAGTGTCCAATGTCTTTTTGCAGTCCTGAAAATTAAAGGAAAGGAAGCCTCAAAAGCTGAGACAAGAAATCACTTGAGAGCCAAAGGGAGAAATCACAAGGAATTAATTCATCTGGTACTAAGAAGCAACTAAGTTTTACGTACAGCTCTATCTCTCCAAAGAACCAAAGGGAAGCTCTTGAAGAAAGAAGAAAGAGAAGAAGCTATCAAAATTATTAGAGTCAGAGTCAAAACTATCAAAGGCCAAGTTCGTTTACAATCAAGACAAAGATAAAGAAGAAAGTGATCAAAAGGAGTAATCTGTCTGGTACCAAAACAACTATCTCCACAGTCAGCTCCATCTCTCAAATTAAGAAGTGCTCAACAAAAGTCAGAACTATATCTTCAAAAGAATAGTGAAAGAAACAGTCCAGATTATCAAAGCAAAGAGTATCCAAGGATCAGGAGAAAGAAATGACTCAAGGAATAAGGGTTAGAAAAAAGGGTTCATCTGGTACCAGAACGACCACTGGTACAAAGCATTCCAAAATCAACATTGAATCCAAAGTCAACACTTCCTAAGTTGCTCAAAATTCACAAGATTCTAAAGGAAACTGAAGTCAGCACAAAACTCTCTCAAAGTACAAAAAGCTCAACGGATCTCTCCCACTTGAAGAAGTTCAAAGTCTGTAACAAGAGCTTAAAAATAACACATGTCCAACAGCTCTTTGTACTTGCCTGGTAGCAAAGCCTAGGGAAACGTGAAGGTTTCAAATTCAAATTCTGAGTCTAACGACTCTTTTGGAGTTTCTCCTTTTAAAAGGAATGCAGACACAACTTCAAGGGATATTCAAACTCTTTCATCTGCTGCCACACACATAGAGGTTGATAGTTCTCATAGTGTTCTTAAGCTTGTCAAATTTCTTGGGTCCTGGAACATTTGGTTCCACAGTCATATGTGTTGTTTGGTTTCTCAGATCGTTTCCAGTTGTTTGTATCTTGTACTCATATATCTTTATAAACTCCTCTTTAAAATCCTAAGCATAACAAACTTAGGTAGCGGACTAACTTATCCAACTCGTGCTTTTCACAATTGTGGTAATTAAGTAGTCCACTATAAATTCCCTGTGTTCTTATTGCTCTTACTCACTCTGTTCTTGACTGGTACTAATTTCACCTTAGTTCCAGTCTTGTTATCTTCACTATTTGAGTTTGGGGAATATGATATTTGGGGTTATTTGTGCGAAAATTTTCAATTCACCCCCCTCTTGACCAACAAAAACATCACAAGGGGAAGATCTGGTGAAGGTCGACAGAGATAATACAGAGAACAGCTCAGGGAGTGATCCGATGTGATGTTCAACAGATCATATAGGAGGTGATGATCGACAGAACATCACAAGAGGAAGATCTGGTGAAGGTCGACAGAGATAATAGAGAGAACAACTCAGGGAGTGATCCGATGTGACATTCAATAGAGCATATAGGAGGTGATGATCAACAGAACATCACAAGAGGAAGATCTGGTGACGGTCGACAGAGCGTCATAGAGTTGACAGTCGACAGAACATCACAAGAAGGTAGATCCAACGGAGTTGAGGTAATAGTTGACGGAGCATTACAGAAGATGATGGTCGACAGAGCGTCGCAAGATCCCAACATCCTAACGGGGCTTAGGTGATGATCAAAAGAGCGTTGGTGATGGTCGACAAATGTTGTGTGTAGAAATTGCATGATTTCAAGCATTAATTAGATTATATTTTTACTCCGTTTAGGTGATTATGGAGTTGGAGTTACGAAACGGCGAAGCAAGGCGATTTCACGCATTTTTAGAGGAAATTGTGGTAACTCCCGTTACCACATTGGAGCACAAAAAGAGTAACCCCCGTTACTGGCCACAGGAGGGGAGTGTTTGGCGAGAGAGGAGGGATAACGCCCGTTGCCCCTGTACAGAAGGAAAGTGGTAACGCCCGTTACCACTAATAAAAACGTTATGGCGATTTCAAGCAGTAACGAGCGTTAACAAAAAATACACATGGATAGGTAACGCCCGTTACCTAGGGGGGCGAGAATTATGTTGGGCTGCTATATTAGTACGTTTTTGAAGTCTTTTCTAGGGGGAACACACAGACAGAGACAAACAGATAGCCAGAGCTTTTCTCCCAGGTCAAGACCTAGGGTTTGGATAGAAGACCAAGTAGTTCAGAGATTTTTCAGAGAATTCGAGAAGACTAGAGGATTGAATTCCGAGAACGATCTTTGGTTTTATTGTTGCTTTAGTTTACAAACTAATTCCTTTGAATTTAGTTTACTTTCACATGTTAGATTCGTTTTTAGATACTACTGAATGTTTATGCTTTTGTTTTGGAGACTTTTTTTAGAATTGATTACTATGATTTATTTTAATGCAATTTTCTTTAGTTTTATGAGTTTTGCTTTAATTATGAGTAGCTAATTCTCTAAGGCTAGGGGGAGTGATGATGATTGCATGATAGACGTTTGATAAGATGCTCGAATGACTTGTGGTAATTCTTAGTTTGAAAACAGGTTTGAACTGACTTGCGATGGCTTGATCACCCTTAGCATGTGTCATAATTACCTATAGATCGAAAGAGCGATGGTAATTTAGATGGTTTTCAGAACTTGTAAGTTGTAGGGTACAAAGAGATTTGGTCCTAGCTTATACAACAATAATCTTATTCCATGCCGAGCCGCTAGAATACTGAATTGCACTAGTCTTGTTCCTATGGTTTAATTAACTATTGGTGATTCCGAAAGCAACATTGAACACTAATTAAGCACTTGGTTACACCTTGAGAGAGAGTAATACAAATATAAGTGACTAGGTTGTAGAATTACACTTATCAGAAAAGTATCGCGTCAGCTCTTGATTGTATGATTCATTACTTTTCCCCTGCCTGCGTAGTTTACGGAAGTTAATTCGTGTGCTTCGTTAATTGTGTTTAATTCTAGTTAATTGTTAATTTCTGCTTTAGTAGATTAATAGAAACAACTATTACATTTCGTCAGGCCTTTAGATTAGAGAAGAATATAGAGTAGTGATTGATTTCCCTTCCCTGTGGGTTCGATCCTATTGTGCTACGTGTATGTTAGTGTACACTTGCACGATTGGTTTTTAACTGTAGTAAACACCTACAACAACAAAGTATGATAAGAGAATCCCAATTTAATCAGCCCGTACATTACCAGCCCTAGGATCTCTACAAAATATTTTAAAAGATATTAAAAAATAATTACAAGCGGTTATATTCGAAAGACAAAACTAAAAGAATTTCTTTGAAGATATAACAAATAACAAGTGTATCACACTCAAATCACACAAGTGATGGATGCTCGTGCCATGAATGCATAATGTACCTACCATTACGGCATTTGCATTGATTCGAACTCTCGGTCGTTCTCGCCTCTTTGGACACATCTTTACTTTATTGTTGGGTGACCCACACACCAAACATCTTCGAAGTCTTCTTAGACGGCCCTCATAGGTATGAGTTGGAATCCCACAATAATTATTAGTTTAAAAGACCATGTGTTATAAAACTTAAGCGTACCGGCCCTTTTCATTATTCCGTCAACTGGATGATGTGTTTTGACTGAAATGCCCCTCCTCATTAAGCACTCAATCAAAGTCAAGAGTTATACGCACCAAAAACCCTGGGTTATGCGTAAAGAGAAAAAAACAAAACTGAGTTTGTTTTCCTACTTCTCATTAGCTGTTTGTATTAGTTAGGTTGAAAAATCTACATACCATGGAGAGTTATTTTATATTCTTCATTTAATTATCATATAAGTAAAATGTTAGCCTACTTTTCATATTACATTAAATATAACTTTTAAATTTGCAGGGCATTTAAGTTGGGAGAAAATAAATTAATATCTTGTTTATCACAAAATCAATAATCCTATGATTTGTTAACAACCACACTATGATGTGACATTTTTATTTATAGACTTCTAGTGCAAGGGTCCAATATTTAATTTCCTTCTTTAATCCCTGATCTTAATCCGCTCCCAAATATCATACATGCTAGCGTATACCCCGTGCTATGCATGGTAATAGTATATAATATCTAATTTGTAATATTAGTTATAGATATATAAATGTATTAATGCAATACACGGAATTTAATAACAAAGATAAAAATATATAATTCTAATCAGTTAGTTATTACAAATATAAATTAAACATACAAAATAACACAAAAATAACTAATTGAATCAGAAATTTTGAACATTATCTATGATATGAATATTAAGTTAACATTTTAATTTACTTAATGTTTACATTTTAATTTCCCACAATCTCGACGGCACCATTACATAGGAAAAGCCTGTCAAAATAAGAATTGCGCAAACCCTTCTTTCCGAGGGACCGTAGATTGGAAATTTTAAAGCACCCCATTCACCCAAAAGAGAAGGGGTCTATTTATTTGCATGACCTCTGCAGATTTCACCCTATCTACACCCGGAGCCACTCCCTTAGCGGTCCTGCCACCACGCCGCAGAATGGGAGCTCGTGTGCATGGAACCTTTTATTTCTGGCGTAAGAGTGGTAGAACGTAACAAAATATTACCGCAACCTAACATTAAGTGCCAAAGAAAATTGAGATAATTAATTTTGAAAAACTGCACGATTAATTATGCTGTAGTTCTAGTGACAATAGCTTAATTATCTTATAAGGTGGAAGTTGAGGAATTCTCATTATATATACGAATAAATTTGCAAGTAAAACCTCTCAATAATTACCTGAAATTGATCCGTTCTATGCGGCAATACTTTCAGCCTCTGTTCTGCTGATGACCATCACCTGGTACATCACACTGAAACCTGCAAAAAGGAATAATCCTTCCCTTACCGCCAGGACCACGGGGCCTGCCAATCGTCGGTTATTTGCCATTCAAGGCAGGGAATTTACCTAAAAAATTCAGAAATTTGGAGAAGGTACTGTTTTATTTTCAAGAAGTTTTAGCATCAATTAAACATCACAATTTACATAAATCATGTCACTTGGCAACCAT
The DNA here is from genome assembly GCA_037501455.1 of Lantana camara. Taxonomy (NCBI): domain Eukaryota; kingdom Viridiplantae; phylum Streptophyta; class Magnoliopsida; order Lamiales; family Verbenaceae; genus Lantana; species Lantana camara. Next base: position 92,310,455 of record CM074857.1, on the reverse strand, counting down.
CTCCTCATCATGTCCATTGTACGAGCGGGTGGGTGAGCAACCATATCGGGAGGATTTACGAGCCCGTAGCGAAATAGAATCTCTTCATCATCTATTAAATCTTTAGCTCTAATGAGCCACTTGGCATTCTTCATGGCGAGGGCCAAGCTCTTGGCCCAATCTACGAGGCTCTTTGAAGTAGATCTGGATTTCACTATGGGCCCCTCGTCATGCTCCACCCACTCTCGAGGAACCCCAAAATCACTGTTAGCGGGTACCCTCACAAAAAGAACTTCTCATTCCAGTCAACGCCGTACGAGGACGAGGGAGTGTCAATCATTCTTAGACCAGACTTGGCTTGGATATAATAAAAGCCATCTCTCGGAGTCGAGCGGGGCGAACGCTCCACTTGGAACAGGTTGTTGAAATGAAGAATAGAGGGCTCATGGCCTTTGCACTTCATTAGAATCACGAAAGCATTCAAGAGGGCAATGCCATTGGGTATAATTTGCGAGGAGCTCAGGTTGAGGTAATTTAAAATTTCAGCTATCGGAGTAGGAATTGGGAATCTCAGGCCGCCCTCGGATGCAGTATCCTTGTATACCGTCATCATGCCAGGAGGAGGACTGTTGGCACGCTTATGCGGCTCAGGACGACGGTAAGTAAAAACCTCATTCCAATATATTGGGGCCCTCATGGAAGCCATTTCTCCGACCGTCAAAGTACTGGGGATCTCATCTGGAGACTTATCCGTCCTATGGGGATCAGAGCCCTCCCCTCGGATTTTAGACTTTTTCCCTTGAGCAGCTGGTTCCTTCCCCTTTCGACGACGTTTGCGAGGAGGTTCTTCATCCTCACGACGCTCGGAAGTCCCCGTTTCCTCTTGGGAGGCAGCAATCGCCACCGTGACCCTGTGATCTTGGGGCCTAACTGCACTGTCCAGCACAGGGAACATTCTTTCACCCTGGCGCTCCATTTCTTCTATCAGTGCCATCTCCTCGAAAATTTGTTCGACCCTTCCAGGATTACGCTCGTTCAGCCCCTGAACCGCGGCGTCGAAATCTTCATCCCTAGCCTCTGCTGGAACCTCCGCCATGGGGATGGCGTATGGAATATTGTGCTGGGGAAAAGAACTTGCACTGGGCATTTCATCTATCTCTCTCACTGTCTAGCTTATGCTTTCATCCGCCATTTCTTCTTGTTCTTGAAGATGAGAGGTTTTCAGGAGAAATTCAAAAAAATGGGGATCTTTGGAAAGGGTCTGCGATGAAAGGAAGGCTTTGGAACCTAAATCTACTGGTTAGAGTGCAAAAGTTAGAAAGAAAACCAAGTTTACCTAGAACGGAGAAGAAGAGAAGTTCACCGAAAGCTTGCTAGAATCTGCAGAAAACTCTGAAGCTTTCTATTTGCTCTGAAGGTTTTTGGATGCGTAAAAGAACAAAAATGATCTGCAAATCCCTATTTATAAGGAAGGGGTTTACACATGATTGGCAGTAAATTCAAAAACACAATCATTCCCACCTAGGAAACCACCCACTTTTGGTAACCGTCACATGGTTACCAATAATCACGCGATGTGTCCTTGATACAGGTGACCACACTTCCACTAAGCATTAGATGCGAAAGTACTCAGGAAGTCAAAACAGCAAGGCCGCATTAAATGCGGTGTCAGAACTGTCACAATGGGGATCACACGAGCGTTACTTCCCAACAGATAGCCAGACTCTCGGATATTCAAAGTCAAGAGTCCAAGGTTAAAATTCTACAGTACACATCAAGTGTTACTATCGCCCTCAATGCTCTTAGTTTTCTCTGAGTTCTCTTAGTTTTCCTAATTCTCATGCTCTCTCTCTCTCTCTGTGTGTTTTTTTTCCTCTTAGGTCTTTTAGTTCTCAGTTTTCCTAATTCTCATCCTCTCTTACACTTTTAGTTTTATTGGCCTACTTACTTTGCAGACCAGGAAGTAACCGAGTGTAGCTTGTAGGGATTGTTCTTTTAAATCGTGTATTCAGTCGGGTTGTGAGCCTTTGGAGTAATCCTTCCCTTTGCAATCTTTCTAAGTATTACACTTTTAAGTTTTGTATTCAAGTAGGTTGTGTTAGAGTAGTGCCCTAGAAGAGCCAAATAGTTTAGGCCTCTTTTTGTAAACTACTCTTATTAGCAGCAACTTGTGACATTAATGAAATAATAAATGTAACATTTCATAGTCGTTTAATTCTATGTGGCCAATTCATCATATCTCATTCAAGTTTATTAATTGCATATTATAACTGTTTATGTATGGATGAAACCCCAAGGTCACATTAAGCTACGGGATTTGACCTCGCATAGGGATGGAGGTTATGAAACAAGTCTTTATGGCGTGACCAAAACCAACTCCAAGTCGAAGAGTCTAATAAGCACGGGGGTGTTGACTTGACTCGTTTGAGACTTGCTCATAGGACGTGCCTTTTAGAAAGGTTACTTTGTTTCATAAGTATTGAATGTAGAGACATTCACATGCGTATGGGGGTGCTTGTTAGGGAACAAGTACACTGAGGATCCCGATGGGGACACCTCAATGGGGTAAGGCTTTTATGCCTTAATGAAAAGGTTGGTTCCCTGGTTATGGTAGTGTCTAAGTGGGCTCCATTGATGCTCTGTGCATGACAAGGGCAATGTTTGATATGCGCCTAGAGATTCATGGGTTCCATGAATCTCGTTATGGTTGTATGTTGGCATTGTTCGAATCATGTATGGGGACATATGAGAGGCCAACATAGAATCTATCGCTCGTCTAGAAGAACGAGTGAATCACCCATGAGTTCTATTGTAGCACATTCCACTTAAATCCTTGCGCAAGGTAGTGAGATCTAAATTAGGAAATGGGTTTCCTAGAGTGTTAGATCAAATGGAATTGCTATTAGAATAAATTCATAGCATTAGGACTAATAGGGTTCTATTATTCCCATGCCCTAGGTCCTAATCGGGGATTGGACGATAGAAGGATCTTATCTCACGGTATCTATGAGACTGAAAGGTTCACAGCATAAACTTCACCTGTTGGATGGGTGGTCATGAGCTTGTCACTAGACATCGATCATGATCTGTAGGTACTGATTAATTAAAAGGAGTTTTAATTAAACAGTAATTAATTGAAAGGGTTTAATTGAATCAACAAGATAAATTGTTATCTAAAATACCACGTTAAGAATGTGGGCCTACTACTATTCATTGGTGAACCTAAGGGGTCACACAATGACTCGAATTGAACAACAAGATTATCTAAAGATCAATAGAGATTGATTGATAAGTTAAAAGAGTTTAATTTATGAGAGAGTAATTAATTAATAATTGTATTAATTAATTTATGCTTAATTGTTAAGCTATTGAGAATAGATGTTAAAGAGTTAACATTAATTTAAATAAGTGTATTTAAATTAATTGGACTTGAAATTTAATTAGGAGTAATTAATTTTTAAAGTCCACAAATTTAATTAGATATTGGACTTGTGATTTAATTAATGTAATTAAATTAAGTCCACTAATTAAAATGAATATTGGGTTTTTAATTTAATTAAGTAGTAATTAAATATAAGCCCAAGACTGGCCCATAGGGTTTTTGACCTAGGGCTAAGTATTTAAGAAAGATAAGGGAGAGAAATCAAACATCGTTGTTTTTCTTCTTTTCTGCTTTCTCTCCAAGTCTCTCTTCTCTCTCATCTCTCAATATCGTATTGAGAACGCTATTAGATAATCAATATCTAATTAGTGTTCTAGTGTGCTAATTGAATAGTTGTTCAATTACGGGTCGTGGACTACCTTAGAGGAATTCCGCGTGGGATTCTTGGAAGAAGATCGGATAGAAGAGAAGCGGGTAGGTTTTGGAAAACCTTCTTGTCATCGCCATCAACTGGAAGCGAAAGAGGTATTTGATTCTTCTTCCGTTTAAATCGTAAATCTGAATCAAAGGCTGTCTTAATTGGAATTCCGATAAAACTTGTTTTATAATCCCTAAAAATTTTAATTTCCGCTGCGTTAGGGTTGACGAATTCCAACAGTGGTATCAGAGCCATACTTTGATTGATTTGCGATTTTTAATTCCTTGTATTAATTTGATTAATGTGTTGATGCGCATCATGCTTGTTTTAATTTGATATTCGTTTGGGCAAAGTTTTAAAATTTGAAGAAAAGTCCTGATTTTAAAACTAATATAAAATTATAAGATTTTCGTGAATTATAGAAAAACTTGTTTTCATATGTTCATGAAATTATAATTTATTAGTGTTTTATTTTAAAATTGGATTTTAAAATAAATCTGCAAATTGCACATTACGTCATGTGCACTGTACTGCTTGCTGCGTGATGTGTGGGTGTATTCTGCTGAATTAGGGCAGCGGGAATGGGCTTGTTTGAAGCCCAAACCGCTGGCTTCCTGGAATGGGCTTGGCTGAAGCCCAATTCGCTGGCCTCCTCATGCTGCCAAGCCATGGTGCAGGCCCGCTGTCAGAAAGGCCCAACCGGACAGCCCGCTTTGGGCCGAGGCCCAAGGCCCAAGCTCCTCTTTATTTCTGCAAAATGGAGGGTATGGGGTTCGAACCCATGACCTCCAATATGAGATAGGAGCAGCAAACCACTTTGCCACAAATCAATTGTTGGTTTATTTTCAGTAAAGTTTAATTTTACCACATGCAACCACAGTTTTAAAATTTGTTTTAAAACTAAATCTTTATAATTAATTTTGTAAAATCGTTTTACTTGAAAATTAATTATGTTTGCCCAAATACGAATTATTAAAATAGAAGCATGATTTTATTAGATAGAGATCTAATGGAAATTAAATTGGATTAGAGAATTCAATTTAATTTAAATTGAAGGATTAATTTAATTAGTGAATTAAAAGATAATCCTTGGTCAATAAATAATTTTAGAAATTATTTAAAGACTTTAAATCGCATAATGATTATTTACTTGGTAAATTTATTTTATGCAATGCATTGGATGTATGTTTGGATCAATCATGGGCTTTATTTGCGCTATGTATGGTTTTATTTTATTTATGCATTTTTTATATTGGTTTTAAACGAGAGCCTGCGAGCCTCTTATTCAATTGTTGTAAGCATTGTTTTTATTTTCTCCCCTTAAAATGTAATCCCCCTTTATTTTGTAAAGAGAGTAGATTTAGGGTGAGATCTCTAATCAGATTAGGAGATGGAGAAACAAGACGGAGCAAGCAACGAAATAAGAAGCCCATCAAGGCCCCAAAAGTGTTTGGGTGCAATTATTTTGATGTAATAGAATAGGATTCTATTTGAGTGCTCTCTTTGTGTGTTTAATTCCGTTTGATGCATGAATAGAACCATGGTCCATAAAATGGCTATTATGGACCATGCATAGGGAGCCCATGATTATCCATATTATAGGAGCATGCAAGGCTTTTATTATCTTGTTATGAATGTTATCTTGATGTGCATAAATGTGTTCATGCATTAAGCAAGATAAAATAAGATAATGATTACAATTGATGAGTCTTGGTGGAATTTTTGAAATTCTTATACCCCGAACCGTCTTAGATAGTCTCAGACAATATAAATATTAAATCCAAATGGAAATTGAAGGATAAAATTCGATTTTATAAATTTCCAAGCATTCCGTCAATAGAATTATTTGTTTTAGAATTAATCAAATCATTAAGTATTGGCCACGAGGCGTGGGATATGAAATGACGAGATTAATTGAACTAAAATAATTCTTTGTATAAAAGATGCAATTTTTCAAAGTCAAAATTATGGTATTGGCCACGAGGCGTGGGATATTCATAATGGCGATGGAGAAATCTTAGGGATTGACGGGTCGGATTTAAATACTGATTAGTATAGATGTCGCACGAGTCGTGGGTCTATATGAAAGGTAATGCAAAATAACATTAAGAGTTGTATAGAGATACAATTGATGATAAGATCGTCTACCTTGAGGCTTAATGTCGGATGTCTCACGAGTCGTGGGTCCGGTGATAAGTGCTTGGGGGTCTTAATACCCACTATTTGAAAAACATGATTTTTCTAAAATTATAAGGGAGTCAAAAGAGTTTGATTAAAATAGTGGGAGACTACATTTGATAAAAGTCCATATCATTTGTAATTGTTATTCTTTCATATCCGTCACTCATACTACTTTTTCTGCTTACATGTAGATTTTCTGCTAAAATCGTGATGTCTAAAAATCCACTTAGTGCTATCCTTGAGGCCAATAAATTGACTGGCTCGAATTATGCTGATTGGCTTTGCAATCTCAAGATTGTCTTGGATTCCGAAAAGAGGACCTATGTTTTGACACAGTCTCCTCCCGATGTTATACCTGATGACATGGCAGCCGATGAGAGGGAAACTGCTCTCCAGTGGCAAGAAGATGATCTACAGGCTAGATGCCTAATGCTTGCCATTATGTCTCCCGAGTTGCAGAGGTAGCATGCTGAGATGCACCACTCGGCTGAGATCCATCTTCACTTGGAACAGATTTACAAGCTGATCAATAGGCTTGATCGATTCGCCGCATCTAATGAGTTATTCTCACTTAAGATGGTTGAGGGATCAAGTGTTCATGAACACTGCATTAAGGCCTTGGGCCTTATTGAGAGGCTTGCAAGTCTTGAGGTGATTATGGATAATGAGCTTTACGTAGATTTGATCTTAACCTCTCTGCCACCTTCATTCAAACAGTTCATAATAAACTTCAATATGAATGGAGCTAAAGTTTCAATTGAGGAACTGATGAACATGCTCGTAACTGCCGAGCGAACTATGAAGAAGGACAAGGCTGTTTTCTTAGTAGGTTCATCTTCATCTTCATCCCAGACTAAGGCTGCAAAGCTTAAGAAGGGCAAAGCAAAGAGTTTCCAAAAGAAGAAAAAGACTCTTAAGCCCACAGGTGGGGTTAAGAAAGCGAACACTAAGAAAAAGACCAATCAAGCTGAGGATCAGTGCTTCCATTGCAAGAAACAAGGGCATTGGAAAAGGAACTGTAAGGAGTACTTAGCTACCCTTATAAAAGGTATAAATCTCATCGAAATTAACCTTTCATTAAATTCTAATAACTGGGTATTAGACTCTGGATGCGCTTCTCACATCTGTAATACGTTACAAGGAATGAGCAACGTCCGTGAGGTTGATGAAAGAGAACATGTTCTTCGAGTGGGCAATGGAGCAAGAGTTGCAGCAAAGGCCATAGGACATGTTAGGTTAATGTTAGGAGATGGTTTTATTTTAGTATTGAACAATGTTTTATTTGTTCCTGAGTTAGTTAAAAACATTAATTCCATTCCTGTACTAGACTTGGAAGGTTTTTCCTTCTTTATTACTAATGCCATGTTTTACATTTTGAAGAATGGTTCTTCACATGCATTAGGGTCTTTACAAAATGGTTTGTATTTAACTAATACTAATTTAAATCTCCTAAATATCGAACGAGATAACAAACGAAAATCAAATGACCAAACTTCAGCAAACATTTGGCATGCTAGACTTGGACATATCTCCAAGAATAGGCTTCTACAAATGGGTAACTTAGGATCATTCAGTACGAATGATCTAAACGAGTTAACCACTTGTGAATCATGTTTAAAGGGAAAGATGAGTAAGTCTTCTTTTAAAGGGCATGTAGAGCAAAGCCAAAATCTTTTGGATTTGATCCATACAGACGTTTGCGGACCACTAAATGTTAGTACCCGAAACGGCTGTAATTACTTCATCACATTTACTGATGATTTCAGTAGATATGGGTATGTGTACCTGATGAAGCATAAGTCCGAGGCCTTTGAAAAGTTCATAGAGTATAAAACAGAGGTTGAGAACTAGACAGATCGCAAAATTAAGGCTCTTCGATCAGATCGAGGTGGTGAGTATTTAAGTGATCTCTTTCTTGGTTATTTGAAAGATAATGGGATTATCTCACAATGGACTCCGCCCGGGACTCCTCAGTTAAAAGAGGTGTCCGAGCGACGAAATCGGACTTTATTGGATATGGTCCGATCCATGATGAGTTTCATGGATCTTCCAATATCGTTTTGGGGTTATGCCCTTGAAACGGCTGCGAAGATAATTAATTTAGTTCCTTCCAAGTCTGTACCCGAAATACCATATAAGATGTAGTTTTCAAAACCCCCTACTTATTCATACCTTAGAGTTTGGGGATGTCCTGCATACGTCAAAAGACTAGTGGGAGACAAATTGGATTCCAGATCTAGTTTGTGTAAATTTGTAGGATACCCTAGAGAGTCTGTGGGTTACTATTTTTATGATCCCTCAGAACAAAAGGTGTTTGTTTCGAGGAATGCCACTTTTCTAGAAAAAGAGTTTCTAGTTGAAAAGTCAGGCAAGATTGCAGAACTTACTGAAGTTCAACAAGAACCTAGAAATGATCAAGCAATGGAACCTTCCTCTTTCCCACAACAAGAAGTAAACACAAGCCATCGCAGATCTTCGAGAACAATTAGACCGCCAGACCGACTCAATTTACTAACTGAAATCGATCAATCGGACAGTGATCCGAGATCATATGATGATGCAATATCGGATAGAGATTCGATAAAATGGCAGCAAGCCATGAATTCTGAAATGGACTCTATGTACTCCAACAAGGTATGGACCTTGGTAGATCTTCCTGAAGGCGAAAAAGCTATAGGGTGTAAATGGATCTACAAGCGAAAGCTTAGAGCTGATGGAGAAGTGGCAACCTACAAGGCTAGGTTGGTTGCTAAGGGATACACTCAAAGGCCATGTGTTGACTTTGAGGAAACGTATTCCCCTGTAGCAATGCCTAAATCCATTCGGATATTTCTAGCCACAGCTGCGTACTATGATTATGAAATATGGCAAATGGATGTGAAAACGGCTTTTCTAAATGGAGATTTAGATAAAGACATTTATATGGTACAACCGGAAGGTTTCATATCCAGTGGGAGCGAACAGAAAGTCTGCAAACTCCAGAGATCCATATATGGACTCAAGCAGGCGTCTAGAAGTTGGAACGTCCGTTTTGATGAGACAGTCAAATCGTTTGGCTTTATCAAGAACGAGTATGAACCATGTGTTTACAAGAAAATCAGTGGGCCAGTCATAAAATTTTTGGTGTTGTATGTAGATGATATCTTACTCATTGGGAATGAGAAAGATGTGCTGCAAACAACAAAGACTTGGTTGTCTACTCAGTTTTCCATGAAGGACTTGGGAGAAGCTTCCTTTATTCTCGGTATAAAAATCTATAGAGATAGATCACAGAGATTAATAGGTATGTCTCAAGTTCAGTACATAGACAAAGTATTGAAACGGTTCAGTATGGAGGAATCTAAGAGAGGATTCCTGCCAATGAGACATGGGTTGATCCTCTCTAAATCAATGTGTCCTAACACTGAAGAAGAGAAGGATAGGATGTCTCGTATACCCTATGCATCTGCAATAGGGAGCATAATGTATGCTATGTTATGTACTAGACCTGATGTCGCATACGCTTTTAGCGTTACAAGTCGATTTCAATCAAACTTTAGTGAGAGTCACTGGTCTGCCGTGAAATCCATCCTTAAGTACTTGAAAAGGACTAAGGATTTATTTCTTGTATATGGCGGAAAGGGAGAACTGAAATTAGAAGGATACACCGACTCAAGCTTCCAGTCGGATGTAGACGACTTTAAATCCACGTCCGGATTCATATTCCGGTTAAATGGTGGTGCAGTAAGTTGGAAAAGTTCCAAACAGGAAACTACTGCCGACTCCACTTGTGAAGCGGAGTATATAGCTGCATCAGAGGCAGCGAAAGAAGGTGTGTGGATGAAAAACTTCATCCAAGAGTTGGATGTAGTGCCTAGCATTGCTGACCCGGTCGTTGTCTTCTGCGACAATAACGGAGCGATTGCACAATCAAAGGAACCAAGAGCTCATCAACGGTCAAAGCAAATCCTAAGAAGATTTCATCTAATTAGAGAAATCGTAGAAAGAGGCGACGTTATTGTGGAACGTGTACCCTCGGCAGAAAACGTAGTAGACCCGCTTACTAAACCTCTTAGCCAAAAGGTCTTTGAAGGACATCTCCAGGAGATGGGTCTTAAGGCAATGGGCAATTGGTTCTGAGGGCAAGTGGGAGATTGTTAGAGTAGTGCCCTAGAAGAGCCAAATAGTTTAGGCCTCTTTTAGTAAACTACTCTTATTAGCAGCAACTTGTGACATTAATGAAATAATAAATGTAACGTTTCATAGTCGTTTAATTCTATGTGGCCAATTCATCATATCTCATTCAAGTTTACTAATTGCATATTATAACTGTTTGTGTATGGATGAAACCCCAAGGTCACATTAAGCTACGGGACTTGACCTCGCATAGGGATGGAGGTTATGAAACAAGTCTCTATGGCGTGACCAAAACCAACTCCAAGTCGAAGAGTCTAATAAGCACGGGGGTGTTGACTTGACTCGTTTGAGACTTGCTCATACGACGTGCCTTTTAGAAAGGTTACTTTGTTTCATAAGTATTGAATGTAGAGACATTCACATGCGTATGGGGGTGCTTGTTAGGGAACAAGTACACTGAGGATCCCGATGGGGACACCTCAATGGGGTAAGGCTTTTATGCCTTAATGATGAGGTTGGTTCCCTGGTTATGGTAGTGTCTAAATGGGCTCCATTGATGCTCTGTGCATGACAAGGGCAATGTTTGATATGCGCCTAGAGATTCATGGGTTCCATGAATCTCGTTATGGTTGTATGTTGGCATTGTTCGAATCATGTATGGGGGCATATGAGAGGCCAACATAGAATCTATCGCTCGTCTAGAAGAACGAGTGAATCACCCATGAGTTCTATTGTAGCACATTTCACTTAAATCCTTGCGCAAGGTAGTGAGATCTAAATTAGGAAATGGGTTTCCTAGAGTGTTAGATCAAATGGAATTGCTATTAGAATAAATTCATAGCATTAGGACTAATAGGGTTCTATTATTCCCATGCCCTAGGTCCTAATCGGGGATTGTACGATAGAAGGATCTTATCTCACAGTATCCATGAGACTGAAAGGTTCATAGCATAAACTTCACCTGTTGGATGGGTGGTCATGAGCTAGTCACTAGACATCGATCATGATCTGTAGGTACTGATTAATTAAAATGAGTTATTAAACAGTGATTAATTGAAAGAGTTTAATTGAATCAACAAGATAAATTGTTATCTAAAATACCACGTTAAGAATGTGGGCCTATTACTATTCATTGGTGAACGTAAGGGGTCTCACAATGACTCGAATTGAACAACAAGATTATCTAAAGATCAATAGAGATTGATTGATAAGTTAAAAGAGTTTAATTTATGAGAGAGTAATTAATTAATAATTGTATTAATTAATTTATGCTTAATTGTTAAGCTATTGAGAATAGATGTTAAAGAGTTAACATTAATTTAAATAAGTGTATTTAAATTAATTGGACTTGAAATTTAATTAGGAGTAGTTAATTTTTAAAGTCCACAAATTTAATTAGATATTGGACTTGTGATTTAATTAATGTAATTAAATTAAGTCCACTAATTAAAATGAATATTGGGTTTTTAATTTAATTAAGTAGTAATTAAATATAAGCCCAAGACTGGCCCATAGGGTTTTTGACCTAGGGCTGAGTATTTAAGAAAGATAAGGGAGAGAAATCAAACATCGTTGTTTTTCTTCTTTTCTGCTTTCTCTCCAAGTCTCTCTTCTCTCTCATCTCTCAATATCGTATTGAGAACGCTATTAGATAATCAATATCTAATTAGTGTTCTAGTGTGCTAATTGAATAGTTGTTCAATTACGGGTCGTGGACTACCTTAGAGGAATTCCGCGTGGGATTCTTGGAAGAAGATCGGATAGAAGAGAAGCGGGTAGGTTTTGGAAAACCTTCTTGTCATCGCCATCAACTGGAAGCGAAAGAGGTATTTGATTCTTCTTCCGTTTAAATCGTAAATCTGAATCAAAGGCTGATCTTAATTGGAATTCCGATAAAACTTGTTTTATAATCCCTAAAAATTTTAATTTCCGTTGCGTTAGGGTTGACGAATTCCAACAGGTTGTAAGCCTTTGGGGTAATCCTTCCCCTTGCAATCGTTCGTTAGAAGTTGCCTTATTCATTTTGGTGTCTTTTGCTTTCTTTTATAGTACGTTTTTGTATGATTTATCAAAAATTTAAAATCATACTAGCATGGCTGCACTATGAATCAACATTTAGAGCTGAAAATTGCGCGTGTTTATTACACTCACATGCACTCAAAGGGGAAAGAGAACAAACAAAAGTGTACAGCATTCTTTTGCAATTAGAAAATACATGTAATTTTAACTTTTGGTTCAGAAAAAGCCATTCATCAACTTCTAATGACTCATAATATACTTAGATTTGTTACACTGAGAAAGTATTTGCCATATAGTGAAAATTCTTACATTATAAAAATGTTTCTGTAATTCTGTTATTAGGGCGATTTACATCTATAATCACCGAACTTAGGTGAGTCAACAAATTAGATTATCTAATAATAGGAATCATAGTATAGTTTCTGTGTTCTTACAAATATGTTCAACTTCCGAAAATATTCCCAAATATTCCTATTGAAATTGATTAGTAATGAAAATATTTGGATGTATAATTTGGTCATTCAATTTAAGAAATTAGGGTTGTTAACAAGAATTGACATATCTTAGAAAAGTTAAAAGAAACTACAATTTACACAAATAAGTTCAACAATATATTCACGGGTAGGGATGCATTTCGAGTCGAGTCGAGCTTGGTCAAAAAAAATCCAATTTGAGTTTGAGCTTGAAAATTATTTACTTAGCTTGAGCTTGTCAAACTTATTTTTTGGGAGTTTGAGTGTGGTTTGCCCTAATATCGAGTTGAGCTTGACTTGACAAACCGACAAATTTTTGTTGGACATTTTTTTGGCCTAATTGAAGAATAATATTAAATAATAACAAAGGTATTAAGATACATAATATATATAGTCACTAATATTTTTAAGTTTTTATATCATTATTAATAAATTATAATCATAATATATATATATATATATATATACTTGATATTTTAGCTTATGTATGAATATTATTAATTATATTATAATAAAACTATAAATCATGTGATTACATATAATATAAATTATTAACTAATATTTTATTAAGACATATATTTGATGGGGCTAAGTCATGCTCGGATCATCCCCGTACACGTGTCGAAACCTGGACGACTCGTTCAGATCAACTTGGAACACTTAGGATTAGACGCTCGAGAAGATGGGCTCGCGATAGTGGATCTGGCCCATCTCCCTAGAGCCTTGTTGCCCAAGGCCCGCCTACCAGAGTGCATCCTTCGAGCGGGGAGTCTTTCTCCAACTCCCGTCTGACGCCCGTAATATTGCCCTGCAGGAACTATCACCACTCAAGACTTGCGTCGCAGGCATAGGGTACTCCCTTGCTTGTTCCACGCTCGTGACCATCCTGACGCTCACCTCCCCCGCAGCGTTCACGTGATCATCGAAGCATATCTCATCCGCCAGGGTCCACCTCAGCAGGCCACAGGGCCTCTCCCAAGGGAACGAACGACCTCATGGCTGAAGCTTCATCCGAGAGTCCCAACGCTCGGACAGGACAATCAGGGAAATCCTTCCTCTCGAGTGTCCCGACGCTCGTGTAAGGTCATCTCTGGGAAGCGCCCTCAAGCGTCCTTACGCCCGTGTAACCCTCTCTGGGTATCCCGGAGCTCATACAGCTGTTGTGTAACTGCCACTGACACACAGGTAGTGCGCACACAAATACCTGACATCCACTAACACTTGTACGTAGGTATATTTCAGAGATGTCACTCTCACACCATTACACGTTGCCACGTGTCTAGGGCAACATTGGTTTGGGACCACACGGTCAAATTTACCAAACAGTCCTTGCCCTCAACCTATAAATATGGGAATTTACACTCATATTCCCTAAGTGATCCAAGTCATCCTCTACATAAGATATCGTACATTCATAACTGAGCATTTTCCCCCATTTTTACTCTGGTTTCTTCTTCCCAAGCTCCGTATACTCCACCATCTTTGCTTTCTGACTGCATTTTTCCCTTGGTGTTATCCTAGCTGGAAGAACCCACGCTCTTTGAAAACCCAGTTCCTGAGGTTTGGGTGTACTTTCTTAAAAATAAATCTGAGGTTTGGGTGTACTTTCTTAAAAATATTCCCTAAGTGATCCAAGTCATCTTTGCTTTCTGACTACATTTTCCCCTTGGTTTCCCCCTCAAATAAATCTTAAAGTGTTGGTGTTCTAATCCTTTTCCAGTTTCTGCACCATCAATATTTATGTTATTAATTAGTTATTATGGCATTTGATATTTAATATTTAATATTTTAAATTAAATATTTGAGTGAATAATTTATGAATATGTTTTTGTATTAGTAATATTATATGGATTAATGTATTATTGTAAAATAATATACTATTAATAAATATTATGAAACAAAATTTAGTAAGGATCACACATGTATTATAGATAATATATAATGTAGTATAAATTATTTTATGTATCTTGTAATTATATCAGATAAATTATTAATTAATATTTTATTAAGATACATACTTATGTAATTAATTATTTATCATAGTAGACTGAATCTATTTTTATTAAATTATTTATTTGGATAAATATTATATATTATCATAGTAGTATGTTAATAATATTGTATATAATGATATATTGTTGTAATTATTGAATTACAATATTATTAAATCATATTTATTGTCAAAATAAATAGATAAAAATATATAATATATCATATATCTAGTATTACTAAATTTTATAAATGTATATAAATTTACTGTTTATTTATATATATAATTATTAAACACTATATATATTTATATTTAGTATTTATAATTTATGTTTTATTTATTGTTGTTAGCATATAAATTAATTAATCATCAAATTATATATATAAAAATTATAATTTGAACAACTTTTTGTTCTCAATAATTTTTTATTTAATATTTATTAATATTTATTATTTTAATAATATTTTTTTCATTTCTTTATGATATAATTAATACATCATAGATCCGGCCACGTCGAGTTGTATAATTTTGAAAACTATAAATTGATGTAAGTATTAATTTATAAATTAATAAAATTAATATTTTTTTTTTAATTTTTAAATTTTGTGTTGTCATGATTTCGCCGATTTTTTCACGATGTCGCAAAGGTATTGAAAAAGTGGCCTCTGTTCCATTCCGACCGTCTAACCATGATACCAGGAACTTTATTCCCTTCTTTATAGTACTTCTGTTGTACCAACAGGTATACGGTCCGATCTACAAGTTCAATCTCGGCAAGAAACTGTTTGTTGTAATTAACTCCCCTTCTGTTGTTAAGAAAGGAAACAAATAATTAGGGATTTGATTATTATTTCATAGTTGACCTTCCCTAATTAATTAGCTGGCTCCTTTGTATATATGTTGTGGTTCTGTACCTTGTAAAGTGTAACACAATATACAGAAATTCAATACAAAGAAAATTCCCCAATTATGAAGTTCATAACTTCTAACATGGTATCAGAGCGGGTGATGATCCATTAATTGGATCGGAACCTTGCTCATCATCTACCCTCACCTCTTATACATCTCAGCCATGGCCGACAACATCAGTACGGCCAGTTCCGGCAAGGAATCACAACAGCCCGATGATTTCTTGACCACACAATTAGCAAGTATCCTCAGAAATCTGCAGCCCTAAATAGATACAAGTTAGTTTCAAATACCACAGCCCGTAAACATAAGCATCAAATTGAACCAATTCAATTTTTCCCTATGGTCCCGATTAATGAGAATGGCAATCAAGGGACGAGCGAAACTCAGTCACATCACCGGGACGCCTGCAGCTCCGGCGACCGATCACCCAACTTACCATAGGTGGGAGCAAACCGAATTGATAGTTTGTTCATGGATCTTAGAAAATATGGAACCAGACCTCATCACCAATTACGCCGAATATCCTTGGGCGAAGGCCTTATGGGATGCTCTGAAAGCAACATACGAGTCCAATAGAGACAAACTTCAAATATACGACCTCACCGTAAAGGCGAACAGTCTGAAACAAAGGACGGATTCTATCGAACAATTTTATAGCAATTTACAGCGCCTCTGGAGGGAGATTGAAATCCGTCAACCTAACCCAATGATTCACGAGAAATTCCCATGCCCTCCTTTTAATCCTAACTCTTCCTTTTTATTTAATAAGAATTGTAACCCCTCGTCCCATTTATGCATGTGTAATTATTCCCTTTGTAATAATGACAATGAGATAATCCCTGCTAAAGAAAATAAACAGGGGCTAATTTTTCAGGCTAATGTACACAGGGATAATAAAGAGTCTCGTAAGCTCTTTGATTGTAGGGCCACACACACTAGGACCTATGATCAGGGTGATTTAGCAAATTACACGGAGGGTGCAAAAATGTCAATTCAGAGTGCGAATGGTGGTATCTCTCAAGTTCACGGGGTGGGAACTGTTACTTTATCTCCCACACTCAAATCAAAAAATCGTATTTATGTGCCTAGTCTTTCGTGCAAATTATTATCCATCAGCCATGTCACGAAAGAATTAAATTGTATGGTCCTAATGTACCCCACTTTCTGCTTGTTACAGGATATTCAGTCGGGGAGAGTGATTGGGCGTGGTACTGAACATGATGGACTATGCTATGTGGATGAGATGGCTCAACACGGAACTGCAGCGCTCGCTCAAGGGATAGTGGAACGCCAACAGTGGTTATGGCACCGGCGGTTGGGACATCCGTCTTTAGGGTGTCTTCAGTGTCTGTTCCCTAGTATTTTTTCCCAAAATAGTCGATTGTCGTGTGAGACTTGTATTCTCTCAAAAAGTCATAGACAGAGTTTTTCATCTTCGTACTCTAGAGCTAAAGAAGTTTTTATTTGATACATTCTGATGTGTGGGGGCCTGCCCCAAATATTGGAGATCATGGTTTTAAATACTTTGTGCTTTTTATTGATAATTGCTCTCGGATGGTTTGGGTGTACTTTCTTAAAAATAAATCTGAGGTATCTTTAAAGTTTATGGAGTTCTTTAAAATGGTGCAAACACAGTATAAGTCCCATATTCAGATTCTTCGGTCCGATAATGGGGGAGAATTCATTAATTCCACAGTACTGCAACAGTTTTTTAAGGATCATGGGCTAATTCACCAAAACTCCTGTCCACATACCCCACAACAAAACGGAGTAGCTGAACGTAAGAATCGCCAACTCCTAGAGATGTCTAGATCCCTCATGCTTGAGTCTCATTACCCCAAACATCTTTGCCTGAAGCAGTGGCTACCTCGGTTTACTTAGTAAATCGCATACCCACCAGGGCCTTAAATCTGTTGGGAATAGTGCCCTTAAAGTAGATGTTTGCTTTACTAATTCCTTATTAAGTCACAAACAGTGTTTTTTGTAATTTTCAAACTCCTTAATGGGTGTATGCGTAATTATTTGACTAAGAGGGTCACGAGTTGTAGTTTCCAATACTCCCTTGGGGTGTAAATGTAATTAGCCCTATTTTTTTTGCTATATCAAAATATAATTGTTAAACATTTATATTTCTTCATTAATTAATTCTATTTCCTTGGCAGACAAGTTTATCATATATTATGATTTACCGATATAAGCTTTTCAAAAATTTAATATATCATTGTAGGATACGGATATTTAACATCACACAACTCAACTTTGTGATATTTTTAAAAATATTCCAATACCATAAATCTTATAAAATGGTGGTTTACATCATTCTAACTAATAATAAAAGAGTCTGCTTCGTATTAGTCCAAACAATATTGTTCCACCTAACTTCAGCAAACATTTGTGCTGTTAGAAATTAGAACTTCTCCCGATTATAAATATCCCCATCGGTTGTCCATCATTGAACAATACAAGTACTATTTTCTCCCAAAGAAAAGAAGAAAGAAGAAAAGCTAGCAAACAACAAAGAAATAACGAAACTATGGCCAACATAAGCATTAAGCAATTTTGCACTTTGATTCTCATCACGATGGTCGTCCTGAAGAGCGTCAAAGCATACGAAGGTTCACGCAACTTGTTGCAATTTGATGATCCAACGGGGGTGCCGAGGGTAGGGATGCGGCAATTCGGCTCAGGGATCATCGTGTAAATTCCGCCCCGTGTCCACCATCTCTAGCAGGGACTATCATGGTGATGTTGGCCATGATGGCGGCGACTGATCACTGGCGAAGATAATCACCATGAGGCCGACGAACAGCACTCCTACAAGAAGTTAATAACGCTCTTTCACGTTCTTTCGATTTATGTTTCCAATTTTTGTGAATTGTTCCCCTTACATAATGTTTCCATTTGAATAACGATCCAAATTCGGTGTGGACTGAAACCTTTTCAGTTTTTCTTTTTTTTTAGGGAAACCAGTCAGGGAGACCGTGAGATTTTTACCGAGGCTCCCACCTCATTTATTCAACCGGAACCAAGGAATCATACAAACCATTATCCACTTATTAGCAAGGGAAAATAAACAGAAATGCCCTATCCAAACAATGACAATACGAATCGAGGGCTTATACTTGAAACGACACCTAGAAACCTCAAAAGACACATCAAACTCAGGCTTCTTCTTAAAAAACAGGTCCCTGTTACTGTCCGAAAAAGAGAGAGCAATCACTGGCCACTTTTGGTGGCGTCCAGGCTCCCGAGCTTCAAAGCAAAGCTCATCACAGTAAGAGCTCGTATCATCGGCAGCGTCCTCAGGACGGTTCACAGTCTCCGAAAAGGTATGCACGGAGAAAAGTGAGAATTCCGGCTGTTCACAGGCGTAACCGTCAATTGCATAAGTAAGAGCTGGCCGCTCAAAGTGACTATCCTCCGTAGTGTTGCTGGGAACGTATGTATGCCTGTTATAAATCTGCACCACAAAACCAAAGCCACCCGTCTCACGCCAATTAAGAAACCAAAAGTAATTACAAAGACTGAGATTAACTAGATAGATAAGATTACCACTCCTCTTAATAGCCTCAAACTTATTAAATCTCTTACAATTGTTGGGAACCATTGCTCTGCCTCGCCTATTTAAAATGTTGTAGCTCCAGCTGCTCTCCTGCACACCGAAACACACACTACCTTCCTCAAAGCCGGAATTGAAGAAAAACTTATGAGCGAGCAAAATTAAACCATCAAAATTGTTATGAAAAACAGGGAGCTCACTATGTTTATGCAGACACTTTTGCTCCTTCCTCCCAATTTGCTTTTCCATGAGTTCATTGGTATATACGTCCCTCATCCCAAGATTGAATTCACAGAGAACCATCCCTTAGTTTTTATCCTGAAGTTCGGCAGCCCCCACTTGTCCACACGCATGAATCCCTTGACCTCTCGCATCAACGGTGAATTTAGAAATGAGCAACTCTGTTGTTCCTCTGCTCCTTTAGCTGCCAAGAAATCCGCCAATCCATTTCCTTCCTGGAAAATATGAGTCATTTTCACTCTCATCTGTCTTGTCTGCATGTAAAATCTTTGGGAAAAATGCAAAATCGGTATATCAACTCCAACGATTTAGCGTTTTCGGTACTTTAAATTTTCCGGTGAAAAAAAAAACCCACAACTATTAAAAAAATGCAAAAAAAAGCCAATTTTACCCAGAATAGCCATAACCCGCCGGATATTCGACCCGGATGCGCACATGGCTTGCCTGAGTCCATGCTGTCCAAAATGCCCGTCCACCTCAGCAAAAACCCGCCATGGTGTAATATATACATTATACATCAATTTTTTATAATTATCATATAAATATAATTAGTTTTATTATTAAAAAAAAATATATAACATTATATATAATATAAAATTATATAATATTGTAATAAATATATTCTATATATATACATATATATACACAATAAATTTTATAAATAGTATTTGATATATAGTTAACAAATTAGCATATTTAAATGACATTATACAACTTCTTTTTATGATTATAATAAAATATAATTATTTATATTATTAAAAAACTATATTTATATATATATGCTATAAATTTTATAAATAATATTTAATATGTACATAATGTATATTTTTTTGGAACAGTACATAATGCATATTAAACATATTAACAAATTTGTATGGTATTATAATATTATAAATAAAAAATATGAAAAAAAAACAAAAAAGAAAGGGAAGAACACGTCTTCTCCAACTTGTCCACCACCAACGGAGCTAGCTCCACCGCCCTCGACGGTTCAAATTCACCGCCTCCCTTCTCTTTGAGGCTCCACCACCACCAGAAACCAACCCCGTCGCCCCCCTCCTCAAATCCGGCGCCACCACCACCACCATCACCACCATCCATCTCTTCTACCCCCTTCCCCTTTCACCAAGTTCACCGCCTTTCCCCCTGGGTCTCCACCACCACCACCAGGCACCAACCCCGTCAAACTCCCTCTCCTCCCCGCCTTCTCTATACACACACAAAAACTCTCAAATCCAGATCTGAGATCTAGATCTGACAATAAGAGAAGTGGGATGAGCGGCGATGCGACGGATTTCAAGAGGGGGAAACGGTTGTTTGGCCAGATTGTGAAGCTGGGGAATTTAGGATGAACGGTCGCGTTTTCCTTCATAAGCCTTGGAATGTGAAGTTGTGTAATGTGCACAGTTGGTGGCGATGGAGCAGATCTGATTGCAGGCAAAGGAGGGCGGCGATGGTTGCCTTGGAACAAATCTTAGAGGGGGCGGCAGGGTGCGTGACAGATCTGATTTAGGAGGGTGAGTGATGGTTGCGTTTGCAGATTTGATATGGGAGGATGGGGTAATGGTGGGGGGTTTTTGAAGGAGGCAACCATGGCTATGCTATTCATGAGATGGTGGATGGTTGCGTTAGGGACAGGTTTAACAGAGGCGCTATGTGGATCTATCGATAGTTGCATTGTTGCTGGTGTGTGAGATATTAGGAACAAGATTAGCTGTAGATTGTAGTCATGAAGATTTCTATGGATAGAAGATACATCTCATTGCTTTGCACTTCTTCACAAAATCAAGCCGGATGCTGATTTTTCCTTTTTAAATTTTTGTTGTTTTTGCATATAAATTTTAAATTTTATTAAAAAAATTAATATACATTATTTTCAATTTTTTTGTTTTATATTTTTTTAATAATGTTCAATATTTATATATGTATATATATATATATATTATTTTAAGTTTTTTATTTTATGTATTTTTGAAATAAATGTAATATTATATATTAAATATATATATATATATATATTTAATTGACATGTAGCTTGGCAATTTTAATTTTTGTAATTACCTATATGTATTGACACCATGGCGGGTTTTTGCTGAGGTGGACGGGCATTTTGGACAGCATGGACTCAGGCAAGCCACGTGCGCATCCGGGTCGAATATCCGGCGGATTATGACTATTCTGGGCAAAATTGGCTTTTTTTTGCATTTTTTTAATAGTTGTGGGTTTTTTTTTTCACCGGAAAATTTAAAGTACCGAAAACGCTAAATCGTTGGAGTTGGTATACCGATTTTGCATTTTTCCCTTGATCAACATATTAAGTTCAACATTTCCAGATTGTCTTCTACGAACGATCGCCAGACACCAAGACAACCTGAGCATCAACTTCGATCCATAGGCGGGAGCATCCTATCTCAGCCACGATGGTAACCCCATGAACCAGAGCCGACAATTCAACCATGGTGTTAGTCACTTCCCCAATTCCACGTAAACGCATATAAAATGAGGCCCTGACAGTCTCTAATGACTCCTTCAACTCCCGCCATACCGGGATTCCCGCGAGAGGCTCCATCCGTATTCAATTTAAACCATCCTTGTTGGGGACGACACCACTTCACCATTATGATCTGGCATTTTCTTGGTTTTTCCAGGCGTACACCAAATACTTTAGCTATACGAATATCACCTGTCCAAACCTCGTGTTTCATCCTACTAGTAACACTCCATCGGCTCATGTATAAATTCACCTGCCGTATGATACTATATGTGGTAAACTTGCTACCCACGTGTTTAACCCTATTCCTTTCGACCCATATATACCAAAGGATGATGCAGGGGAGGGTAACACAAATGTGTTTTCTGCTCACAAAAACTGAAGAAGCTAGCCAACATTGAATCAGTCCCGTCACTGTAGTAACCGCCTCCATGTTTATCCCAAGCATATTCGAGTAATGCCTCTGGATTTCTTTTGCTTTATTGCTGGTCACGAATAGATGCTCTCGTGTTTCGAATTGAGAGCAACATTGGCACTTTGACGAGAAAGTGATGCCCTTCCTATGAATTCTCTCATCAACCGGAATCCAGTCGTTGAAGAGTCGCCATAAGAAAATCGTTATTGTCGGAGTCAGGTCAATCCCCCAAATCCTTTGGAAGAGCAGCAACGGCTCTCTTCTTTTCCTTATCTTCCGCCAACAAGATTTGAAAGAGAACAAGCCATCTTCATTTGCTGTCCAAATGGGGATGTCATCTGTCATATCATCGAAAGGGATCTTAGAGATCTTAGCTGCAGCTTCGGACCCCACAACATCTACAAGTCTGCCCTCATCCCAGATCCCATTTGTCCAAAAATGCTTAACTTTGTCATGAGAATTTTTTTCCACTCCTGCGATCGGTTGCTACTATTCAACTGCCCATTTATCGTACCAAAACGAGAGTTCGCCTCTACCAATAGACCAGTATGTTTCCTGTTCCGTCTGCTCTCTAACCCCGCATATCCGTCTCTAAGTTGGGGAATGGTATTTCGTAACTGGGGCTAAATTGGGATGAGACCCTTGGCAATATATGTTCCTCATGTAAGAGTTAAGACGCCCAGAGAGCATTGCTCGTTCTAAACCGCCACTAGAGCTTCTGCAAGAAGGCTGAAATTGAATCCTAAATATCTCTAACCCCCAAGCTACCTTCAGAAGTAGGGTAGCACACCTTTTTCCAAGTCGCCCAATGTATTTTCCTTTTCTCCATGGTGGAGCCCAAAAAAAACCTATTAAACATCCTTTCTAAGGCCATAATAACTGATTTTGGCGGATTTAGGATCTGAAAAGGGGAAAATACCTCAGGACCCCCCTGTGATTTTAAAAATTTTCAATTAACCCCCCTGTAAAATGGAAATTGTCTAAGCCACACCCTGTGAAATTTTTTAAAGGGCACGTTGCTACCTTAATACATCACGTGATATTCACGCAGAGAATTGTGAGAGTGGTATACCGATTTTTTTAATATAAAGGACATGAATTACCAAAATTACCCTTATATTATACTGATATAATTGAGCTTCTTCTTCCTTTACTCTTATACAGTGGGACGCCATTTTTCTTGCAGCTTGAAGATTGGAGGTGAGGATTTCGGCCATGGGGTCTTCTTCCAACAGTCGGCAACCTGAAAATGGGCGTTCGTCGATTTGAGGTATGGTAGTACGCCTTTCTGCAAATGCCCAGCAAAGTGTGATATCAAGGTTGTTGAATCCAAAGAAAAAGCTTCCAAGGGCCAGCTCTATTACTGTTAGGCATGGGAAGGAGTATCCATGCCTATGCAATGAAGTTCATGGGTGATCTTGGCCTCTATCTTGCAAATTCTTTAATAAGTTTCTATGCAAAATGTGGAAGCATGGAAGATAGTCTGCAGGTGTTTGATAAAATGCGTGAGAGAAACATAGTATCTTGGAATGCTGTGATATGCGGGTATGCACAAAACGGACAAGGAAATGGTGCAATAGAAATGTATGAAAAGATGAACCTAATGGGCGTTAAACCAAATAGTGTTACTATTCTCGGTTTGCTGTTAGCCTGCACTCATGCCGGCCTCATTGGTGAAGGCTATAGATATTTCAATCAGGCAAGAAATGAGAACCCAAGCCTAGTAAAAGCAGAGCACTATGCCTGCATGATCGACTTACTATCACGTTCAGGACGATTTCAGGAAGCTGAGAGGTTTCTCAACGATTTGCCTTTTGAACCTGGAGTAGGGTTTTGGAAGGCATTGCTTGGAGGGTGTCATACACATGCAAATTTCAAATTGGGGTAAGTTGCAGCAAGAAAAATCCTGGAGTTGGATCCTCAAGACGTGTCGTCTTATGTAATGCTTTCTAATGCACATTCTGCTGCAGGAAGGTGGCAGAGTGTATTGGATGTAAGGCTGAAGATGAAAGAGAAAAGATTGAGCAGGATTCCTGGCAGCAGTTGGATAGAAATTTTAGGATTAATTTTTATGCACTTCAATTCAAAAAGGAGAGAGAGAGAGAGTTGATAACACAACCATGAAAAGATTAAACTAATAGCAATACAATTAAACAAAAGTCTCTATATAAATCGGGCAATTATCATATCTGAAGCTCCAACATCTAAAATGAAACAAAGCTTGTTCTTCATTTGAATACGAAATTCTACGTGCCTTTAGTCCAACTCTTGAACAAAAAAAGCATAAACACAAAACTGAAGCTCTTGCCGCTTATACGATTAAGCTGCTTTGGATTATATGATTCCAATTTTGTTAGCAACGTCCAAAGCATCGTAATCAGGCGTTAGCCTAACATAATCCTTCTTAGTCCCATCCGGCCTGAAAAATGATAATAAATCAATAGAATGACCAGGTAAAATAAAAAATCTGAATTCATGCTAGAGGTCAAAGGATGCTCACAGGATGAGAGTATTCACTTTCTTGGTTTGAATATCGTACATTTTCTTCACAGCATCCTTGATCTTCTTTTTATCAGCACGAATATCTACGATGAAAAGGGCAATGAACCATTGTACCCCCGCTGATTATTGTGATAAGATTGAATACGACAAAGATGAATCAGCAATTACTAAGACTCGCAACCAAAACAACAGTTAATCATATCATAATAGCAGAACAACAGTTAGTCTCCATCCTCAACTTATGGTCATTTGACTCTAGTATTCATTTCCACTGGACTAGGAGCTCATAATTACTGTATCCGTATGCAGTTAGTGGGTTTAATAATAGCAGAAAGGTTACAACAAGCATAGGAAGAAAACGGTCAATCTTAAAATTCAGGTCTTCTCAAAACTCCCCTTGCATACTTCGACACTTTCACATATTGGCACCAAAATTACACCGTTCTTATGTCAGCTAGATTTAATCGAAGATCTGCTAAATCTCAGATCTGCTAAAATCTCACGGTTCTTATGCACTTCACTTCAACTGTAAATCTCAGATCTGCTAAATCTAAATCCAAATTTATTCACTGATTACAGCTTATTCGAGATAGTATAAACTACTGATTAATCCTACTCCACTCCAACCCTAACACATAACACATAAAACTGAGATAGATTAGAACAGCGGCGTACCTTTAGCTTGTGTTTGAAGGGTTTGTGTTTGAGTGGGAAATTTCTAAAAATTTCAACTAAGCTGTCAGCTTGTTCATCCGCTGAGTAAGGGCAATTTATGAAAGGGTAAATTTGTCTTTTCAAAGCTAAAATCAATTAAAAATTCACGCGGGAGGCAGTGAGCCTTTTTTGAAAAAACATAAGGTGTTTCATTGGGAATTGTTATTTTTCAGGGGGGTATTTTGCCAATTTTCAAAATCACAGGGGGCTAAAATGTTATTAACTCATCTGAAAAGTATGCATAGGAATGATTTGATAAGTTGTAGTCTTCCTCTGTGTGATAATCGAACACTCTCCCAACCACTTAACCGGGACTCAATCTTGTCAAAACATCATCTAGGAAGATCTTTCGACACCTGCCCCTATGTAACATGGTTCGCCGGAACGGTCGCGGGGAACGGAACGGAGGCCACCGTTCCAGTTCCGTTGCAATGACGCGGAACGGTCGCGGCAAAAACGCGGCCACTTACCAAAAAGATGTATAAAATCCAAAAAAATTGTTTTAAAACTCATTTTAATTTGTGATTTATTAGAATCAATTAGTATTATATTTAGATTTGTTATATTTACTCAAATAAGAGATTGCACATATTCTTATAATGACTACCGAACCATACAATAAACATAGTTGTGTCAATGTTTACTACAAAAGAAAAGTTGTTCAACATACTACACCATGAATGTTGAAATAGATATATAATAATACATTATTTATTAATAATAAGTGAAATGACGAGGGGGTAGAACATTGAAATTGTCTCTATCTTCTGAGGAGTTTCAAAGTTGACGCTGCATATATTCCCTTATATTAGGATAAGATGGTTGTGCGTACGGAATGTGATCACCACCATGACCATAATATCCAAATCCTCGGTACTCTATGCTGCTACCACTACTACCTGAAGATCCATGTGGCATCCCAAAAGATCCATACGATGACCTCCCATATCCCCCACTAAATGATAATGGTTCCAAATATCGATTGTAGTAGGAGAACCCTTGATCAAAGTTACGATGTGTTCTATCATCTATATCGTACGTGGGATGAATAATTATAATGGAGTCCACTTGAACCTCCATGACCTTCCACTCACACGTGCAATATGTTGTTTCAATCTTGTGATTCCTCCGGTAATAACTTTATTGCAAAATTTACATTTTACATTCTTACGACCTTCACCGATAGGTTCACAAAACTCCCAACCGATATCACGCTTCGGAGGCACCTAACTGTTAATAATATCATGTACGCAACATCATTAACTAATATAAAAAAAAAAAAATCAAATAAAATTATATGGTGGAATTAGTAAAAGATATGTATTCAAATTAAAATTAAATGGTAGAATTTAGTATAGATATCGGCTAACATCAAAGAATATGGTGGAATTAGTAAAAAAAAAAAAAGTTTCTTCACTTTTTTTCCGTTCCGTTCCGTTCCGTGGCGTTATAACGCAACGGAATGCCGTTCCAAAGCACACATAACGGCGTTCCAGGTGAGTTCACGTTCCATACCGGAACAACGGAACGGAGGCTTCTGTTCCCGTTCCGGAACGGCCGTTCCGCCCGTTCCGGTGCCGTTCCGGCGAACCATGCATGCTATGTAATGGTGCTC
Organism: Lantana camara; assembly: GCA_037501455.1. Lineage (NCBI taxonomy): Eukaryota > Viridiplantae > Streptophyta > Magnoliopsida > Lamiales > Verbenaceae > Lantana > Lantana camara. Next base: position 92,283,449 of record CM074857.1, on the reverse strand, counting down.
TAAGATACTTGATCAGTAAGGATTCTCTTCTAAAACCTAGCAGCTCTCTAACTGCAGAAGCGGCTTCGTTTGAGTTGTTACCCACCATGCACGAACTCTTGTTGCTATTAACTTTTTGTCCCGAAAGAGATTCGTACATATCCAAAACTTCCTTAACGGTAGTGAGAGCTTCCTGCCTACTATTTGAGAAAATAATAGTGTCGTCCGCGTATGCTAAGTGAGCTATTGTAACCAAAGTTGGTGTCTTGAACCTGCAAAACTTATTCTCGACCATGCATCTATCAAGTGCAATTGACAAAAAATCTGCGGAAATAACGAAAAGAGAAGGGGAGAGAGGGTCACCTTGTCGCAGGCCTCTCATTGACCTGAAGCAACCCGTAGCTGCACCGTTCACCAAGACAGAAAACCAGCAATTCCTTATACATTCTTGAACCCTTTCAATCCACACTTCAGGGAAGCCTTTTCGTCGAAGAATATTCAAGAGGAAATTCCATTCGATTCGGTCATAAGTTTTTTCCATATCTAACTTAAGAATGACGTTTTTCTTTTTTCCACGAGAGTCTAAAGAATGTATCATCTCCTGTGCCAAAAGAATATTATCACTAATGAGTCTACCCTGCACGAAACCACTCTGATTAGGCAAGACAACTTTGGGGAGGAGCAAAGCAAGCCTGTTGTTCATAATTTTAGTGATAATCTTATTCTTCACATTGCACAGTGAGACGGGTTCTCTTTTTTCGGGATCAAAATAACCGTAGTGGCTGTGTAAGACTTATGAAGTTTGGCCCCTGCAAAAAAAACCAAAACAGCCTCCCAAACGTCATTGCCAATTATGCTCAAGAAACTTTGATAAAATCTTGCCCTAAAACCATCAGGGCCTACAGCCCCGTTCGGGCTAATTTCAAACACTGCTTTTCGTACTTCTTCCAAGGACGATTCACACATCAAATTTAAACCATCTTCCTAAGTTAGAACTTGTGGAACAATCTGGAGGTGATGGTTTAGAGAGGAGCGGTTTCTATCTGAAGTCATTATCTTCTCAAAGTAATCATTTGCAGACTGTCGAAGAGCAGATAGGTCCGTGATGTTCTCTTGGCAATTTCTAATCGATCTTATCTGCGCTTTAAACCGTTTTCTCTTGACTAGGGAATGGAAATTTTTTGTGTTCCTCTCGCCCTCCTCTATCCAACGATAAGCAGCCTTTTGCCTCCAATAATCTTCTTCCATTGACGTCATCCTATTGCACAGCGTAATTTTTTGTTGAGATCGGTCAAGTTGGTCTCAGTTGGGTTGTTGTCGTACACTCTCTAGACTTTCACCACTTCTTTTTTTGCTTCGCCGACTCTATCAAAAATGTTCCCAAATTCGTTTATGTTCCAAAACTTGAGTGCCTTCTTTAACTGACACAGTTTGATGTGCAACCTCCACAGCCCTTTACCGTCATCTGTTCTCTCCAACTGTCCGAAACTAGCTTCTCAATGTTAGGGTATCGTAGCCACATATCCTGAAAACGAAAAGAGGGAATCGGTTTTTGCATGTTATCCTCACAAAAGATCAGAAGCGGGCAGTGATCAGAGTTACCCCGAGCTAGGTGCTTAACGTGTACCTTCTGGAACTGTTCTACCCAATGCTTATTGATAAGGACTCTATCAAATCTTTGTCTCATATCACCCTTAGCCCAAGTAAAGTCAGCTCCTTCAAAGCTCGGTTAAATTAAATTGCAATCTTGAATGAATTCATTAAACTCTCCTATAACTTGCATGTCTGGGTGGTTTCCACCTCTCCTTTCCTCAACCTATGTAATTATGTTGAAATCCCCCCCTAACAACCATGGTTCCAAGATTGAAACCTTTTCAGTTCCTTGATTTGTGGTCTGCTATTACTGTCATAGCTCTATTGAAGGTGAATTTATTTGTGGTGTTGTCATGCATTTGATGTGATATGGTTGTCTTTCTAGTTATGTAAATACAACAATAAAGTTATTATCAGTTTATAGTAGTTTCTATCTGTTATTGACAAAAAGTATTATTTTGCAGGAATAGGTGATGGATTGAAATCCTCACAAAGAAAGACTAAAAGTTCATGATAGATCCTTTGGAACCATAGCGGGACAAACACTTTGTTATTGACAAAATGGGATCTCGTATTCATGCATAAATTATCACTTTTCTAACAATGATTTGCAGGATTAAAACAACAAGGTTAGTCTTGTCTTTTTAAAGTCAACTAAAAGAAAAATAGTTATTGGAAGCTAAGGTCAGCAGAAAGGAAATATAGCTGTTGGAAGTGGCCTTGGGAACCTCACCAATTTGGATTCAAATTACAAAAAGCAACGACTATTTTGATGGGCATATATAGAGAGATCAAGATGCTGCCTAAAAAACGGATTCTTTTTACAAGTTCTCTTGTACAAACTATTTTGTGTTTACACCTTTTAGAGTTTGTGTGTTTGCTCTTGGTGGGTAGCTTTTGTAAGGAGACTTGGGTATCCTGGAGCTGGACTGATTTGTACCAGGCTTTGTTATAGCAGGTTTCAGTCAGCTCTGGATTTGTTGTATCTTGTTACTCTCTCGTATTAAAAGTGTTGGCTTAAAAAATCCTAAGTTTGATAACTTAGTTAGAGGATTAATCTCTTTAGCTCGTGTTTTACACAACTTTAGGGGTCAAACCTCTCTAAACTCCTTGTCCTATTGTTCTCCATTTCTTGTATTTTGATTGAGACTTGTTTTGGTTGATGCCTGTGCTTGTACAAGTAAGCTGATCTAGCTTTTTATCTATTTTGCATTAACTGAACTTGTTAAAGTTCAAGACTGAGCTGGATTTGCATCATACCAATTCTGCGTAACCTAAGCTTGTTAAGGTCTGAGGTTGATAGTATACATGTTAATGTTCTAACCTCCTCTGCTAAGATGATCTAGCTTTCCATTCATGAACATTAACTGAACTTGTAAAGTTCAAAGATTGAGCCCTTGACATTGAATGAGACTTATCTCATCTATGGTTATGATATGAGTTCAAAGCATATATACTTGAATTGTGCAGCTTATAGCATGAACACTTGAACTCAAGATTGAGTCTGTGCAACATCCAAAAGATTTCAATTGAAATTGAAAAAGAATAATCCACCCCCCTCTTTTGTTCCACACTATCATGTATTAACTATATAATTAGTACATTAAAAATGAATTAAACATCTGAAAAAAGTATTAGGATCCTTGGGAATAAACAAGGATGTAAATGTTATCTCATTAAGAATTATTACCTCGATTTATGGGGAAAAAGAAGTAATTAAACAATAATGAGGAAACAGGAAACATATACGTGTAAATTGATACTACGTGATCTTCGAACTAAGGACAACGGGAAATTGCAAATTACAAGGAATAAATTACCCTATACAAGATTGTTGTAGGATTTCTTCCTTGGTAAATATTAGGGGCAATTTGGCGACATGGGTTAATTGTAAGCGGTTAAAGAGTTTTTTTTTATCCAGGATAATAGCTTGGGTTTAAATCACTCTAACCACTTGAGTTTTCCTAGGTCATGTTAAAAAGAAAATTATTAGGGGCAATTTATAATTAGTTTTCCTAGGTCATGTTACTTCTTTTCAAATCCAGAAAGGACAGAGAACCGGCAATCTTATATGCGGAAACCCTCGACTTTGGGTGTGAGTTTGAAATTGGGGTGGGACGGGATAAAGAACTTGGACAATGTTGTCGATGATGAGTCAAATCGGTCACAATGAGTATATTTCTCATGAAAATTTTAAAAATAACAAAATTCGTGTCAGGCTATTTGTATGATCACTATAAGAAATCCTACGAATTTCGCGGGAGGACCCGTCAAAATTCTCTTGAAATTTCGTTGGAAAAGGATGATCTCGACAGAATTTTTAGGGAGTTCCGACGGGTGCCCACCCATAGGAAACTAATGCTTCCCTTTTATTTATTGATGCGTCAAAACGTCATATCACATGGAATTTATTGGGATCTGTACGCAGTTCCCCTTGGAACACATGGGTGGTGCTAGGTGATTTTAATGAACTTTGCATGTTGATGAGAAGAGTGGAGGTAGGCATAGACCCGCATATCAAATTAGGGCTTTCCGGAACTGGTTTTATTGGGGATAATTTTACATGGTCTAAGAACAGTCTAGCTCCAAGCATGATTGATGAAAGATTAGATAGAGTTGTGGGTAATAGAGGCTAGAAGGAGATGCTCCCTGACTATTCGGTTCATCATGTCCCTTCTAACACTTCCGATCACTCTCTAATTCTTCTCCAACTTATTTCGAGTGAAACCATGCCATTCTGGGACGTGTTAATGGTTCTTTTAAATTCGAGGCGGGGTGGTTATGTGATAGCGAGTGTGAAGGCATTGTGAAAGCATGTTGGTCTTCTCAAATGACTTGTAACAAAGAATTTTTTGTTTGGAGGAAAATAAACTCATGTCAGGAGGAACTCTCAGCGTGAAGTATCGAGAAGTTTGTGAACCCCAAAAAACGAATAAGGAAACTTGAAGAAAAATCGAAAAAAAAAAAAAAAAATCGCAAGGGAGCCTTTATAGTGGAAAGTAAATTAATAGAAAAGAATCTAAAGGCAGAAATATCAGAGTGGTATGCTAAAGGACAAACGGGGTGGAGACAGATGGTTAAAGCTCTGAGAGAAGGGGATAGAAGTACGACATATTTCTTTTCTAGAGCTAAAAATAGGGAAAAGAAAATTAGAATTTCTAAAGTGACGGATGGGGATGGAGACGAACGTACCAAACCAGAGGAGATGCAGTCTATAGTGCAGAATTATTTTGACGAAATCTTTAAGTCCAATATGACTCCGGTCAAGGAAAGTGACCGATTGATGAACGATCAACTTCTCGCGCCTTGTACCGTTATGAAAATTGATAAGACATTGAAATCCATGTTCCCCCTAAAGGCCCCTGCACCAGACAGTATGCCTCCTCTTTTCTTTCAAACATTCTGGATTTTTATTAAACAAGATATTGTGAACTGTACTCTAAATTTTCTAAACTTTGGTTGAGTAAAAAAATGTATGTATGCTACAAATATTGTTTAAATTTTAAAATGTCAAAATCCTATTAGCATGTCTTAACTCAGACCAATTAGCCAATGCAACTTTGTGTATAAAATTGCTTCGCAGGCCATTTCCAATCGACTCAAACCTGTTTTGAAAAATATTATCTTCCCCCTTCAAAATACCTTCGTTCTGGGGAGGTTGACTACCATGATAATGTTTTTTGTGCTTTTAAATTAAATCATTTTATTAAGAACAGAAACCAAGGAAAAGGGCGCGTTCTCGCCCTCCAGCTGTAATTGAGTAAGGCTTATAATAGAGTGGAGTGGTGATTTCTGAAATGTACTATGTTATGGTTAGGTTTGCATTCTGATTTTGTTGCTTTAATCCTTTGTTGTATTTCTTCGGTTGGTTATTCATTCAAAAATTTAAGTAGGGAGGTTAGGGCACAAGTTAGATAGTGTGCTTGGGAAAGATTTAAAAATTGGGCCAATAGTTTGTGAGTTTTAGAAACGGTTGAGCAAAAAAATTTAAGTATGGAGGTTGGGCTTAAGGATTTTGAGCTTAAAAATGTGATAAGTGAGAAAAAATTAAATGGGGAGTTTGGGCCTGAGGGAAAAATGGGCGTGGGTAAAATTTATAAGTGTGCTTACTACCAATCCGAACCCAACCATGCGTGGCTCATAGATTCCGAGCTACAGATCACATGACTAATATGGTCCGGGATATCCAACTTTCCACCTTTTCCTGAAAAATAGTTGTAATAAATGCAAATGGTTCTTCTCATCTAGTTACCGAAGCAGAGCAGGGAAAATTACATTGTCAAATAACCTGAATTTATGACACTGTCCTATTCTGCCTGCTCTTATGATGAAATTATTTTCAATGAGTCATATTACCAAAAGAATTATATTATAATGTGCTGATGTACCCATCTTTTTGCCTCTTATAGGATATTCATACCGGGGCAATCATTGGGCGTGATACTGAGAGAGATGGGTTATACTACATCACAAACATGTCACATACAGGATCGAGCTCCTTAGCTCATGACAAAAGTGATAAGCAGTTGTGGTTATGGTGACGGTTCGGACATCCTTCTTTTCAATACATGAAACAACTATTCTCAAATTTATTTTCTGCATCCAGTACTTTACATTATATTGTGGAACATATGTACAAGCCAAAAGTCACCGACCACGTTTTCAAGTTCGATGAATAAAATAGATGTTCCTTTTGCATTAATACATTCTGACATATGGGGATCAGTTCCTACTCATGTTTCTTCTAGTGTGGTTTATACTGTTCGTTGATGATTGCACAAGATTTACGTGGATTTATATCTTGAACCACAAATTTGATGTCCCAAAAACGGTAAAGAAATTCTTCCAGATGATTCAAACCCAGTTCTCCGTGATAATCACAGTTTTTTGTTCTAATGATTGAGGTGAATACATCAACCAAACATCTAGGAACTTTTCTTTCAGAATGGGGTTATTCAAGAAACCACATGTACACACACCCTTTAACAAAACGGGGTTGTTGAATGAAAAAATCGTTATGTTCTGGAAAGTGCTCGAGTTTTTCTTTTCGAAGCCCACTTACCCAACAAATAATAGGTTGACGCCGTCTCTACGACCATCTATTTTATGAATCGGTTGCCCATTCGGGCCCTGAATATGGATACCCTCTTGACACACTGAGGCGATTTCACTCCATTCCATCTATCCTTCTACTACCACCATAAATATTCGGATGTATTGCCTTTGTCCATGCTCCAAAATAATTGCACTCCGAACTAGACCCTTGTGCTATCCGTTGTGTCTTTCTTAGCTTTAACCCTACTAAAAAAGTGTATCACTGTTATGATACAACTGAGAACAGTCACTACATCACCATGGATATGGACTTCTTGGAGACAGAGTATTATTTCAAAATGACTTCCAATTCATTCCTTGAAGGGAAGACAAGGAATGGAGGCACGAATTGGATGTGCGAAGGGCTGGAACCACTGAATGAATATACATCTTAGATTGTTGAATCTTCTTAGGCTGAAGAACCCACTGAAGCCCCATCTCTATGTTCCACCTCAGGCACCAACTATCCCCGAGGTTAGTAACTTTGACTCATCTATTTCCATACGTAGTACTTATTACTTACCTACCCCCCGCCTCCGGAAGCAACAAAGATGTTCCACCAAATAGATACAACTCAGATAGGGGGAGTAACTCTCGGTATCCTATGTTTCATCACATTGCTGCTGATTCTTGTCCACACTTTCGAGCTTTTATCCACGCTCTACACTTCCATAGGGTCCCCAATACCGTTAAAGAAGCCCTTAATGATTCATTGTGGAAACAAGCAATGGAAGATGAAATTAAAGCACTAGATAAAAATGACACATGAGAAGTCTGTCCATTGTCGGCAGGAAAAAAACCAGTCGGATGCAAATAGGTTTATAGCATCAAACACAAGATGGATGATACAATTGAGAAATACAAGGCCAAATTGGTGTAAAGGGTACTCACTAACATATGGGATTAACTACATGGAGACTTTCTCCCCCGTGATAAAATTGGACACTATCAGGATTCTATTATTCGTAGCAGCCAACTTTGGATGGCCTCCGTACCAATTCGATGTGAAGAATGTCTTCTTATACGGGGATCTTGAGGAAGAAGTCTACATTGTAGCACCCGGAACGCTAGGTAGCCACATCCCCCGCACTATAGTTCAATTCACATATGAAATGGAAAATCCATACATGAACCAATGCTATAGCGAACGGGAGACAATAATAAAAAACGACAATAGCTAGGCGGGACTAACCCCAAACCAAACATTCCATTCATAATATTAAGAGCGGAAGCATGAACTTTCATTATCAATTACCAAGTATCCAAAAGCATGCGATCTTCTAAATACATATCAATACATTATCATCTCCAAAATTTCATAAATATACTAATACTCCATAGGCATCAACAACATATATCAATATCATGAAGGTAATAACATGAGGTGAAGTGTGCTAGACCCAAATTAAAGACAAGACTTGACTCTAATTCTCGCCTAGCACGCACCTGCAAAACCTGAAAGGTGGAGACATCATTCTACAAAAGACTGAGTGAGGGGTATATAATTATAAACGCATATACATGCAAGTTATAATCTCGGGTAATGTTTTGTGAAAGTAACAGTATGATTCAAGGATTAAGATATAATATATCGCCCGAGGTTACAACTATCAAGTTTAACATTTATTATAGTTTCAATCAATCAGTGGCCCGGCGAGTGAGGGCAAGTCTCCAACCTTTACTCCGAAAGTGAACAATCATGAAAATCAAGTTTCAATTCAATGGTGATCATGCAATTATTACAGTGCACAATTAGCAATTTCATGAACCTTTCTTCCTCCGGTTAATGGTGGGTTTGCAAGGCCCAACCATCCAATTATGGTGTCCGTCGGGAACATGACTCCCACGCACGGGATTCCTTCCTCCACCAAACCTCCTGGTGGATTCAAGGGGTCATCCCAAATTGGTGAGGATAGTGCAAGAGTTACCCGTCAGCCCTTGCTTTCCCGGTTGGCTCAATACACTACCCTCGGGCCCACAGTGCAATATAATTTACTCGCCAAAACGATCATTTCGGTACAATCAATTGAGGTTTGAAAGAACTTATAGATATATATACATTTTGGCCGAAAGGTCACATAGGGGTTATAAGGGTTCTATATATCTAGAAATTAAACCTCACCTGTGTGAACAAAAGAAACAAGGATACATCTCACGGGGCCTGCTCCTCGTCACCAGGAAGCTGGTCTGTGCAAGAAAGACAATTGTCCGTGAGACACGACTCAAATGAACCAATTAGGACGAACGACTTAATCATGAACAATATGACATGTGTTGACAATTTATGGAATGATATGATCATAATCATGCATAAATGAGTATATATGAGCATGTATCGATCAATTAAAGGTTTAGGAAAAAGAATTAGAAATTCTCAAATTCATGTAGAAAGTTTTTGCCATGATCAGAGACTTGGGAACGGCCGTTCCGACCTGCAGTTCAAAATGGGAACGGCCGTTTCCAACTCCTCGATTCAATCCCGCTCGTCTGTAAGTTTTTGGAAAATTTGGGGGTTGGGAACGGCCGTTCCGGCCAGTAGTTCAAAATGGGAACGACCCTTCCCAGCCTCGCACCAGCTTTTCAAAATGGATGGGAACGGCCCTTCCCAGAATGAACTGGGACCGGAAGGGCCGTTCCCGTTACGCAGCAGAGGTAGAAAACAGAGCAGAACAGGGGAGTTCAAACCAAATTCCACAAACCATCAAACACCCAAAATTCAATCTCCAAATGATATAAATAATGTAATACACAATCTAGCATGCTTATAGATCAATAAAATCCAATAAAAACACATTATCCAAGCTTTGATCAACAAGAATCAACATCTCAAACCCATATATCAACTTATGCTCCAAGTTCATAACCTTCATGATAGAGGCATCAAATTCAAGCTATAAACATGTAGTCATGTCTCCAACAACAAATAATCCAATTATCCAATAGATTTATAAGCCCTAGCCTCACATATTCAATCAAGGATTTCATACAAAATCTCCATCTTACCTTGAAATGAAAAAGAGATGAAAAGAGATGGATGAATATGATGATCAAGCCTCAAAGTTCACAAATTCTCCAAAATATTAGCTTGAATTGATGAAATCCCTTTCTCTCCACTTGGGGTTTTGATCGATTAAAAATGGAAGCAAAGGAGCCAAGTGTATGTATGTCTTGTATGTTGGAAGAAAAATGAGAAGAGATGCACTACGTAATGCTGCAATATAAGAGATGAAATGCTTCAATTTGCTATTAAATCCTCCAAGTTATTAAGTTATGCAATTGAGTCCTATCTCATAATAAATGATCAATTTGGTCCAATGCAATATTCATGCAATTTAATCCACAAATTTGAAAGAATGATCAAATAAGGACATATAGGCAATTAAGTCACGTTCGGGAATTAGTTCACATATCAATCAAATTCAACTTATGCAATAGTTATCAATTTGATATGAATTTCATAAAAACATTTGAAATATAATTTTATAAATTTTATGTTATGAATGTAGAATTTGAAGAAATGAACAAGTTAAAATAAATTCTAACTCTCAAAACTCACACGTGGCGTATTTACCTGAAAGGCCGCAAGCTGGGGCGTTACATACATGGACTTTTCACCCGGATTCGAGAATCATGGAAGTCAGCACACGGTGTTCTGATAGAGACGGTCACTCTGTGGGCTCAAGCAATCACCCAAAGCCTGGTTTGAGAAGTTCACCATGGCTATGAACAAATATAGGTACAGTCAGAGCAACTCTGATCACTCCTTGTTTATCAAAAGGAAGGACAACCTCATCACCTTACTTATCATCTATGTCGATGGTATGGTGATAACTAGAAACGACATCGAGGAGATAGCAACCTTCATGGGAACCGGTCATAAGAATTCGAAATGAAAGATCTAGGGGGATTAAGGTACTTTGTTGGCATCGAAGTGATGAGATCAGACAAAGGCATCTTCATCTCAAAAAGAAATATATACTTGATCTCTTGACAGAAGTTGGGCTACTTGCACCAACCAATACCCCGATGGTTTAGAATCATCAGTTGGGAATATTCCAAGTCCAAATGCCTTCTGACAAAGACATGTATCAAAGACATATGGATAAACTGATTTACATGGCTCATATAAGACCAGATATTGCCTATGTTATTGGAGTTATAAGTCAGTTCATACATAACCTTGGTAGAGAACACATGGATGCAGTTATGAGAATTTTGAGATAATCTCGGGAAAGGGACTCATGTTTACCAAGAATGGACACACCCGAATCACCGCCTACACTGATGTTGATTGGGCAAGAAGCATTATAGACCGACGGTCCACGTTTGGATACTTCACCTTTGTGGGAGTTAACTTGGTTACTTGGTGAACTAAGAAACAGAAGGTTGTGGCACATTCCAGTGCTGAGTATGAATTCAGGGGAATAACTCGTGAGATTACAGATGTCTTATGGGTATGAAAGCTCTTAATTGAGATTGGCTTTCCCCTAGAAGAAAGTGTTGATAGGTACTGCGATCACAAGGCTGCGATTAGTATCTCTCATAACCCAATACAGCATGACCAGACCAAACACGTGGAGATTGACCGTCACTTTATTAAAGAAAAGATCGAATCAGGGATAGTTAAGCTCCTGTTTGTCAAGTCAGAGGATCCACTTGTAGATATTTTAACCAAAATAGTGAGCAGCCAGAACTTCCACAATTCATTATCGGAGTTGAACGTGATCGAACCTCATGATCTAATTTGAGGGGGAGTGTTAACAATTTCTTTGTAAATATGGAATAGATGTAATTAAAATCCTTTCCTTGTTTATCACGTACGCTATAATTAGGGCTGATTGTTAGGGATAATTCTCCTATTAATTTCGGTACTGTAATGTATTCTATACGCTACCAAAGATGAATACAAAGAAAATTTTCCCCAAAACCCTTCTCTTTGACACTTCACTCTCAAGATCTTTCTTCTCTTAGGAATTTAGAACCTCATTGAGTTCAATATTTTTTGTGATCATAGAAGAAGTAAAATGGTACGAGGAACCCTTGTAGTCCTTCTTGTCAGAGCCAAAGGCCTTGAGAACACTGATTTTATCAGTAAGATGACTCTTCTCTCAGATTTTTTGATGTATTTACCTTCCCCGATCCATGATTTCTTTTTCTTTTTCTCTTTTTTGAAATCTTTGTATAAATGAATTTGACTTGAATTTTGTATTTGTTAGACCTTCTGGAACCGTAGTGGAACAAAATCTATATATTCTTTCGATGCTTTGACAAAAACAACTTATGCTTAATATCCCATAATCTCTTTTATTATCTCTAACACCTTTTTGCAGGGACAAACCGTTTGAGATTATCAAAAGATACAAAGTCAAAGAGAGCTGTTGGAAGAAACATCGGGAACAGAACCTGAATTTTAAATTCTTCCAGCTCAACAGCTACTTTGCTGAGCCTTATATATGCGATCAAGATACTCTTAGTTTAAGGATTTCTTTTAAATTATCTCTTACAAGCTATTTTGTGTTTACACCTTTTAGAGTGTCTGTGTTTCTCTTAGTGGGTAGCTTTTGTAAGGAAGCTTGGAAATCTAGGAGTTGGTTTGTTTTGTTCTAAGCTTTGTTATAGTTGGAACCAAGCTACTCCGCTGCTCTGTAATTGTATACTCTAACCTTTATACATTGTTGGCTTGAAAAATCCTAACTTGAATAACTTAGATAGAGGATTAATCTCCTAGACTCGTGTTTTAAACAACCTTTGAGGCCAAACCTCTCTAAATTATCCGTCACGCTCTTAGCCAATCATCAAATTGTGCTCTGGATCCTATTGCTTGCTGAGAAATCATTTTGGTATTACAGACATATTCTTATCAAATTCATGTATTGCTTAAGTTTTCTGAAAACTCTAACGTGAATAAAATTCATTGATTGAGCAATAGAGCGTTTGGTACGTATTTTAACTTAATTTTATTCGGGCTTTTTAAGTGATATTAAGTTGTATTGAAGAAATTAATATAGCGTTTGGTATTGGAGATTGTCATTAATATACTTTAATCCTATTTTCATAATTTAATGTTTGGTATGACAAATTAAGTTCGATTAAAATTCAATTTCCAAATTTACCCTTAAGATTATGTGTTGATGCACTTTCTATCCTTCATCATATTTGTTAACTCTTCATATGTAAAAAATAAAATATAACAAAGATGACATAAAAAACAAATTAAAAATATTTATTCATTACAAACTTAATTTCAATTACACAAACAATAGATTCTCTTAACAAATCTGTGCTACAAATTTGGAATTGATAAAATATTGAATGTAATCCCAAGTTTAGTTGCTTCAGAGTATTGTGACATAGGATTCCGCTTTTTCATGCTGTTCTTTCCTCTTGCACATGGTGAAAGAACAGCACATGATGAGACAACAGTTCTTTGTACGGGTAAGCTTCTCCAAAATTCTCCATATTAACAAAGTAATTTCTTGCCATGGAGACTATTTTTCTTTCCATGGGATTATAATCCACGACTTGCAAAAGATATATAAAAAATTAAAGGAAAAAGGAAGATGATGTCACCGAAACAGTCTGTGTAGCAGCTTCACCTCAGGTGAGAGACCAAAGGGTTTTCAACCGCTTTTCTTCTACATCCCTGGCGGTTGTCGCCGCCGCCGATGGTGCACCACCGCCATATGTCGTCTTGTTGCTGCTGCGTTGCTGCCTTCGTCGTGGTCCAGCCGGCTCTGCCGTTGCTGCGTGGCGGCGCTTCCTCCCTTTTTTTTTTTTTTTTTTTGTTTTCTCTTTTACTTTTTGGCAAATAATTAATGGGATTTATCACCCCTTTTGCAGATTTGGGACCCATTGCTGCCGAGTGTCTCCTCACCGGGACTCTCGCCGCTCCTCCGTCGGACACCGCTGCATAGGTAAGAGCCTCAGACAACCCTTCTTCCTTTCTCCTTCTTTTCTGATTTTTCGCGAGGAATCGAGAACCCTTGGTTACAGGTCTGAACTTCTCCCTCAAATTCTTGCAGTGTTCACATAGCAGCGCCGCCGCCTACGCGACCCCGCGCCGCTCACCTCCGCCTCATTGGTGAGCCTTCTTCCCTCTTTTTTTCTTCTCTTTTCTTTCTCTTTATTTTTTTTTTTCCACCAAGAAAGCTAATGGGTTGCCCTTTTCTTTTTGTAGATCTGGATCGAGAGCTGACTCGTCGCCGATTGCTCCGCTCGCCGCCAACTTTGTTCCGTCGATCTCCACTTCATTCAGTAAGAATCTTGAAATTTTATGACTTCAATGGGAGATTAGACACTTGGTGTTATTTGCCTCTTCTTGTTTATTTTATTGGAAAAGAGATTGATTTTCCGCTCTCTTGTTTGCTTGTTGATGTCGTTGTTGCTTGTGGCTAAACTGGGGATGTGCTTTGACCTTCTTCGACTTCCAAAGGTAGAACTTTGATATTCTCTTGTAGTCTTCTCTCCTAGTTCATGTTGAGTTGCTGCTTCTTGCTTACTTTGGTTGACGAAAATCTGAAACTTGATTCTCCTGTTTATTTGATTGGATGTTGGTGCGGTGTTTGCAATTGGGTTGATAGGACTTCGTACGCTTGTGGTATTTTTTCAGCTTCTTGAGGACGAAGATTACACCTTTTCTTTTCTTGTATCTCTAGGATATAATGTTGATTTTCCTAAATTGTTGCATTTTTGTAACAAAAATAACTTGCTGTCACCTTCTTGTAGTGAGAATACACTGAAATGGGCTTTGATAATGTGAACTTTTTTGGGTTGTCTCTTTGGCTGTGTTGGAAATAATACTTGCTTTACTTCCTTCTGCCGCTTCTTCTGAAATTAGCTTCGATTTATCCTTTCTAGCTTGTTGTTTTGTACTCTGCTTGTTGCTTTTTCTTCTGGTATTCTTCAAGGAGTCCCTATGCTAAGGATCGACAGCAGGTTGAGATCAGCAACTCGACAGCAGGATGTTGAGATCAGCCACTCAGTAGCAGGAGGTTGAGATCAGCAACTCAGTAGCAGGATGTTGAGATCAGCAGCTCAGTAGCAGGAGGTTGAGATCAGCAGCAGAAACAGCCTCCTGCTGAGCTTCTTGTGAAACTTCCAGCTAATGTCCGAATGTACCCTCCAGGTGGAGGCTTCTACGTTCAGCAGCAAGTATTGCGGCCAGGTTGGGCAGCTGCAGGGATAAAGCTGGACAGCTGTAAGCAGAAGGTTCGACTCCCCCTGCTGGTACTTCTTCAGCTAGCACTTCTTTCCGTCTGCCAGAGCAGCTAATTGTCCAACAAAGTCAGCAACGCAAGGATGGTTTAAGCTTCTTTGAATTTCCTGAACCTGCAAAGAGTTTAAATATTTTTACAACATTTGTTTTTCAATTTAGTTTACTAAGCTGAACTCGGTTCCTTTGAGCTGCCCGTTGAATTTTTGTTTTCGCTCATTTCCATCGAGCGTTCATGAATGTCTTGGACACTTGATTTTTCAGCACATGTTTTTCATATTGCAAGGGTGTCTGGTTTGATGAAGTCTTTGTTTATTTTTTTTCGATTTTTGTTTCTCCGGCTAGCAGGAGGTGGGCAGCCTAAGGAGGCGGTTCTGATGTAGTAGCTGTAAGAGCAGTCTGTCTGCTCTCTACTGTTCAGCTAAAGGTTAACCCTTCCTGCTAGCAGCATTGGGGACGTTCTCTCCGGTCCCTTACAACATCCGTCAGCTCGTGAGGATGTCGTCTTCATAGTAAAAAACTGCCAGATCCTGCTCTGATGAGGGCATTCTCTCCGGCCCTAGCATCAACTGCTTTCTTCCAGCTAGGTGGCCAACCCGTCTGGTAGGAGCAGGTGGAGAATCACTCCCAAGAGCTTTTTCTCTAGCTCTTCCCAAGGCATTTACGTAATCAACGCGCCTTCCCAAGAGGGACTTATTTGTGTGGCCCCTTCAACCCGGGTAATCAATCATTGAAAATGTTCAAATTTTCAGTAGTATGGCCACGGAGGCTTAGCATGTGCCTATCTCAAGTGTCACCTGAACAATAATATGATGCATTCAGAGCATAACACAAGAGGGTTCCTTTCTCATCATCATGCATTCTCACGAATCTCATGGAGTTAGTCATTCTAACAGAGCATTAAAACTTCATAATTACGCAAGACATAATTCACTTCCTTCTCATGAGTCAAAACATCGGAAAGTTAATGTAAACAATTATCAAGTATGCAAACAAAAGTGTTGGAACCTGGAAGTTCTTATGATGCGTTTCTCTTTCCACTTTTTTCCCAGGTGTACAGGCTGCCTGCCTGCTCAGCGGAAAAACCCTTTCAGGTTTTGAGCCCTTCAAGGTTGAGGTAACCTTATCCCGCCAGTGTCTTCCAGCTCGTGGGCTTCTCGTCCTGCATTTTTCACAACTTTGAGGGGCCCTTCCCAGCTGTGGCCCAGCTTTCCTACAGGTTTCAGCGTTTTTGCTCTCTTAGTGTTCCTCCTCCAGCTCACGTTCTCCTGCACTCCCTGGTTCTACAGGGGACGCTTGAATCAAGGTTGTTTCTGGTGAGAGATATCTTCCCTGCTCCTCCACCCTTGGTATCGGATCCCTCCTGCCGTAGTTCTACCTAGGGGCATTCCTTCCTGGTGGCCTCCTCCCCGACAGGTTTCTTCCTGGTCTTGATGCGTTCCTTCCAGGTAAGTTACTTCCAGCTGCACTTCGTCTTGGGAACATCTCCCCACCTTTCGTTCGATCTTAGCCGATCAGCTCTTGCAAGTAGCCTTCCTGAATTAGTCGTTCTTCATTTTGTAGGTGTCGGCATTCGTTGGTGTCGTGGCTATAGTCATTGTGAAATTGGCAAAATCTCTCCGAAGGAGGATTATAGGGCCCAACCTTTGAGCTTCTAGGCCAATTCAAAAGTCCCGTTCCTTGAATCTGCATTAAAGTTTGTGATGGCGTTGTGTGCAGCTTAGTGTATCGATCGTATCGGGGGTTCAAATCAGAATACTCTCGCCCTTCAGGTATTCTGATCCTTTTAGCTGGAGCTGCCAGGTGTCCATCCTCCTTCCTTTCCCTCCTCCTGTCAGCTGTTGATTCATCCTTTCCCGCTTCTGCTTCCTCGGAATTAATATACTTTTCCGCTCTGGTCAGGAGGTCATCCCAGCTGGTAGGCCGCTTCTTAGAAAACGAAGTAAAGTATGCTCCCTTCCTAAGCCCATCCTGGAATGCGATAGCACGCACTTCCACAGTAGCAGAAGGAACTTCCAGCGTTGCTTTAGTGAACCTGTTGATGAAACTCCTCAAAGATTCCCCCTCTCCTTGCTTTACTACGAAAAGAGCATTCGGAGTTTTTTGGTAGCCCCTACTGCTAGCGAACTGATGTAAGAATAGTGCAACGAACTGATCGAAGGAATGTATGGATCTAGGCTCAAGCTGCCGGGCCCACCCTTGGGCATTGTCCGTAAACTTGGTCAAGAACACTCTACATTTCACCCCTTCAGTGTACTGGTACAGAAGAGCTAAATTCTCGAATCGATCCAAATGCTTTTAGGGGTTCGTTGCTCTATTGTACTCTGGCAGCCCGGATGTCTTGTAACCTAGCGAGAGTTCATCCGCTAGGATCCTCTGGCTGAAGGGTCCACCCTTCCTGGTCACTCTGGCCGGTCCTGCTCTCACTTGCCTTTCCATTTTTTCCAGCCTTTGCTGTAGCTTGGCAGCCCAGTCAGGCTGCTCGAGGAAGCCGGGTTCTCTTCTTCCCGTTTGGTAATCCATAGGTGGCTCTGCCTGCTACCCAATTTCCGATCCCGCCAGCTCCCTGCAGCACTAGGGGGTCCCTAACTGGAGGTAAGCCTTCTCCAGCTAAAGGGGGTAACGCCAGTCTTCTAATTGTCGGTTCTGCACCGTATGCTGGCGGGGTTGTTCCACGCCCCTGAGCCGGCAGCTGGTCTCGATGCCCCACGACAGCGGCTACAACTGTGTTAATCCATTGCTGGAGGTCCCTAGCTGTAAGGTGAATAGGAGCATCTGGTGGTAAAAAGCCACTTCCTGATCCGCCAGATCCGTCAACTGCTCTCTTTGCATGGAAATGCATGGCAGTAGGGCTGGTTCCTAACGACGCCTCTCCAGGTATGTCAGTCACCTTGGTACTCTGCTGGGGGTTGAAGGTACGACCTAGCAGCGCTTCTAGCTCCTCTGCAGAAGGCTGGTAGCCCTCCTGCCCGCCTGCTCCAGTGGGTAGGTTCAGTCTTTCAGGCAGGAACGTCCTTCCAGGTGAGGAGGCCCCTGCACCTGGAGGGGTCAGCAGGCCCGCATCTTCAATTTCGAGGTCTTGACTTTGCGAATTCCTCAACCCCCCCATCGCGCTGGATTTCGGGGTATTTTCCTTGTCCTTAGTTGGCGGTGTGACTCCCGTTACCGTAACGACAGTTGAGTCAGTTAGCACGGGGATGCTTCCGATGAGGAGTGGATTTGAAGTGCTACCAACTGCCTTTTTAGCACCCGTCATGACCGGAGCAGACGGGTTAACTGAAGTCGATACACCGCTAGGTCCGGCCTTAGATGCCATGGAAAAACACAAGAACTCACGCCTTTTGCTCGATTTAATCGCTTTCCCACAGACGGCGCCAAATGATATTTGTCAAAAATTCGAGAAACACCAAAAAATTATCTCTGCAGAAGAGCCTCAACTTGATTCGATCTATTTCCTGCATAAATAAAATAATTGGTGTTTGTCGAATTTTTGACAAATATCAGACACGGTTAGACCTATACGTATATTTTAACCTATACGGATGATACGAACGATTATACCAACGTATCTCAAAGAGATTTTAGAGCAATCTCGGGCTCGTAAGAAAATGAGATGAGAAAGAGGGATAATCCGAGATGACCGACCGGCCAGAGAATTTGTAAGGGGAGAAGAGAATTTGTAGATTATGGGAGGAAGATAATCCGGTAAGACCCACCGGTGGGAGAAGTTAGAGATGCGAGAGAGAAAAGAGAATTAGGGTTGGAGATTGAATTATTATTTCTGATAATGAAAACAACGTAATGACAACCAACTATATATAATTAAAAGATAAAAGATATCCTAAACTACTTTGACTCTTAAAGTAAAAGATAATTACGTAAATAACAAAGATGCTAATCTACTACTAAACAAAATCATAATTTTAATGCATATCTTAATTTATTTCAATCTATCCAATCCCTACTTTTTTTCTCTTGATATCTCTCTTGATGTTCTCCATATTTATCCGTATCAACGGATCACGCATTTTTTATAACCATACATCAATTAAATTTTTTATATATAAATGTCGGGCCGGCATTATGATAACGACTTAGGGTTTTGATCAACATTTGCCTCAACATATGTATGGATTCAACCGATTTTGCAAAGTTGTATTCTACGGTCTTGTTTGTTTTAATCACTTAATATAAACTTTTGGTGTCTATCATATAATGCTAAAATTGACATTCTCATATGATAATAGGCTCTTTTATTTCGTGGCCAAAATTTTAAAACATACCGACCTTATTTAATAATCTTTCTAGTCAAAGGATAAATAAAAGAAATGGAATAAAAGATTATAGTATCATATTAGAGTGTCATTTTTTTTTGGGTCAAGCTCATATTTGAGCTTCTTGACCAAGTATAAATATTAAAGTGTACATTTTGACAATTTTCGGAAGCGACTCCATTGAATTTAAAATTTATTTTTATATTAAATTAATACACCAAAAGTGATAGAGTCGAATTTAAGTTCCTGTAGCTCGAGCGACGCACCGACCACTTAGAATTTATTTGATGGAGAAGTCCTCGAAATGAAAGGGATCTGTTCGAAAGAAAGTAGAGTGAGCTCAAAGGCCGACTTGGGACTGGCTGGGTTGGACCCAATGTTAGCTCTCCGACGCTCAATTGTCAGATATCGATTAAGATAAGAGTGTCGAGTTGACTTGAATTGCCATAAATGTGCTTACCAAATAACATTTATGAAGGGGTATTTATATCTTAAGGGTTAATGATGACACCCCTTACTATTTGCAGGTGCATTTAATGCTCCTCAGGTACGGTACAAAAGTACACTTAGCATTTAATGTCTGTGGCGGCTAGAGGGTCCCATTTAATGTTGTAGTTGGCGGTTGACTCGACTCGAAGGGAGTGAAGCATCGACCTCTTTTGTGATTGGTCAACGTGTGATATGTTGCATATTCACTGAATTATGGAACTTAGAATTTCTATAATTTATCCACTATCTAATTTAAGTATGGATAATTGATTAAAATTCTATATTTTCTGTAGAGAATCCAATTTGACGAATTTGAAAAGAATTAGCAACAAAAGAGAGCAGTCGCAGGATTTTGGAGAAGGGCCCACACCCTCAGTTGTGATTAAATCTTCTTGGATCAAGTTTAAAGACAAGGCAATAATGGCCCATGCTATATTCTAGAGGAAGCCCTATTCCTACTTAAATTGCCATGAGCCCAAGACATGTCACTCTTTGGAAATTGAAAGGGGGCATCACGTTTTTAGGAGGTCCAGCCCATGGTTTGAGAAATTATTTTCTTAATGTAGCCCCACTTCTGTCAATACTTGGGGAGGTTACATACGTTACAAGAGATAGAGTTAGTGGGCGTTTATTGAGGAGAGAACATGGGAAAATAGTGAATAAGCTTTCCTGAGGTCACGGTCAGGAACCCTGAACCATTTTTCGGGCAACAACTTGGGTGCATTCATTGAGAACGTGGGAGTTAGTGCTCATCAATTCCGGCAGAACGTGGAAGGAGGAGTGGGAGAGGAATTCATGTTTTTTTCACTACAAATACAAGAAGAACCGAGAGCTTAGGGAACAGAGGCTGCACGCACAAAGAGAAATACGCAGCAGCAACGGGAGCTTTCTTTCTTCCTTCTCTTTATTTTTAGATTTTGTTAATTTCCTTTGTTAGTGATTTTCTAGTTTCGTTTTGTCGGGATTTTCCTAGTATGCATTAGATTTTGTGAGACTACTACTTTTGATTAATTAGTTCATGTTATTCGTTTTATTTCTGATTTCATGTCATTGAATGTTGGTTTATTCTTTGATTTAGAGCTCGAATCTTAGAATTGTCAATACGCATATAGCTAGTTAATCCATTTGGTGGTGTTAACTGGATAATTAACAAAGTGGCAATCAACGCTAGGGCATAAGGCTTGTCTGAATTTGTGTTGTGGAATAATTCGATCTAATTAGGTGAAGTACGAGTTCGTTCTAAACCGGTTAGGGCTAGTGTTTCTTTGGTTCTTAAGGCAATTATTCCGATTAAATCTTTGAAGGAGTTTCTGATAGGGTTATCGGTTAATTAGGGGACGACTATTAGGAGTTTCTTTTAATCGTTCTAAAAAGTAAGAAGAAACGAGGGAGCCAGAGGTAGTTGGCGACTATAGCTAGCCTAACGTGGAATTAATCACCCAGTCAATGATCATAATCTGATGCATGCGTAGGGAAATCCCCGGCTATTTGATATCCACTGAATTTATCTAAGTTTAGTTTACGTCTCAATTTATTTCAGTTAATTTGTTGTTTGTTTAATTAGTGTATTCTTAGTTAAATCAAATCTCTAAATCCCCCATTTATTTTAATTGCTTTATTCCATTTCCTTAGCATATTAAGAGGTACAATCTCACCCATCTTCGAGGATCAATACCCTTTTACCACTATTTGCAAGTTGTTTATATTTGGTACTTGGGATTTTATTTTTGGTGGCCTCGACACCCATCAAATTTTTGGCGCCGTTGCCGGGGATTGGTAACTAATTTTGTTTCTTTTTATTATGCTTAGGAACCTTCGTGAGCAAGAAGCATTTGGAGAAAGTTCAGAATTGTTTGAAGCTGAAAACTGATACTAATTCTGAACAGAAGTTAAAAGTTACAGAGCAGACTGACGAGAAACCTGACAGTGATCACGGTCAAGATATGACTCAGAACAGAACACTTCGGGACCTTGCCCGACCTACTAAGGCACAACAACCACTATGTATAACCTTTCCAGAACTACAGGAAGGCTTTGAACTAAAGTCGGGACTCATCCATTTGTTGCCAACCTTCCGAGGGTTGGAGAATGAGGACCCGAACAAGCATCTTAAGGAATTTCACCTTGTGTGCACGTCCATGAAGCCACACAATGTGACAGAGGATCAAATCAAGCTAAGGGCCTTTCCTTTTTCGTTACAAGATACGGCTAAAGAGTGGCTATATTACTTTCCTTCGGGTACGATCACAACTTGGGCAGAAATGTCAAGACAATTCCTTAAGAGGTACTTTCCGGCTTCTCGCGCCACAAACATTAGGCGAGAAATTTATGGCGTGAAGCAAAGGGATTCTGAAAGCCTTTATGAGAATTGGGAGAGGTTTAAGAGGTTGTTAGCAAGCTACCCCCAACACGGTATTTCGGATCAATTGGTTATCCAATACTTTTACGAAGGCCTAACTCCAATGGATGATGGATGCCGCAAGTGGTGGAGCTATTTTTAGCAAGACTTCCGCTGAAGCTAGAGAGCTTATATCTACCATGGCTGCAAATTCTCAACAATTTGGAGCTCGGCAAGATATCCCTAGAAGGGTGAACGAGTTAAACACCAATTCACTTGATGAAATTAAGTCTTTGCTAACAACTTTGGTGCAAAAGATGAACGTAGGTACTAATCCACACGCAAGAGTATGTGGCATTTACACTAGCCCCGAGCACCCAACCGATGCGTACCCTACACTCCACGAGGAGACACCCGCGAATGTGAATGCCATAGATTTTCAACAGTGAAAGT
Organism: Lantana camara; assembly: GCA_037501455.1. Classification (NCBI taxonomy): domain Eukaryota; kingdom Viridiplantae; phylum Streptophyta; class Magnoliopsida; order Lamiales; family Verbenaceae; genus Lantana; species Lantana camara. The sequence continues at coordinate 92,261,017 of CM074857.1, read as the reverse complement.
TCGATCCCTACTCAAACACTTACAACCCCGGATGGACGTACCACCCGTATTTTAGTTATACCAACAACCAACCGAATAATCAAAACTTTCGTCCACCTCCACCGCAGCCACAACCACAACACCCTCCAGGTTCAGGTATGCCTCTTAGTGAAGTTGTTCGTATTTTGGCTACTAATACCGAGAAATATCAATAGGACACGACGAACAGGATTCAAAAGATAGAGGACACTATAAAGACCATGGAGACTTATATGGGACAAATTGCATCATCGGTGAGCAAATTAGAGAATCGAGGCAAACTACCATCGCAAACAGACAATGTGAGTACGATTGTGTTGCGAAACGGAAACGAATTACAGCCTCCAGTGGACAAGATTTTGAAACGTGATCAGGTACAGGTATCTGATACAGAAACTGAAACAGAGATTGAGAAGGATCCTGTCCATGATCACGGCCAGAATTCCAGTCCATCTGAAATCATTCAGAAGCCTAAACCACTGGTAGTCCCGCCACCATTCCCTCAGAGACTGACTCAGAGCAAGAAAGACAAAGAAGATAAGAGCATCTTGGCTCTTTTTGAAAAAGTTGAAGTAAACATTCCACTCCTTGAGGCCATTAAACAGGTTCCACGCTCCGCAAAATTTCTTAAGGAATTGTGCACCAATAAGTGTAAGTTTATAGGTAATGAGTGGTTGAGTGTAGGTGAAAATGTTTCAGCTGTCTTACAGCGAAAATTACCTCCTAAGTGTCACGACAAAGGTATGTTTTCTATCCCATGCAAGATTGGACATATTGGTATTGGTAAGGCTATGTGTGATTTAGGATCTTCTATCAATGTGATGCCTTTATCTGTCTATAATTCTTTGGGTCTTGGTCCATTAGCTAGTATCGGAGTTATTATTCAATTAGTTGATCGATCAATTGTCTATCCTGAAGGTGTCTTAGAAGATGTTTTGGTACAAGTTAATGAATTGATTTTGCCAGCTAATTTCTTTGTGATTGATATGGAAAATAATTATTCATCTGAGTCCTCTGAGATCTTATTTGGTAGGCCTTTCCTTAGTACAACTAAGGCTAAAATTGATGTGCATAATGGTTCACTAACCTCAGAGTTTGATGGTGAAGTAGTGAAATTCAATGTTTATGATTCCACTAGGCATGTTGAAGATGTGTCTTGCGTTTATAATATTGATGTCATTGAGAATTTGACTCATGGGGATCTTGGTTTAAAAAATAACGTTGAGTTGAATTATGCTATTTGTCATGACATATCTGTTGATTGGCTTAAGAGATTTTCTGATCGGTTTAAGTCCTCCGATGGTAATCCTGATAAGGTTCATACACTAGAATGCATTAAGACTGCAAGTTCAAAATTTGTGCCTATTGAGCTATCTCGGTCCGAAACTGAACTATTACCTTCCATTTTGCAGGCTCCAACATTGGAACTCGACAAGCTACCTGAGCTTTTAAAACGCGTATATCTGGGTGAAAGGGAGACACTGCCAGTGATCATAGCTAGCACGCTTGACAGTCTAAAAGAGGAAAAACTGATCGGAGTACTTCAAAAATGCAAAGATGCAGTTGAATGGACCGGCGCAAATGTCAAGGAACTGACGCCTTTGGGGAATATGCATGATATTGTTTTGCAACGAGGAGCCAAGCCCCATAGAGCAACCCGACGTAGGCTAGACCCACCTATAATGGAGACAGTGAAAATGGAGATCCTTAAACCCCCTGATCGAATGGTTGAAAATTTGTATAGTGAGGTGAAGGGACGTGGACTAAAGCAGTATTATGAAGGATTTGCACCGCACATGGTTGAAGAGATCATCTAGAGGATCCTCCTCTAGACACTTGAGTGCGAAATAGAGACACGTCGAGTCCATAACGTTAAACAAGGGAACTGATTGGGAGGCAACCCAAGTTTTATTTTCCTGCTTTAGTTTTCTTTGTTTTCGTTTCTTTCTTTTCCTCGTTTTCCTCATTCCGTCGTAATATTCTCTCCTTTCGTATTTTGCAGGCGAATGTGCAGCTGAGATATTTGGATAAGTGTGGGGGAGGTAAAGTACAGATCAATCGTTGATAAAAAGCAAGAGCCATATTGCAGATGGAATTTTGCTACTGTGAACACACTTGTCTGAGGTCCCGGACAAGGGTCCTGGACCATATTCTGCTAAATGGAGCCTACGCTCACATATCTGAACCACCCGCCACCCTACCCGTATCAAGACCCGCGAGAAAATATCCGACCCGCTTCGCCTTAACCCTAAAATCCCCATTTGAAACCCACTCTCTCACATTATTCCTAATTCCTAAATTGCAAGAACTCCAAACCCTAAGTCCACCATGGGTAATGGGATGATTCACCGGCTGGATGGCGTCGCAGCCCTCTTCTACCGGCCACCACTCCTCCTTCGCCTGCCGCCGCATCGTCACCTTCCACCAACAACGAAGCCAACGCCGCGAACTCGGTCCGCCTTGCGTCTGAAATCATCACCGCACTTGGCCTGGATCTGCACTGCGCCTCGGACCAAAATGCTACTGACGGGAGGCTAACCATAATCATAGACAAGATTCCCCAAGTCTGACTCGCGACCATCACACCCCCCTGGGTTCAGGGAAGTCCTCAGTTTTCCATTCCCCTTTATTTTTATGTTGAGGACAACATGTGCTTTAAGTGTGGGGGGATTGGGTGTCTTAGGGATGTCTTAGGGCTATATGAGAAAATTTTTGCATGATTTCGGGGCATTTTAGTGCAGATAATGGGCTGAAAATATGCGAATTTGCTACTATAGTTGCATGTTTATGGCTGTGAATAGTAATTTCAGTGTTGCTCCTCTTATGCATGATTAGGAGATGAGATATGGCCTAATTTGATTCCTATTTGATGAATTTTTACGATTTAGGCAATGATGGATTAATTTTTAAAGGATATGGAAGTATGGTTGAGTCTTGCATGCTTGATGTTGGCTAAATTGTTGATGATATTCTCACATTTTGAAACTTGCATGCCCAGTTTTAAGTGGTTATAATGTTAAAATTGTGTGATTAAAATGACATCATTTCTTGAATAGAAACTTATGAAGCTTAGAAGTTGAATTTGGTATGCACTTTGAATTTTCACTTGTTTTTGGGACATTGTGGTGGAGCTAGGGATTTAATTTAAGTTTGGAAATTACATGCTATGATCTATTATGTGCAGCGCCAAAAATCCGTCAAAAAGATTAAATGGGGCTTACTAACCGGGTGACATTCATCACAAATGTTTGTGTGCGCATCAAACGGTCCCAAATAATCTCGACGAGTGAGGCAAATTTTGAATACTCCGCTAATTACCCAACTAAATAAGTGATTTATCACAATAAAAACGGGTAATTATGAGTAAGGCAAAGCCACTTGAGGTTGTGATTGGTTGAGTAACCAGACGGCATTCATCACAAATGTTTGTGTTCATGTCAAAAGGCCAATGACAAGTCAAGCAATCCTAGCTAAGTTCCTAATTATTTGAATCGCGAATAACCCGAATTCCCCACAACTACCATTTTCATTTGAAACTTCCTTGTGCATACCCTTCATCTAATAAGTCGAATATGATTTCTAGGATTAAATGGTTTAAATCCAACTTTTGTAAATCATGCATGTGCTTAAGATGGTGACCGGGTTTTGTATTTTCTTATGTGAGACTCTCATTGCATTTGGTTCAACGTTTGATAGTGTAGGGCGAAAATTATGCTTTCATTCCTAGTTTACATTGCCCATTTTGTGTCTTCATTAAATGAAGTCGAATTTCTCTCTTATCTTTGATCCTAGTTTATGCTTGGGAGCAAGCATCGCCTAAGTGTGGGTGGATTCGATATGTTGCATATTCACTGAATTATGGAACTTAGAATTTCTATAATTTATCCACTATCTAATTTAAGTATGGATAATTGATTAAAATTCTATGTTTTCTGTAGGGAATCCAATTTGACGAATTTGAAAAGAATTAGCAACAAAAGAGAGCAGTCGCACGATTTTGGAGAAGGGCCCACACCCTCAGTTGTGATTAAAGCTTCTTGGATCAAGTTTAAAGACAAGGCAATAATGGCTCATGCTATATTCTAGAGGAAGCCCTATTCCTACTTAAATTTCCATGAGCCCAAGACATGTCACTCTTTGGAAATTGAAAGGGGGGGATCACGTTTTTAGGAGGTTCAGCCCATGGTTTGAGAAATTATGTTATTGATGTAGCCCCACTTGTGTCAATACTTGGGGAGGTTATATACGTTACAAGAGATAGAGTTAGTGGGCGTTTATTGAGGAGAGAACGTGGGAAAATAGTGAAGAAGCTTTCCTGAGGTCACGGTCAGGAAGCCTGAACCGTTTTTCGGGCAGCAACTTGGGTACATTCATTGAGAACGTGGGAGTTAGTGCTCATCAATTCTGGCAGAACATGGAAGGAGGAGTGGGAGAGGAATTCATGCCTTTTTCACTACAAATACAAGAAGAACCGAGAGCTTAGGGAACAGAGGCTACACACACAAAGAGAAATACGCACCAGCAACGGGAGCTTTCTTTCTTCCTTCTCTTTCTTTTTAGATTTTGTTGGGTACATTCATTGAGAACGTGGGAGTTAGTGCTCATCAATTCCGGCAGAACGTGGAAGGAGGAGTGGGAGAGGAATTTATGCCTTTTTCACTACAAATACAAGAAGAATCGAGAGCTTAGGGAACAGAGGCTACACACACAAAGAGAAATACGCAGCAGCAACGGGAGATTTCTTTCTTCCTTCACTTTCTTTTTAGATTTTGTTAATTTTCTTTGTTAGTGATTTTCTAGTTTCGTTTTGTCGGGATTTTCCTACTATGCATTAGATTTTGTAAGACTACTACTTTTGATTAATTAGTTCATGTTATTCGTTTTATTTCTGATTTCATGTCATTGAGTGTTGGTTTATTCTTTGATTTAGAGCTCGAATCTTAGAATTGTCAATACGCATATAGCTAGTTAATCTATTTGGTGGTGTTAACTGGATAATTAACAAAGTGGCAATCAACGCTAGGGCATAAGGCTTGTCTGAATTTGTGTTATGGAATAATTCGATCTAATTAGGTGAAGTACGAGCTCGTTCTAAACCGGTTAGGGCTAGTGTTTCTTTGGTTCTTAAGGTAATTATTCGGATTGAATCTTTGAAGGAGTTTCTGATAGGGTTATCGGTTAATTAGGGGACGACTATTAGGAGTTTCTTTTAATCGTTCTAAAAAGTAAGAAGAAACGAGTGAGCCAGAGGTAGTTGGCGACTATAGCTAGCCTAACGTGGAATTAATCACCCAGTCAATGATCATAATCTGATGCATGCGTAGGGAAATCCCCGGCTATTTGATGTATTCTTAGTTAAATCAAATCTGTAAATCCCCCATTTATTTTAATTGCTTTATTCCATTACCTTGGCATATTAAGAGGTACAATCTCACCCAATCTTCGAGGATCGATACCCTTTTACCACTATTTACAAGTTGCTTGTATTCGGTACTTGGGATTTTATTTTTGGTGGCCTCGACACCTGTCAACGTGTCCTCGATCGATCCCCAGGCAGTCGGGGTATCCTCGACTTGCCCTGGATGGGTGGGCTCGGCCTTCTATTGGTCTGAGCTACTTCTTTTTAACCTATCTGATGGGCCCCATGCTGACTCACTTACCACGTGGCGTATTTTTAGAGATCCAGGTGTCATGCCAGGTTTGGCCCACGTCACATGCCACCGAAAAGGTTAGCGGCAAAGGTGATGTGGCGGCGACCTTTCGAGTTCCCTAGGTGGGCTAGGGGGTAACCATTGCGACGGTTCCCTATATAAACCTGGGACCTCCGTCATTTGTTACTTTCACAAACATAAGCATTCGTATAGAATTCAGAGCGTTTCGAACAGAGTAATCAAGCATTTCGAGTCGAAGATAGATCTTCCAGGAAAGGTTGAGCTTCTGCAGATTCTACTCTCCTTTTGTGGTAAGTCCCTTCTCGACTCGAATTTTTATACTTGTCTTAAATTCCTACTGCTTTAGCTATTCTTTTTTGGAGTGTTTGGCCTCGAGTGAGAAGAACCCCATCTCGAACTACATTCGACTCCCTGAGTGACATAAAACCCTTATTCCTTATTACAAGGAAGAGGCTACTAAAGGAAGGGATTCAGACAAAGTTTGAATTTTGAGCGTAGGGAAGTTTTCTTCAATCTCGTCCGATTCTAGGGTTTCGAGTGGGGGCTCGGATCCGGGTACTAACTTGACCCTGGGTATATCAAGTACGCAGAGTGAGGAAATTTTGACCTCCAAGCAAGCCCCCGACCAGGAGGTCGACATTATGGAGGTTTCAGATGATTCCAGAGATGGACATTCATCGTCGCCATTGGCCCGATTATCGATACAGAGCCCATCACGATGGTTCCTCCGGTGGGTACGCATGTTGACCCAGAACCTTCTGGTCGGGCGGAGGAGACAGGGCCCTCAACTTCAGGTAGGTACGGATTAGTCGATGAAGAAGAGAATGAGGAATATTTCCCTAATGGAGCATGATCCCCAAATTATAAGATGGATAAGGATCCCAGGGACGTGAAATGCAAGATATCCCCCAACATGTTTAAGTCGATCAGAAACCTCTTGCTTAGCGGAGCCCCCGAGTATGGCTTTTATAGTATCATCCGACCCAAGAAGGAAGAAAAGTTGATAGATCCTCCTCGAAATTGGATAATTGTGACCTACAAAATGGTAAAGTCAGGCTTCCGGGTCCCTCTTGAGGACGATGTGATCGAGCTCTTGAATGCCCTCAACATCTCTCCAGTCCAATTGATGCCCAACGCGTACGCGATGGTCAACGCGATGAGGGTTCTGCTATGATATTTTGGGTTCCCGATGCAAACGGTCATTGAGGAACTCTTTAAGGCCTCACTTTCGATGGAAAAGTCGGGTTCTGGGGTGGGATTTATTTCCTTAGCAGCTAAGCAGAGCCGTAAGTTGATCACTTCCCCCACCTCTTCTAACGGCTAAGGATGGAAGGAACAGTTTGTTTTTGTTAAGAACGAAGTGGGTTGACCGGGGTTGAATAATTGAGTCTGGAACTGGGATCCCAGATCTACTCTCCCAGAGGCTAGAGTCACATGGTCAAACACTTTCCTAAGAGATATAAGGACCTTTGGGATACTCAATTGCAAGTGCCTGGTCGAGCCACAAAACTTGGTCAACTTTGGTTTAGCCCTCGGGATCCCCAGCAACACATTCGACCCGGGTACGGGAGGGGATTGACTCGAGACCTTTCTCCCTTTACGTTGTTTAAATACTACTGGTTTGCTCTTGATTGAATTTTAGTCGATTTTGTACTAATCTAGTTTGTTTTCCCATCTTGCAGATCGAACCATAATGGGCTCTTGCTTGGATGAGATGCCAAAAAACATGGAAAAGGTCGAGGACATGAGCCCCAAACAGCAGGAAGTGCAGGCTCAGGCGGCGGTCGAAGAGAGGCTTCCTCTCATAACCCAACATAAAACTATGGATGCCATTCATCCAGTGCCTGAGGTAACAGAAGTTTAAAAGAAGAAAAGAGTCTCAGGTCGAGGAAGGCGATCCTTGGAAGAAGAAACACAGAAAGGATAAGGAGACTCGACCCGCCATGCCAAAAAACGTTCAAACGGGGAAAGTCGTGTCCCAATCCAAGGGATCGCCGTTTCCAAGGGTGCCGCATCGACTGGATCCCTGTCTTCTACCCCCTCGGGCAACGCAAAAACACCGACTCCTTTCTCGAGCGAGGCGATGGGCTCGCTCGCCCATTTTAATGCCCCTGAGTTCGACGTGGTGGACTTCTTCAAGATTTTTAAGATCTCCGAGCTGCACTTCCTTGAGGGCCTGCACAGCGTCAATCATGCGGGCCATAGCACCCATCTGCGAGACAATCGAGCTATGGGTGCCCTTTACACCAATACCCAAATGATCCCCAATCACGAGCATCGATGGGAGATGAGCGATTTGGAGCACGAGATGTCCGCTGCAATGAAGGTTATAGCGGTAAGATTCGAGGCACCCTAGAGCTTCTTTTTTATTTCTTTTAACTTCCTACTCAATCATTTACTCGATTTCCTTTTGACCACAGGTTACCCAAGACATCTTCCATATGAGTCGGAGAGCTCAGATTTATCGAGAGGGGGTGCGAGAGGTTGGCCACAGGGGTGAATTCGGAGGTCGAGACTTTGAAGAACAGGTTGGTCGCCTCATAAGCCACCCAAAAGGAGACCGACACAAAGTTGAAGAAGGCTTTGCTGGCCAAACAGAAGTCCAATGATGCGGCGGCCGAGTTGAAACGCCAAGGGGCTGACCTGAACCAAAAACTTCTTGACGCCAACACAAAGATCGATGATCAAGCCCTCGAGATAGTGGACACCCACAAAAAGGGGGGGAAAAGTTGGCGAAAAGAGAGGAGCTTGGGTGGCAATCGATCGCTGTAAGAGGGCTCTCGATGAGATTGTCGCTCTATCTGAACGCTATGGGGCTTACCGTTTTATGAAGTCTCCAGCATTCACAAGGGCTACGTCGACTTTCAGGATCGAGGACCTGAAAGAAGGGTTCGAACTCTGCCTTGCGCAGTGAAAGTGGGCCGGGTACATCCCTGTCGACTATGATCAGAAGAAGATCGGCATTAGATGCCACGATCCCCGGCCGCTAACCTCCTCGTCTTCGACTCCATCCCCATCGATTGACTCGTGACTAGCTTGGCCAAATCAAAATTCTTCAAGCGGGATGAAGATTTAAGTAAGATGCCCCAAGGAGTCGACCCCATGTGCACCCTGATTCCTGCCGATATATTCCCCGAGCTGTTTGGGGATAAGACAACCGACGAGCCCCTGGCCGACCCCAACTTTCTCGACGAAGCCCCCGATGATGATGCCAGCGTGTAGTTTGCTGACCCATGTGGGGTCTTTGTATTATTTCCTTTTTAGGATTCATTTTTTTAGTTTTTTTTTTTTTAGTTTTTAGTTAGCAAGTACCAACTCGGCCAGGGGTGGTCGAGAGATGTTCCCGTAGAAAAATGCAAAGGGCAAAAGCCTAAATTTTGTAACAGATTGGCTTTCGAGTTGATTAATCTTTGTTAATGAAAGTTTACTTCATTTTCTTATTCGAATTAGCATACTTTATATCTGCATGTTCAAACAAGTTGTTGATCAAAGATATAATTCCATTCAACCGGATCTATTAAAACGACAAATAAAGCATTCAAATCGCACATTATTGAAACGAATATGATAGATGAATATTGAAACGTGACTTTATTGAATGATAATAATCGATCAAAAACTCGGTACAAATCCAAGTAAATTTACACATGAAACCTTCGTAAATTATGAGCGTTCCAGGATCGAGGCACGAGATCGCCCTTCATTTTCGCGAGATGATAACCCTGGTTCTTCCCAATTTTGGCAATTCGATACGGACCATCCCAGTTGGGGTCGAGCTTTCCCACGTGCTTAGTAACATCGACTCGTTTCAAAACTAAATCTCCGACTTAGAATTGTCGAGACAAGACTTTTCTAATGTAGCTTCGAGCAACGGATGCTCGATACTGTTGTGTTCGTCAAAACCCTTGCTCTCTTTTCTCTTCAATAGTGTCCAGCTCGAATTGTCTATTCTCGTTGTTTTGATCCGGTTGGTAATAAGACACTCAAGCTGTCTGATGTATCAACTCGATGGTTATTTCTGCCTCAGACCCATAGACCATGGAGGTAACTAAGTATACTCAGCCCTTAGGGTATACCTCGGTGCCTCCAAATCCTGTTAGAGGAGTTTTTATCGTTTTAAGCCTTAAGTTCTTATTTAAATTCATTTTAAAGAGAGTCGAGTAAAAGATAATATTGGTCGAGCTTCTATTATCGATAAGGGTTTTTGATACAGCATAGTTGGCTACATCTAACGTGACCACTGTTGGACAACTAGGCGTATCACCCTCCAGAGGTGGCCATTAATCAAATCCCTATCACTAAAAGTGACCTCTTCATCGACCCACTTATCCTTCTCCCTCTGTTCGATCTACATCACTTCCTTCGGCCCGAAATAGTTCCTTTGCGCCTCTCTTCGAGTGCACTTACGGGCAGTCTTGGAATCATTTCCAGAGGGGCCTCCCGCGATCATATCGATCTGTTCAAGGCAAGGGAGATTGTGAACATCCCTCTTGGTCGGCTGCTTAGTTTCTCTATACCTGGGCGGGCTCCGCTGGACTCGATCCTTAGCCCTGAGGGCTAGTTCATCGAGTTTCTTGATAAATTCCTGGAGTTGGCCACCTTGGATCAAGCGTTCGACCTCAACTCTGGGCAAAACATTCAGAGGTGTTGTGGCCGTTCTGTCGATGGAAGTAGCAGCATTTCTCTGAATCCTGTGTTTTTTGCATCTCCTTGATCGGCTTTGGATTCTTAAACAACTTCTTATTGGAGACATTGTAGATTTCTTTGATAGGGCTAGTGAGGGGAGTGTAATGCTTTTTGGATTCACTTCCAGCCCCTTGGTCAAGTTGAGTCTTGATGTCTCTTTTCGACTCGAGCCTTGGGGGCCGGTGAGCTTCAACCTTTCTCCCCGACACACTCTTTTGTGCCAATTCCACTTCTTGCAGGCGCATCCAATCCCCCGCAATCTCGAGGATTTTAGCAATCGAGTCAGGGTTTTCTCGGACAATGTGTCTGGTATAGTCCTTATCTCGAAAGGCAGCATGAAGTGTGGGAATCAGCATGTCCATACTCGGTGCCTACACTTGGACAGCTGCCTGGGAGAAACGGGGTGAAGAAACCCCTAAGATTTTCGCCTTCCCTCTTTACTATGTTGTAAAGATAAGTCGATGGAAGCTTCTCGCCTTTGACCGACTGGAAGTGGGCCACAAATTGATCAACCAGTTCGTCGTACGACATGATGCATCGCAGGGCCAGCCTTGACAACCAATCCTGGGCCGTCCCGACCAAGGTTGTGGCGAAGATCTTGGCCCTGACATTGGGCGAGTGTCGAAACATACTAATCTCGATCTCGAAACGATCGACATGCCTCTCAAGGTCAGTGGTGCCTCTGTAAGTTGGGAGGTTGGTCGACATCTTATCCTCGGTGTGATCGGGTCTCTTGGGAACTCCGGTAGCCAGAGGTCGGGCATCCTCGTATCCATATCGGGGTTGTTGGTTCTGACCTTGCCTCCCTCGAGGGGGCTCATAGCAAGATTCCTCATCCTCATCCTGAACATCATATACTGGGGGGCGCTTTAGGTGGCGGTCTCCCGAGTGGAGCTCGATCCTTAGAGGGGATCGGCCTTTCCCTAGACGGGAGCTTGTTCCTTAGATCATCTTTCCCAACATCAAAACCTCAATTAGACTTCCTGGGGGGCATTGGATCGACCCTAGCCCCTAGGTGATCGAAAATGGCAAGGTTCCTAAGCTCCTTGCTTTTCCCATCCCCGAGGACACACCTCTAAACTTGTTGGCTGTCCCCGCTACATGGAGTGCCCCGATATCATCCCTTCTCCGCCGTCAAAGGGCTACCTCTGCTTCTTGCCCATCCTGATCGATGGCCCTTTTGCCAGTGTCCCGACGTCGACGAGACTCGGCCATTTGTTCTTGGGGCAGTATGACTTCCGTCGCTTGTGGTCCTCGATCGGCTTCTTGGGGTCCCGTGTGCCCCGACGAAGGAGGAGGGTAATCATAATATTGAGACTGGTAGTAACCCGGAGGTGGTGGAGGAAGGGTATACCGCCAATGTGGCGGGGGAGCATATCCGTAATGGGCCAGAGGCCCGTAGTAGTGAGAGTAATACCCGGTGGGGGGATGAGCATCGACAGGCACTGCTCGAGGCTTTTCAGAGAAGACTGGAGCCCTTCCCTCTGCATCAGCCACTACAGCCTCGGACCGGCATTGCTCGAGCTAGGCGTCCAGGTCATGTTCGGAGTAAACTGTGGGAGGTGCCCCTAATTGGTTATCCCCCACCCGTACCTGTTCCGTACTCTGCCCCTCTGTTGCTAGGGGGCCATGACTTCACGCCCATCGGGGCCAAACACTCTTTCACTTTTGTTTCTCATTTGTTAGGTTTTTCGTTCGAGAATTTCCCACAAACGGCGCCAAAATGATCTAGTTGAATTTAAGTTCCTGTAGCTGGAGCGAGCATTGATCAACCACTTAGAATTTGTTTGATGGAGAAGTCCTCGAAATGAAAGGGATATGTTCGAAAGAAAGTAGAGTGAGCTCAAAGGCTGACTTGGGACTGGTGAACCAATGTCGGCCCTCCGATGCTCAAGTCAGATATCGATTAAGATGAGATTGTCGAGTTGACTTGAAGTGTCATAAATGAGCTTACCAAATAACATTTATGAAGGGGTATTTATACCTTAAGGGTTAATGATGACACCTTGTACTATTTGCAAGTGCATTTAATGCTCCTCAGGTACGGTACGAAAGTACACTTAGCATTTAATGCCTGTGACGGCTGGAGGGTCCCATTTAATGTTGTAGTCGGCGGTTGACTCGACTCGAAGGGAGTGAAGCATCGACCTCTTTCGAGATTGGTCGTCGTGTCCTCGACCGATCCCCAGGCAGTCGGGGTATCCTCGACTTGCCCTGGATGGGTCGGCTCAGCCTTCTATTGGTCCGAGCTGCTTCTCCTTAACCTGTCTGATGGGCCCCATGCTGACTCACTTACCACGTAGCGTATTTTTAGAGGTCCAGGTACCATGCCGGGTTTGGCCCATGTCAAAAAGGGATGTCGAATGATTAAAATTATGGTTTTCAACTATAAAACTTAAAAAGAGCACTTTATTGCGCATAGCATTTAAAGGATGTTTAGGTATATAAACTCCTTTTGAGGAAAAATTATGTTACCATCAAATTATGGACATATTTATAATTAATTATCTAAATTTTAAAATATTTAAATTATCATCTAAGCTATATTAAAAATTTTAGATTATGATTTCACTCTGTTTTTGTACTACTACTTGTCGGGAAATTTCCTTTTATGTAGTAATTTTCGGCAAAAATAACACCAAAACATAATGAAATGGTAATAAGAGAATTTTAATGTAATTCAATGACGAAACATTTTAAAATTTCAGTGATAAGTTAATAAATATGACCATAGTTGGGCCCATAATTATTCTTTTCTCAACTTTTTTTTTTTTCAATTTTTAAGGGAACATGCTTGTAAGTTCTTAACAGAAATGGTTCTGAGTGTATAAATTTCTCTTGTACGAATTAACTATGTGAAATGAGTAGCTATATTAATTAGCAGGTGTTATTTTAATATTTTTTAAACTTATAGCTATATTTTGATCTAAACACTTCTATATCTTAATTTTAAATCAAAATTTAACACCTTATATGCTACATAAAATAAAGGGAAAATATCATTCTTAAAATGTCTTTTTTCGATTTTGATCCTGAACTTTTACCTATTCCCACATAGCATGCTTTTTGATTCGATTTTCCTTAATTTTAGTTCTGTGCATCCTACATAACAGAAAATTTAGGGATTTTTACTGATTTTCTCTCCAAAATTTGAGTTGACATATGATATGGATTACTAATTTTTAAGGAAAAAATAAAAAACTAACATATAATTACATAAATAATTATTATTTAATAATATACCCCTCTATTATAGTTTTTTTTTTTTGAAAAAAAATTTACCCTCAATTCAACTATTATACCCCTCTATTTGTTAATTAAACTATATATGTCATCACATCTCAGTAGCATACGATAGCGATTTCTTGCATATTAGATTAGTTTAGCGAGTTAGGATGACAACCGACATATTTGGGGAAAAGAAAAGAAAGGAGTTGAAGTTATCCTAATATAATATTTAATCAAGAAAACTACTTCTGAACAAAAATAAAAGAAAATCAATTTAAAAATAGTATAAAAAATAACGACTTCTAAACGGAAACAAATGAAAATTAAAAGGAGAAACAAAGAATATGCACTTTTGATAATAAAATTCATTTAATTAATTATCTGTGCCATTGAACCAGATAGATATTGTTTGGTCTCTTGATGTTTTTATTTTATTTTATTTTGTATTGATTTATTTATTTTATTTGTTTTTTTTCTCTTATATTCTTTTTATTTATTTATTTATTTTACCATTCCAACAACGATTTTTTAATTTTTTTTCTTCTCTTTATTTCAAATCATTTTCTTTTCTTTTCTTTTTTATATAATTTTATTTTTTTCCCTTTATATTTTTCAATTTTTTAATTCATATGAAATTATTTTATATTATTTATTTATTATAATTTATAATTATAGAATATTGTAATGTAAAAATTAATTTTAACATATTTAAATAATAATATTTTTTATTTACACACCCAACGGATGTGTAGAAAATACTAGTTATATAATTAACAACGGCTTAATTACTTTGGAATTGTTTTCTCTAAATAATAATCAGTAATTGTACTTCACACTTTCATTATATTTCACTATAAGCTAATATTTAATAAAAATAAATAAATAACTCTGGCTAGAAGAACAAAGACCACTATCGGTGAGCCATAAATCTTATAGATCACTAATCATCAGATTTTGAAAATAGAAAAAAACGGTTTACATCATTCTAACTACTAATAAAAGAGTCTGCTTCGTATTAGTCCAAATAATATCGTTCCACCTAATTTATCGATTACAAGCAAACATTTGGGCTTAGTTGTCCATTATCGAACAATACAAGTACAGCTTCCTCCCAAAGAAAAGAAAAGCATAAAGACAAGAAATAACACCTTTGCACTTATAGAAACTATGGCCAACATAAGCATTAAGCATTTTTGCATTTTGATTCTCATCGCGATGGTCGTCGTGAAGAGCGTCAAAACATGCGAAGGTTCACGCAACTTGTTACAATCTGATGGTCCGACCGGTGGGAGTGTTGCTGGGGTGGCTAAGCCCGCGAATCTACATGCAACTTCTCGCCCAGTTTCCACCGCCTCTAGCACAGATGATAATGGTGATGATGACAACGACGGTGGCGACAACTGATCGATGGAGAAAATGATCACCATGATGCCTACCAACGACACTAAGCTCGTGCAGGAAATTAATAAAGGTGTTATGTTCTTTGGATTTATGTCTCCAACTTTTGTGGATTTGATTTCCCTGTAATTATCACTGTTTCCGTTTGAATAATGACCCAAATTCAGTTGTGGGCTGAAACCTTTTCAGTTCCCTAATTTGTGGTCTGATATTACCGTCATAGCTCTACTTTGTTATGATAATGTCAATTTGTTTGTGTTTGTGTTGCATTTGATGTGATATAGTTGTCTTTCTGGTATTTTTAGTACGACAATAAAATTATTTTCAGTTTATAGTAGCTTCTGCCATGCATTTACTATGTAATTAGTATAATAAAACCAATTAAACATTTCAAAAAAAATATTAGCATCTTAAGAATTAAAAATGAAAATTAGAATGAAATAAATACCCTATGCAATATTTGTTACAGGCTCCCTCACGTAAGCAATTATTTGCTTTTTGAGTAAATGTTGTTTCATCTGAACAAGGATCAAGTGCATCGAGGACCCAAGCCTTTCATTTTTACTATGATGGGTCAAAATACGCCTGGCCCATGTTTCGATACGTGGCGCCACCAGCAATTGACACGTGCCCCATACATCCCCAAAATTGATCTCCTCCGAGCGTCACCCACCCTCGAGTGGTAAGACCCCGGAGCGACACGTGTCGTCATCGTTACGGGACGCATGGCTGTCATGACCGCTCACCAACGAGCGCTCCCTGTACCACAAGGCAAGACCCAAATTCCCCAAAGGAGTCATCCTCGAGCGCTCACTCCCCTCGGATGGGCTCCCCCACACAAGCAAACCAAGGGACCAAGCTCCCCCTCATCTTACTGTTAGGAAAGCTGAAAATTAGGGATTCTTTTTGTATATAGTAATATGAACACTCGTTAATTCACCATTGTTATGATGGAATTATGTACCGAATTGTGCTTGATTTAATATTATTTATAAAGGAATTGATGCTTTGTTATTTATATCGTAGATTCGGGGCTTGAAGGCGATATCGGTGCAAAAATGGTCGTTTTTAGACTAAATCCATGAGAATGGAGTGAAAACCGCCTGGGCATGGTTGCTACTGACTTGTTGAATTGAAGAAGAATTTAATTTGGAATGCATGCATGCAGTCACGTGGGCTGCACTAGTTTGGAATTGAATGTGGGTGAAGTGGTGAATTTTGGATTGCATGCATCAGATTTAATGTGAACCTTAGTTGTTGATTTGTTGGGCTGCGTATGGAAACTTATTCACTTTAAGTTTTGGCTGCCACTTTCTAAGGATTAATTGTGGGCTTGGCGTGACTTGTTTTATTTGACAATTGCGCCCGCGTGCATGAACTTTGTTTACGAAGCCCAGATTGCTTGGAATTAAATTTATGAGAAGGCCCAGTGTCGTGTAGCCCAGCTTGGAGGACAAGAAACCTATTCCAAATTGCATGAGGATTTGGAGACTTTGGCTTATTTATACATTCTCGGACAGCAGCTTTAATGTCACGTAACACAACTTTTGGGAGCAGCAGTTTCTGAGTCTTGGCGAGCAAGGTGGAGGAGCAAGAATTCGGCATAATCCTTCGGCTTAGTTTAATTTTTCCCTTTCGTTCTTAGTTTTATTCATGTTAAAGAATTCCTCAGTTATTGTTTTTATGGATTTTAGTAGGTAAACCCTTAATTATCTAGCTAAGGATTAAGATTCGATTTTGGATATTGTGAGACCTAAACATTTTTATCAATTCATGTTTATTTAGGCATTTATCTTATCTTCGTTTCGTGTTTATTGTGATTGATTTATTTAGTGGTAGGGCCCGACCAGCTAGATAGATTTAATTGCATATTGCCAATCATGATGCTTGAAGTGTATGTAAAGTTGATTGATAGTTTGTGGTAAATTAGTGACAGGGTCTTAGCGATAACATTCCTCGTTCACTAAGGGATTTGATAATCTAATTTAAATCTTGCGTGTGTCACGACTTGGTTAATTAGGATTGGTGTTTTTATCGTTCTTAATGCTGTGAATTCATTAAATCCTGTCGAGTGTCTCTAGGGGTTGTGAATTTGTTAGGGAAGATAACTATCGAGTGTCTCTAGGTTATCCGACTAATTAAGTAAAAACGAGGTTGAGTCGAGTGTCTCTATCAACTATAGCCAATCTGTCTGAATGAATTGAATGTATCTTTGAGTCGATGATCAATATAACAATTCGAATCGAATATCCCTGGATAGGTAATTCTCCCTCTGATTGAATTAATCCTACGTGATCCTACTTGATAATTTTAATTAGTTTCTAATTCTTGTTATTTGATTTTAATTGCATACTTTAGTTATAATAATCCTAACCCCCCTTTTAATTGTTGCTTTTCATGAATTCCTTGGAATTGTTAGAAATAAATCAACCAGTCTCTGTGGATCGACCCTATTTACGCTATACCCCGTTGTTTAGTTGTGAATAGGTTTATATTTATTTTTGACGGATTCGACACCTGTCAAATTTTGGCGCCGTTGCCGGGGACTATGTTTTTAATCGATTTTATTTCTTTTCAAGAATAGGAGCATTCGCGGAAAGGATGATCATCCAACAATGTTTGCGAATGCACAACAATTCAACAATTATGCAAATATTCCAAGACATGCTAACGAGGTCGACTCTTCACCTTTTGATGAACATAAGAACATGATAAGTGTTTTGGCTTCCAACCTTGGTGCAGGTGTACCCCACTCGTTGCATCCCACCGACGCGTGTCAATCCCTTCAAGAATCCCCTTTCGAAAATGTGGACCCATTCGGATATCAACCTCCGATGTACAATCCATACTCCAACATGTACAATACCGGATGGTATGATCACCCCACTATGAGTTATGCACCGAATCCACCAAACTTCCAAAACTTCGTACCTACACCTCCACAATCCCAACAACCAATCCCTCAACCTTACCCACCTTTCAACCTACAAGATGATCAGATTGAAAACTTGGAGACCTCAGTTAAGAACTTGGAGACCCAATTGTGTTAAATTACAGCCTCATTGAGCAGATTAGAGAATCAACGGAAACTTCAATCACAAACGGAGGATCAGAGGCGAAACATGAGTGCAATCACGATCCTAAGTGATGAGGAACTGCCTCCTCCAGTGGAGAAGACCAAAACTCGCCAGCACAGAGCAGAAAGAGAAAAGACAGTCGACTTGACCGTTAAGCGTGACTACGTCTTAGGGTCCAGTCACTACAGAAAGTCAGAAATTGTAGTCCAGCCTAAGCCATGGGTGGAGCCACCTCCGTTTCCAGAGCGCCTGATCCAAGCGAGAAAAGAGAATGAGGAGCAAAGTATACTTGACACTTTTCGAATAGTTAAAGTCAACATTCCTTTGTTGGAAGCTATTCAACAAATCCCACGACATGCGAAATATCTTGAGGAACTCTGCACCATCAAAAGGAAACTAAAAGGTAATGAAATCCTGAGTGTTGGGGAGAATGTCTCCACTGTTTTACAAAAGAAATTACCTCCTAAGTGCGGAGACCAAGGTATGTTTTCAATTCCATGTAAAATTGGCAAAGCTGAGATTAAGAAAGTAATGTGTGATTTGAGTGCGCCCATTAATATTATGCCGCTATCTGTTTATTCATTACTGAATCTTGGTCCTTTGAAAGATACAGGTATCATAATTCAGATGGTTGATCGATCTATTGTGTATCCAGATGGAGTATTAGAGGACGTACTTGTGCAAGTTGATGGATTAATCTTTCCTGCTGATTTTTATGTGATTTATATGGAGGATGAAAGTTCTTTGAGTACTTCTGATATTTTACTTGGGCGACCTTTTCTCAGTACTGCTAATGCTAAAATAGATGTTCAAAAAGGCTTATTGACTCTAGAATTTGATGGTGATATTGCAAAATTTAATATTTATGAGTCAAGTAAAGATCCTAATGAATCATCTAATGTTTTAAGTGTTGATGTGATTGAAAACCCAAGTATTGAAACTTTTGTGCCTAACAATGTGGAAAAACTAAGTTTTGAATCCCTTAAGAATTTGGTAGTTGAAAATTTTGAGAGTAAGCCTAAACATGTTGGTTTGTATGATGATATCTATGATATGATTATTCCATTAAAGCATGTTAGACCTCTCAATATAAAGGCTTCAAATTTGAAACTACTTGATGATTTAGCTTATGGATAATCTGAGTTATACCTTCAAAGGTGGAGGAAAATTTTCAAATTCAAAGCCTACACGGGCTGAATTCCTGGATGAGCAGTTTTTCGAGACACGTGACCATGAGGCGTGGCCACGCTCTAAGGTCACGCGCTGGTATGCTGATATTATTGATTATTTGACTACTACCTTCCTCAGATCTTATGTCTTTTTCGAGTTCAGGAATCCAAGAGCCATTGATAGGGATCGTGGTAAATATTTCCACAAAGGGTTGATGGAGTCTTTGATGAGAAAGTATCAAGTCATGTTGCGAACCTCTATGACTTACCATCCCCAATCTAGAGGGCGCAACGGACTAGAAGAGTCAGCTCCACACAATAGAGGGGATTTGTATGGAGGGTGTACCTCCATTTGAGTAGCACTTTAACAGTCTTGTCGAGCCTAAGACATAAAACAAGGGCGCTATTGGGAGTAGGGATGCAAACGAGCCGAGCGGCCTCGCGAGCCTAGCGAGCAAGCTCGAGCCAAGCTCGAACCCAAGCCCCTTTAAGTTAGGCTAGTGGCTCGCGAGCCAATATATTTAATTAAAAAATAATATTTTAATTTTTATATATATAAATATTTTATTATTATATAATATTATATATATATTTATTGATTTTTATATAAAATTAATAAAAAATTAATATTTTTATAACATATATGTATATATATTTAATAAATATATATTATTATATATAAAAATATATTAAATTATTTAAAAAAACTAATTTTTAATTAAAAATACTATAAAATCCATTTGGCTCGAGCCGAGCTCGAGCCAAGAAAAAGGGCCAAGGCTCAGCTCAGCTCGGCTCGGCTCGTTTGCATCCCTAATTGGGAGGCAACCCAAGTTTTGGCGATCTAGGCGCCTTTTTCTTCCCTCAATTCTTTTTCTTTTGTTTTTTTTTTTTGGGTTCTCATGGTGTGTGTGTTGATTTTATGCCCTTTTCTGTCTTGCAGAAGCGTGTAACTTGGCCCAGATATTGCTGATATGCTGCTATTAACTGCTGTCAATTTTCTGCTAACACGACCCTTGGGCGTGATCACGCCTAACACCCACGACACTTCCAGAATTTCAAGATAAATGGGAAATTTACATGCCCAGACGCCCTACCTCCCCAACCCAAACTTCAGGGAAGTCCTCTTTACTCTAGATCTTGAATTTTAATGCCTTGGGGACAATGCATGATTTAAGTGTGGGAGGGATTAGGTCCACTAGTGCTAGAATTGAAAAAAAAAATTTTTGAATTTTTTGTGGCTGAACTTTTGAGTTTACTTCGAACTTGAGGATGTTGATAATTGTGGATATTCTACCACCGTTTTGAATACTCTTGCTTAGGTTTGATTGTTGAATTTTTGCTATAACAAGTTAGGCTTGTTAAATGCATGAAATTTGTGTGAAATTTGATGAATTAGTATAGTAGTATACCCTCATTTCTCGCGCACCATTGAACGAATTAATGTGCTTTGCTTAGATAGAGAAGTTCATGATTTTCAAATAGGTCTAAAAGTTGATTAGAATGCATCTTAGCTCCCTTCGAGGCGAAATTTTTAGTTAACGATTGATTTGGGAAGTGACTTAGGCAATCGTTGTCGGTGGTAAGCCTTTTCTTGATCCTTTCACAAATAAAATTGTCCCGTTTGACCCCGCTGAGCCTGAATGTTGTGCAAAATTTCTTTTTAGCCACGTTACAAGCCAAATGTACAACATTATTTTCCTACCCTACTTTGAATCACACCTTGCTCGCTCATTTGGGTTTGATATTTAGATGTCTTGGGCTCCTTTTTATTATCCTTTGTGCTAAATTGAAAGTTGAAAAAAAAGAGAAATTGAGCAATGTTGAAAATAAAAGAAACAAGAGATGCTATGAAAGAAAAAGGGACAAAGAAGTCAAGAAAGAAAAAAAAATGAGCAGAGAAAAAAATGCAAAAAAAAAAAAAAAAAAGGAAAAAAGAAAAAGGGAAAAAGAAGTCAAGAAAGAAAAAAAAATGAGCAGAGAAAAAATGCAAAAAAAAGGAAAAAAGGAAAAAAAAATGAAAAATGGGGGAAATTAGTTGTATAAGGTAAAATAAGGGGAGTCCGGTAGATGAAAAGAGAAATACCACGGGTTTTTATTGTAAAATGTGTAAGCTTGGTGTGTTAGTCACTAAATTCCAAAATTTCCTAACCTTTACTCCAAGCCTTACATTACAAGCTCGAAAGACCTATCGATCTCGAGTCATGAGTTAACTACATTAGTGTAGATTGGAGTGAAGGATGCATTCGAAGTTAATAATTGGTACTTAGGCGAAAATCTTAGACTAATCAATCTAGTCTTAGTACATTCTTTCGTTCAATTCACACTACATTACACGGGGGTATGCTATTTATACTAATTTGTTGGATTTTGTGTAATTGAGTAGTGTGTTGATGAGCTAGACTTATTTAGGTGAGAATTCGATGATTGCCTTTGTGATTGTGTTTGATGGGTGGTATTGTCTCCATTTGATTTTTATGATTCCTTGAGGACGAGTAATGAGCTAGTGTCGGAGGATTTGATAACTCATTAATTCACTATTGTTATGATGGAATTATGCCCCGAATTGTGCTTGATTTGATATTATTTGTAAAGGAATTGATGCTTTGTTATTTATATCGTAGATTCGAGGCTTGAAGGGCTATATCGGTGCAAAAATGGTCGTTTTTAGACTAAATCCATGAGAATGGAGTGAAAACCGCCTGGGCATGGTTGCTACTGACTTGTTGAATTGAAGAAGAATTTAATTTGGAATGCATGCATGCATTCACGTGGGCTGCACTAGTTTGGAATTGAATGTGGGTGAAGTGGTGGATTTTGGATTGCATGCATCAGATTTAATGTGAACCTTAGTTGTTGATTTGTTGGGCTACGTATGGAAACCTATTCACTTTAAGTTTGGGCTGCCACTTTCTACGGATTAATTGTGGGCTTGGCGTGACTTGTTTTATTTGGGAATTGCGCCCGCGTGCATGAACTTTGTTAACGAAGCCCAGATTGCTTGGAATTAAATTTATTAGAAGGCCCAGTGTCGTGTAGCCCAGCTTAGAGGACAAGAAACCTATTCCAAATTGCATGAGGATTTGGAGACTTTGGCATATTTATACAGTCTCGGACAGCAGCTTTAATGTCACGTAACACAACTTTTGGGACCAGCAGTTTCTGAGTCTTGGCAAGCAACGTGGAGGAGCAAGAATTCGGCATAATCCTTCGGCTTAGTTTAATTCTTCCCTTTCGTTCTTAGTTTTATTCATGTTAAAGAATTCCTCAGTTATTGTTTTTATGGATTTTAGTAGGTAAACCCTTAATTATCTAGCTAGGGATTAAGATTCGATTTTGGATATTGTGAGACCTAAACGTTTTTATCAATTCATGTTTATTTAGGCATTTATCTTATCTCCGTGTTTCGCGTTTATTGTGATTGATTTATTTAGTGGTAGGGCCCGACCATCTAGATAGATTTAATTGCATATTGCCAATCATGATGCTTGAAGTGTATGTAAAGTTGATTGATAGTTTGTGATAAATTAGTGACAGGGTCTTAGCAATAACATTCCACGTTCACTAAGGGATTTGATAATCTAATTTAAATCTTGCGTGTGTCACGACTTGGTTAATTAGGATTGGTGTTTTTATTGTTCTTAATGCTGCAAATTCATTAAATCCTGTCGAGTGTCTTTAGGGGTTGTGAATTTGTTAGGGAAGGTAAATGTCGAGTGTCTCTAGGTTATCCGACTAATTAAGTAAAAACGAGGTTGAGTCGAGTGTCTCTATCAACTATAGTCAATCTGTCTGAATGAATTGAATGTATCTTTGAGTCGATGTTCAATATAACAATTCGAATCGAATATCCCTGGCTAGGTAATTCTCCCTCTGACTGAATTAATCCTACGTGATCGTGCTTGATAATTTTAATTAGTTTCTAATTCTTGTTATTTGATTTTAATTGCATACTTTAGTTATAATAATCCTAAACCCCCCTTTTAATTGTTGCTTTTCGTGAATTCCTTGGAATTGTTAGAAACAAATCAACCAGTCTCTGTGGATCGACCCTGTTTACGCTATACTCCGTTGTTTAGTTGTGAATAGGTTTATATTTATTTTTGACGGATTCGACACCTGTCACGTACCTTTATTAGTTGATAGCCTGTTATTACATATACCGTATCTTGTACAGTGTTTTACACAAGAATTCAGTAATACAAGAATTTCTCTCCCAAAATCATGTTTTCTATAAACTTTAAGATGGTATCAGAGCGGGTGAGGATCCATTAAACGGATCCGGTCCTTGCTCATCACGTACCTAGTACCTTCCTCAGCCATGGAAGACTGCAGCGGTACACCCAGTTCCGGTAAGGAATCGCAGCAGCCCGTCGATTCCTTGGCCACCCAATTAGCAAGCATCATCGAAACCAAATTCCAAACCCTACAGCAGCAGTCACAACCAGAAGTTAATCAGTTCCACATACCTCAATCAGTCAACATAAACATCAAACTCAACCAATTCAATTTTTCCCTTTGGTCTCGATTAATGAAGATGGCAATCGGGGGAAGGGGGAAACTTAGCCACATTACCGGCGTACCTGTACCGCCGGCAATTGATCACCCAACTTACCATAGGTGGGAACAAACCGATTTAATCATTTGTTCATGGATGCTCGAGAACATGGAGGTAGACCTGATAGGGAATTATGCCGAATACCCGTCGGCAAAGGCTTTATGGGACGGGTTGATGGCAACATATGGATCTGGAGCAGACAGCTTCCAAATCTTTGACCTTACCGTCCGAGCGAACAGCATGAAACAGGGCTTCGACACAATCGAGCAATTCTACAGCAATCTCCAACGGATATGGAAGGAAATCGAAACTAGGCAGCCAAACCCTATGACTTGTGAAGGAGATATTGGGACTTTTAACCGCCTCAGATCCGAGACCCGTCTCTTTCAATTTCTCACCGGGGTAAACGATCGTTACGACACGGAACGGAGGGATCTGTTGAAGGAAGGCCCCTTGCCATCGATGGAAAAGGCTTACGCCACCATCCGGCGAGAATCAGCAAGAAGGGAGATATTGGGCGGTGACCGGAGTACATCATTGGCGGGACAATCGAGCAACTCCGGCGTGGGGGCCGGGTTCTCAACCCAGAGATTCCGAGAATGAGGAAAGGGACCAACTTTGTCTCCCTCAGGAGAAAACCCCAAATTCAGATCAGTTTCAGGGCTGCGAAACACCAATCCAGGGGAGAGAGGGACCGTTGCCTCTAGCTGGAGTGGCGGCGACCGGAATCCCTTGACTTGCTCGAACTGCGGTAGACCAGGGCATAAAAAGGAGGGGTGTTTCGAATTGATAGGGTGGCCGGAGGGCTACCGTAACCGGCGGCATGACAGAGCAGCGCCGGGCTACGCCGACGAAGGGCGAGTGGCGGCGGCACATCAGGCCACCGCGAGGGAAGACGAAGAAGAAAGCTCCCCAGTTATGGTGGTTGAAGAACACAGCAATGAGGAGAAACAAGGCAAAGCCCTTTTAGGTAAAGGGTTTGACACGGTGAAATGTTCGGTCTACCCTCCCCCCAATTCCCACTTTATTTTTAAGTCTTCCCCTGCTATTAATTCATGTAATTTCCCCAATAATGCCTCAATTTCTCATACTGTCCCCACTTGTAATTCTTATAATCAGAAACAAAGTCTGGCGTGTACCTCTCAGATTAAGTCGCAGTGCAGTGGGTCTATTGACAAAGAGCCCTGTTGGCCCTTTGATTGTGGGGCATCAGATACGATGACATATGACAAGGGTGATTTGTCAAATTATACAGTGGCCGGGAAATTTTCGATCCAAAGTGCTAATAGTCGTTCTTCCCCGGTTCATGGAACGGGGAACATTTCACTTTCTTCCTCGATTAATTTAAAAAATTGCTTACATGTGCCTAGCCTGTCCTACAAATTACTGTCTATTAGTCATGTCACGAAAGAATTGAATTGTATGGCCTTGATATATCCCACTTTTTTCTTGTTGCAGGATATTTAGTCGGGGAGAGTGATTGGGCGTGGTACTGAGCAAGACGGGCTATATTACGTGGATGAGGTGGCTCACCAAGGGATTGCAGCGCTTGTTCACGGGACAGTGGACCGTCAACAGTGGTTGTGGCATCGTCGGTTAGGTCATCCATCATTAGGTTATCTTCAGACTTTATTTCCTAAGATTTTTCCACAGAATAGTCAGTTGTCTTGTGAGACATGTTTACTTTCTAAAAGTCATAGACAACATTTCTCGTCCTCGAACTCTTGGGCCAAAGAAGTTTTTTCTTTGATTCATTCAGATGTCTGGGGGCTTACCCCGAATATTGGTGATCATAGTTTTAAGTATTTTGTTATTTTTGTGGATGATTGTTCTCGGATGATTTGGATTTATTTTTTGAAACACAAGTCTGAAGTACATTTAAAGTTTATCGAGTTCTTTAAAATGTTACAAACCTAGTTTAAAGCCCGCATAAAAATACTTAGATCTGATAATGGGGGGGAATTCGTGAACTCCACTTTAAAGAATTTCTGTCAAGAAAATGGACTCATTCATCAAACCACTTGTCCCCACACTCCTCAACAAAATGGGGTAGCTGAACGTAAGAACCGCCAACTCCTTCAGATGTCTAGAGCCCTTATGCTTGAGTCCTAGTGTCCTAAACACCTGTAGCCAGAGGCAGTAGTAACTGTCGTGTACCTTGTCACTCGGCTTCTTGACTTCCCACCAAACCATTAGAGTTTCAAACTCCACTCCAGTTTTTGGGTAGTCAGGTCAGCATACCTTCCTCTAACTCCAGTTCCCCGGGTTTTTGGATGCTCTGTCTTTGTCCATATACCTAAGTCAGAACGAACCAAATTCGACCCTTGCTCTCTCAAGTGTGTCTTTGTAGGGTATGGGATCAATCAGAAGGGTTATCGATGTTATCACCCATCTACCCGTCGTCTTTATACGACTATGGATTGTACTTTCCTTGAAACAGAGTACTTCTTTCACCAACCTAGTGCTCAGGGGGAGACACCAAAACAGGAGTCACTAGGTTGGGTAGGTTGGTTGCCCTCTTGGCCAGACACAGTCCCAACAGAGCAAGTAGGCGAAACCAACAAGCCTGCCTCTCCTGCAGTACAGCCCACCACTACACCATCTATCACGCCTCCACTCAACCCGACTGATATCCCCGAGGTATGTAACAGTGATTCAGGTTCTGGTATTTCTTGCTCGTATGAACGTAACAGTGCAGGAAGTCAAGACAAACAGGGGGAGTGTGAGATACAGAACTCAGAAATAGAGGAACCCAGATATGTGTTACCACCTCGAGCCAACAGAGGTGTCCCACCTAAGAGGTACGAACCAGAGCTTGGGAACAAATCCTTGAGATATCCAGTGGCTAATGTGGCACAAAGGAACTTGTCGCGTCAGGCGCAGGCGTATACTACATCCGTATACTCTACTGTAATCCCCACTAAAGTAGAGGATGCACTCAATGATAATAGATGGGTTCAAGCCATGAGGGATGAGATGGCAGCTCTAGAAAAGAATGGCACGTGGGAGATATGCAGATTACCCGAGGGAAAAAGAGCAGTCGGGTGTCGTTGGGTGTATACTGTCAAACATAGAGCAGACAGGAGTGTAGAGCGATATAAGGCCCGACTGGTGGCCAAGGGATACACACAGACATACAGCGTTGATTACTCAGAGACTTTCTCCCCAGTGGCGAAGATAGATACCATCAGGGTTCTGTTCTCGATAGCAGCAAATCAGGATTGGCCATTGCATCAGTTCGACGTGAAAAATGCCTTCTTGCATGGTGATTTACTGGAAGAGGTGTATATGGAACCACCCCCGGGTTTCTCAGAGGGGTATGACAGGGGGGAAAGTATGCAGGTGGAAAAAGACTCTGTATGGTCTGAAATAGTCACCACGAGCCTGGTTTGGGAGATTTACTGTGGCCATGAAGGGATATGGATATCACCAGAGTAACTCAGACCATACCTTATTCCTCAAGAGAAGAAGTGGAAAAGTCACCTGTTTGATCATCTATGTGGATGATATGATTATCACAGGGGATGATTCAGAGGAAATAGCTCAGCTTCGGCAGAACTTGTTCCAGGACTTTGAGATGAAAGATTTGGGAGAGTTGAAGTACTTTCTTGGGATAGAAGTGCTTAGATCGAGGCGAGGCATCTTCATATCCCAACGAAAGTTTGTTCTCGATTTGCTCGCTGAGGTTGGTCTCCTTGAATGTAAGCCAGCTGATACTGCAATGGTGGCAAACCATGGATTGCAGATAATAGATGGGAGAGAAGGTGCGAACAAGGGGCAGTACCAACGCTTAGAGGGGAAATTGATTTATCTATCACATACCCGGCCAGATGTAGCCTATGCAATTGGGGTACTCAGTCAGTTCATGCACCGGCCCCAAGGCGAGCATATGGAAGCGGCACTGAGGGTGTGCCGATACCTGAAGGGACATCCGGGAAGGGGTGTTCTATATCAGAAACATGGGCACTTGGACATCGAGGCATACACTGATGCAGATTGGACTGGGAATCCAGTAGACAGGAGATCGACATCAGGGTACTTCACGTTGGTTGGAGGGAACTTGGTGACTTGGAAAAGCAAGAAGCAGAAAGTGGTAGCACTGTCTAGTGTGGAAGCGGAGTTCAGGGGAATTGCACTGGGAGTAACCGAAGTCTTGTGGTTGAGAAAGGTGCTTGAAGAAGTTGGGTTTCCAGTAAAAGAAGCTTGCAAGCTGAAGTACGATAACAAGACAGCGATTAGTATATCAAAAAATCCAGTTCAGCATGACAGAACGAAGCATGTGGAAGTTGACAGACACTTCATTAAGGAAAAGTTGGAAGGACGGGTGATCAATATTCCGTTTGTTAGATCCAAAGATCAATTGGCAGATATCCTCACTAAAGCGATAAATGGAAGGATTTTCAGCGAAGTTTTGAGCAAGTTGAGCATCGAAGACCCGACACTCGACTTGAGGAGGAGTGTTAGGAAAGCTGAAAATTAGGGATTCTTTTTTTATATAGTAATAGTTGACTTACCTTTATTAGTTGATAGCCTGTTATTACATATACCGTATCTTGTACAGTGTTTTACACAAGAATTCAGTAATACAAGAATTTCTCTCCCAAAATCATGTTTTCTATAAACTTTAACACTTACAGCCTTGGCCCGGATCCGCCCTCAGGTCTGTTGGCCAATCAGACTCATGGTTGACACGAGCGCGCTCATGGCCCTCGTTACCAACCCCCCAAAATGGCTATCTGACACTTCGTACATAACCGCGCACCTGCCACTACTGCTTGCACTAACTTTCACCAGCTTTTGCAAAAGATTTCTCCTAGGTTTCTCCTCATTATACCACGTGTTAGGGTAACATTTGTGCAGGACCACCAAGGGCGAATTACCAAAGGGTCCCTGACCCTCAACTATAATTAGGAGTCTTCATCTCCTCCCCTGTAAGCGATCTCCATTACAGCAACTTCGCATATTTACTTGCTTTCTCTTTCAGACCACTATCTGACTTGTGCGTCGGAGAGCCAAATTGGGAATCACCCCCAGTTCCCCCCCCCCCCCCCCCCCCCAGCTTGGCCTTCTGAATTTGCTTTGGTGTTTGTCCTAGCAGGTAGAACCCCTCTTTTTTACCGGCGATCATCTACTGGTTTCCTGACAACAAACAAATTCTAAAGTGATCGGAATCTGATCCTCTAAACTCAGACCCATCATTTTTGGCGCCGTCTGTGGGAAACCACTCTTTCCCTTTCCACTTTTTCTTTGCTAGTTGAGAAACAAACACCACTTGCCTCTTGCATCATGGTTACCACCAGATCCGGACTTACAGGAGGAGGTGATGACCACCATCCTAAGGGAAACACTGGAATCCCCACTTCCACCACCGCTGGCGGAGCACTGCCCGTTGGAGGGGCACTACCCTCCATTGAGCCAGTGGTGCCCTCAACAGGACTCACCTCCGAGCAGCCCTCCACCGCTGCAGTTGGAGTCTCCAGGCTTCCTACTCTCCCTAATCTTCCTCAAAACCAGTGGACTAATGTCCAAGTCAACCAAGAAGGACATTCCTATATGATGCCGCCTCCTGGATACGTGTTAACTCTCGCCCCCATGATGTCTGCTATACACCTACACCACGCCGGATAGCTCCAGTTGCCGATGGTGGTTCCTAAGGAGATCGATGGGGTGGAGTTACCCCCCATGACTCACCAGCAGCTACATGCCATCTACACACAGTGTGAGGTCCAGGCGGCCCAGGGTGCATGGAAAAATTTTACTTCCATGTATTTTCCCTCTGGGCAGGCCGCTCAGGTTGCCCCTCCCTTGGGGGGATTGCAGGCGTATCCGCTAATGGCGGCACAAGCCCTCTTGAGGGCCCAGCCACCGCCTCCACCTGCAAAGGAGAAAGAAGTCCCTATACGGGGAGGGAAAGAACGTCCCCAAGCGGATAAGGGCAAGAAGCCCATAGAGAGGATCAATATTGATGAGGAAGCCCACTCCCAAGCATCGAAACGAGGGCCACAAGCCTCCTAGCGAGGGAGCCAAGAAAGGAAGATCCCAACCTCTTTACGGCTGTGTAATACCAGCTGCAGAGGTTGCAGGAGATGGTGGGACAGCTCTCTCGAGCGCCATCTCAAGTTCCCCATGCCGGGGACGAACGAGCCAATACCAGAGACGCTCGTCGCCACGCCCGCAACCGGTAGCAAGTCCCTCGTCACTTGGAACAAGAGGAAAACTATGAGAGTTATAGCCACCATCCGCTCTCAAGAGGTTCTTCCCTCGTGGAGGAGGTTCTAATGGCCCAAGCCGGCATGGGAAAAGTTCCAACCTCCATCAACCCCTATGATGGAACCACGGACCCAGCAGAGCATCTAGATCATTTCCTGCATTTAATGTATTTATACGAGCACTCCAGCCATTATTGGGCTAAGGTTTTTGTTACTTCCCTTGTCGGAATGGCCCAAGAGTGGTACAAGGGTCTGCCGCTCGATCCACTCATATGGCGAACTCACCAATACTTTCCTCAATCACTTCAACTCATTGAAGGGCCAGTCACCGCACCCACTGCCCTGTATAACTTGATCCAGGGCGAGTATGAATCCCTTCGATCATTTTTCGCTCATTTCAACAAGGAGGTGCTCTTGGTGGAGAGGCCCTCAATAGATTTTTTGATACACGTACTTTTCAAGGCTTGCAATCACAAACAGTGTGTGAGCAAGAAGTTTACAAACTCTATCGTGAAGAAACACCCCTCGTCCCTCATGGCAATGAGAGAAATCGCCGAGCCCTACTTCGCGTTCGAAGACATGTACGGGGTCTAATGCTCCCAGATATTCTGGGCCCCTTAAGAGCGAATGAGGGCGTGAAGAGCCTCTCAAAGAACGTCGTAAATCACCACCTTCCCCCCGAAGGTTTGAGCGCGTTCCTCTCAACAGGCCCAATTCAGAGGTCTACGCTCTGTCAGATAAAAAGCTCTTCAAAAGGCCCACGAAGATGAAGGATACAGAGGCGTTAAGGCGTTCGAACAAATATTGCACCTTCCATAAATAAAAGGGGCATGACACGGATGAGTGTCGTCAGTTGGAAGCTGAAATTCAAAGACTCATAGTGGGAGGGCACTTGAAAGAGTTTGTGAAGATGTTGGAGCGTTATGATGAACGCTGTAACGAGCGTGCAAGGGAAAGGAGGAGGAGCCCATCATGGTCAAGGAGGCCACGAGGGCGAGGACCTCCGGAGAGCAGCCACCGTGGAAAACAAAAGGCCACGGAACAAGAGAATGCCCCCTTTGCGGTCATCAACATGATTGCTGGAGGGTTATCTGGAGAGAACTCCAATGCTTTCCGTCGTCGGTATGTTAGGAGCTATGATCAGCGCCCCTCGGCACCCAAGCAAGTCTACGCTATCAAAGAAGCGAACGATTACCGCTCCGGGGAGAATGAAGTTGTTGGGTTTAGTGATAGGGACCTAGAGCACATTGTAACACCCCATGGGGTCAGTGAAACCTCTGATTGCCCCATAGTGGTTAGCCTAGACGTCCATAATCATTTTGTAAAGAGGGTTTTGGTTGATAGTGGAAGCTCTGTTAATGTTTTGCCTTATACCACGTTTCAAAAGATGAACATTACCAACATCCCGCTCGAGCCCCTCAAGACAGCCCTCATTGGCTTTGGGGGCTCTGAAGTTGTCCCTCGAGGGCAGATTCGCTTGGCCACCTCATTTGTTCGCGCCCCACAGCGAAAGACACTCATGATCACCTACGCGGTGGTGGAAATTGAAATCCCATACAACATCATCATTGGGCGTCCAGCCCTTGTAGATTTCAAAGCAATCATTTCCACTTACCATCAGAGGATCAAATTCCCCACCCCCGATGGGGTAGGAGAAGTTCTATGTAACGTGCGAGAGGCTTGGGAGTGCTATATGTTGTCCCTCAAGAAGCCCAAAGCAGAGAAGGCATTCCAAATTGGGTCCACCAAAAAGTCAGTAGATTTCCCCAACTTGGACGAGGATGGTCCCGTGATCAAAAGGGCCAAAATGAACAAAAAGAAGAACAAGAAGAAAGATGCAAGCGCTAAAAGCACCCCCGAGGGCGTCCTACTTGGAGCGGTTGGAGAATCTTCCTCTGATGATTAGATGAACGAGCGTGGAGAGGAAACAACCGGTAACCTCTTGACAGGGAAGAAAAGGGCGCTCGAATTTCCTCACCCTGAGGTCTGGATTGAGCCCATAGAGAAATTCCTCACCATTGAGTTGGAACCAGGGAACAAAGATAAAACCACCAAATTGGATCCAATCTCTAAGGACCCTCGTAGATCATGATGATAGACTTCCTTAGAGAGAACATTGACGTTTTTGCATGGAAAACATATGATCTTACCGGAATTGATCTGAGCGTCATAGTCCACAGGCTCAATATTGTGGACCCCAGCTTCAAACCAATCAAGCAGAAGAAACGAGACGTGCACGGTTTTTGGAAGAAGGTTATTGAAGAGGAGGTTAACAAGCTCCTCGAGGCCCAGTACATCGAGCCCATATTGTATCCAGAATAGTTGTGTAACGTGGTGCTGGTACCCAAGAGCGCTAACAAATGGCGCATGTGCAACCATTTCACTGATCTCAACAAAGCCTGCCCCAAGGATCCATACCCTCTGCCCCGAATTGATCAACTGGTGGATTCGACCGCAGGGTGTGAGTTAATGAACATGATGGACGCTTTTCAGGGGTATTACCAAATCTTCATGGCCCCTGAGGACCGTCCCAAAACCTCATTTGTTGTCCACATGGGTGTATACTGCTTTTTGGTCATGCCTTTTGGGCTCAAGAACGCGGCGGCCACGTATCAACGCCTTATCAACCGGATATTTGAGAAGAAAATAGGAGGATCCATGGAGGTTTACGTGGACGACATGATTGTCAAAAGCGAGCGCCAAGGCTCACATCTAGAGGATCTTAAGCGCACATTTGCCATTCTACGTCAATATGGTATGAAGTTAAATCCCTCCAAGTGTACTTTCAGAGTACGAGGGGGAAAATTCTTGGGCTACATGGTTAGCCAACGTGGGATTGAGGCTAATCCTGAAAAGATCAAGGCCATCTTGGATATTTCATCCCCTCGCAACCTCAGGGAAGTACAAGTGCTAGTGCGGAAGATAATCTCCTTAAACCGATTCATCTCCCACTCGGTAGACAGAAATCTCTCCTTCTTCAAAATTCTACGCAACGCTCGAAATTTTTCTTGGACTGAGGAATGTGAGAAAGCCTTGCAAGATATGAAAGCTTACCTCTCAAGCGCTCCCCTCCTGACGAAGCCCCGTGGCGAGTGAAAACTTGTTCATATACCTTTTTGTTTCCACTGAGGCTACGAGCGCAGTTTTGGTAGCCGTGTGTGAGCGCAAGCGCCTACCTATCTATTACTTGAGTAAGATATTGCAAGGCGCCGAACAGAAGTATTTGGAAATCGAAAAGTTGATTTTTTCCCTCATTAATGCATTAAGGAGACTGAGGCTTTATTTTCAAGTGCACTCAATCACTGTCCTTACGGACCAACCTTTGAAACAAGTCCTATCCAAGCCAGATGTCTCCGGAAGGCTGATAAAATGGGTCGTTGAGCTGAGCCAGTTTGATCTAAGCTTCGAGCCCAGAACGGCCATACAAGCGGAGGTAGTTGCGGATTTACTGGTTGAGCGCTTTAGTTTAGAGCCTGATGTTCCTGAAAACGACGGTCTATAGGTCCTGCACACAGATGGCTCCTCGACCTCTCAAGGGGGAGGAGCAGGGGTGACCCTCAGAGATCCCAACGAAGTTGAAATCAACTTTCCAATCAGGTTGGATTTCCAAGTTACAAACAACGAAGCAGAATACGAGGCTCTCATACAAGGGTTGAGAATTACTTTTCAGAGCGGAGCTTCCAGGGTTACGGCTTATGTTGATTCGCAGTTGATTTCAAGTCAAATTGAAGGAACGTATGAGGCTCGAGAAGCCACCATGGTGCAGTACTTGGGAAAACCAAAAGAGATAATCGGAAAGTTAAAGGAATTTCACTTGCTCCAAGTCCCCCGAGCGTGCAGACGCGTTGTCCAAATTTGCTTCTGCCCTCGAAGGATCCTGTGGATATTCTATCACATTTCTCAGAACGGAGGGACCACTAATCCAAAAGAAAAAGCCCGACCGAGTGACAGGTGTCGAATCCGTCAAAAATAATTAAAATACCTATTTAACAACTAAACACAGAGTATAGTGCAAACAGGATCGATCCACAGAGACTGGTTGACTTATTTCTCACAATTACAAGGAATTCACGAAAAGCAACAATTAAAAGGGGAATTTTTAGAATTATTAAAACTAAGGTATGCAATTAAAATAAACTAACAAGAATTAAAAACTAATTAAAACTATCAAGCAAGTCACGTAGGATTAAATCAATCAGAGGGAAAATTACCTAGCCAGGGATATTCGATTCGAATTGTTATATTGATCATCGACTCAAAGATAAATTCAAGTTATTCAGACAGATTGGCTATAGTTGATAGAGACACTCGACTCAACTTCGTTTTTACTTAATTTATCGGATAACCTAGAGACACTCGACAGTTATCTTCCCTAACAAATTCACAACCCCTAGAGACACTCGACAGGATTTAATGAATTCGCAGCATTAAGAACCATAAAAACACCAATCCTAATTAACCAAGTCGTGACACACGCAAGATTTAAATTAGATTATCAAATCCTTTAGTGAACGAGGAATTCTATCGCTAAAACCCTGTCACTAATTTACCACAATTTATCAATCAACTTTACATACACTTCAAGCATCATGAATGGTTATATGCAAATTAAAACAACCTAGAGATCGTGCACTATCCAGAAATTGCCTAATCACAATAAACACGAAACACGGAGATAAGATAAATGCCTAAATAAACATGAATTAATAAAAACGTTTAGGTCTCACAATATCCAAATCGAATCTTTAATCCCGAGCTAGATAATTAAAAACTTAGCTACTAAAATCCATAAAAACAATAACTAAGGAATTCTTTAACATAAATAAACTAAAAAGCAAAAGAATTAATCTAAGGAAGAATTGTGATGTCGAAATCGGCTCCTCTATGTTGCAAGCAAATTCTCAACGGCTGCTCCCAAGCTCGCCCCAAAAATCTGCCTCTCCAAAAGTGTACGTAATCCTCCCTGCTGCTGTCCCAATATATATAAGCCAACTTGAATTCTCATCAAAACTGAATTCTTTTCTTGCACTTGAAGTTGACCTAACAAGCTTCTAATTGTCCAACATATTGGATTTCTTTTCCTAAGTATAACGCAGCCTTGTCCCACAATTATTCTCAAAATAGTGGCAGCCCATCCCAAAAGCAATATGGGCCTCTTTAATTAATTCTAGACACACACGGCCCATTCCAGCTCCACCAATTCCACAATACAACAATTCAAATCAATTTGGACTATCTCCATAAGCTCCAGACGTGCAGCCCACTAAAGTCACGCCAATAAGAGCTTCTTCCAATTAATTAAATCTACGGCCCAAAATCAATTCGAAACAATGCAAGCCAATTGTAATTATAAACAACTTCAACACCTCCCCACTGCCACGACATGCATGCAGAGCTTCAAGATTGCTTCCCAATCCTTCTAAATTTCTCCCGCTGTAAGTCGACAAAATTGTGCATGACTTCCTTCATAAAAACTACCAATTTTGTTGCAATTCGTATTTAAGGCCCAAATCTACAATAAAACAACAAAGTATCAATTCCTTTCAAAATAATATCAATTAAAGCACAATTCGGGGCAATACTTAATCATAAAGATGGTGAAATAACGAGTTATCACCGAGCGGTAGTCATGATTGATCCTACCGAGCCCTGTTGGCTCGATGATATTGTCAGATTCCTTAAAGTGGTGCTTGCCCGACTGACAAAGTGGAGGCACGGAAAATTCGGAACAAGGCCCCTCGTTTCTCTCTGGACAACGAGGGCAGGCTCTTCAAGAAATCCTTTCAAGGCCCACCAATGAGATGTTTGAGGCCCTCACAGGTCAAAGAGATCCTTGAGCATGTTCACGTAGGGAGTTGTGGGAATCATTCTAGGGGGGCGCATTCTTGCCAAAAAGATACTGAGAAGCGGATTCTACTGGCCCACAGTACTCCAGGATTCCATAGCATTTTCTTGGAAATGTTCTAAGTGCCAATTTCATTCTAATGTTCCCCAGTTGTCTGCAGCTCAAATGATCCCCATTGACGTCTTATGGCTTTTTGATCAGTGGGGTATTGATATCGTTGGCCCCCTGCCTATGGCGGTCGGACAGAAGAAGTTTGTCATCCTAGCCATGGATTACTTCACCAAGTGGGCTGAAGCTGAGGCTGTTGCAAAAATCACCTTTAGGGTGATACGGGATTTCATATGGAAAAATATTATTTGGAGGTACGGCATTCCGATGGTGCTTATTTCGGACAACGGATCCCAATTCATAGTAGCTGATAATGGTGCTCAGAGGTAGGCATTGAGCAACGCTTCACCTCCATGGGCCACCCTCAGGCCAACGGACAAGCAGAAGTTACCAACAGGATTATTTTACAACATCTACAAACCATGCTTGAGAGCAAAAAGGGCGAGTGGGCCGAGGAGTTACAAGGGGCTTTATAGGCTTATCGCACTACCCCACGAGAGGCCACTGGAGAAACCCCTTACTCACTTGTCTATGGCTCAGAAGCAATGATACCAGCAGAAATTACACATGAATCCGCTCGAGTGGCGTATTTCGAGTCCGAAGCAAACTAGGATAACAGGTCCTTGGAATTGGATCTCTCGGAAGAGAGAAGAGACAAGGCATAGGCACGTATTCATGAATACAAAGCGTCTGTCGCTCGGCAGTATAACAAGCGGGTTAGAGAAACAACTTTCCAGCTGGGAGACTTGGTTCTAAAGAAGGTTGAAGTCTCCAAGCATGTGGGGAAGTTGGACCCCAACTGGGAAGGCCCCTACAAAGTTATACAAATCAGAGCTACCAACACATACGCGCTCGAGACCCTCCAAGGCGAGCGTCTTCCGCATCCTTGGAATGCATGCAACCTACGAAGGTTTTATGTTTAGTTATTTATAATTTTGTAAAAAACCCACTTCTGGGATCTATGTATTTTCTGTTTACAAGCGTTATCTATCAAAGTGATTTCTACGAGTGAAATATCTTTTGAGGATGGTAAATGATTCCCCCTCGGAAACCTAGGCAATGGCCACACAGGTCCAAGGTGTGCGAATCCCCCTTTCGAGGGCGAAATTTGCTTATCAAAAGTGGCACGATCCCATCTAGAGGTCCACCCTCTTTGGGAATCAATCAAGCGAAGGCCACGAGGCGAAGAATGAGCCTAACCGGGTCAAGCTGCCAGTTAGCGGTCGAACGCTACAACACTTGGGAGGAAACTTTTAGACAAGTTTCCACAAGTCCAGGCCAGGGCCCCCTCAAAAATGGCACCCTGGTAGCAGAAATCCCTTGCATTCAAGCACTAGGATGGAAAACTTTTAGACAAGTTTTCACAAGTCTAGACCCTTGCGTCTGCAATGACTTGTTAAAATTCCTAAGTGGCCAACAATTCTCCTGAGCTAGACCCACGCGTCTCACGCTCGCGAAAGATGAAGATCAAACCTATTCTCGCAAGCGTTCGCAACCAGCTCACGAGCGTACCTGTACAACACTTGGTGAAAGTGGTAAAAAACTTAATGTGCATACACGAATGTCTTAGTAGGCCCGAGTTGCTAAGCAAACAAGTACCCAGCGCTCGAAATTGGGACACGTTGCATACCATTGGTCAAGCTACACCCTACAAGGGAGAATCTTTTAGACAAAGTTTCTGCAAGTCCCTAACCAGGGTACCCTCAAAGCAGGCCCCTCATGTTAGTCAAGGGCTCACCACAGACCCTTTCTACCGTACTTAGGAAATTTTTCACAAGTCTTGAATCAGGGCATTCCCAAAGTAAGACCCTTGTGTTTACTCAAAGACTTAGCAAAATTTTCCAAGTTTTATGTTATTTTTTACTTAGCTTATTACTTGAAATCTTAACATCACAAGATTTTGATAAAATAAGCGCAAAGTAACCATTCATGGCATAATAGTACAGAAGTAAGACACCAAGTCATGAAACATAAATTTTCAATAATAAAGGCAAGGAATACAAAGGTTACAAAACAAGGGCATCATGGCCCATAGAATTCATCTCAAAAGCAGAAAAGATACAAGGGAAATTTTCTCAAAAGACAAAAGGAAATCTTAAGCAGCAGAGGCAACGTCCTCTTCCAAGTTCACCACTTGAGGGGCAGTCACGTTTTGAGCAGGGGCAAGTGGCAGGCTTGATGACCCAGTGGCCTCAACTGCTGGAGCAGGAGCATTCTCATTAGTCGGGGTAGGAGCATCTTCAACAGTTGACGCATGGGGCACGTTTTCCTGAGGGCCCTCAGGAATGGTCACAACATTGTTAGCCCCCTCATCGTGTTCCACAAGAGGCTCTTCTTCCACCAGATGAGCGTCTATGTACTCATCTTGCAGGAGTTCAACTATGTAGTTGTACTCCGGCTCACTAATGTTAGCCTCCGGACCGTCCACCCCATCTCCGTGAACGGTGCAACGCTCATCAAGGGCTAGCCCCATATCCATTCTCCCCCTCGCAGAAGCGCTCGTCTGGCCCAGGTGGATTAGCTACTCAATGGCCAAATTGAAGGCCTTCTGAGCCTCGTCAAAGCAGTGGAGCGAGGCAGTAAAGGAGAATGCCTTTGAATGGCAAAATTTGATAATGGCCCCTTGCCTGCCTTCTCGAGCCGCTCGGAAAGCTGTGTGATTACGTCCGCATACTTCTTCTCGGCCGCGTTAGACTTTGTGACCCACCCGTTCCGGTCCTCCATCAACTTTTTGTGGTTCTCGTTGAGATTATTGTAGTCCGAGCGGTATTTCTTCCAAGCGGATTCTGACTTTTTAAAATCATCCTCCAGCTTCTTCACGTAGGCCTTTATTTTGTCATGCTCAATTTGGAGGGATAAAAACTTAGCTTTCTCCACATCCAGCTCCTCTTGGATCTGGGACGGGTCATTCGAGTGCACCATCCATGCTCAGCGGACAGTGGCGTGCATCTGGAGATTCTTGGCCCTCGGGAGCACTTGCTGTATTTTCAAAAATAAGGGAAACTTCTATACTTAGGCATTTTGATGAAAAAAATTATTATTAAGAAGGAAGATAACCAAGTAAAAGGAGCTTACAGACATGACGGCGTGAATAAGGTCTTCAGCCACCCTCTCGGAGCTTTGTGCAAACAGCGCTCGGTGGTCTCCTGAAAATTGGACTCTCTGGTAGAGTCCTTCAGTAATGGTATGGGAGGGGGTGTGCTCGCTCAACAATGTAGGCCCCTCCTCGGGAGCGCGCTCGAAGTGCCTATCTCCTAGTCGTTCGAAATAACACAAGTGTTCCTTCTTAGAAGAAGAGGTATCCCCATCTCCACGAGTACCCTCGGTAACCTGCTTGCCCTTGCCCAGTATGGGGATAATGTCGAGCATCTTTTTCCTTTTTCTGGAAGTTTGGGCACCATCCCCTTGACGCTCCCGGATGACCACATTGGTGTGTGGCCTTGTTATTTCTGTTGCAGGAGGAGTGGCTCCCCTCGGGTTGCTGGTATCCATCGGCCTTGGAATGATCCTCGTATCAGTGTTGGCCGCTCGCCTTTCTCCGTGGCCTCTGGGTTGCTGGGCAACGCTCGAACTTGCCCCTTGATGGCCCCCGCGACCATCACCACGATCGGCCCCTAGGCCTCTAGGGTTCTGTTAGTTGTCTTGTTGCTGGCGTTGTTGGCGGTTACGTGCGTTGACAAAGTGGGCAACGTTGCGCATGTTTCCTCCTGCCATTATGATATTTGCTCCTGAAAAATGAAAGAAGACCAGGGTTAAGCTTTTGTGTGAAATTTACAAAATGCAAGTTTAATTATGAAGTTAGTAGCCCTGTCTAGAGTTAGTACCCTAAGATCTAACCATCTCTTTCCAGATTCCGAGCGGGAGGGTTGTTGAGGAAATGAGGGTTATTTGTGAACCCACACAAGAACATAACCTCCTCATCATCAATAAGGTCCTTTGCATGTATCAGCCAGCCCTCGTCCCTTAGGGCACCCGCCAAATCTTGGGCCCAGTTTTCAGGAAAAGTAGGGTCCAAATGGTACCTCACAAGAAGACCCTCCCCATGCGTAACCCACTCTCGTGGTACCCTAAAATCGTCATCTTGTGGGGCGCTCACAAAGAAAATTTTTTCTTTCCATTCTACTCCATAAGTGGACGAGGGGGAATTAATCAACTTCAGGCCAACCTTTGCTTGAATGTAAAAGAAACCTACCCTAGGGGACGAGCGAGGCGACGGGGCTACTTGAAACAATACATTAAAATTGCGTATGGACCGTTGGTTTCCGGTGCACTTCATAAGGATAATGAAGGTGGTGAGGAGTGTCAGGCCATTGGGAACGATCTGCGAGGGGCTCAAGTTGAGATCATTGAGTATACTAGCCATGGGGACAGGAATAGGGAATCTCAAACCCCCCAAACGCCACTTAAGTCTTTGTAAACAACCATCTCTCCAGGTGAAGGGTTGTTAGCCCGCTCATGTTTGGCTGGAATCCTCTATTGAAAGCGCTCGTCCCAGTATATGGGTGCCATCATAGACGTTATCTCCCCTCGAGTAATAGTGATGGGGTCTCCTCGGGGGGACCTCTAGGTGGCCTGCATACCCAAGCCCTCGCCCTCGGTAGATCCTTTATTTTTCTGGGTTTTCTTGCCCCTCTTTCTACGTTTGGCCGGTGGCTCTTCAGACGGCCCTGCTGTTTCCCCCTCGAGCACAGGAGGCGCTACGGCCACTGTCACCGTGTGGCGATGAGGGTGAGTTGCACTCTCTCTGTTACTGGAAGAATCACCCCTTGTCTCTCAGCTTCCATCACCAAGTCCATCTCTTCAAATATATGCTCCACACCCCCTGGATTTCTCTCTTCCATGGCGGAAACCGC
Organism: Lantana camara; assembly: GCA_037501455.1. NCBI lineage: Eukaryota > Viridiplantae > Streptophyta > Magnoliopsida > Lamiales > Verbenaceae > Lantana > Lantana camara. The sequence continues at coordinate 92,220,196 of CM074857.1, read as the reverse complement.
CGCATTTAATTCCTCATCCCTTGGAGAGTTAGGGTGGGATGAATTATGGCTGGCCATTTCCTCCACCTCACGGGCAAACTCCTCGACATGATCTCCAGACATGATTTTGTGGGGATTTAGAGGTTGTGCAGAAAGATTGGTGGTTTGAAGACTTTCGCTAAGTGAATGGAGTTTTGGGGATGGATTGATCCTATTACTCTAGGGTTAGCAGGAAGAAGTTAGAAAGAGGAGAAGGTTACTTACGGTGAGAAAGTTCTTGGGAATTCTTGTTGCTGGGAATCTCTCTGAAGATTGCTTTGGAAGTTTAAAAGTGTGCTATGAAAGTTTTGAATGCGTAAAGGGCTTAAATGATTTGGGATCCCCTATTTATAAGGGAAGAAGTTGGTATGATTCTGGCATTTAATTTCAAAGTGCAATCATTTCCCGCCTAGGTAACCGCCCACTTTTGTGGATCGTCTCCCACATCCGGAGATTCACGCGCCGTTTCCTGGAAAGTCTCACCCATTCTCCCATCAGCATTAAATATGGAATGACGTGGGCAGTCAGCTGAAGAGACAACAATTAATGCATGCTCAGAAGAAGACTTCGCCGCACGCCATCTTCTCCCACGAGCGTCGCCCTCGGAAATTGAGCAGACTTAAAATTCTACAGCCCTTATCACTAAGGACTACAAAATTAGGGGGTAAAATGATGGGGTCAAAATACGCTTGGCCCACGTTTCGACACATGGCGCCACCAACAATTGACACGTGGCCCATACATCCCCAAAACTGATATCCTCCGAGCGTCACCCACCCTCGAGTGGTAAGACCCGGAGCGACACGTGTCGTCATCATTACGGGACGCATGGTTGTCATGACCGCTCACCAACGAGCGCTTCCTATACCACAAGGCAAGACCCAGATTCCCCAAAGGAGTCATCCTCGAGCACTCACTCCCCTCGGATGGGCTCCCCCACACAAGCATACCAAGGGACCAAGCTCCCCCTCATCTTACAACCTTGGCCCGGATCCGCCCTCAGGTCCGTTGGCCAATCAGGCTCATGGTTGACACGAACGCACACATGGCCCTCGTTATCAACCCCCAAAACGGCTCTCTGACACTTCGTACATACCCGTGCACCTGCCACTACTGCTTGCACTAACTTTCACCAGCTTTTGCAGAAGATTCCTCCTAGGTTTCTCCTCATTATGCCACGTGTTAGGGCAACATTTGTGCAGAACCACCAAGGGCGAATTACCAAAGGGTCCCTGACCCTCAACTATAAATAGGAGTCTTCATCTCCTCCACTGTAAGCGATCTCCATTACTGCAACTTCGCATATTTACTTATTTTCTCTTTCAGATCACTATCTGACTTGAGTATCGGAGAGCTAAACTGGGAATCACCCCCAGTTCCCCCAGCTTGGCCTTCTGACTTTGCTATGGCGTTTGTCCTAGCAAGTAGAACCCCCATCTTTACCGGCGATCATCTACTGGTTTCCTGACAACAAATAAATTCTAAAGTGATCGGAATCTGATCCTCTAAACTCAGACCCATTATACGAATATTTAGTTTTTATATTATTGTTTAAAAATATCAATTTATAGTATGTTCTATTATTTTGTCATGCATGTCCAATATCCCTGTATCTGATATTTTTTACATAAAAAATTTAAAAAAAATTTATATCTTCGAATTTATCTTATCTGGCTATCATAGACCTAAGTACAATTGTTTATGTCTCCTTATCCTTGATGATTCTCTAGGTGTACGTGCTGCTAAATACAGACTCACAAGACCACACTTTGATCACCTCGCCAAAAGTTGAGAAAGGATGGAGGCACTTTAGTTTATACTTTTGTTGGAATTCGTCGGTTCCAACGCAACGAAAAATAAAAATATTGGGGATTATAAAACTAGTTTATCGGAATTTCATAAATAGATCAGATTTTAATTCTAGATTTATAATTTAAACAAGAGAAGTAAGATTTAAATACTTCTCTGGTTTTCGGTTAATGGCGATGATAAGAAGGTTTTCCAGAATTTATCCGGTTTGCTTATATTTGATCTGCTTCCAAGAACTCCACGCAGAATTCCTCTAACTTAGTCTACAAGCCGTAATTGAACAACTATTCAATTAGCACACTAGAACACTAATTGAATATTTATTATATAATAGTATCCTCAATAGGGATTAAGAGAAAGTGAGAGAAGAGAGAAAAGACAAGACTTGGTGGGAAAACAAAAAAGAAGAAAAGAATGATTTTCTTATTTCTTCTCACAAATTTGCTTAAATACTTAATCCTAGGTTAGAAAACCTATGGGCTAGCCAATATAGTAGTGGGCTTTCATTAAATTAAAAACCCAACATTCATTTTAATTAGTGGACTTAATTTAATTACATTAATTAAATCACAAGTCCAATATCAAATTAAATTGGTAGACTTAAAAAATTAATTACTCTTAATTAAATTTCAAGTCCAATTAATTTAAATACACTTATTTAATTTAATATTAACTCTTTAACATCTATTCTCAATAGCTTAACAATTAAGCACTAAATTAATTAATATTATTATTAATTAATTACTCTCTCATTATATAAATTAAATTCATTTAGTTTATCGATCAATCTCTATTGATCTTTAAATAATCATATTTGTTCAATTCAAGTCATTATGTGACCCCTTAGGTTCACTACTGAATAGCAGTAGACCTACATTCTTAATGTGGTATTTCAAATAATCATTTATGTTATTGATTTAATTGAACTGTTAAGTATAGATTTCGCGTCCGTTTAGGCCTTTTATTGTGTTTATTTTAAGTTGTTTTCTATGCTTATATTTGTTAATTGATCCATTTCAGGGACATCATGTGTTGGAGTCGAAAAATGGAGAAATCGAGCGAAATCAGAAGCATGAGGGCTGAATTAAAAGGCTGAACAACCGTTCAGCCCCAGGAAGAAGAACGACCGAACGGCCATTTATCGTTACAGAAGTGGAGTTCATAGAAGAATGGACGTTCAACCTAGCTAGAGCAATTTGGTGAACGGCCATTCATCATTACAAATACTCAGAGCTATGGCCGAATGACCGTCCGCCCTTGCCAGTACAATTTGGGAAATGGCCGTTCGGTCGTATAAATTACTAACGCGATATTTGACCCGAACAGCCGTTCGGCCTTAGTGGAACACATTTTTGCTTCTTTTGGCCTTTTATCCGAGAGTTTGCTCATGGATCTCATTCATACTTTAACCTAATTGAGAGGAGAGCTCTTGGGGAGGCTTGGAGACACCATTTTCATGCCTTAACTTGGGAAATAAAAATTGGAGCTCTTTAGAATCAAGTTTCTCTTACTTAACATTCTATTTACTTAATTTGTCTTAAATAGTTAGTTTATTTCCTTTCCTTGTTGAGAACAATGTACTTTTTATTGGGATTTGGCATTGTTTAGGCTTGAATGCTTGGAATTGACTTGATTTAATGAATTTGAATGCATTTATGTTGATTTCCTTGAATCCCATGTTTGAATATTGAATATGAGTAGCTAATTCCTTAGGGCTAAGGGAATGATGAATAGTGTGGGCTAGTGTTTGATAAAATGCCCAAGAGACTAGAATTAATTTTTATTTTTGGAAAATGTTCTATTACTACAATTTTGAGTTTGACCAACTTAATTTTGATTTTAAAACCACTTGTGAATTGAAAGATTAACTAGTGGTTGAGTAATTTTTCCTAATACTTAATTACCATTTTTAAAGAGATTTAAATTGGAATTAAGATATTTAGCAATCAATTAACAATACCAAGCCGCTTTTATTTGATTTCCCCAACCTTATTAATTTGGTTTAAGTATTGAATCGATGATCACGAGAGCGACGTTGATCGTGCTTGAATACACATTTTCGACTTTGAAAGAAGCATAAACATACCTTAGCATAAACATACCTTAGCGGTTGGATAGTGAAAATCTGACAGGTGTCGAATCCGTCAAAAATAAATGTAAAACCTATTCACAACTAAACAACGGAGTATAGCGTAAACAGGGTCGATCCACAGAGACTGGTTGATTTATTTCTCACAATCGCAAGGAATTCACGAAAAGCAACAATTAAAAAGGGGGGGTTTGAGTTTTTAAAACTAAAGTAATAAAATAACAAGAAAAAAAACTAATTAAAATTATCAAGCAAAATCACTTAGGCTTAAATCAATAAGAGGGAGAATTACCTAGCCAGGGATATTCGATTCGAATTGTTATATTGATCATTGACTCAAGGATTAATTCAAGTTATTCAGACAGATTGGCTATAGTTGATAGAGACACTCGACTCAACCTCGTTTTTACTTAATTAGTCGGATAACCTAGAGACACTCGACAGTTATCTTCCCTAACAAATTCACAACCCCTAGAGACACTCGACAGGATTTAATGAATTCGCAGCATTAAGAATCATAAAAACACCAACCCTAATCAACCAAGTCGTGACACACGCAAGATTTAAATTAGATTATCAAATCCCTTAGTGAACGAGGAATGTTATCGCTAAGACCCTGTCACTAATTTACCACAATTTATCAATCAACTTTACTACACTTCAAGCATCATGATTGGCAATACGCAATTAAATCTATCTAGATAGTCGGGCCCTACCACTAAATAAATCAATCACAATAAACGCGAAACACGGAGATAAGATAAATGCCTAAATAAACATGAACTGAATAAAACGTTTAGGTCTCACAATATCCAAAAACGAATCTTAATCCCTAGCTACATAATTAAGAGTTTAGCTACTAAAATCCATAAAAACAATAACGGAGGAATTCTTTAACATAAATAAAACTAAAAACAAAAGGGAAGAATTAAACTAAAACGAAGAATTATGCCGAATTCTTGCTCCGGGTGTTGCTCGCCTAAAGCTCCCGAACTGCTGCTCCCCAGAATATTACGTGATCTCCTAAAAGCTGCTGTCCGAAACCAATATATAAGCCCCAAGTCTCGGACTCCTCATGCGGACAAAACTTGAACAAAATAGGATTACAATTCTTGCACTCCAAGAGTTAACATAACTGGGCCATTCTAATTAATTCCAAAGACATAAGCACAGCCCCTAAGTCCAAAGCTTCCGAATCCTTCTCAAATTAGGGGTGTATTTAAAGCTCTTCAAGTTGGGCTATAAGCTGGACCTAAATTAATTCCATCCGCTGGGCTTTCTTCAAATAATCCCAAGACATGTACCAGCCCACTAAAAACTCCAACATGCAGCCCAAAGCTTCAAAAACAATTTGACTTCCATTAATTCCATGCACGCCCACTCCAGTTAATTAAATCAACTGCCCAACAAAATATTTCTTCCATCAAATACAGGCTTCTCCCAAAACCAATTGTTTCTCCATAATTTAAATACGTACGGCCCAAGGCTTCTAAGAGATGCACCCCAAATCAATTCACTTAAAATAATTCCCCCAAATTAAGAACAAGCCCACCAAATTGAAGTCACGTGCATGTAAAAGCTAAGCCCATAAATGTCCACTTGATTCCCAATTGCTTAATCTTTATGCAGCAACAATTAAACTCAATTCCAGTTTTCCAACTTCTGCCCGTTTGCACTGGTTTGGATCTAAAAACGACCCAATTTGCTCCAACTTCGCTTTCGAGCCCCGAATCTACAATATAAACAACAAAGCATCAAATTCTTTCGAGATAATATCTATTCAATCACAATTCGGGGCATAATTTAATCATAAAGATGATTAATTAACGAGTTATCAAATCCCCCCACACTAGCCTATGACTCGTCCTCGAGGAATCATGAAAATCAATAGAAACAACATTACCCATCAAACACAATCACGAAGACAATCATCGAATTCTCGCCTAAACAAGTCTAGCTCATCAACACATTACTCAATTGCACAAAATTCAATCAATTAGTACAAATAGCATACCCTCGTGTAATGTAGTGTGAATTGAATGAAAGAATGTACAAAGACTAGATTGATTAGTCTATGATTATCGCCTAAGTACCAATTATCAATTTCGAATGCATCCTTCACTCCAATCTCCACTAATGTAGTTAACTCATGACTCGAGATCGTTAGGTTTTTCGAGCTTGTAATGTAGGGCTTGGGTTAAAGGTTAGGAAAATTTGGAATTTAGTGGCTTAACACACCAAGCTTACACACTTTTACAATGAAACCCATAGTGATTCCCTTTTCATCTACCGGACTCCCCTTATTTTGCCTTATACAACTAATTTCCCTCCTTTTTCACTCATCGAACTTTTGTTACTCAAAGCACACACTTACTTTTTTTTCTTCTTTCTTTGCAATTTTTGTTTTTCTATTCTTTTTTTTTTCTCTGCTCATTTTTTTCTTTTGACTTCTTTTTCCCTTTTCTTTTCATCTTTTTTTTTCAACATTGTATATCATTCTCTCAAAATTCAAGCACGAGGGAGAGTACAAAGGAGCCTAAGACATCTAAAAATATATACCCAAAATGAGCAAGCAAGGTGTGATTCAAAGTAAGGTAGGAAAATAATGTTGTGCACGTAGCTTGTAACATGGCTAAGAAGAAAATGTGCACAACATGAGGCTCAATGGGGTCAAATGGGATGATTTTATTTATGAAAAGATCAAGAAAAGGCTTACCACCGACAACGATCGCCTAAATCACTTCCCAAGCCAATCATTAACTAAAAATTTCACCTCGAAGGGAGTTAAGATGCATTCTAATCAACTTTTAGACTTAATTGAAAATCAAAGACTTTTCTATCTAAGCAAAGTATATTAATTCATTCAATGGTGCGCAAGAAATGAGGGCATACTACTATACTAACTTATCAAATTCCACACAACTTTCATGCATTTAATAAGCCTAACTCGTTCTAGCAAAATTCAACAATCAAACCTAATAGAAAGTGTTCAAAACGGGAAACATATTTCCATAATTATCAACATCCTCACATTTAAGCACAATGTTCAGCAACCACACAGCCATAAAAACAAGAAATTCAGCTTCAAAACTCGTCAAAATCAGTTCCTAAATGTCAGTTACCTAACAACCCTAAAAAGTACTATTCACAGCCTTAAAAATTGACCAAAATGACATCAAATTCAGCCTAAATCAGTCACAATATCAACACCAAAATTTCTGAAAATTTTCAGTATATATATATACACCCCGAAACAGCCACCAAACCCCTTAACACACGCCTAATCATGCATAAATCATCTAATAAAGCACTAAAACTCCCCCCACACTTAAAATATGTTATGTCTGCAAAGCATGAAAAAGAAAATTGAGAGGACTTCCCTGATGTGCGGGGGCGCGCCAAGCGGCTCAATAGGGGGGTGGTGGAATGTGGAGAAACTTGAGGATCAGATCTTTGCTCTGCTTGAGATAGGCAATGTCCAGATCATGGGTACACGGCCCTCCGGGCTGCTGCGAGGTGGAGGCTTCGGTTGTAGAGGGTGGAATTTGTTGGGCTTTTTTCCCTTTAAACACTTTCGGGACATTCTTGGGCAAGATACCTGCACGACACAAACTATACCTTTCACCAATTTTTGACAACATACACATATTGTCAAGGCATTGTAAATCCAAAGGTTTCATGCTAACAGAAGCAGGTAAATGTGGCTCATCCAAATCAATCAAACGTTCATTCACAGCAATTTGAGTCACAATATGTCCCAAAATCAAATTCCTAGAATGTGCACATGCAGCTTTCATTTCTACAGCAATCCAGAAGCCTAAATTCACCCTTCTACCCTCATGCATAGCCCAGAAGAAGAACAAAGTAGTTTGTGACAGAATTCCAAGACCATTTACACGTCCCGCGAAAGAATAAGAAAGTAATCTATGTATATACCTAAGGGACGGATCAACCAAATCATAATCCTTAGAAGCACTAGGGTTATATTTAGCATTTGGTTTGTTAGTAAAGGCTTTATACACAGCAGTAGCATCAAACTCAGGCGCATCAATATAATCACACAAACCAGCCACATAATCATCAGAATCTAACTCATCCTCAGCTACAAATCCAAGCAGCACATTAAAATCATTCACCGAAAGACTAAACTTCTTCCCACATAATGAAAACCGAATTACATCAGGCGAAGCTAAATCGAACTCATCAGGCAACAGGAACGCAAAAGTAGCATAAAATTCTCGCATCAAATGTTTAAACATAGGATGTCTCATCTTAAAGTAATCCTTCCAGCCTATTCTATCAATATACTCATTCACAGACTCATATAATCCCAAAGCACGTAAAGCAGAAAAGTCAGGATACCTACATTTTACAATTTTTTTCGAACTAAGCTCATTGTACCTGGTGGCGGGCTATTCATTCTGAAACTCGGGCTCATCGAAGGTGTTTGTGCGACGTGGCTGCATCCGGACTCCCATTCGGGTCCGGGTTTTTTGTCGGCTAGACTGTTGTTGCTGAGGAGAGGGCTCCGGTTGAGTCTCTTCAGTGACTGTCGCATCTGGATCTCCGGAGTTATCTTCGCTCGAAGGCGAAGAGGTGTTGGCTGAATGATAACCGGAAGAAGTTCCAGCCTCTGATGTCTCGGCCATCTCGGAGGATTCCGACGAGGGAGATGGAACTATGGTGGAAGAGGGGCTTACCTCAGGTGGCGTTTCAGTCGCCGGTGAAGGTGGTGGCAGAATGGCGAGGGGCCTCGCCTGAGATTTCTCAACCGGAATAGATCTGGGCGGTGGAGAACGTCTTGGTCTCCTAGGCGGTATATGGCTGAGGTCAATCAACACCGGAGGTTGTCGCGGGGCATTGTCGTAACTCGCACTCCTGATACGGTCAAAGCGGCGGACACCTCGCCCCAAGGGGACCTTTCGCGTCTGAAGTTGAGTAAGGGGGAGGGAGGAGGCGGCGGCCAAGTTGTCTTGGCAAAGCTTGGTACGCCGTTCCTCCGGTGTGAGAACGACGGCCGGCGGTGGAGCTTCTGGTGGCTCGGATACGGAAGGCGGAGGCGAGTTGGCTGCTGTCGGTGATGGATCTAGGGTTGGAGGCGGCGGTGGAGAAGGTGTTTCCGCCGCCCCTCGTTCGCTGGCCAAGTACTCGCGATAAAGGCGGAGATCCTCCTCCGTTTCTATTATGGGGTATTCGCCGCAGGGGTGACCGCGCGGATACTTGCGACGTTTGGGCTGGTGAGGTCCGGCTGAGGAGGAGGAGTAGGGGCGGAGGACTTCCTTTTTTTTTGGCCATGAGATGGTACGGTGTAAGGTGGTGTTGATGGTGGGAACGCGGTGGTGACGGCGGTGGTGACGGCGGTGGTTGGGCGGGGTAGAAGGTGGTGGTCGGAGGTTGGCGATGGTGGTGCGCCAGATTTGGGATTAGATTTCGATTTGGGGAGTTAGGGATTTGATTGTGAAGGAGTGAACTTAGGGAAAATTGCTGCGTTAATTTGGGGGCTGAAATTATGGGGGTATAATTTGGTTTAATGTCATCCGGGTCGGGTTCCGGGTTGAGTATCGGATCGGGTCACTGGGGTCCACGAGTTAATATATGAGAGAGGTAAGGATGTCGCGGGTCGAGTGAGGGACAAAAAAAACGGGTCTGGGCTTCTATCCAAAGGCTAACATAGCATGGGCGTTGGGCTTGACCACGCTCAAGGGTCACGTTATCAGCAAAATTATGACAGCAAACTAGCAGCAATTCCTGGGCAAAATCTGGACAATTAAGCACACCTGCAACACAGGAAAGAGCAGAAAATCAACAAGAAAGCAAGGAAAACCGAAAAAACAAAAGAAGAAACGAAAAAGCAAAACGGGGAACGAAAATGGCGCCTGAATCGCCATATTTGGGTTGCCTCCCAAACAGCGCCCTTGTTTATCGTCTCGGACTCGACGGGGCTGAATTAAAGATTAAGAACTTGGAGGAAAATCCTACAATCGAGTCTCTTTAACTGTGGAAGGTTGGAAATTCTCGTAAAATGGTTTCAGCCGATGCCCGTTCACTTTCAAAATGTTTCCGGTTTTAAAATCCTTGATCTCAACTGCTCCTTGTTGATTGAAATTGGTAACCACATATAGACCCATCCAATGCGATCTCAATTTTCCAGGGAAGAGACGTAAACGAGAATTATAGAGTAGAACTTTTTGACCAATTCGAAATTGTTTCCTTGAAATCATCGGGTCATGAAAATTCTTCATCTTGGACTTGTAAATGACCGAATTCTCGTAAGCATCATTACGAATCTCTTCCAATTCCTGAAGTTGGAGCTTCCTTTTCTCGCCCGCTTCGTCCATATTCAAATGGCATTGCTTAATGGCCCAATAAGCTCGATGCTCCAATTCCACCGGGAGGTGGCATGCCTTACCATAAACCACTCTATAAGGAGACATTCCCAACGGGGTTTTGTAGGCTGTTCTATAGGCCCACAATGCATCGTTCAGTCTCACACTCCAATCCTTTCTGTTCGGGCTAACCGTTTTCTCGAGAATGGATTTAATCTCCCTATTTGACACTTCAGCTAGACCATTAGTCTGAGGATGGTAGGTTGTAGATGTTCGATGTGTGACATGATATTTGCTCAACAAAGACTCCAAAAGGCGATTGTAAAAATGGGTGCCACGGTCACTTATGATTGCTTTCGGAGTACCGAACCTAGAAAAAATGTGAGACCTGACAAACTCCACAACCACTTTAGAATCATTAGTACGGGTGGCTTTAGCTTCCACCCATTTTGAGACATAATCAACAGCAAGGAGTATATAATGATTACCAAAAGAAACGGGAAACGGTCTCATAAAATTAATACCCCAAGCATCAAAAATTTCACATGGTTGTATAGGATTCAAAGGCATTTGATTTTTAGGACCAATATTCCCTGTTCGTTGGTAATTTTCACAACTTTTGCAACAAATATAGGCATCTCGAAACAAAGTAGGCCAAAAGAATCCACTTTCAAGTACTTTCAATGCAGTTCGTTTTGATCCAAAATGCCCACCACATGCGAAAGAGTGACAAAATTTTAAAATGGACTCAAACTCCTTTTCAGACACACATCTCCTAATTATTTGATCATAACATATTTTCCAAAGATAGGGATCATCCCAAAGGTAATATTTAGCATCACTTTTAATTTTATCTTTTTCAGCACGAGACAAATTGTCGGGTAATAAACCTGATGCTAAGTAATTTACAATGTCTGCATAGCAGGGCGTGGCCGTAGAGCGTGGCCACGCCTTACTGTCCAGTGCCGAAAACAACTGTTCGTCAGGAAATTCATCACGTATGGGCGTGGAATCGGTCATATCTCCTGGAATTCGGCTTAAATGATCAGCCACAAGGTTCTCATAACCTTTCTTATCTCGGATTTCGAGGTTAAACTCTTGCAAGAGCAAAATCCAACGAATCAACCTCGGCTTCGCATCCTTCTTCGTGAGTAGGTACTTCAAGGCTGCATGATCAGAAAAAATAATGACTTTAGTACCCAATAAATACGAACGGAATTTATCTAAAGCAAAAACAATAGAAAAAAGTTCTTTTTCCGTCGTGGTGTAATTAATTTGGGCATTGTCAAGCATTTTGGATGCGTAGTAGATGACATGAGAGCTCTTGTCAATCCTTTGCCCAAGTACCGCTCCAACCGCGTAGTCACTTGCATCGCACATGATTTCAAAAGGATAATTCCAATTTGGTGGTTGCATGATGGGAGTTGAAATCAATTTTTCTTTTAGCAAATCAAAGGCCTTCTTGCACTCATCATCAAATTCAAACTCCACATCTTTTTGTAGAAGCCGGCATAAAGGTCGAGTAATCTTGGAGAAATCTTGGATGAAACGCCTGTAAAAACCTGCATGACCAAGGAAAGAACGAATCTCTCGTACTCCGACGGGGTAAGGCAGAGATTTCACAATATCAACTTAGATCTATCTACTTCAATTCCTTTACTCGAAACCACATGACCAAGTATTATCCCTTTATCAACCATAAAGTGACATTTTTCAAAATTCAGGACCAAATTATGTTCAGCACATCGTTTTAGGACTTTAGCAAGATTTTCGAGACATTCATCAAAGGAATCACCATAAACGGTGAAATCATCCATAAATACCTCAATAATGTGCTCAACATAATCAGAGAAAATGCTTACCATACATCTCTGAAAAATTGCTGGTGCATTGTATAGTCCGAACGGCATCCTTCTAAAGGCAAATGTCCCAAATTGGCATGTGAAGGTTGTCTTGTTTTGATCTTCCGGAGCCACCGGGATCTGATAAAAACCTGAATAACCATCAAGACAACAATAATGAGATTTTCCAGCTAACCGTTCTAGCATTTGATCAATAAAGGGGAGGGGAAAATGATCTTTTCTTGTTAAAGCATTTAAACCACGGTAATCCATACAAACCCTCCACCCGTTTGGAACTCGAGTGGGTACCATAACGCCTTCATCATTTTCCACAACTGTAATGCCCGTTTTTTTGGGTACTACCTGTACGGGGCTTACCCACTCACTATCAGAAACTGGAAAAATTACACCTGCATCAAGGAGTTTCAGAATCTCCTTTTTGACAACTTCCATCATCGGGGGGTTCAATTGGCGTTGTGCTTGACGTTTAGGCTTAGCATCATCTGTAAGAATGATCTTATGCATGCAAGTGGATGGACTTATGCCTTTAATGTCAGCACTCGTCCAACCAATGGCCAACTTGAACTCCCTAAGGACTCGGATCAGCTTCTCTTCTTCAAGTTTGTTGAGTAAATTGGAGATAATCACAGGTAGTGTTTCTCCTTCGCCTAGGTAGGCGTATTTCAAGTGCTCCGGCAACTTCTTGAGCTCCAATTCAGGTGCCTGCACGATGGAAGGAAGCAATTTAGTGTTAGAAACCGGTAAATCCAATTTAAGCACATTCCTAAACACCGATTTTAGACTCTCTAGTTCATGCACAGTATCACACAATTCCTCAGGCAAAACCATGGTTTTTGACCAATTAATCAAATTTTCAGCATGCAAATCATTATAAAGTGCATAACTCAGAGCTTCTAAATTATCCAATTCGAAAACCTCATCAGTCAAATCATCAATCACATCAACACAAAACACACTAGACAATTCATCAGGATGTTTCATAGCATCGTAGACATTAAATTTAACAATGTCACCGTCAAATTCAAGAGTTAACAATCCATTATGAACGTCTATTTTAGCTCTAGCAGTGCTCAAAAATGGGCGACCAAGCAAAATATCAGAAGATTTGGAGGATTTATCATCCTCCATGTCTAGAACGAAAAAATCAGCAGGAAAAGCCAAATCGTTGACTTGCACAAGCACATCCTCCAATATTCCTTCCGGGAACACTACGGATCGATCAGCAAGCTGGATTATAATACCTGTACCTTTCAAAGGACCAAGATTAAGCGCAGTATAGACAGACAGAGGCATAACATTTATTAACGCACCCAAATCACACATAGCTTTCTTAATACCAAGGTTTCCTATTTTACACGGAATTGAAAACATATCTTGGTCTCTGCATTTCGGTGGTAATTTCTTTTGTAAAACCGCGGAGACATTTTCTCCAACACTTACCCTTTCATTACCTTTAAGTTTCCATTTGTTGGTGCAGAGGTCTTTAAGAAACTTCGCATAGCGTGGGATTTGTTGAATAGCATCCAACAAAGGAATGTTGACTTCAACCTTTCGGAATGTATCAAGAATGCTTTGTTCCTCTTTCTGTTTCTTCGTCTGAGCTAAGCGTTGTGGAAATGGAGGTGGGATCACCAGTGGCTTAGGCTGCTTGACAATTTCTGACTCTCTGTCTCGACTGGAGCCTACGGCGTGGTCACGCTTAACGGTCACGTCAGCTTTCTGTTCAGATTCTGCCTCATTCTGACTTGCTTTGGGTTTTTCAACTAGTGGAGGCAGTTCCTTACCACTCCTGAGCGTAATCGCACTCACATTCTTCCTGGGATCTTCCGTTTGCGAGGGTAATTTCCCTTGATTCTCAATCCTGCTCAAAACCGTAGCAATCTGTCCCAATTGAGTTTCCAAATTCTTGACTTGATTTTCCAAGCTATTAATTTGGATGTCTTGTGGGTTGAGGGTTGGATTGGGTTGTTGGTTTTGTTGGGATTGTGGAGGTCTAGGCACAAAATTCTGGAAATTGGGTGGCTTCGGTTTCTGGGAATAGCTAAGGCTAGGGTGGTTTTTCCATCCGGGGTTATACGTGTTAGAGTAAGGGTTGTTATTTTGTGGATGGAACCCTGCGGCGTCCGCGTCCTCGAATGTGCCCTCTTGTAGGGATAGGCATGCATCGGTCGGGTGAGAAGGGCTAGCACATAATTGGCAAACTGTTGCCACTCGTGGTGTTCCTGCATTCATGTTAGAAACCAAAACAGATAACATATTCTTGATTTCATCAAATTGGGAAGAGCTCACCTCTTTTACCTGTCTCGTCATGTCGGACTTACCATAGTATTTTTGTGAAACTCTGGAGATTCTGCTAATCATGTCCGTCAATTCTGCAGGTGTTTTGATCATAATGGAACCTCCACTTGAAGCATCCAACTGCCTTTTGTCGGCAGGCATCAGCCCCTATAAAAGTTGTGGACAACTGAATTCTCCAGCAGGTTGTGATGTGGGCACATTGCAAGCAAGTTCCGGTATCGTTCCCAATACTCGTGTAGGCTCTCATGTTCCTTTTGCTTAATGGTGATTATCTCCTGAAGGAGATCCAAGTATCGCTCAGCTGGGAAAAACCTGTCCAAAAACTTATCGTGCATCTGCTACCAAGTAGTGATGGTTGCTGATGGTAGAGAGTACAACCATTTTTCTGCTGCATCTTGCAAAGAGAACGGAAAAGCACGGAGCTTGATTTGATCTTCGGTGACTCCGTGGGGCTTGGTAGAGCAGCAAACCGTGTGGAACTTACTAAGGTGTGGGTGAGGGTTCTCATTTTCCAGACCTCAAAAAATGGGAAGTGGGTGAATTGTGCCCGTCTTCAGCTCGAAACCAGCACCCACCTCTGGAAAAGTGATACAGAGGGGCTGCTATGTGGTATTGGGGCGCACCAGATCTTCCATGGTCCTACGTTCTACAGCTGGTAGTGCCATAGTTAGGACGTGGTCACGCTCAACGATCAAGTCGTATTTCTGATCACTTGAACTGTCCGTTTCAGTTCCCGATTCTATCTCCTTGACCAAATCTGATGTCTCAGCTTGTTTCTTGCGTGATCGGGTTTCTTTCCTCTTTTTCCTAGCAGTTTTCTCGATTTTTGGATCGTAAAGAGGGGTGTCTTTTCCGCGAATGCTCCTGTTAATAAAAAGAAATAAAATCGATTAAAACACAGTCCCCGGCAACGGCGCCAAAACTTGACAGGTGTCGAATCCGTCAAAAATAAATGTAAAACCTATTTACAACTAAACAACGGAGTATAGCGTAAACAGGGTCGATCCACAGAGACTGGTTGATTTATTTCTCACAATCGCAAGGAATTCACGAAAAGCAACAATTAAAAAGGGGGGGTTTTGAGTTTTTAAAACTAAAGTAATAAAATAACAAGAAAAAAAACTAATTAAAATTATCAAGCAAAATCAATTAGGATTAAATCAATAACAGGGAGCATTACCTAGCCAGGGATATTCGATTCGAATTGTTATATTGATCATTGACTCAAGGATTAATTCAAGTTATTCAGACAGATTGGCTATAGTTGATAGAGACACTCGACTCAACCTTGTTTTTACTTAATTAGTCGGATAACCTAGAGACACTCGACAGTTATCTTCCCTAACAAATTCACAACCCCTAGAGACACTCGACAGGATTTAATGAATTCGCAGCATTAAGAATCATAAAAACACCAACCCTAATCAACCAAGTCGTGACACACGCAAGATTTAAATTAGATTATCAAATCCCTTAGTGAACGAGGAATGTTATCGCTAAGACCCTGTCACTAATTTACCACAATTTATCAATCAACTTTACTACACTTCAAGCATCATGATTGGCAATACGCAATTAAATCTATCTAGATAGTCGGGCCCTACCACTAAATAAATCAATCACAATAAACGCGAAACACGGAGATAAGTAAATGCCTAAATAAACATGAACTGAATAAAACGTTTAGGTCTCACAATATCCAAAAACGAATCTTAATCCCTAGCTACATAATTAAGAGTTTAGCTACTAAAATCCATAAAAACAATAACGGAGGAATTCTTTAACATAAATAAAACTAAAAACAAAAGGGAAGAATTAAACTAAAACGAAGAATTATGCCGAATTCTTGCTCCGGGTGTTGCTCGCCTAAAGCTCCCGAACCGCTGCTCCCCAGAATATTACGTGATCTCCTAAAAGCTGTTGTCCGAAACCAATATATAAGCCCCAAGTCTCGGACTCCTCATGCGGACAAAACTTGAACAAAATAGGATTACAATTCTTGCACTCCAAGAGTTAACATAACTGGGCCATTCTAATTAATTCCAAAGACATAAGCACAGCCCCTAAGTCCAAAGCTTCTGAATCCTTCTCAAATTAGGCGTGTATTTAAAGCTCTTCAAGTTGGGCTATAAGCTGGACCTAAATTAATTCCATCCGCTGGGCTTTCTTCAAATAATCCCAAGACATGTACCAGCCCACTAAAAACTCCAACATGCAGCCCAAAGCTTCAAAAACAATTTGACTTCCATTAATTCCATGCACGCCCACTCCAGTTAATTAAATCAACTGCCCAACAAAATGTTTCTTCCATCAAATACAGGCTTCTCCCAAAACCAATTGTTTCTCCATAATTTAAATACGTACGGCCCAAGGCTTCTAAGAGATGCACCCCAAATCAATTCACTTAAAATAATTCCCCCAAATTAAGAACAAGCCCACCAAATTGAAGTCACGTGCATGTAAAAGCTAAGCCCATAAATGTCCACTTGATTCCCAATTGCTTAATCTTTATGCAGCAACAATTAAACTCAATTCCAGTTTTCCAACTTCTTCCCGTTTTCACTGGTTTGGATCTAAAAACGACCCAATTTGCTCCAACTTCGCTTTCGAGCCCCGAATCTACAATATAAACAACAAAACATCAAATTCTTTCGAGATAATATCTATTCAAGCACAATTCGGGGAATAATTTAATCATAAAGATGATTAATTAACGAGTTATCAAAATCACTCTAGTTGATTGGGCATTAATCGTTACTTGGCTCATACAAGCACCATCCCCTAGCCATTTTAATCCCTTGAGTTTTATTTGAGTATCTTGATCTAGTTGTTCACTGAGCCTTCGTTCATTTCACTTTTAACTGCTTTCTCTAATCTAGTTGTTACTTAAGTGTTTATTGCTTGTTTAATTGTTCCTTAGTTACAAGTTTTCCTTTAGTTTGTTTTGGTCTATAGACTAGCGAAAGCACATGACATTTAACTTTAATTTCCCCTTCCCTTGGGATTCGACCCCTAGTGTACTACTTCATCATATCTTGTAATTAGGCTATTTTATTAAAATCAATCACCTAGTTCGAAAACCCGACATATCTCGAAACTCCTTTCAAGTTTGATACCTTCCCAGGCCTTTAAAGCCCGGATGAGGTTTAACGAAGACTTGAGGCCTCATAAGCCAGAGTTGAAAGTTTCTTAGGGTCGAGAAATAGTGTGAACATAAACCCTTTGAATTAATCATTGTTTAATTAAAACTCCTTTTAATTAATCAGTACTTACAGATCATGATCGATATCTAGTGACAAGCTCATGACCACCTATTCAATAGATGAAAATTATATTGTGAACCTTTCAGTCTCACGGATACCGCGAGATAAGATCTTTCTATCGTTGCCCTTGTTTTGTACAAAGCATCAATGGAACCTCAAGTCTAAGAATCATTTAGACACTACCATAACTAGGGAACCAACCTCATCATTAAGGAATAAAAAGCCTTACCCCATTGAGGTATTCCTATCGGGATCGTCAGTGTACTTGTTCCTTAACAAGCACTCTCATACGCGTGTGAATATCTCCACATTCAATATTCATGAAACAAGGTAACCTTTCTTAAAGGCATGTTATATGAGCAAGTCTCAAATGAGTCAAGTCCACATCCCCACGCTTTTTAGACTCTTCGACTTGGAGTTGGTTTAGGTCCAAGCCATGAGACTTAGTTCATAACCTCCATCTCTATGCGAGGCCAAGTCTCGTAGCTTAATGTGACCTTAGGATTTCATCCATACACAAACAGTTATAATATGCAATTAATAAACTTAAATAAGATATGATAAATTCGTCACATAAAATTAAACTATTGTGAAATGTTACATTTATTATTTCATTAATATCACAAATTGCTGCTAATAAGAGTAGTTTACAAAAAGAGGCCTAAACTATTTGGCTCTTCCAGAGCACTACTCTAATAACTTTAACATTGTCATGGTGGATACTAATGAACCAGCGGAATTGTTGATGTAATGGATAAATTCATCACCATTCAGTGGGTCAAAACATGTCCGTATTGTGATTCCCATTTTGATATTCTGGTATGCTTGGTTGGAACGTAACGCAATACGATATAACGGGAGTAAGTTCTCTAATTTTAATATCACACGTTGAGTTACTAATCATATTTTAACCTTCACAAGGTCAAGAGATTGAATTTGGCTTCGTGGCGTGGGGATGTGCATGTAGAAACTAAGATTGGTATCCATGTGCATAAGCCAAAATTAAAGCCACCCCAAATCTTTAGATGGAGAAGACCGCCGGAAGAGTGGATTAAGCTAAATTCTGATGGATCTTCAAAAGGAAACCCCAGACAAGCTGGAATACGGGGTGTTTGTTCGACTTGAGAGGTAAAGTGCTGATTGCATATAGCGTTGGAATATGTGAAGCTACGAATACTATGGTTGAAGTGGTTGCACTAGTTGAAGGTGTGAGAGAGGCTGTGACAATTGGTTCTAACAATTTGTGGTTGGAAATTTCTGCACAAGCTGTGATTGAAATCATCCAGTCGGGGAAAGATGAGGAATATGGCATCTCAATGATTGATTTCAAAGTTACATGAGTATGTGAAAGGAATAAATGTGAAGATAACTCATATTTATCGGGAAGGGAATAGGGCAGCAGACTTTTTGGCAAACAAGGGAGCTTGGCTTCAAGAAACATCCCTGATAATCCAATGATGCCGGAGTTGAGAGGATTGCTACGCTTGGATAGGTGGGAACTTCCATCAATCTAAAATAATGCATAAATGGATGGATATTTGGGAGTTAGTGAAGGTTGAGGTTTCGCTTCACTGTTTGAAAGAATTCAAGGCAATTGGTGTCGACGGTTTCTTTTAGAAAAACTCTTGGGAGACAAAGAAAGTACACATGAGGGCTTGGCTAAACAGGGTACATTTGAGACAAAGAAGAAGGTATGTTACAAAAGTTTGGTTTTATTGTTTCATTTAATTTACTCGGACAATAACAGTAATTTTCTAAAAGTAGTTGGTTATTATATTGATGTGGGGGGTTGAGTATATTTATCCAGGTAATGACTTAGTTTTCAGGAATTTTGGCACAACTTGGATTAGAATGTATAATTTAATTATACTGACATCTTTAATTGTATTATTTATGTTAGAAATTGAGCATGTGGTTTTAACGACATCACTGGTTTGTACCAGTCAGTAGCAAAGATAAAGAAATGAAGCACAACATGATTTATAGAGGTTTGGCCCTAAAGACTTTGTAAAACAGGAGCCTAAAGGATTAATCCTCTACCTAAGATTGTTAAGCTTGGGATTTTGAAGAGAGAATCTATTAAGGATGAGAGACACAAAGGTCTATAAAATACAAAGCAACACTGGAACGCTCGGTACCGGCACCAAAGGTCAAGGCCCAACGGAACGCCTGGTAACAACTGTACCAAAGGTCAAGCCCTCTGAGAGGCCTAGCACTACTAATACTGCAGTCAAGAGCTAGAACTCAGCTCAATCACTCCTATCCATACTATTACCAGCTTAACACTATGCGAATACACCATCTCCATGTGCTTCCAACAGCTACCGCAATAGGAGGAAGTGGAAGCTTTATTGCATGAGTTTGTCTTCAAGTGATCAGCCCAAGTCTCTTTATATAGAGCTCCAAAAAATAGCTGTTGGGAGCTTGAATTTGAATTTCATATATTTAGCTTTGAGCTCCAGCTTTATTCCAACTGTCACCAACTTTCCCTCTTCACAAACCCACAATGGAGACTTCAAAATAAATGGCTCAACGGTTATATTAAGATAATAAAATCAGTCCAAGCATATTTATAGAAATTTGTGCAAAATAATATTTTTTTTGTCAGCCTTCAAAACATATAAGCCCCGATTCGTTCCGGTGAGGTTCCGGGCTAACAATCTCCCATTTTTTTAAGATGACAAAAATATTTTTCCTGTCGATGTGATATGTGCCACAAGCTCCCTTTGTCAAGATGATTAGTGTGTAGCTTTGGAGAGCTGCAAGACTCCCCCTGTGTCACGGGCGGACTCTTTTACTTGCGCAGCGGAACAATTTTTCGCCCGTGAGGCTCCCTCAGGTTCTCCAAAACCTTCGGTACGCCTTCCATCCTCGAGTCTTTATGATGACCCTTGCTCTTCTTAGCATCATTCGCGCACTAGCGAAAGCTTCCGAACGCTTACTCGTACCGCACTTCGTGTTCGGTACTCGCCCATTCATGTTCTACAAGCTAGCATGCTTGCCATACGTCCCACAATCTCGGGTCCCAACAATGCATCTCTTGATGGCACGGGAGCATACATGCTCCGTCTCGGCATGAAGGGTCGCTAGCGCGCCCAACACGCAATCCTCGTGCGCGTCGCTCGCTCGGGACGCTTCGGTCTTAAGTGCGCCTCAGCGCCTTCGCTTGCTTCTCGCCCGAGTAGGGCAACTCGTAAGTCCAAGGCTCATTCAACTTGCCATCAACCCATAATTGTCCCGCACGAAGCTTAGGACTTGCCTTCAAGCTCATTGGAAACTTGCTATCATGCCCAATATGCGTTGTTGCCCAACAATCGCATATCTTAAGCCTACGGACCCCCGTGTCGTACGTGAACCCTTCGCACTTATCCACGAGTTAGTTCACGGGACTTTGGAGAACTTGTCCCGATCACTCAATCGGACTTGAGGTGTTTCTCGGGTCAAGCAACAAAAGGACAGCCCGCCGGGCTTAGCGAGAGCTTATGCATAACCTCTGTGGCCTAACTGATGCCCAATGCGGACCCCACCGTCCCACGCCGCTCGTTTGTTCCCAAACCGCCCAAAAACACTAAGTTCCTCTTTTAGGTTCCTAGTGCTGGCCCATGCTAGCAGCCCTTGCCGGCATGGTGCTCGCTTAGTGCCATCACAACACGGGGAGGGCTGGCCGATGCTCACCAATGCCTGCCCCCCTTATAGTACTCTTAAAAAAAATTTCCTTTGTCCCTCCACTAGACATTCGTGCTCGCCGAGCAGCACAGATTTTCCATAAATCCCGCATCCGACCTCCAAATCGCCCGCCGTTTTTGGTCAAACGAAGCCCTTGACTTCAATAACCATACTACTCACTTTCAGCGCCGTCCGAGATTCCATCGTTCGGGAATTGCCCTCGCAATATGCTGAATTCACGAAACTGCTACTCTATGACAGCATATTGTTGTCAAGGCTTGTTCGTTGCTCAAACGGTGTCCAAATGACTTGAAACTTTATAGAGAGAATCCCAACACATGGAGGAAGCTCCCCATAAAATATCTTTAGGAAATTCCTTCGTTTGATCCGCCTGCTCAGAGTACTCTTGCCAACCCCGTGCTGCCGACCGCCTCCCGGTCGCACCACAACTCCAAACCCTAACGGACTCGGAATGACCCCAAACTTGGTGGAGACCATCCTCATACATCAAGGAATACACATATCAAATAGTATTCCGATCCCACTTCATTAAGGCCTTCATCTCCACCACACCAGCGGGACGATATTCCCGAATCGCCCGCAACCAACGCCGCCAAGTTATGGTCGCAACCTTATCTCCAAGTGCGACCCATAACATCCTCCCCCACTCAATCCGTTGACGTCCTCGTCAACACGCACTCATCGCAACAAGTGCGCCGTGCCAACTCACTGTAGCACCGGACGGAGTATCTCCAGAACAACAATTCCAAGGCACCTTCTGTGCCGCAAGTCGAAAGTTCGCCTCAGCTCACTCCCCAAACTTGTGCCTCTCGCACGTCATGTGGCTAGTAGCGGCTTCCTGCTCGCTACGTCCACCTAATCAATCATGTACATCCTCGTTGTACGTCACAATCACGCCCACCCCTGTGGAGCGCTTTAGAGGGACAGCACCGTTTAACTTACCCTATATTCGCCAAGAATACAGTCCACTGCTGCGGGCGTCCACCACGGACCCCGGAGAATAGCTGCTGCGGGCGTCCACCACGGACCCCGGAGAAAGCAAAGGCAAATCCACCTAGGATTGCACAGGACGACCGGGACTTCTTAGTTCAACCACCCTTGGTTAGCATACCCGCGAACGTCAAACACCACAAGGACTGCCCGGTGATCAGCCGGCTCACAGTCAAGTGTGCTGTGACCCCATAACGGTGGTTTCGCTATTGGCACACGCTACACGGTACCCTCAGGTACAAACTGGCTCCACGCCCAAGGCACAAACACTGGCTTCTCCACAGCTCAGTGTGCAAAGATTGGGTAGACGAACTGTGTCGCGCGCCACATCCTCCCCCACTCGAGTCATTACCGCCCCGGCAACACTCGGACAACAAGGCCTCTCGCCTGAAAATCGTATGTGGTGTGAAGGCACATCCCGACTTAGAATCCAACTCACGAGCCCGAAGCTCCACCACAGTACGAATGCCCCTCTTGGAAACTTTTCCACCACAGAGCCCATAATATGGTTTCCAAATCCCCTCAAAGAACACCCGCCTCCACAACACCGTGCAAGCCCTTCCACTAGGCAAGCACTCCCACAAAGCGGGAACTCGATCCTTCGACTTATCGTCCACAAGATATCCCGGCTTATACTCCGTTCAATTAGCAGCTTCATAGTCCTCGAAATCACTGCCCCGAACCACAAGCACCTCGCGTGCAACTGTCGTACCCAACGCCTTCTCAATTTCATCCCACAAAGTCCCCATCGAAAACTCCTAGGCCATAGAGCCCATATACGGCTTCGGAATAATCTCAAGGAACATTCACACGATTATCCGTACTCCGGATAATCAACCAACTCGGAACTCCCCCTCTGGGAAAAGTCCCTACCACAACAATGGCCTTACGCCATGATCACCTCCTGACTAAACGAATCCCCATCGAAACCCAGGATGAATTCTTTGCACTTACACTACATTTCCCGAAATCCACCCCCAACATGGCTAACAATCCTCTTCAACTCAAGCTACTCATCCGTAGCAAGCTCGAGAAAAATCAGAGCGGTCACCAACGTTGCAAGCAGAGCACTGAAGATCGGGTTAATAAACTTCGCCCAATCGAGATGTAGTTACCAACGAGTTTTCACCGTCAGATTACTGGACTTCACCCAACCGTAATCACCCATACTGCAAATCGGGTTACTAAACTTCACACAATTCGCAGCTTGTCCGCAACATCGTAATTCAATCGTACTCTTTGACCGTCACAGAAGAACTGAACAATTCGGTTAATAGACTTCGCCAAACTGCAAGTCGAAATCGCAACTCAGATTACTATTATTCACCCAAGCTATAACCTTTTTGTAAGGATTTCGGAGCTAAATTGTTGTACTAAGCTCGCTCTCTGAAAGCAACACCCACTGCTTATCCCAGATGCTACACGGATCAATTCTTTGGTACACGGCATCCCCAAAACCATACGCGACCCACAACGGCTCATTGCGGTATTTTAAAGCCACTTTCAATGTGCCTACACTTTACGTGCAGCAAACCGGCATGTTTTCGGTCCATAAGTCTAGGTTTCGGCTCACTAGCTCGTGTAAATTTCGCTTGCCAATTCCTTAGTTCAAGCGGCATCGGATTCTCGGAAGGTACATCTTCAACTTCGCACTAATCAACTTCCATCCCGGATTGAATCCGGGCTCTGATACCACCTGTCACTGGCGGACACTTTTACTTGCGCAGCGGAACAATTTTTCGCCCGTGAGGCTCCCTCAGGTTCTCCAAAACCTTCGGTACGCCTTCCATCCTCGAGTCTTTATGATGACCCTTGCTCTTCTTAGCATCATTCGCGCACTAGCGATAGCTTCCGAACGCTTACTCGTACCGCACTTCGTGTTCGGTACTCGCCCATTCATGTTCTACAAGCTAGCATGCTTGCCATACGTCCCACAATCTCGGATCCCAACAATGCATCTCTTGATGGCACGGGAGCATACATGCTCCGTCTCGGCATGAAGGGTCGCTAGCGCGCCCAACACGCAATCCTCGTGCGCGTCGCTCGCTCGGGACACTTCGGTCTTAGGTGCGCCCCTTCGCTTGCTTCTCGCCCGAGTAGGGCAACTCGTAAGTCCAAGGCTCATTCAACTTGCCATCAACCCACAATTGTCCCGCACGAAGCTTAGGACTTGCCTTCAAGCTCATAGGCAACTTGCTATCATGCCCACTATGCGTTGTTGCCCAACAATCGCATATCTTAAGCCTACGGACTCCCGTGTCGTACGTGAACCCTTCGCACTTATCCACGAGTTAGTTCACGGGACTTTGGAGAACTTGTCCCGATCACTCAATCGGCCTTGAGGTGTTTCTCGGGTCTAGCAACAAAGGGACAACCCGTCGGGCTTAGCGAGAGCTTATGCATAACCTCTGTGGCCTAACTGATGCCCAATGCGGACCCCACCGTCCCACGCCGCTCGTTTGTTCCCAAACCGCCCAAAAACACTAAGTTCCTCATTTAGGTTCCTAGTGCTGGCCCATGCTAGCAGCCGTTGCCGGCATGGTGCTCGCTTAGTGCCATCACAACACGGGGAGGGCTGGCCGATGCTCACCAATGCCTGCCCCCCTTATAGTACTCTTAAAAAAAAATTCCTTTGTCCCTCCACTAGACATTCGTGCTAGCCGAGCAGCACAGATTTTCCATAAATCCCGCATCCGACCTCCAAATCGCCCGCCGTTTTCTGTCAAACGAAGCCCTTGACTTCAATAATCATACTACTCACTTTCAGCCCCGTCCGAGATTCCATCGTTCGGGAATTGCCCTCGCAATATGCTGAATTCACGAAACTGCCACTCTATGACAGCATATTGTTGTCAAGGCTTGTTCGTTGCTCAAACGGTGTCCAAATGACTTGAAACTTTATAGAGAGCATCCCAACACATGGAGGAAGCTACCCATAAAATATCTTTAGGAAATTCCTTCGTTTGATCCGCCTGCTCAGAGTACTCTTGCCAAACACGCGCTGCCAACCGCCTCCCGGTCGCACCACAACTCCAAAGCCCTAACGGACTCGGAATGACCCCAAACTTGGTGGAGACCATCCCCATACATCAAGGAATACACATATCAAATAGTATTCCGATCCCACTTCATTAAGGCCTTCATCTCCACCACACCAGCGGGACGAGATTCCCGAATCGCCCGCAACCAACGCCGCCAAGTTATGGTCGCAACCTTATCTCCAAGTGCGACCCATAACACCCTGTCACTGAGAGTCAATGACAAAGAAAGTTGAAAAATTAAGAACAAATAAATTTGGCACAAACACAGGAACATAATGCACAAGTAGCAAAATAAAATAACATTAAAAAGCTATAGGACTTTCCTTGTTGAGCTTAGAAACTTTCCTCAGTGAATGACTTTCGATGCAAGAGAGTTCAATTTAGCCCAAGTTGTTCATGTTTTACCGTTTCTGTGGACATTTTTGTATGCTTTCCGTTATGGATGCTTGGATTGAGACAATAGTTTTGTACTTTTGGGTGATGAGTCTTAATATATGAGGTCGGGACCTCTCTAACCCCACGGCCTTTGTGGTCGGTTTCTAAATAAATAAATAAAAAATCACTTTTCTCTCTTTTTTTTTTTTTTTTTTTTTTTTGCAAGTAATTTCTCTTTTCTCTCACCTCACTTCAATTCTTCCTTTTTTTTTTTATATATAAGTTTTATTTTTTTCTCCTCATATTTTAAATTCTTAGCTAATATGACATTAACTTATGTTATTTATTTATTTATTTATCATAATTTAGTAATTGTATTAAATATATATTAATATAAAAATTAATTATAAAATAATTAAATAATAGTTTATTTACACTCGCAAAGAGTGTGCCGGCGATTGGGTTACTAGTTTTTTATTGAACACTTCAAAGTACTCCGCACTCCAATTTTTTTAAAATTTTGATCACTGACACATTCGTACCTGCATCCATACCTGCTCGCGCATCTGCACTATATGACCTAGAACTCAACTAATTAATTTTTTGTTTTTACAACTTTTTTCCAAATACTCCCGATTTTTATTACTTCAATTTTTTATATTTTTAATTTCTCTATAAACGGAAAAATTTGCAAATACTTAATTGAAGTGGTGCAGGAACATGATCTCTTGGCATTTGATCTCTTCCTATCAAACATGATCAAATATAAAATAAAATAAAACTTGATCCCTTCCCCAATAATTTCGTCCCATACCTTGGGGGGTTTTGAGAAAACTCCCCATGAGTTGAAAAATTTTGAGTTTGCTCCCCATTTTTAAATACATCATTTGGGGTTTTAGATACACGATTCTGGGATTTATATACACGATTCTGGGATTTAGATACATGATTTTTTTCCTTATATTTCAAATACATCATTTGGGGTTTTAGATACACGATTCTTGAGTTTTAATACATCATTTTTTAAAATAGGGAGCTAAAAGAAATTTGACCCCCCAATTGGGGAGTTTTCTCAAATTCCCCGCCATACCTTTAACCTTTACCAAATCATTACTCTCTCAATCTTGCCAACCACCCACTTCACTAATCATTGACTTCATAGCATTATTACAATATTTCTACTTTTTTTTTTTTCCCCTTTAAATTAAAGAAATTACAAAGCACCTCCATATGTTCCCTCGTAGATCTCGGTCATATAAATTCCAATTAGTTCATATGAAAATTACAAATCAACATGTGATCGACGCGTTTATGCTAAGATCCGTAAATGTATTTCTCTAGCAAACCCTCAATTAAGTGAGTTCTGATACGTTATTTTGTATAGATAGATAGATAGATAGATGGATAAAATTAAGACTATAGTCTTAACATTTACAAATTGCCTTTGAATCACTTCGCAAAAGTATAAAGACATTAAAGGTCTGTTAGACACTTGTATCAGACACATTTTATGTGATAATTTTTGTAAAATTTGTATTTTATTTCTGAATCCATACCTCGTATTTCCAACAGTGAATCCATGACTAATGGGTTTTATGTGTAATATTTAAGTTTCATAAATTTTACAACCGGTTTGAAGAAAATATTTTCTTACATTTAAACGCTAAGGAAATATTGGAAACGTTAAGGTTTTCTATGGAGCGACTCAAAAGCTTTAATGGAAACTTGATTGGAGGAGTAACTATTAGACGTTTGCTAAATGTAATTTTAAAACCCCACTTAAATTTGGATTCGTATAATACATACGCATTAAAGATAAATCTAATGAATTTAATATATATTTATTGTGGGAATTTATATCTCACTATCTTGTATTTAGGCCTAGTTATAATACAATTTATCTAGATCAGAAAGTTATATTTTAGTCCCTAACTTTTAAGAATCGTTTGTGGTATCGGGCGTCCATTAAAGTTTCGTTATGTTATTCCAAAAATGCTCTCGATTTTTCTAATTGATTTGCATATCCAGGGATTGTATTGTTAAATTTATAATTTATAAAGATCGTTTTGTTTATATTTGTAAACTTTAAGGATGATTTTATAATTTTGATTATATATTGTACGTAACACTCATAAAAACTGTCATAAATATAAGTGTACTTTCACAAATTCCTAATAAACTCAGGTCAAACAAGACTTACAGGGACTAAAATATAATTTCTCAATTTAGATAAATTGTATTGTAATTAGACATAAATGCACGATTGTCATATATAAATTTCTTATTTATTGATCACAATTTATTGCCGGTGATCCCGATCTGGTAATTTCCGGTTCGTCCGGTCCAATTACATGCAGTATAAAATAACCATGATTTCTTATTGGCTTCTTCAGTTCCAACTCGTACATTGATCTGACAACACTTAGAAAAGATCATCATTTCTTCACATTTCTGTCCTGAAACAACTTCACTCTCGAGATCTATCTTTTCTCAGGATTTCAGAATCTCATTGAGTTCAATATTCTTTGTGATCATAAGAAGAAGCAGCTAGAAAAATGGTACGAGGAACCCTTGAAGTCCTTCTTGTCGGAGCTAAAGGCCTTGAGAACACTGATTTCCTCAGTAAGTCAACTCTTATCTCAGACTTTTGGCTTCTACTTACCTTCCCCCATCCATGAATTTCCTTTTTCTTTTTTTCCTTGTATACATGAATTTTTACTTGAATTTTGTGTTTATAAGCCACAAAATTGTTTATATATATATATGACATGGATCTTACTTGTGTTCATTCCAGGTGATATGGATCCGTATGTGGTAATCACTTGTCGTACTCAGGACCAGAAAAGCAGTGTTGCATCAGGTCCATTATTTATTCATTTTTGTGATTTTTAATTTTGATTTGAATTACTATTTACTAGTACTATAGGTAGAAAGAATTGAACTAAGACTGATTCTGACTACAGAATTCAGATCTTGTAATGTCATTCAATCACATTTGCATTTTTCTAAAATATAAACGAGGGATAATTACACTTACATAACTTAAGGTTTGGCATATTTACACAAACTTCCCCTGCAGTTTTAAGAAATTACAGAGAAATTGAGTTTTGTAAGGACAATATAGGATATTCATAAAAATAGATCTATCATTAATTGATTCTGTCTAGATGTAATGTGACAAGAGACATTTTTCATAATTTCTCAAATCTCAGGGGAAGTTTGTGTAATTAGATCAAAGTTCAGCTATGTCGTGCGTAATTGCCCCTAAAAACAATACATGTTTGTCAGTTTCAGACAACACTCTGTTGTGTTCTTTCAGGAAAGGGATGTGATCCAGAATGGAATGAGACTTTCGTTTTCGGACTGTCAGATGATATTCCGGAACTGTTGATCAAGATCCTCGACAGCGATGGCCCTTCAGAGGATGATTTTGTGGGAGAGGCAAAGTGAGTCATTATATTTTTGTGTATTCAAAATCATGATTCATGACACAGTGCAGTAAAATCTTTTATTTTCTTGTTAAAATTTGATTTTAGGATTCCCCTCGAGCCGTTGTTTGTTGAAGGAACTATCCCTCCAATGTCGTACAATGTGGTTAAGGATGAAGAATATCGCGGTGAGATCAGAATCGGGCTAAAATTCACACCTGAGGCAAGTACAAGTATTTTTCCATTGAAAATTTATAGTTTTCTTCCTTCTCTCGTCCTAAAATTTATTTTCATAATTTTCAATCTCTCTCTCACTCCCTTCGACTCCTACGATCTTTGATTCCGCCGCTGATAATATCGGTATTGTTGCAGAGGGGTGCTGAGGAGGAATTTGCTGAACAAGAAGAAAACCTTGGTGGCTGGAAAGAGTCTTCATATTGAAATTGAAGTTCTTAATAAGCATCAATCAGCTGTTTTGTGATTTTATTAGTTGTTTGGGCATTTACGTTGTTTGCAATATTTGTGATTTCTGAATAATATTGAGTTAATTTTCTATGTGATTTGGGGACATGGGAAGAAATTATTGTGACCCAATTTGTTTTCATATAGGCTTTTGCTTAGATAATTTTCTCTAGATTACGCGTTTGGGTGATCTTTAGGAGGCTTTGAGATAGCTTTTTTTTTTTTTTTTTTTTTTTTTGTCCTTTGAAAAATCGGTCAAAAGAACCGTGGAAAGATTAACGAAGCACCCGTCATTTATTCCAACCAAAATGCAAAACATACAAAGCTTCAATCCAACAATCTAAGAGCGACAACATACTAAAGTGCCCCCGAAAAACATGACACCAACAGACTTGGGGCACTATAACAATTGATCCCATTCGAGGACGAACCAGAACTAATTACAGCCACGACAACCCAACTAACAAGTTCGTTCCAAGTCATGACAACCGAGTCAACCACCAGATTAGCGACGAGATTCAGACTACCGCTAATATGCAGCTTATTCCCGTTTCGAACTAAGTAAGTGAACTTACTACTTAAAATTCGATTCGGACTAGCTGTGGATTATTACACAAATGCTTATAAAGAATGACTATGTAGAATCTCCAAAATTCACTGATACATCCACAAAGCAAGTTGCTATATGTTAGTCCCATGCTTGCACTTTGAGATAGTTGACACCAACTTTTGAGTTCTTCTAAAATGCCATTATAACATTCATGCCTCTTTGACACTTAACCTCCCACATATAGAAATTGCAAAACGGGCTTCAAAGATTTCCGTACCTAAAAAGAGAGTTTCAAATTCATGTCAATTTCTGCATGATCAACCACTATAGTAGCTAATTCGCTCCCCAGACTCACAAGAGACATTAAAGGGCAATTTTGAGTGCTCAAGAACAACGAACAGATAATTAAAAAACAGAAAGATGATAAGAATGACTTAACTGGTCTACACAAAAACATACCAAACGAGTTTAAACGGCAGCGTTAGAATGCAATTCATAAGTTAACATTCTACTTAAACTACACCTAAACACCTTCATATGGTGCTTTTGCTACAGCCCAGAGGTAATACAACATAACAAGGCCAACATCTCCATCACCAACAAGCACAAATACACTGAAAACATGGTCCAAAAAATCTCATTCGTTCCTAAGGGTTAAATTTTGTCTGCGAATCCCCTTTCCCCGCCTCCGCACCGGATTGACTGTTGAATTCGCTACAGCTCGGGAAGTTGATATCAAACAGGGGTGAATTATGCCGCAAAAGGTCTACACCCCCATTTTGCTTCGACGATTCAGCATCAGGGCCCACTTGATTATTATGGTTGTTATTATTGTAAGGAACATCGTCGAAGCAACCAGGAAAACCAAGATTATCATCAATAGATATTTCCCCTCTTAGGGTCTTCAAGGCAAACTCCAACGGATCAGACCAAGAATCACCAAAATCATAACACATTTGTGGCTGTTCTTGTTGTCTTTTACCTTCATCTTCTGGGATCGGGGGCCTTTCCTCTGCGGGCTGGTTTTCCTCGTTATTTGGCCGGTTTTCCTCATTTAAAGGTCGGTTTTCCTCATTCACGGGTCGGTTTTCCTCATTTTTAGGTTGGTTTTCCTCGGTCTTTGGTGGGTTTTCCTCAGTCTTGGGTGGGTTTTCTACAGCCTCTTTTGCTGGTTCAGTTTTAGGAGGCAGAGAAAAACCTGGAGGTATATCTAGTTCATCACTGTCGGAGATTTCCGTTTCAGTAGGCTCAAGGGAAAAACCAGGAGGTATATCTGTATCAACTTCTTCTTCGCATTCTAAGGGTTTATTAGCTGGGGCACTGGGAGCTGGTTCGGTCATAACTGGGTTCGGTTGCATCTCGGGTTCAGTTGCTCTCGCGAGCCTTTTTGAAGCCCGTGATGGTGCACTAAAGCTCTTTCTTTTCCTAGGCTTTCTGTTTAAGTTTGAAGGGGTGGTTTCCTGGATTCTTTCGTCAGAAGGTTCTTGGATTCTTTCATCAGAGGGTTCTTGGATTGTTTTGTCGGAGGGTTCTTGAATTCTTTTGCCGGAGGGTTCTTGGATTCTTTTGTCAGAGGGTTCATTCTCTTGTTTGGGGTCATTATCGGTTTCAGCATCTTTCTTGTTTAAATTTTCGCAAGAATCAGCCTCGTTGATGTTATTGTCTTGAGGTTGTTCGGAGATCTTGGGTTCTGATTCTGCTAGAGATTTTGCACCTGAACTTTCTCCACCTGCAGCAGATGATGGTTAATTTAAAGGGTAACAAGAAATTTTCCATAATATATTACTGTAAAATAGGTGGTGAAGATTTTAAATATTCATACCGTCGCTATCTGGCCCGAACAAAAGCAGTTTCTGTTCATGGGATAGCTTCCCACTAGGTGGAGGTGAAGGCTGCAAACATAAAGTAAACATTTCAGTGAGGAAATTGTAGATTGTAAGTAACTTCCCAAATATCAACAGTGTGTTATTATCTCATTCGTGGGGTTTATTTTTAGCTCTTACCAGAAAATAAATTCAACAGTAATCAACTAATTTCGCAAAGAATATCATTCATTCAACCAGGACATTTCAGATTCAGGCTAAATATTAAGAAATGGAAGAAATATATCATAAGAAAAGAGAAAATAAAGAAACCAAATCTAAAGAATTATTTATAGCTAGTCACTCACAGGGATTTCATTCTTGATCAACTTGGCATCATCCATCTCCCGTTTAAATGGTCTGCATGCACAGCTGCTAATATCATTGGTTTCCAGATACCGTAAAGCATCCGGCTTAGATCGAAATACATAACCACTGACAGGATCTGTGTAATACTGCAGAAATTAAGCACACATTTCAGGATGAGAAAATAAACCAAAATTCTTAAATTAAAAAGAGGACAGTTGTTTTTCTGTTAGAGCATCAAGAAGATGTGACAAAATAAATTACCGGATCCTTTCTTGTTTTATTTCCAGATTTAGTTATCTTGATTTCTTTAATCCAGCCTGGAGGCAGGTCTTCAGCTACTGTGGTCACAGTGGTAACCTAGGAATATCAGAAGCTAAATCACATGAGATGGTTTCTACGACTTTATCATATCAACGAGATTAGTATTGAGCAGATCACAGCACAAACCGTCTGAGACATGTTTCCCTTCCTTTTCTTTACAGGAAGGCTCTTGGATTTGTGCTGTAGAGATGTGTTTGGGGAGGGTTCATCCACATTGTCAAGCTGAAAAAATATACACCATCCATAGTAAAATAATAGAAAAGTAAATGCTAGGAAGAATATAATCAGATGGGAGAAGAAGCTTCATCCAGTGTCTCCTTATGTTATTATTGAATGAACACCTCATTTAAAGCCTAAACTGTTGGAGAGGATAATCATAAAATATTTAAATACTTCAGCACGCCCCCTCGCATACAGGGGGACTTCCTTTGATCGGACCTTGCACGTGAAAATCAGTTTTCACACAAATGGGTGAAAGTGAGGGCTCAACCATAGGACCTCTCTAGCCCGGGGTGATAGCATATTGAATAATTGAATAACCACCTAATCTAAAAGGTCAGGCTGTTAGAGAGGAAAATCATTTCCATATTTTGACAATTAAAACAAACAAAAGCTATAAGTAAAAGAAGATCTCATATATAATCCTTTAGGGCGATGCGGTCAAGAAAGCTAAGCTTATCTTTCTCTTTATTTTTAAGTATCTTGATCATAAAATCAAACTTTTGCAATATCTATTCTCCATGAATCTGGACTTTGGAGGATGTATAATTTCCAGGAGTCATATATTTAGTGATGTCAAGTTGCAATAGGAAATTGGTTTGTTTAATAAGTGGTGGTAAAGCAAAGAATTAATTATATTGCAATAGGAAATTTTGCTGGAAGTCAATGGAAAAGCAAAGAAAATTTGGTGGTAATTGGTTTGTTAAATAAATGTGCATATGTGAGAACGATGACAAATTGCATGCTATTAATATTTAATACTTTTTTTTTTTTTCTGGATTATTCTTCTTTTCAATTTTTTCAAATTTCGGGTTTCCAGAGCAAACTTTTCATCAAAAGACAAACCAACCAAAACAGTTCGTTAATTGTTAGGTTATTGGTTTTGGAAATTCAAACAGTTCGATTAACTGAACCGAAAGATCAGTTTTCCACTGAATGAATAGCACAAAGGGTATTATAAACTAAAATTTAACTAAAACACTAATCATCAGGGAAAAGAAAAAATACATCCTATATAAATGAAATGAAGCAAGCATAAATATAAATAGTGAAAGAGATGGTTCACCACAAGTTAAAAATAGACAATGTGAATGATCAGAAAACAAACCGTCTTTGGTGCATTTCCTCTCTTTTTGGGCACACTTTCTGTCTGTTTCATGGATTCGAGTTGTGCAGATGTATCTAGGCAGGTTTCATCCACGTTGTCCAGCTGAAACAATACACAATCCATTAAAGAAAATGTAAAGAGACAAGAAAATCCTGTGAGAATTATTGTGAAATGGTTTATAAAGAAAACTGGAGCCCTCATCCAGTGTCTCCTTATCTTAAAATAAATGTAAATTACATCTACCCGCTTTAACTAGGCTGAAATTAGAAAATATTCTTGCTCAACAAATACCAACCCACAACAAAAAACAGAAAAAGGAAAACCTAACAAAATTGTAAAACTAGGTATAAAAGAAAGAGTTTTCTTATTAAGGTAAATGAAGAATACATAGAGCCCCACATATAAACCCTACAATATTTTAACAAAAATACAATAATACACTAACCACAATACTTATATATACACATGTTTAATAAGTCATTTAGCACAGCACCCAAGCTGGAGAATTATGTTATAAGCTCCAACCTTGTTAGAAAGATACTTTAGTCTAACCACATTCTGAGACTTGGTGAAAATACAGCTATTTGATCACAAAATTGGACATGAGCCGTTCTGATTTTTTTTCTGGAGTATCTTTTCTCAAACAAAGTAACAATCCACTTCAATATGTTTTGTACTCTCATGGAACATTGAATTTTTGCTACATGAATAGCAGCTTGATTGTCACATATTAGTTGCACTGCCTGAGTTTGCTTAAACTCAAAATTCACCAAAATACATTTTAACAACAATACCTCTCAAGAGGTATATGTCTTGGAAATGATAGAGGGCATAAATGGTAATAATATCAAACAAGAGGTTCTTTTGTCGTATAGTTTGACCATACTTCAAGGAAGGTAGATGTAATTTACCCTTAAAAACATATACAGTAAACTAATGAACCATCCATCTTCTATCTTATATGCAAATAAAAAGTAAAAACTATAATAAAAAGAAAATCCTATATAAATATTTGAAGCAAGCATAATATAGTCATGAAAGAAATGGTCAAAACAAAATAAATTAGACAAATGTCGATGATCACAAACCTTCTTGAAAGAGTTTCTCTTCCTTTTCTTCTCAGGAATGCTTTCTGTATTTGTCATGGATTCGTGTTGTAGGGACATGTCTGGGGAGGGTTCATCTACATTTGCAATCTGAAAAAACAAACCATCCACTGTAAATTACAAAAGGAACGAAATGCTAGGAATATAATCATCAGATAGTATTAAACTAAAGTTCAACTAATGAAGAGTTAAAGAAAACAACAGTTACAAGTACAGCAAATCTTAGAAAATATTCTAACGGGCTAAATCTTAGAGAGCTTACCTTAACTTTCTCTTTATTTTTATGGGTTTTGATCTTAAAATCGGTCTATTGCAATAATGGACTAATCCTTTAGGGTGACTCGATCAAGAAAGCTTAGCTTATCTTTCTCTTTATTTTTATGGTTTTGATTTTAAAATCAGCCTTCTGCAATATTAGTCTCCATGGTTCTGGAAGTTGGAGGTTATATAATTGTCAGAATATATTTTTCATTTAATACTTTGATTTTAAAATCAGCCTTCTGCAATGGTGATCTAAGTTTGGGTTTTTAAATTCCTTTATATTGAGAAAAGGTGTTGCAACTTGCTGCGTGCCACTTGGGGGATTGAAACGGGTTTATAAACAAAGATAATGAACCATCGATTGCCTATCTTTTATGCAAGTAAAAAACTATAATTAAAAGCAAATCCTATAAAAAAAATTTTGAAGCAAGCATAATATAGCTAATGAAAGAAATGGACACAGCAAAATAAAAATCGACAAATGTCGATTATCGCAATCCAAACCTTCTTGGAAGAGTTTCCCTTCCTTTTCTTTTCAGGAGTGCTTTCAACATTTGCCGTGAAGTTGTGTTGCAGAGACATGTCTGGGGAGGGGTCATCAACTTTCGCAATCTGAAAAGATAAACCATCCTTAAAAAAATGGAAAAAGAAAAGAAAATGCTAATATAATCATTGGATGGGATTATAAACTAAAATTTAACTAAAAGAGAAAGCATCTAGTGCCTCCTTACGTTAAAACAAACAAAAATTATAACTAAAAGCATATCACATATAGAAAATCGAATCAAGCAAAATCTGAAAGTGAGTCAGCCACAAGGTAATAATTTGGATGAATTACTAATGTGTGAGCAATGAGCATTCTAACAGATATTCTTGATCCAAAAGGACAGGACCTTAGAATTATTTAAATATTTCAACCAAAAAGAATATTTCTTTCTTTGCAAAGATTGCACATGATATATGAGGTCAATACTGAGCATGCAGTGCAAAACAACAAACAAGTGTACGAATTCACCTTCTCTTCATATGAACAAACGCACATTTGTTTTACTAACAGAAAAAAATCATATATTTAAAATAATTAAAAAAATGTGCAAAAATGACTAAGAGACAAAAAGCATACTTTATTCTGTACGGATGGCGTGTCGGCAGGATCTAGAGTGTCCAAATATCGAGTAACAGCTGCCCGTGAATAAAACTTGTTTCCAGATGACAATTCAGTATATACCTGCAAAATAAACACCCAAAAACACATTCAATCATAAAGTCCAATTTTCTATCCTAATTGTAAGTAAAATAATTACATACCTTGTATACTGCTCCTGCACGTTTGCCGCTCTGCCGTTCTTTTTCGTCCATTATCCATCCATTAGGCAGCCATTCAGGAAAACCATTTGTCATAGCTAATGTCTGAGAGCAGTATAACAAATTATCATATTTAAAAAAGGGAAAAAAATATGCATAATTATAATATATCTAAGATCTGTAAATATGAGAACTCACAGCTTCAACTTTGCTATTTGAGGAGAGCCCTTTGTCATTGTCATCGCCATTTTTGGTTTGAGGTGTAACAACTGTATCACTATCTGATGTGACACACAATAAGACTTGCTTCTTGGAACGATATTTTTCACCTGTCGCAACATTGAAGTATTCCTGCAAATATCGGACAAATATATGACACAAGACAACGAATATGCTCACTTCTGGCAATTAAATACCATTAGAGCCATTCAAAAAAGTGACTTATCAGATATTTTTCTTCTTACGTTAATAAAACTTAAATGATAGTTTGACCATTTCCAACTCCATCAAGTAAATGACACACCAAATATAGTATAGTTTTCCTTTCCTTTTTTTCTTTCTTGATTTTTCATCGAGTCATTTTTTCTCATTTTTATATAGCTAGCTAAGAGTAACTTAACACAATGCCTGTTGAAAGCACAAATTACTGAGCTATCCTCTATGCTCATTTTATTATTATTATATGTTTTGGGTTTTAATATCCAAGTTATTATGGGTTCAAGCTAGGTCTAACCACTAAGAGGTAAAGTAATTTTCCTACCAATATTAGCTACGTACTCAAGGACTCAAACACAAAACTTCTGACTAAGCTAGCACAGCGCCGAACAGCTAAACTACACCACTTGGTGGCATCTTCTATGCCCATTTGATAGGTAAGAAATTCATTATATCAACAATTCCATATTTGTTTAGATTGCAGAACGCAAAAATGATTGTCCCAAATGTATTACATAGTGAAAGAAGCTAATCGAAATATAGGGACAAAGTGAACAACCCATATTTTGCTTCCCATTCTATTCTAGGGTACATTTAAGAAAGGTTTGTACAACCTGCCGCATGTGAAATAAATAAAAACCTGTAGGTACACAACTGATCTCTTATGGTGATTACTGAAATCATTAACTGTACACGTTATGTGGAATTAAAATTCTAATTACTTGTTCCCAATCTTGGGAGATATGGTGACCTAGTGCATTTTTGTCCTTTTTCTCCTTCATAATGCCCCGCAGCAGTTTTTATTGGTCCACGACCCGCAACTGATATATCAATTCTCCTTAAAAAGTGCTGTCATTGAACCCACGACCCA
The DNA here is from genome assembly GCA_037501455.1 of Lantana camara. Classification (NCBI taxonomy): domain Eukaryota; kingdom Viridiplantae; phylum Streptophyta; class Magnoliopsida; order Lamiales; family Verbenaceae; genus Lantana; species Lantana camara. Next base: position 92,182,201 of record CM074857.1, on the reverse strand, counting down.
CAACTGATATATTTATGCTTCTACATGTATACAGGAACTCGTCCCAAAATTTTCTTTTCTTTTTTCTTCCTTAAAAGTAGAATTGCAGGTTAAACAACTACCCCTCTAAAGACTCCAGCCCAAGAGGATTTATTTGCAGGTGTATCGTTATACCACTGAGCGTGTTGCTTGCACCTATAAGAGTTCAAACTCCAAAGAATCCACCAACCAAAACTAAAAGCAAAACAGCAAAATGACATTAATTTCTACTAGGATTTTATGTTGCGACAACACAATTTACCGAAACTCAATCGACTGATTCGCCTCGACATTCATTACAACAATAAAGATTGGATGAACAGTAAGAGTTTGTTATATATATCATAAAGCATATTCAATAATCTCAAAATTATCTAACATGAACTATCCTATATATAGTTATGAATCCAGCCCAGTTAAGGACACAAGTCCCAAAACACAGCACTAATATATTTCTAAAATCATATTCAAACCAATTTTTCTCTTCCAAATTTCAACATGCAGCCATTAACCATGTAGGGTTACAGAATAACTCGGGAAGATTGCAGAGTGAGATGCCAAATCGACCATTTCTTTAAGCCCAACATATCTTTTAAGCTTTAAAACCTAAACTGAAGCCAGGATTCAATGTTTCCACTTTCCACTCTTCATTACAAAGTTAGGAAATTCCACACACAGAAAGTCTCCATAAAGGGTAATTGTCTCTAATTACATTTCTAACTAAAAACCCTAACTTAAACCAGCTCAGAGAAGCGAGAACAAAAGACACAGAAATCCCCAATTACCTTAATTTTCCTCCCGTTCTTGTATTTGACCTTCTCGATAAATCCAGAAGGAAGCCACTCCGGGGATTTCCCTTCCACCATCTCCTCAGAATACCAAGACTCAAGCTTTTCTCCCTAGATTTGATTCTTCAGCAAACACTTACGCATTTCTTCAATTCCGCAGCCAAGATTTCAATTTGCGAGGAAATGAAAACTTTATATGGATTGAAAATTGAAATCGACGAAGTGGGTCTGCTGAAATCGGAAGAAAAGAGTACTCGGCAACACGTGTTGACCTATATGTGCGCTACTGTTGGGACTGAGCGTGAGAAATTTGACTTCATTTTCTGCAAGTGGGCTGAGACGCAAACACCAGAAGAAAGAGGAGAGAGAAAGAGATGTTATGTTGGGAGAGATAAATAGATAATTGAAGGAGAAAATTGAAAATGTGGATTTCGTGGGCACACGAGAGCCTGCTTCAATTTTATTACAGAAAAAAAAAAACTAATTTATGATGACATTTTTGTCAGCAATATATATCTTTCCCCTCCTTGCTGGCTTTTGGATAATGCAATAAAAGGCATAGGGATCTAGAATAAACCAAACGGCTAGGATATTAGCTTAATTACACCTCTAATCTGTCATGCGAAATTGGTATAGTTCTTTTTCTTTTCTTTTACAAAACTAGTAACCGTCGCACGCGGTCCTCGCGCGCATAAATAAATTGATTATAATTTTATACTTTAGGTATAATTTATGTATCATATTAAAAGGAATATTAAATTTATTTAAGATTTTAAAGAATATACTGATACCATTTCAGAGGATCTTTTATTAAGGCGGAAATTTAAATTTAGTATTTAAAACATTTGGTAGTACCAAATCAAAAACTTTTATACTGTACATGGTAATTTTACTAAATTAAAACAAGCTAGAGATTTAGTTCTTAACCAGTCATGGAGGCAAGCCCTAAGAACGCCTAAAACATGGCAACAGAACGGGTGAATCCAGACTTCGGTATTAAACCTAATCTCTGCCTATTTTAGCTTAAACCATCCCAGAAATAAATTTTTTCGATCTGGTACTTTTTTTTTTTTTTCAATCCACCATGAACATTGATCTTAGTAACATAATATTATTCAACACAATAAGATTTAGCCAGCCATATTAGGCGGCACAATATAATACAGAAATATGAACTTAAAGAACTGGAAAATAAAATGACTTATTAATTTTTGACACCAGTCTTGCAAGATTGCAAAGATTTTTCACACAGAATATTGAAAATGTTTACAAACTGGAATAAAATTTTCAAATTTCCTAATTTTCGCTCTCCCTAATGCAAAGCTGAGCCTTCCTATAAATAGACAAGAAAAATCGGACTTGAAAACCGGAACTCAAGACTAACCTAAACTATTTGCTCAATTATGAATGAGCACAATACAGGTTTTATGAAAACAACGGCACAAATCATGGGTACTTTATTAAAGAGAAAGATTCCTTCCATAAGTGGAAATCTGGTGGTTGGCATATCATCCTTTCAGGACCCCATCTTGTCCTTTTCTTTTCCTTCTTTATTCAAATATTTCTGAATAACTTGCTCGATATCATCACATACTCCTTCAAAAGGATTTTGGGCTTCACCGGCTGGGTAGTAATCTTCATTGGATAATGTATCCATGGAAACACTTGATTGTGAATCAAAACTGAAATTTTTCATTAAGTCCTTTTTTATCTCTCTGAGATATGAAGCGACTTTCTATTCATCAGACACTTGGCCTTTTTGGAAATATAATTTCTGTGAAATATATTCAAAGGGACTTGGAGATTTATTTTGTTCCTCCAAAATTGTATAATCAACAATCTTCTTTTTGATATTATCAACAGTCTCTTGTCCTTCAATACATCCTTCTTTATTAACTTGCAACATTTTCCTCCAAAACTTTGTATAAAAAGTTCTAAAGATACATGGTATCTTTTGTTGAGTTTCTCCCATTTCTGGTTCCCATTTTCAAATCCATGGAATTCCAAATTCAGTAAAGAAATGAAAAGAAGTCATTCCTTCTATCCATTTTCCATTATTCTGGGCTTCAATAATTTTGGGAGAAATTTCCACCCACTGAGAATATAATTCTTGAAATGTATTGGGCAAAATTTTTGCTGTAGGACCAAAACTGAGCCACCATTGGTATAACCAATTTGGAATGTCTTTATTATAAACATTCGGACAAATTTTGAAAAACCATGAATGCTTATGAAGCTCATTCTGATAAAGGAAAGCTTTATTAAAAGCTTCAACATAATCCCAATAGTTAAATTTTCTTTTTATTTGGGAATTTTGGAGACTATATTCTCTTTCTCTAAGGGTACTGATTCCCCATTCTTCAGCAGATATTATCTGCTTAATAATAACTTTACTAAAGCTATAAACTTTAGTTTGTTTTCCTGCAAAGAAATGATCAAATTCGCAGGATCTTGTTACCTTAAGTATATTCTCAAAGTGAGTTCGCTGTTTATATGAACCAGCAGTGAAAGATGCCGTATCAAGATACCTTTGCATGAGATGCCAGATATTATCTTTCCATCTCAGATCTTTTTCTTCCAAGAGTAATATTAACTCTTTATGAGAATTTTGCTCATATAATAAATCAACCGATTCAACTTCTTCATCTCCTACAATATTAGCATAAGATGGAGCTGTTTGAGTATTACTCTCTTGTTTGGCTTTGAATTCTAAAAATTCCTTGTATAAAGGATCATCCTTTGGTGTATTACTGGAGGATGATGATGAAATATTAACAATATTTTCAGCTATTAGCTTCTGTTTGCCAAATTGGGCAATAGTTCTTCCACCTCTCCCTCTATTAGAAAGATTTCTTCCTCCTCCACGAGGTTGCATCCTGAAAAATTAATTAAGCTATTAGCTTTTGTAATTTATTTTTTACAGCTATAAGCTGTTTTTCATCTTCTTATTAGAAGATTCCATACCTGCAAAATTATATAATATAATAATTAATTTCATCAAGAAGTCTTTCTTTAAAGGCCATACTACTATTAATATGGAAGCAAGCATTCTCATACTGGCTTTTTCTCTCAATATAATTGAGATTATTCCTCGGATTAGGAATATTATTATTAATATTGTCAGTCCAATAAATAATATTCCTATCATGCTCATGCAATAGGAATACTATTTTCTTCACATAATTGTGAATCTTCTTGGCTTTATCCCAGTTGATAGATTTATAAAATCTATGAGGAGGTAACTCCGGAATTCCTCTGTCATTACACATCCTGTAAATATTCTCGAGTTAAAAAGTCAGGAAGACTATTGTCAGTTCTTTTTTTATAAATAATTTCAAAATCAAAAGGGGCTAATTGAGTCTGCCATCTAGCAAACATTTGTTTAGAAACTTCATGATCAAAATTTTTATTAAACATATATTTAGCAGCTTGGCAATCAGTTTTAATAACAAATTTTTGATTATATAAATCATCCTGGAATTTAAGCACACATTTGAGAATAGCTAAAATTTCTTTTGCTATAGTAGCATAATTTTTCTGACTATATCTCCATTTTCCAGAATGGAATCTAACAAGATATTCTTGTTTACTAATGGGATCCTTTTGTTTGAGGATTCCTCCAAAACCAATGTCAGAGGCATCAGTTTCAATAATTTTTTCCCATTTGGGATTAGCAAGCATTAAACAAGGAAGATTTATGACCTTCCCTTTAATATTTTTTACAACTTGAGTATGATTATCAGTCCAAGGCTTTGGATTCTTCTTTAATCTATCATAAAGAATAGTTGTATCTTCAGCAAGATTTCTGTAATAAGGAGAAATATAATTTAGGCTTCCAAGAAATCTTTGAAGCTGAGTTTTATCTATAATTTGATCAGGAAACTTAGAAGCAAATTCTATACTTCTATTAATAGGAATAATTTTTCCCTTCTCAATGTTATGACCAAGTAATCTAATTTTTGTTTGAAAAAGAACCATTTTTGGTTTAGATATAACTAAACCATTTTGGATAACAATTTTCTTGAATATATCAAGATGTTTAAAATGACTTTCAATATTTTTTGAAAATACTAAAATATCATCAATGTAAACAATTTTAAAATCATTGTAAGGATTAAAAATATCATTCATAATATTCTGAAATTCAGAAGGGGCATTTTTTAATCCAAAAGGCATAACTTTCCACTCATATTGTCCAAAAGGGACATTAAAAGCAGTTTTATAAATATCTTTTTCATCTATCTGGATTTGTCAATATCCTGATTTTAAATCAAACTTAGAAAATATAAGGGCATCATAAAGCCTATCCAATAAATCCTTTTTATTAGGGATTGGATATCTTATCCATTTCAAAACCTTATTTAGAGGTTTATAATTTATAACTAACCTGGGAACTCCTCTTTCTTGTTCAGCTTGTTTATTCACATAAAAAGCTGTACACGACCAAGGAGATTTTGAAGGTCTTATTAAACCTTTATGTTGAAGAGATTCAATCTCCTTTGTACAAAGATCTAAATATTCTTTGTTCATTTGGCAAGGTCTAGCCTTAGTAGGAATTTTTCTTTCATCAAAATCTTCTTCATAAAGAAGAGAAACAATATGTTTCTTTCTATCCCAAAAAGCATTAGGATGGTCATTACAAATTTGTAAAGAAAACTGATTATGAAGCAGTTTGATTTTATCCTAAAGTTTATGATTTTTTAAAATCTTATCAAGATCTTTTATCATAATATCTTGTTTAAGAAAATTAATTTGATTTTCTTTTCTTTCAATCAAAGAGTCTTTTATTTGGTTTAAAACCCTGGTAAAAGGTTCTACTATAAATTGGAAAGATATTTCTTTTCCTTCAAAAGTTCCTTTAAATCCTTTTTCATCAATATTCTTTATAGGAAATATTTTCTTTAGAAAAGGAGTTCCAAGTATAACTTGGTTTGTAATATTCTTAACCAATAAAAAACTCTTAGGAATACAAAATTTACTTTTGCAAATATAAGCTTTAGGAAGTTTGTAATTAATTTTCATTTTCTGCCCATTAGCAGCACTAATAGAATGAGTTGTTTTATGAAAATACCTGGTTGGAATAATTCCTTCTTGAATGCAATTTAAATCCGCACCACTATCAACAAGAGCTATAAGATCTTGTTTATAATTTCCGTCAATTAAGAGAGAAATCTTTATAAACCATTTTTGAGATATAACCATTTCTAAAGTAGATAAAAAATTATCATCTTCTGAAAAAGTAATCTGATTTTCTTCTTCAGGAATTTAAACTTGTTTTCCTCTACTTATTTCAAGTTTAAAAACTCTTTCTTCAAACTTTTATTATCATTTTTCAAAATCTTGATCTCATTCTTAAGATTTTGAATTTCTAGGGATAAATCATCTCTAGTAGTAGGATGATTGAAAGACTGCCTTTGTCTCAAAATTTTATTAACTTCTGCCATAGTATATGGCTCGGAATTCTTTTGAAAACTTTGATTTTGATCAAAATCTTTTTTTTCTTTTAATTGATCAATAATTTTTGATCTAGTATCGGGATCTTGAATGATTTTCAAAACTTCGAGGATATTATCATTAGTAATAACATTTATTTCCTGAAATTGGGAAATAATTTGGTAAATATTTTCTTCCTCAATATCCGAGGAATCCGTTTGATTTTCACAAGTTAAACCATTTTTGCATGGCTCGCATTCTTCTGATTCAGAAGAATAGTCTTCATTATCTAAGACATCTAAACCATCTGAATAAAATGGTTGTTCAGTTTCAGATTCTGAATTTAAAAACATTTTACAAAGAGTATCTTTGATATTATCATCGATCTCTAAGCTTTGAATTTTCTTTTTGGTCCAACATTGATTAGCATAGTGGCCAATTTTTCCACATTTTCTGCAAATGACAGGAGAGCTATTAGCCTTCCTCTTTTCTTTCCTAAATTCTCTTTTTTCTCTCATTTTTCTGTGCTTTCTTTTAGAAAATTCAGGGGATTTATGATTTTTTTTTCTTTTATTATATCTTTTTTCTTTATCAGGAAGAGGATTAGAAATACCGAATTGATCGCAAAATTAACCCAATTGTTTTCTTTCATTAAGATTATGCTTCTTAATTTGTTGACTTAGCTTTATTTCATTACATAAAGCTATACCTTCATTTTGGCAAGTTCCTATAAGACTACCATAATTATAACTATCATAATTGATATTAACTTCTCCTTTTCTAAGGGCATTTCTCACCCTTTCAGCAAAGAGAGATGGTAACCCATCAATAAATTTGGATTTCCAATGAGTACTATTAGACTCAGGAAGTTCCATAACTCTACTAAGAAAAGTATCCTTATACCATCTAAATGATGTAAGGGTACGACATCTGAAATTCTGAAGTAGAGTTCTAATTTTATCACTGTTTTCTGAAATTCTTCCAGTAAAATGTTCAATAATATTAACAATCAAAGTATAAACAGCATCCTGGTTATTCAACCCATTTTCAATCTTAACCGTGTTAAGAATATTTTCTTTGTTTTCTTCAGTAAGATAATTATCCCACCATCCTTTTAATTGGCCAGTAAATCCTGCTATCATCATATTAGCAATATCTTTATCTCTATTGCCATTAGCTTTGCAAATAGTGCTAAACATAAGCATTCTATGAACCGCATTATAAATATGTCTCTCAGCAAAACCATCTATGTTCCATTCATAGATATTTTTTCCACTATAAGAATTATTAAACATATACTCATTCTCTTCAAGAATAATATCTTGAGGACAGTATGTCTGATAATGAAAATTATCGTAATACTGTTAAGGAAGAAATTAATAAATTATCTAAGTATGCTGATAAGCCTACCCAGAGGATGTATCACTACATTTAAATATTTTTACAATTTCATACATATATAATTGTAAATAATATTAATATATATATTTGTAACGAATATATATCCACAAAACAAAACAATTATAACTTCAATCATAATTATCATAACAAAGCACAAAATAAAATCTCAATGATCATATATCCACGAAATCCTTAAATCAAAACTCTCTACTGTATTTTTGTGATAAGTTAGATAAATCAACAATTATAACTTAATATTTCTTACATAATACTAATCTATAAGCTTTTCACCATTGTCTCGTTTGTACCTGTAATATAAAAAATATAACTTTTTTAGGATATATATATATATATATATATATATATATATGGAACATAATTATACGGTTTTCTAAATGATATTATTGAAAACGTACCATATACATGATGTAACGTGACTCGGGTTATCGACATAACAACTGTATGTGTAGCTTGTGTACATAACGTTGAGATAACATCATAACAACCCTACAATATAAGCCAAGATTTTATTAAAACAGGTGATATATCAAAGTTTCATGAACTTGTAAAAAGTATGTATCATACCTGTTAGTTACGACTACTTCTCAATCTAGTGAATATCTCGGGAAAACCCACATTCTTTGTGTAAATTCCTTGAACTCCATTTAGATTTTCCTTTTTCACCAAAACCTTCGTACTTCTCTCCGAAACACCACGTGAAAGAGCAACATATAATTGTTCATGACTGAAAACATCATCGGGCAAATAAATCCCCACATTTGGTATTGTTTGTCCCTAAGATTTGTTTATGGCTAGAGCAAAACTGAGTCTAATAGGAAACTGTCTCCTTACCATCTCAAAAGGCATCTTTGCATCTTTGCATCTTCCGATGTCTTCAAAGGAATGCGTGGAAGAAAAACTCTTGTTCCTTTAAATTGGCCAGTCAGAACTTCTGCATCAATTACATTTCTACCAAATCTACGACATATCAATCTGGTACCATTACATAGCCCTATTTTGGGATCAATATTTCTTAGATGCATGATAGGTGCCCCTCTCTTTAAAGTCAACTTATGAGGTGGAAGATTGCCCGGAGAAAGTGAGTTCAAAAATTCAGTCTGATACAAATTGTTCGTATCATTAGGTACAAAGTCATATGAATAATATGTAACTTCTTCTTCACTCGGAAAGGTTTGGATTACCTTTTCGTTTAGCTTATTGACCTCATCGTTTCGTGGAGTTATAAGAGTTCTGTCCATCATATATTCAGGATCATAATTGTGTGAATTAAGATCCGAAAAAGTTACCTCAATCAACCGTGCGATCGATTATTCTCCTTCCCATGGTATAGCCATAAAACTTGGAATTCTAATCATATTCTCTTCAATGGTAGGTTCTTCACCATTGCCAACACGCAATAAAAAATATGAGAAAATTGGATCATTGTAAGTATTGCCCCAAGCATGCAAACTCAGGAGAACAATTAATCCCCATAATAGAACGATTACCCAAGTATTGTTGTTTAATTGCTGAACTCCTATTTATTTTTCTGGGTTCCACATAATATACTTCATTTGAAGATGAAATTATTGAGTTGAGGGAGGAAGTTGAGAAAATTGCGGGTTGAGTTGAGAAAAGAAGTTATCGAGTCAATGACACTGAGTTCACAGAAGAAGAGGTTATGAAGTTGAGGGAGATTTTTTATCGTGTAAACTTTCTCAAACTTCCCAAAATGAATTTCCCAAAAAAACCTTTAAACTAAAAGTGATTTAATTAAAAGTTCTAGGGGTATTATAGGCCACACCAAAAATTGGTGTTTTAGTGTCACAAACTGTCGTTTGTGAGTGAAAAGAAGGTTTCTTTTTAATATAGTAATAGATAATGCTCAAGTTTTTTTTGTTTGCTAGATAACCCTTTTCATTATTAATACAAATAATCACTTTTAAATATTTTATTTTAACCCCCAAATTATAATATATTACAATTTATACCTAAATTTTTTCTCTCACTACAAACCCATTTCTTCCATCTTTCTTCTCTCTCATCGGCCTCTTCTTTTTCCTCTCCGGCGGCTTCACGCGGCTCATCCTCATCAAGCGCCACTTCTCCGACGATGTTAGGGGCTCCTTCCTCGACAAATCAGAGGTCACTGACCGTGTCCTCTCTGTTGTCAAGAACTTCCCGAAAGTATCTCTGTGAATTAAACCATGAAGGGACACTGGTAATTTTTCAACTTTTTCGTCCAGTTTTCTTCGAATTATTATCTTGATTTCAAAGGTAATTAGTGTCGTTGGTGATTATGGTTTGCAAAAGCCTTCATTCGTTGCCAAATGAGATAGAATCCCTACGTTTTCTACTTGTCTGGTGATCGTTTGATTTTGGCTTATAACTGATTTGATGCCGAAATTAATGTATGGGAATTATCTTATTTAAGTATGGGAGAACATAAATTTTTCTGTTTTTAGACACAGTAGCTCAAAGTGCAAAATGTGAAAAAAATATTATTAGCAAAACTAGATTATAACTGCAAAATGCAAAACATAGTTGCTTGAAAGGGATCCTACCAAGGTAACCCCATCTTTTCTATTTAGGTATTGGAGTGATGTTTTAGGTTTTCTGAGATGCGTTGTGGTCATTTTGTTTTTTCGAATTATTTTGATCAATCGCATGGACTGGAAATGTGGAAAAAAAAAGTTGGCATAATGATGTGTTTTAGAAATTGTTTCCAAAGTTGAGGGGTTATACTGGTGCTGGACACTCGTAATAATTCGAAATTTGGTGGCTCGTATTGAAATTGATTGGCCTTGAAAGATTGTTTTGTCAAATTAATTGTTGTATCAACTCATGAGGTTCATTATTCACTACATTGGAACTTGTGGAATAGGAGAAAACAACAATAGTGGAATAAGGTTGCTATTGAATGCAATGGTTTGAAGTGTTCTAGGAGTTAGCCTTACCTGAATACTGTAATTTATGGCTCAGGTTGTTGAGGGAAGATGATGGACGAGTTAAAGGACTGTCATTTAGATAGTAATGAAATGTGTGGCTCCGAGGATTGTGTTGTTTTAGATTGTAATAAAATGTGTGGCTCAAAGGACTATTTCATTGAGAATAGGAAAATCATAAGTGTTTCTTACTTATTAATCTGAAATAACAATGCAATCCCCCTCATTTTTTCATACATGAAATTTGCTGCTACTTACTTAACATTTTCACACATTTTGTAGGTTACTCGAAATGCTCATTTCCAAAATGATCTTGGACTAGATAGTTTGGACTCTGTGGAAATCGTGACGGCTCTAGAAGAAGAATTCGGGTTTGAGATTCCAGAAAATGAAGCAGACAAAATCAACTCGACCAATCATATTGAGGGTAGAATCATTTGTTTCTCTAATGGACACGGTGGTATATTTGTGAATGAGTCGTAGATGTTCTCTTCTTAGTAACTAGAGATAGATTTTATGTAACTAGTTATTCCTATGGGTATTTCTCGTCCTTTTTTTTCCCCCTGTGTTGGATACATTGATGAATTTGTTAAGTGATATGTTGTATATGTATAATATACATTATATATATATATTGTTGTTGAAATCTAACTCCTTAAAAAGTGATCGTTTTTTTTTTCCTTTGAAATTGTTTTCTCAGTTGTCCAAATGAAACTCCTGAAAAAAGCGATTTCAAAGAAAAAAAAAAGTGATCGCTTTTTCAGTTGTTGAAATCTAACTCCTTAAAAAGCGATCGCTTTTTTTTTTTCCTTTGAAATCGCCTTTTCAATTGTTCAAATGAAACTCCTGAAAAAAGTGACTTCAAAGAAAAAAAGCGATCGCTAACTCCTTAAAAGCGATCGCTTTTTTTTTTCTTCGAAATCGCTTTTTTAAGGAGTCCAAATCAAACTGAAAAAAGAGCGATCGCTTTTTTGGGATTTGAAATCGCTTTTTTAGGAGTCCAAATCAAACTCCTAAAATTACAAACCCGGTCGCTTAAGCGACAAACTCAATCGCTTAGATGGTTCCTTGTATTTTTGCTATTAATCAATATATTTAAAAATTACATGAATTATATTTAATTGATGAATTATATTCTAAGTTATAATAAGTTACAAACCCAATTGCTTAAGTTATAATTGATGAATAAACCATTTAAAGTCAAATAAAGTGATCACTTAACTGATTTCTGGTATTTTAGATCAATTAAATGATTTCTTGTATTTTAACTAAATCGCTTAAGCGATAAAACGCAATCGCTTAAGCGATAAAACGCAATCGCTTAAATGATTCCTTATATGTTAACTAAATCGCTTAAGCGACAAACTCAATAGTTTAAATGAACTTAGTGTTTTCAACTAAATTGTTTAAGTGACAAACTCAATCACTTAAATGATTCTTTATATTTTAACTAAACCATTTAAGCAACAAACTCAATCGCTTAAATAAGCCTTGTATTTTCAACTAAAAATCGATTAAGTGACAAACTCAACAGCTCAAATGATTCTTTGTATTTTATCTAAATCGCTTAAGTGATAAACCCAATCGCTTAAACGATTAAAGTCAATATTTTAAAAAATTAACTTTTCTAATTTACAATATGAATAAATCGAGCGAATTATTAATATTTTAATGAAAATTGTGTCATTAATCATGTTTTAGTAACCAAGAGGCTACTTGTTGAAAAACATTCATGCTAAAGGAAAAACGTTCATGCTAATTCGTGTTTAAATCATAAATGTTAATTGAAACTTATTAATTGTTGTGGTACGTGCTTAAATCATAAATGTTATATTTAAATTAAAATAAACCGGGTTTTTGCAATTATAACTCCATCGCTTAAACGATTCCTTGTATTTTTAACTAAATCGCTTAAGTGACAAACCCAATCGCTTAAACGATTCCTTGTATTTTTAACTAAATCGCTTAAGTGACAAACCCAATCGCTTAGACGAACCTTGTATTTTCAACTAAATCATTTAAGCGACAGACCCAATCGCTTAAATGATTCTTTGTATTTTAACTAAATCGCTTAAGCGATAGACCCAATCAAGATTACACGATGATAAAAGATTACATTACACGATGATAAAAGATTACAGAAATTGAATATATATATATATATATATGTATATATCACTTGAGAATAGAAAAATCATAAGTGTTATATTTAAAGTAAAAGAAATTGTACCATTAATCATGTTTTAATAATCAAGGGGCTATTTGTTGAAATACTTTGTTTCACGAGACGCTCAATCCACCAAGTGATTGTAAAAATATATCTTGTGTATTAAAGTTCAAAATCACTGTCAATCAATGTAATTAAAAATTATGTGAGTAATATTTAATTGATGAAAGGAAAAACGTTCATCCTAAGTTCACGTTAAATAAATCATATTTTTGGTTTATATGTGTACATCTTTTATTCGTCATGAAATATATTATTAGTGCTACATGAAATACATTACATGATAATAGAAAATGATTGTAATTGAATAATAGGAAAATCAAAAGTCAATATCTTAAAAAATCAACTTTTCTAAGTTATAATATGCATAAATCAAGCGAATTATTAATATTTAATGCAAATTGTGTTATTAATCATGTTTTAGTAATTATGACTCAAAGCCACAAACCAAATCGCTTAAGCTAGTTTTAGTAATATTTAATGCAAATTGTGTTCTTTTGGACAACTAAAACAGCGATTTCAAATGAAATACTCGATCGCTTTTTTAGGAGTTGTTTTTCATCACCTCGAAAAAAGCGATCGCTTTTTTTCTTTGCAATCGCTTTTTCCATCGGTTTCTTTTGGACGACTAAAAAAGTGATTTCAAATGAAATAAACGAACGCTTTTTGGGGGGTTGTTTTTCATCGCCTAAAAAAAAAGCGATCATTTTTTTTCTTTGCAATCGCTTTTTCCATCGATTTCTTTTGAAAACTAAAAAAGCGTGATGAGAGTTGTTTTTCATCACCTCGAAAAAAAGCGATCGCTTTTTTTCTTTGCAGTCGCTTTTTCCATCGGTTACTTTTGGACGACTAAAAAAGCGCGATCGCTTTTTTAGGAGTTGTTTTTCATCACCTCGGAAAAAAGCGATCGCTTTTTTTCTTTGCAATCGCTTTTTCCATCAGTTTCTTTTGGACGACTAAAAAAGTGATTTCAAATGAAATAAGCGATCGCCGGGGCGTTGTTTTTCATCACCTCGAAAAAAATCGATCGCTTTTTTTCTTTGCAATCGCTTTTTCCATCGGTTTCTTTTGGACAACTAAAAAAGCGATTTCAAATGAAATAAGTGATCGCTTTTTTTTTGGCGTTGTTTTTCATCACCTCGAAAAAATGCGATCGCTTTTTTTCTTTGGAATCGTTTTTTCCATCGGTTTCTTTTGGATAACTAAAAAAACAATTTCAAATGAAATAAGCGATCGCTTTTTTTTTTGCGTTGTTTTTCATCTCCTCGAAAAAAAGTGATCGCTTTTTTTCTTTGCAATCGCTTTTTCCATCTGTTTCTTTTGGACAACTAAAAAAGCGATTTCAAATGAAATAAACGATCGCTTTTTTTTTTTGCGTTGTTTTTCATCACCTCGAAAAAAAGCGATCGCTTTTTTTCTTTGCAATCGCTTTTTCCATCGGTTTCTTTTGGACAACTAAACAAGCGGTTTCAAATAAATAAGCAATCGTTTTTTTTTTGCGTTGTTTTTAATCACCTCGAAAAAAAGCGATCGCTTTTTTTTCTTTACAATCGCTTTTTCCATCGGTTTCTTTTGGACAATTAAAAAAGCGATTTCAAATGAAATAAGCGATCACTTTTTTGGGCGTTGTTTTTCATCACCTCGAAAAAAAGCTATCGTTTTTTTTCTTTGCAATCGCTTATTTACTTTCATATTGTTTATTTACTTTCATATCGCTTATAAAAAAAAAGTGATCGTTTATTTATTCTCAAATCGCTTTTTTCAGGATCTAAATTTGAACAACCCAAATAAGCGATTTTAAAAGTAAATAAGGGATCCCTTATTTACTCTCAAATCGCTTTTTGCGATTTCAAAAGTAAATAAGTGATCGCTTATTTACTCTCAAATCACTTTTTTCCGGATCTAAATTTGAACAACCCAAATAATAAGCGATTTCAAAAGTAAATAAGCGATCGCTTATTTACTCTCAAATCTCTTTTTTTAGGATCTAAATTTGAACAACCTTTAAGCTATTTCAAAAGTAAATAAACGTTCTCTTATTTCCTTTCAAATCGCCTTTTTAGGATTTAGATTTAAACAGCCCAAATAAGCGATCATTCAAATACAAAGGCCCCAACCTCATATATAAAACGGGAAACCAAATATACAAATGTGGAGACATGATACAGGGATCACTCAAAGTAGAGGCGCTATAATGCCCACACCAAGCAACATAAACAAAGAGAGTATAACTGCCAAAACTATAATCCACACCCCAGACGTTGTCAAGAGGTAAAACCCAAAGGGATAAAACCTTCTTGAGGGAAAAAGAGTGCAACAGGACCCCTGCAATAAGGTCAACTAAGTTATACAAGAATGATCTAAGTTCCAAATTTTAGTTGATGTCTTGATGATGACTTGAAACACAATAATCCAGAATTGGGTAAATGTTTAGTTCTTCATGTGTGTAGATTCTGCAAAAGGTGGTGTCCTAAAAACAAAACAAATTACATAGGTAGTTTCTTCATTAAGAATTCCAGAATTCCAGAGGGAACAAGATGTAATGCAAACTTCTTGCCTTTGCATTGTAAATAGTATGCCCAGCATTAGCTCCACCCTGCAGCAAATGGTATTGAAGGTTTCAGAATAAACAATGCCCAGATAGTGAAAAGTACAAATCTTTTCATGAAAGCCATTAAAGTACACGAAATTATATTACAGATTGAACCATTATAATTCCTGAATCAATCATGCTTAACATCTCAAATTCATTTTTAAAGTGGTAAATTAACAAAAGCAGAGGAAATTTCAAAATTACTAAAAAATAAATAAAAAAGAAAAACCCGAGAAGAGGAAGAAGATTAGTACCTGACAACGCGCAACGATGTAACCAGATTACAATGGCAATGCTATGAACTGAGGTGGTGGCTTGATGGTGCGAAGTGGAAAGGATGGAGGTGAGTTCGTCCGGTGGGCAGAGGCGGAAGGAATGGCGGATGAAGGTGGTTCGCGGTGGAGTGGTGGGGGTTGACTAAAGGCGAGGCTGTTCAGAGACGGCGGACGCGAGGGCTGGCGGTGGTGGCGTCGCGATGGGCAGAGAACGGCGAGGGGGAAGAGAGATGGGAGGTAGCGCTGGCTCTGGCATTAGCGGACGAAGGTGGAGGAAGAAAGGTGGTGGCTTAGCATCGGCGAGTGACGGGCGGCGGAGTGGCGATGGGGAAGAAGGTGAGTTTGAAGAACGCCTCTGATGAAGAAAGGTTTAACCTTTTACCTTATGAATTTTGGGGTTTTTTTTATAAAAGCATATTTTCAATTTAGTCCTTTATAAAATAAAATTTTTCAAAATAATCCCATTATATAATTAAATAATTGACTTTACATTTATTACATTAAAAAAAATACAAAATAAAATTGAGGGTTATTTTGTTAAATGGAGACTTGAAAGGCAGATATACACAAATTTTCTCCACAACATCACCCAAACAACGAATTTAACCAAGAAAACAGACTCTGCTAAGAATCTTTACTGTTACAAACCTCTGTCTTGCCATATTTGAGTTTATACTACGGTTTCCATGGCGGATTGGGCGGCGCTCCCCTCTGATTTAATTCTCATCATCCTTGAAAAGGTAAAGCTCGTAGAAGACTTCGTGGTTTTTGGCTCAGTCTGTAAATCCTGGAACGAGGCTGTCACTATCAGCAAAAACAAGTGTTTCCGACGTCAAATTCCATGGCTGCTCTTCCCAGAGGGGAGCGGCCATGGTCGCCGACAAATTTTCAGCCTCACGAAAGAGAAAATACTACCGAACGATCTATACATCCCAGAGATGTCGAATAAAAATTGCATCGGATTAAACTACGGATAGGTACTCACGTTATCTCGAACGTGTGCGATGATGAATTTGGTCCATCCGATTTCCCGTCGTTAGATTGACCTTCCTCCTTTGCCATCATGCCCGGAAAGATGGTTTTATCACCATATAAAAAGAGCAGCGCTATCTGCAAACCCATCAGAGTCGTCAAATTTTGTAGTGATGATCGTTCACAATGAAGTAAGCTCGTACATGAGTTACTGGAAACCAGGGAAAACGAGATGGTCTATGGTAAGTCGAGAAAACCATGTAAATAAATACAGCGATCTGACTTATTATCAGGATCAGTTCTATGCCATCGACTATCATGGCAATGTTTCGAGCTTTAGATTTTCGGCCCGCGATAATAATAACATTCCTACTCGAAGGTTGGTCACCAGAATACAGAATAGATTAGACCAAGGTCAGATGTATATCTTGGGATCTGAAGGTCGTTTGCTGATCATCACCCGTGATGAACGCAACATACTTTTGGATTGTAGGAGTAGTGATGGCAGTGAAATTAATTAGTGTGGTGAAGATGAACTACTTTGGAAGTATAGGAATAGTGATTATAGTGATTGGTAAGTTAAATTTCGTGTTTATGAATTGAAATTGAAGAATGGAGCTCATAAGCGGATCACAAGTTTGGGTGACAGGGCTTTGTTCGTGGGGGACGACACATCAATATCAGTGGATCATGCTTCTGTGTATCAAAATCTTAGATCTGATCATATATATTTCAGTGACCATGCCGTAGGTTGTTATAGCTTGAAAGAAAACGATGATATAGCACTCTTTCGGGGTTGTTCTTCATTTTGGTTTACACCCTCTTTGTAACTTATTTAACTTTACAGTTTTGTTGTGAATTATTATCTTTCATTTGCACATTAAGTTTGTGTTACGATTTAAGCTATTCTACTTTGCGGATGAAGATACTATTGAGCTTATGTTAACTGTTGTTTCCATTCATTATGTCCTTATAGATACTTTTAAATGAATTCTTGTGGTTCTCAGTTCTCCCCGTCTATTTGCTGGTTTATTATGTTCCCAAAAAAAGAGGAATGCTATATTTTGGGGGTCATTTACATATGAATATCTTGATTTTAGGTTTAATTACAACGCAATCCATCTAAATTGTGAAATTACATTTTAAACTCTATAAATCTTGTTTCGTCTGATGTTCGTAATGGAATTTATAAAAGTACACTTATACCCTTGACAATTGTACGAGTGTTACATTGAATATATGATCAAAATTATAAAATCATTCCTAAAGTTTACAAATATAAACAAAACGATCCCTACAAATTATGAATTTAACAACAAATCAGAAGTATTTTTAGAATGACATAATGGAACCCTAAAGGACTTCAGGGACCACAAACGGGTTTAAACCTGGGCCGAAAGTCAGGCTTACGCGGCAGCCATCTATCTCTTCTGATATGGATCATTGTACCATCTCCAACGCGCCATCTTGTCCCAGCTGTGAGGAGGTAGCTAGCGGCATGGAGGTTACGCCACACACAAGAGGGACATCTGCCCAACGGTGCGTCCCAAGGATTTGAGTTCAGGTAATACCTTGCTTTCATTAACCTATTGAGGAGGTTGTCACCATTTCTGGCTAGTCTCCACATTTGCTTAGAGAGTATAGCTAGATTGAAAAGTTTCATCTGTCTAAACCCCATTCCTCCCACAAATTTGCTCCTGTACATTTTGTTCCATGCCATCCAGAACTGGGCAATAGCCAAGTCGATTTCTGAGATAAGACAATCAGGGAGGAGGAAGCAATTTAGAGTGTAGGAGAGTATAGATTGCAGCACCGCTTTAACGAGGACTTCTTTGCCAGCTTTAGAAAGCAACTTCTTAGAATAGCCAATGATCCTCCTTTTGATTTTATCAACTATATTAGAAAAAAACAACTCTTTTAGAGCGGCCAATGGCAGCAGGCAGACCTAGGTACTGATCAAGATGAAGCACTCTACGAACTCCAATAATCCCTGCCAAATCTTCCGCATATGAGTTATTCACATTCGGACTGAACTTGATGGAGGATTTTTTGTTGTTAATCTCTTGTCCTGACACTTGTCCATATTTCTCTAAAACTTCCTTGATACTAAGCATAGCCTCGGTGGTAGCTTTACCACAAATCATCATGTCGTCTGCGAAGAGGAGATGTGAAATTTTAGGTGTCATTCGACAGATCCTGACCCCCTTGTAGATTCCCCAAGTTCTCTTGTTCTTGCAATAAAATCGAGAGAACCTCCACGCAAAAGAGAAAAAGATAAGGGGAGAGGGGGTCGCCCTAACGGAGACCCCTCTCCGGGACCAGCGAGCTAAATTCTACACCATCAAGCAAGAAAGAGTACGAAACAGTAGAGATACACGTCATTATACGATTAATGAAAATACTCGGAAAACCTAACCTGATCATTACCTGGTTGAGGAACCGCCATTCCACGCGATCGTATGCCTTACTCATATCGAGTTTCGGGTTGAAATAACGATCCTTTCCTCTATTCCGGCGCTTAATAAAGTGATTAATTTCAAAAGCAATGATAGTGTTATCGCTGATGAGGCGGTTAGAAATAAAAGCAGACTGACTCAGGGATATGATCTTATCTAGGTGGGGTTTAATGTGATTACCTAGGGCTTTAGAGGTTATCTTGTAAATGACATTGCACAAGCTTATAGGATAAAACTGGGTATTGAGCTTCGGGGTTTTGCATTTAGGAATAAGAACTATATGGGTGAAGTTCAGTTTCCTATCACACTTCCTTTTGTTCAGAAAATCAAGAACACAACACGTAATATTTCGACCAACCACATGCCAATAATGCTGGAAAAATAAAGGGGGAAGGCCATCGGGCCCCGGGGATTTGAGGGGATACATAACTTTAATAGCACTAGTTATCTCGTTTATCGTGAACGGACTCAACAAGGAACCACTTCCAAGACTGACTCTATAGCCTCATCCGAACAACACTTCATGGAGAAAAAGGTTCCCAAAGAATTTTTCAATGATTAGCTTGATTCCCTCTTCAGAAGCATGAACGTTTCCAGACTCATCCTTCAGAGATTCTATGTGATTTGTTTTTCCCCTCTTCTTAGCTTTGAGGTGGAAGAATTTAGCATTTCTGTCCCCTTCTTTCAACCACTAACCTTGTGACACCCTGAACGGAGGGCACCACATCCCCCGCACCATGAGCCCAGTCCACACATGAAATGGAAAATTCATACGCGAACCAACCTCATAGCGAACGGAGATGGAAAAAACAAGAACCCTGCGTTAGGTGGAACTAGACCCTGTACCAACAAATCAACAGGAACAAGAATGCAGAACAAGGCAATCATTCGTTCAATATTAAGGAAGTAAATGCAATTCAAACGGGAAAGTAAATACGGGTTCAACTAAACCAAGAAATGTAGCACACCGCACGGTGGGTCACCACATCCCCCGCACCTAAGCCCAATCCACATACGAGATGGGAAACCCGTACATGAATCAAGCAGAAGCGAACGGGAGACAGACAGACACACCTAAGTTAGGCGGAACATAGACTCTGCTAATTAAAACAAGCCACTAAAACAAATGCGTATACGGAATCGAAACATACATTTGAACATTAAAGCATAAGCAGCAGATGACGGGTTTAACTAGCAAAATACCTAATCCCAAAAATTAACATAAATCATAAAAGCATACTGGGTTCAAATCTGTCCCTAGAAGCCTGTCCCAAATCATAATACATAAAGTACCAATGCTTACATATCCAACTAGCATACTTATACAAATTTCAAATTAAATGAAAATGTAACCGACTCGAACAAGACTAAGACTCGACAAACTCCAAGAACTCGACACTCCTCCTAACTAGAACTCCACGTTACACCTACACACTAAAAACAAAAGGGGGGAGGGGTCAGCCATACGGACTAAGTGAGGGGCTACCCACACACGCTATATACGTATAAGAGCAAAGCCCCTTCAACACGCACAGAATGTTCGTGAACTCAGGGATAGTTCTTGCATACCAAAACATTTGCCCGTGATACATATGTATAAGGGTTTCTAATTAAAAAAGAATAAAACCGACTTATCAAACTCATACGTAATAAACATTTCGAAACATAACTTATCATTTCAAATCATTTCATGCATTAAATTATACTTTGAAAGATTTATATTTTATCTTCATTAAGAGTCTATCCCCGTTTCACGAACTTAGCAAGACATTCCTACAAAACTAGGCGGGAATGAGTACCTAGTCCCATCCTGGGCTCCTCCGACTAATCAAAGAAGCAATTGAAATCAAACGAATAACATACTTACACATTAGCCTCCTTCCCCGACAATGGAAGGGTTGCTCGACCCTAGCTATCCATTACGGAATAGGGGAGCATGAACGCTCAAACCCTCAGGTTCCCAGTTCCCAACCAAACCTCCTGGTGGGGTTCCGGGTTAGTCCTATCAGAGTGGAGACTACACTCAGACTTAACCCGACGGCCCACTGCCGTACACAGCGTCCTAACTCGCAGGCTCCGGGGCCCAACATTAGCATTACATTATCATTACATTTCCATTCATTACGTATCATTACCCACAACATTAAATTAACATTATCAGACATTAACTTACGTATCGAACCTTACCTTGCAACAACCACGCTATTCATACCTCTCCGTGTCAAATCCTTAACTCGTATCTCCCGGCTCGTAAGAGGCACACGGTTTGAAATGTGGTTTAATGTTGTAACGCCGGACGAATACATTTACAAATCGAACAAACGTATATAGGCTTATACATAATTTATTATACTTGCAAAGGCTTAGTAAATTCATAAACTTACATATTTCGCATATATTTACTTATACTTAAGGTTATAGTTCGCATGCATAGAAAACAAGCACATTTCACAGGGTTCAACTATAACCTAACCTCACCTTCTACCAACAGAAGTCGAACACCAAGAATGATCCACCCTGGGATCATCACGATCAAAGAGACACCAGCCCAGGTGTACCTGTACAAACTGAAGACCAGAATACAAAACAAAACTTAGACTCACGGATGAACTATATAGACGCACGGCATATGCTTTGTCACTTAAGAGATGTAAATATATACGCATAACACATATTCGAATCGTTTTTATGCAAGGGAATGCATGTCCTAACTTAACGTATTCATAAAACTTATTAAAACATGTTCATGTGTGCAATTAATGCAATTAAGATCAATTGAAATGCATAAGGTGACAATTAACCAATTAGGAGCACGTAACACATTTAGCATCAAATTAAATCATACAATTACAAAACATATCATATTACACGATTCACATTCATATCATATTAATTCATAACAATGCATGTCAATTAATATCACATTACAACGTAAAACACATTAGAAACGAAACCAGAAACAAAAACGAAAGCAAAGAGAACGAAGCAAAACCACACCCAAAACTCCCCGTTACCCCCTCAAGGCCAAAACGGAACACACCCGTTATCGGGCACAGAAGCACAAAGGCCATAGGGGTAACGGGTATTACCCGGTAACGCCCGTTACCCCAGGCAGGCGTCCTTAAAGAACACAAAGCGGGGAGGTAACGGGCGTTACCTCCCTCAAAAGCAAAAGCGTTAATGGGGGCTACTCCCCCCCGAGTTACAGCTCCAAGCTTCGCCATTAATAGCGGAGCACACACCTAAAACACACACACACACACACACACACCTCTCAAAATAACCCAAAATCACACCACAATCACGCCACGGATCATATACGACACGTAGAACACATAAACGCAAGTTAGAGCTCACGAAACGAGCTTAAACACATAAATTCCTGATCCTAGTACTATTCATCATCTTCCCCAAATAGCCATTTAGACAAGGAATCAAGCCACAAAATACACGTAGAATCAAAGCACATAACGAGAGGAATACAATGGTTACCTTGGTTTTTCGATCGGGTGGTCGGCTTCAAGGCCAAAGGGGGGGGGTTTTTCCTCCTCTTCTCTTCTTCTCCTCTTGTATGTGTGAATGGGGGAGGAAGAGGCTAATTTTCAGCCTTTAAGGGCTGATACGGGTCGATCATACGGGTAGGGTCGAATGGCATCTGGTCCTTTCGGATCGGATTTTAAAACGGTAGGGCAATCAAACGACTTTAGAAAATAAAAAGGATTAATTCATTGAATCAGAATCACCAAAACGAACTCAATGATAAGGTCGAAACTCGAATTCGAATTCCCGATCTCAAAGTAGCCACGAAGGCTCAAACATCCTAATTTGTAATTTGGTCCTCAATTTGCGAATATTGGACGATTGAGTCCAAGAACATTAATTACATTCTAATGCGCACGTAATTAAATAAAATACAAATTGACACGTAATGCATACGAATTACACATAAGTCACGAAAATACTGAATTAAACTCTCCCGTAACGTCATACCTAGATTGTCGAGAAGACGGGGTGTCATAAGAAACCTATCCTAACCTGTCCCAATTAACAATACAAGATAATAACATAAAATGGGTTCAACTAGGGCCCTAGAAACCTATCCCGAGTTCAATAAAACAATAAAGATACAAGATGGCTTACAAAGCCCGAATACAAAGCAAGAAATGAATATCGTACAATGCAGTATAAACAAGACCAAGAATCGAGCAAGAACCTTGACAGACTCCCGCTTAACGACCACAGAACCTACAAGACAGAAACTAAAAACAACCAGAGGGAGGGGTCAGCCAACTGACTGAGTGAAGGGGCTACACATGCATATATATATATAAACAGGCAATCAGGCAGGCGTAATTCCACTGTATATTATTTGTTATTTAAACATGAGATAAGAATCAGGAATAATTCAATACGTACGGGTGGAATTACGTTCAATCATGCAATCAAGTAAGCAGGATACACAATGCATGTGCCGATATCCGTATGCCCTTTGTTGATGCCCATTTTACCTTAATGATCTACGAACTCGGTTGCTGAATAGGGACTGGGGGCATGCCAGAGATTACTAATATCTATGTATTACATTTTAGGGGACCCGACGAGAACGGGGTATTTATTCCATCCTGGACTCCACTTTCCACTTATTAACATGACAAGAACAGGACAAGTATTCAATTAAGCAAGTAGGAGTCAGAAATCATTAAGTTATCAATATCAAGAATACATGTACAAGATTAACCTCCTTCTCCAGTGATGGTCCAGGTAGCTAACCCTCGCCATCCAGGCAGGATGATCTGTAGGTTCATGACTCCCCCGATCGGAGCCCCATCTTCCACCAAACCTCCTGGTGGATATCCGGGTAGTCCAACAGGATGGGACTTGTGCAAGAGGTCACCATCGGCCCGATACCTCCCCGGTTCGCTCGATGCACAAGCCCTGGGCCCAAGAACAGGTACAGGATCCACACCGGCTAGCCCAGCACTAGGAGAGCCGAGGGCAGTAACAGGATCTCGCAAAACAGGCTCTGGGTTAACTCTACACAGTTTGTAAAGCATTTTCGGTATATATCCGGTATAAGAAATATGGTTTGTTTAATATGAAAACCATTTGGCTTATTTAGGGCATGCAAGGTTATAAGTCGATTATAAAAGAAAACTCTCACCTCCATGTGCAAGAAGGACCAAGAGAGAAACCAGAAATCTCGAATGTCTCCACCGAGGAGATCACTATACAATAAAGGAAACACGGCGTACTTGTGAGACACAACTCAAAATGAAATCAAGTAGGACTTAGGACAATGCTCATAAAGTGGTGTAAGATGTCATGGAATAATTCAATATACAATAAACTATAAAAATATCATGAATTGGTATGATCGTGTTCATGTGCACAATTAATGCTCTCAAGCAATAGACGATGATACCAATTCAATTCATATAAAGCACGGAGTCAACCAATCAAGTTAAAGAAATTAAGGACCAAGGAGTACTAAATAATAACATAAATATCAATTATTCAAGCATACAATTCATATAAATCACATACGGGAGTCAAGGAAGTGAAAGGAACGCAAGAAGAGAGGTTTTGACAAAGTTTAGCAAAAGCTGACAGTTTTCGAAAACTCGTAAGCTGTAGAAAAATGAGAATATCTTGAGTTCTAGATGTTGAAATGGAGTTTTGTTTATTGGGTATGAAAGTAGACAAATATACCTTTCCAATGACATTTGGCTCCAATTTTGCGTCAAAGCGAGGAGAAAATGGCGTAGTTTTGAAGTTGGGCGAAAGCAGATTTTCGGTGATGTGGCGACACAAAATTAAAATGGCTATATCTCGGTCCTCAGATATGATTTTAAGGTGATTCCAATTGGAGAATACTCTACACTCAAGGAAGTATCAGTTAAAAATTCAGATCAGTCGGAGCACATTTGAGGGGTAAACGGTCGTTTGAAAATTGACCTGAAAACTGAAATGGGCGTTTGGAAGCTCTCGGGGTCAAAACAGGGGGAGGAGGGGTCTCACACGGGGCATTTGGAAAATGAACTGGGGAGCCAAACGGGTGTTTGGGAAGGTCTGGAGCGAAAAATAAACAGGGGAAGGCGAAAGGAAACGAACCCAAACACACTCACACGGCCCCACACAACCCCGAATCACCCGAAAATCACACCATAAGGCATACTCGATATGTAGAACACATATAGACATGGAAGAGCTCATGAAACGAACGTAAACACACAAATCTCCCGACCTGGCACTATTTATTGTCTTCCCCAAATAGCACATAGGCACAAATCTGAGGCATAAAAGAGGTATTAAATCAAATCACGTAATGAGTAGAGCACAAATCTTACCTTTGGTTGTTAATCGGACGGTTGGATTTGCAAACTCGAGCTCGAGAGCTTGGAGGCCAAAAATGTTGGGAAAAACATGAAAGAAAACGCAACAGAATTTAAAATTTTTTCCCAAAAGTAAGATCGTGACTTGAAATTTCTATTTCCAAATCTTAGGTATTCAAGAAATTACAAGAATCGATGCTTTCTTGACACGTTTTGAGTTGCCCTCAAACTTGTTTCAAGCGGTAGTGGCAGCTCCATCCCTCGAAAGATTCTTTCTACTAGATTCCACGATAGGTCTCATCTAGAGTAATAATCGACACCAGTCCTAGATTTAAATCATGCGAGTGAGCATGCTAGTACTATGACATATGTAAAGAAATAAACAAGAAACGAGATGAAAAATAAGAGGATAATTAAATCTCCCTTCGAAACCCAGTTTGGCAAAGACAGAAATCTGCACGCCAAAAACCCTCGTGAAAAAACTGGTCGTTCTTTGTATGTACGAACGAATCTCGCCATCATGTGTGGATCGATTTTTTTCACTCAGATTCTCTCGGGGTAAAAAATCGTTCCACCAGCCCTTCGTTAAATATATAGGATTTCTTAAATCTCAAGTCTGTATAGGAACAAGATTCCTACTTTGACTTTTCTTCTATTTCTTTCTCTTCAAGCAATAACCTCTTATCTAAATAAGATATTATTCTTCTAGAAAAAGAGCTCCTAATCAAATTAGGAATATTTAATTATTAAATATCTTATCTAATTAATATTTATTTTAATCACATTAGAATTAATATTTATTAAAATAATAAATAGAAGATATCTCATATTTATTTATTTATTTATTAATTTATTCTAATCAAATTAGAATAACTAAATAATTAAATACTTAGAATTAATTCTCTAATTAATTCCATGAAGGGCTTTAGAATTAATTCTCTAATTAATTCTAACAGGGCTAAAATTAATTCTCTAATTAATTTCTTTAGGCTATATAATTAATTCTCCTAATTAATTATATTAGGGATTTATAATTAATTCTCTAATTAATTATATTTGGGTTTTATAATTAATTTTCCAATTAATTAACACATGGTCTAATTTTACAATTGAACCACTAGCCCAATCCATGCTCACGTGCCACACGTGTACTTTACACGTGTGGTCTCGTTTCGATCAACTATTTGATCTTTCCTTCAATACCCTTTGAACCTGGTATTTGTGTGTGACCCCCTAGGTTCATTTTCAGTTGGCAGTGAACCTAATTAATTAATACACTTTATTAATTAATTAGTTTACAGATTCCACGACCATAGTCTAGCAATAGGTGTGTAACTCCTACCTGAACAGTGAATATATAGATTCGAAAGAACCTTTCAGTCAATGACAGCTGTGAGGTACAAGCCTCCTACCATCCCATCTCTTGATTAAGATCTAGGGCATGGGAATAATGAGAGGCCCACTAATCCCAATCATAAAGCTAACACTACAGGAAATTCCATCGGAAAAGGAATTTTCCGATGGAATTCCGAGTCCCTTGGAAAACCCTTCCTTAGAATTGAAAAACCGACGGACTTCCGAGGGAGGAAAACAAAAAAAAAAAATTTAAAACAATTCCGACGGGATTCCAAGGGAAATCCCGTCGGAAATGTATTAAGCTTAAAAAAGGAAATAGATTTTCCGACGGGATTCCGAGGGGAATCCCGTCGGAATATTTTAAAAAATAATTAAAAAAATAATTAATTCCGACAGGATTTCCCTCGGAATCCCGTCGGAATATTTTAAAAAAATTCAACATTTTTCTTAAATCCGTTTTTTTTGCTTTTTTTTTTTTTGTCCCTAGATGGTTATTTATAAAACATGCAATTTATCCCAACAATTCATCAAATATACAATTCATTCATAATCAATCCAAATATTCATTTCTAACAATTATACATCAAATCCGAACATTAATCCTTCCACATGCTACAAATTTATATACTAATTAATCCAGCAAAAGTATTTATCCATAATTACACTTACTAGTCTTCACATCCTTCACATGCTACAAATTCATCCACGACATTGCAAATTTATACACCTAACAAAAGTATTTATCCACAAGTACACTTACCAATCTTCACTTACATACATTGCCCTCGTCCTCATCATCCCCCTCTTCATCATCGTGATCTTCACAAGCTATACGAGTCTTTCTTTTGCTCTTACCGGATCGACCTTTGTTCTTAAGCCTTTCCCGAGTTTGTGAAGCATTTATTAGTTGATTAACTGCTTGTGTCTGCATCTCTATTAGCTTTGTTTGTTGTTGCATTTGCTGCTGCATTTGTTGTTGCTGCTGCTGCATTTGCTGTTGCTGCTGCTGCATTTGTTGAGTTATATATCCTGACATATTACAAAATTGATTATGATATAGTTTGCATCCCATTTGAATATAGATAAACTTTAATAATTCACATGATATAGATATAATTTGCATCCCATTATGATATAGTTTGCATCCCATTGCTCACATGATGCAGATGTACATGTATAGAATTAACTAATTTCACACAAATTAACAAACCAATTTGAATATAGATAAAATTTAATATTCAAGTTCTCTATGAAGAAAGTAAACACAATCACACAAGATCATATATATATTTTAAACTGCTCGTTTAAAAGCATTAATTTGAGGACTTTTTAAAAGCAATTCCAACAAGCAATAAAGTGTAAAGATTCTCAATACCAAGAAAAGGAATTCAAAAGGTAAGTTCACCTGACATGTTACCCAACGCCTCAGTAAGCTGTTCGTTTGTCATGTAGGGGCCACTCGGAGATGATGGAGAGCCTGAAGTGTAATCTGATAATGGTGAAGGTCCTACATTCTTTCTCCTTGGCATGTGATTCAACCCGAGAATTCGACCTTTCTTATCACGTCCCCCGGCAGCTAAAGTCCACAACTCTACACTGTCAAGCACTGGACATTCTGGATCCTTCAATCGGCGATGTTCTTGCTCAGCGACTAGTTCATTATACTTCATCTATATATAATTATGAATTAATTAAAATACAATATACAATTCTTCACTACAACTAGCAATTTATGAGTGACTTTAACATAAATGTGGACAATTAGCAACTGAACAGAATGTATTTAATTAAAAAAATTATAAATAACTTACAGCAAGGTCACGTGTCGCTCCTTCCTTCCAATCTTTAACAGCTTTTCCCTTATCTTCACGTCTCACATATCCGTCTACAAAGGCATCGTAATGATCAACCTTCTTTTTAGTTTTTTCTTCCATCATGGCAATGCGCGTGTGCATACTAATCGAACCCCCAGTGTCAACCGATGATCCTTCCTTGGACTTCCTGTTGCGTGCATTTCTTTCACGCTTAGCCTGATACTCAGGCCCACTCCAAAGTGCACGCAACGCTGTATATACCTCATCTAGCATCCAACCCGGCTTCTTCTCACTGTTTCGGATCATGTAGTAGATGTCCACCATTCGTAGCCCCAAGTGATGCTTAAATGCCTTGTAGAAATGACCTTCGTACATAGGATCCCAAGTGCAGTACTTCTGTATAATTCAAAATATAAAAGAAATATATACAAAATACAACATCAATAATATGTATGTATTCATATTATGTAAATGTTAGATTACCTTCCAATCTTCAAACCAACTAACCACCTCTTGTTCTGGAATATCAATTACAGTATTATAGGGTTGAGTCAGCCTGCTTTTGAATGCATTCGTAATCCCTTTGGTCCCATCGTAGTTATTAACATAGTTGCATCCACATATACAAATATATATTAGGACTAATCCTTGTCCTGGTTTGAAATTTGTGTGCAAATCTATATGATGGTAGAATTGATGGGAGCAGAAATGAAAAGAAGAAGAGTATTTCCATGTGGATTCATTTTAATTTTAATATAAATACAAGTATATATCTTCTTTTCCTATATTTTGAAAGAAATCCTCAAATTCATGTCATAACAGTTTGTCTTTTAATTGGCATTGTATTTCCCAGCAAAGTGCAAATACCTAATTAATTTTACACATTTTATAATGCTTAAGACACTTCGTAGAACTAAAAAGAGAATAATAAATTTTAATTATGATGAGATTTTCATAATTCAGGGGCAACGAGTAATAATTTTAAGAAATAATAATAAGCTGCATAAACTCACTCATGGTCCCCCATGGGATGTAACATTTTTTTCCCAGAAAGTGTTGTCCGAGGGCCCCTAGATTGTCTTTGAATTGTAGGAGCTCCAATTGGCTCTTGCTCCTCATGCTCTTCCTCTACTTCATTTTCTTCATTAATTGGACTGTTAGATGGGGCAGAAGGGGAAGATGTAGACCGATCAACAAATGGTGATGTAGACAGACCAACAATAGGAGATGTAATCGGATCACCGGTAGGAGACGTAATATGATTCTCGCCCGGTGAGGATGTAGGAGTGACCAATGATGAGGGCTTAGGGGATAATCTAGGTGTGAACCCAGAAATAGGTCTCGACGTGGATCTCCCCGCTGCATTTGGTATAAAATTTGTAGCCTTCTTTTTGCCAGTTACACTTCTTAAGAAACTCCCCTGTGGACGAGACGGTTGTTTGTCCATCTACATTATAATAAACCAACAAAACAATTAATATTTTATATAACAATTATATACTGAGACTTCCTCACAGTTCAGCAAGATATGTAGTGAGGCTGTGTCATATTCTTTCTTATCATTCATATAACGAGTTATACATGCCCCAGATGCACGTACTGGTTGGTTAAAAATTGAAAAAGTTGGTGCAAGTGATTCATCAACTCCACCATCGTCATTCCGACCAACCCTAGTCCGCATCGAACGAACGTGATCTTCAAAATAGTACGAACAAAAACTTGCTGTTTCGCGTCGCAAATAAGCCATACAAATAGAACCTTCCACTTGCGATTTGTTTTTCACAGTCCTCTTAATCTTTCCAAGAAACCTATTTATTTGCATAAACATTTACATTTATATATTAGTTCAATATCACTAACATTTTTTCATTTATATTTATCATTTGAATTTAACAAAAATAAAATACCTTTCAAACGGATACATCCATCTAAACTGGACTGGACCTCCATTACGGGCTTCATCAATTAAATGAATTGGCAAATGCTCCATCACATCAAAAAACGCCGGTGGGAAAATTCTTTCAAGTTTACAAAGGATGATCGGGATATTTTTCTCCATTTTATCAAGGTCTTCATGCTTCAAATTACTTGAACACAAATCCTTAAAGAACTTACTCAATTCTGCTAATGGCTTCCAAACATCATCCGACAACCCTTTGAACGCGATGGGCAACAATTGCTCCATAAAAACATGACAATCGTGGCTTTTCATTCCATGTATCTTAGCTTGACTTACATTAACACATCTTCCCAAGTTAGATGAATAACCATCTGGCATGCGTAGTTCTTTTATCCATTCACATATAGTTCTCTTTTGTTCTAATGTGAATGAATATTTAGCCTTTGGTTTTCCCACGCGTCCATTAGAATTAGACACCAAATGTAGCTCAGGCCTATTACATAACTCTTTTATGTCCTCACAAGCATTTGCATTATCCTTAGTTTTACCCGGTATGTCCATAACCGTATTGAAAATGTTATCAAAAACATTCTTCTCAATATGCATTACGTCCAGGTTATGGCGCAATAGGAGATCCTTCCAATATGGCAAATCCCAAAAAATACTACATTTCTTCCAATTATGCCACTCACCTACTCCCTGAATTTCTAGATTATGAGGATTCTCCGTGACTTTTGGAAATTCACACACCTGCTCCCACAATTGATGCCCACTCCACTTACAAGGAGGATAGTCAGTTTCCATACGATTTCTCTCAAAAAAATTTTTATTTCGTCTATAAGGATGATCCATGTCCAAGAATTTTCGATGACAATCAAACCAACTTAGTTTTCTCTCATTCCTCAAGTAAGTTGCCTTACCCTCTTCCATGCAATAAGGGCACGCTAGTTTCCCCGCAGTGCCCCATCCTGATAGCATGCCATAAGCAGGAAAGTCGCTAATAGTCCATATCACTGCTGCTCTCATTTGAAAATTTTGTTTTGTTGTTGCATCATAAGTACAAACATCAACTTCCCACAACTCTTTTAACTCATCAATCAATGGCTGCATGTATATATCAATATTCTGTTTTGGGTTTTTAGGCCCAGGAATGATACATGTCAGGAACATATACGGCATTATCATACACATTTCGGGAGGTAAATTATACGCTGTCACGATAACCGGCCAACATGAGTACGAAGCTGCTGACAAGTTATATGGAGTGAAACCATCAGTACACAAAGCCAATCTTACATTTCGAGGTTCATTGGCAAAATCTGGAAATGTTTCATCAAAATGTTTCCAAGCTTTCCCGTCACATGGATGAGACATTACTCCATCTACTCGTTGGTTTTTCGAGTGCCATGTCATGTGTGGTGCAGAGCTCATTGAGGCATATAGCCTTTGCAATCTGGGGATAAGAGGCAAATAATGCATTCTCTTAACAGGAATTTGTCTTCTCACACCCTTTTTCTTAGTTTCCTGTATCTTATACCGATTAGCACCACAAAACTTGCAGCATGTGGCCTCTTCATCAGCTTTGTACTACAACATGCAACCGTTGACACAACAATCAATCTTTTTCATGTCTAATCCTAGTTTATTTACCAATCTTAGTGCCTCATGGTAGTTCCTAGGAAAGAGATTTCCTGAGGGCGAGGTATCTGAAAAATATTGCATAAGTTCATCTAAAGCGTCATGCGGCACATTATAATCACTTTGGATGCTTATCATTTTCGCTGCAGCAGACAAAGGTGATTACATCCATCGTACAAGGGTTGGTTAAGTTCATTGAGGATGTCATAAAACTTTTGAGCTTCAGGATTAGGAGCTTCTTCGTGGCCACTCCTATATCCACCGTCAACATTTTGTCTAGTTGCATCAAAAAACATCTCATTGTACCTATTTAGCTGATTGTCGCACTCCATAGCTTGGGTACTCAATGCACCACACTCAAAAGTCGATTCTTGAACCACATAGTGGGTATTGGAAGTTGCACTATGGTCAAAATACGGTGCTACCTCACCATGATCCGTCCAATAATAATAATCCGGTTTGAAACCATATCTATACAAATCAGTTCTCACTTCATCAGGCAGTTTGTGGTCGTATTTTCTTAGACACTTTAAGCACGAACATCGAATTTTTCCCTCAGCTTTGTACGGATACAAAGTGCTCGTATATTGAATGAAATTCTCAACCCCCCGAATATATTCAGGTCTAGTACCTCCATGATTCGGGTGAGTCCTATTATACATCCAAAGTCTGTCTTCAGGAATATTCATCTATACATAAATGAAATTGGTTCAGAAGGTATTAAGTGTAATTAGATCAAACTGGAAATGGGATCTCTTATAAATTAAAATCTTAGAAATCTTAATTGTAGCTAATAAAATTGACATTTAGTACTTTAATTTTGGGAGGTTATTTATGAATTTCATATTTATTCTTCTTTAATCTTCTAGTTGTTGTTATGTATGGATTTTTGAAGTTGGTTTTCTATTATATACTAAGATGGAGTCTAAGCACATGTTGGATTCAAGAAAGTGTTACTTTTCAAACAACTACTTATCCCAAATTTCAACTCATATCACCAATTTCAATTTCTAACCTAGTTTGATATATGTAAGACCACAAATAATGCAATTAATCTTCTATGTTTTCTTTTTTTTTTTCCCCCTTAGATTGCACGTACAAAATATAAGTCAAAGCATATCAACATGCATTCACAGCAAGATAAATTGGTAAGCATAAGGAGGTATACAGTGACGGGAACTTAAGCAACTCGAAATCTTCCTCAACTCATCAAAAGCTTTAACCTAATCAAAAAAATAAAAAATAAAAAATTGTATTCAGATTTGGGTTTTGTTTCAATCATTTCTTTAGTTTCGAGTTTATACAACACATAATTTAGATAATGAAAACTGAAATGCAAAAACGACCATAGCACGAATGATAGTTATGAACATTGATGTTTTAGCAAAAGGCTCGGAATCAATAGGCATAAAGATTTTATGGTGCAATAATCTGTTATTATTAATGTTACTGTTATTATGTTTATTATTGTGAATTTCATGCTCTGATTCATGAGACATCATTCACTTCCAAGTTTTTCACAAACTAATTATTTTGAATTTCATGCTCTAATTCATGAGACATCATTCACTTCCAAGTTTTTCACAAACTAATTATTTTGAATTTCATGCTCTAATTCATGAGACATCATTCACTTCCAAGTTTTTCACAAACTAATTATAAGTATCAGAAATGAGTGATGCTATGGATACAACCAGAAGACGAGATACGATTATCGATAAAGATTCGTACAAGTTAGAGCGTAGTAAGCAGATTCCCTTGCAGGAAAAGAATTCGCATAAGTCTTCTTCTTCAGAAGTCGTTGAACATGGGAATCACTCCACCAGCTGCCACAATCTGCTGCTCCAACTGTAAATTGAAAGCATGAAATGGAGTTAAAATACCAGCTGCCACCAGACTTGTTGAGTTTATGCTTATTCAATAAATATGATCAGTTTCTTGGTTATTCTAACTAGTAAGATTATATCATGCAATTTTGTAATATTTTCTTTATAATATTAAACCATTTCTATTTGTAGTTAGAATCAAATCAAACATTGAAACTATCAAATTCTCTCAATTATAACAATACAATTAATTTACTACAAATAAAAGTGGAAGGCATTAACTACTATAAAGTTGTATATGACATTAACTAGATTCTTATTCTTGAGAGTTAGAATTTTATTTTTCTTTATTCTTTTTTGAATATGTTTTCCTTTTCTAATAAGCTGTTCATTTTCCAAAATTTCTCAAACTAATAAGCAGAACTTGTTTTCTAATAAGCTGATAAGCTGTTCATTTTCTAATAAGCTGTTCATTTTCTAATAAACAGAATTCAGAACAAAAAGACATGTGTAACAAAGACACAAACCAATAGACAAACAACTAGACCTATTAAACAGATTGTAAAAGTTAATTTATTTAGCAGATTTTAGTTAACTTAACATATTTCAGCATCGTATCACCAATAAACAAAAAGTCAGTTTACAAGCAGCCAAAACAATCAATTTCCACTTTTTCCAAAATACCTTAAAAGAAGAATGTTCAAGATTTAAGCTGCCTATCGAATTTCAGCACTTCAAGGTTGATCCGGATAGTAGATCCACTTTCAAGGTTGCAAAAGGTAAGGAATGAACTAATCTGCATTACATTCAAGATACCAGAAATTTTAATAAAATTTTGCAACATTCTCCCAATTAGAGTAAGAATCAATATAATCCCTGCATTCATCTACCTAATCTTATAAATAATCTGTAATTAGAAACAAAATCCCATCACTCTAATTAGAAACTCATCATCTGGATCATATCTCTCCTTTACCTTTGGCTTTCTCCAGCAACAAACACAACATCCAACAAAGTATTACATAGAACAACTAATGACTGTTAAATTTTAAATGAACCCCTACATCTTATACGTTGTAACAGAATACCCATTTAAAAATTAAAAATTTAACATTTCACCTGCTACATTGTTGCTCGACTAGGTTGTCCTGCTTCAGTTCTAGTAACTGGTTCTTTGTGTGGCAAGAGCATTCTTGTGCTTGTAGCTGCCGCAATTACCAGACCTAAACACATTGCAGGAAACCTATCAAGAAACCCCTGATAATAAAAGATCTTTCTGCTCCTACTAACTGGTATGGCATGTTTAATAAATAAACCCTATAGCATAAAACAACACATACCATGGATGAACAAGCAAAGTTAGAAAACAATTTCTGAAAATATTTAAAAAAAAAAAATCCCAAACTGAGTTCAATTGTAAAAACCTACTGCCACAAAAAACTGAACACATCATCTTCTCTATACATCAATTTCGGATAAAATAAAATAAGGTTTTAACGCAGTAAAAAAATAATTAATACTAAAGAAATGGAGGAGTTTTAATTACATTAAATTATGGCCTCAAAGAAGACACCGTCTCCAGATAGTTCAGCAGCAGATTACCCTTCCATTTCTGCAAATGTGAGACGATCTGAGGGTCCATGAACAATTTATCACAGAGGTTCTTTAATCCTACGTTGTTCTTCAGAAATCAAATTCAAATAATTACTAGAATATCATAAGGGAAACTACACTCTTCCACCAATGCATTGAACAGACAAATTGCACAATATGTGATCAAAGGCCACTTCACATTTCACAAAAAGAACATAGAACCAAATCTAAGAACTGGGAAAGCTTAATCCATATCAAAGACTATACCTTTGAAGCAATTTCCAAGGAATGAAATCAAAAATCTGCCCATCCCGCAATTTTCACCCACACACTTCGACCCACTACTACACTGAATTGGGAAGCACGAAATGCTGATACGTCACGAAAAATGGGAGTGCTGGAGGAGGCCTGATGCGGGCTGAGGCGGAGGAAGGCTGGCGGAGCAGGCGATGGCCGTAGAGGCGAGGTGGCGCAAAGTCGGGGAGGGAAATCACGATGAAGTTTAGGAACTGAAGTGATTTTGGCGTGAAATGAAATTTTGCCCTAACTAAGTACTACTTGATATTAGATAGGTTATTTAAAAAATATGTTCACGGATTCATAAGATCTCAGTCAGCCAGACTGGTGCAGAAGCCCATTGCTTTTTACGGTGTCCAGGGTTTGAAACCTAACCATAACCAGTTTTTAACTATTTTCAACATTTTATTATATTTTTAGATTTAAAAATACCGACGGGAAACTCCTCGGTAACCCATCGGAAACATTAAAATTTCTTTTATTTTATATTATACCAATTCCGACGGGTTTCCAAGGGAAATCCCATCGGAATATTTTAATCTCAATTTTATATATTTTTCGGCTAATTTTTAATTTTTCTTTAAATTTAATAAAATATTATATTATTCAAAATTTATTTTAATTTTTATTTGAAAATTTTATATATTAAATAACCGACGGGATATTCCTCGGAAAACCGTCGGATATAATAAATTTTATTTTAAAATTTTATGTTTTAAAATACCGACGGGATTCCGAGGAGAATCCCGTCGGAATAATTTAACTTTCATTTTTTTATTTCATATTTTAAAAATACCGACGGGATTCCCCTCGAAATAATTTATTATTATTATTAAATTTTATGTTTTAAATATACCGACGGGATTCCAAGGGGAATCCCGTCGGAATTATTTAATTATTATTATTTTTTTTAATAATCGTTTTCGTCGGAATTCCGACGGACGTGTTCCCTCGAAAATTTCCGTCGGAATTTGCAGGATTTCTTGTAGTGTAAGTTCGTTTCAAATCCATTTGATCTCAATCCATGAAACTCTTTTCTTGATGTCTTGATCCACTACCTCGGCCGAGGGTTTAGGATGGCATATGAACGGCTTATGCAATAAGAGATCTTCTTGCATTAAAGAAAGTGTAGGTCCTTTGTTAGTTTTCATATATATGCTTCCATGTGCTACTTGTGTAGCCTCAGCATAAGCCTTGAATCAGTTGTCTCGTGAGATATCCTTTAAAGCTTATACCAAAGACTGCAGAGTTAGCCCACAAAGCATCAATGGAATCTCAAGTCAAAGGATTACTTTACTCATGCCATTGACCTGTGAGATATTTCCTAATCTGGAAGTTTCCTCTTCCTGAAGTGTAGCACCCCTACACGTGGAGATGCCACACCCCTGCACTATCGGTCAATCCACATACGAAACGGGTAATCCGTACATGAACTAACATATAGCGAACGGGTGACAATGCAATAGAATGACAAGCTAGGAGGGACTTACTCACACATGCAACATCATAAAGCGGAAGCATAGTCAATTCCCTTGCAAATATAACTATTTAAACATGCTATATCTTGGATCATCTATTCGATAACTTATATATACTAGTTCTAATATCAATACATTATCATCTCCGAATACCTAACAATTAACATTAACAATATTGTCGTAGGCAATGATAAATAAACAAATAAATGCACCGTGCCTGACTCGACTACATGGACTGGACTTGACTCGATTCCCGTCTAGCGCGCACCTGCAATAACCTGAAAGGTGGAGGCGTCAGTCTGTGAAGACCGAGTGAGGGGTTTAAATAGATATTTGTGCAGTTAACATGCAAGTTATATTCTCGGGTAAAGTTTTATAAAAGGTAAATATATATAAGCTCCATAGTAAGATATCTTCGCCCGAGAATATAACTTGCTCCAACCTTACTCCAAATGTACATGAAACATGCTTGCTTGATTATTAATCATTAGGTGATCATGCAATTCAATTATCGTGTAATCGTGCGATAGTGTAATCAAGTAACACGTTCAAGGAATGAAAATCATGCAATAACCCGAGGACAATTCGTGGTGTCGGACCCGTTCCCAGTCTCCTTCTCCCTCCAATGATGGGAAGGTAGCTAGCCTTCACCATCCACGACGTGTTGAGCAGAGGGTACATGGATCCCTAAGCCCGGAACTCCTTCCTCCATTAATCTCCTAGCGGATTCAGGGGATGACCAATGTGGTGAGGAAAGTGTGAGAGTTAGCCGTCAGCCCTTGCTTTCCCGGTTGGCTCAAGCCACTACCCTCGGGCCCAACGTGAACGGTCATGCTAACTCGCCTAAAACATGGTTTGGTTCGGTGAAGAGAGAGCAAATATGGGAATTTTTTTTTGATGAAAATGAATGAAGAGTATGGAAGAGATGCATATAAAGATATATTTTGGGGGAAAATGTAGTATTTGTGATTAAATCCTCCAAGTTCTATATGTTATGCAATTAATGATAAAAGGTTTGGAAATAATCAATTTAGTCCATAAGACTTTCATGCAATTTAGTCCTTAAATTAAAATGAATGAGCATTTAAGGACAATTAAGCAATTAAAATACACTCGGCAATTAACTCACATAATAATGAATTCATTATGTAAAATAATTCTCAAGTTGGCACGTATTTCATATATTTTCAAGTAATCATGTCGAAATACAATTTATAGAATTAATATAACATGTATAAATTGAATAAACGAAAATAATAAAATAAAATCCTAACGCTCGAAACTCACACATGTCGAGCGTACCTGACTGTCTGGAAATTGGGGCGTTACAACTCTCTCCCCCTTAAGAGAATCCGTCCTCGGATTCATTGTCCCGAATTCCTGACATTTAATTGACTTTTACGTGTTCATCCTACGCGGGTTCGCTACTCCCCGTCAGGGATTAGTTCGAAAGAGGTCTTCAATCCTCAAGGTCCTCCAATGTGTGAAATCACGACCCTCGACTTCTGGAGCCTAAACACTCCAGAGAAAACCTAACCTTCCACTAAAACAAGTTGACAAGTAACTGGAAATAATGAGAGTGCCCCGTCTCTCAAACAACTAACGAGAAAACCCCGTCTCTCGAGCAAGAAACAAGAGAACCCCGTCTCTTGACAACCCTGAGAGAATCCCCGTCTCTCACATACACAAAATAAAATTCAAGCAAGCACTTAAATAAACATTTACAATTAACGCACAAGGAGCAAGTAGAAATTATCAGATATGCAACTTATTGTTCACATAAAACAATTAATAGTAAACAAGGAATCATATACCAGAATAACAAAATAATAATAATAATAAAATAATGGTGCACGTGGTATGCATGATTAAGTGTACCGTTCACCAAGAATTGAAGTTCTTGCACTGAAACAATTTGGCTGAATACTCGGTTCTTTAGTTGAGATTTTCTCGCTTTGTCCCACCACGGTTCGATATTCCCATTCTTTATAGCCATCTTAATTCCAGTGCTATTCTCTAACATAAACCGTAAATCATCATTAATCACCACATCTTCATACCCGTTTAACCTCAGATTTACCGATTGAGCCTGTCTTAACTGATATCCATCTTCCCTTTCTGGTTTTAGAAATAGGATAAAAAATCCTGGGTTTCTGATTTTTTTTTTGGGGAGGGGTGTGGTTGTGTATCCAAGCTTAAGAAACTGGCTTTGTGTTTCAAGCAAGCTCTTATTCGACAGCCAGAGAGAACAGGTTTTACCATCTCCTCAACCTCCTTAATCAGAGTAAAACATTTCCCCGAAGCAAAGATCTTAATCTTTCTATTTTAAAATCCGAAGGTTGAACTCCTTGCCCACTTCATGAAGGTTTCTAATTAAAGTGGATGTTTGATGCGGAAAAGGTTCAAGGTCCTCATCCCGTGATATCTGATGATGTACCCAACAACTCGGCATCTCTAGGGTATAATTAACAAATTCGTAAGAAGACTCTTGCCGGAGTTAACCTATTAAAATTTGAGGTTGATTCCGAGTATTAACCAAATGGAATCCTTTTCTATTTACTGAGTCAACCGATACCCTAACACCCACACCCTTCAACGGCATCCATATTCTGAAAAAAGTAATAAAGCGAAGGTACTGTCGATGATGGGACTTTTCTTCAGGTAAGAGGGAGAAAAGGTTTAAATTATTGAAGACTTCTTTCCCATGGTTCTGATAGAGGACTCCAGGAAGAATCGGTTTTCTTAAAGTTCCAACTCTCCCGAGTGATATCTAACTTCCGACTTCAATTTATTTCCAAACTGGCTCTCCCCCTTAAGAAAATAGAAATTTTCTAATTCTTTAAATTTGTTCTGTCCTTTCCCACTTGCAAGCTTCTCTGCTGGTTCAAATCCCGTAACCTTTTCCTCGTCCTACTTGCTGTTAATCAAGATTTTGATTAATGGTTCTTTTATAATCTTTTCTGTTAATAACAAGCTCAACTTGACGCTCACCGTCTGTCACCACTCTAATCTGATACTAAAATTTTCCAACATCCCACAATCCGACAAAACATGATAAGCCATTAAAGTTCTTTAAGTGATAGTTGTAGATTTCTGCTATCCGTGAAATGCAATATTCCTGTACTTGCCACGTAATGCTTCCAGAGAGTTGATATTTGCAAGATCAACACCATAATCTGAAGCAAGAAAAGTTCATTCTCCTACCCCCACTGCATCCCCAAAATGCTGATTAATTTCTGAAGGTTGAAGAACCCACTGAACATTTATCTGTTTGAACTTATCATCATTTTCCAGTTCCCAAAAATTTTCCCAATATCTATATCATACCTACTTCTACTAAATCCTGGACCAATAAATTCTCACAGACCCCAAACATTGCTAAACTTCAAGCAGAATTGGATGACCCGGTTACAAACATGATACCCGATGATTCAGAGATCTCTTCTTTAAATTCAAGTTGGTAGGAATAGAAGCAAGGATTGTGCAGAGCATAAGAAGAGCCTATTAACAATAAACACTAAATAATGCATGACGGTTAAAGTGTTAATGCACATAGTATACCTACTAACAATTTAAAATGCAACACGTTGGGACAATTATATTAACTTAAAGATATACTTATAAATAAAGCAATTTAAATACTTCAACTAATTTAAGCATATACTTAATGCATCAAGTAGGTAATCTCAATAACATCTATAACAACATTTATAAATGAGAAGCAATTTAATTAACAATTATGATGCACGTGTTTATGAATGCATTGAAGAACCTGTCACCGTAGAAATGTTAAGCTCGATTCCGGTGTCCATTCCTTGTTGACCAAATTGCAAACTTGGTTCGAACGATTGATCAGTCCCTAGTTTTCCTACAGTCTCTTAAATCTTCAAAATCCTCTGGCCTTGATTCATACATTTCCAAAACCTGTCACTCACAGCTCATTTGAAACTAAATACATGTGGATAAGACGTGCTCATGTCACACAATTGTCACATACTTGATGTCGATAACAAGAATTTAATACATAATAACACCACTAACTTAACAAATTTCCCAGTTAAACACATTAAACATATAAAATTTCGGAAATTAAAAAATCAACTAATTGACAAGTAATAGCATAAATCAACACAAGACTCAAGTTATTCAATAAAAACTAATGATTAACACATGAAACATATAATTCTTCAGATAGTGTAGGCTCAATTAATCAACAATTATAGACAAGAAGCAATGCAATACTCAAATTATACACAATTCAAGTACTTCAAGAAATTCAAGTAGGTCAGGAAATTCAAATAAGATGCAAAACTCCCAATTTAACAATTAATTTCCTACGTCGTACGTCCTAGATTTGACACGACACGACACTAAAACCTCGGTTTTGCAACCGGGCTCTGATACCACCTAAGATGTAGCACCCCTACACGTGGAGATGCCATACCCCCGTACTATCGGTCATTCCACATACGAAACGGGTAATCCGCACATGAACTAACCTATAGCGAACGGGTGACAATGCAATAGAATGACAAGCTAGGCGGGACTTACTCACACATGGAACATCATAAAGCGGAAGCATAGTCGATTCCCTTGCAAATATAACTATTTTAAAACATGTTATATCTTGGATCATCTATTCGATAACTTATATATACTAGTTCACATATCAATACATTATCATCTCCGAATACCTAACAATTAGCATTAACAATATTGTGGTAGGCAATAATAAATAAACAAATAAATGCACCATGCCTGACTCGACTACATGGACTGGACTTGACTCGATTCCCCTCCTAGCGTGCACCTGCAATAACCTGAAAGGTGGAGGCGTTAGTCTGTGAAGACCGAGTGAGGGGTTTAAATAGATATTTGCGCAGTTAACATGCAAGTTATATTCTCGGGTAAAGTTTTATAAAAGGTAAATATATATAAGCTCCATAATAAGATATCTTCGCCCGAGAATACAACTATCAATATTAAATACTTGGTCATTTTCATGCATTCAATTCACGGCCCCGGTGAGTAAGGGCAGTCTCCAACCTTACTCCAAATGTACATGAAACATGCTTGCTTGATTATTAATCATTAGGTGATCATGCAATTCAATTATCGTGCAATCGTGCGATAGTGTAATCAAGTAACACGTTCAAGGAATGAAAATCATACAATAACCCGAGGACAATCCGTGGTGCCGGACCCCGTCCCCAGTCTCCTTCTCCCTCCAATGATGGGAAGGTAGCTAGCCTTCACCATCCACGACGTGTTGAGCAGAGGGTACATGAATCCCTAAGCCCGGAACTCCTTCCTCCATTAATCTCCTAGCGGATTCAGGGGTCATCCCAACGTGGTGAGGATAGTGCGAGAGTTACCCGTCAGCCCTTGCTTTCCCGGTTGGCTCAAGCCACTACCCTCGGGCCCAATGTGAACGGTCATGCTAACTCGCCTAAAACATGCACGATACATGGCTTGCTTGCTTTTCATGAACATGACTTGCTTGCATGAAATAACTTGCTTGAAATCGTGAATATTTTCACGGAAAATTATAAATATAATTAACTTTTGGCCGAAAGCTCACGTAAGGGTTGTATAGGTTTTATATAACTAGAATTAAACCTCACCTAACAGGCGACACGACGACTCATGGATGCATGAACGTGCTTATGCTCGACAATCTCCTCCCTGGAGAAGAACTGGACAAGAAAACGGGACATACGTGCATTCGTGAGACAATACTTGACAATGGTACCAAATATGACGCACGACATGATCACACAACGAGATATCGTGCAATGAACAATGTAGCATATAAGTATCATGTTATGACATGTAATTGATCATATAAACACAATTTGGGGTCAAATAAACCATTGGAATTAAATTCCAAACTTTAATTTTTATGCATAATGTTTCTGCCTCTCCAGAGGCCTGGGAACGGCCTTTCCGGCCCTTAGTTCAAAATGGAAAGGGCCGTTCCCAGCTCCCCGAAGATGGGAATGGTCGTTCCGGCTTACAAGCCAAAATGGGAAGGGCCGTTTAGGGATGTAAACGAGACGAGTCCGTTCGCAAGCCTAACGAACCGAATCAATAAAGGTTCGGGCTCGAGTTCGAGATAATCGAACCCGAACCGAATCCTGGCTCGATTCGTGACCTTCACGAACCAAACTTGAACCCTTTCTTTCTAAAGTTTGGGCTCGCGAGCTAGCTCGCGAACCCTAACATTTTAATTAAAAAATAAAATATTTAATATATATATTATTAAATATGTAATATATTATATATATTTTTAGTCATAATTTATAACGTATTATATATATGTATATAATACATCCTAAAAAATAAAAAAGCCTACTAAGTATTAACAACCACCCAGGACCAAAAAAAATTAACTACAACCATTTCAATTGTCCCTTCTCTTATTTTATCGGTCGACTCTCTCTCTCGTTTCAAAATAAGAAAAACCCTAGCTCCAAATTCTCTGTCAGCGCCCATCATCGTTTCCACCGCCCGCCGCGCCGACACCATCCAGACCACCCACCGCGCAGCTGTTGCCTCTGCTCCACTACACCTTTCTTCTCTTTCTCTTTTTTTTTTTTTTTTTGAAAGAGCTTTGTATTTGCAAAGAACTCCGCCACCAGCACTCCGGCAGCGGCTGCTCGCCGCCGACCATCCACTCCGACTGCTCGCAGCGCCACCACACCTCCGCCTCCGCTGCATCATCCTTTGCCCTGCGCACGCCATTACACTTCTGTGTCTTCATGTTTTTGTGCAGAAATTGGTTTCCTCTTCTTTTCTTTTTTTGTTAGAAATTTCTAGATCTAGATCTAGATCTGGCGTTTTGCTTCCTCGAACTTGCGAGCCGAACCGAACTTGAATCGAATTGGAATC
Organism: Lantana camara; assembly: GCA_037501455.1. Lineage (NCBI taxonomy): Eukaryota > Viridiplantae > Streptophyta > Magnoliopsida > Lamiales > Verbenaceae > Lantana > Lantana camara. The sequence goes on along the minus strand of CM074857.1, from coordinate 92,137,968 downwards.
CATGAACCTAACAAGGTTCACGAACCCTCGAATCGAATACGAATCGAACTCGAACCGAACCTAGGCTCGAGCCGAACTCGAACCCAAAATTTACGTGTTCGTTAGGCTCGGGTTCGAGTTCGGGTTCGAGAAAATTTACACGAACTCGAACTCGAACCTTAAAAAACCACTAAGGTTCGGCTCGGCTCGGTTCGTTTACATCCCTAGGGCCGTTCTCGTCCTCGCCGCCCTGCACATAATTCAAAATATGGGAACGGCCGTTCCCCAAATACAAAGGGAATGGGAAGGGTCGTTCCCGTTACACAGAAGATATAGAAGCAGAGTAGCAAAACAGCGAAAAGCTCGAACACAATCAAATCTCCATAAAACACTTCATAATTCAACCTCCAATGCAGGAATTCATGAAGGAAACTTATATTCATGCTTAAAGTATAATAAAAACCAACATAAACACTTGTTTCATGCTTTAATTCCAAGAATCATCACATTTCATTCATATAAAAACTCATCACATATCTTCCTAAATCTCAAGAATCCAAGCACCAAATCAAGTTTAAAACCTATAATCATGCTTCCAACATAAACTAATCAAGCTAGCAAGCTTAAACACTAACCCTAGCTTCAAGAAATATTATCAAGAAATCACATATATAATCATATATACCTTGGAATGAAAATAAATGGAAGAAGATGAGGGAAATGGATGATTGAGCTCCACAACATTTAATTTCCTTGGAAAACTTGAATGAAATCAATGAAATCTCCCCTTCCCTTCTTCATGGTTTGGTTCGGTGAAGAGAGAGCAAATATGGGAAATTTTTTTGATGAAAATGAATGAAGAGTATGGAAGAGATGGATATAACGATATATTTTGGGGGAAAATGTAGTATTTGTGATTAAATCCTCCAAGTTCTATAAGTTATGCAATTAAGGATAAAAGGTTTGGAAATGATCAATTTAGTCCACAAGACTTTCATGCAATTTAGTCCTTAAATTAAAATGAATGAGCATTTAAGGATAATTAAGCAATTAAAATACACTCGGCAATTAACTCACATAATAATGAATTCAATATGTAAAATAATTCTCAAGTTGGCACGAATTTCATATAATTTCAAGTAATCATGTCGAAATACAATTTATAGAATTAATATAACACGTATAAATTGAATAAATAAAAATAATAAAATAAAATCCTAACGCTCGAAACTCACACATGTCGAGCGTACCTGACTCTCTGGAAATTGGGGTGTTACATGAAGTGGAAACTTCCTTTCTTATTTAGGAATCTTCTCACGCGGCACACCTCAGTGTACCCGTTCTAATAACGAGCACCCTCATATATTGTGTACGCATCAACTTATGCACTTTACACCCCATGAAACAGGACTCTCCTTCTTAAGGACGTAATCCCACGAGCAAATCTCAATCGAGCCTAATCAACACACCCACTGTTTGTTAGGCTCATTGACTTGGAGTGGTTTCTAATCCGGTTTTGAGCTAGAGCTTGTTTCATGTGTCATTCACCTAATGACAAAGTCCCTAACAGCCTTATGGATTAGGGGAATTCTAATACATGCACACATAATGGAAACACACAAAACACGTATCGCACATAAAGAAATGCTTGCCTATGATAATAATCAATCGTATATTATTCAAAGATTGTCTGTGACATAAGGAAAGTCCCAAAGCAGATTATAACTAATCGGCTTTCTAGGGCACTATTCCTAACAATCTCCCACTTGCCCGTTAAAGCCGTTTAGGTACTGTAAGTCCCATCTTCTCAAGATGTACTTTGTGAGCCTATTGACTTTGGGCGTTTCCAAAGTGGATCTGCTATGTTCTCTGCTGATGTTACCCTCTTATTTACATATCTCTAAGGAAACACTTTTTCCTTATAAAGTGATTCGTAATCATGTGTTTAGTCTCTTGGTGAGCTCTTGGTTCTCTTACAATATGATAATGGAGTTGTTTCATGCTAGGAACTTCATCTAACTAGTCAGAAGGAGTTTCTTACCCAAACACTTAACTTAGCAATATTCAATACGGCTAAGTTCTCAACTACAATAGTCGAGATTTACAACATCCATGCTTGGAACGTCTTTCTAACACGTTGCTTTACCATTTTGGCAAAATATGTATCGATTCAATGATTTACAATCATCTATGTTTGATGCAACGGTTACATCAAAATATCCTTCTAACGATAAGATCTTTCTGGGCTTACTAAAGATATCCTCATTCTTCTAAATTACTCTGAGAGTATATTATAATACATATATAATATTGCATACATTATGCACCCTTTCACTTAAAGGGTTTTTGGATGTTCTAACTTTCTCAAAGTTATCTTAGGATACATACTCTTTAAAAGAGATGTTCCACTGTCCATACTAAACAATTTTAGTACCATGGTTATGCAATCGTTTATGATAAACCATTCATTCTCTTAGATCTCTCTTTATAGATCCCTAAGTCGAGAATTTAGGATAGTCACTAAGATCTTTCATGTCAAACTGTTTCCTAAACAAAATTTTGGTAACTCTCATGTCATCCTTCGTATTCCTAATGAGAATGATATCAGATCTAAATTACCAAAAGTTGAAGCTAACGTCACTAACTTTCACACGTACACTCGAGACTTATTCGACTTTCATCTGTGTCAAACTATTTGACTATCTTATGGAATCGAATTCTCGAACCCCTAGAAGCTTTTATCAATCTACATATTGACTTAGGGGCTTACATACCTTATGCATACTCCCACTGAACATGAGATTCTCAGAAATACCATATTTTAGTCTTTCTGAATCTTCTATTGAGTAAGATTGTTCTCATGTTCATTTATCATATCTTATTGTCAAAATATGAAGATATGCTAAACTCAATCCGAATTGACTTTTGCATTTCAACCGTCAAGAAGGTTGTAATGCTTTCCATTTACTCTAAGTTTTCGCTTGTATATCCATTTGCATCGTATAGGCCTGATCCTATCAGGTGGATCAACCAAGGTCCAAACTTGGTTTGAGTATATGGAATCCATCTTGGATTAAAGGCTTATTTAGGAACTCGTTCTGAACGCATCATAAGAGGAGGGTTTCACACGTGTACTTACTCTAAAATTTGGTTAAGTTGTATCAGATGGGTTCATTTCTTCCATATGTGGCGTGGGGTATTAATCCTCAAAATTTCTATGAGGTCTGTCCTCTTACCTTTCTTGTCTTATAGGAACGATTCCTTAAGAAAGAAAGGTACATTGCTTTGAAACAAACAACCTTTGTTCAAGAGAATTGCAGAAAGAATATCCTATATTGTTGTGCAAACTTGAACTCATTTCAAGCTTATCTCCTACTATCCTCTTCACTTAAGAGGATTATCCTAAATTCTTTGACAAGAATAATTAGGGAACTATAGAATGCCACATTTCATAGTGCAACTAATTCAAAATCTCTAACTGCATATTCTAAAGGTTTATTCCCAGAATGAATATAAGTCAGTAAAGCTTGTTATGGAACGAACCATATCTTATAAGGTTTTGTTCCTTCATTCAGAAACACTAAGGTGTTCTCAAACTAGTTTACTGAGAGATAATCCTATTATTTCTAAGATGATAAAGGAATTAGCCACTAAGGTATTCGCTATCTCGATCAAATCGAGTTGCCTATAACTTATGACTACTTTGGTTCTTAACCTCCTTTTCAAATTCTAGGAATTTCATATAAGTTTCGAATTTGTACTTCAACAAGTACACTCATTCATAATGATTAAACTGATGATTATTTCTAGTGCTTACACTGAGCAATAGATAAACATTAATATGGATCGAAATCCATTAAGTGTTATGGCACGTTTCCACGTTTCACATAAACGGGGTTTTGGGAACGTTTCCTTTAAGATAGAATTCATAGGAAGTCAACTCTCTAGGTCCATTTTCATAAAATGATCTTAAGATGTTTAACTCGCTAATCCTTTCATGTCTTAACGTGCCAAAGTAATTTGAAACTTTATCATCTTACTTTTTTTATCTTGTTGTATGTTCAAAACATTAGTACTTTGAGTTTTGAACAATGGATTATGCAAAATCGACTCAAGACTTGTAAATTCTATTCCTATTAGAATTACTACACGAGATAACCCATCAGAGTACCCATACTCTTTACAGTTCCCTTTCAAAGTCCCTAGTTTGCTACTATAGAAGCAAACGTCCTCTTCTGATCTCTAGCATCTTTTGGGCGTGTCCTTTATTCATCCCTCCATCGGGTTTAAAGGGTTGCTTCTTCTTTAAGGCGTTCAAGCCTTTACCTTTAATGGGTTCAGAAGAAGAATTAACCATTATAATCTTTTATTCCTTCTTAAGGATGCTCTCAACCATGATCAACTAAATGATTAACTATGCTACAATGACATCATTATGGTTGAGTATAAAAAGGTTAAATGATGGTGGAAGCAATTTGAGCAATCAGTGCATTGAGAACTCATTTCTCAATGAATGATCGTGGATGCAAGATCCTCGTTCAAGCGTGTTTGTTCCCTCATTGAAATATGGAACCATTCCATAATGTTATACCTTGTAACATGTTATGTATAATTTCTCTTAAGTGGTTGGAAGAATCCATTCACTTTGAATTGCTTCTCTTTTGGCTCGGGTCGAATTTTCACAAGTATGTGAAAATCTCGCCCTTTGGAGAAAACTTTTCTCTTTCCGGAATCTAAAACAAATTTTAGGATCCGAAGCCAATTAGAGTTAGTTAGGACTTAGTCAACTTGTTTGACTTAAGGATGGATACGAATGGGTTTGCATTTCATATTGTAGAGAATCACATAACTACAACCTAAATGCTAAGCAGAGAAAATGTGAGCATGTTGAATAATAACTACATAGGATTTAGGTCTTTTATCGTATGTAGCTCCCACTTTTTTTAGAAGATCTTAAAATCCCAACGATCATAGAGGAAACTTATTTTCCCAATGGGTACTAAGATCCCAAGCACTATATTTTGGACCCACGACTCGCGGCCATCCTCAATAGAGCCTTAGGTAGGTACGACTTGCCAATTCCAACTCTGTGGAACTCTTAGTAATGTTTTTTATCACCTATCTTTCAATATGGACCCATGACTCGTGCGACATCCATATTTACTTAGGCGTTAAGCAAGAACCATCAATCATAAGATCACGATCAAAACTTAGCTCGAACGACCCACGATTCGTGGCCATCGCCCTCCCCAAAATTGGTCATGAAATATTGATCACTAAGTGTGATCAATTAGGAAACTAAGAACTAATAGGTTTTACATAGTCACCCCATGACTCATGGCTAGCAACTATCTCCCCTATTAAACTTAAATCCTATTGATGGAATGCTAGGAATTTTATTTAAAGTTTTCACTTTATACAAAATGCCTATTTTTTGAAATTGCTTAATATTTATGGGATTTTCGAATACTGGAGTGTTGTTCAGTCTTTGACCTCACCAACTTGTATAGTTATCCATTTTAATTAATCTTGTTTAATGCAGTTTCACATCAATGCATTACACAAAAGCAATTAGCAGATAACATATCCTAGCATGATACTAATATAAGAAGATCATGGGTTTTCCTATCTTATGCGTGAAATGTGGGAGCTACTCCACAACCACAAGTTCTAACATACATGCCACATAAAACAGTTTAGATCACATAAGGGAATTGGAAATAAAACGATGCCCTTCTATTACAATAATATAAACCCTCCCCAACATTTTGAGGGGTTTTCACTTATGCCTCCTTGTTACTTGTTGTGTGGATCCTTCTTACTCCATGGGTGCAAAATCTCCAAAGTAAAAAAGAAAAACCTCACTTCCTAAGTTCTACTCTCTTTACAAAAATTAATATGGCTCAATCTTCATATTGGTCATAGACAAATACACGGGGCAAACCCCGGCCCAAAAACAGTAATATGGAAAGCCACTTAATAAACACATAACAGTACGCACATAAGTAGGGCACCGACCCCAATTGAAAAACGCAACTATGGGGCTCCAACCCCAAATTTAAACCATCCATGTGCATAAATATAAACATCCACAAGACTAAACCCATGATCACCTAATATTCTAAAATTGCAAGAATTTAAATTTATCAATAAATTAAAATTCTCGCTTTCAAGTTCTCATAACTTAAAAACACGACTTAGATGCAATTTTTGTTCATGAATTCTTTCAAATAATCTAAGAAAAATAAATCGAATAAAATTTCAATTAATTTCCAAAAATTTATAATTTTATTCTTTTTATTATTTTAAAAATAATATGTTTGATTTTACAAAAAATTAAAGCCGTCTTAATTTTATAAAATCCCAATTTTAATATTTTATTTCAAAAATAAAAACTTTAATAAAACATAATTTTAAAATTAAAATCGGGATCGGATCTAGCAAAACACGAAATGAGCCAACACAATTCATCACGCCCGCACATTGCCCGCCCCCGCCCAGTCGTCGCGCGGCATCGCATGCTGGGACGCACTCGCTAGCGCCGCGTAACGCCGGTAGCATAGGCTGCCAGCGAGTGCACGCGCATGGCACGCATCCTTACACGCATCGCGCATAGCAACAAGGTGTGAGGGCAGGCATGACGTGGCAGACTCAGAAGGCTGGTCGGCAGGCCTCGAATGGCTTGCACGCGCGCGGGCTAGGCGGCGTCAGCGAGTTCGCTATGCAGGGCTGCGACTTGCGATGCCTTAACACGTCGCGAGCCTCACGTTTTCGTTCGTAACTCGATTTCGTGTTTCGTAATTAAGTTCAAAAGCTCAATATTCAATCCAACAAAATTAAAACACGATTTAATCAATTTGATTTAAAACAATTTTGAATCAGAATTTTTCACAAAACGTTTTTCAGAAATTTCAGGAAAATCATAGATTCATTTTTCTCAAATTTCTAAAGAAATAAAAAATACTCAATTGCAACTAAATCTGAGAATTTCTACCAAATTCATATCAAAAAGATAGATTAGAAATAGGCCTTGCAAGGTGGCTCTGATACCACTTGTTGGGATAAACACGAAAGAAAACGCAGCGGAATTTAAATTTTTTTTTCCCAAAAGTAAGATCGTGACTTGCAATTTCTATTTCCAAATCTTAGGGATTCAAGAAGTTATAGGAATCGACGCTTTCTTAACACGTTTTGAGCCGTCCACAAATGCGCTTCATGCGGTAATGACAACCCCATCCCTCGAAAGATTCTTTCTACTAGATTCAACGATAGGTCTCCTCTAGAGTAATAATCCACACCAGTCCTAGATTCAAATCATGTGAGTGAGCATGCTAGTACTATAACATATGTAAAGAAAGAAATGAGAAACGAGATGAAAAATAAGAGGATAATTAAATCTCCCTTCGAAACCCAGTTTGGCAAAGACAGAAATCTGCACGCCAAAAACCCTCATGAAAAAACTAGTCGTTCTCCGTATGCACAAACGGATCTCGCCATCTTGTATGGATCGATTTTTTTCACTCAGATTCTCTCGGGTAAAAAATCGTTCCACCAGCCCTTCGTTAAATATATAGGATTTCTTAAATCTCAAGTCTGTGTAGGAGCAAGATTCCCACTTTGACTTTTCTTCTATTTCTTTCTCTCCAAGTAATAACCTCTTATCTAAATAAGATATTATTCTTCTATAAAAAGAGCTCCTAATCAAATTAGGAATATATAATTATTAAATATCTTATCTAATTAATATTTATTCTAATCACATTAGAATTAATATTTATTTAATATCTAATTAATATCTTATCTAATTATCATTTATTCTAATCATATTAGGAATATTTAATTATTAAATATCTTATCTAATTAATATTTATTAGAAGATATCTCATATTTATTTATTTATTTATTCTAATAAAATTAGAATAACTAAATAATTAAATACTTAGAATTAATTCTCTAATTAATTCCATGAAGGGCTTTAAAATTAATTCTCTAATTAATTCTAACGGGGCTAAAATTAATTCTCTAATTAATTTCTTTGGGTTATATAATTAATTCTCCTAATTAATTATATTAGGAATTTATAATTAATTCTCTAATTAATTATATTTAGGCTTTATAATTAATTCTCCAATTAATTAACACATGATCTAATTTTACAATTGGACCATACGCCCAATCCATGTTCACGTGCCATACGTGTACTTTACATGTGTGGTCTCATTTCGATCAACTATTTGATCTTTCCTTCAATACCCTTTGAACCTGACATTTGTGTGTGACCCCCTAGGTTCATTTTCAGTTAGCAGTGAGCCTAATTAATTAATACACTTTATTAATTAGTTAGTTCACAGATCACACGACCATAGACTAACAACAGGTGTATGGCCCCTACCCGAACAATGAATATATATATTCGAAAGAACCTTTCAGTCAATGACAGTTATGAGGTACAATCCTCCTACCATCCCATCTCTCGATTAAGATCCAGAGCATGGGAATAATGAGAGCCCCACTAATCCTGATCATAAAGCTAAGTTCGTTTCATATCCATTTGATCTCAATCCAAGAAACTCTTTTCTTGATGTCTTGATCCACTACCTCGGCCGAGGTTTTAGGATGGCATATGAACGACTTATGCAAGAAGAGATCTTCTTGCATTAAAGCAAGTGTAGGTCCTTTGTTGATTCTCATATGCTTCTATATGCTACTTGTGTAGCCTCAGCATAAGCCTTGAATCATTTGTCTCATGAGACATCCTTTAAAGCTTATACCAAAGACTGCAGAGTTAGCCCACAAAGCATAAATGGAATCTCAAGTCAAAGGATTACTTTACTCACGCCATTGGCCTGTGAGATATTTCCTAATATGGAAGTTTCCTCTTCCTGAAGTGGAAACTTCCTTTCCCATTTAGGAATCTTCTCACGCAGGACACCTTAGTGTATCCGTTCTAATAACGAGCATCCTTATGTATTGCGTACGCATCAACTTATGCACTTTACACCCCATGAAACAGGATGCTCCTTCTTAAGGACGCAATCCCACGAGCAAGTCTCAATCGAGCCTAATCAACACTCCTACTGTTTGTTAGACTCATCGGCTTAGAGTGGTTTCTAATCCGGCTTTGAGTTAGGGCTTGTTTCATGTGCCATTCACCTAATAACAAAGTCCCTAACAGCCTTATGGATTAGGGGAGTTCTAATACATGCACACATAATTGAAACACACAAAACACGTATCGCACATAAAAAAGTGTTTGCTTATGATTTATTCAAAGATTGTCTGTGACATAAGGAAAGTCCCAAAGCAGATTATACTAATCGGCTTTCTAGGGCACTATTCCCAACAAAAAAAAGGGGTTTGTTTCTTCTCCTTCCCTCTTCCTTTGTGTGGCTCATTTGAAATGGGAAGAAAAGGGAAGAGAATGGCCCTTTTTAGGGCTAGTTAAACGGGTCAGTTGAAACGGGTAGTGTCAAACGGTATCCAGTCCATTCGGATCAGATTTTAAAACAGTAGGGCGATCAAATGGCTTTAGAAAAATATAAGGTTAATTCCATTAGCCTTGAATCATCGAAACGAGTCCAATGGTAAGGTTAGAATTCGAATCCAAATTCTCGAGCCTAAGATAGCCACGAATGGCCCAAAAAGCCTAATTATAATTAGGTCCCTAACTTGAAAATATTGGACAATTGAGTCCAAGTATAATTGAAATAAATTCTAAGGCACACATAAATAAAATAAACTTCACGTTGACACGTATAGCATGTGACGTCACATAAATCACATAAAGCTGAATTAAACTCTCTCGTGACGTCGTACTTGGCTTGCCGGAAGAACGGAGTGTCACAATCTCTCCCCCTTAAGAAGGACCTGTCCTCAGGTCCACTGCCTCGAGTTCTGGACTCTAAGAAAAAACCTTTCTATGTCATCCCACGCAGGGTTCGCGACATCCCGATAGGAATTAGTTTAGAAAAGGGGTTTCAAGCATGAAGGGGTTCAACTACTCACCGCAAGCTGCACACGAATTTGATCCGACCATGAGTTGTCAGGATGTCTCGCACGATAGGAGGGTCTAACATGAGATTCAACTCCCACCGTTTGAATCCATCCCAAACCATCCCACTACTAGGTATCACATGTGGAGTAGTTAACGAACTCTCACCACTCGTTCTCCAACCCAAACGGATCTTCTACCACTGCATCAACTTCACGGTTTGATATTGGTTCTCGAACTGCCACTAGCTTCTAGTCTGGGTCTCCGAAGACACATCACAAAGTCCGTTGCACGGCACGACCCTCGTCTTACCGTGTAACTAAGGCACTCATTCTCTCAAGCTACTCTAAAAGGGTAACTAACAACTAGCAAATAAACACATACAACAATAATTAAAGGAATACATGATGTACGTGATATGTATGTTTAAGTGTACCATTCACCGTTATTTTAGAAAGCTTCCATGGCAATGATCCGATTTGGCACTTGATTCTTGGTTTGAGTTTCCTTTACTCATAGTGTCATACCTTGAAATCCCCGATGTATTCGATACTTCAATGACCACCCTGTCTCCATTCCAGGATTGATCTTCCTATTCTTAGTAAGCACCATGGCCCGAGGTTCTAATCACGAGTGAGCACTTGATCCTAATCTAATCAACTCGTTCTCCACTACAATTTGCATTCTGCCTTCTCGGATGCTCGAGCTAGTCTTTAATAGCTCGAATTCCAGTCTCCAATCCTAATAGCGTTCTCGGCTTATCATGGAAAAACGATTGACGAGCCGGTAACCCATCTTGTTCATGTTGTATATTCTTCCCTAATTTTCGACTTTCAAGTTCAGTTGCATTGACCTTCATTTCAACCACTCGGTTTAGTTAACTCTAACTTCGTCCATCATGGAATATGATAATTAGATCGGCTTCTCTTATCCACTACCCTCTTCACCAATTCTTACAATTCTTCATGGTCCCATCGTCTCCAAAGTATGAGACATATTCTACAAAACACAATCCCTTCACACTTGTGCACGTGCCTTTCCGTAAGGATACTAATGATGTTGGTTTACGACCCAAGTTTCCATCGTTCCTCATGTACCCTATCTTGTTGTTTGAATTCCCAAACACTTCTTGAATCCATAGCTTCGTTTCTCGAGGTTCTTATCTCTCCGATATTATTCTAGGAGTTTTCCACTTCGATCTTGAAATTCATCGAGTACCAAAACCTTCTAATTCATCTCTTGCCACTTTTGTAAAATCTCGTTACTTGCTGATTCTTGTATTTCCGTTGTTCCTATTAGAAGTAACCCGTTCAAGCACAACCGTGAATTTTAAGTCATCTCCCGGTCGGCTCTCCCCCTTAAGAATTTATATCCTAACTCCTTGAACTTGTTCTACCATCTCTCGGATCAAAGATTCTTGATTTCTTCAACTTAGCTTTCTTGGTATAGACGGTTCTAGCCAAGCTACATATCTGGAGATATTGCTCACATTCACCTTGAAGTGATCGATAAGGATGGCAATCCCTTCTTTCATTCCAAAATTCTGGCTACTTTTCCTGGGCCTCTGAATCCCTCTTTCCTTTTGATAAACATTTTGCAACCCAAAAATCTCTTCTTTCCTTGATTCAAACAAGGCCTGATCAGAGTAACACTTGATGAATGAAGTGGAGAAAATTCCCTATCAAGTAAACACTGAACAATGCATATTGGATTAAGCTGCCAATGCACGTAACAAACTTTCAAGAATATAGATATGCAACACATTTGAGCAATCATACCAAGTAGAGATGCACGCACATATAAATAAAAGAGATTAAATAATTTAATATGATGTATGATGCACGTGCCATGAATGGGATACACCTGTCACCGTAGTGGAAAGCTTTAGCTTGGCAACTTGTTCTTCATTTCTTCATCTCTTATTTACCCATGGTCTTCTGAATCTTCAAAGTTTCTTGTATCGACTTGCGGGTCTCTCCATGGTCCACAATTTCGTGATTCTTGAGCCCAAATTCTTCTACATCCATGGAATCGGTATCTTGACTTCTTTCCCCAGTTTCGATCTCCAAAAGTTGTCCGAACTCCTCACCATAGTTATTACGTTGATCAAAGTCCCCTTGACTTATCTCTTGTGCATTTAAATTGGTTTAATGACTCATCCTCCAATTGTTTAACATAATTTTCTTCCAAAAGCTGACAGTTTTGGCAAGGGAAGTGAAAGGAATGCAAGAAGAGAGGTTTTGGCAAAGTTTAGCAAAAGCTAACAGTTTTCGGAAATGCTCAAGCTGTAGAAAAATGGGAATATCTTGAGTTCTAGAAGTTTAAATTGAGTTTTATTTGTTGGGTATGAAATTAGACAAATAGACCTTTTCAATGATATATGGCTTGAATTCTTGTTCAAGCGAGGAGAAAATGGCATAGGCTTGAAGTTGGGCGAAAGCAGATTTTTGGTGAAGTGGCGACACAAAATTAAAATGACTATATCTCGATCCTCAGATATGATTTTAAGGTGATTCTAATTGGAGAATACTCTACACTCCTGTGTTTAAAAATTCAGATCAGTTGGATCACATTTGAAGGGTAAACGGTCGTTTAAAAATTGGCCTGAAAATTGAAACGAACGTTTGGAAGCTCTCGGGTCAAAATAGGGGAGTCTCATACGGGCGTTTGAAAAATGAAATGGGGAGCCAAACGGGCGTTTGGAAAGGTCTGGAGCGAAAAATAAACAAGGAAAGACGATGGGAAATGAACCCAAACACACTCACACGGCCCCACATAACCCCAGATCACCCAAAAATCACACCACAAGGCATACTCGACATGTAAAACACATATAGACACGTAAGAGCTCGTGAAATGAGCGTAAACACATAAATCTCCCGACTCTGCAGTATTTATTATCTTTCCCAAATAGCATGTAGGGACAAACCCGAGGCACGAAAGAGGTATTAAATCGAAGCACGTAATTAGTAGAGCACAAACCTTACCTTGGGTCGTTGATCGGACGGTTAGATCTTGCAAACTCGAGCTCGAGAGCTTGGAGGCCAAAAAAGGGTTTGTTTCTTCTTCTTCCCTCTTCCTTGGTGTGGCTCGTGTGAAATGGGGAGAAAAGGGAAGAGAATGGCCCTTTTTAGGGCCGGTTAAACGGGTCGGTTGAAACGGGTAGGGTCAAACAGTATCCGATCCATTCGAATCGAATTTTAAAACTGTAGGGTGATCAAATGGCTTTAGAAAAATTTAAGGTTAATTCCATTAGCCCCGAATCATTGAAACGAGTCCAATGGTAAGGTTAGAATTCAAATCCGAATTCCCGAGCTCAAGATAGTCACGAATGGCCCAAAACACCCTAATTATAATTAGGTCTCTAACTTGCAAATATTGGACAATTGAGTCCAAGTACAATTTAAATAAATTTTAAGGTGCACGTCAATAAAATAAACTTCACGTTGACACGTCTATTATGCAACGTCACATAAATCACATAAAACTGAATTAAACTCTCTCGTGAAGTCGTACCTGGCTTGCCGGAAGAACGGGGTGTCACAAAACCTTGGCCCGTTGTTTTTCTTTAATCTCCTCAAGAAGCAAAAAATTCTGAATTTTCTCAAGTAACCACTGTTCTTCCTTATTAGAGTACTCGGTAATAGCCCCCTCTCTCAATTCCTTTAGCCGTTTCTCCCATTTCTCCAGATTCTCTTCTTTCACTTGTTTTCACCTATGTCAATTCATAAACCTGATTCTACATCTCTTCACTCCTCAAAACCTGCTGACAGGCCGCAGGTGCCAAGGAAAAATCCCATTCAGATTCCACAATAGCTTTGCAGTCTGAACTTTTCATCCAGAAAGCCTCAAACCGAAACGGGCATCGACCCTTCCTGACTGTCCTTTGTTTATGGGTCAGAGTAGTCAAGATGGGAGGATGGTCAGAACACGATGCCGCTAGATGAAGCACACTAGCCTCAGGGAACTTAGCTCTCCACTGATCGTAAGCAACTGATCTATCGAAGTGGGCTCGTAGAGTATTCGGGGAAGCCCTGTTCATGTCCATGTGAAAGAAAATCCTGAGCAGCCTAAGTCTGTAAGGCCTGTGTCCTTGAGTGCATCGGTAAACGGGGACATCTGCGAAAAGGGTCTATCAATCCTTCCTTCTTTTTCATTGTTGTGGATTATTTCATTAAAATCTCCGGTGACAAAGCCAGGGTAAAGAAGAGCTGCTCTTGAATGTTCGAAGTAAGTCCCAAGAGCGAGCCCTGAGTTGTTTTTTCAAAAAACCATAGAATCCCGTGAACCTCCATTCGTCATTAGTTCTACTATCTGAAACCACAACATCTATCTGATTGTTAGAAAAGCTAAGTAACGTCACATTGACGTTCTTGCACCAAAGAAGAGCAAGACCACAACCCTTTCTGACCGAGTCAACTCCAACACAATCCATATTCAAAGCCAATTTCATACTCTCAATTCTCCTTCGTTTGCACTTGGTTTCTGAGAGAAAGATAATCGAGCGGTTGAGCTTTAATTAAAGCCCGAAGGTTGTGAACTCGGCAGGGACCCCACGAGCCCTGGCAGCTCCACCTAAGGTAACTCATTGTTGTCGGATGCAGCCTCCACCATTAGATTAGTGATGTCGGACAAAATCAAGTCCTCTGAAGACGAAGTTGAGAACGGAATAATGCTCAGCAGTGGGGAAGAGTTATAAACTTGGACACCTTTACCTTTGCTTTGAAATTTTCTATGCTTCGGAATCACTGGGGTAGGGTTGTTTAGAAGGTTAAGGGTAAGAGGGACGTTGATGAGTTTTTCTTCCAAAGAGGGTGTAGGTGTCTTGGGATTAAGGGGGGCTCATCACGGGAAGTTGGGTTGGTGGCTGGATAGGAGGGTTAGTGTGTTGTGATTGATCGATAGATTTTTTATGGCGTTGTCTTGTAGGGCTGGGGCTGTTGTTGGGTGGTCAAGATCGTGAGCAACCCAATATGGAGGAGTTCCCTTGTGTATTGGAGGCTGGTGGAGTTTGTATAGTGTGGTCCGGATTTGTCAATATTGGTGGAGGAAATAGCTGAGGGCTTACTATATGGAGAGAGCTTGGTAGGTTATTTGGGAGGGTAAGCAGCATCTGGTTGTTCTTAGTAGCTGAAGGCAGCAGGTCATCTGAGGAATGAAATAGGGTGTTGGGTTGAGAGGTGGAATCATTTTTACCAGGACATGGTGTGGGGATATGGTGATAGTTTGTGGTTTGGTGGCTGTTTAAAGCTTTTTCCTGGCTGAGTCTCATGCTAGAAGAGTGGGAATGGGTATGAGGGTTTGTAGGTTGGGTGGAGCTGAAAGCTATGGCCTGATGTTGCGGCCAAAGGGGGAGTTTTCCGACGAGGACGCCCTAAGCCAGGGGCCATACGGGAAGTGTGGTGCCGGGTCCACAAAGTCATCCTCATATCTCAATAAACAAAACTTGTCTACATGATCGGAGATACTGCAAAGATAGCAGAAGTTCGTCAGCTTTCGTAATTGAGAGAAAGGATTCCTTCCCTGATGATGGCTTTAAATTGATGCAACAGATTAGCGGTTCCTTGAGGTTCACCTCTACGCGAACCTTGAGATACTCTGGGAGAGAAGATTTGTGGTCATCAAGGTTCGCCGAACGAAATACACCAATGTTACTGGCTACAACCCGAGCTTTCTCCAATTTTTGACAATTTAAATGTTGCTCGTGGATGTGGATATTAAACTCACACCAATCTAAGTTAACTGTCAGCGGGTCATCCTCCTCATCAATTGTTTTAATGATGATAGGATACTTTTCGTAGCTCCAAGGTGTACTTTCCATGACTCTCTTCAGATCTAGCTTGTGATTAAATAAGAATAGGAAACGGTCCTCATTGATTTTCACTATCTCCATGCTCGGATTATGGTATTATGGAAGAACTCAAATCAAAAGGCCCGTCGAGTGAAAATCCTATCCACTAGCGATAGTGAGTAGCTCGATTGTCCCCCAAGAAGGATCATATATCTCCAGCGTTCTAGACTTCTTCTCTGTCAAATATAGAGATTGGGTGAGTTGAATTAAGTTTCCATCGGCTTGGGGGTTAGGTTGGTTTGTAGGTGCAGAAGAAGATGCCATAGTCAGTGATGAAGCGAGGCTCTTCTCTATACACCGACGCAGACGAGAGGAAAACCTGAACGAGGAAAACTACGCAAGTAAGCAAGCGAAATAGAAAGCAGACAAAAAAATCACTTGATTAGACGAAGAACAGAGGAACGCAAGATGTCCCGGAGGCAACGATACGGGGAATAGCTGCTTGTTGACGGCGGGAATGACCAAGTGTGCGTTGCAGGAACTAGGGTTTTGATATGGCGGCTCTCATAAGAGAGGAAAATTTAATTACGTTAAAAAGTGTTTTTCCTGACTCAATATTAGCTACCTGTATATGAATAAAGTCAGATCTATCTTATCCATTATATTCATAATTTTAAGGATTTTTTTTAATCATGATTTTGTGAGATTTGATCAACAAATCTTCCTTTTACATTTTGACATGATCCTGCAAGAAATATAATCTTTTCAAAATATATGTGCAAAATATTATCTTTCCTAATGGTGCAAAGGCCAAACATCATCAAAAATAAAGTCTAACAGTGAATAATACCTCAAAGTTCAAACCTAATTATTTGTGTAATTCCATTCCAAAGCTAGCTCGGTTAAATTAGTGTAACAAAAAAGCAAGTGATGTATACTTAAATCAGTATAAATGTATAATGAAGAAACAAATCAAGAAGCAAGTATTGTACATTTATCGCGGTTATTGATGAATAATTTAGATAGAGTAACCAATAAATAGCAAATATAATCTACTTGCCATTAGAATTGGCCGTGTTCCGAATCTATGAAACACCATTACATAAAAAGTAAAAACAATGAGTATTTTTACATCTACTCCCCTTGCGAGATTAAGTAATTACAACTCGTACTCCCTTAAATAAAAATATTAAGCAATCCACCATTCCAAATTTGAAAAATTACAAATGAACTTATTCCAGTATGATTTTTCACGATTTTTTTTTTTTTTTTGAATTGATTATAGTTCATCACTAATTAGTTTTTCACCACTAATTGATGTGTAAAAAAATCATTATGAATATCAATTTGCAAACGAATCATGTGTTGATCATCCAAAAAATTTTGTATATTACCTGTCTGTCATTTAAAAATGATGTGCGGGTTGTTGTGAGGAACTAATTAATTGTGAGATATAGTCAATTCAAGAATGATTTGACAAAAAATCCAATCGGAATAAGTTTATTTGTAATTTTTCAAACTTGGAAGGGTAGGTTGTGTAATATTTTCATAGGGTTTATTTGTAATAAACGAAAAAACAGGGAGTAAATTGTAATTATGGCAAATATCAGGGAATCTGGATGTAATTTGCTCTTTCAAGGAATGTTGAATATAAAAAGCAGAGGATTCAGGCGACTATGGTGTCCAGGTTTTCTTATGTTGATATATGCACTTTAATTTATTCTTGGATATATTAAATGCTTTTTATGGCTTTATGGTTTTGAGTTGCAGATCTTTACTAGAGAGTGCCTTAAGCAATTACGTCAGTTTCAGGATGGTAACATTCATGATGGTTTCTTTCAAAGCCTCTGCATTTTGCCTACCAAGTTTGATACAATTGTAAGATCATTTCAGTTTCTGGTAGCGAATTACTTCATTGCTTATTGTCTCATAAATGTGGGGATATTATAGAGTATCTTTGCCTTGGGGCGAGTTGGTATTGTTTCATGATGCAGGTATTCGGTCGGCCTAAGTGTAATAGCTCGCGTAGTCGCCTCACAGAACCAGTATGGAACTTGGAATTTGACGCTAATTGGACACTTTTTGTCTATTGGCAACCGAGAGGTGATGTTCCTAATTATCACCATGTTAAAGATAGCCTTGAGGATGCCATCAAGTGGAGTGCGTTCGCTTATTGCAGGACTGAGACCACATCGGTTAAAGTCATTCTTGTGCGGAAGTCTGAGCGCCTGTTTTGGCCAATGAGCGTTCCAAATAGGTTGATGTGTATGAGGGGCCGATGGTTGCGTAATGCCTGTGGTTTGAAATATGTTTTATACCTCTTATATGGTTTGGGCATTTTTGCATTGCTTCAATTTACGATCTTTGGATCATGTCCCTTTATTTGTACACTTGGATCCTCGGTTGTTTATATATGAGGTGGAGCCTCCATAGTAATTCTATGGTCTTCTTGACCGGTTTTAATTAAAAAAAAAAAAAGCCATTAAAATTTTAAAAAAAATAAAGTGAAGTGGGAGAAAAAAATAAAGATTTTAAGAGATAAATTAAAACTAACACGTTAGAGTGAAGTGGGAGCAAAAAAATAAAGATCTCAGAGATAAATAAAATTAACACGTTAAGAAAAACAAAAAAAAAGAGTTAAGAGATAAATTAAAAATAACACGATAAAAAAGTTTTAAGTCCAAAAAATCAAACTGGCATCTCTCGTCTACTGTAATAATATAAATAATTAGAGATTTAACAGTGTTTTCACTCAAGTGATAGATTTGAATTAGTTTGTTTTTGTTACCGACAAAGGTGTAATAGTGTTGCTAAATTAGTATTTGTCACTAAAATACATCCATTGTCAGAAATGCATCAAAACTCATCAAAGTCCCAAAACTGAAAGGAAAAAAAACGTATTCAAACCGTCTCATAGATAAGATTGGTAACTATCCAGCTCATTACCATGTGTACATCATTGGTCAGCGCTTAAACAACTAAATCCAACTATTGATAAACATCAAGTATACATTTCTACATCAACAAAAGTATATATAAAAGGATCCTAAAGAACACACACTAATGGCTGCAAAACCTTATTATTGTAGTTCATATGACTGGATTTATTTGTTGTGCAGGGGGTTTGGGCCCCCAGGCGTCTTGTGATGAGAGACTTCATAATTCCTTTCGTCTTCCTTGCTTGATTCCGTCGGTGACGGTACAGAAAAACTATCCCCTGAAACCTGATCAGAATAATATTGATCTGATGCAGGTTCTTGATGCAAGGTTTTGCTGTAAAATTGATGGAATTTGCGGGCATTTGCGAGCTGGGTTGTGGTGAGGAGAATCAACATCGTGATTAGCAGAAAACTGGGAATTAGTGTGTGAGAATGGATTGTCATAATCTATGGAGGAGAAGCATGTATGGAAGATGCAGATTGCAGATGAGAATTGAGAATGGAGTTATTTCATAAATGCTGGCAGTGTCAGGAGAGAGGTAAATATATTAATATGGCACAAAAATATAGGATAATACATGTTGTTTGACTTTCTTGTTTGGACAACAATGCCCTCGAACTGTTTTTGTAAATTAATTGCATTTTGTTGTTCATTATATAAGTTGGGCCTAGTTATAAGGAAGATATAGTAAATTTGGTATATTAACTCAAAAATTTTAATAAATTTGGCATATTTTATTTTTCAATAATATAAAATAGTAATATGGGGCAATTTTTAAAAACTCCCCATGGGTTTGAAAACTTCCTTTTAACTCCCTATTTCAAATACATCATTTGGGGTTTTAGATACGCGATTCTGGGATTTAGATACATGATTCTGGGATTTAGATACATGATTTTTTCCTTGTATTTCAAATACATCATTTGGGGTTTTAGATACGCGATTCTTGAGTTTTAATACATCATTTTTTAAAATAGGGAGCTAAAAGGAATTGGACTTATCATTTGGGGAGTTTTCGGAAATTCTCCGATAATATAATAGAATTACATTTTAAAAATTATACAATTTTAATATATTTTTTGATTCGATTTTGCCCTTAAATTCTTTCCATGTAATACTTTTTAAATCCTATGGAAATTACCTCCAATAAAGACGCAGAAAAATTAAAATGGTTAAAGCCAAAATTGTACAAATTCGAAAATGGTGTAGTTTTAATTAGATATTTTGAGTTCAAGTTCTTAAAAAAAACACAACTATTATTGAAAATGAGAACTATATACTTCTCGAGCTATGATAACTTAATCAAAAATTTTGAATTTGAGTTCTTGAAAAACACAACTATATATTATTGATAAGGAGAAGTATACTTTTTATTGATTCAATCCCAACTCTTGAAAAACACAATTATTATTAATAAGGAGAAGTATATACTTTTCGACGCTATAATAATTTAATCAAAAAAATTTAGTTTAAATTCTTAAAAAATACAATTATTATTGATAAGGAAAACTATACGATTCAACTCATAAAAATGTTCCATTCAACCCAAAGTAGAAAAAGAAAAAATTGTTAATGACAAAACTTTAAGAGATTGACTTCCAACATCATGCTGATTTGAATCATAATGTGAACTGCGGCAGTGTCATTTCAAGTGTGTAATCAAGTACCAAACTTGAACAAACATTTTGCTCAACGCATGGGATTTGACTTGTCGCAATGGGTACGTATCTTTCATTTATTTCCAATATTTCATTATATTATCTAATGCAAGAAATTAAGTGATCGACATTGGAGTTAGGTCTGTTTAATTATCTTTATTAAATTTAAATTCTTATGTTCGTTAAAATGCTGAAGTCGTGACAGGGCAGGAGGGACAAACATTGCCAGCAATTATCATTATTATGGTTATGGACATTAAATGTAGTAAGTTATTGTGCAGGGAATTGTGTTCACAATGAATTTGATTGTTCATTTCCATGTATTATAGTTGGGAGGAAAATGTATTCAGCTGATCCACCACGGCATTGAGCAGGAATTTTCCTGAAAATTTTGAATATTTTAATTGAAAATACAAGAATATCATCGAGAAATAACTAATAATAAAATAAAATTGTAAATTTGGTATACTAATTTAATCAATTCAGTAGTTTTTTTATATTTTACTTTTCGATGATAAAATAGGAAAGTATTTTAAAAATCATGCAATTTATTGCACATTTTTTATTAAAACCTGACTTTACCTGCCGGAAATCTGACCCGATTTTACTTATGGTGAACTAGGCATAAATTCCAACAGGCAAAATCAATTTTTGGCAAAAAATGTGCATTAAATTACTTGATATTTTGAAGATACGAACTTATTTTATAGTCGAAAAATGAAATATACTAAGAATGCTAAATTATTATCGAATTGGTATACTAAATTTATAATTTTTACTTAATAATAATTAATAATTTAAAGTTCTTGACGGTGTAAATTATTAAAAGTTAATTAAGAATATTACAAAAGACCACTTGAAAGTTGTGATGGGGCAAAATACATTTGGCCCACGTTTCAACATGTGGCACAGTCAACGCATGACAAGTGGATTCAACGATCCCCCAAGTCAGCCCCTACGAGCGTCCAGGACCTTTATTGGCACAAGGTCACATAAAGCATGTCGTTGTTTATAAAGCACAGGATCACCCCAGGCTTAATAACGAGCGCTTCACCCAAAGCTCGCTAACGAGCGCCAACCTCACTGCTATGCACGCCTTCATGGTCCTAATGAAATCACCGACGAGCGTCATGTTCCTCCAGATATACCCTCATACAACGACTGATTAAAGGGGTCCCGCTCCCCCTCGTTACACTGCTTGGGCGTTGATCCCCATGCGGATCTCCAAGTCCCTCAGTCTCGGTTGGCACGAGCGTGCCTCCCACCCTCGTTACCAAACTCTAAAACGGCTCTCTGACACCCGTACAGGCCCGCGCACTTACCACTGTTGCAAACACTAACTTTTACCAACTTTTGCAGGAGATTCCTCCTAGGTTTCTCCTCGTTGCGACACCTGTTAGGGCAACATTAGGGCAGGACCACACGGGACAAATTACCAAAGGGTCCCTGACCCTCAACTATAAATATGGGAATTCATCTTCATCCCTGTAAGCATTTTGCATTACTGAAACTTCATATTATTGCTTGCATTCTCTTTCAGATCATTATCTGACTTGAGCGTCGGACAACCAAACTAGGAATCACCCCCAGCTTGGCCTTCTGACTTTACTGGTGTTTGTCCTAGCAGGTAGAGCCCATAGCTTTTCCGGCGACCCTCTTTGAGCTTCACCCTCTGTTTTCCCACCTCAACAAAATAAAAAGTGATAGGAGTTGGACTTTAGCCTGATCGAACACCATCATTTTTGGCGCCGTCTGTGGGAAATCGTCTTAGCTCAAAGAGGGTCGCCGGAAAAGCTATGGGTTCTACCTGCTAGGAAAAACACCAACAAAGTCAAAAGGCCAAGCTGGGGAAACTGGGGGTGATTCCCAGTTTGTCTCTCCGACGCTCAAGTCAGATAATGATCTGGCCTGAAATTTTGGAAGAAAAGA
Source organism: Lantana camara (assembly GCA_037501455.1). Taxonomy (NCBI): domain Eukaryota; kingdom Viridiplantae; phylum Streptophyta; class Magnoliopsida; order Lamiales; family Verbenaceae; genus Lantana; species Lantana camara. The sequence goes on along the minus strand of CM074857.1, from coordinate 92,115,680 downwards.
GAGACAAGGCATGGGCACTGATCCACCAGTATAAAGTGTCCGTCGCTCGGCAATACAACAAGAGAGTCAGAGAAAGAACCTTTCCACTAGGGGACTTAGTCCTGAAGAAAGTGGAAGTCTCAAGGCATGTGGGCAAGTTAGATCCCAACTGGGAAGGTCCATACAAGATAATACAAGTGCGAGCAAACAATACGTACACGCTCGAGTCATTGCGGGGCTAGCGTCTTCCCTGCCCTTGGAACGCATGCAACCTTAGACGGTTTTATGTTTGAAATGACTTTGTAAAAAACCCACAATTGGGTCTGATGTGTTTACTATTTCTCCGGAAAATTATAATAGAGATTGCTTCACATATTTATCTAATTTTCGAACGTGCAGGCTGTTGAAGATTCCCCCTTGGGACCCTGGGTGTAAACCACACAGGCCCAAGGTACATGGATCCTTCCTCATCTCAAAAGAACAAGGGCCCAAGAACTGCGGTATGACTTCTCGAGCGTGCTTATTCAGTACCTCGGGAAATACATAGGGGCCCATCAGCATACACGAGCGTCCTAGTAGGCCCGGGTCGCCTATAAAACAAGCACCCGGCGTACGAAAATGGGACCGTGATGGAGTGTGATCAAGCACCAAGAGAAGATCATAATACAAGACACGAGCGTCCTAGGCGGCGCTCGAAAAAGGGCCAGTGGGAAAGCTTGAACAAGTACCAAGGGGAAATCAAGGGCTCAGGAACCACGCCCCTCGTACCGGTACAAAGGGCAATCTACAAGCAAAGAAACTTTTACAGGTTTCTGTAAGTCCCTAACCAGGATACCCACGAGCGGGATCCTTGCATTTTACCAAGAATACCACGCAAGACTTAGCAAAATTACAGGTTTCTGTAAGTCTTGAACGAGGGCGGTTTTCAAGTAAGACCCTCGTAATTACTTAACTTAGAAAATTTTTTACAAGTCTTTGAGCGAGGGCAAGTTTCAAGTAAGACCCTCGCGATTACTCAAGACTTAGCAAAATTTTCCATGTTTTTAGGCAAATTTTCACAGGTCTTGAACGAGGGCAATCCTCAAATTAGACCCTCGCGATTACTCAAGACTTAGTCTAATTTTCCAAGCTTTACTTCTTTTGCTTGGCAAGTTACCCAGAGTCTTAACATCACAAGATTTTGATACAACAAGGGTAAAGTAAAGATTTCATAACAAGTGTTGCAGGGAATAGAAAGACACTTAATTATGGAAAGGAATTTTCTAATTAATAAAGCAAGGGGTACAAAAATTGCAAAACAAGGGCACCAGGGCCCATGGAATTCATCAAGAAATTAAAGATTACAAAATAAGAAGCTTTTTAAAGAAGGCAGAAAAGAACTTCAAGCGGCAGCAGCAACATCCTCCTCAAGATTCACTACCTCGTGCTGAGCAGGGGCAACAAGCCCATGCGCTTGTGGAACAGGCTCTTGGGCTTGTGGAGCTACGGGCTCGGCACCCTCGAACGGCAGAGCAGGAGCATTTTCCGAGGCAGGGGCATTCTCAGTAGTGGGAATGGGGAAGTTTTCTTGAGGCGCAGCGTCTTGAGGGCCTTCGAGGGCGGATGCGGCATCATTAACCCCCTCGTTTTGCTCCGCCCGAGGCACTTCCTCCACCGGATGAGCCGCCATGTATTCGTCTTGCAGGAGTTCAACCAGAAAATTGTACTCCGACTCAGCCAAGCTCGCCTCGGGATCCTCGTCCCTCTCCTCCTCCTCACAACTCTCGTTGAGCCTCAACCCCATGTCTGAACGCCCACGAGCTGAGGCGTCTGCCAGGCCCTTGTGGATTAGCTGCTCAATAGCCAAATTGAAGGCTTTTTGAGCCTCGTCGTAGCAGTGGAGCATGGCAGCAAATGAGAAGGCCTTGCTGTGGCAGAATTTGATAAGGGCCTCCTTATTTACCCTCTCAATACGCTTGGGCAGCTCCCTTATCGCATCTGAATATTTTTTCTCAGCATCGTTGGAACGGGTGACCCATCCGTTCCTGTCCTCCATCAGCTTCTTATGGTTCTCGATGAGGTTAGTGTAATCCGTGCGGTACTTCTTCTTAGAAGCCTCGCATTTCTTGAAATCATCCTCCAGCTTCTTGGCGTAGGCCTCCAACTTTTTGTGTTCCGTTTCAAGAAAGAGGAACTTTGCCTTCTCCATGTCCTCCTCTTGAATTTGTGCCGGATCATTCGAGTGAGCCATTTTCTTGTACTTAGCCTTGCGCTCGGAGTACACGGTAGCCCTCATTTGAAGGTTTGTCGTCCTCGGGAGCCAAGCGTGTTCAAAATTTTACAAGCCCTTATCACTAAGGGCTATAGAATTTAGGGGGCAAAATACGCTTGACCCACGTTTCGACATGTGGCACAGTCAATGCATGACAAGTGGATTCAACGATCCCCCAAGTCAGCCCCTACGAGCGTCCCGAACCTTCACTGGCACAAGGTCACATAAAGCATGTCGTTGTTTATAAAGCACAGGATAACCCCAGGCTCAATAACGAGCGCTTCACCCACGCCTCCATGGTCCTAATGAAATCACCGACGAGCGTCATGTTCCTCCAGATATACCCTCATACAATGACTGATTAAAGGGGTCCCGCTCCCCCTCGTTGCACTGCTTGGGCGTTGATCCCCATGCGGATCTCCAAGTCCCTCAGTCTCGATTGGCACGAGCGTGTCTCCCACCCTCATTACCAACCTCCAAAACGGCTCTCTGACACCCGTACAAGCCCGCGCACTTACCACTGTTGCAAACACTAACTTTTACCAACTTTTGCAAGAGATTCCTCCTAGGTTTCTCCTCGTTGCGACACGTGTTAGGGCAACATTAGGGCAGGACCACACGGGGCAAATTACCAAAGGGTCCCTGACCCTCAACTATAAATATGGGAATTCATCTTCATCCCTGTAAGCATTCTCCATTACTGAAACTTCATATTATTGCTTGCATTCTCTTTCAGATCATTATCTGACTTGAGCGTCGGACAGCCAAACTGGGAATCACCCCCAACTTGGCCTTCTGACTTTGCTGGTGTTTGTCCTAGCAGGTAGAGCCCATAGCTTTTACGGCGACCCTCTTTGAGCTTCACCCTCTGTTTCCCCACCTCAACAAAATAGAAAGTGATAGGAGTTGGACCTTAGCCTGATCGAACACCATCAAGTTGTCCATGAAATTGGATAGTGGGCATTTTATATTTTAGGTTTGATATATAGTTATTTACATAAAGAAGCATAGCAAACATACTGTATATATTTTTCACAAATTAGCAAAAAAAAAAAAAGAAAAAAAGAAAAAAGAAAACAAATGTTCTGAGGTATCTATTTAAATTTGCAAAATGAGTCAAAGTCCTTCTGTACTTACTGATCTTAGCCAAAATTCAATTTGATTTATTGATTGATGATTTAACTCATTTTCCCATTCTAATTAAAGAGGTTGTAATATAAATCATTTCACGTACACGACGAGCCCCGTATAAACAATTTAGATGCCGGTGACCCCCTAATTTTAAAATAATCCTTTTACATACAATATTAATAGTGGTATTAGAGAGTGTTCAACTGTCGGTGATCTTCTAATTTTAAAATACTCTTTTATATGCAACAATAGTAGTGGGATTAAAGAGAGTGACATACTAACTTCAAAATAATCCTTTTATATGCCGTATTAGTGGTGGGAATAGATCCCAAACTTTAAAATAATTATAAAATATGTAATATATATTTTAACTATGAGCAAATGACCAATTGACTTTGGATTCTAACTAAATTTGTATTTTTCACTAATCATATAAAATGAAATCTAATACAAGATCATAACGAGGAGTTATCTTTTCTTCCAACTCTTCGCTCATTTCTAGATTATATTTGAATGTTTATACCTTTGAATTCTACAAAAATGATTTAAAAAATAATTCCATACTCCATTGATATCCACATACTTTTGTTTAAAGTTGAACTAACTAAATAAATCGAATAATTGTCAAATGCTTCAAGAATATTGATGATAACATGTTGTACAATGCGAAGACTATCAATGTGCACAAATGACCATGTAGGGTACGAGGTAATTATAGTTCAAATCTAACTAAGTCAAATCGGTATAACGAGTTGATGAGTGTTTTATACTTACCGTGTAACTGGTAGAAAATTTAGGAAGAGTAACAAATCAAATAGCAAATATAATACATTTGCCCTTTTAATTAATTGGGTTCAATTAAGTCGAGTATGAATTAAAATTTTCTGTACGTGAAGAGTAAAACTACGCTGTATTATTTGCTCTTGTCATATATATAGAGAGAGAGAAAACATGAGAATTGAATAAATTAAAGTGAATTCACATTAATTTAGTATATGGGACATAGCACTTAATAAATATAATTTTAAGGGACTAAAGTAATAAATAACATATTAATACTTAGGGATAATTACATCAAACTATCCTCAGGTTTGACCTAATTATAAGCCGATCTCTATTCTTTTAAATATTACATTATAATCCCTATATTTCTTGTTTTGTGTGATGTCCATTAACGAATTTTGTAAAAATACACTTATTTCCTTAAAGGTTTTGCGAGTGTTACATATAATGTATGACCAAAAGTGCAAAATCGTCCCTAAAATTATGCAAAAATTAACAAATTAACAAGGCTTAGGGATTACAATGTAATATTTAAAAGAATAGGAACTAACTTGTAATTAGGTCAAACATGATGATAGTTAGATATAATTATCCCTAATATTTAACATTTCATAAAGTCAACTGAATAGTACATGACCCACCTCCTGGATGGACTTGTTATTGGCATCTAGGTTAGTGTAAAAAGATGCCAAAAACCATGCTTCAGAAACCAGACAAGAAAATTCGCTTTCAATTATCTTATAAAAAATTAAATTAAATTATATATAAACTTACATTCATATACCATGCGCAAAGAGTAGTAAGATTTTAATTTTTAGAAATATAAAAATATTATTGGATGGATATTTATCCATACTTCAATTCTTCCTTTTTCCTCTTATTATTATTTTTTACTTTTTTACCGTATTGACATTAGGGTTGGTGGGCGCATCTGCCCCAATCGACATTTGCAACATTTGCGTCCTGCAAATATTTTTCTGTGGCAATATTTTTTCAAATCGTTATTCCCACGGTTAAAGTTCTTCCCAAATATCAAGAAACTCAACCATAATGATGGAAATATTTCTGAAGTTGCATGCATAACCAAAGAGTTAAGAGTCACTTACCATTTGCATCGCGAACAAGCCCTCTTACCACCACAGAATTTAAAATTTTGATAGATGCTACCATCCGAATTTAACTTGACCCACCCTCTATTCAATCTAGTCCACTTAGCACCAAAAAAAATAATAATAATAAAAATAAAAATAAAAATCTAGTCCACCTGATTCTTGGTTGTATCATCAAAGTTTTGCAAGGTTGGGGAAAAAAAAAAACTAGTTTACATTATTAGAAAACTATCTAGTTGGATATAGTAACAAATAGATAGATTTTGGGTTAATTATTTAACATAATTTTTACTTGAACTTGCTCTCAACACTAGTTAAGTTAATCAACAAAATTTCTTTGTTTACTTTATCGCCTAAAAATTCCTTTATCGCCTAAAAATTCCTTTATCACCCTTCCTTGCCGCTGTCAAAACTTTACATGGAGCCGGACATTAAAAACTAGAATTAAGTCCAAAATGGTGGGCAATAAAATAACTTCACATTACCCAAGACAAATGAGTAATATTACAACTCCATTTTGGACTCGGACATACTTTACTTTATTAGAAATAAATATATTAATTATTTAACACACCGATTTCTATATTTACTAAAATATTATAAGAATCCTATGCTATTGGAAAAACCCAAGAAAATATAAAAATACACTATGCTATTTAATAACTCTAAAAAAGAGTTTTTAATTAACTAGGATAATCTGTTATAGTAAACAAAATGAATTAAGTATTTAACAAAATTTTAACATTATCATATTAACTAGATAATAAAATAAAAAGGTAAATATTTTCTTACAATATAGCATGTCCTTCCTTATTGATAATCTTGGGCCAACGGGACTGTACAAGGCTCGAACCCTAATAAAGTAAACGCAAGAAAAAGATTACTAGATAACTAACTCATTCCATTCTCCCAAAGTAAACTACTTCAATTGTTTCTGGGTTTCTAAATGGATTCAAGAGCCATCATGAACATACTTATAATGGACTAATGTTTATAATGGTCTTGGTCGATGATACAGACACCGACACTCTATATGAGACAGACACGTCAACAAAAATTTTTTCTCTTAAATTTACCATAAGAAGTATGTGACACGATAAGGCAATTAATATTTTTAGAAGTGTTTATACATCTTACATCTTCATCTAGAAGCAGCTGCTTAAAGAATCACATATACAAAGAAAAACCAATTTGCATTAGATTCACATTACAAAGATCATACAACAATCCCTCCAATTCATTCCTTGACTTTACACATTTGACGATTTCAAACAAGTTTCAAGTACATGAAAACACCACAACATACTTGAAACTGGTACGAGGATGTCTCTCGAATCAGCAATTCTTGCTTCGTATTTTCAACATATGAATCAAAACTCAACTTAACGTCACACTTTTGAGTTGCTCCTGGCAGCATTTCGTCTCGCACAGCATCCCACAAAGTAAACCATGGACTGCAACAAAAAACAAACATAAATTGCTTGTGTAAGAACTTTTCTTTTTGATTTGATTTGATTTGAAATACTGATGGAACTGATATGTTGTACCAGGACAACGAAGAGGATGACATTGAATATTGCAACCACCCTCCATTCGACTTTCATGTACTGTGCAACTCCAGCCCTTTCGTAGAATCACAGAAATATAATGACATAAAACTTCTTAGCATAGAAACGGTAATACGAATGAAGGTGAGTGATATTTACTTGCAGGAATCACAATTATAGCACTTGATAAACTTGGAGTTTTTGTAAAGTTTGCAATCTTTGTTTGCACTGATGGGGTGAAAGCTCAAGTCATAGTATGAGGCATTTACAGCAGGATAACCACACCTGAGAAAGTAAAACGGAAAACAAAAAAACTATATTAAGGCTAAAGGCACAAGATCAACTACAACGAAATATAAAATTGGAATAATTACACTGACACACCATGAAGTCTGGTCTAATTACACTTAATCACACAAACTTTCCCTAAGGTTTAAGAACTTACAAATCTTCCCCATTCAAAGAATACACATTACATCTCAAAACATGAATTTTGAACTTTTTCTGCACTTTCTGGTCAACATTTAACTTTAAATTCATGACTATAATAGCATCTGCAGCCAAACCTCCAGCTATGTGGGGGGGGATTTTTGTAATTTCTCAAACCTAAGGTGAAGTTTGTGTAATTAGGTCAAACCTGAAGGTATGAATGTGTAATTATCCGTATTGAATTTGACAACATGTATCACTTATGTGATGTTGACAACAAAATATGTATCATGAAAAAATATATTTTTACCCTGCCATCACTTTCCAAATTTCTTTAGCTACTATTTTGCGGAATCACACTATATATTGGTTGCAAATGAATATTTCTTTTAAAAATGACATGTAATCACCATGAATATTAAGTATTTTACAACAAATTGAAAATTTGTACCCGATAAATCTGTTTAGGTGACAAAAGTTTTTGTTGTAAATACTTCCAATTTAGTAAATCGTACATAAATACAGAGCTTTTACAATGAGAATATTTGTGGTGAATGGTGATAGTAGCTTTTTGAGCAAACAAATTATAAACAAGGAAATAGGGAAAAAGATACATCGTTAGATAGCTGTCTCATATAAATAGTAAAAGAGGAAAAAAGTGAAGGGCACCTACTCGGATGGTGGTCGACAGCAACCAGCTTCAATGGGACTTAATTTTGCCGATTTAAAATGTTTGAGAGACTGAAATAAACAGGTCAAAGCATATTATTTAGTAATAAATGAATACAACTCTGAACATTAATAGTAAAGATACGATGTTACAAGCTAAAGTCATCAAGAACCTTGTATCGTTTTGAAAGATTGTTGCAATCCTCAGACTTCACAAGACAACTCTTAAGGTGCTCCCAATTATGGGAATTGTTGAGCTGAAACATAGGAAAAGCGATTGAGAAACAAAACAATATTCTTTCTCGCAAAACGAATCAGTCCAAACCAATCATGTTGATTTTCCTAACTGATAAAATGATACTTACTTGATTCAGAAACCAGGAACTATAATCTTGGAGTTGATATTCCTTATACCTAAACAGATAGAAATACAATCAATTTCTTAATTTACACCAAAAGTGAGGTAAAACTTTAAGTAACTCAGAATTGTCTTACCTCAGACCATTTACATTATGACCGGAGCCATTATTTGTTACTATAAACCTACAAAATTGACAGAAAAGTGAAGGGAGGAAGTGCACCTCAGTAATAATTAACAACTTAAGTGTTAAGCATGTCAATATTTATTCGAAAACTTATATAAATGATGTCTCCTCTGTTAACAGAATAAAATTTTAAAAGACTATCTACATATTATTTGAATGACCATCTCATCAAAAAGCTCCAGCTGATAGAGAAGTGTATCATTAAATATTTCTTCTTTTTCCTTTACACAAATGGGCGATGGTGAGGATTCGAACACATGACCACTTGGTCTGGCTCTGATACTATACTTAATGACCACTTCATCTAACAGCTCAAGCTGATAGAGAATTGTATTATTAAATATTTAGCCATCTCAACACATACATAACAAATTACCATCATATACCTTGATATCACAACAAGAAGGGGGGCTCAAAACATGTTCCAATATAGAAACTCAAATATTAGGGTAAAGAATAGCGTCAAATCATTCGAAAAGATCCAAATATTTTGAAAATAATAACAGTAACACACATTGGAACTACTTACGCTAGCACAGTGAAGACCAAAATACCCACCAGTATGATGCAAAGCAAGATGAGATACTGCAAGTTACAGGCTAAGGAAGAACTAAGCATAAAGTTAGTTTCAAACATGGAAACAAATAAATAAATCAATCAAGAAAACATAAATCTACAAAGGATACTATCCATAACAAGATTGAGTTGTTCTTCAACGCACCGAGAAACCCAATTATTGACCTGAAGATCACCAAAAAAAACACAATGCTTTGCAAAAATTATGATTAAAAAAATCATAGATTTCTAGGCAATATAAGTATATATATGTGTAGTTTAAGGGATTCTTACACGACAAAGATTACGGCACCAAGGCCTATAACAGGTAGCGTAAGAGACTTTCTACAATTATCATGATGAGTGCTCATCCACACCCCAAAACCTATGACTCCCACAGCTAATAGCTACAAGGAAAAATTGCAAATCGGAGACAGTATCTATAAGATATGCAGTTTTCAAAAAACCATGACACAAACAATTTCGAATTCGCATATATAGAATGTAGTCACTCCTCATTCATCGTCAAAGAAAATCACATATAATCAGTCCTTAGCATTTCGTAACTTCTAAGGTGAAATTGCATTAAAATTAGTAGCTTACTAGTGTCAACAATGAGAATACAACTAAAAAATCAACAATTACCATAATTAAAACAAAGATTATAGTCATACCATTAAACAAGAATGAAATTGAGCAGCTAAGCTCAAATTCTATACAACAACGACAAAAAGCTTTTCTCATTCTTTCTATTTTTGCTGCATTTCTATTAAATCAGACTAACTAAAACAGCAGAAATTAAGCAGGCATCCCTTACAGCATCCCAAGATTCCCAACCCACAATCCGAAATACAAAAAACCGAATAAACCCAGAAGCTCAAAAACAAGTTTCTTTACAAAACTTAAAAGAAAAATCAAAATAAGAGGAAAAGAGACGAAGAAAAAGGGAAATCAGCAATGGAGGGCATATTCAGAGAATCAAACGAGCAAAAACAAACAAAAGGGCACATACTATTGTGAGAAAGTTGACCCAACGGATTACAAAAGTGCTTGTTCCTGTCCCTGAACTCATGCTTCTTCAAGTTTATACACGTCTTTCAGAACTCCACACACACAACACACACACTGAGCGTTTTTCCGAGGGAATGCGTTGAAATCGCCGGCAATGACAAAGGTGAAAGCTTTAGAAATTCCAAGTAGTGGCCGTTGCAGTGTGCTGTGTGCAAGCAAGAAAGGGAGAGGTACAACTACAAGCAAAGGGATTTATACAATCTTTTTTGAATTTATGGAGGTGGTGTATAGCAGGGGCAGTGTGGGTAATTCCGGGGCTCTTGACAAGGGTAGTTTGGGAAGAGAAAAGACATGCTCACATGGTTTCTTCTGCTAAAACCCGGACTTTTGACTTCAAACAGGAGACGACAAGTGGGATAACGAGAAGATTTACGTTAATGCTGTTGTCGTTTGTAATGATAATTATTATTATTATAGTCCAGGGTTTCTTGCTTGGGTCAAAAAGGTTAAAGGTCAAACCTAAGCTTGACCGTTGTGGTTGCATGTCTGCTGGCTCATGGCTGCCACTTTCTTGCAAGGCATTGAAGTGATTTTCCCTATTAATACTCAATGGTATACATGAAAATTGTGAAGAGTGTTTGGATTTTGGGTCTATGATCAATTATTTTTTAAAAAAATAAATAAATAAATCATAAATTTCAATATAGGAGAGTTTTTTTTTTCCCTCCCTTTTTATCTCGTTAGACGTTAGGGGTTCCAATTCAGACCGACCACTAAGGTGTAAAATTGTCATTAGCTATGATAGTTACATGCTCAAATATTTAAGCACGAAATTTCTGATAAAGCTAGTATAACTCTCATTATCTATGATAGTTGAATACTCAGATATTCAAATGCAAAATCTCTGATTAAACTAGTATAATGTCAAACTGATAAAGTACACTACTTCGATCTTGTTACAAAACAACACAACAATTTATCTTGCACGAACACACACAAAGCACGAAATAGGAAAAACAACATAAGATTTAACGAGGTTCGGCAAAGCCTACATCCTTGAGTAAGAACAAAGAGAGTTTTTCACTATGAAAAAAAGATGATACAAAGTATGTTATATCAAAACTAGGTTTCTCCCAAATTAATAAACCACTTGTGTGTCCTTTTTAGGTCGCATCGTGAATTTATCTGATCCGGATGCAATTTGGATCCACCACAAAATTCAAGACAAAAAACTAACAAATCTTCCCCTTGACTTGAATTCTCTTCTCCAACCAGAAAATCAAAACTCTGTCTTGCACACAACCCTCACAAGGGCACTACTCAATACTGCACACTCCGAGAAAGTTGAGACAATGCCTAAACTTGTTAACTGGAACTGCCTTGGTCATCATATCAGCTGGATTATCATGAGTAGACACTTTCTTCACATCAACCATCCCTTGTGATACAATATCCCGAATGAAATAATGTCAGACATCAATATGCTTTGTACGCTTATAGTACATGTAGTTCTTGGTAAGATGAATGTCGCTCGAGCTATCACAAAACACTAAAGTTTCATCTTGAACCAAACCAAGATCACTTACCAGACCCTGCAACCAAATGACTTCCTTTACTGCTTCTGTAACAACCATATATTCAGCCTCTATAGTACGTAGACAATGCAACAACAAATTGCAAAGTCGCCTTCCAGCTAATGGCACCACCAGAAAGAGTAAAAACATAAACTATTAGCGATCTCCTCTTATCTAATTCTCCAACATAGTCTGAATTTACATAGCCAACCACTGAATCACACAATTTGGCTCTGTCAAAAGTCAAAACAACATTTGCAGTACCCTTAAAATATCTTAATATCCATTTCACGCTTTGCCAATGCTCCTTTCCAGGAAATCCCATGTATCTACTCACAACACCGTGAAATGTCAGGATGAGCACAAACCATAGCATACGTAATACTATCCACATCACTCTAATATGGAACACTCAACATTTGTTCCATCTCCTCGTCTGTCTCTGGAGAGAAGTCTGCAGACAATCTGAAACGGAAAGCAAGCGGGACAGATATAGGTGTAGCGATTGTCATATTAAACCTCTGAATAACTTTCTCAATATAGGACCTTTGAGATAACATAAGTTTCCTAATACTTCTATCCCGAGTTATTTCCATCCCTAAAATCTTTTTTGCTGCACTCAAATCCTTCATTTCAAACTCCTCACCTAGCTGCTTCTTCAGCAAATTAATCTGAGACATGTCTTTAGCAGTAATAAGCATGTCATCCACATATAACAGTAAATACACAAAAGAATTCTCAGCAAGCTTCTTATGATATACACAACTATTATACGCATTTCGTGTGAAGCCACTATGAATTATAAATGTATCAAACCTCACTGTTTAAGACCATATAAAGATTTCTGAAGCAAGCAAACATGATTTTACATATCTGACACAACAAAACCTTCAGATTGACTCATATAAATCTGCTCCTCCAACTCACCATGCAAGAATGCAATTTTCACATCTAACTGCTCAAGCTCTAAGTCATGAAGAGCCACCATAGCTAACAAGACCGTGATAGAACCGTGTTTCACAACTGGAGAAAACCTTCATTCTAATCTATCTCGAACCCTTTCTCTGAGTAAGCCTTTTTGCCACTAATCTTACCTTGTATCTAGGTGCTTCAACCTCTAAATTGCTCTCTTTTCTTTTGAAAGCCCATTTGCAGGCTACTACCTTTGACCCTTTGGCAATGGAACAAGCTTCCAAGTCAGATTCTTGTGAAGAAACTCAATTTCCTCACCCATAGCTCCAATCTCTTGATCTGCATTTGAACTTGAAATAGCTTCATTATAGTTATTAGGCTCATACACGTCAACTGTCTCTGCAACTGATAAAACAAATGCTACAAGGTTTGCATATCCAATAAGATATCCATCAGCTACATGTGCATACCTCTGTGGTGGCCTAATTTGTCCCCTCTCTTTGCTTGTTGCAATACTATACTGTTGTTGCTGCTCAGGTGTTTTATCAACCTCAAGATCTTGTACCTCCTCCACTATTAAGTTATTGGACTGAGTTAGTGGAGTTTCAGCATCAAGCTCTATTCGATCTTTCATACCGCGATCTGATTCTACTATTGTCTTCTCTTTCTGACTATCCAGTGAGGTAAACTCGTTAAATGTCACATCCCTACTATTAATAAATCCTGAAGAATTCTTATTTGTACACCACATCATATAACCTTTCACTCCAGATGCATATTTGAATAATTGACAGGTGAACCGGACCATGCCTCAAAAAGAGTTTTGAAATCAATAGCTATAGATGGAGATTTATTGACCAAATAACAAGTTGTGTTGATTGCTTTAGCCCAAAAAGTCTTTGCTCACACCTGAATGTGAGAGCATGCTTCATGCTCGATCACAAAGCATTTTATTCATCCGTTCTGCAACACCATTTTGTTGTGGTGTGCCTAAGCAAGTGCGGTATCTCAATATGCCCTCCTTGCTGCAGAAGTCATTAGACTCGAAATTGTGAAATTCGAACCCATTGTCTGTCTGGAGACGCTTCACTTTCTTTCAGTCTGTTTTTCAACCATCATCTTTCACTTAAAAAATATTGGAAATGCCTCATTTTTTTTTTCCAGAAAATACACTCACACCATTCTAGAATAATCATCAATCAAAGTCATAAAGTACCTGGCACCACTCTTCAAAGCAATTTTGTTTGGACCCTATAAATTTGAATGAATGTAGTCCAGCTTCTCCTTGGTGTTGTGCACAACCTTCTTGCTAAACTTTACTCTAGTTTCTTTTCCAAACACACAATGTTCACAAAACTCTAAAGTTTCACTCTTATACTTGTCCAACAAATTCGGTTTGCTTGTTGGTTAGTTTTAATAAAGCCCAAGTGCAAGCATTAAAGAGTCAATTTAGCACAAGGGGTCGAACCACAAGGAAGGGAAAATTAAAGTCAATTGTGGTGTACTTTCGCTAGTCTATAGACCTAAACCAATTAAAGGAAAACTCGTAACTAAGGAACAAACACTTAAGTAACAACTAGATTAGAGAAAACAATTAAAAGTGAAATAAATGAAGATTCAAGTAAACAACTAGATCAAGTTACTCAAATAAAACTCAAAGGATTAAGATGGTTAGTGGATAATGCTTGTATGAGCTAAATAAATGACTAATGCCCAATCAATTAGAGTGATTTTCACTATCCAACCGCTCCATTCGCTAATACTTTTACCACACGGAAAGGTCCCGACCATCTAGATTTCAACTTTCCCAAAAAGAGTTTGAGTCTTGAATTGAATAGAAGTACGAGTTGTCCCACTTCAAACTCCTTTGCTCGAATATGTATATCATGCCATCTCTTGGTCCGTTCTTTATACACTTTGGCATTCTCATATGAATTAAGGCGTATTTCTTCTAATTCATGCAATTGAAGTAACCTTTTCTCGTCGGCTGCCTTGGAGTCAAAGTTAAGAATCCTAATCGCCCAATAAGCCTTATGTTTGAGCTCAAGCGGCAAGTGATAAGCTTTCCCATGAACTAACTTAAACGGTAACATCCCAATTGGCGTTTTGAATGTCGTTCGATACGCCCAAAGCGCATCGTCCAATTTTAAAGCCCAATCTTTCCTTGATAACTTCATGTATTCTCCAAGATTTATTTGATCTCCCAATTTGATATTTCCACTTGGCCACTCATTTGTGGATGGTACGGAGTGGCAATGCGATGATGAACACCGTATTTCTTGAAAAGTGTTTCAAGCAGTCGGTTGCAAAAATGACTTCCACCATCATTAATTAAGGCTCTCGGAATTCCAAATCAACTTAAAAATGTGTCTCTTCAAGAACTTCATCACCACCTTAGAATAATTTTTTGCACTAGCAATGGCTTCGACCTACTTTGATACATAGTCTATCGCCACAAGAATGTACGAATTGCTATGTAAAGGAGGAAAATGACCCATGATGTCGGTCCCCTAAATGTCAAAGAGTTCTATCTTTAGGATTGGCTTTAGAGGCATTTCATCCTTCCTTCCTATTGTTCTAACTCTTTGGCACACCGATCACATTAAAGCACAAAGGCATGAGCATCTTGAAATAATGAAGGCCAAAAGAATCTCACTTATAAGACCTTCACCGCCGTCTTGCTTGCACTCATGTGTCCACCATAAGCGCTAGAATGATAATTCTCCAAAATATCCCTAACCTCCTCTCGAGGTACATAACGCCTAATCAACCCGTCGGAGCAATGCTTATATAATAGGGGTTCCTCCCAAAAGTAATACTTGATGTCCGAGAAAAACTTCTTCTTTTGGTGCGAGTTCATGTTCGAAGGAAGTACCCCACTCACTAAAAAGTTCACATGATCGACATACCATGGAATATAGGCAACCACTTGGAACAATTGCTCATCGGGAAAAGACTCTACTATTAATTCATCATCTTTCTTGATCTCTTCGCTCAACGCAATTCTTGAGAGATGATCCGCAACAACATTCTCTGCTCCTTTTTTTGTCGCGAATTCCAAATCAAATTCTTAAAGAAGTAAGATCCACTGGATTAGCCTTGGTTTCGAGCCCTTCTTTGATAAGAAGTACTTGATTGCCACGTGATCGATGTACACCACCATCTTCGAACCTATCAAATAAGAGCGAAACTTGTCAAAAGCATAAACAATAGCTAATAACTCTTTTCGGTAGTAGCATAATTCAATTGTGCATCATTCAAAGTCTTGCTAGCATATGCTATAACATGTAAATGTTTCTCCCTTTTTTGGCCTAAAATGGCACCAATAGCGAGATCGCTTGCATCGCACATAAGTTCGAAAGGGATGCTCCAATACGGTGCCACCATGATAGGCACCAAAGTCAACTCCTTCTTCAACCTATCAAAAGCCTAAAGGCAAGCATTATCAAAATGAAAATTGACGCTTTCTTGTAAAAACTTACAAAGGGAATAGGTAATTTTTTGAAAAATTCTTAATGAACCGGCGATAGAAACCGGCATGCCTAAGAAAAATTCTAACTCCCTTGACATTCATTGGAGGTGTGAATTTTGCAATAACATCGATTCTGGCCCGATCGACCTCAATACCACTTGTTGAGATCCCATGGTCAAGAACGATCCCCTCTCTCACCGTAAAGTGGTATTTTCCCCAATTAAGCACCAAGTTGGTCCTTCACAACGCTTTAACACATCGGTTAGATTCAAAAGACATGCATCAAATGAAGAGCTAAAAATTGAAAAGTCATCTATAAAAATTTCCATTGTTCTTTCAATAAAATCAGAGAATATTTCCATCATGCATTGTTGAAAAGTTACGGGAGCATTACAAAGACCAAAGGACATTCTCTTAAATGCAAAAGTGCTATAGGGACAAGTGAATGTGCATTTTTCTTGGTCCTCTGGTGTAATGACTATTTGATTATACCCCGAATAACCGTCTAAGAAACAATAGTAATAGTAGCCCGCTAACCTCTCTAACATTTGGTTAATGAAATGCAATGGAAAGTGATCCTGACGGGTTGCGTTATTTAGCTTCCTATAGTCAATGCAAACCCTCCAACCTGTAACCGTGCGTGTAGGGATTAATTCATTATTCTTCTTATGAACAACCTCACTCCCCCTTCTTAGGTACAACTTGCACCAGACTAACCAAACTACTATCCGAAGTCGGATAAATGATACCCGTATCAAGTAATTTTAATACCTTGACTCTAACTACTTCTTTTATGTTTGGGTTTAGCCTACGTTGGTGTTTAATTGAGGGCTTATGATCATCTATCATCAAGATCGATGCATGCAAATAGAAGGGCTAATCCTTTTTATGTCCGAAATAGTCCAACCAATTGCCCTAGTATGCTTTCTCAACACTCTCAACAAATTTTCCAATTGCTAGCCATTCAAATTAGAAGCAACTATCACAGGCAAAGTTTCGTCAAGGCTAAGAAAAGCATATTTCAAGTGTGGGGGAATGTAGCACCCCACAAGGTGGGTCACCACATCCCCCGCACCAAAGCGCAATCCACATACGAGATGGAAGGCTCGTACAAGAACTAAGCAGTGGCGAACGGGAGATAGACTGGTACACCTAAGCTAAGCAGTACTTAGACCCTGAATTCAAATCAAAACAACAAATGCAAGTACGAAAATGGAAGCATACATCGAAACCAAAACATACTTCAACAATTGACTAGTTCAACTAGTATAAATACCTAATCCCAAAATTAAACATAAATCATAAAAGCAGCGGGTTCATACTGGTCCTAGAAACCTTTCCCGTAAAAATATCATAACATAAAGAAATTGAACAAATATTCATATAACTTATACAACATATCCAAAGATCCGAATGTAATTTGACAGACTCAAACCACTACAAAAGACATAACACGATAGACCAATTCCAAAGACTTGACTCAAGCCACCTAGCTCAAAACTCCAAAGCCGAACCTGCAAGCTAAAAACATTGGGGAGGAAGAGGATTAGTCACACTGACTGAGTGAGGGCTACCCACATACACTACACATATATAAGGTGAGCACAACATGTTCAAATCAACATAGTTCATGAACCGGGGATAGTTTTTGCACACCAAAACATTTGCCCGCGATAATATATATAGGAGGTTTTTAACAAAACAGAGTCAAACATAACATAACTTATACATAGCATATCATACGTTTCATATCATATCATACCAATTCATAACTTATCTTGTCTTTGCAAAACATGTCCATATTTTACCTTTGCTAACGAATCTATCCTCGTTTCACAACTTAAGCATAACACGCATACGTATAACTCGGCGGGTACGAGCTCCAAACTCCAACCTTATCCTCATAACATATCATATCAAGCATAAAACGGACATACATATCATACCAACCTTCTTCGGATGATGGAATGGTATATACGCCCTAACCATCCAAGCAAATACCTGTAGATCGTAAGTTTCATGACACTCACGCCCGAGGATTTTGTCCCCAACCAAACCTCCTGGCGGGTTCCGGGTTCATCCTATCAAATGGAGACTATACTCAAGAGTAGACCCGATGGCCCGACACCATCCCGGGGCTTCTTACCCAAATCTCTGGGGCCTATCAAAATTAGATTCAAATTCAAAGCATATCAGAGTCAAACATGTCATATCTCGTCAGATTCAAATTCAAAGCTTATCAGAGTCAAATATATCATATCCCGCTATAAATGTACATATCATATCACACATACGTACCTTACCTTGCAACAACTGTGTTTTGCTTACCTCTCCATGTCATTACATTACTCACCCTCCTAACACGAGGTTGGGCTCATGAGAGGTACATGGTTTGAAGCAAAATGCTTTACTTACCTCTCCGTGGCATTCCTTGAATCACCCTCCGGACGCGATGCTTGGCTCATGAGAGGTACACAGTTTGAAGCATAGTTTAACATTGCCCCAAAACATATTCAAAGTCAAAGCAAGCATGTGTAGGCTTGTACATAGCGTTTCATACATCAAAGCATACAGCAAGTCATCAAATACATATTTCGCACATATTTACTTATACATAAGGCTTAGTAAATTGAATGCATTCGAAAACGAACACATTGTTTAGGGTCATAACTATAATCCTAACATCACCTTACACCGACGAAGCTGAACGAAGAGCAAATGGTTCACCCCAAAACCTACACGGAAGGCCAAACACTACCCTGGTGCGAACCTGAACCAAGTGAACACAAAACACAAGACTTAGACTTAAACACGAACCACAAAGATGTACGTCAAATGCTTATGATTATAAGAGTTCACATAATCAATCATAAATTTACAATTAACACGTTCGTGTGCACAATTAATGCATATCACAACGTCTACATACATAACAAGGTGCACATATACTTTGTGCAAACAATTCACATTACTTAAGCAACATAAATTGCGTATAAGAACAAATACATACACATAAACATGATATAACATGTTAGAAACAAGTTCGGAGATGAAAAGGTAAAAGAAAAATGAAAGAAAAACACGAGAAATGGTTCCGAGCGAAATTAGGCAAAAGCTGAAAGTTTTCCAAAACGTACAAGCTGCGTTAAAACGGAAATATCTTAAGTTTGAGAAGTTGGAATTGCATTTTGCCAACTGCTCTCTAGCCAAGTCACGGTCAATCGCACTCTGATTAGCTATATCATGGTATCTGATAGCCTGAAGCTGGAACTCTCTAGTCCTCTGGTAATCGAGGAAGTATGAATCCCTCTCTGTCTCTAGCACATGCACCACTCAATTAGGGTACGCATTACCCTGACGTACCCCACGACCTCTACCTCGAGCAACCTATCGAGCCCTACGCCAATTATAATACCTAGCACCGCCCCGACGGGTAACTGCCACTGTCCTGGGTGCCTCATACACCTCAAACCACTCATGAGCCTGCTGGTATGGATCTTCATCATAGCCAGCCATCGCTATAAGGAAGTAATTTAGAAGGTAAATACTAGAGTAAAAGTGAAACAGTCCCTCAAGCTTAGAACATCTTAGGTTAAGTCTCTTCTTAACTCAACCTGATGCTCTGATACCAACTCAGCTGTAACACCCGTAAACACTACAACCCCGCACCGTTGTATTTCTCGAGTGGATGTGAGACCTAGCACCCGAGAGATACATCGACGAACGGACAAGATAGTACGATAACGGAGTATAAAAGTAACAATGCAGCAGAAGATAGTAATGACAGGTGTCGAATCCATCAAAATAAATGTAAAACCTATTCAACGACTAAACACAGAGTATAGCGTAAACAGGGTCGATCCACAGAAACTGGTTGACTTATTTCTAACAATTCCAAGTAATTCACGGAAAGCAACAATTAAAAGGGGGGTTTTGGATTATTATAACTAAAGTATGCAATTAAAATAAAATAACAAGAATTAAAAAACTACTAAAATTATTAAGCAAGATCACGTAGGATTAAATCAATCAGAGGGAAAATTACCTAGCCAGGGATATTTGATTCGAATTGTTATATTGATCATCGACTCAAGGATAAATTCAAGTTATTCAGACAGATTGGCTATAGTTGATAGAGACGCTCGACTCAACCTCGTTTTTACTTAATTAATCGGATAACCTAGAGACACTCGACAGTTATCTTCCCTAACAAATTCACAACCCCTAGAGACACTCGACAGGATTTAATAAATTCGCAGCATTAAGAACCATAAAAACACGAATCCTAATTAACCAAGTCGTAACACACGCAAGATTTAAATTAGATTGTCAAATCCCTCAGTGAACGAGGAATTCTATCGCTAAAACCCTGTCACTAATTTACCACAATTTATCAATCAACTTTACATACACTTCAAGCATCATGAATGGCTATATGCAAATTAAACAACCTAGAGATCGTACACTATCCCGTAATTGCCTAATCACAATAAACACGAAACACAGAGATAAGATAAATGCCTGAATAAACATAAATTAATAAAAACGTTTAGGTCTCACAATATCCAAAATCGAATCTTAATCCCTAGCTAGATAATTAAAAACTTAGCTACTAAAATCCATAAAAACAATACTAAAGGAATTCTTTAACATAAGAAAACTAAATTGTTTAAAGAAAATTAAAAACAAGGAAGATGAATGTTGGTGAAGCTCGCAGAACTCCCCGAGTTGCTGTGCGTCCTCTTTCCCCTCCTGAAGCTACTGTCGTCATGCATATATATATAATCCAAGCCTCCAAATCTCTAACCTCACGTGGACGAATCCTCATCAAAATAGGAGTATAATTCTTGCTCTCCAAGAATTAAAACAGACCGGGCCTAGACTCCAAATAATTACTACCTATCTTCATATCTTAAAGTCCACCAATTAGGAATTAGTGGGCCTCAAGAAATCTTCAGCTAACTTATCTCCAAGAAATCCAAGTCTTCAAGTCAACGTCTTCCTTCCCATCATAACCACATGATGGGCTTGGTCTTTCTATTTCCAAAATAATCCCACATTAAAAATCCCCAAGCCCAAAATTCCAATTAAATGCAATCTTTCCACTTGCCGAATTTGGACTCCAAAATTGCCAATCATTTCCAAATTACAAAGGTCCACTCTACCAAAGTAAACTGCCACTTAACTTCGGGAAATATCCAAAAGTTGCTGCATGCATGCATGTTTCATACATTTCGATTGCTTCTGAATTCTTCATGCACTAGTAATTCTTTCCAGTCGCAGCTAAGTTTCAAGAATCAATGAGAGTTCGTCCTTTTGCGTTGATTTCCTTCTCAAAACGATCGATTAGCTTTAATTTCGTCTCCAAACCTCGATTCTACAATTAAAATAACAAAGCATCAATTCCTTTCAAAATAATATCAATTCAAGCACAACTCGAGGCAAATTTCAATCATAAAAATGACAAATTAACGAGTTATCAAGTAAAAATTTAAAACTTTTAAAAACATGAATAAGGAATACCACACACAAAGCCGATTAAGGCATTATAATATTAAATAGATAGTATCAGTACGAGAGCGTTACAGTATTAAGGCAAAATAGAGTATGCAAGCAGCATATTGTTAGTATGTACATACTCAGGATTTAAACACACCAAAAGAAATCCTGATAATATAAACTATGACACCTTAGAGCTTCAAGATACCTCTAAAGCGTCGTTCAACAAGTTACCTGAAATCATGAATTGAAAAGAATAGGAGGGTTAGTCAAAGTGACTAAGTGAAGGGAAAATTGAGCTTATAAATATCATGAGTTTTAAAGGAGTAGAGTTTTCGCCAAGAAGATCGAGAAACAATATTTGGTTCAAATTGATTTTTCAAATATCAGGGAATAGGAAAAATATATGTTATATTTTGAAAGATATAAACCACTTGACAAGAATATTTTATGCCCGCAAGTTAGGCAATCTCCACCCTTAACTCCTTATAAAAACCATTAAAATTAGTAACGACACTGATCAAGGTGTCGATACTCAATAAAACATGATAAAACCAACCTTCTTCCTCCGGGTGTCACATAGGGGGGCAAACCCTAGTGACGATATACAAGATGTTGGGAGGGACGTACCTTTCCCGACACTTGATATGGAGTAACCAACCTCCGATTAAACCATCATCAAGGTCTAGTTAGCGGTCGGTATTGTAATAGCCATTGGCGCACGCCTCCCGGTCTATTACTCTACCATAACCACCGGGCCCACATGAAACAATAGATTTTACTTGCTTAACAATACATGAATATTTCAAGAGAAAACCTTTAATTTGAATACTAGAAGAGTATAATTTTATATTAAAATATTTTTTTCCCAACAAGGGATAGTATTATATAATAGGGAAATAAACAAATCAATACTTGGGTAGGCCAAAACATTTTGATATATATAGTCATGATTCCAGTTGAAAATATTTTAACCCTCACCTAGTACGATTTTTGAGATCACACAAAGTCTTGAGGATCCCACTGCTCAATATTAACTTCGCCTGAAAGTAGCAAACTATTACAAGCTTAAGTCTAAGTTCTTATTATGCTAATGAAGTATGAGAATATGAAGGAATATAAACAAGGAATACTAGCAATTATACAAGGAAGTTCCTATATTCTAGAAATTAAATGTTTAAGTGAATTCTCTATTAAAGTGATACTATTGAATTTTATTTTCTAATTGAATAATTATTAATCAAGTTATGAACCTAATCAAGTTCCTAAGAATAAATCAAGTTTAATATTCAAAATTACTACTTGAATGTTCATAAGAGTCTAGGCATATTGCTTGATCACTATCATGATCCTAATATATAATTAAAGCATAAATAAACAAGATATATCAACTTTGCACGAAATATAAATTCAAAATTTTAATTCCCTATGCATGTATTTATTCAAGGTTGCAAGAACATATTCATAAATACCTAATCATGTATTTAAACTATAGCATTTAATTAATTGAACATAATTTAAAAATGTAAGCATATAATATTACTAACTCATAATTATAAAACATAATTATGAAACATGAGAATATAAAACAGGATTTAATAATAAAGCATTAATAACTAGCATGAATTAATTATATTAATTATTAGATAACGTAAATATAAATTAAGGTAAGAATAAAGCATAAAGTAAATGAACTAAAACTAACCTATTTGAAAAGGGAAGCTCGCATGAATTGAAGAGCAAATAGAGAGTTTTCTGTGATTTGCAGTGTGCCGAATGAGAGCAAGAAATGGGTATTTATTGTTGGAAAACACGAATCAGAAAGCAGCGGAATTTAAAAATTTTTCCCAACAAAAGGATCTAGGACTCGCAATCGTGTAACCAAATCCGTAAAGATAGAAAACTTACTTTTCTTTTATTCTTTCTTGAAGCGTTTCAAGCCACCCAAGAACGCTCTTCTGGCGGCTTGATCCCCTCTCCTTGGTAAAGCTCGAATCTTCAAACTTCTAACTTGAAGTCTCTAGAGAAAGTCCACCAACTTGATCACAATCTAACTAGTAAGGATGCTAGTTCTTTAGTTAGTGTTTAGGCTTAACCTAGGGTTTAATTTAATCTTGGAGAAAGGAAGGTGTTCAACACATGAACCAAGAATTGTCAATTAGCTCTAAAGGGGAGCATGAGCTCCCCTATATATAGGAAAGGGG
Source organism: Lantana camara (assembly GCA_037501455.1). NCBI lineage: Eukaryota > Viridiplantae > Streptophyta > Magnoliopsida > Lamiales > Verbenaceae > Lantana > Lantana camara. Next base: position 92,092,010 of record CM074857.1, on the reverse strand, counting down.
AGGGGCGGCCGAACCTAGTCCTAATGGACAAAGGATTTGGTCCCTCTCTCTCCTATTACTTGATCATCAAGTATTTTCCAACTTTGACTTTGAATTCCAATTCAAGTCAACTTTTAAGAGAGCTAAAAATATCCAAACTATTTTTGGATAATTTTATACTTTATTTATTATAAAATAAATAACTTATTTTTATCTAATTAATTAATTCGTAATTAATTAACTAGATTATTTTCTCCAAAATTAGACTTTCTTTTTAATTCAAAATTAAACCAAAGTCTATTAAATAATTAACTAATTAATTATTTAATATGTATATAATATATATATACACACACGTGTGTGACACGTGTCACAGTGACACGTGTCACTCACGTGAGCCACACGTGTGACTTCACACGTGTGGAACCCTCTTGGCCCGATTAACTCGTTTAATCATTTTCAAGCCTCAACTCATGTAACCAAGTTGTTGTGTGTGACCCTCTAGGTTCTCAATTCAATTAGCAGTGACCCTAATTAATTAATTCACTAATTAATTAATCAGTCCACAGATTAAACGACCATAGTCTAGCAACAGGTGTTTAACCCCTAGCTGAATTGGAATGTTCGGATTCGACAGAACCTTTAAGTCATTGATTCATGTGAGATACAATCCTCCTACTTACTATCTCTCAACCAAGATCTAGGGCAAGGGAATAATCAGAACCCTAATAATCCGGTCTTAAAGCTAAGTGCATTTCATATCCATTTGATCTCAATCCAAGAAACCCTTTTCTTGATGTCTTGATCTACTGCCTTGGCCAAGGACTCCATATGGCATATGAATGACTTACACAATAAGAGATCACCTTGCAAATGCAAGTGTAGGTCCTTTCTTGATTCTCATTCACTTTCATGAGTCACTTGTGCAGCCCCAGCATAAGCCTTGAATCAGCTGTCTAAGGCGACACCCTTTAAAGCTTATACCTAAGACTACAGAGTTAACTCATAAAGTGACAAGGAACCTCAAGTCTAAGGATCAATTAATCACATCAATGACTCGTGAGATATTTCCTAATCTGGAAGTTTCCATTTCCTGAAATAGAAACTTCCTTTCCCATTTAGGAATGTTCTCACACGGGGCACCTCAGTGAACTTACTTATTAAAGTAAGCACCCTCATGTATCACGCACGTATCAACTATACACTTTGCACCTCCATGAAACAAGGTGGTCCTTCTTAAGGGCGTGATCCCACAAGCAAGCCTTAGAGGAGTCAGGTTGACACTCCCACTGTCTGTAGGACTCATCGGCTTGGAGTATTATACTAATCATGAATTATGTGATATAGGGCTCGTTTCATGAACCATTTCTCCTAAATGGTAGAGTCCTAAAGTCATCAGGATTAGGGGAGTTCTCATACATGCACAGCTAAAGTAAACGCATACCAAACAAGAGCATATAAAGAAGTGTTGCCTCAATTCGTTATTTTATTCAAAGATTGTCTGTGATTACAATAAGGAAAAGCACAAAGCGGATACTCAATCGGCTTTCTAGGGCACTATTCCTAACAATCTCCCACTTGCCCGTCAAAGCCATTCTAAAGCTATTCTAAGTCCCATCTTCTGAAGATGACCTTGGAAAGCTTCTCGACTAAGGGGTTTAGTAAGTGGATCTGCCACGTTCTCTGCTGATGTGACCCTCTCAATTCGCACATCTCCTCTTTTGATAATATCACGGATTAGGTGATACTTCCTCATAATGTGCTTGGTCCGTTGGTGAGATCTTGGTTCTCTTGCTTGAGCAACCGCCCCAGTGTTGTCACAAAACACAGTAATGGGGTCTTTCATGCTAGGAACAACATTCAATTCTTGAATGAAGTTTCTAATCCAAACACCTTCCTTAGCTGCATCATTTGCAGCTAAGTATTCGGCCTCAGTGGTCGAATCTGCAGTGGTAGTCTGCTTGGAACTTTTCCAACTCACTGCTCCGCCGTTTAGGCAGAAAATGTATCCTGACATTGACTTAAAATCATCTAAGTCAGATGCAAAGCTTGCATCGCAGTATCCTTCGACAGTAAGATCTTTCTGACCTCCGTAAACTAAGAATAAATCTTTAGTACTTTTCAAGTACTTAAGAATATTCTTCACGGCAGCCCAGTGACCATCTCCAGGGTCAGATTGGAAACGACTCGTTACACTAAGTGCATAAGCCACATCCGGTCGAGTACATAACATTGCATACATTATGCTACCTATTGCTGATGCATAAGGTGTATGAGTCATTCTTTCCTTTTCAAGGTTAGTCTTAGGACACATTTTCTTTGAAAGACATGTTCCTACACTCATAGGAAGGTTCTTAACCTTTGCTGACTCCATATTGAATCTTTTCAATACTTTGTCAATGTACATCAACTGTGATAGTCCTATTAACCTTCTAGATCTATCTCTATAGATTTTAATTCCAAGGATATAGGACGCATCACCAAGATCTTTCATCTCGAATTGGTTCGATAACCATAACTTAGTCACTTTCATGTCATCCTTCAAATTCCCAATAAGAAGGATGTCATCAACATAAAGTACTAAGAATTGCACTGAGGTCTCCAATTCCTTTCTATACACACATGATTCATTCGAAATTTGGGTGAAGCCAAACGCTTTGACCGATTCATCAAATCGAATGTTCCAATTCCTAGAAGCCTGTTTCAATCCATAGATTGATCTTTGGAGTTTGCAAACCTTTTGCTCACTCCCACTGAATGTGAAACCTATGGGTTGCTCCATATAAATGTCTTTGTTAATGTCACCATTGAGAAAGGCAGTTTTCACATCCATTTGCCATATCTCATAGTCATAATATGCAGCAATGGCAAGCATGATTCGAATGGACTTTTGCATTGCAACTGGTGAAAAGGTTTCGTCAAAGTCCACGCCGGGTCTTTGAGTGAATCCTTTTGCAACCAGTCTTGCTTTGTAGGCCGCAATGCTTCCATCAACTCCAAGCTTTCTCTTAAAGATCCATTTGCAACCTATGGGTTTGACCCCATCAGGCAAATCTACCAAGGTCCAAACTTGGTTGGAGTTCATGGAGTCCATTTCGGATTTCATGGCTTCTATCCACTGTTCAGAGTCAGAATCTGAAAGTGTCTCCTCATATGTTAAAGGATCATTATCCTTTTGAGAGATTTCATGGAAGAATCCATACCATCTCTCCGGCTATCTAGGAGTGCGTTCAGAACGCCTTAGAGGAGGATTTTCATGTGTATCGAAATTCGTGATTGGTTGTGGTTGATCAGAGTGGGACATTTCTTCAGTGGGTGGTGTGGGGTCACTTTGTACTTCTTCTAATTCTATGATCTTGCCTTTCTTTTCTTTAAGGAACGGTTCCTCAAGAAAAGCGGCATTTCTGGAAACAAACAACTTTTGCTCAGATTGATCATAGAAATAGTATCCTATGGATTCCTTAGGATAGCCTACAAAGTAGCATTAGTTAGAACGAGATTCTAACTTATCTCCCACTGTCCTCTTCACGTAAGCAGGACAACCCCAAATTCTTAAATAAGAATAACTAGGGATTTTACCATGCCACATTTCATAGGGCGTCTTGGGGACTGACTTAGAGCGAACTAGATTCAGAATCTTTGCTGCACTTTCTAGGGCATAACCCCAGAAAGAAGGTGGTAAGTCAGTGAAACTCATCATGGAACGAACCATATCAAGTAGGGTTCGATTCCTTCTCTCAGAAACTCCATTAAGTTGAGGAGTTCCCGGAAGAGTCCACTGAGAGATAATCCCATTATCCTTGAGATGATTAAGGAATTCTTCACTAAGATATTCGCCTCCTCGATCAGATCGAAGTGCTTTGATCTTGTGACCAGTTTGGTTCTCAACCTCCTTTTGAAATTCCAAGAATTTCTCAAAAGCTTCAGATTTATACTTCATTAAGTATACATAACCATACCGACTAAAGTCATCAGTAAAGGTTATGAAGTACTGATGATTGTTTCTAGTGCTTACACTAAGCGGTCCACAAACATCAGTATGGATCAAATCCAAAACCTTAGTGGCACGTTCCACAGTTCCTTTAAAAGGGACTTTGGACATTTTTCCTTTGAGACAGGATTCGCAAGAAGTTAACTCTTTGAGATCATTTTCAGAGAATGATCCTAAAGTGTTTATCTTGCTAATTCTGTTCTTGGAAATGTGTCCTAATCTAGCGTGCCATAAGGGAGCTGAAACTTTGTCATCTCTCTTACGCTTTGTTTCTCGTTGTATATTCATAATATTGATATTTTGAGTTAGGTAAAGTCCATTACTTAGAGTACCGATATGAACGGAAGAGTTGTTCCGTTTGATAAAGTATTTACCATTCTTAATATAAGTTTCATAACCTTCACAATCTAATATTGGAACTGAAATTATATTACGAATAATGTTCGGTACATAAAGGACTTTATTTAATACTAACTATAAACTACCTAAATCTAATCTAATTGTGCCTAAAGCTCGAGCTTCAACGTTTGAGCCATCGCCGATCTTCAAGACACATTCTCCTTCTTTGAGTTGTTGGACTTTACTTAGCATCTGTACATCATTACAGATATGAGTTCCACAACCGGTATCAAGTGCCCAAGAACTAGAATTAATAGAAAGATTTACTTCAATGAGAAAGATACCTTTCTTCAGAGTAGCCTTGTACTCTGGGCAGTTTCTCCTCCAATGTCCCGCTTTGCCACAATGGAAGCAAACATCCTCTTTCTGATCACGCTTCTTCTTTTGGGCCTTCCCCTTCGAAATGCCACCAGTGGGCCTAAGGGGTTTCTTCTTCTTCTTTTGGGCTTTCTTGCCCTTACCTTTAGAAGGCCCAGAAGAGGAAGATGGAGCATTCACCATCAAAACCTTATTGTCCTTCTTGATCGTGCTTTCAGTAGTCACAAGCTGACTAATCAGCGCTACAGTAGCACCAGCATGATTCATGTTGAAGTTAAGGACAAATGGGTTGAATGATGGTGGGAGCGAAGCTAGCAACAAATCCACTGAAAGCTCATCTTTCAGTGGCATGTCCATGGAAGCAAGTTTCTCAGTAAGGGCAAGAAACTTGAGTCCAAATTCATGGACACTTGAACCTTCCCTCATTCTCAAGTGGAACAATTCCTTTGAAGTGTTATACCTTGTAACACGTTCATGAGGGCGGTAAAGTTGCTCTAAGTGGTCGTAAATCTCCCAAGCAAATTCCATGGCCTCATGTTGCCTTTGCAAGTCCGGAGACATGTTAGCCAACATAAGGCAACGGGCTTGGAGATTATCATCCTTCCACTTCTGAATCGCATCCCGCTCGGCCCGAGTGGGAGCCTCCCCTTCGGGACTAGGCTCCCCTTCGAAGAGGACATAAGTTCTCTTCTCAGAATCTAAAATGATTTTTAGATTCCTCAGCCAATCAGAATAGTTGGGACCAGTCAACTTGTTTGACTCGAGGATCGATACAAGAGGGTTTTTGGTTGCCATTTCAAAACACGTAGAGAATCACAGAATCTACGACCTAAATGGTAAAACAGAGAACTAGTGAGCATGCTGAATTATAACGATATACAAAAGATAAGGTCTTTAATCTATTGTAGCTCCCACTGTTTTTCAAAGATCTAGAATTCCCAAAGATCTAAGAGGAACACGTTTCCCAATGGGTACTAAGATCCTAGGCATTTTACCTCGAACCCACGACTCGCGGACATTCTAAGTAAGAACCCTAGGTAGGTATAACTTACCAATTCTAACACCTTCAGAACTCTTAGTAATTGTTTTTGCATCACCTATCTTTCAATATGGACCCACGACTCGTGCGACATCCATATTTACTTAGGCGTTAAGCTAGACCCATAAATCATAAGATCATGACCAAAACTTAGTTCGAACGACCCACGACTCGCGGACATCGCCCTTGCTAAAATTGACCACGAAATATTGACCATTTAAAATGATTAATTAGGTAACTAAGAACTAATAAGCTCCACTAGCTATCCCACGACTCGCGGACAATAACTAGCTTTACTTACTAAACTTAAAACCTATTGATGGAATGCTAGGAATTTAATTCAAAATTTGCATCTCGAATTAAACACCTATTTGTTCGAAATTAGCTTAATATTTAATGGGAATTTTCGAATCAACCGGAGAGTTGTCCGGTTCGACCTCACCAACATATATGTTATCCAATTTTATTAGTCTTGATTAATGCAAGTACACTTAAATGCATTTCAAACAAGCACATAAACAGATAACATGTCCTAGCATGATACCAACATGTAATGATCATGGGTTCTACCTATCTTATGCGTGATATGTGGGAGCCACTCCACAATCACAAGTTCTAACATACATGCCACATAAACAGTTCAAATCACATAAGGGAAAGCGGTAACAAAATACGAGCCCTATCTCTATTACATTTAACAATTGAGATTCCCCTCCCTAACATTTTGAGGGGTCTTCACTTATGGCCTCCTTGTTACTTGAATGTGGTCCATCTTACTCCATGGGTGCATTGTCTCCAAAATGAAAATAAAGCCTCACCACCTATCTCTACTCTCAAATTACAATAAAAAAAAGAAAAAGACATAAAGTAATAAGGCTCAATCTTCATATTGGCCTTAGACAATTACACGGGGCATACCCCGGCCTCAAAAACAGTAATATGGACAGCCACATAATAAATCACATAACAGTACGCACATAAGTGAGGCTCCAACCTCAATTGAAAAACGCAACTATAGGGCTCCAACCCCAATTTAAACCATCCATGTGCATAAATTAAAACCATACATAGATCTAAACCCATGATCACCTAACATGCTTTTGCAAGAATTTAAATTTAACCAATAAATTAAAATTCTCGCTTTAAGCTCTAATAACTTAAAACACGACTTGATGCGAGTCTTATTTATAAAAGTTTTCAATAAATCCCAAATTACCAAAACAAATAAAATTCCAATTAATTTCTGAAAATTAATAATTTTATCAAGATGTATTTTCCCAAAATATAAACCGTTTCAATTTCTCAAAAATCCCAATTTTAAGTTTTATTCAAAAAAATTAAAATAAATATTCAAAAATAAAATTTTAAAATTAAAATAAAAAAAAATTGGGACTGGAATGCACGAAACACGAAAAGGTCGGATCACGAAAACGGGGTTGCCCGCCCCAAGTGCGGCGTGTGCGCGCATGCGGCCAAGGCCGCGCGAGTGCCCGCTGGAGCGCGCAGCTCCTGCCGGGCATTGGGCGGCCAGTCTCGGAAGGCTCCCGCACAGGCGTGCGGGAGGTGCTGGGCGACTGGCCGGTCTGTCCCGGCCAGGCCTGGGCGGCGACAGGCGGACGGCGTGCGGGCGACTGGCCGGTCTGTTCCGGCCAGCCCTGGGCGATGATGGGCGGGCACGCCTAGTTGCGCCCGGGAGGACCTCCCGCGCGGTTGCGGGAGGGTGGCGGGCGAAGCCCGCGCGCGCGGGGTTTCGCGTGTTCATCGCGATCCGGGCTTTCGTTTCGTGTTTTCGTTCAAAAGCAAAACCAATCCAAGAAATCCAAAAACAGTTTATACAGTTTCAAATCTAAAATTGTTTTTCAAAATTAAATTTTATAAAAACCAATTTTCAGAAACTTTCAGGAAAAAAATACAGTTTCGTAATTCAGGCTTTCTAAAACAATTACAAATACTCAATCGCATCAAGCCTAAGAATTTCTACCAAATTCAGTATAATTGAGACGAATCAGAAACACGATTAACGAGGTGGCTCTGATACCACTTGTTGGAAAACACGAATCAGAAAGCAGCGGAATTTAAAAATTTTTCCCAACAAAAGGATCTAGGACTCGCAATCGTGTAACCAAATCCGTAAAGATAGAAAACTTACTTTTCTTTTATTCTTTCTTGAAGCGTTTCAAGCCACCCAAGAATGCTCTTCTGGCGGCTTGATCCCCTCTCCTTGGTAAAGCTCGAATCTTCAAACTTCTAACTTGAAGTCTCTAGAGAAAGTCCACCAACTTGATCACAATCTAACTAGTAAGGATGCTAGTTCTTTAGTTAGTGTTTAGGCTTAACCTAGGGTTTAATTTAATCTTGGAGAAAGGAAGGTGTTCAACACATGAACCAAGAATTGTCAATGAGCTCTAAAGGGGAGCATGAGCTCCCCTATATATAGGAAAGGGGAGGGGCGGCCGAACCTAGTCCTAATGGACAAAGGATTTGGTCCCTCTCTCTCCTATTACTTGATCATCAAGTATTTTCCAACTTTGACTTTGAATTCCAATTCAAGTCAACTTTTAAGAGAGCTAAAAATATCCAAACTATTTTTGGATAATTTTATACTTTATTTATTATAAAATAAATAACTTATTTTTATCTAATTAATTAATTCGTAATTAATTAACTAGATTATTTTCTCCAAAATTAGACTTTCTTTTTAATTCAAAATTAAACCAAAGTCTATTAAATAATTAACTAATTAATTATTTAATATGTATATAATATATATATACACACACGTGTGTGACACGTGTCACAGTGACACGTGTCACTCACGTGAGCCACACGTGTGACTTCACACGTGTGGAACCCTCTTGGCCCGATTAACTCGTTTAATCATTTTCAAGCCTCAACTCATGTAACCAAGTTGTTGTGTGTGACCCTCTAGGTTCTCAATTCAATTAGCAGTGACCCTAATTAATTAATTCACTAATTAATTAATCAGTCCACAGATTAAACGACCATAGTCTAGCAACAGGTGTTTAACCCCTAGCTGAATTGGAATGTTCGGATTCGATAGAACCTTTAAGTCATTGATTCATGTGAGATACAATCCTCCTACTTACTATCTCTCAACCAAGATCTAGGGCAAGGGAATAATCAGAACCCTAATAATCCGGTCTTAAAGCTAAGTGCATTTCATATCCATTTGATCTCAATCCAAGAAACCCTTTTCTTGATGTCTTGATCTACTGCCTTGGCCAAGGACTCCATATGGCATATGAATGACTTACACAATAAAAGATCACCTTGCAAATGCAAGTGTAGGTCCTTTCTTGATTCTCATTCACTTTCATGAGTCACTTGTGCAGCCCCAGCATAAGCCTTGAATCAGCTGTCTAAGGCGACACCCTTTAAAGCTTATACCTAAGACTACAGAGTTAACTCATAAAGTGACAAGGAACCTCAAGTCTAAGGATCAATTAATCACATCAATGACTCGTGAGATATTTCCTAATCTGGAAGTTTCCATTTCCTGAAATAGAAACTTCCTTTCCCATTTAGGAATGTTCTCACACGGGGCACCTCAGTGAACTTACTTATTAAAGTAAGCACCCTCATGTATCACGCACGTATCAACTATACACTTTGCACCTCCATGAAACAAGGTGGTCCTTCTTAAAGGCGTGATCCCACAAGCAAGCCTTAGAGGAGTCAGGTTGACACTCCCACTGTCTGTAGGACTCATCGGCTTGGAGTATTTTACTAATCATGACTTATGTGATATAGGGCTCGTTTCATGAACCATTTCTCCTAAATGGTAGAGTCCTAAAGTCATCAGGATTAGGGGAGTTCTCATACATGCACAACTAAAGTAAACGCATACCAAACAAGAGCATATAAAGAAGTGTTGCCTCAATTCGTTATTTTATTCAAAGATTGTCTGTGATTACAATAAGGAAAAGCACAAAGCGGATACTCAATCGGCTTTCTAGGGCACTATTCCTAACATTTATAGGTGGTGATTTAGGACATAAAAGGAATGATGGAAATTACTAGGATCACGTAACCTCTGGAGATAAGGAAATGTGTAGGAATTCTTATCCTGGGATGATTAACTGCCTTATCTTTCAAAACATGATGTAAGATATGATTTAGGGTAGTGATGTAATAATTAGATAAATAAAATGTTATAAACATTTAAATTAGAAATCTTTATAATACATGCCACGGTTGGAATTTGGGGTTGACTAAGATATCAAAGTTCATGAAATAAATCAAGGATCATTTTGACTGTAATATTGAATATCAAAAAGTGAACGGATAAAAAGTCGTTTTATGCCGCGGATAGTAATTATGGTTTCGAAGCAATTTTTGATATAAACGGAGTTAGGATGAAAATTAGGGTTCACGGATGATTTCAAAATTCATGAAATAATTTAACGATTCGTTTGACTATAATATTGGATATGAAAAAGTGTCTCGAGCGAAAACCTAATTTTTATAATGAATAGTGATTTTGGGCAAAATGGTAATTTTGGCATAAAAGTTTCGAAAATGGTTTCGGGTCATAGAAAGCAAGTATAGGCTTTATAAAAATATAAGTTTCAAACTTCTATGATTCTACGAGTGAAAAGATGAAATATCGGCTCGGTGGATGAATAGTGATACGAGATTTGAAATATAAAAAAAATTCCAAAATTAAAAATATAGCGTATAAAAATATATAAATCATATAGAAATGCAATGCATGTGAAAAATTAAATGGATCGAAATTTATAAACGCTTTCTTTACGCCCTTATCTTACCATTCTCAACTTGGCCCTGATCTGGGCTGTCACAATTCTAAACTCAAAGAGGTTTCTACAGTTAAAATTTCAGGCCGATCGGAGCTTAAGTGAAGGGTCAACAGAACGAAACAATGACAAACACCAAACAAGGGAGGATTCACGGCCTTGGATTTTTACTTCACAAAAAACCACGGCCATGGGACGACCTCCAGATTTCTGGACACAATTCCATGGCCATGGATTGGATCCATCTACTGTAGCAAAACTCATCAGCAATGATGCCCAAGTAAGAAGATAACAAAAGGGCAAGCAAACGCACTCCAAATCCATCTAAATTCAAGGTATAAACTCATACACACATGCTCTAACACATATCTCAACATTAAGACATGAAAAGAGCTAGAAACCAAGTTGTCATTTTCATTGTCTTCAAACTCCATTAATGTAGTTTCATAAAATATTCAACTAACACCCGAAATTCCATCATGAATGCATCAAAGGAGCTCAAAGAAACATCATATATCAATCTTCGATCAAATATTTCAAGAATGAAAGCATGAGATCAAATTTTCATATATTCACACTATTCATCATTTTCTCCAAGCTCAAGGAATCAAGCATTTTATAACAATATTTAATCAAATAGAAATGAAGCTTAAGATGAGAGGAATTCATAACTTACCTCGGATCGTTGATAGGATGAGAGGCGAAGACGGAATTTGAGCTCAAAGGTGTGAAATGGGAAAATCCTTATTTCCTTCATTTTTCTCTTGTGGATCGATGAAATAAAGAATGAGGGAAAGAGATAGTGGGTTGGTCAGTTTTTAGGGAAAGAAAAGGCAAGAAAACTGGTTCGGTTCAGTTCAAAAAGTGTTCAGTTCAAGGTTCGGTCCGTTCGGATCGGATCTTAAAGTGTAGGGGGTTCAAACAGCTTTAGAAAAATATGAGGCTTATTCTGTTGGATCCGAATCATCAAAATGAATCCAATGGTGAAGTCAAAATTTGAATCCAAATTCTCAAGTTCAAGTTAGCCGAAGAATGGCTCAAAAATCCTAATTACAATTAGGTCCCTAAACTGAGAAAAAACGGACATTCGTGCCCAAACACATTATAATTAAATTCTAAAGTAATACACAACTTGAAATGAGGCTCACGTAGGTAAGCAACATCATATAATTCACATTATTTAAATTAAAATATGAGAATACGTAATTAAACTCACACGTAGCGTCATACCTGGCTTGTCGGAAGAACGAGTTGTCACAGGAAAGGGGTTTCAAATCAAGAATCGGAGCTTTAACAACCAAAGGGAGAGGAATGGTTTTACCATGTCCCAATTTCTCAAAATTATACCTTCGATGGAAAGGAATGAATGGATTGGTTCCCAAAGACTTGGCAAAAACGACAAGCTCCTCAAGGATGTCTTCATCTTCCAAAATCTCCCCCGTGCCTTATAAGCAAAGCTCCAATGGGTTTTTGTTGTGTATTCCAATCGAATGGTGCTCTTCATTCACTTCCACACAAAGGCATTTTTCCTCAATTGTCGCGCCTTTGATAGCCTTGAAAAAGTTGAACTCGACTTTCTCCTTACCAACTCGGAGTGTGAGTAGACCATTCTTTACATCGATTAAGGCACCGGCGGTTGCCAAGAAGGGTAGTCCCAAGATAAATGGCACATCCTTATCCTCCTCCATCTTTAGCACGATAAAGTCCATTGGCAAGTAGAATTTTTCCACTCTAATCAGGTCATTCTCAAGTATGCTGGTATGGTACTTGACCGAACGATCGACAAGTTGCAACGAGATGGTTGTAGACTTCAAAGCTTCTAATCCCAAGTGCCTACAAATGGATAAGGGCATTAGACTTTCACTTGTACCAAGATCACATAATACGTGATCAAAATTCAAATTGCCAATAGTGCAAGGAATAGTAAAACTCCCTGGATGTTTGAGTTTTGGTGGAAGTTTGTGTTGAAGAATGCACTACACTCTTTTGTGAGTGCAATGGTGGCATACTCCTCAAGTCTTCGTTTGTTGGAGAGAATTTCTTTCAAAAACTTCACGTACGTGGGCATTTGTGCCAATGCCTCGGCAATGGAATATTGATGTGTAGCTCCTTGAAAATATTCTAAAACTTCTTGAATTGTTTCTCCGACTTTTGCTTTTGGAGTCTTTGAGGAAACAGCACCGGAGGCATGTATGGTTTGGGTGGAATGTAGATCTTTGGTTTAGAAGCAGGCTCGTTATTTGTTTCTTGCTTCTAATCTACCCCCTTTTGCACTTCATCACCCTTTTCCACTGTTTTCTCTTTTTCATTCTTTCTCTCACGTTCAACTTCTTCCACTCTCGTCTCTTCTTCAACCACTTTCTCTTTTCCTTTCTCTTGTTTTTACTCTTCTCCTCCATTCTTTTCACTCCCACTCAGTTCGGGCTCATACCATGAAGGCATCGGGGGCTCATCATAAGCTTCTCCACTCTGTAGCATTATAGCTTTGAAATTTTCTTTCAGATTCGTCTCCGTATTACTAGGGAGCATGCCTTGTGGCCTTAGGTTTAGAGCATTTGCAATTTGCCCTATTTATATTTCCATGTTCTGGTTTTGTGTGGCCACTTGCTCAACTTGTGTCTCTAGCTTTTGAAAGAGGTCCGAGGATACGAAAATGAATTTCTCGAGGGCTATCTCCCACCCTTGTTTTTACTTGGTTTATTGAGTCGGTTGAGGTTGTGGGGGTGGTATTTGGTATTGTGGAGTATGAGGTTGGCAATGATTTTGTTGTGGAAAGAGAGGTGGCTGTTGAAAGTTCCCCATGTGTCTAGGTTGAAATTGTGGTCTCGGGATATTTGAAATAGTGTTGTTGTTTGACCACGATAAGTGGGGGTGATCTTCTCTGAGGATTGTAGGTATTAAAAAAAGGATTTTTCAGAGGCCTTGGGTGGTTCAAAGCATTAACTTGCTCGGGCACCGAACAGGATGTAGATGAGCTCATTTGAGATGAATATGGGCAAGAAAAAAATCCGTGTGGCCCGCCATACATTTCACAAGGGCTTGGAGAGAATGACGGTAGTGATTGATTTAACACGGCATGCATGGCGAATTGATCAAACTTCTTCGATAATGCTTCAAATTTGGCATTCATCGCCATATATTCATCCACATACATTACACCGGGCGTTGAAGTTCTGGGTTTTGGACCCTGGTATAGCATTCATTTCCAATGACCACGAGTCATTTGTCGCCATTTTATCAAGCAACCTGATGGCATCTTGCTTGTATAGCCCCGTTAAAGCTCCATTCATTGCGGCATCAATCATCAACTTTAAGTTGTGGGAGATACCACCATAGAATGTCTGAATGATTTGCCAATTGGGGCAACCGTAATGAGGGCATCGTCTTTGCAACTCTTTATATCTCTCCTAAGCTTCATATAAGCTCTCCCCTTCATATTGATGGAAAGATGTGATTTCATTGCGGTATTTCATTGTCAATGAGTGAGAGAAGTACTTGTCTAGAAAGGCTTGAGAAAGAAGCGCCCATGTCCCCTTCGTTTCACTCGAAAATACGATAAGCCATGCCTTAGCATTATCTCTAAGTGAGAAAGGGAATAATCTCGTCCATATGGCATCATCCGTATCATTGTTGAGCTTGAATGTATCACACACTTCAAGGAACCAGTTTACGTACGCAATTGGATCCTCCGTCGAGAGTCCGTCGAATTGGTTCTATTGCAATAGACTAATCTTTGATGCCTTAATTTCAAAATTATTAGCCATTATAACAAGTTGTTCTGAATATTCTCCATGCTCGGCATAGCGTAATCTCATAACGCTCATTGTAGCGGCTCTCCATTACCCCTATTACCTCTCTCTTCGTTCCTATTTCCTTCATTATGCGCTATAGGAAATGGAACGTGTTGATCAAACTTGTGTCTCTTTTCTCTTAATTCGTAAAGCCCGGAGCTTCTTTTCGACTTCGGGATAATGCTTGATATTCTCCTAACTCCGAGTTCTCGCGTAAACACCTACAAGAGACAAGAACAAGTATCAAATACAATAAAAGAAGAGTCCAATTCACTAACTAATCACACTTAGCAAGAGTAATTTCAAATGCCTTCCCCAGCAATGGCGGTAAAAACTTGTTGGTTAGTTTTAATAAAGCCCAAGTGCAGCATTAAAGAGTCAATTTAGCATAAGGGGTCGAACCACAAGAAAGGGGAAATTAAAGTCAATTTTCGTGTGGTTTCTCTAGTTTATAGACCTAAACCAATTAAAGGAAAACTCGTAACTAAGGAATAAACTAACAAGTAACAAACACTTAAGTAATAACTAGATTAGAGAAAGCAATTAAAAGTGAAATAAATGAAGGCTCAAGTAAACAACTAGATCAAGTTACTCAAATAAAACTCAACGGATTAAGATGACTAGGGGATAATGCTTGTATGAGCCAAATAAACGACTAATACCCAATCAACTAGAGTGATTTTTACTATCCAACCGCTAAGGTATATTTAAGCTTCTTTCAAAGTAAAAAACGTGCATTCAAGTACGATCGACGTTTCTCTCGTGATCATCAATTCAATACTTAAACCAAATTAATAAAGTTGGGGCAATCAAATAAAAGCGGCTTGGCATTGTTAATTGATTGCTAAATAGCTTAATTCCAATTTAAATCTCTTTAAAAGTGGTAATTAAGTGTTAGGAAAAATTACCCAACCACTAGTTAATCTTTCAATTCACAAGTGGTTTTAAGAACAAAATTAAGTTGGTCAAACTCAAAATTGTAGTAATAGAACATTTTCCAAACATAAAAATCAATTCTAGTCTCTTGGGCATTTCATCAAACGCCTAGCCCACACTATTCATCATCCCCTTAGCCCTAAGGAATTAACTACTCATCTTCAACAATTTAAGCATGAGATATAAGGAAATCAATATAAATGCATTCGAATTCATTAAATTCGAATCAATTCCAAGCATTCAAGTCTAGACATAGCCAATTCCCAACTCAAAATACATTGTTTTCAACAAGGAAATGAAATAGACTAACTACTCAAGACAAATGAGTAAAATAGTAGGCTAAGTAAGAGAAATTTGATACTAAAGAGCTCCAATCTTCATTTTCAAAGCTCAGGCAAGAAAATGGTGTCTCCAAGCCTCCCCAAGAGATCTCCTCTTGATTAGGTTGAAGAATAAATGAATAAATATTGACAATTCTCGGAAATAAGGCCTAAAGAAGCAAAAACCACCCTAACGCCTATTAGGGTGGAAAGCGTGAACACGTTTTCTAGAATGGTGTAATGGCCATTACAAATCTGTAAGGAATGGGGGTCTAACGGCTGTTACAATACCCCCTCAGTTCTGCCTCAACTAACAGGCATTAGCCCGTTTATGCATGAGAAGGGCCAACGCTCGTTATGTGCTCCAGCCAACTCTGTACTGGCTAATGACCGTTAGTCGATTTTATCGTCTCCAGGGCTAACAGTTGTTAGCCCTTCCAGAAAAGTGCAATTTCATCCGATTTTGCTTTATTTCTTCGTTTTCTGTCTCTGACGTACGAGGTACCTAAAATGGAGCAATTAACAAACATAAGCACATAAAATGGCATATAATATAAGCATAATACGGCCTAAATGGAAACGAAATCCACACTTAACATTGCTCAAAATTAACATTCCATTGTCACTCATGTGACCAAGTTGTAAGTGCTACAACAGAGACTGATTCTGATTACTACTATTTGAAGCAACAGCAGCTTCCCCTTCAACCTGCTCCCCTGAAGCAAATACAGTCTAAATTCCATCTTACCCTTCAAGAGTACCATAAAGCCCTTACACACTTTAATAGTTCCATTTTCTAAATGGAACTTAAATCCCTGATCTTCCAGAGTCAAAAGAGAAATCAAATTCTTCGTTATCTAAGGAACATGCCAACACTCAATGCTTCTAACAACACTATCAAACATTCTTAATCTGATGTGTCCAATTCCTTCTATGGGTAATAAGTTATTACTACCCAAATAAATAGCCTCACTCATTTGTTTGTAAGTTGCAAACCACTATTTGTGAGGACACATATGAAAAGTTGCACCAGAATCAAGAACCCCAGAGTTCTGCCCATGATTTGAACTCACAGACAATACCACTCCGGTAGCATCACTGTTGTCAGAATCAATATTAACAAAATTCTCCTCCTTCTATTTTCCCTTATTCTCCTTCAACTTAGGACAATCTCTCCTATGGTAACTCGACTCTCCACACTTAAAACAATGTAGCTTCTTTATTTTAAACTTCAATATAGCCTTAGATTTCACCCTGAAACACTCTCTCATATGTGTTCTTCCCCTACTCTCCAAACTCTCACCTTCTGTTTTATTTTCTGAAAATCTCTTTTTCAACTCTTTTGACTTTAGATTATATCTGACATCATTCAATGAAATACTATCTTTCCCATATAACAGAGTATCAACAAAAGTCTTGTAAGATGGTGGCAAACGAGCATAACACAATCAAGGCTTTATCCTCATTATCAATTACGATATCAATATTCATCAGGTCCATGATTATCGGATTAAATTCATCAAGGTAATTGTACCTTCATTCATTCGGAGATTATACAGTCTCTTTTTCAGGTATAGGCGATTTGTCAGCATTCGACAAAATACAATTCCTCCATCTTCTTCCATGCCTTTGTTGTCGAATCTTCAGCTGCAATCTCGCGAAGAACTCTGTCAGTGACGCTTAAGAAAATCGCACTTAATTTCATCTCCTTCAACTCAGATTTCTCCGCTTCCTTCGTATTTTCAGGAACCTTCTCTTCAATTGTCTTCCATAATCCTTGTAAAATCAGAGATGATCTCATTCTAATCTTCCAGAAACTGAAACTAGATCCCCCATAAAATTTCTCGACTTCGTACTTTGCAGAAGATGAAGATGTCATCTTAACCCTAGGTTACGTGCAAAATAACAACTCTTAATACCAATTGTTAGAAAACAACGTGAGACAATCTACCTTGTATAAACATACTCAAAGCACGAAACAGGAAAAACTACACAAGATTTAAGGAGGTTCGGCAAAGCCTACGTCCTCGGGCAATAACAAAGAGAGTTTTTAATTATTAAAAAAAAATGATACAAAGTACGTTATATCCAAACTATGTTTCTTCCAAACTAATAAACCCCTTGTATGTCCCAACCCAACAAGAATACAATTTTGAAGTCCGTAACCCAACACTAATTTTATATTCTCCTTTTTGGATCTCACCATGAATTTATCTGGTCCGGATACAATTTGGATCCACCACAAAATTCAAGACAAAAAACTAACATATCCAAATAGGACACATATTTTTTGTAATTCTACGCAAATTTAGATAGGGCGAAATGCGAAATCAACATCACAAGATTAATGATATTTTCTAAGTGTTTTGTGCTACTTGAATTGGTACTTCAAATTATGCTTGCCCGTTTTATCAAAAAAAAAAAAAAAAACGCATTGATTAAATCTATTCTTGACGTATCAATATTTTAATACACTAATATATTATTGATTATATTGATATAATGCTAAATACCTACAGTTTAACGCATCAGTTGCATATTCGAATTTAGTAAATGATAGTTGCAATTACGAGATATTAACCCTTAGGAACGACGAATATAATTATATAAAATACGACCATAAGTAATAAAATTATTTATTAAAATTGACCTTATGGAAAAACATAAAAAGGGAAAAAAAATAAAAGACAAAAGCCACAATTGACGAGCTGAACAAAAATATTTCAGCCAAGCATGATATTAAAACTACTAAAAACATACATAATATCTAAAAAAAATTAGCAAATTAATTAAGAAATAAAATTCATTATTTAACATAACAATTAGCTAATCATGCATGATTCATATCTACGTCTCCGGCCCCGGCTCTTCAGGCGTTGGTTCTGCTTCTGCCGGCGGCTTTTCGGGCTCGTCTGCCGGTGGCGCTGGTTCAGCTGGCGGCGTTGCTTCTGTTGCTTCGTTGGATTGAGAGGGTTCGGTGAGATCCAGATCGATTGATTCGGAACTTTGTTTTCTGAGAGAAGTAGCTTTGGTGAGATGAGTGTAGCTGCCCTTCTCCTTGAAGAGCTGAGCAAAGTGGGGTTTGCAGTAGAGGATCCCATCCAATGCAGCGTAAGACGACGTTGTGAGGTTGCAACCTCCATGGGCGCATCTGAAGCAGGATTTGTGGTAGAATTCACCCTCCACTGTTACCTGTTTTACAAAAGGTTGTAATTATATTTATTTTCTGAAGAAGTATTGATTTGTTTGAGCTCGGTTTAAGAAAATGTCTGGCTATCTTAACATGTTGTTACAGTAATAAGAAATAGGGTTTTATTAGGGTTTTCTTTATTATTCTTTTTCAGGAGCTAGGGATCTTGTGATATTGCTATTGAGTACGAAAAACATCATGTTATAATGTATCATGAAAATTCTTTGAATAACAAAATTAACGCATATCTGCTGCTATACACATTAGAGTTTTGAATTTTTTATTTGAATTACGCAATTTAATTTCTATTTTACCCATAGATACACGTCAAGTGTACTGATATATAAGTATCTTGATAATTAAACATAACTCAAGAATTTTTGGTGCAATAAACCCGTACAAAAAAATAACAAAAAGAAACTTGAATTTATTAAAATAAAGTTTTCTTGGTTATATTTTGTATTACATAGATTTGATAATTTGGCAAAACTCAGGATATTGACAATAAACTCATAATAAACGATACTGATAACAATAAAGAAAGTGATATATATTTTTATGCATAATTAATTCTAAATATATATGGTCTTTCTCTTTTAATAAGACAATATTAATCCCGAAATCAAGAACCCAATCAATTAATTTAAACATAAATATAATTTCTGGCATTTATCTTAATTAAGCAGATTGATTACCTTCTCCAATGGGTAGACAGTCTTCTTGCAGACTGCGCATTTGTCCTGGGTTCCAGAGAAAAGAGTCGACACTTTGCTAGGCGCCCGATTCTGCAATTACATTAAATTGAATATATCTTGATACATATATTCCCGAAGTTTTATTAATTTCATGTTAATTTAAGAAGGAAATATATACATATATGATGAAATAAATATATATATTAGATTAATTATTTAGCTAGGGAATAGTTTGTGTACCAGTTCGCCTGGCTTCAAAGCTGACAAATTATAAATGAAAATCATTAATTAAAAATATGAGATAAATATATGATTAATTTAGACATTAATGAGCTTAGGAAATTAGGTAGCTCACATGAGTGGAACTTCTTAGTAGTGAAGCTTCCAGTTTCTCTGAAAAGTTGTTCAAAATGGGGCTTGCAGTATAGTTTCCCATCCACAGCAGAGTAGTTGCTCAACTGGACCCCCAACAAAAATGTAAAAATATAAACAATTTTGTGGTTTCTTTAATTGTTATATAAAATTCTATAATTTTCTAGTTGGCAATGATAATCATGCATGCATTTTCAGATAACATATAAACAAGATTCTCCTAACGAATTAAAGAACGTATGACTCTCTCTTTTTAAAGCTACTCGTTCATTTTAGTGAGTCAAAACTATGCTTCATCGAAACGACACAGTAAAACGATATTTTTAGAAGTATCCGTGTATTATAGATCGAAAGTTTTTTGTTATCACTGCAGCTAACATGTTAGTAATGTCATCTCTTTAATTCATTCTGCTCCTAAATTGAAGCCTAAATACTTTCATAGTTCCCAACTTCTTATTTGTATAATTTCTCAGTTCTTCGAGAAGGTATTGTTAGCAGTTTGTGGTCCGTTGGGATTCCTAACTGCATAAGGATAATATTTGTTTATTAATATTATAATTCTCACTATTTATGACGTAATAAAAGGAGACCCACTAACCAAGTAACTCCTACTATTCTAGAATTATCGGGAGATAACCACTAAAGAAAACCGCTAAAGTAATATTTAACTGATGGAGTTACGTATATAAAAGATTACAGAATCCCTAAGGTCCCTAAGCACAAAATACACATACAGAACCAATCCATCAGGTTGTGAGGGTCGGTGCTTAGAAGAACCTTACGGAGAAAAGAAGGACTAGAAGAAGAAGAATTCTACTTGGAAGGGCTAGAAGAACTCAAGAGGAAAAGAGGGCTTGAAGTTCGTAGTCTTTCAATTGGCAAAATTAAGAGCAATGGCTGGAGGTATTTCGATTCCTATATTCCGCTGCGTTAAATTCATAATAAAGTTTTTTATGAATTGTTAAAGTTATGCTTACATGTGGTATCAGAGCATACCATATATCTCTGCCTTGCTAATTACGTTTTGCCTGAGTTTTAAAATCCGTGAATTAATGTATATGCCGAAGTATGATTTATACATATCTATCTGTTTGTTCACGGATGAATCTTATTGCCTGATTAATTGGTGGAGCAATACAATTTATGTGTTTGCCGATTTTTGTTTGGAGACGACACTTTGGCCGAGAAACAATCACTGACTTGTGCCTTTACAATTCCTATTTTGTGCATTAATTGGTTGATTGGTTCTTCACATAATAAGTGGCTAAAGATTATAAGGAGAATTTTGTGAAAAACAATTCTCTGTGGCATACGTAAGGTGTTTGCAATATATATGCAAATCTAAGTCCTTTTACATCTAGAATGATGGTGACTGATGACATATGCTTTTGGAAATTCATTTATTTGGAAATCTGTTGTTTGCATATGCATACAATTAAGGATTTTGTTGGAATACGTGAGTGATTCACTGCTCAAAATCATGGTTATGAATTAGAAGGCCTGTTACTTGGACAATCATAATTGTATGCGTCTATTTCCTAGCATTATGATGTCATGCGTATGCCTAAGGAGATTTATTATTTAGCATATTTGGGTATGCAATTGAGGTTCTGTTGCTGCGTACGAGAAAATTTTATTTTACCGTAATATACATTTGGTATGTTACATTCAGAATGTGATTATATAAGGTTTTAAATAATCACGTATTAGAAGTACACTGATTAAAGTAAATGATCCCTTAAAGTTTAACATTGATCATTAATAATATGCATTAGACATTATTTTAGTGGTTCATATAATTTTATTTAATTGGAGATTAGCCACAGCAACTCTAATTAAATTTAATTATGTGATAAAGTAAAACCACATATGGTATTTTAAAATATCCAATATTTGTGCATATTTTAAGTTAATGATTTTTCAGCGATCAATTGAATTTTATTTTATTAAAGATTAGCCACAGCATCTTTAATCGAATAAAATTTGTTTTTACGGATCAAATATGGTACTTCATTATGTTATTAGGATAAAATATTAGATGCCCTTTCACAATTACCCACAGGGTTGTGAAATTGAATTTAATATTTTTATCAAAGGGATAGAAATTATCTCAAGTTTCCTATATTTCTATCATTAAGTAATGAATCTTATTGAATTAAAAATTTAGCCCACAGGCAATTTTTATGTCACTTGGTTCATTTATTTATGGTTTGCATTGGTAAATCATAGTTAGTTTACTTGCCTCAATTTAGTTATTAAGCATGAATTTATATGATTTTGCAGTTAGAAAACCTGTGGGTATCTCTGATTTTAATATCGAAATCCCTGGATTAAATGGTGAGAATTATAAGATGTGGAAGGATGGGGTTCTCCTCCATTTAGGGTGTGTGGACATTGATTATGCTATTCGGAAAGACAAACCACATATCACTGAAACCAGCACTCAAGCAGAAAGAGCTCTTTATGAACAGTGGGAGCGGTCTAACCGACTCAGTGTCATGTTCATAAAGACTAAAATTCCTGCTGGAATTCGTGGTTCTGTGGAAAAGCATGACGATGTCCGGGCATTACTGAAGGCACTGGATGAACAGTTTGAGACTTCAGATAAGGCACTTGCCAGCACCTTGATAATGAAATTCTCAAACTTAAGACTCACCGGAGTTAAAGGTGTGCGTGACCACATCAATAAGATGAGGGATATAGCAGCTCAGTTGAAGAATCTTGAGGTTGATATGTCTGAAACTTTCCTTGTGCACTACATACTGAACACCCTTCCTAATCAGTACGGCCCATTTAAGATCTCTTACAACACACATAAGGAAAAATGGTCAATTAATGAACTTATGGCCATGTGTGTTCAAGAGGAGGGACGATTGGTTATGGAAATGGGAGAGAGTGCATTCGTGACCACCCAAGGAAAAAGGACTTCTCATGCCAAGTATAAGGGGAAGGAGAAATTACTTCCTAATGCTGATATCAAGAAGGAATCCAAGTGTTTCTTCTGTAAAAAGAAGGGACACATAAAGAAGGATTGCACCAAGTATAAGAAATGGCTTGAGAATAAAGGTAATTTAACCTCATTTGTCACGTATGAAGCAAATATGGTTGATGTTAATTGTAACACATGGTGGATTGATTCTGGTTCTACAATCCATGTCTCAAATTCCTTGCAGGGATTAACCAACCTGCGAAAACCAGTAGGAAGTGAACGATGCATCTATTCGGGAAACAAGATGCAGTCACATGTGGAAGCTATTGGAACATGCAATTTAGTTCTTAAGAGTGGTTTTGTTTTGACTTTAGAAAAGACTTTTTACATTCCTAGTTTTTCTAGAAATTTAATTTCAGTTTCAAGACTTGTCCCTTTGGGATACTCCTTTAATTTTACAAACTCTTGTTTTAATTTGTCTTATGAATCTGAAATCGTTGGACAAGGAATGTTATGTGATGGTCTTTATTCCCTTGATTTGCAAAATGATACCACTCATAATGTTATGCATGTTCAAGCTGGTATTAAGAGATGTGTTACAAATGAAAATTCTTCTGTTTTATGGCACCGGAGATTGGGACATATCTCCATTGATCGAATTAAGAGATTAGTAAATGATGGGGTACTTAGTACTTTAGATTTTACTGATCTTGATACTTGTATAGACTGCATAAAGGGCAAGCAGACTAATAAGTCAAAGAAAGGTGCTAAAAGAAGTACAACCATATTAGAAATCATACATACGGATATATGTTGTCCAGATATGGACGCATATGGTCAGAAATACTTTATCTCCTTCATTGATGACTACTCACGATATATGCACCTCTACATGCTTCACCACAAAAGTGAAGCATTAGAAGCCTTTAAGGTTTATAAGGCTGAAGTAGAGAAGCAATGCAGTAAGCAAATAAAGATAGTGAGGTCTGATAGAGGTGGTGAGTACTATGGTAGATACACTGAAGATGGACAAGCTCAAGGTCCATTTGCGAAGTTTCTTCAAGAAAATGGGATTGTTGCCCAATACACTATGCCTGGTTCTCCAGACCAAAATGGTGTAGTAGAAAGAAGAAACCGAACTTTAATGGACATGGTACGTAGTATGCTTAGTGGTTCTAAGCTACCTAAGTCTTTATGAATTGAAGCTCTCAAAACGGCAGTGTATGTATTGAATCGAGTTCCAACTAAGGCTGTTTCTAAAACACCATTTGAGTTATTCAAGGGTTGGAAACCGAGCTTAAGACATACACGAGTATGGGGATGCCCATCTGAAGTGAGAGTTTATAATCCTCAAGAAAAGAAACTTGATCCAAGGACCATTAGTGGGTATTTCGTTGGATATGCTGAAAGGTCTAAAGGATACAAGTTTTATTGTCCATCTCATAGCACTAGATTTGTGGAATCAAGAAATGCAAAATTTCTTGAGAATGACTTGATCAGTGGGAGTGATCAATTGCAGGATTTTATTTCTGTAAGGGATCAACCTTCTACTTCAAGTGATAGATTAGTTGTTATTCATAACACCCCTCAGGTACAATTGGGTGTCGAAGAACAACATAATGAAGATCCACATATTGCTGAGGATACTCAAGTAGATCAAATTGTTCAAGAAACTCCACAAGTTATTGAACAACAGGTAGAGCAGCATGATCTTAATGAGAATGTTGGTCAAGCCTTACGGCGATCCACTAGAGAAAGGAAATCAGCACTCCCTAGTGAGTATGTTGTGTATTTACAAGAATCTGACTATGATGTTGGAGCTGAAAGTGATCCCGAGTCCTTTTCACAAGCTATGAGTTGTAATGAGTCAGAATTATGGTACAATGCTATGATGGATGAGATGAACTCTATGAAATGTAATGAAGTCTGGGATCTTGTCAAGTTGCCTGACGGTGTAAAACCCATTGGTTGTAAATGGGTGTTTAAAACCAAGAGAGATTCATTAGGCAACATTGAGAGATATAAGGCTAGACTTGTTGCGAAGGGGTTCACTCAAAGAGAAGGAATTGATTATTCAGAGACATTTAGTCCTGTTTCTAAGAAAGATTCCTTACGTATTATATTAGCATTAGTAGCCCAATTCGACCTTGAATTGCAACAAATGGATGTGAAAACGGCGTTCCTGAATGGTGATCTAGAGGAAGAGGTTTACATGAAACAACCTGAAGGATTCTCCTCTAGTGATGGTGAGCAATTGGTGTGTAAGTTGAAAAAGTCCATATATGGATTGAAACAAGCCTCCCGATAATGGTATTTAAAATTTCATGATGTTATCTCTTCATTTGGTTTTGTTGAGAACATAAAGGATGAATGTATATACCGTAAGGTTAGTGGGAGTAAAATTTGTTTCCTTATCTTATATGTGGATGATATCTTGCTTGCTACCAATGATAAGGGGATGCTATATGAAGTGAAACAATTTCTTTCTAAAAATTTTGAGATGAAGGACATGGGCGAGGCATCTTATGTCATTGGCATTAAGATCCATCGAGATAGACATAAGGGAATTTTAGGTTTATCTCAAGAAGCCTATATCAACAAAATTTTAGAAAGATTTCGGATGAAAGATTGTTCGTCAAGTATAGCTCCCATAGTGAAGGGTGACAGATTCAATTTGAATCAGTGCCCGAAGAACGATCTTGAGAGGGAACAAATGAAAAACATTCCTTATGCTTCTGTTGTTGGAAGCTTGATGTATGCTCAGGTCTGTACAAGACCTGACATTGCATTTGCAGTTGGAATGTTAGGGAGATATCAGAGTAACCCAGGAATTGACCACTGGAAAGCTGCAAAGAAAGCCTTGAGGTATATTCAAGGGACTAAGGATTACATGCTTACATATAAGCGATCAGACAATTTGGAGGTGATTGGGTACTCCGATTCAGACTTTGCTGGCTGCGTTGACTCTCGTAGGTCAACATCAGGATACATTTTTATGCTTGCCGGTGGAGCTGTATCATGGAGGAGTGCAAAGCAAACCCTAACTGCTACTTCCACTATGGAGGCTGAGCTCGTTTCATGTTTTGAGGCTACCTCACAAGGATTGTAGTTAAAGAGTTTCATTTTTGAGCTTGGAATTGTGGATTCAATTTTCAGGCCAATAAAGATACATTGTGACAATTCAGCTGCTGTTTTCATGGCTAAGAATAACAGAAGTGGTAGTCGAAGTAAGCATATTGACACCAAGTATCTAGCCATAAGGGAACGTGTCAAGAATAAAGAAGTGGTCATTGAACACATTAGCACTGAATTGATGTTAGCTGATCCTTTGACTAAAGGCATGCCACCATATAAATTTAAGGATCATGTGGGCAGTATGGGACTTGTTTCTCATGTGTAAAGTTTCGTTATTGGACGAATGTTGTGAAACTCTGAATTTATGGATATTTCTCATGTTTTATGGATATGTGCACATTTATGTTGTTTTGAGAAATATCAATACGGTTTGGACCTCGAATGAACATAAGGTTTATTCATAAAGATTATGCGGTAAAGTTGAAACCACAATGCATTGTAATACATGGAAGATACTACTCGTCCATAAGGGGAACTATCGCCATGATTCGTGTATTGTGTTTTCTAAAGTTTGGGTAAATGTGGGTTTACGGACCAAGTGGGAGAATGTTAGCAGTTTGTGGTCCGTTGGGATTCCTAACTGCATAAGGATAATATTTGTTTATTAATATTATAATTCTCACTATTTATGACGTAATAAAAGGAGACCCACTAACCAAGTAACTCCCACTATTCTAGAATTATCAGGAGATAACCACTAAAGAAAACCGCTAAAGTAATACTTAACTGATGGAGTTACGTATATAAAAGATTACAGAATCTCTAAGGTCCCTAAGCACAAAATACACATACAGAACCAATCCATCAGGTTGTGAGGGTCGGTGCTTAGAAGAACCTTACGGAGAAAAGAAGGACTAGAAGAAGAAGAATTCTACTTGGAAGGGCTAGAAGAACTCAAGAGGAAAAGAGGGCTTGAAGTTCGTAGTCTTTCAATTGGCAAAATTAAGAGCAATGGCTGGAGGTATTTCGATTCCTATATTCCGCTGCGTTAAATTCATAATAAAGTTTTTTATGAATTGTTAAAGTTATGCTTACAGGTATATGTATAAATGGGAGGACAAATTTATTTGAACTAAAAAAGATAAAGTTATGCGTAGATTTGGGAGAGAGAACAAATATATGAATAAAACACAAGGTTACGCATATTAATCGAAAAATAACGTGTTATATATTCGTTGATTATTGTGCATTTTATCGATAACTAAATAAATAATCATTATAATTTAGTTAAAAAGTGTTTGATATAGGAGATGAATTCGTAAACTTAATCTTGTCAACCCATAAACCATTTCAAAGATAACTTTTTCAGTTTGGTGAGATTTAGTCTTCACCTTTTGGGATGCGATTAAAAATTCGGTATCATCCAATAAAGAGTAATGAATAGTATTGAATCAAGAGATTAAGTGTTATAAATTTATTATACAAAAAAATTAATCTTGATATCAAGCGTACTATTGAAACCCATCAACCAACCTAATTAAATCTAATTTGGCATATCAACGGCTCCCTTATACGTATCGACCATTGTGGAACAGAAGAATACGAGAGAATACAAATTACTATGCAATAGATATAATAACAATCATACCGCAAGACGTCCATTGCAATGGCTGCATCTGAAACATGTATTGTGATATGGAACTCCATCTGCAGACACCATTTCAACAAAATATACAGTTTTATCGCACGCCTTGCATTTCTGAGTCGTCCCAAATTGAGCCATTTTCCCTCTAATTTGTTGTGATCCCTCTGAAAATTATTAATTTGGTAATATATACATAAAAATTAAAGAATGATTTGGGGGAGAATGAAGCTCAAAAGCAGCATTGAGTTAGTTTTATTCATGGGAGAGATGGAAAATAATGCTGGTTTTTAGACTAATATCGAGTTTTGAAGCATTTTTGTAAAGATTAAGGTACCAATCAAGTACTGGTGGATCAGGTGAATTCAGTCCCAAGTATTAAGGAGAGGGGACGGGAGAGCTCTTTTTGTTGAATATATTGCGTAACAACTATACGGTTATCCCTGTATATATTTGGAAATACAAAAAGGAAAAAATATAATTAAATAAGTAACTAAGTTTTAAATATTGATGACCTAGAATATTGGAGTTAGAGGAGAGAATAAAGATTGTAACCAGTGGAAATTAATGAAAGGCTTGGGAAGTTTTGTCACCTTATGAATAGTTATAAAATTGAATAATCAATTGAAATGGTATGTGAGAAAATATTTTGTTCATTTTTAATAATTAACTTCAATTGACACCATGAAGGCGTAAGATTCTCAGTTTTTATTAGGAGAATTGAAACCTCCGATTCATTGATATTTCTAACTATTTCGATATATTATGTCATATCGTATCGAACATTTATATCTAATATTGTGTATGATATTTTTCATGTGAAAATTTTAAAAAAACTAATCGTTATCTCCGTATTTATATCGTATCATGTGTTGGGTCCAGCTCAAACTTTATTGGCCCAAATAAAATTAAAGCTCATAGACCTTTTTTTTTTTTTTCTTTGAGAAACGTAATAGGGTTGGCTACCTATTAATTTTGTAGGGGGCTGATTGAGTTTCAGCAACTTTTGGTATGAGAAGGAAAAACTTTCAAGGCAGATTTTGGGTAGTTTTGAGGCGGCAACAACTTCATCAAGCGGACAATTGGGAGGTCATGTGTGGTCCGATTAAGCTAAACTTTGGATAGCAATATCGTAACACCTTGAACTTGAATGTGAACGGTGGAGAACGAGTTTGGAGCATTGTAAGTCAGCCTTTTGGCATGTGAATAGTAGCAAGAGTTTTCGACTTATTTTTTGTGTTCCTTTTCCTTTTGTGGTTCTAGTTTGTTTTTGGGCGAATCGGTTTGTTTCAAGTTTAATGTTAGTTGATAACTCGTTATTTCGTTATCTTTATAATTTAATTTTGTCCCGAATTGTGCTTGAATTGATATTATTTTAAAAGAAATTGATGCATTGTTATCTTTTTCTTAGAATCGGGGCTTGAAGGAGAAATTGACCTGAATTTAATCATTTTATAAAGAAATTCTCGTAAAGGGATTAACCATAGCGTGCGGGAGTTAGATAAAATTGGGAAGCAATGTGGGAATTATACATGTAAGCGGTCATGCAGGAAGTTGAAGAGTTATTTGGTTTAATTTGTGGAAGGTTGGATTGCATTTGTTGGAAATGGGCTAGTAGGTGGAGCATATCGGGGAACCAATTTGTTTTGAGTTGGGGCTGCCCATGTGTAATTAATTGGAGTGGGCATCATTTGGATTCTTGGTTAATTGCTAGTGGGTTGCTGGAACTTATTTGGAGAGAGTCCAAGTTGATTGGAAATTGTTGCATTGTGGAATTGGTGGAGCTAGAATGGGTCGTGCGTTTTGGAGAAGCCCAATTTGCTAGGCTTGATTAGTGGGCTGCACTTATGATTGGGAATTCATTGTGAAGGTCAAATTGTGGGTTATTTTCTGAACTTGGAGGACAAGTCACGTATCCCACTTGCATGAGAATTAGGAATCCAATTAGAAGGCAGCTTCTGGGTCTATTTATTAGAGGCTTTGGTTTGTTATTGAGGGGAATCACGTAACACAACTTTTGGGGAGCAGCAGTTCGAAGCCTTTGCGAGTAACATCGAGGAGCAGGACTTCATCACGAGTTCTTCGATCTTAGTTTAACTCTTTCTTTCGTTTTTAGTTTATTTATATTAAAGAATTCCTCAGTTATTGTTTTTATGGATTTTAGTAGCTAAACCTTTAATTATCTAGTTAGGAATTATAGATTTGATTTGAATATTGTGAGACCTAAACGTTTTTACTAATTCATGTTTATCAGGCATTTATCTTATCTCCGTGTTTCGTGTTTATTGTGATTAGGCAATTTCGGGATAGTGCACGATCTTTAGGTTGTTTAATTTGCATATAGTCATTCATGATGCTTGAAGTGTATGTAAAGTTGATTGATAAATTGTGGTAAATTAGTGACAGGGTTTTAGCGATAGAATTCCTCATTCACTATGAGATTTGATAATTTAATTTAAATCTTGTGTGTGTCACGACTTGGTTGATTAGGGTTTGTGTTTTTATGGTTCTTAATGCTTCGAATTCATTAAGTCCTGTCGAGTGTCTCGAGGGGTTGTGAATTTGTTAGGGAAGATAACTGTCGAGTGTCTCTAGGTTATCCAATTAATTAAGTAAAAACGAGGTTGAGTCGAGTGTCTCTATCAACTATAGCCAATCTGTCTGAGTAATTTGAATTCATCTTTGAGTCAATGATCAATATAACAATTCGAATCGAATATCCCTGGCTAGGTAATTTTCCCCTCTGATTGATTTAATCCTACGTGATCTTACTTGCTTAGTTTTAGTTAGCTTTTTAATTCTTGTTATTTATTTTAATCACATACTTAGGTTAGAATAATTCTAAAAACCCCATTTTAATTGTTACTTCTCGTGAATTCCTTGGAATTGTTAGAAATAAATCAACCAGTCTCTGTGGATCGACCCTATTTTGCACTATACTCTGTGTTTAGTTGTTAAATAGGAATCTTATTTATTTTTGACGGATTTGACACCTGTTAAATTTTGGCGCCGTTGCCGGGGACTGTGTTTCTAATCGATTTTATTTCTTTTCATGAACAGGAGTATTCGCGGGAAGGACGAAGCAATTTACGATCCAGAAATTGAGAAAACTGCTAGAAAAGAAGGCAAGAATCACACAAGAAACAAGCTGAGACATCAGATTTGGTCAAGGATGTAGAATCAGGAACTGAATCGGACAATTCGAGCGAAGGAAAGCCTGACTTGACCGTTGAGCGTGACCACGCCTTAACCATGGCGAACCCACGCAGAACCATGGAAGATCTGGCGCACCCCACCGCCACACAGCAGCCCCTCTGTATCACTTTTCCAGAGGTGGGTGCTGGTTTTGAGCTGAAGACGGGCACAATTCACCTACTTCCCGTCTCTCGCGGTTTGGAAAACGAAAACCCTCACCAACATCTAAGTAAGTTCCACACGGTTTGCTGCTCCACCAAGCCTCAAGGGGTTACCGAGGACCAAATCAAGCTCCGTGGTTTTTCGTTCTCTTTGCAAGATGCAGCGGAAAAATGGTTGTACTCTCTACCATCAGCAACCATTACTACTTGGCAGCAGATGCACGATAAATTCTTGGCCAGATTTTTCCCTGCTGATTGATACCTGGATCTCCTTCAGGAGATAATCACCATTAAGCAGAAGGAACATGAAGGCTTGCATGAGTATTGGGAACGATACCAGAATTTGCTTGCAATGTGCCCGCATCACAACCTACCGGAAAATTCATCATAACTTTTATAGGGGCCTGATGAGAAAAGGCAGTTGGATGCTTCGAGTGGAGGTTCCATTATGACCAAAACACCTGCAGAACTGGCGGAACTAATTAGCAGAATTTCTAGGGCCTCACAAAAATACTATGACATGTCCGACATGACAAGACAGGTAAAAGAGATAAGTTCTTCCTAGTTTGATGAACTCAAGAATATGATATCTGCTTTAGCATCTAACATGAGTGCAGGAATCCGACAAGTAGCGACAGTTTGCCAATTACCTCCACAACCCCAACAATACAACCAACAACCAAACCAACCTCTCAACCCACAAGACATCCGAATTAATAGCTTGGAAAACCAAGTTAAAAATTTGGAAACTCAATTGGGACAGATTGCAGCAGCGTTGGGTAGGATTAAGAATCAAGGAAAATTACCTTCTCAAACCGAGGATCCGAGGCACAAAGTGAGTGCAATCACGGTCATAAGTGATAAGGAACTACCTGCAGATGTGAAAAAGTCCAAAACTCGCCAGAACAGGGCTGAAACTGATCAGAAAGACGACTTGACCATTAAACGTGACCACGCCTCAGGCTCCAGTCGCGACAGAGAGGCAGAAATTAAAGTCTAGCCTAAGCCATGGGTAGAACCACCTCCGTTTCCAGAGCGCTTAACCCAGACGAGAAAAGAGAAGGAGGAGAAAAGTATACTTGAGACTTTTCGAAAGGTTGAGGTCAACATTCCTTTATTGGATGCCATTCAACAAATTCCACGTTATGCGAAGTTTCTTAAAGAACTTTGCGCTAACAAACGGAAACTAAAAGGTAATGAAAGGGTAAGTGTCGGGGAAAATGTCTCCGCGGTATTGCAAAAGAAATTACCACCGAAATGCAGAGACCAAGGTATGTTTTCAATTTCGTGTACAATAGGTAACCTTGGTATTAAGAAAGCTATGTGTGATTTGGGTACGTCGATTAATGTTATGCCTCTATCTATTTATACTGCACTTAATGTTGGTCCATTGAAAGGTACAAGTATTATAATCCAGCTTGCTGATCGATCCGTAGTGTACCCGGAAGGAGTATTGGAGGATGTGCTCGTACAAGTCAACGATTTGACTTTTCCTGCTGACTTTTTTGTGCTAGATATGGAGGATGATAAATCCTCTAAACCTTCTGATATTTTGCTTGGTCGCCCATTTTTTAGTACTGCTAATGCTAAAATTGATGTTAAAAAGGCTTGTTGACTCTAGAATTTGATGGCGATATTGTGAAGTTTAATGTTTATGAGTCAAGTAAAGAACCTAATAAATTTTCCAGTGTTTTTAGCATTGATGTGATTGAAAACTCAAGTAATGAAACTTTTGTGCCTAACAATGTGGAAAAACTAAGTTTTGAATCCCTTCAAGATTTGGTAGTTGAAAATTTTGAGAGTAAGCCTAAACATGTTGGTTTGCATGATGATATCTTTGATATGGTGATACCATTAGAGCATGTTAGACCTCTCAATAAAAAGGCTTCAAATTTGAAACTATTTGATGATTTAGCTAAACTGAATTCTTTCATTTTGCAGGCATCTATTGTGGAACTCGAGAAGTTTATGGATAATCTGAATTATATCTTCAAAGGTGGAGGAAAATTTGCAAATTCAAAGCCTACACAAGTTGAATTCCTACATGAGCAGTTTTTCGAGACATGTGACCATAAGACGTGGCCACGCTCTAAGGTCATGCGCTGGTATGCTGATATTATTGATCATTTAACTACTATCTTCCTCAGATCTCGTATCTTTTTCAAGTTCAAGAATCTTAGTGATCATGGTAAGCGTTTCTACAAATGGTTGATGGGGTATTTAATGAGGAACTATCAAACCATGTTGCGTGTCTCTTTGAGTTACCATCCCCAATCTAGAGGACGCAATGGACTAGAAGATTCAGCTCCATATAGTCGAGGGGATTTGTATGGAGGGTGTACCTCCGTTTGAGTAGCACTTTAACAAGTCTTGTCGAGCCTAAGACATAAAACAAGGGTGCTATTGGGAGGCAACCCAAGTTTTGGCGATTTAGGCGCCATTTTCTTCCCTCAGTTTCTTTTTCTTTTGTTTTTTTCGGTTCTCGTGGTGTTTGTATTGATTTTCTTCCCTTTTCTATCTTGCAGAAGCGTGTAAGTGGGCCCATATAGTGCTGATATGCTGCTGACAACTACTGTCAATTTTCTGATAACGTGACCCTTGAACATGACCACGCCTAACACACACGCCACTTCCAGAATTTCAAACTAAATGGAAAATTTACATGCTCAGACCACTGACCCTATTTTCCCAGCCCGAACTTCAGGGAAGTCCTCTCTACTCTTGATCTTGATTTTTCTTATGCCTTGAGGGCAATGCATGATTTAAGTATGGGGGGATTGATTGGGTCCACTCGTGCTAGAACTGAAAATTTTTAAAAATTTTTGTTTTGTGGCTGAACTTGTGATACTACTTAGGACTTGAGGATGCTGATAATTGTGGAAATATTTGCCCGTTTTGAATGCTTTCTTTTAGGTTTGATTGTTGAATTCTGCTAGAACGAGTTAGGCTTGTTAAATGCATGAAATTTGTGTGAAATTTGATGAATTAGTATAGTAGTATACCCTCATTTTTCGCGCACCATTGAACGAATTAATGTGCTTTGCTTAGATAGAAAAGTCTGTGATTTTCAATTAAGTCTAAAAGTTGATTAGAAAGCATCTTAGCTCCATTCGAGGCGAAATTTTTAGTTAACGATTGATTTGGGAAGTGACTTAGGCGATCGTAGTCGGTGGTAAGCCTTTTCTTGATCTTTTCACAAATAAAATTATCCCGTTTGACCCCGCTGAGCGTGAATGTTGTGCAAATTTTTTTCTTAGCCACGTTACAGGCCGAAGCGCAACATTATTATCACTACCCTACTTTAAATCACACCTTGCTTGCTCATTTTGGGTTTGAAATTTTTAGATGTCTTTGGGCTCCTTGTTATCCTTTTGTGCTGAATTGAAAGTTGAAAAAAAAAAGAGAAATTGAACAATGTTGAAAATAAAAGAAAAAGAGATAGCGAAAGAAAAAGGGAAAAAGAAGTCAAGAAAGAAAAAAATGAACAGAAAAAAAAAATTGCGAAAGAAAAAAAGAAATTGAGAGTGTGTTTGATATGAAAAATGGGGGGAAATTAGTTGAATAAGGCAAAATAAGGGGAGTCCGGTAGACGAAAAGAGAAATACCACGGGTTTTTATTGTAAAATGTGTAAGCTTGGTGTGTTAGTCACTAAATTCCAAAATTTCCTAACCTTCACCCCAAGCCTTACATTACAAGCTCGAAAGACCTATCGATCCCGAGTCATTAGTTAACTACATTAGTGGATATTGGAGTGAAGGATGCATTCGAAGTTAATTGGTACTTAGGCGAAAATCATAGACTAATCAATCTAGTCCTTGAACATTCTTTCGCTCAATTCACACTACACTACACGAGGGTATGCTATTTATACTTGTTTGTTGAATTTTGTGCAATTGAGTAGTGTGTTGATGAGCTAGACTTGTTTAGGCGAGAATTCGATGATTGCCTTTGTGATTGTGTTTGATGGGTGGTATTGCTTCCATTTGATTTTCATGAGCTAGTTTGTTTTTGGGCGAATCGGTTTGTTTCGAGTTTAGTGTTAGTTTTATTGGTGTTAAAATGCTGTAATTTTGCCTTATATTATAGTGGAGATTCGTTTTTGGATCTCGTAGGCCCCGTGATTTTTATTCTTCGATTTGAAAAGGTTTTCCACATTAAGAATTGTGTATCTCTATTATCTTGTTTGGTTGATTATTTTATATTCGTGGGAATACTTGGTTGATTATTTGTTGGGAATTTGGAGATGAAGATTTTGATTTACGCTGAGTGCACTCGATTTTGTTTATTCTTTTCCTATTAGAGTGGCATCAGAGCTACGTTGGTTCTTTTATCGGTGTGACCGTGGATATGAATACGAGTAGGATGATAACTTTGAATGTATTAAATTATCATCTATGGAGCAATAAGATGAAGGATCTCATATTTCTTAAAGCTTTGTACTTGCTTCGTTTCTACAACTCAAAAGCTTGAGTCTAAAAGTGATGAAGATTGGGATATTGAGCACAAACAAGTTTGTGGATTTATCAGGCAATTTGTTGAGAAGAATGTTTACAATTATATTCAACATGAGACACATGTGAGATCTTTGTGGAAAAAGTTGCAGAATTTTTATGCATCAACGACAAGAAACAATAAGCTATTTTTGGTTAAAAAGATAATGCAGTTGAAATACAAAGAAGAGAGCTATATTGCTGATTACTTGAATGAGTTTCAAGGTGCTCTTGATCAGTTGACAGGTATGGGCATTAAATTTGATGATGAAATTATCTGACTTTGTGTTCTTGCCACTTTGCCTGATTCTTGAGAAACTTTTCATGTTTTCCTTGTTAACTCTTCGTTTGATGGTGGTGTTACTGTTGAGCTTGTAAAGAGTAGTATTTTGAATAAAGAGATGAGACAAAAAACTCAGCATTTGTCTCAACCAAAGTTGTTGGTTTCAGAAAATAGGGGGAGAAGTCAACGTAAATACAATAAAGGTAGAAACAAAAGTCAAAGTAAGTGAAGGTCAAGATGGAAGGAGTTTAAGGGTGATCACTGTGGTGAACCTGATCATATTAAGAAATATTATTTCAAATTAAAGAGAGAGCGGAGAGACAATCGTGATGGGCACGAAAAGAGAGACCAAAAAAATAATGATCATTTTGCTACTACTACTTTCAATCATGATCTTATTATTGAATATTATGATAATGTCATTGTCGTTGCCAATGATGATTCTAGTTGAGTTATTGACAGTGGTGCCTTATTTCATGTAACTTTAAGAAAAGATTTCTTCACTTCTTATAGTGATTTTGGAGTTTTAAAGATAGGAAATGATACAATGGTAAAGGTAGTAAGAACTGGAACTGTTTGTTTGAAAACCAACAACTGGACTAGTTTGGTGCTTCATGATGTTAGACATGCACCTAATGTTCGTTTGCATCTGATCTCAGCAGGGAGGCTCGATGATGATGGCTCTTGCAATTTCTTTGGTAATGGTCAGTGGAAACTCACAAAAGGGAATCTGATTGTGGCTCGAGGTGATGAATTCCATAATTTATATAAGATGAAGGCTTTGGTTTGTGTAAGCTCGATTAATGCAGTAGAGAGTGACAACTTGTCAGAGTTATGACACAAGAGGCTTAGTCACATCAGTAAAAAATAACTATTGTTTGGACAAGAAAAATTTGTTGCCAGGGCTGAAAGATGCAAAGTTAAAAAGATGTGTTCATTGTTTGGTTGGGAAGCAGAAACGGGTTTCATTCAAGAGTCATCACCCTTCAAGAAAAATTGAGTTGCTTAAACTGGTACACTCAAATGTTTGTGGACCAATGAAAGTACGAACTCATTGTAGTTCACTTTATTTTGTCACTTTTATTGATGATGGTTCAAGAAAGGTTTGAATTTATATTTTAAAAACCAAAGATTAGGTATTTGATGTATTTAAATTTTTTCAAACATCAGTTGAGAGACTACACTACCTTTAATTATATTCTTTTAATTCTACTGAACATCTATTCCTCTTCGCCATGTTCAAGATCTCATAAAAATCCAAATCTCTGGTGATGTAGAGCCCATCCATCTCGCGGCACTTTGAAGAGTTTTCCTAAAAGTGAAGTTTATTTTTATATCATAACCACGCTCTTTTTTTTTTTTTTTTTTTTTTTTTAAGAATTGTTAGGTTACGATCTTTTGAAGAATTTCCATTTGTTGTTTCTTAACAAAGACCTAGAACCAAAAATGTTTATAGATGGATAGAATAAAATTCCCTCCTAGTGGCAATTCATGTAAATTAAAAGAAGAGTTGGACAAAGCAGTAAAATGATTGGGCCAAAATTTGGATGGTTTAGCTAAATCCTCAAGGTCGTGTTTACTTTGTCTTTAATAGGGGGTTTGACCAATTTATATATCGATTTCCTTCGTTTACTTATATTATGCTGGAGTCTAAGATTGTCGTACAAGCCCGTGTGGCTCGCGTTGCTGGCAAACACATAATTTTTTTATGTTTGATCTCACATGACTTATAACATGAGTTTGTCGATTAATGATATGTCAAAAAGTTGACATTAATCACAACCAAATGCCATTGTCACTTCTCAGACTGAGAGCATTTTTTGGGGAAGGAACCACGTAATAAAAGACTTCAAATTTAAGGGCAAGTTGGTAATTTATGTTTTGATACTCATTAACATTGCATAAAATATAAAAGAATAATCTCAAAAATTAGCCAAATACCAAAACCAAAAAATAAAAAGTAAACGGCTGTGATTGCATAGTAGTTTAACTACACAAATTGTTCATAACATGACCGCCATTATTTTTTTTTTCCAAAGTAAATGCAGCCCAAGATTTGATGGGCCACCGTCATACCCGCAATAGATCGGATGGCCGAGCTTGGTGGTTTATTATGACCAATGACCAATGTATGAAATAAATTGTAACTTGAGAAATTGAGAAACAAGAAGATGAAGAAAGAGAATGGCGGCAGAGTTGTAGATTTCAATAGGTTTTAGGGATAAATATTTGGGTTAATTACACTAACCCCCTGTAATACAATTTTCGTAAATAATTAAATAATTAAACGCGAAAAATAATCATACATGAATTTTATTGATTTATTCAATACATGGGTTACAATCTCTATTTTTTGTTCCTCTGATTCTCCCTACAGAATTTGTTGAAGTTTAGAAGGAGTTTCAATCTTATTTGACTTGATTTTTGCTTCTTTAAAACGTTAATTGCGGGTCTTTCGACTTAATCGCGAATTAAACGCCTTGATTTTGGTGAAAGCCGATGAACATCTTTGATGTTGATTTTATTTTGACTTGGATTTGTTGAGAAGTAACGCCAAAACACTACTTCAATGCTTCGATGCCGGATTGAACACCGAATATGCTGACTTCCGCGAAAAATATCGTCGAAGATGCTGAAGAGTGCCGAAGAACTTCTTTCTCCTTGCTTTGTAGCTTGCTCCTTCGTATCTCCGAGTTGTTGTGAGTTGTGTTGGTGTGTCTTAGGCTTGTAGACGACTTCTATTTGTAGGTGTATGAGGTGAATCCTTACCCTAATTAACAAAGGAAAACTTCAATTTGATTGTTCCTTCATTGATTATGTAATATCTTCCCATAATCACAAGATATGATTTGATTATGAGAATATTACATCTGATTTTTCTTTTATTTGACAAGATATGATTTCATTGTCAAATATGAATTTTTGACACATTTAAATATATATTAAAAATATCAATTAATTGACTATTTAATTATAGGAATTTTATTTGATTAAATCCCTAAAAGAAATAGAAAATATTATTTTGATATTTAATATATACTCAATTTTGACGTGTCGTATTTTTATTGGCCATAAATTTTAGCCTTCCCCCCCCCCCCCCCCCCCCCCCCCGCCCGCCCCCGACGGTACTTTAGGCCTTAGGGCGGGTTTTGCCCCATCCTTCCATTTTGGGCGATTTGTCCCCTAACCTCTTGAAATTGTTGAACTTAACCCTTTCCAGTGGAATCTTGGGAATATTCCGTTCATTTTTTTTGGGCGTGATTTATAAGGCTAAATTTGTATAAATCAGACTTCAAACGTGTTGATATTATACATCAAATCGAAGGTCTCAACGCAAAGAACAAAGCGGTGGTCTCAAAATCAAAATCTGACAATAAGGAATCATCGGTCAAAGATGATGAACTGTGGCGATGCTTTGCATGCAAATTCCAACGCTTCCGACATCCAATAGGGTCGAATGGGATATTTATTTTGTTCTTCTTGAGGAGAGGAACACGATGGTAGTGGTCTTGACTCTTGGGTCAGCGTGAAGGAGGAGAAATCGACGTTCAAAGTTCAACTTGATCAAAATATTCCGGGAATATTCTGACGAAAACGTAGAAAAGAGGTTAAGTGCAACAATTTTGAAAGGTTAGTGGGCAAATCGCCCAAAATGAAAGGATTGGGGGCAACCCGCCCTAAGGCCCAAGGGACGAAAGGTTTGTGTAATTAACCCTAATATTTTGAACATCTTGTACATCGCAATTTTCAGAGTTTGCATCCTAAACTATAAAAAGTTGACTTTTTCATCCTGAACTATTTAAGTTTCACTGTTTGCATCCTAAGCGTAAAATCCAGCCACTTTTAACATCGGAAACCCCTCATATGCATCTCATGTGCATACAATGTGGGTAAAAAGGTTATTTTGGACATGTGGACATTGACCTAACATTATTATTTCATTTTCCTTTTAATTTAGGGTCCATTGTAAAATGAGGGCCCACACTCTGGAGAGAATCTAGGGTTCTTGTTGGGTAATTTGGGGGAAATTCTTCAGACTTGAGTCCCTGCAAATTTATTCCACTTGCTTGTTTGAATATAACTTGGAAAAGTGAAATGAAGAGGAAACCAACATACCGCACGGGAGACTCACTCCTGATTATGCTGAGATTATTGCAAAGCACATGAATTTGTCGGATGCAGTAGGACCAAATATTTTATCTTGTTATGGTCCCATTTTTTAATCTCTATGTGTTTCTTTATAGAAAATTGTGGTCCATTTTGTATTGCCTATTTTATGTGCTGTTTTTTATGCAATTTAATATTAGTGTGGTCCATGGTTGAAGTGGTGTCCCTGCTTTTGGGTGCATTGTGATAGAAACTAACATTAGGGTTTGATTCTTTATATGTCAAATGCGAATAGTGGAGATTATACAATTAGAATGCACCATAGAGGACAGTTCCTTGAAAATCTAGAGAGAAAGGTTTACTGGGGTGGTGAA
The DNA here is from genome assembly GCA_037501455.1 of Lantana camara. Classification (NCBI taxonomy): domain Eukaryota; kingdom Viridiplantae; phylum Streptophyta; class Magnoliopsida; order Lamiales; family Verbenaceae; genus Lantana; species Lantana camara. Next base: position 92,051,945 of record CM074857.1, on the reverse strand, counting down.
CTTACTCATTTTGACTTTTGCAACTCAGATAAAATATTTATGATAGAGATAATTAGCATGGCCAAATAAATTGGTTGCACTAGAGACTTAGTGTTCTATTTTGGTGCAAATGGTCCCAATGATGCACAATGTGTACGGCTCTTGCACGATGATGAAGGAGCAATAAATTTGGTTCAGTTCTTAGATGAACATAGAATGGTGGGGATCTTTGTGAAACATGTGAGAAAGGATGTGCCAAAGAGTGATGAAGATAGTGAGTTTGTTGCTCTTAAAGGCAGTGATATGTGGCCTAAAACTTCAATTGTTCGACTACTACCACCTGTAATGACAAAGCTCCTAGGCAGGCCTAAGAAACACCCAAGAAAAAAAAGATTATGAGGGTAAAAAGGGTGATGCCAATCAAAAGCAAAAGCTGAGCAAGAAGAGTGTTACAATAATATGTGACATCTGTAAAAAAACTGACCACAATGCTAGAACATACCCTTAGAAAGAAAATATTCTTACCACAGACATTCCTGTGAGAAGGCCCCAAAAAAGGGAGAAGACAACTTTGAGAAAAAAGTAAGGACCAAGAAGACTGCATGTTCAAGCACTGTAGTTATTGAGGAAAGACAGATAAAGACGCCATCTAGGAGCACAAGGAGTCAAATATCCTCACCATCAAGGGACACTAGGGGTTAGATATTCTTACCATCAAGGAACACAAGGAGTTAGACACAGACAGAAGCTTTGGCTGCTTCCAAGGATTGAAGAGAAAATTATCTGTAAGTGGTTTATTCATGTTGTATTTTCATCAGTATTATATGTTTCATGCATTATTGATGACTTTTTTATGTTTGTAATGTCAAGAGAAAGCAAAAGGAGCCTGAGGCTAAGCAAGCCTTGGTTGCCAGGTGAAAGATCTATTACTCACTCTGTTAGATTCAACAAACTCCCTCCTGGAACAAGTAAGGGCAAGACAGTTGGCACAGAAGATCAAGATATTGTTGGAAAAACGGGTTCGAAAGGCAGCGAAAATTTAAAAATATTTTTTAAACTGATCGTTGGCTTGCAATTTTTATTTCGAAACTCAAGAGAAAGTTTCTCAGTAACTTACTTTACTAGAAGTATTTTTGAATTATTTTGAGCCGCCCTCAAACGCTCTTCGTGCGGTAATGAATTATCCCGGTTCTTGATCAGTTCTTTCCTTCGAGAATCCAAAATAGAAGCCCTCTAGAATGTATCCACACCAGTCCTAGGCACAAATCAAATTAGTGAGTATGCTAGTACTATAATCTGTGTATTGGAAGAAACACAAAACAAGATAAAGAGAGCAAGAAATTTCTCCCGTAAAACTCAAATGATGTGTGAAATAATTCACGCTTGAACACCATAGAAAAAGGCTCCAACTTTTCTACAAGTTAGAGTTGAGAGAGTTTTTCTTTTCTTTTCTCCACAATAAAGAATGACACTTCATGAATATCGGTCTAAGAGAATGAGAGGAAAACTCTTCTCGTTTAATCTGATAAGAAACGTATTCCCTAGAGAGAGAGAGAGTTTATTTTCCTTTTCTAACTCTGTTTTTACGTCATGAGATAATTTAGATAAATAATTAATGATTCAATTATTAATCAATATCTTTATCCTAACTACTTTAGAATATTATCTCTTGTTTATTTGTTTCATAAATAAATAACTTATGACTTTATCCATTATTTATTTCATAAAATACATAGAATTATCCTTTTATTTATTTCATAAATAAATACTAATTATAATAAAAACTTGATATTATCTCACTTACTTAGTTCATAAATAAATAAGTCTTGATATTATCTTCTCACTTATTTCTCAAATAAGGTAAGATAATATTTTCTCCTTTATTTCTCAAATAAGGATGATAATATCCTTTATTTATTTCTTAAGTAAATAAAGTTAGATAATTTCATATTTATTTCATAAATAAATAATGTCAATATCCAATTATAATCAATTCATAAATAATTATCTATTGGGCTTGTTTATGCTGGATTGGGATTTAGAATTAATTCTCTAATTAATTCTAATGACCCTTTTTAATTAATTCTCCAATTAATTATATTTGGATTTTCCAATTAATTGTACTTGGGTTTTATAATTAATTATCCAATTAATTATATTTGGGCTTTATATTTATTCTCTAATTAATTAACACACGATCCAATTTCTCAACTAGACCACGCACCCAAAATTTGCTCACATGTCACACGCGTACTTTACACGTGTGATCTCGTTTTGATCAATTATTTGATCTTTCCAACAATACCCTTTGAGCCTGACATTTGGGTATGACCCTCTAGGTTCATTATTCAGTTAGCAATAAGCCTAATTAATTAATACGTTTATTAATTAATTATCTCACAAATCATACAACCGAAGTCTAGAAACAGGTGTGTGTCCCCTATCCGAACAACGAATTAAATCGAAAGAACCTTTCAGCCAATGGCATCTATGAGATACAATCCTCCTACCATTCCATCTCTCGATTAAGACCCAGGGCAAGGGAGTTTTGAGAGCTCAATTAATCTTAATCTTCAAGCTAAGTTTGTTTCATATCCATTTGATCTAAGAAACAATTTTCTTGATATCTTTATCCACCACTTCTGCCAAACGTTTTAGGATGATATATGAACGACTTATGCAATAAGAGATCTTCTTGCCTTAAGCAAGTGTACGTCTTTTATTGATTCTTACATGCCTCCATGTGTCATTTCTGTAACCCTTACATAAGTCATAATTCAGGTGTCTCGAGTGACACCCTTTTAGACCTATATCTGAGATTACCTATTTTGCTCACATTAAACATCAATGGAATCTCAAGTTAAAGGATTAATTACTCACGCCATTGACATGTGAGATGTTTCCTAATCTGGAAGTTTCCTCTTCTAGAAGTGGAAACTTATTTTTCCATTTAGGAGTTTTCTCACGCGGGACAACTCAGTGTACTCGTTCTCATAACGAGCACCTTTGTGTATTGTGTACGCATCAACGTATGCTTACACCCCATGAAACTGGGTGATCCTTCTTAAGGACACATCCCCATAAGCAAGTCTCAATCGAACCTAATTGACACTCCCACTGTTTGTTGGGCTCATCGACTTGGAGTAGTTTCTAATCTGGCTTAAGTTAGGACTTGTTTCATGTGTCATTCACCTAATAACAAAGTCCCTAATGGCCGGATGGATTATGGGAGTTCTAATACATGTGCACGTAATAAGAAACACACATAACACACAATTGCACATAAAGAAGTGTTTGTCCATGATCAATATCATACGTTTATTATTCAAAGATTGCCTGTGATATAAGGAAAGTCCCAAAACAGATTACAACGAATCGGCTTTCTAGGTCACTATTCCCAGTAGATATGGTGTTAAAGGTTCATGTGTTAGATAGTGTTTTGTCATGTTGGTTCATGTGTTAGACAGTGTTTTCTCCATGTTTTGTTATGTTTTGTCAGCTGACAAGGGCATGTTTTGGTAATGTTGGATTCTGTTTGGTCAAGTTAGACCTTGGGTTTTGGTCATGTTAGACCTTGTGTTTCGGTCATGTTAGACATTGATGTTTGGTCATATTTGTCATGTCGGATTATGTTATTGTCTATTTTGATAATGAATGAAATGCATTTTCTGAACCGTAGTACATTAATCTTGAAAAATAAATTTCATTATACAATAGATAGACATTACACAATTTTCGAACAACAGTACATGTTCCAAACCACAGACTTCTTCATCCATGGGAAAATTTGGAATTCTGTATACTGAAAACAACAACCAACAACCAAGTTCCTAACTTCTTAACAAAGATTACATAATCAAATAAAAGAACAGACGACAACAGCCCACCACCATTTCTTTCTACTCTTCCGTTTCTCAAGCTCAGCTTCCATGTTGTTCAGGCGACGTAGAAAACTAGGTATGATTTGTTTTGATCTTACACACATTTCAAGGTCCATCCAACTAAAGTAATTGTAACCTCCAATTTGTTGCAAATTTCAATTGGAAAGCCCCAATATAAAATTTCCCCAAATCAGAAAAATTAGGGTTTTGTTAATTTAAGAACAAGAAAAGCAAACCTTCAACTTCTCGCAAGCATAATACCTACGTCCTGGGTTTTTATCGGACCAAGACGTCTTCATGAACACCCTTCGTCCGCATTGACAGAGATCAACTTCCATGCTTGCTTCAACCATGCATTGAGATGTACAAGAGATAGTTTTGGTTAAAAATGAATTTTATAATGATCAATAAATTTAGGTCAATGTCCATGTGTCCAAAATGACCTTTTTGCCCTTATTGTATGCACGTGAGATGCGTGCAAGGCGTCTCGGATGACAAAAGTGGCCGGATTTCACACTTAGGGTGCAAACGATGACTTAAATAGTTCAGGATGCAAACGTCGACTTTTTTATAGTTTAGGATACAAATTCCCAAAATCGCAATAGTACATCATGTTCAAAATATTTATCCCTAAGTTTTATATAATTGTTCTTTTTGGGTTTTTGGGCCGAATGTTGGTTTATTGTGCAAAAATTCTGTATTTTTAAATTTAATATATATGTAAAGGAATATTTATTTGTTTTAAATATTGAAAATCGTAACTTTATTTTTTATATATATAATATTAGTTATATATTTTATTAATAAAATATTATTTAATTATTTATGATATTATACCAGTTCGATCAGTGGTTGAACCGATCGAACCGATTGAACCGGTGATCAATAAGCTTATCGGTTTGATTTCTAATCCGCTTTTGAAAACATTGCATAAAAGTAAATGGGCTTAATCGTCATGTTCTATAAATTGAATGGAGTTGTATGCCCAAGTAAATCGGCCCTTGCTAGTTACACACTACGAAGAGCTCAATGAGCTAATTTAATAGACTCTAGGAGTCTAAATGTAATTTAATTTTATTTTTTTTGTTGGAAAATATAATTTTTAACCCGTACGGATTTGTTTTTTGAAAATCTTCCAAAATGTCTCGTACTAATGGAGTTGGATGAACACTTATATATTGGACAAACTTACTCCAATCCTCCCATGTAGGATGAGTTTGTTTCCCAACATCCGAAGGTGCTAAATGTAATTAATCATAAGAACAAACTACTAACAAAACCCCACATTGGCGAGATCTTGATTTATACGGACCTTAATAAATATAGAATGTGTGATTACTTATTACCTATTGGGTCAATTGAAACATCTTTATGTGGACACAGAGTTTGGGCCTATCACTTGGACTTAGAGGCAATAGGTCCGCCAGATTCCGAATTAGATGAAACTAGAGCAACTTACATTAATATTAGTTAGGTACTATTAAATGTCTTGTACAAGCAAATTATAATTACATAGTATTATTAGTTAGGTAATATTAAATGTCTTGTACAAGCAAATTATAATTGCAAACCACGAATTGTGTAACTAAATTGAAGTGTTGTTCGATATTAGATTTTATAGAGTTCGAGCTCCAAAAAAAAAAAACCTCAGATTGCAAAATAAAAATCACGATGCACTATAAAAAATTTTAACGGAAAATTTTGATGGGAGGGCTTCCATCAGAAAGAGCAGTTGCAAACCATGAATTGTGTAACTAAATTGAAGGGTTGTTCGATATTAGATTATATAGAGTTCGAGCTCCAAAAAAAAAAAACCTCAGATTGCAAAATAAAAATCACGATGCACTATAAAAAATTTTAACGGAAAATTTTGATGGGAGGGCTTCCATCAGAAAGAGCAGAATTTCTGAGGGACTATCGATGACTTTCCGATGGGTTAGAAAAAAAAATTATTAAAAAAGGAATTGACAAATTGACGTCAATTTATTTTTAAATCAATTTAACAATACTTTCGAACATATTATAAATTTACTCTTTCTACTATTTATAAATTTTAACAATATTAGAGCGTATCAATTTAATCTTTTTACTGTTTATATCAAATATTCCGTTGTCCAACTAGTCTCCTAGGTTTTTGATAGGTGCAAAATATATAATGTACCATTTCCTTATAAAACATGCAACTCTAAGATATATGGATATGGTGACACAAACACAACACAACATAATATAAATATGACGATATAAATTGTTTTTTAAATTTCTCATTTGAAGTGTGTCAGACATGATATCCGATACAAATATTTCACACAACACGATACGACACATTAAAATAATATTTTTAAAAGTATCTATGCACCATAAATGATAATCTTATAAGAGTTAATTGCACCAAAAACCCTGTGTTTTGCCTAATTAGAACGCAAGACCCTGTGTTTCAATAATTAGCATGAAAACCCCTACGAATTTTTAAAATAGCTCACCACCCCCTGCAACCCTGAAACTATAATGAAGGATATGAAATGTCCTTTTTGCCCATTGAAATATACACCGTTAGATCTTATCAATCAAAAATCAACCATTGATATATTTTTAAATATTAAAAAATAAAAATAATTTATTCATATTATTATTTTTTGTTTCTTTTCCTTTTTTTTTTTTTTTCCTCTTGGCCTTTGAAGAGCTGCATCTGCATCTTCATCACCCCCAACCCAAAACCCCTCACCACTTCCGCCACCACCATCGCGCCAGATCTGGCTCCGCCACCACCATCACGCCAGATCTGGAGCTCACCGCCACCACCACCACCCATGGCGATTCTCAAGTGCATGATCAAAATCATGGAACCCCTCACCACTTCCGCCACCACCATCGCACCAGATCTGGCTCCGCCACCACTATCACGCCAGATCTGGAGCTCACCGCCACCACCACCACCACCACCCATGGCGATTCTCAAGTGCATGGTCAAAATCATGGAGGTCTGCATCGCGATTTTTCTTTCTTTCCCCGGGACCTTCTCTTTCCCAAGCCTCTGCTTCTCCCCCGCCTTTCCCAGTTCGATATTTCAGGAGACAAAGGAGAGAGGCGTCAGTGCCTAGGATATGGGTTGGATTTGGCGGTGGTTTCGGTGATGGTTTTGGATGTGGAGGACTTGGAGCGGTGGTGGCACAAGCACTACAGCAGTGGTGGGATAACGATGATGGTGGTGGCTGTTGCGGCGCCGGCGGTGGTCGTAGCTTGGTGGTCTGTTGGTGGTCGTAGGTTGGTTGTTACGGGAATCGTTCTCTTCCCTTCTTTTCTTTTTAAAATTTTCTATTTCTGTTGTTGGGTGGTTGAATTTGATGAAAGCGGTGGTCGTGCGAAGGCGGTGACGGTGGTAGGGCGAAGTCTGTTGGTGGGAGAAAGGGCGGCGACGAGAGCTTAGATCTGCCACCAGATTTGGTTGGCCAGACGAAGGGTGGAGATAGTGGTGGAAGGAGACGGTGGTGGGAGGAGATCAGATTTGTTCCTTTTTTCTGCACTTTCCCAGTGGCGGTGGAAGGAGACAGTGGTGTTTGACAAAACCGCGACGGAGGCGATGGGCTTCCGGTGCTGGTGTTCTGTTATCAACAAATGCAGGAGGAAGAAGAAAGGGGAAAAAAATATATATAAAACAATTTTGAATGAATTTTGTCTCTCTCCAGATTGAATGAAAAATCGTTAAAAATTTACAAGAACATCAAAAAATCGTTAATTATAATTTTTTATAAGAACAACAAAAATGAAAATTTACATTATAATATTTAAATTTATTTATTTATTTTTTAAATAATAAAATAAATATATATTTTATTAATCATCATCTTACTCTATATATATATACATTATGTTATTGGGTTATATATATTTATAGATGCATTATATAATATATTATATATTTATATATTCTTTTTAATGTAATGTAAATTCTAAGAGTGAAACATATTTTAAACTTTTTTTAATTCATTTTGTTTTTTTTTTAATAATATTTGAAGTGTATTTTGTGGAATTCAAAAAAAAAAAAAAAGAAGAAAATATGGGTTTAATTTTATTAGGTGATATAGGGTTATTAATGTCATTTAACAGCAAATAAGTGTAAAAATTCGTAATCCCAACCGCAGTTAGAGCGTGTGTATCAACAATCACTGACGCAGGGTTCTCGGTGATAATTAAAGTAATTCATAGGGTTTTCTACGCTAATTGTTGAAACACAGGGTTCAGAGTGCTAATTAGGCGTAACACAGGGGGTTTTGACGCAATTAACTCAATCTTATAAGCTTCAAAATTTCTTACCAACCCCCAATCCCCTGATGGAAATGGGGGCAATTCTGACTCCCCACCCCCAATTCTGACTCCCCAGTCCCCACTATATGAAAATTTTAAATATAAAAACATAAAATGAAGCGAAATCACACTAACCTTATCTTACTCTGACTACAAACACACTGGCGCTCATCCAAACTCGAAAATCTCGCAATACTCGTACCTCGATAAATTGTCTTCACAATATAACCCTCTACTAAGAGATCATACGCTCATAATTCACATATTACACAAAACCACATATACATATTTGTCAAGACAGCCCTGAATGAATTCTCATCATACATACCTTAATAACAATTCATCACACATATATATATTGACAAGAATATCAGCATGTAAAGCATGCAAAGGCTTTCTTAGGTATTGTTCCGGACGCACGAAATTTTGCAGCAGTTTCCTCCACCATGAGAAAGTCTTTCCCTTTATCCGCCTCAATCACTGCTCTCTTTTCTTCAGCTTCCTTATGAACTATTGCCATTTTGTTCTTCATCTTCTCTCTGTATTCCGCCTTCTTCCTTTCAATTTTCTCCTGCTCAAGTTTCGGAAAGTTAGATGCAAGAATTATGGAAGCGTTTCTACGTTATACTTTGCATTTGGGATAAAATGTTGTTTGTCAAAGTCAAATTAACTTCGCTCTACACTTGAAAATATAAAGGGATGATTACAATTACATACGTGAGGTTTGGCCTAGCTTACACAAGATTCCCCAAGGGTTTGAAATATTACAAAAACTTCCCCTAGCATGAGTTGTGGTCTACTGCGTCTTTTTACAGGCATGAACATAAAATCAAATATTGAAAAGGAAGTGTTAAGGACGAATAAAGGTACTCGTCAAAAATAGGATACGCTATTGTCAATATTCATCAATTCAAATCTAATGCAAATTCTAAGATATGGGAAAGTTTTGTAATTTTTCACATCTTTACAAAAATTTTGTTTAATTAGGCCAAAGTGATCAGGTATGGCAGTAAAGCTATCCCTAACATAAATGTGCACCCGAGCACAACGAATTGCCACATTAAGGTTTCTTCCCCGTAAAATTTCAAAAATGCAAACACAAATTACAAAATTTAATAGAGCCCTAGCAAAGGTCCCCGACATAGTTGCAAGAAGCAGTACATGGTGTCTGGAACAGGGGAAACTACAAGAAACAAGTCACACTGCAATCTAAGCACAGGTATTGTAGAAAGTTAATCACGAGAATTTAAGAACTTAAACCTAGAAAACATTAGTTCATTAGTGATATAATTTCAGCAAGCAGAAAGGGCACGAAGCTACCGTTTCCAGAATGCAAGCAAGCTAGCTTACTCTCCTAGTAGCTAACGTTGATGGGAAAAACAAACTACACTAAACTAAAGTAACGAGGCATTCGGGAAGAAAATAGCCGCTTCTGCTAAAGCTTCTAGTAGGCCGAATCATTCAAAATGCGATTATAGTATATTGTGAGCACAATCTTTACAACAATTTGGTTACCTCAAACTCCTTTATTTGAGCTTCAATGGAGGCCCTTTTGCTATTCTCCCAGGAATCTATAGCAGATAACTTCTTATATGCCCTGAATCATGTATACTCATATGTCAACAAGAATTACATAACAAATATAATTTTGGGAAAGATTAGGAAGAATATTACTTGTTATCAACTTTAGCTTTCTCATTCTCTTCCCACGCTCTGATTAGAGCCATTCTTTTATCCATCTCAACTTGTGCAAGAGCAACATCTACTAAATCACTCCCAATAAAAAACCAACACAAAAAACATTTCGCACGAATCAAGAAACATCAGTACCAAGTTCAAACAAGTTTGATAAAATTACACAAATTACCCCTGTCCTGGGACTGTCTCCTCGTACTCTCTCCAGCTTCAAGATCGGCTGCATCCTCTGTCGAAAACAAAGAAAAACAAGAAAACACAAATATAAACAAAACAATTCAGATGATTTAATATTCACATCCAAAAATCTGGAGGAAAAAAAAAAGGGAAAAAATGAAAATACTTTCGGTAGAAGGAACAACTGAGTTTTCAGACAACTCAATCTTCTTAGGTTTCTCTTTATCGTATAACTCTTCTTGTTCATCTCTTCCCTTACTTTCATCTGCCTCTCCCATTATTATTGCTCTGTTTTTCCCTTTTTCTTTTTATTTTTTCTTTCTTTTTTCTCTGTATTTTTGTTTAGTTTATTGGAATACTGTAGTGATATGTAAGCTGCACTTTGGAAGATCAGAATGTCAGGAAATAGCCAGAATTTTCAGACACGACACCTACGTTGGGGTGGGTGGGTGGGTTAAGGTAGTAGGTAAATATAGTTGGAAAATACCAAATAAAGATTTCAAAGGGTAAATTATAATAATAGTATCTTTTTCTAAGAGTGTTGTAAAAATAGTGTATAAATGACATGTTTTTCATCTTTAGTGTAAGACGTTAATTGTTCAAGCGTCTTTATCATTGTTTTCATTTTGTATTTTTTATTTAAACCCCATAGTTTATAAATGTTTTCAATTTGGTCCATTAATTTCTCTTTCGTGTATTTTTTCTATAAATTTATTGTTTATATGATTTATTATTTCTCCTTTTTCTTCTATGCCTTGTATTATTGTGTCTCTATTTAATATATCTTTATTTATTGTTCGTTCGTAATTTTTCTGATATATTTCTTTTTTCTGTATTGATGTTTCTAAATTTTTTCCCATTTGTTTAATATTTTTAGTTTTCATGATTTCTTTTAATCGGTGTCTTTCTTCTGTTATAGTATCTAATTCTATTTTTGGTTTATAACTCATAATTAAGCATGTGACATTTGATATGCTGTATCTCTTTTTCTTTTGGTATTGTTTAAATCTTCGTTTGCAGTTTTTATCATTATCTCTTGAGTTCGTTGTGATATATTTTTATCGTGTCTTAAATTATGGTATGCCATTTTAACAAGATATTCGTCTATAATAACTTGTTCTTCTAATTCTCGTATATTTTGTGTTATTCTAGTTTTGTAATTAAATCTTTCCATTATGTTATAGTTAATTGTGTAATTATTTGTTTTGATTTTTGCAAACTTATAATGTTTTTCAAATGTTGTGTCTCGTCTGTTTTACGACCTTCGTTTTTAGCTTTTAAATAAAGTTTTACTTCTCTAGTATAACTTTCGTTTATTGATTTTATATTGTCTTTATAGAATTTTTGTCTATTATAATCATACATTTTTGAATTATAATTTTAATTTTAATGTTTAGAATCGTATACGGGCTCTGATACCAGAAAGGTTCAGAGTGTTTCCTTGATAGTGGTGGTTAATTTAGCCATTTGATCGGCTAATTGTGTAAATTCGTTTTCAGTTATTTCATTAGAAGATTCCTCTTCTTTAAAATGTTTAATAGAGGCCCGTGTACTAGTACTAGTTTCATTAGTCCTTTGGTTTGGTGGTAGGTATGTATAACATGTACTTTTACTTTTTAAGAGTTTAGGTGTTTTATTTTGAAAAACATCAGTGTTAACATATTGTATAATAGGTGTTTTTGGTATGTATTTTATACGAGAAACTTCTCGAAAAATATCTTCCATATATATTTTATCGGTGTTTTTAAATTGTATACTATGATGGCTGTTTGTTAAAGCATATCCAATAGTGTATGTTATTGAAAATGGATAATCATTTGTTTCCATTAAATCTTGTCTATCAAATTTATAGGCAATGTTTAAAGATTTATCTAGTTTTTCTGTTACAAGTGGTATAGCATAGTGTAAAGCTACATTAAAAAGTAGTTTAGTATAAGCAAGGTTTCCTTCAATTATCCCAAGTATTTTATCTTTTATATTCATAATTCTATCGTCACATATAGCTAGTTTTATGGGTGAGTTCACTACAAAAAAACAGCCGATTTCAGACGAATATTTCAGACGAAAATTTGGACTTTTTCGTCTGAAATCCAAGGTTTCCGACGAAATTCAGACGAGTTTCAGACGAACATATTTTGGTCGGAATAACCCTCGTCGCAGTCAAATTCAGACGACTTTTACGATGAAACTTCCGACGAACTAATTTTCCGACCAAATTCCGACGAAGCTCAGACGAAAAATGATCTCGCCCGAATTTTACAAATTTCCGGCGAACTCATTTTCCGACGAAATTGCGACGAAATTCGGACGATAATATGTGGACCAAATTTTCGTTTTCAGACGAAATTGCGACGACATTTCCGACGAAAGTACATCGGCCCAATTTTCCTCGTATCTTTTTCCGGCGTTTTTGCGACGAAGAATGGTCGTCTGAAATTGTTTTGCGAGGAAAAATTCCGACCAAAAAAGTTCGTTTGAAATCATTTTGCGAGGACATATTCCGACCAAATATGTTCGTCTGAAATTGTTTTGCGAGGAAAAATTCCGACCAAATATTTTCGTCTGAAATTTCAGACGAAATTTCAGACGAAATTTAATTTTTTTCAGACGAACTTTCAGATGATTTTCAGACGAACTTCAATTTATTTCAGATAATTTTCAGACGAACTTTCAGACGATTTTCAGACGAAAATAAAAAAAAATAGTAAATTCTGAAATTTTTTATACGATGTTCGTCGCAATTTTCGTCGCAATTTTCGTCGGAAGATTGATAGTAATTTTAATTTTTCAGTTTTTTATTTTTCGAATTTTGAACCTGTATTTCAGAAATTATATACCCAGAATAAAATAATAAAAAACGTAAAATTCAACAATAATTTAGAAATTCAATCATGTGCATAAATCTAACAATATTGTAATAACACATCCAACTACATGAAATCCGATAAAATCTACTAAATTACAAATTCTTTGTGTACTATTACACAAATCCATATTATGCCAATGTACACTACGTAAAATACGCCTACACTAGATATGAAGCGAAAACTTCTCTCCACCATTTGAAAATTTACCTAGTGTTGCTGTATTGCCACTTTAGCCATTTAAATTGTCTGATCTGTCAACAAAAACATTAAACCTACAAAGGTTATTTGGTGACTAAGGATTTAAACTTTAAAGACACGTAAATGCATGAATACAGAAGATAATGAATCAAAGTGATATAGCAACATTTATCAGATACTCACATTCGTCCTTAGACTGTCAGCACCATAGACGGTTAATATAAGTTTTATGTCGAGCCAAATAAAACCTTTGCAACATAAGAAGGGTTCATGAAAACTTTTGCTTCATATAAGTCAATTTCAACAAGATACAAAGCTAAGGATCCCAAACTGATGTCCTAATATCATGGCCCCCAAACACAATCATCAAATTCAAAATATGACACAAAAGTAATCTACAATTCTTTAGGGAACGTGCAAACGTGCATTACTTTAATTGACTTATCTATCATCAAGTCAGTTTCTTATGAAGCAATGACATGTTGGAGTCTTTCATTAATCTGCAAAATGGAACAAGGGATTTTCTTTGTGAATCTCACTACCTACATTACGTGCCACATACTAATCCCCAAATTAGGATAAATAGTAGATGAAATGGATCAATAATCAATATCCTAAGCAATCAGGAATTGGAATTGCATTTAAGACATAAGCAGTTTCAGCCTGTGCCTGCACTTTAACCTCCTAATAATCATCGTAGTTCATCAACAAAAGCCAACAAATAACCAAATCATGAAGAAAACCCAGAAGCACAAAAAACAAACATAAAATTAGATATCCAAGACGACTCACATTCCAGATAAGATCAAACTAGGATATCAAAAAGGAAAACATATAGCCGATACATAATGAAAACTTACCAAAAAGTTGTGATAGAGGAAAGCCCTAGGCTCCCACGAAAGAACCTCCATCCACTGCTCCCCTCTCACCCCCAATTCGTGTCCATCACTTCTGCTGCAATCCCCAAGAACAACAAATTCAATTTTCACAAAACAATTCTGGGAAAAAAAATCGAGAAACACAAAATGAATCAACAGATGAAGTACAGAAGCAGTGCAAAGGTTGTTGCTAAATGATGATCACATATGCAGTACGTAGGCCACACAATAGAAACCCAATTCCAACAGTTGACTTATATAATTGCTATAAATTCTATCACCTGACGAGTCAAACCTCAAACTTACCACTGAGCCAATTAAATGTAGCATTATACACAATTAACACCAACAACAACAGTTCCAAATTCAACACTCACACCAACAGATCAGCACCAACACAACATTAGTTCCAAATTCAACCCCCAGCACCACAATCAAGACCACACAACAAGCACACAACATAACTTAAACCATAGTAGTACTTGCCTAGTCATTTGAGCGACGTTGGACATCGGGATCTGAATTCCGTTGTTGTTGAAACATAGCCGTCATTGCTGCTATAGCGGATAAAATCTGATCCTGCTGTTGGCGTATCCCAGCCTCCTGCTCCTGCATTTGTTGTCGTAATGCAGCTTGTTCTTCAAGCACTTGTTGCTGTTGTCTTCTCAACTCATCCAACTCCGACAATGGGGCTGAGGTAGTAGAGCAACCTTGAGAGTTAGTGGGAGTTTTTGTACGTGAGCATTTGCTTTTCAAGTATGGCATCCCATACACCTCGCCTTTCTTGTTTGGCCCCCCACCAGCTTGAATAAGTAATTCAAAATCGGTAGGCAAGTTAACCCTCTCGTCCTCACCTAGTAGAGCTGTTTTTTGGTTTCTATCCTCTTTCAACTTCATGTAAAGGTCCTACAGTAAAATATATCCGGAAGTGGTCATTATGATTGTGGATAAACCTTTAATAAATTATTAATTGCTCATAAATACAATCATGCTAACCCATGTTGAGCTCGAACGCTCGTCGACCCACATAGCTCTACCCACATCATCACTTTGTTCACTTGGTTGACCGCCTTCATCATTATTTCCAACATTCTCATTTGTTGTTTGTTTTTTATCCAACTTTCTGATTCGAGTCATCTTGAATATCTCTTCATGGTCTACTTCTCTGTCTTCCCTCTCGCTCTGCAAATAATTTACACTTGATAACTTATTCGAACACAAACTAAGCTAATTGTTAAATTTTGTTAAGGTAATGACTAACCAATCTTTTTCGAATAGTAGCAGCTGAAATGCTTCCACCTGTATGAAGTACGCCTCCTTTAGTGGATGCCCTATTTTTCTTGTTTTTCAAAGATTTAGATGTGAACTCTTCAGTCTTCCACCATTCATACAAGTTGTCATAAACTCTCTGTAACATCCATCCAGGCTTCTCACCTTTGTGTCTAATCCTATTATAATGATCAGCCAAACGTTTCGCTCCAACAAACTCAAATGCAGTTCTCATATGCTGCTCATGTTGTGGATCCCAATATACATATTTCTGTAAAATAAAAATCAAATAACAATAAAATATAACATTTTTAATATTTAATTTATGTTATAAATAATTAGATAAACACATGTAATGATTAATACCTTCCACTCCTCGAACCATTCAGCAACAACATGTCGGGGAATGTCTTTCCATGTCCTATATGGCTCAGTCAACTTTGATTTCAGGACATTAGTGATGTTGTTTGTCCCAATCCAACTATCGACATACCTGCATAAATACATACTACGAAGATGCATAAACTTCAGAAATATTCGAAGACACAACAAACTTTATGTTCTATACTTACGTATTCCCAGCGGGCTCCAATTTTGCTTTACCGGTGGATGATGGTGCACACATGCCAAGTGGTGATGTAGAATTCGAATCAATAATTGGCTGAGTAGGAGATGCTGATGTATGAGATGGAGATAGCGATGGTTGTGTAGGAGAGTGTGATGGTTGTGGAGGGGAAAATGATGGTTGTGGAACTAATGCTGCAGATGGAGAAGGAGCCACTGGTGATGATAATAATGGTTCATCGCCTGGTGCAGTAGCCGGGATAGCAGATGAGGTAGCAGCAGATGCTGATGAATTGTTGATGATCATATTACCTCTCCAAAGGCTTTTATTCCTCCCCCGTGAACCGCTACTAAGGTTGCCACGAGGCCTATTCATCTATAAGCAATTACTTTCAAATAGTTAATACATCATGCCAAAGAAAACTGATATTTGTAATGACACAATAAGGAATACTATTAATCATGTTGAAAATTTAGAATAATATCGTGTATTTCTCGTCATGCGTGTAATAAATAATTTTCAATTAATGGAATTGGATTCTAGCTAGAATCATCTAGAATTTGATCAGAAAAATATATCTGAATAATCAATAAAAATAATATGCACTATTTGAATATTTATTAGGAATCCGAATATTTATTAGAAAAACTTGTATCACTGGCTTTATGAACTAACATTCCTAATCTCCATAAAAATAACAAAGTAAGAAGGTGTCCAGCTAAGCTTATTTTAAAAGAGCTTTCATAAGCTCTTACATCTTATAAGAGATTTTTTGGATCTTATTACGATGGTTGGTGTTAGTTAGATAAACAAAAATGTAGAAAGTATATTCCCACTTGCAAAATTAACAAATAATTTAGTCATATTGTCCTTTTATCAAAGTCAGAACTGTCCATACAATCACACACAACAAAAATTAACCATTAGGCGATATAATTTAACAATATGATATTATGTTATTTTAAGTGTTTGAGTTGTTAAAACTATAATCTATACTATTAAATGACACAAAACTAAAGTTAGACATACAACCAGTTCATAAAAGTTGCCAGGTTCAGTCCAGATTTAAGTGATTAATTACCTTATCTCTCTTCTTCCCTTTACAGTAGTAAGTAGCACCTTCTCCTATTAAATTGGACAACTGATCTCTTTCTCGTTCCTGCACAAACAAAAGATATATGTAAGCAATCCTGAAAGATATATGTAACTAATTTTTGTAAAAGCTAATAAGAAAGTAAAGTGAGTAACATTTCCAATCATTTTCAGTCAAAGTTAATAAGCAAAGAACAAACATGTTGATCACAACAAGTTAGAAAATTACATTTCTTACGTCACATGTCATAATCCGAATCATCATCATATTGATCAGAGTTAAGCTCCTCATCAGAATCAGTTTGGTCAGAGTTAAACTCTTCCTCACCATCCTCATTTTCGCTGTGATTATTA
This sequence comes from Lantana camara, assembly GCA_037501455.1. NCBI lineage: Eukaryota > Viridiplantae > Streptophyta > Magnoliopsida > Lamiales > Verbenaceae > Lantana > Lantana camara. Next base: position 92,034,685 of record CM074857.1, on the reverse strand, counting down.
TCATTAGGTAGTTCAGCTTCGACCTCCTCGAAGCTATCATTATGGTCAACCAAATGCCCTACATTATCATCGGAGGCAACAATATTTACCATTATTCCTTCATCACTTTGATAAGCTATTGGTAAAGACTCTTCTATTTCTATCCTCCCTCTCGCTTTAGCTTTAATTACCGCAAACCACTGTTGCTTGTTTCTAATACGACCCGGATATTGAACAAAGTAAACTTGGCGGGCTTCGTGGGCAAGTATGAAAGGATCATATTTCCTATATTTACCACTTCTCCGAACTTCTACCGTCATGCATTCTGCATCTCCAATCCGAGTTCCTTGATTAGGAGTTGGATCAAACCACACACATTTAAATAGAACCACCCTCTTGATTGGTTCGCCGGGATATTCTAGTTCAATAATTTCATCCAACATTCCATAATAATCGTCTTCAACAGATTCATCATAGCTACCTTTGACCCAGACCCCACTATTCATTGTCTTCTTTCCATTACTCCAAGCCTGTGTGTGGAATTTAAAACCATTGACAAAATACTTGGACCACGTTTTAACTTTGAGAAGAGGACCGCAAGATAAATGATGTATGTATGGATTGTTAATTCCATTTTTTTGGATCACGGACCTGTATAAAGTTAAATTAAATATATTTCTCACAATGGTAATTGTTTAAAAATTGATCCGTTTACAGTTTTACTTACGTAATTTTTGAACCATCCTGCAAATTCATCATCAACTCGACTGCTCCCGTCTATTTGGCCAAGCCTAAACTCCTCGGTAAAGAAACTACAAAGTTCATAAGTATGCATGAAAGTTTGTTATAATTATCACTTGATTCACTTCATTTAATAAATTAATTAACCTCTCTAACTTACTCCAAGAAATTTTGGATCGCATCACAATTCAATAAGACATGATTTGTAGCAGATTTGTACTCTTTATCATCCAAAAAGCGAGCATTACATGCACCGGAAGCACGCCCTGTCTGGTGGAAAATACTCAACATTTCTGGATTGGAGTCATCAATACCACCATCATCATTCCTTACCACCCTTGTTCTCAAGGAACGAACATGCGATTGAAAATAGAAGGAGCAAAAATGGGCAGTTTCACGTCGTAAGAACGCCTCGCAAATAGAACCCTCAACTCTAGCTTTATTTTTAACTGTTTTCTTTATCTTTCCGAGGAATCTGTATCGAGTAAAAGACAATTTTGTCATTTAAGTTAAGGGTTATTATATAAGATAATAAATAATTCTTTTTACCTTTCAAAGGGATACATCCACCTAAATTGTACAGGCCCTCCATTACGCGCTTCTTCGATCAAATGCATCGGCAAATGCTCCATTACATCAAAGAATGCTGGGGGGAAAACTCTCTCAAGTTTACACAAAATAATGGGTATGTTTTTTTCCATTTGATCAAGATCGGCATGCCTCAGCGTACTTGAACATAAGTCCCTGAAAAATTTACTTAATTCGGCCAGCGGTTTCCATATCTCATCAGGCAATTCTCTAAAGGCAATAGGTAATAGCTGCTCCATAAAAATGTGACAGTCATGACTCTTCATCCCATGTATCTTAGCATGCTGTGTATCAACACATCGTGACAAATTTGATGAATAACCATCAGGCATGCGGAGTTGTTTTATCCACTCACATATTATTCTTTTTTGCTCCAATGTTAATGCATACTTAGCCTTTGGTTTTACCCAACGTCCATTACCCTTAGGCACTAGTTCTAATTCAGGTCGCCGACACAACTCCTTTATATCCATACGTGAGTTCACATTATCTTTGGTTTTCCCTGAAATGTCCATCACCATGTTAAAGATGTTGTCAAAGATATTCTTTTCTATATGCATCACATCTAAATTATGACGGATTAAATTATCCTTCCAATAAGGCAGCTCCCAGAATATACTTTGTTTCTTCCAATTATGTTGGACACCACTACCTGAAATCCTTAACTCGTTGGGATGTTCTGTAACTTTGGGAAATTCACAAACCTGTTCCCAAATTTCATGTCCATTCAACTTAGGAGGTGGATGATCATGCTCAGTACGATTCTTCTTAAAATTTATTTTATTCCTTCGGTAAGAATGATCTATATCCAAAAACTGTCGATGACAATCAAACCAGCTTTGTTTTCGACCATTTTTCAAATAAAATGCCTTACTATCACGCATACAATAGGGACATGCCAGTCTACCAGCAGTGCCCCAGCCTGATAACATTCCATAAGCTGGAAAATCATTAATTGTCCACATCAATGCAGCCTTCATTAGAAAGTTTTGATTCATTGTTGCATCGTATGTCGTCACACCAACATCCCATAACTCTTTCAATTCATCAATCAACGGTTGCAGATATACGTCAATGTTTTGCTTTGGATTTTTAGGCCCAGGAATGATGCATGTTAGAAACATGTACGGCATCGTCATACACATCTCTGGAGGTAAATTATAAGGCGTTAGAATTACTGGCCAACAAGAGTATGATGCAGCTGATTGAGAATAAGGAGTAAACCCATCAGCACACAAAGCAAGCCTCACATTCCTAGGCTCCTTGGCAAATTCGGGGTGACATTGATCAAAGTGCTTCCAAGCCTTTCCATCGGAAGGATGACACATGACCTCGTCAGGCCGACGATTCTCAGCATGCCATCTCATATGCGGGGCTGAGCTCATTGATGCATAGAGCCTCTTTAATCGAGGTATAAGAGGCAGGTAGTGCATAGATTTGACAGGAACTTGTTTTCTTCTACATTTACTCCCTCTGTCTTCACTTGTTTCATATCTAGGGGCACCACAAAACTTACACTCCAAAAGGTTTTCATCACCTTTGTAATACAACATGCAACCATTGACACAACAATCAATTCTTATACTAACCAACCCAAGCTTCTTCACCAACTTTTGTGTTTCGTAAAAATTATTAGGAACAGTGTGTTCGGGTGGTAGTAATTCTGAAATCAACTGTATGAGCTCATCCATAGCATCATGCGGCACATTGTAATCATTTTGAATACTCATTAATCTTGAAGAAACAGACAAAGGTGAGTGTATATCGCAGCCAGACCACACCGGTTTGTTAAAATCCCTCAATAGATCAAAAAACTTTTGATTTTCTGCATTAGGCAACTCATGATAATTTTCTGACTCCCCCCCAACGTTGGGACCCCTATTTGGTTCTTGATTTTCACCAGTTGGCATATCTTGTCTCGCCGCATCAATACACATTTCAACATACCTACTTAAAGGATCTATATGTCCTTCATGACTCGTACTCGCGGCTGCATGACCGAAATTTAGTGTACTCTCTTCACTAGGAGCTACCTCCCCATGATCGGTCCAATACCAATAATTTGGCTTGAACCCATGTGAATACAAATGTCGTGTAACGGTAGCAGGTGATAAGAAGTCCCATTTCCGTAAGCATTTAACACATGGACATCGAATAACACCTTCTGTTCTAAATGCTTCTAACCCTTTTGCATATTCTATAAAAGATTCAACCCCTTCTATAAATTCTAGTTTTAGGCCGCCACGAGTAGGGTAAGTCCTATTATACATCCATCTCCTATGTGAAGGAATATTATCCATCTACATATCAAATGATAGAAGTTAATGTTAGAATATTATCCATCATAGTTGATGCTTTTTCCTTCGAGGGGGTGTTACTGTAATTATTTATAAATAAATCTACCAAATTTTTTATTGTTGATCATTTTGGAAATCAACAATGTCATTTTTTTAATAGAGAAACTAAACCCATTTGCCATTTATGATCATTCAATTTAATATTTTAAATCCTTTTCTGGACCATCTTCAAACGCAAAAAGTAATTTTGGAGGAAGAACAATTATTGTGCTAATATTATGATAGATAAAGATTATCTCGGTTGATAAAACAAATTTTATGCTACAAATTCTCTATATTATTGCATCTGATAGGAATTAAGATGTTTTGTTTTTATTTTTTCAAAATGGGAATGTTTAAATCTTCTGCCGCGTAAGAAAAACGAAATTCCACTTCATGCAAAAGTGTTAATTCCACTTTCAATTTCCATTTCAAAACTGTACATAAACTTCATGTATTTCAGCAGATGCAATTCACAAACAAAAAGCATACATCTTTCAGTTTTCAATCAAATAAATGCGACTTCATATTTTGTTAATTTGTCAAACAAAAGTGGCAGAATGTAACTTCATATTTCATGTCAAACGTACACAAATAATCAAATTTTAGGAGCTTTTCATATCAAAAGGATGTGACTTATAGAATCTGCAGTTCGGATAACTCGTTGATGTCCGATGAAAGATGCACGCTTAAACTAATGCTTCATAATATTCTGAAATAGATTCTGAAGTTAGCTTTTCAAATTATAATCAAGGGGAAAAAACTGAAGTAGTAAGCTTTTCTATTCAAACAAAGAACCTAACATCAAGAAACAACAAAAAGATAAAAAGCTTTCTATTTTCAAAATTGCTAATTAATCCGGAGTAAGATATAGTTCTATTTTCATTTTCAGCAAAGTCTTTGAAAGGCATTTACATAGTCTTGTCCACTAATTTTTAAAAATCTCAATATTTTTGCATTAACACTTAAAATAAACACAACAGGCAATTTTGCAAATATCAGCACATTTCATTAAATTTCTGCATACGTGTACCCACCTTAGTATGATGCAGCTCCAAATCCAAAAGATAACAATGTCAGATCTAATGTTGAGCTTGGAAATTAGATCCTGCAAAATAGTATAAAGAGAAAAAAGACTAGTTTTAGTCAACTTGTATTCACACAAACACATTTATGCAGAAACTCTATACATGCACACATTGTAGAAAATTCGACATAACTTATTGCTCGGAGGGTATTTTGACGAGCCGTAAAATTCCTAGTAAACTAGACAACCTTTTCTTCCAAATGGAATTGGCCTCAATTCCTAGAGATTTCTGCACAAATACAGATTTTTGTGTAAAGTCGGGAGAGTACAGCAACTTCGCTGCAACGATACCTTTCAAAGACAAGTATTTTTACCACATCAAACGAAGTCGGAAAATTATGAAATTTTATAGATATACTCCCAACAAATATACGTACTTCTCTATAAAACAGATTTTTAAAATTCACGGGTTTACCCCATCTGCTCAGTCCCCAAAGTCAGACAGAAAACTGGGGACAGCAGCGTGGTTTGAAATTTTTTTCGGGTATCAAACAGACTCGGATGAACACTAAATTTAACATAGATAAAGCTTAGTATGTTGGTAAGGTGCCACAGAAACAGTTTTAAAAAAAGAGTTTGTATGAGTTCGGAATTTATGTTTGCACTCGCTGCATACAAGCTGTCAAAATTCAAAATACTCTCCACTTAAACAAATATTATAACTTACTTCTTCACAGTAAAAATTAAATGGGAACAATTATAAAAAAGAAAGGGGTCTCTATGCAACCAAGCACTGTCAAACATCCACCACTAATATTATGTATATGGGTGTACTTTTGATGTCGAGGAGGTCAGTCACCCCCTAGCTACATATGGATCTGCACTGTTTAAACTCATCCATGTAACACAGTTGTTGCATTACTACTTTTAAGTTCTAACTATGTAAATGGTTGATTTCCCATATAAGGTATTATAGAATAAATCATGTTTCTTCGTTCGTGTTAAATTTGGTGCTGATGACAAACATAACAAATGGAGAACAACAAGTGGCGTATTAATAATCCGGTTCTTTGATTTGTTCATTTCGAACCAAATTTTCATTTAAAGTTGGTCCAGGAACTGCATATCCCCTTTAGTTTCAGCTTTCTGATATTAAGAAAATTTCCCTTGATCTACTCATATTCTTTAACTTTGCTCAAACCTTTTATAATAAAAAAATAAACCGAAAGGAGAATGTAAAAGATGCATTCATCTTTGAACTTTTTAATACCCTTTTTCCACATGAGCACACTTATTATCAACTCAAAGCCATCTTAAGCAATTCGCAAATCCCATCAATCAAAGTGCCAAAAATTTATTAAAAAGAAAGAACTTACGAGTTTGGTTCTTATATCTTGTGAGACTTTTTCAGAAATTACAGCAGCTCCGACTTGAGCAGCAGCATACGCTTGTAATCAATGTCAACAACATCCAACTTTTAACTCATTTCTTGAAATCGATGTCGACATTCTAGATAAAAAAAAAAGAGAGAAAAAGAAAAAATAATTTTCAGCAAGCAAAAAACCAAAGTGTGCAACACTTACAGAACACTTATATGGTCGCAAACCTGAGTATTATGAAGAAACACAGCATACACTGAGCTAAAAGCAGGAAAAAGACCTTTTCTTGAACTCTAATGAGGGCTCCCTCTAATTACTCCTTAAACTTGATTTGATTATCACAGCATACAGAATGAAACTTTAAGCAATGTTCATTTAAAAATCAATTCTTTGAACCCCCCATAGATTCAATTGAATGCACAAATAAACTATATCTTCGTACAAAGGAAGAATCAGGAAATTAGATTCCAGGAAATGAGAAAACAATACTCGATCAAAATTCAGCTGAACAAACAAACTTTGGTCACTCCCACAAAAAGTTTCAACAATGAAAGATGATTTAGCAAACTAATTAAAAGAAAAAGAAAAAAAAACAGAAAGTAAAACTACTGCAGCAATAGTGTCTGTAGCATTTCACACTTGAAAGAGCTAAGACGTCACATTCACAAGTATGCCTCATCAATTAGGAAAGAACTCATCACCCCTTCTGAGATGTTGAGATGTATCACTACCTAATCATGGATCTGAGGTGGCAGCTGGAAATGCAAGTAAAAAGGAGACAGTGAAACAAATAGATCCCAACCTCTCTCTCAACTATCACACAAAGAGAAACTATTCTCTAATAACATACCCACAAAATCATGTCTAAGTCACAAACAAATAGGTCACACACACTTCATGTATTTCAACAAATGCAATTCACAAACAAAAAGCATACATCTTGCATGAACTGTAAAATATAAGTACCATTAAATTTTAACAAAAGTGTATTCACCTTAGAATGATGCATCTCTAAATCCAACCGATAACAAAGTTTCAAGCCAAGATTAAGCTTCGAAATATGATCCTGCAAAAGAGTTGAATAAGAAAGAGGACTACTTTTAGACACCTTCTTTAACTAAGCTGAAACTAATTATTCAGAACCATTGTAATTAAAACTTTGGAGCATTATTCTTTCATATAAGCCTGCATAGTTAAGACACTTATTAAAACTAGAAATCCAAAGTCAAATAGACACTAATCACCAGCGAAAGAGACACAAATTTCTTTTTGTGCTGATTTATGTAAATAACATAAACATCGAAATCCAAACTTCAGAAACACAGATTTAAACAAATTCAAACCAAAAGCAGCCAACAAACATTCATGAAATCTAACAATCAAGAGATGGAGAAAATCAGAGGCAAACATAACCACACAACCAAAAAAGTAACTTTTTCTTTTCTTTTTCAAGAATAGAAGACAACAATAGAGACAATTCATCATTTGCAGCTGAATAAGTGAATTAGAAAACAATAGCATGAAAGCTCTTACCTTGAAGATAGATCACTGTTCTTCAAGATTATGTGCAGACTTGAAAGACCACTTTGTAGGCTGAAGTAAAATCAATCGACCATCATGAGACCTACCCAATTATAAGTAGTTAATAATGCTAACAAAATACCAGTTAAAAACTAAGTACAAGAACATAACTAAATCATACCATCTAAAGAACATATAAAATAAGTTCAAGAGCCACAATAACTGGCATCTGAATCATGGAAAAAAAAAAAGCGGATTTAGTATATATTTGATCTATGGATAGTTTTTCCTCCAAGAAATAAAAATGGAAATGTATGTTAGAAACAATTACTTTACCTTCTTTCTGTCCCTGTGAGAGAAAGTCTGTAAATGCCCCTCCACAGTCCTGCATAATTGGAAATAGCATTACAACTGACAAAATACAACAGATACACTTGATAATGCTCATCATGGATTATGGTAGATCCGAGATATGTTTCTTATTGGATTCAAAACAAAGCATAGGAAAAGGAAAATATAAAACTTACTACTGTGAAATACTTAAATCCAATCGTAAAAGATCAGATCAATAATGAGATATAAAAGCAAAGCCATATTAAATTGCAAGGAAACAATGCTTCAGAAACTCCATTTCTATCCAAAGTGTGGTATCTATGATAAGGATCTTAAACTTTTATTCTCCATTTTTCTCACCTCATTCTAAAATTTAGAGGAGAAAGGAGGCAGTATCTAATCTTCTTAATTTGAATATTAGCAATAACTAAGATGTTCCATTTGAATGTTCCGCTTAGTTTTAAATCCCCTGTTTTCAAATGATTGAATAATTTTCAACGATTGCAATCTAATAGAAGTGATCAGAGAAAACCCACTTAAGAGAAATTCACAGATGGTAGAACATAACATAATTAACATCATATACGGAATACATACCAAATCATTCGAAGCTCAAGATTATACAAATTCAAATTCAAGAACTCCATCATCTTTTCTGGGAAACTCATCCACATTCACAGGAAGCAACAACTCAACTTAGATCTACAGAGGTTAGACTTCTAAGGTTTACAAAATGAAAAAAGAATGTCCCTCCTAAATCTGTCCAAACACACAATACACACATTCTCTACATAACAGAAACCACTGCAGAAACAGACACACACACGCACTAAAGAGAGGCCTTTGCAGAGACACACATGTGCACAAACACACATAAATCCAACCAACATTGCAAAATCGACCAAAAAGGGTCCCATCTTTCAGGAAAAAAGATGAAAATTTTGGCAATAAAAGAGCTCACTTGGAAGAACCATAACTACAAATTGAATCAAAAGCAGAATCAAACCAAATGGCAAACAAGCATACAATCTTTTGGGTGTTGTGTTGAATGAAAAGCAAGAAGTCAAACATGTATACCACTTGGAAATTTGAGCTCTGTTTTCTCCAAAGAGACAAAAATGGCAGCTCAGCTGAGCTGTGGCCTTTACCCTCACGGAAGTTCCAAGAAAATGGCAAAAGGGAGAAGGAAACAAAAACCCCTTTTTCTTTGTTTGGAGGCGCCGACGATGGACACTGAGGCTTTGGCGGGAGAAAACTGTGGGGCCAAGGTTGATTACAAATGACAAGCTTTTCAACGAGGGAGATTGAGAGTGCCAAACCCTATCTGTTGAATGAGGCTAAGCTTTTCAACGAGGGAGATTCAGCGAGGGAGATTGGGAGGGAAAAACCTGAAATAATATTTGGAGAGGCGGGAATGAACTTAGCCAACAAATTAGGGCATGGAATTAGCTGCTACTCTGATGAGAGACCCTTCTCAATTTCATTTCATAAAGTTTTGAAAGATTTCAGAGGCAATGTTGGTCTGAATTTCGTCGCCCAAAACCGATTCCGGTGCTCATTTTCCAGCGCAAAAGTTCGTCGCACTATCTCCGGATATTCAGACGTGATTGAGAAGAAGACTCGTCTGAGTTTTGGCCAAAAAAACCCCAATTTCTTTCAGACAAAATTTTCGTCGGTGTTTGGCCGAAAATGTGGATTTATTTTAGACGAACTTATTGGTCTGAAGTTCGTCTGAAAATTCAGACGACTTTCAGACCAATTTTCGTCTGAAAACTTAAAAAGGAAAATAATTTAAAATTTCAGGCGAAAGTTCGTCGCAAATATTGGTCTGAATAACAAAATATATTTATTTCATTAATTAAAATTATAATTCGTCTGAAATTCGTCGAAAATTCGTCGAAAATTTTAAATCATATAAAAAAAGTAACGTGTTATTAGTTTCGTCGGAATTTCATCGGAATTTCATCGGAAATTTTCAGACCCACAAAGTTCGTCGGAAAAGTTCGTCGGAAAATGCCTGTTTTCTTGTAGTGTTATTCCTTCAGCAAATGTACTCTTAATTAGTATCTGTATTGTGGAGATGTGTATATATCCTATTTCACTGGGGGTATATTTAGCTTTTTTAATTTTCTGAATTATATCAGCTTTGTTTATCAATGAAATAGCCTGTGTTCCTTTTGTTGTAGAAATTTCAATAGGTGTTTCACATGTAAATTTTCCATATAGTATAATGTTTTTTCTACTCAGTTTTGTTTTCAAATCTGTTCTCATATCTTGTCCATCAATTAAGTTTAATTCTTTTCTTCTAACTTTGTTTAATTTTTTGTTGTCTATAACAATATCTTGAGAAAAATATCCGTATTCTTCGGTTGTTTCAAAGTTTTCTATTTGATCTATCAAACTAGTTTCCATGTATATAATTTCTAGTATACAAAAATATAAATAACGTTTTCAAAACGAAGTTTATATTGTTTACCTGTTTGTGTATACATATCTACGGTCTTCATGCACTCCATGTTACCTGTTCGTCATTTCTTCGAAGTTCATGTTTGATTTTTGTATGAGAATTGTTTAGTTGTGTATGGTTGTGTATGGTTCTGCTATTCAGGCGTGAGGCCAACAGAAAAGAAAAGCTCAAAGGCTTTTGAAACTCAGAGAGTTTTGATCAACACATGATCTTTTTCTCCATTAAAGTCTGAATATTACATACTATATTGAGGCCAATATATAGGCGCTCGACTCACTATTACAGACGCGTTTTTATCTACAAAAGTCAAAAAAGTAGAAAAAACAATAATGGTGCTCAACAACTGCACCTAAAGCAGACAGAGACATAAAGTCTGCATTATTGAAGTATGTTCGTCATTGCATGCGTATTCCCTTGAGTGTTTGACGTCATTGTATGCGTCAGTTTACATTATTCTTCAATAACAGCGTCTTCTTTTATTGATTTGTTTGAATTGTGGGACCCAGTTTCTTCAGCTTTGTCTTCTGTTTTGTCTTGGCATGCTGCACAGCTGTGTTCATCAATTATTTCGCTGTATTCACAGAAAATGAGTTTAACTTCCATGGGGAGTGTCTTCAAACTGTGTTCTTCATTCTTGATGAAAGTTTTCTCAAAGTTTTCCAATGTTTTCAGTTGTATCGGTAGGATTGTGTATCTTGAAGATCCGTATATCAGATGATAATTGGATTTATAGTTTATTTTGACATTACTGTCCTTGTTTATCTCTTGTGATGCATAAAATATTTGATTTAGTTGTTTTGCAACTATCTCATTTATGTCATCAAATGTCTTCATTGTGTCGATGCTGGGGTATTCTCCGTTTGAAACTATCAGTTTGATAATTCCATAAGAGTGTACTAAGATTCCTTCTTCATTGAAGATAGGATATGATAGTGTAGATTTGAAGACTATTTCTTTATCCATATTTCCTCTTGAGACTCGTTTAGCATAGTCTTGAAGTGTAGACATTAATTTTGGGCTAAATTTTCGAAAACAGTTTGGATTTTTGAAGTATAGGGTGTCAAGAAATCCATGTATGAAGAATTGGTATATCAAGTCTGGGTCTGTTTGTTCAAATACAACGACCTTTGGGCCGTTTCTGTTTACTGGGTACCAAAATAAGTTGTTTTTGTCTTTCTCTGGGTTGTATTCAAAAATGGATTTCAAGAGATTGTCGAATTTTTCTTTTGAGGGTTGTATTTGGGCCTCTTTTTGGGCTGGTGTTTGGACACGGTCCATTGGGTTTATTGTGGGTATGTTTCCAAGAACTCTCATTTTTTCTTTAAGACTGTTTTGGGTTTGAAGAGTGGTTTGGAGAGTGTTTTTGTAGGTTTTGGTTTCTTCAAGGGCTTGTTTGGCTTCTTCAAAACTGTTATAGGATTTGTGTGTTATTCCTGAGTGTCCCAATATGTGTATACTTGCTTTGGACCAATGGTCGTAGATCCCTCGGCTTGGACCATTGAATATTGTGTACCATTTTTTGACCTGTTTTCTTTCATCTTCACTATCTGCTGATGATGAAGTATTCCCTTCTGCTGCTGTTTGTGGAAATGTTTTTGATTTTGTGAGTGTTTTTGTTTGTGATGATGGATCCACCACGCTTGCTGGTAACTCTGATGGTGGGAGTCCTGCTGCTTGTTGGACAGCGTGTAAGGCGGCAAGAAGTTCTTGACGCTGTGTCATCTTGGATTCTGTGAATTTTTGTATTTCCAATTGTTTAGCTCTCGTGAATTGTTGTATCTCATGATCAATAGTTTCAATGTTTTGTTTCATCAGGGCTATCGCGGCCTCCATTCTCGAGTGAGTGTGTCTGCAAGAGCGTTCTCTTCTGATTTTATGTATACGATGTGAAACTGGTATCTTCGTATTTCGAGCTGCCACCGTATCAATCGTCCTTGATTGTAGTTGTCTCGAAGTGTATACCTGTAGAAGTTTGTTAAGTATTTTGAATCTGTTCGAAGTTCGAATTCTCGAGGTAAAAGCTCGAGTTTCCACTTCCGAAGTATCTTTAGACATGCAAGTGTCTCTTTTTCATGGACTGTATAATTTTTCTGGGTTTCTGTAAATGTCCCAGATATGTATTTACAGAGTTGTGTAATTTCGCGAACCTTTTTGGTTCTTGTATTCATATGACCTTCAAGGTCGTTTGTATTCATTTTTTCGGCTGGTATTGCAAGCATGCAACCAGACCATGTATCATTTGAAGCATCTGTCTCAATGATAATAAAATCGTTTTCCTTTGGATTGTATAAAACAGGCAATGTTTCACAATACTGTTTTATTTTCAGAACTTGTATCGAATCATCAATTTTCCAGTTCCATTGTATTTTCTCAGAAAGTTTCTTTTGTAGTTGTGTTCTTTCTTTAGCAAGGTTCTTTATGAATCCTTGATCAGAAATATAGTTTAAACATCCAAGAAATCTTTGTAGTTGTTTTCGATCAGAAATTTGATCTGGAAATTCATTTAATTTTTTCAAAATATTATCTTGAAGAACTATGTTTCCTTGTGAATCAAAAGTATTTCCAAGAAAATCAATTTTTTGTCTACATAAGACTGCTTTCTTTTTAGAAAGAATCAGTCCTTTGTCTCTGCATCGTTTCAAAACTATTCTTAGTTTTTTCAAATGATCTTCTTTATCTTGATTACTAAAGATGATAATATCATCAATGTAAGCAAGACAAATGTCTTCTAAACCTTCAAGGTTTTTGTCCATAAATCTCTGGTATATTCCAGGTGCTTGTTTCAAACCAAATGGTAAAACATTCCATTGGTAGTGTTTTTGTGGAGGACATGTAAAAGCTTTTAGCGGTTTTGTATTTTCATGCAACCGTAATTGCCAGTATCCTGATTTAGCATCTAGAGTACTGAACCATGTTTTTCCTTTCAATCTATCTTTGATGTAATCAATTCTAGGAAGTTTATATGCATCTCCTACAGTTTTTTCATTTAATTGTTTATAATTTATGACCATTCGTCTTTTTCCTCGTTTTATTTCATTTTTGTTTTCTACATAAAATGCAGGTGCTGCGTGTGGACTTTTGCTTTCAGAAATTAATCCCTTTTCCAAAAGTTGTTTACATTCTTCTTTAAATTCATCAATATCTCTTTTAGAGTAAGGTATATTATTTTTGACATTCACTTCGTCTAAAGGATTTTTAAGTTTAATTTCAACTATCATATAATTATTATTTTTATCTTTGTCTAAAGGATCTTCACTAGTGACAGAGTCTAAAATTTCTTCTATTTCTTTTTCAAGATTTGTTTTTATGAAAAATATTAATTCATGATTAATTAAATAGCTTATTTTGTCTATAAGATTACTTCTGTCTTCAATTTTTATTATAGGTATTTTAACTGTTTCACTCCTTTGAGATAGTTTTTCATTAACATGTGATTTTAAAGTGATGTATTTTAAATCTTGACAAAAAGGTCTATATAGTTTTAAAAAGTTATTTCCTAAGATAAATGGTAATCCTGTTTCGTGTTTGTATATAGATGGTATAATAAAACAGTATCCCTGTATCCAGATTTTTTCTAAGTATGTTGCGTACCATATATAATAATGACTTGCATCTGCTATCATTACTTTTAATGGTTGTTTAAGTTTTTTCCATTTGAATATTGTAAGGGCTGGTGAAGCAAAGCATAAACTTGCTCCTGTGTCTATAAATGCTTTAATTGTTTTATGTTTTATTCTTACTTCTATAAATGTAGCGTTAGAGTTTTTCATTTAAAATTCTTCGTCTGAACTATAGTCATTTTCTGATTCTGTAACTGTTTCTATTTCATATATATTTTCTAGATCAGAATAGTCTTCTTCTATTGGTTCTAGATCGTATGTTTGAGCTACTTGAAGTATATGTAGTTTTTTATTTGATTGTTTTCGTTGTTTAGGACAGTCTCTTGCATAATGTCCTTCTTCATGGCAAAGCCAGCATTGACATTTTCTTTTTCCTTCCGGACAGTATTTCTGTTTAGGTTTGTATTCTTTCTTTTTAAAGAAACGTCTTCTTCTTTTTTGAAATTTATGTTTATTATTGTCTATCCATCTTTTAGATTTCTTTCTCCATCTGTATCTTTTATCCTTTCTCTTGTATTTTCTTTTTTTGTTTGGTCTTGTTATATATGGACTTTCTCCGTATTGTTGAGGTACTAAAGGATTTCCCTCACAACATATCGTGACTTTGTTTTTAACTGCATTGTGTAAGTCTCTTTCATAGCATTTATCTCCTAAAAATTGTTCTACTACAGTTTGTGCTCCTCCTAGTGTTTCTGAAGCGAATCCTTCGTTTACTTGTTTCTTAAATTCCGCATATACAATTTGACCTACTGGATAAGGTAGTTTATTGAAGTATAATGATAGATATTTTTCTCTGTCTTCTCTAGATAAATTATAGTAATACATATTATATTCGCAGTTAAAGTGTTCTATAGCGCACATATCTAATATTTGTGTATTCGCAAGATGATATGCTGCTCTTTCTTGTTCTCTTTTATTAAATATAATTCCTGAATCTTGTATAGGTATTCCAATGAATTCTGAGAATATTTTTGCAACTATGTTCCAAAAAGTATCTATAGATTCTTCTCCTTCCAAGAGTATTTTCTGTTCTTTTGATAATGTGGCTAAGTAATGTGTTACATTTCCTATTGTTTTATATTGAACAAAATTGAATATTGTTTTAAAATCTCCTAGTCTTAATCTATCTTCGGTTTCTATAATTAATCCTAGTTTATGTGCCCATTCAGTAATAAGTGTTGCTTTGTTTGTTACACAGTCTAAATCTAGTATTCCATCTACTCCTAGTATCCCCTTTGTAGGTATATATTGGTCAGGTATTTTAGACCATCTTCCTTTTTTATTTGGAATATATCCTTTTTTAAAATTGTATTGTATGCTTGAATTTTTTAGAGGATTAGTATATTTATCTTCTTGATAGTATTCCCCTTTAATTTCTTCTTCTTTTGTGTTACTGCTTTCTGGAATATCTTTCTTATCTTTTTCTTGTTTCAAATTGTGTTCCATTCCTAACACATCGTCTTCTGATGATTCATATCCATATATTACTTCTTCATTTTCCACTTCTGGTTTTATAGCTTCTAATGTATGATTTTGTTTTTGTTTATTTTCTTCATCAACTATTTTTAATGATTCTAATAAATTGTTTATTTCAGAGATTTTTTCTTCTAAATCAAAAGTTTCCATTATAAACGTGGAGCTTCTATGTGAAAAGGTTTGAGATTTTTGTTTCCAAAATATATTTCAAGGTCAGCAATAGTTATATGTCTAGAGTATTCTTTTCGTATAATGACTTCTTTGAGTTGTTTTAATAATTCCTGACAGTTTGACATAGGAAGTATTATTTGTTTTTCTTCAGATGTACCAGTTTGGTTTTCTATTTGTTTTCCTCTAATTTCTCGTAGAAGTTTATCTAAAATTTCTTGTGTATTGTCTATTTCATTTATAACAGTCTGTTTTTTATCTAAAAGAATTTGTTGTAACATATCTATAATAGTGTTTAATTGTGGGTTTGTAGTAGTGTGAAATAAATGTGGATATTCTCCCCCCTCCTGATGACAAGAGAAAATGTTTTGATCTATTTTATAATATGATTCTATTTCTTGATTATGATTGATGTTTGTAATAGTATGTTCAAGTTGAGACATCTTTTCAGTAGTATTCTTTAATTGTTATGTTAATGTTTGCACTGTATTAGTTAACGATTGTACTTGTTCGTTTAATGTTTCTACAAATTTTTGTAATTCTTGTGTAAAACTCATGGTGATGAAAGTATATTTATTTTAGTTCTTAGTTTCTTGCACCAGTTTAATGTATTTTCAGTTTGTTCTTTAAATTCTTCCGTTTTTTCATTATGTTGTTTTAACCATGTCATGTATTTTTCTAATCTTATTAAATTAACTGGAGTGTATATTTCATTTTTCAAGAGTTATTTTTCTCTTCGTTTTCTACTATTAAGAATTTCTTCTTGTATTTTGTAGTTTGTTGGATGAGTTATTGAGTTTAGAACTAAGGTTTCTTGTTTTATTATTTTACGAATCAGTCTTAATTCTCTTCGTTTTATCTGTTTATTAAATTGATCCATATTTATCCATTTATTTCTCGTTGATATATTTTTTCTACAAACGTTTTATTTATTATTTTAATTTGTTTATCATTATTTGTTATATTTTTAATCTCATTTCTTTCATTTGGACATATGAAAATCGTTTTCATGATAGACTTATATTTTATTGCACTGTCTAGTCTTTTCCCTGATTTTGTATTGTCTGTTTTTATTCTTTTTTGTTTATCCATTTATCTTTGAAATCGTTTTAGTATTAAAATAGTTTTTTGTATTTGTTCTTGATAATATTCTATCCAGTCTTTATGATATCTAGCAATATACCAATGTCCATTATTTCTTGCTGTCAAGTATAAGTTTTTATGGTTGTTATATTCTTTGTATAAATCCGTTAAATATTCACTATAATTTTTCATAAAAAGTTTTGTGGGTGAAAATATAATATTTCTAAAGTTTCTAGTATTGATTTGTAAGAAAATATCAACTGTGTCATGGTTTTTTGGAAACGCTTTTTCAATAAGCGTTTTGTACCATTTTTGTAAATGAAAAGTCAAAAGTGTACCATTATTAAAAAGTTTCCGATTTCAAAGATTATTAGTCACAGGAAAGTTCAGTTTGGAATTGCAGCTGAAATGTTAACATTTGGCCCACGATGATCAATTCGGCCACGTTTTCCGATCTTATACGATACTCGCCACACTAATCACTCTTACTTTAAGGAAAAACAAAATTGTGAAATTTAATGGAAAGATTATAGTTGACTTGATTGAAGAGATTAGATTCACCATAAAACAATTAGAGTAAATTACATTTTTGGTCCATAGGATTAGGATTTTTGCAATTTTAGTCCCATATTTTTTAAATTAGGCAAATTTAGTCCAATTACTTTCAAAATTTTGCAATTCTGGTCCCATCTGTCAAATAATGGCCCAAAAATGCATTTTTTTTTTCTTCCGTTAAGTGCAATTTGGGAGGAAAGGTTACTTCATTAAGTTGTTTTTTGCGGGGGTTTGCTTATTAATACCCCATTTTAGCACCCTGAATCAACTTTGAACCATTACTTTGAATCACTCTTATTAAGGTAATGTGGTGCTAAAATGAGGCATTAATTAGTAAATTCCCACAAAAACAACCTAATGAGCAATAATTTTTTTTCCCAAATTGCGCTTGAGGGCAAAAAAATACATTTTCCATCGATTATTTGACGGATGAGACCAAAATTGCAATTTTTTGAAAACAATAGGACCAAATATGTCCAATTTTAAAAAAATGGGACTAAAATTACAAAAGGCCTAATCTTATGGGATCAAAAATGTAATTTGCTCAAACAATTAAATGATAATATAATTTGCATTATAGTATTTTTGGAATAGTATCGTATGGACTCCCCTCAAAATATTAGGTAATTTTAATTCGAGTTTAACTCAATTAAATTGGTGTAATGAGAGAACGAGTGTTTTACATTTATTATGTGGTTGGTGGAAAATTTAGCAAGAGTAAAATATCAAATTGCAAGTGTAATACACTTACCCTTTTAATTGGTTGGATTTGACTGAACAGGATATAGATTAGAATTTTCTCAAATACTCTTGGTATTTATTTATTTTTATAATGAAAACTAATATACATACCGATAACTATAATAAAATAATATTATTTTACTCTCTCAAATTCTCTCTTTCTCAAACTCTCTCAAAAATCAAAACCCTAAGCTACGTGTTTCAAACTCAAGACAAAGCAATCAATCAATTGAAGCTTCGATCCGGCGGTGGAGAATACTGGAGAATACTATGCTCCGCCGCCGGATTGATTCAGATCTATTCTGCTTTCAGATTCTCAGATTTGTTAGGTCGATACGGTTTGTGTTTTTTTCTTTAGGTTATGTTATATTTCAAGTTCTTTATTCTCTTCCGTATGGAAGTTTCGTCCCTTCCGTATGGATGTTTAGTCAGTTTCTTTATGTTCTTTTTTATTATATTCTGTGATTCTCCGAGGAATTTTTTTGGCCGAGTTATCTGTTGTAGGCCAAAGTGTTCTTTTCAATCCGGAGAAAAGGTGGCTGCGGAACTTCACCCAGATCGGATCTTCAACTTCAAGGAGCCTGTTTCTTTTATTAAACGTGATGCTAATATAATAGCTCACAAATCTGTTGGAATTGCGGCTTCGGCCTACGTTAATTTTCTTGTTATTCCTTGTATTTTTGTTATTGTTCCTCTTGATGTTGAATAATATTCCCCTTTGAGGGTTTGAGTTTCAAAAAATATACATACCGATAACAGACATGAGCTGAGAGAGAGAGAGAGGACTTGAGCTTAGAGTGATGAATTGAAAAATGATTATTCTATTAACTTACACAAGTGATACAGGTGTCCTGTGTTTATATACAATATTCAACACAGAAGTTAATTTATTTATCCTCAATCAAGTAAAATACAGGTAAAAAGTAGGTTTAATTAGCGGTAATACCCCCCTCAAATTGGCGCATGGATGTTAATCAAGCACAGTTTGGTGATATGCGATGGAAATGGAATAGGGGCCAATAGTTTGGTAAATATATCAACCATTTGATGCTCAGCGCGTAGAAGGTGTATGATTCCTTGTTGTAACTTTTCCCAGACACTGTGGCAGTCGATCTTAATATGTTTTGTTCTCTCGTGGAAGTTGGGATTTGCAGCAATATGGAATGCGAATTTGTTATCACAGTAGATTATGGCTAGTTTGTCAGTAGGGATGCAAAGATTGTGAAGTATATACTTTATCCGTTGGACTTCACATGTAGTTGTAGCAAAGGCTCTATATTCTGCTTCAGATGAAGAGCGGGATGTTGACTTCAGTAATTTAGGAAATGATTCTTTACCTTGTATCACGGGATTATATTACTTCCTTGATTTAGGAACTTAGTCCTATTTATGCTTCTTCCTTGTATTCATGGATATACAGAAATCAATACAATGAAACACAACTTTGCTTCTATTCATTTTTATACTTTACAACATGGCATCAGAGCTACACGATCCAGAGGATCTGTGATTGACTATGATGCACGGACACGAACACGGCGACATGGACACGACATGACACGGATACGGCGACACGGATTTTTTCTTGAATTTCCCACGTAAGGAGTGTCGGACACGGTGTCGGACACGAGTGTCCGACACGACACGGCATGACACGACACGATAAAATGATATTTTTAAAAGTGTCCGTGCATCATAGGTGATTGGCGTTATCACCTACCGTTCGACAATGGGCTACGAGGCGGAGACCTCGCTACAGGCATTGTCTGAGGTGATAACAATCTTATCCCAATAGATCGCTCAACTCCTGCAATAACAAAAACCACAACCATTACAATCAAACTCCGATAGTCCAGTGACTATATATATAAAATTGAACAACAATAATTATGTTCTTTGGGCAAGAATGCTCGAAATCACCATCGGTGCACGCGGGCGACTCAGCTACTTAACCGGCCACCCAGCACCACCATCTGAATCAGACAATGCATACCAAACCTGGAAACAGAGGGACTTGCAGGTGTTTGGTTGGATTACTCT
Organism: Lantana camara; assembly: GCA_037501455.1. NCBI lineage: Eukaryota > Viridiplantae > Streptophyta > Magnoliopsida > Lamiales > Verbenaceae > Lantana > Lantana camara. The sequence continues at coordinate 92,014,631 of CM074857.1, read as the reverse complement.
AGCCATTGAACCAAGCCTAGTAACCCAATTCATATATTATCCCACCACAAACGAACTTTGAAAAGGGCTATCAACCACCTACCAATCTGGGGAAGACAGTTTACAAATCTTCGATCTTATGACTAAAGCAGATCGAATTAAACAAGAACAGACCACACTTGAGGAGTATTTCAGCATCAGTAAAAGCATTTGGACGGAAATCGACAGACGGAGACCAAATCCCATGGAACTCCCTAGTGATATCACAAAATTTAACAAAATCCAGGAGGAACACCGTCTATTCAAGTTTCTCTTGGGTTTGAATCAGGAATTCGATGCTATCACTAGGGACATATTGAAGGAGACAACCTTACCCTCAGTCGATACCGCTTACGCCATCGTTCGTCGGGAAGCCGCCAGGAGAACCATCTTGGACCAGTCGGCAGCCTCTAGCAAGGCGAACCCATCATCGGATATCGAAATGGGACTAACCATATAGAGACAAGGGGCGAAAACCAGAATGGGGACTCACAAACCCACACGCTGGACCGACCCACCGCGGCCGCACCCACCGCCATCTTCCCGGAATAAATCTGACCTCAAATGTGAATATTGTGGGAAACGAGACCATTTGAAAACGGGATGGTTTGAAATAATCGGTTATCCAGAGTGGTGGGCACCACGCGAGAAGACAGGCGGCGCTGAGAAGGGGCGGAACCACGGCCTCACAGTGGTCACCAGTGGTACCAGCGCCGACAATGATAATGGCGACAAAGCCGTGGTGGCAGCGGGAATTGGACAACGGAAGAGTTGAGGGACAAACCCTAGCAGCTAGAGAAATGAGGGAAACAACAAAAATTCTCCAGGTATATGGATAAGAAGGGTAAATCCTTTCTTTACCCCTCATATAAAGAAATAGCTGGTGCGAACCTCTTTCGAAATTGTCGAACAAACACATCCCAAGTCAACTCCTCGCTCGTTGCCTTTAATTGTTGAGCAACTCTTTTCCACCATTGCCTGGCTTAACCTTGTAGGAGAAACGTAGCAAGGCGAACCATGGCTTGAGAGTTGCATGGCCATATTTCAAAGTTGCCCTCTATCTCTTAAAGCTATTCTTCAGCTCTTACATCATCTCCTTCTCGAAATCGGGGAGGATTAAATGTTATAAATTCCTGGGTTCATTAGTGGTACTTCGGTTGAAGATTGTCCTTGATTGTACAGATTTGGATGAGTAGGTTGACCGTAATGTTGTCGACGCGGTGGCATCCTGAAAATCTCAACAACTACAGTATAGGTATATGCATGCCGATTAGTAAGTGAGTATGTCGAATAATAAATCAAGCAAGAGCATCAAAGAAATGTAATGCATCACGCAATATAAATCCAACAAAGTGATGAAAATTCCAATGCATGGCTTATCATATCATGATGCAAATGTACACATAATCAAATTGTCCTATGCCATTCGATCTAGACAGACACAACCTGACACTAAACCCCAATTTTTCAACCTGGAGCTCTGATACCACTTAAGGATGTAGCACCCGCCACGGTGGGTCACCACATCCCCCACACCAAAGCCCAATCCACATACAAAATAGGAAGTTCGTACATGAATCAAGCAGTGGCGAACGGGAGACTGACAGGCTCACACCTAAGCTAGGCGGAACATAGACCCTGAACCACAAAATCTAAACAACAAGAATGCGGAAGCAGAAATAAGCCATACAAAATTTCAAACATACATAAACAGGTGACGGGTTCAACTAGCATAAATACCTAATCCCGAATCAAACAATAATCATAAATTCAACGGGTTCAACTATCCTTAGAAGCTTGTCCCGAATAATATATCAATACATAATCAAAATCCGAATAACAATCATTCCTTCATATACAAAACATATCCTAAATAAAAGGATGCAAAATGCAAGACAAACTTAACTAATACAATCGACCCGACTCAAAACTGACTCCAAAGACCAACTAACTCCGCCTAGAACGAACTCCAACCTGAACTTGCAAACTAAAAACATAAAGAGAGAAGGGGTCAGTCTTAACTTGACTGAGTGAGAGATTAACCCACGCACACTATATATATAAGGAGCAAAGCATGTTCAAAAATCATAATATTCATGAACTCAGGGATAGTTTTTACACGCCAAAATATTTCCCCGTGATACATACATATAGGGTTACTTAGAAAAGTCAAATAAAACAAACTTAACTTACCGAACATGCTTATCAAAACTTACCATTTCTTAACATATTTAGAGCTTATCTTAACTTATTAAAACGTTCCAAATTTTAACTTAATTTAGAATCTATCCTTGTTTCACGAATCTTAACAGAACAGACATATCAGAGTGCTCGGCGGGTACGATCTCAGACTCCTCCAATCTCCTCAGAACATACCAGAACAGAAAGAAAGCAGAAAACTTACAGACAGAACATATCAGACCAACCTCAACTCCGGGTGATGGGAGGATGTATACGCCCTAACCATCCATTCATGTATGTGTGGGTCGTGAGTGCATGATTCTCACGCCCGAGGATTCCATCCCCCAACCAAATCTCCTGGTGGGTTCCGGGTTGATCCTTATCATGTGGAGACTATACCCAGGCTGAGCCCGACGGCCCGATGCAATCCCGGGATTCCTAACCCACGATCTCTGAGCCCAACATTCACATAACAGAACATTCACTTAACCCGCTACAACAGATAGACAAGACAGACATATCTTATATATATATATACATTCTATACTTACCACTTTCCGTGTCATTCATAATTAACCCAGTCCTTGCCAAACTTGGCTCATGAGAGACACACGGTTAGAAGCATAACTTAACGTGGCAAAACATTCCAAACATTTATTTACAAGCATACATGGACTTGTACATTGCTTAACATACTTTCAATTCCATGACATATCCGAACAATTACATATCTCACATTTATTTACATACGTGTAAGGCTTATTAAACCATATACATTTCATTAAGGTTTAAATATATCCTAACCTCACCTTACACCGAAGAGACCGAAGATACGATGTTTGATCCACCCCGGAATCAACACGGCCAACAAAATACCACCCCGGGTGCACCTGAGCAAACTGAACACAAGAACATGACTTAGATAGGAAAATGAACCACATTGACGCACGGCGTATGCTTATGTTGGGCATGAAGTCATGGGCCACATAGACATACATAAAACAATCATGCATTAACATTAAATTATGTTACATGCTCATATCTTAGTATACAATGCGAATTCATATTAAAACATGCAATTAAATCAAAGTAATAAAGCTAAGAATGCATAACAAAGTTATAAAGCAATATAGAAAGCACAAAACACACCAAAGGGCCAAGAAACAGACGGGAACGACCTCGCCCTTGGGGAGAAGAGCCGTTCCCACGAACGCCCTAGAGCTCCTGGACAACGGGAACGGTCGTTCTGAGTTTTAGTTGAAAATGGGAACAACCTTCCCAACTACCTGATTGCTCCCCGAGCGTCTGTAAATAATTGGCCAAAATAGCCCTTGGGAACGGTTGTTTCAAGCATAGAGCAATCTGGGAGCAACCCTTCCCAGTTCCAGAAAGTGACGCCAGCAAGAACCCGCGAAGGGCCGTTTCGGCTACAAGGCAGCAGCAGGAACGACCGTTCCAGCCTGGTTCGAGCAACAAGAACAGTAGAAACGAAAATAGCGACTGGAGAGGGCAACCACCAAGCAACGGTAGCAAAATTACACCAAAATACATGAAAATAATACAACAAGGCAAGCTCGACACGTAGATCACAAATTCGCACATAAGAGCTCACGAAACGAGCTTAAACACGCCAAACTCCCAACCCGGCACTATTCATCATCTTCCCCAACAAAGTAAGTAGGCACATATCCGAGGCATGAAAGAGATAATAAAATGAAGCACGTAACGCGTAGAGCACAAATCTTACCTTGGGTCGTTGATCGGACGGTTGGATCTTGCAAACCCGAGCTCAAGAGCTTGGAGGCCAAATGGGGAAATTTTCTTCTCCTTTCTTCCTTCCTTGCTTGCTGATCGATCAATGTGAGGGAAAGGGAAATATTTTCAGCCTTTAAGCTGAAAACGGGTCGGTAAAGCAGGTAGGGTCAAACGGTGTCCGGTCCGTTCGGATCATATTTTAAAACGGTAGGGCGATCAAATGGCTTTAGAAAAATATAAGGTTAATTCCATTGAATTCGAATCGTCGAAACAAATCCAATGGTGGGGGTCGAAAACCCAAATTCGAATTCCCGAGCTCAAAGCAGCCACGAGGCCCAAAACACCCTAATTACGATTATGTCCCTAATTTACAAATATTGGACAATTGAGTCCAAGTACAATTTATTAAATTCTAAAGCACACATAGTTAAAATTAAATTCACATTGACACGTAGGCATGTAAGTCACATAATTCACAAATGAACAGAAATAAATTCTCTCGTAACGCCGTACTTAGATTATCGAAGAGACGGGGCGTCACAACTGAACTCTTTATTTTCCCTGAGGTGGCTCATATAGTTTTCAATGAAGTAGATGAACTTTCCTTTTCATATCAATGATAGATGGTGTCGGAATATGATTAACTAATATGGTTTCTATCGACACGGAACAAACACTCAACTATTTGTATTTGATGGGAAAGACGATTTGAAACTAGGATAGTAAAGAAAAATAGTGAATTAGGCTGTGTGATCCCAATATAGATCATGTGATACTCAAGTCAATAAATAATACTGGAAACTCAATTGAAAATAAAAACAAGACTAGCTGTGGATCTTATGTGTGTCAGTACACATAGTCGCAATGTATTAAATGCAACCAACAAAATTGGTTAGTCTATTAGAATTGCACTACTGCACTAGAGTGCAAATATGTCACCAGATGTGTAATATATAGTGTTGGTTTCTATGACATCTTCTCGAACTGTAGTAGTTAATTGGATCGACCTGATCGATGGCTCGAGTCTTAAGCTGTCGAACCACCTATCTATTTATACTATTATATATTTGATAACGATGTTTACTTTTTATTGTAAATTTTGATGACGTGAAATTTTGTGGTTTTTTTGAAGTTTTTAATTAGATAGAAAAAATGTGATTGACTTATCTTTATTTTGTATATTATTTTTTTTATGAAAATAAGTAAAAGAAAAAGTAGTAACTAAGGAAAATAATTAATCTTGGCAGTTGACCGAATGGAATTAATTTTGATATTTCTATTAATTAAGTAAAGTTAATATTATATTCATGTATTTGATATTTCTATAAAGTTATTAAATTAATTTTAATGGCTAATTACTTAAATCACGGATACAGTTTCCATAAAAAAAATCACTACAATTTCAAATTTAAATTCAAACATTACAAAATACAGAGAATTAATTAAGTTTCTTAAGTTACTCCATCAATTTAATTAATTTTTTTAAATCTAAAGTTAATAGTTAATATATATATATATATATATATATATATATATATATATATATATATATATATATATATATATATATATATATAATTGACACAAATTAATTAAATTACTCCATCAAATTAATTAATTTTTTTAAATTTAAAATTAATACTTAATAAATTTATATCTATATCTATATCATTATATATTTAATAACGATATTTGACTTTAATCATGCAATTTTGACCAAATAGTTTTTTTTTTCTTTTTTGACATAATTTTATTATTAATTCTTTTATGAGTTGTAAATTGATATTTATTTATCTAATTATCCACTATTACTGTGAATATAATTAATCCCTTACATTTTGCCTAAATCATTTGAAAAAAGAAAAAGGAAATTCTATGCATGATCATTTCAAAATGTGGTAATTAAATTAAATGAATTAAAATTTGTATATATTAAAATATGGAATACGAACTAAATGCTATACTATTTATTTATTTGAGAAATTAATTCATTTAACTTCAAATTCTTTTAATTACTTAAGAAAATTATTAGTAATTTATTTATTTGGAATGCATTATTTATATATACACATATAAATAAATTTGGATGAAATCTAATCTATAAATGTAAATAATTATCTACCGATCAATACCTAATTTATTGTCACTATATGATTTCAAATTTTGAAAATCATAATAAATGCTCATTGATTTTATACATAGTAATAGTTTTACATAATTACAAAATATTTATTTATCCTACATTATAAAATGAGACTTACTTCTTCCTTTTCATTCATCTTTTATACTACTCACTTTATTATATTACTCTCTCCCTCTCTCTTTAACAAACAATTTTTTTCTCGCATATGTTCCTTCATTGTGTTGTTAAATTACGTGTTTTGATTTTTTTTTTTCATAGTAGATTATTGTTGTTATTTAACCTTTTAGGTTAATTATTCGATATTTATATTTTTTCTTTCAGTTTTGTCAATCTGTTTTTCTTTTTGTTTATATATAATCGTTCATGATTATAATTTGATGTAATTAACTTATTGTTATTCGGGAGCTTAGTGACAGGTTTAACATCAACTCCCAGCTCGAGCACTTGCAGACCAGGTATGTCGGCACTGGCCATGCCGACTTGACTTGATTTGAATGGGTGGTGAGCATCCATCGAGATAGTTACACATTCTATGTTGGTCATTATCCGATGTTGGCCTACTTCATCATCGCCGAGAACGAATCTGTTGGCCAGGAGGGATACAATTTTATGCAGAAAATGTTGTTGTCATGTGATCTTCCCGGAGAGAGAAGATGAACGAAGTGATGGTTATTATGCCTATCGAGAGTTATAAATTAGACTTTTTAAGATCCTTTGGGACTTAATTTACTTCTTATGGGTTTAGTCGATGTGAATCTTATTCTGAAAGATTTGATTTTGTTCTATAAACTTTTATTTTGAAAGGTGTTTTTCTATAAAATGGAGAGATGTATGTTGAGTTCATTAATTTGATATATATATATATATATTTCTTCGCCCTATATTTTTTTTTAAATTCTAAGCATTTTTTATATCTTTTTAAGTGTATTTCAGTTTATCTTATTTTAAGTTTGTGGTTTTTAAATTCTTATTTTGTCCATCTTCGCCATATTATTAATTATGAAATAGTAATAACTTTTTGGGCTAAACCCGGCAACCCCCCTATCCTTTGAACGTTTTTGCACTTTCCCCCCTATCCTTTTTTTTTTTGGCATTAAACCCCTTAACCTTTGTAAATCGTAACACTCAGCCCTTTTTCGCATTTCCGGCGGTATATTCGCGGAATATTCCGTTCAGTCGCACACACGTGAGTTAAGCGTGAATTTTAAAGGGGCAAATCTGTCCATTCATCTCACACCATCTCTCCCGCATTTGTGAGGGTAAAAACCCCCCAAAACCCAATTCTGAACCCTAATTTTTTCGCTGGGCTATACAAAGCTGTGCTATTTCAGGAAGAATGGAGAGAGGCAACGATGCAAACTGCAATTGTGGAAGGGCGGTTGTTCAAAGAACTTCTTGGACTGATCTTAATCCTGGGAGACGCTACATCAGCTGCGAGAATTTTCGGGTATCCTCAATTTTTTCTATTATCTCCTCAACACAGCGTCTACTCTTAATATATGGTATGTTTCTTCGTTTTTAGTCCCCAAGGGGCTGCAATTTCTTTGTGTGGGTGGACGTTCCAATGTGTGAGCGTTCCAAGCAGATAATTCCAGGACTGCTAAGGAAAATCAACAATCTTGAAGGTCAAATTGAGGAGGCTAAACGGCTAAAAGAAATTGAGGAGGCAATGCAGAGAAAAAAAGGGCTGCCAGTTTCCAAAATCGTGTTCATTGTTGTAATAGTTAGTGTTTGTTATATGTTGTTGTGGTAGATTTTTAGCTATGTGGTTACAATTAGATGTAATCATTTTTTTGTAGATGGATCGTCTCTAAATCGGTTGTATGTTACTATGTAATTTTATCTTATGGTTAATGGAACCTTCTTCAAATTATGCACACTGGTCTTTGATTAAATTGCAATATGAATGGATTAGCAAATTGCATAAATTCAATTCATTCAACACCAAAAAGCAAGTCTCTGTACATTCATAACTGACCAAAAAGCTGTGCTGAATGGAGTAGCAAATTACATAAACCTGTTCCTCAATTTTAAAGACAACATCACTGACCAAAAAGAGCTACTTCAAAAGTATTAACAGTAGGGACCAAAAGCATCTACAGTCATTATATCTTCTTTTTAACTTGTGTTGGGGCTTTAAACTTGGATGTGTACATCTTCTGAGTGAGTGTTCTTGTTGAAGATCTGACATTTGACCTTGATGTGCTTGCGACATTCTCTGATGAAACAACAATTTTCTTTCTTCTTGGAGGCAATTTGTTTACGGACTGAGTGGTTGATCTCTGACTTGCAATAACATTTGTGGAAGCAGCTGCCAGATCTTGAGATTGTTGGGTTGCAAAACTCCTTGTAAATCTCCTTGTTGTAGTTGTAGTTGTTTGTGAACGAACTGCAACAGACTTCTTCTCGGTAACCTAATTTCAGAAACAATGTTATTACGAAGTGTTTACAATTTCAGAAACATCTAAGTTTAAGGAAAATTAGACTTACAACAGTGTTCCTTTTACGAGACGTGGGTGGTGGAACTTCAACTCTTTCAGGTAAATTCTGATTCTTTGGGTTTTGCTTGCATCCCCTCGTGTTGTGCCCTGCAATTTCACATAATTTGCATGTGATAACTAATCCCTGTTTACCTAACCTGCCTTCATGGTCTCCTAAGGCTGTTGCCTTTTGTTTATTCTTCTTCGCTTTGTCTTGTGCAAGCTCTTCAATTGTTCTTTTTCTTTTTTGTTGCTTAGGTCTTCCAGGCAGATTCTCCTTGACAGGTGGATTCAACTTCTTAATGATTCTTGGCCATTCATCAGGCCCATTGAGTGGCACCATAAGATTACTATATACTTTGATAAATGTATCTCTGTGGTAGTACTTGTGAATAAAATCCTCTGGAGACTTGTCCATTGCCCAGATTGAAGAAACGGCATGCGGACAAGGTATACCAGACAATTGCCATTTCCTACACCCACACGTTTGCTCACCCAAATTGACTATGAATCTATCACCAAAGCAACCCACCACCTCAAACTGGTCATGTCCATTCTAGTGTGCAATGTAGTTCATACTCTGCTTCTTATTCTCTTCCAATATCTTCTCTATATTAGGACAGATTTCATACCTATGTGCTTTCATTTCATCTCTTTTAACATGTATCCTTTTCATCAAAATCATTCTAATATTCTCCAACATGTCAACAATAGGCAGACTCCTAGCTTTTACTATCAATGCATTGAAACTCTCACACAAGTTATTCAGAAGGATATCACATTTAGATACACACCTGAAGTATGCTCTGGACCATTGTGCTGCAGGTCTTTTAGCCAGCCACTTGAATGCTTCAATGTCTCTTTGTCTTAGCTCCTTGATAATAGATTCAAACTCATTGATTCTTGTTGCTTTTGCAGCTCTCCAGACGAACTGTTTCAGTGCCAACCCCTTGTGCGATGCTTTGAAATTGTTGTACATATGCATGACACAAAATCTGTGCTCACAATTAGGAAGTAGCTTATCAACTGCATCAATAATGCCCTTTTGTTTGTCTGAAATTATCACCCAGTCAGAATGATCACTCCTAATACCAAGATCCTTCATCAATAAATCCAGAAACCATGTCCAAGTAGAGCTTCTTTCCTTTTCAACAATTGCATAAGCAAATGGATATATGCATTCATTCGGATCAACTCCCACAGCTACCAATAATATACCCCCACACACTGTTTTCAAATGACACCCATCTAAGCATATCACAGGCCTACATCCTACCAACAAACCTTTTTTCAATGGTTCCCAACAAATATACATTCTCTTGAAAACATCTTCTCCATTTTCAACTTTTGTTACAATTTTCACAGTTGTACCAGGGCTACTTTTCACAATCTCAGCTGCATAGCTATACAAATGAGAATATTGTTGGAAGATGTTACCTGCTGACCATGCTTTGACTTTCTGCTTGGCTCTATACATCTGGGATGTACTAAACTGTAACTTCTGCTCATGTTGTATCACAGTCACCATTGAGGAGATAGGCCATCTGGGATCACTGCTGATTTTGACTCTGTACTTCTCTGCTAGCCAGTTTGAGTTAGCAGTAGAAACCTTCTCCACCCTAGAACACATATGCTCATCATGAAGTGTTTTGATTTGCATTGTATCTTCCCCAGATTTTAAAGATGTAAATAGAAACCATGGATACTTTGCATCTTTGCACCTTACCCTAACCCTATCAGGATCATTTTTTATCCAATGTATGTCTCTTCCATTAATTCTTGAATGTTGTCTAATTGCATCTCTCAAAACATCAGTTTCTTCAAATAACAATCCAAGCTCAAATTGTGGATTGTCCATATCTATTAGGGGATTGAAAACTCTGCAGCCATCATGTCTTCTCACTGAATCTTTTGTTTTGATCTTCCTTCCTTGTTTTGTTTTATCATGTATAACCCACCCTTCAAGTCCTCCTGTACTCACACCACCTTCCACAATCTCTTCAACATCACCTTCATGCTCACTATCAACAAATTGATCTGAGTGATCTGAGTCATACCCCACAGACTGTTCATCATCACTGCCCCATGTATGCACAGCTTCTACAAGTCCTTCAGGTAATGATTCACTTGGCTCTACATCCTCAACTTGCTTTGAATGTTGCTCAGATTCTGCTTGTGTTGTAACTCCACCTGGCTCACCTATATTAGTCTCTACTTGGGCAGATTTATCAACTTCAATTGGCCCGGATATGTTAGCCTGCACTTCATCAACCCTCTCATTCACAACTGTCTCCTTATCTATTTGATCAGCTCCCTCTTTATGTACTTGATCAGCTCCCTCTTTATCAACTGTCTCAACTTCCTCTGTCATAATTTGATTATCTTTCTCAGCCTCTATTTCAACTGACTCATTATCTGAGCTAGAAAGAGCCTTATCAATGGCCAAAAAACCAAAAGGATCAGTGACTTTATTTGAATCACCGTCTTCTTCACTAGAAGAATCAGATTCTTCCTCCATCGGTATTGGGTCACAGAAAACACCAACCATCCTCTCTTGATCCAGATAATTCACCAAATCCATGGCATCTACATCCCTTGACAATAAACGTACACTATAACATTCATCAGGCCCACCAATACTGTAATAGAAGTTAGTATCCTCAACTGAAATTCCCAACCTCTCGGCCATATCATGTATCTCAAGCATTGACATCAAATCTACATTACAATAGTCAATATGGTCGAACTTCCCACCAACATACACCTTACAACCCAGGTTGCATATTTTACCTCCGTGGTGCATCCTTATAGTGAATAATTCTGAATTTTCTCCTACAAAATCAAGAAAAATCCAAAACAATTTCAGAGAAAGGACTCGGAACAAAAAATCCGACAACAAACAACCTAATGTTCTAAATATCTGAAACAATATAGATGGAATTTAGCATTTTGGACCACAAAACTTATACTTTATGACTGACATGCATAGTCTTATGCAAAACCCACATGAAACGGTAAAAAATTTTAAAAAATTTCAGCACAAAAATGCTTCATCAATGGCTGCGACTCACCATATGCCGGCGCACTCTTCCCTGGTGGGATATCATCATTGTTCTCGCGAACCTTCCACTCCATCAGTAACGAAATTCTTGCAAAATATTTGAAGAAGAAGAAAGTTGAGGGGGCAGAGTGTTCTTGAGGGAAATAATAACCCTAGTAATTTTTGGGGTTTTTACCCTCACAAACGCGGGAGAGATGGTGTGAGATGAATGGACAGATTTGCCCCTTTAAAATTCACGCTTAACTCACGTGTGTGCTACTGAACGGAATATTCCGCGAATATACCGCCGGAAATACGAAAAAGGGGCTGAGTGTTACGATTTACAAAGGTTAAGGGGTTTAATGCCAAAAAAAAAAGGACAGGGGGGAAAGTGCAAAAACGTTCAAAGGATAGGGGGGTTGCCGGGTTTAGCCCTAACTTTTTTTATGTGTTATATTATTTCAGTGTTTGATATATATATATGAATTTAAATAGATGTTTTTTAGTGTAGTTGGGAAACCATCATTAATCATCTTTTAAAATAATAAATATCTTTTTAAATCTTATTTAAAAGTTTATATTTAATTTTGAGTCTTTAAGGGCGACATCTTTTGGGCAAAATTTTCTTTTCTCAAAGAAGACATCTTTTGGATGAAGAAAATAATTAATAACTTTAATTCAAGTATTATGGATTTTTCCATATTAGTGTTGGTCAAAATTTTCCTTTGTTAAGAGTTAAGGGCAAAATCTTTTGGACGTTGAGTCTTTATATATCGTATTGGTCAAATCTTTCTTTTCTTTTAAATGTCAAATTATATATTTAGACGAATTTTTTTAAACCATAATTAGTTCAATTTTGATCAAATGGTGACTTTTTAGAAATTTATGTTATTTTATTAGATGAAATATTTAAACTATTAATCAAATTTAAAATAATGTTTATGGAATCCCTTAATTTAAGCAATAATCATAGTTATCTTAGCTAAAAACTTTGTTATTTATGGTAACTGTCAAAATTTGAGATTTTTTCTTCAAGCTTTTATAGTTTAGAATATTATTTCTTCCATAACTAAAATCCATTATTTAATATGTTTAAGAAAGTAATAAAAGTTTCGATTGCTGAACTCTATATCTTGAAAAATAAATTGAAGAATAAGCACAATTAACGGTGAATAATAATCCATTTGTCATGAAATTCTAAGAATAAATTGGTATTTTTTGATAGGTTGGAATTTCACTTTTTAATTCCTATACATTCAATTGATTTTCTTCTTTTTTTTTTTGGTTTTGTTGAAGAGTTTCTTAAAATTTTGAAAGCTATTATTTTATAGTTTTATGAGTTTTATATTCTCTTACTCAATTTTAATGATTTAAGTTTCAATCTTGACAAGTCTTATATTTTTAGATAGATATATTAACCTTTTTATATTTCTTATTTCAATTTTAAGATTTTTTTTAGTTCTTCTCCGACCTTTACATTTATTATTCTCATTACATTTTGAAATTCATCAATCAAAGTATTTTACATCATTTTATTTTTATTTTATAATTTTTATCTTCTTGAATGCATTTATATGTGTAGATTTTCACCAAAAAAAGACATTATATACGTAGCATTCTTTCGATTCTAATATTTCATGCAGTTTACACGAAAAATGATATTATAATACCTTTTAACCTTATTATTTTTTTAAATCTTTGTTCATGATGGTTTTCTTTTCTTATCTTTAGGTTTCCATCTTGCTAGGTTTTATATTCTCAGATACATATATTAACCTCTTTCTATATTTCTTATTGCATTTTAAGATTTTTGTAGTTCTTCTCCGATCTTTACATTTATCATTTTCATTGCATTTTGAGATTTATCTATCAAAGTATTTTACATTGTTTTATTTTTATTTTATATATTTTATCTTCTTGAATGCATTTATATATACGTAGCTTTTCACCAAAAAAGAAATTATATACTTAGCCTTCTTTCAATTCTAATATTCCGTATAGTTTACATGAAGAATGATATTATGATGTTTTTTAACCTTATTACTTTTTAAAATTTTTGTTTATGTCGTTTTTCTTTTCTTATCTTTAATATCCTTAGATTGAATACATAGCATCAAATAGGTAAATATCCTAAATAACTATCAACATGAGTGAAAGTATCCATATACTTCTTACCTTTATTGTGTGATTTAATTTTTAAATAAAATATAAAACATGCAAATGTTTTCTTTCTCTCTTATCACTGGATGAAGTAAAAAAAAATATTTAAAAATGTTTTTTTTTCTATCGATCATTTTTTCTCTTTTTTGAAGAAAAATATCAATAAAAAATAATATTGAAATAATTTCCGTGCATCGCACGGGATTTATGCTAGTATATATATATATATCAAAGATTTTTCATGTCAATTTATGGATATCGATTACACCTCAACGTTGCTAAAACACCGCACCATGTCAATGGTTAAAGATCTTTTCTTAAAAAGATTATTTTAATTATTATTTCTTTAATAATTGAGCAGATCCGATCTCTCGATCTATTTTTCTATTTCTAAATCAAGATGAATACAAAATTATTATTTTTAAATCAAAATCCCTCTTTTTAGAATTAGTAGTTTAGGATATTTAAGAAATGAACATCTTTCTTAATAGCGGGGTCTGGGGAAAGAATAGAATCCAGTATATACTTCGACTTTCTTGTGCTAGAACTTTGGCTCGGAAACACAAAAGTACTATCCGTGCTTTTTTGAAAATATATAGTTGTGACGGCGAAATTGAAGTGATATCAGTGGCAGATTGATACTTGAGAATTTTTATCCACGAGCAAAGAATCATACTTGACGGTGTGTAACTATTATTTTAACCTTTTTTTAATATATAGTCTTTTTTTTTTTTTAATTTTTACGATAAATAAGACTAATATTGTAATGGTGTAAAATAGACGTGATTAGAGACACAATTTTTCCGAATTATAGTTTTTGTATAGCAGGTTGATACGGACAAGAAATATTTATATGGAACTAGCCTACCACCCGTGCGATGCACGGAACGATTATAATTATACTATATTTAAAACAAATGAAAATATTATATAGAATTATTATAATTATATTATATTTATAATAGTTGAAAATTATTATCGATTATTTTTTTTAGTAACATATAATTATATGCCTCCTACGACTCGTTTGATACATATAATTATATTTTGCATAATATATAATTATATGCAAGCATGCGATGCATGGATACACGTAGTTTTATAATTATATATATTCTAAAGTAACTAAAAATTATTAAATATTAAAATAATATTACAATTATAAAGAAGTTATATTATAATTATATTATATATAGAATGTCTAACTAAAAATATTTAAAGTTATTATTATTGATAAAATTAATTAAAAAATGTATTGTGAACCAAAAAACACAAAAAGATAACTAATAACATATTACAAATATTAAAATTACGATAATATGAGTATCATATTATAATAATATTTCATTTACGTAAAATGAATATAGATATGTATTCAATGCAGTTCCCAACATAGAAAAATTATTTATTGTATGTGAAGCATCAATTTACATCATATATAATAATAAAGAAAATAATTAAATATTCATATATGGTGCTCGGTACAAAAGAAATATATATGCCTACTTAATAGAAAATATTGAAAGTTAACTAAAAATATAACTTTAAAGTAAATTGGTCTTATATAAAAGAAAACTCAAAATTATAAAAAATTTCAAGAATATCAATTTGATTTACAATGAACAATCATAAAAAAAAATATGTAAAATAAAAATAAATAAGAAATAATAGAGAAATGCCACATAAAAATAAATTAAAATATAAATGAATCGTTAAAGAATAGGTTAGTAGAAATACTTATATGTTCATGCAATTGGTTTGATTTTATCATAGCAATGATCATGAGAAAATGGTGTGGAATAAAAATAAATGAGAAACAATAACAAAATGCAACATAAAAATAAATATAAAAAAAATGAATCATTAAAAAAACTAGTTAGTAAAATTACTTACATGTTCATGGAATTGGATTGATTTTATCATAGCGATCGATGGTTGTGAAGAAGATTAAAAGTTTTGTTTGATGGATAAAGATGAAAACTAAACTAATTTGTCATGTGCAAATAATATCAATGCTATATTTATATGTCTAACAATTTTCATTATTGTATGCAAAATTAATGGAGTAATTTAAGTAAATTAATCAAGAAATGATCTAATTAATAAATATTTGAATTTGAATATAAAATTTTACTGGGTTTCCAACAGTAACTAACGAATTTATAAAAATTATCCATAATTTAAATGATTTGCTATAATAATGTCAATTAACTTAATTTGAAATATATATTAGGAAAATTAAAATTTTTGTATTTAACAATAGTCATAATTAAAATCATTTATCTATTGAAAAATTCAAAATTATAAAAAAATTAGTATTCGGTTAAAATTAACATAATTGAATCAAAAAAAAAAAAAGAATATATATAAAAATATATAAATATAAAAAAAAAGAAGAAAACAAACGACATATAAGTTTAAATAAAAGTCAAAGTTAATGAAAACAACACAACTTCTCAAATATAAAAAAGTAAAAATATACAAAACAAAAACTAAGACGAAGAAGAACTCAAAATATGGGAGATAAATCACAAAAATAAAATAAAAATTACAACTAAAATACTAAAGATAATGAAAAAAAAATTTAGAAAATTAAGAAAAAAAATATAAAAACGTGATAAAAATTAAATAGAAATATATTAAAACATGCGTACAACTATTTGGAAAAATTTGCATATAGACCAATTAAAATATATAATATAATATATTAAATATACATACATTTAATGCCACAGAAATGTTATAAAATAAGTACACAAAAAGTAATTTAAAATAAAATTTTCAAGTAAATTGAACTATATTTTTAAAAAAAATAAAAAATTAATAAATAAAGTGAGCATAACAAAGTAATTAAATAACTCTAGATATACGGTTAAATTTTAATATTTTCACTAAAATTTATATTCTATGATACATTCATTTTCAACATAATCTCTCATATTTCAAAATAATATTTTAATAGCAATTCCGGTGAAATCAAAATAACTAATAATGAATAACTATAAAAATATTCATACACTATATGATCATAATGATACTACAAATAATGAATATATAAAAAAGAGCGAATGCAAAAATCATCTAACCTTTGTCATAAAAGGAATATCTTCAAGAAATTATCGTAGTTCGTGTATGATGGTTGATGTCATACCAAAAACATGGATGCTCGGTCATTATCTAACAAAAAATATAAAAATGGGTAAATAATCTGGATGTTAATGTAAATCAACTTAAAGAGAGAAAATTGTGTAAATATGAATGAATAATTGAAGAACAAACATAATTCGATATCTAGACAATGAATGAGAACAAAAAAGCAAAAAATTAAATAATGAAAAGGAATGGAAGAAGAAAGGATTAGTCCTATTTTCTGGAGCAAAGAAATAAATAGTTGTATTGGAAATAAATACTCTTTCATGAAGCAATTTATGTAATCTAATTAATCATCATTATTATGAAAGGTTTGATTTTAAATCCAAAATTGTAGGATCTTTTATGGAAATGATATCCATGATTTAAGTGATTAGTCATTATAACACAATTTTACATAATTTGTAATTTATTGAGGAAAATAAATCTGCATTTAATATTAAACTCAATTAAAATTATTAATCTTTTTAAAAAATCAAAAAATTTAAACAAATTATTATATGAAAAACTTAATTTAAAAGGAACAAAAAAAACACAAAAAATGCCCCCTGCTGTAGTATATAATGTAGATAAGAACTATAAATAATAGAAAATAATTTATAAAAAAAAAAATAGAAAATAATAAAATAAAACTAATTATGAATGTGAGAAAATATATTAAAAGATTGGAATCTTCAACTATACAAAAGGATAGTTTAGATAAATATATTTATTTTAATGATAATTTTTTTTTAAAAATAAATATTTCTCAAAGAACTAATCTACACTATAATATATAGAAGTTCAAATACTTTTGCCCATATATGATATAATATCCGCTAAAATTAAGTCTTAATAAATAAAGTTAATCCCCTTAATTTATGCTAAAAGATATTAAGTTTATTTTCAATTAAATTACCATCAATCAATTAATTAAGGTATTTATATTTACTTAACATAAATAAAATATTGTTAGTCGAAATTTTTTAAATTTAGAAGATTAGTATCCTAATTAATTTGATTTTGGCAAATAATTAAAGTATTCAAAATTATATTAAATACTATGGAATGTTTATTAACCAATGAAATAATGTTTAAAGAATAAAAAAATTCAAAAAAAAGGAGAAAAAAATATTCAGTCAAAATTAAAACAATTAGGGTCAAACACACCTTCCTATATATTATAGTATAGATAGATAGATATATTAATAAAAATATGTATAATTTAAAAGAAAAAATTCATACATGGAAAATATATTATGAATATTGTCAAAAATAATAATTTTTGTTAGTAATATTTATTTTCATTATAAAATAGTATACAAAATAATTTTTTTTATTTTAATTTTTCTTTATAAATTTTTTTAACCCTAATTAATAATAGTATTAAATATCACCCTAATTGGGGGTGGAAGTTTTGATATATAAAATTATCAATTCAATCTTTCTTAACTTAAAACTCATTAATTATGACATTTATTTATATTAATAAAAATATGTATAATTTTAAAAAGATATTCATACATAGAAAGTATATAATAAATCTTGCCAAATATAATTATTTTCCTTAGTTACTTTTATTTTCATAATAAAATCAGCCAATCACATTTTTTCTATTTAATTAAAAATCTCAAAAAATCCACAAAATTCCACATCATCAAAATGCACAACAAAAAGTTAAACATGGTTTTCAAATATATAATAGTATAGATTCAATTTGAAAATGGTGATTTTTAACTTTTAGCATAATTTAATTAAATAGTAAGTCATTACAAAAAATAAAAATAAAAATTGGGAGAACCATAACCTGAAACCTTTTAAATTAAAATATTTTGGAGAAGAATAATTAAATTCAAGATATTGAACCTTCAGCACATTATCATATATCATGATGTACGGATAGTTTTAAAAATATCATTTTACTATATTGTGTTA
This sequence comes from Lantana camara, assembly GCA_037501455.1. Classification (NCBI taxonomy): domain Eukaryota; kingdom Viridiplantae; phylum Streptophyta; class Magnoliopsida; order Lamiales; family Verbenaceae; genus Lantana; species Lantana camara. The sequence continues at coordinate 91,995,790 of CM074857.1, read as the reverse complement.
CTAGCATAAACCCCGTGCGATGCACGGAAATTATTTCAATATTTTTTTTTATTGGTATTTTTCTTCAAATAAGAGAAAAAATGATTGATAGAAAAAAAACATTTTTAAATATTTTTTTCACTTCATCCAGATATAAGAGAGAAAGAGGACATTTGCATGTTTTATATTTTATTTAAAAATTAAACCACACAATAAAGGTAAGAAGTATATGGATACTTTCACTCATGTTGATAGTTATTTAGGATATTTACCTATTTGATGTTATGTATTTAATCTAAGGATATTAAAGATAAGAAAAGAAAAACGACATAAACAAAAATTTTAAAAAGTAATAAGGTTAAAAAACATCATAATATCATTCTTCATGTAAACTATACGAAATATTAGAATTGAAAGAAGGCTAAGTATATAATTTCTTTTTTGGTGAAAAGCTACGTATATAAATGCATTCAAGAAGATAAAATATATAAAATAAAAATAAAACAATGTAAAATACTTTGATAGATAAATCTCGAAATGCAATGAAAATGATAAATGTAAAGGTCGGAGAAGAACTACAAAAATCTTAAAATGCAATAAGAAATATAGAAAGAGGTTAATATATGTATCTAAGAATATAAAACCTATCAAGATGGAAACTTAAAGATAAGAAAAGAAAACCGACATGAACAAAGATTTAAAAAAATAATAAGGTTAAAAGGCATTATAATATCATTTTTCGTGTAAACTACATGAAATATTAGAATCGAAAGAATGCTACGTATATAATGTCTTTCTTGGGTGAAAAGCTACACATATAAATGCATTCAAGAAGATAAAAATTATAAAATAAAAATAAAATGATGTAAAATACTTTGATTGATAAATTTCAAAATGTAATGAGAATGATAAATGTAAAGGTCGGAGAAGAACTAAAAAAAATCTTAAAATTGAAATAAGAAATATAAAAAGGTTAATATATCTATCTAAAAATATAAGACTTGTCAAGATTGAAACTTAAATCATTAAAAATGAGTAAGAGAATATAAAACTCATAAAATTATAAAATAATAGCTTTCAAAATCTTAAGAAAATCTTCAACAAAACCAAAAAAAAAAAAAAAAAAAGAAAATCAATTGAATGTATAGGAATTAAAAAGTGAAATTCCAACCTATCAAAAAATACCAATTTATACTTAGAATTTCATGACAAATGGATTATTATTCACCGTTAACTGTGCTTATTCTTCAATCTATTTTTCAAGATATAGAGTTCAACAATCGAAACTTTTATTACTTTCTTAAACATATTAAATAATGGATTTTAGTTATGGAAGAAATAATATTCTAAACTATAAAAGCTTGAAGAAAAAATCTCAAATTTTGATAGTTACCATAAATAACAAAGTTTTTAGCTAAGATAGCTATGATTATTGCTTAAATTAAGGGATTCCAATAAACATTATTTTAAATTTGATTAATAGTTTAAATATTTCGTCTAATAAAATAATATAAATTTCTAAAAAGTCACCATTTGATCAAAATTGAACTAATTATGGTTTAAAAACATTCGTCTAAATATATAATTTGACATTTAAAAGAAAAGAAAGATTTGACCAATACGATATATAAAGCCTCAACGTCCAAAAGATTTTGCCCTTAACTCTTAATAACAAAGGAAAATTTTGACCAACACTAATATGGAAAAATCCATAATACTTGAATTAAAGTTATTAATTATTTTCTTCATCCAAAAGATGTCTTCTTTGAGAAAAGAAAATTTTGCCCAAAAGATGTTGCCCTTAAAGACTCAAAATTAAATATAAACTTTTAAATAAGATTTAAAAAGATATTTATTATTTTAAAAGATGATTAATGATGGTTTCCCAACTACACTAAAAAACATCTATTTAAATTCATATATATATATATATATATATATAGATATATCAAACACTGAAATAATACAACACATGAAAAAACTTATTACTATTTCATAATTAATAATATGGTGAAGATGGACAAAATAAGAATTTAAAAACCACAAACTTAAAATAAGATAAACTGAAATACACTTAAAAAGATATAAAAAATGCTTAGAATTAAAAAAAAAAAAATAGGGAGAAGAAAAAATAAGTATATATATATATATATATATCAAATTAATGAACTCAACATACATCTCTCCATTTTATAGAAAAACACCTTTCAAAATAAAAGTTTATAGAACAAAATAAAATCTTTCAGAATAAGATTCACATCGACTAAACCCATAAGAAGTAAATTAAGTCCTAAAGGATCTTAAAAAGTCTAATTTATAACTCTCGATAGGCATAATAACCATCACTTCGTTCATCTTCTCTCTCTGGGAAGATCACATGACAACCACATTTTCTGCATAAAATTGTATCCCTCCTGGCCAACAGATTCGTTCTCGGCGATGATGAAGTAGGCCAACATCGGATAATGACCAACATAGAATGTGTAGCTATCTCGATGGATGCTCACCACCCATTCAAATCAAGTCAAGTCGGCATGGCCAGTGCCGACATACCTGGTCTGCATGTGCTCGAGCTGGGAGTTGATGTTAAACCTGTCACTAAGCTCCCGAATAACAATAAGTTAATTACATCAAATAATCATGAACGATTATATATAAACAAAAAGAAAAATAGATTGACAAAACTGAAGAAAAAAAATATAAATATCGAATAATTAACCCAAAAGGTTAAATAACAACAATAATCTACTATGAAAAAAAGAAATCAAAACACGTAATTTAACAACACAATGAAGGAACATATGCGAGAAAAAAGTTGTTTGTTAAAGAGAAAGAGAGAGAGAGAGAGAGAGAGAGAGAGTAATATAATAAAGTGAGCAGTATAAAAAATGAATGAAAAGGAAGAAGTAAGTCTCATTTTATAATATAGGATAAATAAATATTTTGTAATTATGTAAAAATATTACTATGTATAAAATCAATTAGCATTAATTATGATTTTCAAAATTTGAAATCATATAGTGACAATAAATTAAGTATTGATTGACAGATAATTATTTACATTTATAGATTAGATTTCATCCAAATTTATTTATATGTGTATATATAAATAATGCATTCCAAATAAATAAATTACTAATAATTCTCTTGAGTAATTAAAAGAATTTGAATTTAAATGAATTAATTTCTCAAATAAATAAATAGTATAGCATTTAGTTCATATTCCATATTTTAATATATACAAATTTTAATTCATTTATTTTAATTACCACATTTTGAAATGATCATGCATAGAATTTCCTTTTTCTTTTTTCAAATGATTTAGGCAAAATGTAAGGGATTAATTATATTCACAGTAATAATGGATAATTAGATAAATAAATATCAATTTACAAGTCATAAAAGAATTAATAATAAAATTATATCAAAAAAGAAAAAAAAAAACTATTTGGTCAAAATTGCATGATTAAAGTCAAATATCGTTATTAAATATATAATGATATAGATATAGATATAAATTTATTAAGTATTAATTTTAAATTTAAAAAAATTAATTAATTTGAGGGAGTAATTTAATTAATTTGTGTCAATTATATATATTAACTATTAACTTTAGATTTAAAAAAATTAATTAAATTGATGGAGTAACTTAAGAAACCTAATTAATTCTCTGTATTTTGTAATGTTTGAATTTAAATTTGAAATTGTAGTGATTTTTTTTATGAAAATTGTATCCGTGATTTAAGTAGTTAGCCATTAAAATTAATTTAATAACTTTATAGAAATATCAAATACATGAATATAATATTAACCTTACATAATTAATAGAAATATCAAAATTAATTCCATTCGATCAACTGCCAAGATTAATTATTTTCCTTAGTTACTACTTTTTCTTTTACTTATTTTCATAAAAAAAATAATATACAAAATAAAGATAAATCAATCATATTTTTTCTATCTAAATAAAAACTTCAAAAAAACCACAAAATTCCATGTCATCAAAATGTACAATAAAAAGTTAAATATCGTTATCAAATATATAATAGTATAGATGTCATATATTCATTTCGGATACCGTATCTAACACTTCTCACTTGAAAATTTAAAAAAAAAAATTTAATATCGCCATATTTATACTATATCGTATCTATATTGTCATATTCATATTCTTATATTACAATGTACTACTAGTTAATTATTAAGTACAATCAGGACATTAGACCTAACTTAATTGGAAATTTGGTAATTTATATTTAAAGTTGATTACGAAGTTATTTACGTATTAGTGGCTAAGTTTTGAAACCCAGATCGAACCGGCCGGTTCGACTAATGACCGGTGGCTTGTTCCGTTGTTCGGTCCGGATGAGCCTCCAAAACCAATCAATCCCTCTTTGAACCAGTTTGGCCCGCTGAAAACCGGACCAAAACCGATTCAAAAATCGGCCCGGAATTATTTTTTTCCCCCAAAATTATAAAACCATATCAAATGTTCTAGCAGGGGTTCAATCCCTCAACCCTCAAATTAGAAAAGAAGGCCTCAACCACGTGAGCTGCTTAATTTGTTGGTTATATGTAGGTAAAATTTTGCATAAATTCAAATAATAAGCTTAGAAAGTAAATTATTTTTTAAATTGAGTTCTAGAAAAATATTAATTGTAACTAACTATTATAATAAAGAATTCAATTTAATCCTAGATAAAATGATGTGAAATAGTTTATATTTTATAATATATATTAATAAAAATATAAACGATTGTGTGGTTACTTTTTATTTATTTTTTAAATAAAAAGTATGACATTTGTTTAATCAATCTTTTATCTATATTACTAATTTAGTTGATGTTGATTATTTTGCTATTTAATTAGATATTTGATCTATATCCTTATAGATTTATAATTTGAAAATTATCATTAGAAATGCTATTTGAAAATTAATGAATAGTTTAAAGTGATTTATAATTATATCTATTTTTTTTATATTATTAAACTTAATTGATTATTTTTAATTAATATTTTATAATATTATATAATTGAATATAATTGATATATATATAATTATTACGTAATTATGATATTATACCGGTCTGATCGATCGAACCAGTAAAACTAGTAATCAGTAAGGGACCGATTCGAGTCCGGTCCGGATTTTAAAACATAGATTAGTGGTAATTAATCTTTTAGTTAATAAGTGGCAATTAAAAGTATAAGTCAGTCATGGTAGCCTGTCAAAATCAGGATAGCAAGCTGCTTAATCATGAAATTAATTGAAGGAAATTATTCAAATCCATTAATAATAATAGAACAAATGTCAAGTATTCATAAATCTCATGAAGATTAAAAGCAAAGATGTCACAGCAAGCGGACCCAACAAAAAAAAAAAAAAAAAAAAAAGTCACAATTATCAAGTCTAATTCCTTCGGCTTCAATTACGTTCTCGAATTAAGCTTCGTGATGTATTTATGAGGACGGATATAGAATTCAATATTCGGCACTAAAAAATTTTGAACTTCAGTATATCAAAATAATAATAATAATAATTCAAAATTAATTGAAATATTCAAATTACATAAGATGTTTTTATAATTTTTATAAGATGCTAAATCTCATAGATGATAACTGTTTTCGACTATTTGTCATCCTTTCAATTCATTTCCACTATTTTTTCTCAAATTAAAGTTTTCACGAATAGATACTAATATGGTCCTTTATAATTAAAAAAAAAAATTTTGTTTCAGGATTAAAATATCCACTGTCACTATCGAATATAGATCACAGTTGAATAAAAAAACTATTAAGTGTTTTATATTTGAAATTAAAATTCGAACTCCTAACGTTTTATTAAGATAATATGTTTTAGAAATTTGAATTTTTTGTTATATTAATTCGGCAGAATTAAAATAAGAATTATCCACGTGATGTGATATCTTTTATATGATATATTATCTATGCAATAAGATTCACCTGTAGTGCCTGGAACGCTAGGCTACGACATTCACGGCACTAAGACCCGACCCGCATACAAAATGGAAAGTTCGTACATGAGCCAAATCAAAGCTAATGGGTGACAGAACAAAAGGAAACCTACGCTAAGTGGAACTACAACCTATACCAACAATAGCTTTCTGCTTTCGTTTGTTGGTGCAGAGCGCCTTAAGGAATTTTGTGTATTGTGGGATTTGTTGGATGAAATCTAACATCAACCTTTCGGAATGTGTCAAGAATACCATCTTATGTTCTCAGTTCAATACTTTATTTTAAAATTTGAGTATCTTAATATTCATATGTTATACCCAATACCTTATTTTTTTCAATTCAATACTTTATGTTGAACCATTCAATACTTTATTTTAAAATTTTAGTACCTTAATATGTTTTCAATTCAATACTGGATTTTGAACCATTCAATACTTTATTTTGAAAATTGAGTATCTTAATATTCATATGTTATACTCAATACCTTATTTTGAAAATTGAGTACCATAATATTCATATATTAAAGATCGTAAAATTAGATTATCCCAAAAGATCGTAAAATTAGATAGGAAAGGTAACTAAAATTGAGTGTGGATAAGTGGTAGTTATCAATTATTATCCCTTTTCTTTATTCCATTTATTTAGATTTAAGTGGAATCGTAAATTTTCTCACCAATTGTAGTTGATTCCCTAAATAATTAAGTACAAGATCTTTGGTTAACTAATCACTAAATTACACCATTTGCTTGTTATATATCTACATATCAATTAAAGAATTTGTGGACCAAAAAAAAAATTAAAGAAATATTAAGGGCGTGTTTTCAAACGTTACTCCATAAGTAAAAGTCAAAGTAGAAGCGGAAGATGTAAAAAATCGCAGTAGTAAAAACAATGAGTATTTAGAAAAAAAAGTGATAAGTCGAAAAATAATCAGTTCGGTGTTTGCAGTGAAAAATCGATAATCACTTTTAACTTTTATAAAATTACTAATTTACCCTAAAATACTTTGAAACACACGCCCACCCAAGCGGGATTAATATTCTTTTTAATAAAACACGCACACCCAAGCGAGATTCGAATCCAAGACCTGGCCTTAGAAAATGAACTCATTAACCACTTGGACCAACCCACTGTTGGCTTGGGTGTTATAATATGATGTAAGTATTATATTAAATATAAATTATTATAAAATTATTTATAATTAATCAAATATAAAATTATTTTATATATACCTTTATTTATAAATTTAAAAGAAAAAAAAAAAAGAGAAAAAGATTTACATGGTAACTATGAGATTTTTTGAGATTACAAAATTTTGATTGAAGGAGAAAAAAAAAAATAACGAGTAGAAAAAAAATATAACCAATATATAAACTTTAGAGTTGTATTTGTATCTAAGTTAATTTAGGAATATAAATATTTTAGGAAGGATATTATTGTCAAAATAAAATTTTAAAAAAATACAGAAAACCATATATGATAGTGATCGAAATCGGTTTGATGCTCTGGTCGATTCCAGGAGCTCGAATCACTTAGAATTTGTATAGAGGGGAAGACTCTCGAGTAGGTCTACAAAAGAATAACAAACGTAAGCTGTAGGCCAACTGGGGGAATGGGGGTTATATCCCAGTTTGGCACTCTGACGCTCAAGTCAAGTACTTGCTCAGGGAAGGAAGAGTAGTACTGAAGGTCGAATGAACAGTAGTTGTGCTTACCAATGCCATAAATGTTGTGGATATTTATAGGCCTAAGGTGGATGCGTGACACCTGGCCACGCACTGAAGGTGCATTTAATGCTCCAGACTGTTTGTTGGGGAACAGTAGTACTGTACAACACCTTTATGTCAGAATTGGTTCCCTTGTACTATGTGAGTCCCTCGACCTCTCTTCCACACCATTAACCTGGGGCATGGCTTTTCGATTGATAGACCGCATGGTCGAGATGACCTTGAGGTCGAGAGTACATCATGGTGGGAAAAGGGGACTTGGGTTCCTAGTCCAGTCGATTTGTAGTCCTAGGGATGACTATCGACCGGCTGGGAGACAAGTGATCGAGGACGATCGACTATCTACACAAACGATTGGGATGACGTGTCATCCTACATGGAGCTCATGACTTACATGTCACCTCTTAATCATTGGACCACGTGGCGACACAGGGCGTTCATCCGATTTCTCGAGCCGTGTGTACCAAAGCCAAAGTGAATTTCTCGATCTCCAAATATCAAATTTTTGCACCATTGAGGATTTTACTGACATAGTACACCGGCATATGTTTCTTATCATGAATGGCGACCAGTACTGAACTGATAGCTTGATTGGAAAAAAATAGATATACGTACAGTCTCTCCCCTGGCTCCGGCTTGGCGAGCAGTGGTGGGGACTCAAGATAAGCTTTTAGCTCTTCGAAAGCTTGATCACATTCTTCAGTCCACTTGAAGTTCTTAATGTTTCTCAGAATTTTGAAGAATGAGAGGTTCCTTTCAGCGGACCTTGCGATGAACCGGTTGAATGAAATGATCCTTTCTACCAAGCATTGCACTTCCCGAACGGTCTGGGGTCGATACAATAGGCTGATGGCCTTGATCTTTTCAGGATTCGCCTCGATGCCTCGATGACTCACCATGTATCCCAAGAATTTTCCTCCCTCAACCCCAAAAGTGCATTTGCTCGGGTTGAGTTTCAATCGATACTTCTGAAGGAGGTCGAACGCTCGACCCAAGTCCTCCAAATGATCACAAGACTTCCTGCTTCGTACGATCATATCATCCATGTAAACCTCCATAATTTTCCCAATCTTTTCTCCGAAAACCTTGTTAACAAGTCTCTGATAGGTGGTCCAACATTTTTAAGTCCAAAGGGTATGACCTTGAAACAGTAAATTCCCTTTACGACTATGAAAGTTGTCTTCTTTTCATCCTCTCGGGCTATGAAGATTTGGTAGTACCCCTGAAAGGCATCCATCATACTGTTTTCTTGAAAGGCGGAAGAGTACATCACTCAAGAACATCTTCCGACAAGCAAGAACCAAATAAGGGAGCTCAATATCCCCGTTACTAACATTCAAAGCCAAACGAGTTAAGTTGTGAGCAACTCTGTTTCCTTCACAACGAACAAAAGCAAACGAGACCTCCGGAATGAGGGACGAGATCTCACGCACATCCGCTATAAGTGTGCCTGTGTCTAAGAAATAAGTTTCCATATCCTGAAGCTTGTGAATAACATTGAGACAATCACTCTCAACAATTATTCTGTTGAAGTTCCTTGTATGAGCCAGGCGCACCGCTTCAAGTACCGCCAATGTTTCTACCGCTTCCGATGACCACCTTCCCTGACAGCCATTGTTAAACCAGTCAACACAGTTTTCGAACTGATCACGAACAATTGCTCCTATCCCTATCCCACCGATATCATCAAAGATAGCGGCATCCACGTTGATCTTTAAGACCCCTTCTGGAGGTTTCTTCCACCTATTGGGTATCTGTGAGCTGTCATCTGGAACAACAACTTGTCTTCTGATCTGATACCCTACAACAAGGTTGTTCGCCGCGACAATCAAACTCTCCAAGTCTGCACAACTATCTTCCGCCCACTTTTTATTTAGGTCATTCCATAGGGACCAAGCATATATGGCGAAAAGGGCGGCATCATCCTTACTCAATACTAATATAGCATGACGACACCAATCTTTTCCCTTTTCTCCCCACAATAAGATTATATGCCGTGGTAAGTTTGTCAATGCCCAGAATTGGTGCCCGACTTGGCACTCCAAGAATGCATGTTTGAGATCCTCATTTTCTTTATTGCACCACGGACCTCCTGCAGCTCCGACACTTCTCCTTTTTCTGAGATTAAACCCCGTCGGCAAGCTGTCAATGCACAACCGCCATAAAAACACTCGAACCTTCGGAATAACATCCAACTTCCAAATAAAGTTCCAGTTGTTATTCGAGGAAGATTGAGCAGCAAATCGATCCTCTGTAGTCTCAAAACGGGCCACTTCATAAGCACTCTTCACTATAAACCTTCGAGATTTAGTAAAGTGCCAAACCCGTTTATCCCGATTAGTCGATGAACCCAGTGCAATGGATTTGATAAGCTCCGAATCCTGAGGTATGAACGCCTCATCCACCAACTCACCATCCCACTCATTACCTTTTGTTATGAGTTGTTTAACATAGGTTAGCTCATCGAATCCACTTGGCCGAATCAGGGGGCTTAAAAGAGACCGTTCTTGGCAGCCATTTATCGTGCCATATTCTGATACATGTTCCATTACCTACCCTCCACCTTAATCCGAGCTCCAAAACATTTCTAGCTTGTAGAATGCTCCGCCAAGTTAGAGAGAGACGATGTCCCAATTTTTTCGAGAAAAAATCACCATCCACGAAGTACCTAGCCCTTAATAAACGTGAGAGGAGATTTGAAGGTTCAGTAACAAGGCGCCACCCTTGCTTAGCTAGAAGTGCTAGGTTGAAAGCCTTCAAATCTCTAAACCCCATACCTCCTCGATCTTTCGGCATGTATATTCTCTTCTAATTAACCCAATGTATTAGCTCACATTTTGCGGTCGAATCTACCAGCTAGTCTATTTGTGGTAACAAGTAGGGGTCTTTTGGGCCCTCTGTTTTGGCCACTAGAACGATGTTACACAACCAATCCACATATTTCCCAGGTGTGATATACCCCGCCTCGAGCAGCTTATTGATCTCCTGTTCAATGATCTCATTTCGGGCCACACTTTGATTCCTGAGCTTTTGTTTGATTGGCTTGAAGGTGAGGTCGACATTCAGATGGTGCATGATCACGCTAGGGTCGACCCCCTCAAGATCGGAGGCACTCTATGCTAACACATCCGTATTCTCTTGCAAGAATTGGATTAACATACAGTGTTCGACCTCTTTAACCTTGTGGGATACTCCTATATTGGTAGTTTTCTCGGGTTGGCCCAGAACCAGCACGATCTGCTAGGTTTCATTGGTTGCCTCGATCTTCCCCGTCGAGCAGCTTCCTCCTTTTGGCTGCTAAGGCTAAGGTCACTTTCTGCGATCTTTCGGGGTCAAGGAGATATCGATCTACTAGATCTTCATCATCCAGATTCGGTAGAGAGACCACAGGCAACACCTGTTTATTTGGCAGTTTCATCTTTTCCATGGAAATCGAGTAGCATGCCCAAGACGTTGGGACATCACACCTCAATTCCCCGATGCCCTCTAGAGTTGGTAATTTGATAAGCTGGTGATAGATTGAAATAATAGTTCTAAAATCGATTAACCCAGGCCGCCCGAAGATGATATTGTACGCTGACGGTTGATCGACTACGTGGTACTCGATTTCCAGCCCTCTTAGGAAGAGTTCCCATGGAGGTGATCAGCCTGATCCAACCCTTGGGATATACCTCAGAGCCCCCAAAAGCCGTCAAGGGAGTTCTGATAGTTCGAATTGAATGCGTTCATGAAGTTTCATCTTTTCGAGAGTCGAGTAAAAGATATTGTTTATTGAGCTTCCATTATCAATTAAAGTTTTGGATACAACAAAATTAGCGACATCTAAAGTGACTACCATCGGACAGCTGGGAGTTTCACCTTTCCGATGGGGCTCATTGACTAGATCCCTATCGCTAAAGGTAATCTCCTCCTCAACCCAGGGCTCGACCACCATTACCTCACGCGGCCATTATAACTCATCTGGGCTTCTCTCCTTGTACGCTTCCGAGCGGTTTTGGAATCGCCCCCAACGGGCCCTCCTGCTATCATGTCGATTCGACCGTGGCAGGGTAGTTGTGCATGTCGCGCTCCATGGGCTGCTTGGCACTCTTGAGTCTCGGGGGGCTATTCTCGACCCTCTCCTCGGGTCAAATGGCCAGGTCATCGATCTTCTTGATGAATTCCTGAAGGTGTCCCCCTTTATTAGCCGTTCGATTTCTTCTTTTTGGGCAAAGCACTCTGACGTGTTATGCCCTGATTGCCTGTGGAAGTTATAGTACTTTACGAAATCCTAGGTGTTCTGGGTTTCCTTGATGGGTTTCGGGTTTTTGAAAAGCTTCTTATTGGAGACATTGTAAATTTTCTCAATGCTCCAGTTTAGGGGAGTGAAACGTTTCTTAGACCCACTCCCCATTTGTTCAACCTTGTGTCAGGGGTCATGAGAGAAATCAGGCTTGGGAGGTCGATGGGATTCTCCATTTTTTCTCTGTTCACTCCTTCTGTTTAACCTCATCCACTCTCATCAAATCTCCTACAATCTCCAAAATCTTGGCGATCGATTGGGGTTTCTGGACTATGATTTGATTTGCACAGTCCGTGTTTCTGATTGCGGAGTGAAGGGCAGTGGCCAACATATCCATGCTCAGAGTCTCGACCTACACAGCCACTCGAGAGAATCGAGTGAAGAACTCCCTCAAGGTCTTGTCCTCTTTCTGCACGAGGTTATAAAAGTAGGTCGAGGGTAATTTGTCTCCCTTGACCGAAGAGAAGTGAGCGATGAACTGCTCGACCAAGTCATCATAAGAGTTTAGGCTTCATGGGGGCAACCTTGAGAACCAGTCCTGGGCTACCCCGACCAGACTAGTCGCGAAGATCTAGGCTCGAACATCAGATAAGTGGCCAAACATGCTTACCTCGATCTTGAAACGATCCACATGCCTTTATGGGTCGGAAGTTTCCCCCTAAGTTGGCAAATTGTTAGGCATCTTATCCTTATCCATGGCGGAGATGATCTCTTCGCTTCGTAGAAAATGGACCTTACCTCTCTTATACTCCAATACCCCACGAGACGAGGGAAAGGCGGGAGCCTCCTCTCTTGGCGCGGGGGCTACCCATTGTTTTCATAATAAGGTTCGTCGTACTCGACCTTATAGACTGGTGGGTTCTGCACCCTAGGCTTTAGGCGTTCGAGAGGCGCTTGATCCTGGGGTGGATCCGATCGTTCCCCTGGGGTAATCTGTGCCGGAGGTCATCTTTCCCTACTGGGAACCCTCTATTTGCTCTTCTTGGAGCGTTAGGATCGACCTTAGCCCCTAGGCGGGTGAAGAATCAGACAGTTTTGGGGTCGGCGGCCCTTCCGCCCCCGGGAGATCGAGCCCTGAACTTGTTGGCGATCCCGGCAATGTGAAAGGTTCCTTGGTCGGTGGGCCTTTTCTTGGGATGAGCTTCTGCCTCCTTGTTTCCTTTAATGGGCCTTTTGACCGTATCTCGTCGCCGTTGACTCAACTCGACGACCTCCTCTTGAGGCGGCGCACCCCCAGGGGCTGCCCCTCGCTAGTATGAATGCACTTAAGGTGGTGGATAGTATGGGGCTTGGTAATAGCTCGGTGGAGATGGTAGGTATCCCCAAGGATTCGGTGGGGCATACGTATAAAGTATTGGGGGTCCATAAGCATAATGGGCCTGGGCGGTCGGATGGGTGACCGCGGTTGATCGAGGCCTCTCGGGAAAAACTAGGGCCCTTCCTTCTACTGCAGCTACAACAGCTTTAGCCTGGCATCGAGCCAGGTAGTCCTCGAACTCAAGCTCGAAGTAAACCGACTGGGGGAGTACCCCCATTCGGTTATCCCCTGCCTGAGGCTGGGCAGTACTTGTTCCCGCGGCAATGACTGCATTGGTGAGTTCTTGGCCATCGGGGTTAAAAGTTCGACCTCTCCTAATTCTCATGATCTAGATGGAAATGGCTTTTGCTCGAGATTTCCCATAGACGGCGCCAAAATGATCGTGCTCGAAATCGGTTTGATGCTCTGGTCGATTCCGGGAGCTCGAATCACTTAGAATTTGTATAGAGGGGAAGTCTCTTGACTAGGTCTGCAAAAGAATAACAAACGTAAGCTGAAGGCCAACTGGGGGAATAGGGGTTATATCCCAGTTTGGCACTCCACGCTCAAGTCTGGTACTTGCTCAGGGAAGGAAGAGTAGTATTGAAGGTCGAAGGAACAATAATTGTGCTTACCAATGCCATAAATGCTGTGGATATTTATAGGCCCAAGGTGGGTGCGTGACACCTGTCCACGCACTGAAAGGGCATTTAATGCTCCAGACAGTTTGTTGGGAAACAGTAGTACTGTTGATGCAAACCTCAACGAACCCGCCGTGGGACCCGTCATCAATAGCTTGGAAATAAACTCCCGGATCATCCAAATAAGGTTGAAACAAGTTATATTGACCCTGTTGCTATATAAGTGCAAGAAACCAATACAATCAAAGGAAATATTGACCCCGTGGTTATGAAAAACCAGAAATCAATATTATAGAATTCAAAATATAAAGTGATTACACTTGAGATTTCAGCAAATTCTACACAAGAACAAGTTGGAAAAATTCTCTCAATTAAAATTTTGCATAAAGGTTATGTTACAAAGTGTCTTTGACTCCTAAATATAAGAGAGGATTTATGGAATACTAAGGGACCCTCAAATTCCTCCACTCTCTAAAGAGCCCTACATAACTTGGGTTATACATGCCCAAAATCAGCTAGAAACAATAAAAATAAAAGACCAACATAATATTATAATAACCTAGGCCTAAAAATACATAAATAAAGCTTAAATTACTTAATATCAGCTATGAAAATATTGAAGGCCCTTTCACTCGAATTCTGAAAGCCTCCTTCATTACTTTGGGTCAGTAAGCTTTCAACTTGTTCTTGAATATTCTTAGTGTTGGAAAAACGGAATCAGAAAGCAGCGGAAATTTTTAAAATTTTCCAACAAAAGGATCGAAACTCGCAATCATGAATCCAAATTCGTAAGGTAAAGAAACTTACTTTTCAATAATCTTTCAGGAAAATTACAGCCACCACCCCTGAGGTTAGGCCTAATTACAAGTCGGTCCCTATTCTTTTAAATATTACACTGTAGTCCCTATATTTCTTGTTTTGTGTGAGGTCCATTAACGAATTTCGTAAAAGTACACTTATATCCCTGAAGGTTTTGTGAGTATTACAAATAATATATGACCAAAAATGCAAAATCGACCCTAAAAATAAACAAAAATTAATAAATTAACAATTCTTAGGGACTACATTGTAAAATTTAAAAGAATAGGGGCCGACTGTAATTAGGCCTAACCTCAGGGGTGGTGGATGTAATTTGCCCTAATCTTTCTTGAAGCGTTTCAAGCCACCCAAGAACGCTCTTCTCGCGGCTTGATCCCCTCTCCTTGGTAAAGCTCGAATCTTTAAAAATTTCTAACTTGAAGCTCTCTAGAGATAGTCCACCAACTTGATTACAATCTAACTAGTAAGGATGCTAGTTCTCTAGTTAGTGTTTAGGCTTAACCTAGGGTTTATGTGATCTTGGAGAAAGGATGGTGTTCAACACATGAACCAAGAAGAATCGATCAATACTTAAGGGGAGCTCGAGCTCCCCAATATATAGCAAGAGAGGGGCGGCCGAACCTAGTCCTTTTGGACTAAGGATTTGGTCCCTCTATCTTATTACTTGATCATCAAGTAATTCCAAACCTTGATTTTGAATTCTAATTCAAATCAACTTTTAAGAGAGCTAAAATATCCAAAACCCTTTTGGATAATATTATACTTTATTTACTAATAATAAATAACTTATTTATCCAATTAATTAATTCATAATTAATTAAATAGATTAATTTCTCCAAAATAACACTTTCATTTTAATTCAAAATTAAACCAAAGTCTATTAAATAATTAACACATTAATTATTTAATACATAAATAATATACACGTGTGACACACGTGTCCCCAAGGACACGAGCCAATCACGTGAACCACACATGTGGAACCTTTTTGGTATGATCAACTCGTTTAATCATTTTAAAGCCTTAACTCGTGTAACTAAGTTGTTGTGTGTGACCCTCTAGGTTCTCAATTCAATTAGTAGTGACCCTAATTAATTAATTCACTAATTAATTAATCAGTCCACAGATTAAACGACCATAGTCTAGCAACAGGTGTTTAACCCTTAGCTAAATTGGAATGTCTCGATTCGAAAGAACCTTTAAGTCATTGATTAATGTGAGATACAATCCTCCTACTTACTAACTCTCAACCAAGATCTAGGATAAGGGAATAATCAGAACCCGAATAATCTGGTCTTAAAGCTAAGTGCATTTCATATCCATTTGATCTCAATCAAAGAAACCCTTTTCTTGATGTCTTTATCTATTGCCTTGGCCAAGGACTCCATATGGCATATGAACGACTTACACAATAAGAGATCACCTCGCAAATGCAAGTGTGGGTCCTTTCTTGATTCTCATTCACTTTCATGAATCACTTGTGCAGCCCCAGCATAAGCCTTGAATCAGTTGTCTAAGGCGACACCCTTTAAAGCTTATACCTAAGACTACAGAGTTAACTCATAAAGTGACATGGAACCTCAAGTCTAAGGATCAATTAATCACATCAATGACTCGTGAGATATTTCCTAATCTGGAAGTTTCCATTTCCTGAATAGAAACTTCCTTTCCCATTTAGGAATCTTTTCACACGGGGCACCTCAGTGAACTTACTTATGGAAGTAAGCACCCTCATGTATCACGCATGGATCAACTATACACTTTGCACCTCCATGAAACAAGGTGGTCCTTCTTAAGGGCGTGATCCCACAAGCAAGCCTTAAAGGAGTTAGGTTGACACTCCCACTGTCTATAGGACTCATGAGCTTGGAGTATTTTACTAATCATGACTTATGTGATATAGGGTTCATTTCATGAACCATCTCACCTAAGTCCTAAAGTCATCAAGATTACGGGAGTTCTCATACATGCACAGCTAAAGTAAACGCATACCAAACAAGAGCATATAAAGAAGTGTTGCCTCAATTCGTTATTTTATTCAAAGATTGTCTGTGATTACAATAAGGAAAAGTACAAAGCGGATATACAATTGGCTTTCTAGGGCACTATTCCTAATAATCTCCTACTTCCCCATCAAAGCCATTCTAAAGCTACTCTAAGTCCCATCTTCTGAAGATGACCTTCGAAAGCTTTTCGACTAAGGGGTTTAGTAAGTGGATCTGCCACGTTCTCTGTTGATGCGACCCTCTCAATTTGCACATCTCATCTTTTGATAAAATCACGGATTAGGTGATACTTCCTCATAATGTGCTTGGTCCGTTGGTGAGATCTTGGTTTTCTTGCTTGAGCAACGGCCCCAGTGTTATCACAAAACACAGTAATGCGGTCTTTCATGCTAGGAACAACATTCAAATCTTGAATGAAGTTTCTAATCCAAACACCTTCCTTAGCTGCATCATTTGCACCTAAGTATTCGGCCTCAGTGGTCCAATCTGCAGTGGTTGTTTGCTTGGAACTCTTTCAACTCACTGCTCCGCCGTTTAGGCAAAAAATATATCCTGACGTTGGCTTAAAATCATCTAAGTCAGATGCAAAGCTTGCATTGCAATATCCTTCGACATTAAGATCTTTCTGACCTCTGTAAACTAAGAATAAATCTTTAGTACTTTTCAGGTACTTAAGAATATTCTTCCCCGCAGCCCAGTGACCATCTCCAGGGTCAGATTGGAAACGACTTGTTACACTAAGTGCATAAGCCACATCCGGTCGAGTACATAACATTGCATACATTAATATACCTATTGCTGATGCATAAGGTATATGAGTCATTCTTTCCTTCTCATGGTTAGTCTTAGGACACATCTTCTTAGAAAGACATGTTCCTACACTCATAGGAAGGTTCTTGACCTTTGCTGACTCCATATTGAATCTCTTCAATACTTTGTCAATGTACATCGATTGTGATAGTCCTATCAACCTTCTAGATCTATCTTGATAGATTTTTAATTCCAAGGATGTAGGACATATCACCAAGATCTTTCATCTCGAATTGGTTCGATAACCATAACTTAGTTACTTTCATGTCATCCTTTGAATTCCCAATAAGAAGGATGTCATCAACATAGAGTACTAAGAATTGCACTGAGGTCTCCAATTCCATTCTATACACACATGATTCATTCGAGATCTGAATGAAGCCAAATGCTTTGACCGATTCATTAAATCGAATGTTCCAATTCCTAGAAGCCTGTTTTAGTCCATAGATTGACCTTTGGAGTTTTCAAACCTTTTGCTCACTCCCACTGAATGTGAAACCTATGGGTTGATCCATATAAATGTCTTTATCAATGTCACCATTGAGAAAGGCAGTTTTCACATCCATTTGTCATATCTCATAGTCATAATATGCAGCTATGGCAAGCATGATCCGAATAGACTTTTGCATTGCAACTGGTGAAAAAGTTTCATCAAAGTCCACGCCGGGTCTCTGAGTGAATCCTTTTGCAACCAGTCTTGCTCTGTAGGCTGCAATGCTTCCATTAACTCCAAGCTTTCTCTTAAAGATCCATTTGCAACCTATGGGTTTGACCCCATCAGGCAAATCTACCAAGGTCCAAACTTGGTTGGAGTTCATGGAATCCATTTCGAAATTCATGGCTTCTATCCACTGTTCAGAGTCAGAATCTGAAAGTGCCTCCTCATATGTTAGAGGATCATTATCCTTTTGAGAGATCTCATGGAAGAATCCATATACCATCTCTCCGGCTGTCTAGGAGTGCGTTCAGAATGCCTTAGAGGAGGATTTAAGTGTGTATCGAAATTCGTGATTGGTTGTGGTTGATCAGAAGGGGATGTTTCTTCAGTGGGTGGCGTGGGGTCACTTTGTACTTCCTCTAATTCTATGATCTTGCCTTTCTTTTCTTTAAGGAACGGTTCCTCAAGAAAAGTAGCATTTCTAGAAACAAACACCTTTTGCTCAGATTGATCATAGAAGTAGTATCCTATGGATTCCTTAGGATAACCTACAAAGTACCATAATTTAGAACGAGATTCTAACTTATCTCCCACTGTCCTCTTCACGTAAGCAGGACAACCCCAAATTCTTAAGTAAGAATAACTAGGGATTTACCATGCCACATTTCATAGGGCGTTTTAGGGACTGTCTTAGAGGGAACTAGATTCAAAATCTTTGCTGCACTTTCTAGGGCATAACCCCAGAAAGAAGGTGGTAAGTCAGTGAAACTCATCATGGAACGAACGATATCGAGTAGAGTTCGATTCCTTCTCTCAGAAACTCCATTGAGTTGAGGAGTTCCCGGAGAAGTCCACTGAGAGATAATCCCATTATCTTGGAGATGATTAAGGAATTCTTCACTAAGATACTTGCCTCCTCGATCAGATCGAAGTGCTTTGATCTTGTGACCAGTTTTGTTCTCAACCTCCTTTTGAAATTTTAGGAATTTCTCAAAAGCTTTAGATTTATACTTCATTAAGTATACATAACCATACCGACTAAAGTCATCGGTAAAGGTTATGAAATACTGATGACCGTTTCTTGTGCTTACACTAAGCGGTCCACAAACATCAGAATGGATCAAATCCAAGACCTTAGTGGCACGTTCCACAGTTCCTTTAAAAGGAACTTTGGACATCTTTCCTTTGAGACAGGACTCGCAAGAAGTTAACTCTTTGAGATCATTTTGAGAGAATGATCCTAAAGTGTTTATCTTGCTAATTCTGTTCTTGGAAATGTGTCCTAATCTAGCGTGCCATAAGGGAGTTGAAACATTGTCATCTCTCTTACGTTTAGTTTCTCGTTGTATATTCATAATATTGATATTTTGAGTTAGATAAAGTCCATTACTTAGAGTACCGATGTGAACGGAAGAGTTGTTCCGTTTGATAAAATATTTACCATTCTTAATATAAGTTTCATAACCTTCACAATCTAAAATTGGAACTGAAATTATATTACGAATAATATTCGGTACATAAAGGACTTTATTTAAAACTAACTCAAAACTATCTAAATCTAATCTAATTGTGCCTAAAGCTCGAGCTTCAACTTTTGAGCCATCGCCGATCTTCAAGACACATTCTCCTTCTCTGAGTTGTTGAACTTCATTTAGCATATGTACTTCATTACAGATATGAGCTCCACAACCGGTATCAAGTACCCAAGAACTAGAATTAATACAAAGATTTACTTCAACGAGAAACATACCATTCTTTAGAGTAGCCTTGTACTCTGGGCAGTTTCTCCTCCAATGTCCCGCTTTGCCACAATGGAAGTAAACATCCTCTTTCTGATCACGCTTCTTCTTTTGGGCCTTCCCCTTCGAAATGCCACCAGCGGGCCTAAGGGGTTTCTTCTTCTTCTTTTGGGCTTTCTTACCCTTACCATTAGAAGGCCCGGAATAGGGAGATTGAGCATTCACCATCAGAACCTTATTGTCCTTCTTGATCGTGCTTTCAGCAGTCACAAGCTAACTAATCAGCTCAGCTACAGTAGCACCAGCATGATTCATATTGAAGTTAAGGACAAATGGTTTGAATGATGGTGGGAGCGAGGCTAGCAACAAGTCCACTGAAAGCTCATCTTTCAGTGGCATGTCGGAAGTAAGTTTCTCAATAAGGGCGAGAAACTTGAGTCCATATTCATGGACACTTGAACCTTCCCTCATTCTCAAATGGAACAATTCATTTGAAGTGTTATACCTTGTAACACGTTCATGAGGCCGGTAAAGTTGCTCTAAGTGGTCGTAAATCTCCTAAGCAAATTCCATGGCCTCATGTTGCCTTTGCAAGTCCAGAGACATGTTAGCCAACATAAGGCAACGGGCTTGGAGATTATCATCCTTCCACTTCTGGGTCGCGTCCCGCTCGGCCCGAGTGGGAGCGTCCCCTTCAGGACTAGGCTCCCCTTCGAAGAGAACATAAGTTCTCTTCTCAGAATCTAAAATGATTTTCAGATTCCTCAACCATTCAGAATAGTTGGGACCAGTCAACTTGTTTGACTCGAGGATCGATACAAGAGGGTTTTTGGTTGTCATTTCAAAACACGCAGAGAATCACAGAATCTACGACCTAAATGGTAAAACAAAGAACTAGTGAGCACGCTGAATTATAACGATATACAAAAGATAAGGTCTTTAATCTAATGCAGCTCCCACTGTTTTTCAAAGATCTATAATTCCCAAAGATCTAAGAGGAACACGTTTCCTAATGGGTACTAAGATCCTAAGCATTTTACCTCGAACCCACGACTCGCGGACATTCTAAGTAAAACCCTAGGTAGGTACAACTTACCAATTCTAAAACCTTTAGAACTCTTAGTAATTGTTTTTGCATCACCTATCTTTCAATATGGACCCACGACTCGTGCGACATCCACATTTACTTAGGCGTTAAGCTAGACCCATCAATCATAAGATCATGATCAAAACTTAGTTCGAACGACCCACGACTCGCGGACATTGCCCTTGCCAAAATTGACCACGGAATATTGATCATTTAAAATGATCAATTAGGTAACTAAGAACTAATAAGTTCCACTAGCTATCCCACGACTCGCGGGCAATAACTAGCTTCACTTACTAAACTTAAAACCTATTGATGGAATGCTAGGAATTTAATTCAAAATTTGCATCTCGAATTAAACACCTATTATTCGAAATGAGCTTAATATTTAATGGGAATTTTCGAATCAACCGGAGAGTTGTCCGGTTCGACCTCACCAACATATATGTTATCCAATTTAATTAGTCTTGATTAATGCAAGTACAACTTAAATGCATTTCACACAAGCACTTAGCAGATAACATGTCCTAGCATGATATTAACATGAGATGATCATGGGTCTATCCTATCTTATGCGTGAAAAGTGGGAGCCACTCCATTATCACAATTCTAACATAAATGCCACATCAACAGTTTATATCACATAAGGGAAAGCAGTAACAAAATACGAGCCCTATCTCTATTACATTTTCAATTGAGATTCGCCTCCCTAACATTTTGAGGGGTCTTCACTTATGGCCTCCTTGTTACTTGAATGTGGTCCATCTTACTCCATGGGTGCATTGTCTCCAAAATGAAAATAAAAACCTCACCACCTATTCTACTCTCCAAAAAAAATGAAAAAGTACTGAAAAGTAATAAGGCTCAATCTTCATATTGGCCTTAGACAAATACACGGGGCATACCCCGGCCTCAATACATTAATATGGAAAGCCACATAATAAATCACATAACAGTACGCACATAAGTGAGGCTCCAACCTCAATTGAAAAACGCAACTATAGGGCTCCAACCCCAAATGTAAACCATCCATGTGCTTAAATATAAAGCATACAAAGACTAGTACCCATGATCACCTAACATGTAAATTGCAAGAATTTAAATTGAGTTTATTGCACCAAAAACCCTGTGATACACCTAATTAGCACTCAGAACCCTGTGATTTGAAAATTCTCAAAGCGAACCCTGTGATTGTAATAAATTAGCACTCAATTAGAATTTCAAACCCTACAGCCGTGGTTGTAGGGTTTTGAGTGCTAACTTTAATACAATCACAGGGTTTTCAGTGCTAATTTATATAATCACAGGGTTGTCTTTGAGAATTCTCAAATCATAGGGTTCGGAGTGCTAATTAGGCATAACACAGGGGGTATTCAAGCAAAAAACTCAATTTAAATTTAACCAATAAATTAAAATTCTTGCTTTAAGCTCTAATAGCTTAAAACACGACTTAGATGCAATTCTTGTTCAAGAGCTTTTTCTATAAAAACCCGAAAAATAATAAACTAATAAAATTCCAATTAATTTCTGAAAATTAATAATTTTATTCTTTCAATATTTTCATAAAATAAAGTTTGCAATTTTTCCAAAATTTAAATCGCTTAATTTTTTCAAAATCCCAATTTTAAACAATTATTTC
The DNA here is from genome assembly GCA_037501455.1 of Lantana camara. Classification (NCBI taxonomy): domain Eukaryota; kingdom Viridiplantae; phylum Streptophyta; class Magnoliopsida; order Lamiales; family Verbenaceae; genus Lantana; species Lantana camara. Next base: position 91,973,130 of record CM074857.1, on the reverse strand, counting down.
AAAATTAATTTTTAATTTAATAAAACAAATTTTTCAGAAAAATCAAATCGGGATTTCAATGACGGAAAACACGAAAACGCGAAATCCGGGCCCGGAACGAGCAGCTGCTCGCCGCGCGGCGTTGCGCGCTAGGTGCGTGCACCAGCCTCGTGCGGCGCTGGTAGCTTGCGCTGCCAGCCCATGCGCAACGCGCGTAGCTCGCTGTTGCTGGCGTGCGGGCAATGCCGGGTGGGTGCTCCCGCGTGGTTACAGGAGCATGCGGGAGGCTGTCCCGCGCGGTTGCGGGACAGGCGAGCAGGCGCGCCTAGGACGGTGTTGCGCGCGGCTGCGAGACGGTGGCGAGCGGGGTTGGGGCATGCTACGCGTTGGCACGTTCCAACCTCGCGTGTTTGTTTCGTGTTTCATTTCGCATCTCAGGTTTCTCCAAAACCCAATTCAATCCAAAATTAAAAAATTACGATTTAAACGAATTTCAATTAAAACAGTTTTTCAAAACAGATTTAAGAAAACAGTTTTCAGAAATTTTTAGGAAAAACACAGTTTCGTATTTCAGACTTTCTAAAAGAACTCAAGAATACCCAATTCGCATCTAAGCCTAAGAATTTCTACCAAATTCAGATAAGCGGAGATGAATCAGAAACACGATTAACGAGGTGGCTCTGATACCACTTGTTGGAAAAACAAAATCAGAAAGCAGCGGAAATTTTTAAAATTTTCCAACAAAAGGATCGAAACTCGCAATCATGAATCCAAATTCGTAAGGTAAAGAAACTTACTTTTCAATAATCTTTCTTGAAGCGTTTCAAGCCACCCAAGAACTCTCTTCTCGCGGCTTGATCCCCTCTCCTTGGTAAAGCTCGAATCCTTAAAAACTTCTAACTTGAAGCTCTCTAGAGATAGTCCACCAACTTGATTACAATCTAACTAGTAAGGATGCTAGTTCTCTAGTTAGTGTTTAGACTTAACCTAGGGTTTATGTGATCTTGGAGAAAGGATGGTGTTCAACACATGAAACAAGAAGAATCGATCAATCCTTAAGGGGAGCTCGAGCTCCCCTATATATAGCAAGAGAGGGGCGGCCGAACCTAGTCCTTTTGGACTAAGGATTTGGTCCCTCTTTCTTATTACTTGATCATCAAGTAATTCCAAACCTTGATTTTGAATTCTAATTCAAATCAACTTTTAAGAGAGCTAAAATATCCAAAACCCTTTTGTATAATATTATACTTTATTTATTAATAATAAATAACTTATTTATCTAATTAATTAATTCATAATTAATTAAATAGATCAATTTCTCCAAAATAACACTTTCATTTTAATTCAAAATTAAACCAAAGTCTTTTAAATAATTAACACATTAATTATTTAATACATAAATAATATACACGTGTGACACACGTGTCCCCAAGGACACGTGCCAATCACGTGAACCACACGTGTGGAACCCTCTTGGTATGATCAACTCGTTTAATCATTTTAAAGCCTTAACTCATGTAACCAAGTTGTTGTGTGTGACCCTATAGGTTCTCAATTCAATTAGTAGTGACCCTAATTAATTAATTCACTAATTAATTAATCAGTCCAGCAACAGGTGTTTAACCCCTAGCTGAATTGGAATGTCTCGATTCGACAAAACCTTTAAGTCATTGATTCATGTGAGATACAATCCTCCTACTTACTATCTCTCAACCAAGATCTAGGGTAAGGGAATAATCAGAACCCTAATAATCACGTCTTAAAGCTAAGTGCATTTCATATCCATTTGATCTCAATCCAAGAAACCCTTTTATTGATATCTTGATCTATTGCCTTGGCCAAGGACTCCATATGGCATATGAATGACTTACACAATAAGAGATCACCTCGCAAATGCAAGTGTGGGTCCTTTCTTGATTCTCATTCACTTTCATGAATCACTTATGCAGCCCCAGCATAAGCCTTGAATCAGTTGTCTAAGGCGACACCCTTTAAAGCTTATACCTAAGACTACAGAGTTAACTCATAAAGTGACATGGAACCTCAAGTCTAAGGATCAATTAATCACATCAATGACTCGTGAGATATTTCCTAATCTGGAAGTTTCCATTTCCTGAAATAGAAACTTCCTTTCCCATTTAGGAATCTTTTCACACGGGGCACCTCAGTGAACTTACTTATGGAAGTAAGCACCCTCATGTATCACGCACGTATCAACTATACACTTTGCACCTCCATGAAACAAGGTGGTCTTTCTTAAGGGCGTGATCCCACAAGCAAGCCTTAAAGGAGTCAGGTTGACACTCCCACTGTCTGTAGGACTCATCAGCTTGGAGTATTTTACTAATCATGACTTATGTGATATAGGGCTCGTTTAATGAATCATTTCACCTAAATGGTATAGTCCTAAAGTCATCAGGATTAGGGGAGTTCTCATACATGCACAGCTAAAGTAAACGCATACCAAACAAGAGCATATAAAGAAGTGTTGCCTCAATTCGTTATTTTATTCAAAGATTGTCTGTGATTACAATAAGGAAAAGTACAAAGCGGATATACAATCGGCTTTCTAGGACACTATTCCTAACACTTAGCCCGAACTCTTGTAATTGGCCCACTTGGATTTTGATTTTAAGTTGATTCCTTTTTCGCCCTTGTGCAAATGACCTTCTTGTTGATTAGTTTCATCCGGATCAAGGCTTCCATGGTTCTTATCAACTGTATAACACCTTTATGTCAAAATTGGTTCCCTTGTACCATGTGAGTCCCTCGACCTCTCTTCCACGTCATTGGCCTGGGGCACGGCTTGTCAGTCGATAGACCGAGTGGTCGAGATGACCTTGAGGTCGAGAGTACATCGTGGTGGGAAGAGGGGACTTGGGTTCCCAGCCCGTCGATTTGTCTTCCTGGGGATGACTATCGACCGGTTGGGAGACAAGTGATTGAGGACGATCGACCATCTGCACAAACGATTGAGGTGACGTGTTATCCTGCATGGAGCTCATGACTTGCGCCTCAGCTCTTAATCATTGGGCCACGTGGCGATGGTGGGATTTGACGGTGTCAAGGTGGCGTGATGATGACCGTAAAAAATTGACAGGTGCGGAAAATGAAAAAATATTTATATATATAATTTCTGTAAAATAAACAAATATATAAATTCAATAAATTCTTAAATCAGCAAAAATTCAAAAAAAAAAAAAAAAAACCTCATTTTTATGCGGCAAAAATTTGAAAAAAACAATCCACTTGGATGCACGAGTCACTGTTTGCCGCGTAGTACCTGATTTTGAAATCTATGGGATTGTTTTTGCAAAACGAAAAAACAGTCTCAACTGTGCAATTTTGCCAAAGAAGTAACATTACACGCGGTTGTGGAAATAAATAAAAAGAAAACAAAAACTTTCAAGTACAGTACTACACCTGAGTTTAGCCTGGTTAGGAACAAAGAATCAGAAAAACAGTGAGATATATATGTGTCAAAACTCTAACCAAAGTGGCATACTCCTGCAGTTGTATTTGCACCTTGTTTATTCATAAAACATGGGCAACACTCCACGCCCACAGACACAAATATTCCCTTGTCCCCCCTTCTATAAATTTACCCCCATTCCCCTCGAGTTTCCACTCACATTTCAATTCTTGATCAAAATAAACATATATTTCCCTACTTAAAAGTTCCCAAACTACACACATATTTACATATACAATGGACGTGTACATTTCGGAAGAGTATGTTGTGAAGCGAAGAATGGAGAAAAAATCTGCAGAAGCTGCAAAGAATGGGAAAAGCAGCTCGAATAATGGGGGATTTGGGTCGAGCAGGAATAGAGCAAGGAGCTCGGAAAAGAATACTGCTTCGTCTTATAGTTTTGATCACCATCAGTTTAGGACAAGTACCACTACTTCTTCTGATGTCGTTTTTAGTTGCTTTTCTGCTTAATTAAGGAATGTATAGAGCATTTAGTGTTTTTATTTTTTAAAAGATATATAGGTGTATTGGTAAGCATTAATGCATTCATTTTTCTGGGGTAGGAATAGTAAGTATGGTGGTGTAAGGATTCTTATAAGCTATGAAATCGAGATTTTTTTTATTATTTTATTTTGGATCAATTTGGTTTGTTGTTATACTTCACGACTGATGGGCATAGGTCATTGGAATTTATGCCATGGGGGGACCGGCATGTGAACAAGTGAACTTGTGTGATTCTATTAATATTATATTATTATTAGCATTTGAGTGGCCTATGAACTTTTTCACGCTATGTTTGCAAGGAAAATAATGTTTTTGAGAGGTTTAAGGTTTAGTGAAAATTTTGTTTTCTAACAAGTTCAAAGCTATAAAAAAATAGAACACCAAAGCTAAATAAGGTATTAAACAAAAAGGTCCAAGAAAAAAGAAAGAAAGAAAGAATTGGAAATATTATTTCTTTTTTGTTTCAAAACGATCCATCAACCGAAGATGATATATCAAGTCTCAACTCTCAATCCTCTGAAAAATAACGCATCTCAATCTTTTGTTTTTCAATTTCGTGGTGCATTACAAAAGTTTGTCTATTTTGAAAAGTTTAGTATTCAAATTATTCATTAGAAACTAAAATAAATACGGAATTTTCGGTAATATTAATACTTAGAAATTTGGATTAATTAGATGGCGTTGGGCTTTAGCCCTTAAAATTTCAGCCCAAAAAGACTTCCGACTTTGGAATGACTATATTCAAATCGAAAGTTGAATAAATAATTCGTGTCTATTGTAAGTAGGGCTGTCCATGGGTCGAATCAAGAGATTTTAGATTGAAATCAGTAATTGGATTCATTAATTTTGAATCTATATATAATCGAATTGGATCAGAAAAGTTCCAACCTGATAATACATTAATTTATATATATATATATATATATATATATATATATATATAATTAAATAATATTTGCTAAATAATTATTACTTAATGGATTATTTGATGGCTTTATTTATATTTCTTTAAAATAAATTAATTTAAACTTATTATTTAAAATAAATTAATTTAAATTTATTAATAAAGGAAAATAAATATTTTTTAGATTAAATAATGTAAATTTTATTATTGTTTAAAGCGTAAATATCTAAACATTTTAATTTGAATCATTTTATTTAATATTTTTTACTAGTAAATAATTTATTTAATTAAATATTATATTTAAAATTAGATTCGAATTTTTTAATTTCATATTCGACCTATTTATTTCGAATAATGAACATTTGTAATCTAATATAATTCATCGGATATTTTTATCGAATGAATATGCAAAACTTCGGATTGAATTCAGGTCAGACTCCAATTAAAATTCGATAACAGTAAAGAATGTGAATGCCTGGGCCGAGTTGTCAGCGTGATGTACAATACTACAATCTTATTCATATATGGGTTGAGAATTTGAGCCATAAGGGGCAGGGCCCGGCCCAGAAACAATTTTTAATATAATACCAGAGTCCAGGACCACCTGAAATCTCGTACATAATTATAGAAAAACTTGTGCGTATATCTCACATATATATTAGTTTTATATAGTATATTGGAATCGATCAATTAATGTCGAAGCATGTAACTTGCTCCTATAGTATGATTATCAAATATATGTTTGCTTGTGAATTGTTAAATCATTTAAAATCAGTCTGGATAGTTTACTTTAAAACAAAATAATAGGTTGGGTTAAGAGTCACTAGGATTTAGGAAGTTTATTCCTATTAAAAAATCCTTTATTATTAATCGTTACAAATTTAACAAAAATTCATACTTAGGAAGTATATTTTTATTTAAAATCCTCCATTAATGAGTAAACTGTTACAAATTCAACAAAGATTCATAATTATTATTCTCAAAGTAAAATTGGAACAAGAAATATCGTTCAGAATTCATATTATAAAAACACTCCAAGATACCGATATGTCCAACATGAACTCAAAAATAATAATAGAGTGTACATAATCAGCAATGTCGATCAACTTAGAAAGTGCTTGATTAAACTCTCTAATACATGAATACTTTTAAAAATATTATTTTGTCATGTCATATCGTGTCGGATATTTGTGTCGACTACTAAGTCCGACACTCCTCATATTAAAAATTTTTTAAAAAATCTATATCGCCGTTCTTGTATCGTATTGTGTCGTGTTCGTAGTACCATATCCATGCATTATAGATTAGACTTATAAGATCTTTCAAACAGTTTACCATCAATTCAAGAATGTTTTTTAAGTATTCAAAAAGTATGTTGACAAAATTTTAATTCAACGAGTGCATAAAGTATATTAAAACAAGCTCAAGCCAATGAACATCTAAGAAGATATATATGTAGTATGATGATGATCTTAGAGCATTTAATCGAAAAGGTTGATTGCATGATTAATCATGGCCCATGGCAGCTGCTTCATGTGATAAAAGGTTCCAAATTAAATATCTTAATAAGATTAAGGCATTCGCCCTCCTCACTTAATTATAAGGTGTTGGTGATTCCTGAGGACCCTTTTATATATATGTATCTATTTATTAATTGTATCACTCAAGCTTTAAGAACGAAATTAGAATTTAAAATAAGAGGGGTAGACGAAAATTAAATAGGAGAGACAAGATATCTAAATATAAAATGTTAGAGTATAAATATTTATATAAATAAATAAATAAATATATACGCGTATATATTATATACATATTTATATTTTAAAATTTTAGAAGAAAAATATATAGAAAATTTTAAAATATAAATATGTATATAATATATACACGTATATATATATACATATATATATATATATGAAAAATCTTATTTTTTTTAACATATATTAAGAAAAAAATTGCAACTTCACTGTGGAATTTGTCAAGATTTCATAATAACAATAATAATAACTAGTAATTATGCGCACACTCGATGTGTGTGCTAAAAAATAAAATATTATTATTAAAATTAAATTTTTTATATTAATAAAAATTAAATAATTACTAAATTATGATAAATAAATTTGATATATAATATCATATTAATAAAATATATATATATATATATAAGTTATTAAAAGAAAAAGATTATCGAAATGTGAGAGAAAAGAAAGTTAGAGATAATACGTAGAATAATAAAATAAATAAATAAAGAATTTAAAAGACAAAACAACGACATAAAAAAGTAAAAAATTTAAGAGTGGAGGGGCAGAAAAGAGAAGAGGGCAAGACACTAAAGACGGCTTTTATCGGCCCCTCTCACTTAATATAATAACTAGTAATTCGGCACACTCTATGCGTGTGCAAATTTATTATTATCTAAATATATTTAAATTAATTTTATATTAATATATATTTTATAATTATATTTAATATAATTATAAAATTATGATAAATAAATAGTAGAGGATAATGTTATATTAGTTAAGAAAAATTAAAATATGAGGAGGAAAAAAAAAAGAAAAAAATTGAAATGAGGTAAGAGAAAAGAGAAGTTATTAGAAAAAAAAGGAAGAGAAAAAAGAGAAGTTAATAGAAAGTTGTTGGAGTGATAAAATAAATAAATAAATGAAAAGAAAAGAGAAGAGAAAAACAACAAAGCGGACAAAAAGAATAATGAAAAAAAAAAAGAGTTCAAGAGTCTAAGAGATCAAACGGTTATGATCTGTCTATCTCGCATAATAGTATAGTATATAGAATATAGATAATAATAATAATAATAATAATAATAATAATAATAGTTTCTAGGCGGAAGTTATTCCTTTGGTTATTGTGTGGCCTACGATTCCCTCCAATTTCTCCAAACAGACTGCGACTTCCCTTACTACGTTCTAATTGCCACTTGCCAGCTTCATCATGTTTTTCAAGTTGTCCGCCTCGTGATTTTACTTTGTTTTCTTGTGTACATTATATATATATATATATATATATATATATTCTCTTAGCCTTATTTTTCCCAATAACTCTTTCGTATTTTGGTAGGATATACGCAATCTAAAAATTTCAATTTGTTGTATTGTCCCGTCCGCGTATTATATCGGACAATTTATTTAGGGTTGTATTAGCACTTAAGACATAAAATTAGCTATATCTTATTCATATTGTGGTGTATTCATATTGTTACTTCTATATCCATAAATAATAGGTTTTTTTTATCCTAGTTTTTGTACTTTTCCTATTACGCGTTAATCGTTGAAATAATTAAATATAGATTTTTATTCTTTTTACATAGCTTTCAACTTATTCTAGTAAATAAAACAAAATGAGACACTTTGCATGAAAAGACAATAGACCAAAACTTACACTAGATAGGGACAAAATATGTGCACGGTACCTACCCCATTATCCTGTACTGTTCGAATAAAATTTACAAAATCACACATAATTACGCCAAATTTGCTTTGAAAATACATAATTATTTCATGGAAGAGACTCATCAACTTGTACATTTAATAGTTTCATCAAACTAATTCATGAAAACTTAATATATGTCACGAGCATGCATGCACATTGGCTCATGATTTGTAACAGTCAACTTGTTTGGACAATGATCATAGATGTCCAGAACTTTCTTTACTAGTCAAAAAGGGAAAGAAGATAGTTATGAATTACGAACTTAATAATAATGACATGATCCGATATAAACACGATAATAATGATATTTTTTTGAAAAAAATTCAAAAATTGATAACCGACATATTAATTCGACATGATATGCTATATTAAAATAATAAGAAATGATAATTTTAAAGTTTCATTACATGATATATATTACTTAAGTTTTTTTTTTTTTCTTGTTTCTTTACCTTTCCATAAATAATGTATGGATACATATATGATGATATGAATACGACAATATATATATATTTTTTAATTTTTCACATGAGGAGTATCAGACATGGTATTTGAGACGAATATCCGACATAATAAAATAATGTTTTTAGTGGTGCTCTTGCATCATAGCTTTCCACCCACCTTCATTCTTATCCTGGTAATAAGCCTAATCTGCAAGTAAATGACATGTGAACTAATGTGCTATCTTATCGTAGTCATGTGAATAAAACGGTAAAGCTATTTATGTAACCTTATAAAGCAATCATCTCCCCGTGATCAAAAGTCGTCTAAGGATCTTTCTTAGGATGTCTTGGAGATTTTATTTTAATTTCCCCAATTATTAAGGCAGTACATTTGGTTAATGTGATTATTTTCATAAAGAAATATCTAATTTTCTAAGAAATGGGGTTATAAAAAAAGAAAATGTAATTTTCAGTTATATGGATAACTTTAATTTGTTAATAAGTGTAAAGACACCATATATACTATAATACTACGTATTATAGAGGTTATCAATTTGATGAGTCTGAGCTAAGTCGCACAGTGCAAATGCGAGAGCGAGTTCGTATGTAGATGTGTTAGTACGTAGATATTCTATAATGAGTGAGGAGAATGTTAAATTGTCTAATAAAAATATAAATTTATTTTACATTGAATTTGAAATAAATTTTAAAAAAAATAATAGAAGAAAATTAACTTTATTAAATGTTAGGCTTGAATTATATTATTAATAGTTATACAATCGTTTACTGAAATATGAATTATCTCAAGAGGAAAAAATAAACTGTCCATTGATATCTTTAAACGTGAGGAATAAAAATTTTAAAATTATATTAAAGCGAGAAATGAATATTATAATTCGCTGGTGTGAGATTTGAATGCAAGCGCTTTAAGGACTACGGGATGATTATGGAAAATTCTAGCCCAGACCCGGCTTGGCCGGACCCAACCAATTAAAAAGGCAAGTGTATTACACTTGCCATTTGATTGGTCACTCTCTCCAAACTTTCCACCAACCACACGGCAAGTGTAAAACACTCGCCCCCTCGTTACACCGGTTTGGCCGAGCCAGGCTCGGGCTAGAATTACCCGATGATTATGTATGATGCATTTAATAATGATGCAATAAATTAAACTTGTATATATGTATTAAAAACGGATTTAAATAAATATATTATATATATAACTAATTCAACTATATATTCTAGGTATTGTATTCGACATCACAGCAGTAATCATTTTATTATGAATTGTTTGAGTAACATATAGATGATCATATTTTGACAAACTTATATTACATGCAATTACAGCCAACAGGGACCATTTATGATAAATGACTTTTGATGGTTAATGATGACCTGCAAGTGTTCATTTCTCTGTGGGGAAACAAGTTTGGGTACAACATGTAATGTCTGCTTCCATTTAATTGTATACATTTTTTTGGCAATGGGCAGGGGACCTAACTAATTAAATATCATCTAGAAATTAGAAGAGTATATATGTTTGATGTACAAGATGTCATGGTTGGAGAAAGGTTTTACTTTTACTCAATATTTCTGTATGTTTACAATATTGTACACGGAAGTATATAAAGACGATATACAACAACCCTAGGCTAGAAAAAAAAGGAAAGAAAATAACACTCATAATTATGTAATTAATCTGTATAAACTCTTAATTTCTAGTTTTCCTTAGTCAACACTCCCCCTTAAGTTGTATCGTCGAATCTTCGATGTGCAGCTTGCTCAAAACTTCCTCAAAAATCCTACCATTAACTGTCTTTGTCAATATATCCGCTAGTTGATCTTTCCTCAATCTTTTCCTTAATAAAGTGTCTATCCACCTCTACGTGCTTCGTACGATCATGCTACACGGGATTCTCGGATATACTAATTGTAGCCCGATTGTCACACTTGAGACTGCAAGCCCTGATCATCAGAATGCCAATTTCGGCAAGCAATTTCCTTAGCCAAAGAACTTCTGGCACTCCTCGAGCAATTCCCCTGAACTCTGCCTCTGCACTCGAAAGTGCAACGACCTTCTGTTTCTTGCTCCGCCATGTCACTACATTTCCCCCGACAAGAGTGAAGTACCCAGAGGTAGACCTCCGGTCCCCTGGACTTCCGACCCAATCAGCATTTGTGTAGGCTTCAATGTTCAGATGTCCGTTCTTCTGAAACAGAACCCCTCGTCCTAGACACCCCTTTAAGTACCAGCACACCCTGATCGCCGCATCTAAATGTTCCTCCTGTGGCTGCTACATGAACTGACTCAACACCTTTACTGCGTAGGCTATATCGGGCTGCGTGTGAGATAAGTAGATCAACTTCCCCACCAAGTGCTGATATTGTGGCTTGTCTGTCTCTTATGCTCCCTCTACTATTCTTAGCCCGTGGTTGGTCATCATGGGAGTGTCAGCTGGTCGACACTCCAGTAGTCCCGTCTCAGCCAGTAGATCAAGAATAAACTTTCGCTGTGAGATGTATATACCTTTCTTGGACCTCATTACTTCAATCCCAAGAAAGTACTTCAACCTCCCGAGGTCCTTCATCTCAAACTCTCTAAACAAGTTTTCCCTCAGTTGAGAGATCTCTTTTGTGTCATCTCCTGTGATGATCATATCATCCACATAAATAATGAGACATGTTATGAGCCTATCGTTCCTTTTGATAAAGAGCGTATGATCTGAATTACTCTGATGATAACTATACTTCTTCATGGCAGCTGAAAATCTCCCAAACCAAGTCCAGGGTGATAGTTTCAATCCGTATAGAGCCTTCTTTAACCTGTACACTTCTGTGTCTCCGAAATCCCCTGTAAACCCCGATGGAGGTTCCATGTACACTTTCTCTTGAAGATCTTCGTGTAAGAATGCATTCTTGTCATCAAACTGGTATAACTCCCAACCTCGGTTAGCTGCTACCGAGAACAACACCCTGATTATGTCAATCTTCACCACTGGGGAGAAAGTTTCAGAGTAATCAATGCCATAAGTCTGTGTATACCCTTTTACCACCAACCTTGCTTTATACCTTTCAATGCTTCCATCTGCTTGACGCTTTATTGTATACACCCATCTGCATCTCACCACTTTTTTTCCTTGAGGAAGTATGCACTTTTTCCATATAATGTTCTTCTCAAGTGCCTCCGTTTCCATTTCCATCGCTTGGACCCATTTCTTATCTGCTAGAGCCTCTTCTACTTTACTCGGGATCCTGTTGGTATGTAGTGCTGCAGTATATGCACAAGCTTGTGCAGATACTGGATACGCTCCCCCTGGCTAGGTTAGCTAGAGGATATCTCGGATTTCTGCCCCGTATGCTCTGGTTCATAACGTTTCGGTGGAACTCCCCTATTTGCTGTCGGAGGTAACACATACCTTCCTGATTCTCCTCCAACTGTTTCTTCGACCCTATCTTGTATTTCACTTTCCCCCTGATCCTCATTTCTCCCTACACTGTTAGGACCATAAAGAATTGGAGAAATACTGCCATAATTACGGTCATGTATCTCAAGATTATTCGTTGGGATGATGGGCTCTATAAAAGAAGAAGTATCAGGTTGTACCATAGAGGGTGGCTTGGTGGTTCCGCCTACTTACTCTGGTAGGACTATGTCTGGCGAAGAGGGTACTGACACCCCACTCAGTAGGTCCTGCTGTCTCCCCATGACCGCTGTGTTGGGATTAATGCCTTGAAAAATCCAATTATATTGTAAATATTTTGGATTAATAAAACTAAAATTATTGCAAGTTATGAGTAATTTTACCAATTTAATAATTAATGACGTGTGATGATATTTTTATATGAAATGTGTTCCATAGGAAAAGACTTTAAATACCAAGAATCACGTGTCATTAAAGTTCTAGTCAGTGTGATAAGAAGATGTTCTTATCAAGACTATAATGTGTTATATAAGATGATTAGTCTTTCGTCATAGGGAAATGGAGTTTCCGATTATGACACATTGATGATTTTCAATGAGATTGAAAACATCAAATTGGACCACTGAGATTGTTCATTTTATACTGCTATCTAAAATGAACAAAATCTTGGAAGCATTAGACTCTTAATCCTGGCAGTGTTTCTACTTTAGGCATGTAGTGTTAATCATTGTGATGTACTCAGAAGTGAGGTCTCGGTAACGGGTGACCAAAATACTTTGTATGTTTGGTAATTGCATGAAATGTGCTAAAGATGAATACTGATCGAGGAATCTGTAGCCTTGCTGGAAAATTAAAAGATATCCCTGAAATAGATTTGCAAAAGTTCAAATAAAACTTTGGCCAAAGTACTTCGTGTGTGCGCCACCGAAGTTGTATGTTGAATGTGTTTCACATACAGGGAATTTGGACTTAAGGCGAATCAAGAAATTTCAGATTGGAAGTGAAAAATAAATGCTAGTAGTATTGATTTATTTTTCATGGATATCTGTACAGAGGAGTAAAATGCAAAATTATTCTAGATCGAGAAATTCGTGAATAATTTAATTAATTTTAGAGTTCAACAATATTTATTTAGTGGAATTAAATATTGTTAAATGGTAATCAATTATTGTCATTGGATGATAATAGATTGACTCGTTTAGAGCTAAAATTAATTAGTCCTGCAGGTCCCCCGCAAGCCCCAATGAAGATCAACGAGAAAATATTAAAAGGAGAGAGACAAATGAATTTTCAAAGAGTTTGAAAATAGCCAAAGAATTTATTTTGAGAAAATAAGTTAAATTCCAAAGACTTGGAAATGCCCGAAATTTTATTTTGGAGAAAATAAAATTTTTTGAAAAAAAAAAATATGATGACGTAGCACGTGCTGAGGTATCACGCCACGTCAGCGAGCAGCGCCAAGTGGCGCTGACTGGGCACCACATGGTGAGACACGTGGACGGCCAAGATCGCTCCGCATCAGCGCAAGGGATGGTCCGGATTGGATCTGGAGCGAACCGGGTCAGGACGCGGGTTCGGATGCGGGTCGGATAGGGTCGGTCAAGATTTAACCGACCCGGACACGTGGACTAATGAGGATTTGCCACGTGTCATACGGCCATCCCGTCTAAGCCGACCGGTTCATTGGTGAACCGGTCTGAACCGCTGGGCCGCCGATCGGACCGGACGAACCGGACATATGGCACCTACTCGTGCCTGTGTGAGGTTCACATGCGCCAAGCACACAGCCGCCACATGGGCGGCGAGTGCGGGCGTGTGCGGCAGTCTCTGGGCGCGTGCTCAGCGCCGCCTTGCTCGTCTTGGCGTGCACTACACTCCGGTGATCCCTGATTGGCAGACGGAACTTGAGAGCTACGCCAAAATAGCAAAAAGGACGCGGATGTCCTTGGTTTGGAGCCTATAAATAGAGCCTTTGCTGTTAGAGTTTATTAATTTCAATTTTTCAAGATTTGGCAGCTCTGAAAACAGCCCTCTCGGATTCTCTCTCTTAATTGTAATTAATCCTTAATTAAGGATTAATTATATTTAATTAGGTGGTTATATAATTAATATATAATCCACTTAATTATTAGAAAATAGGGATTTTCTAGTTTAGAAAAAAGGGTTTTTCTAGAAAAATATTTTCTCAAAGTATTTAGTGAAATACTGCCGGAGCCCACACTCCAATTTCTTAATCGGGGATATTGCGGGGAAGTTCTGCCGGTTTCACGAGAAAATCGAGGTGCTGGAAAAGTGTCGTTGATAGCCATATTTTGCAGTACGGTAATACCGTTATGCTGCCGAAATTAATATTTGCATATTGTAATTATATGCTATGTGACTTACAATTATGTTATCGATGCCTGTATATATTAGAGTTATGCTGCCCGATTTGTTCCGCTGCTTATTAAAATCTTTTAGAAATATTTTGATAACGAGGTTATAGCGAAATTTTTTGAAATATTATGCTATACCGTCACTCTGGTACGGGCCCGCCACACCAATAACTGGTATCAGAGCGGGGCTCTGATTATATACTCGCATTGATAAAGTATAAGATGCATAATTTTAAATCTGATACTGTGCACGTAAATTCTGTCAAAGGAGGCTGATTTTTAAGTGAGACCGTTGTGACCCCTCCAGTCTTTCCTGGGAATTTGTGTGGAATGATAATTTTCTGGGAATCGATTTCATTAATCTTCCTGGTTAATTGTCGAATCAGTAAATATGATTTAAATTATGTGATAATTTATAACATATTTACTTAAGGCCATTAAAATTTTAAAGCGTGATAATTATATGATAATTATTTGCAAGTAAGATATAATTTTAAATGTGGCATGATAATATGAGATATTATGTTGTTTCAATTATGCATGATTTATTTAATATGATTAGATAAATAATGTTTAATAGAGATTAAATACGATGCATAATTGGATTAATATTGTTTGGCTTAAATTAATAAAGAGTTATTAAAGCCTTAAAATATTATTAGGATTATTTAATAATCCTAGTGGGAGCACTTTAATTAGATTAATTACTTCCAAAATCAATAAAGACGCCAAAAGTGATTATTTAATAATCAAGGATAATCCACAAATTCTATAAAAGTCAAGTGGGAGCGAGATGAAAAGAGTTGGATTCTCACGGCCTCCATTACCCGTCTATAGTATAGTGGATATATACTACTCCCCTCGGCGGGTATGTATTCGCGGAATAAAAGATTAGACTTCTACGGATAGAATGAAGTACGGGGAAAGTCAACTCGACCACGCCTCCGTGGAGTGCGTGATCTACTCGTATGAATTTCTAGGTAATGGTGTAGGCTTGACTAAGTAATGTATTAACCTCCCTTCGGAGCTATGTTACATTTACTTAGAGGCCAAAGGTTAACGTGGTGGATTAACATAGTTTGGTAAGAGTTACCTCGATGACATGTTAATTAAAAATTTATTCTTGCTTTTCTAAGCGGTTTTCGACCTCGCTTCCGGGGAGTCAACTGCGGTTAGATAAGTCACCATTGTGTAAACCAAAAAGAAATGCTTACGTGGATTTCATTTATTGGTTAGACGTAAAAGAAGTACAATACAAGATCATAACTTGCACTGTTTTAAAATATTTCAGTTTTAAAGCAATGACGACCGCTAGCCTGCTTCAATCGATCTTAAAGGAAAATAGGCTTGAAGGGTCTAACTATGCTGACTGAAAAATGAATCTTGACATCGTACTTGGTCACAAGAATCTGAAACAAGTGCTCACTGAACCTTGTCCGGGGGTACCGAAAACTACAATCAATCAGGATATGAGAAATGCTTATGCTAATTGGATCAAGTCTAATGATTTGGCCAGGTCATATATCCTGGCATCTGACTCCAATGTTCTTAAGCATCAAATGCACGAGATGCCAACTGCTAGGAACATGATGGATCATCTCCATCAAATGTTTGGAGGACAGAATCAAGCCAAGAGGCTAGAATTGATGAGAAGGTTGTTAGTTACTAAGATGTCTGAGGGATCACCTGTTCAGGATCTCAGTAAACAGGATATGATCCTACTCTGCCAAAGTCGTTCGACACATTCAGGCAAAATTATTCTATGAGCAAATTGGATTTTTCATTGCCTGAATTGATGAATGAACTCAGAGTTGCAGAGGGAGTAACGAAAGCTAAGGGAACTGTTCTCCTAGCAAAGGCATCGACTTCCACGGCTTCAAAAGCTAGCAAGTGGAAAAAGGGAAAGGGAAAGATTCCCAATCCCAAGAAAAAGGTTCAGAAGAAGAAGGGTAAACCTAGCAAGGGAAAATGTTTCCACTGCGGTGAAAATGGGCACTGGAAGAGGAATTGTCGAAAATACTTAGCAAGTCTTCCTGCTAAGCCATCTGGACAAGGTATATCGATATCTTGTTTAATAGAATTATGTTTAGTTGGAAGTCCACCAGATTCCTGGTGTGTGGACTCGGGTTCAACTAATCATATCTGCAATTCGTTGCAGGGGTTCAAGCTAACCAGAAAGCTTGAAGATGGTGAGATGCAACTACTGCTCGGGGACAATACAAGTATATCTGTATTAGCGGTAGGGACTGTAAATTTGTATTTTGGTGATAGGGTTTTGATGTTGAAAGACACTTTGTACATACCGTGTGTTCGTAGAAATCTAATTTCTGTGAGTTGTTTAATAAATAATGGTGTCAGTGTTTGTTTTGAACAAAACTTTACCATTAAGCAAAATAAAAGGTTTATTTGCTCTGGCACGGTAAAAGATGGTCTTTTCTTGTTATACCCCGATAAAAACCCTAATTCTGAACTTAACACTACTAAGCTTGACTTACCATCCAAGAGAAAAACTCCTATGCCTAACGAGGCTTACAAGTGGCATTTACACCTTGGTCATATTAATCCAAAAAGGATCCAAAGACTAATTTTAGATGAATTGTTGAGTCCCTTGGACTTAACAGAACTACCCTATGTTTTGAAACCCGGACCGGACGTCGAACCGAAACTCCTTACTGGTTACTGGTTTTACTGGTTCGACCGGTCGGACTTGTATGACGTCATAATTACGTAATATTATATTTAATTATATAAATATATATAGTAATATAGAATTAATTATATTCAATTATATAATATTATAAATATTAATTAGAAAAAATCAAATAAACTAAATAATATAAAAATACACATATAATTTAAATCATTTTCGACTACTAACTATTTTTCTATTTAGTTAGATATTTGATCTATATGTTCGTATATTTATAATTTGAAATTCTATTATTAGAACATCAACCAAATTAATAATATAGATGAAAGATTGATTTCATAAATATCCTACTTTTTATTGTAAATAAATAAAAAAAATAACACACATGCATTTATATTTTTTAAGATATATTATAAAAAATAAAATATTTCACAATATATTATCCAAACTTAAATTGAATTTTTATGAAGTATTATAATAATTTAAACTATGTTGCACGGACACGGCGACACGGACACGACACGACACAGACACGACGACACGGATTTTTAAAAAATTTTAGGACACGACACGGCTATATTTTATATTAAATAAATATATTTTATATATAAATAAAAATATTTTATATAAAAATAAAAAAAACTTATAAATATAATCTATGAAAAATAAAATATTTATAGAAGTATGTAATATTATAACCTCAAATAAGTGTTGTTATTTCAGTTTTCTCCCCAAAAAATTCTAAAAATATTAAAAAACGCATAAAAAACTTTTTATAATTATAAAATATGCCCCGCCGTGTCGGACACTTCACCTCGCCGTGTCCAACACCGTGTCCTTTTTTTTTTTTTTTTTTTTTTTTTCCGGACACGTCTTCAGCCGTGTCGGAGGCGTGTCCGTGTCGGACACTGCACGGGCCCAAATTGGGCCGTGTCCGTGCATCAGTGATTTTAAATAATAATTAATATCCTCCTATAATGTAATTCTTAATATGATATTAATCAAAGATATATAAATTTTTACCAACAAAATACTAATAAAATAAGTTGGCTCAATTGGTTTGTACACTCCCTTTATATCTTAGGGGTTGAGTGTTCGAATCTCGGCTGGACCATAATAATTGGTTTTGTAATTTTGAAAAAAAAAACAAAAGAAAAAGGGAGCATTTCCGGGCCAAACGGTCCGGTCCGGGTTCTTCACCGGTTTTTAGCGGGCCACACTTGTAGCACCCGGAACGCCGAGATGCCACACCCCCGCACTATAGCTCAGTCCACATACGAAATGGATAATCCGTACATGAACCAAGACTATAGCGAACGGGTGACAAAGCAAGAAACAATCTAACTAGGCGGGACTAACGCCAACACAATCAAACCAAAACATGATAAATTAAAAACGGAAGCATTATATCAATACATATAGGTACCATATTTACATCAAAAGTATATATATAGTAGTAGGTACCAACACTTATCAATACATTATCATCTCCTATACATCACACATATATAAATATCCAAAAACCACTAACATGATACTCCAAAATCCATACATGAAATGAAATGCTAGACTCAAAGGTAAAGACTTGACTCGACCCCGCCTAGCACTCTACCTGCAAAACTGAAAATGTGAGGTGTCAGTCCATGAAAGACTGAGTGAGGGGTTTAAATAAATATAAGCGCAATTACCATGCAAGCTATAATCTCGGGTAAGTTTTCATAAAAGAAGCAATATAAGTTCAAATATTAAAGTAATTCTCGCCCGAGATTACAACTAATCCATTTAATAATTCAATCATTATCAATTCAATCCATGGCCCGGCGAGTGAGGGCAATTCTCCAACCTTTCTCCATAAGTGTACAATCATGAGTGTTTCAATTTATTAGGTTATCATGCAAGTAATTACAGTGTACAATTAACAGTTTCATGAACTCCTTCTTCCTCCGAGTGATGGTGGGCTTGCAAGACCCAACCATCCATGCATGGTGTACGTCAGGAACATGACTCCCACGTACGGGATTTCTTCCTCCACCAAACCTCCTGGTGGATTCAGAGGTGATCCCAAAATTGGTGAGGATAGTGCAAGAGTTACCCGTCAGCCCTTGCTTCCTCGGTTGGCTCAATACACTACCCTCGGGGCCCAACGTGAACATGCTTTACTCTCCAAATCAATCAATCAATCAATCGGTTCAATTCGGTAAATTATTTGAAAACCAATAAGGTTTTGGAAATTATAGATATATAGATACATTTTGGCCGAAAGATCACATAGGGTTGTAAAGGTTCTATATATCTAGAAATTAAACCTCACCTTTACTTTACCAACCAAAAGAAGCAAGGAAACACCCTAAGGAGCGTGCTCCTCGTCACCGGGAATGTGATCTGTATAACAAGGACACGTGTACGTGAGACTCGACTCGTATGAACCATTTAAGAGGAACGACAAAGTCATGGATCAATATATAATGCAATAACAATCAAGGAATGTCAATTAGGAGCATACTTATGAATTAATCAAGTATATTTATCATATAAGTCATATAGGGAAGCCAAAGAAGTGAAAAGAATGCGATAAGAAGGGTTTTGGTGAAGTTTGGCCAAAACCGACAATTTTTGGAAATGTACATGCTGAGGGAAAACTGGAATATCTTGAGATATAGAAGTTGGAATTAAGTTTTTCTTGTTGGGAATGAAACTAGACAAGTATACCTTTAAAATAGTATATGACTCGTTTTCTAGTTCAAAGCGAGGAGAAAATGGCGTAAGCTTGAAGTTAGGCGAGTGCAGTTTGCCGGGAAAGCAGTGACACCAAAAAGAATTGATAATATCTCACAAATGGGAAAATATATTAAGGTGATTCCAATTGGAGGTTGTTCTAGACTTCAAGAGCTTTCCAACGAATCAAAAATCAGGTCATTTGGAGTTCGGATGAGGGAGTACCCGGCCAGGTAAAATTCAAGGGAAAAGTTCCCCGACCGGGTAAGCAGTACAGAAGCTCCTCGGCATAAAACTACCCGCCCGGGTACTTTTTATGCACAAAAAGTACCCGGCCGGGTACTGTTCCAGGGCTGGAAAAAAGGGCAAAACAGGGGAAGCTTCGGAGGATGAAGAAAAGGAATGAAAACCCAAGGTAAACTCAACCAAAATGCTCCAAATAATCATATATCATGCATATAACTCATATATATCAATTAAACATCATATAATCCAAGGAAACATACATCAAATCATCAAGAATTATCATTCCAAACCCCAAAGTACTTCATGAAATCAACTTCCCATTTCTTCAAGAATTCATGCAAGTTGGCAAGCTAAATGATCAAGATCATGCTTCTAGCCATATATAACCAAGGAATTCTTATCATTATCACCAAACCCTACTCAATCACACATCAAGAGATTCAATCAAATTCTCCCTATATCTCAAGATGGAAGAAGAAATGGATGAAAGAATGAGATGAGGATGATGCTTCCACTTATGCAAATATCTTCCTTGAATTCTAGCTTGGAAAATGATGAAATCCCTCTTCCTCCTTCCTTGGTGTTTTGATCGGTTTTTGGTGTGTGTGTGTGTGTGAAACTCTTGTATGAAATGAGGAATGAAATGGAAGGGTATGGAAGAGATGATATTAGATACAAAAGTCTTCCACTATATGGCATGACTCATCACTTATTGCATGTTAGTCCCTCAATTGTTTAAATGAATGCACACAAGTATCATTTCTAGCAAATACACATTTTACTCCCAAATCATGAAATGCAATTTAGTCCAAGAATTCAGGAAATGATCAAATAAGATCACATAAGAACATTTAATCATGTTGGCAATTAGTTCGCGTAAATTCCACGTTAATGATAGTTCATATAAATACATAAGAATATATTACATATAGTGTTATGAAAATTATAATTTAATAGATAATATTTGAATGGAAAACCGGGGCGTTACAACACTGGTCCACAAATGGACTGGTTTAAAGGGGTCAACCGGACCGGATTGACGGCCGATCATCGTTCGAACCGGTCCGGTACGGGTTTCAAAACACAGGAACTACTAGTCTGTGAATCCTGCTTGGAAGGTAAAATGACCAAGAGATCTTTTAAATCTAAAGGTAATCAAGCCACAGAATTACTTGAGTTAATTCATACGGATATGTGTGGTCCTATGAGTATTCAAGAAAGAGAGTTAATTCATACGGATGTGTGTGGTCCTATGAGTATTCAAGAAAGAGGAGGTTTTGAGTATTTCATCACTTTTATGGATGATTACTCCAGATACGGATACGTCTATTTGATGAGATATAAGTCTGAATCCTTTGAAAAGTTCAAAGAATTCAAAGAAGAAGTTGAAAATCAAACTAGAAAACGTATCAAAGCACTTCGATCAGATCGTGGTGGTGAGTATCTGTCTACAGAGTTTCTAGAATTTCTCACTGCAAATGGGATTAGATCTCAATTATCTGCACCGGGTACACCCCAGCAAAATGGTGTTGCAGAAAGGAGAAATAGAACTCTAATGGAAATGGTAATATCTATGATGAGTCATGCTGCCCTACCAAGTTCATTTTGGGGCTTTGCACTCGAAACGACAGCACACATATTAAACCTTGTTCCATCGAAGTCGGTTCCTAAAACACCAATGGAATTGTGGCGAGGGCGAAAGCCCAATGTCTCCTATCTTCG
Organism: Lantana camara; assembly: GCA_037501455.1. Classification (NCBI taxonomy): domain Eukaryota; kingdom Viridiplantae; phylum Streptophyta; class Magnoliopsida; order Lamiales; family Verbenaceae; genus Lantana; species Lantana camara. Next base: position 91,951,248 of record CM074857.1, on the reverse strand, counting down.
GATATGGGGAACCCCAGCTCATGTGTTAAGGAAAGATCCTGACAAGTTGGAATCAAGAACAGAGGTTTGCTTGTTCATAGGTTATCCTAAAGGAACAAGAGGTGGTATATTTTACGATCCAACAGATCACAAAGTGTTTGTAAGCACTAATTCTAAATATCTCGAAGACGATTTCGTAAATGACCACAAGGGTAGAAGCAAAATTGTGTTAGAAGAAATGACAATATCAGATTCTAAATTCTGAGAACCCATAGTAACTGAAAATGTGTTAGATACATATGATATACCAGATACAACATATGATGTAGGGATAAGTACAGAGCAGCCTCATCGTAGTGGGAGGATTGTCAGGGCACCTGTCAGATACCTAGGATTGACCCAAGTGGTTGAATCTGAAGTATCTGATCCTATCACATATGATGAAACTATAAAGGATATAGACGCTGACCGTTGGGTCAGAGCCATGGAATCTGAATTAGATTCAATGTATTCCAATAAAGTTTGGGAACTTGTAGAGGCGCCTGAAGGCATTAAACCTATGGAATGCAAATGGGTCTACAAAAGAAAAAGGGGAGTGGCCGGAAAGGTTGAGACCTTTAAAGCAAGGCTTGTGGCAAAGGGTTATACCCAGAAAGAAGGTATCGATTATGACGAAACCTTCTCGCCTGTAGCAATGCTTAAGTTTATAAGAATTCTCCTTTCCATAACTGCTCATTTTGATTATGAGATATGGCAAATGGATGTAAAGACTGTCTTCTTGAACGGCCACCTTCAAGAAGAGATATACATGGCTCAACCTGAAGAGATATGGAAAGGAGAATTCTTATTCATTTTGATTATGAGATATGGCAAATGGATGTAAAGACTGCCTTCTTGAACGGGCACCTTCAAGAAGAGATATACATGGCTCAACCTGAAGGCTTTATTTCCAGAAATCAGGAGCATATGGTATGCAAGCTTGATAGATCTATTTATGGTCTTAAGCAAGCGTCTAGCTCATGGAACATCAGATTTAATGAAGCAATTAAATCCTTTGGATTTATACAATTGCCCGATGAACCATGTGTGTACAAGAGACATCATGATAGTGTTGTAACATTTTTAGTTCTATACGTAGACGATATTCTGCTCATTGGAAATGATACAAGAATATTGTCAGCAGTCAAGATTTGGTTATCAAATCAGTTTGACATGAAAGACCTAGGTGAAGCCAGTTATATTCTAGGGATCAGACTTTGTCGTGATCGTAAGAATAAAATGATTGGTTTATCACAAACAACATACATAGATAAGATGCTGGCAAGATATAATATGGTGAATTCCAAGAAAAGATCGTTACCTTTCACACATGGAGTTCATCTGTCTCGGGATCAATGTCCCAAGAACCCAGAAGAGACTGAAGAAATGAAAGATGTTCCGTATGCTTCTATAATCGGAAGCCTCATGTATGCCATGTTATGTACTAGGCCAGATATTTGTTATGCTGTAGGTCTAGTCAGCAGATATCAGTCAAACCCTAGACCCCAACACTGGATAGCTATAAAGCATATATTAAAGTACTTGAGAAGGACTCGGGATTATATGCTTGTTTATCGCAGTGATGAGCTCATTCCTATAGGGTACACGGATTCGAATTTTCAATCTGATTTGGATTCTAGGCGTTCGATGTCTGGATACGTGTTTACTCTAGGAGGAGCAGCCGTTAGTTGGGGGAGTATTAAGCAAACTTGCATTGCTGACTCCACCATGGAAGCCGAATACGTGGCAGCTTCAGAAGTAGCCAAAGAAGCGTATTGGTTTCAGAATTTCCTAATGGATCTAGAAATCATTAAGGATGGACTTACACCGATCATATTGTACTGTGACAATGCCAGAGCGGTGGCCAACTCCAAAGAACCTCGAAGTCATAAACGTGCAAACCACATTGAGAGGAAGTTTCACATTATACGAGATTATGTGGAACGTGGAGAAGTGGCAGTGGTGAAAATTGTCTCAGTAAACAATCTGGCAAATCCCTTCACTAAGACTTTTGCGCAAAAGAGTTTTGACACTCATGTAGAAGGGATGGGCCTTAGATATGTAGCCAATGGATTTAGGGCAAGTGGGAGATTGTTGGGATTAATGCCCTGAAAAATCCAATTATATTGTAAATATTTTGGATTAATAAAACTGAAATTATTGCAAGTTATGAGTAATTTTACCAATTTAATAATTAATGACGTGTGATGGTATTTTTATATGAAATGTGTTTCATAGGAAAAGACTTTAAATACCAAGAATCACGTGTCATTAAAGTTCTAGTCAGTGTGATAAGAAGATGTTCTTATCAAGACTATAATGTGTTATATAAGATGATTAGTCTTTCGTCATAGGGAAATGGAGTTTCCGATTATGACACATTGATGATTTTCAATGAGATTGGAAACATCGAACTGGACCACTGAGATTGTTCATTTTATACTGCTATCTAAAATGAACAAAATCTTGGAAGCATTAGACTCTTAATCCTGGCAGTGTTTCTACTTTAGGCATGTAGTGTTAATCACTGTGATGTACTCAGAAGTGAGGTCTAGGTAACGGGTGGCCAAAATACTTTGTACGTTCGGTGATTGCATGAAATGTGCTAAAGATGAATACTGATCGAGGAATCTGTAGCCTTGCTGGAAGGTTAAAAGATATCCCTGAAATAGATTTGCAAAAGTTCAAATAAAACTTTGGCCAAAGTACTTCGTGTGTGCGTCACCGAAGTTGTATGTTAAATGTGTTTCACATACAGGGAATTTGGACTTAAGGCGAATCAAGAAATTTCAGATTGGAAGTGAAAAATAAATGCTAGTAGTATTGATTTATTTTTCATGAATATCTGTACAGAGGAGTAAAATGCAAAAATATTCTAGATCGAGAAATTCGTGAATAATTTAATTAATTTTAGAGTTCAACAATATTTATTTAGTGGAATTAAATATTGTTAAATGGTAATCAATTATTGTCATGGGATGATAATAGATTGACCCGTTTAGAGCTAAAATTAATTAGTCCTGTAGGTCCCCCCGCAAGCCCCAACGAAGATCAACGAGAAAATATTAAAAGGAGAGAGGGAAACGAATTTTCAAAGAGTTTGAAAATAGCCAAAGAATTTATTTTGAGAAAATAAATTAAATTCCAAAGAGTTGGAAATGCCCGAAATTTTATTTTGGAGAAAATAAAATTTTTCAAAAAAAAACAAAAATGATGACGTGGCACGTGCTGACGTGGCAGCTGGGGTGTCATGCCACGTCAGCGAGCAGCGCCAAGTGGCGCTGACTGTGCACCACATGGCGAGACACGTGGACGACCAAGATCGCTCCGCATCAGCGCAAGGTATGGTCCAGATTGGATCTGGAGCGAATCGGGTCAGGACGCGAGTTCGGATGCGGGTCGGTCAGGATTTAACCGACCCGGACACGTGGACTAATGAGGATTTGCCATGTGTCATACGGCCAGACCGCCTAAGCCGACCGGTTCATTGGTGAACCGGTCTGAACCGCTGGGTCGCCGGTCGGACAGGACGAACCGGACACGTGGCACCTACTCGTGCCAACGTGAGGTTCACACGCGCCAAGCACACAGCTACCACATGGGCTGGGCGTACGGGTGCGTGCGGCGGTCTCTGGGCACGTGCTCGGCGCCGCCTTGCTCGTCTTGGCGTGCACTACACTCCGGTGATCCCTGATTGGTTGACGGAACTTGAGAGCTACGCCAAAATAGCAAAAAGGACGCGAATGTCCTTGGTTTGGAGCCTATAAATAGAGCCTTTGCTATTACAGTTTATTAATTCCAATTTTTCAAGGTTTGGCAGCTCTGAAAGCAGCCCTCTCGGCTTCTCTCTCTTAATTGTAATTAATCCTTAATTAAGGATTAATTATATTTAATTAGGTGGTTATATAATTAATATATAATCCACTTAATTTTTAGAAAATAGAGATTTTCTAGTTTAGAAAAAATGGTTTTTCTAGAAAAATATTTTCTCAAAGTATTTAGTGAAATACTGCCGGAGCCCAAACTCCAATTTCTTAATCTGGATATTGCGGGGAAGTTCTGCCAGTTTCACGAGAAAATCGAGGTGCTGGAAAAGTGTCGTTGATAGCCATATTTTGCAGTATGGTAATACCGTTATGCTACCGAAATTAATATTTGCATATTGTAATTATATGCTATGTGATTTAAAATTATGTTATCGATGTCTGTATATATTAGAGTTATGCTGCCCAATTTGTTCCGCTGCTTATTAAAATCTTTTAGAAATATTTTGATAATGAGGTTATAACGAAATTTTTTGAAATATTAATTTTTGAAATATTACGCTATACCGCCACTCTGATTCGGGCCCGCCACACTAACACGCTAGGTGGGGCGGAAAAAAAATACTCGGCTTCAACAAAGTCACAATCCATGGTGGTATACATCCGCCTGATGGATGGGTGATAACACCTGTATCCCTTCTGATGTACCCCATACCCGATAAAGACACTCTTAACAGAGCAAGGTCAAGCTTTGTACGGTCTGTTTTGGGAATGTGAACAAAAACTAAACACCCAAAGACTCAAGGAGGTAGAGCTAAGATAGATAGGATATTGACTTAACTAGTTAGACATTTCAGAGGGATATCAAAGTTGAGTGCTTTTGTAGGGAGTCGGTTAGCTAGGTATACTGAGGTAGCTATGGCTTCGAGCCAATAGGATTTAGGGCAGTGGGACTCAATGAGAACAACCCTAGACATCTCTAACAACTGACAATTTTTTCTCTCAACAATCCCATTTTGCTGAGGGGTGTCAGGACAGGAAGTTTGGTGAAGCATCCCATTATCCCAAAAAAACTGAGCAAGACTGGAACCCATGTATGCCCCCCCCAAAAAAAAATCAGATCTAAGAATCTGGATATTAGATTGATATTGCTGCCGTACCATGTGAAAAAATTCCAAAAATTTTGAGAGAACATCAAATTTGCTTTTAAGAAAATACACCCATATCATTTTGGTATTATCATCAATAAAGAGAACAAAATACTTAAAATCATAATTCCAACTAGTGTTCGGGGCAGGCCCCCATACATCAGAATGAATTAAAGAAAACACAGATTTGGCCCCGAGAACTAGACACGGGGTAGGGCTATTGATGACTCTTAGCTAACGTATAAGTGTCACATCAAAACGTATTTTCTTTATGGAAAAACTGGGGAAAAGCAATTAGAGGTACCCTGGGGATGGATGTCCCAAATGTCGATGCCACAACCATTGTTGGTGGTCCACTGCCCCGTGAGCAAGCGCTACAGTTCCTTATTGAGCTACCTCATCAACATAGTGCAGTCCTCCACTCTCAGTACCATGTCCAATCACTTTCCCCGACTGAATATCCTGCAACAAGCAAAAATTGGGAAACATCAGCACCATACAATTCAGCTCTTTAGTAACATGGCTAATTGAAAGCAGTTTGCATGATAAGCTAGGCACATAGAGACAATTCTGCAATTTTAAGGAAGGAGACAAAGCAACCTTGCCAGCTCCATAAACCGGCCATAGACTGTCATTCGTACTCTGAATAGATGCTCTCTTTGGATTCGTGCACTGTATTAAATCCACTAGATCATATGTCATCGTATATGTAGCTTCGCAATCAAAAATCCACTGATCATCCTTACTACTTTGGGATGCACTGCTCTTCATAACAGAACTTGCATATTTAATTTTAATTCCTAATTCATTGCTTATCTTGTTATTTCGTTTCTCGTAATTATATACACAAGAATGGGAATTAAATATACAAGAATTGGAATTAGTGGAAGACTGTTATACATTATTCAAGAAATTAAAGGAGAGGCAAGGTGGGTATTTCGCACCACCTAGCCCTTTACCTAAGAAAGCACTCCCTTACTTGCCATTATCAGCCGCCACCCCTGCCTCTCTCTCCCTCATCTCGCCTGCTTCATTTTTCCTTTCTTCTCCGGCAAAGCCGCCGTTGGCCAGAGTTGCTGTCTCGTGGCCCAGTGAGACATTGTCCTGCCACTGGCTGTGCCATCAGTCCGGAAAACCAATAACTTCAAAGCACTCTTCCTTATTATGATTCCGCTGACCACAGTGGTCGCATCTGTTGTTCAGCCGGTCTCCGTTATCTCTCTGACGTGATGGAACCAGAGGTTTCTTCGTTGGTCCTGATCGGGGCTTCGCGACGTTCCACGGTGTCACCTGTCCTGACCCTTTCTTCAATTTCATCGGCTCTCGGGCAACTAGCCCTACTTCGAAGCCTGAGGCTACTACCAATGATGGGTTTTAGCTCAGAATGCCCCAGCGTATGCCCTCTCTCTGGATTGCGGCGTACGCTTTCTCCATAGTAGTTAAGGGGATTTCTTTGAGTAAATCCCTTTTTTCTGGGTCGAACTTGTCATCTACGCCGACAAGGAACTGAAAGAGCCGGGTTTCGGATCTTAAACGATTGAAGATATCTATGTCTTCTTCGTGAATCATAGGATTCGTTTTTCGGATCTCAATTTCTCTCCAGATACGCTGAATATTACTGTAATATTGCTCCATACTATCTCCACCCTGTTTCAGATTGTTGGCTTTAAGAGTTAAATCAAATATCTGAAGTTCGTCGCTTCCCTGACTGTATGTGGCATTTAATCCGTCCCATAGCGCCTTTGCCGATTGATATTCGGCGTAATTCGGGATAAGATTTGGTTCCATATTGTCAAGGAGCCACGAATAGACCGCTAAGTCGGTCTGCTCCCACTTGTGATACCCTACCTGATCCAACGATGGCGGTGGTGGTGTCCCGGTGGTGTGGCTTAATTTCCCTCTGCCTCCGATGACCATTCTCATCAGCCGGGCCATAGGGAGTAATTTGTCTGGTTTAATTTGATGTTAATTGAGACGGTTTGAGGTATGTGTGGTTGAATCTGTTCTGTTTGGGGTTGCAGCTTCTGTAGAAGATTAGCTAGTTGGGTGGCCAAGGAGTCTGTTGCTGGGGTCTCAGTGCTAACGCTAGACTGACTATTGGTTGGTTCGGCCATGGCCGAGATTGGTACGGTAGATGATGAGAAAGGGATCAAATCCGTTTATTGGATTGAAGCCCGCTTTGATACCATGTTTGCTATAAAAGATGCCATGGTTGGGGAAAGGTTTTACTTTTACTCAATATTTATGAATGTTTACAATACTGTACACGGAAGTATAAAAAGACGATATACAACAACCCTAGGCTAGAAAAAAAAAAAAGGAAAGAAAATAAGGCTACATAATTACGTAATCTGTATAAATTCCTAATTTCTAGTTTTCCTTAGTCAACAGAGTAAGGTTTTTTTTTTTTTTTTTTAACCAAACAACTACTCATTCATCTTTTTCATTAATGTATCAAAAAAAACTCAAATTATTAATAACCAAACTACTCATTTGTCTCCAAGACACATACACATACATGACGCTATACTTATCCAAACCTTCAAACCTTCATTTCTAAAACCTTTGTCCCCTTGTTGCGTTTTTAACAATTCGTCGGCATAATTAGATATTTTTTCAATCATAAATTCTTGTTTGTGTTTGGCACTCCTCCCTCCAAAAGTATTGCTGAGATCTTCTCCTTCGACAAATTATCATGTTTGGATCTCGGATACGATACCCAAAACGTCAATGAAAATTTTCCATCATATTTAATAACTTCATCTTCATCATCATATTCAGCTGACAATTTTTCAACTTTCAACTTTATAAAAAATTGATCTCCTCCACAAGAAATCTCCTGAGGAATTTGTGTATTAACTTCCCAAACTTCACATAAGTCATCAAAAATATCTTCACAGCAATCCATAGATTTTGTGGGGGTGAGTTTTCTTTAGGAGGGTTTTAGGGTTTTCTCTAGTCAACAGAATAAGGTTAAATGTACAAAATTCATCCATTTTTAATTAAGTATCAGGAATTCGAGTTCTAACTTTGGGCATAAGATAAAACTTTTTTATTCTGACGAAAAAATAATAATAATAATAATAAGATAGAAGATTTAGCTTTTCATTTGCAAATGAATTAGTTTTTAATAAAATTTTATTTTGGTTTATTAAGAATTTTTTGGCAAATATTCTTAATCCTTTTATGTTTCTTTAAATAGTAAAATTCATTTGGATGCATACTAGGCGTTAATTGGCCCGTTTTCTCAGAAAAATCTGACCTAAACGCTAATTTTTAAGATTGAATCTTCTGTTTTAATTTTATATTTCTTTCTTGTGCCACTTATAGCATGCTCATGAGAACAGAATTAATATTAGAAGAGAAAAAAATTATGATATAGAAGAAAAAAGATCAATAACGTATATGAGTGAGTAAAATAGAAAATGAAACACTTAGTTAAAACAAGAAATCACGCACACTAATTTTGCCTTCAAAATCTTGCCCTAACAGGACAGAACAAAGAAAATATTGCAGTTGTTCTAATTCTCAATTTAAGGTGGTGAATTTTAAAATTATTAAATAAATTGAACTAATATTTCTTCCCCTATTTTAGTATAATGGTACCGATTATAACACTGTCCATAATGCATGGATATGGATTCGGTGACATGGACACGATACGATTGGATACAATAACACGAATATTTTTTTAAATTTCTCACGCGAGGAGTGTCGGACACGACACGATACGACAAAATAATATTTTTAAAAGTGTCCGTAGATTACCGCTTAATTATTACCTCCTCTATAACTTTGATTTATACAATAATTAGTGCTCGATCGGTTAAGATTGCAATTTTAAGTGAAACAATGTCGAACCTCGAAAATGAAATTCAAGAAACAATTGGAGAGATCAAGAGTCTCCATCGTTAAAAGGTTGGTAATAGTTGTAATGGAACATCGACCAACGATAATTGTGCTAATGGATTAGGAGAAAAGCTATTATTAATTTAGACGCATAAGTCGTAAGGGCTCTGTCTCCAAACTAATTTTGCAATTTTGTGAAGTTAACACTTTGATTAACCAGGTAATTATATAGGTAATCCGTCTTACGGATATAGACAACCCATACGAAAGGTCAGTTTTAGCAAAATGTCAAAATCGACACACTATATATGTGGATAATGGTGAGTGAATATTTAAATGTATGGCATCGTATAAATAATTAAGTAAAATTTGTGTTTTACTTAATCCAGAAACTAACTCTGGAAATAACCCTAATTATTATGATGAATTAATGATAATCTAAATTTGACTAAAGGTTTTCAAGCCTATCACATAAACAACCTATAACACATGGACACGGAACGGTTATATTTACACGGCAGGACATGAACATGGTGGTAGAATCTTTTTTAAAAATTTAGGACAATATATAACTCCGACACGACTATATTATATATATAAATAAATATATTTTATATTAATTAATTAATTTAAAATAAGATATCAATAAGAGTATTCAACAATATAAATTTTAAAAAATACCTTCATATACAATTTAATATTTAAAGTCATTACAAATAACATTATTATATTTTAACTGTATTATGATATTATGTGAAAAAATTCAAAATAAAAATTAATTTAGCACAATTTTTAATAAATTAATTCAATTTTTTTTTTTAAATACTCAAAATTAAAAAAAAATATATATATATAAGAAAAATATATATTCTTTTAATTTCTCGTATCCGAGCCATATCGAATATGTTCAGTGTCATGTTTCGAGTGTGTCTTTTCTTTAAACACTTTTTGTCGTATCGGATACGTATCAGTATCATGTCAGAATTGTATCCATATCTGACATGTTTGACACTGTACATATGGAAAAACGAAATGTTCATGCATTCTAAGAAGCAACGTTTCTTAGCCTACTTTGCAAGCGCTTAGCTTTTGGTAGAAGCGGGGTTCATGATGTGGTTGTCGAAGTATATCAATATTGATGAATAGAAACAGATCTACAAAACTAGATGGCCGAATCGAATTAACTTCGTGAATAATCATACAAATCTCAGATAGAAAATGCCGCTTGCGTTACTTCGGGGAGGTGTTTCTTCATTTATTTTTGCATTTTGTAATTTTGGATTAAATTTTAAATCTAATTCTTAAAAAAAATGGTAACTTATATTTATATTTAGTAGAAATATATGAGAGAGAGAGTTTGTATCAAATTTGCCGTATGTTTTCGGTGCAATGCTATGTCAAAGAAAAGTAGGTGTTAGGAAATTAATACTTTTTTCATGAAAAAGACAGAAATGAAGCAGTAAGATTAAAACAATAGCAAAGTATAAAGAAAGCAAGATATAGTGTTACTTGTCAACAACAAGAATACAGGTTTTTCTTAATATCTATGATTTTTTCAAACAAAAAGTAAGAAATATGGTAAGGAGTTTTCTTAATCCAACATATGGTAAAGAATTTCAAAAACTTAATAATATTGCAAGGCAAGCCGGCAACCATCACAGAAAATTTACCGTTGGTAATTGGAGCATATATGTAGGCAACTCTATACAAACAAATGTAATTAATTAAAGCCAAAATAATCATTTATTATGGTTTATATAAAACTATCACTAATTTTCAGTAGCATTAATTTGCGGTATTTAATTCGATTAAATATTGTACAACTAATTGTTCTAGAAAAAGCAATGCTTATACTTATACATTTCAAATTCCTCTCATAATTGCATAAAAGCAGTCAAAGGATGTGGATGAGTGAAAAAAAAAAAAAAAAATCTTTAATTCATAACCAAATTAATGTTAGGGATTCGAACTATTGCTTTGAGTATGAATCAGCTCTGAATTTTCTGTTCTTCGGCTAATAAGACCTCGATTCCAAAGTTTTCGGAATATCTTTTTAATAGGCGCCTCTATTTGTATGGAAAATTCGCTATTGATTGATCTCGCCCAGTGTCCCCTTCTTCCCCCGCCGCCTTCAGACCAGCGGGAGTATACAATGACAACTTTTCGGCATGAGCCCCCGATCATGAGACTGTCTGTTGAACGTTTGATAAGTCCATTGTTTCGCTCTTTAAAATGCGTATAATTTAGTGACAGGACTAATCAATGGATGACTAATTGTCTCATTCTTTGATATATCTATAATTCAACGATAGTACCGATCATTTTTGAGATACCTATAGTTCAACAATAGTCATATTCTTTTCATATGCAAGAGGGATCTCTAGAGCCTAAGACACATGAATTAATTGTCTTTTCATATGCAAGAGGGATCTCTAGAGCCTAAGACACATGAATTAATTGTCATGTGGTGCCTAGGTGAAGCCAAACATGGTGCATGTGAAGTGAGATTAGGACATTCTATGTTGGAATTTGGAACGAAATTGGTCCCTCCTTCGTAGTAAAGTTTTGGTCCCCTTTTTTAAAGCCTAGCTGCCATTTTGCTTCTTATGTGACTCTTGTACCTTTTAGTCATGGTTTCCCCGACACTCTTAATTCTCACTTCAATAATTTTCTTTCATTGCTATCAGCTTTTACGAGCAGATATTATAAATTTAAAGAACTTAGATTAAATATCTTTTGACATTCGCATGCAATTATGGTAATATGAAGTATTTATAACGATGTAAGTTACCTAAATATAAATTATAAGTGATGGAGGTTTATACTCTCATCTCTTCTCGTTAAAATTTATGAGTCTTGCTAGTATAATTACAATAAACTCGGGGTTTAATTTCTCGGAATTCTATTCAATATCCTTCTTAGAAACTTTGGGAAAGTAGAAATTAATTGACTTTATGTTCTACTTAGGAACCACGACGTCAATTATATTTGCACGAGATGCAGTTAGATATTGGTTTAAAAAAATGATTTAGTTTTAAGTACTAAATTGTTGAGGCAAGAGCTGAATGATTTTAGATTTTTTATTTTTATTTTGTATTTTATCTCCTATACTCATACACCACGTGTATAGATAGTCAATTGAAATTAGGTAAGAAAAATAATTTCATTTCAAAATAAAATAATTTTTTTTTGAATTTATCATAGATAACGTTGTCATTAAAGCAAAATTGGTTGTCCTGTATAGCAGGAAATACGTCTAAATTAATGCCAAGAATAAGATGCTATTTCATATTTAATTATAGGATATAGCTTGAGAAAGCCGTGACCTAAGGACTCCATTCCTACAAATGTACTAACTTTCGACTTCCTTCGCATGTAATCCAATCAATTTGTACAAACAATAATATGCCCCAGTGAATGCCAAACATTTGGCCATCTTCATAACAATAAAATAATAGTAAAACAATAAATATTAATGTGGATATAAAGTGGCTTCAAATTTTCTAATCAATTATTTTATGTTTTGACATTAATACAATTCAGTTATATCAATACAACTAGTAACATGATTAGCTATTTTAGTCGATAATGGATGCTCTACTCTAAATTTAGAAGAAAGAATATTGACGTGGTTGGATCCAAAGATTTTTAGGATTGACACATATGTAATTATTCTAAACCAATAAACAAAATAACAATGCATGACTAATTTAGGCACCAAGAAGAGGAAAAAACAAGGGTTTTCAGAGAATTTATGTATAGTAAATGAAGAGAGAATATGTTGTGTGTAAGTATGTGTGTTCACGTATAATGCATCAATATTTTTAAAAATATTATTTTATCAAGATATGTCTAACATTGTGTTTGACACTATTGACGTGGAAATTTTAAGAAAAAACTCGTATCATCGCATCTATATCGTATCATGTCATGTTCGTATCGTCGTATCTGCATAGGTGTTGACAAATGAGAAGGTTATAGAAAAGAAGAAAGGACAGTGTGGGGTTGCAATTTATAGCTTTCCTTGGCTTTAAAGATCATCATGGGGCGATGCCATGCTCAAATATTAATTGGATCGTGCTTGGTACGAGTCTCACGCGAACTGGCCCCTGGTAGGCAGTCGCTATTTTACACCAAAATAATAAATACAAGCAATACATATTACATATATGTATATATAATTACATTTATTTATAATATATGTGTATGTTTATTTACTTCAAAAGGAGTATATGTTATGTGTAAAAATGAAAAAATAAAAAATAAAAACCATTTCATATTGTATCTACCTACATCATAATTATATATCGTTGATTTTATGTTATTTTATTATGAATTATAGTGCTCAAGCAATATTTATTTGTGTACACTTTTCTTAAAACTTCTAATATTAACTTTTAAGTTTCAATAAATAGAAATAATTAGTTTTGGGGTGCTACAATATGTACATATAGTAAAAAAAATACATAATTAAATAAAAAAATTATATAAATTATTAAGTTTTTAATAAATGAAAGAACTTTCTCAGGTCTTTTTGGAAGAAAGTACGCACTTTTTATCCGTTCGAAAATTCCACAACACTTGGAATCATTGCTGTGCATTATTAGAATTATGATATTCAACCACAAAAAGAAAGGAAAAAAAAAAAGATAATAGAATTAGAGTTATGGGTCCCTTTATCAAATTTTTTCTTATATTGTTTTTGATTTATAGTTTTTTCATTGATCGAGTTAGGTCTAACCACTTAAATATAAAATTCTCTCTATCAATAATAGTTTTTCTTTAAGGGACTCGAATTTAAAATCTATAGTTAATCTAATCAAGCTATTAAATTACACCATTTGGTAGTATCAATTTTTTCTTAGAGAAAAATGCAAAAATGGTATACCAACTAACCCCATTTCGCAATTTTGGTACTAAATTTTTTCCGGTGAAAAAATTAACCCCTAACTAACAAAGTTAGCATTTTCGTGCATCTTTTCACCGGAGTTACACAGCTGGCGCCGGGAAATACAACGTGGGTCTGAGTTTGTGCTTAGGTGGATAGTACGTCACACGTGTGATGCCACGTCTGTTGTTCCCAGATAGGGAAAATTGCATAAATGGTATATGAACTTCACCCTTTCAGCAAATTTGGTACAATAACTTTTCCGACGGCAAATGTAACCCCTATGTACAAAAAATTACAATTTAATGCAAAATTTTGCCAGAGACCGGAAACACACTCTGGTATCATAAAGTTTACCATTAAACAAAATAAAATGTTTATTTTCTCTGGTACGATAAAAGATGATCTTTCTCGATAAAAACCTTAAGCTATTTTTCATCATAACTTGAGTTCGGGAATTCGGATTCAAATTCCATCTCCTTCGTTGGACTCGTTTCGACGATCCGGATCCAATGGAACAAGTCTTATACTTTTTCGATGTCGTTTGGCCCTCCGACGCAAGAAAATTCAACCCATATGACCCGTTTACGCCCTTTCGACCTTTGAGCTTTCTTGACCTGATTTTGACCCAAATTTTTGGCCCTTTTAACCCAAGACAACCCTTAATCCTCCCATCACTCTCATTTAACCTCTCATTCATGTTTTGCCCCAAGAAAGAAGCAAGGAGAAGGCAACAAGGGTTTCTTCCATATTCATACCTTTAAGAGCTCATAACTTTATTTCTTCTTCTCCATCTTCAAACCTTGAAAGAGAGGTTAACTTCGGCACTAGTTCTTGCCTTACCCGAGGGTACCAAGGGCTATGCAGTATACACCGATACTTGGAAGAAAGGTCTCGGTGTGTGTTTTAATGTAAAGTGGCCGAGTTGTAGCTTATGCTTCGAGGAAATTAAAGGAGCATGAGAAGAACTACTCCACTCACGATCTTGGGTTGGCCGTCGTTGTGTTTGCTTTGGCGAAGTAGCGTCACTACCTCTATGTGCAACGTTCTAAGTGTTTACCGATCACAAGGGCCTCAACATTATTCGAGTTCCAAGTTCAGATTTGATGATTTGGGTTTGCTAAGGTTTAAAGCAAGAGTTTGTGTCCACGCAAGAGTTCAAGAGACTTATACTTGAGGAGTCACATTGCTTATGTTATTCGATACATTCGAGGAGGTACGAAGATGTATCGGGATTTGAAGGAGAAGTTTTGGTTGAGTGGCATGAAAAGAGATGTCGCGAACTTCATGAAGCGATGTCTAAAGTGTCAAAAAGTTAAAGCAGAGTATCAAAAGCTGGGAGGAACTCTCCAACCACTTCTGATCCACGAGTGGAAATGGGAGTAAGTGACAATGGACTTCATGTCCGGCTTGCCGAGGACCAAAGGAGGGTACGATGAAATATGGGTGGTTATTGATATATTAAACAAGTCAGCCCATTCCTCAAGGTTCGAATGTCCGACAAGGTTCAAAAGCTAGCTGACGTATATTGCAGAGAGATCGTAAGATTGCACGGAGTTCCGGTTAGTATTGTTTCGGACCAATATCCAAGGTTTATGGCGACATTCTGGCGGAATTTACAGAAGTGTTTGGGCACCCGACTTTATTTTGTTAATGGAAAAGTTATTGTACCAAATTTGCTGAAAGGGTGAAGTTCGTATACCATTTATGCAATTTTCCCTATCTGGGAACAACAGACGTGGCATCACACGTGTGACGTACTATCCACCTAAGCACAAACTCGGACCCACGTTGCATTTCCCGGCGCCAGCTGTGTAACTCCGGTGAAAAGATGCACGAAAATGCTAACTTTGTTAGTTAGGGGTTAATTTTTTCACCGGAAAAAATTTAGTACCAAAATTGCGAAATGGGGTTAGTTGGTATACCATGTTTGCATTTTTCTCTTTTTCTTATACGTTACAACGAAACTTCGTCCATCACTCACATTGCACTCTTTGAAGCTCTATCGTATGGGTAATTTGCTCATTTTGTGAAAGAATTGAAGCCAAAAAGCTGTGATCGATTCCAATGCTTAAAAGGGGGTCTTGTATATTCAAAAGATTATGTATAGCTGGGACTTTATTAACTATGTAGATACTTACTTTACAATAATAAATTTTGTAACTAGTATTTGATTATATTGTTGTGTTATTTATAAAATTCAATGTAAAACAAACTATAAACTAACATCAGGGTTTATTGGGTTAAACTTATAGCAATTTAATTAAAGGTTAACATCAACGAATACTTTTAAAAATATTATTTTATCGTGTCGTATCGTGTCGAACACTTGTATTGGACATCATATCCGACACTCCTCACGTAAAAATTTTCAGAAAATTTTTTTATTATCGTATTCGTATCGTATTATATTCGTATCGTCGTATTCGTATTCGTAACTCATAGATTAAAGGGATCAACAGCAATAACTTACTCATCAATAATTCGACTTGTCTTAGAATACGACTAATTATGACTGTAAAGTAAAAGGCTCGTATTATAATGGAATTATGATGTTAGAAGAACTAATTGTAGGATCCCGTTGGTGAATACAATGATTTGGTCATTAGGCGTGATACTTATAAAGGCCCCCCCAAAAATGAAATGATGTTCTAAATTCATCATTAAATTAATACATGCATAAGTTCATGATGCCAATTCCATACACAATTAACAAATAAGATTAATTGTACCACGGACACTGACCGTAATTTTTCTTCGGTGGTAATTAAAAACCTGGTATCGAAGATTACTCTCACATAAATATTAACGGTAACTGTAAATTAAAAAAACACATAATAATTTACGGTTACCATTAATATCATATATTAGAAAAAGATCAAATCATGTGCTAGTTAATAAATACAAGACAATCATCGCCTTATCAGCTAGCTTTTGAGGTGAGTTAGGCCGAACATAAATTTTTACATAGTATCAGAGCAGACTGCATCCTGTTGATTGAAAATGAATTGAATTGAATTGGGTTTTACGCTCCCTGAGCTTGCGGGTGTGTCTTAATATTCCATATTGGAAAAAGACCAAACCAGGTGTTAGTTAATAACTAGTAGTGTGTTAATATTCCACATTGATCAACTAGGTGCCAGTTAATGACTAACATAAATGCAAGTATAAAATGAATTAGATTGAATAGAGTTTCATGTTTTAGGTTAGACCCCCGATTGTTCGGGCCTGGGCGTGCAGCTAATTTTGAGGTGAGTTAGACCGAACATAAACATACAAATTGTATCAAAGCAGGTTGCATCTTGCGTGTTAACATCCCATATTTGAAAAAGATCAAACCAGGTACTAGTTAATAACTAGTTAAATACAAGCATAAAAGTTCACATGGTATCAAAGAGGTTGCATCCTGTTTGAAAATGGATTGAATTGAATTGAGTTTCATACTTTAAGTATTGAATTGCGTTTCATGCTTCAGGTTAGACCCCCCGATTATTTCGATCATCAACTACAGGGAATTAAAGCTCTCAATTCGACCCTTTGAATTTTTTCCAAGCTATGTAAGTACTGTGTTTTGAAACCCGGACAGGACCGGCCGGTCGGACACCAGGCCGGACCGGTAAGCGGGCCGGATGGCCCATCCGGCCCGGATTTTTCAAATTTTTTTTTTTTTGCCAAAAACATGTATTTGGATTGGGAATGCTGGGATTTGAACCCAACACCCTTTGAATAGAAGGAGAGCACTCAAACCAAGTGTGCTACTTCAATTGTTGGTTCATTAAATTCAAAGTAAAATATAATTCCTTTCATTTGCCAAGATAAATGGATAAAAAAAATTGAATTCGTTTAACAAATCAAGAAAATAGTGTTTAATATTTATTCTTTTTTTATAATATATTTATAAAAATACAAATTATGGGTGATATTCTTTTTATTTATTTTTCTATAATAAAAGTATGATATTGTTGAATCAATCTTTTATTTATATTGTTAATTTGTAAGTTGTTGATTATTTTTCTATTTAATTAAATATTTTATTATGCTTGTAAATTTATGATTTGAAATTTTATTATTACATATGTTATTTGAAAATTAATAAGAAATTAAAAGTGATTTAAAATTATCTCTCTTTTTTATATAATTTAACTAATTTGATTATTTTTAATTCATATTTATAATATTATATAATATATATAATTAAATATAATTATTACATAATTATGACGTCATACCGATTCGACCACCGAGTAAAACCAATAACCAATAAGGTTTTGCGGTTCGATGTTCGGTCCGGGTTTCAAAACATAGGCAAGTAAGAAGTTAAAATTGTGCATATTGAAGGACCCACACATGTATATAAAAAGATTCTACGTAAAAGTTGACATATTTACAACAAATTCTGGCAGAGGGTCGTATCACACCTTTCCGCTTCCCTTTGTTAATTGCTACCTAAGCTTAGACAACTACAAAGATTTCACCAACTTGACACTCACAAGGTTCCTTAGTTTTATTTTATCATTTATTGCCTAACAAAAGAAATTATGTAAATACATGAAAATGATTTACCATATATATACATATATATATATGTATATATAAATGAAAATCTGAAAAGTGAATAAATATGGTCAGACGTTCACATACTCATCTTTTCCCAAAGGTGTACACTTATTACGTGAGTTAATTGCGTCAAAAACCCTGTGTTATGCCTAATTAACACGCAAAACTCCGTGTTTCAACAATTAGCATAAAAAACCCTGTGAAATTTTAAATTTGCTCACCGCCCCCTTTAACACTCAAACGGCAATGAAGGACGGAAAATGTCTGTTTTGCCCCTTTGGGAGTTACCAAGGGTAAATCATTTTTCAGAATTCACTTTCACCCAAAATATTTCACATTCCTTTCTCATTCTTGTTTATATTAATATATATCTATATGTATATATTTTATAACTAATTAAAATTAATACTAAAATAATATATTTTATGATATAAATTTATATATATCATATGATTAATGTTGTGTATTATATATATCATATATATTATATTATATATTAACGTAATATATATCTATATGTATATATTTTATAACTAACTAAAATTAATATTAAAATATTATATTTTATGATATAAATTTATATATATCATATGATTAATGATGTGTATTATATATATCATAGATATAATATTATATATTAACGTAATATATATCTATATATCTATATTATTTAATTACATATATACATTTAAAAAAAAAAATTAAAAAAAGGGAAAAAGATCATCTTCTCCAACGCTTCTCTGCTCTCTCTCCCTCAACACAACAAGGCAGCCCACATCCACCGAGTCGCCGCCACCACCACAAATCCACCCACTACCGGCAAGCCCACATTCTCCCTAAACTTCTTCATCTTCTTTAGCATCGCGCCACCAACACCATCCTTTTCCAACCCAGATCTGAAAGCACCACCGCCACATCGCCACCACCACCACCACCACCACCCAGCCATCCCAGCCCAGATCTGCAACAACCACCACCGCCACGAAGCCATCCCAACTCAGATCTGAAGCCGCCGCCACCACCACCACATGATAACCACCACCGCCACCACGACATCCCCACCGCCGCTCCAACCTTTTTCTTCACCATGATGGCCACCTCTCTTCCAACCTTTGTCACCGTCGAGAACGTCGGAGATCAGGTAGACTCAGATCTCCGACCAAAAGAGGCGACGATTGCTTCCTTCAACGATTCTGCTAAGCCTAGGTCTAGGCTGGGCTGAGGCGGGGACCGGCGATGACGATGGAGATGGCCGATGGGTCAGATCTGGTTCAGAGTTGAGGTGGAGGGCGGTAGTGGCGACTGTGGTGGGGGGATCTGGTTCAAGTTGAGGCAGAGGGTGGTGGTGCCGGTAGTCTGGACGGTGTTTGTGTCGGTGGCTTGGACGGTTGTTGTGCTGGCGGCGGTGGTGCCATTACGTTGTGTGTGTGTATATATATATATATATATATATATATATATATATATAATATAATCTGTTATATATATACACATATATATATATGTGTATAATTATGCATAACTTGAAATATATATGTATATAAAATTGTAAATAGTTATATATATTTTAAACTTTTTTAATTCATTTTGTTTTTATTTTTTTTATAATATTTGAAGTAAATTTTGTGGAATTCAAAAAAAAAAAAGAAAATATGGGTTTAATTTTATTAGGTTACAGAGGGGTATAAATGTCATTTAACCGCCAATAAGTGCAAATATTCGTACTCCCAACCGCAATTAGAGCGCGTGTGACAACAACCACTGACGCAGGGTTCTCAGTGATAATTAAATAGAATCATAGGGTTTTCCATGCTAATTATTGAAACACAGGGTTCAGAGTGCTAATTAGGCATAACACAGGGGGTATCGGGGCAATTAATTCCTTATTACGTAGACAAGATATAGAGAGAGAAAGGAACAGTTACAGAGGATATACTTATTAACTTATACATGTAGAGAAAGAGAGAGAGAGCAGAATTTATGGCGTTACAGCCATAGACAAAAGGAGGAGCAAACAAAAAGAACTCATCTTTACACCCACCTTACAATTTCCTCTCATTCCCGCAACTGGGTTTCCAATACCAGGACCAGAGGAAGACACCTTTATTCAATCAGTTCCACTCAGCATTCATCACTGAGTCAAATCGGAGCCCACCAATTTTCCTTCTCGCTACGGAATTCCATCCCTCTTCAGCCATTTCTAGCTCGAAACTCGAATTGGGAACCCGTAATTCGTGGTGCATTGGTGGTATTTTAGCCGAATGGTGAATTTCCGGCTGAGTTAGCCGGAGCTCCGGCGAGTTCCTGTTGAGTTCCGGCGAGTGTTGGATAAACCACATGAATGTCTGATATATTGAGGGTAAAATAGCAATCATGTTCAAGACAGCGCGATGGTGGAGCGAGAAAAACAAAGTGAAAGTTGTTTTCAAGTTGCAGTTTCATGCATCTCAGGTTAATATTCTCTGTTTCTCACCATCTCCACATTTCTGTTAAAATGCTTGAAAGATTGATTTTTGTTCCTCCATTTTCGTAAATTCAGGTTTCAAGGGCTGTCGGGGATGCATTGATGATATCGATTGTTCCCGCCGATGGTGGAAAGCCGACATTGAAGTCCGACAAGGCCGCAATTCAGGATGGCAGCTGTTTCTGGGAAAATCCCTTGTATGAAACTGGGGAAAATTACAATTTTAGTCCCATTGGATTCAAACTGTTGCAATAAAGGTCCCATTGGTTTAAAATATCCAAAACACATCCCATTGGATTCTAAAATGTTGCAATAAAGGTCTCATTGGTTTAAAATTCCAAAATACATCCCATTTGATTCTAAAACATTGCAAGATTAGTCCCATATTGATCAACTAACAAAATAACTAGATGTTTCGTTAGTGTAAAAGATTTTTTTTTTGGGAAATCATCATTTTTTTTTCTAAAATATTTTATTTTCACCCATATTTATTCAAATTTTTAATATTTTATTTTCCCCCATATTTTTCTCCTAATTTCCACCTCATTTATGTCATTTTATTAAATACTTTTTTTAAAAAAATTAATTATTTCCTTCCCTATATCTTTTGATTTCCACCAAAATTTTCTATTTTTTTATTATGAGTATTTTTTTTAAAAAATTTCTATAATGCACTATGGATTACAATGAAATAAATAACTCCTATTGTAAGTAATTCAAAAGGAGATTTTCATTTCTCACATCAAAAGTATCATATATATATATATAAATGTGCCAAACAATGTTTTCATTTATAAGGGGGAAAAATGTAATTTTTTAAAAAAATAACTCTTTAATAAAATGATAGAAAAATACTCTTAATAAAAATTAAAAATACTCATAAAAAAATAATAATAATAATAAGTCCTCTAATGAGTAATCGAAAAGGAGATTTTCATTTCTTACTTAAAAAAATCATATAAATGTGCCAAACAATATTTTTTATTTCCTCCCCTATAAATAAAAACATTGAAAAATTTGAAGTTCTTTTTAATTTTTATTAAGAGTAATGTAGAATTTGGAAAAAAAAAAAAATACTCTTAATAAAAAGATAGAAAATTTTGATGGAAATCAAGAGATATGGGGGTGGAAATAATTAATTTTTTGAAAAAGAACTCCTTAATGAGACCGTAGAAATAGGGTGAAAAATAGGAGAAATATGAACGAAAATAAAATATTGAAACTAAGAGAAATACGAGTGAAAATAAAATATTTTATAAAAAAAGGTTATTTCCCAATAAAATAAGTAAAAAAGATAGACACTAATGAAATAGGTAATTATTTTGTTAGTTGATCAAATATGGGACTAATCTTGCAATGTTTTAGAATCAAATGGGATGTATTTTGGAATTTTAAACCAATGAGACCTTTATTGCAACCTTTTAGAATCCAATGGGATGTGTTTTGGATATTTCAAACCAATGAGACCTTTATTGCAACGGTTTGAATCCAATGGGACTAAAATTGCAATTTTCCCTATGAAACTGTGAAGTTCAATCAGGATCCAAAATCAGGGAAGATTCACGACAAGATATACCATTTTGTCGTGGGGACGGTACGGAAATGTTCATAGATAACGCAACAATTCATGGGTTTTTTCCTTTAGATTTTGTTCTTGGCAAGTGATTTGTATGAGGTAATTTTTATGATCGTTTTTGGTGCATTTTAGGGGTCATCGTCTAAAGCCGGGGTTGTTGGAGAAGCTTCCATTGATTTCTCAGAGTATGCTGAGGCGACCAAGGTGTCTTCCGTCGCTCTTCCCCTCAAGAACTCAAGAACAGAAGCTCTGTTGCATGTGAGTTGATTTCCACAAATTGAATTGATAATGTTTCAATTTTTTTTGGTTTTTGGGAGAGATTGATGATGTTAATGAGTATGTTTGCGCAGGTTTCAATACAGAGGATACAAGATTCCTTGGATCAAAGGTGCTTATGATTATGAATACATTGTGATGATGTTTCTTTTCGATTCTTGATGGATGTATCAAGGTTTGAGAAATAATTATACATATTGTTGATTTTCTTAGCAGAGAAGTTGAGGAAAAGGACAGTGCAAAAGTGAGCTGTAAAAATCAGAGCTTGACTTCAGAGTTAAGCGTCCATGATATTGATGGGGCCATCAGAAGCAGTACTGTTGAGGTAATCTCATGAAATTCCAATGCTTTTATCATTTTGAATTCAGTCTTTTATGCTGTCACGAAATTATTAGAGGTGTTTGATAAAATGCCCCAAAGAATGACATGAATGTTGTCCTTTGAGCAGGATGCGCCATTTGAGATGTCAAGCTCTGGATCTGAGAGCAGCTCCGGAGTTGAAACGCAATGGGAACTTCAAACGAAGAACGGCAGCAACAACAACATTCATGAGGAAGAGAAATCTGGTGCACCTTCGCCGATATATGATGAGCACGAGCGGTCGTGGGACTGGCTGGGAAATTCAGGCCATGAGATCAGCACAGATGACTCTTCAATGCAAATCTCTGAGATTGAAAAGCTTAAATCCGAGGCTGCCGGTTTATCCAGACGAGCAGAGATGTCTGAGTTGGAACTACAGACTCTTCGTAAGCAGATCATGAAAGAGAGCAAAAGGGGACAGGATCTTTTGAATGAAAATGTCTGCTTGAAAGACGAGAGAGATGCTCTCAAGGAAGAATGCGAGCACCTCAGATCCTTTAGGACGTGTTTCGATGCAACGAAACGTAAAACCAATATTATCTTTGACGGAGTGGATTCTCAGACAATTATTGAAGAACTCCGACAAGAACTTAATCATGCAAATGAACTGAACAACAACCTCCGTATCCAGCTTCAGAAGACACAAGAATCGAATTCCGAACTAATGCTTGCTGTCAGAGATCTTGACGAGATGCTCGAACAGAAAAACAGGGAAACACCAAATCCCTTCACCGAAGCGGGCCCCACATGTGGAACGGACGATCAAGATGATGATGATGAAGAACAGAAGGCGTTAGAGGAGCTTGTGAAGGAACACAGTGATTCCAAGGAAGCAGACCTTCTAGAACAACAGATCATGGATCTGCGTGGTGAAATCGAGATCTATAAAAGAGATAAAGATGAATTAGAGATGCAAATGGAGCAGCTGGCCCTTGATTATGAAATCCTGAAGCAGGAAAATCATGAAATTTCGTGTAAGCTGGTGCAGAGCGAGATTCGGGATCAGCTTAAAATGCAGGATGAATGTTCATTGTCGTCTTCTTCTGATAATTTTAGTAATGAACTCGAAATCCAGATTGAGAATCTGGAGAATGAGTTGAAGAAACAATCAGAAAAGTATTCATGCTCGTTAGTCACGATAGGTGAGCTTGAAGCTCGGGCTAAGAACTTGGAGGAAGAACTTGAAAAACAGGCTAAAGGGTTCGAAGCAGATTTGGAAGCTATGACACGGTCCAAAATTGATGAGGAACAGAGAGCTATAAGAGCTGAGGAAATGTTGAAGAAGATGAGGTGGAAAAATGCCAACACAGCGGAACGACTTCAGGAGGAATTCAAAAGGCTTTCTGTGCAAATGGCATCTTCATTTGAAGCTAATGAGGAATTAGCAAAGAAAGCTCTGGATGAAGCTAACGAGCTCCGACTGCAGAAACGTTATCTGGAGCAAGAACTTGACTCAGTCAATGCGAGTTACGAGGCTCGGGTGTGTCAACTTGGTGAGGAAATAGAGAAATTGGAAAAACAGAAAAAGAATGCTGAAGAAGAGATTGAAATGCTTTCGGCTAAGAATAAGATTCTGTTGGAGGATATGGGAAGTAAGGAGGCTTTGATGCGCGAGTTGGAAAGAATGAGGATGTCGTTAAGGGAAATGGAGTTGCTTGTGGACCAAGCAAATGATGAGAAGATTGAAAGGGAAAGTAGGGTCGAGATGTTGAAGAGCGAGGCCGAAGGGACACGAAAGGAACTAATAAAAATTAGATGTATTTTGGAGGAAAAAGAGTTGATAATAGGCAATCTTCAGTCGGAGATAGGTGCTCTTGAAGCTAAGTGTACTGAGTTGAAGCATTCTGTGTCAGAGGAGGAAGTGGAGAAAGAGAAACTAAAGAAGCAAATGGCTCAATTGAGAATTGATCTGAAGAAGAAGGAAGATGCATTCAGTAGCATGGAGAAGAAGATGAAAAGTCTTGATGTAGTGAAAAATAATTCGAAAAATAGCAAGCTGCTCCCCCGTGGATCCAAAGAGGTTGCATCTCTTAAGGAGAAAATCAAGTTGCTCGAGGTATATTATGTGCCGCAATCTACTTATGAATACTTCCTTTTTACTTCTGTGTTATGTATGGTTTGATGATGTGTTTCCATCAATAGGGTGAAATCAAGTTGAAGGAAGATACACTCGAAATGTCGACCAATACGTATCTAGAGAAGGAGAAGGATCTTCACAGCAGAATTCAAGAGTTGGAAGGAAGACTTGAAGTACTGAGCAAAAACAGTCATAGTTCTTTAAAAGAAGCTGAAAAGGTCAGTGAAGCTGCCTTTTATTTGCTTTGTATTAAATTTTCTGTAAATATTGGTCTCTGGGATTTGATCTATACACCATGCAATCTATTCGTTTCGACAAATTTCAGGACGATGAATGTCAAGAGCAGATGGTGTCTCTGAAGGCGAGGAACGAATTGATGGAAGGAGAGTTGAAGGAAATGCAGGAAAGGTACTCAGAAACAAGCCTCAAGTTTGCAGAAGTAGAGGGTGAAAGACAGCAGCTTATTATGAGACTACGCAACCTTACCAATGCAGTTAAAGGTTGAGATTCGGCATGTCGCGTCTTACTCTCCTCAGCGTTACAAAAAGCTCGATTTTATAGCGTCGGAGATTGGATTGGATTCCAGGATTCTTTTATTCTTTTCTTGGCGTTTTTCTTCTGTAATATCCTTGATCAGTTGCCTGTGATTATAAAATAGAAGTCTTGTATTGTTCGTGAACATATTCAAATCCATTTTCAATTAGAAGAGGAGGAATAAGGTGGAACCGAACTTGAACCCAAACTCGAGCCACAAATTTGAGCGTTCATAAAGCTCGAGCTCAGAGTTCGAGCCTGAAAATGTGGTTAAGGTCCGACTCGGCTCGTTTGCTTCCGTGATGTAATGTATCCGAATGACTTCTGAGATATCATTATTAGCGTGATTACTATGTACATTACCTATGATGTATGGTACTTTTAAAAATATCATATTGTCATGTCATGTCGAACACTATGTCCGACATTCCTCGTGTAGAAAATTTAAGAAAAAATCTATGACGTGTTCATGTTGTATCTTATGCTTTGTAATGAGTTAAAAAAAGATCATAGTTGCCACTTAAACCTGCCAACACCACCAAGGCACCAAATCATTTTCTGAGACTGAAGTTTCTGAGACATAAATCCGCAATTTTTTCCACTCAAGGTTTAGAGATCATTTATCCTTTTCATCTTTAGTAAATCTGTAGAAATCACATGCTTTGTGCTTAAATTTTAATAATTATTTTCTTGTTTTCTCAAATGTTAATTTTTGTGGAATAATTGCAACAACTATTACCTTGATAACTAAAACATTGTCAATAAAATTTATTTATTAAACACTAACGTAGTTTAATTTCTATATTAAATGTGTTAAATACGTATGTCAACGGTCGGATTCAAACCGGGCCAAGAAACTCAAATTTGAGTCCATGAATAAAATTCAATAACCAAATCTGAACCCGAATCCGATAAAAATGCGACTCCATTAACCATAAAATATAATACTGATTTAAAAATTATATAACAATAAAGAATTTTTAATTAGAATGTATTTAGGAGAGTGCATGATTACAAGCCATACCCAATTAAATGAAAGTATAATGCACCCTACCTCAGTGAATTTTTGAAAATTACAAATAACCCCATACTTAAATATGGTATGGAAGTTGTGCTTTCAGAATCAAGTGTCCTCTCCATATATTTTGGTTGGGAAGTGGGAACTTGTAATACAAGCAAATTGTTAATACTTTTGTCGAGAGAAAATGGGACGCTTGCACGAGTTGTTGACGGTGCAACAATCACTTGCTGGATTTTGCAGTCATAGTAAGCTCTTAAGCTTGACGCTTCTTCCTTCCCTCGTGTTTTGTACTGCTTCTATTGTTGCTACCTGTTAGAAGGAAATTTTATATCTGACTATATTATATTTAAACTTAATTATGATACAATACATTTAAATTGAAAATTTATATTTTAATTCATAACTTTTTGAGAATCGTTTGTATTCTGACATCCGTTAGGACTCCGACACTCCGTTGTGTCATTCATAAAGTATCCCAATTTTTTAAATTGATTTGTTACTCTAAAAATTATATTGTTAAATTTATAATTTATAAGGGTCGTTTTGATAAATTCGTAAACTTTAGGGATGATTTTGTTGTTTTGTTCATATATTTATTAATGTAATATTCATACAAACTGTTAGGAGTATAATTATACTTTTACGAATTCCATTAGGGGTTTCAAACCAAAAAAGAGAGAATGTAATATCTCGATCTAAATAAACTCTATTTTAACTAGATCAAAATATAAGGTAGTCAGATGTAAATTTTATTTTAAGAATACTATTTTGTTATATTCAATAGTCAGTACTACTAAGATGAAAATTTTAAAAAAATAAAAAATAAAAAATAAAAATCATTGCACTATATTAATATCATGTCGTATTCATATTATTATATATATTTTATTGGTGAATCATAATTTATTGTATTTACTATCGTCGATCAATGTTGTTCCGACTATCTATTTACATACATAATTCGGTGAAACTGAAGCAAGTTCTCGTGCCCGATTAGTGGCCAACACGATTCCTTTTAGTGTAATCCATTCTTATTAAATAAAACTTTTAACATACTTTATATTATATCCCCAATTATCCATAAATATTGAATGTGATTGCACCTTTATCTCGTGGCCATTTTAATATTACTTCACACGTACTTTTGAATGTCAGTAGTACCCCACTGGTTTTAAGTATACATATAAGAAGTATTTTGCTTAATATAATTAAATTTTAAAAAATGATTTATTAATTAAACATCATTTTTGATATTATATGATTATTGTCAACGGAAGATAAATCGATTATATAATAATCTCATTTTTCATGCTTGACGTGTAAGCAACCACCTGATAATCTTAATTAGCGAGATATGGTCTGATATAAACTGCTTGCTTTAATATTTCGGTGTTGCTATTGTAAACTTTTGAGTTAAGTTAGGTCGAACATATATTTTTATATGATATCAGAGTAGGTTATATCTTATTGTAATTAGAAATTAAATTGAATTGAATTTCACGCTCCTAACTAGAATTCCGATTATTTGAATCTGAACGTGTGGGCCGGATTGGGTTAACTACATTTAAGAAAACAAACAAATCATGTATTAGTTAATTAATGTTTAACAATTCTCACCTTATCGAGGACCTACTTTCACATTTATGTAAATATTTAGTTATTTAATTATATATATATATATATAGCCAGCAGGGGTTGGTCAAGTGGTCTGAGGGTTCTTTCTCGAAGGCAAAGTCCCGGGTTCGAATCCCTTGGGTCACTTGGGGTGTGTGTGTTAAAAATAAATAAATAAATAAATATATATATATATATATATATATATATATATAACTGAAATTGTAAATACGCGAAATAAGACAAAAGTAATTGAATGATTCTTAATACTCAGTATGAAATATATTTAATACTATCTATAAAATGTATTACAAATCTGTGTGTTCTACTAAATTAAATAATGAGATATTTATAAGAAGAATTTACATGTTGCCTAATAGAATTTATTGTGCATTTACGCATTTAAAACGTAATGCCTTAAATGCATAACATGAATGTTGAACAATGGCATTCACATCTTCATTAATTGTTTGTAACACTCCCCCTTGAATGTCATTGTAAATATCTCTCTTGTATATGTCTTTAGTGCTGCCTCATTAAAAACCTTTTCAGGAAAAACCCAGTGAGACAAAAACCTGAAGAAGGAAAAGAGTACAACTGTGTATGCTTCCCCTGTGGTTAACATCGGTAAATCTTTTCATAAATCTTGAAGATGACGCATTCCAATGTCATGGACATGTTTCTTGAAAATTGTAGTGGGGAGCACCTTTGTAAAGAGATCTGCAGAGTTGTGACATGATTGAACATATTGGACACTGATTTCTCTATTCTTCTCAAGATCTTGTGTATATTGGTAAAACTTCGGTGGGATATGTTTGGTTCTGTCAGTTTTAATATATTCCTCCTTCATTTGAGCAATACATGCGGCATTGTCTTCATATATCGTCGTTGGACTTTTATCAATTGATATGCCGTAGGAGGTCAAGATGTGTTGTGACATAGATCTTAACTAAAAACATTCTCAACTCGCTTCATGAAGTGCGATGACTTCAGCATGGTTGGAAGAAGTAGCAACAAGTGTTTATTTCTGCGATCTCCAAGAAATTGCAGTGCCTCTAAGTGTAAATACGTAACCTGTTTGGGATCTAGCTTTGTGTGGATCTGATAGATATCCTGCATCTGCATAACCAACCAAAACATGGTTTGTATTTTTAGAATACAATAATCTCAAATCAACTGTACCTCGAAGATATCGGAATAGATGTTTAATCCCATTCCAATGTCTTTTAGTTGGGGATGAGCTGAACCTTGCTAATAAATTAACTACAAAAGATATGTCAGGTCTAGTACAATTAGCAAGATACATAAGAGCCCCGATTGCATTGAGGTATGGTGTTTCAGATCCAAGGATTTCTTCATTTTCTTCGCGAGGGCGAAATGGATCTGTTTCTACACTTAGCGATCTCCCAATCATTGGAGTGCTTAAAGGGTTTGCTTTATCCATATTAAAGTGTTTCAACACTCTTTCGGTATAAGCTGATTGATGTACAAAAATTCCATTTTGTTTATACTAAATCTGCAAATTTGGTTTCCCCAAGATCTTTCATTTCAAATTCATTCTTTAAATATGCAGTCGTTTCATGGATTTCTTTGGCAGTCCCAATAATGTTCAAATCATCAACATAGACATCAATAATAACGTATTCGGATATTGTTCTCTTAATATATACGCATGGACAAATTGGATTATTCACCTATCCTTTCTTTGATAGGAATTCACTCAAGTGATTGTACCACATGTGTCCTGGCTGCTTTAACCCGTAAAGAGATCTTTGTAATTTGATCGAACATTTCTCTTTAGGTTTTGATTTTAATGCTTCAGGCATTTTAAACCCTTCAGGGACTTTCATATAAATATCACTATCAAGTGATCCATACAAGTAAGCTGTAACAACAGCCATTAGACGCATTTGTAATTCTTGGGAAACTGTAAGGCTGATTAAATATCTAAACGTACTTGCATCAATTACAGGAGATTACGTTTCCTCATAATCAATTCCGGGTATTTGAGAAAATCCTTGGGCAACAAGCCTTGCTTTATATCTCGTGACTTCATTTTTCTCATTTCGTTTTCGTACGAAAACCCATTTGTACCCGACAGGTTTTACACCTTCAGGTGTGGGGACAACAGGTCCAAACACACTTCTTTTATTCAAAGAATTTAATTCAGCCTGAATAGCGTCTTTCCATTTATTCCAATCATGTCTATTTTGACATTCCATGATAGATCTTGGTTTAGGATCTTCATTTTCATGAATGATGTCTACGGCGTAAGAAAATATTTCATCAATGTTGATATCACTTTGATTCCACAGTTTTCTTGAATCCAAGTAATTAATTGAGATTTCTTCATTTATCTCACTTTGTGTTTCCTCTCGAACACTTTCCTCGTTTTGTGTCTTTTTAGGGACACTTTCTTTATTCAAAATTCCTTTTGTGATATCTTTCTCATGTAGTATCTCTTATGGGACACTTTTTTCTATACCGTAATCATCATTCATATAAACTCCTTTTTTTTTACGATGATTCTTATCCTTCGATCCTGGAGGTCTACCACGCTTCATGTGTGTCGTAGATTCATGAGCAATATTTTTCTCAGGTTGACCTTTTGGAATCTCAATTCGAACAGGAGCGTTAACAGCTGGTATATGTGACTTAGTCACTCGTTTTGCATTTGTAAAAGCATCTGGTAATTGATTTGGAATACTTTGCAAGTGTACAATCTTTTGTACTTCTATCTCACACAGCTTTGTGCGTGGATCAAGGTGCAATAATGATGGTTCATACCATGAAATATCATTTTCCAACTGTTTGTTTTCTCCCCCTAATGTTGGGAAAACATTTTCATCAAAATGACAGTCAACAAAACGTGCTCTAAACATATCACCCGTTTGTGGTTCAAGATATCTGATAATGGATAGACTTTCATATCCAACATAAATTCCCAATCTTCTCTGGGGCCCCATTTTAGTACGTTGTGGTGGTGTTATAGGCACATGTACTGCACAACAAAAAAATTCGTAGATGGGAAATATTTGGTTCTTGACCACATGTAAGTTGGAACGGGGAGTATTTATGATAAGCACTTGGTCTAATGCGAATTAATGTCTCTGCATGTAAAATCGCATGTCCCCATACTGAAATTGGAAGCTTTGTTCTCATTATCAATGGTTTAGCAATAAGCTGAAGACGTTTAATTAATGATTCAGCTAAACCATTCTGTGTATGGACATGAGCAACAGGATGCTCAACAGTAATTCCAGTTGCCATACAATAATCATTAAATGTTTGGGATGTGAACTCACCAGCATTATCCAATCGAATTTTCTTGATTGTGTTATCAGGAAATTGTGCTCGTAATTTAATAATTTGGGCAAGCAATCTTGCAAATGCCATATTACGAGTTGATAACAAACAAACATGTGACCATCTTGTAGATGCATCGATCAATACCATAAAATATTGAAATGACCCACATGGTGGATGAATTGGTCCACATATATCACCTTGAATACGTTCAAGAAAAGCAGGTGATTCATCTTTTATTTTAACTGGTGATGGTCTCACAAACAATTTCCCAAGAGAACAAGCTGTACACGGATCCTTTCTTATTTGAGGAATCTTCTGGTTCCTTAAAGGATGCCCTTGTGTACTTTTAATGATCTTTCGCATCATTGTTAAACTGGGGTGACCCAATCGATCATGCCAAATAATCAAATCTTGTGGATCCACAAACTTCTGGTTTGTGATGGCATGTGCTCCAATTGCACTTATGCGTGTATAATATAAACCTGATGAGAAAGCAGGCAATTTTTCCAAAACACGCCTTTTGTTAGATTTAATACTTATTATATACAAGTATTCAGTATTCTTCTCATTTCCAATTTCAATGTGATATCCATTAAGACGGATATCTTTGAAGCTCAACAAATTTCTTTGGGACTTAGAGCAAAACAATTGCATCATTAATTATAAACTTTGTCCCATGGGGTAGTAATATTATAGCTCTTCCGGAGCCTTCAATCAATGTTGCACTGCCCGATATAGTATTGACATTTGCTTCACTTTTTATCAAATGAGAGAAATATTTTCTATCCATTGGGATTGTGTGCGCCGTGACACTGTCTGCAAGACACATATTCCTTTTATTTGAGTTGATCTCGTATGAATGCAGTGATGTATCCATATCTTCATAATCAAATAAAATTCATAATAAGAGAATAATATATGTAATAGAATTTCATAATAAGTAAAATAGGATATGTAATGATAGAAAATAAAAGACACAGTGCAATACATAGAAAAATTCAAATAGCATATAACTAATAATCAATTTCAAAACTAGAGTTCATTGGTCATGTAAAAATCAGTAGTATAATTGTGTGTGATACAGGTAAGGCAGTCAAATTTATCTTAATATGCTTGTAGCTAATATAAGATATTAAATAGATAAATAATAATATAAATGTTAAATTCGAATCTTATGCCCATGAACAATTAAGGGATCATGAAAAATACAATGAAGATGATACATATATAATTTATTTTATTTTACTAAGAGCACAAATAAACGTAAATAATGTAAAACAATTAATACATAAGTATAAATATAAGTTATGCATGCAATTAAACGTATATGTAAGTATTAATGATAATAAGTTATGCATGCTTAATGTTAAAAAAAACATATGCGAAGCAATTAATACATAAGTATAAATATTAACAATTAGAGTATAGTTTAAATGCATTTAATTATGTACTGCATAAATGAATAAATAAAAGACACGACCTTACATTATAGATAAATAAATATTATAAGAAAAACTTTAGTTTTCATTATATATAAGTTAATACTATTAGGAGGTTTAGTCTAATATAAATAAGTAATATTAGGAAGATTTAACATTTCATTATATATAAATAGTTATTATGGAGAGATATAGTCATTCGTAATAATTCTATTTATGAGAATGTAAATGGATAGGTAATATAGGAATGTAAATAAATAAGTAGAAAATATTACTCTTGTCTTCAAGTCGATTCGTTGGAGAAAATAGAACGATCGTGCTGATAACGTGTTGTAAAATTGAAATTGTAAATACGCGAAATAAGACAAAAGTAATTGAATGATTCTTAATACTCAGTATGAAATATATTTAATACTATCTATAATATGTATTACAAATCTGTGTGTTCTACTAAATGAAATAATGAGATATTTATAAGAAGAATTTACATGTAGCCTAATAGAATTTATTGTGCATTTACGCATTTAAAACGTAATGCCTTAAATGCATAACATGAATGTTGAACAATGGCATTCACATCTTCATTAATTGTTTGTAACAATATATATATATATATATTATAAATAGGGTTAATCTTTTTGTGCACCGTACCTCATCCTTTGGAGTGTTTTGCATTTTAGTATCCAACATTTGAAATTTTATACTTTAGTACTCAACCTTCTAATTTTGTTGCACTTAAATGCTCAATTTCAGATTCGGCCACTAAGAAAATGACACGTGTTTTGCATTTATTGACTGAATTTGAAATTGGACACTTACGTGAAACAAAATTCAAAGATTGGGTATTGAATCCTTAAATTTCAAAGGTTGAGTACTAAAGTGAAAAGCATCTCAAAGGTTGGGGTGAAAAAAAAAATTAACCCTAATAAATATTCAATTTGGAACCTTTATGCTTTATAATGCAAATATTTTACTTAGTTTTCGTTAAACTTATTTATGTTAATTTTATGAATTTTCTAAATTAACATGTGTTTTGTAAAATTTATTGTAATTACAATTTTACTTTGATTTGAGGTTATCATATGTTTGAACCTGATTAATTCAAATCAACCATAGCCTAAAATTGTTAATGCAGAATTATATTGTTCAAATTTGTAATTCAAGTAATCTCCATTCATTATATTTCACATAGAATTATTTTCTTATATTTTAGACAATTTACTAAAACAACACCCAATATATATTGAGTAGGTATATGATCAATCCCAGCAGCATATATACATTTGCGTACTGTTATTTTTGTTTTTATTTTTTTTCCCCTAAAGAACCGGTCAGCGACCGTGGGGAGATTAACGAGGTCCCCCCATCTTATTACGCGAAAGTAGCGAAAAATGTACTGTTAGTTAATATATAATAAGTTATAAACGCATATAACCTTATTCAAGAATATTGAGTTAGCCATGTAATTATTATGTATTACAAATTAATCCTCATAAAGATTGTTACTTATCCCGTTGTATAAAATTCTGGTCTTGTGGTACGAGACTGATCCCGTTGGATGACCGAGAACTTTAATTCAGATCGAATTCAGTTAGCCCGAAAATGCTATCCAAAATTTGTGAGTTGCTATTCGACCGTAGATATATCGAGTTCTGAGCTCGAACTACCCCGAGTTGGTACCCCAACCTAAATTACTCGAACCCGGCCCGGCGGCCTCTCAAGTACTTGGTAAATCATTAGTATGAAGATATTGAATAGACATGATCATATATTAATTTTTTTTTTTTTAAAGTCGTTATTATTCTTTAACTTAAAATCACTAAAATTTCCGGCACCAGCTCATTGATCAATTATTGTTATAAGACATAAGTGCAAATTTTCAATTGATAATGTGAAGCACGTCTTTATGTAATCTCAGATTGATCTTAATTAGGTGGAAATATAGCATCTAATTATCTTGTATAATGCAATAATAAGATTTTAATTAGAATACTGTGCTGTCGAAATTAAACGTCATATTTTTCTTCGGATTTTAATTTGTTCTGCCTGTACCACACACATCTCGTTTATATTATATATGTATGCGGTTGAGATTAGAAAATAAACTTGTTTATTTTTTTTATTAAAATTATTTACTCTCCTAATTTACACCGTATATCAAAACACTTCGCCTGAAATATTAAATCAAAACACAAATTTTGATACCATTTTTCTTTATCACGCACCAACTAGGTAACCTATCTTATAATTGTATTCATTAGAAATTATGTGAATGTAATCATATATATTATATAACCATCTATTTTGCATGCGTATATAATATTGTAAAATAATCGAAA
Source organism: Lantana camara (assembly GCA_037501455.1). Lineage (NCBI taxonomy): Eukaryota > Viridiplantae > Streptophyta > Magnoliopsida > Lamiales > Verbenaceae > Lantana > Lantana camara. The sequence goes on along the minus strand of CM074857.1, from coordinate 91,916,015 downwards.
AGAATAGATTTTAACCAATATTGAACTATGCACTCCGAAAAACCACAAGTTTCTTCACGAGTGGTAAAAATGTGTACATACAACAATTAATAAGATTCTTACTATTCAACCCCCCCCCCCCCCCCCCCCCCCCCCCCCCCCCCCCAAGTAAAAAAATAAATGTTCTTACTATTCAACCCTTGGGGGAAAAAATGAAGAAAGTATAAAACCTTCTCCACAAATTTGCTCTAACCAAACCGTAATTCTAGCACAAATCTAGTTCGATCAAATCTTATAATAAAGGGTATAGTATTTTACATCTGTCCTTAATTCAATTGATGCAAGATTTAGCGAAAATGATCAATCAAATAACAAATATGATACATTTGCCCATATTATTGATTAAATTTGACCGAATCGAATGTGTGCTAGAATTTCACACCAACTCTGACGAAATATGTTTTTACCTCTGGCCTACAAAAATATATATATTTACAGTTTATTGTTGATCATGCCATAAACCATGATAAGTGCCATAATTAAGGATTGATCAACATGGGGTTCCACCACTAAAGATAATACATCATCTCCCAAAGAAACTCCAGCCAATGACTGCTTTTGCATAACCTGCACAAATTAATCCAAAAATAATATAAGTAATATATTAATTCTAATCAACAATTGTTACACTACTAATTAAGGCTTTCCCAATTATAAAATAAATTCAGAAAGTAATTTAAGGATTAATTAATTTACCTCTGCTAAAACTCGGCCACTGCAATCTGTAATTTTGACGCTTGACTTTCCCTGCAGCCCTTCAATCTTGCAGCAGCTTGTCGTAGGATTATTACATCCCAGATTAACATGGCAAGTAATGCTTCTATTCAAGATATTGCACTTTCACACAAGCGGAAGCGTACCTTGATCCACAGCAATCCGTAGTTGACTAGCAATCCAAGGTTGATGTCTTCTAAGCCTCGATACGCCGTCAATTCAATTCTCTCTGGGGTAGGGAAGAAACAAAGACAAGGAATGTATCTGACTTAGGGACCACAACCTTAATATATAACCAAAAGTAGGGCACCTTAATTATGGGCCCATCAATCATAATTAAGTGTGATGTGAATCATGATGAGCCGTGGCCATATCTTGTCCCAAATGAAGAGCTGGACCGATCCATAGCTCAAGAAGATAGCATACAAAAGGAACAAAGTTATGGTGGTCCAATTACAAGAGCTCGTGCAAAAATTATCCAAGAGGAAGTTGGAAATCTCTTAAACCAATTTGCTCAAACTGGACTCCAACCTTCAAGATGGGCTGCTGAACCAAATTCAGAATACTTCAATGTTTTTATGTCCAATTCCTAAAGTCCAAAGTGTGAAAATGATGTAATTCGGCCCTAAGCCTATTATAGTATTATTTGGGCCTTTATTTTATCATTATTTAGCTGCATATTAGTTTATTTAAGCCCACTTTTGTAAGCCTTCATGGCAAGTGGCGGGAATAGCTTGTGTCCTTTAGTATCCTAGTGTCTCTTAGGTTTCCATGCATGCATCTTTATATTCAGCATTGTAATTTGTTTTTTTTTTTTCAATCAAGAAGTAAAATTATTGAATTTTCATTCAAGTGAGATTTTCTCTCAAGTTCTTTGCTGAACGACATTAGGGTTTCAAACCCCTTTCCCGGATAACGTTATTTCTCGACTCCTTGTAGTCGACGGGGTGCGTTACTTCAATCTGATAGTGTTGGTTCTTTGCTCAATTTAGCAAATGGGTCACACTCCTCTTATTTTCAACCTTGAATTGGACGATCAGTTTCAAGAACTCCAAGTATTGATTTAGGGTTTCACGGCAAGTACGTGGAGTTCGTATCAAAGTGTCCATGGGTTTCTACATATAAAAGACCCATACTTCAACAAATATTTCTATAAGTCCATATAATTAAATAAATCTTAAGTAGATCACTCAATTGGGCTCGTATTATGAGATAGCCTACGTACAATTTATTAAATATGTGAGACCACTAAATAGAAAATCCAACAATCTCCCACTTGGTCCACATATGATTCCATATAATTGTATATAGTTTTAAACCTTAGTGCGCGCAATCTTATGTCATCTCTACTTTTGAAATATTTTAAAACAATCTGGTCCATCAATTATGTTATTATAGGATCAAAGCAGCTTTCGTTACACAATTCGTAACTAAACCAAACAATGGTCACAATACTTACACAATCAATGACATAGATCAAAAGTATGGCATGTAGCATGGAAATTACATGTAAATTTTTCAGGATAATGATCGTGGATTGGAATTGATTTTCTAATCACTTTGGCGTTAGGTGTGTGTTTAAATAAAAAAATCTCCCGGTTAGATTTATGGGTTTGCAATTATTATCTGTTGGGAGAACTTTAGACTTTATTGTCTCATACGATTTGAAACTCATGCAATATGTAACAAAAAGAAAAAATCAACACTGGAAAGATAGTTTAATTAGTGAAAATTAAGATAGTTTAATGAGTTGCCTATTAACTTGGTTACAATCTTTCAGCTTAATAGACATATATAAAGATAGGACAACAACAACTTTTAGTGAGATTAATTAACTAGAAAATTGTGGCATATAATTAGAGACGAAATCAAAATTTAATATAAAAGGGACAAAAATTAAAATATTTAAAATTAAAGGGATAAAATCTTAAATTAAGGAGGTAAAAATATAAATTCTTCCGAGTGTATATATATAGAATTAAAATTAAAAAAAATTCGGGGGGTGGGATTATCTGATTATTTTTTAAATGACTTTATTATTGTATAAACAGACTAAGTATTTTAATGAGTAATAATCGGCCCTTTTCGAATTAGATAATGTGTTCCTCTTTTTTCGATTAAAAACTCAATATCCGTGAATATGCACCGACATTTAAATGATAACAAGTAAATTAATGGCAATCAGAATTTTGTTACTAATCGTAGTGACAATAAGGATCTTGGCACTAATTGTTTTTTCTTTTAACGCAAACCCGGTGGGAAAATCTACTAAATCAACCAAAATTAAAACATAAAATAGAATAATGAGAAAAGTAACGTAAGGCCGCAATGCTAACAAATTTGTGGTCGAAAAGAACAGAAATTGACATTTTCAAAACTAGATGTAATACTAGTAAACACCGTGAGAATACAACCAACAATTTTTTACACCATCAGATTCTCAACACTTGAAAATTCTGTAGTTGCTAAAAATTGAGTCAGGCCGACTCGTGATCAGACGTCCGTCTGATTTCATATTGAAGTAAACGTAGTCATCCATAAGTGACAAAAGAAGCGGACGCTTTCACACTGGAAGGATCACCTGCAGTAAGATGAGATCTCGAAAGAAGAAAAAATTAAAATTGCTCACATTCGAGAGGGGAAAATAGCTCTCATAAGAGAACCCAAATAAAGAGAAATAAACTACGATCAGGAACTCAAAGAGATCCACATCTCAAAGATCCTGTTGAAAAACAAAGCAAAGAAGAAGAGAAGGACTTCTGCAGAGAAAAGATAAAAACATTAGGAGAAGTCCTGGATTAGTTGGAACCTGATCTTGTCACTAACTTTAGTCACTTTTGAAATATACCAAATACAAAATTATTATCGCTAAATATATGTAATTAGTGACACTAGACATATATAATTGAAGGCAACGATCATATTTTCATTTTAGTATATTTTTAATATTAAATTTTCACATATATTGATTCTCTGCACTTTAATCAATAATTATATATATAGCTCAATTTTAAGGGGAATTTTAAATAGTTTTCTAATACATTATTTATTGATAAAAGTATATACACAAATAGTTCCTAAATCCATTCTCTGCACTTTAATCAATAATTATATATATAGCTCAATTTTAAGGGGAATTTTAAATAGTTTTCTAACACATTATTTATTGATAAAAGTATATACACAAATAGTTCCTAAATCCTAACTATTTGGTTCTTGTCAACTCTTACCCAGTTCAATTAGTTATAATATCAGCTCATTTAGTAACACGCGGAAATGAACGAAGCAGAACTATATTATAATTTCAGTTTTCAATAAGTTAAGCAACAGTCTTAATTATCCTCTTAATTAATGAGATATGTCCCTGAGTTACAGATATGCTTTACATGTTTCCAACAACCACATAAAGAACATAATTAATTATTAATTGAATCTCTCAATAGCTTTGACTATTTTTATTATTGAGTAATTGGAGCTTACCAATTATCTTCGAACTGGCCAGAAATGTACTTCTAATGTGCTACCTGTCCCACATTAATTAAGGTTTTTCTTTTTTTATAACCTACGAACACTTGAGAGTTGAGATATTATTATCTTAAAAATGAACCCATTAATTCACATTAATTAAATTTAAAAGTAAAATCAATTATTTGTGTTCTTTTTAGTTTCAAAAATTAAGTTTGCACTTTTCGGAGTTGTTAATAGATTACAAACAATATCCCTCCCTTAGGTTTTGTTAGACAAATAAATGTTTAATTATCAATATTTTGATATATAGTAAGTGAAATTTACTAAACCGATAACTAAGCAACCATTGAGATCATTGAAATTTTTAATTTTAATTTATTTATTTTTTTATTTTTTGAAACGCAAACCCCGCAGGGGAAATTTACTAAATCAACCAAAATTAAAACATAGAATAAAGAGAAAAGCACGCAGGTTCGAGACCGCAATTCTAACAAATTTATGGGCAATGATATTTGCTCCATGTCTAATAGAACAGAAACTAACATTCTTAAAATTAGATCTAATACTTGTAAAGACCGTGAGAATACACCGACGACTTTTTCCACCACCAGATTCTCAACACTTGAAAATTCTGTAGTTGCTAAAGATTGAGTCATACAGGTCGACTCGTGATCAGGCGTGTATCCGTCTGATTTGATATTGAAGTAAATGTAGGGGAAATCCCTAGTCCGTAGAAAACATCTCGAAATCATTGAGAACACACAAACGGAAGCGTACCTTGATCCATAGCAATCCGTAGTTAAATCGGCAATCCAAGGTTGTGATCTTCTAAGCCTTGATACGCCATCAATTCAATTCTCTCTGGGATGGGACAGAAAAGAAGATAAAGAACGTATGTGGCTTAGGGACCACAACCCTAATATATAACCAAAATTAGGGCACCTTAATTATGGGCCCATCAATCATAATTAAGTGTCAACGGGTTTCTACACATAAAAGACTCATACTTCAACAAATATTTCTATAAGCCCATTAAATAAATCTTAAGTAGATCACTCAATTGGGCTCGTATTATGAGATAGCCTATGTACAATTTAATTAAATATGTGAGACCACTAAATAGTAAATCCAACAAGCTCCCACTTGGTCCACGTATGGTTCTAAATAATTGTACATAGTTTTAAACCTTAGTGCGCGCAACCTTATGCTATCTCTACTTTCGAAATATTTTCAATCAATTTGGTCCATCAATTATGTTATTATAGGATCAAAGCAGCTTTCATTACACAATTCGTAACTAAACCGAATAATGGTCACAATATTAACATAATCAATGACATAGATCAAAAGTATGGCATGTAGCATGGAAATTACATGTAATGTGATCTTAGTCATGCCTATTTCCAACTGGTCCTACCTTATAACTCAAAGAGTCCCAAAGCACTTTCAAACACTTAATGCAAAACCACAATAGAAAGCTAAAATCCTTATTGTCAGAGTATTCAATCAAATAAAACTTTATTTGTCTCATAAAACCTCAGTCTGTACAGAACATAAAACATGTCAATAAGCAAAAATCATAAATAAACAACAAAGACATGTCATCAAGTTTGATGACACCCATATGAGCCACATGTTCATGAAACACTTTAGGTGGCAATCTCTTAGTGAGTGGATCTGCTAGCATCGAGTTTGTACTTATATGCTCTATTGACACTTGAAGACTCTGAACTCTTTCTTTCACAACCAGATACTTAATATCTATATGCTTAGATTTAGATGAACTCTGGTTGTTCTTTGAATATAACTCTGCAGCCTTATTATCACAATTGATTCTCAATAGCCTTTCAATGCCATTGACAATTTGCAGCCCAACGATAAAATTTCGGAGCGATACTCTCTGATTCGATGCCTCAAAGCATGCTAATCAGTGTCTGTTTGACACTTTTCCAAGAGACAGCTCCTTCAACCATCATGAAGACATAACCTGATGTGGATCTTCTGCTGTCAAGACATCCAACATAGTCTGAATCGAAGTATCCAATGATCTCCGAGTGATCCGATCTCCGATAGGTGAGCATGTAATCCTTAGTCTTTTGTAGATACATCATAACCCATTTTGCTGCCCTCCAATGATCCATTCCCGGGTTACTTAGATCCATTCTCGGGTTACTTAGATATCTGCCTAACATCCCCACTATGTACGCTAAATCTGGACGCGTATACACTTGAGCATACATGAGACTCCCTACTGCAGATGCATAAGGGATTTCCTCTGTATGGAGCAGCATGTCTTTACCCATATGATCTTGGGGAGGCGTCATTATGTGGAGCCCCAAGTTTGATGACACCCATATGAGCCACATGTTTGCGATAAGCCGAGTATACCTTTGAAACGATCCCTATGGATCTGTATACCCAGAACATATGACGCCTCCCCAAGATCTTTCATCTCAAATTTACTTGATAGAAATTTCTTGGTTTCACGCAATAGGCTCATATCGCTGCTTATTAGTAGAATATTATCTACGTAAAGCACAAGGATGATAAATTTGCTCCCATTGACCTTGAGATATATGCATTGGTCAACAGTGTTTTCCTTAAAACCAAAAGAGGAAATCACCTTATCAAATTTCCGGTACCACTGACGGGACGCCTGCTTTAGACCATAAATGGACTTCTTGAGTTTACGTACTAGGAGCTTTGAATCTTTGGACTCAAAGTTCTCCGGTTGCACCATGTATATAGTTTCTTCAATGTCTCCATCAAGAAACATTGTCTTTACGTCCATTTGATGGAGCTCTAAATGATAATGAGCTACAAGTGCCATAATGATTCTAAAAGAGTCTTTCGTTGAAACTGGTGAGAAAGTCTCTTTAAAGTCAATTCCTTCCCTTTGAGTGAAATCTTTGGCAACAAGGCGTGCCTTATACCTTTCGATGTTGCCATTTGAGTCCCTTTTGGTTTTAAAAATCCATTTACAATCAATCGGTTTTACTCCTTGTGGTAACTCGACAAGATCCCAAACGTCATTGTCCATCATGGATTTCATCTCTTCGTTCCTGGCATTGATCCATTCATTAGAGTTTGAACATAATTTTATTTATTTGAAAGATGTAGGATCATCTTGCAATCCCATATCAAATTCATGTTCATGGAGGTAAACGACATAGTCATCTGAAATCACTTTCCTCTTTTCTCTAGTGGACCTCCTTATAGGCACTTCATTTTGAGGTTGTTGTGGTGCATCATCTTGAATAGATGATGGTTCTGGATCTGATTCAGTGGGTCCTAACTCATTATTTTGAACAAATGATGGACCCAAAACTGATTCAGTAGGAATCCGAAATGTGATTGTGTTTTCCAAATTTTCTTGATTCGCAGGCTGAGGGGGGATAGGAATATTTATCCAATCATTCTCAGCTGCAACTATAGTGGGTATGTTAACACATTCCTCGTCAAATAAAATCTTTCCAATTTGATTCCTCCCACTGTAATCAACATCCTCAATGAATTTGGTATTTCTCGTTTCGAAAAAGGATTTATTTGAGGATTCATAAAACTTAAATCCCCTAGACCTTTCTGAGTAACCTACAAAGTAACAACTAATTGTTCTTGAATCCAGTTTTCTTTCGTTAGGCTTTTAGGGCCTAGCTTCAGCTGGACATCCCCAGATATACAAGTGCTTAATACTAGGCTTCTTGCCTGTCCACAACTCGTACAGGGTTTTATCTACTGCTTTGCTTGGAACTCGATTTAAAATATAAACTACAGTCTTTAGTGCTTCGCCCCAAAGTGATTATAGCAATGAAGAATGATTAATCATACTTCTCACCATATCCTTAAGAGTTCGGTTTTGTCTCTCAGAAACACCATTTTGGTTTAGACTCCCCGGCATGGTGTATTGAGGTACGATCCCGCACTCACTTAAGTATTTGGCGAAGGGTCCTGGACGTTGTTCACCGGATCCGTCATATCTGCCATAGTATTCTCCACCACGGTCAGATCTCACAGCTTTAATTTTCTTGCCTAGTTGATTCTCAACTTCGGCTTTGAAATCCTTAAATTCGTCCAAAGACTGTGACTTCTCATGAATTAGGTACAAATATCCATAACGAGAGTAATCATCAATAAAGTTGATAAAATATCGTGGTCCATTCCAAGAAGCTATAGGGAATGGACCACAAATATCTGTATGTATCAACTCTAAAGGTTCTTTACTCCTATTGGCACCCAATTTCTTCATATTTGTTTGTTTTCCCCTTTATACATTCTATACAGATTTTAAAGTCTGTAAAATCAAGGAAATCAAGAATTCCTTGTGATATAAGCCTTTGTATTCTCTTTCCAGAGATATGTCCTAAATGCTTATGCCACAACATTGATGAATTCTCATTTGTTAATTTACGTTTAGTACCAAAGTGAATGAAAATTTTCAATATCAATTAAAGCTTTGGTGTTCAATTTATACAAATTATCAATTAGAGTACCAGTACCAATAACATTTGAATTTAAAGAAAAAACACAACTTCTATTCCCAAATGAACAAGAATATCCAAATTTGTCCAAACAAGAAATAGAAATCAAGTTCCGTCTAAATGACGGTACAACGAAAGCTTCTTCCAAATTCAAATAAAAACCGGTATCTAAATGAATTCTAAAAACACCAATAGCTTCTACTAAAGCTTTATTGCCATTCCCCACATAGATGTATCTTTCAGCATCAGTTGGTACTCGACACCTTAGGCAATCCTGCATTGTGACACTTATGTAAGTAGTTGCACCCGTGTCTATCCACCAAGTGTTACTGGGTACTAAAGCCAAATTAACTTCTGAACAAACAAAGTTGAGAAGTCTACCTTTCTTTTCACGCCAGGCGGTGTATTTGGGACAATCCTTCTTTATGTGATCATGTTTCTTGCAAAAGTAACAGGAAATGACCGAATTCTGTTTGTTTTGCACCTTAGGTTGGCTTGTCCCAAATTCTGCAGTTTCCTTATCTTTATTCTTTTTCCTCTTATTGGTGGTAGCCCTAGCCTTAGAAGTCATAGCCAAATGAGCACTTTCAGTCCTATCTTGTTTCAGTCTCTCATCTTCTTGTACACATTGAGCTATAAGCTCATTTAGAGTCCATTTCTACTTTTGAGTATTATAGGAGATTTTAAATGGATTAAATTGTACAGGAAGTGAGATCAAGACCAAGTGCACAAGTATGTTATCCGACACCTCAAGCTTTAAGCCCTTAAGTCTTGTCACAAGATTAGACATCTTCATGATGTACCCCCTTATGTTTCCCTTACCTTTATACTGCATAGAAACCAACTTACTAAGAGTAGTGCTGGTCTCAACCTTTTCATTAGTTTTGAATCGGTTTGCTATTAGGTCAAGGAAACTTTTGGCATTTTCTTCATCAGGAATACCACCCCTTATGGCTTCCGGAATTGAGCGCCTCATGATCATCAAACTCATGCGATTTGATCACTCCAACTTCTCATATGCAGATCTCTGTACAACAGTGCTAGTATCAGTGAGATCCGTGGGGCGATCAAACCTTAATGCATGATCGAGATCCGCACAACCAATCATGTAGCACCCGGAACGCCGAGATGCCATACCCCCGCACTATAGCTCAGTCCACATATGAAATGGATGATCCGTACATGAACTAAGACTATAGCGAACGGGTGACAATAAAAAAAAACGACCACAAAGCTAGGCGGGACTAACCCCAAACCAATCAATCAACTCAGAGCAATAAAAACGGAAACAATAATTCAATCATTACTTATAGGTACCAATATACATATCAATACAATATCATACCACTTATCAACCAAAGCAAAAGGCATGAGTATCAATAAGGTACATGCCAAAGTAAAATGACAATGCTAGAGCCAAAGCGATAAAACTTGACTCGACCCCACCTAGCACACAACCTGTAAAAACTGAAAAGTTGAGGTGTCAGTCCAACACGGACTGAGCGAGGGGTTTATAAATAAATATTAGCGCAATTACCATGCAAGCCATAATATCGGGTAAGGGTTTATAAAAGAGAAACAATATAAGTTCAATAGTAAAAGACAACTTGCCCGGGATCACAACTAATCAATTTAACAATACAATCAATTCAATTCAATTCAATCAGTGGCCTGGCGAGTGAGGGCCAATCTCCAACCTTTCTCCGACAGTGTATAATAATTCAGTTGTAATTAATTAAGTGATCAAGCAATACAAATTAGTGCACAATTAGCAATTTTCGTCCACCCTTCTTCCTCCGGGTGATGGGGGATTGCAAGGCCCCGCCATCCAATCTCATTGAGCATAGGGTTCATGAGTCCCTATGCCCGGAACTCCTTCCCCCACTAATTTCCTAATGGGTTCAGGGGGCATCCCAAGGTTTGTGAGGATAGTGCAAGAGCTACCCGTCAGCCCTTGCATCCTCGGTTGGCTCAATACATTACCCTTAGGCCCAAAGTGAACATGTTTTACTCGCCAAAACAATCAATCAATCAATCAATCAGTTCAATGGAATCAGTTGAAAATCAATAGAGTTTAGAAAACTATAGATATATAGATACATTTTGGCTTAAATCATCACATAGGGTTATATGGGTTCTATATATCTAGAAATTAAACCTCACCTGAAGAACGACGGAATAAGACAAGGATACAAGAAAGTGCCCAAACGGTCAATGATCTCCGCCTGGAGAAAAACTGGACAAGAAAGGAAATAGTGGAAACTCGTGAGACAAGACTCAATATGAGACCAAGTATGACGCACGGCAATGCTCATGTAGTTAAGTAAAACTAGCAATCAAGTGACACTTAGCATGTATGAGAACCAATTAACATCTAAGAGATGAAATCACTCTCAAGGAGTCACATATTCATATCATTCAATCATTTCAAGTTCAATTCATATAAGGCATGGAATCACACAATCACGTTTGAGCAATACATACCAAGAAGTGTCAAGTAGGAGCATACTTATCAATTTACCAAGCATATATAACATATAAGTCACACATGGGAGCCAAGGAAGTGAAAGGAATGCAATAAGGAAGGTTTTGGTGAAATTTGGTAAAAACGGACAATTTTAAGAAACGTATATGCTGGGGGGAAACTGGAATATTTTTAATTATAGAAGTGGGAATTGAGTTTTGTTTATTGGAAATGAAACTATACATAAAGGGCTTTCCAAGTATATATGGCTCGTTTTCTAGTTCAAAGTGAGGAGAAAATGGCATAAGCTTGAAGTTGGATGATTGCAGTTTGTTGGTAAAGCAGCGACACCCAAAAGAATTGATAATATCTTACAAATGGGAAAATATATTGAGGTTATTCCAATTGGAGGTTGTTCTAGACTTTAAGACCTTTTCGTGGGTTCAAAAAGTAGGTCAATCGAAGTTCGTATGAGGGAGAACGAAGCAAAACAAACTCAGATCGAAAACAGAGGAAGATCCACGGCCGTGGATTTCTCCATATACAAAAATCCACGCCCGTGGATTCCTCTGCCGAAAATCCAAGTTTTCTGGACTCAAATCCACGGTCGTGGACAAAAATCCATGCCCGTGGATCATGCTACAACAGCAATACGAAGGGAAAACAGGGCATGGCTCGGAATTTGGCTCCCAAATCAATACAACACCAAACCAAGGCAATTAAATCACTCCAAAACAACATATATCATGCATATAATTCATATATATCAATTAGGCATCATATAATCCAAGAAAACATGCATAGATCCTCAATAATTCATCCCAAAAACCCACATATTTATGTGTCTTCCAACTTTCACATTAGTCATGAATTCATGCAAGCTTTGAAGGTTAAAGATCCTAAAGATGCTTCCAACTATAAACACTCAAGAATTCATCACCTCAACAACAAACCCTAAACAAATATAATTCAAGGAATTCATATAACTTCACTTCTACCTCTAAAATGAACGAAAAATGGGATGAGAAGATGGTATGATGATGATAATGCTTCTAGCTCCTCAAGACCTCCAAAATCTAACTTGAAAATGAATGAAATCTTCTCCTTCTCTTCTTGGTGTGGGTAACGTGATATAGTGTGTGTGTGTGTGTGTATTTGGATGATATTTTGATGAAATGAAATGAAATGGAATGTAATGGAAGAGTTAAGATGATATAAGATATTTTACAAAGTCTTCCACTAAAATACATGACTCACCACTTTTTGCAACTTAGTCCTTGAAATATTTAAATGCATGCAATCAAGTTTCATTCCATGGTAATTGATTAAATAAATCTAATTATGTTAGTGCAATTAAGTCCATATAGTTATGAAATGATCAAATAAGGTCACATAATAGCAATTAGACACGTTAACAATTATTTCATATAAGTTCATAGAAACTATAATGCATCTAAGGTTATACAATGTATATAAATTATCACATAATGCATAAATTGAAAACGGGGCGTTACAACTCTCTCCCCCTTAAGAGGACCTGGTCCCCAGGTCCATACTCGAGTTCTAAATCTTTAAAGCAAGCGGTGAGAGAGCCCCGTCTCTCAAACAAGCAAAGAGAGAACCTCGTTTCTCAAACAAGTGAGGAGAGTACCCCGACTCTCACACAAGCACACAAGCAAGGAGAGTACCCCGACTCTCACACAAGCAAGGAGAGTACCCTGACTCTCACCAAAGCAAGGAGAGCACCCCGACTCTCACCAAAGCAAGGATCCCAAAAGAACACTTAATTAAACATTCATACAGAACTTCACGAAATGAACAAGTACAAGAAGTCAAATACCAACTAGTCTTACAAAAGCAATTAACAAATACAAAGAACCATACGTGGTGATAATAAAATGTACATTGCACATGATATGCATGTTTTGGTGTACCGTTCACCATGGTCTTAGAAAACTTCAATGGCAGTGACTTGATTTAATACTTGATTCTTTGATCGGAACCCTTCTAACCAAAATGCCATTCCTCGAATGCCTGACGTATGTATATACTTTAGTAATTACTCAATCTTCATCCAGCGATCCAACTTCCTATACTTTATACCACCATAGTTCGAATATTCAATTCTTGAATATGCACCTGATAGTAATCCGACCCACTCATTCTTCTCACAATTTACAGTTGACCTCCTCCGATACTATTTGGTAACTCGAAGTCTAACTTTTATCCTTCATAATATTCCCGGTTCAAGTAACTCTCATGTAATCCCTTGCGATAGAGATTGTTCCCATCAAATTGTTATTATCTAGCACCATGGTAGTAGTGTCGCCCTTCTTTGGTCACTTCGTGCAAATCTTGATTGATAGTCGCTTTCCTCGTAAAATTCTCGCCTTTGATCAAAGTATACTCAATAAACTTATAGAAGTCATTATCTCTCCCCTTCTTTATCAAATTTCTTTTAATTTCCACTTCGCTCAAGATAAGCCTCCTTATAGCTTTAGAAATCTCCATCTGAGAACTTTAAGCGCATGAGCTTTGAGATATTGCAGACTTCGTCCACATGGTTCTGATAGAGGGAAAGAAAAACCACTTTTCTTGAAGTTTCCCGGCCGACTCTCCCCCTTAAGAAAATAAAACACATACATATATGTTCCATCTCATTTCTTGAACTTGTTCTACCATTTCTCAAATCAAGGAATCTCTTCTTCCTAATTCTCTTGAAGCACCTATGACCTCCGATCTTGTTCCCGAAAATTCCTCCATCCCGGTGGAAAATCGAAACGAACACAAAGTCCACCATCCCTTCTCGAATGCTCACCTCCGGTTCTTGAATCACTTAACCTTTTCTGAAATTATTCTCACAAAAATTTTATCCAAATCTTGAAGGTTATCAAATGTCAAAATCTTCTAATTCTTTCCTTTCTTCCCTTTCCAAGAAATCCCATTGTTGCGACTCTTGAGATTGTGTTGCTCCTAGTAGAATAGCTCACTTACACAAAATTCCAAATTTCAACTCATCCCCAGTTGATTCTTCCTCTTAGACTTTCCATTCTTATTCATTGAGCTCGTGTATCAATTCCTAGTTTGAAGAATCTCAATTCTATCTAGTGTTTCCTTGATATAATTGATTCTAACCATGCCACTTGGCCGGAAATTTTCACGTACTCTTGAGACGATTGATAGGGGTAACAACCCACTCCTATCACTCCAACTCCCGATTACTTCTCCGACCTCCAAATGGCTCTTCCTCTTTATCCTTACATCCCCATAAATTCATTGTCATAAATCGGTTATGTCTCGATTAAAGTAATGGTTGATACATGAATTGGGGAGAGTTCCTATCAAGAAACACTTAACAATGCATGTCGGGTTAATATGCCAATGCATGTGTCACACTTGTAAGTAATAAAATACACAAGTTAGAAAAATTAAGCTCAATTAGGAATGCATATATAATTAAGGAAATTTAATTAATTTAAACAATGTATGATGCACGTGCTCATGAATGCGTTGAACCTATCACTGTAGTTGCATATTTTAGCTTGATACTTTTGTTTGTTTGTTGATTTACGAGCTTGCCTTGAATTGGTTGGTCATTTCTTGTTACCCACGGTCTTTCAATTTCTTCAAAATCCCCCACATCAACTCGTACATTTCCATCACTCGAGAATCGAAATTTCTTAAACTCGATTCCTTTCCCAAGTATTCCTTCCAATTTATCAATTCTAAGTGTGGCTCGAGCCTTCACCTTAAACATCTTCTTAACCAAAGTTTCTTGTAGCAACTCGCATAACTTTGTAAGCAAAATTATGATCCTTAAACTCAAATGCTTCTACTTCCATGATGTTTTGCCTTCTTAATAGATTCCCTTGTTGCTCCATATCTTCCAATTCAACCGCCCAACCCGACAATTCAGCTTAGATATGGAGAATAGACCCAATCCGACCGAACAGAGAATCTTTAGTAATCTAATTTACCACGAGCTTGCAATCACCATATTAGTCGTTCTCTTCACTTTCCCCATCCGATTTCTTTCTTAACCCGAAATCCAAAATATCTCAATCCTTATAGATCTACATCAATTACCTCATTGTTCAATCCTTCCAATTTGTCATCTTCATAAACCCAAAATCATTCAATTTCTTAAATTTTTCCAAGGTGATCCAAATTCTATTTCAAAGTCCAAAATGTCTTGATTCATCTCAACTTAATTTCCAAATTTCGACCTTGACCCAAATCTTTTAAGTTACTTTCCTCCCACAGCTTGATTTTTGTTCCAACAAGCAAAAGATCCTCAATTCTATTACAAATCCAGACCTTGAATCATTATCCTCACCTCTTCCTTGCATTGGATAATTCTCCTGAACCCGGTTGATCCACCTCTTTTCGTAATGTAAACCCTCGTGTTTATCTTGTAATTTGTAAGCATCACCTTCCTTAATTTCCCCTAACCTCACTAGATCCTTTAAGTTACTCCAACCGTGGGTCCTTCTATTTCGCATCTTATCACTTGTCTTAAAACCCAATTAGAAAAATACATGTCTCTTGAATTCTCGTATGAAGTTCCCCGGTGCATCCCTTATAACTTTAAGGCTAGAGAAGGAATAGATTGAGGTTGTCGTAGAATTAACCGTGGTTTGATATGATCTTTATAACCTATAATCACAACTTGTCTCAATTATAAATGCATGGGGTTAGTGATTGCACATGACACATAATTAGCATTTAAACACATATTTGATGCAAAATGCAACAAATAATTCAACTAAATTAAAGAAAACACGTTAAATATATAAATTCCCAAAACATAGAAGGTCAATTAATTCTCAAGTAGTAACACAAATTAATGTCATGCACAAGTTATCAAGTAATTTAAAGACGTTCAGGTAAGTTCAAGTAGTTCCAAATAAGATGCAAGACTCGCAAATTATCAATTAATCCTATAGCTCACCCCCGCACTATAGCTCAGTCCACATACGAAATGGATGATCCGTACATGAACTAAGACTATAGCGAACGGGTGACAATAAAAAAAAACGACTACAAAGCTAGGCGGGACTAACCCTAAACCAATCAATCAACTCAGAGCAATAAAAGCGGAAACAATAATTCAATCATTACTTATAGGTACCAATATACATATCAATACAATATCATACCACTTATCAACCAAAGCAAAACGCATGAGTATCAATAAGGTACATGCCAAAGTAAAATGACAATGCTAGAGCCAAAGCGATAAAACTTGACTCGACCCCGCCTAGCACACAACCTGCAAAAACTGAAAAGTTAAGGTGTCAGTCCAACACGGATTGAGCGAGGGGTTTATAAATAAATATTAGCGCAATTACCATGCAAGCCATAATCTCGGGTAAGGGTTTATAAAAGAGAAGCAATATAAGTTCAATAATAAAAGACAACTTGCCCGAGATCACAACTAATCAATTTAACAATACAATCAATTCAATTCAATTTAATCAGTGGCCCGGCGAGTGAGGGCCAATCTCCAACCTTTCTCCGACAGTGTATAATAATTCAGTTGTAATTAATTAAGTGATCAAGCAATACAAATTAGTGCACAATTAGCAATTTTCGTCCACCCTTCTTCCTCCGGGTGATGGGGGATTGTAAGGCCCCGCCATCCAATCTCATTGAGCATAGGGTTCATGAGTCCCTATGCCCGGAACTCCTTCCCCCACTAATTTTCTAATGGGTTCAGGGGGCATCCCAAGGTTTGTGAGGATAGTGCAAGAGTTACCCGTCAGCCCTTGCATCCTCGGTTGGCTCAATACATTACCCTCGGGCCCAAAGTGAACATGTTATACTCGCCAAAACAATCAATCAATCAGTTCAATAGAATCAGTTGAAAATCAATAGAGTTTAGAAAACTATAGATATATAGATACATTTTGGCTTAAATCATCACATAGAGTTATGTGGGTTCTATATATCTAGAAATTAAACTTCACCTGACGAACGACGGAATAAGACAAGGATACAAGAAAGTGCCCAAACGGTCAATGATCTCCGCCCTGGAGAAAAACTGGACAAGAAAGGAAATAGTGGAAACTCGTGAGACAAGACTCAATATGAGACCAAGTATGACGCACGACAATGCTCATGTAGTTAAGTAAAACTAGCAATCAAGTGACACTTAGCATGTATGAAAACCTGTTGGGAATGGTGCCCTGAAAATTTAATTTGTTGAATTAATTAAACTGAATTTACAGCGAGTTGTGAGTATTTCACATATTAATAATTAATGACGTGTGGTGGTATTCTTGTATGAAATGTGTTTCATAGAAAAAGACTTTGAATACCGAAATCACGTGTCATTAAAGTTCTAGTCGGTAAGATAAGAATATGTTCTTATCAAGACTATAACGTAGTTATATAAGATGATTAGTCTTTCGTCATAGGGAATGGTGATTCCAATTATAACACATTAATGATTTTCAATAGGATTGGAAACATCGAACTGGACCACTGAGATTATTCATTTTATACTGCTATCTAAAATGAATAAAATCTCAGGAAGCATTGTACTCTTAATCCTGATAATATTTCGGCTTTAGGCATGTAGTGTTAGTCACTGTAACATACTCGAAGTGAGGTCTCGGTAACGAGTGGCCAAAATACTTTGTATGATTCGGTGACAACATGAAATGTGCTAAAGAGTTATATTGATCGAGGAATCTGTGGCCTTGCTGGAAGGTAAGAGATATCCGTGAAATAGATTTGCAAAAGTTTGAATTAAGACTTTGGCCAAAGCACTTCGCATGATAACGTCACCGAAGTTGTATGTTGAATGTGTTTCACATACAGAGAATTTGAACTTAAGGCAAATCAATAAATTTCAAATTAGAGATGAAAAATAAATGATAGTAGTTGCAATTTATTTTTCATGGATATCTACACGGAGGAGTAAAAATGCAAAATTATTGTAGATCGAGAAATTCGTGAATAATTTAATTAATTTTAGAGTGCAACAATATTTATTTAGTGGAATTAAATATTGTTAAACGGTAATTAATTACTATCATGAGATGATAATATATTAACCCGTTTGGAGCTAAAATTAATTAGTCCTGCAGGTCCCCCTGTAAGCCCCATTTGAAATCCCAACGAGAAAATATTAAAAGGAGAAAGAGAAATGAATTTTCAAAGTGTTTGAAAATGGCAAAAGAATTTATTTGAAGAAAATAAATTAATGTTCCAAAGAGTTGGAAATGCCCGGAATTTTATTTTAGAGAAAATAAAATTTTCATCGGAAAAAAAAAAATTCGGTGATGACGTGGCATGCCACGTCAGCAAGGTGGGCCCAGGTGGTGCTGACTGGGCAGGCGCGTGGCACGCCACGTGTCCGTGAAGCAAGGGTCCAGATTTGACCGAACCGGATCGGTCAAACGGGTCATGGGTCGGGTCAACGGATAGGGTCGGTCTGAACCGAACACATGGCAGAACCAGGATCTGCCACGTGTTGGACCGGTTCTTAGGGCTGCAAACCCTAGCCACGTGTGCCACACACGCGCCACCTTCAGGCCGCGCGTGCGGCGTCAGAATGGGAAGCGGCCGGCGGTGTTAGACTCGTGGTGGAGAGACCTTCAACGTAGTATCCTCGGTTTTCATGTCCAAGTTGGCTACGCAAGTGGGGTGTGAAATTACTATTTTATCCTCGGTTTTTCCCCTATAAATAGGGGCCTTGGGTCCTCATTTCTCATTCACAAGTTTGGGAGGTGGTTTTGGCTGAGGTTCGGCTTTGAAACCATATCCCTTTTCTCCTAGTTAATTCCGATTGATTTTGGAATTAATTTTAATTAGGTGTTTGTATAAAACGCCTGATTTCGGGAGAATAAACCCTGAAAAGGGTTTTTAGTTTAAAGTTTTATTTTCTCTAAGTATTTAGAGAAATACTTTCAGAACCCACACTCCGAGGATGTCCCTGGGGTTATTGCAGGGAAGCTCTGCCGGTTTCACGAGGAGATCGGGTATCGGATTCTCGGGAGGGGAATTCAAGAGCTGGAAAAATGTCGTTAGATAGCCATGATTGCAGTACGGTAATATTTTATAGTTTTAGTTTAAGCATGATAAATTATGTGCTCTTAAGTGTTAATTGCATGTTAGATATTTATCTACTTAAGTGATTTAAAATTTATTATCAATTGCATTTATATGCTTGAGTAGATCCGGCTAAGTCTTCCGCTATTGTATTAAAATGTTTTAGAAATATTTTAATACTTGTATTATAATAAAAATTTTAAAATGTGGTCCCAGACTGCTAATGTTCTGGGCCAGTCTCCCAGCAACTGGTATCAGAGCCGTGCTCTAGATATATACATGCATTGATATGATGCATGCGATGCATAATTTTAAATCTGCTACTGTGCACGTAAATTTTGTCAAAGGAGACTGGTTTTTATGTGGGACCGTTGTGACCCCTCAAGTGTTTCCTGGGAATTTACGTGGAATGGTAATTTTCTGGGAATCGATTTCAATAATCTTCCTGGTTAATTATCGAATCAGTAAACATGATTTAAATTATGAGATAATTTATTTATAACATGTTTACTTTATGTCATTTATTTTAAGCATGATAATTATGTGATAATTATACCAGCATGCTTAATTGATTTAATTTATGGCATATTTATTTTGTGTCATTTAAATTTTTAAGCATGATAATTATGTGATAATTATATGAAAGCATGCTTAATTATTTTATTTTATGGCATGATCATGATAATATGAGATATTATGATATTTACAATTATGCATATTTTATTTAATATGATTAAATAGTATTGTTTAATAGAGATTAGACGCGATGCATAATTGAACTAATATTTTTCGGCCTAATTAATAAATAGTTATTAAATTGCCTTAAAATATTATTATTGGGATTTTAAATATGATTTAGTAATCCTAGTGGGAGGATATTAATTAGATTAATCACTTCCAACAATAAGACGCCAAAAGTGATTATTAAGATAATCAACAGATAATCCACACCTTTAAAAAATTCAAGTGGGAGCGAGATGAAAAGAGTTGGATTCTCACGGCCTCCATTACCGGTCTATAGTATAGTGAATATGTACTACTCCCTTCGGCGGGTATATATTCACGGTATACAAGATTAGACTTCTACGGATAGAATGAAATACGGGAAAGTCAGCTCGACCACGCCTCCGTGGAGTGTCTTGACCTACTCGTACGGACTTCTAGGTAATGGTGCACACTCGACTAAGTAATGTATTAACCTCCCTTCGGAGCTCTGTTACATTTATTTAGAGGCCAAGGGTTCACGTGGTAGATTAACATTGTTTGGTAAGAGTTACCTAGATGACATGTTAATTAAGAATAGTTCTTGCTTTTCTAAGCGGTTTTCGACCTCGCATCCGGGGAGTCAACTACAGTTAGTTAAGTCACCATTGCGTAAATCAAAATGCTTACGTGGATTTCATTTATTGGTTGGACGCAAAAGAAAGTGAAATACATAATCATAACTAGCATTTATTTATTTATTTCAGTTTTATAATAATAACGATCTCTCTTAGCCCACTCCAAACTATATGTCTATAAGAAAATAGGCTAGTAAGGGTTCAACTATGCTGACTAGAAAATAAATCTTGACATCGTGTTGAGATACGAAAGTTTATATACTCACTGAACCTTATCCGAGAATTTCGAAACTACAACCAGTCAGGATTAGAAAGACGCTTATTCTAAATGGATCAAGTGTGATGATCTGGTTAGTCTTATATCCTGACATCTGTCTTAAAAGTTCTTAAGCATCAGACGCATGAGATGTCTACTGATAAGAACATGTTTTGAAGACAGAATCGTACGAAGGTACGAGTCACGAAAAGGTTGTTAGTTAAAGATGTTTGAAGGATCACTGTTTCAGAATCATATTATGGATATGATAACTAATCTGAACGAGATTGAAAGCCTCTGTGCTTAAAGAAACAATCTTAACAGATAGGATATGATCTTATACTCTCTGCCTAAGTCATTTGAACGTTCAAGATTATTTTAATTTTTTTTTAAAACCAATGAATGACCTCAATATGGCAGAAAGAGTGATATAGACTAAGGGAAAAGTTCTCTTTAATCAGACATCAATATCCACGGCCTAAAAAAGCCAGTAAGTGGAAGAAAGAAAAAGGAAAAGTTCCTAATAGAAGGTTCAGAAATAGAAAGTCAAATCTGACAATGGAAAAGTGTTTCTATTTCGGTGGTAACGGGTATTGGAAAAGGAAATTATCCAAAATACTTAGTCTGTCTATTTGTTACGCCGTTTAGATAAGATATGAAGATATCTTACTCGTTGAGTATATGTTTAGTTGAAAATTCACCAGACTCCTGGTGTGTGAACTTGAGATCAACTAACCGTATTTGCAAGTCGTTGCAAAGATTTAAACTAACCAGAAAGTTTGAAAAACGGCTAACACACAACTGCTGCTCGGGGATAATACAAGTGTAATTGTATTAGCAGTAAAGACTATAAAGTCGTATTTTGGCAATAGGGTTTTAATATTATTCGTGCCATATATACAGAAATTTGATTTCTGTAAGTTATTTGATAATTAATGGTTTAACTGTTTGTTTTGAACAAACGGTTACCGTTAAGCAAAATAAAAGGTTTATTTGCTCTGGCACAATAAAAGATGGTCTTTTATACCTAAAAGAAAAACCCTAATTTAAGTTTAACATTAAGACGCTTGACTTACCATTTGAGAGGAAAAACTTCAACGTGGCACCTATCTATTGGTCAATTGAATCTGAATAGGATCCAAAGACTGATTGTTGAGTCTTTTAGACTTGAAAACAGTATCAATCTACGAATCCTATTTAGAAGGTTAAAATGACCAAAAAGAATCCTTTTGAGACAAAAGGTATTAAGCCATGAACTTGCTTAAGTTAGTTCATACGGACATATGATACTATGAATGTTCAAGCAAGAGAAAGTTTTTGGGTACTTCATCATTCATTTGAATGAATACTCTAGATACAGATATGTTTATTTGATGAGACTTAAGTCTGTAATTTTGAAGAGTTCAAAGAATATAAGACTGAAGTCAAAGAATCAAATTAGAAAACATATCAGGGTACTTCGATTAGATCGAAGTAGTGATAAGTATCTAAGTTCAGAGTTAAATAGAATTTCTCAAATGAGATTAGATCTCAACCGTATATATGAGATACGTCTTAGCAAAGATGTATTGCAGAAAGGAGAAATAGAACTCTGATAATGATGGTAAGATTCATGAAGAGTCATACTACCCTATGAATTTTGTTTTGGGGTCCTGCACACAAAACGATAAACCTAGTTCTATCTAAGTCGGTTCCTAAGACACTGATGGATCTGTAGCTAGGGTGAAAACCCTGTATCTTTTATCTTCGGATTTAAGGTAGCCTGGTCCACGAGTTAAGGATGGATCCTGACAAGTTAGAATAAAGAACAAAGGTTTACCTGTTCTAAGGTTATCCTAGAAGAACAAGAGGTGGTATATTTTATAATTTGAGAAATCACAAAAGATGTTTTTGAATATTTCAAAGATAATTACATAGATAACCACAAAGGGTGGAAGCAAAGTAATGTTAAAAGAAATAACAGTATTAAACACTAATTTCCATAAACCCGTGATAATTGAAAATGTATGAGATACATGTGATGTACCAAATACAACATGTGATGTAGAGACGTGTACACGAGAGCATCATTGTAGTGGGAGGATTTTCAGGACACCTGACAAGATACCTAAGATTAACCCAAGTGGTTGAATCTAACATATCTGATCCTATCACGTGTAATGAAGCTGTAGAAGATATAGACGCTGACCGTTTGGGCAATATCCATGGAATCTAAGTTAGAATATCTGTATTCTAAGAAAGTCTTGAACTTGTAGAGGCGCCTGAAGGCATTAAACCCTATTAGATACAATTGGGTTCTACAAGACGATAAAAGGAGAAATGGATGAAAAAGTAGAGACTTTAGAGAAAACTTATGGCAAGGGATTTTACCCAGAAATAAGAAATCATTTATGAGGTCTTCTCGCCTATAGAAATGCTTAAGTCCATTATCCTCTCCATTTTATCTCATTATTGATTATGAGATTAGATAAATGGATGTAAAGACTATGTTCTTGAACGAGCAACTTCAAGAAGAAGAGATACATGGTACAACCTGAAGGCTTCACAGCCAGAAATTAGGTGCATTATATATAATGCAAGCTTGATAGATCGATTTATGATCCTAAGCAAGCATCTAGATTATGGAGCATCAGAAATATAAGGCAATTCAGATTCTTTGGATTTGTATAATTGCCTGATGAACCATGAAGTGTACAAAATGACATCATGATAGCGTTGTAACATTTTCACTTTATACGTAACTAATATTCTGCTCATTGGGAATGATGCAAGAATTTTGTTAGTAGTCAAGATTCGGACGTCAAATCATTTTGACAAGAAAAGACCTATGTGAGACCAATGTTATTCCAAGGATCAGACTTTTGTCGTGATCATAGGAATAAGGAGATTGGTTTATCACAAGAAGCATATATGAATAAGATGTTGGCAAGGTATAATATGACAAATTCCAAGAAAGGTTCGTTACCTTTTAGATATGGAATTTATCTATCTCGGGATCAGTGTCCTGAGACAACTGAAGAGATAGAAGACATGATTAGAGTTCCGCAGCGGAAGCTTTATGTATGTCATATTATGTACAGGGCCAGATGTCTATTATGAATTAGGTCTAAGTCAGCGAATATTAGTCAAACCCTAGAATCTGACACTGGGTAGTAGTGAAAGCATATATTGGAGTACTTGAGAAGGACTTCAGATTATATGCTTGTCTACCACATTGGTGAGCTCGTTTCAATAGAGTACACAAATTCGGATTTACAATCTGATTTGTATTCTAGATGTTTGACATCAGAATACGTGTTTACTCTAGAAAGAGCAACTGTTAACTGGAGAATGTTAAGCAGACTTGTATTGCTTACACTGCCATGGAAGTCAAATACATGGTAGCTTGAGAAGCAACCAGTTAGATGTATTGGATTCATGATTTCCTAGTAGTTGGCTCAGAGCAACGTCTAAAAGATTCCTTCACTAAAGTATTGGCATAAAAGAGTCCAAAACGAGTTTTGACACTCGTGTGAAAGGAATAAGACTTAGATGTATGGCCAAATTGAATTTAGGGCAAGTGGGAGATTGTTGGGAATGGTGCCCTGAAAATTCAATTTGTTGAATTAATTAAACTAAATTTACAGCGAGTTGTGAGCATTTCACATATTAATAATTAATGACGTGTGGTGGTATTCTTGTATGAAATGTGTTTCATAGGAAAAGACTTTGAATACTGAAATCACGTGTCATTAAAGTTCTAGTCGGTAAGATAAGAATATGTTCTTATCAAGACTATAACGTGGTTATATAAGATGATTAGTCTTTCGTCATAGGGAATGGTGATTCCAATTATAACACGTTGATGATTTTCAATAGGATTGGAAACATCGAACTGGACCACTGAGATTATTCATTTTATACTGCTATCTAAAATGAATAAAATCTCAGGAAGCATTGTACTCTTAATCCTGCTAATATTTTGGCTTTAGGCATGTAGTGTTAGTCACTGTAACATACTCGAAGTGCGGTCTCGGTAACAGATGGCCAAAATACTTTGTATGATTCGGTGACAACATGAAATGTGCTAAAGAGTTATATTGATCGAGGAATTTGTGGCCTTGCTGGAAGGTAAGAGATATCCTTGAAATAGATTTGCAAAAGTTCAAATTAAGACTTTAGCCAAAGCACTTCGCGTGATAACGTCACCGAAGTTGTATGTTCAATGTGTTTCACATACAGAGAATTTGAACTTAAGGCAAATCAATAAATTTCAAATTAGAGATGAAAAATAAATGATAGTAATTGCAATTTATTTTTCATGGATATCTACACGGAGGAGTAAAAATGCGAAATTATTCTAGATCGAGAAATTCGTGAATAATTTAATTAATTTTAGAGTGCAACAATATTTATTTAGTGGAATTAAATATTGTTAAACGGTAATTAATTACTATCATGAGATGATAATATATTAACCCGTTTGGAGCTAAAATTAATTAGTCCTGCAGGTCCCCCTGCAAGCCCCAATTGAAATCCCAAAGAGAAAATATTAAAAGGAGAAAGAGAAATGAATTTTCAAAGTGTTTGAAAATGGCAAAAGAATTTATTTTAAGAAAATAAATTAATGTTCCAAAGAGTTGGAAATGCCCGAAATTTTATTTTGGAGAAAATAAAATTTTCATCGAAAAAAAAAAATTCGGTGATGACGTGGCATGCCACGTCAGCAAGGTGGGCCCAGGTGGCGCTGACTGGGCAGGCGCGTGGCACGCCACGTGTGCGACACGTGGACGGCCCAGATTGCACCACGTGTCCGTGAAGCAAGGGTCCAGATTTGACCGGAAATGATCGGTCAAATGGGTCATGGGTCGGGTCAACGGGCCAGGTCAACGGATAGGGTCGGTCTGAACCGGACACGTGGCAGAACCAGGATCTGCCACGTGTCGGGTCGGTTAAGTTGGACCGGTTCTTAGGGCTGCAAACCCTAGCCGCGTGTGCCACACACGCGCCACCTTCAGGCCGCGCGTGTGGGCGCGTACGGCGTCAGAATGGGAAGTGGCCGGCGGCGTTGGACTCGTGGTGGAGAGACCTTCAACGTAGTATCCTCGGTTTTCATGTCCAAGTTGGCTACGCAAGTGGGGTGTGAAATTACTATTTTACCCTCGGTTTTTCCCCTATAAATAGGGGCCTTGGGTCCTCATTTCTCATTCACAAGTTTGGGAGGTGGTTTTGGCTGAGGTTCGGCTTTGAAACCATATCCCTTTTCTCCCAGTTAATTCCGATTGATTTTGGAATTAATTTTAATTAGGTGTTTGTATAAAACGCCTGATTTCGGGAGAATAAACCCTGAAAAGGGTTTTTAGTTTAAAGTTTTATTTTCTCTAAGTATTTAGAGAAATACTTTCAGAACCCACACTCCGAGGATGTCCCTGGGGTTATTGCAGGGAAGCTCTGCCGGTTTCACGAGGAGATCGGGTATCGGATTCTCGGGAGGGGAATTCAAGAGCTGGAAAAATGTCGTTAGATAGCCATGATTGCAGTACGGTAATATTTTATAGTTTTAGTTTAAGCATGATAAATTATGTGCTCTTAAGTGTTAATTGCATGTTAGATATTTATCTGCTTAAGTGATTTAAAATTTATTATCAATTGCATGTATATGCTTGAGTAGATCCGGCTAAGTCTTCCGCTATTGTATTAAAATGTTTTAGAAATATTTTAATACTTGTATTATAATAAAAAATTTAAAATGTGGTCCCGGACTGCTACTGTTCTGGGCCCGCCTCCCAGAAGGACCAATTAACATCTAAGAGATGAAATCACTCTCAAGAAGTCACATATTCATATCATTCAATCATTTCAAGTTCAATTCATATAAGGCATGGAATCACACAATCACGTTTGAGCAATACATACCAAGAAGTGTCAAGTAGGAGCATACTTATCAATTTACTAAGCATATATAACATCTAAGTCACATATGGGAGCCAAGGAAGTGAAAGGAATGCAATAAGGAAGGTTTTGGTGAAGTTTGGTAAAAACAGACAATTTTAAGAAATGTACATGCTGGGGGAAAACTGGAATATCTTTAATTATAGAAGTGGGAATTGAGTTTTGTTTATTGGAAATGAAACTAGACATAAAGGGCTTTCCAAGGATATATGGCTCGTTTTCTAGTTCAAAGTGAGGAGAAAATGGCGTAAGCTTGAAGTTGGATGATTGCAGTTTGTCGGTAAAGCGGCGACACCTAAAAGAATTGATAATATCTTACAAATGGGAAAATATATTGAGGTTATTCCAATTGGAAGTTGTTCTAGACTTCAAGACCTTTCTGTGGGTTCAAAATTCAGGTCAATCGGAGTTTGTATGAGGGAGAACGAAGCAAAACAAACTCAGACAGAAAACAGAGGAAGATCCACGGCCGTGGATTTCTCCATGTACAAAAATCCACGCCCGTGGATTCCTCTGCCGAAAATCCAAGTTTTCTGGACTCAAATCCACGCCCGTGGATCATGCTACAGCAGCAATATGAAGGGAAAACAGGGCAAGGCTCGGAATTTGGCTCCCAAATCAATACAACACCAAACCAAGGCAATTAAATCACTCCAAAACAACATATATCATGCATATAATTCATATATATCAATTATGCATCATATAATCCAAGAAAACATGCATAGATCCTCAATAATTCATCCCAAAAACCCACATATTTATGTGTCTTCCAACTTTCACATAAGTCATGAATTCATGCAAGCTTTGAAGGTTAAAGACCCTAAAGATTCTTCCAACTATAAACACTTAAGAATTCATCACCTCAACAACAAACCCTAAACAAATATAATTCAAGGAATTCATATAACTTCACTTCTACGTCTAAAATGAAGGAAAGATGGGATGAGAAGATGGTATGATGATGATGATGATGCTTCTAGCTCCTCAAGACCTCCAAAATCTAACTTGAAAATGAATGAAATCTTCTCCTTCTCTTCTTGGTGTGGGTAACGTGATTTAGTGTGTGTGTGGGTGTATTTGGATGATATTTTGATGAAATGAAATGAAATGGAATGTAATGGAAGAGTTAAGATGATATAAGATATTTTACAAAGTCTTCCACTAAAATACATGACTCACCACTTTTTGCAACTTAGTCCTTAAAATATTTAAATGCATGCAATCAATTTTCATTCCATGGTAATTGATTAAATAAATCCAATTATGTTAGTGCAATTAAGTCCATATAGTTATGAAATGATCAAATAAGGTCACATAATAGCAATTAGACATGTTAACAATTAATTCACGTAAATTCCACGTTAACAATTATTTCATATAAGTTCATAGAAAATATAATGCATCTAAGGTTATACAATGTATATAAATTATCACATAATGCATAAATTGAAAACGGGGCGTTACAAATCATAATCATAACATGTTCTTTCCATTGTTTGAAATTAGAACCGTTGAGTTCAGGGATGTTGTTCAAGTTGGCAGATATGGAAGACACTATAAAAGAAAATAATATGCTCACAATTAATTAAACATTGAAATATGCATACACAAAGATAAAGCCAAATATCAAAATATATATGCATTATTGGGCCGATCTCAAGATACCTAGCACAACATTATTATTTAGTATTTGGACATAAATAATAATTTGTAAGTGGTACTCTCAAACATAGTCATGAATATTGATATCAAAAAACGACCTCACAGTATGCATTTCTTTGGACCGACACATTGTAAGCATGCGAACACCAAATATATCATATATTCATGACTATCATTATCTGGCCAAAACAATCTTCCTTTGGGCCGATTATTTCGCATAGATAACAAGAATAACTTAATTAACGAAAATTAATTAAATCTTACCTAATAGAGGTTACTTTGGTAACATATTAGTTCAATCTAATTAATTTTCATTATCACCGAAACA
This sequence comes from Lantana camara, assembly GCA_037501455.1. Taxonomy (NCBI): domain Eukaryota; kingdom Viridiplantae; phylum Streptophyta; class Magnoliopsida; order Lamiales; family Verbenaceae; genus Lantana; species Lantana camara. Next base: position 91,887,274 of record CM074857.1, on the reverse strand, counting down.
TAATTGCTCACTGCATGTGGAATGAGAAAATTGTCCCAACATATATCAACAACTTCAGCCACATATATCAATATACATGTTTATACAGAATATATGTCAGAACAATAGATAGCATATTATGTGCAGATTGTCATACATGTCAAGCATATGTAAAAATCTAACGAGATTGGCACATACAAAAGAAGGTTAATGCGCAGTATATCCAACTTACATACTCAACCATTAATCAATAAGAGTTTTATGTCCATATCAAATTAATTGATTAACTACTATTGTCTTCTATGCGCACGCAAACCGAAGCCAGCTTTCAAGAATAAACACATTTCCCATATATGACAGAACAACAATACGTATAAGATATTAAGATCCAACAATGGCAGTCCTTATGATTTAATTAACATGTGTATCATAAAAGACGAAAAACCAAATTCTTTGTATCAATATCTATTGACGGCGGAAAGTATAATCACGTAAATCGTTAAAGATATAACAATTTCCTTCGACAATAGATATATACAGAAGGAGTTGGTCGAACCAATATATTATGAAATAAATCTCGATTTACTAAATCAATAACCACAATTAATTTTCGATCTATTTGTTATCAATCGAAAATAAATCTCAATCCTTCGATATGAGAGTGGATCTGATACCACTTGTAGGGAAAATCCCTAGTCCGTAACAAACATGTCGAAATCATCGAGAATACACAAACGTAAGCGTACCTTGATCCATGGCAATCCGTAGTTAAATCGGCAATCCAAGGTTGTGATCTTTTAAGCTTTGATACGACGTCAATTCAATTATCTCTGGGATGGGGCAGAAAAGAAGATAAAGAACGTATCTGTCATAGGGACCACAACCCTAATAGATAACCAAAATTAGCACCTTAATTATGGGTCCATCAATCATAATTAAGTATCAACGGGTTTCTACACATAAAAAACTCATACTTCAACAAATATTTCTAGAAGCACATTAAATAAATCTTAAGTAGATCACTTAATTGGTCTCGTATTATGAGATAGCCTATGTACAATTTAATTAAATATGTGTGACCACTAAATAGAAAATCCAACAGTAAACGCATCCATCCATAAGTGACAAAAGAAGCGGACGCTTGTAGAACCGCAAGAAACGCTTGCAATAAGATGAGATCTCGAAAGAAAAAAAAAAAAATTAAAACTGCTCTCATTCGAGAGGGAAAAACAACTCTCATTCGAGAGAAAAACTACTCTCATACGAGAGGAACAACAAATAGAGAGAAATAAACTGCTAACAACATAGATCAAGAACTTAAAGAGATCCAAATCTCAACAAAGTGACGAGTTCTAGAGAGAAAAGAGAAAAAAATTAGGATAGTCCTACTCTAAAAGAAAATTCCAATTAGTATCTAAAATTTATTTTTATGAAACCAACTGAAACTTCCCAAAATAACTCATATTAACGTTTAAAAAAACTCATATTAAACTATTTAGATTATTAAATTTTATTAAAATTAATTTGGTGTCACTTCCGCAACAGAAAATATGAAATTTTACGACCCTAGCGGTGAGATAACCCCTATACAAAATATCAAAATCTTACCAAACGAAGCTCGACAAAGACGGCGTCTAGTAATGGACATTAACAAATCATGAGGAACCCTAGCCCCCCACACGAGTTTTCTCTCTGAACAAGGCAAAAGCTTCTCTCTCAATTTCAATCCGGCGGTGAAGAACACAGTTTCACCGTCGGATCGACCAAAATCTGTTTTTACTCAATTCTAGTTCGTCCGTCGGGATCCGCTTGTCACTCTCACGGATCTACGGTAAGTTTCTGGCTTCCTCCCAGATCTGACAAATTCTTCTGTTCACAGAGGATTTCTTTATCTGTTTTTTTCTTTTTGGTTTGTTTTCTTTCGCTTCTTCCGTATGGAAGCTTTATTCCTTACGTACGGAAGTTTTGTCCCTTCCGCTTGGAAGTTTTGTTTTTTCTTTTCCTGTGTTTTTCCGGGACATTTTTTGGCCGAGTTATCTGTTGTAGGTCCAGCTATTTGTGCTCAATTCGGAGAAAAAGCGACTGTGGAACTACAGCCGCATCAGAACGAGATCAACTTGAGAGGACCAATCTTCAAAGAGTCCTTTTCTCTTACTAAATGTGATGCTAATATAATAGCTCACAAATCTGTTGGAATTGCGGCTTTGGCCTGCGTTAATTTTTCTGTTGTTGCTTCGTGTATTTTTCTTATTGTTCCTTATGATTTGCTATAATATTCCCCTTTGAGGGATTTGGTTGTCAAAAAAAAAAACAAATCATGAGGGGTGATAATGTAATTTACAAAAGATCCTAGCACAGGGTATTTAGACGCAATTTACGCTAATTTTGAACTAAACGTTTTAATTGCATTCAGTGAATATCTGTTATATACCTTATATTCAAATATCTATTTTTTCCTAGTCAGTTTTTTAGGTATAAAATTAAAATGTATGAGTCAAGAATGGCCCAGCAGAGAGCGAAATGGTTGAACTTGAATATTTGAATTGAGTAGATGAGAAATATCACAATTTTATTACATTAATCCATAATGAAAATGTGTTCGTAATAATATTTGAGCATCAGCAAGCAAAGTCGTAATTAAATATTTTGTATATATTAGGTAACTGTTAGTCCACAAGAGAGGCCACAATCCGTGCCCTAATGAGCTGAATAACACTTTAAACACCATAATCAATTTGGCTATTTATCTGAATTAATTATCCTCACAGGACATGGGATTCTTATCAAGAATCAATTCTCTATAATAAGAATAGTGTAAGCCACCACATATTGAGCAATAATTAATATAAATAATTGTCATTATAGTAGGCAGTAAGTCATGTTCATGAATCACGATGATAATATCTAAAATCTTAATACTATGACAATTATACTTAAATCCTGACTATCGATAACAGTCGTTATCGTTAGTAAGGTATAACTATGTCTTATCATGAATTGTTTACTAACTAATAGTAATAATTCTTTAAATTATTTCATTTTGAATGATAACAATAGTATATAATTAATATTAAATTTGTATTGGCACAATGCGAAAACTTGCTACGAATAAAGAATATGCATATGCAACTTTCATTTTGTCACTGGGGACCCATGGCACTAACTCTCTTTTTTCTATTGTATTGCATTAAACAAATTAAAGTGCAATTTTACATCCAAATACAATTTCCCGCATGCACTTACTTTGGAACGGAGTTAGAATTTGAAAAAAGAAAAAAAAAAAAAAAAACACAAGATTAAAATGAGAAAATACAATAATTTTAGGATATTGTCATATAAAATTTGCTCATTCTTAATCTACTTTGGAATATACAATAATTCTAACAATGGCAGAATTAAAATTAGCAATTATATATCAATTGGTATTTTGAGTTATATGGACATTTCTGATCAATTTTATAAAATGATGATTTCTTAAACCATTAAATTTGATGGGATTACCTAGTCATATATGATTGTATACTGACTCCAAGATTGTGATATAATAGGGTGGGTAAAAAAAATTTAATTTTAAATAGAAAAAATATATTATTAAACAATATTTGTAATATAATAGGGATTAGCTAGTCTTTATTTACAATATTTGTTTGATAATTGTCTTCTATTTATACGGGAAAATTACAAAAATTGTATACCAACTCGGGCCATTTTGCAATTTTGGTACAAAATGTTTTCCGGCGACATCAAAACCCCACAGCTCCAAAAATCGAAAATTTTGCATGATTTTGCAAAATTTTTGGAGCTGTGGGGTTTTGATGTCGCCGGAAAATATTTTGTACCAAAATTGCAAAATGGCCGAGTTGGTATACCATTTTTGTAATTTTCCCAAATTCTTCTTATCATTGTTCCCCAAGTGCCTCAAGCCTGCATTAGCCTCTTTATCAGCATATCTTCATGACCTGAAAAAGCAGGGGGGAAGGGAAACAATTAAAATTAATCTATTACAAAGCTTGTTACTATTCACGAAGATCAGCTGCATCTGACACTTAGCATTCCCCATTTATCCAAGATAACGAAACCTCTTAATTGTCTTTCTATGGGGGCTTTCGGATAATCCCAGGAACTTCGAGTTTCGCCCCCCCGTTTGGTAAGAAAATTTGCCACTTGATTCCCCTCTCAGTAGATATGAGTAATAGTCACTCTCATATCACGCATCGTCTTGTAAAATTGCATAATCAACTGATTCACCTTAAGATCGCCCGACCGTCTACGACGTAAGATATATAAAACAACCTGCGCATCTATCTCAATCCAGAGGTTGTCACAGCCCATATCTGTTACCATTTTAGCACCTTGGAGGAGGGTCATAAGCTTAGCCGTAGTATTAGTAGTCATTCCGATACCCCTACTAAAAGCTCTCACAACTGATCCTGTTCAATTCCGGATAACTTCTCCCGTACCAGCTAATCCCGGATTACCTCTAGATGCACCATCTGTGTTAAGTTTCATTTAACTATCACGTACTTTCTGCTTAGAGATTGTCTGGGATTCCAAACAATTTGGCTCGTAAATATCTCCTTTCCACGTATCCCGTTTCATACGCAAAGTCTTACTCCAACGTACCAGGTGAGTGCGAACTTGCCGGATGATGTTATAGGTGTTGAATCTGACTCCGTTGTGTTTTGCTCTATTCCATTCAGCCCACATATACCAGCAAATTGGGAAAATTACAAAAATGGTATACCAACTCGGCCATTTTGTAATTTTGGTACCAAATGTTTTCCGGCGACATCAAAACCCCACAGCTCCAAAATTTTTGCAAAATCATGCAAAATTTTCAGCTCCGAAATTTTGCATGATTTTGCAAAATTTTTGGAGTTGTGGGGTTTTGATGTCGCCGGAAAATATTTTGTACCAAAATTGCAAAATGGCCCGAGTTGGTATACTATTTTTGTAATTTTCCCTATTTATACTCAAATACATTCTTCTCCATATATATAGCTAATTTGCAATAATTTTGATTAATGAATCTGGAAATTGTGATTTTCTTTTAAAATATTTATCCATATCTAACGATATGTTTTAAAATTGAAAAAATTACAAGGTGTATATTATTTAGAGTTTTTTAATATTTAAGGTATTATTAAATAAATTTTTATTTTTATTTTTGGGCTATGAGTTCTTTTCAATTTCACACACTAATTTAAAATTTTAGGGCGTCAATGCTATTTTTTCCTTTTTTTATGTAGGGTCAAAAAAATATTTTAAAATACATAAAAAGATATATAAATATGTAACTAATTTTTTTAATAGATCCCACATTCTAATACTTGGCGTCCTTGATTGTATGATCGGGTTTTGGAGATACAGCCTCATGCCCAAATTATTGAAAATATAGTTATTATTGATAGGAAAAATTCTATTTTTAATATAAAAAAAATAAAAATTGTTATATAGAATTAATAACAATATATAGAAAGTTTCAATTCGGTGGTGGAGAATATTATCATGTTTCACTGCCGGATTGACTCAATTCTATTCCGGCGTCAGTTTTTTGTTCCGTCAAAATCCGCTCAGATCTGTTGCCACTATCTCAAATCTACCGCCATCTTCTCAATTTCGTCGCCACTCTTCTAGATCTATTGTTATCCTCCCAAATCTAGAAGGATTTTCTGGTACAAAGATTATTTGGGTCACTGTTTTTTCGTTTAAGTTATGTTTTCTTTTGAGTCTTCCGCATTGAAGTTTTGTCTCTCACGTATGGAAGTTTTGTCCCTTCCGTATGGAAGTTTAGTTAGTTTCTTTAGGTTCAATTTTATGTTTTTCTGAGTTTCTCCGAGGAAATTTTTGGCCGAGCTATCTGTTGTAGGTCAAGGTGTAACGCCCCAATTTTCGGAAAGTCAGGTACACTCGACACGTGTGAGTTTCGAGCGTTAAGATTTATTTTATTATTTTGTTTATTCAATTTATACTTGATATGCTAATTTATAAATTAGCTTTTAAAACGTGATTACATGAAAATATGTGAAAACGTGGTAATTTGTGAATTATTGTACAATTGGAATTCAATTGCTACGTGGAATAATTGCCAAACATGATTTAATTGCTTAATCGCCCTTAAATGCTCATTTCCTTTAAGTTAAGGACTAAATTGCATGGAAACCTTTTGGACTAAATTGATCATTCTTTAATCCTTGTATCCTTAATTGCATGACTTACAAACTTGAAGAATTTTGTTGCAAATACTCCATTTTTGGCCAAGATATATCGGTATGTGCATCTCTCCTATCTTCTTCATTTTTCATTTCATGCCAAAATATCAATCCTTGCTCTCTCTTTCCACCGAGCCAACCCATGAAGAAGGAAAGAGAAGATTTCATCAAATTCATCAAGTTTTTCCAAGAAAATTAGGAGTTTTGGAGCTCAATCATTCATTTCATCATCTTCTTCCAATTATTTTCACCTCAAGGTATATATGATCATATATGTGATTTCTTGATTACAATTCTTGAAGCTAGGGTTATGATCTCCATGTGATAACTTGTTTACATGATGTTAGGATTATAATTCTAAGCTTTAGACTTGAATTTCATGCATAATTCTTGAGAAATATGGAATTATATGATGAATTCATAGTTGAGTAGACGATGATGATTCTTGATGATTAATGAATAATATAAGTGTTTATATTGGTTTTATTGCCTCTCAAGTATATATACATATTTCCTTTCATGAATTATTGCTTGTGGGATTGAATCATAAGAGTTTTGTGGGGGGTTTGATTGTGTTCGTGCTTCCCCTGTTCTTCTGCTCTGTTCTCTGCATCTCCTGCGTAACGGGAACGGCCCTTCCCGTTCCCAGTTGTTTTGGGGAACGGCCGTTCCCATGTTTGAATTGTGTGCATGGCGGCGAGGACGGGAACGACCCTTCCCGTTTTGGCTTGTAAGCCGAAACGACCATTCCCATCTTCGGGGAGCAACTTCGGGAGCTGGGAACGGTCCTTCCCATTTTAAACTAAGGGCCGGAACGGCCGTTCCCAGGCCTCTGGAGAGGTAGAAACATTCTGCATAAAAATGAAATTTTGGAGTTTAATTCCAATGGTTTATTTGACCCCAAATTGCTATTATATGATTGATTACATGCCAAAACATGATAATTATATACTACATTGTTCATTGCACAATAGCTCGTTGTGTGATCATGCCGTGCGTCATATTTGGTACCATTGTCGAGTATTGTCTCACGAATGCACGTATGTCCCGTTTTCTTATCCAGTTCTTCTCCAGGGAGGAGATTGTCGAGCATGAGCACGTTCACGCATCCATGAGTCGTCGTGTCTCCTGTCAGGTGAGGTTTAATTCTTGTTACATAGAACCTATACAACCCTTACGTGAGCTTTCGACCAAAAAGGTATTTATACTTATAGTTTTCCATGAAAATACTTATGATTACAAGCAAGTCATTTTAATGCAAGCAAGTCATGTTCATGAAAAGCAAGCAAGCCATGTATCGTACATGTTTTAGGCGAGTAGCATGACCGTTCACGTTGGGCCCGAGGGTAGTGGCTTGAGCCAACCGGGAAAGCAAGGGCTGACGGGTAACTCTCGCGCTATCCTCACCACATTGGGATGACCTCTGAATCCGCTAGGAGATTAGTGGAGGAAGGAGTTCCGGACTTAAGGATTCATGTACCCTCTGCTCAACACGTCGTGGATGGTGAAGGCTAGCTACCTTCCCATCATTGGAGGGAGAAGGAGACTAGGGACGGGTCCGGCACCACGGATTGTCCTCAGGTTATTACATGATTTTCATTCCTTGAACGTGTTACTTGATTACACTATCGCACGATTGCACGATAATTGAATTGCATGATCACCTAATGATTAACAATCAAGCAAGAATGTTTCATGTACATTTGGAGTAAGGTTGGAGACTGCCCTTACTAGCCGGGGCCATGAATTGAATGTATGGAAATGATCAAGTATTTAATATTGACAGTTGTATTCTCGGGCGAAGATATCTTATTATGGAACTTATAGGTTTATCTTTTATAAAACTTTACCCATGAATATCGCTTGCATGTTAACTGCACAAATATCTATTTAAACCCCTCACTCGGTCTTCACAGACTGACGCCTCCACCTTTCAGGTTATTGCAGGTGCACGCTAGGCGAGAAGTGAGTCGAGTCCAGTTCTTGTAGTCGAGTCAGGCACGGTGCATTTTATTTGATTATTTATGGTTGCATATGAAACTATTGTAAATGTTATTTGTTATGTATTTTAGGAGATGATTATGTATTGATATGTGAACTAGTATACGAGTTACTTGACAAATGATCAATGTTATAGCATGCTAGTAGTGATATTTGTTATTGAACTGGTTATGCTTCCGCTTTATTTCTATTGCATGTATGAGTTAGTCCCGCCTAACTTGTCGTTTTATTTTTATTGTCACCCGTTCGCTGTAGGTTGGTTCATGTACGGACCATCCATTTCGTGTGTGAATCGGTCTGCGGTGCGGGGGTGTGGCATCTCCACGTGTAGGGGTGCTACACAAGGTATCTGTTCTCTTCAATCCGTAGAAAAGGAGGCTGCAAAACTTGGAAGGAACAAGATCAATTTCAAGGAGTTGAATCTTAGGGTTTGTTTTTCGTTTACTAGACGTGATGCTAATATAATAGCTCACAAATTTATCGGAATTGCGGCTTCGGCCTGCGTTAATTCTTCTTGTATTTTTCTTATTGTTATTCATGATTTGCAATAAAATTCCTCTTTGACGGGCTTGGTTTTCAAAAATAACAATATATGGCATGCGTTATAAAAAAGAAAAGTGTCCTAAAGCAAATCTATCAAAAAGTTGCACAATGCTTAAGCAAAAGTTAGATTTTAATGTATCCTATTTGGGTTATGTATATTTGGGTAGATAATATTGCTGTAAGATTTTTCAATAAGATAATATCCTATTTTGATAAATTCTTGTAATTATTGTAGGATAATTTTTTTATTCTCTAGCTAATTTTTTAGAGCACAATTCTCTAAGAACTCAGTACGCATTTTCTCTTTTCTTGTGGATGAATATCAAAACAAAAGAAAAATGCACCAAAATTTACTGTAATTTACTGTATCCTGGTCATTATTTCTATTAAAAATATATCTTGTAGGGAGAAAATTACAAAATAAGTATAGCAACTCTACTAATTATGCAACAAAATAGAATCATATTTTAAAAATTATATAATTTAATATATTTTTTGATCGGGATTTAGCTTTCCCTGCCGATAGTGAACTAAGGAGCTCGGCATATGTAAATTTCGAATTATAAAATCGATTTTCCTATCAAAAAGTGCATTAAATTGTTTGATCTTTAAAATACGGTCTCAATTTTTTGGTGCACAAAATTTTAAGTTGAGGGGATAGCGCCTCAGTTCAAGGTAGGGAATACCTTTGAGCTCAACAAACACTTATAAGGACTTGTATCGTACCTCACCCCATATAAATAAAGAAGATTTGAACCTACGATTTTATCAAAATCAAACCCTGTGAGTGATGCAGTTAACCATTTCATGACATTATTATATATGTGATTGGACAAAGGATACTTAACTTTATTGCGTGCAGGATGTCGCGATTTGTTAATTAGAGTAGTTTGTCTGTTTATAGAGTTCAATCTTATCCTATCTATTACGATTTTAAAAATTATTCAACCCAATAATATGCATGAAATATTATTGACCAAATATTCATAAAGTATTGACCTGTCAGTTAGCACATGGGAATATATACATGAGTATTATTCTCAGTTTTCTGCAAATGTATCTCACAATCAAATAATGTGTACGTAGAAATACTTATAGAACTCATTAGTTGAACAGCAATCAAATCAAAATAAATAATGAGTAGAAGAAAAAAAAAAAAATATATATATATATATATATACGCATACATGCTTCATGTGTGAACACAATATTTGTGATGAATGCTTGCTTAGATATAACAATTATTTCATATCATTTATTCCTGTGAGTATATTTTATAAGTGATGCAAATTAAAGTAACATGTGTTTTAATATTATAATTAGGTGCCATAAGTTTTCTTTTGTCATGAAATGGTTCAAAGATTATAACTTAGCATTGGCGTTAGTCAATATAAATGTACGATTAGTGATACGTCTGTATTAGTGATAATTGCGGATTGTCTTGACTAACGTTAGTTTCCAGTGTTGTACACTTTTTTTTTTTAGTTTTTACCGAGGCCTCCTCCTCATATATATCATCCAAAGCCAAGAAAGGTTACAATGGTGCATGATCCACGGATCATGGAGGCTAGTAAGAGCATGGTGCCCACGATAATACATGGGAAATAAAAGCATAGCACCAAAATTCTTGCGAATACAGAGGTTAGCAAACGTAACCAAATTAACGAGCGCTGGAGCCGCAGAGTAAAAGCCCCTCTTGCGAAGTGAAGTCTTTGGAACTCTTGCTGGCCTCAAGAAGAGGCGCCCAGCCTTCCGGGCGGCAATGGTTGTCGGTGTGACTTCCATTTGACAACAATCGTTCTCATCTATATCACTCGCGTTCTCAGGGCTAATAATAGGCTTAGGGCAATGTCGGTCATCATGTACAAATTTTCCGTCAATTACATAGTTCCAGGCTTGTAGACCGCTTGTACTTTCCGCTTTAGCTTCCCTGACCCTCGCCTCCAACCTGAAACAAAAACCCATCTCGGCCAAGGGCCCATCAAGGATCTTATACCAGTAGTACTGCTTATGAAGACAAGCATAAATATTGAAATTATGTTTCATAGTTGTGAATAAAAGGCCGAATTTTTTGTTTGCATGGGAGGCAAACAACTTACCTTTATTATTATTGCAGACATCGTACCTATTCTCTTCATTCCCCATCTTTCCCTCGTCATTCCATAATCTGTGAACACTACCTACAATATGGGGAATAAAAGTATTAGTCCGGATGTTGCTCTTATTAATGGGTTTGCAACTTATTTGCATCTGAAACTTGGCAAACCCCATTTATCCACTGTAATTAACCCTTTAAGCTTTCTTTCAATGGGGGCATTCGGATATTGCCATGGAGTTTGCGAGTCGGTCCCTCTCTTAGCTAAATAATTTGCAACTTGGTTCCCCTCAGGTATATGTGAGTTAAACAGACCTATATCGATCTCACCATGTTGTAGAACTCCAAAATGAGATGATTAATTCTAAGATCGCCTGCACGCTTTCGGTTTAGGATGCTCAGCACAACTTTGGCGTCAATTTAGATCCAAATGTTCTCACCCCCAATATTCTTTGCATACTTTATTCCTTGAACAATGGCCATCAGTTCTACAAAAGTGTTGGAGGTGATGCCTATTCCATTGCTAAAGGCCAAAATTGTCGATCCCGTGTGATCTCGTATAACACCTCCTATCCCGGCAGGTCCTGGGTTTCCTTTCGACGCACCGTCCGTATTGAGTTTTCATTGCCCCATCCGTGGCTTCAACCATTTAACCATAATCATGCTAGTAGCTGGAGGTTGTTGGAGACGTATTCTGAAAGACTTGGCTCTGTGCATATCCCCTTTCCAACTGGTCCGCTTCACGCGTTTGGTTTTACTCCAAAGAGACAGATAAGAGCGAACTCGCCTGATGATATTGTAAAGACTAAATTTGATTCCCTCGTGTGTACCTCGATTTCGTTCCTTCCAGATATGTCAAAAGATCAGGTCCAGTAGGATCACCCTGATGTGGTTCTTACCACTAAAAGCTGAAGTGTTCTTTCCAACTGGTCCGCTTCACGCGTTTGGTTTTACTCCAAAGAGACAGATAAGAGCGAACTCGCCTGATGATATTGTAAAGACTAAATTTGATTCCCTCGTGTTTACCTCGATTTCGTTCCTTCCAGATATGTCAAAAGATCAGGTCCAGTAGGATCACCCTGATGTGGTTCTTACCACTAAAAGCTGAAGTGTTCTTTCCAACTGGTCCGCTACACGCGTTTGGTTTTACTCCAAAGAGACAGATAAGAGCGAACTCGCCTGATGATATTGTAAAGACTAAATTTGATTCCCTCGTGTTTACCTCGATTTCGTTCCTTCCAGATATGTCAAAAGATCAGGTCCAGTAGGATCACCCTGATGTGGTTCTTACCACTAAAAGCTGAAGTGTTCTTTCCAACTGGTCCGCTTCACGCATTTGGTTTTACTCCAAAGAGACAGATAAGAGCGAACTCGCCTGATGATATTGTAAAGACTAAATTTGATTCCCTCGTGTTTACCTCGATTTCGTTCCTTCCAGATATGTCAAAAGATCAGGTCCAGTAGGATCACCCTGATGTGGTTCTTACCACTAAAAGCTGAAGTGTTTGTCCAACTCTGAAAAATCATAGCTGGATTCTCTAATCCCGACATTTGGACGCCAAAGATGTTAGCGAAGTGTTCCCAAACCCATTTCGCTTTGTCGCTGGTAATAAATAGATGTTGCACGATTTCCAACATCGAGCAGCATTGACATTTGGACTGGAAGACCATACCCTTACGATGCAATCTCTCGTCCACGGGAATCCAATCATAAATGAATCTCCACAGAAAAATCGTGATACTCGGGGTTAGATTAGCTGTCCAAATGAGCTTCATTAGAGGCATAACATTCCTTTTCTCCCTAATATAATTCCAAGCCGATTTTACAGTGAAGTTGCCACAGAACTTTTCATCCAGGATGGGGAGTCCGCTGCCACCGTATCAAACAGAATCTGCTCAATCATAGTAGCTGTCTCCTGTCCGACTACAGCGTTTAGAATATTAACATCCTAAGTTCCATTTAGCCAGAAGTCTCTCACCTTCAAAGAGCTCAAATTCTCGTCACTAATGTTGTACACTTATGAAATAGGGAACCTACAAGTCCATACAAGTCAATCACCATTCACGCATTGTTTACGTACACAATATTCAAACGCATAAGTCATCAACTACTCACGACAATGCAACACCACTGAGAGAAAATGATAGACAAACTCGTTCGAGCATGTCTCGAATGGCACGATAATATTTAAAAAGGGACACCGAGAAAATGGACAATGAGCGCATGGGCGCGAGTTAGGCGAAAATTGCAATTCGGTATACCAAGTTACCCAAATTCTTCGCACTTTTGGTACTATTTTTTTTCCGGTGGAAAAAGTATCCCTTAACTCACAAAGTTAGCAATTTAATGCATAATTTCACCGAAATCTTACTGTTGTCACCGAAAAAGGCCACATGTGCTTGAAATTGTGCTTACGTGGCTTTTTTTGGAAAAAATAATTATCTAAAATAATGACAAGTAGGATTAAAATTAGGAGGGAATATATCTCTCCAAAATCTGTCAATTCATAACAAGTTTTTTCTTGAATATAAATGGCTGATATTTCCCTTTTACGAACCCTAATTCTTGCGTCCAGTACCAATGCGAAAGGATGGATTCATCTAGTTCTAACACCAAGCTCCAATTTCGACCACAATGCTTCCTTCCAAGCTAATCGCCAAATGCTTTGCTATTGCGGAAGAGGGGTGGTGATGAGGATGTCGTTCAAGCCAGATAACCCGGGTAACCTTCTTCTTATTACGAGCATTTGCTCCATAATTTTGTACTTTGAAACTTGAAAATGTATGCATTTTCTCCCTCAAATTTTAATGAGCCCATGCTCATCCAACTTTTTGCAGAAATGCAAGTTCTTCCGGTTGGTTGATATGCTAATGTGCAAGAGATTTAAGGCTATTATACCTAGGCTTTTGAAAAAGATCAACAAACTTAAAGCTGAAATTGAGAGTGTGGAGATTAAGTTGAAGAGAATTGGGATCCTTGAAACTGAAATTGAAGGCATGGAGAAGAAATTTTCTAAAATTGAAGTGCTGGAAAGTGAACTTCTGGTCAGGGATGAAATTGTGACAAAGTTCAAAAAGTGGTTGTTTTTAACCACAATATGTTGCATTTATGTGTTTTTCTTGTTTTCTATGTTATAAACATTCAATCCGTTGTAGTGTATGCTTGTGCACTTTTTTTGTGCTTTTTAGTGGAATAGTACTTGTGCAAATTGTTTGTTATATTGCATAAATTGTTTGTTAAATCGTTCATATACCATCCTAAAACATAAATGGTTTGTTAAATTTATGTTACCAAACAGAGAGATACAAAAATCAACCTTTACGAAACAAAAGCATTTCCATTATATTGCCTAAAATGGTTGGTTACTAACAAATACCAAGATACATACAGTCCATTCATAACAAACTATGACCAATTCAATTGTTCAATTAACCTAAACATAAAGATACTAAAAGGCAAACAACCAACAGGTTTATGTCAACATACATACTAATACTAACAAAAGCATCAAACAACAAATTTCAATATTTTTTAAGCTAAATCACGAAAGCATTGAGAACACCTCTTATTTGACTGTTGTCCCAGATAAATCCAAAAACTTCTTACCACCTTTTACAACAATAGTTTTGTTGTTCATTGGTCCAGAAACGCTTTGTTGAGAAAGTTAAAAATCCTGTTCATTCATTGTTGGGGGCACTCTCATTCTCACATGCCTCAAGCCTAAGGCCTTCTTCCTCCTCTTAGCAACATAAAACCTACCCATATTTGTAATTTCTTCAACTGTGATCGTGTTCTTTCCATCTGAGGATTCCCCATTTTTAGCTGCTCAAACATTGAAGGACTCTGTGTTGTTGGCTTATCTAGGATAGTGTAGTTTGGAATGTCACTAAAAAGTTCTTGACTTTCTAAATCTTGTTGTCCCTCATTCACAAACTCTTGAGGCAATGGTGGCAGAATGTCCTGAATCATCTGCATAGTAAAAATAAAAAGGTTATCAAAAGGAAGAAATCATATTATTACTTAAAAACTAGTTATACTAACCTCATTTTCAGCCTTTGTGCTTTGGGGTTACTCCACTGCATCTGGATTGATATCATTATCTCCATATGCTTGAGAACTTTGTCCCACCTCCTGCAATAATGATATCAATACAAGTTACTAACAATTATATTACTAAAATTAGACTTACAGATTTTGACTAAAAACTTGACTGTTTAAAAATTACACATACTGCAAAACCTCTCCTCTTCAACCTCTCCAGTTTTTCCTTAGCACTATCAGACAGTTCTGGACAAATTAGTGCATTGTGTCTAGGCTGACCACAATGACCACAGAGGATAGTTTTTTGAAACCTTCTTAATTTCCTGATAATGGGCCCATTTTTCTTGGACTTCCCTTTCCTTTCTAATTCACCAATACCCCTCCTCCTAAGTTTAGCTGGTCTACCAGCCTTTCTTCCGAAATTTAGTAGTAGAGGTGTTGGAAAAATGGGTTCAAAACGCAATGGAAATTTAAAAATATTTCCTACAAGGATCGTTGGTTTGCAATTTTTATTCGAAACTCAAGAGAAAGTTTCTTAGTAACTTACTTTACTAGAAGTTTTCTTGAAAGGTTTTGCGCCGCCCTCATACGTTCTTCATGCGGTAATGAATTTTCCCATTTCACGATCGGTTCTTTTCTTCGAAACTCCAAAGTAGAAGCGTTTTATAATATATCCACACCAGTCCTAGATTCAAATCAGATTAGTGAGTATGCTAGTACTATATCTATGTATTTAAAAAAATGAGAAACGAGAAATAGAGAGCTAGAAATTTCTCCCGTTAAAACCCAATTTATGTGTGGAATAATTCACGCTTGAACTCCAAAGAAAAAGACTCTATCTTTTCTACAGGTTAGAGTTGAGAGAGTTTTTCTTTTCTTTTTTACTGAATAGAGAATGACATTTCATGAATGTCGCTCTAAGAGAATGAGAGAAAACTCTTTTCTTCTATCTCACAAGAAATAACGATCTTTTTTTTTTTCATATAAAAAAAAGAGTCTTATCTCTTCTTAAATTACGTAATGAAATAATATGATATAACAAATTAATAATCATATTATTAATTAATATAATTATCCTAACTACTTTAGGATATTATCTCATAATTATTTATTTCATAAATAAATAACTTTTGACTTTATCCATCAATATTTTATGATATTATCCTTTTATTTATTTCATAAATAAATATTTTATGTGTAACGCCCCAGTTTTTTCAGCAAGTCAGGTACGCGCGCCACGCGTGTGAGTTTTGAGATTTAGAATTATTTAATTCCTTTTCATTATTAGTTGCACGATTTAATTTATTTTAGTTCATATACTTGTGATTATGTGAATCTATATTTCTAACTTCATGAACTTAATTACGAAAGTTGTGTATTTAATTTCCTGAACGTGATTTATATGTCTAAATTATTTCTAATTGAGAATTATATGTATAATTGGTTCTAATTGCAATGTTTTTTAAATCTCGTGGACTTAATTGATTAATTGATAAGGACTTACTTGTAACATCTATAAATTGGTTACCACATAGCATGAACTTAAATTCCTTGGGGACCAAGTTGCAATTTCCCTTTTCTTTCCCCTTTTCTTCCACAACATATCATATACATACACATATACATGCCTTTTCTTCATTTTTCTTCCATGAGACAAAGCAAGAACAATCCATCTCTCTCCCTCCAATTTCGATCCAAGCCAAGCAAGGAGAAGGTCAAGAATTCTTCCATTTTCTCCAAGAGAATCATCACACAACTTCATCTTTACCTTTCCATTTCCATCTTCTTCAATAAGGTGAGCTATATGTATATATATGTGATGAATTTGAATATAAGTTAGGTTTTGATTCTTTTGGTTTCCTTGAGGTTATATGATGATCTTGAATTAGTTTTCATACATTTATAACTTGAATTCATGAGGTTTGAAGCATGAATGATCACTTGACTTCCTATTGGTTTCATGAATGATTTCTATGATCTAAGCATGCTATATTGGCTTGAATGTGACTTAAATGATATATATGAGTTACATGCATGATATGTGATTGCTTTTGGTGTGTTTGATGCCTTGGTGTGGTGTGAAATTGATTTGGGAGCCAATTTCCATGAATCCTCGATTTTTCCCCTGTTTATTTTTTGGACAGAGCCTTTCCAAACGCCCGTTTAGTCCCCCAATTCATTTCCAAAATGCCTGTTTGGACCCCCCCCCCCCCCCAATTTTGACCCAAGAGCTTCAAAACGTCCATTTCTGCTTTCAGACTAATTTTCAAATGGACGTTTACCCCCTCAAACGTGCTCCGATTGACCTGATTTTTAAACCACAGAAACTTTTTGAAGTCTAGAGTATTCTCCAGTTGGAATCGCATCAAAATATTTTATGGTTTGTGAGTTATAACCATTTCAATTTTGTGTTGCCACTTTACCGGAAATCTGCATTCACTCAACTTCGAGCTTACACCATTTCCTCCTCGCTTTGAATCAGAATACGAGCCATATATCATCGGAAATCTCTATTTGTCTAGTTTCATACCCAATAAAAAAAAACTCAATTTCAACTTCTAGAACTCGAGATATTCCAGTTTCCTACAGCTTGTACATTTCCGAAAATTGTCAGTATTTGCTAAACTTTGCCAAAACTCCTCTTCTTGTGTTCCTTTTACTTCTTTGGCTTCCGTATGTAACTTATATGAATTGTATGCTTGCTTAATTGATAATTATACTGTTATTTGACACTCCTTGGTCCTTACTTGCTTAAACTTAATTGTTTGACTCCGTGATTTATATGAAATGAATTCGTATGATTGAATGCCACGAATAAGTGATCTCCGTGAGAATTATTGCATTCTTATATATGCTATACAGGATATCTAGGGTAATGGCTTGAATATTATTTAATGATTAATTGTTCATCATGTTATGAATTCATATCATCTCATAATATGTCACAACACTTTATGAACATTGTCGTGCGTCATATTTGGTATCATCATTGAGTCTCCTCTCATGAGCAGACACTGTTTTCTTTCTTGTACAGTTCTTCTCCAGGGTGGAGATACCCCGATTTCATAGGCTTTCTTGTACAGCTATCTTGTTCCGTCTCTTGTCAGGTGAGGGTATTTTCGTTCTAGATACGAATTAAACCCTAAAACCTGCATAAATAAGTTTTGGCCTAAAAACATATATCTATATATATTGATTTCAAACATTTAATCGAGTAAACTTTTATTGAAATTGAAATTATTGTTATTGTTATTTACTGGTCCTTCCTATTTTGGCGAGATATTGTGCTGCACATTGATTATGGGCCCTGGGACTTGTGAATTGAGCGAGCCAGGGAGGTATCGGGCCGACGGTGAACTCTTGCACAGTCCACATTGTTGGGATGACCCCTGAATCCACTAGGACCCTTGGTGGATAAAGGAGTTTCGGGCATAGGGGTCATGTTCCTGATGCTCAATGAGATTGGATGGCCGAGGGCTAGCTACCCTTACCATCACCCGGACGAAAAAGGAGATCGTGCGGGAACCCCGGTTACCTGGATAGCCCCATGGATTAGTGTATTGATTGCATTGAGTGATTGCACTGGACTTTATTAATTGCATTGTCCTGTATTAATTGCATTGCATGCTCGCCTTTGAAGCTAAAACCTAATCATTGTACACTGTAGGAGTTTGGTTGGAGATTGTGCACGCTCACTCGCCGAGCCACTGATAGCCTGAACTTGTAAATAAATTGTAAAATTGATAGTTGTAAAGCCCGAGCTTAGAGTAATTGATTTCTTGCCTCAAGGGAACTACTTTACCTAAAGTTTTGCTCGGGATTTACAACTTGAATGTGCATGTTTCTATTTATACGTATACCTCCTGCTCACTCAGTCTTCTAGAGACTGATCCCTCTTTCCTTTCCTTCAAGTTTCTTTTACCTGTTGTTGCTAGACGGGAGTCGTGTCTTTGTTCGAGTCCTGCACTGGTACACTCACTGCATATTGTATTTATCTATTGTATTGGTTTATTTATTGGACCGATGTGCCATTTATTGAATTGGAATAATTCGGGACAGGTTAGGACAGGATCCTGGATCTAGTTAAACCCGTTTTATGTTATTGTGTTGGATTGTTTCGGGATAGGTTAGGACAGGTTATTGGATTAGTGGAACCCGTACTTAATTTCTTGTTGAAATTGCGTTTACCTTGTTGATTGCGAATGAATGACTGTCTTGCTTCCGCATTTTTGTTACTAATGAGTGTTCCAGGGTTAGGGAAGCCTAGCCAGGACTGTCTTTTCATTGTCTTCCGTTCGCTGTGAGTTTAGTTTATGTATGGATTATTCCATTTCATATGTGGACCGAGTCATAATGCAAGGGATGTGGCGCTCCCGTCTCGGATGCTACATTATGATATTATCCTTTTATTTATTTGATAGATAAATAGTTAAGAAAATAACCACATGACATTGTCTTTATATTTATTTCATAAATAAATATTTATGATAATAACAACTTGATTTTATTTTTGTATTTATTTCATAAATAAATACTTATGATAATAACAACTTGATATTATTTCACTTATTTATTTCATAAATAAACAAGTCTTGATATTATCTTCTCACTAATTTCTTAAATAACGTAAGATAATATATTCTCCTTTATTTCTCAAGTAAGGATGATAATATCCTTCATTTATTTCTCAAATAAATAAAGTAAGATAAAGTGATGTTTATTTCATAAATAAATAATGTCAATTTCCAATTAATAATTAAGATATAATTAATTATTCATTGGGCTTCTTTATTCCGGATTGGGCTTTAGAATTAATTCTCTAATTAATTCTACTGACCCTTCATAATTACTTCTCCAATTAATTATATTTGGGTTTTACAATTAATTCTCCAATTAATTGTACTTGGGTTTTATAATTAATTCTCTAATTACTTATATTCGGGCTTTATAATTAATTAACATATGGTCCAATTTCTCAATTAGACCACGTGCCCAAACTTGTTCACGTGCCACACGTGTACGTTACACATGTGGTCTTGTTTCGATCAATTATTTGATCTTTCCAACAATACCAATTGAACCTAGCATTTGTGTATGACCCTCTATGTTCATTATTCAGTTAGCAGTAAGCCTAATTAATTAATACACTTATTAATCAATTAGCTCACAAATCACACAATCGTAGTCTAGCAACAGGTGTGTGACCCCTACCCGAACAACGAATAAAATCGAAAGAGCCTTTCAGTCAAGATACAATCCTTCTACTATTCCATCTCTCGATAAGACCTAGGGCATGGGAATAATGAGAGTCTCATTAATCTTGATCTTAAAGCTAAGTTTGTTTCATATCCATTTGATTTCAATCCAAGAAATACAGATATCTTGATCCAATACCTCGTCCGAGGTTTTTAGGATGGTATATGAACGACTTATGCAATAAGAGATCCTCTTGCCTTAAGCAAGTGTAAGTCCTTTATTGATCCTCACATCCTGATAACTCGTTAATTGGTCATCTTTATGATTGGATTATACCCTCTAATTACGCTTGAATTGATATTATCTTGAAAGGAATTGATACTTTATTGTTTTAATTGTAGATTCGGGGCTTTGAGACGAAATTGAGCTTATTCGGTCAATTTATGAAGAAAACCAACACAATTAGGCGGACCCACATGAATACTCGAGACCTTCCGCGTTGGAGTCTGGATGCGTGACACAACTTTTTGATAAATTGAGTTAAGTGGATGGATTTAATTGGAGAAGTCCCAATATGCTTTGCATTTGTGGTTGCATGCACGGAACTAATAAAGCCCAATTTGCTTGGCTTGATGTGATTAGTGGGTTGCACTTGTATTATGGGAATTAATTTGACAAGGCCCAATTTGTTGGGAAGTGTTATGGGCTGCGGGAAGTGTTTGGAATGTATTTGTTGATATTGGGCTTCTACTTTCTAAGGTTAATGATGGGCTAGCAACATATTTGGAATTCAATTGAAATTTATGGTGTTTGATCTTTGCATGCATTTACGTGGGAATGGAATTAAAGGAAAAGTGGGCTACATGTGTGGATTTAATTAATGGAGCCTAATTTGCTTTGTTGGGCCATGGATTTAAGTAATTGGAGAGGCTCATGAAGCTTTGTGGTGGCCTTTACATTTCGGAATTCAATGTGAGGAGGCCCTTATGTGTTGATTTTTGGGGCTGCAAGTTGTGGACTTAGGAATGGGCTGACAGAATTTTGGGAATTTATGGAGAGGCCCAGGTTGTGATTAATTCTTGGAGAGCAAGAATTATAATCCCACTTTGATTCGGAAGCCTAGGAACAGATATATATTTACACGCATGGCAGCAGCTTGGGGTGATATCACGTAACAAATTGGAAGGCAACTTTTGGGGGCGTGACATTCTTGGAGCAGGACAACATCACAGTTCTTCTTTAGTTTAATTCTTTCGTTTTTGTTTTTAGTTTATTTAATTATGTTAAAGAATTTCTTTAGTATTATTTTGATGGATTTTAGTAGCTAAGTTTTTAATTATCTAGCTAGGGATTAAGATTCGATTTTGGATATTGTGAGACCTAAACGTTTTTACTAATTCATGTTTATTCAGGCATTTATCTTATCTCCGTGTTTCGTGTTTATTGTGATTAGGCAATTTCGGGATAGTGCACGATCTCTAGGTTGTTTAATTTGCATATAGCCATTCATGATGCTTGAAGCGCAGTAAAGTTGATTGATAAATTGTGGTAAATTAGTGGCAGGGTCTTAGCGATAACATTCCTCGTTCACTAAGGGATTTGATAATCTAATTTAAATCTTGCGTGTGTCACGACTTGGTTAATTAGGATTGGTGTTTTTATAATTCTTAATGCTGCGAATTCATTAAATCCTGTCGAGTGTCTCTAGGGGTTGTGAATTTGTTAGGGAAGATAACTGTCGAGTGTCTCTAGGTTATCCGATAAATTAAGTAAAAACGAGGTTGAGTCGAGTGTCTCTATCAACTATAGCCAATCTGTCTTAATAACTTGAATTTATCCTTGAGTCAATGATCAATATAACAATTCGAATCGAATATCCCTGGCTAGGTAATTTTTCCTCTGATTGATTTAATCCTACGTGATTTTGCTTGATAATTTTAATTAGTTTTTAATTCTTGTTATTTTATTTTAATTGCATACTTAGTTAGAATAATTCAAAACCCCCCTTTTAATTGTTACTTTTCGTGAATTACTTGGAATTGTTAGAAATAAGTCAACCAGTCTCCGTGGATCGACCCTGTTTATGCTATACTCCGTTTAGTTGTGAATAGGTTTATATTTATTTTTGACGGATTCGACACCTGTCAAATTTTGGCGCCGTTGCCGGGGACTGTGTTTTTAATCGATTTTATTTCTTTTCATGAACAGGAGTATTCGCGGGAAGGACGAAACAATCTACAATCCAGAAATCGAGAAAACTGCTCGGAAATTAAGGCAACAAACTCAATCATGCAAGAAACAAGCTGAGACATCAGGTTTGGTCAAGGAGATTGAATCAGGGACTGAATCGGACAGTTCGAGCGAAGGAAAGCCTGACTTGACCGTTAAGCGTGACCACGCCTTAAGCTCCAGCCGCGACAGAGAGCCAGAAATTAAAGTCCAGCCTAAGCCATGGGTGGAACCACCCCCGTTTCCAGAGCGCCTGATCCAAGCAAGAAAACAAAAGGAGGAACAAGGCATTCTTGATACTTTCCGAAAGGTTGAAGTCAACATTCCTTTATTAGATGTCATTCAACAAATTCCACGCTATGCGAAGTTTCTTAAAGAGCTCTGCACCAACAAACGGAAACTAAAAGGTAATGAAAGGGTGAGTGTTGGAGAAAATGTCTCCGCGGTTTTACAAAAGAAATTACCACCGAAATGCAGAGACCAAGGTATGTTTTCAATTCCGTGTAAAATAGGCAACCTTGGTATTAAGAAAGCTATGTGTGATTTGGGTGCGTCGATTAATATTATGCCTCTATCTGTTTATAATGCTCTTAATCTTGGTCCCTTGAGAGGTACAGGTATTATAATCCAGCTTGCTGATCGATCCATAGTGTACCCGGAAGGAGTGTTGGAGGATGTGCTCGTACAAGTCAACGATTTGGCTTTTCCTGCTGACTTTTTCGTGCTAGATATGGAGGATGATAAATCCTCTAAGCCTTCTGATATTTTGCTTGGTCGCCCATTTTTAAGCACTGCTAGAGCCAAAATAGACGTTTATAATGGATTGTTAACTCTTGAATTTGACGGTGACATTGTTAAATTTAATGTTTACGATGCTATGAAACATCCTGATAAATTGTCTAGTGTGTTTTGTGTTGATGTGATTGAAAACCCAAGTATTGAAATTCTTGAGCCTAACAACGTGGAAAAGCTAAGTTTTGAACCTCTTCAAAATTTGGTAGTTGAAAATTTTGAGAGTAAGCCGAAACATGTTGGTTTGCATGATGATATCTATGATATGGTTATTCCATTAGAGTATCTAAGTATAAAGGCTTCGAATTTGAAACTACTTGATAACTTAGCTAAACTGAATTCTTTCGTTTTGCAGACACCTATTGTGGGACTCAAGAATTTTTTGGATAATCTAAGATATACCTTCAAGGGAGGAGGAAAATTTGCAGATTCAAAGCCTACACGAGCTGAATTTCTGGAGGAGCAGTTTTTCAAGACACGTGACTGTAAGACGTGGCCACGCTCTAAGGTCACGCGCTGGTATGCTGATATTATTGATTATTTAACTACTACCTTCCTCAGATCTCATGTCTTTTTCGAGTTCAGGAATCTTAGTGATCATGGTAAACATTTCTATAAGTGGTTGACGGAGTCTTTGATGAGAACGTATCAAGCCACTTTGCGAGTCTCTTCAAGTTACCATCCCCAATCTAGAGGCCGCAATGGACTAGAAGATTCATCTCCACACAGTCGAGGGGATTTGTATGGAGGGTGTACCTCCATTTGAGTAGCACTTTAACAAATCTTGTCGAGCCTAAGACATAAAACAAGGGCGCTATTGGGAGGCAACCCAAGTTTTGGCGGTTTAGGCCCCTTTTTCTTCCCTCAGTTTCTTTTTCTTTTGTTTTTTTCGGTTCTCGTGGTGTTTGTGTTGATTTTCTGCCCTTTTCTATCTTGCAGGAGCGTGTAACTTGGCCCAGATAGTGCAGATATGCTGCTGATAATTGCTGTCAATTTTCTGCTAACATGACCCTTGAACGTGACCATGCCTAACACTCACGCCACTTTCAGAATTTCAAATTAAATGGGAAATTTACATGCCCAGACGCCCTACCTCCCCAACCTGAACTTCAGGGACGTCCTCTTTACTCTAGATCTTGATTATTTTTAATGCCTTGAGGACAATGCATGATTTAAGTGTGGGGGGATTAGGTCCACTAGTGCTAGAACTGAAAATTTTTTGAAATTTTTGTTTTTGTGGCTGAAATTGTGATTTTACTTCGAACTTGAGGATGTTGATAATTGTGAAAATATTTCCCCCATTTTGAATGCTTTCTATTAAGTTTGATTGTTGAATTTTGCTAGAACGAGTTAGGCTTGTTAAATGCATGAAATTTGTGTGAAATTTGATGAATTAGTATAATCTTATACCCTCATTTCTTGCGCACCATTGAACGAATTAATTTGCTTTGCTTAGATAGAGAAGTCTGTGTTTTTCAAATAGGTCTAAAAGTTGATTAGAATGCATCTTAGCTTCCTTCGAGGCGAAATTTTTAGTTAATGATTGACTTGGGAAGTGACTTAGGCGATCGTTGTCGGTCGTAAGCCTTTTCTTGATCTTTTCACAAATAAAATTATCCCGTTTGACCCCGCTGAGCCTGAATGTTGTGCAAAATTTCTTTTTAGCCACGTTACAAGCCGATGCACAACATTATTTTCCTACCCTACTTTGAATCACACCTTGCTTGCTCATTTTGGGTACAAATTTTTAGATGTCTTTAGACTCCCTTTATCCTTGGTGCTGAAAAAAAAAGTTCAGAGATTGTGCAATGTTGAAAATGAAGAAAAAGAGTGAGAAGAAGGAAAAGAAGTCGAAAGAAAGAAAAAAAAATGAGCAGGAAAAAAAATGCAAAAAAAAGAAAAAAAGAAAGTAAGAGTGTGTTTTGAATACCAAAAGTTCGATGAGTGAAAAAGGGGGGAAATTAATTAGTTGCAAGGCAAAATAAGGGAGTCCAGTAGATGAAAAGGGAAATACTACGGGTCTTTATGAAAATGTGTAAGCTTGGTGTGTTAGCCACTAAATTCCAAAATTTCCCAACCTTTACCCCAAGCCTTACATTACAAGCTCGAAAGACCTATCGATCTCGAGTCATGAGTTAACTACATTAGTGGAGATTGGAGTGAAGGATGCATTCGGAGTTGATAATTGGAACTTAGGCGAAAACCATAGACTAATCAATCTAGTCTTTGTACATTCTTTCGTTCAATTCACACTACACTACACGAGGGTATGTTATTTATACTAATTTGTTGAGTTTTGTGCAATTAAGTAGTGTGTTGATGAGCTAGACTTATTTAGGCGAGAATTCGATGATTGCCTTTGTGATTGTGTTTGATGGGTGGTATTGTTTCCATTTAATTTTCATGATTCCTCGAGGACGAGTAATGGGCAAGTGTGGGGGGATTTGATAACTCGTTAATTGGTCATCTTTATGATTGGATTATACCCTCTAATTACGCTTGAATTGATATTATCTTGAAAGGAATTGATACTTTATTGTTTTAATTGTAGATTCGGGGCTTTGAGACGAAATTGAGCTTATTCGGTCAATTTATGAAGAAAACCAACACAATTAGGCGGACCCACATGAATACTCGAGACCTTCCGCGTTGGAGTCTGGATGCGTGACACAACTTTTTGATAAATTGAGTTAAGTGGATGGATTTAATTGGAGAAGTCCCAATATGCTTTGCATTTGTGGTTGCATGCACGGAACTAATAAAGCCCAATTTGCTTGGCTTGATGTGATTAGTGGGTTGCACTTGTATTATGGGAATTAATTTGACAAGGCCCAATTTGTTGGGAAGTGTTATGGGCTGCGGGAAGTGTTTGGAATGTATTTGTTGATATTGGGCTTCTACTTTCTAAGGTTAATGATGGGCTAGCAACATATTTGGAATTCAATTGAAATTTATGGTGTTTGATCTTTGCATGCATTTACGTGGGAATGGAATTAAAGGAAAAGTGGGCTACATGTGTGGATTTAATTAATGGAGCCTAATTTGCTTTGTTGGGCCATGGATTTAAGTAATTGGAGAGGCTCATGAAGCTTTGTGGTGGCCTTTACATTTCGGAATTCAATGTGAGGAGGCCCTTATGTGTTGATTTTTGGGGCTGCAAGTTGTGGACTTAGGAATGGGCTGACAGAATTTTGGGAATTTATGGAGAGGCCCAGGTTGTGATTAATTCTTGGAGAGCAAGAATTATAATCCCACTTTGATTCGGAAGCCTAGGAACAGATATATATTTACACGCATGGCAGCAGCTTGGGGTGATATCACGTAACAAATTGGAAGGCAACTTTTGGGGGCGTGACATTCTTGGAGCAGGACAACATCACAGTTCTTCTTTAGTTTAATTCTTTCGTTTTTGTTTTTAGTTTATTTAATTATGTTAAAGAATTTCTTTAGTATTATTTTGATGGATTTTAGTAGCTAAGTTTTTAATTATCTAGCTAGGGATTAAGATTCGATTTTGGATATTGTGAGACCTAAACGTTTTTACTAATTCATGTTTATTCAGGCATTTATCTTATCTCCGTGTTTCGTGTTTATTGTGATTAGGCAATTTCGGGATAGTGCACGATCTCTAGGTTGTTTAATTTGCATATAGCCATTCATGATGCTTGAAGTGCAGTAAAGTTGATTGATAAATTGTGGTAAATTAGTGGCAGGGTCTTAGCGATAACATTCCTCGTTCACTAAGGGATTTGATAATCTAATTTAAATCTTGCGTGTGTCACGACTTGGTTAATTAGGATTGGTGTTTTTATAATTCTTAATGCTGCGAATTCATTAAATCCTGTCGAGTGTCTCTAGGGGTTGTGAATTTGTTAAGGAAGATAACTGTCGAGTGTCTCTAGGTTATCCGATAAATTAAGTAAAAACGAGGTTGAGTCGAGTGTCTCTATCAACTATAGCCAATCTGTCTTAATAACTTGAATTTATCCTTGAGTCAATGATCAATATAACAATTCGAATCGAATATCCCTGGCTAGGTAATTTTTCCTCTGATTGATTTAATCCTACGTGATTTTGCTTGATAATTTTAATTAGTTTTTAATTCTTGTTATTTTATTTTAATTGCATACTTAGTTAGAATAATTCAAAACCCCCCTTTTAATTGTTACTTTTCGTGAATTACTTGGAATTGTTAGAAATAAGTCAACCAGTCTCCGTGGATCGACCCTGTTTATGCTATACTCCGTTTAGTTGTGAATAGGTTTATATTTATTTTTGACGGATTCGACACCTGTCACATCCCTACACGTAGCACTTTTGTAACCCCAACATAAGTCATAATTCAGGTGTATCGAGCGACACCCTTTTAGACAAATGTCTAAGACTACCTAGTTTGCTCACACGAGACATCAATGAAATCTCAAGTCAGAGGATTAATTACTCACGCCATTGACATGTGAGATGTTTCCTAATTTGAAAGTTTTCTCTTCTAGAAGTGGAAACTTCCTTTCCCATTTAGAAATCTTCTCAAGCGGGACATCTCGGTGTACTCATTCTCATAACGAGCACCCTCGTGTATTGTGTACGCATCAATGTATGCACTTTACACCCCATAAAACTTGGTGATCCATCTTAAGGACACAATCCCACAGGCAAGCATCAATCAAGCCTAATTGACACTCCCACTGTTCATTAGGCCCATCGACTTGGAGTAGTTTCTAATTCGGCTTGAGTTAAGGTTTGCTTCATGCGTCATTCACCTAATGACAAAGTCCCTAACAATAGGGTTGTACATGGCCGGGTACGGACGGATTTATAAGTAAAATTTCACCCAACCCGAAATATACAGGTTCACAAAAATGCAAACCGTAAATGCATAATAATTTTCTCAAATCGAGCGGTTCGGGTTGAGCGGGTAAGGTTTTATTACGGGCGAATTAGCAGTTTGATGAATTTTATGTATATATTTTATAAAAAAAAAAAATTATACTTACAATTTTAATTCAATAATAAAAAAATATATAAGGAGCATTTGAAATTATTCTAATTTATAACCTATTGCAACACTAACACATAATAATTTTTAAGTAAGCGAAAAATTAACAACAATATTATATTTATATTATTAAATGAAGAATATGATTTCATAAGTATAATGTTATATAACTTTCTAGTTTATTAAACAACATATGTAATATCAGTTTAACACATAAATATATTATATATACGTGTGTGTATGTATGTATGTATAATTTGTAAGATAAACGTATAATAATTGTCTTATACAACAACTATATATAAAATATAAATATGCATATAACGGGTTACGGTTTAGGTGGTTTTAAATTTTTAGATCCACCACCCGATCGAAAAATGGCGGGTTGCAATATTTTTCAACCACGGTTAAAATTTAAAGAATTTCAACCGATGGATTTTAGGCAGATTGGCTCGGTTCGGGTGGATTAAGCGGCTTAGGCGGGTTTATGTACAGCCCTACCTAACAACCTGATGGATTAAGGGAGTTCTAACACATGCGCACGTAATAGGAAACACACATAACACGCAATTGCACATAAAGAAGTATTTGTCTATGATTAATATCATACATCTATCAAACAAAGATTGTCTGTGATATAAGAAAAGTCCCAAAACGGATTACAATGAATCGGCTTTTTGGGGCACTATTCCCAATAAGAAGTGGTATGAAATTAGTTTTTCCCCATAATTGATTTTTGCTTAAAGACATCGCTATTTCAGCATATACCTTCCTGTAGGTACTCACATGATAACACTGTGCAACAAAGTCTTCCTCATCTAGCTTCTCATTATAAATAGCACTGAGATTGTGCTTGCAAGGGATCTCTGTTAGTTGCATCCAAATCCACAGCATACTGCGTACCATTATTGCATGGTATCTGGAAATGGGATCTTGAACCTTTAATTGGCTTACATCCACCAACCTTCTTTCCATGTCTCTAATGATCTTTGCAATTGTAGGACAAATCAATCCTAAGAAAACAAAGTATTATTACATTACATCAATCATAAGTAAATAATTATAAAAAATTAGAATTACTACTATCTATACCATCCCATTGCTCAACAGCCTCTCTATTCTTTTGAAAGGTCTTCATCAAATGTTCTCTGTAATTCAAACATAATCAGTAACTTAATATAATAACTTTAATAAAACTGAAAGACAAAATACAGTTAAATATTGCATACCTAATCCATTAAAGTATGGTAATAATTGGTTTGTCTCTTGCTTGGAGAATGGAACTGTTGAATGTTTCACAAGTGTTATTCAAAAGCATATCACACTTTGAATACTCCAGGAAGTGGCTTTTGGACCACTCATTAGGAGGTTTTTCCCTTAGCCAATTGGCTAATTCTAGAAATTGTGTTCTAATGAATCTTATAGCAGCCTTGAAGTCCCCAACTATTATTGATATTGCTGCTTTCCAAACTGCATTTGATAAAGATACACCTTTGTGGCCAGTACTTTGCATGTTAACAACCATATGCCTTACACAAAACCTATGTTAAGCTGCAGGAAACACTTCTAGAAGTGAAAAGATTAACCCCTTTCGCTTATCAGATATAAAGGTCGCTCCTTCACCATTTTGCAGCTCCAAATCAGATTTAAGCACAGTAAAAAATCAGGTTCAATTATCTTTCATTTCAAATGAAACTAATACATAGGGAATTGGAAAGTTGTTGTTGTTGTCAGGGTCCACTCCTACAACTGTAAGGAGAATTCCACCATGTGGACCTTTGAGATGACACTCATCCACTCCTATGATTAGCCTACAACTCTGGAATCCCACTTTAATTGCATGCAAATACACCTAAAATTTGAAACACCTTAACTCTCCATTCACATCATCGATCCCTAAAATCACCGTTGATCCAGAATTTGTTTTCCTTAGTTCCTCAGCATAATCCCATAGTTTGTAAATTGGAAGTTTGGATCACCTTGTACCATTTGCACTACTAATTGCTTAGCTCTGTAGGCCTGATCCCTAGTCACAGTAACACTGAGTTCATCCTCTACATCATCCTTGAACCCCTTAACATTTCTTTAGGGATCTGATTTGAACCATACAATATACTTCTCTATCAGCCAACTTGTTTTCATATTCTTAACATTGTATATCTCAGTATAAGTATGAGTTAAGCACACCCCTCTTATCACAAATGCTTACTCATTCTCATCAGTAGACTCGGTGACCTTTATTGCGTTCATTTTAAATGGACAACCTTTATTCCTAATAGAGCATCTTACATAAACCCTTTTGCTGTCAGACCTAGAAAATGGACGGGTCCCTCTAGTTTTTATTGCAACTGAATCGGCACTTTTTTTTTAATAGTGTTTTACTTTCAAACGTTTGTCACAAGTCAAACATAGGATCAAAAACATTGTTCTCATTGAAAGTAGGAAAACAATCTACCTCACCCTCATCATCAGACACTATGTTGAGATCTAAACCGTCATCTTCACTACCCACTATGTCCTCATTTTCACTTTTTTTATCAGTGTTCTCATTTTGCTCATTTTCATTACGACCGTCACTATCACCTACTTCAACACCAAATGATATATTATCATCAAATAAAGCATCATCATTATCAGAGGTTGATTGTGATTTTGGTGGTGATATAGCTATCATCATCATCTTCAGATAAAGAGTCAAGGACATTTTCCTCAAAATTAAGTCACTAAATTATTCCTTCACTAAGCTCTTTTGTTTCTACAGTAAAATTTGGTTCAATAACAGTTTTATCAACATAATCCTCCCAAATTTCATCATCTTCTAAATCATTGTTTTCAGATGGTTCATACATCTCATCATCTGCATCATCACTATCCAAATTAGCATCCTCATCCAAGTTAACATTCTCATCCAAATTATCATTCTTCTCTAAATTAACATTATGATCCTGATTAACATTCTCATCCAAATTAGCATGCTCAGATTCATTTTGATCATCTAGTACTCCAGGATACCTACGTACGTATTCAACAAGCCATTCTTCTGTGTTTTCTACTCTTCTAAAAAAATCTAGTGTAGACTCCTTTTTCCCCCCAATGTTATCTTCCCTATTCTCATTTGCAGCCTAACCTGTACACTAGGTTCAGCTTTATCAACAAATTTCTCAATAAATAGGCGATACTCCTTGTGTTTTTTCATATACTTCCTACCATATGTTTTAAAATCTTGATCGTTGCTTATTTTTGTATACCCGTTATTTACAGTAATAAAAACTTTAATTACACTCCTTACAGTAAATAAATCTTGCAAATATTCATCCAAACGCAGTAAATTAAATTTCTCAACGTCCACATAGTCAAGTTTTCGTACTTTTCCACCCACATACTGGCTACCATCAAATTTCCCATTGTACTAGATAGTCAATGTTACACTTGTTGAATCCGGATCTAAAAAGTAAGAAACACAACAAAAAATAAATATAAAGAATGAATAGGTGTTCTATTAAAGAGACACCAACAAGTGTAGCAGTATATTAACCCAGAATATAAAAAATTTTGCACCTTTACCAAAGCTACAACCCAATTAAAAAAAAAAAAAAAAATTCTTTCAAGAACTTAAGAGAGATCAATCAGACTTACGGTACATGGGTGGAGAGAGCCTAACCCATGCTTCAGACCTTAATCTCGCCATCTTCGCAACGTATTTTTCTCCAAAATCAAGCTGCTTCAATTCATTTGCAGAGCAAAAATGTGGTTTTTCATCTAGGGTTTTCGTAAATTGTTGGTTTATGAGCTTAGAAAATGTTTGAAGAAATTGAAGGGTCACCTCTTCTCCGGAACTGAAAAGTTTCAAAAGTTATTTTTTATCTGCAAATTAAAATTGTTTTTTGTATAAGCGTTTTCAATTTTTTTGTAAACCAAAAATTTGGATGCGGTTTTGACATGTAAGGAGGATTTGGGCCATGTAGGATGAAATATTCCACGTAGGCGAAGTAACAGTGACAGGTGTAAATTTAATGGGTTTTCCGGCGGGTTAAAACTATTCGGGTCGGATCATGCATTAAATTGCTAGTTTTGTGAATTAAGGGGTACTTTTTTCACCGGAAAAAAAATTAGTACCAAAAGTACGAATTTGGGTGACTTGATATACCAAAAATACAATTTCCTCCTCGAGTTAGCAACCTTCCATTGTTTAAATTCGCTTGCAACCCTCTGGAATGACGGACGTGGCCAATAAATATTTTTGGACGCCGAAACTTATAATCAATCTTTCGTCACTTAAATATGATTACTGACCACTTTTACTAATTCTATCCAAGCAATTACATGAAAATTCAAACTATAGATTGAACAATTACAGACAGTTTGCTAAATATTTCAATCGAAGTACAAACTACTACATTTTGATTAATCATTAAATACAATTCCAATTAATTTACTGTAGCATAAAACTAGAACGATTCACGGAATCTGATGAACCCACAATCACAAGGTTATTGTTGTTCACCTCTATATTACCGGTGAGGCAAAATCATATCATGATATCATATCACAAAGTTAATTAAAGGTTCTGTATTTGAATTCTTAAATATAAAAGCTACCACTCCCGTTGCTGACTGCTTTGACCTAGAAAATATTGTTAATGACATTAGACTTAGTGCTTCCTCCTTCTCTAGTTGTGGTTTTTTGTTTGTCTTCTGGTGGCTAATGTTGTGACTCGCGCATTAATTCGTAATGTGGCTCCGACCTGTAAAAGTGGTACTATTTTACCGTCTTTCCTTATTGATTTGGTCCTGGGCGATTGTGGTACTCTCTAATCTTTGTCCTCCTGAGTGAGGACCCCTTTTCCCAAAAGAAAAAGAAAGTATAAAATTATCATTGATAGAAAGAGATTTATACCTTGTGATTCAAACTGATTCAAATTCACAATGGGATATAGAATCAAAATTATAATTAAATATAATTACTAAGTTGTGTAACTTAGCAGTTCAGCGTTATGATAACTTAATCGAAGGTTTTGTGTTCAAGTCTCGGGGAACATAACTGTCACTAATAGGAAAAACTTTGCACTTATGTGACCAGCTAGGTGGTCCAATCCAACTCAAACTCAAATAAATGAGTTGAAAAAAACAAAAAAACAAAAACAAAGTGATTGTATATAGATAATTGTTATAGTGTCAATTAAAATATTAAAATTTGCGAAAGTGAACTAACATCTAGATAAATTAAAAACTAATATGAGTTCATAACACTATAAACTCCCACACATCTAGATGAGTTAAAAATTGAACCAGGATCAATTTGATAATATAATAACGATCATTCCCCTAATATTCAATAAATGCAAGATATCTTTATCGAAGTAAATTTTAAGATATCTGCTAAATAGAATCTCAAATTGGAAACACTCCTCATATCAGACTTAATTGTTATAAAAGAGTTTACCTCTTTCACATTCCTATCACATGTGGGGAATCAAATCACTAGTGGAGATTAAAATTTAAAGTTCATCAATCATATGCAATATCTTTTGTCATTTCAAATTTAACCAATATCAGTATGCATATGACAAAAATCAGATGTTTGAATCAAACAATAGTCAAATAAAATGCAAGATCAAATAATTTTAAATATTGCATACTGACACAAAACTGATAATTTTACACATATTTGGTGAAGATTTATGTTCAAGTTTGAATACAAGAACTTCATTTTACTCCCAAATATAAGAGTATAAACATAATTTATCCAAGTACTAAAAGTATATGTTGAATGTTACTCGCGTCAATTCGTTTGGAACTAGGCATGATATATAGAGTAACAATTTAAGGTGAAACTCAGTCAAATTCTTACAATCAATGCGGAATTTTAGAATTTGACATTTTCTTCAATATCATTATAGCTTCCACCCATTTATATCAAAAAAAAAAAAAACTTAACTCAACTATTTTAAAATCACTTTGAAAAATAATTTTCTTTATATCTCAAAAAAAGTATCTTGAACACAAGACTAAAATATTGAGTTAAAGTTGCCATTAGAGTACAGAAAAATCTCTAATTCATAATACAAGAAATATTGCTAAACAATTTGCACGAATAACACATAGTTAGAGAATATGCTTCACGAATCTAAAAGTTTAAGTAATCTAAGAACATAGAATATTAAGAAAGATTCTTGCTAATGTGACACAAGCATATTACTCTAGTAACTAAAAATTCATATTAGAAAAGAAATTCCTACATTCACCATACAAATAAAAATATCAAGTCTTTGACATTTTTCAAGAGCAACTTCATGCCTATAATTAAGGCCACAATTAACAATACATTGTGTCAAATTTTATATTTAGTCTTACAATTTTACTTGTTTCAAGTAAATTCTCATAGAGCCTAAAACCTATAGTAAATAGTATTATTCCAAATACCAAGGCAAGAAAACAAGCTCAACCAACGCGTATTAACCTATCATTTATGCTAATACGCAGTAAGTTTCTAATTACATGCACAATTTATATAAATGCAATGTAATTATGTAACAAGAACACTTATTTAAATTAAGGTGGAACCAACATAGCTTATTTATGAGAAAATTAACACTTGTCATGACGAACTCCCCTTTGGGCAGAGTTTATCACATAAAACATATTTTCTCCATATAAGAGCGGTACAAGAATATCCTAATTTTTGAAAAGTTGACTCCTTTGGGAGAACAAGTCCTCTAAATTAGTAAATTTCAGTCAATATGCTCTGCATCAATAGTTCAAAATATCTATGCATATAAACTCCATTTAAACAAGTGAGGATGTATAATGCATCATAAGAATTCCTCAATATTCATGTTATATATCTTGCACGTTTTAGTATAGGACACTTAATCACATAAGATTATATAATATACACATGATGGAGTTCAAGATATTATTGTTGTATAGACATGATGTATACAAAAAATTACGATTCAAGCTCATAGTAACAATATGGAAAAACATGAATGTAACATATTATGATCAACAGGCAATCAACAAGAATAAGCTTAGAAAATATAGCTTTATTCTTTAGAGAATCTAGAGTGTCATGACAAACTCCCTTTTGGGCAGAGTATGTCACACATAATAGGTCCCTCCGTGCAAAACGATATAGAAATACCTTAACATTCGAAAATCACTTCCTTTGCGAAACTAAATTTTCTTGATTGATTTACCCTATCATTATATCTTGCATAAATAAAATAAAATTATTATACATATCACACCCCCTCTGGGCAGGTAAGAATGCATAATAATTCATTCACTCGAAATATGCATGTTCCAAAGTTTACAAGTCAACATAAATAGAACACTTTGGTGTAACTATCTACTTAAGTTTAATAAATTAGGAACATAACCGAGTTCTAATAGATTGCCCAATTTGCACACACACGATATGTATGCAAACACTCCTACAAAATAAAGTACGAAAACTATGTACTTTTGGAAGTTATCTAAAACATAACATGTTGTATGCAAATTATTCCCAAGATCTTATTTATTTGAATACGCATGTAAAGTAGCCAGTCAAAATAAATTCGATTCCAACCAATATGATCAAATACGTGAATCTTATATCACATCACCTTTTACGAAAACTTAGTGAATAATGAACAATTTAATCCCAATATAATTGTCATTCAATATAAAATATTTGATCACATATATCTCAAATTGAACCGAACAAGAGCAAAAGGGACAACTAATCTTCCAAAGCATATTCTTCTTTGCATGAACTTAAGATGCTTAATATCAAATGCCAAGTCGGTTGAAAAATGCTGGACTTTCCATGCTATTATAAAACATATTATGTTGGTCCTTATAAGATATTGCCTTGACGAGATATAAGTGTAAGAGATATTGAAAATTTTCATAGACCGCACAATGAGTAAATTGGATGAAAATCGATAAAACTGATCCATAGTTTATTATCCCAATATAAATAGTTTATTATCCCAATATAACTATCAGATAATATCAAATATTTGACCATGGTGAGATTACTTAACAAAAATTCTAAATACTTTTATCAAACATATATATCACTTTCCAATATTTTCTAAGAACCTTGATGCCAGAATATGGAGACAACACCAATAACAAACCAAACAGTATATTTCAATGCACAAGATACCTTCTTCTTACGGTGGACCATAAAATAATTTAGTGACAATGTTGAACATTTTGTCCTTGGAATACTCAATACTGTAACTATACAACCATGCATATCATCATGTTCTCTTTAGATACAACTATGTCGTAGTTAAAAGATAGTTATTTTCCAACGAATTAGATTTCAAGTAAGAATCTAATTAATTGTGTATGAGTACAATTAGAGGAAGATTAGGATATTTAAGCCACTTGTATCCAACTAGCTTTCAATTTTATACTAGAATTAACTCCCTTTCAGTTGTCCAAACCAATAAATATTTGATCAAGAGACATTAACTTTCAAATTAGTCAAAGGTATAAAATTTATGTAATAATCACTTTGAACAAAATAAGTGAACAATACATAATTAATTATGTCACTGATCGATAAAAATCGTACAATTCAGAAGATATTAAAATTTAAACTCTTATTTCACAAGATATATATTATATATTAAATATTATAACAATACTTCAATATGCCCAAATTTTGTTTGGATAATCCGTAAATTAAAGAAAAAATCTACTAAAAAGGAAAATTCCAATAAAATATATTGGCTATGCACAAATGTCAACACAATGACTTCTCCATGAAATTCTAAATAATAAGTGTAGCTAGTTGCAGGTAATTTCTTAATACCAGTTAGAAAGCAATACGCGGTAGATTGTTTCAACTTTCAACACAATGATTTTCGTTAATTACACATTAATCAAGAGTCATGTAAATATGTATTAACCACCCTTTAACAAAATTTAGGTTTTAGAATAAAAGGATAAGTTAAATAACGAAATTTTAGAAATAGAAAACATCACCAAATCCTTCCATGGATTGGATCATATAGCACATCAATAAACATAATCAATCAACAGAGATAGAAATCACCGATAGCCAATCTAGAAGCAGAAAATCAAACACCCGACACACGGGAAAAAAATTAACACCACGGTAGTTGAACAATTGTGATCGATTTGGCTATAAGGTTCTAAATTCATATATGTTTGGCTTTGATACCAGTTGTAAGATATTTTCGCCAAGATCAACACCATGAATTTAGAACACCAAAACAATTGAAAGTATAATATACCGATATAATCGAGAGTACACATAGCTGAATTCCGTTGTATTAAATTAGATTATTACAGGTGTTGTTAGACAATTGCACGTGTTGTGATCGATTCCTTTGGCTCGATCTTCCTCTCCTTCTCTCACTATAGTTGACAGCTTAATGGGAAAGCAAATATAAAAAACGTGGAGTTGAGAGGGGACCTAGCCACAATATATAAAACCCTAGGAGCCCTCCCACCATGGGCTTTGTAGAGTGGGCCTACACCAACTGTCACACCACATCTACTAAAATCAAGCATTAGTGGCTAAATAAACAGGTCAGATAAGTCTTGTCTCATTAACCGTATTTATTTAGCCCATTTTATTTTAATACAGTCATCAATTAATAGAAGTCCAATAAAAAATATTCTTATAGAAAAACCCTAGAGGTAAGCTATAAGTAAGAGAAGCACGATAACATGACAGTGCCATTGTGCATTTGGTCCTTAAGGCCTTTGTTAATGTATTTTGGATGATATTTGACAACTTATACAAAGATGTAACCGTCAATTCCAAAGAGTGGTTTTTTTTCATATTTGAGTATTTAACTATATAATTACTAGTAGTAGGAAGAATTTCATAATTTAATAGTTTTGATCACCGCAATGATATATACAATATTGTTAAAAAATAGGATTTACACTTAGCTCCTTTATTTGGTATATTTAAAAAGAAGGAAAAATTGTTCAATTCATCCTGTCGAATAGTCCAACTTGCAATTTGTGCACATGATTTTGGGCTTTTGCAAATTTCATCCTATAATTTTTAATTTTATGAAATTATAGGACTATAGCTCACCGGAATTGGTGACGTGTCAACCAAAATGACACGTCATTGGACACGTGGTATTTTTTTGCCACATCAAAAGAAATTAAAAAAAAAATTCATATCAACACAATTTTAGTACATCTTCTTCTCCAGCAAGCCTGCCAGAGGGAGGCCGCCCATCAGCACCACCGCCGTGTTGCCGCTGCCGCCATTGCAACCATCACCACCTCTGTCCCCCAAGTCCCCCATGAACATGAATGACCCATGCGTTTCATTCTTGCACTTCATATGCATACCTTGCACTCATGAGCATTGCCAGGTGTCTTTTTGGTACATATTTGAGTCTAAGCCTCTATATTCTTATGTTTCAGAGCCTCTTCCGGAAGCCAACGAACCCGAGGTTTAGGTGGTTGTTTGCCCGTTTTGGCCCTTCTGCTTCTACTCTTTTGCTTCAAGGTGAGGTTTAGGAATTTTCTTTTAGTTATGAATCATATGGCCTACAATGTGATGTTTTCTCACCCCGTATGTGAATATATATATCTTATATATATATTTAAATACGTGTGCTTAAGCTATGAGTATGATCTTATGAATACGTTTCGAGTTTATGAAAATAGTATAAGTGTGAGCATATGTAAGCTTATGTTTTGAACTATTTTGTATGTTTATGTTTGGTATGAGCGAGATATGCCCTGAAAGATGGGAAGTTAGTATGAATTGGTATGTTGGGCCCCCGGAATTATGGGTAAGGAATGCCCGGGATGGCAAGGGCCGTCGGGTTTGACCTATGTATGATTCCCTTTGAAGTATTTACGCGCGACTCTTGGAAGTAGGAAAGGCATGGTACTTTGAGCCCTCGGTGGTTAACCAGGGAAGGCATAGTGTGGGTTCACTACCCCATATGTATTGGTATTGTAGGTAGAGAGAGTTTGATTCCCGAAACACAGTTAATATGGGGGATGGATTGGTATTTGTGATTTACGTATTTTTATGTTATGTTATAAGGAGTTGGGGAGGTCCGTACTTTCCGGACATTTGTTTATGTTTGTATTGATGGATTGTGAATCGAGATAGGATTTCTTTATGTATTATATGTTAAGTTTTGAAAATGTTTTGGTATGCAAAACCCTAGCCCAATTCATGATCATCCCTTTGATTTATGCTCTGTTATACTTATACGCGTGTGGGTGGGTGTTATCCCCTTCACTCAGTCGAGTTGTAGACTGACCCCTCTCTTTTCCCACCTTTAGCTGTAGGTCTGCTCGAGCAAGGCAGAGAAGTGCGTCTTCGAGTCGTACTTAGCGGTCTAGGTCGAGTCTGCACATATAATTACAACTTTTGGGATATTATGACATGTGTATGAATTGTATAAGTTTGGATTTGTATTTTTGGAGGATTTATGTATACTTGACCTTATTTTTTGGGTCGTGTGACCCTTATTAATATGTTAGTATGCATTTGCTGAGCTCTTTATGGATCCAGTATGTTGCTTCCGCATATTTGATCTACTGTTTTGCGCGCTCTGTCCGTGTGTTAGCCCCGCTTAGCCTAGTGTGCGCGTGTAGGTCCCCGTTCGCTTAGACTTGGGCTCATGTATGGAGGTCCATTTCGTATGTGGATTCGGGTCTGGGTACGGGGGATGTGGTGACCCGGCTTTGTGGGTGCTACACTGTGTATATGTATATTTTTTAATTTTTTTTTAAAATGGCACATGTCCAGTGATGTGTCGTTCCGGTTGACATGTCACCAATTCCGGCCAGCCATTGTCCTATAATTTAATCAAATTAAAAATTGTAGGATGAGATTTACAAAAGCCCAAAATTATGTCCACAAATTGCAAGTTAGATCATTCGGCAGGATGAATTGAACAATTTTCCCTTAAAAAGAAACAATATTTGCGGTATTAAAAAAATTACCTTAATTTAGCTACAAAATATGAAAGATAAATGAATAAGTTATCGAGATTATATTTCAGACTTCAGATAAAATAAATTATAGCCACCATCCAATGTTTGTGTGGTTTAATTAAGTTAGAGTGTTTACCAGGCTAAAATAAACTATAACCCATCTATTCATATATGTATATGTTTGTCTATTAAAAAAACAAAATTTTTGAAAATTGCTTTATTAATAGAGGGTTTTTCTCTTATCTCTCTAGAAGTCGTCTCCTCTTCTTAGATATCTCTTATATTTAGGTTTTTGTTTTGTTTTTCAACGAGATCCAAATCTCTTTTTCTTTTTGGTTGTTTCTTTTTTTGAGATCTGGATCTCTTTAAGTTCTTGATCTGTATTTTTTTTATCGTTTATTTCTCTTTTTCTTTTTTGGTTGTTTATCTCTCGTATGAGAGTAGTTTTTTTCTCTCATATAAGAGTTGTTTTTATTTTCTTCTTTCGAGATCTCATCGTTTATTGCAGGGTGGTCCTCCTGGTGCTGCAAGCGTCCACCTCTTTTGTCACTTACGGATGGCTACGTTTACTTGAAGACCAAATCAAATGGAGACACGCCTGTATGATTCAATTTTTAGCAACTGAAGAATCTGCAAATGCTAAAAATTTGGTGGTGGCGTTGGAATTAGGGTTGGGTACTAGCTATGGTCTTAAGTTAGTGGAAAAAGCCCTTTCTTTTGTTGATTGTAGTCTCACGGTCTTAATGAGTATTAGATCTAATTTTGCGAGTGATAGCTATTGATCTATTAGATGTGGAGCAAATATAATTGCCCACAAATTTGTTAGAATTGCGGCCTCGAGCCTGCGTTACTTTTTTCATAGTTCTTTTGTAATCTTTAATTTCAGTTAATTTAGTAAATTTCCCATTCGGGGGTTTGCTTTTCAAAAAAAAAACAAAACAAAACAAAATTTGAAGTCCCTTTACTTGCTACACCACTATATTGACCGTATATTATAAAAGGTTATGATTATCGAAAAAATCCTATAAAATATCAAAAATATAAAATAAATTTTATATTTTAAAATTTAGCATTGACGCGTTCAGAAAATTGCACCACCCTATTTATGCGGAGACTTTGAATTACGATGACTGAATTATCTGTAAAATAATAAAAGAAAGATGAACTTGCAAAACAATGATTAACCAAGAGAAAAGGGGCAGCAAAATAGAAATTAGCTTATACGTTAAAATAATAATAATACGCATAAGAGAGAAAAAGAATAAAGTAATGAGAAGAAAAGATTGTGTTTTTCATCCAAGCTGTGAAGATTCTCCAATTTCTGTAAAGAGTAAGAGAAATTATAGAGAGAGAAGAATTCTATATTAATGTAAGTGATTGTGTCTATATACAATTATTATTTCTCTATTTAAAGATATGTTTAGGGTCTTCTAATCTATTGGGACTTTCTCCTATTTCGTAGGGAAGTTGGGGAGTTGGAGAAGAAGTGGGGTAGTTGAGCGATATTTTTTCCTCAACTACCCGTTACATGAGATAAAGTTTAAATTTAAATACAAACGTGGGGAAAACTCTTCAAATCGTGCAACAACGAATACATCCGAATTTTATGGAGCTGAAACTTGGGGAAGTCCTATCTTAATCGGATTCTTCTATTTCTTCAGGAGTCCACTTGATGTGCCTTCCTCCAAGAATCCACATATTATGCCTTCCAACGGATATTTTAGTCGGCTTTCCGACGAAAGTTCATCGGAATCGTTATTAGTTAATTTTTTTATTAACGTTTTGCGAAGGTTTTGACGGATATTCCGTCGAAAATTATTTTCTATATTTTTTATTTTTATTTTCTGACAGGTTTCCAACGGAAATTCCATCGGAAACACGTTTATTTTAAAAAATGGCGTTATGGTTTTCATACTCTTTTCCATCGAAAATCCGTCGAAACTCCATCGAAAAAATTTTCTGATGCGGGTTTATACCAATTGTGCCTCCATCAAAAATCGGTCGGAATTTTTCATTTCTGACCAATTTTCGACGGATACGGACGTCAGAATTCAGCAGTTTTCTTGTAGTGTCTAATCTGTTGGGACTTTCTCCTATTTCCTTAGGAGGTGAGGGAGTTGGAGAAGAAGTGGGGCAGTTGAGAGATATCTTTTCCTCAACTACCCATTACATGAGATAAAGTTTAAATTTAAATACATACGTCGAGAAAACTCTTCAAATCGTGCAACAACGAATATATCCGAATTTTTTATGGAGCTGAAACTTGGGGAAGTCCCATCTTGATTGAATTCTTCTATTTCCGCAGAAGTCCACTTGATGTGCCTTCCTCCAAGAATCCACATATTACGCCTTCCTCCAGGAATCCACATATTACGCCTTCATCTCTAGGAATCCGCTTACCATGCATTTCTGCAGATATTTGTCTGTATAAGTCTTCTCGCGGTGCTCGAGCTTGTGGGCTGGCCCAATCTTTCCCTAGCCGTGATCCTCTCAGTCGCCCAACAAACTTACTGGTAAATAGGTCGCGATCTAGGTGTGTTGGAAATAGGATGCATCATAACTCCCCCCACTCTTTTAGTCAAAATGAAAGTTAGGCTAAGAGAGTAGAGAAAATAATCTTCAAACAAAAGCTTTGTGGCTTCGTTCCTCTTCAAGGATAAACAAAAACTTGGCAGCTTCCTTCCTCTTCAGGAATAACAATTCTTGTTAAAAGGTTGACTCCTACAGCTTTTCTGGCAACACGTTTTTGAATAGTTTCCTGAAATGTTAAACGAACTACTGCCAAAGAAACTGAGATAATTTGGAGTTTAGAGATTTTGAGAATTAAAACTCTATTAGTGAGATTTTATGAAGTAGAATTATTTAAGGACTCTTTACCTTTTATGAAAAAAAGCATATGCGAAAACATAACTTATGTGAAATATAGAGTAAGAATAATTAATACATATAGTATTTGGGAATGATATGGCTAACCGTGATGCTAATGAAGGTGTTATCCAAACCCAAGCAACATCTTGACAACCTTTGTAACGGTGACAATGCAACTAGGCTTCCTGCTACCGGCATTCCTCCTCCTATGAGACGTTCCAAGGATAAGGCGACAGGTCCAGGGAGCAACATCTTCACGCCTTCGTGGGAAGTACAAGAAACCTCTTCACTGTTGCAAAAGAGAAACGCTGATTTGAGTCGTTTCTTCTGCCTAAAAGTCTTATAGGGTAGTCCCATAAGATTTTCGTGTAAGGATGTTCATCCTATAAGATTTTCATGTAAAAACGTTTGTCCTATAAGTTTTGTAAGAGGACGTTCGTCTTATAAATTTTGTATAACGTTCATCTTATAAGGAATGAGCTCATTAAGTTTGTATGTCGTCTTTGGATGATTACACCATCCTCTTTAGTGTTTGAGGAAATACGATTTGCATACCTATATGAATAGTTATAAAGGAAAAAAACTTTCCATATAAAGGTTAGTATACTACTAGTTTTAATTCGTATTCATTTAGGGATTTAGACAAACGGTGAAGATATGTAAGTGTATAATGAAATAAATGCATGATTGTGTTGAGTGTAGAATTCGCATGGATTTAAGCGTTGATTAGAGTATATTTTTGTGCCATTTGATGTGTTTATGTGTTTATTTTGCTCCATTTAGGTGTTTTAGAAGTTGGAGATAAGAAACGGTTAAACGAGGTGAATTCACGCATATTTGGAGAAATAAGGAGTAACTCTCGTTACCTCTTGGACGTACATCTTCGTTAACCCCCGTTAACAGACTCAGGAGCTTTACCTTTGGAGTAGTACGGGAGTAACACCCGTTACTCCCTGTCAGAATAACTCTGGTAATGCCCATTACCAGAGGCAGTAGGAGGAGTTCTTTGGCGCAAGCATTACCCCCAGGGAGAAGGAAAGTGGTAACACCCGTTACCACTTAGTAAAGCGTAAATACGATTTCATGCTAGTAACGGGCGTTAATGGTACTTGCGCTAGCAATGGTAATGCCCGTTACCAGTGTCGGCGAGGCAGATTTGGAGCTGATATTTAATTGCATTTTGGGAATCTTTTGGGAGACTTCTTCTTCAGTTTTTGACCTGGTTGGAGAGAAGAGACACAGAGCTTTTGGATGAGTGTTCAGATAATTTCGAGAAGACGAAAGGATCGAGTTCTTAAACAATTTCAGTTTTCTTTGGTTTTGTTTATTGCTTTAATTATCAAACTAATTCCTTTACGTTTTGTTTCAATTAGTTTGCATGATAGATTTTATTTTTCAGATTTTATTGAATGTTTAGTGTTTTATTTATGAGACTTTGTTTAGACTTGATGAACATGAATTTATTCAATGCAATTTACTCTATTGTTATGAGTTTTGAGTTAATTATGAGTAGCTAAACCCCTAGGGCTAGGGGAGTGATGATGAATGTATGCTAAGTGTTTGATATAGTGCTTGAATGACTTGTGCTAATTCTTAGTTTGAAAATTGATTTGAATTGAATTGCAACGGTTTGGCCAGCCTTAGCATAATCTAGAATTACCGGAGAATCGAGAGATTGAGGGTAATTGAGATGGTTCATAACTAGTAGATGTTAAGAATGCAAAGAGATTTAGTTCTTCGTCTATACAACGGTAAATCTTATTATATGCCAAGCTGCTAGAACTAGATTTGCACTAGTCTTGATCATATGGTTTAATTAATTATTGATGATTGCGAGAGCAACGTTGAGCTTGATTGAGCACTTGGTTATACCTTGAGAGAGGATAATACAAACATAAGTGACTAGGTTGTAGAATTACGCTTGTCAAACGAGTATTATACTGAATCTTGAATGTATGAATTATAACTCCCCAGCCTAATTAGTTTACTTATTTTACTCC
This sequence comes from Lantana camara, assembly GCA_037501455.1. Lineage (NCBI taxonomy): Eukaryota > Viridiplantae > Streptophyta > Magnoliopsida > Lamiales > Verbenaceae > Lantana > Lantana camara. The sequence continues at coordinate 91,842,367 of CM074857.1, read as the reverse complement.
ACATGTGTTTAGTTCGGTTAATTGTGTTTTATTCTAGTTAATTATTTCAATTCTGTTTTAGTAGATTAATAAACAACTTGATTTCGTTCGGTCTTTAGATTAGAAAAAAATATTGAGTAGTGATTGATTTCCCTTCCCTGTGGGTATGATCCTGTTGTGCTACGTGTATATCTTAAGTGTACACTTGCACGATTGGTTTAACTTAAAATCACAACAAGTTTTTGGCGCCGTTGCCGGGAAGGCGTTTTAAATCAATATTGCTTAAATATTTTGATCTAGTGCTTTAGACCATTACTTACTTTGTGTTCATAGTTTGCTATCATTGTGGAATTGAGCTAAGGACTTTCTTTTCCTTTGTGCAGGTTCACGGTGCATGCGACGATCTCAAGATCCGGAACTAGTACCCTACGATCCGGAGATCGAAAGAACACATAGTGCTATTAGGAGGAAGCGTAAGAAAGATAAGAAACCGACTACCATACCGATGGCTGATCCGCCTCAAGATCCACCACCACCAGCCATAAGAGATTATAATGTGTCGAATGCGGGGGTAATTCAAACCGTAACCCGTCCCCCAATAGCAGTGAACAATTTTGAGATCAAACCAGCTATAATCAATTTGCTACAGAGCAATCCATTTTCAGGACTACCATTGGAGGATCCGATATCACATTTTGAGTTCTTTCTCGAAGTGTGTGACACCTTCAAGATCCACAATGTCACCACCGATGTTATTCGAGTCAGACTTTTCCCCTTCTCATTAAGGGAACGAGCTAAAGCATGGTTGAGTACTATACCAAAGGAGTCCTTTCAAACTTGGGAGGCACTGTCTCAGGCTTTCTTAGCTAAGTTTTTCCCATTGAGCAAGACCATGAAGTACAGGAATGATATTCAAGGCTTTTGACTATTAGATGGTGAATCCTTCTATAAAGCTTGGGAGAGATTTAAGGATTTGCAGAAGAAGTGCCCGCATCATGGCATTCCCGGTTGGCTATTAATTCAGACATTTTACAATGGGATGTCCCCAACTTTCAGATGAGCGATGGATGTTGCAGCTGGCGGAGCTTTCTTGTCTAAATCTAAAACAGTTGCCGCTGAACTATTAGATAACATGTCACAAAATGATGTCTTTGTGCATGATAGGAGTCATTCTCAACCAGCAAAGGGGATAGTCGGAATTCATGAAGTAGATGGCTTAACCTCCCTTAACGCCAAATTTGAAGCTCTTAACAAGAAATTGGATCAAGTTTCTGTGAATGCAGTTGGGATACAAACCCAACCAGTTCAAGTAATATGTGAAATTTGTAGTGGTCCACATGTATTTAACGTTTGTCCTTATATTGATGCAGGAGAGCAGGTGCAAGAGCAAGTGAATTATGCAAATAACTTAAACACCTACAACCCAGGTTGGCAGCGCCATTCAGCGCATCAACCCGGACCATAATATCAACCTAGACCTCAAGCAATACCTCAGCAAAATCTCATCCAAAGACCAGGCCAATACCTAATGCAACCACAATCTCCACCATACATTCCTCATACTCTACCTCTATAGGAACAGAAACAGGGATGGGAGGCTGCACTTGAGAAGTTCATAGCCGTGTCTTCGGATCAATATCAGAAATTGGAAACTCAAGTAGAATAGGTGGTCAATCAGAACAGGAATTTGGAGACTCAGTTTGGTCAGATTGCACAGTCTTTGAATATGAGAGGTCCAGAGAATAATCCGAAAGAGTATTGCAAGGCCATAGCCTTAAGAAGTGGTAAGGAGTACGAAGGACCGAAGATGCCTACAGATTCTGAAGAGGATAGAAAGTTGAAGAGGTAGTTATACCGGAGAAGGAAAAAGTAGAGGATAGAAAGGAAGAGCTCCTTTCAAAACCAAAGGGGAATATGGCACCCAAGGAATATGTGACACCCGTTCCTTTCCCTCAAAGATTACAGAAGCAAAAGTTGGAGAAACAGTTTGAGAAGTTTTTAAGTATATTTAAGGAGTTGCATATCAATATTCCTTTTACAGAGGCAACAGCACAAATGCCGACATATGTGAAGTTTCTGAAGGAAATCCTCTCTAACAAGAGGAAATCGGAGGAATATACCACGATTAAACTTACTGAGGAGTGCAGTGCTACTATTCAGCATAAGCTTTCCCCGAAGCTTAAAGATCCAGGGAGTTTTTCTATCCCTTGTACCATTGGCAATTTGACTTTCAATAAAGCCTTATGCGATCTTCCTGTTAGTGTGAGTCTAATGCCTTTGTCTATTTGCAGGAAATTAGGTTTGGATGCCTTGAAGCCAACTATAGTTTAGTTGTAATTAGCTGATCGATCCATCACGAACCCCACTGGAATTTTGGAAAATGCACTGTTTAGGGTTGGAAAGTTTTACCTTCCGGTAGACTTTCTCGTGCTGGATATGGAAGAAGACCAAAATATGCCATTAATTCTAGGAAGACCTTTCTTAGCCACAGTTGGAGCATTGATTGATGTGAAGAATGGAGTGCTAACTCTAAGAGTAGGGGAAGAACAAGTGGAGTTTAACTTATTCAAGACTATGAAATGACCAGTGGCGGAAGAACAGTGTCTCATGGTAGATGATTTTATTTCAATCTCAGCATTACAAGATAACCCTCTGGAATTATGTTTGCAGGGGCTGGAAGAGAAGGTAGATGGGGAAGAATTGCTTGAGGAAATTGCTTCCTATTCAAAGGAACTTGAGGCAACACCATTCGTACCATTCCGGCAAAGGTTTGCTTATGAGGAGTTGGGTACAGGTAAGCCTACTCTTCCTCCTTCAATTGTTAAGGCTCCTAGTTTGGAATTGAAACCTCTCCCGAATCATTTACAATATGCATTTTTAGGTGAATCTGACACATTACCTGTGGTTGTTTCTGCTGAATTATCTGAATTACAATTAGATGCTTTGTTAAGGGTTTTGAGAGATCATAAGAAAGCAATAGGGTGGACTATTTTTGACATTAAGGGGATTAGCCCAACTATCTGCATGCATAAAAGTTTGATGAAAGACGAGCATAAACCCTCTGTAGAACACCAACGCAAGTTAAACCCGAATATGAAAGAAGTTGTTAGAGCTGAGGTAATTAAATTGTTAGATGACGGGATCATTTATCGTATCTCAGATAGTAAGCGGGTTAGTCCTGTTCAGGTTGTACCTAAGGAAGGGGGGATGACTGTGGTCAAGAATGAGAATAATGAATTGATCCCTACTAGGACATTTACGGGATGGAGAGTGTGTATTGATTATAGGAAATTAAATGCTACAACACAAAAAGATCATTTTCCTTTTCCCTTCATTGATCAAATGTTAGAGAGATTAGCTGGGCATGCATATTACTTTTTTCTGGATGGGTATTCGAGGTACAATCAGATAGCTATAGCTCCTGAAGACCAGGAAAAATGCACTTTTACTTGTCCCTATGGTACTTTTGCCTTTAGGAGAATGCCTTTTGGACTGTTTAATGCCCCAGCTACGTTTTAGAGATGCATGATGGCTATTTTTTTTGATTTCATTGAGCGTTCCATAGAAATATTTATGGATGATTTCTCTGTGTTTGGTTCTTCTTTTGATTCTTGTTCGCAGAATTTAGCCCAAGTTTTGCAGAGATGTGAAGAAACTAATCTAGTTTTGAATTGGAAAAAGTGCCACTTCATGGTAAAAGAAGGAATTGTGTTAGGCCACAGGATCTCGGAAAAGGGAATTGAAGTTGACAAAGCCAAGATTGAAGTTATTATGAAATTGCCCCCGCCAACGAACAATAAGGGAGTTTGGAGTTTCCTTGGTCATGTCGAATTTTATTGCCGGTTTACCAAGGATTTCTCCAAAATTACTTTACCCCTTTGCAAGCTTTTACAGAAGGATGCTAAATTTGTCTTTGATAATGATTGTTTAATTGCTTTTGACAGGTTGAAGAAAGAACTTACTTCAGCACCCATCATGGCCGCACCGGATTGGAGTTTACCATTTGAGCTCATGTGTGATGCTAGTGATTTGGCCATAAGGGCTGTCCTTGGTCAAAGAAGGGAGAAACTTTTACATTTTATTGCATATTCTAGCAAAACACTTAATGATGCACAACTTAATTATGTCACTACTGAAAAAGAACTCTTAGCTATTGTGCATGCTTTTGACAAGTTTTGTTCTTAATTGATAGGTTCTAAAACTGTGGTATATACGGATCACGCTGCCATTAAGTACCTCTTACCCAAGAAAGATAGCAAACCACGCCTCATAAGATGGATTTTGTTACTTCAGGAGTTTGATTTGAAAATTCGGGACAAAAAGGGTACCGAGAATGTGGTGGCAGACCACTTATCTAGGTTGGAGCTTGAAGAGACAGCTAAAGATAAGGAGAAAGCTACAGCGGAGAATTTCCCAGACAAGCAACTGTTTAAGGTGGATTCTGGAATTCCATGGTATGCAGATGTCGTGAATTATTTGGTTAGTAGAATTGTACCTTCCGACCTAAGCTTCCACCAGAGGAGGAAGTTCCTTTCAGATGCAAACTACTACTACTGGGAGGAACCGTTGCTTTACAAGCACTGTTCCGACGATTTGGTGAGGAGATATGTACCACAGGATGAGATCGAGAAGGTGTTGTATCAGTGTCGTGCTAGTCCATATGGAGGTCACACTAGTGCAAGTAAGACTACTGCGAAAGTACTACAGTCAGGATTTTGGTGGCCTTCGTTGTTTAAGGATGCACACGAGTTTGTGACTAAGTGTGATTCATGTCAGAGGACGGGAAATATCGGGAAGAGAGATGAGATGCCTTTAAGGTACATTTTGGAGACTGAACTTTTTGACGTTTGGGGCATTGATTTCATGGGACCATTCCCGTCATCCTTTGGGAATAAGTACATCTTGGTGGGAGTTGACTACATGTCGAAGTGGGTTGAAGCCATAGCAACACCTACGAATGTGGCCAGAGTGGTGCTGAAATTTCTAAGGAAGAATATTTTTAGTCGATTTGGAGTTCCACGAGCTCTCATTAGTGATGGGGGTTCTCACTTTTGCAATAAACCCCTCAAGATTCTTCTGAAGAAGTATGGAGTTCATCATCGAGTGGCGACACCGTATCATCCCCAGTCAAGTGGGCAAGTTGAGATTTCCAATAGGGAGATTAAGCAGATTTTAGAGAAGACAGTGAATAGTTCGAGGAAGGATTGGGCATCTAAGTTAGATGATGCATTATGGGCGTATAGAACTGCTTTTAAGACGCCTATCGGAACATCACCGTACAAGTTAGTTTATGGGAAGACGTGCCATCTCCCATTGGAACTCGAGCATAAGGCATACTGAGCGATTAGGTCTATTAATTTTGATCTTAATCAAGCCGGCGAAAAGAGGGCTTTGCAATTACATGAATTGGAAGAATTCCGGCTCAATGCATATGAAAATGCCAAGCTTTATAAGAAGAGAACTAAGAGATGGCATGATAAGCATATCCGGGTTAAGGAGTTCGAAGTGGGACAATTGATGTTATTATTCAACTCTCGGCTGAAGTTATTTCCTGAGAAGTTGAAGTCCCGTTGGTCCGGTCCATTTCGGGTTATTAAGGTGATGCCCAGTGGGGCCGTGGAGATAGGAAACAATACTTCGGGCACATTTGTGGTGAATGGGCAGAGATTGAAGCCGTATCTTGTAGGCGAGCCCATCGAAAAACACGCTTCACGCATGTTCACAGATCCCATAACCTAAACCGGGTTCCAAAGTCAAGCTAATGACTATAACTTAGAACTAATTTTTTCTCTCCTTTCTTTCTTTTCTTTTCTTTACGTTCTTTCGTTCTCGTTTTTCTCGCATTAATTTTGGGTTGTCTCTCTAGTTTTGCAGGCCAGTAGATGCGTGATGGGAATTTGGAGTTTGGACCGAATGTGAGGACCGTGATTTAAGCTTTTATGTCAATGTTGAGGTCCATTTATGTTGTGCGTTTCTTGTGCATGAGATTGCTTTGCTTGTGTGGAGAATGAATTGATGTGTTGAATGCAAAATGTGCTTTGATATATGTATGTGTTTTCGAGATTGGTGTATTATGGTTTGATTGATTTTACGAGTTAATTGTGTTAATTAACGTGATTAAGCACCATCCCAATTGTGTCGGTGCCTAACTTAAGCTTTTGGGCGAAATCCATAGTAACGGGTGTTACACCCTTCCTAATGTTTTCTGGTAACGCACGTTAATAGGGTCAGGAGGTTTAGGCAGAGTTGGTAACAGGCGTTACACCTTCACAGGTCATTTCTAGTAACGCCCGTTAATCAGTACAGGCAGTCTAGGCAGGGGGAGTAACGGGCGTTACTCCTAGGGAGTATTAATCTGGTAACGCCCTTTACCAGGCTAAATTATGATTTTTCTGCATCTGAGTTAAAAACATTTTTAGGCAGAAATTCATTTTTTTTAAAACCTAGTTGCGTCCCTCTTTTTCACAAACACACCACCGCACGAGAAAAGAGCAGCAGCAGTTCCTCTAGCACCGCCAAGCACCACCACTTCGCTTACCAGTCACCGCCGCTGTGTCTCGGCGCCACCACAGACATCACACACGCACAATATCATTACCCTCTACTTGGTAAGTTCTTAGCTCCCTTGATGTAATCCTCCCCAATTTGGAGCTTGAACCCTAGCCCTGGAGTTTGGAAATTTGGACCAACTTTAGGTTGGATTTGTTGAATTTAGAGAAATTTTGCATGATAGAAGTAACGATGGTAAATTGGTTTAAATTTTAGTTAAATTTGGTTGAATTGGAGGCTACCTTAATTTTTAATCATTCATTGGTGTTTGAGTCCGATTGTGGGGATGGAATATGGTTGATTTTGACATGGAATTGTGATAATATAGGGTGTAGCTTTAGTTTGGGTAGATGGAATAATTTTGGCTAAAACTCATGTTCTAGGTTTACGCCTACAAGGTGTTCGATGTTTTGTCTGAGTGAACTTTGGTTGATATTTGTTTGCGTTGCCTTGGTACATTGTTTTATTTCAGGAAAGATGGTCCGTTCGAAGTGTGCTCGCACCGATGAGGCATCAAGTTCAGGAACTTCTAGGGACCGCCCCCAAAGTGAGTCTCTGCAAGTGGTCGTCGAAGGGGTTGGGAATCCATATGATCGGGACCTTTCAAGGACAGTCTTTCCAACTAAATTTTTTAAACGGGATGTCTTAATATGGATAGGAGTGTGGGATGAGCTACGGACATTGTTTGATAATATTGGATGGCTTCGGTTCTTGGAGGAATCTGTGTATACATATCCCGAGCTCACTGCTACATTTTTCACAACCATGAAGTGGGATCTTGGGATGAACGAGCCACTTTCCTTTGCTTTGGATGGTTCATGGAATTTTACCTACCGCACTCATACATTGCGGAGGTTATTTGGTTTTCCTAGTGAGAGTGACGATTGGCTCCCCAATTGGAAGCCTGATCAGCGAGAGGCTATTTGGAGGTCTTTCCCGCTGAAACCAAATGCCCCCAGCTATCATGTCAAGAACACGAAGGCGACCTATTTGGATAGTTTGGTATGGAGGATTGTGCATAAGATTTTGAGTTCTAGCTTCTGTGCCCGGAGTAAGAGTGAAGGTAACATTCAAGTGACTAAGTTGGGCATCATGTGGATAATGAAGGAGGGGAAGAAGCTCGATGGCATAAAGGACTTGATGGAGCGGATGCAGGATATGGAAAATTGGTCCAGGGGAGATATACGCCACGGAGCCTACATTACTATGATTGTCAAAACTGTGGGATGGAGGCCCAGGAAGGCGGAGCCATTGACAAAGTATCCACTTTTGGATGAGGCTAATTGGAAGCATATGAGGTTGATTACAGAGTGGCATGAGGGGCCTCTGCAAGGTCGATTATATTCATGGTGGCCGGAAAGGGCACGAGATAGGTTTCAGCAGATGTATACCTGGGGTTATACTACGTATGATAAGCTGTCGAATGAGCTCAAGGCCACGGTGGACCAGATTCCGGATGTACCTGAGGGGAGGAATGATGCTCCTAGACATGTTCCCCAGGAGCAGGATGATGAGCCTATGTCGGTGTGTGCTTTGAATATTAGTATGGCCGCGATGAGGATGGATTTAGATGCCTCCAATGCTAACCTTGCATGGATCAAGAAAGGGATAACAGAGTGGAGGACTGAGATGGGAGATTTCTGAGCTCATGTTGATCAGAGGTTTGATGATTGGACGACACATGTTGATGAGCAGTTTCAGGGTCTCCATCAGCTGTTAGATAGATATTTCGGTGGCCCGTAGCTTCCCCCTGAGCAGTGATCTTGTTGCCCTCAGATGGTTTATTTTTCTTGTTTTGCTATTTGGGTCTGTACTTGGATACTTCTGAATGCTTTTGATAATGTTGCTACTTCTTTGCTTTGCTTTGGGATAAACTCTTTTAATTTTGTTGCAATGTGCCTTCCTTGACTTAAATTTGTGACTTTTATGTGTGATTTGTTAGATGCATGTTGATTATCAATTGTCCTTACACTTGATCCGTGTTTTCGACTCACTTATCCCAGGTTTTGGAAGCTTTGCTAGCACGTTGACGGGTCTTAAATTGTGAGGGAGTTTTCTTGATCTTTAACTCTTTATTTGCATGCGGACATTGCAAAGAATAAGTGTGGGGGAGTTATGATTATAATTATGGTATTTAATTGGATATTTACATGAGTAGATATCTTGTTAACCTTGTGAATTGTTAGGAATGGAGAAATTGTGAGAATTTGAAATTTTTCCCCCGTTTTGAACTTTTTCTTTGAGGTTTGATTGTTGAGCCTTTGCTAGAATGAGTTAGGCTATTTGAATTGAGGAAATTTTACATGAGATTAGATAATTTAGTGTGTTAGTATGCCCTTATATTTTGGGCACTTTTGAACGTGATGATGTACTTTGCTTAGAAAGGTGAATTGATGATTTCCAAAAAAATCTAAGATTTGACTAGGATGCATTTTAGTCCTATTGAGGTGAAATTTTGAGTTAATGAAAGATTAAGGAAGTGAAGTAGGCATTCATTGTCGGAGTATTATAAGCCTTTCTTTTAGCCGTTTTTCACTAAATAACGTGATCTTTTTTACCCCGCTGAGCCTAATTGTTGTGCAAAGATTTTTGTAGCCACATTATAGCCTAATGCACAACAAAAGAAACCACCTTGTTAATTTTACACCAAGGCTTGCTCGTTTGATCTAGTTTGGAGAATATTTATCTTTGAATCCCTTTTGATTATTCTTGTGATTGGAATTGAGAGATATATGTAAAGAAAGAAAAGGAATAAGAAAAAGATATGAAAAAGAAAAAGAGAGAGCAGAAAGAAAAGAAAAAAAAAATATGCGAAGTGTGAAATTAGAAGAATGGGATACAAATGTCCAAGTGTGGGGGAAGTTCTTTATGGCGAATGAAGGTGTCGTGCGATAGATTAAATGATGTAAGCATGGTAAGTAGTCACTTGATCCAGAATTTCCATAACCTTACCCAAAGCCTACATTACAAGCTCGAAAGACCTACCGATCCTAAGTCTTGAGTTAATTCCATTAGTGGAGATAGGTGCGAAGAGTGTATTCCGAAGTTGATGATTGGAACTTCAGCGAAAATTGTGAATTTATCATTCTAATCTTTGTACATTGTTTCGTTCAAAATCACACACTACACAAGGGTATACTTTTCATACTATGTTTGATGATCTTGTGTTCATAAGTACTTGACTTGATAAGCTAAACTTGTTTAGGTGAATGTTCGATGATTGCTTTTAAGGCAAGGTTTGATGGGGATGTGTTTTCTTATTTTCGTATTTCTAGAGGACGAGCAATAGGTAAGTGTGGGAGAATTTGTTGAGTGTAGAATTCACATGGATTTAAGCGTTGACTAGAGTATATTTTTGTGCCGTTTGATGCGTTAATGTGTTTATTTTGCTCCATTTAGGTGTTTTAGAAGTTGGAGATAAGAAACGGCGAAACGAGGCAAATTCACGCATATTTGGAGAAATAAGGAGTAACTCCCATTACCCCTTAGACGTACATCTTCGTTAACCACCGTTAATAGACTCAGGAGCTTTACCTTTGGAGTAGTACGGGAGTAACGCCCGTTACTCCCTGTCAGAACAACTCTGGTAATGCCCGTTACCAAAGGCAGTAGGAGGAGTTCTTTGGCGCAAGAGGGGTAACGCCCGTTACCCCTAGGCAGAAGGAAAGTGGTAACGCCCGGTACCACTTATAAAAGCGTAAATACGATTTCATGCTAGTAACGGGCGTTAATGGTACTTGTACTAGCAATGGTAACACCAGTTACCAGTGTCGGCGAGACAGATTTGGAGCTGATATTTAAGTGCGTTTTGGGAATCTTTTGGGAGACTTCTTCTTCAGTTTTTGACCTAGTTGGAGAGAAGAGACACAGAGCTTTTGGAAGAGTGTTCAGAGAATTTCGAGAAGACGAAAGGATCGAGTTCTTAAACAATTTCAGTTTTCTTTGGTTTTATTTATTGCTTTAATTATCAAACTAATTCCTTTAAGTTTGTTTCAATTAGCTTGCATGATAGATTTGATTTTTCAGATTTTATTGAATGTTTAGTGTTTTATTTATGAGACTTTGTTTAGACTTGATGAACATGAATTTATTCAATGCAATTTACTCTATTATTATGAGTTTTGAGTTAATTATGAGTAGCTAAACCCCTAGGGTTAGGGGAGTGATGATGAATGCATGCTAAGTGTTTGATATAATGCTTGAATGACTTGTGCTAATTCTTAGTTTGAAAATTGATTTGAACTGAATTGCAACGGTTTGGCCAGCCTTAGCATAATCTAGAATTATCGGAGAATCGAGAGATTGAGGGTAATTGAGATGGTTTTCATAACTAGTAGATGTTAAGAATGCAAAGAGATTTGGTTCTTCGTCTATACAACTGTAAATCTTATTCCATGCCAAGCCGCTAGAACTAGATTTGCACTAGTCTTGATCATATGGTTTAATTAATTATTGATGATTGCGAGAGCAACGTTGAGCTTGATTGAGCACTTGGTTATACCTTGAGAGAGGATAATACAAACATAAATGACTAGGTTGTAGAATTATGCTTGTCAAACGAGTATTATACTGAATCTTGAATGTATGAATTATTACTCCCCAGTCTAATTAGTTTACTGATTTTAATCCACGTGTGTTTAGTTCGGTTAATTGTGTTTTATTCTAGTTAATTATTTCAATTTTGTTTTAGTAGATTAATAAACAACTTGATTTCGTTCGGTCTTTAGATTAGAAAAAGATATTGAGTAGTGATTGATTTCCCTTCCCTGTGGGTACGATCCTGTTATGCTACGCGTATATCTTAAGTGTACACTTGCACGATTGGTTTAACTTAAAATCACAATAGATGGAGCAAATATGTAATAAAGTATTGATAAAGACAACAAGTAAAGTACTTCGACATAAAGTAATGAGAGGAAGATTCTTTGTTAACTTTACTTGACAAGGTTTAGTGAAGCCTCCTATGTGAAGAACCTCTCCTATGTCGTAATTCTTAGTCCTTCTTTCGATGATGGATATCGTAGTAATGGAAGTGAGAGACTTCTTGTATAAGCCCTCGTTCCTCTGGATACTTAGAGGTCTCGTTGCGGATGTGCATGGCTTCCTTATTTGAAGCCTTGAATTTATAATCGAATTACAAACTCGAATCCATCACCCACGGGGTTAGCCAGCAGCACTCTAGATCCGCTTCCTACCTGGGTAGTTGTTCTATCTACATGCAAGATCTATGGGAGTCCTTCTTCTGCTGATGATGTAGCAATTTTGGATGTGAAGTTTGCTTTAGGTAAGTCTTCCTAACTCTCATACGGATGTCTGCTTTAGGTGAGCCTTCCTGACTTTCCTACGAGCGTCTGCTTTAGGTAAGGCTTCCTGTCATCCTTATAGCTTTTATTGTTCAATCTCCTTGCGTCCTCGCGGGTTTGATAGGTTAGTTTCCTTGGAGAAGTCCTTCTGTGATCAAGGCAACATCCTGTCTTTTAGAAGCCTTCTTCACAATCTTAGCATATCAACTTGGTTAGAAATCCTTCACGCACTAATCGCTCAATCTCGTTCTTTAGGCCACGACACTCGTCCGTGTCATGCCCGTAATTGTTGTGAAATCGGCAAAACCTGTCAGATAGGGGGTTAGTAAGGTCCTTGTCTGCTCTTCGAGGACGGATCAGAAATTTGGTTCCTTCCACCTGCATAAGGATATTGGATGGTGTGGTTCTCATCGGAGTGGAGTAGCCAAATTTTGGGTGACGGGGTGAACGGGCATCCTGATACTCCATCCTCCTGGGCCTTTTAGTTGCTATCGAGGATGTCATGTGGTTCTTCCTCACCCTGCGTGCTTCGTGCTATTCGCGCTCCCTTTCCCACTCGGATTCTTCTAGCTGAATATATTCGATCACGTGTTGCCCGGGATCTCCTGTTCCATCATATTAGGATAGGTCAACCCTCCTAAAGTTTGTTGGTAGTTTATCAGCTAGGATGAGCTCGCCGAATGGCAGGCCTCTCCTGGGGGTTGGCTGTCTTTCCTTTGCCTGACTCCCTGAAGTTCTCGTTGCAACCTAACTGCCCACTCAGGGGGTCCTCTTCTCTTCCTCTCGCTTCCTGATGTAGGTTCGTGTTATGAATGTTTACATCCACTTGTGTGTTAGTAGGCGTTCCTCCTGTGGGTGTTTCTCCTTGTTGGTCCACACCGAATGGAATTGCTCCGGGTGGTCTGGTCGCCCTTCACTGTGCTCCTGCTGGATCATTGATTAGAGGAATTTCTTGTGTTGGGAGCCGCGGGATATCCCGGTACACCACTTTCTCTTGCGTATGAGGCGGTATCTATCCTCATTATGCGTCACCTCTGGCAGTTTGGGGCTATCCTGGTGTGATTATTTCCCTTACCGCGTTCAGGACTTCTTCCCGTATGGAGGCGCGAACTACCTCGGCTATCCGTTGGTTAAGCTCGTCCCATGGCAGTAGCGTTCCTCCTACAGATCCTCTCTCAGCACTTTGGCCTCCTGTTTGTGTCGTCCCGACATTGGGGCCGATGTTCCTGGAGTGGGGGAAAGCTCCTTGCAAAGCAGGGTCGGACACCATCCTGGGGAAAGAGAATTGAAATCCCACGCTCGTTGTGGTAGGCATTAGTAAGCTTAGATGACCAGTGACGAGCGCTCTTGGGCCAGGAATCATTGCAGGTCCATCTCCAGTGGGGTTAATGGTTCTTACTGGTTTGGTTGGTCCTGGAGTGGGTATCCCAACAGATCCGACTCCAGCATGGTTGGTTGTCCTAGGCACTGTTCCAGCGTTTCCTGAGCTGGTTGAAACCTCGATGTCGTTTCCTCCTTCGAGCGCCAGGATCGCATGAGCAGGAATGGTGTGAAGGCTTCCTCCCGTAGCAGATTCGGAATTGCTAGTTGTTGAAGCAGCCTTTAAAGATCTGTATCTAATTTCCTCACGTCTATAGCCTAAATTCCCACAGACGGCGCCAGATGATGTGTTCAGAAAATTGCACCGTCCTATTTATACGGGGACTTTGAATTACGATGTCTAGATTATCTGTAAAATAATTTATAAAAGAAAGATGAACCTACAAAACAATGATTAACCAAGAGAAAAGGGGCTGCTAAAACAGAGATTAGCTTATGCTTTAAAATAATAATAATACGAATAAGAGAGAAAATGAGATAAAGTAATGAGAAGAAAAGATTGTGTTCTTCATCCAAGCAAATTTGTGATGACTCTCCAATTTCCGTAAAGAGTAAGAGAAATTATAGAGATAGAGAGAGAAGAATTGTATATTAACGTAAGTGATTGTGTCTATATATCAGTATTATTTCTCTATTTAAAGATATATTTAGAGTCTTCTAATCTGTTGGGACTTTCTCCTATTTCCTAGGGAGGTTGGGGAGTTGGAGAAGAAGTGGGGTAGTTGAGAGATAATGGAGCTGAAACTTGGGGAAGTCCCATCTTGATCGGATTCTTCTATTTCCGCAGGAGTCCACTTGATGTGTCTTCCTCTAAGAATCCACATATTACGCCTTCTTCCCCAGGAATTTGCTCGTCATGCGTTCCTGCAGATATTTGTGTGTATGAGTCTTCTCGTTGGGCTCGAGCTTATGGGTTGGCCCAATCTTCCCCTAGCTGTGATCCTCTCGGTCGCCCAACGGACTTACTCGTAAATGGGCCACGATTTAGGTGTGTCGGAAATAGGATGCATCAAGCATAAAACATCATGTGTTCTATAAAATTGAACAAGAAAAACCCTCACACATTGTGTGAGACACACATGCCAGAAAATTCATTTTTAAATATGAAGATTACATTATTATCCTTTTTACAAAAATAAAAGTAAAAATTAGACAACAAACTTTTAAAAATCATATATAAAAGAAATCAACGAAAATATAACTACCACAAAAGTTCTATCAGAGAACAAAAAATAAAAAATGATGGTTTATGATTAATAGCGCCAAGAATGAGAAATATACTACAAAAAGAAAAAAAAAATCTTTTAACACGTGAAAGTTTTTGTTCCTCATTTTTATAAATCACGGGATAAATTATGCTAATTTTTTAAACATATAATTTATTTCGCATTTTTTATATTTTACAAAAATTTTCTAGTAATTATCCCATTATAATAGTTGCTCGTGACTCAAACCAAGAGTTAAATTGATGTAATTAATTGGACACTTTACCTCAATTATCAATTTATCTTAATAAATGGTTGCATTATCCATGAGGACGATTTTTTTTTCTTCAAATATTCATATATATTCATATATATATATATATATATATATATATATATATATATATATGAATATACCTAAGTATGAGTATGGACGCCAAAGTCCAAACCAACTACTCCAATTCGTTACTAATTTAAGAATTTAATGTTTTTGTTTAATTTCAAATTTGGCGAGTAATAAAACAAACAATGTACAATAATATATTTATGCAATTTTAATCTTTGTAACTATGTAAAAGAGGATACGTCGACCAAACTTTTGATTGTGTCTCATACGTCATAATTAAATAATTCATTATCGTCCAAACTATCACCGTTTTTAAATATTAATAATTTTTGCACTCTCGTTGCATGTGTAAATAAAAAATATTATTATTTAAATGTATTAAAATTAATTTTTATATTCATATATATTTTATAATTATTTTTAATATGATTTTTAAATTATTATAAGTAAATAAATAACATAAAAGAATTAAAAAAAAAAAAGAACGCAGGAGAAGAAAATTGAAAATAATTAATTAATTAATTAGTTAATAAAGAGGACACTAAAAAACCAAACGGTTAGTACTTGAATCTCTATCTGAATATAATAATATAGATTATCACCTATGTCGTTTACCATCTAAACTATATAAAAGTTGCATATCATAATTTTAGGTGAAATATTCCAATGAAATTTCGACGCTAGTTGATGATTTCTCGCAAAATAAAAATATTTATAGTGAGATTCTCGTTTGAAAATAATATCTTCAGAGAGAAAAAGATATTGATAATTTCAATTCGGTAAAATAATTAGAGGTCCAAGAAAAATCGAAATGATAACGGTTATAGTCCATATTTGAAATGTTCAATTAACCATCAAGAAAATCAATTTTTATAAAATTAATTTAGGATGTTCTCATGTGAGGGTGACGAACAAGTTTATGTTAAGAGGTAATGGTCTAATGGCACAATGCAATTTTCAGGCAAAATATTTCAATAAAATTTGATGGGGTATGCTGATTTGTAACTTTTTATATAGTTTAGGTAACAACGGGAATCAAAAATAAAAAAAAGAGACCCATACAAACTTGAAACGTAATAGATATAACATGCATAAATTCCAATAAAGCAATACAAAAGACAAAGAATAAAAGGCATAAATTCAAAGAGAAGAGAAGCTAGGCAAAACAACACATGAAATGTAATAAAGCAATACAAAAGTGACCCATACAAACATGAAATGTAATAGAAATAATATAAGTACATAAACATGCTTATGCGCGAAGAAGAGTTGAGATTAAAGCACGTATATCCCAAAGATTCAATGAATGTTAAATTTATAATTATGATCCAACTCGAAAGGTTTTATTTAATGATAGCATTTATTTGGGTTTTTTTAGTACTTTGTTAAATATATGGAGAAATATACGATATACATTGAGTTCTTCGGGTAATTCTATTTTTAGCCCGAACCCAACTCGATCAAATGGGTGACAAGAAAGCGAGTGTTTTATATTTGTCATCTGATTAGTAAAAAATTTAAAGAGAATGACCAAGTAAATGACAAATATAATATATTTATCATTTGATTGGTTAAGATTTGGTCGAATCGAGTCTGAATTAGAATTTTTAAATTTCTCTACCTATTTTATGTATAAGATTAATATGGGAAGCATATATGTATATAGTCTTCTAATACAATCATGTTCATTAATCTTGTTCGATATTTCCTAAAACTATTATATTGATTTTTCTCACCAAACATGATATTCATATATATTAATATGGTAATGCCTTTTTTTTTTTTTTTTTTTCTTAAAAGAAAATTGGTCAGCAAAACCGTGTGGAGTTTAGCGAGGCTCACACATCGTTTATTACATAAATCAGAAAGTATAAAATCCCGAATCATACATCAAGTCGGACGAACATATAAAAGTGTCCACGATAGGACAAAAACATTAACAATCCTGGGCCTATGTCAAAATTTAGGTTTATCTCATTCGAAGACATATCGATCCCCCAACATAGTTACACTAATCAAACTAACAACTTAATTTCAAGTCATAACAATTGCACTGACTATCAAATATACAAAAGGATTCAGATTAGAAAAGAGGCAATGCCTTTTTGTTATTATAAAATTAGGATTGACCGTAGTCTTCTTTAAATTTTCCCTCCTTTCTATTCATCAACTAATTAAGCCTCTTTTCTGGAGTAAAAATGGACTTCACAAAAAGTCAAAAATTTTACACAACAAAGCTGTTCTCCAAATCACAAAACCTTCTCTTAAGTTCACAAATCGCAATCTCTAGAAATGCATGAATAGACAAAAGTAGTTCAAATATAACATATACTATTAAATTTCTTTCACAAACTCCAAAATTTTCTTATTAATAACTCTTGCACTCATTATAAAACCACGATTTTTATTATACATCAAAGTTCATAATAAAATATTTTGGGCCCTAAAGTCGTAATAATTTTTAATTTGCTCTTTATAAGCATCCATATTTTGACTTGGTTCATTAATAAACACATAAATAAATATATTCTAAATTATTCCGGTTATAGTCGCAACTATAAAAGTTCACCATGCACATAATTCCATAAATAATTGTCATAAATCAAGGAATTTTCATCACTAAAGAGCTATGATTGGCGTAAATTAGTATTAAACCTGTGACATCTCACCTTTATGATGGAGAATTGAAATATGTATCTGGTAGGTCACAATCACATGACTCGCAAATCTTCTAATTCCTCTATCTTCATTTTCCAAAAGTATTTTTTCATTTTAATTAAACCAACATAGACAAATTTCATTAAAAAAATGGGTAAGTGCTTAATTACTATGGACAATTACAAATATCTCACTCAACTTTAATCCAATAAAAATATATATATCATAATTAAGAAAGAGAGAAAATATATTACCCCCAAACTATGATTATATTTACAATAATTATCCAAACCTTTATAAATATTTTAAGTTGTTATCTGAACTATATTAAAATTTTCAGATAACTATCTTAATCCGCTTTTGTGCTTATTTTTTGGATCAAAATAGAGTAAGATGGTGATATGAGAATTTAATATAGTTTAGGAAATAATATCAAACATTTCAAAGTTAACTAAAAGCAAATTTGATCGTAGTTGGACAGATAAATTAATTTTTTTTCCTCATTAGGAAATTATAAAAAAATATATTGAGATTTGTACAATGATTACAGAAATCACTCTCATAAATGAATAAAAAAATCATCCTCATGATATTTTTTATAATTTCTAAATTATGATTTTTTTATTGAATTAAATATTCGGAATATTAATAATTACCACTAATTACTAATTCAGGATAGACTTTGACTGTATTATGTTTCTATTTTCCTTCAACTATATTAATCTAGAAAGTTAATTACATTAAATTGTTTGTTTGTATTAGGAATACATTAAATGATTAAAATATCAAACTTGATGTATTCTTACTTCTTATAAACTTTAAAGTTTCAATTATTGTCAAAGTCATGCATCATAACACGAAAAAAAAGACACTTTATGCAACATTTATGACGCTTATTAGAGAAAATTAATTCACCTAATTATTTTTTAAAAATAATTATTCACCTAATCGATAGCTAAGTATGTGGTTAACAGCTGTGAAGAGACCGCTATTTCTTTTCCATATTCTCCGTTACTTCTTTTTTTTTTTTTTTTTCCCTTCAAAAGCATAAAACAAGAAGCTTACAAGTGGTTTGAAAATCTTCTTCTGACAAGGGCTTTAAGATCTCATTTAGCTTGTCGTATACAGCGGTGCTTCTCGCCTTATAATTTATATTTGTTAGGACATCTACACAAGTATTTTTACTTTTCAACGTATTTGAGAATCTGTCCTTTCACGAAAACCTCAATTGAGCTTTACGATTCAAAATAATATTTCTCAATGGGTGATCATCTATTTCGGCAAACGTAATGCGGGGCACAACAGTTTTAGAATTTGTTTTCACAATAATTCTCTCGAATCTTTTATCCCAAGCAAGACAAAACCTCTCCCAAATCCCAAGGAGTTTGGCTACAATGATGGATAGATCCACAAATTATATACAAAACCAAAAATCTAGTGGTCGTCTGCCCCGCGAACCAGACCCCTAGTGTAGGGATGGCAACGAGCCGAGCCGAGCCGAGCCTTGGCCTTTTTTCAAGGCTTGGGCTCGGCTCGGCTCGAACCTGGCTCGGCCGTTAATATTATTTTTATTTAAAAAATTAGTTTTTTTAATAATTTAATATATTTTTATATATAATAATATATATTAAATGAATATCTATAATAAATATATTATTTTTTTATTCATTTTGTATTAAATTTAATGAATATATATATAATATTATATATTAATAAAATATTTATATACATAAAAATTAAAAATATTATTTTTTTAATTAAATATATGGGCTCGCTAGCCACGAGTTAAGAAATAAAGGGTCCGGGTTCGGGCTCGGCTCGTGTAGCTCGTGAACCGGCTCGGTTCGTTGCCATCCCTACCCCTAGTGTCTGTCGAATTTTTCTTTATGATACTGTTGGAAATCAGCTTTGTGGCAATACCAGATTATCAAATATAATAGATAATCAGATTTTGCAATATACATTCGATATACAACATGGATAAGTGATTCAAAACATAAGTACCAAAAACATGTTGAAACGTACCAATGTAAGTACCAATAACACGTAGATCCAACTTATCAATTGTAACATGAGTTCCTTCAACCAATAGATCCAACACGTTCATTAGGATATTAGTACCATCATTACATTGATTCGTATGAGTACAAGTACCAGAATCTAATAGATCAAAATCAGCATAAATACCAGAGCAGATATTAACCATAGTGTAGGTACCAATAGTATGCAAATTCTTATAAGTACCAGTATGTACCAGAAACATATTCATATGATAATGAAAATTAGAACTATACTTCTATTAGACCAAGAAAATTAGAACTATACTATAAAGTAAACCGAGAGTTATCGTTTGTTATGACTGAATCGATGACAAAAGTCGTCTTTTCTTAAAGAAGTATTCACTTCACTACCTGTGCGTTGAGTTGCCGCGAACCTCCTTCCAGGATTAGACAATTCAAAGATTTCCGAATCACAGATACGCACGATCTCAAGAGAATCTCACTTCGACCACTAAAATGCTCTTATGAGATAGTGTGGTGTCTGGTTGGTACTTCAGAAAACGCATCATGTGTGTGGAAGTATATTTTCTTGACTAAACTCACAAGTACCAGTGCGTGTGCGTTTCCTACTAGAGTGTATTTTCAGTACCAAATCAGAAATCTACCTATACTTCTAACTCTTCCTATTTCACCACATTTTACATACTTGTTTCTCAATTTCTCCCTCTACTATTCTGAGGTCTGGAACTTAATATTTATAAGGAAGAAGCCATGACACAAATGACCATTAATTGTCTTGTTTATGGCAGGCTATATACCTAACAATTAAGATAGCCATAATATTGAAATAAGGTTACAAAAACGTCTGAAATGTTTTTGACCTGATACCAATCCATTAATGTCACACAATTTACACTTTGTAACTGTCTGGAACCAGCCTTATTTCAAATTCAAACAAATATTCAGCAATAAATTGCTTTCAATTTATTCAATATATTATGGACTTTATTATATGAATTCCTACCAAGGAATTTGGTATCCCTCCAAGAATAATTTCATAATATAATGTCAAATTCTAACAGATACAAACTACCATCAGTATTCGATTTAACCCAACTCAATGTTCGGTGGTATTCAACGCATATTCTCCATTACTACTCCTTAATTAATCATTAATTATTCAAGGAAAATGACACTTTGGTTCATGAAGTTATAGTGATATTTTCATTAGACAAATTATAGCATACTTCCCACATTTGTCTTTGATAATGTGGAAAATACAAAGAGGGCAGAGCCGAGAGAGGCATATCGTCAGTAGGGTGGGCATTCGGATCGGGGATTTTGGGACTCCCCGATTTCAATTTTTTTGTTCCGTATCCACTTTTTTATGTCCGGCGACTGATCAATATACGTTCATACTCTTATTATATATGTTATCTTTAATAAAAATAAAATAATTTTTTTTACAAGAGTTGTATTCTTTTATTTTTTGCCACTCATAAAATATTAAAAGTTTCCTCTTATTAATTTTATTTCCTAAAAGAATTCTATTTTGTCATATTTATCGTATCGTGTTGTAGTAAACAAATATTTATTCTCATTTTGGCTCACTTGTATCGCAGTATTATTCACGTTACAGTTTATACTGTAACAGCATAGTAAGATAAATTGTGCTAATGTTTACATCAATTAGAAGATTGGAAATTCATGGTCCACATAATGCAATCTTACAAAAAACCACAAATTATATTAGGAACTTCAATTCGAGTAGCTATATGAGGGGTCGGAGAGGTCCACTTTATTTAATTAAACATTCCCAAAAATTCAATTTTATGATGCATATTTACTAAAATTAAATATCTATATACAACAACATTATAAATACCTGATATATGATAAAAATCATTACATTTACTTACCATGACCACATTGTTCATAAATTATCCCAAAATCAACGTCATTTTTCACCACAATCAGAATCATTAGCTTAAGTAAAAGCGGTTGCACCACTAAAAACACCACTTATTTTTCCATGTTTCCTGTTTCAGCTTTCACTTCATCCCCACCAAAAAGCAGAAGCTGGAATTGAATAGTTAAACCGCCTGATTTTTTTCCATAGCTTTTTCTACTCCTCAAAAAACGACACTAGCAAACAAAATCATTCCCACGACACAGGTTAACAATGCAGCTGCTGCTGTTGTAAAGAATTCATAATTGTTCTCTCTTTTTCCCTTTTTGTTCCTGTTCCTGTTCCTGTTATCATTCTTTCCATTTTTTAATCTCTCTCTCTTTGACATTAAACCTGTCTTTGAATCTAAGTCTTGCTGCTTTGTTTGTGGGTTTCTTGTGAGACTTTTCTGACTGTTTACCGCGGGGTTTTGCTTTCATGGGTTGTTGCTGATTTTGATTCCAGATTTGCTGTTAGGCTTGCTTTCTTTTGTTTCTTTTTATTCCTGAGAGAATCTTTGTTTTCTCCTTTTGGGTTTTTTCCCTATTTTTAATTCCTCAAACGCGGTGGTAGAAGTGCAACACCCACATTTGGAATTTTTGACTGACTTTCATCTCTTGTGTTTCTCGATAAACCCATTTCATTAGCTCAACTGATGGATTCCATGGGTTCTTCAAGCTCCTGATTGTATGTATAGTTAGAGAGAGAGAGAGAGTGGTAGAAGAAAAATGAGATCTTTTACTTCGTTTCAAGTTCTTTTGCTCAGTTTAGGACTGTTCCTCGCGGATTGCTTCGCATTTCCGAAGAAAGAAGGTAAGTTTATCCAACAGATCTCGATTTGCTCCATTTTTGTACTCTTTGCAGCAACGGGTTGATGATTATTCACTTCACAACCACTGTAATGTGGCATATTGTTTTGATTTTTCATTATTCGAGATCTTGGATTGTTTTTGTTCGTACTTCATTGAAGATGTGAAGCAATCAAGTCTAAGAATGTGGGTAATGGGTAGGGGAGAATTTTATTGTGGTTTGGAGTTTATAGCTTTTTATACAGAAAAGTTGTTGCTTTTGATTCAGTGGTAGCTTTAACTTCCTTCAAGAGAGCTATTATTGAGGACCCATTCCTGGTTTTGTCAAATTGGAACCCTCTTGACTCAAATCCATGTGATTGGTCTGGCATTGCTTGTTCCGTTGCTGGAGATCATGTCATTAAGCTGTAAGATTTTCGAAATTGTTTTTGGATACCAACGTTATCTATAAACTTTTTTAATGGTAATTATCTTCAACATATTGTCCAATTTATGATGCTCTTTTGGATTTGCAGCAATATATCCCAGAAATCTTTGAAGGGTTTCATCTCACCAGAACTGAAGCAACTCTCAGCATTGCAGGAATTGTAAGCTTTTGTTTGAGGATTCTTCTTTTATATAGATTATATTCAGTAATTCGGGGTGGTAATTTTGGCCGATTGTGGATATGTGTTTGATGAACAGAATTTTGCATGGGAATTTGTTCGTTGGTTCCATTCCGAAGGAAATCGGCCTGCTGAAAAACCTCAAAGTTTTGGATTTGGGCTCAAACCAACTAACGGGACCTATCCCGCACGAGATGGGAAACTTAAGCAGCATTGTGAAAATGTTAGTTGAAAAAAAATGAGTGTGTGTTCATCTGTTGCTTTTTCTCTTTTCCCATATATATTTGGGGTCATCCTAGTAGTTTTTATCTTCCGGTTTTACAGAAATCTTCAATCCAATGGATTGACTGGAACATTGCCTTCTGAAATCAGCAACTTGAAATACCTTCAAGAACTTCGATTAGATAGGAATAAGCTTGTTGGAGCTGTTCCTGCTAGTAATGCCTCAGATTATCCTTCCAATACTCGTGGCATGTAAGTACGCAAAATTTCATTGAATCAGTTAACTTACATCCAAATGCGTTCTCAATATTGTTTCTTTTGATGCAATGACATTAGGTATGCTTCAAATGACAGCCCAATAGGTTTTTGTCAAACCTCCCAACTGAAAGTGGCTGATTTCTCATACAATTTTCTTGTTGGAAGCATACCCAAGTGCCTGGGATATCTTCCCAGGTAAATTTTATATATGTTTTTCTTCGTTCATGTATTTGTTATTTCATTTACCTTTTTTTTTCCTCGAAATATATTGATAATTCATTTTATTTTTTGGATGTAGATCAAGTTTTCAGGGTAATTGCCTTCAAGAGAAAGATGTCAAGCAGCGGGCTGCTGCACTATGTGGTAGGCAGCTTTGCTTATGCTCGTTTCTTGATATATAAATAATTGGGACAATTACACCGACGTACCCTGATGTTTGAGAAATGACAAAAACCTCCCTTGTCAAAGAATTTAAATTACAACGATGAATTAAAGTCATCTCTAATTCTTTATGAATATCATATTTGCATTTGACACTTGCAGATTAATATCTGATCATATGATTATAGAAAGCTTGTGTTAGTCCAGCCTTAGGGTATGTTGGAGAAGTGTGTGTAATTTCCCCAATCTTAAGCCAAACCTCAGGGTGTGCCAGTGTAATTATCCCTAAATACTATTTGTTTTACATGGATATATGTATATTCTTGTTTCTGGTAGTAATGAAATTTTTATATCAGTTGGTGCTGCGCCTGTGAAACCCCATTCAGAAATTAACTCAAAGCACATGCCTTCTCAAGAAGGGTCGAAGCATCAAGCTAATTCGTCAAAACCTTCATGGCTGTTGGCTCTCGAAGTAGTGACTGGAATTTTGGTGGCTGTTCTCTTTGTTATTGCTCTTGTAACTGCCACTCAGAAGTGGAAGAGAAAACCTTCTCTCATCATCCCATGGAAGAAGTCCTCAAGTACTACAAGGGACTCCATGACAATTTATATAGGTTAGTTCTTAAATTACAATGCCCGCTTCCAACCTTGAAAATTTGATAAAATCCGACAACTTCATCAAGAAATTAGAATTTACGTCATTTGGAAAGCTTATTAAGATTTAGATGGTGGCATCATTTAACCAAGAAGGGCTACTTGTACAGTAGAGATAAGTTATAGGGGAGGTATATGTAATTTCAAAACTAGGAAGGGAGGCTCGTGTAACTATTGTGAATTCCTGCAGATTCTGAAGCACTGAAAGATGTGGTCAGATACAGCAGACAAGAACTTGAGGTAGCTTGTGAAGATTTTAGCAACATAATCGGATCGTCTCCTGATAGCCTTGTATACAAAGGCACCATGAAAGGTGGGCCGGAAATTGCTGTTATCTCCCTTTGCATCAAGGAAGACCAATGGGCTGGCTACCTTGAGCTTTATTTCCAGAAAGAGGTAATTAGTGTTTTCTTTCAGTTTATTTTAAATTTTAAAAAAAGAGAACCTTAGGTTTTCCTTGGTTACAAATACTACCCTGAGGTTTGCTTGTGTCCTACGCACGGCACCAGTCGTTAATTGCTTCAATTAAAAAACAACCCCTCTATCTGTTAGTATTAAGGGTGTAAATGTAATTTCATTAAATATAGGGCTCTCTTGGCAACTATTCCCTGTTCTGTTAATGCTATTTTTGGCCTTGTGTTATCAAATGTATGAAACTTCATATTGCATCATGATTCAGGTAGCAGATTTGGCAAGATTAAATCATGAAAATGTGGGAAAATTACTAGGCTACTGCAGAGAAAGTAATCCGTTTACGAGGATGCTGGTTTTCGAGTACGCATCAAATGGAACTCTCTACGAACACCTTCATTGTAGGTTAATCTATATATTTAACTATTTTTGGTCCATTATGTTTTTCATTTTCTCTCTTCAAATTCTTTAGGAGCTTTAAAGCTGAAAAAGGAATTGTGATTAACTGCAGATGGAGAAGGATGCCAATTCTCTTGGACACGACGCATGAAAATTATTATAGGAATTGCACGAGGATTAAAATATCTTCACACAGAACTTGATCCTCCGTTTACTATATCTGAACTGAACTCGAGTTCCATTTATCTCACTGATGACTTTTCTCCCAAGGTGAGGTGACATAACTTACTAGCCTGTTTACTATAAAACAATTGAAGATTGAAAAACACCCTCGATACTAACTATGTGGAATCACTCAAAAATTGCCCCTCAAAACTAAAATGAAGTGTTTGTTTTGTCGCTTCTGCTTAAAATGGGCTAAAACAAACTAGAAGCACCTTCGGGTTGCTTTTCTCAGCTTCTAGGTTCGTTTTAAGTGCTTCTTTACTTTCTTCCCCAACTTTTGCTACAACTTTTAGCATCTCCACCCGCACAATTATTCTTGGCAGTAGATTGCTTACTGATCGTTGTGCAGCTGGTTGATTTCGAGTGCTGGAAGACGGTTCTTTCCAGATCAGAGAAAACCTCAGGCACAATAAGCAGTGAAGGTGCTGTCTGCATCCTCCCGAGTTCCATGGAAAACCGCCATCTCGATATCCAGGGAAACATTTACGCATTTGGGATTCTTTTACTCGAGATTATAAGTGGGAGACCTTCATACTGCAAAGATAAAGGCTGCTTGGTCGATTGGGTATGTCCTCATCAACCCTCTTCGAACTTAATCTTCGAATTTTTGATTCTTGCAAAGACCTATCGATCACTCATAATAAAAGTTTAAAAAGAGAAATATATTGATTACAGGCGAAGGAATTCTTGGAGGTGCCCGAGGTTATGTCTTACGTGGTGGATCCCGAACTGAAGCATTTCAGATATGAGGACTTGAAAGTAATATGTGATGTCGTGAATCTATGCATTTGTCCGAATACGAGCACGAGGAAATCCATGCAAGAACTGTGCTGCATGTTGGAGAGTGGAATTGACACATCTGTGTCTGCTGATATTAAGGCGTCTTCTTTGGCCTGGGCTGAGCTCGCGCTTTCTTCATAACGAGCCTCAACATTGTACATTTAGAAATATAGCCTAGAAATACTTTTTCGTTTTTTTTTTTTTTTTTGGTGGGGGTCGGGGTAGTGGTAACCGGAGATGAGGTTTTCGTCCCAACAATCTGGTGGGGTTGGGGGGGTGGGGTGGTTGAATACTTGAAGCCTTGAGGCATCTGAGTCTGTACATGGTGCGTGCTATAAAAGAAAACTGAGATTATCTTCCTGGCGAGTTTGTCTATGGATTATGGTGATGAAATTTATGAATATATCACTCCAGCCTTTAATGTATGGACAATTTTAAAAAGTATCATTTTATCGTGTCGTGTCGTATCGGATATTTGTGTCGAACACCATGTTTAATGCTTTTCACGTGAAAAATAAAAAAAATTCGTGTCGTCGTATTCACATTATGTTGGGTCTATATCGTCCTGTTTATCCATGCATCATAAATTCCATCACTGGGCAATTAGTTTATTAATAGTATATTAAAACATATATTAGAAATTTGTATTATAGTAAAATGAGAAAATAAAGTTAACTTAGTTTAGAAACATTTAAGAAAAAAAGTGACAATTTAATATGATGCGAAAATATAACATTAAAAGGCCATTCCAAGAACCGGAACCAAAGTTTTAATTTCATAAATCATAGTGACATTTTCCTTCTGAAACATTAATGATTCATTAAGGTTCCGACTAGATCCATAAAATAGGTTATAGGGAAAAAAAAAAGAATTTAATGATTAACAACATATACGTACTTAGCTATCAATTAGGTTCCGACTAGATCCATAAAATAGGTTATAGGGAAAAGAACTTGCAGTCTCCTCGCGGTTGTTAACAACATATACGTACTTAGCTATCAATTAGGTGGAAATTTACTTTAAAAAAATTGTTAGGTAACTTGATTTTCTCTACTATATAAATAAATAAATATATATATATATATATATATATATATATATATATATATATATATATTGTTAAAAAGGGAAAGTTGACCGTAATACCTTAATCACCCATTTTAGGGCAGATTTGTCGGGATCTTTGTCCCGTGTATAGGCTTATTTATATTCTCTGTTTCCTCTGTAATTCCGATATACGAATACAAGAAAATGAATACCAATTTCAGTTTTACCCAAACATTGTCCATTAAAATTAACATGGTATCAGAGCGGGTTTCGATTCAATAACGAATCGAATACCTTGCTTCATCATCTACCGATGGAATCACTCACGAAAACCAGTCAATTGCCGGCCGAGTTTCACGCCCAGATGGCGGAACCTCTCAGGCACAGACAACCCGAAAAAATTACCCAAACCTCCATCAACATCAAACTCACAGATAACAACCAAGAACAGGCAACTCAGCCAACCATGCTCAACAGAGAGATCCGGAGAGATCTGTTAAAACAAGAACCCAAGGCCACGGTGGAGGCAGCCTACGCCGCCATCCGTAGAGAGACGGCGCGTTCCCACACCCTGAAGACGGTGGCGGCCGGAGGAGAAACCGAAACCCTAGAAATTGGGTCCGACCTAGTCTCGAACAGGGAGAAAGGGGGAGGCCACCGTAAGATAACCACCGGAGTAGTGGCGAAAAGGAAAAACCGACGCGACACCATCGCGATTACAGACGGGAAAGGAGGCGGAGAACAGGGATCAAGAGATCCAAAAGGTGGCGCCGTCGTCCGGAGAGAAACCCAGCCAGGAGGGGCGACGGTTGGCCGTGCCAACGCCGCCATCACCCCCGCCGGCGGCGGCGGCGGCGGATCAGACAGGAGAGAGGAGAGCTGCACAGCAGTTATCGGGTTTGGGGGTGATGTCCCAAACCCCAACCCCCACATTTATAACTCTAAAGAATTTGTGCAAATGCCCCCATTTTTTGAGAATCTGCAAAAAGAACCCCAATCTTCTAATTATGCTCTTACCACCCATCCTACATTTAATGGGCCGTCAACTTGGATTTTGGATTGTGGAGCTACAGACTCTATGACATTTGACCTCTCCGATTTGACTGATCGGGTGACCCCTAAAATATCTCATATACAAACTGCTAATGGGGGTCAAGCGGTGGTAGAACAAGTGGGGTCAATTCTTATCACTCCGAAACTAAAACTAAGCAATTGTCTCTATGTCCCATCATTGTCTTATAAACTGCTGTCATTAAGCCACATAACGAGAGAGTTGAATTGTGTGGTCCTGATATATCCTCGTTTTTGCTTGATACAGGACACTCATACGAAGGAGATCATTGGGCGTGGTACTGAGAAAGGGGGATTATATTATGTTGATGAAGTGGAAACTCCATCCAGAGCTCTTATGTCAGCAGGGAAGGCTGCCACTCAACTTTGGCTGTGGCACAGACGTCTCGGGCATCCCTCAGTGGGGTATTTAAGGTTATTATTTCCCGCTCTATTTCGGAACAAGTCAGATTTGAACTTTTCCTGCCAAACTTGCCTTGCTACAAAGAGCCATAGGGCCTCATTTAAACTTAGTAATACACGTGTTGAAACTGCTTTCTCACTGGTTCATTCGGATGTGTGGGGACCTGCCCCAGTCACCAATCAAAACCAGTTTCGTTATTTCGTGTTATTTATTGATGACTTCTCCCGAGTAACATGGGTGTATTTTTTGCGCCATAAATCTGAAGTCTATGGTACCTTTGTGGCATTCTGTAAAATGGCGCAAATCCAATTTGATAAGAAAGTTAAAGTGCTCAGATCAGATAATGGCAAGGAGTATGTTAACCATGAAATGGACAGGTTTTGTCGAGAACAGGGTCTCATACACCAAACCACCTGTCCGAACACCCCTCAACAAAATGGTGTCTCGGAAAGAAAAAACCGAACCATCCTCGAAATGACTCGATCTCTTCTAACAGAGTCTCACGTCCCAAATCACTTCTGGCCCGAAGCCGTTGCCACTGCCACCTACCTCACAAATAGATTGCCCACACAAATCCTCAACCATAAAACACCCCTCTCTGTCCTCCAAACTCAAACAGTTATACCTCCCCATCTTACCTTACCTCCAAGAATCTTTGGGTGCACTGTATTTGTTCATATCCCGAAGCACGATAGAACCAAACTGGACCGGTGTGCTGAAAAATGTGTTTTCGTGGGGTATGCTCCCCATCAAAAAGGATACCGCTGTTATAATCCGATTAGCAAAAGGGTCCATGTTACTATGGATTGCAATTTCGTGGAAACAGAGTACTTCTTCCTCACCAAGTCCAGGGTTCAGGGGGAGAGTCAGAGTGAACCCCTGTATTGGCTTGACTATCTTGGTTCAAAGGATACGGTTATTGAACTTGCAGAAGAACTCAGTACCACCACCACTGCAGCAATGCCCAATGATTCCTCTTCTTATGATGTCCAACCTGAGGTAACTGAGGTAACTGAAACACTGAACCCCTCTTTTGATGATCATGTTGATATTCTTGATTTTGATTCCACTGGTGCTGCTGATAACACTGTTTCTGAGAATTCCACTGGTGCTGCTGATAACACTGTTTCTGAGAATTCCACAGTAAGTCACAGGTACCCTTTGCCACAACGGAGCAACCGAGGGATTCCCCCAAATAGATACTCACCTGAACGTGTGTCCCGCTCATCTAAACATCCCATAGGGAACATGGTCAGGGGGAGTATGTCCGAGGTCGCTAAAGTCTTCTTTGTCAATTTATGTAAAGAAGAGATTCCGAGGACCGTGCAAGAGGCCGGACAAAGTGAGAAATGGAAGGAGGCCATGACAACTGAAATGGAGGCCTTGGAAAAAAACGGGACATGGGAGATATGTCGATTACCAGATGGGAAGAAGCCAGTTGGGTGTAAATGGGTGTTCACCGTAAAACATAAAGCGGATGGCTCAGTCGAGAGGTACAAGGCACGGCTAGTGGCGAAAGGATACACTCAGACATACGGGATCGATTATTCTGAGACTTTTTCGCCTGTGGCAAAATTGGACACAGTTCGGGTGTTATTATCAGTAGCTGCCAATAGAGACTGGCCGCTCCACCAGTTCGATGTAAAGAACGCCTTCTTACATGGCGACTTGATAGAAGAGGTGTACATGGAACCTCCGCCGGGGTTTGCAGGAAACTTTGGAAAAAATGAGGTGTGTAGGCTTCGGAAAGCACTGTATGGGTTGAAACAGTCCCCGAGGGCATGGTTTGGCAGGTTCACACTGGCAATGCAGAGTCACAGATATGTTCAAAGTAACTCAGATCACACCCTCTTTCTGAAACGACGGGGAGATCTAGTTACCTGCCTGATCATCTACGTAGACGACATGATCATAACAGGGAGTGATTTGGAAGAGATAAAACAGCTCAGAGAGGATCTCTTCAAGGAGTTCGAGATGAAAGATCTCGGGGGATTAAAGTATTTCTTGGGAATTGAAGTGCTGAGATCCAAAACAGGGATATTTATTTCCCAGAGGAAATATGTTCTGGATCTGCTTACTGAAACTGGGATGATGGACTGTAAACCTATTGAGACCCCTATGCAGGTGAATCATAGTTTGAAGATGGAAGAAAGTGGGGAACCAGTTGAAAGGGAAAGGTACCAACGCCTAGTGGGCAAACTGATTTATCTGTCCCACACGAGACCCAATATTGCGTATGCTGTGGGAGTCGTTAGCCAATTTATGCACCAACCCCAAAAGGAACATATGGAGGCAGTAATACGGATCATTCGGTATCTAAAGGGAACAATTGGTACTGGGATTATGTTTGGCAAACATGGGCATTTAGACATAGAAGCCTATACCGACGCAGATTGGGCGGGGAACCCAAATGATAGAAGATCCACCTCCGGGTACTTCACTCTAGTTGGAGGGAATGTGGTAACCTGGCGGAGCAAAAAACAGAAGGTTGTGGCATTGTCTAGTGCTGAGGCAGAATTCAGAGGAATAGCAAGAGGAGTGGCAGAGGTACTTTGGCTAAGGAAACTTATGACGGAGATTGGGATGATTCCTTCAGGGCCAAGTTCTCTCAAGTGTGACAACAGAGCTGCAATTAGCATCTCCGGAAATCCTGTACAGCATGACAGGACTAAGCATGTGGAAGTAGATAGGCATTTCATCAAAGAGAAGTTAGAAAGTGGTATCATCACGATTCCGTTCGTCAGATCAGAAGATCAGCTGGCGGACATATTGACCAAGGCTGTCACTAGTCAGAGCTTTCGGGGAATACTGAGCAAGTTAAGGATCGGTGACTCCATCACTTAACTTGAGGGGGAGTGTTAAAAAGGGAAAGTTGACCGTAATACCTTAATCACCCATTTTAGGGCAGATTTGTCGGGATATTTGTCCCGTGTATAGGCTTATTTTTATTCTCTGTTTCCTCTGTAATTCCGATATACGAATACAAGAAAATGAATACCAATTTCAGTTTTACCCAAACATTGTCCATTAAAATTAACATATATATATATATATAAGGGGAACATGTTTATTGTCAACATGTATCCTATGTAATGATAACTTTGAAGTCAAAGATATTACAAGTAATCAAACAGTTTTCAATTCTTGCAGTTGATATGTCCTTTTTTTCATTTGTTCTGCATTTTGTTTATTTAGTTGGAGCTGATTGGATCATTTAAATATAAGTTCTCCCGATCAATAATAATTTTGTTTTTATGGACGTTCCTAGGGATTTAATACCATCAACATCGTATTTTTCTCACCAAAACGAATAAAATTTATATCTCATTCGACCTAATTGACTACTGGAAACCGTCGCAATTAGCCTACAAAGTTTCGTCGGTCGGTCGTTATTTTTGATCGGTGATTCCCCTTTTGTCTGTTGTCGAATTTTAATTTTGAAACCATAATTATATTCCTTGTATTGAGAGTTTCGACTTGTTGTATAATATCAACACATTTGACATTTGGTCTGTATAGATTTATCCTTATCACGCCAAAATCTTATTAAAAGAGTCCGACGAAATATTCTCCTTGATTCTGCCAAAAAGGAATTAAATGCAATATGTTTTAAAAGTTAGGAGAAAAATTATACAAATTCCAAGATTAGGATACATAATGTATTAAATCTCAAAAGATAAAGGGTTTTTGGAATTAACCATAGGATTATTAATTCTTGAGTCAAAGAGATTACAAGTAATCAAACACCCTTCAATTCTTGTAGTTGATATGTATTATTTTGTTATCTGTTCTGCATTTTATTTATTTAAATTTGAATCGGGTCAAAAAGTATAAAGTTTTTTCTACCAACAATATCAAATACAAAACTTTTAATTAAGTGTCGGAATAACTATATTACAAGATTTTGTGGTACATTTGATATGTTATAGTACTACAACATAATTATAAAAGTGATTTTGAAGTTAGGAATTTATAGGTAGAATACACGCGAACGTCGCTAATAAAAGTATTGTTCCAAGGCCATCGTGAAATGAATAAATACCTTGAAATATTCATTGGTGCATTAATAACAAGGACAAACTCGTGAATAAATATATACCTTGAACTACATTCTTTCATGTATCTGTCTCTCTAGCTTCTTATCCATTTTGGTTTCTCAAGTAATCAAGCAAGGAATCTCAGCAATCCCAATTCTCATCCTCCTTTCCTTTGAGATCTTAAATCATTTGGGCATTTGGGAAATGGGGTTTTTGGTCCAAACTAAGGCTGCTTCTTGTGGTCATAATAGCCTTTTAGATGTCAGATATTCACCACCAATGAACGTGTTTTCATTCTTCTTTTGCAAAAGCCTGTCAAAATTCTATTATCTTGCACGTTGACACTCGTAATCGAGGTCCTTCTTATGTCATTTATTCACAATTTGATCCCGAAACAGTGTATGTTGGAACGGACAATACATATCTAGGTCCCATTAAGTTATTGCAAACATGGGAAATCAAATTTAGCCTATAAAATATTTTTTTATTCGAAATTTGTTTATTTTTGTAATTTACTATTTTATTAAATTTTTATTGTACGATGTTATTCAATATTTGTATTTACAATATACCTTCATCCAATATCCAGTACTTATATTTGTAACATACCTCCTTCAAATGATCTTATACTTACATTTGTAATATACTGTTATCTAAATTTTTTTCACTGGTTTCAGTTAAAATACAACTGGCGTATATGTTTCATAAATATGTCACGTGTCATACTTTTAACCAAAACTAGTGAAACGAACGTGCGTTGCACGTTTAACCTTTAGTTTATTTAAATAAGGTTGGTTACTATATTTATTAAATAAATTAAAGTACTAAAAGTATTCACATCATGTTTTTTTTTTCTCCCGATACGTGTTTATTCCAAGTTTTTCAAAGTTCGTGGAGTATATTTCACTAATAAAAAATTAAATTTTTCATGGATGCTTTTCAATATCCTCCGTCATCCATTTCACCACCATGTTCGAATCAATCTCCACATTATTCTTTGAGAAGTATCATCTTCCAAGCTAATGTCAAATCCCTCATGTAAACCCAATAACTCTGCCACATTTATTGAATCTTTACGAAGATTCATAGTGTATCCTAGCACTCATCTTTCGTTGTCATCTTGAATGACCTCCCTAACCGAATCCCTTATCAAATTTATTCCACGGCTACTCAACGAATATTTTATTTTGCTTGTGTCTTTTGTCCTCACTGATTAGTATTGAGACATCAGATAACTCTTTTATGTGGCGAAAAATGATGCTCTTAGACTTTACAATATTCTGATAGCTCCACCAGTTTCGTGCTTTCTAAAAATTTCAAAGCATCAAAATTAAGACAATTCACTCTGAACATTCTGGTAATAC
This sequence comes from Lantana camara, assembly GCA_037501455.1. Lineage (NCBI taxonomy): Eukaryota > Viridiplantae > Streptophyta > Magnoliopsida > Lamiales > Verbenaceae > Lantana > Lantana camara. The sequence goes on along the minus strand of CM074857.1, from coordinate 91,808,333 downwards.
GCCGCTTTGAATTTTGCTATTAAAGCTCTCTTTGAGCTCGTTCGACCCTCACAATCGACGGAGATCAGTCTATGCATTAACAATCTTTTCCCACACCCAGAGTGCCAATAGATGACTTCTCAATACGCGGTCCAGATCTTCACATCCCCTGCAACATGTACATATATTACATCCCCCAAAATTCCAGTCATACTTAAGTACATTTATGAGCAAGCTATTATGTTGGCAAAGCCACAAGAAAATTTTGAACTTCTGGGCCAAGGTGATTTTCAAGTCCATCTCCGATTTTCACATATGACTTATCCTCCATAAACAGACTATAGACCGTTTTATAGGAAAATTTATTGTTAACCGACCCAATACAGAGTTTCTAATCTCCATTATCATGCAACGCAATTGGGACGCTAAGAATCTTAGTCATCTCTTTCTTGGGCATTACTATTTTCAGCTTATTAAGGTTCTAGTTTTTATCCGTGCCAATGAAATTACATACCATAATTAAGTTTTTTATCCTTCTCATTAATGTTATCTGCAATGATTTTGGTGACTTTTCCTTGTGATAATCATCTATCATTCCATAAAGACACCTATTCCATAAATGGTTCCACCGTCTGAGTGCTTCTATCAATCCCCTCAATGTTCGAGAAGCTATAAGTTGAGGCTCATGTCCAATGACACATAAGGTGTGAACAATACATGTGATTCGCTGAAGTTCAATTTGAGGCCCGATGTCTTGCAAAACACCTCAACCACACAATGGATGCACATCGCTCCATCCATAGTAGATTTGCAAATCAAGTAAGAGATGTGAGGGTCTTTCTGACATACCATAATTAACTTTCAATGTCCGATTGAAATAGCCTTCTCAATCATATATGAAATGCCCCAACCACACTTTAAATACATTTTTGTTCCATCTACAGTAGTTTTAGCTCCTAAATCGTAAAAAGCAAGTGTGAGATGTGATCTCTGACATACCTTAATTAGCTTCTAGTGTCCGGCTAAAATATCCTCCTAAATCATATACGTAAGTTGTTCCATGTAGAGTACAAATAAATAAGGCGGGAGTGATTACCTTATCTAATGTCACGCATCAATAGATCCTCGGTCGGTTCACTATTCCACAAAATCTCCGGTTGTATCCCCTCCATTTTGCTCTACTAATATTGATGATTTTTGTATGGAATTTGAAGAAAGTTAGATTTTCTTTAGAACATTTCATTGAGCTTTATTGTATCATTTTCAAGATTAATTTTCAGCACTATCCCGTTTTTTTTCTTTCTTTGGAGTGATGTATCATTCATAACACTTTTTGAAGCATTAATATATTGTAATGGGTGTCTCGATCGAGAAAAACACTATTCTGGTTTGGGCTCACAATTTCTTTGATATACGGCATAAACGGGGTATAATCATATTCGTGATCATTTTGAGCAATACGTTACACAACGTAATGGGCCGAATCTCGTTTAAATTTTTGGAGAATTAACTTTCAAAATCAGATAAATAAACGTCTGATAAGCCTTCTTGGAAATTGATATCTCTCTATGCAATTATTGATGAATTTCACCACCGTGTCTCTTACTATATCCTAATAGGTTTGAAAAAAGTAGGCTCGCAATAATAGGTGATGTGGGGATTATAATGGATAATGCTTTGTACAGGTGCATGCCACCTTATCGTTGGTGCAAGCTAATACCAACACTCATCACCTTTTCGATAGTATATCCACTGAATAGTTTGGTGTAGTACTCCCAAATGTGTGCTTTAGTTGGTCATTATTGGTTACTCATTCATCTTCTCGTTATGGTTGAGTGAAACCTCTTTCTTCTTGTTATAGTTGAAAGATGAAATAAACGTTTATATTTATCCCAAAATTGGAGTCAATTAATTCTCAAGTCTTAAAACTAAATAATCTTTTCTTCTTGTAATAGTTGGTTATATCCTATCATCAATTATTTCTCCAAATCTTTCGAATGTTTACATTAATTTCTCATACATAATGCTCTAGAAATTTTTTATAATTTTTTTTTCGCCTTTTCACACACATTGAAAACTGTTCAATGATCATTGTTTTAGAGCAATGACCCAAAGTCCTATATTTAATACTTTGTCATTTCCTTTATAAATATATTTGTAAATTTCACAATTGTCACTCTAAGAAAATCCCAATGTTAATGTGAGAATTATAACTTAATAAGAGATATGGATTATAAGGTACTGCAAATTGGTTATAAAGTTGTTTATTGCGATCTTGGACCATCAGTGTGATTCTTCTCCTTCCACAGATCGGATATCCAGCTTTACCTTGCGTTCTGTTTTCATAATATGAACATGAGTAACGATATTTACATTCTCCATCCATCATACAAAAATTATTTAAGTTATTTAATCTACATGATTTATGCATCATGTGTTTTATAACTCACTCATAAAGTTGGGGATTCTTTTCCTAATAAAAAAATTTTACACAAAAAATTGATCAAGTTGATTGTGTGATATAATTTTATATTTTTAACCTAAAAACTATCAAAATATGAGCATATGACAACCATTTCTTTTGAAACTTGATTGTATGAATATGTCCAACCACATTTTCATAAATCTCCTTACTGAATAAGTGATATTTTAAATTTTGTAACTTTTCTCAAAAAATTTGTGATGTCTTTCAAATCATGATCACTAAATGATACAATTAACAACTGATCATTGAGTGACATCATTATTGAATCAAAATATTATTTGGGTTTGTCCTTAATTTGGTATGTGCGTCAATCTATGTTGCACGGATAAGGACACGGCGACACGGACACGGCACGACACGGATACGGCGACACAGATTTTTTTGTGAATATTTCCACGTGAGAAGTGTCGAACACGGTGTCCGACACGAGTGTCCGAAACGACACGACAGTGCAAACTGATATTTTTAGAAGTGTCGGTGCATTAGAGGCGTCAATATACATCAAAATCAACTATTCTTTCTTTTAACTATCTATTTTTTTATCTCTTTTTAATTCTCTATTTGCTATTGATCTTGCATTCTATTTTTTTATTTATATTTCTCTAACGAACATTATTTAAGATTTCTATTAATATTTTACTATTTATTTTATATATATAGTAGAAATAATTAAAAGAGTAAATTAATATAAAAAACTCAAGGAATGTTTAATTGAACACCATAAAAATAATTTATAAAATTAAATTATATCTTATTTTTACATGCACACATATTAAGTTTCCTTAGAATTCTTAATTTAAAGTAACTTTGGTCTGACGATCTGCAATTCTAAATTGTCGTATATATTAAATGTAAGAAATCAGAAACCCTATTTATACTATTTAATATATATAGAGTATGTTAATTATCCTATCTAAATAACATTTGCACATTTAATTTATATTTTATTTTATAAAATAATGAAATATTATATTATTAATTATATTTAGATAATTATAATTATATTAATATTAGTTAATTGAAAATTATTTTATATAAATTATTCAATTATATTATTTTGATAATTAGATATATTTATAAAATTATAATATGATTATAATTAAAGAAAGTTTATGAACTTAGATAATTAGAATTATGGAGTTATATAATTAGAATTACATTAGGATTGATTTATTGAAACTTGTCTTATTTAACTCATTTAATTTAGATCATATTTTATTTTAATTAATTATCAAATTTTATTAAAATTATAAAGTGAATTAATTTAATATTTTCCAATTCGTTAGATATATTTTGTTATAACATTTTAAATTATAGAGTTTTAAATTAAAAAATAGACAACTTATATTATAAGATTTGAATACAATTAACTAATATATTAATAGGGTTAATTACAGATAGCTCCCACGGGAGTATTAGAAATTATAACTTGTGATCCTCTTAGTCAAACAATTACACATACACCCATTAAGGAGTTTGAAAATTACACAAAACACCTAAGGTTCTTTTAAATATTTTATGACATCATCAAAATTTTAATTTGATTTTCCTATTTTGACCCTTCATTTAGTATATATTTGAATTAGTATTGAAAATTTAAATTTAATAAATTAAATCATTAATTAATATAAAATAATATAATTTTGTCATTTTAAATATTAAATTATATATATAGAAAATCTAAATTTAATGGGTTAAATATAATATTAGAAAACGTAATATATATATAAAGTGGCAATATATATATATATATATAATAATGTAATATTTATATATGTTCTATATCATACATATTACATATCAATATGTATGAATATATATGTATATTGGCGTGTTATATATATACGTATGAATGAATATATGTATTGTCGTGCGGTGGTGGTGTAATTAATATATATATATATATACATAAATATTACTTTATTATATATATTTATTATATATTATAACTCTATATAACATCATTTTCTAAATATTATATTTAACCCATTAAATTCATATTTATTATATATAATTTAATAATTGAAATGATAAATCATATCATCTCATATTAATTAATGATTTAATTTATTAAATTTAGATTTTTAATACCAATCTAGATATAGTTAGGAATAATTATTAAAATAAAAATTGTTATACTAAATGAATGGGTAAAATAGAAAAATCAAGTAAACGTTTGATGATGTCATCAAAATTTAAAAGAACCCTAATTTATGAGTGTTTTGTGTAACTTCCAAACTCCTCAATGGGTGTATATGTAATTGTTTGACTAAGAGGGTCACAAGCTATGTTGCACGGATACGGCGACACGGAAACGACACGACACAGATACGGTGACATGGATTTTTTTGTGAATTTACACGTGAGAAGTGTCGGACACGGTGTCTGACATGACACGACACTGCAAATTGATATTTTTAGAAGTGTCGGTGCATTAGAGGTCACAAGTTTTAATTTCTAATACTCCCATGGGGTCTATATGTAATTAACCCTATATTAATATTAAAACAGTCTTTGTTAAACTATATATATATTTTTTAAATTAAAAAAGTTTTAATTCTACCAAGAGTCCTATTATAAGTTAATAAGTACTTTTTAAATATAGTTAAATTAATAATTTATAATATGTAATTACATAGTTATCCCTAACTAATAGTTATTCATAGATTCGTATTTTGTAAGAAACAACTCACGCTTTTATAATATACATAGATTACTAAAAAACATAAATAGTGATATGTCATATATATAATATTGAACGACAGAATGCAATGAAAGTTTATTTGAATGATAAATTGTAAAAAGTCGTAAAGTTTAGATTTTTTTTTTTCCTTCTAAGTATATAAATTGCTAGTTTGAAGTTGCCTCTTATAGAGGAAGTGGAAATTCTAGAATGATATAGTTGGGCGATCACATCAAATATTCATTTGTGTTCTTAGAGATGTGACGAACGCCCCGGCGGCGGTTGCCCAACAGCCCCGCCGATCACCATGAATTCACTGTGCTGGAACTGCCAGGGGTTAGGGGGTCCCTGGGCAGTTAAGGAGATTAAACGACTCTTTCACGAGTTCGACCCCGGTTTGGTCTTTCTTTCAGAAACCAAGTGCAAGAGTAGAAAAATTATTGCACTACGTGATAAGCTTAATCTCTGTGGTATTGGTGTTGATTCTATCGGGAAGGGGGGAGGTCTCGCTTTACTCTGGAGAAAGAATCTCAACGTATCCCTCCTTAGTTTCTCTAAAAATCATATTGATGTCTCGGTTTCGCCTTTGGATGGATCTGCAAGTTGGCGTTTTACCGGATTCTACGGCGAGCCTATGGCCTCCAGAAGATTTGTGACTTGGTCTCTTCTTGAAACTCTTGGTAGTGCGTCCAGTCAGCCATGGCTTTGTGCGGGGGATTTTAATGAAATTTTATCTAACTCGGAAAAACGAGGAGGGGGCCACCGACCACCGTCTCAGATTCGGGCCTTCCAAGAGTGTATTGAGAATTGCAGTTTGGTTGATCTTGGATTTGTTGGAAATGAGTTTACGTGGCGTAGCAACCATAATCACCCTAATACTATATTCGAAAGATTGGACAGGGGCCTCGCTAACGCTGGTTGGATTGCTAAGTACCCCAACAATAGGTTCCGCCACCTCTCGGCGGCAAAATCCGACCATGTCCCCATCCTTATTAAGCTTGCCTCACACAGGGTCCCCAAGACTAGGCGCCTGAGACAATTCAGTTTCGAAGCTATGTGGCTTCGCCAGGACGATTGTAAGGATATCATCCAACAGTGTTGGGATGAGGACTCCCCTACTAGTACCAACCTCTCTGCTTCCGGAAAGATTAATAAATGTCGTGCAGTCTTATCTTCTTGGTATGACTCTCATTTCGGCGCTCCGCCAAGACGCATCAGCAAGCTTGAAAAACAACTCCTTGATATCAGGCAAGGGCATAGAACTGTGGCATCCAAGCTTAAAGAAAAAGAGCTCCGTAGCGAGATTGAGGAATGGCGTGCCCGAGAGGAAGTTAAATGGTAACAACGAGCCAAATCTCATTGGCTCAAAGATGGGGATCGCAATACGACCTTCTTCCATGCTAAGGCCAACAGTCGTAAGAGGAAGAACACAATTGATAAAATCAAAGATGATGATGGTAATTGGTGTGAGACTGAGGAGGAGATTCGAAAGGTGGTGCTGGGCTATTTTGACAATATCTTTTCTTCAAGCGAGCCTAACTTTGAGGTTATGGATCGTGCTTTGGAATGTCTCAGTCCTCGTGTGTCTACTGAGATGAATGTTGAACTCACTAAACCTTTTACAGAAGCTGAGATTGATCGAATCCTCTCTGATATGTTCCCTCTTAAGGCTCCTGGTCCTGATGGGATGCCTCCTCTCTTCTTCCAGAAATTCTGGCCCACGGTAAGAAAGGATGTGGTTCACAGCGTGCTGAATTTTGGTATCTCGTATCCGGCTATGCACCACACTAATATTGTGCTGATTCCAAATTGCCCTAACCCAGAGAGTATGTCCAACCTCAGACCAATCAGCCTTTGCAATGTCATCTATAAACTTGCTTCTAAGGCAATTGCTAACAGATTGAAACCGCTCCTTAATAATATTGTTGATCCCTGTCAATCAGCTTTCGTCCCTCATAGGCTGATCACGGATAACGTGCTCGTTGCTTTTGAAACTAACCACTTTATCAAACACAAGAGAAAGGGGAAAGATGGTTACATGGCTCTTAAACTTGATATGAGTAAAGCCTACGATCGAGTTGAATGGGGCTTCCTTGAGAGGGTGATGGATCGGCTCGGTTTTCATTCTGCTTTTACTAGGCTTGTGATGCTCTGTGTGTCCTCGGTAACCTACTCCTTTGTGTTGAATGGTGATACTTTCGGTAATCTTACCCCCGGCGACCCTATTTCGCCTTATTTGTTCCTTTTATGCACGGAATGTTTCAGTGGTTTGTTGGAATCCAACCCCAAAATTACAGGAATTACCATCTGCCGTAAAGCTCCTCGTATTTCTCATCTCTTATTTGCCGATGATACCATGGTCTTTTGTAAAGCAAACTCGGATTCTATTACAGGTATTCTTGAGGTGATCAATTCTTATATCGAGGCGTCTGACCAACTTATCAACTACCAAAAGTCCTCGGTGGTCTTTAGCCCTAATCTGTCTCAAGATGCTAAGATTGATATAGCGGCTCGCCTTGGTGTTTCTGTTTCTTGTAAGCACGAGAAGTATTTAGGCCTCCCGGCCATTGTGGGTGCCTCTAAGAAGGAAATTTTTGGATCCTTTAGGGATCGTATTTGGAATAAGATTCAGGGTTGGTCGGAGAGAAAATTATCCCAAGCTGGCAAAGAGGTTTTTATTAAATCGGTTTTGCAGGCAATTCCTTCCTTTGCTGTGAGTTGTTTCATGCTCCCTGAGTCCCTACTTTCTGAGATTGAATCAATGCTGGCGTCTTTTTGGTGGAGTGGGACGGATAAACGGAAGCTTCATTGGATCAGTTGGAAGAAGATGTGCTTGCCTAAGAAAGAGGGAGGCATGGGGTTTCGGGATCTCCGCTCTTTTAACCTTGCCCTTCTTGCTAAACAGGGCTGGCGCATTCTTAATGATCCAAATTCTCTTCTCTGTCGTGTTCTTAAGGCTCGCAATTTTGCTCATGTGGATTTCTTGGAGGCAAAAGTTGGTTACAATCCCTCTCTTACTTGGCGGAGCTTAATGAAAGCTAAGGAATTGGTGGAGTTTGGCACCCGGTGGAGGATTGGTGATGGGAAAGAAGTTCGAGTTTGGGTTGACAAGTGGCTGCCACGTCCTACTTCTTTTAAACCCATTACGCCGATGGTCTCGGAGTCTTTGCGTGTTAATCAACTTATGGATGTGAATGGAGGCAATTGGAACGAGGATCTGGTGCGCGATATTTTCTTGAGTGGGGATGCTGAGATCATCTTACAAATCCCCCTGGGCAGCAATAACAATAAAGACTTGAGAGTGTGGCACTACAATGACAATGGAAGATTCTCGGTTAGGAGCGCGTACCATGTAGCCACTCATGACTTCTGCCTTCCCAATTCTTGCCCGTCTTCTTCGGATTGTGATGCGTGGGATTTTATCTGGGATCATAAAGTTGCACCAAAGATCAAAGTCTTCGCTTGGAGATTGGGTAAAGAAGCGTTGCCCACTGCCTCTAATCTTAGGAAAAGACACTGTGATGTGAACTTTGGTTGTCCCTTTTGTGAGTTCGATAATGAAGACTCTCGCCATTTCTTGGTGGATTGTCATATTGCAAGGCAAACGTGGGCCTTATTGAGTTTTCCTTGGAAAGTTATTTCAAAATGGCCTAATGGGACTGAGAGTTGGTTGCGCGACACCATCTCGAACCTTGAGTCGACGCAGGCTGATTTGTTTCTCACCACCATTTGGGCACTCTGGTGGAACCGTAATAGGAAGGCTCGTGAGGGTGTTGAGTTAATACTGGGAGATTTGTCTGAGTTTGTTCTTAATTTTCACTCCACTTTCGCCAAATCTAACGAGATCCTTGCTGTGCCTAAACCTCATAGCCCACCACTTGCTTGGGCTGCGCCATGTTCCGGTGTGATTAAGGTGAATTTCGATGGTGCCATTTTTCGCGAGACGATTGAGTTTGGTTTTGGAGTTGTGGCGCGTGATTGGTCCGGGACTTGTGTGGGGTGGAGCTAAGCTCGTAGGTTTGGTTTGTTCTCGCCGGAGTGCATGGAAACTTTTGCAGCTAGGGAGGCAGCTTGGTTGATTAGGAGGCGGGGATGGAACAACGTTATTGTCGAAGGTGACTGTGCGAATTTGCTTGCTAAGTTGAAGTCCCAGCAACAAGACCTTTCAGAAGTTGGCAATGTTATTTGGGATATCAAAGAGGCTCTTTCAAACACTTCTGAGTTTTCTTTCACCTGGGTGTAGGGAAAATTTCCTAAACCGAAACAAACATGTCGAGATCATCGAGAACACATAAGCGGAAGCGTACCTTGATCCATAGCAATCCCTTTTCGACCAGCAATCCAAGGTTGAGGTCTTCTAAGCCTGGATACGCCGTCTATTCGATTCTCTCTGGGATGGGACAGAAAAGAAGACTAGGAACGTATCTGACTTAGGGACCACAACCCTAATTTATAATCCAAAGTAGGGCACCTTAATTATGGGTCCATCAATCATAATTAAGTGTCCACGGGTTTCTACACATAAAAGACCCATACTTCAACCAATATTTCTATAAGCCCATATAATTAGATAAATTCTAAGTAGATCACTCAATTGGGCTCGTATTATGAGATAGCCTATGTACAATTTAATTAAATATGTGAGACCATTAAATAGAAAATCCAACAATCTCCCACTTGGTCCACATATGGTTCCAAATAATTGTACATAGTCTTAAACCTTAGTGCGCGCAACCTTATGCTATCTCTGCTTTCGAAATATTTCCAAACAATCTGGTCCATCAATTATGTTATTATAGGATCAAAGCAGCTTTTGTTACACAATTTGTAACTAAACCGAACAGTAGTCACAATACTAACACAATCAATGACATAGATCGAAAGTATGGCATGTAGCATGGAAATTACATGTAATGTGATCTTAGTCATGCCTATTTCCAACTGGTCCTACCTTATGACTCAAAGAGTCCCAAAGCACTTTCAAATACTTAATGCAAAACCGCAATAGAAAGCCAAAATCTTTACTGTCAGAGTATTCAATCAAATAAAACTTTATTTGTCTCATAAAACCTTAGTCTGTACAGAACATAAAACATGTCAATAAGCAAAACAAAAAACACAAACTCACACCACTAAGACATATCATCTAGTTTGATGACACCAATATGAGCCACATGTTCATGAAACACTTTAGGTGGCAACCCCTTAGTGAGTGGATCTGCTAGCATTGAGTTTGTACTTATATGCTCTATTGACACTTGAAGACTCTGAACTCTTTCTTTCACAACCAGATACTTAATATCTATATGTTCAGATTTAGATGAACTCCGATTGTTCTTTGAATGTAACTCTGCAACCTTATTATCACAATTAATTCTCAATAGCCTTTCAACGCTATTGACAATTTGCAGCCCAGTGATAAAATTTCAGAGTCATATCCCCTGATTCGAACTTTGATAAGTGAGCCTGTAATCCTTAGTCTTTTGTAGATACCTCATGTCCCTACTAGATATCTGCCTAACATCCCCACTATGTACGCTAAATCCGGACGTGTACACACTTGAGCATACATGAGGCTCCCTACTGCAGAAGCATAAGGGAATTTCTCCATCTCTTTCTTCTCTAGGTCAGTCTTAGGACATTGGAACAAGCTAAATTTATCACCTTTTGACACAGGTGTGTCCCCTGGTGCACAGTTCTGCATGCCAAAACGGCTCAACACCTTATCGATATAGGCCTTTTGCGATAAGCCAAGTATACCTTCGAAACGATCCCGATGGATCTGTATACCCAGAACATATGAAGCCTCCCCAAGATCTTTCATCTCAAATTTACTTGATAGAAATTTCTTGGTTTCACGCAATAGGCTTATATCGTTGCTTGCTAGTAGAATATCATCTACGTACAACACCAGGATAATAAATTTGCTCCCACTGACCTTGAGATATATGCATTGGTCAACAGTGTTTTCCTTAAAACCGAAAGAGGAAATCACCTTATCAAATTTCCAGTACCACTGACGGGATGCCTGCTTTAGACCATAAATGGACTTCTTTAGTTTACATACTAGGTGCTTTGAATCTTTGGACTCAAAGCTCTCCGGTTGCACCATGTATATAGTTTCTTCAATATCTCCATTGAGAAACGCTGTCTTTACGTCCATTTAATAGAGCTCTAAATCATAATGAGCTACAAGTGCCATAATGATTCTAAAAGAGTCTTTCGTTGAAACTGGAGAGAAAGTCTCTTTAAAATCAATGCCTTCCCTTTGAGTGAACCCTTGGCAACAAGACGTGCTTTATATCTTTTGATGTTACCATTTGAATCCCGTTTGGTTTTAAAAATCCATTTACAACCAATTGGTTTTACTCCTTGTGGTGACTCGACAAGATCCCAAACGTCATTGTCCATCATAGATTTCATCTCTTCATTCATGGCTTTGATCCATTCATTAGAGTTTGAACATAACTTTACTTGATTGAAAGATGTAGGATCGTCTTGCAATCCCATGTCAAATTCATGTTCATGGAGGTAAATGACATAGTCATCTGAAATCGCTTTCCTCTTTTCTCTAGTGGACCTCCTTATAGGCACTTCATTTTGAGGTTGTTGTGGTGCATCATTTTGAATAGATGATGGTTCTGGATCTGATTCAGTGGGTCCTACCTCATTATTTTCAGTCAATGATGGACCCATAACTGATTCAGTAGGAATCCCAAATGTGATTGTGTTTTCTGAATTTACTTGATTCGCAGGCTGAGGAGTGATAGGAATATTTATCCAATCATTCTCAGCTGCAACTATAGTGGGAATGTTAACACATTCCTCGTCAAACACAATCTTTCCAATTTGATCCCTCCCACTGTAATCAACATCCTCAATGAATTTGGTATCTTCCATTTCGAAAAAGGACTTGTTTGAGGGGTCATAAAACTTAAATCCCCTCGACCTTTCCGAGTAACCTACAAAGTAGCAGCTAATTGTTCTTGAATCCAATTTCCTTTCGTTAGGCTTATAGGGCCTAGCTTCAACTGGACATCCCCAGACATGCAAGTGCATAATACTAGGCTTCTTGCCTGTCCACAACTCGTATGGGGTTTGGTCTACTACTTTGCTTGGAACTCGATTTAAAATATAAACTGCAGTCTTTAGTGCTTCGCCCCAAAGTGATTCTGGCAATGAAGAATGATTAATCATACTTCTCACCATATCCTTAAGAGTTCGGTTTCGTCTCTCAGAAACACCATTTTGGTTTGGACTCCCTGGTATGGCGTACTGAGGTACAATCCCGCACTCACTTAAGTATTTGGCGAAGGGTCCTAGACGTTGTTCACCAGATCCGTCATATCTGCCATAATATTCTCCACCACGGTCAGATCTGACAGCTTTAATTTTCTTGCCTAGTTGATTCTCAACTTCGGCTTTGAAAGCCTTAAACACGTCCAAAGACTGTGACTTCTCATGAATTAGGTACAAATATCCATAACGAGAGTAATCATCAATAAAGTTGATAAAGTATCGTTGTCCATTCCAAGAAGCTGTAGGGAATGGACCACAAATATTTGTATGTATCAACTCTAAAGGTTCTTTACTCCTATTGGCACCTAATTTCCTCATATTTGTTTGTTTTCCCTTTATACATTCTATACAGATTTTAAAGTCTGTAAAATCAAGGGAATCAAGAATTCCTTGTGATATAAGCTTCTGTATTCTCTTTTCAGAGATATGTCCTAAACGCTTATGCCACAACATTTATGAATTCTCATTTGTTAACTTACGTTTAGTACCAAAGTTACTTGAATGCAGATTTTCAATATCAGTTGAAGCCTTAGTGTTCAATTTATACAAATTATCAATTAGAGTACCGGTACCAATAACATTTGAATTTAAAGAAAAAACACAACTTCCATTCCCAAATGAACAAGAATATCCAGATTTGTCCAAAGAAACAGAAATCAAGTTCCGTCTAAATGACAGTACAACGAAAGTTTCTTCCAAATTCAAATAAAAACCAGTATCTAAATGAATTCTAAAAACACCAATAGCTTCTACTAAAGCTTTATTGCCATTCCCCAAATAGATGTATCTTTCAGCATCAGTTGGTACTCGGCACCTTAGGTAATCCTGCATTGTGACACTTATGTGAGTAGTTGCACTCGTATCTATCCACCAAGTGTCACTAGGTACTAAAGCCAAATTAACTTCTGAATAAACAAAGTTGAGAAGTCTACCTTTCTTCTCACGCCAGGCGGCGTATTTAGGACAATCCTTCTTTATGTGATCAGGTTTCTTGCAAAAGTAACGGGAAATAACCGAATTCTGTTTATTTTGCACCTTAGGTTGGGTTGTCCCAAATTCTGCAGTTTCCTTATCCTTATTCCTTTTCCTCTTATTGGTGGTAGCCCTAGCCTTAAAAGTCATAGCCAAATGAGCACTTTCAGTCCTATCTTGTTTCAGTCTATCTTCTTCTTGCACACATTGAGCTATAATCTCATTTAGAGTCCATTTCTCCTTTTGAGTATTATAGGAGATTTTAAATGGATTAAATTGTGCAGGAAGTGAGATCAAGACCAAGTGCACAAGTATGTCATCCGACACCTCAAGCTTTAAGCCCTTAAGTCTTGTCACAAGATTATACATCTCCATAATGTACTCCCTTATGTTTCCTTTACCTTTATACCGCGTAGAAACCAGCTTACTTAGAGTAGTGCTGGTCTCAACCTTTTCATCAGTTTTGAATCGGTTTGCTATTTGGTCAAGGAAACTTTTGGCATTTTCCTCATCAGGAATACCACCCCTTATGGCTTCCGGAATTGAGCGCCTTATGATCATCAAACTCATGCGATTTGATCGCTCCCACTTCTCGTATGCGGATCTCTGTACAGCAGTGCTAGTATCAGTAAGATCCGCGGGGCGTTCAAACCTTAATGCATGATCGAGATCCGCACAACCAAGCATAATCATAACATGCTCTTTCCATTGTTTGAAATTAGAACCATTGAGCTCAGGGATGTTGTTTAAGTTGGCAGATATGGAAGACACTATAAAAGAAAATAATATGCTCACAATTAATTAAACATAGAAGCATGCATATATAAAGATAAACCAAATATCACAATGTATATGCACTGGTGGACCCATCTCAAGATACCTAGCACAACATTATTATTTAGTCTTTGGACAGAAATAACAATTTGTAAGTGGTACTCTCAAACATAGTCAAGAATATTGATATCAAAAACGGCCTCACAATATGCCTTTCTTTGGACCGACACATTGTAAGCATGTTAACACCAAATATATCACATATTCATGACTATCATTATCTGGCCAAAACAATCTTCCTTTGGGCCGATTATTTCGCATAGATAACAAGAATAACTTAATTAACGAAAATTAATTAAATCTTACCTAATAGAGGTTACTTTGGCAACATATTAGTTCAATCAAATTAATTTTCATAATTTACCGAAACATAATTAGATGATCAAATCACTGTTTGTGATATTAAAAAATCAGCAACAATTGAATTTTGATTCTCAAAGTTAAGTATGCAACTCAACTAAGCAGACAACACCAATAATTTCAAATCCAAAGCATATTAGAATAGGTTTCCGTCGATATATGCATACATATATTCTGCCTGCCTTAAATCAAATTGTCTAAACCAAAATTCATACTAATTATGTGGCACGTTTAACGACGTAAACCAATAGCATAAAACATTCTTGCAGCCACTGAATCCAGAAACGAACGCAATCAACTATGCAATTTCGTGAATTTTTAAATTCACATATTTCCAAAGCATACATATACATGTAAATATACTGCAAGCATGCTAGCACAGAATATGGAGCATGCAATCAAACATGAAATTAATAACCCATAGTTAATTCAAAGCATAGAATTCAAACAGTGAATATGGTCGGTCATAATTTCTCCATGATTCATATCTATTTCACATAGTCCGGCAACGGGATATAAATGTCAACCAAACCGATTCAATCAAATACACAATTGAATTGCCACATAGAAAAATAAATCTCGATTTACTTAATAATCACATCAATTTTCGATCTATTTGTTATCAATCGAAAATAAATCTCAATCCTTCGACATGAGAGTGGCTCTGATACCACTTGTAGGGAAAATTCCCTAAACCGAAACAAACATGTCGAGATCATCGAGAACACATAAGCGGAAGCGTACCTTGATCCATAGCAATCCCTTTTCGACCAGCAATCCAAGGTTGAGGTCTTCTAAGCCTGGATACGCCGTCTATTCGATTCTCTCTGGGATGGGACAGAAAAGAAGACTAGGAACGTATCTGACTTAGGGACCACAACCCTAATTTATAATCCAAAGTAGGGCACCTTAATTATGGGCCCATCAATCATAATTAAGTGTCCACGGGTTTCTACACATAAAAGACCCATACTTCAACCAATATTTCTATAAGCCCATATAATTAGATAAATTCTAAGTAGATCACTCAATTGGGCTCGTATTATGAGATAGCCTATGTACAATTTAATTAAATATGTGAGACCATTAAATAGAAAATCCAACATTGGGTTAATAGAGAAGGGAACGGGCTGGCTCATTCCTTGGCTAGGAATGCTTCCATCTTCAAGGAAGGGACTTCCATTGTGGACCTCCCCATTTGACATTAACTCTGCTCTTTCTTCCTGTTTTCTCTGCTGCTGTTGTTTAGTTTGCACCCTTGGTGGTGTTTTCCCTAAAAAAAGGAGAACGATGAATATAAAAACATTATTCTTTTGGTTCACCTGATTATGTATCCACGTCTCTAAATTCCTGTAAGATCAATGATGAATTTGGAAAAAATGACCCAGTGAATTTATATTATAGAAAAACTTTGATTCACCTATTATGAATTATGCGATTTGTCTTATTTATAAGTCGGCCATTTCCATTTTTTTCTTTAGTTACATAATCTCTAATATTTGTTTTTCTGTAAAACCTCAAATACTTTCAATTTATTTTATTTATTTATTTTTCGGCTCTTGCATCATTTAATTCACCTCAAAAAATAATTGATGAGGTGAGAATTACTAAACATTCATTAATTAACATATTGTCTAATTTTCTTTTCTACGTGGATATACTAACAGATGTCATATTTATAGGACCTCATATTCTTAATATTCATATATTTTAGGGATCATATTGTAATATCATGATTTATCTAGGACCTCATATTCTTAATATTTATATCTTTGAGGGCCATATTGTAATATCATGATTTATCCTTTTATTCTCTCTAAAATAAAACAAAAACGATCAGGCATATTAGTTTATTATTTTCCGTTACAAAACAAACCTCGAGAACTATCACAATAAATGAAGCGAGATGAACTGACTTGTAGCTAAAACAATACTCAGATAGCTACTTTTAATTTAATTTTCCACAATTTAGCTCATATTATATATATATATATATAGGGGGATGGGTGGGGGGCACAGTGGATTAAAAATTCAGCCAAACTTTAAAAAAAAAAAATTTAATGAAAGTTAAATAATTTTGTTTCTTGTCACCTTGAAGTAATTAGTACTTCAATAGCCATTCCTATGCATAGATAGCTATAAATATAATGCACGCCTCATGCGTCTAACAAAATATTAAATGCTACTATACATAAATACTTTTAAATATATTATTTTATTTTATCATATCATATTTGATACTTATATTCGATGTCGGGTCTAATATTTCTCATGTCAAAATTAAAAAAAAAAATTATATCATTAAATTCGTATTGTATTATATCTATATTCTATATCATTACATCCGTATATGTCCATGGATCATAGAGTGTATGCATGGGTCCGGGCTGCATCAAATTATTCCTATCCACAAAATATATGAAAAATTCCAAATTATTCCCACATGAGGGTGGGATCACTACTTGTCTCCCTGCTATACTTTTCTAACCTTTTTTTTTTTTGCTTCACAAAATATTGTTTCAACGCAATGAAACAATATATACACTCAAATAAATTTTGGATATAAGTTCTATGTTTTAATGGATTCTAAAAAAAACAATGATATTAATTTATTTCCAGAACTTATTTTTAAATTTTGCTTATAGATTTTAGTATTCTAATAACTTATTAGAATTTTATTTAAACAATCTTATTCTTATTAAAATATAATATTCTTAGATTAATCTTCACACACAAATAGACTTTAGGAATATTTATATTGTTGTTAGGGTAAATCACAAATCCCCCCGTCCCTTGCCCCTTAGGGCGGATTGTCCCCTAACCTTTGATTTTGGGCGATTTGCCCCTAACCTTTCATAAATGCTACACTTTGCCCCTTTACGATGTTTCCGGCAGTATCTTTTTGGAATATTCCGTTCCTCAAACCACACGTGATTTAAGCATGCCATTTTTAAGGATAATTTCGTCAGTTCATGTCCTAGCATCTGCTCCCGCGTTTTGTTGTTAAAAACCTTAAGATGGAACCCTAATTCCTCATTTCTATTTGGGCGAGAGGAAGAAGAATGGAGAGAGGCAACCATCATGCCTGCTAGTGTGGGATGGATGTGGTGGAAAGAACCTCATGGACAGACCATAACCAGGGGAGAAGATACATTAGCTGTCAGAATTTTCGAGTAAGGCCTTGTTTTGGTATTTTGATAATGGAATTTACTGTCTCTCTTCTTCTTCCTAAATTCTTGGGAACATTCTGATGTTAGACTGAAAGTGGCTGCAATATGTTCGTGTGGATCGACCCCCCAATGTGTGAGCGTGCTAGGCAAATCATACCAAGGCTTTTGCGAAGGATTAATGGTCTTGAAGCTGAAATTGAGAGAGGAAGGCTAGCTGAAATTGAGAGAGAAATGGTCTCTGAAACTGAGCAAAGAAGGCCAGCTGAAGACGGAAGAAAATGGCCAGCAAGAGCATCTGAGTTTATGATGTTTCTTGCTATCATTGTTGTATTTTATTTCTTAGTTTGGTAGGTGTAATATGTACTATTGTGAACGGTTGTAATCTAAGCATGATGTACTCTGTTTCCTTCATCAATGCAATAGTAATTTTCATGATTTATGTTGCTGTGATTCTATACAAGTGCAAGTTCTGCTCACTACAAGAAATGAAATTTCCCCAACATGAAAATTCATAGCAAATACTTGTGCATACATGCTCAAATTACACATTCACAAAACAAGTGTTGGACTACAAATGTTAAACCAACACATTCAGCAAAAGGAAGACCATGTTCACATTCACAGAGTTTAAAAACAAGATAAAAAACAGACTTTGAACTACTGGAATTTCTTCTTTGACTGGACTAGTGGCTTAAACTTGGAGTTGTATTGCTTCTTAGTAGGGGTTCTTCTTGAGGAGGTTGGAACAGACTTTGAAGTGCTAGGCACATGGGTTGATGAAGAAGTGTTTTTCCTCCTTGGTGCCAGTTTTGTAACTGTCTGTGTTACTAATCTTTGACTTCCAATACATGAGTCTTCTTTTTATGAATTTAGTGCAGCTGAACTTCTGGTGAATCTTCTTGTTAGTATGCATGTTGACTCAATATTGCTTGTAGTTGCAGTCTTCTTCTTGGCCTAATAGAAATGGATTGCACAAGTGTCACATAATATGGGTAAATATATGTAAGGATTGAACACAATAACTACACTTAAAATTTTTTATTTTGAAGGTGGTGGTGGGACTTCTACTCTCTCTGGCTAGTTCTGATTTTTGGGATTTTGCTTACATCCTCTTTTGTTGTGGCCTGCAACACCACACAACTTACACTTCATCACCAATCCTTGCTTCCCAAGCTTTCCTTCAAATTGACCAGCTCCACTTGGCATTGTTTGCTTCCTTGTACCCTTGTTTTGGGCAATTTCATAATCAGCTCTCTTGCGTTTATGTAGCTTAGGTCTGCCAGGCAGATTTTCCTTCACTGGTGGATGTAGCTTCTTCAAAACCTTAGGTCATTCATCAGGGCCATTTAATGGCACCATAAGGTGACTGTAGACACGTAAGAAAGTGTCTTTGTGGTAATATTCATCCACAAAATCCTCAGGTTTCTTGTGCATGTGCCAGATTGCTGAAATAGCATGTTGGCAAGGAATTCCAGATAATTGCCACCTTCTACAACCACACGTTTTCTCACCCAAATGCACCTTAAACTTATCACCAAAACATCCCTGGACCTCAAATGGATCATGACCATTCCACAATGCAATGTAATTCATATTCCTGTTCTTGTTTTCCTCTAAAATCTTCTGAATATTAGGGCATATATCATACTTGTGTGCTTTCATTTCATCCCTCTTGACGTATAACCTTTTCATTAAAGTCATTCTAATATTCTCCAACATGTCAATGATTGGCATACTTCTAGCTTTAACAATTAGGGCATTAAAACTCTCACACAGATTATTCAAGAGTATATCACATTTAGAAACACACCTGAAATAAGCTTTGGACCAGTGGGCAGCAGGCCTCTTTACAAGCCATTTGAATGCTTCCAAGTCTTTCTCTCTAAGATCTTTAAGGATTGCCTCAAATTCTCTGATTCTAGCTGCCTTAGCTATTTTCCATATAATCTGTTTCAAGGCCAATCCTTTGTGTGATGCCTTGAAATTGTTGTAGAAGTGCATCACACAGAACCTATGCTCACAGTTTGGCAGTAACTGATCTACTGCATCAATGATACCCTTTTGCTTGTCAAACATTATAACCCAATCAGAGTGATCACTTCTTATCCCCAAATCTTTCATCAACAAATCCAAAAACCACTTCCAAGTAGAGCCCTTTTCCTTTTCAACAATTGAATATGCAAAGGGATATATGCAATCATTGGGATCAATTCCTACTGCAACTAACAATATACCACCACAAATTATTTTTAGAGAAAATTGCATTTTTAGTCCCATAGGAAATAGGTCGATTTTTTTTTTGGTCCCGTAGTTTTTAAATCGTCCCGCACTTTTAGTTTTTCGACAAATGTAGTCCCAAAGTGTAAAAAATTTATTTTTGACAACAATTTTGTTAATTCATTTTTAATTCTATTTTTTTTAATACAAATATATAAAATTATTATAATTATAATATAAATATAATTAAATATTATTATAATGATTTTTGATTATGCTATTAAATTTATTTTTAAGTAAATATGGTATCTTTAAATTTTATTTTTAATTCTAGTTAAATATTATATTAATGAACTATTATAATTATAGTATAAAAATAATTGTACGTTATATTATTATAATGTTTTAAAATTTTGATGTTATTTTTTAGTTCTCATTAAATATATATGATTACTAATTACTTTTTAATTTTTTAATTAATATTATATTATTGAATAAAATATATATAAATTATCAGTTATTTTCAATTTTACCTAAAAACCCAATGTTAATTATTTTAAATAAATGCAATGTTATATATATAAGAAATAATTAAATATTATAAATATTAATTATTTTCAATTTTTTATTTTAAATATTTTTAACTAAATGCAATATTGAAGATTATTTTATTAATTATATTATTATGTATAATGTTTTTATTTTTTTATTTTATAATTTTAAAGTAATACTTATACTTTAAAATGTAATAATTTATTATTTATTATAAAAATAAAATGCATATCATGTGGTTGGTATTTTTTTAAAATTTTCCTAATATTTGATATTTATTTTTTAATTAAGGGAAAATATTATAAATATATATTTCTAAATTTTTTGGGACTAATATTGAAATTTTTTCACTTTGGGACTATATTTGTCGAAAAACTAAAAGTGCGGGACGATTTAAAAACTACGGGACCAAAAAAAAATTGACCTATTTCCTATGGGACCAAAAATGCAATTTTCTCTTATTTTTAAGTGACATCCATCTAAGCATATTACAGGTCTGCAGCCATCTAACATGCCATTTATCAAAGGTCCCCAACATATATACATTCTCTTGAATATATCCTCTCCATTATCAGATTTTGTTGTTATTTTAACAGTGGTGTCAGGGCTATTTTTAGCAATTTCAGCTGTATAACTATACAAGAAAGAGTATTGTTCAAAGGTAGTACCTTCAGCCCATTCTGGAGCTTTTGTTCATGTTGAATGACTACCACCATTGATGACACAGGCCAGTTGGGATCACTACTGATCTTAACTTTGTACTTTTATGCAATCCATGTAGAACTTGCAGTTGATACCTTCTCAACCCTCAGGCACTCATGATTGTCATGCAAAGTCTTCACCTGCATTACATCCTCACCAGATTTCATTGAAGCATACAAAAACCAAGCACACTTGTCATCCTTGCAACATACTCTTATCCTGTCTGGATCATTTTTCACCTATATTATGTCTCTTCCATTCAGCCTTGAATGCTGTCTTACAGCATCTCTCAAGATTTCAGTTTCTTCAAACAACAAACCAAGCTCAAACTGTGGGTTGTCCATGTCAACTAATGGATTGAAGACTTTACATCCACCATGCATCCTAACTGAATCCTTTGACTTTCCTTTCTTGCTCTGTTTTCTGTTATTACTCAGAGTCCACCCATCAAGCCCACCTGTGTTAGTGCTATATTCAAACAACTACTCATCATCTCCTTCAAGATCTGAGTCAACCAACTTATCAGAATAATCTGAGTCATTACCAAGAGATTGCTCATCATCACTATCCCAAGTAGGCTGATTTTCAACAATGTCTTCAATCAGAGGATCCTCATCATGCTCCATAATGTGTTCCATTGGTGCTTGAACCTCAGATGCTTCAATTTCAGGATGATCTTCAGTTGGTTGATCTTCAGGTGGTTGAGCTTCAGTTGGTTGATCTTTTTCCATTGTTGGTTCAACTACATCTTCAATAATAGGCTCTACATCTTCATTACATGCATCCCCTGTCACCTGCTCCTCTGCTGGAAGAGTCCTTTTTGCAATTTCAACTTGAGCTTCAGCTTCATTATTCCCCTGTTCCTCATCTGAGCTTGATTGACCATCTAAAATGCCTAAGAAACCAAAAGGATCATTCACCTCCTTCTACTGACCATCATCATCACTTTCAGAGCTAGACTCTTCAACTGGAATTAGATCACAAAACACCCCAACCATCCTCTGTTCATCCAAATAATTCACCAAACTCATTGCTTCTACATCCCTGGACAACAAACGTATGACGTAGCAATCATCAGGGCCACCAGCACTGTAATAGAACTGAGCATTACTCACATCTACACCAAGTTCTGCAGCCATAGCATGTATCTCCAACATTGAGATCTTATCTTCATGACAATAATCGATGTAGTCGAATTTTTTCCCAACATACACTTTGCAGCCTAGATTGCATATTTTTCCGGAGTGGTACATGTTGAAAACAGGAATCAGAAAGTAGTGGAAATTTAAAAATTTTCCAACAAAAGGACCTTGGACTCGCAATCGTGTATCCAAATTCGTACAAATTAGAAACTTACTTTTCAATAATCTTTCTTGAAGCGTTTCAAGTCACCCAAGAATGCTCTTCTCGCGGCTTGATCCCCTCTCCTTGGTAAAGCTCGAATCTTCAAAACTTCTAACTTGAAGCTCTCTAGAGATAGTCCACCAACTTGGCTACAATCTAACTATTAAGGATGCTAGTTCTCTAGTTAGTGTTTAGGCTTAACCTAGGGTTTGATTTATCTTGGAGAAAGGATGGTGTTCAACACATGAACCAAAAGAATTGCCAATTACTCTCTAAGGGGAGCTCGAGCTCCCCTATATATAATTGGGGAGGGGTGGCCGAAAATCCTAGTCCTTATGGACTAAGGAGTTGGTCCCTCTCTCCTATTACTTGATCATCAAGTAATTTTCAACTTTGACTTTGAATTCTAATTCAAATCAACTTTTAAGAGAGCTAAAAATATCCAAACTCCTTTTGGATAATTTTTATACTTTATTTATTAATAAATAAATAACTTATTTTTATCTAATTAATTAATTCATAATTAATTAATTTTCTCCAAAATAAGACTTTCTTTTTAATTCAAAATTAAACCAAAGTCTATTAAATAATTAACACATTTAATTATTTAATATATATATATACAATATATATATACACGTGTGAGACACGTGTCCCAAGGACACGTGCTCCTCACGTGACCCACACGTGTGGAACCCACTCGGCTTGATTAACTCGTTTAATCATTTTAAAGCCTCAACTCATGTAACCAAGTTGTTGTGTGTGACCCTCTAGGTTCTCAATTCAATTAGCAGTGACCCTAATTAATTAATTCACTAATTAATTAATCAGCCCACAGATTAAACGACCATAGTCTAGCAACAGGTGTTTAACCCCTAGCTGAATTGGAATGTTCGGATTCGACAGAATCTTTAAGTCATTGACTCATGTGAGATATAATCCTCCTACTTAATATCTCTCAACCATGATCTAGGGTAAGGGAATAATTAGAACCCTAATAATCTGGTCTTAAAGCTAAGTGCATTTCATATCAATTTGATCTCAATCCAAGAAACCCTTTTCTTGATGTCTTGATCTACTGCCTTTGCCAAGGACTCCATATGGCATATGACTGACTTAGACAATAAAAGATCACCTTGCAAATGCAAGTGTAGGTCCTTTCTTGATTCTCATTCACTTTCATGAATTACTTGTGCAGCCCCAGCATAAGCCTTGAATCAGTTGTCTAAGGCGATACCCTTTAAAGCTTATACCTAAGACCACAGAGTTAACTCATAAAGTGACATGGAACCTCAAGTCTAAGGATCAATTAATCACATCAATGACTCGTGAGATATTTCCTAATCTGGAAGTTTCCATTTCCTGAAATAGAAACTTCCTTTCCCATTTAGGAATCTTCTCACACGGGGCACCTCAGTGAACTTACTTATGGAAGTAAGCACCCTCATGTATCACACACGTATCAACTATACACTTTGCACCTCCATGAAACAAGGTGGTCCTTCTTAAGGGCGTGATCCCACAAGCAAGCCTTAGAGGAGTCAGGTTGACACTCCCACTGTCTGTAGGACTCATCGGCTTGGAGTATTTTTACTAATCATGACTTATGTGAAATAGGGCTCGTTCCATGAACCATTTCACCTAAATGGTAAAGTCCTAAAGTCATCAGGATTAGGAGAGTTCTCATACATGCACAGCTAAAGTAAACGCATACTAAACAAGAGCATATAAAGAAGTGTTGCCTCAATTCGTTATTTTATTCAAAGATTGTCTGTGATTACAATAAGGAAAAGTACAAAGCGGATATTCAATCGGCTTTTAGGGCACTATTCCTAACAGTGCATCCTAATCGTAAATAATTCAGCATTTGACCCTATATCACCAACAAAAAAAAAAAAAAAAAGAAAAATTAGAAAACCCACATGAGTTCATAACATGAGAACAAAAACAAAAGGCTCACAAACAACAGAATACATTATACAAGAAAGTTTTGTAACAGGGACCACAAAAGATTCAGTTTTTATGGACCACATGCACATACAAGATGGTATACAACATAAACGGTCAAAAAAATTTCAAAGGGTCCATACACATTCAAGCTTTTCCTTCAAAACCACTTAGCATATGCAGGCGTACTCTTCCCCAGTAGGATATCAGAGTTGTCTTTACGCACTCTCCACTCCATCATCAACGATTCCACGCACGCGATCTCAGCAAATGAAAGTTCAGGGTGTAAAATGCCCTTCCATATTCCTTCTCATAGTTTTAACCCTTTCAATTTAACCCTAGGTGATTTAGGGCTTTTACCGTAGTGAAGAGCAGGTTTAGGCGGGAGCAGATGCTAGGACATGAACTGACGAAATTACCCTTAAAAATGGCATGCTTAAATCACGTGTGGTTTGAGGAACGGAATATTCCAAAAAGATACCGCCGGAAACGTCGTAAAGGGGCAAAGTGTAACATTTATGAAAGGCTACGGGGCAAATCGCCCAAAATCAAAGGTTAGGGGACAATCCGCCCTAAGGGACAAAGAACACGTGGGGGAGGGGGGGGGGGGGGGGGGGTTGTGATTTACCCTTGTTGCTATATTGTCATATTTCGACTAAAACTCTTATAAATTTAAAATTTTCCACTACAAATCTTCCTCATACATAACTAATTTGAGCTAAAATTCTAATGATTATTCTCAATCAGAAGCTCAACACTCTATTCTGACGTATTAAAAAGTATACTTTTTTGTATCTCATGATCTCAATGCATAAATACATCAACACAAGTATTTGTGTCTTCCAATGCGAAAACAGACCTTAACTCTCACTTTCTGTAACAGATAGTTATTTAATGTATATCTCGGTATAACTATTTTTAAGTTTTAAAAATACATTAATACATGGACATATGAGTTTGAAAAGTACCAACTTAAATGGTACAACAAACGTTACGAACTTAGCTATAGATTAAAGTATTTGACTTTTAGAACCTCACAATTCAAAAAATAGATATTTCTTGCGTAGCTTGCTGCACCTTCTTTAAAAAAAAAAAGTTAATTACATTTAACATTTTCTAAAGTTTTAAATATTATAATTAAATCTTTGTTAGCCATTTTATTATATTTTGATTCTTCTTAAAAATTATAAATTACATCAGATCCTATTAAATTCAAGTTCCAAAATCTATATCATCGAAAAACTAATTTGATGTAATTTATAATTTTTAGAAAGGACCAAAATATAAAAAAATGATTAACAAAGATCTAATTATAATATCTGAAACTTTAGAGGGGGTTAAATGTAATTAACCTTTAAAAAAATTAAAATATTTCGATTTCGGAAACTAGGGACTAGATTGAGTATAATCCAAAACTTGAGGGACTGCTTGTGCAATTTGCTTTCAAAAGACAATTCAATGCCGGTCCGCGAAGGGCAATGTGGTCAAATCGTACAGCATCATTCTCAAATAGACCCAACGAGGGAATGAAAACGAAATTTGAGCGAAAACACAAAGGGGCAATCGCAATAAAATATCCAGGGACGAAAACGACATTTCGCCCCACCACCACCTCCACTCAAATCCCGCCACGTACCCATCTCACAAAACCACTAGCCGCACCGGATCCCAGCCCAAATTCAAAAATTTCACCTTTTTCCCTCCTCCATTTGCTGTACCTCATTAATACCCCAAAATTCAAAAGACATATAACCTTTTCCCCACCCCCAATATATATACTTATACCTCTTATTTCCTCTCTCTATCTCTTCATTTCTGCTTACCCTTTCTCTCTCTCTAAAACCCTCACACAGTAACAAACTCTCTCTCTCTCTCTCTAAAAATGCGTGAAATCCTTCACATCCAGGGCGGCCAATGCGGCAACCAGATCGGCGCCAAGTTCTGGGAGGTGGTGTGCACGGAGCACGGCATCGATTCCACCGGAAGGTACAACGGCGACACCGATCTACAGCTGGAGCGCGTCAATGTCTACTACAATGAGGCCAGCTGCGGGAGGTTCGTTCCCAGGGCTGTGCTCATGGATCTGGAGCCGGGGACCATGGACAGCGTTCGTTCGGGGCCTTTCGGTCAGATCTTCAGGCCGGATAACTTCGTCTTCGGACAGTCTGGGGCGGGGAATAACTGGGCGAAGGGGCATTACACGGAGGGAGCTGAGCTGATCGACTCCGTGCTTGATGTGGTGAGGAAGGAGGCTGAGAACTGCGACTGTTTACAGGGTATGTGTTAAGGATTTGCGCCTTTGATTTTTCGATCTGACTGGTTTGGGTGGATTCGGTGGTGTGAGGTGTGATTCGTGTTTTGGTTTCGGAATTGTTGGTGTTTGCTTTGTGATTTTGTTTGTTTGAGGCGTTTGCTGTGGCCTCTTTACGGTTTGTGTATGATTTTTTTTGGAAAACCTAGAATCTGTTATTTATAAACCCTAATTTGTTTTTTGGCGGCTGTGAGAGGCTTAATGAACATGAAACGGAAGTTTGAGTATATGGTTTTATAGTTTGAATTGTTACCATGTATATTCTTGCTTTTGCTGGATTGGTTCTATCAACTTATTGTGATAGGTATAATGATTTTCTCCTAGCTACTTGCTGTGTTGTGTGGAAAACTGTTGGTGTACCTCTACAATTGAGTTCTGTTGTGGTTTATCTGATTAATTTTGTGTTCTCCAGGATTTCAAGTATGTCACTCTTTGGGAGGTGGAACTGGATCTGGGATGGGAACCCTTCTGATATCCAAAATAAGGGAGGAATATCCAGATCGAATGATGTTGACGTTCTCTGTTTTCCCATCTCCAAAAGTCTCAGACACAGTTGTAGAGCCCTATAATGCAACCCTCTCTGTGCACCAGCTTGTTGAGAATGCGGATGAGTGTATGGTCCTTGACAATGAGGCTCTCTATGACATTTGTTTCAGAACTCTCAAGCTAACAACTCCCAGTTGTAAGTCTCACTTTTTCCTCTTTCATGTTTGAAGTTCATCCGTACCTTTTACTATCATTTACAGAAGTATGATTGAAAATTGTTTATTTATATCTGTGACTTAAATTAGGAATTAAATGAAAACGTGAAAACTGATTGGAAAATCAGCACAATAGTGTTTTGAGTTTGTATATTTTTTGTATGTTTTAGAATCTAAGTTTGTTGGTTTTACTTTTATCATATGAATTTGGTGTTAATGCCTATTCACTGCTAGTTTTTCTGGAAGGAAAGATCACTGTCTTTGAATCAACAACTAGTCTTTTAAGGAAAGAATTTTCATTGTCCAAGCAATGCAAATGAACCAACTTTTCAAAGTTCTTGCTTGTATCAGAGCATGTTGCCCTTGTGTTGTTCATTATGTTGTATGCTTTAAATTCCTTTTTGTAAATCTTAACTGTTATCCCATGTCTAATCTCTCTCTGTCTCTCTTTAGTTGGAGACTTGAACCATTTGATATCTGCCACCATGAGTGGTGTCACATGCTGCCTTCGGTTCCCTGGTCAGCTAAACTCTGATCTTCGCAAGTTGGCGGTCAATCTCATACCATTCCCTCGTCTCCACTTCTTCATGGTTGGCTTTGCTCCACTCACATCTCGTGGCTCACAGCAATACCGTGCACTCACTGTACCAGAACTCACCCAACAAATGTGGGATGCCAAAAACATGATGTGTGCGGCTGATCCTCGTCATGGGCGTTACCTCACAGCATCAGCTGTTTTCCGTGGCAAGATGAGCACCAAAGAGGTGGACGAACAGATGATCAATGTCCAGAACAAGAACTCCTCATACTTCGTTGAGTGGATCCCAAACAATGTGAAATCCACAGTCTGTGACATTCCACCCACCGGCCTGAAAATGGCTTCCACATTCATTGGAAACTCAACTTCAATCCAAGAGATGTTCAGAAGAGTGAGTGAGCAGTTCACTGCCATGTTTAGGAGGAAGGCTTTCTTGCACTGGTACACCGGAGAGGGAATGGATGAAATGGAGTTCACTGAAGCTGAGAGTAATATGAACGATTTGGTTGCTGAGTACCAGCAGTATCAGGATGCCACTGCTGATGAGGAGTATGACGACGAGGAGGATTATCAGGAAGAAGAGGCCTAAGCTCTTGTTTCTCACTAGTGCAAATCCGAAATCTGTCTTGCCAATATGGTGGTGAATGTTGTGTGTATGTTCTGGATTCTGTCTCTGTTTTGTGTTTATTCTCTTAAACTGGTATTTGTTGCAGTTTCTTGGTTTTTGCTGTAGTCCTTTCTATTAACTACATGTATGATGGAACAATCTTAGTTCTTGTTTTTGCTAAATCTTCAATTGTGATCATTTCATGCCGCCCCGAACTTCTATGCTTCTGGCTTTACTCGTGTAGATTTTGAGAGCTCTCCTTTTTCCTTTTTTTTTTCATTTTGTAGAAAGATGTATGTTGAACTCGTATATTTCATATCAAACCTTTTTGGAAAAACAGTTTAGATGGCACAAAACAAGCTACTGCAATGTACCAACATTTAGTACCTGGTTACTCTTTCTGTATGTTGTTAATGATCGACTCTGCAGTGAAGACTTTTACCCGTAGTTCTACATTACATATTTGTTGCCTGGTTCTGGTCTTCTCTCCCTAGGTTTTTGTTTCTCTCCTCCTTACACTTGTGCAAAGTCTTTCTCTCCCTTGTTCAATTTGTGCAGAATTGGAAGGAACTTTGAACTGTTATTTAAGACGGTGGTAATCATATTTCTATTTCCTGAATCTTTGCAGAAGTTTGTATTTCTGCCTCTCCCAACACTTCTATTGTTCTTAAGGTTCTTATACCGTTTTAGGATTCCAATTATTTTGAAGCAACTTTCTGTATTATGAGTAGATACTTTGCAAAGATCAGTGTATCATTTTTGTCAAATCTTTTAGAGTTACCCTTCCATAACTTGTGTTCTTGGAGGAATAAATATGCAGTCATTAAGACACTATCAATTATATCAGGAATAAAAAAATGCGCATCTCTCAAAGAAACTGTTCTAATAAGGATTGAATATGCCTTGTCCACAGAGGGCAACAGATTCATGATTAAAATTCAGTTTCTAACAGTATCAAAAGAATCATTCAATCCCAATAAAAATTGGATCAATATATCAAAAATTTGAGTAGAATTCACATGTTTTAGTATGATACAAATAACTACACCAGACATGATACAGATAACACTTGTGCTCCAGATGAGTTAACTCCAAGTAACTATAATATGTGTGCTCCAGGTGATCTGAATTAATGGATCCACATATCAGAGGTTTGAGTAGTATTCACATGTTTTATATGATATAGATAACTACACTGGACATGATACAAATAACACGTGCGCTAGATGTCTTAACTACAAGTAACTACAATATGTGCTCCAGATGATTTGACTAGATATCACTCGACTCCTCATATAGAGCACAAGAAATCGAGGGCACAATGAGCACTTTACATCCTAAAAATTTGGCCACTCATCCCGCATTCCTTCTTGTCATCATCGTTATCAACCTCTTTAGGAGTTACTCTATTTTGTTAACTATTGCGGTGCACAACGTAAACGTTAAAGTGGTAGCTAATCAACTTTTTCCTCATTTTAACTAATTAATAATTGAGTTGAATAGATTATCACTCTCTCTCTCTCTGGAGCGTCCTTAATTAAAACCTACGCAACCCATGCAACTTCAGCTGCGGCCGGTTATTATGGCGGTGCCCACCGGAGGAAACGAAGCAGCTGGACAACGGTCCTATGCAGCAGCTGCTGCTGGCCAGCAAATCCCCAACAGCTACAGCTGGGGGAAGAGTTAAGAGTTTTCCAACGTGATGAAAACCGGAAACATTACGGAGTCGTTTTGGAACGAAAGGACATCACACACAACCAGTATTCCGGTGAAGAAATTGCAGAATTATCCACGCCGTTCAGATTCTCCTTAGTAGGAAAATTTTCACATGGTTTCCCAACTATGCAACGACTACACTAATTATTCATGGAAGAAGAACTGGTAGGAATATTCGAACTAGGTTTGTTAAACGTAAAACATGTTTTGATTACTCTGTCTTGCGAGGAGGACTTTACAAAGTTGTGGTTACGAAAAATTATGCTCTTCGATGGTTATCCTATGAGGTTATTCAAATGGACACCCACCTTTACACCACAATCTGAATCATAGGTAGCATCGGTATGGGTAAAGTTTCCAGGACTTAACCCACAGTTTTTCAATGATGATTGTTAGAACATGGTACTTGGGAGGAAATAGTTTGTATTGTATTCATATTTTTCTGAGTTAAGATTACAAGTACAATGGGGGAGATAAATAACCCAAGAATACCCTAAACAGATCCCAACAAAACAGGGCTAATCCCGACTAATTAGGAAAACCAATCGGAAAGTCAAAACCTCCCATATCTAACACTCCCCCTCAAGTTAAGGGATGAGATCTCCAATCCTTATCTTGCTTAATGCTGTCTGAAATATCTGACCATTGACAGCTTTGGTCAGAATATCTGCTAGTTGGTCTTCTGATCTGACAAAGGGAATTGTGACGGTGCCATCTTCTAGTTTCTCTTTTATGAAGTGTCGGTCCACTTCCAAATGTTTAGTTCTATCATGCTGGACAGGATTCTCTGAGATGCTGATAGCAGCCTTGTTATCACACTTCAAGCTACTTGGTCCTTTAGGGTTTATGCCAATCTCAGTCATCAACTTCCTCAGCTAAATGATTTCAGTAATACCTCTGAATTCCGCTTCTGCACTAGATAGAGCCACAACCTTCTGTTTTTTACTCCTCCAAGTTACCACATTCCCTTCGACTAGTCAACCGCCAGGTTTTTTACTCCTCCAAGTTACCACATTCCCTCCTACTAGAGTAAAGAACCCGGCGGTTGACTTCCTGTCATTCGGGTTTCCTGCCCAATCTGCATCAGTGCAGGCCTCAATGTCAAGATGGCTATGTCTCTTGAACATAATCCCGGTCCTTACAGTGCCTTTCAGGTACCGTATGATTCGCACAACAGCCTCCATGTGTTTCCTTTGGGGCCGGTGTATGAACTGATTGACAATTCCCACGACATAGGCAATATCTGGTCTCGTGTGAGATAAGTAAATCAGTTTTCCAACCAGCTGTTGGTATCTTTCTTTTTCTGCTGGCTCTCTACTTTCTTCTATCTTAAGTTTGTAATTCACTTGCATCGGAGTCTCGACTGGTTTGCAATCCAGCATACCAGTTTCTGCCAACAAATCAAGGATATACTTCTTCTGTGAGATGAATATTCCCCTCTTAGACCGTAGGACTTCGATTCCCAGGAAATACTTCAACCCTCCAAGGTCTTTCATCTCGAATTCCTTGAAGAGATTCTCTCGGAGTATATCAATGTCTTCTGCATTGCTTCCTGTTATAATAATGTCATCTACATAGATGATCAAACACGTGATCAAGTCTCCCCGTTTCTTCAAAAACAGTGTGTGATCTGAGTTGCTTTATGTATACCCGTGACACTGCATCATCAGAGTAAACATGCCAAACCATGCCCGTGGTGACTGTTTTAACCCATACAGAGCTTTGCGAAGTCTGCATACTTCACCTTGCTCAAAGTCCTCCGTGAATCCGGGGGGAGGCTCCATATACTCTTCTTCAGTCAGATCACCGTGCTGGAAGGCATTCTTCAGTTCAAACTGGTGAAGTGGCCAATCCTCGTTAGCAGCTACGAAGAGTAACACTCTGACTGTGTCAAGTTTTACCACCGGAGAGAAGGTTTCAGAGTAATCAATTCCGAAAGTCTGAGTGTATCCCTTTGCAACCAGTCGGGCTTTGTACCTTTCAGCCGTCTACTTTGTGTTTCACAGTAAATACCCACCTGCATTCGACCGGTTGCTTCCCTGCATTTCGCCTAAGTTTCATTTTTTATCAGGGCATCCATTTCAGTTTTCATGGCCTTTTCCCATTCTTTACTCTGTCCGGCTTCCTGTACAATTCTCGCAACTTCTTCTTTATAGAGGTTCCCAAAAAAGGCCTTAGCAACATCAGACACGCTCCCCCTGACCATATTCCCTATGGGATATCTAGAAGACCTGTAAGTCTGATCAGGAGAATATCTATGGGGGGGACTCCCTTGGTGCTCCTCTGCGAAAGAGTATACCTATCACTTGCTGTATTCTCAGAAACAACATCAACAGTACGTGTGTTACCAATATTATCATGAATACCAGGAAGAGAGTTCATTTTAGTTACCTCGTTTTGGACATCATTCGGAGGAGGATCATTGGGCATAGTAGTGGTGGTACTGAGATCTTCGTTGTTTTGTATCGCAGGAAGAGTCTTCGAAGGACCCGATGTGGGCTCTGTTGTCGGATCTGGATAGCTTAACCAGTACAGTGGTTCACTTGAACTCTTCCTCTGACCACGAGACTGGGTAAGAAAGTAGTACTCAGTTTCCACAAAATCACAATCCATAGTGACGTGGATTCTCCTATTGACCGGGTTATAACACCGATACCCTTTCTCCTATTTCCTAAGACGTGGATTGGACGGATGACAGAATGTATTACTAATTGTTGGTTCTCAGTGTTGGTCAATGGCGAATCATCGGGCTTCTTTCACTCCACGCGAGGATTATAAGAGGGTGACCCGATTTCCCCTTTATTCTTTGTTATAACCGTTGATTTCTTGTCCCTTTTGTTGAACAGGTTGGCGAGTTCTGATACAAAGACCAGATACTACATCCCAACCTT
The DNA here is from genome assembly GCA_037501455.1 of Lantana camara. Classification (NCBI taxonomy): domain Eukaryota; kingdom Viridiplantae; phylum Streptophyta; class Magnoliopsida; order Lamiales; family Verbenaceae; genus Lantana; species Lantana camara. The sequence goes on along the minus strand of CM074857.1, from coordinate 91,775,025 downwards.
GCTTAAAGTCAGCCATTTAGCTTTTGCTGACGACACTATTGTTTTTACAAATGGCCGACTTGAATCTTTGCAACAAGTTAAAAACATCGAAATATATGAGATTTTTTCGGGTCAAAAGGTGAACAAGTAGAAAAGTTCCTTCATAGTAAGCAATGGTTGTGACGACACAGCTGAGAGAGTTCATAACGTACTAGGATATGTGCAAACAACTTCTCCGATGACCTACTTAGGTGCGCCCTTGTACAAAGGCCGTCAGAAACTTTCTCATTTTGAGGGGCTCTTGTCTAAGATCTGAGACAAAATTGATGGCTGGGAAACGTATCACTTGTATTATAGTGGTATATTACAGTTGATAAAATCAGTACTTTATCCAATGCCAATGTATACCTTACAAGTTCTGGAGCCGCCAAAAGGTACTATCCATGCATTGGAAATACTATTCAATTGGTTCTTTTGGGGATCATTAAGGGATAATAAACGAATTCATTAGGCTACATGGAGCAGCCTTTGCTACCAAGTTCAAGAAGATGGCTTGGGATTTCAAAACTTGTATGATATGGTAATGGCCTTCGGGTTCAAGTATGGTGGAAGCTCCGAACTGAAGATTCTTTATGGACAAAATTTTTCAAAGAGAGGTATTGTCGTGGGAAACACCCTGCACAGAGACAGAACCAGAATTTAATATAAGGTGGGCAAAATTAAAATATCAAAAATAAAAGGAGCGAAAATTTTAATTTGAGGGGGACAAAATTATAAATATTCCAAAATATATATATATAAATAACAAATTTTCAAAATTTAGGGGGGACGGGGGGCCACCCCATGCCCTCTTTGGTTCTGTCACTGCCTGCGCAAGCTTATTATGCGACGTATCACTCTCCGGGATAGCGTAGGTTAGGAAAGATAAGGGTAGTGGCAAAGGAACGAGTGAGTTGGAGAGTAGGCAGCGGTGTGCTCTTGTTTTGGCACGACAAGTGGCTTTACGATACTACTTTAGCAGAATAATTGGGTAATATACATAGTAGTGATTGTATATAGGAATTTCGGCAAGAGGGGACTTGGGATATTGGTAAATTGAATGAGGTTGTAGCTGAGGAACTAATTAAAGACATTGTGAAGACCCTTGTTTTGGATCACAAAGAAGACACTTAAGTTTGGACTATTAGCTCGGACGAAAATTTCGCAATACAATCGGCTTGGGAACATGTGAGCAGTCGAAAGCCTACAATGGACATCTTCATCACAATTTGGGGAACTAAATTAACGCAATAGTATAGATATTTGTGTGGAGAACAATAAATAATTGATTGTCGTTAGATGAGAGACTTCGTCGGAAAGGCATCTCCATGGTCTCAAAGTGCGTGTGCTGCTCCAATGAGGATAGAATTGATCACGTGTTCATTAACACTGACAAAGTGAAGAGAGCATGGGAATACTTTAGCGACTTGTTTTGAGTTGATCACATGGCCGCAGATTCGGTAATTATGTTGCTACAAAACTGGATAACTTCTTCGTTCTATAGCAGAAACAAACGCATCAGAATAATCATACCAATGTTGGACCTTTGGTTTACTTGGTTAGCACGAAATTGCAGACGACATGAAGGAACTTAGTTCTCACACTATGCTGTCATTCGTCGGGGTTAAACAACATGTTTTTAACCTTTGCATCACTAAGCATGCGAAATAAAGCTGGTGGTGTGGTGATTTACGTATCACTAATCACTTTGGGTGCGATTTCAACATTTTTTGCCCCCTAGACCACAAGCGGTCATTTTGAAATGACCAACAGAGGGTGTGCTAAAGATAAATACTGATGGATCATCAAAGGGTAAGCTAGGCCTCGCCAGAATCGGTGGAGTCATACGAGATCATGCAGGGGATGTATTAATTGCCTTTAGTGATGGTATCGTCAAGACTACAATCATATACGCGTGTAAACCCTATACATATGTAAGTGTATACCGATAATTGTAGCACATAAGGTGTCGATCCCACAGGGAAGGTGAGAATCAATCAATTGTTTAGTATCATCTCCAATCGATAGAGTAAGTAGCAACTCAAGTAATTGACAAAAGTATATCTACTAAATAAAGAAATAAATAATATTAAAGTAGGAAATCGAATAATTAAGGAAATAATCAATAGTAAAACAATAGTTTAGGGAATAATAAATTCCTATGTTTGAATCTATGCTTATGCAAATACTCAGATTTTCACAATTCTAATCACTTATGTATGTGCAAGCTTCTCCTGAAGTCGAACACGTGTGCCTAATTAAGTGTAAGAGCTGCTCTGACGATCAATTCTCACATTAAAGAAACTAAATAACCAGGATTAGTGTAACAATAGCAACAACTCAACTTACACTGTTTAACGTGACTGCTTGGAAAAAGACAGAATGTCTTTGTACCTTTAACTCTAAATGTTAGATTCACAATTTAAATTTACAAAACAAGCTTTCGCTTTGAAGGTAAATTCTAAAATCATGCAAAAGTTGATCAAGTTCTAACTTCTAACATGCATTGAGAGTATATAAGCATATCATTAAAATATAGTAACTTTCATGTTTATCATCCCTTTAGCTAGAGGGATTTAGCTACGCATGCTAAAAGAAATTAAAACTACGAAAATAAAAGAATTCATAATTGTTCTTAAGGTAAAATAAATGAATATAAAGGTGTTTTTCTCCTCCTTTGACTCTAACTTCCTCTAGAGTGTCCTCCTTTGGTGTCTTTTTCCTTCTCCTCCTTTTGACTCGTAACTGTCCATTCCATGTGCCTCTCCGAGCGACTCTCTTCCTCCTTTGACTTTGACGTCTTTATATAGACTTGTAGAATTTAGGGTAACACAGTTTGGCTTGGTTAACAAGAAAGGTTGGTCAAAAGTCTCCAAAGATTGACTGAATATTGCATTAGATTTGCGCGGATTTACCTGCAAGATTTTGCAGAATCTTTCCATTTTTCGCTGATGTCTTTCCATTTTATGCTGATGTCTTTCGCGTCTGCCACACTTCCGGTACTGCAGCCACTCGGGACCTCGACACATTCAAAAGTACGTTTGACATGTTTTCTCCATTAGCGGCCAGGACTTTTCTATCTGTAAACTCCTTAGCAGCTGTTGAGGCTTTGTTTAATATCCTTTTTAGCTCGTTTCTATCGTATTCTCTTCTTTCTAAATTTATTTCAAATATAACCTAAAAACAACACAGTTTTAATCAAATGAAGCTATAATATGACATCAAATAGGCTCTGATTAGGGGTAAAATCATGACAATTTTAAAGTCTAACACATCATCACCCAGCACAGCCTCAAAACGAGCTTGAGTATCAGATGGGTCCCTTTGTTTAAGCTTTCTAGTTTTTCCACTTATATATGCTCCATCATTTAACTCCTTAGGGTCCTTCAGGACAGATATCTCAACGTCACCATGTTGGAAAAACACGGAAGAGTTGAGCAGCGGAAGTTTAAAATTTTCCAAAAGTTTAATCATTGTCTTGTAATTTTCATATCGTATCGTAGGGTGTTTAGAAACTTATAAAGGTAGAAGCTTTCTAGTGATGTCGTTATCGCCTAACGAACACCCTTCAAGCGAAATTAGAAGCCCTCCAAAGCGTATCCACACCAGTCCTAGAACACCATCGAGCGAGTGAGAATGCTAGTTCTGTGGCTTGTGTTAAGCTAGGATTTACTTTGAAAACTTTTCTTTTGGATTTTCTAAAAAAACTTAACACTTCGTGAGTGTTGGCCTAAAGAATAAGAGAAACACCTCCACTAGTAATTATACTATGGGGTTCGAAAATCCTTAGGGTTTCTTAAACCTAGCGGACTTTGTTTTCTTGCTCACTAATTAACTAGTTTAATTATTAATTTAATTAGAAGAATAAGTTCCCAACTTGTTCTCCAAGTCTTGCAAGAATAGTCTTCTCTCTCCTACAATAGGAAGTTGGACTTTTCAAATTTCCCAAAGTTAAAAGTCAAGATTCAATAAATAAATTAATTCCCAATTAATTATTTATTGGGTTAAGTTTATTTGAGAATAGTTTTAACAATTAATTCAAAATTCTAAAATTAATTAAATATAATTTAATAATTAATTCTAGAAAAGAATTTGCATGTGAAATAAATCACACGCACGAGGCCACGCGTGAAGCCACCTGTACGTGACACGTGGCAGCCACGTTGGCCGCGTGACACGTGGCAGCACTCACATTTTATGCCTTGTTTCGATCAACTATTTTGATCCTTCGTTAATCATATTAACATCCTACCATAACCCTCGTATTCTGGCATTTGTGTGTGACCCTTTAGGTTCATTATTCGATTAGCAGTGACAGTAATTAATTAATTCCCTAATCAATTAATCACTTAATAGATCACACTACCGTAATCTACCAATGAGTGTGTGACCCCTAGCCGAATATCGAAATGAATCGAAGAACCTTTCAGTCAATGACAATCAGTGAAATACGATCCTCCTATAACTCCATCTCTCAATCAAGAACTAAGGTATGAGAATATTTTCAGAGCCTAAATATTCTTGATCTTTAAAGTTAAGTTCGTTTCATATCCATTTCGATCTTAATCATATAAAATCCCATTTTCTAGATGTCTTGATCTTTTATCCCTTGGCCAAGTGTTTAATGTTTAATGGACTACGAACAACTTAATCAGTAAGAGATCATTCTTGTTCTTAACAAGTGTAGGTCCTTTATCGATTCTACTAATTCTTCATATACCACTTGTGTAATCCCAACATTGGTCGTGGTTCAGGTGTCTATATGGCGACAACCTTTTGAGCCTATATCAAAGATTACAGAGTTAGCTCATATGAGACATTACAGAATCTCAAGCCCGAGGATTAATGAATCACGTCATTGACCTGTGAGATATTTTCTAATCTGGAAGTTTTTGGAAACTTCCTTTCTCATTTAGGAATGTTCTCACGCGGGATATCTCAGTGATGAAGTTCTTGTAACAATCACCCTTATGTATTATGAACGCATCAACGTATGCACTTATCACCCCATGAAACTGAGTGATCCTTCACAAGGACATAATCACATAAGCAAGTCTCAGCAGAGTCAAGGTCGACACTCCCACTGTCTGTCGGACTCATTGACTTGGAGAAGTTTCTAATCCTCGCCTATGGAGTTAAGAATTTGTTTCATGTGCCGTTCCCATAATAACAAAGTTCTTAACGGCCTCATCGGATTAGGGGAGTTCAGTACATGCAAAATACAGTCAAACCCAAACATACATAAATATGCACATAAAGAAGTGATTGCCTATGAACAAAATCATTTCGTTTATTATTCAAAGAATGTTTATGATTTTGTGAGGATATAGTAAAGCAAACATCTGCTTTAAGGGCACTATTCCTAACAATCTCCCACTTGCCCATCAAAGCCACCCAGGTGCTAATCTAAGTCCCATCTTCTGAAGATGTCCTTCGAAAGCCTATTGACTGAGGGCTTTAGTAAGTGGATCTGCCATGTTCTCTGCCGATGTAACCCTTTCAATTTGTACATCTCCTCTCTTGGCGATATCACGAATCAAGTGATACTTCCTCAAAATGTGTTTGGTCCTTTGGTGAGATCTTGGTTCTCTTGCTTGAGCAACCACCCCGGTGTTGTTACAAAACACTGTAACGGGGTCTTTAATGCTAGGAACTACACCCAACTCTTGGATGAAGTTTCTTACCCAAACACCTTCCTTAGCTGCATCGTTTGCAGCTAAGTATTCGGCCTCAGTGGTCGAATCTGCAGTGGTCGCTTTCTTGGAACTTTTCCAACTCACTACTCTGCCGTTCAGGCAGAATATGTATCCTGACATGGATTTAAAGTCATCCATGTCTGATGCAAAGCTTGCATCACAGTATCCTCTAATGACAAGATCTTGCTGGCCTCCGTAAACCAAGAATAAATCCTTAGTTCTTCGCAAGTACTTAAGGATGTTCTTTACAGCAGTCCAGTGACCTTCACCAGGGTCAGATTGGAATCGCTAGTCACGCTAAGTGCATAAGCCACATCCGATCGAGTACATAGCGTCGCATACATTATGCTTCCTATAACCGATGCATAAGGAATTCTAGACATCCTGGACTTTTCAAGTTCAGTCTTGGGACACAGCTTCTTCGAAAGAACTGTTCCCGGGCCCATTGGAAGTTTTTCTCGTTTGGATTCTTCCATACTAAACCTCTTTAGTATTTTATCTATGTAAATCGACTATGATAATCCTAAAAATCTCCTAGATCTATCCCAATAGATCTTTATCCCGAGAATGTAGGATGCATCACCAAGATTCTTCATCTCAAATTGGTTCGATTACCAAGACTTTGTTACTTTCATGCTATCCTTCGTATTCCCAATGAGAAGGATATCATCCACATAAAGTATCAGAAATTGAACCGAGGTTTCCAATTCTTTCTTGTACACGCAGGATTCATTCGGATTTTGAATAATGCCAAACGATTTGACTGCTTCATCAAGCTGAATATTCCAATTCCTAGACGCTTGTTTCAATCCATAGATTGAACGTTGGAGCTTACACACCTTTTGTTCGCTCCCACTGAATGTGAAACCCATGGGTTGCTCCATGTAAATGTCTTTGTCAATATCTCCATTGAGAAAGGCAGTTTTCACATCCATTTGCCATATTTCATAGTCATAATACGTTGCAATGGCAAGCAATGTCCTCATGGACTTTTGCATTGCAACCGGAGAGAAGGTTTCATCAATGTCTACACCTGGTCTTTGAGTCAAACCTTTAGCAACTAATGTTGCTTTAAAGGCTGCCACGCTTCCATCTACTCCAAGCTTGCGCTTATATATCCATTTACACCCTATGGGCCTGATCCCATCAGGAGGATCAACCAAGGTCCAAACTTGGTTAGAGTACATGGAATCCATTTCGGATTTCATTGCTTCTTTCCACTGTTCAGAGTCCGAATCTAACAGTGCCTCCTCATAAGTTAATGGATCATTATCCATTTGAGATGTTTGGTGGAGAAAACCATACCATCTCTATAGTAGTCTAGGAATGCATTTAGAACGTCTTACTTGAGGAGGATTTTCGCGTGCATCACTCTCTTGGATAAGCTGAGGGACGTTAGTCTCCAAACTTGGCATGGGACCTTGGTCTTGAACTTCTTCGAGTTCTGCGATCTTGCCTTTCTTTTCTTTAAGGAACGAGTCCTCAAGAAAAGTGGCGTTTCTTGATATAAAGACCTTTTGTTTTGTGTCAAGAGGATCGTAGAAATAATATCCTATTGACTCTTTAGGATATCCTACGAAGTTACATAAGCTTGATCTAGCTTCAAGCTTATCTCCCACTATCATCTTCACGTAAGTAGGACAACCCCAAATTCTTAAGTAAGAATAGTTAGGGATTTTGCCAAACCATATCTCAAATGGGGTTTTGGGTATAGATTTAGAGAGAACAAGATTCAGAATCTTAACTACTGATTCTAGGGCATAACCCCAGAATGAAGGTGGCAATTCAGTGAAACTCATCATGGAACGAACCATATCAAGTAAGGTTCTGTTCCTTCTCTCCGAAACTCCATTTAATTGAGGAGTTCCCGGAGGAGTCCACTGAGAGATAATTCCATTATCTCTGAGATGACTAAGGAATTCGTCACTTAGATATTCGCCACCTCGATCAGATCAAAGTGTCTTAATCTTGTGACCAATTTGGTTCTCAACCTCCTTTTAAAAATCTATGAATTTCTCAAAGGCTTCGGATTTATACTTCATTAAGTACACATAACCAAAACGACTAAAGTCGTCTATGAAGGTTATGAAATACTGATGATTGTTTCTCGTACTTACACTAAGTGGTCCACAAACATCAGTATGGATTAAATCCAATACTTTAGTGGCACGTTCCACTTTACCATTAAAGGGAGTTTTGACCATCTTTCCTTTAAGACATGATTCACAATGAGTTAACTCTTTAAATTCATTAACGTAGAATGATCATAAATTAGTTAACCTAGCAATCCTATCTTTCGAGACGTGGCCTAAACGTGCGTGCCATAAAGAAGCCGAGATCTTGTCATCTCTTTGGCGTTTGTTTAATTGTTGTATATTCAGAATATTAGTGTCTTTAGTTGTATAAAGTCCATTAGAAAATGTACCAAGTAAAACGGAAGTTTTATTCTTCTTAAGATAAAAGTTTTCATTTCTAGAAAAAGTCTCAAAACCTTCACAATCAAGTATTGGGATGGAAATGATATTACGAATAATAGAAGGTACATAAAGGACTGTGTTCAAAACTAAAGTAAAGACACCTAAATCTAATCTACACGTCCCAATGGCTTGAGCTTGAACGCTTGATCCATTCCCAACCTGCAAGAAGCATTCTCATTCTTCGAGCTACCGAACCTCATTTAGCATCTGTACATCATTACAAATATGAGCTCCATAGCTGGTATCAAGTACCCAAGAATTAGAATCAATAGATAGATTTACTTCAATAATAAACGCACCTTTCTTTAGAGTATCTTTGTACTCTTGGCAGTTCCTCTTCCAATGCCCTTTCTTGCCACAATAGTGGCAAACATCCTCTCTTTGATCCCTTTTCTTCTTGGCCTTTCTCTTTTTAACCCCTCCTTCGGGTTTAAGAGATCCCTTATTCTTGGAAACTTTCTTCCCTTTGCCATTAGAAGGCCTACAAGAGGAAGTGACCATCATCACTTTATGATCCTTCTTGATCGTGTCTTCAGCAGTTACAAGCTGACTAATCAACTCAGCTACAGTAGCATGAGGATGAATCATGTTGAAGTTTAACACGAAAGGATTGAAAGATGGTGGAAGCGATGCGAGCAACGAATCCACAATGAGTTCTTCACTCAGTGGCATTTCCATGGAGGTCAGTTTCTCGTTCAAATCAAGAAACTTTAGACCGTGCCCATGGACACTTGTACCTTATTTCATTCTGAGATGAAAGATATCCGTAGAGATGTTGTACCTTAGAACACGCTCTTTCGGGCTGTACAATTGCTTGAGATGGTCATAAATCTCCCAAGCGTTTTCCATAGACTCATGTTGCCTTTGCATATCCGGAGACATGTTGGCCAACATGAGGCAACAGGCTTGAAGATTATCTTCAGAACATTTCGAGATCGCCTCTCTTTCGGCCCGAGTCGGAGCCTTGCCTTCAACGACAGGCTCTCCCTCGAAGAGAACATATCTTCTCTTTTTAGAATCTAAAACTATCTTTAGATTCCGAAGCCAATCAGAGTAATTGGGCCCCGTCAACTTGTTTGATTTGAGGATGGATACCAAAAGGTTTTTGGCTACCATTTCAGAATATAGAGAATCACAGAACTACAACCTAAATGGAAAAACAGAGAAATCATGAGCATGCTGAATAATAACAATTACATATTATCAAGGTCTTTAGAAACATGTTCTCCCACTGTTTTTAAAAAGTCTATAAATCCCAAATGACTTTATAAGAAACTTATTTTCTCAATGGGTATTAGGATCCCAAGCATTCTTAGTTTTGGATCCACCACTCGTGAGATATCCAAAATCTAAGAATCTTTAGGTAGGTACGAATTGCCGATTCCATCCCCATGGAATTCCTAGTAATATTTTTGCATCACTAATCTTTCGAGCATGGACCCACAACTCATGAGACATCCATATCTACTTTAGTGTTGAGCAGGACCCATCAATCATAAGATCTCAACCAAACTTAGTTCGGAACGACCCACGACTCGTGAGACATCGCCCATTCTAAAATGGTCAAGAAATATTAATTATTTAAAATAATTAATTAGGAAACTAAGAGTTAATAAGCTACACTAATTACCCTACGACTCGTGAGACAACAATTAGTTTCACTTATTAAGTCCTAAATCCTATTGATGGAATGCTAGAGATTTTAATACCGTGATAAAATACCTATTTATTCGAAATTGCTCAATATTTAATAAAGGGATTTTCGAATTTCCAGAGAGTTGTCTGGAATGACCTCACCAACATATAATGTTATCTAAATTTTAATTTTCTTGTTTAATGCAGTTTCACATAAAGTGCATCACAGAAGCAATTAGCAGATAACATGTCCTAGCATGGTACTAATTATGAGATGATCATGGGCATCCTATCTTATATGCAATTATGGGAGCCACTCCATAATCACTAGTTCTAACATGCATGCCACATAAGACAGTTCATATCACATAGGGGTACAGAATTTAATGGAAAAACGCCCTATCTATTATATTTAATAGAAACCCTCCTAAACATTTTGAGGGGTCTTCTTATGGCCACCGTTCTTCAAGTGCTCTTTGTGGATCCCTCTTATTCCATGGGTACTTGTCTCCAAAATGAAAATAAAACCTCACTTCCTAAGTTCTACTCTCTTTACATAAAGTAATATGGCTCAATTTTCATATTGGCCATTGACAAATACACGGGGCATTCCCCGGCCCAAAAACAATAATAAAGAAAGCCACATAATAAACACATAACAGTACGCACATAAGTAGGGCTCCAACCCCAATTGAAAACGCGAAACTATGGGGCTCCGACCCCAATTGAAATCATCAATGTGTAGAATTTAAAACATACATAAGACTAACCCATGATCACCTAAACTAGCATAATTCCGCTTGAATTTAAATTTACCAATTAAATTTAAAATTCCCTTGACTTCAAGTTACAACTAACTTAAGTAATTTGACAGGTGTCGAATTCGTCAAAAATAAATAAAATTCCTATTCAACGACTAAACACAGAGTATAGCTTAAACAGGGTCGATCCACAGAGACTGGTTGAATTATTTCTAACAATTCCAAGGAATTCACGAAAAGCAACAATTAAAAGGGGGTTTTTTAGTTATTCTAAACTAAGTATGCAATTAAAATAAAGTAACGAGAATTAAAAAGCTAACTAGAATTATCAAGCAAGATCACGTAAGATTAAATCAATCAGAGGGAAAACTACCTAGCCAAGAATATTCGATTCGAATTGTTATATTGATCATTGACTCAAGGATAAATTCAAGTTATTCAGACAGATTGTCCATAGTTGATAGAGACACTCGACTCAACCTCGTTTTTACTTAATTTATCGGATAACCTAGAGACACTCGACAGTTATCTTCCCTAACAAATTCACAACCCCTAGAGACACTCGACAGGATTTAATGAATTCACAGCATTAAAAACCATAAAAACACCAACCCTAATCAACCAAGTCGTGACACACACAAGATTTAAATTAAATTATCAAATCACTTGGTGAACAAGGAATTCTATCCCTAAAATCCTGTCACTAATTTACCACAATTTATCAATCAACTTTACGTACACTTCAAGCATCATGAATGGCTATATGCAATTAAAATAACCTAGAGATCGTGCACTATCCCGAAATTGCCTAATCACAATAAACATGAAACACGGAGATAAGATAAATGCCTGAATAAACATGAATTGATAAAAATGTTCAGGTCTCACAATATCCAAATCGAATCTATAATCCATAGCTAGACAATTAAAAGTTTAGCTACTCATGTTGCAAAAATTCATCAAAAACAATAGAAAAATTCTTTAACATAAATAAACTAAAAAGCGAAAGAAGTAAACAACGTATGAAGAACTCGTGATGAAATCTTGCTCCTCAAATGTGCGTGAAAGTTGCTGTCTATGATCTCCTCTCCCAAGTTGTTACGTGCCTTCTCAAAGCTACTGTCCCATATAAATATAATCCAAGTCTTACTCCCGAAGTCTCAACATATCCGAACTCCTAATTCCAATCAAATTGGACTTGATGCTTGCTCTCCAAGAATCAACACAACTGGGACTCTATTAATTTAGTTCATTAGCAGCCACGCAGGCCCACTAGCCCATCTTCCAACTTCCAAGTTAATGTAAATTGGGCTATCCCAATTAAATTCCTAAGCAACCCTCGTGCAACCCAATTATAAAAAGAAAGTCAGCCATGCACGAATCAAATCAAAATTGCCTTAGCCCCCAACTTGTTCCATGAATGAATGCATGCAGAAATCTCAACACTCTCCGATGCTTCAATTAATGCCTAATATTCAAATTAATCCAAAAAATCAACATGCATGCATGCATAGCTACACAATTCCCATGCATCTCAAATCAAGCAATTTTCACCAAATTATGCTGCATCCAAACTCCAACGACTGAGTTCTGAGTGTCAATGTGTGTCCGCCTAATTATGTTGGTTTTCTTCTCAAAACGATCCAATTTGCTTCATTCTCGTTGCCGAACCCCAAATCTACAATTTAAACAACAAAGCATCAATTTCTTTCAAGATAGTATCAATTCAAGCACAATTCGGGACGTAATTCCATCATAAAGACGGCGAATTAACGAGTTATTAAATCCCCCCACACTTGCTCATTTGCTCGTCCTCGAGGAATCATGAAAATCAAATGGAAACAATACCACCCATCAAACACGATCACAAAGGTAATCATCGAATTCTCGCCTAAACAAGTCTATCTCATCAACACACTACTCAATTGCACAAAATTCAACAATTTAGTATAAATAGCATACCCTCGTGTAGTGTAGTGTGAATTGAACAGAAGAATGTACAAAGACTAGATTGATTAGTCTATGATTTTCGCCTAAGTACCAATTATCAATTTTGAATGCACTCTTCGCTCCAATCTCCACTAATGTAGTTAACTCAAGACTCGAGATCGATAGGTCTTTCGAGCTTGTAATGTAAGCTTGGGTAAAGGTTAGGAAATTTTGGAATTAGTGACTAACACACCAAGCTTACAAATTTTCCATAAAACCCGTGGTATTTCTCTTTTCATCTACCGGACTCCCCTTACTTTGCCTTATCCAACTAATTTCCCCCCTTTTTATCTAACTTTTAGTAACTCAAACACACTCTCACTTTTTTTATTTTCTCTTTTTACCTTTTTATTGACATTTTTTTTTCTGCTCAATTTTTTTTTTTTTTAACTTTCTTTTGACTTCTTTTCCTTTTTCTTTTCATTGCATCTATTTTTTTTCTTTATTTTCAACATTGCTCAATCTCTCGTTTTTTTTTTTTAACTCAGCACAAAGGATAACAAGGAGCCCAAGACATCTAAAAATTCAAACCCAAAATGAGCAAGCAAGGTGTGATTCAAAGTAGGGTAGGGAAATAATGTTGTGCATCGGCTTGTAATGCGACTAAGAAGGAATTTTCGCACAACATTCAGGCTTAGTGGGGTCAATCGGAATATTTTATTTGTGAAAAGATATCAAGAAAAATCTTACCACCGACAACGGTCGCCCAAGTCACTTCCCAAATCAATCGTTAACTAAAAATTTTGCCTCGAAGGGAGCTAAGATGCATTCTAATCAACTTTTAGACCCACTTGAAAAACGCAGACTTTTCTATCTAAGCAAAGCACATTAATTCGTTCAATGGTGCGCGAGAAATGAGGGTATAAGATTATACTAATTCATCAAATCTCACTCAAATTTCATGTATTTAACAAGCCTAACTTGTTCTAGCAAAACTCAACAATCAAACCTAATTGAAAGTATTCAAAACGGGAGAAGTATTTCCACAATTATCAACATCCTCAAGTCCTAAGCAATATCACAACCGCAAAACCTCCCTAAAATTCAGCTATAACATGCAAAAAAATTTCAATTCTAGCACTAGTGTTCCCCCCACACTTATGACATGCATTGTCCTCAAGGCATAAGAAAAATCAAGATCTAGAGTAGAGAGGACTTCCCTGAAGTTCGGGCTGGGCAAATAGGGTCACAGTTCTAGGCATGAAATTTCCCATCTCATTTGAAATACTGGAAGTGGCGTAGGTGTTAGGCGTGACCACTCCCAAGGGTCACGTTAGCAGAAAATTGACAACAGTTATCAGCAGCATATCAACACTATCTGGGCCAAGTTACGCAAGCCTATAAGACAGCAAAGAGCAACAAATCAACAAAAACACCATGAAAACCGAAAAAACAAAAGAAACAGAGAAACGGAGAGAAGAAAAAGGCGCCGAAACCGCCAATACTTGGGTTGCCTCCCAATAGTGCCCTTATTTAATGTCCTAGGCTCGATAAGACTTGGTGAAGTGCTACTCAAATGGTGGTACACCCTTCATACAAATCCCCTCGACTGTGTGGAGATGAATCTTCTAGTCTATTGCAGCCTCTAGTTTGGGGATGGTAACTTGAAGAGATTCGAAACATGGCTTGATACTTCCTCATCAAAGATTCCATCAACCGTTTGTAAAAATGTTTACCACGATCACTAATAATGGCTCTTAGATTCCTGAACTCGAAAAAGATATGAGATATGAGGTAGTTAGTAGTTAAATAATCAATAATATCAGCGTACCAGCGCGTGACCTCAGAGCGTGGCCACATCTTACGGTCACATGTCTAATAAAACTGCTCATCTAGCAATTCAGCTGGTGTAGGCTTTGAATCTGCAAATTTTCCTCCTCCTTTGAAGGCATAACTCAGATTATCCAAAAATTTCTTGAGTTCCACAATAGCTGCCTGCAAAATGAAAGAATTTAGTTTAGCTAAGTCATCAAGTAGTTTCAAATTCGAAGCCTTTTTACTCAAAGGTCTAACATGCTCTAATGGAATAACCATATCATAGATATTATCATACAAACCAACATGTTTTGGCTTACTCTCAAAATTTTCAACTACCAAATTTTGAAGGGATTCAAAACTTAGCTTTTCCACATTGTTAGGCACAAAAGTTTTATTACTTGAGTTTTCAATCACATCAATGCGAAAAACACTAGATAGTTCATAAGGACGTTTTCTCGACTCATAAACATTAAATTTTGTAATATCACCATAAAATTCTAGAGTCAATAAGCCTTTTTGAACATCTATTTTAGCATTGGCAGTACTGAGAAAAGGTCGTCCAAGTAAAATATAAAAAACATTCAAAGAATTTTCATCCTTTAAATAAATCACATAAAAATTAGTAGGAAAAACTAATCCATCAACTTGCACAAATACATCCTCTAATACTCCCTCTGGATATACACCAGATCGATCAACAAACTGAATTATGATACCTATATCTTTCAAAGGACCAAGATTCAGTGAAGAATAAACAAATAGAGGCATAATATTAATGGGCGCATCCAAATCACACATTGCTTTCTTAATCTCAGTCTTGCCAATTTTACATGGAATTGAAAACATACCTTGGTCTCCGCACTTAGGAGGTAATTTCTTTTGTAAAACAGCGGAGACATTCTCTCCAACACTCAGGATTTCATTACCTTTTAGCTTTCGTTTGTTGGTGGAGAGTTTCTTAAGATATTTCGCATGTCGTGGGATTTGTTGAATAACATCCAACAAAGGAATGTTGACTTCAACTTTTTGAAAAGTCTCAAGTATACCTTGCTCCTCCTTCTCTTTTCTCGTTTGGGTCAGGTGCTCTGGAAATGGAGGTGGTTCCACCCATAGCTTAGGCTGGACTTTAATTTCTGCCTCTCTGTTGCGACTGGAGCCTAAAGCGTGGTCACGCTTAATAGTTAAGTCGACTGTCTGATCAGTTCCAGCTCTATTCTGGTGAGTTTTGATCTTCTCCACAGCTGGAGGTAGTTCCTTACCACTCCTGAGCGTGATCGCACTTACATTGTGCCTCGGATCCTCCGTTTGTGATGGCCATTTTCCTTGATTCTCCAACCTACTTAGAGCAGCAATAATTTGACCCAGTTGGGTTTCCAAATTCTTAACGGAGGAACCTAAGTTCTGCATCGTGGATCTCATATTCTACACGGTTGATTCCAAAATTTTAATTTGGATTGCTTGTGGGTTGAGAGGTGGGTTCGGCTGACGGTTTTGTTGTTGGGGTTGTGAAGGTCTAGGTACGAAGTTTTGGAAGTTTGGTGGATTCGGTGCATAACTCCTATTGGGGTGATCATACCATCCGGGATTGTACATGTTGGAGTTACATCGGAGGCTGATATCCGACTGGGTTTGTATTTTTTAAAGTGTATGGACACGCGCCGGTGGGATGGTTTGCGCTTTCGCATAGTCGACACGCTTTAGCCACCTGAGGAGTACCTGGACCAAGATTGTGAACCAAAGTGGTTAGCAAAATTTTAATATCATCAAGGGAAGTAGAATTGACCTCATTAACCCGTCGTGGAGTGTTCGCATAATTGTTGAATTGTTGCGGATTCGTAAACATTGTGGAGACCAATTCCTTCGCCTCCTCGCAAGTCTTGTCCAAGTCGTTGAGAGGATCGTCCTTTCTGTGAGAGTTCCTGTTCTTGAAAAGAATTAGAATCAATTAGCACCAGTCCCCGACAACGGCGCCAAAATTTGACAGGTGTCGAATCCGTAAAAAATAAATAAAATTCCTATTCAATGACTAAACACAGAGTATAGCGTAAACAGGGTCGATCCACAGAAACTGGTTGATTTATTTCTAATAATTCCAAGGAATTCACGAAAAACAACAATTAAAAGGGGGGGTTTTGAGTTATTCTAACCTAAGTATGCAATTAAAATAAAATAACGAGAATTAAAAAGCTAACTAAAATTATCAAGCAAGATTACGTAAGATTAAATCAATCAAAGGGAAAACTACCTAGCCAGAGATATTCGATTCGAATTGTTATATTGATCATTGACTCAAGGATAAATTCAAGCTATTCAGACAAATTGGCTATAGTTGATAGAGACACTCGACTTAACCTCGTTTTACTTAATTTATCGGATAACCTAGAGACACTCGACAGTTATCTTCCCTAACAAATTCACAACCCCTAGAGACACTCGACAGGATTTAATGAATTCAAAGCATTAAGAACCATAAAAACACCAACCCTAATCAACCAAATCGTGACACACGCAAGATTTAAATTAGATTATCAAATCCCTTGGTGAACGAGGAATTCTATCCCTAAAACCGTGTCACTAATTTACCACAATTTATCAATCAACTTTACATACACTTCAAGCATCATGAATGGATATATGCAATTAAAACAACCTAGAGATCGTGCACTATACCGAAATTGCCTAATCACAATAAACATGAAACACGAAGATAAGATAAATGCCTGAATAAACATGAATTGATAAAAATGTTTAGGTCTCATAATATCCAAATCGAATCTATAATCCCTAGCTAGATAATTAAAAGTTTAGCTACTCATGTTGCAAAAATTCATCAAAATTCATCAAAAACAATAGAGGAATTTTTTAACATAAATCAGCTATATGAAATCTTGCTCCTCAAATGTGTGTGAAAGTTGCTATTTATGATCTCCTCTCCCAAGTTGTTACGTGCCTTCTCAAAGCTATTGTCCCATATAAATACAATCCAAGTCTTACTCCCGAAGTCTCAACTCATCCGAACTCCTAATTCCAATCAAATTGGACTTGATGCTTGCTCTCCAAGAATCAACACAACTGGGCCTCTATTAATTTAGTTCATTAGCAGCCACGCAGGCCCACTAGCCCATCTTCCAACTTCCAAGTTAATGTAAATTGGGCTGTCCCAATTAAATTCCTAAGCAACCCTCGTGCAACCCAATTATAAAAAGAAAGCCAGCCATCCACGAATCAAATCAAAATTACCTTAGCCCCCAACTTGTTCCATGAATGAATGCATGCAGAAATCTCAACACTCTCCGACGTTTCGATTAATGCCTAATATTCAAATTAATCCAAAAAATCAACATGCATGCATGCATAGCGACGCAATTCCCATGCATCTCATATCAAGCAATTTTCACCAAATTATACTGTATCCAAACTCCAATGACTG
Source organism: Lantana camara (assembly GCA_037501455.1). Classification (NCBI taxonomy): domain Eukaryota; kingdom Viridiplantae; phylum Streptophyta; class Magnoliopsida; order Lamiales; family Verbenaceae; genus Lantana; species Lantana camara. The sequence continues at coordinate 91,757,261 of CM074857.1, read as the reverse complement.
AGTTCTGAGTGTCAATGTGGGCCCGCCTAATTGTGTTGGTTTTCTTCTCAAAATGATCCAATTTGCTTCATTCTCGTCGTCGAACCCCAAATCTACAATTTAAACAACAAAACATCAATTTCTTTCAAGATAGTATCAATTCAAGCACAATTCGGGGCGTAATTCCATCATAAAGACGGAGAATTAACGAGTTATCAATTAAATCTAATTATCTTAAATACAAAATTAAGTTTATTTTCCAGCACCCTCCTAAATTTGATTTTGTTACACCAAGTGAGCTTTTGATCTTCAAAAAGATTTCCGCTTTGAGTGGCTTGATGAAGATATCCACAACTTGATTTTGAGTCGCCAGAAGTTCTAATTGGACTTCCTTAGCAATGCAATCCCTTATGTAGTGGTATCGTATATCGATGTGCTTGTTCGATCATGGAATATAGAATTTTTAGCTAAGGCAATTGCAGAGTTGTTGTCAACGTAGATCGTTGTCGCCTCCTTTGCGCCATTCCTAACTCCTTTAACAAGTCTCTTAGACAAATTACATAACACACACTTGATGTTGCCGCAACGTATTTCGCGTCGCGAGTGGAGAGTGTCACTATTGGTTGCTTCTTTGACATCCAAATGAATGTGTATCTCCAACGAAAAAGGCAAATCCACTTGTGCTTTTCCTTTCATCCAAATCTCCGGCCCAATTGCTATAACTATATACATGAAGGTCGGAATTGTTAGAATGAGAATAAATCAACCGAAGTTTGATGGTACCTTTTATATAGTGGAGTATTCTTTTCGTTGTTTTAAGATGATTTACTGTTGGAGCTTCCATGTAGCGGCTGACTAGTCCCACGGTGTATAGTATATCGGGCCTAGTAGAAGTTAAGTATTGAGGGCTTTCGACTAAACTCTTGAAATTTGTTGGATCTACCTTTTCTCCTTTGTCATTCTTCGATAGCTTCACTCCGCACTCTATAGGTGTTACAACGGGGTTTATAGTCGTTCATTTTGAACTTCTTTAGGAGCTCTCTTTCATAGCGCTCGTGGCCAATGAATTTGCCATTGTCTCCTTGCTTGACTTCTATACCTAGGTAATACGACGTTTAGTGGATATCTATCATCTCGAACTCCTTAATCATTGCTTTCTTGAATTCATCAAACATGTTTAGATTACTGCCCGTAAAGATCAAATCATCTACGTACAGGCACATGATCATGATGTCAACATCTTTGACTTTAATGTACAGAGCATGTTCATGAGGGCACCTAGTGAAGCCATGTTATTGGAAGTATTTGTCGATCCGACTATTCTAGGCCCTTGGTGCTTCAATCCATACAGTGTTTTCTTTAACCTAAGCACTTTATTTTTGTAGTGCTTTACCTCGTATCCTAGTGGTTGCTCGATATACACCTCTTTTTCAAGTTCTCTATTTAGGAAAGCTGACTTCATGTCCATTTGATAAATCTTCCACTGATTTTGCGCAGCGAGTGAAATCATAAACCTTATAGTCTCCAAGTGAGCAACCGGAGCAAACACCTCATCGTAGTCGATATCTGCTCTTTGACTGTATCCTTTCGCCACCAATCTCGCTTTGTATCTCTCGATTTCTCCTTTGGCATTTCGCTTTACCGTATACACCACTTCACGTCTATTGCTTTGTGTCCCTTGGGTAACGAGGTAAGTTGCCACGTGCTATTTTTCTCAATGGCCTTGATCTCTTCCTCCATCGTATTTCTCCAATTTTTGTCTTGGATTGCCTCCTGAAAATTTAGTGGTTCTGAATCAATAAAAAGACAGAATAAGGTGAGATCGTCTTGCCTTTCAATGGCATCATAGATATCTTGCAAGTTCCTCAAGCATCGGATCCTTGAACTTGAACCTTTTGATTCTCCATCATTCATTCTTGGGGAGGATGGTGGAGTTACAAGCTCTTATCGTGGCCGACCATATGGTTGCTTATTTTCATCTACAAAGTAAGGTTGGAGATTGTAGTTTCCTTCACGAGCATTCCATTCCCAAGCACTTTCTTCATCGAATTGTACGCCTCGGCAGATGATTATCTTCATGTTACTTAGATTGTATAACTTGTAGCTTTGGAATTCTCATCATACCCAATGAAGACTAACTTTGTTCTTTTGTCATCAAGCTTGGTTCTCTTTATGTCCGGCACATGTGTATAGGCTAAACACCCAAAAGCTTTAAGGTTTGAGATGCCTGGCTTTCTCCCACTCCACGCTTCTTGCGGTGTCATTCCCCGCACACTTCTTATTAGAGATCGATTCATCAGGTACACTGCAGTGGCTACGGCTTCTGCCCAAAACTCTTTTGGCATATTTTTTCTTTTGAGCGTACCCCGCGCCATGTTAAGGACAATCCTGTTCTTTCTCTTTGCCACTCCGTTTTGTCAGGGCGATCTTGGGACTATTAAAGGTCGGCGGATCCTATTCTTCTTACAAAACTCTTGGAATTCTCTCGAAGTGAATTCACCATCTCGATCGGATCTCATGGCTTTGATCTCATGCCCGCTTTTCTTCTCCACTAATACCTTAAATTGCTTGAATACTTTGAATACTTCTGATTTTTCTTTCAAAAAGTATACCCATGTTTTTCTAGAAAAATCATCAATAAAGAGAGGGAAATAATTGCTTTTACCCATGGAGTGTGGTTTGATAGGCCAAAAACATCAGTGTGGATGAGCTCCAGTGGTTTTCGTGCTCTTAAATTTGACTCATTTGGAAAGCTTTTCCTGAATTGTTTCCACGTAGATATCTTTCGCATAGTTGATCCGGTTGGCTTATGTAGGGGAATCCTCTTTCATTTCTTTCTTTGATAATAATTCTAATCCGCCAAAATTTAAGTGCCCAAATCTTAAATGCCAAAGCTAAGATGTGTCTTTGACCCAAGTTTTAAGGCATTTGGCCACATTGGTTTGAATGTTCAACACAAACATTTTATTCCTTGACATAGGGACTTCAGCAATTAATTATTTTGATTATCTTTTGTTGAAAGACTATAGTTTTTCATTAGGATATTATAGTCTTTCTCTAAAAGTTGTCCCAAACTTAAGATTGACAGGTGTCAAATCCGTAGAAAGTAAATAAAATTCCTATTCAATGACTAAACACGGAGTATAGTGCAAACAAAGACTGATTCACAGAGACTGGTTGACTTATTTTTATCAATTCCCAGTAATTCACGAAAAGTAACAAATAAAGGGGGTTTTGAATTAATCTAACTAAGAGTACGCGAGTAAAATAAAATAACAAGAATTAAAAAACTAATTAAAAATATCAAACAAGGACTCATAAGATTCGATCAATCAGAGGAAAAACTATCTAGCGAGGGATATTCAATTCGAATTGTTATATTGATCATTGACTCAAGTATAAATTCAATAAATTCAGATAGATTGACTATGGTTGATAGAGACACTCGAGTCAACCCCGTTTTTACTTAACTTGTAGGATAACCTAGAGATACTTGACAGTTACATTCCGTAACAAATTTACAACCCTAAAAGACACTCGAAAGGATTTAATGAATTCGTAGCCTTAAGAACAATAAAAACACCAACCCTAATCAATCAAGTCGTGACACACGCAAAATTTAAATTAGATTATCAAATCCCTTAGTTAACTCGGAATTCTATTGCTAAAACCTTGTCACTAATTTACCACTTTTTATCATGCATCTAATATATACATACTAAACACATGAATGACTTTATGCAACTAAAACAATCTAGAGATCATGCACTATCACCAAATTGCTTAATCACAATAAATGTAAAACTCGGAGATAAGATAAATACCTGAAATAAACATGAATTGATAAAAACAATTAGGTCTCACAAAACCCAATCGACTAAATCCCTAGCTAGATAATTAACAACTTAGCTACTCATATCATAAAAACCCATCAAAATAACATAGGAATTCTTTTAACATAATAGGCTAAATTATCTTAAAAACCGAAGGAAGAAGAACTTTGTTGAAGAATCCATCTCCTCGACGTGGTCCCAAGTCGTCCGAAATTGCTCCCCAAAAATTACGTGATGATCTGCTACCCAAGAACAAATATATAACGCCCCAAGTCCCTGCCAAAGCCGGATTGGATAAACCGGGCCCAATTCTCATTCAATTTGGATTGATTTCTTGTCCTCCAAGCTCTCGACACAAACCGGGCCCAATTTCACTAAAGTCAAGACTACACGTGCGGCCAATAATTAATTCCAAGATGTGCAGCCCAATCTCAATTAAAAACAATTCAGCATCTACCAAATAAAAACAAGTCCTCTACAGTTGTCCAATGCTTCCCAATTGTTCATACACCACTGCACTCAGCCTCCAATCTCTATTTACCATCTTCAAACGTTACATGCATGCAAGTGAAGTCATCAATTCCCAAATACTTCCAAGTGATTGATTAATCTTGATGCAACAACAATATGCTCAGCCCCGGCAAGGCTTAACAAGGAAATGAGAGTTCGCCCTTTTGCGTGAATTTCTTCATAAAAATGATCAAGTTTGCTTCAATTTCGCATCCGAACCTCGAATCTACGATAAAGACAACAAAACATTACTCTTTTCCAAAATAATATCAAGTAAAACACTAATCGGAGCGAAAATCAATCAAAAAGACGGCGAAATAATGAGTTATCAAAGATATTATTTTTCATGTTGCGCACGCAATAATCATTCGAGATAAATTATTGTTTCCCGTTCTTTAGGCGGATAAGGATGTTACGTTTGCCTTTTAGGCGAGATAAATTATTGTGTTACTATGAGATGGGAAAACAAAAGTGGGGTTGTATGGCGTTCGTACCTTTTTGGGAAAATGGTCCTATAATTGTAATTGGTTGGGGTCTCATGGTTAGTCCATTTTTGCCCATTTGTTCAGGTCCTATGATGCACGGACACTTCTAAAAATATCATTTTGCCGTGTCGTGTCATGCCGTGTCGTGTCGGACACTCATGTTCGACACCGTGTCCGACACTTCTTACGTGGAAAATTCAAGAAAAAATCCGTGTCGCCGTATTCGTGTCGTGTCGTGTCCGTGTCGCCGTGTCCGTGTCCGTGCATCATAGTTCAGGTCTAATCTTAAAGTCTTAAATAATGGGAAATTATTGGTTTTGGCCCTGGGCATTGCCCGCCCACTTACAGGTCTAAATTGTCTTGTAGATAATTAAATCTGGAGTAAAAGGCTATTACACAGTTCTACATCCAAATCTTTAAATTTCATATATAGTTTTAGATTTCCTTCCACACTTTCCGGAAGAAATTGAACTCGTTGGCTTGTAATAGCCTTTCTCTCTTAGATTTCCGTTAATCTTCTCCTCCCTTACATATATGCTATTTGTGTCTCCAGTGGTTGTTGCTCGTTAATTTAGTCGGTCGTACTAGTAAATTTTGGTAAGTGAACTGTACAGTTAGAGAGAAACATTTCCCGATCAGCAAAACCTGATTCCGGTCATTCTACCTTCATGGATTTCGAGGAATAGGGATTGTTATGGTGGAATGGATGTTTTGACCAACATTTAGCACAATTCTTTGGCTTGTTTTAGTAGTAGTGGTGGTAACAGGGGAGCTTGAGGACTAACGAGTATTCTCTTGCTGGAATGGTATGTTTCCTGCAGCAAGTTAAGCCCTATTTGTGTATAGATGATGCTATCTCGTGTTTGCTAAAGAGTGATCTCCATGTCGGCCGTGCTAGCATGATGGGAATTCTGATGATATAGTCAATCCGGTTATGATAAGTTCTGCGACATGAATCCTGATGAGAATAAACAAAATCAGATGTTCTGTGAGAAAGATGAAATTATCCTGAGTTTGGTCCATCAGGTAAAGGATCTATAGAAAGAGGTGACGAAAAGGCAATGCAAGCTGCTATGAAGCTTAGTCATGATCTGTCTCAGCTTAAGAAGTTGAAAAATGAAAATGGAGGAGAGGAGACCAAGAGGATGAAGAACGGGAAAGAAGGACTTGAACATTGCCATGAAGAAGCTTACTGAGATGGATGAATGCTCCGAGGAAAGCGCGTGGAAGAGTTGACTGCACAAATGCTGCTGTTAGAAAGCTTGAGACTGAGACGACCTTCAACCCATCGAGCAAGAAAACACAGGCCTTAAAGAACATAAATCTAATGGTTTAAGGACAATCACAAGGCTACTTCATGAACTTGAAAATTTGAAGATTCTGCAATAAAAAGAGGGGAGTTGTGATAGAGAATGTATGACTTGCATGAAAGAGGAAGTTTTTGTTGTTTTTCTTCCTTGTGCTCGTCAATTTATATGCGCAAACTGTAATGAAAACTACAGAAAGAAAGGTACATGTCACGTTCGTGCTGTCGGGTCCCAATCGAGCAAAGAATTCAAGTTTATGGGGCAAGTCCAGTCATACTGCCAGATTGAATGGTTTTATTCATGTTCTGGATATGGTATTACAAATCATCATAATGGATTTTTATGCAAATAATTTGCAAAACCCTTTTTTTGGCTCGGGCATTCACTGTTTAATAATCACACAATTTGTGGGACTATGGGAATTATGAGATTTGTACCTGTTTTTAGCTTCTCTTCACAAACCTGATATATCTTGTAAAAGAAGCTGATCAACCAGAAATAGTAACAGAAACTTCTTTGAAGAGTCAAATTATTACTGATCGAAATATACAGAGAATCAACATATGCTAAGTTGCTAAACATTCTCAGCAGGGTAACTATATGCTCAAGTTGAGCTGTTTTGATTTCTTTATAGCTTCAGGTAATGGAGATTGTGAAGAAATTACCTGGTAAACACATCAATGTTACAACCACTTTTCTTCTTGAGTACATTTACATCCTAGAAAGCAGAGTCTTTGTTGGGGATCTCATCTTCTTCAATTTGTCTTTCAGTTTGAAAAGGATGGCATGCACTTCATCAAAATGAGGGCCGGTTGCATTCTTTGTATCGTCAATCCATTTCAAAACCCTTTCGTGGGGGCCTAAGATTCGTTCTCGATCCTTCTCATCTACAAGCTGTATTAAGAAGAAAAAAAATGTACAGAACAATCATGTCATCTCAAAGCATATTTCAAGAATGTAGGAAAATGTTCTGTAACATAAGCCATGGCAAAGACCAAAGAGGACATAATAATAGCTTTGCCTCTGGATTTGATCCCATTTTTATGTTGGAAAAAAAATGTGATAATGGCCGGCCAAAATTCTCAAAAATAACATCCCAGCGCAAGTAATCTTAGAATTAGTCAGTTTTAACACTTATACATACTAACCTACTTCTATGATATATATATATGACCACCTAAATTTTAAATCAATAATAACACTGTCGTTAACGATAACTAAATAGTTTAATTATCTATACCAACAACTATGTATTTTGGAAACACTGAATATTAAAATTATAACAGAAACAGTATATAGAAAAACGTGCAATGGAAACAGGTAGGATCGCCTGACCCTGACCCCCTGTGACCTGTCTCTGCAGACTGCAGTAACATCAGCTGACCCTAGGATGTATGCTCGTAAATACATCAAAAGCATTCCTTAAGAGAATAAGTTCTCTATGGAAACTATTCCCGACATGCAAGTGCTCACCGTTCATCCTATCAACATAAAGTAGGGAGTCGAGACAATTCATTCAAAATTAAAAGCAAGATGGACTAAGCTGGAATTTGTAAAATTCACCAAAATATTTTTTGAAAAGAATAAAAGAGAATATTTCCATATCTCCTTACTTCTTGGTTTTAGCGCGAGAAAGAAAAAAAAAATTAATGTCTGACTTCAAATGTTTCGAGGACGGATACGTAAAAAAGTCATTTATGAGAGAAATGCATAAGCACTCTAGACTCATATTGATATCAGTAGTGATATTGCTTCCACATAAGGGTAATGCTTACCTCAAGCTGCATGATCTCGCACACTAAACTAAGATCTGCAATGGAAGGCTGCCAGCTTCCTAGCAAAAAACGTCCTTTTCCCTTGAGCCAAACAGATTCTATTTTCTTAAGAGAAGCTGAAAGTAGCTTCTCAGCTTCTGCTGCTGCTTCTGGATTCAAAGGCCTCCCAACAGCAGGTGCAAGAGATGAATGAAGTACATATGCAGCTGGACCAAGAAAAAAGAAGCATTTGTTAGAAAAAGATTTTTATAGAGTTTTTTTTCTTTTTTTGTTTGACGGGTTTTACAGAGTTATTTATTATCCCAAGAAAATAACACTAATACAAAGTTAAAAAATTCAAACTGAAAATGAACTAAATACAGACAGATTTTTTTTTTTTTGTTTGACGGGTTTTACAGAGTTATTTATTACCCCAAGAAAATAACACTAATACAAAGTTAAAAAATTCAAACTGAAAATGAACTAAATACAGACAGACATACCAGCACCTTGACGTAAATTTGAATGATGCCAATCCAACACAGAGTGAATTTTTGCTCTTTTGGATGGGTCGTTAGGGTACCTAAAAGGGCATAATAAAAAATCATTCTCATGTAGCCTGAATATTATGACTTCCTGTGCAACAGAACACCATATATTAATTCATTCAGAGACAATTAAACATACACTGATCCATCATTATCTAGCATCTATTTGAAGAATAAATTAGTAATTATGTTCCACAGTGCATTTCACTTAATACTAAGTAAAAATTTGTTTATGCAAGAAGAGGTTTGATAATACAACTTCTAAATTTCACCAACAGATCTTTAAACAGGGCTTGCTCTAGAAGAATTTTAGCCTATGTAAACTTATATTTGAGTTGTTCAACTGCAAACCATATTATTTAGACAATCGATCAAATAATATCGAACTCACCAATGATCCGGGACTCCAGGAAAGACAGAAGACAAATAGATGAGAATTGCATGGCTGCATTAAAACAAACCGGAAAATGTGAGAAAGCAGAATGCACAATCTGTTATCATAAAGTTTTCTTCCATACAATTAGTTGCATTTAGAAAAGCAAATTTAAATAGCCAATGTTCATAGCACTTAATTAGTAATTAGGCAGTAAAAAATATAGTAAGCTCTTATTTTCTGACTGGTAAAGTATAACTAATCTACCCATCAAAAAATTATATAATCCCAGAACAAACGAAAATTCAATAATCATGAATGTAAAGACACCTCTCAGAAAGCTTGAACCTTCCATCCGTTATTGCAGGCACTTTCTTCAGGGGATTTATTTCTGTCAATTAATTAAATAAATAAAATAAGAACTAGAAATTCAGGACACAAATAACTGAAGGTAATTGAGTGTTCTGTTTACCTCCAAATTCAGGAGATAAATGCTGGCGCTTGGAGAGATCGATTCTCACCTCTTCAAACTCAATCCCATTTAGTCTTAACAAAAACCCACATCAAATTTTCAGTTACTTTCATCTCTAAGCATATGTTGATCAACATACCGGGAAAAAAAAAAAATAAAAAAAAATGAAGATTCATTTGTTAAAGAAACTGATGAATAAAGTAGTGAGAGGAATTACTTGCAGAAAATAATAACTGCCCGGGAAGGTTGGGACATACGATCTGCATACACTTTCAGCGCCATTTCGTTGCTCCCTTTTCTTCTAAACGTGCATCAATGGCGGACGGCGTAATAATATGCTGATAAGTGATAAGTACAGTACAGCCCGTTCATTATGAGTGTAGTTGGGGGTTTTGACTGTTGGCTAAGGCAGGGGCAATAAAGTAAATACACCATACGCTTCTTGGGCTGTGGATTTCCTTGGATCAAACTGATGAGGCCCAAATTAATAATGATCAAATTTTTTCTTTTTCATTAGTGGTGTGAAACCGCATGTAGTGTAGTTTTTCTTCTCTTTTTTTTCCCTGCGGGTAGTGTAGTTTAATGATTCGTTTCTTTTTATGTTCGACTTTTGTTTAATTAAAGTTCTCCTGTTATACTTTCTAAAGCCAAAAAAATAATATTTGGAAGTATTAGTTATGAGATTTTTTTTTTGGGGTTAATTTTCATCAGAATTATTACTTAGGATTTAATTGTGTTTAGACATAAGCATTCAAGATTACTATCAAGATCATTATCTTGATTTTAAAGGCAGAATCAGATACAGGCTTTACACAATTTAGCAACTTGAACTCCTTTTGATAAGTAGGTTTAATTTGATTTAACTGCAAGCAAATGATTCAATTTTATAATATGAACATTTAGTTTTGCATATTACAAGTTTTACTCTATAAATTATAATTTCAATCATAATGCATACTTTACGTCGGCGTTGGTTAGCAAAGCTGAAACGCTTTTCAATTTCCTTCTTCTCTGTCGGCAAATTAGTCTTCTGTGACTTATAAAAACGTGGACAATCATGCACTACCACGACATGCCCACAGGAGAAAAATGTTCGTGGAACCAAGTTTAGTTTTAAAACATATGTTAGTGGATTAAAAATACACACAACAACAAAAAAATAATAATATATTTTTTTACCATGAGCCCCATGGTACATCCATCAAGAAACTACTTGTTATTATTTTTTAACTTTGCAATTGACAAAAGTAAAAAGTTATAAATAGCAGTGCACCAAGTGAAATGGTTGATGTCTTTTAGATCATCTACATAGCATATCAGACCAATGGACAACTTAAGGTTGCTGCAAGGAAACAACAATGTAAAAAAAATAAATAATATGAACATTCTTGCAAAATCGTTAATGCCTTCGGCATCAATCCTAAAAGCCAATTTCCTTAACCTCTCCAATATGTTAGCTAGGTGGGCGGGGGTCGGATTTTTTGGATTTCGGGTAGATCGGGTCGGATACCGGAAATTTCGGGTAGCATTTTTTGCTACCCGAATCCGAACCGAATTTTGTCAGGTACCTGAGGTCGGGTATCCGAAATTGGCGGGTATCCGATCGGATCGGATCGGATACGGATACCCGTGTATTTTCCTTTTTCATTTTTTTCTGAATGAATTAGTATTGTATCAGACTTTTCGGTCGTTTCTTTCTCAATCCCAGATCCCCTTTCTCTGTGTGACTCTATCCCTCTCTGAACACACAAACATAGACGCAAGCAACACTCGAACTTGGAGTTTGGATCTAATGGTGCTGAGAGATCTGGCGAGACGGTAGTTGGGGAAGGAGAGAATAGCCATAGAGCGAGAAAGGAAGTTGGTTGAACACTAATTTCTTACCTTGGATTTGGTGTGCAAGAGACAAGAGGTGCTGAGTAGATCTGGCGAGTTGGCGATTGAGGAAGGAAAAACGGCGATAGAGCGAGAAAGAAAGTGGATTGAACCCTAATTTCTTACCTTAGATTTGGGGTGGAAGAGACGAGAAACAGTCTTGGTGGTGCATCTTTAGAGCAGAATAATCTTAGATCTGAATCTTAGAGGTGAGTAAAGATTTTCGAGTGACAAAAAATTGAGAAAAATTTGTAGATTGAGAGATTTTTATGATGAGGAAAGATTTGTGTGAGAGAAGTGATTGAGAAAAATTTGTAGATTGAGAGATTTTTATGGTGAGAAAAGATTTGTGTGAGAGAAGTGATTGCAGATCGATGGGAATGTGGAGATATTTTTGGAGAAGGGAAAACTCATTACATAAATATAATTTTATTTTTTTTATTTCTTAAAAGAATCGGGTAGATCGGGTATCCGATTGGATATTTTGGGTAGTGAAATACTACCCGAATCTGATCCAATTTGCTTTGTCGGGTATCGGATACCCAATCCGATTTTTTAAAAAGAATCCGAACCGAAAGGGTTTTATCTGATCGGATCGGATATCCAATACCCGATCCGAAACGCCCATCCCTAATGTTAGCACATGTCATCAATACCATTTTTGTTATCAAAATACAAACATCGAAATCATGATCTCACTCTAACATAAGGGTCAATGAGATGACCCTCACATTGTAATCCCAACACAATTGAGAACTTCTTAGTAAAGGTACATTGGTGTGCCCAAAGTTGAATGTCCATTTGACCCAATTAAAATGATTCAGAAGAAAAACAATGCGTTTGTTTGTACCTGGAAAACCCGACTTGTGAAGTAATGAGTCAAATGGAGTTCCCTGTATCCTTTGCCTTTGGTCATTATTTAGAGCACAAATTTCGCCCAATTTATCAGTGATATATGATAACGAACAACGACATAGTTAGTATGTTGTCGCGTCGCCGAGGTTTCTCATGAATGAGAGGTTTCACGGCACTAGACCCATTTTTTATTGTGAGTCTTCTGGAACTTTACTTCAATTAAGACATCTCTACTAATTGACAATGAAAATTGTAAATCTGCAATGGACACAACATTTATATAAAAGCCAAAACGTCGAATTGAAAAACTCTAATTTCAAAACTAAAATTCTTGTATTTCAAGTATGGGACATTGTTGTTGCATGTCAAATAGAATTTGAATATTTCGATACAAAAAGTAGATAATATCCAATTAGAAGAAAAAAAAAAAAAACAAATTTGAAGCTAAAAATGCCTAATTAGAAGGGTCACAGAAAATACATAAGATTAAACTTTGGAGAGGTGGACGACGCAGCGACTTCTTATTCTTCTTCTTCAATAACAATGAGGTGCGCTCGTTGGCGGTGGTCGAATTTCGGAAACCGATCGGTGAAGAGAACAGGAAAATAAGAAGAGAAATGATTAAAGGGATATAACTTGTTATTTTTCAATTCATAGGGCATTATGGTATTTTTACGCATTTTGGGGGGTTTAAAAAAAATATTTTATATATTGGGGATTTGAAATAGATGGATTTCAAACTGGGAGGTTTAGGAAAAATTTTGAGTGTTACTGGAACTATTTACTAATTCTCTGAAAGTATATTATGGTATCTTTCGAGGTTTTGATTAAATAAAATAAATATTTTGGGCAACATAATTTAAAATTTGCAAAAATCCCAGTAACTCCGTATTTTTTTTCTCTAGCCGAACTATATTGAAATTATCATATTTTTTACGGGTAATTAATGAAAGATCCCCACTATACTTCAATACTTTTCCTAAACCCTCCATTTAAGTTTTTCTATATTTTAAGGACCAATTATTCATGAAATTTTTTCTAAACCCCCTATTTCGTGTAAAAATACTAAAATACCCATAATAAAACATAAGAAATTACCCCAATGTCCTCATTTCTTCTTCCCTATGTTTTCCTCTTTTTTTTTTTTTTTTTCTTCTTCTTCCTGCGTTTACAGGAAAACACAGGTCTTCTCACAGTAGCTCCGGCGCCGTCTCCGGTCACTTTCCGGAGACGACGCCTACATGTTTCAACTCGAATCGATGACGCGACTTCATTCGTGGCAGCCCCGTCTCACGAAAATGGCCGGAGAAGGTGCCCTGAAAATATGGGTTTTTTCAAGACAAAACGGGTTTTCCATCAGCGACATTCCGGCGACTTTTTTGGACGATTTTTGTATGGATCTTGAAGATCTCGACACGGAGAGTCCATTGCAATTTACGGAATCGATTTTCGTTAATCAGTTTGGGAGTTATTAACATTTCTTTTTTTGAAAATTTTTAGATCTAAAATTTTAGATTTGAAATTTGGGACAAATGGATTCGAATTTTGAAAAACTAACCGAAAATATTGAACGAGGACGAGGAGTACGTTCCCGGCGATTTTTTCGGGAATTTTTGGACCACCTCCGACGGTGGTGCGACGGTGGCCCAGTGGTGGTGGCGGCGCTCCGCCAGCTTCAAGGATGAAGGTGATGATGAAGAAGATGAGGTGTGGAGGAAGTAAAATTGGTGTGGAAAAAGTAAAAAAAATGAGGATAAAATAGTCATTTTAAGTGATTAGGAGATTTAGAAAAAATGTATTGTGTTTTGAATAAAATTTGAATTTGGGAGGGGGGGGGGGGGGGGGGGGTGGTTTGGATAAAAATTAGGAACATTTGGTCCTATTCAAAAATCTCCCCTTTTTTTAATGGAAATAATTTATATTAATAACTTTGCACACTTGATATATGTGAAAATAAAAAACTATTATTATTTAATTTTGTTGAATTAAATTCTTCATATATGTTAGTATATTTTTTTATAATTATCTTTAATATAGTTATCAAATTTTTTATGTTAAAAGAAGGACAAAATGATAAATAGCAACATTAACAAAAGGTTTAAATCCAAAATATAAGAAAAATAGACCATTAGTTATATAACTCAATAAATAGCTACCAATTAAGGTAAATATTTTTTTTTTAAAAAACACATCTTAAATGAGATTCAAATTTGGATCATTACTTAAAGAAAAACCAGTTGAATCAATCCCTATTGGCCGATCAAAGTAAACATGACTTTAAGTTACTAAACATTCGTTCTTTGTTTGGGAGTGTGCAGTATTTCTTACATTGTATCTACTACTATCGACACTCAACAGAAAAATCCTTTGTATGTAAGAAGTCATATTTGTTGCTGCAAATGATTTTTAATAAATGTGTGCCTTTTAAGTTATAACTTAATTACCACTATCTTTCATGGAACATCTAATCTTTAGCTATGTGGTAATCTAATAATCTATGTTTACTATGTTTGGAATTTGAATTGGATTCAAATTAGTTGCACATAGTTTGTGATTCCAAGCTAAAAACAAGGTGTTCCTAGTTACAACTCTCTACTTTCATATGATAGATATTTACAAGAATGAGTCATGAGACACTAGCTAAAACTCGAGAAGCAAAATCTTGTAAATAGAATAATTGGGTTGGAAGAGTCGTTTTCACCTCTAGCTTTTACATTATCGAATCTAGAAAAACAAACCAGACATTTATTAGATCAAGACAAACAACAAAAAGATATTTATTCCAATAATCCTACCTATCATCTCAAAAGTTAATTCTCAAAATATATATACCCTATCTTATAAGAATAATAAAAGCTACTTTGAATTTTTTAAAAGTTAATATTGTACTATGAGCCAATAGATAGCATATATGTTCATGTTGACAATGTGAAAATTTTAATCACATTCGAACTCGATCCGAGTGATTGATAATATCTGATGGATTAAAGAATCCGATGGACCGATGATGTGATAGTAGATGTTTGTAATCGGAATAAGTGTATTGATATGCGCTGAAAAACTCGATCCGTTATATATATATATAGAGCTGTCAATATATATATATATATATTGACCATAGATGATTATATTATATAAAATGCAATATAAGTAATATTATACATTTTTCAGTTTAGGAAATATTTCATTTATGAAATAATATCTATTATATATAAAATTCTAAATTATTGCTCCAATCCTTTTGATCTTTTACAAAATATATTATAATTTGAAATTGAATAATTCTTTTTTTTTTTTTGCTTTTTGTTAAGTAAATACGATTATTTGAGTGAGTTTTGGAGTTTAAACGAAAGTGAAAATTGAGTAAGAAGACGATTTGCAGGATAATGAGGGATCTTCATATGATTATTTTTTCTTTTTTTCTTTTTCACATTTACATTTTGAAATATCTAACATGTTTTATAGTCTTAATTGATAAATGATCAAATATTATTTAATGTTTAATACCATTTACTGTTTACATAATATAATTAAAGTAATCTAAATTAAATGTAAAATATTATATATATATATATATATATATGAATAATTAGATATTAATTAACATAAATTCTTTTATAATATTATAAATAAATTAGTTATAATATATTAGTAATAATGTGTTATCTGCATACCTATTATATTTTGATAATCAAGGTATGTACTGCAATATTCAGTTTGAATGAATTATTAATTTGTATATTTTAAAATGTATTCTTATAATAAAATACATTCTCCTTTGAATAAATATATATATAGACATACATATATCATACATACATGTATAGGTACGTGGATATATATATATATATATATAGAAATAATTACATCTGACTACCCTGTAGTTAAGCGTAATTATAAACCGGTCTCCATTCTTTTAAATATTACACTGTAGTCCCTATATTTCTTGTTTTGTGTGAGGTCCATTAATAAATTTTGTAAAAGTACACTTATGTCCGTAACAGTTTTGTTAATGTTACATTTAATGTATGACCAAAAATACAAAATCATCCCTAAAAGCATACAAAAATTAACAAATTAACAAGGTTTAGGGAGTACAGTGTAATATTTAAAAGAATAGGGATCAGCTTGTAATTGAGCCTAACCTTAGGGACCTGTATGTAACTCGCCCTATAACTTAGTTTTTTTTTTTTTGGGTTAACTTACCAATTATTTTCTATAGAGTGTTTTTTTAACCTTTACAAATACCTCAACTCTTATGGCTAATTCTACCTAATAGGAAGACGAATGTTTTATATATATTAGTTATGTCATTGATGGAAATTATAGAACGAGTGACCAATTAGATATCGGGTATATTAATGCACTTAAAATATGATTAATGGTTAGGATTCAGCTAAATCGAATTTGAATTAGAAATTTTAATGGGTAATGACTCCAGAACGAGATGGCAATCATCTGTTTTCTTATATCAATTTATTTTTTGTCACTTCCCGATATTTAACCAAATACCGGAAATATGAAACCTTTCCATCTCCCCACCATTCAATTTTCCAAAAATTTGTGCTAGAATCTCATCCAGTTGACATTATAAGTAACTTCTTCTTCTGAAAGTCTATTTTTCTTCACAATTTCTTGAGAGAACCGTTTTATATATATATATATATATATATATATATATATATGTGTGTGTGTGAGAGAGAGGCATGCAAGCAAAAGTAATAGGTTCTTTATTCAGAACTATGCTAGATATATATTACAAGCTTCTTTATCCATTTTATTTTTATTTGCACACTGCTAGGTTTTCGTAATACTATATATATATATATATATGAGAAAATTATCAAAATCGTTCCGTAAAGTGAGCCACTTTTAGTTTTAGTCCCAACAGTTGCTAATGTCTCACTTTTGGTCCCATAAAGTGACATTTGTCTTAATTTTGGTTCCATTGACCATTTTCCGTCCAAAATAACGGTTGACCGTTAAAAAAGTAACTTTTTAGCCCTTTTGGTTCTTTTATATTTTCAAAACTACCCCAAACTATTTAAATTCCATATTTTCACCCCCAAACTATTTAAATTGTATATTTTCACCCCAAACAAAAGATAATATATATTATATATAATATATATGTATTATATATTATAATACGTATATACACATATATAATACGTGTATATATATATATATAATATTTTATAATATAAAATATATATATAATATAATATACATATATATATGTATAATACGTATAATATAATATAGGCTAATATAATATATATATTATATGCTTATATACACATATATGATACATGTAATGTATATATACATACATATATAATACGTGTATATATATATATATAATATGTATATATAATATTTTATAATATATAATATATATATATATATATATATATATATATAATACAATATACATATATATATGTATAATACGTATAATATAATATAGTATAATATATATATATATATATATATATATATATATATATATATATATATATTATATGTATATATACGCATATACGATACATGTAACGTACATATACATACATATATAATACGTGTATATATATATAATATATGTATATATAATATTTTAAATATAATATATATATCTTTATATATTTAATATAATATATAATATATATATATATATATATATATATATATATATATATATATATATATATTGTATAATACGTATAATATAATATTATATATATATTTAATATATTTTAACAGTAAATAAATATACGTGCATATATAAATATTATATTACATGTGTATAATATATATATGTATATATGTATATAATATGTATAATATAATATTATATATATATTTTAACAGTAAAAGTAATTTTTTTAACGGAGTAAAAAGTAATTTTTTTAAGAAAATAGGGTAAAAGGTAATTTTTTTTAAAGGTCAACCGTTATTTTGGACGGAAAATGGTCAATGGGACCAAAATTAAGACAAATGCCACTTTATGGGACCAAAAGTGAGACATTGACAACTGTTGGGACCAAAACTAAAAATGGCTCACTTTACGGGACGATTTTGATAATTTTCTCTATATATATATATATTAATTATTCATCTGATAATTTGGAGATGGAGCAAAATCTGTAACAGATCAGCACTGCATTCCGTAACATTAATCTTCCTCACTGTCATCACCATCATCCTCCGATTCACTGTCTAGCATATATTTACCGTCCTTAGTTAGCAGATAATCTTGAGATGGAGCTGAAGAATGCAATTCTTGCTCACTGTATGATATCTTCTTCGTAAGGAAAGTGCTACTCACGTTGTCATCGGAGCAATAGAGGCAAGGATGCTGCTGTAAATTCGAAGTGTTCTTTAATTTTAATATTCTCGTCGGCATAATCTCCCTCACCTTCATCACGAGTTGCTTGTTACTAAAGGGCTCAGATAATAACTTCTCATTGATAATAACTTGAACTGCACAGGTAAATGCGCCAAAATGTTTCTCGTCATTTATGCATTCGCCAGCATACTCATTCGACTGGCAAGCACTCAGTAATATCCCTTGAGCGGGCTTCAAGGGTTTAGGCAGCCTACTTCGACTCTGTCTGAAGAGGAGACTTGCATTGTCTCCAAACACGCTCAGCATAATGGTATCAGCATCGGGGGGCGTGCTGTTAGGGCCCCTTGACATCGGTAGGGTCTCCAGCAGGGCAGCCACCACAGTCTCATAAGGGACGAATCTGCAGTTATAAGGTTGCGTTGCAGTGCCCCGAAACGAAGTGTTAGGACCGATCTGCTCTTTCTCTTTATCGATTAGTCCACCGCTGTGGCAAGAATCGGAGAAGAACATGAAGGTTGCACCTTGAGGCACACAATTAACCAGCACCCTGAAGTCCATATCTGCATACACGCATTTAGATGTGATCAAGATACTCTATCTTCTATTTGTTATAGAGTCAAGTGTAACATTAGGGAAAAAACCTCAGCCCCCTTGTGAAAAAAAATAATTATCAAATTATCACCTCTTAAAAATTTAAATAACATAAAATCCCCTCAAATTTTTAAAAGAGAAGCATATTTACCTCTCGCACAGTAGTAATCGTTTTGACTGCATCGTTTATTTTACTTTTTCTGACATTTTTTGAGGTTAAAGTCTTTATTACCCCTCCATATTTAAATGAATGAGTTTAAAGGACGTTTAGTTTCTTTTCGAGTGTTTTAGTTAGGATTTTTGGTTGAAAGAGAAAAATAAAACCTAAAGGAAATAAAGTTCTAAATGGAGTTAAAATATTTGAGGACATTTTAGTAAAAAAAAAAAAAACTATTAATCAACGCAAAAAAAATTAAAAATGAGGCAACATGGTGTTTAAAAAATAATACAAGTAGACTAGGTGCTATTTAATTTTACTCAAGGGGGTGATTTGAAAATTATTTATTATATAGGAAGATAAAATGCTTTTATCTGGTAATCTATACTCTATGTTGCACGGACACGGACACGGCGACACGGAAACGACACGACACGGACACAGCGACACGGATTTTTTCAAAATTTTAGGACACGACACGGCTCCGACACGGCTATATTTTATATAAATAAATATATTTTATATATAAATAATAATATTTCATATAAAAATAAAAATATTTTATAAGTATAATCTTTGTAACATAAAATATTTATAAAAATATTTAATATTTAAAACTCAACTAAGTTTTGTTATTTCAATTTTCTCTCCAAAAAATTCAAAAAAATATTAAAAAAGGCATAAAAAATATAAAAAAATAAAAAACAAGCCCAGCCGTGTCCGAACCGTGTCGGACACGCCCCCTCGCCGTGTCCGACACCGTGTCCCTTTTTTTTTTTTTTTTTTTTTTTTTTTTCGGGACACGCCTCCAGCCGTGTCCGACACGTGTCGGAGGCGTGTCGGACCCGTGTCCGTGTCCGACACGTGTCGGACACTGCACGGGACCAAAAACTGCCGTGTCCGTGCATTCCAGTCTATACTCTATTATTAAGCGAGAGGCCAAGGTGGTCTCTAATTTTATTTATTTAATTTATCTTTTTTTTCTTCATCATATGCGAAACGTGTACACACGCATAGAATGTAAAGAATTACTAATATTAATAAAGGTAATTGCTTACTCGTGATGAGATTGTTGTCACAAGGGACTATGGCCTCCACTAGCCTACCACATCTCCGAACCCTCGTCCCATGTCCTGAAAAGTGGAAAAATAGAACATCCCCCTCCCGAAGTTGGGAGATCAAGCGGTTGAGAGCGGATTTGATATTTGCACCGGTCGGCATCGCCGCACGTTGCCTGCCGGGCTTATCCGTGAGAACCTCGATATTGTTGGGTTCAAAGCCGTGCACATTGATGAGCATCGCACGCACGGCATCCACATCGTTGAGGCAACCTCTCAACTGAGGCCAATTTCTCAGCCTCATGCTTGAGTAGTTGATCCCAACTAGGAGAGCGATGTTCTTTCCTGATTGGCACTTCGCCATGGCTGATTGAGTTATGGGAGGAAGTGCGTGCCTGTGTGTTATTCTTTTTCCTTTGTTGGCCTTATTTATAGCAACATGTTTGATGAACGATGGGTCATTCCCTTTTTTATTTAAGTTTGGTATTTAGATTGAATTCCAATTATCATTGCAATGTGAATCTATGCTTTTCATTTGAATGAATTAGATTCCAGTAAAGCAGTCCAGGAATCTATGTTGCCTATGTTAGAATTGGATTCTAATTAACAAGAAGGGAAAATTATATTTGACTACCCCGCTAGATAGAGTAATTATAATGCAATTCATCTTTATTCAAAAATTACAATTTAATCACTAAATGAGTAAATGTTAAGGACGGTTTGTGATCCCTTTATTCGGTTATGGTTTCAATTAGGATCGGGTCTATTCTTCCATTAATTTAATGAATAAAATAACAAATTCATTACTGCAATATACACATTCCAACAAAACAATCCTTAGAGATTACGCATGTAACAATACAGTCCTTCGGGACAGAGCCCAACTCTAATGGAACCCTAATGGAATAGAAGGGTCACAAACGGTCCATAACATTAAGGAATTAAATTGTAATTTCCGGGTAAGAATGGACTGCATTGTAATTACCCTATCTAACAAGATAATCACATGTAATTTTCCCTAAAAACAAATGTTAACTTTTTTGTACCAAAAAAATAAAGAGAAAATTATTAATTTCGTCCCATAAAGTAATCCACTTGCAATTTTGATCCCAACAGTTGCCATAGTCTCACTTTACGTCTCATAAAATCACTTTTTTCTTAAATAGTTCCCACTGACATTTTCCCTAAAAAATAAACATTTGACCTTCCAAAAAATTACTTTTCAGCCCTTGTTGTTTATTTATGTTTTCAAACCTACCCCAAACTATTTAAATTCTATATTTTAACCCTAAATTATTTAAATTATATATTTAATTAGCACACACACACACACACACACATATTTAAATTCTATATTTTAACCCTAAATTATTTAAATTATATATTTAATTAGCACACACACACACACACACACACACACACACACATATATATATATATATATATATATATTTATATATAATACGTATATATTATATATATTATAGACAGGTATATATATATTAACTATAATAAGTATATATAAAATATATACTATATATTTCTACCAAAACTAATATTTATAAATATATATATATTTGTATATACTATATATTATATACATTACAATATATATATTATATATTAAATATTACGTATATATAATATTATATATATATATATATATATATATATATATTATATAACATATATGTGTGTATATATTATATATTTACTAAAAACTATATATATATATATATATATATATATTATATACACGTATTATTTAATATATATATATACACATGTATATTTTATATATAATATATTATATATATTTTATATTTTATAATATATTGTATAGTAAAATATATTATATATATTATACAGTATAATATATAATATTTAATACATATTATATATATATGTATATACATATATATATAATATGTATTAAATATTTATTATATATATTATATATAAAATATAAATGTGTATATATATATATATATTAAATAATACGTGTATATAATATATATAATACATATATATAATAGTTTGAGGTGAAAATATGGAATTTGAATAGTTTTGAGTAGGTTTGGAAATATAAACAAATAAAAAGGGCTTAAAAGTAATTTTTTGAATGGTCGAACATTTTTTTTTTTTTAACGGTTAAACGTTTATTTTAACGGTCAAACGTTTATTTTGGACGAAAATTGATCAACGGGGACTAATCTATATATATTATAAAAGCACGAATTGAGTTTTTTGATTCTTGAAACTTTGTGATCGGCCAAAATATTCTACTATAATACTTTCAACAATATAAAACTAGAGGGTGATTTGGTAAATCTTATATTGTATTTAAAAATTTAAAAATACTTATTAGAGTGAAAATATAACTCTTTAATAAATTAGAATCAAAACTCTTTCAATCCATAGACAACATATACAATAATGAGGACTCTTTTTAAAATTAATTAATATAAGTTATATTATAAGATGCTATTATATTAAAATTTTTAAAAATACTTATTTGAGTGAAAATAGAACTCATTAGAATTGAGAGTCCTCTGATCTATAGAAAATATATAGAACATCATAATAATAACTCTTTCTAAAATTAATATATTAATTAGAAATTACATTATAAGATATTTGTACATTTAAAAATAAAATTAATAATAAAAATATAAATATTTACCGCATTTCACATAAATTTATATTTTTATAATTAAAATTTATTATGACTTATTGACACATAAAAAACATATCATTTAATTGTACAACTAAAAATAAAGAGAAAATATATGAAACTGTTAAAGAGTGTGGAAAAAAAATCGATAGATAGAGACAAGAACAAAAATGAAAAATAAAAAAGGAGATAAAATTTTAAAATGAAAAAAGAAATACTTACTTAAATATTTAATAAAAGATTAGATATATTATAATAGACAAAATTTTAATAAAGAGTCCTAAAAATAAGTTACTAATTCAAAAGAATATTCCACATATTACATGTCTAACCAAAGTTACTTAAAATTAAGGAATCTCAAAAGATTTGACTGTGTGCACATAAAAAAACAAGATATATTTTAATTTTATAATTATTTTTTTGTATGGTTCAATTAAACATTTCTTTAATATTTTTATATAAATATACCCTTTTAAAAATTTATACTACCCACATAACTGATAAAAAAACTAAAATTAATCTTAAATAATACTCATAAAAAAATATAAATTAAAAAAAATATAAAATATAAATAAAAAGGAGAAATAAAAAAAATATAAGGAATAATTATTTAAAAGAAATTTAAAAATTAAAATTCAATTTAAATAATTAATTTAAGAGTCAAAGCATTATTAAAACTAATATAGATCGATAGATAGATATTTTTGATATAATTTTTACTAAATTTTTAACTTGTGATAAGTAATAAAATGAAAAATTAAATTGTACAGTTGAAAATAACTAAACACCCATAAAAAAAAAAAAAACTGCATACCATAGAAGCATGGAGAAGTTAGATGGGTAAAAAGAAAAGAAAAAATAAAAATAAAATTAGGTTAAACTAAAGACTCTGCACTAACTGACAGTTGGCTCAAATGGATAAGGGCTTGAACTCACTTAAGCAAGCTCTCGGGTTTGAACCTTGTGGATGTAAAAAACTACGTTGGGAGAGGTCCATATGAAAAGCGTCTTCAGTATCTCGGTTGATTAGTGCTAAAAGAGTATCTCGAGAGATTAGTCTCTCACTTAATTGGGTGGGGGAAAATTCTGAGAGATTAAAAAAAAAAAAAAAAAAGACTACAAAAATTTTTGGTGCAAATTTACAATTTAGACCAATATTAGTTCCTATTAAATTTCCCTCTAAGAGATAAAAAAAAAAAAAAAAAAAAAAAAAAAGACTAAAAATTTTTTTGGTGCAAATTTACAATTTAAACCAATATTAGTTCCTATTAAATTTATTACTATACTAATAAATATAAATACTAATTGAATTTATATTCATATCTTTTACTGTATTTATTTACTAAAATTAATGTATAAAATAATATAAAGAACAATAATTTATTTTATGTTAAAATGTATTCATACTACATTAATATAATATTATACATTTAAAAAAAACTCATAAATTAAAATACATTAAATAAAAATAAAAAATGTAGAAAATGAATTTACTAAAAAAGAGTAAGGGTATAAAGTAGAGAGGAATAGAAATACTAGAAAATATGTATATTTGTAAAAGAGTGAAGTGAGATAGCAAAGATGTTAATACATAATCTAATTAAATTATTTTTATAGTTCATATTATATTGATCTAAAGTTAGTTATTATAAATATTTTGTAAGTATATAAACTATTAAATTTTATTATATTAAATTTAAATAGTATATATTGAAAGTACTCCTTTTAACATTGACGTGTATGTCAAAGTAAACTCTCACATTTTATTTTATATATATATATATATATATATATATTATTTTAATGTAATATTAAAGTAGATATTTGGTAATATGATATAATTCAATTAGACAATATAGTGCGTCCTAATGGGAACCACGTGGACCCTAAGTCCATCATGGACAAATCATGAAGGGCCACGTGGAATTCAACCTTTTGAGGTCAAACTCCATGGCAAAGTCATATTGGCCAAGAAGCGACCCACACATGAGGTTGTTGAGTCAACGAGTTGAAACAAATGGGTCAAATAGTTAAAGTCAGCCTAAACAACCTCGAGATCGACTAACATACGAGAAGTCGTGAGGTCGCTTCGGTAGCTTAGTGGGCTAATTGGCTAAGCTTAAGGTCCAAATGAGGCCCCATCGACCAAACCCTTGGTCCAGAGGTCGATAAGATATTACGAGGTAAAATACTACCAACGAATTGACAACCTGAGCATGAAAATGTGTCAAACTTCTAGGTTTATGTGTTAGACTATCAGAAGACATTTAATGTCAAATATACCAGATGCGGTTAAAAGATGAAAACTCGGAGTATCCGTTCAGCCAGGTCGAAAGTATGCTTAATAACATATTATAAGATACACATTTAATAAAATAATCTTAGTGTGTGATTTGTGTGTATTTTACACTGCATCGAACTCACATCTGATTTTTAAATTTTTCTTCACAAAAATCGAACTTAGATCTGATTTTTATTTTGAAAATTCAGATCTGCCATATGAATGGAAGAAGGATACGGAATTTGGGTTTTTCTATATGGATTTTTTTGAAAGAAGGGCATGAAAATTTCTTTGAATTGGTTTTTTGAATGTGGTTTCTTGTGAATGCCAATTTCTTAGAGTTGGGATCTTTTCGTTTTTCTTGTTGTTTTTGTTTTTCTATCCAAAGACATTAGTGAATTCTCCCTTGATGCCGGTTCCTGAGATAAAATCAAAGTGGAGAAGACAGGCTCGCGAGCCGAGTCGAGCCACCCCCAAGCTGTGTGCGAGCCAAGCCCGAGCAAATGAATTCAAGGATTGGTGACTCGCGAGCCAAGCCCGAACCAATGTTTTAGAGTGCGAGCCCGAGCCGGAACCCATAAAAAACACCAGGGCTCGACTCGTTTGCATCCCTACTTATATCTATAGTTTTCCAGAAAACTCAAATGTTTTACCACTGAACTACTGCTACTGTACCGAACCACTGTTACTGAACTGATCGACTGTTTTGGCGAGTATATTGTTCACTGTGGGCCCGAGGGTAGTGTATTGAGCCAACCGGGAAAGCTTTGGCTGACGGGTAACTCTTGCACTATTCTCACATTGTTGGGATGACCCCTGAATCCACTAGGAGATTAGTGGAGGAAGGAGTTCCGGGCATAGGGAATCATGACCCTATGCTCACACTGATTGGATGGCAGGTGTTGGAAAACAGGAATCAGAAAGCAGCGGAAATTTAAAATTTTTTCCAACAAAAGGATCTTAGACTCGCAATCGTGAATCCAAATTCGTAAAGATCAAGAAACTCACTTGGGTAGTAGCTTTCTTGACACGTTTTGAGCCGCCCTCAAACGCGCTTCATGCGGTAATGGCAACCCGTCCCTTGAAAGTCTTTTTCTACTTCAGAATCCATTGTAGGGATAACAATCCACACCAACTTAGATTCAAATCATGTTATGGAAGTTCTTAACGATATAACATAAAGAAAGAAACATGAAACGAGAAAGGCATGATTGAAACTCCCTTCGAAAACCAGTTTTGCGAAAGTAGAAATCTGCCAGCCATAAAACCCTCGTGAAAAAATTCATCCTTCAGGATATGGACGAACGATTTTCGCCATCTTCTTTGGTTCGATTTTTTCACTCGTTTTCTGTTGGGTTCAGAATCGTTTCATCATCCCTTCTGGTCGTTTTGCTTGATCCCCACTTCTTGGTAAAGCTCGAATCTTCAAAACTTCTAACTTGAAGCTCTCTAGAGATAGTCCACCAACTTTGCTACAATCTAACTAGTAAGGATGCTAGTTCTCTAGTTAGTGTTTAGGCTTAACCTAGGGTTTCGTTTATCTGGGAGAAGGGATGGTGTTCAACACATGAACCAAAAGAATTCTCGATTAGCTCTAAGGGGAGCTCGAGCTCCCCTATATATAGGAGGGGAGTGGCCGAAATTCCTAGTCCTTATGGACTAAGGATTTGGTCCCTCTCTCCTATTACTTGATCATCAAGTAATTTGACTTTGACTTTGAATTCAAATTCAAATCAACTTTCAAGAGAGCTAAAATATCCAAACTATTTTTGGACAATTTTATACTTTATTTATTTAAAATAAATAACTTATTTTATCTAATTAATTAATTCGCAATTAATTAACTAGATTATTTTTCTCCAAAATAAGACTTTCTTTTTAATTCAAAATTAAACCAAAGTCTATTAAATAATTAACACTTTTAATTATTTAATATATATATATATATATATATATATATATATACAATAAATATATTCACGTGTGGGACATGTGTCACAATGACACGTGTCTCTCACGTGACCCACACGTGTGGTTTCACACATGTGGAACCCTCTTGGCCCGATTAACTCGTTTAATCATTTTAAAGCCTCAACTCATGCAATCAAGTTGTTGTGTGTGACCCTCTAGGTTCTCAATTCAATTAGCAGTGACCCTAATTAATTAATCAGTCCACAGATTAAACGACCATAGTCTAGCAACAGGTGTTTAACCCCTAGCTGAATTGGAATGTTCGGATTCGACAGAACCTTTAAGTCATTGATTCATGTGAGATACAATCCTCCTACTTACTATCTCTCAACCAAGATCTAGGGTAAGGGAATAATCAGAACCCTAATAATCTGGTCTTAAAGCTAAGTGCATTTCATATCCATTTGATCTCAATCCAAGAAACCCTTTTCTTGATGTCTTGATCTACTGCCTTGGCCAAGGACTCCATATGGCATATGAATGACTTACACAATAAGAGATCACCTTGCAAACGCAAGTGTAGGTCCTTTCTTGATTCTCATTCACTTTCATGAGTCACTTGTGTAGCCCCAGCATAAGCCTTGAATCAGTTGTCTAAGGCGACACCCTTTAAAGCTTATACCTAAGACTACAGAGTTAACTCATAAAGTGACATGGAACCTCAAGTCTAAGGATCAATTAATCACATCAATGACTCGTGAGATATTTCCTAATCTGGAAGTTTCCATTTCCAGAAATAGAAACTTCCTTTTCCATTTAGGAATGTTCTCACACGGGGCACCTCAGTGAACTTACTTATTAAAGTAAGCACCCTCATGTATCACGCACGTATCAACTATACACTTTGCACCTACATGAAACAAGGTGGTCCTTCTTAAGGGCGTGATCCCACAAGCAAGCCTTAGAGTAGTCAGGTTGACACTCCCACTGTCTGTAGGACTCATCGGCTTGGAGTATTTTACTAATCATGACTTATGTGATATAGGGCTCGTTTCATGAACCATTTCACATAAATGGTAGAGTCCTAAAGTCATCAGGATTAGGGGAGTTCTCATACATGCACGGCTAAAGTAAACGCATACCAAACAAGAGCATATAAAGAAGTGTTTGCCTATGATATTAATCAATCGTATATTATTCAAAGATTGTCTGTGATACTAGGAAAGTCCCAAAACGGATTATGACTAATCGGCTTTCTAGGGCACTATTCCTAACAATCTCCCACTTGCCCGTAAAAGCCATTTAGGTACTCTAAGTCCCATCTTCTCAAGATGCACTTTGAAAGCCTATTGACTTTGGGCGTTTCCAAAGTGGATCTGCTATATTCTCTGCTGATGTGACCCTCTTGTTTACACATCACTTAGGAAACATCTTTTCCTTATAAAGTGATTCGTAATCACGTGTTCAGTCTCTTGGTGAGGTCTTGGTTCTCATACTTGAGCAACCATCCTTTTTATCATACAATATGATAAATGAGTTGTTTCATGCTAGGAGCTTCATCTAACCAGTTAGATGGAGTTTCTTACCCAAACACTTAACTTAACGTTATATAATACGACTAAGTTCTCAACTACGATAGTTGAGTTCTGTAATGTCCGTCCTTGGAACCCCTTTCCAACACATTGCATTACAATTCTGGTGAAAGTTGTATCCTTCCAATAATTTCATAATCATCTCTGTTTGATGAACGGTTACATCAAATATCCTTCTAACAACAAGATCTTTTGGGCTCTGTAAACTAATACATATCCTCATTTCTTCTCAAGTACTCTGAGGACATCCTTTACAGAAATCTAATGACCTTCTCTGAAGTCATATTAGATTCGACCCACTACGCTTAGTGTTGCGCCATATCTAATTTAGTACGTAACTTTTCATACATTATGCACCCTTTCAGTTAAAGGGATTTTGGACATTCTAACTTTCTTAAAGTTATCTTAGGACACATACTCTTCAAAAGAGATGTTCCATTGTCCATACTAAATTCCTTTTAGTACCGTGGTTATGTACTCATTTTGTGATAATCCATTTATGCTCTTAGATCTATCTTCTATAGATCTGAATGTCGAGAATTTAGGATAATCACTAAGATCTTTCATGTCAAATTGTTTCTTGAACAAGAATTGGTAACTTTCACGTCATCCTTGACATTCCTAATGAGAAGGATGTCGTTTTCTAAAGAACCAAAAATTGACTCTTACATCACTAACTTTCATATGTACACTTTTAAGACTTATTCGACTTCCATCTGTGTCAAATGATTTGACTCTCCTATGGAATCGAATTGTCTAATTCCTAGAAGCCTTTATCAATCCACAGATTGAATTTAGGGATTTGCATACCTTATGCATACTCCCACTGAATATGAGACTTATAGAAATACCTTATTTCAGTCTCTTTTAATCTCATATTGAACAAGATAGTTCTCATATTCATTTATCATATCTCATAGTCAGAATATGAGGATGTGGTAAACACAATCCAAATGGACTTTTGCATTTCAACCGTCAAGAAGGTTGTAATGCTTTCATTCACTCGAAGCTGCACGAGCTTGATCCTATCAGGTGGATCAACCAAGGTCAAAACTTAGTTTGAGTATATGGAATCCATATTGGATTTCAAGGCTTGCTTACACTACTCAGATTCCAAATCTGACAGTGCCTCCTCTTCAAGTAATTCCTTGGCTATCCAGGAACACGTTCTAAACACGTCTTAAGAGAAGGGTTTCACACGTGTACATACTCTAAAATTTGGCTAAGTTTTATCAGATGGGCTCGTTTCTTCTATATGTGACTTGGATATTTATCCTCAAATTTCTTTGAGGTCTGCTTGCTTGCCTTTCTTCTTCTATAGGAACAATTCCTTAAGAAAGGTACATTCCTTGAGAAAAACAACCTTTGTTCAAGTGAATCGCAGAAACGATATCCTATATTGTTGTATAAACTTGAACTCGTTTCAAGCTTATCTCCCACTATCCTCTTCACTTAAGAGGATTCCAGTATATTCTTGGACAAGAATAATTAGGGAATTTAGTATGCCACATTGTATAGTGCAACTAAAGGACTGCTTTTTGGATGGTACTAAATTCAAAATCTCTAACTGCATATTCTGGGAGTTTATTCCTAGAATGATTATAAGTCAGTAAAGCTTGCTAAGGAATGGACCATATTGCATTAGGTTTCATTCTCTCATTCGGAAACACTAAGGTGTTCTGGAATTAGATTACTGAGAGATAATCCTATTATCTCTAAGATGACTAAGGAATTAGTTGCTAAGATATTGGCTATCTCGATCATATCGATTTACCTATAACTTATGACTACTTCGGTTCCTAACCTCCTTTTGAAATTCTAAGAATTTCATGTAAGTTTCGAATTTGTACTTCAACAAGTACATTCATTCATAATGATTAAACTGACGATTGTATCTAGTGCTTACATTAAGCATCTTACACTCATCAGCATGGATCGAAATCCACTTGAATTTTGGCACGTTCGACGTTTCACCTAAACCATGTTTCGGGAACGTTTCCCTTCAAGATAGGATTCATAGGAAGTTAACTCTCTAGGTTCATTTTCGCAAAATGATCCTAAGATGTCTGACTTGCTAATCCTTTTATGTCTCAACATTCCAAAGTAATTCGAAGCTTTGTCATCTTACTTACTTTTGTTATCTCGTTGTATGTTCAGAACATTAGTGCTTTGAGTCTTTACACAACAGATTATGCAGAATCAACTCAAGACTTGTGAATTCTATTCCTAGTAGAATTACTTAACGAGGTAACATTTCAGAGTACTCATACTCTTTGCAGTTCCCTTTCAAAGTCCTTAATTGCTACCATAGAAGCAAATGTCCAATTTGATCTCTAGTGTCTTTTGGGCGTACCCCTTACATGCCCCTCCATTGGGCTCTTAAGGGCTTCTTCTTCTTTAGGCCTTCAAGCCTTTAACTTAGTGAGTTTAGAAGAAGAATTAACCATCACAACCTTATATTCCTTTTTAAGGATGCTCTCAACCATTATCAACTAAATGATTAACTATGCTACATTAGCATCATTCTAGTTGAGCATAAAAGGTTTGAATGATGTGGAAGCAATGTAAGCAATCAGTGCATTGAGAACTCTTTTCTCAGTTAATGATCGAGACCACAAGATCTTCAAATAAGATCTTTAGACCTTATTTGTGTACACTTGTTTCCTCATTTGGAATATTGAATAATTCCATAATGTTATACCTTGTAACATTTTATGAGGTGGTTCAATTGCTCTTAAGTGGTTTGGAGAAATCTATTTACCTCAGATTGCTTCTCTTTTGGCCCGGGTCGAATTTTCACAATTGAAAATTTCGCCCTTCAGAGAGCACCTTTCTCTATTCGGAATCTAAAACGAATTTTAGGGTCCGAAGCCAATTAGAGTTAGTTAGGACTTAGTCAACTCTTTTGACTTAAGGATGGATACGAATGGGTTTGCATTTCATATTGTAGAGAATCACAGAACTACAACCTAGATGCTAAGCAGAGAAAAAGTGAGCATGCTGAATTATAACGATATACAAAAGATAAGGTCTTTAATCTAATGTAGCTCCCACTGTTTTTCAAAGATCTATAATTCCCAAAGATCTAAGAGGAACGCGTTTCCCAATGGGTACTAAGATCCTAAGCATTTTACCTCGAACCCACGACTCGATGACATTCTAAGTAAGAACCCTAGGTAGGTACAACTTACCAATTCTAACACCTTTAGAACTCTTAGTAATTGTTTTTGCATCACCTATCTTTCAATATGGACCCACGACTCGTGCGACATCCATATTTACTTAGGCGTTAAGCTAGACCCATCAATCATAAGATCATGATCAAAACTTAGTTTGAACGACCCACGACTCGCGGACATCGCCCTTGCCAAAATTAACCACGAAATATTGATCATTTAAAATGATCAATTAAGTAACTAAGAACTAATAAGCTCCACTAGCTATCCCACAACTCGCGGACAATAACTAGCTTCACTTACTAAACTTAAAACCTATTGATGGAATGCTAGGAATTTAATTCAAAATTTGCATCTCGAAATAAATACCTATTATTCGAAATGAGCTTAATATTTAATGGGAATTTTCGAATCAACCGAAGAGTTGCTCGGTTCGACCTCACCAACATATATGTTATCCAATTTTATTAGTCTTGATTAATGTAAGTACACTTAAATGCATTTCAAACAAGCACATAAACAGATAACATGTCCTAGCATGATACTAACATGTGATGATCATGGGTTCTACCTATCTTATGCGTGATATGTGGGAGCCACTCCACAATCACAAGGTCTAACATACATGCCACATAAACAGTTTAAATCACATAAGGGAAAGCGGTAACAAAATACGAGCCCTATCTCTATTACATTTTACAATTGAGATTCCCCTCCCTAACATTTTGAGGGGTCTTCACTTATGGCCTCCTTGTTACTTGAATGTGGTCCATCTTACTCCACGGGTGCATTGTCTCCAAAATGAAAATAAAAACCTCACAACCTATCTCTACTCTCAAATTACAATAAAAATAAAAAGACATAAAGTAATAAGGCTCAATCTTCATATTGGCCTTAGACAACTACACGGGGCATACCCCGGCCTCAAAAGCAGTAATATGGAAAGCCACATAATAAATCACATAACAGTACGCACATAAGTGAGGCTCCAACCTCAATTGAAAAACGCAACTATAGGGCTCCAACCCCAATTTAAACCATCTATGTGCATATATTAAAACCATACATAAGTCTAAACCCATGATCACCTAACATGCTTAAATTGCAAGAATTTAAATTTAACCAATAAATTAAAATTCTCGCTTTAAGCTCTAATAGCTTAAAACACGACTTAGATGCAATTCTTGTTCAAGAGCCTTTTCAATAAAACCCGAAAAACAATAAACTAATAAAATTCCAATTAATTTATGAAAATTAATAATTTTATTCTTTCAGTACTTTCAGAAAATAAAGATTGTAATTTTTCCAAAATTTAAATCGCTTAAAATTTCAAATTCCAATTTAAACAATTATTTCAAAAATAATTCAAATTTAATAAGACAAAATTTTACAGAAAAATTAAATCGGGATTTCAAGGATCGAAACCACGAAAACGAGGCCTGGAACCGCCCGGAACGAACGGCTACTTGCCGCGCAGCGTCGTGCGCGCCAGCCTCGCGCGGTGTCGGCAGCTTGCGCTGCCAGTCCGCGCGCCCTGCGGTCAACGCCCCAGTTTGCTGCTGCTCGCTTGCGGGCGATCCCGGGCGGGTGCTCCCGCGCGGTTGCGGGAGCATGCTGGCGGCTGTCCCGCGCGGTTGCGGGAGGGCTGGGCGGCGGCGACGGGCCTGGGCGTGCGACGTGCTAGCACGCCTAGGCTCGTCCTTTTCGTGTTCCGTTTCATATTTTGGGTTTCTCCAAAACCCGGTTCAATCCAAAAATAAGAAAAATACGATTTAAATATATTTCAATCAAAACGGTTTTCAAAAACACAATTTAAGAAAACAGTTTCAGAAATTCAAGAAAAATTACATTTTCGTAATTCAGGCTTTCTAAAAGAACTCATGAATACCTAATTCACATCTAAGCCTAAGAATTTCTACCAAATTCAGAATAATTGAGACGAATCAGAAACACGATTAACGAGGTGGCTCTGATACCACTTGTTGGAAAACAGGAATCAGAAAGCAGCGGAAATTTAAAATTTTTTCCAACAAAAGGATCTTAAACTCGCAATCGTGAATCCAAATTCGTAAAGATCAAGAAACTCACTTGGGTAGTAGCTTTCTTGACACGTTTTGAGCCGCCCTCAAACGCGCTTCATGCGGTAATGGCAACCCGTCCCTTGAAAGTCTCTTTCTACTTCAGAATCCATTGTAGGGATAACAATCCACACCAACCTAGATTCAAATCATGTTAGGGAAGTTCTTAACGATATAACATAAAGAAAGAAACATGAAACAAGAAAGGCATGATTGAAACTCCCTTCGAAAACCAGTTTTGCGAAAGTAGAAATCTGCCAGCCAAAAAACCCTCGTGAAAAAATTCATCCTTCAGGATATGGACGAACGGTTTTCGCCATCTTCTTTGGTTCGATTTTTTCACTCGTTTTCTGTTGGGTTCAGAATCGTTTCATCATCCCTTCTGGTCGTTTTGCTTGATCCCCACTTCTTGGTAAAGCTCGAATCTTCAAAACTTCTAACTTGAAGCTCTCTAGAGATAGTCCACCAACTTGGCTACAATCTAACTAGTAAGGATGCTAGTTCTCTAGTTAGTGTTTAGGCTTAACCTAGGGTTTTGTTTATCTTGGAGAAGGGATGGTGTTCAACACATGAACCAAAAGAATTCTCGATTAGCTCTAAGGGGGAGCTCGAGCTCCCCTATATATAGGAGGGGAGTGGCCGAAATTCCTAGTCCTTATGGACTAAGGATTTGGTCCCTCTCTCCTATTACTTGATCATCAAGTAATTTGACTTTGACTTTGAATTCAAATTCAAATCAACTTTCAAGAGAGCTAAAATATCCAAACTATTTTTGGATAATTTTATACTTTATTTATTTAAAATAAATAACTTATTTTATCTAATTAATTAATTCGCAATTAATTAACTAGATTATTTTTCTCCAAAATAAGACTTTCTTTTTAATTCAAAATTAAACCAAAGTCTATTAAATAATTAACACTTTTAATTATTTAATATATATATATATATATATATATATATACAATAAATATATTCACGTGTGGGACATGTGTCACAATGACACGTGTCTCTCACGTGACCCACACGTGTGGTTTCACACATGTGGAACCCTCTTGGCCCGATTAACTCGTTTAATCATTTTAAAGCCTCAACTCATGCAATCAAGTTGTTGTGTGTGACCCTCTAGGTTCTCAATTCAATTAGCAGTGACCCTAATTAATTAATCAGTCCACAGATTAAACGACCATAGTCTAGCAACAGGTGTTTAACCCCTAGCTGAATTGGAATGTTCGGATTCGACAGAACCTTTAAGTCATTGATTCATGTGAGATACAATCCTCCTACTTACTATCTCTCAACCAAGATCTAGGGTAAGGGAATAATCAGAACCCTAATAATCTGGTCTTAAAGCTAAGTGCATTTCATATCCATTTGATCTCAATCCAAGAAACCCTTTTCTTGATGTCTTGATCTACTGCCTTGGCCAAGGACTCCATATGGCATATGAATGACTTACACAATAAGAGATCACCTTGCAAACGCAAGTGTAGGTCCTTTCTTGATTCTCATTCACTTTCATGAGTCACTTGTGTAGCCCCAGCATAAGCCTTGAATCAGTTGTCTAAGGCGACACCCTTTAAAGCTTATACCTAAGACTACAGAGTTAACTCATAAAGTGACATGGAACCTCAAGTCTAAGGATCAATTAATCACATCAATGACTCGTGAGATATTTCCTAATCTGGAAGTTTCCATTTCCAGAAATAGAAACTTCCTTTTCCATTTAGGAATGTTCTCACACGGGGCACCTCAGTGAACTTACTTATTAAAGTAAGCACCCTCATGTATCACGCACGTATCAACTATACACTTTGCACCTACATGAAACAAGGTGGTCCTTCTTAAGGGCGTGATCCCACAAGCAAGCCTTAGAGTAGTCAGGTTGACACTCCCACTGTCTGTAGGACTCATCGGCTTGGAGTATTTTACTAATCATGACTTATGTGATATAGGGCTCGTTTCATGAACCATTTCACATAAATGGTAGAGTCCTAAAGTCATCAGGATTAGGGGAGTTCTCATACATGCACGGCTAAAGTAAACGCATACCAAACAAGAGCATATAAAGAAGTGTTTGCCCATGATATTAATCAATCGTATATTATTCAAAGATTGTCTGTGATACTAGGAAAGTCCCAAAACGGATTATGACTAATCGGCTTTCTAGGGCACTATTCCTAACAGCAGGGCCTTGCAATCCCCCATCACCCGGAGGAAGAAGGAGTTATTGAAATTGCTAATTGTGCACTGAAATTGATTGCTTGATCACTTAATCACTGAAAACCGAATTATTGTACACCGTCGGAGAAAGGTTGGAGAATTGCCCTCACTCGTCGGGCCACTAATTGATTGAACTGAAATGATTGAATTGCAAATTGATTAGTTGTAATCTCGGGCGAGTTCTATGTTATTCTTGAACTTATATTGCTTTCTTTTATAAAATCTTACCCGAGATTATAGCTTGCATGGTAATTGTGCTTATATCTATTAAATCCCTCACTCAATCTTTCATAAATTGACACCTCACATTTTCAGGTCTTGCAGGTCGAGTGCTAGGCAGGGTTGAGTCGAGTTTTGTTGCTTTTGGGTCTAGCATTTATCATTTTCCTTTTTCCATGTACATTATTGATATATTCCTAGTTCTGATGAATTGTTTTTGGTATTTGTATATATTATAACTTACACTTAAAAAGTTTGGAGTTGTAAATTATGGAAATATTGCTTTGGAATCGAAAATGAATGTATCTTACTATGCTTCCGTTTGATTGTATGCACTCTGGTATGTAATTGAGGGTTAGTCCCGCATAGCTAGAGAGTTATTTTTTTTTATTGTCTCCCGTTCGCTATAGGCTTGATTCATGTATGGGTGCTCATTCCATATGTGGATTGAACTATAGTACTGGGGATGTGGCTACCTAGCATTCCGGGTGCTACATCTTAAGGTGGTATCAGAGCCCGGTTGCAAAACCGTGGTTCTAGTGTCGTGTCTTGTGAGTCTAAGTCGTACGACATAGGATTATTTGATTAATTGCGAGTCTTGCATCCTATTTGAACTTACTTGAACCTATTTGAATTATGTGATTTATGTGTGTTGTGAGCTTTATTGTACTTATTTGCACTTGTTAATCAAACATGCATGTACAGTGTTTGAATTTCAGGATGCCTCGTGGAAGACCTCGTAGAGAGCTTTCTCCGGGACATAGGCACCATCGTCATGATCATTCTCCTTCACCTCCACCCCCTCAAGCTCAACCTCAGGATTTCTTGAATTCTATGGTTCAGTTAATAGATCAAAGGTTGAGGGATTATGTGCCTCCAGCACCACCAGTTCCTCTACCACAACCGACACCGATCTCAGTTATTCTTCGGGAATTTCAGAATCAATACCCACCGAGGTTTTTTAAAGGAAATGATATGCAAGTGGAGCAATAGCTTAAAGAAAAGGATTTGGAATCTCATCCCATGTGAATCTAGAGAGAAGGCTCGGTGTACACTCACTTTAATTCAAGGAGAAGCCTATTCTTGGTGGGAAAGTACCAAAATTGTTTTAGATGCCGCCGGAGAGGAAGTCACGTGGGAAGTTTTTGTAAGGGAATTCAAGAATAAATTTATTCCTCCATCTTCTCGTACTCGAAGACTTAAGGAATTCACGGAACTTAAACAAGGAGGAAGATCGGTTGCGGAGTAGACAACCGAGTTTGAAAGGTTGTCTAAGTATGCACCTAACATTGCAAGTGACGACTTTCACAAGGCTATGCAATTTGTACAAGGGTTGAGGCCGGATATTCAAGCAGCAATTGAAGCAGTTAACACTAGTACTTGGAAGAAAGCCACCTCAAAGGATTTAAAGGTTGAAGATTCAGTCAATGCAAGGAAATCTACTTATAGATTGGGCCAGGGTTCAGGTTCCGGGTCGAGACCGGGTTATAACATGGGCAAGAGGCCAATCATTTATGATACAACTCCTCCACAGCCTAAGGGTCCGGTAAAGAAGTTTAAGCAACAAGGATCAGTCTAGAAGGCTCCTCAGCCTCCTACTTTACCACCACCACCCGAGAAACCCAAGTGTTCCTTCTACGGGCAACCTACTCACCATTATGACAACTGTAGGAGACACCTTGGGTTATGTTTGATATGTGGGAGTGCCGATCATAGGGTGGATACGTGTCCAGATTGTCGGGGCCAGCCTGCCGGGGGTCAGAGACCGTTGATTAGAGCACGTGATTATGCTCTAGAAGGAGAAGAAGTGGATGCAGAGTGGACCCCGCAGCGGTTGTTGAAGGTACTATTTGCATTCATGGTATAGACATACACACTTTATTTGATCCGGGAGCTACTCACTCCTTTATTTCTCATGATATATCTATGAAATTACCTTTGTGTGTTACTTTCTCTTCTGCATGCTATGTTGTTAATACTCCTTTTGGTGGTAGTGTAGAAACTAATCGGGTTTTTAGAGAGGTGCCAGTGAGTATTGAGGGTCGGGTTTTCTCGACGGATTTCATTGAATTGTCGATGTCCCGATATGGTTCTATCTTGGGAATGGATTGGTTATACAAGCATTGTGCTACTGTGGATTGTCGGGCCAAGAGAGTTCAGTTGGGTTCAGAAGTTGTTACGGGTTGGAGTTCTAAATCGATGCCTTTATTATCTTTCTCTGAAGCTCAGAAATTAGTCCGTGATGGAGATACAGGATTCATAGCTTATATTCTTAATCAACCCAAGGATCAGATGAAATTAGAAGAAACAGAAGTGGTCAAAGAATTTCCCGAAGTATTTCCGGATAAATTGGATTCGTTGCCGCCGGATAGAGAAATAGAATTTGTGATTGATTTATATCCGAATGCCGAACCATATTCTAAGACTCCGAATTGGATGGCTCCAGCAGAATTGAAAGAATTGAAGGTTCAACTAGATGCTTTATTGGAAGTTGGGTATATTAGACCGAGTTCTTCGCCGTGGGGTGCGCCAGTTTTATTTGTGAAAAAGAAAGACGGAACTCTACGGATGTGTATTGATTACCGGGAGCTAAATCGGATGACTATCAAGAATAAATATCCTCTCCCACACATTGAAGAGTTATTTGACATACTCCAAAGCTCCAAAGTGTATTCAAAACTTGATCTACGATAAGGATATTATCAATTACGGATCCGAGCTGAGGATATTCCGAAGACGGGCTTCAACACTAGATATGGGCACTATGAATTTGTGGTTATGCCTTTTGGTTTGATGAATGCTCCCGCCGCTTTTATAGACATGATGCATAGAATTTTCCGACTGTTTCTTGATAAATTTGTAGTGATCTTCATTGATGATATTTTGGTTTTCTCCAAGTCGATTGAGGAACATGCAAGGCATCTCAAGCTTGTATTGAAAACTTTGAAGGAACATCAATTATTTGCAAAGTTTAGCAAATGTGAGTTTTGGATCGACCGGGTTTCCTTCTTGGGTCATATTATTTTGGGGAATGGATTAGAAGTCGATCCTTCTAAAATTGAAGCGGTGTTGAAGTGGGAGAAGCCAAAGAACGCCTCCGAGGTAAGAAGTCTCTTGGGATTGGCAGGATATTATAGGAGATTCGTGCAAGATTTTTCCAAAATAGCTGCTCCCTTAACTCGGTTAACAAAGAAGGATGTTAAATTTGTGTGGGATGATAATTGTGATAAGAGTTTCAATGTTTTGAAGGAGAAATTCATTTCAGCTCCAGTTTTAACCCTTCCGGAAGGTTCTGAAGGTTATGTTGTTTATACAGACGCGTCGAAGAAAGGTTTGGGGTGTGTTCTAACTCAGAATGGAAAAGTGATTGCTTAGGCTTCCCGAAAGTGGAAGGAACATGAAAAGAACTACCCTACACATGATCTTGAGCTTACCGCCGTGATATTTGCACTCAGGAAATGAAGATATTATTTGTACAGGGTGTCATTTGAAATTTTCACCGATCATAAGAGCCTCAAATATTTGTTTACACAGAAAAATCTTAACATGAGACAACGGCAATGGATGGAAAGATTAGAAGATTATGATTGTGTTATCAAGTATCATCCCGGGAAGGTTAATATGGTTGCCGATGCTTTAAGTAGGAAGATTGGTGTGGCAAATTTGGAAGTTGGAGAAAGTAGTGGGATTGAGCCTATTGTGGTAAGAACTCGGGTTTTCAACATCTCCATTCAACCGGAACTGAAACATAGATTATTTGAGGCTCAAAATAAGGATCCGGGAGTTCAGAGATTGGTTGCTAAGTCAAGAGAGGATCCGAAAAGTCCATTCGGGTTCGATGAAGCCGTTTTCTTCGTTTCAAGAACCGAGTGGTAGTACCCGATGAATTGAAAAGGATATTGCTTGAAGAGGCTCACAAGTCGACGTATTCGGTACATCCGGGAGGAAACAAAATGTATAAAGATCTAAAGAAATATTATTGATGGTATGGGTTAAAGAAGGATGTGGCCGAGTTTGTGAAGCATTGTTTGACGTGTCAGAAAGTCAAGGCCGAGCATCAAAAGCCTGGAGGTCTTCTACAGCCGTTACCTATTGCCGAGTGGAAGTGGGAACAGGTGATAATGGATTTTATATCTGGGTTACCAAAGGTGAAAGGTGGTTATGATGGTATTTGGGTGATTGTAGATCGATTGACAAAGTCTACTCATTTTCTACCGGTCCTAATGTCTTACAAGATTCGTAAATTGGCCGAGATTTATAACAGAGAGATTGTCCGACTTCATGGGATTCCGGTGAGCATTGTTTCGGATAGAGATCCCCACTTTACTTCTAAGTTATGGCAGGAATTGCAAGGTATTTTGGGTACGAAACTTCAGTTTAGTACGGCTTTTCATCCTCAAACCGATGGTCAGTCCGAGAGGGTTATAAGATATTTGAAAGATTTGCTCCGAGCTTGTGTTTTGGATTTTCAAAGTTCTTGGCATGATCAACTTCCGCTGATTGAGTTCGCATATAACAATAGCTATCAATCTTCAATTGGTATGGCTCCTTATGAATTGCTTTATGGTCGGAAATGTCGGTCACCGGTATTCTTTGATTTAGAGGAGTGGAAATGAATAAAACAATAAGGAGTGAAGAAGGGTGAGAAACTTGAGAAACCCTCCAAAACCGTGAGGGCTATGATCGAAAAAGTCCAACAAATACAACAACGGATGAAGGCTGCACAAGATAGGCAGAAAAGTTATGCCGATATTCGCCAGAGGGATCTTTAGTTTGAAGTGGGGGACCGGGTTTTCTTGAAGGTATCTCCACGAAAAGGGTTTTCTCGTATTGGAAAGGGAGAAAAGCTTAATCCTAGTTATTTGGGGCCGTTTGAAATTCTTGAGAGAATTGGGGAAGTAGCTTATCGATTGGATTTACCGTCAAATCTTACCGGAATTCATAATGTTTTTCACGTATCTCAGCTAAGAAAGTATTATCCCGGATGAAACTGAAATTCTCCCCGTTGAGGAAGTGGAATTGGAATCGAATCTATCGTTTATTCAACAGCCGGTTAGAATTTTGAACAAAAAGTATCAAGAGTTAAGGAACCGGAGTATTCCTATAGTCAACCGGGAAAGCTTGGGCTGACGAGTAACTCTTGCACTATCCTCACATTGATGGGATGACCACTGAATCCACTAGGAGATCAGTGGAGGAAGGAGTTCCGAGCATAGGGAATCATGATCCCTATGCTCACACTGATTGGATGGCGGGGCCTTGCAATCCCCCATCACCCGGAGGAAGAAGGAGTTACTAAAATTGCTAATTGTACACTGAAATTGATTGCTTGATCACTTAATCACTGAAAACCGAATTATTGTACATTGTAGGAGAAAAGGTTAGAGAATTTCCCTCACTCGCCGGGCCACTGATCGATTGAACTGAAATGATTGAATTGCAAATTGATTAGTTGTAATCTCGGGCGAGTTCTATGTTATTCTTGAACTTATATTGCTTTCTTTTATAAAATCTTACCCGAGATTATAGCTTGCATTGTAATTGTGCTTATATCTATTAAACCTCTCACTTAGTCTTTCATAGATTGACACCTCACATTTTCAGGTCTTGCAGGTGAGTGCTAGGCGGGGTTGAGTCAAGTTTTGTTGCTTTTGGGTCTAGCATTTATCATTTTCCTTTTTCCATGTACATTATTGATATATTCCTAGTTCTGATGAATTGTTTTTGGTATCTATATATATTATAACTTATACTTGAAAAGTTTGGAGTTGTAAATTATGGAAATATTGCTTTGGAATCGAAAATGAATGTATCTTACTATGCTTCCGTTTTATTGTATGCATGTTGGTATGTAATTGAGGGTTAGTCCCGCCTAGCTAGAGAGTAGTTTTTTTTATTGACTCCCGTTCGCTATAGGCTTGATTCATGTATGGGTGCTCGTTCCATATGTGGATTGAACTATAGTGCGGGGGATGTGGCTACCTAGCGTTCCGGGTGCTACAAAGAAAGAATCGTGGTATGAAAGTAGAGAATTGGGAGATAGCTGATAAATAACCTAAAAGATAATTAGTGCATATCATCGATACGAATTTTATGTTATAATAAGTAAATCAATAAAATGAAATAATTTTTTGTTAATATGGATTACATCTTTGTTTTATTATTAATGTTATGGTATAGATTATTAAGAATTAATTAATGATTATTGAAAATAATTAGAAATACAACTAATTTTCGGTAAGTTTATTATTGAATTTTTAAAGTTTTTTTATTTTCTTAAATCAATGAAATAAATTGTTAATGCAAAATTATAAATTAAATTATTTTCTGTATAAATATATAATTGCTAATAATTAATAAATTACAATTAATTATGATGGGGTCAAAATACGCTCGTGTCACGTTTGGACACGTGACAACTCAAGATAACAACATCTGTCCTCTGGTGATTAAGGTAATTATACACGAGCGTTCAAGCCTCTCAAGCGTTAACCTTCTTCAGGGGCACGTGGCATCACGTGGCATCTCTGCTATGTGTACGCGTAATTACATTGCCGCTCTAACGAGCGCAATTCATACCACATGGCTAAGGCTCAAATCAGTCAAGAAAGCTCTCTTCGAGCGCCACTCTCCCTCAGGGAAGCTTTCTCTCTTCACTTCATGAGTCTTGGCGTTCATCCCCTAGCGGATTCCTTGGGCTCCAAGACTCTTGGTTGAGATGAGCGTGCTCTTACGCCCTCGTTACCAACCCCTAAAACGGCTCTCTGACACCCCATACATGCCCGCGCACTTGCCACTGTTGCCAACACTAACTTCCACCAACTTTTGCAGAAGATTCCTCCTAGGTTTCTCGCAAAGCCACGTGTTAGGGCAACATTCGGCCAGGACCACACGGTGTAAATGACCAAAGGGTCCTTGACCCTCAACTATAAATATGCAAGTTCATCTTCTCCACTGTAAGTAACTTCCATTACTGCAACTCCATACTTAGCATATCACCTCTCTCAGATCTTCATCTGACTTGAGCGTCGGAGAGCCAAACTGGGAATCACCCCCAGTTCCCCCCAGCTTAGCCTTCTGACTTTGTCTTTGTGTT
Organism: Lantana camara; assembly: GCA_037501455.1. Lineage (NCBI taxonomy): Eukaryota > Viridiplantae > Streptophyta > Magnoliopsida > Lamiales > Verbenaceae > Lantana > Lantana camara. The sequence continues at coordinate 91,713,865 of CM074857.1, read as the reverse complement.
GGTCCTAGCAGGTAGAACCCCCATCTTTTCCGGCGAACATCAACTGGCTTTCCTCACCTAAACAAATTCTAAAGTGATGGGACTCTGTAGCCCATATCCAGACCCATCATTTTTGGTGCCGTCTGTGGGAAACCAGCTCTCAACTCATTTCTCTCTTTCTGCTAGTTGAACAACGAACACCCAGTATCTTTTTAACCATGGTGACTACAAGGTCCGGAGCTGCAGGAGGAGGAGAGGATCCTCCACATGATGTCAATACCACCACCATCCCATCCTCTACCATTGGTGGAGCGCCACCAGTCGGAGGAGTGCCTCCGCCGGCAGACCCTACGGTTCCACCGCCAGCACCACCTGTTTCTAGCACCGGTGGAGGTGCTTCCTTCCCCACTCTCCCACAATTTCCCTAAAATCCGTGGGTTCATACTCATGCGAGTCCGGGAGGGCAGCAATACATGATGCCGCCGCCAGGATACACACTTACTGTTAGGAATAGTGCCCTAGAAAGCCGATTGTATATCCGCTTTGTGCTTTTCCTTATTGTAATCACAGACAATCTTTGAATGAAATAACGAATTGAGGCAACACTTCTTTATATGCTCTTGTTTGGTATGCGTTTACTCTGTGCATGTATAAGAACTCCCCTAATCCTGATGACTTTAGGACTCTACCATTTAGGTGAAAAGGTTTATGAAACGAGCCCTATATCACATAAGTCATGATTAGTAAAATACTCCAAGCCGATTAGTCCTACCGACAGTGGGAGTGTCAACCTGACTCCTTTAAGGCTTGATTGTGGGATCACGCCCTTAAGAAGGACCACCTTGTTTCGTGGAGGTGTAAAGTGTATAGTTGATACGTGCGTGATACATGAGGGTGTTTACTTTAATAAGTAAGTTCACTGAGGTGCCCCGTGTGAGAACATTCTTAAATGGGAAAGGAAGTTTCTATTTCAGGAAATGGAAACTTCCAGATTAGGAAATATCTCACGAGTCATTGATGTGATTAATTGATCCTTAGACTTGAGGTTCCATGTCACTTTATGAGTTAACTCTGTAGTCTTAGGTATAAGCTTTAAAGGGTGTCGCCTTAGACAACTGATTCAAGGCTTATGCTGGGGGTTGCACAAGTGATTCATGAAAGTGAATGAGAATCAAGAAAAGACCTACACTTGCATTTGCAAGGTGATCTCTTATTGTGTAAGTCATTCATATGCCATATGGAGTCCTTGGCCAAGGCAGTAGATCAAGACATCAAGAAAAGGGTTTCTTGGATTGAGATCAAACGGATATGAAATGCACTTAGCTTTAAGACCGGATTATTAGGGTTCTGATTATTCCCTTACCCTAGATCTTGGTTGAGAGATAGTAAGTAGGAGGATTGTATCTCACATGGATCAATGACTTAAAGGTTCTGTCGAATCCGAACATTCCAATTCAGCTAGGGGTTAAACACCTGTTGTTAGACTATGGTCGTTTAATCTGTGGACTGATTAATTAATTAGTGAATTAATTAATTAGGGTCACTGCTAATTGAATTGAGAACCTAGAGGGTCACACACAACAACTTGGTTACATGAGTTAAGGCTTAAAAATAATTAAACGAGTTAATCGGGCCTAGAGGGTTCCACACGTGTGAAACCACACGTGTGGGTCACGTGACTGGACACGTGTCATTGTGACACGTGTGCCACACATGATTATTTAATTATATATTACATAATTAATTTGTTAATTATTTAATTGACTTTGGTTTAATTTTGAATTAAAAAGAAAATCTTATTTTGGAGAAAAATAATCTAGTTAATTAATTATGAATTAATTAATTAGATAAAATAAGTTATTTATTTTAAATAAATAAAGTATAAAATTATCCAAAAATAGTTTGGATATTTTAGCTCTCTTGAAAGTTGATTTGAATTTGAATTCAAAGTCAAAGTCAAAATTACTTGATGATCAAGTAATAGGAGAGAGGGACCAAAACCCTAGCCCATAAGGACTAGGATTTTCGGCCAACCCTCCTTCCTATATATAGGGGAGCTCGAGCTCCCCTTGAGGCTAATTGATGATCTTCTTTTAGTTCATGTGTTGAACACCATCCTTTCTCCAAGATAAACGAAACCCTAGGTTAAGCCTAAACACTAACTAGAGAACTAGCATCCTTACTAGTTAGATTGTAGTCAAGTTGGTGGACTATCTCTAGAGAGCTTCAAGTTAGAAGTTTGAAGATTCGAGCTTTACCAAGGAGAGGGGATCAAGCCGCGAGAAGAGCGTTCTTGGGTGGCTTGAAACGCTTCAAGAAAGTTAATTAAGAAAGTAAGTTTTTAATCCCTACGAATTTGGTTACACGATTGCGAGTCCTAGATCCTTTTGTTGGAAAATTTTTAAATTTTCGCTGCTTTCTGATTCGTGTTTTCCAACAAGTGGTATCAGAGCCACCTCGTTAATCGTGTTTCTGATTCGTCTCAATTATTCTGAATTTGGTAGAAATTCTTAGGCTTTATGCGATTGAGTATTTGTAATTGTTTTAGAAAGCCTGAATTACGAAATTGTATTTTTTCCTGAAAGTTTCTGAAAATTAGTTTTTACAAAATTTAATTTTTGAAAACTTTTTTAGATTTGAAACTGTATAAAATGTTTTTGGATCTCTTGGATTGGTTTTGCTTTTGAACGAAAACACGAAACGAAAACCCGGATTACGACGAACACGCGAAACCCCGCGCGCGAAGGCGTCGCGCGCCACCGCCCGCCTGGCCTAGGCGTGCGCAGGGTAGCCGCCCAACACCTCCCGCACGCCTATGCGGGAGCCTAGGCGCGCCCGCCCAGGGCAGCCGAGCATGGCCGCCCATCGCCCGCCTTGCTGCCGAGAAAGGCCGCCCGCACTCGCGCGTGGCGTACACGCCCAGCGCGCGCGCACGCCTGCGACGTGCAGCTTTTTTCGTGCACGGGCCCCGTTTTCGTGATCCGGCCTTTCGTATTTCGTGCAATCCAGTCCCAATTTTATTTTTAATTTTAAAATTTTATTTTTGAATATTTATTTTAATTTTTGAATAAAAACTTAAAATTGGGATTTTTAGAGAAATAGAAACGGTTTATATTTTGAAAAAATACATCATGATAGAATTATTAATTTTCAGAAATTAATTGTAATTTTATTTGTTTTGGTAATTTGGGATTTATTGAAAACTTTTATAAATAAGACTCGCATCAAGTCGTGTTTTAAGTCATTAGGACTTGAAACGAGAATTTTAATTTATTGGCTAAATTTAAATTCTCGCAAAAGCATGTTAGGTGATCATGGGTTTAGATCTATGTATGGTTTTAATTTATGCACATGGATGGTTTAAATTGGGGTTGGAGCCCTATAGTTGCGTTTTTTCAATTGAGGTTGGAGCCTCACTTATGTGCGTACTGTTATGTGATTTATTATGTGGCTTTCCATATTACTGTTTTGAGGCCGGGGTATGTCCCGTGTAATTGTCTAAGACCAATATGAAGATTGAGCCTTATTACTTTATGTCTTTTTCTTTTTATTGTAATTTGAGAGTAGAGATAGGTGGTGAGGTTTAATTTTCATTTTGGAGACAATGCACCCATGGAGTAAGATGGACCACATTCAAGTAATAAGGAGGCCATAACTGAAGACCCCTCAAAATGTTAGGGAGGGGAATCTCAATTGTAAAAATGTAATAGAGATAGGGCTCGTATTTTGTTACCGCTTTCCCTTATGTGATTTAAACTGTTTATGTGGCATGTATGTTAGAACTTGTGATTGTGGAGTGGCTCCCACATATCACGCTTAAGATAGGTAGAACCCATGATCATTACATGTTAGTATCATGCTAGGACATGTTATCTGTTTATGTGCTTGTTTGAAATGCATTTAAGTGTACTTGCATTAATCAAGACTAATAAAATTGGATAACATATATGTTGGTGAGGTCGAACCGGACAACTCTCCGGTTGATTCGAAAATTCCCATTAAATATTAAGCTAATTTCGAACAAATAGGTATTTAATTCGAGATGCAAATTTTGAATTAAATTCCTAGCATTCCATCAATAGGTTTTAAGTTTAGTAAGTGAAGCTAGTTATTGTCCGCGAGTCGTGGGATAGCTAGTGGAGCTTATTAGTTCTTAGTTACCTAATTGATCATTTTAAATGGTCAATATTTCGTGGTCAATTTTGGCAAGGGCGATGTCTGCGAGTCGTGGGTCGTTCGAACTAAGTTTTGATCATGATCTTATGATTGATGGGTCTAGCTTAAACGCCTAAGTAAATATGGATGTCGCACGAGTCGTGGGTCCATATTGAAAGATAGGTGATGCAAAAACAATTACTAAGAGTTCTAAAGGTGTTAGAATTGGTAAGTTGTACCTACCTAGGGTTTTACTTAGAATGTCCGCGAGTCGTGGGTTCGAGGTAAAATGCCTAGGATCTTAGTACCCATTGGGAAAAGTGTTCCTCTTAGATCTTTGGGAATTCTAGATCTTTGAAAAACAGTGGGAGCTACATTAGATTAGAGACCTTATCTTTTGTATATCGTTATAATTCAGCATGCTCACTAGTTCTTTGTTTTACCATTTAGGTCGTAGATTCTGTGATTCTCTACGTGTTTTGAAATGCAAACCAAAAACCCTCTTGTATCGATCCTCGAGTCAAACAAGTTGACTGGTCCCAACTATTCTGATTGGCTGAGGAATCTAAAAATCATTTTAGATTCTGAGAAGAGAACTTATGTTCTCTTCGAAGGGGAGCCTAGTCCGGAAGGAGAGGCTCCCACTCGGGCCGAGCGGGAAGCGATCCAGAAGTGGAAGGATGATAATCTCCAAGCCCGTTGCCTTATGTTGGCTAACATGTCTCCGGACTTGCAAAGGCAACATGAGGCCATGGAATTTGCTTGGGAGATTTACGACCACTTAGAGCAACTTTACCGCCCTCATGAACGTGTTACAAGGTATAACACTTCAAAGGAATTGTTCCACTTGAGAATGAGGGAAGGTTCTAGTGTCCATGAGTATGGACTCAAGTTTCTCGCCCTTACTGAGAAACTTGCTTCCATGGACATGCCACTGAAAGAAGAGCTTTCAATGGACTTGTTGCTAGCCTCGCTTCCATTTGAATCATGCTCATGCTACTGTAGCTGAGCTGATTAGTCAGCTTGTGACTGCTGAAAGCACGATCAAGAAGGACAATAAGGTTCTGATGGTGAATGCTCCATCTTCCTCTTCTGGGCCTTCTAAAGGTAAGGGCAAGAAAGCCCAAAGGAAGAAGAAGAAACCCCTTAGGCCCAATGGTGGCGTTTCGAAGGGAAAGGCCCAAAAGAAGAAGCGAGATCAGAAAGAGGATGTTTGCTTCCATTGTGGCAAAGCGGGACATTGGAGGAGAAACTGCCCAGAGTACAAGGCTACTTTAAAGAAAGGTATCTTTCTCGTTGAAGTAAATCTTTCTATTAATTCTAGTTCTTGGGTACTTGATACCGGTTGTGAAACTCATATTTGTAATGATGTACAGATGCTAAGTGAAGTCCAACAACTCAAAGAAGGAGAATGTGTCTTGAAGATCGACGATGGCTCAAATGTTGAAGCTCAAGCTTTAGGCACAATTAGATTAGATTTAGGTAGTTTTGAGTTAGTCTTAAATAAAGTCCTTTATGTACCGAACATTATTCGTAATATAATTTCTGTTCCAATTTTAGATTGTGAAGGTTATGAAACTTATATTAAGAATGGTAAATACTTTATCAAACAGAACAACTCTTCCGTTCACATCGGTACTCTAAGTAATGGACTTTATCTAACTCAGAATATCAATATTATGAATATACAACGAGAAACGAAGCGTAAGAGAGATGACAAAGTTTCAGCTCCCTTATGGCACGCTAGATTAGGACACATTTCCAAGAACAGAATTAGCAAGATAAACACTTTAGGATCATTCTCTGAAAATGATCTTAAGGAGTTAACTTCTTGTGAATCTTGTCTCAAAGGAAAAATGTCCGAAGTTCCTTTTAAAGGAACTGTGGAACGTGCCATTAAGGTTTTGGATTTGATCCATACTGATGTTTGTGGACCGCTTAGTGTAAGCACAAGAAACAATCATCAGTATTTCATAACCTTTACCGATGACTTTAGTCGATATGGTTATGTATACTTAATGAAGTATAAATCTGAAGCTTTGAGAAATTCTTAGAATTTCAAAAGGAGGTTGAGAACCAAACTGGTCACAAGATCAAAGCACTTCGATCTGATCGAGGAGGCAAATATCTTAGTGAAGAATTCCTTAATCATCTCAAAGATAATGGGATTATCTCTCAGTGGACTCCTCCGGGAACTCTTCAGCTTAATGGAGTTTCTGAGAGAAGGAATCGAACCCTACTTGATATGGTTCGTTCCATGATGAGTTTCACTGATTTACCACCTTCTTTCTGGGGTTATGCCCTAGAAAGTGCAGCAAAGATTTTGAATCTAGTTCCCTCTAAGTCAGTCCTTAAAAGGCCCTATGAAATGTGGCATGGTAAAATCCCTAGTTATTCTTACTTAAGAATTTGGGGTTGTCCTGCTTACGTGAAGAGGACAGTGGGAGATAAGTTAGAATCTCGTTCTAACTTATGCTACTTTGTAGGTTATCCTAAGGAATCTATAGGATACTACTTCTATGATCAATCTGAGCAAAAGGTGTTTGTTTCCAGAAATGCCACTTTTCTGGAGGAACCGTTCCTTAAAGAAAAGAAAGGCAAGATCATAGAATTAGAGGAAGTACAAAGTGAGCCCACGCCTCCCACTGAAGAAACGTCTCATTCTGATCAACCACAACCAATCACGAATTTCGATACACATGTAAATCCTCCTATAAGGCGTTCTGAACGCACTCCTAGACAGCCGGAGAGATGGTATGGATTCTTCCATGAAATCTATCAAAAAGATAATGATCCTTTAACATATGAGGAGGCACTTTCAGATTCTGACTCTGAACTGTGGATAGAAGCCATGAAATCCGAAATGGACTCCATGAACTCCAACCAAGTTTGGACCTTGGTAGATTTGCCTGATGGGGTCAAACCCATAGGTTGCAAATGGATCTTTAAGAGAAAGCTTGGAGTTGATGGAAGCATTGCAGCCTACAAAGCAAGACTGGTTGCAAAAGGATTCATTCAAAGACCCGACGTGGACTTTGATGAAACCTTTTCGCCAGTTGCAATGCAAAAGTCTATTCGGATCATGCTTGCCATTGCTGCGTATTATGACTACGAGATATGGCAAATGGATGTGAAAACTGCCTTTCTCAATGGTGACATTGATAAAGACATTTATATGGAGCAACCCATAGGTTTCACATTCAGTGGGAGTGAGCAAAAGGTTTGCAAACTCCAAAGATCAATCTATGGATTGAAACAGGCTTCTAGGAATTGGAACATTCGATTTGATGAGGGAAACTGAGGCTTTGAGACGCTCAAATAAGTACTGTGCTTTCCACAAGCAAAGGGGGCAGATACAGACGAATGCCGCCAACTGGAGGTTGAAATTCAAAGGCTCGTCGCTGGGGGCCACCTATAAGAATTTGTGAAAATATTGGAGCGCTACGATGAACGTTGTCATGACCGTTCAAGAGAGAGGAGGAGGAGCCCGTCGCGCTCAAGAAGCCCACGAGGGAGGGGCCCTACTGAGAGCAGCCATCGGGGCAAAGGAAAGGCCCCAGAACAGGAGAATACACCTTTTGCGGTCATCAACATGAAAGCAGGAGGTTCATCAGGAGGGGATTCTAATGCTTCCAGACACCGATACATCCGGAGCTACGATCAGCGGCCCTCGACGCCCAAATCAGTTTATGCCATCCAAGATACAAAAGATCAGCGCTCGAAAGAGAATGTTGCAATAGGATTTACTGACAGTGATTTGGAACATATTGTAACTCCCCATGGGGCCAGTGAAACCTCTGACTGTCCCATGGTGGTTAGCTTGGATATTCACAATCACATTGTGAAGAGGGTGTTAGTGGATAGTGGAAGCTTTGTTAACGTTCTGCCCTACACCACGTTCCAGAAAATGAATATTACCAACATCCCGCTCGAACCCCTCAAAACAGCCCTCATTGGCTTTGGAGGTTCTGAGGTCGTCCCACGGGGGCAAATTCACTTGGCCACTTCATTTGGCCGAGCCCCGCAGCGCAAAACGCACATAGTCACGTACGCAGTGGTGGAGATTGATATTCCCTATAACATCATAATCGGGAGACCTGCCCGCGTGGATTTCAAAGCTATTATCTCCACTTACCACCAGAAAATCAAGTTCCCCACCCCCGAGGGCGTTGGAGAAGTCTTGTGCAATGTGCGAGAAGCCTGGGAATGCTACATGCTCTCCCTCAGAAAACCTAAAGCGGAGAAAACATTTCAAATTGGGTCCACCAAGAAATCCGTTGATTTTCCCAATTTAGATGAGGATGGTCCCGTGCGCAAAAGGGCCAAGATGAACAAGAAAAAGAACAAGAAGAAAGATCCTAAAGCCAAGGGCTCCCTTGAAAATGCTCCGCCAGGGACAATAGAAGAATCCTCCTCTGAGGGGGATGAGCGTGAGGGCGACGAGCCTCTTACCGATGGATGCTTGACGGGAAAAAAGAGAGCGCTTGAACTCCCCCGCCCAGAAATGAGGATTGAGCCCTCAGAAAAATTCCTCACTATTGAGCTAGAACCAGAGAACAAAGACAAAACTACTAAGATTGGGTCCAACCTCTCTGGACCCTCGCAGATCATGATGATAGACTTTCTCAGAGAAAATATTGATGTCTTTGCATGGAAAGCCTCGGATCTTACCGGGATTGACCCGAGCGTCATAGTCCACAGGCTCAATGTAGACCCTTCCTTCAAGCCCATTAAACAGAAAAAGAGAGATGTGCACGGTTTTCAGAAGAGAGTTATTGAGGAAGAAGTTAACAAGCTCCTTGAGGCCCAGTACATCGAGCCCATATTATACCCAGAATGGTTATGTAACGTGGTCTTGGTGCCCAAAAGTGCAAATAAATGGCGCATGTGCAATGACTTTACTGATCTTAACAAGGCCTGCCCCAAGGATCCATACCCATTACCTCGGATAGACCAATTGGTGGATTCGACCGCCGGATGTGAACTCATGAGCATGATGGACGCCTTTCAGGGGTACTATCAAATCTTTATGGCCCCAGAGGACCGCCCCAAGACTTCATTTCTTGTTTACTTGGGAGTATATTGCTTCTTAGTCATGCCCTTTGGACTCAAGAACGCCGGAGCCACCTATCAGCGTCTCGTCAACAAGATGTTTAAAAAGGAAATTGGAGGGTCCATGGAGGTCTACATCGATGATATGATTGTTAAGAGCGAGCGTCAGGGCTCGCATCTGGAGGATCTCAAGCGCACCTTTTCCATTTTGCGTCAGATGGGATGAAATTAAATCCATCGAAATGTACTTTTGGAGTACGAGGGGGAAAATTCTTGGGCTATATGGTCAGCCAGAGGGGAATTGAGGCCAATCCAGAAAAAATCAAGGCTATTTTGGACATCCCGTCCCCTCGTAATCTCCCAGAGGTACAAGTACTGGTAGGAAAAATCATTTCCTTAAACAGGTTTAGCTTGCGCTCGGCGGACAGAAACCTCCCTTTCTTCAAAATTCTATGCAACACTCGGAATTTTGCTTGGACTGAGGAGTGTGAGAAAGCATTGCAAGACATGAAGGCTTACCTGTCGAGCGCTCCGCTCCTGACCAAACCCGTTGAAGGCGAAAAGCTATTTATGTACCTCTCCGTTTCAACCGAGGCAACGAGCACCGTACTGATAGCTGTACGGGAACACAAGCACTTGCCTGTTTATTATTTGAGCAAAACATTACAAGGGGCTGAGAAGAAGTACTTGGAAATCGAGAAATTTACGTTTTCCCTCATCAACGCATCAAGACGATTGAGGCCTTACTTTCAAGCGCACTCAATAATGGTCCTCACTGATCAGCCTTTGAAGCAAGTGTTATCCAAACCGGATGTGTCTGGAAGATTGATAAAATTGGCCATTGAGTTGAGTCGGTTTGACTTAAGTTTCGAGCCCAGAACCGCTATACAAGCACAGGTTGTAGCGGATTTACTGGTTGAACGCTTCGGTTTAGAACCTGCTGCTCCAGGGAACGAGGGGCTATGGGTCCTGCACACGGATGGTTCCTCAACCTCTCAAGGGGGAGGAGCAGGGGTAACCCTTAGAGACCGCAATGGGATTGAGTTAGACTTTGCAATCAGGTTGGATTTTCAAGTCACCAATAACGAGGCAGAATATGAAGCCCTTGTGCAAGGATTGAAATTCGCTTTTCAAAATGAAGCGTCCCGGATCACCGCTTATGTCGATTCACAATTAATTACGAGCCAAATTGAAGAAACTTACGAGGCTCGAGAAACCACCATGGTGCAGTACTTGAGCAAAGCTCAGGAAATCATTGGGAAGTTCAAAGAGTTCCATCTACTTCCGGTCCCACGGGCCGAAAACGAGCGTGTTGACGCTCTATCGAAATTTGCCTCGGCGTTGGAAGGTACCTCCGAGCGTTCTGTCACATTCCTAAGAATAGAAGAGCCTTTGATCAAGGAGAGAATCGCCAAGGAGATGGTCGCTATGATTGATCCGCACGAGCCTTGCTGGCTTGATGATATTATCAGATTTCTTAATGATGGCGTTTATCCCACTGACAAGGTAGAGGCTCGAAAAATCCAAAACAAGGCCCCTCGGTTTTCTTTAGACTCAGAGGGAAGGTTATTCAAGAAGTCATTTCAAGGACCCCCAATGAGGTGTCTAAGGCCCTCGCAAGCCAAAGAAACGCTCGAACTTATTCACGGTGGTAGCTATGGAAACCATTCAGGAGGACGTATCCTAGATAAGAAAATTCTGAGGAGTGGGTTTTATTGGCCCACAGTTCTCCAAGACGCCCTTGAGTTTTCCAGAAAATGCCCTAAGTGTCAATTCCATTCTAACCTCCCTCAACTGCCAGCCGCTCAAATGATCCCTATAGATATCTCATGGCCCTTTGACCAATGGGGAATCGACATCGTAGGCCCTTTGCCCATCGCGGTAGGGCAGAAGAAGTTTGTCATCTTAGCTGTCGATTATTTTACCAAATGGGCCGAGGCTGAAGCCGTAGCGAAAATCACCTTCCGGGTCGTGAGGGACTTCATTTGGAAAAACATTATCTGCAGGTATGGTATACCGAGGGTGCTCATCTCAGACAATGGATCTCAATTCATAGCAGTTGGCACACGGGAATGGTGTACAGAGTTAGGGATTGAACAACGCTTTACCTCCGTGGGCAATCCCCAAGCCAATGGACAAGCGGAAGTCACCAACAGGGTTATTTTGCAGCATCTGAAAACAATGCTATAGAGCAAAAAAAGTGAATGGGCAGAAGAATTGCAAGGGGTACTCTGGGCTTATCGCACTACTCCACGAGCGGCCATTGGCGAGACACCTTTCGTGCTCGTATATGGGTCAGAAGCCATGATACCCGCGGAAATTGTAAACTAATCCGCTCGTGTAGCCTATTTTGAGCCTCAGCTTAACGAAGATAACAGGAGCCTGGAGTTGGACCTACCAGAGGAAAGAAGAGATAACACCTGGGCTAAAATACACAGATATAAGGCAGCCATGGCACAACAGTACAACAAGCGTGTGAAAGAAAGAACCTTTCAATTGGGGGACTTGGTCTTGAAGAAAGTAGAAGTATCTAAACATGTGGGGAAATTGGACCCCAACTGGGAGGGTCCCTTCAAAGTCATACAAGTCAGATCTAACAACACTTACACCTTGGAGACACTTCAAGGCGAGCGCTTGCTGTGCCCTTGGAACGCATGTAACCTCCGTCAGTTTTATGTTTAAAAAGCTCTCTAGAAATGATGATGTAACAATCCCACTAAAGGGTTATATGTACTACTTCAAATCTCAAGTAAGTTACAATACGTTCTCTTGAATATTTCTATACTACTGCTTTTAAATTACGTAAATGGATAAAGACCCACCTCCTTTGTTCCCATGAGCATGGCTGGCAGTCCATTCCAATACGCATGATGTTATTGCACATGGGTTACGCTTGCCAGCGCTATACTCCACGAAGGGTCACACCCTCATAAGGATAGTCTGGTAACGCTCACAACCAACCTAGCGAATCGGGGAAAAATGCCAGGAAAATCCTAGTAGGCCTTGGTCGTTTGTCACAACGCCTTGCGCTCGAAAATGGGATCGCTTGTAAATCCCAAAAGTTAACGGGTACAAGCGCTCTCATTCAACGGTAACGTCATTGGATAGAATTTTCACAAGTCTTGAACGAGGACAATCTCTCAATAAGACCTTCGTACCTACTCAAGACTTAGTAAAATTTTCCAAGATTAAGACAAAATTTACACAAGTCCTGAATGAGGGCAATCTCTCAGTAAGACCCTCGTACCTACTCAAGACTTAGTAAAATTTTCCAAGTTAAAAAGAATTTTCACAAGTCTTGAACGAGGGCGGTCTCTCAGTAAGACCTTCGTAGTCACTCAAGACTTAATAAAATTTTCTGATTCTTAGAAACGAAATTTATACAAGTCTTGAATGAGGGCAGCCTAACAGTAAGACCCCAATGTTTACTCAAGACTTAGAAAAAATTTTCAAGTTTCAAAGACTTAACTAAGTAATGCAATTTTTACTAAGCATGTTACACACAATCTTGTTATTACAAGATTTTGTTACAACAAGCGCAAGGTAAAAGTTTTACAATCAAGAAAATGTAAAGAGATAGTATTATGAAAGGGAGAACTTCATTAATCAAGGCTTTTCGCCAGAGATTACAAAATAAGAGCCCAAGGGCCCAAAACGTTCTTACAAAAAAGGCACTAAATTAGGAGAAGAAGAATTGCAACATAAGCAGACAAGGAGGAACTTCAAGCGGCTGGAGCGATGTCTTCATCCAGAACCACCAAGATATTTTGAGCCACGATGCCATGTACTGGACCCTCCGGCTCTTGTGCTGGGGGGGCGTTTTCATCTTGGTGCTGGGCAGCTGGAGGCTCATTGTTTCCTGGCGCTTGTGGAGCATTGGGCTCATTGGCGTCATTGGCAAGAATGGGGGCGTTCTCGGCATTAGGAGCTGGAGCGTTAACAACAGGCGCTGGAGGCTCGTTCACCGGAGGGTTTTCAGAAATAGAGCCAGCGTTGTTATTCCCCTCATTTTGTTCCACTTGAGAGGCCTCTTCTGGGGGATGGGCGGCCATGTACTGATCTTGGATGAGTGTAACCAGGAAATTGTATTCCGGCTCGGAGATACTAGCCTCAGGATCGTCACGGTAGTCGTCGTCCTCCACACAGCGCTCGTTGAACATGAGCCCCATGCCTTGTGCCCCACGGATGGATGGATCAATCAAGCCTTTATGAATGCCTTGATTAATCGCCAAATTGAATGCTTTCTGCGCTTCATCAAGGCAATGGAGGGAAGCTGCAAAGTTGAACGCTTTGGAATGACAGAATTTGATGAGCGCTTCTTTGTTTGATTGCTCAAAACGATGGGGGAGTTGGTTCATGGTATCAGCGTATTTCTTTTCTGCCTCCATGGCCCTCGTCTTCCAATCGTCGCGCTCGGTAGCAAGCTTCTTATGTTTCTCATCGAGTTGGTTGAATTGGTTACGCCAACTCCTTCGAGCGTTCTCAGCATTCTGAAAGTCATCTTGCAAACTCTTCATCTCGGTCTCCATCTTGTTGTACTCTTCCTTAAGAGAAATGTACATGGCCTTCTCCGTGTCCAGTTCTTCCTGAAGTTGGGTGGGATCGTTCGTGCGTGCCATCTTCTTGTACTTCGCCTTCCGGTCAGCGTAAACCGTGGCGCGCATCTGGATATTCTTCGTCCTCGGGAGTATTTGCTGCACGGGCTCGAAAGGTTAAAAGTGTTAACAAAATTTTTTTGAGGAACAATACTTTCAAAGATAATGAAATTACAAGGGAAAGGAAACTTACGGAGATCATGGCTTGAACCATGTCGCTTGCTACCTTCTCCACAGACTCGGAGTACAAATGCTTGTGGTCTGCAGAAAATTGGGCCCTCTCGTAAAGATTTTGGCTGATAGCCTGGGCCATTGTCCCGTGCCTTAGCAATACAGCACCTCCGTCTGCGGAGCCCTTGTAGCTCCTGTCACCCCGACGGTCGAAGTCCCACAAGTGTTCCTCCTCCGAAGAAGAAGTATCTCCATCACTGCCCTTGGGGCCTTCCACAACTTGCTTGCCCTTGCCGGTTGTGGCAAAGGCATCCGGCATTCTCTTCCTATTGCGGGAAGTCTGGCCAGTGCTACCTTGAGGCTCGCTTATTACCACGCTCGCGGGGGCCTCGTTTGGTTGACAACGTTAGGGTTGACCATCCTCGTATCTGCAGCGGGTGGCGGCCGTACCACTATTCTGTTCTCTGCGTTTGCCGCTCGGTTTTCCCCTCGCCCCTGCGGCATTTGAGAGCCAGTTGCGGCGCTTGAGCTGGCGCCCCGGTGGCCGCCACGACCGTCACCCCGGCCTCGAGGATTTTGCTGGTCACCTTGTTGGGTCTGACGCCTGTTGGCGTTGGCGAACCTAGCTGCGCTTCTAATACCTCTAGCCATACTTAAAATATCTACTCCTGCAAAGAAGGCGAAAACGAGGGTTAGAAACCCTTTGAATACATGAAAAACAAAAAAAAAAAAAAAAAAAGAGCAAAGTATGGTTAGCATCCCTATCTAAAAATTAGCGCCCTAAAGTCTAACCATCTCTCTCCACATCTCGAGCGGGAGGGTTACTAAGATAGTAGGAGTCGTTAGTGAGCCCACAAAGAAACATGAGTTCTGCATCATCTATCCAGTCCTTAGCTTGAATTAGATGGCCCTCGTCCCTCAATGCCCCAACCAAATTCTTGGCCCAGTCCCTCGGGAAGGCAGGCTCCAAGCGGCTCTTTACAAGGAATCCCTTCCCATGAGATATCCACTCTCGGGCCACCCCGAAATCATCATCTTCTGGGTCTTTAACGAAAATATACGTCTCCTTCCAGTCGGGCCCATAAGTGGTTGAGGGAGAATTAATCAATTTTAAGTGAGCCTTCGCTTGAATGTAGTAGAAGTAGCCCGCCTCAGGGGACGAGCGCGGTGAGCTCACTACTTGGAGAAGGGCATTGAAATTCCGCATGAAGGGCTCGAATCCAGCGCATTTCATAAGGATCACAAAACTGGTTATCAAAGCAAGGCCGTTGGGCACGATTTGCGAAGGGCATAGGTTCAAGTCATTCAGAATGGAGGCCACTGGGACTGGAATGGGAAATCGTAGGCCCCCCGAGCCAATTGCGTCCTTATAAACCGCCATTTCTCCAGGTGGGGGATGATTGGCGTGCTCGTGTTTATCAGGGACTCTCTATTTGTAACGCTCGTTCCAATAGATTGGGGCCATAATAGACTTTATTTCACCCAAAGTGATGGTGCTGGGAATCTCGTCCGGGGTGAGATCGGTCGCCTGCATGCTCGAGCCTTCACCCTCGTTGGGCCCTTTGGTTTTCTTCCCTTTGCCCTTGGCCCAAGCTCTTTCTGAGAGCCCCGCTCCTCCCTCGGATTCCGGAGCCGGGGCTGCGATGGCTACGGTTACGGTATGGCGGTGAGGATGGGTGGCACTCTCCGTCAACGGTAACACCTCTCCTTGCCTCTCCCCCCTCTAATACCAGGTTCATTTCTTCGAAAAGGGGCTCAACCCCCTCCGGATTCCTTTCATCTATGGCCATAACGGCCGCATCCAACTCCTCGTCCCTAGGGGAACCTGGAGGAGATGAACTCTGAGTAGCCATGTCTTCCATTTCGCGGGCGAATTCTTCTACATGATCTCCGGCCATAACTATGGTGGAATTTGGGGAAGATATGAGGATTTTGGAAACAAGGAGTGTTCGGAGAGATTTGGGGATTTCTGGAGAAAGTAAAGATTAGCGATTTACTAGATCCTAATCTGATTCTAAGGTTAGCAAAGTTAGAAGAGTTCACCGGATTTTACCTTTGGTTTTCTGGAAAAGCTTGAAGAAAAGTGGTGAATGCTCTGAGATTTGTTTTGCAAAGAGTTTTCACGAATATGTGCTCTGAAGATATGTTTGCGTAAAAGATGGAATGGATACAGAATCCCTTATTTATAGGGATGAAAGTTGGTACGTTTCTGACAAGAAATTCAAAATTACAATCATTTCCCGCCTAGGAAACCGTTCCCTTTATTGAACCGTCACGTACTTCCCAAGTCTCACGCGCCTCACGCGCATCAGCATTTAATGCTTAGACGCTCCAAGTGGTCAGAAGAAAGGACTGCATTTAATGCTTAGACGTTATAAGCGGTCAGTTGAAAAGACCGCATTTATGGCGCAATCAGAAAAGTGACTGTCCAACACGCCATGCCCCATACGAGCGCGACGCTCGATGCCTTACTTTGGAAGAATTCTACAGTCCTTATCACTAAGGACTACAGAATTGGGGGGCAAAATGATGGGGTCAAAATACGCTCGTGCCACGTTTGGACACGTGGCAACTCAAGATAACAACATCTGTCCTCTGGTGATTAAGGTAATTATACACGAGCGTTCAAGCCTCTCAAGCGTCAGCCTTCTTCGAGGGCACGTGGCATTACGTTGCATCTCTGCTACGTGTACGCGTAATTACATTGCCGCTCTAATGAGCGCGATTCATACCACATGGCTAAGGCTCCAATCAGTCAAGGAAGCTCTCTTCGAGCGCCACTCTCCCTCAGGGAAGCTTCCTCTCTTCACTTCATGAGCCTTGGCCTTCATCCCCTAGCGGATTCCTTGGGCTCCAAGACTCTTGGTTGACACGAGCGTGCTCTTAAGCCCTCGTTACCAATCCCTAAAACGGCTCTCTGACACCCCGTACATGCCCGCGCACGTGCCACTGTTGCCAACACTAACTTCCACCAACTTTTGCAGAAGATTCCTCCTAGGTTTCTCTCTCGCAACGCCACGTGTTAGGGCAACATTCGGCCAGGACCACACGGTGTAAATGACCAAAGGGTCCTTGACCCTCAACTATAAATATGCAAGTTCATCTTCTCCACTATAAGTAACTTCCATTACTGCAACTCCATACTTAGCATATCACCTCTCTCAGATCTTCATCTGACTTGAGCGTCGGAGAGCCAAACTAGGAATCACCCCCAGTTCCTCCCAGCTTGGCCTTCTGACTTTGTCTTTGTGTTTGTCCTAGCAGGTTGAACCCCCATCTTTTCCGGCGAACATCAACTGGCTTTCCTCACCTAAACAAATTTTAAAGTGATGGGACTCTGTAACCCATATCCAGACCCATCAAATTATAAATTGAAATTACAAACTTCAATTAATTTTATATATATATATATATTAGTAAAATTTTTCGTATTGAACTTTGATTCTAGTGAATAAGTGAATTTGTGATCTTTTAATTCAATGGGGATAATTTGTAGTTTTGATAACTTGATACAAGGTGTAATTTTTATATTTCAAACTTAGTTTAAATATTATTAACACTATATACTTATTATAAAGTATTAAATTTATTAAAAATACTCATTATTTAAATTGCGGTGGATAACTATTAAAATAGCAACAAAACTCATCTAATCAAAAGAAAACATGAGCGATTTTATAAATCAAACTAAGTATTTAGAGTCATATAAAAATAGATTACAAATTATAATTTAATTTTTTTCATGTTAACTTTATAATTTATAATTTATATTATATATATATATATATATATATATATATATATATATATATATATATATATATATATATTGTATATGAGTGAGTGTCTATAATGCATGGATACACTATAAATTAATTTCTAAATTTGACAAGTGAAAGACGTTTGTCACGATGTCCAACCTAAATATGATACGATACCATACAATACAATAATATTTAGAACTTTTTGAGTATCATAAGAGTGTTAATTTAAAATTATAAACTTCTTTTTATCTAGCCATAGTGACTCTCTATCCGTTGTGGGAGTGCTTAGGCGGGGGTCTAGCTTGTTACATGGGTCGTGAGTGGGAGCTAGTTTCTTCAGTCTCAAGTCCTCCAGGAAGCGTCCAGCTTAACACAGACCGGATAGGAGTTGGTTCTAGTCAACTGTCAGTCCTCCACCTACTTATGGGAGAGGTGGGATTCCTTGATATCTTGGTGTCAAGGCAGTCGAAGAAGGCCACAAGTGGAAGCAACCGATGCTTTGATCATGACTCCTTGCTGCCTTTTGTTCTATATAAAAAAAATATCATTCATTCATCCATTTTCAACGAAAGTTACAAAAGTGGGGAAGTGTACTGACATCCGAACGAATCGACCTCAAAAAACCGATGCCTTACCACTTGGCTATACTCCATAGGCCTTTCCCACTTTCATGTCAATAAAATCAAAAGTGAGAATTTAACCCAGACTTTGATCAACAATAGGCCAACTGCCGATTCTGGTAGTGAAAAGAAAGCCTTGACAGGGCGGTGCTCTGACCGATTGAACTACAATCCCAGGAAGCCTTCGCGTCCCACACGGGAAGGACGAGGAGTCAATGGTGACTCCGCCGTGGGAAGAGCCGCTTCCTTCTTGCTTGATAGGGGGGGCTTCCATCCGCTGTTTAGTTTAGATCTTTCTTGAGTGGGAATGGCCCTTCGCTGGAGACTAAGAGCAAACTGAAGAAGGCCCTGCATTTCATTCTTTTTTCTATTCTATTGGGACAGGAAGCCAGTTCAAGCGGCGGTAAAAGGATCCGGAGTTTTTTCGAGACGAGAAAAGGGCCCTTCCCTCAATATCATGATCGGGTCGACCAAAGCCTGGAATGGGTGAAACTTCATATGTGGGTCTTCTAGTCGGTTTGTTAAAGGAGACTTAACCACCTGGATTTTAGCCCTTTGTCATAGTTCTCCAGTAACTTCGGTAGTGGTTCGTCCGGGTGGATGTAATTGAGGAGTGGGGATCGCCCGCCTGCCGACCTATGAATTTTTCAGAGCGGGCCGGAAGGGGACCGTCGAAGAAGTGCCTCAGTGGAAGTTTGAATTGCTAATGCCTTGTATTGACCTTCCTTTGATGTTTATTCCCCTTAGTCAAAGTCTGATATATGTGAAAGTGCCTATTAGAAAATTAAATTTCAATTGAGGTCTCATCACTGTATTTAAAATTAAAAAATTAATGTTTTAAATATTTTTATTTTAATAATCCCATTATTTAAAATATTTAGATAAATCGTATACTTAACGTGCAACGCACATTGTTTTCACTAGTTTAAGAAGAAAGTGACTCTATAGGACTTAAAGTGAGACAGTGATAACTGTTGGGACGAAAATTACAAGTGGATTACTTTACGTAATGAAATCAATAATTTTCTCAAAAATAAATTATTGACTTTTAGTTAACTGGATATTTGCTATATAGTTTGTAATTTTACTTAGTTTGTAAGGTAGTATTTATTATTGAACTTATTTTTATCTTAGTATTTTTTTTTTTGAAAGGTTATCTTTGTATTTGAAGGTATAGTATAACAAACTTCCAAATCATTAGTCTTGCGTATGTATGTTGTGTTGATCGATATTATCCGAGAAAAGAAGGCTGAAATAAACTTATGATTGTTATTTTTGAGGATCCGCAAGACGCCACTAGCGATGAAGCGTACATTCGTTGCTTTCAAGCCCGGAAGTCTGGGCGCTCTACTGATGTGGAGCCAAATGTTCCAGATAGTGTGTATATATTAAAAACCCCAACAAGCCTAATTTGCTTTGTAATTTTTATATGGGGCATTTCAATTGTATTTCCTTGCTTGACAGCTGGATAATGGCTCATTGTCTGTATACTTTTTTCTCGTTGATATATATGAGGGAGGAACTCGTGAATAACCCTACGGTCGCGTTGACCGATTTAAAAAAAAAAAATGGTATATATCATATGCAACACTCATAAATTTAGAAGTTTGGGTGTAATGTATAGTCAACATGTATTTGGTTGTATCATTTTGTTGAAGTATAATGTATATATTTTATTTCATAAAATTCTTTAGAAAAATGACGAATCAAAAAACCTATAATAGTCGATCGTTTTCATTAAGCGTATGCATGTTTATGCATATGTAATACGTAACATTCATATGCAAAACAAATAAATTTTAAATTTTTGTGGAAAATGTATAATTAATATGGATTTGATTGTAGCATTTTGTTGAAGTGTAACGTACTTATCATGTTCCATGTAATTTCATATAAAAATAGTGAATTAACAAACTGATTTCTCAAGACAATAACCCAGGTTCGAATCTCATTTGGAAATATGAATTAGAAAAATAAAATAAAAAAGGTTAACAACACGACAAGTTGGCAAAATAGGTGGATACTTTAATTGTTTTAACTCTACGTGTTGGAGTTCCCGTAAAACAATTTCTCTATTCAAAGCATGATGAGTTCATGTATTTCTGACGACTTTTTAGGAGGGTGAGTTCATCTAATTAACCTGTTAGATAGCATAATTATAACGTAATATATCTATATTAAAAAATTATATTTTAGTTCCTATAAATCTTGTTCGGACTAAAATTCCTTAATGGAATTTGGAAAAATACACTAATACCCTTGACGGTCGTATGAGTGTTACATTGAATATATGATCAAAATTACAAAATCATCCATAACGTTTACAAATATTAACAAAACGATCCCTATAAATTATGAATTTAACAATAAATCAGGGGTATTTTTGGAATGACATAACGGAACCCTAGGGATCACAAAAGGTTCTCAAAAGCTAGGGACTAAAATGTAATTTCCCGATATATATGGATTGCGTTGTAATCGGGCTATCTAGCAGGGTAGTCAGATGTAATTATATTCTTCGGGGATTATTCTAATTTATTCCCTAATTTAGTTAATGCCAACTTCTCCTCCACCATATTTCAGGCATACAGAGAGAAGTGACCAGTTCCTCCCCTATTTTTCTTTCAAGCATCTCACGTACCGGAGCTCTGGGGTGATTCTTCTTTGGCCATCAAGATTTGATTCTGTAAACTATTTTTCCTTAAATTTATTATTGGGAAAATTGTTCATTTCATCTGCCAGAATGGTCCAACTTAACATTTGTGGACATAGTTTTGGGTTTTTGTAAATTTCATCCTATAATTTTTAATTTGGTGAAATTATAGGAAAAAAGTCTCCCATAATTGCTGACGTGTCTGCCAAAACGACACCTCAACTGCCACGTAACCAATTTTTTGCCACATCAAAAAATTAAAAATAAAATAAAATAAATAAGTATGCCACATAGGTTGAGTTTTACAAATTAATGCCACATCAGAAAAATAAAAAAGAGTATGCCACTTTGGCATAATTATTTATTTTATTTTTTCAAATTTGCCACATAGTAGCTGAGGTGTTGTTTTGGCAGACAGGTCAACAATTATGGGAGACTTTTGCCCTTTAATTTCACCAAATTAAAAATTAAAGGATGAAATTTGCAAAAGCCCAAAACTATGTCCATAAATTACAAGTTGGACCATTCTGGCAGATGAATTGAACAATTTTCCCTTTATTATTTGCATTGTTTTGATATTGGACTTTGTTTCGTTTATTTTCGTTATGAGTAGCTAAACTTATTTTAGTTGGGAACTCTAAATTTATGCTTTTGTGACTCATGAGATTTAAACGTTAGAATACTTGGTTTATAATATTTGCATAGTTTCTGATCATTTTCATGTTATTGTTATTTAATTAATTTTACAATTTTGAGTTTGATTTTATGATTGATTAATGTGTATATAGCCAACTGATTTACTTGGTGGTATTAACTAGGTAGTTTGTGTTGCAATTGTCACTAGAATATAGTACTTGTCTAATTTTGTGTTAAGGAACTTGCAATTTGATTGAACGAAACATGAGTCGGTGTGTAATCAGTTAGGACTAGAGTTTCTTTAGAGTTTAATGTTGTTAATTAATTAAATCTTGGAGAAAGTTTAGGAAAAGTTATTAATTAATTAGAGAATAATTTAAGAATCTCTTGCTTATTCTAGGATTAAGAAGAATAAGCAAAAGGGACTTCTATTACTAAACGAAGAAAAATTATTGAATCGATGATTTAGTCTACGACATAATTAGAAATTTCACGGCTAAGTTTTCATCCATTGAATCAATTCGCATTTAATTGAGTCGGTTAGATATTTGAGTCGTAGTTTCATTTTACTTGTTCTTAGTGAATTTTTATAATTTGTTAATTTAATTATTAGTTTTAGTCTAAAATCCAAAACCCCCACTACTAGAAAAATAAGATTAGTGATCGATTTTAAGTTATCGCTTTATTGATTAATAAGTAACTGATTAGTATCAGCATAAATTAAATTAATCTGATTGTTCTATAGTGTATATTTGTTAAGAATGTCATTTTGAAAAACTGTGGATAAAGTAAATTAATTTGATTATTTAATTGTATAAATATTGTGTACATCATAAACTTTAGAAATGGGTGTATGCTTATGACATTTAAGATTTTAGGCTTGTACAAGCCATTTTTTAAGCAAGAATTTTCTTGCTCATAGTGTCTTGCAGAGCTTCTGCGGGAGAATAAGAGAATGCTAGATGGATCGATCCAAGAAATAAAGAAGGAAAGATAGGGTTTATAAACACAAAAAAAATAAAAAAATAAAAAAATAAAAAAATAATATTGCCGAGATAAAGATAAGTGCCAAGCAAGGGCAAATGTTATTTAATTTTTTTCATTTGTTATTGTGGATTTGGAATCTTTATTTTTTAATGCTTCCTAATGAAATTCTTTTTGAGATGTGTTGGTTAGGATCTACTTAATACCTGTCCTACCAAGAATGTTGGAAGCATTTCATGAAACATGTAACAATCAAAGGCTGATGTTATGTTGTCTTGGATGGTTTATAATAAGGTTTAATACATAGAAGGGAATGTAGAAAATGTTGGTTATAAAAAGTGGTTTCTAATACCAAATTACTTGGTTTTGCCTCCCTTGTTGAATGCTTTCATACTCGGTCAAAATATAAATTATATGAGACCAATTGCTTAGTTGTGTATTTGTTGCTAACTTGCAGGAGCTACCAAAGTGATGGTCAAAGATCTAATCAGAACTCAACAATTAGATTGAAAAATTCTACAAGCTAAAATCTCCACTTCAAGGTGTATCTCGCAGGATTCAAGTAATTTATTATTTCCTCTTTAATTGTTTGTTAATAGATTAGCCTTCCAATTCGAAGTCTTTTTCCTGAAAGTTTCTATCTTGTTGAAGAACAAATGAAAGTTGGTGAACTCTGGAAAAATGATATACAAAGAAGTGATCTATAAGTTCAAACAAAATACAGTGAAGCTACTAGATGATTTGGAGAAAAGATTAAAGAACTTTTTTTTTTTTTGGTGCGAGGAGAAAAGATTAAAGATGTTCAATTGTAGAAAAGGAAATATAAATAAAAAATTTGCACTTGTTTGATGCAATTTTATACTTTGAATTTGATGATTTCTAATGATCATTATGGAATTATGTTGGAATTTTTTGTATTAAAATTTCATATTATTATTTGTGCTTATTTGGATTAAACTTTTTATTGATGTATAGAATAATATAAAAATTTAAAATGAAAAGACTAAAAAATTTAATAAAATAAAATCAATAATTAGTTAAATTAAAAATAGGGTGAGTTTAATCTGATTACCCTGTTAAAAAACTTAATTACAATGTAGTCCATCTAAATTGAAAAATTATATTTTAGTCCCTATAAATCTTGTTTGAATTGAAGTTTCTAACGAAATCTATAAAAGTACACTTATGCCCCTGAAGGTTGTATGACTGTTACATTGAATATATTACAAAAATTACAAAATCATCCCTAAACTTCTTAAAAATAACAAAACAATCCCTACAAACTATAAATTTAATAACAAATCAAGGGTATTTTTGGAATGACATAATAGAACCCTAAGGACCACAAACGGTTCTCAAAAGTAAGAGATTAAAATGTAATTTTTCAATTTAGATGAACTACATTGTAATTAGGTCTTCTAGTAGGGTAGTCAGATATAATTATTTCTTAAAAATATTAGTGATTGATACAAGGGTCATTAATTCTATCAAATGTAGTGTCGCAATTTGTGACAGATAAAAATATAAACATTTTTTAGTGACCGAGTCTATGGGGTCACTGAATTAGTGACGGCTGTGCGACCGATTAAACAAACCAAAGTAATTTAATTAGTGACCGTCTTTTTTTGTATTAGTGACCGATAAAAATTGGTCATTGAATGAATTAGTTACGAAAATTTTACCAACCACACGTGATCAGTCACTAATGTCATTTAGTTGTCGATTTTTACTAAATTAGTGACCGGTCAGGTGGTCACTAATCCTTTTTTTTTTTAGTGCCTCTTTACTTGCTTTTACTCATTCCGTAGTGTATTAAAAAGAATGGAATTCATTCAATTTCTGTAGTTCGACCCCATTTATTACTATTTGGTAGATTCAACAATAAAGTTATCAACTCGACAAATTATTAAAATAGCTAGTCAGTTCTTTGAGTGTGTGGATGTTAACATGCGTTGTTCTCCCGGTAATAAACGAACTTTGGATTTTAACATAATTATGAATTTTGTTAGAATCTTCAACGCAACGTTTGCATAATGCTATTTGTCTGAATTCTCTAGTTTTTTGGCTGCTCATTTTGGGATCAAGATAGGCCTGTAAATGGTTAGGCATTATCCAGGCCCAGGCCCAGAACCAATATTTGCCCATCATTTAATGTTGGGCCTAGGCCCTGCCCAGATCCATTTAAGACCCACTGGGTCTGGAGAAATGGTTAAATGTCATGTCCATTTATTTGGGGCTGGGGCTGGGTCCGACCCATGAATGAACGCCAAAGCGATGTGGGCCTCATGAGATTAAGATTAGTTGTTGGGTTCTTTTGTAATTTTCATGAATGAAAAAGACCTCTCATTTATGGCCCATTGTCAGACCAACTACGAATTCTTTTTTATTAATTAATTAATTAATAATGCCATTTTATTCTCTTTTTTTTTGGAAATTAATAAAATATTTTTTATAAGATTACAGATGGATCTAACTTAAAAATTAGTCTTGAGTCACTGTTTATTGTATTTGATTTGAAAGGAAGAATCGATGGTTCATAAGGTACGCCATTTGTCTTTTTCCAGAATTTATTATTCTTTAAAAATGAACCTGAGATCTTAATAAATTATTTCTTTTCTTACCAAAAAAAATATATATATTTCTTCAGAAAAATAACTTCAAAAGTGCTTTAGATGTAATTTAAAAAGTACTTTGTAATTTTAATATTCCAAAATTTTGAAAAATGCATTTTATTCAAGAAGATAGGAGGTTAACTTGACCATTTAGTTTATATTACGTAATATTGTATTATTTTTCCTTTAAATAAAATCTCAAGTACATTCTCTTATATAAAAACCTTAATTCCATCCTTGCAATTCAGCTTTTTATTATTATTATTATTTGGCCAAGTTAAATTTTATATTTTAAATAAGGGCAAGTCCAGCTGATAATTTGTGATATATATATATAAAGTATATCTTGTAACAATCTGGGGCAAAAATAATGGGCATGGAATAATTCCTACCATATCATGTCACTATAAATGAGACACATGCACTGTTTGTACATAAAAAAATATGGCGTTTATTAAATATGGTTCTATTTCAGGTCTGGGGCTCTGGGTAATTGGGTATTAGTCGGGCCTATAACCATATCCATGCCCATCAAAAAATAAGACTGGGTCTGGTTCTGGGCCTGATGCTTGGGTCTGGGTCTGGATATTGTTAGAATTTACTGGGCCTGGACCTGAATATTATCTACCCATTTACAGCCCTAGAGCAAGATATATATAGACGGGTCCCATCTCGGCCGGAATTGTCTGGTTCTTGAAGCAATTATTCAAACAATCAAAAAGGGAATCACCAACAATATCCCAATGCTTCTTATAGGAAAGATCTGACATCCGTCCGGGCCTGGAGCTTTAAACGCATTCATCAAATTTACCACATACCATACCTCCTCTTTGGTGAGGATGCATTATCCATGCTAATCTGGCATTGAAAGGAGCTTCGCAGCAGCCTGTCCCGATTTCGAAAGGTACTTTCAGTGAACGTATGATTGAAGTTATAAAATATAGGAATAATTACGAACGACCCCCTGAGATATGGCGAAATTCCAGATTATCCAATGAGATTTGAAAAATTACGAACACTCTCCTAAGGTTTACACACTCTCTCATAAATTTTCCCAACCATTAATAACGGTGTTAAATTTTAATGATGTCAGCAATATTATTTTCTAAAATTTCAATTCTATTCTTGGGGGGTATATTGCAATAATACTACAACTGTAAAGATATATTTGTAATGTTGGTTTAATTTGAATTTTTTAATTTGTAGTTTAATATAATATTTATATCTTGCCTATAAGTATAAATCAAAATAAATATTTCATGCATATTTATTCTTATAAAGTATGATAAAAAAAAATTACAAAGTCTACCTTATGTTTATATCTTAGTTTTATGTATATTTTGCATATATTTATTCAAACTTGTTCGTTGAAATTAAAAAATAAAATTCCAAAATAGAAAACTATAACAAATACACTGATATGTAAACGAGCCGAGCCTTAGCGTTTTTGGCTGGTTCGGGCTCGGGCTTGCACTCTAAAAACTTAGCTCGGGCTTAGCGAGCCTCGAAAAAATTGGTTCGGACTTAGCTCAGGTTTTTATTTGAAAAAAACAATAAAAAAAGATTACAACACAATAACCATGAATCACAAATCAACAAATCTGCATCAAAAAACTCTGAAGATAAACACCCATAAAATTATCAACAAATCTACATTCAATAACTCAGAAGATAAATACTCAGATGGTTGAATTAATTGTTCAAAATTCATCCAGAAGATACAAATTTATCTTTGGTAAGCCAACTCGCTGCTGTTGGGAAAACAAAACAGAAACGCAGCGAAAATTTAAAAAAAAAAAATCCCAAAAGATAGAATCGAATCTTGCAATTCCTATTCCCAAATTCGTAAAGATCAAGAAACTCACTTAGATAGAAGCTTTCTTGACACGTTCTAGCCACCCAAGAACGCTCTTCATGCGGCTTGTCCTAAAAAACTCCTTCGAATCTTTCAAGACTTCATGATAGTAGCCCTCTAGAGAATTAATCCACCAACCTCGACCACGATCCGAATAGGGAGGATGCTAGTTCTATATATGGTGTTTAGGCTCTAGGGTTTAGTGTATAATCTTGGAGAAGGAGAATTTGTCTATCACCCTTAATGGGGTTCGGACCCCACTTATTTATAGCATAAGGGGTTCGAACCCCTTTGTCTTGTTGGACAAGAATTTTCCAAAACCCTTTTGGTAAGGGATTTCTAGCTTGGAGAGAAAGATTCTTTCTTTGACCAAAAGTCTCCTTTTGACCAACTTGTCAAGCAAGAATAATATCTAACTCTCTTAGATATTTTATCTTACTTTATTTATTTAATAATAAATAACTTGAAGACTAATAATTAATTAATTCTCAATTAATTATTTATTAGACTTTATTTCTCCAAATTAGAACTTTAATATTAATTCATAATTAAATTAAAGTCCATTAAATAATTAATCAAAATTAATTATTTAAACATCACTAACACAAGTGACACCACACGTGTTCCACACCTGTGGATCCCATCAATCTCCTATTAGTCCGATCAACTCGTTTAATCGATTTCAAGCCTTAACCCACGTGACGGGTTTGTTATGTGTGACCCTCTAGGTTCTCAATTCAATTAGCAGTGACCCTAATTAATTAATCAGTCCACAGATCATACGATCATAGTCTAGCAACAGGTGTATGACCCCTATCTGAATAAAAATATCTCAATTCGAAAGAACCTTTAAGTCATTGACATATGTGAGATACAATCCTCCTACGTCCCATCTCTTAATCAAGATCTAGGGCAAGGGAATAACTAGAACCCTAATAATCTCGATCCTAAAGTTAAGTGCATTTCATATCCATTTGATCTCAATCCAAGAAACTCATTTCTTGATATCTTGTTCCACTGCCTTGGCCAAGGACTCCTAGATGGCATATGAATGACTTGCACAATAAGAGATCAACTTACTAATGCAAGTGTAGGTCCTTTATTGATTCTCATATACTTTCATGTGCCACTTGTGCAGCCCCAGCATAAGCTTTGAATCAGTTGTCTAAGGCGACACCCTTTAAAGCTTATACCTAAGACTGCAGAGTTAGCCCATAAAGTATCAATGGAACCTCAAGTCTAAGGATCACTTAATCACATCAATGACTCATAAGATATTTCCTAATCTGGAAGTTTCTATTTCCAGAAATAGGAACTTCCTTTCCCATTTAGGAATCTGCTCACACGGGACACCTCAGTGTACTTACTTAGAATAAGTAAGCACCCCCATATATCACGTACGTATCAATAATACACTTTGCACTCCATGAAACAAGGTGATCCTTCTTAAGGGCGTGATCATACGAGCAAGCCTCGAACGAGTCAAGTCGACACTCCCATTGTCTTTAGGACTCATCGGCTTGGAGTGATTTCTAATCATGACTTATGTGATATAGGGCTTGTTCCATGAACCATTTCTGTAAGTCATATTGATTAGGGGAGTTCTTATACATGCGTAGTTAAAGTAATCATAAAATCAAACAAGAGCATATAAAGAAATATTGCCAAAGTTCGTTTATTATTCAAAGATTGTCTGTGATTTACAAAAGAAAAGTACTAAAGTGGATATACAATCGGCTTTAAGGGCACTATTCCTAACAATCTCCCACTTACCCGTCAAAGCCATTTAAGAGTCAATCTAAGTCCCATCTTCGCAAGATGACCTTTTGTTGAGTGTAGAATTCGTATGGATTTGAGCTTATATTAGAGTTTATTTTTGTGTCGTTTGATGCGTTTATGTGTTTATTTTGCTCCATTTAGGTGATTATTGAGTTGGAGATAAGAAACGGCGAACCAAAGCGAATTCACGCGTTTTTTGGAAGAAAAAGGAGTAACCCTGTTACCCCTTGGAAGAACAAATGTGTTAACCCCCGTTAACGGGTAGAGGAGCATCGCCCTTGGCGAACTGGCAGAAGGAAAGTGGTAACACCCGTTACCACTTATAAAAATGCTATTACGAGTTTAGGCTTGTAACGGGCGTTAACGAGAAGTGTGCATGAAATGGTAACGCCCGTTACCTAGGGCGGCGAGACAGATTTGGGAAGAGATATTTAAGTGCGTTTTGGAGTCTTTCTGAGAGAGTTCTTCTTCAGTTGATAACCTAGCTTGGAGGAGAAAGACACGGAGCTTTGGAAAGAGTTTTGATAGAGTTTTGAGAAGACGAAAGGATCGAATTCTTCAAATAATTTCAGTTTTACGGTTTTATTTGTTGCTTTAATTATCAAACTAATTCTTTTAAGTCTGATTTTAATTAGTTTTCATGTTAGATTAGTTTTACCGGAGTTCTTGAATGTTTATGAATTGGTTCTTGAGACTTTGTTTAAATTTGATGAACATGAATTTCTTTAATGCAATTTACTTTAGTTTTATGAGTTTTGAGTTGATCATGAGTAGCTAAACCCCTAGGGCTAGGGGAGTGATGATGGATGTATGATATGTGTCTGATATGATGCTTGAACGATTTGTGCCAATTCTTAGTTTTGAAACTGGTTTAAATTGAATTGTGAAGGCCTGATCATCCTTAGCATAATCTAGAATTGCCTAATTATCGAGAGATTAATGGTAATTGAGATGGTTTCATAATTAGTAGGTTTAGGAATTCAAAGAGATTTGGTTCTTGACCTAGACAACAGTAGATCTTATTCCATGCCAAGCCGCTAGAATAGGAATTGCACTAGTCTTGGTCTTGTTGGTTTAATTAATACATTGATGATTGTGAGAGCAACGTTGAGCTTAATTGAATACGTGGTTATACCTTGAGAGAGGATAATTCATATATAAATGACTAGGTTGTACAATTGCACTTGTCAAACGAGTATTGTATTGAATCATGAATGTATAAGTCATTGCTTCCCAGCCTATTTATTCTACTGAGTTTAATCGGTGTTAAGTTCGTTACTCGTGTTTTCTTAGAGTTAATTATTTCAATTTCGTTTTAGTAGATAGATAAACGACAGCTTGAATTCGTTCGGTCTTTAGATTAGAAATAGGTATTGAGTAGTGATTGATTTTCCTTCCCTGTAGGTACGATCCTATTGTACTACGCGTATATTAAGTGTACACTTGCACGATTGGTTTTAACTTAGTTAAATCTAAACAACAACAAGTTTTTAGCGCCGTTACCGGGGAAGGCGTTTTAAATCAATATTACTTACATATTTTGATCTAGTGCTTTAGACCATTACTTTATTTTGTGTTTTGATCTTAGTCATTGTGGAGTTGAGCTAAGGATTTTCTTTGCTCTTGTGCAGATTCACGGTGCATGCGAAGATCTCAAGATCCGAAACTAGTTCCCTACGATCCGAAAATTGAGAGAACACTCAGCACTGTTAGGAAGAAGAAAAAGAAAAGCAAGAAATCCATAACTGAACCAATAGCAGTAGATCCGAACAATGCAAGAGGCGGAGGGGTTGTAGATCCACCACAACCACCTCCTCCTACGATTAGAGATTACAACTTGCCAAATGCTGGAGCAATCCAGACCGCCGTCCCCCGATTGGAGCAAACAACTTTGAGATCAAACCAGCTATAATGAGCTTGCTGCAGAACAATCCGTTTTCAGTATTATCACTAGAGGATCCGACATCACATCTTGAGTTTTTCCTGAGGTGTACGATACCTTCAAGATCCATAATGTCACAACTGATGCGATCTGAGTCAGGCTTTTCCCGTTTTCACTAAGGGAAAGAGCCAAAGCATGGTTAAGTACTGTACCCAATGAGTCCTTTCAGATGTGGGATGCGCTTTCTCAGGCTTTCTTAGCTAAGTTCTTTCCTCTTAGTAAGACCACGAAGTACAGGAACGATATTCAAGGTTTCAGATAACTAGACGGGGAATCCTTCTATGAGGCTTGGGAAAGATTTAAGGATTTGCAGAAGAAGTGCCCTCATCATGGGATTCCCGGTTGGCTATTGATTCAAACTTTCTATAATGGGATGTCCCCTACATACAGAGAAGCGATGGATGCCGCCGCTGGCGGAGCATTGTTGTCCAAATCTGAGACCATTGCTAAAGAACTGCTAGATAATATGTCATAGAATGATTTTGTTGTGCATGACAGGAGCCATTCCCAACCAGCTAAAGTGTAAGCAATAGTTCCTGAATGAGATGGATTAACCGCCATCAATGCCTAGTTTGAAGCTCTTAACAAGAGATTGGACCAACTCTCTGTGAATGCAGTTGGGACACAAACCCAACCAGTTCAGGTAATTTGTGAAATTTGTTGTGGTCCACATGCATTTAACGTGTGTCCTCATACCAATGTAGGAGAACAGGTGCAAGAGCAAGTGAGTTATGTAAATAACTCAAAACCGGTGAATGACCCTTACTCGAATACTTACAATCCGGGATAGAAGAACCATCCCCATATTTCCTGGCCTAATAATCAGAATGTCCAACAACCACCATCTCAGCCTAGACCGTGATTTCAGTTGAGGGCTCAGTTTCAACAGAGACCACCTGTTCCATACCACGGCCCACCTCCTCAGCAGTAACAGAAGCAAGGATGAGAGACTGTATTTGAGAAATTCATAGCGGTGTCTATGGAACGATATCAGAAATTGGAGACTCAAGTGGAACAGGTGGTGAATCAGAACAGAAGTTTGGAGACTCAGATTGGTCAGATTGCCCAATCTTTGAATATGAGAGGCCCAGGAATGTTGCCAAGTCAAACCGAAAACAATCCCAAGGAGCACTGTAAGGCCATTTTTGTACGAAACGATGGCAAGAATGATAGTCCAAAGTTGTTGGCAGATTTTGAATTTGACGAGTTGAGTTGTGAGAGGGTTGAAGAGGTAGTTGGAATCGAGAAAGTGGAGATGGACGAGTAATAGGAAGAGCTCTCTTCAAAACCAAAGGTGAGTGTGGCACCCAAGGAACAAGTGCCACCGGTGATATCTCCTCAGAGATTACAGAAGCAGAAATTAGAGAAACAATTTGAGAAGTTTTTGAGTAGGTTCAAGCAGCTTCACATTAACATCTCCTTTGCGGAGGCATTAACTCAAATGCCCAAGTATTTGAAGTTTTTGAAGGAAGTGGTTTCAAAAAAAGGGAAGTCTGAAGACTTTGCTACAGTTGCACTCACTGAAGAGTGTAGTGTTATTATTCAAGGGAAGCTTTCCCCGAAGCTTAAGGACCCCGGGAGTTTCTCTATCCCTCTAACTATTGGTTCCTTACAATTTCAGAATGTTTTATATGATTTAGGAGCTAGTGTGAGTCTAATCCCTTTATCTACTTGCAGGAAATTAGGAGTGAAGGAGCTCAAACCAACTAATATGACGCTCCAACTAGCTGACAGATCAGTGAAATACCCTATAGGAATCCTTGAAGATGTGTTGGTAAAAGTAGGGAAATTCTACATTCCTAATGATTTTGTAGTTCTTGATGTTGAGAACGACTAGAGTATACCATTGATTCTTGGAAGACCGTTCCTAACCACGGCCGGAGCATATATTGGTGTTAAAAGTGGACGTCTAACGTTTAATATAGGGGA
Source organism: Lantana camara (assembly GCA_037501455.1). Lineage (NCBI taxonomy): Eukaryota > Viridiplantae > Streptophyta > Magnoliopsida > Lamiales > Verbenaceae > Lantana > Lantana camara. Next base: position 91,681,139 of record CM074857.1, on the reverse strand, counting down.
AGAAAGAATGGAGTTTAGGATTGTTAGACCAAAGGAACCACCAATTCCGAATGAGTGTTGCAAGATCGAGGATATCATTGAGCCTCCAGTAAGAATGGTACTAACCCAAGAAGGAGTGAATCCGGTTAAGTCCATAAGCGAACCGGCTAGGAAAAATATAGCATCCGGAACGCTAGGTACCACATCCCCCGCACTATAGTTCAATCCACATATGAAATGGACAATCCATACATGAATCAGCGAACGGGAGACAATAAAAAAAACGACAATAGCTAGGTGGGACTAACCCCAAACCAAACAATCAATTCAGAGCAATAAAAGCGGAAGCATAAAATTTTATTATCAAATATTAAGTATCAAGTGTCCAAAAGCATGCTATCTACTCCATACATATCATTACAATATCATCTCCAAAATATTCCATAAGACATGCCAAAAATATCATAAGTGTCAATACATGAACATAAAGTGAAGGTGAAGTGTGCTAGACCCAAATTAAAGACAGGGCTCGACTCTAATTCCCGCCTAGCACGCACCTGCAAAATTGAAAAGTTGAGGCATCAGTCTACAACGAACTGAATGAGGGGTATAAGCAAATATATGCGCACATACATGCAAGTTATAATCTCGGGTAATATATTGTAAAACTATACAATTCAATAAAATAAGGTATAATATCGCCCGAGGTTACAACTATCAAGTTTAATAATTAATTCAATTTCAGTCAATCAGTGGCCCGGCGAGTGGAACAATTCGCCAACCTTACTCCGACTGTGTACAATAATTAGGTTATCAATGATTAAGTGATCAAGCAAGTTATTACAGTGCAGTACATTCAGTAGCAGTTTCAGTCCCTTCTTCCTCCGGGTGATGGTGGGTTTGCAAGGCCCAACCATCCAATCAGTGTGAGCAGAGGGTGCATGAATCCCTAAGCCCGGAACTCCTTCCTTCTCTAATCTCCTAGGGGGTTCAGGGGTCATCCCAAAATTGGTGAGGATAGCGCTAGAGTTACCCGTCAGCCCATGCTTTCCCAGTTGGCTCAAGCCACTACCCTCGGGCCCATAGTGCAATACGGTATACTCGCCAAAAATACGGTCAACTCAGTACAATAGACTCGGTGAATTTTGAAATCATTTGAGATTTATGAAAATCTATAGATATATCAATACATTTTGGCCAAAATCCATATAAGGGTTGTAAGGGTTCTATATCTAGAAATTAAACCTCACCTGTGTGACCAAAATAAACAAGAAAATAGCTCACGGGGCCTGCTCCTCGTCACCAGAAAGCTGGTCTGTGCAAGAAAGACAATTGTCCGTGAGACACGACTCAAATGTACCAATTAGGATGAACGGCGTGATCATGAACATTATAATGTGCATTGACAATGGTATGATCAAATTCATGCATAAAATGAGCATATAATAACACGTATCGATCAATTATAGCATTAAAAACGGATTATGAAAACTCAATTTTATGCAGAAAATTCACTGAACCCTCTAGAGCATGGGAACGGCCGTTCCGATTTTGAACTGGAAATGGGAAGGGCCGTTCCCGGCTCCCTGATTCAATCCCGCGCGTCTGTAAGTTTTGGGAAAATTTTTGGGGCTGGGAACGGCCATTCCGACTGTAAGCCAAAACTGGGAAGGGCCGTTCCCAGTCTCGCGGGACAGCTGGCAGGGGTGGGAAGGGCCGTTCCCATAATGAACTGGGACGGGAAGGGCCGTTCCCATTACGCAGTTGCAGTAAAAACAGGGGATATGCAGGGGATGCTCGAACCAATTTCCATGATCAACAAACAACCATAAATCCAACTCCAATTGACACAAATCATGCAATATGTATACTAGAAATCTTATAGATCAATAATAACTCATGTAAACACTTAAATCCAAGCTTGATCATCAAGAATCACTCATTTCAAACCCCTATATCAACTCATGCTCCAAGTTCATAAACTTCAATATATATACATCAAATTCAAGCTCAAAGTTCACCAACATGCTTCCAACAACAAATACCCAATTTAACCAATCCAAACCATAACCCTAGACACCACATTCAATTCAAGAATTTAACAAAATCTCCAAAGTTACCTTGAATGAAAGAAATGGAAGAAGAGATGAAGATATGATGATGATGATGCTCCAATGTATATAAAACCCACAAAATATAGCTTGAATTGATAAAATCCTTCCTTCTCTTGTTGGGGTTTTTGGATCGGTTAAACAAGGAAGAAAATGAACAAGTATGAAATGTTTGTATGAAATGAGGAGCAAAGGTACGTGAATGCTGGTAAAATGCAAGAAAAAGATGTTCTAATTGCTATTAAGTCCCTCAACTTCATAAGTTGCGAAATTAAGTCCACTTCCATAATAAATGATCAATTTAGTCCCATAACATATTCATGCAATTAAGTCCCCAAATTTAAGAAAATGACCACATAAGGACATAAAAGAAATTAAATCATGCTCAGGAATTAATTCACGTTTCAATCAAATTAAATTTATGCAATAAGCATCAATTTAGTAAGAATTTCATAAAAATACTTGAATCAAAATTTTATAAAATTATGTCATGACATATAAATTTGAAGAAATGAGCAAATTAATTTAAATTATTACACTCAAAACTCAAACGTGGAGTTCTTACCTGAAAAGCCGAGAGATAGGGCGTTACAAAAAAGGATAATTTGAACATGGATATGAGGAACCCGAGATTTAGTGTTGTGAGAAGTAAGAACGAGGTCACTCCTTGTGACTCGTCACGAGGGGATTGTTAATCCCCAATCCGGTTTCTAAAGTCAAGCTAACGACTATAACTTAGAACTAATCTCTCTCTTTACTTTTCTTTTCTTTTTCATTCCTTTCGTTTCGTCTCATTTTTCTTGTGCAATTTTAGTCTTTCTCTCGTGTTGCAGGTTAGTTGTTGCGCTTTGTAGAATTCGGTGTTGGGAAGGCATACAAGGACCGTGATTTGAGCTTTAATGTCGGCATTGAGGTCCATTTATGTTGTGTGTGAGCATGTGTGTGCATGATTGAATTTGCTTGTGAGGAGAATGAATTGTTGTGATATTTTGCAATACGTGCTTTGAGATGTTTATGAGTTACGAGATCGGTACACTATGGTTTGATTGAAATTTTTGAGTTAATTTGTGTGAATTAACGTGATTAAGCACCGTCCGAGTTAGCTTTTGGTAAAATTGAGTTTTGTGCGAGAACGTGAGTAACGGGCGTTACACCCTTCTAAGCTTTTTCCAGTAACGTCCATTAATGGGTACAGGCGTGTAGGACAAGTAGGAGTAACGGGCGTTACTCCTGGTAAGTATAATGCAGTAACGCCCGTTAACGGTGCGAATTCATATTTTTTAATTTTAGAAGGGGAAGACTCGTTTTTGAAGTTTAAATCCTATTTCCTCTCAACTTTAGCCTTACCCCACCACAACCTATAAATATAGAACTCCCTCTCCTCTTTTCTCACACAAACACAATCTCTTAGAAGAGAAGCAAGCAATTCCTCCTAACCAAGGCATCACCACCATCACACATACTCTTTTCTCTTATGAATTGGTAAGTAATCCCCCTCTCTAAGCTTGATGTTAGAATGAATTCTTCCAATCTAAGACTTGAACCCTAGGATTTAATTGCTTAATTAGATGAATTTTGGGTTCGAATTGTGGAATTTGGAGAATTTAGGCATGTTAGAGCTAGGATTAATGATTTGAAGTGATTTCAACTTGAATTGAGCCAATTTTGGAAGAACCCTAGTCTCTAGCTATCATTTGAATTCGAATTGTGGAATTGATTTTGGAGACTTTTTGAACTTGAGTTATAACACTATAGAGCTTTGTTGAATTGAGTTGGGTAGATTGAAGAATTTTGATCAAAACTCACAACCTAGGGTAGTGCGTACAAGGTGTTCGATAGTTTGTTGAAGTGAATTGTGATTGATTTTTGTGGGCTTTGCCTTGTCTTATTTGAATGATATAGGTACTATGGGACGTACTAAGCGTTCTCGGTCCATTGAACCCTTCACTACTTCATCCCCATTGGATCATCAACCAAGGGAGTCGGTCAATATAACGGTGAATGTTATGGGTAACCCCTTTCAAAGGAATTTGACAAGGAATATTGTGTCTACTCGGTTCTTCAAGGAAATATGGATGGAGAAGTTTGAGGCGTGGGAAGAAGTGAAGAGATTGTTTGACAACATCGGTTGGTTGCCCTCCTGACTAAGAAGGATTTGACGTATGCTGAGATGACTGCCGCTTTCTTCACCACGATGAACTTTAACCCGGTGGATAGCACATTGACTTTCACTTTGGATGATCGGGAAACTCAAGTTTGGAATACGGGCCGGATAAGGAAGATTTTTCGTTTTCCGGCTAATGCTACTACTTCTTTGCCTAAATGGAATGATGCTCAGAGAGAGGAGGTGTGGAGATCCTTCCCATTGCGAAAGGGTGTCCCTAGTTATTCCCCCCGGAATACACATGATAGCTATCTTGATTCATTGGCTTGGGTGCTAGTGTATAGGATTTTGGCCATGGGATTTTGTGCTCGATATGGAAGAGATAGCCACATCAATGAGACTGAGCTGGGAATAACGTACATGATGAAGGAAGGCATCAAGTTTGATGGAATGACTGAATTCCTTTGGAAGCTTCAGGAGCTTGCTGGGAGCGTTACCGGACGATAGCCCATGGCGTATTTGTGACTATGTTTGCCCGTTGACTTTGGCTATGATATTGGTCTACAGTATTTGGAGAATGTGGGCTTGGCTATTGCATGGGAGAGTGGACACCTCAAGGGGCATATTTTGACTTGGTGGCCAATTCGGGATAGAGATAGGCGCTTTGACAGATGTATAGCTGGGGCAAGGCTCGTTTCGAGGAGCTTACAGAGGTGCAAAGGGAGCTTTTAGCTCAGATTCCCGATAGGCCGGATGATGAGTTTGGGATCCTTCGTAGTGCCGCACCGGTTGTTGTCGATGAAGCAAATGATGGAGCTCCGGTTACTGTGAAAGGCCTTCGCGCAAAGTTGGCAGGATTAAGGGCTGATTTAACCACCGTGATCGCAAGGGTAGAGGATCTAGTGCATTATGTGGATGAGCGATTTGATACGTGGGAGGCTCAGGTGGAGGCGGAGTTTGAAGGGTTCTATGCTCGTCTTGATCAGTATTTTGGAGGACCCACATCACCTTGATTCTGCTATCATTTTTCCCTTGATTTTTAGATATTCTATTTGAACATGTTCTTTGATGTGTTTAGATGTTTTTAATACACTTATTTATTTGCTTTTATTTTGAACTCCATGAATTTTTATGCAATGTGCCCTTTCTTACCTCGAATTTATGACTTGTGTGTTGAGTGTTAAATGCATGTTGATTATCATTTGCCTTTGCACTTGATCCATGTTTTTCTAGTCACTGGTTCAGGTTTTGGAAGCTTTGCTAGCACGTTGCTAGGTCTTCTTGTGATCAGGGAGTGTTCTTGAACTTTAATTCTTTCCTTTACATGTGGACATTGCAAAGATTAAGTGTGGGGGAGAAGTGCATGTATGCATTGGATATGTTTATGAGTTTTAGTTGAATATTTGCATGATTAGATGCTTTATTACACTTGTGAGTTGTTAGGAATTGAGGAATTATGAGAATTTTGAAAATTTTCCCCCGTTTTGAACTTTTTCTTTGAGGCTTGATGGTTGAATTGATGCTAGAGTGAGTTAGGAGATTTGAATTGAGGAAAATTGCATGAGATTGGATGACTTAGTGTGTTAGTATGTCCTCTTATTTTGAGCACTTTTGAACGTGATAATGTACTTTGCTTAGAAAGGTGAATTGATGATTTCCAAATGAGTCTATGAATTGATTAGGATACATTTTAGTCCTATTGAGGTGAAATTTTGAGTTGATGAAAGATTAAGGAAGTGAAGTAGGCATTCGTTGTCGGAGGATTTTAAGCCTTTCTTTTTAGCCGTTTTTCACTAAATAACACGATCTTATTGACCCCGCCAAGCCTAATTGTTGTGCACGATTTTTGTAGCCACATTATAAGCTAATTGCACAACATAAGTAGACCTACCTTGTTCATTTTTCACCAACGCTTGCTTGTTTGATTTTTATAATGAATATCTATCTTTGGATCCCTTTTGATTATTCTTGTGATTGAAGTTGAGATATATGTATGAACAAAAGAATGAAAGAAAGTTGTGAAAAAAAAAAAAAAAAAAAAAAAGAGAAAGAGCAAAGGAAAAGAAAAGAAAATTATGCAGAGTGTCAAATTGAGAGGTGGGATATAAATGTCTAAGTGTGTGGGAAATTAGTGTTCATGGCTAAAGAAGAGTGCTTTGTGAGTATAAAGATTGAACGATGTAAGCTTGGTAAGTGGTCACTTGATCCAAATTTTCATAACCTTACCCGAAGCCTACATTACAAGCTCGAAAGACCTACCGATCCCGAGTCTTGATTTAACTCCATTAGTGGAGATAGGTGCGAAGAGTGTATTCCGAAGTTGATGATTAGAACTTAGGAGGAAATTGTGAATTTGTCATTCTAGTCGTGTACATTGTTTCGTTCGAAATCACACACTACACAAGGGTATACTTTTCATACTATGTTTGATGATCTTGTATTATGAGTACTTGATTTGATTTGCTAGACTTGTTTAGGCGAAGGTGCGATGATTGCTTTGAGGTTGAGTTTTGATGGGGATGTGTTTTCTTTATTTTCGTATTCCTCGAGGACGAGCAATAGGCAAGTGTGGGGGAATTTGTTGAGTGTAGAATTCGTATGGATTTGAGCTTATATTAGAGTATATTTTTGTGTCGTTTGATGCGTTTATATGTTTATTTTGCTCCATTTAGGTGATTATTGAGTTGGAGATAAGAAACGGCGAACCAAGGCGAATTCACGCGTTTTTTGGAGGAAAAAGGAGTAACCCCCATTACCCCTTGGAAGAACAAATGTGTTAACCCCCGTTAACGGGTACAGGAGCATCACCCTTGGCGAAATACGGAGTAACACCCGTTACTCCCTGGCAGAAGGAAAGTGGTAACGCCCGTTACCACTTATAAAAGTGCTATTACAAGTTTAGGCTTGTAACGGGCGTTAACGAGAAGTGTGCATGAAATGGCAACGCCCGTTACCTAGGGCGGCGAGACAAATTTGGGAAGAGCTATTTAAGTGCGTTTTAGAGTCTTTTTGAGAGGGTTCTTCTTCAGTTGATAACCTAGCTTGGAGTAGAAAGACACAGAGCTTTGGAAAGAGTTTTGATAGAGTTTTGAGAAGACGAAAGGATCGAATTCTTCAAATAATTTCAGTTTTACGGTTTTATTTGTTGCTTTAATTATCAAACTAATTCCTTTAAGTCTGATTTTAATTAGTTTTCATGTTAGATTAGTTTTACCGGAGTTCTTGAATGTTTATGAATTGGTTCTTGAGACTTTGTTTAAATTTGATGAACATGAATTTCTTTAATGCAATTTACTTTAGTTTTATGAGTTTTGAGTTGATCATGAGTAGCTAAACCCCTAGGGCTAGGGGAGTGATGATGGATGTATGATATGTGTCTGATATGATGCTTGAACGATTTGTGCCAATTCTTAGTTTTGAAACTGGTTTAAATTGAATTGTGAAGGCCTGATCATCCTTAGCATAATCTAGAATTGCCTAATTATCGAGAGATCAATGGTAATTGAGATAGTTTCATAACTAGTAGGTTTAGGAATTCAAACAGATTTGGTTCTTGACCTATACAACAGTAGATCTTATTCCATGTCAAGCCGCTAGAATAGGAATTGCACTAGTCTTGGTCTTGTTGGTTTAATTAATACATTGATGATTGCGAGAGCAACGTCGAGCTTAATTGAATACACGGTTATACCTTGAGAGAGGATAATTCATATATAAGTGACTAGGTTGTAGAATTGCACTTCTCAAATGAGTATTGTATTGAATCATGAATGTATAAGTCATTGCTCCCCATCCTATTTAGTCTACTTAGTTTAATCCGTGTTAATTTCGTTACTCATGTTTTCTTAGAGTTAATTATTTCAATTTCGTTCTAGTAGATAGATAAACAACAACTTGAATTCGTTTGGTCTTTAGATTAGAAATAGATATTGAGTAGTGATTAATTTCCCTTCCCTGTGGGTACGATCCTATTATGCTACGCGTATATTAAGTGTACACTTGCACGATTGGTTTTAACTTAGTTAAATCTAAACAACACCACCTTCGAAAGCTTCTCGACTAAGGGGTTTAGTATGCGGATCTATCACGTTCTCTGCTGATGCGACCCTCTCAATTTGTACATCACCTAGTTTGATGATATCACGGATTAGGTGATACTTTCTCATAATGTGCTTGGTCCGTTGGTGAGATCTTGGTTCTCTTGCTTGAGCAACCGGCCCAGTGTTGTCACAAAACACAGTAATGGGGTCTTTCATGCTAGGAACGACATTCAATTCTTAAATGAAGTTTCTAATCCAAACGCCTTCGTTAGCTGCATCATTTGCAGCCAAGTATTCGGCCTCAGTGGTTGTTTGCTTGGAAGTTTTCCAAGTCACTTCTCCGCCGTTAAGGCAGAAAATGTATCCTTAAAATCATCTAAGTCAGATGCAAAGCTTACATCGCAGTATCCTCCGATTACTAGATCTTTCTGTCCTTCGTATACTAAGAACAAATCCTTGGTGCTTCATAAGTACTTTAGGATATTCTTCACAGCAGTCCAGTGACCTTCTCCAGGGTCTGATTGAAAACGGCTCGTTACACTAAGTGCATATGCCACATTCGGTCGTGTACTCAACATTGCATACATTATGCTACCTACTGCTGAGGCATAAGGCATATGAGTCATTCTTTCCTTCTCAAGGTTTGTCTTAGGGCACATCTTCTTAGAAAGACATGTTCCTACACTCATGGGAAGAACTTTGTTCTTTGCATTCTCCATTCTGAACCGTTTCAGTACTTTGTCTATGTACATCGATTGTGATAGTCCTATTAATCTCTTAGATCTATCCCTGTAGATCTTTATTCCGAAAATGTAGGACGCATCACCAAGATCTTTCATCTCGAATTAGTTCGATAACCAAGACTTGGTAACTTTCATGTCATCCTTCGAGTTCCCAATTAGAAGGATGTCATCAACATAAAGCACCAAGAATTGCACTGAAGTCTCCAATTCCTTTCTATACACGTAGGACTCATTCGAATTTTAAACGAAGCCAAACGCTTTGACCGCTTCATCAAAACGAATGTTCCAATTCCTAGAAGCCTGTTTCAATCCGTAGATTGATCTTTGGAGCTTGCAAACCTTTTGCTCACTCCCACTGAATGTGAAACCTATGGGTTGATCCATATAAATGTCTTTATCAATGTATCCATTGAGAAAGGCAGTTTTCATATCCATGTGCCATATTTCACAGTCATAATATACAGCTATCGCAAGCATGATCCGAATAGACTTTTGCATTGCAACCAGTGAGAAAGTTTCATCAAAGTCTACGTCGGGCCTTTGAGTGAAGCCTTTGGTAACAATCCTTGCCTTATAAGCTGCAATGTTTCCATCTACTCCGAGCATTCTCTTAAAGATCCATTTACAACCTACGGGTTTTACTCCATCAGGCAAATCAACCAAGGTCCAAACTTGGTTGGAGTACATGGAATCCATGTTGGACTTCATGGCTTGTTTCCACTGTTCAGAATCCGAGTCTGACAGTACCTCCTCAAATGTTAGAGGATCATTATCCTCTTGAGAGATTTTATGGAGAAAACCATACCATCTCTCAGGCTGTCTAGGAGTGCGTTCAGAACACCTTAGAGGAGTATTTTCACGTGTATCGAAGTTCGTGATTGGTTGTGGGATATCAGAATGGGACGTGTCTTCTGAATGTGGTGTGGGATTGTCTCAAATTTCTTTGAGTTCTGTGATATTGCCTTTCTTTTCTTCTAGGAATGGTTCCTCAAGAAAAGTTGCATTTCTTGAAACAAACACCTTTTATTCAGTTTGATCATAGAAGTAATATCCTATGGATTCCTTAGGATAGCCAACAAAGTAGCTTAAGTTAGAACGAACTTCTAACTTATCTCTCACTATCCTCTTCACGTAAGCAGGACACCCCCAAATTCTTAAGTAAGAATAACTAGGGATTTTATCATGCCACATTTCATAGGGCATTTTAGGGACTGACTTGGAAGGAACAAAATTCAAAATCTTGGCTGCACTTTCTAGAGCGTTACCCCAGAAAGAAGGTGGTAAGTCAGTGAAACTCATCATGGAACGAACCATATCAAGTAAGGTTCGATTCCTTCTCTCAGAAACTCCATTAAGCTTAGGAGTTCCTGGAGTAGTCCACTGAGAGATAATTCCATTATCTCTGAGATGATTAAGGAATTCTTCACTAAGATACTTGGCACCTCGATCAGATCGAAGTGTCTTGATCTTGTGATCAGTTTGGTTCTCAACCTCCTTTTGAAATTCTAAGAATTTCTCAAAAGCCTCAGATTTGCACTTCATTAAGTACACATAACCATAACGACTAAAGTCATCAGTAAAGGTTATGAAGTACTGATGATTGTTTCAAGTGCTTACACTAAGCGTTCCACAAACATCAGAATAAATCAAATCCAAGGTCTTTGTGGCTCGATCCACACTCCCTTTGAAAGGAGTTTTGGACATCTTTCCTTTGAGACAGGATTCGCAGGAAGTTAACTGTTTAAGGTTATTTTCAGAGAATGTCCCCAAGGTAGTTAGCTTGCTAATTCTGTTCTTGGAAATATGTCCTAATCTAGTGTGCCACTAAGATGCTGAGACTTCGTCATCTCTCTTATGTTTGGTTTCTCGTTGTATATTCAAAATATTAATGTTTTAAGTTAGATAAAGTTCATTGTTTAATGTACCAAGTTGTATTGAAAGATCGTTCTTTTAAGGAAAAAGTTGTCATTCTTAATATTAATTTTATAGCCTTTACGATCAAGTATTGGAACTGAAATTATATTACGAATAATGTCTGGTACATAAAGAACTTTATTTAAAACTAAAAAAGAATGACCTAACCGTTGAGCCATCCCCAATCTTCAAGACACATTCTCCTCCCTTCAGCTGCCGGACCTCACTTAGCATATGTACATCATTACAAATATGAGATCCACAATCGGTATTAAGTACCCAAGAGTTAGAATTAATAGAAAAATTTACTTCAACGAAAAACATACCTTTCTTTAGAGTAGCCTTGTACTCCTGGCAGTTTCTCCTCCAATGCCCCGGTTTGCCACAATGGAAGCAAACGTCCTCTTTTTTATCACGTTTTTTCTTTTGGGCTTTTCCCTTCGTGATGCCTCCATTGGGCCTAAGAAACTTCTTTTTCTTTGGGCTTTCTTGCGTTTGCCTTTGGAAGGCTTTGAAGAAGACGGAGCAGTGACCATCATAACCTTATTGTCCTTCTTGATCGTGCTTTCAGCAGTCACAAGCTGACTAATCAGCTCAGCTACACTAGCATTCGCGTGATTCATGTTGAAGTTAAGGACAAATGGGTTGAATGATGGTGGGGGCGAGGCTAGCAAACAAGTCCACCGAAAGCTCATCTCTAAGTGGCATGCCCATGGAAGCAAGTTTCTCAGTAAGAGCAAGAAACTTGAGTCCATACTCATGGACACCTGTACCCTCCCTCATTCTCAAATAGAACAATTCTTTTGAGGTGTTATACCTTGTAACATGCTCATGAAGGCGGTAAAGTAGCTCTAAGTGGTCGTAAATCTCCCAAGCGAATTCCATGGACTCATGTTATCTTTGCATGTCCGGAGATATATTAGCAAGCATGAGACAACGGGCTTGGAGATTACCATCCTTCCACTTCTGGATCGCATCCCACTCAGCCCGGGTCGGAGCTTCCCCTTCGGGACGGGCTCCACCTCGTAGAGAACATAAGTTCTCTTTTCGGAATCTAGAACAATTTTTAGATTCCTAAGCCAATCAGAACAGTTGGGACCAGTCAACTTGTTTGACTCGAGGATCGATACTAGAGGGTTTTTGGTTGCCATTGTTGGGAATAGTGCCCAAGAAAGCTGTTATGCTTTGGGACATTCCCTTTATCAAAGAAAATCTTTGAATAATATACGAATGATTATAATCACAGGTGAATACTTCTTATGTGCCAATACGTGTTTTGTGTGTTTCGTTGCTAAATTCGTTGCTATATATGAAAAAAAATAGCAACGGATTTTTCGTTCCTAAAATTAAATAATACAAAAAATAAATAAATTGGTATATATAGCGACGGAAATTTCGTTGATATTAAAATAAAAACCTAATAAAAAATAATATAATATTTATAAATATTTGCAATAAAAAATTCGTTGCTATATCGAAGGAAAATAATAATAATAAATATAAAAAATATTAGCAACGGAAGATCTGTTGCTATTTAGCAATGAATTTTTCGTTGCTATAGGGGAGAAAAAAAAGAAATAAATATAAAAAATATTAGCAATAGAAAATTCATTTCTATTTAGCAACGGATTTTTCGTTGCTATATGGAAGAAAAAAAAGAAATAAAAATAAAAATATTAGCAATAGAAAATCCGTTGTTATTTAGCAACGGATTTTTCATTGCTATATGGAAGAAAAAAAAATAAATATAAAAAATATTAGCAATTTAGCAACTGATTTTCCGTTGCTATATGGAAGAAAAAAAAATAAAAATAAATAAATATAAAAAATATTAGCAACAGAAAATCCGTTGCTATAAACAATTAATTAAAATATTGACAAAATATTTATAATTTAGCAACGGAAAATTCGTTGCTGTTGAAATAAAAAACTAATAAAAAATAATACATAATAAAAAATATTAGCGACGGAAAATCCGTTGCTATAAACATATGATTAAAAAAATTAATAAAATATTTATAATTTAGCAACGGATTTTTCGTTGCTATATGGAAAAAAAAGTAATAAAAATAAATGAATAATAAAAAATATTAGCAATGGAAAATTCGTTGCTATAAACAATTGATTAAAATATTGATAAAATATTTATAATTTAGCAATGGAAAATCTGTTGCTATAAATATTTAATTAAAAAATAATAGAATACTTATAATTTAGCAACGAAAAATTCGTTGCTATAAATAGTTGATTAAAAATTTAATAGAATATTTATAATTTAGCAACGAAAAATCTGTTGCTATTTAGATAGTAATTTCTTTATTTTAACCAAAAAATATTGATGTGGACCGAATTTTCCACATTATTTTATTTAATTAAATAGAAGAGTTAAAGAAAGAGAAGGGGGTTGAGAGAAGTGGGGGAGAAGAAGTCAGCAAGAGAGAACGTGCTGAAGTACATGCCCACGTGCCTAGAATCTTGGGAGGAGTGGTAATTGATTTTTTGAAAAGAATAAAAAGGGCATGAGAGAGAGAAGGAAGGAGATTCATGGAACATCGTCATATTCAACTTTGCAGAAAACCTAGCAGTTTCTAACTCTGAGAACTCCTTTGAGAAGAGCTTGGAGCAACCATTTTTATTATTCTTCCCTTTATTTATTTTCCACTACAGTTTCTATAGAATTACAGTATTTAGATTATCTCTGAGAGATTCATTGTACGCAGAAGTTATTTATTCTAGAAGGCCAGTTGTTTCAGAAGATTGAAGGATTATCAACAATCTATATTCCACTATTATTTTGTCGTTATAATTATTTTCTGTTCTTTTTCTTTGTTAATTATTCTAATACCTATTCTTTTGATTAATTATTTGAATTGCAGCTCGTTACAATCAAATTCCCCAAGAAATAAATTATTTTGGTGATTGTCAAATTTTTGGCAAACATAATTTGGCGCCGTCTATGGGAAAGCGATTAAATCGAGCGAAGGACGTGAGATTGTTCAAAGTTTTGATGGCATCCAGCACCGGATCTAATACCCCGGCCATGACCAACGCCGAAAGCACAACCGGTAATATGTCAAGTCAATTCCTCATCATAAATCTTCCTCCCACATCATCACTCCCCCCTAGGGGGAGTCGTACCATCAACCAAAAGGAACCAGTGAAGTGAAGAGCAGGAGGTGAGCAGCAGAAATCCGCTGCTCCCTCCAGGTGCAGGAGACTCCCTACCTGAAGGACCACACCCATCTGCTCCAACAGGCAGTCAGGAGAATAGTCAACTCTCTGTTGGAAGGCTGGAAGGGCTGCTGACTCAAACACCCTACTCTCAGCATATTATCAGGACCGTTGATACATCCGGAGGGCTAAGGGTAGAAGGCAGCTTCGTTGCAGGACAGTCATGTATCAGGAAAGAATGCACGTGGACCAGGAAGAAACCCATCGGGAAGAAGACCACCAGGAAGGAATGCCTCCAGACAGAACTACAACAGGAAGGACCAGCTACCAAGGGTGAAGGAGCAGAGAAGATATCTCTTACCAGAAAGATTCAAGCGACTCTTGCAAAACAAGGAAGTACAGAAGAAAGTGAGCTGGAGGAAGATCCCTAGGAGAGTAGAAACACTGAAACCTGTAGGAAAGCTGGGCCACAGCTAGGAAGTGTCCCTCAAAGTGGTGAAAATTGTAGGACGAGAAGCCCACAAGCTAGAAGAGACTGATGGAATAAGGTTACCTTAACCTTGAAATGCTCAAAACCTGGAAGGGTTTTTCTGCTGAGCAGGCAGACAACCTGTGCACCTGGAAAGCTAACAGAAAAGAAAGCATATCAGAAAAACTTCCAGGTCACGCCTCTTTTGTTTCTTTTGAACTTGACTATTATTTGCGAAAATACTTATGCTCAAAATTATGCGTGAACATGATTTGTGTGATTATGATTACGAAATTTTTTATGAGAATGAGAAAGAGCATGCAACGAGAACGTTGTATGCATTTTATTGTTCAAATTGACACTTGAGAGCAGGCACATGCAAAGCCTCCACGGCTACATCGTTAAAAGATCAAGCTTTAACGATACTTGAAAACCCCGTGTTGAAGGGGGCACACAAATAAGTCCCTCTTGGGAAGGCGGGTTGATTACGCAAATGCCTTGGGAAGAGCTAGAGGAAAAGCTCTTGGGAGTGATTCTCCCCCTGCTCCTACCAGATGGGTTGGCTGCCTAGCTGGAAGAAAGTAGTTGATGCTAGGGCCGGAGAGAATGCCCTCATCAGAGCGGGATCTGACAGTCTTTTACTATGAAGACTGTATCGAACCAGATACCCTTGCAATATGACATACATGTGCTGAAAAATCAAGTGTCCAAAACATTCATGAACGCTTGATGGAAATGAGCGAAAACAAAAATTCAATGGGCAGCTTAAAGGAACCGAGCTCAGCCTAGTAAACTAAATTAAAAAACAAATGCAAGAGAAAAATTTTAAAGTCTTTGCAGGTTCAAGAAATTCAAAGGAGCTTAAACCTCCTCTACTGTAGCACCCGGAACGCCAGGCACCACATCCCCCGCACTATGGCTCCAATCCACATATGAAATGGACTATCCATACATGAATCAAAGCTATAGCGAATGGGAGACAATAAAATGACTCAAGGCTAGGCGGGTACCCTCAATTTAAAACGACCAACAATCGAGTCAGAGTAATCAAGAGCGGAAGTAATAACATTCATTAGATACGTATAAGTACCATATTCACACTGTCAATACAATAGAGATAACAAGGCGATATACAAAATATCCCAAATAGCTATACATACAAAATGTGGGAATGAAGTGTGCTAGACCCAAATTTAAAGACCACATGACTCTAAATTCCCGCCTAGCACGCCCTGCAAAACACTGAAAAGTTGAGGTGTCAGTCCAACACGGACTGAGCGAGGGGCATAAATAAATATAAGCGCACATACATGCAAGTTATAACCTCGGGTAATAGTTTTGGAAAAACAATACAATCTAATAGGTTAAAAGAGATATTATCGCCCGAGATTACAACTAATCCAATTTCAATTCAATCAATTCAATACAATCAATAGTGGCCCGGCGAGTGGGGCAATTCTCCAACCTTACACCGACTGTGTACAATCAATCAATCAATTATTAGGTGATTAGGTGATCAAGCAATTCATTAATGTGCACAATTAGCAGTTTCAATAATGCCTTCTTCCTCCGGGTGATGGTGGGATTGCAAGGCCCCACCATCCAATCAATCTGGGCAGAGGGTACATGAATCCCTAAGCCCGGAACTCCTTCCCCGCCCTAATCTCCTAGGGGGTTCAGGGGTCATCCCAATTTGGTGAGGATAGCTCCCGAGTTACCCGTCAGCCCATGCTTTCCCGGTTGGCTCGAGTCACTACCCTCGGGCCCACAGTGCAATACAATACTCGCCCAATCAATCAATCAATCAATCAATTTCTTCAATAGTTCGATAAAACATTTGAAAACCAATCTCATTTGAAAACTATAAGTATAATATAGGTTTTGGCTTAAAACTTCACATAGGGTTGTACGGGTCCTATGTATCTAAAATTAAACCTCACCTGAACGACCCAAAATAAACCAAGGAAACAGCTCACGGGGCCTGCTCCTCGTCACCAGGAAGCTGGTCTGTACAAGAAAGACAATTGTCCGTGAAACACGACTCAAAATGTACCAAATATGACGAATGGCAAAATGCAACGAAACGACGGGAAAAATACAATGCACCATGAAAATATCACGTTTCGACATGTAATCAGTCATATAATAGCAATTAGGGGTCAAAGAAGCCGTCGGATCGAGGTGCGGAAAATGAAATTTTATGCAGTGAATTTGCACACATACTGGACTATGGGAACGGCCGTTCCGGCTTCCCTTTGAAAATGGGAAGGGCCGTTCCCAGGCCTGAAGAAAACGCGCCAGCGTTTTTAAAATAAAAAGCGTTTTGGCTGGGAAGGGCCGTTCCGGCTCACAGGCCAAAGTGGGAACGGCCGTTCCCAGTCTCGCTGGCCTAGTCTCAGCATCATGGGAACGGCCGTTCCAGTTTTGAACTGGGGCTGGGAATGGCCGTTCCCAGAATACGTGAGCAAAAGAATGCAGAGCAGAAACAGAGCAACCATGGCAATCACCACAAATAACCACAAAAATGGCTTCAAGCCAAGTTTAAATGTGAATCTAAGATGCAATAATTATGCTAACATGCATTTTGATCAATAACAATTCATAAAAACACTTGACTCCATGTTAGATCATCAATAATCCATCATTTGAAACCCCCACACTCATTCATGCTTCAAGTCCACAAAACTCAAGATATATGCATCAAACTTGAGCTTAATGATCACAAACATCTTTCCAACAATGAATACACAATTTACTCAAGCCTTTACAAAACCCCATATAACATATATTTTCAATAAAATCATTCAAGCTCCATAAATACCTCAAAAGAAAGAAATGGAAGAAGAGATGATGGAATGATGTTGATGATGCTTGTATGATCCCAAAACCCACAATTATTAACTTGAATGGTTGAAATCTTCCTCTCCTTCACAAGGGTTGCTCTTGGTTGAAGGTGGAAAAGAAAGAACAAGGTTTGAAATGTTTTGTATGAATGAGAAGCAATTGGTACGTGATGTTGCTGCTAAAGAGAAGGGAAAAGATGTCCAATTTGCAATTAAATCCCTTCACTTATTAAGTTAAGCAATTAAGTCCCAATCCAATTTTCAATGATCAATTAGGGCCAATGCAATTAGATCCCATATTCATGCAAATGAGCAATTAAGGACATAAAAGAAATGAATCACATTCGGGAAAAATAATTCACATTGCAATCACGTTCAATAAATCCGGAAGATATGATATGATATGAATTTTCAATAAAATATCAAGAATATAATTTTTATAAAATTATGTCATGATAGAAAAATGAATTAAATGATCAATTAATAATTAAATTACAACTCTCAAACGCACACGTGTCGTTCATACCTGAATTGCCGAAGCTGGGGCGTTACAATCCTCCCTCCTTATAAGAATCTGGTCCCCAGATTCACTGATCGGAAGGGAACAACTCTGGATGGAACCGTCTCATTTTGTCTTCGGTCTCCCACGTGGCTTCTTCGGTCTTATCACTTCTCCAAAGAACCTTAACCATGGGGATCCTCCGGTTTCTTAATTCCTGAAACTTCTTATCCAATATCTTAACAGGTTTCTGAACAAAGGTAAGACTCGGTTCCAATTCCACTTCTTCAACAGGAATGATCTCGGTTTCATCGGGGTAGTATTTCCTCAGCTGAGACACGTGAAATACATTATGAATCCCCGTGAGGCTCGGTGGTAAGTCCAATCTGTAAGCAACTTCTCCAATTCTTTCCAAAATCTCATAAGGACCTAAATAACGAGGCTTAAGTTTACCTCCTTTCCCAATCCGAGCAAATCCTTTACGTGGAGATGCCTTCAAGAATACCCGGTCTCCAACCTCAAACTCGAGATCCCTTCTGCGTAGCTCTTCTGTCTGTCCTGAGCTGATTTCATCCGTTGTTTTATTAGTTGGACTTTCTCAATCATAGCTTCAACGGCCTTGGAAGGTTTTTCCAATTTCTCACCTTTCTTAACACCTTCCTGCTTAGTCCATTTCCACTCTTCCAAATCAAAGAACAACGGAGAACGACACTTCCGTCCATAAAGTAGCTCATACGGTGCCATTCCAATCGAAGCCTGAAAACTGTTGTTGTACGTGAACTCAATCAAAGGTAGCTGATCATGCCAAGAAGACTGAAAATCCAAAGAACAAGCTTGTAGCAAATCCTCGAGATACCTTATTAATCTCTCGGACTGGCCATCTGTCTGCGGATGAAAAGCTGTACTAAACTGAAGCTTCGTACCCAAAACCTCTTGCAATTCACACCACAACCTCGAAGTGAACCGTGGATCTCTGTCTGAAACGATACTAATCGGAATCCCGTGAAGTCTAACAATCTCCCGGTTATAAAGCTCAGCTAGCTTGCGAATCTTATACGACATCCGAACCAGTAGAAAATGTGCAGACTTCATCAAACGGTCCACAATCACCCAAATCCCATCAAATCCACCTTTCACCTTAGGTAATCCGGACACGAAATCCATCGTCACCTATTCCCACTTCCACTCAGGAATAGGTAACGGCTGAAGAAGACCTCCCGGTTTCTGATGCTCGGCTTTCACTTTCTGACAAGTGAGACAATGCTTCACAAACTCGGCCACATCTTTCTTCAATCCACGCCACCAATAATATTGCCTTAAATCCTTATACATCTTGTTTCCTCCGGGGTGGATAGAATAAGCCGATCTGTGAGCTTCCTCGAGCAATACCCGTTTCAACTCTTCGGGTACAACTACTCGGTTCTTGAAACGAAGAAGACCGGTTTCATCGAACCCGAATGGACACTTTGGATCAGCTCTTGCCTTAGCTACCAATCTCTGAACTTCCAAATCTGTACTTTGAGCCTCAAACAACTTGTGCTTCAATTCTGGATGGACCGAAATATTAGAAACTCGAGCCTTTAAAACAATTGGCTCGATTCCACTACTTTCACCCACTTCCAAGCTCGACACACTAGCCTTCCTACTAAGTGCATCGGCGACCACGTTGGCTTTGCCGGGATGGTACTTGATCGTGCAATCATAATCTTCCAACCCCGTTGCCTCATATTTAAATCCTTCTGAGTGAATAAATACTGGAGGCTTTTGTGGTCGGTGAAAATCTCGAAAGACACTCCGTACAAGTAATGTCTCCACTTCCCAAGTGCAAAGACTACGGCAGCAAGCTCAAGATCATGTGTCGGATAATTCTTTTCATGCTCTTTCAACTTTCGTGATGCATAAGCAATTACCTTACCCTTCTGAGTCAACACACATCCCAAACCTTCCTTAGAAGCATCCGTATAAACAGCATATCCTTCAGAACCCTCAGGAAGGGCTAACACTGGAGCAGACACTAATTTCTCCTTCAAGAAAGTGAAACTCTTCTCACAATCTTCATTCCAATTGAATTTCACATTCTTCTTCGTCAACCGGGTTAAAGGAGCTGCTAACTTGGAGAAATCCTTAACAAA
This sequence comes from Lantana camara, assembly GCA_037501455.1. Classification (NCBI taxonomy): domain Eukaryota; kingdom Viridiplantae; phylum Streptophyta; class Magnoliopsida; order Lamiales; family Verbenaceae; genus Lantana; species Lantana camara. The sequence goes on along the minus strand of CM074857.1, from coordinate 91,661,134 downwards.
CCTCCGGTAATAACCTGCCAATCCCAAGAAACTCCTAATCTCAGAGGCATTCCTAGGTTTCTCCCACTTCAAAACCGACTCAATCTTGGAAGGATCGACTTCCAACCCGTTGCCCGAAATCACGTGACCCAAGAATGACACCCTGTCAATCCAGAACTCACACTTGCTAAACTTGGCAAACAACTGATGCTCCTTCAAAGTCCTTAATACCAACTGGAGGTGTCTTGCATGCTCCTCGGCAGACTTCGAGAAAACCAGGATATCATCAATAAAAATGACCACGAACTTATCCAGAAAAGGCCTGAAGATCCTGTGCATCATATCCATAAAAGCTGCTGGGGCATTAGTCAACCCAAATGGCATCACAACAAACTCATAATGCCCGTACCGAGTGTTAAATCCTGTCTTAGAAATATCCCCTGCTCGGATACGCAGCTGGTAGTATCCTTGTCTCAAGTCCAGTTTCAAATAGACTTTCGATCCCTGAAGTATGTCAAACAACTCCTCGATGTGTAGAAGAGGATACTTGTTCTTGATCGTCATCCGGTTCAACTCTCTATAGTCTATGCACATTCTCAAGGTTCCGTCCTTCTTCTTTACAAACAAAACCGGTGCACCCCAAGGAGAAGAACTCGGTCTAATGTACCCAATCTCCAACAACGCATCAAGTTGAGTCTTCAACTCTTTCAACTCGGCCGGAGCCATACGATACGGAGTCTTGGAGTACGGCTCTGCGTTAGGGTACAAGTCGATCACAAACTCAATTTCCCGTTCTGGAGGTAAGGAATCCAATTCCTCAGGAAAAACCTCGGGAAATTCCTTCACTACTTCCGTTTCTTCCAGCTTACTTTGATCCTTGGGTTTATTGAGAATATAAGCAATGAAACCCGTGGCTCCCTCTCGAACCAACTTATGAGCTTCAGAAAAAGAAAGTAGCGGTACAGTCTTGGAACTCCAACCTACTACCAAATCTGATCCCAACTGAACCTTCTTCGCTCTACAATCAACTGTGGCAGAATGTCTGTACAACCAATCCATGCCCAAAATAGATCCATAGCAAGTCATCGGCAGCTCAATAAAATCTGACAAGAAAACCCGACCCTCGATGCTCACCGGAACCTCTCTGAACACCCGATCGGATTTTAAACTACCACCAAAAGGAGTACTAACCACATAACATGTAGAAGAACGAGAAACAGGCAAAGGCAAAGAAACAGATATAGCACTCGAAAGAAAGGAGTGAGTAGCTCCCGGATCAAACAAGGTATGAATGTTCGTGCCATGTATGCAAATGGTACCTTCAACTACCGCGGCTGGATCAATATCAGCATCCGGCTGCTCACCATCCAAAGCATAAGCACGAGCCCTAATCAGTGGTCTCGGTGCCCCCGGTGGTGGTATCCTGCGATCCGGACAACCATCTACAAAATGCTCATCGCTCCCATAAAGTAAACATAAACCCAAACGCCTCCTGCAGTTATCATAGATGTGTGTCCTCTGTCCGCAGAAGGTGCAATAAGGTCTCACGGGAGGTGGTGGCAAAGCTGGAGCAACTGGAGCAACTGGAGCTCGAATCACTGGCCCTGCTGGTCGGGGCTTCTTCCCTGAGCCCTGTGGAGCTGGTGGTGGAGAAGAATAAACCATCGACCTCTTGCCTGAAGCAGAACCCGAGCCAGAACCCTTATACCCTGATCCGGCACCTCTGGAACCCGATCCAGAACCTCTGAATCCCGATCCTGACCCTGAGCCCGAACCTGAACCTGAACGGTAGGTAGACCGCCTCGCATTCACTGAATCCTCAACCAATAGAGCCTTCTTGGTAGCCTTCACCCAGGTGCTCGTGTTGACCGCCTCAATCGCTACCTGAATATCCGGTCTAAGGCCCTGAACAAACTGCATCGCCTTATGGAAATCATCACTCGCTATATTAGGGGCATAGCGGGACAACCTCTCAAACTCGGCGATGTACTCTGAGACCGACCTGTTTCCTTGCTTCAACTCGGTAAATTCCTTCAATCTCCTAGTGCGAGAAGATGGAGGAATGAACTTGTTCTGGAATTCTCTGACAAACACTTCCCAACTCACTTCCTCACCTGCAGCATCTAACACAATCCGGGCACTCTCCCACCAAGAGTAGGCCTCACCCTGAATCAAAGAAATAGTACAACGGGCCTTCTCCCTGGACTCACACGGGATAAGCTCCCATATCCTCTCAATCTCTTTCAGCCACTGCTCGGCCTGAATATCATTTCCTTTGTAAAACTTGGGAGGATGCTGGTTCTGAAACTCCCAGAAAACAGCTGAAATCTGGCCTCCAGGCTGTGGTGGTGCAACTGGTGGTGGTGGAGGAACATAATCCCGGACTCTCTGATCAATAAGACCCACCACTGCGTTCATAAAGTCCTGTGGCTGAGCCTGAGGAGGTGGAGGAGGAGGTGGTGATCTCTCCCTGCGATGATGTCGATGATGTCGATGTCTAGGAGAACGATCACAGTGATGTCTATCGCGAGCCATCCTGAAATCAAGTCTCTATTATGCATGTTCGATTAGTCAATGCCAATGTGTGCAAATAATTCAAAATTGCACATAAGTTCAAAACTCAACAAGTCATCCCAATTCAAGTAAGTCAAGTAGATTCAAGTATCAAATAACGATGCAAGACTCTCAAATTGACACTTAGTTCCTATGCCGTGCGACCTAGATTCACAAGACACGACACTAGAGACCCGGTTTTGCAACCGGGCTCTGATACCACCGTAGGATGTAGCACCCGGAACGCCAGGCACCACATCCCCCGCACTATGGCTCCAATCCACATATGAAATGGACTATCCATACATGAATCAAAGCTATAGCGAACGGGAGACAATAAAATGACTCAAGGCTAGGTGGGTACCCTCAATTTAAAACGACCAACAATCGAGTCAGAGTAATCAAGAGCGGAAGCAATAACATTCATTAGATACGTATAAGTACCATATTCACACTGTCAATACAATAGAGATAACAAGGCGATATACAAAATATCCCAAATAGCTATACATACAAAATGTGGGAATGAAGTGTGCTAGACCCAAATTTAAAGACCACATGACTCTAAATTCCCGCCTAGCACGCCCTGCAAAACACTGAAAAGTTGAGGTGTCAGTCCAACACGGACTGAGCGAGGGGCATAAATAAATATAAGCGCACATACATGCAAGTTATAACCTCGGGTAATAGTTTTGGAAAAACAATACAATCTAATAGGTTAAAAGAGATATTATCGCCTGAGATTACAACTAATCCAATTTCAATTCAATCAATTCAATACAATCAATAGTGGCCCGGCGAGTGGGGCAATTCTCCAACCTTACACCGACTGTGTACAATCAATCAATCAATTATTAGGTGATTAGGTGATCAAGCAATTCATTAATGTGCACAATTAGCAGTTTCAATAACGCCTTCTTCCTCCGGGTGATGGTGGGATTGCAAGGCCCCACCATCCAATCAATCTGGGCAGAGGGTACATGAATCCTTAAGCCCGGAACTCCTTCCCCGCCCTAATCTCCTAGGGGGTTCAGGGGTCATCCCAATTTGGTGAGGATAGCTCCCGAGTTACCCGTCAGCCCATGCTTTCCCGGTTGGCTCGAGTTACTACCCTCGGGCCCACAGTGCAATACAATACTCGCCCAATCAATCAATCAATCAATCAATTTCTTCAATAGTTCGATAAAACATTTGAAAACCAATCTCATTTGAAAACTATAAGTATAATATAGGTTTTGGCTTAAAACTTCACATAGGGTTGTACGGGTCCTATGTATCTAAAATTAAACCTCACCTGAACGACCCAAAATAAACCAAGGAAACAGCTCACGGGGCCTGCTCCTCGTCACCAGGAAGCTGGTTTGTGCAAGCAAGACAATTGTCCGTGAAACACGACTCAAAATGTACCAAATATGATGAACTGGCAAAATGTAACGAAACGACGGGAAAAATACAATGCACCATGAAAATATCACGTTTCGACATGTAATCAGTCATATAATAGCAATTAGGGGTCAAAGAAGCCGTCGGATCGAGGTGCGGAAAATGAAATTTTATGCAGTGAATTTGCACACATACTGGACTATGGGAACGGCCGTTCCGGCTTCCCTTTGAAAATGGGAAGGGCCGTTCCCAGGCCTGAAGAAAACGCGCCAGCGTTTTTAAAATAAAAAGCGTTTTGGCTGGGAAGGGCCGTTCCGGCTCACAGGCCAAAGTGGGAACGACCGTTCCCAGTCTCGCTGGCCTAGTCTCAGCATCATGGGAACGGCCGTTCCAGTTTTGAACTGGGGCTGGGAATGGCCGTTCCCAGAATACGTGAGCAAAAGAATGCAGAGCAGAAACAGAGCAACCATGGCAATCACCACAAATAACCACAAAAATGGCTTCAAGCCAAGTTTAAATGTGAATCTAAGATGCAATAATTATGCTAACATGCATTTTGATCAATAACAATTCATAAAAACACTTGACTCCATGTTAGATCATCAATAATCCATCATTTGAAACCCCCACACTCATTCATGCTTCAAGTCCACAAAACTCAAGATATATGCATCAAACTTGAGCTTAATGATCACAAACATCTTTCCAACAATGAATACACAATTTACTCAAGCCTTTACAAAACCCCATATAACATATATTTTCAATAAAATCATTCAAGCTCCATAAATACCTCAAAAGAAAGAAATGGAAGAAGAGATGATGGAATGATGTTGATGATGCTTGTATGATCCCAAAACCCACAATTATTAACTTGAATGGTTGAAATCTTCCTCTCCTTCACAAGGATTGCTCTCGGTTGAAGGTGGAAAAGAAAGAACAAGGTTTGAAATGTTTTGTATGAATGAGAAGCAATTGGTACGTGATGTTGCTGCTAAAGAGAAGGGAAAAGATGTCCAATTTGCAATTAAATCCCTTCACTTATTAAGTTAAGCAATTAAGTCCCAATCCAATTTTCAATGATCAATTAGGGCCAATGCAATTAGATCCCATATTCATGCAAATGAGCAATTAAGGACATAAAAGAAATGAATCACATTCGGGAAAAATAATTCACATTGCAATCACATTCAATAAATCCGGAAGATATGATATGATATGAATTTTCAATAAAATATCAAGAATATAATTTTTATAAAATTATGTCATGATAGAAAAATGAATTAAATGATCAATTAATAATTAAATTACAACTCTCAAACGCACACGTGTCGTTCATACCTGAATTGCCGAAGCTGGGGCGTTACATCTACGTTGCTGACTTTGCTGGAAGATTAGCTGCTCCGGCAGACAGAAATGAGTGCTAGCTGAAAAAGTACTAGCAGGGGAGAGTCGAACCTTCTGCTTACAGCTATCCAGCTTTATCCCGGCAGCTGCCCAACCTGGCCGTAATACTTGTTGCTGAACGTGGAAGCCTCCACCTGGAGGGTACATTCGGATAGTAGCGGGAAATTTCACAAGAAGCTCAACAGGAGGCAGTTCCTGCTGCTAATCTCAACCTCCTGCTACTGCGCCGCTGATCTCAACGTCCTGCTACTGCGCTGCTGATCTCAACCTCCTGCTACTGAGTGGCTAATCTCAACATCTTGCTACCAAATCACTGATCTCAACATCCTGCAGCCGAGTTGCTGATCTCAACTTGCTGCCGATTTCAAGCACAAATGCTCCTTGGAGAATACGAGGAGGAAAGCAACGACGTCAACATACCAACAAGTTGGAAAGAAAAAATTGAAGTCAATACCAATTAAAGCAGGAGAGGGAAGCAGACAAGCATCATGCTCAACAAAGAATCAAAGGATGGCCCAGCAAAACTCACAATACAGAAAGACAACTTCAAATATATTTTCATCACAAAGGGATAAATTCAAGGTTTCTTTACTACAAAAAAGCAACAACTCAGTGCAATACTCAAAAGCAATTACAAGTGAAAGAAATTAGAAGAGAAAGCTGCGATCTTCTCAAGAAGCTGGAAATATATTGCACACCCGCAAATCCCATCACAACAGCAACAGCAAGCCGTGCACCAACCTGCCATCAAAACAACAATTCAACATTAATGTCCCAAAAGTAGATACGAGCGCGAAGATAAACTGCAGAAAAAGCTATAAGATTCACCTCTAGGAAGCTGAAAGAACACCATCAATTCAACAGCAATCACCGATTCATCAACTCCATCAATTCAGCCACGAGCAACTACACTAACATATCACTATGCAAGCAAGAAAGCCGAATTTCATATTCTTTTCAACCAAGATAAACAACAAGAAACAATCCAAATCTGCAACAAAAAGTTCATTTTTCATGGAGGAAGAAAGGTCAAATCAAAACAGAAAGATTAGATATTTCACGGTGGGGGTGTGGTCCAGGAACAAGCCTAGCAGCAGCTGGTGTCGCCCCAACCGGCCATGAGACGAATCCGACCCGGCGACTTTAAGCACCACTTTTATCCAAACCCATAAATAAAAGTGGAAGAGAAAAGATAACAAAAAAAAAAAAAAAAAGGAAGAAGGGAGAAGCCTTACCGATGCGGTAGTGGTGAATGGCGGTGCTACGACCATAGCCAACAACGGAGAGACGGCGTGGATGCGGACGAGATAATTTTCAGCAGCAAGCCTGCGAAAGAGGCGAGAAATTGCATCATTGAAAAAAAAAAACAAACAACCAAGAAGAAAATAGAAGAATATGGATGAAAATAGGAAGTGCCGGTGAGACAGCGGCGGTACGCCGAGGAAGTAGTGGTGACACTGTCCGCAACACGGTGGCTGTTGACGCCGGAAATGGGGCCGCAGGGCCAGATCTGGGCCAGCAACTCCTGACGCACACGAACAAGTTCCATGTTAGATACTTTTCGAAGAAAATTACAAAAAGATAGGAGAACTCCCACTCGCCCAACGGCGGTTGCAGAAATACGACAGGATGGTGACGCTGCGGCGAAGGGGCGCCGTTGCAAAGAAGCAAGAGGTCAGATCTACAAAGCAGACCGTATTCCTTCAAAAAGCCAGAGCTAACAAAAATAAGGGAGAAGGAAAATAAACAAAAGAGGAAGGAAGATGCCTTACTTATGTAGCGGTGACCGACGAGATCCGTCGAAACGCGGCGATAAGGCGACAGAAACGGTTCTGGCATGGCATAGCAGCGTCTTGGGCCTGGTGCAGCTAGTTTTCAACATGAAATTGAAAGAAGAGAGAGGAGAAATACAAGTGACAGCATGGAGATGAAGGAAGGAAGAACACCGGCAACGTAACGCTAGCGATGAGGGTGGATTTTGAAAAAGGGGAAGAAAAGGGTGAAGCCCCTTTGGTTCCTTACTATGTTTTAAAACCCGGACCGGACGTCAAACCAGGAAGCTTACTGGTTACTGGTTTTACTGGTTCGACCGATTAGACCACCGGTCGAACCGGTGTAACGTCATAATTACATAATAATTATTTTATTATATATTTAAGTATAATATTAAAAATATTAATTAAAACTAAGTTAATCTATATATCTCTTTTGGGCTTTTGTCTGGGCCCAATGTAATTTGCCCTAATTAAATGAATAAACAGCACACCACACTAGCGCAGCCTTCAAAAAAGTGAAAAAAAGGAGACTTCTTCTTCCCACATAGGCATCGCGGCGGCATCGGTATATTTTCTGGGCGCCACCACCTTTAGAAGTTGTTTACCGCCGGCAGCTCCTCACCACATCTGGAAGCTGTGCATCTCCGCCACCTTTCCACCACTTCTCTCGATCGCCTATGGAAGTTCTCCACCACCTCTGAAAGCTCTCCTTCTCTTAATCACTGTTGACACGTCGCGACTGAGTATTTTTTATAATTGTTTGGTCGGAAATTAGTTAATTGTTCTGGGTTATTGCCGATTCAAGTTCTTCAACCCCCAAAATGGTCGATTTTTTTGGATTTTTTCCCTTTTTTTTTTCACATAATAACCGGCCCAAACGGTCCGGTTAGCTTACCGGTTTTTGACCGGTTTTCACCGGTTCCAACTGGTCCGACCAAGCACTGGTTTTTGGAGGTAGTCCGGACCGAACAGGAGGCCGGTCATCGGTTGAACCGGTCCGACCGGTTGGTCCGGTCCGGGTTTTAAAACATAGGTTCCTTACCGAAAAGTGAGAGCAGCTGTTTTGTTGAAAAAGCAAAGGAAAAAAATGCAGCTTGATTTCGAGTTAGACTAAGAAACAAATCATACGTGGTGAAATTCAATAACTCTCGGTGACATCCCTTCTTTTCCCTTAGCTTATATTTCATTTCTTTTTTATTATTATGAAATTTCTTAAGTATAAGGATAATCTTGATTTAATTGACAAGAGCTTCGGAATTAGCTCTCCATATAATTATCATAGCTAATTCAAAGAAAATTATTTCGATAATCTTTAAGTAACTATCATGGCAATTTTGTTTCTTAATCTTCAGGGAATTCTCTTATTCGTATTAAGATAGACCTATTCTCTTTGATAATTCATAGAGTAATTATATCCAGGATTTAAGATATATTCATTGCTTGAAAATGCAATTACATCTCATGAAATCCTTTGCGGTAACTAGGTTTGCCAAAATTTTGGAGAAAGAGAAATATTTGCAGATATTCTGAGAAATGCTGCTGGAAAAGATTGCGTGGCCTAAAGAAAATAAAAGCGGAAGAAGCAAGGCCCTAAACGATTTGGGACTTTTCAAACATTCGGTGACATCGTTCCCTTTTCTTTTAATTTCCTTATATTTCTTTGAATTTACGGATTATGATCTCACAAAGGTGCTCTTGTGACTGCTAATTATCTTAACTAATGAAAAGAAGAGGAATTATTTTATGCAAAGATTTGCTGGAGAAGCTTACCTTGAGTGGAAGGAGTGTCTGGATAAATGTGCTAGAGGAAATGAGAAAGGGATTTGGAATGAATTAGTGGAGAAGTCAAGCCTAAATGAGATGAGGCTCTTCAGCACAGCATACGGGTGATATCATGTCTTCTTATTTAAATTTCTATGTCTCTCTAAAGCTACGTGTTATAATCCCAAAAAGAAAAAAAAGAGAATGGATAATCTAATTAAGTTAATGATTTCTCCAGATTCTACGTGCTATCATAATAAGTGGAAAGAATTGTTTCAATAATTGGAGAAAATTGTCCTTAAATTCTAAAAGAATTGGGATAATATTTTGTTAAGAATTATGTTGGATTTGTAGCACCCCAAGCGGTGGGGCACCACACCCCCGCACTATGACCCGACACGTGTACGAAATGGAAAGTCCGCACACGCACCAAGTCACAGCGAACGGGTGACAAATAAAGACCAATCTAAGCTAGACGGTACCTAAACCCTGTACAAGCGCAAATATGCAAGACCTGAATGCGGAAGCGATACAAAATATGAATTCTCAAAAACCTTAATCAGCAATCATAATTCATATATTTCAAAAAGTAACTCAACATCAATTAAACGGGTTCAACTGTCCTAGAAACCTGTCCCGATCAAACATATAATCAAAACGGGTTCATCTAAACCGAGCACCTGTCCTAACCTGTCTCGAAATTCATACATCCAAATCATAAGTACCAACCTGCATAATATATACATATCATATACATACTTTCTTTCACAAACAAAACAAGGTATTTAACAAATCAAACAGACCGACACAGACTCGACAGACCCGACTCAAAGCCGCCTAGCTCAAACCTGCAAGAACTGAAAAGTGGAAAAGAAGGGGGAGGGTCAGTCTCTAGAAGACTGAGCGAGCAGGAGCGATAAATATATATAAAAACATGCACATGCAAGTCATAAATCCCGAGCAAGGTTTTATTCAAAGGTAGTTCCCACGAAGGGCAACAAACTAACTAAGCAGTGCTCGGACTTTACAACTAATTCATATTAAATTCATTAAGTTCATAAATCATACATAATCAATAAGGCTCGGCGAGTGAGCGTGCACAATCTCCAACCAAACTCCGACCGTGTACGACAAATATCATTAATACCTTAAATTGGTGGTCATGCAATATATCATAATACACACAGATCATATATCATAACATAAAACATAGTCGTTTGGGCAATCTGTGTCCTGGCCTTCCCGCACGGTGCATATCAATCATAACATACTCATAATCATAAAATAAGTTCCAACCTTCTTCCTCCGGGTGGTGGACGGGTTAGCAAGACCCGACCACCTCATACATAGACCAATGGGGTTTCATGACTCCCCCAAGGGTACTCAGCTCCCATTCCCCGCTAAACCTCTTAGTGAGGGCCGGTATCACCGTACATATGGTGGGTGTAGCGCCCCTATACACTACAACCCCGCACCAAAGTATCTCCCGAGTGGATGTGAGACCTAGTACCCGAGAAACACTCCGGCGAACGGACAGTGCTATACAATATCAGAGTATTGGAACACTGCAGCGGAAATCTTATAATTTTCAAACTTTCAAAACTATGATAGGGGAAATGCAATAAATAAGCCAGTAATGGCGTAGTATAGGTATCAAAAGTAGTGACCATGCCGTGATAGATAATTACAAGCTCGGAAGCATAACTTATTCTAAAGAACCTTGACTATCATGCTAACAAGAAGACACACTAGGCTTCAAGATACCTTCTAGTAAGCGCCCGTTAAACCTGAAACCATGAGTTACAAAGTGCGAGGGTTAGTCAAAGTGACTAAGTGAGGGGGTAGTTGGGACTACATATATACGTATAGGTATATTTGAAAAGTGTTTGACTATAAAAGTTGGAGTTTGATACTATTAATAAAATAATATATTAATAGTGATATATCGGAAATCAATAAAATAATAATAAATACAAATATTTGGTTCATATTTATTTTGAGAAAAAGGGGAATAAGGGGACTGGGTATCAGATTCTTGAAAATATGAACCATACGATAATAAAGTATTAGTGCCCTGCAAGTAGGCGTTCTCCATCCTTTACTCCTTAAACATAATGAAATCAGAAATAACAGAATCAATCCAGCCTTTTTTCCTCCATGATCTGTCGGGAGCAACCCCTCGAGATCCAGATACAGACAGAGGGAGGGACGTACCTTTCCCGTCACTTAATGTGGAATAACTAACCTCCAGTTAAACCATCATTAAGATCAGATTTGGCGGCAGGTATAGTAATAGACGATGGCCCTTGCCACCCGGCTATTAGTTCTACCATACCACCGGGCCCAACAGATACAGATACAGATACAGATCTTGCATTTTATATACAGAATAGAGTTACATCATATCAATACTCGCCAAAATGGACTTGAGTATGATATGTTTGTAACTTATACTTGAACAAGGATTTTGTTTTATATAATAGGATAATAGATATCCTTATATCAGATATTTCCCAGAAAGGGGATAATACTATAATTAGGGAAAATAAGACTGAATCCTTATTAGGATAAATAATAAAATATTTTATATGTAGACTCATGATCCCAGTTGAAAATATTTTAACCTCACCTGCTACGATACAGAATCAAGTAAGGTATTCGGGGTTCCACTGTCCAGACCTAGTTCCTGAAAGTAGTGAACTACTACGGACTTAGAGAACTAGGTTCTTTCTATACTAATGCGACACATGAATGAGTACAATTAAGGCATATTGTAACATGGAGTAACAGTAAGGTACAAGAAATTCGGTAATCTAGAATTGAAATATTATTATAAAACACACTGATACCAAAGTCATACAACCGAATTAACCAAGAAATTCTTATTCAATTTATAAATCCAAATTAAGGTTTATTTTTAATAAAGGTGAACCCGATTTTGAAAACGTTATTTAATCCCCGATTTTGAAATCGTTAGACAAAAGTCCTTTCTTAAATAAAACCAAATTTTATTTTATATTAATTCTTGAAATTACTACATGATATTATTGGTCAAAATTCATATTTAAAGTCAAAAGTCAAAGTTACTATTGAAAAACGGTTACTATTTAAACATAGGGGATTAAATACTTTTAAACATAAAATCAAACACACACTTACACACACTAGCACACGGTACACACATATTTCAAGAACATTAAGAACATGTTCTTTATCATGTTTGAATATCCATAAGATGTTCTAGGCATTCTTGATCAAATTCATAGTCATAACATAAGATTAAAGAATAAATGAGCATAATATATAAACTTTTCATGAAATATGATTCATAAATAAATTCCTAAACATGAATTTATTCATATCTTCAAGTATTCATAAAATGTTCTACACATGCTTGATTATATTCATATTCATAACATAAGATTTGAAGCATAATATAGCAAAATATATAAACTTTCTATGAAAAATAATTCTAAATAAATTATTCTAGGCATGAATTTAATCAAACAAGATCATAATCATTTAAATACATACTCACAATATATCATATCATAATTCATGCAGTTAATTAAATAAAATTCCATAATGTGCACACATTGTATTTAACTAACAATTATGCACATATTTCATAAAATAAAATTCCTAAAGCATAATTTAATTAATCCTAGACATGCTACTATTATTATTATACTAAGAACATAATATAAAGCATGAAATAATAGAAGAAAAACTCACCTTGTAGAGAGAGGGAGAGAGTGGCGTGAGCTAGGGGAGAGAAGAGAGTGATTTTGTGTGTTGAATTGTGAGGTATAAATGAGGCTTGAGGGGGTATTTATAGGTAGTCATGAGGGGTCTCTAAGCAATAAATGAAAGTTTATGGAAGATGTGGATGTCTCCTAATTCATACAAATGCTTGGTGATTAATTAGGAGATGTGGTTAAATTATATTATGAACAAATGCTAGGTAATTAGTTAGAAAATGTGGACAAATTATGTTCATTTAATTAATCCTTCTAGAAGAGCATGAGGTCATGGATGATGTCATCTTGAAATAGAAATAAATGTAAAATTTATTCAAGAGTCGAGAGGTAAAATCTTGAAGTAGTGAATTAATGAAAGATCGAGTGAAAAACGAGCTTCGTTTTGATTATAATTGTGAAATATTTGGACTTTTCGTTCATAAGTTATGAATAATAAAGATGATGAAAATCATAGGAAAATTATATAAACGAAGCTATGATAAGGTTTAGAGTTTGGAAAAATCACTATATTGTAGAGAAAAATTCAAGGATCGTTTTAAGTATAATTTCGACTCTCGAATAAAGGCTAATCGTTTAAAATAAAATGGTGATTTTTAGAAAGGAAAATATTTATAAAATATGTTATGGTGAAATCGAGTTTTTGGTAAATGCATGAAAATTCATAAAATAATTTAAGGATCGTTTTAGTTATAATTTTGGATATCAAAAGGTAGATGAGTAGGGATTTATTGATGATCGAATTATAAGCTAGGGTTTTTGTCGGTTTTTGATACTACGGGAGTTAGGATGGGAATTATGATTTACGGAGAGTATCACGATCCTCGAAATAATGTGAGGATTCTTTTGGTTAAAATATTCGGTAGTGAAAGTGTTTCGGGAAATGTAGGAATATTTTTGAGCTGTAGGGGTATTTTTGTAATTTTCAACTTGCCCCTGTTTCGGGCTGTTACAATCCTTCCCCCTTAAAAAGAATCTGTCCTCAGATTCTCCTCATGTTTCATAATAACTTAAAGTAATGTTTGTATCCGCTATCCATGATAAGCAGGTTTCCAAAAGAGAACTTACTTTTAAACAAATAAGGCAATTGTTCAAGTAAGAAATTTGAATGCGCACATAAGTGATGCAATGAATGCATGGCGCCAGGATCAGTAACTGGCGTGTTTAGAATGCATACCTTTAACAACTTTGGGGATGACAATTTTAAGCTGCAACCACCCTTATAGAGATAATATAATGCATGGTAGTTGAGAATGATGTGCAGATGATCACAAAATTAAAATTTCCATGTAATAGCAATTAACAGACACAACATCCTTAGTGAACATAAAGCATATATAAAGGCACAGGAAATTAATAAGTTAGTTTTCGGTCCTACTGGTATCTTGAAGCAATTCTAACAACTTAAGATTTGAACGAATAAGTGAAGTGTTTCCATGACTTAGGAATACTAGTATGATGAAGGAGATGTAGATCTTGTAACCGAATCTACCAAGAATTTGATAATTGAAGGATTTGATAGAACTTGAGATTTTGGTATGGATTAAGATTATATGCTTGACTTGATCAAGGAAGGGTTTAGTACTACAATTGTAACAAATCACATGCTGGCCGGCCGCCCCAACAGTGATTGATCACAATTTAAGCACTAAAGACACGAGAGTACATATGAGACTCTATGAATGATGAACCCCAGATTTCCGCAACCTGGGGCTCTGATACCACTTTAGTTGTAGCGCCCCTATACACTACAACCCCGCACCAAAGTATCTCCCGAGTGGATGTGAGACCTAGTACCCGAGAAACACTCCGGCGAACGGACAGTGCTATACAATATCAGAGTATTGGAACACTGCAGCGGAAATCTTATAATTTTCAAACTTTCAAAATTATGATAGGGGAAATGCAATAAATAAGCCAGTAATGGCGTAGTATAGGTATCAAAAGTAGTGACCATGCCGTGATAGATAATTACAAGCTCGGAAGCATAACTTATTCTAAAGAACCTTGACTATCATGCTAACAAGAAGACACACTAGGCTTCAAGATACCTTCTAGTAAGCGCCCGTTAAACCTGAAACCATGAGTTACAAAGTGCGAGGGTTAGTCAAAGTGACTAAGTGAGGGGGTAGTTGGGACTACATATATACGTATAGGTATATTTGAAAAGTGTTTGACTATAAAAGTTGGAGTTTGATACTATTAATAAAATAATATATTAATAGTGATATATCGGAAATCAATAAAATAATAATAAATACAAATATTTGGTTCATATTTATTTTGAGAAAAAGGGGAATAAGGGGACTGGGTATCAGATTCTTGAAAATATGAACCATACGATAATAAAGTATTAGTGCCCTGCAAGTAGGCGTTCTCCATCCTTTACTCCTTAAACATAATGAAATCAGAAATAACAGAATCAATCCAGCCTTTTTTCCTCCATGATCTGTCGGGAGCAACCCCTCGAGATCCAGATACAGACAGAGGGAGGGACGTACCTTTCCCGTCACTTAATGTGGAATAACTAACCTCCAGTTAAACCATCATTAAGATCAGATTTGGCGGCAGGTATAGTAATAGACGATGGCCCTTGCCACCCGGCTATTAGTTCTACCATACCACCGGGCCCAACAGATACAGATACAGATACAGATCTTGCATTTTATATACAGAATAGAGTTACATCATATCAATACTCGCCAAAATGGACTTGAGTATGATATGTTTGTAACTTATACTTGAACAAGGATTTTGTTTTATATAATAGGATAATAGATATCCTTATATCAGATATTTCCCAGAAAGGGGATAATACTATAATTAGGGAAAATAAGACTGAATCCTTATTAGGATAAATAATAAAATATTTTATATGTAGACTCATGATCCCAGTTGAAAATATTTTAACCTCACCTGCTACGATACAGAATCAAGTAAGGTATTCGGGGTTCCACTGTCCAGACCTAGTTCCTGAAAGTAGTGAACTACTACGGACTTAGAGAACTAGGTTCTTTCTATACTAATGCGACACATGAATGAGTACAATTAAGGCATATTGTAACATGGAGTAACAGTAAGGTACAAGAAATTCGGTAATCTAGAATTGAAATATTATTATAAAACACACTGATACCAAAGTCATACAACCGAATTAACCAAGAAATTCTTATTCAATTTATAAATCCAAATTAAGGTTTATTTTTAATAAAGGTGAACCCGATTTTGAAAACGTTATTTAATCCCCGATTTTGAAATCGTTAGACAAAAGTCCTTTCTTAAATAAAACCAAATTTTATTTTATATTAATTCTTGAAATTACTACATGATATTATTGGTCAAAATTCATATTTAAAGTCAAAAGTCAAAGTTACTATTGAAAAACGGTTACTATTTAAACATAGGGGATTAAATACTTTTAAACATAAAATCAAACACACACTTACACACACTAGCACACGGTACACACATATTTCAAGAACATTAAGAACATGTTCTTTATCATGTTTGAATATCCATAAGATGTTCTAGGCATTCTTGATCAAATTCATAGTCATAACATAAGATTAAAGAATAAATGAGCATAATATATAAACTTTTCATGAAATATGATTCATAAATAAATTCCTAAACATGAATTTATTCATATCTTCAAGTATTCATAAAATGTTCTACACATGCTTGATTATATTCATATTCATAACATAAGATTTGAAGCATAATATAGCAAAATATATAAACTTTCTATGAAAAATAATTCTAAATAAATTATTCTAGGCATGAATTTAATCAAACAAGATCATAATCATTTAAATACATACTCACAATATATCATATCATAATTCATGCAGTTAATTAAATAAAATTCCATAATGTGCACACATTGTATTTAACTAACAATTATGCACATATTTCATAAAATAAAATTCCTAAAGCATAATTTAATTAATCCTAGACATGCTACTATTATTATTATACTAAGAACATAATATAAAGCATGAAATAATAGAAGAAAAACTCACCTTGTAGAGAGAGGGAGAGAGTGGCGTGAGCTAGGGGAGAGAAGAGAGTGATTTTGTGTGTTGAATTGTGAGGTATAAATGAGGCTTGAGGGGGTATTTATAGGTAGTCATGAGGGGTCTCTAAGCAATAAATGAAAGTTTATGGAAGATGTGGATGTCTCCTAATTCATACAAATGCTTGGTGATTAATTAGGAGATGTGGTTAAATTATATTATGAACAAATGCTAGGTAATTAGTTAGGAAATGTGGACAAATTATGTTCATTTAATTAATCCTTCTAGAAGAGCATGAGGTCATGGATGATGTCATCTTGAAATAGAAATAAATGTAAAATTTATTCAAGAGTCGAGAGGTAAAATCTTGAAGTAGTGAATTAATGAAAGATCGAGTGAAAAACGAGCTTCGTTTTGATTATAATTGTGAAATATTTGGACTTTTCGTTCATAAGTTATGAATAATAAAGATGATGAAAATCATAGGAAAATTATATAAACGAAGCTATGATAAGGTTTAGAGTTTGGAAAAATCACTATATTGTAGAGAAAAATTCAAGGATCGTTTTAAGTATAATTTCGACTCTCGAATAAAGGCTAATCGTTTAAAATAAAATGGTGATTTTTAGAAAGGAAAATATTTATAAAATATGTTATGGTGAAATCGAGTTTTTGGTAAATGCATGAAAATTCATAAAATAATTTAAGGATCGTTTTAGTTATAATTTTGGATATCAAAAGGTAGATGAGTAGGGATTTATTGATGATCGAATTATAAGCTAGGGTTTTTGTCGGTTTTTGATACTACGGGAGTTAGGATGGGAATTATGATTTACGGAGAGTATCACGATCCTCGAAATAATGTGAGGATTCTTTTGGTTAAAATATTGGGTAGTGAAAGTGTTTCGGGAAATGTAGGAATATTTTTGAGCTGTAGGGGTATTTTTGTAATTTTCAACTTGCCCCTGTTTCGGGCTGTTACAGTGGGACTAGTACAAGGGATCACCGTCGGCCCTTGTCTCCCTGGATAGCCACTTGCACTAAGTCCCTAGGCCCGTGAACATATCATACATGCATAATCTCGCCAAAACATTTCAATTCATAAGAACATAACATATTTCATAATTCTTTTGAAAAGGTATCAAAGTTTACTTATATATATTTAAGGTTTTGGCCAAAGCTTGTCACATAAGGTTGTAGGGTTTAATATGTAACTAGAACGAAAACACCCTCACCTGGTACCAAACGAAGCCAAACCAAAAGCAAATGGTCCACCCCGGAACCTGCACGACCACAAGTCACCACCCCGGGTGCACCTGTACCAATTGATCACACAAAACACAGTACAAAACTCAGACTCAGACTCAGACAACCATATAAAGACGCACGGCACATGCTCAAGTACTTAAGAAATGCAATCACATAAGCTAAGTTCATAATCATACTAATTACTTGTAAAATAAAATATCGCATAGCTCAACATATTCACAAAGTAGATCAAGAGATGTTCTTATGCACAATTAATCCAATCAAACAAAATGGAAAGGCAATGCATGCCACATTATTTCATATAAATTCATATATCAAATAACCAATTCATATTTGTACGAATAACTCATTTCTTACGTGCAAAAGCTTCTAATTTAATCATATAAGTTTCATACAATTCATATATCGCATAATAGGTTTATTTTAAATTAAGTAATTAAACCTAAATTACAAGGTTTCAAATTAAATCACCCAAGACATACTAATTCAATTCTGACTAAATCATAAATTGCATAACAAATTCTTATATCATATAATAAATTCCAATTCAAGCCATATTTCACATTTTACACAAAATCCACATATTACAAGATCAATTGAATCGTATAATAGCATGTGACGAATTCATTTAAACCCACGGGGTTACATCCCAAATTCCGACTAAGCCATTTAATCATTCAAAGTTCATACAATTCATACATTGCATAATAGATTCAAATTCAATTTAGGTAATTAAACGTTAATTGCAAAAATCTCAAATTTAATTATTCAAGGCATAATAAATCAACTTTTACTTCATCAAAATTAGCATAATCGTTTTCAAATGATAAGGTTCAATTAATTCAAGTTATACAAATTTACATTTTCTAAAATTACATAAACACCCCTTCTACAAGGGCTATAATACATTTAATGGCATGAAACGAAACTCTTATCAACAACAATCATGAAATCATACATTCATCATTCATTAAATATTTTCAAATACCATACAATGCATATTCATTAATTTATCGAGCATACAAGAGCGAATTACATTTTAAAACAATTAACAACTAATATAATTCGACATAACGGGGTTCAATTCACCATTCAAAGCATCAATACATATCACATTTCATTTAATACATGATTTCATATCCATTGGAATTCATTCCGATCGACAATTCAAGCATATGGCCATTAATTCGCATTAAAACAATTAAATCAAATATGTCCCAAATACACAAATAAATTCGTAACAAATAAACCGAGTGTCCGATTGACGAACGGAAAGTGGCGTTGTACTCACCACAACGAGGCGGACAAACTATCCGAAGCCCGCCGGAATGCCGCCACCGGAGCCGCCGGAACAGTGGCGGGCCGCCGGTGGGCCGGAAAAATCCCCAAAATTCACTCGTGCAAGTATTCTCCGTGCTCGTTCAAATTCCTCAACTAATTTCTACAAATTCCAAGCCAATTGACTCCAATTTCAAATCCAAGAATACGAAACCCTAAAATCTTCAAAATCCAATTACTTCCAAACCGGTAAACGAAAATAAGATCCGTAAAACGCATTGGCTTACCCGTGACATGCTCTTCGAAACCCCTATGCTGTTCGCCAGAAAAGTCACCGGAGATGGCCGCCGCTGCGAAGCACCGTCGCGCCACCACTGCTACTCTGCCGCCGCCGCTCCGACGAATTTCAGGTGGCGGGACTGACCTCAATCGACTCAACTCGTTGTCTTGTGTCTTTCCCCTCAAGTCCCATCACCGGACAATGATCGGAGCACCAAACCCGCCACCAAACGCCGCCGCACAGCTGCTGCCGGAAAACTCCATTTTCGGTGGATTTCGTGCCTAACTGAGGCCGAAATCGTCACCAGCGGGTCGGAAAACATGGGGTAGGGTGGTGTTGGCCGGCGAAGCTCGCCGGATTGTCGCCGGCGATGAGGTGGCGCAACCCGCCACCTTCAGACCACCACTGCGCCACCGTCGGACATTTTCGGGCCATGAAACTTGTATCATCGTGTCGGGCTCGTCGACCTCTTCAAAATGGACTATTGGTTCGTCGAATTCCGTCGAGTAGAGATCGAGTTTGGAGTTGTGCATGTTTTTACACAGTGAGTGTGTGTGTACAGTACTGCATCGCGGGAGAAGAAGAGAGAGAGCTGAAGTCTGAAGTTCTGGCACAAATTACGAGGATCTGGGTATTTATCTCGGGTCCTCGTACGCGAAAACGATCGGAAGAAGGGGTTAACGAAGTCAGAATGGGGCAAGCTTAGAGTCTATGGGCTCGTTTCGATGCCTCGAACGCAAAGCAGGGGTCAAAAAGATCGAAATCTCTTTCGAACGAGAAATGACCGAATAACCCCTAAAAAGAGAAAATTACAAACAGGCCTCTAAACTCTAAAAGAGTTCAAAATAGGGCCAGGCAAAACACAAAATAATATAATTAGATACATAATAAAGTTGGAATGTAGCGTACCTTATACGTCGGACGAGCGGGGTGTTACAATCTTCCCTCCTTCAAAAGGACCTGTCCTCAGGTCCTATTACTGAGTCATAAAGCTTCGAACTGAAAAACTTCAATCCAGCTCCTAAAATCTTGTAGAGTCATAGCCCTGGCTGTGAAGTTTACTCCCACTAATTACATCAACTCCCCTCAGAGTTTCGTAGTCCCAGAGGTTTGTTCAACACTTGACCGTTGGTCGCTTTAAACTCGTTCAATCTCCACTAGGCCACTGCACCCAAAGCTCGATACCATCGCACCCTCATCGCTTGCTAGTTGCTGTCAGGCCACCCGTAACTAAGCCGCAATAAACAAGAGAGAATCCCATCTCTCAGCACGCAAGAGAGAGAGAGAGCCCCGTCTCCCAGCACATCAAAAGAGAGAACCCCGTCCCTCAGGCACAAAATTGAGAGAACCCCATCTCTCAACCACGTAATCGAGAGAGCCCCGTCTCTCAACCTAAGTCTGGCAGACTTCTACATCTTCCAAACATTCTAGTTTGAGAAAATCCAGCATTTCTCAAACCCCTAAATTCGAGAGAATCCAGCATCTCCCAAATATCTAACACCAAGAGAATCTAACATCTCTTGCTCACATAATTAGAAAGAATCCAACATCTTTCTATCACATAAATAGGGAGAATCCCATATATCCCTAACACGTAAATAGAGAGATCTCAACAACTCTCTAGCACACAAGTTCACTTACTCAGCATTCATACATACACACATTAAAGTAACACTTGATGCAAAACATGTGATGCATGTTTAGTGTACCTTAACACTACTGATATCAGTGTCCCTAGAGTATTGATTCAACATCCATGCTTCAACTCAAGGGGGATATCGCGATGGAATCTCTATAAAATAAAACCATAATATGCTTGTATGTGCATAAAGGGTTAGTGAGTAACCAAAGAAATTATAAACATAGAGACACGAATAATTCACACAAGTATCCCATTCAGTTTACAAGAATTAACAACAAAACAACAAAATTTAAGTTATGAAAAATTAAAGCAGTTAGTCGCGTTATTACAATCGAGCAACATCAAACATTACACGTTGTCACATACATCAAGCAAAATAAAATATAATTACTTATAAAATGCATGGGTGCAAATGCCATGAATGCTTAAGGTACCGTTCACCGTGGAAATGAAGTCGAGGTTGGTAATTCTTTAATTGGAAGGATAATCGATTCCTTGACTGGCAGTGGCTCCAACTTCCCGTTCAAATTTGCATCCTTTAGCATTCCCTCAGATTCTTGGGTACCCAAATGGTCTTGGAACGTCTCACTTGATTCTCGGAGTAAAGTGATCCGTGGAGTCTCTTGAAATCCCAATAAAATACTCGGTAATCGGGAATTGCTATCTCTTTCAACGGTAAAATCTCTCAGGACTATCGTGGGGAAATAAATGAAGAATCTTTAAACAGTCTTGCTTAGTACACCGTCATTGTAAATGATGCTCTTATCCTCAATATCTAGTGGAGTTGATCTTCAATGACCTCGGCACAAAATTCCATAGCTTACAAAATTTCCCCCTTTTCCTTTGTATAAGTGTAACCACTCTGGTGGGTATCTCTATAATAGTAATCCGATTCCCTCTTTAGAATTTTCTGAATTGTACAAGTGCCTTGATTTCTTCATTGTCACCTCATGCCATTCAGATTTAGAAATTCTGACTTTCTTATAAAATTTGCTAACCCCGAGTACCTCCAGGTAGTTAAGTATATATCCTAAAGGCACCTCGTTAGTTAAAAGGTCTCTTGTTTCCCTGGTATACAGACATCTTCTTTTATCCACCCTATACCCCGAGTTTGTTAAATCAACTGTCCACTTTCTGATCCACCCCTATTCAGATCCCAATGCAGCTCCCACTAAAATCAGTACTCGTTGAAACAGGTAACAAAATCACCTAAATATAACCACAAGTCTAATGCATGTGGGGTTAGGGATGTAAATGACATGCACTCATATTCAGCAAAGAAGGCAGTCAAGCATGTAGAACAAATGTTCAAAATAATTATAATTTAACCCAATGCATGATGCACGTGCTATGAATGCATAATACCTGTTTCCATAAGGTTAGCGTCTAGCTATTGTCGAATTCTTTCAGAAATCCATTTATCCTTTATTCAAGTAATCAAGGCATGGTAGTTTTGAATCCTCTGTCATCAATTTATAGAAGCGGGAAATGTTGTCACGATCAATTAAAAATTTTGTTATCAAGCCAACCCCCAGCAATTCACAAATTGAATAAATATCTATGCATGCGGGTCAGTACGTGGATATGTCAAGTAATAAAAACAATTAAGAACACTTAAGTAATGCACATGCAATACGTGATTTAATAAAATTTAAAGCATAACAGTGATAATTTTGCAAGAATCGTAATCATAGTGTGCACACAATCACATAAGCTCAAACAAATTCATGCAGAGAAGTCAAAATTTCACATCAAACTAATGCAATGAACAAGTATTCCTATGCCGTCCGACCTAAACAGACACGACACGACTCCAGAGCACCGGTTCTGAAACTGGTGGCTCTGATACCACTTAAGATGTAACACCCCAAGCGGTGGGTCACCACACCCCCGCACTGTGACCCGACACGTGTACGAAAGGGAAAGTCCGCACACGCACCAAGTCACAGCGAACGGGTGACAAACAAAAACCAATCTAAGCTAGGCGGTACCTAAACCCTGTACAAGCGCAAATATGCAAGACCTGAATGCGGAAGCGATACAAAATATGAATTCTCAAAAACCTTAATCAGCAATCATAATTCAAATATTTCAAAAAGTAACTCAACATCAATTAAACGGGTTCAATTGTCCTAGAAACCTGTCCCGATCAAACATATAATCAAAACGGGTTCATCTAAACCGAGCACCTGTCCTAAACTGCCCCGAAATTCATACATCCAAATCATAAGTACCAACCTGCATAATATATACATATCATATACATACTTTCTTTCACAAACAAAACAAGGTATTTAACAAATCAAACAGACCGACACAGACTCGACAGACCCGACTCAAAGCCGCCTAGCTCAAACCTGCAAGAACTGAAAAGTGGAAAAGAAGGGGGAGGGTTAGTCTCTAGAAGACTGAGCGAGCAGGAGCGATAAATATATATAAAAACATGCACATGCAAGTCATAAATCCCGAGCAAGGTTTTATTCAAAGGTAGTTCCCACGAAGGGCAACAAACTAACTAAGCAGTGCTCGGACTTTACAACTAATTCATATTAAATTCATTAAGTTCATAAATCATACATAATCAATAAGGCTCGGCGAGTGAGCGTGCACAATCTCCAACCAAACTCCGACCGTGTACAATAAATATCATTAATACCTTAAATAGGTGGTCATGCAATATATCATAATACACACAGATCATATATCATAACATAAAACATAGTCATTTGGGCAATCTGTGTCCTGGCCTTCCCGCACGGTGCATATCAATCATAACATACTCATAATCATAAAATAAGTTCCAACTTTCTTCCTCCGGGTGGTGGACGGGTTAGCAAGACCCGACCACCTCATACATAGACCAATGGGGTTTCATGACTCCCCCAAGGGTACTCAGCTCCCATTCCCCGCTAAACCTCTTAGTGAGGGCCGGTATCACCGTACATATGGTGGGACTAGTACAAGGGATCACCGTCGGCCCTTGCCTCCCCGGATAGCCACTTGCACTAAGTCCCTGGGCCCGTGAACATATCATACATGCATAATCTCGCCAAAACATTTCAATTCATAAGAACATAACATATTTCATAATTCTTTTGAAAAGGTATCAAAGTTTACTTATATATATTTAAGGTTTTGGCCAAAGCTTGTCACATAAGGTTGTAGGGTTTAATATGTAACTAGAACGAAAACACCCTCACCTGGTACCAAACGAAGCCAAACCAAAAGCAAATGGTCCACCCCGGAACCTGCACGACCACAAGTCACCACCCCGGGTGCACCTGTACCAATTGATCACACAAAACACAGTACAAAACTCAGACTCAGACTCAGACAACCATATAAAGACGCACGGCACATGCTCAAGTACTTAAGAAATGCAATCACATAAGCTAAGTTCATAATCATACTAATTACTTGTAAAATAAAATATCGCATAGCTCAACATATTCACAAAGTAGATCAAGAGATGTTCTTATGCACAATTAATCCAATCAAACAAAATGGAAAGGCAATGCATGCCACATTATTTCATATAAATTCATATATCAAATAACCAATTCATATTTGTACGAATAACTCATTTCTTACGTGCAAAAGCTTCTAATTTAATCATATAAGTTTCATACAATTCATATATCGCATAATAGGTTTATTTTAAATTAAGTAATTAAACCTAAATTACAAGGTTTCAAATTAAATCACCCAAGACATACTAATTCAATTCTGACTAAATCATAAATTGCATAACAAATTCTTATATTATATAATAAATTCCAATTCAAGCCATATTTCACATTTTACACAAAATCCACATATTACAAGATCAATTGAATCGTATAATAGCATGTGACGAATTCATTTAAACCCACGGGGTTACATCCCAAATTCCGACTAAGCCATTTAATCATTCAAAGTTCATACAATTCATACATTGCATAATAGATTCAAATTCAATTTAGGTAATTAAACGTTAATTGCAAAAATCTCAAATTTAATTATTCAAGGCATAATAAATCAACTTTTACTTCATCAAAATTAGCATAATCGTTTTCAAATGATAAGGTTCAATTAATTCAAGTTATACAAATTTACATTTTCTAAAATTACATAAACACCCCTTCTACAAGGGCTATAATACATTTAATGGCATGAAACGAAACTCTTATCAACAACAATCATGAAATCATACATTCATCATTCATTAAATATTTTCAAATACCATACAATGCATATTCATTAATTTATCGAGCATACAAGAGCGAATTACATTTTAAAACAATTAACAACTAATATAATTCGACATAACGGGGTTCAATTCACCATTCAAAGCATCAATACATATCACATTTCATTTAATACATGATTTCATATCCATTGGAATTCATTCCGATCGACAATTCAAGCATATGGCCATTAATTCGCATTAAAACAATTAAATCAAATATGTCCCAAATACACAAATAAATTCGTAACAAATAAACCGAGTGTCCGATTGACGAACGGAAAGTGGCGTTGGACTCACCACAACGAGGCGGACAAACTGTCCGAAGCCCGTCGGAGCGCCGCCGCTCGGCCACCGCCGGAGCGTGCCGAAAAAATCCCCAAAATTCACTCGTGTAAGTATTCTCCGTGCTCGTTCCAATTCCTCAACCAATTTCTGCAAATTCCAAGCCAATTGACTCAAATTTCAAATGCAAGAATACGAAATCCTAAAATTTTCAAAATCCAATTACTTCCAAACCGATGAACAAAAATAAGATCCGTAAAAGGCATTGGCTTACCCGTGACATGCTCTTCGAAACCCCTATGCTGTTCGCCAGAAAAAATCACCGGAGATGGCCGCCACCGCGAAGCACCGTCGCGCCACCACTGCTGCTCTGCCGCCGCCACTCCGACGAATTTCAGGTGGCGGGACTGACCTCAATCGACTCAGCTCGTTGTCCTGTGTCTTTTCCCTCAAGTCCCGTCGCCGGACAATGATCGGAGCACCAAACCCGCCACCAAACGCCGCCGCATAGCTGCTGCCGGAAAACTCCATTTCCGGTAGTTTTTGTGCCAAACAGAGGCCGAAATCGTCACCAGCGGGTCGGAAAACATGGGGGTAGGGTAGTGTTGGCCGACGAAGCTCGCCGGATTATCGCCGACGATGAGGTGGCGCAACCCGCCACCTTCAGACCACCACTGCGCCGCCGTCGGACATTTTCGGGCCATGAAACTTGTATCATCGTGTCGGGCTCGTCGACCTCTTCAAAATGGACTATTGGTTCGTCGAATTTCGTCGAGTAGAGATCGAGTTTGGAGTTGTGCGTGTTTTTACACCGTGAGTGTATGTGTACAGTACTGCATCGCGGGAGAAGAAGAGAGAGAGCTGAAGTCTGAAGTTCTGGCACGAATTACGAGGATCTGGGTATTTATCTCGGGTCCTCGTACGCGAAAACGATCGAAAGAAGGGGTTAACGAAGTCAGAATGGGGAAAACTTAGAGTCTTTCGATGCCCCGAACGCAAAGCAGGGGTAAAAAAGATCGAAATCTCTTTCGAACGAGAAATGACCGAATAACCCCTAAAAAGAGAAAATTACAAACAGGCCCCTAAACTCTAAAAGAGTTCAAAATAGGGCCAGGCAAAACACAAAATAATATAATTAGACACATAATAAAGTTGGAATGTGGCGTACCTTATACGTCGGACGAGCGGGGTGTTACAGGATTTCTTTGAATTACTTCTTGACAAATTTAAAATTAATCCTATTAGAAGAGAAATAATTTCTAATTTGAGATATGATGGGATCTTTGAGTAATATTTTGTAGAAGTTCTATTCTCATCAAATTTTGGGAAAACTAAGATATTTGCAGGTACCTTGGGAAACTTAGGTGTATAAGTATTACATGGCGTAATCAAAACAGCGGTCTCATCAAATGTGCGAGGGAAGTGAAGTTTTCTTTTGAAAAGATCAAGGAAAAGCGAGTCTATGCTATGAGAATTCTTGCGAATTTGGTGGTATCTTTCCTTGCCCTCACTTTATTTTTTTCTTAAGTTATTAATTTAATTGCATGATAATAATTGAGACTAAGTTTATTGGAATTACTTTTGAGAATTATTTCTGCAACTTCCTAAATTTGAGGAGGCTTATCTCGTGCGTTTAGGATCTATATTTTTTATCTTGAAAGATTTATCATGAAAATATAAGCAAATTATCTTAATGGTTTAAGATACGATCATATCTAGAGAAATATCCTATCTTGCAAAAGTATTTTTGCATGTTCCCGCTAAATTTTGGAAAAGAAGAGATATTTGCAGCGGAGTAAAAGGGAAAAGTAAAACTGGATTTGGATTAAATCAACATAAAAATTCCTATATGATTAAAATTCTGGAGTGTCCGGTGATATCTCTTCCCTTTTTCCTTTATTTTGTCTCTCTTTCGTGAAAGTATTAGTCCATCGTATGATAAGCTTGAATTAATTAGCAGATCGAATGAAATTTCAATATTATCTTGATGAGATATCTAGATCAAGAAGATTGCTTCTACTAATTTTAAATTATTATCTTGATTGCATTAATTCTTGAGAGTCTATCCCTGGAAGTTGATTTCTTGATTATCTTAAAGATATGTCATGATCGTTTTAAGAGTTGAGATATAATTATGTCTAGAAATATATCACATCTTGAGAATATGTATTATAGGACTGTATTTCAGCCAAATTCTGGGGAAAGAAAAGCAGAAGGGGGCACACGAGCAGATCAAAAGAGCATGTGAAAATCAGTTAAGCTGAAAGTCAATCAAGCTGAAAGGAGAAAGTAGAAAATATGAAGGGAAAGTTAAGCTGAAAGGAGAAAGCAGAACAACAAGTTTCCTCTCAAGAAGCAGAACGTCAGCAAGTTTTAAGAAGCAGGATGTCAGCAAGTTTCCTCTCAAGAAGCAGAACGTGAGCAAGTTTTAAGAAGCATAACGTCAGCAAGTTTCCTCTCCAGAAGCAGAATGTCGACAAGTTTCAAGAAGCTGAATTCCAACTATGCCTTGGGTACGGGTCGCAACGGTTGTACTTTTTTTACTCATGAGGGTTTTATCCCACGTGGTTTTTCCGAGTGAGGTTTTTAATGAGGCAATCACCGTACCCGAGAAGGAAGATCAACTGTTCCAAAACGTCCAATATGCAGAGTTGTTCTTCAAAATTTTACTACTCTCACAGCCGTCCATACTGTTCGACTGTAAGAGTAGGGGGGAGTGATGATGTGGACCGAATTTTCCATATTATTTTATTTAATTAAATAGAAGAGTTAAAGAAAGGGAAGGGGGTTGAGAGAAGTGGGGGAGAAGAAGTCAGCAAGAGAGAACGTGCTGAAGTACATACCCACGTGCCTAGAATCTTGGGAGGAGTGGTAACTGATTTTTTGAATAGAATAAAAAGGGCATGAGAGAGAGAAGGAAGGAGATTCATGGAACATCGTCATATTCAACTTTGCAGAAAACCTAGCAGTTTCTAACTCTGAGAACTCCTTTCAGAAAAGCTTGGAGCAACCATTTTTATTATTCTTCCCTTTATTTATTTTCCACTACAGTTTCTATAGAATTACAGTATTTAGATTATCTCTGAGAGATTCATTGTACGCAGAAGTTATTTATTCTAGAAGGCCAGTTGTTTCAGAAGATTGAAGGATTATCAACAACCTATATTCCACTATTATTTTGTCGTTATAATTATTTTATGTTCTTTTTCTTTGTTAATTATTCTAATACCTATTCTTTTGATTAATTATTTGAATTGCAGCTCGTTACAATCAAATTCCCCAAGAAATAAATTATTTTGGTGATTGTCAAATTTTTGGCAAACATCAAATATATTAAAATATTTTATTTATATGGTTTAATATACATATATATATAATTATTTAAAATTTCATCCTTATGTACGATATCTCTATGTATACGATTATATATATTTAATACAAATAATCATATATATAACGTATAGTTAGATATATAGTTCCACAATTACATAATGTTAATTCAAAGAAGAGTTTTTTATTTAATAACTAACTGTTGCGTAGCAAAATAATTCCTTAAAATTTATATATAATGCTCGAAATTTAAATGTAAATACTTCATATTAAGAGAAAAGTTTTTCATTTAACATCTAACAGTTACATAACACAATAATTCTTTAATATTTAGATATAGTTCTACAAAGTTAAATATAAGTACTTTATATTAAAAGAAAAAAATTTCATTTAACGTCTAACGGCTGCATAACACAATAATTCTTCAATATTTAGATATAATTCTACAAATTCAAATATAAATGTTTCATATTAATAAAATAATTCTTCATTAAGTTATTCAACTGCGATTGCTAAATAATACAATAGTTCCTCAAAATACAGATATTGTTCTACAAATGTATAAGTGAATACTTCACTTATTCAACAACCAACTAAATCTAATTATTTAGTTATGTAAAACTTTCATCCTTTTTTTTGTATCTCATAAAAAGTTATACTTAAATTTGATATACATTAGATTTTTGTGTCATAACTAAAACTTGGAATATGTAGTTAATTAATAATTAAGTAGTAAAATTTTTAATGGAATATGTATTAATATAAATAACTATATATTTAAAAATATTTTTATTTAAACTATGATAAAAAGTATTTAATTATTTAAATTAGTGTATGAATATTTGATTGTTGTTAATTATAACAAATGACATAATATTACCAGTAACATAGCTTTCCAAGTTGGTTGGGGGTCCAATCATCTACATTGGAGACCCAGGTTCGATTCATGAGCCACCTTGGGCTAGTTTGGCTGGGTTTGAGTGGTGCGGCCCGGGTGGGGGTTCGAACCTACTAGGCTGGTGAGGTTCGGGCGGTGGTTCTGGGGCCCGCAAATAAAATTTTAATTTATTAATTTGAATTATTACCTTTTGCGATGGATTTTGCGAAAATTCCGTTGCAAAAAGGTAAAAAAATTAATTAATTATTGGTTGGTTTGCAACCGAAAATCTGTTGCTAAAAAATTCGTTGCTAATCTCTATGGGTAGTAATCCGTTGCTAAATCCATTGCTAATAATTCGTTGCTAAATCCGTTGCTATAGATTAGCCACGAGGGTTATAGCAACGGAAAATTGAAATTTGTGAAATTACGATACGAAATCGGAACGAGTGCGTAGCTGCGCGTGGCTTTAGCGCATCATGCGCATGGGGCGGCGTGACCAAGTCCGCCCTCGCACGGGTGACACGGCCGGGAACACCGAGGCTGCGCGCATCCGCGCACGTAGTGCCCGGGCGTCCCATCCCGATAGACGCCTGCCCCGTTCCGCCCCATCCCGATAGACGCCTGCCCACGACGTGCAGCTAGCGTGCGAGGCGCGTACCTGTCCAGCTTCGACGCGCAGGCAGCGCGTTGGCGGACTGGGGCTGCTCGTCCCCGTGCTCGGCCAGCCGTGCAGGCTGTGTGCGCGGGAAGCCTGCCCGCGCGCCTTGTGAGCGCGCTTGCGGGCAGTCCCGTGCGCTTCATGCGGGCAATCCCGGGATCCCATTTTCGTATCGTGTTTTCAATTTCTTAAAATCCCTGTTTTAAAAATCTGATTTTATTTTAAAATATGATTTTATTTTAAAATTAATTATTTTTGAAATAATTATAAAGTTTGGGATTTTTATGAATTAAAGTCAAGTTCTTATTTTTCGAGAAAATATTAAATATCACTTTGAATGATATTTTTGACAAAAATTTAATTTTGAATTAATTGTGGTTTTGTCATTGATCCGAAGTTCGATTTTGAATAAATTCTTGAATAATGAACTAATATTCAAATTACTTAAGTTAGTTGTAACTTGAAGTCAAGAGAATTTTAAATTTAATTGGTAAATTTAAATTTAAGCGGATGCATGCTAGTTTAGGTGATGATGGGTTAGTCTTACGAATGTTTTAATTCCGCACATGGATGATTTCAATTGGGGTCAGAGCCCCATAGTTGCGTTATTTCAATTGGGGTTGGAGCCCTACTTATGTGCGTACTGTTATGTGTTTATTATGTGGCTTTCTTTATTATTGTTTTTGGGCCGGGGTATGCCCCGTGTATTTGTCTATGGTCAATATGAAGATTAAGCCATATTACTTTATGTTAAGAGAGTAGAACTTAGGAAGTGAGGATTTTTCTTTTTATTTTGGAGACAAGCACCAAAGGAGCAAGAAGGATCCACAAGGAACACTTGAAGAACGGTGGCCATAAGAGAAAACCCCTCAAAATGTTTAGGAGGGTTTCTATTAATGTAATAGATAGGGTTTTCCATTAAATTTTGTACCCCTATGTGATATGAACTGTCTTATGTGGCATGAATGTTAGAACTAGTAATTATGGAGTGTGTCCCATAATTACATATAAGATAGGATACCCATGATCATCTCATAATTAGTATCATGCTAGGACATGTTATCTGCTAAACGCTTCTGTGATGCATTTTATATGAAACTGCATTAATCAAGACAATTAAAAATGGATAACTGTACATGTTGGTGAGGTCAAAACCGGACAACTCTCCGGTTAATTCGAAAATCCCTAATTAAAATATTGAGCAACTTTCGAATAAATAGGTATTCTATTACGGTAATAAAATTCCTAAGCATTCCATCAATAGGATTTAAGAGTTAGTAGGTAAGCTAATTGTTGTCTCACGAGTCGTGGGGTAATTAGTGCAGCCTATTAAGTCTTAGTTTCTTGATTGATCACCTTAGGTTATTGATATTTCTTGATCATTTTAGAATGGGTGATGCCTCACGAGTCGTGGGTCGTTCCAGAGTAAGTTTGAATGAGATCTTATGATTGATGGGTCCTGCTCAACACTGAAGTAGTTATGGATGTCTCACTAGTCATGGGTCCATGATTGAAAGATCAGTGATGCAAAAACGTTACTAAGCATTCCATGGAGATGGAATTGACAATTTTGTACCTACCTAAAGATTCTTAGACCTTTGGATATCTCACGAGTCATAGGTCCAAAACTAAGGATGCTTGGGATCCTAGTACCTACTTAGAAAACAAGTTTCTTCTAAGGTTGTTTGGGATTTATAGACCTTATAAAAACATAGGGAGCCACGTACGATAAAAGACCTAATCCTATGTGTTATGTTATTATTCAATATGCTCACATTTTCTCTGCTTAGCATTTAGGTTGTAGTTCTATGATTGTCTACAAGTTGAAATGCGACCATTAGTATCCATCCTTGAGTCAAACAAGTTGACTAAAGTCCTAACTACTCTGATTGGCTTCGAATCTTAAAATCCGTTTTAAGATTCCAAAAGAGAAAATTGTTCTCTAAAAGGGCAAACTTTCCACCTATCGTGAAAATTTGACCTAGGCCAGAAAAGAAGCAATTGAGAAGTGAAAGGAAATTCTCCAAACACTTAAGAGCAATTGTACTCCCTTAACACATTATAGGAACACTTAAGAGCAATTGTACTCTCTTGCGAGCATGTTACAAGGTATAACACATCGAGGGAATTGTTCCATATTTGTAAGAAGGAATACACGTGTAACGTGGGCTAAAAGTCCTCACTGAGAAGGACCTTGCATCCACGTATGCAAACTAAGAAACGAGTTCTTAGTCCACTGATTGCTTGAATTGCTTCTGTCATCATTTAAGACCCTTTTGCTCAATCTTAGATGATGCTATTGTAGCATAGTTGATCAAATAAGTTGATAACTTAAGAGAGCATCCTTAAGAAGGACTAAAAGGTAATGATGATTAGTTCTTCTTCTAAACCTAGTAAGGTAAAGGCATCTAGGCTAAAGAAGAAGAAACCCTTAAAACCCGATGAAGGGGTGAGGAAGGGAAAGCCTAAAAGAAAGAAAGATCAGACTTTAGCTTCCATAGTGGCAAACTAGGACCTTGGAAAGGAACGGCAAAGAGTATGAGGATACTCCATATGTCTCTCGTTGTAGTAATTCTGATAGGATCAGAATTCGCTAGTCTTGAGTTAATTTTACATAAACTGTTGTGCAAAACTCAAAACATTGATGTTTCGAACATACAACGAGATAACATAAGTAAGTAAGATGATAAAGTTTCGAATAACTTTGGAACGTCCGAAATGGGATTAGCAAGTTAATTATCTTGGGATCATTTCACAAAAATGAACTCAAAGACTTAACTTCCTGAGAATCCTACTTTTAGGGAAACGTTCCCGAAATCCCATTTATGTGAAACAAGAAACATGTCCCAACATCTATATGGATCTCGATCCATACTAAATGATTATGGATTGCTTAATGTAAGCACTAGACAAAATCATTAACTTAATCATTATGAATCTATGTACTTACTGAAGTACGAATCTGGAACTTTTGTGAAATTATTAGAATTTCGAAATAAGGAAGGTTGAGAACCATAATAGTCGAAAGACATGAGCATCTCGATTTGATCGAAACGGCAAATATCTCATTGACTAAATCCCTTAATCATCTTAGAAATAATAGGATTATCCCTCAGTGAGCTCATTCAAGAATAACTTTGTATTTTTGAATGAAAGAACATAACCCTATAGGATATGGTTCGTTCCTTGTTGAGACTTACTGACTTACCTTCGTTCTAAAGTTATGCTTCAGAAAACGCAGTTGGGATTTTGAATCTTACAAATTCTAAATCAGTCCCTTAAATGCACTATGAATTGTGGCGTTCAAAATTCCCTAATAATTCTTGTCTTAGAATTTTGGGATTGTCTTCTTATATGAAGAGGACAGTGGGAGTCTTCTTAAGTGAAGAAGACAGTAGGAGATAAACGTGAAACAAGTTCGAGTTTATATGTACAATATATATTGTTACTTTTGCAAATCGTTGGAACAAATGTTGTTTGTTTTAAAGAATGTATCTCTCTTGAGTCTTCTTAATTGATGAAGAAATTGAGAGATAAGATTGAAACTAGTTCAAGTCTATGCAAACAATATAGAATATTGTTTCAACAATTCTTTTGAACAAATGTTGTTTGTTTTAAAGAATATACCTTTCTTTGGGAATTGTTCCTAAGAGAGAAGAAAGGTAAGCCCAAAGACTTCAAAAGGTTTGAGGGCATAACCCACGCCACAAATAGA
This sequence comes from Lantana camara, assembly GCA_037501455.1. Classification (NCBI taxonomy): domain Eukaryota; kingdom Viridiplantae; phylum Streptophyta; class Magnoliopsida; order Lamiales; family Verbenaceae; genus Lantana; species Lantana camara. Next base: position 91,626,940 of record CM074857.1, on the reverse strand, counting down.
AAGAGATGAACCATTCTGATAAAACTTAGCCAATTTTAAGGAGATAGTACACGAGTAAACTCTCCTCCATCGATGTGTTCAGAACACTTTCCTAGATAGCCCGTAAGATGATATAGTTTTCTCCATAAGATCTTCTTAAGTGGATATTGATCTATTTACCCATAAGGAGGCGCTGTCAGATTTGGAATCTGGACAGTGAAAACAAACTATGAAATCTGAAATGGATTCCATACAATTTGTTAGAATATCATTATATATGGTATAGTTGACTTACCGGGTTTAATCCCTAATCAATGTTATTGTCCAGATTTGTAGGGATTGTTTCTTAGGGCCTATATATCTTTGTTAGTAGTTGTGAAGATTGTAACAAAGAAAACCATACACAGTGAATCAAATAATCAAAGTTTCCTCCAAATACTATGTTCTAACATGGTATCAGAGCAGTGTTAGAATCCTTTAGATTCAGCTTTAACATCATCGTCCCAATACCAATCCCAAACCTTTGGCCGAGATTAGGCCAAAACCAAACATGACAACCCAAATCGATACCAACCCAAAACACTCACCTCAGATTGCAAACCTATTACGCAGCAACACCCAAACTCAATCTAAAAAATCGTATCAGTGGATCCTTAACTGTAGGGCAACCGATACAATGACCTTTGATCCATCCGATATACTAAACCCAGTTACCCCAAACCAATCCCATATCCAAACGGCGAATGGAGATCTGGCTACGGTTGAAAAAGATGGCTCAATTCTTGTTACTCCTAAACTTAAATTGAGCAATTATCTTTATGTGCCATCTTTGTCTTGCAAGTTGCTTTCTTTGAGCCATATTACGAAAGAGCTAAATTGTGTGGTCCTGATATATCCTCGGTTTTGTTTGTTACAGGACATTCATAAGAAGAAGATCATTTGGCGTGGTACTGAGCACGATAGGTTATATTATGTTGATGAAGTGGAAAACCCCTCCAAAGCTCTTCTTTCAGCGGGAACAGAAAATACACAACTCTGGCTCTGGCACAGGTGTCTTGGTCATCCCTCACTCGGGTATCTAAGAACGTTATTTCCTACACTCTTTCCGCATAATCACTCTTTGAATTGGGCGTGTCAGACTTGTCTTACTGCTAAAAGTCATAGGGCCTCATTTAAACCAAATTATACTCGGGTTGAGTCTGCTTTTTCGTTAGTACATTCAGATGTTTAGGGACCAGCCCCCATGATAAATCTAAATCAATTTCTGTATTTCGTATCATTTATGGATGATTATTCTCGCAAGACATGGGTATATTTTCTGCGTCTAAATTTGAAGTTTATAGTACTTTTGTGGCTTTCTTTAATATGGTGCAAACACAGTTTGGTCACAAAATCAGGGTACTCCGATCAGATAATGGACGAGAATATGTTAACCAGGAAATGCACAGTTTTTTTAAAAAACACGGTATCATTCACCAAACCTCTTGCCCTAATACCCCTCAACAAAACGGGATAGCTGAACGAAAAAACAGAACCATTCTTGAAATGACCCGAGCTTTACTCACTGAAGCAACTGTCCCAAAATATCTTTGGCCTGAGGCTGTTGCCACTGCAACCTACTTAACAAACAGGTTACCCATAAAAATCTTAGCCCAAAAAACACCACCGTCAGTTATCCAAACTCAAACTGAAGTACCACCCCATCCCACTTTACCACGTCGGATCTTTAGGTGTACAGTTTTCGTCCATGTCCGAAAATCTGACCGGACAAAGTTGGATGCTTGTGCAGTGAAGTGTGTCTTCCTGGGATATCCCTTAGTTATCGGTGCTATAATCCCAAAACCAAACGGTTTCTTATCACTATGGATTGCAATTTTGTGGAAACCGAGTATTACTACCTCTCCCAGCACAGTGATCAGGGGGAGATTCAGGATAGTTGATCTCTGAGCTGGTTGAATTATACTGATCTGATTGACCCTACACCACCTGCTCCTGCTTCTGAAGATCTCAGTACCACATCCACACCCAGTGATTCTCCTCCGAATGATGTCCAAAATGAGGTAACTGATCCTTCTCCACTCCCTCTTGTCTTTTATGATAATATTGATGTACCAAATGCCCCTGATGCTGTGACCGAGAATGCATAAACTCACAAGTACAATCTACCACAGAGAAGTACCAGAGGGATACCCTCGCAGAGGTATTCACCCGATCATATATCCCGATCAGCTAAGTACCCTGTGGAAAATATGGTTAAGGGGAGTCGGTCACACGAAGCAAAGGATTTCCTTAGCAGTCTGTACAAAGAAAAAATTCCCAGAACTGTACATGAAGCTAAATAAAGTGAGGAATGGCAGAGAACCATGGAAGTCGAAATGGAGGCATTAACGAAAAATGGGACATGGGAGAAATGCAAGTTACCTGAGGAAAAAAGACCTGTTGGCTGCAGATGGGTCTTTACAGTTAAACATAAAGCTGATGGCTCCGTGGAAAGGTATAAGGCCCGACTGGTTGCGTAAGGATACACTCAGACGTTCGGGGATTAACTATTCTGAGACTTTCTCACCAGTGGCGAAACTAGATACAGTTCGAGTGTTGGTGTCTGTAGCAGCCAATAAGGATTGGCCACTTCATCAGTTTGATGTGAGAAATGCCTTTCTGCATGGGGGTTCGAATGAGGAAGTCTGCATGGAACCTCGACCCGGATTCACTGAAGAGTTTGGCTAGAGTGAGGTGTGCCGACTCCGGAAAGCACTGTACGTACTCAAGCAGTCACCTCGAGCATGGTTTGGCAGGTTCACACTGGCTATGCAGCGCCACGGATACGTCCAAAGCAACTCTGATCACACCCTGTTCCTAAAGAAACGAGGAGATTTGATCACGTGCTTGATCATTTATGTCGATGATATGATTATAACAGGTAGTGACAAGGAAGAAATGGAAAACCTTAGGAAGAACCTGTTTAGAGAATTCGAAATGAAGGATCTCGGAGGGTTGAAGTACTTCTTAGGCATTGAAGTTCTTCGATCGCAGAAGGGGATATTTATTTTTCAGATGAAGTATATCCTGGATCTGTTGGCAGAAACTGGGTTAGTGGATTGCAAACCTGTGGAAACTCCGATACAAGTAAACCACAGACTCAGGATAGATGAAAGTGGGAAAAGAACAGACAAGGAACGATATCGGCGTTTGGTTGGGAAACTGATATACTTGTCACACGCACGACCCGACATCGCCTACTCAGTAGGTATTGTGAGCCAATTCATGCACCAGCCATAGAAAGAACACATGGAAGCAGTCATCCGCATCATCAGGTATCTTAAGGGTACTGTAGGAACGGGGATTATGTTCGGGAGACATGGTCATCTCAACATTGAGGCATACACTGACGCAGATTGAGCAGGGAATCCGAATGACGGAAGGTCCACATCTGGGTTTATTACACTTGTTGGGGGAAATGTGGTTACCTGGAGAAGCAAAAAACAGCAAGTTGTGGCACTCTCTAGTGCCGAAGCTGAATTTAAGGGAATAGCAAAAGGAGTCACCGAGCTTATTTGGCTCAGAAAACTGATGGCAGAAATGAGCATGGAACCAGAAGGCCCAGGTCCTCTGAGGTGTGATAACAGAGCTGCAATCAGCATTTCAGAGAATCCGGTACAGCACGACAGAACGAAGCACGTGGAGGTTGACCGACATTTCATTAAGGAGAAGTTGGAGGACAACATTATTTCCATTCCCTTTGTGAGGTCCGAAGATCAGCTAGCCGGCATACTTACAAAGACGGTCACTACTCAAATCTTCCAAACGGCATTGTGCAAGCTAAGGATTGGGAATTCCATCACTTAGCTTGAGGGGGAGTGTTAGAATATCATTATATATGGTATAGTTCACTTACCGGGTTTAATCCCTAATCAATATTATTGTCCAGATTTGTAGGGATTGTTTCTTAGGGCCTATATATCTTTGTTAGTAGTTGTGAAAATTGTAACAGAGAAAACTATACACAATGAATCAAATAATCAAAGTTTCCTCCAAATACTATGTTCTAAAACAATCAAACTAAGTTTGGACCTTAGTTGAACGACTTGATAGGATCAAGCTTGTCTTATCCATATGAGATTGATAAAGACATAAATATGGAACATCCATGGATTTTTCATTTAGTAGGAGTAAGCAAAAGGTTTGCAGACTCAAATTGATCAATTTACAAAATTGGATCAGGCTTCTAGGAATTAGAGTATTCGAATTAGTGAAGTAGTCAAAGTTGTTTGACTTAAAATTCGAGCATAGCATGTACAAGAAAGTGTTAGAGACTAAAAGTTCAACTTTTGGTACTTTGCAAAGATGACATCCTTCTCATTGGGAATGTGGAGGATGACATAAAAGTAACCAAAGCCGGGTTAGGAACCATTTTGAGATGAAAGATCTTGGTGATAGATCCTATATTCTCGAGACAAATATCTATGGAAATAGATTTAAGAGAATAATAGGATTATCACAGTCAAGGTACATATACAATGTACTAAAATACATATACAATGTACTAAAATGTTTTAGTGTAGAAGATTCCTACAGAATTTCCAATGGACTATGGAACATCTCTTTTAAAGAGGATGTGTCCTAAAATAACTATGAGAAAGTTAGAATGTCCAAAACCCTTTTCGGGAAAAGGATGCATAATATATGTAAAATTATGTACTTTACGAGATAGGGCTACCACATAGCGTGGTGGGCCTATTCTAAATGTAACCTTAGAGAAGGTCACTGGATTGCTGTAAAAATACCCTCTGAGTACTTTAGAAGAAATGAGGATATGTTTAAAGAGTCCAGCAAGATCTTGTCATTAAAGGATTGTTTGATGTAATCATTGCATCAAAATATAGATAATTATTTATCTATAAGAGGATACGTTTTTTGCCTAGAAGGTAGAACAGTGCTTTAGAAAGAGTTCCAATCGAGAGGCACTGAAGATTCGACTATTAAGGTTGAATACTTAGCCGTATGGAATACCGCTAAGCTAAGTGTTTGGGTAAGAAACTCCATCTGACGGGTAGATGTAGTTCCTAGCATGAAACAACACCAATATCATATAGTATGATTAAATGGATGGTTGCTCGAGTAAGAGAGTCAAGACCTCACCAAGGGACCAGACGCTTGATTATGAATCACGCAAATAAGGAAATCATGTTTCCTTAATGATGTGAATATTAGAAACATTCACATCAGCAGAGAATATAGCAGATCCACTTTGGAAACACCCAAAGTTGATAAGGCTCTAAAAGTACATCTTGGGAAGATGGAACCTAGAATAGACCTAAAAGGCTTTTACGAGCAAGTGGGAGATTGTTGGGAATAGTGCCCTAGAAAGCTGTTATGCTTTGGGACTTTTCCTTTATCACGGACAATCTTTGAATAATATACGAATGATTATAATCACAGGCGAACACTTCTTATGTGCCAATACGTGTTTTGTGTGTTTCCATTACGTGTGCATGTCTAGAACTCTCCTAATCTGATGGGCCATGAAGAACTTTGTCATTATGGGAATAACACATGAAACAAGTTCTTAACTCCATAGACGAGGATTAGAAACTTCTCCAAGGCAATGAGGCCGACAAACAGTGGGAGTGTCGACTTTGCCTCTGTTGAGACTTGCTTGTATAGTTGTGTCCTTAAGAAAGATCATCCTATTTCATGGGGTGTAAAGTGCATAAGTTGATGTGTACACAATACATAAGGATGCTTGTTGTAAGAACAAGTTCACGGAGAGTGCCCCGCATGAGAAGATTCCTAAATGGGAAAGGACGTTACTAGAACTTCCAGATTAGGAAATATCTCACATGTCAATGACGTAAGGAATTAATCCTTAGACTTGAGATTTCACATTGTCTCATATGAGCTAACTCTGTAATCTTTGATATAGGCTCAAAAGAGTGTCGCCATAGAGACACCTGAACCACGGCCTATGTATTACACAAGTGGCATATGAGAATAGTTGGAATTAATAAAGGACCTACACTTGTTGTAGGCAAGATGATCTCTTATTACACAAGTCATTCATGTTCCATCCTAAAATCCTTGTGCAAGGTGGTTAGATCAAGACATCAAGAAAATGGGGTTTTCTTAGATTGAAATCAAATGGAATATGAAGGGAACTTTGTTTTAAGATTAAGATTAAGATTAGTAGGGCTCTCCATATTCCCATGCCCTAGATCTTAATCGAGAGATATGATGGTAGGAAGATCGTATCTCACATGATGTCATTGACTGAAAGGTTCCTTCGAATATACATTCACATTTCAAGTAGGGGTCACACACCTGTTGCTAGACTATGGTCGTGTGATCTGTAAGATAATTAATTAATAAACTGTATTAATTAATTAGGCTCACTACTAACTGAAATTGAACCTAGACGGTCACACACAAATATCGGGTTCAAAGGGTATTATGGAAAGATCAAATAATTGATCGAAACGAGATCACAGTGTAAAGTACACCTGTGGATCGAGAGCATTGTTTGGGACGTGTGATCCATTTGAGAAATTAGATCATATGTTAGTTAATTAGAGAATTAATTATCAAGTCCAAATATAATTAATTGGAGAATTAATTATGAAGCCAAGAAATAATTAATTGGATAATTAATTATAAATCATTAAATATAATTAATTGGAAAATTAATTATATCGCCAAATAAAATTAATTGGAGAATTAATTTTAGCCCGTTAGAATTAATTAGTGAATTAATTCTAAAGCCCTTGAAAGAATTAATTGGAGAATTAATTATAAGTATTTAATTATTTGTTTGTTCTAATTTGATTAGAATGAGGAAATAAATAAATATCTTCTATTTTATTATTATAATAAAGTATTAATTCTAATATGATTAGAATAAATATTATTAGGATGAGATATTTAATTATTACTAGAATAATTAAATATTTCTAAATCAGCTAGGAGCAATTTCTCTAGAAAATAAATTTCTTATTTTAGATAAGACATTATTTTACTTGGAGGGAAAGAAAAGATAGAAGAAAAGTCAAAGTAGGAAACCATCTCCTATAAGACTTTAGGGTTTCGAACCCTACCCTATAAAAGAGACTAGGGTTTCGAATTTTTTGGCTTACACGTGATTTGGAGATCACGTCCAACCTTCATGGAATTTTGGGGATAATTCTCTTGCTCTATTTTCTCGTTTCTTATTTCTTTAGTACGCATGTTATAGTACTAGCATACTCACTAACATGATTTGAATCTAGGTTGGTGTGGATTAATACTCTAGAGGATTTCTACTTTGGAATCTCGAAGAAAGTATCGATCAAGAAATGGGGATTCATGCCGCATGAAGAACGTTTGAGGGCGGCTCAAAACGTTTCAAGAAAACTTCAATTGTTGTAAGTTTCTTGATATCCATTAAGTTTTGGAACGAACATTGCAAGATCACGATCCCCTTTGGAATTTTTTTTTTTAAACTTCCGCTGCTTTAACTCTACTGTTTTCCAACAGCTATTTCAAAACACATAGAGAATCACAGAATTTACGACATAATTGGAAAAACAGACAACTAAGTGAGCATGTTGAATAATAACGATATACATGAGATTAGGTCTTTAATCTATGTTGCTCCCACTGGTTTTAGAAGATCTATAATTCCCAAAGATCTTAGAGGATACTTGTTATCCCAATGGGTAATAAGATCCTAAGCACTTTATCTTGAACCCACACGACTTGTGGACATTCTTAATAAAGCCTCAGGTAGGTACAACTTACCACTTCCAACTCGGTGGAATTCTTTGTAATAGTTTTGCATCACCTATCTTTCAATATTGACCCACGACTCGTGCGACATCCATATTTACTTAGGCGTTAAGCTAGACCCATCAATTATAAGATCAAGATCAAAACTTAGTTCGAACGATCCACGACTCGCGGACATCGCCCACCCCAAAATTGATCTCGAAATATTGATCATTAAAATGATCAATTAGGAAACTAAGAACTAATAGGTTTCACATAGTCACCCCACGACTCATGGACAGCAACTTGCTTCCCCTATTAAACTTAAATCCTATTGATGGAATGCTAGGGATTTAACTCAAAATTTGCACCTTGAATTAAACACCTATTTTCGAAATTAGCTTAATATTTTAAGGGAATTTTTGATTTAACTGGAGAGTTGTCCGGTTCGACCTCACCAACATATATGTTATCCAATTTAATTAGTCTTGATTAATGCAAGTACAACTTAAATGCATTTCACACAAGCACATAGCAGATAACATATCCTAGCATGATACTAACATGTGATGATCATGGGTTCTACCTATCTTATGCGTGATATGTGGGAGCCACTCCACAATCACAAGTTCTAACATACATGCAACATAAAACAGTTTAAATCACATAAGGGAATTGAAAATAAAGCAATGCCCTATCTATTACAATAATAGCAATCCTCTCTACCACTTTGAGAGGTCTTCACTTATGGCCTCCATCTTGTTATTTGTTGTGCGGATCTATCTTATTCCATGGGTGCATTGTCTCCAAACTGAAAGAAAAAGACCTCACCACCTATCTCTACTCCCAAATTACAATAAAAAGAAAAAGACATAAACTCAATCTTCATATTGGCCTTAGACAATTACACGGGGCATACCCCGGCCTAAAAAACAGTAATATGGAAAGCCACATAACAGTATGCACATAAGTGGGGCACCGACCCCAATTGAAAAACGCAACTATTGGGCTCCAACCCCAATTTAAACCATCCATGTGCATAAATTAAAACCATTCACAAGACTATACTCATGATCACCTAACATGCATAAATAACAAGAATTTAAATTTAACCAATAAATTAAAATTCTCGCTTTAAGCCCTAAAGACATAAAACACGACTTAGATGCAAATCTAGTTCATGTGACTTTTCTATAAAATCCAAGAAAATAATAAACCAATAAAATTCCAATTAAATTCTGAAAATTAATAATTTTATTCCCTTTCAATATTTTAAAAATAATGATAGTAATTTTTCCCAAAAATCTAAATTGTTCTATTTTTTTTTAAATCCCAATTTAAACGATTATTTCAAAAATAATTCTAATTTAATAAAGCCAAATTTTAAAAGATAAAATTAAAATTAAATCGGGATTTCAAGGACCGAAATACGAAAACACGAAAAACACGAGCCCGGAATCCCAGAACGTGAAGCATCGTCGCGTAGCAACGAGCGCGAGCCAGCAGCGCGCACAGCGTGCGGCAGTTGCTTCATGAGTGCTCGCGCCATACGCGCGTTGCGCGTACCAGCATCGGTGGACCCGCCGGGGGGGAGGGGGGGTCTCGCTGACGCTCCCGTGCGGTTGAGGGAGGAGCTGGGCGGGCGCGTCTAGGCACCCCTAGAATGGCTCCCACACGGTTACGGGAGATGCTGGGCTGTGATGTGCGAGCCTAGGCATGCTTCGCCTTAGCTCTCCTAGGTTCACGTTTTCGTATCGTGTTTTGTTTTTCGTAGTACAGGTTTCTCCAAAACCCAATTCAATCCAAAATTAAAACACGATTTAACAGCTTCAAAAACAAGATTTTCAGAAAACAGTTTTTCAGAAACTTTCAGGAAAAATACAGATTCAATTTCTCAGATTTTCTAAAAGAACCCATGAATACTCAATTCACATCTAAGCCTAAGAATTTCTACCAAATTCAGAATAAGAGAGACGAAACAGAAATAGGGCTTGCAACGTGGCTCCGATGCCACTTGTTGGGAAAACAAAACAGAAACGCAGCGAAAATTTTAAAAAAAAAATCCCAAAAGATAGAATTGAATCTTGCAATTCCTATTCCCAAATTGGTAAAGATCAAGAAACTCACTTAGATAGAAGCTTTCTTGACACGTTCTAGCCACCCAAGAACGTTCTTCACGCGGCTTGTCCCCGAAAACTCGTTTGAATCTTTCAAGACTTCACGATAGTAGCCCTCTAGAGAATTAGTCCACTAACCTCGATCGCGGTCCGAATAGGGAGGATGCTAGTTCTATATTTGGTATTTAGGCTCTAGGGTTTAGTGTATAATCTTGGAGAAAGAGAATTTGTCTATCACCCTTAATGGGGTTCGAACCCCACTTATTTATAGCATAAGGCGTTCGAACCCCTTTGTCTTGTTGGATAAGAATTTTTCAAAACCTTTTTGGTAAGGGATTTCTAGCTTGGAGAGAAAGATTCTTACTTTAACCAAAAGTCTCCTTTTGACCAACTTATCAAGCAAGAATAATATCTAACTCTCTTAGATATTTTATTTTACATTATTTATTTAATAATAAATAAATTGAAGACTAATAATTAATTAATTCTCAATTAATTATTTATTAGACTTTATTTCTCCAAATTAGAACTTTAATATTAATTCATAATTAAATTAAAGTCCATTAAATAATTAATCTAAATTAATTATTTAAACATCACTAACACACGTGACACGTGTCACTGGGGACACGTGTTCCACACCTGTGGACCCCACCAATCTCCTACTAGTCCGATCAACTCGTTTAATCGATTTCAAGCTTTAACCCACGTGATCGGGTTGTTATGTGTGACCCTCTAGGTTCTCAATTCAATTAGCAGTGACCCTAATTAATTAATTCCTAATTAATTAATCAGTCCACAGATCATACGACCATAGTCTAGGAACAGGTGTATGACCCCAAGCTGAATAAGAATGTCTCAATTCGAAAGAAAACTTTTAAATCATTGACATATGTGAGATACAATCCTCCTATGTCCCATCTCTCAATCAAGATCTAGGGCGAGGGAATAACTAGAACCCTAATAATCTCGTTCCTAAAGTTAAGTGCATTTCATATCCATTTGATCTCAATCCAAGAAACTCATTTCTTGATATCTTGATCCACTGTCTTGGTCAATAATGACTCCTAGATGGCATATGAATGACTTACACAATAAGAGATCAACTTGCTAATGCAAGTGTAGGTCCTTTATTGGTTCTCATATACTTTCTTGTGCCACTTGTGCAGCCCCAGCATAAGCTTTGAATCAGTTGTCTAAGGCGACGCCCTTTAAAGCTTATACCTAAGACTGCAGAGTTAGCCGATAAAGTATCAATGGAACCTCAAGTCTAAGGATCACTTAATTACATCAATGACTCGTGAGATATTTCCTAATCTGAATCTTCTCACACGGGACACCTCAGTGTACTTAGAATGAGTAAGCACCCCCATGTATCACGCACGTATCAACAATACACTTTGCTCCCCATGAAACAAGGTGGTCCTTCTTAAGGGCGTGATCACATGAGCAAGCCTCGAACAAGTCAAGTCGACACTCCTACTGTCTTTAGGGCTCATCGACCTGGTGTGATTTCTAATCATGACTTATGTGATATAGGGCTCGTTCCATGAACCGTTTCACCTAAATGGTTGAGTCCTATAAGTAATATTGATTAGGGGAGTTCTTATACATACGCAGTTAAGGTAATCATACAATCAAACAAGAGCATATAAAGAAGTGTTGCCAAAGTTCGTTTATTATTCAAAGATTATTTGTGATTTACAAAAGGAAAGTACTTAAGAGGATATACAATCGGCTTTAAGGGTACTATTCCTAACAGCTGCAACAACAAGAAAGAAGAAATAGAATACAAGAATCAGATCCACAACTAAAATCGTGGTTGGAGTTGGAGGAGATGGTGGCGCGGCCTCGGGAACGCGAGATCTGGAAAAGGTAGTAGCATCAGACGCGATGGCGGGTGGTGGAGAGGTGGTGGCAACTCAAGCGTGGTAGCGAGAGGTGGAGAGATAGCGACGACTCGGGCGTGGGATTGCTACGGCTTACGGGAGGGGAGAAATCTAAGTTGTGGCTGAACTTTGGAGGTGATTTCGTGGTGGCGGCCGACGGAAGGTAGCGAGGTGGCTGCTCTGGCGTCAAGCGTGGAGGCGTTCTGGTTGGGAATGCGGCGCATGAAACTTGAAGAGAAAACTGAATTGGGTTTATTGTTTTATACTTTTCTAAACTTTTTGTTACTATATATATATTATATAAAATATATTTATAAATATTAATTATATATATATATATATATATACTATTATACAATATATATTATAAATATATATATAATATTTTTTTAGAAATATACCTTAGCTCACGAGTTGGCTACCGCGAACCGAGCCATGGCTCGGCTCGTCAATACCGAACCCAAGTGCGAGCTTTTGGGGAGCTGGCTTGCCACGCTCGCGAGCCAGCTCGTCTCGTTTACATCCCTGCACCGATATCAATCAATGATTAGTAAATTCACATTAATACCTACCAAAGTTATTTAAACAAAAATTTCAAGCGTTAGTGATCCTTAATGCATTTATATGAAAATCTCAAAATATCATTAAATAGTATTCTTTGAAAAAAAAAAATTTGAATAGTAAGAAAACTTAAGTATTTACATCAAACACCCAAGGATTTCAGTACTTCCATTAACCCCCTTGTCTTTAGACTATTTATTACTCCATAAACTATACGTTTAGTATTTCTTTAAATTCTTTCCCATTTCAATTCATTACTAGACGCATCAAGCAGCTACTTCCACATTACCACTTGATTACTCCATAAACTGTACGTTTAGTTATACATTGAATTCTTTCTCCTTTTCAATTCTTTACTGGACAAATCAAACAGTTAGTTCCACATTACCACTTCATTATTCCACAAACTGTACTTTTTATTCTACGTTGAATTCTTTCTCATTTTCAATTCTTTACTGGACAGATCAAGCAGTTAGAACCATAAATATTTCATTTCGATCAATATAAATAAACATTTCATTTCATTAAGACCAGTATAATAAAAATAGTTTACAAACTAAATCTCTTCCACGATTTTTCTCATCTCTTCATTCTCTCAAATTGTTTGTTTGTTTCTTCTTTATTACTAAGCAATATCAAACTTGAAGAACATAATAGGAAACATTAGAACCTGCAATTTGAGAAATTTTTTCAATTATCTTCTTTAGTGCCTCACTAACTTGGATTGGATAAAGTAATTGTACTTGAGTAAAATCATGCAAAAATATATGTAGAAATCTCAAATTAAATTTCAGGAACAAATAGTAGAAATCTCAAACAACGATATATGACAAAATATATACAAAAATTCGAACAAAATATATGCAGATTTATATAAAAAAACTCAAATATTTCACGAAAATTTCTTTAGATATATACAAAAATCTCAAATGCCATAGCTTGCAAAAATATCAAATCTAAATTTCTTCACACATATACTGAAATCTCAAACAAATTTTTTACAAAAATCTCAAACATCAAATACAAAAAAAATTGAGGTTTCAATTACTACCATATAGTCCCTCAGGTAGGTTCATTTGTAATTTCTAGCTAAATTTAAATTACACCGTTTAGAGAAATCTCAAATAAATCTTTTTTAGATAAATACAAAATTATATACAAAAAACTTCAAAATTTGTATTTACTAAAGAGTGAAAGGAAGAGGAGAGCCCAAGAACGATTATATTTACTATGAAAACCCAAAAATCATTTTTTTACCTGCATTGTCGGGAAATAGAAAATTGCAAATCCAACAAAAGGAAGAAGATCGCAAACCATTTTTTTTTCAATGTTAAGCACATGTGAGTGCGCGCAGGACGTCACCGCAATTGCCACCGTCCAAAAGCTCCGACAACGAAGAGATGGAAAATGAGAAAACTCTATTGGTGAAACGTTTAGGTTGAGAATAAATAAGAGGCAAAACCGTCTTTAAAAACATCGTTGTTGCCACGGTTCCCTAGTCTCTCGTCGCCACTAACAAGTTAGGGAATAACATAGAAAATTTCTTACGGTTGCCGACAGAAATATTGATGGGAGAAAAGGGTGTGTTGCGGTGTGGATGAAGCATAAATAGTGTGGCTGCAGAAAAAAAAAATAAGGTCACAACAGACTTTTCAGGGTCTTGGGAGTTTAGGAAAAATAAGATGTATACTAAGGATCTAAGTTCTAATATTGACATTTTTCAAATCGGAAGGTTTAGAAAAAGTTTTGAAGATTTTGGTCCTCCTAATTAATTGGCCTTATTTTTAAAAAGAAAGAAAAAAAATATTATGCTGAGTTCACTAAAAAATCATTCCTTTAAAGATATATATATAATCTAAATTTCTTCACACATATACTGAAATCTCAAACAAATTTTTTACAAAAATCTCAAACATCAAATACAAAAAAAATTTGAGGTTTCAATTACTACCATATAGTCCCTCAGGTAGGTTCATTTGTAATTTCTAGCTAAATTTAAATTACACCGTTTAGAGAAATCTCAAATAAATCGTTTTTAGATAAATACAAAATTATATACAAAAAAATTCAAAATTTGTATTTACTGAAGAGTGAAAGGAAGAGGAGAGCCCAAGAACGATTATATTTACTATGAAAACCCAAAAATCATTTTTTTACCTGCATTGTCGGGAAATAGAAAATTGCAAATCCAACAAAAGGAAGAAGATCGCAAACCATTTTTTTTTTCAATGTTAAGCACATGTGAGTGCGTGCAGGACGTCACCGCAATTGCCACCGTCCAAAAGCTCCGACAACGAAGAGATGGAAAATGAGAAAATTCTATTGGTGAAACGTTTAGGTTGAGAATAAATAAGAGGCAAAACCGTCTTTAAAAACATCGTTGTTGCCATGGTTCCCTAGTCTCTCGTCGCCACTAACAAGTTAGGGAATAACATAGAAAATTTCTTACGGTTGCCGACAGAAATATTGATGGGAGAAAAGGGTGTGTTGCGGTGTGGATGAAGCATAAATAGTGTGGCTGCAGAAAAAAAAAATAAGGTCAAAACAGACTTTTCAGGGTCTTGGGAGTTTAGGAAAAATAAGATGTATACTAAGGATCTAAGTTCTAATATTGACATTTTTCAAATCGGAAGGTTTAGAAAAAGTTTTGAAGATTTTGGTCCTCCTAATTAATTGGCCTTATTTTTAAAAAGAAAGAAAGAAAATATTATGCTGAGTTCACTAAAAAATCATTCCTTTAAAGATATATATATATATATATCAAAAATATCAAATCTAAATTTCTTCACACATATACTGAAATCTCAAACAAATTTTTTACAAAAATCTAAAACATCAAATACAAAAAAATTTGAGGTTTCAAGTACTACCATATAGTCCCTCAGGTAGGTTCATTTGTAATTTCTAGCTAAATTTAAATTACACCGTTTAGAGAAATCTCAAATAAATCTTTTTTAGATAAATACAAAATTATATACAAAAAATTTCAAAATTTGTATTTACTAAAGAGTGAAAGGAAGAGGAGAGCCCAAGAACGATTATATTTACTATGAAAACCCAAAAATCATTTTTTTACCTGCATTGTCGAGAAATAGAAAATTGCAAATCCAACAAAAGGAAGAAGATCGCAAACCAATTTTTTTTTCAATGTTAAGCACATGTGAGTGCGTGCAGGACGTCACCGCAATTGCCACCGTCCAAAAGCTCCGACAACGAAGAGATGGAAAATGAGAAAATTCTATTGGTGAAACGTTTAGGTTGAGAATAAATAAGAGGCAAAACCGCCTTTAAAAACATCGTTGTTGCCACGGTTCCCTAGTCTCTCGTCGCCACTAACAAGTTAGGGAATAACATAGAAAATTTCTTACGGTTGCCGACAGAAATATTGATGGGAGAAAAGGGTGTGTTGCGGTGTGGATGGAGCATAAATAGTGTGGCTGCAGAAAAAAAAAAATAAGGTCAAAACAGACTTTTCAGGGTCTTGGGAGTTTAGGAAAAATAAGATGTATACTAAGGATCTAAGTTCTAATATTGACATTTTTCAAATCGGAAGGTTTAGAAAAAGTTTTGAAGATTTTGGTCCTCCTAATTAATTGGCCTTATTTTTAAAAAGAAAGAAAGAAAATATTATGCAGAGTTCACTAAAAAATCATTCCTTTAAAGATATATATATATATATATATATATATATATATATATATATATATATATATATATATATCAAAAATATCAAATCTAAATTTCTTCACACATATACTGAAATCTAAAACAAATTTTTTACAAAAATCTCAAACATCAAATACAAAAAAATTTGAGGTTTCAATTACTACCATACAGTCCCTCAGGTAGGTTCATTCGTAATTTCTAGCTAAATTTAAATTACACCGTTTAGAGAAATCTCAAATAAATCTTTTTTAGATAAATACAAAATTATATACAAAAAATTTCAAAATTTGTATTTACTAAAGAGTGAAAGGAAGAGGAGAGCCCAAGAACGATTATATTTACTATGAAAACCCAAAAATCATTTTTTTACCTGCATTGTCGGGAAATAGAAAATTGCAAATCCAACAAAAGGAAGAAGATCGCAAATCAATTTTTTTTTCAATGTTAAGCACATGTGAGTGCGTGCAGGACGTCACCGCAATTGCCACCGTCCAAAAGCTCCGACAACGAAGAGATGGAAAATGAGAAAATTCTATTGGTGAAACGTTTAGGTTGAGAATAAATAAGAGGCAAAACCGTCTTTAAAAACATCGTTGTTGCCACGGTTCCCTAGTCTCTCGTCGCCACTAACAAGTTAGGGAATAACATAGAAAATTTCTTACGGTTGCCGACATAAATATTGATGGGAGAAAAGGGTGTGTTGCGGTGTGGATGAAGCATAAATAGTGTGGCTGCAGAAAAAAAAAAAAAATAAGGTCAAAACAGACTTTTCAGGGTCTTGGGAGTTTAGGAAAAATAAGATGTATACTAAGGATCTAAGTTCTAATATTGACATTTTTCAAATCGGAAGGTTTAGAAAAAGTTTTGAAGATTTTGGTCCTCCTAATTAATTGGCCTTATTTTTAAAAAGAAAGAAAGAAAATATTATGCAGAGTTCACTAAAAAATCATTCCTTTAAAGATATATATATATATATATATATATATATATATATATCAAAAATATCAAATCTAAATTTCTTCACACATATACTGAAATCTCAAACAAATTTTTTACAAAAATCTCAAACATCAAATACAAAAAAATTTGAGGTTTCAATTACTACCATATAGTCCCTCAGGTAGGTTCATTTGTAATTTCTAGCTAAATTTAAATTACACCGTTTAGAGAAATCTCAAATAAATCCTTTTTAGATAAGTACAAAATTATATACAAAAAATTTCAAAATTTGTATTTACTAAAGAGTGAAAGGAAGAGGAGAGCCCAAGAACGATTATATTTACTATGAAAACCCAAAAATCATTTTTTTACCTGCATTGTCGGGAAATAGAAAATTGCAAATCCAACAAAAGGAAGAAGATCGCAAACCAATTTTTTTTTCAATGTTAAGCACATGTGAGTGCGCGCAGGATGTCACCGCAATTGCCACCGTCCAAAAGCTCCGACAACGAAGAGATGGAAAATGAGAAAATTCTATTGGTGAAACGTTTAGGTTGAGAATAAATAAGAGGCAAAACCGTCTTTAAAAACATCGTTGTTGCCACGGTTCCCTAGTCTCTCGTCGCCACTAACAAGTTAGGGAATAACATAGAAAATTTCTTACGGTTGCCGACATAAATATTGATGGGAGAAAAGGGTGTGTTGCGGTGTGGATGAAGCATAAATAGTGTGGCTGCAGAAAAAAAAAATAAGGTCAAAACAGACTTTTCAGGGTCTTGGGAGTTTAGGAAAAATAAGATGTATACTAAGGATCTAAGTTCTAATATTGACATTTTTCAAATCGGAAGGTTTAGAAAAAGTTTTGAAGAATTTGGTCCTCCTAATTAATTGGCCTTATTTTTAAAAAGAAAGAAAGAAAATATTATGCTGAGTTCACTAAAAAATCATTCCTTTAAAGATATATATATATATATATATATATATATATATCAAAAATATCAAATCTAAATTTCTTCACACATATACTGAAATCTCAAACAAATTTTTTACAAAAATCTCAAACATCAAATACAAAAAAATTTGAGGTTTCAATTACTACCATATAGTCCCTCAGGTAGGTTCATTTGTAATTTCTAGCTAAATTTAAATTACACCGTTTAGAGAAATCTCAAATAAATCTTTTTTAGATAAATACAAAATTATATACAAAAAAATTCAAAATTTGTATTTACTGAAGAGTGAAAGGAAGAGGAGAGCCCAAGAACGATTATATTTACTATGAAAACTCAAAAATCATTTTTTTACCTGCATTGTCGGGAAATAGAAAATTGCAAATCCAACAAAAGGAAGAAGATCGCAAACCATTTTTTTTTTCAATGTTAAGCACATGTGAGTGCGCGAAGGACGTCACCGCAATTGCCACCGTCCAAAAGCTCCGACAACGAAGAGATGGAAAATGAGAAAATTCTATTGGTGAAACGTTTAGGTTGAGAATAAATAAGAGGCAAAACCGTCTTTAAAAACATCGTTGTTGCCACGGTTCCCTAGTCTCTCGTCGCCACTAACAAGTTAGGGAATAACATAGAAAATTTCTTACGGTTGCCGACATAAATATTGATGGGAGAAAAGGGTGTGTTGCGGTGTGGATGAAGCATAAATAGTGTGGCTGCAAAAAAAAAAAAATAAGGTCAAAACAGACTTTTCAGGGTCTTGGGAGTTTAGGAAAAATAAGATGTATACTAAGGATCTAAGTTCTAATATTGACATTTTTCAAATCGGAAGGTTTAGAAAAAGTTTTGAAGATTTTGGTCCTCCTAATTAATTGGCCTTATTTTTAAAAAGAAAGAAAGAAAATATTATGCTGAGTTCACTAAAAAATCATTCCTTTAAAGATATATATATAATCTAAATTTCTTCACACATATACTGAAATCTCAAACAAATTTTTTACAAAAATCTCAAACATCAAATACAAAAAAAATTTGAGGTTTCAATTACTACCATATAGTCCCTCAGGTAGGTTCATTTGTAATTTCTATCTAAATTTAAATTACACCGTTTAGAGAAATCTCAAATAAATCTTTTTTAGATAAATACAAAATTATATACAAAAAAATTCAAAATTTGTATTTACTGAAGAGTGAAAGGAAGAGGAGAGCCCAAGAACGATTATATTTACTATGAAAACCCAAAAATCATTTTTTTACCTGCATTGTCGGGAAATAGAAAATTGCAAATCCAACAAAAGGAAGAAGATCGCAAACCATTTATTTTTTCAATGTTAAGCACATGTGAGTGCGCGCAGGACGTCACCGCAATTGCCACCGTCCAAAAGCTCCGACAACGAAGAGATGGAAAATGAGAAAATTCTATTGGTGAAACGTTTAGGTTGAGAATAAATAAGAGGCAAAACCGTCTTTAAAAACATCGTTGTTGCCACGGTTCCCTAGTCTCTCGTCGCCACTAACAAGTTAGGGAATAACATAGAAAATTTCTTACGGTTGCCGACATAAATATTGATGGGAGAAAAGGGTGTGTTGCGGTGTGGATGAAGCATAAATAGTGTGGCTGCAGAAAAAAAAAATAAGGTCAAAACAGACTTTTCAGGGTCTTGGGAGTTTAGGAAAAATAAGATGTATACTAAGGATCTAAGTTCTAATATTGACATTTTTCAAATCGGAAGGTTTAGAAAAAGTTTTGAAGATTTTGGTCCTCCTAATTAATTGGCCTTATTTTTAAAAAGAAAGAAAGAAAATATTATGCTGAGTTCACTAAAAAATCATTCCTTTAAAGATATATATATATATATATATATATATATATATATATATATATATATATATATATATATATATATATATATATA
Source organism: Lantana camara (assembly GCA_037501455.1). Taxonomy (NCBI): domain Eukaryota; kingdom Viridiplantae; phylum Streptophyta; class Magnoliopsida; order Lamiales; family Verbenaceae; genus Lantana; species Lantana camara. The sequence goes on along the minus strand of CM074857.1, from coordinate 91,607,186 downwards.
TATCAAAAATATCAAATCTAAATTTCTTCACACATATACTGAAATCTCAAACAAATTTTTTACAAAAATCTCAAACATCAAATACAAAAAAAATTTGAGGTTTCAATTACTACCATATAGTCCCTCAGGTAGGTTCATTTGTAATTTCTAGCTAAATTTAAATTACACCGTTTAGAGAAATCTCAAATAAATCTTTTTTAGATAAATACAAAATTATATACAAAAAAATTCAAAATTTGTATTTACTGAAGAGTGAAAGGAAGAGGAGAGCCCAAGAACGATTATATTTACTATGAAAACCCAAAAATCATTTTTTTACCTGCATTGTCGGGAAATAGAAAATTGCAAATCCAACAAAAGGAAGAAGATCGCAAACCATTTATTTTTTCAATGTTAAGCACATGTGAGTGCGCGCAGGACGTCACCGCAATTGCCACCGTCCAAAAGCTCCGACAACGAAGAGATGGAAAATGAGAAAATTCTATTGGTGAAACGTTTAGGTTGAGAATAAATAAGAGGCAAAACCGTCTTTAAAAACATCGTTGTTGCCACGGTTCCCTAGTCTCTCGTCGCCACAAACAAGTTAGGGAATAACATAGAAAATTTCTTACGGTTGCCGACAGAAATATTGATGGGAGAAAAGGGTGTGTTGCGGTGTGGATGAAGCATAAATAGTGTTGCTGTAGAAAAAAAAAATTTAAGGTCAAAACAGACTTTTCAGGGTCTTGGGAGTTTAGGAAAAATAAGATGTATACTAGGGATCTAAGTTCTAATATTGACATTTTTCAAATCGGAAGGTCTAGAAAAAGTTTTGAAGATTTTGGTCCTCCTAATTAATTGGCCTTATTTTTAAAAAGAAAGAAAGAAAATATTATGCTGAGTTCACTAAAAAATCATTCCTTTAAAGATATATATATATATATTATAATTAGATATGAATCCCAATGAAATATAGAGAACTACAATTTGGTCTCTCTTAGTCAAATAATTATGTTTACACCCCCTCATGGATTTAACAATATCCCAAAAAATTGACTTCCTTTTGGGTGTGTAATGTAATTATTAAATTCACGATGAGGTATAAATATAATTATTTAACTAATTGGTATCAAAATGTAGTTTTTTATATTCAGTCGCGGTCTAAATGTTAACTATATATGATTTTATTTTTGGAATTCATTAAGGGAGTGTTTGCAAAATCTAAAAGTAAGTACTTATGAGATAAGTGCTTATTTTTAGTACTTTTGAAGTGTTTATTTAAGCATAAATAAACTAGAATCCACAAGTAGCCAAGGACATGTTTTTGAAATCTCCTTGTAAATTATACGATTTTATGAATTTATTTAAAATTCTATTTTAACAAAAATATCCTTATTAAAATATTAATATTTTTAAATTAACCTTTTACATACAAATACATCTCTAAGGATTATATATTCATTACCTTTTTTCTTTTACTACTCTTTTTTTTTTCCTCCAATCAGATTGTAATCTCTAAAAGTCTCATAACTAAAAAAATTCTAATTAGGAGGTAAATTTTTTCTCTTTTATTAATTCTTATAAATTTATAAATAAATGTGTATATAGAATAATTCTATGTTTAATTAATTACAAATAAGCTTATAAAAAATTGTAATAATTTATAATAATTTTATATTAATATAATAATTAAATATTATTACAATATTAAAAAATGTTTAAGTATTTAAGTGCAAATTAGTAATTTTATAAAAGTTAAAAGTGATTATCAATTTTTTTTATGCAAACAATCAACCAATTATTTCTCTACTTATCACTCTTTTTTCCAAACACTCATTAATTTTACTATTGCAATTTTTTACCGTTTTCACTTGTTCTTTTGCTTTTACTTATATACTAGAATTTGCAAACACCCCTAAATTCATACAATTGAATTAACTAAACAAAATGATATAGGAGTATAGGACAAATAAACTATGTGAATGATATAATTATTTTCCTATTTATTTGGGCACGATTATCATTTCTAATGTGCTCTTTTTATGTTTTATTTTCATAATTATTTAAACTCAATTTAAAATTTTATTTAATGAACTAATTAATGTAACCAAATGTCTAAGAATAGATGCCGTATAGTTATTTTATCGTTTTAAGAATTGGAAGGTAACAAATGACAGACTATGTTGCACAGACACGGACACAGATTTTTTCAAAATTTTAGGACACGACACGGCTCCGATACGACTATATTTTATATATAAATAAAAATATTTTATATAAAAATAAAAATATTTTATAAGTATAATCTATGTACATAAAATATTTATAAAAATATATAATATTAAAAACTAAAATAAGTTTTGTTATTTCAATTTTCTCTCCAAAAAATTCAAAAAATATTAAAAAAAGCATATAAAAATGATCAAATTTGCCCCGCCGTGTCCGAGCCGTGTCGGACACTCCACCTCGCCGTGTCCAACACCGTGTCCCAAATTTTTTTTTTTTTTTTTTCCGGACACTCCGTCAACCATGTCCGACACGTGTCGGAGGCGTGTCGGAGCCGTGTCCGTGTCCGACACGTGTCGGGCACTGCACGGGCCATTTTTTAGGCGTGTCCGTGCTTTAGAGATGACAGATAATTAGATAAGTTTAGTTAGTTTCTTTAGGTGCAGTTTTATTTTTTTCTTTGTTTCTTCGACGAAATGTTTGGTCGAGTTATCTGCCGTAGGCCAGGGTAATTATTCTTCTTAATCCGAAAAAAGGTGATTGTGAAAGTTCACTCAAATCGGATTAAATTCATCTTGGAAGGAACAATCCTCAACTTGAAGTAGTCGAATTATATTATTAGAATTCGTTTTTCTTTTACTAAACGTGATGCTAATAGAATAGCTGACAAATTTATTGGAATTGCGGCTTCGGCCTGCGTTAATTTTTCAGTTTTTTCTTATTGTTCCTCTTGAGTAATCAATAATATTCCCCTAGGTTTGGATAAAAAAAAAAGAGAAAAAAGGATAAGATAAGTCGTATCGTAAACATGTTCCCACAAATTTTTTTTTGAACAAGATAAATATATCGGGTATGAGCCCATAGAGTATGGGTATATTTGGTGGTCTTGAAATCCAACCCGGCCTAGTTTGGGTTGAAATCCATGGGATCTGAACTTTTTTTTTTTCTTTTTTTTATAAGCACATACCCCAAGTGGTCAGAGGGATTCGAACCCGGGTCATTGTCTTCGAGAACGAACTTTCAAACCACTTGGCCAGCCCCTGTTGGTGTTGGGTCCAAGTTAGATTTATTGGTGTTTGAACCGCTGTAATTTTGCCTCGTATTATAGTGGATTTGTTTTTGGGTCTCGTAGGCCTCGTGGTTTTTACTCTTCGATTTGAAGAGGTTTTCCACGTTAAAATTCTCGTGTCTCTATTCTTGTTTTTGTTTGGTTGATTATTTTTCTATCCGTTGGCATACTTGGTTGATTGGTTATTGGGCATTTGGAGAGGAGTTTTAATTTCCGCTGCGTACACTCGGTTTTGGTGTATCCCTTTCCTATCAGTTGGCACCATGGGATCTGAACTTATTTGATGTTGCTGAAAAACATTTGGATAATATTTAGGTATAGCTAGTTTGGGGTTGGGTAATAACTACTCATTACCAGGCCTATATTCCAGCAACAAAATTCAACCCAAATGATGTTGGAAGTGCATCTGTCTGTTTTCAGATTTTCATCAGAGACATAGTTCTATGTTTACTATGTTTGAATTGGAATCAAATTAGTTGCATATGGTTTGTAATTCCAATCTAAATACAAGGTATTCCCTGTTAAAAAGCTAATACCATATGATAAATATTTACAAGAACGAACCATTAGACACTAGGAGAGAACCGTTATATATATGTGTGTGTGAGGCAAGCAAGCAAAAGTAATAGGTTCTTTATTCAGAACTATACTAGATATATATTGCAAGCTTCTTTATTTTTATTTGCACAAGGCTAGGTTTTCCTCTTTAAGTAAAAGGATTTTATTTGCACACTGCTAGCTTTTCGTAATACTAAAGGATACCCTTCTTACTTACACCCACTTATTAGCATATATATATATAATTATTCATCTGATAATTTGGAGATGGAGCAAGATCTGTAACAGATCAGCACTGCATTCCGTAACATTAATCTTCCTCGCTGTCATCACCATCATCCTCCGAGTCGTCACTGTCTAGCATATAATTACCGTCCTTAGTTTGCAGATAATTTGGATCTGAAGAATACCGTTCTTGCTTCTTGGAAATTAGGAAAGTGCGATCCACGTTGTCATCGGAGCAATAGAGGCAAGGATGCTGATTGCAATCCTGACTGTCCTTTAATTTGAATATTCTTGTTGGCATAATCTCTCTCACCTTCATCACAAGTTGCTTGTTACTAAAGGGCTGAGGTAGTAACTTTGGGTCTTTAATAATAACTTGAACCGCATAGGTAAACGCGCCCAAAGGACGTCCCTCATCATTCGTTCTCTCGCCGGCCAACTCATTCGACTGACAAGCACTCAGTAAAATCCCTTGAGCGGGCTCCAAGGGTGGTGGTTGAGGCGACCGACTCCGAGGCAGTCTGAAAAGGAGACTGGCCTCGTCTCGGAACGCATGCAACATAAGGGTATCAATGTCTTCAGGGCCCCTATAGCTCGGAAGAGTAGCCAAGATAGCAGCCTTCACAGTCTCGTAAGGGACGAATCTAGGGTTATGAGATTGTGTTGTACTGCCCCGAAACGAGACATTAGGCCCGATCTGCTCTTTCTCTTTATCAATTAAGCCACCGCTGTGGCAAGAATCGGAGAAGAACATGAAGGTTGCACCTCGAGGCACACCATTAACCAGGTCCCTAAAGTCCGTATCTGTGTAATTAAGATACAATATCTTGTATTTGTTATAGTGTCAAAATAGAATCCGGGAAAAATTATGCAGCAGACGGAGTTAAAATTAAGTGTATATATGAGTAAAGATAATTGCGTACGTACTAAATATGAGATTTTTGTCGCAAGGGACTATGGCCTCCAATAACCTCCGATGTCTCTTAGTCCTAGTTCCATGTCCGGAAAAGTGGAAAAACAGTACATCTCCTTTTTCAAGTTTAGTGATCAAGCGTTTGAGAGCAGACTTGATATTTGCACCGGTTGGCATTGCCCCACTTTGTGTGCCCGGCTTATCCGTGAGAACCTCGATATCCTTGGGATCGAAGCCAAACACATCAATGAGCGTTGTACGCACGGCATCCACGTCATTGTGGCAACCTGTCAACTCTGGCCAACCTTTAAGCTTGATGACTGAGTAGTTGATCCCAACTAGGAGAGCGATATTCTTTCCAGATTTGCATTTGGCCATGGTTGATAGAGTTATGGGAGGAAGTGTGTGGCTGTGTGACTGTGTTATTCTTTTTTCTTTGTTTGGGCGTGTGTTTCATCAAGATCCTTGGCCTTATTTATAGCAACATGTTTGATGAATGATGGGGACATATATTCCATTTTTACTTTAAGTTCTGTGTTTGAATTGGATTCCAATCAAGTGCAATGTGAATCTATGCTTATCTAAATTTGAATGAATTGGATTCCGATAACCGCCTACGATTGAATTGGATTCTAATTAAAAACAAATATTCACTTTTTTTTGTACTAAAAGAAATAAATCGACTTTTAGTTAACCGCATATTTGCTATATAGTTTGTAATTTCACTTAGTTTGTAAGGTAGTATTTAGGGATAATTACTAATTAACGTCCCTATGAGATTTGGCGAAATTACAGATATTCTCTTGAGTTTTGAAAAATTACGAATTCTCCCATGACTATCCCTCCCCTAAATTTAACAGAATTTGTAATTTTACTATTTTACCCCTCAGATCCTAAAACTCAAGGAGATATATAAATAAAAGTCCAGAAGTAAGGAGGTTAATATAAGTATTGAAATTCTTAGAGGTTTGATGTAAGCATTTGAATTTTGTGTTTACATAACTTTTTTTTTTTTGATTTAGTAAAGAATGCTACTTAATGATATTTTAACGTTTTAATAATGAACTAATTTCATTCCTAAAGTTTATGAATACCAAATATTTTCTTGACATAAAAAAAAATTTGGCATGCTTGCTTATATTGGAATGTTATTCGTATTTAAAGTACATGCATTAGAAATCATAAATGTTTGAAATATTTGTTTAAATATTTTGATGTATATTTGGGTGAATTTAACGTGTTTGTCACGATTTTCTATTTAACTAAAAAAATTTATTATTCTAAACGAACAAAGTTTAAATAAACTTATGCAAAATATGCATAAAACTAAGATATATACATAAAGTAGAATATGTAATTTTTTATCATATTTTATTGGAATTTTTTTTTTCGGCCCACAAGAAGCCACCAACAGCACAAAACAACCAAACACCCTACAAAAACTCCGGAGGTGCGTCCCACACTATGCAATCCTCCGCAATCCCGTGTCTCATCTTGGCGAGCTCATCCGTCCTCTCGTTCGCTTCTCGAAAGATATGTTGGATCGTAGTTTCCCAAGGCAACCACAAAAGTCTACGGTAGTCTAAGATCACATTCCTCGTCGGATATGGTCTTCTCCACCCCATCAGACTCATGAAGGTTTCCCATACTTACCCAGCTCGTAGAATGAACGATTTCTTTCCAGACCTCGGTCGCCAGCGGGCAATTCTTGAGGGCATGAGCTAGGTCTTCTCTTCCACGCGCGCACCTGCTACATTGGTCGGAAGCATCGAAGTGCAGGTCGAAACGGAGCGCGTTAGTATGAAGACTGTTGTGCTTACAAAGCTACAAAAACAGCTTCAATTTATGGGAACAATCCAGCGCCCATAACTTCTTCCAACCTTTGTCATTGGCCTGCACCGTCGTCCCAAGTGCTCGATAGGCCGATTGGTAAGTAAACTTTCCTAAAGTGTTGCCAGCCCAGACGAGACTGTCCTCCTCCTCCCCAAATGGCAGCGGCAGGCCCTCAATCTCCGCCACGATAGATGTCGGAAGTTTTGTTTTAAGAACCCCCAGATTCCACTTATGCAAGGAATCAATCGAGTCCCCAACAACTTTGTACTCATCTTCGGGGTGAATCTCTTCCCCCATTCTAGCGCAATGGTTTCTTTAGACAACCAACTTTCATCCCAAAGCCACACATTATCGACTTAGCCCACCCGCCAATGACAGAATGGCTCGAGGCTTCGGATACTTCTGCCAATACCTTTCCAAGTCTTCGAAGCCGTCGGAATGGGTTGGTGATCCAACATATCATCCTCCTTTAAATATTTTTTCTGGAAATCTGACTCCAAAGCATATCGCAGCCCTTCGCCATCCGCCAACCAGTTTTAGCGAGGATGGTTGTCTTCATTCTCTGCGATTCCTTGATCCCCAGACCGCCTTCAGCTTTAGGCTTAATAACTTTAGCCCAGCTTACAAGGTGGGCATGTTTCTTGGCAATGTCCGAACCCCAAAGAAAAGCTCGATGAAGTCTGTCGACATTCTCGCATGCATAATTTGGAAACCAATTCGTGTGCATATGATACACCGGGATAGAGTGTAGCACCCCGCACGTGAGGCGCCACATCCCCCGCACTAAGGCTCAACACGAGTAACGAAATAGTAAATCCGCACCCATATCAAACCCTAGCGAACGGGAGACAAACATAAAAACCTTCCTAAGCCAGGCGGAGCTAGACCCTGCAATGATTACCAATCCACAAAATATAATGCAGCAAAGCCAAAGTTCAATCATACCAACTATAAGTAGAATTTGGGCTCTTCAGGCCTCTTTTAAATCATAGTAAAACCCAGTAAAGTTAGTTCAATAACAATTACATAAATATTCAAGTTCATGATATAATAGAATGAATCATACATAATTCCAATACAAAAATGAGTGCAGGGACTCTCCTAACTAACTCGACCACTTAAAGACTTCAAACACCTCCGCCTAGCCCGAAACTCCAAAGATCAAACCTGCACACTAAAAGAGTGGGGAGGGAGAGGGGTCAGTCTCTAGAAGACTGAGTGAGCAGGAGCGATACATATATATAAAACATGCACATGCAAGTCATAAATCTCGAGCAAGGTTTTATTTGAATTTAGTTCCCGAAAAGGGCAAGAAAATAGATAGACAATGCTCGACCTTTACAACTAATTCATATTAAATTCATTACATTCATAAATCATACATAAATATAAGGCTCGGCGAGTGAGCGTGCACAATCTCCAACCAAACTCCGACCGTGTACGATAAATATCATTAATATATTGATTAGGCGATCATGCAATATATCATAATACATGCGGACCATAAATCATATCATAAATATATTCGTTTGGGCAATCCGTGTCCCGGCCTTCCCGCACGGTGCATAAACATAACATAACATAACATAACATAAATCATAAATCAGTTCCAACCTTCTTCCTCCGGGTGGTGGACGGGCTTGCAAGACCCGACCACCTCAATCATGGGCCAATGGGGTTTCATGACTCCCCCAAGGGCACTCAGCTCCCATTCCCCGCTAAACCTCCTAGCGAGGTCCGGTATCACCGTAGTTGGTTGGGACTAGTATATGGGATCCCCGTCAGCCCTTGCTTCCTCGGTTAGCCACATATACTAAGTCCCGGGGCCCGTTCAGTCATAAGTCATAAATGTGTCTCGCCAAAACATGTCAATTCATGAGTACATATCATAATTCATAAATCATTTAAAAAGGGTTTACTCGATCAATACATACTATAAGAAATCATACCTTACCGTGTAATTCGGCATATGCTATATACGTACCTCTCCGTGTCATCCTATTCCGTAGCTAGCATGAAGACACACGGTTTGGAGCATAGCCTCATTACAAAACCATTTTTAAGTTTATATACGCTCATACGTATAATTCAGAAGAATTTACTCGATAACTTCATTTGAAAACCATATATATATATAATCATAAGGTTTTGGCCAAAGCTTTTCACATAAGGGTTGTAGGGTTTGTTACATAGCTAAAACAAAAACCACCCTCACCTGAACCGTGATGAAACAAGGATCGAGCACCAAGTGCCTGAACGATCAAAAGCTCTCCACCCTGGAGATAAACTGTACAAAAGACCACAAGACGTGTTCGTGAGACTCAAGACTCTAAATGAACCATATATGACGCACGGCAATGCTCACACATGATATGAAGACATAAAGATCATATTAAGTCATGAAAATCATATAACCAATTCATTCACTTGTTCAATCATAGATCATTCAATTCATATCTCCATTCAATTTATTCAAGAACTCAAATAGAAGCATAGAACATGTTCAAACTCTCCCAACATGCTACTACATACTTCATATTACATAACATAGCATATATCCAAGGTTTGACGACAAGAAGAAATCATATGATATAGAAAATAAGTGATGCGATTCATAAACGACATATAAACACACATAAACGGCAATAAGCAAAAGCATACCTATAACTCATCCAAATGCCACGAAATTGAACCACAATACTCCTAACACATAGCAAAACAAGTTCATAGTTTAACACAAAAGGAGATAAAGTCATTAAGGAGGTGAAACAAATCAAAAACCGAAAAGGAAGCAACAAAGACTGCACATGGGAAGTGACACGGGGGTGTCACCAACCCTAGCCCAACTGAGCCACGGGCGTGGCTCAGTACAGAGCTGCCCAGAAGGTGTGACACGCCCGTGTCTCACTCTTATGAGTAAATGAGACACGGGGGTGTCACGGTACAGAACTAATTCACACGTAAAATTTTACCGGCAAAACTGAACTCATACAAATTCAATCCAAAGGCATACCAAATGAACTCCAAATGAACTCCAAATGCTCTGAAACTTAATATACAACATATTTGGCATGTTATGAACATTTTTCATTTAGAGTGAAAAGGCTAAATCACACGTTAAGATCATCGAAACTATGCAACAAAACTAGGTCGCCACAATCGGACATATGAGCCCTAATGATTCTATCATGCCTTGATCAAGTACTTAGGGCTTGAATTTGGATCTGAAACTTTGGGGAACGCATGCTAACATACTAAACAACTTATATACATCATATATATGCAAAATGGTACCATTTAAAGCACATTAGAATGATCAACAAGTTACAAAATGTAACAGCAACAATTCTGTCAAAAATCATGCATAAGAACAGGCCATGTCTTGCAGTTTTGAGGCTTCAAATGGAACCAAATACTTAAAGCATGAATGCTAACATATATAACAATGAGTGTACATCAACTCCATGCATTTTCACACGAAATGGAGGCCATATGATCATGCAACAACACCAAATCTCACACAGCAGTTCGAAAACAGGGGAAACAGTTTGAACATCAAGTTTGGAGCTCCATATCTCATAATTTCATAAAAGGGTCAAGAGATGAAATCCTCCTAACATCATATAATATCAGTTAGGAAAGAAATAAGCCAAGAACCAAGTTCATATGATCATGTTTAAGCAAGGAATTCAGCCATACAAGCAAATAGGTCACTAGGACAAAAATCCCTAAAAGTTCATACCAATCTTATAATTCAAACCCTAATCAAGTCTGATCCAAATCATGTTTTAAATAGATGAAATCAAGCATAATTGAGTTGAGAAGACATAAATATTCATACCTTGAAGTTTTGGTGAAGGAAGATGGTGATTTGAGCTCCAAAATCACAAAAATGGCCAAGGTTTCTTCTCCTTTCTTCCCTCTTCCTTTCTCGATCAGACACAGCAGAAAATGAGGGAGATTGGTTCGGTTTTCAGAGTTAAAGAGGAGAGAAAGGGCTTAACTCAAGGTGGATAAGTCATGGTTAAGGTAGGGTTGGGTTAAGGGGTGTTATAGGGTCCCACCATGAAGACTAGTCAACCAAAAGGAGTTCTTCTTGCACGAGTTGCTCGTTACGGTTGGATTTCGGAGGTCTTAATGATCTCAAAAAGGTGTGAGGCTTGTTCCATTGTCTCCGAATCGTCGATACGAAGGCAACGGAGGTGTCGGAATTCGAATCCGAATTCCCGAGCTCAAGATATCACTTACGGAACCAAGGGTGCGCTAATTGCTCGTTAGCCCCCGACTTGGTTCCAAAAATCAAAATAAATTCGTAAACACGTCAAATGAATCCGAAAACATAAACCGAGCATACCTGCATGTTCATAACACACATATTTATGACATACTAAATTTCCATACCAATCCGATATCATTACATATATGAACGAAGCACAAATAGAACACTCATGCGCAAGAACGAATTCATATTGTTATAAATGAATTACTAAAACTTAAATTCCATATTAAATAATTTTAAAGCCAACTTATAGCATGTGCAATTTAATTATCGAAATTACCAAAATAGTTAAGGTAACATGAAACCTTAATTTAAGAAATTGAACACTAAATATCAAAGTGAAATAAAATGAATTAACTTAGAGTAACAATAGTTTACAGTTTAAATCAAATAAAAACACTTATAAACGATTAATCATATAATTAAATAATTAAATCGCGCAATTTATAAACAAATACGCCACATTATTAAAACTGAAAAACTGGGGCGTTACAATCTCTCCCCCTTAAAAGGAATCCGTCCTCGGATTCAAAACACGCTTGAAATCAAACAATGAGAGATTCCCCGTCTCTCACAAACAACAAGGAGAGAGCCCCGTCTCTCAAGCAGCAATGAGAGAACCCCGTCTCTCCAACAACAATGAGAGAACCCCGTCTCTCACAACCAAAGAGAGTACCCCGTCTCTCAAACAAAAATAAGAGAATCCCCGTCTCTTAACCGAAAATAAAGCAAGGAAGTCTCCAATACTCCCAAGCAACTCACGCAAAACCAAGTTTAAAATCACGTAAATCACCCAAAGCAAGTAAGAAACGTCGCCCACAAAGATATTCAATTACACCAAGTAATTTAACACATTACAGATCAAAGCACCTAACATAAAAACTATAAAAGTTAAATTTGCATGGATGCATGTATCATGAATGCTATAAGTACCGTTCACCGTAGTTGCGAAAATTCAGATTTGTGAGTTGTCGTTGTCCAAGGTATGATCTGTCCTGAATGTAACTCGGTGCCCAACTTGTCTTGAACCTCTTCAGGGTTCCCCGGTGAAACGATTGATGAATTCCTTAAGGATTATATCCTTAGAGCCTATCTAACTTGTACTGCTACCCAACTTCTTCAATCCTTATCTAAATCGGTGCTTAACATATCCCCGAGGATCACCACTCTGAGCAAACTTGATGATTCAATCCCAACCTTACGATTTATTCTTATAGTCTCTCTCAACACAAATCTTTTCCCACCTTCCGTTCCCATTATCCGTTCATTCCCTTTCGATCCCCCTCAACGTTATATTTGATAACTGGTCCATATTTCTTCCACCGAAGATAGAAGGTTCTTGATGATTCTTGAAATTTGAGACCAATACTCCAATTATCATCCTTTTTCCATTTGGTCTCTACTTAAGCTTCCTTGTAGATTACCGTTGATATAACTAATAACTAATAACTAATAACTCGATGATATTATCTTGGACCCCTTCATACTTCATTGACTAAGTCTTAATCGACACCATCCCCTTATATGATAGCTTGATTCGGTTTTCCCCCTTGTTAATTCTAACTTAGAAGTTCATAGAACTCTCTTATGATTCCACCACCTCCAGATCAGAATTCCATACGTAGCTTTCTCTCTTAACAGCATAACCTTAACCGCCGTCTTATTCATTCCTAACCACCACTCTTAGGACTTCCAGATTCTCCTTAGTTTGCATCCCCGTCATTACTCCTAACATATTCATTTGGGCACCACTCCCATCCTCCGATTCACGTCTCGGTCGCGCTCTCCCCCTTAAAAATTTTTGCTCTTACATATCAACCTCCATGAATCCTTCTTTCATTGAAATGTTTGACGAGCCAACTTCTGTTTCTTTAATTCACTCCTAAGGTTCAATTCAAACCCTTCAATAATTACTTCCTTTCAATCACCAACTCTTCTCTTTCTTTCTCTTCTTGAAATCTAGACCAATTTAATCCCCTCTTGTATTTCCATTCTTCAACTAAAGGTAATCCTTTCAAGGGTTAAAAAGGACTTACATTATTTCCTACTCAACGCTCCCTTATTTGAAAATTTCAGTTGAATTTGTTACTTCGCCTCTGAGATTAAGGTTTCTCCAAAGCTCTTCAACTTAGTTTCTTCGGTGTAGATTGTGCTAGCTAAGCTATATGCCCGGAACTCCAAAATATAACCCAACTATTCTTCTCATCTTGATTTGAGTAAGCCTTGATTAATGAATAGCTTGATGAACAAGGTGGAGTCATTCCCTATCAATTAAACACTAATCCATGCATGTTGGATTAACATGCCAATGCACTTAATAAACAGTCAAAGATACAACAATGCAACACGTTGGAGAAATTATATTAATTAAACATAAACGTACATATAGATACAGAAAGCAATTAGTTTAAATCGATGCATGATGCTTATGCCATGAGTATGCAGAACCTGTCACCGAGGTGGTAAGCTTTTAGCTTGATGACGTGTTCCTCGTTCCCATAATTGTAACTTCCTTTGGAGACATTGATAATTCCTTAGCCTTCCTTGGTTTTCGAATCTCCCTAATCTTCTTCATCCATTTGTATATCCTATGGCCCGAACGTGCTATTCTCGAACTCAAGGTCTTATTTGTCCATGGAGTTTTCACCCCCACGTTCTTCCAAGCATCGACCTCCAAAGGTCGTCCGAATCCTCAACTTGATGTCCTCTCCGGTTAAAGTTCCTTCAGCTTATCCTTTGTTTCCGATCTACGCGCATAATTCACCCATGATAACGCTTTCCATTCTTGCTTGCTTCTTGATGTCTCCATGCTTATATTCGCATCAAGTGAGCTTCCATATTTCACCTCATAATGAGTCTTGTGATTAACGGCTCCCAATCCTTGCATCTGAGTTGAGTCGAATCCCTTTTTAACACCTCATGTACCCGACTCCTTGAAGCTTCCCAATTTGACCTCCAATCCCTCATCATTCCAAACTTGGAGCTTCAAAGGTGAACCTTGGGCATTTACTCTTGTATTAGATGTCTCCAAAATCGGGGTGGTGAAGAGTTCCACACCCCTCTCGTTGTCTCACGCATCCCTTAAGTCGGAACTTGAGTCTTTGCAATTCTTGAATGTTGAGAACCTTCAAGGTTTGTAGGTAGGGCAAGATTGATGAACCTTCCCGTGATCCAAGCTTCCTCCCATGATACGAGCCATGATAGATGGTTTCATTGTACACGCCACGGAATTTGAACACTCGGCATTCAAATTACCTTGTCAATTGTAGTTGGTGTGAATGGTAGCTTTGTTCGCATGATAGTAACCTATATAAGAAAGATCAACTCAAATATGGATGCATGAAGATTAGCGTATGCTTATGACACGTAGTTAAATGAATCAAGGCACATAGAATGCAAATTGCAACACTGAAAGCAACTAAATAAAAGAGTAGATGGTATCCAAGTATTAAACAATTCCCGACAATTAATATCAAATATTCATGCCAAACGATGCAATGCACATATTAACAAGTTGTTCCTATGCCGTGCAACCTAACAGACTCAAACATGACTCAAGAACACCGGTTTTGCAACCGGGCTCTGATACCACTTAAGGATGTAGCACCCCGCACGTGAGGCGCCACATCCCCCGCACTAAGGCTCAACACGAGTAACGAAATAGTAAATCCGCACCCGTATCAAACCCTAGCGAACGGGAGACAAACATAAAAACCTTCCTAAGCCAGGCGGAGCTAGACCCTGCAATGATTACCAATCCACAAAATATAATGCAGCAAAGCCAAAGTTCAATCATACCAACTATAAGTAGAATTTGGGCTCTTCAGGCCTCTTTTAAATCATAGTAAAACCCAGTAAAGTCAGTTCAATAACAATTACATAAATATTCAAGTTCATGATATAATAGAATGAATCATACATAATTCCAATACAAAAATGAGTGCAGGGACTCTCCTAACTAACTCGACCACTTAAAGACTTCAAACACCTTCGCCTAGCCCGAAACTCCAAAGATCAAACCTGCACACTAAAAGAGTGGGGAGGGAGAGGGGTCAGTCTCTAGAAGACTGAGTGAGCAGGAGCGATACATATATATAAAACATGCACATGCAAGTCATAAATCTCGAGCAAGGTTTTATTTGAATTTAGTTCCCGAAAAGGGCAAGAAAATAGATAGACAATGCTCGACCTTTACAACTAATTCATATTAAATTCATTACATTCATAAATCATACATAAATATAAGGCTCGGCGAGTGAGCGTGCACAATCTCCAACCAAACTCCGACCGTGTACGATAAATATCATTAATATATTGATTAGGCGATCATGCAATATATCATAATACATGCGGACCATAAATCATATCATAAATATATTCGTTTGGGCAATCCGTGTCCCGGCCTTCCCGCACGGTGCATAAACATAACATAACATAACATAACATAAATCATAAATCAGTTCCAACCTTCTTCCTCCGGGTGGTGGACGGGCTTGCAAGACCCGACCACCTCAATCATGGGCCAATGGGGTTTCATGACTCCCCCAAGGGCACTCAGCTCCCATTCCCCGCTAAACCTCCTAGCGAGGGCCGGTATCACCGTAGTTAGTTGGGACTAGTATATGGGATCCCCGTCAGCCCTTGCTTCCTCGGTTAGCCACATATACTAAGTCCCGGGGCCCGTTCAGTCATAAGTCATAAATGTGTCTCTCCAAAACATGTCAATTCATGAGTACATATCATAATTCATAAATCATTTAAAAAGGGTTTACTCGATCAATACATACTATAAGAAATCATACCTTACCGTGTAATTCGGCATATGCTATATACGTACCTCTCCGTGTCATCCTATTCCGTAGCTAGCATGAAGACACACGGTTTGGAGCATAGCCTCATTACAAAACCATTTTTAAGTTTATATACGCTCATACGTATAATTCAGAAGAATTTACTCGATAACTTCATTTGAAAACCATATATATATATAATCATAAGGTTTTGGCCAAAGCTTTTCACATAAGGGTTGTAGGGTTTGTTACATAGCTAAAACAAAAACCACCCTCACCTGAACCGTGATGAAACAAGGATCGAGCACCAAGTGCCTGAACGATCAAAAGCTCTCCACCCTGGAGATAAACTGTACAAAAGACCACAAGACGTGTTCGTGAGACTCAAGACTCTAAATGAACCATATATGACGCACGGCAATGCTCACACATGATATGAAGACATAAAGATCATATTAAGTCATGAAAATCATATAACCAATTCATTCACTTGTTCAATCATAGATCATTCAATTCATATCTCCATTCAATTTATTCAAGAACTCAAATAGAAGCATAGAACATGTTCAAACTCTCCCAACATGCTACTACATACTTCATATTACATAACATAGCTTATATCCAAGGTTTGACGACAAGAAGAAATCATATGATATAGAAAATAAGTGATGCGATTCATAAACGACATATAAACACACATAAACGGCAATAAGCAAAAGCATACCTATAACTCATCCAAATGCCACGAAATTGAACCACAATACTCCTAACACATAGCAAAACAAGTTCATAGTTTAACACAAAAGGAGATAAAGTCATTAAGGAGGTGAAACAAATCAAAAACCGAAAAGGAAGCAACAAAGACTGCACATGGGAAGTGACACGGGGGTGTCACCAACCCTAGCCCAACTGAGCCACGGGCGTGGCTCAGTACAGAGCTGCCCAGAAGGTGTGACACGCCCGTGTCTCACTCTTATGAGTAAATGAGACACGGGGGTGTCACGGTACAGAACTAATTCACACGTAAAATTTTACCGGCAAAACTGAACTCATACAAATTCAATCCAAAGGCATACCAAATGAACTCCAAATGAACTCCAAATGCTCTGAAACTTAATATACAACATATTTGGCATGTTATGAACATTTTTCATTTAGAGTGAAAAGGCTAAATCACACGTTAAGATCATCGAAACTATGCAACAAAACTAGGTCGCCACAATCGGACATATGAGCCCTAATGATTCTATCATGCCTTGATCAAGTACTTAGGGCTTGAATTTGGATCTGAAACTTTGGGGAACGCATGCTAACATACTAAACAACTTATATACATCATATATATGCAAAATGGTACCATTTAAAGCACATTAGAATGATCAACAAGTTACAAAATGTAACAGCAACAATTCTGTCAAAAATCATGCATAAGAACAGGCCATGTCTTGCAGTTTTGAGGCTTCAAATGGAACCAAATACTTAAAGCATGAATGCTAACATATATAACAATGAGTGTACATCAACTCCATGCATTTTCACACGAAATGGAGGCCATATGATCATGCAACAACACCAAATCTCACACAGCAGTTCGAAAACAGGGGAAACAGTTTGAACATCAAGTTTGGAGCTCCATATCTCATAATTTCATAAAAGGGTCAAGAGATGAAATCCTCCTAACATCATATAATATCAGTTAGGAAAGAAATAAGCCAAGAACCAAGTTCATATGATCATGTTTAAGCAAGGAATTCAGCCATACAAGCAAATAGGTCACTAGGACAAAAATCCCTAAAAGTTCATACCAATCTTATAATTCAAACCCTAATCAAGTCTGATCCAAATCATGTTTTAAATAGATGAAATCAAGCATAATTGAGTTGAGAAGACATAAATATTCATACCTTGAAGTTTTGGTGAAGGAAGATGGTGATTTGAGCTCCAAAATCACAAAAATGGCCAAGGTTTCTTCTCCTTTCTTCCCTCTTCCTTTCTCGATCAGACACAGCAGAAAATGAGGGAGATTGGTTCGGTTTTCAGAGTTAAAGAGGAGAGAAAGGGCTTAACTCAAGGTGGATAAGTCATGGTTAAGGTAGGGTTGGGTTAAGGGGTGTTATAGGGTCCCACCATGAAGACTAGTCAACCAAAAGGAGTTCTTCTTGCACGAGTTGCTCGTTACGGTTGGATTTCGGAGGTCTTAATGATCTCAAAAAGGTGTGAGGCTTGTTCCATTGTCTCCGAATCGTCGATACGAAGGCAACGGAGGTGTCGGAATTCGAATCCGAATTCCCGAGCTCAAGATATCACTTACGGAACCAAGGGTGCGCTAATTGCTCGTTAGCCCCCGACTTGGTTCCAAAAATCAAAATAAATTCGTAAACACGTCAAATGAATCCGAAAACATAAACCGAGCATACCTGCATGTTCATAACACACATATTTACGACATACTAAATTTCCATACCAATCCGATATCATTACATATATGAACGAAGCACAAATAGAACACTCATGCGCAAGAACGAATTCATATTGTTATAAATGAATTACTAAAACTTAAATTCCATATTAAATAATTTTAAAGCCAACTTATAGCATGTGCAATTTAATTATCGAAATTACCAAAATAGTTAAGGTAACATGAAACCTTAATTTAAGAAATTGAACACTAAATATCAAAGTGAAATAAAATGAATTAACTTAGAGTAACAATAGTTTACAGTTTAAATCAAATAAAAACACTTATAAACGATTAATCATATAATTAAATAATTAAATCGCGCAATTTATAAACAAATACGCCACATTATTAAAACTGAAAAACTGGGGCGTTACATAGAGCTCATCACCGATTGTATAAGCATCATTCGACCCACCAAGTTAAGATTCGGAAAGCCCTTTAATCGTTTCTCCACTTTCTCAACAACCTTATCAAAGGTCTCCCTTTGGTTCCGTCTTTGTGCCATGCTAACACCCAGATATTTCTCCAAGTCTTCGAACAATTGATAGCAAGCAACAAACTGATCTCTTGCTTCATAGAATCAGATATACAGAGGCTGAAGTACAGGAGATATTTTTCCAAATTGAGCTTAAGACCTGATGCTGCACAAAAAGAATGAATCATAGGTTGGATACATTCTACATCACTCTTTGTAGCCCGGCCTCCCAAGATAATGTCGTCGGTAAACAAAAAAATGAGAGATAAGTGGGCAATTATTACACACATGAATTGGATGCCATTCCCGATTAGCCACGGCCTTTTCGATAAGGTACGTGAGACGTTCCATGCACAAAACGAACAAGTATGGTGATAGCGGATCTCCTTGTCGAATCTCACACGAAGGAGTGATAGGTTCTAAAGGTTCTCCATTCCACAAAATCTCCGGCCGGATACATTTCACCCCACTCGTAATAAGTTTGATAATTCGTGGGGAAAAATTAAAGAACTCCAAGGTTTCTTCCAAAAACTCCCATCGGATTTTGTCATTGGCTTTCTCAAGATCTTGTTTCAAAATCTAACCTCCCTTCTTAGCTTTAGACTGATTGGTCGAGTGAATCACCTCCTGAAGTACTAGTATGTTGTCATGGGTGTTCCGTCCCGAAATAAAGCTATTCTGATTCGGGCTGAATAGCTGAGCTATAAATGGTTTGAGCCTCGACACCAGCAGCTTTGTTACAATTTTCAGCAGGGTATTGCTGTCACGCCCTTCTCTGCGGGCCCGTTGGATGTGAGTGCAAGTCTCCAAGCCCACCGAGTGTAACCTGAAATCGGGCCTAAACCACTGCCCAAAAGGGATATCCATTTGTTATACTTGGACTCTTTAACTTATAAACTGAACTTAACTCTCATACTTTCCCGATGTGGGACAGGGGTATCACAATCACCCCTCCTTCAGAATCGCGACGTCCTCGTCACGGCATGACATATAGCCCATGACCGACTCGTCTGCGTTAGGACTCTAGAGGTGGCTTCTGCGGGCTCAAGAGGTGGCTCCCACACATGTAGCACTTTGCCCTATAGGATCAAGAGGTGGCTCCCATGTGCGTAACACTTTGCCCCTATAGCACTTAGCTCCTGCAGCTGACGAGCGGCTCTGATACCATTTGTCACTCCCCGGGTCCGCGGGCTCGTTGGACGCGAGTGCAAGTCTCCAAGCCCACCGAGTGTAACCTGAAATTGGGCCTAAACCACTGCCCAAAAGGGATATCCATTTGTTATACTTAGACTCTTTAACTTATAAACTGAACTTAACTCTCATACTTTCCCGATGTGGGACAGGGGTATCACAATTGCAAAGAGCAATCGGCCGAAAGTGGTTGAAATTCTCAGGATGTGGGACCTTGGGGATCAAACAGAGAAACGTACGTCCTATGCTTTCTGGGAAAGCCCCCTGGGTGAGACAGTCATTGACGAACTGCACCACCTGTGACGCCCCTTCTCTTCGGCAACCCGGGTAAGACGTTGCGAGAGAGTTTAATTCCATATTTTCATGAATTATGTGTTCTCGTATGCCCTATGTGTCAATTTGTAATTTATTTTAAGTTATATGTGTTGGAAAACACGAAAGAGTTGAGCAGCGGAAGTTTAAAATTTTTCCACAAGTTTAATCGTTGTCTTGCAATTTTCATACTGTAATGTTGGGAATAACAAGAAACTCACTTTAATTGAAGCTTTCTTGTGATGTTGTTACCGCCTAACAAACACCCTTCAAGCGGAAAGTCTCTCGAATGGTCCTTCGAATTAGACTCCCAAGTAGAAGGCCTCCAAAGCGTATCCACACTAGTCCTAGAACACGATCAAGCAAGTGAGAATGCTAGTTCTATAGCTTGTGTTAATGGCTAGGGTTTTCCTTTGAAAACTTTTCTTTTATTTTTCTCAAAAACTTAACACTTCGTGAGTGTTGGTCTAAAGAATAAGAGAAACACCACCCCTAGTATAAATACTAGGTTGGTTCGAAAATCCCTAGGGTTCCCAAACCTAGTGGACTTTGTTTTCTTGCTCACTAATTAACTAATTTAATTATTTAATTTAATTGGAGAAAATAAGTTCTCAACTTGTTCTCTAAGTCTTGCAGGAATAACATTCTCTCTCCTACAATAGGAAGTTAGACTTTTCAACTTTCCCAAAGTTAAAAGTCAATATTCAATAAAACAATTAATTCCCAATTAATTATTTATTGGGTTAGGTTTATTTGAGAATAGTCTTAACAATTAATTCAATAATTAATTAAAAGACCAAAAAATAATTAATTACAATTTAATTAATTAATTCTTAGAAAAGAATTCAAGTATGAAGCAAACACACGTACAAAGCCACGCAGGAGCCAGGTGTACACGACACATGGCAGCCACACTGGCTTGCGCGACACGTGGCAGTCACGTGTCTCTGACACATGGCAATGCCCACGTGTTTTGCTCCATTTCGATCAACTATTTTGATCCTTCGTTAATCATATTAACATCCTACCATAACCCTCATGTTCTGGCATTTGTGTGTGACCCTTTAGGTTCATTATTCGATTAACAGTGACAGCAAATAATTAATTCCCTAATTAATTAATCACTTCACAGATCACACTACCGTAATCTAGCAATGGGTGTATGACCCCTAGCCGAATAACGAAATGAATAGAAGAACCTTTCAGTCAATGACAATCAGTGAAATGCGATCCTCCTACAACTCCATCTCTTAATCAAGAACTAAAGCATGGGAATATTCTCAGAGCCCAAATATTCTTGATCTTTAAAGTTAAGTTCGTTTCATATCCATTTCTATCTCAATCCTAGAAAATCCCATTTTCTAGATGTCTTGATCTTTATCCACCTTGGCCAAGGGTTTAATGTCTAATGGACTACGAACAACTCAATCAGTAAGAGATCATTCTTGTTCTTAAAAAGTGTAAGTCCTTTATCGATTCTACTAATTCTACATATGCCACTTGTGTAATCCCAACATAGGTCGTGGTTCAATGTCTATATGGCGACACCCTTTTAGGCTTATATCAAAGATTACAGAGTTAGCTCATATGAGACATTACAGAATCTCAATTCTAAGGATTAATGAATCACGTCATTGACCTGTGAGATATTTCCTAATCTGGAAGTTTCAGGAAACTTCCTTTCACATTTAGGAATGTTCTCACGCGGGACATCTCAGTGTTGAAGTTCTTGTAACAATCACCCTCATGTATTATGAACGCATCATCGTATGAACTTATCACTCCATGAAACTGAGTGATCCTTCAAAAGGACATAATCACATAAGCAAGTCTCAGCAGAGTCAAGGTTGACACTCCCACTGTCTGTCGGACTCTCGACTTGGAGAAGTTTCTAATCCTCGCCTATGGAGTTAAGAACTTGTTTCATGTGTCGTTCCCATAACGGTAAAGTTCTTAACGGCCTCATCGGATTAGGGGAGTTCAATACATGCAAAACACAGTCAACCCAAACAGACATAAATAAGCACATAAAGAAGTGATTGCCTATGAACAAAATCATCTCGTTTATTATTCAAAGACTATTTGTGATATTACATGGAAATAGTAAAGCCAAAGGCTGCTTTAAGGGCACTATTCCTAACAATCTCCTACTTGCCCGTCAAAGCCATTCAGGAGCTAATCTAAGACCCATCTTCTGAAGATGTCCTTCGAAAGCTTGTTGACTAAGGGCCTTAGTAAGTGGATCTGCCATGTTCTCTGTCGATGTGACCCTTTCAATTTGCAAATCTCCTCTCTTGATGATATTACGGATTAAGCGATACTTCCTCAAAATGTGTTTGGTCCTTTGGTGAGATCTTGGTTCTCTTGCTTGAGCAACCGCCCCGGTGTTGTCACAAAACACTGTAACGGGGTCTTTAATGCTAGGAACTACACCTAGCTCGTGGATGAAGTTTCTTACCCAAACACCTTCCTTAGCAGCATCGTTTGTAGCTAAGTATTCGGCCTCAGTGGTCGAAGCTGTAGTGGTCGCTTGCTTGGAACTTTTCCAACTCACTGCTCCGCCGTTCAGGTAGAATATGTATCCTGACTTGGATTTAAAGTCATCCATGTCTGATGCAAAGCTTGCATCACAGTGTCCTCTAATGATAAGATCTTGCTGGCTTCCGTAAACCAAGAACAAATCCTTAGTTCTTCGCAAGTACTTAAGGATGTTCTTTACAGCAGTCCAGTGACCACCAGGGTCAGATTGGAATCGGCTAGTCACGCTAAGTGCATAAGCCACATCCGGTCGAGTACATAGCATTGTATACATTATGCTTCCTATAGCTGATGCATAAGGAATTTTGGACATCCTGGACTTTTCAAGTTCAATCTTAGGATACAGCTTCTTCGAAAGAATAGTTCCCGGGCCCATTGGAAGTTTTCCACGTTTGGAATCTTCCATACTAAACCTCTTTAGTATTTGTCTATGTAAACCGACTGTGATAATCCCAAAAATCTCCTAGATCTATCCCGATAGATCTTTATCCCGAGAATGTAGGATGCATCACCAAGATCCTTCATCTCAAATTGGTTCGATAACCAAGACTTTGTTACTTTCATGTCATCCTTCGCGTTCCCAATGAGGAGGATGTCATCTACATAAAGTATCAGAAATTGAACCGAGGTTTCCAATTCTTTCTTGTACACGCAGGACTCATTCAGATTTTGAGTAAAGCCAAACGATTTGACTGCTTCATCAAATTGAATGTTCTAATTCCTAGAAGCTTGTTTCAATCCTTAGATTGATCTTTGGAGCTTACAAACCTTTTGTTCGCTCCCACTGAATGTGAAACCCATGGGTTGCTCCATGTAAATTTCTTTGTCAATGTATCTATTGAGAAAGGCAGTTTTCACATCCATTTGCCATATCTCATAGTCATAATATGCAGTAATGGCAAGCAAGATCCGAATGGATTTTTGCATTGCAACCGGGGAGAAGGTTTTATCAAAGTCTACACCTGGTCTTTGAGTAAAACCCTTAGCAACTAATCTTGCTTTAAAGGCTTCCACGCTTCCATCTACTCCAAGCTTGCGCTTATATATGCAATTGCACCCTATGGGCTTGATCCCATCAGGTGGATCAACCAAGGTCCAAACTTGGTTAGAGTACATGGAATCCATTTCGGATTTCATTGCTTCTTTCCACTGTTCAGAGTCCGAATCTAATAGTGCCTCCTCATAAGTTAATGGATCATTATCCATTTGAGATGTTTGGTGGAGAAAACCATACCATCTCTCTGGTTGTCTAGGAATACGTTCAGAACGTCTTACTAGAGGAGGATTTTCGCACGTATCACTCTCTGTGATTGGTTGAGGGATGTTATTCTCCGAACTTGGCATGGGACCTTGGTCTCGAACCTCTTTGAGTTTTTTGATCTTGCCCTTCTTTTCTTTAAGGAACGAGTCCTCAAGAAAAGTAGCATTTCTTGAAACAAAGACCTTTTGTTCAAGAGGATCGTAGAAATAATATCCTATTGACTCTTTAGGATATCCTACGAAGTTGCATAAGCTTGATCTAGCTTCAAGCTTATCTCCCACTGCCCTCTTCACGTAAGCAGGACAACCCCAAATTCTTAAGTAAGAATAATTAGGGATTTTGCCAAACCACATCTCAAATGGGGTTTTGGGTACAGATTTGGAGGGAACAAGATTCAGAATCTTAACTGCTGATTCTAAGGCATAACCCCAGAATGAAGGTGGCAATTCAGTGAAGCTCATCATGGAACGAACCATATCAAGTAAGGTTTTATTCCTTCTCTCTGAAACTCCATTCAATTGAGGAGTTCCCGGAGGAGTCCACTGAGAGATAATTCCATTATCTCTGAGATGACTAAGGAATGCGTCACTTAGATACTCGCCACCTCGATCAGATCGAAGTGTCTTAATCTTGTGACCAGTTTGGTTCTCAACCTCCTTCTGAAATTCCAAGAATTTCTCAAAGGCTTCGGATTTATACTTCATTAAGTGCACATAACCAAAATGACTAAAGTCGTCTATGAAGGTTATGAAATACTGATGATTGTTCCTCATGCTTACACTAAGTGGTCCACAAACATCAGTATGGATTAAATCCAATACTTTAGGGGTACGTTCCACTTTACCATTAAAGGGAGTTTTGGCCATCTTTCCTCTAAGACATGATTAATAATGAGTTAACTCTTTAAGTCCATTATCATAGAATGATCTTAAATTAGTTAACTTAGCAATCCTATCTTTAGAAACATGGCCTAAACGTGCGTGCCATAAAGAAGCCGATATCTTATCATCTATTTTGCATTTGTTTAATTGTTGTATATTCAGAATATTTCTGTCTGTAGTTGTATAAAGTCCATTAGATAATGTACCAAGCAAAACGGAATCTTTATTCTTCTTAAGATAAAAGTTTCCATTTCTAGAGAAAGTCTCATAACCTTCACAATCAAGTATTGGAATGGAAATGATATTACGAATAATAGAAGGTACATAAAGGACTTTGTTCAAAACTAAAGTAAAGACACCTAAATCTAATCTACACATCCCTATGGCTTGAGCTTGAACGCTTGATCCATTCCCAACCTTCAAGACGCATTCTCCTTCTTCAAGCTGCCGGACCTCATTTAGCATCTGTACATCATTACAGATATGAGCTCCACAGCCGGTATCAAGTATCCAAGAATTAGAATCAATAGATAGAATTACTTCAACAATAAACACACCTTTCTTTAGAGTATCCTTGTACTCTTGGCAGTTCCTCTTCCAATGTTCTTTCTTGCCACAATGGTGGCAAACGTCCTCTGTTTGATCTTTTCTCTTCCTGGCCTTTCTCTTTTTAACCCCTCCATCGGGTTTAAGAGATCCCTTCTTCTTGGGAACTTTCTTCCCTTTGCCTTTAGAAGGCCTAGAAGAGGAAGTGACCATCATTACTTTGTGATCCTTCTTGATTGTGTCTTCAGCAGTCACAAGTTGACTAATCAACTCAGCTACAGTAGCATGAGGATGATTCATGTTGAAGTTTAGCACAAAAGGATGGAATGATGATGGAAGCGATGCGAGCAACAAATCCACAGCGAGTTCTTCACTCAGTGGCATTTCCATGGAGGTCAGTTTCTCGTTCAAAGAAAGAAACTTGAGACCGTGCTCATGGACACTTGCACCTTCTTTCATTCTGAGATGAAAGAGCTCCTTAGAGGTGTTATACCTTAGAACACGCTCTTTGGGGCGGTACAATTGCTCGAGATGGTCGTAAATCTCCCAAGCGTTGTGCATTGACTCGTGTTGCCTCTGCATGTCCGGGGACATGGTGGCCAACATGAGGGAACGGGCTTAAAGATTATCTTCAGACCATTTCACAATCGTGTCCCTTTCAGCCCGATCGGAGCCTCGCCTTCAGCGGCAGGCTCTCCCTCAAAGAGAACATATCTTCTCTTTTCAGAATCTAAAACTATCTTTAGATTCCGAAGTCAATCAGAATAATTGGGCCCCGTCAACTTTTTTGATTCAAGGGTGGATGCCAAAGGGTTTTTGGTTGCCATTTCAATTGTAGAGAATCACAGAACTACAACCTAATTGAAAAAAAAAAAAAAAGAGAAAACATGAGCATGCTGAATAATAACTATTACATATTATCAAGGTCTTTAGAAATATGTTCTCCCACTGTTTTTAGAAAGTCTAGAAATCCTAGGGGTGAACAAAATAACCGAACCGAAATCGAACCGAACCGAGGCTAATCGAACCAAACCGAGGGGGTTCGGTTTCGGTTTTGGTTAGCAATATTTATGTTTTTCGGTTTCGGTAAAAACCGACCGGTTTTTTGTTTTTACCGAGAAACCGAACCAAGCCCTCTTTTTTCAAGGTTTTTTTTTATATCTCATCATTTATACTCTTTACACTTAAAACACACGATTTAGATTCCCAATTCCCAAACAATTATCTTCAGAGTTCAGACAAGAGAGTGAGAATTTCAGATCTAGGTTCTCTTCTTTGGTCTTCTACTCTTCTTCAGTACTTATTCCCCATAAATCACCTCTTCTCCGTCGGCTGCCACGACGCCAAGCACCTCTCCTGCCAGCCGCCGTCAGCTGCAAGCCACCAGCCTACTAGAAATTTTTTTTTTCTTTTTCGGCTGGTACGCCACCGCTGTCGCCCGTCAACTGCAAGCCACAAGCCACCGCCCATCAGTGGCTCTTGAATGTTTTTCATTTTTAAAAGATTTGTTTAATCTGTTTTATGTGTTATTCAGAAGACTGTAATCTCTTATTCATAAGACTTGGTATCTGTTTTATTTTGCATCTTCAATTGTTCCCAGGTTTTTCCTTTTTTTTTTTTTTTTTTTTAATTTCGGTTATTTCGGTTAATAACCGAAACCGAACCAAAAAATTATCGGTTAAACCGAACCGAAACCGATCTTGATTGGTTCGGTAAACGGTTAGGTAAATTTGAAAACCGAAATTTCGGTTAACCGAAATTTTGGTTTCTTACCAATTGTGCACTCCTAAGAAATCCCAACGATTTTAGATGAACTTATTTTCTCAATGGGTACTAGGATTCCAAGCATTCATAGTTT
Organism: Lantana camara; assembly: GCA_037501455.1. Lineage (NCBI taxonomy): Eukaryota > Viridiplantae > Streptophyta > Magnoliopsida > Lamiales > Verbenaceae > Lantana > Lantana camara. The sequence continues at coordinate 91,579,791 of CM074857.1, read as the reverse complement.
TGGACCCACGACTCGTGAGACATCCAAAGGTCTAAGAATCTTTAGGAAGGTACGAATTGCCTGTTAGGAATAGTACCCTAGAAAGCCGATTGTATATCCGCTTTGTGCTTTTCCTTATTTTAATCACAGACAATCTTTGAATGAAATAACGAATTGAGGCAACACTTCTTTATATGCTCTTGTTTGGTATGCGTTTACTTTATCTGTGCATGTATGAGAACTCCCCTAATCCTGATGACTTTAGGACTGTACCATTTAGGTGAAATGGTTCATGAAACGAGCCCTATATCACATAAGCCATGATTAGTAAAATACTTCAAGCCGATGAGTCCTATCGACAGTGGGAGTGTCAACCTGACTCCTCAAGGCTTGCTCGTGGGATCACGCCCTTAAGAAGGACCACCTTGTTTCATGGAGGTGCAAAGTGTATAGTTGATACGTGCGTGATACATGAGGGTGCTTACTTCATAAACTGAGGTGCCCCGTGTGAGAACATTCCTAAATGGGAAAGGAAATTTCAATTTCAAGAAATGAAAACTTCCAGATTAGGAAATATCTCATGAGCCATTGATGTGATTAATTGATCCTTAGACTTGAGGTTCCATGTCACTTTATGAGTTAACTCTGTAGTCTTAGGTATAAGCTTTAAAGGGTGTCGCCTTAGACAACTGATTCAAGGCTTATGCTGGGGCTGCACAAGTGATTTATGAAAGTGAATGAGAATCAAGAAAGGATATACACTTGCATTTGCAAGGTGATCTCTTATTGTGTAAGTCATTCATATGTCATATGGAGTCCTTGGCCAAGGCAGTAGATCAAGACATCAAGAAAAGTGTTTCTTGGATTGAGATCAAATGAATATGAAATGCACTTAGCTTTAAGACCAGATTATTAGGGTTCTGATTATTCCCTTACCCTAGATCTTGGTTGAGAGATAGTAAGTTGGAGGATTGTATCTCACATGAATCAATGACATAAAGGTTCTGTCGAATCCGAACATTCCAATTCAGCTAGGGGTTAAACACCTGTTGCTAGACTATGGTCGTTTAATCTGTGGACTGAATTAATTAATTAGGGTCACTGCTAATTGAATTGAGAACCCAGAGGGTCACACACAACAACTTGGTTGCATGAGTTAAGGCTTTAAAATGATTAAACGAGTTAATCGGGCCAAGAGGGTTCCACACGTGTGGGTCACGTGAGGAGCACGTGTCCTTGGGACACGTGTCTCACACGTGTGTGTATATATATATATATTAAATAATTAAATGTGTTAATTATTTAATAGACTTTAGTTTAATTTTGAATTAAAAGGAAAGTCTTATTTTGGAGAAAAATAATCTAGTTAATTAATTACAAATTAATTAATTAGATAAATAAGTTATTTATTTATTAATAAATAAAGTATAATAATATCCAAAAGGGTTTGGATATTTTAGTTCTCTTAAAAGTTGATTTGTATTAGAATTCAAAGTCAAAGTAAAAATTTCTTGATGATCAAGTAATAGGAGAGAGGGACCAAAATCCTTAGCCCATAAGGACTAGGGATTTTCGGCCACCCCTTCCTTTCCTATATATAGGGGAGCTCATGCTCCCCTTAGAGAGTGATTGAATTCTTTTGGTTCATGTGTTGAACACCATCCTTTCTCCAAGATAAATTAAACCCTAGGTTAAGCCTAAACACTAACTAGAGAACTAGCATCCTTACTAGTTAGATTGTACTCAAGTTGGTGGCTATCTCTAGAGAGCTTCAAGTTAGAAGTTTTGAAGATTCGAGCTTTACCAAGGAGAGGGGATCAAGCCGCGAGAAGAGCGTTCTTGGGTGGCTTGAAACGCTTCAAGAAAGATTATTGAAAAGTAAGTTTCTAATCTCTACAAATTTGGATACACGATTGCGAGTATTCGATCCTTTTGTTGGAAAATTTTTAAATTTCCGCTGCTTTCTGATTCCTGTTTACCAACAAGTGGTATCAGAGCCACCTCGTTAATCGTGTTTCTGATTCATCTCAATTAAACTGAATTTGGTAGAAATTCTTAGGCTTGATGCGATTGAGTATTTGCAATTGTTTTAGAAAGCCTCAATTACGAAACTGTATTTTACCTAAAAGTGTTTAAAAACTGTTTTGCAAAATTTGTTTTAAAAACTGTTTTAGATTTGAAACTGTATAAACTGTTTTTGGATTTCCTGGATTGGTTTTGCTTTTGAACGAAAACACGAAACAGAAACTCGGATTACGATGAACACGCGAAACCCCGCCCGCGAGGGCTTCGTGCCCCACCGCCCGCCCATAGGCGCGCGCAAGGGGCGTCCCCCCCCCCTCCAGTACCTCCCGCACGGCATGCGGGAGCCTTCCGGGCGTGCCGCCCGTCGCCCGCCCAGGCTAGGCGAGAATCCCGCAAGGCGTGCGGGTTGCTCGCCCAGGCCGCCCGCACTGGCCGAGAGGGCCTCGCGCACTCGCGCGGCCTTGGCCGAGCGCTATGCGCTATGCACGCCCGCAACGCGCGCAGCCCTTTCGATTACGGACCCCGTTTTCTCCATCGCAATTCGATTTTTCGTATTTCGTGTAATCCAGTCCCGATTTTAAATTTATTTTCCTTTTATTATTAAAATTTATTTTTTATTTATTTTAATTTTGAATAAAGCTTAAAATTGGGATTTTCAAGAAATAGAAACGGTTTATATTTTGGGAAAATACATCTTTAATAAAATTATTAATTTTCAAAAATTAATTGGAATTTTATTTGTTTTGGTAATTTGGGATTTATTGAAAACTTTTATAAATAAGACTCGCATCAAGTCATGTTTTAAGTCATTAGGACTTGAAACGGGAATTTTAATTTATTGGCTAAATTTAAATTCTCGCAAGTTGCATCTTAGGTGATCATGGGTTTAGACTAATATATGGTTTTAATTTATGCACATGGATGGTTTAAATTGGGGTTGGAGCCCTATAGTTGCGTTTTTTCAATTGAGGTTGGAGCCTCACTTATGTACGTACTGTTATGTGATTTATTATGTGGCTTTTCATATTATTATTTTTAGGCCGGGGTATGCCCCGTGTAATTGTCTATGGCCAATATGAAGATTAAGCCTTATTACTTTATGTCTTTTTCCTTTTATTGTAATTTGAGAGTAGAGATAGGTGGTGAGGTTTTATTTTCATTTTGGAGACAATGCACCCATGGAGTAAGATGGACCACATTCAAGTAACAAGGATGCCATAAGTGAAGACCCCTCAAAATGTTAGGGAGGGGAATCTCAATTGAAAATGTAATAGAGATAGGGCTCGTATTTTGTTACCGCTTTCCCTTATGTGATTTAAACTGTTTATGTGGCATGTATGTTAGAACTTGTGATTGTGGAGTGGCTCCCACATATCACGCATAAGATAGGTAGAACCCATGATCATCACATGTTAGTATCATGCTAGGACATGTTATCTGCTAAGTGCTTGTGTGAAATGCATTTAAGTTGTACTTGCATTAATCAAGACTAATAAAATTAGATAACATATATGTTGGTGAGGTCGAACTGGACAACTCTCCAGTTGATTCGAAAATTCCCATTAAATATTAAGCTAATTTCGAACAAATAGGTGTTTAATTCGAGATGCAAATTTCGAATTAAATTCCTAGCATTCCATCAATAGGTTTTAAGTTTAATAAGTGAAGCTAGTTATTGTCCGTGAGTCGTGGGATAGCTAGTGGAGCTTATTAGTTCTTAGTTACCTAATTGATCATTTTAAATGATCAATATTTCGTGATCAATTTTGGCAAGGGCGATGTCCGCGAGTCGTGGGTCATTCGAACTAAGTTTTGATCATGATCTTATGATTGATGGGTCTAGCTTAACGCCTAAGTAAATATGGATATCGCACGAGTCGTGGGTCCATATTGAAAGATAGGTGATGCAAAAACAATTACTAAGAGTTCTAAAGGTGTTAGAATTGGTAAGTTGTACCTACCTAGGGTTCTTACTTAGAATGTCATCGAGTCGTGGGTTCGAAGTAAAATACCTAGGATCTTAGTACCCATTGGGAAACGCGTTCCTCTTAGATCTTTGGGAATTATAGATCTTTGAAAAACAGTGGGAGCTACATTAGATTAAAGACCTTATCTTTTGTATATCGTTATAATTCAGCATGCTCACTAGTTCTCTGTCTTACCATTTAGGTCGTAGATTCTGTGATTCTCTACATGTTTTGAAATGGTAACCAAAAACCCTCTTGTATCGATCCTCGAGTCAAACAAGTTGACTGGTCCCAACTATTCTGATTGGCTGAGGAATCTGAAAATCATTTTGGATTCTGAGAAGAGAACTTATGTTCTCTTCGAAGGGGAGCCTAGTCCCGAAGGGGATGCTCCCACTCGGGCCGAGCGGGACACGATCCAGAAGTGGAAAGATGATAATCTCCAAGCCCATTGCCTTATGTTGGCTAACATGTCTCCGAACTTACAAAGGGAACATGAGGCCATGGAATTCGCTTGGGAGATTTACGACCACTTAGAGTAACTTTACCGCCCTCATGAACGTGTTACAAGGTATAACACTTCAAAGGAATTGTTCCACTTGAGAATGAGGGAAGGTTCAAGTGTCCATGAATATGGACTCAAGTTTCTCGCCCTTACTGAGAAACTTGCTTCCATGGACATGCCACTGAAAGATGAGCTTTCAGTGGACTTGTTGCTAGCCTCGCTCCCACCATCATTCAACCCATTTGTCCTTAATTTCAATATGAATCATGCTGGTGCTACTGTAGCTGAGCTGATTAGTCAGCTTGTGACTGCTGAAAGCACGATCAAGAAGGACAATAAGGTTTTGATGGTAAATGCTCCATCTTCCTCTTCTGGGCCTTCTAAAGGTAAGGGCAAGAAAGCCCAAAAGAAGAAAAAGAAACCCCTTAGGCCCACTGGTGGCATTTCAAAGTGGAAGGCCCAAAAGAAGAAGCGTGATCAGAAAGAGGATGTTTGCTTCCATTGTGGCAAAGCGGGACATTGGAGGAGAAACTACCCAAAGTACAAGGCTACTCTAAAGAAAGGTATGTTTCTCGTTGAAATAAATCTTTCTATTAATTCTAGTTCTTGGGTACTTGATACCGGTTGTGGAACTCATATCTGTAATAATGTACAGATGCTAAGTGAAGTCCAACAACTCAAAGAAGGAGAATGTGTCTTGAAGATCGGCGATGGCTCAAATGTTGAAGCTCGAGCTTTAGGCACAATTAGATTAGATTTAGGTAGTTTTGAGTTAGTTTTAAATAAAGTCCTTTATATACCGAGCATTATTCGTAATATAATTTCAGTTCCAATTTTAGATTGTGAAAGTTATGAAACTTATATTAAGAATGCTAAATACTTTATCAAATGGAACAACTCTTCCATTCACATCAGTACTCTAAGTAATAGACTTTATCTAACTCAAAATATCAATATTATGAATATACAACGAGAAACTAAACGTAAGAGAGATGATAAAGTTTCAGCTCCCTTATGGTACGCTAGATTAGGACACATTTCCAATAATAGAATTAGCAAGATAAACACTTTAGGATCATTCTCTGAAAATGATCTCAAAGAGTTGACTTCTTGTGAATCCTGTCTCAAAGGAAAAATGTCCAAAGTTCCTTTTAAAGGAATTGTGGAACGTACCACTAAGGCCTTGGATTTGATCCATTCTGATGTTTGTGGGCCGCTTAGTGTAAGCACTAGAAACAATCATCAGTATTTCATAACCTTTACCGATGACTTTAGTCGATATGGTTATGTATACTTAATGAAGTATAAATCTGAAGCTTTTGAGAAATTCCTAGAATTTCAAAAGGAGGTTGAGAACCAAACTGGTCACAAGATCAAAGCACTTTGATCTGATGGAGGAGGCGAGTATCTTAGTGAAGAATTCCTTAATCATCTCAAAGATAATGGGATTATCTCTCAATGGACACCTCCGGGAACTCCTCAACTCAATGGAGTTTCTGAGAGAAGGAATCGAACCCTACTCGATATGGTTCCTTCCATGATGAGTTTCACTGACTTACCACCTTCTTTCTGGGGTTATGCCTTAGAAAGTGCAGTAAAGATTTTGAATCTAGTTCCCTCTAAGTCAGTCCCTAAAACGCCCTATGAAATGTGGCATGGTAAAATCCCTAGTTATTCTTACTTAAGAATTTGGGGTTGTCCTGCTTACGTAAAGAGGACAGTGAGAGATAAGTTAGAATCTCGTTCTAACTTATACTACTTTGTAGGTTATCCTAAGGAATCCATAGGATACTACTTCTATGATCAATCTGAGCAAAAGGTATTTGTTTCCAGAAATGCCACTTTTCTGGAGGAACCGTTCCTTAAAGAAAAGAAAGGCAAGATCATAGAATTAGAAGAAGTACAAAGTGATCCCACACCACCCACAGAAGAAACATCCCTTTCTGACCAACCGTAACCAATCACGAATTTTGATACACACGCAAATCCTCCTCTAAGGCGTTCTGAACGTACTCCTAGACAGCCGGAGAGATGGTATAGATTCTTCCATGAAATCTCTCAAAAGGATAATGATCCTTTAACATATGAGGAGGCACTTTCAGATTCTGACTCTGAATAGTGGATAGAAGCCATGAAATCCGAAATGGATTCCATGAACTCCAACCAAGTTTGGACCTTGGTAGATTTGCCTGATGGGGTCAAACCCATAGGTTGCAAATGGATCTTTAAGAGAAAGCTTGGAGTTGATGGAAGTATTGCAGCCTACAAGGCAAGACTGGTTGTAAAAGGATTCACTCAAAGACCCGGCGTGGACTTTGATGAAACCTTTTCACCAGTTGCAATGAAAAAGTCTATTCGGATCATGCTTGCCATTGCTGCATATTATGACTATGAGATATGGTAAATGGATGTGAAAACTGTCTTTCTCAATGGAGACATTGATAAAGACATTTATATGGAACAACCCATAGGTTTCACATTCAGTGGGAGTGAACGAAAGGTTTGCAAACTCCAAAGATCAATCTATGGATTGAAACAGGCTTCTAGGAATTGGAACATTCGATTTGATGAATCAGTCAAAGCGTTTGGCTTCATTCAAATTTTGAATGAATCATGTGTGTATAGAAAGGAATTGGAGACCTCAGTGCAATTCTTAGTGCTTTATGTTGATGACATCCTTCTTATTGGAATTCTAAGGATGACATGAAAGTAACTAAGTTATGGTTATCGAACCAATTCGAGATGAAAGATCTTGGTGATGCATCCTATATCCTTGGAATTAAAATCTATCGAGATAGATCTAGAAGGTTAATAGGACTATCACAGTCGATGTACATTGACAAAGTATTGAAGAGATTCAATATGGAGTCAGCGAAGGTTAAGAACCTTCCTATGAGTGTAGGAACATGTCTTTCTAAGCAGATGTGTCCTAAGACTAACCTTGAGAAGGAAAGAATGACTCATACACCTTCTGCATCAGCAATAGGTGGCATAATGTATACAATGTTATGTACTCGACCGGATGTGGCTTATGCACTTAGTGTAACAAGTCGTTTCCAATCTGACATTGGAGATGGTCACCGGACTGCCGTGAAGAATATTCTTAAGTACTTGAAAAGTACTAAAGATTTATTCTTAGTTTACGGAGGTCAGAAAGATCTTACTGTCGAAGGATACTGCGATGCAAGCTTTGCATCTGACTTAGATGATTTTAAGTCAATGTCAGGATACATTTTCTGCCTAAACGGCGGAGCAGTGAGTTGAAAGAGTTCCAAGCAAACTACCACTGCTGATTCGACCACTGAGACCGAATACTTAGCTGCGAATGATGCAGCTAAGGAATGTGTTTGGATTAGAAACTTCATTTAAGAGTTGAATGTTGTTCCTAGCATGAAAGACCCCATTACTGTGTTTTGTGACAACACTGGGGCGGTTGCTCAAGCAAGAGAACCAAGATCTCACCAATGGACCAAGCACATTATGAGGAAGTATCACCTAATCCGTGATATTATCAAAAGAGGAGATGTGCAAATTGAGAGGGTCGCATCAGCAGAGAACGTGGCAGATCCACTTACTAAACTCCTTAGTCGAGAGCTTTCCAAGGTCATCTTCAGAAGATGGGACTTAGAGTAGCTTTAGAATGACTTTGACGGGCAAGTGGGAGATTGTTAGGAATAGTGCCCTAGAAAGCCGACTGTATATCCGCTTTGTGCTTTTCCTTATTGTAATCACAGACAATCTTTGAATGAAATAACGAATTGAGGCAACACTTCTTTATATGCTCTTGTGTGGTATAGGTTTACTTTCTCTGTGCATGTATGAGAACTCCCCTAATCCTGATGACTTTAGGACTGTACCATTTAGGTGAAATGGTTCATGAAATGAGCCCTATATCACATAAGTCATGATTAGTAAAATACTCCAAGCCGATGAGTCCTACCGACAGTGGGAGTGTCAACCTGACTCCTCTAAGGCTTGCTTGTGGGATCACGCCCTTAAGAAGGACCAACTTGTTTCATGGAGGTGCAAAGTGTATAGTTGATACGTGCGTGATACATGAGGGTGCTTACTTCAATAAGTAAGTTCACTGAGGTACCCCGTGTGAGAACATTTCTAAAGGGGAAAGGAAGTTTCTATTTCAGGAAATGGAAACTTCCAGATTAGGAAATATCTCACGAGCCATTGATGTGATTAATTGGTCCTTAGACTTGAGGTTCCATGTCACTTTATGAGTTAACTCTGTAGTCTTAAGTATAAGCTTTAAAGGGTGTCGCCTTAGAAAACTGATTCAAGGCTTATGCTGGGGCTGCACAAGTGATTCATGAAAGTGAATGAGAATCAAGAAAGGACCTACACTTGCATTTGCAAGGTGATCTCTTATTGTGTAAGTCATTCATATGCCATATGGAGTCCTTGGCCAAGGCAGTAGATCAAGACATCAAGAAAAGGGTTTCTTGGATTGAGATCAAATGGATATGAAATGCACTTAGCTTTAAGACCGGATTATTAGGGTTCTGATTATTCCCTTACCCTAGATCTTGGTTGAGAGATAGTAAGTAGGAGGATTGTATCTCACATGAATCAATGACTTAAAGGTTCTGTCGAATCCGAACATTCCAATTCAGCTAGGGGTTAAACACCTGTTGCTAGACTATGGTCGTTTAATCTGTGGACTGAATTAATTAATTAGGGTCACTGCTAATTGAATTGAGAACCTAGAGGGTCACACACAACAACTTGGTTGCATGAGTTAAGGCTTTAAAATGATTAAACGAGTTAATTGGGCCAAGAGGGTTCCACACGTGTGAAACCACATGTGTGGGTCACGTGAGTAGCACGTGTACTTGGGACACGTGTCTCACACGTGTGTATATATATATATATATATATATATATATATATATATATATATTAAATAATTAAATGTGTTAATTATTTAATAGACTTTGGTTTAATTTTGAATTAAAAGGAAAGTCTTATTTTGGAGAAAAATAATCTAGTTAATTAATTAGATAAATAAGTTATTTATTTATTAATAAATAAAGTATAATAATATCCAAAAGGGTTTGGATATTTTAGCTCTCTTAAAAGTTGATTTGAATTAGAATTCAAAGTCAAAGTCAAAATTACTTGATGATCAAGTAATAGGAGAGAGGGACCAAAATCCTTAGCCCATAAGGACTAGGGATTTTCGGTCACCCCTCCCTTTCCTATATATAGGGGAGCTCATGCTCCCCTTAGAGAGTGATTGAATTCTTTTGGTTCATGTGTTGAATACCATCCTTTCTCCAAGATAAATTAAACCCTAGGTTAAGCCTAAACACTAACTAGAGAACTAGCATCCTTACTAGTTAGATTGTAGTCAAGTTGGTGGACTATCTCTAGAGAGCTTCAAGTTAGAAGTTTTGAAGGTTCGAGCTTTACCAAGGAGAGGGGATCAAGCCGCGAGAAGAGCGTTCTTGGGTGGCTTGAAACGCTTCAAGAAAGATTATTGAAAAGTAAGTTTCTAATCTCTACGAATTTGGATACACGATTGCGAGTATTCGATCCTTTTGTTGGAAAATTTTTAAATTTCCGCTGCTTTCTGATTCCTGTTTTCCAACATTGCCAATTCCATCCCTATGGAATTCCTAGTAATATTTTTGTATCACTAATCTTTCAATCATAGACCCACGACTCGTGACACATCCATATCTACTTTAGTGTTGAGCAGGACCCATCAATCATAAGATCTCAACCAAACTTAGTCCGGAACGACCCACGACTTGTGAGACATCGCCCATTCTAAAATGGTCAAGAAATACTAATTATTTAAAATAATTAATCAGGAAACTAAGAGTTAATAAGCTACACTAATTTCCTCATGACTCGTGAGACAGCAATTAGTTTCACTTATTAAGTCTTAAATCCTATTGATGGAATACTAGGAATTTTATTACCGTGATAAAACACCTATTTATTCAAATTTTGCTCAATATTTAAACGGGATTTTCGAATGACCTCACCAAAATATAATGTTATCCAAATTTTAATTGTTTTGTTAATGCAGTTTCACATAAAGTGCATCACAAAAGCAATTAGCAGATAACATGTCCTAGCATGATACTAATTATGTGATGATCATGGGTATCCTATCTTATATGTGAATTTGGGAGCCACTCCAAAATCACTAGTTCTAACATTCATGCCACATAAGATAATTCATATCACATAGGGGTACAGAATTTAATGGATAAAACGCCCTATCTATTACATTAATAGAAACCCTCCTAAACATTTTGAGGGATCTTCTTATGGCCACCGTTCTTCAAGTGCTTCTTACGGATCCTTCTTACTCTATGGGTGCTTGTCTCCAAAATGAAAATAAAACTTCACTTCCTAAGTTCTACTCTCTTTACATAAAGTAATATGGTTCAATTTTCATATTGACCATAGATAAGTACACAGGGCATACCCCGCCCAAAAACAATAATAAGGAAAGTCACATGATAAACACATAACAGTACGCATATAAGTAGGGCTCCAACCCCAATTGAAAATGCGCAACTATGGGGCTCCGACCCCAATTGAAATCATCCATGTGCAGAATTTAAAACCATACATAAGACAAACCCATGGTCACCTAAACTAGCATGCTTCCGCTTGAATTTAAATTTACCAATTAAATTTAAAATTCCCTTAACTTCAAGTTACAACTAACTTAAGTAATTTGAATATAGTTCATTATTCAAGAATTTATTCAAAATCGAATCACCGGATCTAGACAAAAGAACAATTAATTCAAAATTAAAGTTTTGTCTAAAATATCATTCAAAGTGATATTTATTATTTTCTCGAAAAATTAGAACTTGACTTTAATTCATAAAATCCCAAATTTTATAATTATTTCAAAGGCCGTCCTAGGCGAGAGGCAGCGGCGCACAGGGATGCACGCATGGCCGCGGACGCCTAGCGTGCTATCCCGTGCACAGCCTGCGCGCGCTGCCGGTGGGGAGTAGACGATGCGGGGCGGCACATGCGCGAAACGCGGTCAATCCAAATTCGTTTCGTAATTTCAAAAAATTCCAATTTTCGTTTCGAATTAAAACAGTTCTAAATAATCTGAATTAAAACCAGATTAATCAGGAAACAATTTTCGCAAAATTTTCAAGAAACAGTTTTGATCCGGCAACTTCGTATTTCAAACAAAAACCATGAATACACAACATATACTCAAATTCAAGAATTTTTATCAAAATTCATAAAGCAGTAAAGATACATTACGAACGTTGCAAGGTGGCTCTGATACAACTTGTTGGAAAACACGAAAGAGTTGAGCAGCGGAAGTTTAAATGTTTTTCACAAGTTTAATCGTTGTCTTGCAATTTTTGTATTGTAACGTTGGGAATAACAAGAAACTCACTTTAATTAAAGCTTTCTTGTGATGTTGTTACCGCCTAACAAATACCCTTCAAGCGAAAAGTCCCTCGAACGGTCCTTCGAATTAGACTCCAAAGTAGAAGACCTCCAAAGAGTATCCACACCAGTCCTAAAACACGATCAAGCAAGTGAGAATGTTAGTTCTATAGCTTATGTTAATGGCTAGGGTTTTGCTTTGAAAACTTTTCTTTTATTTTTCTAAAAAACTTAACACTTCGTGAGTGTTGGTCTAAAGAATAAGAGAAGTACCACCCCTAGTATAAATACTAGGTTGGTTCGAAAATCCCTAGGGTTGCCAAACCTAGTGGACTTTGTTTTCTTGCTCACTAAGTCTTGCAGAAAATAAGTTCTCAACTTATTCTCCAAGTCTTGTAGGAATAAGTTCTCAACTTATTCTCCAACTTAATTTAATTGGAGAAAATAAGTTCTCAACTTATTCTCCAAGTCTTGCAGGAATAACCTTCTCTCTCCTACAATAGGAAGTTAGACTTTTCAACTTTCCCAAAGTTAAAAGTCAATATTCAATAAAACAATTAATTCCCAATTAATTATTTATAAGTTTATTTGAGAATAGTCTTAACAATTAATTCAATAATTAATTAAAAGACCAAAAATTAATTAATTAATTCTTAGAAAAGAATTCACGTATGAAGCAAACACACGTACAAAGCCACGCAGGAGCCACGTGTACACGACACGTGGCAGCCACGCTGGCTTGCTTGACACGTGGCAGTCACGTGTCTCTGACACGTGGCAATGCCCACGTGTTTTATTCCATTTCGATCAACTATTTTGATCCTTCGTTAATCATATTAACATCCTACCACAACACTCATGTTCTGGCATTTGTGTGTGACCCTTTAAGTTCATTATTCGATTAGCAGTAACAATAATTAATTAATTCCCTAATTAATTAATCACTTCACATATCACACTGTCGTAATCTAGCAATGGGTGTGTGACCCCTAGTCGAATAACAAAATGAATGGAAGAACCTTTCAATCAATGACAATTAGTGAAATACAATCCTCCTACAACTCCATCTCTTAATCAAGAACTAAGGCATGGGAATATTCTCAGAGCCCAAATATTCTTGATCTTTAAAGTTAAGTTCGTTTCATATCCATTTCGATCTCAATCCTAGAAAACCCCATTTTCTAGATGTCTTGATCTTTATCCACCTTGGCCAAGGGTTTAATGTCTAATGGACTACAAACAACTCAATCAGTAAGAGATCATTCTTGTTCTTAACAAGTGTAGGTCCTTTATCGATTCTACTAATTCTACATATGCCACTTGTGTAATCCCAACATAGGCCGTGGTTCAGGTGTCTATATGGCGACACCCTTTTAGGCCTATATCAAAGATTACAGAGTTAGCTCATATGAGACATTAAAGAATCTCAAGTCTAAGGATTAATGAATCACATCATTGACCTGTGAGATATTTCCTAATCTGGAAGTTTCAGGAAACTTCCTTTCCCATTTAGGAATGTTCTCACGCGGGACATCTCAGTGATGAAGTTCTTGTAATAATCACCTTCATGTATTACGAACGCATCATCGTATGCACTTATCACTCCATGAAACTGAGTGATCCTTCAAAATGACATAATCACACAAGCAAGTCTCAGCAGAGTCAAGGTCGACACTCCCACTGTCTGTCGAACTCAGACTTGGAGAAGTTTCTAATCCTCACCTATGGAGTTAAGAACTTGTTTCATGTGTCGTTGTTTCATGTGTCGTTCCCATAACGACAAAGTTCTTAACGGCCTCATCGGATTAGGGGAGTTCAATACATGCAAAACACTGTCAACCCAAATAGACATAAATAAGCACATAAAGAAGTGATTGCCTATGAACAAAATCATCTCGTTTATTATTCAAAGATTGTTTGTGATATTACAAGGAAATAGTAAAGCCAAAAGCTACTTTAAGGGCACTATTCCTAACAATATACGCTTTAGAATTTAATTGAATTCGTTTGGACTCAAATGTCTAATATTTGAAAGTTTAGGGACCTAAATGAAGTTAGGGCATTTTGGAGCCTTTTCGGCTATCTTGAGCTTGTGAATTTGAATTCGAATTCTGACCCTACCATTGGATTTGTTTTGACGATTCGGATCCAATAAAATTAGCCTTGTATTTTTCTGAACCTATTTAGTACCCCTACTGTTTTAAATTTGATTCGAATGGACTAGATACCGTTTGACCCTACCCGTTTTGCCTGAACCATTTCTTGGCCAAGAAAAGGGCCAAAACCTTTTCCCCCATTCCACGCGTGAACCAAGAGAGAGAGAGAGAGAGACGAGAATAGAAGAAAGAAGAAAAGCCAAACCAACCCCTTCCAAGCTCAAGAACCTAGTCTTCGTTCGTCCGATCAAGGATCTAAGATAACTATTGTATTCCTCTCGTTATGTGCTTTGATTTAATACCCCTTTCGTGTCTCGATTTCATGTTTATGTGGCTTATTTGGGGAGATGATGAATAGTATGGTTTCATGGTTTGGGGCGTTCGGACTCGTTTCGAAGTTCGATTTATGGCTTAATGTGTTCTACGTGTGATACTTGATGTTATATGTTAATTTCGTGCCATTTCGTGGGGTTTAGGGTCGTTTTTGGAGAGGCTGGAAACCTCCCCGTTCGAGCAAACACCATGTCTGCACTGTCCAGAGCTCGTTCGCGGCCACAACCAAAATACGTTCATTTTGAGCACGACCGTGATGCCTCGTTTGTTTTTACGTCTAGGAGTGCGTCGCGGGCACGACCGAAATGTGCTCATTTTGGGCGCGGCCGTGACGAAATATCAGTAGGTCTCCTAGAGGTGTGTCGCGACAGTCCTTCAGTTTTGCTTCTGTTGTTGGGTCGCGGGCTCGATGTTTTTGGTCACGGCCGCTATGACCTTGTGTCGCGGGTGCGACACTTTTAGGCACGGCCACGACGCTGTGCAGAGGTTGGGTTTTTTGTTTTATTCCGTTTCTTCCACTTTTTGTTCGTTCTTTTCTACCCTAGCATATTCCCAATATGATGTATGCTTTTTTTTTTACCTTGTGTATTGCTTTAAAACGCTATGATATGAATGTGTGTGCCTCATTTGCATGCAATTTGAATAAGTTGGAATCATGCACCATATGAACTATGTCTTACGTACGTTCATGCATTTGTCGTGCGTCTTAGTGGTTCATTTTGGAGTCTAAGTTCTTATTTGTGTTCAGTTTGCTCAGGTGCACCCGAGGTGGTGTTTTGTCGACCAAGTTGATTTCGGGTGAATCGATCGTCTTACCTTCGGCTTCGTCGATGTAAGATGAGGTTAGGATATAGTTAAACCCTAATACAACGTGCTCGTTTTCGAATGTATGCGACTTATAAGCCTTATTTGTATGCGACTTATAAGCCTTATGTGCGAGGTATGTATTTTGATGGTTTTGTCATACGTTTGAAAGTACGAACACCATGTACGAGCCTATCTATGCTTGGTTTCGGTTTTGATATGATTTCGAAGTACGTGTGTATGTATGTATGGTATGTATGCATCCGATACGCACAATATGTCAAGGTATGCAAGTTTGTAGCGGGCTTAAGATATGAATATGATATGAATTTGTCTGTTTGATGGACCACGAAGATTTGTGCGGGAAAAGCCCCAGGACGGTCTCGGGCCGTCGGGTCTACTCCTGAGCACAGTCTCCATATGTTTGAAAGGATGTACCGGAACCCACTAGGAGGTTTGGTTGGGGGATGGTGTCCTGAGGGTTCAAGTAGCATTGAGCACTCCCCTCATCTGTTTGGATGGTTAGGTTCGCGCAACCCTTCCATCGCCTGAGAAGAGGTTGGTATGATACGTATGATATGGTATGTCTATTTTGTTTTGTTATGTTTGTTTGGATTCGATATGTCTTGGGAGTAAGGTTGGTTTGAATTCGCGCCCGCCGATTCTGGTTATGTTTGTCTAAGTTCGTGAAACGGGGGTAGATTCATAAATTAAGATAAATTTTGGAATATTATTAACCTAATAAAATCAGCTTTGAAGTGTTTGATAAGTTTGCTTTGGTATGAACGTACGTTCTATATATATGTATGAATTAAGCTTCGTTTTGTTCTGTTTTGTTAATCATCCTATATATATCTTATCATGGGCAAATGTTTTGGCGTGCAAAAACTAATCCCAGATTCACAAACACTTAATATTGAATGTGCTGTGTTGTACGTATATGTAGGTGTGTGCGGGTAGTCCCTCACTAAGTCTTTGGACTGACCCCTCCCCTCCTGATGTTTTTAATTTACAGGTTTTGCTTTGGAGTTCGAGCTAGGCGGCATGTGTCGGTCCTTGGAGTCGTTCGTTGTGTTGAGTCTGTGTTTAAGTTTGGGTCTTTGCATACGTATTTTGAATTGTTTGTACGATACGTATGTATAAATATGCATTATTTTAATTTATGTTTTGATTCGGGATAGGCTTCTAGGGATATTATGAACCGTTTGCAATTATGATTTATGTTTGATATTCGGAATTAGGGATCTATGCTAGTTGAACCCGTCACTTGTTTATATATGCTTGAATTATGTATGGTATATTTACGCTTCTACACTTATGTTTTGTTGAATTTTGAAGTTCAGGGTCTACGTTCCGCCTAACCTAGGTGTGTGTCTATCTGTCTCCCGTTTGCCATGGTTTGGTTCATGTATGGACTTTCATTTCGTATGTGGACTAGGCCTTGGTGCGGGGGATATGGTGACCCACCATGCGGGGTGCTACACCACCACTCTCCCACGACTTCTCAATAAGTTTTGTAGAAGAATGGTTCAAATCCGTCTGGGCCAGGAGCCTTGAAAGCACTCATCGAATCGACCACTTTCTTAATCTCAGATGAGTAGTAGTCTGGCCAAGAAGAACTCTACAATTATCGCTAAGGCTTCGCTGTAGAGTGCTACGGAAAAGCCCTTCACTCAGAGTTGAATCGTTGTGGAAGACTCTTGAAAAGAAATCCATAGCGAACGATCTCAGTCTACTCTCCTCCATCTCCCAGACCCCATTCCGATCTGTACTTATAAACATGTATGAAATATTTATTTCGATCTATACTTATAGATAAAATATAAACTCAATTTTCAAATTAAGAAATACAAATTTAACTAACATTACAAATATATCATTAGACTTTCAATATTATTACAATATACGCCCAAGGGTATGATTGGAATTTTTAAAAATAATATTACTGACGTTAGCAAAAGTTAACACCGTTATTAACGGTTAGGGTAATTTGTAAGGGAGAATGTAAATCTTGAAGGGTATTTATAATTTCTCAAACCTCAAAGGGAAATCTATATTTTCGCCACATCTCGGGGGAGTTCGTAATTATCCCATAGTATTTATTATTGAACTTATTTTTATTTTTGTTTTCGTCGCAGTAAATCTTATTTGAACGGGTAGTGTAATACTAAGAAATATGAAACAAGTACAGTCAAAAATTTTACTTTCTAAACATGATATATAGAGAATAATTTTTTTTTTCTTTTTTCTTTGTTGCATTAAGAAAAGGAAAAATTAAATTGTAGCCTTATTTTATCTAATGACTGTCTTCTCTGATTCCATGCATGGATTATAAAAATAAGAGATTAGAGAATCCAAACAAATATATAGATAATAATTATGCTAATGTTTAAACTAATGGGTCATTTTTACCACTACATAACATTTACGATTTCTTTTTCAAGGGACAACCAATCAACATAGCCTTGAAGGGTAAGCAAAAGCACAAAAATGCCCACAATGAACGGAACAACGTAAGCCGAAGACAAGAAAGTGGACAAAATAAGTTCCAAACTCATTCCTGATACATACCGACAATATCAGAACAAGGACTATGGCCTAAACTGTCACCCAGACATCCGGGCCGTATGGCATTCCAACCCATTAACACAACCCTTGTTCAAACTCACGTTGGTGACATTCTAAGGATCCGTAGCCCTCTTGAAAGAAGAATGAGGAGAGGCGATCCAAGAGAGCCGGGCACTATGGTGGTGTAACCATTTTGGTTGGCATTGGACATCAATGTATCAAGCGCCCCTTCTCAATACAATCAAAATTAGCCATATTAAAAGCAAAATTGGGATCCAACAATTTTGTAGAGCTATAGCAAGCACAACACATGTCAGAAATCAGCTTTGTGGTAGTACCGGATTATCAAATATAATAGATAATCAGATTTTGCAATATACATACGATGTACAACATGAATAAGTGATTCAAAACATAAGTACCGAAATCATGTTAAAACGTACCAGTATAAGTATCAATAACACGTAGATCCAACTTATCAATTGTGACATGAGTTCCTTTAGCCAATAGATCCAACATATTCATTAGGATATTAGTACCATCGTTACATAGATTCATATGAGTACAAGTACCAGAATCTAATAGATCAAAATCAACACAAATACCAGAGGAGATATTAACCATATTATAGGTACCAAAAGTATGCAGAATCTTATGAAGATAAGTACCAGTAATGTACCAGAAACATATTCACATGATTACGAAGATCAGAACAATACTATAAGGTAAACCGAGGGACTTATCGTTTATTATGACTGAATTGACGACTAAAGTTGTCTTTCCTTAAAGAAGTATTCGTCCCATTATTGGTGCGTTGGGTTACCGTGAAGCTCCTTCCAAGATTAGACAGTCCCACTACCAGAAAAACGCTCTACAGCAACGGATTTAGCAACGGATTTTGGCCCTATTAGCAACGGATTTAGCAACGAAAAAATTTCATTGCTATAACCCTCGTGGCTAATCTGTAGCAACGGATTTAGCAACGAATTATTAGCAACGGATATTAGCAACGGAATTAGCAACGAATTTATAGCAACGGATTTAGCAATGAATTACTACCCACGGAAATTAGCAACGGTTTTAGCAACGATTTTTTTAGCAACAGATTTAGCAACGGATTTTCCGTTGCAAACCAACCAATAATTAATTAATTTTCTGCCTTTTTTGCAACGGAATTTTCGTTGCAAAATCCGTCGCAAAAACTAATAATTCAAACTAATAATTCAAAAATTCATTTGCGGGGCCCGAACCACCCCACCTAACCCAACCGAGCCCGCACGAGCCGAGCCCCACGTGAGCCAACACATTAATTCCACATATTCGCGTTGAGTAAGAATTGAACCCTGGACCTCATGTGAAGAAGGTTGAACCCCAAACCAGTTGGGCTAACTCAATTGTTGTTATTGTTATGTAATATTTTATATTTAACCACTATCAAATTATTCATATACTAATTTAAATAATTAAATACTTGTTATCATATATTTTAAATAAAAATATTTTTAAATATATAATTATTTATATTATAATACGTATTTCGTTAAAATTTTAAATATTTATTAATTAACTACATATCTCAAGTTTTAGTTAGGAGAGAAAAATATAATGTATATCAACTTAAGTATAACTTTTTATGACATACAAAAAAAAGGATGAAAGTTTTATATAACTAAATAATTAGATTTAATTGGTTGTTGAATAAAGAACTTTTATATTATATGAAGTATTCACTTATACATTTGTATTATTTAGCAATCGTAATTGAATAACTTAATGAAGAATTATTTTGTTAATATGAAACATTTATATTTGAATTTGTAGAATTATATCTAAATATTGAAGAATTATTGTGTTAAGTTCTATATAAACCCCAAATATGTATATATATAATAATAATAATAATAATAATAATAATAATAATAATAATAATAATAATAATAATAATAATAATACTGTATATCAACTTAAATATAAGTTTTTATGACATATAAAAAAAAAATGAAAGTTTACATAATTAAATAATTAGATTTAGTTGGTAGTTGGATAAAGAACTAATTTTATGTCAATATGAAGTATTCACTTATACATCAGTAGAATAATATCTGCATTTTGAGAAACTATTGTATTATTTAGCAATCGTAGTTGAATAACTTAATGAAGAATTATTTTATTAATATGAAACATTTATATTTGAATTTGTAGAATTATATCTAAATATTGAAGAATTATTGTGTTAAATTCTATATAAACCCCAAGCATGTATATATATGTATATATATAATAGTAATGTATATCAACTTAAGTATAAGTTTTTATGATATATAAAAAAAAGATGAAAGTTTACATAATTAAATAATTAGATTTAGTTGGTAGTTGAATAAAGAACTAATTTTATGTCAATATGAAGTATTCACTTATATATCTGTAGAACAATATCTGCATTTTGAGGAACTATTGTATTATTTAGCAATCGTAGTTGAATAACTTAATATAAAGAATTATTTTCTTAATATGAAACATTTATATTTGAATTTATAGAAATATATCTATACATTGAGGAATTATTGTGTTTCGCAACCGTTAGATATTAAATTAAGAAGTTTTCTTTCAATATAATGAATTTATATTAAAATTTGTAGAATTAAATCTAAATATTAAGAATTATTATTTAATATTTAAGATATAAGATATATATGTCTATATATTATATATATATATATATATATATAATATTTAATACATATATATATATATATATATATATATATATATATATATATATTATAAATATTTTATATGTATACATAATATCCGTATGTATATAATATTATATGTATTATAAATATTATATATTTATATATAATATACATATGTATATAATATTATATGTATTATAAATTATATAATATTATATAATATATATATGATATATATAATATCAATATATTAAATATTATATAATATACTAATAATAATAATATATAATATATAATATATATTTTATACATGTATATATTATATAATAAATTATTAATTTTTTAATTATAAATATTTTATTAATTTTTTTAATCATATGTTTATAGCAACGGATTTTCCGTTGCTAATCTTTTTTATATTTATTTATTATTATTTCTTTTTTATTCTTCCTTATAGCAACGAAAAATCCGTTGCTAAATAGCAACGGATTTTCCGTTGCTAATATTTTAAATATTTGTTTATTTTTATTTCTTTTTTTTCTTCCATATAGCAACAAAAAATCCGTTGCTAAATTAGCAACGGATTTTTCGTTGCTAATATTTTTTATATTTATTTTTTTCTTTCATATAGCAACGAAAAATCCGTTGCTAAATAGCAACGGATTTTCCGTTGCTAATATTTTAAATATTTGTTCATTTTTATTTCTTTTTTTTCTTCCATATAGCAACGAAAAATCCGTTGCTAATTTAGCAACGGATTTTTCGTTGCTAATATTTTTTATATTTATTTATTTTTATTTCTTTTTTTTTTCCCTTTCATATAGCAACGAAAAATCCGTTGCTAAATAGCAACGGATTTTTCGTTGCTATTTAGCAACGGATTTTTCGTTGCAAATATTTATAAATATTATATTATTTTTTATTAGGTTTTTATTTTAATAGCAACGGAATTTTCGTCGCTATATATACCAATTTATTTATTTTTTGTATTATTTAATTTTAGTAACGAAAAATCCGTTGCTATTTTTTTTCATATATAGCAACGGATTTAGCAATGAAAATTCCGTTGCTAAAGCATTTTGCTACGAAATTTTTTTTTGTTGCTATATCCGTTGCTAAATAGCAACGAATAATTTCCGTTGTTATATGACAGATTTCTAGTAGTGTCCAGAGATTTCCGAATCACAGATACGCACGATCTCAGGAGAATCTCACTTCGACCACTAAAAGGCTCTTATGAGAGAGTTTGGTGTCTGGTTGGTACTTCAGCAAACGTGTCATGTGTGTGGAAGTATATTTTCCTGACTCAACTCACAAGTACTAGTACCTGTTTGTTTCATACCAGAGTGTATTTTTCAGCACCAAGCCAGAAATCAATTAGAGACTTCAAATGAGATGTCAGCCTCGTACCATTAGCAGGATATTGCAGGCTTCCAATTATTGAGAGTATCTCAATTGAGTCACAGGAATGCCAATTTTATATGGTTACATCCAATCGTAATACACCCCGGAGTTTTCAATATATTTTACTTTGCCAGAAGGCATAAGTTCTTGGAAAGTACTAGAATCGTCCTTGATTTTTGTAAATGACAAGTCACTTCCAAAATCCTTAACAATCCTTATATATTTACTCCGTATAGGTCCAGTTTCATCAACACAAGTTGAGCTTGTATTACTTAGATAAACCCCCACATTTCTCATTCTTTTCAAGTGACCAAAACGGGAATTAGATGTAGGGACTAACCCCCCACATTAGTCATCCAATCAACATGATACAGAAAGAAACTAAGTGTTAGGGACCCCCACATTTGTCATCCTTTCCAAATTGTCAGGAATGGAACTAGATGTGAGAATTAAAACTAAACGGTTATGATTCCAAGTGCTTTGGAATTAGATTTAAATGCATAGTTCTTTTTACAAAAACACAATTTAAATCATCTAAATCCTTCTTCCATATACTGGAACTTTCAGCATTAATAACAATGAATTCATTACCTCAACTTCATACCAAATACCAGAATTTACATACTCAAATCTTATTTAAGCAAACCATAACATAATAGCACTTTCCCATAAAGCTTCATAACGAGAAATTGTAACTTTATTCAATTTAAAAGAAAACTTACAACACTCCTCAACAACCATTGAACCAATAGTGATGTTTCTCCAAATTGTTCGGATGTGATGCATTCATACCAGTGACGGTATGCAACCCGAAGAGAACTTCAAGTCTACGCATCCTATCAAACAAACTTGAGCACCACTGGAATTTCTCATGCTCATCAATTGGTTAATAGAGCACAAACAAATGTTTATCAACACAAACATGCATATTTGTTCTAGTGTCTATAAGTCAATCCAATGGTTCATAAATGGTTAAGATTTCAAGTTCCAGAGATACAAACTCGTCACTGGTATCATGAGTTTCAGCTTCCATAACTTCACTCAAACCCATATTGACAACAGCGGAAGTTCCAGTGGATTCAGATCTGGAATTTGATTTCTCTGAGTGAGACTCCTTAGCACAAAACAAGTCAAACCACATCTCCAACATAGTCTATTTTCCTTGGTTCTTTTGAACTTTAATCTTGCCATTATTCATAGGTTTATAATTTGAGTCTAGCTTTCTCCTGGTATTTATGTTTAATAGTCAAAGCAAATTTCATTTGACTTGTACCTGTCTGGTACCACATGATTATCACTGGTTTTTGGACCAGATTCAATTGGTATAGATTTATCCCTTTGGAATAACGATAAGAACTATTTTTCGATCATCCATATTTTCATTCGTTGTTGCCAACATTTGAAAAACGTGACCCATAGACCTTTCAGGCAAATCAACCAAGTCTACTTTGGATCTTATTACCGTGCTAACGAAAGAGTCACAAACTCCGTTGACACGATATGTATAAGGTAAGTAAAGATAAGAATACTTCTTTAAGATTGTTGGAAATCAGCTTTGTGGTAATACCGGATTATCAAATATAATAGATAATCAAATTTTACAATATACATACGATGTACAACATGGATAAGTGATTCAAAACATAAGTACCAAAATCATGTTAAAACGTACCAATATAAGTACCAATAACATGTAGATCGAACTTATCAATTGTGAGATGAGTTCCTTTAGCCAATAGATCCAACACATTCATTAGGATATTAGTACCATCATTAGATAGATTCATATGAGTACAAGTACCAGAATCTAATAGATCAAAATCAGTATAAATACTAGAGGAGATATTAACCATATTATAGGTACCAATAGTATGCAGAATCTTTTGAAGATAAGTACCAGTAATGTACCAGAAACATATTCACATGATTACGAAGATCAGAACAATACTATGAGGTAAACTGAGAGACTTATCGTTTGTTATGACTAAATCAACGACTAAAGTCGTGTTTCCTTAAAGAAGTATTCTCCCCACTACCGGTGCGTTGGGTTACCGCGAAGCTCCTTCCAAAATTAGACAATCCAGAGATTTTTGAATCACAGATACGCACGATCTCAGGAGAATCTCACTTCAACCACTAAAAGGCTCTTATGAGAGAGTGTGGTGTCTGGTTGGTACTTCAGAAAACCTGTCATGTGTGTGGAAGTATATTTTCCTGACTCAAGTCACAAGTACCTGTGTGTGTGTGTGTGTGTTTCTTACCAGAGTGTATTTTTCAGCACCAAGCCAAAAATCTATCTAGACTTCAACTCTTCCTAGTTCACCACATTTTACATACTTGTCTCTCTATTTCTCTCTCATTTCCTGAGGTCTGGAACTTAGTATTTATAGGGGAGAAGCCATGACACAAATGACCATTAATTGCCTTGTTTATGGTAAACCATAAACCTTGCAATTAAGATAGTCATAATGCTGAAACAAGGTTACAAAAATGTCTGGAACATACCAGCACATGAACAAGGCCTTTAATGACATACAATTAACATTGTAACTGTCTGGTACCAACTTTATTTCAAATTCAATAAAACTCATGTTTGTACATACCAATATGCAATCCTTAGTGTATAGCATAATATACAACACTTAATTGCATATAAAGTACAAACATCTTAATATGTCATGTGGACTATAACATACCACAAAGTTCCAATCTTTATTGCTTTCAATTTACTTATTATTAGTTTATGGACTTTATTCTATGGATTCCTACCAAGGAATTTGGTATCCCTCCGAGAATAAACTCATCCATAACGTCAAATTCCAACAGCGCAAACTAACCTAAATCATTGGGAAAAAAAATTATAAACACCATCCATTTTTTATTCTAAAATTTGGGAGCATGCAGCATCCCGTCGTCAGGAAACGTCTAGAGTTGTTGCAATTTTGCACCTCGAACTGCTAAAATATCCGCGACCCCATTTCCTTCTCTATAGATATGAGTAGTTCAGCCTTAACATTGTTATCTTCTGATAAATAATGTGTGTAAGGCACATTTTGAAGAGCAATAGCAAGCACAGCGCAAACTAACCTAAATCATTGGAAAAAAAAAAAAAAAACTCTACACACCATCCATTTTTTATTCTAAAATTTGGGAGCATGCAGCATCCCGTCCTCAGGAAACGTCCAGAGTTGTTGCAATTTCGCACCTCAGACCGCTAAAAAATCCGCGACCCCATTACCTTCTCATCTGGCGTATTATCTTCTGATAAATAATGTGTTTAGCCTTATTGGAACATCTGGCCTATTCTTTTGATAAATAATGTGTTTGGCTTTATTGGAACATCTGGCTGGGTGGAGAGGCAGGCCTAGTTCTGATACCATGATACTCAGGTCCAGAAGTTAGCTGTTGAGCGGGAGATTGTCAAGCTATTATATATTAAACTCCATATCGTTGATCATTAGATGTGGGACACTTGACATCTTCTCCAATTCCTTCACTGAAAGATGCAACAATATAAGTTTTCCTTCACTGACAGCTACAACAATATAATTTTTACAGTTATTTGGTAATATCGGCTGCACAAACATTGTGAAATTAACATTAGAAATTACTGAAATTATTTTATGTACTCTTATTTAAAATATGAGAGAATTACATCCAACCACCCTCAGTTTAGGCCTAATTACAACCGGATCCCTATTCTTTTAAATATTACATTGTAGTCCCTAAGCCTTGTTAATTTGTTAATTTTTGTATACTTTTAGGGACGATTTTACATTTTTGGTCATACATTATATGTAACACTCACAAAACCTTCAGGTACATAAGTGTAATTTTACAAAATTCGTTAATGGACCTCACACAAAACAAGAAAGACAGGAACTACAATGTAATATTTAAAAGAATAGGGATCAAGTTGTAATTAGACCTAAACTGAGGGTAGTTGGATGTAATGCTCTCTTAAAATATTATTAAAAGATATAGGACAGTCTTTAAAATAATAATGTAACTTCAAATACTACAACATGAAAATACTAAAACGATAAAATAAAAGATTTATAAGCAAATAAAATAGTGGCTATACCAATACATTTCTTATGTACGTTCTCAATATATTTTTAAGTTTATGAGTCCCTTAACTCTAAATATACTATTATCTTTTTAAAAAGGGTTAATTGTTTTTTGCACCCTAACCTTTAGGGTGTTTTGCACTTTAGTACCCAACCTTTGAATTTTTACATTTTAGTACCTAACCTTTGAATTTTGTTGCACTTAAGTGCCCAAGATCGACGTGTCATTTTTTTATTGGTCGGTTGGGTACACATGTCATTTTCTTATTGGTCTTGGGCACTTAAGTGTAACAAAATTCAAAGGTTGGGTACTAAAGTGCAAAACGTACACCCTGAAGGTTGGGGTGCAAAAAACAATTAACCCTTTTAAAAATATAAACTTCCTTAACCCTTAATCTTAAATTATAGAGGAAATTGCTGATTTCGTCCCATAAATTACCCTTTTTTTAATTTTGATCCCAACCATTAGTGATTTCTCAATTTACATCCCATAAAATATTTTTTTAGCAGATATGGTCCCATCGTTAATTTTCGATCAATTTGAAAGGAAATGGCATGTGCACAGCACATGACCGTTAAAAATATTGCATTTTGCCCCAATTTGTTTATTTATATTTTCAAAACTATCCCAAACTTATTTAAATTACATATTTTCACCATAAATAAAATTGATTATATATTATATATATGTGTGTGTGCGCATATATATTGTATGGAAACCGCATATAAATTTTTTATTCTAATAAAATTTGATGTTAAATGATAATATATATTATAAATTATATTTTATGAATATATAATTATACACATATTTGTTGTATACATATTAAAATAATCTATTACTATATTAAAAAGAAACCTTCTTTTCACTCACAAACGACAGTTTGTGACACCAAAACACCAATTTTTTGTGTTGCCTATAATACCCCTAGAACTTTTAATTAAATCACTTTTAGTTTAAAGGTTTTTTTGGAAAATTCATTTTGGGAAGTTTGAGAAAGTTTACACGATAAAAAATCTCCCTCAACTTCATAACCTCTTCTTCTCTGAACTCAGTGTCATTGACTCGATAACTTCTTTTTCTCAACTCAACCCCCAATTTTCTCAACTTCCTCCCTCAACTCAATAATTTCATATTCAAAGGAATTATATTCTGTGGAACCCAGAAAAATAAATAGGAGTTCAGCAATTAAACAACAATACTTGGGTAATCGTTCTATTATGGGGGTTAATTGTTCTCCTAAGTTTGCATGCTTGGGGTAATCGATTGCTCTTTGAGTTTGCGACTGGCCGACTATTTAATCTCAGATCGATCTTTTTCCTTTCAATTAAAAGGTATCATTTTATCTATTCTCTTGAATTATGACATATCTTATTGTTTAGATAAAATTATGTGATTCTTTAGATAAAATTATTTGATGACAAATTAAAAAAGTTCTGTGATGATTGGAGTCGCAGTAGCAAGACCGAAGTTGGAATCTAGTCAAATACTTTTGAACACATTTTTTTTTTTTTGGTGATATGTTTTCTTGTTTTTTTTTTTTGTGGTCTATTTTCTCTTGAAGCCTAACATGTTTTATTGGGGTAAAATTTTTCCTTAAATTGTGTAATTATTCATTATTTATCTTATTTTATTTTATATAAGTCAGGATTCATTTTATATTTCTGCCTAATAACTATATTTTTGTGTGGTGTTTCAAATTACAGATAATCCAGTATTCCAAATATCGTTGAATTGTTTTGATAACCCTCCACATTGGATCACTTTTATCAGGTCAGATTTATGCGAACTGAGATACACTCTTAAATATTTTACTATATATTCATTTTGTTTTTTAATTTTTATTTTGTTATCTATGATATACATTAGCAAACTTTTCCCCCAATTTTTACGGACCAAAATAAAAAAAATAAATGGTGAAATATGTCTATATTTATATAACTGATTATCTCGAATTATAGCGTATCTTATTCTTTAAATAAAATTATGTGATGACAAATTAAAAAAATTCTGTGATGATTGGAGTGGCAGTAGCATGACCGAAGTTGGAATCCAGTAAAACACTTCTGAACATTTTTTTTTTTTTTTTTTTGTGATTGTTTTCTCTTTTTTGTGGTCTGTTTTCTTTTGAATCGTAACATGTTTTATTGGGGTAAAATTTTACCTTAAATTGTGTAGTTATTCATTATTCATCTTATCTTATTTTATATTAGTCAGGATTCATTTTATATTTTTGCCTAATGACTATATTTTTGTGTGGTGTTTCAAATTACAGATAATGCAGTATTCCAAATATCGTTGAATTCTTTTGATAACCCTCCACATTGGATCACTTTTATCAGGTTAGATTTATGCGAACCGAGATACACTATTACATATTTTACTGTATATTCATTTTTTTTTAATTTTTATTTTGTTATCTATGATATACATTAGCAAACTATTCTCCCAATTTTTAGGGACCAAAATAAAAAAATATATGGTGAAATTATCTATATTTATATATCTTCTAATCTAGCCGGTTCGTACAGTAGATTAAGTACACAACAAATCCATAGTTTTAATGATAATCAATTTTTAATGATAATACTATTAAATTCACTCATGTCGTGGAAATTGTTAAAATTCATGTGGCATTATTATTGATCAGTTACATTATGAGGAAACATAGTGAATCTTATACAATGAAGGATTTAGTTATGACTATGTTATAAAATGAAGAATTAGATATCTTTTAGAAACAAACTACGAATATTTTGATTATTACTTTGTTTAATCAATTCTAAATAGTATAAAATAGTTAAAATCAGATTAAAATTGATTATCCATAGTACGGTTCATTTTAAATATTTACTAGATTAATAGTTAGCGCACTCTAACGGTAAAACTAACATGAATTAATCAACCAAACGGTAATGACTAAGTTACTAAATATTTAAATACGAATTTTAATGACTAAATAATTTATTTTCTTATGTTATGAAACAGGGCTTTCTATTTGAGGAAGACGGGCGGATTATACAAATAAGAATCTAAAAGGGCAGTCAAAGTTAAGTGGTATTTTGAATTTGACACGTATTTTTTAAATGTTTTTGGATTGAATTTTCGTCATTTGTATTTGGTTTGTAAAAGATAAATAGCTCTTGATATATTGTATTCAAACTAATTTATTAAATGGCTGAATCCATATTTTTAATTTATCATTTGGCAAGCAAATGAACAAGTGTTGGAGATACATATTATGGTTAAAATTATATTGTATTATATAGATATTTCAATTATTTAATATCAGCTTTTAATTAACTGAGAGTGTGGTAATTATTTTTGTTGGTCTGTTTAATCGTAAATAAAATTTTATTGTTTTATGTTGTTATCTAGGATATGCATAAGTACACCTCCAAGTTTTGAGAGATCAAAAGAAAAATAAAAAGAAATTTATGTGAAAGAGGAATATATAATTAATATTATAACAATAACATATTAGACATTACATGTACTCTGGAAATTATATATTATTATATACAAATATATAATCCTTAGGAATTAGCGGGTATTTTGGTTAATTTTTTGTTTGAGGAATTTAAAAGAAGCGTAAACAACTTATTCTCAAGAATAAATAATAGTTGTGTGGGGTTTATAATATATTAGTCCTATGATATTTTTTTGGAACTTATATTTTAACTTTAATTATACTTAAAATCAAATATCCTGAAAATTTATTTCATCTCTATATGTAAAGATTCACAAACTTACAGACCAATTTCTAGCAATGGAGGGATGTGATCCAGAAGGAAATATTATTGATATTAACACCGAAGTAGAGCTCATTCGGGCTAGGCAAAGAAGAGAGCAACTGAGCCCCGAAGATCGAGCCAACCATCTTCGCCGACGACGAGAAATATACCAACAACATAGGGAAAGAAATGACTCTAATGCTTCGCAACAAGCAGACAACGAATGTAGATGAGAGATCAATCGCATTCGGGCTAGAGAAAGAAGAGAATCAAGAACGTCAGAAGAACATGAGGCATACCTTGCAAGAAGACGTGCTATGTACCACCTACAAAGAGGGAACATCTCTAATGAAGGTATTAACGATCTAATTAATTTTTAATAATATTTACTAACAACTCTGCACATTTGATGCATGTAAATATTAAAAAATATTAGTGTATATATATATTAAAATTAAAATTTTTTATTGAATATATATTCTACAATTGACATATTTGATGGAATTAGTTATATTTCTTATAAATGGTTCATACTTACTATATTGTAATAAACTCTGAAAGTAAACACTGAAATATCAATCACTTAAGTAATTATTTTTAAGCTGATTTTGATATTAAACAGGAGTTGTTGTTGGTACGACGAACCGTCTAGCTCGATCAATCCCTATACCGATTAACGTTGATCCTGTTCAAGTTAACTCAAGTCATACGTCAAATTTAATCATTCCAACGTCGACTTATACAGGTGCACATATTACATATTTTGAATAATTTGCATATATTTCATATTTAACATAATTTGTAATGACTTATGCTCTATGTTAGATTAAATAGGAATATTATTTTTTAATTTGATTATTACTTTACAAAAATTATATTCTCATTGAAAGTTACATATTTAATGCTTTATAATAAGTACAACTAAATATTTCCTTAATATATAATCAGACCCTACTTCACCTATTCAAAGGGGTCGTTTGACACCCTTATACTATTCAACAACAATTTTGAACATGTGTCACATTAATCATTTCTTTGTCAAAAATTTTCATCAAAGTAAATTAATTTTGATTAAAATTATTTTATAATTTTATGTCTTAATTATTAGATGATATTATTAAGTGAATTCATGTATACAATATCAAGTAAGTGAAATTCTTTGTGACTTATTTCCAAAATATCAATCTTAAAACTAGCAACTCCACACACTCAATGCATGCGCAAATAAAAAAAATACCAATACCTTAGCTTATTCGATACATGTGCAAATAAAAAATAATTATCATAAAAATATATTAAAATTAAAAAGTTTATTTCAAATATATACTCTATAGTATTTTTTAATATAATCACTAATTTATGATAACTAAAAAAAAATAAGTAAACTAAGATAATATCATATTAGTAATTATAAAAATTTAAAATATAAGTGAAAAGTGATAAAAGTTATAATTAAAAAAAGAAAAAGAATGCAAGTCATGAGAAGTAAAAAAGAGAAGTTAAGGAGAGAATTGATAAGACAAAAAAGAGAATTTAAGAAAACGTGCAAGAGATAAAGTCGATCAAAATTAATCAGTAAATAAATATTAAAGAAATTATTTTTAGAGTCCAAGAGACCAAACTTGGGTCTCTCGCTTAATAAATATTATAGATTATTATTTAAATATAACAATAATTTTTAAATTAATATACAGTCTCTCATTATTTTTAAATAATTACTACATCAAGATAAATAAATGAATAAATAACATAAAAAAATGTCATATTAATAAAACTAAAAATTAAAATGAAATCTTAAAAATGGAGAGAAAAAACTAAAAATTATATAAAAAATAATAATAATTGAAGTTGGGTTAGAGAAAGGAAAAATCAAGTGATAGATAGCTAACTAACAGGTTGAGAGAGATAGGAAAAAAAAAGATTTTTAGAGTTCACGATGTCAGAAAATAAAATATTTTTATAGACATAGAGATTAAACTTGAGTATCTCGCTTAAAATAACAATATAAATAATATAGATAATTATTAAGATGAAATTTGAATAAATATATTGAGATTATACTGCATACCATCAAATCCTAATATTATCATTAAAAAATGATATATACTTAATTACTCAAAAATTATTGAAATAAAGATTTTATAAATCTAATGAGTTTTATACTATGTATCCTGCATGCATGCAGCATCACATGTTATTGGAAGAAGCAGGTTGACTCCTCTAAACTGTACAAGAGTTGTTTCCAACATGGGTTCCGTTAACCAATGTGAAGGATCAACGTCACGCGCTCCATCTTCACATACAGAAAGTACGCGAAAAATTAATACATTGAGATAATTTCAACTAATAACTCTCATGACTTCAAATAAATATTCATCTTAAATCTATCATTTGAAAATTATTCTTCTCATAAATTGATCAAATAAATATGATATAGGTCTTCCTAGAGAGGGTAATTTTAATGATGATGTGGATAGGGGTACAGACGATGGAAGTGATCACGATGAAAGAAGGTCGCTCGCAAGAAGGCTTCGAAGTGGACATTCGAATTCGTATCACAACTGTGCTCGAGATTTTCACGAAGGTCAACAAAATCCCAGATTTCATCTACCAACTCCAATAATTTGTCATTATTGTCAGGCTAAGTTGTTTCAAGGGGAAACACGGAAGTTTTGTTATAACAGTGGCAAAATTACTTTACCAGAAATTCCTGCACCTGTTGAGCTCTTAAATCTGTTTACTGACCAATCAGCGGAGGGAAGGATATTCAGACAGAATATACGTGCCCTTAATCACGTCTTCTCATTTACTTCAATGGGATTTAAGCTGGATGAAAGTTTAGCAACAGGTCGCCAAGGTATATATACCTTTAGGGCCCATGGATCAATTTATCATAGAATTGGTACACTTTTGCCACTGCCTGGAACTAGACCAAGATACATTCAAATGTTTATATATGACACCGAACATGAGATTGAAAATCGGTTATTGGAAAATGATGCCTTGAATCGAGAGTTGGTGGAAAAGATTAGGAGCATACTTGATAGACACAATCCTTTTGTCCAGATACTACGCCAACTTGCTCAACGGTCGGACATTCAGGATTGTAGGTTATTGATTAAAGAGCGACCCATATCACATAATCAATATACTCTTCCAACGACATCACAAGTTGCGGCAATTATAGTGGGTGGTGACGAAGTGGCAGAAGCTACTAATAGGGATATTATTGTTCAAACAATTGGGGGTCAATTAATGAGTATCAAAGAGTTTTCGGGTTATTACAATCCATTGCAATATCCTTTGCTCCTACCATACGCACATATGGATGGGATAGTGATTGTTGTACAGTTGATGGTACAAGAGCCACTTGCTGTGATTACTATGCATATATGTTGCAGGTGATACATAATTAAATTTTATTGTACTTCTTTCCGATGAATACATCATCTGTTTACCTTTTTAGCTTTGGTTGTATCAGATTCGAATGGGTGATCCCTCAATTCTTTTGTACGGAGGACATTTGCTGCAACAATATGCAGTTGATAACTATGTGAAGATCGAAACACAAAAGCTTAGATTTATAAGATCACATCAGCAAGAAATCAGGGCTGAATTATATAAGGGTCTTCAGGATTGCTTGAACGCAGGAGAAGATGATGCCGGTAATTAAATTTATTTATTTTTTATTCATTTTGTAACATTCATTAAGTATCTATACTATACTTTGAAAATAATTTAAAAATATTTAAATCTTTCATCAATTAGGAAATGTCGGACGTCGTACAATTTTACCTTCGTCATTTATTGGTAGCCCCCGCGATATGTATCAACGTTACCAAGATTCAATGGCATTGGTATAAAAAAACGGCAAACCTGACCTCTTTATCACAATGACATGCAATCCGTCATGGGAAGAAATACAAAATGAGCTTCAACCTGGACAAACGCCGCAAGATAGACCTGATTTGTTAACTAGAGTATTTCGGGCAAAATTTGAAGAGCTAAAAAAGGACATATATACTAGAGGTATACTAGGGAAGGTTGTTGCGCATGTTCATGTAATTGAGTTCCAAAAAAGAGGTCTTCCCCATGCTCACATGCTGGTAATTCTAGACGAATGTGATAAATTGAATACTCCTGACGCTTATGATCACATTGTTAGAGCAGAGATTCCTAACAAGGAGGAGGAACCTATGTTATATGAAGCAGTTTTGAGGCACATGATACATGGGCCATGCGGAGAAATGAATAGAAATGCTCCCTGCATGAGAAATGGAACTTGCAAGAAAAAGTATCCTAAGCCCTTTGCGCCATGCACTATACAAGGAAATGATTCATATCCAGTATATCAACGTCGGAATGATGATAGATATGTTGCTTTAGATCGAGACGGGGATTTAATGGTTGATAATAGGTGGGTGGTTTCTTTTAATCCATGGCTATTGTTGAAGTATGATTGTCATATCAATGTGGAAATTTGTAGTAGTATAAAGAGTATAAAGTACTTATACAAATATGTGTACAAGGGACCCGATTGTGTGGTATTTGAGGTACGTCCAGGGCCTAATTATGATGAGGTTAGTCAATATATTGATGGAAGACGGATTTGTGCTCCGGAAGCTTTGTGGAAGATATTTAAGTTCTCTATGAACAAAATTTATCCATCTATTGTAAGACTTCAAATTCATCTTCCAAATATGCAGCAAGTCCAATTTTATAGTTCCCAAAGAATATCTGATGTGCTTTCTGATGAGCGAAACTCTAGAACTATGCTAACTGAGTTTTTTAGAGTATATGATGAGGGATGGGAACCTGTTAAGTATTTGTATAGTGAGTTTCCTAGGTACTACCGGTGGATGCCGAAGGAAAAGGTATGGCGTAAGAGAAGGTCGCAACAAAAGGTAATTGGACGGTTATATTCAGTGTCACCTAATGAAGGGGAAAGGTTTTATTTGCTAATTTTGCTCAATCATGTTAGAGGACCAAAGTCATTTGATGATCTTTTAACCGTTGACAATGTCCATTATATGACATTTAAGCAAGTAGCTGAAAAACGTGGGCTTCTACAAGAAGATGATAGTATTCGTCAGTGTTTAATTGAAACAAGAAACATTCGAATGCCCTCAGCTCTCAGAAGATTATTTGTTACAATCTTAGTGTATTGTCAACCAACTGGAGTGAGAAAGTGATGGGACGAAAATTATGCGTACATGATTGAAGACTACCCATCTTCGAGTACGGGAAATCATTTAATTGTCCAAAATTGTCTTCTACGGGAAATAAATAATATCCTTCTGCAACACAAGAGTAGTTTAAAGGACTTTGATTTGCCCCAAATAGGTGAAGGTTATGAAGATTTGAACTCCGCCTCGAGTCTTATTGAAGATGAACTTTCTATTGAGGTTGTAGAGGATGATTTAGTTGCTGCTACTAAGCTTAATTCTGGTCAAAGACAAGCATTCAACACCATTAAAGATGCAATTCTACGAAAGCAAAGTGCAGTGTTTTTCGTAGATGGTCCCGGTGGAACTGGTAAAACATTCCTTTATCGAACTTTGCTTGCAAATTTTCGTAGAGATGGTCATATCATGCTAGCCACTGCAACATCAGGGATTGCAGCAAACCAACTTTCAGGGGGTAGAACGGCACATTCGAAGCTTAAAAATACGAATTAAACTAGCATTCAACTCTTTGTGCAATTTTAGCAAGCAATCGGAAATAAGTGAGTTAATAAGTCGAGCATCAGCAATCATTTGGGATGAAGCACCCATGGCGGATAAAAGCGCATTTGAGACGGTGGATCGAACATTTAGAGAATTGATTGGAGTTGACTTGCCATTTGGTGGTAAAATTATGATACTGGGAGGAGATTTTAGACAGGTTGTTCCTGTTGTCGTTGGAGGTACAAGGTCACAAGTTGCAAAAGCAAGCATCGTGGAGTCATATTTGTGGACTAATGTCAAGGTGCTTCGTTTAACAGAAAACATTAGAGCTTACAATGATCCAATTTTCTCAGATTTTTTATTGCGAGTTGGCAATGGTGAAAAACCTACCGTCGAAGAGAATATGATCAGAATTCCAAGTTCTATGGCTTTACCGTGGGAAGGAGAACAATCGATTGATACGTTGATTGAGGTAACTTTTCCGGATCTTAATTCACACACTTATGATCCTGAATATATGATGGATAGAGCTCTTATAACTCCACGAAACGATGAGGTCAATAAGCTAAACGAAAAGGTAATCCAAACCTTTCCGAGTGAAGAAGAAGTTACATATTATTCATATGACTTTGTACCTAATTATACAAACAATTTGTATCAGCCTGAATTTTTTAACTCTCTTTCTCCGGGCAATCTTCCACCTCATAAGTTGACTTTAAAGAGAGAGGCACCTATCATGCTTCTAAGAAATATTGATCCAAAAATAGGGCTATGTAATGGTACTAGATTGATATGTCGTAGATTTGGTAGAAATGTAATTGATGTAGAAGTTCTGACTGGCCAATTTAAAGGAACAAGAGTTTTTCTTCCGCGCATTCCTTTAAAGACATCAGAAGATGCAAAGATGCCTTTTGAGATGGTAAGGAGACAGTTTCCGGTTAGACTCAGTTTTGCTCTAACCATAAACAAATCTCAGGGACAAACAATACCAAATGGGGGGATTTATTTGCCCGATGATGTTTTCAGTCATGGACAATTATATGTTGCTCTTTCACGTGGTGTTTCGGAGAGAAGTACGAAGGTTTTGGTGAAGAAGGGAAATATAAATGGAGTTCAAGGAATTTACACAAAGAATGTGGTTTTTCCCGAGATATTCACTAGATTGAGAAGTAGTCGTAACTAACAGGTATGATACATACTTTTTACAAGTTCATAAAACTTTGATATATCATCACCTGTTTTAATAAAATCTTTGCTTATATTGTAGGGTTGTTATGATGTTATCTCAACGTTATGTACACAAGCTACACATACAATTGTTATGTCGACAACCCGAGTCACGTTACATCATGTATGTGGTACGTTTTCAATAACATCATTTAGAAAACCGTATAATTATGTTCCACATATATATATACCCTAAAAAAGTTATATTTTTATGATACAACTGGTACAAACGAGACAATGGTGAAAAGCTTATAGATTAGTATTATGTAAGAGATATTAAGTTATAATTGTTGATTTATCTAACTTATCTCAAAAATATAGTAGAGAGTTTTGATTTAAGGATTTCGTGGGTATATGATCATTAAGATTTTATTTCGTGCTTTGTTATGATAATTATGATTGAAGTTATAATTGTTTTGTTTTGTGGACATATATTCATTATAAAGATATATATTAATATTCTCTTTTACCTTAAATTGTGATTTTACCTTAAATATATATGAATAATGATTTTACCTTAAATTTATTATATATGTATGAAATGGTAAAAATATTTAAATATATGAAAGTATATTCTTTAAAATCTTAAATAAATTTAATATTCCTTTTAATATGATACATAAATTATACCTAAAGTATAAAATTATAATCAATTTATTTATGCACGCAGGGACCGCGTGCGGCGGTTACTAGTACATATAAAATGGAAGATGAAGAAATCCAAAATTTTTTAATTAAATAATTTAATAAATTTATGAAAGAAAATATAAGAAATCTTAATAAATTTATATAATATCATAATAATATTGATGGGGAAAAAACACGCTCGGCCAACGTTTAGACATGTGGCTTACATCCTCGGCCAAGGTTTTGACACGTGGCTTTATTTACATGAAACACGTCCACAACCGAGCCTTACCCTCGTTCCCCATGTGACTCCAATTATCCAAGAGGGCTAACTCCCGAGCGCGTTATATCGTGCCCCTCAGAACATCTTCATGCCTTCACGCTCGAGAAAACCCTCCCACATCATTATGCAAGGTAGTGCTCCCCAAGTGCCTCAAAGACTTGGCCCAGGTTCCCCCTAGAATCTGCGAGCCCCTAAGGCTCATATTGAACACGAGCGTGCACCTAGCCCTCGTTATCAACCCTAAAACGGCTCTCTGACATGCAGTACACACCCGCGTGCCTGCTACTGTTGCCGGCCACCAACGTTTCACCAGCTTTTGTAGGAGATTCCTCCTAGGTTTCTCCTCATCACTCCACATGTTAGGGCAACATTAAGCCAGGACCACACGGTGACAATTACCAAAGGATCCCTGACCCTCAACTATAAAAAAGAGACTTCATCTCTCCCACTGTAAGCTATCTCTGATACTGAAACTCTGCATATTTCGCTTCATCTTCTTCTTCTTGATTTCAGATCTTCATCTGACTTGAACGTCGAAGAGCCAAACTGGGCATCACCCCCAGCTCCCCCAGCTTGGCTTTTTGACCGTTTGTTCTTGGTGTTTGTCCTAACAGGTTGAGCCTCACTCAAACAAATCTTAAAGTGATCGGATTCTGGACACCCCATATTCAGACCCATCAAATATCAA
Organism: Lantana camara; assembly: GCA_037501455.1. Classification (NCBI taxonomy): domain Eukaryota; kingdom Viridiplantae; phylum Streptophyta; class Magnoliopsida; order Lamiales; family Verbenaceae; genus Lantana; species Lantana camara. The sequence continues at coordinate 91,541,663 of CM074857.1, read as the reverse complement.
TTTTGAATTGAATAAATAAATTTAAAAAAGGAAAAATAAAAAAAGTATATATTTTGTAAATTAAAATTTTACAAGAAAACTAAAAATTGGAGAAGAAAAAACCATCTAACTAGTATATATATATATATATATATATATATATATATATATATATGGTGATATTTGTATAAGTTTTTTATTTTTTGGGGTTTAATGAGAATAAAATATATTTTGTATTGTGAAAATTAAAAATTCAAAAGAAAACTAAAAAATGGAGAAGAAAAACCCATCTAGTCAGTATATATATATCGGTGTATATATGGATTCATATGTATATATATGGTGATATTTGTATAAATTTTTTATTTTTTGGGGTTTAATGTAAAATATATTGTAAGAGGGAAAAATGTAATATTTTTAATGGTCACGAGCTGTGCACGGGTCATTTCTGTTAACTGACAAAAAAATTAACGGTGGGACCATATTTGTTAAAAAAAATGACTTTATGGGACGTAAATTGAGAAATCACTAATGGTTGGAATCAAAATTAAAAAGAAGATAATTTATGGACGAAATCAGCAATTTCCTTTAAATTATATTCCTTGATCTAGAAATTTTAAGTTGAGGGGATGGCGCCCCAGTCCAAGGCAGGGAATGCCTCCAGGCTCATTGAGCACCTACAAAGGTTCTTACATATACCTCACCCCATGAAGACAAGGGGGGTTTGAACCTGTGACCTTGTCAGGATCAAACCCTATCATGCTCCACTTGACCAACCCCATGGGGTTGCTTTAAATTATATTATCTATTGTATTATTCTCTTACTTTTAAATGTGGAAAAATTAATATCCATTTACTAAGTTTAAAACCGACATATCTTCAAACATATTCTTACCAGTAAATTTTATTCTTACTTATCATCTCAGAGGATAATTCCCTATCTTATAGAATATTAAAAGTTACTTTCAATTTTTGACGAAGTTATTCGATATATAACTAATAATAGACCAACAAATAGCATATATTTGCTGACAATTGGGAATTTTGATCTCATCCCATCTCAATCCGGCATAAAGGATTCTTAAGGGATCACTTTAGGTTTGTAGTAAGATCGTATTAGGATGAGAGCACGTGGGCTCATCTGTTGGTTGTTATTAGTTGACGGGGCTCATCTAAGATAGCCTGCAAGGGGCTTGATGGGGAAGAATAGGAAGAGATGTGCCAATCCTCGTTTTTTCAAATGAAGAGGAAGAATAATCGAATAAGTCTTACGGCATGATTGTTATGCATGAATGGAATGAGACATGAAAGGAATGAACTTTGTAATGGAATGAACAAAGGAATGGAATGACTTTATTATGGCATTGCTATGATTGGTACGCAAAGTAATAAAGTTAGGAATGAAATAAAAATTTTAAAGTTATTTTATTAATAATAATAATAATAATATATAATTAAAAATATTTTTATATTAAATACATATTTTAAATTTTTTATTTTGAGTAACTATATATATATTACGTACAATAAATGTTATATATATAACACATTCGATATAAAATAGTTATAATATATTTATATATAAAATAAATATATAGTTACTCAAAATATATATATATATACTATTTCTCTATTCATGCATAGATTATGTATTAATTATTTATTATATTTAATATATTTCTTGACATTTAAAAATAAATTTTTATATAAATATCAGAATTCGTTCTTTATAAAATATTTGAAGTTATAAAATTTTATAAATAAAATAATATTTTGAATATGTTTTTTAAATGTATAATATATTTATATTTACATATATTTGATTTAATTTATTAAATTTTCAATGTGATTAATAGTATTTAATTTTTATTTATGAAAATAATAAAATATAATATGCATTTAACAAATATGTGACAAAAATATACAAATAATAATAAATTTTAAACATTGGGAATGGCTAATACCATGGGGGACCAAAGGAATATGCTTGTGGGAATGGACATTACCACAGGAATGAGCATTCCTAATCATGTTTTGGTACTAATCATGGGTTTAGGAATGGATGCGGTAATACCCATTCCATTCTCACCCCATTCCATCATACCAATCATGTCGTTAGTGTTTTGCTTCCTATGCTCTGTTAGCTCCTTTGGCTAGCTAGCAAGCTAGGTTGATTTGGGAATTTCCATCACCACGAATTCAAAATGAGTGTCAGTCGATTGAGATTTATTCATGGATGTTCTTTGATTGGCGATTTAACTAATAGTCTATCTATTATCAGTTTCACTCGTTCTATTTAAAGAGGTTATCCCGTTGGTTGTTTTAAGGGACATTTCATAGACCAAAGACATGATCTTATTTATATACATGCATAATTTTTTGGATCTTTCAGAGTGTCCGTCATCTAATTGAGTGAAGGACTAATCTCTCAGGGTACTTAAAACGTTTTTTTTAAGGAATATCTCCCAACGTAATAAATGGGAACAAGGAAAACATCAACAATGTTGAGTAAGGAAGGACTGTCTATACGAAACAAACGACATGCCAAAATTGGAAAATGACAGCCCTCAACAGTAGACCATACTGTCAATATTTCAGTCACTCTAACATTACAAAAAGACAATCAAGTCTCTTAGGCATTATGTGACTGTAAAGGCCAAAGTTCCTAAAACTACCAGTTTCTATCGATAATTTGGTAAGGTTACATGAGCTTACCGCTCAAATTTGAGAAAACATAAAAGAAGAGCAGTCAACTCGATCAGTGACTAATAGATCGCATGAAACGTCACAATAGATAAGTGCAACCATAAAGGTCATGAGAAGAAGATTTACGAAATTGATAAGTCATACGGTCGGTGAAGTAATTTATTGGAAAAAGATCGAAGGAAAGTATCAATATCAACAGCGCGCTGAAAATTATGATATTATCAAATAGAAATTAAAAAAAAAAATTCAAAAAAGTAAAGGTACATCACGATCAGACACTGATTGAATTTTAGAAAATAATGGTACTAAAAGTCAATCAGATGAATACATAAATAAAAGAGGTTTTAAGACAATGTTTTTCATTGACACAAGTTTAAAATAAATTGGATTTGTGAATTAGATCCTCTTGGGGAGAGGGAAGGGGAGAGATTGTGATGCCCTAAAAAATTTGGAGCACAATATACTTAACCGTAATTGGCTGAAGTACAAAAAATATGAGGAATAAATCAAAAAGCAAAAATATTTCATATTGCACCTATATGCCTGCATCATAACTGTGTTTCACTTTAATTAATCTAATTTGCATTATGACTTCAATTATTTAAATTAATTTCTACAATAGGTCAACAAGACGTGTATTGTTTGTGTAACTATATATGTGTTGTTACAGATGCATCATAACTATGTATTCCACTTATGGAGCAAACTATATATTTCACTTAACTTAATTTGCATAATAACTTTATAAGTATTAGTTAACTTAATTTGATAATAAGTAATAACTTTAAGTACCTGGGATGTGTGTTACTTGTGTAGTTTGCAATTTACTGTATATTATTTATTGTTCATAATATAAAAAAGAGATTTTGTATAAATAATTTTATATGTGAAACTTTTTAAAATTAAAGTGATTCATTAAAAATTTTAATATGTTCATTTAATTAATCTAGACAGTATTAATATTTAAAATTTTTAAATAAATTTAATAATAAAATTTATTAAAATAAATTAAATAATAAACGTGCAACGCACATTAATTTCACTAGTAAGTAAAAAATGAGCAAGTTGATGATATGCATATTAGGGTTGTACCTAAAGGCCCAGATAGAAGATCTAAGCCAAATAACAGCTCGTTGACTGTGATCGTGATATTCAGTTCGGGAATAGGGAACTGCATAAGAAATAGAATCCAAATAGGTCTCAAGAGGTTGTAAAGTAAATGCCAAGTAATCAATACTAAGGATAAGGATGAATCTAGGGTAAATATGGGAATAACGAACGGAAAAGTCTCTATAAATACAGAAGCATTGGGTGAGGAAAGCCAGAGTGGGAAAAGGAGCATCACGAACTACCAGATAGAAAAACACAGAAAGGAGGCGAATAAGGGAGGTACTCATCACACCATGATAATGAGTATGTGACGATATTTTATCTGTGTGGCAAGATCACCAGGTTGTTGACCTTAATAAATTAGGAAAGATCCCCTAATCCCTTTTGTTATGGGATTTGATTAGGGTTGGTGGTCTATTTATTATTTTGTTTCCTCTGTAACCGTAACATACAAGAATAATGGAATACATACACCTTTTCTCTCATCTTTTTACTCTTCAACATGGCATCAGAGCCAATCGATCCTAAGGACCTTCAACCGGCATCATCATCTGCCTGAAATACGACAGGGCAATGGGCAACGATGCTGGAGAATCGTCGTCGGCACTGACCGAGGCGGCCACAGTCTTGTCTCAACAGATAGCACTACTCCTGCAACAACATAAACCACAACCATAATCAACTTCAGATAGTCAAGCATCTATCGATCTCAAATTAAATAACGATAACTATGTTCTATGGGCAAGAATGCTCGAGATTGCCATAGGAGCACGTGGCCGTCTCAGCCATCTAACCGGTAAACCACCACCACCATCAGAAACAGAGGAAGCATATCCGGGATGGAAACAACGCGATCTCCAAGTTTTCAGTTGGATTACACAAGCCATCGAACCCGCCTTGGTAACCCAATTCATCCATTACCCCACCGCCAGAGAACTATGGAAAGGGCTGTCGATCACATACCAATCCGGCGAAGACAGTCTCCATATTTTCGATCTCATGACCAGAGCAAATCGAATTAGACAGGAACAAACAACCCTTGAAGAATATTTTAGCACAAGTAAAAGTTTATGGGCAGAAATCGATCGGAGACGACCCAATCCAATGGAATCACCGACAGACATCACCAAATACAATCAGATTCAACAAGAACATAGACTCTTCAAATTTCTTTCAGGTTTAAATCCGGAATATGATGCGATTACCAGGGATATCTTACGAGAATCCGATTTGCCCTCAGTTGACGTTGCTCATGCGACGGTGCGCCATGAAGCTGCCCGGAAGGTTATCTTGGGGCCACCGGCAACGTCCACTGACGTGAACACATCATCGGGCCTTGGAATGGGACTCGTGATACAGGGACAAGGAACAAGATCTCTACCCTCTAACTAAAGAATCCCACGCCGGTCAGACCCGCCGCGAACCCAATCGGCGTCATCATCCCGAAATAAAGCAGATCTGGTATGTGATAAGTGTGGAAAGAGGGGACATGAGATGAAGGGATGTTTCGAAATCATAGGATTTCCGGATTGGTGGGTGCCACGGGAGAAATCGGCCCACACCGATCGTGGGCGGACACGCGGCACTGCAGCGGTCGCCAGCGGGACCGGCGCCGGTGATACCGCTGGAGAGAAAGGAGTGGTGGCGGTGGTCCTTGGGCAGAACCAGAAACCTGGCGGCAGAATCCCTAAAATGGAAAATGGAGAGGCAGCTTCTGGAGTATCAGGTATAGGGCATAAAGGGAGTAATTTCCTTTTATGTCCCTCTTTTAATAAAAATGATATTTATGGTAATATGTCCCATTCCTTTGATGCTAAAAATTCCAATTGGATATTCGATTGTGGAGCCACGGATACGGTTACTTATGACCCGAGTGATATAATCTCTTTTCAAAAACCAAGGAAACAGAAAATTCAAACTGCTAGTGGTGAAATTGTTTCGGTTAAATCAGGGGGCGTGGTTGAACTTAACCCCAATCTACGACTGTCAAATTGTTTATTAGTCCCATCTCTGTCATATAAACTGCTTTCAATCAGTCATGTTACCAAAGAACTGAATTGCACGGTTGTGATGTATCCCTCGTTTTGTGTTCTACAGGATATCTGTTCAAGGAAGATAATTGGGCGTGGCACTGAACGGGGCGGTTTATATTTTGTTGATGAAGTGGTCACAGGGGGGCAAATTAATCTGGCCCAGGGGTCGGATGACAGGAAGAGTTGGTTATGGCATCGGCGTCTAGGACACCCGTCTGATGGTTATCTGAAAAAATTATTTCCAAATTTTTCTAGTACAAACCTATCTTGTGATACTTGTTTATTATCAAAAAGTCATAGACAGTCTTTTCCGTTGAATAATACTCGGGTTGAAGTCCCGTTTTCATTAATTCACTCTGATGTTTGGGGCCCGATCCCGGTAACTGGTGGGGGAGGTTTTCACTATTTTGTGACTTTTATTGATGATTGCACACGGATGTACTGGGTTTATTTTCTAAAACATAAATCTGATGTCTTTGACAAATTCACTCATTTTTACCATATGATCCGAACTCAGTTTGATGCCCAAATCCACATACTCAGGTCTGATAACGGGGGGGAGTTTGTCAACCATAAAATGCAATCCTTCTTCTCCGATACTGGGCTAATTCACCAAACCACTTGTCCACATACACCTCAACAAAATGGGGTAGTTGAAAGAAAAAACCGATTCCTTCTGGAAATCACCCGGGCCTCGATGATTGAGTCTTGTGTTCCTTCGACTTTTTGGCCCGAAGCCATCGCCACAGCCACCTACTTAGCCAATCGGCTTCCCACAAAAATACTCCGCTTCCGCACTCCCATACATACTCTGAGCGAATATACTCAAGTACCACCGCCTCTCTCTCTTACACCCCGGGTTTTTGGATGTTCAGTTTTTGTCCATATTCCCATTACACAACGAACCAAGCTTGACCCGTGTGCTGAGAAATACGTCTTTGTGGGATATGGGATTCACCAAAAGGGATACTGTTGCTTCCACCCCAAAACCCGTCGACTGTTTGTCACGATGGATTGTGACTTTGTTGAAACAGAATACTTCTATCTGGCTTCAAGTCAAGCTCGCGGTCAGGGGGAGTCTGAGCAACATAAGGACCCTCTAGCTTGGCTTTGCTCCACTCCTCTGTCATCCGGAAGCCATCCGACCCCTTCCTATACTCCGGAAGTTCAGCCCGTTCAGGAGGCAGCCACTGTCCCACTACCTTCCTCGACTGATATCCCTGAGGTTAGTACAGATGATTTGGCTCCTTCCAGTTCCATTTCTGCTTCTCCTAACACTGCAGGTGTGACCGAAACTGATAGATATGTACTTCCTGCTCGAAGTACACGTGGAATACCACCCAAACGGTATCTCCCAGAACATGAGCCCAGAATGCAGAGATATCCAGTAACTAACCTGGTCAGGGGGAGCCTAACAGAGTCAGCAAAGGCATTTGCTATTGCCACTTATACGGATGTTGTTCCACGGAATGTGGAAGAAGCAATTGAGGTCCCTGAATGGAGACAGGCGATGGATGATGAAATGAATGAACTGAGAAAGAACAATACTTGGGAAAGGTGCCCAAAACCAATTGACAAGAAACCGGTTGGATGCCGGTGGGTATACACTGTTAAGAGGAAAGCTGATGGATCAATTGAACGATATAAGGCTCGCTTGGTTGCTAAAGGCTACACTCAAACCTATGGTGTAGATTATGCAGAAACATTCTCTCCTGTGGCTAAGATCGACACTATCCGGGTTCTATTCTCAGTTGCAGTAAACCAAAACTGGCCTCTTTACCAGTTTGACGTCAAGAATGCGTTTCTTCATGGTGACTTAACGGAGGAAGTGTATATGGAGGTCCCACCGGGGTTTTCTCACGAGTTTGGTACCCATGAGGTATGCAGAATTAGGAAAGCATTATATGGCTTAAAACAGTCTCCCAGGGCATGGTTTGGAAGATTCACTGCGCAATGAAGCGGTACGGGTACATACAGAGTAACTCGGATCATACTCTGTTCTTGAAAAGAAGAGCCGAGAAAATTACATGTTTAATTATATATGTCGATGACATGGTCATCACAGGGGACGACTCAGAGGAAATAAGAAATCTTCGGAAGAGTTTGTTTGGCGAATTCGAAATGAAAGACTTAGGTCACCTAAAGTATTTCCTAGGGATTGAAGTCTTGAGATCAAATCAAGGGATTTATCTGTCACAAAGAAAGTATATCCTTGGCCTACTAGCAGAAGCAGGGTTGTTGGATTGTAAACCAAGTGGCACACCTATGGTGAGCAATCACGGGTTAAGAATTACAGAAGGGGCTGAACCAGCAGATCGAGCGACGTACCAACATCTGGTTGGTAAACTTATATACCTCTCTCATACCCGACCAGATATTGCATATGCTGTTGGGGTGGTGAGTCAGTTTATGCATAATCCTCAAAAGGAACACATGGAAGCAGTACTGCGGATATTAAGGTATTTGAAGGGGTCCCCGAACACAGGAATTCTGTTTAGAAGAAATGGTCACTTAGAGATAGAAGCATATACAGATGCAGATTGGGCAGGAAGTCTGAGCGATAGGAGGTCGACCTCCGGTTACGTTACGTTTGTTGGAGGTAACTTAGTCACCTGGAAGAGCAAGAAGCAAAAGGTGGTGGCGTTTTCTAGTGCCGATGCAGAGTTTCGGGGAATTGCAAAAGGATTGTCTGAGGTTCTGTGGTTGAGAAAGTTGATGACTGAGTTGGGCTTTCCACCAACAGGAACGTCCCCTCTCAAATGTGACAACAAAGCGGCTGTCCATATATCTGAGAATCCGGTACAGCATGATAGAACGAAACATGTGGAGATTGATCGTCACTTTGTCAAGGAAAAGCTGGAAGGAGGGATTGTGTCACTCCCGTTTGTTCGATCGGAGGACCAATTGGCGGACATCCTTACTAAGGCTGTTACAGGGAAAGTATTTCATGATACTTGGACATCCCCCGACCAAACTTGAGGGGGAGTGTTGACCTTAATAAATTAGGAAAGATCCCCTAATCCCTTTTGTTATGGGATTTGATTAGGGTTGGTGGTCTATTTATTATTTTGTTTCCTCTGTAACCGTAGCATACAAGAATAATGGAATACATACACCTTTTCTCTCATCTTTTTACTCTTCAACACAGGTCACATGGATAGTTTAATTAACTTATATTACTTGAAAAGAAAATATAATTTCAAACGAGGCATGCCATCATCATAAACTATTTAGAGAATATTTCTTATATATAACTTATATTATTTTTATTCCAGTCTAAGGGTGGTGGTGCGAAGGTGGTGAAAGTGTTGGTGTGTGAGAGGTGGTGGTGGTTATTTAAAGAAGGCATCGATGATGGTGTGGTTGGCGTGAAAAGGTAAACAAAAATATAAATAAATATTATACTCGATATAATTTGGTTATTCATCTGAATTAGGTAATTTTGTTGTTAACTAACTTGAAATTTTAACAATGGCGAGTCATAGATCGCATTGTCGGCCGCATTGTTAGGGTCGTCCCTTGCATAGGAAAGGTTCGGCATAAAGGATTCTCAAGGGATCACTTTTGGTTTGTAGTAAAATCGTATTAGGATTAGAGTACGTGGGCTCATCTATCAGTTGTTATTAGTTGACGGGGCTATCTAAGATACCGTGCAAGGGGCTTGATGGGGAAGAATAGGAAGAGGTGTGCCAAAGACATGATCTTATTTCATCTTAAAATGTGATGTTGGCATGTGCACACACACATAAATATATATATACATGCATAATTATTTGGATCTTTCAGAGTGTTTACTACCTAATTGAGTGAAATATTAATCTCTCGAGATACTAAAAATGTTTTTTATAAGAACATCTCTCAACGTATTATTTTACATTGATGCTGCTGAATTGGATCAATTAGGATAAGATATGTTAATGTATAACTCTTGCTTATATTAGTAACATTTTTTCGGGAAGAGAAGTAATGTGTTTCTGTAGGTTTTTGGTTGGAACCCCCTTTTTCATTTTAAAGAATTGGTTAATTGTCCTGTAACATACATATTGAGTAGTAGATCCTATTTGATGAAGAAAAGTGAAGAAAGAATCCAATAATTGGAATGAATTTTACGATTGGATTTCAAGCCAAATCTTGATCTAGCTATAAGGATGAGACTCTTTTTTTAATATAAGAAAAAATAGAAAAATTATGTAACAATCTTATTTACAAATAATAATTACAATTCAAAAAGCTTGAGCATAGAGCAATACAACATCATCTTGCAGGATTCTGGATTCAATGCAACAGCCCTTAAGGTTTTTAGAACAATCAAGAAGGACAAGTGAATGCTTGATAGCATGTGGTATTTTCAAATTCAATGAACTTTAAAATCCATTCATTTCAATTTTCCAATCAAATTAAACTATTTTAGTCACCTTTTTATGTTAAGTGGATGATTGATATCTTGTTGAGACAATGCATCGAGAGGACTTACAACATTAACGGCTACTTGGCTGATTTGTCAAAGATACACTAAATATAGTCACTAGAAGGGGAAACTTGTAGCTATATAAACATGGCAAATCGAGTAAATTTAAGATTGCAATTCCATAAACTTCAAGATTTTAAAACGAAAATCCAATAACACAAAAGTTTCTTAAGGGATCACTTTTGGTTTGTAATAAAATCGTATTAGGATTAGAGTTTGAGTACAATCTTATTTACAAATAATAATTATATAATTCAAAAAGAGTTTGATTTTTAAATGAAGTTTCCCGTTCGTATTATTAGTTTTTGCTCAACAACTCGGTTGATAGGACGTGAAATGACTAGATGTTAGGAATGATGAATTAGTTGTGTTTTTTGTGCTTGTCGGTTTATCTTTGTTCATGAGCTCTATAATAATTATAATCATAGATTTATCCAAAATTTTCAATTCAACATATTCTTTCAATTGGGATTTTTGAATATCCTTCTATTTTAGAAAAATGAAAACTTAGGTTATGCTTTGAAAACGTATAAAAATGTCACATCTCATTTAGCCTCTTCACCTCATGCAGTTATGCTTACTAGTTACTATAAATAGTTATTTTGGTTTTCTCCTAGTAGTTTTAACTATAACTTATGCTCTATTTGTTGGTCCGAGCAAGATATAACTTATTTAAAATTTCAATTTGAAAGAAACAATTTCGAAAGAAATTTTTTTTGTGAGATTCCGTGAATTCTACAATTTTTTGCTGCCTCAATTGTCAATTCTTGGTCAATGAAACTCACATCAATTCAGATTAATATTTATGTATACGTATTACCTCTCCTCTTTTTCTCCTTTTCAAAAAATGGAAATTTTTGAAGTTTTTTATTCGTGTTAAGTTTAATTTCTATTACTTTAACTGGATTATTCCTAACTATATATTTACAGGTGTACGTGGTGAGTTGGACCGGAGGCCAAATTTGAATTATCATACAAGTGACTGATGGTTTTTTATTTTTTTCCTGCTTTCGAATTTAAGTACAGAAGAAGTCTAAATTAACTCGATTCTTAAATCTATTTGGTAAAACGCAAAAATTCAAGGAATTGGATTATAATTAGGCAGCCTCAACGTAATTTTTTTTTTTTTTGTTTCGGTTACATCAAATGTAATTTTTCATATGTACATATATGATATTTGTGTTTTCGTGAGGCACACAAGAAAACGTTATTGCAAGTTCTTTATTCAGAACTATAGTAGATAATACAATACTGTATTCTTTTTTCTTTTTTTTTTTTTTTGAAAGGACATTAATACTGTATTTATTCATATCTTAAGTTGGAGATCGAGCAAAATTTCTTATCGATCATCATCATATATATCATGAGCACCAGCATCCCTTCTCAGGAAAGAAAGAATAAGGTGATTCTCATCTTGGTCGGAGCAATAGAGGCAATATATTAAAAGTTAATTCTAATATATTTAAATAATAATAATTTTTTGTTGGCACACGCAATAAGTGTACGAGATTACTAGTTTTTTTTATGCATAATCTATAATTGTAGTGTATAAACAAAATATACGTATTTAATTAGAAATAAATGTTAAATTTTAACGGCGGGACCAAATTTGGATTAATTATAGGACCAGCGACTAATTAGATCATGAGTGCGATACACAATCATATGAGAAGAAGTTAGGGTTGGATTAAACTAAGTTTGAGTTAGAAATTTTCAGTTGGTGGTGACTCCAGAGTGGCAATCATCTCCATTGATTTCTTATATATCAATTCATTTTTTTGATCACTTCTTGATGTTTAACCAAATGCTATGAATATGAAATTATTTGTTTTTTTTTATTTTTAAATAAAATCAGTAGAGAGCCGTAGAGTTTTATTGAAACTTCCAGATCATATATAAACAATCAAAGATGATTGAGCCAAATCTTCGCCTATCGTCCGACCGGAGGATCGAGCTCAGATCACTCTATTTGTTGAGTAGGGAATCGCCGCCTGACCACTCGAAATCTGCGCAGATCGAATGAAACGTAAACTCGAGGCCAATTCGGGGAAGGTGGGAGTGATACCCGGGTTGGCACTCCGATGCTCAAGCTAGGATCAAGTGATATGATGATCGAATGATTGAGTGGTAAAAGGGGTAGGTGAGAAAACTTATTGCGCAATAAATGCGGAGGTTATATATATATATGGTGAAGAGAGAGAAGTAACCGCCTCGACGTGTCGGTGCGGGGAGCTGACAGGTGCCCCACTATCGCTTTGCATTTAATGCGTGGTTGGCCACTTAATTGAGAATTGGATAGTGGACCGGTGCATGGCAGGTCGAGGGGTTTGAGTCGAGGGAATTGGTCGAGAAGCCTGACTCTGGGTCGAGGACTAAGGCAGTAAAATTGTGGGCGGTAACTGGGAGACCGACCAGATGATCGAAGGGTGACCTTCGACCAGAAAGGTGGCATACGGTGATTGGTCCAGCGCAACGGCGGGTACGAGCCACGTTATAAGCCCCCCAAAACGTCATCTGCTAGGGCTGACGTGGCAATAGCGTTTCAGTTCCTGAGGGTGGGACCCGTCGTAATCATGGCGACGTTTCACCTTCTCGATTTCCCGCAAAATTCACTCCTATAAATAGTTCCCTCTGTAAATTCATTTGTTACTTTTTGCGAAAGATTTCTGAAGAGAAACTCCGAGCTGCAGCAGGTCGTTCTAGCGTCTTCGCACATCGATTTTCGACCGTTCGTGCCAAAGGAAGCAAACTTCGAGCCTTTCCATTTTCAAAGGTACTCATTTCGAATCCTTGCTCGATTTGATTCTCTTTTCTGTTTTATTTTTTCTCGATTCCTTCGAGAGTCCTCTCTCTCAATTTGTTTGAATCCGATCCTCAAGAGTGAAACTTAAGTCTTTCTTGTTAAATTGTAGGATGTCAACAAATCGAGGTGAGACCGGGCCTATGGGGATGGTTGTGGCAACCGCAAGTGTGGATTCGAGTTATAGTTCCGACTCGAGTTCAGATTCGTTGGACTCCGGAGTCTCTATTGAGACTAGGTCGACAAATCCCCAAGAAAGGGATGAAGATGTCGAAGTCGTGGGGGTATCCGATCCGCTACCGGAGGCGGAATTGGAAGAGGTTATTGTGCCTCGAGCCGTTGGGGAGGAGCCTTCGACCTCAGGTTGGGAGGAAAAGGAAGAAGAAGATGAGGATGAAGAAGAGGAAGTAGAGAACGTCGAGCCGGAAGTTCGACTGATGAAGGATCCCCGAGCTATTACACCGGAGTTATCCGGGGAGAAGTTTAGGGAGATCCAGGGCTGGCTGTTCGGTGGGGCGCCAGAGTTTGGGGGCTATCGAGTTATAAAGCCCAAGCTAGGAGATAGGATGACAAACCCGCCCCATAATTGTATAGCGGTCAATTACAAGGCGGTCGAGAATGGGTTTCGAGTGCCCATTTCCGAGGAATTCTTCGAGTTCTTCAATACTTTGAGGATCAGCCCACTTCAACTAATGCCGAACTCGTATGCGATGGTGAATGGACTGAGGGCTCTGCTAAGATACTGGGGATGAGGACCAATATCTTCTGCCTTTCTGAAATTTTCCAGGTATCCTTAACGACCGAGACCTCGGTGCCGGGTCTGGGATACATCCAGCTCCAATCGAAGAACAACTATCGAGTAATTAGGTCGCCAACTAGCTCGAACGACATGGGATGGAAACAAAGGTTTGTTTTCATCGAGTGTGAAAAGGGATGGCCCGATCTGAAGTATCAGGGTTGGAGCTGGGTTCCTCGAGCAGACCTTCCGAGAGGGCATCCGGGCTGGCCGAACACTCTAATAGGGGCCTTGAGAAATTTGGGAAGTGTGGAGTCGAAGGATATGATCGCTCCACAAATGTTGATAGAATTGGGACTGGCACCCGGGGTCCGTAAGTACGTCGACCCTGGTATATCGAGTGAATCCTTCGAAGCAAGAATTTTATTTGCTTGCATGTGTCTGTTGTTTTTTTTTTTTTTTTTTTTGTCCAAGTATCTGATCGATTTCTTTCTTTTGCAGAGAGATATATCATGTCTGCCTCACTTAATGCTCGGAGGAAGGAGATGGCCGACCTAAAGAAAGGGGCCGAGAAAAATAAACTGCCCCCTCCGACCGAGGCTGAAATTGTCGCAGCACAGAAGGCTACGGTCGATGCGCTGCCTAAGGTCCTCGAGATGAGGACAGCTGATGCCCCCGGGAAGCGGGGAAATGCTCCAGCTGGGGTCGAGGATGTTGAAGCCCGCCAGTCCAAAAAGCAAAAAACACACCGCCACTCCTCCAAGTCTGCAGTCAAGGCAGACAATTCGAAGGGAAAGGGTCGAGAGAAGACCCCCATGCTCCCGATGCCTCCGATGTTGGGGCGCCCCATTGAGGTTCAGGTCGGTGAATTCTCTACTCCTCCGAACCAGGGTCGTGGGGCAATTGTGCCTCGAAACATCGCCAGCGTTTTGGCCGGGGTTCGGAAGCGCCCGCATGGTGGTCAACCGGCAGCTGCCATCCCCTGGAAGTCTAGTGAGGAAGATATGAGGCTCTTCTTCGACTACCCAGGGGTCTAAGAGCCTCGATTTCCTGGTGGTCTTCAGGGGATAAACAACAAAGGCGAGCCTCGACGGATTGGCACAGCCCCCAAGGACAATACGGTGATCAGGGCTTTGTGCTCGATACAAACGGAGGTCGACCACAGGGAGCGTTGGGCGTTTGCGGATGATGAGCTCGAGGCTTTTTGGGTCCAGAAGTATTACGCTGTAAGTGTGTTCGAGCGATTACACGTCATTCATTCTTGTTTTTCACAAGTTGTAGCTCGAATTTTAATGCTCGATCTGTCTTTATTAGGTGGGCCAAGACTTCTTCCATGTGGCCCGGAGGAGCTGGGTCCATCGTCAAATGCGAGAGAGGGCCGAGCAATAGGTTGAGCGGATGAGAATCGAGCTCGAGGAGAAGGATAACAAGTTGGCTGCAGCCAACGAAGACAAGGAAGAGCTCGATAAAAATCTTCTCGAGGCGATCGAAAAGCTATCAGACACCGAGAAGAACCTCAAGTCTGCTGAAGATTGGGTCGCCGGGGCGGTTCAGGAGGAGGTCGAGCCAAAAAATAGGGGCCTGATCAAGGGGGAGAGGAAGGGTGCAGCCTTGGCTTTGAGCAGGTGCAAACGTGGCCTCGAGGAGTCAGTCTCCGACCTCGAAAGGCGAAGCGTGTATCGATTCATGAACTCCAAAGCTTACGCTAAGGCTGTCTCGATCACGAGTTTCAAGGACCTCAATGAGGGCTTCAACTTATGCATGGCCCAGGTACAGGCGGCCAAATACCTTCCGATAGACTATGATCAAGAGAAGGTCGGCCTGTACCAAGATGACCCTCGCCCGGTAGAGCCTGTTACTCGACTGCCTTCCCCCGAGCCAGATTGGGACCAAGAGGAGTTTAGTTTTGCTCTGATATTGGCACGATCCAGATTTGCAGGTGAGCCAAACGACGTATCGATGATAGAGCTCGACCTTAACGCCTCGTTCGACCCCGAGGACATGTGCCCAGAATATTTTGGGGATGTCGCGATTGTGCCTATCGAGGAGGGGACCGGGGATGGTCCGACCAGGAACTGAGCCAAAGAGAACATGACAGCCCTATCTCTGCGCTCGAAAATTTAGCTGATTGTAGACCCACCTTTTTCAGGGTGTCGACTGTTGCGGTCGGACCCTTGTATGTTTTAGGAACTCGACTGTTAGGGTGAGTTCTCTTAGTTATCGACTCGGGATTCATTGTAAATAGGTAGGAATCCGAGTGTTTGTTGTTCCCATTGGGAAAATCCAAATTGTAGTCAAGTGTGTGATCGAAAATAATGTAATCAACACACTTTTATTTTGAATTATTATGTAATTTCTTAATTTTGAGTCAATGAAAATCAGTTTTGAGTTTTGCTTTGAATTCTTAGATAAATATTCTTATGTTAATCGCTGCATTTTGTCGAGAAGATGTCGAGACGAATACCCTAATCTTTCGAGCGAGTAACACTTGAATGAATATGAGCGTCGCGAAATAAAGGATACTAAGTAGTAGATCGAATAAGATGCAAATCGGAAAAAGGAAAAACTTTGTTTATTCATTGATCAAAAGATACATAGTTGTTTACAAGTAATATTTTTTCAAGTTATGGGCGTTCCATGATCGAGGTAAGGGTTTCCCATCAAGATCTTCGAGGTGATATGCTCGATTTTTGCCTATCTCGATGATACGGTAGGGACCTTCCCAATTGGCGTCGAGCTTACCCACGTGCTTAGTAACTTCGACCTTCTTGAGCACTAAATTTTCGACTTGAAATTGAAGAGGTCGAAGGTTTTTGCTGTAAGCTCGAGCGGTTGTGGCTCGATATTGCTACATCTTTATGTCCCCCTTATCTCTGGTTTTGTCTATTGTGTCGAGGTAGAAAGCCCTTAACGCATCGTTCCTTTCGTGTTGGAATTGAGCCACTCGAGGGGATTGATGAAAGATCTCGGCAGGTATCATGGCCTCCGAGCCATATACCATGGCGAAAGGTGTTTGACCGGTTGGAATCCTCGGAGTGGTTCTATAGGCCCACAGGACGCCTTCCAATTCATCGACCCAATGTTCTTTCTTTGCTTCACGCCGTGTGCACAAATTCTATATGATGGTGCGATTGGTGGCCTCGACCTGTCCGTTGGCCTGAGGATGTCCAATCGATGTAAATCGCTGACTGATCTTGAACTCTGAGCAATATGTTCTGAATTTGAACTGCGAAATTGAGGGCCATTGTCGCATACAATGACTTGAGGGATCCCAAACCTGGTGATGATATGTTTCCAGAGAAAATCTTGAAGAACATGAAAGGTGATCTTCGAGACTGCAAGTGCTTCAACCCATTTGGAAAAATAATCGATAGCGAGGATGACGAATTGCCTTTGTCGAGTCGCGATCGGGAAGGGGCCTGTGATGTCAGATTCCCCACTGCTCGAAAGGTCAGGATGATTCGATTGGGATTATCTCTGCAGGGTGTTGGTGGGTTAAGTTGGCATGCTTCTGACATCGATCGCATCTTCTCACAAATTCGAGCGCATCCTTGCGCATGGTGGGCCAGAAGAATCCTGCTCGAGATGTTTTCTGAGCAAGTGATCGCCCCCCGGCTTGATTTCCGCATGACCCTTCATGGATTTCGGCCAGCACTTCTCGACCTTGGGATGGCCGAAGGCATCGTTTAGTGGGGGCCGATGAAAGAATGCATGTATAGACGACCCTCTTGGTCGAGTGAGTAGCTTAGATCACGGTGCTTGAGTCTTTTCACCTCGAGTGGGTATTCAGGTAGGGTACCGTCTTGGAGATATAAGACTAATCCATCGAGCCAGCAGGGCTCGGCGGCATCGATGGAGTTAGCTTCTGGGATAGGTGGATCGATGGATCTTGCGGAGAAGGTCATAAACGTGATGGATCGGTCCCTTGTACCAAGTGACCCACTAGCAAACTTGGAGAGGGCGTCCGCTCAGAGGTTCTCTTCTCGAGGAACCTGGGAGAGCTTGAGTTCTTCGAATTCTGGTATGGTCTTCTTTGCTAAGGCAATATATTTGATCATGGACTCTTTTCGAGCTTCATACTCACCGCCGACTTGCCCGGCGACCAGTTGAGAGTCGGTTATGACAGTGAGCTTCCTGATGTTCTGCATTTTTGTAATTTTCAGTCCCGCTAAAAGGGCTGCATACTCTACTTCGTTGTTCGTCACAGGATATTCGAGGGCGATGGTGTATTCAATCTGCTGCCCGCTGGTATTCAAGAGGGACACGCCGGCTGCCCCCCTGAAGAGGTCGAAGAGCCATCGACCGTAAGTGTCCAGATGTTTTCATCGTGGGTCAGTGTTGGAGGGAGGTACTTTTCAACCAAGAAATCGGCCAGGATTTGAGCTTGGTATGCTATCCGAGGGCGATAGGAAACCTCAAATTGTCCGAGTTCGATCGCCCACTTGGTGAGACTTCTTGAAACTTCAGGCTTTTCTATGACCGTTTTGAGGGGTTGATCGGTCAGAACTACAATAGGATGTGCCTGGAAGTATGGTCAAAATTTCCGAGATGTATGGACCACTGCGAGAGTGAACTTTTCGATCTCGAGGTATCGCATCTCAGGTCCGTGGAGAATCTTGCTAACGTAGTACACGAGGAGATGTTTTCAATCTCGGACCGTGACAAGCACCGAGCTGATTGTTTCGGTCGAAACAGCTAGGTATAGGAATAAGGTTTCTCCGTCGTTCGGCTTTGCTAATAGAGGTGGTGACGTCAGGTATTTCTTCAAGTCTTCGAGGACCCTGTAGCACTCCGGAGTCCATTCGAAGTCTTTGATGTTGCGGAGGATTTTAAAGAAGGGCAGGTTCTTCTCCGACGATGGTGAAATGAATCGGTTTAAGGAAATTATCCGACCTACTAGTCGTTGCACATCTCGGATCGAGTTCGGTGTCGGAAAGAGCTGTATGACTTGTATCTTGGCCGGGTTTGCTTCGATTCCTCTCTGGCTTACCATATAGCCAAGAAATTTACCGTCCTCGACCCCGAACGTGCATTTCGCGGGGTTAAGTTTCAAGTTGTTTTTTCTGAGGAGGCTGAAAGCTCGCTTCAGATGATCGAGATGGTCGACGGCTTTTTCACTTTTGACAAACATATCATCGACATATACTTCGACCATGCGACCGATTTCTGGTTCGAAAACTTTGTTCATCATTCTCTGGTAAGTCGCCCTGCGTTTTTGAGTCCGAATGGCATGACCTTAAAGCAATAGATGTCATTGAAAACTATGAACGTTGTCTTGGGTTGATCTTTGACGGCCATGAAAATCTGATAATAACCTTGAAAAGCATCTATCATGCTTAATCGCTAGCAGCCGGCCGTGGAGTCGACAAGTTGGTCGATCCAGGGTAATGGGTAAGGGTGGTCCATCGGGCATGCTTTATTCAAGTCGGTGAAGTCGTTACATATGCGCCACTTCCCGCCCGATTTTGGTATGAGAACAACGTTGCATAACCACTCGACGTATCAGATCGGCATGATGTACCTAGCGTCGAGAAGCTTATTCACTTCTGTTTCAATGATGGAGTTTCGAGAATCACTTTGAGGGTGAAGTTTTTACTTGATCGGTTTGTAGGATGGGTCGACGTTCAAGTGATGTTCGATCACTTTACTATCGACTCCTACAACGTCGGAAGCGCTCCATACGAATACATCGAGGTTATCTCAGAGAAACTGTATGAGCATGCATTGCTCTTTGCCTTTTCGATCGGCTCCTATGCGTGTGATCTTCTCAGTCTATCCTGGGATTAACTAAATTTCTTCGAGTTCTTCGGCGAATTTAAGCTTTTTGTCTTCTTGTTTCTTTCTTTTCGCGGCGTGAGAGGAGCTCATTTTCTTTTAGTTCTCGGGGTCGACCGCATCAGGATCTATAAAGTCATCTTCGATTATCGGATCGTGGATGGTGATTGGGACCTGCTTTCCGGTGGGTAGTTTGGGTTTCTCCATCGATATGGAATAACAAGTCCACGTTGTTGGGATATCACACCTTAGTTCTCCGACCCCAGCGGGTGTGGGTAGTTTTACCATCTGGTGGTAAGTGGAGATTACTGCTCGGAAGTCGATCAAACCTGGTCGACCGAGAATGATGTTATAGGCAGATGGCATTTCCACAACAAGGTATTCGATCACGCGTGTGGCGCGTCGAGGTAACATACCCATCGAGGTGACGAGACGGAGGCTACATTTCGTGTGTACTTCTGCCCCGCCGAAACCTGTAAGAGGATTTCGAATAGGATCTAAAAGTAGTTTATCGTGTAAATTCATGCAAACAAGAGTCAAGTAAAGGATAATGTTGCTAGAACTTCCATTATCGATCAAAGTACGTAATACAGAAAGTTGGCTACATCGAGCGTGACGACCATAGGACAGCTAGGTGTCTCGCTCGATTGTGTCGGTACATCGATTACATCACTTTCGCTAAACACTACTTCTTCGTTGATCCAGGAGTTTTCAGGTCGGACCTGCATCACTTCTCGAGGGCCATAGAAGCTTTGTGCCGCTGCTTGCCTTGTCTTCTTGCGAGCGGATCTCGAATCTCCCCCTGAGGGTCCTCCGGCGATCATGTCAGTTCGACCAAGGCATAGTCGGTTATGTGGGTCACGCTCTCTTGGAGGCTTGGCTTGGCGTTGTCTCTGCGATGATCTGTCATGATGGTCCTGATTCCGAGCATTGTCATCCATCTTCTTGACAAACTCGAGGAGATAACCTCCCTTGATTAGTCGCTTGATTTCATCGCGTAGCGCGTTGCACTCGGAGGTGTTATGTCCCTTTTGTTGATGAAAATTGCAGAACTTATTGCTTTCTCGAGTCTTGGGACTTTCCCTCATAGGTTTGGGCTTCTTGAGGATTGCAGAATCGATAACGTTGTAAATTTCATCGATTGGTCACGTCAGTTGCGTGAAATGTTTCCTAGGAGTGGATCCGATTGTTGCCTCATTCTTGGGGTGGAAATCTTGCTTGATCGGACAACTGTTTTCTGCCTTTCGACCATGTGTCGGAGTCTGCTGGGAATTCTCCAATTCTTCGAGCTGCATCCAGTCGCAAGCTGCTGCTTGTATGTCGGCTAAGTTTCGAGGTTTCTGTAAGAAGATATACCGGGCACATTCATTGCTGATCAGGGCCTTGTGGACAAATGGCTTCAGTAGATCGATGCTTGGTTCCTCCGTTTTGACCACTACTTGCGAAAAACGAGTGAAAAAATCTCAGAGGGATTCATTAGGACCTTGCCTAATGGTGTACAGGTAGGTCGGTGGGAACTTGTCACCCTTCATGGTAGAGAATTGGGCGTTAAACCGCTCGACCAGGGCCTTATACGTGGGTATGGATCGAGGAGAAAGTCTCAAAACCATTCCAGCGCAGGACCATCGAGGGTGGTGACAAAGATCTTGGCCCAGATGTTTGGGGAGTGGCCGAACATGCTGAGCTGCATCTCGAGCCGTGACACGTGTTTTTTTGGGTCGGTCGATCCATTATATATGGGTAGGTCGGTCGGGATCTTTTCGTCGGTGGTTGTTTCGATGATCGCGTTGTAAAAGGGGGATTGAGCCTTCCTATCGCTGCGGTATCTCCACGGTCGCGCCAAATGTTGGGTCAACGGGGTATGCCGAGGGGATCTGGATCGATCACGCCTGGGAGAACGAGATCGACTGGGAGAGCAGCTATAGGATCCCTGGCTCTCTCCGTGATATTGGTTGTCCTGTCTACTGAGATACGGTGGGATTTGGTTCCTAAGATCATCCGACCTTACAATGTGTCCCCTATTGGATCTCCTGATCTGATTTGGTTGACCGTGGGGTCCAAGTCGGTCCAAGATCCTACTCGGGCTACGGCGGGAAACATCATTTTGGTGGGTGTCATGTTCCCTTCTGGATTCAGACCGTCGAGGGTTGTCATTCCTCCCTCGGGAATGTGAGGGTCAAGACTTTTGTTAGGAGACCCCTCAACCTAGGTGTCCGTGGGGGTCCTAGAGTCGACCTCATCCTCCGGTCGAAAGGACAGGCGATCTTGAATCGGTCTCCTGGCGCTTCCTCGAGCGGGTAGCGGATGTTGATATTGGGGCTGGTGATGTGTAGCCTGTCCGACCCCTACCCATTATCCCACAGGTTGTTGATATGGCACCGGTTGGACGTATCCGGGATGATTAACCATAGGCTGGATGACTTCGACAGGTCGAGTTTGAGGACACTCTGGTATCCGAGGTTCTCTCCCTTCAGCAGTAGTACCTATGGCCTCATCCCAACACGCCTTTAGGTATTTGTCCAACTCGGGCGTCGAGTAGACTAGTTGGGGCGGAATGACTGTTGGTGCAGCCACTTGTATAGGGAATTGAGGGATGATTTCTCGCCCATTTTCATTGAAAAGGCGAGTGCAAGTGAGATTGCGAGTAGTCATATTTGATGGCTTATCATTGCATTTCCTACAGACGGCGCCAAATGATCGAGCCAAATCTTCGCCTGCCGTCCGACCGGAGGATCGAGCTCAGATCACTCTATTTGTTGAGTAGGGAATCGCTGCCTGACCACTCGGAATCTGCGCAGATCGAATGAAACGTAAACTCGAGGCCAACTCGGGGAAGGTGGGAGTGATACCCGGGTTGGCACTCCGACGTTCAAGTTAGGATCGAGTGATATGATGATCGAATGATTGAGCGGTAAAAGGGGTAGGTGAGAAAACTTACCGTGCAATAAATGCGGAGGTTATATATATATGGCGAAGAGAGAGAAGTAACCGCTTCGACGTGTCGGTGTAGGGAGTTGACAGGTGCCCCACTATCGCTTTGCATTTAATGCGTGGTCGGCCACTCAATTGAGAATTGGATAGTGGACCGGTGCGTGGCAGGTCGAGGGGTTTGAGTCGAGGGAATTGGTCGAGGAGCCTGACTCTGGGTCGAGGACTGAGGCAGTAAAATTGTGGGCGGTAACTGGGAGACCGACCAGATGAACGAAGGGTGACCTTCGACCAGACAGATGGCGTGCGGTGATTGGTCCAGCGCAACGATGGATACGAGCCACGTCAAAAACTAAAGGGGATACAATTGTGCATGATCGATCCAGGGATCAATTAAACTATTTAAGCAAGGGTGCCTACGGAAATACAACACGAAATACAACGACTGGACAAAATTCCAACTACGCCACAAACAATAATGGTTTGTGTCGACTCCAACAATATAAACCCATAAACAAAGGTCGAAATTAATAAGACTGCCCCTCTTGCGAAGTGAAACCATAGGATATCTCAGTGGCCTCTTTAAGAGGCGTCCAGACACGACAAAGTGAATGGGCATCAAGACCGCATCCATTTGGTAGCAAGAAATCGCATCTTCATCACTCGTGTCCTGAGGGCTTTCAGTGAGATAAATATGAAGTTTTTCATCTTTTGACCATTCAAATTTCCAATATATAATTTATACTAGAATCTGACCGAGTTGACATTATGAGCTGCTGCTGCTTCTTAAAGTCTATTTTTCTTTACAATTCCATGAGAGAACCGTTATATATATATATATATATATATATATATATATATAAAATTATAAATTTGGAACATTAAATACCTGTAAATTGATATTTCATACCACTAAGTGTTGCAGTATTCAAAATTTGGCAGGTACCGAATCTGTCAAACATAAATAAATTTCCTATCTACAACTAAATACGAAGTACAGTGCAAATAGGATCGAACCACGTGAATTGATTGAATTAATTCTATTAAATCGTAGAAAAATCCACGTGAAACAACGAAATAAAAGGGAGGGTTTTGAGTTTTAACTAAACTACAAATAAAATAACTAATGCAATTAAATAAAATTAAAACTAAAACACGATTCCAAAGAAGAGGGATAAATCAGTGAGGGAAAAACATCTAGTCAGGGATTTAAGATTCAGATTATCACATCAATCACGGATGCAAAAATAATTTCAATTTAATCAAATAGATTAGCTATAGTTGATAGAGACACTTGAGTACTCAACTTGGATTTCACTTATTTTATTATTTTTATCGAATAACCTTGAGACACTAGACGGTTATTTTCTCTAATCGATTCACAACCCCAAGAGACACTCGAAAGGATTTAATGAACCAACAACATTAAGAACAATGAAAATACTAATCCGAATTAATCAAGTCATGACACATGCAAGATTTAAACCCGATTATCGACTCCCTTAACGAAATCTGATTCGACTCCAAACCCTATCGTTAAGGTACCACAATTATCAATCAAACTATCGTTAAGGTACCACAATTATCAATCAAACCTTACATATACTTCAAGTATCATGAATGGCAATATGCGATTAAATCTAACTTAGATGGTTGTTCATTACCACTAAGTAAATCAATCACAATAAAAACGACGAAGAATTGATAAATACTTAAATTAAATTAAAAATAACAAGCAATTAGATCTCACGATATTCAATATATTAAATATTTAGCTACTCATATTAAACATGTCTAACAAAATCAAAACGGAATTCTTTAGTATAATCTAACTAAATTATCTAGAAAGCAAGGAAATTAAAATAAGGAAGAAAGAATCTGAAAGTCGTTGTCGCTGCTCCCAAGTCCAAAGAAGTTGCTGCCCTCCAACGTGAAAAGAAGCACATTGCATTATGTGCTTAAATATGATCTCTCCTCCCCAAATATGGGCTCTCTTTATTTCTTTTTCCAAGGTCAAAGCGCAGGCCCACTCATCAAAGCCCACAAAGCAATTAAATTCAATTTTCTACCAAGGTGTTGCATAAATGAGGTTAAAATTCCCACCTGCCCCAAATATTGAATACTCTCTCCAAATTAAGTTGCCTTAGAATTTTAGGAATTTGCCTCTTCGTCAAAGTTGTAACATTATTCACCAACGTGAATTCACTCGTCAACTTTCTTCTCAAAACAACCAAAACTGCATCACTTTCGTCGTCAACCCTCAAATCTACAATTAAAATAGCAAATCAGTCGTTTTCCTAATTAAGAATCAAATAAAACACAAAAAGAGGTAATAATAGGTGAGAAATACGACGAAATAGCAAGCTATCAACCTCAAATTTCAAACCTGTCGGTTATTTATCTAGTGTCACAACTGCATTTTCAAACTATTCATGTCTTGTGCGTGACTTGATCCGATTTTAAATCCCCAATTCAAAATTGGGGAAAAATTGTCCTTAAATTGATACTTTTTACCACTTAGAATCCTTCAATTGCAACGACACACTTAGTAGCATAAAATGTCAATTTGAGGGTATATATATATATAGGGAAAATTACATCTGATTACCCTGCATTTAGACCTAATTACGACGTAGTCCATCATTATTGGGAAATTACATTTTAGTCCCTATAAATCTTTTTTGGTCTGAGGTCCCTTAACGGAATTTGTAAAAGTACAATTATGTCCCTAACAGTTTTATGAGTGTTACATTCAATATATGATAAAATTACAAAATCATCCCTAAAGTTTACAAATATATATAAACAAAACGATCCCTACAAATTATGAATTTAACAACAAATTAGGGGCATTTTTGGAATGACATAACGGAACCCTAGAGACCACAAACGGTTCTCAAAGTGAGGGACTAAAATGTAATTTCCCGATAATGATGAATTGTATTGTAATTAGGCCTAAATGCAGCGTAATCAGGTGTAATTCTCCCTATATATATATATGAGTGTGTGTAGTGTGTGTGTGTGTGTGAGGCATGCAAGCAAAAGTAGTAGGTTCTTTATTCAGAACTATAATAGATACATAATACAAGCTTCTTTATCCATTTTATTTTTATTTGCAAACGGCTAGCTTTTCCTCTTTAAGTGAAAGGATTTTATTTGCACACTGCTAGCTTTTCGTAATACTAAAGGATACCCTTCTTGCTTACACCCATTTATTAGCATATACTGTAATTATTCATCTGAAATTTGGAGATGGAGCAAGATCTGCAACAGATCAGCACTGCATTCCATAACATTAATCTTCCTCACTGTCATCACCATCAAAATCCGAGTCACTGTCTAGCATATAATTACCGTCCTTAATTTGCAGATAATCTTTAGATAGAGCTGAAGAATGCGATTCTTGCCCACTGTATGATATCTTCTTGGAAAGGAAAGTGCGATTCACGTTGTCATCGGAGCAATAGAGGCAAGGATGCTGCTTGGAAACCCGACTGTCCTTTAATTTGAGTACTCTCGTTGGCATAATCTCTCTCACCTTCATCACAAGTTGCTTGTTACTAAAAGGCTGCCGTAACAACTTTTCTTTAATAATAATTTGAACTGTATAGGTAAACGCGCCAAACCAATGTCCCTCATCATTTGTTCTTTCGCCGGCCAACTCATTCGACTGACAAGCACTCACTAAAATCCCTTGAGCGGGCTTCAAGGGTTGAGGCAACCCATTCCGAGTCGGTCTGAAAAGGAGACTGGCGTTGTCCCCGAATGCACGAAACATAAGGGTATCAACGTCTTGGGGCGTGTTGTTAGGGCCCCTCGACCTCGGAAGAGTTGCCAGGATGGCAGCCTTCACAGTCTCATAAGGGATGAATCTAGCGTGATATGATTGTGTTGCACCACCCCGAAATGAAACGTTAGGCCCGATCTGCTCTTTCTCTTTATCGATTAAGCCACCACTGTGGCAAGAATCGGAGAAGAACATGAAGGTTGCACCTCGAGGCACACGATCAACCAGGTCCCTAAAGTCCATATCTGTGTAATTAAGATACAATATCTTGTATTTGTTATAGTGTCAAAATAGAATCCGGGAAAAATTTTGCAGCCCGCCGAGTTAAAATAAAGTGTATATATGAGTAAAGATAATTGCGTACTTACTAGTGATGAGATTGCCGTCGCAAGGGACTATGGCCTCCCCTTGTTTGCCATTATTTCTCTTGAAGTGCGTCCCATGTCCTGAAAAGTGGAAAAACAAAACATCTCCCTCTCCAAGTTTAGTGATCAAGCGGCTGAGAGCAGACTTGATATTTTCACCGGTTGGCATTGCCCCACTTTGCGTGCCCAGCTTATCCGCGAGAACCTCGATATCCTTGGGATCGAAGCCATACACATCGATGAGCGTTGTACGTACGGCATCCACGTCGTTGTGGCAACCTGTCAACTCTGACGCACCTTTAAGCTTGTTGACTGAGTAGTTGATCCCAACTAGCAGAGCGATATTCTTTCCAGATTGGCATTTGGCCATGGTTGATTGAGTTATAGGAAGTGCGTGCCTGTGTATTTCTTTTTCCTTTGTTTGGCCTGGGCGTGTGTTTCATCAAGATCCTTGGCCTTATTTATAGCAACATATTTGATGAATGATGGGACATTACATTTTTATTTTTTAAGTTTGTGTTTGAATTGGATTCCAGTCAAGTGCAATGTGAATCTATGCTTCTCTACATTTGAATGAATTGGATTCCAATAAGCGCCTACGATTGAATTGGATTCTAATTAAAAACAAATGTTCACTTTCTTTTGTACTAAAAGAAATAAATATCGTTAACTGCATATTTGCTGTATAGTTTGCCGATAAGGATTGACCCAATTAGTTAATATATTTAGAATAATGACTCGGTTCGAATTTAAAGGGGTGTGCGTGTCAAATTAAAAAAATGTATATATATTTGCTATATAGTTTTCACTTAGTTTGTAAGGTAGTATTATTATTGAACTTCTTTTTATTTTTGTTTTCGCCGCAGTAAATCTTATTATAACGTGTAGTGTAATACTAATAAGGGATAATTACGAATGCCTCCTGAGATTTGACGAAATTACAAATACCCCCCTGAGGTCTCAAAAATTACGAATTCCCCCCTGAATCGTTATCTCCTCCGTTAAATTTAACAGAATTTGTGATCTTACTATTTTACCCCTCAAATCCTAAAACTCAGGGGTAGATGTAATAAAAGTCCAAAAGTAAGGAGGTTAATGTAAGTATTGAAATTTTAAGGGGGTTTGATGTAAATACTTGAATTTTGTATTTACCTAGCGCTTTTTTTTTTTTAAGCAAAAAATGTTACTTAATGGCATTTTGACGTTTTAATAATAAATTAATTTCATGGGAGAACTACATCCAACTACCTTCAGTTTAGGCCTAATTACAACCCGGTCCCTATTCTTTTAAATATTACATTGTAGTCCCTGTATTTCTTGTTTTGTGTGAGGTCCATTAACGAATTTTGTAAAAGTACACTTATGTCACTGTAGGTTTTGTGAATGTTATATATAATGTATGACCAAAAATGTAAAATCGTCCCTAAAAGTATAAAAAAAATAACAAATTAACAAGGCTTAGGGACTACAATGTAATATTTAAAAGAATAGGGACCGCGTTGTAATTAGGCCTAAACTAAGGGTAGTTGGATGTAATTCTCCCTAATTTCATTCCTAAAGTTTATGGATACCAAATATTTTCTTGAAAAAAAAAATGGGAATGTTATTCGTATTTAAATTACATGCATTAGAAATCACCAACGTTCGAAATATTTGTTTAAGTAATTTTGATGGATATTTATGTGATTTTAACGTGTTTTTTATGATTTTCTATTTCATTAAAAAAAACGGATAATTAATGTTTCATCCCTGATAAGGCTAATGACTTATCCCAAACACCCCAGTTTGAAAATAACCAATTTTACATCCCCAATACACAACATATTTTTTGTAAACCCCCTAAAACGTGTGAAAAGGCCGTTTTGCCCTTCTTGAATACCAATGAAACCCAACCTTTGAATCATCTTTGAGAAGCTTCATCTTTCAGAACACGATACCTGTAACCTGCCGCCGCAGACGAGCACTCCGGCCTCCATACTTCCGCCCCCACATCCGGTAATTGTAACAACCCTGATACTGCAATTTAGGTTTTTAATTCCTGATTTGTGGGTATTAATTCGACATTTAGGGATTCCAATTCGGCGTTTAGGGCTTGCAATTAATTGGGCAGTTTTCGTTCTCAATTAGTTTCACTTGACACTTCACCCTTCCAATTACGCATTATTACAGTTTCACTGGACACTTCACCCATCCAATTACGCATTATTACAGTTTCACTTGACAAAGTCCCCATCCAATTACGCATTATTACAGTTTCACTGGACACTTCAACCTTCAATTACGAGTTTTTAACCCTGCTTTTAGTCTTCCAAGGCGTGACTCTCCAACTCCCGGCATTTAATTCTCCTATTACCCAAGACGATGTGATTACAGATGGTCTCCTTTATATTCACCACCAACTCCCCACTTCTACAGATCTCTTATGCTAAATCATCTATGTATTGGTTTAGCTCTCACCGATCTGTGTATAGATGCTCCCTTTTTTCCATCTGCAACAAATTCAGATGGGTAAGAAAATAAACATGGGAGCATCTATACACAATCGGTGACAGCTAAACCAATAAGGGGGTGAACTTACTGCTTTTAAAGGTAACAGTGGGCTGCCAGCCATCAAATCCCCACTTCTACAGATCTGTAATGGTCGATCATCTATGTGCGATTTAGCTCTCACCGATCTGTGCAAAGATGCTCCCATTTTTTCCCCTGTAATAAATTCACATGGGTGGGAAAATAAAAATGGGAGCATCTTTGCACAGATCGGTGATAGCTAAACCAATAGGGGGTGGACAAGAATGCAATGTAAGAATTGCTCGCAAGTTGTTCGATTAAATGCCTTACAAAGAATGTAGTCAGCTAGAATATATATTGTTTACATAAACTGGTTGATTATTTGCTACTTTCTTTGTTTCCCACCTTTTAATTACGAGTTCTCGTAGCCTAACTCGACAAACCCAGCCTTTAATTCCAAATATTCATGGCCTGTTCTACAAATTCACCTTCTAATTACGATTTTCATAGCCTAACTAGACAAACCCAGAATTTAATTCCCAATATTCATGACCTAACTCTACAAACCCAGCTTTTAATTAAAACTTGTTCACACCCTTTCACTCGACAAACCCAACTTTTAATTACGAGTTTTCATCTCTTAATTCAACAAGCACAGGTTCTTCCCATTCGCCAAAGCAGATAATAGACAACCGAATATACACTGCAAAATATTTACATACTTGTTTAAATGTAGAATTACAACCAAGGGTGACCATACTACCAAAAATGAAGAATCACCCATAATCTTACACCAAGAGGAATCATCAAATAAATCATCGTACTAGGAAGGCTATCCATGAGACAAGAGGAAGAGCTGCTATAAATTTTAACTTCAACTTCAGAAGTCTGATTTCAGCATCCCGGACAACGATCTTCTTCTCGTAGCTGGCGGAAAGTGCTCTCATTTCAGGGGTGGGTTCTGGATCTATCCACACCCACAAGCGACAATTTCCCTTGCAACATTTAGCAAACCTGCGATGAGGATTTCTGGAAGTCTTAGAAATGGAAACACGGGCCAGGACACCACAATAACAGCACAACCTCGACTCATTCTGCGCCGACGCTGTTGAATTAAACATCTTAACAAGATAATCTGCACATTAACAACCATTGACGCGTTATTACAGTCAATACCATTTCCAGCTAAACATTGCAGATATAAACCAAAATGGAAATGAAATGCAAACAAAACAGGGAAGAATACAACATCAAAGATTCAAATCTAGAACGGCAAAAGGTCTCATACACTTCCTTGATATGCTTTACTGTCCTGGTCTCCGTCGCCAGATGAAAATTACGGCACCAATCGCGCAAAGCAAGCTTGAAAAAGAGGACTCTGATGGGGGCTGGTGAGACTTAGTAAAGCAAAGGTTTAGAGGAAGCAAATTTGGGCTGGCGGTAGGAAAAACGTAAGGGCAACCCAATCTTTTTAGGTGATTAGCGGGTTTAGGAAAAATATATTGTGTATTGTTGACCTCAAACATAGATTTTTCAAACTAGGGTGTTTAGGATAACTTTTTAACATTATTGGTCCTGTTTAATAACTCCCCCTAAAAAAAATTATTATTCTAAACGAACAAAGTTTAAATAAACTTATGCAAAATATGCATAAAACTAATTAGACATAAACATAAAGTGGAATCTGTAATTTTTCATCATACTTTATTGGAACAAATATACATGAAATATTTATTCCGATTTATACATATAGATAAAATATAAATATTAATTAAATTACAAATTTTCAAATTGAAAAATACAAATTTAACCAACATTACAAATATATCATTACGCTTTCAATATTATTATAATATACCCTCAAAGGGTATGATTGGAATTTTTAAAAATAATATTATTGACGTCAATAAAAGTTAACACTATTATTAACGGTTGGGCAATTTGTGAGAGAGAATGTAAACCTCAAGAGAATGTTCATAATTTCTCAAATCTCAAGGAGGAATCTGTATTTTCGCCAAACCTGATGAGAGTTCGTAATTATCCCTACTAATAAATATGAAACAAGTACAGTCAAAGTTTTTACTTTCTAAACATGATGTATAGAGAATAATATTTTTTTTTTCTTTTGTCGTTGTTGGATTGTGGAAATGTTATGGCGGTTGGATATTACACTGTAATCTTTTCAAAGTATTATTCTCTTACTTTGGATTGTGGAAAAGTTAATATATATCCATTTAATAATTTTAAAACCTTCATATCTTCTAACACAATCTTACCAGTAAATTTTTTATTCTTACTTATCATCTCGGAGGATAATTCCATATCTTATTAGAATATTAAAAGTTACGTTCCAATTTGCGACAAGAATATTAAAAGTTATTTTGAATTTTTGAAGTTATCTATCCGTACTATTATATATTTCAAAATCACATTTGACTATTTGATTTTTTAGTATTTTGATAATGTGGAATTTTGTGGATTTTTTGAGATTTTTAATTAACTAGAAAAATGTGATTGGTTGATTTTTATTTTATGTATTATTTTATTATAAAAATAAGTAGTAACTAAGGAAAATAATTATTTTTTGCAAGTTTGACTGAATGATCTTTTGTGTTCTTTTGTTTAGATTTTCAATTAAATAGAAAAAATGTTATTGGCTTATATTTATTTTTTATATTATTTTATTATGAAAATAAATAGTAATTAAAAATAATAATATCTTTGACAAAATTCATAATATACTTTTATGTGTACTTTTTTTCTAATGATGAATTCTTATAATTTTGATTTATTTTTAATATTTAAAAAAATTATTATTGGTAGTTCCAAAACAAATCTTTCCTTATTTGATATAATTTCATTATTAATTATTTTTTGAGATATAAATTAATTTTTATATATCCTAATCATTAATTATAAAATAAATTCAAGAGTTTTAATTGGGTGTTAATACATGGAATGATCTAGATGGTGGTAATTAAATTAAATGAGTTAACTTTTTATATATTAAAATATACCACTTGAACTAAATGCTATTTATTATTTGTTTGAAAATTTACTTTTTGTAATTTGAACTTTTAATTAATTTTAAAAAGTCTCAATGCCTTATTCATTCAGAATGCATTTTATATATATATATTTTTAAGGGATAATTATATACAGGTCCCTGAGGTTAGACTCAATTACAAGCCGGTCCCTATTCTTTTGGATATTACACTGTAGTCCCTATATTTCTTGTTTTGTGTGAGGTCCATTAACGAGTTTTGTAAAAGTACACTTATGTCCCTAAAGGTTTTGTGAGTGTTGCATATAATGTATGCAACGCCCTGTAAATTACCATAGTCGAATATTATATATATTTGTGTTTGATTAATATTAATATATTATTATTTATATTTGTTTGGACCTAAATAAATAAAACAAAAAGTTTGGGGGGTGAAAATGAGATTTGTTAAAGTTTGAGGAAAAAAAAAGAAATCAGACGTATTGCGTCTCTTTTAATATAACCCCACCCCCATTTTATTCATTTTAAACCTAAAGGTAACCCTCACACATTAAACACCTTCACACACACACAGAAACCCTCCCAACAAGAAACGCCGCCATAACCATCTTCCAACTTCGGCGATTCTCGTCCAAACCCTAGCAAATTATAGTGTTTTTTTATTATCTCGACGAGGAGAACACGAATATGCGATTATCTTTAAGTTTCGTTCAAAGATGAAGGAGAAATCGAGACGAAAGCCTGATCTGGAAACTTTGCCGACGGAGACGATCTTCCTAGAGTTTTGACAGGCAACCTTAGGTCTCTTAAAGAGCTCAACAAGACGAGTTATTGCTGGTAGCTGACCGTTGACAATCGCGGCGGTGTCGCGACAGTGAACAAACAACGGCAATAGGACTGGCTTTTCCGGTGACTTTTTCCGACGAAATCAAGGTGGGTTTTGACGGGTTCAATCTGGGTAATCTATTTATGAAATCAGTTTTGATTAATTTCAGTTGATTTGGGTTTAATTTGGTATCTAAATTTCTAGGGTTTGGGTTTACGATTTGAAAGGAGTTTCTTAAATTGAACTTGAATTTGTAATAATCTAAGAAAATTGATTGAAAAGTATTAACGAGAATAAGAAGGCGATTGTTTTGGATATTTTTGGGAAATTTTCCGGTGACATTTAGTGGCGGCCAGTGGCGGCATATGGCGTTCCGGTAGTGGTCCGGCGATGGCGAATCGCCAGAGAAAAGACTGGACATTGCCCTCACCTTTCTGAACTCTCCTGTGTCGTAATATTGAAAATCTAATAAGTAGATTGGTATAATTTGGATTTCAATTCTACATAATAATAATAATAATAATAATAATAATAAAGTATTTAACCTAAAATATTAAAATCTGACTTTAACTTTGATTTTAATATGAATACCGCAAATTGGAAGGGTAGCTTAAATGATATAACTATAACTCATAATAATAATAATAATAATAATAATAATAATAGTAGCAACAACAACAACAATAACCGTAACAATGAGATTGATTAATTCTTATTAATTCTTATTAATTGATTAGTTTTGATTAATTCTTATTAATTCTAAATGTAATTATAAGGAATAATTAAAAGTTTAACCTTAATTCTGAAATTTGTTTTAACCTTGACTTTAATGTGGGCGTTACAGATTGGACTGTACTAGACAATTCAAGTTGTTCCGAGGACAATCTGATATCTGATAATACGGTTTAAATATTCGAAATTTATATAGTTGTTAGTAATAGAAAATACTTGAAAGTTATTTTGACCCTTACCTTGAATTTGGCCTGGACACCTATAAATTGGAAGTATATTGGATATTAAAACTGTTTAAACAATATACTCTGATATACAATAATACTGATTAAATATATATCGGGAATTGTATAATTGTTAATAAAATATAAAGATAATTATGTATTGTTGCTAATTTAATTTGCAGACTTAGTATTAGATACACTAAGATTAACTAACTGATGTCGGTGTGTCATAGAAGTCGGTACTTAGAAATTATTAATAAGGAATAATAGAATATGAGCTTAGCCAATTATGTTATTCTTGTCAGGTAACTTAAAGCAACAACAAGCAAACAAGGAAATGCAATAACGTTGACGGAAAGGTGGGAATAACCCTTCTTGCTGGAGACAAAACACAATCCTCGTACCATGATTTTTTTCTCTTTACTTCTATTATCCTATCTGCTTCATTATTCTTGGACTATTCATTAACTTGTCTTTTGCACTGCTCTTTAAATTATCTAAATTACCTTTTGAACTGTTTACTGATCCATTCTCTGAAATTGTTTGTTAATCTGTTACTATCTGTTGATCTATCCACTGAACTGTTATTGCACTGCCTATTATATGTTCACTGTCTTGTGTTCTGAGCCTCTGATTGATAGCCATTATTTTGAGTTGCGTTGTAAGCCTACCCTAAACCTACCTAAGCCTGATTCTGTAACAATTTATGTAAACCAATATGAAGGAGAATAACGACTGCGGGGACCCCAAAGTTCGTTAATTCCTAGGGTCGCTCCCTGGGAATGACCATGTGTGCGTCGTTGGTCACTGTACTGTCCACTGCCACTAACTACTGCCTGGACTGATCATCTGGGAAGGCGATACAAGGCGGGAGCTATAATACTTGACCCTCAGTGAACATTATCTGTTTCTCTCATTCTTCATTTTTGTTATCGTTGTTACCGTTATTCTTCTGATTTGCTCTACTATCTTTCTATTCTTGATTATTGTGATTATTCCCACTGAGTCATTTGACTCAACCTATAGTTCCCTCTGTTTCGTTTTGTTCTCCAGAATGTATAGATAAAGGATGCTACCTGCAAACTAGAAAGTGAGCTAAGGGAAACTTTACGCATAGCGCACATAGATTGATTTGGATAAAGTAGAGATTAAATTTCAGGTGAGAATATGCTAGGTGAGATGAGTTAGCCGGTCTGGAGTGACGAATAGCGTTATTATGCTTTTGAATTTAGACAAGGGTGTCCTATATAAGTGTGTTATTTTGGATATCCTTGGTATTATATATATTTGTAAATTAGACATGACTTTTGCATTAGTGTTTACATAGGTTTTGAGGAGTGACTGGTATCACTTGACGCTCGGATCCGTGGGCCTACGGAGGCCCTGGGTCGGGGCGCCACAATGTATGACCAAAAATGCAAAATCATCCCTAAAAGTATACAAAAATTAACAAATTAACAAGGCTTAGGGACTACAATGTAATATTAAAGAGAATAGGGACCGGCTTGTAATTGGACCTAACCTCAAGGACTTGTGTGTAATTATCCTATTTTTTAATTCAACAAGCTTTTTTTCTTTTTCTTTTTTGAAAAGTTTTATTTTATAAAAACTATTTCATTAATTTATTAATTATCTGCGATATTTAATATTTTAAAATTACCAAAATACATTAATTAAAATTTTTATATTAATTACACTAAATAACTTATCAACCCCATAAATTTAGAAACATTTAACTAATAATTATTTATTGGTCAATTAAATATACGATTTTTAAACTTTTTGAGATTCAATTATTTAACAAATCAAATCAATTAACTTATTAATCTCATAAATTTAGGTAATGTTCAATTAATAATATTTTATTTATATTAAGTGGTTAATTGATTTAAAAAGAAACATCCGAGTATATTTCTCTTAATTAATTATGATGGTGTAGAAACTGAAAAGGAATTAAAACACCAACAATTTAAGATTTGTTTGGGGGGAAGACCATCACAAGCGTTTGAGCATCAGGAACTGGGTTTTCCAAAGAGCATGAGTTCTTCCAGCTAGGATAACACCAGGGGAGAAAATGCAGTAAGAATGCAAAGATGGTGAAGTATGCAGAGCTTGGGAAGAAGAAAATGAAGGAAAGAGGAAAAGATGCCCAGTTCAGTGTAGGGGAGTCTTGTGTAGAAGATTTGGGGAAGAAAGCATATGTCTTCCCCTATTTATATGTTAGGGGTGAGGGTGCTTTGGGTAATTTGACCAAGTGTCCCAAACCTATGTTGCCCTAACACGTGGCGAACCGTGATGGTAGGAAAGCGATGGCTTTGAAAATGGGCGGCGTGTCAGGTACGAGGTGCGCACTGCCACTGTGTCAGAGGTTGTTGGCGAGAGTCGTGTACTGGGAGGCTCAAGATCTGTCATGCAGGCGTACGGATGCCTCTCCTGGGGTAGAACTTACCCGAGCGAGGGTGACGCTCGAAGGGGTGTACGAGAGGGTTTCCTCTGGCAAATGCCCTACGAGCTTCAAACGCTCGAGCGTAAGAAAGGAGGTGCCCTCGTGAAGCGTTTCCCTGGGAAGGGTGACTTTGAGGGACCGTAGCACGAGCGACGGGTTTGACAGCCTGAACCCCTCGCTCGCATAGTGGGCCGAGGCGCATGGGCCTGGATTAGCCAACAAGTGTGAACGGGCTGGGTTATTCCGCGAGCCCAATAATGAGAGCATCCAAGCTCTAGGTCTGTAGATGGCGACACGTGGACGACGTTGATCCGAGTGTGATTTTGGGTCCCATCATTTTGGCCCCCAAATTCTGTAGTAGCGCTTGAGCGTACTGTAGAATTTCAGAGAAATGAGCCTCGAATTTAGGAGTACCGAAGGTCAAATTTCTGAAATGGAGTGATTGTCCGTCTTCAGTAACAGACACTTTCTGACATGGCCATAAATGAAGTCCCATCCGCATTTAATGCGGTGGGGCAACGTGGGCGCGTGTACTCCGAGAAGCGTGGGGCGGTTACCAAAAGTGGGAGTCTTCCAAGGCGGAAATGATTACTTTTCAAATCCCCAAACCCTAATCAATGTAAATCCTTCCCCTATAAATAGAGGTTTAGAAGGTTGTATATCTTCTTTGCGCATTCAAACTTCCCAAGCAAGATAGCAGCAAAACCCCAACAACTCTCTGCATTTCTTGAGATTCTTCAGCAAGTTTTTCTCCGATTCCTAGGTAAATCTTCTGATTTTACTTGCGCTAACCCTAGATTTAGGTTGCGTTCGAGTGATACCTTCAAGTGAGGAACCCCTTTTCTGTTGCTGAATTTGTACCAGAATTCCTCTTTCTCACTGATCTTTCATTTGAAAGCTTCATCTTCAAGAGCAGAACAACAACAATGGCGGATAATGTTGTAGATGGTTACGTGAGGGAGATAGATGAGATGTCCATTGGGAGGTCTTTCCCTCATGACGATATCCCTACTGCCGTTCCAATGACGAGGGCCCCTACGGTTGATGCAATCCCAACCGCCATTCCAGTGGCAAGGGTTCCAGCTGAGGTAGGGGATGAGGAATTACACACCGTCGTTCAAGGTATGAACGAGCGTGATCCACAAGGGGTGGACCAGATTTTTGAAGAGATGAGTCTCGTGATGGAGATGCAGAGGCAAGGGGAGAGGGTAATCCCCGTACTGAACAGTGTCGTGAGGCCGCAGGATCACCAAATGACGGTAGCGATTACGGCCCCCGAGGGTGGTGCAGGGCCTTCCGAGCGTCGGGCCGAGGGCGAGCCTCCCCGGAAGCGCCAAAGGAAAGGGAAAGAGCCTGCGACGCGAGTGAGGCAAAATAACCCCCATCAAACTGACAGATCCCCAGATGACATAGAGAGCATACTGACGCTCGAAGACTTGAAAGACCTAAAGACCAAAGTGTATTGGGATGAGACAGTGTTCCCAATGCATCTTCCCGGGGAGGGAGACAGGGCCAACCGACCGCCGCCTGGAATGATGACCGTCTACCAAGACTCAGTCCTGGCTGGAGGCTTGAGGTTCCCGATTCCACCTCCCATCGCAGATATTTGCAACTACTTAGTATTAAGCCCTTCTCAAATCCTCCCCAACGGCATTGCTTTGATAAACGCGTTTGTGATGCTGATGAGGGCCACAGGCCACGAGCCCTCGTTAGACAACTTCAACAGTTTAATCCAAGTGGCCCGCTCTCCACGCTTATCTCCAACAGATGGGTTTTATTATGCCCAAGCCAAGTCAGGGCTTAAGATGATTGATTCGCCCTCAAGTTCGTACGACGAGGATTGGAAGGAAAAATACTTTTTCGAGGGAGCTCCTGGGGGGATTTTTGGGGCTCATTGCGTGTGGATAGTTCATGGCGGGGGGCCCTTGGTTAGGAATAGATCCGAGAATAAGCTTTTCGAGCATTGGAC
The DNA here is from genome assembly GCA_037501455.1 of Lantana camara. NCBI lineage: Eukaryota > Viridiplantae > Streptophyta > Magnoliopsida > Lamiales > Verbenaceae > Lantana > Lantana camara. Next base: position 91,503,267 of record CM074857.1, on the reverse strand, counting down.
GAAGGGTTTGGCCCTCGTAATGAAAAACGAGAAAAAACTGATTAAGGCCAAAGATCTGATGAAGAACGAGGGGGTACTATACCGTTACGGGCTCTCGAGTCCCCCAGACATGATAATCAACCCCCCAGCCCAAATCATGAATCTTGATGGTTAGATCCTAGGAACTAACTTTTCTAACAGCTTAGAGTAGCATCACTGACTTGTTTAGATTGTAACGTCTTTATAGCCGTTATTCAGATAGTATCTTTCTGACGCTCGGCTCTCTCATTTTGCAGACGTACAAATACTCATGGCAGGGATTGATGCAGAGAGTATTGCTCAGATGATACGCGCTCACCGGGTGGGCGCCAATCAACAGCAACAACAACAACAGTAGGAAATCCAACCCCCCAACGCCCCGAGGGGTAGAGGTGCCCGTTGAGGTTTAGGATGAGGTGATGGCGGATGGGGCGCTCACCGGAGTGGGGAGAACGCTAGCCGCGGTGAAGGCAACATCGAAGATTTGACGCTCGGAGCCGCTCGCGAGGCTACTCCCCCCGCTGCCCCTGGGGGGCCCATAGCATTGAGCTCAGGCAACTCCCGCAATCGCTCAGGGGAGCTGGTCAGAGTAAAATACGAAGTGCGGGTCGAGCCTTCTGAGCGCTCGGGGAAAAAGAAGAGAATGCCGGACTCCATCCCCATCACTGGCAAAGGGAAGGAGGTTGTCATGGGCCCTCGCGACGAGGGTGGTGATACCTCATCCTCAGAGGATGAGGATTTTTGGAAAATCGGGTGTGAAGGGGACGCACGATACAAGCGTCAGAGGAAAGACGGCCCGGTCCTCCTGAAGAAAAGTCTATCTTCTTACAATCTGGTCACAGGGGTTGTAAGCAAACTCCAATTCTCTGGCGATCATGATAAACTAAACGAGCATGATGCCGCTCGGGTTACTGATGACGCTTGTCGTGCCCTCTTGACGGTAAGTTTTCCTAAGTTATTCTGAAAAGTTCTAACTTTTGAACGAATCCGGTGTTAACTTCTGTCGTTGGTGTTGGAAAACGGAATCAGAAAAGCTGCGAAAATTTAAAAATTTTCCAACAAAAGGATCTTAGGCTCGCAATCGTGTATCCAAATTCGTAGAGATTAGAAACTTACTTTTCAATAATCTTTCTTGAAGCGTTTCAAGCCACCCAAAAACGCTCTTCTCGCGGCTTGATCCCCCTCTCCTTGGTAAAGCTCGAATCTTCAAACTTCTAACTTGAAGCTCTCTAGAGATGGTCCACCAACTTGACTACAATCTAACTAGTAAGGATGCTAGTTCTCTAGTTAGTGTTTAGGCTTAATCTAGGGTTTATTTTATCTTGGAGAAAGGATGGTGTTCAACATATGAACCAAAAGAATTCTCGATTAGCTCCAAGGGGAGCTTGAGCTCCCCTATATATAGGAAGGAGGGTTGGCTGAAAATCCTAGTCCTTATGGGCTAGGGTTTTGGTCTCTCTCTCCTATTACTTGATCATCAAGTAATTTTGACTTTGACTTTGAATTCAAATTCAAATCAACTTTCAAGAGAGCTAAAATATCCAAACCCTTTTGGATATTATTATACTTTATTTATTTAAAATAAATAACTTATTTTATCTAATTAATTAATTCTTAATTAATTAACTAGATTATTTTTCTCCAAAATAAGACTTTCTTTTTAATTCAAAATTAAACCAAAGTCTATTAAATAATTAACACTTTTAATTATTTAATATATATATATATATACAATATACATATATATATATATTCACGTGTGAGACACGTGTCACTCACGTGACCCACACGTGTGGTTTCACACGTGTGGAACCCTCTTGGCCCGATTAACTTGTTTAATCATTTTCAAGCCTCAACTTATGTAACCAAGTTGTTGTGTGTGACCCTCTAGGTTCTCAATTCAATTAGCAGTGACCCTAATTAATTAATTCACTAATTAATTAATCAGTCCACAGATTAAACGACCATAGTCTAGTAACAGGTGTTTAACCCCTAGCTGAATTAGAATGTTCAGATTCGACAGAACCTTTAAGTCATTGATTCATGTGAGATACAATCCTCCTACTTACTATCTCTCAACCAAGATCTAGGGTAAGGGAATAATCAGAACCCTAATAATCCAGTCTTAAAGCGAAGTGCATTTCATATCCATTTGATCTCAATCCAAGAAACCCTTTTCTTGATGTTTTGGCCAAGGACTCCATATGGCATATGAATGACTTACACAATAAGAGATCATCTTGCAAATGCAAGTGTAGGTCCTTTCTTGATTCTCATTCACTTTCATGAATCACTTGTGCAGCCCCAGCATAAGCCTTGAATTAGTTGTCTAAGGCGACAACCTTTAAAGCTTATACCTAAGACTACAGAGTTAACTCATAAAGTGACATGGAACCTCAAGTCTAAGGATCAATTAATCACATAAATGACTCGTGAGATATTTCCTAAGGGCGTGATCCCACATGCAAGCCTTAGAGGAGTCAGGTTGACACTCCCACTATCGGTAGGACTCATCGGCTTGGAGTATTTTACTAATCATGACTCATGTGATATAGGGCTCGTTTCATGAACCATTTCTCCTAAATGGAAGAGTCCTAAAGTCATCAGGATTAGGGGAGTTCTCATACATGCACAACTAAAGTAAACGCATACAAAACAAGAGCATATAAAGAAGTGTTGCCTCAATTCGTTATTTCATTCAAAGATTGTCTGTGATTACAATAAAGAAAAGCACAAAGCGGATATACAACCGGCTTTCTAGGGCACTATTCCTAACAATTGGTCCTTTAGGAGGTAATTCCCAAGCTGAAGAATTTGCAGGAGCAAGCGTAGGCTTACGCCGAGCACAAGGCCAAATACAAGAGGTTGCTGCGCATTTCTGACCCGGGTCAATTGCAGGTGGACTATAATAATGTTTACGCTCAGCTAACCGTGTCTGAGCTTGAGCAGGGGAGGTTGAAGAAGTCCCTGAAGAATTTCGACGATGATTATTTGGCCTTGGACGAGCGCCACAAAAAGCTCTAGGGGGAGCGTGAACAACTGAGGGTTACTAATGGGGAGCTTGGCGAGCAATTGGCCGAGAGTACACGGCAGAATGAAGCAACCAAGAAGGAACTCGCAAATTTACAGGAGAAGGTGGCCGGCTTGGAGTCGAAGGTAGCATGGGAGGCAGTGACGAGGTTCATGCGCTCCAAAGCTTTCGCCTTTGCAGCCAACCTCCACTGCTTTGACAATGCCCGGAGATTCTTCTGGAAGGCGGTAGGCTAGATGGTGAAGCTGGGGATGGCTCCTGAAAGCGCTAAGACAGACGAGCGTCTACGCATGGACTTGGACGAGAATCTGGAGCCAATCGTCCGTACTGGGGACCCATCTGACAACCTAACGAAGCCTGAGTATGATGAGCTGGGGATGATGCTCCAGAGGGACTTCATGGCCGCCAACCCTGTGGACCCCGAGTCTATTCACATCGAAGACGACGGTATCACCGTCGATGCTCAAGGTGGCAAGGATCCCAACGATGTTCAAACTTCTAACGCCAATGTGCTGGCCCCAGTTCCCCTCTCAACTGCCCCTCCAGAACCCGAGAGTTAACCTCAGTGAAGCCCCTCTATCTGCTGCTTCCAAATTCTGCCTGTTTACTTCCTTTCTCGTTAAGAACATTTAATTTCTGTATTTGATCATCGTACTTTTGGTAGTGTGCTCGAACTTGCTATATATTTTACTTATGATGATGTTTCCGTCAATGAAGCTTGATTTCTTTCAATATTGAATGTGGGGCTCCGTTTTCTCCTTTTGTTTGATGCTTGCATGCTTGTGATGAGAATGTATGGGCGCGTGGGTGTTTTTTATGAGGGTACCCTGGCCGTATTCCGCATCTAAACTCAAAATTTGGACTTATGAGTGTGTGAATACTTGTGAGAGAAATATAGGGGCACGAGGGCGTTCCTTTGAGGGTACCCTCGCTATGTTCATAACGAGGCTCGAACTTGAACTTAGAAATCCACTAAAGATTTAGCTAAGTATTGGCCTTAAACGTTTGATGCACACTTCGAATTTGAGCGTTCCAATAGCTTGAGTGAACTTCGACATCAACTGTAGGATTTGCTAAGTATGGGATTAAAGCGAGCGTTGCTGTAATGTTAGCTTTGTACATATGTATCCATAAGAAGATTAGCCCAGCATTAGCTATTTACGAGCGTACTCATACCTAAGAGGATGAGGGTCATTGGGGGTTTACGAAGGTGAACTGGGGTGATCGGCACCTAGTTGGTGTAAATTAAACATTTAGCAACCCACCTTTTCGACACGCTCATTCTTCGGGTTTACGTGCTTTCGAACGTCAAACTATTCGGTGCGGAGGGTTCTCGACACACAGATAGCGTTGATTTGGAGACATATTGGGTGGTCATCAAGCTGTTCGATGCAATTGAATACTCAAGTCATAAATTAAGGAAAAAGTAAGTAAATGAAAATTAATAATTGGTAAAATGCTTATTGTTATGCTTGCAATTAATAATAACAATTGCCATGCTTTCTGTCAAAAGAAAGTACAAAGTGCCACAAGCGGGCAATTACAAAGGTTGATGTTTATACGTAGAACCGTCTAAGGTTACATGCATTCCACGGTCTAGGGAGACGTTCGCCTTGAAAAGTCTCTAGCAGGTAGGTATTGTTTGCGCGTACCTGAATGACTTTGAAGGGGTCTTCCCAATTGGGGTCCAACTTTCCTACATGTTTGGAGACTTCAACTTTTTTTAGGACCAAGTCCCCTAGCTGGAAGGTCCTTTCTTTGATGCGTTTGTTATACTGGTGGGCTACAGTCGCCTTGTACTTGTGGATACGAGCCCATGCAGCGTTTCTTCTCTCATCTAGCAAATCCAATTCGAGCGTCCGATTAGCCTCGTTGGTTGCAGGCTCGAAATAGGCAACGCGTGCGGAATCTTGAGCAATTTCCGCGGGTATCATGGCCTCAGAACCATACACGAGGGAATAGGGGGTTTCTCTCGTTGCCGTTTGTGGGGTAGTACGGTATGCCCAAAGGGCTCCTTGAAGTTCTTCTGCCCATTCACCCTTTTTACTCTCGAGCATTGTTTTCAGATACTGGAGTATAGTTCGGTTGGTTATCTCAGCTTGACCGTTAGCTTGGGGATGACCTACGGAAGTAAAGCATTGCTCGATCCCTAGCTCATAGCACCAGTCTCGTGTGTCAGCGGCGATGAATTGGGAATCGTTATCTGAGATGAACACCCTCGGGATGCCATACCTACAGATGATGCTCTTCCAGTTGAAGTCCCTCACCACTTTGAACGTTATCTTTACGACCGCTTCAGCTTCGGCCCACTTGGTGAAATAGTCCGCGGCGAGGATTACAAATTTCTTTTGTCCGACCGCCATTGGAAAAGGTCCCACTATATCGATGCCCCACTGGTCGAAGGGCCATGAAACGTCGATAAGGATCATCTGGGCTGCCGGCAGTTGATGGGTGTTGGAACGAAACTAGCACTTAGGACATTTCTTGGAGTAGCTGATGGCATCATGCAGTAGCGAGGGCCAGTAAAACCCACTCCTCAATACTTTCTTAGCCAGAATTCGACCACCAGAGTGATTCCCACAACTTCTGTTGTGCACATGCTCTAACACTTCCTTGGCTTGTGAGGGTCTCAGGCACCTTAATGGTGGACCCTCAAAAGACCGTTTGAATAATCGACCATCGCTGTCAAGAGAGAAGCGAGGGGCCTTACTCCTAACCTTCCGTGCTTCGACTTTGTCGCTCGGGCAGGTTCCATCCCTCAGAAACCTAATGATGTCATCGAGCCAAAAAGGCTCGGAGGGATCGATCATGCTCACCTCACCCGAGGGTCCCGTCTCGCGAATCAGTGGCTTCTCCGTTCTGAGGAATGTAACTGAACACTCGTAGGAATCTTCCAGAGCGGATGCAAACTTGGAAAGAGCATCCGCACGCTTGTTTTCCACCCTTGGGATCTGCAACAGATGGAACTCTTTGAATTTGGAGATCGCTTCCTTGGCACTCGCCGGGTACCGCACCATAGTGGCTTCTCGAGCCTCATAAGTGCCATCAATTTTACTTGCAATCAGCTGGGAGTCAACATATGCAGTGACCCGAGCGGCGCCATTCTAAAGGGCTATCCTGAGCCCTTGTATTAGAGCCTCACATTCTGCCTCGTTGTTGGTGACCTTGAACGCCAGTTTTATAGCATAGTCTACTTCAGTTCCATGAGGATCTCTGAGGGTCACCCCAGCTCCCCCCCCCCTGTGAGGTTGAGTAGCCATCTGTGTGCAGAAGCCATAGCCCCTCTTCCACCGAGGGCACAGTATCCAGGTTGAAGCGCTCCACTAATATGTCTGCCACTGCCTGAGCCTGTATCGCTATGCGAAGCTCGAAAGTGATGTCGAATTGGCTGAGTTCAATTGACCATTTGATTAACCTCCCTGTGACTTCCGGTTTCGCAAGCACCTGTTTGAGGGGTTGGTCTGTGAGCACTGTGATGGAGTGAGCTTGGAAATATTGTCTTAACCTCCGGGAGGCATTAACGAGCGCAAAGGTAAATTTTTCTATCTCCATATATCTTTTCTCCGCCCCCTGCAAGGTTTTGCTTAAATAATACACCGGCAGATGCTTTCGCTCGCGAACAGCTACGAGGACTGCGCTCGTGGCTTCTGAGGAGACGGAAAGGTAAATAAACAGGTTTTCCCCTGGGTTGGGCTTGGTCAGCAGTGGGGCGTTAGAGAGATAAGCCTTCATGTCATGCAAGCGAAAATCTATTAGAGAGATAAGCCTTCATGTCATATCATGCAAGGCTTTCTCACATTCCTCGCTCCAAGTGAAGTTACGAGCGTTGCGCAAGATTTTAAAGAAAGGCAAGTTCCTGTCTGCCGAGCGGGAAATGAATCTGTTTAAGAAAATGATCTTTCCCACTAGCACCAGGACCTCTCTCACATTTCTAGGGGAGGGAATATCTAGGATCGCTTTAATCTTCTCCGGATTGGCCTCTATGCCTCGCTGGCTGACCATGTACCCCAAGAACTTGCCCCCCAGAACGCTAAATGTGCACTTGGAAGGGTTCAATTTCATACCATAATGACGAAGGATATCGAATGCCCGCCTGAGATCCTCAAGATGGGAAGGTTGGCGCTCGCTCTTGACAATCATGTCATCCACATATACCTCCATAGACTTTCCAATTTCGCACTCGAACATTCTGTTGACGAGGCGTTGATAGGTTGCCCCTGCGTTCTTGGGTCCAAACGGCATAACCTTGAAACAATAGACGCCCACATGGACCATGAACGAGGTTGTTGGGCGATTCTCGGGTGTCATGAAGATCTGATAATACCCTTGGAAGGCATCCATCATACTCATGAGTTTGCAACCAGCGGTCAAATCCACTAACTGGTCGATCCTCGGCAAGGGGTACGGATCTTTAGGGCATGCTTTGTTGAGATCTGTGAAGTTATTGCACATGCGCCACTTGTTGGCGCTCTTGGGCATGAGCACCACGTTGCAGAGCCACTCAGGATATAGGATCTCCTCTATGTATTGAGCCTCGAGAAGTTTGTTGACCTCCTCTTCGATGACCTGCCTCCTGAATCCATGAACATCCCTCTTCTTTTGTTTGACAGGTTTGAAGGCCGGGTCCATGTTGAGCTTGTGGACAATGACGCTCGGATCTATTCCAGTGAGGTCAGAAGCCTTCCATGCAAACACATCAACGTTCTCTAGAAGAAAGTCAATCATCATGATCTGTGAGGGACCGTCGAGATTGGAGCCTATCTGGGTGGTCTTGTCGGGGTTCCCTTGTTCCAATTCGATGGTCAAAAAGTTTTCTGTAGGCTCAATATGTACCTCAGGCCTAGGAAGTTCGAGCGCTCGTTTCTTGCCTATGAGTTTTTCATTGGGATTCCCCGAGGACATATGACCCTCGTCCTCTGAGGATGATTCTTCAACAGCTCCGAGGGGTGCACTCCCGGCATCCTTGAGTACGCCTTCAGCCTTCTTTTTGTTTTTCTTTTTGTAAAGTTTGGCCCTCTTACGCTCGGGGCCATCTTCATCTAATTTTGGGAAATCGACTGACTTTTTGGTGGAACCTGCTTGGATGGTTTGTTTGGGCTTGTGGCTCCGAAGGGAAAGGATGTAGCATTCCCAAGCCTCCTTAACATTGCACAGTACTTCGCCCGTTCCCTCGGGGGTGGGGAACTTGACCTTTTGGTGATATGTTGAAATTACTGCTTTGAAGTCAACGAGCGCTGGACGTCCAATGATGATGTTGTAGGGGAGGTCCACTTCAACCACTGCATAAAGAACGCTCAAACTCTTCCGCTGTGGGGCGCGACCAAAAGAGGTGGCCAAGCGAATTTATCCGCGAGGGACGATCTCGGAACCCCCAAAGCCAACGAGGGCTGTTCTGAGGGGTTCGAGGGGAATGTTTGTTATATTCATTTTTTGAAATGTTGAGTACGGGAGAACATTCACAGAGCTTCCACTATCAATTAAAACCCTCTTTACAACGTGGTTGTGAACGTCTAAACTAACCACCATGGGGCAGTCAGAGGTTTCACCGACCTCATGGGGTCTTACAATGTGCTCTAGGTCTTTTTCCGTGAACCCTACAATGTCATTCTCCTCCGAGCGCGAAGTGCTGCTGAAGGAAAGCACAGGCTTGGGCTGGGAAGGTCTCTGATCATAGCTTCGGACATGGTGGCACCGGGATACATTGGAATCCCCTCCCGAGGGTCCTCCAGCAATCATGTGGATAACCGCAAAGGGCTGGTTCTCCACATCAGCGGCTTCTCTTTGCCGCGGTCGTTCGTCCCTGTGTGATGGTGACGGGGGCTTCTTGAGCGTGAGCGACTTCTTTCCCTGGCCCTCACTCGCTCAGCACAGTGTTCATCATATCTTTCCAATATTTTCACAAACTCCTTGAGATGCCCCCCGGCGATGAGTCTCTGTATCTCACTCTCGAGTAGGTGGCACTTATTTGTGTCGTGCCCTTTCTACTTGTGGAAAGCACAGTATTTCCCCGAGCGCTTTTGGGCCTCGACTTCTCTCATCTTTGGCGGTCTCTTGAACAGCTTCTTATCCGCTATGGAGTAGACCTTTGCGATGGGCCTGTTGAGAGGGATGTGCTCGAATCTGCGAGGGGGTAGAGAGTTTTTCTGAGCGGCAACTGGACTACGGTGACGGCTCTTGTGGGCCTCCCTGTCTTGTTGACCCTTATCAGTGCGAGGGGCGCTGGCAAGCTTCTAAGCCCTCGCGATGTACATATCCTCGAGTGTGAAGTAGGAGTCGGCAATGTCCCTCAATTCTGTAAGGGAGCGAGGTTTCTTTTTGGCCACCTCCTAAGCGAATTCCTCGCTTACATAGTTCTTCGTGTTGATGGCTCCAAACAGAATGTGACTCACGAAGTCCATCGAGGGTCTTTCCACCAATAAGACCTCTTTGTTGAACCTGCCCATGAAGGACCTGAGAGTTTCGTTGGGCCCTTGCACAAGGCTGTAGAGGGTCGTGGCTACAGGTGCGGGCGCCTTCAGAGAGTTAAAATAACTCAGGAAAGCATCGGTCAAATCGTTGTACCCTCGAATTGAGTGCGGGGAGAGCTTCTTGTACCACTCTTGCGCCATTCCAATGAGTGAGGTCACAAAGACCTTGGTCCAGTAATGGCTGGAATGCTAGTATAAGTGCATCAGGTTCACGAAATGGTCCAGATGCTCGGCCGGATCAGTTGTTCCATCATACCGGTTGACGAACATTGGGATTTTTCCTTTTCCCGCGCGCACCATTAGAACCTCGTCAGTGAGGGGCAAACCGTCTGTCAAAGGCCTGTAGTTCTCGCCCTCGAAATCGTGTTCCTCGTAATCCTCCTCTCTCCACCGGCGAGGGAACTGGTTGTGTGGATTGCGAGCGTCTCTGGCCTTGGACCTCTCATCCCCAGCATGGGGGATTTGAGACTGCCCTCGAGAGAGTTGTTCCACGATATGTTGTAGGTCCTCCAGTTGGTCTTGGACCGCTGCTATCCGAGGGTCATCTCCTTCCTTCCTATTCACTCTTCCAGTGGCCCTAGACTGGACCTCTTCATTCTCAGCTCCCTCATTCTGAGGGGCTTTTCCCTTTTCGACAGGCTGCTGCGCCTGTGAGACCCTCGACGGGGCCTCATTATCCTGAACTGGCAGTGGCGGAGGTGGCTGGGCCCTTAATATATTTTGGGCCGCATTCAACGGATGAGTCTGGAGCCCCCCCTCCCCCCCCCCCCCCCCACCACATTGGGGGAGCCATCTGAGCTCCTACGCTCGTGGGGAAGTAGGTAGAATGGAAGTGTTTCCAGGCATTCTGAGCAGCTTGCATTTCGCACTAAGCGTAGAGTGCCTGAAGTTGTTGTCGGGTCATTTGAGGTATTTCCACTCCTTAGATTTCAGCAGGAATGGAAACCGGAACCTGTATAGAGCCCAATTGGTACGGTTGAATCATGGGCACCATGATGGGCATCATCCCAGGCTGCATATAACCATACCCCGGCAGTGGTATAGCCATGGGATAGACAGCGGGATTGGCAACAGTGGCGGTGGGAAGGAGCGTTGCCGGTGGAAGAACGGAGCTAGTCCCTCCATCAGTATTTCCCCCGACGGGGAGAGTTCCAACGGCATTTTCTTTGTCTCCCGCTCCACTCCCAACGACTGGTGGGATTGAACCCCGGCAGGGGTGTTGTTCTCCATGTTTTCTTCATTAACAGGTGGCAGAGCACCCCTGTTGTCCAAAATCCCAGATCTGGTAGCTGTCACCATGATGGGAGCTGCTGGTGTTACTGTTCACTAGCTCAAAGAGGAAGAATCTGGAGAAGATGAAGATGCAGATGATGGTTTCCCACAGATGGCGCCAAAAATGATGGTGTAGAAACTGGAAAGGAATTAAAACACCAACAGTTTAAGATTTGTTTGGGGGGAAGACCATCACAGGCGTTTAAGCCCCAGGAACTGGGTTTCCCAAAGAGCGTGGGTTCTTCCAACTAGGATAACACCAGGGGAGAAAATGCAGTAAGAATGCAAAGATGGTGAAGTATGCAGAGCTTGGGAAGAAGAAAATGAAGGAAAGAGGAAAAGATGCCCAGTTCAGTGTAGGGGAGTCTTGTGTAGAAGATGACTTGGGGAAGAAAGTATGTGTCTTCCCCTATTTATATGTTAGGGGTGAGGGTGCTTTGGGTAATTTGACCAAGTGGTCCCAAACCTATGTTTCCCTAACACGTGGCGAACCGTGATGGTAGGAAAGCGATGGCTTTGAAAGTGGGTGGCGTGTCAGGTACGAGGTGCGCACTGCCACTGTGTCAGAGGTTGTTGGCGAGAGTCGTACGCTGGGAGGCTCAAGATCTGTCATGCAGGCGTATGGATGCCTCTCTTGGGGCAGAACTTACCTGAGCGTGGGTGACGCTCGAAGGGGTGTACGAGAGGGTTTCATCTGGAAAATGCCCTACGAGCGTCAAACGCTCGAGCTTAAGAAATGAGGTGCCCTCGTGAAGCGTTTCCCTGGGAAGGGTGACTTTGAGGGACCGTAGCACGAGCGGAGGGTTTGACAGCCTGAACCCCTCGCTCACATAGTGGGCCGAGGCGCATGGGCCTGGATTAGCCAACAAGTGAATGGGCTGGGTTGTTCCGCGAGCCCAGTAATGAGAGCGTCCAAGCTCTAGGTCTGTAGATGGCGACACATGGACGGCGTTGATTCGAGTGTGATTTTAGGTCCCATCAAATTATAGATTCCAATAAATTGTAAATAAATTTTTGACATCAATCAAGGGGATTAATTTTGCAAATAAGGAATATACTATATTAAAAGTAGATGTATTAATTTTTCTAAATATTATAAAGATTATGTAAATTTACCTAAATCATGTACAAAATTTACACAAGTAATTGCTATGATTTTAAACTTGAATTTAAACCTTCCAAAGTAAACAAGATTAATTAGGTTGCTTAAATTACTCTCTCAAATAGAATTTATTATCAATATAAGTATTCACTTCTTCACTCTAAAACATAAGACTAATCTTTTTTCCCTATTTTCTTCCCAGTATTCTCTTTTGCTTTAATTTTCTTTTTTAATGTTTTGATTGAATTATTTATGTTCTTGAAATATTTATTTACATTCAAACAATTATCTCTTTTAATCTATTTTTTGATGTGCAGGTTATTGATCGATTTTTCATTCCATTTTTGGTATCACATGAACCATCACAGACAAGTCGCGTTAATCTTTTGAAGAAAAGTTCAATTTATTTTATAAGAAAGGCTAGAAGATTCGTATGTATATTTTTTTTAAATATACTAATTATTCGTGTATCATTCTAATAATATATAATATAAATATTTTTAAAATTAATAGTTATTAATTATTTTGTTTTTTCCAGATTTGTCATTAAAAGTATCTTTAAATTTATGAGAGATTGAAAATAAATGGATCATGCTTTTAATGAAATCTAATTTTTTGTTCATTTAATATTTTGTGAATAACTAAAATTCAAGCATATATCAATAGTTATTTATTGTAACTTTTATTATCTATTTTTTTATGATTTTATTTCCAATACTTCTTCTTCTTCTATTTTCATATTTCTATTATTTTTTCCTTTATCTTAGAAGTTGTATTATTCTTTTGATTTCTTTATTTTGATTCTCTTTAACTTCTATTTGTCATCTTTATATATTTGTTCTAAGTTCAATTCATTCTATTTACATTTGTATAGAAAGCTTACCGAACCACTTAAAAATACAAATAATTTATGAGATTGTTCATTTGTTATAAATATAAAATTTTAACTACTTAATTTATATTTTTAATAAATATTTAGAAGTACAATTTTAACTATATAAGATAATATGTTTATATTTTCGCACTAATTATGATGAGGCCAAATTACGCTCAGATCAGCACCGCACACGTGTCGCGATCTGAGGGACCCAGGGCTCTAACGCTCGCGGTAAAGGGCTCGTGGAGTTAGCCTGGCCCATTCCCTCATCACTTATCCAATCCGGACTTGAGCGCATCGGCACAAGTCACGAGCGCGGGCTCCGTCCACTAATCCCCCCGAACTCCCGCATTTCAGCTCTAAGGGATGCTTCGCATCCGGACTCCCTCTCCTCTACAACGAGGATCCCCGCTGTCATTGCGCTCGGGTTCACACGCGGTCAACGCTCGGGCCCCTAGCGTTTATGGTCATTCGCCAGGGGAACCTTTCTCGAACGTACCTAACGCTCGAGCTCAGTGCCAAGGGGTACTATTCTCCCCGAGAGTCAACCCCACTGCAGTAGAGTGTCCTTCTCGAGGGCGCTTTCAGTGGAGCGAGAAGCATAGCTAAAATGTCTCCACGCTGTCCGCTCGCCAAAAACCTCTGACACAATGTTGGTGCGCACCTCGTACCTGACTCTGCCAGCCTACAAGGCCATCACTTTCACGCTATCACATGACACCACGTGTCTAGGGCAAAGCGGGTTTGGACCACACGGTCAATTCACCCAAAATACCCTTACCCCTAACATATAAATATGGGATTCACACACTTATCCCTAAAGTCATCTTCTTCCACAAGAATACTCTGCATAAACTGGGTATTTTCCTCTGTATTTCCTTCTTCTCCGGGCACTGCATGTCACACACGCACCATCGCTGCACCCTTACTACATCTTGCTCCTTGGTGTTATCCTAGCTGGAAGAACCCACGCTACAAAGGAAACCCAGTTCCTGAGGCTCTAATGCCTGTGATGGCCTCCCATCCCCTAAACAAATCTTAAAGTGTTGGTGTTTTAGCACACTCCAAGTTTCTGCACCATCATTTTTTGGGCCGTCTATGGGAAACCATCATCTTCTTCGTCTTCATCTGTTCTTCCTTTTCTTAAGCTAGTTGAGTTTGACACTTGCAAATCATACCATGGTGACTGCAACCAGGTCCGGAGCCTTGGAGACTAGGGGAGGTCTTCCTCTCGTCAACGTCAACGTCCCCAATTCCGGAGTGAATGATACTCCGGCCACCGGCGAAGGTATCCTTGCCGCCGCGGGAGACAAGGGCAAAGCAGCTTTGGTGGGATCTCTCCCCATTAGTGGAAATGAAGCTGGAGGTTCTGGGCCCGCCGTCCCGCCTGCAACACTCATTCCCGCCGCCAACGCCGCTGCATACTCCATGGCTATGCCGGCGCCAGGATACGCCTACATGCAGCCAGGCATGATGCAGGGAATGATACCGAGGATGGTGCCCATGGTACAGCTTTACCAGGTGGGCACTTTGCAGCTTCCAATCTCCCTACCCAGAGAGATTCAAGGGGTTGAGATGCTCTAAATGACGACGCAGCAACTCCAAGCATTATACGCTCAGTGCGAAGTCCAAGCCACACAAAATGCTTGGAATCATTTCACCTCCGTCTATTTTCCCTCTAGGGCGGACGCTCAGGTGGCTCCACCGATGGGTGGATGGCAGACTCACCCCTTAGTGGCAGCCCAGAATGTGCTGAGGGCCCAGCCACCGCCACCACCTCCGGTGCAAGAAAAAGATGCACCCCCGAGGGCAGATAAAGAGGTACGCCCTATGGAAAAGGAGAAAGCCCCTCCCGCGAAGGGAGACGCTGAAGAGGAGGTCCAGTCCAGGGCCACTGGAAGAACTAATAAGAGGAAAGAAAACGACCCTCGGATAGCTACAGTCCAAGATCAGCTGGAGGACCTGCGACACATCGTGGAACAGCTCTCTCAAGCGCGGTCTCAAATCCCCCATGAGGGGAACGAGAGGTCCAGGGCCAGAGACGCTCGTAACCCATGCAACCTGGTCCCTCGCCGATGGAGGGAGGAAGATTACGAGGGGTATGACCATGAGGGCAGGAACCATAGGCCTTTGACAGGCGGTTCTCCCCTTATTGATGAGGTCTTGATGGCCCGTGCGGGGAAGGGAAAAATTCCCACATCCGTCAACCGTTACGACGGAACCACCGATCCGGCCAAGCATCTGGATCATTTCGTGCACTTGATGCACCTTTACGAGCATTCCAGTCATTACAGTTTTTGTCACTTCCCTCGTGGGAATGGCACAGGAGTGGTATAAGAAGCTGCCCCCACGCTCCATCCGAGGGTATAACGATTTGACCGATGCCTTCATGAGCCACTTCAATTCCTTGAAGGCTCAAGCACCCGCTGCCACAACCCTCTATAGTTTAGTGCAGGGACCGAGCGAGACTCTCAGGTCCTTCATGGGCAGGTTCAACAAAGAGATCCTATTGGTGGAGAAGCCCTCGATGGATTTCCTAAGGCATATACTCTTTGGGGCGATTAATTTGAAGAACTGCGTCAGCAAGGAGTTCGTGAAGGAGGTGGCAAAGAAAAAGCCTTACTCGCTGATGGAAATCAGAGATATAGCTGACTCATTTTTCACCCTCGAGGACATGTACATCGCGAGGGATCAGAAACTCACCAACGCCCCTCAAACTAGCAGAAGCCCGGAGAACAGAGAGGAGTCCAAGAACCGCCGCCGCAGCCCAGTGCCCGCTCGAAGAAACTCCCCTCCCCCTCGCAGACATGAGCGCATTCCCCTCAACCGCCCCATCGCTGAAGTCTATTCCATGGCGGATAAGAAATTATTCAAGAGACAGCCAAAGATGAGGGAAACTGAGGCTCAGAAACACTCGGAAAAGTACTGTGCCTTCCACAAACAGAAAGGAGACGACACAAACGAGTGCCACCAGCTCGAGAGTGAGATCCAGAGGCTCATTGCTGGGGGGGCACCTCAAGGAATTTGTGAAGGTGCTAGAAAGGTATGATGAGCACTGTGCTGAGCGTGCGAGGGCTAGGGGGAGAAGCCGCTCGCGCTCCAGAAGCCCTCGCCACCACCGCCCAGAAACAAGCGAGCGCGGCAAGCAGAAAGCCGCCGAATTGGAAAACCAGCCCTTTGCAATCATCAATATGATCGTCGGTGGACCCTCGGGGGGTGACTCCAACGCCTCTTGTCGTCGCCACGTACGCAGCTACGATCAAAGATCCTCAAAACCCAAGCAGGTGTACTCGCTGGAAGGATCCTCACGCTCAAAGTAGAATGAGATTGTAGGGTTTACTAAGAAAGACCTGGAACAGATTGTAACACCCCATGAGGTTGGCGAAACCTCCGACTGCTCCATGGTGGTTAGTTTAGACATTCATAATCATGTTGTAAAGAGGGTCTTGATTGATAGTGGAAGCTCTGTGAATGTTCTCCCGTACTCAACATTTCAAAAAATGAATATAACAAACATTCCCCTCGAACCCCTCAGAACAGCCCTCGTTGGCTTTGGGGGTTCCGAGATCGTCCCTCGCGGACAAATTCGCTTGGCCACCTCTTTTGGCCGTGCCCCACATCGGAAGACTTTGAGCGTCCTTTATGATGTGGTTGAGGTGGATCTCCCATATAACATCATTATCGGCCGCCCAGCCCTCGTTGACTTCAAGGTAGTAATATCAACGTACCATCAGAAAGTCAAGTTCCCCACACCCGAGAGAACGGGCGAGGTGCTCTGCAACATCAAAGAAGCTTGGGAATACTACATCCTTTCACTTCGCAGCCACAAACCCAAGTAAACCATACAAGCAGGTTCCACCAAGAAGTCAGTAGATTTTCCCAAGTTAGATAAAGATGGCCCCGAGGGCAAAAGGGCCAAACTTTATAAAAAGAAGAACAAAAAGAGAGTTTCAGGTGAGATCAAGAATACTGAGGATGCCTCTCCAGGAGCAGTCGAGGGCTCCTCTTCAGAAAGTGAGGGCAGTGACCCCTCAAAAGAAACCAATGATAGGCGCACAGGGAAAAAGCGAGCGCTCGAAGCCCCTCGTCCTGACGTTCGCATTGAGCCCAATGAGAAATTCCTGACCATCGAATTGAAGCCAGGGAATCCAGATAAGACCACGCAAATAGGCTCCAATCTCGACGATCCCGTACAAATTATGATGATCGATTTTTTACGAGAGAATTTGGATGTCTTTGCCTGGAAAGCCTCTAATCTAACTGGCATAGATCCGAGCGTCATTGTTCATAGGCTCAACGTGGATCCAGCCTTCAAACCAATCAAGCAAAAGAAGAGGGATGGTCACGGGTTCAGGAGCCAAGTCATAGAAAAGGAGGTCAACAAACTCCTCGAGGCCCAGTACATAGAAGAAATCCTATATCCCGAATGGCTCTGCAATGTGGTTCTCGTACCCAAGAGCGCTAACAAATGGCGCATGTGTAACGACTTTATAGATCTCAAAGATCCGTACCCCCTACCAAGGATTGATTAGTTAGTAGATTCGACGGTCGGTTGTGAGCTCATGAGCATGTGTTAGGAATAGTACCCTAGAAAGCCGATTGTATATCCGCTTTGTACTTTTCCTTATTGTAATCACAGACAATCTTTGAATAAAATAACGAATTCAGGCAACACTTCTTTATATGCTCTTGTTTGGTATGAGTTTACTTTAGTTGTGCATGTATGGGAACTCCCCTAATCCTAATGACTTTAGGACTCTACCATTAAGGTAAAATGGTTCATGAAACGAGCCCTATATCACATAAGTCATGATTAGTAAAATACTCCAAGCCGATGAGTCCTACAGATAGTGGGAGTGTCAACCTGACTCCTCTAAGGCTTGCTTGTGGGATCACGCCCTTAAGAAGGACCACCTTGTTTCATGGAGGTGCAAAGTGTATAGTTGATACGTGCGTGATACATGAGGGTGCTTACTTCCATAAGTAAGTTCACTGAGATGCCCCGTGTAAGAAGATTCCTAAATGGGAAAGGAAGTTTCTATTTCAGGAAATGAAAACTTCCAGATTAGGAAATATCTCACGAGTCATTGATGTGATTAATTGATCCTTAGACTTGAGGTTCCATGTCAGTTTATGAGTTAACTCTGTAGTCTTAGGTATAAGCTTTAAAGGGTGTCACATTAGACAACTGATTCAAGGCTTATGCTGGGGCTGCACAAGTGACTCATGAAAGTGAATGAGAATCAAGAAAGGACCTACACTTGCATTTGCAAGGTGATCTCTTATTGTGTAAGTCATTCATATGCCATATGGAGTCCTTGGCCAAGGCAGTAGATCAAGACATCAAGAAAAGGGTTTCTTGGATTGAGATCAAATGGATATGAAATGCACTTAGCTTTAAGACCAGATTATTAGGGTTCTATTTATTCCCTTACCCTAGATCTTGGTTGAGAGATAGTAAGTAGGAGGATTGTATCTCACATGAATCAATGACTTAAAGGTTCTGTCGAATCGAGATATTCCAATTCAGCTAGGGGTTAAATACCTGTTGCTAGACTATGGTCGTTTAATCTGTGGACTGATTAATTAATTAGTGAATTAATTAATTATGCTAATTGAATTGAAAACCTAGAGGGTCACACACAACAACTTGGTTACATGAGTTAAGGCTTTAAAATGATTAAACGAGTTGATCATACCAAGAGGGTTCCACACGTATGAATCACACGTGTGGGTCACGTGAGTGGCACGTGTCCTTGGGACACGTGTCTCACACGTGTATATTGTTGGAAAACACGAATCAGAAAGCAGCGGAATTTAAAAAATTTTCCAACAAAAGGACCTTGAACTCGCAATCGTGTAACCAAATTCGTAAAGATAGAAAACTTACTTTTCTTTTATTCTTTCTTGAAGCGTTTCAAGCCACCCAAGAACGCTCTTCTCGCGGCTTGATCCCCTCTCCTTGGTAAAGCTCGAATCTTCAAACTTCTAACTTGAAGTCTCTAGAGAAAGTCCACCAACTTGATCACAATCTAACTAGTAAGGATGCTAGTTCTCTAGTTAGTGTTTAGGCTTAACCTAGGGTTTGATTTAATCTTGGAGAAAGGAAGGTGTTCAACACATGAACCAAAAAGAATTCTCTATTAGCCCTAAAGGGGAGCTCGAGCTCCCCTATATATAGGAGGGAGTGCCGATCCAAATCCTTGTCCAAAAAGGATTTGGTTCCTCTCTCTCCTATTACTTGATCATCAAGTATTTTCCAACTTTGACTTTGAATTCTAATTCTAGTCAACTTTTAAGAGAGCTAAAAATATCCAAACTATTTTTGGATAATTTTATACTTTATTTATTATAAAATAAATAACTTATTTTTATCTAATTAATTAATTCGTAATTAATTAACTAGATTATTTTCTCCAAAACTAGACTTTCTTTTTAATTCAAAATTAAACCAAAGTCTATTAAATAATTAACTAATTAATTATTTAATATATACAATATATATATATATACACACGTGTGTGACACGTGTCACAGTGACACGTGTCACTCACGTGAGCCACACGTGTGAATTCACACGTGTGGAACCCTCTTGGTCCGATTAACTCGTTTAATCATTTTCAAGCCTCAACTCATGTAACCAAGTTGTTGTGTGTGACCCTCTAGGTTCTCAATTCAATTAGCAGTGACCCCAATTAATTAATTCACTAATTAATTAATCAGTCCACAGATTAAACGACCATAGTCTAGCAACAGGTGTTTAACCCCTAGCTGAATTGGAATGTTCAGATTCGACAGAACCTTTAAGTCATTGATTCATGTGAGATACAATCCTCCTACTTACTATCTCTCAACCAAGATCTAGGGCAAGGGAATAATCAGAACCCTAATAATCTGGTCTTAAAGCTAAGTGCATTTCATATCCATTTGATCTCAATCCAAGAAACCCTTTTCTTGATGTCTTGATCTACTGCCTTGGCCAAGGACTCCATATGGCATATGAATGACTTACACAATAAGAGATCACCTTGCATATGCAAGTGTAGGTCCTATCTTGATTCTCATTCACTTTCATGAATCACTTGTGCAGCCCCAGCATAAGCCTTGAATCAGTTGTCTAAGGCGACACCCTTTAAAGCTTATACCAAAGACTACAGAGTTAACTCATAAAGTAACATGGAACCTCAAGTCTAAGGATCAATTAATCACATCAATGACTCGTGAGATATTTCCTAATCTGGAAGTTTCCATTTCCTGAAATAGAAACTTCCTTTCCCATTTAGGAATGTTCTCACACGGGGCACCTCAGTGAACTTACTTATTAAAGTAAGCACCCTCATGTATCACGCACGTATCAACTATACACTTTGCACCTCCATGAAACAAGGTGGTCCTTCTTAAGGGCGTGATCCCACAAGCAAGCCTTAGAGGAGTCAGGTTGACACTCCCACTGTCTGTAGGACTCATCGGCTTGGAGTATTTTACTAATCATGACTTATGTGATATAGGGCTCGTTTCATGAACCATTTCACCTAAATGGTAGAGTCCTAAAGTCATCAGGATTAGGGGAGTTCTCATACATGCACAGCTAAAGTAAACGCATACCAAACAAGAGCATATAAAGAAGTGTTGCCTCAATTCGTTATTTCATTCAAAGATTGTCTGTGATTCCAGGAAAGTCCCAAAACGGATTATGACTAATCGGCTTTCTAGGGCACTATTCCTAACAATCTCCCACTTGCCCGTAAAAGCCATTTAGGTACTCTAAGTCCCATCTTCTCAAGATGCACTTTGAGAGCCTATTGACTTTGGGCATTTCCAAAGTGGATCTGCTATATTCTCTGCTGATGGGACCCTCTTGTTTACACATCTCTTAGGAAACACCTTTTCCTTATAAAGTGATTCGTAATCACGTGTTCAGTCTCTTGGTGAGGTCTTGGTTCTCTTACTTGAGCAACCATCCTTTTTATCATACAATATGATCAAGGAGTTGTTTTCATGCTAGGAACTTCATCTAACAAGTTAGATGGAGTTTCTTACCCAAACACTTAACTTAGTATTATATAATACGACTAAGTTCTCAACTACGATAGTTGAGTTTTGCAATGTCCGTCCTTGGAACCCCTTTCCAACACATTGCATTACCATTCTGGTAGAAGTTGTATCCTTTCAATGATTTCATAATCATCTATGTTTGATGAACGGTTACATCAAATATCCTTCTAACAGTAAGATCTTTTGGGCTCTGTAAGCTAATACATATCCTCATTTCTTCTCAAGTACTCTGAGGACATCCTTTACAGAGATCTAATGACCTTCTCTGAGGTCATATTAGATTCAGCCTACTACGCTTAGTGTTGCGCCATATCTAATTTAGTACATAACTTTTCATACATTATGCACCCTTTCACTTAAAGGGATTTTGGACATTCTAACTTTCTCAAAGTTATCTTAGGACACATACTCTTCAAAAGAGATGTTCCATTGTCCATACTAAACGCCTTTTAGTACCGTGGTTATGTACTCATTTTGTGATATTCCTTTTATTCTCTTAGATCTATCTTCTATAGATCTGAATGTCGAGAATATAGGATAATCACCAAGATCTTTCATGTCAAATTGTTTCTTAAACAAGAATTGGTAACTTTCACATCATCCTTGACATTCCCAATGAGAAGGATGTCATCTTCTAAAAAACCAAAATTGACTCTTACATCACTAACTTTCATATGTACACTTTGAGACTTATTTGACTTCCATCTGTGTCAAACGATTTGACTATCCTATGGAATCGAATTGTCTAATCCTAGAAGCCTTTATCAATCCACAGATTGACTTTAGGGATTTGCATACCTTACGCATACTCCCACTGAATATGAGATTTGTAGAAATACCTTATTTCAGTCTCTTTCAATCTCATATTGAACAAGATAGTTCTCATATTCATTTATCATATCTCATAGTCAGAATATGAGGATATGGTAAACACAACCCAAATGGACTTTTGCATTTCAACCGTCAAGAAGGTTGTAATGCTTTCCATTTACTCGAAGCTCTAGGAGCTTGATCCTATCAGGTGGATCAACCAAGGTCAAAACTCGGTTTAAGTATATGGAATCCATATTGGATTTCAAGGCTTGCTTACACTACTCAGATTCCAAATCTGACAGTGTCTCCTCTTCAAGTAATTCCTTGGCTATCTAGGAACGCGTTCTAAACGCATCTTAAGAGAAGGGTTTCACACGTGTACATACTCTAAAATTTGGCTAAGTTTTATCAGATGGGCTCGTTTCTTCTATATGTGGCATGGATATTTTTCCTCAAATTTCTTTGAGGTCTGCTTGCTTGCCTTTCTTCTTCTATAGGAACAATTCCTTAAGAAAGGTACATTCCTTTGGGACAAACAACCTTTGTGCAAGGGAATCGCAAAACTGATATCCAATATCATTGTATAAACTTGAACTCATTTCAAGCTTATCTCCCACTATCCTCTTCAAGTAAGAGGATTCCATTGAATTCTTGGATAAGAATAATTAGGGAATTTAGTATGCCACTTTGCATAGTGCAACTGAAGGACTGATTTTGGAAGGTACTAAATTCAAAATCTCTAACTGCATATTCTAGGAGTTTATTCCTAGAATGATTATAAGTCAGTAAAGCTTGCTATGGAATGGACCATATCCTATAAGGTTTCATTCCCTCATTCGGAAACACTAAGGTGTTCTCGAATTAGTTTACTGAGAGATAATCCTATTATCTCTAAGATGACTAAGGAATTAGTTACTAAGATATTGGCTATCTCGATCATATCGATTTACCTATAACTTATGACTACTTCGGTTCCTAACCTCCTTTCGAAATTCTAAGAATTTCATATAAGTTTTGAATTTGTACTTTAACAAGTACATTCATTCATAATGATTAAACTGACGATTGTATCTAGTGCTTACATTAAGCATCTTACACTCATCAGCATGGATCGAAATCCACTATAATTTTGGAACGTTCCATGTTTCACCTAAACAATGTTCCGGGAACGTTTTCCCTTTGAGATAGGATTCACAGGAAGTCAACTCTATAGGTTCATTTTCATAGAATGATCCTAAGGTGTCTGACTTGCTAATCCTTTTATATCTCAACGTTCCAAAGTAATTCGAAGCTTTGTCATCTCACTTACTTTTGTTATCTCGTTGTATGTTCAGAACATTAGTGCCTTGAGTCTTTGCACAACGGATTATGCATAATTGACTCAAAACTAGTGAATTCTATTCCTAGTAGAATTACTAAACGAGGTAACATTTCAAAGTACTCATACTCTTCGCAGTTCCCTTTCAAAGTCCTTATTTGCTACCATAGAAGCAAACGTCCTATTTGATCTCTAGTGTCTTTTGGGCGTACCCCTTACATGCCCCTCCATTGGGCTCTTAAGGGTTTCTTCTTCTTTAGGCCTTCAAGCCTTTAACTTAGGGAGTTTTAGAAGAAGAATTAACCATCTCAACCTTTTATTCCTTCTTAAGGATGCTCTAAACCATTATCAACTTAAATGATTAACTATGCTACATTAGCATCATTCTAGTTGAGTATAAAGGGTTTGAATGATAGTCGAAGCAATGTAAGCAATCAGTGCATTGAGAACTCTTTTCTCAGTTGATGATCGAGACCACAAGATCTTCAAATAAGATCTTTAGACCTTGTTCATGTGCACTTGTTTCCTCATTTGGAATATTGAATAATTCCACAATGTTATACCTTGTAACATTTTTATGAGGTGGTTCAATTGCTCTTAAGTGGTTTGGAAAAATCCATTTACCTAAGATTGCTTCTCTTTTGGCCCGGGTCGACTTTTCACAATTGAAAACTTCGCCCTTTAGAGAACACCTTTCTCTAGTCGGATTCTAAAATGAATTTTAGGATCCGAAGCCATTTAGAGTTAGTTAGGACTTAGTCAACTTATTTGACTTAAGGATGGATACGAATGGGTTTGCATTTCATATTGTAGAGAATCACAGAACTACAACCTAAATGCTAAGCAGAGAAAATGTGGGCATGCTGAATTATAACGATATACAAAAGATAAGGTCTTTAATCTAATGTAGCTCCCACTGTTTTTCAAAGATCTATAATTCCCAAAGATCTAAGAGGAACACGTTTCCCAACGGGTACTAAGATCCTAAGCATTTTACCTCGAACCCACGACTCGCGGACATTCTAAGTAAAATCCTAGGTAGGTACAACTTACCAATTCTAACACCTTTAGAGCTCTTAGTAATTGTTTTTGCATCACCTATCTTTCAATATGGACCCACGACTCGTGCGACATCCATATCTACTTAGGCGTTAAGCTAGACCCATCAATCATAAGATCATGACCAAAACTTACTTTGAACGACCCACGACTCGCGGACATCGCCCTTGCTAAAATCGATCATGAAATATTGATCATTTAAAATGATTAATTAGGTAACTAAGAACTAATAAGCTCCACTAGCTATCCCACGACTCGCGGACAATAACTAGCTTTACTTACTAAACTTAAAACCTATTGATGGAATGCTAGGAATTTAATTCAAAACTTGCATCTCGAATTAAACACCTATTTGTTCGAAATTAGCTTAATATTTAATGGGAATTTTTCGAATCAACCGGAGAGTTGTCCGGTTCGACCTCACCAACATATATGTTATCCAATTTTATTAGTCTTGATTAATGCAAGTACACTTAAATGCATATCAAACAAGCACATAAACAGATAACATGTCCTAGCATGATACTAACATGTAATGATCATGGGTTTTACCTATCTTATGCGTGATATGTGGGAGCCACTCCACAATCACAAGTTCTAACATACATGCCACATAAACAGTTCAAATCACATAAGGGAAAGCGGTAACAAAATACGAGCCCTATCTCTATTACATTTAACAATTGAGATTCCCCTCCCTAACATTTTGAGGGGTCTTCACTTATGGCCTCCTTGTTACTTGAATGTGGTCCATCTTACTCCATGGGTGCATTGTCTCCAAAATGAAAATAAAACCTCACCACCTATCTCTACTCTCAAATTACAATAAAAAGAAAAAGACATAAAGTAATAAGGCTCAATCTTCATATTGGCCTTAGACAATTACACGGGGCATACCCCGGCCTCAAAAACAGTAATATGGAAAGCCACATAATAAATCACATAACAGTACGCACATAAGTGAGGCTCCAACCTCAATTGAAAAACGCAACTATAGGGCTCCAACCCCAATTTAAACCATCCATGTGCATAAATTAAAACCATACATAGATCTAAACCCATGATCACCTAACATGCTTTTGCGAGAATTTAAATTTAGCCAATAAATTAAAATTCTCGTTTCAAGTCCTAATGACTCAAAACACGACTTAGATGCAATTCTTGTTCAAGAGCCTTTTCAATAAAACCCGAAAAACATTAAACTAATAAAATTCCAATTAATTTCAAAAATTAATAATTTTATTCTTTCATTATTTTCAGAAAATAATATTCATAATTTTCCCAAAAATCAAATCGCTTTAATTTTTCAAAAATCCCAATTTAATCAAAATTTTAAAATAATTTTATTTTATCAAAACTGATTTTAAAAGGATAAAATTAAAATAAAATTAAATCGGGATTTTATGGACCGAAAAAACACGAAACACGAAAACACGAAAACGAGCCCGGAAAAAGGGCCCAGCCGTGCGAGGCACCGCCGCGCAGCCGCGCGCGCAGACGCGCGCCAGCCGCGCGCACAGCGGGCGGGATGAGCCGCTCGCGTGCGCACGCTGGGCGTGCATCATGCGCGCGCCTGCGCGCAGCAGCGCCCGGCACAGCCTGGGCAGGCGTCCCGCGCGGTTGCGGGACGGACTGGGCGGGCGCGCCTAGGCGCGCCCGGGACGGCTCCCGCGCTGTTGCGGGAGGTGCTGGGCGGCGGCGACGGGCCTGGGCGTGCGACGTGCTAGCACGCCTAGGCTCGTTGCTTTTCGTGTTCGTTTCGTATTTCTGGTTTTCTCGAAAAACCAGTTCAATCCAAAAATTAAAAAATTCGATTTAAACAAATTTTTAACTAAAACAATTTTCAAAAAACACGATTTGAGAAAACAGTTTTAGAAATTCAGGAAAAATTACAGTTTCGTAATTCAGGCTTTCTAAAAGAACTCATGAATACCTAATTCGCATCTAAGCCTAAGAATTTCTACCAAATTCAGAAATAATGGAGACGAATCAGAAACACGATTAACGAGGTGGCTCTGATACCACTTGTTGGAAAACACGAATCAGAAAGCAGCGGAATTTAAAAAATTTTCCAACAAAAGGACCTTGAACTCGCAATCGTGTAACCAAATTCGTAAAGATAGAAAACTTACTTTTCTTTTATTCTTTCTTGAAGCGTTTCAAGCCACCCAAGAACGCTCTTCTCGCGGCTTGATCCCCTCTCCTTGGTAAAGCTCGAATCTTCAAACTTCTAACTTGAAGTCTCTAGAGAAAGTCCACCAACTTGATCACAATCTAACTAGTAAGGATGCTAGTTCTCTAGTTAGTGTTTAGGCTTAACCTAGGGTTTGATTTAATCTTGGAGAAAGGAAGGTGTTCAACACATGAACCAAAAAGAATTCTCTATTAGCCCTAAAGGGGAGCTCGAGCTCCCCTATATATAGGAGGGAGTGCCGATCCAAATCCTTGTCCAAAAAGGATTTGGTTCCTCTCTCTCCTATTACTTGATCATCAAGTATTTTCCAACTTTGACTTTGAATTCTAATTCTAGTCAACTTTTAAGAGAGCTAAAAATATCCAAACTATTTTTGGATAATTTTATACTTTATTTATTATAAAATAAATAACTTATTTTTATCTAATTAATTAATTCGTAATTAATTAACTAGATTATTTTCTCCAAAACTAGACTTTCTTTTTAATTCAAAATTAAACCAAAGTCTATTAAATAATTAACTAATTAATTATTTAATATATACAATATATATATATATACACACGTGTGTGACACGTGTCACAGTGACACGTGTCACTCACGTGAGCCACACGTGTGAATTCACACGTGTGGAACCCTCTTGGTCCGATTAACTCGTTTAATCATTTTCAAGCCTCAACTCATGTAACCAAGTTGTTGTGTGTGACCCTCTAGGTTCTCAATTCAATTAGCAGTGACCCCAATTAATTAATTCACTAATTAATTAATCAGTCCACAGATTAAACGACCATAGTCTAGCAACAGGTGTTTAACCCCTAGCTGAATTGGAATGTTCAGATTCGACAGAACCTTTAAGTCATTGATTCATGTGAGATACAATCCTCCTACTTACTATCTCTCAACCAAGATCTAGGGCAAGGGAATAATCAGAACCCTAATAATCTGGTCTTAAAGCTAAGTGCATTTCATATCCATTTGATCTCAATCCAAGAAACCCTTTTCTTGATGTCTTGATCTACTGCCTTGGCCAAGGACTCCATATGGCATATGAATGACTTACACAATAAGAGATCACCTTGCATATGCAAGTGTAGGTCCTATCTTGATTCTCATTCACTTTCATGAATCACTTGTGCAGCCCCAGCATAAGCCTTGAATCAGTTGTCTAAGGCGACACCCTTTAAAGCTTATACCAAAGACTACAGAGTTAACTCATAAAGTAACATGGAACCTCAAGTCTAAGGATCAATTAATCACATCAATGACTCGTGAGATATTTCCTAATCTGGAAGTTTCCATTTCCTGAAATAGAAACTTCCTTTCCCATTTAGGAATGTTCTCACACGGGGCACCTCAGTGAACTTACTTATTAAAGTAAGCACCCTCATGTATCACGCACGTATCAACTATACACTTTGCACCTCCATGAAACAAGGTGGTCCTTCTTAAGGGCGTGATCCCACAAGCAAGCCTTAGAGGAGTCAGGTTGACACTCCCACTGTCTGTAGGACTCATCGGCTTGGAGTATTTTACTAATCATGACTTATGTGATATAGGGCTCGTTTCATGAACCATTTCACCTAAATGGTAGAGTCCTAAAGTCATCAGGATTAGGGGAGTTCTCATACATGCACAGCTAAAGTAAACGCATACCAAACAAGAGCATATAAAGAAGTGTTGCCTCAATTCGTTATTTCATTCAAAGATTGTCTGTGATTCCAGGAAAGTCCCAAAACGGATTATGACTAATCGGCTTTCTAGGGCACTATTCCTAACATATATATGTATTATATGTGTTAAATAATTAATGTGTTAATTATTTAATAGACTTTGGTTTAATTTTGAATTAAAAAGAAAGTCTTATTTTGGAGAAAAATAATCTATTTAATTAATTATGAATTAATTAATTAGATAAATAAGTTATTTATTTATTAATAAATAAAGTATAATATTGTCCAAAAGGGTTTGGATATTTTAGCTCTCTTAAAAGTTGATTTAAATTAGAATTCAAAGTCAAAGTTGGGAATTACTTGATGATCAAGTAATAAGAGAGAGAGAGGGACCAAATCCTTAGTCCATAAGGACTAGGTTTTCGGCCACCCCTCCCCAATTATATATAGGGGAGCTCGAGCTCCCCTTGAGAGTAATTGATTGAATTCTTTTGGTTCATGTGTTGAACACCATCCTTTCTCCAAGATAAAATAAACCCTAGGTTAAGCCTAAACACTAACTAGAGAACTAGCATCCTTACTAGTTAGATTGTAATCAAGTTGGTGGACTATCTCTAGAGAGCTTCAAGTTAGAAGTTTTAAAGATTCGAGCTTAACAAGGAGAGGGGATCAAGCCGCGAGAAGAGCGTTCTTGGGTGGCTTGAAACGCTTCAAGAAAGATTATTGAAAAGTAATTTTCTAATCTCTACGAATTTGGATTCACGATTGCGAGTTTCGATCCCTTTTGTTGGAAAATTATTAAATTTCCGTTGCTTTCTGATTCCTATTTTCCAACAGCATGATGGATGCACTTCAGGGGTATTACCAGATCTTTATGGCACCCTAGGACCGCCCTAAAACCTCCTTCGTGGTCCATGTGGGTGTCTATTATATTGCTACAAAGTTATGCCTTTCGGGCTCAAAAATACGGGAGGCACCTATTAATGCCTTGTCAACAGAATGTTCGAGCGTGAAATCGGAAAGTCCATGGAAGTTTACGTGGATGATATGATCGTCAAAAGCGAGCGTCAACCCTCACATCTGGATGATCTCAGGCGGGCCTTCGGCATTCTCCGCCGCTACGGTATGAAACTAAACCCCTCGAAGTGCACATTCGGAGTGCGAGGCGGAAAGTTCTTGAGGCTAATCCAGAGAAAATCAAGGCGATTCTGGACATACCCTCCCCTCGAAACGTTAGGGAGGTTCAAGTGTTAGTGGGTAAGATCATCTCTCTCAAGAAGTTTATCTCCCGCTCCGCTGACAGAAACTTGCCCTTCTTCAAGATCCTGCGTAACGCTCGCAATTTTGCTTGGACCGGGGAATGCGAAAAGGCATTACACGATATGAAGCGGTATCTCTCGTACGCACCATTGTTAACGAAACCAGTCCCAGGAGAGAATCTGTTCGTTTATCTCTCTATTTCCTCAGAGGCCTCGAGCGTAGTCCTCATTGCTGTTCGCGAGCGTAAGCATCTGTCTGTGTATTATCTGAGCAAAACTTTACAGGGCGCTGAAAAAAGATACATGGAAATAGAAAATTTTGCTTTTACCCTCATCAACGCCTCCAGGAGGTTGAGGCCCTATTTTCAAGCCCATTCCATCACCGTGCTTACAGACCAGCCACTCAAGCAGGTCATCTCAAAACCAGAAGCCTCGGGTAGACTAATTAAATGGTCAATTGAGCTCAGCCAATTTGATGTCACCTTCGAGCCTAGAACAACTATACAGGCTCAGGTTGTTGCAAACCTCCTGGTCGAACGCTTTAGCTTGGAGCCCACTCCTTCACGGGATGACGGTCTTTGGCTCTTACACACAGATGGTT
The DNA here is from genome assembly GCA_037501455.1 of Lantana camara. Lineage (NCBI taxonomy): Eukaryota > Viridiplantae > Streptophyta > Magnoliopsida > Lamiales > Verbenaceae > Lantana > Lantana camara. Next base: position 91,473,531 of record CM074857.1, on the reverse strand, counting down.
CATCGACCTCTCGGGGGGGGGGGGGGGGGGGGGGGAGCCGGGGTGACCCTCAGAGACCCCATGGAGTTGAAATGGATTAAACAATCAAGTTGGCCTTCCAGGTTACCAATAACGAGGCTGAGTATAAGGCTCTTGTACAGGGGCTCAGGATTGCCCTTCAAAATGGGGCCTCTCGGGTCACCGCGTACATTGAGGTTAATTCTTAATTAAAGTTAAGACCTTAGCAAATCCCCTTGTTGATTTCTAAGTTCCAGTTTATGCTGTTACTACGCTCGTTATTACTCAAACTCTTAAATTGGTTTTCACCAAAGGCAAACACTTAACAAAACCCTTGATGGATTTCTAAGTTCAAGTTTAAGCCTTAAGTAGAGTATGGCCAGGGTGACCCTCATGTGATACACCCTCGTACCTATACATTCATACACCACAAAACTTCAAACGTCAAAAGAAAATCAGAGATACGCATGCAGGACATCACAACACAGAAGAGAAGGCGTTGAACTTCATTAACTTAAGGAGAAGGAACTACATATGCAAGCATAAAAAATTACAGGGCTAGAGAAAGGAAGATTCAGAATGAGATTAGTTGCGGAAGTGCCAGAATAACAATCAACCGAGCATCAGAGGGCTTCTTGAGGCTTTATTCTTGGGCTCTGGTGGTGCGGTAGACAGGGGGACAGGAGCCAGCACTTCAGCATTAGAAGCTTGACCATCACTAGGACCGGTACCATCTTGAGCATCGATGGTGGTGCCTTTATCTTCAATTGTTATGGGCTCGAGATCCAGGAACAACCAAGTCGTTATACTCTGGCTCTGTGAAATCTTCAGTGGGATCCCCAGTGGCAATCATTGGCTTCAGATTCTCGCCTAAATCCATCCTCAAGCGCTCGTCCGTACGGGTAGATGGAGGCACTACGCCCAATTTGATCAGTTGGCCCACGGACTTCCAGAATAAGCCGCGAGCGTTGTCCAGGAAGTGCAGGTTCGCGGCGAAACCAAACACCTTAGAGCACACAAATCTGACAACAGCCTCCCAAGCAACCCTCGACTCCAGGCCCTCAACTTGTCTCCGCAAGTCGGCGAGCTCTTTCCTTGTTGCCTTGAACTGCTGATTACGCTCGGTCAAGTGTTTGTTAAACTCCTCATTGTCAGCCTTCAACTGATTGCGCTCCTCCTTCAACTTTTTATGGCGCTAGTCCAGCACCAGATAAGCGTCCTCCTGGTCCTTCAGCGCCTTCTTAGCCCGCTCAGATCTAGCTTGAGCGCTGTGAGCTCTGCAGAGACATTGTTGTAGTCCTCTTGCAGCTGACCGGGATAAGAGATGCGCATCATCTTCTTGTACTTGGCCTTATGTTCGGAATAGACCTTCGCTCACTTTTGCTGGTTCTTCAGCCTAGGGATTACCTCCTAAAAAGCCAGCAAAAATGGAAGTTCTTGCAAATTTAACTCAAGGGTGGAGGTTCTTTGGGGAAATTCAAACACTTACCGTTATGAGGGCGTGGCAGGCTTCGTCCGCGACCCGGATAGCATCCTGCTCGTTCAACTTGTCCTGGTCCCCGGAAAATTACAGCTTGCTCACAATCCCCGTAACCAAGTTACGGGTAGATAAGCTCTTCTTCAAGAGTACAGGGCCGTCTTTCCTTGGGCGCTTGTAACGAGTGTCGCCCTCGCACCCGATTTTCCAGAAGTCCTCATCCTCAGAGGATGAGGTATCGCCACCCTCGACATGCTGGCGCACTATAACCTCTTTCCCCTTTCCCGTAATGGGGATAGAATCCGGCATCCTCTTCCTCTTTCCCGAATGCTCGGCCCGCTGTTCTTCGAAGATTTGGACCACAGAGCCCGAGTGGTTGCTGCGGGATCCATGCGAGCCCGTTTGCGCTGGCCCCACGACAGCGACAGGAGAAGTGACGCCGCGAGCACCTGGGAGGGTCAAATCTTCTATATGGCCATCTCTTCGGCCATCTCCTCGACCGCTCGTTCCTCGCCCAGACCCTCACCGGGTACTGCGCCCCCCTCGTGGAGCATTAGGAGCCTGTTGGTTCTGCCGTGGTTATTGCTGCTCTTGGTTCGCTCCCACTCTTTGAGCGCACATCATTGTCAGGATACCTTCAGCGGTCGGTCCAGCCATGAGTATTTCTGCGTCTGCAGAAAGAGGAGAGAAGAGCGTCAGAAGGATATGATCAGAATATTTGTTATAAGGATACCACAATCTAGACAAGTTAGTGATGCTATTCTAAGTGTTAGGGGCGTTAGCTCCTAGAATCTAACCGTCGCGGTCCATGATTTGAGCAGGGGGGTTGGCTATCATGTTGGGGGGAGGGGGAGGGGGGGGGGGGTTTGAGAGCCCATAACGGAACATATCTCTTCGTTCCTCATCAAGTCTTTGGCCTTAATTAACTTCTTCTCATTTTTCATCACGAGGGTCAACCTTTTCGCCCAATGCTCGAAGATCTTATCCCCAGATCTGTGTTTAACTAAGGGCCCTTCTCCATGTATTATCCACGCTCGAGATACCCCAAAAATCCCCCCGGGCGTTTCCATGAAGAAGAATTTTTGCTTCCAGTTCTCCCCGTATGAAGTTGAGGGCGAGTCGATCATCCTCAACCCTGATTTAGCCTGGGCGTAGTAAAAACCATCACTAGGGGACGAGCGCGGGGAGTAGACCACCTGAATCAGACTGTTGAAGTTTTCAAATGAAGGCTCGTGACCTATTGCCCTCATCAGCATCACAAATGCATTCATCAGCGCTATCCCATTGGGCAACACTTGGGAGGGGCATAGTTTCAGAGCGTTTAGCAAGTTGGCGATAGAGGAGGGGATCGGAAATCTTAAACTTCCAGCCAGTACAGTATCCTTGTAAACTGTCAACATTCCTGGAGGTGGTCGGTTAGCTCTCTCACGCCCCGAGGGAAAGAGGAGTCTTGTATATACCATCCCAGTAGACCATGGATTTCAACTCAGCCAGTTCCGCGAGCATCAGGTTGCTATCAATCTCATCTGGGGATTTATCTGTCTGATGGGGATTGTTTTTTCTCACTTTGGTAACCGGCTCTTTCCCTTTCCTTTGACGTTTTCGGGGAGGCTCTTCATTTGCCTGGTGCCCCGAGGGCCCCATTTTCTCTTGAGGCCGGCGATCTCCACCGTAACCTGATGATCTTGGGGCCTCACGGCACTATTCAATAGGGGGAAGACCCTTTCCCCTTCCCTTTGCATTCTGATGGATAAATCCATCTTTTCGAAAAGCCATTCTACTCCTCCGGGGTTGCGCTCGTTCATCCCTTGAACCGCAGCGTCCAGTTCTTCATCCCTAGGGTTTTCTGGGACTACCCCTAAAGGAACCGGGAGCGGAATTGCATCATGAGGAGAAGAGCTTCCTAGAGACATCTCAGCTATCTCTCTCACCATCTCATATACGATGTTTTCCGCCATTGCTGCTCTGTGTTCTTGAAGATGGAGCTTTCAACAGAAATTCAATGGGGAAGAAGGATTACGGTTTGGATCTGATGACTTAAAATCTTCCTCACACACAGAACTACGCTCAAACCAACCTAAATCTAGGGTTAGTATCAAAGTTGCAGGGAGTTACCTAAGTTTGAAGAGGAATTCGGTGGGAATTGCTAGAAGATGCAGAAAGTTGCAGAAAGAATGCTGCCGTTTTGCCTTGAGAAAGTGTTGAATGCGTAAAGAGTGGAAAGGGCTTCCAAATCCCTATTTATAGGGAGAAAAGCTGGCATTAATTAGGGTTGGGATTCAAAACCGCAATCATTTCCCCTCCTTGAAAATCCCCCCACTTTTGGTAACCGTCGCACGTCTCCCAACATGCACCCGCCCACTCCGTGGAACACGTGCCCACGTCGCCACTCAGCATTAAATGCGGACAAGACTTCATTTATTGTTGTGTCAGAGGGTGTCCGTTACAGAAGGCGGACAGTCACTTCCCTCCAAAAGCTTGACCCTCGAATATTCAAAGTCAGGGCTCAGATTTCAAAATTCTACAGTACGCTCAAGCGTAACTACAGAATTTGGGGGGGGGGGGGGGGGGAGGGAAATGATGAGGCCAAATTACACTCAGATCAGCACCGCACACGTGTCGCGATCTAAGGGACCCAGGGCTCTAACGCTCGCGGTAATGGGCTCGTGGAGTTGGCCTGGCCCATTCCCTCATCACTTATCCGATCCGGACTTGAGCACATCGGCCCAAGTCACGAGCGCGGGATCCGTCCACCAATCCCCCCAAACGCTCGCATTTCGGCTCCAAGAGACGCTTCGCATCCGGACTCCCTCTCCTCTACAACGAGGATCCCCGCTGTCATTGCGCTCGGGTTCACACGCGCTCCACGCTCGGGCCCCTAGCGCTTATGGTCATTCGCCAGGGGAACCTTTCTCGAATGTACCCAATGCTCGAGCTCAGTGCCAAGGGGTACTATTCTCCCCGAGAGTCAACCCCACTGCAGTAGAGTGCCCTTCTCGAGGGCGCTTTCAGTGGAGCGAGAAGCATAGCTAAAATGTCTCCACGCTGTCCGCTCGCCAACAACCTCTGACACAATGTTGGTGCATACCTCGTACCTGACTCTGCCAGCCTGCAAGGCCATCACTTTCACGCCATCACATGACGCCACGTGTCTAGGGTAACGTGGGTTTGGGACCACATGATCAATTTACCCAAAATACCCTTGCCCCTAACATATAAATATGGGATTCACACACTTATCCCCAAAGTCATCTTCTTCCACGAGAATTCTCTGCATAAACTGGGCATTTTCCTCTGCATTTCCTTCTTCTCCATGCACTGCATGTCACACACGCACCATCGCTGCACCCTTACTACATCTTGCTCCTTGGTGTTATCCTAGCTGTAAGAACCCACGCTACAAAGGAAACCCAGTTCCTGAGGCTCTAATGCCTGTGATGGTCTCCCCTCCCCTAAACAAATCTTAAAGTGTTGGTGTTTTAGCACATTCTAAGTTTTTGCACCATCAAATTATATTTATTAAATTGCTATAATGTTAGAATGGTTTTTAAACACATTATTTTAGATTTATATATTACGATACATGAGAGCAAACTAGCAAAATGTCCACCGGTGACATTAAAAAATTTAAAAATACATGAGAACAAACTAGAAAACTAGCAAATTATCATATTTTATATTTAAAAAGAATGTGATTATTATATAATTTTAACACTTCATTTTATTATTATTATTATTATTATTATTATTATTGTTATTATTATTATTATTATTATTTAGAACCGGATGATAATTATATATTCTTTCTAAAATTATTTTTCTTTTACAACGTCTCTAATTAATATTTAAATAAAACTATAATAAAAAAAAATATTTTAGTAGCAATTTATTTATTATTTATAAAAAATATGTATTATATAGAATATTTTTCATTGTATATGATTAAGTTATTTATTTTAAATTATTTTAGTTTACAAGATTCATACATAATATCATAAGTTATATTATCATTAATACCGTATATATCACCGGGGATACGTTAGTTCGATATATAATTAATAATAGACCAACAAATAGCATAATATTCACTGACAATTGGTGAATTTTAATCCCATCCGATCTCAATCCGATCAAATATAAATTCAATGGATACTATTGAAGAAGTTATCTATACTATTATATATTTGATAACGATGTTTGACTTTTTATTGTACATTTTGATGACGTGGAATTTTGTGGTTTTTTTGAAGTTTTTAATTAGATAGAAAAAATATGATTGGCTTATCTTTATTTTGTATATTATTTTTTTTTTATGAAAAAAAGTAAAAGAAAAAGTAGTAACTAAGGAAAATAATTAATCTTGGCAGTTGACCGAATGGAATTAATTTTGATATTTCTATTAATTAAGTAAGGTTAATATTATATTCATGTATTTGATATTTCTATAAAGTTATTAAATTAATTTTAATGGCTAATTACTTAAATCATGGATACAGTTTCCATAAAAAAAATCACTACAATTTCAAATTTAAATTCAAACATTACAAAATTATATAATTGACACAAATTAATTAAATTACTCCATCAAATTAATTAATTTTTTTAAATTTAAAATTAATACTTAATAAATTTATATCTATATCTATATCATTATATATCTAATAACGATATTTGACTTTAATCATGCAATTTTGACCAAATAGTTTTTTTTTTCTTTTTTGACATAATTTTATTATTAATTCTTTTATGAGTTATAAATTGATATTTATTTATCTAATTATCCACTATTACTGTGAATATAATTAATCCCTTACATTTTGCCTAAATCATTTGAAAAAAAAAAAAGAAAGGAAATTCTATGCATGATCATTTCAAAATGTGGTAATTAAATTAAATGAATTAAAATTTTTATATATTAAAATATGGAATACGAAATAAATGCTATACTATTTATTTATTTGAGAAATTAATTCATTTAACTTCAAATTCTTTTAATTACTTAAGAAAATTATTAGTAATTTATATATTTGGAATGCATTATTTATATATACACATATAAATAAATTTGGATGAAATCTAATCTATAAATATAAATAATTATCTACCAATCAATACCTAATTTATTGTCACTATATGATTTCAAATTTTGAAAATCATAATTAATGCTAATTGATTTTATACATAGTAATAGTTTTACTTAATTACAAAATATTTATTTATCCTACATTATAAAATGAGACTTACTTCTTCTTTTTCATTCATCTTTTATACTACTCACTTTATTATATTACTCTCTCCCTCTCTCTTTAACAAACAATTTTTTTCTCACATATGTTCCTTCATTGTGTTGTTAAATTACGTGTTTTGATTTTTTTTTTTCATAGTAGATTATTGTTGTTATTTAACCTTTTAGGTTAATTATTCGATATTTATATTTTTTTCTTTCAGTTTTGTCAATCTGTTTTTCGTTTTGTTTATATATAATCGTTCATGATTATAATTTGATGTAATTAACTTATTGTTATTCGGGAGCTTAGTGACAGGTTTAACATCAACTCCCAGCTCGAGCACTTGCAGACCAGGTATGTCGGCACTGGCCATGCCGACTTGACTTGATTTGAATGGGTGGTGAGCATCCATCGAGATAGTTACACATTCTATGTTGGTCATTATCCGATGTTGGCTTACTTCATCATCGCCGAGAACGAATCTGTTGGCCAGGAGGGATACAATTTTATGCAGAAAATGTTGTTGTCATGTGATCTTCCCGGAGAGAGAAGATGAACGAAGTGATGGTTATTATGCCTATCGAGAGTTATAAATTAGACTTTTTAAGATCCTTTGGGACTTAATTTACTTCTTATGGGTTTAGTCGATGTGAATCTTATTCCGAAAGATTTGATTTTGTTCTATAAACTTTTATTTTGAAAGGTGTTTTTCTATAAAATGGAGAGATGTATGTTGAGTTCATTAATTTGATATATATATATATATTTCTTCGCCCTATTTTTTTTTTTTAAATTCTAAGCAGTTTTTATATCTTTTTAAGTGTATTTCAGTTTATCTTATTTTAAGTTTGTGGTTTTTTAATTCTTATTTTGTCCATCGTCGCCATATTATTAATTATGAAATAGTAATAACTTTTCTTATGTGTTATATTATTTCAGTGTTTGATATATATATATATATATATATATATATATATATATATATATGAATTTAAATAGATGTTTTTTAGTGTAGTTGGGAAACCATCATTAATCATCTTTTAAAATAATAAATATCTTTTTAAATCTTATTTAAAAGTTTATATTTAATTTTGAGTCTTTAAGGGCGACATCTTTTGGGCAAATTTTTCTTTTGTCAAAGAAGACATCTTTTGGATGAAGAAAATAATTAATAACTTTAATTCAAGTATTATGGATTTTTCCATATTAGTGTTGGTCAAAATTTTCCTTTGTTAAGAGTTAAGGGCAAAATCTTTTGGACGTTGAGTCTTTATATATCGTATTGGTCAAATCTTTCTTTCCTTTTAAATGCCAAATTATATATTTAGATGAATGTTTTTAAACCATAATTTGTTCAATTTTGATCAAATGGTGACTTTTTAGAAATTTATATTATTTTATTAGACGAAATATTTAAACTATTAATCAAATTTAAAATAATGTTTATGGAATCCCTTAATTTAAGCAATAATCATAGCTATCTTAGCTAAAAACTTTGTTATTTATGGTAACTGTCAAAATTTGAGATTTTTTTTTCAAGCTTTTATAGTTTAGAATATTATTTCTTCCATAACTAAAATCCATTATTTAATATGTTTAAGAAAGTAATAAAAGTTTCGATTGCTGAACTCTATATCTTGAAAAATAAATTGAAGAATAAGCACAGTTAACGATGAATAATAATCCATTTGTCATGAAATTCTAAGAATAAATTGGTATTTTTTGATAGGTTGGAATTTCACTTTTTAATTCCTATACATTCAATTGATTTTCTACTTTTTTTTTTTGGTTTTGTTGAAGAGTTTCTTAAGATTTTGAAAGCTATTATTTTATAGTTTTATGAGTTTTATATTCTCTTACTTAATTTTAATGATTTAAGTTTCAATCTTGACAAGTCATATATTTTTAGACAGATATATTAACCTTTTTATATTTCTTATTTCAATTTTGAGATTTTTTTTAGTTCTTCTCCGACCTTTACATTTATCATTCTCATTACATTTTGAAATTTATCAATCAAAGTATTTTACAACGTTTTATTTTTATTTTATAATTTTTATCTTCTTGAATGCATTTATATGTGTAGCTTTTCACCAAAAAAAGACATTATATACGTAGCATTCTTTCGATTCTAATATTTCATGTAGTTTACACGAAAAATGATATTATAATGTCTTTTAACCTTATTATTTTTTTAAATCTTTGTTCATGACGGTTTTCTTTTCTTATCTTTAAGTTTCCATCTTGATAGGTTTTATATTCTTAGATACATATATTAACCTCTTTCTATATTTCTTATTGCATTTTAAGATTTTTGTAGTTCTTCTCCGACCTTTACATTTATCATTTTCATTGCATTTTGAGATTTATCTATCAAAGTATTTTACATCGTTTTATTTTTATTTTATATATTTTATCTTCTTGAATGCATTTATATACGTAGCTTTTCACCAAAAAAGAAATTATATACTTAGCCTTCTTTCAATTCTAATATTTCGTATAGTTTACATGAAGAATGATATTATGATGTTTTTTAACCTTATTACTTTTTAAAATTTTTGTTTATGTCGTTTTTCTTTTCTTATCTTTAATATCCTTAGATTGAATACACAGCATAAAATAGGTAAATATCCTAAATAACTATCAACATGAGTGAAAGTATCCATATACTTCTTACCTTTATTGTGTGATTTAATTTTTAAATAAAATATAAAACATGCAAATGTTTTCTTTCTCTCTTATCACTCGATGAAGTGAAAAAAATATTTAAAAATGTTTTTTTCTATCGATCATTTTTTCTCTTTTTTGAAGAAAAATATCAATAAAAAAATAATATTGAAATAATTTCCGTGCATCGCACGGGGTTTATGCTAGTTCGATATATAACTAATAATAGACCAACAAATAGCATAATATTCACTTTCAATTGGTGAATTTTAATCTCATCCGATCTCAATCGGATTAAATATAAATTCAACGGACTAAAGTATCCGATTGATCAATCTAATAATGGAAATTGGTAATCCAAATTAAATATATTTATATGAATTGAGCAATTCGATCCCTAAAAATATGAACATGAATATTGACCGAGCCAAAAAATATTGTCGGAAATTTCGAGCGATATCTCGAGTTGACCACTTAGAATTTGTAGCGTAGAAAATCTTGTCGTTGGCTCGAACACCTGAGAGGGAGAACGAAACATGAGCTCGAGGCCAACTCGAGATTAGAGAGGGCATGGTTCATCGGAACGCCGCGATAACGGCTGGAATGGCCGTTCCGGAACCGAATTGGCAAACCTTGACGGGAATGGAACGCCTGTGTATTGAATCGGGGGTGGAACGCCGCGAAATCGGCCGGAATGGCGTTCCACCCCTTTTTCTCATTCGGAATCGGAATGGGGGGGCGATTTCACGTCATGGAACGGTGAGAAAGACGGCTGGTTCACGAGAAAGACTGCTCATTTGCGTTGCAGGAGCTGATGAAGTAAATTAAGAGGATAAACTAGGTTTTCTTAATTTAATTAGGAAAGTTAATGGGCTAGATATATTAGTGTAACAAATGGGCTACATTTTTTATTTATTGATTTGCTTAGGTTTTAAAAGTTTGGGCTTGTAAAGAACGGATCGAAGATTAAACGGTCCAAATTCGAATGACTTATTATTTACTAACTGATGTCAGATTAAATAAAATTAAATCACATAAAAAGACCTAATCAATTATATCTAACACTTTCTAATAATATTTAACAAAATTAAATTATATGAGTACATGAACACTATAATTATGAATTTGTACTTAATATTTTATGCTTCAACTTTTGAAAATTTTCTTGAAAATATTAATTTAAACTAATGTGGATACTGTTATGATTGAATAAATTATTTTAACAATCATTGTATTGTAGAATTATTCTAAGTTTCTTCCTTCTAGTCATTCCACTTATTATTAGCGAATAATGTATTGTTATATTTATCTATCATAAATTACTTATGGTGTTAGATAACATTGGATGAACTTCTATTTGTATTGATATGTTAATTAATTATATTTATCGTAAAAATACCCTCCGTTCCACGAATTGTCGAGACAAGACGCTGGAACTGGAACGGTGCCCCCCGTTCCGTTCCCCGCGACCGCGACTGCGAACCATGAGAGAGGGTGATACCCGAGTTGCCACTCCGACGCTCAAGTCAGTATTCGGATGAAAGAGGTCGATTGAGAAAGCAATAAAATATGGTAGTTGGGAGTTGTTACCTTGGGTATAAATACGGAGTATTTATACAGGGTGAAGTAATGATGAGCTCGGACGATGTGTGAGTGTCTCAAGCTGACAGCTATCCCATACAAGGGCACATTTAATGCGTGGTCGACCACTTTTCCCATGGAACCGCTAGTGGCCATATAGCCTTCTGGGTCAAGGGCGGGTCAAACAGCATAGTCAGATATGAAGCATCGACTACGAGGTCGAGAACTCAAGATATGGAGGTGAAAAGGGAGCATTCTCAAGGTCGAGGCCGAGTTGAAAGTGTATCGAGCTGATCCTTGTTCCACGTGTCAAATGCGTATTAGACCACGCGACTCAGTGGGTCCATGCCACGTCATTTGCCCCCCGAAATGTCGGCAGTTAGGGCTGAAGTGGTGCCGTCGTTTCAAATTTCAAGGAGGGACCCAGTGCATCATGGTGTCAATTCATCTTCCCGGTACTGGTCTTTTCACTTTTATAAATAAGGGGTCAGTATTTCATTTGAAATGCTTCATATTGGGAGGTTAGGATAGCAACCCTTTCTTCCCGAATTTGTTCAGTACCTTCATGAGTGATTTGTAGCATATCCCACATCTCTTTCGCGGTTTCGCACGTTGAGACTCGATTGTAATCTTCTTTGGTTAGAACGACCGAGAGAACATTTTTGGCACGAGCATTAAGCGACCAGGCTTTTTCATCCTTTTCATCTTGATTTCCAGTTCTTTCGGAACATTTTTTCCATCCACCTCCTTCATGGGTAATTTAGGACTTATAGTGATTACTCGCCAAAGTTTGAAATATACACCCATAAAGAATTCTTCCATACGATTTCCAGGTAGAGTAGTTAATTCCATCAAAAAGAGGTGAACATGTGTATGAGGGTGCTTCAGCAAAGTACTCTATTTTTTGCAATAGTGGGATCGGAAAAACAGGTTTTTAGACCTTTAGGTTTTTGATAACCTGTTCTGATACCAATTGACACACTTTGGGTATCCCAATTGGAACTTAAACATATTGATAAAAGTAAAATAACACAGCCAAAAATAGAGTAAAGTGCACAGTGATTTATACAGGTTCGGCAAGCCTACTCCTGTCCCCAAGTTATTAGCTTGGGAATTTTTAAAGGGAATTTTATTAAGAACATCGAATCCACAAACAAACCTTATGAATTCCACACCACACTGGTAGGATTAGGGTTGGCAGACGGGTCGGGTCCACCGGGTTTGGACTCGAACCTGGACCTACTATACCCATGAGAGACCCGATCCACCGGGTTCTGGATCGGGTCTGGACCCGAAAAAATAGACCCATCTCTATTTAGGTCCTTAACAAGTCCGATCCAAACCCGCTACAGTATTAAAATTAAAAAAAAAAAAAAAAAAAATCCATTATCTGAAAGTCACTCTCTATACCGCCTTTTCTCATCACAATTTCCCATACTTCTCCCTCCTTTTTCTGAACAGATCCATCTTCCTCCTTTACAATTCTCTCTTCTTTTTTTGGTTTTTCTGAAACGATGAACTCACCAGCGATGGAGATGACAGCGGAGTGGCAACGGAGGCGGAGGCGGAGTCGGAGGCAGGGTCTGCGAACAAAAAATTGAGTTTAGATCTGGGTCCTCAAAACTCGATCGCGGCCCTATCGTAAGCACGCGCCGCGATTTCAACCGTCTCGAATGTGTCGAGACACACACGCGTCGCCCTACATGAGTCCTCTATCTCCGCCGCCAATTTCCCAGCCTCTGTAATTCTTCTTCTTCCTCTTCTTCACACCTTCCGCTTCACTTTTATTATCGTTGTTAACGCTCATCTTTTTCTCGTCTTCAAAGAAATTAAAGCCCAAATAGCCCTTTATCCAACAAATCAGGCAAGTCTCCATATCCGCAGAAAACCGACATAAATTCGTCTAAGGAATTGGCGGAGGCGGCAACGCGTGAGAAAATATCAAATTCCCCTTCGGGGTTTCCGGTGATGACGTTCTCCAAGGCTACCACCATGACTGAAACCTCCTTCTCACTGGTCATCCGCCCCAGGCGGCAGCGTCGACTGTAACGAACAACGGTTGTGGTGGTGTTCAGGTGATCTGCTATTGGTATTCATACTCGTTTCTTCTTGCTTATTCTTTTACTTGACCTCTCGATGTGTTTCGATGAGAATTGAGATCGATCCCCTTTCTAATTCTAACTTTGAAGGAAAGAAATTGTTGCTTGATTTTAACGGGTCCAATGGGTCTACGGGGCTAGCGGGTCTGGAGCGAGTCTGGCCCCGACACTAATTGGATCTGGACCCGCCGGGTGTAGCCCAGACCAGGTGCATTGCCATCCCTAGGTAAAATAGATGAGTCCCTTTGTGTTTATCTATCTTAGAACTCACACTTAAGAAAATAACTCAAATACCAATACAGATATCTGGACTACCAGAGGAGAACTTCCTCTAGTCCTCAACTACGAACACACTTGTAGTTGATCTCCAGGGATTCACAAATTCACACACTCGGAATACAAATCTCTAAACATTATAAAAACTCTTAAGACACTCACATCACTCTTAAGCAGATTTCTGTAAAACCGTGTCTTGTCTTCTTAAAGATACCAGTTTAAATAGCCCTTGCTTTTGGTCTGAAAGAAGTTAGTATCTGTTGGTCACTTTGATTCAGCATTCACCATAATTCTCGTGATATCCTTGCCTTAGAGCCAGAATTCCTTGATCATCTCAATCCTGCCAAATATAGAAAATGAAGGTTTGACTTGAGAGGAGATTTCATCAGCAAAAATATGCTAACACAAACACTTACTTTAGATCCTGATCAGTTAGGGGAAGTAATACTTCTGATCCCAATCGTTAGGGCAAGTATCTGCTTTCGATCCTGACACTTTAGGGAAAGTATTTGTTTGGATGCCGACCCATAGGATAAGTATTTGTTTTGGATCTCAATCCCATTAGGGCAAACATTAGAAATTATAATTTGATATGTGTTGAACAAGAAAATTGAAAAATTCAAGCAGAAAATATGTTGTTTTTCAATCTATTTCACCGAAAAAGTCGTAACATCTTTTGATTGAGATATATTTTGAATTTATGATATATAATTTTGAACTTGTGATTTTTGCGGACAGACAAACCATATAGATTATCGCAAACAGACAAACAAGAGGTGAACAGACAAAGAAGAGAGAAAGGCTAACGATCGTGAAGAATGAAGGAACCATGGAGGGATTATTTTGGGTTGAACCTTCTATCACTCCCCTCTGTTCTACGAACATCACGGACTTGAGGGGGGGGGGGAGGGAGTAGTGTCGGGGACATACCTACTTAGCTCAATGTTCAGCCCAACATGTGGATAAGGCCAGAAGCCCAAATTACTAAACTAAGGCGAACAGATAAGTTCGTGGGAGTTAGAACAGATAAGGAGATCGTAATAGTTCCAATAGAAGATCTTTCTTCATGATCTAAAGAGATAACTCCAATTGTAATAGAGATAACGTGAATAACTAAAATCCTAAGTCCCGAGATACTATAAATTAGGCCCTTGAGATATGACAATCTAAACTTTTGATATGGTTTCTTGATTAATCTCTCCGAAACTTTGGCTTACTTGGGTAAAATCTTGAAAAAAGAGGGATTAATTTTAAGGGTTTTGGGCTGGACGTATCAACTGCTAAATAAAATATATTAACTATTGCATAAGACCGGACATATTTTTAACTTAGTGTAGTAACTTTAAAATTATCAAAGTAAAATATAAGTATAATTATATCTTAATGTATGAAATCGCTTGAAGTTATTCTATCTAATATTTTTTGAGTGCCTAAAAGAAGGTAACAAAATTTCGGTTAAAGCCAATTCAATCTCTTTGTCCCTATTCTTCCCCTACAATATAGGTATCGACAAAAAGAAATTCCCAACTCCAGAAGTCGCAACATACAGTACTATCGTATAATTGAGGTCAGGGGTAATTAACTCCGATTCTCGATAATATTTCAAAATTTTGAAATAAATAAGGTAGTACGACTATTCTGGGTATAATAACTAATAATATACACACCACGCCATCGCTAAATTTCGTTCTAGAATATACCAACTTCTAGAATTTCCTTCAACATTAAGAACAAGCACAAAAGTTTGACAAGCAACCCGCCAACCCCAAATTTTTCAGTCCAGACAAAGTGTGGGCAGGAAATTGCCAATCCCCATATTTCAGTAGGTCAACAATTTACATGTCATATTTGATGCATTCACACGGTCACACCTTTCTTACGTGCACTATATATATATAGAGAGAGAGATTTTATTATCATGTATTTAGGTTTAATTATAATGTTGTCCATTTAAATAAAAAAATCACATTCCCTAACTTTTGAGAACTGTGTGGTTTCGAAATCCGTTAGGTCGGTTCCATTATGTCATTCCAAAAATATCCCTGATTTATTGTTAAATTCATAATTTATAGGAATCGATTTGTTTATATTTATAAACTTTAAGAATGATTTTATAATTTTGGTCATATATTAAATATAACACTCATACAACCGTCAGAGACATAAATGTACTTTTATAAATTCCGTTAGGGATTTCAGACTAAACAAGATTTATATAGAATAGAAAAAAAAAATTATATAGAATAGAATGTAATTTTTTAATTTAGATAAATTGCATTCTAACAAAAAAATGATCATATATATATATAGTTTAATTTTGTTTATGTGTTTCTACTTCGTGGAAATCTTTGCTTTGAAATTCTCAACTTTTCTCGGCTTCCATTTCAATGATCATCAACATCTTTACCCACCATGCACAAACTGTACTTCACAATTTAAATATTACTTTAAGCAATTTTGTGTAATTAAGCACCAATTTTATTAAGGTTATCGTTTTTTGCTTTCTATTTTTAAACTATATAACTTTAATATTATATTTTTGTTATAAACAAAAGGGGTCCATCGATGATGAATAATGCGTTCAACCTAATACAATTTTTAAAAATTATTTTAAGAGAAAAGTATACCAAATCATTATTTATTAAAAGTTTAATTTGGGAAATTAGTAGTTCACATCAAATTCAAAACCGATGAACACATGCGAATTTATTTTAATATCACAAAAATATCTTCTAAGACATAGAAATATATGATATTGAAATAAGTGGTATTGATTTATCGATAATTGACTAAATTATAAGAGATGAATTTACTTGATTTTCAAAGAAATTAGATGTTAAAAATTTATTTCTTAAAAAAAATTAAACAGTAAAGAAAGCTTTCAAGAGTTCGAAACCTACTTTTTAATAGACTCTTTATTTTCAAAGGTTCAACACATATTTTTTAATTATCTATACGAAGAACTTTACTTGTTCCAGTATAGACAGAAAAATATGGTATAAAATTAGACATTAGTTGTATTGGATAATTGGACAACATACGTCCACGTGTCGCACCCTAGAATTGCCACGTGTAATCTAATTTCTTCACATAATCTCTTCCAAAATACTGTTCGGCAGAAAACATACAAAAGCAATTTCTGTTTCGTAAAACAACTATTTCATTTGGGACCCCAAAGTCTATATATATTAGCTTTTCAAACCCTCATGTCGCATTTCTCAACTCGCTTCCTGACAAGTAGAAAGCTCATCAGGCCAAGATTTCTTTCTTCAATTCTGAACCAAACCCGTTTCGATTCATCGGATTCTTCGCTTTTTCGGCCGACTAAGAGCAGGGTTTTGTTCTGTTTGGCGGATTGCAGCAGCAGTTCAAGAAAGACTGTTTTTTGGGGCTTAAGAGCAGATCATACCATGGCTAGTCAATCAACCCAGCCTCAATCTGTTCACGACTTCACTGTTAAGGTATACCGTTTTCACCTCTTCTGGAAAGTGAATGAGTGTATGAAATCATTCTTTCTGAGTTTTCTTTATTAGTTTATTCTTCCGGATATGAGTAATTCAAGCTTAAACTTTGTTGAAAGTTGAAACCTTTCACTCCATTCTTTTCTTTTTGAGTTTTTAGTTGGAGGGTTTTTATAATGTTGAGTTGGGATTTTCACCCTTCAAATGAATGGTGTTTCTTGAACACGCCCTCATGTGTCTGTGTGTGGGTGTTTTGGGTTGTGAATGTGAGAGTTTGTAAACATGGCCCAAATCTTCTGCAGGGTGCCTATGTTTAATGCCTAAGCTTTCCACTCTGCCTTGTTAATGGTAAAGATGGTGTGTTGTGATCTTGATGTTTCCATTGGCATTCATGAAGAAATATATGTAGTTATGTATATTTGTATCGCATTCTAAAGCTTTTATGGGTGCAGGATGCTAAACGGAATGATGTTGATCTGAGCATTTACAAGGGAAAAGTCCTCTTAATTGTCAATGTTGCATCACAATGGTATGTATTAGTTTTCCAATATGCTTCTAAAACCCTCTTGTGTACAACATTTGAGAATCTGGAAGAGAAATCTCTGATTCTGACCCTGAAAATTCTTTATTTTTGACTTTTGCCTTCGATAAGTTATATAAAATTCAGTTTTTCCAACACTTGGAATTTATGATTGATTCTTTTTCTTGTTTGCAACAGTGGCCTGACCAATTCAAACTACACTGAGTTGACAAAATTATACGAGAAATACAAAGATCAAGGTTTGATCTTGTTTACTTTTAGGAAACCAAATGTGAAAAAGATTTGCGATCCCTTTATTCGATTTTTACTGGCTTGCATAAAATTTAGCGATAATTATTCTAGCATACCGTGAGTTTTGGGCTAATTACGCAAACTTTTCCCTCGGTTTAAGATATCACAGAAACATCCCCTAACATACAATATGCATTGTCAAGAATTTAAAATAAGAAATTGATCAGTAATTGAGGACAAAATTGGATATTCATGACCGTGTAGATGATGTCATCCAAAATTCATTGATACAAATGTGATGTAAAATCTTGGAAAATGGAAGCTTTTGTAATTTCTCAAATGTGAGGGGAAGTTTGTGTAATTAGGTCAAAGCTCAGGCTATGTGTGTAATCACCCCACATGTTTACACTTGAACCAATCTTTTGTTTCCAACATATGACTCTACTATTGTTCAGGTTTTGAGATACTGGCATTTCCATGCAATCAGTTTGGTTCACAAGAGCCCGATACCAATGAACAAATTCAAGAATTCGCTTGCACCCGTTTTAAGGCCGAGTACCCCATATTTGACAAGGTAAGTATTATACGACCTGATCAAAACATATTGAAAAAATGGAAGCTTTCAATTTTGGTATTAAAACAAGTGTTGCTTGATTAGTAGTTACATGTGTTGGTTCAACTTATGTAAATAACCTGACATGTGTGTTTATGAGTTCTGCTTTATGTATTTCTAATTTTGAGGTAAATATGTTCTTAATTGCGTCAGATCAACGTAAACGGTGTGAATGCTGCTCCATTGTACAAGTACCTAAAGTCAGCGAAAGGTGGCATTTTCGGAGACAGTATCAAATGGAACTTCTCCAAATTCCTTGTCGATAAAGAGGGTCGTGTTGTGGATCGTTATGCTCCCACAACCTCGCCTCTCAGCATAGAGGTAGAGATTTCAAAAACCCCTTTTGATATTCCGAAAGTATTTGAGACTATTGTTGCATCTGATAGCTGATGGATATGCCATTCTTGTGTTTCTGCAGAAGGATATAAAGAAGCTCCTGGAAAAAGCATAATCACTTTGTAGTTTTGGTTCTTTTGCTCTTCTCAGAATAATGGTGCCTTGGGGGATGATTGGATAACAATAAAAAATTTGATTTATAGATTGTTTGTGTTCAGGATTGATCCAAATTCAAACTATTTGTATACTTTTTTTTGATAATAGAAGCAAGTGATTCTGTTTGGTGTGGGGTTTGCCATTGCCTTAAATGCTGTTGCTAATGTTGGTTGTATTTGAAGTATTTGTATTAGCTTACCTAGAGACTGTTTGCAAAAAAATTTTAAAAAGTGATTTTTGTTTATAAGTTATTTTTAACACTTTGGGTCTTTGGGAATATCTGAGAAGCCAATTTTTGCTAGAGTAAGTTGGAATCTAGAAGGATTTGGTCATTTGGGGATATATTTTTAACTTGTCATGGTAGCTTTAGGTTATTTTCACAAATTTTTTTAAATTATTTAAGTTTTGATGAAATTGATTTTTAAGTTTTAAAGAACTAATTAAGGTGTAAAATTTTCTCGATCTAATTGCGTATTTTTTTTTTGTTAATGGCAGTTGTACATTTAAGAACTCGAATACGAGGTTTTTAATTAATCTAGCATAATGAAATCTATACTATAATATATAGAAAGGGTGTGTTTGACCCAAATTAATGTAATTTTGACCAAATGGTGAATTCTTAGAATTTTGAATTATTTTTAATTGATAAATAGTATCAATTGATATTAATATTAAATACAAATTATTTAATTTTTCAAAATATACTACAAATAATGTCAAATTGTGTTTTAATTGTTGATGACTTAAATCAGGGATATTTCCATAAAATGTCACTATGTAACGCCCCGGTTCCGGATGAACAGGTAAGCACGCCACGTGTGCGTTTTGAGCGTAGGATTTTATTTTCTTTCTTTAATTTCATACTATTTTACGTGGCATCTCATAATTTTACAAAATTCATGAAACATTATTCATATTAATTATTTGAATTCATATCATAGAAAATATTATTTCACGTCACGGAAAATATTTATTGCATGGAATCACTACCGAGAGTGATTCAAATTACCAAATTGTCCCTACTTGATTGTTCTTTAAACTTTAGGGACTTAAGTGCATAACTTCGCAAGGGCTTAATTGAGCATATTTTAAATTGTTGTATACTTGATCGCATGACTTCATAAAACAAAGGATTAAATGGCAAATAGCATAATTCACAAAAATCAAGGATGATGAATTACGTATCATCTCTTCTTGCACATTCCATGATCATTTTCATCTACAATTCATCAACATCTCCATCTTTTCTCTCTCGGTTCCAAGGAAGAAAAAGGGAAGAAGTAAATTTTCCTTCAATCATCAAGATTTCAAGAAATCATCCAAGTTTTGGCAAATTGATCATCATCTTCATCCATCTTCTTCATTTCTTAGCTTTCAAAGGTTGGTTTGCATGGAAGTGATGATTCTTGATTGTGTTTGATGTGGTTAGGGTTTGGAAATTATATGCTAAATGAATGAATTAGAAGTAGAAGCATGATTATGTGATCATTTCATGAATTATGGCATGAATTAGTCATGATATTGTTGAGAATTTGAGCTTGGATGATCAAAGTGGGCATGAGCTTGAAATCTTGGAAACCTTGGTGATATAACATGTTTTATGTGTTTAAGTGTGATATTATTACTCCTTGAATATGTATGCATCATACTTCCAGAAATTATTGCATTTGGGGATCAAAAATGGAGTTTTGTGGCTTTGTTGATTCTTTGCCGAGAGCCTCCCCTGTTTCTGCTCTGTTCTTCAAATTTGCAGAAACTGGGAACGACCGTTCCCAGCCTCAAGGCATTGAGGGAACGGGCGTTCCCACCTTTTCAAATGAATTGGGCTGCCGAGCATGGGAACAGCCGTTCCCACTTTGGCCTTGCTGACGGAAGGGCCGTTCCCAGCCAAAAGGCACGCTTTTATTTTAAAATCGTTGGAGCGTTTTGGGGAACTCATGTGAACGACCGTTCCCATTTTTCAAAGGGGACCGGAACGGCCATTCCCACCTGACTTGCAGAACAAAATTCACTGCATAAAATTACGAAAATGACCCCTCGATCCAACGACTTCTTTGACCCCTATAATATGTACTAATATGAAGTGAAACAACATGTTATCATGCCACATTGTATTTTCGTGGTCGTCTCGATACATTTCCGCCGTTCGTCATATTTTGGTCATTTTAGGTCATGTCTCACGAATATACGTCGTGTTTGCACAGGTCACGAGGGCGTGGACGGGGAGCAAGCTCCTTAGAACACTACATTATTGTATTTTGCAAGAAAAGGTGAGGTTTTAGGTTATGGATGTAGAACCCTACCACCCTTATGTGCTATTTTCGGCCAAAACCTATTTTAATTATAAATGTTTTCAAAGTTATAAACATTTCAAGCAAGAAAGTATTGATTGTCATGATTTCAAGCATGTTTGGCGAGTACATGAAAACGTGGGCCCGAGGGTAATTCTTGAGCCAACCGGGAAAGCAAGGGCTGACGGGTAACTCCTGAATTATCCTCACATTGTTGGGATCACCCCCGAAGCCACTAGGAGATTAGTGGTGGAAGGAGTTCCGTGTCTAGAGGGTCATGTCCTCTACACACACCATGTCGTGGATAGTCGAGCCTTGCAAACTCGCTATCACCCGGAGGAAGAAGGAGACTGGGGATTAATCCGGCATGTCAGGTTATCCTCGGGTTATCGCATGATTTCAAGCATGAAATTGTCTATATGAGCACTAAATGAAATTGCATGATCATGTATTGAATTGATAAAGCAAGCACGTATTGTCACGTTTGGTGTTAAGGTTGGAGATTCGCCCCTACTCGCCGGGGTCACATGTTCATGAAATGTTAAGCTAAAATGTTAAAGTGATTGGTTGTAATCTCGGGCAAAGACTAAGTTTCTTGAATTATATATATTCCTTTTCATTTCCAAAGTCTTCACCCGAGGCTACACCTTGCATGTGATGTGTGTTATATATATATTTATTGCCCCTCACTCAGTCTTCGGTAGACTGATACTTCACTTTTCAGGTACCCTTTGAGCGTGGTTGTGCTAGGCGGGAGTTGTTCGAGTCTTGCATTTCCACGGGTCTAGTTTCATACCCTTTTGTGTAGTCTTATGCTAGTTTCATGTTATGATTAGTATTGTCACGTTTTGGATACTTGAATATGCATATTATCAAGAGATGATAATGTATTGATAGATAAACTGGTATCTATAAGTATCTATTCGGTAAATATGGTACCTATACGTATGAATGATTTTATTGCTTCCGCTTTCATTATCATGTTTCCTTTGGTGTTGTTGGGGAGAGTGTCCCGCCTAGCTCGTCATTTTTATTGTCACCCGTTCGCTATAGTCTTGGTTTATGTATGGACTTTCCATTTCATACGTGGATCGAGGCTATAGTGCGGGGGATGTGGTGCCCAGGGGGTCAGGGTGCTACATCTACACACTATGATTTTAAATTTAAATTCAAACATTTCAAATAAAAAAGACTAATTATATTGCTTAAATTACTCATCAAATAAAAGATTTGTTACTAAAGAAATTGAATGCATATAAAAACCAGTTTTTGTCCTAGGTTTCTTTCTCCCTCTTTGTCAAGCTGACTATCCCTCTTCTTCTACAGTAAGTCTCCATGATTCTACAACACATTTCATTATATTTTTTTATCTTATTTTTCACTATTATTAGTTTTTAATCGTTCTTGATTATTGTTTTCATTTCATACTCTCTTTCACAATTCCTTTTTGTTTATTACCTTGATTATAGTTTAATACTTATTTTTTGTTTATTTGAACGAATTACTTTATTTTGTTTTATTTTTATTTTGTTATATTTGCTGATTTGTTGATTTTTTTATTATTTTACTCTTATACTTTCTTTTTGTTAATTTTGTATATATTTTATTATGCTTTTATTTTAAATGAATCTACGAAAATATAAAATTGCATGTCAATTAATATTTATTATTATTATATATACTCATTTTTTGAAGAATTCATTGACCTTTTTTTATTTTGCATTTTCAATCTATCAACCAACATGTTTTCGAAATAAAATATTTTGTGGAATTTTAAAAATCTCCTGCATCAAAGAACAAACAATATGGAGCTAAGATTTGTATTCAAATTTAATGAAAATAGACAATCCTTAAAATTTTAACTTCACTTTTTTGTGTTATGTCAAATTATTTGTTAATATTTAAAACTTTTTTATGTTGATTTATGTTAAATATTATTATTTTTCACATTAAATTTATAATAACTGTTATTTTTTGTTTGTTTATCTTTAAAATTTATACTATAACTTTTTTTTGATTATTTATGTCGTTTTTAAGTTATTTTCTTATAATTTATTTCACTTCATATTTTCACGTGTGCTTCTTTCTTTTTCTTTTTTTTTTTTTTTTTTTTTTTGTAATTCTTTAAGTATTTGCATAAATATTTTATATTCCACCTAATTTTGTATTTTGTTTCTTACTTCTTATTTTCTTGAATTTTTTTTTCGTATTAATTTTTTAATTAATTTTCTATTTTGTTTCTTACTTCTTTATTTTTATAAGTTCAAAATGCATCAAATTTAGATAATTATAACATATAATATTCATTTTATTAATTTTTAATTATTTTTAATTAATAAATAGTATTAATTGAGTTTAATGTTAAATACAAATTATTTAATTTTTCAAAATATACTAGAAATAATGTCAAATTATGTTTTAATGGTTGATGACTTAAATCATGGATATTTCCAAAAAAAGTCACTATGATTTTAAATTTAAATTCAAAAATTTCAAATAAAAAAGACTAATTAGATTGCTTAAATTACTCATCAAATAAAAGATTTATTACTAAAAGAAATTGAATGCATATAAAAATCACTTTTTGTCCTAGGTTTCTTTCTCCCTCTTTGTCAATCGGCTATCCCTCTTCTTCTCCGGTAAGTCTTCACATTGTATAACACATTTCATTATATTTTTTTATTTTATTTTTCACTATTATTAGTTTTTAATCGTTCTTGATTATTGTTTTCGTTTCATACTCTCTTTCACGATTCCTTTTTGTTTATTACCTTGATTATAGTTTAATACTGATTTTTTTATTATTTGAACGAATTACTTTATTGTGTTTTACTTTTATTTTGTTGTATTTGCTGATTTGTTGATTTTTTTTTTTTTTTATTTTACTCTTATACTTTCTTTTAGTTAATTTTGTATATATTTTACTATGCTATTATTTTATTTCACTCCATATTTTCATGTGTGTTTCTTTCTTTTTTTTTTTGTAATATTTTAAGTATTTGCATAAATTTTTTATATTCCACCTACTTTTTCTATTTTGTTTCTTACCTCTTATTTTCTTGAATTTTTTTTTTCGTGTTAATTTTTAATTGTTTTTCTATAATGCACGAAATTTAGATAATTATAATATATAATATTCATTTTATTATCGACATGTATTTTAAAATTTGATATCTCATATACATATATGTTTAATATTTGTGGTAATTTTGAAATTTTTTTATTAAAATTATTTTAACGATAAGTTGTTTATATTAATTGCAGTTTTAATTTTATTTCTAAACAATTCAAAATTTTAATCCTAATTATAGTATAGATTTACAAAATCATTTTAGTATAAATAGATCACCAAAATCATTCTCTCATTTACGTTCAAATTTAAATTTTAAACAATATCTAAAGTAACTATTTTTAAAGATAATTTATAAAATTAAAATTTCTAAACCTAAAAAGGGGGCACTCACAAATTGCCATATTTATGATTTATATTATTATCCATGATAAAGGACTTTTGTTTGTTAACTAACTAAATAAAAGAAAAAATCCTTTATTTATGCTCAATTTAAATTCATCAGAAAAAAATTGTATATGGAGAAAAATGCATATCATTTCGACTGTGAAAAAAGTTTTATTAATTTTTTAAGTCTATCATAATTATTTTTTATTTTTATTTTATTAGTTTTAGTTAATATAATTTAAACTAAGTATATTAACATAATAATATTTGGATTTGAAAATAATTCATACATATTTTTTAAAATATGTACGCATAGATTATTTTTTATCCTTCAAGATTGAGAAATCTATTTTAAACTATTATATCTTATTACAATCATATTCAATATTATAAATTACATACTATACATTAAAACCGTGCATAGCACGGGGTATCTATACTATTATATATTTGAAAACCACATTTGACTATTTGACTTTTTGTGCATTTTGATGATGTGGAATTTTGTGGTTTTTTTGAGATTTTTAATCAAATAAAAAATATGAGTAGTTGATTTTTATTTTATTATGAAAGTAAGTAATAACTAAGGAAAATAATTATACTTGGCAAGTTTGACTGAATGATATTTTGTGTTTTAGATTTTCAATAAATAGAAAAAATATAATTGGCTTATTTTTATTTTGTATATTATTTTATGATGAAAATAAATAGTAATTAAGAAAAATAATTATCTTTGACAAAATTCATAATGTACTTTTTATGTGTACTTTTTTTTTATAATGTGTAATTCTTAGAATTATTTTAATATTTAAAAAGATTATTATTGGTAGTTCCAAAATAAATCTTTTCTTATTTGATATAAATTCATTATTAATTATTTTATGAGATATAAATTAATTTTTATTTATCCTAATCATCAATTATAAATTAAATTCAAGAGTTTTAATTGAGTGTCAATATAATTAATCTCTTAAAAGCGAATTAATTATAGTTGCTTAAATTA
Organism: Lantana camara; assembly: GCA_037501455.1. Lineage (NCBI taxonomy): Eukaryota > Viridiplantae > Streptophyta > Magnoliopsida > Lamiales > Verbenaceae > Lantana > Lantana camara. The sequence continues at coordinate 91,448,117 of CM074857.1, read as the reverse complement.
CTCCATCCAATTAATTAATTTTTTCAAAATTAAAATTAATACTTAATAAATCTATATCTATATCTATCTATATAGGAAGGTGGTGTTTGACCCTAATTGAATTAATTTTGACTAAATGGAATTTTTGGCTTTTTTGAGATTTTTAATTAAACTTAAAAATTATGATTGGTTAATGGTTATTAAATTAATTAATTTATTTAGAAATTTTATAAATTCCTTAATTTTTGGAAATTGTTATTAAGTATCAATTTATGGTAAATTTATTTTGAATGCATAAATCTAGGAAAATATATTTTAATTTCAATTCAAATACAACTCATAAAATTAATTTCAAAACCCAAAATTCAAATACAACTCCATAAAATTTAAGATTTTTTCTTTTTTTTTTCTTTTGAAAATACAACTAATTCATTGATTGATATTATTTCCCTTTTGAATATTTATAGGTGGACATAATTGAACTTAATTAGGATAAAATATTTCCAGTTTTCCTTGCTTATGAAATTAACCAAAATTATATAAAGATATTAATAGTAAACCCTACCATTATTCATGACAAATTTTTTCTCATTCATATACAATTAGATTTGTATATATGAAGAACTCACAACCCATTGACCACAAAAATTGGTTGACTATTTCTCAGGATCTCTCTCAAACGAGGAAGAATGTATATTGATTATTCATGAAGGTGTAGATTCTGTTAATCAATCAATGTGGTATAGAAATCACTTCAATTCATATCCAATTTGAGTTGATTTATTTGAGATCATTTCTTGCTATTGAAATATACCTCTGCTCTTGCTTATGTTTCTTATTTCAACTTTTGATCAACATAAGAGCTTTATTTCAATGGCATATAAAGTCCAGAACTTTAGATTAAACCCTCGATTCTATATGTTATCGTACATAAATTTTTCAATAATGTTAAAGATAATTTAAAATAGCATTCCTCAAATTCACATTAATACTCTTTATTTTTTCATTTAATTTATGTATCCCCATTGAAAATTTTCTATTAACGTGGTAGATATATCTCCTCATGATCACAGGAAAATAACCTATGGAATTGAGCTTGGTGCAATCAAGGTAAGCACATTAATTGAACAAAAAATATTACTATTTTGTAAGGTTTATTACCAGTTTTTCATTGACGTTGATTAATTATAGGTTTGGAGTATTTGCACCATGGTTGCCATACACCAATGATCCATTGAGATATCAATCTGCCAACATTTTGCTGACAAATGACAACGACATCAGTAATGGTAAGACTCCAATTATATTCACACATAGAATGTTTGTTCTCTGATTGTATAATTATTTGGTATTTTTTTAATGTGTGATAATAATAGGCGATTTTTCATTAATTACAATTTCTCTAATCTTAATAAAAATATTTTATATTTTTTTCATTAATAGTCTCTAGGTTCTTCTTCTTTTTTTTTTAGTTTATAATTTGTATCGATGCTCTTATATCATTATTATCGATGCTCAAGCACCTAAAGTCAGAAGGTAATTTCATAAATAAAATATGTATATCATAATTTTTTTCTTCATCTTCTGATAAAGAAATACTTCCTTTTCAACTTTTGTTCAAGAACCAATTGTAAGAAGGTCTTTTATGAACCAAAAGGTAAGATTTTTTCCTTCCATATCCACGATGTATTTTTATTTCAATTTATGGTATTTATTTGTATACTAAATTTTAATTTTTTTCCTCTGTTTTGAGGTTTTGTTCAAGTTCCAGCAATGAGAGGGTAATTTTATACATATCTTAGATTAATGATATAATATATATATATATATATATATATATATATATATATATATATATATATATATATATATATATATCTTTTTAGTATTATAGTTTTTTTTTTTCTATTTTTTGATAGAGAAATAACTTATTGGATCTTATGCTCAAGCACCTAACGTCAGAAGGTAATTTTATACATATTTTCGTTGAATGATAAATATGTATTATTTATATATATTTTTGAAACTATACTTTTTTTCTCCATATCTTTAATAGGGAAATATTTTCTTCTGAAATTTTGTTCAAGTACCGATTGTGAAAAGGTAATTTTATACATTGATTTGTTCAATTATAATTATGTATTTATATCTATGTATTTATTGTTATTAGCATATTACCCATGTGATCTTTATTTTTTGTCTCAAATATTTATTATCATATTCCGTATTTATAATTTCATTACATTTGTATTTCATTGATTAATTTATGGCTTACTAAGGATTTTATTATATTTACTGTTTCTTCAATCTAAATAATTTACTTGAACATTAACTACATTATGTCTGTGTTAGTCATTTTTGTGTTATTTTGTATGTTTGATTTATATGTTTAATAATTAATCGACTAGAATTATATATTTTTATATTTGTTATTAAATTTCGCGTAGTGAACTAATACATTTATATATTTATAGCTAATATTTTAAATTAGATACTATATATTATTACCGTGCATAGCACGGGACATACGCTAGTATACTAGTAACAAATAATTTAAAATTAGAATTTGAGGACGAGATTTTTAATTAAATTAACATAATGAAATAGCAAATTGTTTAAAATTATTTAAGTTTGATGGAAATGATTTCTAAGTTTTAAAATACGATTAACATGTAAAATTGTCCTTATGGTTACTCCACAATTTCCCTTACGGATGGTAATTGCGTGTCCAGTAATTTAAATACAAAAATTCAATTAAACTAGTATATTTGAATTACTAAACTACAAATTAATATATCTTAAATTACTAAATTAAACCAGTTGCTAAATAAATATCAAACTCTATGTAACTTAATTTTGGTTAAACTATTATGTTTCGAATTTTTAAGCTACAAATTAAAATACCTAGACCGCTGGCTAGTCAAATGTCAAACTCAATCTAGATCAAATTGTGTATCTTGTTGTAATTGTATGAATTTGTACAACACAAATTAGCTCAGTGAATGCATATCATGCACGTATATTTTTAAAAAATATTATTTTATATATCGTGTCGTGTTGAACACCATATTAGATATTTTTACGTGAAAAATTTAAGAAAAAATTTATATCACTATATCTAGATCGTATCATATCTGTATCACCGTGTCCGTATTCGAGTATTATAGGCGAAAACGTACCTATCTAGGTGAATTTCTAAAATTGGTGTGTGTTTTTTTTTTTTTTTTTGATAGTGTATTTTTGATGTATTTTTTTGGGTGTATTGCAACTTTGGGGTTTTCGGCTTTTTGAGAAAGCAAAATCACTGTAGTGAATAGTGATTTCGTTTTTTTTTTTTAAAAGCGGAACAACTGTAGTGAATAGTAAATCCGCTTTTTAATTTATGGTTGTAACGTATAATCATAAAAAAAATATGGAACAAAAAAAGGATACGGATCAAAAAATTAATAAATGAACAGTGATTTTCATCAAATATTTGATGAAAGTCTTCAAAGTGAACAAAAAAAAAAATACGGGACTAAAAAAACCAATTTTGAAAATCATGGACCAAAAGTGATAATGATCATTAGTAGGAGATTAAAAATGCATTTTGCTCAAAAAAAAAAAAAAAAAAAAAACACCACCAGAAAAAAAACCTATTTAGATTAACGTCTTAATTTGCCGCGTGTCAACTTGTATTTCCACATGTCTCCGTATCAACCGCATCATTTTCCGTTGGATCCCAAATCTTTATATGTGTAGATATCGCTCAAAGATCCATGGAACCATGTCGCATTTCTCCACTCGCTTCCTCCTAACCAGAAATCCACACAGGCACAGAGTCTTTTCTTCGATTCTGAATCCAACCCGTTTCAATTCATCGACTCCTCGTTCGAATTGTTTGCATTTTTACCCGACCAAGGCTAGATTTTTACACTGTTTAGCGGATTGCAGCAGTTCAAGATCAAGAACGTCTGTGTTTTGCGGTTTTAAAGCAGATCATACAATGGCTACGCAATCAACCCCGCCTCAGTCTCTCTACGACTTCACTGTTAGGGTATACTCTATCGTAATGCCGAACAATTCGTAAATAGATGAATTAATCTTTTTGGGTCTTTTTTCTTTCACTTGATTCTTCGGGATGAGTAATAAAAACAAAATTTGGGATGTTTAGTTTGAGAATTTGCGTTAGTATTAAGTTGGGTAGTGGTGAAATTTTACATTTCTCTACTTGAGGATGTTGCGCTCTCTCTCTCTGGTTTTGAGGAAGAACTTGCAGTGGTATTTCTGGTTGTGATTTTAGGGTTGCTGTCTGAGTCTGAGTAAACATGACTTTTGATTTTATGAATGCAGGACATTAAAGGGAATGATGTTGATCTAAAGGTGTACAAGGGAAAAGTCCTTGTTATTGTTAATGTTGCATCACAATGGTATGTAGTGGCTTCTATCTTCAACCATACATTTTTTCAGCATTTATATGTATGTATATATATAATATATATGTATGTATGCATATATATATATATATATATAATATTGAAATGAGGATTCATTGCAATAGAAGTTGTGTCGTCTTTCTTTGTGGAACCTGTGTCATGAGATTCTGAAGAAACACTGCTGTTCACATTTGTTCTTATTAGCTATCTGGTTTCCTATCTTTCCTAGTATCCAAAGTTATTCATTGATTGATCGTATTTCTTTTCTGCTTCAGTGGATTGACCAATTCAAACTACACCGAGTTGACACAGCTGTATGAGAAGTACAAGGATCAAGGTTTGTGTTGGAAGAGTTCAATGTCCGCCTTAAGAATAGTCATATTAACTCCAGCATTGTCTGCATATTGTTCTGGTTTTCTTACCCCCCACCCCCTTCCTCTTATTTTAAGGTTGATGAGCAAACTCATAATTAGGACTTGGACACTATATCACTTCTTGCAACAAGAGTCGCCACACCGTGCTCTTCCTTTCGTTTTCATTTAGGATGATTTTATTTCTTGCATGTTGATTAGGTTTGGAGATTCTTGCATTTCCCTGCAATCAGTTTGGCTCACAGGAGCCGGGCTCCAATGAACAAATTCAGGAGTTTGCTTGCACTCGTTTTAAGGCTGAGTATCCCATATTTGACAAGGTAATAATCTTTAGAGATCCACTGAGAAATTGAATCTTTATTCTCTATGTGAAAGTATAAGTGTGTTCAAACTATGGTTGAATATCTGATGCCAATGGTGATGATAGGTTAATCCAACCTTACGGTGTGGTATAACTACACAAAGATCCCCTAAGGTTTGAGGAATTACAAAAACTTCCCATGTCGAAGAAGTTGCATGGCATTTGAATCAACAAATTTTGATGATACCATCTCTAACTTAACAAAAATAGCCAATTTTCCTTTGAATTTTACTGATCAATATTTGGATTATTTGTATCAAGCTTACTTTAAATGGAAACCTATTATAACACGCATTACCCTAGATCCCTGGGCATGCCAGGGGAAGTTTTTGTAATTTCTCAAACTTCAGGGGAAGTTTGTGTAGTTAGGCCGAACAGGTGTAGCTTTCCTCCGAGGATAAAAGTAGCTTCATATTTTCAGAAATAGATTCCGAATGGGAATGACATTTACATGGAAACATTTAACACGACTGATTTTGCTTGAATGGATTTGTATATTGATGCAAACATCTTGATTTGTTGAATTAAGGTTGATGTGAATGGTTCAAACGCTGCTCCAGTATACAAGTACCTAAAGTCGGCAAAAGGCAGCCTTTTCGGAGACGATATTAAATGGAACTTCTCCAAATTCCTCGTTGACAAAGAGGGCAACATTGTTGATCGTTATGCCCCCACCACTTCACCGCTCAGCCTAGAGGTACAGATCTGTTATACTTTCTGAGATTCTGAAAATACATGAAATATCAGTATTTTGGTAAATGATGAATCTTTTTGTCCCGGGCTTTTGCAGAAGGATGTAAAGAAGCTCTTGCAGAAAACTTGAACAGCGCATGGTGTAACGTAACCGCCTGGAAAATAATCGAATTCCCTGGAGGATGATTTGAAGGAATAAAGAGTATGTTATATGAGTTAAGGATCTGAACTGGGTTGTGCTAGCTAGTTGAGAGAAAATTAAAGAACTGCATAAGTTTAATGATGAAGATGAATCTCTATTTCGAACAGCTCTGTGATGTCGTACATAGAATTACATAAATTTCTGGTGAGGTTTGACAAATCTCAGTTTTCCCAACTGAGATTATGTACATTATAATCCCCAACTTTTTTCACATATTTTATGTTGTCCTCAAGTTAACTCATAATTGTATGGGATGTGCTGGGAGAATTTCAGGATGTGTCAGGGGAAGTGTTTGTAATTACAAGAACTTGATAGAAAGTTTGTGTAATTTGACCCACTATTTTGAACTTTAAGGGGCTAATTAATTGCAATCCTGTTGTATTTTATATGAGTTCAAAAAGCTATAACTTGTTTCAAAAAAAAAAAAAGCTATAACTAAAATTATTTCTTTTATAACTAAAATTATAAATTAAAGAAAGTATAAACAGTGGAAGGGAATTTATTTTTTGAATTTAACGCACTAAGAAAAATAAAAAATTTGAGTAAAAGATGCGGAAGTTTTGAGTCGTATCAATAATATATATATATTATTTAACAACTGAGTAAAAAATGTGGAAAATTAACTAATTTAATTCAAGATGCTATCATTATATTATCTTTTTGGTTTTAATTCAAAAAAGTGTTATAAGCTATGTTGTACAGATACGGACACGGCGATACGACACGGATACGGCGATACAGATTTTTTTGTGAATTTTCCACGTGAGAAGTGTCAGACACGATATCCGACACAAGTATCTGACATGATACGATACGAAAAATTGATATTGTTAGAAGTGTCGGTGCATTAGAGGTTACAAGTTGGTGAAATAGGTTTCTTATATTAGAAATAATTTTATGGATCTTTGATCGTAAATCGTAATGAATATATAATTGTATTTAAGTGATAATAATTTGTAACTGCAGAGAGAGACTTTAAAAATAGTATTTTATCAACACTTTTTACATAAATTTTTTTTTAGAAAAAAGTTATATTATTATATTGGTATGATATCCAATTATCATACACCATAATATAAAACCCACTCAATTATTCTTGTCATGAGTCATGTCATAAAAATAGAATTATATTCTGAATAAAAAAGGTTAGAAATACAGTCTGCTTGCTTTCTAGTTTCTACTGCTTCAACGCTTGCTACGTTTCTTGAAATGGCGTCGCCAAAATCTGTGTTTGATTTCACCGTCAAGGTCAGTTGCATCGCTCTCCTCTGAACAATTCAAGTTTGTTACTCAGTTTCTTTTCAAGTTTTTCCTTTTTGAGTCGAGTTCCTTTGCAGCTTTTATAGAAACGCAAGTATCATCTTCCCCTTTTGTTTGAATCATCGACTGTGTCTGTGTCTTACTTGCAATCTGCAGCACAAAGTAATTGGATTTGTTAATGTGATTGTAGTTTAGCAACTGATATGTGGGCTTCAGTTTGGGGTCTGGTTAAGGTTTTCGGTTAATTTGGTGGAATTTGTGATGATTTATGTGTTTTTTAGCAAGAGTCATTTTAGGGATTTGGAGCTTCAATGATAAATAGCGTGATTTCCCATTGATTCCAGGATGCGAAAGGGAATGATGTGGATTTAAGCACTTATCTAGGCAAAGTATTGCTGATTGTTAATGTTGCATCGAAATGGTACTATTTTCTTGGTTTCCTTCTTTTGAGTGTTTAGTCTCTTGTTATTAGCTTGGAACTCTGCTACTTTGTGAGGAAGAGTACTCGTTAGCAACGTAAAGCATGGTTCGGACGAGCTCTTTAAGTATTGCAGTTGTATAAGAATCTTAAGATAAAGAGAATTCTCCTGTCTTTACTGAATTAGCATAGCTTGAGATATTTCATTTTGATATATGCAAGTGTAGCAAGATAGATTAGCATGAATTTAGTGTTTGTTAGTCTTATTTGATGGTGAATAGAACCTAGATATTTGAGACTATAAATTCTGTACAAATTTCAATTTGCAGAGTTTCATCCTTCGTCACTTCTCTTCTGACTTGGCCTTTTCGTGCCAAAGTTTCTTTCATTTTTTTTATTACATGCAACTGTATTTCAGTTTATTCAAGTATATTAGGATTTCGTAATTTCGCCCAAGTGAATAAAGTTGAGTTCCACACTAATATTTGAAAACCAGCCTCAAATTCACTCGTATTTTTTGGTTTACTATAAGATGTTCTTGTATTGATGTTAGTGTTCAGTGAAGGTTGTCAACCCAGTCGTTTAAGAGTCATGTGTGTCTATCATTAAATTCATTCCTTGTAATTGTATTATTTATTCCAGTGGGATGACCAATTCGAACTACACTGAGCTAAATCAGCTGTATGAAAAGTACAGAGATCAAGGTATGTTTTCTGAGGCAGACTATAGGAAAAGTTGCATCCTTTAATAGAATCTTGTTTATATTAGTTTTCAGTGACTGTAGATGAACTTTGAACAGAGACTAAACTCTCTTACATATTTTATCTTCTGTTTGGCTTTGCACTTTCAAGTAATAAGGATCGATTCTTGTAATGTATTTAATACAGGGCTGGAGATTCTGGCCTTCCCTTGCAATCAGTTTGGCGAAGAGGAACCTGGAAGCAATGATCAAATTCTAGACTTTGTCTGCACACGGTTCAAGTCGGACTTTCCCGTCTTTGGTAAGGTAAAAATTGAAATTCAATCCATGATATACTTAACATTTGATGTTCATTCCACCACTTTAGGATGCGTTTAAGATGCGTTTTAAATAATTTTCTTGTGTGTGTGACATTCCACCACTTTAGGAAAGTTGTACAAGAAGCACACGAACCTAAGCTCAAGCTAAGCTGATATTTCTTAGTTTTCTATAACTAAATTTATTTTGAAATGTTTGGAATTTCTCTTTCTGTATTAGATTGAAGTGAATGGTGATGGTGCTGCTCCACTTTACAAGTTCTTGAAGCTGGGAAAGTGGGGAATATTTGGTGATGACATTCAGTGGAATTTTGCTAAGTTCTTGGTTGACAAGACTGGTCAGCCTGTGGACCGATATTACCCGACAACATCGCCTCTGACAATCGAGGTATGAAACACCTAAAAACGATTTGTTCTGAAAATTTTATACAAACTTACATGGTATATATAAATATATATGCTCTCATGCTGCATCACAGACTGTGCCTTCATTCGTTTTCATAATCCTACTGCAGAGAGATATTGAAAGACTTCTGGGTCTGAAATAAATGTTGAGAAATCAATGCATTTCGAAGCCTTTTTATACCGCTAGGAATTGTACTCTGAAGCTGTACTTATATTTGGTTACTTGTAATGCTATGGAAATGGTTTAGAATTGATGTTTGGAATTCGCCATGACGGGATGCTGGCTTTTTTCATCTTTTTGTTTGGAATAATCACACTGAGATACCGTGAGGTTTCGCCTAATGACACAAACTTCCCCTGAAGTGTATTTAATGTACATATGAAATTGATGAATTCAATGATATGATCTGGCCTTTTATCTTTTTGGTTCTAAAACCCATTTCCATGGGTCGAACGGGGACAAACCACTTAGGGTGTATAGATCTCTCTACCAGGGACGACTCTAGGATTGTTGGAGAGTGGGGTCAAAATAATTTAATTATTAAAAAATAAAATATTTATTTTCTTAAAAATTTAATTACTAATAAAAAATATATATTATTAAAAAATAAAATATTTTATTTAAAATATTTATTTTACAATTATCCTCTGCAGATTTTTATTTGTTCTAAATACTAGGGGGTGTTTACAAATTTTATTCCATAAGTAGAAATTAAAATAGAAGTGAAAGTTGTACAGTAGTAAAAGCAATGAGCTTTTGAGGGAAAAAAAAGTGATGAACGGAAAAATAATAAGTGTTAACAAAAGTGGATAATCTCTTTTAACTTTTATGGAATTACTAATTTACCCAAAATTTTTTTGAAGTATTTCTACGTATGATAATATAATTTAAGTATTATATTAATATACAATTTAATATAATTTTGTATAACATTATTTGTAATTAATCAAATATATAGAATTATTTTATACGTACCTTTATTTATATATTTATAAAAATTATGAAAAGAGAAAAAATTTACCTTGCAAATCTTTTAGTTACGAGACTTTTTGCAATTATGATAAGAAGAGAAAAAGAAAAGATATAAATAATAGACAAAGAAAAAATATAATGAATATATAAATCATTGGTTGTATTTGTAGGTAAAAGATTAATTTAAAAATATCAATGTTTTAATAAAGATATATATGTCAAAAAAGAATTTTAAATAAATTCAAAAAATCCTATAATGTATAGATAGAATCCTTAAAGTATATCTAGAGTTGAATTCTAGTTTGTTTGTTGAAAATAATCACTTATCTCATATTATTTAGAATTCTTTAATATTTAAAGTATAATTAAATAGACTTTAGTTTTTATATTTTTGGGTCATGGACTTTTTTTAATTATATTTATTTTGAATTTAATGGGGTCAATACAATTTTTTTCCTTTTTATATGGGGTCAAAATAATTATTTTAAAAACAAAAAACATAAAAACATATAAAAAATATATAAATACATAACTAATTTTTTTTCCTCAGTGGGGTCAATTGACCCCACTTCTTCCTTCTTCGCGTCGCCCTTGCTCTCTACTAATGATAACTGCATTTTTTAGGTTCAGAACTCAAGACCTCTGATTAAATTAACATAATATCAAACCATTAAGATACACCATTTGGTGATATGATCCGGCCTTTTATGATCTCTCAATTTCACACATTGACACTCTCCGATCAATAGTCTTGGCTCGTGTATGGAGCAACCATATAGTGAGAAACGCCCACACATTGGGTCATTGCAGTACCCAAATTTTTTCAGAAAAATAATGGAGCACACCCCCGAAAATGAAAAAACTTTTCAATATTTCTTCCTTGTATCCAGATTCTTGTCAAACAGAACGATAATACAGCATCCTTTTGCTCTCCAAAGAATTTCGATGCACAAAACAGAAACCTTTTTTTTGTTGCCAATCAGATTAAATCCAAGTTAAAAGATACAGGGTCATGTAGTTTCAGCTCTACTAGGGTTCTGGTCAACCACCAGAACAAATAAATCCCACCAATTCACTAATTAAGCAACACTTAACCTAATACAACAACAATAAATCCTCCTTACTTTCGACAACCACAAATAATCTCCCTACCACAACTAGATTTCTAACATCCTAAGAGGGAAGGAAATTTTGAAATTTTTGTTACAGGATAATGTTAGAACGACCCGCCATCCACGAAACCGAGTTCGATCCATCCCCCGCGCGTTTCATCTACAACAACACATATATACAAAAAACTGCCAATGTGCATATTGTATGTAAATATCATCCGCGCGTCAGGTCAAAATCTGCCTCAGAATTCTTGATATCCAATCTCGAACTGAGTGGCCAGTTAGCATTTGCCCCAGAATTAGGAGTAAGGCTTTGATTAGTAGGAGCACCACTAACAGGGGGTGGTGATGACCCCTCAGCAGATTGTTCGAGCAGATATTTTTCATCTGTTTCAGATTCTTTGTTCTTTCCCTTGGTACCACCATACACGAAGCTGCACGCAACCACCTGCAGACACAACTCATTACTTAAGTTTCTTGACAAATTCCATAACAGATCAAATTCAAAGCTCAGAAGGGGGTATTTGTAATTTTTGAAGCGAGGGGAAGTTCTTGTAATTAAACAAAATTATACCTGTACCGGGTTGGCTGCAATGAGCCTACCACCAATTGCACCACCAATCATATGTCCATCAGGACTGCAGACAGAAATACTTATACCACCAGTTCGACTTCGACTTCCATTTTCAGTCAGTAAATAAGAGCCGGACAAGCATAGTATCTCAAAACGGCCCTATCAGAATTTAAGAAAACAGAATGCAACCATCATAAGCATACTATCATTCCAATGAAGCCAGCATTTCCAAAAGAACTGCTCCCATAAATGAAAATGAGCAACTAATTAAGGTGCTAAATAGGATTACATTGATTTTTATTTTCTTTCTTTCTTTTTTTTTTTTTTTTAAATTGAAGTGGGAGGGGAGAGCAAGCTAGAAATTATTGTATTAAAATGAACAAATGATGCAGCAAGTAATTATTTTTTATAGAAAGCATGGAATATCTAGATGGAATCATCTTCAAGTCTAGAAATAAATGAAACTACAAGATGAAACAGAATTTATGTATGTTCGAAAAAACAAATGCGTAACCGAATGAATGAAAGGGAAATCATCACTAGCATCCTATTTCTCAGGGTTCCAAACAAGATAGCATTTTATGGTCATTTCAGAATATAAGAAGGGCCCCAACCTCATAGGTGACATTGCCACCAGAAGTTGTAGGCTGGCGTAACGTGACAGCAGAAACAGATCCACTCCCAGACAAGATGCATAAAGCTCTTGGTCTCTGTTGTGCAAATGCTAATATTTTAGCTGCAATATCCTGTATTTCAGAAAGTTGCGGAATTAAATCAGCATAGAGGTCTAAATCGAACAAGATAGAGAACAAGTTCAAGTAGATACCTCTCCAATGCCAATATGCAGGACATGTGGAGTAAAAGCCAGTCCAGCTGAGCTGTTCATCCATTCACCTGATTGAGGAAAACTTTTTAAGAAACTCACAGGCAATAATAAGTGCATAAAAGAGAACTATCTAAATTAGACACAAACACAAGCAAAAAGGGAATAATCAATGTCCAACTTAGAGCAGCACTAAAGTAGCCTTTATCATATTTTATCTCAGGTTCACAAGATATGGGTTTATTATACTGAAAAACGAGAAGATTGAGGCATATATATTCCCAAAGGGCGTAAACAATAAACGTATGAAGCTTAATAAAGCAGGAACAAGCAATTCCATCCATATTCCCTAGTTTCACTCACAAAGTAGCAACTTTTCACATGCAGAAACAGAACACAACACAATAATACCTCTAAATCATCAAATCCTCATTTTTTGAAGCAATCCCATTTTCTACAAACTATGATTCCTTTTCTTCCTTTTTTTCAGAACTCAAATGGCAATAACAATAACCAAGATCATAAATTACTCCACCCAAAACTTACCAAGAGGAGCGAGTTTCTGTTTCCATCCACTTCCAGGCGGCCTTCCTCTGCGCGCTTTTTCACCAGGGGTGACCGCCCCCGAGGAAGGAGTGGAGGCAGACATGGGAGAAAGTGCTAAAGACATATTAGCTCCATCAGGGCCATATTTCCTAGGCCTGCCCCTTTTCTTCTTCACTGTTGGGGTCTCACTCACACTTGAAGCAACAACAGACATGTTCATTCCATGACCGTAATTCGGTGATGGATTCTCAACATGAAATGCTGAACCACCCATAGCACCTCCACTCATCCCTACATTGGGATGATGCATATGAATGTTGGAGTTGGAAAGGTTTTTGAACACAGGCTGTTGGTGCGAGTGCAAACCACCCGCCTGCTGTGAGGGTGGTCCTCCACTACCAGCACCGCCCCCGCCACCGCCGTGGTGGTGAACATTAGGGTTGGGACTGATACCACCGCCTGAACCACTAATACCGCCTCTATTGAGGTAATACGCAGCTGACCCTTGTAATGTCATGCCTTCTCTCCCATCCATTCATTTACTTTCGTAAAAACCACAGTTAAGATCCAATTCTTGAGATTATTCCCCCCCTAAAAACAGAGTCTTCAGTCTAAATACGCAAATCTGAGAATGACCCACTAAAGAACACAGCTTAAACCCTAGAAACAAGACAAAAACAGAAACAAAACACAGAATTTAGAACATTACTACACTAAAGGTCGAAGCTTTACAAGGGTTTAACATGGGGTTTTCAAGAATTGAGGGAAAACAGGAAAAAACTCATCAATTTGGCCTTAAACTGACAGTAGGAACCGAAACCATCACAGACAACTCGAAAAACTTGAATCTTGGGACAGATTGGAGGGCGAGACTAAGCATCAAAGCATATTCGGAAAATGCAGAAACTAAATGGATAACTAAGCAGTCAAATTCTACAGCTATTCAACAGCACTCATGAACACATCAGGGGAAAGGGGGGAGAAGTGTGAAATGAAACCCTAGATTTAGAATGTGACAGAGAGAGAGATGAATGGAGGAGTTTTGGGAAAGAGGAGGGAGGGTAAAGACAAAAGTGTGATGAAATAGAAAATTTTTGAGCTTTTGAATTAAAGTAAGGGGAAGGCCACCTTTTCTATATATTTTTATTTTTATTATTATATTAATATTTTTATTTCTACATTCCAAAGGAGTTGAGTAATTATAATTCATTATTCTTAGATAAAAATATTACTTAATTTACCTTTTCAATATAGAAAAATTATAAATGAACTCGTTTCGATTAGATTTTTCACTTTTTTTTAAAAAAAAAAGTAATTATATTTTAGTACTAATTAGTTTCTCAATATTAATTAAGGGGAAAAAAATCATTATGAATATCAATTTGTAAAAGTATAATTTGGTTATCCTCCAAAAAACTTTGTAAACTACTTGTTTGTTATTTGAAAATAATATGGGGGTTGTTATGAAAATTAGTTATGAAATATAGTCAATTTAAGAATGATTTTATAAAAAAATCTAATCGAGATGGATTTATTTGTAATTTTTTAAAATTAAAAAATTAAATTATATAATATTTTTATTTAAGGGTACGAGTTGTAATTATCAAATCTTAAAGAGGTTGCAGACTTAAACAACCTATTATTAATAAATTTGAAAGCAATAATTTATTATTATATTTATAGGGGGGTTTTGGCCGGGTGTGTGGGGGTGGACGGTGGGGATTGGGGGGTGGGGGACAGTTGGGTGCACCTAAGTACCAACAAGTCATTATCAGAGCAACACCAAATACAGCATTGTGTCAACTGTACTAATACTTTATTTTGGGTGAAATTTACTGTACTACTTAATTACTCAGTTTCAGAGACAAAATTAATTGTTATTATTACCCTTTATGTCCAATCATGTAATTTATAGAAATAATTTCTTTCTTGAATAAACACCAATTTTTGGGTAAGATTAATTTGAAAATATTACTATTCTAAGAAGGATAACATTATCCAAGTAAAGTTTATTTAATTATCAAAATATCTGAAATCTTGAAACATAAAGTTAAAAACATGTTCTTTAAGTAATTAAGTGTTTCCGGTTTGAGTTACTTTTGGATTATTAACAATTATATTTTATTGAGAGAAACCTCGTTAATCACCTAATAACCTCTTTGATCGATCTTAAAAAAAAAAAAAAAAAAAAGTGTTTCTAGCTTGAAACTAGTTTTGGAAAGTATTATATAGAGAAAAAAGTATAAAAATATTTTTTTCAAATTTTTTTATATTTTGAATTAACCCTATTTATCATTTTGTAGATAATTTGGTGTTTCTTTTTTAGGATAATTACTCATTAATAATTTGTGGAAAAGGAGGACAATTCAGTCAACACTTTCCACATAAATTTAAATGAGGAAAAGAGGCTCTTATGATTGTAATTTCTAAAGTAGTATTATTATTATCGATCATATATTTCAGAAGACATTAATTGATAACAAAAAATCATTTCATTCCTTCTCACTTTCTTTTTTTGGTCAACCAATATTTCTCACTTTCATATTGTATTCAAGTATTCATTACATTTAAGTATTTTCCTTAGTATTATTTCTTAGTTTCTTACATTAATAATCCCGGAATTCAATAATCACGAAATTCACGGTGAATTTAAAAAAAAAAAAAATTAAATTCCGCTATAGCTCGAAGGAGATAAGCCTCGCGTATTAGCGAACAAATTACTAGTACTAATCTGCTATACGGCCACGAAATACTTTTAAAATATTATCTTATCGTGCCGCTATATATATATTGTACTGTGTCCGTATTCATATCTTATGCGTATACTAATAAATATAATGATTTACAAAAATGATAAATTTTTCTAAAAGAGAAAAATATATGTAAAACCTGGAAATATCGTTACATTTTTTCGAATTGTAGAATGTTTTGAAAGAACAAAATCACATAAATCATAATGGTTTCCAAAAGCTTAAAAAGGTTGCAAGTTGTGGAGCAACGTGAGATTTTATGGCAATCTAAGTAGGGTTTGTAGTTTGTACTTTGTAGGCTGCATTAGCCCCTTTGAATGGTCATATTCATACTCGTGAGAAATGGTCGTCATTATATATGTACAGTACAGCCCTTTTTATTTTCGTGCTCTAATGTGCTTTCAACTTTGTACTTATTTTCCACCCAAAAAAAAAAAAACTTTGTACTTATTTAATGAGAGGGTCTTTTCTTTTTGGATAATTAACTTGAAGGGCTTCTAAATTTGGTGGAGAAAAAATCACATTTTTAATTCCACGGAAGGATAGTCGAGTTTTTTTTAGTTCCAAAGTTTTTATAAAGGTTTTATGGGGCATACTTTTAAAAGTCCCCTTGACTTAAATTTTTTTTACATTGCTCCCCACTTCAAAAATTTTGTATACTAACTACCTATTTGAGTTTGTTAATTTTTCATCACTCCCTAGCTACCTAAATTGTCTGTTTTATCCTCAAGAATTGCCTTTTACGTACCAAACAGATTGAGTCTAGCTAGGGTTCTTCTTCCACACATTTCTTCCCAATTCGGCCATTGCACCGCCCCATCTCGCCGGCGAGACTCATAGCCATTAACGGTGGGCTATTTCCTCAAGAAATGACACTCTTCTTTGTTATCTATGGTGTAGCACCCCGGACACGTGGAGGTGCCACACCCCCGCACTATAGGTCAATCCACAAATGAAATGGGTGGTCCATACATGAATCAACCTATAGCGAACGGGTAATAATGTAAATAAAGTGTCAGGCTAAATGAAATTCATTTATACATGCGATAGATTCAAATGGAAACATGCTATACTATCGATCATTTATCCAGTAATGTATGCTTGTATTTTACATATCAATACGTTATCATCTCCTAAATACATAATAAGTAACATTAACAATAATTTCTTTGAAATGATAAATAAATAAATAAATAAATAAATGCACCGTACGGCCTTGAATGCAACGGCTTGACTTAGCTCGATTCCCGCCTAGAATGTACCTGCAAGAACACGGCATGTATATGGATTTTATAAATACCTCCATCACTCCAATGATTCTCATCACCCCGTATCCACCCCGTCACTCCAATACACCCAATCACTCCAATCCTCCTTCACTCCAAACCCTCCATCACTCCAATATCTACATCACTCTAGTCACGATAACATGTTAATCACGATGATGGTGGGTTTGCAAGGCCCTATCCATCCATGCTACGCACGTCGGGAATATGGTTCCCACGTGCGGGATTCCTTCCTCCACCTATTGGTGGGTTCAGGGGTCATCCCGGTTTCATGCTACACACGTCAAGAGTATGAATCTCACGTGCGGGATTCCTTCCTCCACCTATTGGTGGGTTCAGGGGTCATCCCGGTTTCATGCTACGCACGTCAAGAGTATGAATCTCATGTGTGGGATTCCTTCCTCCACCTATTGGTGGATTCAGGGGTCATCCCGGTTTTGGCATTAATCACATTTCAAGCATTGCTTTGCATGAACATGATACCTGTAGCACCCCGCACGTGAGGCACCACATCCCCCGCACTAAGGCTCAACACGAGTAACGAAATGGTAAATCCGCACCCGTATCAAACCCTAGCGAACGGGAGACAAACATAAAAAAAAACTTCCTAAGCCAGGCGGAACTAGACCCTACAATGAAAACTAATCAACCAAAGTATAATGCATTGCACAACCAACTTCAAACATACAAACCATAAGCCGAATTTGGGCTCTTCAGGCCTCTTTTAAACTCATAATTACAACAAACAATTTCAATAACAATTACATAATTATTCAAGTTCCATGATATTGCAGAATCGAATCAAACATAACAATTCAATACATTAGTGAGTGCAGAGACTCTCCTAACCTAACTCGACCCACCTAAAGACTTCAAACACCTCCGCCTAGCCCGAAACTCCAAAGATCAAACCTGCACACTAAAAGAGTGGGGAGGGAGAGGGGTCAATCTCTAGAAGACTGAGTGAGCAGGAGCGATACATATATATAAAACATGCACATGCAAGTCATAAATTCCGAGCAAGGTTTTGTTTGAATTTAGTTCCCAAAAAGGGCAAGAAAATAGATAAACAATGCTCGACTTTTACGACTAACTCATATTAAATTCATTACATTCATAAATCATACATAAATATAAGGCTCGGCGAGTGAGCGTGCACAATCTCCATCCAAACTCCGACCGTGTACGACAAATATCATTAATATATTGATTAAGCGATCATGCAATATATCATAATACACACAGACCATAAATCATGTCCTAAATATATTGTTTGGGCAATCCGATTCCCGGCCTTCCCGCACAGTGCCTATCAATCGATAATCAATCAGTCAATCATTTTCAATCATAATTAAGTTCCAACCTTCTTCCTCCGGGTTGGTGGTGGGTTTGCAAGGCCCGACCACCCGATCGTTGACCAAAAGGGGTTACATGACTCCCCAGATGGCACTCAGCTCCCTTTCCCCGCCAATCTCCTGACGAGGTCCGGTACCGCTGTTTAATAGTGGGACTAGTATATGGGATCCCCGTCAGCCCTTGCTTCCTCGGTTAGCCACATATACTAAGTCCCGGGGCCCGTGAACCTATCATATTTGCATAATCTCGCCAAAACATATCAATACATACATATGATACATATTATAAGAAATCATACCTTACCGTGTAACTCGGCATATGCTATATACGTACCTCTCCGTGTCATCCTAATCCATAGCTAGCATGAAGACACACGGTTTGGAGCATAGCCTCATTACAAAACCATTTTTCAAGCTTATATACGCTCCTACGTATAATTCAGAAGAATTTACTCGATAACTTCGTTTGAAAACCATATATATATATAATCATAAGGTTTTGGCCAAAGCTTTTCACATAAGGGTCGTAGGGTTTGTTACATAGCTAAAACGAAAACCACCCTCACCTGAACCGTGATGAAACAAGGATCGAGCACCAAGTGC
Organism: Lantana camara; assembly: GCA_037501455.1. Classification (NCBI taxonomy): domain Eukaryota; kingdom Viridiplantae; phylum Streptophyta; class Magnoliopsida; order Lamiales; family Verbenaceae; genus Lantana; species Lantana camara. The sequence continues at coordinate 91,428,974 of CM074857.1, read as the reverse complement.
CTGAACGATCAAAAGCTCTCCACCCTGGAGACCAACTGTACAAAAGACCACAAGACGTGTTCGTGAGACTCAAGACTCTTAATGAACCATATATGACGCACGGCAATGAAGTGAATATGATATGAATGCATAAATGATCCTATTATATCAATAAAATGTTCATGTGCACGATTAAGAAATTTAGAACATATAATCAATTCATTCATTCATACGTTTCATTCAATTTCATAAGTTCATAAATTCATATAAATTTCATAAATTCATAACATTCATAATATTCATATTCATATTTAGGAATAAAATAAATAATTGGAACGTTCAATCAATAGTCGGTAGAATAAATACGCGAAATGGAAATCAATTAATTTCAAGAATTAAATTAAATAATATTCAAAATATATAATAATTATATGTATATAATGTAATATATATATAATATACTAAATATATAATATATAATAACATAAGTATATATATATAATATACATATATACACGTACACACACCCACCCATGCATGCATATATATTATGTATTAAATACATATATATATATATATATTACATTTGTATTACGCATGCATGCATAAATCATAAACAAAGCCATGCATGCACAATAACACACACAACATATAGATATATGTACATTACACACAGCAGATGAAGCAGCAAAAGCCATAGATTCAATTACAGCAACCATAGTACAAGGAAGGCGCAGCAGAAGTTCAAGCAAAACGGGGTGACACCCCCGTGTCACCCTCCAAGCCTGGACCGAGACACCCCCGTGTCTCGGTACAGAAAAACCAGCCCTCACAGCACCCCCGTGCCTCACCGGAAAAGCAACAACGACACCCCCGTGTCGCACAGCAGAATCCTCCCCTGTTTTTAACAGAAAAACGCAGCAGCAACTACAACTATGTACAAGCAAGAAAGGCAACAAAATTTATGCATGAAAAGCTGTAAGAACTCCTCTAGAATGATCCCATAAAGCCCCGAAATTAACAGCAAGAGGAGGAAGGAATTATGGCAGTTTTGACAGCAACTCCTGCGTGAAAAAAAAACAGAGCAACAAACGCGAAAACAGGGCAGGCTTGCATTCAATCCTTCTCCATCTATTTACTCAGTTACGGCCAACAAATGTGCAGCAGAACAACATGAATTCAACACTCAAATCAGTCCCAAACAAGCTCAAACAAGAGGAGAAGACATACGTGACCTTCAAGTGAAATTTCTCAAAAATGTCATAAATGATATATCATACATATCTCAACAACCACGAAATAAATGACCATAAATGATATGAGGAAGTCAAAACAATTAATCTCAGGCTTGGAATCAATCAAAACCATAGAGAATCGAAGAGGATCAAGTATTTGTCCAAAAACTCCATTTTTCGGATAACAGCCCAGGATTGATGAATCCATGCTCAAACTCGTGAATGAAAGGCTGAAAATGCTCAGAAATAAACATATAATACAACCCTTAACTTACCTTGATGATTGTTTGAAGTTTGGAGGAGATTTGAGCTCCAAAATCTCCAAAGCTTGAAGGGTTACGGATCTGGACTGTAGAGCAGTAGCTTTGGCTGATGTTTGGGGATTGTGTGAGGATTATCTTGGTTAGGGCTTGATATGTCATGCTAGGTGGTTGAGTTAGGGATCTAATGAATCAAACCATGGTTAGTTTGGTTAGGGTTTGGGTGAGATATGGTTCAATTTGTGCAGCAAGGTCAAGTTGAATGCCGTTTCGTTTTTCGGTTGGATTTCGGAGTTTCAAATGATTTAGAAAAAATATAAGGCTAAGTTTACTAAACTCGTATTTTCGTTACGAGTTCAGCGGAGTTGACGGAACTCGAATCCGAGTTCCCGAGCTCAAGATATTAAATTCGGAACCAAGGGTACGCTAAGTGCTCGTTAGCCCCGACTTGGATTCCAAAATTCAAATTAAATCCGTTAACAAATCAAATGAATTCGAAAATGTGAACCGAGCATAAATCATGTCCATAACACATATATTTACGACATATTACAAATTCGTGGCACTTCAATATCATTTCATACAAGAACGAAGCACAAAATAAACGAACAACCTCATACATGCACTTCATGCATAAATACATAAAATTTTCATGCATAAAATATTAATTCCCATGCAAATGAAATAAAAATTCATGCAGAAATCATCCCCATGCAAAAATTATAATTTCCCATGCAAAATAAATGAAATAAAATCCATGCATAACAATTCCCATGCATAAATATGATATTCATGCATAAATATATTATTCAAGGTATGTATATATATATATATAAATAATTAATTAAACCATGATTAATTAACATAACATATAATTAGCATACTCATTAAATTAATAGTAATAAAATTAAACATATATATATATATATATATATATATATATATATATATATATATATATATATACGAAATATATATATATAAAATTTATAATATTAAGATAAGATAATATAATATAATATAATATAATAAACTAATAACAATTATAATAAAGTTAAATATAAAACACGTAAAAACAATTAATCACATAATTAAATAATTAAATTGCGCAATTTAGAAGCAAATAAGGCATATTAATAAAATTGAAAAACCGGGGCGTTACAATCTCTCCCCCTTAAAAGAATCCGTCCTCGGATTCAAAACACGCTTGAAATCAAACAATGAGAGATTCCCCGTCTCTCGCAAACAACAAGGAGAGAGCCCCGTCTCTCGAGCAACAATGAGAGAACCCCGTCTCTCGCAACAAAGAGAGTACCCCGTCTCTCAAACAAAAATAAGAGAAGCCCCGTCTCTTAGAAACAATGAGAGCACCCCGTCTTTCAACCGAAAATAAAGCAAGGAAGTCTCCAATACTCCCAAGCAACACACGCAAAACCAAATTCAAAATCACACAAGCCATCTCAAGGCAAATAACAGATATCAAACACGTTAATCATCAATTACTTCACGTAATTTAACTTGGTAAGAAAACAAGGCACATAACAAAGAAATTATTAAATTGAATTTGCATGAATGTATGCTTCATGAATGCTGTAAATACCGTTCACCGTAGTCACGAAGTCTTTTAAAATTGTGAGTTGTCGTGGTTCAGTGTATCATCTGTCCCGAAGATGGATTCAGTGCTCAGTTTGTCTTTAACCTCTTCAGGATACCCCGATGAAACCATTAATGAATCTCTTAGGGATTATACTCTTAGATCCCTTCTGCCTGGTACCGCTCCCAGTCTCCACTATTCCTCTTAATCCTCATTCAGCCAACTCTTCTTAATTAACCAAATTTGACTTCTCGAATACCCTTAGACCATCCGTATTGAAGTTAGATCCAAAGCTACTATCTTACCTATATCAGAGCTTGAAATACCCTCGAGGATAACTACTCCTGACAACTCTGACGATTCAATCCCAACCTTGAGGTATTCTTCATTAGGATCTACCTTAACACGAATCCTTTTCTATCTTCCGTTCATATTATCCATTCATTCCTTTTAACCCTTTTAAGGTTGTATTCTGTATCTGACCCTACATCTCTTGGATCAAAGACAGAATGTTCTTGATGCGTTTTGGAGTTTGATGTAAATCCTCCAATGATCATCTTTTCTGGTTTGGTTCCTTCTTAATTTCCTTCCGAAGTATCGTGGGACTAACCGAGGACTTGATAATACTGTCATTATTGAACCCCCTTTTTACTCTATTGATTTACTCTTGATTGCCCTCCTTCCATTCTATGCTAGCTTGATTCAATTCTTTCTCTCCCGTCAATTCTGACTTAGGGTTCACAGAAGCTCCCTTATAATCTGTTATCCCCAGATCCATATTCTATACATAGGAATATTCTCCAAGCCATTTCCGTTATCCCTAGTGAGGGACTCCAACCCGAATTTAATAACTTAGTTCTCCTCTTAACAACTTAACCATTCAAGCCGTCTTAGTTATCTCTGATCACCACTACTGGGACTCCCAGGGCTTCCTTAATTTGCAATTTCATTATTCTCACTAAAATATTTCTTCGAGCACCCTTTCAATCGTCAATTTGTTCCTCGGTCGTGCTCTCCCCCTTAAATTTCTGTTGTCCCGGGTTGAACTCCATCGATTCTTCTCTTATCCAAACTCTTGATGAGTAAATCCCATTAGGTGGAGTTTTACTGACGTAGAAATCAAAGATGTGGCCTTTCAACTCCTTCCCTAGTTCTCTTGATGTCCGAAACTCCTTTCTTAATCTTGTCCGGAACTCTAGTCTCACTTCTCCTTCTGAATTCTTGTTTTCGTTAACCTATCACTTAATAGAAGTTCTTATTTCCCAAATTCACCTTTCTTCTAATGTCATCCTATTATTTCTCCTCCTCCATAACTCAGATGCGGCTCGGTTGAACTGATACTTGATAATTGAGGCGAAAGGACTTCCTATCAAGTAAACACTAAAATGCATGTTGGGTTAAAATGACAATGCATGGGTCACGTTTACATCAAGCAATTATACAACACATTAGCGCAACGAAACCAATTAGAAATGCACGGATAAACATAAAGTCAAGAGAATAAATAACTAATGTAAAATATGATGCACGTGCTATGAATGCTTTGGAACCTGTCGCCGATATGGGAAGTTATTAGCTCGGTAACTCTCCTCGTTCTTCCGATCCCAAGGTCACTTGACCTGGTGATTATTCCTTGCCTTTCCCACGGTCTTCAAGTTTTCCATGAGTCTTTTGGCATCACTTGTATCTTCCACTATACGAGGTTGCAATTTCTTAATCCTTAATTCTTCCACGTCCACTGAGTTAGTATCCAAACTTCTCCTCGAAATTCGACCTTTACTTCTAATCGTCACCTCAATCCAGAATTTCGCGTTTATCTTTTGTGGGTTCAATTCACCTCCAATTGTTTATACTTGACCACATGATTTCCTTTCTTTCCCGTTTCATTTGTTGCTCCATATCTTCCAATTTAACCTCACAACATGACAATTCAACTGGGATTTGGGAAAATGAACTCAAATCCGGTTCTCCATATCGCCACCTTCCCTCTATTTGCGTTTACCCAAATGCTTATCTTCTAGAACCCGACTTCTAATCACTAGGTTTAATCATAGATCCTTCTTGTTGACCCCAGATACACAGCTCCTACCGAACCCATTTTATCTTAGTCTCTCCTAATTATTGAGACCTCTTGAACGATCCAATCCGGGATCAAAACATCTTCAAGGTTCGTTCACCTCATCCTTTAGGTTGAAAGATCTTATTGAATCCAATTAATGCACTTCAGGTAGTGGATCCACATAAGTTGTTCTTTTGAGTCACAACCATCCCTTGATTAACCCCTATTCCTATACCACCAAATGTTCCTCTGCCATCGCATCGCCAAGGTCGAACCTCCCATTCTAAATCCTAACCGTTAATTGCAACTCAGTCTGTAATGCCACGCAGCTAGCATTCTCCACATTCCTCCTCAGGCATCCTCCCTATCTTCTATGCCTCCGAAGGAATTTGCAATAGATTGTTGTGATCATAAAATTTGGCCGTGGTTTGATATCATCTTTATAACCTGGAAACCATAACTCATTTCAAGAATGGATGCATGCGATTAGTGCATGCTCATGGCACATATTCAATACGAAAGACAAGAATTCATATAAAATGCAACAAGTAATTCAACGAAATTCTTAAGGAAACCAAATTCCATATTCAAGATCGATGCAATGCACATAATATCACATAGTCCCTATGCCGTTCGACTTAAACTGACTCCGACACGACTCAAGAACACCGGTTTTGCAACCGGGCTCTGATACCACTTAAGGATGTAGCACCCCGCACGTGAGGCACCACATCCCCCGCACTAAGGCTCAACACGAGTAACGAAATGGTAAATCCGCACCCGTATCAAACCCTAGCGAACGGGAGACAAACATAAAAAAAAACTTCCTAAGCCAGGCGGAACTAGACCCTACAATGAAAACTAATCAACCAAAGTATAATGCATTGCACAGCCAACTTCAAACATACAAACCATAAGCCGAATTTGGGCACTTCAGGCCTCTTTTAAACTCATAATTACAACAAACAATTTCAATAACAATTACATAATTATTCAAGTTCCATGATACTGCAGAATCGAATCAAACATAACAATTCAATACATTAGTGAGTGCAGAGACTCTCCTAACCTAACTCGACCCACCTAAAGACTTCAAACACCTCCGCCTAGCCCGAAACTCCAAAGATCAAACCTGCACACTAAAAGAGTGGGGAGGGAGAGGGGTCAGTCTCTAGAAGACTGAGTGAGCAGGAGCGATACATATATATAAAACATGCACATGCAAGCCATAAATTCCGAGCAAGGTTTTGTTTGAATTTAGTTCCCAAAAAGGGCAAGAAAATAGATAAACAATGCTCGACTTTTACGACTAACTCATATTAAATTCATTACATTCATAAATCATACATAAATATAAGGCTCGGCGAGTGAGCGTGCACAATCTCCATCCAAACTCCGACCGTGTACGACAAATATCATTAATATATTGATTAAGCGATCATGCAATATATCATAATACACACAGACCATAAATCATGTCCTAAATATATTGTTTGGGCAATCCGATTCCCGGCCTTCCCGCACAGTGCCTATCAATCGATAATCAATCAGTCAATCATTTTCAATCATAATTAAGTTCCAACCTTCTTCCTCCGGGTTGGTGGTGGGTTTGCAAGGCCCGACCACCCGATCGTTGACCAAAAGGGGTTACATGACTCCCCAGATGGCACTCAGCTCCCTTTCCCCGCCAATCTCCTGACGAGGTCCGGTACCGCTGTTTAATAGTGGGACTAGTATATGGGATCCCCGTCAGCCCTTGCTTCCTCGGTTAGCCACATATACTAAGTCCCGGGGCCCGTGAACCTATCATATTTGCATAATCTCGCCAAAACATATCAATACATACATATGATACATATTATAAGAAATCATACCTTACCGTGTAACTCGGCATATGCTATATACGTACCTCTCCGTGTCATCCTAATCCATAGCTAGCATGAAGACACACGGTTTGGAGCATAGCCTCATTACAAAACCATTTTTCAAGCTTATATACGCTCCTACGTATAATTCAGAAGAATTTACTCGATAACTTCGTTTGAAAACCATATATATATATAATCATAAGGTTTTGGCCAAAGCTTTTCACATAAGGGTCGTAGGGTTTGTTACATAGCTAAAACGAAAACCACCCTCACCTGAACCGTGATGAAACAAGGATCGAGCACCAAGTGCCTGAACGATCAAAAGCTCTCCACCCTGGAGACCAACTGTACAAAAGACCACAAGACGTGTTCGTGAGACTCAAGACTCTTAATGAACCATATATGACGCACGACAATGAAGTGAATATGATATGAATGCATAAATGATCCTATTATATCAATAAAATGTTCATGTGCACGATTAAGAAATTTAGAACATATAATCAATTCATTCATTCATACGTTTCATTCAATTTCATAAGTTCATAAATTCATATAAATTTCATAAATTCATAACATTCATAATATTCATATTCATATTTAGGAATAAAATAAATAATTGGAACGTTCAATCAATAGTCGGTAGAATAAATACGCGAAATGGAAATCAATTAATTTCAAGAATTAAATTAAATAATATTCAAAATATATAATAATTATATGTATATAATGTAATATATATATAATATACTAAATATATAATATATAATAACATAAGTATATATATATAATATACATATATACACGTACACACACCCACCCATGCATGCATATATATTATGTATTAAATACATATATATATATATATATTACATTTGTATTACGCATGCATGCATAAATCATAAACAAAGCCATGCATGCACAATAACACACACAACATATAGATATATGTACATTACACACAGCAGATGAAGCAGCAAAAGCCATAGATTCAATTACAGCAACCATAGTACAAGGAAGGCGCAGCAGAAGTTCAAGCAAAACGGGGTGACACCCCCGTGTCACCCTCCAAGCCTGGACCGAGACACCCCCGTGTCTCGGTACAGAAAAACCAGCCCTCACAGCACCCCCGTGCCTCACCGGAAAAGCAACAACGACACCCCCGTGTCGCACAGCAGAATCCTCCCCTGTTTTTAACAGAAAAACGCAGCAGCAACTACAACTATGTACAAGCAAGAAAGGCAACAAAATTTATGCATGAAAAGCTGTAAGAACTCCTCTAGAATGATCCCATAAAGCCCCAAAATTAACAGCAAGAGGAGGAAGGAATTATGGCAGTTTTGACAGCAACTCCTGCGTGAAAAAAAAACAGAGCAATAAACGCGAAAACAGGGCAGGCTTGCATTCAATCCTTCTCCATCTATTTACTCAGTTACGGCCAACAAATGTGCAGCAGAACAACATGAATTCAACACTCAAATCAGTCCCAAACAAGCTCAAACAAGAGGAGAAGACATACGTGACCTTCAAGTGAAATTTCTCAAAAATGTCATAAATGATATATCATACATATCTCAACAACCACGAAATAAATGACCATAAATGATATGAGGAAGTCAAAACAATTAATCTCAGGCTTGGAATCAATCAAAACCATAGAGAATCGAAGAGGATCAAGTATTTGTCCAAAAACTCCATTTTTCGGATAACAGCCCAGGATTGATGAATCCATGCTCAAACTCGTGAATGAAAGGCTGAAAATGCTCAGAAATAAACATATAATACAACCCTTAACTTACCTTGATGATTGTTTGAAGTTTGGAGGAGATTTGAGCTCCAAAATCTCCAAAGCTTGAAGGGTTACGGATCTGGACTGTAGAGCAGTAGCTTTGGCTGATGTTTGGGGATTGTGTGAGGATTATCTTGGTTAGGGCTTGATATGTCATGCTAGGTGGTTGAGTTAGGGATCTAATGAATCAAACCATGGTTAGTTTGGTTAGGGTTTGGGTGAGATATGGTTCAATTTGTGCAGCAAGGTCAAGTTGAATGCCGTTTCGTTTTTCGGTTGGATTTCGGAGTTTCAAATGATTTAGAAAAAATATAAGGCTAAGTTTACTAAACTCGTATTTTCGTTACGAGTTCAGCGGAGTTGACGGAACTCGAATCCGAGTTCCCGAGCTCAAGATATTAAATTCGGAACCAAGGGTACGCTAAGTGCTCGTTAGCCCCGACTTGGATTCCAAAATTCAAATTAAATCCGTTAACAAATCAAATGAATTCGAAAATGTGAACCGAGCATAAATCATGTCCATAACACATATATTTACGACATATTACAAATTCGTGGCACTTCAATATCATTTCATACAAGAACGAAGCACAAAATAAACGAACAACCTCATACATGCACTTCATGCATAAATACATAAAATTTTCATGCATAAAATATTAATTCCCATGCAAATGAAATAAAAATTCATGCAGAAATCATCCCCATGCAAAAATTATAATTTCCCATGCAAAATAAATGAAATAAAATCCATGCATAACAATTCCCATGCATAAATATGATATTCATGCATAAATATATTATTCAACGTATGTATATATATATATATAAATAATTAATTAAACCATGATTAATTAACATAACATATAATTAGCATACTCATTAAATTAATAGTAATAAAATTAAACATATATATATATATATATATATATATATATATATATATATATATATATATATACGAAATATATATATATAAAATTTATAATATTAAGATAAGATAATATAATATAATATAATATAATAAACTAATAACAATTATAATAAAGTTAAATATAAAACACGTAAAAACAATTAATCACATAATTAAATAATTAAATTGCGCAATTTAGAAGCAAATAAGGCATATTAATAAAATTGAAAAACCGGGGCGTTACAATCTCTCCCCCTTAAAAGAATCCGTCCTCGGATTCAAAACACGCTTGAAATCAAACAATGAGAGATTCCCCGTCTCTCGCAAACAACAAGGAGAGAGCCCCGTCTCTCGAGCAACAATGAGAGAACCCCGTCTCTCGCAACAAAGAGAGTACCCCGTCTCTCAAACAAAAATAAGAGAAGCCCCGTCTCTTAGAAACAATGAGAGCACCCCGTCTTTCAACCGAAAATAAAGCAAGGAAGTCTCCAATACTCCCAAGCAACACACGCAAAACCAAATTCAAAATCACACAAGCCATCTCAAGGCAAATAACAGATATCAAACACGTTAATCATCAATTACTTCACGTAATTTAACTTGGTAAGAAAACAAGGCACATAACAAAGAAATTATTAAATTGAATTTGCATGAATGTATGCTTCATGAATGCTGTAAATACCGTTCACCGTAGTCACGAAGTCTTTTAAAATTGTGAGTTGTCGTGGTTCAGTGTATCATCTGTCCCGAAGATGGATTCAGTGCTCAGTTTGTCTTTAACCTCTTCAGGATACCCCGATGAAACCATTAATGAATCTCTTAGGGATTATACTCTTAGATCCCTTCTGCCTGGTACCGCTCCCAGTCTCCACTATTCCTCTTAATCCTCATTCAGCCAACTCTTCTTAATTAACCAAATTTGACTTCTCGAATACCCTTAGACCATCCGTATTGAAGTTAGATCCAAAGCTACTATCTTACCCATATCAGAGCTTGAAATACCCTCGAGGATAACTACTCCTGACAACTCTGACGATTCAATCCCAACCTTGAGGTATTCTTCATTAGGATCTACCTTAACACGAATCCTTTTCTATCTTCCGTTCATATTATCCATTCATTCCTTTTAACCCTTTTAAGGTTGTATTCTGTATCTGACCCTACATCTCTTGGATCAAAGACAGAATGTTCTTGATGCGTTTTGGAGTTTGATGTAAATCCTCCAATGATCATCTTTTCTGGTTTGGTTCCTTCTTAATTTCCTTCCGAAGTATCGTGGGACTAACCGAGGACTTGATAATACTGTCATTATTGAACCCCCTTTTTACTCTATTGATTTACTCTTGATTGCCCTCCTTCCATTCTATGCTAGCTTGATTCAATTCTTTCTCTCCCGTCAATTCTGACTTAGGGTTCACAGAAGCTCCCTTATAATCTGTTATCCCCAGATCCATATTCTATACATAGGAATATTCTCCAAGCCATTTCCGTTATCCCTAGTGAGGGACTCCAACCCGAATTTAATAACTTAGTTCTCCTCTTAACAACTTAACCATTCAAGCCGTCTTAGTTATCTCTGATCACCACTACTGGGACTCCCAGGGCTTCCTTAATTTGCAATTTCATTATTCTCACTAAAATATTTCTTCGAGCACCCTTTCAATCGTCAATTTGTTCCTCGGTCGTGCTCTCCCCCTTAAATTTCTGTTGTCCCGGGTTGAACTCCATCGATTCTTCTCTTATCCAAACTCTTGATGAGTAAATCCCATTAGGTGGAGTTTTACTGACGTAGAAATCAAAGATGTGGCCTTTCAACTCCTTCCCTAGTTCTCTTGATGTCCGAAACTCCTTTCTTAATCTTGTCCGGAACTCTAGTCTCACTTCTCCTTCTGAATTCTTGTTTTCGTTAACCTATCACTTAATAGAAGTTCTTATTTCCCAAATTCACCTTTCTTCTAATGTCATCCTATTATTTCTCCTCCTCCATAACTCAGATGCAGCTCGGTTGAACTGATACTTGATAATTGAGGCGAAAGGACTTCCTATCAAGTAAACACTAAAATGCATGTTGGGTTAAAATGACAATGCATGGGTCACGTTTACATCAAGCAATTATACAACACATTAGCGCAACGAAACCAATTAGAAATGCACGGATAAACATAAAGTCAAGAGAATAAATAACTAATGTAAAATATGATGCACGTGCTATGAATGCTTTGGAACCTGTCGCCGATATGGGAAGTTATTAGCTCGGTAACTCTCCTCGTTCTTCCGATCCCAAGGTCACTTGACCTGGTGATTATTCCTTGCCTTTCCCACGGTCTTCAAGTTTTCCATGAGTCTTTTGGCATCACTTGTATCTTCCACTATCCGAGGTTGCAATTTCTTAATCCTTAATTCTTCCACGTCCACTGAGTTAGTATCCAAACTTCTCCTCGAAATTCGACCTTTACTTCTAATCGTCACCTCAATCCAGAATTTCGCGTTTATCTTTTGTGGGTTCAATTCACCTCCAATTGTTTATACTTGACCGCATGATTTCCTTTCTTTCCCGTTTCATTTGTTGCTCCATATCTTCCAATTTAACCTCACAACATGACAATTCAACTGGGATTTGGGAAAATGAACTCAAATCCGGTTCTCCATATCGCCACCTTCCCTCTATTTGCGTTTACCCAAATGCTTATCTTCTAGAACCCGACTTCTAATCACTAGGTTTAATCATAGATCCTTCTTGTTGACCCCAGATACACAGCTCCTACCGAACCCATTTTATCTTAGTCTCTCCTAATTATTGAGACCTCTTGAACGATCCAATCCGGGATCAAAACATCTTCAAGGTTCGTTCACCTCATCCTTTAGGTTGAAAGATCTTATTGAATCCAATTAATGCACTTCAGGTAGTGGATCCACATAAGTTGTTCTTTTGAGTCACAACCATCCCTTGATTAACCCCTATTCCTATACCACCAAATGTTCCTCTGCCATCGCATCGCCAAGGTCGAACCTCCCATTCTAAATCCTAACCGTTAATTGCAACTCAGTCTGTAATGCCACGCAACTAGCATTCTCCACATTCCTCCTCAGGCATCCTCCCTATCTTCTATGCCTCCGAAGGAATTTGCAATAGATTGTTGTGATCATAAAATTTGGCCGTGGTTTGATATCATCTTTATAACCTGGAAACCATAACTCATTTCAAGAATGGATGCATGCGATTAGTGCATGCTCATGGCACATATTCAATACGAAAGACAAGAATTCATATAAAATGCAACAAGTAATTCAACGAAATTCTTAAGGAAACCAAATTCCATATTCAAGATCGATGCAATGCACATAATATCACATAGTCCCTATGCCGTTCGACTTAAACTGACTCCGACACGACTCAAGAACACCGGTTTTGCAACCGGGCTCTGATACCACTTAAAGATGTAGCACCCCGCACGTGAGGCACCACATCCCCCGTACTAAGGCTCAACACGAGCACCCCGGATTCACTTGGCGAGCACACAATGTCATAATTGGCTGCAATGTACCGATTAGTAAATAATCCCTATGGCATGCGACCTAGACTTGACACGACACTAGAACCTAGGTTTTGCAACCGGGCTCTGATACCACTTCAGATGTAGCACCCCGGACACGTGGAGGTGCCACACCCCCGCACTATAGGTCAATCCACATATGAAATGGGTGGTCCATACATGAATCAACCTATAGCGAACGGGTAACAATGTAAATAAAGTGTCAGGCTAAATGAAATTCATTTATACATGCGATAGATTCAAATGGAAACATGCTATACTATCGATCATTTATCCGGTAATGTATGCTTGTATTTTACATATCAATACGTTATCATCTCCTAAATACATAATAAGTAACATTAACAATAATTTCTTTGAAATGATAAATAAATAAATAAATAAATAAATGCACCGTACGGCCTTGAATGCAACGGCTTGACTTAGCTCGATTCCCGCCTAGAATGTACCTGCAAGAACACGACATGTATATGGATTTTATAAATACCTCCATCACTCCAATGATTCTCATCACCCCGTATCCACCCCGTCACTCCAATACACCCAATCACTCCAATCCTCCTTCACTCCAAACCCTCCATCACTCCAATATCTACATCACTCCAGTCACGATAACATGTTAATCACGATGATGGTGGGTTTGCAAGGCCCTATCCATCCATGCTACGCACGTCGGGAATATGGTTCCCACGTGCGGGATTCCTTCCTCCACCTATTGGTGGGTTCAGGGGTCATCCCGGTTTCATGCTACGCACGTTAAGAGTATGAATCTCACGTGCGGGATTCCTTCCTCCACCTATTGGTGGGTTCAGGGGTCATCCCGGTTTCATGCTACGCACGTCAAGAGTATGAATCTCACGTGCGGGATTCCTTCCTCCACCTATTGGTGGATTCAGGGGTCATCCCGGTTTTGGCATTAATCACATTTCAAGCATTGCTTTGCATGAACATGTTACCTATCAAACTACACGCATTGCTTTGCATGAGCTTGATTTGATTGTTATCCATTGCACGACTCGATCTGGTATGCGCATTGCTTTGCACGATCAAGACCTGCTTGCTATATATGCTTGAGAAAGTGGAAATGATTAGTAATAAACAGGTATTCCTATACCTATTTGGTCTTAACTTCATGAGATGAGAAATCGTGTGAAGAACAATGTAGCATGATATAATCATCTTATTGCATGTTATTAATCTTATAATATCATATTTGGGTCATTTAAATAATTAAAGAAGGAATTGGAATTGTTACCTTTGTGCAGAATGTTTCTGCACTTCCAGGGGTATGGGAACGGCCGTTCCAGGTTTTAGTGTAAAATGGGAAGGGCCGTTCCCCAGTCCCGAAGTTGCTCCCGAGGATGGGAACGGCCGTTCCCGTCCATGCGACAAAGTGGGAACGGTCGTTCCCCTCCTCGCCGCCTGCATAATTATTCAAATAATGGGAACGGCCGTTCCCCAATTACAAAGGGAACGGAAGGGCCGTTCCCGTTTTACAGAAGATGCAGAAACAGAGGATGAGGCAGGGGAGTTCACGAACCAACATCAAAGCTCACCAAAACTCATGTAATTCAAGTCTAGCAATTGTAATTCATGAAGTGGAACACATATACATGCCTTAGATGCAATAACAACCGATTGAAACCCCCAAATCATGCTTTAATCCCCATAATCACCAATTTTCTCCAAAGAAGAACTCATGCAATATTTCCATAAATCTCAAGATTTATGCATGAAATTCAAGTCTAAAGCTTATAATCATAATTCTAACATCATATAAGCAAGTTATTTCAAGGAAATCATAACCCTAGCTTCATAAATTGTTATCAAGAAATCATATAAATGATCATATATACCTTGAGATGAAATAAATGGAAGAAGATGATGGGTATGAATGCTTGAGCTTGAATTCATGAAGTTTCCTAGCAAATTCTAGCTTGGAATTGATGATTTCCCAATTTCCTTTCCTTCTTGAATGAATACCGAGAGAGAGGATGATGATTGTTTTTGTTGGAATAAAAAATGAGGATGGAAGAAGAATGAAGAAGCATGTATCGTGATATATTTGGGGAAATATGCATTATTTATGATTTAATCCTCAATTTCCATAAGTTATGCAATTGAGTACCCCAAGTTTGGAAAAGATCATTTTAGTCCCCTAACAATTTCATGCAATTCGGTCCTTTATTTTACTTAAATGAGCAATTAAGGACAATTATGAAATTAAAGTATGTTTGGCAATTAATTCATATAACAATGAGTCCAATTCATGCCGTAATGCTTAAATTGATAAATATTTCATGTGACCATATTGAAACATAATTTACACAATTTATCATAAACGTAAGAATTAAATAAACAATGAATTAAAATAATTCTAGTCGTGCGTACCTGAAAAGCCGGAAATTGGGGCGTTACATATGGTGAATGCCATATTTGAGAAAAAGACTGATTTCTGTATTAACTTGAATGAATGTAATTACACGGTATAAACACTACATAAATACAGCACCTATATGCTAAGTAAGGAAATAGAATAATCACACACTAATCACGGGATATACAAATATTTAGTTTCCATGTTTACACTCCCCCTCAAGTTGTATCGTCGGATCTCTGACGTGCAACTTGCTTAGAACATCCCCAAATCCCAACGAACTAAACTTGACCCCTGTTCCATTAAATGTGTCTTTGTATGGGGTGCTATCATCCTTCCACCAGGCGTATGTATACCACCATGGATTGTGACTTTGTTGAAATCGAGTTTTTCTTTGCCACCCCACTCAGTGGTCAGGGGGAGAACCGACCGCGGGATCCACTAAGCGGGATACCAGCTCATTCTTGGCCAGACGTTGTCCTAACAGAGCAAGTAGGCGGGACCGCCGAGCCGCTATCTCTCACAGTACGGCCCCTCACTACTTCCACATCGCCCAGTACCCCGGCGAATAGTCCTAAGGTAATTAGTAGTCAGTTGTTTGATAGTTCCAGTTCTGTTGTACCTTTTGTTATTCCACATAGTCCTAACAGTGCAGGGGACAGTGAGGAACATGGGGAGAATGACTTACAGGGAAACAAACAGAAGGAGACAGAGAAATATGTACTACCTCCGAGATCCAACAGGGGTAGATATGAACTGGAACATACAGGTCGGATACCAAGATACCCTGTGGCTAATCTGGCCATGGGTAATCTAGCTACACAGGCACAGGCATATATGACAGCGGTCTACTCGGAAACGGTCCCGAATAGAGTAGAAGAGGCTCTCAAAGAGGATACGTCGGTCTAAGCTATGAAGGTGGAGATGAAAGCTCTGAAGAAGAATGAAATTTGGGAAATGTGTATGCTTCCTCCAGGAAAAAAAGCAGTGGGCTGCCGGTGGGTCTTTACCATAAAGCACCGGGTAGACGGGAGGTAGGGTTAAGATGGAGAGAACACTAACATGTTTTGCTAGGCACTGTAGTGGAGTACCAAGGTTGAGAGACTTTGTGGGAAGTCGATTCACTAAGTAAACCGAGGTGGCAACAGCCTCGGGCCACATAGACTTAGGGCAATGGGACTCAATGAGAAGAGACCGGGACATCTCAAGGAGCTGGCGGTTTTTTCGTTCTGCTACCCCGTTTTGCTGAGGGGTATGGGGACATGAGGTTTGGTGGATGAGCCCATTATTTTGACAAAATTGTTTCATTGTGGAATTGACATAATCCCCCCCAATTATTAGATCTGAGTATCTTAACCTGAGAATTATACTGTGTACGAACCATTTGAAAGAACTCTATAAATTTAGCAGGGACATCTGACTTATTTTTTAAGAAATAAACCCAAGTCATTCTCGAATAATCATCAATGAATAAAACAAAATACTTAAAGTCATGACCCAAACCAATATCCGGGGAAGGCCCCCATACATCAAAGTGCAATAGAGAAAAAACTGTACTAGCCCGTGAACTGGAAATAGGAAAAGGCTGTCTATGGCTCTTAGCAAGAATACAAGTCTCACAAGAGAATTTATTATTTTCTGAAAATAACTGGGGAAATAACAATTGAAGGTACCCTTGGGATGGATGACCCAAACGGCGGTGCCACAACCATTGTTGGCGATTCACTGTCCCGTGAGCAAGCGCTGCGATTCCCTGTTGAGCCACCTCATCGACGTAATACAACCCCCCACTCTCAGTACCATGCCCAATCGCTTTCCCCGACTAAATATCCTGTAACAAACAAAAATCGGGAAACATGAGCACGATACAGTTTAACTCTTTAGTGACGTGACTAATAGAAAGCAATTTACCAGATAGACTAGGAACATAGAGACAATTCTGTAATTTTAAAGTGGGGGATAGTGAGATATTTCCAGCTCCAAGAACCAGAATGAGGTTCCCATTTGCAGTCTGTATCGAGCTCCTTTTTGGGGTAGTAAGATTATCTAAGTCAGAACGATCATGAGTCATGGTGTCCGTGGCACCACAATCGAAAATCCACCGAGAAGACCTGCACCCGGAGGCAACAAACGCCGAACCGAGTTCCCTAATTTTAGAGTTAGGGTGTACACTGCACTTTTCTTGATTAGAGGGATCAAACTGAATACAATTATAGAAAGGAGGGGTTGAACTGAAATTATAAGAAAGAGATGAGGTGGAGGGGTAAAAGGGACAAATCCCCTCACCCATTCTCATACCTAACGTAGCATTCTGTTTCTGTTTCTCCCTATCCGCCGCTACAACAAGAGCAACACCTCTTTTCTCACTCTCGGCCGTGAGGTCTTCTTCTCCGGCATTCCCACCATCGGCCAATGCGGCGGCACCGTGCCCGACGGTCTCACGCCGTTTGCTGCGCCACCCATCGGGAAATCCGATGATTTCGTAGCAACCCTCGATGCTATGCCCCATTCTTCTACATTTGCTGCACTGGACCGCTGTTTTAATCCCACCGTCGTTCTGGGATGAAGAATCCGGCGCCTTTCTCGGTGGGCCTGACTGGAACCGAGTGGCGGACCCCTGTACTCTCCCTCTCTCGTATTTTGACGGGTTTTGGGCGATTAACCCAGCCCCAATCCCTGAGGCATTCGCCGATGATGGGCCTCCGTCGCCGCTATTTTCCAGTCCTATGATGCCTCGCTGGACCCCTTCTCTCTTGATAATGGCGTAAGCCTTTTCAACGGAGGACAGAGGTTGTTCCTTGAGGATGTCCCTTCGCTCTGGATCGAATTTATCATCAATTCCCGCAAGGAATTGAAACAGTCATGTCTCTGATCTCAACCTGTTGAATGTGGCTATGTCCTCTTCGTGAAGCATTGGGTTTGGTTGTCTAATATCGATCTCTCGCCAGATCCGTCGGATGTTACTGTAGTATTGCTCAATTGATTCTGTCCCTTATTTCAAATTATTGGCTCTCACTGTTAAATCATAAATTTGCAGGCCATGACCTCCTTGGCTGTAGGTGGCGTGTAACCCCTCCCACAACGCCTTTGCTGATGGGTATTCGGCGTAGTAGGTTATGAGTTCCAGTTCCATATTTTCCAGGAGCCATGAACAGACGATAAGGTCGTCTTGTTCCCACTTATGGTATCCTGGATGATCTGCTGCTGGTGGTTTCGGAATACCCGTGAGATGGCTAAGTTTACCTCTTCCCCCTACTGCTAGTTTTATCAAACGTGCCCAAAGTGTGAAATTGAATTGGTTGAGTTTGATGCTAATAGACACTGATTGTGGTGTAGGGTTCTGAGTACGTACGGGTTAAGGCTGCATATTCTGTAAAAGGGTGGCTAATTGGGTGGCTAAGGAATCGGGCTGTGATTCCTTGGTTGTGCCGGAGTGACTGCTGATACCACTGTCTTCGGCCATGGCTGAGAAAAGGTACTGGGTAGGTGATGAGTAAGAACACCGAATCACTGATCGATCGGATTCCGCTCTGATACCATGTTATCTATGGTGAACGCCATATTTGAGAAAAAGACTAATTTCTGTATTAACTTGAATGAATGTAATTACACGGTATAAACACTACATAAATACAGCACCTATATGCTAAGTAAGGAAATAGAATAATCACACACTAATCACGGGATATACAAATATTTAGTTTCCATGTTTACATTCTTCCCTCTATCACATACATTTCGATAGGGCTTCTTGTTAGTTGTTCAAGTGAATCGGCGACGGAAATTGGCGCCGAAAACTCTCTCCGACGAATTCGAGGGCCGAGTTTCCATTCCCGTGCTTTCTAAGCTCAGGCAACTTCGATCTTTTTCTCTATTTCTTAGGGTTGATTCTACATTTTGTGGTTCTCTCCTTTTTTTTTTTTTTTTTTCTGCTTTGTTTTGTATAAATTCATGACTTGCTCAAACGAAGAAGGTGACCCTAATGCACCCGTGCGTCTCTTGGGCGGTATGATATCCATGGGTATGATGGTGCATCTTATAATAGAGTGAGATGGTAAATGTGGTCGTTTTGATTTTGTCATCAAACTGTTTGATGATATGCCTGAAAGATTGGGCCTTCCCATTAATTCTCAACAAAAATGGAAGCTCTGGGTTTTCAGTTCTCACCCATCAAAGCTATAAATCTCGCCCAGCGGCCAAGAAGATGTAACTATTTTTGGCCTCAGGTCCTGTGCCAATTGGAGGCCCGTCTTTCTTGAATCTCAAAATTCGCCAAAAGGTAAAGAAAGATTTAATCTTTTTTGGTTTGAGTTTTGTTTTTGCTTGATTATGCATCTTGAATGATATTTCTAAAATGGGTTTTTGTTGTTCCCTGTTCTTTCTCGTGGAATTTGGTGTTAATTAGTGCAGGGGTGGCATAAGAATGCAAGTAGTTGAAGAAGAGTACGAGGTGAAGCAAATAAGAGATATGGTTGCTGCTAAAAACTAAAAAGAGATGGGAGGCTCTGGTAATTTTATTTTTTATTCTAATTTGTTTGATTATTCTAGTGTTCTATATAAATTCACAGAAATCATGAATTTTAATCACAGTTTAGTCCCATTAACACTATTATAAATGTGGTAGTATATTAGTACAGAAAAATTAAGTTTAGTTTATATTTGAGTTAGCTATTATACATTTAGCTCGCTTTTACTAGATTGCTGCTTATTATTTGTGTTGTAATAAAATGTGTATTGATTACAATATTGAAACATATATTCTCTAATTTAGGTCATGGATGGAAAAGTTAAAGTTTTAACTCCAAGAGAAGTTGAATATGCCATTTAACATGGGTTTTCTTCGATTTTGTTGTGAAGGCATGGGTCAAAGGTTCTACATGGGTTCCAATATTTGAGGTTGATGATTCAGTTGATGCTGGAACTATTTCGACAAAGGTTCTACATGGGTTCCAATCAAATTTGCTAAATTCGCTCTGCAATTTGTATTAGTTTGTATAATTTATGAACAATCTATTTAATTATTAAGTTTGTTGAACTGGAATGATCCTTGTTATGTGTATTACATACTTGTTTTTCCTACATTTGTGCTGCTTGGTATTTGTTGGAAAGGAATGGTCCTAGTTATACTGGAATGGTATTTGTTGGACTGGAATGATCCTTTTTTCATACTGCATATCTCCAGATTTTATACTACATATCGCCAATTAAATACATCAATTGTACTTTTTTATACCACATTTCACCAAATTTGTACTACGTGAAAAAAGTTTTATAATTCCACCTCTTGGGATCTATAAAAGCAAATCCTTACTTTTTACGTTTGTATACTACATATCAGCAACTAAATATATCTGTGTATTTAGTTTGTTTGAATTGGAATGATCCTTGTTATCTGTATTGCATACTTGATTTTCCTATATTAGTGTTGCCTTTTGTTTGTCCGGAGTTGATACCTTATAGTTAGGTTAATGTACTCTATTACTGCTTCTGTATACTATATATTGGTAATTTTGTACTACATGAAAAAGGTTTTCAAGATTTTATACTACATATTGATAATTAAATACCTTAATTAAGCTTCTTTATACCACATATCACCAAATTTGTACTATATGAAAAGGGTTGTATAATTCCACGTCTCTTGGTCAATATAAGCGAATCCTTAGTTTTCACGATTTTATACTACATATTGGTAATTAAATACTTTAATTTTGCTAATTTATACCACATATCGCTAAATTTGTACTAAATGAAAAAAGTTGTGTTATTCCAACTCATGGGGGTGAAAAAAGCGAATCCATACTTTTCAGGATTTTATACGACATATGGACAATTAAATACCTGATTTCCATTTTCTTATACTACATATCGCCAAATTTATACTACATGAAGAAAAGTTGTAATTCCAACTAATGGGGGTGAAAAAAGCGAATCCATACTTTTCAGGATTTTATACAACATATGGACAATTAAATACCTGATTTCCGTTTTCTTATACTTCATATCGCCAAATTTATACTACATGAAGAAAGTTGTTTGAAAGCACCAAAGGATACGTATAAATACTGAATTGGTACAAATGATATGTTGTGTGATACTATACTAAGTGATACAATTATCAATATACCAAATGAGAATGATCAATACAATATTCTGTGACATTATAGTAAATGATACATGCTAAAGGATCAAATATGTTGTGTGACAATGTACCAATTGCATACAAAAATGTTATTATGTGATCATATACTACAAAAATGATCAATAATAGGTTTGAAAGTTGTGTAATTCCAACTCATGGGGGTGAAAAAAGCGAATCCATACTTTTCAAGATTTTATACGACATATGGATAATTAAATACCTGATTTCCGTTTTCTTATACTTCATATCGCCAAATTTATACTACATGAAGAAAGTTGTTTGAAAGCAATATACCAAATGAGAATGATCAATATAATATTCTGTGACATTATAGTAAATGATACATGCTAAAGGATCAAATATGTTGTGTGATAATGTACCAATTACATATAAAAATGCTATTATGTGGTCATATACTACCAAAATGTTATTATGTGATCATATACTACAAAAATGATCGATAATAGGTTTGAAAGTTGTGTAATTCAACTCATGGGGCTGAAAAAAGCGAATACATACTTTTCAGGATTTTACACGACATATGGACAATTAAATACCTGATTTTCGTTTTATTATACTACATATCGCCAAATTTATACTATATGAAGAAAGTTGTGTAATTCAAACTCATGGGGGTGATAAAAGTGAACCTGATACTTTTCAGGATTTTCTACGACATATGGGCAATTAGATACATCATTTTCGATTTCTTATACTACATGTCGTCAAATTTATACTACATGAAGAAAGTTAAGTAATTCCAACTCGGGGGGTGAAAAAAGCGAATCCATATTTTTTAGGATTTTATATGATATATGGACAATTAAATACCTGATTTTCGTTTTCCTACATATCGCCAACTTTACACTGGGATATAAATACGGTATTACAACGTTTTTATACTACATTACGTGAGTTCAATACTACAACAGTGTTATCATTATACTAGATTATAGTCCCAACATACCATATTTCCATGAATCAATACCTCATAATGGGATATAAATATGGTATTACAACATTTTTATACTACATTACGTGAGTTCAATACTACAACAGTGTTATCAATATACTAGATTATTGTCCCAACATACCAGATTTTCATGAATCAATACCTCATAATGGGATATAAATATGGTATTACAACATTTTTATACTACATTACGTGAGTTCAATAGTACAACAATGTTATCAACATACTATATTATTGTCCCAACATACCAGATTTCCATGAATCAATACCTCATAGTGGGACATAAATACGGTATTACAATGTTTTTATACTACATAACGTGAGTTCAATACTACAATAGTGTTATCAACATACTAAATTATTGTTCCTATATACCAGATTTCCATGAATCATTACCTCATACTGGGATATAAATACAGTATTACAATGATTTTATACTACATTACGTGAGTTCAAAATTACAACAGTGTTATCAACATACTAGATTTCCAAGAATTAGTATCTCATTATGGGATATAAATACAACCATAATATCCAGCCATATCCATACTATCAACAACTACTACAAAAAATTTAAACTTACATATCCAACCATTCACCGTAATATCAGTAATGTGATATCAATACCACAATATTACATTGTAGTACTACAAAATGTGATATGAATACCATAAAGTTCAAGGGCAAACAACAAAAATACAATCCTTTACAACAACAGATCAAAAACAGACCAAATATCCACTTACCAATAACAGACCAAATACCCAACAACATATCTACCGTCTCGCCGTTCTGAAAATCTGCTTGCATTTGCATGAGAGACTTGGAAAACGCAGTTTGAGCTGTAACATGAGCTAGCGCTTGCTAATGGGACATCTCGAAAGGGCTCTGCATGTAATTTAACAAACTTTTAAATTCTTTCAATCACTAAGCTTCCAAAAGTGCTTCTACACTCAGAAAATAGCCCAAAAAGTTCTGCAACAGCTCATTAATTTTTGCTTAGAAATGGAATTAGGACACTGAATCCAAATGAGATTCTTTCTTGTTCCAATCCCAAGTCCTCAATTTCTTGAAATTAAAATTTGGGGATTTCTCCAATTCCATAAATCCCACATCTTTGATTCATAAAGCAAAACAAAATAGAGTCAAATAATCGATTCAATTTCATAAAGATTTCATCCTTTTCCGATCTCATGATCTATAATCTCCTAAACTCCATGAATCCAATTCCAAAACCCAATTCTCCACAAAACTCAACAATTAAGTGAGCAAAAATTACTTGAAGTGGTGACAAAAACTCAAGCTCAGCCATTCTGCCAAAGATAACATCACAAGATTAATAACAATTTCGTGTACAAAAAAGAAGTAATAGCGTATCTAAACACAGAAATATCGTATTTGAGTAGAAGATGGAAAAAAAAATGCTAGGGCTTTTAAATTCAAACAACCCACAAACAAATAAGGTCATTTCGATTCAAGGAACATCCAAAGAAGTCAGGGATTTCAATTCAATCAACTAAATGACAATTTCGTGTACAAAAATGGTGTAATGACGTATCTAAAAACTGAAATATCGTATTCAAGCAGAATATGAGAAAAAAAGGCTAGGCTTTTAGATTCAAACAACCTACACACAAATTTAGGGATTTCAGTTCAATCAACACCCAACCAAAGCAGGACATTTAAATTCAATCAACACCCAACCAATTTCGTGTAAAAAAATGGGTAATAGCATAACTAAGACTTGATATTTCGTATTGGAATAAAGAGGGAAAAAAAAGGTAAAAAATTTAGGAAAATACCTGAATCGGCGTCCTCGTCGTCGTCCTCATCAGCGGCGGAAATCCCTAACCGGCAGAAACACCTATCGGAGGAAACCCTTGAGCGGCGAAAACCCTAATCGCCGAAAACTCCCTCAACGACGACAATCTCTCCCAATCCCCAGTCTTCAGCGTCGAAAACCCACTTTTCTGGCACCCACTCACCGTCTCACCGTGATGTGTTTCGATTTTTGCTGAGAAAACTCACACCTTTCTCTCTAGAAACTCATCGGTTGCTTTTTGATTTCAGAAAAATGAAATGGTTGGGACAAGAGAGGAAAAAAATGTTATGTGCAGGGACAATTCGGTAAATTCGCACAAAATGGGTAGTGAAGTAAAATTAGGAAACTCATCTAGGGAGTTAGTATGGACAATTTTTGGAGTGGGGAGGTAAGTAAAAATTGAGTCCCCCTCCGGGGATTTAAACCATATTTCCCGTTTTATTATTTATAAACTCCACTGTTTTGAAATAAATTAGGCCCAAACATAAAAAATTTCAATTTTGATTCTAAATGTTGTTAACTCCGTTAATCTCAATATTTTTAGGGGAAACTTCACAGCTATAATGTACAGATACAGATACGGCGATACGACACGGACACGACGATACGTATTTTTTTAAAAATTTAGGACACGACACGGCTATATTATATATAAATAAATATATTTTATATTTGTTAATTATTTAAAATGAGATATTTATAAGAGTATTTAATATTATAATTTTAAATAAAATACATTCATATCCAATTCAACATTTAAAATTATTATAAATAACATTAATACATAAATTTGTGTATCTTGATATTATGAGAAAAATTCAAAACAAAAATAAAAAATAAATTTAAATTAATATAATATATATTTTAATAATTATACAATCATTTTTTAGTAAAAAAAATTAAAATCCTCAAATTTAAAAAAAATAAAAAATTTGATTTTTTTAATTTCCCGTGTCGGAGTTGTGTCCCCAACGTGTCCATATATAATATATATTTTAATAATTTATACAATCATTTTATGGTAAAAAAAATTAAAATCCTCAAATTAAAAAAAAATAAAAAATTTGATTTTGTTAATTTCCCATATCGGATCCGTGACGGAGTTGTGTCCCCAATGTGTCCATCTTTTTTTTAAAATTTTTGGACACTTTTTGTTGTGTTGGTGTCATGTCAGAGCCGTGTCCATGTCCGACACGTATTTGACACTGCACGGCCAAAAAAATAAGCGTATCCGTGCTTCGCTGCTTCAGAGATGTGTGACCATTTTGGAGTATTTCCACCTTATATTACATTAGTAAGTGCACCAGCCTCTCAAACATATCTACCATCATTTTCTTTTCTAATTTAGCGCAACAAATGGGGGACAGGGTATTATGCAGGGGAAAATTCTTGCATGCACCGGTTGTGGGTCCCGGTGCATGCACCCATTAATTTTTTAATGGAAAAAAATTATTATTTTTTTATTTTTGAATTTTTTTTCTATTGTTTATATATTTTTTTAGAATAAAAAATTGGTGGGTGCATGCACCAGGACCCACACCCGGTGCTTGTAAGAATTTCCCTTAAGCAGGGGTGGGAGGAATGTGGTATGATCTTTACTTTGTGAGATGGCTACGTGTCGAGTTCGATGTTTCCAATCTCATTGAAAATCATCAACGTGTTATAATTGGAAACTCTATTTCCCTATGACGAAAGACTAATCATCTTATATAACACATTATAGTCTTGATAAGAACATCTTCTTATCATACTGACTAGAACTTTAATGACACGTGATTCTTGGTAGTTAAAGCCTTTTCCTATGAAACACATTTTATATAAAAATACTATCACACGTCATTAATTATTAAATTTGTAAAATACTCATAACTTGCTTTAATTTCAGTTTTATTAATCCAAAATATTTACAATATAATTGAATTTTCAGGGCATTTATCCCAACAATCTCCCACTTGCCCTAAATCCAATTGGCTATATATCTGAGGCCCATCTCTTCTATATGAGTGTCAAAACTCTTTTGCGCCAAAGTCTTAGTGGAGGGATCTGCCAGATTATTTACTGAGCCAATTTTCACCACTGCCACCTCTCCACGTTCTACATAATCACTTATAATGTGAAACTTTCTCTCGATGTGCTTCGCACGTTTATGACTTCGAGGTTCCTTGGAGTTGGCCACCGCTCCAGCACTGTCACAGTACAATGTGATCGGCGTAAGTCCGTCCTTGACGACTTCTAGATCCATTAGGAAATTTCGGAACCAATACGCTTCTTTGGCTGCTTCTGAAGCTGCCACGTATTCGGCTTCCATGGTGGAGTCAGCAATGCAAGTTTGCTTAATACTCCTCCAACTTACGGCTGCTCCTCCTAGAGTAAACACATATCCAGACGTCGAACGCCTAGAATCCAAATCAGATTGGAAATCCGAATCTGTGTACCCAATAGGAATGAGCTCATCACTGCGATAGACAAACATATCATCCCGAGTCCTTCTCAAGTACTTCAATATATGCTTTACAACTATCCAGTGTTGTGTTAGGAATAGTGCCCTAGAAAGCCGATTGTATATCCGCTTTGTGCTTTTCCTTATTGTAATCACAGACAATCTTTGAATGAAATAACGAATTGAGGCAACACTTCTTTATATGCTCTTGTTTGGTATGCGTTTACTTTAGCTGTGCATGTATGAGAACTCCCCTAATCCTGATGACTTTAGGACTCTACCATTTAGGTGAAATGGTTCATGGAACGAGCCCTATATCACATAAGTCATGATTAGTAAAATGCTCCAAGCCGATGAGTCCTACAGACAGTGGGAGTGTCAACCTGACTCCTCTAAGGCTTGCTTGTGGGATCACGCCCTTAAGAAGGACCACCTTGTTTCATGGAGGTGCAAAGTGTATAGTTGATACGTGCGTGATACATGAGGGTGCTTACTTTAATAAGTAAGTTCACTGAGGTGCCCCGTGTGAGAAGATTCCTAAATGGGAAAGGAAGTTTCTATTTCAGGAAATAGAAACTTCCAGATTAGAAAATATCTCACGAGTCATTGATGTGATTAATTGATCCTTAGACTTGAGGTTCCTTGTCACTTTATGAGTTAACTCTATAGTCTTAGGTATAAACTTTAAAGGGTGTCGCCTTAGACAATTGATTCAAGGCTTATGCTGGGGTTGCACAAGTGATTCATGAAAGTGAATGAGAATCAAGAAAGGACCTACACTTGCATTTGCAAGGTGATCTCTTATTGTGTAAGTCATTCATATGCCATATGGAGTCCTTGGCTAAGGCAGTAGATCAAGACATCAAGAAAAGGGTTTCTTGGATTGAGATCAAATGGATATGAAATGCACTTAGCTTTAAGACCGGATTATTAGGGTTCTGATTATTCCCTTGCCCTAGATCTTGGTTGAGAGATAGTAAGTAGGAGGATTGTATCTCACATGAATCAATGACTTAAAGGTTCTGTCGAATCCGAACATTCCAATTCAGCTAGGGGTTAAACACCTGTTGCTAGACTATGGTCGTTTAATCTGTAGACTGATTAATTAATTAGTGAATTAATTTATTAAGGTCACTGCTAATTGAATTGAGAACCTAGAGGGTCACACACAACAACTTGGTTACATGAGTTGAGGCTTTAAAATGATTAAACGAGTTAATTGGGCCAAGAGGGTTCCACACGTGTGAAGCCACACGTGTGGGTCACGTGAGTGACACTTGTCCTTGTGACACGTGTCACACACGTGAATATATATATATATATATATATATATATATATATATATATATATATATATATATATATATATATATATTAAATAATTAATTTATTAATTATTTAATAGACTTTGGTTTAATTTTGAATTAAAAGGAAAGTCTTATTTTGGAGAAAAAAATAATCTAGTTAATTAATTACGAATTAATTAATTAGATAAAATAAGTTATTTATTTTAAATAAATAAAGTATAAAATAGTTTGGATATTTTTAGCTCTTTTGAAAGTTGATTTGAATTAGAATTCAAAGTCAAAGTCAAAATTACTTGATGATCAAGTAATATTAGAGAGAGAGACCAAAATCCTAGCCCATTAAGGACTAGGAATTTCGGCACTCCCCATCTTATAAATAGGGGAGCTCGAGCTCCTGTAGGAGCTAATGGGCAATTCTTTTTGGTTCATGTGTTGAATACCTTCCTTTCTCCAAGATCAAATAAACCCTAGGTTAAGCCTAAACACTAACTAGAGAATAGCATCCTTACTAGTTAGATTGTGATCAAGTTGGTGGACTATCTCTAGAGAGCTTCAAGTTAGAAGTTTGAAGATTCGAGCTTTACCAAGGAGAGGGGATCAAGCCGCGAGAAGAGCGTTCTTGGGTGGCTTGAAACGCTTCAAGAAAGAATAAAAGAAAAGTAAGTTTTTCTATCTCTACGAATTTGGTTACACGATTGCGAGTTCAAGATCCTTTTGTTGGGAAAATTTTTTAAATTCCGCTGCTTTCTGATTCGTGTTTTCCAACAAGTGGTATCAGAGCCACCTCGTTAAATCGTGTTTCTGATTCGTCTCAATTATACTGAATTTGGTAGAAATTCTTAGGCTTGACGCGATTGAGTATTTGTAATTGTTTTAGAAAGCCTGAATTACGAAACTGTATTTTTTCCTGAAAGTTTCTGAAAATTGGTTTTTGCAAAATTTAATTTTTTGAAAACTATTTTAGATTTGAAACTGTATAAACTGTTTTTGGATTTCTTGGATTGGTTTTGCTTTTGAACGAAAACACGAAACAAAACCCGGATTACGACGAACACGCGAAACCCCGCGCGCGAAGGCGTCGCTCACGCGGGCTTCGCGCACCAGCCGCCCGCCTGCCCAGGCGCGTGCATGGGCAACGCCGCCCAGCACCCTCCCGCAACCACGCGGGAGGCCTTCCGGGCGCGCAGCCCGTCGTCGCCCGCACGAGGCCGGGAAGGGCTGCGCGCTGTGCGCGCCTGCATCGCGCACGGGCCCCGTTTTTCCTTCGTAATCCGTTTTCATATTTCGTGCAATCCAGTCCCAATTTTTATTTTAATTTTAAAATTTTATTTTTTAAATATTTATTTTAATTTTTGAATAAAACTTAAAATTGGGATTTTTAAGAAATTGAAATGGTTTATATTTTGGGAAAATACAATCTTTGATAAAATTATTAATTTTCAGAAATTAATTGGAATTTTATTTGTTTTGGTAATTTGGGATTTATTGAAAACTGTTATAAATAAGACTCGCATCAAGTCGTGTTTTAAGTCATTAAGACTTGAAACGGGAATTTTAATTTATTGGTTAAATTTAAATTCTCGCAAAAGCATGTTAGGTGATCATGGGTTTAGACTTATGTATGGTTTTAATTTATGCACATGGATGGTTTAAATTGGGGTTGGAGCCCTATAGTTGCGTTTTTCAATTGAGGTTGGAGCCTCACTTATGTGCGTACTGTTATGTGATTTATTATGTGGCTTTCCATATTACTGTTTTTGAGGCCGGGGTATGCCCCGTGTAATTGTCTAAGGCCAATATGAAGATTGAGCCTTATTACTTTATGTCATTTTTTTTTTATTGTAATTTGAGAGTAGAGATAGGTGGTGAGGTTTTATTTTCATTTTGGAGACAATGCACCCATGGAGTAAGATGGACCACATTCAAGTAACAAGGAGGACATAAGTGAAGACCCCTCAAAATGTTAGGGAGGGGAATCTCAATTGTTAAATGTAATAGAGATAGGGCTCGTATTTTGTTACCGCTTTCCCTTATGTGATTTAAACTGTTTATGTGGCATGTATGTTAGAACTTGTGATTGTGGAGTGGCTCCCACATATCACGCATAAGATAGGTAGAACCCATGATCATTACATGTTAGTATCATGCTAGGACATGTTATCTGTTTATGTGCTTGTTTGAAATGCATTTAAGTGTATTTGCATTAATCAAGACTAATAAAATTGGATAACATATATGTTGGTGAGGTCGAACCGGACAACTCTCCGGTTGATTCGAAAATTCCCATTAAATATTAAGCTAATTTCGAACAAATAGGTATTTGATTCAAGATGCAAATTTTGAATTAAATTCCTAGCATTCCATCAATAGGTTTTAAGTTTAGTAAGTGAAGCTAGTTATTATCCGCGAGTCGTGGGATAGCTAGTGGAGCTTATTAGTTCTTAGTTACCTAATTGATCATTTTAAATGGTCAATATTTCGTGATCAATTTTGGCAAGGGCGATGTCCGCGAGTCGTGGGTCGTTCGAACTAAGTTTTGGTCATGATCTTATGATTGATGGGTCTAGCTTAACGCCTAAGTAAATATGGATGTCGCATGAGTCGTGGGTCCATATTGAAAGATAGGTGATGCAAAAACAATTACTAAAGAGTTCTAAAGGTGTTAGAATTGGTAAGTTGTACCTACCTAGGGTTCTTACTTAGAATGTCCGCGAGTCATGGGTTTGAGGTAAAATGCCTAGGATCTTAGTACCCATTGGGAAACGTGTGTTGGAAAACACGAATCAGAAAGCAGCGAAATTTAAAAATTTTCCCAACAAAAGGATCTTGGACTCGCAATCATGTAACCAAATTCGTAGAGATAGAAAACTTACTTTTCTTTTATTCTTACTTGAAGCGTTTCAAGCCATCCAAGAACGCTCTTCTCGCGGCTTGATCCCCTCTCCTTGGTAAAGCTCGAATCTTCAAACTTCTAACTTGAAGCTCTCTAGAGATAGTCCACCAACTTGATCACAATCCAACTAGTAAGGATGCTAGTTCTCTAGTTAGTGTTTAGACTTAACCTAGGGTTTATTTGATCTTGGAGAAAGGAAGGTGTTCAACACATGAACCAAAAAGAATTGCCCATTCTCGAGCTCCCCTATTTATAAGATGGGGAGTGCCGAAATTCCTAGTCCTTAATGGGCTAGGATTTTGGTCTCTCTCTCTCCTATTACTTGATCATCAAGTAATTTTGACTTCGACTTTGAATTATAATTCAAATCAACTTTCAAGAGAGCTCAAAATATCCAAACTATTTTTGGATAATTTTATACTTTATTTATTTAAAATAAATAACTTATTTTTATCTAATTAATTAATTCATAATTAATTAACTAGATTATTTTCTCCAAAATAAGACTTTCTTTTTAATTCAAAATTAAACCAAAGTCTATTAAATAATTAACACATTTAATTATTTAATATATATATACAATATATATATTCACACGTGTGGGACACGTGTCACAAGGACACGTGCCACTCACGTGACCCACACGTGTGGTTTCACACGTGTGGAACCCTCTATGCCCGATTAACTCGTTTAATCATTTTTAAGCCTCAACTCATGTAACCAAGTTGTTGTGTGTGACCCTCTAGGTTCTCAATTCAATTAGCAGTGACCCTAATTAATTAATTCACTAATTAATTAATCAGTCCACAGATTAAACGACCATAGTCTATCAACAGGTGTTTAACCCCTAGCTGAATTGGAATGTTCGGATTCGACAGAACCTTTAAGTCATTGATTTATGTGAGATACAATCCTCCTACTTACTATCTCTCAACCAAGATCTAGGGCAAGGGAATAATCAGAACCCTAATAATCCGGTCTTAAAGCTAAGTGCATTTCGTCTCCATTTGATCTCAATCCAAGAAACCCTTTTCTTGATGTCTTGATCTACTGCCTTGGCCAAGGACTCCATATGGCATATGAATGACTTACACAATAAGAGATCACCTTGCAAATGCAAGTGTAGGTCCTTTCTTGATTCTCATTCACTTTCATGAATCACTTGTACAGCCCCAGCATAAGCCTTGAATCAGTTGTCTAAGGCGACACCCTTTAAAGCTTATACCTAAGACTACAGAGTTAACTCATAAAGTGACAAGGAACCTCAAGTCTTAAGGATCAATTAATCACATCAATGGCTCGTGAGAAATTTCCTAATCTGGAAGTTTCTATTTCCTGAAATAGAAACTTCCTTTCCCATTTAGGAATCTTCTCACACGGGGCACCTCAGTGAACTTACTTATTAAAGTAAGCACCCTCATGTATCACGCACGTATCAACTATAAACTTTGCACCTCCATGAAACAAGGTGGTCCTTCTTAAGGGCGTGATCACACAAGCAAGCCTTAGAGGAGTCAGGTGATACTCCCACTGTCTGTAGGACTCATCGGCTTGGAGTATTTTACTAATCATGACTTATATGATATAGGGCTCGTTTCATGAACCATTTCACCTAAATGGTAAAGTCCTAAAGTCATCAGGATTAGGGGAATTCTCATACATGCACAACTAAAGTAAACGCATACCAAACAAGAGCATATAAAGGAGTGTTGCCTCAATTCGTTATTTCATTCAAAGATTGTCTGTGATTACAATAAGGTAAAGCACAAAGCGGATATACAATCGGCTTTCTAGGGCACTATTCCTAACAACGTGTTCCTCTTAGATCTTTGGGAATTATAGATCTTTGAAAAACAGTGGGAGCTACATTAGATTAAAGACCTTATCTTTTGTATATCGTTATAATTCAGCATGCTCACTAGTTCTCTGTTTTACCATTTAGGTCGTAGATTCTGTGATTCTCTACGTGTTTTGAAATGGCAACCCAAAACCCTCTTGTATCGATCCTCGAGTCAAACAAGTTGACTGGTCCCAACTATTCTGATTGGCTGAGGAATCTAAAAATCATTTTAGATTCTGAGAAGAGAACTTATGTTCTCTTCGAAGGGGAGCCTAGTCCCGAAGGGGAGGCTCCCACTCGGGCCGAGAGGGAAGCGATTCAGAAGTGGAAGGATGATAATCTCCAAGGCCGTTGCCTTATGTTGGCTAACATGTCTCCGGACCTGCAAAGGCAACATGAGGCCATGGAATTCGCTTGGGAGATTTACGACCACTTAGAGCAACTTTACCGCCCTCATGAACGTGTTACAAGGTATAACACTTCAAAGGAATTGTTCCACTTGAGAATGAGGGAAGGTTCAAGTGTCCATGAATATGGACTCAAGTTTCTCGCCCTTACTGAGAAACTTGCTTCCATGGACATGCCACTGAAAGATGAGCTTTCAGTGGATTTGTTGCTAGCTTCGCTCCCACCATCATTCAACCCATTTGTCCTTAACTTCAACACGAATCATGCTGGTGCTCCTGTAATTGAGCTGATTAGTCAGCTTGTGACTGCTGAAAGCACGATCAAGAAGGACAATAAGGTTTTGATGGTGAATGCTCCATCTTCCTCTTCTGGGCCTTCTAAAGGTAAGGGCAAGAAAACCCAAAAGAAGAAGAAGAAACCCCTTAGGCCCACTGGTGGCATTTCGAAGGGGAAGGCCCAAAAGAAAAAGCGTGATCTGAAAGAGGATGTTTGCTTCCATTGTGGCAAAGCAGGACATTGGAGGAGAAACTGCCCAGAGTACAAGGCTACTCTAAAGAAAGGTATCTTTCTCGTTGAAGTAAATCTTTCTATTAATTCTAGTTCTTGGGTACTTGATACTGGTTGTGGAACTCATATCTGTAATGCTGTACAGATGCTAAGTGAAGTCCAACAACTCAAAGAAGGAGAATGTGTCTTGAAGATCGGCGATGGCTCAAACGTTGAAGCTCGAGCTTTAGGCACAATTAGATTAGATTTAGGTAGTTTTGAGTTAGTCTTAAATAAAGTCCTTTATGTACCGAGCATTATTCGTAATATAATTTCAGTTCCAATATTAGATTGTGAAGGTTATGAAACTTATATTAAGAATGGTAAATACTTTATCAAACGGAACAACTCTTCCGTTCACATCAGTACTCTTAGTAATGGACTTTATCTAACTCAGAATATCAATATTATGAATATACAACGAGAAATGAAGCGTAAGAGAGATGACAAAGTTTGAGCTCCCTTATGGCACGCTAGATTAGGACACATTTCCAAGAACAGAATTAGCAAGATAAACACTTTAGGATCATTCTCTGAAAATGATCTTAAGGAGTTAACTTCTTGCGAATCCTGTCTCAAAGGAAAAATGTCCAAAGTTCCTTTTAAAGGAACTGTGGAACGTGCCACTAAGGTTTTGGATTTGATCCATACTGATGTTTGTGGACCGCTTAGTGTAAGCACTAGAAACAATCATCAATATTTCATAACCTTTACTGATGACTTTAGTTGGTATGGTTATGTATACTTAATGAAGTATAAATCTAAAGTTTTTGAGAAATTCTTAGAATTTCAAAAGGAGTTTGAGAACCAAACTGGTCACAAGATCAAAGCACTTCGATCTGATCGAGGAGGCGAGTATCTTAGTGAAGAATTCCTTAATCATCTCAAAGATAATGGGATTATCTCTCAGTGGACTCCTCCGGGAACTCCTCAGCTTAATGGAGTTTCTGAGAGAAGGAATCGAACCTTACTTGATATGGTTCGTTCCATGATGAGTTTCACTGACTTACCACCTTCTTTCTGGGGTTATGCCCTAGAAAGTGCAGCAAAGATTTTGAATCTAGTTCCCTCTAAGTCAGTCCGTAAAACGCCCTATGAAATGTGGCATGGTAAAATCCCTAGCTATTCTTACTTAAGAATTTGGGATTGTCCTGCTTACGTGAAGAGGACAGTGGGAGATAAGTTAGAATCTCGTTCTAACTTATGCTACTTTGTAGGTTATCCTAAGGAATCCATAGGATACTACTTCTATGATCAATTTGAGCAAAAGGTGTTTGTTTCCAGAAATGCCACTTTTCTTGAGGAACCGTTCCTTAAAGAAAAGAAAGGCAAGATCATAGAATTAGAAGAAGTACAAAGTGATCCCACACCACCCACTGAAGAAACGTACCCTTCTGATCAACTATAACCAATCACGAATTTCGTTACACACGAAAATCCTCCTCTAAGGCGTTCTGAACGCACTCCTAGACAGCCGGAGAGATGGTATGGATTCTTCTATGAAATCTCTCAAAAGGATAGTGATCCTTCAACATATGAGGAGGCACTTTCAGATTCTGACTCTGAACAGTGGAAAGAAGCCATGAAATCCGAAATGGACTCCATGAACTCCAACCAAGTTTGGACCTTGGTAGATTTGCCTGATGGGGTCAAACCCATAGGTTGCAAATGGATCTTTAAGAGAAAGCTTGGAGTTGATGGAAGCATTGCAGCCTACAAAGCAAGACTGGTTGCAAAAGGATTCACTCAAAGACCCGGCGTGGACTTTGATGAAACCTTTTCACCAGTCGCAATGCAAAAGTCTATTCGGATCATGCTTGCCATTGCTGCGTATTATGACTACGAGATATGGCAAATGGATGTGAAAACTGCCTTTCTCAATGGTGACATTGATAAAGACATTTATATGGAGCAACCCATAGGTTTCACATTTAGTGGGAGTGTGCAAAAGGTTTGCAAACTCCAAAGATCAATCTATGGATTGAAACAGGCTTCTAGGAATTGGAACATTCGATTTGATGAATCAGTCAAAGCGTTTGGCTTCATTCAAATTTCGAATGAGTCCTGTGTGTATAGAAAGGAATTGGAGACCTCAGTGCAATTCTTAGTACTTTATGTTGATGACATCCTTCTTATTGGGAATTCGAAGGATGACATGAAAGTAACTAAGTTATGGTTATCGAACCAATTCGAGATGAAAGATCTTGGTGACACGTCCTATATCCTTGGAATTAAAATCTATAGAGATAGATCTAGAAGGTTAATAGGACTATCACAGTCGATGTACATTGACAAAGTATTGAAGAGATTCAATATGGAGTCAGCGAAGGTTAAGAACCTTCCTATGAGTGTAGGAACATGTCTTTCAAAGAAGATGTATCCTAAGACTAACCTTGAGAAGGAAAGAATGACTCATACACCTTATGCATCAGCAATAGGTAGCATAATGTATGCAATGTTATGTACTCGACCGGATGTGGCTTACGCACTTAGTGTGACGAGTCGTTTCCAATCTGACCCTGGAGATGGTCACTGGGCTGCCGTGAAGAATATTCTTAAGTACTTGAAAAGTACTAAAGATTTATTCTTAGTTTACGGAGGTCAGAAAGATCTTACTGTCGAAGGATACTGCGATGCGAGCTTTGCATCTAACTTAGATGATTTTAAGTCAATGTCAGGATACATTTTCTGCCTAAACGCGGAGCAGTGAGTTGGAAGAGTTCCAAGCAAACTACCACTGCAGATTCGACCACTGAGGCCGAATACTTAGCTGCAAATGATGCAGCTAAGGAAGGTGTTTGGATTAGAAACTTCATTCAAGAGTTGAATGTTGTTCCTAGCATGAAAGACCCCATTACTGTGTTTTGTGACAACACTGGGGCGGTTGTTCAAGCAAGAGAACCAAGATCTCACCAACGGACCAAGCACATTATGAGGAAGTATCACCTAATCCGTGATATTATCAAAAGAGGAGATGTGCAAATTGAGAGGGTCACATCAGCAGAGAACGTGGTAGATCCACTTACTAAACCCCTTAGTCGAGAAGCTTTCCAAGGTCATCTTCAGAAGATGGGACTTAGAGTAGCTTTAGAATGGCTTTGACGGGAAAGTGGGAGATTGTTAGGAATAGTGCCCTAGAAAGCCGATTGTATATCCGCTTTGTGCTTTTCCTTATTGTAATCACAGACAATCTTTGAATGAAATAACGAATTAAGGCAACACTTCTTTATATGCTCTTGTTTGGTATGCGTTTACTTTACTTGTGCATGTATGGGAACTACCCTAATCCTGATGACTTTAGGACTCTACCATTTAGGTGAAATGGTTCATGGAACGAGTCCTATATCACATAAGTCATGATTAGTAAAATGCTCCAAGCCGATGAGTCCTACAGACAGTGGGAGTGTCAACCTGACTCCTCTAAGGCTTGCTTGTGGGATCACGCCCTTAAGAAGGACCACCTTGTTTCATGGAGGTGCAAAGTGTATAGTTGATACGTGCGTGATACATGAGGGTACTTACTTTAATAAGTAAGTTCACTGAGGTGCCCCGTGTGAGAAGATTCCCAAATGGGAAAGGAATCTTCCTGAAATAGAACCCTAAATCGAACCCTAACCGTCGACCCGACCCTCTGACCCGTTTCCTTGGCCCGCGCGAGAACCAATCTGGGCCATTCCTTCGTGCTGACGCGGATCGATCCTGGCCGTCCATGTGGTGTGCCAAATGGCACCCAGTCAGCGCCACTTGGCGCTGACTTGCTGACATGGCGTGACACGTCACCGGCCACGTCAGCACTTCGACACGTCACTCCTTTTTTTTTTTTCAGAAAAAATTTATTTTCTCCAAAATAAAATTTCGGGCATTTCCAACTCTTTGGAATTTAATTTATTTTCTCAAAATAAATTCTTTGGCTATTTTCAAACACTTTGAAAATTCATTTCTCTATCTCTCCTTTTAATATTTTCTCTTTGATCTTCGTTGGGGCTTGCGAGGGGACCTGCAGGACTAATTAATCTTAGCTCCAAACGGGGTCAATCTATTATCATCCCATGACAATAATTGATTACCGTTTAACAATATTTAATTCCACTAAATAAATATTGTTGAACTCTAAAATTAATTAAATTATTCACGAATTTCTCGATCTAGAATAATTTTGCATTTTACTCCTCTGTACAGATATCCATGAAAAATAAATCAATACTACTATCATTTATTTTTCACTTTCAATTTGAAATTTCTTGATTCGCCTTAAGTCCAAATTCCCTGTATTTGAAACACATTCAACATACAACTTCGGTGACGCACACACGAAGTACTTTGGCCAAAGTTTTATTTGAACTTTTGCAAATCTATTTCAGGGATATCTTTAACATTCCAACAAGGCTACAGATTCCTCGATCAATATTTCTCTCTAGCACATTTCATGCAATCACCGAACGTACAAAGTATTTTGGCCACCCGTTACCGAGACCTCACTTCTGAGTACATCACAGTGATTAACACTACATGCCTAAAGTAAAAACACTGCCAGGATTAAGAGTCTAATGCTTCCGAGATTTTATTCATTTTAGATAGCAGAATAAAATGAACGATCTCAGTGGTCGAGTTCGATGTTTCCAATCTCATTGAAAATCATCAACGTGTTATAATTGGAAACTCCATTTCCCTATGACGAAAGACTAATCATCTTATATAACACATTATAGTCTTGATAAGAACATCTTCTTATCATACTGACTAGAACTTTAATGACACTTGATTCTTGGTATTTAAAGTCTTTTCCTATGAAACACATTTCATATAAAAA
Organism: Lantana camara; assembly: GCA_037501455.1. NCBI lineage: Eukaryota > Viridiplantae > Streptophyta > Magnoliopsida > Lamiales > Verbenaceae > Lantana > Lantana camara. Next base: position 91,390,165 of record CM074857.1, on the reverse strand, counting down.
TACCATCACACGTCATTAATTATTAAATTTGTAAAATACTCATAACTTACTTTAATTTCAATTTTATTAATCCAAAATATTTACAATATAATTGGATTTTCAGGGCATTTATCCCAACAGAGCAAACATTAATTCAAAGTGTTTATACAAAATCATCATGTGGATCAACAAAAGCCCCCATGAAACAAAACTATTAGTTTCATTATGGTTAAGAAATTTCTTAACCATCAACTTCCATGTCTTAATTTATCATAACATGTAACACCCCAGTTTTCTGGCACGCCAGGTACGAGGCCACATGAGAGTTTAATTCAGTAATTTCGTGAATTATATGATGTCGCATGTCTATTTGTCAACGTGAAGTTAATTTAATTTCGTGCACCTTAGAATTATTTAAACTGTTCTTGGACTCAATTGTCCAATAATTGATCATTAAGGACCTAATTATAACTAGGGTGTTTTGGGGCCGTTGTGGCTACCTTGAGCTCGGGATTCGAATTCGAATTCCAACCTTAACATTGAGTTAGTTTTGGTAACTCGGATTCAACGAATTAACCTTTTAAACTTTTAAAGCCATTTGATCACCCTACCGTTTTAAAATCCGATCCGTATGGACCGGATACTGTTTGACCCTAACTGTATAATCCGAACCGTTTAACTCATGTAACATCCCGCATCTCTGAAGCACGACCTGATGATGTTTACGGGTAAGTCCTTCTACTTGAATGTTTAATTTATTAATTATGTCACTTATATGATTAAATGTGAATTCAATTCCGTATGCTAATTATTCGAATTAATTAAGAGTAATTGTTAATTTAAATCATTACATACGTAAACTTCAACCTTGTAATTTAATTCAAGTTTATTTCATGAATAACTCTAAAATCGATTTTTAATAACTTACGTTATTTAACTTGTTTAATTTAAACTTATTCGAATTCTTCGTAAATTACTTGCTATTTAATTATTTTTAAAGCATCGTTAATTTGTACGAAAGGTTTTCTAAAATTAAATTGGGTTAAGAACTAATTGGTAAATTCTTTCTCGTTTTAATTCGTAAAATTATTTCAAAATTTATATGTTTATTTTATTGTACTCGGGTTTTATTTTATGGTTTTTCAACGCGTCGGATTCGGGTTAAGTATACGAGATCGTACGTGAACCGGTCATAACTCCTTTTCCTCTCTCTCTCTCTTCTTTCTCTCTCCTCTCCCACTGTCTCTCCCGCGGTACTATGCGCGGCTTCGGTTACGAGCCCCTAACTCGGTCGTTTCTTGACGGAATTCGACAAATGAGTAGTCCATTTCGATCATCTCGATGACGCGGTCGTAACCGTACCAAGATCTTGGCTTGAAGACAAGCGGAGGAGGCCCGTTTCGGCGATTTACAGTCACGGCTGGAGGAACTGGCGGAGCCGCCACTTCGCCGTCCCTTTTCGACGGCTTACGGCGGTGCTTTTGGGACACGCGCTCCTGACCCAGAAAGAAGACCTCCCGGCGCTTCGAATGGCGTTTGCGGCGCGGCCATCGCGACCGTGGTGCCGGCGCACACGCCGCTGGAAGTTCTCGCCGCCGCCGCGTGAACAGTGACACGACGGCGCTCCGGCGATTTTTTCCGACCAAGGTTAGTGTTTTCCAAGGTTTTTCGACCCCCTGAGTCCATTTCCGATATCAATTTGAGTGAATTTTGGCCATAGGTAGTGGTTCCGACAATGGAGCGGCGGCAGAAACTTCGGTAGTCAACGGGGGCCTTTTCCGGTGGTCTTTTGGCCACGGGCTCTTCACGAAAGTTGTTCGAAACGACAAGAACTATTATCCTTTGATCACACAACTTCAGATTTGGCCGTTTGGTGGCGGATCGCGGTGGCTCAGTGGCGGTGCAACGGCGGGGTTAGCTCCGTGGATATTTTCCGGCAACCACCTTGGGGGTTTCGAAGAGCTCGTCACGGGTAAGACAATGCTTCTTTCGGATTGGATTTTGGTTCACCGGTTTGGAAGTAATTGGACTTTGAAGATTTTAGGGTTTTTGTATTCTTGGATTTGAAATTGAAGATAATTGGCTTGGAATTTCCAGAAATCGATCGAGGACTTGGATTGAGCACGAGGAATCCTTGCACGGGCGGCCGGCCACTGTTCCGGGCGCTTCGGCGGTGGCGCGCCGGCGATGTTCGGACAATTTATCCGCTTCGTCGTGGTGAGTCCAACGCCACTTTCCGTTCGTCAATCGGACACTCGGTTTAATTTCTGCGAATTTATTTGTGCATTTGTGATTTATTTGATTAATTGTACTAAATGTAATTTAATTGCGATTTGCTTGACTTATCGATTTATATGAACTCCGATGTATACGAAATCATACAATTAATGAAATGTGATAGGTATTGATGCTTTGAAGTGTATATTGAACCCCGTTATGCCGAAATTATATTAGTTGTTAATTGTTTAAAATGTAATTCGTTCTTGCATGTTCGATAAATTGATGAGTATGCATTGCATGGTATTTGAAAATAAGTAATGAATTATGGAATACATGAATTCATGATTTATTGTTGATATTAGTCTCGTTTCTTGCCATTTGGGTATAATTCTTGTACAAGGGGTGTTTATGTAATTTTAGAAAAATACAAATTTGTATAATTTGAATTAATTGAACCTTATCATTTGAAAACGATTATGCTAACTTTGATTAAGTAAAAGTTGAATTATTATGCCTTGGATGATCAAATTTAAGACTTCTACAATTAAAGTTTAATTACCTAAATTGAATTTGAATCTATTATGTAATGTATGAACTTTGAATGGTTAAATGGCTTAGTCGGAATTTGGTATGTAACCCCATGGGTCTAAATGAATTCGTAGCATGCTATAATATGATTTATTTGGTCTTGTAATACGTGCTTTTTGAATGGAAAGGTGTTATGTGAATTTAGTTTGTCTCATAACTGTGCATCATATGAATTTTCGTTTTGAGCATTCATGAAAATGTCCTAAGGTTTTCTTTTGCATATAATTGATGTGAATTTGAACTCTACTTATGTGATTACATTTCTTAAGTGTTTAAGCATGTGCTGTGCGTCTCTGTGTGGTTGTTTGAGTCTGTCTGAGCTCTTTGTTGTGTTTTGTGTGTCCAGTTGGTTCAGGTGCACCCGGGGTGGTGACAAGTGGGTCGTGCAGGTTCCGGGGAGGACCATTTGCTGTGTCTTCGGCTGTGTTTGGTACCAGGTGAGGTTAGGATATAGTTATACCCTAATGAAATGTGCCGGTTTTCGAATGCATACGACTTATAAGCCTTTATATATATGTAGATATGTGTAAGATACGTATTTTGTTGGCCTTGCTATAAGTTTGAAAGTATGAAGCTGTGTATAAGCCTATGTACGCTTAGTTTTGATTTCGTTATGATTTTGAGGTCGGCGTAATACGTACGTACGATATGATAAGTACGATATGCATTTGCTTTGTATAAGTGTGAGTCTAGCTGGTTTAAGCTTCCGATTTTCGTGATAAGTGTAAGTGTAAGTTTGGGCCCCGGAATTGTGTGGTTTGGGAGACCCGGGACGACCATCGGGGTCGCCGGTTGCAACCCCAGGACACTTCTCCACTAATAGGATCAATCCGAAACCCACTCGGAGGGAGGTGGGGGATGGAGTCCTTGGGAAGTGAGTGTCGTGAAACTCACTACCCTGACGTATATATTGTTGGGTGTGGCGGGCCCGAATCAGAGTGACGGTACAGCGGAATATTTCAAAAAAAATTTCGCCATAACCTCGTTATCAAAATATTTCAAAAATATTTTAATAAAGCAGCGGAAAAAATCGGGCAGCATAACTCTAATATATATACAGGCATCGATAACATAATTTTAAATCATCTAGCATATAATCACAATATGCAAATAATAATTTGGGCAGCACAACGACATTACCGGACTGTAATATTGGCTATCAACGACACTTTTCCAGCACCTCGATATTTTCTCGTGAAACCGGCAGAGCTTCCCCGCAATATCCCCGATTAAGAAATTGGAGTGTGGGCTCCGGCAGTATTTCGCTAAATACTTTGAGAAAATATTTTTCAGAAAAACCCTTTTTTCTAAATTTTAGAAAATCCCTATTTTCTATTAATTAAGTGGATTATATATTAATTATATAACCACCTAATTAATTGATTAATTAATCCTTAATTAGGATTAATTAACTAATTAGAAAGAGAGAGTGCCGGATGGCATTTTGAAGCTGCCAAAACGTTTCAAAATTGGAATGGAATAAAATGAACTGCAAAGCCTATATTTATATCATGAAAAGAGGGACATCCGCGCCATTTTCCAATTTTATTCCGTAGCAGCCAAGGTCTGCTGGCCAATCAGAAGACGTCGGAGTGGAGTGCACGCCAAGACGGTCACGGCGGTGCAAACCACGCGCCAAACGGGGCCCACACGCGCCCGCACGCTACCCATGTGGCGGCTGCGTGTTTGGCGCGTGTGGCACGCACGCAGCAACAGGCAACTACCACGTGTCCAAACCGACCCGGTCCGACCGGCGGTTCACGGTTCAGACCGGTTCGCCAGAGAACCGGTCGGTTCAGGCGGTCTGGCCGATTGCCACGTGGCGAATCTCCATTCGTCCACGTGTCCGGGTCGGGTAAACCATGACCCGACCCTATTCGACCCTGCCCGTTGACTCAATCAACCGAACCGCTATCCGACCCGTTTTCTGACCCGCGCCAAAACCAATCTGGAGCGTACGTACTCGATGACGCGGCGCGATCTCCATCGTCCATGTGTCGCGCCATGTGGCGCCCAGTCAGCGCCACTTGGCGTTGACCCGCTGACGTGGCGTGACACCTCAGCTGCCACGTCAGCATGTGCCACGTCAGTCCCCTTTTTTTTTTTTTTTCGAGAAAATTTTATTTTCTCCAAAATAAAATTTCGGGCATTTCCAACTCCTTGGAATTTAATTTATTTTCTCAAAATAAATTACTTGGCTATTTTCAAACACTTTGAAAAATCTTTTCTCTCTCTCATTTTAATATTTTCTCATTGATCTTCGTTGGGGCTTGCGGGGGGACTTGCAGGACTAATTAATCTTAGCTCCAAACGGGTCAATCTATTATCATCCCATGACAATAATTGATTACCGTTTAACAATATTTAATTCCACTAAATAAATATTGTTGAACTCTAAAATTAATTAAATTATTCACGAATTTCTCGATCTAGAATAATTTTACATTTTACTCCTCTGTACAGATATCCATGAAAAATAAATCAAAACTACTATCATTTATTTTTCACTTTAAATCTGAAATTTCTTGATTTGCCTTAAGTCCAAATACCCTGTATGTGAAACACATTCAACATACCACTTCGGTGACGAACACACGAAGTACTTTGGCCAAAGTTTTAATTCGAACTTTTTGCAAATCTATTCCAGGGATATCTTTAACCTTCCAGCAAGGCTACAGATTCCTCGATCAATATTTCTTTCTAGCACATTTCATGCAATCACCCAACGTACAAAGTATTTTGGCCACCCGTTACCGAGACCTCACTTCTGAGTACATCACAGTGATTAACACTACATGCCTAAAGTAGAAACACTGCCAGGATTAAGAGTTTAATGCTTTCGAGATTTTATTCATTTTAGATAGCAGTATAAAATGAACAATCTCAGTGGTCCAGTTCGATGTTTTCAATCTCATTGAAAATCATCAATGTGTTGTAATTGGAAACTCCATTTCCCTATGACGAAAGATTAATCATCTTATATAACACATTGTAGTCTTGATAAGAACATCTTCTTATCATACTGACTAGAACTTTAATGACACGTGACTTCTGGTATTTAAAGTCTTTTCCTATAAAACACATTTCTTATAAAAATACCATCACACGTCATTAATTATTAAATTTGTAAAATACTCATAACTTGCTTTAATTTCAGTTTTATTAATCCAAAATATTTACAATATAATTGGATTTTTAGGGCATTTATCCCAACAATCTCCCACTTGCCCTAAATCCAATTGGCTACACATCTAAGACCCATCCCTTCTACATGAGTGTCAAAACTCTTTTGCGCCAAAGTCTTAGTGAAGGGATCTGCCAGATTATTTACTGAGCCAATTTTTACTACTGCCACTTCTCCACGTTCCACATAATCACGTATAATGTGAAACTTTCTCTCGATGTGTTTGGCACGTTTATGACTTCGAGGTTCCTTGGAGTTAGCCACCGCTCCAGCACTGTCACAGTACAATGTGATCGGCGTAAGTCCGTCCTTGACGACTTCTAGATCCATTAGGAAATTCCGGAACCAATACTCTTCTTTGGCTGCTTCTGAAGCTGCCACGTATTCGGCTTCCATGGTGGAGTCAGCAATGCAAGTTTGCTTAATACTCCTCCAACTTACGGCTGCTCCTCCTAGAGTAAACACGTATCCAGACGTCAAACGCCTAGAATCCAAATCAGATTGGAAATCCGAATCTGTGTACCCTATAGGAATGAGCTCATCACTGCGATAGACAAGCATATAATCCCGAGTCCTTCTCAAGTACTTTAATATATGCTTTACAGCTATCAAGTGTTGGGGTCCAGGGTTTGACTGATATCTGCTGACTAGACCTACATCAAAACAGATATCTGGCCTTATACATAACATAGCATACATGAGGCTTCCGACTGCCGAAGCATACGGAACATCTTTCATTTCTTCTGTCTCTTCTGGGTTCTTGGAACACTGATGCCGAGACAGATGAACTCCATGTCTGAAAGGTAACGATCCTTTCTTGGAGTTAGTCATATTATATCTTGCCAACATCTTATCTATATATGCTGCTTGTGATAAACCAATCATTTTATTCTTACGATCACGACAAAGTCTGATCCCTAGAATATAACTGGCTTCACCTAGGTCTTTCATGTCAAACTGGTTTGACAACCAAATCTTAACTGCTGACAATATCCCTGTGTCATTCCCAATGAGCAGAATGTCGTCAACATATAGAACTAAAAATGTTACAACACTATCATGATGTCTCTTGTACACACATGGTTCATCAGGCAATTGCATAAATCCAAAGGATTTAATTGCCTCATTAAATCTGATGTTCCATGACCTAGACGCTTGCTTAAGACCATAAATAGATCTATCAAGCTTGCATACCATATGCTCCTGATTTCTGGCTATAAAGCCTTCAGGTTGAGCCATGTATATCTCTTCTTGAAGGTGCCCGTTCAAGAAGGCAGTCTTTACATCCATTTGCCAAATCTCATAATCAAAATGAGCGGCAATGGATAGGAGAATTCTTATGGACTTAAGCATTGCTACAGGCGAGAAGGTTTCGTCATAATCGATACCTTCTTTCTGGGTATAACCCTTTGCCACAAGCCTTGCTTTAAAGGTCTCAACCTTTCCATCTATTCCCCTTTTTCTCTTGTAGACCCATTTGCATCCAATAGGTTTAATGCCCTCAGGCGCCTCTACAAGTTCCCAGACTTTATTGGAATACATTTAATCTAATTCAGATTCCATGGCTCTGACCCAACGGTCAGTGTCTATATCCTTTATAGCTTCATCATATGTGATAGGATCAGATATTTCAGATTCAACCACTTGGGTTAATCCTAGGTATCTGTCAGGTGCCCTGACAATCCTCCCACTACAACGAGGCCGTTGTGTACTCGTCCCTACATCATATGTTGTATCTGGTACATCATAAGTATCTAACACATTTTCAGTTACTACGGGTTCTTGGAATTCAGAATCTGATGTTGTCATTTCTTCTAACACAATTTTGCTTCTACCCATGTGGTCATTTACGAAATCATCTTCGAGATATTTAGCATTAGTGCTCACAAACACTTTTTGATCTCTCGGATCGTAAAATATACCACCTCTTGTTCCTTTAGGATAACCTATGAACAAGCAAACCTCTGTTCTTGATTCCAACTTGTCAGGATCCTTCCTTAACACATGAGCTGGGGTTCCCCATATCCGAAGATAGGAGACACTGGGATTTCGCCCTCGCCACAGTTCCATTGGTGTTTTAGGAACCGACTTGGATGGAACAAGGTTTAATATGTGTGTCGCCGTTTCGAGTGCAAAGCCCCAAAACGAACTTGGTAGGGTAGCATGACTCATCATAGATCTTACCATTTCCATCAGAGTTCTATTTCTCTTTTCTGCAACACCATTTTGCTGGGGTGTACCCGGTGCAGATAATTGAGATCTAATCCCATTTGCAGTGAGAAATTCTAGAAACTCTGTAGACAGATACTCACCACCACGATCTGATCGAAGTGCTTTGATACGTTTTCCAGTTTGATTTTCAACTTCAGCCTTGAATTCTTTGATCTTTTCAAAAGATTCAGACTTATATCTCATCAAATAAACGTATCCGTATCTGGAGTAATCATCCGTAAAAGTGATGAAATACTCAAAACCTCCTCTTGCTTGAATACTCATAGGACCACACACATCCGTATGAATTAACTCAAGCAATTCTGTGGCTCGATTACCTTTAGATTTAAAAGATCTCTTGGTCATCTTACCTTCCAAGCAGGATTCACATACTGGTAGTTCTGTTAAGTCTAAGGGACTCAACAATTCGTCTGAAATTAGTCTTTGGATCCTTTTTGGATTAATATGACCAAGACGTAAATGCCACTTGTATGCCTCATTAGGCATAGGAGTTTTTCTTTTGGTTGGTAAGTCAAGCGTAGTAGTGTTAAGTTCGGAATTAGGGTTTTTATCGGGGTATAAGAAGAAAAGACCATCTTTTACCGTGCCAGAGCAAATAAACCTTCTATTTTGCTTAATGGTAAAGTTTTGTTCAAAACAAACACTGAAACCATTATTTATTAAACAACTCACAGAAATTAGATTTCTGCGAACACACGGTATATACAGAGTGTCTTTCAACATCAAAACCCTATCACCAAAATACAAATTTACAATCCCTACTGCTAATACAGATATACTTGTATTATCCCCGAGCAGTAGCTGCATCTCGCCATCTTCAAGCTTTCTGGTTAGCTTGAACCCCTGTAACGAATTACATATATGATTAGTTGAACCCGAGTCCACACACCAGGAATCTGGTGGACTTCCAACTAAACATAATTCAATCAAACAAGATATCAATATACCTTGTCCAGATGGCTTAGCAGGAAGACTTGCTAAGTATTTTGGACAATTCCTCTTCCAGTGCCCATTCTCTCCGCAGTGGAAACATTTTCCCTTGTTGGGTTTGCCTTTCTTCTTCTGAACCTTTTTCTTGGGATTAAGAACTTTTCCTTTTCCCTTTTTCCACTTATTGGCTTTTGAGGCCGTGGAAGTCGATGCCTGTGCCCTTACATTTCTGTTCGTAGGCTCACGAGCCAGCTCGCGAACCTTAAAGTTTTTTTTAAAAAAAAATATAATATATATATATATATATGTATATATATGATATCTCTATAATATTAATATATATACATATTTATAATATATATGTTAATGTTAGTAAAATACATATATTAGTATATTACATATAATTATACTAAAAGTGAACGAAAGATTTTTGGAAAACCCTAACTCCTGCTTCAATTCTTCGCACGCCACCCCTTTCTCTTCCAACATCCCAACTTCCGCTCTCTTCCACCGGCGAGTGCCCTTCAACTCCAGTTCGGGCCTCCACGTAAGTCCTTCCTTCTCGGCTAACCAGTTGCAGTGCCGCCCATTCTTCTCCGACATCAGCCGTCTCCAAGTGCTACCACCACGCGACTCAGCCGTCTCATAGCGCCATCACCACACAACGCCACCATGCCGACATCAGCCGTCTCCATGGTATTCTTTTTCATCTGGGTTTTCATTAATCTTTGTATTTTGCCACTGCATTGAGTTGGTATTCGGAGTTTGTAATTTTAGGTCTTTGGGAATTCATTCTGAAGTGGGCTTTCTGTTTTTGGTTTCAAGATTTGATTTTGTGGATTATCTTGGGGATTTCTTTGGTGTTAATTTCGATTTTTGAGTCAAATGACAAGAAATATGGTTTAATAAGTTTGAAGAATTGAAATGCATCCCATTTTATCTATTAAGATGATTAAAACCTGAAAGCTTGATGATTATTGCCCGAGATTTCTTTTTTAATGGCTGAAAATCGATGTTTCGTGGCTGAAATTTGATTTTAATTGATGAAATTGAAGAGTAATGGCTGAAAGTTGAGTTTTAAAGGCTGAAATTGAAGAGTAATGACTGAAAATCGATGTTTCATGGCTGAATGTTGATTAAAATGTGTTTTAATTTAGTCCAATACTTCAATATAAGCTGATGTTCTAAACTTCTCTAATTGTGCAATATAAGCTATTGTTTCAATTTAGTGTTTAGTGTTTTAATTTAGTGCTTTGTTTTAATTTAATTTATGCAGGATTGCAAGAGAGATGAGGAGAGATGTCAACAAGGAGTTGTTCATTGTTCTTATTTTTCATTTGAATGAATGTTGTTACATTTTTATGGTTTATTTGAAAGACTGTTGCTACAATTTATGGATGTTTAATTGGATGAATCTTGCTAAACTTTGTACAGACTGCACTTTTTTAATTTCAATGAATGAATGTTGCTGGCTTGCTGCACTTCTGGAATGAATGAACAGATTCTTTTACTGCACTTCCGCACCTTTCACACAGCCAACCCTGGCTCGCGAGCCGAGCCGAGCCCTCGCGAGCCAGGCAAAAGCCTGGCGAGCTGGCTCGCGAACCTAGTTCGATACCTTTCCATTTTCTGCGAGCCCCGAGCCCGAACCTCAAAAAATGGTCAAGGCTCGGCTAGGCTCGGCTCGTTGCCATGCCTATGTACAACCCACCCATCAACCGGTGTAAGTGGAGGTATGTGTTATGATTTCGTGTGTTTAAGTCTTTGTGTGTTATGAAGGAGTTGGATGGTTATGTGCTCGTACCCGCCGAGCTTTACGTTTGTCTGTCATAAGTTCGTGAAACTGGGGTAGATTCTTAAATCAAGATAAAATGGGTTTTGCCATTAACCTAATAAGTTATGTTCCGATATGTGTGCTAAATCTGCATGAATCTGAGTTATACTTTAAGATACGTTGGAGTTAAGATTTGTTTGTTTGGTTTTAAGCCTCCCTATATGTATACTATCACGGGAAAATGTTTTGGCGTGCAAAAACTAACCCCGGGTTCACGAACATTGCTTCTACTACGTTCTGTGCTCCATATATATGTATAGCGTGCGTGTGTTAACCCCTCGCTCAGTCTTTGGACTGACTCCTCCCCCTTTATGTTTTTAGTGTGCAGGTTTGCTTTGGAAGTCATTGGAGTTCGTGCTAGGCGGTTGTTAGTGTTAGTTGAGTCTGTGTTGGTCTATCTGAGGTTGTTAAGTGTTTTATTTTGAATTTCGTTTGTAAGTTTTGTATAAGCCATGTTATGTGCAGGTTTGTATTTATGATTTGGATATATGGAATTCGGGACAGGTTAGGACAGGTTCATGGAATTAGTTGAACCCGTTATTGTTGTATGTTATTCAGGACAGGTTAGGACAGGTTTGCTTGTCTAGTTGAACCCGTTTAGTTGATGTTTATCTACTTACTGGAATATATGAATTATGATTGTTGATTTAAAGTTTTTGAAAATTCGTATTTTGTATAGCTTCCGCATTTAGGCTTTGCATATTTCCTTTTGTACAGGGTTAGATACCGCCTAGCTAGTGTGTGTGTTTTCTTTTGTCACCCGTTCACTGTGATTTGGTGCGTGTGCGGACTTTCCATTTCGTACACGTGTCGGGTCATAGTGCCGGGGTGTGGTGCCCCACCGTTTGGGGTGCTACAACTCAGCCCCAAAAACGAGCCAAGTCTTCATCCCTCTTTCATTTTCACGTACAAGCCAATGAAAAAGAGAGAAGAGAAGGATTTTCCCCTTTTTGGCCATGAACCCTTGAGCTCGGGATTTTTGAGATCTAATCGTCCGATCAACGACCTAAGGTAACCATTGTATTCCTCTCGTTACGTGCTTTAATTCTACGTATATCTTGTGACTTGAATCCATGTCTAAGTGCTTCTTTGGGGGAGATGATAAATAGTATAGGGGGTCGGGATTTGATGTGCTCGAGCCCGTTTCATGAGCTCTAACTTGTGAATATATGATCTACGTGTCGTACGTGACTTGTGGTATGAATTTTGGGTGATTTGGAGTTGTTTTGTGGTGTGTATGTGTGTGTTTGGATGTGTTTCCCGCCATTGGAGGCGGAACTTGGAGCTGAAATTCGAGGGCGAGTAATGCCCATTACCCCTTTTGTGCTTTAAATTGTTAGGCTCTTGGAGAGCCTGTTGCCATTAACCCCCATTACCCATTTTTGCTTTCAAAGTGTTAACCCCCGTTACCCTCCCTTTTGACTGGCCTACCATTTTATTTTTTTATTCATTTCTGTCTCGGTTTTATCCATCGTTACCTATCCAAATGAACTCCAATTGACATGATATTCGAACTGTAGAAACCAGATTGAGTCTAGAATATCCTCCAATTAGAATCATCTCAATATCATTTCTCATTTGTTAGTAATAATCATTTTAATTTGGTGTCGCCACTTCACTGGGAATTTGCATCCATCCAACTTCGGGCCTACGCCATTTTCACCTCGCTTTGAACCACGATTCGAGCCACATACCATTATAAAGGTATACCTGTCTAGTTTCATATCCAACAAACAAAACCCAATTCCAACTTCTATAACTTGAGATATTCCCATTTTTCTACAGCATGCACAATTCCAAAAACTGTCAGCTCTTGTCAAAACTCACCTAAATCCGTTCTCTTGCTTTCCTTCCACTCCCTCGGACTCCTTATGTGGTTTGAATGTATGTATACATGATTAATTGATATAATATGATATGTTTTCTTACTTATTTTAATTTTATGGTTTCATTTGATAAGTGTAAATATGACTTGAATGATTGATCGTTTATGTACCATTGTGACATGATTACCTATCTTATGCACTTCATACCATGAGCATTTTATCTCCGTGCATCATAATTGGTTCATATGTAGTCGTGAGTTTCACGAGTGCACCATGTTGGTTCTTGTACAGTTTTCTCCAGGGCGGAGCCATGCCGGTTCTTAGGCTTCTTTCAAGTCTTCTTTTCTTCTTGGTATTGTTCGGTAAGGTGTAATAGATGGGGTTCTCTTCTATTAGATATGAATCGACCAGATAAATCCATTATGTGAAAGTTTTAAGCCAAATATGTAATTATTATATATATATATATATATATATATATATATATATATATATATTATATATATATATTGAGTCTTTCAAGAGTCTATGATTTTATTGTTAAGCCCTTTTATTTAGTGATACCCTACCTAATGTTTTGGCGAGTATTGAATGATTGCACGTATTGGGGCCCGGGGCTTGGTACATATGGCAATCCGGGGAGGCAAGGGCCGACGGTGATCCTATGTGCTAGTCTCAACCAAATTACAGATTCCGGAACTCGCTAGGATATTAGCGAGGGAAGGGGGCTGAGCGCCTTTGGGGAACTCATGACACCCTTTTTGGTCAATGATTGAGGTGGTCGGGTCTTGCTAACCCGTCCACCACCCGGAGGAAGAAGGTGTAAGTGTAATGCATGATTGAATGAATGAGTGAACGAATGAATTAATGAATGATTGTGACTGAATGAATGATTGTGTGATCACTAATGAACGAAAATGAATAAATGCACACACGAGGTGGAGGTTGGAGAATTCGCCCTCTCGCCGGGCTCACGTATCGACCGCATGATTGTAATGAATGAATGGAATTGACTGTTGTAATCCCGAGTGTTGTTTTATTTTGTTTTCACCCACTTGGGAAACATTTTAAAGAACCTCACACGGGATTATGACTTGCATGTGTGGGTGTTTAATTCTATACTATTTATTATATTAAACTCTATTTTATACCCATCAGTCTCCTATAGACTGAACCCGACTTTGTTTTCAGTTCTTTTGCAGGTTTTGGGAGTGCTAGGCGGGATTTTGGGTCTGTCAAGTCGTGGGGTCAAGTCTGAGTCACACTACACGCATATTGTAATTGATTAAGTTATGCATTGAATGTATGAAATATTATGATTTATGATTTATGTATGAATTTCGGGACTAGGTATTTATGTTAGTTGAACTCGTCATGTAACGTCCCGATTTTATTAATTAATTTTTTCCGTTTCATTATAGTTTTATAAATTAAAATTTAGCATACTTTCATGAAATTATATAGAATCATATCAAATTTAGAATTTATCGCATGACTTGAAAATATTCATGACATGAAATATCACCGGGAGTGGTTTAATTACGAGATTATCCCTATATGTTCATTTCTTTAAATTTAGGGACGAAATTGCATAACTTTTCATGGATTCAATTGAGCAATTACCAAACTAAGTATCCTTGATTGCATGACTCCATAAAGCAAGGGATTAAATTGCAATTTGTGCATCACACATTTTTCAAAAATGGATGAATCACGTAATATTACATCTCCAAGCTTCCTTGATCATTTTGGCATCCAAATCCATCGGTTTGTTTCCCTTTCTTCCACCGAACCACAAGCTAAGAGGTAGGAAAGAGATTTCATCCAATTTTCACCAAGATTTCCAAGAGATATTTCAAGATTTGAAGCATAATCATCATCATCATCTTTCTTCTCCATTCCTTGTTCTTCTAAGACCAACTTTCCCGTGACGAGGCGCAGGGCCGTAGGCCATGACTCACTTACATTTTATCGGTAAAGGTGAGGTTTAATTGCTAGTTACATAGAACCCGTATAACCTTATGTGGATTTCAGGCCGAATGGTATATATAGTTATAATTGTTTCTAACTCTCGAGTCATGTTTATTGAAAGAATGCCGTGTATCATGTTACAAGTCATGTTAGCATGTTACCGTGATTGAACCGTGATCGTGTTACCGTGAATGGTGAAGGCTCGCAACCTTCCCGTTATTGGAGTGATGGAGTTCATTGGAGTGAAGGAGTTCATGGAATTGAGTTCATGTAACTGATATGTGTGCAGTGTAACTGAATTGCATGATTGCATATTAGTAATAAAGTGCTTGATATTGATAGTTGTAATCTCGGGCGAGTCCTATGATATTCTTGAAATTATATTATCTTTAGTTATAAAACCTTACCCGAGGTTATAACTTGCCTGTTATTTGTGTTAATATGTATTTATGCCCTCACTCAGTCTTCCATAGACTGACGCCTCCACCTTTCAGGTTGTCGCGATCGTGTGCTAGGCGGGAGTCAGAGTCGTGTCGTGTCCCCCAGCTGAGTCAAGCACTTCATGCATTTTGTGACATCGGTATTTATATTTTTGGAGTTAGCATGTTATGGTTATTGTTAGCATTCGGAAACTTTTGCATGTATAATATGGGAGATGATAATGTATTGATATATTGAATCTTTGGACATTTGATATATGATGAACTGAGAGTGTTGTGCTTCCACTTTAAATTTCATGTATTGGATTTAATTCATTCAGGGTCTAGTCCCGCCTAGCTAGCCTATTTCTTTTACTTGTCACCCGTTCGCTATAGGTTAATTCATGAACAGATTATCCATTTCGTATGTGCATTGACCTATAGTGCAGGGGTGTGGCATCTCTACGTTTAGGGGTGCTACGTCTTAAGTGGTATCAGAGCCCGGTTGCAAAACCAAGGTTCTAGTGTCGTGTCTTGTGAGTCTAGGTCGAACGACATAGGATTATTTGAGAATTACGAGTCTTGCATCTTATGTGGAACTACTTGAACCTAGTTGAATTTTATGAATTATGTGAACTATGTATTTCATTTGCATCTTATGAACTTGATCTCAATATGTTCATTAGCATCCCCTAATCCAACATGCATATCTAGTGTCTCAGTTACAGGATGCCTCGAGGTAGACCTCACCGTGAGCATACTCCTGGACATAGGAGACGCCGTCATGATCCTTCTCCTCATGCTCCTCCGCCCCCTCCAGCACAGCCACAAGATTTTATGAATGCCGTGGTTGGGTCAATTGATCAGAGCATTCAAAATTTCGTGCCTCCAGCACCACCGGCGCCACTAGCACCACCAGAGAACCCTATTTCCGCTATACTTCGGGAATTCCAGAATCAGCAACCTCCCAAGTTTTGTAGGGGCGATGATTTTCAGGCGGAGATGTGGTTAAAGGAAGTGGAAAGAATCTGGGAGCTTATTCCTTGTGACATCCGGGAGAAAGCTCGTTGCACTCTTACTTTGATTCAGGGTGAGGCTTACTCCTGGTGGGAGAGTACTCAGATTGTATTAGAGGCGGCCGGGGAAGCTATTACTTGGGAAGTATTCGTCCCGGAGTTCAGAAATAAATCCATCCCACCAGCTTCACGTACTTGCAGGTTAAGGGAGTTTACTGAATTGAAACAAGGAGCAAGATCTGTGGGAGAGTACATCACGGAGTTTGAAAGATTATCTCGCTATGCCCCTAATATAGCGAGTGATGATTTCTATAAGGCAATGCAATTTGTGTAGGGACTCAGGCCTGATATACAAGATGCCTTGAAAGCTGCTAATACAAGTACCTGGGTCAAAGCTACTACTAAAGCTTTGAAGGTTGAGGATTCGGACAATGCACGGAGGCCTATCCCTCATTTCGAGCAGGACCTAGCTTCAGGATCAGGACAAGGTTCTAACATAATGAAGAGGTCCATTACTGACCCGATTCTACCAGCTCTGGAAAGGTCTAAAAAGAAAACGTCCCAAATTGATAGATCAACCTCGGAGAATGCTCTTGCCACGGCATTGCTATCACAGTCAGGGAAGCCTCGTTGCGATTACTGCGGACATGATAACCATACTTTTGAGACTTGTAGAAAACGTCTAAACTTGTGTATGTGATCCGGGAGTAATGAACATCTAGCAAATATGTGTTCAAAGCAATGGGGAGTGTTGGCCGGGGGTGAGAGACCACTAGTTCCGGTTCGTGCATACAATTTGGCAAGAGGGGTGCAAGACGAGCGTGGGAATCTAAATGTGGCAGCCAGAGGTATCAATTACATCTGTAACATAATCAACGGTGAATGGTACATTCAAACATGCATCTCACGAGCATCATGGATTTTATCATTATTGTAATTTTTGCTAGTAACAACGGGCTTCGTTATGCAAGGTAAATTGACGGGGTTGACATGTTTATACTTGCTCCTTATATGATAAATGTTTCCATCATTGTCCCTTGGATGGTTATTTTATGTATCTGAGAGACGGGGTTCTCTCGTTATCTGCTGAGAGACGGGGTTCTCTCATTACTTGTTGCAGAGACAGGGTGCTCTCATTGCTTGTTCGAGAGACGGGGCTCTCTCATTGCTGGTTTTTGAAAATTAAAACTTGACAATGGACCTGGGGACCAGGTCCTTTTAAGGGGGGAGAATTGTAACGCCCCGATTTTATTAATGGATGAATCACTTAATATTACATCTCCAAGCCTGTTTCCGTTAACGCCCATTACCCATTTTTTCCTTGAAAGTGTTAATCCCCGTTACCCTCCCTTTTGACTGGCCTACAATTTTGTTTTTTTATTCATTTCTGTCTATGTTTTATCCATCGTTACCTATCCAAATGAACTCCAATTGACATGATATTCGAACTGTAGAAACTGCATTGAGCCTAGAACATCCTCCAATTGGAATCACCTAAATATCATTTCTCATTTGTTAGCTATAATCATTTTAATTTGGTGTCGCCACTTCACGGGGAATTTGCATTCATCCAACTTCGGACCTACGCCATTTTCACCTCGCTTTGAACCACGATTCGAGCCACATACCATTATAAAGGTATACCTGTCTAGTTTCATATCCAATAAATAAAACCCAATTCCAACTTCTATAACTTGAGATATTCCCATTTTTCTACAGCATGCGCAATTCCAAAAACTGTCAGCTCTTGTCAAAACTCACCTAAATCCGTTCTCTTGCTTTCCTTCCACTCCCTCGGACTCCTTATGTGGTTTGAATGTATGTATACATGATTAATTGATATAATATGATATGTTTTCTTACTTATTTTAATTTTATGGTTTCATTTGATAAGTGTAAATATGACTTGAATGATTGATCGTTTATGTACCATTGTGACATGATTACCTATCTTATGCACTTCATACCATGAGCATTTTATCGTCGTGTATCATAATTGGTTCATATGTAGTCGTGAGTTTCACGAGTGCACCATGTTGGTTCTTGTACAGTTTTCTCCAGGGCGGAGCCGTGCCGGTTCTTAGGCTTCTTTCAAGTCTTCTTTTCTTCTTGGTATTGTTCGGTAAGGTGTAACAGGTGGGTTTCTCTTCTATTAGATATGAATCGGCCCGATAAATCCATTATGTGAATGTTTTAAGCCAAATATGTAATTATTATTATTATATATATATATATAATTATATATCGAGTCTTTCAAGAGTCTATGATTTTATTGTTAAGCCCTTTTATTTAGTGATACCCTACCTAATGTTTTGGCGAGCATTGAATGATTGCACGTATGGGGGCCCGGGGCTTAGTACATATGGCAATCCGGGGAGGCAAGGGTCGACGATGATCCTATGTGCTAGTCCCAACCAAGTTACAGATTCCGGAACTCGCTAGGAGATTAGCGAGGGAAGGGGGCTGAGAGCCTTTAGGGAACTCATGACACCCTTTGGTCAATGATTGAGGTGGTCGGGTCTTGCTAACCCGTCCACCACCCGGAGGAAGATGGTGTAAGTGTAATGCATGATTAAATGAATGATTGAATGAGTGAACGAATGAATTAATAAATGATTGTGACTGAATGAATGATTGTGTGATCACTGATGAACGAAAATGAATAAATGCACACACGAGGTGGAGGTTGGAGAATTCGCCCTCTCACCGGGCTCACGTATCAACTGCAAGATTGTAATGAATGAATGGAATTGACTGTTGTAATCCCTAGTGTTGTTTTATTTTGTTTTCACCCACTTGGGAAATATTTTAAAGAACCTCGCACGGGATTATGACTTAGATGTGAGGGTGTTTAATTCTGTACTATTTATTATATTAAACCTTGTTTTATTCCCACCAGTCTCCTATAGACTGAACCCGGCTTTGTTTTCAGTTCTTTTGCTAGTTTTGGGAGTGCTAGGCGGGATTTTGGGTCTGTCAAGTCGTGGGGTCAAATCTGAGCCACACTACACGCATATTGTAATTGATTAAGTTATGCATTGGATGTATGAAATATTATGATTTATGATTTATGTATGAATTTCGGGACTAGGTATTTATGTTAGTTGAACTCGTCACTACAGCAGCAAATACCGAAACAGGGGAAGGGGGAAAAAGGAAAGAAAATGGCCAAGAGAAGTACATAAACTGCAACCAACTCAAGCCAACATAATAAGGTAATAAAAGGCAACAAATGCTCAGAAATTCCAACCTGAAACACGCAACAACAACAAGGAAATATGCAGCAGATTTACACGTATAAAACAGGGGCAAGACGGTACAAACGACCCGCCTCAAGCCGGTTCCATCGTCCGACATCCAGATCGGCGACTGGCAACGCCATTAATGCACACCTACAGTACACACACTACTGTGTCATTTGGCCATGGCTATAAATACTCGCCCTTTGAACAGTAGTTGGTAAGCCTTTAATACGCATTCAATTGCATTTATTCTCTCTCTAAAGAGCTCCATCACTGACTTGAGCGTCGGAGTGCCAACCTTGGGTAAAACCCCAAGTCCCCCAAGTTGGTTTCGAGCTCACGTTTGTTAGTGCTTTCAGGTCGATAAAGAACCCACTCAAACAAATTCTTGACTGATTGACCCATATCTGACAGTGCGATCGACACGTCGGATCGACCAGATTTGAGCCAGATCAGTTTGGCGCCGTCTGTGGGAAATCCCCTTTTCACATCGACCTAGATAAAAGCCCCTTTGATCTCTTTTTCAAACACGATGGTTAACACAAGGAACACCAACCGTGACGAGGACCTGGAGGAGGTTACCAAAGGCAGGCATGACTACAACGCGCCGCTTGGCAACACCTCCGCTGTCCTGCCGGACGGTCCCAGCACCAACGTTCCCCAGCCTCCACTGGAGGCCACTCCCAGGTACACCGTCACCCAGGCGGACCTGGAAGCCTTCCTCGACCAGTGGCGGGTCGAGATCGAGCGTGCCCAAATGGAGGGCCGCGAACCCAGGCGCCCGGAGCTACCAAGGGCCACCCCGGCTACGACCATACCTAGCCCCGTGGTGGGCAATGCGTTGACCCCCACTGTCCAAGCATACGGGAACCCTGTTCCCTACGTCTTTCAACCGCTCGACGGGCGACCCACGCAGATCATTTGGGGCCTTAGTCCCCAGGTAGGGGCGGGGCAGATCCAAGGAATCGCTCCGCCACCGCCACCTCCCGCAGCAGACAAAGTTCCTGGAGAAGGCCACGGGGACTCCGACCACCCCAGCCGCAACAACCGCGGCAAGCGCGCGATTGACGAGGACAACGACGAGTTCGACGACCTCAGAGATCGGATCCCCCCCCGATCAGCTAGGGAGGAGGCCGCCAGAATCGCCGCGGCTCGTGCGGGGAGAGAACAAGACTACTGTGAGGACCCACCCCGAAAAAGGGTCCAAGACCGCCTGGGTGACCGTGGCTCCCACGTCACCCAGAGGCAGGTCGACCTTCGAGAAGGGCTGAACCGACTCCCTCTCCGTTACCGCAGCGACAGGGAAGAAGCTTCCCCTTTCTGCGAGGACATTCTCCGCACGACCTGTGATGGAGATCGAATTCCGACCGGCCTGCCCATGTACAACGGGACCACAGATCCCGAAAAACATGTGACGGCCTTCGAGAACCGGATGTTTCTACACTCCCATCCCCAACAGATCTGGGCTAAGCTCTTCGTCACTACGCTAACAGGCCCCGTTCAAGATTGGTTCATCCGCCTGCCGCCACGGTACATAACGACCTACAACCGGTTTGTAGATCGATTCACGGTGCACTTCTCCTCGATGACGGGAGAAAAACTTCCCCCTTCCTATCTCAACAGCATCTATCAGAGGGAAGGTGAGTCCCTGCGAGATTTCATGACTCGCTTTTCGAGGGAAGTAGTCCGGGTCGAAAACCCGACGATGGACACCCTGCTCTCTGTGGTCCATCGAGCTCTCCGCAACCGCCTATGGGCGGATGAGATCGTCAGGGCCGGGCCACGCAACCTGACGGAGATCCAGGATATCGCCCACGGCTTCATGCGCGTTGAGGAGATTGCCCTCGCGCACGGACCCCCTCCTCGATCTGAGAGGCAGGTCATTGGGTCCAGCTCGCCCCAACACCGGAAAGGGATCGAGCAAAAGAAGATCAAGGGGAAAGTCGACCAACCGACCCAGGTCGACCGACGAAACTACGTCCCCTTGACCAAGTCCTTAGACCAGATCTACGTGGTCATGGACCAGAGCCTTCTGAAGAAACCAAAGCCCATCCGGGAGGGCCCGAAGGCTCAGGCATCAGGGAAGTACTGTGGCTACCATCAGCAATGGGGCCACACGACCGCGGAATGTAACGCCCTCCGAGATGAGATCGAAAGACTCATCCAAGGGGGGCACCTGAAGGATTTTGTTCGACGCATCGACCACTACTCGGAAAAGGCGGGCAGGTCGACCGACCGCGACAGGTCCAGATCTAGATCTCCCCCAAAACGATCTGGGAAGCAGCCGCTGGAGAGAGCAGAAGACAATCCCCCCACTCACGGCAAGATCTATATGATAGCCGGGGGGCACGAGGGCGGCGACTCAAATGCAGCTCGAAAAAGGAACATCAGGCGAGCAGCTCGAGAGTACAACGGTCCGTATGAAGAAGTCTTCCAGATCGATCATGGTAGAGAGTGGGAAAGGCAGGAGGTTAGCTTTAGTGAGAGTGATAGCCGCCCGGGCCCCCATCGGGAAGGCGACGCGCCTAGCTGTCCGATGGTGGTGACCTTGGGCGTGGCTAACTATGATGTAACCAAATGCCTAGTTGATAATGGAAGCAGCTCGAATATTATCCCTTACTCGACTCTTGTAAAAATGAAGTTGCATAACCTAAAGCTCGATCCGATCCGAACACCGCTTTCCGGGTTCGGTGGATCGGAAGTCATACCGTTAGGGCGCATCCGACTCCTCACCTCGATGGGAACATCCCCCAAGAGGGTGACCCAGGAGGTCGAGTACATCATCGTCAATATGCCCCTAGCGTATAACATGATCTTCGGCCGACCTGGCCTTATTCAGTTCAAAGCAATCATCTCAACGTACCATCAAAAACTGAAGATGCCCACCCCGAACGGGGTCGGAGAGGTGACTTGCGATGTCATGGACAGTTGGGCTTGCTATGCCATCGTCCTGAAAAAGCCGTCCGGGAAAGAGGTGGAGCAAGAGCTCGACCTCCAGACCTATGCAGACGGGGAGATCGAGCTTCCCACAAAGGAGTGCGAGGCGGAGAGATCCCCCGCAGCTCGGAAAAGAAAGGCCAGCGAGCGGCTCGAGCCCTCTGAAGAACTGAAAGAAATTGCCCTAGTCCCCGGAAACAGCAATAAGACCACCAAGATCGGGGCGAATATGCATCCGCAACACGAGGTCATGATGATAGAATTCTTGAGGGACAACTCTGACATCTTCGCTTGGGTTGCCAAAGATCTGACCGGAGTCGACCCGAAGGTGATCTGCCACCGGCTCGGAATCGATCCGTCGGTCAAACCCATAAAACAAAAGCTGAGACCTCAAAGTCGGGCGAGGAATGATATAATCGAGGCCGAGGTTAATAAACTCCTCGATGCAGGATACGTTACTCCAGCTCAATACATTGACTGGTTGTGCAACGTAGTCCTCGTGCAAAAAACAGGCGGGAAATGGAGAATGTGCAACGATTTCACCGACCTCAACAAGGCATGCCCGAAAGACCCGTACCCGCTGCCCCGAATCGATCAGCTCGTCGACTCGACAGCTGGGTGTGAGATGCTCAGTATGATGGATGCATTTCAAGGCTACTACCAGATCTCTATGGCTCCCGAGGATCAAAAGCACACGGCCTTCATTGTAGTAAAAGGGAATATACTGCTTCAAGGTCATGCCCTTCGGGCTGAAGAACGCGGGAGCTACGTACCAAAGATTGGTCAACCTGATGTTCAAAGATGAAATCGGAAAGACCATGGAGGTCTACGTCGACGACATGATCGTGAAGAGTCGCCGGGCGTACCATCATCTAGATCATCTACGCAGATCGTTTGAGATCTTACGGCAATACGGTATGAAGCTCAACCCCGACAAGTGCACGTTCGGGGTCGAAGGAGGAAAGTTTCTAGGGTACATGGTGAGCCAACGAGGCATCGAGGCGAATCCTACGAAGATCAAAGCAATCCAAGTCATTCCTCGACCTCGATGCATCAACCAGGTACAGTCCCTGGTGGGTCGTATAATCTCACTCAACCGGTTCATATCACGATCGTCCGAACGAAACCTCCCATTCTTCAAAGTTTTAAGGAACCTCAAAAAATTCGAGTGGAACGAAGAATGCGACCAAGCGTTAGATCAACTGAAAGAGTACCTGGCCTCCCCGCCATTGCTGGCCAAGCCGAATGAAGGAGAGACCTTGTACCTCTACCTGTCCCTCTCTAATGAAACCTCCAGCTCAGTCTTGGTCGCCATTCGAGATCGAAAACACCTACCGATCTACTACCTGAGCAAGATCCTACACGACGCGGAGCGAAATTATCTTGAGATCGAGAAGTTCGTATTCGCTCTGACTCATGCGGCTCGTAAGCTACGTCCGTATTTCCAAGCTCATCCCATAATCGTCCTAACAGATCAACCGCTTAGGCAGGTCTTATCCAAGCCCGACGTGTCGGGTCGAATGATGAAATGGGCGGTCGAGTTGAGTCAGCATGACATCACCTACCAACCCCGGGCCGCCCAACAAGCTCAAGTTCTGGCTGACTTTCTAGTCGAAAAGAACACCAGCTCGATGGAGATCGTCCGTGCCGCGCCTAGTTGGACAATGTACACGGATGGCTCATCGACCTCTCAAGGAAGGGGGGTAGGCATATCCCTTATAAACTGACGGATTACAGCTCGATTTCGCCATTAAGCTCGATTTTAAAGCGATAAACAACGAAGCTGAGTACGAAGCACTGGTGGCAGGGCTGAAGTACGCCACGGAGAACCAGATCGACAGGTTAGCCGTTGTAACTGACTCCCAACTCATCGCGGGCCAAGTCAACGGCACGTACGAAGCTCGGGAAGAGTCCATGGCAGCGTATCTCAAAATGGTGAAAGAGCTGGCCTCTAAGCTGAAAGAGTTCAAAATCGAACAGGTCCCCCGCGAAGAGAACGGTCGAGCTGATGCCCTATCGAAGTTGGCCAACGGATTCCAGGGAACAAAGGATGCGACCATCTCGTTCATGGTCTCGGGGGGCCATGCAATCGATGAAGGAAAGGTCGAGATTGCGACCATCGATCCGCCGGAACCTTGCTGGATGGACGATCTAATCGCTTATCTTAAGGACGGGCTTTTTCCCCAAAACCGAACTGAGGCCAGGAGAATAAAATATCGATCTCTGCTCTATATGATGGATCGTGAAGGCAGGTTGTTCAAAAAATCCTTCACAGGTCCCCCTCTAAGGTGCCTGCGACCTAGCCAAGCCCAAGATGTCCTAGAAGAAGTCCATGAGGGATGCTGCGGGAACCATTCCGGAGGTCGAGCTCTAGCTCGAAAGATCTTAAGGAGTGGGTATTTTTGGCCGACTATGGTGTGGGATGCGAAGATCCACTCTAGGAAATGCCCCAAGTGCCAAAAACACGGCAACCTAATCCACACTCACCCTGCGTCCATGATACCGATCGATGTGTGCTGGCCCTTCGACCAATGGGGGATCGACATCATTGGTCCCTTCCCCTTGGCACCCAGACAGAAAAAGTTTGCCATAGTATGCGTCGAGTACTTCTCAAAGTGGGTTGAGGCCGAGGCAGTCCCCAAAATTACTGATGCAGTGATAAGAAATTTCCTCTGGAAGAATATAATCTGCCGTTTTGGGGTTCCGAGGGTACTCATCTGTGACAATGGCCCTCAATTTCGATCTGAGAATACCAAGAGCTATTGTCGAGATCTCGGGATCGACCTCAGATTCACTACAGTTGGTCACCCGCAAGCAAATGGCCAAGCTGAAGTCACCAACCGAATCATTATCCAAAATCTCAAGACCCGCCTTGATGCCAAACTGGGCGCATGGGCAGACGAACTCGATGGTGTGCTATGGGCTTATCGAACTACCCCGCGGACAGCCACTGGGCAAACACCATACTCTCTGGTTTACGGATTCGAAGCCGTCATCCCATCGGAGCTGTTACATGAAACTGCTCGTGTATCACAATACCAGCTCGACCGGAATACGGAGATCAGAGCCGAAGATCTAGATGTGATTGAAGAAAGTAGAGAGCATGCCTATCAGAAGCTCAGGCAGTACAAGGCAGCAGCAGCCCGATCATACAATAAACACGTACGGCCCAGATCGTTTCAGATCGGAGACCTAGTGCTAAAAAAGGTCGAGGTCTTGCAACATGTCGAAAAACTTGAGCCTAACTGGGAAGGACCTTATCGCGTCACCGAGATCGGGAAAAACATGGCCTACCGACTTGAAGACATGGCCGGGGAACCGTTACCCAGACCGTGGAACGCGCACAACTTGAAGAAGTTTTACACTTAGCCTTCAAATTTATTTCAAAAATTGTAATAGTTGAAGAGGTCGAATTCGCCTGAGAATCGATCTCTGTAGTTAAAGAGGTCGAATTCGCCTGAGAATCGATCTCTGATCAGTCAATTAATTCACATGTTTTGGGGTATCCGATTAAAGTCAATCCGTAATCCCGCGTCAGGCCACTATCCCTTCGATTAAGCTCTCATTCGACCTACGATCATGAGTCGAGGAGGGAGTGAGCCACCCCGCATCCGATCGTTAGAGACCGAGATCCAATGAGGTCGTTTTTAGACCCAAGGAGATCCTAAGTCCTAACGTGTTTAATGTTTTTTGAATCATCGTTAAAGATCGAGATCCAACGAGGTCGTTTTTTAAGACCCAAAGAGATCCTAAAAATCCTAACGAATTGAGTGATTTTAAACCCTTGTTAGAGATCGAGATCCAGTGAGGTCGTTTTTAAGACCCAAAGAGATCCTAAAAAATCCTAACGAACCTAAAGATCCAGAGATCCAAAGAGATCGTTTCAGATCCGAGGAGATCCAGAGATTAATGGTTTTCAAAAAATAATAATCCAGAGATCCAAGGAGATCGTTGTAGATCCAAGGAGATCCAGTGACTCATGATCTTCGAAGAGGTGAATCCTAAGATCTAATGAGATCAACTTAGATCCAAGGAGATCCAGAGATCGAGTTAGATCCAAAGGGGTCCAGAGATTTGCTCGTCTCGGAGATCGCTATCGATCCGACGAGAATGCAGCAAAGGGAAAACGACTAAGGAAAAATGCGCACACCCAATGAAGCTAGATCGGCATCCAAAAGAGATCGAATAGCTCCGTGAACCTATCGATCCGAAAGCGATAAAAATCTAAGCTAAGGGGTAAGCAAAACCCAGATCGGTAAGCCACGCGCATGCCAGATCGAATTAATGTTCAACTTGCAAAGTAAAAGAAAGCACAAGTATGAAAAACATAATTCATTCATGCGAAAGTCGATCTAAAAAATTGACAAAGATCGATTATACCTAGCGCATCGAGCTCACCACGCGACGTGGCTCGATGGGCTGATGTTCAAAACCAAAATTAAAGCAAATATTCACCTAGCCACAACCCCGGCTAGTAGGTCGGATTTAATGTTTTAGAATCAAAGGTCCGATCTAATCAAGCTCAACAGGAGCAGAGGATTCCCTACCAGATCCGGTCCGCGACCCGTCGAACTCGCGGAGAGGAGGAAGGAGATGCTCGACCTCGACCGGCTGTGGCAGTTCGCACTCCACCCGGCTCTTCGATCTCTTGGCCTTGGCAATTTCTATAGCATGTCCATACTTATGGGTCGCCCAATCGATCTGAACGGGCTCCTCCTCCTCCTCCTCCTCCTGCTCAGTAGCTCCGGGATCAGCCAGGAGAGGACCTATTGTGTTGAAGTTGAACTCCGGAGGGAAAATGTTTTGGGCCTTGAGCTGGTTCACACATATCTGGAACCCTTCGGCCAGGTCGCCCTCGCCAACGATCAGGCTCGCTTCCTCAAAACCAGGGCCCTCCATGAACTCCCGGACCGCATAACGCTCGATCTCGAGCTTATACCGTTGCAGGTCGGAGGCAGCCTTCTGGATCCTCGACCGGGCCAGATCGAAAACCTCAGCCCTACCCTCTTCTTTCGAAGCAGCCTGGGCATCTGCAAGCTGCTTGGCAAACTCCTCTTTCATCCTAGCTAGCTCATGCTCGTGGCTTTTCTCCGCCTTCGCCAGGGCCTCAATAGAACTCTGAAGTTGAACCTCCATCGATTGCTTCTCCTCAGTCCGGACCCGCTTCTCCTCTCTAGCTTTGCGAAGTTCGTCCTCGAGCTGCAGAAAAGCATCAGGGTTCATCGAGGCGAGCTGGGCCTTTGCAGTCTGGTACTTCTCCTTGTACCTCAGCTTGCCAGCTTTAAAGACCTCTGCCTCCTGGATCGAATTGACCAACACGGGGAGGACATCCTGAAGAAGGGGCAAGGGTCAGAACGAATTTAAGTGAGATCGATGGAGAAAGCAAGGAGGAAAAGATACTAACACAAAAAAGCCCCCTGGCAGCCTTAGCCCTCTTCTGGTCGAAAGATCTTGTGAAGGAGAGCTTCTTCTGTTCATCTATGATGCATCCAGTATTGAACAAGGCCGATATCAGGTCGATGTCTGGGGTACCGAAAGCGAGATGACGCTTCGATCCGTCTGCCTTCTCTAGCTCGAGTCCGGCTGGCCATTGGGGAAGTGGGGTCGTTGGGAAATCCATCAGCTCAGCTTCTTCATCTGATTCCTCAGATTCTTCGACCTGGCGAGTTGTCTCACTAAGGGGCCTTTTTCCCACACCGTGCCTTGCCTGAACAAACTGGGCATAAGGGTCAATGGCTTCATCAAAATAAATGTCTAAATGATCTAAATTTATATCGACCTCTTCCTGACCCCCTGAAGGCCCAACCAGACCGACGAACTCCTGACCACGAGCTGGCTCCGTCGCCACATTCTGAGCGACCTGTGGAGGGCCTTGATCCTGCAGCTCCCTTCTGAACCCGTCCTGGTGGACTCGCTGTGCGTCGGGAAGAGCATTGAGAATCGAGCTGGCCGCATCGACCACGGGCTGCATCTCAGCGGCTGTAGCCTCCCTTTGACGCCGTGCCCTCATCTGTGAAGCTTGAGACATGATTAGCACCCGAAGATCTGCAGATCGAACAAAACCATCGTCAGATCGATAATAATGAGGAAAATTCACTATTAAAAAGGACCCTGATCGAGATGGGGTCCGGTCAAAGCAGGAGCATACCAAGACGGAAGTTCCTCCGACGGGTTCCAAGGATAATGCCCGCTTCGACCAGATGCCCCGTCCTCGTCAGGTTTGTGTGGTCAAGAAGGCCCAAACGGGGAAGCAGATCGAAATGGTCATGAAGCCAGGAGGTCGATCTAGTCGGAAGACGCTTCGGATCATCAGAGCCCCAAGTAGTTCGGAACGAGGGAGCGACGGGGAGATCGACGAAGAAGAACTTGGATTTCCAGTCCACCCCATGCGACGACGATGGGATCGATACCATCTTCCGATTGGGCTTCGACTGAAGGTTAAAGTAGCCAGGGCCAGATTTTGCAGCGCTATTCAAAGTAAAAAACTCTCCGAAATCTTCAAACTCTGGCGCGAACCCCAAACACTTCACGATTATCATCATGCAGTGAACCAAGGAGAACGAATTTGGGGTCAGCTGGGCAGGACACATATTGAATCGGACGAGAAGATCGGAAACGATCCGCGGCAAAGGAAGGCGCAGGCCGTACTTGACTGCATGGTAATACAGCCCGATCGATCTCGGCCTCAGAGGGTTGCCCACAGTCTCTCCAGTCACCGGCATTCGAACCACATACTGGGGGCCCAAACCCAGCTTTCTTTCTACTTCCGCGAACTCAGTAGGGGTCAGCTTGGTTGCCCTCTGCGTCACGTGGGTGAGGGTGCGGTAAACATGGCGTGGTGGCTCCACCACCGGAGGGTTCACCCGTTCCTGAACCTCCTCTTCTTCCGCGACCTCCTGCGCCTCCGACTCGTCCACCAATCTCATCGGACCTCTCCCTCTTGAGGTCGAAGCGGGTCCCCCGCGATTGGCCGTACCACCCGACCCTGTGAGTGACTCAAAACTCGCATCCGGGAGCGGGGGGATACTCTGATCGATCTCTCGTTCAGGAGACGGCGTAAAAGCAACTACACCCGAGTTCCTTCCTGTTTCGATCTGGCCACGAGCCATGAGAAGATGGAAAGAGAGGGAAATTTACCTTGAAGGCAGATCGAATGAGCCTCGAAAGAGCGGCGGGCCACTGTTGCAGATCGGAGCAGCTCGTTGGATTTAATATGAAAACGGTGAAGTGTGGCTTGAGGGCGACCCCTTATTTATAGGGGTTGAAAAAGTAACGTCTCGAAATGCGAAACGACGGCATTATTACCCCGGACACGCCACCTCCCTCAAAGGTCACGTCGCATTAAATGCGGCGTCAGATCGAGGAACTCAAAAGACGCGCCTCATCATCAAGGTGACGGTTCAATTTTAACAGTCATGACGGTTCCCCTACCCAATGCCAGATCGATGAAATTACCACTGAGAAAATTCACACTGGTAATTTGGGGGGCCTCTGATATGGCATAATAGTACAAGGCCACGTGGCCGCCCCCGGTTGGTGCCACGTGGACCCTTGCGCCAACCTGGACAAGCCAGGAGCATCCTTTCTGGGCAGATCGTCAGATCGATGCCAAGTCCGTAGATCGTCAGATCTACATGGGGCCATTAGATCGATTTACACATCGCGGGATCAACAGATCGGTCTACTCCCTTCTATGAGGAAACCCCCAGCATTAAGGATCCGGGAAGGCGATACCGATCTCTAGATCGATATCATACGTCACCGGACACCCGAATACTGTAAAGCACTCCTGTCGGGACACGTGTGCCCTCCCCATTCCCTGGAACAGGCGTACTACGGCTCATTAATGACCGTCAGTCCCTGCTTTTACCCAAAGGGGAAAGACGGTACAAACGACCCGCCTCAAGCCGGTTCCATTGTCCGACATCCAGATCGGCGACTGGCAACACCATTAATGCACACCTACAGTACACACACTACTGTGTCATTTGGCCATGGCTATAAATACTCGCCCTTTGAACAGTAGTTGGTAAGCCTTTAATACACATTCAATTGCATTTATTCTCTCTCTAAAGAGCTCCATCACTGACTTGAGCGTCGGAGTGCCAACCTTGGGTAAAACCCCAAGTCCCCCAAGTTGGTTTCGAGCTCACGTTTGTTAGTGCTTTCAGGTCGATAAAGAACCCACTCAAATAAATTCTTGACTGATTGACCCATATCTGACAGTCAGATCGACACGTTGGATCGACCAGATTTGAGCCAGATCACATTGGATGTATGAAATATTATGATTTATGATTTATGTATGAATTTCGGGACTAGGTATTTATGTTAGTTGAACTCGTCACTACAGCAGCAAATACCGAAACAGGGGAAGGGGGAAAAAGGAAAGAAAATGGCCAAGAGAAGTACATAAACTGCAACCAACTCAAGCCAACATAATAAGGTAATAAAAGGCAACAAATGCTCAGAAATTCCAACCTGAAACACGCAACAGCAACAAGGAAATATGCAGCAGATTTACACGTATAAAACAGGGGCAAACGAATTCATAACAGGGCAAGAACTCACATGAACAATCAACCATCAATCCAACAGCAAATTAGGTAAAAATAAACAGCATTTGACATCAATATGAATCCTAAAAGCTAGCAGCAGTTCGGTACAAGAGGGAGGCGGAAAAACCAATTTGAAGTTCATGCATTCCATAAAAAATTCATTAATGGTATCTCACCCAACTCTTAACCACCAACTAATACCAGCATACTCAGTCATAAATGAGGGAAAAGATCACATATATAGCACCGAAACAAGTTATAAGTCAAAGGAATTCAAGAATTCATCAAAACACTTTTAAACCTAACTATTCAATCATATCACCGAAACTCCATGAAAACTGACTTAGAATTAGGGATGAATGGATCACAATGACCAGAGATGCATGTATAACATAATCCTAACTCACCTTGTTGATTGGATGAAAGTTGGAAGAGATTTGAGCTCCAAAATCTCCTGAAATGGCAGAATGACGGGAAAACTGGAATGCAAGGATTTTTGCTGAGTTTTCTTGCTTGTGTGAGGATGTGTTCGGTTGGGGATGAGTATGGGAAGATAGTGGGCTGAACTAGGGTTACAAGGACTTCAACCATAATTAATTTGGTTAAGGTTTGAACAAGTTAGGGCCATTTTAGTAAAATGTGGCAGTTTTAGTGCGTTTCATTTTTCGGTTGGATTTCTAATGTTCAAACGATTTCGGAAAATTATAAGGCTAAGTTCATTAAACCCGAATCTTTGATACGAGTTCAACGAAGTTGACGGAACTCGAATCCGAGTTCTCGAGCTCAAGATATCACATACGGAACCAAGGTTGCGCTGATTGCTCGTTAGCCCCCGATTTGGTTCCACAATTCAAATTAAATTCGTTACCACGTCAAACAAGTTCGAAAACATAAACCGAGCATATAGGCATGTTCAGAACACATAAATCTATGACATACTAAATTTCCACGACATTTCGATCTCAATTCATATAAGAACGAAGCACGAATAAACATTCATGCGCATAACATTAATAAATTCATAACATTATAAATTAAAACTAAAATTTAAATTCTATTTTTAAAATAAAACTCAAGTCAACGATTAATGAATAAATTAATTAATATAATTAAAACATGATTAATTAACATAACACTTAATTATTAATTTAAAAATTACTAAATTAACGAAATAAATAAAATGATATTAAATTAAAATAAAATAAAATAAAATAATTTATAATAAAATTAAATATAAAACATGTATAAACAATTAATTCGCGTAATTTGGTAAACACATACGTCATACCTTTACGACTGAAAAGTAGGGGCGTTACATTAATGACCTCGGTTTCTCCGGTCCTCCTTTCACCTGGTCGGATCGTAGACAATCTCCCTTCACTATCCATTGCCTTCTTGACAGAGCCTTGGCAAACACATATTTTAATCTTCTCTTCCCGCAGGCTAAGATGGATCATCTCTTTTCTCCAGTGTCGGTTCATAGACCGCTTCTAATCTCTCTTGCTTCGTCCACCTTTGTCCTACCTCAAGGGGGCCGACCGTTTCAGTTCGAAGCTGCTGGGAGGCGGGCCCAGAACAGTAGCGGTCCGTGACCATATTTTAAAATTTTTAGTATAATACAAGTATTAAAATATTTCTAAAACATTTTAATACAATAGCGGAAGACTATCCGGATCTACTCAAGTATATACATGCAATTGACAATAAATTTTAAATCACTTAAGCAGATAAATATCTAACATGCAATTAACACTTAAGAGAACATAATTTATCATGCTTAAAATAAAATAACTGAAAACTATTACCGTACTGCAATCATGGCTATCTAACGACATTTTTCCAGCTCCCGAATTCACCTCCTGAGAACCCGATCTCCTCGTGAAACCGGCAGAGCTTCCCTGCAATAACCCCAGGGACACCCTCGGAGTGTGGACTCCGAAAGTATTTCTCTAAATACTTAGAGAAAATAAACTTTAAACTAGAAAACCCTTTTCAGGGTTTATTCTCCTGAAATTAGGCGTTTTAAACAAACACCTAATTAAAATTAATTCCAAAATCAATCGGAATTAACTAGGAGAAAAGGGATATGGTTTCAAAGCTAAGAACTAGCCAAAACCTCTCCCAAAAATGTTGAATGAGAAATGAGGACCCAAGGCCCCTATTTATAGGGGAAAAACCGAGGGCGTTTTGGTCATTTTGGATACAAAAGCAAGGGTATAATGGTCATTTCACCTCTCCACTTGCGTGTACAACTTGGACACGAAAACCAAGGACACTACGTTGAAGGTCTCGTCACCACGAGTTCAACGCCGCTGAGCAGGCGCCCATCGGAGCACGCACGCGCCCACACGCCCCGCCCAAAGGCGGCGCGTGTCAACCACTCGCGGCTAGGGTTTGAGGCTGACGTGGCCTCTTCTGAAGCGGCCACATTTCCGGGTCGGTCCGACCCTATCCGAAACTCGACCCGTTGACCCGATACCCTAGCCCGTTGACCGGCCCGGTCCAGACAAATCTGGACCGTTGCTTTGCGGCTACGTGGCGCAATCTGGACCGTCCACGTGTCGAACACGTGGCGTGCCACGCGGCTGCCCAGTCAGCTGCCACGTCATCACCGATTTTTTTTTTTTTCCAATGAAAATTTTATTTTCTCCAAAATCAAATTCCGGGTATTTCCAAATCTTTGAACTTTAATTTATTTTCTTAAAATAAATTCTTTGGCCATTTTCAAACACTTTGAAAATTCATTTCTCTTTCTCCTTTTAATATTTTCTCTTTGGGTTTTCAATTGGGGCTTGTAGGGGGACCTGCAAGACTAATTAATTTTAGCTCCAAACGGATTAATATATTATCATCTCATGATAATAATTAATTACCGTTTAACAATATTTAATTCCACTAAATGAATATTGTTGTACTCTAAAATTAATTAAATTATTCACGAATTTCTCGAGCTAGAATAATTTTGCATTTTACTCCTCCGTGTTGATATCCATGAAAAATAAATTGCAACTACTATCGTTTATTTTTCATTTCTAATTTGAAATTTATTGATTCGCTTCAAGTTCAAATTCTCTGTATGTGAAACACATTCAACATACAACTTCGGTGACGTATCACGCGAAGTGCTTTGGCCAAAGTCTTAATTCGAACTTTTGCAAATCTATTTCAAGGATATCTTTTACCTTCCAGCAAGGCCACAGATTCCTCGATCAATATAACTCTTTAGCACATTTCATGTTGTCACCGAATCATACAAAGTATTTTGGCCACCTGTTACCGAGACCTCACTTCAAGTATGTTACAGTGACTAACACTACATACCTAAAGCCGAAATATTATCAGGATTAAGAGTACAATGCTTCCTGAGATTTTATTCATTTTAGATAGCAGTATAAAATGAATTATCTCGGTGGTCCAGTTCGATGTTTCCAATCCTATTGAAAATCATCAACGTGTTATAAATTGGAATCACCATTCCCTATGACGAAAGACTAATCATCTTATATAACCACGTTATAGTCTTGATAAGAACATATTCTTATCTTACCGACTAGAACTTTTAATGACACGTGATTTCAGTATTCAAAGTCTTTTCCTATGAAACACATTTCATATAAGAATACCATCACACGTCATTAATTATTAATATGTGAAATACTCATAACTTGCTGCAAATTCAGTTTTATTAATCCAATAAATTGAATTTTCAGGGCACTATTCCCAACAGAAGCAACCTGGGCCCGTTCTGTAGAGTGCGAGAAAATTATCTTGGAAGGATGGAACCATAATTGTGGCTCTGGAGGTTGGGTCGGCTTATCCAACTCAATTGCTGACTGCCAGAGCAAACTTCTTGTGTGGAATAGGACATCCCTCTCAAACCCACATTATAAAATTGAGAAGCACTCTAATGATCTTACCAGACTCAGAAATGGCCCTATATCACGGAAAAGTAAAGATTTGGAAAGGGAGCTCTTATTTAAACTTGACGAGGTACATAGATTGAATGAGACATTATGGAAACAACAAAGTAAAGCTCACTGGCTTCATGAAGGTGATCGAAACTCCACTTTCTTTCATCGTAAAGCTACTTCCCGTCGCAAAACTAATACTATTTGGGGGCATAAAAAATGAGTTGGCGTTATGTGCACTGAACCGGATCAAATCCAGAAGATTATTTCTGATTATTTTCATAAGTTGTTCAAATCAAACCAACCATCGTGGGTGGAGATTGATACAGCTCTGCGATCTGTGATTCCAATGGTGGACGATCTGATGTTCAATGATCTCTCGCGGCCTTTCACGTGTGAGGAGACAAACCAAGCTCTCTTCGATATGGAACCTCTTAAATCTCCTGGTCCCGACGGTATACTCCTATTCTTTTTCCAAAAGTACTGGCATATTGTTGGCAAGTCTGTTACTTCTTGTGTGTTAAGCCTTCTCAATGATCAGTGTTTCCTTGATTCGGCAAATTACACTCATATTGTGCTCATTCCTAAATGCAAAAAGCCGGAGTCAATTACACAATTTCGCCCCATTAGCCTCTATAATGTGATTTATAAGATTGGCTCTAAAACTATTGCTAATAGGCTTAAACCTCATAAGTGTAAAATTATCTCTAACTCCTAATCCGCTTTTGTTCCTGGTAGATTGATTACAGATAATGTTTTGGTCGCTTTCGAAATCAATCATTTTCTTAAGAAGAAAACTAAAGAGAAAGTGGGAATCATGGCTCTTAAACTTGATATGAGTAAAGCCTATGATAGAGTTGAGTGGCCTCTTTTAGAGGGCTTTACGTTATGTTTAGGCTTTCCCCTTCCCCTGGTTCGGTTGATTATGAAGTGTGTGTCTTCAGTTTCTTATTTGTTTGTGCCTAATGGTAACCAGTTTGGTCATATTATCCCGAAGAGGGGGCTCCGCCAGGGGATCCGCTCTCCCCTTATCTCTTTCTTCTCTGTGCAGAGGTTTTCAGTTGTTTTATTCAGGAGGAAGAAAAGTATGGAACATTGAAAGGCGTTGCCGTGTGCAGAGGTGCACCTCGGGTCTCTCATTTGCTCTTCGCAGACGACACCTTAGTTTGTTACCAGGCTTCTCTAGAGGTGGTTTCATGTATTAACAGAGTTCTCTCCCATTATGCTTTGATCTTGAGGCAGGTGGTGAATAAGGATAAGTCTTATGTGGTTTTCAGCAGTAATATTGATCCTTCACTCAGGAATGACCTTGCTACTAGTTTAGGCTTTAAGCAGGTTGTACATCATGATCTCTATCTGGGTCTTCTTTCGGTGGTGGATAGATCGAAGAGCGCTGTTTTTGCTAATCTGCGGGATAAGGTTTGGAGCAAAATATAGGGTTTCGCTGATAAGCTTCTATCTATGGCAGGAAAAGAGGTCCTTATTAAATCGGTTCTCCTAGCTATTCCCTCATATGCAATGGGGTGTTTTTGACTCCCAGACTCCTTCTTGAGAAGCCTTGATTCCTTGATTGCTAAGTTCTTTTGGAATAGCAGGGATTAGAACAAAATCCATTGGGTGGCTTGGGATAAACTTTGTAGATGTAAGCATTCTGGCGGTCTTGGTCTTCGACACCTCAAGTGCTTCAACCGTGCTTTATTAGCAAAGTAGGCGTGGAGAATTGTCGAACATCCGGAGAGTCTTTTAGCTCGGATTCTCAAAGCTCTCTATTTTCCCAATTCGAGCTTCATTGAGGCTTCTCTTGGCCGGACACCGTCGTTCACTTGGAGATGTATTCTTGGCTCTCGGGACTTGATTGTTACTGGTTCTCGGTGGAGGATTGAAAATGGCACTCTTGTTGATATTTCTAAGGACAGATGGATCCCTAATCGCTCTACTTTCAGGCCTATCATTATTAATCCGCTGCCCCCTCATATTTCTAAGGTGTGCTACCTTTCAACATAGAGGTGGTGAGTGAAATGGTTGTTACTTCTTTACCCCTCAGTCCCTCCCCTTGGCCCGACACGTTGATTTGGGATGCTACTAAGAATTGTATTTTCTCTGTTAAGTCCGCTTACTTCCTTAACTTGGAGCTTTCTTTGCGGGGCCGTGCTTCAGGCTCTAATTCTCAGGTTGAACCCCCTTGGGACTTGGTATGGAAGGTTGACATCGCTCCCAAGGTTCATTTTTTTGCTTGGCGCGTTTGTAATAACGCCATCCTTGCTATGTCTTTTCTTCGAACACATCACTGTGTGAGTGATCTGGCTTATCCTTGGTGCGGTTTTTCTGACGAAATTGTTGACCATGCCTTCCTCTCTTGTCCTTTTGCCCGTCAAGTTGGGGCATGTACTCATTTACGCTGGTCCTCTATCTCTAATTGGCAAGGTGATCCTCGATCGTGGATTCTTGATACTTCGCGAGATCTTTCTATTAGCGATGCTCGTAAGCTCCTCACTACGCTATGAGGTATTTGGTGGTCACGTAATCACCTCTTGAGGGAGGGTTCGAAGGTAAGTCCTCTGGATGTTGTGGTGTTTGTTGATTCCTTTATTCAGACTTTTGTTGATGCAACTTCTTCCTCCCTGGTTGAGCCTCACGCTATTTTACCCTCCTGTTGGTCTCCCCCACCTCGTGGCTTCATTAAAGTTAATATTGATGGGGCTTTCTTTTTGGACAAAAATGAGGGGTCGATTTCGGTGTTGTGACCCGTGATGAGTTAGGCCGTTGTGTGGGTTGGAAGTACGGTATTAAAGCTGGCAAGCTAGAACCTGAATTTGTTGAAGCTTGGGCCGCTTTGGAAGGTCTACATTTGGCCCGGGATCATGGTTGGGAACATGTGATTCTTGAAGGGGACGCTTGAATTTGATCTCTAGTTTCAGAAGTACAGCTGAAGACAACTCCCCTCTTGGTAATCTTACTTATGATGTTAGGCAGCTGGGGCTTTCCTTTGTTTCCTGCTCCTTTTGCTTTGTTCGGTGGGAAGGCAATGGTGTTGCTCATTCACTTGCTAGACTTTGGGCCTCCGCCTGTACTAGTTCTCGTCTTTTACCGACTGTCATTTCTCGATTGATTAGGTCGGAAGCGGTTGTTCCCTGAGCCCTCGGGCCTTTGTAGTTTCAAAAAAAAAAAAAAAAAAAAGATGATCCTTCTTACGGGCGTGATGACACGAGCAAGTCTCAAGCGAGTCAGCTTGACACTCCCATTGTTTTTGGACTCATCGACTTGGAGTGGTTTATAATCTAAGCTTGTATGATTTAGGCTCATTTTATGGACCACTTCTCTTAAGTGATTGAGTCCTATAAGCTAACAAGATTAGAGGATTTCTTATACATGTGCAGTTAAAGTAAACATACAATAAAAAAAAGAGCATATAAATAAGTATTTCCTTAAGATAAAATCAGTTCGTTTATTATTCAAAGATTGTCTGTGATTTACAAAAGGAAAAACACTAAATTGATTACATCATCGGCTTTAAGGGTTATATTCCTAACAACCTTTCCATAAACAAAGCTAAAAGTAGTAGCGTGATAACACTCATGAACATAATCCTCCGGATCTAATCCTTGTGCAGAGATGACGTTGACTGTTTGCTTGCATGAGATTCTAGATGCATCTTGCTTTCGGCCAGAACAAGAGTGATCTTCCAAATCAACAGCGTGTCTGGAGCTGTTTATTGATCTCATCTGCAAAAAAAAAAGTAAAGTTAATCCTCTGTACATATTGTAGATTATAAAATAAGAGAAATTAAATTATCATACCTCATAGTCTATATCATCGTTTTTTATTGGCACACACTTACTTGATTTCAGAATGTGTGTTTGCAGAATCTTACTGATTTTGGGATATATAAGCCTCCCTTCCCATTTTTTCTTGCATTGATCCTTTAGCTTCTGACACCTCTTCATCAAATACTCTCTTATCCACTGAAGCATATTGTTACTATAAGTTTTTCTCTTGCTGCCATTATGCATGAATTAAATGACTCACACAGATTGTTCAGTAATGTATCACATTTAGAGTCTGTTGAGAAATGAGACAAGGCCCACTGTGAGGAATTATAATCGCTTAGCCACTATACATATTTGACATCTAGATCAACTATCTCTTGTATAGCATTTCAGATTGTGGCACTGTGCTAGCCCTTGTAGCCTTCCAAAAGGCAAGTTTGAAACTTAGTCTTTTGAATCCAGATTTTTTCATGTTGTGTAGAAGATGCCTTGCACAAACCTGTTGTCAACTAGAGGCAAAACATTGTCAAACTCAGGCATGAGGTTTTTTTGTTTGTCTGGGATGAATGTGTATGTCTCCTTTCTATCCTTCAAAAGGTCCTCATTCAACGGGGACATAAACCACTCCTAATTGACCATGTTTTCAACCCCAACTACAACATATGCTAGAGGGAACAAGTCATTGTTGGGATCAATTCCAACTGAAGTCAATAAAATCCCACCACTGGAACTCTTTAAGTAACAACCATCTACTCCAATGACCTTCCTACGTCCTGCCCAAAAACC
Organism: Lantana camara; assembly: GCA_037501455.1. Lineage (NCBI taxonomy): Eukaryota > Viridiplantae > Streptophyta > Magnoliopsida > Lamiales > Verbenaceae > Lantana > Lantana camara. The sequence continues at coordinate 91,350,768 of CM074857.1, read as the reverse complement.
CTTTTTCCAGAGTTTCAAAACATATATAAATCCTCTGAAATTTATTGTGTTCCATATCTAGAACAATAGTGGAGTCAAGGTTTTTTTACTTCAATGCATTAGCATAGTCGCATAGCTTATTATATTAGTCCCCATATTCATTTTGGATTTTCTGTATAGCCATTTTCTTTGCCCTGTATGCTTAAACCTCTGACAAATTGACACAAATCTTTGTTGTAGATTGTACACATTTTCCAGATTGTCCATATTTTCCAAATTGTTTACATTTTCAACAAGATTAAATACAATTTCAGTCCCTACTTCACATTCATTATCTACCTCATCAGTATGCAAACTAAAAGCATCCTCTGCTTAATTGATCCATTCATTTTCTAATATTTCTTTAATTTTATTTTTTTTTCATATTATCAATTGCAAATGGTTCAGGAACAGTTCTAACACCAACCAAGAAAACATCAGTTATTCTCCATTCGTAAACACTATCAACTTCCAATATTTTATCTATATCAAATTCATCACCAATCAATTGGAACTTTTCAAAGTTATCCATGTAGGAGTAGGACTTTTCCCCAGTATACATACCTACATAGCTTTTCTAATGATATAAATGATATCTACATACCTTCTATGTTACCTAGTTAATGGTGGAACCATTATTGCAACGTGTGACATCATTATTACAATTTTTTCTTAAAGGATGAGACCATTTTTTGAATTTTTGAAACGAGTGGAACTAATATTGCAACGACGTAAATCGAATGGGACTAAATACTCAATTTTACCCACAACTATCATTAATAAAGATTAATTTTACTCCTTAGTAATTCGATTCAATTCGAACTAATAACAAATGAGATACGCTACACATTTTTTTTTTTTTTAGGGCTAGATACGCTACACAATGCAGAATGAAGAAGTTGATCAATTCAAGCCAAACTGCAGTTCAAGTACACAACCAATTACAAGTCACATTTGTACCAAAAAAATAAATAAAAATTGACTAGTCACATTACGTAGATAATTTCACACTGACATATTAGTTCCTGATTACAATGAAATGCAGATTATCAAGGACATATTTAGGAGCTTTTCGACATTAGATTTGTGCCTCTGGACTCTGGAGAAGATTTCCTTCCTTTTCCTGCACTACATTAAAAACTCATCACCTTAGAAAACTGCATTAATTTCCATATAAATAACTTATAAAATGTATGCAGTATCAAAATTACACACACTTCCCCTGCAATTTTAGGGTTATTCACTGCTCAGACATGACGTGAAGCGCCTTCTCAAGGTGTCGTTAACAATTTACTGAACTATTGATGCACCTAAACACAACACCGTCTAAAAACTAAATATAATATTCCAACTTTTTTGTGAACTTCCCGAATGCACCACCCGGCACCTGGTCTTTGTTAATTACGCAAACTTCCCATGAGGTTTAAGATATTACAGAAATTTCCCCAAGGTACCTTGAAACACTTGCTATTACAGATAAGAATTTAAGGTTATAACAAAAACTTCCCTGAAGTACTTTGAAATGCTTGCTATTATAGATATGTTTTCAAAGTTAAAGCATTCATCTATAAGTGTCAAGTGAAAATAAATTATTCATAAATATTTAGAGATGACCTTGTCAAAATTTATGGATCCAAATGTAACATAAAGTGAAATTCATTAATAGGGGGAATTTTTGTAATTTCTCAAACCTTATATAAGGTTTGTGCAATATTAGGCTGACCTCATGGTATGTCAGTGCAATTATCCCTAAACTTTATGAATCGAGGATGAAACCAAGAAGCGAAGTGTGTGTGTCTCTGTGTGTGTTAGAGAGATAGACAGAGGGCTTACACAAGTCATATGAGCCCATCCATCAAGTGCATATTCTGGAACTGCAAGGCCTTAGACATTCTTGCACTAATATTCTCGTTTAACTCCTTGAGCACGACCGTCTCTTGAGCCAATTCAAGTTCAATGCGCCTAATCTCACACTTAACTCTTTCCACTTCAACTCTGCACAAAAATAGCTGCTTGTTCTTATTATCAACACTTTCAATACGCCTATTCTTCTCATTCACAAGCCTCTTACTGTCCTCACTTAACCTAATAGCATCTCTAATTTCATCAAGTCGGTTGCGCAACCATCCCACATTAAACTTCATACTTTCTGCATCTCTAACCGCAGCATAATAAGTACCCAAAGTACCCATATCAACATCCTTCAACTGCTTCTTTTGCAAATCCTACACCGCCTTACATACCCCGAGCAAAATGAGATTCCTCACAGAAACCGACTCTAAAGAGCAACCCTTTGTAATGCCACCATGTTTCCTATTTATTGCCTTAAGTGTATCAATAATATTTTTGTTGATGCCTGATGATCTTTCTGTTTGAGCTCCATCCATGTAATGCAGAGCATTTGCCGTATGTATGAATATCTGATCATTACTTGCTTGAGCAGGGATTTGCTCTTGTGGGGTTGTTAATGGTGTTGAGTAAAGAGGATTACCGTTGCTTGTTCCTATTTCTTGATAGGCTGCAAAGGAATCATTAGATTAGAAGATCTAACTAGCTCAATTACAATATATATATTTTTTGGTCTGACGCTCAATTACAATATGTAACTTGTACGTATGATCAAAAGGGGGGTAATTGTAATTTCAGAGGGGAAGTTTATGTATTTATAAATTATACGCAGTTTTGTTATCTAATGAGACAATTTAAGAGCTTTAATAATATTAATAATAATTCTACTAGTAATTGGGCACATTCTTTACATGTACAAATAAAAATTATTATTATATGAAAGGGTCATAATTAATAACTCCCTTCCCATAGAAAATAATTTAGTTTACTCCCCCAGGTAAAAAGAATCTATACTAACTCCCTTATTCAAATTTATAATTTGATTTCACTTCTCACTCACCTAAATTGATTGCAATTATAAATTTAGGTACTTTAACTTTTATGAATAATACTCTAATTTAAAATGTAAGTAATTTAACTTTTACAAACAATACTCTTTTTCCTTTTCATACTTCAATTTTAAACTTGAGTACTTTAACTTTTATTTGAATACTCTATTTTATAATTTGAATACTCTGTTTTATAATTCCAAAACTTTATAATACTCTATTTTATAATCTGGATACTCTATTTTATAATTTGGATACTTTGTAGTTTCTAATTAATACTTCAAAATATAAATCAACAATTAATTTTTACCCCACCATCCAACTATTACATTTTTACATATGAAGTATGAAAATTATATTTTGAAGTATTAACATACAAAATAAAAGTATAAAATCGTGTATATGAGGTATTATGTTAATTAATAAAGTGATTTGTGTGGGAGGGAAAAGTGATGTGTTATGTCATTTCATGTTTCTTCAAGGCTATTTTGGTAATTTCATAAAAAATGGGGAGTGAAATCAAATTACAACTAGGTAGTTAATATTGATATTTTTTTTATGGGGGAGTGATGTCAAATTTGTCTTGTGCCTTGGGAAATTTTGCCACATTCCCCCCTATATAAATATATTAAAATAATTTTTTTTATTAATATACAATTTTTTAATTATTTTTAATAAAATAACTTAATTATGATAATAATCGAATAGTGAAAAACTGAAAATATAAATTAAAAATTATAAATTTAATATTGAAAAGAAAATAGAAGGAATTAAAATGAGCAGAAAAAAATAAGAAAAAGCGGTTGGAATTAAATATATATATATAAATAAAAGAAAAAAGTGTAAAAAATAAAGTGGGATGAAATAATAAATAAATAAACAAAATAGAATTTTAAAGTTCGAGAAACCAGTCTCGGGATAATATGGTAGTATAAATAAACTTACAAAGCAGGGATATCAGTCCTGCTTTCGGCGGCGGAGGAACCACCGGCAGCGGCGTAGGTGGAGGCGCATGGAAATTTTGAGTTTTCGATGAATCACTGGCGGCGGCGGCGGAAACTTTGGGAGAGAAACCGGGTGGCACGTCGGGTTCCCCGGCCAAAGCATCAGAGGAAAGATCAACAATCTCTTCCTTTGCCATTTTTATTAGAGAAAGTAGTTGTGTAGAAGTGAAAGTGTATACTCTTGAAGATATCGTCGTTGGATCACAGAGTGAAGGTGTAGTGCGTGTGAATTGAATTTTTGCAGAAGCCACATGGTGAGAGAAGAAGGGCTTCGGGAGTTGTACATGCATGCATATTGCATGGTTGGGTTCTCTTCGATAAATTACAAATTTTACAATTATAAGTTTACAAACTTATATGGAGGTGGCATCTCAAAGTTCCGTGACGACTTTGGATTTGGTGTTTTGTCTCTTATTTCATTTATATATAAGTGTTGTCTTGGTAAATAGATAGTTAATTAGAAGACTGAAATAATTGTAGTATGAAAAAAAAAAAAAAAAAAAAAAAAAAAAGATTTCCTTTTAAACTCAATTATTCATTAATACACTTGGCCGAGTGCGGGGTAATTTTAACTCGAGTTTAACTCGACTAAACCAGTATAATGAAAGAGCTGAGTATTTTGTACTTGTAGTGTGATTTATGAAAATTAATGACAAGTGTAATATACTTACTCTTTTAATTGATTTGGGTTCAACCCCGAATTAAATTTAAGTTAGAATATCCCCTAAGTATAGATGGATAGAAAAGAAAATTAAACATATAATTAAAAAAAAAAATCAAAACCGTCAAAATAAGGAGTCAATTACTATATATATATATATAAGAATAATATTAAAATTAGATGACTTCTCTCTTCCTCTTCTCTTTCTCTTTGGTTTCTAAACCCTAATTTACGTGACTCGACTCAAGAAAAGATAGTCAACTAAAGTTTTTCAAATTTGGTGCGTCTAAATCTGTCTAAATCTGCCATTTTCTCAGATCTACTGTTATCTTCCCTGTCCGTCGCCACACTCTCGGATCTATCGCCATTTTTTCTTCTCAGATCCGTGGCCACATGCTCTCGGATCTATCACCATTTTCTCAGATCGTTGCCACTCTTCCAAATCTAGCGGAGATCTGCACCATCGTTAGCTTTTTTAGGATGCAAAGACGATTTGCGTCTATTGTTTTTTTTTTTTAAGTTATGTTTTCTTTTAAGTCTTCCGTTTTGTCTCTTCGGAATGGAAATTTAGTTACATTCTTTAGATTCAGTTTTATTTTTTTCTATTTTCCTTATGGAAATTAAGTTTATTCTTCGTGAAGTTAACTACGTAGTCCATTCGTTCTCAAAAATTACAATTTTGGCTTGCGGTCGTTCATTACAGCTTGACTTGCGTTGTTCTGGCTTTTGCCGCGTTTATTATATTACCTGATTTAATTTTAGGGATAATTACCAACGCCCCCCTGAGGTTTGGCGTTATTATAGAATACCCCCTGAGGTTTCGGAAATTACGAACTCCCCCCTGGATAGTGCACCCTCGCTTACAAATAGTGATAGGGTCAAAATATGCTCGTCCCATGTTTGGACACGTGGCACCTCGAGATAGTAATGCGTGCCCTGTGGTGATTAAGGCGAGCGTCAAAGTTTCTCAAGGTTTCTCAAGGACACATGCCATCTCTGCTACGTATCTCAAGGACACATGCCATCTCTGCTACGTACCTGCGTGATTAACATTGTCGCTCGCTAACGAGCGCACTTCGTAACACCAGGCTGAGCTCCAATTTATCAAGAAAGCTCTCTTCGAGCGCTACACTCCCTCAGGGGAGTTCTTCACTCCCCCTCGTGGCATAAGCCTTAGCCGTCATCCCTTAGCGGATTCTCTGGCCTCCAAGGCCCTTGGTTGACACGAGCGTGCTCTTAAGCCCTCGTTACCAACCCTCTAAAACGGCTCTCTGACACCCCGTACATGCCCGCACACCTACCACTGTTGCCAACATTAACTTTCACCAGCTTTTGCAGAAGATTCCTCCTAGGTTTCTCTCATAGCGCCACGTGTTAGGGCAACACTTGGTCAGGACCACACGGTGCAAATGACCAAAGGGTCCCTGACCCCCAACTATAAATAACCTAGTTCATCTCCTTCACTGTAAGCAATCTCCCTTACTGCAACTTCACATTTCGCATATACTCTCTTTCGGATCATCATCTGACTTGAGCGTCGGAGAGCCAAACTGGGAATCACCCCCAATTCCCCCAACTTGGCCGTCTGACCTCTGTTTCTTTGGTGTTTGTCCTAGCAGGTTGAACCTACCATCTTTTCCGGTGATCAGCATTGGTTTCCCCACCTTTAAACAAATTCTAAAGTGATTGGACTCTGTACCCCCTATTCAGACCCATCAAATAGCACTGACCGTTAATTACACCGTCAAATTCAAATTTAAATTCCAAAAATACCCTTAGGGGGTATATTGTAATTTTACTTAGAGTTTAATGATATAATTTTCATATTAGTTAATTTTGGATTTTTTGTATTTAAAAAGTTGTTATTTAATTTAATATTTTATATTTTATCTATAAATATAAATTGAATTAGATATTCCATGCATATTTATTTCTATAAAATATGATAAGTTATAAATTTCCTTTCATATTTATTTCTTAGTTTTAAATATATTTTGTACAAGCCCATTTAAAGTTAATTTAAAATAATTTATCTGCAATTATAACAAATTTCCCCTCAAAATAAAAATTCATATAAAAAAACCCACACAAAGATCAACTAGTGCATTATCAATTTTTTTTCTCAAAATTGAAAATCATAACAAATACACTAACATCAACAAATGCATTAGTAAATTCACAAAAATATCCGTCATCCGTTTAAACAATTATTTCAAACATTGAACATGCATGGTCAATATCTACAGAAAATATTAAGCATCCATAAACTGTAGGTATGAAATTAGTCTATCATAAAAATATTAAAATAACATTAAGTAGCATTTTATTAAAAAAAAAAAATGCTAGGTAGACACAAACTCAAGTACTTACATCATACCCCCTTAACAATTTCAGTCCTTGCATTAGCCCTCTTACCTTTGGCTCTTTATTACATATACCCCCCTGAGTTTCAACATAGTAGGGGTAAAATAGTAAATTTCACACAATCCGTTAAATTTAACGGAGAAGATAACGGCCCAGGGGGAAGTTCGTAATTTTCGAAACCTTAGGGGTATTCTGTAATAATGCCAAACCTCAGGGGGGCGTTGGTAATTATCCCTTAATTTTATGATATTATTCATGCTTTTAAAAAAAATAATATTAAAATTAGATGAACCATTTTAGTCACACCCTAGTCCTATGTATACTACATCACCTAAGACGTATTCGAATTAATTTTATTTAATTTTGGTTGAATACTGAATTTTATAGTTTTCAATTTTTTTGGTATACTAGTGAAATGAACGTGCGTTGCACGTTTATCATTTAATTTATTTAAATAAATTTAACTATTATATTTATTGAAAAAATTAGGATATTAAAAATATTTAGTTTGATTAAATAAATATAATAACATTTTTAATGAACCATTTTAATTTTGAAAAGTAACACATACCAATATATATATATATATATATATATATATATATATGAGATCTCTCTTTCAAATCATGTACAATAAGTAGAAATTCGAAGTTAAAAAAATATCTGAATAAATAAACAATAAAAATATTTGAAACTATGTTATTATATAAAACAAAATGTTTAAAGTGTATAATATTAATTTGTCTAAATATTTCTAATTTTTAAGCATAAGTAATAGTTTAAAACTTTCAAATATATTTAATAAATGAAAAGACATATATAAAAAAATATAGACAAAAACTTAAAAGATCATATAAAATGCCATATTAACTATATATTTGGGTTAATCCCAGACACCCCCTTATCCTTTTGGGAGGCTTTGCACTTTCCCCCTTATCCTTTGAATTTTTGCAATTTTGCCCCTAACCTTTGAAAAATATCATACTTAACCCCTTTAACAAAGCAAATCCGTACAAAGATGATTCAAATGTGTTGATATTATATATCAAATTGAAGCTCTTGACGCAAGGAATACAATAATAGTCCCGAAATCAAAATTTGACAACCGTCGAAATAGAAATTATCGATCAAAGACGACACACGACGAACGAAACTTTATAGCGGCTTGTGGCGGCTAATAGGGTAAACTGGGGTATAGGCTTTGTTCTCCTTGGAGAGATGATCACGATAGCGGTGGTATTGAAGTTTGGGTCGCTGTGACGGAGGAGAAATCGACGATCAAAGTTTGTTAAAAGGGGTGTGATATTTTTCAAAGGTTAGGGGGGAAATTGCAAAGATTCAAAGAATAAGGGGGAAAGTTCAAAATCCCCCAAAGGACGGGGGCCGACCGGGATTAGCCTATATATTTTATTCCTTATATTGTTTATTTTTTTAATATTATTTGTAATTTATTCTTAGTCTTTTTATGAAGTTTTGAAGAATTTTTTTGTCGTCATTCAAAATCTAAAAGTTATATTCACTTTTAAAACTATAACTTTTGCGCCTATTGACAGGTGTCGACTGTACGACTTCCTATCACTTTTAAATCCCTTAGTGAATAAGATTCGACTGTACGACTTCCTATCACTAACGTACTACTAATTATCTATCAAGCACTGCGTATACTTCATGCAATCAAGATTAGCAATATGCAACCATCTACTTAGAAAATCCGGCCGTAATCAACTAAGTAAATAAATCACAATAAACAAGACAGTCGGAGAATTAATAAATACTTGAAATAAAACTGAATTATAAAAACCAATTAGGTCTCACGATGTCAAAAACATAAATTGTAAATTCCTAACTAGGTACTAAACAAATTAGCTACTCATAGTTCTAAAACACGAAAATACAAAATAAACAAAAAGCATAAAAAGAACTCTAGATGAATGATGCTCTCGGGAGCCTTCAAACCGTTGCCAAGATGCTCCGTCAAAGTCCCCAAGTTGGCTGCACTAAAGTTATTAAATAGCCTGCACTACCGACCCACATAAAGGATTCCAAATCCAAATTGGAGTCAATTACTTACTCCCCAAGTTGTGCTCAAAATGGGCCTTCTTCCAATTAATTTCCAAGTACACGTACAACCCATCTTCACATAAGATAAGTCAACACTCCAAATCATTACCAAATTGAGCTATTCTTTAATTAAACCAAGAACAATTCGAGTAGCCCATTAAGCAAAGCCCACAAATTAATTAAATCAAATTAGCATCAGTTCTCCGCATGCACATGTGATTATCCTAGGCTCCAGACTTCCCAATTTAAATTCTTGCCATATTCGACAACACTTATTCGAAAAAATATATCCAAGGCCCCTGCACTTCGAAAACACGAAAACTAATCAAAAGCACCAATATATACACAAATTAGGCTCTAAAAGCGCAGTCACAAATATACGAAAAATACGAGGTTTAGCGCGTTATCAAATTCCCCCACACTTGTCCATTCACTCGTCCTCGAGGGAAATAAAAATCAAATGAAACATCACCCCCATCAAACATATTCACCAAAGCGAACCTCGAATTTTTGCCTAAACGAATCTAGCAATTAAACACATTTCTCAATCACACGAAATTCAACCAATTAGTACAAAACTCATACCCTCGTGTGTAGTGTGAATCGAACAAGAAAATGTACAAAGACTAGACAAACAAGTTAACATTTTTCGTATAAGAACCGATTATCAATTTCGAATACACCCTTCACTCCAATCTCCACTAATTTGATTAACTAATAACTCGGGATCGATAGGTCTTTCGAGCTTGTAATGTAGGCTTGGGTCAAGGTAGGAAAAAGTAAATCAAAGGCTAACACACCAAGCTTACACATTTAAAATTAACCCCCAAGTGTTCCCCTTTTATTTCTTCCCAAAGGACTCCCTTTTCTCACAATGAATTCCCAACCCTTCTATCGAATTTTCAACAAGGGTCATACTCTCTTTTTCTTTCTTTTCACTCTTGCTTTTTTTTTTTTTTTTTTCAACTTGTTTTTTCTCTATTTTTCAGCTCATTTTCTTTTATTTTCTTCTTGACTTCGCTCTCTTTTTTTTTTCTCTTTTGTTTTTTTTCATCACTCTCACAATTTTTTCTATTCCAAACATAATGAAACTTTTCTCTTCAAACCAAGGAAAAACGAGTCTAGACATCAACAATACAATCCCCAAAAAGAAAATGAGTAAGCAAGGTGTGAATAAGATAAGGGTAGGAAATTGTATTGTGCATTAGGCTTGTAACGTGGCTAAGAAAGAAATTTTGCACAATACTAAGGCTCAGCGGGGTTAATCGGGCTATGTTATTTAGTGAAAATCATGAAAAAGGTAAAAAAACACCGACAACAAATGCCTAAGTCATTTCCTGAATTACTCGTCAACCAATCTATTTCGCCTCGAAGGGAGTTAAAGTGGATTCTAATCAATTTTCAGAACTTTATTGAAAAACATGACTAACCTATCTAAGCAAAGTACATAAATTGTTCAATTAGTGCGCGAGAAATAAGGGCATAACAAAATACTAATTAATCAAACTTCACACAATCTTTCATGTATTCAATTGCCTAATAAGTTCTAGCAAAAATTCACAGCTCAAGCTTAAGCAAACACATTCAAAACAGGAATAAATTATTCATAATTTCTAACATCCTCGTGTTCAAATAAACAACAAGTAAAAACAATTAATGCAGGAGAAAAAAAAAATCGAATTTAAGCACGTAAGCCAAACAGTAAATAGGCTTATCCCTCCCCCCACACTTAAATCATGCATTGTCCTCAAGGCATAAAAAAAATTCGAGAGAAAAGAGGACTTCCCTGTAGCGCAGATCTGTGGGCTTTTTTTTTTTTTTTTTTCCCCGCAAAAATAGTATGAGCGTGGGGTACGGTCACACCTAGGGGTCAAAGCTGTATAGAAACATCAGCAGTGTAACAACAGCAATTCGGAAAAATTTGGCAAATAAAGCGCGCTTGGAAGACAACCAAGAGCATCAATCCACTCAAATGGAGATAGAACCTCCATATAAATCCCCTCGACTATGTGGTGATGAATCTTCTAATCCATTGCGCCCTCTAGATTGGGGATGATGACTCATAGAGGTTCTCAACATAATTCGATACTTTCTCAGCACAGACGCCATCAACCACTTATAAAAAAAAATTTCATGATCTTTCACAATGACTCTTGGGTTCCGGTACTCAAAAAATATGTGAGATCTGAAGAAAATAGTGGTTAAGTAGTCAAGAGTATCTGCATACCAGAGCGTAACAGTCAGGTATGTCCGAACCTTAAGGTCGTACACCTCGAAAAACTGCTCATTCCATAAATCATCGTGTATCAGCTTTGAATCTGCATATTTTCCTCCTCCCTTGAAGGCGTAATCCAGATTATTCAAAAAGTTCTTGACTTTCAAAATAGGTGCCTGAAACACGAAAGAGTTTAGTTCAGTTATAGCATTAGGCACATCAAGTATTAGAATATCCCTATTCATAGATTTAAAAGCCTCTAATGGTAAAACCATCCCACAAGGATCAATAGACAACCCAATATGCTTCGCCTTGCTCTCAAGATTTTCAAGACTTAGTTCCTTTACATTGTTCAGCTCATTAGGCAGGTTTTCTATCACATCAATGCTAAAAACACTAGAAAATTTATTAGGACCTTTACTTGACTCATAAACATTAAACTTCTCAACATCACCATTGAATTCTAGAGTCAATAGGCCTATTTTAACATCTATTTTAGCATTGGCAGTACTCAAAAAGGGACGACCCAAAAGGATATCAGAGGATTTCTCAGAATAGTTATCCTCCATGTCCAACACGAAGAAATCAGCCGGGAAGGCTAAATCATTGACTTGAACGAGGACATCTTCCAAAACACCTTCCGGGTATGCGATAGAACGGTCCGCCAATTGTATGATAACACCTGTACCTTTCAAGGGACCAAGATTAAGTGCATTATAAACAGATAAAGGCATAACATTAATAGATGCACCCAAATCACACATCGCCTTTTTAATGCCTAAATTCCCAATCTTGCAAGGTATTGAAAACATACCTTGATCATGGCACTTAGGGGGCAGTTTCTTTTGTAAAATAGCAGACACGTTTTCCCCCACACTAACCTTTTCATTCCCCTTTAACTTCCCTTTATTGGTACAGAGTTCTTTGAGAAACTTAGCATATCGGGGTATCTGTTGAATGGCATCAAGCAGCGGTATGTTCACCTCGACTTTCCGAAATGTCTCTAGAATGTTCTTTTCTTCGTTCTGCCTTTTCGTCTCGGCTAGACGTTACGGAAACGGGGGTGGTGTTACCAGGGGTTGCGGCTGTGTTACAATCTCAATCTCTTCGTCACGGCTAGAGATCGAGGCGTGGTCATTCTTTAAACCTGTACCTTCCTTCCGAACGTCTCCTGACTCAAATTTTCTGCCTATGCTCTTTTCTGGTGGCGGAGGGAGCTCTTTGCCACTTCGGAGGGTGATTGCGCTAACATTCTTCCTGGGGTCTTCCGTTTGCGAGGGCAATTTCCCTTGATTCTCAATCCTGCTCAAAACCGTTGCAATCTGTCCCAATTGAGTTTCCAAATTCTTGACTTGATTTTCCAAGTTATTGAATCGGATGTCTTGGGGGTTGAGGGTTTGATTGGGTTATTGGTTTTGTTGGGATTGCGGAGGCAATTGGCAAACTCTCGCTACTTGAGGAATTCCTGCACTCATGTTAGATGCTAAAGCAGATATCATATTCTTGAGTTCCTCAAACTGGGAAGAACTTACCTCTTTTACCTGTCTCGTCATGTCGGACTTGGCGTAGTATTTTTGTGAGGCCCTAGAAATTCTGCTAATTAGTTCCATCAGTTCCGCAGGTGTTTTGATCATAATGGAACCTCCACTCGAAGCATCCAACTGCCTTTTGTCAGCAGACATCAGGCCTCTTTAAAAGTTATGAACAACTAAATTTGCCGGCAGGTTGTGATGTGGGCACATTGCAAGCAAATTCTGGTATCGCTCCCAATACTCATGCAAGGCTTCATGTTCCTTTTGCTTAATGGTAATTATCTCCTGAAGGAGATCCAGGTATCGCTCAGCTGGGAAGAACCTATCCAAGAATTTGTCGTGCATCTGTTGCCAAGTAGTAATGGTTGCTGAAGGTAGAGAGTACAACCATTTTTCTGCTGCATCTTGTAGGGAGAACGGGAAGGCACGGAGTTTGATTTGGTCTTCGGTAACTCCATGAGGCTTTGTTGAGCAGCAGACCGTGTGGAACTTGCTCAGATATTGGTGAGGGTTTTCGTTTTCCAGACCGCGAAAGATGGGGAGTAAGTGAATTGTACCCGTCTTTAGCTCAAAACCAGCACCCACCTCTGGAAAAGTGATACAGAGGAGCTGCTGTGTGGCGGTAGGGCGCACCAGATCCTCCATGGTATGACGTTCTGCTACTGCCATCGTTAAGGTACGGTCAAACCCTTCTGTTCGTCTTCTGTATGTTCCGACTCAGTACTGGACTCTTCAGATTGGTTCAGACTGGATTTTCCCGCGAGCTTCTTACGTGTTTTGGTCTGTTTCCTTAACGATTTTGCGGTTCTTTCGATCTCGGGATCAAAAATCGGCTCGTTAATTCCACGAATGCTCCTGTTTATAAAAAGAATTAAATTCGATTAGCACCAATCCCAGGCAACGGCGCCAAAATTTGACAGGTGTCGAATCCGTCAAAAATAAATATAAATCCGGTTTACGACTAAAATAGAGTATAGTGCAAACGGGTCGAATCCACAGAGATTGGTTGAAAATAATTCTAATTATTCACAGGAAAATTCACTAAAATTAACAAATAAAATCAGGGGGGTTTTGGATTTAATTAAACTAACTAAATTAACTAACAAATAAATTAAACTAAAGGAAAAACAATAAATCACTTGAAAGTCGGGTTTTGATAAATCAATGGGAAAACAATACCTAGCCAGGAATTACAATTCAGTTTAGGAAATCGATCATAGACGCAAAAATCAATTCAGTTATTCAAATAGACTAGCTATAGCAGATAGAGACACTCGACTCCGCCTCGTTTTCTCGTACATAATAGAATAACCTAGAGACACTCGACAGTTATTCCCTAATCAACTCACAACCCCTAGAGACACTCGACAGGATTCAATGAGTCAAGAGCATTAAGAATTAAGAAAACACTAGCCCAAATTAACCTAGTCACGACACGTGCAAGATTCAAATTCGATTATTAACTCCCTTAGTGAATAAGATTCGACTGTACGACTTCCTATCACTAACGTACTAGTAATTATCTATCAAGCACTACGTATACTTCATGCAATCAAGATTAGCAATATGCAACCATCTACTTAGAAAATTCGGCCGTAATCAACTAAGTAAATAAATCACAATAAACAAGACAGTCGGAGAATTAATAAATGCTTGAAATAAAATTGAATTATAAAAACCAATTAGGTCTCACGATGTCAATAACATAAATTGTAAATTCCTAACTAGGTACTAAACAAATTAGCTACTCATAGTTCTAAAACACGTAAACACAAAATAAACAAAAAGCATAAAAAGAACTCTAGATGAATGATGCTCTCGGGAGCCTTCAAACCGCTGCCAAGATGCTCCGTCAAAGTCCCCAAGTTGGCTGCACTAAAGTTATTAAATAGCCTGCACTACCGACCCACATAAAGGATTCCAAATCCAAATTGGAGTCAATTACTTACTCCCCAAGTTGTGCTCAAAATGGGCCTTCTGCCAATTAATTTCCAAGTACACGTACAACCCATCTTCACATAAGATAAGTCAACACTCCAAATCATTACCAAATTGAGCTATTCTTTAATTAAACCAAGAACAATTCGAGTAGCCCATTAAGTAAAGCCCACAAATTAATTAAATCAAATTAGCATCAGTTCTCCGCATGCACATGTGATTATCCTAGGCTCCAGACTTCCTAATTTAAATTCTTGCCATATTCGACAACACTTATTCGAAAAAATATATCCAAGGCCCCTGCACTTCGAAAACACGAAAACTAATCAAAAGCACCAATATATACACAAATTAGGCTCTAAAAGCGCAGTCACAAATATACGAAAAATACGAGGTTTAGCGCGTTATCACCTATTTTTTTTTATATTTCCGACCTCTATTGCATCATTTAAAATGGGAACATTGTTTTTTTTTTTTATTTTTTTTTATTCCATAATCTTGAGAAATTGTAACTTTTGATATATTATTATCATCAGTTTTAGTATAATTACCTGCACTAAATATTCATCTCTCAAAACCGTGAGTTTGACATATCATCATTTTCAATATTATCTTCTTTTTCATAATTGTAATTTGATTTCATGAGTATTTCTATTTTGCTTTCTGTTGATACCTTGGATTGTACTTTTTTAATTGCATTGCAGCTACCGCATGCAATTTTCAATTGATAACTTCTACTATTCGATTGCAATGAGAAAACAAAACTCCGTGGATACTCGTAAACTAAGTTTCCTATAATATTTTGAGTTATATTCTCCTTAAACAATTAAAAGTGTTAGTAATTTAACTATATAAAATATTAATAGAGCTTTTAATAATTAATTTATTTATAAAGTATGAAAGAAATAATATTTTATGAAAATTAATTAGACTCTCCATTGAGCAATTTATGTACTCCTCAAACAATATGATGTATAATATTTAGTACCATTTTGTACCTATTATTAATTAAAAAATATACCTATTCATGGTTTGATAATTTAATATTACTTTGATATAGGTTTTATATTTTTATCATTGCACTTTCAATAGGAAACACCCTTTTCAGATGTTTATACTGATGTATTGCATTTTTTACACGTTTCGTACCATAAGAATGATTTGTTTCAATCCTTTCAATCTCTCTTAAAACAATAATATATATATCTTGTATAATAAACAAAATATAACTAATATTATTTATTTTGCACTATTTATACGTCCAATCATATATATATATATTTTTCTCTCTCTTCGATATATATATAATGAAGCAACCCAACACAGGAAAAACAGTCTGTAGCTAAAACTCATCTAGTTTTGTCGGCAGAGCATTCTAGACGCAGTAACCATCTTAAACCTTGTGACATATTTTCTCTAATTTATCGGTTATCATGTTTCATTCTCTCGAGATTTATTTGATCCAAGTTTCTCAAGGCCTCTGGAACTACACCAATCAAATATTATATTTTTCATTAGCTGCTTTTCAATATCCTTCGTTGTTATCCATTTCACGATCGTCTCCAAATCAATCTCCACATTAATCTTCAAAAAGCGTCTTTCCCAAGCTAGTGTTAATCCTTTAGGTAAGCCTAAATACCTCTACTACATTATTGAAACTATACCAAGATTCATAGCATATCCTAGCATTCATTTTCAGTTGTCATCCCGAATGACGCCCTTAGCCAAACATTGTTGGTGTGTTTATAAAAGCTTCCAACCGAGTTTAGTATTACCCATCACTTCTCGGGTTTATTCCAAGACAACTAAGTGTAGATTTTCTTCTGCCTGTGCCTTTTGTCCTCTCTGATTAGTACTAAGATATCAGATAACTCTTTTATGTGGCGAAGAGGGACTCTTCTAAGATTCGTAACATTTTGATAGCTTCATCAATTCCATGTTTTCTAAAGATTCCAGAGCGTCAAGATCAAGACAACCCACCCAAGATATTCTAGGAACATGTTGCTTAAAATTTTTATATTAAAGCTCTCTTTGAGCCCTTCTGAACTCGCAAGCCACGAAAATTTAGTCAAGTCTGTGTATCAACAATCTTGTCCCACACTCGAAGTGCGAACGAAAAACTTCTCAGCACGTGGTCCACATATTCATATCCTGTATAGCATTGCGTACATACATCATTTTCCCCAAATTTTCTATCATACTTCAATATTCGTAAGAAAGCTATCATATTGGCAAAGCTATAGGAATATCATGAACTTTTGGGGGCAAGGTAATTTTCAAGTTCATTTTCAATATCATGTAGTGCGATTATGCACTAAATATCTCATTCACCACCTCCTTGGGCAGTACTGTTTTTAGCTTATCCAGGTTTCAGTTTTTATTTGTGTCATTGAGATTACATACAATAAGATCTTTATCCTCCCCATGAATATTATCTCCAAAGATGTCCGCTCACGGTTCCCAATCCTCCATTTACAAAATGGTTCCACCATCCAAGTGCTTCTAACTGTCACCTTTCATGCTCAAGAAGCCATAAGTTGGGACTTATGTTTAAGAATATTGCCATCCCTGATGAATGTGAGTTTGCCTAAGAAGAGGGGGTTGAATTAGGCCTTAAAACCTTTTTAAGAATTTTATAAAACTTTATGAAGCGCAGAGGAAATGTATTAAGGTTTTAAGAAAACCGTTTATCAGAGTTAAGCGCGTGCTTTGCTTGAAATAATTACTGGTACGAAATAATAAAGTACGAGACAGTGCAATAACGAAAATATGCAAAGCAAGTAAATGACACAACTATTTATCCAGGTTCAGTCCGAAGACCTACGTCCTGTCCCCAAGTTTTCACTTAGGATTTAAAACCTGTTTCACTCAACTATATTAACATAAGTACAATAAAGTTCCAGAAGTAAAACAGTAAGAACCATAGAGTTTAGAAAAACTCCCTGTGAGAGTTGATACAATATAACCGATCACCGATCTTGGCAACAAGATAGTGTGACTCGTTTTGGCGGTAGTATCGCGACCACTCAACTTCCACGACCTCAGTGTAGTACGCTTAACGTCACTCACACCTAGCTGGAACTAGCTATCGACCGACTACTTCCACGACCCAGCAACCCTGGCAACTCAACTTGCTCCAAGTGATTCTTGAGCTTGAGTTTGATCTCTTCACCACTAAACTCCCTCGAGACAACAAACAAGCAAACAAGAATTAGAAGAAAACACCAAACCGTATATAAAACTCAATATTCTCGTTTTCACTATGTTGGTTTAGCACACTTTTTCTCCCTTTTTTGATTTCTCACGAGTTTTTTCTCTTAAATACATGTAACACAATGGCTATAATGTGTAAAATAACGTAGGAGCCGTTTGAGATTGATTCTGGTACAAAAGGAAAGATTTTCAACGAAATTCCAGATAAATTTCAAAAGTACTAGGTCAACACTTTCCACACAAATAAAGATTCTAAGCATGTGACAAATATAAGTATGGAATAAATCAATCATGGGCTGCATAAAATCATGATTTACAATCAAGATAATTAAGGAATGATTTTATGCAATTCAAATAAACTTTCCATGCTAGAATAAAACATGTGATACAATGATATATGGAAAGATGCACAAATATCTCGGAAGCATCAAAACTTACTATTTAAGTACCAAAGAGGTCAACAATCTCCCCATTTTTGATGATAACAAGAGATTTGATGCGATAATTGAAATAGAGAACTTACCTGAGCTCCCCCTGAATGTGTGATGGAGATTTTTGACGTTCTCCCCCTGAATAAGTGCTTCCTCTTTGATAAGGGCAAAATCGGGGAGCATGACCGGGCACCAGATGTCACTACCATGCGGCAGCCTGTGCCACGTCAATGCTCCGCGACCAAGCCATATAGGTAACCGCCGACCCAACACTTGGCAAAAGACCTCAAGCCATAGCCAGGCGGCAGTCTCCCGCGACCTAGGGTCTCCTTTTGACCCAGATAAGCGCGACCTAGCGGGGGCTCCGACCCAGTCACTACCAGACAACCGCATTCAATGCAAGCACCAGCTACCGCTAGCCACATTAATTGCAGCTACGTCCGGTACAGTGTCAGGCATCCGAGCAGGAACAGGCGAGCAGTGCTTTAGCTGGAAAAGCACAGTTCCGACCAGGGGCCATGGTTTTCCTCTCCCACCCAGATCCACACTTTCGGGGAGGTGTACTTGCACCCACGGAGTCCATCTCCACCCTATAAAAACCTCACCCCATGATCATCAAAGGTAAGCTTCCCTTGGCGCACAAAACCCCTTTTTGTCCTCTTACGACAAAAAGGCTTTTGGATGACTTGAGCGTCGGAGTGCAAAAACGGGTCCAACCCCCATCCTCCCCCGTCTTGGCCTCTGAGCTTACGTTTGTTTCATCCTTTCAGCTAGGGAAAGCATCGGAGTTCTCCCGACTATATAAATATCTCGGGTGATTGGGAGTCCTAATCTGCAGTCCAGCACACAACCCAGATTTGGACACCATCATCTTGGCGCCGTCTGTGGGAAAACTCTGAACAAAAGCCTTGTTTCCTTATCACTGCCCTATAACTTTCCATTCAAGATGGTCCAAACACGTCACGGACGACGTGTTTACGGCGAGAATGGTGAAGAGATCTTCCCGGATCTCAACGCCACAGTGAGAAGCTTCCAACCCCACGTAGGAGGAGTTATCGCTGCAGAAGCTGGTCCCAGTGCTCCCAGCCGTTTGGTACTCTCCGAAGCAGACTTAGCTGCTTACGCGGAACAGTGCAAGGCAGAGGCCTTGGCCGCCGCGAAAGAAAACAGGGAACCGGTCATGCCGGCTCCCGCAAGAGAAAGTCCCTTGGCTCCGACCCCTCAGAACATCGCATACCCCACGGTCCAGGGGCCCTCTGCCCCAATGGCGTACGCTGTCCAACAGCATACGCATCAGCCGAGTTTCTGGGGGTATCCATAGCTCCCCTACGGCCAAAACCCCTACGCACAGCCTCAAACCATCTACATTGCTCCGGCCCCGGGAGTCCAACACCCAGTCCATCTGGGTACGCACCCCGAGGAGGGTTTCGATGACAATGAAAACCCACATCGTCGCCGGGAACCTACTAGGAGAAGGATTGATACAGAAGAGGAACGCCCCTGGCAGCTTTTGCGCAATGTGTGGGAAAATGATAGGGGCGCGCGTCACATTGCAGGGGCGGCAATCGAGATGAATAGGGACGCTCCCGTTCCTAGCAATGTGCCTGTTTTCGATCACCTAGGGGATAGGGTCCATCCCGACGCCTACTACAGAGCCAACCGGGGACATTGGGTTGGCCAGGGCAATCTCCGAAATAATCTCCCCCAGAGACAACAACAACAACAGCAACAACAACAACAACAACAGCAACAACATTACTTTCCCGACCCAGCACAAGGGTCGGAGTATTTTGATCCGCAGGAGGAAGTGTCATCACACTTCCCCCAAGGGCAAGCCCCCGAAGGGAGGTCACCTGCCCACTAGCACGGTCACCCCCCACAGCGTCAGGGGAGGGTATACCGCAGCGAAAGGGAGGCAAGGTCCCCTTTCTACGACAAAATCATTGACGCCAAGGTTGTGGACAGAGTCCCCACCAACTTGCCAATTTACCACGGGAGCACCGACCCCGTGAAGCACTGTTCAAAGTTTGAGGCGCAAGTTAGCCTCTATGGCCACTCCAAGCTCATATGGGCCAAGATTTTCGAAACCACGAAAATCACGCTCGAGGGTCCAGCCCAAGACTGGTTTGAGCGGTTGGCTCCCCACAGCATCCGCGATTATGACCATTTGGCCAGGAAATTCAAGGCCCACTTCTCCTCCATGACGGGGGTCAAGCTCCCGTCTACTTATCTGTATAGTATCGTGCAGAAGGAAGACGAGACCTTGAGGAGCTTCTTCTGGCGTTTCAACGAGGCATTTGTTAAGGTGGAGCATTTGGACATTGATATCCTGACCCAGACCCTCCACAAGGCCATTCGTCACACGGAGTGCGACGACGAAATCATCCTCCAGTCTCCCCAGAATATGGAGGAAGTAATGGCCATCGCGCGCCGCTTTATGCGATTGGAAGAACTCAAGTCCACTGCTCGCGCTCTAGGGCGCAGAAACGACCGAAGAGTGAGCGATCCAGCTCCTGATCGATTCCCCAGATTCGACCCACCCCGGTCGAAGCCCCCTAGGATCTCCAGCAGGATGGAGCAGAGGCTCAAGCGTGAGATGCCCTCCGCAAGCGGGGCCAGGAAGGGGTACACTCCATTGGTCTGCCCCATCGAGGAAATTTACGAGGTTATAGATCGGGGGCTTCTTAAAAAGCCAAAGCAGCTAAAGGAGACCAAGAAGGCCAAGGAGTCAGGCAAGCGCTGCGCTTACCACATGCAGCCCGGTCATTGGACTTCAGAGTGCATCACTCTGAGGGAGGAAGTGGTACGACTAATCCAAGGTGGCCACCTCATGGAATTCGTCAAAAAGCTGGATGAGCGGGCTCGTCAGGCTTTCGACCAAAGAGAGTCGCCCCTCCCAGAAGATGACGCAAGCCACTGTTGGAAAAACCAGAGGAGGCTAACCCCCATAACATGCCCACTAATGAAATCTTCATGATTGCGGGTGGCCCTGCTGGGGGAGATTCCAAGACCGCACGCAAACGGTCGAGATGCCAGGTGGGTCGAGAGCTCTACGGGCCCAGAGAAATCATGCAAGTGGAGCAAGGACACGAATGGCGCGAGCAAGAGATCTCGTTTGGTGACAAGGACTTTGTACCAGTGATGCCACGTGACGGCGGAATGCCAAGTTGTCCGATGGTCGTCACCTTAGATGTAGCAAACTGTGTTGTACATAAGACCCTTGTCGATAGTGGAAGCTCCGCCAACATTATCTTTTATTCCACCTTGCAAAAGATGAACATCCATAACTCCCTCGAATATGAACCAATTAAAACACCATTGATAGGTTTCAGAGGCTCTGAGGTCTATTCCAAGGGAAGAGTCAAGCTCGTCACCTCCATGGGGAAGCTACCAAAGCGAGCCACACAATTGTTAGAATACTTGGTGGTAGAAGGCCCTCTGCTTACAACATCATCATGGGACGCCCAGCCCTAATAAGTTTCAGAGCCGTGATCTCCACGTACCACCAGACCATCAAGCTACCGACCCCGCGTGGAATAGGGGAGCTCCGCTGCAACATCCCAGAATCCTGGGAGTGCTACTCCATTTCCATGGAAAAGGTACAACTTCCGAATAAAAGCATTGTACCTTTGATAAACATTGACGACTTTTTGGATCCGGAGCTTACCGACCCCGACGACCCAACTACGGAGATGTGCTCTAAGCAAATGACCTCCACCATAGCGTGGAAGAAGCGCAAGCTTGATGATGGAAAAATAGAAGCTGCGGGTGCCCTTGTCCCCGTCCAATTGATGCCGGATGATCCGGAGAAAACCACCAATATCGGGGCTAACCTCAAAGGTAAACAGCAATGTATGTTCATCCAATTCCTGCAAGGTAATGCAGACGTGTTTGCCTGGAAGTCCTCGGATTTGGTCGGCGTCGACCCAAAAATCATTGAACATCACTTGAATGTCGACCCAAGTTTTCGACCCATCAAGCAGCGACTGAGGGCCCAGAGCGACGAGCGAAACAAGATAATTGAACAGGAAGTCAACAAACTACTAGACGCGGGATACATCACCCCGGCCAAGTACGTGGATTGGCTCTGCAATGTCGTCCTGGTCGCGAAGACAGGAGGGAAGTGGCGAATGTGCAACGACTTCACCGATCTGAACAAAGCCTGCCCCAAAGATCCTTACCCTCTCCCACGCATTGATCAGTTGGTCAATTCCACGGCCGGATGCGAGCTCTTAAGCATGATGGATGCCTTCCAAGGCTACTATCAGATCTTCATAGCTCAGGAAGACAAGAAAAAGACCTTTTTCTTCGTGGTGAAGGGGATTTACTGTTTTGAAGTCATGCCTTACGGGTTGAAAAACGCAGGCGCAACTTATCAGAGGCTGGTCAACAAGGTTTTCGCAGAGGAGATCGGCAAAACAATGGAGGTGTATGTCGACGATATGATCGTTAAAAGCGAGAGGGCGGAGATGCATTTGTCAGATTTGGGTCGGACTTTCGACCTGCTGCGTAAGTACAGAATGAAGCTAAATCCCAACAAATGCTCTTTCGGCATAGAAGAAGGAAAGTTCCTCGGCTACATAGTCAGCCAGCGAGGAATTGAAGCCAACCCAGAAAAGATCCTGGCTCTGAAAAGCATCAACAGACCTCACAGCGTGAGGGACGTCCAGCGTCTCGTCGGTCGGATCATTTCTCTAAACAGGTTCATCTCTCGCTCCTCTGAGAAAAATCTTCCCTTCTTTAAAATTTTGAGCAATATTAAGAAATTTGAGTGGACTGATGAATGTGATGAGGCCTTTGAAAGGCTCAAAGAATACCTTGCTTCCCCTCCTTTGCTTGCCAAACCTGTTGCAGGGGAAACCATGTATCTTTATTTGGCGGTCACAGAGGATGCTGTAAGCTCAGTGCTAGTGGCCTTGCGCGAAAGGAAGTACATGCCAGTGTATTACATAAGCAAGATATTGCATGGCGCTGAAACGCACTATCTGGAAATTGAGAAATTTGCCCTGGCCCTCGTGCACGCTTCCAGGAAGTTGAGGCCTTATTTTCAATCTCACTCCATCATAGTCCTCACAGATCAGGGCTTACGCCAAGTCTTGGAGAAGCCAGAAGCATTAGGAAGAATTGTGAAATGGGTCATTGAGCTGAGTCAGTTCGATATCAGCTACCAACCCCGAGTTGCATATCAAGCCCAAATCCTTGCAGACTTCATCATTGAGAAGAATGACCCGAATAAGGAGACCCCGCGCTCGGTGCTATGGACCATGTCGGTCGATGGCTCCTCAACCTCTCAAGGGGGGGGGGGGGGGATATCCTTGATGAGCACCGAGAGCCAGGCGCTTGATTTTGCCATCTCCCTTGACTTCCCGGCCACCAACAACGAAGCGGAATATGAGGCACTCATCGCTGGCCTCAAAATTGCAAAGGTGCACGGGATCGAAAGGATTTCCGTAACAACAGACTCCCAATTAGTAGCGAGCCAGTTTCAAGGCTCCTATGAAGCACGTGAGGAAACAATGATCAAGTATCTTGCCAAGGTCAAATCCCTGGCATCCCAGTTCAAAGTATTCACGTTGTAGCAAGTCCCCAGGGAAGAGAACACACGAGCAGACGCATTGTCCAAGTTCGCGAACGGAATGAGGGGCTCCAAGGATCAGAGCATCACCTACTTGTTAAGAAAGGGTAGGGTGATCGATGGCAAGGCGGAGATGATATGCTCCATCGACCCAGCTGAGCCATGCTGGGTCGACGAATTCATACTTTACCTAAGAGATAGAGTATTGCCCGCCGACCGAAACGCCGCGAGACGACTAAAATACAAAGCTGCTGGTTACTCCCTGGACTTAGAAGGGAGATTGTACAAGAGAGCATTCATGGGGCCAACAAAGCGGTGCTTGCGCCCGTCGTAAGCTTTGGATGTTTTGGAAGAAATACACAGCGGACAGTGTAGGAATCATATGGGCGGTTGATCCCTGGAAAATAAAATCTCTAGGAGTGGGTTTTACTGGCCCACTCTAAACAAGGATGCCAAGGAATACACTCGCAGATGTGTCAATTGCCAGAAACACGCCAACATCCCATGACAGCACCCCGCGGAGATGGTCCTGGTAGACATTTACTGGCCCTTTGATCAGTGGGGCATTGATATCGTCGGACCTCTGCCACTCGCGACAGGCCAACGTAAATACCTTTTGGTCGCAGTGGAATACTTCTCCAAATGGGTCGAAGCCCAGCCCACGGCGAAAATCACAGATAAGGTCATCTAGAATTTCTTATGGCGCCACATTATCTGCAGATTCGGGATCCCCAGGGTCCTAATTTGCGATAACGGAACTCAATTTCAGAGCGCCAGTACCAGATCCTACTGTACAGACATAGGAATCAGCCAACGCTTCGCAGAGGTCGGCCACCCGCAAGCGAACGACTAGGTGGAAGTGATTAATCGAATCATCATCCCGAACCTCCAAGCCAGGCTAGAAGCCAAGAAAGGCGCTTGGGTCGACGAACTTGATGGAGTTCTATGGGCTTACCGCACAACTCCCAGAACCCCAACAGGGCTAACCCCCTTCTCGATGGTTTATGGGTCGGAAGCCATGATCCCTGCAGAGCTCCTACACCAGACGGCGAGCCTGTCCAACTATCAGCTCGCCAAAAACGTAGAACATCGAGCGCATGAGCTCGACACCATTGAGGAAATTCGACAGAAAGGATTCCAACGCATGCAGCAATACCGAGCCACCGTGGCTCGGAGCTATAACAAAGGAGTCAAACCTCGCGCCTTACAAATCGGCGACCTAGTTCTCAGAAAGGTTGAAGTGACAAAGCACGTGGGCAAATTACAACCCAACTGGGAGGGCCCATACCGCATTGCCGAGAAAAGGCGCAACAAAGCTTATCACCTAGAAGATATGGAGGGAAGGGCTATCCCCAGATCATGGAATGCGCATAACCTCAAGAAGATTTATGTTTAAAAATCTCTCTGAGTTGTAAGTGCCACTTTTGTACTCCTTCCAACTTATTCCCAGTAATGAAAAGTTTATTCGGTCAATCTGAATGTCTTTTATCTTCAGTTAGTCTAAATGTTTCAATACACCAGTTAATCTGGGATTATGTTTAGAGTCTGAAATTTCCTAAAGCATGTAAAAAGCATATTCGATATACTATCAATGCTCAGAGAGGGGTGTTACCCCCTCTCTCCCCTCCCCCCCCCCCCCCCCCCCCGACGCGCGGCAAACAGAGATCAAGTCTCTTTGCTACTCATGGCCTTAGAAGTTCAGTAGTGGTAGCTCAACGCGACCCGCGATGAAAACGCTCTGCGAGCCAGCGCTGGTTCGTGTAGGGTAACTAATCTTGACCTGTATCGTGGGCACGTTCCGAGCCAGCACTTTGAATCGTTAAAGAATTTCCCAAAGTCAAGTTTCATTTAGAAAATAGCAAATCGTTGTATATGTCAACAAAACTGATATCCAAGTAAACAACACTAGGGCAATGCAATATCATAAACAAACTTGTGATTCTCACTCATCAAAAGGGGTCAGGCCCCGGAGATCTACAGAGGAATTACAGAATGTAGATTACAAATCCCCTACACACTCAAGAATTAGAAGTGGGAAGATCAGCGACTCCAAGGACGGGTTCTTGGGCCGGAGCTGGAGGATTGGACTGTGTCGTTTGGGGGTTCTCTTCAGCGGCGGGAGGAAGTGTTGCCAGTGGGGGAATCGCTAAGGCAGGGCCGTTCGGGTTTTCACTTAGCGACTCATTCTCTTTCGACCCACTGCCTGAAGGGACATAAGCTGCCAATAGGGTTTCCTTGGCTTGCTCCAGGTCAACAGGCCTCGGCAGTTGTAACGCCGCCTCAGATTGTTTCTCGAGCTGAGATTCGGTCCACTCCACAGCCCAGCCATAGGGCATTTCGGTCCAATCCGGCTCCTCGACGTCTTCATCATCATCCACCTCCTCCTCGCTCGCTCCCTCCTCAAAAGAAACGCGCGCCATGAATGCCTCGGGTAGGGTCTTGGGAATGTATCCGTTGGCCACGTTGAGCTTGCGTGGGTCGTTGAGAAGGTCATGGGGGATTGGGTGATAAAGATGAACTTGGGACAAGGCTCTCATAAAACCCGTTTCTATGTCTGAGGACCCCCAGCATGCTAGAAACGGTGCCAAACACCTTGGATTGAAGAAACTCAGACACCGTACTATCCTTTATCTGCGGCACCAGTTTTTTGACCGTCCAGAAGGTCGTTTTAGTCCCATCCTTCTACCCTTCAACAAAACCAGCAGCCCAACCATCTTGCCTCTCCTTGGTGTACGCGGCCTCAGTCCTTTTCTCTACTGCATCCAGCAGGCTTTGCCGTGTAGCCACTCCGGTTTGTAGCTCTTCGTTCGCTGCCCTAAGCTCCCTTAACTCCTTCTCCAGGGCAGACCTTTCAAAGAGGGAATCTGTAACGCCCCGCTCATCCGATAAATAAGGTACGCCACATTCCAACTTTATTATGTGTCTAATTATATTATTTTGTGCTTTGCCTGGCCCTATTTTGAACTCTTTTAGAGTTTAGGGGCCTGTTTGTAATTCTCTCTTTTAGGGGTTATTCGGTCATTTCTCGTTCGGTCGAGTGTTTGACCTCTTTGACCCCTCTGTTGCGTCCGGGGCATCGAGACGAGTCCGTAGACTCTAAGTTTGCCCCATTCTGACTTCGTTAGCCCGTCCTTCCGATTGCTTTTGCGTACGAAGACCCGAGATATATACTCGGATCTCCTCGTTTTGCGTGCCAAAATCAGATATGCTCCAGCCATCGTCTTCCTCCAGCGACAGGCACTGTTCACACACAGTGGAGGTGTGTTTACACACACATGCCCGTTCTCCCTCGTTTCTCGACGGAATTCGACGATCCAATAGTCCACGTTCATCAGCTCGACGAGCCCGTCACAACCGTACCAGTTTCGTGGCCTGAAAGTGACCAGCGGCGGAGCAGCGGTGGTCCGACGGTGGCGGGTTGCGCCACCTCCACGCCGGCGGCGTTCCGGCGACCCTCGCCGGCCAACAACCACCCTAACCCACGTTTTCGACCCTTCCCGATCCATTTCCGGCCTCCTTTTTGAGCGAATCTCGGCGTAGATGGCAGTTCCGGCGGTGACGCAGCGGCGCGGCTTTGGGGCGGCGGTTCGGCCATTTTCCGGCCGATTTCGGTGGTGCTTCCTTCACAAAAGTTGTTCCTGAGGTCGAGTCCGATCTACTCGTGGTGGTGGCCGTCAGAGAACCGGCCGGCGGCGGCGAACCGGTGGCGGACCGGGCCTGGACCGACGGTCCTATTTTCCGGCGGTTTTTCCGACTGTTTGACTTGGGGCTTTTGTAGGGCTCGTTACAAGCGTTCCAATGGTATGCTCGGATTCCATTTTGGTTTTACGGTTTACGTTTAATTTCAGTTTTCGTACTAGGATTTAAGTTCGGTTTTTCGTCAATGAAGTCCGGCGTGTTTGGCATTTTCTGAAATTGATTGAGGGTTTTTGTTGAGCAGGCCGAGACGTACGTTCCTGTCCTTCCGGGGTTTTTTCCGACCACTGGAGACGGTATTCCGGTGGCGGCCGGTGACTGTTCCGGTGGCTCCGGTAGCGGCATTCCGGTGACTTCCGGACATTGTGTTCCTTTCGTCGTGGTGAGTCTATCACCGCTTTCCGTTCATCAATCAGATGCCCGGTTGATTTATTGTGATTTATTTTGTGTATTTCTATTTAATTGAAATTAATTGTTTTAATTGCAATAAATTGTCAATTGCTTGATTTGTCGATCAATATGAATTCCAATGTGTACGAAAGCATGTATTAAATGATCTATGATATATGAAAACTCGAATTCTTAACTCATTGATTTTATGGGCCTCGTTTCATGTTGATTACTTATCTTAATTGATTTAATTAAGAATTGTTTGAATATATATGAGTGGGCATAATTATTCCAAATGCTTAATTAATTTGAAATACGAACTTAACGTTCATGAATCATACATGTGGCTTTAATTATATGTTTAATTGTTATTTGGAAACTTGAATGTACACCCGAACATTACATGACTTTTGTAATTTATTATATATTGGATTATTGCATAACTTATTGATACCATTTCATGAACATTGCCGTGCGTCTTATTTGGTTCATATTGAGTCTCCTCTCACTGGTACACATTATTCCCTTTACTGTACAGTTCTTCTCCAGGGTGGAGACTTCTGGATCGAATAGGCAACCGTAGTGCTCCTGTTGTTGTTCTTGTCTCGTGGTATTCCAGGTGAGGTTTAATTTCTAGTTATATAGAACCCGTATAACCTTTACGTGGTTTTCGGCCAAAAAGGTATTTATATCTATAATTTCTATAAATCATTGATCATTTCAAGTCATGTTCAAGCAAGCAAGCAAGCCAGGATTGTCCATGTTCATGATTTCAAGCATGTTTAGGCGAGTAGCATGACCGTTCGCGATGGGCCCGAGGGTAGTGACTAGAGCCAACCGGGAAAGCAAGGGCTGACGGGTAACTCTGGCGCTATCCTCACCACATTTGGGGTCACCCCTGAATCCACTAGGAGGTTAGTGGAGGAAGGAGCTCCGGGCTTAGGGATTCATGTACCCTTTGCTCAACATGTCGTGGATGGTGAAGGCTAGCTACCTTCCCATCATTGGAGGGAGAAGGAGACTGGGGACGAGTCCGGCACCACGGATGCGCCTCGGGTTATTGCATGATTTTCATTCCATGAGCGTGTTATATGATTACACTGTCGCACTATTGCACGATAATTGACCTGCATGAACACCTATTGATTAATAAACAAGCAAGCATGTTCCATGTCCATTTAGAGAAAGGTTGGAGACCGCCCTCACTCGCCGGGGCCTTGTATTGATTGATTGCATGAACTGAACAAATAATTAATATTGACAGTTGTATTCTCGGGCGAAGACTGCTTTATTCTTGAATTCATATATTATCTTTTATAAACCTTTACCCGAGAATATAACTTGCATGTTATCTGCGCTTATATATTATTATGCCCCTCGCTCAGTCTCGTGGAGACTGACACCTCACTTTTCAGTTTTGCAGGTGGTGTGCTAGGCGGGAGTCAGAGTTGTGTCTTGTCCTTCCTTTCGAGTCTTGTTCCAGTCTCATCACTTACACTCACTGCATATTGTATTTTAATTACTGTATTGAACTTGCTATTGGATTAGTATGCCACTTACTGAATTAAATTGAACTCGGGACAGGTTCTAGGGCTTTAGTAGAACCCGTATTTACTTTCCTTGAACTTGCATTCATTTTATTGATATTGAATAGATAATTGCTTTACTTCCGCATTGTGGTCACTGTTGATCGTTTCAGGGTTAGATTCCGCCTAGCTAGGACTGTCTTTTTCATTGTCTTCCGTTCGCTGTGAGTTTAGTTCATGTATGGATCATTCCATTTCATATGTGGACTGAACTCATAGTGCGGGGGATGTGGTGCTCTCGTCACGGGTGCTACATCTTTAGGTGGTATCAGAGCCCGGTTGCAAAACCGGAGTTCTAGTGTCGTGTCGTGTCAAGTCTAGGTCGCACGGCTTAGGAACTACTTGTCAACTTGGGCATTGCATCGCTTTTCACCTTGAAATGTGATTATTTCAGACCTTTGTTGATTTATATTTTGCATTTTGCATCGACTCCATGCTTTTTGGTGCTAATTATGTGCATGAGCATATACTAAACCCATGCATTTATTCTGGAATGAGTTGTGATTTCTAGGTTATGAAGATAATATCAAACCACGGCCAATTTCTACAAACAACTACAATATACCCAAACTCCTTTCTTTAGCTTGAAAGTTGGAAGGAATGCATCGGGGGTTTTTACAAAATTTAAGAGCTAGGATCTTCTCCTCTAATTGGGTTATGGACCGGGTGTAAAGTCTGGAATGGAAGAATTAATTTGGGAGCAACTTACAAGTTTTTGGAAATTGGTGGATACTTGGTGGGAAATTGGTAGGAAGTGATATCTATGAATTACAAGATAACTACATGAGATTTCATTATGAAAGGAAGTGGACCAACCGGGTTTAGAAGACTTATTCAATTCAAGGAAGAATGAAGGAAGCTTTGAGGGTAATAATGATTCAAGGTTCGGATTCATAAACAAATTGAGGATCTTCGGTTAGTTGAACTACATTCAAGTTGTGGGAGGAAAAGTTTGCAACCTCTAGTGTCCTGGGTGAAGTAACTATAAGATGGGAATTAAAGTGAACCGATTGATCTAATGATTCTAAGTTCAGGAAGAGCTAATATATTAAAGATTCTAGATTCGTGCAGATTGAGTTTATCTTCCAGATCCAAGCTGAATTATCGTATTGTGAGGTTGATTTGGAAGATATGGAATAACAAATGAAGGCGATAAAGAAAGGTCAAGTGTGAGCAGTTGGAGGGTGAGTTCATTTGATTATTGGAACTCATAACAAATAAACCGAGGAAGCTTTGATCAAAGTAACAACTTTGGTAAGGACTAAGACAAGGATTTGAGCTTAAGTCTCAGAGATAAGTTAAGGTTTCAATTTCATGGGTGTAGAAGCATCTGAGTTCAAGAAGCATAATTTTGGTTTATAAAGTTGTGCGAGCTATACAAGGAAAACTTTGAGCAAGGAAATATTTATGGTAAAGGTTCGGGTAACTCTTGGAGGTCGGTACATGGAAAGAAATCGGATTCCAGAAATTTCAATCTCGTGTGATGGAGGTGTGTAAGTTGATGATAAAGAATTTTGAAGAATTGGAAGACCGTGGGTAACAAGAGATGATCAATAAATTCGGGACACGCTTCAATTCAACGAAACATGAACCAGTGTCAAGCTAAAAGATACAACTACGGTGACAGGTTCAACGTATTCATGGCACGTGCATCATACGTTATTTTAAATTATTTAACTTCTTTTATTTATTTATGTATCTTTAATTGATATAATTGCTCCAACATGTTGCATCTTTAAATTATATATAAGAGTGATATGTGCATCCACATTTTACCCAACATGCATCTTAAGTGTTTTCTTCGTAGGAATTTTCTCCACTTTATCCGGCAAGCATCACTTCAACCGCGACATAACGGAATCTCCTTTGCTTCCCCCTCAAACATTACTCTGACAGAGTCCCATTTGAATCAAGAATAGAAGAAATATTTCAGTTGCAAATTGTGGATCAAAAAGGGAAAAGAGATACCGAGAATTGGAAGGAGGAACCGGAGAATGGAACGATAGAAGTAAACGGCTAATCCTACCTATCATTTTAAGATAGTTGTGAGTGAGATCACCTGGCACGTGGAACAACTAGAATCATTTAAACCAAGGATGCAAAAATGATAAAATTCAGGATATGGGATCCGCGAGGCGGTGTAATAAATTCAAGGAATTAAGATAGAAAATTCTTAAGGGGGAGAGTGCGACTACTCACAAACTTAAATTCACAGTTGTGCTCGAGTAAGTTACTTCTCGTAGTTGCAAGCCATGACGGACATGAACGACCCAATGATAGTGACAGGAAAAGAACAAGGCGGCTTATCAGTAAACCTTCAAGGTTGAGTTAAGTTAATATAACCGGGATGAAGATCTTCATAAGGCATCGAAGAGAGTGGTTCGTTTGGGAATTTATAAACACGTGATTCAGACAGCGAGGATGACGATATTATCAGGGAACTTCTGATGGATTCCTAAATTAGTTCCAGAAAGGAAATTGGTCAAATTTATCACCTTTAAGAAGGATGTCCACTAGTTCCAGATGACCAAATCTTCAACAAAGGACTTAACCAGTTGGTGACAATGTATGAAGTAGGAGTCAAAGTTCAAGATTTTTGTACGGCCGAAGATAATATAATGAACCTGGTACAAAGACAAATGTTCTGATCGTAGGCGGAATAAACTGGTGCTCGGTTAATTACAGGAGATAACTGTGAGTAAGGATCCGAATGGAATCGAGAATAGGATCAACCAAGGGTCTGGCTTTCTCAGTCAAACATATACTGAAGATAGGAAAGACTAGTTGGGAATCAAGCCAGCTAGAGATCAGACTATCCAAATCGTAGAAGTAAAGTCACAACATCAATTCCATTGCTACGGTGAACGGTACACTAAGCATCCATCGCACGAGCATACATGCATCGTTTACATATTTAAATTTTGTTATTATGTGATACCCTGGCCAGTGGAGTGTGTGTTGATTATGGTGAACCTTGCTTCTGCTTGTGTGCTTGAGTGGAAGGGAGATTTGATTCTCTCTGATTTTGTGTCAGAAAGATGCTGGATTCTTTCTGTTTTTTGTGCACGAGAGATGCTGGATTCTCTTGTACTTAGGTATTCGAGGGATGTTGGATTCTCTTGAATTTAGGAGTTTGAGAAATGCTGGATTTTCTCAAACTAGAATGTCTGGAAGGATGTGGAATCTGACAAACTTAGGCTGGGAGACGGGGTTCTCTCAATTCTGTGTTTGAGAGACGGGGTTCTCTCAATTCTGTGCCCGAGAGACGGGGTTCTCTCTTTTATGTGTGCTGCTGAGGGACGGGGTTTCCTCACTTGTATGTTGAGAGATGGGATTCTCTCTTGTTTGTCGTGTTTGCGTTACGCCTGGACAGACAACGGATAACAAGTGACGAGGCACTGGACTAGTAGCAGTCGAACGAGTTTTGAAGGGATTAACGGCCAAGTGTTCGAGCAGATCTTTGTGACTACCAGACTCTGAAGGGGTTGATACAAATAAGGGGAGTGAACTTCACAACCAGGGCTAAGATGCTACGTAAATTCGGGAAACAGATCGATACATTTCAGTTTGAAACCTTTTCGGTCTAGCAGTAGGACCTGAGGACAGGTCCTTTTGAAGGAGGGAAGATTGTAACGCCCCGCTCATCCGATAAATAAGGTACGCCACATTCCAACTTTATTATGTGTCTAATTATATTATTTTGTGCTTTGCCTGACCCTATTTTGAACTCTTTTAGAGTTTAGGGGCCTGTTTGTAATTCTCTCTTTTAGGGGTTATTCGGTCATTTCTCGTTCGGTCGAGTGTTTGACCTCTTTGACCCCTCTGTTGCGTCCGGGGCATCGAGACGAGTCCGTAGACTCTAAGTTTGCCCCATTCTGACTTCGTTAGCCCGTCCTTCCGATTGCTTTTGCGTACGAAGACCCGAGATATATACTCGGATCTCCTCGTTTTGCGTGCCAAAATCAGATATGCTCCAGCCATCGTCTTCCTCCAGCGACAGGCACTGTTCACACACAGTGGAGGTGTGTTTACACACACATGCCCGTTCTCCCTCGTTTCTCGACGGAATTCGACGATCCAATAGTCCACGTTCATCAGCTCGACGAGCCCGTCACAACCGTACCAATTTCGTGGCCTGAAAGTGACCAGCGGCGGAGCAGCGGTGGTCCGACGGTGGCGGGTTGCGCCACCTCCACGCCGGCGGCGTTCCGGCGACCCTCGCCGGCCAACAACCACCCTACCCCACGTTTTCGACCCTTCCCGATCCATTTCCGGCCTCCTTTTTGAGCGAATCTCGGCGTAGGTGGCAGTTCCGGCGGTGACGCAGCGGCGCGGCTTTGGGGCGGCGGTTCGGCCATTTTCCGGCCGATTTCGGTGGTGCTTCCTTCACAAAAGTTGTTCCT
The DNA here is from genome assembly GCA_037501455.1 of Lantana camara. Lineage (NCBI taxonomy): Eukaryota > Viridiplantae > Streptophyta > Magnoliopsida > Lamiales > Verbenaceae > Lantana > Lantana camara. Next base: position 91,316,784 of record CM074857.1, on the reverse strand, counting down.
GAGGTCGAGTCCGATCTACTCGTGGTGGTGGCCGTCAGAGAACCGGCCGGCGGCGGCGGACCGGTGGCGGACCGGGCCTGGACCGGCGGTCCTATTTTCCGGCGGTTTTTCCGGCGGTTTGACTTGGGGCTTTTGTAGGGCTCGTTACAAGCGTTCCAATGGTATGCTCGGATTCCATTTTGGTTTTACGGTTTACGTTTAATTTCAGTTTTCGTACTAGGATTTAAGTTCGGTTTTTCGTCAATGAAGTCCGGCGTGTTTGGCATTTTCTGAAATTGATTGAGGGTTTTTGTTGAGCAGGCCGAGACGTACGTTCCTGTCCTTCCGGGGTTTTTTCCGACCACCGGAGACGGTATTCCGGTGGCGGCCGGTGACTGTTCCGGCGGCTCCGGTAGCGGCATTCCGGTGACTTCCGGACATTGTGTTCCTTTCGTCGTGGTGAGTCTATCACCGCTTTCCGTTCGTCAATCGGATGCCCGGTTGATTTATTGTGATTTATTTTGTGTATTTCTATTTAATTGAAATTAATTGTTTTAATTGCAATAAATTGTCAATTGCTTGATTTGTCGATCAATATGAATTCCAATATGTACGAAAGCATGTATTAAATGATCTATGATATATGAAAACTCGAATTCTTAACTCATTGATTTTATGGGCCTCGTTTCATGTTGAGTACTTATCTTAATTGATTTAATTAAGAATTGTTTGAATATATATGAGTGGGCATAATTATTCCAAATGCTTAATTAATTTGAAATACGAACTTAACGTTCATGAATCATACATGTAGCTTTAATTATATGTTTAATTGTTATTTGGAAACTTGAATGTACACCCGAACATTACATGACTTTTGTAATTTATTATATATTGGATTATTGCATAACTTATTGATACCATTTCATGAACATTGCCGTGCGTCTTATTTGGTTCATATTGAGTCTCCTCTCACTGGTACACATTATTCCCTTTACTGTACAGTTCTTCTCCAGGGTGGAGACTTCTGGATCGAATAGGCAACCGTAGTGCTCCTGTTGTTGTTCTTGTCTCGTGGTATTCCAGGTGAGGTTTAATTTCTAGTTATATAGAACCCGTATAACCTTTACGTGGTTTTCGGCCAAAAAGGTATTTATATCTATAATTTCTATAAATCATTGATCATTTCAAGTCATGTTCAAGCAAGCAAGCAAGCCAGGATTGTCCATGTTCATGATTTCAAGCATGTTTAGGCGAGTAGCATGACCGTTCGCGATGGGCCCGAGGGTAGTGACTAGAGCCAACCGGGAAAGCAAGGGCTGACGGGTAACTCTGGCGCTATCCTCACCACATTTGGGGTCACCCCTGAATCCACTAGGAGGTTAGTGGAGGAAGGAGCTCCGGGCTTAGGGATTCATGTACCCTTTGCTCAACATGTCGTGGATGGTGAAGGCTAGCTACCTTCCCATCATTGGAGGGAGAAGGAGACTGGGGACGAGTCCGGCACCACGGATGCGCCTCGGGTTATTGCATGATTTTCATTCCATGAGCGTGTTATATGATTACACTGTCGCACTATTGCACGATAATTGACCTGCATGAACACCTATTGATTAATAAACAAGCAAGCATGTTCCATGTCCATTTAGAGAAAGGTTGGAGACCGCCCTCACTCGCCGGGGCCTTGTATTGATTGATTGCATGAACTGAACAAATAATTAATATTGACAGTTGTATTCTCGGGCGAAGACTGCTTTATTCTTGAATTCATATATTATCTTTTATAAACCTTTACCCGAGAATATAACTTGCATGTTATCTGCGCTTATATATTATTATGCCCCTCGCTCAGTCTCGTGGAGACTGACACCTCACTTTTCAGTTTTGCAGGTGGTGTGCTAGGCGGGAGTCAGAGTTGTGTCTTGTCCTTCCTTTCGAGTCTTGTTCCAGTCTCATCACTTACACTCACTGCATATTGTATTTTAATTACTGTATTGAACTTGCTATTGGATTAGTATGCCACTTACTGAATTAAATTGAACTCGGGACAGGTTCTAGGGCTTTAGTAGAACCCGTATTTACTTTCCTTGAACTTGCATTCATTTTATTGATATTGAATAGATAATTGCTTTACTTCCGCATTGTGGTCACTGTTGATCGTTTCAGGGTTAGATTCCGCCTAGCTAGGACTGTCTTTTTCATTGTCTTCCGTTCGCTGTGAGTTTAGTTCATGTATGGATCATTCCATTTCATATGTGGACTGAACTCATAGTGCGGGGGATGTGGTGCTCTCGTCACGGGTGCTACAGAATCCTTCACCAGCTTGTCCATCTTATCAAGTTTTGTGGTGTATGCCTTCTTGCCATACTCCAGCTCCTTGGATAACTTCGCTGCTTCGTCTTTCCAACTTTTCCCCTGCAGAACCTCAGCCCTCTCCGCCAGCAGCTTGCGGCGGGCTTCATCGGTCAGCTCCAGCCGCATGGCGGACTGGTGCTCTCTCACGATCAGCTGAGAGAGGGAAAAAACGGGAAGAGAGTTAGAGGGAAAGCAACAAAAAGAACGACCCAGGAGAAGAGATAATGCGAAGGCCCTTACCGCGTTCAGGAGAGCAATCTTGTTATAAGAGAGGGTCGCGTTGCTCTCCTTAGCTAGCTCTTGGTGGTCACTGGCAGTTTGGAGGGAATAGTAAATGGCCCCCAACACATCTTGATCGACCTCTCCAGTCGCTACCCTCCTCTCTGATCCGTCTGCCTTGAAATCCGAGACACCAAAGGGATATTTGGGCCCTTCGAACGTAGGAACGTTGACTATCCTCTCGTAATCCCCCCTCAACATGGAGAATCCGGGGGAAGATCCCGGTCGAAGGGTGGGGGAAACCCAGCCGCCCGATGGCTGGAACGCAGTTTTTCCCCGTTTGGCAGCTTTCTTGGGGACCCCATCCTCTGAGTCATCCTTGTCCTTCCTCTTCTGCGAACGCTTGCCTTTGGGCACCTCCAAAGGAAAGGACCCGGAGTTAGCCTCTGAGTCCATATCTGGCCGCCCCGCAGACGTGACCACTTTGCCCTTGTGCTTCGGAGGGCGGGCAGTTTGACCTCCCGCGGTCTGAACTGGGGCGTCAGCTTCCGGGGGGACCCAAGCAGCCCCCTGTGCATCCGCCTCCTCCCCCGCCGCGAGAATATGAGCGTCAGCCCATCTTTGCCCTGCTGCCCTCTCCACTGCCACAATTTTCGTAAGGGAGTCGGCCTCCGTGAGGCCCTCTGCTTGGGCTATTTCTTGGATGGAGGGGAGTGGTCCAGCCGCTTCCTCCTCGGCAATCTTCTTGGCCTTATCGACCTGTTTTTTCTTCAAGAGGCGTTCCAATGCTTTTGATCGTCTGACCACCATTATTGACCCTGCACAAGGAGGAAAAGTGGGTTTAGCGGGCAAAATAAAGTTTAAAGCAGAAAAGGAAAGATGGATTTAGGGAGAGGAACGTGCTTGGCCTAAGGGGATTGAGGGTGTAGTTACCCATTCTGAAATCTATATGCCTCCGTGTGCCCAGAGCCAACCCAAGATTTATCAGCAGGTGGGTGTTTGTGAAAATCCCCGTGTCCAGCGGGTGCACCTCCTTCAGAGTGGCAAGCAGGGTGTTGGGCCAACGTACCGGACCTCTTTCCAACCTAACTTGGGCGACGTCGTTCCAGGAAGTGTGTTCTAGGCCTTTCCACCCGTCCTTGTACTTCAAGAAGACAAACTTCTTCTTCCAATCCACGCCATGGGAGGTCTTTTCTGTAGCTTTACGAACCCCCTCCTGTTGGGGAAAGTTACTGAGTCGACTGAGGCTACGAACAGTTCCGCGAAGTGCTCCACACACTCTACCTGGCCCAGAAGCTTCATCAAGGTCCTGAACGCAGTTATCATAGCATGCCCATTCGGGAGCAGTTGAATGGGGCTGATCTGGAGATGATTGAACAGAGCAACTTGGAAAGGAGACAAAGGAAGCCGAAATCCATATTCAATGGCCTGCAAGGACATGGCGATACACACTTCCGGTGGCGCTCCCATGTGTTCGTCAGAATTAGGGGTATACACCTCGCAACTGTCGTCCAAATCCCTCCACCCGGTTAATCTCCTCAGGGCGGCAGTCCTCTCCACCCCAAATATCTCAGCCCTGAATTTGTGGTAGTACTTCATGCATTTTTGTTGCCCCTTCTTCTTCTTCCCCTTTTGGGGCCCTAGCTCGACGTCTGAAGCCGCGACATCCCCTCCTTGACTGCGAGGTTCATCCTCCAGAGACATCTCTTCTATCTCGACGGTCGTATCATCCACTGCCGTACTATCAACTCCTTGTTCCCCCTCCTCGGTTGGAGATGCGCTCTGGTTCTTCCTTACCGCGTCGTCCAAAGCAGGACCCACCACCTCCTCGTCTACGTTGGGGATATACACCTCGACGTCAGGGTCTTCCCACCTGTTCCTCCCAGGGCGCCTAACCCCTATGCATTCAACGGACACCTCCGGATCTGACGGAATATCCTGGGGCCCATAACTTCTAGGCTGCTTATCCTTGGGTTGGCTCTCGGCGAGCACAGAGATATTCCTCTTGGGGGCCATTTCTAGTGTGTGGGTGAGAAAGGAAGAAGGGAGAGATCTAGGTCGGAAAGGGCGTACCTTGGGAATGTGCTTGAAGAGTTCTCCTGAAGTACAATTTTGCAAAGGATGATTGGAAGCGAGAATCTCTCCGAAATTAGGTTTTGCTCCTGTGGAAGGCGTAAGAAGGGGAAAAACTGCCCAAGTCCCCAATTTATAGCGGCGCTTTCTACTAAGCATGGTTATTCCACTCCACGTGGCAGTAAATGGGCTTGCTTGGAGAGGAACGTGGCCCATTACCCCATGGTGGCCACTTACAACCGCTTCTCAAGACCCGTGATTCCAAAAGGCGTAATCATTACTCTAACACGGGAAATTTCCTAGGTTTTCCCGCCCAGTGGAACTTAGTTGGCACGCGCGCGTGAGACCACGCCTCATTCCTTGGGTCGAAGTCGATCTTGGGTCGAAGGAAGTTGGCTCGTAACTCTGGCTCGTCGTGGCTTGGCTCGAAGAGATTTCCTGGCGACCCAGATTACCCTAAGAGAATCGCGACCCAGGCCTCCCCCCTCTTCACCAATCGCGAGGCCTTCCTCAAGATCAGGTGCCACTCTCTTAGTGGCACCAGATCTGGGGGGGGGGGGGGGGAGATGATAAGGGAAAAATCGGGGAGCATGACCGGGCACCAGATGTCACTACCACCCGGTAGCCTGTACCACATCAATGCTCTGCGACCAAGCCATATAGGTAATCGCCGACCCAACACTTGGCAAAACACCTCAAGCCATAGCCAGGCGGCAGTCTCCCGCGACCAAGGGTCTCCTTTCGACCCAGATAGGCGCGACCCAACGGGGGCTCCGACCCAGTCGCTACCAGACAACCGCATTCAATGCAAGCACCACCTACCGCTGGCCGCATTAATTGCAGCTGCGTCCGGTACAGTGTCAGGCATCCGGGAAGGAACAGGCGAGCAGTGCTTTAGCTGGAAAAGCACTGTTCCGGCCAGGGGCCATGGTTTTCCTCTCCCACCCAGATCCACACTTTCGGGGAGGTGTACTTGCACCCACGGAGTCCATCTCTACCCTATAAAAGCCTCACCCCATGATCATCAAAGGTAAGCTTCCCTTGGCGCACAAAACCCCTTCTTGTCCTCTTACGACAAAAAGGCTTTTGGCTGACTTGAGCGTCGGAGTGTCAAAACGGGTCCAACCCCCATCCTCCCCCGTCTTGGCCTCTGAGCTTACGTTTGTTTCATCCTTTTAGCTAGGGAAAACATCGGAGTTCTCCCGACTATATAAATATCTCGGGTAATTGGGAGTCCTAATCTGCAGTCCAACACACAGCCCAGATTTGGACACCATCACTCTTGAACATAGAGGATTAATTCCCAAATTCCAGCATAATTCGAAAATTCCAGTATAACTTCCAGTGTATCAAAACAATACATACTCATGCATACAATCAAGAATCACATAAGTATGTCACATAAGCATATCAAATCTTTACCTCTCCCGCTTCATCATCAAAGAGGGTAAATACCATAAGCTAAAAACTCATGCATCATGCTGAAAAATTAACTTTTTGCAAGTGTAGGACATTTAATTATCCCTAATGCAGTTCTAAGCATGCAAAATTGTTCTTCACTTAATGCCTTAGTAAAAATATCAGCTAATTGATGCTCAGTCTCAATGAATTCAATGCATACGTCACTTTTTTACACATGGTCACGAATGAAATGATGTTTAATTTCTATGTGCTTTGTGCGTGAATAGTGTACACGATTTTCTGTAATGCAATTGCCACTTGTATTGTCACATAAGATTGGAATTTCATGCAATGTAATACCAAAATCACATAGAACTCTTTTCATCCACAACAATTGAGTGCAACAACTTCCAAGTGACATGTATTCGGCTTCAGTAGTAGATAATGCAACAACGCTTTGTTACCTCCCAAGGTTACGGTTCTCATTTGAACAAAGAGGTCAACATGTAGAAGTTCTAGCGGGCTGGAACTTGTGATTTCCTTCTTCGATTTGAATGAGGATCTGATTTGCTCTTCGTTTTGGTATGCATTACCAAATTTTATCTTTCAAGTAATTTAATTTTGGTATAACTCTAACCTAGGGGTGTGCTCTGAGCCAAGCTGGCTAGTGAGCCGCACAAGCCAAGCCCAAGCTGGCTTGACTCGAACTCGAACGATGTCAAACTCAAGCCAAGCTTAATCGAGATCGACTTATGTGTCAAGCCAAGCTCAAGCCTATTTCTTTCAGACTCGAGGCTTGCAAGCCGGCTCGCAAGCTAGTATATATATTTATATTATATACATATATTGATATGTGTATTATATATATATATATATATATATATATATATATATATATACATTATAATGTTTAATAATTTATATAAATAAATATGCAATAAATTAATCTACATTTATATGATTTAGTAATACTAAATATATGATATATTATATATTTTTATCTACATATTTTGATAATAAATATGATTTAATAATATCGTAATTCAATAATTACAACAATATATCATTCTATACAATACTACTAACATATTACTATGATAATATATAATATTTATCCAAACAAATAATTTAATAAAAATTAGATTCAATCTACTACAATAAATAATTAATTATATAAGTATATATCTTAATAAAATATTAGTTAATAATTTATTTGGTATAATTACAAGATATATAACATAATTTATTACTATATTATATACTATCTATAATATATGTTTCATCCTTACTAAATTTTGTATCATAATATGTCTTAATAATATATTATTTTACAATGACACATTAGACCATATAATATTATCAATACAAAAATATATTCATGAAATATTCACTCAAATATTTAATATAATAAAATAATAAATATCATATGTCTTAATAACTAAATAATAACATAAGTATATATTTTAATAAAATATTAGTTAATAATTTTTATTGTGTAATTATATAATTTATAGTTTATTCTAATATAATTAATAATACTCGTACATAATCTAAAATATCAAGTATATATTAATGATTATAATTTATTAATAATGATATAAAAAACTTAAAAATATTAATATACTATATATATTTTATATCTTAATATCTTTGTTATTGTTTAATATTATTATTGAATGAGAATTAAAAAATACCCAACAAATCTCTTGGCTCGTCAAGTCGAATCGAGCTCGGCTCGAATTTTGGGCAAGCCAAGCTCAAGCCCTCAGAAAATAAGCTTGACAAGCTCAAGCTCAATTTCAAGCCATGCAAATAATTTTCAAGCTCAAGCTCAAGCTAAATTTTTTTGGCCAAACTCGACTTGACTCGGCTCGAAACCTACCCCTACAGTCTAACCAAATCATTATCTTCCACAAGCCAAATAGTTTCAATGGTAGTACCAGATTTCATACCACTTGTATGTGCCTGGAACATCCGATATTCAAGTACCACTTCTGATTTTGAGACTGTTCTTTAGGCATTTCCTGCAAAAATTATCAGTTTGACCTAGGTACCCAACCTTTATTGGGTCCTTCATGGTTAATGACAAGAGATTTACGCACCCAAATAAACTTTGTACCAATATGTTTCTTAATAGGGAATTTCTTATTTATATAACCAGATCAACCACATAAGAAACAAGTTTTATGAAAAGTTCCAGTATTCTTTGGTGCAGTTCTAGTGACTGGTTTTTTGAAAGGGAGACGAAATTCCAGTTTGGAATTCTTAATACTAGAAATAAATTTTCTACTAGTTGAATAATCATTCACAGTAGGTTTACCTTTGATTTGTCTTTTCAAATTAAAAACTTCATTTTCAAACACTATCTTTTCCTTTTCAACAATTCTCTTTTCATTTTGAAGGTTTTCAGTTTTGTTCTCAAAAGCAGTTTTATCCTTTTTACATGATTCCTTCAAAAAATTGATTTCTTCTTCCAATTTTTTCTTTTCATCAAGAACTTTACTTAATTCATTTTTCAAGGAAGTATTGGAAGACTTAAGTATCTGCTGGGAGGCGGGCCCAGAACAGTAGCGGTTCGAGACCACATTTTAAAATTTTATTTATAATACAAGTATTAAAATATTTCTAAAACATTTTAATACAATAGCGGAAGACTAGCCGGATCTACTCAAGTATATACATGCAATAGATAATTAATTTAAAATCACTTAAGCAGATAAATATCTAACATGCAATTAACACTTAAGAGCATATAATTTATCATGCTTAAAATAATATAACTGTAATATATTACCGTATTGCAAACATGGCTATCTAACGGCATTTTTCCAGCTCCTGAATTCACCTCCCGAGAGCCCGATACCCGATCTCCTCGTTAAACCGGCAAAGCTTCCCTGCAATAACCCCAGAGAAACCCTCGGAGTGTGGGCTCCGAAAGCATTTCTCTAAATACTTAGAGAAAATAAAATTTTACCTAGAAAACCCTTTTTAGGGTTTAATCTCCCGAAATTAGGTGTTTTATATATAAACACCTAATTAAAATTAATTCCAAAATAAATCGGAATTAACTAGGAGAAAAAAAGGATATGGTTTCAAAGCTGAGAACTCAGCCAAAACCTCTCCCAAACTTGTGAGAAAAAATGAGGACCCAAGGCCCCTATTTATAGGGGTAAAACCGAGGGTAAAAAGGTAATTTCACACCCTCACTTGCGTAGCCAATTTGGACATGAATTCCAAGGTGACCACGTCGTAGATCTCATCATCACGAGTCCAACGCCGCCGACCACTCGCCGAAAACCCGCCGCACACGCCGCTTGAAGGTGGCGCGTGTTATGGCACGCGCGGCCCTAGGGTTTCTGGTCTGACCGAACCCGGTTCGGTCCGGTTCTGCCACGTGGCCGGTCTAACCCTACCCGACCCGTTGGCCTGACCCGTTGACCCGGTTGATCGACCCGGTCCAGATCTAATCTGGACCGTCCGTGAGCAATGACGTAGCGCCTGGCGCCCAGTCAGCACCTGTCAAGCCTCTCCGCTGACGTGGCAATCAAAAAAAGAAAAAATTTATTTTCTCCAAAATAAAATTTCGGGCATTTCCAACTCTTTGGAACTTGATTTATTTTCTTAAAATAAATCCCTTGGCTTATTTTCAAACAATTTGAAAATTCATTTCTCTTTCTCCTTTTAATATTTTCTCTTCAGATTTTCAAGTGGGTCTTGAAGGGGACCTACAGGACTAATTAATTTTAGCTCCAAACGGGTTAATATATTATCATCTCATGATAGTAATTAATTACCGTTTAATAATATTTAATTCCACTAAATAAATATTGTTGCACTCTAAAATTAATTAAATTATTCACGAATTTATCAATCTAGAATAATTTCGTATTTCACTCCTCCATGCAGATATCCATGAAAAATAAATTACAACTACTATCATTTATTTTTCATCTCCAATCTGAAATTTATTGATTTGCCTTAAATTCAAATTCTCTGTATGTGAAACACATTCAACATACAACTTCGGTGACGCATCACGCGAAGTGCTTTGGCCAAAGTTTTAATTCGAACTTTTGCAAATCTATTTCAGAGATATCTTTTACCTTCCAGCAAGGTCACAGATTCCTCGATCAATATGACTCTTTAGCTCTTTTCATGTTGTCACCGAACATACAAAATATTTTGGCCACCGTTACCGAGACCTCACTTCGAGTATATTACAGTGACTAACACTAAATGCCTAAAGCCGAAATATCATCAGGATTAAGAGTACAATGCTTGTAGCTCCCCAGACGGAAGATGCCACATCCCCCGCACTATGACCCAAACCCGGTTACGAAATGGAAAGTTCGTACCCAAATCCGAATCATAGCGAACGGGAGACCAACTCACACACTATGCTAGGCGGGAGTTAGAACCTCGAAACCAAATAAGCAAATCAATAAAATAAAACGCATATGCAGAAGCATAATATGTAAACAGTCATAAATACAAGTAGCAATTGACGGGTTCCACTAACATAGATACCTAATCCCAAATTCGAACATAAATCATAAATCATAAATCACGGGTTCAATCTATCCCTAGAAACCTATCCCGAATCAATATATCATAATCATAACATCTCATACATTCAAAGTATAACTTAATCAATACAAAATGCGTGTGGTGTGACTCGGACTTAACACAGGACTCGACAGACCCAAAATCCCGCCTAACGCTCCAAAACTTGCAAAAGAACTGAAAACCAAGCCGGGTTCAGTCTATAGGAGACTCGTGGGTCTAAAACTGGGCATAACATAAATAATATTGCAGAATTTAAACAAGCCCACATGCAAGCTATAATCCCATGTGAGGTTTGTTTAAATATTTCCCAAGTGGATGTAAACAAAGTAAAACAACACTCAGGATTACAACAATCAATTTCATTTATTCATTCAATCATGAGGTTATTACGTGAGCCCGGCGAGAGGGCGAATTCTCCAACCTTCTCCTCGTGTGTGCATTAATTCATCCAATCATTCAATGAGTCATTAGTGATCATACCACAGTCATTCATTCGTTCATTAACATACATTCAATCATATCATTCATAATCATAACATAAAACAAGTTCCAAACTTCTTCCTCCAGGTGGTGGACGGGTTAGCAAGACCCGACCACCTCAATCATTGACCAAAGGGGGTTCATGAGTTCCCCAAAGGCACTCAGCTCCCATTCCTTGCTAATCTCCTAGCGAGGGCCGGTATCACCGTTAATATTTCTTAGGACTAGTGCACGGGGATCACCGTCAGCCCGAGCTTCCCCGGATAGCCACGTGCACATAGTCCCGGGCCCCATAAACAATGTGTTCACTGATCTCGCCAAAACATTTGGTAAGGGATTCAAGAAAGGAAAAAGGGCTTTACATTAAAAATCATAGACTCCTTTGAAATGACGCGAAATATTTATATATATATATATATATATATATATATATATATATATATATATAATATTTTGGCTTAAAACTTCACATAAGGATATATCGGGGTCATCATAGCTAGTAGAAAAGAAACCCACCTGTTACACCTTACCGACAATACCAAAAGAAAGAAAGACTTGAGGTGTCCTATGAACCCGGCATCTCCGCCTTGGAGAAAACTATACCAAGACAACATAGTGTATACGTGAGACTCAAGACTCCATATGAACCATATACGACGCACAGCATGTTATGCACATGATATGAATGCATACGAGGTATAAATCATGTCAAGAAGCCAAACTATAAAGTATTTCATTCAAGTACATTCATAGCATAAAGGTTTCAAGCCCAACATTTCATATCTTTCATTATCATTTATTCCTTATTCAAGTTATGAAGATTTCACATTCATTCTTTTATTCATCCAAGTTCTTCATAAATTCACAATTCATATCAATTTAGTCCAAGGATTTCATATAACAATCATAACACGTACTATTTCACGTTTATAATTAGAAATTAGATAAATAAAATGTTCAAGTAATCATCGGTAATTTAAATACACGAAATAGATATCAATTAAATTCTATAATTAAAATAGATAAAATAATACTAAAAATATAAAATATATATATATATATATATATATATATATATATATATATAGATATTACGTAACCCATGCATGCATATTTATATAATATAATACATGCACACACTACGAGTATTAAAACACAAAATGAAACTCATGCATGCAGTTACATATTGTAAGTTTATATATAACATGCTCACTTACACTAAATATATATATTCACGTACTAAAATGCATGCATTCATTCATAAATATTCAACATGCATGCATTTATACCTATATATGTATCTACGTGCACACACATGCAAAAATAATAATTTACATGCATATATATATTAAATATGTAATAACCATGCACAAACACAAAGCAATGCATACACTCACATATATTTATATACACACGCCACCCTGCATGAAAAAGGAAAGTAAATACGTGCACAAATAATAAACTGAAGTACACACCACAACCATGCACACACATACTTAATCACACAAAATATAATTACATATATATATACTCACGCAAACACACAACAAGGAAAATAAAGAAAAAGAAGCAGAAACGCAGGCACAAAAATACACACACAACAGCAGCAGCGAACAGGGAACCACCCGCCCGGGTAGACGGCTGGGCAAAGTGATGCAGAAGGCTACTGCACAAGGCGTCCCCGCCCGGGGACAATTTCAGTCCAAAATCTCCCCGCCCGGGGAGATTGTTGCAGCGGCAAAACGCAGCAGCAGGGGCTGCTCGAATAGGGGAGAAATTCAAGGCAAAACAGGGGCAACACAAAATCACTCCAAGACAGCCAACAACACACGATCTCAGCAGCAAGAAAGCAAGAAATACCAGCCTGATCTCACTCCATCAACCGGCAACAAGAAGGAACGAAGACATCCAAAATTCCAAGGAGAAAACTTGAAAAACTTGAAGTTCATTAATGGAAACATTCAATACACTCAACCACCAACTAATTCAGGTCCATGGAATCACAAATGAAGTTTAAGTGGTCACATAAATGTCATCAAATCAAGAGAAATCACAAGAATATGCATATGAGTTCAAAAATCATCCTAAACCCTTACTATTCATGCCAAGCCTCAAAACCATATCAAATCTAAGTAAAAATCTGAATTTGATGGATTAAAATGACCACATAATGATATCAAACACAAATATGAACTCACCTCTTGAAGATCATGGAGAAAAATGAAGATATGAGCTCAATATCCTCTTGGTGAAAAAAGTGACGGGAATAGTGTTTCTCCTCTAAGTTTGCAGCTAAATCCTTTCTCTCTGGTGTGGGAAACAAAATGAAAGAGATGGGATCATGTAGAGCTTTAAGTTGTGAGCTTGTGGGTCCCAAGTTTGCATAATTGATGAAATATTGGCTAAGTTATGGAGAAAATGGCTAAAGGTGGCAAAACTGTGAACAAAACGTGTTTCGGTTGAATTTCGAAGGTTCAAACGTGTTTAGAAAAATATGAGGCTTATTCCATTGAACCCAAATCTTTGATACGAGTTCAGCGGAGGTGACAGAACTCGAATCCGAGCTCCCGAGCTCAATATATCACATACGGAACCAAGGGTGCGCTAATTGCTCGTTAGCCCCGATTTGGTTCCACAAATCAAAATAAATTCGTTGCCACGTCAAACGAGATCAAAAACATAAAACGAGTATATAGACATGTTCATAACACGTAAATCTACGACATACTGAATTTTCACGAAATTTCGATATAAATTCGTATAAGAACGAAGCATGAATAAAACACTCATGCGCAAAACATTAATAAATTCATAACATTATAAATTAAGTACTGAAAATTAAATTCTAATTTAAAAATAAAACTTAAGTCAACGAGATTTTAAAATTAATTATTATAGTAAAAAAAAAAATTGATTAACATTAACCAATTAATTAACAATTTAAAAATACTAAAATAACGAATTGAAATAAAATGAAATAAATTAAAATAATAACCATTTATTTTAAAATTTAATATTTAAAACACTCATAAATAATTAATCACCTAATTAAATAATTTAATTTGCGCAATTTATAAACACATACGACAAATTTGAACGAATGAAAAATCGGGGCGTTACAATCTCTCCCCCTTAAAAGAATCCGTCCTCGGATTCACTGCATGCCTAAAACTATTAATGAGGGAGCCCCGTCCCTCGCAAGCAACAAGGAGAGAACCCCATCTCTCGAACAACAATAGAGAACCCCATCTCTCAAAAGCAGCAAAGAGAGAACCCTGTCTCTCAAAAATAACAAAGAGAGAACCCCGTATATCAAAAGAAGCAAAGAGAGAACCCCGTCTCTCAAAAACAGGAATTACATCAAAGAAGAAACACCAAGAAGAAAAGATTTCAAAACATGAATTACAATAATGAATAATCACGTAGATCACACAGAGACATGTAATAAACCTCAATTACAACATAACCAAGTACAACGAAAATAATCAATTAGTAAGGTATAAAATATTAAGAATCAATTAAATTAAATTGCATGTATGCTTATGCCATGAATGTTTTATGTACCATTCACCGTAGCCAAGAAATTTGAAGTTGATTAATTCATGGTCCAATTGTATAATGTGACCCAAAAGCTGGCTTGGCTCTTAACTTATCTTTAACGCCCTTCATATGAGTGTCCGGTTGAAGAACTTTCGGCTGATCCTGCTTTGACTTTTACACCTTGATTACCTTCTTCAATTTGGCGGATTCCTTGGAATTCAATTAACTCTTAGAATAGTGCTCCCTTCCTTCTCTAACTCCTCACCCTTAACCTCTACATCTTTCCTTGACATGACTACTCTTTCAACCAATCGAACTCTGCTTGATCCTACACGTCACCAGAACGTTCCTTCCATGATTCATGTTTGAATCTTCTATCCTTGTCAAGGCCCGAATTCACCATATTCAAGATCAACTACTTCCAAGGTCCTAAGTTCGATTTCCATCTCATGATCGTTCCCACCATTAGACTAACCTTTTCGTGGATCCTTTCTCATCTCTTATCCATGGTATCTCTTCGTTCTCTTCAAACCAGTAGTTGTACATTTGGTTTTGTTCCATGTAATCTCTTAATTAGGGATAAAGATTCCTTAATGATCCTTGATGCTTGATCCAAGTCCTTTAACAATAATTATTTTCCGATTTCCTTTAACTCAGTATCCTCTGAAGACCTTATGAAGGAACGATTGACAACTGAGTAAGGTTTATATGTCGTGCATTATCCACCTTCCTTCTCATTCTCCCCGTGATAATTTTCAACTCGAATTTTAATGACTTAGCTCTCACCTCAACGGTTTAATCGTTAAGGCCTCCTTATTCCTTTCCAATCACAATTATTAAGCTTCCATATCTTCCAGGGCTGGCATTTTGGTTATTCTTTCCAAATAATTCTTCGAGCATAGCTGCAAGCTTAATTCTGTTTCTTGGTCATGCTCTCCCCTCTTAAAATTTCCGCCCTTTCATCTTAAACTCCATCGATCTTTCCTTCATCAGACTCCTTGACGAGCAATTTCCACTAGGAGGAGTTTTAATCATAATAGCAATCCAAATCCTTTGCCGTTCACTTCTTATCTAACTCTCAGAACCTATTTCCTAATCTTGTTCGATCCAAATAGCCCGGAGTCGACCCTAACTTTTAACCTCCGGACCATAATTCTCATCCCTGTCTTAGCTCCACCACCAAAATATTCTTCTTCTTTTATTTGATTCGGAAAAACTCTGGTTGAAGTGGTAGTTGAGACATAGAAAGGGAAAACCATTCTAACTCGTAAACACTAAAGATGCATGCCGAGTTAAGATGCCAATGCACGTGGTACAATTACAAGCAATTAAATACACAACCCATTGGAGCAAACATATCAACTAGAAAGGCGCATATACATAAGGGAATTTAAATAATTCAAAGCAACGTATGATGCACGTGCTATGAATGCATTTAACCTGTTACCGTAGTGGTGTCTTTAGTCGATATCTTGTCCTTTGATCTCGATGTTGTGAGCACCAGTCGTAAGACTGAACATTGTTCGATCGTTGATGATAAGTCTTTCCAATTTCTGACTTGCTTCCCCATAGTCCCCAAATCTCCATGGTCCGAGGTCACGATTTCTTGAACCCCTATTCTTCTAGACCTTCAAAGTTTCCTTGTATCCACTTACATGTTCGAGCGACCCGAAATTGAGACACCTCGAACCCAACATCTTCTACGTCCATGGAATTGGCATCTTGACTCCCTTCAAAAATTGATCCCAAATGATGTTCCAAATCTTACCCTTAGTTGTCTCTCTGCTCAAGGTTCCCTTAACTATTCTTTATGAATTCAAGGATTGGATGAACTCATCTTCTAATTGCTTACACTTGAGCACATAATTTCCCTTCAACAACTCTTTGTCTTTCTTCATCGTTTTCATTTGTTGCTCTATGTCTCCCAATTCAAACTCACAACCCGACAATTCAACTTAAGTCTGGAAAGCAGAGTTCAATCCAACCGAAGATAGAGCCTTTGGCATCTTTGGTTTTCTATGATCTTGAAATCTCCCTATCGATCAATTCTCACTACCTCCTTTCAAGCTGACTTCTTCCTTGCCCGAAATCTGAGTATCTCAATTTGCATCTTCTTCTCCCTTTGGCCCGAATTTAAGTTCTCTTAAAGGCCTTTTGTCTCCTCGCTAGTAAAATCCTTCCTGGTGGTTTCTATCCTGACTTCTCTTCTAATGAGGCTCTTTAAAATGATAAGAGAGCTTTGGTGCATCGTAGTAAGGACACGAAGGAACATGGCTTCATTTAGACAAGGCCACGACCCCCCGGATCTTTGTAGGTAACCTCACCTTCTATCACAATGTTGAGCGATGGAATGTAACCCCATTTCGCGAACCAAAAAGGTATAATACCCAACCCTCAATTCCTGTTGACTCCACTATCCTTTCATTGATAAGTAGAAGATGTCCGAAGTTGAGGTCGATAGCAATTCTGATAGTGTGATAGTAACCTATAACCAAAGATTCAACTCAAATATAGTTACATGGGGATTAGTATATGCTTATGGTACAAATTTTGATCAATCAACACACATAAAATGCAAATGCAACACCTAAAGCAACGAAATAGTAAATAGCTCATCTAGAATAAGTAATGTCCAACCATTAGTAACAATTTAACAATGAAAGTTCAATGCAATGCACACGTTGACAAGTTGTTCCTATGCCGCACGACCTAAACTGACTCAACCACGACACGAGAATCCGGGTTTTGCAAACCGGGCTCTGATACCACTTAAGGATGTACCAACCCAGATGGAAGATGCCACATCCCCCGCACTATGACCCAAACCCGGTTACGAAATGGAAAGTCCGTACCCGAATCCGAATCATAGCGAACGGGAGACCAACTCACACACTATGCTAGGCGGGAGTTAGAACCTCGAAACCAAATAAGCAAATCAATAAAATAAAATGCGTATGCAGAAGCATAATATGTAAACAGTCATAAATACAACTAGCAATTGATGGGTTCCACTAACATAGATACCTAATCCCGAATTCAAACATAAATCATAAATCATAAATCAAGGATTCAATCTATCCCTAGAAACTTGTCCCGAATCAATATATCATAATCATAACATCTCATACATTCAAAGTATAACTTAATCAATACAAAATGCGTGTGGTGTGACTCGGACTTAACACAGGACTCGACAGACCCAAAATCCCGCCTAACGCTCCAAAACCTGCAAAAGAACTGAAAACCAAGCCGGGTTCAGTCTATAGGAGACTCGTGGGTATAAAACAGGGCATAACATAAATAATATTGCAGAATTTAAACATGCCCACATGCAAGCTATAATCCCGGGTGAGGTTTGTTTAAATATTTCCAAAGTGGGTGTAAACAAAGTAAAACAACACTCGGGATTACAACAATCAATTTCATTTATTCATTCAATCATGAGGTCATTACGTGAGCCCGGCGAGAGGGCGAATTCTCCAACCTTCTCCTCGTGTGTGCATTAATTCATCCAATCATTCAATCAGTCATTAGTGATCATACCACATTCATTCATTCGTTCATGCATTCGTTCATTACCATACATTCAATCATATCATTCATAATCATAACATAAAACAAGTTCCAACCTTCTTCCTCCGGGTGGTGGACGGGTTAGCAAGACCCGGCCACCTCAATCATTGACCAAAGGGGGTTCATGAGTTCCCCAAAGGCACTCAGCTCCCATTCCTTGCTAATCTCCTAGCGAGGGCCGGTATCACCGTTAAAATTTCTTGGGACTAGTGCACGGGGATCATCGTCAGCCCGAGCTTCCCCGGATAGCCACGTGCACATAGTCCCGGGCCCCATAAACAATGTGTTCACTGATCTCGCCAAAACATTTGGTAAGGGATTCAAGAAAGGAAAAAGGGCTTTACATTGAAAATCATAGACTCCTTTCACTACAAAAAAACAGACGATTTCAGACGAAATTTTCCGACCAACAATTTTGGCCTGAAATTTTCCGACCAAACTCCGACCAAATTCCGACGTACCTAATTAAATATTACTTTTCGCCTATGACGCAAAATTTCCGACCACATTCCGATGAATTTCCGTCGAACAAATATTTCAGACGAACTATTGCGACCAAATGTCGTCTGAACTTTCTAAATAATTTCGTAAGTAATCACTCAGACGAAAAAGGTCTGAATTTCGTCTGAGATTTCAGACGAAATACCGACAAAACATTTGGTCTGAAATTAATTTATAGGTGCGACGAAACACAGACGAAATTGTTCGTCTGAAAAATTAAATTAATTTCATAAATTATTTTTCAGACGGAATTGGTCTGGAAATTGTCTGAGATTTTAGACAAAAACTTCGATGAGATTTGGCGTCGGAAAATTTTTTAGATTTGCGGCCAAACTCCGACTACTACCTTCGTCTGAAAATATTTGGGGAATTTTTTTGGCAAAACCGGAAGTCTCCCTCCCCAAATCCCCAAATCTTTCATTTTCAATAATTTTGAATTAGGCTTTCCCAGACGAAATTCAGGCTAGATGTTTGGTCGGAGGTTTGATGCCCTAATTTCTTCCTAAGTTTCAATCCCGCGGCTCCCAAATCTCATACCCGCCTTTTCCCTCTCATTCTCCCTCGCTGAAAACCCCTTCCACCTTCAACATCACGCCGACGCCATCCGTCACCATCTTCAACGGCTCCACTCGCAAAAATAATAAGCTGACAGAGCTTCATCCATGTCTTCTTCACATGCAACCATAAGTCAAGAACTTTAAGGAATGGGTGGGAATTGGATTTTGCTTTAAGAGCTGCCATTTTCAGCTCACATCGGTATGTTGCCCTGTAATCTTAATATTTAAGAATGTAAGGTGTTTCATCTGTAGATAAATAGGAAATAACGAATTTTGTATCAAGAATTTGGGTAGATTTGGTTTGATTCTGCCTTTGATTCCTGGCCTAGTTAGTTCTGCTAAGTGAGCTCTTTTATTGCTAAAAATTTCCTTTTTTTCCTGAAAGATGGCCTTTTTTTTGATCGATTTTGCAATGTTGGTTGGATTTATGTATGTTTGTGCTCATGTGTGTCTCTGCAAAGGGTTCTTTTCTTTAGTTCGTGCGAAAGTGAAGAATTATTTTGAGTTGGGTTCTTTTGGGATGTTACAAAGATTGGATTTTGGGTATTGGGTTTGTGTAAAATGTGGTGCAGTAGGATTTTAGGGGAATAGGAAGGTTTATCTGTGGTTTCTTTTACTGGGTTTATAGGACTCGAGCTGAATAAAAATTGGAAGGCTTTGGGTGATTTTGAAATTGATGTGAGTTATGATGGCACTTTAGAACTGAAAAATGAGACTGGTTGTCTGAAATTGTTAATTACAGAAGGATCCTGTTGATATCTTGCGAATCTGAAACTGGAAAATTTAATTTCTGATGATGCTGGTAGATTTTATGCTACTTGTAGAGATTAAAAGGAATTTTTGAAGAAGAAAAACAGAAGTATGACTTGAATAAAGAGAATTGAAGGTGCGGAATTAGCTGTTATTGTTACGGTTTTTCTTTTTTTTGATCTCGATGAATCGTCGAAGAGAATGGATTAACCAAATTTTGTGATGTTAAATGAAATTCACAAACTTACTGTCAAATGAAATTCACAAACCTTTTGTTGTTGAATTTTTTTTTTTGGCAGCAATATTTGAATTCTTGGTAGTCCTACTTTGTCTGATATAGCATCAGTAGTTGGTTAGTGAGATGGGGTGGATTTGAAGAATCAGCCATCATCATTAGATCCGTTACAGCTGATCGGGTGGGCGGAAGGTATGAATGTTGATTTTATGGAAATCTTCGTTGATATGTGATTTTTGACTTAATTTCATGATGACTGATGAATGACCTGCTTACCAGTGTGTACTGTTGCTAAAGTAAGTGGAGCTGCTGTAATTTCTCAGAAAGCATCAAAAGATACAAGAAAGTAACTCGTAAGTTCTTACCTTTTAATGAATGTTTGGTGTTTTGATTGAACGAAGGTAAGATGCTTGATTTATTTGAATGAAGGGATTCTTTGGGGCTGATAACTTCTTATACATTTTCTTGATTTGTTTGTTATAATTTTATTTTTTTCCAGCGTCAATGTTATAGGAGAACCCTGACACACGTTTATGTTCGAGTAACAAAACAGATACAAAAGGCTGATTTCCTTGTAAATATTTACTTATGTTCAAATTTTGAAATATGGTGCCAAAAATGTGCTTTTTTGGGCTTTGAGTGAATTTAATGTTGGTGTTAGTAGTTAGATCAGATTATATTATGGTATCAATTGCCTGAAAAAGGGTGCTAATCTTGTTAATATCTTTTTAACCTGATTGTCAATCTAACTAATTTTTTGCTTCTCTCGGGCTTTGGGATTTTGATTCTGGGAGTTGCTTCATCCTTAATGAATCATGGAGGGTATGAATAGCATTTAGGTTGTGATGAGGTATTAAATGTCAAATCCGGAGAAGTTTACATTCTGCCTCTTTTGTTTGAAGAATTAACACTTTTGTTGATATTTGTAACTGAGAAGGTGAACTTTGGATTGTTGGTAAAAATCTGAACATGATGTTTTGAATTGTTGTTGAAAATCTGAACATGATGTTTCTTTCAATAAAAAAGGGGATGTTTTATAAGGGGAGGTTTCTGTAATTTGTGAAATTCCTAAGGGGAGGTTACTGTAATTTGGCTACATCTTAAGTAAAGCTTGTTGTAAACAAATTCAAATCCATATAATGCAACAACAATGACTGAAATGTATGTGCTGCATGGAAGAATAGAATTTCAGATAGCCATATAAACTGAAATGTATTTTAAATTTTGGCACCTTGTATGTAGTGACTTCAAATGTCAATTCCGAACTCTTACAAACTCGTTTATTGAAACTGTTTCGGTGACTGAAATTTGATGAAATATGGTCAAATGTACATACTTTCCTGTTGTGTTTATTATATGTGTTGTTGCACAAATATTAGTGGACAACAATTGATAATCATGTAAATTGGTCAGTTTTTTATTATTCTTAATCTCTGCGAATAAGTTCATGTTTCTGACTATTCTTAATCTCTGCAGTTGAATGAGTCACAAGTTGGATGTTGTTGAACTTGATTATGAGCGTATACTGCTGCTCAGGTTGGAGCTATTGTAATTTCTGAGAAATCCACAAGATACAAGAACCGAACTCGTAAGTTCTTTCCTTTTAATAAGTGTTTGGCACTTTGATTGTACAAAAGTAAGATTCCTTCTTTCCTAGTAAGATACTTGTTTCCTCTGTATATAAAAATTAAAAAAATGAAAAGAGAGGATTGAAATTGAAAATGAAATTTTAAGCTGCAGTTATGTTTATATAGTTGCAAAAATGCATGAATTAATGTTATATAATATGGTTTTGGAATTTAATGAATTTTGACAGCTTGTATGCAGTGAGTTCAAACGTAAATTCCGAACTCATACAAACTTTTTTTTTTTTAAACTGTTTCATTGGCATATACCCTACGTACTAAGCTTTATCTGTGTTAAATTTCGTGTTCATCCGAGTCCATTTGATACCCGAAAAAAAAATCCGAACCACGCTGCTGTCCCTTATTTTCTGTTTTGAATGTGGGGACTGAGGAGATGGGGTAAACCCGCGAATTTTACAAAACTGTTTTATAGAGATGTATATATATGTATGGGGAGTATATAGAGGCATTGGTTCTGAAAGTTATATATTGCAAGCGAAGCTTTTGGACTGAAATTTTACAAAACTGTCCCCTAATTTCACCTGTTCTCTGGATTGAAATTACGGACGGAGCAGATGGGGTAAACCTTTGAATTTTACAAAACGGTTTTACCGAGCAGTACATGTATGTGTTGGGAGTATACCTATTAAATTTCATAATTTTCTGAATTCGTTTGATAAGGTAAACAAACTTCTCTTTGAAAGGTGTCGCTGCAGCAGAGTTGCTGTGTTATCCCGACTTTACTATAAAATCTATATTCGTGCAAAAATATCTAGGAATTGAGGCCAATTCCATGTGAAAATATAAGGTTGTCTGCTTTGCTAGGAATTTTAAAGCTCGTTAAAATACATTCCGAGCAATAAGTTATGTAAAAGTTTCTTCAATGTGTGCATATGTAGAGTTTCTGCGTGAATTTGTTGGTGTGAATTGAAGCTGACTAAAAGTAGTCCTTTTCTTCTTGTACTATTTTGCAGGATCCAATTACCAAGCTTATGTTGGATTGAACTTTGTTATCGGTTGGATTTGGAGCTGCATCATACTAACGTGAGTACACATATGCTGAACTTTAATGAAATATGTGCATATTTGCAGCAAAAACCTGCTCCATGGGGTGTAAGTGTAATAAAAAAGATGTAAGGGAGGTTTCTGTAACATGCCTGTAAACTTGCATTCATTTAATCAGGACAACTGCTCACTATTTGCCCCGTAAGTGTTACACATTTTGACTATTGATTGCTGGAAATTGGGGCTGAAAATTGAAGTTTCCCCCTTTTCTTTTTTTGTAATGTAGAACGTCGACATGTTTCGAGGAATGATACACAAGTTGGATGTTTTTGAATTTGATTACGAGTGTGTAATGCTACTAGAGATGGACCTGCTGTAATTTCTAAGAAAGCCTCAGAAGATACAAGAAACTAACTCGTAAGCTCTTACCTTTTAATGAATGTTTGGTCTTTTGATTGAATGAAAGTAAGATGCTTGATTTACTTGAATGAAGGGATTCTTTGGGGCTGAGAACTTCTTAATGCAATAAATTAAAATTTGTTTTGCAGGATCTAATTTCCAAGCTTTGTTTTGGATTGAACTTTATTATCTCCTTGATTTGGAGTTGCATCATACTAAGGTGAGTTCACGTAAACTGAAATTTCAGGAAATATTCTGATGTTTGCATACTTGTCTATTGTGTTTATTAACAAAAACAGAAGTTGGATTTATTTGCATACTTGCCTGTTGGATTGTGTGGTAACCAAAATAGAAGGTGCATTTATATGAATGAAAACTGAAAGATGTACCTCACTAAGCATTTGTCCATATCAGTTTGATAGGTTGGAAATTGACTTGGAAATTGGTTCTAATTTGATAGCTAAGCTTTGGTACTTTCTTAGAGATAGTTTGTTTGTATATATAATGAAAATCTATGTTTTTGGATTTAGTTGGTGAATGATGAAACAAATAGAGATAGAGAATTTTTAAAACAAAAATATACGTTATTATGACTTAATTCACCTGCGGGATACAGCTGAGCAGTGACGCCATTCCTGCAAGAGGAATATTCCTGCGGGATACGTAGTATTCCTAGAAATTTAATTGCGATAAATAGTATTCCTAGAAATTACGATAAACAAATATATGACTTTTTAAGATTACAAAAATACCTTGAGAAATTATAAATAATCAATTCCTTCTTTGCAGTGCATTTTATAATTTCTTGATTTTAAGGGTATCTTTTGTAATTTAAATATACCCTTGGGATATACTGTAATTATCCGAATACAGTGTCTTCTTGATCTCCCGTTCTTGATATCTGTGAGATCTTAATTTATATGGTCAAACTATTTTTTTACTTAATATATGACTCCAACTTTTTTTTTTTTTTGACAAAAGAACTCCAACTTATAGTTAATATTTTACTAGTTGTCGGGTAATATAACTAAAAATTTATGCATAATTAACTATATCATATACTTGTAACATAATTTCTAACCGTTGTTGTGTAGATGGATAATATTCCTCCGCATAGGAGATGGATGTATAATAGGACTTACCCAACTCGTGTCGGCCTAAAACCAGAATTTATGGCCGGGGTTGACTCTTTTATAGAATATGCTAAGGGGTTATCACCATTTAAAACGGATGGTGTTATTCGATGTCCATGTATTAAATGCTTGCGGAAATGGGACTTTTTGCCACCTGCTACAGTTGCAAGACATCTATATTCGAACGGGTTCAAACCAAATTATTGGTATTGGATTGATCATGGGGAGGTAGCACCTCAAGAAGAGAGAGCACCATCTTTTGGTCATGTTGCCTCGAGCAGTAATCATGATGACCATGTAGATCCTTTAAGTAGGTATGCTGAAATGTGCGTTGATGCGGCTAGACAAGATATGGGAATTGAAAATTTATCTGAAGATCAAGAACAAAATAGGGGTAGAGATGATGGGGGTGCTCAACAAACCTATAATAAGGAGTTGCCTAACGCAGAAACTCAAAAGTTTTTTGATCTTCTGAGGGACTTTAACAAGCCCGTGTGGTCTGGATGCGATATACACTCTCCGTTGTCTGTTGCATCAAGATTAATGAGCATCCAAAATGATTACAATGTACCACATGACGGTATTGACGAGATTTTACAGTTGATTTCAGAATTACTACCTCCCGAGCATACTGTTCCTGCCAATTTCTATGAAACACGAAAGCTTGTGAAGAAGCTTGGGTTGGTTAGTAAAAAAATTGATTGTTGTGTCAATGGTTGCATGTTGTACTACAAAAATGATGAAAATCTTACGGAGTGCAAGTTTTGTAGTGCAGCTAGATATGAAACGTGTGAAGATGTTGGGGGTAAAGGCAGAAGGAAACAAGTTCCTGTTAAATCTATGCATTACTTGCCTCTTATTCCCAGATTGAGGAGGCTTTATGCTTCAATGAGCTCAGCCCCACATATGAAATGGCATGCTGAGAATCGCCGACCTGAAGAGGTTATGTGTCATCCTTCGGATGGAAAAGCTTGGAAACATTTTGATCAAACGTACCCCGAATTTGCCAAAGAGCCTAGGAACGTGAGGCTTGCTTTGTGTACTGATGGGTTCACTCCTTATTCTCAATCAGCTGCATCTTATTCTTGTTGGCCAGTAATTGTAACGCCATATAATTTACCTCCGGAAATGTGTATGACGATGCCATATATGTTTCTAACATGTGTTATTCCTGGGCCTAAAAATCCGAAGCAAAACTTAGATGTATATTTGCAACCACTAATTGATGAATTGAAGGAATTGTGGGAAGTCGGCGTGACAACATACGACGCATCAACGAAACATAACTTTGTAATGAGAGCTGCATTGATGTGGACTATTAATGATTTTCCAGCTTATGGTATGCTGTCAGGATGGGGTACAGCGGGCAGACTAGCCTGTCCATATTGCATGGGTGATAGTAAAGCATTTTATTTGAAAAATGGTAGAAAACAGAGTTGGTTTGATTGTCACCGTCAGTTTTTGGATGCAAATCATCCTTACCGGAGGAATAAAAATAATTTTAAGAAGAATCGTAATGAATATGATCATCCACCACCTAAGTTGAGTGGTCATGAAATTTGGGAGCAGGTTCGTGACTTTCCAAAAGTTACAGAACAACCCGGTGAGATGAACATTTCAGGGAGTGGAGTGCAACACAATTGGAAGAAACAAAGTATATTTTGGGAATTGCCATATTGGAAGGATAACTTAATTCGTCATAACTTAGATGTGA
Organism: Lantana camara; assembly: GCA_037501455.1. NCBI lineage: Eukaryota > Viridiplantae > Streptophyta > Magnoliopsida > Lamiales > Verbenaceae > Lantana > Lantana camara. The sequence continues at coordinate 91,290,679 of CM074857.1, read as the reverse complement.
TGCACATAGAGAAGAATATCTTTGATAACATCTTTAACATGGTGATGGACATTTCTGGAAAAACCAAGGATAATGTGAATGCACGTTTGGATATGAAAGAGTTGTGCAGACGACCTGAGTTGGAACTGCTACCTAAGGGCAACGGACGTTGGGGAAAACCAAAAGCTAAATATGCATTAACATTGGAGCAAAAAAGAACTATATGTGAGTGGGTAAAACAACTTCGTATGCCCGATGGTTATTCATCAAATTTATCAAGGTGTTTTGATGCACGACAAGCTAAGGTCCACGGGATGAAGAGTCATGATTGTCACATTTTTATGGAGCAGTTGTTGCCTATTGCCTTCAGAGAGTTGCCTGATGATATATGGAAACCACTAGCAGAGTTGAGTAAATTTTTTAGAGATTTATGTTCAACTACACTCAGGCATGAAGATCTTGATCAAATGGAGAAAAAAATTCCCATTATTTTGTGTAAACTTGAGAGGGTTTTCCCCCCATCATTCTTTGATGTAATGGAGCATTTGCCGGTTCATTTGATTGAAGAAGCTCGTAATGGAGGACCAGTACAATTTAGGTGGATGTACCCATTTGAAAGGTAAAAATATTTATTCACTAGCTTCTATAATAATCATTAAATTATTACTCATAATAATTTACATACCAACTTCTCTTTTAATGAAAACAGGTTTCTTGGAAAGATAAAGAAAACTGTTAAAAATAAAACTAGAGTTGAGGGCTCTATTTGTGAGGCATATTTACGACGTGAGACAGCTCATTTTTGTTCTTTCTATTTTCAATCTCATGTCCGTTCCATGAGAACAAGGGTGGTGAGGAATGATGATGGTGGTATTGATGATTCAATTCCTCAAACGTTAGCTATTTTCAATCAACCAGGACGTGCTTCAGGTGCATGTAGTGCTTGTTTTTTGGATGATAAGGAGTACAAGTCTGCGAGAACTTACATCTTATTGAATTGCGACGAGATCCAAAACTTCTTTGAGTAAGTTAGAGAATTAATCAATTTATTATATCATAAGAATCAAGTTAAAAATTTAACAAAATTTGATACTGTTGAACTTTGTAGTTTCTTTGTCGAGGAGTTTAAGGTTGGCAATATTGATGGTAGTGGTCGAGTTGAAGAAGAATTTGCAGGATGGTTCAAAAATTACGTAAGTAAATTTGTGAAAAATTAATATTTAATAATTTACATACATAATTTAACAATCAAAAATAATTTTATACAGGTTCAGAATCCTACCAATGGAATTAACGACCCACACTTATATCATTTGTCTTGCGGGCCTCTTCTAAAAGTTAAAATGTGGCCCAAATATTTTGTGAATGGTTTTAAGTTTCACACTCATGATTGGAGTCGTGGAAAAAAGACGATGAATAGTGGGGTTTGGGTTAAAGGTAGCGATGGTGAAGCTGGTAGTGAAGATGACTATTATGGAATTTTGGATCAAATTATTGAATTAGAATATCCAGGAGAACCCATCAAGAAGGTGGTTCTATTCAAGTGTGAATGGTTTGATCCAACTCCCAAACAAGGAACTCGGATTGGAGATGCAGAATGCATGACCATAGAAGTTAGACAAAGTGGCAAATACAGAAAATATGATCCTTTCATAGTTGCCCATCAAGCTCGTCAAGTTTACTTTGTTCAATATCCAGGTCGTATTAGAGACAAGCAACAATGGTTCGTTGTCATTAAAGCTAAAGCGAAAGGGAGAATAGAAATAGAAGAACCTCTACAAATAGCTTATCAAAGTGATGATGGAGTAATTTTAAATAATGTTGCCTCTGATGATGTTGTAGGTGAGTTGGTTGACCGTAATAATACCCTTGAGGATGTTGAAATTGAACAACTGAACGATAATAATAGTGAAAATGAGGATGATATAGAAGAGTTATTTGAACAATGTGATGACGAAGACATTGACTCTGACCAATACGATGATTCTGATTAAGTTGAGAGGTGAGATAATTAATTTCTAAGTTGAAGTGTTTATAAATTATGCATTTTATTATATCCTTTTATTACATGGAAATAAATTATGCATTTTCTGAGATATATCCGAAGTGCTCTGCATGGCAATAAAAGATAAATTAGCATCTAAAGTTTTTTTAAGCCAGAATCAAATTAGATTAATATTTGTTTTATTGTGATTATTGTAGATGCATCGTACTCGTGGCAACATCAATAGAGGTCTGCGAGGTACAGTAGGCCAACATACTCGAGGCAATATGATCATCAACAACCCTTCAACATTTGTTCCTACCTCGTCTCCTAATGCGGCTAATGTACACGGCGATGGTACATTAGTATCTTCTCCGTTAGCTTATTCTCCACCACAATCATTGGCTCCTTCTCCACAACCATCATCTTCTGCTACACAACCATCACCATCTACTACACTACCATCATCATCTCCTTCTCCACAAATTGGTGATTCGAATTCTGTAGAACCAACAAGTAGATCACAATGCAATGGGCCACATGTCATGCCTGCTCCACCATCCACCAATAAAAAGAAATTAGAGCCTGCTGAAGATTTGTAAGTAGAAAACATGAATTATTATTGAGTTTTATAATATTTGTGGAGTTTATGGATCTTCTAAGAATTTTTATAACCAGGTATACGGATAATTTGGATGGGACAAGCAGCCTTACTAATGTCATGAAATCGAAGTTAACTGAGCCGTATAGGACGTGGAGAGATATTCCCGCAAATGTTGTTAACGAGTGGTTTGAGGAATGGAAGGTATTACTTACATATTTCGTATTTAATTAATTTGTGCAGAAAATAAATATTAATGTCCTATTTTGTGTGCATGAATTTTATTTTGCAGAAGTATGTATATTGGGAACCCCAACATGAGATGCATATGCGAAAAGCCTTTGAGATCGTTGGAGCAAAACGCATGGCTGATCATTTTAATAGGATTAGACATAACGGTACAAAGCCGGGATGGATGTTGCAGTCAGTTTATGATAATTTGTCTGAATGGTGGAAGACCCCGGAATTCTTAGCCAAGTCTGTGAAAAACAAGCAAAATAGGGCTTCAAGTAAAGGAGGGGTACTTCATACTGGTGGGTGCGTTTCAGCTGCTACTCTTCGAAAAAGATTGGTAAGTCATTAACTTGCAAATATTTTAAATTATATTTGTTATTTGAATAAATATACTATTAAGTATAAATTAATTGCAGAGCGAGAGGGAAAATAGGGACATCCCCCATGAAGAGATATATAAGATAACTCGCACCAGAAAGTCGGATAAAAAGCAAATACCAAATGCGAATGTTGGTGATGTTGGTGATGTTGGTGAAGGGGGTGAAGGAAATAATGAGGATAGTGATGATGTTGGTGGAGATAGATGGGTTGACGAGCGTTCACGGTTGACATATGTAAGTTTAATTGTTTGAATATATTTATGACCTGTTAATCATTTATTTTAGTTGTTATACAAATTCATGATTACAACTAAATGATATAATAATTTAGGAAAACTATGAGAAGTTGAAAGAGATTAGGAACCAACAAGCAGCTCAACTTAGTGAGGAGGATAGAGCTAACTTGCCTACTGATGTTGAATTATGGCAACAAGCTGCTGGGGGCCCAAACAAGAAGGGTGAGGTGTACGGGATGCCCTACTTGAAGAGCAAATGCTCACGTACTACTAGTGCATTCACTAGTTCTCAGCATTGTTCAACTAGCTCGCTTGCATTGCCAGAACTTGATGAATTGAGAAGGCAGCAACAACAATTGATTGAACAACAGGTTGCATTACGAAACGAAATGATCGAGGAGCAAGCTGAGTTGCGACGACAACAGGAGCAAGTTGCACAGCAGCAGGGAGAGATTTTATCTGCAATAAAACATATGGCAACTATGTTTGAACAACAGATTAATGCAAACTCCAATGTACGAGGCCAATTAAATGACCAAGCAGGTTAGTGAGAATGTTGAACTAGGTTGTTTTGGATTTGATTCTTGTTATAAATGGTGAATGATGAATGATGAATTACAATGATGAGTTGTGTTTGAATTTTTGATAGTGATACAACAGCAAAGAGAGTTTTTTATTTTCCTTGTTGAATTATGTCGCTTTTAGTTTGATTCTTGAATTTGAAAATTCTTGCATGAGCATTTGGAATTTCTGAACTTTATATGTTTAGTTAGTTTATGGCCTAGAGCGTTTGTTGAGTTTGTTTAAATTCTTAAATTCAAGTGGAATTGGTGCTTATTTGATTGATTTCTGTTGTATTTTATGTTCTGTCAGATCGATGAACAAGCAAGTGAAAAGGAATTTAGAAGAAGCAAGTGAAAAGGAACAAGACTACTATGACGTGTTTGTTTTGTGTTTTGGAAAAAAGGTTATCAGATTGAAACTTGTTGCACTCCTTTTATTATTTAGAAACTTTCAAGTTGTTAGAATTTGTCAATTTTCATGTACGAATTTATCTACGTAGGATTTGGAATTGATGTTGTTGGATGTTCTTGTATGAATTTATTGTTGAAGGATCGCAATTATAATGTTGTCAAATTTATCTATATTATTAAATTTCAAATCATCGTTTTTATATGGATACAATTGACAAAAAATGTTATTAAAAACAGGTTAAAAATAAAAATTTCGAAAATATATTATAAAAAGAAAATAAATTTGCGACGAATTTGCGACGAAAGAGTTCGTCTGGATTTATAATAAAAATAATAAAATTCTGAAAGTTCGTCTGAAAGTTCGTCTGAAAGTTCGTCTGAAAAATAATAATAAAAATAATAAAATTCTGAAAGTTCGTCTGAAAGTTCGTCTGAAGTTTGTCTGAAAAATAATAATTAAAAATAAAATTCTAAAAAGTTCGTCTGAAAGTTCGTCTGAAGTTCGTCTGAAAATCGTTATTAAAAAATAAAATTCTAACAAGTTCGTCTGAAAGTTCGTCTGAATGTTCGTCTGAAAAAATTGGTTCGTCAGAAAGTTCGTCGGAATAATATTGGACCGAAATTTTGTCTTGGTACGTTTCGTCGGAAATTCGTCGGACCGTTGGCCGGGAAGTTCGTCGGGAGTTCGTCGGAAAAATAGTTCGTCGGAACTCTATAGATATCGGACGACATAATTGTTCGTCGGAATTTGGCCGGAAATTTCGCCGGAATATATGTTCGTCGGAAATTTGGTCTGAAAGTTCGTCTGAAATATGTTCAGACGAGTGTTTTTCGGACGCCTTCAAGTTTCGTCGGAATTTCGCCGGAAGTTCGTCGGAAATTGAATTTTCCAGACGAACTCGTCTGAAATTTCGTCTGAAAAGTTCGTCTGGAAATGGCTGTTTTTTGGTAGTGTTTGAAATGACGCGAAATATATATATAAATAATATTTTGGCTTAAAACTTCACATAAGGATATATCGGGGTCATCATAGCTAGTAGAAGAGAAACCCACCTGTTACACCTTACCGACAATACCAAAAGAAAGAAAGACTTGAGGTGTCCTATGAACCCGGCATCTCCGCCTTGGAGAAAACTATACCAAGACAACATAGTGTATACGTGAGACTCAAGACTCCATATGAACCATATACGACGCACGGCATGTTATGCACATGATATGAATGCATACGACGTATAAGTCATGTCACGAAGCCAAACTATCAAGTATTTCATTCAAGTACATTCATAGCATAAAGGTTTCAAGCCCAACATTTCATATCTTTCATTATCATTTATTCCTTATTCAAGTTATGAAGATTTCACATTCATTCTTTTATTCATCCAAGTTCATAAATTCACAATTCATATCAATTTAGTCCAAGGATTTCATATAACAATCATAACACGTACTATTTCACGTTTATAATTAGAAATTAGATAAATAAAATGTTCAAGTAATCATCGGTAATTTAAATACACGAAATAGATATCAATTAAATTCTATAATTAAAATAGATAAAATAATACTTAAAATATAAATATATATATATATAGATATTACGTAACCCATGCATGCATATTTATATAATATAATACATGCACACACTACAAGTATTAAAACACAAAATGAAACTCATGCATACAGTTACATATTGTAAGTTTATATATAACATGCTCACTTACACTAAATATATATATTCACGTACTAAAATGCATGCATTCATTCATAAATATTCAACATGCATGCATTTATACCTATATATGTATCTACGTGCACACACATGCAAAAATAATAATTTACATGCATATATATATTAAATATGTAATAACCATGCACAAACACAAAGCAGTGCATACACTCACATATATTTATATACACACGCCACCCTGCATGAAAAAGGAAAGTAAATACGTGCACAAATAATAAACTGAAGTACACACCACAACCATGCACACACATACTTAATCACACAAAATATATTTACATATATATATACTCACGCAAACACACAGCAAGGAAAATAAAGAAAAAGAAGCAGAAACGCAGGCACAAAAATACACACACAACAGCAGTAGCGAACAGGGAACCACCCGCCCGGGTAGACGGCCGGGCAAAGTGATGCAGAAGGCTACTGCACAAGGCGTCCCCGCCCGGGGACAATTTCAGTCCAAAATCTCCCCGCCCGGGGAGATTGTTGCAGCGGCAAAACGCAGCAGCAGGGGCTGCTCGAACAGGGGAGAAATTCAAGGCAAAACAGGGGCAACACAAAATCACTCCAAGACAGCCAACAACACACGATCTCAGCAGCAAGAAAGCAAGAAATACCAGCCTGATCTCACTCCATCAATCGGCAACAAGAAGGAACGAAGACATCCAAAATTCCAAGGAGAAAACTTGAAAAACTTGAAGTTCATTAATGGAAACATTCAATACACTCAACCACCAACTAATTCAGGTCCATGGAATCACAAATGAAGTTTAAGTGGTCACATAAATGTCATCAAATCAAGAGAAATCACAAGAATATGCATATGAGTTCAAAAATCATCCTAAACCCTTACTATTCATGCCAAGCCTCAAAACCATATCAAATCTAAGTAAAAATCTGAATTTGATGGATTAAAATGACCACATAATGATATCAAACACAAATATGAACTCACCTCTTGAAGATCATGGAGAAAAATGAAGATATGAGCTCAATTTCCTCTTGGTGAAAAAAGTGACGGGAATAGTGTTTCTCCTCTAAGTTTCCAGCTAAACCCTTTCTCTCTGGTGTGGGAAACGAAATGAAAGAGATGGGATCATGTAGAGCTTTAAGTTGTGAGCTTGTGGGTCCCAAGTTTGCATAATTTGATGAAATATTGGCTAAGTTATGGAGAAAATGGCTAAAGGTGGCAAAACTGTGAACGAAACGTGTTTCGGTTGAATTTCGGAGGTTTAAACGTGTTTAGAAAAATATGAGGCTTATTCCATTGAACCCGAATCTTCGATACGAGTTCAGCGGAGGTGACAGAACTCGAATCCGAGCTCCCGAGCTCAAGATATCACATACGGAACCAAGGGTGCGCTAATTGCTCGTTTGCCCCGATTTGGTTCCACAAATCAAAATAAATTCGTTGCCACGTCAAACGAGATCGAAAACATAAAAAGAGCATATAGACATGTTCATAACACATAAATCTACGACATACTAAATTTTCACGAAATTTCGATATAAATTCGTATAAGAACGAAGCATGAATAAAACACTCATGCGCAAAACATTAATAAATTCATAACATTATAAATTAAGTACTGAAAATTAAATTCTAATTTAAAAATAAAACTTAAGTAAACCAGATTTTAAAATTAATTATTATAGTAAAAAAAATTTTTGATTAATATTAACCAATTAATTAACAATTTAAAAATACTATAATAACGAATTGAAATAAAATGAAATAAATTAAAATAATAACCATTTATTTTAAAATTTAATATTTAAAACACTCATAAATAATTAATCACCTAATTAAATAATTTAATTTGCGTAATTTATAAACACATACGACAAATTTGATCGAATGAAAAACCGGGGCGTTACAATGCTTCCTGAGATTTTATTCATTTTTTATTGCAGTATAAAATGAATAATCTCAATGGTCCAGTTCGATGTTTCTAATCCTATTGAAAATCATCAATGTGTTATAATTGGAATCACCATTCCCTATGATGAAAGACTAATCATCTTATATAACCACGTTATAGTCTTGATAAGAACATATTCTTATCTTAATGACTAGAACTTTAATGACACGTGATTTCGGTATTCAAAGTCTTTTCCTATGAAACACATTTCATATAAGAATACCATCACACGCCATTAATTATCAATATGTGAAAAACTCACAACTTGCTGTAAATTCAGTTTAATTAATTCAACAAATTGAATTTTCAGGGCACTATTCCCAACAATCTCCCACTTGCCCTAAATTCAATTTGGCCACACATCTAAGTTTTTATCCCTTTTCTATTTTCTATGAGTGTCAAAACTCGTTTTGCACTCTTTTGCGCCAATACTTTAGTGAAGGAATATATTAGATGTTTCTCTGAGCCAACAACTAGGAAATCATGAATCCAATACATCTAACTGGCTGCTTCTCAAGCTACCATGTATTTAACTTCTATGGCAGTGTAAGCAATACAAGTCTTGTTTAACATTCCCCAATTAACGGTTGCTCTTTCTAGAGCAAACACGTATTCTGATGTCAAACATATAGAATACAAATCAGACTGTAAATCCGAATCTATGTACTCTATTGAAATGAGCTCACCACTATGGTAGACAAGCATATAATCTCAAGTCCTTCTCAAGTACTCCAATATATGCTTTCACTACTACCCAGTGTCAGATTCTAGGGTTTGACTAATATCTGCTGACTTAGACCTATTTCATAATAGACAGCTGGCCTTGTACATAAGATGACATACATAAAGCTTCTGCTGCTGAACTCTATTCATGTCTTCTATCTCCTCAATTGTCATAGGACACTAATCCCGAGATAGATAAATTCCATATCTAAAAGGTAATGAACTTTTTTTTTTTTGGAATTTGTCATATTATACCTTACCAGTATCTTATCTATATATGCATCTTGTAATGAACCAATCTTTTTATTCTCATGACCATGACAAAAGTCTGATCCTTGGAATATTATTAGTCTCATTTAGGTCTTTACTTGTCAAATTGATTTGACAATCGAATCTTGACTCCTAACAATTTTCTTGCATCATTCCTAATGAGCAAAATATTGTTTACGTACAAAATGAAAATGTTACAACATTATCATGATGTTATTTTGTACACTCATGATTCATCGGGCAATTGCACAAATCAAAAGAATTTAAATTGCCTCTTTAATTCTGATGTTTCATGATTCAGACGCTTGCTTAAGATCACAAAATGATCTATTAAATTTGCATACTATATGCACCTGATTTCTAGCTGTGAAGCCTTCAGGTTATGTTTTTCTTCTTGAAGGTGCCCGTTCAAGAACATAGTCTTTACATCCATTTATCAAATCTCATAATCTAAATGGAAACGATGGAGATGAGAGTTTTTATGGACTTAAGCCCTTGCTACAGGCGAGAAGATCTCATACATAATTTCTTCTTTCTGGGTAAAATCCCTTGCCATAAGCTTTACTTTAAAGTCTCTACTTTTGTCCATTCCTCATTTTATCGTCTTATAGAACCCAATTGCATCTAATGGGTTTAATGCTTTCAGGCACTCTACAAGTTCAAGACTTTGTTAGAATACTAAGATTCTAACTAAGATTCCATGGATTTTGACCAAACGATCAGCGTCTGTATCTTCTACAGCTTCATTACATATGACAGGATCAGATATGTCAGATTCTACCACTTGGGTTAATCTTACATGCCTTGTCAGGTGTCCTGACAATCCTCCCACTACAATGATGCTCTCGTGTACACGTCTCTACATCACATGTTGTATTTGGTACATCACATGTATCTAATAAATTTTCAGTTATCACGGGTTTATGGAAATCAGTATCTAATATTGTTATTTCTTTTAACACTACTTTGCTTCCACCTTTTGTGGTTATCTATGTAATTATCTTTGAAATATTCACAAACATCTTTTGTGATTTCTCAAATTACAAAATATACCACCTCTCGTTCTTCTAGGATAACCTAGAACAAGTAAACCTTTGTTCTTTATTCTAACTTGTCAGGATCCATCCTTAACTCGTGGACCAGGCTACCTCAAATCCGAAGATAAGAGATACAGGGTTTTCACCCCAGCTACAGTTCCATCAGTGTTTTAGGAACTGACTTAGATAGAACTAGGTTTAGTGTATTTGTTGTTTTGAGCGCAAGACCCCAAAACGAACTTCGTAGGGTAGCATAACTCTTCATGAATCTTACCATCATTATCAGGGTTCTATTTCTCCTTTCTGCAATACATCCTTGCTAAGACGTATCTCATACAGATAGTTGAGATCTAATCTCATTTGAGAAATTCTATTTAACTCTGAACATAGATACTTATCACTACTTCGATCTAATCGAAGTGCCTTGGGATGTTTTCTAATTTGAATCTTTGACTTCAGTCTTTTATTCTTTAAACTCTTCAAAAATACAGACTTAAGTCTCATCAAATAAACATATCTGTATCTAGAGTAATCGTTCAAATGAATGATGAAGTACCCAAAACTATCTCTTGCTTGAACACTCATAATATCATACATCCGTATGAACTAACTCAAGCAAGTCCATGGCTTAAATACTCTTTGTCAAAAAAAACTTCTTGGTCATTTTAACTTTCTAAATAGGATTCGCAGATTGATACTGTTTGCAAGTCAAAAGGACTCAACAATCAGTCTTTGGATCCTATTCAGATTCAATTGACCAATAGATAGGTGTCACGTAGAAGTTTTTCCTCACAAATGGTAAGTCAAGCTTCTTAATGTTAAACTTAAATTAGGATTTTCATTGAGGTATAAAAGACCATCTTTTCTTGTGCCAGAGCAAATAAACCTTTTATTTTGTTTAATGGTAAACTTCTGTTCAAAACAAATAGTTGAACCATTAGTTATCAAATAACTTACAAAAATCAAATTTCTGTATATATGGCACGTATAATATAAAACCTTATTGCCAAAATACGACTTTATAGTCCTTACTGCTAATATAATTAGACTTGTATTATCCTCGAGCAGTAGTTCTGTGTTACCCGTTTTTCAAACTTCCTGGTTAGTTTGAATCTTCACAACGAATTGCAAATATGATTAGTTGATCTCAAGTTCACACACCAGGATTCTGGTGAATTTCCACCTAAACATACTTTCAACGAGTAAGATATCTTCATATCTTATCTAAACGGTGTAGCAAATGGACAAACTAAGTATTTTGGACAATTTCCTTTCCAATTCCCGTTACCACCGAAATAGAAACACTTTTCCATTGTCGGATTTGAATTTCTATTTCTGAATCTTAAGATTGAGAACCATTCCTTTTATTTTTCTTCCACTTACTGCCTTTCTGGACCGTGGATATTGATATCACCCTTTTTTGCTATATTGAGGTCGTTCATAGGTTCAGGTTGGGTTTTTAAAAAAAAAATTAAAATTAATCATGAACATTCAAATGACTTAAGCAGAGAGTATAGGATCGTATCCTATCTGTTAAGATTGTGTCTTTAAGCACAGAGGATTTCAATCTCCTTCAGATTAGCTATCATATTCATAATATGATTCTGAAAACATCTTTAACTAACAACCGTTTTCATGGCTCGTACCTTCGTACGATTCTGTCTTCAACACATGTTCTTATCAGTAGGCATCTCATGCATCTGATGCTCAAGAGCATCTAAAATAGACGTCAGGATATAAGACTTGCCAGATCATCACACTTGATCCATCTGGAATAAGCATCTTTCTAATCCTGACTGGTTGTAGTTTCCAAAATTTTCGAATAACGTTCAGTGAGTACGTAAACTTTCGTGTCTCAACACGATGTCAAGATTCATTTCCTAGTCAGCATAGTTGAACCCTTACTAGCCTATTTCCTTATTGACAAATAGTTTGGAGTGGGCTAAGAGAGATCGTAATTATAAAACTGAAATAAATAAATAAATGCAAGTTATGATTTTATATTTCACTTTCTTTTGTGTCTAACCAATAAATGAAATCCACGTAAGCATTTTGATTTACGCAATGGTGACTTAACTAATTGCAGTTGACTCTCCGGAGGCGAGGTCGAAAACCACTTACAAAGCAGGAACTATTCTTAATTAACATGCCATCTAGGTAACTTTTACCAAACAATGTTAATCCACCACGTCAACCCTCGGCCTCTAAGTGAATGTAACATAGCTCCGAAGGGAGGTTAATACATTACTTAGTCAAGTGTGCACCATTACCTAGAAGTCCGTACGAGTAGGTCAAGACACTCCACGGAGGCATGTTCGAGCTGACTCTCCCGTATTTTATTCTATCCGAAGAAGTCTAATCTTGTATACCACGAATATATACCCGCCGAAGAGATTAGTACACATTCACTATACTATAGACGGGTAATGGAGGCCGTGAGAATCCAAATCTTTTCATCTCGCTCCCACTTGAATTTTTTTTTTTAACAATGTGGATTATCTTTTGATTATCATATAATCACTTTTGGCGTCTTATTGTCGGAAGTGGTTAATCTTATTAATATGCTCCCACTAGGATTACTAAATCATATTTAAAAGCCTAATAATATTTTAAGGCAATTTAATAGCTATTTATTAATTAGGCAGAAAAATATTAGTCCAATTATGCATTGTGTCTAATCTCTATTAAACATTATTTATCTAATCACATTAAATAAAATATGCATAATTGAAAACAGCATAATATCTCATATTATCATGGTCATGCCATAAAATAAAATAATTAACCATGCTTTCATATAATTATCACATAATTATTATGCTTAAAATAAATGGCATAAAGTAAACATGTTATAAATAAATTATCTCATAATTTAAATCATGTTTACTGATTCGGTAATTTTTCAGGAAAAATAATTAAATTGTTTCCCAAAAAATACCATTCCACGTAAATTCCCAGGAAACACCGGAGGGGTCACAAACGGTCCCACTTAAAAACCAGCCTCCTTTGACAGAATTTACGTGCACAGTATTAGATTTAAAATTATGCATCGCATGCATCACATCAATGCATGTATATATCTAGAGCATGGCTCTGATGCCAGTTGCTGGGAGGCGGGCCCAGAATAGTAGCGGTCTAGGCCACATTTTAAAATTTCATTTATAATACAAGTATTAAAATATTTCTAAAACATTTTAATACAATAGCAGAAGACTAGCCGGATCTACTCAAGTACATACATGCAATTGATAATTAATTTAAAATCACTTAAGCATATAAATATCTAACATGCAATTAACACTTAAGAGCATATAATTTATCATGCTTAAACTAATACAACTGTAAAATATTACCGTACTGCAAACATGGCTATCTAACGGCATTTTTCCAGCTCCCGAATTCACCTCCCGAGAACCCGATACCCGATCTCCTCGTGAAATCGGCAGAGCTTTCCTGCAATAACCCCAGAAAAACCCTTGGAGCGTGGGCTCCGAAAGTATTTCTCTAAATACTCAGATAAAATAAAACTTTAAACTAGAAAACCCTTTTCAGGGTTTAATCTCCCGAAATTAGGCGTTTTATATATAAACACCTAATTAAAATTAATTCCAAAATAAATCGGAATTAACTAGGAGAAAAAAAAGACATGGTTTCAAAGCCGAGAACTCAGCCAAAACCTCTCCCAAACTTGTGAGAAAAAATGAGGACCCTAGGCCCCTATTTATAGGGGAAAGACCGAGGGTAAAAAGGTAATTTCACACCCCCCCCTTGCGTAGCCAACTTGGACATGAATTCCAAGGTGATCACGTCGTAGATCTCATCACCACGAGTCCAACATCGCCGGCCACTCGCCTAAACTCCGCCGCACGCGCCCTCACGCGCCGCCTGAAGGTGGCGCATGTTATGGCACGCTCGGCCCTAGGGTTTTTGGTCTGACCGAACCCGGTTCGGTCTGGTTCTGCCACGTGGTCGGTCTAACCTTACCCGACCCGTTGACCCGGTTGACCGAACCGGTCCGGATCTAATTTGGACCGTCCGTGAGCGATGACATGGCGCAATCTGCGTCGTACGCGTGGCGCGCCACCTGGCGCCCAGTCAGCGCCACGTCAAGCCTTTCCGTCGACGTGGCATGCCACGTCATCAAAAAATAATTTTTTTTCCGATGGAAATTTTATTTTCTCAAAAATAAAATTTCGGGCATTTCTAACTCTTTGGAACTTGATTTATTTTCTTAAAATAATTCCCTTGGCTTATTTTCAAACAATTTGAAAATTCATTTCTCTTTCTCCTTTTAATATTTTCTCTTCGAGTTTTCAATTGGGGCTTGCAGGGGGACCTACAGGACTAATTAATTTTAGCTCCAAACGGGTTAATATATTGTCATCTCATGATAGTAATTAATTACCGTTTAACAATATTTAATTCCACTAAATAAATATTGTTGCACTCTAAAATTAATTAAATTATTCACGAATTTATCGATCTAGAATAATTTCGCATTTCACTCTTCCGTGTAGATATCCATGAAAAATAAATTGCAACTACTATCATTTATTTTTCATCTCCAATCTGAAATTTATTGATTTGCCTTAAATTCAAATTCTCTATATGTGAAACACATTCAACATACAACTTCGGTGACGTATCATGCGAAGTGCTTTGGCCAAAGTCTTAATTCGAACTTTTGCAAATCTATTTCAGAGATATCTTTTACCTTCCAGCAAGGTCACAGATTCCTCGATCAATATGACTCTTTAGCTTATTTCTTGTTGTCACCGAACATACAAAGTATTTTGGCCACCGTTTCCGAGACCTCACTTCGAGTATATTACAGTGACTAACACTACATACCTAAAGCCAAAATATTGTTAGGATTAAGAGTACAATGCTTCCTGAGATTTTATTCATTTTTTATAGTAGTATAAAATGAATAATCTCAATGGTCCAGTTCGATGTTTCCAATCCTATTGAAAATCATCAACGTGTTATAATTGGAATCACCATTCCCTATGACGAAAGACTAATCATCTTATTTAACCACGTTATAGTCTTGGTAAGAACATATTCTTATCTTAACGACTAGAACTTTAATGACACGTGATTTCGATATTCAAAGTCTTTTCCTATGAAACACATTTCATATAAGAATACCACCACACGCCATTAATTATCAATATGTGAAAAACTCACAACTTGCTGTAAATTCAGTTTAATTAATTCAACAAATTGAATTTTCAGGGCACTATTCCCAACAGTGTCTCCATATCTTTATGGCATTCATCTAACAATTCTTAAACATCATCAATATCGAAATTTAAATGTACCTCATTGTTTGTCATAAGACATAGCTCCTCTTCATCACAGGGGTCGCTGTCCGAATCTTCAAAGCTAACTTTCAAGCCTTTGATCTTTGTGGATTTATTGGATTTGGACGCCTTTTTGAGTTTAGGACAATCTGGTTTTTTGTGTCCAATCTCACCACATTCAAAACATATGATTTACTTACTTGTGTCAGGTTCTTGATTGGTTTTTCGTTGATTTTTATTTTTCTGGAACTTTATCTTGAAACCAGCAAGTTTTTTCATTCTACGAACCATCATGGCCATCTCATCATCAATCTTTTGTTCATCCAGATCATCATCGTCCTCTTCTTGATTAGAACTGAATGCGATATCCTGTCTGGTTTTTGATCCGGAAGTAACCTGTTTGTTGAGAAATACCAGTTCGTGGGCAGTGAGAGAACCAATGAGTTCTCCTATGTTCATGTTGTTGATATCTTCCGCTTCATGGATGGCAGTCAACCTTGGTGTCCATTTTTTAGGAAGTGATCTAAGGATCTTCCTCACCTTTTCTTTCTCCGAAATCGATTGCCCAAGAGCAAGAAGCCTATTCACAATCTCCATGAATCTTGCATTTATTTGACTGATATTTTCATCAGGTTTTATGGTGAAAAATTTGTTGGGATTAGTGCCCTAAAAATCCAATTTCTTTGTAAATACTTCGTATTTTGTTGGATTAATAAAACTGAAATTATCGCAAGTTATGAGTATGTTAACATAATTAATAACGTGTGATGATATTCTTATATGAAATGTGTTTCATAGGAAAGGACTTTGGATATCAAAATCACGTGTTATTAAAGTTCTAGTCGATATGATAAGAATAAGTTCTTATCGAGACTATAATGTGTTATATAAGATGATTAGTCTTTCGTCATAGGGAAATGGAGTTTCCAGTTATAACACATTGATGATTTTCAATAGATTTGGAAACATCGAACTGGACCACTAAGATAATTCATTTTAAACTACTATCTAAAATGAACAAATCTTATGGAGCATTGAACTCTTAATCCTGGTAGTATGTCGACTTTAGGCATGTAGTGTTAATCATTGTAACTTACTCATAAGTGAGGTCTCGATATCGAATGACCGAAACCTTTGTACGTTCAGTGATTACATGAAATGCGCTAAAGAGAAATATTGATCGAGGAATCTGTGGCTTTGCTGGAAAGTTAAAAGATATTCCTGAAATAGATTTGCAAAGTTCAAATTAAAACTTTGGCCAAAGTACTTCGTGTGATGCGTCACTGAAGTTGTATGTTGAATGTGTTTCACGTACAAGAGATTTGAACTTAAGGCGAATCAGGAAATTTCAAATTAGAAATGAAAAATAAATGATAGTAGTATTAATTTATTTTTCATGGATATCTACACGGAGGAGTAAAATGCAAAATTATTCTAGATCGAAAATTCGTGAGTAATTTAATTAATTTTAGAGTACAACAATATTTATTTAGTGGAATTAAATATTGTTAAACGGTAATTAATTATTATCATGGGATGATAATACATTAACCCGTTTGGAGCTAAAATTAATTAGTCCTGCAGGTCCCCCTGCAAGCCCCTCCCCAAGATAAAACGTTAAAAGGAATGAAAGAAATAAATTTTCAAAGTGTTTGAAAATAGCCAAGAAATTTATTTTAAGAAAATAAATTGTAATTCCAAAGAGTTGGAAATGCCCGGAATTTTATTTTGGAGAAAATAAAATTTAAATTTTTTTTTTTAAATAAAAAAAAAAAACTGACGTGGCACTGACGTGGCATGCCACGTCAGCAAGTGGGCACAGGTGGCGCTGACTGGGCAGCCGCGTGGCACGCCACGTGTGCGACACGTGGACGGCCCAGATCGCGCCACGTCATCATGAATCAACGGTCCATATTTGGTCTGGATCGGGTCGGTCAAATGGGTCAGGGTCGGGTCAACGGGTCGGTTCGCGGATAGGGTCGGGCCGGGCCCGGTTCCGGGTCGGACCAGACCCGGACACGTGGCAGCTCCAGAAGAGGCCACGTCACCGGAAACGCTAAACCGCAAGTGATCACACGCGCCGCCTTGTGGCCGCACGTGTGGGCGTGTGACCGCTCAGATCGGCGAGCGGCCGGCGGCGTTGGACTCGTGGCTGAGAGATCTGGTCACCTTGGTTTTCGTGCCCAAGTTGCACACGCAAGTGGGGGGTGAAATTACTATTTTGCCCTCGGTTTTTCCCCTATAAATAGGGGCCTTGGCATTTCATTTTTTCCATCCAACTTTGGAAGGTGGTTTTGGCTGAGTTTAAGCTTTGAAACCATATCCCATTCTCCTAGTTAATTCCGATTTATTTTGGAATTAACTTTAATTAGGTGTTTATATATAAGCACCTGATTTCGGGAGAATAAACCCGGAAAAGGGTTTTTAGTTTAAAGTTTTACTTTCTCTAAGTATTTCGAGAAATACTTTCGGAGCCCACACTCCGAGGGTGTCCTCGGGGTAATTGTAGGGAAGTTCTGCCGGTTGCGCGAGGAGATCGGATATCGGGTCCTCGGGAGGCGAATTCCGGGAGCAGTAGCCATCTTCGGTGAAAGGTATTTTATATTGTTCTTTTTATTTAAGCATGATGAATTAGGTGCTCTTAAGTGTTAATTGCATTCTTTATTTATCTGCTTTGTGATTTAAAATTTATTATCAATTGCATGTATATACTTGAGTAGTTCCGGCTAGTCTCCCGCTGTTTGTATTTAAATATTTTAGAAATGTTTTGATACCTGTACATTAAAGTAAAATTTTAAAATGTGGTCCCGGACTGCTACTGTTCTGGGCCCACCTCCCAGCACAATTCAAGTTGGTGTAGCAACAAAGCAATCCTTTCCTCACGGACCTGACTGGTACCTTCGTGGGTGACTTGTAATGTGTCCCACATATCTTTAGCCGATTCACAAGTACTTACTCGATTGTATTCCTCTTTCACCAATGCACATGCTATCACGTTCTTTGCTTTGGCATTCATTGTGAGAGATTTCATATTCTCCGCGGTATACTCATTTTTTATTTTTGGTACTTGCTTATCACCTTCTCCTTTCATTGGAACTAACGGTCCGTCTTCCACAATCATCCATATAGCATAATCCATTGATATGATGAACTCTTGCATCCGATGTTTCCATGATGCATAGTTGGTTCCATCAAAGAGTGGCGGCCTGGTATTTGACATTCCTTCTGCAAACACACCAAAACTTGAAGAATCCATTAGATCTTTAACTCAAGGTTGTTAAACCAAATATATAGAGCACGAGGCTCTAGTACCAATTGATGAATATGAGTTTGCCTAAGAAGGGGAGGGGGGGGTTGAATTAGGCCTTAAAATCATTTTAAGAATTTTATAAAACTTTATGAAGCGTAGCGGAAATATATTAAGGTTTTAAGAAAACCGTTTATCAGAGTTAAGCGCGTGCTTTACTTGAAATATTTACTGGTATGAAATAACAAAGTACCAGACATAGTGCAATAACGAAAATATACAAAGCCAGTAAATGACACAACTATTTATCCAGGTTCAGTCCGAAGACCTACGTCCTGTCCCCAAGTTTTCACTTAGGATTTAAAACCTATTTCACTCAAATATATTAGCATAAGTACAATAAAGTTCCAGGAGTAAAACAATAAGAACCAGAGAGTTTAGAAAAACTCCCTATGAGAGTTGATACAATATAACCGATCACCAATCTTGGCAACAAGATAGTGTGACTCGTTTTGGCTGTAGTATCGCGACCACTCAACTTCCACAACCTCAATGTAGTACGCTTAACGTCACTCACACCTAGCTGGAGCTAGCTATCGATCGACTACTTCCACGACCCAGCAACCCTGGCAACTCAACTTGCTCCAAGTGATTCTTGAGCTTGAGTTTGATCTCTTCACCACCAAACTCCCTCGAGACAACAAACAAGCAAACAAGAATTAGAAGAAAACACCAAACCGTATATGAAACTCAATATTCTCGTTTTCACTATGTTGGTTTAGCACACTTTTTCTCCATTTTTTGATTTCTCACGAGTTTTTTTCTCTTAAATATATGTAACACAATGGCTATAATGTGTAAAATAAGGTAGGAGCTGTTTGGGATTGATTCTGGTACAAAAGGAAATAATTTCAGCGAAATTCCAAACAAATTTCAAAAATACCAGGTCAACACTTTCCATACAAATAAAGATTGTAAGCATGTGACAAATATAAGTATGGAATAAATCAATTATGGGCTGTATAAAATCGTGATTTACAATTAAGGTAATTAAGGAATGATTTTATGCAATTCAAATAAACTTTCCATGCTATAATAAAACATGTGATACAATGATATATGAAAAGATGCACAAATATCTTGGAAGCATCAAAACTTACCATTTAAGTACCAAAAAGGTCAACAATCCCCTTTTAAATATTTTTTCTTATGTATCTAATTTCACACCGTCGTCTCCTTGTTGATCATTCTCCACCCCATTTAGCGAGCATCGGTATATTTCTCTTTGAGCTTCTCTAAGACCCAATTTGCCTTCTCACTTCTTTTTAACAACCTTCTTCCACCCTACAAGATGGCTCTGTTTCCTTATTATATGAATCGCCTAAAAAATTTGTATTTAAGTTGATCAAGTTTTTTTACGTGTGATTGGAGAACCAATTTTTGTGCATGTAGTAGATGGGATTGAGTTCGTAATGCATAGAATAAGTGTTATTCATTCGACAAGGTTTGTCATTTTGGTTTTCTATCTCAGAGGCATTTCTTTTTACTCTCTTAATCACAATCGAGCAATATTCATTATAGTTTTGGCCAAAGTTCTTCCGCACCCCCAAATAATTCTTTAAGTTGTCTATACTTTACATGCCCAAAATTCTAGTAACCTGTTGCTTTAAATCATTTGACATATAAGGTTTAAACAACACATGTGATTTGCAGAAGTTTTAACTTGAGGTCCAACGCCATGTGAAATACCTCAACCATACTGTGAATGTACTTCGTCCCATCCACAGTAGCTTTAGCTCCCAATATTATGTTGTTCGTAGAAAGCAAGTGTGAGATGTGAGGGCCTCTCTAACGTATCGTAATTAGCTTCCAGTGTCCGGATGAAATGACCTCCTCAACCATATATGCAAGTTATTCCATATAGAGTACAAACAAATGAGGCGAGAGTGATTGCCTTATCTAATGCCACACAACCATACAGCCTCCGGCAGTTCACCATTCCATTAAACCTCTAGTTGTATCCCCTTCATTATTCTCATACTGATATTGATGATTTTCGTCGAGAATTTGAAGAAAGTTAGAGTTCTCTTTTGAAAATTCTACTGGTCTTTGTCGTAAGCCTTTTCAAGATTCAATTTAAGCATCATACCCTTTTTTTGTCTTTGGAGTGGTGTAGCATTAGTAATACTTCTTGAAGCAGCAAGATATTATAATGTGTGTCTCGGCCGGGAATGAAGCTATTCTGGTTTGGGCTCACAATTTATTTGATATATTGCTTAAATAAAGTATAATCATCTTGGTGATCATTTTGAGCAATACGTTAGCTATTCTGATTTGGGCTCACAATTTATTTTATACACAGCTTAAACAAAGTATACTCATCTTGGTGATCATTTAGAGCAATACGTTATACAACGTAATTGGCCGAATCTCTTTTGTTTTTTTGGAGAATTAACTTTCAAAATCAGATAAACAAATGTTTGATAAGTCTTTTTTGGGAATTGATTCTCTCTCCATACAATCATTGATAAATTTCACCACTACGTCTCCTATTATATCCTAATAGGTTTGAAAAAAGTAGGTTTGGAAACCATCTGCTTCCAGCACTTTGTACGGGTGCATTCTCTTCACTACCCTCAAGATTTTCTCATTTGAGATCATTCTTGCCAAGTTAATCCCGACATTAATATGAGAATTATAACTTAATAACAGATATGGATTATAAGGTACTACACTAAATTCATGATGTCTTTTAAATGATGAACAATAAATTTTTGGTAGCAAAATGATGAACGATAAATGATACAATTTACAAATGATCACTACGTAAAACATAACAAAATTAATAAATACTTGCATTCTTTTTCATGTGTAAGAACTTCATTTGCAGACGAAAAATTTGATAACCGAGTAACATCATTATTGAATCGAATAAAAAAATATTATTTGGATTGTTCATTTATTTTGGTATGCGTGTGTATATACATTAAAATCAAGTAATTCTTTTTTTTTTTTTTTTAACTAACTATTCTTTATCTCTTTTTTATCCTCTCTTTACCATTTGATCTTGGATTCTATTTTTTATTTATATTTTTCTAATGAACATTATTTAAGATTTATATTATTTTTTAATCATTTATTTTATGTATGTAGTAGAATAATTAAAAGAGTATATTTATATAAAAAACTCAAGGAATGTTTAATTGAACATTATAAAAATAATTTATAAAATTAGATTATATCTTATTTTTACGTAGACATATATTGAGTCTCATTAGAATTCTTAATTTAAAGTAACTTTGCTCTGACGACCTGCAACTCTAAATTGTGGTATATTTAGTCGTAAGAAATGAAAATTCCTATTCGTACTTTTTAATATATATAGATTATGCTAATCATCCTATCGAAATAATATTTACGCATTTAATTTATATTTCATTATATAAATTAAATGAAGATTATGTGGTTAATTAGATTTAGATAATTATAGTAATATTAGTATTAGTTAATTGAAAATTTTTACATTAAAATTCATTAGTTTATCAAAAAAATATTTTATGTAAATCATTTGATTATATTATTTTGTTAATTAGATAAGTTTATAAAATTATAATATGATTATAATTTAAGAAAATTTATGGACTTATATAATTAGAATTATGGACTTATATAATTAAAATTATATTAGCATTGATTTATTGAAGATTTTCTTATGCAACTCATTCAATTTAAATTATATTTATTTTACATAATTATAAAAAATTATAATTTAATTTGTTGGTTTTTAATTTGTTAAATATATCTTATTGTAACATTTTAATTATAGACCTTAAAATAAAAAAATGGAAAATTTATATTACAAAATTTGAACTCAATTAATTAATATATTAATATTAAAACAATCTTTGTTGAACTATGTATGTTTTTTTTTTTTTTTGTTAAGTTGAAGAAGTTTTAATTCTACCAAGAGTCCTATTATTAATTAATAAGTACTTTTTAAATATAGTTAAATTAATAATGTATAATATATATTTACATAATTATCCTTTACTAATCTATATCTTGTAAGAAACTTTTGTGCTTTTATAATATTATAATAATTATAATATATATATATATATATATATAGAGAGAGAGAGAGAGATAAAAAATATATTTGGTAAGTTAAAATTTTCAATTTTTTCAGTATAAAAATTATATTTGGTAACTTAAAGTGTTTAACTATTATTTTGCTAGATTTATGTCGATCATCTTGTTGACGTATGCCGTATAATTAATTGTAATCTTTATTTTATATGATCCAATAAGTTTAGTAATTAAACTTTTAAGTTAGTTTTGAAAATATACTTTTATTTTATTTATGATTTTAAAAAATTCTTCCCTTTTTAATTTAAGTAAAATTTTAATTAGAATATCATTAATTGAGAAATTAATGTCAAGGAAATTTAAATTTCGCTCAATTTTGCTTTTATCTTTTTTTTAAAATCTTCAAACTAAAAAAAAGTTGACACTAAAAAATCAAAAATAAAAATAAATTTGTTACAATAGAGCAGATTTCCATAAACAAAGTCTACAATGAAGTAGATTTCTAGAAAACATCTTCTAAAAGATTTTTAGAAAACATCCTCTACAACAGACGCTAGAGAGAATATTTGAAGAGAGAATGAGACAGTGATAAAAATATTTGGAGAGAGAATGAGACAAAGAGATATAGAAAAGAGAGAAAGAGTAAGAGGAAAGAAGGGTAGAAAAATGATTTGCATTATTTAGGAAACAATCCCAACATTCTAACCGATCAATGCATATAATTCAATATAAAAGAGTCCAAACAAAACAATTAATCAAAATTAGCAACAACTGAGAATTTAGCAAGGAAAGAAGGACATAAAAATGACTTGCATTGGTTGGGGAATAGATTTTCAGAAAATATCTTCTGCAAAAGACGTTATAGAGGGAATATTTGGAGAGAGAATGCGATAGAGAAACAAATTTCCAGAAAACAGGAATATTTGGACAGAGAATGAGGCAGAGAAAAAAAGTGGAACAAACTTTCAGAAAATCATGGATGCACAGAAAAAAGTGGAACAGACTTTCAGAAAACATCATCTACGAATGACGTTAGAGAATGAGGTAGAGAAAAAAGTGGAACAGATTTCCAGAAAACATCATTGGCAAAAGACGTTACCCAGAGGTAATACATCCTCTACAAAAGACGTTAAAAAGGGAATATTTGAAGAGAGGATGCGGTAAAGAGAAATAAGGCCAGAGAGAGTACAAGGAAAGGTGGGGAAAAAAAAAGTTGCATTGGTTGGGGAATAGATTTCCAAAAAAACATCCTCTATAAAATATATTACCGAGGGAATATTTGGAGAGAAAATGAGCTAGAGAAAAATAAGAACAAAGAAAGTACAATGACTTGCATTTGTTGGGATCAATCCCAATTCCCAGCATTCCGACTGATAAAGACATGGAATTCAGTTACGAAAGCATTCAACCAAAACAACCAATCAAAGATTAAGCATATCCTAGGTCCCACTAAAACACTCTTCTCAAATCTTACATGGGTCACTCACACTCTCTCTCTCTCTCTCTGTTTTTTGATTTATTGTTGTCTTTCTTTTCTTCTTTTATTTTTTGCAAATTAATTTTGTTTTTAAAATTTGTAATCAAATGTCCTATCAATATATTACTTTTATATATAACATAAATTAATTCTTGATATATAACATTTGACACATATTTTAAAACTCTCATATTTGTTTTATATTTTAGCGACTCAATTAATTAAGTTCATGAAGATCGCTTATTTAAATAGTTTATAATATTTCATAATATATTAAATAATATATTAAGAAAATATAAATTTTACATAGTTAACATATGATATGTTCAAGGAGTTGCAATTTCATAAGTTAGAAAAAAATAAATTAAGTAATATATTAGATAAAAAATAATATAAATAATTAAATTTTATTTTATATATATCAAAATTGGAAAAGAAAATGAATTATATATTTTGAAGATATAAAAATCTAACGGAAAAAAAAAAAAAAGTGAAATTAAAAAAAAATCTAAAATCATAAAAAATGGATAGAAGAGAGAAAGTGACACATATTAAATTTTGAAAGGACTACCCTAATAGTTATGAACCTGAAATATACTAAACCGTTTTTAAGCAACAATTGAAAATTTAATTAATCACAACTACTAATTTAAAACTTAACAAGGAATAGAAAAATAGATAGCAACTTTATAAGTAGGATACAGTTTAACCAATATGACAAACGATGTTATTCTTATTAATAAAAAAAGCATAGCCGGCTTAAAAAGTGATCTTCCTCATCTTTGTCTTATAAGTTTCACCCTTAACCAACTCCGTCACTCTTCCTTTTTTTCTTACAAACAAATAGTGTACAATTTCTATTGATATCCATGAACACCATCTTTGTGAAAATAATTCTTAGGCCAAAAAATATTTGGTAATTACCACTATCTCATCCAGTTCACCTCATTCATCTTCCACACCACGTAAAACCCTCCCTGTTTCCTTTCAAACACAGAAAGTACTCTTATCAACATTACGTCTTCCTCATCTTTGTCTTATAAGTTTCACCCTTAACCAACTCCGTCACTCTTCCTTTTTTTTTTACAAACAAATAGTGTACAATTTCTATTGATATCCATGAACACCATCTTTGTGAAAATAATTCTTAGGCCAAAAAATATTTGGTAATTACCACTATCTCGTCCAGTTCACCTCATTCATCTTCCACACCACGTAAAACCCTCCCTGTTTCCTTTCAAACACAGAAAGTACTCTTATCAACATTACCCTCACAATAGCTAATTCGTTCCTACTCCCCTCAAGCTCTAAGAACAAAATTCGTAAATTCTAATACTCTTCTAAATTTCCAATGGGGTAAGAGTAAGACCATGAATAATAGAATATCTCCCTCTATCCTAAATAATTCTCAATTTTATATTGAACTAATAGACACTCCTATCATAGACATCACTAACATTCCCACATCAACTGCTCAACAGTCCACTCATGATCATGAGTCTCTTAAGGTAGAACGGTATAGGGGGTCCCTAACGAGTTCATACACTTCGATCTCTTATTTGGTAACTCAAAGTATTTAATTGTTATTTAATTACTTATATTATTTAGCTCAATTTTTCTCGATCATCATGCCAACATATGTCATGTAATCAATTGTAATCTTTACTTTATATGACCTAATAATTTTAGTAATCAAACTTTAGTAAGTTTTGAAATTATACTTTTATTAATATATATATTTAAAAATTTTAAAAATTCTTGGTGTTTTCACTTAAGTAAAATTTTAATTAAAATATCATTGATATTTGCCAAAAATTGACCAAATACCAACACGATTTGTACTCGGGAAATTCGAGGATTTAATCAAGCTGTAAACAGAAAAGTGGACAATAAGATGAATATTAACGTAAACTGCAGAAAAGTAAATAAGAAATAGGAATAATGGTAAATG
Source organism: Lantana camara (assembly GCA_037501455.1). NCBI lineage: Eukaryota > Viridiplantae > Streptophyta > Magnoliopsida > Lamiales > Verbenaceae > Lantana > Lantana camara. Next base: position 91,264,522 of record CM074857.1, on the reverse strand, counting down.
AGAATAAAATATGAAATTGATCTGTCTCTTGAATCTTCTGTGTACAATAGAATTCTGAATAATATAATCTCTATGCTAGCACAACGATGGAAATTGCAGTAAAAGAATGGTGGAAAGAGGAGACTAAAAATATGATTGCTAGAGTTTTCTGTAGAAGTTGCAGAATGACGACGATTCCCCCTAACTAATTTTTCAGAGAAGTATATCAAGTCTAGGGTTTCTTCCAGGTTCAATGTATCTGGTCCTCCTCCCTTCTCTCTCCTCCAAGATTAGTTGTAACCTCTCCTAAAGTCTTGGCACGTTCAAAAATCTCAAACCACGTCGTCTTCCTTTTTCTTCCACGATCTTCTCTTCTTTATAATTAATATTCCTTAATTAAATAATGTGGAAATTAGGTCCACATCATCACTCCCCCCCCCCCCCCCCCCCCCCCACTCTTACAGTCGAACAGTGTGGACGACTGTGAGAGTAGTGAATTTTGGAGAACAACTTTGGCGGCTGAATGTGTTAAACCGGCTGAACTCCCTTCCTGGATACGGTGATTGCCTCGTTAAAAACCTCACTCGGGAAAACCACGTGGGACAAAACCCCTCATGAGTAAAAAGAGTACAACCGTTGCGTCTCGTACCCAGGGTTTGTTTGCGATTCTGCTTTCATAATTGGCTCAACGCTCTGCTTCTTGGGATCCTCCTGACTTCCTACTTAGGATCTTTGTTCCTTCAGCTCATTGCTCCTTCCAGCTTGATAATCTGACTTTTACATGCTCCTTTCTGCTCATATATTTCTTTCTGCTTCTCTCCTCCTGACCACTTGGTCCCCTCCTACTCTTTCTTTCCCACCAGCTTACTTATAACTGTTTCTTTTCCTCCAAACCTTGGCGGGAGTTCCTGTCATGCATATTTCTCAAAATGTAATGCATTTCTAGATATGATCATATCTTAAGTCACGAACACGATAATTCCAAATTTCTAAGATGAATCAACAAATCCAACAAGATAAATTCTCAAGCATCAAGGTACCGAAGATAATTTGCTAAAAATTATTAAAATTGATTCTCTTGGGTTTGAATATCTCACGAGGATAACTCTGAATCTCCTATGATCAATTAATCAACTTAGAGTTATCATATAATAATTAGACACTTTCATGAAAAAAAAGGGTAAATTAAAGAAAAGAAAGGATGTCACCGGGAGTTGAAGAACTCTAGTCAAATAGGGTCTCCTTGTCTTGAATGAATTCAAAACCCCTCTCTACTTCCCTTACTCTTCATACGAGATTAGCAGCAAAAGAGGACATTGCAACCATCAGACGTCTTCTTCCTTTCCTTGGGTGAGAGAAACAGGACTTCTATCTCCCTCTTCTATATTTTTTTTTATTTTTCGGGCGAAGTGGAGCTGACGTCCTTTGCTCCTTTCTCTTGTAGCGCCGTCGCTCCCCCGTCGCCACGCCGCCGTTCTCGGCGTTTCCCCCCCCTTCCCTTTTTCCTTCTTTTCCAATGACCTTTTGTGAGGATCGGGCCCAAGGGCCGTGGATCTGAGCCTCTTCTTCTTGCTTTTGTAGCGTCATCGCTGTATCGTCGCCGCGCCGCCGCAACCTCTGTTAAAAGGTACGGCTTCTTGAATCTCGACACCCCTCTTTGCTTTTCTTCTTCATTTTTTTTTTTTTTTTTTTGGTTCTCACCTTGCTTAGATCAGAGAAGCAAATGTTTCCCTGGCGATTCAGTCCGGATCCAACTATTACCGATGGGGGCTTCCGCCCTTAGTGACGGCTGTACTCCGCTGGCGGCGCCGCCGCGTCTACTTCCCCCTTTCTTTTGCTTAGACTTCCGATTCGCTAAAAGGGCCTTCTTTGCTTGCAGACCTGTGTCGGGGACTCGTTTATCATCACTTGTTGATAAGATCTTCTACTTCGGTAAGATTTTTGAGATTTATTGTTGTTTTGAGAAGAACTAAACTTGATGTTAGTTGCTATGTGTGTCTTTTTTAGTCGAGAAATTGATTCTTTGATTTTCTGTTGCTTTGTTGACATGTTGATGCTGCTATCCCATGCTGAATTGGTGGGATCCGTATGCTCGTGACATATCCCAGATCTTTGAAGGTGAAGATTGCAATCTTTCCTTTGTATTTCATGCACTTGTTGAATTTGCTGGATTATTGCTCGGTTGTAATAAAGATAGCTGGTTGTCTCCTTTTTCTTGTAATGAAAATGTATCTGAGTTGGCTCCTTGCAATAAAAGTGTATTGAGATAACTTTTATAACGCATGTTTTGTTGGGTTGTTGTCGGGAAAATTGTCTCCTTATCCTTGTCTTGTTCTAAGAAATTACACTTGCATCCCCTTGCCATTTATTTATTTCCTTGCTGTTGTTGAGCATGTGTTAGAGGACGTTGCTGTTTGTCACGTGTATAACATGCTCTTTTTTCTCTGCTTTGTTTCCTTGCTTGCATTCTTTTCTTTTTCGTCCCTGCTGCTGGGGGAATTATAGGACCTTCCCGTATGGACTCCGAAGATGAGAAGATGAGCGAGTATCCTATAGCCTGTTCAGCACCCCTTCTGCTCATGGGCCCTCCTGGTCCCTCAGATGCTGTTCCTGATCCCCTTACTGATCCGACAACCGCTAATGATTCTCCTGAACTGTCCGTTGATCTGGCAGCTGCTAGTGGTTCTCATAACCTGTCAATTGATCCTCCGGCAGATCCTCTTGGTGATGTTGAGATTGACCCTGATGACCGCGCGGATTCAGATCCAGGAGATGGATCAGAGTATGACTACGAGCCTTCTGATATGACTGAGGGTGAACTACAGGAGGTTGTTACTAGGATGAACCTTCCTGCAGGTTGGGAGGCCTTCCTTCCAGGTCCCAATGACAGGCCTAACACTCCCCCTGCTCGATCAGCTTGCTTCTTCACCGCGCAGGTTGAGGCGGGGCTGCGCTTTTCTATTGCCCCATTTTTTGCTAGAGTGTCCGCGAGTCTTCGCTTGCACTTAGGTCAGTTATGCCCCAATGCTGTATCTTTGTTGCTCGCTTATGCTGTGCTTACGGGGTACCTGAGGGAACCTGCTCGGGCGTTCGATTTTCATGACAACTTCTACATACGGGTGAACAAGTACGGGTTCATCTACATCACCCCCAGGGGGAGTCCCGCTTTCTTACAGGTTCCCGAGTCCCCGAGGTGCTGGGATACTTTATATTTCTTTGTGCATCCTTCAGCTGAGGGATGGGAGAGACGCCTATACACCACCTGGCGATCCCATTCTTCCAGGGTATCCCAGACTCAGAAGACAGATATCCCTCAGGACTCTGCGGACCGCAAGAAAAGGCTGCAACGATACCTGTGCCCGACCATTGAGCTTTGTTCTGCCCCACTCCTTTCACACTTCCGCCTGATCCCCCAGCATGTGGCTCTCCCGAGGCCACTCGGTACCTTGTTAATTTCGTAGTTTGATTCATTTAACGTATTAACAGAATTTCTTTTTGAATGGCTCTATCTGCTTTATGTAATAACTTGCATCGTACTCCTCCTGCTTTCTATTTTTTGATATATGGCTCTCTCTTTGTTTTGCAGATGAGATAATGAAGCAATATCGCATGACCCGTCGGGCCCCTCCTGCTCATGCCGAAGAGAATTCTCCGGAGAGACGTATACCTCCACGCAGGCGTCGCAAACCCCGTTCTGCTGCACGTTGCGCTGCTCCCGCCAGCTATCACCCGGCAGGGGGTCGATCCCCCAGGGGATGCCCCCCCTCCTGCTTATCGAGCAGACCGCCAGCCTGATCCTCCAGCTCGCGAATCCTGCAAGCGCTCTCCTTACCGCTCCAATGAGCCCCACAGGAAACGTCGTGAGGTGCACGGGTCTCTCAGCCCTCCTGTTGATGAGCAGTTAATTCGTGATCCTAAAGGGAAGGGGACTCTTCACCCTGCTACCGGGCGACATGACCAGGGCCGGCGGAGCAGGGAGAGACATGTCCCTCCTGCTGCCGACGCCTCATCTACCGTTCCTCTGTCTGATCGCCTTAATACTTCCTCCCGGCACCCTTTTGATCAGGGCGATTCCATCTTTTTCGACTCCTAGGGTGGTTTGGGGTTGCGGCTCATGAAGGGTTTGCCCACGACTACCGATATGGATTTCATGGCCGGGCTTTCTCGAGAGATGCTTCCTGCCAAAGCCGCCCTCCATCTTGCATAGGTTCCTCCAGTTTCGCATCTCAACCTTTTCCTTCCATTATAAAGTTATTGTTGTCCCTCTCGTTCACTTACTTCTTTCCTCACAGGCGGGTATGCTCCTGGGCCATTGGCACGGCCAGGAGGCCGTTGTCCCTCCAGCTGTTGCTGAAGAACTGGAGCGCCTCCAGCAGGAGCGAGATTCTATCCGCCGCGACCTAGTGGCTGCCCATGTTCTAAAGAATACGGCGGAGGAGAAGGCTGTACTCCTAGACACGAAACTGAAGGACTTGCAGGCTTCTTATGATCGCGAGAGGAGGGAGCGCCTTGCAGCTCCTGCCCGGCAGCCCGTTTCGCTCCAGGTAGTCGATCAGTTCCTGGAGACAGTGGCGGGGAAGTCTCTTTTGGAGGGGCGTTTGATGCTTCGCCAGGCCGAGTACTTGACTTCCCCGGCATTTCAGCAGGCCGTTGACGAGGCATCTGCGCCGCAGGTTGCAGCAGCTTCCACTTCCGCTTTCGAGCAGGGCTTTCGTGCGGGTTATGCCCACCTAGTATCTTTGGGTCTTCTTGCTCCCGGTACAGTTCCTTCTGCTGTAGATATCCACCGTGCTCGGTCTCCTCCTTCAGGTGCGTATGCCCTCAGGTTTCACATTTCATAGTACTGTTTCTTTCTTCCTGCTTTCCACGGATTTTCTTCAGTTTCTGTCCGTGATCGCCTCTTTTGTTCTTGTTGCAGCTGAGAGCTTTGCTCCCCCTCCAGCTAGCAGCATCAATCTCGTGGAGGGCCGTCATGCCATCATGCCGGAGTAGACAGTTACTGTTGATTTGCCTGCTGGCCTGGAAGGGGTCCACTTCGGCTCTTGGCCCTTCTGCTCCCGCACCTCCTGCTAGAGTCCCACCAGCTCACGTTTCTCTTGCCAGCTATCCCCCAGATACTGCCCTGGCTGCTACCACCGTTCCTGCTGCTGCCCCTTCTGCCGGGCAGGTAGACCCACCGGGCCCACAGATTTAGCTTCCCTTATGCATTTCTTTGGACATTTTTCTTCTTTATTAGTTCCTCTTTTGCGAACCATTGTTGTTCTTGGTTCCAGACTTGACCTTTTTGGACTTGGGCTTATTTGGCTTGACTTTCTTTAGCCTGCCTTTAGTTTTGATGATTGTGCTTTGGCTCGTTTTCCTCGAGCAGGCCCATGAACTTTCTCTTTCTTTGTCTCCCGGAACATTTTAGGGCTTTTTGAATGGAATATATGGTTGGACACTTGGTTTTTATCTTTTCGCACATGCTTGTTATATTGTGTGTGAATCTGGCTTGTGGTATTCTTCTTCTTTTTTCATTTTCTTTTTACTCTGCTTAGCAGGAAGTAGACAGCCCAAGGAGGAGGTTTTAATGCGGCTCTGGCGAGGACCTTCTCCTTGTTCTGCCTGCTGCTTTCCTGTTCATTTGAGAGTTTGTCCTTCCTGCTAGGTTTTCATGGCATAAGGCTGCCAGAGCCGTTCGTGCTGAGGGCATTCTCTCCGACCCTAGCAATAGCTGCTTCCTTCCAGCTAGGTGGCCAACCCGACTGGTGGTAGCAGGTGGAGAATCACTCCCAAGAGCCTTTCTTCCAGCTCTTCCCAAGGCGTATGCGTAATCAACGCGCCTTTCCAAGAGGGACTTATTTGTGTGCCCCCTTCATCCCGGGTAATCATTCATCGAAAATGTTCAGATTTTTGGTAATATAGCCGCGGAGGCTTTGCATGTGCCTGTCTCAAGTGTCAAATTAATAATAATACGGTGCACTCAGAGCACAACCCAGCATAAGTCATTTTTTCTTCATCACAATGCATATGCATCGAGGGCATAGCACGAGCTGGTTCTTTTTCTCATCATCATGCATTCTCACAAATCCCATGAAGTTAGTTATTCAAATAAAACATAAACATGAAACATAATCTTCTTCATTTGCATGAATCAAAATGTAGGAAATTCTATGTAAACAACTATCAAAAGCGCGAACAACAACTTTGGAACCTGGAAATTCTGATAATACGTTTCTCCTCCTGGTCTCCTTCCAGGTGTGCGGGCCGTGAGCCTGTTTAGTGGTAAAACCCCCTCAGGTTTTGGTGGGAACCTGGAAGTTCTAGTGATGCGTCCCTCCTTCTGCTCTCCTTCCAGGTGTGCATGCCTGCTTAGCAGAAGAACCTTTTCAGGTTTTGCACGTTCCATGGTCGGGATAGCATCTTTCCGCTAGCATCCTCCAGCTCATAAGCTCCTCGACCTATGATCTTTACGACTTTGTAAGGCCCTTCCCAGCTGGGGCCCAGTTTGCCAACAGGTTTCAAGGCATCTGCCCTCCTAAGCACCAAGTCTCCCACCTGGAAGTCGCGCGCTTTCACCTTCCTATTGTAAGCTGCCACCATTTGGTTTTTATACCTCGCCATTCGTATAAGTGCCCGATCCCTTGCCTCTTCTATAGTATCCAAGCTCTCCTTCATTAATGCTTCGTTCTCTTCTTCATTGTAGGCTTCCACTCGTGGCGAGGGCATGCCTATTTCAGCAGGAATGACCGCTTCAGCACCGTATACCAGGTTGAAAGGTGTTTCTCCCGTGGTCACACTAGGAGTGGTTCGGTGAGCCCACAAGAATGCGGGCAGCTCGGTGGCCCATTTTCCTCTAGCTCCTTCCACTCTAGTCTTGAGGCCATGTAAGATGAGCCGGTTCATTACCTCCACCTGTCCGTTTGCCTGCGGGTGATAGACTGCTGAGAAGCATTGTCGAATCCCTAGCTGCTGGCACCATTCCTTCAGCTACGCTCCTATGAACTGCCTCCCATTGTCTGAGACCAGCTCTCTCGGGACTCCAAAAGGGCACACGATATTTCGTTGTAAGAATTTTATCACTTCTTTCTCCGTGATCTTCACTAAGGCTTCTGGTTCCACCCATTTACTGAAGTAATCCACAGCCACTATCATGAACCGTGTTTGCCCTTTTCCAGGGGGAAGTGGGCCAACTATATCGATGCCCCATTTGGCGAAGGGGCATAGTGAATACATTGTCGTGAGAGGTTCAGTGCTGGTGCAGGAGGGGAACGTATTTCTGACATTGCTCACACTTTGCAACGAACTCCTTAGCATCCACTTTGATGGTTGGCCAAAAATATCCTGCTCTCAACACCTTTCCCGCTAGCGCGGTCCAGCCAGAATAACTTCCGCAACTCCCTTCGTGTATTTCTCGCAGTACGTAGTGGCTTTCCTCTGACGACAAGCATTTGAGCAGGGGCATTGTCATCGATCTTCTATATAGGAAACCTCGCATCACCACAAATCGGGCAGCTTTTCACTGCACTCTCAGCGCCTCCTTCCTGTCAGCTGGAAGTATATCATGCAGCAGGTAGTCCAAGATCTCCTCCCTCCAGTCCTGCTCTTCCTGTCCCATCAGCACTTCCTGGTCTGCATTCGCGTCCTGCTCTAGCGCCCCAGCAGGAAGTGTCAGAACTATAATCTTCCTGGTATGGACACCCTCCAATGAACTAGCCATCTTAGCTAGTCGATCTGCTTTCTTGTTTTCGTCACGTGGTATCTGTTCTAGCTGGAAGGTAACAAATTATGTCTTCATTTCATTAACTTTAGTTAAGTAGGCCCTCATCCTTTCTTCATGAGCTTCATACGTTCCCTCCACCTGGCAGGATACCAGCTGGGAGTCTGAATACACCACCAGGTGCTGCGCTCCAGCTTCTTTGGCTAGCTTCAGCCCCATAATTACTGCCTCGTATTCCACCTCATTGTTGGATGCTTTGAAGTCGAATCTGATAGCAAACTCGAATTCATCTCCTTCGGGGGCTGGTTATCACTGCTCCAGCTCCGCTCCCTGAGCTGGTGAATGAACCATCAACGTGCAACAGCCACTCGCGCCCTTCCTGTTCAAGTGCCATGGTCATTTCTGATATGAAGTCCGCCAGGGCTTGCGCTTTGATTGCTGTTCTTGGGGAATATGATATATCAAATTCTCCCAGCTCCATGGCCCATTTAATCAGCCTTCCTGATGTCTCCGGCTTCCCGAGCACTTGCCTCATGGGATAATTCATGCAGACTACTGTCGCGTGCGATAAGAAGTATGGTCGCAACCTTCGAGCAGTAACCATGAGTGCCGACGCCAGCTTTTCCATATCCGGGTACCGCTGTTCTGCTCCTTTAAGCACTTTGCTGACATAATACACCGGCTTCTGGGTTCCTCCTTCCTCCCGGATCAGAACGGAACTGACAGCCCGGCCTGATACTGCCAGGTATACGTATAGAGGCTCTCCTAGTACGGGCTTCACCAGGAGGGGTATTCCTTCCAGGTATGCCTTCAGGTCTTTGAAAGCCTTCTGGCATTCCGGACTTCATGCAAACTTGCATGCCTTTCTCAATACTCCAAAGAAAGGGAGGCTTTTTTCTGCCAGCCTCGAAATAAAACGGCTCAGAGCTGCCATCCTCCCCGTCAAGCATTGCACCTTATTCGGTGTTGTTGGGGCCTTCATGTCCCGTATTGCTTGAATTTTTACAGGATTTGCTTGAATCCCCCTTTTCGTGACAATGTAACCGAGGAATTTTCCTCCCTTCACCCCAAAAGAGCACTTCAACGGGTTCAACTTCATGTTGTATCTGCGCAAGACCTGGAAGGCTTCTTCCAGATCTGCCAGGTGAGTGTCTGACTTCCTGCTTTTCACCAGCATGTCATCTACGTAAACTTCCACGTTCCTCCCTATCTGATCTTTGAACATTCTATCCACCATACGCTGGTAGGTTGCTCCTACGTTTTTCAGCCCGAAGGGCATGACCACGTAACAATATGTCCCTCCAGCCGTGATGAAGCTCACTCTCTTCTGGTCTGCTGGATCCAAAGGAATCTGATGGTAGCCCTGCGAAGCATCCATCATACTGAGGAGCTCACACCCGGAGGTGGAATCCACCAGCTGATCTATATTCGGTAGTGGGTAGAAATCTTTGGGGCATGCATTGTTCAAGTTTCTGAAATCCACGCACATGCGCCACTTGTTCTCCTTCTTCGGGACCAGGACTACATTTGAGAGCCACTCAGGAAACTGAATTTCCTTGATGTGACCGGAAGCTAACAGCATGTCCACCTGGTCTTGTATGATCTTATCCCTTTCAGGTCCATGTGTCCTTTTCTTCTGCTTCACCGGGCGGATCTTTGGATCTACATTCAGCCTGTGGACCGCCACAGAAGGGTCAATTCCCTCCAGCTGGTCATCCGTCCAGGCGAAGACATCCACATTCCTTCTAAGGAAAGCTGTCGCCTCTTCTTTCAAGCTGGAGTCCAGTTGCGACCCTATTCTGGTTATCTTCTCGGGATCTCCGGGGATTAGCTCGATGCTCAAGAGTTCTTCGGCAGGTTCTATTTTCGGGTGAGGTCCGTCCTGCTTATCTTCCTGCTCAGTTTCTTTCAGCTTTCTCTTCTTGTCACTTCGACCTCTCTTCTCTCCCTCCTGCTTAGCCTCCTTCCTGTCTGCTTGTTGGACAGCTTTGACGTAGCATTTCCTGGAGGAGTGCTGATCCGCCGACACCTCTCCAGCTCCCTCCAGCGTGGGGAACTTGATCTTCATGTGGTAAGTGGAGATAACTGCCTGGAAGGCATTCATAGCTGGCCTCCCAAGTATGGCATTGTAAGCTGAATTTTTCCTAAATCCATCGGTTCATACGCCTCTCGATAGAGGATGTCTGCTGAACTCCCGCTATCTATAAAGACTCTTCCCATGCCATAGCTGGCAATGCTAGCTGTTATGACTAGGACGTCATTATGAGGAGCCTGAATTCCCTCCAGGTCTTCTGGTCCAAACTGGAGCGGGGCTGCGTTCCTGCCTGGTCTACCTCCATAATAAATGAACCTGCCTGCGTGTGAGAAGCAGCCTCCTGCGTGTGCGCTCTTCTAGCCCGATGGGAGTCCCCATCTGTCGGTCCTCCCATTATCATGTGGATGAAACCTTTCTGCTGCAGAGCTTCCTCCTGGTCGCGCCTTTCTGCTCTTCCCGATTCTGCTGGGGGTGCCTCAATCAATGGCCTATGAGGTGAGAGACACCTTCTTTGCTTCCCTCCTCTTGGTTGGTGATCCCTTCTGCCGTAGTTCTGCCTGGGAGGATTCCCTCCTGGTGTCCTCCTTCCTGGTGCACCCCTTCCAGGTCCGTTCCTTCCAGGTGGATTTCTTGCAGGTAATCTCCCTCTTGCTGCATTCCTCTTTGGGAACATATCCCAGCCTTTTGCCCGATCTCGGCATATCAATTCCTGCAAGTAGCCCTCCTGAAAATTAATCTCTCGATTTCATCACGCAGGTGGCAACATTCATCCGTGTCATGTCCATAGTCGTTGTGAAACCGACAAAACCTCTCTGAGGGGGGCTTGTGGGGCCCATTTTTCGCATTTCGGGGTCAATTCAAGAGCCCTGTTCCTTGGATCTGCATAAGAGTTTGAGCGGGTGTCGTACGCAGCGGGGTATATCGGTCATACCGAGGCCCAAGACTCAAGAGGTGCTCTCGCCTTTCAGGTATTCTGATCCTTTTAGCTGGAGCGGGCAGCCGCCCGTCCTCCTTTCTTTCCCTCCTCCTGTCAGCTGCTATTGCTTCGTCCTTCCCCGCTTCTGCTTCCTCCAAATTGATGTGCTTTTCCGCCCTGGTTAGGAGATCATCCCAGCTGGTGGGCGGCTTCTTGGAGAGCGAGGTGAAGAACGCTCCTTTCCTCAATCCCTCTTGGAAGGCACTAGCGCGCACTTCCGCAGTAGCAGAAGGGACTTCCAACACAACTTTGGTGAACCTGTTGATGTAACTCCTTAAAGACTCCCCCTCTCTCTGCCTTACCACGAAAAGAGCATTTGGAGTTTTCTGGTAGCCCCTGCTGCTAGCGAACTGATGTAAAAACAGTGCAACAAACTGGTCAAAGAAATGTATAGATCCGGGCTCAAGCTGCCGAGCCCACTCTTGCGCATTGTCCGTAAACGTGGTCAAGAACACTCTGCATTTCACCCCTTCACTGTAATGATATAGAAGAGCTAAATTCTCGAATCGATCCAAGTGCTTTTGGGGGTCCGTTGCCCCATTGTACTCCGGCAGCCCGGATGTCTTGCAACCTGGAAGGAGTTCATCAGCTAGCATCCTCTGGCTGAAAGGTCCACCCCTTCTGGTTACTCTGGCAGGTCCTGCTCTCATTTGCCTCTCCATCTCCTCCAGCTTCCGTTGTAACCTGGCAGCACAGTCGGGCTGCTCAGGGAAGCCTGGTTCTCTTCTTCCCGTCTGGTAATCCATGGGTGGCGGTGGTGCTATTGGCGGCCATGCAGCTGTTCCTGCTGCCCAATTTCTGATCCCACCAGCTTCCGGCAACCCCAGGGGGTCCCTAGCTGGAGGTAGAACTTCTGCAGCTGGAGGGGGTATCATTCTTCTTGTTATCGGCTCTGTTACATGTGGTGGCGGGGTTGTTCCGTGCCCCTGGGTCGGCGGCTGGTCTCGTTGCACCGTGGCAGCGGCTACAGCTGCGCTAATCCATTGTTGGAGCTCCCTAGCTGTAAGGTGAATGGGCACCTCTAGCGGTAAAAAGCCACTTCCTGATCCACCAGACCCGTCAACTGCTCTCTTAGCTTGAAACTGCATGGCAACGGTGCTGCTCCCCAACGACACCCCTCCAGGTATATTTGTCACCTTGGTAGTCTGCTGGGGGTTGAAGTTATGGTTCAGCAATCCCTCCAGCTCTTCAGCAGACGGCTGGTAGCCCGTCTGCCTGTCTGCTCCTGCGGGCAGGTTCAGCCCCTCAGGTAGGGACATCTTTCCAGGTGAGGATCCCCCTGCACCTGGAGGGTTCAGCAGATCTGCATCCCTAATTCCAAGGTTCTCGCTTCGCTGATTCTTCAAACCTCCCATCAAGCTGGATTCTGGGAGATCTGCGTTGTCCTTGGTTAGTGGTGTGCCTCCCGTTACCGTAACGATGGTAGAATCGGTTAATACGGGGATACTTCCGATGAAGAGCGGATTTGAAGCACTCCCAATAGCATTTTCAGCACCCGTCGTTGCTGGAGCAGATGGGTTGGCTGAAGTTGATACACCGCTAGATCCGGTCTTGGATGCCATGGGAAATCGTAAAAACTCACGTCTTTTGCTCGATTTAATCGCTTTCCCACAGACGGCGCCAAATGATATTTGCCAAAAATTGACCAAATACCAACACGATTTGTACTCGGGAAATTCGAGGATTTAATCAAGCTGTAAACAGAAAAGTAGACAATAAGATGAATATTAACGTAAACTGCAGAAAAGTAAATAAGAAATAGGAATAATGGTAAATGAGAATAAAATATGAAATTGATGATAATCGTCTGTCTCTTGAATCTTCTGTGTACAATAGAATTCTGAATAATATAATCTCTATGCTAGCACAACGATGTAAATTGCAGTAAAAGAATGGTGGAAAGAGGAGACTAAAAATATGATTGCTAGAGTTTTCTGTAGAAGTTGCAGAATGACGATGATTCCCCCTGACTAATTTTTCAGAGAAGTATATCAAGTCTAGGGTTTCTTCCAGGTTCAATGTATCTGGTCCTCCTCCCTTCTCTCTCCTCCAAGATTAGTTGTAACCTCTCCTAAAGTCTTGGCACGTTCAAAAATCTCAAACCACATCGTCTTCCTTTTTCTTCCACGATCTTCTCTTCTTTATAATTAATATTCCTTAATTAAATAATGTGGAAATTAGGTCCACATCAATCATTAATTGAGATATCAATGCCAAAGACTTTTAAATTTCACTCATTTTTTAATCTTCTTTATTTTTTCAAGAACTTTTTTTTTTCTCTTCAAATCAAAGGAAAATGACATTAAAATATCAAAAATAAAAATAAATTTATTACAAATTACAATGGAGTAGATTTCTGAAAAACGTCCTCCGCATAATAAGTACTCGGGAATAAATCCAGGCAGAGGATCCCCTGTTCTGCTTTCCTGTTCTGCTTCCTGTTACACCAATGAATAATTGACATGTGGCGCTGCAGTCAGAGAAACTTAACGTCCCAAGTTCCGTCACCTCTCTCTCTCTCTCGTTACCCATTCTCAATTAACCACTTTCCCCAAATTCAACAGCGGACGAGAAACAGAGAAAATCTTCCCACCATAAAAATCTTAATTAACAATCCTGCGACATGGAAACTCTCTTCTATTCTCAGTTAAGAAATCTCAATTGAAAGTACTGCAACAAAGAAACTTTCTTCTGGATGGATTCTAAACATTCGAATATTCTGCAAATAATACGAAATCAAGAAAAAAACTTGCAGAACAAGGAGACCAAAGACAAAGTCATAAAACGCAAGAAACTTTCACCAGAAAATTAGCAGACGAAACACAGAAAATTCAGAAAAAAATAAACAACTTCATATACTTCAAAATTGATCCTGCACGATATTTTGAGGAGTTCCAATTTTCAAGGTATGAGCGATTTTTATTTTTATTTTTTCCCTCCATCTAATACGTTTGTTCTATTGATTAATTAGTATTATAACTATTACGAAGAAAAATAACATATAATATTAGAAAAAAAATTTGTTCAAGGATATTTGTGATTTAGGCCTAACATGTGAAAAATTATTTTGACTTAGGCTTGTTTATTATCCCAACCTATGGAAAGAAACAATCCTGCAGATTTTACCCCACGTCGTAAGTTGAATTTCTCTGTGGAGGAGAATAATGAGGAAGAAGAGATAGTTGAGATTGATAATGGAATAAATAAGATCCATGAAGGTCATTCGAATGTTTCTGAAGAAAAAATACCAAAACTTGGTATGGAGTTTGATAGTGAAGAAACAGCTTACATATTTTATAATGCATATGCAAAGGAAGTTGGTTTTAGTATAAGAAGGCATTCTATCCGCAAAGATATTAATGGAAGGATCACCAAGCGCGTATTTTGTTGTTCATGGCAAGGTCGTAGAGAAAAAGATAAGCGAGCTATACCAACTAAAGCTCGTGCAGAAACTAGGAATGGTTGCAATGCAATGATGAAAATTGATTTCATCTCTGGGAGATATAAGGTTGAGGAACTTATTATTGAGCATAATGGTCACAACTTAGTTAGTCCACTTAAAGTGAAGATGATATGATCTCATAGAAGTATGGCTATTGCACAAGCATCGCAAATAAATGACATAGAGAGTTCGGGAATAGCACCTAAAGCAGGTTTCTCCTTAATGGTTAAACAAGCAGGTGGACGAGAAAATGTTGGATTTATTTTTGAGGACTACAAGAATTATTTGCGCTCGAAAAGGACCGTGGAAATGAAGATGGGTGATACCGGTGGTGTACTAGAATATTTGCAAGAAAAGCAGTCAGATAATCTCAATTTCTTTTACGCGATTCAAGTTGATGAGGATGATTTGATTTGCAACATACTTTGGGTTGATGCACAAATGAAGGTGGATTATGCTCATTTCAGTGACGTAGTGTGCTTTGATACTACTTATAGGAAAAATAAAGACGGTCGACCTTTAGCACTTTTTGTTGGTACAAATCACCACAAACAAACTGTTGTTTTTGGCGCAACTTTATTATATGATGAAACAGCACGAACCTTTATGTGGTTGTTTGACACTTTTGTTGGAGCAATGTCAAGAAAAAAACCTGTAACTATTCTTACGGACCAGGATGCTGCTATGGCAAAAGCTCTTATAACAAGGTGGCCTCAAACATATCATCATCTGTGCATTTGGCACATTTATCAAAATGCAGCTACCCATTTAAGTCATGTGTTTGCAAGCCATGCAGGTTTTGCCAGTGAATTTAGTTCATGTGTTTATGATTTTGAAGAGGAGGATGAGTTTCTAAAGGCTTGGCAAAATATGTTGGATAAATATGAACTTCATACTAATGAGTGGTTGGAGAAGATGTTCAAGATAAGAGAAAAATGGCCGCTAGTATACGGACGTCAAATATTTTGTGCAGATATGATAACTACTCAGCGTAGTGAAAGTATGAACAGCGTCCTTAGAAGATATGTGAGCTACAAGCACAATTTATTACAATTTTTTCAACATTTTGATAGGTTGATTGAAGATCGTAGATATAAAGAGCTACAGGCAGATTTTAAAAGTCAGAGCATACCCGTAGTTTTATTTTCTATTGAAATTTTGAAGCATGCAGCTACTATTTACACACATGAAGTGTTTAACTTATTTCAAAGTCAGGTACGCAAGGCGTATGACTCTGGAGTTGAACTGAATGGTGCAAGTAGAGAAAACTGTCAGTATAAGGTCTCTTCGTTTGGAAGGAATTATGAGCACACAGTAATATACATTTCATCTCAAAGTACGATTTCTTGTAGCTGCAGAAAATTTGAATTTGCAGGAATTTTGTGTTCGCATGACCTCAAGGTGCTTTCTTTACGAAATATTGTCAGGATTCCTGAATTGTATATTAAAAAGAGGTGGACTGAAAAAGCCAAAAAAACTGAGGTAAAAGAGTCTGGATTTGGCGTGGAGCCTAATGTATCAATGGATGAAAACGAAGAAAAGAAGATGATTGGATCTCAGTACAAGGAATTGTGCAGCTTAACTAATCAGTTAGTCACACGAGCAGCCTTGACTGCAGAGACATTCAGAACTGTGAAAATTGGTCTTATTAAGATGATTGAGAAAGTTGATACCAATTTGGAGAATAGAAAAATAGTGAGACTAGCTCCTGGTTCGAGATCTATTGTCCAGCAAAGTCTTGTATCCAGAGTGGTGGAAAATCAAATGTTAAGTTTTGGTGTTGAAAAGACTCTTACACCGGATGAAAAAACAAACATACTTGATGAACTTACTGTAAAAGGGTGGAAAAATAAAGAAAAAAAAGGTACAAAATCAGGAAAAAGGCAAAAAGGCGGATTGGAGATGAGCACACGGAAAAAGTCACAAAAAAATCAAAATACGTCTTTCAGAAGTGATGCAATCACACAGAGAAGTTGCAATCTTGATAATATGAATAATAGTGTGATCATTGGAACTTCCATGACACAGTTGTTACAGGTATGACCATTACAAACTCATAATGAGTATTTCACTTCATGTTATTGAGTAAATATCTAATTTTGTGTTATTTTATATGTGTAGGAACAATTAAGCAGGTCATTACCTCAAACACAATTGAATATGCATTACACACCTCAAGTGTAGAATGAGAGGGCTAATGATGGATATAATGTATATTTCACACCTCAAGAGCAAAATGAGAGATCTAGTAATGAAATATGATGATGTGACTAAAGGATGATTCTTTGAGAAAGATTATCTTCTTAGTTTTGTTTAAAGGCTTTTAATTCTGTTCACTTTTGTTAATGTTCAGACATTTCTTGAAGTATTTTTCCCTCTTGCTTTCCGTTTATCTATCCAAATGAATATCTTTTGATATTTTTTGTTTATCTATGCAAATGCAGTTTATGCATCTTAATTAAAGGATGAACATGTAGAAATTGAATAGAGATGTGGGGGATCGAACCCCGTGCCTCTCACCAGCAAAGTGAGCACTCTACCATTTGAGCTACATCCCTTTATTATTTAACAAGTATCTAACAAACAAATGAAGAGAAGACATAAATTTAAAGCAAGCACCAATTCTGTAAAAATAGAGATATATATTAGTTAAACGAATGACTATGTAAAACCCCTCATCATACTACCTCATTAGAAGAACAAAGACGATAAAAGTTTCAGATCAGTGCAGCTATCTGAAGACAAGCATAGATCTAACCAACATATTGGAATCTAAAAGCTCCCCAAGTCAGTCGTGTACCCCCCCAAAAGTGTGGCTTTTCTGAAGGCTTAAATGAACCAGGCACTCCACCCATTCCTAATGATAATATACCTTTCAACTAAAATCAAAATAAGTAACATATTTGAGGTCAAATATCTCAGGAAATTCTCATCTGCAGTAAACTAATTTTTTAAGAGATAGGGGCATAGGGCAATAAAAATAAGGATACAAACAAATTTTGCTTATCGTAAGGTTGACAAGATGCAAGCAAAAGTAGTACAATTGAAGCAGGACACATTAAACTTTGACAGGCAAGATACTACGGACTAGAGGAATGCACGGTAGGGTGCAGGTATAAAAATGCAAGCAACAAATAAGAATGGTTACTCAACACCCAAGCGACTAGCATATTGCCCAGAAGGATCGAAAAGGTCTATAAACAGAAGAAATGAGAAAAGCACCTCTATTTCGTAGTTCTGCCTTAATTATAATCAATGGAGGAGACAAAACAAAGTATAGGTTGTTGCATGTAACATGGAAGACCATTTTTCAAAGAGAGCAAAATTTCATTTCCAAACTACATAACAAGAAAGCACCAGCGATCTTTCTCCTCCAAAATTATTTAACCCTACTCCATCACCTCGTTTCTACGCAACATTCCTCAGGAATCAATTGACATACAAAAGAACCGAATTTCAAACAACCCCAAGAGAAAAAGAAGTCCAAGAATCGGACTGTATAGACAACCAGATACAAAAAAATAATAATAAGACAACCACTAAACTTTTCATATTCACAAGAGAAGGGCCAAGGTCTACAAAGAACAAGCACTCATCTAATCACCATACATACACACAACGAACCAAAATAATCATTTAACTTTTAGAATTGACTCAACTGACATGTTTTCAGCATAATTGAATCAATGGACAATGCAGCTTTACCATTCATTCACTATCTATTTCGTTTATTCGATTCAGAAATTTCAGAATTGACTCAACTGACATGTTTTCAGCGTAATTGAATCAATAGACATTGTTACCATTCATTCACTATCTATATGATGCAGCGAAATTATAAGAACACAGACGAAAATTCCCCCAATTTTTAATATTTTAAGAACTAAATTGAGCGAGCTGAAATCTGAAACATAATTTGTGTTAGCTGTGGTTGATGAAATGATGATACACTTTGAACGAGAGGAAGTGAGAAACACAGGATCGTAAACCTTACCTTTCCAATCTCTTCCCACAGCGAAGCATTGAAGGAAGCCGCTGTGGTGATGACCTGCGGGAAGCTGGTGGAGCCGGGAAAATCGCCGTCGCCTCTAGTCCCCGGTCCCACATTCGACACGCCGTGAAGCACCTCCAACCACCACTCATAGCCATCGATCCCCAGCCGGGGCACGGCGCGTTACCAAGCAGCTTAACCTTCGCCGGCAACGTCAGTTGTCCGATCAAATCGTTCACCCTGTCCTCCACCGCGTATATCCGTGCGGCAAACGGCAGTGTTTTGGTGGAAAGATTTTCTCTGTTTCTCGTCCGCTGTTGAATTTGGGGAAAGTGGTTAATTGAGAATGGGTAACGAGAGAGAGAGGTGATGGAACTTGGGACGTTAAGTTTCTCTGTCTGCAGCGCCACATGTCAATTATTCATTGGTGTAACAGGAAGCAAAACAGGGGATCCTCATTCGGTTAGGTACTTCAGACATATACTAACATCATTATATCATATCATTGCATTTATAAGTACACGTAGCTCAACATTGGACGTACCATGTGACCCAATAATATTATGCCACGTGATAAGATAAAGTGATGAACCGTATTGAATTTGAAATATTTCTATTGATCAGCCCCCTCCCCTTGATATGGGTTGCAATTACCACTATTTGGGCCATTATGTAGTTATTTATCATTGTAAAAGAATGAGACCCAAGCAGTAGGCAAAGTCCGGGTTTTAACTTTTAACCCACTAAAGCCACTTTTATTATGAAGCATGCAAATTTGAGTACTGTTTACCATTAATAGGAGATCAATAATTGGAGAAAGGTAAACTTTCTTTTCCTAGTTCCTTGTCGTGGGATTCATCTAAATTAAGTAATCTTATTTAAGTATTGGAGAGTCAATGTCGGAAAAACTTTCAACTTATCCCTCTAACGTGATGTTTGTGGATTTGTTGAGCAGTATGAGGGTCGAGGATCATATATCACAGCTGGAGAATCGATAAGTGATAAGAGTAGTAGCGTCCTGGTGACAACGCAACAAAGTGGAATTTTTAATATTATTGTAGACTTTAAAAAGTCCAAACATCGTATAAATTATACAATTAAATTGAACTTCTTAGAAATGCTTTACATTATTGGAATCAAAATGATCATTAACGAAATTGAAAATATATCTACGTAATGTTTTTTATAACATCTTCGATGAAAAGACTTTGAGCATTACGAGAAGATCCATTTTCCTTTAAAGTCATCCTGCTCCGCTTTTGCATTTCCTTCACCTTTCTCCTCACTCTAACTCCCCCCTCCTCCACTACTGCCGTCAGTCGCCTTATGGCTCCCTCTATTTCTTCTGCGCTGACAATCTCCGATTGGCTCTCCCCCCACAAATCCCTCTTATAATCTATCCTAATTACCTCCGCCATTTCCAGTTCCTACAACCTCCCCATCTATGGTAAGGACGTACATCTCGGCCTCAGGGTCTTCCCACCTACCCTTACTAGGGTGTTTGACCCCTATGCATTCAACGGACACCTCCGGATCTGACGGAATGTCTCGGGGTCCATAATTCCTAGGTTGTTTACCCTTGGGTTGGCTTTTGGGGAGCACATAGATGTTCCTCTTGGGAGCCATTTTCTAGTGAGTGGGTGAGAAAGGAAGAAAGGAGAGATCTGGGTTGGAAAGGCGTACCTTGAGAATGTGCTTGAGAGGTTCTCCTGGAGTGCGGTTTCTGCAAAGTATGGTGGAAGGCAAGAATCTCTCCGAAATTAGGGTTTGCTCTTGTGGAAGGCGTGAAAGTGGGAAAAACTACCTAAGTCCCCAATTTATAGCAGCAGTTTCCACTAAGCGTGATTATCCAACTTCCACATGGCGGCAGATCAGCTTGTTTGCAGAAGAACGTGGCCCGTTACCCCAAGACGGCTATTTATGACCGCCCCTCAAGACCCGTGCTAACCCCCCAAATTTCAAAAAGTATAATCATTACCCTGACACGGGAAGTTTCCAGGGTTTCCCGCCCAGTGGAACACAGCTAGCACACGCGCGTGAGGCCACGCCTCATACCCTGGGTCGAATCGATCTTGGGTCGAAGGAAGTTGGCTCGCAGCCCTAGCTCGTCGTGGCTTGGCTCGAACGGCTATCCTGACGACCCAGTTTATCCCAAGAGAATCACGATCCAGGCCTCCCCTCTCTTCATCAGTCGCAAAGCCTTCCTCAAGTTCAGGCGCCACTCTCTTAGTGGCCCCAGACCTGGGGGGGAGATGATAAGGGGAAAATCGGGGAGTATGATCGAGTGTCAGATGTCACTACCACGTGGCAACCTGTGCCACGTCAACGCTCCGCAACCGAGCCACATAGGCAGCCACTGACCCAACACTTGGCCAGACCTCAAGCCATAGCCTGGCGGCAGTCTCCCACAACCTGGGGTCTCCTTTCGACCCAGAGAAAGGTGTGACCCAGTGGAGCTCCGACCCAGTCACTACCGGACAACCGCATTCAATGCAAGCACCACCTACCGCCGGCCGCATTGATTGCAGCTGCACCCAGTACAGTGTCAGGCATCCTGGCAGGAGCAGGCAAGCAGTGCATTAGCTGGAAAAGCACTGTTCCGGCCACGAGCCGTCGCTTTCTTCTCCAAACCAGATCCACACTTTCTGGGAGGTGTACTTGCACCCACGGAGTCCATTTCCAACCTATAAAAACCTCGCTCCATGACCATCAAAGGTAAGCTTTCCCGACATATAAAAACTCTTCCTGTCCTCTTGCGACCCAGAGTTTTTGCTGACTTGAGCGTCGGAGTGTCAAAACGGGTCTAACCCTGTAGCACCCGAGCGCAAGGTACCACATCCCCCGCACTGAGACCCGACCCGTATATGAAATAGAAGTCCATACACGTGCCAAATCCACGGCGAACGGGGATACAACACACACGCTATGCTAGGCGGGACTAACCCTTAAACCATTCAACTCAAGACAATATAAAATCAGAGTTATAATGAAACGCGGAAGCAAGATCAACATATATTATATACAATTAGCCACCAAGCTCCAAATTAGATATACAAAATTATTCAAGTATCCAAGACCACACGGCCTACAAAAATCATGACGCTCCATACTACGATCATATACACAATGGAAATAAGAGTAATAGTGTATGAAATGCTGAAAAGAAGTGCTAAACATAAATGCAAGACCTAGACGACTTGTATTCCCGCCTAGCACTCCTATACCTGCACAAAACAACTGAAAACAAACCGGGTTCAGTCTATACGAGACTGGTGGGTATAAAACGGGGCATAAGATATAATATTGCAGAAATTAAACACATACATGCAAGCCCTAATCCCGTGTGAAGTTTGATAAGAATTTCCCAAGTGGTTAAAATAAAAGAAAGCATCAACGGGATTACGACATTTATATTCATTCATAATTGTTCATAAGGGTTTATGGCCCGGCGAGTGGGCGTGCACAATCTCCAACCTACACCTCGTGTAATCATAATCAATTATTCATTCATTATCATACATATCTTTTGTGCTCATACATATCATGATCATAATCATTCATATACACCTTCTTCCTCCGGGTGGTGGACGGGTTTGCAAGGCCCGACCACCTAATCATATCAATGTGGCTATGAGGTTCATGAGTTCTCAAAGCCCGATTAGCGTTTCCTCGTCAAAAACTGATGGAAAATACGGATCAGAAAACAGCGGAATTTAAAAAAATTTCCCAACAAAAGGACCTTGGACTCGCAATCGTGTATCCAAATTCGTAGAGATAAGAAACTTACTTTTCTTTTATTCTTTCTTGAAGCGTTTCAAGCCACCCAAGAACGCGCTTCTCGCGGCTTGATCCCCTCTCCTTGGTAAAGCTCGAATCTTCAAACTTCTAACTTGAAGCTCTCTAGAGATAGTCCACCAACTTGACTACAATCTAACTAGTAAGGATGCTAGTTTTCTAGTTCGTGTTTAGGCTTAACCTAGGGTTTCGTTTATCTTGGAGAAAGGATGGTGTTCAACACATGAACCAAAAGAATTGCCAATTAGCTCTAAGGGGAGCTCGAGCTCCCCTATTTATATTAAAGGGAGGATCGAAAATCCTAGGGTTTTGGTCTCTCTCTCTCTCTTATTACTTGATCATCAAGTAATTTTGACTTTGACTTTGAATTCAAATTCAAATCAACTTTCAAGAGAGCTAAAAATATCCAAACTATTTTTTTGGATAATTTTATACTTTATTTATTTAAAATAAATAACTTATTTTATCTAATTAATTAATTCATAATTAATTAACTAGATTATTTTTCTCCAAAATAAGACTTTCTTTTTAATTCAAAAATTAAACCAAAGTCTATTAAGTAATTAACACATTTAATTATTTAATATATATATATATATATATATATATATATATATATATATATATATATATACAATATATATATTCACACGTGTGGGACACGTGTCACAAGGACACGTGTGGGACACGTCACGTGAGCCACACGTGTGGTGTAACGCCCCAACTTTTCAATAATTTTAAAATGACATATGTGTTTACTAATTTGCGTGAATTAATTGGTTTTTAATGTTTTCTATAATTAAATTTCATTGTTTAATTGTTAAATAAGTGATTAATTGAAATATATGCAATATTTGAATTTGAAACTTTGTGAATAACTTGTGTGCTCCTTAATTGCGCGAAATAATTATTTATACGTTTTTTATATATTTAATTTTATTTTATATGTATTAAATGTTAATTATTTTACTTTAATAACATTAATATCAAAAATGTATTTAAATGTATATATATATATATATATATATATATATATATATACGAATGCATGTATTAATTATAATATATTAAATATGAATTTGATTGCATATGATTTTAAATATTTTGAATTTTATTGTTTCATTGCGTATGAGTGACATTTACATGCTTCGTTTCTATATAAATTGATACTGGAATTTCGTGCAAATTTAATATGTTGAACTTATACGTGTCTTGTATATGAATATTTGTTCGTTTCGTATTTTCGGATTCATTTGCATGTGTTTCGGATTTAATTTGAATTTTGGAATCCAAGTAGGGGGCTAACGAGCACTTAGCGCACCCTTGGTTCCGTATTTAATATCTTGAGCTCGGGAACTCGGATTCGAGTTCTGTCAACTTCGCTGAACTCGTAACGAAAATTCGAGTTTATTAAACTTGGCCTTATATTTTTCTAACGTCATTTGAACCTCCGAAATTCAACCGAAAAACGAAACGGCGATGAAACTGACCTTGTTGCACTAAAATGGCCATAACTTATTCATTTGTTGACCAAATTAACCATGGTTTGATGCTATAGAACCCTAACTCAACCACCTAACCTGCTATACCATGCCCTAACCGAACCAACCCTCACACAAACCACAAATCTCAGCCAAAGTCTCTGAAATTCCAGTCATTCCCGTAACCTAGCTTTCCTTGGAGATTTTGGAGCTCAAATCTCATCCAATCCACATCCAATCAACAAGGTAAGCTTAGGGTTGTATTATATGTTCATTCCTGATCATTTTCATCCTTTCATCCCCAGTTTTGATCATGCTTTCATGAGGTTTTAGGCTGAGTTCGAAAATAATAGGTTTGGGGCAAATATGTCGATCTTCCTCGATTCTTGATGGATTTGAATGATTCCAAGCCTGAAAATGATTGTTTTGACATCCTCTTCTCATTTATGATCATTGATTACATGGTAGTTGAAGTATTTAAGAGATATCATTTATGGTTTCTTGAGAAATTTTCATGAAATGTCACGTATGACAGCTTTTCTTGGTTGAGCTTGTTTGGAACTGATTTATAGGTTGAATTTGTGTTGTTTTGCTGCATTTTGGATAGCCTAACTTATATGAACTTGTTGGGATTAAGGGAGATCAATCATGCCCTGTTTTCGCATGAGTTTTGCCCTGTTTTAGGCCTGTTTTGCTGCTGTTCGTTTCTGCTCTTTACCGTGCTTAGCTGCTGTCAGTTTTCAGTCTTGGTGAGGGTTGTTCATGCTATTTTGCTGCTGCATAACTTGGTTTTTGTTGCTGCCTTCTTGTTGCTCTGTTTTTCTTCAATGTTGTTGCTCTGTTTTCGTCCAAGTCTGCTGCGTATTTTGTTGCTTTGATCAGGGTCGCGCCCGCGACTAATATTTAAGCTGCTCACGTATTCTGCAAAATTTGATCAAAATCCTGAATTTAATGGGTAGCGGCCGCGACCCCTGCTTCTTCTGCTAAAATTTCCGGTTTTCCAAATGAATTAGCATGGTTGCATTCTGTTTTCTATTTCCCCAGGGTTGCATGCCTGCATGGCCACGTCCTTATAATTCCATGTTGCATGAATAAGATACTAATTTCATGTGCGTTATTAAATGCATGCATAATTATTCATATTATGGTAGATTGCATGTTTTGTACGTACTCATTACAATGCATGTTTATTTGTTACATGTTGCTATTAAATGCATGCAATACTATATTATATATATAAATAGATTGATATACATATATTATATATTGTTTAATTCATGTTTGATGATATATATATATATATATATATATATATATATATATATATATTTAATAGTATTGTTTAATTTAATTAAATTTTGGAATTTAATTGTTATTTTAATTTGTGTTATATAATTTTCGAATATGACTTGAATGTTTCTCTTGACCTATTTTCTAATTGTGAACATGTTACCCTATGTGTTATGATCGTATTTGAATTCGTGGATCAATTTGATTTAAATATGAATGTTATGAACTTGAATGACTTTAAGCGCATCATGAAAGGAATGAAATGAATGTTTATATGTCTTTGAGACATTAATAGTGCACATGAACTTGTTCATTACATTATAGCATCTCTTATACATTCATATCATAATCATTTCATAGCCGAGCGTCTTATTTGGTCATATTGAGTCTCACCTCACCTCTCTTGCACAGATTTTGAGTCCGTTGGAGACGAGGCCGGTCTGTGAGGCTCGTATGTTCTCCTTGTTGCCGTTTAAGGTGGGTTTCTCTTCTACTTAAATAAAATGACCCGATATATCTCCCTATGTGAAAAGTATTAAGCCAAAGTAATACGATATATATATTAAGTCTTTTATCGAGTAAATAATTGCAAACGTAAAAGCCTTATATCTTGAACCCTACCTAATGTTTTGGCGAGAATGAATGAATGTTATGCACTGAATGGGGCCCAGGGGCTTGGTGTGAGTGGGGACCCGAGGAGGCAAGGGCTGACGGTAAACCCTCACACTAGTCCCACCAATGAACGGCGTAACCGAACCTCGTTAGGAGTTAGCGAGGAATGGACGCTGAGTGCCATCTGGGGAGTCATGTTCCCCTTTTGGTCAATGAATGGGTGGATGGGCCTTGCAAACCCGCCACCAACCCGGAGGAAGAAGGTGTAAATGTTATTGAATGCGCACGAAAGAATGATATGCATGAAAAGAAAGAAAGACAGAATGAATGAATGAATGAATGAATGTTAATGAATTACACGAAGAGTTGGTTGGAGATAATGCACGCCCACTCGCCGGGCCACTAATGACCTTGACCTAATGTAAATGAATCGTTATAATCCCTTTTGATGATTTCTATTCACCCAATTGGGAAATTCTTTAAAAACCTCATTTGGGATTATAGCTTGCGTGTGAATGTTTAATTACCGTCATATATTATACTATGCCCTGCTTTTATACCCACCAGTCCCTTTTGGACTGAACCCGTTTGGCTTTCAGTTGTTTTGGTGCAGGTGTCAGGGGAGCTAGGCGGGATTTCGAGTCATAGGTTTCACATTCGCTTTTAGCTCTTGTTTATTGGTCTTACACTTACATATTGCACTTTTGGTCATTGTATATAAACCTTAATGGAGCGTACTGGTTGTTTTGAGCTTTGATGGCATTTGAGGGCGTATATGACTTAAAATTTGAAACTGTGATGCTCATTGCATATCTGCACGATGTATGTCCGTTTATTGCTTCCGCTTTAATGTTTTACGCTGTTTTATGGTTCAAGGGTTAGTCCCGCCTAGCATAGAGTGTGTGTATGTCCCCGTTCGCCGTGGTTTGGCTCGGGTATGGATCGTCCATTTCATATTCGGGTCGGGTCTCGGTACGGGGGATGCGACACCTTGCGCTCAGGTGTTACATCCTTAAGTGGTATCAGAGCCTCGGGTTACAAAACTCGGGTTCTCGTGTCGTATGGGTCAGTCTAGGTCGTTCGGCATAGGAACTAAGTGATAATGTGTGCATTGCATCGATCTTGAACATGAAATTATCTTTCTTTTAAATCTTGTTAAATTACCTGTTGCATTTTATATTGGATCCGTGCCTTTCGTGTTGAATAAGTGCCATATGCATGTACTAATCGCATGCATATACTTTTGAAATGAGTTATGATTTATAGGTTGAGAAGATAATATCAAGCCATGCAAAGTTCTCCACCAACGACGATTGATTGTAAGTTCATTCTTAAGCATGGAAGATAAAAAGGATGCACTGGCAAAGAATATGGAGAATTTGAGACGTGAAGGCTTCTTGGATGGAGCTAGAGTTCGAGGGATTGGAACCGGAATGGGAGGTTTGACTTTGGAAAACAGCGGTAGAGATATACTTGGTGAAATAGGGGTTGATCGAGGAATGGTGGTGACTTAGAAGATCGATATATGTGGTTCTACTATATAGGTTGCCTTAACGAGATTCATTGGGATCATTCAACTTAAGGAAGGGAGTGAATGAACCTTGAGGGTACTTTAACTCAGGGTTCGGATTATGGAAGAGATAGCATGGATTGTGAAGATTCAAACTAAAACACATCCGGTGGGAATTAAGCGTCTTGAGTCGTTAAATAGGGATCTCTAAATAAACCTAGTGGCTAGAATCGAGCTTGTAGAGGCCAAAATCTGGAAGAGTTTAAATTTGGGGGCTATCGATTTCGACTAAGATGGAAAACATGTCTGGAAAGGAGTAGAGAGGGGCAAGTACCTGGGTAAATAAAAATATAGGGAAGGTGGCGATATTGAGAACGGGATTTGAGTTCGTTTTTCCAAATCCAAGTGGGAATGTCATGTTGAGAAGTTGAATTGGAAGATATGGAGCAACAAATGGGAACGCTAAAGAAAGGCAAGGACCGGTTGAAGGATTATTCTCAGGGAGAGACTCTTTGCAAGGAAATCATGCGCTCAGGTATAAGTAATCGGAAAACAAGCTTAATTCGTCAATCTAAGTTCATAAAGGATAAGGACGGGAGTCTTGATCACGGTGATGGCGAGAAGTAGGGTTCAGAATTACATTAGGGTTCAATTTTGTAAGAGATTTTGGGCAATGTTGAAGAGTGATTCTCGGGGAATAAATGCAGAGACCAATTCAGTGGATGTCGAAGAAATCAGGGATCGAGAAATTTCAATTCCAGACAGTAGAAGATACGAGTGATGTAAAGAGATTCATGGGAAACTTGAAGACCGTGGGAAAGACAAGGCATGAATATCAAGTCAAAATGATCTCGTGATTAGAGGAACGAGAAAAGCTACCGCGCTAACAGCTTACTATATTGATGACAGGTTCCAAAATATTCATGGCACGTGCATCATATTTCACATCAAATTATTATTTTCCTTACTTATGTTTGTGCCCGCATTCCTATCTGATTTTGTTGCTTTATTGTCCGGCATATTTAATTGTTTCAAGTATGCCACGTACATTATCATTTTAACCCGACATGCATTCTAGTGCCTATTTGATAGGAAGTTCTTTCACCCCACTTATCGAGTATTTCTTCGATCGGGTCACATCTGAGTTAAGAAGAAAAGAAATAATGGGATGGTACGTCACAAGGAAGGTGACGTCGGGAAAATAAAGAATTTCAAGTAAGGGATAGGTTAATGGAATCGAGAATTCAGAAAGAGAAGTGAGATTAGAGTTGATTGGGGGCGTTTTAAGGATAGGTTGGTGGAAATGAAGTTTCAGAAGGAAAAATACAACCGGAGTTGGCTTTGGAGTGCCCGGATCGAACAAGAATGAAGAAAAGGGGTTTAAATATTAATAGCGGTAGAGGAGAAGTGGAAAAGCTAAGACTATGGGTTGCTATGTCATTAAAGCCCTCCCAATAAAACTTCCATCAGGAATTCCGAGGAAAGATGGTTCGATGGAGTTCGATGTACGACGATAAAAATTTTAAGGGGGTGAGCATGACCGGGAGGCAAATTCAAAAATTGAGGTCGGAGCTGAAGGACTAAAAATAACAGAAGTGTAATTAAGGAAGGTTTGGGGATTTTTTTTTATATTGGCGGGTGGAGATGAATAAGATAACTTTATGGGATGATCAATAAAATGAGAGCTAGATCACTGGATTTGGGCTGAAAATTTTCACGAGGAATGGGGAAGATAGATCATTGATTTGTTCTGTGTATGTAAGTCGAGTTGAAGACAAAGGAGTTATAAAGGAGCTTGGGGAAAATTCCTAAATTGAATTGTCAAAAGGAAACCGATTTAAATTAACATGGAAAAGTATATTGTCAATGAAGCTTGATTCCATGAGATGTAAAGAAAATAGCATTGGATTTAATTTCGGGATGGGTGATCTAACGGTAGACGGGGGATCAAAGCTCGGGTATTAAGAGTTGGTTTGATCGAATGAAGACTATGGGAAATGATTAAAGATCGAATAGGATTTATCATGGCTTCACCGGGTTACGTTGAAGAAATGAAAGACAAGGTAAATGCTGAGCTCACTCTCGGGGCAGATCATACAGGGGATAACAAACACATAGCCCTAAACTACGTAACGACGGTGAACTGTATTTGTAGCATCATGATACATGCATTCATGCAAGTTTAATTCAAGTAATTTCTAGGTTATGTACTTTGATTTCTTATCTTGTCCAATTTGATTGGAGTATTTGATAGATAATGTGAGCGATATTTGTTACTTGCTTCGAGTGCCTTATGTGATTTTAATTATGATCTTGCGTGAGTTGCTTGGGAGTAGTGAAAACTTCCTTGCTTTATTTTTGTTTGTTTATTTTGTTTGAGAGACGGGGTGCTCTCGTTGTGTGTAAGAGACGGGGATTCTCTTATATTTGTTTGAGAGACGGGGTGCTCTCTTTGCTTGTGAGAGACGGGGCTCTCTCCGTGTTGATTGTGAGAGACGGGGAATCTCTCATTGTTTATTCGATTGATTTAGTGAATCCGAGGACAGATTCTTTTTAAGGGGGTGAGATTGTAACGCCCCAGCTTTTCAGTAATTTTAAAATGACATATGTGTTTACTAATTTGCGTGAATTAATTGGTTTTTAATGTTTTCTATAATTAAATTTTATTGTTTAATTGTTAAATAAGTGATTAATTGAAATATATGCAATATTTGAAATTGAAATTTTGTGAATAACTTGTGTGCTCCTTAATTGCGCGAAATAATTATTTATACGTGTTTTATATATTTAATTTTATTTTATATGTATTAAATGTTAATTATTTTACTTTAATAACATTAATATCAAAAATGTATTTAAATATATATATATATATATATATATATATATATATATATAAATTGTGTACGTGTGCATGTAATGCATGCATTTTAGATTTTTATAAGTTATTATGCATGCATGTATTATAATATATATATATAAATTGTGTACGTGTGCATGTAATGAATGCATTTTAGATTTTTATAAGTTATTATGCATGCATGTATTATAATATATATATATATATATATATATATATATATATATATATACGAATGCATGTATTAATTATAATATATTAAATATGAATTTGATTGCATATGATTTTAAATATTATGAATTTTATTGTTTCATTGCGTATGAGTGACATTTACATGCTTCGTTTCTATATAAATTGATACTGGAATTTCGTGCAAATTTAATATGTTGAACTTATACGTGTCTTGTATATGAATATTTGTTCGTTTCGTATTTTCGGATTCATTTGCATGTGTTTCGGATTTAATTTGAATTTTGGAATCCAAGTCGGGGGCTAACGAGCACTTAGCGCACCCTTGGTTCCGTATTTAATATCTTGAGCTCGGGAACTCGGATTCGAGTTCTGTCAATTTCGCTGAACTCGTAACGAAAATTCGAGTTTATTAAACTTGGCCTTATATTTTTCTAACATCATTTGAACCTCCGAAATTCAACCGAAAAACGAAACGGCGATGAAACTGACCTTGTTGCACTAAAATGGCCATAACTTATTCATTTGTTGACCAAATTAACCATGGTTTGATGCTATAGAACCCTAACTCAACCACCTAACCTGCTATACCATGCCCTAACCGAACCAACCCTCACAAAAACCACAAATCTCAGCCAAAGTCTCTGAAATTCCAGTCATTCCCGTAACCTAGCTTTCCTTGGAGATTTTGGAGCTCAAATCTCATCCAATCCACATCCAATCAACAAGGTAAGCTTAGGGTTGTATTATATGTTCATTCCTGATCATTTTCATCCTTTCATCCCCAGTTTTGATCATGTTTTCATGAGGTTTTAGGCTGAGTTCGAAAATAATAGGTTTGGGGCAAATATGTCGATCTTCCTCGATTCTTGATGGATTTGAATGATTCCAAGCCTCAAAATGATTGTTTTGACATCCTCTTCTCATTTATGATCATTGATTACATGGTAGTTGAAGTATTTAAGAGATATCATTTATGGTTTCTTGAGAAATTTTCATGAAATGTCACGTATGACAGCTTTTCTTGGTTGAGCTTGTTTGGAACTGATTTATAGGTTGAATTTGTGTTGTTTTGCTGCATTTTGGATAGCCTAACTTATATGAACTTGTTGGGATTAAGGGAGATCAATCATGCCCTGTTTTCGCGTGAGTTTTGCCCTGTTTTAGGCCTGTTTTGCTGCTGTTCGTTTCTGCTCTTTACCGTGCTTAGCTGCTGTCAGTTTTCAGTCTTGGTGAGGGTTGTTCATGCTATTTTGCTGCTGCATAACTTGGGTTTTGTTGCTGCCTTCTTGTTGCTCTGTTTTTCTTCAATGTTGTTGCTCTGTTTTCGTCCAAGTCTGCTGCGTATTTTGTTGCTTTGATCAGGGTCGCGCCCGCGACCTTCTTCTCCTTTAATTCAGTCGCGCCCGCGACTAATATTTAAGCTGCTCACGTATTCTGCAAAATTTGATCAAAATCCTGAATTTAATGGGTAGCGGCCGCTACCATTTCATGAAGAAAATGGGTCGCGGCCGCGACCCCTGCTTCTTCTGCTAAAATTTCCGGTTTTCCAAATGAATTAGCATGGTTGCATTCTGTTTTCTATTTCCCCAGGGTTGCATGCCTGCATGGCCACGTCCTAATAATTCCATGTTGCATGAATAAGATACTAATTTCATGTGCGTTATTAAATGCATGCATAATTATTCATATTATGGTAGATTGCATGTTTTGTACGTACTCATTACAATGCATGTTTATTTGTTACATGTTGCTATTAAATGCATGCAATACTATATTATATATATAAATAGATTGATATACATATATTATATATTGTTTAATTCATGTTTGATGATATATATATATATATATATATATATATATATATATATATTTAATAGTATTGTTTAATTTAATTAAATTTTGGAATTTAATTGTTATTTTAATTTGTGTTATATAATTTTCGAATATGACTTGAATGTTTCTCTTGACCTATTTTCTAATTGTGAACATGTTACCCTATGTGTTATGATCGTATTTGAATTCGTGGATCAATTTGATTTAAATATGAATGTTATGAACTTGAATGACTTTAAGCGCTTCATGAAAGGAATGAAATGAATGTTTATATGTCTTTGAGACATTAATAGTGCACATGAAGGTGTTCATTACATTATAGCATCTCTTATACATTCATATCATAATCATTTCATAGACGAGCGTCTTATTTGGTCATATTGAGTCTCACCTCACCTCTCTTGCACAGATTTTGAGTCCGTTGGAGACGAGGCCGGTCTGTGAGGCTCGTATGTTCTCCTTGTTGCCGTTTAAGGTGGGTTTCTCTTCTACTTAAATAAAATGACCCGTTATATCTCCCTATGTGAAAAGTTTTAAGCCAAAGTAATACGATATATATATTGAGTCTTTTATCGAGTAAATGATTGCAAACGTAAAAGCCTTATTTCTTGAACCCTACCTAATGTTTTGGCGAGAATGAATGAATGTTATGCACTGAATGGGGCCCAGGGGCTTGGTGTGAGTGGGGACCCGAGGAGGCAAGGGTTGACGGTAAACCCTCACACTAGTCCCACCAATGAACGGCGTAACCGAACCTCGTTAGGAGTTAGCGAGGAATGGACGCTGAGTGCCATCTGGGGAGTCATGTTCCCCTTTTGGTCAATGAATGGGTGGATGGGCCTTGCAAACCCGCCACCAACCCGGAGGAAGAAGGTGTAAATGTTATTGAATGCGCACGAAAGAATGATATGCATGAAAAGAAAGAAAGAAAGAAAGAATGAATGAATGAATGAATGTTAATGAATTACACGAGGAGTTGGTTGGAGATAATGCACGCCCACTCGCCGGGCCACTAATGACCTTGACCTAATGTAAATGAATCGTTATAATCCCTTTTGATGATTTCTATTCACCCAATTGGGAAATTCTTTAAAAACCTCATTTGGGATTATAGCTTGCGTGTGAATGTTTAATTACCATCATATATTATACTATGCCCTGCTTTTATACCCACCAGTCCCTTTTGGACTGAACCCGTTTGGCTTTCAGTTGTTTTGGTGCAGGTGTCAGGGGAGCTAGGCGGGATTTCGAGTCATAGGTTTCACATTCGCTTTTAGCTCTTGTTTATTGGTCTTACACTTACATATTGCACTTTTGGTCATTGTATATAAACCTTAATGGAGCGTACTGGTTGTTTTGAGCTTTGATGGCATTTGAGGGCGTATATGACTTAAAATTTGAAACTGTGATGCTCATTGCATATCTGCACGATGTATGTCTGTTTATTGCTTCCGCTTTAATGTTTTACGCTGTTTTATGGTTCAAGGGTTAGTCCCACCTAGCATAGAGTGTGTGTATGTCCCCGTTCGCCGTGGTTTGGCTCGGGTATGGATCGTCCATTTCATATTCGGGTCGGGTCTCGGTGCGGGGGATGCGACACCTTGCGCTCGGGTGTTACATCCTTAAGTGGTATCAGAGCCTCGGGTTACAAAACTCGGGTTCTCGTGTCGTGTGGGTCAGTCTAGGTCGTTCGGCATAGGAACTAAGTGATAATGTGTGCATTGCATCGATCTTGAATATGAAATTGTCTTTCTTTTAAATCTTGTTAAATTACCTGTTGCATTTTATATTTTGAATAAGTGCCATATGCATGTACTAATCGCATGCATATACTTTTGAAATGAGTTATGATTTATAGGTTGAGAAGATAATATCAAGCCACGGCAAAGTTCTCCACCAACGACGATTGATTGTAATTTCTTTCTTAAGCATGGAAGATAAAAAGGATGCACTGGCAAAGAATATGGAGAATTTGAGACGTGAAGGCTTCTTGGATGGAGCTAGAGTTCGAGGGATTGGAACCGGAATGGGAGGTTCGACTTTGGAAAACAGCGGTAGAGATATACTTGGTGAAATAGGGGTTGATCGAGGAATGGTGGTGACTTAGAAGATCGATATATGTGGTTCTACTATATAGGTTGCCTTAACGAGATTCATTGGGATCATTCAACTTAAGGAAGGGAGTGAATGAACCTTGAGGGTACTTTAACTCAGGGTTCGGATTATGGAAGAGATAGCATGGATTGTGAAGATTCAAACTAAAACACATCCGGTGGGAATTAAGCGTCTTGAGTCGTTAAATAGGGATCTCTAAATAAACCTAGTGGCTAGAATCGAGCTTGTAGAGGCCAAAATCTGGAAGAGTTTAAATTTGGGGGCTATCGATTTCGACTAAGATGGAAAACGTGTCTGGAAAGGAGTAGAGAGGGGCAAGTACCTGGGTAAATACAAATATAGGGAAGGTGGCGATATTGAGAACGAGATTTGAGTTCGTTTTTCCAAATCCAAGTGGGAATGTCATGTTGAGAAGTTGAATTGGAAGATATGGAGCAACAAATGGGAACGCTAAAGAAAGGCAAGGACCGGTTGAAGGATTATTCTCAGGGAGAGACTCTTTGCAAGGAAATCATGCGCTCAGGTATAAGTAATCGGAAAACAAGCTTAATTCGTCAATCTAAGTTCATAAAGGATAAGGACGGGAGTCTTGATCACGGTGATGGCGAGAAGTAGGGTTCAGAATTACATTAGGGTTCAATTTTGTAAGAGATTTTGGGCAATGTTGAAGAGTGATTCTCGGGGAATAAATGCAGAGACCAATTCAGTGGATGTCGAAGAAATCAGGGATCGAGAAATTTCAATTCCAGACAGTAGAAGATACGAGTGATGTAAAGAGATTCATGGGAAACTTGAAGACCGTGGGAAAGACAAGGCATGAATATCAAGTCAAAATGATCTCGTGATTAGAGGAACGAGAAAAGCTACCGCGCTAACAGCTTACTATATTGATGACAGGTTCCAAAACATTCATGGCACGTGCATCATATTTCACATCAAATTATTATTTTCCTTACTTATGTTTGTGCCCGCATTCCTATCTGATTTTGTTGCTTTATTGTCCGGCATATTTAATTGTTTCAAGTATGCCACGTACATTATCATTTTAACCCGACATGCATTCTAGTGCCTATTTGATAGGAAGTTCTTTCACCCCACTTATCGAGTATTTCTTCGATCGGGTCACATCTGAGTTAAGAAGAAAAGAAATAATGGGATGGTACGTCACAAGGAAGGTGACGTCGGGAAAATAAAGAATTTCAAGTAAGGGATATGTTAATGGAATCGAGAATTCAGAAAGAGAAGTGAGATTAGAGTTGATTGGGGGCGTTTTAAGGATAGGTTGGTGGAAAGGAAGTTTCAGAAGGAAAAATACAACCGGAGTTGGCTTTGGAGTGCCCGGATCGAACAAGAATGAAGAAAAGGGGTTTGAATATTAATAGCGGTAGAGGAGAAGTGGAAAAGCTAAGACTATGGGTTGCTATGTCATTAAAGCCCTCCCAATAAAACTTCCATCAGGAATTCCGAGGAAAGATGGTTCGATGGAGTTCGATGTACGACGATAAAAATTTTAAGGGGGTGAGCATGACCGGGAGGCAAATTCAAAAATTGAGGTCGGAGCTGAAGGACTAAAAATAACAGAAGTGTAATTAAGGAAGGTTTGGGGATTTTTTTTTATGTTGGCGGGTGGAGATGAATAAGATAACTTTATGGGATGATCAGTAAAATGAGAGCTAGATCACTGGATTCGGGCTGAAAATTTTCACGAGGAATGGGGAAGATAGATCATTGATTTGTTCTGTGTATGTAAGTCGAGTTGAAGACAAAGAAGTTATAAAGGAGCTTGGGGAAAATTCCTAAATTGAATTGTCAAAAGGAAACCGATTTAAATTAACATGGAAAAGTATATTGTCAATGAAGCTTGATTCCATGAGATGTAAAGAAAATAGCATTGGATTTAATTTCGGGATGGGTGATCTAACGGTAGACGGGGGATCAAAGCTCGGGTATTAAGAGTTGGTTTGATCGAATGAAGACTATGGAAAATGATTAAAGATCGAATAGGATTTATCATGGCTTCACCGGGTTACATTGAAGAAATGAAAGACAAGGTAAATGCTGAGCTCACTCTCGGGGCAGATCATACAGGGGATAACAAACACATAGCCCTAAACTACGTAACGACGGTGAACTGTATTTGTAGCATCATGATACATGCATTCATGCAAGTTTAATTCAAATAATTTCTAGGTTATATACTTTGATTTCTTATCTTGTCCAATTTGATTGGAGTATTTGATAGATAATGTGAGCGATATTTGTTACTTGCTTCGAGTGCCTTATGTGATTTTAATTATGATCTTGCGTGAGTCGCTTGGGAGTAGTGGAAACTTCCTTGCTTTATTTTTGTTTGTTTATTTTGTTTGAGAGACGGGGTGCTCTCGTTGTGTGTAAGAGACGGGGATTCTCTTATATTTGTTTGAGAGAAGGGGTGCTCTCTTTGCTTGTGAGAGACGGGGCTCTCTCCGTGTTGATTGTGAGAGACGAGGAATCTCTCATTGTTTATTCGATCGATTTAGTGAATCCGAGGACAGATTCTTTTTAAGGGGGTGAGATTGTAACGTCCCAGCTTTTCAGTAATTTTAAAATGACATATGTGTTTACTAATTTGCGTGAATTAATTGGTTTTTAATGTTTTCTATAATTAAATTTCATTGTTTAATTGTTAAATAAGTGATTAATTGAAATATATGCAATATTTGAATTTGAAATTTTGTGAATAACTTGTGTGCTCCTTAATTGCGCGAAATAATTATTTATACGTGTTTTATATATTTAATTTTATTTTATATGTATTAAATGTTAATTATTTTACT
The DNA here is from genome assembly GCA_037501455.1 of Lantana camara. Classification (NCBI taxonomy): domain Eukaryota; kingdom Viridiplantae; phylum Streptophyta; class Magnoliopsida; order Lamiales; family Verbenaceae; genus Lantana; species Lantana camara. Next base: position 91,227,893 of record CM074857.1, on the reverse strand, counting down.
TTAATAACATTAATATCAAAAATGTATTTAAATGTATATATATATATATATATATATATATATATATATATATATATATATATAAATTGTGTACGTGTGCATGTAATGCATGCATTTTAGATTTTTATAAGTTATTATGCATGCATGTATTATAATATATATATATATATATATATATATATATATATATATATATATATATATATATATATATATACACGAATGCATGTATTAATTATAATATATTAAATATGAATTTGATTGCATATGATTTTAAATATTATGAATTTTATTGTTTCATTGCGTATGAGTGACATTTACATGCTTTGTTTCTATATAAATTGATACTGGAATTTCGTGCAAATTTAATATGTTGAACTTATACGTGTCTTGTATATGAATATTTGTTCGTTTCGTATTTTCGGATTCATTTGCATGTGTTTCGGATTTAATTTGAATTTTGGAATCCAAGTCGGGGGCTAACGAGCACTTAGCGCACCCTTGGTTCCGTATTTAATATCTTGAGCTCGGGAACTCGGATTCGAGTTCTGTCACCTTCGCTGAACTCGTAACGAAAATTCGAGTTTATTAAACTTGGCCTTATATTTTTTTAACGTCATTTGAACCTCCGAAATTCAACCGAAAAACGAAACGGTGATCAAACTGACCTTGTTGCACTAAAATGGCCATAACTTATTCATTTGTTGACCAAATTAACCATGGTTTGATGCTATAGAACCCTAACTCAACCACCTAACCTGCTATACCATGCCCTAACCGAACCAACCCTCACAAAAACCACAAATCTCAGCCAAAGTCTCTGAAATTCCAGTCATTCCCGTAACCTAGCTTTCCTTGGAGATTTTGGAGCTCAAATCTCATCCAATCCACATCCAATCAACAAGGTAAGCTTAGGGTTGTATTATATGTTCATTCCTGATCATTTGCATCCTTTCATCCCCAGTTTTGATCATGTTTTCATGAGGTTTTAGGCTGAGTTCGAAAATAATAGGTTTGGGGCAAATATGTCGATCTTCCTCGATTCTTGATGGATTTGAATGATTCCAAGCCTCAAAATGATTGTTTTGACATCCTCTTCTCATTTATGATCATTGATTACATGGTAGTTGAAGTATTTAAGAGATATCATTTATGGTTTCTTGAGAAATTTTCATGAAATGTCACGTATGACAGCTTTTCTTGGTTGAGCTTGTTTGGAACTGATTTATAGGTTGAATTTGTGTTGTTTTGCTGCATTTTGGATAGCCTAACTTATATGAACTTGTTGGGATTAAGGGAGATCAATCATGCCCTGTTTTCGCGTGAGTTTTGCCCTGTTTTAGGCCTGTTTTGCTGCTGTTCGTTTCTGCTCTTTACCGTGCTTAGCTGCTGTCAGTTTTCAGTCTTGGTGAGGGTTGTTCATGCTATTTTGCTGCTGCATAACTTGGGTTTTGTTGCTGCCTTCTTGTTGCTCTGTTTTTCTTCAATGTTGTTGCTCTGTTTTCGTCCAAGTCTGCTGCGTATTTTGTTGCTTTGATCAGGGTCGCGCCCGCGACCTTCTTCTCCTTTAATTCAGTCGCGCCCGCGACTAATATTTAAGCTGCTCACGTATTCTGCAAAATTTGATCAAAATCCTGAATTTAATGGGTAGCGGCCGCTACCATTTCATGAAGAAAATGGGTCGCGGCCGCGACCCCTGCTTCTTCTGCTAAAATTTCCGGTTTTCCAAATGAATTAGCATGGTTGCATTCTGTTTTCTATTTCCCCAGGGTTGCATGCCTGCATGGCCACGTCCTAATAATTCCATGTTGCATGAATAAGATACTAATTTCATGTGCGTTATTAAATGCATGCATAATTATTCATATTATGGTAGATTGCATGTTTTGTACGTACTCATTACAATGCATGTTTATTTGTTACATGTTGCTATTAAATGCATGCAATACTATATTATATATATAAATAGATTGATATACATATATTATATATTGTTTAATTCATGTTTGATGATATATATATATATATATATATATATATATATATATATATATTTAATAGTATTGTTTAATTTAATTAAATTTTGGAATTTAATTGTTATTTTAATTTGTGTTATATAATTTTCGAATATGACTTGAATGTTTCTCTTGACCTATTTTCTAATTGTGAACATGTTACCCTATGTGTTATGATCGTATTTGAATTCGTGGATCAATTTGATTTAAATATGAATGTTATGAACTTGAATGACTTTAAGCGCTTCATGAAAGGAATGAAATGAATGTTTATATGTCTTTGAGACATTAATAGTGCACATGAAGGTGTTCATTACATTATAGCATCTCTTATACATTCATATCATAATCATTTCATAGCCGAGCGTCTTATTTGGTCATATTGAGTCTCACCTCACCTCTCTTGCACAGATTTTGAGTCCGTTGGAGACGAGGCCGGTCTGTGAGGCTCGTATGTTCTCCTTGTTGCCGTTTAAGGTGGGTTTCTCTTCTACTTAAATAAAATGACCCGATATATCTCCCTATGTGAAAAGTTTTAAGCCAAAGTAATACGATATATATATTAAGTCTTTTATCGAGTAAATGATTGCAAACGTAAAAGCTTTATTTCTTGAACCCTACCTAATGTTTTGGCGAGAATGAATGAATGTTATGCACTGAATGGGGCCCAGGGGCTTGGTGTGAGTGGGGACCCGAGGAGGCAAGGGCTGACGGTAAACCCTCACACTAGTCCCACCAATGAACGGCGTAACCGGACCTCGTTAGGAGTTAGCGAGGAATGGACGCTGAGTGCCATCTGGGGAGTCATGTTCCCCTTTTGGTCAATGAATGGGTGGATGGGCCTTGCAAACCCGCCACCAACCCGGAGGAAGAAGGTGTAAATGTTATTGAATACGCACGAAAGAATGATATGCATGAAAAGAAAGAAAGAAAGAAAGAATGAATGAATGAATGAATGTTAATGAATTACACGAGGAGTTGGTTGGAGATAATGCACGCCCACTCGCCGGGCCACTAATGACCTTGACCTATTGTAAATGAATCGTTATAATCCCTTTTGATGATTTCTATTCACCCAATTGGGAAATTCTTTAAAAACCTCATTTGGGATTATAGCTTGCGTGTGAATGTTTAATTACCGTCATATATTATACTATGCCCTGCTTTTATACCCACCAGTCCCTTTTGGACTGAACCCGTTTGGCTTTCAGTTGTTTTGGTGCAGGTGTCAGGGGAGCTAGGCGGGATTTCGAGTCATAGGTTTCACATTCGCTTTTAGCTCTTGTTTATTGGTCTTACACTTACATATTGCACTTTTGGTCATTGTATATAAACCTTAATGGAGCGTACTGGTTGTTTTGAGCTTTGATGGCATTTGAGGGCGTATATGACTTAAAATTTGAAACTGTGATGCTCATTGCATATCTGCACGATGTATGTCTGTTTATTGCTTCCGCTTTAATGTTTTACGCTGTTTTATGGTTCAAGGGTTAGTCCCGCCTAGCATAGAGTGTGTGTATGTCCCCGTTCGCCGTGGTTTGGCTCGGGTATGGATCGTCCATTTCATATTCGGGTCGGGTCTCGGTGCGGGGGATGCGACACCTTGCGCTCGGGTGTTACATCCTTAAGTGGTATCAGAGCCTCGGGTTACAAAACTCGGGTTCTCGTGTCGTGTGGGTCAGTCTAGGTCGTTCGGCATAGGAACTAAGTGATAATGTGTGCATTGCATCGATCTTGAACATGAAATTGTCTTTCTTTTAAATCTTGTTAAATTACCTGTTGCATTTTATATTGGATCCGTGCCTTTCGTGTTGAATAAGTGCCATATGCATGTACTAATCGCATGCATATACTTTTGAAATGAGTTATGATTTATAGGTTGAGAAGATAATATCAAGCCACGGCAAAGTTCTCCACCAACGACGATTGATTGTAAGTTCTTTCTTAAGCATGGAAGATAAAAAGGATGCACTGGCAAAGAATATGGAGAATTTGAGACGTGAAGGCTTCTTGGATGGAGCTAGAGTTCGAGGGATTGGAACCGGAATGGGAGGTTCGACTTTGGAAAACAGCGGTAGAGATATACTTGGTGAAATAGGGGTTGATCGAGGAATGGTGGTGACTTAGAAGATCGATATATGTGGTTCTACTATATAGGTTGCCTTAACGAGATTCATTGGGATCATTCAACTTAAGGAAGGGAGTGAATGAACCTTGAGGGTACTTTAACTCAGGGTTCGGATTATGGAAGAGATAGCATGGATTGTGAAGATTCAAACTAAAACACATCCGGTGGGAATTAAGCATCTTGAGTCGTTAAATAGGGATCTCTAAATAAACCTAATGGCTAGAATCGAGCTTGTAGAGGCCAAAATCTGGAAGAGTTTAAATTTGGGGGCTATCGATTTCGACTAAGATGGAAAACGTGTCTGGAAAGGAGTAGAGAGGGGCAAGTACCTGGGTAAATACAAATATAGGGAAGGTGGCGATATTGAGAACGGGATTTGAGTTCGTTTTTCCAAATCCAAGTGGGAATGTCATGTTGAGAAGTTGAATTGGAAGATATGGAGCAACAAATGGGAACGCTAAAGAAAGGCAAGGACCGGTTGAAGGATTATTCTCAGGGAGAGACTCTTTGCAAGGAAATCATGCGCTCAGGTATAAGTAATCGGAAAACAAGCTTAATTCGTCAATCTAAGTTCATAAAGGATAAGGACGGGAGTCTTGATCACGGTGATGGCGAGAAGTAGGGTTCAGAATTACATTAGGGTTCAATTTTGTAAGAGATTTTGGGCAATGTTGAAGAGTGATTCTCGGGGAATAAATGCAGAGACCAATTCAGTGGATGTCGAAGAAATCAGGGATCGAGAAATTTCAATTCCAGACAGTAGAAGATACGAGTGATGTAAAGAGATTAATGGGAAACTTGAAGACCGTGGGAAAGACAAGGCATGAATATCAAGTCAAAATGATCTCGTGATTAGAGGAACGAGAAAAGCTACCGCGCTAACAGCTTACTATATTGATGACAGGTTCCAAAACATTCATGGCACGTGCATCATATTTCACATCAAATTATTATTTTCCTTACTTATGTTTGTGCCCGCATTCCTGTCTGATTTTGTTGCTTTATTGTCCGGCATATTTAATTGTTTCAAGTATGCCACGTACATTATCATTTTAACCCGACATGCATTCTAGTGCCTATTTGATAGGAAGTTCTTTCACCCCACTTATCGAGTATTTCTTCGATCGGGTCACATCTGAGTTAAGAAGAAAAGAAATAATGGGATGGTACGTCACAAGGAAGGTGATGTCGGGAAAATAAAGAATTTCAAGTAAGGGATAGGTTAATGGAATCGAGAATTCAGAAAGAGAAGTGAGATTAGAGTTGATTGGGGGCGTTTTAAGGATAGGTTGGTGGAAAGGAAGTTTCAGAAGGAAAAATACAACCGGAGTTGGCTTTGGAGTGCCCGGATCGAACAAGAATGAAAAAAAGGGGTTTGAATATTAATAGCGGTAGAGGAGAAGTGGAAAAGCTAAGACTATGGGTTGCTATGTCATTAAAGCCCTCCCAATAAAACTTCCATCAGGAATTCCGAGGAAAGATGGTTCGATGGAGTTCGATGTACGACGATAAAAATTTTAAGGGGGTGAGCATGACCGGGAGGCAAATTCAAAAATTGAGGTCGGAGCTGAAGGACTAAAAATAACAGAAGTGTAATTAAGGAAGGTTTGGGGATTTTTTTTTATGTTGGCGGGTGGAGATGAATAAGATAACTTTATGGGATGATAAGTAAAATGAGAGCTAGATCACTGGATTCGGGCTGAAAATTTTCACGAGGAATGGGGAAGATAGATCATTGATTTGTTCTGTGTATGTAAGTCGAGTTGAAGACAAAGGAGTTATAAAGGAGCTTGGGGAAAATTCCTAAATTGAATTGTCAAAAGGAAACCGATTTAAATTAACATGGAAAAGTATATTGTCAATGAAGCTTGATTCCATGAGATGTAAAGAAAATGGCATTGGATTTAATTTCGGGATGGGTGATCTAACGGTAGACGGGGGATCAAAGCTCGGGTATTAAGAGTTGGTTTGATCGAATGAAGACTATGGGAAATGATTAAAGATCGAATAGGATTTATCATGGCTTCACCGGGTTACATTGAAGAAATGAAAGACAAGGTAAATGCTGAGCTCACTCTCGGGGCAGATCATACAGGGGATAACAAACACATAGCCCTAAACTACGTAACGACGGTGAACTGTATTTGTAGCATCATGATACATGCATTCATGCAAGTTTAATTCAAATAATTTCTAGGTTATGTACTTTGATTTCTTATCTTGTCCAATTTGATTGGAGTATTGGATAGATAATGTGAGCGATATTTGTTACTTGCTTCGAGTGCCTTATGTGATTTTAATTATGATCTTGCGTGAGTTGCTTGGGAGTAGTGGAAACTTCCTTGCTTTATTTTTGTTTGTTTATTTTGTTTGAGAGACGGGGTGCTCTCGTTGTGTGTAAGAGACGGGGATTCTCTTATATTTGTTTGAGAGACGGGGTGCTCTCTTTGCTTGTGAGAGACGGGGCTCTCTCCGTGTTGATTGTGAGAGACGGGGAATCTCTCATTGTTTATTCGATCGATTTAGTGAATCCGAGGACAGATTCTTTTTAAGGGGGTGAGATTGTAACGCCCCAGCTTTTCAGTAATTTTAAAATGACATATGTGTTTACTAATTTGCGTGAATTAATTGGTTTTTAATGTTTTCTATAATTAAATTTCATTGTTTAATTGTTAAATAAGTGATTAATTGAAATATATGCAATATTTGAATTTGAAATTTTGTGAATAACTTGTGTGCTCCTTAATTGCGCGAAATAATTATTTATACGTGTTTTATATATTTAATTTTATTTTATATGTATTAAATGTTAATTATTTTACTTTAATAACATTAATATCAAAAATGTATTTAAATGTATATATATATATATATATATATATATATATATATAAATTGTGTACGTGTGCATGTAATGCATGCATTTTAGATTTTTATAAGTTATTATGCATGCATGTATTATAATATATATATATATATATGTATATATATATATATACACGAATGCATGTATTAATTATAATATATTAAATATGAATTTGATTGCATATGATTTTAAATATTATGAATTTTATTGTTTCATTGCGTATGAGTGACATTTACATGCTTTGTTTCTATATAAATTGATACTGGAATTTCGTGCAAATTTAATATGTTGAACTTATACGTGTCTTGTATATGAATATTTGTTCGTTTCGTATTTTCGGATTCATTTGCATGTGTTTCGGATTTAATTTGAATTTTGGAATCCAAGTCGGGGGCTAACGAGCACTTAGCGCACCCTTGGTTCCGTATTTAATATCTTGAGCTCGGGAACTCGGATTCGAGTTCTGTCACCTTCGCTGAACTCGTAACGAAAATTCAAGTTTATTAAACTTGGCCTTATATTTTTTTAACGTCATTTGGACCTCCGAAATTCAACCTAAAAACGAAACGGCGATGAAACTGACCTTGTTGCACTAAAATGGCCATAACTTATTCATTTGTTGACCAAATTAACCATGGTTTGATGCTATAGAACCCTAACTCAACCACCTAACCTGCTATACCATGCCCTAACCGAACCAACCCTCACACAAACCACAAATCTCAGCCAAAGTCTCTGAAATTCCAGTCATTCCCGTAACATAGCTTTCCTTGGAGATTTTGGAGCTCAAATCTCATCCAATCCACATCCAATCAACAAGGTAAGCTTAGGGTTGTATTATATGTTCATTCCTGATCATTTTCATCCTTTCATCCCCAGTTTTGATCATGTTTTCATGAGGTTTTAGGCTGAGTTCGAAAATAATAGGTTTGGGGCAAATATGTCGATCTTCCTCGATTCTTGATGGATTTGAATGATTCCAAGCCTGAAAATGATTGTTTTGACATCCTATTCTCATTTATGATCATTGATTACATGGTAGTTGAAGTATTTAAGAGATATCATTTATGGTTTCTTGAGAAATTTTTATGAAATGTCACGTATGACAGCTTTTCTTGGTTGAGCTTGTTTGGAACTGATTTATAGGTTGAATTTGTGTTGTTTTGCTGCATTTTGGATAGCCTAACTTATATGAACTTGTTGGGATTAAGGGAGATCAATCATGCCCTGTTTTCGCGTGAGTTTTGCCCTGTTTTTGGCCTGTTTTGCTGCTGTTCGTTTCTGCTCTTTACCGTGCTTAGCTGCTGTCAGTTTTCAGTCTTGGTGAGGGTTGTTCATGCTATTTTGCTGCTGCATAACTTGGGTTTTGTTGCTGCCTTCTTGTTGCTCTGTTTTTCTTCAATGTTGTTGCTCTGTTTTCGTCCAAGTCTGCTGCGTATTTTGTTGCTTTGATCAGGGTCGCGCCCGCGACCTTCTTCTCCTTTAATTCAGTCGCGCCCGCGACTAATATTTAAGCTGCTCACGTATTCTGCAAAATTTGATCAAAACCCTGAATTTAATGGGTAGCGGCCGCGACCCCTGCTTCTTCTGCTAAAATTTCCGGTTTTCCAAATGAATTAGCATGGTTGCATTCTGTTTTCTATTTCCCCAGGGTTGCATGCCTGCATGGCCACGTCCTTATAATTCCATGTTGCATGAATAAGATACTAATTTCATGTGCGTTATTAAATGCATGCATAATTATTCATATTATGGTAGATTGCATGTTTTGTACGTACTCATTACAATGCATGTTTATTTGTTACATGTTGCTATTAAATGCATGCAATACTATATTATATATATAAATAGATTGATATACATATATTATATATTGTTTAATTCATGTTTGATGATATATATATATATATATATATATATATATATATATATTTAATAGTATTGTTTAATTTAATTAAATTTTGGAATTTAATTGTTATTTTAATTTGTGTTATATAATTTTCGAATATGACTTGAATGTTTATCTTGACCTATTTTCTAATTGTGAACATGTTACCCTATGTGTTATGATCGTATTTGAATTCGTGGATCAATTTGATTTAAATATGAATGTTATGAACTTGAATGACTTTAAGCGCTTCATGAAAGGAATGAAATGAATGTTTATATGTCTTTGAGACATTAATAGTGCACATGAACATGTTCATTACATTATAGCATCTCTTATACATTCATATCATAATCATTTCATAGCCGAGCGTCTTATTTGGTCATATTGAGTCTCACCTCACCTCTCTTGCACAGATTTTGAGTCCGTTGGAGACGAGGCCGGCCTGTGAGGCTCGTATGTTCTCCTTGTTGCCGTTTAAGGTGGGTTTCTCTTCTACTTAAATAAAATGACCCGATATATCTCCCTATGTGAAAAGTTTTAGCCAAAGTAATACGATATATATATTGAGTCTTTTATCGAGTAAATGATTGCAAACGTAAAAGCCTTATTTCTTGAACCCTACCTAATGTTTTGGCGAGAATGAATGAATGTTATGCACTGAATGGGGCCCAGGGGCTTGGTGTGAGTGGGGACCCGAGGAGGCAAGGGCTGACGGTAAACCCTCACACTAGTCCCACCAATGAACGGCGTAACCGGACCTCGTTAGGAGTTAGCGAGGAATGGACGCTGAGTGCCATCTGGGGAGTCATGTTCCCCTTTTGGTCAATGAATGGGTGGATGGGCCTTGCAAACCCGCCACCAACCCGGAGGAAGAAGGTGTAAATGTTATTGAATGCGCACGAAAGAATGATATGCATGAAAAGAAAGAAAGAAAGAATGAATGAATGAATGAATGAATGTTAATGAATTACACGAGGAGTTGGTTGGAGATAATGCACGCCCACTCGCCGGGCCACTAATGACCTTGACCTAATGTAAATGAATCGTTATAATCCCTTTTGATGATTTCTATTCACCCAATTGGGAAATTCTTTAAAAACCTCATTTGGGATTATAGCTTGCGTGTGAATGTTTAATTACCGTCATATATTATACTATGCCCTGCTTTTATACCCACCAGTCCCTTTTGGACTGAACCCGTTTGGCTTTCAGTTGTTTTGGTGCAGGTGTCAGGGGAGCTAGGCGGGATTTCGAGTCATAGGTTTCACATTCGCTTTTAGCTCTTGTTTATTGGTCTTACACTTACATATTGCACTTTTGGTCATTGTATATAAACCTTAATGGAGCGTACTGGTTGTTTTGAGCTTTGATGGCATTTGAGGGCGTATATGACTTAAAATTTGAAACTGTGATGCTCATTGCATATCTGCACGATGTATGTCCGTTTATTGCTTCCGCTTTAATGTTTTACGCTGTTTTATGGTTCAAGGGTTAGTCCCGCCTAGCATAGAGTGTGTGTATGTCCCCGTTCGCCGTGGTTTGGCTCGGGTATGGATCGTCCATTTCATATTCGGGTCGGGTCTCGGTGCGGGGGATGCGACACCTTGCGCTCGGGTGTTACATGTGGTTTCACACGTGTGGAACCCTCTAGGCCCGATTAACTCGTTTAATCATTTTCAAGCCTCAACTCATGTAACCAAGTTGTTGTGTGTGACCCTCTAGGTTCTCAATTCAATTAGCAGTGACCCTAATTAATTAATTCACTAATTAATTAATCAGTCCACAGATTAAACGACCATAGTCTAGCAACAGGTGTTTAACCCCTAGCTGAATTGGAATGTTCAGATTTGACAGAACCTTTAAGTCATTGATTCATGTGAGATACAATCCTCCTACTTACTATCTCTCAACCGAGATCTAGGGTAAGGGAATAATCAGAACCCTAATAATCCGGTCTTAAAGCTAAGTGCATTTCATATCCATTTGATCTCAATCCAAGAAACCCTTTTCTTGATGTCTTGATCTACTGCCTTGGCCAAGGACTCCATATGACATATGAATGACTTACACAATAAGAGATCACCTTGCAAATGCAAGTGTAGGTCCTTTCTTGATTCTCATTCACTTTCACGAATCACTTGTGCAGCCCCAGCATAAGCCTTGAATCAGTTGTCTAAGGCGACACCCTTTAAAGCTTATACCTAAGACTACAGAGTTAACTCATAAAGTGACAAGGAACCTCAAGTCTTAAGGATCAATTAATCACATCAATGACTCGTGAGATATTTCCTAATCTGGAAGTTTCTATTTCCTGAAATAGAAACTTCCTATAAATAGAAACTTCCTTTCCTATTTAGGAATGTTCTCACACGGGGCACCTCAGTGAACTTACTTATTGAAGTAAGCACCCTCATGTATCACGCACGTATCAACTATACACTTTGCACCTCCATGAAACAAGGTGGTCCTTCTTAAGGGCGTGATCCCACAAGCAAGCCTTAGAGGAGTCAGGTTGACACTCCCACTTTCGGTAGGACTCATCAGCTTGGAGTATTTTACTAATCATGACTTATGTGATATAGGGCTCGTTTCATGAACCATTTCACCTAAATGGTAGAGGCCTAAAGTCATCAGGATTAGGGGAGTTCTTTTACATGCACAGATAAAGTAAACGCATACCAAACAAGAGCATATAAAGAAGTGTTGCCTCAATTCGTTATTTAATTCAAAGATTGTCTGTGATTACAATAAGGAAAAGCACAAAGCGGATATACAATCGGCTTTCTAGGGCACTATTCCTAACAAAAACTCCTTGACGAGGTCCGTTTCGCCGTAGTTTGGTTGGGACTAGTACATGGGATCCCCGTCAGCCCTTGCTTCCTCGGTTAGCCACATGTACTAAGTCCCGGGGCTCGTGCAATCATAATCATGTCTCACCAAAACATAAGGTAGGGTTTAGTAATTAAAAAGGGTCATACATTTGAAATCATTTACCCGAAATGACTCGATTTATATATATATACTAATTTGGCTTAAATCTTGCACATAAGGAATATATAAGGTTGTTGTAGCTATTAGAAGAAAAACCCACCTTTACAAGCAAAAGAAAGGCACAAACGTCTCAATGCTCGTCCTCGTCTCCGACCAAACCCGAATCTGTGCAAAAGAAAAGGTATGAGACTCAAGGACCATATATGACGCTCGGCAATGAAGTGAATATGACATGAATGCATAAAAGATTGTATTATATCATGAAAATGTTCATGTGCACTATTAAGGAATTTAAGACATATAATCAATCCATTTGTTCATTCATTTTATTCAAATTCAAAAATTCATATCAATTAATCTAAGAATTTAGTTAATATCATATCACATAATATTCATATTTACAATTAGAAATAAGATAAATGAAACATTCAGTCAATAATCGATAAATTAAATACGTGAATTAGAATTCAATTAAATTCTAAAATTGAATTAAATCAAATAATATTTAAAATATAATATATATATGCATGTATATACATATATATATATATATATATATATATTATACATGCATGCAAGTAATGTTACAAGCCATGCAAACACACACAAATAATATATATATATATGTAATATACACAACACACATGCAGCATGACCCACCCACACAATATATATATATATACAGTAACACCCATACATGCATCTCTACCCAAAACAACAGCCTTGCCTGCATAAAAACTCACACACACACCCCTGCACAACGAAGAACAGCAGCAACACATTCAAGCTCTTAACCAAAGCTGCACAAAACGCACACACAGACTTGGAATCAAAGAAGAACAGCAGCAGCACTGAACAACAGTCACACACTCGCAGTAACACAAGGAAAGAAGAAGAGAGAGGAAAGAAACAGAAGAAGAAAAGGAAAAAGGAACAGAGGGACTGTAGTGGCTACCCGCCCGGGTAGCCAATCCCTCACAAAACTCCCCGGCCGGGTAGGAGTTACAGAAGGTTTCGGTAATAGAAGTACCCGGCCGGGTACTCTACAAGAAGAAACTCTCCCCGCCCGGGGAGAGGTTACAGAAGCAGCAACAGCAGGCGGCAAATGAAAACAGGGGAAGGGAATTGGAGTTACAATCCAGGCCAAAACTCACTCACAACTAACAACCAAGGCAAGCTAACATATAAGGGACATAAATGGAAAAAATGATCAACAACCAAGCCTGAAAATAACCTCACAACACGCAGCAAAACTGGGAAGGAAAAGGCAGCAACTCCAGCGGGAAAAACAGGGGAAGAAGAAGAAGAAAATAGAGCAAGCCAAAACATGACCAAACAACCATTAACACAGCTGCAAATAAGCTAAAAATGAACAACATTTAACACCAAAACTTGTTCCAAAAGCTGGCAGCAAACCTGTACGTGAAGGGAGGGAAGATCAGTTCAAAAATTCATTCAATACATGAACATTCCATTAATGATATCTCACCAACCTCTTGACCATCAATTAATACAAGCCTACTCTGTCATAAATGGAGTATAAGAATCATATATATATCATCAAACAAGTCAGAGATCAAGAGAATTCAAGAAATCATCCAAATGCTTCAAAACCTAACTATTCAATCAAATATCCCAAAACCATATGAAATCTGAATCAAAATTAGGGATGAAAGGATGAAAATAACCATAGATGCATGTACAACATAATCCTAACTCATCTTGTTGATTGGATGAGAGTTGATTGAGATTTGAGCTCCAAAACCTCAAGGATTGCACTGTTACGGGAAGAACTGGGCTGCTGAAGCTTTGGCTGAACTTTCTGGTTTGTGGGAGGATATGCTCGGTTAGGGGTGGTTATGGGATGATAGAGGATTGAACTAGGGTTAAAAGGCCACCAACCATAGTTAATTTGGTTAAGATTTGATCAAGTTATGGCCAATATAGTGAAAGATGGTCATATTGATGCCGTTTTGTTTTTCAGTTGGATTTCGGAGGTTCAAATGATTTTGGAAAAATATAAGGCTTAGTTTATTAAACTCGAATCTTTGATACGAGTTCAACGAAGTTGACGGAACTCGAATCCGAGTTCCCGAGCTCAAGATATCACGTACGGAACCAAGGGTGCGCTAATTGCTCATTAGCCCCCGATTTGGTTCCACGAATCAAATTAAATTCGTTAACATATCAAATGAATTTGAAACCATAAACCGAGCATATAGACATGTTCATAATACACATATTTACGACATACTACAGTTTCACGGCATTTCGATAGCATTTCATATAAGAACGATGCACAAATTAAACAACCATGCACATTTTCATGCAATTCATGCACATATTCATTAAAATTCATGCATAACATAACACTTAATTAGCATTAATCATTAAATTAATAATAAAAAAAAGAAATATATATATATATATATTTAAATTAACGAAATATTCTAAAATAATATTAAATTAAAATATAATATAATATAATATAATATAATATAATAAAATAATAACAATTTATAATAAAATTAAATATAAAACACGTAAAAACTATTAATTCGCGCAAATTTGTAAACACATACGTCATACCTTTACGTCTGAAAAGTCGGTGCGTTACAAACCCCATCCTTCCCCCCTCTTGGCCTTTGAGCTTACGTTTGTTTCATCCTTTCAGCTAGGGAAAACACTAGAGTTCTCCTCACCATATAAATATCTTGGGTGATTGGGAGTCCTAATCGGCCGACCAGCACATAGCTCGGATTTTGACACCATCAAAATTGGATAGAGAAAATAATAACGGAGCATCCATCAACATTAACGTTAAGAGTTTTCCCAACATTACTTTTCTATTACTTGGACACTTGGCAAAATATTGTTGGTGTAGCAGGGAAAATAGTAGGAAATCCCAAGCGGTATTGAATTTGAAATATTTCTATTGTAACCAGGGGGCGGTGGCCCCCATCCCTTTGATATGGGTTGCCATTACCACTATTTGGGCCATTATTTAGATCTTTATCATTGGAAAAGAATGAGACCAAGTATTAGGTAAACCCACTAAAATCACTTTTATTTTGAAGTATTATAGCCCACTTATGTTTGACCCAAGCATGCGCGGTTTCTGTGTCTCCATGAATATATCATTTTTAGCAAGGCGCATCAAATCGTAATGGACATTCAAGGGGGGAATGTATAAATAATGGATATTCTGAATACCCATTGATTGTGTAATTGATTAATTTATGGGATTGATATCCATGATTAAGTTTAATTGATTAGTCAACCTTTCCTTTTCTCTTGTATTTTAGTACTTATAAATTGAGACTTATTGATTATTGTATACACAGTCAAGAATTAATAAAATCTCTCTCTTCTCGCTCTATTGTTTTAGCCTTATTCTGTTACTGTTTTTGCTTTTAATCAATAGTTTCATAACACGGAGTACTTGCACCCACGGAGTCCATCTCCAACCTATAAAAACCTCGCTCCATGACCATCAAAGGTAAGCTTTCCCGACACATAAAAACTCTTCCTGTCCTCTTGCGACCCAGAGTTTTTGCTGACTTGAACGTCGGAGTGCCAAAACAGGTCTAACCCCATCCTTCCCCGTCTTGGCCTTTGAGCTTACGTTTGTTTCATCCTTTCAGCTAGGGAAAGCACCAGAGCTCTCCTCACCATATAAATATCTTAGGTGATTGGGAGTCCTAATCAGCCGGCCAGCACATAGCCCGGATTTTGACACCATCATCTTGGCACCGTCTGTGGGAAACTCTGAACAAAAGCCTTGCCATCAATACCGCTACCCTATAACTTTCCTCTCTCTTGAAATTAAACATATCAGAGGAATGGATAATTTTTTAGTAGATTTCCTCTCTCGAAATGTTGAATTTGGTCTTGATTAAAGGCGAGTTTATGCGTACACATATACCTAGTCCATCTCAAACGATAGATGGTAAATACATTATCAAATCCATTAAAGGGTGATGATTTCCCAAAAATCATATTAAAACGAGTATATGCGTATACATATACCTAGTCCATCTCAAACGACAGATGGTAAAGACTATAACAAATCCGTTGAAGGGTGGTGATTTCCCAAAAATCACTTCAAGGCTAATAAAGTTTTAATTTATCTTCATTTTGCAGGATGAAGGATAAACAGGAACTAGCCGAAATAAAGATAAAAGTTGATACATTAAGAGTAATCTCTCTTGATATAAATGAAGCACTAAATATCTTTGAAGACTCCATACAAGATAGTCTCAAGGTTTTATTCGATCTTGTCATAGAAAATGCAAAAAGAATGGATAATTTATATAAACGAATTGAAAAATTAGAGAATGATAAAGAAAAGGCAGAATGTTCAGGCAGTAAAATGCCAGAGATGTCAGTGAAAATAGAGGAAGAAAATAAGAAAAAAGAGATAAAAGTCGAGGAAGAGAAAAAGACATCCTCTACAAGAACAATAAAAATCAAACCACTTCAAAAATCTGGTTCTTTCAAAACTGTTCAAATAAAGCGTGAATATATACCAAAACATTCCTATGATAAAGAATACAAGCGAATGTTTGATCTGGCACATAACTATCCAGATTGTGATGAAATCTTTTACTCAAGTGGAAACACAATATACCCAAGGTTAATTGCAATCAATGGGGCTGATCCAAACTAGGTTCTAAAACTTGCAGAATTTGGTTTTCTTGATTTAATATATCTGAGCAAAGAACAGAAGGAAATAAGTGGATTTGAGGATACATTCAAGTCCAAGGTTTCCCAATTTGCTAAAGGAAGACAATGCGTCTTCAAATTCTACACCATATCTCCAGAATTGGATGGAAATAGATGGTATGAGTCGCTTCATATTGTCTCAATAAATCCATTATACAGCAACATCAGTTTAGAAGTTGGAAGGAAAAGCTTCAAGGCTACAATATACTCCCCAGAATGGGTTGCTACAAGAAGAGCTCTAGGGATAAAAACAATACAGAGTATCGCAGAGAATCTTCTGAATAAAGGTTTTCAAACCATTTGTGCCGCTGGTAACTGGATTTTGGTTACTAAAGGCTCTGTAAATGATCCAAGATCTGGATTACTAGAGGAATACTACAGGTGCCTTGTTACCCATAGAACTATTTGCTCCACTGCTACAAGACAAGAGGCATGCAAATTAATTGGGTGCCATACAGACATACGGATGTGACCACATAAAGAGAAAAGTTCAATAGAGAGACGTAAGCAATGACGTCTGTAACCAATAGAGAGACGTAAGCAATGACGTCTGCAAACTGTCGGCAGGATCTCAGCCATTGAAGAAAAAAGATAGATCTAATGAATACAAATGAAAATTAGGATTTCCTTATCTGAAGGAATCTTATCTCTTTACGCGTTTTAGAGTTCTATAAATAGATAGAGTATGTAATAGAGTCTAGAGAAGATCATTGAAAAACAGAGAGTGAAAAGTGAGAAAAAGTGTCTGTAAGAATTGTAATTCGAGTGTTTGTCTTTGTACTGAGTACGGAAAAATAAACCCTTAAAGGGGAAATAAAATCCTTTCTTTCATAAATCACGAGTCTTATTTTGTTTTGAACTTATTACATCTCTTTACTCCTTTTTATCTTTTCCAAAAAAGATATCTGGTTCCAATAAGCCGTAGTGAATTTTCCGTTGGAGATCGAAGCTTGTTTCCGTTGATGTCCATATAGGCAGGAGGCCGTCAGGACTGTTGGAATGTTGAGCTGATCAAGGAAGAAGAAGATGAGTCTTAGAATAATCCGATAGATCTTTATAGAAGACGAAGGAGATAAAGGTAATAAACTTTACTCAAAATATTTTGTGAATTATGATTCTAGAATGGATTTTAGAGTACTCTTGTTAAAATCAATTACTGATGAATTTTGTTATTAAATCTGGTTATTTCATATATAGCCCCTTGCTCATAATCATAAACTTCATATAAATAAACATGAATGTTAATTTGGATGATAACTTCAGAGAAGGATTAAACCTTGCTTATAAATTTGGCAAGTGTTTTGATGAAAATACATCTAATACACATTTTAGACAAATGATAAAACAACTTTTGAACTCTAAAATGAGATCATTAGTACAAGAACATAAAGATACACATAAATCTCAAGAAGAAGATTGTGATGAAAATTGCAAAAGGATAAATAAAAAATTAAATTTCATAAATAAAATAATTTTTGCTATAGAACAAATCTAAGAACAAGAAGAATCTTTAGATTCATAAAAATAAAATGAATTCCAGAAAAATAAAAGCAGATATAAAAGGGTTAGGATTAAGGCTAAAAACTATAATATCAAGATTTCCAAGTTTTTGGTTTATGATGAAGATTTTTAGGATACTTGATGAAGAAAATAGATTAGAACCATTTTCAAAAGAACAATATAAACAAATTAAAACAATAAACAAAAAGCTAGTTAAGAAAATATATCAAAGAGAAATAGAAGGTTAAAAATGGATCAATATCAGAAACGACTTAATAGAACAGAGCTTAGATTACTAAGAAAAGCCATAAAAGAACAAATAGAAAAATCGAGAGAAATAAATAATGAATTTGAAAAATATATGAATGAAAAAATAATGAAAGAACTAAAAACAAAAGAAACAGATCTGATAAAATACAGAGAAGTTTGTAAGAATACATTATTAGATTTGGAAAAAAGTGTTAAAACAATTAAAAAATATAATGAATCCTTAGAATGGACAATAAAAAATATACCTCGTTATAATATGGAAAATAAACATTTATTAGAGGAGAATAATAAAGCTTTAAAATGGTATGAAGAAAGAATAAAAATAATAAATAGTTTGACGACAATATAATAAAAAATAAAAATTTATGAGCACTAAAAATATTAAACATATGGGAAACAATTTAGAAACAGCTTTACAAAAGGAGAAAATATATAAGAAGAATTACGAACGAACATTAAATAAAATTGTAATAAATAAAGATACAATTATACAAGGTATAAAAAAACAAGAAAAAATAATAAATAATATAAATACCAAGTTTATAGGAAAAATACAAGAAAGAGAAATTAATGGACCTAATTGAAAATATCTTTAAAATATTAGATCTTATTTATAATATAAATAAGTTAATAGTCCATTTGATAAAGACGTTGGTTTCAAAAGCGTCTTGTACTAATTTTAAAATATAAAATAAACCTACACTAAAGTTACACTATTCTAAAAAGTACACCCTACTTTTGCAATTTACCCGAGCTAAAGCTTATCAGCCACAGTTCCAAGTTAGTGGCCTCAGAAATACCTATGCATTTTGGTTCTTATCATCTTTGATCCGCGTAATTATTGCCATACCAGACTTTGGGTAAGGCAGATTGAAATCAACAGACTCTTCCCTATTTTGAACGCGATTGATATATGTATAGCGGCAACATCATCTTATTCCTGTTCATTGATCAGCCCAAATAAATGGAACAAGCATCATTTATGTAGAGAACAAATTATTGTCGAGCAAAGAGGAAGATACTTACATCAATATGTACTTGATAGACCAAATCATTGTAATCTCCGGTTGGTGTTGCAAATGGAATGTATTCATATTGCACAACATATGGTGTGCTGCCAATCACTGCATCAAAACACTTCAAAAAAAAATGGGTTTTAAATACACTTTCAAGTGTCGGAAGATAAATGTGAGGGTACATATGCTATTAGGATTCCGAAAATTTTCCAACGGTAAAATTTTATCTATACAATTCTATTTAGAATCAAAATCTATTATTTATATATATAATTACTGAAATTAAGAGATTTTTTTTAAGAAAATAGAATTTAAAAAAATATCCACAATACACAAAATTTGAATTCGAATTTAATTATCTAGTGTGAGAGTTGGTAGATGTGTTATTAGAATTCCGAAAAATAATTGAATTGGTTACAATGAGAATTTTCTTCTTCCCGTAAAATTTTATCTATACAGTTCTATTTAGAATCAAACTCTATTCCATATATATATGGTTATCAAAATTAAGGGATTTTTTTTTTCTAACTACACTTTTTAAAAAAGCGTAGGAGTACTCTATTTTGTAAATATATATATATATATAAATTAACTCTTCATATTCTTGTTACTACACTTTGTAAAAAAGCAATTATTCATATTCTTACCATACTTTGTAAAAAGTGTAGGGAAATACTTTTCTTCCTACACTTTTAAGAAAGCGTGGGGAAGTTTGTGTAGTAAAAGTTGTTTTTTCTTGTAGTGAAACATCTATATGCAGTATACGTCCACTTTAATAGAATTGTCAGAATTCCAAGTGACGCGAACAAACTTAGTCCAATCAACCTTTACAGGCACTCCCACTCTTACCTCTCCCCATTTGTTTGAATCATCCATTCCTTTGGAGGATTAACTTTAATTTAATTTAAGTACATAATTTGTGTTAATAATTCTTGCTTTAAATTGAACTCTGATCAAGTTAGAGAATATTTGTTTAGCTTTCTGATATAAAGTAAGTGGATTCTTCTTATTCTTTCCCCCATCTCCAAAGCTGCTTCCTTTTTCTTTTTGGATTTTGGATCGTTAAATTGTTTTTTTTTTTTTTCTCCTATTTCCATTTTCAGGTGGTTAATGTACTATAAAAGGTGTTCAAAAGCATCCTTAAGGTGACAATATTCAGGGTACGCATAATCTTTCCGTAAATTTTCTCACTCAGAATTTTGAAAGTGTTTACAAACTGAAATAAAAATTACAAACTCAGTAATTTTTGCCCTACCTAATGCAACAAAGAGCGCTTCTATAAATAGATAAAAACACGGATCTGAAAACCGGAACTAAAAACTACCTAAATTATTTGCTCCATTATGAATGAGCAAAGTACAACTTTATTAAAACTATTGTAGCTTTATTAAAACCACGTCACATAAAACAGCGGGCTAATATTCTTTCCGCAAATGGTATTTGTAGGGTGGTTGGCATATCAACTTTTGCAGGGCCCCATTTACTCTTTCCCTTTTCCTTCTTTATTCAAATATTTTTGAATAACCTGATCCAGATCTTCAAACATATCCTCATAAGGATTCTGGGCTTCGCTAGCTGGGCAGTAATCATCATTGGATAATGTATCCATAGAAGCACTTGATTGTGAATCAAAATTTAGATTTTTCATTAAATCTTTCTTTACTTCCTTAAGATAAGAAGCCACTTTTTCTTCATCCGAAGTTTGTCCTTTTTGGAAATATAATTTCTTTGAAATATATTCAAATGGACTAGGAGTTTTATTTTGTTCCTCCTGAAGAATATATTCATGAATCTTTGTCTTGATATTATCAATGGTTTCTTGGCCCTCCATGCTTCCTTCTTTGTTAAGAGCCAGCATTTTCTTCCAGAACTTGGTATAAAAGGTTCTGAAGATGCAGGGTATTTTCTGTTGGGTTTCTCCCAACTCTGGTTCCCATTTCCAAATCCAAGGGATACCAAATTCAGTAAAGAAATGAAGAAAAGGCATTCCTTCTATCCATTTTCCATTGTTCTGAGCATCCATTATTTTGGGAGAAATTTCTACCCATTGGGAATATAATTCCTGAAAAATATTTGGCAAAATTTTTGCTGTAGGGCCAAAACCAAGCCACCATTGGTATAACCAATTTGGAATGTCCTTGTTATAAACATTTGGACAGATTTTAAAAAACCATGAATGTTTATGAAGCTCATTCTGGTAAAGGAAAGCTTTATTAAATGCTTCAATATAATCCCAATAATTAAATTTTATTTTAACTTGGGAATTTTGGAGACTATATTCTCTTTCTCTGAGAGTGCTTATTCCCCACTCTTCGGCAGATATTATTTGCTTGATGATGACTTTACTAAAGCTATAAACTTTAGTTTGTTTTCCTGCATAAAAATGATTAAATTCGCAGGATCCTGTCACTTTGAGTATATTCTCAAAATGGGTTCGCTGTTTATATGAATCAGCAGTAAATGATGCAGTATCCAAGTATCTCTGCATGAGATGCCAGATATTATCCTTCCATCTCAAATCTTTATCTTCTACAAGAAATATTACCTCTTTATGAGCATTCTGCTCGTATGGTAATTCAGATGAATCAATTTCTTCATCTCCTACAATATTAGCATAAGATGGAGCAGATTGAGTATTACTCTCCTGCTTAGCTTTATAAGCTAAAAATTCCTTATATAAAGGATCATGCTTTGGTGTATTACTTGAGGATGATGAAATATTTGCAATATTTTCAGCTATTAGCTTTTGATTTTCAAATTGGGCAATAGTTCTTCCACCTCTTACTCTATTAGAGGAATTTCTGCCTCCTTGAGGTCGCATCCTGAAATATCAATAGTATTAAGCTATTAGCTTTTTTAATTTATTTTTCACAGCTATAAGCTGTTTTTCATCCTCTTCAATATAATGATCGAGGCCATGGTTATTAAGATAAATGCATGAAGATTTAGTCTGCTCAATTTGAGCTTCTAAATAATTTTGTAAAGCTATAAGCTTTGGAATTAATAATTTATGACGCCAAATTGTATCAAGACAAGGAGATTTGATATTAGTCCTGACATCAAAAGGACCAATTAAAGGGGGATCGAAATCATATTTGAAATCTTTCCAGTTCCCGATATTTATAGTTTTATTTCTATAAATATCTCTCTTGGAGAGAGGGTCCATACCTGCAATATTAAGCAATATAATAATTGATTTCATCAAGGATTTTTTCATGAAAATGAATACTACTATTAATGTTTACGCAAGCATTAGCATGGCTGCTTTTCCTTGTGATATAATCGAGATTATTTCTGGGATTAAGAATTTCATTGTTAATCTTATCCTCCCAGTAAATGACATTTTTCTCATGTTCCCTAGAAAGGAAAACTAATTTTTTCACATAATTGTGAATCTTCTTGGCCTTTTCCCAATTAATAGATTCATAGAATCTATGGGAAGGAAACTCCTTTATTCTTGAAGGATTACACATCCTGTAAATATTCACGAGTTAAAAAATCAGGAAGACTATTTTCAGTTCCTTTTTTATAAATAATGTCAAAATCAAAAGGGGCTAATTGAGCCTGCCATCTAGCAAACATTTGTTTAGAAACTTCATGGTCAAAGTTTTTATTAAACATGTATTTAGCAGCTTGACAGTCTGTCTTAATCACAAATTTCTGATTATATAAATCATCTTGAAATTTTAAAACACATTTAAGAATAGCTAAAATTTCTTTAGCTATAGTAGCATAGTTTTTCTGGCTATCCTTCCACTTTCCGGAGTGGAATCTAACCAGATAGTCTTGTTGGTTATGAGGGGATATCTGTTTAAGAATTCCTCCATAACCTATCTCAGAGGCATCAGTCTCTATAATTTTATCCCAATTGGGATTAGCAAGCATTAAGCAAGGTAAAGTTATGACTTTACCCTTGATTTTCTTAATAACCTGAGTATGATTTTCAGTCCAAGGTTTTGGATTTTTCTTTAATCTATCATAAAGAATTGCTGTATCTTCAGCAAGGTTTTTATAATAAGGAGAAATATAATTCAAACTCCCTAGAAATCTTTGGAGTTGGGTTTTATCCATAATCTGATTTGGAAATTTCGAAGCAAATTCTATACTTCTATTAATAGGAATTATTTTTCCTTTTTCAATATTATGACCTAAAAATCTTATTTTAGTTTGGAAAAGAAGCATTTTTGGTTTAGATATAACCAAACCATTTTGGATAACTATAATCTTGAATATATCAAGATGTTTAAAATGACTCTCAATATTTTTTGAAAATACTAAGATATCATCTATATAAACAATTATAAAATCACTATAAGGATTGAAAATATCATTCATAATATTCTGAAATTCTGAAGGGGCATTTTTTAACCCAAATGGCATAACTTTCCATTCATACTGTCCGAAAGGAACATTGAAAGCGGTTTTATAAATATCTTTATTATGAATTTGAATTTGCCAATATCCTGATTTTAAATCAAATTTGGAAAATATTAAAGCATCATAAAGTCTATCCAATAAATCCTTTTTATTAGGAATTGGATATCTTATCCATTTAAGGGCAGTATTAAGGGGTTTATAATTGATAACTAACCTGGGAACTCCTCTCTCTTGTTCAGCTTTTTTATTAACATAAAAGGCTGTGCATGACCAAGGAGACTTGGAGGGTCTAATTAACCCTTTAGTTTGAAGAGATTCAATCTCTTTTTTACAGAGGTCTAAATACTCTCTGTTCATTTGGCAAGGTCTTGCCTTTGTAGGAATTTTCTTTTCATCAAAATCTTCCTCATAAGGAAGAGAAACTATATGTTTCTTTCTATCCCAAAAAGCATTAGGATGATCATTACATATTTGTAAAGAAAATTGATTGTGAAGAAATTTAATTTTTTCTTGTAATTTAACGTTTTTCAAAACATTATCAATATTATTGAAATCAATTTCTTGTTTAAGGAAATTAATCTGTTTTTCCTTTCTTTCAATTAAAGAATCCTTTATTTGGTTTAAAACTCTAGTAAAGGGTTCAATAATAAATTGGAAAGATATTTCTTTTCCTTCAAAAGTTCCAATAAAACCTTTTTCATCAATATTTTTAATTGGAAATATTTTCTTTAAAAAAGGAGTTCCAAGTATAACTTGGTTGATAATATTTTTTACCAAAAGAAAGCTATTAGGAATGCAAACTTTATTTTTGCAAATATAAGCTTTAGGAAGCTTATAATTTATTTTCATTTTTTGCCCATTGGCAGCATTGATAGAATGAGTAGTTTTATGAAAATACCTGGTAGGAATAATTCCTTCCTGGATACAATTTAAATCTGTTCCACTATCAACAAGAGCTATAAGATCTCGTCTATAATTTCCATCAATTAAAAGAGAAATTTTTATAAACCATTTTTGGGATATAACCATCTCTAGGGTGGATAAAAAATTATCATCTTCAGAAAAAGTAATTTGATTTTCTTCTTCTTCAGGAATATAAACTTGTTTTCCACGACTTATTTCTAATTTGAAAACTCTTTCTTCAATATGTTTATTATCATTTTTCATATTTTTTATCTCTTATTTAAGATTTTGAATCTCCAGAGATAAATCAAATTTTGTAGAAGGATGATTGGAAGATTGTCTTTGTTTCAAAATTTTCTGAACTTCTGCCATAGTATATGGTTCAGAATTCCTCTGATAATTTTGATTTTGTTCCAAATCATTTTTATTATTTAATTGATAAATAATTTTTGATCTAACATCAGGATCTTGAATTGTTTTTAAAATATCAATAATATTTTCATTGGTAATGACATTTATTTCCTGGAATTGAGAAAGGATTTGATAAATAGTACCTTCTTCACCATCTGAAGAATTTGCCTGATTATCACAGGTTAAACCATTTTTACATGGTTCACATTCTTCTGATTTAGAAGAATAGTTTTCATTTTCTAAAACTTCTAAATCATCTGAATATGATGATTTTTTAGTTTCAGAATCAGAGTTTAAAAATATTTTGCAAAGAGTATCTTTAATATTATCATCAACCTCTAAGCTACGAATTTTCTTCTTGGTCCAGCATTGATTAGCATAATGACCAATCTTACCACATTTTCGACAAATAATAGGAGGACTATTAGCCTTCCTTTTTTCTTTCCTTATCTCTCTCTTCTCCCTACGTTTTCTGTGTTTTTGTTTAGAAAATTCAGGAGATTTATTATGAAATTTCTTTCTTTTATTATTTCCTTCTATATTTAAAGGAGGATTAGAAATCCCAAACTGGTCACAAAATTGACCTAATTGTCTTCTCTCACTGATATTATGCTTTTTAATTTGTTGACTCAGCTTTATTTCATTGCATAAAACAAGTCCTTCAGTTTTACAGACGCTTATAAGTTGTCCGTAATTATAACTATCATAATTAATATTAACTTCCCCTTGTCTAAGGGTTTTCCTAACACTTTCTGCGAAAAGAGAGGGTAAACCATCAATAAATTTAGACTTCCAATGAGTACTATTAGACTCAGGAAGTTCCATAACTCTACTAAGGAAAGTATCCTTATACCACCTAAAAGATGTAAGAGTTTTACATCTAAAATTTTTGAGTAGAGTTCTGATATTATCACTATTCTCAGAAAATCTTCCATTGAAATGTTCAATAGTATTAATAATCAAAGTATAAACAGCATCTTGGGTATTAATCCCATTTTCGTTTTTAATAGTATCCAAAACCTCCTGCCTATTAGCATCATTGAAGTAATGATCCCACCAGCCTTTTAATTGACCAGTGAATCCAGTAATAATCATTTTAGCAATATCCTTATCACGATTGCCATTATTCTTGCAGATGGTGCTATACATGAGCATCCTATGAACAGTATTATAAATTTGCCTTTCCGCAAATCCATCTATATTCCATTCATAAATATTTTTCCCATTGTAAGAATTATTAAACATATATTCATTCTCTTCAAGGAGAATATCTTGAGGAGTCGGTCTAGGATAATAATACATCCTTCGAGTAGGTTTATCAGCATATTTAGATAATTTATTAACTTCAGCTTTTACAGTATTATGAAAACCTTCATTATCAGACATACTGTCCGCAAATTCTTTATTAAGAGCACTAATTCTAAGCCCTTTAAATTTTTCATCTAGAATTTTCTCTAGATCAGTCATAGATTTTAATTTAAAATAATTTGACTTCTGGAGGTGGTTGCACATTAGGGATAATACCACTAGATTCTCCTTGAGGTTTCTCATTCTTATGCTGAATCTTTAAATTATTAATATCAGCGATGAGTTTTTCAACCCTTTTACTTAAAGAAGAAATATTTTCTCCTAAAACAATTAAATACATATTAGTAAAATTATGCTGTTGAACCATATTATTCATATACTTCAAAGTGATAGGCAGAGTATTATTTTCAAATAATTTTTGAAATGCGTTATAAAATCTGATCTCATCACCTTTTTCTATAGAAAAAGAATAAGGGGGAGGAAAATTTGCTTTCAAAATTTCTCCACTATGAGTTATTTTGTATTCTCTTTCAATAACAGAGATATGATTTTCCACATACTAGGTTATAAACCATGGAACAAAAGATATTTTCAAGTTCTTTTCAGAAAGATCTTTATAAAATTCTTCTTGAAAATTTTTTCTGTCTTCTTTTGAAAAGTTTTTATAAAGCCAATTTTTAAATGGTTCCCATTTAGGAAGATTAAAATCATTTTGAATTTGTTTTCTTACCGGAGATCCCGGACTAATATCAATTTTTGGTTTATTAATCATCATAAAGAAAAATTCATTTCTGAAGCAGTTATATCTGCATCTTTGACATTGTAAATGCCTTTCACAATATTCTCAGGTTGAATTTTTAATTCTTCAACCCTTTCAAAATCAGATTCTTCAACAGATTCTGTTTCTCTTATTTGAGAAGTAGAAGCTCTTGAAGGAGATTGAGTAAAATATATAGGGAAAATATGATGATGAGATTTAGATCTTGTATAAGACCTATTGCTTCCTCCTATAAGGTTTCTGGAGGGTTCAAAACTTATTTGAACATTCCCTTCAGGGGTTTGGAGAATACTAGTTGGATTGTAACTAGTATTAGATTGAGCAGGAACAGCTTGCTCAATAATCCAATTTTCTGGGAAAGTTATTTCATCCCACTTAATAGATCTTCGAGTAGTAATCTCAGATCTACTAAAATTGCTTTCTATAAGAATAGTTTCATCAGCAGGCTTATCAACCATCTTACATTTAGGATTTAAGGTTTGAAGAGGTTTGTAATAAATTCTATAACAAACACATATAACTTCAGATGCAGGAGCATAATTATAACCATGCGTTTTGATATTAAGAGTTAAAGCATCTAATATATTAACATCAGATAAAGATAACTGTAAATTAGGATAAACATTAAAATAAACTGGACCATGGGCCAGACTGGATTGTATAATACCCATCAAAGATTGTTTCCATATTAAATTTCTACCATCTCTAAGAGCAGCTATAAAACTCTCAGTTAAACCTTCTAGGGTTAAAGGTTTAAAAGCAACTTGAACTAATCCAATATGGATGAATTTGTAAATACCTCTATATTTATTGAGGTCCCTATTATTAAGTAATTCAATAATCATTTCATCCTTATTAAGGGAAATAGTTTCTTCTATAGTTTTAACCACATGCTTGAAACTTAATCTATCAAAAGTTCCAAATTTATAAATAACAGTAGGATCTATTTTAGGAATAGTCCACTTATTAAGAAAATCAAGATTTTGAGGAATATCATATCCCAAGATGTTGTTTATACTTTGATTATTAATATTATTGAACATTTCACTGGAAGATTTTCTGAGAATAGGGATAATATCAGAACTCTACTCAAAAATTTTAGATGTAAAACTCTTACATCTTTTAGGTGGTATAAGGATACTTTCCTTAGTAGAGTTATGGAACTTCCTGAGTCTAATAGTACTCATTGGAAGTCTAAATTTATTGATGGTTTACCCTCTCTTTTCGCAGAAAGGGTTAGGAAAACCCTTAGACAAGGGGAAGTTAATATTAATTATGATAGTTATAATTACGGACAACTTATAAGCGTCTGTAAAACTGAAGGACTTGCTTTATGCAATGAAATAAAGCTGAGTCAACAAATTAAAAAGCATAATATCAGTGAGAGAAGACAATTAGGTCAATTTTGTGACCAGTTTGGGATTTCTAATCCTCCTTTAAATATAGAAGGAAATAATAAAAGAAAGAAATTTCATAATAAATCTCCTGAATTTTCTAAACGAAAACACAGAAAACGTAGGGAGAAGAGAGAGATAAGGAAAGAAAAAAGGAAGGCTAATATTCCTCCTATTATTTGTCGAAAATGTGGTAAGATTGGTCATTATGCTAATCAATGCTGGACCAAGAAGAAAATTCGTAGCTTAGAGGTTGATGATAATATTAAAGATACTTTTTGCAAAATATTTTTAAACTCTGATTCTGAAACTGAAAAATCATCATATTCAGATGATTTAGAAGTTTTAGAAAATGAAAACTATTCTTCTGAATCAGAAGAATGTGAACCATGTAAAAATGGTTTAACCTGTGATAATCAGGCAGATTCTTCAGATTCTGAAGAAGGTACTATTTATCAAATCCTTTCTCAATTCCAGGAAATAAATGTCATTACCAATGAAAATATTATTGATATTTTAAAAACAATTCAAGATCCTGATGTTAGATCAAAAATTATTTATCAATTAAATAATAAAAATGATTTGGAACAAAATCAAAATTATCAGAGGAATTCTGAACCATATACTATGGCAGAAGTTCAGAAAATTTTGAAACAAAGACAATCTTCCAATCATCCTTCTACAAAATTTGATTTATCTCTGGAGATTCAAAATCTTAAATAAGAGATAAAAAATATGAAAAATGATAATAAACATATTGAAGAAAGAGTTTTCAAATTAGAAATAAGTCGTGGAAAACAAGTTTATATTCCTGAAGAAGAAGAAAATCAAATTACTTTTTCTGAAGATGATGATTTTTTATCCACCCTAGAAATGGTTATATCCCAAAAATGCTTTATAAAAATTTCTCTTTTAATTGATGGAAATTATAGACGAGATCTTATAGCTCTTGTTGATAGTGGAGCAGATTTAAACTGTATCCAGGAAGGAATTATTCCTACCAGGTATTTTCATAAAACTACTCATTCTATCAGTGCTGCCAATGGGCAAAAAATGAAAATAAATTATAAGCTTCCTAAAGCTTATATTTGCAAAAATAAAGTTTGCATTCCTAATAGCTTTCTTTTGGTAAAAAATATTACCAACCAAGTTATACTTGGAGCTCCTTTTTTAAAGAAAATATTTCCAATTAAAAATATTGATGAAAAAGGTTTTATTGGAACTTTTGAAGGAAAAGAAATATCTTTCCAATTTATTATTGAACCCTTTACTAGAGTTTTAAACCAAATAAAGGATTCTTTAATTGAAAGAAAGGAAAAACAGATTAATTTCCTTAAACAAGAAATTGATTTCAATAATATTGATAATGTTTTGAAAAACGTTAAATTACAAGAAAAAATTAAATTTCTTCACAATCAATTTTCTTTACAAATATGTAATGATCATCCTAATGCTTTTTGGGATAGAAAGAAACATATAGTTTCTCTTCCTTATGAGGAAGATTTTGATGAAAAGAAAAGTCCTACAAAGGCAAGACCTTGCCAATTGAACAGAGAGTATTTAGACCTCTGTAAAAAAGAGATTGAATCTCTTCAAACTAAAGGGTTAATTAGACCCTCCAAGTCTCCTTGGTCATGCACAGCCTTTTATGTTAATAAAAAAACTGAACAAGAGAGAGGAGTTCCCAGGTTAGTTATCAATTATAAACCCCTTAATACTGCCCTTAAATGGATAAGATATCCAATTCCTAATAAAAAGGATTTATTGGATAGACTTTATGATGCTTTAATATTTTCCAAATTTGATTTAAAATCAGGATATTGGCAAATTCAAATTCATAATAAAGATATTTATAAAACCGCTTTCAATGTTCCTTTCGGACAGTATGAATGGAAAGTTATGCCATTTGGGTTAAAAAATGCCCCTTCAGAATTTCAGAATATTATGAATGATATTTTCAATCCTTATAGTGATTTTATAATTGTTTATATAGATGATATCCTAGTATTTTCAAAAAATATTGAGAGTCATTTTAAACATCTTGATATATTCAAGATTATAGTTATCCAAAATGATTTGGTTATATCTAAACCAAAAATGCTTCTTTTCCAAACTAAAATAAGATTTTTAGGTCATAATATTGAAAAAGGAAAAATAATTCCTATTAATAGAAGTATAGAATTTGCTTCGAAATTTCCAAATCAGATTATGGATAAAACCCAACTCCAAAGATTTCTAGGGAGTTTGAATTATATTTCTCCTTATTATAAAAACCTTGCTGAAGATACAGCAATTCTTTATGATAGATTAAAGAAAAATCCAAAACCTTGGACTGAAAATCATACTCAGGTTATTAAGAAAATCAAGGGTAAAGTCATAACTTTACCTTGCTTAATGCTTGCTAATCCCAGTTGGGATAAAATTATAGAGACTGATGCCTCTGAGATAGGTTATGGAGGAATTCTTAAACAGATATCCCCTCATAACCAACAAGACTATCTGGTTAGATTCCACTCCGGAAAGTGGAAGGATAGCCAGAAAAACTATGCTACTATAGCTAAAGAAATTTTAGCTATTCTTAAATGTGTTTTAAAATTTCAAGATGATTTATATAATCAGAAATTTGTGATTAAGACAGACTGTCAAGCTGCTAAATACATGTTTAATAAAAACTTTGACCATGAAGTTTCTAAACAAATGTTTGCTAGATGGCAGGCTCAATTAGCCCCTTTTGATTTTGACATTATTTATAAAAAAGGAACTGAAAATAGTCTTCCTGATTTTTTAACTCGTGAATATTTACAGGATGTGTAATCCTTCAAGAATAAAGGAGTTTCCTTCCCATAGATTCTATGAATCTATTAATTGGGAAAAGGCCAAGAAGATTCACAATTATGTGAAAAAATTAGTTTTCCTTTCTAGGGAACATGAGAAAAATGTCATTTACTGGGAGGATAAGATTAACAATGAAATTCTTAATCCCAGAAATAATCTCGATTATATCACAAGGAAAAGCAGCCATGCTAATGCTTGCGTAAACATTAATAGTAGTATTCATTTTCATGAAAAAATCCTTGATGAAATCAATTATTATATTGCTTAATATTGCAGGTATGGACCCTCTCTCCAAGAGAGATATTTATAGAAATAAAACTATAAATATCGGGAACTGGAAAGATTTCAAATATGATTTTGATCCCCCTTTAATTGGTCTTTTTGATGTCAGGACTAATATCAAATCTCCTTGTCTTGATACAATTTGGCGTCATAAATTATTAATTCCAAAGCTTATAGCTTTACAAAATTATTTAGAAGCTCAAATTGAGCAGACTAAATCTTTATGCATTTATCTTAATAACCATGGCCTCGATCATTATATTGAAGAGGATGAAAAACAGCTTATAGCTGTGAAAAATAAATTAAAAAAGCTAATAGCTTAATACTATTGATATTTCAGGATGCGACCTCAAGGAGGCAGAAATTCCTCTAATAGAGGAAGAGGTGGAAGAACTATTGCCCAATTTGGAAATCAAAAGCTAATAGCTGAAAATATTGCAAATATTTCATCATCCTCAAGTAATACACCAAAGGATGATCCTTTATATAAGGAATTTTTAGCTTATAAAGCTAAGCAGGAGAGTAATACTCAATCTGCTCCTTCTTATGCTAATATTGTAGGAGATGAAGAAATTGATTCATCTGAATTACCATACGAGCAGAATGCTCATAAAGAGGTAATATTTCTTGTAGAAGATAAAGATTTGAGATGGAAGGATAATATCTGGCATCTCATGCAGAGATACTTGGATACTGCATCATTTACTGCTGATTCATATAAACAGCGAACCCATTTTGAGAATATACTCAAAGTGACAGGATCCTGTGAATTTAATCATTTTTATGCAGGAAAACAAACTAAAGTTTATAGCTTTAGTAAAGTCATCATCAAGCAAATAATATCTGCCGAAGAGTGGGGAATAAGCACTCTCAGAGAAAGAGAATATAGTCTCCAAAATTCCCAAGTTAAAATAAAATTTAATTATTGGGATTATATTGAAGCATTTAAAAAAGCTTTCCTTTACCAGAATGAGTTTCATAAACATTCATGGTTTTTTAAAATCTGTCCAAATGTTTATAACAAGGACATTCCAAATTGGTTATACCAATGGTGGCTTGGTTTTGGCCCTACAGCAAAAATTTTGCCAAATATTTTTCAGGAATTATATTCCCAATGGGTAGAAATTTCTCCCAAAATAATGGATGCTCAGAACAATGGAAAATGGATAGAAGGAATGCCTTTTCTTCATTTCTTTACTGAATTTGGTATCCCTTGGATTTAGAAATGGGAACCAGAGTTGGGAGAAACCCAACAGAAAATACCCTGCATCTTCAGAACCTTTTATACCAAGTTCTGGAAGAAAATGCTGGCTCTTAACAAAGAAGGAAGCATGGAGGGCCAAGAAACCATTGATAATATCAAGACAAAGATTCATGAATATATTCTTCAGGAGGAACAAAATAAAACTCCTAGTCCATTTGAATATATTTCAAAGAAATTATATTTCCAAAAAGGACAAACTTCGGATGAAGAAAAAGTGGCTTCTTATCTTAAGGAAGTAAAGAAAGATTTAATGAAAAATCTAAATTTTGATTCACAATCAAGTGCTTCTATGGATACATTATCCAATGATGATTACTACCCAGCTGGCGAAGCCCAGAATCCTTATGAGGATATGTTTGAAGATCTAGATCAGGTTATTCAAAAATATTTGAATAAAGAAGGAAAAGGGAAAGAATAAATGGGGCCCTGCAAAAGTTGATATGCCAACCACCCTACAAATACCATTTGCGGAAAGAATATTAGCCCGCTGTTTTATGTGACGTGGTTTTAATAAAGCTACAATGGTTTTAATAAAGTTGTACTTTGCTCATTCATAATGGAGCAAGTAATTTAGGTTAGTTTTTAGTTCCGATTTTCAGATCCGTGTTTTTATCTATTTATAGAAGCGCTCTTTGTTGCATTAGGTAGGGCAAAAATTACTGAGTTTGTAATTTTTATTTCAGTTTGTAAACACTTTCAAAATTCTGAGTGAGAAAATTTTGCAAGACTGGTGTCAAAAATTAATAAGTAAGTCATTTTATTCTCCAAGTTCTTTAAGTTCATATTTCTGTATTCTATTGTGCCGCCTAATATGGCCGGCTAAATTTAATTGTGTTGAATAATATCATGTTAATACGATCAATGTTCATGGTGGATTGAAAAAAAAAAAAAAAAAAATACCAGATCGAAAAAATTTATTTCTGGGTTGGTTTAAGATAAAATAGGCAGAGATTAGGTTTAATACCGAAGTCTGGATTCGCCCATTCTGTTGCCATGTTTTAGGTGTTTTTAGGGCTTGCCTCCATGACTGGTTAAGAACTAAATCTATAGCTCGTTTTAATTTAGTAAAATTACCATGTACAGTATAAAAGTTTTTGATTTGGTACTACCAAATGATTTAAATTTAGGTTTGAAATTTATTTGTTTCCGCCTTAATAAAAGATCCTCTGAAATGGTATCAGAGCCAATTTTTAAATGGTTCCCATTTAGGAAGATTAAAATCATTTTGAATTTGTTTTCTTACCGGAGATCCCGGACTAAAATCAATTTTTGGTTTATTAATCATCATAAAGAAAAATTCATTTATGAAGTAGTTATATCTGCATCTTTGACATTGTAAATGCCTTTCACAATATTGTCAGGTTGAATTTTTAATTCTTCAACCCTTTCAAAATCAGATTCTTCAACAGATTCTGTTTCTCTTATTTGAGAAGTAGAAGCTCTTGAAGGAGATTGAGTAAAATATATAGGGGAAATATGATGATGAGATTTAGATCTTGTATAAGACCTATTGCTTCCTCCTATAAGGTTTCTGGAGGGTTCAAAACTTATTTGAACATTCCCTTCAGGGGTTTGGAGAATACTAGTTGGATTGTAACTAGTATTAGATTGAGCAGGAACAGCTTGCTCAATAATCCAATTTTCTGGGAAAGTTATTTCATCCCACTTAATAGATCTTCGAGTAGTAATCTCAGATCTACTAAAATTACTTTCTATAAGAATAGTTTCATCAGCAGGTTTATCAACCATCTTACATTTAGGATTTAAGGTTTGAAGAGGTTTGTAATAAATTCTATAACAAACACATATAACTTCAGATGCAGGAGCATAATTATAACCATGCGTTTTGATATTAAGAGTTAAAGCATCTAATATATTAACATCAGTTAAAGATAACTGTAAATTAAGATAAACATTAAAATAAACTGGACCATGGGCCAGACTGGATTGTATAATACCCATCAAAGATTGTTTCCATATTAAATTTCTACCATCTCTAAGAGCAGCTATAAAACTCTCAGGTAAACCTTCTAGGGTTAAAGGTTTAAAAGCAACTTGAACTAATCCAATATGGATGAATTTGTAAATACCTCTATATTTATTGAGGTCCCTATTATTAAGTAATTCAATAATCATTTCATCCTTATTAAGGGAAATAGTTTCTTCTGTAGTTTTAACCACATGCTTGAAACTTAATCTATCAAAAGTTCCAAATTTATAAATAACAGTAGGATCTATTTTTTCATCAAGTTGTATGTGTTTGTTATAGAATTTACTACAAACCTCTTCAAACCTTAAATCCTAAATGTAAAAGGGTTGATAAACCTGCTGATGAAACTATTCTTATAGAAAGCAATTTTAGTAGATCTGAGATTACTACTCGAAGATCTATTAAGTGGGATGAAATAACTTTCCCAGAAAATTGGATTATTGAGCAAGCTGTTCCTGCTCAATCTAATACTAGTTACAATCCAACTAGTATTCTCCAAACCCCTGAAGGGAATGTTCAAATAAGTTTTGAACCCTCCAGAAACCTTATAGGAGGAAGCAAAGGTCTTATACAAGATCTAAATCTCATCATCATATTTCCCCTATATACTTTACTCAATCTCCTTCAAGAGCTTCTACTTCTCAAATAAGAGAAACAGAATCTGTTGAAGAATCTGATTTTGAAAGGGTTGAAGAATTAAAAATTCAACCTGACAATATTGTGAAAGGCATTTACAATGTCAAAGATGCAGATATAACTGCTTCAGAAATGAATTTTTCTTTATGATGATTAATAAACCAAAAATTGATTTTAGTCCGGGATCTCCGGTAAGAAAACAAATTCAAAATGATTTTAATCGTCCTAAATGGGAACCATTTAAAAATTGGCTTTATAAAAACTTTTCAAAAGAAGACAGAAAAATTTTTCAAGAAGAATTTTATAAAGATCTTTCTGAAAAGAACTTGGAGAATAAAATGACTTACTTATTAATTTTTGACACCAGTCTTGCAAGATTACAAAATAACTCATAGTGGAGAAATTTTGAAAGCAAATTTTCCTCCCCCTTATTCTTTTTCTATAGAAAAAGGTGATGAGATCATATTTTATAACGCATTTCAAAAATTATTTGAAAATAATACTCTGCCTATCACTTTGAAGCATATGAATAATATGGTTCAACAGCATAATTTTACTAATATGTATTTAATTGTTTTAGGAGAAAATATTTCTTCTTTAAGTAAAAGGGCGAAAATTACTGAGTTTGTAATTTTTATTTCAGTTTGTAAACACCTTCAAAATTCTGAGTGAGAAAATTTTGCAATCTTGCAAGACTGGTGTCAAAAATTAATAAGTAAGTCATTTTATTCTCCAAGTTCTTTAAGTTCATATTTCTGTATTCTATTGTGCCGCCTAATATGGCCGGCTAAATTTAATTGTGTTGAATAATATCATGTTAATACGATCAATGTTCATGGTGGATTGGAAAAAAAAAAAAAAGTACCAGATCGAAAAAATTTATTTCTGGGTTGGTTTACGATAAAATAGGCAGAGATTAGGTTTAATACCGAAGTCTGGATTCGCCCATTCTGTTGCCATGTTTTAGGCGTTTTTAGGGCTTGCCTCCATGACAGGTTAAGAACTAAATCTCTAGCTCGTTTTAATTTAGTAAAATTATCATGTACAGTATAAAAGTTTTTGATTTGGTACTACCAAATGATTTAAATTTAGGTTTGAAATTTATTTGTTTCCGCCTTAATAAAAGATCCTCTGAAATGGTATCAGAGCCATGGGTATTGATCTTATTTTCTGGTATTATTCATCACATCCATTCTGCATATGATGAATATGTTTAGAAACAGGGATACTGTTAAAAATAGTATCGAAGAGGAATATGATATTCCTCAAAATCTTGATTTACTTAATAAGTGGACTATTCCTAAAATAGATCCTACTGTTATTTATAAATTTGGAACTTTTGATAGATTAAGTTTCAAGCATGTGGTTAAAACTACAGAAGAAACTATTTCCCTTAATAAGGATGAAATGATTATTAAATTACTTAATAATAGGGACCTCAATAAATATAGAGGTATTAAAAAGAATAAGGGGGAGGAAAATTTGCTTTCAAAATTTCTCCACTATGAGTTATTTTGTATTCTCTTTCAATAACAGAGATATGATTTTCCACATACTTGGTTATAAACCATGGAACAAAAGATATTTTCAAGTTCTTTTCAGAAAGATCTTTATAAAATTCTTCTTGAAAAATTTTTCTGTCTTCTTTTGAAAAGTTTTTATAAAGCCAATTTTTCAATGGTTCCCATTTAGGAAGATTAAAATCATTTTGAATTTGTTTTCTTGCCGGAGATCCCGGACTAAAATCAATTTTTGGTTTATTAATCATCATAAAGAAAAATTCATTTCTGAAGCAGTTATATCTGCATCTTTGACATTGTAAATGCCTTTCACAATATTATCAGGTTGAATTTTTAATTCTTCAACCCTTTCAAAATCAGATTCTTCAACAGATTCTGTTTCTCTTATTTGAGAAGTAGAAGCTGTTGAAGGAGATTGAGTAAAATATATAGGGGAAATATGATGATGAGATTTAGATCTTGTAACGCATTTCAAAAATTATTTGAAAATAATACTCTGCCTATCACTTTGAAGCATATGAATAATATGGTTCAACAACATAATTTTACTAATATGTCTTGAATTGTTTTAGGAGAAAATATTTCTTCTTTAAGTAAAAGGGTTGAAAAACTCATCGCTGATATTAATAATTTAAAGATTCAGCATAAGAATGAGAAACCTCAAGGAAAATCTAGTGGTATTATCCCTAGTGTGCAACTACCTCCAGAAGTCAAGGATTTTAAATTAAAATCTATGACTGATTTAGAGAAAATTCTAGATGAAAAATTTAAAGGGCTTAGAATTAGTGCTCTTAATAAAGAATTTGCGGATAGTATGTCTGATAATGAAGGTTTTCATAATACTGTAAAAGATGAAGTTAATAAATTATCTAAATATGCTGATAAACCTACTCAAAGGATGTATTATTATCCTAGACCGACTCCTCAAGATATTCTCCTTGAAGAGAATGAATATATGTTTAATAATTCTTACAATGGGAAAAATATTTATGAATGGAATATAGATGGATTTGCGGAAAGGCAAATTTATAATACTGTTCATAGGATGCTCATGTATAGCACCATCTGCAAGAATAATGGCAATCGTGATAAGGATATTGCTAAAATGATTATTGCTGGATTCACTGGTCAATTAAAAGGTTGGTGGGATCATTACTTCAATGATGCTAATAGGCAGGAGGTTTTGGATACTATTAAAAACGAAAATGGGATTAATACCCAAGATGCTGTTTATACTTTGATTATTAATATTATTGAACATTTCACTGGAAGATTTTCTGAGAATAGTGATAATATCAGAACTCTACTCAAAAATTTTAGATGTAAAACTCTTACATCTTTTAGGTGGTATAAGGATACTTTCCTTAGTAGAGTTATGGAACTTCCTGAGTCTAATAGTACTCATTGGAAGTCTAAATTTATTGATGGTTTACCCTCTCTTTTCGCAGAAAGTGTTAGGAAAACCCTTAGACAAGGGGAAGTTAATATTAATTATGATAGTTATAATTACGGACAACTTATAAGCGTCTGTAAAACTGAAGGACTTGCTTTATGCAATGAAATAAAGCTGAGTCAACAAATTAAAAAGCATAATATCAGTGAGAGAAGACAATTAGGTCAATTTTGTGACCAGTTTGGGATTTCTAATCCTCCTTTAAATATAGAAGGAAATAATAAAAGAAAGAAATTTCATAATAAATCTCCTAAATTTTCTAAACGAAAACACAGAAAACGTAGGGAGAAGAGAGAGATAAGGAAAGAAAAAAAGGAAGGCTAATAGTCCTCCTATTATTTGTCGAAAATATGGTAAGATTGGTCATTATGCTAATCAATGCTGGACCAAGAAGAAAATTCGTAGCTTAGAGGTTGATGATAATATTAAAGATACTCTTTGCAAAATATTTTTAAACTCTGATTCTGAAACTGAAAAATCATCATATTCAGATGATTTAGAAGTTTTAGAAAATGAAAATGAATACTACTATTAATGTTTACGCAAGCATTAGCATGGCTGCTTTTCCTTGTGATATAATCGAGATTATTTCTGGGATTAAGAATTTCATTGTTAATCTTATCCTCCCAGTAAATGACATTTTTCTCATGTTCCCTAGAAAGGAAAACTAATTTTTTCACATAATTGTGAATCTTCTTGGCCTTTTCCCAATTAATAGATTCATAGAATCTATGGGAAGGAAACTCCTTTATTCTTGAAGGATCACACATCCTGTAACTATTCACGAATTAAAAAATCAGGAAGACTATTTTCAGTTCCTTTTTTATAAATAATGTCAAAATCAAAAGGGGCTAATTGAGCCTGCCATCTAGCAAACATTTGTTTAGAAACTTCATGGTCAAAGTTTTTATTAAACATGTATTTAGCAGCTTGACAGTTTGTCTTAATCACAAATTTCTGATTATATAAATCATCTTGAAATTTTAAAACACATTTAAGAATAGCTAAAATTTCTTTAGCTATAGTAGCATAGTTTTTCTGGCTATCCTTCCACTTTCCGGAGTGGAATCTAACCAGATAGTCTTGTTGGTTATGAGGGGATATCTGTTTAAGAATTCCTCCATAACCTATCTCAGAGGCATCAGTCTCTATAATTTTATCCCAATTAGGATTAGCAAGCATTAAGCAAGGTAAAGTTATGACTTTACCCTTGATTTTCTTAATAGCCTGAGTATGATTTTCAGTCCAAGGTTTTGGATTTTTCTTTAATCTATCATAAAGAATTGCTGTATCTTCAGCAAGGTTTTTATAATAAGGAGAAATATAATTCAAACTCCCTAGAAATCTTTGGAGTTGGGTTTTATCCATAATCTGATTTGGAAATTTCGAAGCAAATTCTATACTTCTATTAATAGGAATTATTTTTCCTTTTTCAATATTATGACCTAAAAATCTTATTTTAGTTTGGAAAAGAAGCATTTTTGGTTTAGATATAACCAAACCATTTTGGATAACTATAATCTTGAATATATCAAGATGTTTAAAATGACTTTCAATATTTTTTGAAAATACTAAGATATCATCTATATAAACAATTATAAAATCACTATAAGGATTGAAAATATCATTCATAATATTCTGAAATTCTGAAGGGGCATTTTTTAACCCAAATGGCATAACTTTCCATTCATACTGTCCGAAAGGAACCTTTTCCTTCAAAAGTTCCAATAAAACCTTTTTCATCAATATTTTTAATTGGAAATATTTTATTTAAAAAAGGAGTTCCAAGTATAACTTGGTTGGTAATATTTTTTACCAAAAGAAAGCTATTAGGAATGCAAACTTTATTTTTTAAATACCATTTCAGAGGATCTTTTATTATGGCGGAAACAAATAAATTTCAAAACTAAATTTAAATCATTTGGTAGTACCAAATCAAAAACTTTTATACTGTACATGGTAATTTTACTAAATTAAAACGAGCTAGAGATTTAGTTCTTAACCAGTCATGGAGGCAAGCCCTAAAAACGCCTAAAACATGGCAACAGAATGGGCGAATCCAGACTTCGGTATTAAACCTAATCTCTGCCTATTTTATCTTAAACCAACCCAGAAATAAATTTTTTCGATTTGGTACTTTTTTTTTTTTTTTTTTTCAATCCACCATGAACATTGATCGTATTAACATGATATTATTCAACACAATTAAATATAGCCGGCCATATTAGGCGACACAATAGAATACAGAAATATGAACTTAAAGAACTTGGAGAATAAAATGACTTACTTATTAATTTTTGACACCAGTCTTGCAAGATTGCAAAATTTTCTCACTCAAAATTTTGAAAGTGTTTACAAACTGAAATAAAAATTACAAACTCAGTAATTTTCGCCCTAGAGATGGTTATATCCCAAAAATGGTTTATAAAAATTTCTCTTTTAATTGATGGAAATTATAGACGAGATCTTATAGCTCTTGTTGATAGTGGAGCAGATTTAAATTGTATCCAGGAAGGAATTATTCCTACCAGGTATTTTCATAAAACTACTCATTCTATCAGTGCTGCCAATGGGCAAAAAATGAAAATAAATTATAAGCTTCCTAAAGCTTATATTTGCAAAAATAAAGTTTGCATTCCTAATAGCTTTCTTTTGGTAAAAAATATTACCAACCAAGTTATACTGGCTGAAACAGTATATAGGGGCATAATAGGAATTTTACTTCTTTTTGTTGACCTAACGGAATTAGGGGGCGGTGTGCATGGTTCAAAAAACACAGGGTTTTTTGAAATAGTTTTTTTTTTTTTTTAGGGTTTTATGCGACCATTTCGAATAACACAGGGGGTTAGGGGTTGTTAGCTCGTTATAAAAAGAAATGGAGAGATAGAAGGGTATAAGAGAGAGAGAAAAAAAAAAAAAAGATAAAAGTATGAAATAGAACACATGAAAGGTCGAATTGGTGAGTAGAAAGTCTTTGGATCTCTCCTCTTATGTTCACATGAATGCACCAGGTGTATAAATAGGGGATCAAAATTAGGAGAGAGATCTCTTAAGTGTTTCAACTCCTATTTTACATATATAAACTATGACCCAAATTAGGAGAGAGATTTTTATAACTTTTTTCATATCACAATTATTTTTTCTAATAATTTGGAGCAGAAGATTTGAAGCCAAAACGGCTAGAAATGGGGGAAACCGTTTTCTTTTCTTTTTTTCCTCAAATTACCCCAAGAAGAGATATCATTAAAATACCGAGAGAAGAGTTACTAACTTATGAACTCTAGAGATATCAATAGTAATTTCACATGTCTGGTGCTGAAACATACAGTTTATGTTTATATATTTAACCATAATTATACAATTTAATACACTATCAGTCCTTTAAATAACTATAATTCATGCAATTCCTATTCTTTCCTTCATTATTAATTTCTCCTAGTTTCTTCTCCTCTCTCCCTCTTTAATGTTTCCGTTTACTGATTTTTGATCGCCAGAATGAAGAAGTTGATCAATTCAAGCCAAACAACAGTTCTTGTACGCAGTTAATTAGGTTACGGGTTCGAATTATATTGGGATAGTTGGGGAACGAATAACTCTATTCATTAAAAGAAGTGAAACAAAAAAGTACAAAGTCGATTACAAGTCACATCGCATAGATAATTTAACACAGGCATAATAACACCTGATTGCAACGAATTGCAGATTATCACGTACGTATTTAGGACCCTTTTGACATTAGATTTGTGCGTCTTGAGAAGATTCCTTTTCCTGCCCAAAATCAAAGACTCAACACCTTAGAAATTAAACTGCATTAATTTCCGAATCAATAACTTATAAAATGTATACGGTATCAAAATTACACATACTTCCCCTGCAACTTTATGGTTATTCACTGCTCACACATGATATGAAGCGCTTTCTCAAGGTGTCGTAACAATTTATTAGACTATTGAGGTACCTAAACATGAGTAAATGACACTGTCTAAGAACTAAAAGCGCTGTAATATTCCAACTTTTTTGTGAACTTCCCAAATCTCACATGTATGATTGACATCACCCGGCCCGGCCCTGATGGGCTTTGTTAATTACCCAAACTTCCCATGAGGTTTGAGAGACTACAAAAGTTTCCCTGAGGTACCTTGAAATGCTTACTATTATAGATAAGAATTTAAAGTTAAAACAAAAACTTTCCTCAAGTACTTTGAAATGCTTGCTATTATAGATATGTTTTTAAAGTTAAAACATTTATCAATAAGTGTCAAAATTTATGGATCCAAATGTAACGAAAAGTAAAATTTTCTAATTGGGGGACTTTTTGTAATTTCTCAAACCTTATATAAGGTTTGTGTAATTAGGCTGACCTCATGGTATGTTAGTGTAATTATCTCTAAAACTTTCAAATTTCGATAGTACATCGAGGATGAAACAAAGAAAGGAAATGTGTGCGTGTGTTAGAGAGATAGATAGATAGACAGAATGTCGACATAAGGAGAGTAGCTAAACATCAGAGATATGTAATCCCGTAATTGTATAGGGTTATTCGCTTTCCTTTCTTAGACAGATTGTATATTGTATATATACATAGTTTGTACTTAGGTTCTTTACAGAAGTGAATATACAGAAAAACCTTTTCCCCAAATATGACGTTCTTCATAGCTATCATGGTATCAGAGCAGGCGACGATCCATTAATCGGATCCGAACCTTGCTCATCATCTACCCTAACCTTTCCCGCCCATGGCTGAAAGCAATAACAGTAGCACCTCCACAGGCAAGGAGTCGCAACAGCCCGCCGACTCCCTCGTCACACAACTAGCCAGTCTTCTTCAATCCCTACAACCCCAAACAGAACAAAATCAGTCACATACTCCACAAACCTTATCAGTCAGCATCAAATTAAACCAAACCAACTACTCCATATGGGCACGGCTGATTCGGATGGCAATTGGAGGCAGGGGAAAGCTTTCCCACATCACGGGAACGCCTCCACCACCATCACCGGATCAACCGGGATATCAGAAATGGGAACAGACAGATTCAATGGTCTGTTCATGGCTATTGGAGAATATGAACCAAGAACTCATAGCAAACTACGCCGAATACCCCTTGGCAAAATCGCTATGGGATGCACTAAAATCAACTTACAGTCAAGGGAGTGATGGTCTCCAAATTTTCGATCTCACCGTTAAAGCCAACAATCTCAAGCAAGGATCCGATAGCATCGAGCAGTATTATAGCAATCTCCAAAGAATCTGGAGAGAGATAGAAATCTGCCAACCAAACCCCATGGTTCATGAAGAGGATATAGCCACCTTCAACCGGTTGAGATCGGAGACCCGTCTCTTCGAATTTCTCACCGGAGTAGATGACAAGTTTTATCCGGAGAGGCGAGATCTCCTTAAAGAAGTTCCGTTACCAACCGTTGAGACGACATATGTCGCGATTAGAAGAGAGGGAACAAAGCGAGGTATCTTGGGAGAGAGCCCATCATCGGCGGTAGCTTCAGGTGTCGGAGCGGGCCTAGTTGCTCGAAGTCAGTCAAAATCAGAGAAAGGACCGCCGTGGACGGTCGCCAAACCCAGATCAGAGCCCCAAAAATTCACGGCATCGTCTCCGACGTTCTCATCACATCGGAGCGATGACACGTACCACAGAGGCACAGTGGAGCGGAGCGATTAGAGCTCCAGTGCGATCGGTGTGGCAAAAAAAAACCATCGGAAAGAGGAGTACAACGAGGTGGTGGGCTTTCCGGTGGGTTGGCACAGCCGTCGTCAAGAACGGGCCACGGCAGATCCGCCGTCGACAAGAAGGAAGAAACAGACGCATGTCTGGAAGAAGGAGAGAGGCGGCGGATTCCAAAGGTAAAGAAAGAGCAACACTAATAGGTATAGGGTTGGACCGTGTGAAATCCCGTCCATGCCCCTCTTATTTATTGCCTACAAACACTTTATTTCCTAGCAATAATAAATGGTCTTGTGAAATAA
The DNA here is from genome assembly GCA_037501455.1 of Lantana camara. Taxonomy (NCBI): domain Eukaryota; kingdom Viridiplantae; phylum Streptophyta; class Magnoliopsida; order Lamiales; family Verbenaceae; genus Lantana; species Lantana camara. Next base: position 91,183,357 of record CM074857.1, on the reverse strand, counting down.
AAGAGAATCCACGTGCAAATGATACAGTTGTTGCCTCTTGTAATAATATTAGCATTAGAAATGGTGATCAAGCAGGTTTAGCATTATAAGCCCATACACAGGATGGTGGAAAGAATACTAGGTGGATCATTGATTGCGGTGCAACCGAAACAGTGACATATAATCAGGGGGATTTTTTGGAATATACAGAACCCAAGACACTATCTATTCGAAGTGCCAATGGGGGGCGTTTGTTAGGAATAGTACCCTAGAAAGTCGATTGTATATCCGCTTTGTGCTTTTCGTTATTGTAATCACAGACAATCTTTGAATGAAATAACGAATTGAGGCAACACTTCTTTATATGCACTTGTTTGGTATGCGTTTACTTTATCTGTGCATGTATGAGAACTCCCCTAATCCTGATGACTTTAGGACTCTACCATTTTGGTGAAATGGTTTATGAAACGAGCCCTATATCACATAAGTCATGATTAGTAAAATACTCCAAACCGATGAGTCATACCGATAGTGGGAGTGTCAACCTGACTCCTCTAAGGCTTGCTTGTGGGATCACGCCTTTAAGAAGGACCACCTTGTTTCATGGAGGTGCAAAGTGTATAGTTGATACGTGCGTGATACATGAGGGTGCTTACTTTAATAAGTAAGTTCACTGAGGTGCCCCGTGTGAGAACATTCCTAAATGGGAAAGGAAGTTTCTATTTCAGGAAATAGAAACTTCCAGATTAGGAAATATCTCACGAGTCATTGATGTGATTAATTGATCCTTAGACTTGAGGTTCCTTGTCACTTTATGAGTTAACTCTGTAGTCTTAGGTATAAGCTTTAAAGGGTGTCGCCTTAGACAACTGATTCAAGGCTTATGTTGGGGCTGCACAAGTGATTCATGAAAGTGAATGAGAATCAAGAAAAGACCTACACTTGCATATGCAAGGTGATCTCTTATTGTGTAAGTCATTCATATGTCATATGGAGTCCTTGGCCAAGGCAGTAGATCAAGATATCAAGAAAAGGGTTTCTTGGATTGAGATCAAATGGATATGAAATGCACTTAGCTCTAAGACCGGATTATTAGGGTTCTGATTATTCCCTTACCCTAGATCTTGGTTGAGAGATAGTAAGTAGGAGGATTGTATCTCACATGAATCAATGACTTAAAGGTTCTGTTGAATCCGAACATTCCAATTCAGCTAGGGGTTAAACACCTGTTGCTAGACTATGGTCGTTTAATCTGTGGACTGATTAATTAATTAGTGAATTAATTAATTAGGGTCACTGCTAATTGAATTGAGAACCTAGAGGGTCACACACAACAACTTGGTTACATGAGTTGAGGCTTTAAAATGATTAAACGAGTTAATCGGGCCAAGAGGGTTCCACACGTGTGAAACCACACGTGTGGGTCACGTGAGTGACACGTGTCCCACACGTGTAAATATATATATTGTATATATATATATTAAATAATTAAATGTGTTAATTATTTAATTGACTTTGGTTTAATTTTGAATTAAAAAGAAAGTCTAATTTTGGAGAAAATAATCTAGTTAATTAATTATGAATTAATTAATTAGATAAAATAATTTATTTATTTTAAATAAATAAAGTATAAAATTATCCTAAAATAGTTTGGATATTTTAGCTCTTTTGAAAGTTGATTTGAATTTGAATTCAAAGTCAAAGTCAAAATTACTTGATGATCAAGTAATAGGAGAGAGGGACCAAAATCCTTAGCCCATAAGGACTAGGGATTTTCGGCCACTCCCTTAATATAAATAGGGGAGCTCGAGCTCCCCTTAGAGCTAATTGGCAATTCTTTTGGTTCATGTGTTGAACACCATCCTTTCTCCAAGATAAACGAAACCCTAGGTTAAGCCTAAACACTAACTAGAGAACTAGCATCCTTACTAGTTAGATTGTGATCAAGTTGGTGGACTATCTCTAGAGAGCTTCAAGTTAGAAGTTTGAAGATTCGAGCTTTACCAAGGAGAGGGGATCAAGCCGCGAGAAGAGCGTTCTTGGGTGGCTTGAAACGCTTCAAGAAAGACAATTAAGAAAGTAAGTTTCTAATCCCTGCGAATTTGGTCACACGATTGCGAGTCCAAGATCCTTTTGTTCGATAAATTTTTAATTTTCCGCTGCCTTCTGATTCGTGTTTTCCAACAGCGTTTCCCAAGTTCATGGGGCCGGCACAGTTGCTCTATCTCCAACTTTAAAACTACAGAACTGTCTTTACGTGCCTAGCTTATCTTGCAAATTGCTTTCTCTTAGTCACGTCACCAAGGAATTAAACTGTATGGTGCTGATATCCCACTTTTTGTCTATTGCAGTATATTCGGTCGGGGAAAGTGATTGCGCGTGGTACTGAAAGTGGAGGACTGTATTATGTCGATGAGGTGGCCCAACAAGGAACCGTAACACTTGCTCACGGGACAATGGACCGTCAACAGTGGCTATGGCACCGTCGTTTGGGTCATCCCTCTTTAGGGTATCTTCAGTTGCTTTTTCCCCAGTTTTTTCATAAGGATAGTGTTTTTCAGTGTGACACATGTCGATTAGCTAAGAGTTATAAGTAGTCTTACCCGGTTTCTAGTTCTCGGGCAGTTTCTATTTTTTTGTTGGTGCATTCAGATGTATGGGGACCTGCCCCGAATACAGGTGAAAGTCATAATTTTAAGTATTTTGTTCTTTTTATTGATGATTTTTCTAGAATGGCTTGGGTGTATTTCATTAAAAATAAATCCGATGTTACCACCAAATTTTTGGATTTCTTTCACATGGTACACCGTCAATATCAATCCTCTATTCGAGTCCTTCGTTCAGATAATTGGGGGGGGGGGGGGGGGGGGGAATACATAAACAACACTCTTGCTCAGTTTTTTAAAGATAATGGGATAATTCATCAAACCTCTTGCCCACATACTCCTCAGCAAAACGGGGTTGCTGAGCGAAGAAATCATCAGTTGCTAGAAATGTCTAGGTCTCTCTTGATTGAGTCCCACTGCCCCCCGTCCTTGTGGCCCGAGGTCGTTGCCACCTCCGTTTGCTTAACTAATCGACTCCCCACTAAAGCACTGGAGTTTTCTACCCCACTGAAAACCCTAGCTACTCAGGTCAGCATCCCCTCTGTCCTAGTACTTCCACTCCGGGTGTTTGGGTGTTCAGTTTTTGTTCACATCCCTAAGTCTGAGCTAACGAAACTTGATCCCTGTTCGGTTAAGTGTGTCTTTGTGGGGTATGGGGTTCACCAGAAAGGCTATAGGTGCTATCATCCGCCCACCCGATGTCTATATACCACCATGGATTGTGAGTTTGTTGAGACAAAGTTCTTCTACTATTCCCCACTCAGCGGTCAGGGGGAGATGAGACAGGACCCACTGAGTGGGGTGCCAGCATACTCTCGGCCAGACATAGTCCCACCAGGGCCAGTAGGCGGAACCACCGGGCCACTATCTCCTGTAATACAGTCTCCCACATTATCTACTGACCCGGCTACCCCGACGCCGAATATCCCTGAGGTACGTACCGTTGATTGTGACAGTATTTGTAGCACCCTAAACCCCAAGGCACTACATCTCCCGCACTATAGCCCGATCCACATACGAAATGGACAATCCGTACATAAAGTGAACATATAGCGAACGAGTGACAATCAAGAAAATAACGAGCTAGGTGGGACACTCCCCAACATACACAAACCAAAATATGAAATTAAAGCGGAAGCATTTCAATTAATACGTATAGGTACCATATTTACCAACATAAATACATAGTAGGTACCAACATTAACTATCAATACATTATCATCTCTTATATATTACACATGTCCAAGTATCCAAAATGTAGTAATAACGATCATAACATGATATTACCAAAAGTTCTATACATGAAAATACAATGCTAGACTCAGGGAAATGCAAGACCTGACTCGACTCCCGCCTAGCACGACCGGGTACTTGAAAAGTGAAGTATCAGTCTACCAAAGACTGAGTGAGGGGCAATATATAAATATAACACACGTCACACGCAAGTTATAGTCTCGGGTGAAGATTTGAAATGAAATAAATATAAAGTTCAAGAATACTTGTTCTTTGCCCGAGATTACGACTATCCAATTTAACATTTTATCTTGTCATTTTCATGAAATAAGAGGCCCCGGCGAGTTAGGGCAATTCTCCAACCTTTACACCAATCGTGAACCATACATTCTTGCTTGAATGATTTAATACGTGATCATGCATTTCATTTAGTGCTCAATTAAACATAATCATGCTTGAAACATGCATTAACCCGAGGACAATCCGTGGTGCCGGATCCGTCCCCTGTCTCCTTCTTCCTCCGGGTGATAGTGGGTTTGCAAGGCCCAACTATCCACGACATGGTGTACGTCGGGAACATGACTCCCACGCACGGAACTCCTTCCACCACCAATCTCCTAGTGGCTTCGGGGGTGATCCCAATGAGGCGAGGATAGCTCAAGAGTTACCCGTCAGCCCTTGCTTTCCCGGTTGGCTCAAGAACTATCCTCGGGCCCAAGTGCAATCATGAACTCACCAAAACATGCTTGAAAACATGAACAATCATTGCCTGCTTGCTTGAAAATGTTTATAGTTTGAAAACGTTTATAGATATAATAGTTTTGGCCGAAAATGTCACATAAAGGTTGTAAGGTTCTATGTACCTAGAACAAAACCTCACCTTTGCTACAAAATACAACAAGGATATGCTCTAGGGACCCTGCTCCTCGTCCACGACCTCGTGACCTGTGCAAACACGATGTGTATATGTGAGACATGACTCAAAATGGACCAAATAGGACGAACGGCGAAAATGCAACGAGATGACGAGCAATGAACAATGTAGCATGAAATTATGTTGTTTTGACATGTATTCAATCATATAATAGCAATTTGGGATCAAAGAATGCTTTGGATCAACATGTCAAAAATTGAATTTTATGCAGTAGTTTTTCTTCTGTCAGACGGATGGGAACGGCCGTTCCGGATTCCCTTTGAAAATGGGAAGGGCTGTTCCTGTGCCCCTTTAAAACGTGCCAGTAACTTTTTAAAATAAAAAACACGCCATTGTTGGGAACGACCCTTCCGGCACACAGGCCAAAATGGGAACGACCGTTCCCAGTCTCGCTGGCCTCCCTGAGTCAGAAGCGTGGGAACGACCGTTCCCCAAAATGCACTAAGGCGGGAAGGGCCGTTCCCAGCTTCTGCAACTTGAAAAAACAGAGCAGAAGCAGGGGATGGCTACGACAACAACAAAAACAACCGCAAAACCCAAGTTTTGATCAATAAAAGGCATGAATTCTAGTAATATACAAGCATATATGTTCAAGACATGATAATATACCATTTAAACACATAAATCATGAAAAAATTATCAAGAACTCCAGGTTTCAAGTTCAAGCTCATATCAATACGTAATTCCATATTTTGCAAAAATTCATGCCATAAATCATGCTATAATCATGTATTCTTATGTCACACAACCAATAATCCATTTACTCAATGATTTCTCAAACCCTAGCCTCAACCAAATTGATCAAGAATCATGACTTCAATCAAACACCCACCTTGAAATGAAAGAAATGAAGAAAGAAGATGATGATGGATGATCAAGCTTCAAAGCTTGGAATTTCCTGGAAAACCTTGGATGATTTGATGAAGTAGTCTCCTCTTTCCTTTTTACTTGAATGAACCAAGAGTGAAAAGAAGCAAATATGTTGGTGAATTTTGGATCAAAATGAGCTTAGAAGCTTTTGGATGAATTATACCGTGATTCATCCATTTTGAAAAATGTGAAATATTCAATTTGTAATTTAATCCTACAAGAGATCAAGGCATGCAATCAAGTATGTATGGTTTTGAAATATGATCAATTAAGTCCTTGAAAGTTTATGCAATTAAGTCCCTAAGTTAAAGAAATAAACAACTAGGGACAATTTCGTAATTGAAGCACTCTCGGTAATTATTTCATGTAATAACTATTTTTTCCATGACTCGAAATAATTTTCCAATGATATGAAATCATATATTTCATATAAATAATATATCATGAATTTTATAAAAATATGGAATGTCATGTAAGAATAATGTAAATTAAAGAATTAAAATAAATCCTACGCTCACAAACTCACATCTGGCGTGCTTACCTATTCATCCGGGACCGGGGCGTTACAACTCTCCCCCCCTTAAAAGAATCTGGTCACCAGATTCCCTAGTCTTGTGAAAACAACTCCGGGTGGAACCATTTCATTTTGTCTTCGGTTTCCCACGTAGCTTCCTCGGTTTTATCGCTTCTCCAAAAAACATTAACCATGGGAATCCTCCGGTTTCTCAATTCCTGAAACTTCATGTCCAAGATTTTAACCGGTCTCTGAACAATTGTCAAATTCGGTTCCAACTCCACTGCTTCAACCGGGAGAATCGTAGTCTCATCGGGGTAATATTTTCTTAACTGAGAAACATGGAATACATTGTGAATTCCCGTAAGACTCGGTGGTAGGTCCAGTCGATAGGCTACCTCGCATATTCTTTCAAGAATCTCGAAAGGACCCAAATAGCGAGGATTAAGCTTTCCTTCTTTCCCGATCCGAGTGAAACCTTTCCTTGGTGACACCTTCAAGAATACCCCGTCACCAACTTCAAATTCAAGATCTCTTCGGCGCGTATCAACATAGTTCTTTTGTTTATCTTGAGCAGCTTTCATCCGTTGTTGGATTATTTGAACTTTCTCAATCATAGCCTGAACGACCTTGGGAGGTTTCTCAAATCTCTCACCTTTCTTTACTCCTTCTTGTTTCGACCATTTCCACTCTTCCAAGTCGAAAAAAAACGGAGATCGGCACTTTCTTCCATAAAGGAGTTCATAAGGAGTCATTCCGATCGAAGCCTGAAAGCTGTTATTGTAGGCAAATTCAATCAAAGGTAACTGTTCTTGCCACGAATTCTGAAAATCCATCGCGCACGCCCGAAGTAGATCTTCCAAATATCTTATCAATCTCTCTGTCTGACCATCTGTTTGTGGGTGGAATGCCATACTGAACTTAAGTCTCGTTCCTAACATTGCCTGCAACTCTTGCCACAACTTCGATGTGAACCTCGGGTCTCGATCTGAAACTAAACTCACCGAAATTCCATGAAGTCGGATAATCTCTTTATTATAAATCTCGGCTAACATTGGAATCCTATAAGACATCCGGACCGGTAGAAAGTGAGCAGATTTCGTAAATCTATCCACGATTACCCAAATACCATCAAATCCACCTTTCACCTTCGGTAATCCGGAAACAAAGTCCATCGTTACTTGTTCCCACTTTCATTCAGGAATAGGTAACGGTTGTAGAAGTCCCGCGGGTTTCTGGTGTTCAGCTTTCACTCTCTGACAAGTCAAGCAATGTTTCACATACTCGACGACGTCTCTTTTCATTCCATTCCACCAATAATATTGTTTCAAATCCTTATACATTTTATTTCCTCCCGGGTGGATCGAGTATGCAGACTTGTGAGCTTCTTCAAGTAGAACCCGTTTCAACTCTTCAGGCACTCCTGCTCTGTTTTTAAATCTAAGTAAACCGGTCTCGTCAAACCCAAAAGGACTCTCCGGATTAGCTCTTGCTTTACTTACCAACTTCTGTACCTCTGGTTCATTATTTTGAGCTTCAAACAATCGATACTTTAATTCCGGCTGAATTGTAATATTGGAAACCCGAGCCTTTAGCACAATCTGACCAACTTCATCACTTTCCTTTATTTCCAAACTCGATACACTCGCCTTCCTGCTAAGTGTATCGGCAACTACGTTGGCTTTTCCTGGATGATACTTGATCGTGCAATCATAATCTTCTAACTTTTCCATCCAACGCCGTTGCCTCATATTCAAGTCTTTCTGCGTGAATAAATGCTGGAGACTATTGTGGTCGGTGAAAATCTCAAAGGATGTCCCGTATAGGTAATGTCTCCATTTCCCGAGAGCAAAGATCACGGCTGCAAGCTCCAGGTCATGTGTAGGATAATTCTTTTCATATTCCTTTAACTTTCGGGAAGCATAATCGATCACCTTTCCCTTCTGAGTCAATACACAACCTAAACCTTCCTTAGAAGCATCGGTATACACGACATACTCCTCTAAACCCTCGGGAAGTGCTAACACCGGAGCTGACACCAACTTTTCTTTCAAAAAGTTGAAACTTTGATCGCATTTCTCGTCCCAAACAAACTTGACATCTTTCTTTATCAATCGGGTCAACGGTGCAACGATCTTAGAAAAGTCCTGAACGAACCTTCTGTAATAGCCCGCCAATCCCAAAAAGCTCTTAATTTTCGAGGTATTCTTTGGTTTCTCCCATTTGAGCACGGCCTCAATTTTCGAGGGATCGACTTCCAAGCCTTTGCCCGAAATCACATGTCCCAAGAAAGTGACCCGATCGATCCAAAATTCACACTTACTGAATTCAGCAAACAACTGATGCTCCTTTAAAGTCTGTAGAACAAGCTTAAGATACCTCGCATGCTCCTCGGCATATTTTGAGAATACCAAAATATCATCGATGAAAATTACCACAAACTTGTCGAGGAAAGGCCTGAAAATCCGGTGCATCATATCCATGAAAGCTGCAGGGGCATTAGTTAACCCAAATGGCATAACAATGGACTCGTAATGCCTGTACCGACTATTGAATCCCGTTTTTGGAATATCCTCTGCTCGGATTCGCAGTTGGTAATACCCGTGTCTTAGATCCAATTTCGAATAAACCTTGGAACCCTGAAGTATATCAAATAATTCCTCGATGTGTGGAAGAGGATACTTGTTTTTAATAGTCATCCGATTCAACTCCCGGTAATCGATACACATCCTCAAAATCCCGCCTTTTTTCTTTACAAATAACACCGGTGCTCTCCAGGGTGAAGAACTCGGCCTGATGTACCCAACTTCCAATAATGCCTCGATCTGAACCTTTAACTCCTTCAATTCTACTGGAGCCATCCGGTATGGAGTCTTTGAATACGGCTCTGCATTCGGATAAAGATCAATCACAAATTCTATCTCTCGCTTGGGAGGCAAAGAATCCAATTTTTCTGGGAAGACCTCGGGAAATTCCTTTACCACTTTCGTATCTTCCAACTTAACCTGATCCTTGGACTTATTTAAAATGTAGGTAATGAACCCTGTAGCCCCGTCTCTGACTAATTTCTGAGCCTCTGAGAAGGAAAGTAGATCTACCGTCTTTGAAGTCCAACCCGTAGTAACCCCTGAACCCAACTGCACTTTCTTTGCCAGACAATCTATTGTAGCACAGTGCCTGTACAACCAATCCATCCCCAAAATAGACCCGTATCTTTCCATCGGCATAACAATGAAATCTGTCAAGAACTCTGGGCCTTCAATCACCACCAGCATATCCCTGTAAACCTGATCCGTCTCTCGCCTACTACCAAAAGGAGAACTAAGTACATAGCGCACAGAAGAGCAAATAGCAAGCAAAGATAGAGTAATAGCAATAGAATGCGCAAGAAAGGAGTGTGTAGCTCCTGGATCAAATAATGTATGAATGTTCGTGCCATGGATGCATATAGTACCTTCAACAACTGCGGCAGGGTCGATCTCAGCATCCTGCTCCTCTCCAGCTAGTGCATAGGCCCGAGCTCTCAAAAGGCCTCTGGCCTGCAGGTGGCAGAACCTGACGATCCGGACAACCATCAACCCGGTACTCGTCACTCCCACAGATCAAACATAAACCCAACCGTCACCTGCAGTTATCATATGTATGTGTAGGAAGTCCACAAAATCTGCAGCCTAATCTCTGAGGTGGCTGTGGTGGTACTGGAGCTCGTGGAGCCTTCTGTGATGGCCCGGTAGCTCTAAATTTATTCCCGGCGTCCTTTGGTGCTGGAGGTGCAGAATAAACCATAGGCCTCTTTTCGGAACTCGATCCCTATCCCGATCTCGAACCTGAAGCCTGTCCAGTACGGGGAATAAGCCTCCTGGAAATGTCAGAAACCTCGACCTTCAAGGCTTTGGTGGTAGCTTTGGCCCAGGTACTAGTATTTGCGGTCTTCAAGGCATCCTGTATATCGGGTCGGAGTCCCTGCACGAACTGCATCGCCTTGTGAAAGTCATCATTCGCTATGTTGGGTGCATAGCGAGAAAGTCTCTCAAACTCAGCGATGTACTGGCCAACAGATCTCCCTCCTTGCTTCAATTTGCTAAACTCCCTCAACCTGCGGGTACAGGAAGCTGGAGGAATGAACTTGTTTCTGAACTCCCGTACAAAGACCTCCCACGTAATATCTGTCCCGGCAGCCTCCAAGACTATCTAAGTGCTCTCCCACCAGGAGTAAGCCTTGCCCTGAATCAGAGTAAGGGTGCAACGAGCTTTCTCTTGAGTATCACAAGGAATGAGTTGCCAAATTCTTTCAACTTCTTTCAACCACATCTCTGCCTGAATGTCGTCACCCTTATAGAACTTCGGGGGACACTGATTCTGAAACTTGCGCAATATAGCAGAAATGGGGTTCTCCTGGGGTGCCACAGGTGCAGGGGGTGCTGGAGGAACCCGTTCTTGCAATCTCTGATCAATCAACCCAACTACCGCATTCATAAAATCCTGGGGTTGTGCCTGAACAGGTGGAGGAGGAGGTGATCTCTCACGACGATGATGGCGGCGATGATGATGATGCCGATGTCTCGAGGATCGGTCACGGTGATGTCTATCACGATCAATCCCGAAATCAAATCACTACACATGCGTGGTTTGATTAATAAATGCAAATGTGTGCATATAATTCCATAAGATCAATAAAGCACATCTTTAAAGAAAGTCAAGTAAATCGAATAATTCAAGAATTCAAGTAGATCACGTAACTCGATTAAATGCAGACTCTCAAGTAACAAGTAATCCTATGCCGTGCGACCTAGACTCACTTGACACGATTTGAGAACCTCGGTTTTGCAAACGGGCTCTGATACCACCTGTAGATGTAGCACCCTAAACCCCAAGGCACTACATCCCCCGCACTATAGCCCGATCCACATACGAAATGGAAAATCCATACATAAACCGAACATATAGCGAACGGGTGACAATCAAGAAAATAATGAGCTAGGCGGGACACTCCCCAACATACACAAACCAAAACATGAAATTAAAGCGGAAGCATGTCAATTAATACGTAAGGTACCTTATTTACCAATATAAATACATAGTAGGTACCAACCTTAACTATCAATACATTATCATCTCTTATATGTTACACATGTCCGAGTATCCAAAATATAGTAATAACGATCATAACATGATATTACCAAAAGTTCTATACATGAAAATACAATGCTAGACTCAGGAAAATGCAAGACCTAACTCGACTCCCGCCTAGCACGACCGGGTACCTGAAAAGTGAAGTATCAGTCTACCGAAGACTGAGTGAGGGGCAATATATATATATATATATATATAACATGTCACATGCAAGTTATAGTCTCGGGTGAAGATTTGAAATGAAATAAATATAAAGTTCAAGAAAACTTGTTCTTTCCCCGAGATTACAACTATCCAATTTAACATTTTATCTTGTCATTTTCATGAAATACGTGGCCCTGGCGAGTGAGGGCAATTCTCCAACCTTTACACCAATCATGAACAATACATGCTTGCTTGAATGATTTAATACATGATCATGCTTTTCATTTAGTGCTCAATTAAACATAATCATGCTTGACACATGCAATAACCCGACGACAATCCGTGGTGTCGGATCCGTCCCAAGTCTCCTTCTTCCTCCGGGAGATAGTGGGTTTGCAAGGCCCAACTATCCACGACATGGTGTACGTCGGGAACATGACTCCCACGTACGGAACTCCTTCCACCACCAATCTCCTAGTGGCTTCGGGGGTGATCCCAATGAGGTGAGGATAGCTCAAGAGTTACCCCGTCAGCCCTTGCTTTCCCGGTTGGCTCAAGAACTATCCTCGGACCCAAGTGCGATCATGAACTCGCCAAAACATGCTTGAAATCATGAACAATCATTGCCTGCTTGCTTGAAAATGTTTATAGTTTGAAAACGTTTATAGATATAATAGTTTTGGCCGAAAATATCACATAAAGGTTGTAAGGTTCTATGTACCTAGAACAAAACCTCACCTTTGCTACAAAATACAACAAGGATATGCTCTGGGGAGCCTGCTCCGCGTCCACGACCTCGTGACCTGTGCAAACACGACGTGTATACGTGAGACATGACTCAAAATGGACCAAATAGGACGAACGGCGAAAATGCAACGAGATGACGAGCAATGAACAATGTAGCATGAAATTATCTTGTTTTGACATGTATTCAATCATATAATAGCAATTTGGGATCACAGAATGCATTGGATCAACATGTCAAAAATTGAATTTTATGCAGTAGCTTTTCTTCTGTCAGACGGATGGGAACGGCCGTTCCGGATTCCCTTTGAAAATGGGAAGGTCCGTGCCCGTGCCCATTTAAAATGTGCCAGCAACTTTTTAAAATAAAAAACGCGCCATTGCTGGGAACAACCCTTCCGGCACACAGACCAAAATGGGAACGACCGTTCCCAGTCTCGCTGGCCTCCCTGACTCAGAAGCGTGGGATCGACCGTTCCCCAAAATGCACTAAGGCGGGAAGGGCCGTTCCCAGCTTCTGCAACTTGAAAAAACAGAGCAGAAGCAGGGGATGGCTACGGCAACAACAAAAACAACCACAAAACCCAAGTTTTGATCAATAAAAGGCATGAATTCTGGTAATATACAAGCATATATGTTCAAGACATGATAATATACCATTTAAACACATAAATCATGAAAAAATTATCAAGAACTCCAAGTTTCAAGTTCAAGCTCATATCAATATGTAATTCCATATTTTGCAAGAATTCATGCCAAAAATCATGCTATAATCATGTATTCATATATCACACAACCAATAATCCATATACTCAATGATTTCTCAAACCCTAGCCTCAACCAAATTCATCAAGAATCATGACTTCAATCAAACACCCACCTTGAAATGAAAGAAATGAAGAAAGAAGATGATGATGGATGATCAAGCTTCAAAGTTTGGAATTTCCTTGAAAACCTTGGATGATTTGATGAAGTCTCCTGTTTTCTTTTTACTTGAATGAACCGAGAGTGAAAAGAAGCAAATATGTTGGTGAATTTTGGATCAAAATGAGCTTAGAAGCTTGGGGATGAATTATACCGTGATTCATCCATTTTGAAAAATGTGAAATATTCAATTTGTAATTTAATCCTACAAGAGATCAAGGCATGCAATCAAGTATGTATGGTTTTGAAATATGATCAATTAAGTCCTTGAAAGTTTATGCAATTAAGTCCCTAAGTTAAAGAAATAAACAACTAGGGACAATTTTGTAATTGAAACACTCTCGGTAATTATTTCATGTAATAACTATTTTTTCCATGACTCGAAATAATTTTCCAATGATATGAAATCATATATTTCATATAAATAATATATCATGAATTTTATAACAATATGGAATGTCATGTAAGAATAATGAAAAATTAAAGAATTAAAATAAATCCTACGCACACAAACTCACACGTGGCGTGCTTACCTGTTCATCCGGGATCGGGGCGTTACAACTCTCCCCCCCCCCCTCCCTTAAAAGAATCTGGTCACCAGATTCTCTAGTCTTGTGAAAATAAGTCTGGGTGGAACCGTTTCATTTTGTCTTCGGTTTCCCACGAAGCTTCCTCGGTTTTGTCGCTTCTCCACAAAACTTTAACCATGGGAATCCTTCGGTTTCTCAATTCCTGAAACTTCCTATCCAAGATTTTAACCGGTCTCTGAACAAATGTCAAATTCGGTTCCAACTCCACTTCTTCAACCGGGAGAATCGTAGTCTCATCGGGGTAATATTTTCTTAACTGAGAAACATGGAATACATTGTGAATCCCCGTAAGACTCGGTGGTAGGTCCAGTCGATAGGCTACCTCGCCTATTCTTTCAAGAATCTCGAAAGGACCCAAATAGCGAGGATTAAGCTTTCCTTCTTTTCCGATCCGAGTGAAACCTTTCTTTGGTGACACCTTCAAGAATACCCGGTCACCAACTTCAAATTCAAGATCTCTTCGGTGCGTATCAACATAGCTCTTTTATCTATCTTGAGCAGCTTTCATCCGTTGTTGGTTTGTTTGAACTTTCTCAATCATAGCCTGAACGACCTTGGGAGGTTTCTCAAATTTCTCACCTTTCTTTACTCCTTCTTGTTTCGACCATTTCCACTCTTCCAAGTCGAAAAACAACGGAGATCGGCACTTTCTTCCATAAAGGAGTTCATAAGGAGCCATTCCGATCGAAGCCTGAAAGCTGTTATTGTAGGCAAATTCAATCAAATGTAACAGTTCTTGCCACGAATTATGAAAATCCATCGCGCACGCCCGAAGTAGATCTTCCAAATATCTTATCAATCTCTCTGTCTGACCATCTGTTTGTGGGTGGAATGTCATACTGAACTTAAGCCTCGTTCCTAACATTGCCTGCAACTCTTGCCACAACTTCGATGTGAACCTCGGGTCTCGGTCTGAAACTATACTCACCGGAATGCCATGAAGTCGGATAATCTCTGTATTATAAATCTCGGCTAACTTCGGAATCCTATAAGACATCCGGACCGATAGAAAGTGAGCAGATTTTGTAAATCTATCCACGATTACCCAAATACCATCAAATCCACCTTTCACCATTGGTAATCTGGAAACAAAGTCCATCGTTACTTGTTCTCACTTCCATTCGGGAATAAGTAACGGTTGTAGAAGTCCCGTGGGTTTCTAGTGTTCAGCTTTCACTCTCTGACAAGTCAAGCAATGTTTCACATACTCGACGACGTCTCTTTTCATTCCATTCCACCAATAATACTGTTTCAAATCCTCTTACATTTTATTTCCTCCAGGGTGGATCGAGTATGCTGACTTGTGAGCTTCTTCAAGTAGAACCCGTTTCAACTCTTCAGGCACTACTGCTCTGTTTTTAAATCTAAGTAAACCAGTCTCGTCAAACCCAAAAGGACTCTCCGGATCAGCTCTTGCTTTACTTACCAATTTTTGTACCTTCGGTTCATTATTTTGAGCTTCAAACAATCGATACTTTAATTCCGATTGAATTGTAATATTGGAAACCCGAGCCTTTAGCACAATCTGAGCAACTTCATCACTTTCCTTTATTTCCAAACTCGATACACTCGCCTTCCTGCTAAGCGGCGACCACGTTGGCTTTTCCTGGATGATACTTGATCGTGCAATCATAATCTTCTAACTTTTCCATCCAACGCCGTTGCCTCATATTCAAGTCTTTCTGTGTGAATAAATACTGGAGACTCTTGTGGTCGGTGAAAATCTCAAAGGAAGTCCCGTATATGTAATGTCTCCATTTCCCGAGAGCAAAGATCACGGCTGCAAGCTCCAGGTCGTGTGTAGGATAATTCTTTTCATATTCCTTTAACTTTCGGGAAGTATAAGCGATCACCTTTCCCTTCTGAGTCAATACACAACCTAAACCTTCCTTAGAAGCATCGGTATACATGGCATACTCCTCTGAACCCTCGGGAAGTGCTAACACCGGAGCTGACACCAACTTTTCTTTCAAAAAGTTGAAACTTTGATCGTATTTCTCGTCCCAAACAAACTTGACATCTTTCTTTGTCAATCGGGTCAACGGTGCAGCGATCTTTGAAAAATCCTTAACGAACCTTCTGTAATAGCCCGCCAATCCCAAGAAGCTCTTAATTTTCGAGGCATTTTTTGGTTTCTCCCATTTGAGCACGACCTCAATTTTCGAAGGATCGATTTCCAAGCCTTTGCCCGAAATCACATGTCCCAAGAAAGTGACCCGATCGATCCAAACTTCACACTTACTGAATTTAGCAAACAACTGATGCTCGTTTAAAGTCTGTAGAACAAGCTTAAGATGCCTCGCATGCTCCTCGGCAGATTTTGAGAATACCAAAATATCATTGATGAAAATTACCACAAACTTGTCGAGGAAAGGCCTGAAAATCCGGTGCATCATATCCATGAAAGCTGCAGGGGCATTAGTTAACCCAAATGGCATAACCACGAACTCGTAATGCCCATATCGAGTATTGAATCCCGTCTTTGGAATATCCTCTGCTCGGATTCGCAGTTGGTAACACCCCTGTCTTAAATCCAATTTCGAATAAACCTTGGAACCCTGAAGTATATCAAATAATTCCTCGATGTGTGGAAGAGGATACTTGTTTTTAATAGTCATCCGATTCAACTCCCGGTAATCGATGCACATCCTCAAAATCCAGTCCTTTTTCTTTACAAATAATACCGGTGCTCCCTAGGGTGAAGAACTCGGCCTGATGTACCCAACTTCCAATAATGCCTCGAGCTGAACCTTTAACTCCTTCAATTCTGCTGAAGCCATCCGGTATGGAGTCTTTGAATACGGCTCTGCATTCGGATAAAGATCAATCACAAATTCTATCTCTCGCTCGGGAGGCAAAGAATCTAATTTTTCTGGGAAGACCTCAGGAAATTCCTTTACCACTTTCGTATCTTCCAACTTAACCTGATACTTGGACTTATTCAGAATGTAGGCAATGAACCCTGTAGCCCCGTCTCTGACTGATTTCTGAGCCTCTGAGAAGGAAATTAGAGGTACCATCTTTGTAGTCCAACCCGTAGTAACCTCTGAACCCAACTGCACTTTCTTTGCCCAATAATCTATTGTAGCACAGTGCCTGTACAACCAATCCATCCCCAAAATAGACCCGTATCTTTCCATCGGCATAACAATGAAATCTGTCAAGAACTCTGGGCCTTCAATCACCACCGGCACATCCCTGTAAACCTGATCCGTCTCTCGCCTACTACCAAAAGGAGAACTAAGTACATAGCGCACAGAAGAGCAGATAGCAGGCAAAGATAGAGTAATAGCAATAGAATGTGCAAGAAAGGAGTGTGTAGCTCCTGGATCAAATAATGTATGAATTTTCGTGCCATGGATGCATATAGTACCTTCAACAATTGCGGCAGGGTCGATCTCAGCATCCTGCTCCTCTCCAGCTAGTGCATAGGCCCGAGCTCTCACAAGTGGCCTCTGGCCTGCAGGTGGTGGATCCTGACGATCCGGACAACCATCAACCCGGTGCTCGTCACTCCCACAGATCAAACATAAACCCAACTGTCGCCTGCAGTTATCATATGTATATGTAGGAAGTCCACAAAATCTGCAGCCTGATCTCTGAGGTGGCTGTGGTGGTGCTGGAGCTCGTGGAGCCTTCTGTGATGGCCCGGTAGCTCTAAATTTCTTCCCGGCGTCCTTTGGTGCTGGAGGTACAGAATAAACCATAGGCCTCTTTTCGGAACTCGATCCCTGTCCCGATCTTGAACCCAAAGCCTATCCAGTACGGGGAATAGGCCTCCTGGAAATCTCAGAATCCTCGACCTTCAAGGCTTTGGTGGTAGCTTTGGCCCAGGTACTAGTATTTGCGGCCTTCAACGCATCCTGTATGTCGGGTCGGAGTCCCTGCACGAACTGCATCGCCTTGTGAAAGTCATCATTCGCTATGTGGGTGCATAGCGAGAAAGTCTCTCAAACTCCGCAATGTACTGGCCAACAAATCTCCCTCCTTGCTTCAATTCGGTAAACTCCCTCAACATGCGGGTACGGGAAGCTGGAGGAATGAACTTGTTTCTGAACTCCCGTACAAAGGCCTCCCATGTAATATCTGTCCCGGCAGACTCCAAGACTATATGAGTGCTCTCCCACCAGGAGTAAGCCTCGCCCTGAATCAGAGTAAGGGTGCAGCGAGGTTTCTCCTGAGTATCACAAGGAATGAGCTGCCAAATTCTTTCCACTTTTTCAATCACATCTCTGCCTGAATGTCGTCGCCCTTATAGAACTTCGAGGGATACTGATTCTGAAACTCGCACAATATAGCAGAAATGGGGTTCTCCTGGGGTGCCATAGGTGCAGAGGGTGCTGGAGGAACCCGTTCTTGCAATCTCTGATCAATCAACCCAACTACCGCATTCATAAAATCCTGGGGTTGTGCCTGAACAGGTGGAGGAGGAGGTGATCTCTTACGATGATGATAGCGGTGATGATGATGATGCCGATGTCTCGGGGATCGATCACAGTGATGTCTATCACGATCCATCCTGAAATCAAATCACTACACATGCGTGGTTTGATTAATAAATGCAAATGTGTGCATATAATTCCATAAGATCAATAAAACACACCTTTAAAGAAAGTCAAGTAAATCGAATAATTCAAGAATTCAAGTAGATCACGTAACTCGATTAAATGCAGACTCTCAAGTAACAAGTAATCCTATGCCAAAATTTAGTAATAACGATCATAACATGATATTACCAAAAGTTCTATACATGAAAATACAATACTCGACTCAGGGAAATGCAAGACCTGACTCGACTCCCGCCTAGCACGACGGGGTACCTGAAAAGTGAAGTATTAGTCTACCGAAGACTGAGTGAGGGGCAATATATATATATAACACACGTCACATGCAAGTTATAGTCTCAGGTGAAGATTTGAAATGAAATAAATATAAAGTTCAAGAATACTTGTTCTTTGCCCGAGATTACAACTATCCAATTTAACATTTTATCTTGTCATTTTCATGAAATAGGTGGCCCCGACGAGTGAGGGCAATTTTCCAACCTTTACACCAATCGTGAACAATACATACTTGCTTGAATGATTTAATACGTGATCATGCATTTCATTTAGTGATCAATTAAACATAATCATGCTTGAAACATGCAATAACCCGAGGACAATCCGTGCCGGATCCATCCCCAGTCTCCTTCTTCCTCCAGGTGATAGTGGGTTTGCAAGGCCCAACTATCCACGATATGGTGTACGTCGGGAACATGACTCTCACGCACGGAACTCTTTCCACCACCAATCTCCTAGTGGCTTCGGGGGTGATCCCAATGAGGTGAGGATAGCTCAAGAGTTACCCGTCAGCCCTTGCTTTCCCGGTTGGCTCAAGAACTATCCTCGGGCCCAAGTGCAATCATGAACTCGCCAAAACATGCTTGAAATCATGAACAATCATTGCCTTCTTGCTGGAAAATGTTTATAGTTTGAAAACGTTTATAGATATAATAGTTTTGGCCGAAAATGTCACATAAAGGTTGTAAGGTTTTATGTACCTAGAACAAAACCTCACCTTTGCTATAAAATACAACAAGGATATGCTCTAGGGAGCCTGCTCCTCGTCCACGACCTCGTGACCTGTGCAAACACGACGTGTATACGCGAGACATGACTCAAAATGGACCAAATAGGACGAACGGTGAAAATACAACGAGATGACGAGCAATAAACAATGTAGCATGAAATTATCTTGTTTTGACATGTATTCAATCATATAATAGCAATTTGGGATCAAAGAATGCATTGGATCAACATATCAAAAATTGAATTTTACGAAGTAGCTTTTCTTCTATCGGACGGATGGGAACGGCCGTTCCGGATTCCCTTTGAAAATGGGAAGGGCCGTTCCCGTGCCCCTTTAAAACGTACCAGTAACTTTTTAAAATAAAAAATGCGCCATAGCTGGGAACAACCCTTCCGGCACACAGACCAAAATGGAAACGGCCGTTCCTAGTCTCGCTGGCCTCCCTGACTCAGAAGAGTGGGAACGACCATTCCCCAAAATGCACTAAGGCGGGAAGGGTCGTTCCTAGCTTCTGTAACTTGAAAAAATAGAGCAGAAGCAGGGGATGGCTACGGCAACAACAAAAACAACCACAAAACCCAAGTTTTGATCAATAAAAGGCATAAATTCTGGTAATATACAAGCATATATGTTCAAGACATGATAATATACCATTTAAACACATAAATCATGAAAAAATTATCAAGAACTCCAAGTTTCAAGTTCAAGCTCATATTAATATGTAATTCCATATTTTGCAAGAATTCATGCCATAAATCATGTTATAATCATGTATTCATATATCACACAACCAATAATCCATATACTCAATGATTTCTCAAACCCTAGCCTCAACCAAATTCATCAAGAATCATGACTTCAATCAAACACCCACCTTGAAATGAAAGAAATGAAGAAAGAAGATGATGATGGATGATCAAGCTTCAAAGCTTGGAATTTCCTTGAAAACCTTGCATGATTTGATGAAGTCTCCTCTTTCCTTTTTACTTGAATGAACCGAGAGTGAAAAGAAGCAAATATGTTGGTGAATTTTCGATCAAAATGAACTTGGAAGCTTGGGGATGAATTATACCGTGATTCATCCATTTTGAAAAATGTGAAATATTCAATTTGCAATTTAATCCTCCAAGAGATCAAGTCATGCAATAAAAAATGTATGGTTTTGAAATATGATCAATTAAGTCCTTGAAAGTTTATGCAATTAAGTCCCTAAGTTAAAGAAATAAACAACTAGGGACAATTTCGTAATTGAAGCACTCTCGGTAATTATTTCATGTAATAACAATTTTTTCCATGACTCGAAATAATTTTCCAATGATATGAAATCATATATTTCATATAAATAATATATCATGAATTTTATAAAAATATGGAATGTCATGTAAGAATAATGTAAAATTAAAGAATTAAAATAAATCCTACGCTCACAAACTCACACGTGGCGTGCTTACCTGTTCATCCGGGACCGGGGCGTTACAGTATTTCTCCAATTCCATACAACCCTAATAGTGCAGGACCCGATGAGAAACAGGGGGAGAGTGAGAGTAAACAAGACGGTGTAGAGGAGACAGTGGAGAGATACGTGTTACCCCCACGTACAAATAGGGGAGTTTCCCCGAGGCATTACGAGCCGGAGCATATAGGACGAACCCCCCGATATCCCCTAGCTAATCTTGTCAGGGGGAGCACAGAGGCTCAGGCATATACAACAGCCATTCACGATGGCAAAATCCCAAGTAGAGTAGAGGAGGCTCTGAAAGATGAGAAATGGGTACAGGCAATGGAGACAGAAATGAAGGCACTTGAGAAGAATGGTACTTGGTACAGGTGTGTACTCCCTCAAGGAAAAAAAATGGTAGGGTGTAGATGGGTGGACACAGTGAAACACCAAGCAGATGGGAGTATTGAGAGGTATAAAGCGAGGTTGGTAGCAAAAGGTATACACAGACGTATGGCGTTGACTACTCTGAGACTCTATCCGGTAGCCAAGATTGACACCATCAGGGTATTGTTCTCAGTGGAAGCTAACCGAGAGTGGGAGTTATACCAGTTTGATGTCAAGAATGCCTTCCTACACAGAGATCTTCAAGAAGAACATGGAACCTCCACCAGGGTTCACTAAAGGATTTAGAAGTGGGGATGTGTGCAGGTTGAGGAAGGCCTTATACGAGTTGAAGCAGTCACCCAGGGCCTGGTTTGGGAGATTTACAGCTGCCATGAGGAAGTATGGCTATCATCAAAGCAACTCCGACCACACACTCTTCATCAAGAGGAGGGGAGAACTTGTGACATGCCTCATCATCTATGTAGATGATATGATCATTACCGGGGATGACACAGATAAAATTGGGGAACTAAGGAAGAACTTGTTCAGGGAATTTGAAATGAAGGATCTCGGGAGGCTTAAGTATTTTTTGGGGATTGAAGTAATGAGATCCAGGTGAGGCATCTATATTTCACAGAGGAAGTTTATCCTCGACTTGCTAACCGAGACAGGTCTGCTAGTGTCGACTAGTGGACACTCCCATGGTAGTTAATCATGGGCTTAGAATAGTGGAGGAGGCACATGAAGCAGATAAGATACAGTATCAGCACCTGGTGGGAAAACTGATCTATTTGTTCCATACGCGTCCGGACATAGCATATGCAGTAGGGGTATTGAGTCAGTTTATGCACCGACCTCAGAAAGATCACCTGGAAGCAGCATTGAGAGTCTGTAGGTACTTAAAGGGTTGTCCAGGACGAGGAATTCTATTCCAGAAACATGGGCATTTGGATATCGAGGCTTATACAGATGCCGATTGGGCGGGAAGCCAAGGGGATCGGAGGTCTACCTCTGGGTACTTCACGCTTGTTGGGGGAAACTTGGTAACGTGGAAGGTGGTCGCCTTGTCCAGTGCAGAAGCAGAATTTAGGAGGATTGCTAGAGGAATGACAGAGGTTCTTTGGCTGAGGAAGTTGCTTGCAGAAATTGCCGTCCCGATTACCAGGGCTTGTAATCTAATGTGCGACAATCGGGCTGCGATCAGTATTTCAGAAAACCCAGTACAGCATGACCGTACGAAGCACGTAGAGGTCGATCATCACTTCATTAAAGAAAAGATTGAGGAATGGGTTATTAAACTTCTGTTTGTGAGGTCAGAGGACCAACTAGTTGATATCCTGACCAAGGCAGTGAATGATAGGATCTTTGGGGAAGTTCTGAGCAAGTTGCACATCGGAGATCTGACCGTACAACTTGAGGGGGAGTGTCGACATAAGGAAAGTAGCTAAACATCAGAGATATGTAATCCAGTAATTGTATAGGGTTATTCGCTTTCCTTTCTTAGACAGATTGTATATTGTATATATACATAGTTTGTACTTAGGTTCTTTACAGAAGTGAATATACAGAAAAACCTTTTCCCCAAATATAACGTTCTTCATAGCTATCACAGAAGGCTTATATAAGTCATATGAGCCCATCCATCAAATACATTTCCTAGAACGGCAATGATTTCAACATTCTTGCACTAATATTCTCATTTAACTCCTCGAGCACGACCATCTCTTGAGCCAATTCAAGTTCAATGCGCCTAATTTCACGTTTAACTCTCTCCACTTCAACTCTGCTCAACAATAGCTGCTTCTTCTTACTATCAACACTTCCAATACGCCTATTCTTCTCATTTACGAGCTTTTTCCCCTCATCGCTTAACCTAATAGCATCTTTAATTTCATCAAGCCGATCGCGCAACCACCCAACATTGAACTTCATACTTTCTGCATCTCTAACCGCAGCGTAATAAGAACCCAGAGTACCCATATCAACATCCTTCAACTGCTTCGTTTGCAAATCCTGCACCACCTTACATACCCCGAGCGAAACGAGATTCCTCATACAACCCGACTCTAAAGAAAAACCCTTTGTAATATCACCGTGTTTCCTATTTATTGCCTTAAGTGTATCAATAAGATTTTTGTTGATGGCTGATGATCTTTCTGCTCCACCCATGTAATGCAGAGCATTTGCCATATATATAAATGTATGATCATTATTTCATGTATGTTCATTACTTGCTTGAGCAGGGATTTGCTCTTGTGGGGTTGTTAATGGTGTTGAGTATAGCGGATTAGCGTTGCTTGTTCCTATTTCTTGATAAGCTGCAAAGGAATCATTATTGCATAGATTAGAAGATCTAACTAGCTCAATTATAACCATGTAACTTATACGTACGTATGATGTAATTGTAATTTCAGAGGGGAAGTTTATGTAATTATAAATTAGGGTTAATAACATTTCTTCTCCTAACTTTTAGGGGCATTTTTACTTTACCGTGAACCTTTATGCTTTGATTTAAGTAAAGGAAAACTGCAAATTTGGAATAGTGACATACTCCATTTTGTATTTTTGAACTTTAATTTAACATTTCTGATTTTAAGGATATTTACTTTCAAAATTTTGTAATTGTGGTCAAATCCCAGCAGGATCCGTAATTTCTTTCCGGAATACCGCCCTTGTGCCTACGTGGCCACCGGAATGCCCCCCTTGAAAATTAGAGATCCGGCTGGATTTGGTCAAAATTAATATTGCAAATTTTTTGAAGTGTCCCTAAAATCAAAAATGTCAAATTAAAGTCTAAAAATGCAAAATGGGGTGTGTTACTGGGGGCATTGCGTTATAGGGGACACGCAAGTCTTTTTTTTGTTATATAACCCCAAGTTTTTAAGTTTGCATTATGTAACCTTTTTTTGAATTTTGTCTAATGAAATAAATATTAAATATAATTATTTTTCACGTGTACAAATCGAGTGAGCGATTTCTAGATCGAGTCACGCGATCTTTAAGATTTTTTTTCCTTTATTTTTTTCTTTTATTTTCTTTTTTTCTCTTTATTTTCTTTTATTATTTTTATTCATCTCGATCTTCTTTAAAACTACTTTTCAATTTTTTCTTTATTTTCATTTATCACTTTTTTATTTATTTTTTTGAAGATCCAGATTTTGTTTATTCATTTTTCTTCAAGAAATCGAGTGTGAAAATCGCGCACTTGATTTCTTGAAGAAATCTGAAAAAAAAAATGCAGAAGAATAGAAGAAGAAGACGATAAGATTTCCGGATCTGTAGAAAGGGTTGTAAGATGACAAAGATGCAGTCAGAAATAGTTGTAGAAGACGAATTCCACGGAGGCTAGAAGACGGATGCAGGCAAGAAGACGGCAAGAACGCAGATGCAGGCGAGAATGCAGATGCAGGCGAGAAGACAATGATTTCTGTTTTTTATCGTTGAAGGAGAGAAGGAGAAGAAAATCATGGTTGAAAGAGAGAAGGAGAAGGAGAGAAGAAGAAACGGCGAGAGAAGGAGAAAGAGAGAAACAAAAAATAGGATTTGATTTGGGCGGGAGATCTGAATTTGAAAGATATGGCGTGATTATCGATATAATATTAAAAAAAATAAAAAATTAAAGAGTCACATCAGATAATAGATAATAAAATAAATGAAAAAAAACTGAGGGTTACATCCCTCAAAAAAGACTTTGGCGTCCCATGGGAACAAATTGTCTCTATGTTACTGTCCCAAATTTATAACTTCTCCATTTAAGTAAATATATAACCTTTGATTTATTTTGCAAACACCCCTTTTGGCCGGAAGAACTCGCCGAAAACATTTGAAGGGAGTGTTTGAAAACAATCTAAAGGGGATTTTTGAAAACAAATTTCAAAAAATACATACTACTTACACCAAATATGTAACTGAGGTGTAGCACAAACAACCCAAAGGTCGAGGGGTTGACTAAAGATAAACTTCCTAAGATTATAAGATTGAAAAAACATGAATCTCAATAAGATAATTAAAGAAATATATTAATTACTCGCATATAATACATAAAAACCCTAATACCAATATTTGACTTCTTATACATGGATCTTGGTCATACCTATTTTTTACTTTTCAATTTTAGTAATTTATATATTGAGATCATATTTTTTTAGACCGTGTCATCCTTTGTTTTGATATATTTCATTTTGATCGTGCGTAGGTTGATTAAATATGCATAATTAGGAGCTATTTTCACTTTAGGCCCACCTTCGCGTTTTAATATAAATAGTTCATAACATTTTAAATTGTTTTTAATCACCCTTCAAATAAAAATACGGAGAATTCCCGAAAAATTCCCAAATGAGGATTCAAATTTCTGTTTGCTCCTCATTTTCAAAATTATTTCTCTTCACTGCCCAGATGAGAATCATAATTCCTGTTTACTCCCCATTTTTCATAAACTTGGTAATTGGTATAAAAACTCAAAAATCACGTACTTAAATTCCCAAATGTTGTATATTTTTTGCAATATGATGTATATACTACATATTGCGAAAAATATACAATATTTGGGGATTTAAGTACGTGATTCTTGAATTTTTATACCACGTTTATAAAACATGGGAAGTAAACGGGAATTATGATTCTCATCTGGGGAGTGAAGATGAATAATTTTGAAAATGGGGAGCAAATAAATTTTTTTTCAACTCATGGGAAATTTTCAAAGAAGACCCCATAAAAATATCACTAAAAACAGTTTTGAAGGGGTATTTGAAAACAAACTTTAAAAGCTAAAACCAGAAAATTGAAAGTAAAGTACAAATACCCCAAAATCGGGGAAAACCCCTATTACCCCTATAAATTATACTAGGGCTGTCAACGGGTCGGATTCAGGCCGGATCAGGACATTTCGAATCCGAATCCGACAAGAAGATCCGATAACCGGATCTAAATCCGAATCCTATAGGATTCGCATTCATTAATACTAAGTCCGCATGTTAGCGGGTCGGATCAGATAAAAGATCCGACCCGATTAACAATAAAATTTAAAATTATTTTTATAAAGAAATAAATATAAAAAATATAAATATATAATATTTAACAAATAATTATTACTTGATGAATTCTTTAATGGTTTTGTGCGTATGCATTTAAAATAGGTTAATTTTGAGATTTTTAATAAAGAAAAACATATTTTTTAAAATAAATTATTTAAAATTTATTATTATTTATAGTGAACATATGTGAAATTTTTAATTTTAATTATTCTATTTAATATTCTTTACTAATAAAATAATTAATTTAATAAAATATTATAAAAAAAATCGGATTCGGATCTTTAACGGATCGGATTCCTTAATTCCATATCCGATCCATTTATTTCGGATAATGAATATTTATAATCGGATATGATCCAACGGACTTTTTTATCGGACGGATATGATAAAATTTGGATCGGATTCGAATTAAAATCCGACCCATTGACAGCCCTAAATTATACAATGAAGCTCGAGAAGTAGTACAATTAAATTTTTGTCCTGACAAAAAAATATAAATTATACGCAGTTTTGTTATCTAATGAGAATGTTTAAGAGCTTTAATAATATTTTATAAGCTTACGAAGCTGCGGTATCAGTCCGGCTTCCGGCGGCGGAGGAACCACCGGCTGCGGCTTAGGAGGAGGCGCATGGAATTGCCGCCGCGATCTTTTCCTCAAGGTATTGGGCAGCCACTGCTGGCCGTAATTAAAGTCTGGCGGGCTGCCGCAGAAGCCGCCTCCTCTATAGGCGCAGATTTGGGTTTCTGAGGATTCACCGCCGTCAGCTGCGGCGGCAGAGATTTTGGGAGGGAAACCGGGTGGCGAGTCGGGTTCCCGGGCCAAAGCATCAGAGGAAAGATTAACAATCTCCATCTTTACCATTTTTTTTCAGAGAAAGTACTTGTTTCAAGTTGAAGAAAAAGAGATTGTGTAGAAGACTGTATACTCTTGAAGATATCGTCGTTGGATCACATAGTGAAGGTGTAGTGCGTGTCAATTGAATTTTCGCAGAAGCCACATGGTGAGAGAAGAAGGGCTTCGGGAATTGCAGAAGCATGCATGCTCGGGTTTTCTTCCGTAAATTACAAATTTTACAATTACAAGTTTACAACTTATAGGGAGCTGGGAGCTCACAGTCCGGTTAGGGCTTTGGATCTCATCATCAGTTTCTTGTTTCATTGTAGTACGTTGTCATCTGTATAAATTGATAATTGAGATTCAAAAACTAATAATTAGAATATGAAAAAAAAAAAATTAAAAGTTTTTTCTTTTAAACTTGATGGTTCGTTATTTTTTTCCCTTTTAGTTGAAGTATTCCACCTAATTTTATTTAATTTTGGCTAAATACTGAATTCTTTGGCATAAAAATTATATTTGACTAGTAACTCTGGACACCTAATGTGTGTGCAAGAAAATAAAAAATAAAAAAATTAAAAATTTCATGTTATTACTTGATTTATAATAATTTTTAATATAATTATAATTTTATGATGAATAAATTAAATTAAATAATTCAAATTGAGGGGGGAAAAAAGAACTAAAGATAAATAAGTGATATAAATAAAAAAAAAAAAAAAGAATTTGAGAGTCCCGTAAATATAAAAGAGTTTAAGTAGAAAACTGTATTTTTACGTGGCTAGAATTCATATTAAAAAAATAAATAAAAAGAAAAAAGAAAAAAAAAATTGTCCATCACACCAAATAAATCTCTCACTTAATTAGATAACTCAAGTATTTTAATTCTTACATTTTTCAATTTTTTTTGGCTTAAAAATTATATTTGATAACTCAAAGTATTTAATTATTATTTAATTGCTCATATTATTTTGCCCAAGTACTGTGATCATCATGCAAAGGTATGTCATCTATAACATAAATTAAGCCAAAGAGACAAATGTAGTGTCATGACTCTTGGTCCTTTTTTTTTTTTTTTTTAAATTAATTTATTTATTTGTTTTTCATTGCCACTATTACATGTCAATTAATTCTTTTTCTCTCCTCTAACTCCTCTTTTTTTCACATTTCAATTGAATTCTTTTTTCTAATAAAATTTTTAAATTTATTTCATCTTTTTTCCTCATATTTTGTAAGTTATATTTCAATATTATTTTTATTAATATAATATTGTCAGATTTATTTATGGGGGGTTTTGAGAAAACTCCCCATGAGTTGAAAAATTTTGAGTTTGCTCCCCATTTTTAAATACATCATTTGGGGTTTTAGATACACGATTTTGGGATTTATATACACGATTCTGGGATTTAGATACATGATTTTTTTCCTTATATTTCAAATACATCATTTAGGATTTTAGATACACGATTCTTGAGTTTTAATACATCATTTTTGAAAATAGGGAGCTAAAAGAAATTTGGCCCCCCAATTGGGGAGTTTTCTCAAATTCCCCGTTTATTTATATGAAAATTTTAATTTTAATAAAATTAAATAATAATAATTATTTGCTGCACACGCATAGAGTGTATAGAAAATTACTAATTGTATAATAATTCTAATAATTAAACTTTTGATTAATTTTGAAATTGTATTTTATTTGATTTATGAATTTAAGAAAATTTTTGCATTATAACTTAAGTAAAATTTTAATTAAATATCAATAATTAAAAAAAGTTAATGTCAAGGATTTTTAAATTTCACCCGATAATTATTTTAATCTTCTTTTCTTTTCTTTTTTTTTTTTAAGAATTTTGTTTTTTATCTTCAAAGCAAAGAAAAATGACACTGTAAAATCAAGAATAAAAATAAAAATAAATTTCTTACAATGTAGCAGATTTCTAGAAAATATTTACTGACCTTACAAAGGGAATATTTGGAGAGAAAACAGAGTAGCGAAAATATCATGTGACGTTATAAAGGAAATATTTGACAAGAGAATGAAGCAGAAAGAGTATGAGAGAAAAATAAGTTGTATTACTTGAGGACAATCCCAACACTCTAGCGGAGATATTTGGAGAGAGAATGAGACAGAGAGAGTACGAGAGAAAAATGATTTGCATAGGGAACAATCCCAACATTCCAGTTGTGAAATTCAGTAAAGTGACAGCCAATCAAAACAATCAATCACAACTGGAAACAGTTAACCTAACAAGGAATGGAAAAATAAATAACAAAAAAAATAGATAGTTGTGTCCAACCAAAACAACCAGAATTTAACTAATTACATAGGTTAATTAAAAACATAACCAAGGGAAAAATATATATATATATAACAACTTTATAAGTACACTACAAGAAAATCACCGAATTTTGACTGGCAAAAACCGATTTTCCGTCGGTACAGGGGAATTCCGATGGATATCCAACGGATATACGACGGCAGTATCCCCGTTGGTTAAACCATCATCGGAATGCCTCCACCGACGGCCGTTCTCGTAGGAATTCCGTCGGATAATTGATTCCAACAGAGAAACGACAAACAACCGACGGGATGTTGATTTCATCTGTAAAAGCTTAAAGTGCTTATCCCACATCGGTTGGGGAGGAGAACTAAGCCCACTTTATAAGTAGGTGGAAACCTCCCACTGTTGAGGCCTTTTCCTGGGTGGGCGCCTTTGGCTTAAATTCCACCAGGAAGAACAAAACCGTGAGGCTATGCCGACTTATGGATAGCAAAACGGACAATATCGACAGGTGGGTTTTCGGGCTGTTACAAATGGTATCAGAGCCGAGACCCGGACCAGTGTGCCAGCGAGGACGCTGGGCCCTTATGGGGGGGTGGACTGTAAAAGCTTAAAGTGCTTGTCCCACATCGGTTGGGGAGGAGAACTAAGCCCACTTTATAAGTGGGTGGAAACCTCCCACTGTTGAGGCCTTTTCCTAGGTGGGCGCTTTGGCTTAAATTCCACCGGGAAGAACAAAACTGTGAGGCTATGCCGACTTATGGATAGCAAAGTGGACAATATCGACAGGCAGGTTTTCGGGTTGTTACATCATCTCTCGTCAAGATTGCCAACGGGAAATGCCGTCGGTTAGCCGTCGAAAAGCTCATGCGACGGAGTAGCTATGACTTTCCGACGATCTCGTCCGTGGGACCATTCCAACGGCATCTTCGTTTACTTGAATACCGACGACACCAACGCCGTCGTATATCCTTTGGAAAAATAACAACTGACGGATGTTCGACGAACTGCTGGTCGTCGCTAATTTTGCTCGCAAAGTTGTCGGTTAAATAACCGACGAGCGTCGCCGTTGGTTTTCCATGGGATTATTACCGACGGGTGAAATCCTCGTTGCTTTCCCGTTGGTTTATTTGTCAACATAGTCCGACGGATTTCCCACGGAAAGCCGTCGTTATTCCGTCGGATTTCTGGGAAATTTTTTTCTAGTTTTTTCTGTTTTTGTGTGCCAAACCTGGCCGGATTCTAAATTTTACAGTTACCAAAAGCAAAAAAAACCACATGTATTTATCAATATACCAACACAATGCAAAATATACATCCGGAAACTAATAAATATTACAACAAAGAAAACAAACATGTCTTTAAATCCCACAAACGTACCAAATCAGTGTCCTTAAGTCGTAAATGTAAACCAAATTCTAAATTTAAACAATAGTGTCGCTAGAAAATCACCAAACGTATAGAAGGAAGCCAGAAAATCTCTCAACACTTGTGAATTTATACAAATATTAAGCTGAATTTTGTACCTAACTCCAAACACACATTGTAGCTCCAATTAACCTCGCTTCAACTTGCTCTCACAAGCATAAACATCAGGCCGAATTCACGTAGGAGTTGTCAATTAAACAAGACAAATGTGTTATCACTTACAACGTATATAGAATCTAATAAATGAATATTGGTAGCACATATACAAACTTACCTCAGTCATCATCCTCTGCCGCCTCATTGTCGTCATCCTCCGCCGGGTCACGCACACGTTTTCCCTTGCTTTGAGCTTGTAGCAGCTCGAACATCTGCTGCTGGGAAACTTTGATCTCAGAAATTTCATCCTTCATTTGTTTAATCTCACTATCTTCGTGTGTCCCTCCCAACGTGGGTTATAAGATGACGACCCTGCACTAGAAGGCCTGATGGGAGAGGTCTTCGGCAAGTGGTTCAAACCAGTCAATCGCCCTTTCTTGTTTCGACCCCCTTGTGCCCGGGACCACAATGAGATATCATCCGGTACAACGTAGTCGGGATCCTCAAACACACGCCTCTGATGCTCTTCAAGGGCCTTCTGGTATCGCACCTATGTATATATTCGTATACATATATGTTTATATGAAAGTTAGGTCGAATTCTTAATTTAAATATTAACGATTGCATAGTAATAACCTGAAACGAAAAGATCAGAGCAAAATTTTGAGTTTGAGTATATGGGAATGTCCTTCAGCTTTTGGAATACAAAATGCAGGTGATTTGGGGAAAAAACTTTCAGAGCTCGTAAATAATTCTTTAAACATTTTCAACGGGAACTTTCCTCGTCTGTCCGTCGGAAAATCAATGTGATGAAGAAAACCGACGGATAACCAACGACTACAAGCCGTCGAAAAAATTACCTTCCTTATCTAAAATTTTTTATTACTAACTACACGTTTGAAAAATTAAATTTTTATTCAAACCCTATTTTACATAAAATTACTTTATTATCCCTAAGGGAGAGAAACAAAAACCTGCGTCTCTCCATTATTGTAGTTTTGCTCCATAACACAAAGAAAGAGACGTTCTGCTACAAAAAAAAAAAAAAAAAAAAAAAAAAAAAAAAAATGAAATAGAAATTTTCCGAAAGAGGGAGACCTATTATTAGTGGAGAGATAGAGAAGATAAAGAGAAGTAACGGGACAGAAAAGAGAGATTGACGAGAGCAAAGTATGATTTAGAGAAATCAATTTATCAAAATGTAGGAAATGAAGTATGATTTCCCATATCGAGGTATTGGGTACATCATATGAATATTAAGGTACTCAGTTTTTAAAATAAGGTACTAGATTGAGAACATAAAGTACTAGTTTGACTCGTCACCAATTCCGTACCTAGATAAACAAAAAAAATAAAATAAAAATAACATATGAATACTAAGTATTCAATTTTCAAAATGAGGTACTGAACTAATAAGATAAAATACTAGTATAAAAAATTAAAAATAAAGTACCCAATTTTTAAAATAAGATAATATGAAAGAAAGTGAATCCAATTAGTAACAAATATGCTACAATTTTTCGTATTGGGCATGCACCTAGTAGTCATGCCTACTAAATGCATCCAACACGATATTCTTCTTTCTTTAACCTCTTTTAATCCGAACACTTCTTTGATTATGTTGGAAGAGTCTCCGTATAGTGTGATTTCTCGGAGTCTCGGTATCTGGAAAGCACGGACACACCTAAAAATATGTCCGTGCAGTGTCCGACATGTGTCGGACATGATTCCGACACGTGTCAGACACGGTTAAAACTTGTCCGAAATAAAAAATAAAAAATAAAAGATATAGGACACGGTGTTGGACACGGCCGGGTGAAGTGTCCGACACGGCTAGGACACGGCTGGGTAAATTTTATAATTATATAAAGTTTTTTATGCATTTTTTAAATTTTTTTTTTTTTAATTTTTTGGGGAGAAAACTGAAATAACAAAACTTATTCTAGTTTTTAATTATACATACTTTTTTAAAAAATTTATTTTACATGGATTATACTTATAAAATAATTTTGGGAAAATACCATTTTTAGTCCTCTAAAGATAGTGTTGTTCGTTTTTTGTCCCGAACTTTTCACTTTTCTCACATTGCATCCTTTATGTTTCAAAAAATCTCAATTTCAGTCCTTTTACTAACGGGCGTTAAAAAATTGACGGAAAAAGGCACGTGTCACTCACGCGCCACTCACATTAAAAGGGAAAATATCATTTTTGGTCCTCTAAAGATGCTTTTGTTCGATTTTGGTCCTGATCTTTTAACTTTTCTATTTCACAGTTGTTGTTTCGTTGTCCGGATGAATT
Source organism: Lantana camara (assembly GCA_037501455.1). NCBI lineage: Eukaryota > Viridiplantae > Streptophyta > Magnoliopsida > Lamiales > Verbenaceae > Lantana > Lantana camara. The sequence continues at coordinate 91,150,317 of CM074857.1, read as the reverse complement.
GGACGATATGACCCCCACTGTTCAAGTCGTCTCACTGTGACATTCGAAACGCGTACCTATTGACCCCATTCCATCATCGAAAATGCTCGTTCGAGGTCCTAAAAGTCACGCCACCGTGTTATCTTGAATCGACAGTATCTCCGCCAAAACAGTACGTCAATCCTCAAGACCAATCCCAATAGATTCATCCTGAAGCATACTACAATGCTCGTGCCGTGGTGCTCCGATTAACCGCTGAAATTGCCAGAAACGAAGTTTGAAACCCGCGCCTGTTGCGCTTGTCGTCGGCCGCAACTTTACCAGCCAATATCTCTGTCGTCCGGTTGTTTCAGGCCATGAAACCACTCCAGGTTGTAGCTCTCGTCGAGTAGATGAATTTTCATACCACATTCACCGAATTCCGTTATCGGAGCTGGCAGCACGACTAGTTCAAAAACGATCAGGACCAAAATCGAACAAAAGCATCTTTAGAGGACCAAAAATGATATTTTCCCTTTAATGTGAGTGGTGCGTGAGTGACACGTGCCTTTTTCCATTAATTTTTTAACTTCCGTTAGTAAAAGGACTGAAATTGAGATTTTTTGAAACATAAAGGATGCAATGTGAGAAAAGTGAAAAGTTCGGGACCAAAAGCGAACAAGACTATCTTTAGAAGACTAAAAATGAAAATTTCCCAATAATTTTATTTTTATATAAAATATTTTTATTTATATATAAAATATATTTATTTATATAAAATATAGCCGTGTCGAAGTCGTGCCGTGTCCTAAAATTTTTAAAAAATCCATGTCGCCGTGTCCGTGTCCGTGCAAACCTATTAATATTAGCATCTATTAATATATAATGATGAATAAACTACTAAACCAAACCTGGATAAGTTAAAAAAGAATTATTTGATTAAAATGATAAACAAAAATAACATATTAAAAAACTACTGAGTAGAGAGAGCCATAAGAAGAAATAGCAATTGTAAAAGGGGAAAAAAAAAGAAATAGAAGAATAAATAATGGGCGAGATACCTTCATTCGCTATCTAATAAAAGTTCGATATTATGCTAATTTATTATAAATTTCGTATCCGAGTCTTTTGATGTACATCTATCATTAATAAATATAATTTTTACACCTTACTAGTTCGAACCGTTGGAACTAGTAACAAATGAGATACTCTACACATTCCAAATTGAAGAAGTTGATCAATTCAAGTTCCAAGCCAAACAGTTGTTCATGCAAACAGTCAATTACAAGTCACGTCATGATCGGATAGATAATTTAACACTGACATATTTAGAACCTGATTACAAAGAATTGCGTGCAGATTATCACGGACATATTTAGGAGCTTTCCAACATTAGCTTTATCCGTCTGGAGAAGATTTCCTGTTCCTGCCCAATATCAAAAACTCATCACCTTAGAAAACCTCATTAATTTCCATATAAATAACTTATAATGTATATGCTATCAAAATTACACATACTTCCCCTACAACTTTATGGTTGTTCACTGCTCGCGCATGACATGAAACGCTTTCTCAAAGTGTCGTAAACAATTTACAACTATTGATGCACCTAAGCACTACACTGTCTAAAAACTAAATATAATATTCCATCTTTTTTGTGAACTTCCCGAATCTCGCATCCATGGAGGACATCACCCGGCCCCGGGGGTTTGTTCATTATGTAAACTTCTCATGAAGTTTGAGAGATTACAAAAATTTCCCTGAAGTACCTAGAAACGTTTGCTATGATTACATAAGAATTTAAAGTTAAAACAAAAACTTCCCTGAAGTACTTTGAAATGCTTGCTATTATAGATATGTTTTTAAAGTTAAAGCATTCATTAATAAGTGTCAAGTGAAAATAAATTGTTCATAAATATTTAGAGATGACCTTGTCAAAATTTATGGATCCAAATGTAACGTAAAAGTAAAAACTTTTAATAGGGGGACTTTTTGTAATTTCTTAAACCTTATATAAGGTTTGTGTAATTAGGCTAACCTCATGGTATGTCAGTGTAATTATCCCTGAACTTTTTAGATTTTGATTATACTTCGCTGATGAAACCACGAAAGGAAGTGTGTGTGTGAGAGAGAGAGAGAGAGAGATAGACAAAGGGATTACACAAGTCAGTCATATGAGCCCATCCATCAAGTGCATATTCTGTAACTTCAACGATTTTGACATTCTTGCACTAATTTTCTCATTCAACTCCTCGAGCATGACCATCTCTTGAGCCAATTCAAGTTCGATGCGCCTAATCTCCAACTTAACTCTCTCCACTTCAACTCTGCACAACAATAGTTGTTGCTTCTTACTATCAACACTTTCAATGCGCATATTCTTCTCATTCACAAGCCTTTTCCCGTCCTCACTTAACCTAATAGCATCTCTAATTTCATCAAGTCGGTCGCACAACTGTTGTGATAATTTCGTTTTAAGAAAGCCCAAGTACAAGCATCAATAAATCAATGTAGCAAAAGGGATCGAATCCACGAGAAAGGGAAAATTAAAGGTAATTGCTATGTGTATTCGTTAATCTATAGACCGGTTCAAGTTAAAGGGAAGTGCGAATTAGAACTACACTAATTATCAAGCAACAAGTAGAAGGAACAACTAAAGCAAGAAGGTAATTAAGTAAAAGGAAGTTAACAAGATTAGGAGTGAGCTGGTTGATTTGTCACGGCGTTCACGGTGAATTGGTCCAACTTCCTTGTCAAGGCTTCCAACTTTGCATCCATCTTCGCTTCCAATGCTGTATACTCACTAACATGCATCACTCCGGGTGATGGGTTGCAAGGCTTAGGAACCGGAGCCCTTTCGGATGATCAAGAGTTATTAGCCGTCATCCTCTCTAAGAGTTGAATTGCATCGTTTCGAACATGTTCATTAGGGCTCCTCCCGAGGCAGAGTCTACCATTACCTTGGGGTCATGTGAAATCCTTCCATAAAACGATTAAACCAATTTCCAATCCTCGCATTCGTGATGAGGATATTTCCTTTGTAGCTCTTTGAATCTTTCCCAAGCTTCATATAAGCTCTCTCCTTCATACTGCCGGAATAAGGTGATTTAATTCCGGAGTTTAACCGTCTTCGAGTGGGGAAAGAACTTGTCTAGGAAGGATTGTGATAAGAAAGCCCAAGACCCCTTCGTCTCGTACGGAAGCGCATTATACCAAGCTTTTGCCCGATTCCTTAAGGAGAATGGAAAGAGGCGAATCTTAATGGCATCCTATGTAACATTGTTCAATTTGAACATTTCACACACTTCAATGAACCAATTGACATGCGAAATCGGATCCTCCATAGCTAAACCGGCAAATTGACTTTGTTGGAGGAGAGAAATGTAAGTCGGCTTGATTTCAAAGTGGTTCGCCGCCACGGTCTTCCAAGATTTTGTTGTATACACTTCATGCTGGGTGGTAGGCCCAAAATAAGCAGCGGTACGGGACCACATTCTAAAATTTTTCTTATAATACAAGTATTAAAATATTTTTCAAATATTTTAATATAATAGCAGAAGACTAGCCGGATCTACTCAAGTATATACATGCAATTGATAATAAATTTTAAATCATAAAGCAGATAAATATTTAACATGCAATTAACACTTAAAAGCATATAATTTTATCATGCTTAAAATAATACAACTATAAAATATTACCGTACTCCAAATATGGCTATCTAACGACATTTTTCCAGCACTCCTGCTTTTTGTGAAACCGGCAGAGCTTCCCCGCAATATCCCCGATTTGATGTTGAGTGTAGAATTTGCATAGTTTTAAGCGTTAATTAGAGTATATTTTTGTGCCATTTGATGCATTTATGTGTTTATTTTGCTCCATTTAGGTGTTTTAGGATTTGGAGTTGAGAAACGGCGAAACGAAGTAGATTCACGCATTTTTTGAGGATAAAGGAGAAACTCTCGTTACCTCTTAGAAGAATAATTTTGTTAACCCCCGTTAGCAGGCACAGGAGCATCACTTGTGGCGAAGTATGAGAGTAACGCCCGTTACTCCCTAGCAGTACAACTTTGGTAACGCCCGTTACCAGAGGCAGGAGGAGGTGATTTTGGCGTAGACCGTTACCCCTAGGCAGAAGAAAAGTGGTAACGCCCGTTACCACTAATAAAAGCATTATTGCGATTTCAAGAAGTAACGGGCGTTAACGATATTTGTGCATGGATGGGTAACGCCCGTTACCAGAGTCAGCGAGAGAGCAATTAGGGTTGCTATTTAAGTGCGTTTTGGAGTCTTTTTGGGAGAGCTTTTCTTCCGGGTTTTGACCTAGTTTTTGAAGAGAAGACAAAGAATTTTCAGAGGAGTTTTTCAGAGAATTCGAGAAGACGAAAGGATTGAATTCTTAGAACGATTTCAATTTTCCAGTTTTATTACTACTTTAATTATCAAACTGATTCCTTTCAATTTGGCTTTAATTAGTTTTCATGTTAGATTCGCTTTTCCAGATTTTTACTGAACGTTTATGAGTTTGTTTTTGAGACTTTGTCTTGAGTTGATGAACATGAATTCCTTTAATGCAATTCACTTTAGTTTTATGAGTTTTGCTTTAATTTTGAGTAGCCAATTCTCTAGGGCTAGGGGAATGATGATGAATGTATGATAGGTGTTTGATATGATGCTTGAATGACTTGTGTTAATTCTTAGTTTGAAAACAGGTTTGAATTGACTTCCGATAGCCTGATCACCCTTAGCATGAGTTATAATTGCCTATAGATCGAGAGGTTGATGGTAATTTAGATGGTTTTCATAACTTGTAAGTTGTAGAATACAAAGAGATTTGGTTCTAGCTTATACAACATTAATCTTATTCCATGTCGAGCCGCTAGAATATGAATTGCACTAGTCTTGTTCCTATGGTTTAATTAACTATCGGTGATTGCGAGAGCAGCATTGAACACTAATTAAGCACTTGGTTACACCTTGAGATAGGGTAATACAAATATAAGTGACTAGGTTGTAGAATTACACTTGTCAGACGAATATCATATTGACTCTTGATTGAATGATTCATTACTTCCCCTGCCTGCTTAGTCTATTGAATTTAACTCGCGTATTTTAATTGTTATCTGTTTATTCTAGTTAATTGACTATTTTCAGTTTAGTAGATTAATAAACAACAACCTCTTAATTTCGTTCGGTCTTTAGATTATAAAGAAGTGTTGAGTAGTGATTGATTTCCCTTCCCTGTGGGTACGATCGTATTATGGTACGCATATATTAAGGAAGCGTTTGGTATGGGTATTAACCCTGATAGGTACTAGCAAAGAAGCCTAATTTTCCGTTTGGTACAAAATATTAGGTCATATTGGCCCGCCCAACTTAATATCTGGCCCGCGAAAGCCCGCAACTATTCACGAATTAAGTCATGAACTTCATCTTCGATTTGAGCCGATATTAACTTCCGTTGATTTTGAATGCAAGTTGTCCCCTTACTGTACACTTTCTCGGTTTCCATTCTTTGCCCCGCATCCAAGCTTGGTAAGTACTCTTCACTTGTGCTAGGGTTCATGTTTTTTGGTTCAAAGCTTTCATCTACGAGGCAAGGAAGGTGGAACTGATTGGTATGCATCTCTTGCTTTTTTTTTGTGAAATTCTCCGTGTTCTTGGACAAAATTTCTTCCTAGGTTGTAATAGTTGTGGCACGATTTGCAGGAGCAGTGCGTGGGTTCAGTGGTGAGGAGCATTCGCGACTCTGAGCAGGTAATATGGTGAACATTTTCGAGTAATTTCTTGTATTTACAGAGGTTTGCAAGCCGATTTTCTGCCGCGTTTTCATTCTTGGTTTGTTGCTAGCGTTGAGTCGTTGCCTGGGTTCCCATTTGAGTAGGGCTGTGTGATTTGGATTTGTGCGTGGAAAACCCTAAATGGGAGTTTGTGTGTGATTTATCAAATATCTACTGTACAATATTTATGATTTGTTTCTTCGTGCAAACATCTCCACTTTGGCTTCTAGCCCTTAACCCGTTATCAATTCGCTTGCAACTTTTGATTTTGAATATTGATTGGTGGAATTGAATCGCATATTTGTTTGACTAACTTTTAATGGCTTGGGTAGAGTTTGTAGTGAAACGTACTGCTTTGTCGATGGCCTTGCTCTATTTGTTGTGTATTTGGTATAACCAAACGGTTGAGATTGAGAGACGCACGCGCAAGCGTCGATACTCTATCATTGCAAACCAGCCCGACCAACTGAAACATCTACGCCTTTTTACACAAGTTAGTGATCGAAATTGTATAGCAAAGATAATGGTTTGCATTTGGAAGACAATATTGGAGGAGCAACATGGGCTTATGAAGTAGGATCACAATCTTTGGTTTGCCCCATCATAGTTTGAGGATCTTAATCAGCCTAATCAAATGCTTATGGAGGTAATTGCAACCCCTTTTTAGGATTTCTCGCCTTTCTATTCTTTCTTCTGTCGTTTATTCACATGTTGCATACGTATTGGAGATGCTTTGTGAAGAAACAGGTTTGTTTCTAGAAATAACTGAAACAATTAGAGGACTGAGGTTAACCATTTTAAAAGGGGTCATGGAGACTCGAAATGACAAGATTTGGGCACACTTTACTGTCGAGGTAACGGGTTAATGGATTGGATCCTATGATAGGTTTGGCTAAATTACACAAACCCCCCTTGTCAAAAGAATTTACATTACTTCTGGATTAATAGATCAATGAATTTGGACACTTTAAGTCAATATTTGACTTTAGATTTATGACTATAATAGCTTACGTTATATTAAATGTCATGATGAGTATGGGAAAGTTTGTATAAGTAGCCTAATTCAGGGTATGTTTGTGTAATTATCCCTTTTTTTATTACTATACTATTTATTTGATTTTACAATCTCAAATAAAATGTCAACCAATTGTTTCTATTTTACAGGCTAATAGGGATATGACTAGAATGAATGTATTTCTCTCGTTATTTTATCTCTTGGAGCGAGATGACAAAACCTGTGAAACGAAGCCGAATAATGTTAGCAACAATGGCTTTATGGTTCAAGAATTTCAACAAGCTGGATTCGGAAAGTAAAGTACTTCTATGGTTTGATTGATTGTATGTGTTGTGAGTTGTGTTTTGTGATTGAGTGCGGTAGAACTATCTTGTGTTTGCTTTCCACTTCATGAATGATTGTTTTATGAGAGTAGTACTTTAATGGATGTCAATGAGATGATAAAATATTGATCTGCTAATGTATAGTATGGATAGATCGAGGGTCGACATATCGTTTGTCGATCATTTGATTCTTGTTTTATGTATGACTTCTGGGTAGCTTGCCCTACCCCTAGTCAATTTCCTTCCTCTCATAATCAAAGACATGTCTTTCTATAATGAAAAGGGTAATTAATCCCATTAAATAGGTTTTGTAAAAACCTTATGATGTACATGTAAATCATTATATATAGATTTTTATGCAAATTTTGTCATCAAGAAGAGATTTGAGATAGTAATACTACTGTGTAAAAATAGTGTAGTTGGAGAGGTAAAGTATGGATAGAGATTGGGCAAAATTTCAGGTTCGAGTTTGATGTGATTGAGTTTTTGCACTCGAATTTGAGCTTTACAAATATTCAAGCTTGAATCGGCAAAACTCAAATTGAACTTTCATGTAGCATGAGCTATTATTATGAGCTCGGAAGTTTTAAATCTAATCGAGAAAATAAAAAATCAAAGATAAAAATATAATATAGTCCTCATTATCCAATACTCGGTCATAATTTTGGATACCCGGCGTGTAATCAAACATGGGCAGCAAAAGAACAATGCCAACCAAAAAAACTCCTCATTATCGCTGAATAAAATTCTATATAAGTTGAGGGTAATTTAGGAAAGTTGCAAGGTAATATTGGTTACCAGAGTACATACCAAACGGAATATTAGAGTCCACAAACCCTTAGTATGGGACTAATATCTACTACCAAACATAAAATTAGGTCCTATTAGAATTACCTAATTTTAGTTAATAAGCCCGAATTATATTAACTAAAATTAACTTTACAAGCGTACCAAACGCTCCCTAAGTGTACACTTGCACGATTGGTTTTAACTTAAGTAAAACACACAACATTTGACCCTCGGAGTGTGGGCTCCGAAAATATTTCTCTAAATATTAGAGAAAATATTTTTCTAGAAAATCTCATTTTTCTAAACTAGAAAATTCCCTAATTTTCTAATAATTAAGTGTATATTATATTAATTATATAAACACCTAATTATATAATTAATTAATCCAAAATATTGGATTAATTAAGGAGGAAGAATTTCAGCCAAATTTTCGACCAAAATTGAATGTGTGAAATGAGTTATGGGGTTACCCTATTTATAGGCAAAAATATGAGGGTATTATGGTCATTTTAGGCATAAATTGAAGGGCAAAAGGATCATTTTGCACTGCCGCGTAAAAACCATGTACAAATTTGCCAATCCAATGACGCCACGTGGCAGCATTTTTAGTCGTGAACACGGCGCCCCAAACCACGCGGGCCACGCGCCGCCACGCACGGCTGCAAGTGGTCAGGTTTTTGGCCCGTGTTTCACACGCGCCGACTGCCCAGATTTGGACACGTGTCCCAGATCTGGTCCGACTCGGACAGGACTCGAACCGACCCTATCCGACTAATTGACCCTTTAACCCTTGACCGACCCGTTTGACCCGGTTTGGTCCAGAACCATCTGGACCGTTCGCCTGTGATGACGCTGTACAACTCAGCCATCCACATGGCGCGCCACGCGGCACCCTGTTAACGCCACTTGGGACCCGATCGGCTGCCGTGGCGTGACACGTCAGCTGCCACGTCAGTACCTGCCACGTCAGTATTAAAAAAATAATTTTTTTTTTAAAAAAAAAATTCATTTTCTCCAAAATAAAATTTCGGGCATTTCCAACTCTTTGGAACTTTAATTTATTTTCTTAAAATAAATTCCTTGGCTATTTTTCAAACACTTTGAAATTCATTTCTCTTTCTCCTTTTAATATTTTCTCTTTGGATCTTTAGTGGGGCTTGCAGGGGGACTTGCAGAACTAATTAATTTTAGCTCCAAACGGGTTAATCTATTATCATCTCATGATAATAATTAATTACCGTTTAACAACATTTAATTCCACTAAATAAATATTGTTGCACTCTAAAATTAATTAAATTATTCATGAATTTCTCGATCTAGAATAATTTCGCATTTTACTCCTCCGTGTCGATATTCATGAAAAATAAAATACCACTACTACCATTTATTTTTCACCTTCAATCTGAAATTTCTTGATTCGCCTTAAGTTTAAATTCTTTGTATGTGAAACACATTCATCACACAACTTCGGTGACATATCACACAAAGTGCTTTGGCCAAAGTCTTAATCCAAACTTTTGCAAATCTATTTCAGGTATATCCTTTTACCTTCCAGCAAGGCCACAAACTCCTTGATCAATATAACTCTTTAACACATTTCATGCTATGACGCCCCGATATTTCGGCCGTACAGGTATGACGTAAGTGTTTACCAAATTGCGCGAATTCATTGTTTATACGTATTTTATATATTTAATTTTATTTTAAATATTAAAATATTAATTATTATATCTTAAGTTTTATTAATATTAATTTTATATGTTAATGTGAATTGTTATTAAATTAAATATGTAATTCAATTATGTTAATTAATATTAAATGTCATTCCAAATTCGTTGACTTTATTTTCAAATTTTATTATTTACGAATTCAATTTTATATTAATTGTAAACGTATGGATTTTCTTGTTGCATTGCTTATGAGCGACATATACGTGCTTCGTTTTTATATGAATTGATACCGAAATTTTGTGCAAATTTAATATCGGAGATATACGTGTCTTGTATATGAATATATGTTCGTTTCGTATTTTCGGGTTCATTTGCATGAGTTTCGGATTTAATTTGTTTTTTTGGAATCCAAGTCGGGGGCTAACGAGCAACTAGCGCACCCTTGGTTCCGTATGTGATATCTTGAGCTCGGGAACTCGGATTCGAGTTCCGTCAACTTCGTTGAACTCGTATCGAAGATTTGGGTTTAATAAACTTAGCCTTATATTTTTCCCAAATCATTGGACCTCCGAAATCAAACCGAAAAACGAATCGGCGCCTAAACAGCCATGTTTTACTAAAATGACCATAACTCTTACAATTCTTGACCAAATTAACCATAGTTGGAGCCTATGGAACCCTAACTCAACCATCTAACCTGTCATACCATCCCTTAACCGCACCAACCCTCACACAAGCAAGAAATCTCAGCCAAAGCTCCTGACTTCCAGTTTTTCCCGTAACCCTTGTGCACCTTGGAGATTCAAAGCTCAAATCTCCTCCAAACCTCCATTAATCCACAAGGTAAGCTTAGGGTTGTAATATAAATTCAATATGTGTCATTTTAAGCTATGCATCCCCAATTTTGATCATGTTTTCATGGATTTTTGGCTGAATTTGAGAAATAGTAGGTTTTGAACATTTGTGTTAATCTCATTCGTTTCTTGTTGGTTTTGGTTGATTCCAAGCTTGAATATGATTGTCTTGACTCCCGATTCTCATTTATAATCATTGATTACATGGTAGTTGAAGTATTCATGAGTTATCATTAATGGCACTTTGAGGAAAATTCATGAAATGATCACTTATGCCTTCTTTTCACGTTGAGCTTCCTTGGGACTGATTTATATGTCGAATTGGTGTTATTTTGCTGCATATTTGATGGTCTAACTTACCTGAACATGATGGGATAAAGGAGATCAGTTGTTGCTCTGTTTTTTCGTGGTTTTGCCCCTGTTTTGGACTGGTTATTGCTGCTGTCAAACTGCTGCGTTTTCCTTGCTTGTTGCTGTCAGTTTTTAGTCTTTTAATTAGGTTGTGCATGCATTGTGGTTGCTGCATTTCATGGCTTGTGGTTGCTGCATCGTGCTGTTGCATATTCATGTCATAAACAGGGGTTAGTTTTGTGTATTGCTGCTACCTCGTTTCTGGACTGGATCTCCCCGGGCGGGGAGATTTTGGCTGTAAAAGAGCCCGACCGGGTAGTGCTGATGCAGAAACCTCCTGCATAAGACTCCCCGGGCGGGTAATTTTGTGAGCAAAATCTCCCCGGGTGGGGAGATTGAATCTGTACCGGGTTGCAGCTGTTTCCTGTCCTTTCTTTCTTGCATGCGTTTGTTTGTGTGTTTAATTGAGTAGTGCATGCATGAAGTAGGTTTGTTTAATTCTGATGCATGACTTAGATGGATAAATGAATTTCCTAATTCTCATATTGCATGCATATCTAATTGTTAAGGTTTGTATATGCATGCACGTTGATAGAATTAGTTTTGCATGCATATTTATTTGTGTAATGTTTGCATGTGCATGCATGTTAGATATATATATATTTGCATGCATGAATAATTTGCATGCATGGGGAATTGATGATGTACGTACATATATTTATTGTATATATTTTTATATATATGTTATTATATATTAATTATTATTTGAATTAATTGAATTATAGAGTTAAATTGTTACCTATTTCATGTTTTATTTAATGTCCGATCTTAAATTGAACGTATTTAATTGTCTATTTTCTAATTATAAATGCGATTTAATACGTGCTATGATCACATTTGAAATTCTTGGATTTAATTGATATGAAATGTGAATTTATGAATTTGAATGATAATGAACGAATAAATGAATGGCTTGTTTATATACCTTAAATTCCTTAATAGTGCACATGAACATTTTCATGACATAATCTTATCTTTTATACATTCATATCATGATTGATCTGGCTCAAATCTGGTCGATCTGACGTGGTCAATCTGGCTGTCAGATATGGGTCAATCAGTCAAGAATTTATTTGAGTGGGTTCTTTATCGACCTGAAAGCACTAACAAACGTGAGCTCGAAACCAACTTGGGGGACTTGGGGTTTTACCTAAGGTTGGCACTCCGATGCTCAAGTCAGTAATGGAACTCTTTAGAGAGAGAATAAATGCAATTGAATACGTATTAAAGGCTTACCAACTACTGTTCAAAGGGCGAGTATTTATAGCCATGGCCAAATGACACAGTAGTGTGTGTACTGTGGGTGTGCATTAATGGCGTTGACAGTCGTCGATCTGGATGTCGGACGATGGAATCGGCTTGAGGCGGGTCGTTTGTACCTTCTTTCCCCTTTGGGTAAAAGCAGGGACTGACGGTCATTAATGAGCCGTAGTACGCCTGTTCCAGGTAATGGGGAGGGTATACGTGTCCCGACAGGAGTGCTTTACAGTATTCGGGTGTCCGGTGACGTATGATATCGATCTGGAGATCGATATTGCCTTCCGGGATCCTTAATGCGGTGGGTTTCTTCATAGGAGAGAGCAGGTCGATCTGTTGATCTGATGATCGGGGGGTATGCCAATCGATCTGGTGTCCTCAAGCAGATCCGATGACCTGAGGACCTGATATCGATCTGATGACCTGTCCAAGAGGTCATTCCTGGTTTGTCCAGGTTGGCGCGAGGGTCGCGCCACGTGGCCCTAACAGGGGCGGCCACGTGGCCCTGTACTATTATGCATGTTGGCGCCACGTGGACCTGTACTATTATGCCATATCAATGATCATTACATTGTCGAGCGTCTTATATGGTCATATCGAGTCTCACTTCACCTTTCTTGCACAGATTTTGATTCCGCTGGAGATGAGGCCGGTCAGTGAGGCTCTTGTGTTCTCTTTTTTGCCGTTTAAGGTGGGTTTCTCTTCTATTTAGATATATGACCCTATATAGACCTTCAATGTGAAAAGTTTTCGACTAAAATGAATATATATATAGAGTCATTTCAAAGAGTAAATGTTTGCAACGTAAAGCCCTTATTTTATAAATCCTACCAAATGTTTTGGCGAGAAATGAATGAATGCACGAATGGGGCCCAAGGACTTAGTGTGGGTGGCTATCCGGGGAGGCAAGGGCCGACGGTGATCCCTGACACTAGTTCCACCAATTAACGGCGTAACCGGACCTCGTTAGGAGTTTACGAGGAATGGACGCTGAGTGCCACTAGGGGAGTCATGTAACCCCTTTTGGTCAATGAATGGGTGGTCGGGCCTTGCAAACCTGCCACCAACCCGGAGGAAGAAGGTGTAAATGTTATTGAATGTGCACGAAAGAATGTTATGCATGAAAAGAAAGAATGAATGAATGTTTAATGAACTACACAAGGTGTTGGTTGGAGATAATGCACGCCCACTCGCCGGGCCAATAATGACTTAATGTAAATTAATCGTTATAATCCCTTTTGGTGATTTCTCTATTTCGCCCACTTGGGAAATTCTTTAAAAACCTCACTTGGTATTATAGCTTGCATGTGATTGTTTAAATATCGTCGTACATTATATTTATGACCTGTTTTTATACCCACCAGTCCCTTTTGGACTGAACCCATTTGGTTTTCAGTTGTTTTGTGCAGGTGTCAAGGGAGCTAGGCGGGAATTCGAGTCATAGGGCTTGCATTCATCTCTAGCTCTTGTATTTTGGTCTTACACTTGCATACTCTACTTTTGGTCATTGTATATGAATGTTAATATGGAGCATACATGTTTTGGAGCCTTGAAGGCATTTGATGATGTATATGACTTATTTTTGGAGCTTTGATGCTCGTGGTATATATTTATATATATATGTTCAGTTTATGCTTCCGCTTTAATGTTTACTCTGATTTTATGGTTTAAGGGTTAGCCTGCCTAGTATAGAGTGTGTGTATGTCCCCGTTCGCCGTGATTTAGCTCGAGTATGGATCATCCATTTCATATTCGGGTCTCGGTGCGGGGGATGTGGTACCTGGCACTCAGGGTGCTACATCCTTAAGTGGTATCAGAGCATCAGGTTGCAAAACCCGGGCTGTCGTGTCATGTGAGTCAGTCTAGGTCGTTCGGCTTAGGAACTAATTGACAATGTGTTGCATATGCATCTCTTTCGTGCTTAATTGATTTAAATTTTGAATTTTGATTGAATTAATTGCATTATCATGCATAAACTAAACCTAGCACGCATTTTCAGTGTTTATTGACAGGATGCCTCCACGTAGACATCGGGATCGATCTCCGGATAGGCATCGACGTCGAAATCATTCTCCTACACCTCCACCTCCATCACCACGGCCGGCAGAGGCCTTTGTTAATTCAGTTATCAACATCATCGATCAGAGGCTACGAGATTATGTGCCACCGGCACCTCCAGCACCACCTGCACCTGCTGTACCGCCCGAGGCACCGATTTCGGTTATTCTTAGGGAGTTTCAAAACCAAAGACCTCCTAAGTTTTTCAAAGAAAATGACATGCAGGCGGAAATGTGGTTGAAAGAAGTCGAGAGGATATAGGAACTCATTCCATGTGAGTCCCGAGAGAAGGCTCGATGCACCATTACTTTGATACAAGGGGAAACCTACTCTTGGTGGGAGAGCACACGGATTGTATTGGAAGCAGCTGGAGAGGAGATCAATTGGAAAGTATTCGCACGGGAATTTAAGAATAAGTTCATCCCTCCCTCATCCCGTACTCGAAGATTTAGAGAATTCACCGAATTGAAGCAAGGATCGAGGTCTGTGGCCGAGTATATTTCGGAGTATGAGAGGTTATCCCGCAATGCATCTAATATAGCGGGTGATGACTTTCATAAGGCTATGCAGTTTGTTCAGGGGCTTCGACCGGATATCCAGGTAGCTCTTGAGGCACTCAATATGAGCACTTGGGCGAAGGCTACTTCGAAAGCCTTAAAGGTTGAAGATTCTGGGAATGCTAGGAGGCCAGTTTATCGCCAAGGACAAGGGTCAGGATCCTGCTCGGGATTTAACAAAGGAAAGAGGCCGATGAATTTACCAGCTCCACCACCAAAAGGACCTTTCAAGAAGCCTAGGGTAGGAGGTCAGATTGCACCCATTCCACGAGCACCTCAGGCTCCACCGGCTCCTAAGGGATCTTGCAACGATCAGCCACCATGTACTTATTGTGGATGGCCAACCCATTCTTATAACAATTGCCGAAAAAGATTGAGGTTATGTTTGATTTGTGGGAAGGGAGATCATATGGCTTTTGCATGCCCAGACAAGACTCTAGGATATCAAGCTGGAGCTCAGTGACCGATGGTTTAGGCACGAGCTTATGCCCTTGAGGGTGAGGAGCAGAAAGTTGAAGCTGATCTAAACGCCGTGGTGGAAGGTACCGTTTGCATTCATAACACGAGCATTCATGCATTATTCGATCCGGGTGCCACTCATACTTTTATATCTTGTGATCTATGTGCCTCTTTGTGCCTACCTGTTACTTGCTCAAATTCTTGCTATTATGTGAGTTCTCCTCTTGAAGGTAGTTTGCAGACAGATCGGGTTGTCAGAGGTTGTTCAGTTTTGATAGAAGAGAAAGATTATCCGACAGATTTCATCGTAATGCCTATGAAGATGTATGGGGTAATCTTCGGGATGGATTGGTTATACCGGCACCGGGCTGAAGTTGATTGTTTTAAAAAGAAGATAAAGTTGGGTAAAGAGTTGATTGGAGAAGTTAGGTCTAAGAATGTACCTCTATTATCGTTTATGGAAGCTCGCAAGTTGGTAAGGGGTGGAGCCACGGGATTTATTGCCTATCTCCTTAACAAATCAAAGGATCAATCAAGTATTGAGGAGACGGCCGTGGTAAAGGAATATCCCGACGTATTTCCAGAAAATTTGGGTTCTCTACCGCCGGATCGGGAGATTGAGTTTGTTATTAATTTATATCTGGGATCAAAACCATATTCTAAGACTCCTTACAGAATGGCTCCGGCAGAGTTGAAGGAGTTGAAGATTCAACTCGAGGAACTACTCAAGATTGGTTAAATTCGACCGAGTTCATCTCCGTGGGGTGCTCCGGTTCTCTTTGTCAAGAAGAAAGATGGATCGTTGAGGATGTGTATAGATTACCGGGAGCTTAATCGGATGACTATCAAGAATAAGTACCCGTTGCCCCACATTGAGGATTTATTCGATATGCTGCAAGGTTCGGGAGTTTATTCGAAATTGGATTTAAGGCAAGGTTACTACCAGTTGAAAATCCGAAAGAGGATATACCAAAGACAGGATTTAATACCTGGTATAGACATTATGAATTCGAAGTGATGCCTTTTGGTTTGACAAATGCCCCTGCAGCATTTATGGATATGATGCATCGGATTTTTCGGTCGTATTTGGACAAATTCGTAGTAATCTTCATTGATGACATTCTTGTGTATTCGAAGACTTCGGGAGATCATGCTAGGCATCTCAGATTGGTATTGAAGACGTTGAGAGAGCACCGGTTATATGCGAAGTTTAGTAAGTGTGAGTTTTGGATGGACCGGGTTGCTTTTCTAGGTCATATCGTCTCAAGTAAGGGTTTAGAAGTTGATCCTTCAAAGATCGAGACAGTTATTCAGTGGCAGATTCCGAAGAATGCTTCCGAGGTTAGAAGTTTCTTGGGATTGGCAGGTTATTACCGAAGGTTTGTGAAGGATTTTTCGAAGATCGCCGGTCCTTTAACTCGGTTGACTAAGAAAGAAGTTAAATTTGAGTGGGACGAGGCATGTGAAGCGAGTTTTCAACTCTTGAAGGAAAAGTTAACCACTGCACCGGTATTAGCACTTCCCGAGGGCACTGAAGGATACATGGTTTATACGGATGCCTTGAAAGAAGGGTTGGGATGTGTTTTGATGCAGAATGGTAAAGTGATAGCCTATGCCTCGAGGAAATTGAAGGATCATGAACAGAATTATCCCACTCACGATCTCGAGCTTGCAGCGGTGATCTTTGCTTTGGGAAAGTGGAGACACTACTTATATGGAATTTCTTTCGAGATCTTTTCCGACCACAAGAGTCTCCAATATTTGTTTTCTCATAAGGAATTAAACAAGAGACAGAGGCATTGGATGGAGATGTTGGCGGATTATGAGTGTACAATTCGATACCATCCCGGAAAGGCCAATGTGGTTGCAGATGCGCTTAGTAGGAAAGCTAGCGTGTCAAGTGTTAAGGTGGAAGTTGAGGATGAATCTGAGTCTTTCAAGCTGAAAGCTAGTATTCGGAATATTACTGTTCAACCGGATCTTCAGCAGAGATTGTTTGAAGCTCTGAGAGTGGATTCCGAGGTTCAGAAGTTAGTGCAGAAAGCTAGAAATGATTCAGAGAGTCCGTTTGGATTTGATGACACTGAGCTTCTAAGGTTTAAGAACAAAGTGGTGGTTCCGGAAGAATTGAAACTGTTGATATTGGAAGAAGCTCATCGATCTGGGTATTCGATACATCCCGGGGGAAATAAGATGTATGAGGACTTAAAGAAATTTTATTGGTGGAATGGACTTAAGCGGGATGTGATCAACTTCGTGAGACATTGCTTGACTTGCCGGGTTGTAAAAGCAGAGCATCAGAAGCCATCGGGGCTACTTCAACCGTTACCTATTCTAGAATGGAAATGGCAGCAAGTAGTGATGGATTTCGTTACGGGTCTTCCTAGAGTGAAAGGTGGTTTAGATGGAATTTGGGTGATCGTGGATCGATTGACGAAATCGGCACATTTTCTGGCTATTCGGATGTCGGATAAGGTGAACAAGCTAGCTAAGAAGTATGTTGATGAAATTGGCCGACTCCATGGTGTGCCAATTAGCATTGTATCAGATCGGGATCCGAGGTTTACTTCTAGATTTTGGCAAGAATTGCAAAGGAATCTGGGCACAAGGCTTCAATTCAACACAACTTTCCATCCTCAGACAGACGGGCAATTAGAGAGATTAATTAAATATTTGGAGGATATGTTGAGAGCATGTGCATTGGATTTTTCGAGTTCGTGTAACGAGCAATTGCCCTTGATTGAATTCGCCTACAATAACAGTTTTCAAGCATCGATAGAAATGGCTCCATATGAAGCTCTCTACGTACGGAAATGCAGGTCTCCGTTGTTCTTTGATTTGGAGGAATGGAATTGGACCAAGCAAGAAGGTGTGAAACGAGGGGAGAGAAAGGAAAAACCCTCTAAGGCCGTGCAAGAGGTAATTGATAAGGTCCAAATAATTAGACAACGGATGAAAGCAGCCCAGGATCGACAGAAAATCTATGCCGATCACCGAAGGAAAGATTTTAAGTTTAAGATTGGTGATAGGGTATTCTTGAAAGCTTCGCCACGTAAGGGATTCTCGAGGATTGGAAAAGGAGGGAAATTGAATCCTCGGTATTTAGGACCGTATGAAATTCTTGAGAAAATTGGAGATACGGCCTACCGTTTGGACTTACCGCCGAGTCTGGCCGGAATTCATAACGTATTTCATGTTTCACAGCTTCGGAAATATTATCCGGATGAATCCGAGATCCTACCCGTTGAAGAAGTGGAGTTAGAGCCGAATCTCACCTTCGTTCAGAAGCCGATTAAGATATTAGATCGAAAATTTCAGGAGCTTCGAAATCGGTGTATCCCACTAGTTAAAGTCTTATAGAGAAGTGATAAAACGGAAGAAGCTATGTGGGAGACGGAGGATAAGATGAAAAGATTTCATCCCGAGTTGTTTCCAGGCGATCAATGAATACGATGATGGATTCTTTTAAGGGGGAGAGGTTGTGACGCCCCGATATTTCGGCCGTACAAGTATGACGTAAGTGTTTACCAAATTGCGCGAATTAATTGTTTATACGTATTTTATATATTTAATTTTATTTTAAATATTAAAATATTAATTATTATATCTTAAGTTTTATTAATATTAATTTTATATGTTAATGTGAATTGTTATTAAATTAAATATGTAATTCAATTATGTTAATTAATATTAAATGTCATTCCAAATTCGTTGACTTTATTTTCAAATTTGATTATTTACAAATTCAATTTTATATTAATTGTGAACGTATGGATTTTCTTGTTGCATTGTTTATGAGTGATATATACGTGCTTCGTTTTTATATGAATTGATACCTAAATTTTGTGCAAATTTAATATGTCGGAGATATACGTGTCTTGTATATGAATATATGTTTTTTTCGTATTTTCGGGTTCATTTGCATGAGTTTCGGATTTAATTTGTTTTTTTTGGAATCCAAGTCGGGGGCTAACGAGTAATTAACGCACCCTTGGTTCCGTATGTGATATCTTGAGCTCGGGAACTCGGATTCGAGTTTCGTCAACTTCATTGAACTCGTATCGAAGATTCGGGTTTAATAAACTTAACTTTATATTTTTTCCAAATCATTTGAACCTCCGAAATCCAACCGAAAAACGAATCGGCGCCTAAACTGCCATGTTTTACTAAAATGACCATAACTCTTACAATTCTTGACCAAATTAACCATAGTTGGAGCCTATGGAACCCTAACTCAACCATCTAACCTTTCATACCATCCCTTAACCGCACCAACCCTCACACAAGCAAGAAATCTCAGCCAAAGCTCCTGACTTCCAGTTTTTCCCGTAACCCTTGTGCACCTTGGAGATTCCAAGCTCAAATCTCCTCCAAACCTCCATTAATCCACAAGGTAAGCTTAGGGTTGTAATATAAATTTAATATGTGTCATTTTAAGCTATGCATCCCCAATTTTGATCATGTTTTCATGGATTTTTGGCTGAATTTGAGAAATAGTAGGTTTTGAAAATTTGTGTTAATCTCCTTCGTTTCTTGTTGGTTTTGGTTGATTCCAAGCTTAAATATGATTGTCTTGACTCTCTCTTCTCATTTATGATCATTGATTACATGGTAGTTGAAGTATTCAAGAGTTATCATTAATGGCACTTTGAGGAAAATTCATGAAATGATCACTTATGCCTTCTTTTCACGTTGAGCTTCCTTGGGACTGATTTATATGTCAAATTGGTGTTGTTTTGCTGCACATTTGATGGCCTAACTTACTTGAACATAATGGGATAAAGGAGATCAGTTGTTGCTCTGTTTTTTCGTGGTTTTGCCCCTGTTTTGGACAGGTTATTGCTGCTATCAAACTGCTGCGTTTTCCTTGCTTGTTGCTGTCAGTTTTTAGTCTTTTAATTAGGTTGTGCATGCATTGTGGCTGCTGCATTTCATGGCTTGTGGTTGCTGCATCGTGCTATTGCATATTCATGTCATAAACAGGGGTTAGCTTTGTGTGTTGCTGCTGCCTCGTTTCTGGACTGGATCTCCCCGGGCGGGGAGATTTTGGCTGTAAAAGAGCCCGACCGGGTAGTGCTGATGCAGAAACCTCCTGCATAAGACTCCCCGGGCGGGTAATTTTGTGAGCAAAATCTCCCCGGGTGGGGAGATTGAATCTGTACCGGGTTGCAGCTGTTTCCTGTCCTTTCTTTCTTGCATGCGTTTGTTTGTGTGTTTAATTGAGTAGTGCATGCATGAAGTAGGTTTGTTTAATTCTGATGCATGACTTAGATGGATAAATGAATTTCCTAATTCTCATATTGCATGCATATCTAATTGTTAAGGTTTGTATATGCATGCACGTTGATAGAATTAGTTTTGCATGCATATTTATTTGTGTAATGTTTGCATGTGCATGCATGTTAGATATATATATATTTGCATGCATGAATAATTTGCATGCATGGGGAATTGATGATGTACGTACATATATTTATTGTATATATTTTTATATATATGTTATTATATATTAATTATTATTTGAATTAATTGAATTATAGAGTTAAAGTGTTACCTATTTCATGTTTTATTTAATTTCCGATCTTAAATTGAACGTATTTAATTGTCTATTTTCTAATTATAAATGCGATTTAATACGTGCTATGATCACATTTGAAATTCTTGGATTTAATTGATATGAAATGTGAATTTATGAATTTGAATGATAATCACTACAAGAAAAATGGCTTGTTACTACAAATTTTTTACTGCGATCATTTGATCGTAGTAAAAAGTAGTTATTTACTACGATTTATTGTGTGTAGTGAATAATTAATAAACATGACACTTATTTACTACGAAACCACTGTCGTAGTAAATAATACATCAAAACTACGTAGTTTTGATGTTTTCTACTACAAATATAATTAAATTCTTAAATAATATCTTATAAAGATTTGACATATTATCTTTATTCACACCGATTATTAGTATCAATCAAAAATATATTACTTTTTTCAAATCTCAAAATCATATTATATTTTTTTTAGAGACTTAAAGTATTATTATATTACAAATTTTAAATTTTTTTTTATTAATTAAACGAATATATGTTGAATTTTCTATATAAGAAATTTGTTGGATATTTTGACTAAAATAAAAAACAAAAACGTAAATTTTTTGAATTTGAAAACTTCAAATATATGTTTGTTAACTAAAAACTAAAAACATGGGAAAATATTAAATATATTTTGGATATTTTAAATTTACTAAAATAAAAAATTCAAAAATATTAATATTATATTTTTATAAAATACAACAAATTAAACTTTAAAAAATTTTAAAGCTTATAATTCTAAACTTATTATATTATACGCGGCATTATAGTCTTCATAAATTTTAAGTTTCATTATAATATGTTATACACTTTGTATTTGCATACAACATACTTATATTATTTATATTGTATATGCTTATGCTACGTCTCCAAAACTTAAAAAGTTTCTAACACTTATGTTGTTCTCCCCAAAAATCCAACGGCCGCAAAAGGGTCAAAAAAATCCCCCCCAAAATCCCATTTCAGCTACGCGGCAAAAGGGAAAAAATCCCCCCAAAAATCCCATTTCAGCTAAAACTCTCCTTCCCCATTTCAGGCGAAATATGCAGCCGAAGTTTCCTCAAACGCAACAGAGAAGAGCAGGTCTTTGACGGCGTTCCCAACAAGCCCTACAAGAATTGCTTGTCTCAAGGAGAAGGAAAAGGAAATCGAGCGCGAGGAGTCAGAGAATCGGGATGTGAATGACTTCAACTCTTCATTCTCCAACTACGTATGTTTGTTTTTTTGCTGATTTTTTTGTTGATTTAGGGTGAATTTTAAAATTAAAAAAAAAACCTCAAAAATGTTTGTGAGCTTTCTTTGTTTGATTGCTTTAAGAAGGGGACATTGTTGGGTGGACTAAATGGCTATTCATGTTTCAATACGTGTAATTATTGATTTTTGTTACAATTAAGAGGGTTGAAAATATTTGTGTTTGATCCCACGAGTTAATTAAAGAGTTCACGTGAGGTTATGTTGTATAGAACGAAAAAGTCTGGTACAATTTGAGCAATCGGGTCTTGGATGCTCTAGGCTGCTCTAGGCTGCTCCAAGGTCTTGAATGGATGTTGCTTGTTAGGTTAAGTACTAGTTTAGCTATTCGCAACATTAACTTTTAAATGATACTTAGAATCCTACCTAGTTTTTTCCATGGATTTTTCTCATATTCGATTACTAAAAAGCCATTATAGAGACGATCCACCGAATATAATTTTCATATTTACAAGATTGGCCCTCTCAACTTAATTATCATTCACAATATCCAACTTTAAAACCCTTGTCAAAATTTAAAATTCTCCTGCATTGAGAGTGATAGATTGTTGTTAAGAGGGTTTGGGATGTGGATTATGTTATGTCTTCTCTGAGGTTGGATAGTGCTAGTTTGGGAATTAGGGTAGTTTATTAAGAAAACACAATGGGAATGCTTCTCAAATTCTTTGAAACCATAAGGTTCACCTTCCATGTTCAAGTTGGCATCATTTTAATCTGGAGTTGTGCCAAGGACTTTTATGCCAAGGGCTCTTCATTTATCACTGCTAACATAAGAATGATAGAATTGCAGTCACATTTTTCTAAAACATATGTTAAAGTCTATTATATTATTCAGTTTAACAACTTCCTCTAAACCTTTGGAGAAAAGATACAAGTTAGTCTAAAAAAGAGATATTCACATGCCATTCTTCTTATGAATTAGACGTTGATATCTATCTATATTTGATTCTTTGACTTTCACCTACAAGGCTATACTAAAAATATTGTTTTTATTGTCTGTAATTTCGAATCAACTCAAATTCCTCCCAAATTCAATAGGATGTTTGCCAAAGCTCAAGGTTTTGAATTTTTGTTGAATGTAATTCATTCTTAATTTTGATAAACAAATATTTTTGTCACGCAAGGCCTGGCTCAGTGGAATCCATGCGTACGTATATATATGCAATATATCTTTACATCTTTCTTTTTAAAATTTTGGGTTTGGTGTTATTTAAATAATTGTTGATATTTTACTAAAGTATTTTTCTATAAATGAGATAAATATAATATACAATTTACAGTTTAATTATTACAATTTGTCCTTATCTATGTTGCTATAATTTGTTTTAATTGTAAAGAGTTGTTCTTTAGTTGATATACCACCCTGTAGTCGTGCATCTGTTATGGAATTTGAGATGGAGCTAAAAAATAGTTTTTAAGTATCGAGTTCTGTATTTTCTTGGAGATGTATAGTTATTTCAATCTGATTTGATGTTTTCTTCATCAATCTACTCTTGACATGATATGCATTGGAAAGAACCAAATAGATGTTGATGCTAAGGACTTTAATATGGTTGTTTTTACTGTCTTCCAAGTAATTGGTATACCTATTTAGACTGTATTTCTGGAAAATTTAGTTCATGTGCAACATATCATGTCCAATGAAATTTAACTGGTTCTATTGCGGTTAATAAGATTACGTGATATGCTGACGCTGACTGTCTTTTCCATTGATTGCATTTAATCAGATTTACCAGCTGTGGAAGTTGAAGAGGTCAAAGTAGTTTAAAAAACGGAGGAAACCAATTTGAAAGAGTATGAGGCTACAGCAAGACGCCTTACTAGTGCAAAACTGGTTAGTATTTTACATGTGCAGCTTTAAGCTGCAAATGTGAACATTGTAGGGCGTTTGACGAAAACCTTTATAAACTTTATTGATTGTGATATAGTATTGCTAGACTGTTTTCTTGTCATAAACCCTGCTTCAAGTTTTTTCTTGTTCGAGGCAAAATACATTAATTTTTGAATTATCTCCCCCCTTGCAAAACATTAGAAAGTACATCATTGAAGGAAAGGACAATGAATTGCGTGATCCAGTGACCAAAGAAGAAATCTTATCCGAGGTATATTTTGTTCTTTTATTTGAGATTTGAATAGGAGAGACTTATGCTTTTGTTGCTACTTTATTTATTCCCTTTCATTTATTGATTTATCTCATGGCTATCCATCCCAGTATATTTTAATTAACTTTACAATTTATTGAACAATACTTCAGTAAAATTGTCCTTATCTATTACAATTTACAAACAACGTAAATATAATATAACTTCATGTTTGAACACATAGCACGTCATGAAATCAAGTACGAGTTCAACATAAATAATAACACATTGGTCTTAAGAGTACCTGATCTATTTGGATTTTCTATGAGTTAATTATGTACAATTGGAAATAGTGACTTGTTTCATATACTTTTTATTTTATCACTTATATGTTACTTGTTTCATTGCAGAATCTCGACATAAAAATTTGTATTGGCAATTTTTGGATAAACACTTGAGCATATACGTAAGTTTTTCATATTTGAAGAGAATGACAAATTCTTATATTGGGTGTTGATTATCACTTTTCTCAATTTATGTAAATTTAAAATTTGTATTCTTAAATTCTTGTGAATTCGCTGCAGGTATGGTCAAATTAAAAAAGAGGTAATATGATCCAGCTTCTGATCAATTGAACGAATTGGAAATGAATGGTAATACATTAGTCTTATTTTAGTTATTTCTTTTATATTTGTTATTTCTTAATTTTGTTAAAAGAATGGAAAAGAGACAATATGATACAGTTCCTTAATTTTGTTATTTCTTTTATATTTGTTAAAATAGGAACAAAAAGGGTACAACATCTACAAGTACAAACTCAAGGACGTTATTATACAAAGACTGGAGAACTCAAGTCAAAATCAGCTACAAACACAAACTCAAGTACCTTCATACAGAGGTATAATATCGATAAGTGAATATACTTTTATACTTGAGGACTTTTACCTTCAAGAAAAAACTGGTATTAACAGAGCCAATGTTGATATAAATTAGATCATTAAAAGATAACTTTATATGCTTATATGGCTTTATAATACATGGGATGAGATGATAAGTAGTAAGATAGGATTGCAATGTGAAATCTGTCTAAATTTGACTCTTTTGAATTGAGAATCAACTTGAATTTAAGATGTTCAACTTCAAAGATGGAATTCCCAAAAGTTCCAATGTTTGTGGTATGCACTCTTTTCATATGTAAGTAATATGTACTCTGTTTTGAATTATTTCAAGATATTTTATAATTTTCAAAATCTTTATTTTGATATATTAATATTAATTCTTTTATAGGTACAAGACAAACGTAATTACTTGAGAATGAATATTTGATCTTTGCATTCAGATTGTTGGAGACAGGCTTGAGAAGCAAGTAGTAGCAGATAGTTCTCGTCGAATCATGGTACAACTAATAGATTTTAAGGTTTTGATACTTAAACAACTAATGAATAATGGGTGGTTGCTTTTGCTTTCCCTCTTATTATTATTATTTTTTTGTTAATGAAATATCGTACTTGAACCACTAAGGTTAGTTGTTTTTAATTTTTGTTTTCATAGGTCGGGAAAAGAGTATATTTACATTGTCATGGGATACCCAAGAAGGTTGTTGCGAAAGGTACTTTTATTGGTTATAATGCTAATGAAGGAGACATGCCTATATTTTGTCAGATTTGTGTTACGAAGACACTTGATAAAGATGAGAAGCTATTAAAACGTCGTCGAGATGTTCAAACTATTGGACAAGCTGTTAATAAGTGTATTGGAGTTGGTTAATGTACGTAATTGATCCAATGTTGAATTTCTAAAATTTAAAATAAGATATTTTTTAGAATCCTCATTTACAAAGTTTGTGCTTTATTACAGATTTCGGAGGCATAAATCAAGGTATCTTTTGGCAGATTTCTAGGTAAGATCCTTGCAATGCTTCGATGCTTGAGCTTCAAATATAGCATTTGTGTGAGCTTATGTGAATCTATCTGTTGTGCTTTTGGTAAATGAGCAAGATAGATCGGTTGTTTTGAGAGTGTTGGTGGATGGTTGGTCTAGTTTTGATTCCTGGGCTAATTTTATTTCATTTAAATTTGTCTGGGCTAATTTTAATTTGTTTGACTTTGGTTGAGAGTTCGGTTGAGGTTGGTTTGATTAGTGATGGAACCAAGCATGATCCAGCTGAGGTTCTCTAATCTTTTAAAAAGTTATTCCATTTGACATTTTTGGAGATTGTTAAGGCTGCATGATTGTTGTTTACTAGTTTACATGAGGTCTATTATGAAATGCAATTTTTGTGTATCTGTTACTCGTTTTCTTAAATTTACATAATTTGGGATGTTGATATTTCTGTTTTTTTTTTTTTTTTTTTTTTGTTTTTTTGTTGTTGGTGTTAATGATCAATATTTTGAGTTAGTTTCTGTATATGATCAATGAAGAAGTGTAAAATTTTTGGTGTTAATGTGAAAAAGTCGGATTGGTTAATTTTGAAGCATGTTATTAGTTACAGATTTGAATTTTTTTAATGTTCTGTTCTTGTGACATTGGTTGAAATTTTTGCTTTTGATATATATTGCCAATGAGTTCAAGATGTTGGTTTTGCGATCTATATTTTTGCTATTTTAGCATATGAATCACATATTCATTAGTGATCAGTTTGATTAATGCACTACTTTTGTCATATTTATTAGTTGTGTAGTATTGCAGATTATACAAAGTTGTAGATTTGTTGGTCGGTGTGGTATTGCGGATTAGCAAACAAAGAGGAAGAGTAAGTTCATTTCTTACAATATTTTTGCTTACTGAATAGTTTATTTGCCAATTTTACTCCATTTTAGGTGGAATTAAGACAGGGAAACCAAATGTTGATGATTTTCAAGGATTATGATGCTAAGACATCCCTGGATTTTGCATATTATGATAGATCAAATAGTAGATAAATAGTAGTGCAAAGCTATCTTTTGGAGGATTTCTATGTAAATACATTTTGTTAATCATGTAGTTGAAAATTGTGTGAAAGAATCTTGTGAATTCTTATTTGTAAGGATTTGTCTTTTTGTAATACATTGTTATATTAGTGATTTTATTGAAAATTATTGCTTTGATTATATAAATTTGATGTCTATTTTGGTTTGGATGATTGATGATAGTTATTAATGTATTTCAAGAAAATATAAAAAAAAAATTATTTAATAATTATCATGATATTTTTTTTACTACGAAATATGTATCGTAATGAATACTATCTTTTAATCTCGAAATGTTTTCATTATAAAGTTTTGATCGTAGCTAATATATATTTTTTTACTACGATTAGCATACTCGTAGTAAAAAATAGATGTATTGGTCTCATATTTGCTAGGAAATATTGTTCGTAGTAAAAGTTAATATTTTCGTAGTAAAAAGTTTTTACTACGATCATTTGATCGTAGTATAATATTTGTTACGGCCACATCAACTACGATCAGAAATTCGTAGTAAATGCGTAGCAAATGGGTTTTTACTACGAATTTGAGCCTTTTACTACGAATATTTGTCCGTAGTAAAAACCAATTTTTCTTGTAGTGAATGAACGAATAAATGAATGGCTTATTTATATACCTTAAATTCCTTAATAGTGCACATGAACATTTTCATGACATAATCTTATCTTTTATACATTCATATCATGATCATTACATTGTCGAGCATCTTATATGGTCATACCGAGTCTCACTTTACCTTTCTTGCACAGATTTTAATTCCGTTGGAGAGGAGGCCGGTCCGTGAGGCTCTTGTGTTCTCCTTTTTGCCGTTTAAGGTGGGTTTCTCTTCTATTTAGATATATGACCCTATATAGACCTTCAATGTGAAAAGTTTTCGACTAAAATGAATATATATATATAGAGTCATTTCAAAGAGTAAATGTTTGCAACGTAAAGTCCTTATTTTATAAATCCTACCAAATGTTTTGGCGAGAAATGAATAAATGCACGAATGGGGCCCAGGGACTTAGTGTGAGTGGCTATCCGGGGAGGCAAGGGATGTAGCACCCGCACGGTGGGTCACCACTTCCCCCGCACCAAAGTCCGACCCACGTACGAAATGGAGAGTCCGTACATGAACGAAACAGTGGCGAACGGGAGACTGATAGACTCACACCTAAGCTAGGCGGAACTTAGACTCTGAACAAACAAAAACCAAGCTACAAGAATGCGGAAGCAGGAAAGTAAGCCATGCAAAAATCAAACATTCAAAAGTAGTTGACGGGTTCAACTAGCATAAATACTTAATCCCGAATCAAACAATAATCATAAATCCAACGGGTTCAACTAAACCGAGCAAACCTGTCCCGAAATATTCATATCAATCCGTATCATAATTCAAATTCAACAAATACGTAATTTATACACAATCATAAGTATTGAAATGCAAATGTAAGACAACCTAAAACAAAAACATAGACTCAAGAACAAACTCCAACTGACTAACATACTCCGCCTAGCACGAACCCCAAGCAAAACTTGCAAACTAAACAAAAGAGGGGAGGGGTCAGTCTTAACTCGACTATGTGAGGGGTTAACACACGCACGCTATATATATAGGAGAGCAAAGCAGATACAAAAGTCATAATGCTCATGAACTCAGGGATAGGTTTTTCATACCAAAGCATTTTCCCGTGATATATACATATAGGATAATTGAACAACTTTAATCAAAACACTGCAACTTATAAAACCCTCAACTTTTAGCTTAATTTAGAATCTATCCCTGACTTACGAACTTTAACCGAACATATACATAATAGAGAACTCGGCGGGTACGAGCTCAGACACTCCCAAACTCCTCAGATCATATCATATCAGAAACAAAACAGAAACCATACATACATATCATAACATATCATCCTAAACTCCGGTGATGGAAGGGTGTATACGCCCAAACCATCCATATAACAAACCCATGCGGGGTAGCTAACCTCGACGTGTCCTCCCCGGCTGGTACACCGAAGGCATCGGAATATCACGCCTTCCCTAGCTCCCGAGGTCGCGCGGGATACTCCAGATGGAGACTATGCACAGACCGAACCTCGACGGCCCTATACCGTCCCGAGGGTTCCTTACCCATAGCTTCAGGGCCCAACATACATATCATATCATAATTCGCTACAACAGAGACAGACAGACCGAACTTATACATATATACATACCACTTTCCGTTTCAGTCAAACTCGGTCCTTGCCAAACTTGGCTCATGAGAAGTATACGGTTAGAAGCATAGCTTCACGTGGCAAAACATAACAAATCAGATCACAGAGGCATACATAGGCCTGCACATTGCTTAACATACTTTCAAACTCGTGACATATTCAACAAATACATACTTCACATTTATTTATATACATACTAGTCACCGCCGCACGCCGTCCCTGCGTGCAAGAAAAATTGTTTATGTAATTAATTATTTATAATAAATTAAAAATAATAAAGAACACAAATTTATTTAAATTCGCAACAAATAGAAACATGCCGAATACCAATAAAGAAGAAACCTTCGTTTAAAGTTTTAATACAAAAAATCCAAAATTGAACATGCCCATCTCAATTAAATTGAACACATGAAAGGTGAATTAACGTCTTTATTTACCAATCCTGCATAAATTGAACACAGGAAAGGCGAATCAGGTTTGTTTACATACATAGTGTCATCTCATCATACGACTTCTTAAAATAGACAAAACACAACAACATAAAATTAAAATTAAGAACAATTACCTTGCTAGGATATATATTGTTTGAATTAGAATGTTCCAGGTTGAAGCTTTAATACCAAAATCCATTCGTTTCAATTACCCTTTCTTTTTCACCCTTTTCTGGTTTTCTGTAAAGTGTCACGACAAACTTTGTAAAGTAAAAAAATGCAAAATTAAATTAAATTAAAAACAATTACCCTTTCTCTTTCACTCTTTAAGTAAAAAAATGCAAAATAAAATAAAATTAAAAACAATTACCCTTTCTTTTCCACTCTTTTCTGGTTTTCTGCAAAGTATCACGACAAACTTTGTAAAGTAGAAAAAATGCAAAATAAAATAAAATAAAAAATAATTACCTTTTCTCTTCCACTCTTTTCTGGTTTTCTGCACATTGTCACGATACGACTTTGTAAAGTAGAAAAAAATACAAAATAAAATAAAATAAAAATAATTACCCTTTCTCTTCCACTCTTTTCTGGTTTTCTGCACATTGTCACGATACGACTTTTTAAAGTAGAAAAAAATACAAAATAAAATAAAATTAAAATAATTACCCTTTCTCTTCCACTCTTTTCGTAGAAAAAATGCAAAATAAAATCAAATTAAAAACAATTACCCCTAACCTGTGTTAGAATATATATTATTTGAATTTGAATTTAGAACGAAAGAAATTGTTGCAACAATAAATTGAGGGAGAAAGTTGATACCGAATGTAAATTGTTGAGACGGTGAGTTGAGGGAAGAAGTTGATACCGATAAGAAATTAAAAGTTGAGGGAGGAAGTTGTGACTTATAAATTGAGGAAAGAAGTTAAGAATTGAGGGAGTTTTCATCGTGCAAAACTTCTCAAAAGGAAATCCCAAAAGAAACCCTTACCATGTGTATTTTCCTTAATAATAGTAAGGGTATAATAGGCAATATAAAAAATTGGTGTTTTGGTGTCACAAACCGTCGTTTGTGTGACAAAACACCGCTTCCTTTTTTATATAGTACTAGTCACTGTGGCACGCAGTCCCTGCGTGCAAAAAAAAAATTCTTAATATAATTAATTATTTATAATAAATTAGATATAAGAAAATATTTAAAAAAAATACAAATTTATTCAAATTTACAACCTAAAGCAAAATAGAACAGAACAAAAACAAATAGAATAGGGAAACATATCGATAAAGAAATCTTCATTGATTTTCTGTGCCCCACTAAATCAGTAATTCCTCTTCCCTTCCATCTACTTATTATATTGCTTTATCAGAATATATATATATATATAATATGATTTATAGAACGAAAGCAACCATAATATATATATTCTTTGAATTCGAAGCAATTGTTGATACGGTGAGTTAGAGAGGAAGTTACTGATCAGTTGAGAAAAGAAGTTAGAATATTGAAGTTGAGGAGTTATGATCGTGTGAAACTTCTTAAAATAAAATTTCCAAAATACCCTTTAAACCATATGTACTCTAATTGATAAAATTAAGGGTATAATAGGTAACACAAAAAAATTGGTGTTTTGGTGTCACAAATTGTCGTTTGTGAGTGAAAAGAGGGTTTCTTTTTAATATAGTATAGATAAGGCTTATTGAATCACATGCAATCAAAACCGAGCACATTAAAATAAGGTGTAACAATATCCTAACCTCACCTTACACCGAAGAGGCCGAAGACAAGATGTTTGATCCACCCCGGAATCAACACGGACGACAAAACACCACCCCGGGTGTACCTGGACAAACTGAACACCAGAACAAGACTTAGACACATGAATGAACCACATAGACGCACGGCAATGCTCAAGCACTTAAGGGATGCAATCACATAAGCAGGATTCAAATTCATATCGATTACATGCAAAAGAAAACATTATATAGTTCAATTAAGTCATATTAAATATTGGGACATATTCATTCACTACATAACCAATTCATATTTACAAATAAATCATTTCTAAGTTATCAAGAATAGCATGCTCGTATTCAAAGAACAAGGCTCGGGTAATTCAAAGCAAATAATTAATTCAAACAAATAAAAAGGAAAGGCAATACAAGTCACGTTATTTCATATAAATTCATATAACACATACCCAATTCCAACTAAGCCATTTAACTATTCAATTCTTGCTAAATCATAACTTGCATAACAAATTCTTATATCAAATAATAAATTCCAATTCAATTGACAAGTATTAATCAATTGAAGTCATAAAATTTATATATTTAGGGAAATTACACATACACCCCCTTCCAGTTAGACAAATAGCTCAAATTCGACATATCGAAATTCAAATTGCAATCAAAGCATCAATACATTTCATAATTCATTTAATACATGATTTCGTACACATAGGAATACAATTCGATCGACAAATCAAGCAATTAGCAATTAAAACAATTAATTTCAAATATTCAA
Organism: Lantana camara; assembly: GCA_037501455.1. NCBI lineage: Eukaryota > Viridiplantae > Streptophyta > Magnoliopsida > Lamiales > Verbenaceae > Lantana > Lantana camara. Next base: position 91,118,136 of record CM074857.1, on the reverse strand, counting down.
ATTACACAAAATAAATCACAACAAATCAACCGGGAATCCGATTGATGAACGAAAAGTGGCGTTGGACTCACCACGATGAGGCGGACAAACTGTCCGGAGACCACCGGAACGCCGCCACTGGAGCCACCGGAATAGTGGTCGGCCGCCGCTCGGCCACTACCGGAACGTGCCGAAAAATTCCCAAAATTCACCCCGTACAAGGATTCCTCGTGCTCGTTCCAATTCCTCAACTAATTTCTGCAAATTCCAAGCCAATCGTCTCCAATTTCAAATCCAAGAATACGAAAACCCCAAAATCTTCAAACTCAAATTACTTCCAAACCGGTGAACCAAAATCGAATCTGAAAGAAGCATTATCTTATCCGTGATGAGCTCTTCGAAAGCCCTAAGCTATTTGCTGGGAAAAAATCCCCGGAGCTAGCGCCGCCGTAGCACCGCCACTGCGCCACCGCGACCCGCCACCAATCGGCCGAATTGGGAGTCGCGTGATCAGAGGCTAATAGTTCTCGTCGTTCCGAACAACTTTCGTGAAGAGCCCGTGGCCAAAAGATCGCCGGAAAAGGCCCCCGTTGGCCGCCGAATTTTCTTCCGCCGCTTGCCTCGCCGGAACCACCACCTATGGTCAAATTTCACTCAAATTGATGCCGGAAATGGACTCAGGGGGTCGAAAAACCTTGGAAAACACTAACCTTGGTCCGAAAAAGTCACCGGAGGGTGGCGAAACTCGCCGCTACAGTAACACGCGTCGCCGACGCGAGCTTCAGGTGGCGCGTGCGGCGTCGTCGCTGCCCGGATGGCCGCGCCGCCAACGTCCACAGATGCGCCGTGATGTCTTCTCCTTGGGTCTGGAGCGCGTGTCGCCGGAAGGTCGTTGGAAACCACCGCGAAAGGCCGGCGAAGTGGCGGCTCCTCTACCTCCTCCAGCCGTGACTGTAAATCGGCGATAACTCCGCCGTTGGTCGCCGATTGGTCGAGATCTTGGTACGGTTGTGACCGCATCGTCGAGCTCTCCGAAATTGACTACTCATTCGTCGAATTCCATCGAGAAACGAGTGAGATTGAGTTGTGTGTGAAAACACACCGTGAGTGTGTGTGAACAGTGTTTGCATCGCGGGAGAAGAGAGAGAGAGAGCAGACACCGGAATTATAGCATGGAAAACAAGGATCCGGGGTATTATATCTCGGGTCCTCGTATGCAAAAATGATCGGGAGAAGGGTTAACGACGTCAGAATTGGGCAAACTCAGAGTCTACAGACTCCGTCTCGATGCCCCCGAACGCATTGCAGGGGTCAAAAGGGTCGAACTCTCGACTGAACGAGAAATGACCAGAAAACCCCTAAAAAGAGAAAATTGTAAACAAACCCCTAAACTCTTAAAGAGTTAAAATAGGGCCACGCAAAATACAAAATTACAGAATTAAACACACAAGGAGGTTGAAACGTGGCGTACCTTATTTGTAGGACGAGCGGGCTGTTACAAGGGCCGACGGGTGATCCCTCACACTAGTTCCACCAATTAACGGCGTAATCGGACCTCATTAGGAGTTAGCGAGGAATGGACGCTGAGTGCCACTAGGGGAGTCATGTAACCCCTTTTGGTCAATGAATGGGTGGTCGGGCCTTGCAAACCCGCCACCAACCCGGAGAAAGAAGATGTAAATGTTATTGAATGTGCACGAAATAATGTTATGCATGAAAAGAAAGAATGAATGAATGTTTAATGAACTACACAAGGTGTTGGTTGGAGATAATGCACGCCCACTCGTCGGGCCAATAATGACTTAATGTAAATGAATCGTTATAATCCCTTTTGATGATTTCTCTATTTTGCCCACTTGGGAAATTCTTTAAAAACCTCACTTGGGATTATAGCTTGCATGTGATTGTTTAAATATCGTCGTACATTATATTTATACCCTGTTTTTATACCCACCAGTCCCTTTTGGACTGAACCCGTTTGGTTTTCAGTTGTTTTGTGCAGGTGTCAAGGGAGCTAGGCGGGAATTCGAGTCATAGGTCTTGCATTCATCTCTAGCTCTTGTATTTTGGTCTTAAACTTGCATACTCTACTTTTGGTCATTGTATATGAATGTTAATATGGAGCGTACATGTTTTGGAGCCTTGAAGGCATTTGATGATGTATATGACTTATTTTTGGAGCTTTGATGCTCATGGTATATATATATATATATATATATATATATATATATGTTATATGTTCAGTTTATGCTTCCGTTTTAATGTTTACTCTGATTTTATGGTTTAAGGGTTAGCCCGCCTAGCATAGAGTGTTTGTATGTCCCCGTTCGCCGTGATTTAGCTCGAGTATGGATCGTCTATTTCATATTCGGGTCGGGTCTCGGTGCGGGGGATGTGGTACCTTGCGCTCGGGTACTACACATGTAGTCACCGAACGTACAAAGTATTTTGGCCACCCGTTACCGAGACCTCACTTCTGAGTACATCATAGTGACTGACACTACATGCCTAAAGCCGGAATATTGTCAGGATTAAGAGTACAATGCTTCCCGAGATTTTATTCATTTTAGATAGCGGTATAAAATGAATAATCTCAGTGGTCCAGTTCGATGTTTTCAATCCCATTGAAAATCATCAACGTGTTATAATTGTTATATAAACACGTTATAGTCTTGATAAGAACATATTCTTATCTTAACGACTAGAACTTTAATGACATGTAATTTCGGTATTCAAAGTCTTTTCCTATGAAACACATTTCATATAAGAATACCACCACACGCGATTAATTATCAATATGTGAAATACTCACAACTTGTTGTAAATTCAGCTTAATTAATTCAACAAATTGAATTTTCAGAGCACTATTCCCAACACTCCATGCCAAACTTGGCATAATCTCGAAAATTTCCTTTGGGGTGGCGGATTCAGATGGTTTGGTTGGATGGGTGGTTGAGGTTGATTTTGTGCATTAGGATTCGGTACGGGACCTAATCTCTCGTTCCTGGCCATCTCAAACAGTATATGCTCAATTTCTTGTCTTTTCTCTCTTCTCAAAGCACGGAGCTTCTTCTCAATCTCGGGGTAATACTTGAGATTGTCCAAACTCCGAGCCCTTTGCATACACCTATAAGAGACAAGGAAACTATCAATCAACAAGAAAAATAAAGGTCTAAGTCACTAACTACTAACACTAAAGCAAGAGTAATTTCAAACACCTTCCCCGGCAACGGCGCCAAAAACTTGTTGTGATAATTTCGTTTTAAGATAGCCCAAGTGCAAGCATTAAGTAAACAATGTAGCAAAAGGGGTCGAATCCACGAGGAAGGGGAAATTAAAGGCAATTGCTATGCGTATTTGTCAATCTATAGACCAGTTCGAATCAATGGGAGATTGCGAATTATAACTACACTAATTATCAAGCAAACAAGTAGAAGGAACAACTAAAACAATAAAGCAATTAAGTAAAGGAAGTTAACAAGATTAAGAGGGAGCCGGGGGAATAACACTTTCATGGGGCTTCTATGTATGACTCAATGCTCAACGAATGAAAGATTGTCTTACAATTCTAATCACGTAAATAAACACTAGCTTCTCTCAAAGTCAAGTGTTCGCACCTAACTTAGAACAAAGTCACTCTCGTGATCATTGAATCAAAAATTAGGCCAAAACTCAAGATTAGTACAATTAACTAACTAGCAGCTTGGCATTGTTAATTAATAGATCAATTGCTCAAATCTAAGTTAAATCTCTTTAGAATTAGTCTTTAAGTGTTTAGGAAAACTCAACCAACTCACAAACAATTTCTCAATTGAATAATGAATTAAAGATCAAGTATGAGTAGGCCACACTCATACAAGCTTTGAAAACCATTTTCCTAACATAAGAACAATTTTTCATTCATTGTGACATTTCATCAAACACTTGGCACCCACTATGTATTATCCCCCTAGCTCTAAGAAATTAGTCACTCATGCTTCCACAAATGACCAACAAACTAAAGGAAATGAAAGTAATAACATGCATTTTCATTGAATTAGTACAATATTTAAACATCCAAGTCATAAAGATCCAACATCAAATCAAATCTCAAGACTAGAGACATTAGTTTAGCAAGGAACTACTCAAATGAACTAGAACAAGGAATTAAAAAGGAATTTGATACTAATTGAATGGAAAAATCTTCATGGAAAGCTTCAAGAATCCCCAAGGATCAATCATCTTCCTCCATGCCTCCTCTAGAGCTCCTGAGCGTAATTAGGTAAAGAGTAGATCATCAACCCTAGCTAAATCTCGGACATAGGCCAAACATAGAAAAGTCGCGTTTTTCTACAGGTGAACTGCCGTTCACAATGTCTTCAATAATTACCCGAACTACCGTTCAAGGAAAAGGTGTCAATGCGATTTATATGGCCGAACGGCCGTTCGAAATATCAAGCTGTCAGGGGCGTACAGCCGTTCGCCAAAATAAGCTGGCGAAAGCGAACGGCCGTTTGCTTCTTGCTGGAACTCCTGTACAATTGAATGGCCATTCGGCCATTCTTCTTCCATGGCCTGAACGCCCTTCAGGCTTTCTTTTCGGCCTACAAGCTTCCGATTTTGCTCTGTTTCTTCGTTTTCCTTCTCCAACGTACCAAGTACCTACAATGGAGTAAATACACATCATAAGCTCATAAAACGGCATGAAATTCATACACTTAAAGGGCTAAAGGGTAGCAAAATCTACACTCAACAAAAACCACCCCACATTGAACTTCATACTTTCTGCATCTCTAACCGTAGCGTAATAAGACCCCAAAGTACCCATATCAACCTCCTTCAACTGCGTCTTTTTCAAATTCTGCGCCGCTTTACATACCCCTAGCGAAACGAGATTTCTCATACAACCCGACTGTAAAGAACAACCCTTCCCTATTTATTGCCTTAAGTGTATCAATAAGATTTTTGTTCACGCCTGATTATCTTTCTGTTTGAGCTCCAACCATGTAATGCAGAGCATTTGCATGAATGTCTGATCATTACTTGCTTGAGCAGGGATTTGCTCTTGTGGGGTTGTTAATGGTGTTGAGTACAGAGGATTCGCGTTGCTTGTTCCTATTTCTTGATAGGCTGCAAAGGAATCATTATTGACTAGATTAGAAGATCTAAGTAGCTAGCTCAATTTGTTTTGTAACTAGTACGTGTGATTAAAAGGGGTATTTATAATTACCGAAGGGAAGTTTATGTAATTATAAATTAGGGGTAATAACATTTCTCCTCCTAACTTTTAGGGGTGTTTTCTTTGCCGCAAATCTTTATGCTTTGATTTAAGTAATAGATAACCTTTGATTTATTTTGTCAAACACCCCTTTTGGCAGGAAGGAATCGCCGAAAACATTTGAAGGGAGTTTTTGAAAACAATCTAAAGGGGATGCTTGAAAACAAATTTCAAAAATTACATACTACGTACACCAAAATATATAGACTGAGGTGTAGCACAAACAACCCAAAGGTCGAGGGGTTGACTCAAGATAAACTTCCTAAGATCATAAGTTTGAAAAAACATGAATCTCAATAAGATAATTAAAGAAAAATATTAATTAATCAAATATAATACATAAAAACCCTAATACCAATATTTGACTTGTCATACATAAATCTTGGTCATACCTATTTTTTATTTTTCAATTTTAGTAATTTGTATATTGAGATCATATTTTTTCAGATCTTGTCATTCTTTGTTTTGATATATTTCATTTTAATTGTGCGTATGTTGATTAAATATGCATAATTGGGAGCTATTTTTACTTTAGCCCCAACTTTCACATTTTGGTATAAATAATTCATAACCTTTAAAGTTGTTTTCAATCACCATTCAAATAAATATATCACAAAAAAAAGTTTTGAAGGGTTATTTGAAAACAAACTTTAAAGATCGTGTACTGCTTACACTAAAACGAGAAAGTTGGAAGTAAAGTATATATAAATACCCCAAAGTTTGGGGAAAACCCCTATTACCCCTATAAATTATGCGCGGTTTTGTTATCTAATGAGACTATTTAAGAGCTTTAATAATATTTATAAGCTTACGAATTTGCGGTATGAGTCCGGCTTCCGGCGGCGGAGGAACCACTGGCTGCGGCTTAGGAGGTGGCGCGTGGAATTTTGGCCGCGATCTTTTCCTCAAGGAATTGGGAGGCCGTAATTAGAGTATGGCCCACCGCCGAGGAAGCCGCCTCCTCTAGAGGCGCAGGTTTGGGTTTTTGAGGAAATTTTGGGAGGGAAACCGGGTGGTGCGTCGGGTTCCGTGGTCAAAGCATCAGAGGAAAGATTAACAATCTCCATCTTTACCATTTTTGTTAGAGAGACTTGTTTCCAGTGGAAGAAAAACTGATTGTGTAGAAGATAGACTGTATACTCTCGAAGATATCGTTGGATCACAGAGTGACGGTGTAGTGCATGTTAATTGAATTTTGCAGAAGCCACATGGTGAAAGAAGAAGGGCTTTGGGAATTGTAGATGCATGCATGCTCAGGTTTTCTTCCATAAATTACAAATTTTACAATTATAAGTTAACAAACAGACTCAGGCTAGGATTTTCCTCTCTTATTTCACTTATATACAAGTGTTGGTATATAAATAGACGGTCAAAATCAAAATTAAAAAACAAGGAATTTTTTAGTAAACTCTAAACTTGCCTTAAAATTTTAGTTCACTTCCCGATTCAAATAAATTTTTAGTTTGCTCCCTATTAATATGAATATTATTTTTACCCTTAATTTTCTTTATAGGGGTTTTTGCAAGGAAACCCCTTGTGTCAGGTGAAATGATCAAAAAAAACCCCATGAAAAATAAATTCTCATATAAAACCCTATGTTTTCAATTTTTTGCAGAAAAAACCCTGAGACGCGTTTTTGAATCACACGCGCGTTTACTGCGTGTGATATTGGATTTTTCTTTACTTTGTCGCGTAAAATGACAAATTTACTCCAACATTATATTTGGGTTTTTTGCAAGGAAACCCCTTGTGTCATGTGAAATGAAAAAAAAAGACCCCGTGAAAAAAAAATTATCATATAAAACCCTATGTTTTCAAATTTTTGCAGAAAAAACCTTGAGGCGCGATTTTGAAATTTCGCCGGCGGAAGAAATTCTATCAACTTTTTTTTTTTTTTTTTGAAATTTCTTTTATATGTATATATATGTATGTATTATATAATATATTATATATATACATGTATATGTATAAAATTACTAATGTACTATATGTATTAAATATTATTTATAAATTTATTTATTTATTTTTGGTAGAATTTGTAAATTTATTGAATATATATATATATATATATATATATAATAAATATTATTTATAAATTTTTTGGTAGAATTTGTAAATTTATTGAATATACATATATATATATATATATATATATATATATATATATATATATATATATATATATATATATATATATATATATATATATATATATATATATTAAATATTATTTATAAATTTATTTATTTGTTTTTTGGTAGAATTTATAAATTTATTGAATATAATATATATATATATATATAATTATAATTATTGTACTATACATATAAATAATATTTAATATGTATATACGTAATGTCTTTTTTTTCTTTTGAAATTTTTTTTATATGTATATATATGTATGTATTATATAATATATTATATATATACATTTATATGTATAAAATTACTAATGTACTATACGTATTAAATATTATTTATAAATTTATTTAATATACATATATATATATATATATATATATATATATATATATAATTATAATTATTTTACAATACATATAAATATTATAATATATATGTATTAAAAATCTTATAAAAAATATATATATAATATTATAATGAAAATATATATGTATTGTACACTAATTATAAGTATATATATATACAATTATTATTTTATTTATTGCATATATATACATATATATGTATATTATAGTTTTTGGACTATTTAACTTTTTACAGGGTTTTTTTGGCTCATTTCATAAAACACAGGGTTGTGGGTGCATATAGTTCTTTAAGAATGTATTGTAATGAAAGAAGGGCAATTTTGACAAAACACGTCGGTTCTTTGACTAAATGGTGTAAAGGGGCGGTTTGCAAAAATTAAAAAATACAGGGTTTATTTTACTAATTTTTTTTTTACAGGGTTTTTTTAGCTCTTTTTGAAAAACACAGGGCTGTGGGGGCATATAGCTCTTTCTTTATATGAAGTACTGATATTTGAGTTTGTAGAACTATATTTATATTTTAAAGAAATATTGTGATGCGCATTAGTTTTTATTGAATGAAGAACTTTTATGTTAATATGAAATATTCACTCATACATTAGCGGAATAATATATGCATTTTGAAGAACTATTGTATTATTTAGCAATTGGTGGTTGAATGACTTGAACTTTTCTCTTAATATGAAGTACTTATATTTGAATTTGTAGAACTATATCTAAATATTAAGAAAGAAAAATTCTTTTCTAAGGTTCCGTAAAAAATAGATTTTTATAGAGACAAATCACAACCATTAGATTAATGATTAACTTAGTGTAATATTTAACTACTTACTCTGTTTATAGTATTTTTTTTCCTTCTTTTTACTTAATTTATTTATAGTTCTTCAGAAAAAAAAACTTATTTATAATTGATCCTCAAATCCTTGAAAATTATGTTTTTGTAACTTAATCTTTTAAAACCATTTTTGTCATCATCTCCAATCTCCATGGTTTTACTATTTGAAGGTAGATCTTACATTTGAAAAATTAGCTAAAGAAAACCAAAAATTTTGAATAGTGTAAATACGTGTATATGAAAAAATAAAAATTTTACAATATAAAGTTATTTATAATATAAAATTTAGTTTTCCAAGCAATATATGTTCATACAACACGTTGTTTCTTCAACCTTTTAGAAAGAAAAAGAAAAAAAGAAATGAAAAGAGAAGAGGAACAAGGAAATTTAAAAGTAAAGAGAAACACATAATTTTATGATATGATTTATACATGTGTGAATTTTTTACTTTGTTTTGATTTTGCTATAAATTCTTGATTTACTTTGGATTTCGTTGGATTTTTTCACAAGATAATTAGTGATTATATTTTTTACGATTTTTCTAACAAGTTTGATAAATTTTACTAAAATCCTAATCATATAGATTAGTTATTTTTTTTTAGTTTGACAAGTTTTACTAGAATCCTGAGCATATAGATTAGTTATTTTTTGTTATATTTTTAAAGTTCTAAATTTATTGGGATCTTTATGATAATATTAATACTTAGAGTTTTACTTTGTATACAGCATTATTTATAAGAGAAGATAATTAATATTTGTGAGAAAAAAGAAGATAATTAAATATTGTCTGTCAGAAAAAATCTCATTCTGTGAGATAAGCAGAGTCCTATTAACAAAAATTATTGTCGAAGTAAATGCTGGATAGTTTCTTATGAAATTTCCATACCATTCAAGTAAATGCATTTTCAAGTGCCATATAAACCATGTCGCACCTTTCCTTTGGTGAAAGCTCGAAAAAGATATCCATTTGGTCCTTTTGTCAGGCTAGTACAGTTAATGCATGAACATGGTCCGCTCTAGTGAGTGTAAGGGGTAGTTACTTGATTGCCTGACACAATTTTTTCTTATTTACTGTGGCAAGAAGTTTAGTTCGTAGAGCCTCGGCAACCTCTCGCATGAAATCCGTTGCATTCCTCAACGTACTGGTTAGAAATCACCTCAATTAATTCCTCTCCTCCTTGAACTCTCTTCCGTTTGCCTTTGGCAGCAAGTTGAGTTTGTTGTGATATTGGTGTGGCTGCATTTGAAGACTGCCCCATTTGCTCCGCAAAGATATTCGACGGACTCACCTTTGTTGTCTTCTCTATATCCTCCCGGCATTGCGCGATAGAGAAGTGAGCAGCGGCTCCAGCAAAGTCAAAGGATTCGTTGCCGGTGGCACCATCCTTCCCATATATCTATACCCATGTTTCATAATAAGGAAATGGCTTTACCCTAACGTATGAGAATAGTTTTGTTCCCAAACAACAAATTGAAATGATGTAACTATGAGTTATAAAAATAATATTGTTTAAAATTTAGTCCAGCAATCAAACATTAATTATATACAGTGAAATATAAATTGGTCACATTACAACTAGGGATGTAAACGAGCCGAATCGCCGAACCTTTTTTTTTTTGTTTCTGGCTCAAACTCGGCTCAGTTAAGGCTCGCGAGCGGAATATATTTTTTGAATTAAAAAATAATTATTTTTAATAATTAAATATGTTTATATATATATAAATTAATATATTATTTTTTATTTAAATATATAGGCTCACGAGCCACAAGCCAAATATAAAATGGCTTGGATTCGCGCTTGTCCCGAGCCAGCTCAGCTCATTTGCATCCCTTATTACAACATAATAAATTTTTTTATTTAAATAAGTATAAAAACGTAAACATTTAAATTAACCTGTATAAGATTGTCCCACTACTCTGGTTCGACTTGAACTGTTTTCGTTGTCGCATGCCATCCCATTCTAGTCTTAGATAAGACTTGGTGTACCTCTCTATAAATTTTTTTTCAAGTACCATATTTAGAGATGATGTGAGGATCTCCTCTTATGTCAGTCCCAGGCTGAGCTTGTTGCATTCAAGCTTGGAATGAAGCCAGTACGAAAGCTATTGGGTGTTTTTCAACGTTTTGTTATGATATCTTTGAATGCACCAATGAGAATTTTCTCTTCTAGAGGACTCCATGACCTCCTCGTGCCACCTTTTTTTGCACCACTTAGATTGGTGCTTGGAGTTCCCATGGTACGATGAGACTGTGTTGATTCTGTTGTGCTGGTAAAAATATTCGTGAGTTATGAAATTCAACTCAAGCTAACTGATATAAATGCAAGTGATATTATATTGGTAAAGCTACAAGACAGGGATGTATATGCAAATGAAGTCACATATAACAACCATCTGTTTGTTAATCAATAAGAATGTGTAGTTACCACTTCACATTCATGACAATTCGTACATTACAAAGGTGCAAAATCACTAAATTTCAAAGATAGAAGCTGCTTAAAATAGAATTGTAGACTTTATCACAAAAGGAGATTGGTTCAAAAGCAAAATACAATCAAAAAGTAAACAAACCAACTTATAAAATGGTATAATTACAGAATATCTTAACGACGACGTCTATTTAAATATCCAGTCCACATTTTATTAGTTATATCATCGCGAAAGCTGTCCAAGCTGGGCTGGTTTCTATGTGGGGCACATAACCTATAGCGGAGCCATGAAGATCTTGTTCAAAGTCGTCAGTCGTTAGCTCCATCTCTATAGGGCCCACCACCATTTTGCCTCGAATGAAACTGTGAAGAAAGAGACAAGCCAAGATGATAAGATTTCGAGTTCTTATCTTGTAAAATGAAGGTCTACGTAGGATTACACATCATTTTTTGAGGGTTCCAAATGAGCGTTCAATTACATTATGTGTTGAGGAATGACACATATTGAACAACTCCCTACTATGGTTAGGCATTCGATTACCCCACTCTTGCGAGTGATAACTAACACCTCTATATGGGGATAAAAAACAACCAGGGCCATTTGTGTACTCCGCATCGCATAAGTAATAATTTTCTATAGAGATGACAAGAAAGCTCCAATTATATAGATATCTTGAATTATAAATTAATTCAACTGAAGTTTTACTTAAATATTTGCAAAATAAACACGTTCAGGGAATTTGAAACCGTTTCTTCGTGGAATTGCATCTCTTAAAACACGTCCGTCGGCCGCAGACCCTTCCCACCCCACTAGAACGTAGACAAAATTGCATTTTCGAACTCAAATGGCAACATGTTGGCATGGCACTTGCCATCCTTGATCTATATCTTGGCTTATCGGAGTCACCGACCATGACCTCAATCCCATCTAATGCACCTAAACAACCCTCCATCAAGTTACATTATTAAATATAAGTAAAGGAGTACATATTCATTATTTTGTGTAAATCATTTTTATGATATTTATTCTGTAGCACCCCAAACGGTACATCACCACATCCCCCCACTAAATCCCAATATGCACACAAAATGAGAAATCCATACACGAACAAGCAGTATCAAACGGAAGACTGGCAAACACACCTAAGCTAGGCGGTACATAGACCCAGACTTCAAACTTTAAAACAACCACAAGCAACAAAAAACAAATGCGGAAGCGTAAAACTCATAACATAATTTCAATTCAACAACAAATGATGGCGGGTTCAGCTAGGCCCTGGAAACCTGTCCCAAAGTTCAAACATAACAAATACATATATGTTTATACAATTTACATCTTAATAGAATCCAAATTAAATGCAGTGCGAAGACTTATACAACTCTAAGGACTCAACTCAACCAAAATAATCGCCAAATATGTCACAATACAGATATTTAAGCATCACGGAGCAATTAATTAGCAAGAATCGGACATAAATACATAAAAACACAAACATATATACATATATATACACACCTATACATACACACACACACACACACACATATATATATACAAATATATGCAATAATGGAGGGAAAAAGCTTACAAAACTGGGGGAAAAGAACGAGGAAAGACCGGTGAAGGCTTGTCGGTGCCAGAGTTGGTCGGAGTTGGCCGGTATAGGTGGAGTGGTAGTCATGGTTCGCCGGAACGGCTTTGGAAGGGGCGGAACGGCCGTTCCGGAACGGGAACGGCAACCTCCGTTCCGCTGTTTCGGTATAGAACGTGGACTGACCTGGAACGCCGTTTTTTGGCCTTGGAACAGCGTTCCGCGGCGTTATAACGGCGGAACGGAACGGATTGTGAAGTAACTAACGGTATTGGTCAAGATTCTTTTTTTGTTTCTGAGATGACATTATATTCTCACTCAATGAATTATTGTTTGCTCACATTATTTCACTTTCTTTCCTCTGCTTTAGTCTTCATCTGCTCCAGAATCTAGATCTACTTTGTGCGAGAAATCTTCCCAACCCATATCTACTTTGTTTGAGAAAAAAGAAGTTATGTGCTTGATGCTTATGAGTTGAAGGTATAATTTGCAGTGTTAATGTATTACAGTACTCTTCTGTCTTCGCTTTTGAATTGGAATTGATCTTATTTTTCTTAAATTTCAGGTGAGGCTAGAGCACGTTCTTGAGAGGATAAGATTGATATCTGATGCTGCAAACACAGAGAGAGCCGCCTACAGCCCTATTTATAGCTCATGATCAGCGCTCCCCTGTTTCGGGATTTGATTTCTCTTGAAATTAAAGCACACCCTGAAATGCGCTTAAAATCCTTCATTCCCTTTCATGTTTCATCTGCAGATCTTTCAGGTATGTTCATCAATTCAATTTGATTTCCTTAATGATTTTCCAAGGATTTGATTTTTGGAAGAGAGACGGACGGAGACTTCTTTACAAATTCAATGTTGTATTAATGATTAGCCATTTTCTAATGAAATAAGAAGTTCGCTGGAAGCCTGGAACAATCCATATGCATAGATTAACTTTTACATTTTCCTTGTTTATATTCCGATTTATAATTTTGAAATCCATCTTCTACATTATAGATTAATTTGGTGTAGTACGTTGAACCAACTTTTCTTTTGTAGTAAACATTGACACAACTATGTTTATTGTATGGTTCGGTAGTCATTGTAAGAATATGTGCAATCTCTTATTTGAGTAAATATAACAAATCTAAATATAATCCTAACTGATTCTAATATAAAATTACAAATTAAAATGAGTTTTATACGGATATTTTGGGATTTTATACCTCTTTTTGGAAAGTGGCCGCGTTTTTGCCGCGACCGTTCCGTGTCATTGCAACGGAACTGGAACGGTGGCCTCCGTTCCGTTCCCCGCGACCGCGTCGGCGAACCATGGTGGTGGTGCTTGAATCCATAGCTTCTCCCTTATTTTCTTTCTTCTTGTAAATGATGGGGAGTGAGGAAAGTGAGAGGGAAAACTTGTGGTGGTTATCGGCTGGAAAAAGGGACAGTGCCGGCGAGGAGAGGTGGTCCGGTGGATTATGGTGGATGGAGCTTGTCCTCCTTCTTTTCCATGGAGAAACGAGATGAAGGGAGAGATTGCGAGAGTGATGGGTTTGGGTGGGTGGGTGTAACGTTATGTGGGATTGCTATACATAGAATTTTGCTATACATAGAGGTGGGTTGCCCGGGATTCGAACCCAGAACTAGTCGGATGGAGTAGATAATTGCTTTGTTATGTTAGTTAAATAAAGAAAAACCCCTCCCCAAGCCATGCTTCCATTTTTCATAGCACATGGCTTGACTACGCTTTCTCTCCTACGGGGCATTTGTTAAGCCATTAAGCGAGTTCGAGTGAGCCTGCCTAGGGTTGAGCCTTGGGATTTGACACCGGGGGGGGGGGGGGGGGGGGGGGGGGGGATGGAAACAAGAGAGGTCAACTTGAGTGTAAGCCAAAGGACAGGCAGCCGCGCGGGGGGGGGAAGGGTAGATATTTTTCTTATCTGTTTGTGACAATTTCTGATAGAATTTGGACTGATTAAAATTCAGATATGAAATGGTTCGCTAACAAAACTAAGTGAAATTTGTAGTCTAGAGACTCGTAAAAGTACGAGGAACAAGGTTACGAGGTTCGAAAATGCAAATGAGTGTTCGTATGATAATTTTGCAATTAAATCCCTAAGTTTCTATTTCTTTCAAATTGGCCCACGTAATCTTCAATTATTACGATTAGGTTCAACCTTTATCATTTCAATTAAGTCTTAAAATTTCTAGATGTGGCAAATAAGAAAAAAAACATGTATCGGGCATGTAAGGTATATCATTGAGAAATTAAAATACTGAATTAAATAATTAAAAACACGTAACCCTCGCAAAGTGCACTCGGTGACTTCATACCTGACATGTCGGAGAAATTGGATGTTATATTGATTACCTCAAACCATTTCCAAGTGTTGTCCATGGAATTTTCTTCTACTGGTGTGGGCTTTACAGTGAACACCTCATGGGCTCCATCTCTACAGGGCCCACCACCACTTTGCCTCGAATGAGATTGTGAAGAAAGAGACAAGCCAAGATGATAAGATTTTGAGTTCTTATCTTGTAAAATGAAGGTCTACGTAGGATTACAAATCATTTTTTGAGGATTCCAAATGAGCGTTCAATTACATTATGTGCTGAGGAATGACACATATTGAACAACTCCCTACTATGGTTAGGCATTCGATTACCCCACTCTTGCGAGTGATAACTAACACCTCTATAGTTCTGTACTCCGCATCGCATAAGTAATAATTTCTTATAGAGATGACAAGAAAGCTCCAATTATATGGATATCTTGAATTATAAATTAATTCAACTGAAGTTTTACTTAAATATTTGCAAAATAAACACGCTCAGGGAATTTGAAACCGTTTGGTCGTGGAATTGCATCTCTTAAAACACGTCCGTCGGCAGCAGACCCTTCCCACCCCACTAAAACGTAGACAAAATCGCATTTTCGAACACAAATGGCAAGATGTTGACATGGCACTTGTCATCCTTGATCTATATCTTGGCTTATCGGAGTCACCGACCATGACCTCAATCAAAGTCACATTTAATGCACCTAAACAACCCTCCTTAAGTTACATTATTAAATGTTAGTAAATGAGTATATATTCATTATTTTGTGTAAATCACTTTTATGATATTTATTCTGTAGCACCCCAAACGGTGCATCACCACATCCCCCCCACTAAATCTCAATCCGCACATAAAATGAGAAATCCATACACGAACAAGCAGTATCAAACCGAAGACTGGCAAACACAACTAAGCTAGGCGGTACATAGACCCTGACTTCAAACTTTAAAACAACCACAAGCAACAAAAAATAAATGCGGAAGCGTAAAACTCATAACATAATTTCAATCTAACAACAAATGATGGGTTCAGCTGGGTCCTGGAAACCTGTCCCAAAGTTCAAACATAACAAATACATATATGTTTGTACAATTTACATCTTAATAGAATCCAAATTAAATGCAGTGCGAAGACTTATACAACTCTAAGGGCTCAACTCAACCAAAATAATCGCCAAATATGTTACAATACAGATATTTAAGCATCACGGAGCAATTAATTAGCAAGAATCGGACGTAAATACATAAAAACACAAACATATATACATATATATACACACCTATACATACACACACACACACATATATATATGTATACAAATATATGCAAGAATGGAGGGAAAAAGCTTACAAAAGTGGGGGAAAAGAAAGAGGAGAGACCGGTGAAGGCTTGTCGGTGCCAGAGTTGGTCGGAGTTGGCCGGTACGGATGGAGTGGTGGTGCTTGAATCCATAGCTTCTCCCTTATTTTCTTTCTTCTTGTAAATGATGGGGAGTGAGGAAAGTGAGAGGGAAAAATTGTGGTGGTTATCGGCTGGAAAAAGGGACAGTGCCGGCGAGGAGAGGTGGTCCGGTGGATTATGGTGGATGGAGCTTGTCCTCCTTCTTTTCCATGGAGAAACGAGATGAAGGGAGAGATTGCGAGAGTGATGGGTTTGGGTGGGTGGGTGTAACGTTATGTGGGATTGCTATACATAGAATTTTGCTATACATAGAGGTGGGTTGCCCGAGATTCGAACCCAGAACTAGTCGGATGGAGTAGATAATTGCTTTGTTATGTTAGTAAAATAAAGAAAAACCCCTCCCCAAGCCGTGCTTGCATTTTCATTGCACACGGCTTGACTACACTTTCTCTCCTCCGGGCCTTTGCTAAGCTAATAAGCGAGTTCGAGTGAGCCTGCCTAGGGTTGAGCCTTGGGATTTGACAGCGGCGGGGGATGGAAACAAGAGAGGTCAACTGGAGTGTAAGCCAAAGGACAGGCGGCAATGGAGGGGGGGGTGTGAGGGTAGATATTTTTCTTATCTGTTTGAGACAATTTCTGATAGAATTTGGACTGATTAAAATTCAGATATGAAATGGTTCGCTAACAAAACTAAGCGAAATTGGTAGTCTAGAGACTCGTAAAAGTACGAGGAACAAGGTTACGAGGTTCGAAAATGCAAATGAGTGTTCGTATGATAATTTTGCAATTAAATCCCTAAGTTTCTATATCTTTCACACTGGCCCACGTAATCTTCAATTATTACGATTAGGTTCAACCTTTATCATTTCAATTAGGTCTTAAAATTTCTAAATGTGGCAAATAAGAACAAAGAACATGTATCGGGCATGTAAGGCATATCATCGAGTAATTAAAATACGAAATTTAATAATTAAAAACATGTAACCCTCGCAAAGTGCACTCGGTGACGTCATACCTGACATGTCGGAGAAAGAGGATGTCATATTCATTACCTCAAACCATTTCCAAGTGTTGTCCATGGAATTTTCTTCTACAATGTGGGCTTTACGGTGAACACCTCATGGTGTTGAAGAACGTCCTAAAGTACTTTATGAAAGTGAATAGATATTGTCCTACCGAATTGTTGAAAGTCAATGAAAACAGTTCTATTCTTTGTATGATGAGCAATTACAGTCAAGGATAAACATAGTTATTCTTGAACCGTTACCCCTCGTGTGTCCGTTAGCCCACCCAAGTGACGTATTACTTGAGACAAACGATCAAAACATCCCTTCTTATTCTAACACTATGTATACACTTTGCTTCTAATTCTTTGGTTATTCGATTTGGCTAGACAATCTTTCAAAAAATCTATAAGTAATCTCATTGTTGTGGACTCTACATTGTTTACGTCTGAGGACAATAAGTAATAGGACAAAATCCACAAACAACCTAAAGAGAAAAATGTTGACGAAGAGGTTTTCGGTAATTCCGTAATTAGAGGTGCAATTAGGGATGTAAATATTATGTTTCCTTTTTTAGTCTAGTTGTGGTGTATATCTACATGTTTGTATTCTGTTCTTATTATTTTGAAGTCAAGCAATACAGAAAATAATTCCTCCCAATCATGGCATCCATTATAGATAACATGGTATCAGAGCGGGATCCGATCAACCAGTGATTCGGTGTTCTTGCTCATCACTTACCCAACACCTTTTCTCAGCCATGGCCGAAGACAGTGGCATCAGCAGCGGCCACTCCGGCCCAACACTGATAAAGCGGCGTGACGGCAGAGGCGGCATCAGTAGCGCCGCCATAACCACCGCCACAGCAACATAAGGAAAAATACAGTGGCGTGACGGCGGAGGCGGCATCAGTAGCGCTGCCACAACCACCGTCACAGCAACAGAAATCAGCAATAAAAAGGGCAACAGCGAAGACTCACTGGGGTTCGCACTCACAGCACCGGTCCGGCAGGTCGATTAGCACCGCCGGGGTTCAATCCAGTAGCAGCGCAGAAGGAGAGGGGCTCACCGACGGCAAGACCAGCGCCGCCGGTCGCCGATTCAGAAGAAACAAAGTCGCCTCCGACGACGCAGCTCAAGCCAGGTTCTTGGGCGGCGACGGTTCAGCGGAGTAATCAAGGTGGAGATATGGAGTTTAGAGGAGAGGCGGCTGAATATGAAAGTGGGGTTGGGAACTCACGGTTCCAACCCTATTTAAATCAGCATTTGCATATTAGCCCCCCAAGTCTTAACTCCCTGCAGATTGGTCCCCAAAGTTTAGTAACAGATCACAACAGTCCTCCAAAGTGTGGAGTAGCGTATTTAACCCAAGGACCCAAATCGGTGGAGTGGATTCTTGATTGCGGGGCAACGGATACAATGACCTATGACCCAAATGACTTAATCAGCATGACAAACTCAAAAAGACCAGGCATCCACATAGCCAACGGGGAACTTTTACCGGTCCAGGGCACCGGAATCGTTGCTATCTCCCCGTCTATAACTCTGAGAAATTGTCTCTATGTTCCTCATTTGTCCTGCAAACTGCTATCTGTTAGTCATATCACAAAGGAATTAAATTGTACAGTAGTGATTTACTCTGGTTTTTGCCTCTTGCAGGATATTCAGTCGGGGAAAGTGATTGGGCGTGGCACTGAACGTGGGGGGCTTTACTACTTGGATGATGTCGCTCAACAAGCAACTGCAGCGCTTGCTCACGGGACAGTGAACCGCCAACAGTGGCTTTGACATCGCCGGTTGGGTCATCCATCCCCAGGGTATCTCCAGTTACTTTTTCCTCAGTTGTTTTCCGAAAATAATAAATTCCCTTGTGATACGTGTATTCTTGCCAAGAGTCATAGACAGTCCTTCCCGGTTTCCAGTTCTTGCACTGATAAGGTTTTTTCCTTAGTACACTCTGATGTATGGGGTCCTTCCCCGAACACTGGTTTGAACCATTGTTTTAAATACTTCGTTCTTTTTATTGATGACCATTCAAGAATGACGTGGGTATATTTTCTCAAAAATAAGTCAGAAGTTCCTGATAAGTTTATAGAATTCTTTCAAATGGTTCGGACTCAATACAACTCACAGATTAGAGTGCTTAGGTCTGATAATGGGGGGGGAGTTTGTTAATGCCACCATGAAACAGTTTTTTCAGAAACACGAGCTCATTCACCAAACCTCTTGTCCAGATACTCCTCATCAAAACGGGGTAGCAGAAAGAAAAAACCGTCAACTCCTTGAGATGTCTAGATCCCTCCTTATTGAATCCCACAGTCCTAAGTACTTGTGGCCTGAAGCCGTCGCCACCCCGTTTACCTAGTAAACCGACTTCCCACAAAGTCCCTAAACCTGGATACTCCTCTCAGTTGGTTTGCAAAAAAAGTCAATATACCATCAGTTTTGGCCCTCCCGCCTAGAGTGTTTGGGTGCTCAGTGTTTGTTCATATTCCTAGAACCCAGAGAACTAAGCTCGATCCCTGCTCCATCAAATGTGTCTTTGTCAGGTATGGGGTCCATCAGAAGGGATATCGGTGTTATCATCCTCCCACTAGGCGCATGTACACAACCATGGATTGTAATTTCATTGAAACCGAGTTTTTCTTTGCCTCCCCACTCAATGGTCAGGGGGAGAATAGACAGCAGGATCCACTGAGTGGGATACCACCATACTCACCGCCTCCGCACTCTTGGCCAGACATAGTTCCAACAGAGTAAGTAGGCAGAACCACAGAGCCAACCTCTCCCGTGGTACAACCCTTCACCACTCCTGCAGCGCCCGTCACCCCCGAGAATAGTCCTGAGGTTAGTGATCACATGTCAGATAACTCTATTTCTGATATTCCTTCCGCTGTTCCATATGATCCTAACAATGCAGGGGACAGTGAGACACAGGAGGAGGATAATGTACAGGGGGAGCCAACAGGATATAAGTTACCACCCAGAGCGAACAGGGGGGTCCCACCCAAGAGGTACGAGCCTGAGCACGTGGGCAGGACTCCGAAGTATCCTCTAGCGAATGTTTCCATTAGCTATCTTGCTACATAGGCTCGTGCATATGTTGCAGCTATCTATTCTGACAGAATCCCAAATAAGGTGGAGGAAGCCCTCACAGAGAGTAAATGGGTTCACGCTATGGGAACAGAGATGGAGGCACTAAGAAAAAATGAAACTTGGGAAAAGTGCAAACTCCCTCCAGGAAAGAAGGTAGTAGGGTGCAGATGGGTGTATACGGTAAAACACCGAGCAGATGGAAGTGTCGAGAGGTACAAGGCGAGGTTAGTGGCAAAGGGGTATACGCAGACATATGGCATTGATTATTCCGAGACGTTCTCCCCAGTAGCAAAGATCGATACCATCAGAGTGTTGTTCTCTATAGCAGCCAACCGAGATTGGGAACTACACCAGTTCGATGTCAAGAATGCGTTCTTGCATGGAGACCTTCAAGAAGAGGTATATATGGAACCCCTCCTGGATTCACTCAGGATTTTGGGGATAATGAGGTGTGTAGATTGAGAAAGGCCCTGTATGGTTTAAAACAGTCTCCCAGGGCATGGTTTGGGAGGTTCTCAGCAGCAATAAAGAAATATGGGTATCATCAGAGTAATTCGGATCATACACTCTTTGTTAAGAGAAGAGATGAATGAGTTACGTGTCTCATTATTTATGTAGACGATATGATCATCACAGGGGATGACGCAGAGGAAATTAGTCGATTGAGAGGAAATCTGTTCAAGGAATTCGAGATGAAAGACTTGGGACAGTTGAAATACTTCCTTGGGATAGAGGTACTGAGGTCAAAGAAGGGTATATATATTTCGCAGAGAAAGTTCGTGCTTGATCTTTTAGCAGAGACGGGACTGTTAGAGTGCCGACCAGCAGACACTCCGATGGCAGTCAACCACGGGCTAAGAATTGTGGAAAAAGCAGAAGGAACAGATAGATTACAGTATCAGCATCTAGTGGGTAAGCTGATATACTTGTCCCACACCCGACCTGATATAGCTTATGTAGTCGAAGTATTGAGTCAGTTCATGCATCAACCTCAGAAAGAGCATATGGATGCAACAATCAGGGTGTGTCGATACTTGAAAGGATGTCCGGGAAGAGGGGTGCTCTTCCAGAATAATAGTCATCTCAGGATTGAGGCTTACACCGATGCAGATTGGGCAGGGAGCCCAGAGGACAGAAGGTCGACTTCAGGGTACTTTACCCTTATAGGAGGAAATGTAGTGACATGGAGAAGTAAGAAACAGAAGGTGGTAGCCCTTTCGAGTGCTGAGGCAGAGTTCAGAGGGATTGCTCGAGGAGTGGCTGAGGTTTTGTGGCTGAGGAAGTTATTGGCCGAGATAGGGCTGCCCACCAATGAAGCCTGTAAGTTGATGTGCGACAATCGGGCAGCGATTAGTATATCTGAGAACCTGGTACAGCACGATCGCACGAAGCATGTGGAAGTTGATAGACACTTCATTAAGGAAAAGATTGAAGAAGGGATCATTAAGTTGCCATTTGTAAGGTCAGAGGACCAACTCGCTGATATTCTAACAAAGGCCGCGAATGATAGGATTTTCGAAGAAGTTTTGGGCAAGTTGCACATCGAGGATCCGACGGTACAACTTGAGGGGGAGTGTTGACCTGGTTTTCGGTAATTCCGTAATTAGAGGTGCAATTAGGGATGTAAATATTATGTTTCCTTTTTTAGTCTAGTTGTGGTGTGTATCTACATGTTTGTATTATGTTCTTATTATTTTGAAGTCAAGCAATACAGAAAATAATTCCTCCCAATCATGGCATCCATTATAGATAACCAAAAAAACCTAAGCAATTCTAACACCAACAGTGTTTGTATTGGTTCCATACTTCCCAACAACCTAAAAACATTACAACAAGACATGATGTTAACTTCAAGCATGCATTCCATATAGACTAGCAAATTTGCACATTCGATGTATGTGCAAATAAAAAATAATTATTATATAAATATACTAAAATTAAAAAAAAAATTATTAAATATATACTGATGTTTGCCAAAAAATGGCTAACACCAATTAATTTGTTAAATTGGGAATTCGATGTATCACGCTGTAAAATAAAACAATTAAATGAAATATTAATTGAAATGAGTAACACTAAAATGGGATAGAGAATAACAATAATAGTGAGACAAAAATATAAAAAGAGAATTAAAGTGAAATGAATAAATCTCCGTCGTATTGTCTTGGAACACTTGATAATTCTGAAATACAATAATATTCTGTGGATAATGGACACGTTGTGATGTCTTGCTAAAGATAATATGTAAGATCTTCAAGCTGACTTATAAAAGATAAAAAGGACTAATACTGCGTGGTGAATGAAAGAGGGTTTTCTGGAGAGAGAGAGAGAGAGAGAGTTCAATAATTCTGTGAAAGTGGATATATCGTAGCTTGAGAAATCTGATTCTCGATTGTGAGATATCTCCTTTTAATTTATATTCTTTTCTGGCAGTTTATAGATCCGCTTATGTGGGCACGTGAGGACACTTGAACTCAAATTTCACTTGCACGTTCTCTTTTCTGACTTGGTCCTCCCTTTTTCTCTCACCCTCTTCTTGACTTCTTCTTTTTTGACTTCTCTGGGACTCTTCTTAATTCCAATTAATTAAATTGTAAAATACGGCAGTATCATCACTCCCCCCTACTCTTACAGTTGAACAGTGTGGACGACTGTGAGAGTAGTGAAATATCGGAGAACAATTCTGGGTGTTAGATGTATTGAACCGGTTGATCTCCCTTCTTGGGTATGGTGATTGCCTCATTAAAAACCTCACTCGGGAAAACCACGTGGGACAAAACCCTCATGAGTAAAAAGAGTACAACCGTTACGACCCGTACCCAAGGCATAGTTGGAATTCTACTTCTTCAAACTTGTTGACGTTCTGCTTCTTGAGAGGAAACTTGTTGACATTGTGCTTCTTGAAACTTGCTGACTTTCTGCTTCTTGAGAGTTAGTTGATGTTCCGTTTTCTCCTTTCAGCTTAATTTTCCCTTCTCATGTTCTGCTTTCTCCTTCCAGCTTAATTTTCCCTTCACATGTTTCTTTCTGCTTGTTGCATTTCTCTTTCTGCTCATTCAGTTCCCTTCTGCTTTCCTTGCTGCTTATTGCGTTCCTTCCTACTTCTCTTTCTTGATCTTTGGAATATTCAGCATGTTGTAACTTTTCTGCTAATTATCTCCTTTAGCTCGTACATGGTTTATCCTCCTCTTTGATCTTTCCTGCTTGTTATGCTCATTTTCTGCTTTCTTTTCCTTTCCAAATTGATTTTGTGCACAAAGAATTTCAACACAATTAAACCATGTAGAATTTGTCATCGATGTTCCTCATAATACCTGTCAGATAACTCTTCTTCCCAAAAGTTTGGTAGAAATAAAATACTGTAACATGTTTTTGAAAATCCCAACATGTATTAAATGTGAAGATAACTTCTCTAAGCCATCAAGATATTTCTTAAAATTATCAAGATAACTCTTAATCCAAAATTGTCATACTTTTCAATATTGAAATTACGATCCACATTTTGCAGAAAAAGGGGAATTGGAGATAATGTAAAATATCACTTGTCATTTGAAGAGTCTGCCCTCACATAAGTTTTCAACTATTTACTTTATCAAAGTTTCTCTTTCACTATGTCTTCTTTTCTCATGCTTTGTCGTACATTTCCCTACTTCTCTTCCCTTCGTCTTCTCTTCTTTTTTCAAAACAAGATTTCTACAATATATTTCTCAAGACCCAATTATATTTTAAATCATAAATATGATTTTTCCCCCCCTCATCTATCATATATCACTAGATAATTATTTTATGGGAAATCTTTTGCCCAAAACAAAATAATTCTTCACGTTAGTGAGATAAATCTCAAATTCAAGAAATCACGAGGGTGGACTCTTAAGATTTGCTCCAGATATTTTGGGCATCCAAATTTAACACCCCAAAGTTAAGATTAATAATTTCGTAAAATAACGTAAACAAAAGAATACAAAGTAGGGAGAGATGTCACCAAATTTGAAGTCTTGTGACATAGGATTCCACTTTGTCGTGTTGAATTCCCAATGCCATTCCTCTTTCCCCTTGCATATTTATTGCCATAGAGAATACTTTTCTTTACATTTGTCATAATAATTATCAAAAAAGATAGTCAAAGCAAATTGGGTTAATATTATCACTACGTTGCTAGGAGGTTAATAATTTAGCGAAAGAGAAATAATTTCAAGAAAAATGAAGAAAGGGAAAATTGTACAATCCCTCCACCCGAATAGTCCCACTTGGAATTTATTGACAGAATTTTAGCTTTTAGCAAATTTGGGACATCAATTTTAAAGTCAATGAAATTATAGGACATTGACCAACCGAAAATCTCAATCCCAATCTAAGTTTTCCACGTGGCCACCGGACATAAACGTAGATGGCCATATAGGATGACACGTATGACTTTTTTGCCAACTCAATAAATAAATTTAAAAAAAATCTGTGATTTGCTCCACAAATCAATGGCACACTTATTGCACATGCCATTATTATTATTATTATTTTGCATTAAGTAAAAATTAATTTATTTTTTTTAATTTATTTATTGAGTTGGCAAAAAAGTCATATGTGTCATCCTATGTGGCCATCTACGTGGATGTCCGGCGGCCACGTGGACAACTCAGATTGAGATTGAGATTTTCGGTTGGTCAATGTCCTATAATTCCATTGACTTTAAAATTGATGTCCCAAATTTGCTAAAAGCCAAAATTATATCTATAAATTCCAAGTGGGACTATTCGGGTGGAGGGATTGTACAATTTTCCCAATGAAGAAATAACACCGGGATCGGAGGCCTTTGAGCCATAGTATTTGCTTCTCTTCCTCTCATAATTCAAGCAAAAATATATTCTAGAATTCTTATAGCATAGGCTGCTTTTCCTTAAGTTTCTCAAAAGAAAACTTCATTTGCCTTGCGCATTTGATGAGTTATGCCACGTAATACCTGCCTATCCAAAATTTTTCGAGATATCTGCAAATATCTCAATTTTCCAAAATTTGATAAGACTCTTACAAGATATTACTTATGATCTCACCATAAAAAAAAAAAAAGAAAAATATTAAGATAATTTTTGTCCTCATAGGATAAGTCTTTCAAAAAAAATTTTACAGGATATTACTTATGATCTCACCATAAAAAAAAAAAGAAAAATATTAAGATAATTTTTGTCCTCATAGGATAAGTCTTTCAAAAAAAATTTTAAAATTATTCCTGCACTCACCAAGATATCTCTTTAGTAAGAGATTACACACTCTTCACAGAATTATAATCAATAATCTCATAAATAAAAAGGAAATTGAATAAGAGAAAAGGTATCACCCGAGATTCAAAAGGTTCGTCACCAATACTTTGCTTCTGTTCCAATCACGCTATGCCATCTCTTTGCAAATATATCATTTTTTTTTTCTAGAGTTACGCGGGAACAAATTGTTGACACCACAAAATTGATGATTTTAATTAATTAATGGCCCAAATAGAATTTGCTATTGATTAATTATTTTCATTTACAAGTCCATACAAAATTTGGACTTTATTATAGTTTGATTCGAATAATAACTATAATGTATTATTATTCTGGGTTAATCAATTGGGCTATCAAATTCAAGCCCAAATTCAAGTCCGAGCCCATGAAGTGAAGTAAGCCTAACACGAGCCTATAAATAAGGTATTCGGGTTCACAAATCAACAATCAAGAGGACATATTCACCACAAATCAAATCAAAGAAGCTCTCAAATTCTGAGCTCTTGCCACGACGAAGTGCTGCCGCCACAAAGATTCGACAGTTCTTCAAGGCCTAAATCTTCAAGTCTTCCACTAAGTCTTCCCAGATTTAAGATCAAACATCCAAGCTCTCAAGTCTTCGAGCCTGTACAACGATCCAACACCACCGGCCCAAATTCTTCATCCAATTCGAGATCAAGCATTAAGCCCTCGAATCAACTCGTAGAGAAGAATCAGAGGATATTCAGAGATTGTAACACTTTTTTACATTAAATCAATAAATTCTATGTTTCGCTATTTTCTTGTATTTTGCATTCATTTATTGCAGATTCCAACGAAAATTTGTGTAAACAAATTTTGGCACGCCCGGTGGGACAATCTCTACCTCTCATCTCTTCATTCTACGAAAAATCTCAAATCCATCATCATAAACACTTCCATGGCGCCTAAGAAGGATCAACTTGGATCGAGCAAGATGAACGTGGCTGAAATCATTGCCAACATTGCTCAATTCTCTACCGGGGGCAAGCACAACGGTTCAACCTCATCAGAATCGGACAACTCCCATCCTTCCACTCCAAAAAGAGTCAATTCCACCACCTTCGCCAGTTTGCCTGCGATGACTACAAGCGTGACGAACGTGGAAGAACAACTCGCTCAGATGGCTCAAGCCATAGCTGATTTGCAGAAGATCGTGGAGGACAAAGATCTTCAAATTTCGCAACTGATGAACAAAGTGGAGCAGCGAAATGTCGAGGGGTCTAGCCACAACCGTCCTTTTCCTCCAAAACACACTCCGAATGAGAAGCTGGTTGATCAGACACTTCACAAGCCAGATTTTGCACAAAAGACCACGCGTTCAACAAGTTCGGTAGCAACCTTGTCCATGGAAGAGTTGCAGGCAATGATAGCAAACACCATCAAGGCATACTACGGCGGGTCATCCCAAAATCGAGTCACATACTCAAAACCATACTCAAGAAGAATTGATGCTTTGAAGATGCCGAATGGATACCAGCCACCCAAGCTTCAACAATTCGATGGAAAAGGTAATCCTAAACAGCACATCGCCCACTTCATCGAAACTTGCAACAACGCTGGAACGGGTGGGGACCTTCTTGTCAAGCAGTTCGTGCGATCGCTCAAAGACAACGCCTTCGACTGGTATGTTGATCTTGAACCCGAATCCATCAATAGTTGGGAGGAAATGGAGGGAGAGTTCTTGAACCGCTTCTACAGCACGCGCCGCACCGTGAGTATGATCGAGCTTACAAACGTGAGACAACAGAAAGATGAACCGGTCGTCGACTACATCAATCGTTGGCGAGCACTAAGCCTATGTTGCAAAGACAAGTTGTCAGAAACGTCCGCAATAGAGATGTGCACGCAAGGGATGCATTGGGGACTTCAATACATTCTCCAAGGAATCAAACCTCGAACATTTGAGGATCTTGCTACTCGTGCCCACGACATGGAATTGAGTATCGCAAATCACCGACCTTCGTTTCCACTAGGAGAACAAGGAAGAGAAAGGAAAGATCATTGGAGAGATGAGAAGTTTGTCAAAGCCTCTACCGAAGAGTCCATGGCAATTTCAGTTGCTGCAAAAGTGCCTCCAAATGCTGAGAAGAACGAGAACTTTGGAGTTCCACACAATTCAAACGACGGTCGTCAACCTACGCTGAGAGAAAGACAAGAAAAAGAATACCCTTTTGCTGACTCTGATGTCCCGCATATTTTCGATGAATTAGTTGAAAGAAGATTGATCAAATTGCCCGAGTCGAAACGGCCCGAAGAAAGCGGCAAGGTGGCTGATCCCAAATACTGCAAGTATCACCGAATAGTCGGTCATCCTATTGAGAAGTGCTTCATGGTCAAAGAGAAGATAATGTCGTTGGCCAATGATGGAAAAATAATCTTCGACGACGATGATGACATTGATGAAGATGCTGCAGAGGTGAATCATGCCAGCCTTACCGCAACCAAGAGCATCTTTCAGAATTCTCAAAGCAAGAAA
Source organism: Lantana camara (assembly GCA_037501455.1). Taxonomy (NCBI): domain Eukaryota; kingdom Viridiplantae; phylum Streptophyta; class Magnoliopsida; order Lamiales; family Verbenaceae; genus Lantana; species Lantana camara. The sequence continues at coordinate 91,089,958 of CM074857.1, read as the reverse complement.
GTGATCTTTCCTCCATCTGCACTCTCGGGGGCATCCACAACACTTCAATTTGGGAGTCTAGACCCGAACTTGGCAAGGACCCTACTTGTTGATCGAGGAATTGATCCAGTGATGACTCCTTCCAATAAAACCACTGATGGCGATAGATGGATTCTTGTGACTCGCCGAAAAAGTACAAAGCAGCGGGTTGATCAAGTTCATCCACCAACACCAAGGAGAAAGCCAAAGCAAACCAAGATCCGTAGACGAAATCCACCAAGAAGTTCAAAGAATTCTCAAGCAAGTCGGAAGAAATTAGAAAGAACCTGCAAGTCAAACCATGCAACTCTCGGAGATTTCTTTCCACCTACGTTTCTTGGAGAAGCCGGTGTTGTGTTCCCAAATAACGCCAACAAACCGATGGACAAAACAAAGCTGCGCATTTACCTCCGAAAATCAAATTTCCCAAAAGGATCATCTTGAATGAAGGAGTCTGCTCCTTAACGCACGAGCCTAAACTGCATGTTACTCCTTGTTCTCATGAGTATAAACTGTGACAAAAAAATTTTTTTTTTTTTTTTTGAACTACGTCATGACTTGATCCTCCTTTCGGGGTACGTAGGCAACTTGAACACTAAATTTTCAAGTGCAGTCATATTTTCAAACAAATCCAAATTGTTCATGAGTTTCGACAAATGCGTGAAATTCCAACACTGGGGGCATGCATTGGAGTCATTCAAGATCAATATCAAAGGGCAGAATGGCGAACAAATACACAAAAAAGAGAAGTGACACGAACAGATGTGAAAGAAAATTTTATTCCACAAATTGGTGTTCTTTTACATCAAAGTGGCAAAAGGAGTACAAAAACATGACAAAAGCTACTACATATTGTCTAAACTCTCCATATGGTGTCTGCAACTCCTTTCAACACCAAAGTCTTTTGTCAGAGTTTCCAGCAAAGTCAACATCTATTGGAAACCTAACAATCTTCTTTCATAAAGTGATGATTCGTCGCGCTTCCACGTTGAAATTAAGAAGTATCTTGGACTTCTCTTACCGCCAATCGGAGGGTCTTGATTCTTGACGAGTCAACCCCTCAAACCTTTTTGATCTTTCACCTGCAAATAGAAAAAATGGTGGAGAAACGAAAAAAAAAAAAAAAAAAGGCGGAGATTTCATTAGAAAAACATCTTGCACAACAACATGAAAGAAGATATGGTGATTTGAGTTCTTCCGCCTCATCATTTTCATGTCAGTGATATCTCCACAAGCACTCCATGAAGATTCGTTTGTCTACAAAACCTCTTTGGATGGATCTAGACGTGAAAACAATATTCGTCAATGATGTCCCGAGCTATGGCTGGCTGAAGTGACGTTTTGCAGTGCAGAGTCATTTGGAATTGGGTGGCACGTTGGGGAAATTGGTGGAGTTCGGCAAGATGTGAAGTTGTTGACCACGCCTACCGCTTGTGACACAACTCCATGACGCGAAGGATTGATGGTCACCAACAATTTGCAACACTTCGACTTGATGGAGGTTTGAAGGATGTTCCCCAACTCTTTCACTTCGTCGGGCGAGGAAAAAGATGACTTGCAAAGCTCGAAAAGGCAGAATTTTTCGTGACTTGTGAGCATGGTCCGGATGGTAAGGTAAAGTGCACGCACTCCTACTGTCGTGGGGGCATGAAGTGAGAATTGTAACAAGCAGAATCATCATTTGCGGGGAGACGGTCGGATGATGGAGTAATGTTTTGTGCTCACGTCTTTTGTTGCGAGGAATAAGGATATCAGCAAACAAAATCTTCATTGATGTTGGATGTCCGAGTGATGCTCTGCCCGTGTCTCTAATGACTTTAGCCGCAAAAAATTTCCGTTGATGTCGGGATGTTAATGCATGCTATGGAGTTACGAAGTGGAAATGAATGGCCTCCATGGTTCTGAGTCGAGGTTTGAGAGAGAATCTGTCAGGATCTCATCGATGCCGAGGAAGGAGAGCGCCGCGACAATGGTGTTCCGATCGGGGGCAAGAGTCTGACACTTCTCTGCAACTGCAAGAATCTAAGTGATGTTGGATGATGATAGCGTACAAGCTATGGATGATTGTTTTGTTTTCTGAGGTCTGAGGTAAAAACTGCAAGTGAGGATTCTGACAAAGAAGATTCGGGAGTTGGAAGTGGCGCTGGAGCACAGATCGATAGCTTTCATGGTTGCCTCAATAAACTATCCCGAAGGACGCTGATCTTGCCGAATACTCAGGCGTTGGGATGATGGACGCTTATGACCGATTCCCAAATGGACAAGATGGTGCATCGGCGGAGTTGAAAGTCGGATCCAAATGTCTACGATGGCTGGAGCATAATGCTATTGGTGTGATGATGGACAAGCTTGATTCCCGCGCATCTTCTGGTTTTCTAAGAACCTTCAGGTCTCCCAAAAAGCGTGGGGAATGGTGGAACGAGATCAATTGCTATCCATCTTCATATTTGCTCAAATCTTCAGATCTCCTGAAAAATAACGTAGAGGAAGAAACTGCGATGCTGAAGTTTACTACCTCCCTGTGATTCCTATTGTTGGTGGTTTTGGTTGAAATGGTAAATTGGAAGCTGGATTCTCGTTCGTTGCCATGGCGGAGTGAAGATTTCAGCATGATGATGAACAAGCTCGATTCCCGTGTATCTTCGGATTTCTTGAAATTGTGGAGGGACAAAGCAAGTGAGCTTTAGCTGCTCTCCGAATCCAATTATTGGTTGTCAAGGATTGTATATTTCTATAACCAAATCGATGGTCCCTGCACATATCAAAACAAAGAGAGATACAATTCTAATTATGGTCTTTTAGGTGAATTGGTTTTAACTTTAATCAGGATACAAATTCTCTGAATAAGTCCAACAAATGTTGATAAGCCTGAAGTGAAAAAAAACGGCAGCTCTCTGTTCCTTCATGAATGAAGAGGTCTTATTCCAGAAAGTCACCAATGAAGTCTTCACGAGGTTCTGTTGCATCACAACTCCGGTGGAAGTTCGAGTTGTTGCGGCTGATCGAATTCCCTTTTGCATCAACATGGCCACCGTTTCGCCGCCGCCTTAGAAAATGCCTGCAGCGGAGCCAAAGTTCCGAAAAAAAAATATGGCTCCTCGTTGCTGTCGCCTGTTATGGTGGGAGTGAAGGGCGTGGCCACTCTTATATAGACTCCAAGAAAATATAATCTCTGGCGTTGATATTGGGGAAGAAAATCAGGTGCGCAAAAATCAAAGGAAAATGGACGATTTGCAGCGCGTATCTCATTCCCTGATTTGAGGAGGAAATTCTGAATTGTTGCCCTGATTGAGGCGATATGTACCAGATTGGGTTAAAAAAGAGATGGAAAAAGAAGACGATGCTGCGGTGGACTATTTGATGTATTGCCAAGGGCTTTACACGTGAGAACTAAGAACACAAATTGAAGTTTTAGTTGGGCCAATTTTGGCCCATTTCTCTTGCTAAATAATGAAAAGGAAAATGTGGGTGCTCTGTACTCTGTTGCTGCATCTGATCCACACGTTTGTGTGTCTTTGATTGACACACCAAATTGAAAAGCAATTGCTTTCAAATTGGGCTTGCATGCAGGCCCCAAATCAAATTATTAAAAAAAAAAAAGGGTAAAGAAGGATTTGACCCATCTTGTCATCTTGGGCCATAATTGGAATAATGTTGCAATTCCGAAATTCTTGAACGAGTCTCCAGTCAAACAGGCTCATATCTGCTAAAAAGAAAAAGTACTTCAAGCCCGACCTCGCGAAATTCGACACGCTCTTCTCGGACCTTGAAGTGGGGGCATCTGTTGACACCACAAAATTGATGATTTTAATTAATTAATGGCCCAAATAGAATTTGCTATTGATTAATTATTTTCATTTACAAGTCCATACAAAATTTGGACTTTATTATAGTTTGATTCGAATAATAACTATAATGTATTATTATTCTGGGTTAATCAATTGGGCTATCAAATTCAAGCCCAAATTCAAGTCCGAGCCCATGAAGTGAAGTAAGCCTAACACGAGCCTATAAATAAGGTATTCGGGTTCACAAATCAACAATCAAGAGGACATATTCACCACAAATCAAATCAAAGAAGCTCTCAAATTCTGAGCTCTTGCCACGACGAAGTGCTGCCGCCACAAAGATTCGACAGTTCTTCAAGGCCTAAATCTTCAAGTCTTCCACTAAGTCTTCCCAGATTTAAGATCAAACATCCAAGCTCTCAAGTCTTCGAGCCTGTACAACGATCCAACACCACCGGCCCAAATTCTTCATCCAATTCGAGATCAAGCATTAAGCCCTCGAATCAACTCGTAGAGAAGAATCAGAGGATATTCAGAGATTGTAACACTTTTTTACATTAAATCAATAAATTCTATGTTTCGCTATTTTCTTGTATTTTGCATTCATTTATTGCAGATTCCAACGAAAATTTGTGTAAACACAAATACTCTGCAAAATATTTCTGCTTCTCCGAAATTTGGCGGGACTACGTTCCTGCAATATATTCTCTGAAGATATAATATAGTTTAGGGGAAAATATCATTTTTGGTCCCATGGTTTATGCTCATTTTCGAGTTTGGTCCCACGTTTAGTGACTCAGTCAATTATAGTCCCAAACTTCTAAATTTTAATCAAAATTGGTCCTCTAATCTATTTTCTATTAGATTATCGATAAAAGATGTACGTGACATCAACACACACGGTTAGACAATTATCAATTTATTATAATTTTACCCCAATTTTAGTTTACATTTATAAAATATACCCTAGCCTTTAAAATTTAAAAAAAATAGACAATCTTAAATAAACAAAAATATAAATAATAGTAATAATAATAATTAATATAAATTTTACATTAAATATTAAAATAATAAATTAAAAATAAAAATATTATTAAAAATCAATTAAGTGATACTAACAAAAATAATAGGAAATAATGTAACAAAATGAACTCCCCATCTTAGAATAAAAAAATAACTATAAATTTCCTAGTGAATATTAAAATTATAAATTAAAAGTATTAGTATCATTAAAAATCAATTAAGTGATAGTAAAAAAATAATTGAAATGAATACAAGAAATTAAATCCCTTTCGACCAAAAAAAAAAAAAAATTTAAATTCCTAACCTTAAATATAAAAAATCTAAATAATAACAAACAAAATAATACAAATTTTACATTATTAAAGGACAGAGGCCGTGTCGTAGTGGTGATTTTAGATTTAGGTTGGGAAAGGACGGAGACTGTATGGTTGGGGTTCACTTTTCGCATGCTTCTATAGTCTAACACTTAGCATAAATTAGATTAAAGGACCAATTTTGATTAAAATTTAGAAGTTTGGGACCATAATTGACTGAGTCACTAAACGTGGGACCAAACTCGAAAATGAGCTTAAACCATGGGATCAAAATTGATATTTTCCCTTTAGTTTAAGATATAATTATATCTCAGCTTCTGCAGATAACCACCCAATATTCTCAGACCAAATTATTAACAATAAAATAATTTTAAATGAATCCGTCATTATGACGGTGGCTACCGAAGATTATCGAAATAATTTGCCTAGATCAAGTAGAAAACCGAAAATCATCACAATAAATTCTATGCTTAGCACGGATGTTATATTGATCCTCAACACGAGTGAGATAATTTTCTGTAAATCCTAATTGCAAAGGTAATTACTAGAAACTATCAAAATTCACCCCCTGAAACAATCACGATAAATATCCAGAGAACTACTAGATTTCCCCCCCAATATTACTTAGCTTAAAATCATCATCGGGCTTGAGTAATTAAAAAAAAAACGAATAAATTAAAGAGCAGGAAAAGATGTCACCGGGATTAGAAGAATTTGGACAGATAGGGTTTCTTGTCTGAGTCAAAATTCAAAACCCATCACCAACTTTTCTCTTATTTCTCCAACGAGAGACGCAGCATCAGGCGTCTTCTTCCCAAAGCAGCTGGCTTCCTCCTTTAGGGGAGAGACCAAGCACCTCCCTTTCTCTTTCTTGGGTAAGGAACCGGAGAATTTTGGTTCTTTTCTGGTGTTCTCCGCCGCCGTTTCCAGCGGCGCGCTCTGCTGCGTCGGCCGCGAGCTTTTTTCCCGCTTCCATTTTTTTTCCCTTTTCGATTTTATTTGGCAAAGAGAGCGTGATGTTTCCTCCTTTTTTCACAGATCTGAGCTTGAGAGCAGCCCCGCCGTTTCGCCGCCGTCCGCCGCTGCGCAGGTAAGGGCTCCACCTCTCCGCCGTCCACTCCTAAGCCTTCCTTCTTCTTTTTCAACTTTACCCGGGAAATCGGGGCGTAAATCCCCTAGGTCTGAGTTCTCTTGCGATTTGGTGCAGCGCCGCCGCTCATCGCCTTACGCCACTCGTCGGATCCCACCGCGTAGGTAAGGGTTCCGAGAAACCCTTCTTCTCTCCCTTTTTTTTTTTTTTTTTTTTGAGGAACCCTATGATTTGTGCGCAGGAATGATGTTTGCCTGCCCAGATCTGGCCGTTACCGCCACGGGCCTCAGCCGCTAGTCACAGCCGCGTTCCATTGGTGGCGCCGCCGCTGCTCCGCCGGCATACAGCCGCGGCCTTGCTTGCATTTTCTTTCTTCTTCCTTTGCACTTTCTGTTGCCATGTTGAACACTAAAAAGAACTGCCCTATTGCTTGCAGATCTGTGGCGAGAACCCGTTCGTCGTCGGCTATTTCGATCGCCATTATCTTTGTTGAAGAGAACTCCCCCAATTTTCTGTGTTTCGGGATGAGTTGAATCTTGCTGTTAGTTGCTATGTGGGATCTTTGTTGGAAGAAAAGTTGAATCCTTGTGCTCTTGCTGTTGTGACGTCAGGTTGGTGCGTGGCTCGTGGTTGAATTGATGGATTTTGCACGCCTATGATATATTTCCAGCTGGTTGAAGACGAAGATTGCATCTTTCTCTTGCATTTTACTTTCTTGTATTTACTTCCGAGTATTATATTGAATCGTTGTTTCCTTGTATTAAAGAAATTTTGAGCTTTCTCTCCTTGTAATGAAAATTTGGAGTTGGCTTTTATGCATAAACTTTGTTGTGTCATCTCTCTGATTGTGTTGGAAATGGTACTTGTTTGCTTCCTTCTATTGCACTTGTATTTGGTGATGATACGTTCAAATTAGCTTCAACTTCATCTTCTCATCTTGTTGTCTTGCACCCTTATAATGATTTGGGTTGAATCTTAACATTATGTTGGAAAATGATTGTTGTTTTTCCTTCCATCATTCTTCAGCGAGCATATGTGTTTAGAATCAACAGCAGGAGGTTGGGATTCAACAGCAACTCAGCAACAGGATGTTGAGATCAATCACTCAGCAGCAGGAGATTGAGATCAGCAGTAGGAGATTGAGATCAGCAGCAGCAACTGCCTCCTGTTGAGCTTCTTGTGAAACCTCCACCTAATGTCTGAATGTACTATCTAGGTGGAGCCTTCCACATTCAGTAGCAAGTATTGCGAACAGGTTGGGCAGCTGTAGGGATAAAGATGGATAGTTATAAGTAGAAGGTTTGACTCCCCCCTGCTGGTACTTTTTCAGCTAGCACTCCTTTCGGTATACCGGAGCAGCTAATTTTTCAGCAAAGTCAGCAATGTAAGGGAGGTTTAAGCTCCTTTGAATTTCCTGAACCTGCAAAGACTTTAAAATTTTTCCCTTGCGTTTGTTTTTGAATTTAGTTTACTAGGTTGAGCTCGGTTCCTTTGAGCTGCCCGTTGAATTTTTGTTTTCGTTTATTTCCATCGAACGTTCATGAATGTCTTGGACACTTGATTTTTCAGCACATGTTTTTCATATTGCAAGGGTATCTGGTTTGATGCAGTCTTTGTTTATTCTTTTTGATTTCTGTTTCTCCGTCTAGCAGGAGATAGGCAGGCTAAGGAGGTGGTTCTGATGTAGTAGCTGTAAGAGCAGCATGTCTGCTCTCTACTGTTCAGCTGAAGATTAACCCTTCCTGCTAGCAGCTTTGGTGACATTCTCTCAGGTCCCTTACAGCATCCGTCAGCTCGTGAGGGTGCCGTTTTCATAGTAAAAGACTACCAGATCCCGCTCTAATGAGGGCATTCTCTCCGGCCCTAGCATCAACTACTTTCTTCCAGCTAGGTGGCCAACCCATCTGGTAGGAGCAGGTGGAGAATCACTCCCAAGAGCTTTTCCTCTAGCTCTTCCCAAGGCATTTGCGTAATCAACGCGCCTTCCCAAGAGGGACTTATTTGTGTGCCCCCTTTAACCCGGGGTTTTCAAGTTTCGTTAAAGCTTGATCGTTTAACGATGTAGCCGTGAAGGCTTTACATGTGCCTGTTCTCAAGTGTCAATTTGAACGACAAAATGCATACACCATTCTCATTACATGCTTTTTCTCTTTGTAATGCTATCTCTCGCATCTTTCATGTATACTCATTCCATCAGAACACTTTGTAATCATAATCACACAAATCATGTTCATGCATAATTCTGAGCACAAGTATTTACATAAATAATCATCAAGTTCGAAAATAAAGAAGACGTGACCTGGAAGTTTTTCTGATATGTTTTCTTTTCCGTCAGTCTTCCAGGTGTGCATGTTGCCTGCCTGCTCAGCAGAAACACCCGTTTCAGATTTTGATCATTTCAAGGTTGAGGTAACCTTGTTTCATCAGTGTCTTCCAGCTCGTGGTCTTCTAATCCTGCAATTTTCACAATTTTGAGGGGCCTTCCTAGCTGTGGCCCAGCTTTCCTACAGGTTTCAGCGTTTCTGCTCCCCTAGGGATCCTCCTCCAGCTCACTTTCTCCTGCACTTCCTAGTTCTGCAAGGGTCGCTTGAATCTTTCTGGTGAGAGATATCTTCTCTGCTCCTCCACTCTTGGTAGCTGGTTCCTCCTGCCGTAGTTCTACCTGGGGGCATTCCTTTCTGGTACGTGACTGCCCTGCAACAAAGCTGCCTCCCAGCCTTAGCCCTCCGGACGTATCAGCGGTCCTGGTAATCTGCTGAGAGTAGGGTTTTTGAGTTAGCAGCCCTTCCAGCAGAGGGTTGATTATTCTCCTGACTGCCTACTAGGGCAGACGGGTGTGGTCCTTCAGGTAAGGGGTTCCTACACCTGGAGGGAGCAGTGGATTTCTGCTGCCCACCTCCTGCTCTTCACTTCATTAGTTCCTTTCGGTTGATGGTATAACTCCCCCAAGGGTGGAGTCGGTTAGTATGGGAGGAGGATTTGCGATGAGGTATTGACTTGACATATTACCGGCTGCGCTTTCGGCGTTGGTCATGGCCGGGGCTGACGGGTTTGTTGAAAACGACGGGGTATCAGATCTGGTGTTGGATGCCATCAAAACTTTGAACAATCTCACGTCCTTCGCTCGATTTAATCGCTTTCCCACACACGGCGCCAAATGACGTTTGCCAAAAAATGGCTAACACCAATTAATTTGTTAAATTGGGAATTCGATGTATCACGCTGTAAAATAGAACAATTAAATGAAATATTAATTGAAATGAGTAACACTAAAATGGGATAGAGAATAACAATAATAGTGAGACAAAAATATAAAAAGAGAATTAAAGTGAAATGAATAAATCTCCGTCGTATTGTCTTGGAAAACTTGATAATTCTGAAATACAATAATATTCTGTGGATAATGGACAAGTTGTGATATCTTGCTAAAGAGAATATCTAAGAAAGGACTAATACTGCGTGGTGAATGAAAGAGGGTTTTCTGGAGAGAGAGAGAGAGAGAGAGAGTTCAATAATTCTGTGAAAGTGGATATATCGTAGCTTGAGAAATCTGATCCTCCATTGTGAGATATCTCCTTTTAATTTATATTCTTTTCTGGCAGTTTATAGATCCGCTTATGTGGGCACGCGAGGATACTTGAACTCAAATTTCACTTGCACGTTCTCTTTTCTTACTTGGTCCTCCATTTTTCTCTCACCCTCTTCTTGACTTCTTCTTTCTTGACTTCTCTTGGACTCTTCTTAATTCCAATTAATTAAATTGTAAAATACGGTAGTATCATATACTCTATAGTTATTTTTAATATAATCACTACTTTATGATAAAAAAGATAAATAAGTAGCATAAGATAATGTCATATTAGTAATTATAAAAATTTAAAATATAAGTGAAAAGTGATAAAAATTATAATAAAAAAAAAAAGAAAAAGAATGCAAGTGATGAGGAAAAAAATAGAGAAGTTAAGAATAGAAATGGTGAGACACAAAAGATAAATTAAGAAAACGTGGAAGAGATAAAGACGGATAAAATCAATCGATAAATAAATAAAAAATAAATTATTTTTAAAGTCCAATAGACTAAACTTGAGTCTCTGGCTTAATAGATAGTATAGATTCATACTCAAAAGAACAAGAAAGGGAAAACTAATCAAGTCTCCCACAAATTTTCAGGATAGGTTAAAAAATAAAATCGACTGATATGGCAACAACCATTTCTATAGATCTCTAAAAAGAATGGAAATACAACCCATAAAACTCAGAATTCAGATCAAGACCTAATGGAAAAATTCCAACCTTCAATTAAATCCACACTTTTGGTTAATGTATCTTCAAAATGCAAGATTTCCCAATATATGCCTGCAAAACCGCACCCAAAGATTTAGGGTTGATAAAGTGAAAAATAAACATTAAAAATTGCACATTCAATAAAACTGAAAAATATAATTCAAATTAGGTAATTTCAACTATATTCGAATACTTGATGAATTTATTCAACACCATGCTCCATGAATGCAGATATAATGGGTGATAAAAAGAAGATGTAACAAATTAATTATGTCAAAGAGTTCATAAGTTTGGGAGGAATGTAGAGTCTTATTTGACTTTTTTGTTTCCAACATGTTGGAAAACAGGAATCAAAAAGCAGCGGAAATTTAAAAATTTTTCCAACAAAAGGATCTTGGACTCGCAATCGTGTATCCAAATTCGTAGAGATCAAGAAACTCACTTGGGTAGTAGCTTTCTTGACACGTTTTGAGCCGCCCTCAAACGCGCTTCATGCGGTAATGGCAACCCGTTCCTCGAAAGTCTCTTTCTACTTCAAAATCCATTGTAGGGATAACAATCCACACCAACCTAGATTCAATTCATGTTAGGGAAGTTCTTAACAATATAACATAAAGAAAGAAACATGAAACGAGAAAAGCAGGATTGAAACTCCCTTCGAAAACCAGTTTTGCCAAAATAAAAAACTGCCAGTCACAAAACCCTCGTCAAAAAATTCATCCTTCAGGATATAGACGAACGGTTTTTGCCATCTTCTTTGGTTCGATTTTTTCATTCGTTTCATGTCGGGTTCAGAATCGTTTCATCATCCCTTCTGATCGTTTTGCTTGATCCCCACTTTTTTGTAAAGCTCGAATCTTCAAAACTTCTAACTTGAAGCTCTCTAGAGATAGTCCACCAACTTGGCTTCAATCTAACTAATAAGGATGCTAGTTCTCTAGTTAGTGTTTAGGCTTAACCTAGGGTTTTTATTTATCTTGGAGAAAGGATGGTGTTCAACACATGAACCAAAAGAATTCTCGATTAGCTCTAAGGGGAGCTCGAGCTCCCCTTTTTATAAGCAAGGGAGTGCCGAAATTCCTAGTCCTTAATGGGCTAGGATTTTGGTCTCTCTCTCTCTCCTATTACTTGATCATCAAGTAATTTTGACTTTGACTTTGAATTCTAATTCAAATCAACTTTCAAGAGAGCTAAAAATATCCAAAGTATTTTTGGATAATTTTATACTTTATTTATTTAAAATAAATAACTTATTTTATCTAATTAATTAATTCATAATTAATTAACTAGATTATTTTTCTCCAAAATAAGACTTTCTTTTTAATTCAAAATTAAACCAAAGTCTATTAAATAATTAACAAATTAATTATTTAATATATTATTAAACAATCACGTGTGGCACACGTGTCACAATGACACGTGTCCAGTCACGTGACCCACACGTGTGGAACCCTCTAGGCTTGATTAACTCGTTTAATCATTTTAAAGCCTCAACTCATGTAACCAAGTTGTTGTGTGTGACCCTCTAGGTTCTCAATTCAATTAGCAGTGACCTAATTAATTAATTCACTAATTAATTAATCAGTCCACAGATTAAACAACCATAGTCTAGCAACAGGTGTTTAACCCCTAGCTGAATTGGAATGTTCGGATTCGACAGAACCTTTAAGTCATTGATTCATGTGAGATACAATCCTCCTACTTACTATCTCTCAACCAAGATCTAGGGTAAGGGAATAATCAGAACCCTAATAATCTGGTCTTAAAGCTAAGTGCATTTCATATCCATTTGATCTCAATCCAAGAAACCCTTTTCTTGATGTCTTGATCTACTGCCTTGGCCAAGGACTCCATATGGCATATGAATGACTTACACAATAAGAGATCACCTTGCATATGCAAGTGTAGGTCCTTTCTTGATTCTCATTCACTTTCATGAGTCACTTGTGCAGCCCCAACACAAGCCTTGAATCAGTTGTCTAAGGCGACACCCTTTAAAGCTTATATCAAAGACTACAGAGTTAACTCATAAAGTAACATGGAACCTCAAGTCTAAGGATCAATTAATCACATCAATGACTCGTGAGATATTTCCTAATCTGGAAGTTTCCATTTCCTGAAATAGAAACTTCCTTTCCCATTTAGGAATGTTCTCACACGGGGCACCTCAGTGAACTTACTTATTAAAGTAAGCACCCTCATGTATCACGCACGTATCAACTATACACTTTTCACCTCCATGAAACAAGGTGGTCCTTCTTAAGGGCGTGATCCCACAAGCAAGCCTTAGAGGAGTTAGGTTGACACTCCCACTGTCTGTAGGACTCATCGGCTTGGAGTATTTTACTAATCATGACTTATGTGATATAGGACTCGTTTCATGAACCATTTCACCTAAATGGTAGAGTCCTAAAGTCATCAGGATTAGGGGAGTTCTCATACATGCACAGCTAAAGTAAACGCATACCAAACAAGAACATATAAAGAAGTGTTTGCCTATGATATTAATCAATTGTATATTATTCAAAGATTGTCTGTGATAGTAGGAAAGTCCCAAAACGGATTATGACTAATCGGCTTTGTAGGGCACTATTCCTAACACAACATCGAAAAAGAAGTGTGAGCAACCAATAAATTAACCCATCATTGAGATTTAGCGAGGAGCGAAAATCACAGAAACAGTGGGAGAATAAAATCCCTTTCCGGCGGATTTCATCAATAAACTCATTTCACAGATATTCAGTGGCATCTCAATGTAAATTATATCAAATAAGTCGGGGGCAAGATGATAATTTCGCGTCTTACCCACAATTCTAATCTATTTTGCAACTCGAAATACAAATGTCATTTCAAATTTTTTCTCGGGCCTTCAGTTTTAAGCCAAGCTTTTTAATGGTTGTGGCAAATGACAATTAAGGAGGTGCTCGACTGCTAATACCCCTTTTAAGTTCAAATAAACGGACTCTTAAGTTCCTTTTAGTGAAATAATAACAAAAAACATGAAAACATTAGCGATCCAAATATTTTTTTTTGAAGATAGCTTGGTGAAATTTTCTATGAATCTGTTAAGATATTCACCGAGAGATAAATAGAATCCACGATTTATTTTTTTATTTATTTATTTGTACTCTCTCTTGGTGATGGATTCATCAAAACATATATCATGGATCATATATTTTAGTAAGCTTGAAAAAGAATTCATTGCAAACCAATTTTTGATAAATTACATATCAATGATTCTTATTACTAAAGAGGTTTTTTGTTTTTCTTTTAGCGACTATGTTATATCATGTGAGACTCTAATATATCATGTGAGACTCTAATATGTGAGAGTATTAGACTAAGAACTAATTTACCGGATAAAAAATAGGTTTGGTACAGAAATCTTTCCTTTCCTATTATTTATTTTAATTGGTTTTCGGTCCAGTGTTAATGTTTAGGTTCGCTGACCAAAGTATTAGTAATTAATTTGGTATAAAATATATGTTTTAGGAGCTTCTAAACTTTTATTCCCTATATGTTTACTAGAATAATCAATATATAAATGACTGCAAAATCTAATAGTTTACTCAAAATATCTAGAATCAACTCAAAATGGATTCCAAAAGCTAAGGAAAAATTGTAGCATTTAGCACTGAAATCATTTACTAGTTTCATGCATGTTCTTCATATATTCTTCACAATTCGACAAGGAATCCTGTAAATCAATCACCCTTTAGCTGTACTATGATCAACAGCAACAAAGCAATTAACAACAACAAAGCTACTGCATCTTTCTGAGATCAATTCCAGTTTCCATGCTAATCCTTCTCTCACCACAACCAAAGTGACCAAAATACTCATCAGATTTATGTTCAAATTCATCCTCATTTGAGTACCAAAATATCCAGTTAGAAATCAAAATCTTTGGCAGTTGTGCCCAGCTTTTTGTGGGCCACTGGCAAAGACCTTGAAGCAAGTGTGACACTGAAACTGGAGACGATTTCTATGCATGTCTTCATTGTGTTTTTTCTTGCTTTCATGCTTCCGAAATGACGCGACGCGAGTTCGTGCACAACGGACATCCCCTCAGTTCAAGCAGACGGCGTGCCTCTTCAGCAAGGCGCACCTCTTCAGCAACGCGCCTCTCTTCAGCAATGACCCTATCCATTGTCCTGAAAAAAAAAAGGTAAACAAGATATGCAGAAGTTAAAGAAAGTTAGCCCAAGGCTGAAACACAAGTCTTTGAAGAGGTTTAAAAGTACATAAACGTGTATTAACTTAGACCTTGCATACATTTCCTAAATTCGAGTTCATATTCAAGCTTCACTACACAAGACAGATAAAACTAACAAGTAACAACAAATTATTCTTGGTTCATTTCCATCCGCTTCATTCTCATCGGAACCTTGTAGTTTATTTCACCCAATTAATATACCCCACTGGAGAAAACTTCACTGTACATTTTCCTTGTTAGAATTTCCACTCACAATCCCCTTATAAACTTATAATGCAGGACAAAGATGGAAGTGATAAATGAAAATTAGAAACATGGAACAACAAAGTGAGTGTATGAGTGCAAGTTTAAATGTGAGATTTACACACAAAATTCTAAGATTCACATAAGCAACCAAGTGCAGCCATACTTACTTTCTCTTCCAGAAAGTCTAGTCCAGCAACAGTGTTCTTTGTTCAGCAAATATTAAACCTGCAAAATATTAAGAGTAAGTAATCAATATTAATCAAGAACACATGACCAAACCTCGACCAAGTTGAATCGTACAAAAACAAGCTCTCTCACGACCTTTAAAGATGAGATATACACGCAAGACACATTTGAAGAAACCTTGACCAATCAAACCTATTTCTTAAGTTGCTAATCAAACTTTCTGAACTTTCAAGATTCCGTACTTACAAGCAGATCAAAAATAAAACCAGAACCGAAACTACAGTGATACCTTAAGTAATTAGAAACATATTAATTTTCATTCTAACTCACAATCACCTTATAAACTTATAATGCCGGACAAAGATGAAAGTGAAAAATGAAAATTAGAAACATAGAACAACAAAGTGAGTGTATGAGTGCAAGTTTAAATGTGAGATTTACACACAAAATTCTACGACTCACACAAGAAATTAGCAACCAAGTGCAGCCATACTTACTTTCTCTTGCAGAAAGTCTAGTCCAGCAACAGTGTTCTGTATTCAGCAGATATTAAACCTGCAAAATATTAAGAGTACATATTAATCTGGTTGAAATGCTAGAATATCAAAATCAGTGATCAAGAACACATGACCAAACCTCGACCAAGTTGAATCGTACAAAACCAAGCTCTCTCACGACCTTTAAAGATGAGATATACACGCAAGACACATGTGAACAAACCTTGACCAATCAAACTTATTTAAGTTGCTATCAAACTTCCTGAACTTTCAAGATTCCGTACTTACAAACAGATCAAAGATAAAGCCAAAACCAAAACTACAATGATACCTCAAGTAATTAGAAACATATTAATTTTCTGCAGTTATTAAGTTGAGACCATACCGCTAATGTGTGTTACCATCACGGTAAATTAATTAAGCCACAACCAAAGGTCAGACGTATTAAACACTACGGAAATTGTTATCAATTACATATAGCTGTATTTTATTTAAAATTTGGAAAAATAGTCTATTTTGTAGAAAAAGGATGAAAGCCAATCACAAAATATTTAAAAACAAGGTGTAATATCAAGCAGAATCCGAATCCAATGAATCGATGACTTCGTAACGATATATATCAAACAAATATAATATAACTGTAAATTTTATATCATGTACGTTCATCAATTTTATATCAAACAACAATGACAATATCGGAACTAAGAGAGAAGAAACCTTACCAAAGAATGAGAACGGTGGCGGAAGTTGCCGGCGATTAACGACAACGCTGAGAGAAGGAAAGAAATCGATGAGGCTGAGTACAGAAGAAGTAGAAAAAGAAAAGAAAAGAAAGGAAGGAAGGAAGGAGAAAGAAGAAGGCGCGGAGTATACCTGATGGCCGATGGGAGCAGAACAGCGAGAATGGCGAGATGGGTGTGAATTGTAGTCTGTAAGTAGACTGTAACTGTACGTGTCAAGTAATGAACTGTAGTTCGAGGGTAAACGGGTAATTCTGTTTCAATTACAAGTAGTAACTTTTGGATAAGAACAAAAAAGGACTCGTATCAAATCAAATTAGATATGGCGGTTTCTGGATATAATTTTGATGCTAGCGTTTAGTTAACTTGTTAAAATAATTGGAAATAGCGCGCGTGTCTGTGTGTGAGGAGTGGAAATTGCGAATTTTATCGGAAAATTGCAATATACATCCCATTAAGTTATAAAACAGTGCAATAGAATTTCTATTTGTTTAAAAAATACATTCTATTTGATTTTAGAAAAAATCATTGCAAGATTAGTTTTACTATTGGTCAACTAACAAAATAATTACGTATTTAGTTAGCATCTATCTTTTTTTTACTTTTTTTGTTGGAAAATCACTTCTTTTTTTTTTTCTAAAATATTTTATTTTTACTCATATTCTTCTAATTTTTAATATTTTATTTTTCCCCGTATTTCTTCTAATTTTCATCCCTTTTCAATCATTTTACTAAAAAGTGCTTCTTAAAAAAAAATTATTATTTCTAATGCTTGTCGATTTAGCACCACTGAATTTGTGAAGAGATTATGATGATTTCGCCTCGTTTTACCGAATGCTAACCTATTGGAATAGAGAGGGGGGAGACCTGCAGAACAAAGGTTACTGAATTAAGTCAATAATCGATAAAAAGAAGAATAATGAAAGCTATGAAGATAATAAAAGAAGCTATAATAAAAATAAAGATGCACGAGGTGCTGAGCAGGTGATACTTTCGCCTGCTAAATACGTTGAACTTAAGAGAGTTAGTGTTGTTGACTGCTATAAATTTACGTGTGCTGCCAAGATGTAAAAATGTGGGAGAATATAGCTACTAGGAGTCGTTTCATAATAGAGAGGAGTAGGGAGTGGTGAACTAGAGCAAATGGTAACTGGCCAAACAGGTGGTTGAGGAACTTCAGGTCATTGGAGGCTTCTTCTGGGGGAGGCTGGATCATTTGAATCTGAACCCCTCCCCAGTAGCTTCCTACGTGTTTACCAATTGCTACCCCCCTCCCCCCCCTCAAAATCGGGGGAGCAGTTAGGGTTGTTAGGAATAGTGCCCTAAAAGCCGATTGTATATCCCCTTTGTGCTTTTCCTTATTGTAATCACAGACAATCTTTGAATAAAATAACGAATTGAGGCAACACTTCTTTATATGCTCTTGTTTGATATGCGTTTACTTTAGCTGTGCATGTATGAGAACTCCTCTAATCCTGATGACTTTAGGACTCTACCATTTAGGTGAAATGGTTCATGAAACGAGCCCTATATCACATAAGTCATGATTAGTAAATTACTCCAAGCCGATGAGTCCTACAGACACTGGGAGTGTCAACCTGACTCCTCTAAGGCTTGCTTGTGGGATCACGCCCTTAAGAAGGACCACCTTGTTTCATGGAGGTGCAAAGTGTATAGTTGATACGTGCGTGATACATGAGGGTGCTTACTTTAATAAGTAAGTTCACTGAGGTGCCCCGTATGAGAACATTCCTAAATGGGAAAGGAAGTTTCTATTTCAGGAAATGGAACCTTCCAGATTAGGAAATATATCACGAGTCATTGATGTGATTAATTGATCCTTAGACTTGAGGTTCCTTGTCACTTTATGAGTTAACTCTGTAGTCTTAGGTATAAGCTTTAAAGGGTGCCGCCTTAGACAACTGATTCAAGGCTTATGCTGGGGCTGCACAAGTGATTCATGAAAGTGAATGAGAATCAAGATAGGACCTACACTTGCATTTGCAAGGTGATCTCTTATTGTGTAAGTCATTCATATGCCATATGGAGTCCTTGGCCAAGGCAGTAGATCAAGACATCAAGAAAAGGGTTTCTTGGATTGAGATCAAATGGATATGAAATGCACTTAACTTTAAGACCGGATTATTAGGGTTCTGATTATTCCCTTACCCTAGATCTTGGTTGAGAGATAGTAAGTAGGAGGATTGTATCTCGCATGAATCAATGACTTAAAGGTTCTGTCGAATCCGAACATTCCAATTCAGCTAGGGGTTAAACACCTGTTGCTAGCCTATGGTCGTTTAATCTGTGGACTGATTAATTAATTAGTGAATTAATTAATTAGGGTCACTGCTAATTGAATTGAGAACCTAGAGGGTCACACACAACAACTTGGTTACATGAGTTGAGGCTTGAAAATGATTAAACGAGTTAATCGGGCCAAGAGGGTTCCACACGTGTGAAATCACACGTGTGGCTCACGTGAGTGACACGTGTCACTGTGACACGTGTCACACACGTGTGAATATATATATATTATATATATATGTATTAAATAATTAAATGTGTTAATTATTTAATAGACTTTGGTTTAATTTTGAATTAAAAAGAAAGTCTTATTTTGGAGAAAATAATCTAGTTAATTAATTACGAATGAATTAATTAGATAATAAAATAAGTTATTTATTTTAAATAAATAAAGTATAAAATTATCCAAAAATAGTTTGGATATTTTTAGCTCTCTTAAAAGTTGACTTGAATTAGAATTCAAAGTCAAAGTTGGAAAATACTTGATGATCAAGTAATAGGAGAGAGAGGAACCAAATCCTTGCCCAACAAGGATTAGGATTGGCGCCCCTCTCCCTTTTCCTATATATAGGGGAGCTCATGCTCCCCTTTAGAGCTAATGGACAATTCTTTTGGTTCATGTGTTGAACACCTTCCTTTCTCCAAGATCAAATAAACCCTATGTTAAGCCTAAATACTAACTAGAGAACTAGCATCCTTACTAGTTAGATTGTGATCAAGTTGGTGGACTTTCTCTAGAGACTTCAAGTTAGAAGTTTGAAGATTCGAGCTTTACCAAGGAGAGGGGATCAAGCCGCGAGAAGAGCGTTCTTGGGTGGCTTGAAACGCTTCAAGAAAGAACAAAAGAAAAGTAAGTTTTCTATCTTTACGAATTTGGTTACACGATTGCAAGTTCAAGGTCCTTTTGTTGGGAATTTTTTTTTAAATTCCGCTGCTTTCTGATTCGTGTTTTCCAACAAGTGGTATCAGAGCCACCTCGTTAATCGTGTTTCTGATTCGTCTCAATTATTCTGAATTTGGTAGAAATTCTTAGGCTTAGATGCGAATTAGGTATTCATGAGTTATTTTAGAAAGCCTGAAATACGAAACTGTAATTTTTCCTGAATTTCTAAAACTGTTTTCTCAAATCGTGTTTTTGAAAATTGTTTTAGTTGAAATTTATCTAAATCGAATTTTTTATTGAAACGGGTTTTGGAGAAACTTTAAAAATACGAAACGAACACGAAATAGGACGAGCCTAGGCGTGCTAGCAAGTCGCACGCCCAGCCCGTCGCCGCCGCCCAGCCCTCCCGCAACCGCCGGGAGGCCCTCCCGCCCGCGCCTAGGCACGACTGCTCGCCTGTCCCGCAACCGCGCGGGACAGCCGCCCACACCGTCCCGCAACAGAGCGGGACGCCCTGGCTGAGACCGCCCGCCATCGGGCGGGCATCGCTGCGCGCGACAAGCGCACGAGGCGCGCGCCCACCGCGCGCACGCGGGCGGCAATTGCCGCACGCTGTGCGCGCAGCTGGCGCTCGCGCGCGTGCGCCTGATGCCGCGCGGCGGTGCCCGCCTTTGGGCGGATGGTTTCGGGCCAATCTTCGTGTTTCGTGTTTCGCGTTTTCGGTCCTTGAAAATCCCGATTTAATTTTATTTTAAAAAATCAGTTTTGCTAAAATAAAATTATTTTAGAATTTTGAATAAATTGGGATTTTTGAGAAATTAAAGCGATTTGGATTTTGGGAAAATTATGAATTTTATTTTCTGAAAATAATGAAAGAATAAACTTATTAATTTTGGAAATTAATTGGAATTTTTTTGGTTTATTGTTTTTCGGGTTTTATTGAAAAGGCTCTTGAACAAGAATTGCATCTAAGTCGTGTTTTAAGTCATTAGGACTTGAAACGAGAATTTTAATTTATTGGTTAAATTTAAATTCTTGCAAAAACATGTTAGGTGATCATGGGTTTAGATCTATGTATGGTTTTAATTTATGCACATGAATGGTTTAAATTGGGGTTGGAGCCCTATAGTTGCGTTTTTCAATTGAGGTTGGAGCCTCACTTATGTGCGTGCTGTTATGTGATTTATTATGTGGCTTTCCATATTACTGTTTTTGAGGCCGGGGTATGCCCCTTGTAATTGTCTAAGGCCAATATGAAGATTGAGCCTTATTACTTTATGTCTTTTTCTTTTTATTGTAATTTGAGAGTAGAGATAGGTGGTGAGGTTTTATTTTCATTTTGGAGACAATGCACCCATGGAGTAAGATGGACCACATTCAAGTAACAAGGAGGCCATAAGTGAAGACCCCTCAAAATGTTAGAGAGGGGAATCTCAATTGTTAAATGTAATAGAGATAGGGCTCGTATTTTGTTACCGCTTTCCCTTATGTGATTTGAACTGTTTATGTGGCATGTATGTTAGAACTTGTGATTGTGGAGTGGCTCCCACATATCACGCATAAGATAGGTAGAACCCATGATCATTACATGTTAGTATCATGCTAGGACATGTTATCTGTTTATGTGCTTGTTTGAAATGCATTTAAGTGTACTTGCATTAATCAAGACTAATAAAATTGGATAACATATATATTGGTGAGGTCGAACCGGACAACTCTCCGGTTGATTCGAAAATTCCCATTAAATATTAGGCTAATTTCGAACAGATAGGTGTTTAATTCGAGATGCAAATTTTGAATTAAATTCCTAGCATTCCATCAATAGGTTTTAAGTTTAGTAAGTGAAGCTGGTTATTGTCCGCGAGTCGTGGGATAGCTAGTGAAGCTTATTAGTTCTTAGTTACCTAATTGATCATTTTTAATGATCAATATTTCATGATCAATTTTAGCAAGGGCGATGTCCGCGAGTCGTGGGTCGTTCGAACTAAGTTTTGATCATGATCTTATGATTGATGGGTCTAGCTTAACGCCTAAGTAAATATGGATGTCGCACGAGTCGTGGGTCCATATTGAAAGATAGGTGATGCAAAACCAATTACTAAGAGTTCTAAAGGTGTTAGAATTGGTAAATTGTACCTACCTAGGGTTCTTACTTAGAATGTCCGCGAGTCGTGGGTTTGAGGTAAAATGCCTAGGATCTTAGTACCCATTGGGAAACGTGTTCCTCTTAGATCTTTGGGAATTATAGATCTTTGAAAAACAGTGGGAGCTACAATAGATTAAAGACCTTATCTTTTGTATATCGTTATAATTCAGCATGCTCACTAGTTCTCTGTTTTACCATTTAGGTCGTAGATTCTGTGATTCTCTACGTGTATTGAAATGGCAACCAAAAACCCTCTTGTATCGATCCTCGAGTCAAACAAGTTGACTGGTCCCAACTATTCTGATTGGCTGAGGAATCTAAAAATCATTTTAGATTCTGAGAAGAGAACTTATGTTCTCTTCGAAGGGGAGCCCAGTCCCGAAGGGGAGGCTCCCACTCGGGCCGAGCGGGACGCGATTCAGAAGTGGAAGGATGATAATCTCCAAGCCCGTTGCCTTATGTTGGCTAACATGTCTCCGGACTTGCAAAGGCAACATGAGGCCATGGAATTCGCTTGGGAGATTTACGACCACTTAGAGCAACTTTACCGCCCTCATGAACGTGTTACAAGGTATAACACTTCAAAGGAATTGTTCCACTTGAGAATGAGGGAAGGTTCAAGTGTCCATGAATATGGACTCAAGTTTCTTGCCCTTACTGAGAAACTTGCTTCCATGGACATGCCACTGAAAGATGAGCTTTCAGTGGATTTGTTGCTAGCTTCGCTCCCACCATCATTCAACCCATTTGTCCTTAACTTCAACATGAATCATGCTGGTGCTACTGTAGCTGAGCTGATTAGTCAGCTTGTGACTGCTGAAAGCACGATCAAGAAGGACAATAAGGTTTTGATGGTGAATGCTCCATCTTCCTCTTCTGGGCCTTCTAAAGGTAAGGGCAAGAAAGCCCAAAAGGTGTTTGTTTCCAGAAATGCTACTTTTCTGGAGGAACCGTTCCTTAGAGAAAAACAAGGCAAGATCATAGAATTAGAAGAAGTACAAAATGACCCCACATCACCCACTGAAGAAACGTCCCACTCTGATCAACCACAACCAATCACGAATTTCGATACACATGTAAATCCCCCTCTAAGGCGTTCTGAACGCACTCCTAGACAGCCGGAGAGATGGTATGGATTCTTCCATGAAATCTCTCAAAAGGATAATGATCCTTCAACATATGAGGAGGCACTTTCAGATTCTGACTCTGAACAGTGGATAGAAGCCATGAAATCCGAAATGGATTCCATGAACTCCAACCAAGTTTGGACCTTGGTAGATTTGCCTGATGGGGTCAAACCCATAGGTTGCAAATGGATCTTTAAGAGAAAGCTTGGAGTTGATGGAAGCATTGCAGCCTACAAAGCAAGACTAGTTGCAAAAGGATTCACTCAAAGACCCGGCGTGGACTTTGACGAAACCTTTTCACCAGTTGCAATGCAAAAGTCCATTCGAATCATGCTTGCCATTGCTGCATATTATGACTATGAGATATGGCAAATGGATGTGAAAACTACCTTTCTCAATGGTGATATTGACAAAGACATTTATATGGAGCAACCCATAGGTTTCACATTCAGTGGGAGTGAGCAAAAGGTTTGCAAACTCCAAAGATCAATCTATGGATTGAAACAGGCTTCTAGGAATTGGAACATTCGATTTGATGATTCAGTCAAAGCGTTTGGCTTCATGCAAATCTCGATTGAATCATGTGTGTATAGAAAGGAATTGGAGACCTCAGTGCAATTCTTAGTACTTTATGTTGATGACATCCTTCTTATTGGGAATTCGAAGGATGACATGAAAGTGACTAAGTTATGGTTATCGAACCAATTCAAGATGAAAGATCTTGGTGATGCGTCCTATATCCTTGGAATTAAAATCTATAGAGATAGATCTAGAAGGTTAATAGGACTATCACAGTCGATGTACATTGACAAAGTATTGAAGAGATTCAATATGGAGTCAGCAAAGGTTAAGAACCTTCCTATGAGTGTAGGAACATGTCTTTCAAAGAAGATGTGTCCTAAGACTAACCTTGAGAAGGAGAGAATGACTCATACACCTTATGCGTCAGCAATAGGTAGCATAATGTATGCAATGTTATGTACTCGACCGGATGTGGCTTATGCACTTAGTGTGACAAGTCGTTTCCAATCTGACCCTGGAGATGGTCACTGGGCTGCCGTGAAGAATATTCTTAAGTACTTGAAAAGTACTAAAGATTTATTCTTAGTTTACGGAGGTCAGAAAGATCTTACTGTCGAAGGATACTGCGATGCAAGCTTTGCATCAGACTTAGATGATTTTAAGTCAATGTCAGGATACATTTTCTGCCTAAACGGCGGAGCAGTGAGTTGGAAGAGTTCTAAGCAAACTACCACTGCAGATTCGACCACTGAGGCCGAATACTTAGCTGCAAATGATGCAGCTAAGGAATGTGTTTGGATTAGAAACTTCATTCAAGAGTTGAATGTTGTTCCTAGCATGAAAGACCCCATTACTGTGTTTTGTGACAACACTGGGGCGGTTGCTGAAGCAAGAGAACCAAGATCTCACCAACGGACCAAGCACATTATGAGAAAGTATCACCGAATCCGTGATATTATCAAAAGAGGAGATGTGCAAATTGAGAGGGTCACATCAGCAGAGAACGTGGAAGATCCACTTACTAAACCCCTTAGTCGAGAAGCTTTCCAAGGTCATCTTCAGAAGATGGGGCTTAGAGTAGCTTTAGAATGGCTTTGACGGGCAAGTGGGAGATTGTTAGGAATAGTGCCCTAAAAGCCGATTGTATATCCGCTTTGTGCTTTTCCTTATTTTAATCACAGACAATCTTTGAATAAAATAACGAATTGAGGCAACACTTCTTTATATGCTCTTGTTTGGTATGCGTTTACTTTAACTGTGCATGTATGAGAACTCCCCTAATCCTGATGACTTTAAGACTCTACCATTTAGGTGAAATGGTTCATGAAACGAGCCCTATATCACATAAGTCATGATTAGTAAATTACTCCAAGCCGATGAGTCCTACAGACAGTGGGAGTGTCAACCTGACTCCTCTAAGGATTGCTTGTGGGATCACGCCCTTAAGAAGGACCACCTTGTTTCATGGAGGTGCAAAGTGTATAGTTGATACGTGCGTGATACATGAGAGTGCTTACTTTAATAAGTAAGTTCACTGAGGTGCCCCGTATGAGAACATTCCTAAATGGGAAAGGAAGTTTCTATTTCAGGAAATGGAAACTTTCAGATTAGGAAATATCTCACGAGTCATTGATGTGATTAATTGATCCTTAGACTTGAGGTTCCTTGTCACTTTATGAGTTAACTCTGTAGTCTTAGGTATAAGCTTTAAAGGGTGTCGCCTTAGACAACTGATTCAAGGCTTATGCTGGGGCTGCACAAGTGATTCATGAAAGTGAATGAGAATCAAGATAGGACCTACACTTGCATTTGCAAGGTGATCTCTTATTGTGTAAGTCATTCATATGCCATATGGAGCCCTTGGCCAAGGCAGTAGATCAAGACATCAAGAAAAGGGTTTCTTGGATTGAGATCAAATGGATATGAAATGCACTTAACTTTAAGACCGGATTATTAGGGTTCTGATTATTCCCTTACCCTAGATCTTGGTTGAGAGATAGTAAGTAGGAGGATTGTATCTCGCATGAATCAATGACTTAAAGGTTCTGTCGAATCCGAACATTCCAATTCAGCTAGGGGTTAAACACCTGTTGCTAGACTATGGTCGTTTAATCTGTGGACTGATTAATTAATTAGTGAATTAATTAATTAGGGTCACTGCTAATTGAATTGAGAACCTAGAGGGTCACACACAACAACTTGGTTACATGAGTTGAGGCTTGAAAATGATTAAACGAGTTAATCGGGCTAAGAGGGTTCCACACGTGTGAAATCACACGTGTGGCTCACGTGAGTGACACGTGTCACTGTGACACGTGTCACTGTGACACGTGTCACTGTGACACGTGTCACACACGTGTGAATATATATATATATTATATATATATGTATTAAATAATTAAATGTGTTAATTATTTAATAGACTTTGGTTTAATTTTGAAATAAAAAGAAAGTCTTATTTTGGAGAAAATAATCTAGTTAATTAATTACGAATGAATTAATTAGATAATAAAATAAGTTATTTATTTTAAATAAATAAAGTATAAAATTATCCAAAAATAGTTTGGATACTTTTAGCTCTCTTAAAAGTTGACTTGAATTAGAATTCAAAGTCAAAGTTGGAAAATACTTGATGATCAAGTAATAGGAGAGAGAGGAACCAAATCCTTGCCCAACAAGGATTAGGATCGGCGCCCCTCTCCCTTTTCCTATATATAGGGGAGCTCATGCTCCCCTTTAGAGCTAATGGGCAATTCTTTTGGTTCATGTGTTGAACACCTTCCTTTCTCCAAGATCAAATAAACCCTAGGTTAAGCCTAAACACTAACTAGAGAACTAGCATCCTTACTAGTTAGATTGTGATCAAGTTGGTGGACTTTCTCTAGAGACTTCAAGTTAGAAGTTTGAAGATTCGAGCTTTACCAAGGAGAGGGGATCAAGCCGCGAGAAGAGCGTTCTTGGGTGGCTTGAAACGCTTCAAGAAAGAACAAAAAAAAAGTAAGTTTTCTATCTTTATGAATTTGGTTACACGATTGCGAGTTCAAGGTCCTTTTGTTGGGAAAATTTTTTTAAATTCCGCTGCTTTCTGATTCGTGTTTTCCAACAAGGGCTACATCGTATGGGCTCACTTGTCAGTCAGCCCACCTGATGAGTAGACCTGAAACGGGCTACCGTCTTCAACTGCTACCCTTAACCCTAGCTGCTTAACAGAATAAGATGGGTCATCCCTTTGGCCTGAAAATATTATTTTCCCTTACTATCATCAATTTCCTCCCTTGTATCTCTTGATTTCTACCAAAATTTTATGTCTTTTATCATGAGTATTTTTTTTAAAATTTCTACAATGTACTATGGATTACAACAAAATAAATAACTCCTGTTGTGAGTAATCCAAAAGGAGATTTTCATTTGTTACATCAAAAACATCATATAAATGTGCCAAACAATGTTTACATTTATAATAAGGGGGAAAATAATTAATTTTTTAAAAAAAAAAAAAACTCTTTAATAAAACGATAGAAAAATACTCTTAACAAAACTAAAAATACTTATAACAAAAAAATAAATATGTAAGTCCTCTTATGAGATAATCGAAAAGAAGATTTTCATTTTTCACATCAAAAGCATCATATAAATGTGCCAAATAATGTTCTTTATTTCCTCCCCTATAAATGAAAACAGTGAAAATTTTGAAGTTCTGTTTAATTTTTATTAAGAGTATTGGAAATCAAGAGATATAGGGGAGGAAATAATTAATTTTTAAAAAAGAACTCTTTAATAAAACGATAGAAATGGGGTGAAAATTAGGAGAAATATGAGCAAAAATAAAATGGTGGAATTAAAACAAATATGGTTGAAAATAAAATGTTTTAGAAAAAAAAAAAAAGCCAGAAAAAGGTAGATACTGATAAACACATAAGTTGACCAACGGTGGGACTAGTCTTGCACCAATTTAGAATCAAATGGGATGTATTTTGGATTTTTTAAACTAATGGACCTTTATTGAAATGTTTTAGAATCCAATGGGATGTATTTTGAAATTTTCAAACTAATGAGACCTTTATTGCAACGGTATGAATTTAATAGGACCAAAATTGCAATTTTCCCTGAATTTTATAATGCTAAACTTACAATCTGATGCTTCGATTTATTGATCCATGATCAAGCTGAGCCCGTGACTGATGACTCACAGATACTCAATGCATTACTTTGAAAACTACTACAAAGATATAGAGGTTTTTGCACCGGTATACCTTGTATTACACGAAAAGTTCTAAGATGACCATGTATTAAATTAATTATGTCATAAAACCTCATGTTCGTATATCTTTGCGAAAAGAACCCTAAGGATGTTGTTTGGGTTTCACTCGTGTTGACCGCGTCTGGTTTAGCCCATTTATACAATTTTGACTTGTGAAATGACTTTATTGCCCTTGACGTTCTATAAGGCATCTATGCTCATGCCTTGTGTTTAATAAACCGCGTGTTCAATAAAATTTGCAAAAAAAAAACTCTGCATACATAATATGAATCTCATGCTTCTGTAAAGACAATTAACCCCTCGAGAAAAACAATATACTGGACAAATAAAAAAGAATGAACAGCTGACAACATTGAGCAAATAAAAAAAGAGGACAATATATTATAAACATACTAATAGGGGGTCACATGGTGACCAATCATACCAGTAGTATACTGGACCACAAAACAAAAGTAAATGCATTGTTTCAAATGCAATAAAGGCATTGAACAATGCCAGTAAACACGGGCCACCACACCCACTAAACAAAATAGCAGAATATTTAAAAGTCATTGTAAATGCACAAAGCATCAAAATAGCATCACAATTCAGAAAACCATTCATGGCTTCCAAGGGGTGGGGTTCCTCCTCATCTTTAACCTACCCCTAATATTCTCAAATGCTTGTGTTTCTGAAGTTCTCTTTATCCATGGCCTTCGGGAAGGATTTGAAGCTTGCTGTGACCTGGAAGGAGATTCAGAGACTCCAGATGGATGAGTTGTTGATTGAGGAACAAAAGATGGCCTTGAGACAGAGGTTGAGGCAGCTTGTGAATTAGATTGTGCAGCTGGAGGAGTTGGAGATGCAGAAGGTGCAAATCTACTACCGGATGCAGCTTGTGAATCAGATGGTGCAGCTGGAGGTATTGGAGATACAGAAGGTCCAGATCTGCTACCTGATAAAGCTTGTGAACCAGCAGATGCAGATCTTGCTCTTGCTGCTGATGCAGCAGCTCGTGCTGTAGATGGATTGAAAATTCTTCTTGTTTCCCTTTGTACCGGTGCCTGAATATCACTCAAATAAGGTAAGAGTTACATATCTTACATATTTGTTATAGATTTATGTATGCATAACCAATATACCTAAACCGTTATGTCAAACACATTTAACTTACAGGTACAACCCTTCTTCTTCTTGGCCTTGGCCTTGGTCTTGGTCTTGAGTCCACAGGATCAAATCCCACCTACAAGACAGTTACAGGTAACTCAATATTAATAAATATCATACATTAGAAACTGAAATTATTGATTTAAGGTCTGTAGAGAATACTGTGAAGAATCTTAATTTTGGATGGGGGGTGTTTCTACAGCTTTTCACATTATGTCCCAACTCATAACACCTGCTGCAGGTGTGAGTGAGAACCTTCCTTGTACTGGTTGATGGACCTTCATCAGCACCTTTTCTCCTCACCTTTCTTGGTCTACCCTTTTTGACAATGTATGAGGGTCCTTTCAGTGACTGCTTTCCCGTGTGGATGTAGTGTTTCCTTCCAGGAACACCACGAATCATGTGCCTGTATACTCGTTTAAATGCTATTTTCTTGTAGCAATCATCCACATAATCTTCAACCTTCTGTCTTCTATTTTCAATACAAAGAGCAGCATGGCAGCAGGGGTAACCATTTAATTGGAACATACTACAAGTGCATGTTCTCTCATCCAATTTGACTACATACTGATCACCATCTATGTGGACTTCAAACTCTGACCCTCCTGCCCACTGTGGATAACAGTCTCTTGAAAGTGCCACTTGCCTATTTATCTTCTTCAACACATTGGGGCAGACATCACCATCATACCTTTCTATGCCTTCATGCTTCACTTGAATTCTTTTCACCAGTCTTAACCTTATCTAATCAAACATCAGGATAACAGGTTTATCCCTTGCAACCAATATCATGTTATTGAAACTCTCACAGATATTATTAACAAGAACATCAGATTTGCAAGTGTTTCGAAAAAATGCTCTTGACCAACAATCTGGATATAGTTGCATTTGTTCTCTCCATTCAGCTTTATTTGCAGCAGATGCTGCCTTCCAGAACAAAGTCTTCAACTCCTGACCTTTCCACTTGACACTAAAGTTCTGATATAAGTGTCTCAAGCAGAATCTATGCTCACACTCTGGAGCAACACTTTCCAAAGCATCAAGAAGACCCTTTTATCTGTCAGATATAAATGTCCATTTCCCACTTGGCTCCCCCACCTAAGTCATTCAACAGAATCTCCAAAAACCATTTCCAACTTGCACTATTTTTACTCTTGACATAAGAAATAGCTATATGACATAAATTGTCATTCCCATCTTTCCCAACAGCTGCTAGTAGCTGACCACCATCCACAGTCTTGATAAAACATCCATCCAAGCCAATAAGAGGTCTACAACCATCAAGAAACCCCATTTTCATTGCCTCCAAACTATAGTACAACTTGTCAAATACTGGAGGTTCAGAGTGCTCTACAGCCTTCAAAATTATAATGCTGCCTGGATTGGTGGACCTAACAGTCTCATAGTAATCCCATAAAAGTCTAAACTCTTTCTCATCTTCACCCTTTATTTTATCTTGAGCTATTTTCTTGGCTCTCAACCCAACCCAGTAAGTGATCTCAGCCCCAACTTTCCTCTGAACAATGTTGCAGAACCTATCAATTCTAATGTCTAGAATTTCTCTCACAACATTCTCCATGCTAATAGCAACATAGGCTGCCTTTGCTAGAGAATTACACTTTGATCTTGCACATGTATGTTCACCTACATCAATTTTAGTCACTGGTTAAACACTGTACAAAAAAGAAAAACTATTTCAAAAACAAAAGCACACATTACCTTTTAAAGTTTTAACTTGGCATAAAGGAGAGTTCTGCATCTTTGAGGTATGTATCCTCCACTTGCAATCATCAGCTGCACAACAAGTAATAACTCTAGTGCCCTCACTTTTAATAAAGTGCACATCAAAGCCCTTCCTCACACACCAATCGATTAGAACCTGTTTGTATTTATTGACAGATGAAAACCTCAAACCAACATGCATTTTCAATGTTTTCACACAGTCACCATCTCTGAAAATAGCAAACCTTGGAGTCTCATGGTCATCCTCAATGGGAATGTCAAAGTTATCATCTTCATCAGGTTCACTATACCAATCACCTGCTGGAATGAATTGTTCCTCATCATCTTCACCAAGGTCAGTCACCTTCTTTGTAGCACCCTAGACCCCAAGGCGCCACATCCCCCGCACTGTAGCCTCGATCCACGTAGGAAATGAACAGTTCATACATAAACCAAGTCCACAGCGAACGGGTGACAACAAAACGACGCTCTAGGCGGGACACTCTCCCCAACAACACCAAAACCAACATGAATAGGAAAAGCGGAAGCAGTATAATCATTCGTATATATAGGTACCATATTTACTACATAGATACGTATAGGTACCATTTACTATCAATACATTATTATCTCGTAATAATATACATAACCAAGTATTTCAAAATATTACTACGATCAATAAGATGAGATGTCTCAAAAGTACTATACATGAAGGTACGGTGCGTGACTCATGAAAATGCAAGAGACTCGAACAACGCCCGCCTAGCACGACCACGCTCAAAAGGTACCTGAAAAGTGGAGTATCAGTCTACCGAAGACTGAGTGAGGGGCAATAATTAAATATAACACACGTCACATGCAAGGTGTAGCCTCGGGTGAAGATTTTAGAAATGAAAGGAATATATATATATATAATTAAAAGAACTTAATCTTTGCCCGAGATTACAACCAATCATTTTAACACGTTTAATTTATCATGCTTATCAATATCATGAACATGTGGCCCCGGCGAGTAAGGGCAATCTCCAACCGAACTCCCAATCGTGAACAATACGTGATCATGCTTGCTTGCTTGATAAATACGTGATCATGCAATATGTTGTAGTGCTCACATAGACAATTCCATACTTGAAAACATGCAATAACCCGAGGATAACCCGACATGCCGGATTAATCCCCAGTCTCCTTCTTCCTCCGGGTGATAGCGAGTTTGCAAGGCTCGACTATCCACGACATGGTGTGTGTAGAGGACATGACCCTCTAGACACGGAACTCCTTCCACCACTAATCTCCTAGTGGCTTCGGGGGTGATCCCAACAATGTGAGGATAATTCAGGAGTTACCCGTCAGCCCTTGCTTTCCCGGTTGGCTCAAGAATTACCCTCGGGCCCACGTGCAATCATGTACTCGCCAAACATGCTTGAAAATCATGACAATCGATACTTTCTTGCTTGAAATATTAATAGCTTTTGAAAACGTTTATAATTATAATAGATTTTGGCCGAAAACTAGCACGTAAGGGTTATAGGGTTCGTTTTACCAAAACAAAACCTCACCTTTCTTGCAAAATAAAATAAAGAAGCGTTCTAAGGAGCTTGCTCCCCGTCCACGCCCTCGTGACCTGTGCAAATACGATGTACAATCGTGAGACATGACCAAAATATGACGAACGGCGAAAATGTGTCGAGACGACCATGAAAATGCAATGTGGTATGAAAACATTTGGTTTCACATCATATTAGTACATATTATAGCAATTCGGGGTCAAAGAAGTCGTCGGGTCGAGGGGTCAAAATCGTAAATTTATGCAGAAAGTTTTGTTCTGCATGTCCAGGTGGGAACGGCCGTTCCGGTTCCCTTTGTAAAATGGGAACGGTCGTTCCCATGAAATGCCCAAAACGTGCCCGCGTTTTCCCCTTTTAAATCGCGCCTTTGAGCTGGGAACGGCCCTTCCGGCGCAAGGCCAAAATGGGAACGGCCGTTCCCAGGCTCGGCCGCCTTAATTTTGAAAAGGAATGGGAACGCCCGTTCCCACAAAGCCTTGAGGCTGGGAACGGCCGTTCCCAGTTTCTGCAACTGAAAAACAGAGCAGAACAGGGGAAGCTCTCGGGGAAGAAGCAACAAAGCAACAAAATTTCATTTTTGAACCCCAAATGCTATAATTTCTGGAAATATGATGCAAACCACTTCAATACATGATAATATATCACTTATGATCATGAATCATCCAACCATGCTCAACCAACCTTAAAATGGAAAGAAATGAAGAAAGTGGATGATGATGATGATGATCTCTCAATTTCTTGGCACACTTCTTGAAATCTTGATGATTGAAATGAAAATTATCTTCTTCCCTTCTTCTTTTCTTTGAACCGAGAGAGAGATGAATATGTTTGGCAATTTTGGATAGAAATGATCAAGGAAGAGCTAGAGATGATATTATGTGATATATCATCTTGATTTTTGTGAAATTTGCCAAATTGCTAATCAATCCTTGAAGTCTTTAAGTTATGCAATACGGTATATAAAGTTTTGAGAAATGATCAATCATGTCCCTAAAAGATTATGCAATTAAGTCCCTGGAGTTATAGAAATTATTTAACTAGGGACGATTTGGTAATTTAAAACAATCTCGGTATTAATTTCATGCATGAAAATATTTTCCGTGTCATGAAATAATATTTTCAATGTTATGAAATCAAATAATTGATATAAATTATGTTTCATGAATTTTATAAAAATGTGAATGCCACGTAAGACTATATTATAAATTAAAGAAATAGAATAAACCTACGCTCAAAACGCACACGTGGCGTGCTTACCTGTTCATCCGGAAACCGGGGCGTTACAACTCTCCCCCCTTTAGAAGAATCTGGTCCCCAGATTCTCTAGTCTTGCTCGAACAACTCCGGGTGGAACCGTTTCATTTTATCTTCTGTTTCCCAAGTGGCTTCTTCGGTTTTGTCGCTTCTCCACAACACTTTAACCATGGGAATTCTCCGGTTTCTCAACTCTTGAAATTTCCGATCCATAATCTTAACCGGCCTCTGAACAAATGTCAAATTCGGTTCCAGCTCCACTTCTTCCACGGGGAGAATCGTAGTCTCATCGGGGTAATATTTCCTTAATTGTGAAACGTGAAACACGTTATGAATCCCCGTAAGACTCGGTGGTAGGTCCAATCGATAGGCTACCTCGCCTATTCTTTCCAGAATCTCAAACGGACCTAAGTAGCGAGGATTAAGCTTTCCTCCTTTCCCGATCCGGGTGAAACCTTTCCTTGGTGACACCTTCAAGAATACCCGGTCACCCACTTCGAACTCTAGATCCCTTCGGCGCTTATCGGCGTAGCTCTTCTGCCTATCTTGCGCGGCTCTCATCCGTTGTTGAATCGTTTGAACCTTTTCAATCATAGCTTGGACGACTCTGGAAGGCCTTTCGAATTTTTCACCTCTCTTTACTCCTTCCTGTTTTGACCACTTCCACTCTTCCAAGTCGAAGAACAACGGAGATCGGCACTTTCTTCCATATAATAACTCGTAAGGAGCCATCCCGATCGAAGCCTGAAAGCTGTTGTTATAAGCGAACTCGATCAAGGGAAGCTGTTCTGACCACGAGTTCTGAAAATCCATCGCGCAAGCTCGAAGAAGATCTTCCAAATACCTGATTAGCCTTTCAGTTTGACCGTCTGTTTGTGGGTGAAATGCTGTACTGAACTTAAGTTTCGTTCCCAAAACGGCCTGCAATTCCTGCCACAACTTAGAAGTGAACCTCGGGTCTCGATCTGAAACTATGCTCACCAGAATACCATGAAGTCGAATAATCTCTCTGTTATAGATCTCAGCCAACTTCGGAATCTTATAGGACATCCGGACCGGTAGAAAGTGAGCAGACTTCGTAAATCTATCCACGATTACCCAAATTCCATCAAACCCGCCTTTCACCTTTGGTAATCCGGAAACAAAGTCCATCGTTACTTGTTCCCACTTCCACTCGGGAATAGGTAACGGTTGTAGAAGTCCCGCGGGTTTCTGGTGCTCAGCTTTCACTTTCTGACAAGTCAAGCAATGTTTCACATACTCTGCCACGTCTCTCTTCATCCCGTTCCACCAATAATATTGTTTCAAGTCCTTATACATTTTATTTCCTCCTGGGTGGATCGAGTAGGCTGACTTGTGAGCTTCCTCGAGTAGGACCCGTCTCAATTCTTCAGGTACTACTACTCTGTTCTTAAACCGAAGCAACCCGGTCTCATCAAACCCAAACAGACTCTCCGGGTCATCCTTAGCTTTACTCACAAGCTTCTGCATTTCCGGATCCTTATTCTGAGCCTCAAACAACTGATACTTTAATTCCGGCTGAACTGTAATATTAGAAACCCGAGCCTTTAACACAATCGGGGCAACTTCCTCACTTTCCTTTATTTCCAAACTCGATACACTCGCCTTCCTGCTAAGTGCATCGGCGACCACATTGGCTTTCCCGGGATGGTATTTAATTGTACAATCATAATCTTCCAACTTTTCCATCCAACGCCGTTGCCTCATATTCAAATCCTTCTGTGTAAATAAATACTGGAGGCTCTTGTGATCGGTAAATATCTCAAAGGAAGTCCCGTAAAGATAATGTCTCCATTTCCCGAGCGCAAAGATCACGGCTGCAAGCTCTAGGTCGTGTGTCGGATAATTCCTTTCATATTCCTTTAGCTTTCGGGAAGCATAGGCAATCACTTTTCCTTTCCGAGTCAAGACACAACCTAAGCCTTCCTTAGAAGCATCTGTATACACTGCATACTCTTCTGAACCTTCGGGTAAGGTTAATACCGGAGCTGAGACTAACTTTTCTTTCAAAAAGTTAAAACTTTGATCACACTTCTCGTCCCAGACAAATTTAACATCCTTCTTTGTCAACCGGGTTAACGGTGCAGCAATCTTGGAGAAATCCTGAACGAACCTCCTGTAATAACCGGCCAATCCCAAGAAGCTTCTAATCTCTGAGGCATTCTTTGGTTTCTCCCACTTAAGCACGGCCTCAATTTTCGAGGGATCGACCTCCAACCCTTTTCCTGAAATCACGTGCCCCAAAAATGAAACCCGATCGATCCAAAATTCACACTTGCTGAACTTGGCAAATAACTGATGCTCTTTTAGTGTCTGAAGAACGAGCCTGAGATGTCTTGCGTGCTCCTCGGCTGATTTTGAGAAAACCAGAATATCATCGATAAAAATCACCACGAACTTGTCAAGGAAAGGCCTGAATATCCGGTGCATCATATCCATAAAAGCTGCAGGGGCGTTAGTTAATCCAAAAGGCATAACCACGAACTCATAGTGCCCGTACCGAGTATTGAATCCTGTCTTTGGAATGTCCTCTGCTCGGATTCGCAGCTGATAGTATCCCTGTCTTAAATCCAATTTCGAATACACTTTGGAACCCTGGAGCATATCGAACAACTCCTCGATATGTGGGAGGGGATACTTGTTCTTAATAGTCATCCTGTTCAACTCCCTGTAATCGATGCACATTCTTAGAGTCCCGTCCTTCTTCTTAACAAACAATACCGGTGCTCCCCACGGTGAAGAACTTGGCCGAATGTACCCAACTTCTAACAAGGCCTCAAGCTGAACTTTTAATTCCTTCAACTCAGCTGGAGCCATCCGATAAGGAGTCTTTGAATACGGCTCAGCATTCGGGAAAAGATCAATCACAAATTCAATCTCCCGCTCAGGAGGCAAAGAATCCAGCTTCTCTGGAAATACTTCGGGAAATTCCTTTACCACTTCTGTGTCTTCTAATTTCACCTGATCTTTAGGCTTGTTCAAAATATAGGCAATGAACCCTGTAGCCCCGTCTCTGACTAATCTCTGAGCCTCTGAAAACGAGAGTAGGGGTACCGTCTTCGAAGTACAACCCGTGACAACCTCTGAACCCAACTGAACCTTTTTAGCCCGACAATCAATTGTAGCACGGTGTCTGTAAAGCCAATCCATCCCCAGAATAGCCCCGTATCTCTCCATCGGCATAACAATGAAGTCTGTCAGAAATTCCCGGCCTTCAATCACAACTGGAACATCCTTGTAAACCTGATCCGTCTCTCGCCTACTACCGAAAGGAGTACTAACTATATAGCGCACAGAAGTACACATAGCAGGCAAAGACAAGGTAATAGCAATAGAATGCGCAAGAAAGGAGTGTGTAGCTCCTGGATCAAATAATGTATGGATGTTCGTGCCATGAATGCAAATAATACCTTCAACTACAGCAGCGGGGTCAATATCAGCCTCCTGCTCCTCTCCAGCGAGTGCATATGCCCGAGCTCTCACCAGTGGCCTCGGTCCTGCAGGTGGTGGATCCTGACGATCCGGACAACCGTCAACCAAATGCTCGTTACTCCCGCAGATCAAACATAAACCTAACCGGCGCCTGCAGTTATCATAAGTATGTGTAGGCTGTCCACACCATCTGCATCCCGGTCTCTGAGGTGGCTGGGGTGGGGCTGGAGCTCTCGGACCTCTCGGTAACGGCCCTGTACCCTTCTGTGACGATCCTGTAGCCCTAAACTTCTTCCCAGAGTCCCTCTGTGCCGGCGATGCAGAGTAAACCATCGGCCGTTTTCCTGAACTCGAACCCTGGCCTGATCTCGAGCCCGAAGCCTGTCCCGCTCGTTGAGTAGCCCTCCTAACACTATCAGAATCTTCAACCTTTAGGGCTTTTGCTGTAGCTTTTGCCCAGGTACTAGTGTTAGCCGCTTTCAGTGCATCCTGGATATCCGGTCTCAACCCCTGAACGAACTGCATCGCCTTGTGAAAATCATCGTTCGCTATGTTAGGTGCATAGCGAGAAAGCCTCTCGAACTCGGCGATGTACTGACCCACGGACCTGCCTCCCTGCTTTAGCTCTGTAAACTCCCTCAATCTGCGGGTACGGGAAGCTGGAGGAATGAACTTGTTTCTGAACTCCCGTACGAAGACCTCCCAGGTAATCTCGGTCCCGGCTGCCTCCAAGACAATCTGTGTGCTCTCCCACCAGGAGTAAGCCTCGCCCTGAATAAGAGTGAGGGTGCAACGAGCCTTCTCCTGACTGTCGCAAGGAATAAGCTGCCATATCCGCTCGATCTCCTTCAACCACATCTCGGCCTGTATATCGTCTCCCTTATAGAACTTCGGGGGACGCTGATTCTGAAACTCTCGCAGAATAGCAGAAATGGGATTCTCCGGAGGTGCTACCTGCGCTAGAGGTGGTGGAGGAACCCGTTCCTGTAACCTCTGATCGATTAGCCCCACTACTGCATTCATGAAATCCTGGGGCTGTGCCTGAGCAGGTGGAGGAGGCGGTGACCTCTCACGGCGATGATGGTGGCGGCGATGATGATGCCTGTGCCTCGGGGATCGGTCACGGGAATGTCTATCACGCTCCATCCTGAAAGTAGATCACTAAACATGCGTGGCTTGATCAACAAATGCAAATGTGTGCACACAATCTCCATAATATCAAGTAACACAGGTTCAAGGAAGATCAATTAGCTCAATAAATGCAAAGAAATAAGTAAACCAGGCAAGTCAACCAAATGCAGACTCCCAAATACCACATAATCCTATGCCGTGCGACCTAGACTGACTCGACACGACTCGAGAACCTCGGTTTTGCAACCGGGCTCTGATACCACCTGTAGATGTAGCACCCTAGACCCCAAGGCGCCACATCCCCCGCACTGTAGCCTCGATCCACGTAGGAAATAAACAGTTCATACATAAACCAAGTCCACAGCGAACGGGTGACAACAAAACGACGCTCTAGGCGGGACACTCTCCCCAACAACACCAAAACCAACATGAATAGGAAAAGCGGAAGCAGTATAATCATTCGTATATATAGGTACCATATTTACTACATAGATACGTATAGGTACCATTTACTATCAATACATTATTATCTCGTAATAATATACATAACCAAGTATTTCAAAATATTACTACGATCAATAAGATGAGATGTCTCAAAAGTACTATACATGAAGGTACGGTGCGTGACTCATGAAAATGCAAGAGACTCGAACAACGCCCGCCTAGCACGACCACGCTCAAAAGGTACCTGAAAAGTGGAGTATCAGTCTACCGAAGACTGAGTGAGGGGCAATAATTAAATATAACACACGTCACATGCAAGGTGTAGCCTCGGGTGAAGATTTTAGAAATGAAAGGAATATATATATATATAATTAAAAGAACTTAATCTTTGCCCGAGATTACAACCAATCATTTTAACACGTTTAATTTATCATGCTTATCAATATCATGAACATGTGGCCCCGGCGAGTAAGGGCAATCTCCAACCGAACTCCCAATCGTGAACAATACGTGATCATGCTTGCTTGCTTGATAAATACGTGATCATGCAATATGTTGTAGTGCTCACATAGACAATTCCATACTTGAAAACATGCAATAACCCGAGGATAACCCGACATGCCGGATTAATCCCCAGTCTCCTTCTTCCTCCGGGTGATAGCGAGTTTGCAAGGCTCGACTATCCACGACATGGTGTGTGTAGAGGACATGACCCTCTAGACACGGAACTCCTTCCACCACTAATCTCCTAGTGGCTTCGGGGGTGATCCCAACAATGTGAGGATAATTCAGGAGTTACCCGTCAGCCCTTGCTTTCCCGGTTGGCTCAAGAATTACCCTCGGGCCCACGTGCAATCATGTACTCGCCAAACATGCTTGAAAATCATGACAATCGATACTTTCTTGCTTGAAATATTAATAGCTTTTGAAAACGTTTATAATTATAATAGATTTTGGCCGAAAACTAGCACGTAAGGGTTATAGGGTTCGTTTTACCAAAACAAAACCTCACCTTTCTTGCAAAATAAAATAAAGAAGCGTTCTAAGGAGCTTGCTCCCCGTCCACGCCCTCGTGACCTGTGCAAATACGATGTACAATCATGAGACATGACCAAAATATGACGAACGGCGAAAATGTGTCGAGACGACCATGAAAATGCAATGTGGTATGAAAACATTTGGTTTCACATCATATTAGTACATATTATAGCAATTCGGGGTCAAAGAAGTCGTCGGGTCGAGGGGTCAAAATCGTAAATTTATGCAGAAAGTTTTGTTCTGCATGTCCAGGTGGGAACGGCCGTTCCGGTTCCCTTTGTAAAATGGGAACGGTCGTTCCCATGAAATGCCCAAAACGTGCCCGCGTTTTCCCCTTTTAAATCGCGCCTTTGAGCTGGGAACGGCCCTTCCGGCGCAAGGCCAAAATGGGAACGGCCGTTCCCAGGCTCGGCCGCCTTAATTTTGAAAAGGAATGGGAACGCCCGTTCCCACAAAGCCTTGAGGCTGGGAACGGCCGTTCCCAGTTTCTGCAACTGAAAAACAGAGCAGAACAGGGGAAGCTCTCGGGGAAGAAGCAACAAAGCAACAAAATTTCATTTTTGAACCCCAAATGCTATAATTTCTGGAAATATGATGCAAACCACTTCAATACATGATAATATATCACTTATGATCATGAATCATCCAACCATGCTCAACCAACCTTAAAATGGAAAGAAATGAAGAAAGTGGATGATGATGATGATGATCTCTCAATTTCTTGGCACACTTCTTGAAATCTTGATGATTGAAATGAAAATTATCTTCTTCCCTTCTTCTTTTCTTTGAACCGAGAGAGAGATGAATATGTTTGGCAATTTTGGATAGAAATGATCAAGGAAGAGCTAGAGATGATATTATGTGATATATCATCTTGATTTTTGTGAAATTTGCCAAATTGCTAATCAATCCTTGAAGTCTTTAAGTTATGCAATACGGTATATAAAGTTTTGAGAAATGATCAATCATGTCCCTAAAAGATTATGCAATTAAGTCCCTGGAGTTATAGAAATTATTTAACTAGGGACGATTTGGTAATTTAAAACAATCTCGGTATTAATTTCATGCATGAAAATATTTTCCGTGTCATGAAATAATATTTTCAATGTTATGAAATCAAATAATTGATATAAATTATGTTTCATGAATTTTATAAAAATGTGAATGCCACGTAAGACTATATTATAAATTAAAGAAATAGAATAAACCTACGCTCAAAACGCACACGTGGCGTGCTTACCTGTTCATCCGGAAACCGGGGCGTTACATTCTTCCTTCTATATGCATCTCTCTTCTTTCTCATCTCATTCAGTCTCCTTCTCATGGCAACCTTAGTCCTATCTCTGGGAACATGGATATGATCCTCTGAAGACCCC
This sequence comes from Lantana camara, assembly GCA_037501455.1. NCBI lineage: Eukaryota > Viridiplantae > Streptophyta > Magnoliopsida > Lamiales > Verbenaceae > Lantana > Lantana camara. The sequence goes on along the minus strand of CM074857.1, from coordinate 91,049,181 downwards.
TCAACATCATTATACCAATCAGAAGGTGTATCAGATTGGCTATCTGCATCACTTGCCTCTTCAACCTCTGGTTCACTATCCACCCAATCCTCATCACTAGAATGCCCTCTGGAATCCTCTGGATCAGGGTTTGTATATGATCCTTCTCCTATTGGTCGCTTGCCTTTATCTGCTATACACTCTCGAAACTCCTCCATCATTTCTAGGCATGGTTCCAGGTCACTCAAATCATCATAGTGATCTGCATCTTCTTCATCAGCCTCATTACCTTTATGCTCACCAATTGGAAGACCATCATCTTCAGTGGCATGTACTTGTTCAGAGACTTGGACATTACCACCACCATTATCATCTACAGGGTCTTGCCCATTATCAGTATCATCATCATCAAAAGTGAACTCATACTCTTTAAACGGGTCTACTTGATCCTTAGGATCAGGAGAAACATGCTGATTTGGTGTTTGAATTTCCTCCTGTGTAACACCTTCTTGAGGCTGACTTTCATGCTCTTCATTTGCACGCTCTACATGCTCTTCAAATATAGGCTCCTCATGGTCTTCAACTGCAGGCTCTCCATTTTCTCTGAGAAGGAAAACCGGTGCACCCTGGTCACGTGCCATTACCTCAGAAGTAATATCCTTTCCATCTTTGTCAAGCGCACACATTGGACCCCTTTCACTGAGTATACAGTCATTTCTTTTTTATTCTGATGTTCATTTTGCATATGGACTATGGACCAGTCCCCATCAACCCTTCTCAGCCCATTGTTCAAATTATAGCCTGGTTCCAAATAGAAGAACTCCACTGCAGTCCCAACACCTCCACATCTCTGATAAAAATTTCTTAGTTCGTGCTCAGAAAAAAAAAGTCCAAGTTGATCGCTGGGCTTCTATATCTTCTGCCACCTAAGTACCTTACATCCCGATTAGGAATAGAGAGAAAATTACCCCCTATCCACAACATTATAAAATGCTCGTGACTGTAAAGTTAAGCAAAAAGACATGGAAAAATTAGAAGATATTCACACTTCCATGTTTCAAATAAGAAAACATAGGTTGTTGTAAATTTTAGAAAATAAATTTCACGATACGAAATTCAGTGAATCTAGTAAAAACCCCATCCACTCAAGAATGAAAATGAGGCCACAGTGCAGAGAGACATGCTTACACTTGCGTCATCGTTGCTGCTCTGCTTTACACTCGCGAAAAGCGTCGGCACCTTGGCTGAGAACAAACAACACTGGAATGGGAACGTACTAGGCTGCACTAGGGCGATGCGCTCCAATTACGGTCATCTTGGGGTGGATTTTTTTCCATGGAAAACTAGGGTTTGTAAATGGGGGGAAAATTGGCTCCAAGAAAGGTTCTGTGTAATTGTGATTACAATTTTTTGTTTTGAATAACCCATTCTAAGAGAAGAAAGGATATAATAGACAAATCACGCCCTTTAGTTGACCAGGCGGAGAAAAGGGGCGGTGGGCAAAAGAAAAATTCCACAGGGTTTTGCCGCATATAGCTCCAAAGATATATGTCAAAATTCAAAAATCTTCCAACAATTCCAAACTTACTTTTGCAATAGTTGCGGCCTCGTATGCCTTTATGCTATGTTTTGAAACCCGGACAGGACGTCGAACCGGGAAGGCTTACTGGCTACTGGTTTTACTGGTTCGACCGGTTGGACCACCGGTCAGATCGGTATGACGTCATAATTAAATAATATTTATATAATATTATATATACTATATAATATTATAAATATGAATTAAAAATAATTAAATAAACTAAATTATATAAAAGAAATTATAATTTTAATTACTTTCAGTTTTTTATTAATTTTTAAATAACATCTCTAATAATAAAATTATAAATTATAAATCTACAAATATAATAAAATATCTAACTAAATTGAAAAATAATCAACATCTAACAAATTAATAATATAAATAAAAAATAAATTCAACAATATCATACTTTTATTATAGAGTCATAAATAAAAAGAATATCACCCATAATTTATATTTATATAAATATATATTATAAAAAGCAAAATAAATATTAAACATTAGTTTCTTGTTTTGTTAAATGAATATGATCTTTGGCAAAACGGTTATATATATATATTTTACTTTGAAATTAAGATTGCAACAATTGAATCAGCGGACATGGTTGTAGTACCCTCCTTATATCCCCAGGGTCTGGGGTTCAATTCCTGCAGGTACCAAAAGATAATATTAATTTTTGAAAAAAAAAAAGAAAAAAAAAAGAAAAATCCGGGTCATCCGGCTCGCTAACCGGTTCGGTCCGGTTATTTAACCGATTTTCGACCGATTTTTAGCGGGCCAAACTGGTCCGCCCGACAACTGGTTTTGAGGGGTCAACCGGACCGGAATAGCGGTCGGTCACCGGTCGAACCGGTCCGACCGGCCGGGACGGTCCGGGTTTCAAAACATAGACTTTAACAAATGAGATATTAGATATACTACAAATTCCAAAATGAAGAAGTTGATCGATTCAAGCCAAAGACTAGTTCATGCAAACAGTCAATTACAAGTCACATCATGATCACATAGATAATTTAACACTGACATCTTAGAACCTGATTACAAAGAATTGCAGATTATCAGAGACATATATAGGAGCTTTCCGACATTAGATTTCTCCATCTGGAGAAGATTTCCTGTTCCTGCCCAACATCAAAGACTCATCGCCTTAGAAAACTGCTTTAATTTCCATATAAACAAGTACTTATAATGTATACGCCATCAAAATTACACATACTTCCCCTACAACTTTATGGTTATTCACTGCTCACGCATAACATGAAGCGCTTTCTCAAGGTGTCATTAACAATTTACTAAACTATTGATGCTCCTAATCACTACACTGTCTAAAAACTAAATATAATATTCTAACTTTCTTGTGAACTTCCCGAATCTTGCATGTATGGACAACATGACCCGGCCCCGGGCTTTGTTCGTTACGTAAACTTCTCATGAGGGTTGAGAGATTTAGAAAATTTCCCTGAAGCACCTCGAAACGCTTGCTATGATTGATAAGAATTTACGGTTAAAACATAAACTTCCCCGAAGTACTTTAAAATGCTTGCTATTATAGACATGTTTCTAAAGTGAAAACATTCATCAATAAGTGTCAAGTGAAAATAAATTGTTCATAAATATTTAGAGATGACCTTCTCAAAATTTATGGATCCAAATGTAACATAAAGTAAAAATATTTAATAGAGGGACTTTTTGTAATTTCTCAAACCTTATATAAGGTTTGTGTAATTAGGCTGACCTCATGGGGTATATGTCAATGTAATTATCCCTGAAACTTTAAATTTTGATTATACTTCGATGATGAAACCAAGAACGGAAGTTTGTGTACGCCCGTGTGTTAGAGAGATAGATAGATAGACGGAGGGCTTACACAAGTCATATGACCTCATGGCATCTAAGTGTAATTATCCCTAAACTTTTTAAATTTTGATCATACTTCGATGATGAAACCAAGAAAGGAAGTGTGTATGTGTGTGTTAGAGAGATAGATAAAGAGAGGGATTACACAAGTAAGTCATATGAGCCCATCCATCAAGTGCATATTCTGGAACTTCAACGATTTCGACATTCTTGCACTAATTTTCTCATTCAACTCCTTGAGCACGACCATCTCTTGAGCCAATTCAAGTTCGATGCGCCTAATCTCACACTTAACTCTTTCCACTTCAACTCTGCACAACAATAGTTGCTTCTTCTTAGTATCAACACTTTCAATATGCCTATTCTTCTCATTCACAAGCCTCTTCCCATCCTCACTTAACCTAATAGCATCTCTAATTTCATCAAGTCGGTTGCGCAACCACCCCACATTGAACTTCATACTTTCTGCATCTCTAACCGCAGCGTACCAAAGTACCCATATCAACATCCTTCAACTGCTTCTTTTGCAAATCTTGCACCGCCTTACATACCCCGAGCGAAACAAGATTCCTCATACAACCCGACTCTAAAGAACAACCCTTTGTAATATCACCGTGTTTCCTATTTATTGCCTTAAGTGTATCAATAAGATTTTTGTTCACGCCTGATAATCTTTCTGTTTGAGCTCCTCCCATTTAATGCAGAGCATTTGCCATATGTTTGAATGTATGATCATTACTTGCTTGAGCCAGGATTTGCTCTTGTGGGGTTGTTAATGGTGTTGAGTAAAGAGGATTAGCGTTGCTTGTTCCTATTTCTTGATAGGCTGCAAAGGTATCATTATTGACTCGATTAGAAGATCTATTGTAACTAAAAGAAAGAAATAAATAATTATGTAACTAGTACGTGTGATCAAAAGGGGGGTATTTGTAATTTCAGGGGGAAGTTTATGAGTATTTTTAATTTCAGGGGGAAGTTTATGTAATCATAAATTAGGGGTAATAACAATTTTCCCAATCCCAAATAGATGTGCACTTTACCCCCAAGTCCCCAAACTTTTTTTTTTTTTGGTCCAGACCAAACTTGATGTTTTGGTACGAGTAATACATAATCTTTTATATTCTTTATTAAATACCTCCTTTGGCCGGAAAAAATTGTCCGAAATGTTTATAGGAAGTGTTTGCAAATAAATTTTAAATATTATGTACTATTTACACTAGAATATAAAGGTTGGAGGTAAAATGCAAACAACCCAAAAGTCGAGGATTGACTTAAGATAAACTTCTAAGGTTATAAATTTAAAATAACATCAATCTCAACAAGATAATTAAAGAAACATACTAATTACTTAAATATAATACATAAAAATCCTAATACCAATATTTGATTTTTTATGAATAAATGTTTGGCATTTTTGTATTTTAATTCTAGTAGTAATTTATATTGAGATCATATTTTATTGGGCAAATTACATCCAACTACCCTGAGGTTTGCCCTAATTACGAATCAGTCCCTCTTTTTTCATTTATTACATATCAACCCCTAAAAACACTGTTTCAATTACATTTTAACCCCTAAAGAGGGACTGATTTGTAATTGAAACAGTGTTTTTAGGGATTGATATGTAATAAATGAAAAAAGAGGGACTGATTCGTAATTAGGGCAAACCTCAGGGTAATTGGATGTAATTTTTCCTATTTTATTGGATATGTTTTTTTTTTTAGATATATTTCATTTTAGTTGTGGGCTATTTTTACTTTTTCCTACTCCAACCTTCGCGTTTTGGTATAAATAGTACATAATCTTTAATGTTCCTTTTCAAATACTCAGTTCAAGATTTGTTTTCAAACACCCCTCAAATGAATATCGCTGGAAATATTCGGAGGAGTATTTAAAAATAAAATTCAAGTGTCGTGTACTAATTACACCAAAACAAGAAGTTGGAGGTAAAGTGTAAATGTCCCATGGAAAAAAGAAAACCCTATTACCCCTATAAATTATAGGCGGTTTTGTTATCTAATGAGACTATCTAAGAGCTTTAATAATATTAGACTTTAGAAGCTTACTTGAACAAAAAAAAAAAAAAGCTTACAAGGCTGGGGCATCAGTCCGGCTTCCGTCTGCGGCTTAGGAGGAGGCGCGTGGGCTCTATAGGTGCAGATTTGAGTTTCTGAGGATTCACCGCCGGCAGTTGCGGCGGCGGAAATTTCGGGAGGCAAACCGGGTGGCACGTCGGGTTTCCCGGCCAAAGCATCTGAGGAAAGATTAAAAATCTCCATCTTTACCATTTTTGTTAGAGAAACTTGTTTCAAGTTGAAGACAAACAGATTGGGTAGAAGACAGATTGTATAATCTTGAAGATATCGTTGGATCACAGAGTGACGGTGTAGTGCGCGTTAATTGAATTTTGCAGAAGCCACATGGTGAAAGAAGAAGGGCTTTGGGAATTGCAGAAACATGCATGCTCGGGTTTTCCTCCGTAAATTACAATTTTTTTTGGAAAAAATACAAAATCGGGTCATGAAGCGACCCCCACTAGCAATTTTAGGACACAAATTACTCCGACGACAAAACTGTCCAATAACTTCCAAAATGTGTCAATTTCAGGACAAAAGTCACCGGAGATAGCTGACGTGTCGCCGGAGTGCTGATGTGGACGTATACATTTTAGACGTGGCATATGACTAGGCGCCACGTCAGCTATTTCAGCGGCCTTTGACCTGAAATTGATACATTTGGGGAGTTATTGGACACTTTTGTCGCCAGAGTAATTTGTGTCCTAAAATTGCTAGTGGGGGGTCACTTCATGTCACGATTTTGTAAAGTTCAAAACCCTTATCCACTTAAACAAATATTCTTAAAGTTCATAAATCATCCCCACTTTGAGCATCCTCTTGCTATGAATGTCAAACACCTCATTGCTTTGCCAAAAATTCCTCTTCAAGAAACAGTAGGCATAATTTATCACAATCCTTTTGCCAATATTGGTCCCCCCTCTCCTCCACCACCTCATGTTCCCCCACCAAGTGCACCACCCCACACCGCCGTGCCCTGCTAAATCCTCCATCTTCATCCTCGCCATATTCTTTCTCTCTTCACCATTTCCATCCCCACTATCATTGCCACAAAATTGATCATCCTCACTCGATTCGTCCCGGTACTCCTCTCCAATGAACTCCCTAACTCTCTCGACCAATAAATCTTCGAAGGGCTCATGTTCGTCGCGTGCATCTGTGTATCCATAAGGCATGACACACCTAAGCACTTGGATGTTCCTAAGTTTAACTTTGCGGATGAGGAACCTCTCTCGTACTGGTACCTTGCTAACTGGCAATGACTCAACCGAGACAAAGATCAAAACCGAGTGGAGCGCGGGGAAGTTCGCCGTGTAATGTTGCACCCTAGAGCGAAGGGCACCACATCCCCCACACCATAGCCCGACACGTGTAACGAAATGGAAACTCCGCACACGTACCAAGCCATGGCGAACGGAAGACAAACAAAACACACCCCTAGGCGAGGCGGTCTAGACCCTAATACAGAGTGCGCAATAAAATAAAATCAAAGGTTGAAGCAACAGGATCAACAAATACATTCATGCGAGATATCAAATAGAAATAGGTGACGGGTTCAACTAGCATAGATACCTAATCCCGTAAATCAATTATAAAACATAAATACACAACGTGTTCATTCTATTCCTAGAAGCCTGTCCCGAATTATATCAGATCAATAAGATAAATCAAATACATAATCATGAGCTTATACATATTTAAAATTCCAATGCATAATGATAAAGATGCAGAATGCAAAAAGACTCGAACAACTTGACTCAAAGGACCCAAAAGAAGACTGCCGCCTAGCTCGACCCGAACCCTGCACCTGCAACTAAAGGGGGAAAAGGAGAGGGGTCAGTCTACAATTCGACTGAGTGAGGGGGCTAAACACACACACCCATGATACATAAATATAGAGCATAGCACGTATTAAACAAAAGACTATGAACCGGGAATAGGGTTTTGCACACCAAAATCCATTTTTAAAACAAACGTAAACATACCAAATCAAAAGCATAGCGTATCTTTAACTTAAAAGTCCTATCCCGTTTCATAATCAACATAACGTATAAAAGCACGGTGAGTACGAGCAGAAATCCCATCCCGGGCTCCTTAAAACATACATTACACATTAAAACAAAAGTAACATTAAAGAACAAACCTCCTTCTCCGGCGATGGAAGGGTTGCGCGACCCTAACCATCCATTACATTATGTATGGGTCATGAGTGTCATGACACTCACACCCGAGGATTCCATCCCCTACCAAACCTCCTGGTGAGTTCAGGGGTAATCCTATCAGAGTGGAGACTACGCCCAGGCTTAACCCGATGGCCCGCTGCCGACGGGTTAAGCCTGGCTCGCAGGCTCCGGGGCCCAACAGTACCATTACATTAAATTCTCGCTCATTACGAATCAAACATTACAAAACTTACGTACCTTATCGAAGCATACCTTACCTTGCAACTTAGCATATGCCATAGACGTACCTCCCTGTGTCATCCTAATCGTAGCTAGCATGAAGACAAACGGTTTGGAGCATAGCCTCGTTGCAAAACATTTTCAAGCTTACGTATGCTTGTACATATAATTCAAAACATTTAATCGTATGACAAAGTCATAACCATATCATATATACACATATCTATTATATAAATATAATAGTATAATCGTATGCGGGCTTGAAAATGAACATATAGGGTTGTAGGTCGCATTAACTATAACAAACCTAAAACCTCACGTTGACAAACAAACCGACCGAACAACCCAAAGCACCCCACGAGCAACTCCCTTCGAACAATCTAAACACAAGAAACAAGGCTAAGACTCCATATGAACCATAAAAACGCTCAGCAAATGCATATGGATGCATATTATGCAATGTACGTCATATAAGTTCACACTTCGGCATATCGAAGCAAATATCGAAATATCACATAAATATTTCAAGAATCAAACTCATAACATATCAAATAAGCTCGTATCATATCATATAATAGCATACCATATGCATTCATAAGGATAAAGATCATATATGCAAGATCAAATTATATAAAACTAATTCAAGTAATTCATTAATTAAAATGTATAATATTTAATATATTATATATATAAATACACATGCAGGAAAAAGCTTATAATATATATATATACACACACATAGCAGCACATTACAACAATTCATGCATGCAAAAATTAATATGTATATTATATATATACACGCACTAGAGAAATCACGCACACACTCACAAGCACACATGCACTATATATATAAATACATAGCATGCATTCAAAACTTACAAGAATATTAAATGCATAGTACATGTCATATATATATGCATAATATATATACATATATACAGCCTGCAAGCTCACGTAAAGAAGGAATATACATGGGAAAAATAACAAGAGCAGCAGTTAGAGTATGCAACAGGCGCAGAGCTGCACGGCCGCGACCTCAAAATAACACAAACATGGCGCGGCCGCGACGCCAACTCACAAAAAGCTATTGTCATAGCTGCGCGGCCGCGACACAAAATCAGCTAGGAAGCTGCGCGGCCGCGACACGAACCCAGAAACGCAATTGAGTAGCAGAAAATAAATGCAGCAACAGCAGCCCCTGTTTTTCTTCTCAAAATAACGCATCCATAGCAGCAGCTCCAGGCAACGAAAGCAGCAGCAAACGTGACAATTAAACGCAGCAAAGGCAACATGCAACAGCAGCAAGGTAGCAGGAAATGGAGGTAAGAATGACAGCAATATCACGCAGCAAGAATCAACATGAAAAGAGCTCACAAACATGCTTCAACCTCCCCTAATTCAGTCACGTTTCATGCCACAAAATGGTGGAAAATTCATACAATCATGCTCCATGAAAAGGAAGGAAAGAATTCAGATATGGAAACTCAAAGGAGCAAGAATCATGCATTAAAATTCACAAAAACCGAACTTAAGGCCATGAATTAAAGAATTCAAGCTAAAACCTAACTATTCATTCTCTTCATCAAAGCATACTCAAATCTCCATGGAAATCAGCAAATAAACACTTAAAAGAAAGAGGAGAGGATAGAGAATAAAACTATGGACTTACCTTTCGAATTTGAGGCGAAATGATGGGGTATTGATCTTGAAAAGGCAAGATGAACTGTGCAGATTTCTTTTCCTCCTTTCTCTCTCGTTCAGCTGCTTCTCTGTCTCTCTCCAGGTCTGATTTCGAAGTGAAGGAGTAAGGGATGGTTAAAGGGTTTAACTAGGGTTAATTTGGCTCAAGAATCAAGTGATTTGGTTAAGAAATGAATTAGTTATGACCAAAATACTCCAAGGTGGCGAATCTGCTCCTACAGCTCGTTTCGGACAAATTTTGGAGGCCCAAACGGGCTTAGAAAAATACAAGGCTAGGTTCTTTAGCTCCCATTCTTCGTTACGAGTCCAGCGCCACTTCCGGAATTCGAATCCGAATTCCCGATCTCAAGTTACGATCTCCGGAACCCAAGGTGCACTAAAACTAGTTAGACCCTCGAATCCCCAAAATAAAATATGGTGCGTTACCATATCAAACAAGTCCAAAAAATTAAAACGAGCACATAAACGAATTCATAACACGTATAATTCATGCATATCAAATTTTCACGAAATTTCGAAACAAATTGAAACTCAAACGAATTAAAAACAAGTTCAAAAGCTTAAAAACGTTTAAATATACAATTATATATTTTAACAAATAATTAAATAAATTTAAAATAATTCAAGAATAATAAATAAACATTAAAATAAACATACAATTACATAAATAAATAATTTAAATGTGCATTTAGCTCTCTCGTAAGTGCGTACCTGTACGGCCGAAAAACCGGGGTGTCACATGTAATGTCGAAAAACAGGTGGATTCCTTTTTTATTTCAGTTCTTGTGGAGATTTTTTACTTGTATGAACCTTTTAACCTTGGATGATTGATTTGGATTTGATTTTATGAATATGAGTTATTCTAAGTATGATCCTTCTAGCTCTTTGGTTGATTTGGGGAATATGAGTAGCTAATTTCTTAGGCAAAGGGGGGTAATGAACTGTGTAGGATAAGTGTTTGATGAAATACCTAGGTGGAATTCTTGATCTTATGTTTGTGAAATTGAGTTGTTTGCATATTTGAGCTTGATCACCTTAGATATGACCTTAGGTTTACATTCTAATTGAGAAATTGGATGTAATCTTGGTTGATTGATCTAATTATTGAGCTAATGATCATGAGAGCGGCGTTAGACTTAATTAGGTACACGTACTTGACTTCGAGAGGAGCTTGTGTATACACTAGTGATTAGAATTGTGAGATCCTGTTTCACCAAAGCATTAACTGAACATGAACCTTGCATGATCATTACTCCCTCTTACCCTTTATTTACTCTTGCTTTTAGTTACCTACGTGTTTCTATGTGTTACTTGTTACTCTTACTCTTAGTGTCTTTTACTTCAGTTTTATTAAGTGAGTTAGTTATACTTTCTTCCATTTCTTTACTTTGTCTATAGATTAACGAATACACGCGGCAATTGACTTGAGATTCCTTTCCAATTTGACACCTTCCCAGGCCTTGTTCTGCCCGGATGAGGTTTAACGAAGATTGGAGGCCTCACAAGCCGGAATCGAGAGTGTGTTAGGTTTAGATTTAGAAATCACAACAATTATGCCTACAGTTTTGTGAAGAGGAATTTTTGGCAAAGCAATGAGGTGTTTGACATTCCTAGTAAGAGGATGCTCAAAGTAGGGATGATTTATGAACTTTAAGAATATTTGTTTAAGTGGATAAGGGAAAATTACAAAATCGGGGACATAAAGTGACCCCCCACTAGCAATTTTAGGACAAATATTACTCTAGCGACAAAAGTGTCCAATAACTCCCAAAATGTGTCAATTTCAGGTCAAAGGCCGCTGAGATAGATGACGTGGCGCCTAGTCATATGTCACGTGTAAAATGTATACGTCCACATCAGCACTCCGGCGACCTTTGTCCTGAAATTGACACATTTTGGGAGTTACTGGACAGTTTTGTCGCCGGAGTAATTTGTGTCCTAAAATTGCTAATGGGGGTCACTTCATGTCCCGATTTTGTATTTTTCCCATTTTTTTCTTCCATAAATTATAAATTTTACAATTAAAAGTTTACAAACAGACTAAGTTTAGGGTTTTGGATTACGTATTTCGTCTCTTATTTCACTTATATATATGTGTTGGTATATAAATTGACGGTTGAAATTAAAATAAAAAAAAAATTAATATAATATGAAAAAAAAATTAAAAGTGAGAAATAATTGTAATATGAAAAAAAAAATTAATGTTTTTTAAACTCAATTATTCATTAATACACTTAATTGGTATTGATAATGGTAAAAATAAACTAAGGAACCCGTTAGGACATCTAAAGAATACCTTCGAACATCATATATCTCCTTGGACTTCATACACCTAAAAATTGGCTAAGGCATCCGTTCGGCAATAAGCGCTCGGCCTATGAGTGCTCGGCCTATGCGTGCTCGGCCATTGAGTGCTCGGAACACGCCCAACGTCTTTGTGCACAACGGTTACCCCCACTCCCCAATCACTCCACGATTCAAGTACGTGGTCCGCAATATCCGCGCCCACTAAGTCAAAACGGACTCGGTGTTGACTCAGAACAATGGTATAAATACTGTTTCCCTCACCGGAATCAGGACACACACTAAAACATACAAAAACTCGGTCAAAATTTCTATTCATCGCTTTCCATCCAAAACAATCTAATTGGTAAAAGAACCCAACTTAATTGATTCGTTGGAGATTCGAAGCCGATTACACTCTTCCAAAGGCGATCAATTTCAGGTGTTATCACATACAAATGATGAAAAAAAAGTGAAATATAATTTTAAAACAGAATGTCCAAATAAAGCCGTCAGAATAAGGAGTCAATTATGTTAAAATTAGATAGAACATTTTATCTATACTACATCATATAAAAAGGGGTATTGGACCTAAATTTATTTAATTTTGGCTAAATACAGAAATTTTATAGTTTAAAACTTTTCAGTATAAAATTATATTTAATAACTCAAAGTGTTTAACTATTATTTATTTTTATTTTTTTTTATAACAACCGACACGAGCTAAATTGGTTACTTTAACCATTCTCCTGCAAAGCGAGGTCTTCGGGCGGATGATCCCACACCTTCTTATCAACAAGCAATCCTTGGCCAAGCTTGGCAATAGCAGCCTCAAGCCCATTCCCATCTCTCCTGATGTGCCCTAAACTGCAAATCCATGGCTTGTGCAGGAGATTTCGGCAGTCCTTCACCACCTCTCTCAACGGATAGTCATCTATGTCCGCTTTCTGAACAAGATTTAACTGCTTACATTATTTTGCTCAATTTCTTATCGATCATCGTGTGAATCGTAGGTCATGTAATCAACTGTAATGTTTACTTTATATGATCTAATAATTTTAGTAATTAAATTTTTAGTTATTAGTTTTAAGATATACTTTTATTTTATAAATTTTAGAAATTCTTTCCATTTTAATTTAAGTAATCAAATTAAAATATCATTAACTGATAAATTAATATCACGGAATTTTAAATATCACCCAATTTTGTTTTTATTTTTATCTCTTTTAAAAATAAAAAAAAAAGTATTTAGGTTAAACTTTTGCACCCCAACGTTTGAGGTCATTTTCACTTTAGTACCCAATCTTTAAATTTTAAGGATTCCATGCCTAACATTTCATTTTTGTTCACTTTGAAGCCCAATTTCAAAATCCAGTGGAATCTTCCGACGAAAGTGTTACACGTGACTCTCTCGTGGGTTTCTTAAAGGCATTTTCGTCCTTTTAATTGCCTTCCCGCAAACCCTTACTTGACTGTTATTCTTATTTAATTCCCAACCCCTCTTATGTCATTGTCTTCACTGTAAATTTAGGGTTTCAGCCATGGAAGGCAATTGCTACTGCGGAAGACCTCTTGTGAGGAGAACTTCATGGACTGACCTCATTCCAGGAAGGAGATACATGTCTTATGATAGATTCCGGGTATTTCATTATCCATCCTTATGTTGTTTTGCAGTTCTCCTTTCTCCTCCATTAATTGTTTTCCCCCTTTTCTTGGAATAGCAATCTGGAGGTTGCAATGAATTTGTTTGGGCAAATCGCTCAATGTGTGAAAGATCTCGATAGATTATCCCTGAGCTCTTGAGGAAGATTAACAAATTAGAGCTTGATGCTGAACAAAGAGGCAACAAAGAGAAATGGTTGTGGTGTGCTTTGATAGGCTCATGGGTGTTTATGTACTTATTCATTTGAATGTTGTTGTAGGATTAATCTGTAACTTTGTGGTTTGTGTATTCAGTTTGTAATGGTCTTTGTGTAATTTTTTTTTTTAATGAAATGAAGTTATCCTTGTTCTAATTGCCTTTGTTTCACTGTGTACAGTTAATTTCTAACATACATTGTCAACCTGAACAAATAAAATACAAACATACTGTTTCAAATTGAAAAAATAACACAAACCTTTCATATATTAGACAATGAAGCTCCCAAAACAGTGTCAATGCACAAACATATAGTTTCAACCTTAATAGGTTGCAAAATCAAGTCCTACATATATCCAAGAACAACATTCAAAGCCACTAAATCATTCATAAACTTGTACATCAATCATCTAAACCATAGTCAGCAACTATACGATTAATTAGTTCATCTACAATATGAATTTCTCCCTATTTTGAGCTTGATTTGTTGTCTCATTTGATGGTGGAGGTTGTGAGGTACTTTCTTGGTCATTGTTCTTCCTCATCCGTGGTACCAACTTCTTTCTTGGCTTTAGTTGGGATGGTTGCTTAGGCCCTATGGTTGGTTTCTGAGTTCCAAAATCATCATTCCTTGCTGCAAGTTTTGAAGCAACACTTCTTGTACTTCTTCTTGGAATTGTTACAGTAGATTATGGAGTAGGCTCATTGATAGAAGTTCTCATCCTTATCTTCATCTACAATATGAATTTCTCCCTATTTTGAGCTTGATTTGTTGTCTCATTTGATGGTGGAGGCTGTGAAGTACTTTCTTGGTCATTGTTCTTCCTCATCCGTGGTACCAACTTCTTTCTTGGCTTTGGTTGGGATGGTTGCTTAGGCCCTATGGTTGGTTTCTGAGTTCCAAAATCATCATTCCTTGCTGCAAGTTTTGAAGCAACACTTCTTGTACTTCTTCTTGGAATTGTTACAGTAGATTGTGGAGTAGGCTCATTGATAGAAGTTCCCATCCTTATCTCTTCCTTTTTTTTGCCACTTGAAAAAGGTCAAATATTTGATGATACACAAAAAATGTTTATGATATTTTGCAATTGAAATGATCTTACAGTTTTGGGTCTTTGAGTTATATTTTTTGGTGGTGGTACTTCATGATGCTCCTCTGGAATTTGATTCTTTAGATTACTAGGACAGCTCCGCTTGTTGTGGCCTTGTTTCCCACTCACTCTACAGTCCATGACAAGTCCTTGTCTGTCCAATTTGCCACTTGTTGAGCCAATACCTAAAATGTTCACTCTCTTTTTTCTTTTCAGTTCTTCCAACTCATCAAGTTTTTTTTTTTTTTTTTTTTTTTTTTTCTTTCTGTCATGCTTTTTTGGTCTTCCTGACAAGAGTTCTTTAATTGGTGGCTTGAGTCCTTGCCTTTCAGAATGTGGCCACTCATCTGGACCTTTAAGAGGCTCCATAAAATTGTTGTACACTTGCAGAAATGTCCTCTTTTGGTAGCACAAATCAACATACTCCTCAGGTGTGTGGTTCATGAAATAAATGACACTTCTTACCATGAGCACAAGGTAAACCTATAAGTTGCCATTTTCTGCAACGACAGGTTTTATCACCCAAATTTACAATAAATCTGTCACCATATCTTCCATGAATCTCAAACAAATCCTGACCATTCCAGTTAGGGTCGAACTCCATGTTATCCTTCTCCATCTCATCTAAAAGTTTTTGCACATTAGGACACAAAGCTCCACAAGCTGTCTTCATTTCATCTCTCTTTACATAAATTTTTTTCATCAGGGTCATTCTTATCTTCTCCAACATGTCAATTATGTGCATTCACCTAGCCTCCAATATCAAAGCATTGAATCCCTCACACATATTGTTCAACAAGACATCACATTTAGTATTGGTCCTAAAGTAACTCTTTGACCAGTGTGTTGCAGGTCTTTTGGCTAACCATTGAAAGGCTTCCAAGTCTCTTTCTCTTAACTCCTTGAATACATTCTCTAAATCCACAATTCTAGTGGACTTTGCAGCATTCCATAACAACAGTTTCAAAGTCAGGCCCGTATGAACTTGTTTAAAATTGTTATACAAGCGATTCACATAAAACCTATGATCACAATTAGCAATAAAGTCTCGATAGCATCTATCAATCCTTTTTGTTTATTAGACATGAAAGTGAATTTGTCTGTGTCTTTAGGTATGCCCAAGTCAGCATTTAACAACTCACCATGTCCAGGAACTTTTCCTCTCTTTTTCAACCACAACATAAGCAAACGGATATATACAATTATTAGGATCAATCCCCACAACACACGGCAAAATACCACCACAATGGTTTTTAAGTGACAACCATCTAAAAAGATCATAGGCCTGCACATATAAAACCCCTTCTTTAATGTATCCCAAGAAACATAGAATCTTTTAATCCTTCAACTTCTTTTGTTTTGATCTTAACTGTTGAACCAGGATCAGCCCTCATTATTTCAGCAGCATATCTCCAAATCAATTCATATTGCTTGATAGAAGTACCAATTGACTCTAATGCAACCTTATGCTTAGCCCAATACGTCTGATATCTTGTAAAAGATATTTTATGATTATCTTTAGCCACTGACAGCATTGATTCCACAAGCCATTTAAGGTTTGTTTTCAACATGTTGTTGTACTTTTCAGGAATCCACTTAGAATTAGTAGTAGTCACTCTTTGAGACCTAGGACACTAATGCTTAGATTCTAATGTTTTCACAACAAATGTGTCCTCACCACCCTTATGTGAACCATAAATTTTCCATGGACACTTCTTATGTTTACATTTTGCTGCCACCTTTTTGGAAGTGTTTTTAGTGAATCTAATATCACTTACATTAATTATAAAGTGTTGTCTCATAGTCTTTCTAAATATATTTACATCTTTGAACTCTAGGCCCAAATCAAACACTAGATTAGCCATGTTAGTTTTTTCATTAAAAATCTTCCTACCATTGTGTTGCATTTATTTAGATGAAGGTTCTGCTATAGCAGGTTGTTGGAAAAGTTCACTCTTCTGTAAACCCCCCATATGGATATTTTTTTCAGCCTCATTTATATCTACATCAACATCATCATGGTCACTATCTACAAGTACATCACTATGGCCACTGTCTTCACCTAAGGACTGACCGCCATCACTCCCACCAGTGTCAACATTGTCCCAAGAAACACCCAATTGCTCTATCTCATCTATGTTTATCTCAACATTCTTCCCATCACATTTACTCCCTCAACAAAATGCTCATCCCCATCATCTCTAATACCAAAACTATCTCTAATTGTCTCCCCATCCCCACCATGCTCATCTCCATTATGTATAATATCAGCACTCTCTCTGATTATGTCCTCATCCTTAACACGCTCATCTATTCCTTCCACAACCTTCCTCTTCCCCTTATCTTTATCCACAACTGCCACTAAGTCCTCTACATTTTCTTCTTCTTCAATTTTCTCATCTTCCCTAACAAAAACCATCCCACAATTGATATCATATCTGGATTCAACAAAAATCCCCACAGCCTTCTCTTCATCTAAGTAACTTGCTAGTCTCAACGCATCATTATCATCTTGCATTAAAGACACAACCGAACAGTCGTTACTACTACACATACTATAGAAAAAAAAAGGCACAACTGGTGTTTATGTCATCCTCTTTGGTCATGGTAGTTATCTCAAGCATACTAAGTTTATCCACAACTGGTATCTATATCAGCCTCTTTGGTCATGGTAGTTATCTCAAGCATGCTAATTTTATCCACATCATAGTAATCAAAATGATTCAATGTTCCACCCACATAAATCCTACCACCCAGGTTACAAAATCGACCACCATGATGCATTCTTATAGTAAATCTATCACTATTTTTTCCTGCAATCATCAACAACAATAGGCAAAAAAACATGCAAAATCAGATAAAAATCTAGAAAACAAACCATAAAATTAAAAAATGAGACACATGGGAAACAATAATGGACCACATGACAGAATAATGAGAGACAACAAAACACATGGACCACAAACATTCGCAAGAAGGACCACATGCCAACTTATTCAAAAAAACTAACTCCAAAACCCTAAGTCCACCATTTTCGAATAACTATGAAAAGAAATCAGTTTAAAATACTCACCATAGTAAGGCACGCTCCTTCCATAAGGAATTACATCTTCGTCAACACGTTTCTTCCACCCAATTGTCGATGATTTCCCTCAAAAAAAGAAAAAAAGGTTTGGGCCCTTTTATGCGATGAATCTGACTTTTGATTTTCAAAAGTTGATGCTTAAGGGTTTGCAGGAAGACAATTAAAAGGACAAAAATGTCCTTAAGAAACCAATGTGAGAGTCACGTGTAACGCTTTTGCAGGAAGATTCCGCCGGATTTTGAAATTAGGCACCAAAGTGAACAAAAATGAAAGGTTAGGCATGAAATCCTTAAAATTTAAAGGTTGGGTACTAAAGTGCAAATGATCCCAAATGTTGGGGTGCGCCAAAAGTTTAACCCATTTTATTTTTATCTTCAAACCAAAGGAAAATGACAATAAAAAATAATTTTTTTATAAAGGAATAGATTTTCAAAAAACATCATCTGCAAAAGACGTTAGAGGAAATATTTGGAGAGAGAATGAGGTAGAGAAAAATAAGGAGAGAAAAAGTATAAAGAAAGAAGAACAGAAAAATTACCTGCATTGGTTGGGGAACAAATTTCGAGAAAACAACAAAGGAAATATTTGGAGAGAGAAATGAGGAGAGAGAGAGTAGAGGAAAGAAGTATAGAAAAATGACTTGCATTGTGTGGCGCCCGAGCGTGGGTCCCCATATCCCCCGCACCAAGACCAAACTCATATACGAATATAGTCTGCATACGAGCCTAATCTCAACGAACGAAGACACGACACGGACCTTGGCTAGGCGGGACTAACCCTGTACAAACAATTCAAATCCCTAACAAGAATATAACCAGGGTTGCGGAAGCAGAAACATATCAAGTCTGGCATAATAGTAAATCCGTCACGTCTTATGTACAGCAATTTACAGAGTATGAGTATTCGGCCTTCCCGGCCTCGCATGATACAAAACAAAAGTATATAAATAAGTGTGTGGTACAAGGCATGAGTGTGACTCAAACTAGACACGAAAACACATTAAACAAATGCAATTTCCCGCCTAGCTATGCCTAGAAGGAACCTGAGGGACAAAGAAGGAAGGGGTTAGTCTCTACAAGACTGAGTGAATGGCATAAGTATATATATAGAAAGCAATAAAGATCATACGAGCTATAATTCCATACAAGGTTTTCAAAGAGCCTAAATAAAATACGGAATATCAATGTATAGAATTACAACTATCAAATTCATTTCCGGATACTGATCAGTGGCTCGGCGAGTGAGCATTCTCCAACCTTACTCCTTTAGTGTACAGGATAAATTATTAAGCGTTCATGCAATGAATTAGGTTTCACTTGTTACAAGATCAAGTTCAGGTACACAGGTACTTCTTTTTCCTCCGGGTTGGTGGTTCGGGTAGCTAGCCCTTACCACTAGTAACAGTGATCAATGGATACATGAATCCCATTGACCGAAATCCCATCAGTTCACCAAACCTCCTGGTGAACATCCGGGTTGGTTCGAACAAGTGGGACTTATGCAAGAGGTGGCCGTCAGCCCATGCTTTCTCGGTTCCCTCAATACACAAGCCCCTGGGCCCCAGGAAGTGCAGTAATCTCGCCAAAATAGGACAGGATCAAGTATTGGTTTTATTTTGAAATCATTAACATTTTAAATCAGGGCAAATAAGTAAAAAGTAGGTTTTTGGCCAAAACTTCACATAATAGGGTTAGGGTTCATAATACATAACCTATCAATTCCTCACCTGTACCGAAACCAAAAAAAAAAGGAAAGAGCTCCCCGAACCCTACACAACCGGCTCGATGTCCTCCTGAGAATCCTCTGGACAAGAGAAACAGGACACAAGTGAGACTCGACTTAATATGAACCAAGTATAATGCACGACAATGAAAAGGATGCATATGGCATGATTATGAGATCATACTATATCAAGGATTTGTTCTTATGCACAATTAATGCTTCACGTATTGAGTAAATTAACGAACACAAGGTATAATTTGAAAATTCAAGTTCAAATAGTACCCATGCATACGCGAGAATTTAGCACGCGAACATTCCGAATCACTTTAAAAAGTCAAAGAAAAGATATAAAAGTGAAAGCACGAAGAAAGCACGTAAAAAGAGAAAAACATAAAAACGTGACAGTAGCAATCGAACCGGCTGTTTGGACCCTCGCAGAACAAAAGGTCAGTAGCTTTCCAAACGTCCGTTTCAAGAATCAACTGGGACCCCAAACGGCCATTTGGGATGCTCCTGGGGGAAAAAACAGAGCAAAAACAAGCCATTCCAACACCAAACCAACTCAACTCAACCCTCCAAAAACAACATATAATATGCATATAATCATAATATACCACTTAGACAACATATACTCCAAGAAAACAAGCTTTGATTCATCAAAATTTCCATGAAAACCCTTAAAAATGCCAAGTGATCAACCATGTTCAAATCTCATGAACTCAAGTTATATATGCATAAAACTAACTCAAGGTCCTTACAAATGCTTCATAATATGTCATGGAATTCTTAAGAATCATAAGCTCTAACATTTAATCTAATACAACAAATATACATATATACACATGACTCACCTTGATTCAAAAGAAGAAGAGAATGGAGAGGAAGAAGTGTGGAGCTTGTCTTCTTGATGAAATGGAGGAATTCTTTGGTCTCATGTTTGTCTTGTTGGATCAAGAGGAAGAGAGGAAGAGATTAGGAGGGTTTTGTGTCTTGTGTTTGTATGAGAAAAATGAAGAAAATGTGCATGTATGTGTGTATATGCATTACATCGTGAAAGGAGAGGGGAAAGGAAAGGGAAATTGCAACTTGGTCCTCAAGGAATTTAAAGTTATGCAATGTGGTATGTAATTTATTAAAGTTACAAATAAGTCCTCAAGAAATTACAATTAGGTCCAAGAGTTTCAAAATGTTGCAATTAAGATCAATTAGACATGTTATTCTCATAATTAGAAATAATTAGGCACTTAAATCATGCTCGGGAAATTAAATTTACAACTCAAGGAATTAAATTCACGAGGTTAGCAATTTAAATCACATAAATCACAAGTATAAAAATTAAAGTAAAATAAAACGCGCAATTAAATAACGAAAAGGAATTAAATAAATCCTAAATCTCAAAACGTATACGCGTGGCGAGCGTACCTGTACGGTCGAGAAGTCGGGGTGTCACACATTGGTTGGGAATAGATTTGCAGAAAACTTCCCCTGCAAAAGTCATTACAGAGGGAATATTTGGAGAGAAAATGAGAGTACGAGGAAAGAAGAACAGAAACAATGACACTCAAAAAAAGAACAGAAAAAATGACATGAATTAGTTGGGGAACAATCCCAACATTCCAGCTTGTAACGGCTTGAGTTGCATTAGTTGGTAAACAGAATTCTAGAAAACATCCCCGGCAAATGTTGTTACAGAGGGAATATATGGAAAGAGAATGAAGCAGTGAGAAATAAGATAGAGAGGGTCTGAGGAAAGAATGACAGAAAAATAACTTGCATTAGTTGGGGAACAATCACAACATTTTGGTTGATAAAGGCATAAAATTAAGTACAATAGCATCCAACCAAAATAACTAATCATAAGGAACAACTCGGAATTACCAATCAATAGCAACAGCTGAGAATTTAACTAATTAAAATGATTTTTAAGAATTTAGTATATACTAGATTCATATCCATTACAATAGACTTCTCAAATTTTGATATGTGTCACTTTCTCTCTTTTATTCTATTTGAGTTATTGTTGTCTTTCTTTTCTTCTTTTATTTTCTGTAAATTAATTTTATTTTTAAAATTATAATCAAATATCGTATTAATATATTATTTTTATATATAACATAAATTAGTTATCGATATATAACATTTGGTACATATTTTAAAACTCTTATATTTGTTTTATAGTTTAACGACTCAGTTAATTGAGTTCATAATAATTGCTTATTTAAATAGTTAATAATATTTCATAATTAAATAATATAACTAAAAAATAATAATTTTATGTAATTAACATATGATATGTTTAAGAAGTTGCGATTTCATAAGTAAGGGGAAAAAAAAGGAATTAAGTGATATATTAGATAAAAAGAAGTAATACAAATAATTAAAATTTATGTTAAATATATTATTATTGGAAAAGAAATTAAATTATATATTTTATTAGATATTATTTTATAATTAAATTAATAAAAAATGGATAAGAGAAAGTGAAAAAGCAACTCCTATCAAACTTCGAAAGTACTGCTTTAATGATTATGAACCTAACATATACTAAACCATTTTTAAGCAACAACTGGGAATTTAACTCACACTACAAAAAATTCACGATTTTCTGACCAGAATGTCCGCCGCAAACCCGTTGAAAAACTAAAAACCAACGGTTCCGACGGGTTTTCGAAGGAAGTTGTCCGTCCCATAAACTATTGTCGGAAAAAACCTCCTACAGGATTCCGACGAAAATTTTCGTCGGTATTTAACTATTTTCTTGTAGTGTAATTACAACAATTAGTTAAAAATGTAACAAGCTAGAAATAGAAAATTAGAACTTTATAAGTAGATTACATTAAAAATCACAAAAAATGGATAAGAGAAAGAGAGAAAGTGACACATGTCACAATTAGAAAGTACTACCTTAGTGATTATGAACCTGACATATACTAAACCATTCTTAATCAACAACTGGGAATTTAATTAATTACAACGATTAGTTAAAAGTAACAAGAAATAGAAAAATAGATAGCAACTTTATAAGTAGGTCACACCGTAACCAATATAAAGTTGTCTCCATACTCTGCCTTTTCCTTTTAAAACGACGTCACTCTTACTAAGAAAAACAAGTAGTCAGCTTAAAAAGATATTTTTCTCATCTTTGTCTTATGTGCACTTATCTCAGTTTCTTTCTTAACCAACTCCATCACTCTTTCTTCTTCTACGCACAACTAGTGCACAATTCCCACTGATATCCATGAACAACCTCTTTGTGAAAATAATCCTCATGCCAAAAATATTTGGAAATTATCACTACCTCATCAAACCCACCTCGTTCCCCTTCCCCACCACATAAAACCCTTCCCTCCAAACACAGAAAGTCCTCTAATCAACATTCCAGACACTAGCTAATTTGTTCCTACTCCCTTCAAGCTCTAAGAACAAAATCCATATATTCTAATCTTCTTCAAAAGCTCCAGCGGGTAAGACCAAGAATCACATAACATCTCCCTCTATCTCTAATTACTCTCCATTTGATATTGAATTCATAAAAGCTCCTATCATGAACATCACTAATATTCCTGTAGCGATCGCTCAACAGTCCCGCCATTCATCATGAGTCTCTTAAGCTGAAACTGTTAGGGTTTGGAGTGTCCCTAGCGAGTTTATACACTCTGATCTCTTATTTGGTAACTCAAAGTATTTAACTGTTATTTAATTACTTCAATTATTTTTCTCAATTTCTGTTGATCATCATGTGAACATGTGTCATGTAGTTAATTGTAATCTTTACTTTATATGATCTAATAATTCTAATAATTAAACTTTTAGTTAGTTTTGAAATTATACTTTTATTTTATTTATAAATTTAAGAAATTCTTCGCGTTTTAACTTAAGTAAAATTTTAATTAAAATATCATTAATTGACATATCAATGTCAAGGACTTTTAAATTCCATTCAGTTTTTTTTTTTTAATCTTTTTTTTGTTTATTTATTTTTTTTGGAAAATTTTTGTTTTTATCTTCAAACTAAAGAAAACTAACACAAAAAAGCCAAAAATCAAAATAAATTTATTACCAAGGAGCAGATTTCCAAAAAAAATATTCTTCGTAAAAGACGTTATGGAGTGAATATTTGGAGAGAGAATGAGGCAGAGAGAGAGTACAAGAGAAATATTTGGAGAGAGAATGAGGCAGACAGAGAGAAAGAGAGTACAAGAGAAAGAAGGGCAGTAAAATTATTTGCATTACTTGAGAAACAATCTGTTTCCCGGCCGTGAGGCCACACCAGAGTAGAAAAATAAAAATCCTCAGGAAGCTACTTGTGATGAGAATAAAGCCTTTTATGGATAAAATCATGGGGCCACAACAGAGCAACTTTATTCTCGGTCGTAGTACGCATGATAACAGTTGTACCATCAACAAGTTCATACACACTATGCATAGCTCAAAAAGTCATAACGGGAGTTTGATACTTAAACTTGACTTGGAGAAGGTCTACGACAAGGTCAATTGGAACTTCCTTTGTGAAAATTTATATTTCTTCAAGTTTTTGGAGGAGGTGGTAAACCTCACTATAAGTTGCGTACAAAGCGTAAGACGCGGATTTTATGGAATGGCAAGCCGACTGAGAGCATCACTCCTACTTTTAGGTTGAGGCAAGGGGACACCTTATCCCCTAACTCTTTGTGTTATGCATAGAGCAGTTAAACGATCGTATTATCTTGCAGTGAACATGGGACTATGGAAACCGATTAAAGTGTGTTGTAGGGGCCCAACCATTAGTCAATTATTCTCTACGGATGACATTACCCTTGTGAAAAAAAAGCTACGTTAACTAATGCCCAAGTGATTAAATCCACACTTTTGGTTAATGTATCTTCAAAACGCAAGATTTCCCAATATATGCCTGCAAAACCGCACCCAAAGATTTAGGGTTGATAAAGTGAAAAATAAACATTAAAAATTGCACATTCAATAAAACTGAAAAATATAATTCAAATTAGGTAATTTCGACTATATTCGAATACTTGATGAATTTATTCAACGCCATGCTCCATGAATGCAGATATAACGGGTGATAAAAAGAAGATGTAACAAATTAATTATGTCAAAGAGTTCATAAGTTTGGGAGGAATGTAGAGTCTTATTTGACTTTTTTGTTTCCAACATCGAAAAAGAAGTGTGAGCAACTAATAAATTAACCCATCATTGAGATTTAGCGAGGAGCGAAAATCACAGAAACAGTGGGAGAATAAAATCCCTTTTCGGCGGATTTCATCAATAAACTCATTTCACAGATATTCAGTGGCATCTCAATGTAAATTATATCAAATAAGTCGGGGGCAAGATGATAATTTCGCCTCTTACCCACAATTCTAATCTATTTTGCAACTCGAAATACAACGGTCATTTCAAATTTTTTCTCGGGCCTTCAGTTTTAAACCAAGCTTTTTAATGGTTGTGGCAAATGACAATTAAGGAGGTGCTCGACTGCTAATACCCCTTTTAAGTTCAAATAAACGGACTCTTAAGTTCCTTTTAGTGACATAATAACAAAAAACATGAAAACATTAGCGATCCAAATATTTTTTTTTAAGATAGCTTGGTGAAATTTTCTATGAATCTGTTAAGATATTCACCGAGAGATAAATAGAATCCACGATTTATTTATTTATTTATTTATTTGTACTCTCTCTTGGTGATGGATTCATCAAAACATATATCATGGATCATATATTTTAGTAAGCTTGAAAAAGAATTCATTGCAAACCAATTTTTGATAAATTACATATCAATGATTCTTATTACTAAAGAGGTTTTTTGTTTTTCTTTTAGCGACTATGTTATATCATGTGAGACTCTAATATGTGAGAGTATTAGACTAAGAACTAATTTACCGGATAAAAAATAGGTTTGGTACAGAAATCTTTCCTTTCCTATTATTTATTTTAATTGGTTTTCGGTCCAGTGTTAATGTTTAGGTTCACTGACCAAAGTATTAGTAATTAATTTGGTATAAAATATATGTTTTAGGAGCTTCTAAACTTTTATTCCCTATATGTTTACTAGAATAATCAATATATAAATGACTGCAAAATCTAATAGTTTACTCAAAATATCTATAATCAACTCAAAATGGATTCCAAAAGCTAAGGAAAAATTGTAGCATTTAGCACTGAAAAGTGAAATCATTTACTAGTTTCATGCATGTTCTTCATATATTCTTCACAATTCGACAAGGAATCCTCTAAATCAATCACCCTTTAGCTGTACTATGATCAACAGCAACAAAGCAATTAACAACAACAAAGCTACTGCATCTTTCTGAGATCAATTCCAGTTCCCATGCTAATCCTTCTCTCACCACAACCAAAGTGATCAAAATACTCATCAGATTTATGTTCAAATTCATCCTCATTTGAGTACCAAAATATCCAGTTAGAAATCAAAATCTTTGGCAGTTGTGCCCAGCTTTTTGTGGGCCACTGGCAAAGACCTTGAAGCAAGTGTGGCACTGAAACTGGAGACGATTTCTATGCATGTCTTCATTGTATTTTTTTCTTGCTTTCATGCTTCCGAAATGACGCGACGCGAGTTCGTGCACAACGGACATCCCCTCAGTTCAAGCAGACGGCGTGTAGCACCCCGAACACGTGGAGGTGCCACACCCCCGCACTATAGGTCAATCCACACACGAAACGACCAATCCGTACATGAACCAACCTATAGCGAACGACTGACAATGCAATACACGACAAGCTAGGCGGGATTACTAATACGTGCAACAAAATAAAGCGGAAGCATAAACTAGTTTCTATCAAATATTTCCATTTATCCAAGCATGACATTCCTCATTTACTAAATAAGATATATTCTAAAGTTACATATCAATACATTATCATCTTCAATTAAACAATAACAATAACTACAATTCCATAATTAACAATAATAAATAAATACACGAACCACGGATGACACGACTACATGAACGGGACTCGACTCGACTCAACTCCCGCCTAGCGTGCACCTGCAATAACCTGAAAGGTGGAGGCGTCAGTCTGTGAAGACCGAGTGAGGGGTTTAAATACGTATTAGCGCAAATAGCATGCAAGTTATATTCTCGGGTAAAGGTTTCTAAAAGATAAATATATGATTTCAAGCATAAAGTATTCTTCGCCCGAGAATACAACGGTCAATATTACTTACTTGTTCATTTCATGCAATCAATACATGGCGATCTCCAAATGTACATGAACGTGCTTGCTTGATTATAAATTAATAGGTGATCACGCAATTCAATTATCGTGCAATCGTGCGATAGTGTACTCAATTAGCACATTCATGAAATGAAAATCATGCAATCAATACATGGCTTGCTTGTAACACGATAGGGTTGTTCTTCCTGTGGTTGGACGGACAACCACCAGCCCTGAGACTAGCCCAGCGCCCTCACTAAGGAGAACCTGGCCAGGAGAACGCATGTACACGATGGCTTTGTTCTTCTTGTGATTGGACGGACAATCACCGGCCCGAAGACCAGCCCAGCGCCCTCATTAAGGAGGACCTGGCCAAGAGAACGCATTCACTAGATAGGCATTGTTCTTCCTGTGATTGGACGGACAACCACCAACCCGAAGACCAGCCCAGCGCCCTCACTAAGGAGGACCTGGCCAGGAGAACGCATTACTTGCTTTCATGACACGGCTTGCTTGATTCATGCACACTAACATAACCTACTTGCTTGGTTCATGAACAATAACATACTTGAAATGATAAGTGAATTCATGAAATTATAAATATAAATACCTTTGGTCAAAATCACGTAAAGGTTATACGGGTTTTATATAACTAGAAATTAAACCTCACCTGACAGGCGACACACGACTCGTGATTGCGTGAACGTGATCATGCTCGACAATCTCCACCCTGGAGAATAACTGGACAAGAAACGGGACAATGTACGTGCATGAGACCACAATTCAAGACAATTACTTCATATAAGACGCACGACATGATCATGTACGAGACGCCGAGCAATAAACAATGTAGCATGATAACATCTTGTTTTGACACATAATTAATCATATAATAGCAATTTGGGGTCAAAGAAGTCATTGGATCGAGGGGCTAAAATTGTAATTTTATGCAGAAAGTTTCTGCACTTCCAGAGGCTTGGGAACGACCGTTCTAGGCTTTAGTACAAAAATGGGAAGGGCCGTTCCCCAGTCCCGAAATGCTCCTCGAAGATGGGAACGGCCGTTCCGGCTTGCAAGCCAAAATGGGAACGGTCGTTCCCGTCCTCGCCGCCATGCATATTATTCAAACAATGGGAACGGTCGTTTCCCAATTACAAAGGGAACGGGAAGGGCCGTTCCCGTTACACAGAAGATGCAGAAGAACAGGGGAAGAAACAGGGGAAGCACGAACACACTCAAATCCCACCATAATCATCATAATTCACTTCCAAACATTATAATTCATGAAGGAAAATATATATACATGCTTGAGAGGTAATAAAACCCAATATAAACACATGTTTCATGCCTTGATCATCACAATTCTCACTTCAAGCTCAAATATCAAATTACCATATAATTCCATAATCTTCAAGATTCATACATGAAATTCAAGGCTAAAGCTTATAATCATGTTTTTAACAACTAAAACACAAGTCATCCCATTAAGATCCTAACCCTAGCTTCAAGAAATATTATCAAGAAATCACATATATCTCCATCTTTACCTTGGAAGAAAATAGAAGAAGAAGATGATGAATATTGATGCTTGAGCTTGAATCATGAATTTCCTAGCAAATTCTAGCTTGAAGATGATGATTTCCTCCTCCCCTTCTCCAAGGTTTTGGCTCGGTAAAGAGGAGCAAAGAGGGATGATGATTCTTGATGAAAATGAAAATGAAATGAAGAATGTGGAAGAAATGCATACCGATATATTTGGAGAAACATGCAATATTTATGATTAAATCCCTAAAGTTCTATAAGTTATGCAATTGAGTATCTAAGGTTTGAAAATGGTCAATTAGGTCCCTTAACATATTCATGCAATTAAGTCCTTAAAGAAAGGGAAATGAGCAATTAAGGACAATCAAGCAATTAATACAAATTGGACAATTAATTCATGTAACAATTAAATTCCATATGTAACACAATTCCCAAGTTGGCATACATTTCATATATTTTCACGTAATCATGTTGAAACACAATTTATAAAAACTAATATAACACGTATAAATTGAATAAACGAAAATAATAAAATAAAATCCTAACGCTCGAAGCCCACACGTGTCGAGCGTACCTGACTGTCTGAAAATCGAGGTGTTACACGGCGTGCCTCTTCAGCAAGGCGCGCCTCTCTTCAGCAACGCGCCTCTCTTCAGCAATGACCCTATCCATTGTCCTGAAAAAAAAAAAAAAGGTAAACAAGATATGCAGAAGTTAAAGAAAGTTAGCCCAAGGCTGAAACACAAGTCTTTGAAGAGGTTTAAAAGTACATAAACGTGTATTAACTTAGACCTTGCATACATTTCCTAAATTCGAGTTCATATTCAAGCTTCACTACACAAGACAGATAAAACTAACAAGTAACAACAAATTATTCTTGGTTCATTTCCATCCGCTTCATTCTCATCGGAACCTTGTAGTTTATTTCACCCAATTAATATACCCCACTGGAGAAAACTTCACTGTACATTTTCCTTGTTAGAATTTCCACTCACAATCCCCTTATAAACTTATAATGCAGGACAAAGATGGAAGTGATAAATGAAAATTAGAAACATGGAACAACAAAGTGAGTGTATGAGTGCAAGTTTAAATGTGAGATTTACACACAAAATTCTAAGATTCACATAAGCAACCAAGTGCAGCCATACTTACTTTCTCTTCCAGAAAGTCTAGTCCAGCAACAGTGTTCTTTGTTCAGCAAATATTAAACCTGCAAAATATTAAGAGTAAGTAATCAATATTAATCAAGAACACATGACCAAACCTCGACCAAGTTGAATCGTACAAAAACAAGCTCTCTCACGACCTTTAAAGATGAGATATACACGCAAGACACATTTGAAGAAACCTTGACCAATCAAACTTATTTCTTAAGTTGCTAATCAAACTTTCTGAACTTTCAAGATTCCGTACTTACAAGCAGATCAAAAATAAAACCAGAACCGAAACTACAGTGATACCTTAAGTAATTAGAAACATATTAATTTTCATTCTAACTCACAATCACCTTATAAACTTATAATGCCGGACAAAGATGAAAGTGAAAAATGAAAATTAGAAACATAGAACAACAAAGTGAGTGTATGAGTGCAAGTTTAAATGTGAGATTTACACACAAAATTCTACGACTCACACAAGAAATTAGCAACCAAGTGCAGCCATACTTACTTTCTCTTGCAGAAAGTCTAGTCCAGCAACAGTGTTCTGTATTCAGCAGATATTAAACCTGCAAAATATTAAGAGTACATATTAATCTGGTTGAAATGCTAGAATATCAAAATCAGTGATCAAGAACACATGACCAAACCTCGACCAAGTTGAATCGTACAAAACCAAGCTCTCTCACGACCTTTAAAGATGAGATATACACGCAAGACACATGTGAACAAACCTTGACCAATCAAACTTATTTAAGTTGCTATCAAACTTCCTGAACTTTCAAGATTCCGTACTTACAAACAGATCAAAGATAAAGCCAAAACCAAAACTACAATGATACCTCAAGTAATTAGAAACATATTAATTTTCTGCAGTTATTAAGTTGAGACCATACCGCTAATGTGTGTTACCATCACGGTAAATTAATTAAGCCACAACCAAAGGTCAGACGTATTAAACACTACAGAAATTGTTATCAATTACATATAGCTGTATTTTATTTAAAATTTGGAAAAATAGTCTATTTTGTAGAAAAAGGATGAAAGCCAATCACAAAATATTTAAAAACAAGGTGTAATATCAAGCAGAATCCGAATCCAATGAATCGATGACTTCGTAACGATATATATCAAACAAATATAATATAACTGTAAATTTTATATAATGTACGTTCATCAATTTTATATCAAACAACAATGACAATATCGGAACGAAGAGAGAAGAAACCTTACCAAAGAATGAGAACGGTGGCGGAAGTTGCCGGCGATTAACGACAACGCTGAGAGAAGGAAAGAAATCGATGAGGCTGAGTACAGAAGAAGTAGAAAAAGAAAAGAAAAGAAAGGAAGGAAGGAAGGAGAAAGAAGAAGGCGCGGAGTATACCTGATGGCCGATGGGAGCAGAACAGCGAGAATGGCGAGATGGGTGTGAACTGTAGTCTGTAAGTAGACTGTAACTGTACGTGTCAAGTAATGAACTGTAGTTCGAGGGTAAACGGGTAATTCTTTTCAATTACAAGTAGTAACTTTTGGATAAGAACAAAAAAGGACTCGTATCAAATCAAATTAGATAATGGCGGTTTCTGGATATAATTTTGATGCTAGCGTTTAGTTAACTTGTTAAAATAATTGGAAATAGCGCGCGTGTCTGTGTGTGAGGAGTGGAAATTGTGAATTTTATCGGAAAATTGCAATATACATGATCAATGTTTTCAAAAGCGGACCGGAGGTCAAAGCGACAGCCTTACTGGTCACCGATCGGACCGGTTCGATCGGTTCAACCACCGGTCGAACCGGTATGACGTAATAAATAAAAATATTATTTTTAATAATATATATATATAATAATATGCTAAAATTAAAAATATAATATATAATATAGTTCAATTTTAGAATAAAAGAGTCATATTCAAGTGTTTAACGTCTAATTTGAGGCCTATGATTTTAAATTTGGGATTTGGGAATTGTAAGTGTGTAAAAAATATTTTTTAAAACTCAAAAAAGGTTAAAGGATGTGGGAATTTTAAGTTTTTTCAAAAAAAAAAAAAAAAAAAAAAAAATTGAAAATTGAGTGAACCGCCGGTCCGGTCCGGTTCACGGGGCCAAAACCGGCGGTTAACCGGCAGGTTTTTACTGTTCGGTACCGGTCCGGTTCGCACTGGTTTTGCATGGTGGTTCGGACCGGACCAGGCACCGGTCACCGGTCGAACCGGTCGAACCGGCCGGTCCGGTCCGGTTTTGAAAACATTGTACATGATACATCCCATTAAATTATAAAACAGTCCAATAGAATTTCTATTTGTTTAAAAAATACATTCTATTTGATTTTAGAAAAAATCATTGCAAGATTAGTTTTACTATTGGTCAACTAACAAAATAATTACGTATTTAGTTAGCATCTATCTTTTTTTACTTTTTTTGTTGGAAAATCACTTCTTTTTTTTCTAAAATATTTTATTTTTACTCATATTCTTCTAATTTTTAATATTTTATTTTCCCCCGTATTTCTTCTAATTTTCATCCCTTTTCAATCATTTTACTAAAAAGTGCTTTTTAAAAAAAAATTATTATTTCTAATGCTTGTCGATTTAGCACCACTGAATTTGTGAAGAGAAGATGATGATTTCGCCTCGTTTTACCGAATGCTAACCTATTAGAATAGAGAGGGGGGAGACCTGCAGAACAAAGGTTACTGAATTAAGTCAATAATCGATAAAAAGAAGAATAATGAAAGCTATGAAGAAAATAAAAGAAGCTATAATAAAAATAAAGATGCACGAGGTGCTGAGCAGGTGATACTTTCGCCTGCTAAATACCTCGAACTTAAGAGAGTTAGTGTTGTTGACTGCTATAAATTTACGTGTGCTGCCAAGATGTAAAAAAGTGGGAGAATATAGCTACTAGGAGTCGTTTCATAATAGAGAGGAGTAGGGAGTGGTGAACTAGAGCAAATGGTAACTGGCCAAACAGGTGGTTGAGGAACTTCAGGTCATTGGAGGCTTCTTCTGGGGGAGGCTGGATCATTTGAATCTGAACCCCTCCCCAGTAGCTTCCCACGTGTTTACCAATTGCTACCCCCCTCAAAATCGGGGGAGCAGTTAGGGCTACATCGTATGGGCTCACTTGTCAGTCAACCCACCTGATGAGTAGACCTGAAACGGGCTACCGTCTTCAACTGCTACCCTTAACCCTAACTGCTTAACAGAATAAGATGGGTCATCCCTTTGGCCTGAAAATACTATTTTCCCTTACTATCATCAATTTCCTCCCTTGTATCTCTTGATTTCTACCAAAATTTTATGTCTTTTATCATGAGTATTTTTTTTAAAATTTCTACAATGTACTATGGATTACAACAAAATAAATAACTCCTGTTGTGAGTAATCCAAAAGGAGATTTTCATTTGTCACATCAAAAACATCATATAAATGTGCCAAACAATGTTTACATTTATAAGGGGGAAAATAATTAATTTTTTTTAAAAAAAAAACTCTTTAATAAAACGATAGAAAAATACTCTTAACAAAACTAAAAATACTTATAACAAAAAATTAAATATGTAAGTCCTCTTATGAGATAATCGAAAAGAAGATTTTCATTTTTCACATCAAAAGCATCATATAAATGTGCCAAATAATATTCTTTATTTCCTCCCCTATAAATGAAAACAGTGAAAATTTTGAAGTTCTGTTTAATTTTTATTAAGAGTATTGGAAATCAAGAGATATAGGGGAGGAAATAATTAATTTTCAAAAAAGAACTCTTTAATAAAACGATAGAAATGGGGTGAAAATTAGGAGAAATATGAGCGAAAATAAAATGGTGGAATTAAAACAAATATGGTTGAAAATAAAATGTTTTAGAAAAAAAAAATCCAGAAAAAGGTAGATACTGATAAAACACGTAAGTTGACCAACGGTGGGACTAGTCTTGCCACCAATTTAGAATCAAATGGGATGTATTTTGGATTTTTTAAACTAATGGACCTTTATTGAAATGTTTTAGATTCCAATGGGATGTATTTTGAATTTTTCAAACTAATGAGACCTTTATTGCAACGGTATGAATTTAATAGGACCAAAATTGCAATTTTCCCTGAATTTTATAATGCTAAACTTACAATCCGATGCTTCGATTTATTGATCCATGATCAAGCTGAGCCCGTGACTGATGACTCACAGATACTCAATGCATTACTTTGAAAACTACCACAAAGATATAGAGGTTTTTGCACCGATATACCTTGTATTACACGAAAAGTTCTAAGATGGCCATGTATTAAATTAATTATGTCATAAAACCTCATGTTCGTATATCTTTGCGAAAAGAACCCTAAGGATGTTGTTTGGGTTTCACTCGTGTTGACCGCGTCTGGTTTAGCCCATTTATACAATTTTGACTTGTGAAATGACTTTATTGCCCTTGACATTCTATAAGGCATCTATGCTCATGCCTTGTGTTTAATAAACCGTGTGTTAAATAAAATTTGCAAAAAAAAAACTCTGCATACATAATATAAATCTCATGCTTCTGTAAAGACAATTAACCCCTCGAGAAAAACAATATACTGGACAAATAAAAAAAAAGAACAGCTGACAACATTGAGCAAATAAAAAAAGAGGACAATATAATATAAACATACCAATAGAGGGTCACATGGTGACCAGTCATACCAGTAGTATACTGGACCACAAAACAAAAGTAAATGCATTGTTTCAAATACAATAAAGACATTGAACAATGCCAGTAAACACGGGCCACCACACACACTAAACAAAATAGCAGAGAATTTTAAAGTCATTGTAAATGCACAAAGCATCAAAATAGCATCACAATTCAGAAAACCATTCATGGCTTCCAAGGGGTGGGGTTCCTCCTCATCTTTGACCTGCCCCTAATATTCTCAAATGCTTGTGTTTCTGAAGTTCTCTTTATCCATGGCCTTCGAAAAGGATTTGAAGCTTGCTGTGACCTGGAAGGAGCTTCAGAGACTCCAGATGGATGAGCTGTTGATTGAGGAACAAAAGATGGCCTTGAGACAGAGGTTGAGGCAGCTTGTGAATTAGATTGTGCAGCTGGAGGAATTGGAGATGCAGAAGGTGCAGATCTACTACCGGATGCAGCTTGTGAATCAGATGGTGCAGCTGGAGGTATTGGAGATGCAGAAGGTCCAGATCTGCTACCTGATAAAGCTTGTGAACCAGCAGATGCAGATCTTGCTCTTACTGCTGATGCAGCAGCTCGTGCTGTAGATGGATTGAAAATTCTTCTTGTTTCCCTTTGTACCGGTGCCTAAATATCACTCAAACAAGGTAAGAGTTGCATATCTTACATATTTGTTATAGATTTATGTATGCATAACCAATATACCTAAATCGTTATGTCAAACACATTTAACTTACAGGTACAACCCTTCTTCTTCTTGGCCTTGGCCTTGGCCTTGGTCTTGGTCTTGAGTCCACAGGATCAAATCCCACCTACAAGACAGTTACAGGTAATTCAATATTAATAAATATCATACATTACAAACTGAAATTATTAATTTAAGGTCTGTAGAGAATACTGTGAAGAATCTTAATTTTGGATGGGGGGTGTTTCTACAGCTTTTCACATTATGTCCCAACTCATAACACCTGCTGCAGGTGTGAGTGAGACCCTTCCTTGTACTGGTTGATGGACCTTCATCAGCACCTTTTCTCCTCACCTTTCTTGGTCTACCCCTTTTGACAATGTATGAGGGTCCTTTCAGTGGCTGCTTTCCCGTGTGGATGTAGTGTTTCCTTCCAGGAACACCACGAATCATGTGCCTGTATACTCGTTTAAATGCTATTTTCTTGTAGCAATCATCCACATAATCTTCAACCTTCTGTCTTCTATTTTCAATACAAAGAGCAACATGGCAGCAGGGGTAACCATTTAATTGGAACATACCACAAGTGCATGTTCTCTCATCCAATTTGACTACATACTGATCACCATGTGTGTGGACTTCAAACTCTGACCCTCCTGCCCACTGTGGATAACAGTCTCTTGCAAGTGCCACTTGCCTATTTATCTTCTTCAACACATTGGGGCAGACATCACCATCATACCTTTCTATGCCTTCATGCTTCACTTGAATTCTTTTCACCAGTCTTAACCTTATCCAATCAAACATTTGGATAACAGGTTTATCCCTTGCAACCAATATCATGTTATTGAAACTCTCACATATATTATTAACAAGAACATCAGATTTGCAAGTGTTTCGAAAAAATGCTCTTGACCAACAATCTGGATATAGTTGCATTTGTTCTCTCCATTCAGCTTTATTTGCAGCAGATGCTGCCTTCCAGAACAAAGTCTTCAACTCCTGACCTTTCCACTTGACACTAAAGTTCTGATATAAGTGTCTCAAGCAGAATCTATGCTCACACTCTGGAGCAACACTTTCCAAAGCATCAAGAAGACCCTTTTATCTGTCAGATATAAATGTCCATTTCCCACTTGGCTCCCCCACCTAAGTCATTCAACATAATCTCCAAAAACCATTTCCAAGTTGCACTATTTTCACTCTTAACATAAGAAATAGCTATAGGACATAAATTGTCATTCCCATCTTTCCCAACAGCTGTTAGTAGCTGACCACCATGCACAGTCTTGATAAAACATCCATCCAAGCCAATAAGAGGTCTGCAACCATCAAGAAACCCCATTTTCATTGCCTCCAAACTATAGTACAGATTGTCAAATACTGGAGGTTCAGAGTGCTCTACAGCCTTCAAAATTATAATGCTGCCTGGATTGGTGGACCTAACAGTCTCACAGTAATCCCATAAAAGTCTAAACTCTTTCTCATTTTCACCCTGTATTTTATCTTGAGCTATTTTCTTGGCTCTCAACCCAACCCAGTAAGTGATCTCAGCCCCAACTTTCCTCTGAACAATGTTGCAGAACCTATCAATTCTAATGTCTAGAATTTCTCTCACAACATTCTCCATGCTAATAGCAACATAGGCTGCCTTTGCTAGAGAATTATACTTTGATCTTGCACATGTATGTTCACCTACATCAATTTTAGTCACTGGTTAAACACTGTACAAAAAAGAAAAACTATTTCAAAAACAAAAGCACACATTACCTTTTAAAGTTTTAACTTGGCATAAAGGAGAGTTCTGCATCTTTGAGGTATGTATCCTCCACTTGCAACCATCAGCTGCACAACAAGTAATAACTCTAGTGCCCTCAGTTTTAATAAAGCGCACATCAAAGCCCTTCCTCACACACCAATCGATTAGAACCTGTTTGTATTTGTTGACAGATGAAAACCTCAAACCAACATGCATTTTCAATGTTTTCACACAGTCACCATCTCTGAAAATAGCAAACCCTGGAGTCTCATGGTCATCCTCA
The DNA here is from genome assembly GCA_037501455.1 of Lantana camara. NCBI lineage: Eukaryota > Viridiplantae > Streptophyta > Magnoliopsida > Lamiales > Verbenaceae > Lantana > Lantana camara. Next base: position 91,012,271 of record CM074857.1, on the reverse strand, counting down.
ATGGGAATGTCAAAGTTATCATCTTCATCAGGTTCACTATACCAATCACCTGCTGGAACAAATTGTTCCTCATCATCTTCACCAAGGTCAGTCACCTTCTTCCTTCTATATGCATCTCTCTTCTTTCTCATCTCATTCAGTCTCCTTCTCATGGCAACCTTAGTCCTATCTCTGGGAACATGGATATGATCCTCTGAAGACCCCTCAACATCATTATACCAATCAGAAGGTGCATCAGATTGGCTATCTGCATCACTTGCCTCTTCAACCTCTGGTTCACTATCCACCCAATCCTCACACTAGAATGCCCTGGGGAATCCTCTGGATCAGGGTTTGTATATGATCCTTCTCCTATTATCAGTATCATCATCATCAAAAGTGAACTCATACTCTTTAAACGGGTCTACTTGATCCTTAGCATCAGGAGAAACATGCTGATTTGGTGTTTGAATTTCCTCCTGTGTAACACCTTCTTGAGGCTGACTTTCATGCTCTTCATTTGCACGTTCTACATGCTCTTCAAATAGAGGCTCCTCATGGTCTTCAACTGCAGGCTCTCCATTTTCTCTGAGAAGGAAAACTGGTGCACCCTGGTCACGTGCCATTACCTCAGAAGTAATATCCTTTCCATCTTTGTCAAGCGCACACATTGGACCCCTTTCACTGAGTATACAGTCATTTCTTTTTTATTCTGATGTTCATTTTGCATATGGACTATGGACCAATCCCCATCAACCCTTCTCAGCCCATTGTTCAAATTATAGCCTGGTTCCAAATAGAAGAACTCCACTGCAGTCCCAACACCTCCACATCTCTGATAAAAATTTCTTAGTTCGTGCTCAGAAAAAAAAGTCCAATTTGATCGCTGGGCTTCTATATCTTCTGCCACCCAAGTACCTTACATCCCGATTAGGAATAGAGAGAAAATTACCCCCTATCCACAACGTATAAAATGCTCGTGACTATAAAGTTAAGCAAAAAGACATGGAAAAATTAGAAGATATTGACACTTCCATGTTTCAAATAAGAAAACATAGGTTGCTGTAAATTTCAAAAAATAAATTTCACGATACGAAATTCAGTGAATCTAGTAAAAACCCCATCCACTCAAGAATGAAAAGGAGGCCACAGTGCAGAGAGACATGCTTACACTTGCGTCATGGTTGCTGCTCTCCTTTACACTCGCGAAAAGCGTCGACACCTTGGCTGAGAAGAAACAACACTGGAATGGGAACGTACTAGGCTTCACTACGGCGATGCGCTCCAATTACGGTCATCTTGGGGTGGATTTTTTCCATGGAAAACTAGGGTTTGTAAATGGGGGGAAAATTGGCTCCAAGAAAGGTTCCGTGTAATTGTGATTACAATTTTTTGTTTTGAATAACCCATTCTAAGAGAAGAAAGGGTATAATAGACAAATCACGCCCTTTAGTTGACCAGGCGGTGGGCAAAAGAAAAATTCCACAGGGTTTTGCCGCATATAGCTCCAAAGATATATGTCAAAATTCAAAAATCTTCCAACAATTCCAAACTTACTTTTGCAATAGTTGCGGCCTCATATGCCTTTATGCCGTGTTTTGAAACCCGGACCGGACGTCGAACCGGGAAGGCTTACTGGTTACTGGTTTTACTGGTTCGACCGGTTGGACCACCGGTCAGACCGGTATGACGTCATAATTAAATAATATTGATATAATATTATATTTACTATATAATATTATAAATATGAATTAAAAATAATTAAATAAACTAAATTATATAAAAGAAATTATAATTTTAATTACTTTCAGTTTTTTATTAATTTTTAAATAACATCTCTAATAATAAAATTATAAATTATAAATCTACAAATATAATAAAATATCTAACTAAATTGAAAAATAATCAACATCTAACAAATTAATAATATAAATAAATAATAAATTCAACAATATCATACTTTTATTATAGAGTCATAAATAAAAAGAATATCACCCATAATTTATATTTATATAAATATATATTATAAAAAGCAAAATAAATATTAAACATTAGTTTCTTATTTTGTTAAATGAATATGATCCTTGGCAAAACGGTTATATATATATATTTTACTTTGAAATTAAGATTGCAACAATTGAATCAGCGGACATGGTTGTAGTACCCTCCTTATATCCCCAGGGTCTGGGGTTCAATTCCTGCAAGTACCAAAAGATAATATTAATTTTTGAAAAAAAAAAGGAAAAAAAAAGAAAAATTCGGGTCATCCGGCCCGCTAACCGGTCCGGTCCGGTTATTTAACCGGTTTTCGACCGGTTTTTAGCGGGCCAAACTGGTCCGCCCGGCAACTGGTTTTGAGGGGTCAACCGGACCGGAATAGCGGCTGGTCACCGGTCCGGGTTTCAAAACATAGACTTTAACAAATGAGATATTAGATATACTACACATTCCAAAATGAAGAAGTTGATCGATTCAAGCCAAAGAGTAGTTCATGCAAACAGTCAATTACAAGTCACATCATGATCACATAGATAATTTAACACTGACATCTTAGAACCTGATTACAAAGAACTGCAGATTATCAGAGACATATATAGGAGCTTTCCGACATTAGATTTCTCCGTCTGGAGAAGATTTCCTGTTCCTGCCCAACATCAAAGACTCATCGCCTTAGAAAACTGCTTTAATTTCCATATAAACAAGTACTTATTGTGACACCCACGCTCGTTCACACGTACAGGTTTGTGCCACGTGTGAGTTTATTTTCCGTAATTATATTTATTTTCATTTTTACTTGATGCATTCATATTTATTTCTAATTGTTTCTTATATGAATTATTTGAAATAATATGAAATATGTGATTTAAATGTCAAGAATATGCCCGAATTTAGATTATGATGTGAATTCTTGTAAATTATGAATTTATGATATGTGAATTTTATTCCCGAGCATGCTAATTTCGTGAAATACGTGATTTAAGGATGTAATTGTATGATTTTAAAATTTTTGGACTTAATTGGAAATTAGAATTTGGACCTATTTGCAACTTTTTGAAAGTTTTGGACTCATTTGAAAAATGAGTCATTTTAGTACATGTGTGCACGTTTTAATTTATATCTTGAGCTACGGCACTCGGATTCGAGCCCCGTCTTCGGCGTTCAACTCCTTTCGACGACCCGGACGCAATGGAACAGGTTTCGTAATTTTTTGATGTCGTTTCGACCCCCGACGAAGCATATTTCAGCCACTCGTACCTTAAAACACACCTATGGCCTATGATTGAGCTATTAAACCTAGTCCCTCGTCATTTCCTTGACTTAATCACACCTAAAGCCATCCCTCATCTCCTTTTGCTGCTGAAAACCGAACCACATCAGTCTAGAAAGGAAGAAAGAAGCTCCAAGAAGAAAAGAAGGGGAAAACCTCCATTTTTGCCCTTTCTTTGAAATCAAACTTCCGATTCTTTGTCCCTTCTTCAAATCTGAGGGGTGCTTCCGGGAGAAGTCGTGCCCGGAGTTTAAGTTGCTTGGGATCGTTTTCTTCGCACCACACTACACTTTTGTTCAAAGGTGAGGTTTAGGTTCTTTTCTTTTTAGTTAAGCGACCTAAGACCCTTAAATGTTCGTTTTCTAACCCGCATGCGACTATATATTATATATATAGTTAAATATGTGTAATGTACAATATGTTATGATCTTGTTATCAAGTTTTGACTTTTGAAAGGGCTATATCTATGAGCATATATAAGCTTATGTTTTAATGAATGTTTAATGTTTATGGAAGTGTAATGCTAATGTTCGTAATGTTAATGGTTTGTAATGAGCGAGAATGCATTGAAAGGTAAGGTAAGGTAATGTAATGGCAATGTTGGGCCCCGGAGATGTGGGTAAGGGGGACCCGGGACGACCATGGGGTCGCCGGTTATGACCTCTGTGCACGTTCTCCATCCAAGGTACTACGTACGACCCTAGGGAGGTTGGGGAAGTCGCGGTGCTCTTGATGCCTTCGGAATGAACTGGGGAGGACTCGTGTGGGCTAGCTACCCCTCGAGGAATGTATAATGTAATGGCACTCGTGTGGGTTAATCACCCCTCGAGGAATGTATAATGTAATGGATGGCTAGGGTCGACGGACTCTTCCATCACCGGAGAAGGGGATTGAATGTGATTTCTGTTTGATAATGTAATGTAATGAGGAGCCCAGGATGGGATTTCCGCTCGTACTCGCCGAGCTTAATGAATTGGTTGGATTATGAAACGGGAATAGAGACTTTATGTTAATGCAATTGTTAAGGATTATGTATTGTATACGTATATGATATGTAATGTTCTTTGAAAATGTTTTGGTGTTCAAAACCTATTCCCGGTTCATAACCTTTATCTTTTATGTGCTTTGCTATCTATAAGTATAGTGTGTGGGTGTGTGTTAGCCCCCTCACTCAGTCGAGATATGACTGACACCTCTCATTTTCTCACTTTTAGTTTGCAGGTCTTTTGAGTACGAGCTAGGCGGAGAAGTGGGTCGTTCGAGTCTCACTTTTGGGTTTAGGTCGTGCTAGGTGCATTACACTCATTTTGTCTTGTATTTAATGAATTAATCATGTTATGAATTTTTGTTTTTGAGATATGAATTGTTATGGTTACGTACATTCGATCTTTTGATGTATATGTTAATTTTGGGATTTTTTAATATTCCTAGAACTCCTTGTTTCCGCTATTTGTTTTATTGATTGCGTGCTCTGAGTTTGTTTTTAGCTCCGCCTAGCCTAGAGAGTGTGTGGTCTCCCGTTCGCCTAGACTTGGGCTCGTGTATGGACTTCCCATTTCATATGCGGGTTCGGGTCTAGGTGCGGGGGATGTGGTGGCCCGTGCTCCGGGTGCCACATCCTAAAGTGGTATCAGAGCTCCGGGTTGCAAAACCGGAGTTCTAGTGTCGTGATTGAGTCTGTCTAGGTCGTACGGCGTAGGACAACGTGGTTATGTGACTTCATGCGCTTATTTGTTTATTTCTTTGTTAATAGTGCACATGAACATGTATTGACCCGCATGCATATGTATTGGAATTTCTTGAATTTCCGTAGAAATATGCCTCCAAGAAGATATCATCGTCGAGATAGATCTCCCGAGCATCGTCATCATCGGGATCACTCTCCTCATCAAGAGAATAACAATCCACCACCACCTCCTCAAATGGATCCGGGGAACTTTATGGAAAGGCTCGCGGTATTTTTAGAGCAACGAAATCAAGAAAAGAATAATGCCCCGCCGGCTGATAATCATGGAGGAGGCCTTATTACAGCCACCCTTAGGGAATTCAAGAATCAAAACCCACCGGTTTTCATTGGTGGGAACGATATTCAAGCCGAAGAATGGTTGGTCCAAACAAACCGGATATGGAATCTTATACCTTGTGGACCGGATGAGAAACTTCAATGCACCCTTACCATGGTACAAGGACAAGCGTATAATTGGTGGTCAAGCGTTCAAGTGAAGCTAGAGGCCTCCGGGGAAGAAATTACTTGGGAGGTGTTTGTTCGAGAGTTCAAGAGTAAGTATGTCCCGAAAGCTACCCGGAATAGACGCTTGAGAGAGTTCATGGATCTTAAGCAAAGGGAAATGTCGGTAACGGATTATATTAATGAGTTCGAGAGGCTTTCTCGGTACGCCCCAAGTATTGCCAATGATGACGAGAGTAAGGCCTCACAATTTCTTCAAGGGCTTCAAGAAGATATGAAAGATGCATTGGAAGCTTCAAATACTAGCACGTGGGCGAAGGTGACGGATAAGGCCTTGAGAGTTGAAGATCGGGTGGTTATGAGAAGGAAGAATTCACATGTTGGCCAAGGTTCTAATTCGGATTCTCACTCAATTCTTGGAAAGAGACCGGTGTACGAAATTCATCCTTTTCCGAATCCTCAAAACAAGCAACCCAAACCGGCAAATCTAAATCCTCCTTTGGCTATCAAGGGTCCCGAGTGTGTACATTGCCATCGAACAAACCATTTATCGGAGAATTGTTGGAAGCTGCACCGGAAGTGCTTCGGATGTGGGTCACCGGAGCATATGTTAGATCAATGCCCACGCAAGAGGCCGGATTATGTGCCGGGAGGAAATCCGAGACCCGCGATTCAAGCTCAGGCGTACGCTTTGGGTGGAAAAGGAGAAAGAGTGGCCGAGATTAATCAACATGCCCCGGTGGAAGGTACACTTGCATACATGGCATAACATCACATGCATTGGTCGATCTCGAGACCATTTATTCATTTATTTTCGGGATGCATTATTGTGATTGTTGTTGGTTGTTGTTTTAACTTCTTTGTATGCCCTATTACTTGCGCATGACTTTGTTGTGAGTTCTTTTGAGAGTTCTTGGTGAGAAGTTCTTTGACGGGAGTGTTCGGTAAGCTTGAGGGTCGAGTTCTCCTTGTCAACTTGTTAGAGCCATCGAGAAGAGACAAGGTTTGAGGTGCAAGATCAAAGAAGGCAAGAGGTCGAAAATCGAAGAGTCAACTTGTGAGATCGATGAGAAGTTGTATCCGGAGTGGTTCGAGGTCCCAAGCCGGACCTGAGGACAGGTCCTTTTTAAGGGGGAGAGTTTGTGACACCCCGCTCGTTCACACGTACAGGTTTGTGCCACGTGTGAGTTTATTTTCCGTAATTATATTTATTTTCATTTTTACTTGATGCATTCATATTTATTTCTAATTGTTTCTTATATGAATTATTTGAAATAATATGAAATATGTGATTTAAATGTCAAGAATATGCCCGAATTTAGATTATGATGTGAATTCTTGTAAATTATGAATTTATGATATGTGAATTTTATTCCCGAGCATGCTAATTTCGTGAAATACGTGATTTAAGGATGTAATTGTATGATTTTAAAATTTTTGGACTTAATTGGAAATTCGAATTTGGACCTATTTGCAACTTTTTGAAAGTTTTGGACTCATTTGAAAAATGAGTCATTTTAGTACATGTGTGCACGTTTTAATTTATATCTTGAGCTACGGCACTCGGATTCGAGCCCCGTCTTCGGCGTTCAACTCCTTTCGACGACCCGGACGCAATGGAACAGGTTTCGTAATTTTTTGATGTCGTTTCGACCCCCGACGAAGCATATTTCAGCCACTCGTACCTTAAAACACACCTATGGCCTATGATTGAGCTATTAAACCTAGTCCCTCATCATTTCCTTGACTTAATCACACCTAAAGCCATCCCTCATCTCCTTTTGCTGCTGAAAACCGAACCACATCAGTCTAGAAAGGAAGAAAGAAGCTCCAAGAAGAAAAGAAGGGGAAAACCTCCATTTTTTCCCTTTCTTTGAAATCAAACTTCCGATTCTTTGTCCCTTCTTCAAATCTGAGGGGTGCTTCCGGGAGAAGTCGTGCCCGGAGTTTAAGTTGCTTGGGATCGTTTTCTTCGCACCACACTACACTTTTGTTCAAAGGTGAGGTTTAGGTTCTTTTCTTTTTAGTTAAGCGACCTAAGACCCTTAAATGTTCGTTTTCTAACCCGCATGCGACTATATATTATATATATAGTTAAATATGTGTAATGTACAATATGTTATGATCTTGTTATCAAGTTTTGACTTTTGAAAGGGCTATATCTATGAGCATATATAAGCTTATGTTTTAATGAATGTTTAATGTTTATGGAAGTGTAATGCTAATGTTCGTAATGTTAATGGTTTGTAATGAGCGAGAATGCATTGAAAGGTAAGGTAAGGTAATGTAATGGCAATGTTGGGCCCCGGAGATGTGGGTAAGGGGGACCCGGGACGACCATGGGGTCGCCGGTTATGACCTCTGTGCACGTTCTCCATCCAAGGTACTACGTACGACCCTAGGGAGGTTGGGGAAGTCGCGGTGCTCTTGATGCCTTCGGAATGAACTGGGGAGGACTCGTGTGGGCTAGCTACCCCTCGAGGAATGTATAATGTAATGGCACTCGTGTGGGTTAATCACCCCTCGAGGAATGTATAATGTAATGGATGGCTAGGGTCGACGGACTCTTCCATCACCGGAGAAGGGGATTGAATGTGATTTCTGTTTGATAATGTAATGTAATGAGGAGCCCAGGATGGGATTTCCGCTCGTACTCGCCGAGCTTAATGAATTGGTTGGATTATGAAACGGGAATAGAGACTTTATGTTAATGCAATTGTTAAGGATTATGTATTGTATACGTATATGATATGTAATGTTCTTTGAAAATGTTTTGGTGTTCAAAACCTATTCCCGGTTCATAACCTTTATCTTTTATGTGCTTTGCTATCTATAAGTATAGTGTGTGGGTGTGCGTTAGCCCCCTCACTCAGTCGAGATATGACTGACACCTCTCATTTTCTCACTTTTAGTTTGCAGGTCTTTTGAGTACGAGCTAGGCGGAGAAGTGGGTCGTTCGAGTCTCACTTTTGGGTTTAGGTCGTGCTAGGTGCATTACACTCATTTTGTCTTGTATTTAATGAATTAATCATGTTATGAATTTTTGTTTTTGAGATATGAATTGTTATGGTTACGTACATTCGATCTTTTGATGTATATGTTAATTTTGGGATTTTTTAATATTCCTAGAACTCCTTGTTTCCGCTATTTGTTTTATTGATTGCGCGCTCTGAGTTTGTTTTTAGCTCCGCCTAGCCTAGAGAGTGTGTGGTCTCCCGTTCGCCTAGACTTGGGCTCGTGTATGGACTTCCCATTTCATATGCGGGTTCGGGTCTAGGTGCGGGGGATGTGGTGGCCCGCGCTCCGGGTGCCACATCCTAAAGTGGTATCAGAGCTCCGGGTTGCAAAACCGGAGTTCTAGTGTCGTGATTGAGTCTGTCTAGGTCGTACGGCGTAGGACAACGTGGTTATGTGACTTCATGCGCTTATTTGTTTATTTCTTTGTTAATAGTGCACATGAACATGTATTGACCCGCATGCATATGTATTGGAATTTCTTGAATTTCCGTAGAAATATGCCTCCAAGAAGATATCATCGTCGAGATAGATCTCCCGAGCATCGTCATCATCGGGATCACTCTCCTCATCAAGAGAATAACAATCCACCACCACCTCCTCAAATGGATCCGGGGAACTTTATGGAAAGGCTCGCGGTATTTTTAGAGCAACGAAATCAAGAAAAGAATAATGCCCCGCCGGCTGATAATCATGGAGGAGGCCTTATTACAGCCACCCTTAGGGAATTCAAGAATCAAAACCCACCGGTTTTCATTGGTGGGAACGATATTCAAGCCGAAGAATGGTTGGTCCAAACAAACCGGATATGGAATCTTATACCTTGTGGACCGGATGAGAAACTTCAATGCACCCTTACCATGGTACAAGGACAAGCGTATAATTGGTGGTCAAGCGTTCAAGTGAAGCTAGAGGCCTCCGGGGAAGAAATTACTTGGGAGGTGTTTGTTCGAGAGTTCAAGAGTAAGTATGTCCCGAAAGCTACCCGGAATAGACGCTTGAGAGAGTTCATGGATCTTAAGCAAAGGGAAATGTCGGTAACGGATTATATTAATGAGTTCGAGAGGCTTTCTCGGTACGCCCCAAGTATTGCCAATGATGACGAGAGTAAGGCCTCACAATTTCTTCAAGGGCTTCAAGAAGATATGAAAGATGCATTGGAAGCTTCAAATACTAGCACGTGGGCGAAGGTGACGGATAAGGCCTTGAGAGTTGAAGATCGGGTGGTTATGAGAAGGAAGAATTCACATGTTGGCCAAGGTTCTAATTCGGATTCTCACTCAATTCTTGGAAAGAGACCGGTGTACGAAATTCATCCTTTTCCGAATCCTCAAAACAAGCAACCCAAACCGGCAAATCTAAATCCTCCTTTGGCTATCAAGGGTCCCGAGTGTGTACATTGCCATCGAACAAACCATTTATCGGAGAATTGTTGGAAGCTGCACCGGAAGTGCTTCGGATGTGGGTCACCGGAGCATATGTTAGATCAATGCCCACGCAAGAGGCCGGATTATGTGCCGGGAGGAAATCCGAGACCCGCGATTCAAGCTCAGGCGTACGCTTTGGGTGGAAAAGGAGAAAGAGTGGCCGAGATTAATCAACATGCCCCGGTGGAAGGTACACTTGCATACATGGCATAACATCACATGCATTGGTCGATCTCGAGACCATTTATTCATTTATTTTCGGGATGCATTATTGTGATTGTTGTTGGTTGTTGTTTTAACTTCTTTGTATGCCCTATTACTTGCGCATGACTTTGTTGTGAGTTCTTTTGAGAGTTCTTGGTGAGAAGTTCTTTGACGGGAGTGTTCGGTAAGCTTGAGGGTCGAGTTCTCCTTGTCAACTTGTTAGAGCCATCGAGAAGAGACAAGGTTTGAGGTGCAAGATCAAAGAAGGCAAGAGGTCGAAAATCGAAGAGTCAACTTGTGAGATCGATGAGAAGTTGTATCCGGAGTGGTTCGAGGTCCCAAGCCGGACCTGAGGACAGGTCCTTTTTAAGGGGGAGAGTTTGTGACACCCCGCTCGTTCACACGTACAGGTTTGTGCCACGTGTGAGTTTATTTTCCGTAATTATATTTATTTTCATTTTTACTTGATGCATTCATATTTATTTCTAATTGTTTCTTATATGAATTATTTGAAATAATATGAAATATGTGATTTAAATGTCAAGAATATGCCCGAATTTAGATTATGATGTGAATTCTTGTAAATTATGAATTTATGATATGTGAATTTTATTCCCGAGCATGCTAATTTCGTGAAATACGTGATTTAAGGATGTAATTGTATGATTTTAAAATTTTTGGACTTAATTGGAAATTCGAATTTGGACCTATTTGCAACTTTTTGAAAGTTTTGGACTCATTTGAAAAATGAGTCATTTTAGTACATGTGTGCACGTTTTAATTTATATCTTGAGCTACGGCACTCGGATTCGAGCCCCGTCTTCGGCGTTCAACTCCTTTCGACGACCCGGACGCAATGGAATAGGTTTCGTAATTTTTCGATGTCGTTTCGACCCCCGACGAAGCATATTTCAGCCACTCGTACCTTAAAACACACCTATGGCCTATGATTGAGCTATTAAACCTAGTCCCTCATCATTTCCTTGACTTAATCACACCTAAAGCCATCCCTCATCTCCTTTTGCTGCTGAAAACCAAACCACATCAGTCTAGAAAGGAAGAAAGAAGCTCCAAGAAGAAAAGAAGGGGAAAACCTCCATTTTTGCCCTTTCTTTGAAATCAAACTTCCGATTCTTTGTCCCTTCTTCAAATCTGAGGGGTGCTTCCGGGAGAAGTCGTGCCCGGAGTTTAAGTTGCTTGGGATCGTTTTCTTCGCACCACACTACACTTTTGTTCAAAGGTGAGGTTTAAGTTCTTTTCTTTTTAGTTAAGCGACCTAAGACCCTTAAATGTTCATTTTCTAACCCGCATGCGACTATATATTATATATATAGTTAAATATGTGTAATGTACAATATGTTATGATCTTGTTATCAAGTTTTGACTTTTGAAAGGGCTATATCTATGAGCATATATAAGCTTATGTTTTAATGAATGTTTAATGTTTATGGAAGTGTAATGCTAATGTTCGTAATGTTAATGGTTTGTAATGAGCGAGAATGCATTGAAAGGTAAGGTAAGGTAATGTAATGGCAATGTTGGGCCCCGGAGATGTGGGTAAGGGGGACCCGGGACGACCATGGGGTCGCCGGTTATGACCTCTGTGCACGTTCTCCATCCAAGGTACTACGTACGACCCTAGGGAGGTTGGGGAAGTCGCGGTGCTCTTGATGCCTTCGGAATGAACTGGGGAGGACTCGTGTGGGCTAGCTACCCCTCGAGGAATGTATAATGTAATGGCACTCGTGTGGGTTAATCACCCCTCGAGGAATGTATAATGTAATGGATGGCTAGGGTCGACGGACTCTTCCATCACCGGAGAAGGGGATTGAATGTGATTTCTGTTTGATAATGTAATGTAATGAGGAGCCCAGGATGGGATTTCCGCTCGTACTCGCCGAGCTTAATGAATTGGTTGGATTATGAAACGGGAATAGAGACTTTATGTTAATGCAATTGTTAAGGATTATGTATTGTATACGTATATGATATGTAATGTTCTTTGAAAATGTTTTGGTGTTCAAAACCTATTCCCGGTTCATAACCTTTATCTTTTATGTGCTTTGCTATCTATAAGTATAGTGTGTGGGTGTGCGTTAGCCCCCTCACTCAGTCGAGATATGACTGACACCTCTCCTTTTCTCACTTTTAGTTTGCAGGTCTTTTGAGTACGAGCTAGGCGGAGAAGTGGGTCGTTCAAGTCTCACTTTTGGGTTTAGGTCGTGCTAGGTGCATTACACTCATTTTGTCTTGTATTTAATGAATTAATCATGTTATGAATTTTTGTTTTTGAGATATGAATTGTTATGGTTACGTACATTCGATCTTTTGATGTATATGTTAATTTTGGGATTTTTTAATATTCCTAGAACTCCTTGTTTCCGCTATTTGTTTTATTGATTGCGCGCTCTGAGTTTGTTTTTAGCTCCGCCTAGCCTAGAGAGTGTGTGGTCTCCCGTTCGCCTAGACTTGGGCTCGTGTATGGACTTCCCATTTCATATGCGGGTTCGGGTCTAGGTGCGGGGGATGTGGTGGCCCGCGCTCCGGGTGCCACACTTATAATGTATACGCCATCAAAATTACACATACTTCCCCTACAACTTTATGGTTATTCACTGCTCACGCATGACATGAAGCGCTTTCTCAAGGTGTCATTAACAATTTCCTAAACTATTGATGCTCCTAATCACTACACTGTCTAAAAACTAAATATAATATTCCAACTTTCTTGTGAACTTCCCGAATCTTGCATGTATAGACGACATGACCCGGCCCCGGGCTTTGTTCGTTACGTAAACTTCTCATGAGGTTTGAGAGATTTAGAAAATTTCCCTGAAGCACCTCGAAACGCTTGCTATGATTGATAAGAATTTAAGGTTAAAACATAAACTTCCCCGAAGTACTTTAAAATGCTTGCTATTATAGACATGTTTCTAAAGTGAAAACATTCATCAATAAGTGTCAAGTGAAAATAAATTGTTCATAAATATTTAGAGATGACCTTCTCAAAATTTATGGATCCAAATGTAACATAAAGTAAAAATATTTAATAGAGGGACTTTTTGTAATTTCTCAAACCTTATATAAGGTTTGTGTAATTAGGCTGACCTCATGATGTATATGTCAATGTAATTATCCCTGAAACTTTAAATTTTTATTATACTTCGATGATGAAACCAAGAACAGAAGTTTGTGTACGCCCGTGTGTTAGAGAGATAGACAGATAGACGGAGGGCTTACACAAGTCATATGACCTCATGGTATCTAAGTGTAATTATCCCTAAACTTTTTAAATTTTGATCATACTTCGATGATGAAACCAAGAAAGGAAGTGTGTGTGTGTGTGTGTGTGTTAGAGAGATAGATAAAGAGAGGGATTACACAAGTAAGTCATATGAGCCCATCCATCAAGTGCATATTTTGGAACTTCAACGATTTCGACATTCTTGCACTAATTTTCTCATTCAACTCCTTGAGCACGCCATCTCTTGAGCCAATTCAAGTTCGATGCGCCTAATCTCACACTTAACTCTTTCCACTTCAACTCTGCACAACAATAGTTGCTTCTTCTTAGTATCAACACTTTCAATAAGCCTATTCTTCTCATTCACAAGCCTCTTCCCATCCTCACTTAACCTAATAGCATCTCTAATTTCATCAAGTCGGTTGCGCAACCACCCCACATTGAACTTCATACTTTCTGCATCTCTAACCGCAGCGTAATAAGAACCCAAAGTACCCATATCAACATCCTTCAACTGCTTCTTTTGCAAATCCTGCACCGCCTTACATACCCCAAGCGAAACAATATTCCCCATATAACCCGACTCTAAAGAACAACCCTTTGTAATATCACCGTGTTTCCTATTTATTGCCTTAAGTGTATCAATAAGATTTTTGTTCACGCCTGATAATCTTTCTGTTTGAGCTCCTCCCATATAATGCAGAGCATTTGCCATATGTTTGAATGTATGATCATTACTTGCTTGAGCCGGGATTTGCTCTTGTGGGGTTGTTAATGGTGTTGAGTAAAGAGGATTAGCGTTGCTTGTTCCTATTTCTTGATATATAGGCTGCAAAGGTATCATTATTGACTCGATTAGAAGATCTATTGTAACCAAAAGAAATAAATAAATAATTATGTAACTAGTACGTGTGATCAAAAGGGGGGTATTTGTAATTTCAGGGGGAAGTTTATGTAATCATAAATTAGAGGTAATAACAATTTTCCCAATCCCAAATAGATGTGCACTTTACCCCCAAGTCCCCAAACTTTTTTTTTTTTTGTCCAGACCAAACTTTATGTTTTGGTACGAGTAATACATAATCTTTTATATTCTTTATTAAATACCTCCTTTGGCCGGAAAAAATTGTCCGAAATGTTTATAGGAAGTGTTTGCAAATAAATTTTAAATATTATGTACTCTTTACACTAGAATATAAAGGTTGGAGGTAAAATGCAAACAACCCAAAAGTCGAGGGTTGACTCAAGATAAACTTCTAAGGTTATAAATTTAAAATAAAATTAGTCTCAACAAGATAATTAAAGAAACATACTAATTACTTAAATATAATACATAAAAATCCTAATACCAATATTTGATTTGTTATGAATAAATGTTTGGCATTTTTGTATTTTAATTCTAGTAGTAATTTATATTGAGATCATATTTTATTGGATATGTTTTTTTTTTAGATATATGTCATTTTAGTTGTGGGCTATTTTTACTTTTTCCTACTCCAACCTTAGCGTTTTGGTATAAATAGTACATAATCTTTAATGTTCCTTTTCAAATACTCAGTTCAAGATTTGTTTTCAAACACCCCTCAAATGAATATCGCTGGAAATATTCGGAGGAGTATTTAAAAATAAAATTCAAGTGTCGTGTACTAATTACACCAAAACAAGAAGTTGGAGGTAAAGTGTAAATGTCCCATGGAAAAAAGAAAACCCTATTACCCCTATAAATTATAGGCGGTTTTGTTATCTAATGAGACTATCTAAGAGCTTTAATAATATTAGACTTTAGAAGCTTACTTGAACAAAAAAAAAAAAAAGCTTACAAGGCTGGGGCATCAGTCCGGCTTCCGGCTGCGGCATAGGAGGAGGCGCGTGGGCTCCATAGGCGCAGATTTGAGAGTCTGAGGATTCACCGCCGGCAGCTGTGGCGGCGGAAATTTCGAGAGGGAAACCGGGTGGCACGTCGGGTTTCCCTGCCAAAGCATCTGAGGAAAGATTAACAATCTCCATCTTTACCATTTTTGTTAGAGAAACTTGTTTCAAGTTGAAGAAAAACAGATTGGGTAGAAGACAGATTGTATAATCTTGAAGATATCGTTGGATCACAGAGTGACGGTGTAGTGCGCGTTAATTGAATTTTGCAGAAACCACATGGTGAAAGAAGAAAGGCTTTGGGAATTGCAGAAACATGCATGCTCGGGTTTTCTTCCGTAAATTACAATTTTTTTTGGAAAAAATACAAAATCGGGACCTGAAGCGACCCCCACTAGTAATTTTAGGACACAAATTACTCCGACGACAAAACTGTCCAATAACTTCCAAAATGTGTCAATTTCAGGACAAAAGTCACCGGAGATAGCTGACGTGTCGCCGGAGTGCTGATGTGGACGTATACATTTTACACGTGGCATATGACTAGGCCCCACTAGTAATTTTACACGTCAGCTATCTCAGCGGCCTTTGACCTGAAATTGACACATTTGGGGAGTTATTGGACACTTTTGTCGCCAGAGTAATTTGTGTCCTAAAATTGCTAGTGGGGGGTCACTTCATGTCCCGATTTTGTAAAGTTCAAAACCCTTATCCACTTAAACAAATATTCTTAAAGTTCATAAATCATCCCCACTTTGAGCATCCTCTAGCTAGGAATGTCAAACACCTCATTGTTTTGCCAAAAATTCCTCTTCAAGAAACAGTAGGCATAATTTATCACAATCCTTTTGCCAATGTTGGTCCCCCCTCTCCTCCACCACCTCATGTTCCCCCACCAAGTGCACCACCCCACACCGCCATGCCCTGTCTAAATCCTCCATCTTCATCCTCGCCATATTCTTTCTCTCTTCACCATTTCCATCTCCACTATCATTGCCACAAAATCGATCATCCTCACTCGATTCGTCCCGGTACTCCTCTCCAACGAACTCCCTAACTCTCTCGACCAATAAATCTTCGAAGGGCTCATGTTCGTCACGTGCATTTGTGTATCCATAACGCATGACACACCTAAGCACTTGGATGTTCCTAAGTTTAACTTTACGGACGAGGAACCTCTCTCGTACTGGTACCTTGCTAACTGGCAATGACTCAACCGAGACAAAGATCAAAACCGAGTGGAGCGCGGGGAAGTTCGTCGTGTAATGTTGCACCCTAGAGCGAAGGGCACCACATCCCCCGCACCATAGCCCGAGACGTGTAACGAAATGGAAACTCCGCACACGTACCAAGCAGGTCTAGACCTAGGCGAGGCGGTCTAGACCTTAATACAGAGTGCGCAATAAAATAAAATCAAAGGTTGAAGCAACAGATCAACAAATACATTCATGCGAGATATCAAATAGAAACAGGTGACGCGTTCAACTAGCATAGATACCTAATCCCGTAAATCAATTATAAAACATAAATACACAACGTGTTCATTCTATTCCTAGAAGCCTGTCCCGAATTATATCAGATCAATAAGATATATCAAATACATAATCATGAGCTTATACATATTTAAAATTCCAATGCATAATGATAAAGATGCAGAATGCAAAAAGACTCGAACAACTTGACTCAAAGGACCCAAAAGAAGACCGCCGCCTAGCTCGACCCGAACCCTGCACCTGCAACTAAAGGGGGAAAATGAGAGGGGTCAGTCTACAATTCGACTGAGTGAGGGGGCTAAACACACACACCCACGATACATAAATATAGAGCATATCACATATTAAACAAAAGACTATGAACCGGAATAGGGTTTTGCACACCAAAATCCATTTTTAAAACAAACGTAAACATACCAAATCAAAAGCATAGCGTATCTTTAACTTAAAAGTCCTATCCCGTTTCATAATCAACATAACGTATAAAAGCTCGGTGAGTACGAGCAGAAATCCCATCCCGGGCTCCTTAAAACATACATTACACATTAAAACAAAAGTAACATTAAAGAACAAACCTCCTTCTCCGGCGATGGAAGGGTTGCGCGACCCTAACCATCCATTACATTATGTATGGGTCATGAGTGTCATGACACTTACACCCGAGGATTCCATCCCCTACCAAACCTCCTGGTGAGTTCAGGGGTAATCCTATCAGAGTGGAGACTACGCCCAGGCTTAACCCTATGGCCCGCTGCCGTCGGGTTAAGCCTGGCTCGCAGGCTCCGGGGCCCAACAGTACCATTACATTACATTCTCGCTCATTACGAATCAAACATTACAAAACTTACGTACCTTATCGAAGCATACCTTACCTTGCAACTTAGCATATGCTATAGACGTACCTCTCTGTGTCATCCTAATCGTAGCTAGCATAAAGACACACGGTTTGGAGCATAGCCTCGTTGCAAAACATTTTCAAGCTTACGTATGCTTGTACATATAATTCAAAACATTTAATCGTATGACAAAGTCATAAACATATCATATATACACATATCTATTATATAAATATAATAGTATAATCGTATGCGGGCTTGAAAACGAACATTTAGGGTTGTAGGTCGCATTAACTATAACAAACCTAAAACCTCACGTTGACAAACAAACCGAACGAACAGCCCAAAGCACCCCACGAGCAACTCCCTTCGAACAATCTAAACACAAGAAACAAGGCTAAGACTCCATATGAACCATAAAAACGCTCGACAAATGCATATGGATGCATATTATGCAATGCACGTCATATAAGTTCACACTTCGGCATATCGAAGCAAATATCGAAATATCACATAAATATTTCAAGAATCAAACTCATAACATATCAAATAAGCTTGTATCATATCATATAATAGCATATCATATGCATTCATAAGGTTAAAGATCATATATGCAAGATCAAATTATATAAAACTAATTCAAGTAATTCATTAATTAAAATGTATAATATTTAATATATTATATATATAAATACACATGCAGGAAAACGCTTATAATATATATATATACACACACACATAGCAGCACATTACAACAATTCATGCATGCAAAAATTAATATGTATATTATATATATACACGCACTAGAGAAATCACGCACACACTCACAAGCACACATGCACTATATATATAAATACATAGCATGCATGCAAAACTTACAAGAATATTAAATGCATAGTACATGTCATATATATATACATAATATATATACATATATACAGCCTGCAAGCTCACGTAAAGAAGGAATATACAGGGAAAAATAACAAGAGCAGCAGTTAGAGTATGCAACAGGCGCAGAGCTGCACGGCCGCGACCTCAAAATAACACAAACATGGCGCAGCCGCGACGCCAACTCACAAAAAGCTATTGTCATAGCTGCGCGGCCGCGACACAAAATCAGCTAGGAAGCTGCGCGGCCGCACGAACCCAGAAACGCAATTGAGTAGCAGAAAATAAATGCAGCAACAGCAGCCCCTGTTTTTCTTCTCAAAACAACGCATCCATAGCAGCAGCTCCAGGCAACGAAAGCAGCAGCAAACGTGACAATAAAACGCAGCAAAGGCAACACGCAACAGCAGCAAGGTAGCAGGAAATGGAGGTAAGAATGACAGCAATATCATGCAGCAAGAATCAACATGAAAAGAGCTCACAAACATGCTTCAACCTCCCCAAATTCAGTCACGTTTCATGCCACAAAATGGTGGAAAATTCATACAGTCATGCTCCATGAAAAGGAAGGCAAGAATTCAGATATGGAAACTCAAAGGAGCAAGAATCATGCATTAAAATTCACAAAAACCGAACTTAAGGCCATGAATTAAAGAATTCAATCTAAAACCTAACTATTCATTCTCTTCATCAAAGCATACTCAAATCTCCATGGAAATCAGCAAATAAACACTTAAAATAAAGAGGAGAGGATAGAGAATAAAACTATGGACTTACCTTTCGAATTTGAGGCGAAATGATGGGGTATTGATCTTGAAAAGGCAAGATGAACTGTGCAGATTTCTTTTTCCTCCTTTTTCTCTCGTTCAGCTGCTTCTCTGTCTCTCTCCAGGTCTGATTTCGAAGTGAGGGGGTAAGGTATGGTTAAAAGGTTTAACTAGGGTTAATTTGGCTCAAGAATCAAGTGATTTGGTTAAGAAATGAATTAGTTATGACCAAAATACTCCAAGGTGGCGAATCTGCTCGTACAGCTCGTTTCGGACAAATTTTGGAGGCCCAAACGGGCTTAGAAAAATACAAGGCTAGGTTCCTTAGCTCCCATTCCTCGTTACGAGTCCAGCGCCACTTCCGGAATTCGAATCTGAATTCCCGATCTCAAGTTACGATCTCCGGAACTCAAGGCGCGCTAAAACTAGTTAGGCCCTCGAATCCCCAAAATAAAATATGGTGCGTTACCATATCAAACAAGTCCAAAAAATTAAAACGAGCACATAAACGAATTCAGAACACGTATAATTCATGCATATCAAATTTTCACGAAATTTCAAAACAAATTGAAACTCAAACGAATTAAAAACAAGTTCAAAAGCTTAAAAACGTTTAAATATACAATTATATATTTTAACAAATAATTAAATAAATTTAAAATAATTCAAGAATAATAAATAAACATACAATTACATAAATAAATAATTTAAATGTGCATTTAGCTCTCTCGTAAGTGCGTACCTGTACGGCTGAAAAACCGGGGTGTCACATGTAATGTCGGAAAACAGGTGGATTCCTTTTTTATTTCAGTTCTTGTGGAGAGTTTTTACTTGTATGAACCTTTTAACCTTAGATGATTGATTTGGATTTGATTTTATGAATATGAGTTATTCTAAGTATGATCCTTCTAGCTCTTTGGTTGATTTGGGGAATATGAGTGGCTAATTTCTTAGGCAAAGGGGGGTAATGAACTGTGTAGGATAAGTGTTTGATGAAATACCTAGGTGGAATTCTTGATCTTATGTTTGTGAAATTGAGTTGTTTGCATATTTGAGTTTGATCACCTTAGATATGACCTTAGGTTTACATTCTAATTGAGAAATTGGATGTAATCTTGGTTGATTAATCTAATTATTGAGCTAATGATCATGAGAGCGGCGTTAGACTTAATTAGGTACACGTACTTGACTTCGAGAGGAGCTTGTGTATACACTAGTGATTAGAATTGTGAGATCCTGTTTCACCAAAGCATTAACTGAACATGAACCTTGCATGATCATTACTCCCTCTTACCCTTTGTTTACTCTTGCTTTTAGTTACCTACGTGTTTCTAAGTGTTACTTGTTACTCTTACTCTTAGTGTCTTTTACTTCAGTTTTATTAAGTGAGTTAGTTATACTTTCTTCCCTTTCTTTACTTTGTCTATAGATTAACGAATACACGCGGCAATTGACTTGAGATTCCTTTCCAATTTGACACCTTCCCAGGCTTTGTTCTGCCCGGATGAGGTTTAACGAAGATTGGAGGCCTTACAAGCCGGAATCGAGAGTGTGTTAGGTTTAGATTTAGAAATCACAACAATTATGCCTATAGTTTTGTGAAGAGGAATTTTTGGCAAAGCAATGAGGTGTTTGACATTCCTAGTAAGAGGAAGCTCAAAGTAGGGATGATTTATGAACTTTAAGAATATTTGTTTAAGTGGATAAGGGAAAATTACAAAATCGGGGACATAAAGTGACCCCCCACTAGCAATTTTAGGATAGAAATTACTCTAGCGAAAAAAGTGTCCAATAACTCACAAAATGTGTCAATTTCAGGTCAAAGGCCGCTGAGATAGATGACGTGGCGCCTAGTCATATGTCACGTGTAAAATGTATACGTCCACATCAGCACTCCGGCGACCTTTGTCCTGAAATTGACACATTTTGGGAGTTATTGGACAATTTTGTCGTCGGAGTAATTTGTGTCCTAAAATTGCTAGTGGGGGTCACTTCATGTCCCGATTTTGTATTTTTCCCTTTTTTTTTCTTCCATAAATTATAAATTTTACAATTATAAGTTTACAAACAGACTCAGTTTAGGGTTTTGGATTACGTATTTCGCCTCTTATTTCACTTATATATATGTGTTGGTATATAAATTGACGGTTGAAATTAAAATAAAAAAAAAATTAATATAATATGAAAAAAAAATTAAAAGTGAGAAATAATTGTAATATGAAAAAAAAAATTAATGTTTTTTAAACTCAATTATTCATTAATACACTTAATTGGTATTGATAATGGTAAAAATAAACTAAGGAACCCGTTAGGACATCTAAAGAATACCTTCGAACATCATATATCTCCTTGGACTTCATACACCTAAAAATTGGCTAAGGCATCCGTTCGGCAATAAGGGCTCGGCCTATGAGTGCTTGGCCGTTGAGTGCTCGGCCTATGCGTGCTCGGCCATTGAGTGCTCGGAACACGCCCAACGTCTTTGTGCACAACGGTTACCCCCACTCCCCAATCACTCCACGATTCAAGTACGTGGTCCGCAATATCCGCGCCGACTAAGTCAAAACGGACTCGGTGTTGACTCAGACCAATGGTATAAATACTGTTTCCCTCACCGGAATCAGGACACACACTAAAACATACAAAAACTCTGTCAAAATTTCTATTCATCGCTTTCCATCCAAAACAATCTAATTGGTAAAAGAACCCAACTTAATTGATTCGTTGGAGATTCGAAGCCGATTACACTCTTCCAAAGGCGACCAATTTCAGGTGTATCACATATAAATGATGAAAAAAAAGTGAAATATAATTTTAAAACAGAATCTCCAAATAAAGCCGTCAGACTAAGGAGTCAATTATGTTAAAATTAGATAGAACATTTTATCTATACTACATCATATAAAAAGGGGTATTGGACCTAAATTTATTTAATTTTGGCTAAATACAGAAATTTTATAGTTTAAAACTTTTCAGTATAAAATTATATTTAATAACTCAAAGTGTTTAACTATTATTTATTTTTATTTTTTTTTATAACAACCGACACGAGCCAAATTGGTTACTTTAACCATTCTCCTGCAAAGCGAGGTCTTCGGGCGGATGATCCCACACCTTCTTATCAACAAGCAATCCTTGGCCAAGCTTGGCAATAGCAGCCTCAAGCCCATTCCCATCTCTCCTGATGTGCCATAAACTGCAAATCCATGGCTTGTGCAGGAGATTTCGGCAGTCCTTCACCACCTCTCTCAACGGATAGTCATCTATATCTGCTTCTGAACAAGATTT
Organism: Lantana camara; assembly: GCA_037501455.1. Lineage (NCBI taxonomy): Eukaryota > Viridiplantae > Streptophyta > Magnoliopsida > Lamiales > Verbenaceae > Lantana > Lantana camara. The sequence goes on along the minus strand of CM074857.1, from coordinate 90,989,805 downwards.
AACTGCTTACATTATTTTGCTCAATTTCTTATCGATCATCGTGTGAATCGTAGGTCATGTAATCAACTGTAATGTTTACTTTATATGATCTAATAATTTTAGTAATTAAATTTTTAGTTATTAGTTTTAAGATATACTTTTATTTTATAAATTTTAGAAATTCTTTCCATTTTAATTTAAGTAATCAAATTAAAATATCATTAACTGATAAATTAATATCACGGAATTTTAAATATCACCCAATTTTGTTTTTATTTTTATCTCTTTTTTTTTTTTTTAAATTATTTGGGTTATGATGAGGACAAAATACGCTTGCCCCATGATTGGACACGTGGCACCTCCCAGATGACGACACCTGTCCTCCTGTGATTACGACTGTCATACATGAGCGCTAAAACCCTCGAGCGTCAGTGTCCTCCAAGAACACGTGCCGTCTCTGCCGCATTCACACATGATCAATGTCACCGCTCTCACGAGCGCCTTTCACACTATATGTCTAAAGTTCCAATTAGTCAGGGGAGCCCTCTTCGAGCGCTATATTACCTCAAAGAGGCTTCCTCTCCAATCCGCTACATAAGCTTTGGCCTACATCCCCTCACGGGTTCCTTGGCCACCAAGGCTTTAGTTGACACGAGCGCGCTCTCAAGCCCTCGTTACCAACTCCCCCAAACGGCTCTCTGACACACCGTACTTGCCCGCGCACCTGCCACTGTTGCCAACACTAACTTTCAGCAGCTTTTGCAGAAGATTCCTCCTAGGTTTCTCTCTCACAGAGCCACATGTTAGGGCAACATTCGGCCAGGACCACACACGGCAAATGACCAAAGTGTCCCTGACCCTCAACTATAAATAGGAGTCTTCATCTCCTTCACCGTAAGCAATCTCCATTTTTGCAAATTCACACTTAGCTTACACTTTCTCTTTCAAATCATCATCTGACTTGAGCATCGGAGAGCCAAGCTGGGAATCACCCCCAGTTCTCCCCCCAGCTCGGCCTTCTGACTTTATTTCGGTGTTTGTCCTAGCAGGTAGAACCCTCTGCTTTTCCGGCGAACTTCCGGTGGTTTCCTCACTCCAAACAAATTCTAAAGTGATCGGACTCTGTGACTCATATTCAGAACCCATCATTTTTTGCGCCGTCTGTGGGAAACTAGCTCTCAACTTCTTTCTTTCTTTCTGCTAGTAGAAAAGCAGACACCTATAATCTTTACAGCTATGGTTGCTATGAGATCCGGAGCTGCAGGAGGAGGAGATAACACCCCTCATGATGTCAATACCACTATTCTTTCCACCTCCGCTGGCGGAGCCCTGCCTCCTTCCGTCGCTGTGGGTGAAGCACCCCCCGCCATAGGAGTGACGCCACGGACAGAGTCTTCAGTTCCTCCACCAGCGCCACCAGCGCCGCCAGTTTCCGGCACCGCCGGAGGAGCTTCTCTCTCCGCTCTTCCACAACCTCCCCAGGCTCAATGGGTACATACCCCCGCGAACCCAGGAAGTCAGAGTTACATGATGCCACCGCCTGGTTATACACTCACTCCCACTATCATGATGCCGCCGGTCCAGCCCTATCACGCCGGCCAAATCCAACTCCCGGTGATAATCCCAAGGGAGATTGATGGGGTGGAACTACCCCCTTTAACTTCTCAGCAGCTAAGGACTCTTTACGCCCAATGTGAGGTTCAGGCGGCCCAGGGGGCATGGGAGAGGTTTCATTCCATGTACTTCCCCTCTGGGCAGGCCACTCAAGTAGCCGCCCCGCTGGGAGGATTACAAACGTACACGCTCAGGGAGGCCCAAGTCGTCCTAAGGGCACTACCGCCCGCCTGAGAGACGCTTCATCAGGCCGACAACGAGCGTCCCCCTGTGGACAGGAATAGGGAGCCCACGGAGAGGGTCAACGAGAATGAAGGGGACTCTCATGCCTCTAGGAGGGCCTCCCGTGCCGCCAAACAAGTGGACAGGGGAAGGGGATGCAAATCCTAATATCCTCGCGGCTGTGCAAGACCAGCTGCAGGGTTTAAAGGACATGGTCAGACAGGTCTCTCGAGCAAGGTCTCAGATCTCCCATGGCAGGGAAGAACGAGCCGATGCCAGAGATGCTCGTCACAAGGACCGCCAATTGCAAGTTCCCCACCGTAAAGAACAGGAGGAGAACTTCTACACGTATGATTATCATCCGTTGGTGTGGGGCTCCCCCCTCGTAGAAGAAGTCTTGATGGCCCAAGCGGGAATGGCCAAGATCCCCACCTCCATCAATCGCTATGATGGAACAACTGATCCAGCTGAACACTTGGATCATTTTCTGTACTTGATGCATCTCTACGAGCACTCAAGCAACTACTGGGCCAAGGTCTTCGTCACATCCCTGGTAGGAATGGCTCAAGAGTGGTATAAGCGACTGCCGCCGCACTCAATACATTCATACAAAGAGTTGGCCGATGCTTTCCTCTACCACTTCAATTCTCTGAAGGCCCCGGTCACTGCGCCTACTGCCCTCTACAACGTGGTGCAAGGCAAGAATGAGTCTCTTCGCTCGCTTCAACAAGGAGATCCTACAGGTAGAAAGGTCTTCCATGGATTTCTTGATCCTAGTGCTCTTTCAGGCTGTGGATCACAAACAGTACGTGAGCAAGAAATTCGCTGATGCTATTGTGGAAAGAAGGCCTGGAACACTCATGGCCTTAAGAGAGGTTATCGAGCCCTTTTTCGCGCTCGAAGATATGTATGGGATGAATGGTCCCCGACATCATAGCCCAGCGAGAAACGAGCGCCCCCAAGAGCGGGGCCGGGAGGTTATTATCAAAAAGGAGCGTCACCCGGAATGCAAGAGATCGCCCCCGTCCCCTCGACGATTCGAGCGTATCCCGCTCACCAGGCCGAATTCCAAGGTTTATAACCTCTCTGATAAAAAACTCTTCAAGAGGCCCATAAAGATGAGGGAGACGGAGGCCTTGAGACGCTTGAACAAATATTGTGCTTTCCACAAGCAGAAGGGGCACGATACGGATGAATGCCGCCAGCTGGAGGCGGAAATTCAAAGACTCATTGTTGGGGGCCACCTGAAAGAATTTGTCAGGGTGTTGGAGCGCTATGACGAATGCTGTAATGAGCGCTCTAGAAGCCCGCGGAGGCAAGGCCCCACGGAGAGTAGCCATCGGGGTAAAGGAAAGGCTTCCGAGCAGGAAAACACCCCTTTTGCGGCCATCAACATGATCGCAGGAGGATCTTCTGGCGGAGACTCTAACGCTTCAAGACGACGGCACATCCAGAGTTACGACCAACGCCCCTCAATACCCAAATCTGTTTACGCCATTCGAGGGGCAAATGATCAGCGTTCGAAAGAAAATGTTGTAATAGGCTTTGATGATAGGGACTTAGAGCACATTGTAACACCCCATGGGGACGGTGAAACCTCTGACTGCCCCATGGTGGTTAGTGTGGACGTCCATAACCACGTTGTAAAGAGGGTGTTGGTGGATAGTGGAAGCCTGTTAATGTTTTGCCTTACTCCACCTTCTTAAAGATGAATGACGACCTCCCTCTCGAATCTCTCAAAACAGCTCTCATTAGCTTTGGAGGGTCTGAGGTTGCCCCACGAGGGCAAATTCGCTTAGCCACTTCATTTGGCCGAGCTCCTCAGCGCAAAACGCTTGTGATTACATATGCTGTAGTAGAGATTGACATTCCATATAACATCATAATTGGGCGCCCAACTCTCGTTGATTTTAAAGCCATCATCTCCACCTACCACCAAAAGATCAAGTTCCCAACCCCCGAGGGTTTTGGAGAAGTGATGTGCAACGTGCGTGAAGCTTGGGAATGTTACATGTTGTCCCTCAGAAAGTCTAAAACAGAGAAAACCTACCAAATTGGATCTACTGAGAAGTCTGTTGACTTTCCCAACCTGGATGAGGATGACCCAATACGCAAAAGGGCCAAGTTATACAAGAAAAAGAACAAGAAGAAGGATCTCAGCGCCAAAAACTCCCTTGAAAATGCTCCGCCAGGGACGGTCGAAGAATCTTCCTCAGAGGGGGACGAGCCCCATAATGATGGGCGCTTGACGGGAAAAAAGAGAGCGCTTGAACTACCTCGCCCAGAAGTGAGAATCGAGCCCTCGGAGAAGTTCCTTACTATTGAGCTGGAGCCTGGGAACAAGGATAAAACTACTCAGATTGGGTCCAACCTCTCTGGGCCCTCACAGATCCTAATGATTGACTTCCTCAGGGAGAATGTTGACATATTTTCCTGGAAAGCATCTGACCTTACAGGTATTGACCCGAGCGTCATTGTCCACAGGCTTAACGTGGACCCCTCATTTAAGCCCATCAAGCAGAAGAAACGGGACGTACATGGTTTTCGGAAGACGGTTATCGAAGAAGAAGTTAATAAGCTTCTGGAGGCTCAATACATTGAGCCCATCTTGTACCCAGAATGGTTGTGCAACGTGGTGTTGGTACCTAAGAGCGCAAACAAGTGGCGCATGTGCAATGATTTTACTGATCTCAATAAAGCTTGCGCTAAGGATCCTTATCCTTTGCCGCGGATAAACCAGTAGGTGGATTCAACCGCAGGGTGCGAACTCATGAGCATGATGGACGCCTTTCAAGGGTACTATCAGATCTTCATGGCTCCAGAGGACCGCCCCAAAACTTCATTTGTTGTTCACTTGGGGGTATACTGCTTCTTAGTCATGCCTTTTGGACTCAAGAACGCTGGAGCCACATATCAGCGGCTCGTCAACAAGATGTTTGAGAAGGAAATTGGAGGATCCATGGAGGTTTACGTAGATGATATGATTGTCAAGAGCGAGCGTCAAGGTCTACATCTGGAAGATCTCAAGTGCACTTTCTCAATCCTACGCCAGTATGGGATGAAGTTGAATCCTTCCAAGTGTACCTTTGGAGTGCGAGGGGGAAAGTTCTTGGGTTACATGGTCAGTCAACGAGGGATTGAAGCCAACCCAGAAAAGATCAAGGCTATCTTGGAGATCCCCTCCCCACGAAATCTCCGAGAAGTGCAAGTGTTGGTAGGAAAGATTATCTCCATAAACAGGTTCATTTCGCGCTCGGCGGACAGAAATCTCCCTTTCTTCAAGATTCTGAGAAACGCACGAAATTTCGCTTGGACGGAAGAGTGTGGAAAAGCGCTGCAAGACATGAAGGCTTACCTTTCGAGCGCCCCGCTACTGACTAAACCCGTCGAAGGCGAAAGGTTATTTATGTACCTTTCTGTTTCAGCCGAGGCTACGAGTGTGGTGTTGGTAGCTATGCGGGAGCAGAAACACTTACCTGTTTATTATCTATGCAAAACGTTACAGGGAGCTGAGAAGAAGTATTTGGAAATTGAAAGGTTTGCATTTGCTCTCATAAATGCATCGAGGCGGTTGAGGCCTTACTTTCAGGCACACTCAATAACGGTCCTTACTGATCAACCCTTGAAACAAGTTTTGTTCAAACCAGACGTGTCAGGGAGATTGATAAAATGGGCCATCGAATTGAGTCAGTTTGACTTAGGCTTTGAGCCCAGAACTGCAATACAAGCTCAGGTTGTAGCTGATTTGTTGGTTGAGCGCTTTGGTTTAAAACCCGCAGTTCCCGGCAACGAGGGATTATGGGTTTTGCACACAGATGGTTCCTCAACCTCTCAAGGGGGAGGAGCAGGGGTATCCCTTAGAGACCCCAATGGGATTGAGTTAGACTTCGCAATCAGATTGGACTTTCAAGTCACCAATAACCAGGCAGAGTATGAAGCCCTGGTGCAGGGATTGGAAATTGCTTTTCAGAATGGAGCTTCCAGAATCACTGCTTATGTGGATTCACAGTTAATTGCGAGCCAGATTAAAGGAGCTTACGAGGCTCGAGAAACCACCATGGTGCAGTACTTAAGCAAAGCCAAGGAGATCATTAGGAAGTTCAAGGAATTTCACCTACTCCAAGTACCACGAGCAGAAAACGAGCGCGCCGACGCCCTATCTAAATTTGCTTCGGCATTAGAAGGCACTTCTGAACGTTCGGTAACGTTCCTTAGAACAGAAGAACCTCTGATTAAGGAGGGAGTCACCAAAGGGACGGTCGCTATGATTGATCCACACGAGCCGTGTTGGCTTGATGACATCATCAGGTTTCTTAAAGATGGTGTTTGTCCTATGACAAGATAGAGGCTCGGAAAATTAGAAACAAGGCGCCACGGTTCTCTATAGACTCTGAAGGAAGGTTGTTCAAAAAATCATTTCAAGGGCCTCCAATGAGGTGTCTAAGGCCTTCGCAGGCGAAAGAAACGCTCGAATTCATTCACAACGGAAGCTGCGGGAATCACTCGGAAGGGCGTGTCTTGGCTAAGAAAGTTCTGAGTAGTGGGTTTTATTGGCCCACAGTTCTCCAAGACGCCATTGAATTTTCCAGGAAGTGCCCTAAGTGCCAGTTCCATTCCAATCTCCCTCAACTGCCAGCCGCTCAAAGGATCCCTATTGATGTCTCCTGGCCCTTTGACCAATAGGGAATAGACATTGTTGGCCCCTTGCCCATCGCAGCCGGCCAGAAGAAGCTTGTCATTTTAGCTGTTGATTATTTCACCAAGTGGGCCGAGGCCGAGGCCGAGGCCGTGGCGAAAATCACCTTCTGGGTTGTGAGGGACTTCATTTGGAAGAATATCATATGCAGATACGGCATTCCGAGGGTGCTTATTTCGGATAATGGATCCCAGTTCATAGCCGTTGACACACGAGAGTGGTGCTCAGAATTGGGGATTGAACAACACTTTACCTCCGTAGGCCACCCCCAAGCCAATGGACAAGCAGAAGTTACCAACAGAATCATTTTACAGCACCTAAAGACAATGCTGGAAAGTAGAAAGAGTGAATGGGCAGAAGAGTTACAAGGAGCACTTTGGGCTTATCGCACTACTCCACGAGCGGCCACTAGCGAGACGCCTTTCACGCTCGTATATGGGTCAGAAGCAATGATACCGGCTGAGGTTGTAAATGAATCTGCTCGTGTAGCTTATTTCGAGCCTCAGCTTAATAAGGGTAACCGGAGCCTGGAGCTGGACTTACTGGAGGAAAGAAGAGACAAGGCCTGGGCTAAAATTCACAGATATAAAGCCACGGTGGCTCAACAGTACAACAAGCGCGTGAGAGAAAGAACTTTTCAACTGGGAGATTTAGTTCTGAAGAAAGTAGAAGTATCTAGACATGTGGGGAAGTTGGACCCCAATTGGGAGGGTCCATTCAAGGTTATACAAGTCAGAGCTAACAACACTTACACCCTGGAGAAGCTTCAGGGCGAGCGTTTGCCTCGCCCTTGGAACGCATGTAACCTCCGGCGGTTTTATGTTTAAAAAACCCCTCTAGAAACGATGATGTAACCACCCCGTTAATGGGGTCAATGTACTTCGAATCTCAAGTAAGTAACAAATACATTCTCTTAAATATTTCTGTACTTCTGCTCTTTTGGTTGCATGAATGAATAAGCCCCACGTCCCTCGTCTTTACGGGCGTGATTGATCACCATTATCACACATGGGTTGCGCTTGCCAGCACTCTACACCCTCATAGGGATAGACTGGTAATGCTCACAACCAACCTGATGTATCGGAAGGAAAATGCAAAGGAAATCCTAGTAGGCCTTGGTCGTTGACCACAACGCCTTGCGCTCGAAAACAGGATCGATGGCAGACTCTGAAAGTCGAACAGGCACGACAGCTCTCGTTTAAAGGCAGTGTAATTAAGAAGAAATTTCATAAGTCTGGAACGAGGGCAGTCACCCAGTAAGACCCTCATATTTCCTCAAGACTTAGCAAAATTTCCCAAAACTAAGAAGAAATTTCGTAAGTCTGGAACGAGGGCAGTCACCCAGTAAGACCCTCATATTTCCTCAAGACTTAGCAAAATTTCCCAAAACTAAGAAGGACGTTCACAAGCCTTGAACGAAGGCATTCTCTCAGTAACACCCTCGTAGTTGCTCAAAACTTAGCAAAATTTCTAAGTATAAAAGCAAAAATTCACACAAGTCTGGAGTGGGGGGGCAGCCTCACAGTAAGACCCTCATGATTACTCCAGACTTAGTAAAATTTTTCAAGTTTTACAAGATGTGACCAAATCTTCTAAGTATCAAAAGCCTATCGGAAATATGCAATCTTTACCAAGCATGTTACACACAATCTTATTACTACAAAGATCTATTCACAACGTGCGATAAGTAAAATTTAGCATTCAAGAAATGGCAAAAGACAGCAGTATGAGAAGAAGGGATTTCATTTGATTGAGGATCTGCGCCAGATATTACAAAATAAGAGCTCAAAGGTCCGTAAACATTATTACAAAGAACAGGAGCATTAAACTGAGATAAGAAGAATTGCAAAGCTAGGCTGGAGAGAAGGAACTTCAGGCGGCGGGAGCAATGTCTTCATCCAGAACCACTAAAACAGGACCTGCCGGCTCTTGATGAGGGGCTGCGGGAGGCTCAGGATTGATGTCCCCAGGCGCTTGTTGGTCATTTAGCTCGTTAGCATTGGGCTCGTTGGCAGGGGCAGGGACGTTTTCGCCAACTGGAACAAGGACATTCTCCGGGGCCGGCGCTTGGGGCTCGTTCTCAGGAGGATCATTTTGTACTGATTGGGAGCCCACCTCCAGGGGATGGGCCACCACATATTCATCTTGAATAAGGGTGACCAGGAAAGTATATTCAGGCTCAGCAATATTGGACTCCGGGTCCTCAAGATCTTCTCCATCCTCCTCACAGCGCTCATTGAACATGAGCCTCGTGCCTTCAGCCCTGCGCATGGCCGGATCCATCAAACCTTTGCAGATGCCTTGCTCAATGGCTAGGTTGAAGGCCTTCTAAGCCTCATCCAAGCAGTGCAAAGAAGCCGCAAAATTGAAGGCCTTGGAGTGACAAAATTTGATAAGCGCCTCCTTATTTGCCCGCTCCAGACTTTGGGGCCACTGGTTCATCGTGTCATTGAATTTCCTTTCTGCCTCCAAAGCCCTCGTTCTCCAGCTCTCACGCTCGACCTCGACATTTTTGTAGCCCTCACCCAGTTGGGCCAACTTGTCGCTCAAGCTGCTCCGAGCGGTCTCCATGCTCGCAAAGCCTTCCTTCAGTTTCTTCATCTCTTTCTCCATTTGCAAGTACGCCTCCTTGATGGAAGCGTACTTGGCCTTCTCCATGTCCAGCTCCCCTTGGATTTGAGCGAGGTCGTTTGTGTGTGTCATCTTTTTATACTTGGCCTTGCGGTCCGCATAAACGGAGGCCTGCATCTGGATGTTTTTTACCCTAGGGAGCACTTGCTGCACCGGTTCGGAAGAATAGAAGTGTTAGCAAGAATATGTTAAAATAGTATCTACCAAAGGCAGTGAAATTACAAGGGAATGAAAACATACGGAAATTATGGCATGGGCCATATCGTAGGCCACCGTCTCCACAGATTCGTTGAATAGATGCCTGTGATCAGCAGTAAACTGGGCCTTCTCATATAAATTCTCGCTAACGGTTTGAACGAGCGTTCCGGGCCTCAACAAAACTGCCCCACCGTCTGCAGCGCCGGAGAAGTTACTGTCCCCCCGACGGGCAAACTCCCATAAGTATTCTTCCTCCGAAGAGGAAGTTTCACCACCGCCCTTGGGGCCCTCGATTACTTGTTTCCCTTTGCCCGTTATTGCGATGGTGTCGGGCATCCGCTTCCTCTTACGGGAAGGTCTACTGGCGCTTGGAGGAGGCTCATTTATGGCTACGTTAACTGAGGGCTCCACCTGATCAGCGGCACGAGGGTTGGCCACCCTCAAATCTGACGCAGGAGGTGGCCGCACCACTACCCTATTGTCAACGTTGGACGCTCGGTTTTCCCCCCGGCCTCGTTGAGCTTGAGAAACGCTCAATTTTTCGCGCTCTTGCTACGGGTGCCGGAAGCCGAGCTCGAACCGGTACCGTGCTGGCCGCCACGAGCATCCCCCTACCTCCGCGGCCACGAAGGCGTTGTTGTTCCCCTTGCTGGGCTTGTTGCCTGTTGGTGTGAGCAAAACGAGCGGCGTGCCTAATACCTCCAGCCATTCCTAAGATTGTTGCTCCTGCAGGGAAGGAAAAAAGGAGAGTCAGAAACCCTTAAACAGAATGTTGCAAGATTAGAAATTCAAGTTGCAATTACGGAGATTAATAAGTTAGTATTTTTATCTACGAGTTAGCGCCCTAAGGATCTAACCATCTCTCTCCATGTTACGAGCAGAAGGATTGTCAAGATAGTGAGGGTCGTTAGTAAGACCGCATAGCAACATAAGCTCCGCATCGTCTATCCAGTCTTTCGCTCGAATCAAGTGACCCTCGTCCCTCAAAGCCTCCGCCAAATCCTTGGCCCAATCCTTTGGGAAAGCAGATTCCAGGCGATTCCTCACGAGGGTACCCTTACCGTGCGAGATCCAATCTGACGACACCCCAAAGCCTTCCTCCGTGGGGACCTTGACAAAAATGAACTTCTCCTTCAAATTCGGGCCATAGGTGGTGGAGGGAGAGTTAATTAATCTCAAATGGGCCTTCGTCTGAATGTAATAGAAAAAGCCCGCTTCAGGTGACGAGCGCGGCGAGCTGACCACTTGAAATAAAGCTTTGAAATTCCGCAGGAAGGGCTCGTAACCGACGCATCTTATGAGAATCACAAAGTTGTTAACAGCGCGAGGCCATTGGGCACAATTTGCAAGGGGCAGAGGCCAAAATCTTTCAGGATATGAGCCACGGGGAATGGAATTGGGAACCTCAAACCCCCTGAACTGACCGCATCAATGTAGACCGCCATCTCACCGGGCGGCGGGTGATTGGCGCACTCGTGTTTAGCTGGGATTCTCCATTGGAAACGCTCATCCCAGTAGATGGGGGCCATGGCGGACTTTACCTCCCCCAAGGTTATTGTACTTGGGGTCTCATCTGGAGTACGCTCAGCCCGAGCCCTCGTTGGGCCCTTTGGTTTTCTTGGTTTTCTTGCCCTTGCCTTTTTCACGGGCTCTTTCTTCAGTTTTCGGTGCCGGAGCAACAACTGCAACTGTCACAGTATGGCGGTGGGGATGAGTCGCACTCGCAGTTATCGGGAGTGTCACCCCCTGCCTCTCCGCCTCCATCACTAAATTCATCTCTTCAAAGATGGGTTCCACTCCATCTGGGTTTCTCTCGTCCTGGGCCATAACAGCCGTGCCCATTTCTTCGTCCCTAGAGGAAACCTGAGAGGAAGAGTTCTGGGTGGCCATTTCTCCGACTTCACGGGCGAACTCCTCCACATGTTGGTCGGCTATGGCGGTGTTTGAGTTTGGAAAAGGTTTGGGGATTTTTTCTGGGAAGATTTGTATATTTGAAGCGATTCGAGATTTCTAGAAATAAGAAGCCTAAGGAATTGCTGGGTCCTAAGTGTAATTCTAAGGTTAGAAAAGTTAGCAAGTTTCACCGGAAATTACCTTGAAATTTTGGGGAAAGCTAGAAGGAAGATTAGGGATGCTCTGAAACTGGAATGCAAAGAGTTCTTCTGCTGGAAGGATGCTTTGGAGATTTGTTCGCGTAAAAGGTGGAATGGGTGCAGAATCCCTTATTTATAGAGATGGGAGTCGGTACGGTTGCTGGCTAAAATTCAAAATTGTAATTATTTCCCGCCTAGGAAACTGTCCACTTTACTGAATCGTCGCGTACTTCCCAAGACTCACGCGCCCCACGTGCATCAGCATTTAATGTTTAGACGCTCCAAGTGGTCAGAAGAAAGGACTGCATTTAATGCTTTGACGTTACAAGCGGTCAGTTGAAGAGACCGCATTTATGGCAAAATCAAAAGAAAGATTGTCCGACACGCCAAACCCCAAACGAGCGTCACGCTCGGGGGGTCGCATTAGGAAAAATTCTACAGCCCTTATCACTAAGGACTATAGAATTGGGGGGCAAACTGATGAGGACAAAATACGCTCGCCCCATGATTGGACACGTGGAACTTCCCAGATGACGACACCTGTCCTCCTGTGATTACGGCTGTCATACACAAGCGCTAAAACCCTCGAGCGTCAGTGTCCTCCAAGAACACGTGCCGTCTCTGCCGCATTCACACATGATCAATGTCACCGCTCTCACGAGCGCCTTTCACACTATATGTCTAACGTTCCAATTAGTCAGGGGAGCCCTCTTCGAGCGCTATATTACCTCAGAGAGGCTTCCTCTCCAATCCGCTACACAAGCCTTGGCCTACATCCCCTCACGGGTTCCTTGGCCACCAAGGCTTTAGTTGACACGAGTGCGCTCTCAAGCCCTCGTTACCAACTCCCCCAAACGGCTCTCTGACACACCGTACATGCCCGCGCACCTGCCACTGTTGCCAACACTAACTTTCAGCAGCTTTTGCAGAATATTCCTCCTAGGTTTCTCTCTCACATCGCCACGTGTTAGGGCAACATTCGGCCAGGACCACACACGGCAAATGACCAAAGTGTCCCTGACCCTCAACTATAAATAGGAGTCTTCATCTCCTTCACCGTAAGCAATCTCCATTTCTGCAAATTCACACTTAGCTTACACTTTCTCTTTCAGATCATCATCTGACTTGAGCGTCGGAGAGCCAAGCTGGGAATCACCCCCAGTTCTCCCCCCAGCTCGGCCTTCTGACTTTATTTCTGTGTTTGTCCTAGCAGGTAGAACCCTCTGCTTTTCCGGTGAACTTCCGGTGGTTTCCTCACTCCAAACAAATTCTAAAGTGATCGGACTCTGTGACTCGTATTCAGAACCTATCAGGTTAAACTTTTGCACCCCAACGTTTGAGGTCATAATCACTTTAGTACCCAATCTTTAAATTTTAAGGATTCCATGCCTAACATTTCATTTTTGTTCACTTTGAAGCCCAATTTCAAAATCCAGCGGAATCTTCCGACGAAAGTGTTACACGTGACTCTCTCGTGGGTTTCTTAAAGGCATTTTCATCCTTTTAATTGCCTTCCCGCAAACCCTTACTTGACTGTTATTCTTATTTAATTCCCAACCCCTCTTATGTCATTGTCTTCACTGTAAATTTAGGATTTTAGCCATGGAAGGCAATTGCTACTGCGGAAGACCTCTTGTGAGGAGAACTTCATGGACTGACCTCATTCCAGGAAGGAGATACATGTCTTGTGATAGATTCCGGGTATTTCATTATCCATCCTTATGTTGTTTTGCAGTTCTCCTTTCTCCTCCATTAATTGTTTTCCCCCTTTTCTTGGAATAGCAATCTGGAGGTTGCAATGAATTTGTTTGGACAAATCGCTCAATGTGTGAAAGATCTCGATAGATTATCCCTGAGCTCTTGAGGAAGATTAACAAATTAGAGCTTGATGCTGAACAAAGAGGCAACAAAGAGAAATGGTTGTGGTGTGCTTTGATAGGCTCATGGGTGTTTATGTACTTATTCATTTGAATGTTGTTGTAGGATTAATCTGTAACTTTGTGGTTTGTGTATTTCAATTTGTAATGGTCTTTGTGTAATTTTTTTTTTTTTAATGAAATGAAGTTATCCTTGTTCTAATTGCCTTTGTTTCACTGTGTACAGTTAATTTCTAACATACATTGTCAACCTGAACAAATAAAATACAAACATACTCTTTCAAATTGAAGAAATAACACAAACCTTTCATATATTAGACAATGAAGCTCCCAAAACAGTGTCAATGCACAAACATATAGTTTCAACCTTAATAGGTTGCAAAATCAAGTCCTACATATATCCAAGAACAACATTCAAAGCCACTAAATCATTCATAAACTTGTATATCAATCATCTAAACCATAGTCAGCAACTATACGATTAATTAGTTCATCTACAATATGAATTTCTCCCTATTTTGAGCTTGATTTGTTGTCTCATTTGATGGTGGAGGTTGTGTGGTCATTGTTCTTCCTCATCCGTGGTACCAACTTCTTTCTTGGCTTTGGTTGGGATGCTTGCTTAGGCCTTATGGTTGATTTCTGAGTTCCAAAATCATCATTCCTTGCTGCAAGTTTTGAAGCAACACTTCTTGTACTTCTTCTTGGAATTGTTACAGTAGATTGTGGAGTAGGCTCATTGATAGAAGTTCCCATCCTTATCTTCATCTACAATATGAATTTCTCCCTATTTTGAGCTTGATTTGTTGTCTCATTTGATGGTGGAGGTTGTGAAGTACTTTCTTGGTCATTGTTCTTCCTCATCCGTGGTACCAACTTATTTCTTGGCTTTGGTTGGGATGCTTGCTTAGGCCCTATGGTTGATTTCTGAGTTCCAAAATCATCATTCCTTGCTGCAATTTTTGAAGCAACACTTCTTGTACTTCTTCTTGGAATTGTTACAGTAGATTGTGGAGTAGGCTCATTGATAGAAGTTCCCATCCTTATCTCTTCCTTTTTTTTTTTGCCACTTGAAAAAGGTCAAATATTTGATGATACACAAAAAATGTTTATGGTATTTTGCAATTGAAATGATCTTACAGTTTTGGGTCTTTGAGTTATATTTTTTGGTGGTGGTACTTCATGATGCTCCTCTCGAATTTGATTCTTTGGATTACTAGGACAGCTCCGCTGTTGTGGCATTGTTTCCCACACACTCTACAGTCCATGACAAGTCCTTGTCTGTCCAATTTGCCACTTGTTGAGCCAAGACCTAAAATGTTCACTCTCTTTTTTCTTTTCAGTTCTTCCAACTCATCAAGTGTTTTTTTTTTTTTTTTTCTGTCATGCTTTTTTGGTCTTCCTGACAAGAGTTCTTTAATTGGTGGCTTGAGTCCTTGCCTTTCAGAATGTGGCCACTCATCTGGACCTTTAAGAGGCTCCATAAAATTGTTGTACACTTGCAGAAATGTCCTCTTTTGGTAGCATAAATCAACATACTCCTCAGGTGTGTGGTTCATGAAATAAATGACACTTATTACCATGAGCACAAGGTAAACCTATAAGTTGCCATTTTCTGCAACGACAGGTTTTATCACCCAAATTTACAATAAATCTGTCACCATATCTTCCATGAATCTCAAACAAATCCTGACCATTCCAGTTAAGGTCGAACTCCATGTTATCCTTCTCCATCTCATCTAAAAGTTTTTGCACATTAGGACACAAAGCTCCACAAGCTGTCTTCATTTCATCTCTCTTTACATAAATTTTTTTCATCAGGGTCATTCTTATCTTCTCCAACATGTCAATTATGTGCATTCACCTAGCCTCCAATATCAAAGCATGGAATCCCTCACACATATTGTTCAACAAGACATCACATTTAGTATTGGTCCTAAAGTAAGTCTTTGACCAGTGTGTTGCAGGTCTTTTGGCTAACCATTGAAAGGCTTCCAAGTCTCTTTCTCTTAACTCCTTGAATACATTCTCTAAATCCACAATTCTAGTGGACTTTGCAGCATTCCACAACAACAGTTTCAAAGTCAGGCCCTTATGAACTTGTTTAAAATTGTTATACAAGTGATTCACAGAAAACCTATGATCACAATTAGCAATAAAGTCTCGATAGCATCTATCAATCCTTTTTGTTTATTAGACATGAAAGTGAATTTGTCTATGTCTTTAGGTATGCCCAAGTCAGCAATTAACAACTCAATAAACCATGTCCAGGAACTTTTCCTCTCTTTTTCAACCACAACATAAGCAAACAGATATATACAATTATTAGGATCAATCCCCACAACACACGGCAAAATACCACCACAATGGTTTTTAAGTGACAACCATCTAAAAAGATCATAGGCCTGCACATATAAAACCCCTTCTTTAATGTATCCCAAGAAACATAGAATCTTTTAATCCTTACACTTCTTTTGTTTTGATCTTAACTGTTGAACCAGGATCAGCCCTCATTATTTCAGCAGCATATCTCCAAATAAATTCATATTGCTTGATAGATGTACCAATTGGCTCTAATGCAACCTTATGCTTAGCCCTATACGTCTGATATCTTGTAAAAGATATTTTATGATTATCTTTAGCCACTGACAGCATTGATTCCACAAGCCACTTAAGGTTTGTTTTCAACATGTTGTTGTACTTTTCAGGAATCCACTTAGAATTAGTAGCAGTCACTCTTTGAGACCTAGGACACTAATGCTTAGATTCTAATGTTTTCACAACAAATGTGTCCTCACCACCCTTATGTGAACCATAAATTTTCCATGGACACTTCTTATGTTTACATTTTACTGCCACCTTTTTGGAAGTGTTTTTAGTGAATCTAATATCACTTACATTAATTATGAAGTGTTGTCTCATAGTCTTTCTAAATATATTTACATCTTTGAACTCTAGGCCAAATCAAACACTAGATTAGCCATGTCAGTTTTTTCATTAAAAATCTTCCTGCCATTGTGTTGCATTTATTTAGATGAAGGTTCTGCTATAGCAGGTTGTTGGAAAAGTTCACTCTTCTGTAAACCCCCCATATGGATATTTTTTTCAGCCTCATTTATATCTACATCAACATCATCATGGTCACTATCTACAAGTACATCACTATGGTCATTGTCGTCACCTAAGGACTGACCGTCATCACTCCCACCACTGTCAACATTGTCCCAAGAAACACCCAATTGCTCTAGCTCATCTATGTTTATCTCAACATTCTCCCCATCACATTTACTCCCTCAACAAAATGCTTATCCCCATCATCTCTAATACCAAAACTATCTCTAATTGTCTCCCCATCCCCACCATGCTCATCTCCATTATGTATAATATCAGCACTCTCTCTGATTATGTCCTCATCCTTAGCATGCTCATCTATTCCTTCCACAACCTTCATCTTCCCCTTATCTTTATCCACAACTGCCACTAAGTCCTCTACATTTTCTTCTTCTTCAATTTTCTCATCTTCCCTAACAAAAACCGTCCCACAATTGATATCATATCTGGATTCAACAAAAATCCCCACAACCTTCTCTTCATCTAAGTAACTTGCTAGTCTCAACGCATCATTATCATCTTGCATTAAAGACACAACCGAACAGTCGTTACTACCACACATACTATAGAAAAAAAAGGCACAACCGGTGTTTATGTCATCCTCTTTGGTCATGGTAGTTATCTCAAGCATGCTAAGTTTATCCACAACTGGTGTCTATATCAGCCTCTTTGGTCATGGTAGTTATCACAAGCATGCTAATTTTATCCACATCATAGTAATCAAAATGATTCAATGTTCCACCCACATAAATCCTACCACCCAGGTTACAAAATCGACCACCAAAATGCGTTCTTATAGTAAATCTATCACTATTTTTTCCTGCAATCATCAACAACAATAGACAAAAAAACATGCAAAATCAGATAAAAATCTAGAAAACAAACCATAAAATTAAAAAATGAGACACATGGGAAACAATAATGAACCACATGACGGAATAATAAGAGACAACAAAACACAAGGACCACAAACAATCGCAAGAAGGACCACATGCCAACTTATTCAAAAAAACTAACTCCAAAACCCTAAATCCACCATTTTCGAATAACTATGAAAAGAAATCAGTTTAAAATACTCACCATAGTAAGGCACGCTCCTTCCATAAGGAATTACATCTTCGTCAACACGTTTCTTCCACCCAATTGTTGATGATTTCCCTCAAAAAAAGAAAAAAAAAAGTTTGGGCCCTTTTATACGATGAATCTGACTTTTGATTTTCAAAAGTTGATGCTTAAGGGTTTGCAGGAAGACAATTAAAAGGACAAAAATGTCCTTAAGAAACCAATGTGAGAGTCACGTGTAACGCTTTTGCCGGAAGATTCCGTCGGATTTTGAAATTAGGCACCAAAGTGAACAAAAATGAAAGGCTAGGCATGAAATCCTTAAAATTTAAAGGTTGGGTACTAAAGTGCAAATGATCCCAAATGTTGGGGTGCGCCAAAAGTTTAACCCATTTTATTTTTATCTTCAAACCAAAGGAAAATGACAATAAAAAATAATTTTTTTATAATGGAACAGATTTTCAAAAAACATCATCTGCAAAAGACGTTAGAGGAAATATTTGGAGAGAGAATGAGGCAGAGAAAAATAAAGAGAGAAAAAGTATAAAGAAAGAAGGACAGAAAAATTACCTGCATTGGTTGGGGAACAAATTTCGAGAAAACAACAAAGGAAATATTTGGAGAGAGAAATGAGGAGAGAGAGAGTAGAGGAAAGAAGTATAGAAAAATGACTTGCATTGTGTGGCGCCCGAGCGTGGGTCCCCACATCCCCCGCACCAAGACCAAACTCATATACGAATATAGTCTGCATACGAGCCTAATCTCAGCGAACGGAGACACGACACGGACCTTGGCTAGGCGGGACTAACCCTGTACCAACAATTTAAATCCCTAACAAGAATATAACCAGGGTTGCGGAAGCAGAAACATATCAATTCTGGCATAATAGTAAATCCGTCACGTCTTATGTACAGCAATTTACAGAGTATGAGTATTCGGCCTTCCCGGCCTTGCATGATACAAAACAAAAGTATATAAATAAGTGTGTGGTACAAGGCATGAGTGTGACTCAAACTAGAAACGAAAACACATTAAACAAATGCAATTTCCCGCCTAGCTATGCCTAGAAGGAACCTGAGGGACAAAGAAGGAAGGGGTTAGTCTCTACAAGACTGAGTGAATGGCATAAGTATATATATAGAAAGCAATAAAGATCATACGAGCTATAATTCCATACAAGGTTTTCAAAGAGCTTAAATAAAATACGGAATATCAATGTATAGAATTACAACTATCAAATTCATTTCCGGATAGTGATCAGTGGCTCGGCGAGTGAGCATTCTCCAACCTTACTCCTTTAGTGTACAGGATAAATTATTAAGCGTTCATGCAATGAATTAGGTTTCACTTGTTACAAGATCAAGTTCAAGTACACAGGTACTTCTTTTTCCTCCGGGTTGGTGGTTCGGGTAGCTAGCCCTTACCACCTAGTAACAGTGATCAATGGATACATGAATCCCATTGACCAAAATCCCATCAGTTCACCAAACCTCCTGGTGAACATCCGGGTTGGTTCGAACAAGTGGGACTTATGCAAGAGGTGGCCGTCAGCCCATGCTTTCCCGGTTCCCTCAATACACAAGCCCCTGGGCCCCAGGAAGTGCAGTAATCTCGCCAAAATAGGACAGGATCAAGTATTGGTTTTATTTTGAAATCATTAACATTTTAAATCAGGGCAAATAAGTAAAAAGTAGGTTTTTGGCCAAAACTTCACATAATAGTGTTAGGGTTCATAATACATAACCTATCAATTCCTCACCTGTACCGAAACCAAAAAAAAAAGGAAAGAGCTCCCCGAACCCTACACAACCGGCTCGACGTCCTCCTGAGAATCCTCTGGACAAGAGAAACAGGACACAAGTGAGACTCGACTTAATATGAACCAAGTATAATGCATGACAATGATAAGGATGCATATGGCATGATTATGAGATCATACTATATCAAGGATTTGTTCTTATGCACAATTAATGCTTCACGTATTGAGTAAATTAACGAACACAAGGTATAATTTGAAAATTCAAGTTCAAATAGTACCCATGCATACGCGAGAATTTAGCATGCGAACATTCCGAATCACTTTAAAAAGTCAAAGAAAAGATATAAAAGTGAAAGCACGAAGAAAGTACGTAAAAAGAGAAAAACATAAAAATGTGACAGTAGCAATCGAAACGGCCGTTTGGACCCTCGCAGAACAAAAGGTCAGTAGCTTTCCAAACGTCCGTTTCAAGAATCAACTGGGACCCCAAACGGCCATTTGGGATGCTCCTGGGCGAAAAAACAGAGCAAAAACAAGCCATTCCCACACCAAACCAACTCAACTCAACCCTCCAAAAACAACATATAATATGCATATAATCATAATATACCACTTAGACAACATATACTCCAAGAAAACAAGCTTTGATTCATCAAAATTTCCATGAAAACCCTTAAAAATGCCAAGTGATCAACCATGTTCAAATCTCATGAACTCAAGTTATATATGCATAAAACTAACTCAAGATCCTTACAAATGCTTCATAATATGTCATGGAATTCTTAAGAATCATAAGCCCTAACATTTAATCTAATACAACAAATATACATATATACGCATGACTCACCTTGATGCAAAAGAAGAAGAGAATGGAGAGGAAGAAGTGTGGAGCTTGTCTTCTTGATGAAATGGAGGAATTCTTTGGTCTCATGTTTGTCTTGTTGGATCAAGAGGAAGAGAGGAAGAGATTAGGAGGGTTTTGTGTCTTGTGTTTGTATGAGAAAAATGAAGAAAATGTGCATGTATGTGTGTATATGCATTACATCGTGAAAGGAGAGGGGAAAGGAAAGGGAAATTGCAACTTGGTCCTCAAGGAATTTAAAGTTATGCAATGTGGTATGTAATTTATTAAAGTTACAAATAAGTCCTCAAGAAATTACAATTAGGTCCAAGAGTTTCAAAATGTTGCAATTAAGATCAATTAGACATGTAATTCTCATAATTAGAAATAATTAGGCACTTAAATCATGCTCGGGAAATTAAATTTACAACTCAAGGAATTAAATTCACGAGGTTAGCAATTTAAATCACATAAATCACAAGTATAAAAATTAAAGTAAAATAAAACGCGCAATTAAATAACGAAAAGGAATTAAATAAATCCTAAATCTCAAAACGTATACGCGTGGCGCGCGTACCTGTACGGTCGAGAAGTCGGGGTGTCACACATTGGTTGGGAACAGATTCGCAGAAAACTTCCCCTGCAAAAGTCATTACATAGGGAATATTTGGAGAGAAAATGAGAGTACGAGGAAAGAAGAACAGAAACAATGACACTCAAAAAAAGAACAGAAAAAATGACATGAATTAGTTGGGGAACAATCCCAACATTCCAGCTTGTAACGGCTTGAGTTGCATTAGTTGGTAAACAGAATTCTAGAAAACATCCCCGGCAAATGTTGTTACAGAGGGAATATATGGAAAGAGAATGAAGCAGTGAGAAATAAGATAGAGAGGGTGTGAGGAAAGAATGACAGAAAAATAACTTGCATTAGTTGGGGAACAATCACAACATTTTGGTTGATAAAGGCATAAAATTCAGTACAATAGCATCCAACCAAAATAACTAATCATAAGGAACAACTCGGAATTACCAATCAATAGCAACAGCTGAGAATTTAACTAATTAAAATGATTTTTAAGAATTTAGTATATACTAGATTCATATCCATTACAATAGCCTTCTCAAATTTTGATATGTGTCACTTTCTCTCTTTTATTCTATTTGAGTTATTGTTGTCTTTCTTTTCTTCTTTTATTTTCTGTAAATTAATTTTATTTTTAAAATTATAATCAAATATCGTATTAATATATTATTTTTATATATAACATAAATTAGTTATCGATATATAACATTTGGTACATATTTTAAAACTCTTATATTTGTTTGGGTTAATTACATATAGACCCCATGGGAATATAGAAAACTACAACTTGCTCCCTTTTAGTCAAAAAATTACAGTTACACCCATTCACGAATTTAATAATTGCAGTTAACACCCAATGACATAAGAATCTACTAAAATTTTAACAGAATATTCCTAAAGATCGTGAATTTTCCATTATGTCCCTACTGAAATTGATTTAATTTTAATTATTTGAAATATTTATTTATAAATGACTAAGATACCCTTATTTTCTCTCACTTAATTACATCGTGTAAAAAAGGGTTTCAATTTTCTCAGCCAACACTTTTCTCCCGCGTTCAATAGAGCACCATGAAACCGTTTGTATTCCCACCTACGTAACCAACAAAAAAAAAAAACCCTCTGAAAATTGGTATGTTCATGCTTAATCCAGCATTTGGAGGTTGGTGGTGACGGAAATAGTGAAATACTTGAAGACCGTGGTGTTGGAGGTTCGTCACAAACTGCATCGGACTAGGAAAAGGTAAGTTGTAAGTGTTTTAATGTTTTGGTTATGATCGAAGCATGCATTTGTTCCTTTCTTCCGTTTTTATTGATTATTTTTTAAATTTTCGTTTTAGGATTTCCACCCACTTTATTTGTGTTGATTTGCAGTCAGTAGGTGTTTTTTTTTTTTTTTTTTTTTGTTTTTTAGAACATTATTTGCTGGGTTTTCATGATTTTAGAGTTTTTTGGGTTAAAAATTTGTTTTAGGTTCGTTTTTTTTGTTGTGGGTTTAAATTTTAGGATTCTAATACGTATTGGCTTTAGACATATGTGTAGAATTTAGGGATTTTGAGTTTTTTTTTTTTTAACTTTGTTGTTAAAAACGTACTATGAGTGCATATTTGTTGTGGAACATGAATTAGCTTTGTTGAGTGAAGATTGTTGTGTGAAGAAATACAATATTTCTTTACAATCGAAGTATTATTAAAGAAAAAATAAATCTTGAAATAGAGTTATGTTTGAAATCAGTGAAAATTTGAATAAATAACAGTAGCCTTCATTGATTTGTTATGGTGTAGATTAGATTAGTTCTTGTTAGTACTAACTAGTAACTCCCGCACGCGGTCCCCGCCTGCATAAATAAATTCATCACGATTTTGTACTTTGTATACATTAGGTTGCATAGATTATTAAAAGAAATATTAAATTTATTTAGGGCTAAAGAATTTATTTTAATAAATTTAAATATTTTAACACAGTCCTTACATTATTTTTTAAAAAATATTGTGACAGATGTTATACGATTGATGGGTTGTGAACCATTGCCAATCAAATAAGTTTTTGCTCTATGTTTTGTATGCAATTTTGATGGATGATATATTCTGTGGAATGAAGTTTGCAATTTATACTTTTGGTATGAATAGTACATTTAGATATTACAGAAAAAGAAAAAAAAAGTATATTTAGATATCGATATTTTTCTGGTTTAACTTTTTCTGAAAAATGATCAGATTTTGGTTATTTAAATTAAAGTAGCCAAAATAGCTATTTTGTATTTGAAAGGGTTAAAAAATTAAAAAAAAAAAAAGGTCTCCAGCAGTAATTTTATGCATTAAAAAAAATTACAAAATTACAAAAAACCCCCCAAACTATTTTCATATATTACATAAAACACCCAATAGTTTTATTAAGGGCAACCCATGGCATGCAAAAATATATAAGGGTAAAATTGGTATTTCGTAGCTATTTTTTGCTGATGTCATCGAATAATTAACGGAACCCTAATGTTTGGGTGTTAATTGTAATTATTAAATTCGTGAAGGGGTGTAAGTGTAATTTTTTGACTAAAAGGGAGCAAGTTGTAGTTTTCTATATTCTCATGGGGTTTATATGTAATTAACCCTATTTGTTTTATAATTTAACGACTCAGTTAATTGAGTTCATAATAATTGCTTATTTAAATAGTTAATAATATTTCATAATTATATAATATAACTAAAAAATAATAATTTTATGTAATTAACATATGATATGTTTAAGAAGTTGCGATTTCATAAGGGAAAAAAAAGGAATTAAGTGATATATTAGATAAAAAGAAGTAACACAAATAATTAAAATTTATGTTAAATATATTATTATTGGAAAAGAAATTAAATTATATATTTTATTAGATATTATTTTATAATTAAATTAATAAAAAATGGATAAGAGAAAGTGAAAAAGCAACTCCTATCAAACTTCGAAAGTACTGCTTTAATGATTATGAACCTAACATATACTAAACCATTTTTAAGCAACAACTGGGAATTAACTCACACTACAAAAAATTCACGATTTTCTGACCAGAATGTCCGTCGCAAACCTGTTGAAAAACTAAAAACCAACGGTTCCGACGGGTTTTCGAAGGAAGTTGTCCGTCCCATAAACTATTGTCGGAAAAAACCTCCTACAGGATTCCGACGAAAATTTTCGTCGGTATTTAACTATTTTCTTGTAGTGTAATTACAACAATTAGTTAAAAATGTAACAAGAAATAGAAAATTAGAACTTTATAAGTAGATTACATTAAAAATCACAAAAAATGGATAAGAGAAAGAGAGAAAGTGACACATGTCACAATTAGAAAGTACTACCTTAGTGATTATGGACCTGACATATACTAAACCATTCTTAATCAACAACTGGGAATTTAACTAATTACAACGATTAGTTAAAAGTAACAAGAAATAGAAAAATAGATAGCAACTTTATAAGTAGGTTACACCGTAACCAATATAAAGTTGTCTCCATACTCTGCCTTTTCCTTTTAAAACGACGTCACTCTTACTAAGAAAAACAAGTAGTCAGCTTAAAAAGATATTTTTCTCATCTTTGTCTTATGAGCACTTATCTCAGTTTCTTTCTTAACCAACTCCATCACTCTTTCTTCTTCTACGCACAACTAGTGCACAATTCCCACTGATATCCATGAACAACCTCTTTGTGAAAATAATCCTCATGCCAAAAATATTTGGAAATTATCACTACCTCATCAAACCCACCTCGTTCCCCTTCCCCACCACATAAAACCCTTCCCTCCAAACACAGAAAGTCCTCTAATCAACATTCCAGACACTAGCTAATTTGTTCCTACTCCCTTCAAGCTCTAAGAACAAAATCCATATATTCTAATCTTCTTCAAAAGCTCCAGCGGGTAAGACCAAGAATCACATAAGATCTCCCTCTATCTCTAATTACTCTCCATTTGATATTGAATTCATAAAAGCTCCTATCATGAACATCACTAATATTCCTATAGCGATCGCTCAACAGTCCCGCCATTCATCATGAGTCTCTTAAGCTGAAACTGTTAGGGTTTGGAGTGTCCCTAGCGAGTTTATACACTCTGATCTCTTATTTGGTAACTCAAAGTATTTAACTGTTATTTAATTACTTCAATTATTTTTCTCAATTTCCGTTGATCATCATGTGAACATGTGTCATGTAGTTAATTGTAATCTTTACTTTATATGATCTAATAATTCTAATAATTAAACTTTTAGTTAGTTTTGAAATTATACTTTTATTTTATTTATAAATTTAAGAAATTCTTCGCGTTTTAACTTAAGTAAAATTTTAATTAAAATATCATTAATTGACATATCAATGTCAAGGACTTTTAAATTCCATT
The DNA here is from genome assembly GCA_037501455.1 of Lantana camara. NCBI lineage: Eukaryota > Viridiplantae > Streptophyta > Magnoliopsida > Lamiales > Verbenaceae > Lantana > Lantana camara. The sequence continues at coordinate 90,964,761 of CM074857.1, read as the reverse complement.
CAGTTTTTTTTTTTAATCTTTTTTTTGTTTATTTATTTTTTTTGGAAAATTTTTGTTTTTATCTTCAAACTAAAGAAAACTAACACAAAAAAGCCAAAAATCAAAATAAATTTATTACCATGGAGCAGATTTCCAAAAAAAATATTCTTCGTAAAAGACGTTATGGAGTGAATATTTGGAGAGAGAATGAGGCAGAGAGAGAGTACAAGAGAAATATTTGGAGAGAGAATGAGGCAGACAGAGAGAAAGAGAGTACAAGAGAAAGAAGGGCAGTAAAATTATTTGCATTACTTGAGAAACAATCTGTTTCCCGGCCGTGAGGCCACACCAGAGTAGAAAAATAAAAATCCTCACGAAGCTACTTGTGATGAGAATAAAGCCTTTTATGGATAAAATCATGGGGCCACAACAGAGCAACTTTATTCTCGGTCGTAGTACGCATGATAACAGTTGTACCATCAACAAGTTCATACACACTATGCATAGCTCAAAAAGTCATAACGGGAGTTTGATACTTAAACTTGACTTGGAGAAGGTCTACGACAAGGTCAATTGGAACTTCCTTTGTGAAAATTTATATTTCTTCAAGTTTTTGGTGGAGGTGGTAAACCTCACTATAAGTTGCGTACAAAGCGTAAGACGCGGATTTTATGGAATGGCAAGCCGACTGAGAGCATCACTCCTACTTTTAGGTTGAGGCAAGGGAACACCTTATCCCCTAACTCTTTGTGTTATGCATAGAGCAGTTAAACGATCGTATTATCTTGCAGTGAACATGGGACTATGGAAACCGATTAAAGTGTGTTGTAGGGGCCCAACCATTAGTCAATTATTCTCTACGGATGACATTACCCTTGTGAAAAAAAAGCTACGTTAACTAATGCCCAAGTGATTAAATCCACACTTTTGGTTAATGTATCTTCAAAATGCAAGATTTCCCATTATATGCCTGCAAAACCGCACCCAAAGATTTAGGGTTGATAAAGTGAAAAATAAACATTGAAAATTGCACATTCAATAAAACTGAAAAATATAATTCAAATTAGGTAATTTCGACTATATTCGAATACTTGATGAATTTATTCAACACCATGCTCCATGAATGCAGATATAATGGGTGATAAAAAGAAGATGTAACAAATTAATTATGTCAAAGAGTTCATAAGTTTGGGAGGAATGTAGAGTCTTATTTGACTTTTTTGTTTCCAACATCGAAAAAGAAGTGTGAGCAACCAATAAATTAACCCATCATTGAGATTTAGCGAGGAGCGAAAATCACAGAAACAGTGGGAGAATAAAATCCCTTTCCAGCGGATTTCATCAATAAACTCATTTGACAGATATTCAGTGGCATCTCAATGTAAATTATATCAAATAAGTCGGGGGCAAGATGATAATTTCGCCTCTTACCCACAATTCTAATCTATTTTGCAACTCGAAATACAACGGTCATTTCAAATTTTTTCTCGGGCCTTCAGTTTTAAGCCAAGCTTTTTAATGGTTGTGGCAAATGACAATTAAGGAGGTGCTCGACTGCTAATACCCCTTTTAAGTTCAAATAAACGGACTCTTAAGTTCCTTTTAGTGAAATAATAACAAAAAACATGAAAACATTAGCGATCCAAATATTTTTTTTTGAAGATAGCTTGGTGAAATTTCCTATGAATCTGTTAAGATATTCACCGAGAGATAAATAGAATCCACGATTTATTTTTTTATTTATTTATTTGTACTCTCTCTTGGTGATGGATTCATCAAAACATATATCATGGATCATATATTTTAGTAAGCTTGAAAAAGAATTCATTGCAAACCAATTTTTGATAAATTACATATCAATGATTCTTATTACTAAAGAGGCTTTTTGTTTTTCTTTTAGCGACTATGTTATATCATGTGAGACTCTAATATGTGAGAGTATTAGACTAAGAACTAATTTACCGGATAAAAAATAGGTTTGGTACAGAAATCTTTCCTTTCCTATTATTTATTTTAATTGGTTTTCGGTCCAGTGTTAATGTTTAGGTTCACTGACCAAAGTATTAGTAATTAATTTGGTATAAAATATATGTTTTAGGAGCTTCTAAACTTTTATTCCCTATATGTCTACTAGAATAATCAATATATAAATGACTGCAAAATCTAATAGTTTACTCAAAATATCTATAATCAACTCAAAATGGATTCCAAAAGCTAAGGAAAAATTGTAGCATTTAGCACTGAAATCATTTACTAGTTTCATGCATGTTCTTCATATATTCTTCACAATTCGACAAGGAATCCTGTAAATCAATCACCCTTTAGCTGTACTATGATCAACAGCAACAAAGCAATTAACAACAACAAAGCTACTGCATCTTTCTGAGATCAATTCCAGTTTCCATGCTAATCCTTCTCTCACCACAACCAAAGTGATCAAAATACTCATCAGATTTATGTTCAAATTCATCCTCATTTGAGTACCAAAATATCCAGTTAGAAATCAAAATCTTTGGCAGTTGTGCCCAGCTTTTTGTGGGCCACTGGCAAAGACCTTGAAGCAAGTGTGACACTGAAACTGGAGACGATTTCTATGCATGTCTTCATTGTGTTTTTTTCTTGCTTTCATGCTTCCGAAATGACGCGACGCGAGTTCGTGCACAACGGACATCCCCTCAGTTCAAGCAGACGGCGTGCCTCTTCAGCAAGGCGCGCCTCTCTTCAGCAACGCGCCTCTCTTCAGCAATGACCCTATCCATTGTCCTGAAAAAAAAAAAAGGTAAACAAGATATGCAGAAGTTAAAGAAAGTTAGCCCAAGGCTGAAACACAAGTCTTTGAAGAGGTTTAAAAGTACATAAACGTGTATTAACTTAGACCTTGCATACATTTCCTAAATTCGAGTTCATATTCAAGCTTCACTACACAAGACAGATAAAACTAACAACAAATTATTCTTGGTTCATTTCCATCCGCTTCGTTCTCATCGGAACCTTGTAGTTTATTTCACCCAATTAATATACCCCACTGGAGAAAACTTCACTGTACATTTTCCTTGTTAGAATTTCCACTCACAATCCCCTTATAAACTTATAATGCAGGACAAAGATGGAAGTGATAAATGAAAATTAGAAACATGGAACAACAAAGTGAGTGTATGAGTGCAAGTTTAAATGTGAGATTTACACACAAAATTCTAAGATTCACATAAGCAACCAAGTGCAGCCGTACTTAATTAGAGACTCATGCCAAAAATATTTGGAAATTATCACTACCTCATCAAACCCACCTCGTTCCCCTTCCCCACCACATAAAACCCTTCCCTCCAAACACAGAAAGTCCTCTAATCAACATTCCAGACACTAGCTAATTTGTTCCTACTCCCTTCAAGCTCTAAGAACAAAATCCATATATTCTAATCTTCTTCAAAAGCTCCAGCGGGTAAGACCAAGAATCACATAACATCTCCCTCTATCTCTAATTACTCTCCATTTGATATTGAATTCATAAAAGCTCCTATCATGAACATCACTAATATTCCTGTAGCGATCGCTCAACAGTCCCGCCATTCATCATGAGTCTCTTAAGCTGAAACTGTTAGGGTTTGGAGTATCCCTAGCTAGTTTATACACTCTGATCTCTTATTTGGTAACTCAAAGTATTTAACTGTTATTTAATTACTTCAATTATTTTTCTCAATTTCTGTTGATCATCATGTGAATGTACGTCATGTAGTTAATTATAATCTTTACTTTATATGATCTAATAATTCTAATAATTAAACTTTTAGTTAGTTTTGAAATTATACTTTTATTTTATTTATAAATTTAAGAAATTCTTCTCGTTTTAAATTAAGTAAAATTTTAATTAAAATATCATTAATTGACAAATCAATGTCAAGGACTTTTAAATTTCATTCAGTTTTTTTTTAATCTTTTTTTTTTTGTTTATTTATTTTTTTGGAAAATTTTTGAATAAATTTATTACCATGGAGCATATTTCCAAAAAAAATATTCTCCGTAAAAGACGTTATGGAGTGAATATTTGGAGAGAGAATGAGACAGAGAGAGATAAAGAGAGAGAGTACAAGAGAAATATTTGGAGAGAGAATGAGGCAGATAGAGATAAAGAGAGAGAAAGAGAGAACAAGAGAAAGAAGGGCACTAAAATGATTTGCATTACTTGAGAAACAATCTGTTTCCCGGTCATGGGGCCACACCAGAGTAGAAAAATAAAAATCCTCACGAAGCTACTTGTGATGAGAATAAAGCCTTTTATGGATAAAATCATGGGGCCACAATAGAGCAACTTTATTCCCAGTCGTAGTACGCATGATAACAGTTGTACCATCAACAAGTTCATACACACTATGCATAGCTCAAAAAGTCGTAACGGGAGTTTGATACTTAAACTTGACTTGGAGAAGGTCTATGAAAGCAATTGGAACTTCCTTTGTGAAAAATTATATTTTTTCAAGTTTTTGGAGGAGGTGGTGAACCTCACTATGAGTTGCATACAAAGCGTGAGACCGCGGATTTTGTGGAATGGCAAGCCGACGGAGAGTATCACTCCTACTTTTGGGTTGAGGCAAGGGGATCCCTAATTATCCCCTAACTCTTTGTGTTATGCATGGAGCAGTTAAACGATCGTATTATCTTGTGGTGAACATGGAACTATGGAAAACAATTAAAGTGTGTTGTAGGGTCTCAACCATTAGTCAATTATTCTTTACGGATGACATTACCCTTGTGAAAAAAAGCTACATTAACTAATGCCCAAGTGATTAAGGACATTTTAATTTGGATATCTTTTGTGGATCCTCCAGGGTTAAAGTCAGCAACCACAAGTCCAAGGTATGGTGTGCACCTTATACAAACATCCAGAATCGGGCAGCTATAAATGACACCCTAGGTTTTGCTAAAATAGATTGCTTGGAAGGGTATTTAGGAGTGAAATTAGGGGCTAGTCGAACAACAAACAACTTGTTTCAACTATACTGGAACGAGTCCAAAGTCAGCGCTGAAGCTGGAAGTCAAAACACCTGAGTATCGGGGGTTGGATAACCTTGATCAAGGTCGTCACTTTATCAATATTGGTTTACCAAATGCATACCAGTTAGGTGTGTTGACGAAGAGGTTTTTCGGTAAATCCGTAATTAGAGGTGCAATTAGGGATGTAAATATTATGTTTCCTTTTTTAGTCTAGTTGTGGTGTATATCTACATGTATGTATTATGTTCTTATTCATTGAAGTCAAGCAATACAGTAATACAGAAAATAATTCCTCCCAATCATGACATCCATTATAGATAACATGGTATCAGAGCGGGATCCGATCAACCAGTGATTCGGTGTCCTTGCTCATCACTTACCCAACACCTTTTCTCAGCCATGGCCGAAGACAGTGGCATCAGCAGCGGCCACTCCGGCCCAACACTGATAAAGCGGCGTGACGGCAGAGGCGGCATCAGTAGCGCCGCCATAGCCACCGCCACAACAACAGAAGGAAAAGTACAGCGACGTGACGGCGGAGGCGGCATCAGTAGCGCCGCCACAGCCACCGTCACAGCAACAGAAATCAACAATAAAGAGGGCAACAGCGAAGACTCACTGGGGTTCGCACTCACAGCACCGGCGGCGAAACCAGCGCCACCAGTCTCGACAACCAGACAACAACCACCACCGGCAGGTCGATTAGCACCGTCGGGGTTCAATCCAGTAGCAACGCAGAAGGAGAGGGGCTCACCGACGGCAAGACCAGCGCCGCCGGTCGCCGATTCAGAGGAAACAAAGTCGCCTCCGGCGACGCAGCTCACGCCAGGTTCTTGGGCGGCGACGGTTCAGCGGAGTAATCAAGGTGGAGATATGGAGTTTAGAGGAGAGGCGGCTGAATATGAAAGTGGGGTTGGGAACTCACGGTTCCAACCCTATTTAAATCAGCATTTGCATATTAACCCCCCAAGTCTTAACTCCCTGCAGATTGGTCCCCAAAGTTTAGTAACAGATCACAACAGTCCTCCAAAGTGTGGAGTAGCGTATTTAACCCAAGGACCCAAATCGGTGGAGTGGATTCTTGATTGCGGGGCAACGGATACAATGACCTATGACCCAAATGACTTAATCAGCATGACAAACTCAAAAAGACCAGGCATCCACACAGCCAACGGGGAACTTTTACCGGTCCAGGGCACCGGAATCGTTGCTATCTCCCCGTCTATAACTCTGAGAAATTGTCTCTATGTTCCTCATTTGTCCTGCAAACTGCTATCTGTTAGTCATATCACAAAGGAATTAAATTGTACAGTGGTGATTTACTCTGGTTTTTGCCTCTTGCAGGATATTCAGTCGGGGAAAGTGATTGGGCGTGGCACTGAACGTGGGGGGCTTTACTACTTGGATGATGTCGCTCAACAAGGAACTGCAGCGCTTGCTCACGGGACAGTGAACCGCCAACAGTGGCTTTGGCATCGCCGGTTGGGTCATCCATCTCCAGGGTATCTCCAGTTGCTTTTTCCTCAGTTGTTTTTCGAAACTAATAAATTCCCTTGTGATACGTGTATTCTTGCCAAGAGTCATAGACAGTCCTTCCTGGTTTCCAGTTCTCGCACTGATAAGGTTTTTTTCCTTAGTACACTCTGATGTATGGGGTCCTTCCCCGAACACTGGTTTGAACCATGGTTTTAAATACTTCGTTCTTTTTATTGATGATCATTCAAGAATGACGTGGGTGTATTTTCTCAAAAATAAGTCAGAAGTTCCTGATAAGTTTATAGAATTCTTTCAAATGGTTCGGACTCAATACAACTCACAGATTAGAGTGCTTAGGTCTGATAATGGGGGGGAGTTTGTTAATGCCACCATGAAACAGTTTTTTCAGAAACACGGGGTCATTCACCAAACCTCTTGTCCAGATACTCCTCAGCAAAACGGGGTAGCAGAAAGAAAAAACCGTCAACTCCTTGAGATGTCTAGATCCCTACTTATTGAATCCCACAGTCCTAAGTACTTGTGGCCTGAAGCCGTCGCCACCTCCGTTTACCTAGTAAACCGACTTCCCACAAAGCCCCTACACCTAGAAACTCCTCTTAGTTGGTTTGCAAAACAAGTCAGTATACCATCCGTTTTGGCCCTCCCGCCTAGAGTGTTTGGGTGCTAAGTGTTTGTTCATATTCCTAGAACCCAGAGAACTAAGCTCGATCCCTGCTCCATCAAATGTGTCTTTGTCGGGTATGGGGTCCATCAGAAGGGATATCGGTGTTATCATCCTCCCACTAGGCGCATGTACACAACCATGGATTGTAATTTCATTGAAACCGAGTTTTTCTTTGCCTCCCCACTCAGTGGTCAGGGGGAGAATAGACAGCAGGATCCACTGAGTGGGATACCACCCTACTCACCGCCTCCGCACTCTGGGCCAGACATAGTTCCAACAGAGCAAGTAGGCAGAACCACAGAGCCAACCTCTCCTGTGGTACAACCCTTCACCACTTCTGCAGCGCCCGTCACCCCCGAGAATAGTCCTGAGGTTAGTGATCATATGTCGGATAACTCTATTTCTGATATTATTTCCGTTGTTCCATATGATCCTAACAATGCAGGGGACAGTGAGACACAGGAGGAGGATAATGTACAGGGGGAGCCAACAGGATATAAGTTACCACCCAGAGCGAACAGGGGGGTCCCACCCAAGAGGTACGAGCCTGAGCACGTGGGCAGGACTCCGAAGTATCCTCTAGCGAATGTTTCCATTAGCTGTCTTGCTACACAGACTCGTGCATATGCTGCAGCTATCTATTCTGACAGAATCCCAAATAAGGTGGAGGAAGCCCTCACAGAGAGTAAATGGGTTCAGGCGATGGGAACAGAGATGGAGGCACTAAGAAAAAATGAAACTTGGGAAAAGTGCAAACTCCCTCCAGGAAAGAAGGTAGTAGGGTGCAGATGGGTGTATACGGTAAAGCACCGAGCAGATGGAAGTGTCGAGAGGTACAAGGCGAGGTTAGTGGCAAAGGGGTATACGCAGACATATGGCATTGATTATTCCGAGACGTTCTCCCCAGTAGCAAAGATCGATACCATCAGAGTGTTGTTCTCCATAGCAGCCAACCGAGATTGGGAACTACACCAGTTCGATGTCAAGAATGCGTTCTTGCATGGAGACCTTCAAGAAGAGGTATATATGGAACCCCCTCCGGGATTCACTCAGGATTTTGGGGATAATGAGGTGTGTAGATTGAGAAAGGCACTGTATGGTTTAAAACAGTCTCCCAGGGCATGGTTTGGGAGGTTCTCAGCAGCAATGAAGAAATATGGGTATCATCAGAGTAATTCGGATCATACACTCTTTGTCAAGAGAAGAGATGAACAAGTTACGTGTCTCATTATTTATGTAGACGATATGATCATCACAGGGGATGACGCAGAGGAAATTAGTCGATTGAGAGGAAATCTGTTCAAGGAATTCGAGATGAAAGACTTGGGACAGTTGAAATACTTCCTTGGGATAGAGGTACTGAGGTCAAAGAAGGGTATATATATTTCGCAGAGAAAGTTCTTGCTTGATCTTTTAGCAGAGACAGGACTGTTAGAGTGCCGACCAGCAGACACTCCGATGGTAGCCAACCACGGGCTAAGAATTGTGGAAAAAGCAGAAGGAACAGATAGATTACAGTATCAGCATCTGGTTGGTAAGCTGATATACTTGTCCCACACCCGACCTGATATAACTTATGCAGTCGGAGTATTGAGTCAGTTCATGCATAAACCTCAGAAAGAGCATATGGATGCAGCAATCAGGGTGTGTCGATACTTGAAAGGATGTCCGGGAAGAGGGGTGCTCTTCCAGAATAATGGTCATCTCAGGATTGAGGCTTACACCGATGCAGATTGGGCAGGGAGCCCAGGGGATAGAAGGTCGACTTCAGGGTACTTTACCCTTATAGGAGGAAATGTAGTGACATGGAGAAGTAAGAAACAGAAGGTGGTAGCCCTTTCGAGTGCTGAGGCAGAGTTCAGAGGGATTGCTCGAGGAGTGGCTGAGGTTTTGTGGCTGAGGAAGTTATTGGCCGAGATAGGGCTGCCCACCAATGAAGCCTGTAAGTTGATGTGCGACAATCGGGCAGCGATTAGTATATCTGAGAACCCGGTACAGCACGATCGCACGAAGCATGTGGAAGTTGATAGACACTTCATTAAGGAAAAGATTGAAGAAGGGATCATTAAGTTGCCATTTGTAAGGTCAGAGGACCAACTCGCTGATATTCTGACAAAGGCCGTGAATGGTAGGATTTTCGAAGAAGTTTTGGGCAAGTTGCACATCGAGGATCCGACGGTACAACTTGAGGGGGAGTGTTGACGAAGAGGTTTTTCGGTAATTCCGTAATTAGAGGTGCAATTAGGGATGTAAATATTATGTTTCCTTTTTTAGTCTAGTTGTGGTGTATATCTACATGTATGTATTATGTTCTTATTCATTGAAGTCAAGCAATACAGTAATACAGAAAATAATTCCTCCCAATCATGACATCCATTATAGATAACAAGGTGCCTAAGGGGATTTCTAACAAATTAGACCAAATGAACCGATCTTTCTTGTGGTCGATGAATACAACACAGAAAAAAAAAACCCATCTCGTTGGATAAAGAAAAATTTTGAGGAAACAAGAAGCAAGGGTTTAAGGTTAAGGGAAGCTCGCAAGTGCAGCATTTCAATGCTAGCCAAATCAGGATGAAAGATTCTTAAAAACGATGATAGTATTTGGGCACGTACTTTCAAAGCTAAATATCTCAATAATGGAGACATTCTGACTCACTCACCAAAGCCGATGATATCTCATACTTGGAAGGGAATAGTGAGGAGCATAAAGGAGGTTGGATCTAACGTTAAGTGGTGCATAGGAAATGGCAACAGAGTTAGACTTTGGGATGATGTGTGGTTGAAGAATGGCACAGTTTGTGACACGCTCTCTGAAGGAATTCATCGTCTAGAGGAAAACCTCAAAATTGGAGACATAATTGATAGAGATGGGACTTGGAACTCCAACTCAGAACCAAGTTGCCAGAGGAGATACGGGCATAAATTAAGGGCATACCAATCACGGCAGATGTAGAAGCATCTGATGTCCACATCTGGGCTGGGGCATGGAATGGTAGGTTTAGTTGTAAGTTTGCCTATGCTACATTAAATCCGAGAACTAATGAAAATACACAAAACTGGTGTTGGATTTGGAAGAGTGACTTGCTAACTAAATTCAAATGTTTTCTTTAGCAAATTCAGCACAATAGTTTGATGTGCAATAGCCTACATCTAGACAGACACTTTGGTGTAACTGTCCGATGCTCGAGATGTCGCGCAGATAGAGAAAACATCCAACACATGTTAAGACATTGTCCCTTAACTAACATGGTTTGGAGACGTGTTGTTGAGCTAAAGGATTAGCTTACTTTTCGATTCATGGGGGAGGAGAATTGGTACAGTAGCAATTGGGGTAAAAATTTTGACAACAAGGTTTGTGTCCCTTTGTGAGTGAAGACACATTTTCATTGCAGCCATCTGGAAAATATGGAAAAGCATAAACATTTGTGAATATTAAAAAAAAAAAATGTCCCTACAAGTCAATTTAAATGGTATGAAGATGCTGGCCATGGACATGAATGCTTGTAAGAAGAAAACTAAGAAGGCTTAGACAAATTGGACCAAACCGAGGTCAGGATGAGTGAAAATAAACACTGGGGGTAGCTTTTATGCACACAACAACACGGCGGCCGCTGGTGGAATCATTCGAGATAAGGAAGAAGGATGGATCATAGGCTTCGCCATGAAAGTTGGGGCGGCATTGGTAACCACAGTAGAATTAATTGGCCTCCGAGACGGATAAAACTTGCTAGGGAAAGACGTTTCCACAGAGTTGAGGTGGAATGTGATTCCGAGGCAATAGTGAACCTTGTGAAAATGTGAAAAATTGAGAACCATCCACGATTGTGAAAGACTGCATAACACTACTATAAAAGCCTTGACAACACACATTCAAATATATTAATAGACATTTTGCCAAACAAAGGCCAAGATATGATGGAGGAGAGACTCATCTGGAGGGAGCAGCCTGGTGGCCTTGAAATGGGTTAGATAGTTTTTTTTTTTTTAGCCTGGCTTAGTCGTCTGTCACACCAAAGGAAAAAAAAAAAAAAAGCCCAAAATTTGATAGGGAACAAAAAAATGATTTACATTACTTAGGGAGTAATCCCAACATTCCACCTGAAAAAGGCATGGAATTCAGTATAAAATTGTCCAACCAAAACAACAATTGGAAATTTAACTAATTATAACTGTTAATTAAAATCGTAACAAGGAATAGAAAAATAGATAGTAACTTTATAAGTAGGTTACGGCTTAACCAATCCGATGTCGTCCCCATACTCAGCCTTTCCCTTTAAAACGACGTCACTCAACGTTGTCTCTATATTTAGTCTTTCCCCTTTAAACGACGTCACTCTTATTAATCAAAACATGTAGCAAAGCATAAAAAAATAATCTTCCTCATCTTTGTCTTATCAACAATCATCTCAGTTCTTGCTTAACCAACTCCATCACTCTTCCTTCTCCTTGTCTTATCAACACTCGTCCCAGTGTCTTCCTTAACCAAATCTATCACTCTTCCTTCTTCTGCACACAACCAGTGCACAATTCCCACTAATATCCAGGAACACCCTCCTTGTGACAATAATGCTCAAGCAAAAAAAATATTTGGCAATTGCCACTACCTCATCCATCCCCCTTTCCCACCACTTAAAACCCTCTCTGATTCTCAGTCAAAAAAAAAAAAAAACCCTCTCTGATTCCCCTTCCAACGAAGGAATTCCTTTAATTAACATGGCTAATCTGTTCCTACTCCCCTCAAGATCTAAGAACAAAATTCGTAAATTCAAACCCTCTTCCGAAAATCTAGCGAGTAGGACCACGAATCACATAACATCTCCCTAAATCCCTAATGTCTCTCAATTTGATATTGAGTTCACAGACGCTCCTATGATGGACATCACCAGCATTCCCGCAACGACTGGTCAATAGTCCCACCACTTATCAAAAGTCTTTTAAATTGGAACGTTCAAGATCAAGAGGGTTCCTAGAGAGTTCATACAACCCGATCTCTTATTTAGTAACTCAAAGTATTTAACTATTATTTAATTACCTACATTATTTTGCTCAATTTTTGTCGACCATCATGCGAACCTACACCATATAATCAGTTATAATCTTTACTTTATAAGATCTACTAATTTTAGCAATTAAACTTTTTGTTAGTTTTGAAATTATACTTTTATTTTATTTTTGAATTTAGAAATTCAGCCCGTTTTAATTTAATTAAAATATCATTAATTGAGAAATTATTGTCAAGGACTTCTAAATTTCACTCAGTTTTGGTTTTATCTTCGTTTTGTATTTTTCTTTGGAGAATTTTTGTTTTTCTTTTCAAATCAAAGAAAATGACACTAACGGCATGATTGGTATGATGGAATGGGGTGGGAATGGAATGGACATTACCGCGTCTATTTCTAAACCCATGATTGGTACCAAAACATGATTAGGAATGTTCATTCCCGCGGTAATGCTCATTCCTACAAGCATGGGATTACCCATTCCTTTGGTCCCCATGGTATTAGTCATTCTCAATGTTTAAATTTTACTATTATTTTTACATTATTGTCACATATTTGTTAAATGCGTATTATATCTTATTATTTTCATAAATAAAAATTAAATACTATTAATCACGTTAAAAAATTAATAAATTATATTAAATATATATATAAATATAAATATATTATATATTTTCAAAATATTTTCAAAATATTATTTTATTTATAAAATTTTATAAAGAACAAATTTTTTATATTTATACTAAAATTTATTTTTAAATATCAAGAAATATATTAAATACAATAAATAATTAATACATAATCTATGCATCAATAGAGAAATAGTATATATATATATATACTCACTCTCACACTCACATATTTATAATACATATAATAATTGTCATATATATAACACACTCGATATAAAATAGTAATAATATATTTATATATGAAAACATATAGTTACTCAAAATAAAAAATTTAAAATATATATTTAATATAAAAATATTTTTAATTAGGGAGAATTACATACAGGTCCCTAAGGTTTGGCCTAATTACAGAGCGGTGCACATAACTTTGAAAATTATATACAGGTCCCTCATATTTAGCCCAATTACAAGACAGTCCATTTTCTTTTAAATATTACACTGTAGTCCCTATATTTTTTGTTTTGTATGATGTCCATTAACGAATTTTGTAAAAGTACACTTATGTCCCTGAGGGTTTTGTGAGTGTTACATATAATTTATGACAAAAAATGCAAAATCATCCCTAAAAGTATACAAAAATTAACAAATTAACAAGGCTTAGGGACTACAGTGTAATATTTAAAAGAATAGGGACCGGCTTGTAATTGGACCGAACATCTGGGACCTGTATGTAATTTTCTAAGTTACGTGGACCGTTCTATAATTAGGTCAAACCTCAGTGACCTGTATGTAATTCTCCCTTTTAATTATATATTTTATTATTAGGGCGAATTACATACGGGTCCCTCAGGTATGGCCTAATTACACAGCGGTCCACATAACTTTGGATTTTACATGACAGTCCCTAAGGTTTAATTCCGTTAGAGGTCCCTAGGGTTCCGTTAGAATTTTGACCAAAATGACCAAAATGCCCCCAACCCCCAAGGACTGGATTGTAATTAGGCCAAATCTCAGGGACCCGTATGTAATTATGTTTAAATTATATTAAAAAATTAGTATTTATAATTAATATATATAATTACTAATTTTTATTGATTTAGTAAATACTAATCTTGCTAATATTATATAAATATTTTTAATTAATCATTAAATATAAATTATTATTAATTTTAATATATACTAATATTGTTAATTATTACAGAAACACTTCAACTAGTCATTAAATGCTCATCTTATTAATATTATCTCTATGATTATTTATTAAATACTAATAATACTAATATTATATTTTTTTTGAAAAAAAATATACTAATATTATAGCAATACTTTTAATTAATTTAAATATAAATTGTTTTCAAAATGCATACACATACAATTAGAGATCACAAGTTCTAAAATTTAAAATATTTAAAGTTAATACTTTTAATTAATACTAATATTGTTTATTAATTATAAAATACAGATTAATTTATATAAAATATGCACAATTACATATATATTTAATTATAAATACTAATTTTTTAATATAATTTAAACATAATTACATACGGGTCCCTGAAGTTTGGCCTAATTACAATCCAGTCCTTGGGGGCATTTTGGTCATTTTGGTCAAAATTCTAACGGAACCCTAACGGAACCCTAGGGACCTCTAACGGAATCAAACCTTAGGGACCTGTATGTAAAATCCAAAGATACGTGGACCGCTGTGTAATTAGGCCAAACCTTAGGGACCCGTATGTAATTCGCCCTTTATTATTATTATTATTAGTAGTAGTAGTAGTAGTAGTATTAATGAAATAAGTTTAAAATTCTTATTTCATTCCTAAATTTATTGCTTGACGTACCAATCATAGTAATGGTATTATAAAGTCATTTCATTCCTTTGTTCATTCCATTACAAAGTTCATTCCATTCATATCTCATTCCATTCATGCATACCAATCATGCCGTAAAAGTTCAACTATGAAAATAAATTTGTTACAATGGAGAAGATTTCTAGAAAATTTGCTCAGCAAAAGACGTTACATAGGGAATATTTGGAGAGAGAATGAACTAGGGAGATTAGGATAGAGAGAGAGAGTATGAGAGAAAGAAGGGCAGAAAAATAATTTCAATTACTTGGACAGCAATCCCAACATTCCAGCTCATAAATGTATGGAATTTAGTACAAAAGTGTCCAACCAAAACAACCAGTCACAAAACAACAATTGAGAATTGAACTTGTCAAACCAAAACAATCAATCACAAAGCAACAATCGAGAATTCAACTAATTACAATGGTTAATTAAAAAGGAATATAAAAATAGATAGCAACTTTTAACTAATAACAACGGTTAATTAACAAGGAATAAAAAAACAAACAACAACTTTATAAGTAGGTTACACCTTAACCAATACGATGTTGTCTTCATACTCAACCTTTCCCTTTTAAAACGATGTCACTCTTTCTATCTATATTATAAAAGCACATAAGTTTCTTACAAAATGTTCATCGCCTAAAATACCCTCTTAATAGTTCTATTAATAATTATTAGTTAGGGATAATTATGTAAGTACATGTTATAAATTATTAAATTAAATACATTAAAAAGTATTTATTTCAATAGGACTCTTCCGAAAAAATAAGTCGCCTAAAATACCCTCTTAATAGTTCTATTAATAATTATTAGTTAGGGACAGTTATGTAAATACATGTTATAAATTATTAAATTAAATACATTAAAAAGTATTTATTTCAATATGACTCTTCCGAAAAAAGAAGTCGCCTAAAATACCCTCTTAATAGTTCTATTAATAATTATTAGTTAGGGACAATTATGTAAATACATGTTATAAATTATTAAGTTAAATACATTAAAAAGTACTTATTTCAATAGGACTCTTCCAAAAAGAGAATTATATAATTAGATGTTGATCGCTTAAAATATCCTCATAATAATTATGTTACTAATTATTAATTAGGGTCAATTATGTAAATACATGTTATAAATTGTTAAATTAAATATATTAAAAGATATATCAATATACTTTAGTCCCCCGGTGTTAATTCGTATAAATTGTTAAATTAAATATATTAAAAGATATATCAATATACTTTAGTCCCCCGGTGTTAATAGGTTGCAACATAACTTCCTTTGTTAGAATTTAGACGGAAATAGTTATTCCTTTGATAATTCTTCGATTACCATTAATTCTAAAGAAATTAGATTTTTAATTCCATCGTGCATGAAAGGTTTTCTTCTCAATTTCAGTTTCGTTTGCTTAAAAATAAGAGCATTTAATTTCGTAATATTTTTTTTTTTCCGATGTTATAGTCCACTAGGGATTTTCTAATTCTTGTGTGTTTTTTTTACTCATATTACATATTCAATTGTAATTATGGCTAATTTTTCTAATTATAGTCAAATTTATGTATATTAGAAATATAATTGAATAAGGTTTCCAAATTATAAAACACTATAGCGTAATCCTACTCAACGAGTCTAGACTACTAATAATTCTAATTCTAATCAGATTTTAATAAATCTCTTTTAATATCTATAAATACTAACCTAATACTTAAAATTTATAACAGAAAATTTTGTTTTTCTATCAACACGAGATTTGAGTATTTGGTTCAATCGAACATCCTATACCAAAAGACATTTTGTTTTTCTATCAACACGGTTTTCTATCAACACTTGAGCTACAATCGAACAAAAGAATACTCATCATATTTTTAGGTAAATTCTTAAATTACATATCTTCTATTCAAAAGTGTGAAAAATATTGTGTTAGATACTTCTATCTCATCATATTTTTAGGTAAATTCTTAAATTACCTATTTTCTATTCAAAATTGTGTGATAAATATTGTGTTAGATACTTCTATCCAAAAGTGTATTTACCTAAATTGTGGAGTGTGATTTGTGTTAGATACTGTTCATTAGGAAATTAAAGAAAAAAAAATGATATCTTTATATTCATAAGGAGTGAATAAAATAACTAAATAACATGCCATTGGGAAAGATGGTTGCGCCAGCCATGCATATGTTAGTAATTTTCTCTTTTACAACTCTTGATTACAGTAAATAGTCAAAAAGTCCATAAATAATATTAAAAAGTAGAGAAAGACTGATAAATATAAAGATATCATTTTACAACTCTTGATTATAGTAAATAGTCAAAAAGTCCATAAATAATATTAAAAAGTAGAGAAAGGCTGATAAATATAAAGAAAATATTTAGATACTGCTCACGTAAGAAATTAAAGAAAAAAAAATGATATCTCTATATTCGTATCCTTTTTTATAAATTAATACTCAAATATATAATTTTTATAAATTTAAATTAATCGTAATTCACAAGCATTTAATTGGTGGGTCAACTATTTAAAATGATTATATAATTGGTGGAGGTTTGATCTATACACACAAATTTCACCTGAAGTTTCAGAAATTACAAAAAGCTCCCTTGACGTACTGTATGATTCGGCCTAATGCATGCTATTGATAAGTAAGTTTCAAGAGCGAAGTAGGATATTTATAAAAACAATATTCATCAATTCGGATGTAATATACATATTTTAATGTGGAAAGTTTTGTAATTTCTCAAACTTTAGGGGAATATTGTGCAATTAGGTCAAACCTTAGGGTAAGCTCGTGTAATTATCCCTAAATTTTTTAGATTCTTGAAAAAAACTAGACCTAATAAAAGATAAAAGAAGGGCAGGAAAGACTTTCTTTATTTAAAGATCGCTACTTTAATTAGCTTAACTCACCAAACTTCCCTAACATCCTTAACTCCTCTCCACTCACCCTCACACGCATATATAATCGACAGAGTCACAAAACCTCCATGCCTTTCAGCTCCATCCTCAGAATTTTAGAAATCTTTTCAGCAAGATCTCTCCTTTCATGGATTTTGCAGCCATTGAGGAAAGCTCCAATAGTTGAATCAGTGATGTCCTCCCCAATTTGTTTAACAATATCATAAGCCTCCTCTATTCTCCCATAACGACACAGAAGATCAATAAGACATGAGTAATGCTTATAATGTAAAAATAGGATTCTTCATAAAATATAATTAAAACTTCTTCAATTTAGAAAATATATAAATGTACTAGAGTGATGAATACAAGCTCAAAAAAATAAAATTTCTATTATCAAATGAAACACATTACCTTTCTCTACATGCACATGCAAATATTCGTGTTTAAGAAATATTACTCATTAATAGATTATGAGTATAAACAAATGTAACGTTGTCACATTAGTTGATGTTAAATGTGTGATTAACGATTACGAAAGAAAAGTGAGAGTTTATCGAAAGGACCTAGAGATCTAATCTGATGCAACCTCCAGCTGTACAGAGATATCCCTGTAAACCAGAGACCGACATTGTTTAGATAGTACCCTAGCATGCCAGTAGTAGAGAAAGATATACAGTGACCATGGAAGAAGTTATGG
Source organism: Lantana camara (assembly GCA_037501455.1). Classification (NCBI taxonomy): domain Eukaryota; kingdom Viridiplantae; phylum Streptophyta; class Magnoliopsida; order Lamiales; family Verbenaceae; genus Lantana; species Lantana camara. The sequence continues at coordinate 90,946,551 of CM074857.1, read as the reverse complement.
TATAAAATTAGGAGGTTTGGATGAGACTTATACTTAACCTAAAAACTAATTATTAGTACATATTACCAATAATAATTTTGTATTATAATTAATTAATTAATTAAAATAATAATTAAATTTCACATGAGATCTCATTAGTATATTTAAAATTTAAAATTTTGATATTTTCAAATAATTTTATTTTAATATTTTAATAATTAAAATTTTTAGATACTTTAAGTTGGAATCATTGTTCTAATACAATGGTCAATTAGCACTTTTTAATATGCTCAAAAAAAAAAAAAAAAAAAAGAGGAAGTTTTCTTAAAAAGAATTTTCAAATGTTATAAATAAGAAAAACAAGATAAATATTGAATAGATTTGAAGAAAGAATTGATGGCGGAATTTAACAAAATATTGAAACAAGAAGATATTATTTTGTTTCAAAAGTCGAGAATTAACAGACTTCAATTTGGGGATAAAAATACACGCTTTTTTCATCTCTCAAACATAACCAGAAGGAAGAATTGTGTAAATGCTTAAAAATAGGTGATGAATGAAATAATGACCAACTAAAGCAACACACTTGTGAGTACTATACCAAACTATTCGATGGATATACCATCGAATTGTCACGAACTTTAGGGTGGTAGCGGAAATATAACTTGGCAAGAACGACCTCAAATGAGGAAACCCTAAGTGTAGTGAAGAGCATCCACCCATATAAAACATTAGGATCAAATGGTTTCTAATCATACTTTTTCAAGACCTATTAGGACATAACAAGAGACTCTCGATGGTGAAATTCACAAATGATTGCATGAAGAGAAAATCAATTCTCATGTAGGCTTGCCAGTTTATTTGCCATATTTCGAAAGTTAATGCTAAAAAAAAAAAAAAAATGAATTTTGACCCATTACAATATCTTGGTACTTCAAGAAGTGTTACACACGTTACATCATTCCAAAGACAAAAAGGGGGCATGGTGCTAAAATTGGATCTTGAAAAGAAGTACGACAAAGTTTGGTGGAATTTTCTAAGGGAAACTTTAACATTCTTCGAATCACAACAAAAATCATCAATATCATCATGAGCGAAGTGGAGGGGATAAAATCAGAGATTCTATGGAATGGTGAACTGACGGAGGTTATACAATTAACATGTGGCATTAGACAATGGGATCCACACTCGCTTTATTTGTTTGTGCTTTGTACGTAAAGATTTATGTGTATGGTTGAGAAAGTTGTTTCGACTAAATAATGGAGACCAGTTGCGGTATGTTAGGGGGACCCTTAGACCTCACATTTAATTTTCTTTTTGTGGACGATTTAATATTTTGAGCCAAAGTTAACATGGATGAAGCGATATGCATTTAAAGTGAGGTTTAGGCGTTTGCAAGGTACCAGACCTCAAATTGAAATTGATCAGATCACACGTATTGTTCGCACCTTATGTATCAAATAATTTAGAACAACAGGTTAGTGAATGTAACGCCCCAGCTTTCGGCAATTCAGGTATGAACGACACGTGTGCGTTTGAGGGATATATTTTATTTTAATTGTTCATTTCTTTAATTTCCATAGCATGACATTATTTTTATAAAATTATATTCTTAATATTCTATTGAAAATTCATATCATATCATATTTTTCGGAATTATTGAACGTGATTGCAATGTGAAATATTTTCTCGAACGTGATTTATTTCTTTTATGTCCTTAATTGCTCATTTGCATGAATATGGGATCTAATTGCATTGGACCTAATTGATCATTTAAAATGGGATTTGGACTTAATTGCATAACTTATTAAATGAAAGGATTTAATTGCAAATTGGTCATTTCTTCCCCTTTCATTAGCAGCATATCACGTAGCATCTCTTCCATTCCATACCAAAAACATTTCTTCCTAGTTCTTGCTTCCCATTTCAACCGATCAAAACCCTCACTTTGAAGAGAGGAGATTTCATCCATTCAAGCTAATAATTGTGGGTTTTGGGATCATACAAGCATCATCAACATCACTTCATCATCTTAGCTTTCATTTCTTCCATTTGAGGTAAATATGGAGTTTGAATGATTTTCTTGTAAAAATGGTATATCTAGGGCTTTGTTATACATTGAATGAATTGTGTATTGGTTGTTGGAAAATTATTTGTGATCATTAAGCTTGAGTTTGATGCATGTAACTTGTGATTTATGGACTTGAAGCATGATGGAGGATATGGGTTTCAAATGATGGATTATTGATGATCTAATGTGCAAATATGTGTTTTTATGACTTGTTACTGATCAATATGTGTGTTAGCATAATTATTGCATCTAATATTCACATTTAAACTTGGCTTGAAGCCATTTTTGGTGATTGTTGTTGTGATTGCCATGGCTGCTCTGTTTCTGCTCTGCATTCTTTTGCTCACGTATTCTGGGAACGGCCCTTCCCAGCCCCAGTTCAAAACTGGAACGGCCGTTCCCATGATGCTGAGACTAGGCCAGCGAGACTGGGAACGGCCGTTCCCACTTTGGCCTGCGAGCCGGAACGGCCCTTCCCAGCCAAAACGCGTTTATATTTTAAAAACGCTGGCGCGCGTTTTCTGAGCCATGGGAACGGCCCTTCCCATTTTCAAGGGAAGGCCGGAACGGCCGTTCCCACGGCGACTGCAGAAGCTAAAGCTACTGCATAAAATTAAAATTTCATCATCATCCTCCAATCATTTCTTTGACCCCTAATTGATGTTATATGATCGCATACATGTTGAAACGTGATATTTTCAAGGTGCATTGTATTTTTCCCGTCGTTTCGTCGCATTTTGCCGTTCGTCATATTTGGTACATTTTGAGTCGTGTTTCACGGACAATTGTCTTTCTTGCACAGACCAACTTCCTGGTGACGAGGAGCAGGCCCCGTGAGCTGTTTCCTTGGTTATTTTTGGGTCGTTCAGGTGAGGTTTAATTTTAGATACATAGGACCCGTACAACCCTATGTGAAGTTTTAAGCCAAAACCTATATTTATACTTATAGTTTTCAAATGAGATTGGTTTTCAAATGTTTTATCGAACTATTGAAGGAATTGATTGATTGATTGATTGTTTTGGCGAGTATTGTATTGCACTGTGGGCCCGAGGGTAGTGACTCGAGCCAACCGGGAAAGCACGGGCTGACGGGTAACTCGAGAGCTATCCTCACCAAACTGGGATGAACCCTGAACCCTTTAGGAGATTAGGGGAGGAAGGAGTTCCGGGCTTAGGGATTCATGTACCCTCTGCCCAGATTGATTGGATGGTGGGGCCTTGCAATCCCACCATCACCCGGAGGAAGAAGGCGTTATTGAAACTGCTAATTGTGCACATTAATGAATTGCTTGATCATCTAATCACCTAAGAATTGATTGATTGATTGTACACAGTCGGTGTAAGGTTGGAGAATTGCCCCACTCGCCGGGCCACTATTGATTGAATTGAATTGACTGAATTGAAATTGGAATAGTTGTAATCTCGGGCGATAGTATCTCTTTTAACCTATTAGATTGTATTGTTTTCCAAAAGTATTACCCGAGGTTATAACTTGCATGTATGTGCGCTTATATTTATTTATACCCCTCGCTCAGTCTGTGTTGGACTGACACCTCAACTTTTCAGTGTTTTCAGGACGTGCTAGGCGGGAATTTAGAGTCTAGTGGTCTTTAAATTTGGGTCTAGCACACTTCATTCCCACATTTTGTATGTATAGCTATTTGGGATATTTTGTATCGCCTTGTTATCTATATTGTTGAGAGATGATAATGTATTAATAGTGTGAATATGGTACCTATACGTATATAATGAATGTTATTGCTTCCGCCTTTTTAATACTCTGACTTGATTGTTGGTCTGTTTTAAATTGAGGGTACCCGCCTAGCCTTGAGTCATTTTATTGTCTCCCGTTCGCTATCGCTTTGATTCATGTATGGATTGCCCATTTCATATGTGGATTGGAGCTATAGTGCTGGGGATGTGGTGCCTGGCGTTCCGGGTGCTACATCCTACGGTGGTATCAGAGCCCGGTTGCAAAACCGGATCTCTAGTGTCGTGTCTTGTGAGTCTAGGTCGCACGGCATAGGAACTAAGTGTCAATTTGAGAGTCTTGCATCGTTATTTGATACTTGAACCTACTTGACTTATTTGAATTTGGGGTGATTTGTTAAAATTCTGAATTTATGGACAATTTGGGAATTATTTGCACACATTGGCATTACTAATCGAACATGCATAATAGTGACTTGATTTCAGGATGGCTCGCGATAGATATTACCGTGATCGTTCTCCTAGACATCGACATCATCGACATCATCGCAGGGAGAGATCACCACCTCCTCCACCTCCTCAGGCTCAGCCACAGGACTTCATGAACGCAGTGGTGGGTCTTATTGATCAGAGAGTTCGGGATTATGTTCCTCCACTACCACCAGTTGCACCACCACAACCTGGAGGCCAGTTTCAGCTGTTTTCAGGGAGTTTCAGAACCAGCATCCTCCCAAGTTTTACAAAGGAAATGATATTCAGGCCGAGCAGTGGCTGAAAGAGATTGAGAGGATATGGGAGCTTATTCCGTGTGAGTCCAGGGAGAAGGCCCGTTGTACCATTTCTTTGATTCAGGGTGAGGCCTACTCTTGGTGGGAGAGTGCCCGGATTGTGTTAGATGCTGCAGGCGAGGAAGTGAACTGGGAAGTGTTTGTCAGAGAATTTCAGAACAAGTTCATTCCTCCATCTTCTCGCACTAGGAGATTGAAGGAATTTACAGAGTTGAAGCAAGGAAACAGGTCGGTCTCAGAGTACATCGCCGAGTTTGAGAGGTTGTCCCGCTATGCCCCTAATATAGCGAGTGACGATTTCCATAAGGCGATGCAGTTTGTTCAGGGCCTTAGACCGGATATTCAGGTAGCGATTGAGGCAGTCAACACGAGTACCTGGGTGAAGGCTACCAAGAAGGCTCTATTGGTTGAGGATTCAGTGAATGCGAGGCGGTCTACCCACCGTTCAGGTTCAGGTTCGGGATCAGGGTCAGGATCGGGATTCAGAGGTTCTGGATCAGGTTTTAGAGGTGCCGGATCAGGGTATAAGGGTTCTGGCTCGGGTTCTGCTTCAGGCAAGAGGCCGATAGTTTATTCTTCTCCACCACCAGCTCCACAGGGCTCAGGGAAGAAGCCCCGGCCAGCAGGACCAGTGATTAGAGCTCCAGTTGCTCCAGTTGCTCCAGCTTTGCCACCACCACCCGAGAGACCTTATTGTACCTTCTGTGGACAGAGGACACACGTCTATGATAACTGCAGGAGGCGTTTGGGTTTATGCCTACTTTGTGGGAGCGATAAGCATTTGGTAGATGGCTGTCCGGATCGCAGGATACCGCCGCCGGGAGCACCGAGACCACTTATTAGGGCTCGGGCTTATGCTTTGGAGGGTGAGCAGCCGGATGCTGATATTGATCCAGCCGCGGTAGTTGAAGGTACCATTTGCATACATGGCACGAACATTCATACGTTGTTTGATCCAGGAGCTACTCACTCCTTTCTTTCGAGTGCTATATCTGTTTCTTTGTCTTTGCCTGTTTCTCGTCCTTCTGCATGTTATGTGGTTAGTACTCCTTTTGGTGGTAGTTTAGAATCTGATCGGGTGTTCAGAGAGGTTCCGGTGAGCATCGAGGGTCGAGTTTTCTTGTCAGACTTCATTGAGCTGCCGATGACTTGCTATGGATCTATTTTGGGCATGGATTGGTTGTACAGACATTCTGCCACATTTGATTGTAGAGCGAAGAAGGTTCAGTTGGGATCAGATTTGGTAGTAGGTTGGAGTTCCAAGACTGTACCGCTACTTTCTTTTTCTGAAGCTCATAAGTTGGTTCGAGAGGGAGCCACGGGTTTCATTGCTTATATTCTTAACAAACCCAAGGATCAGAGTAAGCTGGAAGAAACGGAAGTAGTGAAGGAATTTCCCGAGGTTTTTCCTGAGGAATTGGATTCTTTACCTCCAGAACGGGAAATTGAGTTTGTGATCGACTTGTACCCTAACGCAGAGCCGTACTCCAAGACTCCGTATCGTATGGCTCCGGCCGAGTTGAAAGAGTTGAAGACTCAACTTGATGCGTTGTTGGAAGTTGGGTACATTAGACCGAGTTCTTCTCCTTGGGGTGCACCGGTTTTGTTTGTAAAGAAAAAGGACGGAACCTTGAGAATGTGTATAGACTATAGAGAGTTGAACCGGATGACGATCAAGAACAAGTATCCTCTTCCACACATCGAGGAGTTGTTTGACATACTTCAGGGTTCGAAAGTCTATTCGAAATTGGACTTGAGACAAGGATACTACCAGCTGCGTATCCGAGCAGGGGATATTTCTAAGACAGGATTTAACACTCGGTATGGGCATTATGAGTTTGTGGTGATGCCGTTTGGTTTGACTAATGTCCCAGCAGCTTTTATGGATATGATGCACAGGATTTTCAGGCCTTTTCTGGATAAGTTCGTGGTCATTTTTATTGATGATATCCTGGTTTTCTCGAAGTCTGCCGAGGAGCATGCAAGACACCTCCAGTTGGTATTAAGGACTTTGAAGGAGCATCAGTTGTTTGCCAAGTTCAGCAAGTGTGAGTTCTGGATTGACAGGGTGTCATTCTTGGGTCACGTGATTTCGGGCAACGGTTTGGAAGTCGATCCTTCCAAGATTGAGTCGGTGTTGAAGTGGGAGAAACCTAGGAATGCCTCTGAGATTAGGAGCTTCTTGGGATTGGCAGGTTATTACCGGAGGTTTGTTAAGGATTTCTCCAAGTTAGCAGCTCCTTTAACCCGGTTGACGAAGAAGAATGTGAAATTTGATTGGAATGAAGATTGTGAGAGGAGTTTCACTTTCTTGAAGGAGAAGTTAGTGTCTGCTCCAGTGTTAGCCCTTCCGGAAGGTTCTGAAGGATATGCTGTTTATACGGATGCTTCTAAGGAAGGCTTGGGATGTGTGTTGACTCAGAAGGGTAAGGTAATTGCTTATGCATCCCGAAAGTTGAAAGAGCATGAGAAGAATTATCCGACACATGATCTCGAGCTTGCTGCCGTAGTCTTTGCACTTGGAAAGTGGAGACATTATTTGTACGGGGTGACTTTCGAGATTTTCACTGACCACAAAAGCCTCCAGTATTTATTCACTCAGAAGGATTTGAATATGAGGCAACGGCGTTGGATGGAAAGGCTGGAAGATTATGATTGCACGATCAAGTACCATCCCGGCAAAGCCAACGTGGTCGCTGATGCACTTAGTAGGAAGGCTAGTGTGTCGAGCTTGGAAGTGGGTGAAAGTAGTGGAATCGAGCCAATTGTTTTAAAGGCTCGAGTTTCTAATATTTCGGTCCAGCCAGAATTGAAGCACAAGTTGTTTGAGGCTCAGAGTACAGATTTGGAAGTTCAGAGATTGGTAGCTAAGGCAAGAGCTGATCCAGAGTGTCCATTCGGGTTCGATGAAACCGGTCTTCTTCGTTTCAAGAACCGAGTGGTTGTGCCCGAAGAGTTGAAACGGGTATTGCTCGAGGAAGCTCACAGATCGGCTTATTCTATCCACCCCGGAGGAAACAAGATGTATAAGGACTTAAGGCAATATTATTGGTGGCATGGATTGAAGAAAGATGTGGCCGAGTTTGTGAAGCATTGTCTCACTTGTCAGAAAGTGAAAGCCGAGCATCAGAAACCGGGAGGTCTTCTTCAGCCGTTACCTATTCCTGAGTGGAAGTGGGAACAGGTGACGATGGATTTCGTGTCCGGATTACCTAAGGTGAAAGGTGGATTTGATGGGATTTGGGTGATTGTGGACCGTTTGACGAAGTCTGCACATTTTCTGCCGGTTCGGATGTCGTATAAGATTCGCAAGCTAGCCGAGCTTTATAACCGGGAGATTGTTAGACTTCACGGGATTCCGATTAGTATCGTTTCAGACAGAGATCCACGGTTCACTTCGAGGTTGTGGCGTGAATTGCAAGAGGTTTTGGGTACGAAGCTTCAGTTTAGTACAGCTTTTCATCCTCAGACGGATGGTCAGTCCGAGAGATTAATAAGGTATCTCGAGGATTTGCTTCGAGCTTGTTCTTTGGATTTTCAGTCTTCTTGGCATGATCAGCTACCTTTGATTGAGTTCGCGTACAACAACAGTTTTCAGGCTTCGATTGGAATGGCACCGTATGAGCTACTTTATGGACGGAAGTGTAGTTCTCCGTTGTTCTTTGACTTGGAAGAGTGGAAATGGACTAAGCAGGAGGGTGTTAAGAAAGGTGAGAAATTGGAAAAACCTTCCAAGGCCGTTGAAGCTATGATTGAGAAAGTCCAACTAATAAAACAACGGATGAAATCAGCTCAGGACAGACAGAAGAGCTACGCCGATCGTCGCAGAAGGGATCTCGAGTTTGAGGTTGGAGACCGGGTATTCTTGAAGGCGTCTCCACGTAAAGGATTTGCTCGGATTGGGAAAGAAGGTAAACTTAAACCTCGTTATTTAGGTCCTTATGAGATTTTGGAAAGAATTGGAGAAGTTGCTTACAGATTGGACCTACCACCGAGCCTCACGGGGATTCATAATGTATTTCATGTGTCTCAGCTGAGGAAATACTACCCCGATGAAACCGAGATCATTCCTGTTGAAGAAGTGGAATTGGAACCGAGTCTTACCTTTGTTCAGAAACCGGTTAGGATTTTGGATAAGAAGTTTCAGGAATTAAGAAACCGGAGGATTCCCATGGTTAAGGTTCTTTGGAGAAGTGATAAGACCGAAGAAGCCACGTGGGAGACCGAAGACAAAATGAGACGGTTCCATCCAGAGTTGTTCCCTTTCGATCAGTGAATCTGGGGACCAGATTTTTTTAAGGAGGGAGGATTGTAACGCCCCAGCTTTCGGCAATTCAGGTATGAACGACACGTGTGCGTTTGAGGGATATATTTTATTTTAATTGTTCATTTCTTTAATTTCCATAGCATGACATTATTTTTATAAAATTATATTCTTAATATTCTATTGAAAATTCATATCATATCATATTTTTCGGAATTATTGAACGTGATTGCAATGTGAAATATTTTCTCGAACGTGATTTATTTCTTTTATGTCCTTAATTGCTCATTTGCATGAATATGGGATCTAATTGCATTGGACCTAATTGATCATTTAAAATGGGATTTGGACTTAATTGCATAACTTATTAAATGAAAGGATTTAATTGCAAATTGGTCATTTCTTCCCCTTTCATTAGCAGCATATCACGTAGCATCTCTTCCATTCCATACCAAAAACATTTCTTCCTAGTTCTTGCTTCCCATTTCAACCGATCAAAACCCTCACTTTGAAGAGAGGAGATTTCATCCATTCAAGCTAATAATTGTGGGTTTTGGGATCATACAAGCATCATCAACATCACTTCATCATCTTAGCTTTCATTTCTTCCATTTGAGGTAAATATGGAGTTTGAATGATTTTCTTGTAAAAATGGTATATCTAGGGCTTTGTTATACATTGAATGAATTGTGTATTGGTTGTTGGAAAATTATTTGTGATCATTAAGCTTGAGTTTGATGCATGTAACTTGTGATTTATGGACTTGAAGCATGATGGAGGATATGGGTTTCAAATGATGGATTATTGATGATCTAATGTGCAAATATGTGTTTTTATGACTTGTTACTGATCAATATGTGTGTTAGCATAATTATTGCATCTAATATTCACATTTAAACTTGGCTTGAAGCCATTTTTGGTGATTGTTGTTGTGATTGCCATGGCTGCTCTGTTTCTGCTCTGCATTCTTTTGCTCACGTATTCTGGGAACGGCCCTTCCCAGCCCCAGTTCAAAACTGGAACGGCCGTTCCCATGATGCTGAGACTAGGCCAGCGAGACTGGGAACGGCCGTTCCCACTTTGGCCTGCGAGCCGGAACGGCCCTTCCCAGCCAAAACGCGTTTATATTTTAAAAACGCTGGCGCGCGTTTTCTGAGCCATGGGAACGGCCCTTCCCATTTTCAAGGGAAGGCCGGAACGGCCGTTCCCACGGCGACTGCAGAAGCTAAAGCTACTGCATAAAATTAAAATTTCATCATCATCCTCCAATCATTTCTTTAACCCCTAATTGATGTTATATGATCGCATACATGTTGAAACGTGATATTTTCAAGGTGCATTGTATTTTTCCCGTCGTTTCGTCGCATTTTGCCGTTCGTCATATTTGGTACATTTTGAGTCGTGTTTCACGGACAATTGTCTTTCTTGCACAGACCAACTTCCTGGTGACGAGGAGCAGGCCCCGTGAGCTGTTTCCTTGGTTATTTTTGGGTCGTTCAGGTGAGGTTTAATTTTAGATACATAGGACCCGTACAACCCTATGTGAAGTTTTAAGCCAAAACCTATATTTATACTTATAGTTTTCAAATGAGATTGGTTTTCAAATGTTTTATCGAACTATTGAAGGAATTGATTGATTGATTGATTGTTTTGGCGAGTATTGTATTGCACTGTGGGCCCGAGGGTAGTGACTCGAGCCAACCGGGAAAGCACGGGCTGACGGGTAACTCGAGAGCTATCCTCACCAAACTGGGATGAACCCTGAACCCTCTAGGAGATTAGGGGAGGAAGGAGTTCCGGGCTTAGGGATTCATGTACCCTCTGCCCAGATTGATTGGATGGTGGGGCCTTGCAATCCCACCATCACCCGGAGGAAGAAGGCGTTATTGAAACTGCTAATTGTGCACATTAATGAATTGCTTGATCATCTAATCACCTAAGAATTGATTGATTGATTGTACACAGTCGGTGTAAGGTTGGAGAATTGCCCCACTCGCCGGGCCACTATTGATTGAATTGAATTGACTGAATTGAAATTGGAATAGTTGTAATCTCGGGCGATAGTATCTCTTTTAACCTATTAGATTGTATTGTTTTCCAAAAGTATTACCCGAGGTTATAACTTGCATGTATGTGCGCTTATATTTATTTATACCCCTCGCTCAGTCTGTGTTGGACTGACACCTCAACTTTTCAGTGTTTTGCAGGACGTGCTAGGCGGGAATTTAGAGTCTAGTGGTCTTTAAATTTGGGTCTAGCACACTTCATTCCCACATTTTGTATGTATAGCTATTTGGGATATTTTGTATCGCCTTGTTATCTATATTGTTGAGAGATGATAATGTATTAATAGTGTGAATATGGTACCTATACGTATATAATGAATGTTATTGCTTCCGCCTTTTTAATACTCTGACTTGATTGTTGGTCTGTTTTAAATTGAGGGTACCCGCCTAGCCTTGAGTCATTTTATTGTCTCCCGTTCGCTATTGCTTTGATTCATGTATGGATTGCCCATTTCATATGTGGATTGGAGCTATAGTGCGGGGGATGTGGTGCCTGGCGTTCCGGGTGCTACATCCTACGGTGGTATCAGAGCCCGATTGCAAAACCGGATCTCTAGTGTCGTGTCTTGTGAGTCTAGGTCGCACGGCATAGGAACTAAGTGTCAATTTGAGAGTCTTGCATCGTTATTTGATACTTGAACCTACTTGACTTATTTGAATTTGGGGTGATTTGTTAAAATTCTGAATTTATGGACAATTTGGGAATTATTTGCACACATTGGCATTACTAATCGAACATGCATAATAGTGACTTGATTTCAGGATGGCTCGCGATAGATATTACCGTGATCGTTCTCCTAGACATCGACATCATCGACATCATCGCAGGGAGAGATCACCACCTCCTCCACCTCCTCAGGCTCAGCCACAGGACTTCATGAACGCAGTGGTGGGTCTTATTGATCAGAGAGTTCGGGATTATGTTCCTCCACTACCACCAGTTGCACCACCACAGCCTGGAGGCCAGTTTCAGCTGTTTTCAGGGAGTTTCAGAACCAGCATCCTCCCAAGTTTTACAAAGGAAATGATATTCAGGCCGAGCAGTGGCTGAAAGAGATTGAGAGGATATGGGAGCTTATTCCGTGTGAGTCCAGGGAGAAGGCCCGTTGTACCATTTCTTTGATTCAGGGTGAGGCCTACTCTTGGTGGGAGAGTGCCCGGATTGTGTTAGATGCTGCAGGCGAGGAAGTGAACTGGGAAGTGTTTGTCAGAGAATTTCAGAACAAGTTCATTCCTCCATCTTCTCGCACTAGGAGATTGAAGGAATTTACAGAGTTGAAGCAAGGAAACAGGTCGGTCTCAGAGTACATCGCCGAGTTTGAGAGGTTGTCCCGCTATGCCCCTAATATAGCGAGTGACGATTTCCATAAGGCGATGCAGTTTGTTCAGGGCCTTAGACCGGATATTCAGGTAGCGATTGAGGCAGTCAACACGAGTACCTGGGTGAAGGCTACCAAGAAGGCTCTATTGGTTGAGGATTCAGTGAATGCGAGGCGGTCTACCCACCGTTCAGGTTCAGGTTCGGGATCAGGGTCAGGATCGGGATTCAGAGGTTCTGGATCAGGTTTTAGAGGTGCCGGATCAGGGTATAAGGGTTCTGGCTCGGGTTCTGCTTCAGGCAAGAGGCCGATAGTTTATTCTTCTCCACCACCAGCTCCACAGGGCTCAGGGAAGAAGCCCCGGCCAGCAGGACCAGTGATTAGAGCTCCAGTTGCTCCAGTTGCTCCAGCTTTGCCACCACCACCCGAGAGACCTTATTGTACCTTCTGTGGACAGAGGACACACGTCTATGATAACTGCAGGAGGCGTTTGGGTTTATGCCTACTTTGTGGGAGCGATAAGCATTTGGTAGATGGCTGTCCGGATCGCAGGATACCGCCGCCGGGAGCACCGAGACCACTTATTAGGGCTCGGGCTTATGCTTTGGAGGGTGAGCAGCCGGATGCTGATATTGATCCAGCCGCGGTAGTTGAAGGTACCATTTGCATACATGGCACGAACATTCATACGTTGTTTGATCCAGGAGCTACTCACTCCTTTCTTTCGAGTGCTATATCTGTTTCTTTGTCTTTGCCTGTTTCTCGTCCTTCTGCATGTTATGTGGTTAGTACTCCTTTTGGTGGTAGTTTAGAATCTGATCGGGTGTTCAGAGAGGTTCCGGTGAGCATCGAGGGTCGAGTTTTCTTGTCAGACTTCATTGAGCTGCCGATGACTTGCTATGGATCTATTTTGGGCATGGATTGGTTGTACAGACATTCTGCCACATTTGATTGTAGAGCGAAGAAGGTTCAGTTGGGATCAGATTTGGTAGTAGGTTGGAGTTCCAAGACTGTACCGCTACTTTCTTTTTCTGAAGCTCATAAGTTGGTTCGAGAGGGAGCCACGGGTTTCATTGCTTATATTCTTAACAAACCCAAGGATCAGAGTAAGCTGGAAGAAACGGAAGTAGTGAAGGAATTTCCCGAGGTTTTTCCTGAGGAATTGGATTCTTTACCTCCAGAACGGGAAATTGAGTTTGTGATCGACTTGTACCCTAACGCAGAGCCGTACTCCAAGACTCCGTATCGTATGGCTCCGGCCGAGTTGAAAGAGTTGAAGACTCAACTTGATGCGTTGTTGGAAGTTGGGTACATTAGACCGAGTTCTTCTCCTTGGGGTGCACCGGTTTTGTTTGTAAAGAAAAAGGACGGAACCTTGAGAATGTGTATAGACTATAGAGAGTTGAACCGGATGACGATCAAGAACAAGTATCCTCTTCCACACATCGAGGAGTTGTTTGACATACTTCAGGGTTCGAAAGTCTATTCGAAATTGGACTTGAGACAAGGATACTACCAGCTGCGTATCCGAGCAGGGGATATTTCTAAGACAGGATTTAACACTCGGTATGGGCATTATGAGTTTGTGGTGATGCCGTTTGGTTTGACTAATGCCCCAGCAGCTTTTATGGATATGATGCACAGGATTTTCAGGCCTTTTCTGGATAAGTTCGTGGTCATTTTTATTGATGATATCCTGGTTTTCTCGAAGTCTGCCGAGGAGCATGCAAGACACCTCCAGTTGGTATTAAGGACTTTGAAGGAGCATCAGTTGTTTGCCAAGTTCAGCAAGTGTGAGTTCTGGATTGACAGGGTGTCATTCTTGGGTCACGTGATTTCGGGCAACGGTTTGGAAGTCGATCCTTCCAAGATTGAGTCGGTGTTGAAGTGGGAGAAACCTAGGAATGCCTCTGAGATTAGGAGCTTCTTGGGATTGGCAGGTTATTACCGGAGGTTTGTTAAGGATTTCTCCAAGTTAGCAGCTCCTTTAACCCGGTTGACGAAGAAGAATGTGAAATTTGATTGGAATGAAGATTGTGAGAGGAGTTTCACTTTCTTGAAGGAGAAGTTAGTGTCTGCTCCAGTGTTAGCCCTTCCGGAAGGTTCTGAAGGATATGCTGTTTATACGGATGCTTCTAAGGAAGGCTTGGGATGTGTGTTGACTCAGAAGGGTAAGGTAATTGCTTATGCATCCCGAAAGTTGAAAGAGCATGAGAAGAATTATCCGACACATGATCTCGAGCTTGCTGCCGTAGTCTTTGCACTTGGAAAGTGGAGACATTATTTGTACGGGGTGACTTTCGAGATTTTCACTGACCACAAAAGCCTCCAGTATTTATTCACTCAGAAGGATTTGAATATGAGGCAACGGCGTTGGATGGAAAGGCTGGAAGATTATGATTGCACGATCAAGTACCATCCCGGCAAAGCCAACGTGGTCGCTGATGCACTTAGTAGGAAGGCTAGTGTGTCGAGCTTGGAAGTGGGTGAAAGTAGTGGAATCGAGCCAATTGTTTTAAAGGCTCGAGTTTCTAATATTTCGGTCCAGCCAGAATTGAAGCACAAGTTGTTTGAGGCTCAGAGTACAGATTTGGAAGTTCAGAGATTGGTAGCTAAGGCAAGAGCTGATCCAGAGTGTCCATTCGGGTTCGATGAAACCGGTCTTCTTCGTTTCAAGAACCGAGTGGTTGTGCCCGAAGAGTTGAAACGGGTATTGCTCGAGGAAGCTCACAGATCGGCTTATTCTATCCACCCCGGAGGAAACAAGATGTATAAGGACTTAAGGCAATATTATTGGTGGCATGGATTGAAGAAAGATGTGGCCGAGTTTGTGAAGCATTGTCTCACTTGTCAGAAAGTGAAAGCCGAGCATCAGAAACCGGGAGGTCTTCTTCAGCCGTTACCTATTCCTGAGTGGAAGTGGGAACAGGTGACGATGGATTTCGTGTCCGGATTACCTAAGGTGAAAGGTGGATTTGATGGGATTTGGGTGATTGTGGACCGTTTGACGAAGTCTGCACATTTTCTGCCGGTTCGGATGTCGTATAAGATTCGCAAGCTAGCCGAGCTTTATAACCGGGAGATTGTTAGACTTCACGGGATTCCGATTAGTATCGTTTCAGACAGAGATCCACGGTTCACTTCGAGGTTGTGGCGTGAATTGCAAGAGGTTTTGGGTACGAAGCTTCAGTTTAGTACAGCTTTTCATCCTCAGACGGATGGTCAGTCCGAGAGATTAATAAGGTATCTCGAGGATTTGCTTCGAGCTTGTTCTTTGGATTTTCAGTCTTCTTGGCATGATCAGCTACCTTTGATTGAGTTCGCGTACAACAACAGTTTTCAGGCTTCGATTGGAATGGCACCGTATGAGCTACTTTATGGACGGAAGTGTAGTTCTCCGTTGTTCTTTGACTTGGAAGAGTGGAAATGGACTAAGCAGGAGGGTGTTAAGAAAGGTGAGAAATTGGAAAAACCTTCCAAGGCCGTTGAAGCTATGATTGAGAAAGTCCAACTAATAAAACAACGGATGAAATCAGCTCAGGACAGACAGAAGAGCTACGCCGATCGTCGCAGAAGGGATCTCGAGTTTGAGGTTGGAGACCGGGTATTCTTGAAGGCGTCTCCACGTAAAGGATTTGCTCGGATTGGGAAAGAAGGTAAACTTAAACCTCGTTATTTAGGTCCTTATGAGATTTTGGAAAGAATTGGAGAAGTTGCTTACAGATTGGACCTACCACCGAGCCTCACGGGGATTCATAATGTATTTCACGTGTCTCAGCTGAGGAAATACTACCCCGATGAAACCGAGATCATTCCTGTTGAAGAAGTGGAATTGGAACCGAGTCTTACCTTTGTTCAGAAACCGGTTAGGATTTTGGATAAGAAGTTTCAGGAATTAAGAAACCGGAGGATTCCCATGGTTAAGGTTCTTTGGAGAAGTGATAAGACCGAAGAAGCCACGTGGGAGACCGAAGACAAAATGAGACGGTTCCATCCAGAGTTGTTCCCTTTCGATCAGTGAATCTGGGGACCAGATTTTTTTAAGGAGGGAGGATTGTAACGCCCCAGCTTTCGGCAATTCAGGTATGAACGACACGTGTGCGTTTGAGGGATATATTTTATTTTAATTGTTCATTTCTTTAATTTCCATAGCATGACATTATTTTTATAAAATTATATTCTTAATATTCTATTGAAAATTCATATCATATCATATTTTTCGGAATTATTGAACGTGATTGCAATGTGAAATATTTTCTCGAACGTGATTTATTTCTTTTATGTCCTTAATTGCTCATTTGCATGAATATGGGATCTAATTGCATTGGACCTAATTGATCATTTAAAATGGGATTTGGACTTAATTGCATAACTTATTAAATGAAAGGATTTAATTGCAAATTGGTCATTTCTTCCCCTTTCATTAGCAGCATATCACGTAGCATCTCTTCCATTCCATACCAAAAACATTTCTTCCTAGTTCTTGCTTCCCATTTCAACCGATCAAAACCCTCACTTTGAAGAGAGGAGATTTCATCCATTCAAGCTAATAATTGTGGGTTTTGGGATCATACAAGCATCATCAACATCACTTCATCATCTTAGCTTTCATTTCTTCCATTTGAGGTAAATATGGAGTTTGAATGATTTTCTTGTAAAAATGGTATATCTAGGGCTTTGTTATACATTGAATGAATTGTGTATTGGTTGTTGGAAAATTATTTGTGATCATTAAGCTTGAGTTTGATGCATGTAACTTGTGATTTATGGACTTGAAGCATGATGGAGGATATGGGTTTCAAATGATGGATTATTGATGATCTAATGTGCAAATATGTGTTTTTATGACTTGTTACTGATCAATATGTGTGTTAGCATAATTATTGCATCTAATATTCACATTTAAACTTGGCTTGAAGCCATTTTTGGTGATTGTTGTTGTGATTGCCATGGCTGCTCTGTTTCTGCTCTGCATTCTTTTGCTCACGTATTCTGGGAACGGCCCTTCCCAGCCCCAGTTCAAAACTGGAACGGCCGTTCCCATGATGCTGAGACTAGGCCAGCGAGACTGGGAACGGCCGTTCCCACTTTGGCCTGCGAGCCGGAACGGCCCTTCCCAGCCAAAACGTGTTCATATTTTAAAAACGCTGGCGCGCGTTTTCTGAGCCATGGGAACAGCCCTTCCCATTTTCAAGGGAAGGCCGGAACGGCCGTTCCCACGGCGACTGCAGAAGCTAAAGCTACTGCATAAAATTAAAATTTCATCATCATCCTCCAATCATTTCTTTAACCCCTAATTGATGTTATATGATCGCATACATGTTGAAACGTGATATTTTCAAGGTGCATTGTATTTTTCCCGTCGTTTCGTCGCATTTTGCCGTTCGTCATATTTGGTACATTTTGAGTCGTGTTTCACGGACAATTGTCTTTCTTGCACAGACCAACTTCCTGGTGACGAGGAGCAGGCCCCGTGAGCTGTTTCCTTGGTTATTTTTGGGTCGTTCAGGTGAGGTTTAATTTTAGATACATAGGACCCGTACAACCCTATGTGAAGTTTTAAGCCAAAACCTATATTTATACTTATAGTTTTCAAATGAGATTGGTTTTCAAATGTTTTATCGAACTATTGAAGGAATTGATTGATTGATTGATTGTTTTGGCGAGTATTGTATTGCACTGTGGGCCCGAGGGTAGTGACTCGAGCCAACCGGGAAAGCACGGGCTGACGGGTAACTCGAGAGCTATCCTCACCAAACTGGGATGAACCCTGAACCCTCTAGGAGATTAGGGGAGGAAGGAGTTCCGGGCTTAGGGATTCATGTACCCTCTGCCCAGATTGATTGGATGGTGGGGCCTTGCAATCCCACCATCACCCGGAGGAAGAAGGCGTTATTGAAACTGCTAATTGTGCACATTAATGAATTGCTTGATCATCTAATCACCTAAGAATTGATTGATTGATTGTACACAGTCGGTGTAAGGTTGGAGAATTGCCCCACTCGCCGGGCCACTATTGATTGAATTGAATTGACTGAATTGAAATTGGAATAGTTGTAATCTCGGGCGATAGTATCTCTTTTAACCTATTAGATTGTATTGTTTTCCAAAAGTATTACCCGAGGTTATAACTTGCATGTATGTGCGCTTATATTTATTTATACCCCTCGCTCAGTCTGTGTTGGACTGACACCTCAACTTTTCAGTGTTTTGCAGGACGTGCTAGGCGGGAATTTAGAGTCTAGTGGTCTTTAAATTTGGGTCTAGCACACTTCATTCCCACATTTTGTATGTATAGCTATTTGGGATATTTTGTATCGCCTTGTTATCTATATTGTTGAGAGATGATAATGTATTAATAGTGTGAATATGGTACCTATACGTATATAATGAATGTTATTGCTTCCGCCTTTTTAATACTCTGACTTGATTGTTGGTCTGTTTTAAATTGAGGGTACCCGCCTAGCCTTGAGTCATTTTATTGTCTCCCGTTCGCTATCGCTTTGATTCATGTATGGATTGCCCATTTCATATGTGGATTGGAGCTATAGTGCGGGGGATGTGGTGCCTGGCGTTCCGGGTGCTACATCCTACGGTGGTATCAGAGCCCGGTTGCAAAACCGGATCTCTAGTGTCGTGTCTTGTGAGTCTAGGTCGCACGGCATAGGAACTAAGTGTCAATTTGAGAGTCTTGCATCGTTATTTGATACTTGAACCTACTTGACTTATTTGAATTTGGGGTGATTTGTTAAAATTCTGAATTTATGGACAATTTGGGAATTATTTGCACACATTGGCATTACTAATCGAACATGCATAATAGTGACTTGATTTCAGGATGGCTCGCGATAGATATTACCGTGATCGTTCTCCTAGACATCGACATCATCGACATCATCGCAGGGAGAGATCACCACCTCCTCCACCTCCTCAGGCTCAGCCACAGGACTTCATGAACGCAGTGGTGGGTCTTATTGATCAGAGAGTTCGGGATTATGTTCCTCCACTACCACCAGTTGCACCACCACAGCCTGGAGGCCAGTTTCAGCTGTTTTCAGGGAGTTTCAGAACCAGCATCCTCCCAAGTTTTACAAAGGAAATGATATTCAGGCCGAGCAGTGGCTGAAAGAGATTGAGAGGATATGGGAGCTTATTCCGTGTGAGTCCAGGGAGAAGGCCCGTTGTACCATTTCTTTAATTCAGGGTGAGGCCTACTCTTGGTGGGAGAGTGCCCGGATTGTGTTAGATGCTGCAGGCGAGGAAGTGAACTGGGAAGTGTTTGTCAGAGAATTTCAGAACAAGTTCATTCCTCCATCTTCTCGCACTAGGAGATTGAAGGAATTTACAGAGTTGAAGCAAGGAAACAGGTCGGTCTCAGAGTACATCGCCGAGTTTGAGAGGTTGTCCCGCTATGCCCCTAATATAGCGAGTGATGATTTCCATAAGGCGATGCAGTTTGTTCAGGGCCTTAGACCGGATATTCAGGTAGCGATTGAGGCAGTCAACACGAGTACCTGGGTGAAGGCTACCAAGAAGGCTCTATTGGTTGAGGATTCAGTGAATGCGAGGCGGTCTACCCACCGTTCAGGTTCAGGTTCGGGATCAGGGTCAGGATCGGGATTCAGAGGTTCTGGATCAGGTTTTAGAGGTGCCGGATCAGGGTATAAGGGTTCTGGCTCGGGTTCTGCTTCAGGCAAGAGGCCGATAGTTTATTCTTCTCCACCACCAGCTCCACAGGGCTCAGGGAAGAAGCCCCGGCCAGCAGGACCAGTGATTAGAGCTCCAGTTGCTCCAGTTGCTCCAGCTTTGCCACCACCACCCGAGAGACCTTATTGTACCTTCTGTGGACAGAGGACACACGTCTATGATAACTGCAGGAGGCGTTTGGGTTTATGCCTACTTTGTGGGAGCGATAAGCATTTGGTAGATGGCTGTCCGGATCGCAGGATACCGCCGCCGGGAGCACCGAGACCACTTATTAGGGCTCGGGCTTATGCTTTGGAGGGTGAGCAGCCGGATGCTGATATTGATCCAGCCGCGGTAGTTGAAGGTACCATTTGCATACATGGCACGAACATTCATACGTTGTTTGATCCAGGAGCTACTCACTCCTTTCTTTCGAGTGCTATATCTGTTTCTTTGTCTTTGCCTGTTTCTCGTCCTTCTGCATGTTATGTGGTTAGTACTCCTTTTGGTGGTAGTTTAGAATCTGATCGGGTGTTCAGAGAGGTTCCGGTGAGCATCGAGGGTCGAGTTTTCTTGTCAGACTTCATTGAGCTGCCGATGACTTGCTATGGATCTATTTTGGGCATGGATTGGTTGTACAGACATTCTGCCACATTTGATTGTAGAGCGAAGAAGGTTCAGTTGGGATCAGATTTGGTAGTAGGTTGGAGTTCCAAGACTGTACCGCTACTTTCTTTTTCTGAAGCTCATAAGTTGGTTCGAGAGGGAGCCACGGGTTTCATTGCTTATATTCTTAACAAACCCAAGGATCAGAGTAAGCTGGAAGAAACGGAAGTAGTGAAGGAATTTCCCGAGGTTTTTCCTGAGGAATTGGATTCTTTACCTCCAGTACGGGAAATTGAGTTTGTGATCGACTTGTACCCTAACGCAGAGCCGTACTCCAAGACTCCGTATCGTATGGCTCCGGCCGAGTTGAAAGAGTTGAAGACTCAACTTGATGCGTTGTTGGAAGTTGGGTACATTAGACCGAGTTCTTCTCCTTGGGGTGCACCGGTTTTGTTTGTAAAGAAAAAGGACGGAACCTTGAGAATGTGTATAGACTATAGAGAGTTGAACCGGATGACGATCAAGAACAAGTATCCTCTTCCACACATCGAGGAGTTGTTTGACATACTTCAGGGTTCGAAAGTCTATTCGAAATTGGACTTGAGACAAGGATACTACCAGCTGCGTATCCGAGCAGGGGATATTTCTAAGACAGGATTTAACACTCGGTATGGGCATTATGAGTTTGTGGTGATGCCGTTTGGTTTGACTAATGCCCCAGCAGCTTTTATGGATATGATGCACAGGATTTTCAGGCCTTTTCTAGATAAGTTCGTGGTCATTTTTATTGATGATATCCTGGTTTTCTCGAAGTCTGCCGAGGAGCATGCAAGACACCTCCAGTTGGTATTAAGGACTTTGAAGGAGCATCAGTTGTTTGCCAAGTTCAGCAAGTGTGAGTTCTGGATTGACAGGGTGTCATTCTTGGGTCACGTGATTTCGGGCAACGGTTTGGAAGTCGATCCTTCCAAGATTGAGTCGGTGTTGAAGTGGGAGAAACCTAGGAATACCTCTGAGATTAGGAGCTTCTTGGGATTGGCAGGTTATTACCGGAGGTTTGTTAAGGATTTCTCCAAGTTAGCAGCTCCTTTAACCCGGTTGACGAAGAAGAATGTGAAATTTGATTGGAATGAAGATTGTGAGAGGAGTTTCACTTTCTTGAAGGAGAAGTTAGTGTCTGCTCCAGTGTTAGTCCTTCCGGAAGGTTCTGAAGGATATGCTGTTTATACGGATGCTTCTAAGGAAGGCTTGGGATGTGTGTTGACTCAGAAGGGTAAGGTAATTGCTTATGCATCCCGAAAGTTGAAAGAGCATGAGAAGAATTATCCGACACATGATCTCGAGCTTGCTGCCGTAGTCTTTGCACTTGGAAAGTGGAGACATTATTTGTACGGGGTGACTTTCGAGATTTTCACTGACCACAAAAGCCTCCAGTATTTATTCACTCAGAAGGATTTGAATATGAGGCAACGGCGTTGGATGGAAAGGCTGGAAGATTATGATTGCACGATCAAGTACCATCCCGGCAAAGCCAACGTGGTCGCTGATGCACTTAGTAGGAAGGCTAGTGTGTCGAGCTTGGAAGTGGGTGAAAGTAGTGGAATCGAGCCAATTGTTTTAAAGGCTCGAGTTTCTAATATTTCGGTCCAGCCAGAATTGAAGCACAAGTTGTTTGAGGCTCAGAGTACAGATTTGGAAGTTCAGAGATTGGTAGCTAAGGCAAGAGCTGATCCAGAGTGTCCATTCGGGTTCGATGAAACCGGTCTTCTTCGTTTCAAGAACCGAGTGGTTGTGCCCGAAGAGTTGAAACGGGTATTGCTCGAGGAAGCTCACAGATCGGCTTATTCTATCCACCCCGGAGGAAACAAGATGTATAAGGACTTAAGGCAATATTATTGGTGGCATGGATTGAAGAAAGATGTGGCCGAGTTTGTGAAGCATTGTCTCACTTGTCAGAAAGTGAAAGCCGAGCATCAGAAACCGGGAGGTCTTCTTCAGCCGTTACCTATTCCTGAGTGGAAGTGGGAACAGGTGACGATGGATTTCGTGTCCGGATTACCTAAGGTGAAAGGTGGATTTGATGGGATTTGGGTGATTGTGGACCGTTTGACGAAGTCTGCACATTTTCTGCCGGTTCGGATGTCGTATAAGATTCGCAAGCTAGCCGAGCTTTATAACCGGGAGATTGTTAGACTTCACGGGATTCCGATTAGTATCGTTTCAGACAGAGATCCACGGTTCACTTCGAGGTTGTGGCGTGAATTGCAAGAGGTTTTGGGTACGAAGCTTCAGTTTAGTACAGCTTTTCATCCTCAGACGGATGGTCAGTCCGAGAGATTAATAAGGTATCTCGAGGATTTGCTTCGAGCTTGTTCTTTGGATTTTCAGTCTTCTTGGCATGATCAGCTACCTTTGATTGAGTTCGCGTACAACAACAGTTTTCAGGCTTCGATTGGAATGGCACCGTATGAGCTACTTTATGGACGGAAGTGTAGTTCTCCGTTGTTCTTTGACTTGGAAGAGTGGAAATGGACTAAGCAGGAGGGTGTTAAGAAAGGTGAGAAATTGGAAAAACCTTCCAAGGCCGTTGAACCTATGATTGAGAAAGTCCAACTAATAAAACAACGGATGAAATCAGCTCAGGACAGACAGAAGAGCTACGCCGATCGTCGCAGAAGGGATCTCGAGTTTGAGGTTGGAGACCGGGTATTCTTGAAGGCGTCTCCACGTAAAGGATTTGCTCGGATTGGGAAAGAAGGTAAACTTAAACCTCGTTATTTAGGTCCTTATGAGATTTTGGAAAGAATTGGAGAAGTTGCTTACAGATTGGACCTACCACCGAGCCTCACGGGGATTCATAATGTATTTCACGTGTCTCAGCTGAGGAAATACTACCCCGATGAAACCGAGATCATTCCTGTTGAAGAAGTGGAATTGGAACCGAGTCTTACCTTTGTTCAGAAACCGGTTAGGATTTTGGATAAGAAGTTTCAGGAATTAAGAAACCGGAGGATTCCCATGGTTAAGGTTCTTTGGAGAAGTGATAAGACCGAAGAAGCCACGTGGGAGACCGAAGACAAAATGAGACGGTTCCATCCAGAGTTGTTCCCTTTCGATCAGTGAATCTGGGGACCAGATTTTTTTAAGGAGGGAGGATTGTAACGCCCCAGCTTTCGGCAATTCAGGTATGAACGACACGTGTGCGTTTGAGGGATATATTTTATTTTAATTGTTCATTTCTTTAATTTCCATAGCATGACATTATTTTTATAAAATTATATTCTTAATATTCTATTGAAAATTCATATCATATCATATTTTTCGGAATTATTGAACGTGATTGCAATGTGAAATATTTTCTCGAACGTGATTTATTTCTTTTATGTCCTTAATTGCTCATTTGCATGAATATGGGATCTAATTGCATTGGACCTAATTGATCATTTAAAATGGGATTTGGACTTAATTGCATAACTTATTAAATGAAAGGATTTAATTGCAAATTGGTCATTTCTTCCCCTTTCATTAGCAGCATATCACGTAGCATCTCTTCCATTCCATACCAAAAACATTTCTTCCTAGTTCTTGCTTCCCATTTCAACCGATCAAAACCCTCACTTTGAAGAGAGGAGATTTCATCCATTCAAGCTAATAATTGTGGGTTTTGGGATCATACAAGCATCATCAACATCACTTCATCATCTTAGCTTTCATTTCTTCCATTTGAGGTAAATATGGAGTTTGAATGATTTTCTTGTAAAAATGGTATATCTAGGGCTTTGTTATACATTGAATGAATTGTGTATTGGTTGTTGGAAAATTATTTGTGATCATTAAGCTTGAGTTTGATGCATGTAACTTGTGATTTATGGACTTGAAGCATGATGGAGGATATGGGTTTCAAATGATGGATTATTGATGATCTAATGTGCAAATATGTGTTTTTATGACTTGTTACTGATCAATATGTGTGTTAGCATAATTATTGCATCTAATATTCACATTTAAACTTGGCTTGAAGCCATTTTTGGTGATTGTTGTTGTGATTGCCATGGCTGCTCTGTTTCTGCTCTGCATTCTTTTGCTCACGTATTCTGGGAACGGCCCTTCCCAGCCCCAGTTCAAAACTGGAACGGCCGTTCCCATGATGCTGAGACTAGGCCAGCGAGACTGGGAACGGCCGTTCCCACTTTGGCCTGCGAGCCGGAACGGCCCTTCCCAGCCAAAACGCGTTTATATTTTAAAAACGCTGGCGCGCGTTTTCTGAGCCATGGGAACGGCCCTTCCCATTTTCAAGGGAAGGCCGGAACGGCCGTTCCCACGGCGACTGCAGAAGCTAAAGCTACTGCATAAAATTAAAATTTCATCATCATCCTCCAATCATTTCTTTAACCCCTAATTGATGTTATATGATCGCATACATGTTGAAACGTGATATTTTCAAGGTGCATTGTATTTTTCCCGTCGTTTCGTCGCATTTTGCCGTTCGTCATATTTGGTACATTTTGAGTCGTGTTTCACGGACAATTGTCTTTCTTGCACAGACCAACTTCCTGGTGACGAGGAGCAGGCCCCGTGAGCTGTTTCCTTGGTTATTTTTGGGTCGTTCAGGTGAGGTTTAATTTTAGATACATAGGACCCGTACAACCCTATGTGAAGTTTTAAGCCAAAACCTATATTTATACTTATAGTTTTCAAATGAGATTGGTTTTCAAATGTTTTATCGAACTATTGAAGGAATTGATTGATTGATTGATTGTTTTGGCGAGTATTGTATTGCACTGTGGGCCCGAGGGTAGTGACTCGAGCCAACCGGGAAAGCACGGGCTGACGGGTAACTCGAGAGCTATCCTCACCAAACTGGGATGAACCCTGAACCCTCTAGGAGATTAGGGGAGGAAGGAGTTCCGGGCTTAGGGATTCATGTACCCTCTGCCCAGATTGATTGGATGGTGGGGCCTTGCAATCCCACCATCACCCGGAGGAAGAAGGCGTTATTGAAACTGCTAATTGTGCACATTAATGAATTGCTTGATCATCTAATCACCTAAGAATTGATTGATTGATTGTACACAGTCGGTGTAAGGTTGGAGAATTGCCCCACTCGCCGGGCCACTATTGATTGAATTGAATTGACTGAATTGAAATTGGAATAGTTGTAATCTCGGGCGATAGTATCTCTTTTAACCTATTAGATTGTATTGTTTTCCAAAAGTATTACCCGAGGTTATAACTTGCATGTATGTGCGCTTATATTTATTTATACCCCTCGCTCAGTCTGTGTTGGACTGACACCTCAACTTTTCAGTGTTTTGCAGGACGTGCTAGGCGGGAATTTAGAGTCTAGTGGTCTTTAAATTTGGGTCTAGCACACTTCATTCCCACATTTTGTATGTATAGCTATTTGGGATATTTTGTATCGCCTTGTTATCTATATTGTTGAGAGATGATAATGTATTAATAGTGTGAATATGGTACCTATACGTATATAATGAATGTTATTGCTTCCGCCTTTTTAATACTCTGACTTGATTGTTGGTCTGTTTTAAATTGAGGGTACCCGCCTAGCCTTGAGTCATTTTATTGTCTCCCGTTCGCTATTGCTTTGATTCATGTATGGATTGCCCATTTCATATGTGGATTGGAGCTATAGTGCGGGGGATGTGGTGCCTGGCGTTCCGGGTGCTACATCCTACGGTGGTATCAGAGCCCGATTGCAAAACCGGATCTCTAGTGTCGTGTCTTGTGAGTCTAGGTCGCACGGCATAGGAACTAAGTGTCAATTTGAGAGTCTTGCATCGTTATTTGATACTTGAACCTACTTGACTTATTTGAATTTGGGGTGATTTGTTAAAATTCTGAATTTATGGACAATTTGGGAATTATTTGCACACATTGGCATTACTAATCGAACATGCATAATAGTGACTTGATTTCAGGATGGCTCGCGATAGATATTACCGTGATCGTTCTCCTAGACATCGACATCATCGACATCATCGCAGGGAGAGATCACCACCTCCTCCACCTCCTCAGGCTCAGCCACAGGACTTCATGAACGCAGTGGTGGGTCTTATTGATCAGAGAGTTCGGGATTATGTTCCTCCACTACCACCAGTTGCACCACCACAGCCTGGAGGCCAGTTTCAGCTGTTTTCAGGGAGTTTCAGAACCAGCATCCTCCCAAGTTTTACAAAGGAAATGATATTCAGGCCGAGCAGTGGCTGAAAGAGATTGAGAGGATATGGGAGCTTATTCCGTGTGAGTCCAGGGAGAAGGCCCGTTGTACCATTTCTTTGATTCAGGGTGAGGCCTACTCTTGGTGGGAGAGTGCCCGGATTGTGTTAGATGCTGCAGGCGAGGAAGTGAACTGGGAAGTGTTTGTCAGAGAATTTCAGAACAAGTTCATTCCTCCATCTTCTCGCACTAGGAGATTGAAGGAATTTACAGAGTTGAAGCAAGGAAACAGGTCGGTCTCAGAGTACATCGCCGAGTTTGAGAGGTTGTCCCGCTATGCCCCTAATATAGCGAGTGACGATTTCCATAAGGCGATGCAGTTTGTTCAGGGCCTTAGACCGGATATTCAGGTAGCGATTGAGGCAGTCAACACGAGTACCTGGGTGAAGGCTACCAAGAAGGCTCTATTGGTTGAGGATTCAGTGAATGCGAGGCGGTCTACCCACCGTTCAGGTTCAGGTTCGGGATCAGGGTCAGGATCGGGATTCAGAGGTTCTGGATCAGGTTTTAGAGGTGCCGGATCAGGGTATAAGGGTTCTGGCTCGGGTTCTGCTTCAGGCAAGAGGCCGATAGTTTATTCTTCTCCACCACCAGCTCCACAGGGCTCAGGGAAGAAGCCCCGGCCAGCAGGACCAGTGATTAGAGCTCCAGTTGCTCCAGTTGCTCCAGCTTTGCCACCACCACCCGAGAGACCTTATTGTACCTTCTGTGGACAGAGGACACACGTCTATGATAACTGCAGGAGGCGTTTGGGTTTATGCCTACTTTGTGGGAGCGATAAGCATTTGGTAGATGGCTGTCCGGATCGCAGGATACCGCCGCCGGGAGCACCGAGACCACTTATTAGGGCTCGGGCTTATGCTTTGGAGGGTGAGCAGCCGGATGCTGATATTGATCCAGCCGCGGTAGTTGAAGGTACCATTTGCATACATGGCACGAACATTCATACGTTGTTTGATCCAGGAGCTACTCACTCCTTTCTTTCGAGTGCTATATCTGTTTCTTTGTCTTTGCCTGTTTCTCGTCCTTCTGCATGTTATGTGGTTAGTACTCCTTTTGGTGGTAGTTTAGAATCTGATCGGGTGTTCAGAGAGGTTCCGGTGAGCATCGAGGGTCGAGTTTTCTTGTCAGACTTCATTGAGCTGCCGATGACTTGCTATGGATCTATTTTGGGCATGGATTGGTTGTACAGACATTCTGCCACATTTGATTGTAGAGCGAAGAAGGTTCAGTTGGGATCAGATTTGGTAGTAGGTTGGAGTTCCAAGACTGTACCGCTACTTTCTTTTTCTGAAGCTCATAAGTTGGTTCGAGAGGGAGCCACGGGTTTCATTGCTTATATTCTTAACAAACCCAAGGATCAGAGTAAGCTGGAAGAAACGGAAGTAGTGAAGGAATTTCCCGAGGTTTTTCCTGAGGAATTGGATTCTTTACCTCCAGAACGGGAAATTGAGTTTGTGATCGACTTGTACCCTAACGCAGAGCCGTACTCCAAGACTCCGTATCGTATGGCTCCGGCCGAGTTGAAAGAGTTGAAGACTCAACTTGATGCGTTGTTGGAAGTTGGGTACATTAGACCGAGTTCTTCTCCTTGGGGTGCACCGGTTTTGTTTGTAAAGAAAAAGGACGGAACCTTGAGAATGTGTATAGACTATAGAGAGTTGAACCGGATGACGATCAAGAACAAGTATCCTCTTCCACACATCGAGGAGTTGTTTGACATACTTCAGGGTTCGAAAGTCTATTCGAAATTGGACTTGAGACAAGGATACTACCAGCTGCGTATCCGAGCAGGGGATATTTCTAAGACAGGATTTAACACTCGGTATGGGCATTATGAGTTTGTGGTGATGCCGTTTGGTTTGACTAATGCCCCAGCAGCTTTTATGGATATGATGCACAGGATTTTCAGGCCTTTTCTGGATAAGTTCGTGGTCATTTTTATTGATGATATCCTGGTTTTCTCGAAGTCTGCCGAGGAGCATGCAAGACACCTCCAGTTGGTATTAAGGACTTTGAAGGAGCATCAGTTGTTTGCCAAGTTCAGCAAGTGTGAGTTCTGGATTGACAGGGTGTCATTCTTGGGTCACGTGATTTCGGGCAACGGTTTGGAAGTCGATCCTTCCAAGATTGAGTCGGTGTTGAAGTGGGAGAAACCTAGGAATGCCTCTGAGATTAGGAGCTTCTTGGGATTGGCAGGTTATTACCGGAGGTTTGTTAAGGATTTCTCCAAGTTAGCAGCTCCTTTAACCCGGTTGACGAAGAAGAATGTGAAATTTGATTGGAATGAAGATTGTGAGAGGAGTTTCACTTTCTTGAAGGAGAAGTTAGTGTCTGCTCCAGTGTTAGCCCTTCCGGAAGGTTCTGAAGGATATGCTGTTTATACGGATGCTTCTAAGGAAGGCTTGGGATGTGTGTTGACTCAGAAGGGTAAGGTAATTGCTTATGCATCCCGAAAGTTGAAAGAGCATGAGAAGAATTATCCGACACATGATCTCGAGCTTGCTGCCGTAGTCTTTGCACTTGGAAAGTGGAGACATTATTTGTACGGGGTGACTTTCGAGATTTTCACTGACCACAAAAGCCTCCAGTATTTATTCACTCAGAAGGATTTGAATATGAGGCAACGGCGTTGGATGGAAAGGCTGGAAGATTATGATTGCACGATCAAGTACCATCCCGGCAAAGCCAACGTGGTCGCTGATGCACTTAGTAGGAAGGCTAGTGTGTCGAGCTTGGAAGTGGGTGAAAGTAGTGGAATCGAGCCAATTGTTTTAAAGGCTCGAGTTTCTAATATTTCGGTCCAGCCAGAATTGAAGCACAAGTTGTTTGAGGCTCAGAGTACAGATTTGGAAGTTCAGAGATTGGTAGCTAAGGCAAGAGCTGATCCAGAGTGTCCATTCGGGTTCGATGAAACCGGTCTTCTTCGTTTCAAGAACCGAGTGGTTGTGCCCGAAGAGTTGAAACGGGTATTGCTCGAGGAAGCTCACAGATCGGCTTATTCTATCCACCCCGGAGGAAACAAGATGTATAAGGACTTAAGGCAATATTATTGGTGGCATGGATTGAAGAAAGATGTGGCCGAGTTTGTGAAGCATTGTCTCACTTGTCAGAAAGTGAAAGCCGAGCATCAGAAACCGGGAGGTCTTCTTCAGCCGTTACCTATTCCTGAGTGGAAGTGGGAACAGGTGACGATGGATTTCGTGTCCGGATTACCTAAGGTGAAAGGTGGATTTGATGGGATTTGGGTGATTGTGGACCGTTTGACGAAGTCTGCACATTTTCTGCCGGTTCGGATGTCGTATAAGATTCGCAAGCTAGCCGAGCTTTATAACCGGGAGATTGTTAGACTTCACGGGATTCCGATTAGTATCGTTTCAGACAGAGATCCACGGTTCACTTCGAGGTTGTGGCGTGAATTGCAAGAGGTTTTGGGTACGAAGCTTCAGTTTAGTACAGCTTTTCATCCTCAGACGGATGGTCAGTCCGAGAGATTAATAAGGTATCTCGAGGATTTGCTTCGAGCTTGTTCTTTGGATTTTCAGTCTTCTTGGCATGATCAGCTACCTTTGATTGAGTTCGCGTACAACAACAGTTTTCAGGCTTCGATTGGAATGGCACCGTATGAGCTACTTTATGGACGGAAGTGTAGTTCTCCGTTGTTCTTTGACTTGGAAGAGTGGAAATGGACTAAGCAGGAGGGTGTTAAGAAAGGTGAGAAATTGGAAAAACCTTCCAAGGCCGTTGAAGCTATGATTGAGAAAGTCCAACTAATAAAACAACGGATGAAATCAGCTCAGGACAGACAGAAGAGCTACGCCGATCGTCGCAGAAGGGATCTCGAGTTTGAGGTTGGAGACCGGGTATTCTTGAAGGCGTCTCCACGTAAAGGATTTGCTCGGATTGGGAAAGAAGGTAAACTTAAACCTCGTTATTTAGGTCCTTATGAGATTTTGGAAAGAATTGGAGAAGTTGCTTACAGATTGGACCTACCACCGAGCCTCACGGGGATTCATAATGTATTTCACGTGTCTCAGCTGAGGAAATACTACCCCGATGAAACCGAGATCATTCCTGTTGAAGAAGTGGAATTGGAACCGAGTCTTACCTTTGTTCAGAAACCGGTTAGGATTTTGGATAAGAAGTTTCAGGAATTAAGAAACCGGAGGATTCCCATGGTTAAGGTTCTTTGGAGAAGTGATAAGACCGAAGAAGCCACGTGGGAGACCGAAGACAAAATGAGACGGTTCCATCCAGAGTTGTTCCCTTTCGATCAGTGAATCTGGGGACCAGATTTTTTTAAGGAGGGAGGATTGTAACGCCCCAGCTTTCGGCAATTCAGGTATGAACGACACGTGTGCGTTTGAGGGATATATTTTATTTTAATTGTTCATTTCTTTAATTTCCATAGCATGACATTATTTTTATAAAATTATATTCTTAATATTCTATTGAAAATTCATATCATATCATATTTTTCGGAATTATTGAACGTGATTGCAATGTGAAATATTTTCTCGAACGTGATTTATTTCTTTTATGTCCTTAATTGCTCATTTGCATGAATATGGGATCTAATTGCATTGGACCTAATTGATCATTTAAAATGGGATTTGGACTTAATTGCATAACTTATTAAATGAAAGGATTTAATTGCAAATTGGTCATTTCTTCCCCTTTCATTAGCAGCATATCACGTAGCATCTCTTCCATTCCATACCAAAAACATTTCTTCCTAGTTCTTGCTTCCCATTTCAACCGATCAAAACCCTCACTTTGAAGAGAGGAGATTTCATCCATTCAAGCTAATAATTGTGGGTTTTGGGATCATACAAGCATCATCAACATCACTTCATCATCTTAGCTTTCATTTCTTCCATTTGAGGTAAATATGGAGTTTGAATGATTTTCTTGTAAAAATGGTATATCTAGGGCTTTGTTATACATTGAATGAATTGTGTATTGGTTGTTGGAAAATTATTTGTGATCATTAAGCTTGAGTTTGATGCATGTAACTTGTGATTTATGGACTTGAAGCATGATGGAGGATATGGGTTTCAAATGATGGATTATTGATGATCTAATGTGCAAATATGTGTTTTTATGACTTGTTACTGATCAATATGTGTGTTAGCATAATTATTGCATCTAATATTCACATTTAAACTTGGCTTGAAGCCATTTTTGGTGATTGTTGTTGTGATTGCCATGGCTGCTCTGTTTCTGCTCTGCATTCTTTTGCTCACGTATTCTGGGAACGGCCCTTCCCAGCCCCAGTTCAAAACTGGAACGGCCGTTCCCATGATGCTGAGACTAGGCCAGCGAGACTGGGAACGGCCGTTCCCACTTTGGCCTGCGAGCCGGAACGGCCCTTCCCAGCCAAAACGTGTTCATATTTTAAAAACGCTGGCGCGCGTTTTCTGAGCCATGGGAACAGCCCTTCCCATTTTCAAGGGAAGGCCGGAACGGCCGTTCCCACGGCGACTGCAGAAGCTAAAGCTACTGCATAAAATTAAAATTTCATCATCATCCTCCAATCATTTCTTTAACCCCTAATTGATGTTATATGATCGCATACATGTTGAAACGTGATATTTTCAAGGTGCATTGTATTTTTCCCGTCGTTTCGTCGCATTTTGCCGTTCGTCATATTTGGTACATTTTGAGTCGTGTTTCACGGACAATTGTCTTTCTTGCACAGACCAACTTCCTGGTGACGAGGAGCAGGCCCCGTGAGCTGTTTCCTTGGTTATTTTTGGGTCGTTCAGGTGAGGTTTAATTTTAGATACATAGGACCCGTACAACCCTATGTGAAGTTTTAAGCCAAAACCTATATTTATACTTATAGTTTTCAAATGAGATTGGTTTTCAAATGTTTTATCGAACTATTGAAGGAATTGATTGATTGATTGATTGTTTTGGCGAGTATTGTATTGCACTGTGGGCCCGAGGGTAGTGACTCGAGCCAACCGGGAAAGCACGGGCTGACGGGTAACTCGAGAGCTATCCTCACCAAACTGGGATGAACCCTGAACCCTCTAGGAGATTAGGGGAGGAAGGAGTTCCGGGCTTAGGGATTCATGTACCCTCTGCCCAGATTGATTGGATGGTGGGGCCTTGCAATCCCACCATCACCCGGAGGAAGAAGGCGTTATTGAAACTGCTAATTGTGCACATTAATGAATTGCTTGATCATCTAATCACCTAAGAATTGATTGATTGATTGTACACAGTCGGTGTAAGGTTGGAGAATTGCCCCACTCGCCGGGCCACTATTGATTGAATTGAATTGACTGAATTGAAATTGGAATAGTTGTAATCTCGGGCGATAGTATCTCTTTTAACCTATTAGATTGTATTGTTTTCCAAAAGTATTACCCGAGGTTATAACTTGCATGTATGTGCGCTTATATTTATTTATACCCCTCGCTCAGTCTGTGTTGGACTGACACCTCAACTTTTCAGTGTTTTGCAGGACGTGCTAGGCGGGAATTTAGAGTCTAGTGGTCTTTAAATTTGGGTCTAGCACACTTCATTCCCACATTTTGTATGTAT
The DNA here is from genome assembly GCA_037501455.1 of Lantana camara. Taxonomy (NCBI): domain Eukaryota; kingdom Viridiplantae; phylum Streptophyta; class Magnoliopsida; order Lamiales; family Verbenaceae; genus Lantana; species Lantana camara. Next base: position 90,913,270 of record CM074857.1, on the reverse strand, counting down.
AGCTATTTGGGATATTTTGTATCGCCTTGTTATCTATATTGTTGAGAGATGATAATGTATTAATAGTGTGAATATGGTACCTATACGTATATAATGAATGTTATTGCTTCCGCCTTTTTAATACTCTGACTTGATTGTTGGTCTGTTTTAAATTGAGGGTACCCGCCTAGCCTTGAGTCATTTTATTGTCTCCCGTTCGCTATCGCTTTGATTCATGTATGGATTGCCCATTTCATATGTGGATTGGAGCTATAGTGCGGGGGATGTGGTGCCTGGCGTTCCGGGTGCTACATCCTACGGTGGTATCAGAGCCCGGTTGCAAAACCGGATCTCTAGTGTCGTGTCTTGTGAGTCTAGGTCGCACGGCATAGGAACTAAGTGTCAATTTGAGAGTCTTGCATCGTTATTTGATACTTGAACCTACTTGACTTATTTGAATTTGGGGTGATTTGTTAAAATTCTGAATTTATGGACAATTTGGGAATTATTTGCACACATTGGCATTACTAATCGAACATGCATAATAGTGACTTGATTTCAGGATGGCTCGCGATAGATATTACCGTGATCGTTCTCCTAGACATCGACATCATCGACATCATCGCAGGGAGAGATCACCACCTCCTCCACCTCCTCAGGCTCAGCCACAGGACTTCATGAACGCAGTGGTGGGTCTTATTGATCAGAGAGTTCGGGATTATGTTCCTCCACTACCACCAGTTGCACCACCACAGCCTGGAGGCCAGTTTCAGCTGTTTTCAGGGAGTTTCAGAACCAGCATCCTCCCAAGTTTTACAAAGGAAATGATATTCAGGCCGAGCAGTGGCTGAAAGAGATTGAGAGGATATGGGAGCTTATTCCGTGTGAGTCCAGGGAGAAGGCCCGTTGTACCATTTCTTTAATTCAGGGTGAGGCCTACTCTTGGTGGGAGAGTGCCCGGATTGTGTTAGATGCTGCAGGCGAGGAAGTGAACTGGGAAGTGTTTGTCAGAGAATTTCAGAACAAGTTCATTCCTCCATCTTCTCGCACTAGGAGATTGAAGGAATTTACAGAGTTGAAGCAAGGAAACAGGTCGGTCTCAGAGTACATCGCCGAGTTTGAGAGGTTGTCCCGCTATGCCCCTAATATAGCGAGTGATGATTTCCATAAGGCGATGCAGTTTGTTCAGGGCCTTAGACCGGATATTCAGGTAGCGATTGAGGCAGTCAACACGAGTACCTGGGTGAAGGCTACCAAGAAGGCTCTATTGGTTGAGGATTCAGTGAATGCGAGGCGGTCTACCCACCGTTCAGGTTCAGGTTCGGGATCAGGGTCAGGATCGGGATTCAGAGGTTCTGGATCAGGTTTTAGAGGTGCCGGATCAGGGTATAAGGGTTCTGGCTCGGGTTCTGCTTCAGGCAAGAGGCCGATAGTTTATTCTTCTCCACCACCAGCTCCACAGGGCTCAGGGAAGAAGCCCCGGCCAGCAGGACCAGTGATTAGAGCTCCAGTTGCTCCAGTTGCTCCAGCTTTGCCACCACCACCCGAGAGACCTTATTGTACCTTCTGTGGACAGAGGACACACGTCTATGATAACTGCAGGAGGCGTTTGGGTTTATGCCTACTTTGTGGGAGCGATAAGCATTTGGTAGATGGCTGTCCGGATCGCAGGATACCGCCGCCGGGAGCACCGAGACCACTTATTAGGGCTCGGGCTTATGCTTTGGAGGGTGAGCAGCCGGATGCTGATATTGATCCAGCCGCGGTAGTTGAAGGTACCATTTGCATACATGGCACGAACATTCATACGTTGTTTGATCCAGGAGCTACTCACTCCTTTCTTTCGAGTGCTATATTTGTTTCTTTGTCTTTGCCTGTTTCTCGTCCTTCTGCATGTTATGTGGTTAGTACTCCTTTTGGTGGTAGTTTAGAATCTGATCGGGTGTTCAGAGAGGTTCCGGTGAGCATCGAGGGTCGAGTTTTCTTGTCAGACTTCATTGAGCTGCCGATGACTTGCTATGGATCTATTTTGGGCATGGATTGGTTGTACAGACATTCTGCCACATTTGATTGTAGAGCGAAGAAGGTTCAGTTGGGATCAGATTTGGTAGTAGGTTGGAGTTCCAAGACTGTACCGCTACTTTCTTTTTCTGAAGCTCATAAGTTGGTTCGAGAGGGAGCCACGGGTTTCATTGCTTATATTCTTAACAAACCCAAGGATCAGAGTAAGCTGGAAGAAACGGAAGTAGTGAAGGAATTTCCCGAGGTTTTTCCTGAGGAATTGGATTCTTTACCTCCAGAACGGGAAATTGAGTTTGTGATCGACTTGTACCCTAACGCAGAGCCGTACTCCAAGACTCCGTATCGTATGGCTCCGGCCGAGTTGAAAGAGTTGAAGACTCAACTTGATGCGTTGTTGGAAGTTGGGTACATTAGACCGAGTTCTTCTCCTTGGGGTGCACCGGTTTTGTTTGTAAAGAAAAAGGACGGAACCTTGAGAATGTGTATAGACTATAGAGAGTTGAACCGGATGACGATCAAGAACAAGTATCCTCTTCCACACATCGAGGAGTTGTTTGACATACTTCAGGGTTCGAAAGTCTATTCGAAATTGGACTTGAGACAAGGATACTACCAGCTGCGTATCCGAGCAGGGGATATTTCTAAGACAGGATTTAACACTCGGTATGGGCATTATGAGTTTGTGGTGATGCCGTTTGGTTTGACTAATGCCCCAGCAGCTTTTATGGATATGATGCACAGGATTTTCAGGCCTTTTCTAGATAAGTTCGTGGTCATTTTTATTGATGATATCCTGGTTTTCTCGAAGTCTGCCGAGGAGCATGCAAGACACCTCCAGTTGGTATTAAGGACTTTGAAGGAGCATCAGTTGTTTGCCAAGTTCAGCAAGTGTGAGTTCTGGATTGACAGGGTGTCATTCTTGGGTCACGTGATTTCGGGCAACGGTTTGGAAGTCGATCCTTCCAAGATTGAGTCGGTGTTGAAGTGGGAGAAACCTAGGAATACCTCTGAGATTAGGAGCTTCTTGGGATTGGCAGGTTATTACCGGAGGTTTGTTAAGGATTTCTCCAAGTTAGCAGCTCCTTTAACCCGGTTGACGAAGAAGAATGTGAAATTTGATTGGAATGAAGATTGTGAGAGGAGTTTCACTTTCTTGAAGGAGAAGTTAGTGTCTGCTCCAGTGTTAGCCCTTCCGGAAGGTTCTGAAGGATATGCTGTTTATACGGATGCTTCTAAGGAAGGCTTGGGATGTGTGTTGACTCAGAAGGGTAAGGTAATTGCTTATGCATCCCGAAAGTTGAAAGAGCATGAGAAGAATTATCCGACACATGATCTCGAGCTTGCTGCCGTAGTCTTTGCACTTGGAAAGTGGAGACATTATTTGTACGGGGTGACTTTCGAGATTTTCACTGACCACAAAAGCCTCCAGTATTTATTCACTCAGAAGGATTTGAATATGAGGCAACGGCGTTGGATGGAAAGGCTGGAAGATTATGATTGCACGATCAAGTACCATCCCGGCAAAGCCAACGTGGTCGCTGATGCACTTAGTAGGAAGGCTAGTGTGTCGAGCTTGGAAGTGGGTGAAAGTAGTGGAATCGAGCCAATTGTTTTAAAGGCTCGAGTTTCTAATATTTCGGTCCAGCCAGAATTGAAGCACAAGTTGTTTGAGGCTCAGAGTACAGATTTGGAAGTTCAGAGATTGGTAGCTAAGGCAAGAGCTGATCCAGAGTGTCCATTCGGGTTCGATGAAACCGGTCTTCTTCGTTTCAAGAACCGAGTGGTTGTGCCCGAAGAGTTGAAACGGGTATTGCTCGAGGAAGCTCACAGATCGGCTTATTCTATCCACCCCGGAGGAAACAAGATGTATAAGGACTTAAGGCAATATTATTGGTGGCATGGATTGAAGAAAGATGTGGCCGAGTTTGTGAAGCATTGTCTCACTTGTCAGAAAGTGAAAGCCGAGCATCAGAAACCGGGAGGTCTTCTTCAGCCGTTACCTATTCCTGAGTGGAAGTGGGAACAGGTGACGATGGATTTCGTGTCCGGATTACCTAAGGTGAAAGGTGGATTTGATGGGATTTGGGTGATTGTGGACCGTTTGACGAAGTCTGCACATTTTCTGCCGGTTCGGATGTCGTATAAGATTCGCAAGCTAGCCGAGCTTTATAACCGGGAGATTGTTAGACTTCACGGGATTCCGATTAGTATCGTTTCAGACAGAGATCCACGGTTCACTTCGAGGTTGTGGCGTGAATTGCAAGAGGTTTTGGGTACGAAGCTTCAGTTTAGTACAGCTTTTCATCCTCAGACGGATGGTCAGTCCGAGAGATTAATAAGGTATCTCGAGGATTTGCTTCGAGCTTGTTCTTTGGATTTTCAGTCTTCTTGGCATGATCAGCTACCTTTGATTGAGTTCGCGTACAACAACAGTTTTCAGGCTTCGATTGGAATGGCACCGTATGAGCTACTTTATGGACGGAAGTGTAGTTCTCCGTTGTTCTTTGACTTGGAAGAGTGGAAATGGACTAAGCAGGAGGGTGTTAAGAAAGGTGAGAAATTGGAAAAACCTTCCAAGGCCGTTGAACCTATGATTGAGAAAGTCCAACTAATAAAACAACGGATGAAATCAGCTCAGGACAGACAGAAGAGCTACGCCGATCGTCGCAGAAGGGATCTCGAGTTTGAGGTTGGAGACCGGGTATTCTTGAAGGCGTCTCCACGTAAAGGATTTGCTCGGATTGGGAAAGAAGGTAAACTTAAACCTCGTTATTTAGGTCCTTATGAGATTTTGGAAAGAATTGGAGAAGTTGCTTACAGATTGGACCTACCACCGAGCCTCACGGGGATTCATAATGTATTTCACGTGTCTCAGCTGAGGAAATACTACCCCGATGAAACCGAGATCATTCCTGTTGAAGAAGTGGAATTGGAACCGAGTCTTACCTTTGTTCAGAAACCGGTTAGGATTTTGGATAAGAAGTTTCAGGAATTAAGAAACCGGAGGATTCCCATGGTTAAGGTTCTTTGGAGAAGTGATAAGACCGAAGAAGCCACGTGGGAGACCGAAGACAAAATGAGACGGTTCCATCCAGAGTTGTTCCCTTTCGATCAGTGAATCTGGGGACCAGATTTTTTTAAGGAGGGAGGATTGTAACGCCCCAGCTTTCGGCAATTCAGGTATGAACGACACGTGTGCGTTTGAGGGATATATTTTATTTTAATTGTTCATTTCTTTAATTTCCATAGCATGACATTATTTTTATAAAATTATATTCTTAATATTCTATTGAAAATTCATATCATATCATATTTTTCGGAATTATTGAACGTGATTGCAATGTGAAATATTTTCTCGAACGTGATTTATTTCTTTTATGTCCTTAATTGCTCATTTGCATGAATATGGGATCTAATTGCATTGGACCTAATTGATCATTTAAAATGGGATTTGGACTTAATTGCATAACTTATTAAATGAAAGGATTTAATTGCAAATTGGTCATTTCTTCCCCTTTCATTAGCAGCATATCACGTAGCATCTCTTCCATTCCATACCAAAAACATTTCTTCCTAGTTCTTGCTTCCCATTTCAACCGATCAAAACCCTCACTTTGAAGAGAGGAGATTTCATCCATTCAAGCTAATAATTGTGGGTTTTGGGATCATACAAGCATCATCAACATCACTTCATCATCTTAGCTTTCATTTCTTCCATTTGAGGTAAATATGGAGTTTGAATGATTTTCTTGTAAAAATGGTATATCTAGGGCTTTGTTATACATTGAATGAATTGTGTATTGGTTGTTGGAAAATTATTTGTGATCATTAAGCTTGAGTTTGATGCATGTAACTTGTGATTTATGGACTTGAAGCATGATGGAGGATATGGGTTTCAAATGATGGATTATTGATGATCTAATGTGCAAATATGTGTTTTTATGACTTGTTACTGATCAATATGTGTGTTAGCATAATTATTGCATCTAATATTCACATTTAAACTTGGCTTGAAGCCATTTTTGGTGATTGTTGTTGTGATTGCCATGGCTGCTCTGTTTCTGCTCTGCATTCTTTTGCTCACGTATTCTGGGAACGGCCCTTCCCAGCCCCAGTTCAAAACTGGAACGGCCGTTCCCATGATGCTGAGACTAGGCCAGCGAGACTGGGAACGGCCGTTCCCACTTTGGCCTGCGAGCCGGAACGGCCCTTCCCAGCCAAAACGTGTTTATATTTTAAAAACGCTGGCGCGCGTTTTCTGAGCCATGGGAACAGCCCTTCCCATTTTCAAGGGAAGGCCGGAACGGCCGTTCCCACGGCGACTGCAGAAGCTAAAGCTACTGCATAAAATTAAAATTTCATCATCATCCTCCAATCATTTCTTTAACCCCTAATTGATGTTATATGATCGCATACATGTTGAAACGTGATATTTTCAAGGTGCATTGTATTTTTCCCGTCGTTTCGTCGCATTTTGCCGTTCGTCATATTTGGTACATTTTGAGTCGTGTTTCACGGACAATTGTCTTTCTTGCACAGACCAACTTCCTGGTGACGAGGAGCAGGCCCCGTGAGCTGTTTCCTTGGTTATTTTTGGGTCGTTCAGGTGAGGTTTAATTTTAGATACATAGGACCCGTACAACCCTATGTGAAGTTTTAAGCCAAAACCTATATTTATACTTATAGTTTTCAAATGAGATTGGTTTTCAAATGTTTTATCGAACTATTGAAGGAATTGATTGATTGATTGATTGTTTTGGCGAGTATTGTATTGCACTGTGGGCCCGAGGGTAGTGACTCGAGCCAACCGGGAAAGCACGGGCTGACGGGTAACTCGAGAGCTATCCTCACCAAACTGGGATGAACCCTGAACCCTCTAGGAGATTAGGGGAGGAAGGAGTTCCGGGCTTAGGGATTCATGTACCCTCTGCCCAGATTGATTGGATGGTGGGGCCTTGCAATCCCACCATCACCCGGAGGAAGAAGGCGTTATTGAAACTGCTAATTGTGCACATTAATGAATTGCTTGATCATCTAATCACCTAAGAATTGATTGATTGATTGTACACAGTCGGTGTAAGGTTGGAGAATTGCCCCACTCGCCGGGCCACTATTGATTGAATTGAATTGACTGAATTGAAATTGGAATAGTTGTAATCTCGGGCGATAGTATCTCTTTTAACCTATTAGATTGTATTGTTTTCCAAAAGTATTACCCGAGGTTATAACTTGCATGTATGTGCGCTTATATTTATTTATACCCCTCGCTCAGTCTGTGTTGGACTGACACCTCAACTTTTCAGTGTTTTGCAGGACGTGCTAGGCGGGAATTTAGAGTCTAGTGGTCTTTAAATTTGGGTCTAGCACACTTCATTCCCACATTTTGTATGTATAGCTATTTGGGATATTTTGTATCGCCTTGTTATCTATATTGTTGAGAGATGATAATGTATTAATAGTGTGAATATGGTACCTATACGTATATAATGAATGTTATTGCTTCCGCCTTTTTAATACTCTGACTTGATTGTTGGTCTGTTTTAAATTGAGGGTACCCGCCTAGCCTTGAGTCATTTTATTGTCTCCCGTTCGCTATCGCTTTGATTCATGTATGGATTGCCCATTTCATATGTGGATTGGAGCTATAGTGCGGGGGATGTGGTGCCTGGCGTTCCGGGTGCTACATCCTACGGTGGTATCAGAGCCCGGTTGCAAAACCGGATCTCTAGTGTCGTGTCTTGTGAGTCTAGGTCGCACGGCATAGGAACTAAGTGTCAATTTGAGAGTCTTGCATCGTTATTTGATACTTGAACCTACTTGACTTATTTGAATTTGGGGTGATTTGTTAAAATTCTGAATTTATGGACAATTTGGGAATTATTTGCACACATTGGCATTACTAATCGAACATGCATAATAGTGACTTGATTTCAGGATGGCTCGCGATAGATATTACCGTGATCGTTCTCCTAGACATCGACATCATCGACATCATCGCAGGGAGAGATCACCACCTCCTCCACCTCCTCAGGCTCAGCCACAGGACTTCATGAACGCAGTGGTGGGTCTTATTGATCAGAGAGTTCGGGATTATGTTCCTCCACTACCACCAGTTGCACCACCACAGCCTGGAGGCCAGTTTCAGCTGTTTTCAGGGAGTTTCAGAACCAGCATCCTCCCAAGTTTTACAAAGGAAATGATATTCAGGCCGAGCAGTGGCTGAAAGAGATTGAGAGGATATGGGAGCTTATTCCGTGTGAGTCCAGGGAGAAGGCCCGTTGTACCATTTCTTTGATTCAGGGTGAGGCCTACTCTTGGTGGGAGAGTGCCCGGATTGTGTTAGATGCTGCAGGCGAGGAAGTGAACTGGGAAGTGTTTGTCAGAGAATTTCAGAACAAGTTCATTCCTCCATCTTCTCGCACTAGGAGATTGAAGGAATTTACAGAGTTGAAGCAAGGAAACAGGTCGGTCTCAGAGTACATCGCCGAGTTTGAGAGGTTGTCCCGCTATGCCCCTAATATAGCGAGTGATGATTTCCATAAGGCGATGCAGTTTGTTCAGGGCCTTAGACCGGATATTCAGGTAGCGATTGAGGCAGTCAACACGAGTACCTGGGTGAAGGCTACCAAGAAGGCTCTATTGGTTGAGGATTCAGTGAATGCGAGGCGGTCTACCCACCGTTCAGGTTCAGGTTCGGGATCAGGGTCAGGATCGGGATTCAGAGGTTCTGGATCAGGTTTTAGAGGTGCCGGATCAGGGTATAAGGGTTCTGGCTCGGGTTCTGCTTCAGGCAAGAGGCCGATAGTTTATTCTTCTCCACCACCAGCTCCACAGGGCTCAGGGAAGAAGCCCCGGCCAGCAGGACCAGTGATTAGAGCTCCAGTTGCTCCAGTTGCTCCAGCTTTGCCACCACCACCCGAGAGACCTTATTGTACCTTCTGTGGACAGAGGACACACGTCTATGATAACTGCAGGAGGCGTTTGGGTTTATGCCTACTTTGTGGGAGCGATAAGCATTTGGTAGATGGCTGTCCGGATCGCAGGATACCGCCGCCGGGAGCACCGAGACCACTTATTAGGGCTCGGGCTTATGCTTTGGAGGGTGAGCAGCCGGATGCTGATATTGATCCAGCCGTGGTAGTTGAAGGTACCATTTGCATACATGGCACGAACATTCATACGTTGTTTGATCCAGGAGCTACTCACTCCTTTCTTTCGAGTGCTATATCTGTTTCTTTGTCTTTGCCTGTTTCTCGTCCTTCTGCATGTTATGTGGTTAGTACTCCTTTTGGTGGTAGTTTAGAATCTGATCGGGTGTTCAGAGAGGTTCCGGTGAGCATCGAGGGTCGAGTTTTCTTGTCAGACTTCATTGAGCTGCCGATGACTTGCTATGGATCTATTTTGGGCATGGATTGGTTGTACAGACATTCTGCCACATTTGATTGTAGAGCGAAGAAGGTTCAGTTGGGATCAGATTTGGTAGTAGGTTGGAGTTCCAAGACTGTACCGCTACTTTCTTTTTCTGAAGCTCATAAGTTGGTTCGAGAGGGAGCCACGGGTTTCATTGCTTATATTCTTAACAAACCCAAGGATCAGAGTAAGCTGGAAGAAACGGAAGTAGTGAAGGAATTTCCCGAGGTTTTTCCTGAGGAATTGGATTCTTTACCTCCAGAACGGGAAATTGAGTTTGTGATCGACTTGTACCCTAACGCAGAGCCGTACTCCAAGACTCCGTATCGTATGGCTCCGGCCGAGTTGAAAGAGTTGAAGACTCAACTTGATGCGTTGTTGGAAGTTGGGTACATTAGACCGAGTTCTTCTCCTTGGGGTGCACCGGTTTTGTTTGTAAAGAAAAAGGACGGAACCTTGAGAATGTGTATAGACTATAGAGAGTTGAACCGGATGACGATCAAGAACAAGTATCCTCTTCCACACATCGAGGAGTTGTTTGACATACTTCAGGGTTCGAAAGTCTATTCGAAATTGGACTTGAGACAAGGATACTACCAGCTGCGTATCCGAGCAGGGGATATTTCTAAGACAGGATTTAACACTCGGTATGGGCATTATGAGTTTGTGGTGATGCCGTTTGGTTTGACTAATGCCCCAGCAGCTTTTATGGATATGATGCACAGGATTTTCAGGCCTTTTCTGGATAAGTTCGTGGTCATTTTTATTGATGATATCCTGGTTTTCTCGAAGTCTGCCGAGGAGCATGCAAGACACCTCCAGTTGGTTTTAAGGACTTTGAAGGAGCATCAGTTGTTTGCCAAGTTCAGCAAGTGTGAGTTCTGGATTGACAGGGTGTCATTCTTGGGTCACGTGATTTCGGGCAACGGTTTGGAAGTCGATCCTTCCAAGATTGAGTCGGTGTTGAAGTGGGAGAAACCTAGGAATGCCTCTGAGATTAGGAGCTTCTTGGGATTGGCAGGTTATTACCGGAGGTTTGTTAAGGATTTCTCCAAGTTAGCAGCTCCTTTAACCCGGTTGACGAAGAAGAATGTGAAATTTGATTGGAATGAAGATTGTGAGAGGAGTTTCACTTTCTTGAAGGAGAAGTTAGTGTCTGCTCCAGTGTTAGCCCTTCCGGAAGGTTCTGAAGGATATGCTGTTTATACGGATGCTTCTAAGGAAGGCTTGGGATGTGTGTTGACTCAGAAGGGTAAGGTAATTGCTTATGCATCCCGAAAGTTGAAAGAGCATGAGAAGAATTATCCGACACATGATCTCGAGCTTGCTGCCGTAGTCTTTGCACTTGGAAAGTGGAGACATTATTTGTACGGGGTGACTTTCGAGATTTTCACTGACCACAAAAGCCTCCAGTATTTATTCACTCAGAAGGATTTGAATATGAGGCAACGGCGTTGGATGGAAAGGCTGGAAGATTATGATTGCACGATCAAGTACCATCCCGGCAAAGCCAACGTGGTCGCTGATGCACTTAGTAGGAAGGCTAGTGTGTCGAGCTTGGAAGTGGGTGAAAGTAGTGGAATCGAGCCAATTGTTTTAAAGGCTCGAGTTTCTAATATTTCGGTCCAGCCAGAATTGAAGCACAAGTTGTTTGAGGCTCAGAGTACAGATTTGGAAGTTCAGAGATTGGTAGCTAAGGCAAGAGCTGATCCAGAGTGTCCATTCGGGTTCGATGAAACCGGTCTTCTTCGTTTCAAGAACCGAGTGGTTGTGCCCGAAGAGTTGAAACGGGTATTGCTCGAGGAAGCTCACAGATCGGCTTATTCTATCCACCCCGGAGGAAACAAGATGTATAAGGACTTAAGGCAATATTATTGGTGGCATGGATTGAAGAAAGATGTGGCCGAGTTTGTGAAGCATTGTCTCACTTGTCAGAAAGTGAAAGCCGAGCATCAGAAACCGGGAGGTCTTCTTCAGCCGTTACCTATTCCTGAGTGGAAGTGGGAACAGGTGACGATGGATTTCGTGTCCGGATTACCTAAGGTGAAAGGTGGATTTGATGGGATTTGGGTGATTGTGGACCGTTTGACGAAGTCTGCACATTTTCTGCCGGTTCGGATGTCGTATAAGATTCGCAAGCTAGCCGAGCTTTATAACCGGGAGATTGTTAGACTTCACGGGATTCCGATTAGTATCGTTTCAGACAGAGATCCACGGTTCACTTCGAGGTTGTGGCGTGAATTGCAAGAGGTTTTGGGTACGAAGCTTCAGTTTAGTACAGCTTTTCATCCTCAGACGGATGGTCAGTCCGAGAGATTAATAAGGTATCTCGAGGATTTGCTTCGAGCTTGTTCTTTGGATTTTCAGTCTTCTTGGCATGATCAGCTACCTTTGATTGAGTTCGCGTACAACAACAGTTTTCAGGCTTCGATTGGAATGGCACCGTATGAGCTACTTTATGGACAGAAGTGTCGTTCTCCGTTGTTCTTTGACTTGGAAGAGTGGAAATGGACTAAGCAGGAGGGTGTTAAGAAAGGTGAGAAATTGGAAAAACCTTCCAAGGCCGTTGAACCTATGATTGAGAAAGTCCAACTAATAAAACAACGGATGAAATCAGCTCAGGACAGACAGAAGAGCTACGCGGATCGTCGCAGAAGGGATCTCGAGTTTGAGGTTGGAGACCGGGTATTCTTGAAGGCGTCTCCACGTAAAGGATTTGCTCGGATTGGGAAAGAAGGTAAACTTAAACCTCGTTATTTAGGTCCTTATGAGATTTTGGAAAGAATTGGAGAAGTTGCTTACAGATTGGACCTACCACCGAGCCTCACGGGGATTCATAATGTATTTCACGTGTCTCAGCTGAGGAAATACTACCCCGATGAAACCGAGATCATTCCTGTTGAAGAAGTGGAATTGGAACCGAGTCTTACCTTTGTTCAGAAACCGGTTAGGATTTTGAATAAGAAGTTTCAGGAATTAAGAAACCGGAGGATTCCCATGGTTAAGGTTCTTTGGAGAAGTGATAAGACCGAAGAAGCCACGTGGGAGACCGAAGACAAAATGAGACGGTTCCATCCAGAGTTGTTCCCTTTCGATCAGTGAATCTGGGGACCAGATTTTTTTAAGGAGGGAGGATTGTAACGCCCCAGCTTTCGGCAATTCAGGTATGAACGACACGTGTGCGTTTGAGGGATATATTTTATTTTAATTGTTCATTTCTTTAATTTCCATAGCATGACATTATTTTTATAAAATTATATTCTTAATATTCTATTGAAAATTCATATCATATCATATTTTTCGGAATTATTGAACGTGATTGCAATGTGAAATATTTTCTCGAACGTGATTTATTTCTTTTATGTCCTTAATTGCTCATTTGCATGAATATGGGATCTAATTGCATTGGACCTAATTGATCATTTAAAATGGGATTTGGACTTAATTGCATAACTTATTAAATGAAAGGATTTAATTGCAAATTGGTCATTTCTTCCCCTTTCATTAGCAGCATATCACGTAGCATCTCTTCCATTCCATACCAAAAACATTTCTTCCTAGTTCTTGCTTCCCATTTCAACCGATCAAAACCCTCACTTTGAAGAGAGGAGATTTCATCCATTCAAGCTAATAATTGTGGGTTTTGGGATCATACAAGCATCATCAACATCACTTCATCATCTTAGCTTTCATTTCTTCCATTTGAGGTAAATATGGAGTTTGAATGATTTTCTTGTAAAAATGGTATATCTAGGGCTTTGTTATACATTGAATGAATTGTGTATTGGTTGTTGGAAAATTATTTGTGATCATTAAGCTTGAGTTTGATGCATGTAACTTGTGATTTATGGACTTGAAGCATGATGGAGGATATGGGTTTCAAATGATGGATTATTGATGATCTAATGTGCAAATATGTGTTTTTATGACTTGTTACTGATCAATATGTGTGTTAGCATAATTATTGCATCTAATATTCACATTTAAACTTGGCTTGAAGCCATTTTTGGTGATTGTTGTTGTGATTGCCATGGCTGCTCTGTTTCTGCTCTGCATTCTTTTGCTCACGTATTCTGGGAACGGCCCTTCCCAGCCCCAGTTCAAAACTGGAACGGCCGTTCCCATGATGCTGAGACTAGGCCAGCGAGACTGGGAACGGCCGTTCCCACTTTGGCCTGCGAGCCGGAACGGCCCTTCCCAGCCAAAACGTGTTCATATTTTAAAAACGCTGGCGCGCGTTTTCTGAGCCATGGGAACAGCCCTTCCCATTTTCAAGGGAAGGCCGGAACGGCCGTTCCCACGGCGACTGCAGAAGCTAAAGCTACTGCATAAAATTAAAATTTCATCATCATCCTCCAATCATTTCTTTGACCCCTAATTGATGTTATATGATCGCATACATGTTGAAACGTGATATTTTCAAGGTGCATTGTATTTTTCCCGTCGTTTCGTCGCATTTTGCCGTTCATCATATTTGGTACATTTTGAGTCGTGTTTCACGGACAATTGTCTTTCTTGCACAGACCAACTTCCTGGTGACGAGGAGCAGGCCCCGTGAGCTGTTTCCTTGGTTATTTTTGGGTCGTTCAGGTGAGGTTTAATTTTAGATACATAGGACCCGTACAACCCTATGTGAAGTTTTAAGCCAAAACCTATATTTATACTTATAGTTTTCAAATGAGATTGGTTTTCAAATGTTTTATCGAACTATTGAAGGAATTGATTGATTGATTGATTGTTTTGGCGAGTATTGTATTGCACTGTGGGCCCGAGGGTAGTGACTCGAGCCAACCGGGACAGCACGGGCTGACGGGTAACTCGAGAGCTATCCTCACCAAACTGGGATGAACCCTGAACCCTCTAGGAGATTAGGGGAGGAAGGAGTTCCGGGCTTAGGGATTCATGTACCCTCTGCCCAGATTGATTGGATGGTGGGGCCTTGCAATCCCACCATCACCCGGAGGAAGAAGGCGTTATTGAAACTGCTAATTGTGCACATTAATGAATTGCTTGATCATCTAATCACCTAAGAATTGATTGATTGATTGTACACAGTCGGTGTAAGGTTGGAGAATTGCCCCACTCGCCGGGCCACTATTGATTGAATTGAATTGACTGAATTGAAATTGGAATAGTTGTAATCTCGGGCGATAGTATCTCTTTTAACCTATTAGATTGTATTGTTTTCCAAAAGTATTACCCGAGGTTATAACTTGCATGTATGTGCGCTTATATTTATTTATACCCCTCGCTCAGTCTGTGTTGGACTGACACCTCAACTTTTCAGTGTTTTGCAGGACGTGCTAGGCGGGAATTTAGAGTCTAGTGGTCTTTAAATTTGGGTCTAGCACACTTCATTCCCACATTTTGTATGTATAGCTATTTGGGATATTTTGTATCGCCTTGTTATCTATATTGTTGAGAGATGATAATGTATTAATAGTGTGAATATGGTACCTATACGTATATAATGAATGTTATTGCTTCCGCCTTTTTAATACTCTGACTTGATTGTTGGTCTGTTTTAAATTGAGGGTACCCGCCTAGCCTTGAGTCATTTTATTGTCTCCCGTTCGCTATCGCTTTGATTCATGTATGGATTGCCCATTTCATATGTGGATTGGAGCTATAGTGCGGGGGATGTGGTGCCTGGCGTTCCGGGTGCTACAGTGAAATTTTGGGTGTGGAAAGTACAACCAACTTAGAGAAATAGGGGGTGCAGACGAATTTTAATCGAAACTATAGTGAGCTTTTCTCAAAGGTGATTGAGAGGGCAAAAAAGCTCATTCAGGATAGAAAGCCAAAATGCTAAACATTGTTAGACAATTATATTTATTCGGTTTATCATGAGCTCAAATTCCATCTAACATATGTCTACGAATTGCCTCACCAATCACGTGTGCGATAAACTTAGTCGACTCAATCGCAAGTTTCTTTGGGTGACTAATGAACTCATATTATAGGGTAAAACAAGGTGACTAAAAAGAAACGAGAATGAGAAATGGGTATTAGAGAAGCCAACAAAAAATAGCGATGTTCGCTAAAATAGGATGGAGAATGCTCAACAAGAAGACAACGCTGCGGAGTTAGATATATAAGAAAAGATATTTAAAAGAGGGGAAAAGGGATATTCTTGAAAGTAAGCCTCAACTTTTGGCTTCTCGAGCATGAAAGAGGATTGTTAGAAGTATTTGGTTCGGTAAACCATTTTACAAATATTGGAAGATTGGAAACGGTGATGGGGTGTCTTTATACAATGATAGATGGTTATCACAAGGAAAACTAACCGACATATTGAAAGATAACATTTTTGAGGAGAATAAAGTTTTTATGACATATGATCTCATTGGAATATATAAAAAATAGAGCATAGCTAAGCTAAAAATAAAAGGAGACGAAAATTAAATATAAATAATATAAAGTATGGTGAAACTAATGGTAATTCCTCCAATAAATAACCTATAATCTACTTTATGGTATCGAATGAGATATGCGAGAAAATACTAGAAACAAATTTAGAAATTATCTTGCCCTTAAAAGTTTAAGATTTTCTTGTGACTTTGCCAGCATGACTTCTTGCACACGAATGCATTGAAGTATGACTAAAAATTTAGGGAAACCGATATATGTACATGTTGTTGTACAAGACGTGAAGATGTGGATCACGTGTTGAGAAGCTGTCCGCTTGCATTTCAGGTGTGGAACAAGATTGTTGATACGTAGACTGTTCGAAATCTTCGTAACTTGTGAGGCTCGAAATGACTCGAAGAGAGCTTTTAAGAACAAAGTTCAGTTACCAGAAGGTCCTGGGTAGATTGCCTTGATCTCAATGCTCTACAATCTTTGAAAAATACGAAACTGATGAAGCTACTAGAATATTATGAAGTCTAGCAATGTCATTCTTCACCACGTAAAAGAGTTACCTGAGTCCTTGGTACTAATTAGTAAGGACAAAAAACATAGGCAAAAGAAAACATGCGTTGAGTTGCCTTAGAATAAACGCGGGAAGGGATGGGTGAAACAAGATTTAGATGAAAGTTTTATAGCCACATCAGCAATGCTTCGACTAGGAGCATCATTCAAGATGACAGTGGAAGATGGGTGATAAGATACTCTATAAATTTTGGTAGAGTTTCAACAAAAGTGATGAAGTTATTAGGCTTACGTGAAGGATTAAAGCTAGCTTGAGAGAGACGCATTATGAAGATTAATATGGAGATTGATTCAGAGACGGTGGTGAAATGTATAATAAAGAAGGATTATAAAGAGCACCCCACGAAAAATTTAATATTTGACTGCCGAAATTTACTCCTCAAGCTCTAGGAAGCTCAGATTGAGTATATCCCGATAGAAAGAAACATTATGGTGGATAAATTAGTGAGGATAGACCACAAGGTTATGGTCTACCAACGGACTTGAATAAATCTTAACTTGAGGCTACTATTCCTCTGCTGGTTTACAAAAAATCCAATACATTAACATACAAATGTGAAGAGGGTGATTCTTATAGAAAATGCAATAACCTTTACATATTGAGTTATAGCAAAGAAACATTTCAAAACTTTATTTAAAAATCAAAGATAAATCACAAATTATATTAATGAAAACCAAATTATAGAAAGAATAAAGTACATATAATTAACATAGTATTTTATATGATCTTTTAAATTTTTTAATTTAAATTTTATATATGTCTTTTCATATACATTATCCATTTTAAATATTTTATTTTTATACAGTAACATAATTTCAAATATATATTTTGATTGTTTCTTTATGAATCGAATATTTTTCTAATTTAAATTTTTACTTATTAGATAAGGTTTGAAAGGGAAATTTCAAATAAAATATTTTGTATGTGTAGTTTTATAAAATCAAATTGATTCATTAAAAATTTTATTATATTTATTTAATTAAATTAGATATTTTTAATAAATTAATTTACATAATAAACATAATAATTAAACTTATCGAAATAAACTGAATGATAAACGTGTAACACATGTTGATTTTGCTAGACATCCAACATATAAAAAATACAAACTTTTAACGTGCATCAATAAGTACCTATATAGAGGCTATACATATAACATGTGACAGTAGACCAGGGGATCCACTCTCGTTTTATTTGTTTGTACTTTGTATGGAAAGATTTATATATATGATTGAGAAAGTTGTTTCGACCAAATAATGGAGCCCAATTGCGGTATTTCTAGGAGACCCTTAGATCTCACACTTGTCTTTTAAAGACGACATAATATTTTGAGCCAAAGTTACTGTGGATGGAACGATGTGCATTTAAAGTGAGTTTAGGCGTTTGCAAGGTACCAGACTTCAAATTGAACTTGAGCAAATCACACGTATTATTCGCACCTTATGTGTCAAATAACATAGAACAACAGGTTAGTGAAATTTTGGGTATGAAAAGTACAACCAACTTAGGGAACTAGGGGGGTGCAGACGAACTTTGGTCGAAACTATAGTAAGCTTTTCTCGATGGTGATTGAGAGAGTAAAAAAAACTCCTTCAGGATAGAAAGCCAAAATGCTAAATATTGTTTGACAATTACATTTATTCGATTTATCATGAACTCGAATCCCATCTACCATATGCCTACGAATAGGCTCCCCAATCACACGTGCGATAAACTTGATCGACTCAATCGTAAGTTTCTTTCGGTGACTAATATAACAAAGAAATGAACCCATCTTATAGGGTGAAAGAAGTTGACTAGAAAGAAGCGAGAATGGG
Organism: Lantana camara; assembly: GCA_037501455.1. NCBI lineage: Eukaryota > Viridiplantae > Streptophyta > Magnoliopsida > Lamiales > Verbenaceae > Lantana > Lantana camara. The sequence goes on along the minus strand of CM074857.1, from coordinate 90,895,108 downwards.
GATTGGGAATTTTAAAAGCAAAAAAAGAAAAAAAAAAAAAAAAGTATAGCGATGTTCACTAAAATAGGATGGGGAATGCTCAACAAGAAGACAACACAGCAGAGCTAGATACATAAGAAAAGATATTTAAAAGAGGGAGAAGAGATATTCTTGAAAGTAAGCCTCAACTTTTGGCTCCTCAAGTGTGAAAGAGAATTGTTAGAAGTATTTGGTTGGCATAACCGTTTTACAAATATTGGAGGATTGAAAACAGTGACGGGGTGCCTTTATAGAATGATAGATGGTTATCAAAAGCCAGACTAACCGATGTATTGAAAGATAACATTATGAGGAGAATAAAGTTCTTATGGCATATGATCTCATTGGAATAGATAAAAAATGGAACATAGCTAAATTGAAAACAAAAGGGGACAAAAATTAAATACAAATAATATAAAGTGTGGTGAAAATAGCGATAATTTCTCCTATAAAATGGCCTATAGTCTACTAATGGCCCAAATTTTTAGTCAAAAACTCATGAATGCATTGAAGTATGACTAAAAATTTGGGGAAAACGATACAAATACAAGTTGTTGTACAAGATGTAAAGATGTGGATCACGTGCTGAGAAGTTGTCCGTTCACACTTCGGGTGTGGAACAAGATTGCTGATATGTAGACTGGTCGAAATCTTTGTGGCTTGTAAGGTTCGGAATGGCTCGAATAGAGATTTTAACAACAAAGTTTAGAGCAACATGTTACCATAATGTCTTGGGTAGATTGCCTTGATCTCAACACTCTGCAATCTTTGAAAAGCACGAAACTGATGAAGCTATTAGAATATTATGAAGTCTAGAAATGTCACTCTGCACCACATAAAAGAGTTACCTGAGTACTTGGTACTAATTAGTGAGTACAAAAAACATAGGCAAAAGAAAATATTCGAGAAGGGATGGGTGAAACAAGAGTTAGATGGAAGCTTTTATAGCCACACCAGCAATGCTTCGACTAGGAGCGTCATTCAAGATGACAATGGAAGATGGGTACTAAGATACTCTATAAATATTGATAGAGTTCCAACAAAAATGACGGAGTTATTAGGCTTACGTGAGGGATTAAAGCTAGATTGGGATCGAGAGGCGCATTTTGAAAATTAATATGGAGATTGATTCTGAGACGTTGGTGAAATGCATAACAAAGAAGGATTAAAAAAAGAAACCCATAAAAAATTTAATATTTGATTGTCAAAATTTACTCCTCATGCCCCTAGGAAGCTCGGATTGAGCACATCCTGAAAGAAAGAAACATCATGGTGGATAAATCAGTGCAAATAGACCACAAGATTCAAGATGGTTACTGGGTGTAGGATGGTCTACCAACAGAGTTGAATAAGTCTTAGTTTGAGGTTACTATTCCTCTGTTGGGTTGTAAAGAATCCAACGCATTAAGATACAAATCTGAAGAGGATGGCTCCTATAGAAAATGCAATAACCTTTACATTTGGAGTTATAACAAAGTAACATTTCAGAACTTTATATAAAGATTAAAGATAAGTCATGAATTATATTAATGAAAACCAAATAATAGAAAGAATAAAGTACATATAAGTAACATAGTATTTTATATGATCTTTTAAATTTTTAAATTTATATTTTTTATATATGTCTTTTCATTTATATTATCTATTTTAAATATTTTATTTTTATACAATAATATTGTTTCAAATATATATTTTGATTGTTTCTTATTAGTTGAATGTTTTTCTAATTTGAATTTTTAATTATTGTATATGGTTCAAAAGAGAGATTTCAAAGAAAATATTTTGTATGTGTAGTTTTACAAAATCAAATTGATTCGTTAAAAATTTTATTATATTAATTTAATTAAATTAGGTACTTTTAATATATTAATTTACTCAGTAAATATAATAACTACACTTATCGAAATAAACTAAATGATATAATTCTAAAGAAATTAAATTTTTAATTCCATCGTGCATGAAAGGTTTTCTTCTCAATTTTAGTTTCCTTTGCAAAATTTTAGTTGCAAAAAACTTCATAAAAACACTAAAAGTAAAACACCAATTATATTAAACAAATAAATAATACCATGAATAAACTATATATAATTAATATGGTATTTTATATGATCTTTTATATTTTTGTCTTTATTCTTTTATATATATCTTTTTACTTATTAAATATATTTGAAAGTTAGGAACTATTACTTACGATTAAAAGTTAGAACTATCTGGGAAAATTGATATTATACTCTTTAAATATTTTGTTTTATGATACAACATAGCTTCAAATACTTTTACTGTTTATTTGTTTAGATATTTCTCTACTTCGAAATTCTACTTATTATACATGATTTGAAAGAGAGATCTCATATAAATATTTCCGCATGTATTACTTTTTAAATATCCTAATTTATTCAATAAATATAATTGCTAAATTTATTTAAATAACTTAAATGAAAAACGTGCAACGCACGTTCACATAACTAGTATTAATAAAAACCCGTAGCCAGCTTAAAGACATCTTTGTCTTATCAACACTCATCTCAATTTCTTTCTTAACCAACTCCAATTTCAAAATATAGCCCCTTTTTTTAGCCAAGGTTGTCCCGAAGCCTCTAATTTTGGAAATTGTTGGACTATAGAATAGAAGTCTTCTCATGTAGCCTCTGATTCTGACAAATGAGACCATTGAATAAAAATTTGAGCAACAACAACAATATTTGTTTTGACCATTCTTCTTGCTAACACCTTAACAGGTTTCAAGATAACTTAACCTTCTTCATAAAAAAAAGGTAGGATCAATTGGCCTAGTTCTAAGTTTCAAAACAGAAACATGGAATATTAGATCGATTTTATCCTCAGGTGGAAGCTGTAATTTGTAGGCAACAGGTCCTACTCTAGCAACTACAGGAAAAGGACCTGCAAACATGGGATTGAGTTTCCATAGCATACTGTAGTGTATAAAGAATTATCTATAGGGGTTGAATTTCAAATAAGTCGTAGGATTTGAGTTTCAGATAAGCCATATCACCAATCTTGAACTCTTTTTCATGTCTATGTCTATCAGCAGCTTGCTTCATTCTGTTCTGAGCAACTTATAGATGATTCTTAAGTTGTTGTTGGACGTTTGCATGCTGAGTGAGAAATTCCTCTAATCCTACTGCAGTTAAATGATCATAAGCACTTAATGTGAAGAGTAAGTTTGTAACCATACAGGGCCTCAATTAGATTCATCAATCAGGAAGCGTGATAGTTAGTATTATACCACAGTTAAGCCATGGCTAACCACTTCATCCATTTCTTAGGATAAAGACCACACATGCACCTCAAATAATCTTCTAAACACAAACTAACCCATTCTATTTAACCTTCAGTTTGGGGATGGTAAGCAGAATTTAAATGTTGTTGTACTTTAGTAACTTCCAATATTTTCTTCCACAATTGGCTTCTAAAGAGCTTATCTCTAACAGACACAATGTTGCAAGGCATTCCATGAAGTTTATAGTTCTTATTTGAGAAGACATGAGCTAAATGAGTGGCTGTGAAAGGATTTTCCAAAGTAATGAAGTGAGGATACTTAGTAAACCTGTCCACTACAACCCGAATGACATCCTTTAGATTTGGTAATTGCTCTATGAAATCCATGGAGATATGCTGACATGCTTACTCAGGAATGGGTAGGGGTTGTAATAGTCCTACAACTCTCTCAATTTGATGTTTGCTTTGTTAGCATACATCACACTTTCTAACTGCTCTCTCTAATGCACTCAAAGCTCCTGGCCATTAGAAAATACTCTTCAACCTGTAGTGTGTGCCCTGAACTCCACAATGTCCCCCTGAGCTAGAAGCATGCATGCATAGTATCACTTTCTCCCTAAGATCAGTGTTTGTCCTCACATAAATTCTTCCTTTGTAAATTTTTTTTTTCACACATGCATACCCACGCGAGATTCAAATTCGGGACATTGCCTTGGAGAATGTACTCATTAACCACTTGAACCAGCCCTTGTTGGATCCTTCCTTTGTATCCTAAAACTCCATTTCTACGCACAAACAGTGGTATATTCTCTGATGAAATGAGAAACTCAGAGATAGCATTTTGGGCTTCTTGATCTAAGACGCCTCACTTGTTTTCTTTATTGCATAAGGGCATAAGGGAAGCCAAAGGATTCCCGTCTAACTAGTGGCTGAGAGTAAGCAAGCTAAGCTACCTTGAGCGGATTCCACGTCAGCCCCAAGACGTTAGTCTCTAACTCGAAAAGTAAATGCTTGAGCTTGAGTGAGAAGGGCCTCCTCGCTTATTAACTTGAACCACTGACCTTTAGAACGAACCTACAGGACAAAAGGAACATAGCTGGAGTTTAATTTCTCTAACCAATAAGGTTGCAAAGTGGTAAGAGCACTACACTTTGCTTCCTCAGTACTTCCTCTCCTTGATAAAGCATCGGCTGTTTTGTTTTTCAAACCTCTTTTATATTCAATCTCGTAATTGAACTCCAATATTTTGGTCAAGTATTTGTGTTGAGGAGATGTAGAGATCTTCTGATCCATCAAATAATTGATGTTGTACTCATCAGTTCTTATGATAAATGTATCATGAAGTAGGTATTCCTCCATTTGACCACAAATTGAATCACTGTCATCAATTATTTTTCATACACTGACAACCCCAATGATCTAGGGCTTAAAGTTTTACTCAGATACGCAATAGGATGTTTTTTTTGCATCAAAACAGTCTCTATTCTAGTATAGCATATATCAATTTGAAAAAATAAATTACTTTAAAAAGTCGGGAAGCTAAAACTGGAGTTGTAACCATTGTCTGCTTCATTTCTATAAATGCTTGTTCATATTTTCCATCCCAACTAAACTGACCTTTCTTGGTAAGGTTGGTCAGTGGTTTAGTAATCATCCCATTATTTTTAATAAGTTTCTATAATACTCGGTTAGTCCAATAAATCTCCTAAGCTCCTTCATTGATCTTGCTATAGAAAAATTCGTTATTGCTTGAATTTTCTGTGGCTCAGCTACCACACTACCCCGCATAATAATGTGGCCTAAGTACTCAATTTTTTTTTAGCCAAATAAGCACTTAAAAGCCTTAGCGTATAACTCTTGTTCCAAAAAAATCTTAAAGACCACTTTCAGATGTTTTTTATGCTCTACTAAGCTACTCCTAATACGAGGATATCATCAAAAAAATACCAAGACAAGTTTCCTCAAATATTACTTGAAAATGTTGTTCATCAAGGACTGAAAAATTGATGGTGCATTAATGAGACCAAATAGCATCACATTGAACTCATATAGCCTTAAAGTAGTGACAAAAGTAGTTTTATGAATGCCACTTATGCTGACCCTGATTTGGTGATATCCTACTCTCAGATTAATCTTAGGGAAGATTGATGTTGCCTCTCCCCCAATTTATCTAACAACTCAACCACTAATGGTGGATAGTTATCATTCATAGCGAGTGCATTCAATTTTCCGTAATCCACACATAATCCCAACCCGCATCCTTCTTAACCAGTAGCACTAGAGAAGAGAATGGGCTAGTACAAGGCTGGATGATTTCATTCTTCAACATCTCTTGCACCAATTTTTTAACTTTACATTTTTATAGGTATGAATACCTATATAGGTGTTGCTTCAAGCTTTCCACACCAGGTTTGAGCCAGACATGGTGATCATGTACCCTTGGATAAGTTAGTCCAGTTGGCTCTCTGAACAATTCTACATGCTTAGCCAATAGGGGTTGCAATTCCTCCACAATTTCATACTTAATTCCTTAAGTAATTGTTGTTATCATACGTAGACAGTTGATGGAAGAATTTCTCTTTTTTTTTAGCAACTTTTCTAACCTTTTACCTCATATCATTTTCAATGGGATTTCTTTCTGACACACTTATAGAGTGACCTTGTCTATCAAACCTTGTAAATTGAATGGTTTGTTTCTCAAAGTCAAAAGTTATAGGGTCTGGTCTCCTCAATAAATCAATCCCTATCACCATATCACGTCCCCCTAACCTAAGCAATCTTACACTAGTTTTGAAATGACGTCCTCTCATTTCTCACTTGAAGTCACTATGCTTTGAGTTGCAACACATTCTAGCACCATTTACGAATGTCACCATCAAAGGATTTGTTCACTCTATCTCACACCTTCATTTTCTTTGTAGCCTCTAGGTCAAAGAAAGTATGTGTACATCCGGTGTCAACTCATGTAGTAATGGTGTGATTCCCTACTTTTTTGGTGAAGATGGCATCTGGAGTGGTTGTCTAGTTAAAGCATTATTAACATGGATGTGAAACTCAGTGTTTCCCTCCTCTTCCAGATCAATAGTATGATCAATGTTCTCCTTTTCCTCTCCAAGTATGACAAAGAGTCTTTTACATCTATGTCTCACATGGAAGACCTCATCACAGTTGAAACACAACCCTTTCTTCCTTCTAAATCTATTTTTTCTGCATTACGCCTCTTAACGGGTGGATACCTCTGATGATTCAGAGGAACAGATTTCTTAATACCTTGATCTGTACTTCTAGTATTGATGTTCCAATTCTTGTAAGGAACTTTGTCATTTTCCCGTAGCCTCCAGAAGGCTCTCTTGTTTCTTAACTAGATGTATGGATTGAGCCAAGCTAGTGGATTCAGCATCTCCACCATTTGACATATTTCATCCTTGAGTCCACTCATAAAGCTCTTGATGAAATACTCCTTCAATTAATGATGTATTGTTGTTGACCAAGAAGGCCCTGAGTTCTTCAAAGTTTATTTCATATTCCTCCACTGTTTTCTCTTGTTTTAGCTTGTTAGACTTTCCAATGATATTATTCTCTCTTTGTTTAGAAAACCTCTGGAATATCATGTCAGATAAAACCTCTCATCCCATGTTTCTTTACCTTCAACACAACCTAGATACCAACTATCTGCAACTCCCTCCTGTAAATAGCAGATAGCCGAATTTTTTCATAGTCACTCATGGGATTAAATAAGAAATATTTATAAAAATTTTCTAAGTGATTGCTTGGGCTCTTCACCATTAAAATGAGAAAACTCAAACTTGCTCTTAATACTCCCATTTCTTGTATCTCATTTATCTTGATACGAGGAGAAGGTGAGTCAGATTGGTGTGTGAGAGTGTTTAGCGAAGGACCACTAATGTTGTTGCCTCCAGCAACCTCTTTTCCTCTCCATTGCTTTCATTCTACATCAGGATCTCCAACTTTTTGTTAAGAGATTCGAGTAATCTCTTTCAATTGCTTCTTAATGTTGTCTTGTTCTTCAACTAAACATTGTTACCATCCTTCAACACCTTAGAGATGGTCTCTAGCTCCTCGATTCAATGGGTATTGTTTTTTGCAATTTAGCGCACAAGGATCTTCACCAACCTTGTCTGATAGTAGATTTTCAAAAAACATCCTCTACAAAAGACGTTATATAGGGAATATTTGAAGAGAGAATGAAGCAGATAGATAATAATAGAGAGAGAGTACGAGAGAAAGAATGACATAAAAATGATTTACATTATTTGGTGAATCATTCCAGCTCATTCGAGCTGACAAAGGCATGGAACTCTAAGTGTCCAACCAAAACAACCAATCACAAAGCAATAGTTGAAAATTTAACTAACTACAACGGCTAATTAAAAACATAACAAGAAATACAAAAATAGATAGCAACTTTATAAGTTACGCCTTAACTACGTCGTCGTCTCCGTACTCAACCTTTTCCTTTTAAAACGACGCCACTCTTATTAATAAAAACGCATAGCCACCTTAAAAACGTGATCTTCCTCAATCTTTCTCTTATCTGTACATCTTAATTTCTTCCTTACCCAACTCCAGATTCAAAACAAAATTGTAGGGAAAGAAAGAGAAGATTTTGTATATGGAGAAGAGCAAGACCGTGGAAGAGACACGAAAAATCCTAAAAGAAGAGTTGATTGAAGAGAAATGTTTATTAAATCTTTTTTAACTTTTTCTTTATTGACTTATTTTCTGTTTTCCATCGCCCTGTTTTTCTATGCTAATTTTAACACATTTTTCGAATTTCCCTTTTTATATTAGTTATTACATTCTCTAATTTATGGATTAGAAAGAAATTAACAATTTTTTCCCCTCTTTTTATTTTGATTTAGAAAGTAATTAATAATTTTTTCCCTTTTTCTATAGGGGAATTAGGGCTTCTTGTATTTTCCTTTTTTCCAATTTAAAAAAAATAGGTGATTAGAATATACTTGAACTGCAAGTCATTTAAGCTGTGGATCGTGTTTGTAATTGTAATCACTTTCTAATTTTCGTGTATCAAAATACAAAATCTAATTTGAAATATCCATTTGGTAAGAAGCTATGCAGATTGTACCTTTATGTTAGAACACCCATCACTGATAAATTTTTGAAAAAAAAAATATCTATACCTCTATATGTGGTAAAATATCGTGTCCATGTTCCCATATGATATCTATATCATGAGGTTACCTAAAACGAACCGCAGATGAAATGCAACTTCAAACAACATTTACACACAACTTCAAGCTACTTCCAATTTCAATGATTCTAATAGAAATCACCAACACAAAAAAAATGAAGTGCAATGAAAATGATGATAAAGAGTATAAAATGGCAACACGAAACCAATAAATGCCCAGGTGAGGCACACGAGATGAGAGAGAAGTGCAAGATGAGTTTATTCCACGGGGAAAAAATTCTGTTTGGCAGGAAGAAAAAGAATCAATTGAATAAATTGATAAATAAAACTTCTGTATATATCACTAATTCTGTACATAGAAGAATGGAGATAGACTCTGAAGTTCTGAACGTTTTCGAGCTGCCCTTCTAAATGGTTTTCTATTTCTCCACAATAATTTCCCACTGCCTTTAATATCCCTCAGGCAATCATTCACGTCCATAGCCACGCGTATCTTGTCTGAGACGGACTTTGGTTTCTGTGCGTTACTCCTCAGCTCGGACCGCCTGAAAGGTGTCTGCGGCTCTTCACATTTACCACCAGAATATCTGGAGAAGAATAAAGACTATGAAAACAAATCCCATGCAGGTCCAAGCATGATATCTCTATTCTCCAGCGTATGACATGCCATGGCTATATCAAGTTATTTATTCAAGTGATTGACATGTTCCCTTATAACAATATTTATGCTTCTCTCGATTCACTTCAATATGCAGAATATTCAAAAGTATACTTCGGATGTTCGATGAACCCAAGTCTTGACCCAAACCAAAAGTGATCTACAAATTGTCTTCGCCTTTATTAGTTTAACAATGTCAAGGAATAAAAGACTTATTTACTCTTTTAGCATTCAAGTGAGGATGCTTACTGATAAAATACATAATGCACGACATTTGATGCATGAAGGGGTGTGTTTTGGTCATCTCTGAGGTGAAATGTATGAGGTACCTACTTGCTATAAGAATGTAAACATAATAAGATCTCTTGACATCAATTTAGGGATGAACTGAGACCATACATAGACCGACTCACTCAGAACACGTGACAAGAATTCGGCAGTGGAATCTTGGCATACACCTGGATGAGTCGACATTCTAATAGTAAAAGGAATCAAGTCCACACATGGTCATAAGGAGAAATTCGATGGTGTCAAAATCCAGTGTAGCATGCTTTGTTGCCTGGTAATTACTAGATATTGACAGCCATGTGAGTATAATAAAATCCACATCTTTCTCACGAGGAGAAATTTGAAATGCTAATTATTTGCCAGATAATATCCTGGGTTGGATATGCTATTTAGTGCATTAATTCAGTGGATTTTTTATTTGCAGTTTGAAAAAACTGAACTTCCGTGCACAATGTTATTTTGTCCCAGGTTTAAACAAAAAGCAAATATTCAGGATTTTAAAGATTGACCATGAATGCATATTGACAAACAAGGAGGTCAGGGTGGGTAGAACTTTGGAATAAATGGAATTATGAAGGCATTACGATTGAAGGTGACACATTTAACCCGGGATTGGGGAAAGGGTGGGGCTGATGAAAAGAAAAATGAATGATCTGTGTTCGTACACAGAGCAGTAGTGTGGACTTTTTAAATTTTTTATTTTTGATATTTTTTAAGTGAGGGCATAATGTACCATTCAATCATTCCGCTAGGGTTATTGGTATCCTAAAATCTACGTTAATGCTATTAAATAGCGCTCTGGAGGCTGGAATTCATAGATCGGTGATGTTCTAAGTGTACATCAAAAAGCTTTTCTATCACCTTGGTGTGGCTAATAAAAGTTAAAGCTTTGACAATCAAAATATACCTGCTAGTAGTTCAATTGCAGTAGCCAGAAACCAATCTTAGCCCTATGTGGTCTCTTTGCAGACCTTGCAGGTAAGACGTTTCAAGTTTAAGGTTCCTCCTAAGTTCGGGTTTTGCATCATTCTCTATATTCAAGAGCAAGTCAAGTGATACCATAGCATGGTATGGGTCAAGGGTACCCCAGTGTCTGACCTACAAAGTTCTATGGAAAACCATATTTGGTGATATCAACATTTTCACCATCTTCACCAGCCTAAAGCTCAAGAACAATGAACATCCATTGAGGATAAGACAGTACCACTCAAAATTTCACATAAAAGAATTATACAAGTTCCACTTTCTATTCATCCTCTGGTCCAGGTTAACTCATTCCACAATACATGAGCGATGGGTAAGCTTCGACCACGTCATGAGAATATTTTATGGTTTTCTGAATAGAGGTTTAGGTAGTAAGAACGTTTGCAGCATCATGAGTCAAAAGACTCAAAGTAAACATGGTCATATAGTTTAAGGAGTTGCCATGCGGATTAGTGTGCTTTCAGCACCTAGCATTGTGCCGTTCCTATGTTCATTACTTGAAACTTTTGAAGCTTCTTATATAAAGAACCCAAGAAATAGATAAAATAGTGCAAAGAGGAGATCCAACTTAAAAACAAATGAACATCGAAAACATGCCTCTCTTGTGGTGAAGACACACGGATATCTTCCTTGGAGTCAGGATTGCATGCCGGGCAAATGTAAACCTTTGGTGCTGAAGAGATATTTATACAATCAAAGTGATACCATTCATCGCATTCATCACAAGCAACCATAGCTCTCTGGTCATAGGGTTTCCGACAAATGCAATAAAGCATGCTTCGATCCCTCAGTAACTGCACCAACCAAAAGCATCAGCACAAGAACAAAATGGAAAAGTGAGAGGGCGAAAAATTTTATGCCATTACCTTTAGTTCCTTTTCGCAGTATACTGGTAATTTTTCGCCAACTGAAATAAGTTCGAAAACTCTATCCAATCCAAGCTTTCCGCCATCGCCTGAAACCTGCTTTTATTTAGGAGAGAGAGATAACAAATCAAAGGTTATCACAAACTACATGATCCTCAATTTTAATACATTAAAATTGAAATATTATTACCTTTTTGGCTGTATCAGCCCATTGCAAGCCCAAGTCTCTGAATTCCATCAGTTTCTGTATGAAGTAATCTTCTTGAGGAACGTTTATTGCCAGTCCCTGAAAGCATGTACGCATGATTTTAAGGTATAATCTCAATGATCATCAATGGATTGCATAAGGCACATTTTTATGGTTCTCAAGAAATTGGGGTTCAATAATAGTGCTATGTTCTTATGAGAAACTGATGTCATCAACTCCCACAAGGTAAGTTAATACTGCCTTAAATCCATCGCAACTCTAACATATTCGTCCTTAGGTCCTTTCCTAGGGCAATCACAAACTTCATGGTCAATCAAAATGCCATTCAACTGCAAGACTTCCAGCATTTTGGTCTTTACCAAGGTCATATATAACAGAAATTTTATCCTGCAATGAATTGTGATACTTCATTTGAAAAGTTCAAATACTAGATCCCTTGCGACTTCGAACAATTTTGTCCACATCTTTCGTATTGCAACAGCAGCAGGATCAGCATTTATTGTATAAGAAAATATGCCATTTCACCTTAAGTAACAATGTCTTAAGAGATTCGTTAAAACAGGATATTATCATGCTTGATCTCATAGAATTAAAAGACACAAAACTCTTAAGCCTCCCACAATCATGATTTAATTTGAAGAATTACCTCTTTTGTTGGACTATCTAGATCTATATAATTTTTCTTTACATGCCTCTTAGACCACTTTGATTCGATCATAAAAATAACTAATAAGCTAAAGGAAAAGAATTTCTAGTACTTCTTTCAGATGATGCTGAATCTGTTGAAGCGTGGGTTTCTCCGCACTTCCCAATAATTTCTCAGCTCTAATTTTCCACGAATTTCTCGCCAGCGCCAGTTCAAACGTTTTATATCCCTCATCACCAAAAACCCCTCCAACATCCATTGCCTGCAAATAATTGGAACTCTATCCATTCAATATTTTCATTATGTACCTCCACTAAAATACACATCTGAAAAAACCATGAAAACCAAGCACAGCTCAATAGCCATTTATACCATTATAAATAATTTTCCAATGACAATATCAGAGTCGAAGAAAGATACAAGACAGTTGTCAAGCATCAATGCATCTAAGCCATCTTGAATTTTAGAAAATAGCCTCTAATTAATACCTTCACAGCAATGCACAATTTTTGAGTGACCTCATCGAGATCGTTGCTAGTATGAGCTAATGCAAAACTAACAATTCCTGTTAAGCAAGCATCACATGCAACTGCTTTCTCAACAATCTGGTGCAAGAGCCTCATTTCATCAGTCCTATCCAAAAGAACAGTTTATTTAGTAAGATATCAAAACGGCAGAATTGTCGCCTTTTCTTTTAGGTGATCAACTTCATGCAAAATATTTAAATAAAAATGCAACAAAAACCTAAATAATTACACTTAATGAGCAAATGATATATCGGACAGGCTAAGTTATTTACAACTCAAATAGGAGTTCAATTTTACCCCTGTTTGGCACAACTATAAGATATACAGAGTCCATAAACACTGGATGTAAACTAAAAGACAAACACTCCTCTCACTGCCATTTTCTGGCGAAGGCATTTATGACTATTATTTCTTAGCTCACACACGTAAAACCCAGATTCAGTAGCATGTTTATGCAATCAAATCAGGACTCTGTTTAAGGAGTTCAGGTTTCCTCTAATATCCAACAAATCTTACATTTATGTATTCCACGCACAAAGGTTCACTTCTTCTATTAACAAGTTCTCCAAAGCAATGTAAGAGAAGTGTCTATAACACCAGGAGGTTACGTCTCATATAGAGTAAGAGTATAAATATAATCATTTAGGAATAAGCAATTAAAATTACTTACTTGCCAAAACCAGATAGAGTCTGAATATCATACCAGACCCACAATTAACTGTATATATTTGGAAGTAATATGATTTTTCTATGCATATTTTACATGTTTTCTTTAGCTACTTTAGCTATATACCCTTGACGTTTACGTTCACACCATTTGAACTTTAAACCCATACTCTCATCATTATAGATAGGAATTTCTATCAAATTAATGTCACATATATGTTGCATTACAATCTATTCACCTTTGTTTTAATTCGTATTAGATTTGTTCTTGGTAGTTGTCTGGTTGAAAAACTAGCTTTCCTTATATTAAGAACCTCATTGCCATTGCTCTCTAGTCGGCCCGATATGTATTAAAACTACCAACGCCTTAAAAAAATTCATGTGTAGCGGAAAATTCAAACACATGCAATTCATATATGCATCTGACTGTAACTCCAAGCATCAACATCAAAACTTACTAAACCAACCAATAAGTTGCAAACATTCCCATTTTGCTCATAGATGACTTAGTAAATAAACTGAAAAATAGAGCTCATGGACAGAAGACGTAACATACGGAAGATGTGAACTTTAATTCCTCTACCACAGACCAAAGATAAGGTTCACCATGATAGTTGCCCATCCAATTGTAAAATTAATATTGAGAAGACACGAGGGAGCAATTGAATGCCCACAATTTTGCCAATGCATACTGCATAACCTAAAATATCACCACAATTTTTTGTGATAATTCCTCTCCTCACAGCAAGTGGAGCTGCTTCACCTAGATATTTAGACACGAGAAAAATTCTTCTTTCACAACTATATGGTCCTCAAAATGACAGACAAGAATGACATGGCTATTTCTCTTTAAACAAACAACATAATAACTCAAATAAAACAAAACTTGTGTCAACCGCATCGTCGGGTCCATGTGTAGTCAAAAATCAGAAGAAAAGTATATGGACGAGTTCTAAACAATCCAAAATCATGTGCATACTGATCTTTTTATCCTCAAGAATCACACAAGGGTCTCATCAATTTCAGAATAAATATGGTTCTATAGCTAATACATGGAACCTCTGAAAAGGAGATGATTTTATGGCTAAGAGTAGAGGACATTAGTTTCAGATAAAATGACTCCGCAAGTGGTTCAGGGCATTAATCAGTCTGTGCACTGCTTACTAGGATACAGTAAATTAATCAACTGGAGTTCTTACAATTTATATAAATCGTACAAACTCCACATAATGTACTTGTTGAAGAATGGACATGGGTTAACTCAATCCCAAAAACTAGCTCATGTGGGGAGGTTTATCCATGCCATTATAAGGAACACCACATCTTTGACTTTGTCCGATGTTTGGATATTTGACATGCTAATGACCATTCAGATGAGCAGGGAAAGACTTCAATCCAGTTGCATCTCCCTTTTGCTTCGTCCTACAGTCTCATTTCCAAAAAGTTTCTCCCAGATTTGAGTATTAATGAATTGGATTTTAATCCATATCCCAACCCCCCCCCCCCCCCCCCCACCTGCTAATCCTTATTATTGAATTCACAAACACCACTCCAATTAAAAGGTAGCCAAACATGTACTTTCGTCATTCCACCAGCAAAAGAAATTTGTAAGTCGTAAAATCACATCAACGTGCAATTAAATTTGGAAGGCATACCCCGTGGCATACATATCAATTTTCCTTCCTATATGACCACTGATTACAGTTCCAGCTCCAGCAGACAACAAAGGTTTCTAAGAGAACGTACACTCCACCAAATGTATATATCTCTGTGGCTTAAACCTTGTATGGCACATGTGTAGGTAAATACCCATCCATCTCGTAATCTTCTCCTTTAGTTAATATATAGGTAAAAGGTTCTTAACAAAGACAAAATCTCTGCCTAATAAACAGTAAGATCCCCAAACAGTGCAAGTATACCACGGTAGACCTTGAGCAATGAAAAATTGTGCAAAAATGCAAGCCCGGAATCCATCAGGTCTTAAAAGACCTTCGAAAAAAGTAAGCTCTCAATAATAGCAACGGAAGTAAGAAAGGAATTCATACCACAGACAAAGATCATTGGCATTGGAGAGAAGAACAGTAAGCTTATCCAATGCAAGATGTGTCCTTCCGGTTCTCTACATACAGAGACATGAGATAAGGATGGAATATTTTTCCATTAACATGAAAGAAAAGTAAATCAAGTACACACCAGAGAACACCAGCCACTACGCGGAAGTTTTGAACTGTTTACGAAGTTGCAGTATGAGCAAACATCTTCTAGTGACGTTCCCATGCACTGCAAGTGCAACCTGCGTACAGAAAATTAACTAGGTAGGTAATAATCCAATATTTAAAAATTCAGTAAGGCAGCATTCCTTTTGGACTCTTGAGTATTCATAAATAAATCAGTATCAGCAACTTCAAACAAAATTATAAAAGCATGAGATGGAATTGACTGATAATTGCTAAAAGGGTATGCAGCCATTTCCCCAAGTTTCAGCATAGCTAAACCTGACCTTAGGGGAACCTGGAAAATTTACCTATCTTTGCAAATTGAACAAGTGAAAAGACTATCATCCTCATTAGCACGATTGCAGCATATGCATAAATTTCTTGATTCTCCATTGTTACAACCATTGTACACCGCAATAGATCTCTCAAGATTGTTTCTCAACTGTGCAACACATTAGAAGATTCCTTCATATTGATCTGAAAAGAATAAGCTACAAAAGGTAATTTCATTAAACCAATCTATATCTACGAACCTCTTTGAGAGCAGTAAGCAGCGGATTTTCTTCTGCAGGTGGAGGGTTAATTATGTCGGCACACTGCTGGTTCCACTTTTTAACCTTCTCATGTTCAAAAAGAACCTTATCTAATTCCACACAACTGAATGCAGAACTTCCATTTTCCTGAATGTTGCAATTGCAAATTTAGTAAAATATAACCAATGAAGTAATGAGACTTCGAATATGTGGATGACAATCCTGATGATATAATTCAACGAGTTCTGATTAGTTATCTAATCAATCTTCCCATTGTAGCCGGGAACGATGTGCAATTTTCACATAGCAGTTTCTTCCTCCATGATTAAACAAAAACTCTTCCACAAGAGATCTGCTGGGTCTAAAAAGTTGTTGAAAAATAGAAGATCTATTGAAGAAATGGGACATTTAGGGAAAGAGAAAAATACACCACAGCACAACAGACAACATATATACCATAATCCTATAACTCCTCTCTTACCAGCAGCTGCGAACTTTCGAGTACAGAGTTTTCAGGTACATCATCCAAACTTAACTCCTTTCGAGATACTCTCTGACTTAAATCGCAAAAGAATCCAAATACACATTTATCATGTAAGAACGCATCAAGCTTTGTTTCAATTCTTGATTTTCAAGAAATGTAGCATCATAGGAATGTTCATAATCCTAATCCTGCAAGGTACTTAGCCTTTCATTGGACATGCAAGAGGATCTAAATGAAACATATAATTTGATATACTTATGTTAAGTGGAATGGTAAGGGCCCTATATTCACCAGAAGATAAGAATGTTTGCCAGGTTTTCCCAAGAAAGTAATGCATTTACTCGTAGTAGAGCATATAAAGAATGTTAAAAGATATTAATCCAAAACTTGATAAGGCTCATGAGAATATTCTTAAAATTTTTGTTTATTAAGAAAACAACTCTTAATAAATAGCTTAAGAAAAATGATGACTATTGAGGGAGAGGATCCTGATCTATCAACATAGAACTAGTGTAAACTACAGTAACAAGTAACATGCATAAAGTATATAAGGTCTATAATAGTACAAGTTTGTCTTTGATAAGCCTCAGTACACTGCTTCAAATCTCATGCAAGTATTCTTTGAACGTGCAAGTAGTAAGTCCAGAAACCCTCAGCTTCTGTATTAGTTTATGTATCCAGATCACAGAAACGAAATACTGATTATGTTTATGGCGCAATCGCTGAGGATCAAACCAATGTGGCTACAAAGGTATTATGGAATGTTGAGCACTTTTGTTTCAACAAGACCACAAAGGGAGAGTGTAAGCTCTCACAAAAATTGAGTTTTCACATTGTTGAAGAAGTCAAAACAGAAAAACAAAACTCAGAAGAAATGAATAATTAAACAAAGCCAGCAGCACTGAATTCGAGCATAAAAACCAAAAGGACACAAAGACGCAGAGCAAAATCTGCAGTATTAACCTATTGCATGGCAGTAGTAAACACAGTCTACCCAGATTAAGAACGACTGCTGTAGCAAGTGGAAAGGAGCAAAACCAAAGTGTGATTTGTGAGGGCATCAAAATCAACAAGTTCCTCTAGTTTCAACCAAACTCCATATTTAAAATTAAAATCAAAAGGTCTTTCAACAGTCTTTTACTATAGCATTCTACCTTGAATCAAGGAAATTTCTAGTCCGAGCTTCGTTCAGTCAAAGTGCCAAACCTAATCAATCATATGATGAGGTGTATCACATAATTGCCATGTTATTGGTCATTCTCCATGGAAAATACATCATAATGTGATTAAAACTAGTTCGACCAAATAAAGTAAGGATTAAACCACTGCCATTTCAAGACCACTGTCGAATATAGTCTGGAAATCACCAAATATCGCTCTAGAAAGGAAAAGAAAAGAATGCAACAGAAGAGTCTAGTCTGATTGAGTGGGACCCAATAGCAATGAACATGCAACCTATACGCGTGGTGTCATGATGCTCATCTTCTCAAAATCTATTCATACAGATGTTCAGTCATATCAAATTTTTTCAAATCGGGTTTTGCCAGATATACCATAAATATTAGCTGGACAGGATTCAATGAACCATAACTGGTCGGTATTCAGGAAAAGGTATTATCTGAGAATACTTTAAGATGAAGATGCTCTTAACGAATTAATTCTGTTCACTGTAGCCCAAGGAATATTTCCAATGAGGGATATAAAACTCAAAAAGATTTTTCACAGAAAAGGCCCGAGCAGCTGCTAAACAAGTTAGCCCACAAGCAAACTCCATGCGCATGCAAAGTAGACCTCAGTGATGCAGCCAAAAAGCAAAAGCAAATAAAAGAACATCTTACTTTCAGTTGCAGCAATTTATTCCATGAACGGTCATCAGAGTTGAGTCGGAAAAACAGATGCGCTTGCTCCAGCCACAAACTATAAAGAGATTGAAAATGTTACTACATTAGTGTCGGATGTCAGTAGAAATAAAAATATCATCTGAGGAATAATAGCAAACACAATCAGGAGCCAGAACATACAGCAACAGTTCAGAAGGGAAAAGAAAAGGAAAATGGTATAAATGCCAACAGTCAATGACAACGTCTCATGTCTCACGGAACCAAATTACAGAATACAACCAACGAATACTGAAGTAACCGATCATACCAAGAGATTCGTAACACAAGATATACAGAATGATTCATGAAATTCAGAATAATTCCAATAGTGAAAACAAAACAATGTGGTATCGGAGTGAAGGTCTATCTGACTGAGGTGATTCAAAGGATATTACACGGTGTAGACTAATTTTTCATTTCAGCTAGATGAAAATACATGTAAAGACACAAAAAGGTGTTAAATAAAGTAGTAACGTCCACAGCATCAAAGAAGGTGGTCTAAATTCCAAATGAAACACCTTGTCTTTCTTTGAGGTTCACAACCTCTAAGTAGCATTAGTAAAGGTAAAATGACTACCGAAATACTTTTTAATGCTATCTTAATCAAAAGAAGTCAAGTCAGATTAGCAGTCGATCCAAGACAATAATTGACACACGATTTTCCCCACTTGATATCTTAAAGCTCTCTGTGCTTTTTACTTCAAAATCTTCTGTATTGAACTTTTATCATGAAAGCAATTCTATGACCATTTAGTGTAAAGAAGTGCATCTACATAAGATCATGGCACCTACATATGCTATAGATACATCCGATGATCAGTTTAATTTAAAGGGTGAAACAAGAATACCATACATGCCGGAGCAAGGGGATAAGGCTTACTTGTGATTCTGAACTGCATCCTGAAGTCGAGTGAGAACCACAGGGAATGGGATACAATTTGTCTGCAACTTCAAAATGTTAGATGGATTTCCATCGTTACAGACAAAACACAATGAAAAGGCCCTAAAGAAAAAGGACAGTATACAGGATACAATAATAGAGACCTTAGATAGGACAAGAAGTTCCTCGACCCGGCTGACTTCAAATCTTCCACGATTATCAAGATGAAGAATCTCAAGGGAATTTTTCAGCCAACCTAAGCCATCAACCAATGTAGTCCACAGAGAACAGGATTTATATAATACTGGAAGGCTGGCAACACCATCCAGCATCATCTCAACTTCCTAAAATACATGAGGAGAACTGGTATGTAACAAGATCCTCCATGCATAGAAATAAATTAAACTAATACTCGAATAGGTACATGGTTCAAGAAATTATCTTATTAATTCTCAAAATTATTCAATATTCTTAGTGGGAGTTCAATACAGCATGACCGCAAGAAACAACAAAAGCATCATAAATCCGTAACCATGCGTTGCTTCAGTAACTGGAAAAGGAAAGAGGATACCTTGCAAGAAGGAAGAATAGCTGAAAATTTAAGGGCCTTAATGCACCACTTGAGCATGCAACAAGCATCTTGAAGTTTTGAAATCACGTTGAACTCAAGACCAAATGGAATACCAGCTTCCAAGGCAGTCTCCATAGAACAAACTTGACATTCAAGTTTTGGTAAAATACAGCTTGTAATATCCTTACCACGAATGTCAATATTCCACAACTGGTCAGCATTCTGTAGTAAAGAGCTGGCGTCCTGCTCCCACTCTAAACCTTTCTTCAAGAGATTCTCAAGCTGCAAACATTCTTCAAAATATACCTTCAGGTCCTTCGATTCCAACACTACCTCCTGCATGATTTACATAATCATTCAGCATTTTTCAAGAATTTGATAATGACCATCTGCAAAGATAATACCTATATCAAAAATAGCCTACCTTCAAAACATCAACTTGGAGACAAGGATCTGAAGCTGATATGATTGATGAATCCTGTAATAGGAATTGTTTAGACTTTACCAACCAAGCCTTAGCAGTTGATATTGCAAGTTTGACATCATGAAGAGATGGTAGAATCACGCCAATGTGCTCTGAATCCCTGAAGGTTTTGCATTCAAATATCAAATACCAAATATATCAAAGCAACAATAAGAGGGAAAAAATTTTAAATGAAACCTCAAAGCATCCTCAAAGTCTGACATACGAGCCCTAGTAGCAAGGACATGTTTTGCTCTATCTTCCCAGCACACGGCAACAGCAAGCCTTTGGGAGATATCGCTGAAAAGCTTCTCTTTCTCAATCTGTAGTCTGACAAGTACACAGCTTAAACTTCAATTTTGATCTCATCCTATCTAACCACGATAAAAATAAAGCTAAGAGAAACATTTTTATGTGAAGACACACAGAAGAGAAGCATACATGGCTGCCTCTGATATCAGTTGATGAATGAAGTCCATGGATATTTCAGTGCGAAGTGCCTGCATGGCAAGATTTTAATCTCAGACTTAAAGATGTATCAGTACTACTAAAATAACTGACACAGTAGCAATCACATCTTCATTCAAAACTGAAAAGAAATAGCAATTTTTTATGTACTATGTAAATAAAGGATGCCAATTACAAATCAGACCAAAAACGTGAATATGTATTCCTCGTATTGGAAGTTAAAGAAATCAATGCACATGGAAAATCAAAATATAGAAGGGTAAGACCATAATTGCAGATAAATATCAACACAACAGTCATCAAGTTACCTCATTCGCTTTAACACGGCAGCACGCCTTCTTAAGCTCAAGCTCAACACGAGGCAACTCGTCAACTGTGTTAAAAGGGGAAAAGAAAAAATAATCATAGAGAGATGCAAAGCTAACAAGATTCTGGTATTTACTGTTCACAGCTGTACCTTGAATGTGAAGCAACAAACCATCTCTCTGGATGCAAGTCAACTCATTAACTACATTTTCTTGATCCTCCCGTTCATGAACATTCATGAGAACTAGATCAACACGTGATTTCCATGATATGGTATCAGAACGATATTTCTTTAGAAGTTCTAGCTCTCGAATACTAACAGTAAGATCCTCCCATTCACAAAGAAACAGTTCCACATCCTGCCCAAATAATGGAAGAGGTATGAGTTAAAGATTCACATATATAAGCCCTTGAAAAGATAAAAAGCATCCGCAAATACAACCTTTAAGCACATAGAATCTTTTAAAATCTCATCACATCGAGACCGACAAGAATTGACTTGCCGAACTAAATCTGTGAGCAGATCTACTTCTGGAAGATGAAGTTGTAGCTCCGAAATCTGGAATTTATAAACAATGTCAATTATAAACTTCATATCAGAGAACTACAGGAGGGATGCTGTAAGAGAAATGAAAAGGGCAGGGGCCGGAGCAATTATATTACCTCTGACTCCAGCTTGTAGAGCTTATCTGCCTCAACTGAGCAAGGAGCTTTCAGTGAAATGCATTTTCTCGCATCGTCAACCCAAACCTAACGCATTCAGAGATGGTAAAGCTTAGAATATGCTTTTTGAGGAAAAATGCTATGGAGTAGTCTTAATACACCAAACATATAGAAGATACAAATGCCAGCCCAGAAATTAAAGATCCTGAACTTCAAAAAACCATAATAGATCAAAGAAACCAAAAGGCCCAATTCAAGTTCCCTATTCAGTCTAAGAAGGCGTGTAAGTTTCCTAAAGTAAGACAAATCCATACTGTGTCAAAATAAATCATAATCTGAAAACAATAAGAATAACTACAAATAGATTTATAGAAAACAGAGCAAAACAAAGGGGTTTAAATCTTTGAAAGCTGCCTACATGAAAAAATTAATTGATATACCCGAAGTGCTGAAATCTTGAGCTTTAGTTTCTCAGCTTCCTCTATGTGGATTGGTGAATCAATGGCCTTGGAATATAGAAACTCCAAATCAGCTAGCTGCAAGAATGCGGTGAAGTGAAAAAATAGGTATACAAAGTCAATCTCCAGTAATCAATGGGTATAAAATAGGCACAGAATATAGTATGATTGATAGAAGACAGAAAGATCCCCTTAAATGGAAAATAGCAACAACCGTGATATCTATGTACGAACCATACTACTTGTGAAACTTTCCAGGAAAGAACAATTTGATTAACAAAGTGATTTTTCTATTCATTTGAAGGATAATAGCTTTCTTACAGAAAATTCTGAACATAATGTCAGGGTGGAATTAATTTCCTGAATCAGCTTACTGGCTGCTTCTTGGTATTCCTACAGATAAAATACCATAATGAGTTCAGCTCCACCACAAAATAGATGGAAAGAGAGGAAAAATAACTAGGTCACTGAAAGAATCCAACCTTTAACTGAAGGTGGCAGGGTTCGTTGCAAGGAGCAGCATTTACTTTTAGCAACTCATTAACATGATTCATCTGTACTCTCTCTTTTGCACTACGATTTTTGGGCCATAACTTCACCTTAGAAAGGCAATCTCTCACAGCTTCTGCCCAGTTTTGTGCTTGAGTAAGGTTATTGTTCATTTCACGCACCTGAAGAATAGATAAAAAGAAACATCATCAACTATATTAACAGCTAGGGGACAGATAGAAACCAAAGGACTAAAACTTACAACATCCATCTCCGGACCAGCCCAAAGAAATTCTTCAGCTTCCTCTATTGCTTTGACATAAGCATGCCTAGAGTACGGATGCTCAAGAATCTTACATGACTTCAGAATCCACTCTTCAGCAAGTCGTGCATGTGTAACATGACCACCTTTAACCTTAACATGAAGGAAGACAAGGACTAGAGCATCAGAATATCACACTGTGACATATTGCAAAGGTTTCCTAGGTTTAAAGGCAAAAAGACCTCGGGGGAAAAAATGCAGATAATAAAAGCTTCTTCAGCAATATATAGTTATGCTATAAGTACCACAAGCATTTGTGGTTTAAGGGCAAGGCAAAGGTTCAACTCAAACATGATGTGTGATTTTGTCTTATAACAAAATTAGTTACATTCACAGAGAGCAAGTGAACATGAATAGCATAAAATAGCTTGCATTCTGTGAGCTATTTGACAAGCAACAATGTCATAAGTTAATTGCATTTTATGGGCTCTTTCTGGCAAAAATACAGAAGAATCGATCACTTTCTACATCACAGATACTAAATTGGCGAACTCTTATACCAAGAACTCAAGCCATTACAAATGCTATCTCTAATCAAAGGGATAATTCATATTACAAAGTTAGATAATATCAAGGGAAATGAGAATATTCTTCAAATCATTGGAAAAAGATGAATAATAAAACTGAATCAGAGAAGAAGAAAGATGGTTTGGAATATGCTGCAATATAAACCCCAAGTAGACTTAGAGGTATATGAAAAAACGGGTATAAAGTGCTAATGATTTTAAACAATAATATGCTGCTGTGTAGGAAGCAGTATAAAGAACTAAAGGTACAAGCAAATAAATTCAAGAAAAGAAAAGAGAAGTTCTGTTTGATCTACTAAGAAATATCCTCAACCTTTTTAGCTAGTGCTACTGCTTTTTCTGAGCAAGTATCCTTTTGTGAATCATCAGCTGCTTCCGTCGACTCACATTTATCAACCTTAAGCAGCAAATAACTCATTTCTGCCAGAGTATGACGGTAAAGAAGACGACGTTTTTTTGGCTTGCATTCGCAAAGGTGCTCCCAGTGCTGCAAGAGCCAAGAAAGGAGAGTGAATTTCAGTTCTTATTTTTTACATGAATTCTTTCGCATTCCAAATTTCAATGAGAAGTTGAATAACTTAATAAGAAAGTTGGCCAAATTTGCAATTATTAGATCATTCAAAGCCATGACGGAGGGAGACTTAAGGGTTCCCCCCAACCTGCCCATCAGTCAGGGTCGAACTGGAGGTTAGACCACTACATACAAAATACAAGTATATTGAACTAATACTGGAATAGAGATGCAACTTGTCATACAATGGGCTACTCACCTCAGGACAAACATATGCAGATGGCCTGCAGTTGCAAGAGACAGCAGAGAGATATAACAATTGTTGGCAAATGACGCACATTGGATCCTTCAAAGACATAAGCGTACTAATCAACAGCAGTTATAATCTCACAAAATGGGTTTCAGAATTGCATGTCGGACAAAAATAATAATAACAATAAACTGCCTGTCATACAAACCTCTTCAGTACCAACAAGCTCAGGCTTCGCTCGCGGGGTCATTGGAGAAGATCTAATGATGCCATTTCTCCACAGTCGCTCCCGCCAAGTTTTCTCATGGCTGTATATTCTAAGCAACTCGGTTTTTAAGTAACTGGATGCTCTGGTATCAAATTCACTCTGCAATAACAACTAGCTATCAATTAAAAGCAGGATATAAATAAGCAAGCATATATTTACGAATATGGGCATGGCAACACATATATGAGTTGTGTTCATGTACACGAGAAACGCTTGTGCATGTCACAAAAGTGTATATGGATGTGTTAAGTGTCCACAAATGCAAAGTACAATTGCAGCATTAAGCACATTTAATGCCCAAGCAGTTCTAAGACCATCCGGCCCCCAATCAAAGTACAACACAAAAAAACAGCATATGTATCAAAGTGGCCCTCCTTTTACAGGCAAATATTGAAAACCCATTATGCGTTCATGTTGAAAATAGCAACTTGATCAAACTCTATATGTGCTTAAATAATCTTTGAACTTGTAAATATAAACCATAAACCATTTGCTCATTTTTTTGTATAATCTATAAATTTTCTTTAAATTAAGTCAGCCAATTATTTGGATTGGGATACAGAAAAAAAAATGTGTTCCTAAAATTTAAGTAAAACAATGTGGTCAGTTAGAATCGAGTAACAAGAATGGGGAATATTTAGCGAGAGCAGAGAGAATGAAAGTCGAATAGAAAAATAACCGAGTGAAAAAGACAAGGAATTTGGTTACAAACAGAAGAAACTGTGAGTAGGACAGAAGAAAGAAAATAGGGGATGATATTTGTAAAATAGGGGACGAGTTAAAAAGCCACCTTACGATATTTGTAATTTAATTGGGTGTTAGTTATGGATGTATCAACATGCCAAATACCAAACTTAAGAAGACAAAAAAACAGTAACAGCAAAAAGCCTCCAGCTCCTTCACTGATCAATATCAATTAGAAAAGCAAATTGTTGTAATTTTTGAAATTTTTTCTTCGAAACCACAAAACCTAGTAAATTTTCATAATTTGTCTAGATATGTTGTCATTTTCATCCATTAAAAAATAGTTAATTACTTGAAAAGTCTGTTTTAAATTGTCAAGTTGCAAATGGTTATTTACCAAGATCTGATTATGAGTTATTAAATGGAGTATTTCCAATCAGACATTGTTGTAATTTTCATTATTTGACAATCCCGATTTCCCATGCCTTGCTTTTCTAGATTATTATGCCCTACTACACAAATCACATAAAGAAATATGTCAATTTAAGCATCTGCGGCCTATAGGTGGAAGATCAAAAAGGAATTCAAACACAAATGTGGGATATGTAGAGCCACAGTACAGCTTCAACAACAATAGGATACAGCTCACATCAGATCAATCACATATCAATCAAAAAGTGACAACACAGAAGATGGTAATAGTTAAGAAGAGCTAAAAACTCCAAATCTCACTGTCATACAAAAAATTGGGCAGGCTGCAAGCATAAGTAATATATACAGAGGAACATCTCTTGTTTTCTCTGTCTGCAAGCATAAGTAATATATACAGAGGAACATCTCTTGTTTTCTCTGTCAACGTAGTCTCTACAGCTAGTTTTGCTTTTTATGGGGAACAATTCTTAGACACATTCAGTAGAACAGTGAAAACAAGATCACAGCTTAATGAACCACTAACCATAATGAATCAGCTGTGAGGTTAAACATTTCAAACCTATTTGACTTCCTCACTAGATAATAAATCTTGATGAGTCCCATTGAATAAAGTATTAAAGTTTCAACAAAAAATAGAAAGATCCCAGAGCACAATGAGGAACTAAAGGTCAACTAGAAATGGCGGCATAATGAAGGTAAGAAAACTGGCACGGAACAGGCCCGGCAGAAAACACTAAAAGCTGAAAAAAATATATATTCCACACATAAGATCATAATAATAATTCATACTCATCTATGAATAGTAGAACTTTAACTTTTAAATTCAACATCAAGCAACAAGTAAAACAAGTTCTCTAAATAATTGTGACGGTTTTATCATCACCAAATAGATTATCACATCTACTGCTGATGCATTGTTCTCCAACCAAGAAGCTAACACAGGTAGAAAGAAATTAAAAGCAAATAAAGACGTTGCAAGGTCAGGGGCGAAAAACTGAACCTTCGACACCACGCACAACAGTTCCTCGTGAGATAAAACAGGCACTCTATGGTAATGCCTGTAAAGCTCAGCTCCAAAACCACCATGAGGAAGCCAGTCAGCAGGGGCAAAATTAACAGCTTCAGCACAATTCAAGCCTGCCATCACAAAAATGAAACACAACTCCAACTGTAAATGCATCGGAAAGAAAATGATTCATCATGATTATTAGCCACCAAACAACAAACTATACCCAGCCGATTAGGGGTGTTCAATCGGTAAAAAACCGACATTTCGGTTTTTCGGTTTCGGTTAACCGAAAATTCGGTTAGCAAAAATGCTAACCGTTTACCGAACCGAAAGGGTTCGGTTTCGGTTCGGTAAAAACCGATTTTTTTCGGTTCGGTTTCGGTTAAAAACCGAAACACCGAAATTCCAAAAAAAAAAAAAAAAAAAAATCCAAATCTAGTTAGGCATTTAATCGAACACATGGTGATCATGTTAATTAAGAACCAAAACCATAACATCACTCAAAATCCCAACCTATGAAGAGAATAAGTAAACAAAATCCATCCAACTCTTCTTCCTTCTGTGCATAATTAAAGGAAAAAGAACCAAGAGTTTCCGAACCTCTAAAGAGAAATAAGAAATAAATCCAAGTCTTCTTTCTGTGCATAATTAAAGGAAAAAGAACCGAGAGTTTCCGATCTAACTATTGGCTGCTCGTGGAGGCAATAGCACTTGACGATGGCGTCGATTGGTGGAGGCCAATGGGTGGGCTGGGTGCGCAGAGCAACGGAGCCGGCGCCGGCAGCCTCGCAGGGCAGTGGCGGAGACGAGACGATAAAGGGGGCTGCCTAATTTTCAAACTAAAATCACAGAATTATTTTCCTAAATCAGCAAAGGTGAGAAATCAAACACTAAAAGCCTAAAATCGTGAAACTAAAACCTATAAACGTTATGTTATACTTGAGGGCAAACATATAAGCGTTATACTTAAAGGCAGCAATTTTCGGTTTCGGTAAAAACCGAATAACCGATCGGTTTTTACCGAAACCGAACCGAAACCGAAGTTCCAAAATAATACTAACCGAAACCGAAACCGAACCATTTCGGTTCGGTTCGGTTAGCTTCGGTTCGGTTCGGTTTCGGTTCGGTTCGGTTCGGTTCGGGTTTTTTTGTTCACCCCTACAGCCGATAGAGGGCAACCAGAAAAACTTATCTTGTTGCTTACCGAAGTTGAAGCCTCCATGATAAGATCGCGGAAAAGTGATGACAAAATTCCCAGGCTCCTGCCATGATAAATACAAGTAAGCAAGCACTGTACATACATGATAGAGATATGACAATACAAGCACTAACCAATTAATACACAAATTGTGCCACTTCAAAATTTTGTTTCTGCAACAACCAAAAACTCCTAAGAACTTAAAAAATGAATAGAGTTTGGAGAAAAAATAGCCATCAAAACAGGTGATCTCCAAGCACAGCTATAAGATATATAATTTTGGGCCATCTGATGAGCCGAGTTGATAAACTCAGTTCGATATGCAATTCAGGATAGATTAACTTAGCAAACCTTGAACCAATATGTCAACCCATTTCAAATTAATATCAGTAATAAGCATTTACTGTGCAAACAATATAAAGAATCCAGCTGCCTAAACTCAGGCCCGGATATAGCTAGCTAAATCTCATCTAAGAACGTTGAAGAATATCATTCTACTATATCTCCATATGAGATAAAGCACCTTTTACTGATTTCAAGAAACAGTAAAGCATACCTGAATAATGCTGTAAACTGGGACTCCTTTTTCTTGCAAAACAGAGGGATTCAGCATTGTGACTAGCTGAAACAATAGATCTGGTTGTGCTTCAAACAAATCAGGAAGACTACTTCGCATTACCTACACAAAAGGAAATCTCTCAACCAAGGAACTGGAGCAAAATCCAAGCATTTGCACTTGCGTTCATCATAATTATACCACAGTGCACTCAAACATATGAAAAAAATAGTAATAGTGATGATAATGTAATGCAGAAAAAAGATATACAAAGGCCAAACCAGTTTTTAAACACCCGAGGAGAAGGGAAACAGAAGAGCTCATTTATGAATGTAAAGGGCAGAAGAAATTTTGGCTTGCAAAACAAATGATTAGAAACTAAATAATGCAATGAGTAATGAGATAACCCTATGCATGACGGTATCTATGGATAAGAAAAAAAAGGGAATAAGATATTTGGCCCCAGCCCCCAAAAAATAAAAACCCTGTACTGATTTCCATGGATATCCACAATATAATCTCGCACAAAATACACTGCCAGAATTTGTTTACTGCCTCTCAATTTTTTCCTTAGTTTCAATTTCAACTAAATTTTAAACATTGGCACTCATCTTAACTTGGCTACATAAACATGTCCGCTCACTACACAAAAAGGGTTGGTAATAAACAAAGCAGATATACCTTTTCAAAAGCGAGAGCTTCATTACCAGGGACACTATACCAACACTTTGGCTCTCCCCTGAAAGCATAGGAAGAATAGTAAGACTAGCTATAATAGTAAAACATTTTAAACTTATGAATCCAGCACCTGGCAGGACATGTGTGAGGACAGTAACATATAAAACCCATGGAGAGAGGTATACTCAAAGGTACTTTAAAATGATAATCAGTTAATGTTTAAAGAAGACGGATAAAAGTTACGTTGATGCAATAAGCAGAAGTTATTCGATCCCTGTAAAGCAGAACAAATCAAGTATTTACTGAAGAGGTAAGGAAATTGGAATGCAGGTTGCAAATTCATTAAACTTTCCCCAGTATGCAAGCATATGAAGTTTCTTTGAAGCCGACAAGAACTACTGCTGGATAAGAGATTCATAGCTATAGCTGGTTTCAAGCTGAAGATTAAGATTATAAATCAAAAACCAACAATAATTAGGCAAAGTGGAGAAGTTATCTAATTTTAATGGGAGAAACCTGCAGACTACAAGGTTACCACTTGCCACAAAAGTACATCTTCAAACAATAAGTGAACTATGGCACAAAAGCAACAGCCAAATTTCATGTGGTAAATAAAAATCATAAAATCAACAGCAGTTTGGTGGAGGATGGTATTAGAACTAGTTGTAATACTTATATGTATAATGTATTACAATTGACACCCTTCTCATATTAAATTTAAGAGGGATGGAAAACGGTTCCATGGCCCAACGAAGTAAATGCCCAGGAAAAGGAAACTAACCAGATGAAAGAAAACATGGTATACACAAACCACGCCATATCGAAAGTGACTCCAGATGCTCTCTGAAGCATCCGAAATCACCCATCTAATATTATGTTTGAATGCTTATAAAACTTCAAACCAACTTTTCACATCATCAACCTGTTATAGTAAGGAACACATCAGAACTACCTAATGGGGTTTTTTTTTAATAAGGGGATTGTTGCTGGTTATCTATAGTTAGCTAAAATGAGACACAAACACGTCAACCTTCTCTCCTCAATTATATTTTCTACATATCTTCTACTTAAACCAGCAATTTGCAAATGATAAGCTACGTCGGCGCTTATCAAGAAGTTCCTCAACAACATAGGCAGCTATAAGATCAAAATCATATTTAGTTCTGGACAACTCAATATCAAAGTTATTCCATGACCTACTCCATAGTAAAAAACTCTTCTTGGGAAGAGTTAGAGATAGTAATGTAAGTATTAAAAGAAGGACATTCACCAACGACATACGATGTGGTACCACGGTATCCTACACCTACGCATAATAATGCATGACATACAGAGTGATAGGACATCGCTTGAGGCTCACATTAAGAATCTTTTATACATGATTTTGACCTCAGAAGATATATTCTGCCGTTCATTCCCTTAATTGAGCAGCTTTACATTTGTTCTAGTTCTATGGGCATTTCTTTCCCCTAGTTGTAATGATACAGGGAGTTCTAAAAGTCAATCGAATTTTTTTATTGCCAACTGAGTGAATTAACTCACTTTAATACTCTGTAGGGAAACGGAATTAACTGTGCTTTCCTCCTTTCAATAAACTTAAGATTGAACATCGAAGAATAAAAACCAATACAGTAACTAAACACTATCAGCTAATAAATATTAAGATTGAATAAATTACATACCAATGGTGATAATTCATTGAATAAAGGCAATGGTCTTCAAAGTGCCAGCAGAAAGAAGAAAATAGCATCCCTATATAAAGCCAAGGCACCATAACTCCAGCAATGTTCTGGTGCACAGTTCGAAGAATTGAACCTTGTAATCTAGGTAAGTTATTGAGGTTCCACGGGCTATTGCAATAGTCATTCCAAACATCAACTTCCACAGATCCAGGCCTTTGATCAGTTTGACGAGGAAACCCACTCCCATAAACAGAAGTATCCAAGTCACTGCCATACATAACTTCCACCTCACCAACTGAACCCTCTACAATTTCCCAGAACTTCTTTTCAAGTTGCACCCAAGAAGTAGCTCCAGACCCAAACCATTTCTTCTTGATCCGTTCAGCCACACGCCTGAAAGCTTCAAGCGAAAACTCCTTACCTGGCACAAAACCAAAGCTGTCCTTCTCCGAATTCAAGCACTCTAAGCAATACCAGTTTCCTGAAGGAATCCTCTTCAATGGTGGTGACAAGCAATATATGTGCCAACCCTTGTTACATCTATCACACAACAACATGACTTCGGCATGCAACCCACTTTTACACTGTTCGCATATTTGATCAAGTTCTTCTTCCTCCAGTTTAGCTACTTCAACCACCTCACCCTTTTTGTTCTTCCGTCTTCTCTTAGCACTTGAAACCTCAACATCTGCCTCACATTTCTTCAAACAACTCATACCACGCTTCTTACCTTGATTCTTTTCTTTATTCAACTGACAATAATACTCTTCATAGTCAAGCAAATGCTCCAGATACAACTGAGACAATACATGCTTTGAACACTCAGAAATCTTCCCTCCTGGCCGAACAAACCTAAAAACATTCCCCCACTTCTTCAACTTAACAACATTGTCAAACCCTCCAAATCTCTTCACTGAATTAAACAACTTACACAAATCCAAATCCTCTCCCTCAAACACAACCCTCTTCTTTCCCTTCTTGCCACAATGTTTCTCCAAGAATTGGTCGTACTCTAATCTAAAAGTCTTCGGATCACAAGGCGCACACCTTGCCTGCAATTGGTGGATGGCCTGCGATTTCGTAGGAAACTTAAAGGAGTCCTTATCCAATGCAAAAGGGGGTTTCCAACTTGCTGGTGGGACAATTTTACAAATACCAAATGGCTCAGCCTCTGGCCTGATCTTATATATATACTCTAGAGGATCCTTAAATTCCTCCTCGTTCGGATAAAATACCGGCCCTGGCGGCACATTTGACGACCCACAACCTCCTGATAACCCACCACTTGAACCCCCACCCAAAACCCCCTTCTCAACTTTCCTTGTCCTCCCTCCTCTCCCCATCATTTCCTCTCAACTACACCATCACAGGCCAATAAAAAAATCAATAAAGCAGCAAAACCCAACTACAAAAACAAAGAATTTCACAAAAAAAAACAAAACTTGCATTAACAAATACCCTATAACACACATCTTCAACTAAAATAACACAGCAAAGGATCAAAAGAATTCAAGAACATGAAATACCGCAAAGTACAGGGCTTGAAGCTGAAGTGTTCCTTAACTGAGAAGAATCCCCGTACTCCTCCCCAATCTCTCCCTCAGTCGGTACAGTAAAAGTGTATCTATATGCGCGACTTAAAAGTAGTTGGAAGTCAGAAAAAGAGAAAAAGAGGTTGTCGTTATGGATTTCCTATGTTTACTGTTTAGGTTAAAAACCGGTCCTAATTTTCTAGGTCTGGGATTGGGGAAATTTACGAGACTGGGTATTCTGTTTGCCTTAGATTGGGGGTGGACTTCTCGCTTCTCTACTGTTAGATAGCCTGCGGTTCCTGCATATATTAGTTGTACATTGGAAGTCAAAGTATGGAAAATTTAGAATCTAGATAATATTTCAAATGTACGACACTAGATAACGTGACGCAAGTACTAGATATTTCTCATCTGAGGTGGTGACACGAATGCACGCAAAGGCTGCAAGGATTAATCCAACGGCTGATAGTTAGCAGTGAGCTCACGCGCGTCTATCGAAATGAGATTAACGATGCTGATTTGTCAGCGATGGAGACATCGACGGTGGTGATCGACTCAATCTGATTTGCTATGTTACCCTTTTAATTTAAGGGTAACTGCATACGCCCCCTCGGTCTTTGGGGTTTTTGCATTTTCGCCCTTATTTTTATAATTGTGATTAAATGGCTTTTTTTTTTTTTTTTTTTTTGCACAAAATTTTAGGTTGAGGGGATGGCGCCCAGTCCAAGGTAGGGAATGTCTTCAGGCTCAGTAAGCACCTATAGAAGTTCTTACATATACCTTACCCCATGGAGACAAGGGGGGGTTTGAACATGCGACCTTGTCAGGATCAAACCCTGTCATGCTCCACTTGGCCAACCCCATGGGATTATTAAATGGCATTCAGTGTGTGCACTCTATGGCATGCTTTACTTTAAAGCGAAAAAAGGGATTGAGTTGAATAAACCTCTTTTTATTTTTATTTTTTTTTCCATAACTCATTTTCATGGGTCGAATCGAGACGAATCACTTAGAGTGTAATGTAAATCTCTCCCTACCAATGGTAACTGTGTTGTCATGAACTCAAACTCGATATTTTTGGTTAAACGTTAATTAATTTTTTATTTTGATAGAATCAAAACACGATAATTTCCTGGAGTTTCGAGATTGTAGCACCCCAGACACGTGGAGGTGCCACACCCCCGCACTATAGGTCAATCCACATACGAAATGAAATATCCGTACATGAACCAACCTATAGCGAACGGGTGACAATGCAATACACGACAAGCTAGGTGGGATACTCGAACATGCGACATAATAAAGCGGAAGCATCAACCAATCACTATCACCTATTTCCACTTATCCAATCATGACATTTCTCATCTTCCAAATAATATATTCTAACTTACATATCAATACATTATCATCTCCTAAAATACATAACATATAACCGTAAACATGATTTTCTCGAACAATAAATAAACAATCAAATAAATGCACCGTGTTTGACTCAACTCTAATATCTGGACTCGACTCACTTCCCGCCTAGCACGCACCTGCAATAACCTGAAAGGTGGAGGTGTCAGTCTGTGAAGACCGAGTGAGGGGTTTAAATACATATTAGCGCAGATAACATGCAAGTCATATTCTTGGGTAAAGATTTATAAAAGATAAATATACAAGTTCAATAATAATATAGCTTCGCCCGAGAATACAACTATCAATATTAAATACTTGTTCTTTCATGAAATCGATGAACATGCTTGCTTGCTTGTTAATCATTATGTGATCATGCAATTCATTTATCGTGCAATCGTGCAATAGTGTAACCATATCACACGTTCATGGAATGGAGATCATGCAATCAATACATGGCTTGCTTGTAACACGATAGGGTTGTTCTTCCTGTGGTTGGACGGACAACCACTAGCTGTAAGACCAGCCCAGCACCCTCACTAAGGAGAACCTGCCCAGGAGAACACATGTACACGATAGGCCTTTGTTCTTCTTATGGTTGGATGGACAACCACCAGCCCGAAGACCAGTCCAGCGCCCTCACTAGGGAGGACCGGGCCAAGAGAACACACGAACACGATACGGTATTGTTCTTCCTGTGATTGGACGGACAATCACCAGCCCGAAGACCAGTCCAGCGCCCTCACTAGGGAGGACCTGGCCAGGAGAACACATGACTTGCTTTCATGACATGACATGCTTGATTTTGTGCACACTATCATGACCTACTTACTTGATTCATGAACAATAATATAACTTGAAATAATACGTGCTTTCATTAAATTATAACTATAAATACCTTTGGCCAAAAACCACGTAAAGGTTATACGGGTTCTATATAACTAGAAATTAAACCTCACCTGACAGGCGACACACGACTCATGATGGCGTGAACGTGATCATGCTTGACAATCTCCGCCCTGGAGAATAACTGGACAAGAAATGGGACAATGTACATGTATGAGACCATAATTCAATCATATTACTCCATATAATGACGCACGGCATGATCATACACGAGACATCGAGCAATACACAATGTAGCATGATAACATGTTGTTTCGACATATAATCAATCATATAATAGCAATTTGGGGTCAAATAAGCCATTGGAACGAGGGGCTAAAAAAGTAATTTTATGCAGAAAGTTTCTGCACTACCAGAGAGCTGGGAACGGCCGTTCCAGGTTTCAATTCAAAGTGGGAATGGCCGTTCCCGCTGTCGGGCTCCCCGAAGATGGGAACGGCCGTTCCCGTCTGTGAGACAAAGTGGGAACGGGCGTTCCCGTCCTCGCCGCCTGACACACATTTCAAATCAATGGGAACGGCCGTTCCCCAATTACAAAGGGAACGGGAAGGGTCGTTCCCGTTTTACAGAAGCTGCAGAAACAGAGCAGCAAAACCAGGGGAGGCACGAAATCAACACCAAATCCTCCCAAGCAATTATAAATCAAGTCCACAAGTTAGAATTCATGAAGGAATACATGTATACATGCTTGAGAAGCAATAATACTCAATATAAACACATAACTCAAGCTTTAATCATCATAATCACCAACTTGAGCTCATATATAAACTCATCATAATCACTCATAATTCTCAAGATTTGCACAAGAAATTCAAGCCTAAAGCTCAAATATTGCTTCC
Source organism: Lantana camara (assembly GCA_037501455.1). NCBI lineage: Eukaryota > Viridiplantae > Streptophyta > Magnoliopsida > Lamiales > Verbenaceae > Lantana > Lantana camara. Next base: position 90,859,631 of record CM074857.1, on the reverse strand, counting down.
AACATCATATAGACAAGCTTTTGCATCAAAATCATAACCCTAGCTTCACACATAAATTTCAAGAAATCATATATATACTCATCTCTACCTTGAATGAAAGAAGGAGAAGAAAAGATGGAGATGTGGTGAAGATGATGGCCTAAGACTTCCAATTCCTCAAAGATTTTAGCAAGAGATGATGAAATCTCCTTTCTTTCTTGGATGATAATGGTTCGGTGATGAAGGAGCAAGGAGAGATGATGATTTGATGAGGATGAAATAAATGGAAGTATGAAGAAGCTATACTGTGATATATTTTGGGGAAATATGTAATATTTGCCATTAAACCCTTTAAAGTTTGTAAGCTATACAATTAAGTATAAAAGGTTTGGAAAGAGATCAATTTAGTCCCTTAATATTTCATGCAATTTAGTCCCTCAATTGAAATGAATAAGCATTTAAGGACAATTTGGCAATTAACTCAAATTGGACAATTAATTCATGTAGCAATTAAATTCCATGCATACAAGAATTCTCGAAATAAATGGATTTTCATATACTTTCCACGTATTCATGTTGGAACACGATTTATAAAATTAATATAACACGTATAAATTAATTAAACGAAATTAATAGAATAAAATCCTAACGCTCGAAACCCACACGTGTCGAGCGTACCTGACTGTCTGAAAATTGGGGCGTTACAGAGATTCTAGGAAAAAAGAATAATTTAACTAACATCTACTGCGGCGTTTTTAAATAGGGATAAATATTTTTTGGCATTCGAACTATGCCCGTTTTTGTAATTTACCATCCAAACAATTTTTCATTGCAAACCGCCATCCAACCTATCCATTTGTGATAAACGCCATCTAAACCTTTTTTTTTTTTGTGGTTTTGGGGAAAAAAATTGACACGTGGCATTTTCCTAAAACATACACGTCGGACCAAACCACCTTCAGATGGCGTTTTGTCACAGATGCAAAGGTTGGATGGCGGTTTGCCATAAAAAATTGTTTGGATGGTAAATTGCAAAAACGAACATAGTTCGGATGCCAAAAAATCTTTTTCCCTTTTAAATAAGATGGAGGCATGAGTTGAGATGTTTTTATCATTTTGCTTTGTCTTTATTAAACTATTTATACACCCAAAACGATTACTTTAACGGAGAATTAATGATCAATCACTAAGAAGGCAAAACATTTATCCTAAACCCCCCAATCCAGAAAATAGCTATATTAGATCCCTGTTATCCTTTTTTTTTTTTTTTTTTTTTTTTTTTTTTTGTGTAAACCCCCCAAATCCTGTAAAAGTACCATAATGCCCTTAATAAAATGAAGAATGACACATATATCCATTGTCTTCTTCCTCGCATCTGATGTTTTTTTCTTGACAGTAAACTCATTGGCCCTGGCTCTTTTCCGGCGACTCTTTTCCGACAACCCTTTCCCGCTGACTAACAGAAAAATTAGCACCGGCGCTAGATTGTTGTACCTACAAAAACTGCTCGTCGACGTTCGAAACGCTATTTTTTAATTTCTCGATTTATATCTCTTTAACTAGACAAATAAACCTTTGAATAACTAACAAAATGAATATTTACACTACAAACTTAATAGATTGTCATACATTCTCGATGGGGCGCCTGAATTAAATAAAAAGTTATCTGCACTATTTCCCATGGTTTGACCGTCCAAAATTGCAGAGATGACAATGAAGTGTTGCGACGCTAGGTTTCCCAGACCATTCACTTTTATTAATATCTTGCCCTAGACACTGAAATCACCCCCATTTCATCACCTCCAGAAAGTCCTTCTTCTCGTTCTCTCTCATATCTCGAATCTTTGATAAACAAAGTCATGAATCACCCTGGTAATCCAACACCCATTAATGGCAAGACCGAAGCCTACATGGTTGAACGTCTTCGTATATGTGTCGCAGACAACCAAATCGATCGGTTAGAAGGCTTCGAGTCAACCCTGTTTCAAGTGTCGGTTGATTTATCAGTGCGATTCTAATCACAATACTGGCCCCTATATGTTATAGAAGCGGTGAAGAGATTGCGGATAGTATTTTACAGCTTCCGTAGATTTTTTGGGTGCCCTGGAGTTGAAATGTTAAAGATGGTATTCATGCCCGAATTGATACTATAAAATATTTTTGAATGAATAGCAGAGATGTAATTCGAATTCATACTCAATCCTTTTTTTTTTTAATTTTTGTTCATTATTTAATGTACAATTTTACATCGGACATTTGGATTCTGAGATCAGGGCGCGTGGATGTCCTTATTACGACGACCTTAGGTTTATCTTCAAAGTGCGGCAGACACATCTTTTGAAGGGCGAAGATGAGCACCTCTACGCGTACAACATTGATGATAGGGACTCGGACCCCGAGTCCTTTGAAATGATCCGGATGATGTTAATCAGTTTTCTCCCGCCCATTAAGTATCCATGAAATGTTTAAATATTACAGTTAGTTTGATTGTAGTGTATGTTACTGGTTCTATAATGAAATGTTTATTATTGGTTGGAATGAATTTCGTGCAAAGCACCATGAAATGTTTATTGTTGTTTGATTATAGTATATCCTACTGGTTCTATTTTTTGTTATATTATATATGACAGACTGACAGTTTGTTTCAATTTGTTATATATGGTGTAATGGTGTAGATTGTTGAGTAATGGTGTAATGGTGTAGATTGTTTCAGTTTGTTTTTAGTTTGCAGATTGTTGAGTAATGGTGTGGTGATGATAGGATTAATTGTGCAGATTGTTGAGTAAGGGTGTGTTCATGTGAAACTAATTGTGCAGATTGTTGAGTAAGGGTAGAGTGATGCGTTAAATATCCGTAATTAAAACCTGACTTTATAGAGTGATGTTTTAAATATCCGTAATTAAAACTTGACTTTGTAGATGTTTTAAATATCCGTAATTAAAACCTGACTTTGTAGAATGATACGCTAAATATTCATAATGAAAACCTGACTTTGTAGAGTGATGCTTTAAATATCCGTAATTAAAACCTGACTTTGTAGAGTGATGCGTTAAATATCCGTAATTAAAACCTGACTTTGTAGAATGATACGTTAAATATTCGTAATTAAAACCTGACTTTGTAGAGTGATGCGTTAAATATTTGAAATTAAAACCTGACTTTGTAGAGTGATGTTTTAAATATCCGTAATTAAAACCTGACTTTGTAGAGCGATGCGTTAAATATTCGTAAGTGTGATGACTTAAATATTCGTAATGAAAACCTGAATACAATTTATTTTGAAACACTAACTAGAAATGAACGTACAACTAAGTTTGTAGTTAGTGTTAACATAAATTACCATTATAATTCAATAACTATACAAAAGAACATGTAAGTGTCCACAACATGTAATCATGAAGTCCTTCTAATTAATCTTGAGTGTTATTGTTTGTAACGCCCCAGCTTTCGGCATTCCAGGTTTGAACGACACGTGTGGGTTTGAGAGTTATGATTTAATTATTTGCTCATTTCTTTAATTTTCCATGTCATGACATAATTTTATAAAATTATATCCTAAGTGTTTTTATTGAAATTCATATCATATTATAAGTATTGCATAAATTGAACTTGATTGCATCATGATTTGATTTCCCGAACGTGATTTAATTTCTTTTATGGCCTTACTTGCTCATTTTCATGATTTTGGGGACTTAATTGCATTGGACCTAATTGATCAATTGTTATGGAATTTAACCTAATTGCATAACTTATTAAATAGAAGGACTTAATAGCAATTTGGCCATTTCTTTCCCCTTCATAGCAACATATCACGTACCATGCCTTCCCATTTCATTCAAATATTTCCTATACATTGTTCTTGCTTCCCTTTCAACCGAACCAAAACCCTTGTCAAGAAGTATGGAGATTTTCATCATTCAAGCTATAATTTGTGGGATTTGTGGATATTGAAGCATCATCAACATCATATCTTCATCTCATCTTCCATTTCTTTCATTTGAGGTAATTTTGGAGACTTGATGATTGTCTTGAATTTATGGGATAGATAGGGCTTTGCAATGTGTTGGTTAATTTGTGTATTGGTTATTGGAATTATATTTATGAACTTTGAGCTTAAGTTGGATGCATATATCTTGTGATTTTTGGACTTGAAGCATGAATGAGTATATGGGTTTCAAATGTTGGATTCTTGATGATCTAATGTGGAATTAAGTGTTTTTATGAGTTGTTATTGATCTATATGTATGCTAGTATGTGTATATCATGATATTTGAGCATTTAAACTGGAGTTGATCCATTTTTTTTGGTTTGAGTTTTGGTACGTTGTTGCTCTGCTGCTACTGCTCTGTTTCTGCTGCATCTGCATATTGGGAACGACCCTTCCCAGCCCCAGTTCAAAACTGGAACGGCCGTTCCCAGGCTCCAGTGGGTGTGTAAAATTTTCTGCATAAAATTACATTTTCCAAACCCGTTTCTAATGCCTTAATTGATCAATACGTGTTATTATATGACTGTTTTATGCATGAAATTGAACATATCATTCCATAAATTATCATTGCACGTTTTAATGTCCATGATTACGCCGTTCGTCCTAATTGGTACATTTTGAGTCGTGTCTCACGGACAATTGTCTTCTTGCACAGACCAGCTTCCTGGTGACGAGGAGCAAGCCCCGTGAGCTGTTTTCTTGTTTGTTTTGGTCGTTCAGGTGAGGTTTAATTCTAGATACATAGAACCCGTAAAACCCTATGTGAAGTTTTAAGCCAAAATGTACTTATATAGCTATAGTTTTCAAATGTTATTGGTTTTCAAAGGATTTACCGAACTTTGGTATTGAATTGATTGATGGATTGTTTGGCGAGTATCGTATTGCACTGTGGGCCTGAGGGTAGTGGCTCGAGCCAACCGGGAAAGCATGGGTTGAAGGGTAACTCGAGCGCTATTCTCACCAAATTGGGATGACCCCTGAACCCCCTAGGAGATTAGGGAAGGAAGGAGTTTCGGACTTAGGGATTCATATACCCTCTGCCCAGACTGACTGGATGGTGGGGCCTTACAATCCCACCATCACCCGGAGGAAGAAGGTGTTACTGAAACTGCTAATTGTGCACCGTAATGAATTGCTTGATCACCTAATCATTAAATAATTGATTGATTGATTGTACACAGTCGGAGTAAGGTTGGAGAATTACCCTCACTCACCGGGCCACGAATTGATTGTATTGAATTAATTATAATTGATAAATTGAATTAGTTGTAACCTCGGACGATAGTATCTCTTATTTTACTAAATTGTATTGTTATTTTCCAAAATTATTACCCGAGATTATAACTTGCATGTATGTGCGCTTATATTTATTTATACCCCCCGCTCAGTCTGTGTTGGACTGACACCTCAACTTTCCAGTTGTTTTGCAGGTGCGTGCTAGGCGGGAATTAGAGTCTAGTTTGTCTTTAATTTGGGTCTAGCACACTTCACCTTCATCTTTTGTTCATGTATAGATACTTTATATATTTTGTAGCATGCCTTGTTACTTATTTTGGAGATGATATTGTATTGATATGTATTGTTGGTACCTATTAGTAGATATGTAAATATGGTACCTATAAGTATTAAATGAATTATTGTTTCCGCTTTTATTACTCTGAGTTGATTGTTTGGTTTGGGGTTAGTCCCGCCTAGCCTTGTTGTTGTTTTTTATTGTCTCCCGTTCGCTATAACTTTGGTTCATGTATGGATTGACCATTTCATATGTGGATTAGGGCTATAGTGCGGGGGATGTGGTACCTAGCGTTCCGGGTGCTACATTGTTTATGATGGTAACATATGTGGACACACATATGTAGGTGTCCACATCATGTCATGAAATCCTTCCAATTATTCTTGAGTGTTATTGAATTATAATGGTAACTTTTGTGAACACTAACTGCAGACTTAGTTGTGTACGTTCATTCCTAGTTAGTATTTCAAAATAAATTCCAAATATTTAACCCATAATTGTATGAAGTCTGCTTTTAACTACGAATATTTAACCCATAACTGTATAAAGTCTACTTTTAATTACGAATATTTAACTCATAACTGTACAAAGTCTGCTTTTAATTACGAATATTTAACGCATCACTCTACAAAGTCAGGTTTTAATTCCAAATATTTAACCGATAACTCTACAAAGTCTGCTTTTAACTACGAATATTTAACTCATAACTATACAAAGTCAGGTTTTAATTTCAAATATTTAACTCATAACTCTACAAAGTCTACTTTTAATTACGAATATTTAACCCATAACTGTACAAAGTCTGCTTTTAACTACGGATATTTAACCCATAACTGCACAAAGTTTGGTTTTAATTCCAAATATTTAACCCATAACTCTACAAAATCTGCTTTTAACTACAAATATTCAACCCATATATGCAACAAGCTTAACAAGCAATTCATTACCACATAAGTGAACAAACTGCAACAACCTGAAATTGAGAAAACATCATCAAACAGTTTATTTCCATAGATCAAATTGAGAAAATATCATCAAGCAATTTATTAACGTATTTTCAAACGAACAGAAATAATCATATGAAGAAGTGTATTCGATCACAACAACAAATAAAATTTTATAAAAAAAAGTGACTAAAATCAATCATCAACTCCAGAATACACAGTGTATCTGGTCAATCCTCAACTTCAGAACGAACAGTGGTCCAGAATGAATCATAGGTAGGGGTTATATTTTCTCTTCCTGACACAGAATGAGATTACTGACCAGTATTGATGAAGCTAAAAATTGGTTACCGGAATTTGAACGGAATTGGCTCCAAACTTCCTACAAATCAGCCAAAAGTGGGTTCTTCGGCCTGCTAAGATCAACAAAACGTAAGAATACCAGGTGGGAGGTGTTTCCCGCGTAGGCACTCTGACGTTCAAGACAATGAGATTGCCTTTGTTGGGTCTAGCCCACTTTATTTTGTTGGACCAATAATAATAATAATAATAAAGCCCATGAGAACCCTTTTGTCTTGGTATAAATAGGTTTCCTTTTTTGCTTTCAAAATTGAATTGAGGAGCAACAACTGTGTTTTGCGTGAAAAGGATGAAATATAATCTGCACTTTCAGCAGTTTTTGGAGGCGGCGACAACATCTTCGTGAGGATGATCGGGAAGTCATTTGTGGTCCGATTGAGCTGAATTTTGGACAGCATATTCCTGACTTATCGAACTTGAAAGTGAACGGTGGAGATCAGATTTGGAGCACTGTAAGTCGGATTTTTTGGTGCGTGAATAGTTACCCGATTTTCGACTTATTTTTCGTGTTTTTCTCCTTTTGTGGTTCTAGTTCGTTTTGATCGAATCGGTGTTTGGTTCGTGTTTGGAGTTAGATTTATTGGTGTTGAAGTGCTATAATTTTGCCTCGTATTTTAGTGGATTTGTTTTTGGGTCTCGTAGACCTCGTGGTTTTTACTCTTCGTTTTGAAGGGGTTTTCCACGTTAAATCTCGTGTCTCTATTATTCTTGTTTGGTTGATTATTTTTCTATCTGTTGGCATACTTGGTTGATTGTTTATTGGGCATTTGAAGAGGAGCTTTAATTTCCGCTGCGCGCATTTGATTTTGGTGCATCCCTTTCCTATCAATAAGAATTAGACTATTTAACAACAAGCGAAATAGGCTAAGAAAGGATTTGACCATATTTAAGTAAACGATTTTATACTGTGGATTATGTAGCCCATCATGCATAATCTAATAATTGAGTTTATTTCAACAATAAAAAGTGACTAATGATACTCGGGGCAATAATATAAATCATATTAACGGGTAATAAATAGACTAATCACTAATTACAAAGCAAACCACTTCTTAAATGAATAATTGAGTTTTTACGTGCAAACATAACTTTCAAATTGCAATATGTTTAAGTGGTACGATGAATAAAAAACTATATTCCGTATTTAAAATTTAAAATAGAAGGGAAAGTACTAAAATATTGGGAGAGTAGAAAATAGAATGTATAGGTTTTATTTTCTGAAAATGGGGGCACCTTTTTCCATGTAGTATAGAAATAATGTACTTTTTAAGTGTACTTCAATTTTGGCGTAACCGCGTAAGCCACTTTGGTATAAGCCGGGTACATTATCAATTTTCGTTTTTTTTTTTTTTTTTGAACTTTTATTGAAATGGGTTGGAGTAACAAGTTTCATCAATACTAGGCAAAATGTGGTATTATAAACTCTTGATATCTTTTTAATTTTTCTTATTTATTTGTGATGTTATGAACTTTTGTTCTCTCTTTATTTTTTCTTATTTATTTATTTATTTCATCACTACAATTTGTTATTTAATTCACACTTTAAAAACGGGGATAACTCCTCCTATATTTTTTTTAATTCACTTCAATTTATTTCATTTTCTTTTAATAAACTTTTTTATCTTTTTTCCTCCTATTTTGTAATCTATATTTTAATATTTATTTTATTAATATAATATTGTCTTTTCTCTTTTATTTATTTATTTATTTATTACCACTACAAAGTCCAGTTAATTCACACTTAAAAAACGTGCTAACTTCTCTTTTGTTTCACCTTAATTTAATTCTTTTTTTAATAAACTTTTTAACATTTATTTTATCTTTTCTTCTCATATTTTATAATCTATATTTTAATATTATTTTTATTAATATAATATTATCATAATTATTTATATAATTTAATAGTTTTATTAAAAATAATTATAAGATATATATTAATATGAAGAAGTTAATTTCAATAAATTTAAATAACAATTATTATTTTGTTGCATAAACATTAAGTGTGAAAAAAATTACTAGTTAAAAATTAAATATATTATTCAGAAATAATAAGTTATAAATTCTTTCTCTCTTTATAATTGATTTTTTTTATTTTTGATTTAAAATTTGAAAATATTTAAAAAATTGTTTCAAGGGGTAAATTAAAATTCAAGAAAGATCAAATCTCAATATTCCTAAAGAAATTAAAATTATGATTTTTTTTTTTGAATTGTTAAGTTTTGGAATAAAATTATCAGTTCACTATTCATCTAAATCCCGATTAGGGATGGCAACGAGCCGAGCCAAATGAATATATATAATAAATATATTACTTTTTTATTCATTTTGTATAAAATTTAATAAATATATATATAATATTATATATTAATAAAATATTTATATATATAAGAATTAAAATATTATTTTTTTAATTAAATAGATAGGCTCTTTAGCCACGAGCCAAGATTCAAAGGGCTTGAGTTCGAGCTCGGTACGGATCGGCTCGTTGCCTTCCCAGATCCCGATGAAATGAGATTATTTATAATTTTTGAAACTCATACAGAGTGAATTGTAATATTTTTTCAATTAAAATGGATATAAATTGAAATTATGGTATTCCCCAATAGCCAATAAATGTAAATATGAAGAACCCTTATTTAAAAAAACTTCATTATAATTTTTTTGTAGTCTTCCCACAAACCTTGGTCTGTCCAACGCACCACTTAATAATAGTTAGTTTGGATTATTTAAAATTTTCTAATAATATGTCAATGAGTTTTAAATTTCTTAATAATTCTAAAAAAAATGTCATAATAATTAGTTTGGATTATTTAAAATTCCTGAAACAGTTTATTCATGTTTTAATTATTTTAAACTTTCTCCCCTGTTTAAAATTTCATTGAGTTTAATAAAAAATTTAAACAAATAAGTTTAAATTTCTTAAATAGCCTTTTCTTTTTCCTTCTTAAATAGCCTATTTTAACTTTATAAACTCAACAAAATTTCAATCCACCAGTTTTATTTTATTTTATTTTATTTTTGTTGGATAATAAGTAAAGCTTAGCGGTTCGACATTATGCTAACTTAACCAGATATTTCGAGTTTGAGTCCTTGGGAACGCAGTTATCATCAGTAGGGAGAGTTTTACACCTTAAGTGGTTCGTCCCTACTCGACCCATAGAAATGGGTTGTAGAACCAAAAAAAAATAAAATAATGAAACTAAAATGGATTCTTCTTGGGTCGATGCCCGAGATAATTGAGCCTGAAATTTTCAATGAAATCGGATTCTCGAAAACCAATTTCACTATTCGAAGTAATATGTTTGATTTTTAATGAAATCGGCCACTCCATAACCAATCTCATTGAAACTTGAAAGTACCGGAAAAAAAAATATTTCCAACTTACATTAAAATTGAAATACTCCTAAAAAGATATATGGGAAGAAATGCCACATTTTTAGAAAAAACCTGAATTTATATAAAAAGGATCCAGATTAAAGTCAACAAAATAATTGTTACCAATGACTCTTTAATAATAAAAATGATAATAACTACAGTGATTGCTGGAATTTCTTTGTTTCCTTTTTTTTTTTAGTGTGGAAATATTTTGTTGAAGCTGTCTTTCCTTTTCTCTGTCAATTGTTGATTTGTAGCTTCCTTAGGAAAACCTAAAGAGGAAAGAATTGCAATCTAGCACTCAACTGAGATGGATTATGAGAGAGACCATGAGATAGTGAAATATTCATTCGTGAAATGTCAACTACAACTTTGTTATCATGAGAATTTACTATTCAACCCAATTAATAATATAGATAAATATATTATATTTATTGTTTGATTGATTATTTTCTAAAATTATATATCAATCATATGATAAATATAAAATATTTTTCGTTTCGCTACATTAATTTGATTGAATCATATTTGAGTTGAAATTTTCACAATTTATTACAAATAAAAAAAGATTCAAGTTATTAAGTTTTAATTAGCATAGGAAGTGGTCCAATATTAAATATAAATGATACCTTTCTTATAACTGAAAAGTTAAAAAAATAACCTCAAGCCAGTAAACAAATTATAAAACAAAATTTCATATCTCCGCAGAATGACTCAAGAAAATTTAACTTTTAAAACTCCATTATCCTTTGCTCTCTCATGCTAATTAATTTATTCGGAATTTGGTTTGATGAAACGAATGCAAAAAGAGACTGAGTACTTTGATTTTATCGTGTAACTTATTGAAATTTTAGAAAGACCGATCAGGTAAATAATATCCATATCAAGGGCGACTTTAAGATTGTCGGATAATGAGATTAAAAATATTTAACTACTAATAAAAATCTATATTATTATAAATAAAATATTTTATTTAAAATATTTATTTTATAATTATGCAAAAAGTTTAACTACTAATAAAAAAGATATATTATTAAAAAATAAAATATTTTGTTTGAAATATTTATTTTACAATTATCCTTTACTATTTTTTTATCTATACCAAACACATCAATCTCTAAAAATGTGTTTTGAAATTGAAGAAAATTATGAATTCCATATTATTGAAAGTTTTTTAGTATTTAGAGTATCATAAATAGACTTTTGTTTTTGGGTTATGAGCTTTTTTTTAGTTATATTAATTTTAAATTTAAGGGTGTCAATATAATTTTTATTTTTATTTTTACGTGTGGTCAAAAAATTATTCTTTAAATAATAAATTTAAAAACCTATAAAAAACATATAAACAAATAACTAATTTTTTCTTCCTCGAATTCCATAGGGTCAATTGACCTCAATTCTCAATTACTAGAGTTGACCATGATTCATATTATACCTATAATTCAAATTAATAAGCGATCAATCGAGTCGGGTTTGGAAAGTAATTTTAGTAATCCCCCATTACTCAAGATTGTTTTTTTTGAAAGGATTACTCAAGATTGTTAACACTTTAAAAAATGATACATCCCTAGTTGTAAGTTGAATTCCTATTATTAAATTCAGAACTATCAATTTCCAATTCACGATCGTGGTTGCACGCTTGAGTTGAACCTGAACCTTAAAAGTCAAGAAATAGGGGCAAAAACAATTAATAAACTTAAAAGTTCAAATTTAGGGGGAAAAACCCCAATTTAATGCATATTATGTGATTATGTCGGTGGAAATTGGGAAAAAAATTAACAAAACCAAACCGGGTACACACAGAGAGACATACCATGGATGGATAGATGATAGATCTACGCAAAATAGATACACATTAAGTGCAGAGCAGCGTGTGTAATATCAGTATATCTATATTTCTAGTAAATATTTTTGTATCTACTGATAGTATCTTTACCTGTCTATACAGATATATCCCCTGAATTATTTTGTCTTTCTGATCTCCCTGATGAGACTGAGAGACTCTACCCAAGCCACACCCACACCTATACTTTCCTATGTGCAGAAATATACCTCCAAAGAGGATATCATCAGAAGCTTTCACTTTGTGGCTTTGACTAAATCAAGCTTGGTTAAGAAACCTCTTTTGAGGTTTGTTTCCTTCTGCTTCTTTGTTATTTGTTTCTTGCTGTTTCTACTTGCCCGTTTTTGCATATGGGTTTTGCTCAAGATTGTATTTTGGAAGGTTTTTGGTGAAATTTGTGGTTTTTCTGGAAATGGGCTGCAGTTGATTGTTTTATTTTCGGTGATTTCTTGTTTGAAGTAGGAAATAGGGTATTGTTGAAATTTTGTTTTCTGGGTTTGGGGCATTGACTCTGATTGGCTGAGTATATTTGTTTTGTGCTAGGTGAGTTGCTGAGTTGAGATAGCTGAAAAAGGTGGCCTTTTTGGAGGCATAGCAGAAAGTTGTCTGGTTTGAGATTCAGAGAGAATGTTGATGGCTTCTTAAAGTTGACCCAGATTTGAATCTTTATTAAAGGTAACTTTCTCAACATATAAATTGAATTGGTAGGAGTATTCTTCTATATAGTTGCAAGTGAAGATATAACGACTTTGTGGAGGTTGTCGTGGGTCATTTTTTTCTATTTATTTTGGTATGACCGTAGTTAGTTTTCTTGGCTTTCTTTTATTAGCTCAGAGTCATGAAATATTATTGTTAATCTTCGCTTCCCAATAGGCCCATACTAACCCATTTGGGAGCAGGTCAGTAATAGGATGCCATATATTGAAATATTTGAATTTGGAAGGTTGATGCTGCTGGTGTTATGAGTTTGGCAGTTGACACGTGTTATACGTCCGTGCATGTTACAGATGCGCATGCGTTTTATGTGTGTGTATTTAGGATTTCCAAATGAACTTGCTGTTGCCTGTAATCCCTCCTTACTCCAATTATTGAATTAATAGAATTTGAATTTCATATTTTCTTGTATAGAGTTTGATGCATGGTTTCTTTTTCATTACTAAAAGTAACTTCAATTTTACACTTTGTTAGGTTTGGAATCTCGTTTCAGTTCTCTTCGAAGGTGTTGTGTTGGGATGGGCTGTCATTGCTCAAAATTGACTTGGTGTTGTTTCATCTCGGAGAATAACGGGCCTCTTCATGAAGCTAATAGTGCTGGTCAGTATAAGATTTCTGTTTCTCTCTATGTTGATCTTTCTTGCTGCCAATTAGATGGATTTTGAGAAAATTAAATCTGTTGCAGAAAATGAAGAGGGAGGTGAAACCAGTGATTTGCCTACTTTTCGTGAATTTTCATTTGATCAACTAAGGATTGCTACATCAGGCTTTGCAACAGAGAACATAGTTTCAGAACATGGTGAGAAAGCTCCGAATGTGGTTTATAAAGGAAAATTGGAGAATCAGAGGCGTATAGCTGTCAAGCGTTTTAACAGGTCTGCCTGGCCTGATTCCAGGCAATTCTTGGTAAGTAGCCAACTCTCTGCGTCTTGATGAAGGTTATACTCTAAATTGTCACTAAAGATTCCATATAAATATAATCAGCAATAAAAACATGTTACTATGAACTATGAAGTCTTCAATGTAGACTGTATGCATTGAGTGTATTGCATGCATATTTGTTGTGATTTTTGGTTACTTGTTTTAACATGGACATTCACTGATTTACCGTATTTGATGATTATTGGCATGGAAAACCTTCCGATTTTAATAATTAATTGGGAAAACCTTATGTTTTCAGAAATTAGCATAAAAAATCCTGGGGTAACAAATATTGGCAGAGAGAACTCCCTCAACTTGTGGCAAAAATGTGAGCAAAATGTATCTTTTGTCCGAAAGACCAACCGAAAGCTCATAGGGTTTCATGTGTTAATTTATATAAATAAAGGGTCCTCCGTGTAGATGTGGATTGTTGGGGTCATATGTAATTAGCTCTTTATGTTTGCTTTTCCTCATGGTGTGGAGCTTTAATTTTTCTTTAGCGTTTTACAGTTCGAGGGAGTGAGATGTCTATTTGACTGTTTCTTGATTTATGCAATGTATCACTTGAATTGGATCAAAATATGGCATTAGAAGAAAATTCTTCATAATTAAATAATTTTTCTTAAATATATATGTATGTGTATATATATTTATATATATACATCGATCCTATGGCTCTCTGGAGCAGAAATTCCTTCTGTTGCTTTGACTCTAATACAGCAAAGTACTTGATCTAAACTTCAGGAAGAAGCAAGAGCTGTTGGTCTACTCAGGAACCATAGATTGGCCAACTTGCTCGGCTGCTGCTGTGAAGGTGACGAGAGGCTACTTGTTGCTGAATTTATGCCTCATGAGACACTTGCAAAACATCTATTTCACTGTAAGTATTTTTCATATTCCCTCAACATTAAAAACCCTGATATTTCTATGGTGAAGTCTTGTTAATCTAAAAATTGTCTGATTCTCTATTCGACCTTTTAATGACTTCCAATCTAATTTTGCTTCCCTTGTTCTTTTTTGAATTTTCGAAAATTTAAAATCAAGTTCAATTGACTTTGCAGTGATTATATTTGTGCTTTCGACTTTAACCTTCATTTATCAATTTTAAAGCTTAGTTTCTGTGTGAATTCAGGGGAATCCCAACCTATGAAGTGGGCCATGCGGTTAAGAGTTGCTTTGTATATTGCGCAAGCATTAGAATACTGCACAAACAAAGGGCGTGCTCTTTATCATGACCTTAATGCCTACAGGATAGTTTTTGATGATGTAAGGATGAAGTCTTGCAAACTAGTTGGCCGTATTTGACTGTTTGTCTGCATTATGACAAATATTGACACGATTCTATTTCGTATGGAATAGGAAGGGAATCCCAGACTGTCATGCTTTGGTTTGATGAAGAACAGTAGAGATGGAAAAAGCTACAGTACAAACTTGGCATTTACTCCTCCCGAGTATCTACGGACTGGTATAATATCCAACTTCCAAAAGAAGAAAATTCGCTAATTCTTTTAAGGGAGTGTTTGCAAACTTAAAAAGAAAAAACAATTTTCTGCTTTTAGCTTGAGAAAAAGCAGAAATGAGCGTTTTGTATTGCTGCTTTTGCTTAAAGTTTTAAACTAATTTAGCTAGAAGCTGTAAGTACTTTTGGGGGGTTCCTTTTTCAGAACCCAAGTTCGATTTTATATTATTCAAAGGGTTTTATTCTTTATTCTACAACTACTCATAAATTTTACTTTTCCAACTATTTCGAACTTTAACTTCTAAAGCAGAAGTTTTAGCAAGCACCTCTGGTGAGTTATGTAACTTGGCCTTATATGTGCTGTCTTAAAATATTTGGTATATGATTTGTAAGTAGTTTGAGCTCTTGTTAAATCCTATAAGCCCACTAAGAGTCTCTGCTGTTGAGATTTCTAATGTAGTGATAGTTATCTTCTATTTGTTTTAGGAAGAGTTACTCCGGAAAGTGTAACATACAGCTTTGGCACTCTTTTGCTTGACCTCCTCAGTGGAAAACACATTCCACCAAGTCATGTAAGTTCTTTCATGATTGCTTATCTTAATATGACTAATATTTTCCCGTTATTTCTTGATATTTCATTATTTTATGACTTGTGTCTAGATTGAAAGTCCTTAATGTTTGATTATCGGCTATTGGTTCGGCCCCACTTTAGTGATAAAACGATATCTACAATTGGTGCAGGCCCTTGATTTGATTAAGGATCGGAATCTTCAGATGTTAACTGATTCTTGCTTGGAAGGTCAATTTACCAATGATGATGGGACTGAGTTAGTACGGCTAGCATCAAGATGTTTACAGTATGAACCCCGTGAAAGGCCTAACCCAAAATCATTGGTGGCTGCATTGCTTCCTCTTCAGAAGGAAACTGAGGTTCATTCTTTTCTAAACTGAAATGACATTTTATTAATAGGAAAAAGAAAAGTGTTTAAATGGAAACTGAGGTTTACAGCATGCCTTTCGTTGTGTGTGTATTGTCTAAGTTAATAAACATTAAATACCTAATATTACTACAGAAGATTCATTTTTTAGTTTAATTGTTGACATCAAACTATTCCTGATTTTATAACATATTCGCTGTAAAAATAAATGTCTAGGTGAAGTTTCTCTGTGATTTAAATTCCTATCAAATCAAGATGTATCCCTTGATGTAATGCATTAGCATAATGATCTTTTAATTCATATGTAGAAATCCAGTAATGGCTTAAATGGAATGTATACTCTCTGAAATCATGAACTCAATTTTTGAGTGTGATGAACAACTTTAGAAAGCTGATGATTATGGCAAGCGGTTATACTTGCCATGGCGATCAGATGAGCTTAAATTACCTCTTGGTTAAACTTTATATTATTTAAATCCCTTTCCTTTTCTCTTTCTTTAACCAATTTTGCGGGGTCACGATTTATGTATGCACACGGTTCATAAATAAAAATGGAACAAAGAACCAGAACCATATTAATAAGCAAATTCGTGATGTGAATGTCTACAGAAAATTTGCGTGATTTGTGCTTGTTATTTCACAATGTTTTATGTGATATTATATTAATTCAAGATCTCAGATCAGTACATTTGTAGACAATATGGTAGCTTGGTTAGAGCAAACAATTACAGCCAAATGAAGAGTTCGAATCATGTACCGTTTTACCTTCATTCAATTTTGCATCTTAAAAAATCATGTCTTAGGCTTGTAATAGCTACAAGAGGGATAAATTTGGCCAGTCATTTGATTTCCTGAAGTTATTGACATGATTTTCATGTGGAATATCAAAAACGTTATATCCAAATTGAGGCTAAGACATGTTATGTTGCAATACTTTTGCAGATTCCTTCAAATGTATTAATGGGTATACCCCAAGGGGTAGAGATTCCATCTCTGACTGCTCTTGGTGATGCATGCCTAAGAATGGATTTAACTGCAATACACGAGATTTTGGAAAATCTTGGCTACAAAGATGACGAGGGAACCGCAACTGAGGTTTGTTTCTGGTTTATCTTATGATTAACTTGCCTATTTTTCAATTTTCTGATTCAAATCATTATTTTTCGTCATTTTATGGTAAACTACTCATTAGTAAAGTGCGAGGACTGATATTTTTCTTGTATGCAAGTTTATATAGTGCCTGCTAGTTTATTGACGTAAATTCTCCATCTTTTACTCTTCTAACATCTTTAGTAACGAGTATTATTTCTTTTTTCCAGCTTTCGTTCCAGATGTGGACAAACCAAATGCAAGAGACATTGAATTCAAAGAAGAAGGGTGATATGGCTTTCCGTAATAAAGATTTTAAGATTGCAATTGAATGTTACACACAGGTAAGAACAGTCAGCATACTCTCACTCGCACAAGTAGAAATAAGGAGTGTCTGGACAAAAAAGCATAAAAACACTGTTATGGAATCGGAAATAAGAACCCAGTATCTGGCTTTTAGGTTCTAGCTTATTTTAGCTTTTTTAGAGCAGAAGCAGCAAAATAGAATATGGCATTTCTGCTTCTTTAAGCTATTAGCAGAAAATCACTTTCGTCAGAGTTTGTTAATAACCCCCTTAGCAACTTTTATATAAAAAAAAGAGAGGGAAAAACTTTCAGCAACTTTTGGCTGCTTCAAAATTTTCATCTCTTAATATTATCTACTTTTTTCATAATCTTGAAATTTAAGCGCTTCTAGAAGAAGTAGTGGTTTTGATCCATCTCAAGTCTCAACTTGTTATTTTTTCATTTTTCCTTCTTCATTCGGGATGCTATTTGTTGCTCTATATATTTACATATTCGATGATTATTTAAATTTTTCCGAGAAGAGTAATCCTATATGTTGGTTATTTCATGCAGTTTATTGATGTTGGGACGATGGTCTCTCCCACAGTATATGCACGCCGTAGTTTGTCATATCTTATGAGTGATATGCCTCTTGAAGCCCTGAACGATGCAGTACAAGCACAGGTAATATCCCCCGTCTGGCACATTGCCTCATACTTACAAACCGCTTCACTTTTCGCTCTGGGGAGGGAAAACGAAGCACAAATCGCACTTAAAGAGGGTGCGATTCTTGAGGACAAACGAAAGGCAACTTCCTGAGACGAATCACGAGCCTTGTTCGGTTCGATAACAAAAAAGTAACAAATTTTGAAAATCTCTTTTTGTGGTTTGAGGGATTCTTTCTCTTCATGATTGGATAATGGGTTTTTCTTATGGTGGAGTGGTGGAGCACCGGACCGGAGAGTCGACTAACCATTTCCAGAAACCTAATTAATCTGGGGAATAATCCTCTGCAACTGGAAAGAATCACTTGTTGATAAAGATTTGACTTTTACAATGCTATACTGTAATTTGTGTACAGTGTGCTACTGCTACATGGCTTTGCTCGTCTAAGATTTAGCCTTTTTTTTTTTTTTCCTTTTATTATGGGTTTGTGGTAATTTCTTGTTTGTGGGTTTTATTGTGGAGCTTATTGATCTTTATGAAAAAACTGGCTTGTAATTTGTGCAGTCTATGAAATGAATGTTTTGGATTGGGTTGGTATCTTTAAACTTTTGAGTTTCTTTCAAAGCCCTTTGAATTATTTCAGCCAGTTGATGTTAAAAAATTCCGGTCCGAATATGTTTCGGACAAACCAAAACAATCAAATAGGTAAGCATGTTGCACTTGCTATTTGATTGGTTATTTTTTTAAAATTTCACATCGAATTCATCACATGATAAGAGTAAAAATTCGTCTTTTTATTGTGCCAGTTCGACTTAATCAAGTTCGGATACGTGTTGCAGTTGTAGAAAGGGTCTTTAAGGAACCTTGTCTGTTTGGATTCAGTTAGCTCTGTATTCTGTGTCTGAACTCTGCCAAACCCCAAATTGTGGGAGGCTGATTGAGAATTTGTCTGAAAATAATATAAAGCTAGAAATTTGCAGTTAAGGGCTGTCACTTTGACTTGAAAAGAAGAAGCAAATATTGCTTAGAGAATGACTTGATTTTTCTTTACTTTAAAAAGGTGAGAGAAATAGGAGATTGGCAACCTTTTCTTTAATTGTTTCATTTTAAAAATGTCTGATCTTTTTTAATTCTAAACACATATTATTGAAAGAATTTAAAAAATCTCACTTTTAATTGGGTCTCCTATTTATATATGTGGTACGTGTATGTGAGTGAAACAGAAAATGAAATGTAATTTTGAGATAGGAGATCCAAAGCCTAAAATGATATTATAATAATAATAGTAGCTATAATATATATATATATATATAGAAATATAGAACCATGTATTTTGCTTTAGGATTAACTAATATTTTATGCATTCCAAATATATCATTCTACGTAATATGATATGTATCTGGTCAAACCTTAAAAACTAACCAATGAAGTGAGAATTGTCTTAATATTATTAGGCAGTAAAAAATTCATTATTTATTTAACGTGAGATGATTAACACATTCTCACACGTTTAGACCTGAACAATCAGGGACTAAACTAAAAGTTAAAACATAAATACAAGACACCATTTACTCTAATATCAAATTAGATAATATGTACTCGATCTAACTCACTTTAAATGTTATTCGATGAGATTAGGGTTCTCCAACTTTATCGGGTAGTAATTAGTTTAATTTTTTTTGGTCCACGGTAGTAAATAGTTTAATGTCTATGGATAATTACAATACTTCTCGAGGCCAAATTACAAAAATTACAATCGATAGTTGAGAAAGTACAAAACCCTAAAGACAAGAGTTACAAATGTTTTTGATGTAAGTTAATACAAAACATTGACGCCATCCTCCTCTTTTTACACCTCAAAATCCAAATTTATCCTCA
This sequence comes from Lantana camara, assembly GCA_037501455.1. Taxonomy (NCBI): domain Eukaryota; kingdom Viridiplantae; phylum Streptophyta; class Magnoliopsida; order Lamiales; family Verbenaceae; genus Lantana; species Lantana camara. The sequence goes on along the minus strand of CM074857.1, from coordinate 90,839,679 downwards.
TTAACATTTTCTATTAATGTTAACAAATAGTACACGAAGATAAAAATGAATTTTTAGAAGAAAAATAAACGAAATGACTGGTAACCTCTGAAGCACGGACAGTTCCAAAATTTTCATTTTGCTGTATTGTATCGTATCCGATACTCTTCAAGTGAAAATTTTAATAAAAAAATTTATATTAGCATATTTGTATCCATTCATTATAACTGATAACTCAACTTTTTCACTAAGATATCTAACATTAGGATTCGGTCGTAAGTCGTAACCCTTATCCAAAATTTCAAGTTCTTTTTGTAATTTTTCAACTACGTATGTATTAAAATCTAAACCTCATGAAATTATTCGTAACTATCCCTCGTTTCGTATCTAAAATTTTCATTGTTCTCCCTTGAAATATATCAATTTTCATTGCTCACCCTTTTCATCAGCTAATTGTGGCGCAGGGGGAGAAGGGGGCTCATTGCAATTTAGCATTGTTGGTGTTATTTAGGGAAAATTAATGATTTAGTCCCGCAACTTACTCTTGGTTCCCTTTTGGCCCCTTCTCAGAGTTACAAATGGTCTCCTCAATTACGTAAAAATGGACAATCCCATATTATGGCATCCAATTGTCGGGACTGTGCCTCGTGCACGGCACGTGACCATTTGAACGAAATTGAAACAAGTCAATGAATTACGATGTCTTGATTTCATAGTTTAGGTTAATGTCTCAATATTTGGTAACTTTAAGTTCTTGATTTTGATTAGAGTCTCATTAATTATATGTTTGTGACATTTAATATAATATATATATATATATATATATATATATATATATATATATATACATCTATATTTAAAGAAGGGTGAAATTGACGAGTAGGGTTCAAATTATGGCTGATTGAATTTTGTGGGTAGTAAGTGAAGTTTCAAAAATATTTTAAATATTTTGTAACACAAAATTTCTTACGCTATTATAATTAATCTAGTTTATGTGCAAGATTATGATATTGCAAGTACTTAGATCATGATATTGCAAGTTCTTGTAATGTGTATTTTTATGTTTCCACGCTCCCCGATACACTAGCACTAGCACTAGCACTAGCAGAGTGTATTAATTATATTATCTTAAGAGTTAAGACATATTATCTGTGTCCGTAAAGATAGTCTCATTTCTTCTTTCACACTGATTACAAAATGATAGTTAATATAGTTCACACACGAATAAAATTCCAACCATACCCCGTGCTAATTACAACCTAAGAGTTATCATCATGTCGGAAAATGAAAAATTAAAAAGATTTAAATAAGGATATAAAAGAGAAACTAAAGGTTAACCATAAGTTAAAAAAAAAAAGAAGCAAAATGAACAAACTTGTATACAATATACATGATATTATTAATTATATCAATGTTGAATTAAAACATGACAATATTAATAAAAGCATGTCATGAGATGTGGACCTAACAAAACTTATTAGCTCTAATTAACATAACATTACTGAATATGTGGGCAACAATTCCCACCATATGAAAGTTTTATTCCTCCCAACATAGAGACATAGGAACAACGAAAAAGAAGAAGCAAAAAGCAAAAACGTAGTAGAAAAAAGAAGAGACTTTCCATGGTAACATGTCAGGGCCAAACAACAAAGCATTTCCCAGTAAAATACTCGTTTTTTCCTCAACCTTAGTCATTCTTGAGACAACTTTCAAACCTCGTACCAAACAAACCCTATTGAAGAAATTTTGTTGCAACGAATAAATCTTCCCCAGATATTATTTTTTTTGTCCCTTAGGTTTATGTTGGAACTTGGAACTGATCTATCTATGTATTATTAGTTATTACAGCTATGTAAAGAAATATAAAGGAGGGATAAATACATCATTTTCATGTACTTTTAGTAGACAAAAAATATAAAAAAAAATCCTATAATAGTGACATCGACATTTTCCTAAGAAATGCTATCGAAAATGGTGTCTTAATAACTAAATAATAACATAAGTATATATTTTAATAAAATATTAGTTAATAATTTTTATTGTGTAATTACATAATTTATAATTTATTCTAATATAATTAATAATACTCGTACATAATCTAAAATATCAAGTATATATTAATGATTATAATTTATTAATAATGATATAAAAAAATTAGAAATATTAATATACTATATATATTATATATCTTAATATCTTTGTTATTGTTTAATATTATTATTGAATGAGAATTAAAAAATATCCAACATATCTCTTGGCTCGTCAAGTCGAATCGAGCTCGGCTCGAATTTTGGGCAAGCCAAGCTCAAGCCCTCAAAAAATAAGCTTGACAAGCTCAAGCTCAATCTCAAGTCATGCAAATAATTTTCAAACTCAAGCTCAAGCTAGATTTTTTCTACCAACTCGACTCGATTCGACTCGAAATGCACCCCTAGTCTCAAACATGGCTCATCGTCATGCCTATGACGAAAGGCGAGCATCCGTTCTTAATTTATCACTCTTAACAAATCGAGTTCGTATGAACTTTTAGTAATTACTCAAAACCCACAGTGAGCACAAACCCCCCACAATTCTCATAATTAACAAATAAAAGCTTCTATTTATATTTCACTAAAAAGTGCTGCTTCAAAAGTTCTGTTTTTGCACGTAGAGTGGAAACCATTGATAAAGAACTCACCAAACCGTGTTCCAATGGCTCTCTAATTCCCTGACAGGAAACCACACACAATTCTTTTTCACCTCTATATATAAGAGGAGGATAATAACACGGAAATGCACACAAATTTCACATATCAGCTACGAAAACAAAGCAGAAACTAAGTAACTGATGGATCCCAAATTCGTGAAGAAAGTAAAACCATATTTCCTGGTTGTTTTAGTGCAGTTCGGTTTTGCCGGTTTCGGTATAATCGCAAAGTCTGCTCTAAACCATGGAATGAGCCATTACGCTCTTTCTGTATACAGGAATGCGATTGCAGCAGTTTTGGTAGCCCCTTTTGCGTTAGTTCTTGAGAGGTTCGTCTCTCCTCTCCTCTCACTATGCATGTTTTTCTCGGTGTGTGTTTGTGTAACGGAGAGGAATGACATTCTTGTTTCTGGAAAACAGGAAAATCAGGCCAAAGATGACGTTCTCGGTCATGTACAAGATAGTCCTACTTGCCTTAGTGGAGTAATACTCTCATCCCAGCAGCAGTTCTTTACTATGTTCTTGTCATACTACTTTCGGTTTGAATGAACTAACGCGACTGTAATTCGTTGTAACAGGCCGGTTATAGATCAGAATTTATACTATGCCGGACTGAAATACACAACACCCACTTTTACAGCAGCGATGTGTAACATTCTACCCGCCATAACCTTTCTGTTAGCCTGGGCATTAAGGTGCACCTTCACCTTAAAAGTCTCAGCATATATTTATATACTTATCGAAAATTTAATCTCGTTCTAGATAGAAATTTCTGACTCTGTCCCAAATTATAAACGAAAGTCGAAATTCTAACTGTATTTGTGAATTTGTAGGCTAGAAAGAGTGAGTATTAAGAAACTACCAGGCCAAGCCAAGATTGTGGGAACTTTGGTAACTCTTGGAGGAGCTATGATCATGACCCTCATAAAAGGGTCCACTATTGGATTGCCCTGGACTAAACTCACACCGAATTCTCAAGCAGAAGCCGATGCCGAGAAAGCTCAACAAGATCCAGTCAGGGGAACTCTCATGATCACATCAGGTTGTCTATGTTGGTCCTTCTTTTACATTCTACAGGTATCTATCTATCAACTTGTTCTTTCGACAATTCTTTATCGACATTTTCTATATTTGCCCTAATTTGATCTATATGGTCAAAAATGTAGGCAATCACGTTGAAGTCGTACCCAGCCGGACTTTCACTGACTGGACTGATATGTACGGCTGGTGCTCTTCAAGGGGCTGCACTGACTCTCGTTGCCGAGAGGGGCAATCTTGCAATTTGGGCAATAGGATGGGATACTTCACTTTTAGCCTATGTTTATGGGGTAAGATGATGTTGCATAGAGAAGTGACATTTTTATAAGTAGTGTGAAATGATTTTTTAACTGAAATCATGTTTCTGGTGCAGGGAGTGATCTGTTCTGGAGTTACCTACTATATTTCAGGAGACATAATGAAGGAGAAAGGGCCGGTTTTCGTTACATCATTTAACCCTCTGAATATGGTCCTTGTTGCAGTCATGAGTTCTTTCATTTTGGCTGAGCAACTGGATGTGGGAAAGTAAGCAGTTTTGAGCTATATGTATACATAGCTGTAGTAATAATAATAAAGGGATATTATTGGCTAAAACAGGGTGCTAAAAATGCAGGGTTACAGGAGCTACGGTGATCGTCATCGGGTTGTATCTAGTCATATGGGGGAAGAGTAAGGATGAGAGCGAATCATTCTACTCCGATTCAGAAATGATTGATCCAGAGAAGGGATCAGCAACAAATGCTACTTCAATTGCCCCTGAAAACGGCCATTCAGACGTCTCCAAGCCGATATCAGGCAACAATGTTGTTTAAGTAGAATTTTTTCTTTGTGTTTTTTGGTCATATACAGTGTATAAGCAGAATCAGAAGATATGACGAGATGAATAACTTTAGGGGATGTTCACTTTGTGGTCAACACTAAGATTCAGCATCCTAATTCTCTCTTCTACACTAATCTGGAGATTTTAAAGGTCCCAAATGAAACATAAACTCAAGGAGCAAATAGCAAATTGATGATCAAAAGGGAAAAATAAAAAAAAAAAGTTCAAGCAGCAAAGTTGTGTATTTTTTCCATAGTGAAATCCAAGCAGATATTCTGCATGTTATGGAAAGTTCATTTCATGTTCAATGTCATGCCGCAAATTTAACATTACAAACAAAGCATGATTTTAATTGAGGGATATGAAAGGCATGTGATTGCATATAAAATTGGTGGAAAGTGATGCATCAATGGTGACAGTAAATAGGCCTAATGCAACCATCCAAATCCAAACTGTACGCATCCAAAATTTACTCGGAAATTAAATTTGTTAGTGATCAGCCAACAGTTTCAGTGTTGTGCCAAAACCCTTTCTTTTTTCATAAACCGAGTTTTGATGGAAGCAAAAACATAAGCATGTCGACAAGTTCCACTTCAACATTACAAAGTTAGAATGATGCCTAAACCAAGCTATATTCGAAAGGCAATGTATGCTTCCTATTGTCATGTCCACTAGCTAGGTGAACAAATATCAAGATGGCACAATCAGTTCGTCTTTTCCATAAATTCGTTGAAGTTCACGGGTTGCAGCTTGATAAGATGCTGAACATGAACGAGAAGAGGAGAAAATAACTAATGAATCATATTTATCATCAGGAAATCAAATGCCGTAATCATCCTTAAAACATGGATGAAGAAAGATCAGATGAACTCACCTTTCCAAGTATTGAAGTTTTTCAGATTGACAGGAGATCCCGTCACTTTTGTTATCACTTCAAAGAGCATTTCCTGAGGGGTGCTTTTCAGTTCTTGGACCACTGCATAAATTGTCTTCCCATTCTCAAAGTAAATATGGTTATTTGGGTGTTTGGTCTTGCAACCAGCATGACGTTCGAATTCATATGCATTGACAGCCTGCAGCATAAGTTGGGAAAACAAAATTAGTAGGAAAGCATAATCTAACCACATATACTAAGAAACCACCAATAATAGAACTGTAAACATAGACCTGATTACCAGAAAAATGATAATAATAATAAGGGAAAAACCAAAAACATTGAACCTTGGAAAGGTTGCAATCCTGGCAACTACACAAATAGCCAGTCCCTTGCACCACCCCTCGCAGATTTTTCTGCAGCAAAAGTATTTCTCTAGTCAACACTTTGCAAAAGAATTCCTCTAACCAACATAAAAGTACTGCACATAATGGAAAAGAAAACAAAGTATATTTGACTCCACCTCTCTTGACCAAGAAACATACTTCACCGGGACCCCATCAAGAATGCCAGTTGATAATAAGCTTTTAACATTTGAAGGGAAGTTATTTGAAGACCCTTTTTTTGTCTTCTGCTCCTTGTTCTTGTGCATGCTGTCTGTCCTTGAAGGCTGCTCGGAAGAATCTTTCTGACCGAGGGCCCCTGAAGATTGAGCAGAGGATTGATTTAGCAAAGAATCATACCTTATGAGCCTGCTAGAGTGATCCGTCCCCTCAGAATTATCCTGAAATCCACCAAAAGATATGGTAGTTTGTTCTCCCTTCTTAGAGTTATCAACCATTGACAGGATGCTAAGGTTCTCTTTGTTGTAGAGAGATCCTAATGATACAACATTAGTGTCACGAATTGCATTATTTGTATTACCCTTATTACAAGCAGAGTCGGCAGATATGTATGTTTCATTTACTTTATTGTAGAAAGAGTCCACTGGAAAGAAAGTCTCATGACCCTTGCTGTAAGTAGGTCCGGTTGACATGAAATTGCCATTATCCTTTTCCAATTGCTCTCCCACAGTAGCAATATTGTAATTCCCTCTGTTGAAGGTCTGGCCAATGGATAGCAAATTGTTGTCAATGCCGTCATAGAATTGATTGGTAAGCATAAAATTGCCATCTCTCTTGCTGGAGGCTTGTCCAACTGACATGAAACTTTTGTCAATTTTACTGAAAGCAGCAGCAGGATCTACTGAAATAGTATTTTCATTGGTAGTATTGTAAGAAGGCCCAGGAAACATATTATGATCAGTCCTCTGAAATGTTGAACCCAAAACTTTATCCTTCTCTCCAGGGCATAATGAATTCCCAGCAAACTCAGGCAAGCAATTCTCTGAGATCCTTACTTCATTTACTTTTACTTTTCTAGGTCCTGTGTTAAGACAAAAAGGATCTTCAACTGCATGAGACATGGATAAACAAATCAGTGAATCATTTCCAAATTGATTATCCAAACCCTTCTTTTGCATATTGATGGCAGCAGACAAAACGGAGGGGGTATTCTTATCAGTTTGACATGCAGACTGAAAATTGGAACCATCACGCCAAAAAGCACCGTCCATAACTGCATGTCCTGAAGTTTCTTTAGCAGGTTCTATTGCTTGTTTCTTGCTGAAAAATAGCTCTTGCTCAGAAGTATCCCTTAACCACTGATAATCCCGTTTTTGATCAATTCTTGTTGAAGTATCATAACACATCTCTCCATTAGCTAAGGAACTAGAGCCACTGGGCATCCAAATGCCATTCTGAAAAGACTGCCAACAGCATGTGAGCATTATAGTTAGACGAATATGAAAATTTACATCATGACCAAACTAGGAGTAGAGTACCTCTGGATCTCATAGACCAGTTATTTCCATAGGTTAAGATTGGAAGATGTTTTGGAACAATAGAAAGGTCATTAAACCGATCACATGCAGAGAATCGCCAATAGAAGAAGAAATAATAAGGACATACTAGCCACGTATTTTACCCTCAGTTATTTGGAGAAAACTTGGACAATGATATAAATCCAGGAACTACTTGTTTAGTGTTTTTCAGTTGTTTTTGAAAGTTACTACGTGAATCTCTATGTAACAAATACTGAAAACGAGTATAATTATGATTATGCAAATAACCATACAAGCATATAATTATCCTAGAAGGTTTTATGAATTCTTTTTCCTTATAGATAAGTTGATAAATGGATACGAATACACGTCGTTCAGCAGAACGTATTCGATGGTAACATATGTTGAATTTCCCAATTTACTATTAAGCGTCATTTCTTTTTCATATATCAGTATGCAAGTTAAACTTGTAAATATTAATAAGGCTATCAACCTACTACTAGTACTAAGCAATGAGATGTTACGATGTCTGGAATGCTATCCATATTTGCATGCTAATGTAGAAAGAATTAAAACAGGTAAATCCTAATGAGGCCCTGACAAGTTTTAACAATGGTAGATAATCATTTGTAGTTTTTATTGATACAAAATTATTAAGGCATTAAATCTTATTTGTCCCGAACGCTAATATCTGCACTAATTGAATTTTTACTAGTGTGTAATTATGGTAATCCTATTACCGCACATTAAAAAGGTGCATAAATAGATAATTCTCGAGTCTATCACGGGTAGTTACTAGTTTGAAATTATGGTAATCCTATAACCACACGGGTGCACTAACCAGGTGCATACATAGATAATTCTCGAGTCTATCATAGGTAGGTCAATTAGGTTATTGACATAAATCTCGATAGTCTGGAACTGATTAGAGGCCTACAAGACGAATCATAAATTTTTTATTCATCCAATTCTTGCTATATTTGCACAATCTTGACAATTAGGGTTTCGATAACATAATTCTCACAAATTCAAATGGCTATCGAAGTGAAAAAGTTCCGTCAGCATCATATACATATACATGGCCAGATATGATTTTGTGGAGATCTACATCTTTGCAAAGCCACACAGACAAACAACGATGCCTGATCGCACACACAAACACACAGCAAGCCTTAAAACACAATTTGAACTACTGAATTCCCAATGACGAGTGACAATTTATAGGCTAGTGTACCTCAATATCATGAGTAACATAACTCAAGTAAAAGAATTTCTCAAGAACACAACACAAGAGAAACACAAAAGGCCAGACAAACCATAAAACGCTATATTCAAATAAAATCTGCCAAAAGAAACAGTCAGAAGTTTACCATTTTACAGATTTAGCCTCAAACAAAGAAACCTCAGCTCACTGATGAACCCCCATTGGTAAAAAACTTAGTGATTAACTTGATCTCCCTGCCTCAGTTCATCTCTGGCTGTCCATGCAGTAACCAAAACAATGTCAGAAACCACAAACTCTTAATCCACACATTCAACCAAGAACAACAACAAAAAATCGGTCAAAAACAACACCCATTCCAACCAGAACCTCAGTTTCACCCAATAGAACCCCCTTAAAACCTTCCAACAAATTCAATTACTAAATTTCAACACGCAATCCGAACGCATACATTCAAAACAAACACATGCAACGACCGAACAACGAGATACAGAACCACAAAGATGTGATCAGAATGGAGTTCAACCGTAAAACCCTAAGAAAACGGATTACCACTCACAAGCAGTAAAACGAGTCACACTAGTCACTAATTATCCCTTCCAGCAATTTTTTTTACCTTCTCCTTACAACCAATCCGCACTGATCGGCGGTGAGATTTTCCGGCGACGCACCGCCGGAGAAGAAACCGAAAAGTTGCCGTCTTAAAATAACGAATTATTTTATTATTAAATTTCTGCAGGAGTGCGAAAAAAGAGTACACTGTACTCCGAGAAAGTGAGCGAGGTTTTAAACTGAGACGATGGATCCAGTGCGACGCGGTGCACACTAACACGGTGCGCCGCTGTTTGTACGCGTGGAATAGTGGAAGTAGGATGGACGGTCAGGATTTGTTTGGGTGATAAAGCTGGGGAATAATCAGGTGCGGGCGTGCACACCGTAAGACGTGGAATCGGAAGAGAGAATTATATACAGATAAGAATGAGTTAAATGAGATTACCAATAAAATATAATAAGATTATAAATTAAATTGTCGTATTAAAATAAATGGTAAGTGTGTCACGTTTATTGCCCATTTCTCTTTTGTTATGCGTTTCGAGTTGGTACATTTTGAAATTTGAATAATTTTATTTGAGATTTTGGTGGTATTTAGGTAACTAAAAACATTTTATTGTTGAATGATTTATTATTATTAATATGGTGAGAAACGGAAGAAAAAAATGTGTAGTTTATTTTATACTATGATTTTTGGTAAAGAATTATGAGTATAAATTATTTTTGATAAAAAAATACTACAACTACGATTTTAAATACAATAATATGATATTCATTGTGTAATTTCCACTTAGTTATCTTGGAGATAGAGTTATTTTCTCGTCCGTATTTGGAAATCTAATATATACGAATAGCTAAGAGAAGAAAATCTCGGAATGAGAACGCTTTAATTATGAGAGCTAAAGGTATGTAAAATGTTTTCTTTTAGAATGTTTTTGTTGAAAATCTAATATATATGAGAAGCTAAAAGGAAAATCTCACAGTGAGATAGGTTTAATTATCAGAGCTAAAAGAAAATTTCAAAATGAGATTGGTTTAGTCATCGGAGCTAAGGGTAACATAAAATGTTTTATTTTAAAATGTCTTCATTATGAGAACAGAAGGGTCTCGTGTCACTACTTTATTAAAAGCGGATTCGGTTCTCTACCTCAACAACTATTTAGATAATTTATATTTTCGTGAGTCTCGTGTCACTACTGTTACTATATGATAAAGAAATTTATTTCGATGCCAACAAAAGAATTTATGGTATTTAGCCACGTGGCTCGAATAGTTGAAGATTGGAGTTAAATTATCACTCTTGCATTTTCTTTTATTAAAAATTAAATCCTACCTTTAAATGAATTATTTTCTTGTACAAGCTTAACGAATTAACACATATATAAATCATGATAGAAAGATAGGTCACAGATTCAAGTTTTATTAGGAGTAATTAGAGAATTAACAATAATCTCTTAAAAAAAATTGTGATAAAAAGATAATAAGATAGGGAAACTGAAATAAATATAAAATTATGAAAGAGTTTAACTCTCGTCAACATCGAGATTTCAATTAAACACAACGATTTTAATTATTTACGATATAAAAGTTCTATTACCATGGCTAAATTATATTTTTTAAAAGTATTCTACATCATAGCAGTTATGAGTTATACATTTAATACTACTGACTTTAAGAAAAAAAAATAGGATATTGTAACACTGTATTATACTGATATAGATATAATAATATAAACACAATACAGATATAATAATATATATCTTTTTATTTTCTAGGATATGATTGTGACTCTAAATTGTAGTAATATGGTTTTTTTAATAATATAATGATATAAATACAATATTATGTTATGCTTATAAAGTGTTCCTATGGGGTAGTTGTCACTCACGCCTTTATTACCACAACTTTTATCAAAAGTTACGGCAGTGCCAGCATAACAATTATGATATCTCTATACATTTTTCAAACATGTAACGTAAATTATAATCACAAAAATGGTTGTTGACATGTCGTTTCTTGTACATGTGAAAAGAAGAATATTAATTGACCAAAAGAAAAAGTAAAGGAGGATATTAGGAAATAGGAAATATATTTGGGGAATCTAAAAGACATAAAGGACATAGAGAAAAAGGATTCACGTAATATGAGTTGCAGGATTTTTTAAAAAAGAAATATCTACTATTAAATTATCAAATAAAAAAGTACAACCAACACAAAACAAAATAAGTTGGAATAACATAATTCGAATATGCAAATGACAAACGCTAGTTAAAGTTAGACGTTAAAGTTGTGGTACCTCAAACGTACATTCTCAATCGTTCCAAGTCAGATGTAGATATTATTCTGAAGCCATTTCATGCTTTTGCGAGAAGATGGTTTACGAATTTATCTTCCTTTGCGTGATCCCAGACCATTTGTGTAAAACACTTTTGCTTGATTGAAAAGAGGCACTTTTTGACGAAAGTTAGTTCAAGCCATGACTTTTGTGGAAGGAGTTAGTCTATAATTTGTGTATATGGAAATTGTGCAACAATATGCAAAACCAAACTTATATAACGATAAGCAAGAATGTGTGTCTACTTGTTAACCTCGTACATCTTTTGACAACATTAGAGAAATTCTTCGACCAAGCACTTTATGTTTACATCTAATCCATGTAGATCATGTGAAATAGGTTGATATAGTCATAAGGAAGTATAATAAAATCATTTTTACATTGAAAAATCTTAACACAAAAGCAATATAATTTACTCGTTTTTTTCCCCATAAATATTGAACTTTTGAACATCCAAAACCCCACTACAAAAGGAGAAAAAAAAAAAAAAACCAATCCAAAATATAAAAAAAATTCTATTAAAGGTTATACTGTGTTCTTTATTATATATTCGTATTTGATTTTTTTATTCAAAGTACACATCATGTTATAAGTTATTAAGTATTTTTTTCTAGTGTTGCATTAAATGGTACGAGATGGCCCCTAAAAAAAAGATGCCTAGCAGAGAGAGTTTGTTCTACCTGCAAGGGTGGACTAAAGAGATTGAGAAGAGACTCATTGGACATCTATAACTGGCCGCTTGGGGGGAATATTGGGCACTGACAATTTCGGACACACGACATATTGTTCAAGCCCAAGAAAACATCAACAAATCATTTGGCAAAAACTTCAGCTTTAAATTTATTTTCGAGAGGTTTGACTTGGCCTACAAGTGGTAACTAACATGGAAATTTTTTATTGGGTACTATGGCGTCAAGTACAATTAATGCGACAATTTCGTACAAACATCAAAATCCGTTTGGAAGGAAATGTATGAAAAAAAAATTGCTTTAGAACTCAGAAGTTGTAAGAATGTTATTTATATGATAATATTTCTTGGTTCATTTCAAGGAAAACAAATAGGTGTTTGTGTACAAGGACGAGAACGGACCAATGTGGTTCCTGTTAGGAATAGTGCTCTTAAACCCAATGTTGTAATCCGCTTAGTGTTTTTCTTTGTAAATCATAGATAATATTTGAATAATAAACGAATTGATTAGATTGTAAGGCAATACTTCTTTATATGCTCTTGTTGATTGTGTGTTTTAACTGCGCATGTTTAAGACCTCCTCTAATTTAACAAGTTTATAGGACTCAATCATTCAGGTGAAATGATTCATGAAATGAGTCCTAACCATAAAAGCCAAGATTAGAAATCATTCCAAGTCGATGAGTCTATCAGACAGTGGGAGTGTCGAATTGACTAACTTGAGGTTTGCTCGTGTGATCACGCCCTTAAGAAAGATCACCTTGTTTCATAGGGGTGTAAAGTGAATGGTTGATAAGTGCGTGGTACATAAGGATGTTTTCATGAGGTTGTTTCATGTGAATGATTTGTCCTTAGACTTGAGATTCCATTGATGCCTTGAGTGTGCTTACTATGTAATCTTAGGTATAAGTTTAAAAGGATGTCGTTTGATACTGCTGAATTACAACTTATATTGGGATTACAAAAGTGGCACATGAAGACATGTGGGAATCAATAAAGGACCTACACTTGTTGTAGCAAGACGATCTCTTATTGTATAAGTTGTTCATATTCCATCTAAGAGTCCTTGGCTAAGGCAATAGATCGAGATCAAATGAATATGGAATAAACTTGACTTTAAGATTGAGATTTGTAGGGTTCTAACTATTCCCTTGCCCTAGATCTTGAGAGATAAGTTTGTAGGAGGATCGTATTTCACATATAATCATTGACTTAAAGGTTCATTCGAATTGATACATTCTTATTCAGCTAGGGGTCACACACCTGTTGCTAGACAATGGTAGTGTAATCTATGAACTGATTAATTAATAAGAGTATTAATTAATTAGTGCCACTTCTAATTGAATAAAGAACCTAGAGGGTCACACACAAATACCCGGTCAAAAAGGTATAGGCTAGAATCGATTAAACGAGTTGATCGAACCAACCATGAGGGGTTGTTTAGGGCAACACGTTTATATGGCACCTTTGGGGCACATTGTTGTGTGACACGTGTCATATGTGTATGGCATTGAAGAATTAATCTTGATTAATTTTTTAATGGGTTTTTAGTTTAATTATGAATCATTAATTGGGCTCAAATTTGAAAATAAAAGTCCAATGAATAATTAATTATGAATTATATTTTGGAGTAATTTATTTATTATGAATAAATAAATATCTTGTGAAAATATCTAAAAGGGTTTATATAGAGTTTCTTGCTAGAGAGATTGATTAAGAAGGAGTTTTAATCAAATTAGAAAGGGTTTTCTTCTTGTGACACCCCGCTCGTCCGACGTGTAAGGTACGCCACGCTTCAACCTTTTAATGTGTTTAATTGTGTGATTTTTTTATATTTTGCATGGCCCTATTATGAACTCTTTTGGAGTTTAGGGGGCTTGTTTGCAATTTTCTCTTTTAGGGGTTTTCCGTTCACTTCTCGTTCGGTTGAGATTTTGACCTCTTTGACCCCTTCAACGCGTCCGGGGCGGCGAAACGAGTCCGTAGACTCTAAGTTTGCCCAATTCGGATGTCGTTAGCTCGTTCGTTTGATCGTTTTTGCGTACGAGGACCCGAGATATATACCCCAGATCCTCGTTTTGCGTGCCAAAAGATCAGACCTCAGCCCAGCGTCGTCTTCTCCAGCGAATGGCACTGTTCACATGCACTCGAGGTGTGTTTACACACACATGCTCGTTCTCCCTCGTTTCTCGACGGAATTCGACGAACCATTAGTGGAAATTTATCAGCTCGATGAGCCCGTCACGATGGTACAAGAATCTCGGCCAACCGACGACCGACGGCGACGGAATCGGCCAATTTCAGACACAGCGGCGGCTAGGCGGAACCCCGCCACTTCACCGCCCATTCGCGGCTGCTTCCGGCGACACCCCGACGACACGCGCCACCCCATGGGTTAGAGGACCTCCCGGCGCAACTTCAGTTCAAACGGCGCGGCCATCCGGGCCGTGGTTGGGCCGCACGCGCCGCCCGAAGTGGTGGTGGCGGACGCCCGGCACTGTAGCACGGCGGCTCTGTGGTGTTCCGGCGAGTTTCGCGGGCGGAGCTTGACCCTATCCGACCTCTTTCGACCTCCTGAGTCCATTTCCGACCTCAAATCAAGCAACCGGTGACCGTAGGTGGTGGTTCCGGCGATGACGCGGCGGCAGAAACTTCGGAGCTCGATGGGGGCCTTTTCCGGCCATCTTTTGGCCTCGGGCCCTTCACGAAAGTTGTTCGGAACGACGAGAACTAAGGAATCCCATTTGCTCGACTCCAGATTTTACTGTTTGGCGGCGGCCGAACGGCGGCCGGTCACTATTCCGGCGGCTCCGGCAGCGGCATTCCGGCGGGCTTCGGACAGAATGTCCGCCTCGTTGTGGTGAGTCCATCACCACTTTCCGTTCGTCAATCGGACACTCGGTTTATTTTCTATGAATTTATTTGTGTATTTGGGACATATTTGAATTAATTGTTTAAATGTGAATTAATTGCTATATGTTTGAATTGTTGATCGAAATGAATTCCATTGTGTATGAAATCATGTATGATATGAAATGTGATAAGTATGAACTTTGTATTTTGTAAATTGAACCCCCGACTTGTTGATTTTGCTACTGGGTTAGTCGAGAGGGGGTGTTTGCGTAATTTTTTAAAGTAAGAATTTGTTTAATTTGAATTAATAGACCTTAGTAATGAATTGTTTGTGTGAGGTATGATAGGCGATATGAATTGTCTGAACCTTGTTAATTGAAATTGTTAGGTATTAAATGAATTGATATGAAATGATATGAAGTGCTTTGCCTTTAATTTTGTTAATTGCATTAATTATGCACATGGACGTGCCTTAATATTTTGTGTTGCATATAAGTTATATGAATTTGAACTTTGCTGATGTGATTGCATTTATTAAGTGTTTGAGCATATGCTGTGCGTCCCTATGTGGTTGTCTGCTTGAGTCTGAGTTCCGTGCTGTGTTGTGTGTTCAGTTGGTACAGGTACACCCGGGGTGGTGACTTGAGGTCGTGCAGGTTCCGGGGTGGACCTTCTGCTTTGTATTTGACTCCGTTTGGTGTAAGGTGAGGTTTTAGGATTTTTGTTTTAGTTAAAGCGACCTACAACCCTATATGCTCGTTTTCAGGCTCGCATGCGAATATATACTATATGTATATTAAATATGTGTCTTACGATATGTTATGAATTTTGTTAATTCGATTTGATATGAATTCTTCTGAAATTATATGTATGGGCGTATATAAGCTTAAAATATTTTGCAACGAGGCTATGCTCCAAACCGTGTGTCTTCATACCAGCTGCGGATTAGGATGACACGGAGAGGTACGTTTATAGCATATGCTAAGTTGCAAGGTATGGTATGCTCCGATAAGGTACGTAAGTATGATTTTGATACGATATGATAAGTTTGATATGTGGCGAGTTATGATATGATCTGTTCTGATATGCTCTGTTCTGTTGTGTTGGGCCCCGAGACGTGGGTAAGGGGGACCCGGGACGACCATGGGGTCGCCGGTTATTGACCCCGTGCACGTTCTCATTTGAGATATTCACGTGCGACCTATGGAGGTTGGGGAGGCGTGGTATCTTGAGCCCTCGGTGGATAACCGGGGAAGGCACAACGTGGATTAGCTACCCCGTGTGTTTTTGGTAATGGTAATGTGTAGTAAGGGTTTGATTCCCGAACTACTTCGCTGATGGGGAAGGATTGTTTTTTACTTATGCTTTCCATTTGGATTTATGTTAAGAATTGAGGAGTTAGGTGGGAGACCCGTACTCGCCGGGTATATGATTATGATATGATATGTTGATTATGAAACGGGATAGGAGCTTTCGCTTTTGATATGTTACGAGGTTGTTCAGTCTGATATGATTTGGTTAAGGATAAAATTTGGTATGAGTATGCTCAGTTTGTTAAGTTATGAATAAGATAAGATATGTATAGGTTTGGTTTGAAAATTGTGTAAGTTTGATTTGAAAATGGTTTTGGTATGCAAAACCCTATTCCCGGTTCATAATCTTTCTTTTGATACGTGCTTTGCTCTATATGTATATATGTGTTGGTGTGTGTTCAGCCCCCTCGCTCAGTCAGTGGACTGACCCTCGCCCCACCTTTGTTTCCAGTCTGCAGGTTCAGGTTCTTGGAGTTCGAGCTAGGCGGCTTTGAGTCTTGTCTGTTGAGTCCGTGTCTTTTGAGCCTGTATCCATTTGTTTAAGTTGAGAATCTCTGATCTGCATCCGTTTATAATTATGTACATAGCATGTTCTGTACAGGATTATGTTTATGCTTCGACTATAGGCATTTTCGGGACAGGTTAGGACAGGGCTTGGATTAGTTGAACCCGTTTCGGTATTTTGTTGATTAAAGCTTTTGGTAGTTCATATTTTGATTCGCTTCCGCGTACAGGTTTTTGCATATTTGTCTTGTACAGGGTTTAGGAACCGCCTAGCTTAGGTTGGATTTTCGTTTGTCACCCGTTCGCTGTGACTTGGTGCGTGTGCGGACGTTCCATTTCGTACCACGTGTTGGGTCATAGTGCGGGGGTGTGGTGCCCCACCGCTTGGGGTGCTACATCTTAAGTGGTATCAGAGCTACCAGGTTCAGAACCGGTGCTCTGGAGTCGTGTCGTGTCAGTTTAGGTCGTACGGCATAGGAAAACTTGTGCATTGCATTTGGCAGACGTGAAAATTTGACTTCTCTGTATGAATTTGTCTGAGCTTATGTGATTGTGTGCACACTATGATTACGATTTTTGCAAAATTAACGTTGTTATGCTTTAAATTTTAGTAAATTACTTGCTGCATTTGCATTAATTAGGTGCTCTTAGTTGCTTTCATTACTTGACATACCCACGTACTAACCCTCATGCATAAATAAATGTCCATTTGTGAATTACAGGGTGTGGGCTCGATAACAAAATTGAAGTTGATTGTGACAACACTTTCCACTTCTACAAAATTATGAAGGAGGATTTGAAACTCTCATCTTCTGACTACTTGGATGAAAAGCAAATGGACCTCTACAAGAATTTATAACAAGGAATGAATGCTACTGCTATAAAAACGGGTATTATGCATACATGGCACGTGCATCATGCATTGGAGTAAATTTTAATTATTTTGGATATTGTTCTACGTGCTTGACTGCTTTCTTTGCTGGATATGAGTGCACTCCATTCACATCCCTAACCCCACATGCATTAGCTTCGTGGTTGTACTTTAGGTGTTCTCCTACCTGATCCACTACTTGCTGTCTTGGTCGAAGCAACGTTTGAATTCGAAAAGGGTTTGACCAGAAAATATACAGTCGAGCCAATAGCTTCAAGATAGGGTGAATGCATGTAAGATAGAATGTTGGGTTGTGGTCAATCTTTCTACATGATGCGATACTCATAGCCTCATAAATGATTTGATGAAAGTCGGGGTATTTCTAGATCCAAGTTGAATTGTCGTGATGTGGGATTACTTGAAAGACAGGAAATAACAAATGGGAATGATAAAGAAAAGTAAAGAAATTCTGGGTGGATTTCGGCCGATCATGTATAAACAATTGGATGAAAAATAAAAAGGGGAGTTCATTTAATTCTACGAACTCCTAAAGAGTGAACTAAGGAAGTTTGATTAAAGTGACAACCATGAAGAAGACTCGGGAAACAATCGGAGAGTAATTACTAAAGAAAATACAGAATGCTAATTCCATGAGCGTAGAAGACTTCAGGTTCAAGAAATCGTACTTCCAAGCCGTGGAAATGTCCAAGTGATGCTAGATAATTCTGAAGATAAGAAGACCGTGGGGAAAAACAAGAAATCTTTTAACTATTAAGTTGCTTTCAGGATATGTACTTACTACTTGGAGGTGCTCGGGAGTAACATGGTTTATAAGAAAGTCAGCATTTCTAACTCTGGAAGGGGTAAGGTGACAATGAAGAGATCAAGACACTTGTATCATTCAGAGAATTCCAAGCAGGAAATCGGGTTACTATTATAAAGACACTCACCAGAGTAGTTACACTTACACAAAGAAAAAAAAGGGAAAATTGTGCAAGCAATAGAATTTTGTGCCGAGGTCATTGAAGATCAACTCCACCAAATATTGAGGGTAAGGTCATCTTTTACAACGACGGTGTACTAAGCAAGACGGTGTAAAGATTCTTCATTTATTTCTCCATGATTGTCCTGAGAGATTTCACATTTGAAAGAAATGGTAATTTCCGATTACCGAGGATCCTATTGGGATTTCAAGAGATTACACGGATTACTATACCTCGAGAATCAAGTGAGACGATCCAAGATCAGTTGAGTACCCGAGAATCTGTAGGAATACTAAAGAATGCAAGTTTGAACGGGAAGTTGGAACTATGGCCAGTTAAGGAGTTGATTAACCTTTCAAGTTAAAGAAATTGCCAACCTCGACTCCACTACTACGGTGAACGGTACACTGAGTATTCATGGCATTTGCACACATACATTTCATAAGTAATTGTATTTTATTTTATTCTGCTTGACTATGTGACAACGTGTAATGTTTGATGTTACTCGATTGTAATAACGTGACTAACTGCTTTAAATTTCATAACTTAAAATTTGTTGCTGTTGTGAATTTTTGTAAACTGAATGGATTACCTGCTTGCTTGAACTATCTGTACTTCGGTGCTTATAATTTCTTTGGTTACTTACTAACCTTCATGCACATACAAGCATATTGTGATTTTATTTATAGAAATCCCATCGCGATATCCCCCTTGAGTTGAGCATGGATGATGAGTCTATACTCTAGGGACACCGATATCAGTTGTGATCAGGTACACCAAACATGCATCACATGTTTTGCCTCCAGTGCTACTTTAATGTGTGTATGTATGAATGCTGTGTAAGTGAACTTGTGTGCTAGAGAGTTGTTGAGATCTCTCTCTATTTGCGTGTTAGGGAGATGTGGGATTCTCCCTATTTATGTGATAGAAAGATGTTGGATTCTTTCTAATTATGTGAGCAAGAGATGTTGGATTCTCTTGGAGTTAGATGTTTGGGAGATGTTGGATTCTCTCGAATCTAGGGTTTGAGAAATGCTGGATTTTCTCAAACTAGAATGTTTGGAAGATGTGGAAGTCTGCCAGACCTAGGTTGAGAGACGGGGCTCTCTCGCTTACGTGGTTGAGAGACGGAGTTCTCTCAATTCTGTGCCTGAGAGACGGGGTTCTCTCCTTTGATGTGCTGGGAGACGGGGTTCTCTCTTTCTTGTGTGCTGAGAGATGTGATTCTCTCTTGTTTGTCGCGGCTGAGTTGAGTGTAGCCTGGTGTTGGTTTGCAATCGACGGGGAAGCGACGAGATCGGGCTTTGGGTGCAGTGGCCTAGTGGGGGATCGAACGAGTTTGAAGCGACTAATGGTCAAGTGTTTGAACAAACCTCTGCGACTACGGAACTCTGCAAGGAGTTGATGCAATCAGTGGGAGTAAGCTTCACAGCCAGGGCTATGACTCTACACGATTTCAGGAGTTGGATTGAAGTATTCCAGTTCGAAGCTTTACGACTCAGTAATAGGACCTGAGGACAGGTCCTTTTGAAGGAGGGGAGATTGTGACACCCCGCTCGTCCGACGTGTAAGGTACGCCACGCTTCAACCTTTTAATGTGTTTAATTGTGTGATTTTTTTATATTTTGCATGGCCCTATTATGAACTCTTTTGGAGTTTAGGGGGCTTGTTTGCAATTTTCTCTTTTAGGGGTTTTCCGGTCACTTCTCGTTCGGTTGAGATTTTGACCTCTTTGACCCCTTCAACGCGTCCGGGGCGGCGAAACGAGTCCGTAGACTCTAAGTTTGCCCAATTCGGATGTCGTTAGCTCGTTCGTTTGATCGTTTTTGCGTACGAGGACCCGAGATATATACCCCGAATCCTCGTTTTGCGTGCCAAAAGATCAGACCTCAGCCCAACGTCGTCTTCTCCAGCGAATGGCACTGTTCACACGCACTCGAGGTGTGTTTACACACACATGCTCGTTCTCCCTCGTTTCTCGACGGAATTCGACGAACCATTAGTGGAAATTTATCAGCTCGATGAGCCCGTCACGATGGTACAAGAATCTCGGCCAACCGACGACCGACGGCGACGGAATCGGCCAATTTCAGACACAGCGGCGGCTAGGCGGAACCCCGCCACTTCGCCGCCCATTCGCGGTGGCTTCCGGCGACACCCCGACGACACGCGCCACCCCATGGGTTAGAGGACCTCCCGGCGCAACTTCAGTTCAAACGGCGCGGCCATCCGGGCCGTGGTTGGGCCGCACGCGCCGCCCGAAGTGGTGGTGGCGGACGCCCGGCACTGTAGCACGGCGGCTCCGCGGTGTTCCGGCGAGTTTCGCGGGCGGAGCTTGACCCTATCCGACCTCTTTCGACCTCCTGAGTCCATTTCCGACCTCAAATCAAGCAACCGGTGACCGTAGGTGGTGGTTCCGGCGATGACGCGGCGGCAGAAACTTCGGAGCTCGACGGGGGCCTTTTCCGGCCATCTTTTGGCCTCGGGCCCTTCACGAAAGTTGTTCGGAACGACGAGAACTAAGGAATCCCATTTGCTCGACTCCAGATTTTACTGTTTGGCGGCGGCCGAACGGCGGCCGGTCACTATTCCGGCGGCTCCGGCAGCGGCGTTCCGGCGGGCTTCGGACAGAATGTCCGCCTCGTTGTGGTGAGTCCATCACCACTTTCCGTTCGTCAATCGGACACTCGGTTTATTTTCTATGAATTTATTTGTGTATTTGGGACATATTTGAATTAATTGTTTAAATGTGAATTAATTGCTATATGTTTGAATTGTTGATCGAAATGAATTCCATTGTGTATGAAATCATGTATGATATGAAATGTGATAAGTATGAACTTTGTATTTTGTAAATTGAACCCCCGACTTGTTGATTTTGCTACTGGGTTAGTCGAGAGGGGGTGTTTGCGTAATTTTTTAAAGTAAGAATTTGTTTAATTTGAATTAATAGACCTTAGTAATGAATTGTTTGTGTGAGGTATGATAGGCGATATGAATTGTCTGAACCTTGTTAATTGAAATTGTTAGGTATTAAATGAATTGATATGAAATGATATGAAGTGCTTTGCCTTTAATTTTGTTAATTGCATTAATTATGCACATGGACGTGCCTTAATATTTTGTGTTGCATATAAGTTATATGAATTTGAACTTTGCTGATGTGATTGCATTTATTAAGTGTTTGAGCATATGCCGTGCGTCCCTATGTGGTTGTCTGCTTGAGTCTGAGTTCCGTGCTGTGTTGTGTGTTCAGTTGGTACAGGTACACCCGGGGTGGTGACTTGAGGTCGTGCAGGTTCCGGGGTGGACCTTCTGCTTTGTATTTGACTCCGTTTGGTGTAAGGTGAGGTTTTAGGATTTTTGTTTTAGTTAAAGCGACCTACAACCCTATATGCTCGTTTTCAGGCTCGCATGCGAATATATACTATATGTATATTAAATATGTGTCTTACGATATGTTATGAATTTTGTTAATTCGATTTGATATGAATTCTTCTGAAATTATACGTATGGGCGTATATAAGCTTAAAATGTTTTGCAACGAGGCTATGCTCCAAACCGTGTGTCTTCATACCAGCTGCGGATTAGGATGACACGGAGAGGTACGTTTATAGCATATGCTAAGTTGCAAGGTATGGTATGCTCCGATAAGGTACGTAAGTATGATTTTGATACGATATGATAAGTTTGATATGTGGCGAGTTATGATATGATCTGGTCTGATATACTCTGTTCTGTTGTGTTGGGCCCCGAGACGTGGGTAAGGGGGACCCGGGACGACCATGGGGTCGCCGGTTATTGACCCCGTGCACGTTCTCATTTGAGATATTCACGTGCGACCTATGGAGGTTGGGGAGGCGTGGTATCTTGAGCCCTCGGTGGATAACCGGGGAAGGCACAACGTGGATTAGCTACCCCGTGTGTTTTTGGTAATGGTAATGTGTAGTAAGGGTTTGATTCCCGAACTACTTCGCTGATGGGGAAGGATTGTTTTTGACTTATGCTTTCCATTTGGATTTATGTTAAGAATTGAGGAGTTAGGTGGGAGACCCGTACTCGCCGGGTATATGATTATGATATGATATGTTGATTATGAAACGGGATAGGAGCTTTCGCTTTTGATATGTTACGAGGTTGTTCAGTCTGATATGATTTGGTTAAGGATAAAATTTGGTATGAGTATGCTCAGTTTGTTAAGTTATGAATAAGATAAGATATGTATAGGTTTGGTTTGAAAATTGTGTAAGTTTGATTTGAAAATGGTTTTGGTATGCAAAACCCTATTCCCGGTTCATAATCTTTCTTTTGATACGTGCTTTGCTCTATATGTATATATGTGTTGGTGTGTGTTCAGCCCCCTCGCTCAGTCAGTGGACTGACCCTCGCCCCACCTTTGTTTCCAGTCTGCAGGTTCAGGTTCTTGGAGTTCGAGCTAGGCGGCTTTGAGTCTTGTCTGTTGAGTCCGTGTCTTTTGAGCCTGTATCCATTTGTTTAAGTTGAGAATCTCTGATCTGCATCCGTTTATAATTATGTACATAGCATGTTCTGTACAGGATTATGTTTATGCTTCGACTATAGGCATTTTCGGGACAGGTTAGGACAGGGCTTGGATTAGTTGAACCCGTTTCGGTATTTTGTTGATTAAAGCTTTTGGTAGTTCATATTTTGATTCGCTTCCGCGTACAGGTTTTTGCATATTTGTCTTGTACAGGGTTTAGGAACCGCCTAGCTTAGGTTGGATTTTCGTTTGTCACCCGTTCGCTGTGACTTGGTGCGTGTGCGGACGTTCCATTTCGTACCACGTGTTGGGTCATAGTGCGGGGGTGTGGTGCCCCACCGCTTGGGGTGCTACACTTCTCAAGCAAGAATTCCTATAAAAGGAAGGAAGGAAATCCTTCCCCACATAGGAGAAGGGTTCAAACCCCTTAGTTATTTAAGGAGGAGTTTGAACCCCATGAGATGATGATAGCAAAATTTTCCTAACTCCAAACTATACACGAAATCCCAAAGCCTAAATACAAAATAAAGCACTAACATCTTCCCTATTTTGATCATGATCGAGATTGGTGTGGAAATATTCTCTAAAGGACTACTAATTTGGAGTCTTGAAGATTCGAAAGAGATCAAGGAACTTGCCGCACAGAAAACGTTTGTGGGTGACTCAAACATTTCGAGAAATATCAATTAATTGTAAGTTGTTGAACATCCTATAGTTTAGGAATAGATATTGCAAGCAAACGATCAACTTTTGGGTAAAAATTTTATTTTCCGCTGCCTTTACTCTCCTGTTTCGCAATAGTTCCATCTATATGAAACTTTCGACCGACATGCTAAAAGGGAGATAATGATAGAGTGCCCTAAAGCCTACCCGTCCGGGATAGAGATCGACGAGAACATTAAGAGAGTTTAAATCGAATATGGTAAATTAATTTATCTGCTAACATGATGTTATTTAACAAATCAGATCTTTATTTTTCAGGACTTCCGTTGCAACCAATTGTGGTTTCGACTCGTACACAGACCATACGAAGACCAGATCAGCTATCGGGGAGTGATTTTACAGGACAAGTGATACCAAAACCACGTCTAAAGTTTTGGTGGGTAAAAAGGGAGAAAGGGCTAGCTCAAACCAAAACTCAGGCTGTTGTGCACAAAGTTCCCATTTCAATTCAGTTTTAAGCTTGTTTTAAAACTATAAAATGATGTACTACCTACTTTTCTGATGCATCGTAGTGCCATTTCCAAAGTTACATCGAAGATCTGCAATTACAAAATAACCTCCCTAATACGAACATATGGGACAACAAAGTAGAGCATTCATTTAATTGCAAACAATATCCTAACCTGCAAATAGCTATAACTACGAACCCTATTTCAGCAAGAATGCCATGGAAACAAAGAGCTAACAACCCAAAAAACCCTGTGTTATTCGAAATCATAACAAAAAACCCTATGAAAAAAAAAATGATCCAAAAAACCATGTGTTTTATTAAATAAACTCACCGCCCCCTACTCCCATTTGGTCAACGAAAAAGGTTGAAAAGTCCATTATACCCTTGTACATTATATCAATATATTAACAAATTTATTGCATATATATATATATATATATATATATAATATACATAATACATATTTTCATATTAATAAAACATATGTACAGTACACATACACTTACATATTATTTAATATATATATACATATATATTTATATTATACAATAAATTTATAAAATTTAAATTATATTATTATATCTATTAAATAGTGTTATGAATATATAATATATATATATTATATATTAATTATAATAACTAATTTAATATATATAATGAATTTATAAAAAACATTTAAAATATATTTATAGTTAATCTTTCAAAAAAAATATAAAAAAATTCAAATTAAAATTTTATAATATGCAAATTACATTTTTAAATTATAATATCATATTTACTAAAAATATTAATAAATTAATAAATTATCATGAAAATTAAAATATGTATATATTATACACTATATTAATGATTAATAAATATATATATATATATATATATATATATATATATATATATATATCTGTATATACATATACATCGTCTTCCTCAGACCTTCGCCACCGCGTCCCCACCTCCCGCCGCGAACACCACTGCCGCCTCTCGATCTCCGCCGTCGAACGTCGCAGCTACTTTCTCTCCACCTCCACTGCCTCACAGATCGCCGAAGATCTCCCTTCCGCCTCTAGATCTCCGCCATCCCCCCCCCCCCCCCCCTCTCGATCTCCGCCACCGCCGCGGCTCTCTTCTCTCCATCTCCAGGAGGCAGCAGCTCTCTTCTCCCCGCCGCGGCTCTCTTCTCTCCAGGCGGTGAGGGGCGCCGGGATAATGGTGATGGTTGTACAGGGGGGAAGAAGACGAAGTCTTCCCCCTTCTTTCGTTTTCTTTCTTTTTTTTTTAATTTAAATTAATACATGGGCAAAATAGAGAGACGATGGTTGATGGTTGTGGTTTGGCCGTTGGTGATGGTGCGCCGGCGATGATGGTGATGCTTGTACAGGGGGAAGAGGACCTCCATCTTCTTCCCCCATTTTTCCTTTTCTTTCTTTTTTTTTTTTTTTGTTTTTCTATTAAATTAATACATGGGCAAAATAGTCATTTCAGGTGAAAAAGTGATAAAAAATTCAATCATACTTGCAGTCAACGCACGTTCTCGTTGCAGGGTTTTTTGTACACATTTTTAAATATATAGGGTTTTTTATGATATTTTTTTTTTGACAGGATTTTTAGTGATAATTTCGTATAACAGAGGGTATCTGGATGTAAATTACTCAAGACGACCAAACCAAGAAAGACAAACAAGACACCCAACGATCAAACAACATCCAAACGCAACACGAGAATTTAGATCAGAACTTTTTTGATTAGCAATAGAGGTGGAATATGGTTAGATACTTAGATGTTTCGCAAAGAACCTGAGATTCACTACGATCGTCAGCTTTGAACACATGGACACTTTTCCCACAGCTAGAATATGTGGTTGGATTGGGTTTACAATCGAAAACCTCATTTTCAAGAACTAGGTAATATTGATCATCCCATATTGAATCAGCCCGAATGAACTAATGATGATGCTCAACTTTCAATGGGCATATGTAATAATACCTCCCCATAAACACTGCAATATTTCTCCCAACGCATCATGATTCCTTTCTTGATTGAATTGACCCTTAATATAACAGTATAGATGATATAAATAGTTTTTAAAAAAAAATTAAAATATCAACAAATATAGGAAAAATATCATTTAAAATAACAATCAATCAATTAAAAGAAAAAAACACTATAATTACAATCACAGTTCAGACACACAGGGACATGGGAGAGAGAATAAACCTCAATGGGCATTACAATCATAATCAAAATCAAATCAAAACCACAACTCAAATTACCAAAAAGAGAAAACAACGTAATAACGACCATCATCATCATCATCATCATCATCGTTATTCAATCACTTCTAATTTTCCAAATCTTCTTCATCGAACTCCTCTTCCTCCTCCGCATTCGCATCCTGATACTGCTGATACTCCGAAACCAGATCATTCATATTGCTCTCCGCCTCCGTGAACTCCATCTCATCCATTCCTTCCCCCGTGTACCAATGCAAGAACGCCTTCCTGCGGAACATCACCGTGAACTGCTCCGACACGCGCCTGAACATCTCCTGAATCGACGTCGAGTTCCCCACGAACGTCGACGACATCGGCAGTCCTGTGGGGGGAATGTCGCAGACGCTGGATTTCACGTTGTTGGGGATCCACTCCACGAAGTAGGACGAGTTCTTGTTCTGCACGTTGATCATCTGTTCGTCGACCTCCTTCGTGCTCATCTTGCCGCGGAACATGGCGGAGGCGGTCAAGTAGCGGCCGTGGCGGGGGTCGGCGGCGCACATCATGTTCTTGGCGTCCCACATTTGTTGGGTGAGTTCGGGGATTGTGAGGGCGCGGTATTGTTGGGAACCTCGGGAAGTTAGAGGGGCGAAACCCACCATGAAGAAGTGGAGGCGCGGGAATGGGATGAGGTTCACGGCGAGTTTTCTGAGGTCGGAGTTGAGTTGGCCCGGGAAACGCAGGCAGCAGGTGACGCCGCTCATGGTTGTTGAGATCAAATGGTTCAGATCACCGACTGCAACCACAAATTACACAAAATTCATTTGAATTCTAGTTAATTTCTTCAATTTGAATAGCTAATATAAAGAAAGGTTTCATGTGGGTGCTCTGTGTCAAGATGCACGCCAACTGTTTGCTGAAATGCTTCAGAGAAGTATAAGTGGAAAACGAGGGTGATTAGAGCACTGAGTTCGTATAACTTACAACTTGGATTGGTGAGCTTGAGTGTGCGGAAGCAAATATCATACAGGGCCTCGTTATCCAACACCATACATTCATCGGCATTTTCGACCAATTGATGAACCGATAGAGTGGCATTATAAGGCTCAACAACGGTATCGGACACCTTCGGAGATGGGAAAACAGAGAAGGTAAGCATCATCCTATCAGGATACTCTTCTCTGATCTTGGAAATTAACAGAGTTCCCATTCCAGACCCTGTCCCTCCTCCAAGTGAATGGCATACTTGAAATCCTATCATCAAAAAACATCCCATTACACTACATCATCAAAGAAATGTTTGAATCAAAGATTAATATATGAAATATTCATCATACCTTGCAGGCAATCACAATTTTCAGCTTCTTTACGAACAACATCCAGCACAGAATCTATCAGTTCAGCTCCTTCAGTATAGTGGCCCTTAGCCCAGTTGTTTCCAGCACCACTCTGCCCGAAAACAAAGTTATCGGGCCTGAAGATCCTGCCGTAAGGCCCTGTACGAAGGCTGTCCATTGTACCGGGCTCAAGATCCATCAAGACAGCTCTAGGTACATATCTCCCACCACTAGCTTCATTGTAGTAAACGTTGACCCTTTCGAGCTGAACCCTCGAATTGCCGACATAATTCCCAAAGGTATCGATACCGTGTTCATTGCAAACGACTTCCCAAAACTTGCCACCGATTTGGTTGCCACATTGCCCGGCTTGAATGTGAAGAATTTCTCTCATTTTCACTTTTTTTTTTTTTGTGTGTGTGTGTGTGTGTTATGTTGATTGAACAAATGAATGGCTTAATGGGAAATGGAGATGGGACGAGGTTGGATGAGTGGAAATTGGATTTTATAGTGAAGATAATGGTTGGCTATATTAAGAGATAATTACACTGCCATACCCTGAGATGTGACCTAATTACAAAAACGTCCCCCGAGGTTTAAGAAATTACAAAAACTTCCCTTGACATACCTTGAGGTTCAGTCTAATTCATACTATTGCATTCATAAATTTATACTTAAATTCTAATAATAATAAGTAAGGGTGAAATAGGATCCTCATAAAAGACAATACCATTAACATAATAACATTCATTCATCCGGATATAATGCAAAATCTTTCCTAGGGGAAGTTTTTGTAATTTCTCGAAACTCGGGGAAAATTTGTCTAATTAAGCCAAATCTCAAGTATGTCAGTGCAATCATCCCAAACGTTAATTATGTTATGTGACCGGGACATTGATATTTTTCTTTCTTTTTTGTATCTATCACTAGACAATTATAATCGGGAGTTGCAATTAATAATTTCATGTGGGCATTTGTTTTGTTTGTTTTTTCTTGGTCAGCAAGTCCAAGTTCAACAGGAGCTCTGAGCTGGATATGAGAGGAGACAAGACAACTAATAATGTGCCATCTCATGTGGGCTTCACATACATTCAAATATTGCTAACTCATCCTCACAATACATTCCATTTCTGGCTCCAACCACTTTCAAGACAGTCATTTCATGAGGTGACACCATTTCTTGATTTTTCTACCACATATTCCCTCAACATAATATATGTTGTTCTTGATTCTTGTGTTTTAGCATAGAAAAATCTTGTGATTTATGAATAATGTTGGAAACAAAACAGTACTACAATAGTTGAAATGTACTCAACCGAGTGTTATACAGAAAAGATCGGTACTTGGGGTCCCGTTTATGTGTGATAGGTAGAACGTAACCATCAAGTGTCATGTAGTTTTGTGACAATCTATTTGTTCTCATAATTTGGTGAGAATTAGCGTTCTTAATCTAGTTTAAGAGATAGTGTTAGGTGGGGATTTGCGTGATAAAGGGGTGTTAACTAAAGTGAAGGGTGAGAGAGGTAGGAAGCTCCAATTATTGAAGCTAAAGTGTGTGTGGCAATAGGAACAGAATCCCTCCTTCACATCTACAGCTCTTGCAAGTTGGTTTGAGTTAATCATATATGGTGTCGTATACAGTGTCTTTTTAACAGATAATTTATGCTTATTTGTGAAGAATAAATCAATAGTTTGATACACATAATCTCTGCCTAATTCACATTACCAATCAAAGTACCTCGTCAGTCCCAAAATTGTGCGTTTAACTTGATACTATTGGAGCTTCATGGAGTTGTTAACATCAACTTTTCTTGTAGGTTTTTAATTATTATCTTGATTAGTAGTTGAGTGGTGATGTGTCACATCCATCGTTTAAATGATGGGACCTTAAATTCATATCCTCTTATACTTGATTCATCATCCACGAACATATTAATCGGTAGTTATGTGATTGATTCATTATACACGAATATTTCTCTAAAATATCAATTTGCCGTCTTGTATCATATCATACAATTATCACTCAATTATTTTTGTAAAGAATTTGTGTCACTATATTCGTATCGTACATATATCCTCGTATCCGTATTTATGCATTATAGTCTATGATACATGAACACTTTTAAAAAATATTATTTTGTTTGATCTCGTGTCCGATATTCTTCACGAGAAAAATTCAAGAAAAGATCCGTATCGTATTGTGTCGTGTACGTAACCGTACATCATAGGTTACAGCATAAATTCACATCACAATTGAATCTGCATCCAATTGATTATGATTTGGTAACTCAATAATGGTAGGGTTGTTATAGCATTGTTTTTCACCACCCATTCTTTCATAATGTAAGAATCTTGATTACTTGATTGGATCAAACAGCATGCCACCAGATTTTACCTTCTTTCTTTCTTTTGGTTAATTGGAGTTTCCAAATTCCAATAATTGCAAAATATATGATTTACTTTCATACATCTCTCTATCAGCAACGGAAACACGGATTTCTTCTTGGCCTGATTGCAATTTGTCAAAGATATGGTTGGTTCTACAGCTTGCTGCCGTCAAGCTATTACCAAAATCTATGCGTTTTTCTACAGTGATGATTGATAAGATTGACTGGGATTACCTTAATCAACATGAAAATGCACTACCAAATAGCTTATAAGCTTGTAACATTTTATTTTGTTTTAATACCCTGCACTATTCGATGAATAGTTTCATTCGAAACCCGATGGCTTACAATATCCGGTTTCCGAGCACGTCTCAGGAACACTTTTTAAGTGCTTATAATATCCTAGACAGCTTATAAGATCAGCCAGACACCCGCTTAAGTGAAGCCCGCATGAAAGACATGGAAGAATATAGCGACGAAAATTGGACATGAGCGCATCAACATGAGAGTTAAACCGAGTATACTAACATAAATTTCGTTGAGTATTCATGGAAATCTCACGGCCAGAAAGAAACAACATTGTGCCCAAGCTCCGCAACAAGATTAGAATGGCCACCTCTTACAAGGAAACCATTTAACAACGCTAAAACCCGATATATAGCGCAGATATAATCGAAGAAAAAGTACCTTAAGTGTGAGCGAGGTCACTAAATCACCTTATTCACCACCTTAAATCACCTCAAAGAGCGTATAATATATTTGATAGCTTAGCTGTGAGGAAGTATGCATCGTATAATCAATGATCAGTAGAGCAGCTCCTCAAAAACGGGATCTACGTTTTTTCCCCACTTCCCATGGTATAATTCGAGGAGCTTTTCAGCTGGTGTCACACCTAATATTAACATCAAAAATCAAAGAGCAATTTAGTTACCAACAATTCCAAAAGATGAGAACTACAGTCATACACACAAGCTTCAATAATTTAATTTTTGCATATTTCCAACTCGTAAACTATGTATCTTGATTGCTTAATTACCTGTGTTCGCCACTTCGGTCACTTCATTTAAAAATCCAGTCTCCTTGAATCCTCTTCTTTCCAATCCGTCCTGCGAGACATTGAGGTTGTTGGCATCACTATATACACTTCGAGATATTTACTTTAAGTCGAGCAGAAAATGAAAATAAAAAATGCAATATATGTTAAATCACCTTAGCCAACTTGACAACTTCTTGTGCAACATGCTTCAACATCCCGTCACGGAAGGGTGTCTTCAGCCCAGTTTTCGGTACCTACTTTACACAGTTTTGGAGTAAAAGTAAAACAGCACTTTCCAATTAGTTATCATAAAGGTACTTATTTTTCATATTATTGCTAAGTTTATTAAGATAAAGGCTCTGTTTGAAACTCTACCGGTTAATTTTTCTCACCTTATTCCTTAGCATTTGTCTTTCTTCCGGAGTCCAATCGACTGTCATGTCCAAAACATTTTGTAGAGAAACCTCGTCATACAAGATACCTACCTGAAATTCAGCAATAACAGAATCATTGCTCTATATTTCAACAGAATATCAAGATTCAGACACAAAATTAAACGTAAGCACGCAGGAATGATAAATAAAAGGGCCAATCACACTGCATAACGTCAGGTTTGGCTTAATTACACAAATTTACCCTAAATATTGAGAAATTACAAAAACTTCCCCTGTCAAAGAATTTACACATCATCTGGATTCATGAATTTTGATCATCTTTAGTTTTTTATGAATACTTCATTTTGGCTTCGGCACTACTGATCAATATTTGACTTTAAGTTTGTGACTACAATAGGATGCATTAAGCCACATCTCATGATATTCCTGGGAAAGGTTTCGTAATTTCTAAAACCATAGAGAAATCTGTGTATAATTAGGCCCAAATAGGTGTAATTATCCCCTAAATTGTTGTAAGAGGAAAAATACCCAAAAGGCCGGCAATGCACATAGTCTCCTCCAAGGTCCTCCGTCAGCACCTCTCATTTCCAAGTATCTTTTGAGCCTCACCTGGAAAGAAAAATAATCAAGGAAAAAAAACTCGTGAGAACCATGAAGATGATTTAGTTTACATTTTCATTAAATTAATCTCAGCATATAAAAACCTCTGGAAAAATTGTTGTCAAATGATTCTCCCAGTCATTGAGAGTTGGATATTCACCCGGAAGACAAGGAAGCTTCCCAGCCATGAAATCCTGCAGCAGTGTCAAATATAAACAACTATTTTTATGTCAAAAAACAAAGGAGAAGATGTTATATAATTTATTGTGAAAGAATTAAGGATGGATACATACCCGAAATGACATCCCAGTACAATCAATATACCTTTTCTTCCGATACACAAAGTACATTGGAACATCGAGCGCATAATCTACATACTGTTCAAACCTGTGAAAAGAAAAGAATCATTGAATGATTATAATCAATCAAGAACAGGACAATAATATCAATTTGGCTCAGAAAGATATTAGAACCATTAAAGTTACTTCAACTCGTATTGCTTCATGGGAAACTTACCCAAACGAGTCATCGAAAACAAAAGGCAGCATCCCTGTTCGGTTATTGTCAGTGTCGGTCCAAATTTGGCTGTAGAGGAGGAAAAAAAATTATATTATGTAAAATCACCAATACTGGAAAGGAAAAAGGAGACATCACTTAAGATGTTGGATACTACCTTCTCATGCTAAGATAACCGTTTGGTTTTCCTTCAGTGAAGGGTGAGTTTGCAAACAGTGCTGTAGCTATCTGTTTAAGAAACAAGTTAGATTCCATGTAAAAACAAATGAGTTTCAGAAGAATAGAAACACCAACTTACGGGCTGTAGAGCAAGACCAGCTCTAAACTTGTTTATCATATCAGATTCAGATTCAAAATCAAGATTCACCTGTAAAACACAAAGTAAACTACCTAAGTCCTAATCCATGTAGAAAAGAAAAGATGTGTAGCATAGCACCTCGAAATGGAAGTTTGAAGCTATAAAGAAAGGGCGGCAATGACCAAAGTAATATATTAATGCAAAATTCATGAAAAGAAATCGAAATTATCTCCTGACCTGCACGGTGCATGTCCGAAACATCATATCAAGTCCAAGTGACCCCACTTTTGGCATGTAATTTCTCATAATTTCATATCTTCCCTGAGTCAAAATTATTTGGTCAGTCCGTATAGCATATCATCAGATCTTTTAAAACCGAAGAAATTTGTTAGAGGGAATCGATAATCATATATGCATATTGTGCTTAAAAGTAGATGCCTTCACTAAAAAGGAAAATAAGATATGTATCTGGTAGAGATATTACCTTGGGCATTATAGGTATATCTTCACGTCTCCACTTTGGTTGGAAGCCAATCCCCAAAAAGCCAATCCCCATCTCTTCTGCAACAGCTTTAACCTGAGTATTTCAATAAAGTATCTTAAAAGCTTAAATAACTCTTTACCAATGAGTTTCATTAAAATCAGAACGTGTCAAAAAGATCACAAATGATGCAATATATAAATTTTCAGATGCAACTAACACAAAGAACATGACCATGGTCATGTTTCATTAACCAGAAGAATTTAGAGAAGGTGTTGAGGATCAGAATACTAAATGTCACTTTAACCATTCTACTAATAACCTGGTAAAGATGTGAATTGACTTCAGCACAAGTTTGATGCAGAGTTTCAAGGGGTGCACCACTAAGCTCAAATTGGCCACCAGGCTCCAGTGATATGCTTTGTTTCCCCTGCCAACATAGACATGACTATGAAATTAACAGGCCTAAATATATCCCTCTTCCAAAATAAGATAACAGAAAGTTAAAGTACTTATCATAATGGAAATTGCAGTAAGAAAACGGCCATACCTGTTTGAGTCCAATAATGTAGTCACCTTCCATTATTTTATCCCAACCAAATCTCTCAGAAATGCCATTAAGCAGCTCGGCAATCTGTTCATATTTCATAGGCCGTAATGTTCCAATTTCAAACCCAAATTTTTCATGTTCAGTCCCTATCCTTTACAGGCCATAATATGCAGAAGTATTAGGTACCAAACCATTATCCACAAAAAGCAATTCAATTTCATAAATTTATTACTGGACCCCATCAAACTGTCTGGTTTACCATGAAAAAGATATTCACATTTTTTTGTGGATAAATCCATATTTTCAAAAGAAAAGACTTGATTTAAATCAAAATACCAATTAGAGGTAGAAGCTGAACCTCCAGTTTTCCTTAGGCTTGCAACCAGAGGCAAGGTAAGCTACAAGATCGTCTTTTGTGAGCGGTTCTGTTGCAATAGCAGCATCTTCTGTAGGAGGACTTGCTGCAACAGTTAGATTATATCTTCGTCTCTGTCTGATGTCGGTGCCATTTAGACTCCAGCTTTGTGTTGCCTTCAAGGAGCTTGAAGAACCAAAGAAGACTTCCTTGGTGTTGGGCCTAACTTTACACTCTATTGTCTTGGTATGAGCGCAGTGTATTGAACCAGGCTGGGAAAGCAATGCCATGCCTCAAATCTAAAAATCAAGAAAAATAATATTTAAGGAACCATCTTCTAAACAAAGATTGGTGTTAAATCCAGACAACATGGTCCTATGATTCTGTCACAACTTAAGAATATATTGGCAAGGGTTTAGTCAGGAAATTATGATGAGAATTCCAATACTTCACGACTAGTAAAATGACCAATCAGATACATGAAAAAGAGATTTGGCTGAAAATCAGCATTTACCAAACCCATTATCTATACATACCGAAGTAATTCCAATCTTCATGTCAATGAGCTTAGACTCACAGTGAAAGTAATAAGAATTCGTCCTAAAAATATCAAATGCATATCAGTCGAATATGCTATATCCATTATACAATCAATTATGCATTAAGGTTTCCCAAAGAAGTCAAGAGGGCATAATGATCACAAAATGCAAAACATGTAGATTTTACTGAGATGGGTACAAAAATTAACTGTCATTAGCCTTCAGAGTCCATTAGGAAATACATCATTTCCCTTAGGATATCCACGCGCCAGTTTCTACCTAAACACTGTAGCGAACCAAACCGGCATGAGCAATGTGTTTAGTTGTGAGTTGTGACCCTTGATCCAGACTATGTGTACATCAAGATTCACTACATCACAAAACTGATGTGAAAAATGACACTCCCGTACTCATTAAAGTTCTGTAACATTGTTTCTTGCTCCAATTTAATGATACAGGTCTCCTAAGAACCCGAGTTTTCCCTGGGCCCGCCTAACGAGACCCCTTTTCGATTACTACATAAGGTTGACGATGTAAATTGGATCTTACATAAAGGAATCCCACCTCAACATAAAGGTTCAATTTTATTTGAGATAAGCCCCAACAATAGCTGTATTTAAGTAATCCAACAAGCCAATGCTCCATTTCGATCAAGTAAACTCAAGATTAGCATACAGCAAAGTCACCAATTTGCTGAAAATCATGGAAAAAAGCTTTCACATCGTTTAACGCCGTTCAAACTGATTTCACACCAACTCCCTTCACTCCAAGTTGATCAATCGACACAAATAAGCAAATCATCAAAAACCCACAAACAGTAATCGAAAAACCTGGACACAAAACTAAAAGAAACTCAAATAAACTGAAGATCAGCAAAGGAACTTAGAAAAAATTGAATCTTGACCACAACTCAACTAAAAGAAACACTAGAAATGATGGAGCTAGAACGTACCAGTAGCCGCCACCAAGAATTTCCAGCCTTTGGTCTCTTGGAATATGTCGTGAATTGAGGAAAGAGTGATTATGTTCACCGATTACTCACACGCACATGCGCGCACATATACTAAAATAGAACATTTTGTCACGTTGCAATAGAAAGTTGAAGAACACGAGCATCAAGATTAGGATTCCATTTTTCTATTCAATTTCTGAAACAATACTGAGAAGAGCAGAAGAAGAAATATTATAAAGAACAGTGATGTGCGTGATGACTGAGAAGAGCAATCCCGCACTGTACGGAGAATATAGAAAAATAATACATTTTGCTATAAAGGATTTAATGAATCACGTTCAATAAACAATCACATAATTTATGTGATTAATGACACCCCTAAATTTTGTATCCTTTAGTTAATTTTTTCTTTTTCTCTTGTATTATAATACCTATCCATTGAGACTTATTGATATATTATAAATACATTTAAGAATAAAATATATAATTTTTTCGAGGGTTGTTTCTCGATGACAAGGTCGCGGGTTCAAACCTCTCTGGCCACTTGGGTGTGCGTGTGTTTAAAAAAAAAATCTTTTTCTATTGTATTATAATACCTATAAATTGAGACTTATTGATATATTATAAATACATTTAAGAATAAAGTTATTGAGAGCATTAATAATTACATGATAATTTTTCATATGCTTGTTTGTATACTTATCTAATCCGTTTATTCTTTTTATTTTTATAGCTTTTTTTGAAATGTTGAACCTTACGAAACTTGAGTTTGTTGCCTTTGATATTACCGACAAGAATTATTTGTCATGGGTGCTTAATGCTGAGATTTATCTAGATGCAAAAGGCCTTAGAAATACAATTTTCAAAAATACGAAAGTTGTTTCCAGCCAAGATAAGGCGAAGCCATGATTTTCCTTCGCCATCACATTGACGAAGGACTAAAAACTAAGAATTTGACTGTTAAAGATCCATTTGAATTGTGGAATAATTTAAAAGAGGGATATGACCATCAAAAAACAGTTATCCCCCTAAAGCTCGTTATGAATGGATGCATTTAAGATTGCAAGATTTTAAGAGTGTGAGTGAGTACAACTCTGCACTATTTAAAATTACTTCCCAATTGAAATTACGTGGGGGAAAAGGTTGATGGGGTCAAAATACGACCGTCCCATGTAAGACACGTGGCATCGCCGAGATGATGACATCTGTCTCCCCAAGGCTGCACCCATCAGCGCACGAGCGCCAAGCACAACGAGCGCAATCCTTCTTCAGGAGTTAAGCCCAACGAGCGCTATCACTCCCACGAGCGTCCTACATACTAAATGATTGGTACGCCCACGTGCCATGGGAGCCCTCTTCGAGCGTCACACTCCCTCAGAGTGGCTTCCCCTTTGGCTCGTCACTTGAACTGAAGCCATCGTTCCCCTCAGCGGATATCTTGGCTTCAGATACTCTTGGTTGTCACGAGCGGGCTCATAAGCCCTCGTTACCAACCACCCAAATGGCTCTCTGACACATCGTACATGCCCGCGCACCTGCCACTGTTGCCAGCACCAACTTTTAGCCGCTTTTGCAGAAGATTCCTCCTAGGTTTCTCTCTCATGGCGCCACGTGTTAGGGCAACATTCGGCCAGGACCACTTGAGGCAAATGACCAAAGGGCCCTTGACCCTCAACTATAAATAGCTAAAGTCATCTTCTACACTGGTAAGCATTCTTCATCACTGAAACTGTGACTGAACTCATATTTCCTCATACCTTGAACTGACTTGAGCGTCGGAGAGCCAAACTGGGTATCACCCCCAGTTCCCCCAGCTTGGCCTTCTGACTTTTCTTGTGCTTGTCCCAACAGGTAGAACCCCCTTTTTATTTCCGGCGAAGCTCCGGTGGTTTCCTCCACAAAATACAAATCGTAAAGTTATCGGATTCGGACCTTCACA
This sequence comes from Lantana camara, assembly GCA_037501455.1. Taxonomy (NCBI): domain Eukaryota; kingdom Viridiplantae; phylum Streptophyta; class Magnoliopsida; order Lamiales; family Verbenaceae; genus Lantana; species Lantana camara. The sequence goes on along the minus strand of CM074857.1, from coordinate 90,801,806 downwards.
TTTCTGAACCCCATCATTTTTGGCGCCGTCTGTGGGAAACCAGTCCTCCATCTTCTTCCTTTCTTTTTGTTGGTAGAAAAGCAAGCACACCCTTACCTTCAACAGTCATGGTTGCTACGAGATCTGGAGCTGTGGGAGGAGGAGATAATGCCTCCCAGGATGCAAATATCATTATTCCCTCCACCGCTACTGGTGGAGCCCCGCCTCCATCCGCCGCCGCTGGTGGAGCACCTCCCGCAGCAGGAGTGACTCCGCAAGCAGAGTCTTCCGTACCTCCACCTGCACCGCCAGCACTGCCGACTCCTGCTGCCGCCGGAGGAGTCTCTCTCTCTGCTCCTCCGCAACATGCTCAGAACCCCTGGGTCCATCCCCAGGTGATTCCCGGAATACAGGGCTACATGATGCCCCCACCTGGATACACCCTCACTCCGTCTGTTATGATGCCGCCGGTCCAGCCGTATCATGCAGGCCAGATCCAGCTCCCGGTGGTGGTCCCCAGGGAGATCGAAGGAGTGGAGTTACCTCCACTGACCACCCAACAGTTGAGGGCTCTCTATGCCCAGTGTGAGGTTCAGGCGGCTCAGGGGGCATGGGAAAGGTTCCATTCCATGTACTTTCCCTCTGGGCAGGCCACTCAAATTGCAGCCCCTTTGGGCGGACAACAAAACTTTCCCCTCAGAGAAGCCCAGGCTGTCCTGAGGGCACAACCACCACCAGCAGCAGCCAGAGAAGTGCCCCAGCAGGAGGGCAACGAGCGTCCCTCCGTAGGCAGGAACAAAGAGCCCACAGAACGGGTAAATGATAATGAAGGGGACTCTCATGTCTCCAGGAGGGGCTCACGAGCCCCCAGGCACGGAGACAAGCAAGTAGACGTAAATCCTGACATCCTCGCGGCTGTGCAAGACCAGCTGCAGGGTCTAAAGGATATTGTGGGGCAGCTCTCACGAGGGCGCTCAACTCAGATCTCCCCTAGTCGGGATGAACGGGTTGACGCCAGAAGCACCCGTACCAAGGACCCACTACCAAAGGTCCCCCGCCGCAAGGAGCCGGAGGAAAACTTCGGCACGTATGAGTACCAGCCACTGGCGAGGGGTTCACCCCTCGTGGAAGAAGTCCTGATGGCCCAAGCAGGCATGGCCAAAATCCCCACTTCCATCAACCGTTACGACGGGACAACTGATCCAGCTGAACACTTGGATCACTTTTTGCATCTTATGCACCTTTACGAGCATTCCAGCAACTATTGGGCGAAAGTCTTCGTCACTTCCTTGGTAGGAATGGCTCAAGAGTGGTACAAGCGACTGCCGCCGCGCTCGATTCACTCATATGAAGAGCTGGCTAACGCTTTCCTCAACCACTTCAATTCCTTGAAAGCGCCAGTCACCGCACCTACTGCCTTGTACAACGTGGTGCAGGGCAAGAACGAATCTCTGCGCTCGTTCTTTGCCCGCTACAACAAGGAGATCCTACAGGTGGAGAGGCCTTCAATGGATTTCTTGATCCCAGTGCTCTTTCAGGCTGTGGATCACAAGCAATATGTGAGCAAGAAATTTGCTGATGCCATTGTGGAAAGGAGGCCAGGGACCCTCATGGCCTTGAGAGAGGTTGCCGAGCCGTTCTTCGCGCTCGAAGACATGTATGGGACGAATGGTCCCCGGAATCACAGCCCGGCCAGGAATGAGCGACCTCATCACGAGCGGAGACGGGACGTGGCCATCAAGAAGGAGCGCCCTCAAGAGCGCAGGAGGTCGCCACCACCCCCTCGTCGATTCGAGCGAATTCCGCTCACCAGGCCAAATTCAGAAGTCTACAACCTCTCAGATAAAAAGCTCTTTAAGAGACCTATCAAAATGAGAGAAACAGACTCGCTCAGGTGCTCGAACAAATACTGCGGGTTCCACAAGCAGAGGGGGCACGACACAGATGAGTGCCGACAGTTGGAAGCTGAAATTCAGAGGCTCGTCGCAGGGGGCCACCTGAAGGAGTTTGTCCGGGTGCTTGAGCGTTACGATGAACGCTGCAACGAGCGCGCTGGGGGAAGAAGGAGAAGTCCGTCCCGTTCAAAGAGCCCAAGGGGTAGGGGACCCCCTGAAAGCAGCAGCCGCCGGGGCAATAAAGGAAAAGCCCCTGAGCAAGAAAACGAGCCCTTCGCAGTTATAAATATGATTGCAGGAGGCTCATCAGGGGGGGATTCAAACGCCTCCCGACGGAGGTATGTCCGGAGCTACAACCAACGCCCAGCAGGGCCTAAACCTATCTACGCCATCCAGAGTCCAAGCGCTCCACGATCAAGAGAAAATGATGTAATAGGCTTTGATGATAGAGATTTAGAGCATATTGTAACGCCCCATGGGGAGGGTATAACCTCAGATTGCCCCATGGTGGTTAGTTTAGATGTTCATAATCATGTTGTAAAAAGGGTATTGGTGGATAGTGGAAGCTCCGTTAATGTTTTGCCTTATTCTACATTCTTAAAGATGAAGGCTGATCTTCCGCTCGAGCCTCTCAAAACAGCCCTCATTGGCTTTGGAGGCTCGAAAGTTGTCCCACGAGGACAAATACGCCTAGCTACTTCGTTCGGCCGAGCCCCTCAGCGCAAGACACTCTTGGTAACGTACGCGGTGGTGGAGATTGACATTCCATATAACATCATAATTGGGCGCCCTGCCCTCGTGGATTTCAAAGCCATCATCTCGACCTACCACCAGAAGATTAAATTCCCTACTTCCGAAGGCGTGGGAGAAGTACTGTGCAATGTGCGAGAGGCTTGGGAATGTTACATGCTGTCTCTCAGAAAGCCTAAAGCGGAGAAAACCTTCCAAACGGGTTCCACCAAAAAATCAGTGGACTTCCCCAACCTAGATGAGGACAGCCCAGCACGGAAGAGGGCGAAATTGAACAAGAAGAAGAACAAAAAGAAGAGGGGAAACAACGAGGAGAATCCCCTCGAAGGTGCACCACCAGGAACTGTTGGGGGATCGTCCTCAGAAGGAGACGAGCCGGGAGAGGGTGAACCAGCATCCGGTGACCGTTTGATAGGAAAGAAGAGGGCGCTCGAACTTCCTCGCCCTGAGGTAAGGATCGAACCCTCGGAGAAGTTCCTTACCATTGAGCTGGAGCCCGGAAACAAGGATAAGACTACACAGATAGGATCAAACCTCTCAGGGCCTTCTCAGATTATGATGATCGACTTCCTCAGGGAAAACAGTGATGTATTTGCATGGAAAGCCTCCGACCTCACAGGGATTGACCCGAGCGTCATTGTCCATAGGCTTAATGTGGATCCCTCTTTCAAACCCATCAAGCAGAAAAAGCGGGATGCACATGGCTTTCGGAAAAAGGTCATTGAAGAGGAAGTTAATAAACTCCTGGAGGCTCAATATATCGAGCCCATCTTGTATCCGGAGTGGCTGTGCAACGTCGTCTTGGTGCCCAAGAGCGCGAATAAGTGGCGCATGTGCAACGATTTCACTGATCTCAACAAAGCCTGCCCTAAAGATCCTTACCCGCTGCCCCGGATTGATCAATTGGTGGATTCGACCGCTGGCTGCGAGCTCATGAGCATGATGGACGCTTTCCAGGGATATTATCAGATCTTTATGGCCCCGGAAGATCGCCCCAAAACCTCGTTCGTTGTCCATCTGGGGGTATACTGCTTCTTAGTCATGCCTTTCGGACTCAAGAACGCCGGAGCTACGTATCAACGGCTCGTCAACAAGATGTTTGAAAAAGAAATTGGAAGATCCATGGAGGTTTACGTGGATGATATGATTGTCAAAAGCGAGCGCCAGGATTCCCACTTGGAAGACCTCAAACGCACTTTTTCAATCTTGCGTCAGTATGGGATGAAGTTGAACCCTTCAAAGTGCACCTTTGGAGTACAAGGGGGAAAGTTCCTAGGGTACATGGTCAGTCAGAGGGGAATTGAGGCCAATCCGGAGAAGATCAAGGCCATTTTGGAAATTCCCTCCCCTCGAAATTTGCGGGAAGTGCAGGTCCTAGTGGGAAAAATCATTTCGTTGAACAGGTTTATCTCGCGCTCGGCGGACAGGAACCTTCCCTTCTTCAAAATTTTGAGGAACGCTCGTAACTTTGCTTGGACAGAAGAATGCGAAAGGGCGTTGCAGGATATGAAGGCTTACTTATCGAGCGCACCACTGCTGACTGAGCCTGTCGAAGGCGAGAGGTTATTTATGTATCTTTCCGTTTCTCCCGAGGCCACAAGCGCAGTTCTGATCGCTGTGCGGGAGCGGAAACACTTGCCCGTCTATTATCTGAGCAAAACATTGCAAGGAGCTGAAAAGAAGTATTTGGAGATTGAGAAATTCGCGTTCGCTCTTATTAACGCCTCAAGAAGGCTAAGGCCTTACTTTCAAGCGCACTCCATAACAGTTCTCACCGACCAACCCTTGAAGCAAGTGTTGTCCAAGCCAGACGTATCTGGTAGATTAATCAAATGGGCCATCGAATTGAGCCAGTTTGACCTATGCTTCGAGCCCAGGACGGCGATACAGGCTCAGGTTGTAGCAGATTTGTTGGTTGAACGCTTTGGTTTCGAGCCCACCGTTGCGGAGAATGAGGGGTTATGGGTACTGCACACAGATAGTTCCTCAACCTCACAAGGGGGAGGAGTAGGAGTGGCCCTCAGAAACCCCGACGGGATTGAGCTGGACTTTGCAATCAAGCTGGATTTCCAAGTCACTAATAATGAAGCAGAATATGAAGCCCTCGTGCAAGGATTGAATATTGCTTTTCAGAATGGAGCTTCCAGAATCACCGCTTATGTGGATTCACAGTTAATAGCGAGCCAGATTGAAGGAACTTATGAGGCTCGAGAAACCACCATGGTGCAGTACCTATGTAAAGCCAGAGAAATCATTGGGAAGTTCAAGGAATTTCACCTACTTCAAGTGCCGCGAGGAGAAAACGAGCGTGCGGACGCTCTGTCAAAGTTTGCATCAGCTTTAGAGGGTACTTCTGAACGTTCTGTTACGTTCCTTAGGACTGAGGAACCTTTGATCAAAGAAAGGGTCGCCACCAAGATAATCGCCATGATTGATCCAAACGAGCCCTGCTGGCTTGACGACATCGTCATTTTCCTTAGAGATGGAATTCCTCCCACTGACAAGGTGGAAGCTAGGAAAGTCCGAAGTAAGGCCCCTCGTTTCGCTTTGGATCCCGATGGGAGGTTGTTCAAGAAATCATTTCAAGGACCCCCAATGAGATGTCTGAGGCCCTCACAAGCGAAGGAGACACTCGAACTTATCCACAACGGAAGCTGTGGGAATCATTCCGGAGGGCGTATTTTGGCAAAAAAGGTTCTGAGAAGTGGTTTTTATTGGCCTACGGTTCTCCAAGATGCCATTGAATTTTCAAGGAAGTGTCCCAAATGCCAATTTCATTCAAATCTCCCTCAATTGCCAGCAGCACAAATGATCCCAATAGACATCTCTTGGCCTTTTGACCAGTGGGGAATAGACATCGTGGGCCCCTTGCCCATGGCTGCGGGACAAAAGAAGTTTGTCATTTTAGCCGTCGACTACTTCACCAAGTGGGCCGAGGCCGAGGCCGTTGCAAAAATCACCTTCAAGGTTGTGAGGGACTTCATTTGGAAGAACATCATTTGCAGGTACGGCATACCGAGGGTGCTCATTTCTGACAACGGGTCCCAGTTCATAGCGGCTGACACACGAGAATGGTGTTCTGAGTTGGGAATAGAACAGCGGTTTACCTCTGTAGGACATCCACAATCCAATGGGCAAGCAGAAGTTACCAATAGAATCATCTTGCAGCATCTAAAAGCCATGCTTGAGAGCAAGAAAAGTGAATGGGCTGAAGAGCTACAAGGAGCGCTTTGGGCTTATCGCACCACCCCACGAGCGGCCACTGGAGACACTCCTTACGCGCTCGTTTATGGATCAGAAGCAATGATACCAGCGGAGATAGTAAATGAATCCGCTCGTGTAGGCTATTTCGAGCCTCAGCTCAACGATGGCAACAGGAGCTTGGAGTTGGATTTGCTGGATGAAAGGAGAGAAAAGGCCTGGGCTAAGATTCACCATTATAGAGCCTCTGTGGCTCAACAGTACAACAAGCGCGTGAGGGAAAGAACTTTCCAGTTGGGAGATTTGGTTTTGAAGAAAGTGGAAGTATCCAAGCACGTGGGGAAATTGGACCCCAATTGGGAAGGCCCATTCAAGGTCGTACAACTCAGAGCTAACAACACTTACACCCTGGAGACACTTCAAGGTGAGCGCTTGCCTCGCCCTTGGAACGCATGTAACCTCCGGCGGTTTTATGTTTAAAAGCTCTTTGCAAATCCTGATGTAACAACCCTCTTTGACGGGTTCTATGTACTTCCAATCACAAGTAAGTGGAAACATAATCTTTTTTAATTTCTCTAATACTCCTATTTCTTTGGTCGCTTGAATGGATAAGTCCCACGTCCCTCGTTTTTGCGAGCGTGGTTGGCAACCCATTCCAATATGTATGCTGCTATCTCGTATGGGTTACGCTGGCCAGCACTCTACTCCACATGGGGGGACGCCCTCATAAGGATAGACTAGTTACGCTCACAACCAAGCAGGCGAATTGGAAGAAGATTATGAAGAAAATCCTAGTAGGCCTTGGCTGTTTCTTAAAAAGCCTTGCGCTCGAAAACGGGATCTCCTACAAGAGCAAATCCTAGTAGGCCTTGGCTGTTTCTTAAAATGCCTTGCGCTCGAAAACGGGATCTCCTACAAGAGCAAATCCTAGTAGGCCCTGGCTGTTACTTAAAACGCCTTGCGCTCGAAAACGGGGCCTCGTACAGAGAACGTCCTAGTAGGCCTTGGTCGTTTCTTAAAAACGCCTTGCGCTCGAAAATGGGATTTCTTGCAGGGCCAGAAATACGACAAGAGCCAGAGCGCTCGAACGATGGCCTCAGAATCAAGAAGGTATCGCACAAGTCTTGAACGAGGGCAACCACTCAGTAAGACCCTCGCGCACACTCAAGACTTAGCCAAATTCCCTCAAAGGAAAAATTTATACAAGTCTTGAGTGGGGGGGCAATCTCACCATAAGACCCTCACGATCGCTCAAGACTTAGACAAATTCACAAAGGCAGAAATTTATACAAGTCTTGAGTGGGGGGGCAATCTTACCATAACACCCTCACGATCGCTCAAGACTTAGACAAATTCACAAAAGCAGAAATTTATACAAGTCTTGAGTAGGGGGGTAATCTCACAATAAGACCCTCACGACCGCTCAAGACTTAGACAAATTTTCATTGCATCAGAGAAATAAAACATTCACGGAGTATGCTACACAGTCTTATTATATGATTCATAAGTGAACAGAAGAACAAAGTCATGAAAATGAAAATTTATTCATTGCAAAGGAAAATCTTACAAGATAAGGGCTCAAAGGCCCAGGAAATACTGTTACAAAAGACAGAAAAGCTGGAAAATACACAAGAGAATTGATAAAGGGAAAAGCTTCAAGCGGCTGGGGCGATGTCTTCATCAACGATCACCAGAATGTTCTGAGCCACGGGGCCATGAACTGGGCCCTCAGGATCTTGCGGTTGATCTTGGGGGTCGTTGGGCTCGTTTGCACCGGGATTGGGAACGTTGGCATTTTCAGCAATTATGACCGGGGCTTCCTCCATGACGGGCGCTTGAGGCTCATCTTCAGGACCATCACTTTGAGCCGCACCTCCTTCCCGATGAGCGTCGGTGTACTCATCTTGGATCAGTTTCACCAAGAATTCATACTCCATCTCCGCAATGGCGTCCGCGGGGTCGTTGGGGTCCTCATCCACCTCCTCACAGCGCTCGTTGAACATGAGCCCCGTGCCTTCAGCTCCCTTCATTGCCGGATCGGTCAGCCCCTTGTGAATGCCCTGATCAACCGCTAAGTTGAAGGCATTTTGGGCCTCATCCAAGCAGTGTAACGAGGCTGCGAAATTGAAGGCTTTGGAGTGGCAGAATTTGATAAGCGCCTCCTTATTCGCACGCTCTAGGCTTCGAGGCCACTCGTTGACGGCGTCATTGAATTTCCGCTCGGCCTCCAGAGCCCTCGCCTTCCAACTTTCCCGCTCCGCCTCAGCCTTCTGGCACCGCTCGTTGGCCTGGGCCAACTGGTTGCCCAAGCCGATTCGAGCGCCGTCCACCGCCACGAAATCCTCCTTCAGTTTTCCCAGTTCCTCCTCCGTTTTGTTGTACAAATCCTTGAGGGATTCATACTTGGCAATTTCTGCGTCCAGCTCTGATTGGATCTGAGCCGGGTCATTCGAGCGGGCCATCTTCTTGTACTTGGCCTTGCGCTCGGCGTAAGTGGAGGCTCGCATTTGCACATTCCGGAGCCGGGGAAGAACTTGCTGCATAAGTGGGAGGAAAAGGAAGTGTTAGCCAAAAAAAAAAAAAAAAAAAAATGATAATTTGCAGAAATAAACAAAGGAAGCCAGGAGTGAAGACTTACAGAAATTAGAGCGTGGGCCGCATCAAGGGTCACTTTCTCCACAGACTCGCTGTAGAGATGCCGGTGGTCTGCCGAGAATTGAGCTTTGCTGAAAAGATTCTCGGTGACAGCCTGGGCGACCGTGCCAGGCCTCAGCAAAACTGGCCCACCATCTGTGGCGCCTGTAAAGTCTCTGTCCCCTCGACGGGGGAACTCCCACAGATGTTCTTCCTCTGAAGAGGAAGTTTCCCCCTCGCCCCTGGGGCCCTCGACTACTTGTTTGCCCTTGCCCTTGATAGCAGCAGAATCGGGCATCCTCTTCCTCTTGCGAGAAGGCCTGCTAGCGCTCGGAGGAGCCTCGGTTATCGCCAGGGTGGTTACTGGCCTCACTTGTTCTGCAGCCATGGGGGGTTGAGCATCGCCCGCTCTCTATGAGGAAGACCGCCCCCTGGTCTCCCTGCTGACCACTCTATGCTCCCCTCGCCCACGAGGGGGTTGGACCTCAGGATTGGCGCTCGAACTGGCGCCGCTACGACCGTCCCCGCGGTTGGTACGGTTACGAGGGCGCTGTTGCTCGCGCTGCTGGTCCCCCTGTGGGGCTTGGTTCCGGTTAGCATGGGCGAAGCGAGCGGCTTGCCTGATCCCTCCTGCCATCTCTAATATAGCGGCTCCTCCAAAAATGGAAAGTACAAGGGTTATAAATCCTTGGACAAGAATTGTTAAGTGCAAGTTACAAGTACAGAGAAGAAGTTAGTATTCATTCCTATCTAAAGTTAGTGCCCTAAGAATCTAACCATCTCTCTCTATGTCACGAGCCGGAGGGTTGTCAAGGTAATAAGGGTCGTTGGAAAGACCACACAAGAACATGAGTTCCGCATCGTCTATCCAATCTTTCGCTTGTATGAGGTGGCCCTCGTCCCTCAGGGTCGCTGCCAGGTTTTTGGCCCAATCTTTGGGGAGTGAGGGCTGCAAGCGGCTCTTTGCAAACGAGCCCCATTGTGTGGGCACCCCAAAGCCCTCTTCTGTTGGAGCCTTGACGAAGATGAACTTCTCCTTCCAATCAGGGCCAGAAGTGCTCGAGGGCGAGTTGATCAGCTTCATATGTGCCTTCGCCTGGACATAATAAAAACCGGCCTCGGGGGATGAGCGGGATGAACTGACCACTTGAAAAAGGGCGTTGAAGTTCCGCAGAAAGGGCTCGTAACCCATGCTCCTCATCAAGATTATGAAGCAGGTTAAGAGGGCCAAGCCGTTGGGCACAATTTGCGACGGACACAGGCCCAGGTCATTCAACAGATGAGCCATTGAGACCGAGATAGGGAACCTCAGGCCTCCTGAACTCACTGTATCCACGTATACGGCCATTTCCCCGGGAGGTGGATTATTCGCACGCTCGTGGCTTTGTGGGATTCTCCATGTATACCGCTCGTCCCAGTAAATGGGTGCCATCATCGTTTTCACATCTCCCACGGTGACTGTACTGGGAGTCTCATCAGGCGTGCGCTCGGTAGCCTGGTAGCCTGACCCTTCCCCCTCGTTGGGACCTTTGGATTTTTGGGATCTCTTGCTTTTTCCCTTATCACGGGCTCTTTCTGAAGGCCCGGTTATGGCTTCAGCCACTGGAAGCGGGTTTGCGACGGCCACCGTCACAGTATGGCGGTGGGGATGAGTGGCACTCTGAGTTATGGGGAGGGTGACCTCTTGCCTTTCTGCCTCCATCACCAGATCCATCTCCTCAAAGATAGGATCCATTCCGCCTGGATTCCTATCCTCCATGGCCATCACTGCCGCCCCCAAATCCTCATCTCTAGGGGAATCGGGAGAAGAAGTACTATCAGTGGCCATTTCGTTAATTTCACGGGCAAATTCCTCAACTTGTTGGTCGGCCATGGCAGAAACTGGGATTTGGGGTTTTCTTGGAAAAAGATTAGGGTTTCCTCAAGGAGAAAAATCTAAGGGGTTATGAAATCCTAAAGTCTGAATCTAAAGTTAGCAACGTTAGACAATCACGCTGGAAGTTTACCTCGAAAGTTTTCTGGGAAAGATTGGGAGAAAGGTTGAAGATGATGCTCTAAGAACTGGAGTGCGAGAGAATTCTTTTTGCAAAGGATGCTTGAAAGTTCTGAATGCGTAAAGAGTATGGAGATTTCAGAATCCCGTACTTATAGGGATGGGAGTTGGTACCTTTTTCGGCAAAGGATTCAAAATGGTAATCATTTCCCGCCTAGGAAACCGCCCACTTTATGGAACCGTCACATGCTTCTCAATGCTCACGCGCCCCACTCGCACCCGCATTTAATGCTCTGACGTTTCGAGTGCTTCAGAATAGTACAACATTTGATGCAGAAGTGTTACGAGCGGTCAGTTGAAAAGACCGCATTTATAGCGCAATCAGAAGAAAAATTGCTCAACACGCTAAGCCTTATACGAGCGCTATGTGCAAGAGATTGAACGTGTCAAAATTCTACAGTCCTTATCACTAAGGACTACAGAATTGGGGGGCAAAATGATGGGGTCAAAATACGACCGTCCCACGTAAGACACGTGGCATCGCCGAGATGATGACATCTGTCTCCCCAAGGCTGCACCCATCAGCGCACGAGCGCCAAGCACAACGAGCGCAATCCTTCTTCAGGAGTTAAGCCCAACGAGCGCTATCACTCCCACGAGCGTCCTACATACTAAATGATTGGTACGCCCACGTGCCATGGGAGCCCTCTTCGAGCGTCACACTCCCTCAGAGTGGCTTCCCCTTTGGCTCGTCACTTGAACTGAAGCCTTCGTTCCCCTCAACGGATATCTTGGCTTCAGATACTCTTGGTTGTCACGAGCGGGCTCATAAGCCCTCGTTACCAACCACCCAAATGGCTCTCTGACACATCGTACATGCCCGCGCACCTGCCACTGTTGCCAGCACCAACTTTTAGCCGCTTTTGCAGAAGATTCCTCCTAGGTTTCTCTCTCATGGCGCCACGTGTTAGGGCAACATTCGGCCAGGACCACTTGAGGCAAATGACCAAAGGGCCCTTGACCCTCAACTATAAATAGCTAAAGTCATCTTCTACACTGGTAAGCATTCTTCATCACTGAAACTGTGACTGAACTCATATTTCCTCATACCTTGAACTGACTTGAGCGTCGGAGAGCCAAACTGGGTATCACCCCCAGTTCCCCCAGCTTGGCCTTCTGACTTTTCTTGTGCTTGTCCCAACAGGTAGAACCCCCTTTTCATTTCCGGCGAAGCTCCGGTGGTTTCCTCCACAAAATACAAATCGTAAAGTGATCGGATTCGGACCTTCACATTTCTGAACCCCATCAAAGGTCACTGATAAAGATTTACTTGAAAAAACTTTCAAAACTTTTCATGGATGCTCTTGCGGAAGCAATATCATGAGAATATTTTAAAAGATACTCAAAATTAATCTCATGCTTTCTTGTGGCTAAACAAAATAATGAGTTATTGATGAAAAATCATGAAATTCGCCCCACCAGGTCTGTTCCATTCCCTGAAGTGAATGCAACAATATATAAGAATTTTGAAAAGTGTAGTCTAGGTCAGTCATCGATTGAACCAGTTTGAATCGATAGAAAGAGACCGGAGTGTTTAAACGGCCGGTTGGTCCAATTTTTTGGCCTAATTTTTCACTTTCAAAATTGCAAAAACTATAGTTTTTGTGGCATGTAGAATTCGAACATGCGTTCACTAAGATGAAAGTAAGTGCGCCAACCAACAAATACACATAATTGTTAGGATAAGAGTTCTTAATTCTTATTAGTTTTTCGTTAGAAAAATCCCGTAAAAAATAAACTCATCAAATTTAAGATTATAGTTTAAAAATTAAGTTTAAAAAAAATAATTTTTAGTTATTTTATTAAATAAAAGTATGGTTAAATTAATTTTTTATCTATATTGTTAATTTGCTATTTAGTTAGATAATAGATAGTTTATCAATGCATTTGTGGATTTATTATTTAAAATTTTATTATTAGAGATGCTATTTGAAAACTAATAAATAGTTGGAAGTAATTTCAAATTATATCTAATTTTTAATATTATTTAGCTTATTTAATTATTTTTAATTAATATCTATAGTATTATATAAATATATATATATAATTATTACGTAATTATAACATCATACCAGTCCGACTGATAATCCGACCGATCGAACCAGTAAAATCATTAAGTAATAAGGGATTCCAGTTCGACGTTTGGTCCGGGTTTCAAAAAATAGCAATAGACTATAAAAATTCTAATCTTATAACATAAGATAGAATAATACTATCTAATATCAACTTCCTAATTCTACTAGATATCAACTTACATAGTAATTCTAACATTCCTCCTCAAATTGGAGTATGTGTAACATATAAAAGAATTAAAAAATCTTAACAAATTAAAACTTTCTAAAATCATCCTCCCATCAAGTTGAGAAATCTTGAAACTTTCAATTAAAATCCACTGCAACATTTTTGGTGCATCCTTCCTTTAGTATCTTTTCCTTGTGAAATTAGATAGAAAGAGTAAATCGTGGCAATAGTAGAGATAATCACACATATAACCTGCGAAACTAGATATATAGAGGATCACGATTATATCGTGAGGAGAGTTAGTTAGTAGAATCACCATTACATCGAAACTAGATATACAGAGGATCACGATTATATCGTGAGGAGAGTAATTATCACCTTACATCTTGACAGACTGATTCTTGAGGTATTTCTTTAGTTTTTTTTTTTTCGTTTTTGTTTTCTCGAGGTAGAGTTAGAGAAATTAAGCCAGACAAATTAAACAAGACGAATTAGATTCGAGAAATGAGAATTCGATAGTAGGTCCAACTCCATTAATAGGTCTAGTCTCGGCTTCCAAATAGAATCTTTTTATTTTTTTTAGGGGATTAAAAAACTTAATGATGTAGAAGGGTGGGAGAGTAGGAATTGACCGAAACACTTGAAAAAATAATATTTTCTTTCTTACTTCTTGAAAAAAAAAACCTAACAAACTTTATTTCTCTTCATGGAATTCTCTCCCTTGTTTCCTTGAATTCTCTCATTCCTTTTCTTTTCTTCATGAGCCTCCTCCATACCATGTTAGAGCAGTAAAAACTTAATGCTAGTGTAGAATGTGTTACATAGATATCAACTAACTTGAGAGACCTAATAGATTAAGAATATAATCCTATAACATAATTTAGTCCAATCCAATTCAATATAAACTTCCTAATTCTACTAGATATTAATTCTAACATAGTGGAAATGGGTGGTTACGGTGGAGTTAGAGACGATAGCCGCAGAAGTTGGTAGTTGTAGCGGCAGCGGACGCAGGAGAGAGTCGAGGGTGTGGCCGGCCGGTGGGATTGGGGGAAGATTTTTGCCATTTGTGATGACATTATCTATATTGTGAACCATTTGAACAACATGGCTAATATAGTGCATCAATGATGTCGTCCTCTCACCGGCTTGAAACATTTAATAAGGCTTGGCGCGTCAGTCAAAGCCTACATAGATTTCGAGTGGAAAAAATCTATCGTTATTCAGATAACAAGCCATTGCCTGTTAATAAATGTTTCATGACCACCTCAAATCTTACCTTTGAATGGTTCTTGTTTCATCAGCACAATTGTTAGTCACACTCCCTTCCCTAGAGCACTCACCCTCATCCTCATCTGACTCGTACGATGACTGTTCATTCTATATCCTGGGTTTCGGTTTAACTTCCATGTCTTCTTCTTTCTGGCAATGGAGATATATGAAAATCTATTCAGAAAATTGTGAGGAAATTGTGAATAGGCTATCTAAATGGGTGACACAACTGACATTTGTGGTAAAAAATGTTTGACCATCATGTATTATCATTAAATGCTTAACATCTTTCTCAGACTCGGTGCTCACATATAGTAATAGTCTGGCACAAGTGTACTACTAAGGATCACTCCATCATCTACGATGGTTCTTGATCCAATGGTTTCTTGTAAGTGTTCAGAGCCTACCACCAATTGAAATACAACAATGCTCTGACAAATAATAGGGCTTATATTTGCAACAGCGTCAAACGAAAAGTTTTTCCAAGACTAGTATCTTGAGAAAATTTTGTCATTCTCAATAGAATGGCGCCCAACATGATGGACAACAGGCTCCGCCGTGACCGCTATGCTACTAACCAAAAAAATTTCAATGACCAATAAGTACATGCTCTCTGAATAAAAAATGTGTAAAAATCAAAGGACTATTCACCAAGTTTAAGCTTGTCCGGAAGCAGCTAAAGGAATTCGAGGTCTCTCCACTCTCCATTTTCTGTTGCTCTGTCTTAGTCCAGCAACATCTACCTTGAACAAGTCAGTGTTGCAAATTTCTTTCTCCTTGGTGAGATTTTGACTTAACTGCTGCTACAACCATATTCAACGAATGCTCCTATGCCAAGTTTTTCGTCATCGATATCTTTTTGAAGAGATAAATGAACTTCTGTACACAATCGATTGGGACAGCAAAGCAGAACCTATGATCAACCCACTTATGCACGGTCACCCCAATATCTTACCTTTTAAGGTTCAACAGGGATCCTCTCATAGAGGTCCATTTAATCACGCATACAGTCGGTTTGAAAAAATCCTCTTAGGGTTTAGAAGATGCAATTCTGCATTTTTTCTGTCAACGGAGCTTAAAATACCAACAGTGATTAGTGTTCAAAAGTCCATACAGGTATTCGCCTTGGCGAAAGGTATTAGAATTCCCTAACATTGCTATCGGCAGTTTAACTTTACTATCAAAAACTATAATAGGAACATCAAAATGGGTGACACAACTGACAATTATGGTAAAAAATGTGTGACCATCATGCATTATCGGTAAATGCTTAACATCTTTCTCAGACTCGGCGCTCACATTATAGTAATAGTTTGGCACAAGTGTACTACTGAGGATCACCCCATCATCTATGATGGTTCCTGATCCAATGGTTTCTTGTAAGTGATGAGAGCTTACCACGAATTGAAATCCAACAATGCTCTGACAAATTATAGGACTTATATTTGCAACAGCGTCCGCCGAAAAGTTTTTCCAAGAGTACTGTATTGAGAAGATCTTGTCATTCTCAATAGAATGGCGCCTAACCTGATGGACAACGGGCTCCGTCGTGATCGCCTTCTCCCCTGCTATCGATTTCTCACCCTCGGACGAGAAAAACTACGTTTTGGAACCAAAAATGTCGAAACACGGAGCATTTTCGGCTGTGTAATTGATGCGATAATGATTGGTACAACCATTACTGATGTGCGAAACAGATATGAGATTTAAAGACAAATGCTGATTGGGGAGGTAGGGAGAGAAGTTTCTGAGCAGAGCTCTTCTCATGGCGATAGTTCCTCATTAGTTTTTTTTTTAAAATGAGAATCTGTTCGCAATCGCCAAGAAAAGAACGTATGAAAACAAAACAGATAAAAACATAAATAAATAAAAGAAGAGAAGCGTTCAAAAGTCCAAAACAGTTATTATTTGTATCTTTAGGGTGAGTTTACTTTAGCAGAATAAAGGGGTTTGGTAAAATAAAGACCCATATTCTACGCTTTACTTTAATAGAAAAGAAATCTGTTCTTTTCTTGGAGCCCCGAAATAAGGATAGAAAAAACTTGACTATATAATTTTGGTTAAAAGTAGCCGCTAAATAACTAGTTTTTTCTGGGAGAGTGTTTTCCCTTTTTTCTTTATATCTAGATATCACATTCTTCTTTTGGAGATAATTTCGTTGAAAGTTTTTCTCACTTTCTTTGCCGTATAATTTTATCTGCTTTTCTTCTACAACACATTAATGTGGTTAGTAAAAGTGCAAAGTAATATTATTATGTATTTGGTAGAAGATATTGTGTATATGATCTTTTGTAGGATTTTCTGTTATTATGTTTATGGATATTCTTTTAGTATTATGTTTAGGATATAATTTATCGTAATTATCTTATAGAATTGTATAAAATATTTTGTATAGATTATTAGATTTTTTGTATTCTATATATTTAGTTGTAATGTTATTAAATGAAGAAAATAAATTATACTTTAAAAAAAAAAACATTAATGTGTCATTAATTTAGTTTAAAAACATAGATTATTTGGATATCAGTTATTTTAGTAAAATAAGGTGAGGATAAATATGAAAAGATAATGATTATAAAATAGAAAAGTAAAAACATGAGCATTTAAGGCTATTTAAACGATAACTTATCAATTAAAGTAAATGAGAATTTTGGATATATTCCCAAAATTTTTATATTTTCTAACCCATTCACGGTGGTTTGCTAACTTTTAAAGTAAACTCGTCCTTATAGGCCTATAAATAGGTGGGGAAAACCCAGCCCCAGCCCCAGAAATTACCCATTTTTTAAGTCAGCCCCAGCCCCAGAAATTACCCGATGGGCCTGAAAAATGGGTAAAAATTTTGTCCATTTTATTTGGGTATGGGTCCGACCCAGACCTCTTTTCTTTTATATTTTAATTATTATTATTAACTAATCTGTTAATACATCATTTATATTTTAATTATTGTTAGTATTATTATTTGGCTTGTTTGGCAATATAATTATATTAGTTTACAACTTTATATTATCGGATAATTTATATTATCTTTTATATTAATTATTATTAGTATTATTAACCTGTTTATCACCTAATCAATCAATACTTTATATTAATTTAGTTAACTTATTTAATTTAAAATTGACTATTTGATATAGAAAAAATTTGTCAATTAAAACTATTTAAAGGCTAAAACTATATATATATATATATATATATATATATATAGGGTTAATTACACTTGACACCCACTTTAGATAGGGAAATTACAGTTCGTATACCACAATTAGATTTAATTACAGACAACATCCGCATGGAAAATAAAAATTACACTTAACACCCAAAAATGTTAGGGTTCCGTTAAAATTATTGTGAATTACCTGTTATACCCCCATTTTTGCAGTTAAATATTTTCAAACAAATTAGCCAAACTATTATAATTATGAAATCTCCCTTTTGACCCTCATACATTTCAAACCATTACACAAATTTTTCTTCCACCTTCCGAAGTTGAAAAACACCCAGAGACCTATAGAGATTCCCATAAACCCTAATGTCTCCAGCCGATTCAACGAGAAAATTGAGCTTTCAGGTGGATTCCGAGAAATTTCTTAGCGTTGTTATGCTCGTACTAGGTCTTTTACCAGAAGACAAATACGATTTCGTCGTTCTAGGGCACCGCTGGGGAGATTCGACCAATTTTCAGCCGTGAAAGGTAAGTTCCTCCTTATGTCTAAAATTCTTGGCTCAAAAATCTAACCTATAAGCTTATCTTTTGTCATAGTTTTCGTATGGTGCTGTCTGTTCAAGTACAAAAAAAAAAAAAAAAATTCAATTTTGACCCAAAAAATTAAGAATTTTTGTTTCTGAGGGTTTATCACTTCTTTTCCGTTATATTTTCGTATGATTTCGTGTTATTAGAAAGAATTTTGATGCTTTTGTTTAATTTTAGGGATCATAGTGCTTTTCGAGCATCCATACTGAGCATTGTGAATCCTGTGTTTTTTTTGCCATTTTTTTTTTAATTTTAGTGTCACTTAAAATCCCTAGTTAAATCTCTCGTATTTTCTCTCAGTTCATATGCATGATGAGTTTTTTTGGACTATTTTGCAGCAAACATGTTCCAACCTAATTTTCAGAAGTTCTGTGAATTTTGAAATGTGTGATTTTGATTGTTTGAAAGGTATTTAGCCTGAATTTGTATTGTTTGGTGTTGATGATTTAAGTTTCAACTAGATTTTAAGTTTGTGCTTTTGGTGCTGCTACTATTAAGTATTAATTACAAATTGTTGATTTAAGGCAGAGAATTTAAGTCTGAACTTTTAACTTTTGGATTTGAACTTTAATCTGAATCGCATATGGTCAGTGTTCTGAAAGTATATTTAGGATATGAATTGCATCTCTGAAATGCATTAGATCTCTGGTTTGAATTTGATGAATTGTATATGATCTTTAGGGCATATACCTTGTCTGATTTCAATAATGCAATGAACAAAATGAGGGATGCATTTTTATTGCTATTTTTACAAGGGAGAGCTTCAACAAATGTTGGTGTGGAACGTAGAATGTCAATTCAACAATCGGGCAGCAACTCTGTAGCAGCATCTACCTCAACAACAGCTACCGTGGCACGCATTGCAACAAGACGAGGAAGGGGAAGAACCCCAAGAAACAAATCAACAACTGTAGTGGGTGAATCTTTCCAACAAATTCCGACTCAAGGTTCGAGAGTTTAGGATGGTTCCTGAAGTTTCAAGCTAATGACATTGATTTTAGCAAATTTTTGTTGAATGGATTTGGACTTGAAAATTGTATGTTTTTGTCGAAGGCTAATGTTGGATTGATGCATCAAGGGTCCTAGGTTTCTGTTAAAGACTGATGCTTTTTGTGGAATTGTAATGCCCATGGTTAATAGGGATAATGACGTAATACAGTTTATTAGAAGAGCAGTGTTTATTTATATTAACATCTTGAATTTGTATTATTCCCACAACTCCGAAATTTCCCAGTTTTTGTATTTAATACACTGTATTGGTTGAATTTGATTACGAACTTGATGAAGCCATTGGAGAGTGATTCCCTAACTCCATGATGGAAAAATGTCCATTTTTATAGGAAAAATGCAGCAGCCGGCCAAATTTGACAAAAAATAGTAAAAATAGTTGTTTGTAATGGCTCGTTTTTATACAGGAATTTTTTTGTAAATTGTTATGGAAAATTACATTTAACACCCATAGTAAATATAATAATTACAGTAAACACCCAAGGGTAAAATTGGCATTTTAAAATTGACTATGGTCAACGGGGATATTTTCGGGTTTTCAGATATTTTTTTGCTGATGTCATCAATTTTCAAGTGAAACCCTAGCGTTTTGGGTGTTAAGTGTAATTTTTATTTTTATGCGGGTGGAGTCTGTAATTAAATCTAATTGTGGTATACATACTGTAATTACCCCATCTAAAATGGGTGTCAAGTGTAATTAACTCTATATATATATATATTAATCGATCAATACTTTATATTAATTTACTTAATTTAAAACTGACTATTTGATATAGAAAAAAATTGTCAACTAAGGCCTCATATACTTTGGCCGTAACAGGGGGATTTGGTCCCTTTACCCATAATATATGTTGTTTACTTTTCCAAGGTCAGAGCCTTGGTTTACCGTACTGGCCTGTAGGTTGCAGCAGATTTCGGCGTTGAAATAAGACACGCCAATTTGGCGTGTCTCAGTTGACATGACCAAAAATATGAGTTGGAAATTTACTCTTGTATCCAACAGTTGCTAATATTTACATCTTCTGCCATTGAATTCATTTGTTTTCCCTCCCAAGGATATTTTCACGCTGGCGCCCAATTTTCCAACCCTAATTCAATGTCCCCCATTTATTTGAAGTAATTTCCCGATCTTTGATTTACTACGCACCTGGGATTTTCGCAGGAGGGAGCAATATGTTGCCTTCTTTCTCTTTTGTTGAAATTTAATTGTCCGTTCTGTCCATTTTTTAGAAATGTTCGGGCACTAATTGGGTTCTATGATTGGCAGATTTAATCCGAGAGAGGTGTTCGTCGCTGCCCACATAAACAATCAACGAGCGATCACAGGTGACTTCTAATTTTAAGATCCATTATTTTTGGGGTTGTCGAGTAATTTGTCGGAGATTGGGACTGGTGAAGTGGGTTTTCCTGCAACAATAGATTTGACTATTTTACTCTTGCTAGACAACGCAGGCATTCTAATAGTTTTTTTTATTTTTGTTTGTATTTTTTGTGTGAAGGTAGTTTTTGTGATGCACTGTATTGGCTTTGTCTTTGTATTATTTCTATTGTGTGAATGTTATTTGGTTTGTTTGTGCTCTGTAATGGTGGTTGTGATTGATATGGACTTTGTTTGCTTGAAGAATGGACGGGTTTCCTAGTGAGGATGAGGCAGTCATAGCGTTGGAGGTGTTACGTGTACATGTTATGAAGGTGCTAATGCTCACATACCTTGTTTTGCGAAGTGGTATCTTAGATGATATTAATAGGCGTCGTTGTTATCACAAATATAGCATTTTATCCCGAATTCCAGTTCAAATTGATCATTTGAATGCCCTAGTCACCATAAGTGAGCAGGATTGCATCGACCAACTTCGTTTGGGTAGGAATGCATTTGGTAGGTTGTGCCTAGTATTGCAAGAAAGGGGGGGTTTACGAGCAACTCTTGGGGTTTCTGTAACCGAGCAAGTTGCCATGTTTTTAAGCGTTATATCGCATCACCAGAAGGTTCGAGTTGTCAAAAAATCTTTTATGCGTTCCCCTAGGACAGTCAGTCGGCATTTTAATAGTGTTCTTAATGCCGTATTGAGGTGTTATGAGCTGTTTGTAGTAAGGCCTGTTCCAGTTGAGGCTGATTGTGAAGATGACCGTTGGAAGTGGTTTAAAGTGAGTTATTTACCTCTTTCAACTAGAGTTTAATTACATTCCTGTACGATTTTGCCTTTCCTTTGTTAATATTCTTTAATAAAATAATGTAGGGTTGTTTGGGTGCATTAGACGGAACTTACATACCTGTCAAAGTTTCCACCGCTCATCAGGCTCGTTATCGTAGTAGCAAAGGAATTGTGGCTGTTAACACGCTAGCTGTTTGTGACCGTAATTTGAATTTTGTTTACGTGCTAACTGGATGGGAGGGTTCTGCGGCCGACGGTCGTGTGCTAAGAGATGCAATTTTTAGACCGAACGGCCTAAGAGTGCCTAGAGGTAAGATCATTTAAAAATTTGAAGTAGTTTTAGGGAGCTTAATTAAATTTTTAGCTAATATTCTGTTTTTAAATATGATGACCCACACTTTGGACCTTATTGGTAGGGAACTATTATCTTTGTGATGCGGGCTACACCAATGGGGAAGGGTTTTTAACACCATATAGAGGTATTCGTTATCATTTGAAGGAGTGGGGTGCTGGGACGAGTAAGCCTCAGAATTACAAGGAATTATTCAATATGAGGCACTCGAAGGCTAGGAATGTGATTGAGAGAACTTTTGGCATTTTAAAGGTCCGATGGGGAGTGTTGTGGAGTCCCTCCTTTTATCCAATCGAGACCCAAAATAAGATCATCATAGCATGTTGCCTACTGCACAACTTCATAAGACTCGAGATGAGGGTAGATCCACTGGAAGCTTTAGTCCCGGAAGAGCCTGAAGTTGATGAAATTGTAGGCGAGTACGTAGAACACATTCAAACTACGCAAGCTTGGACTAATTGGCGTGAAAATTTAGCCCAGAACATGTATAACGAATGGCCCGGTCGACATTAGTTATTTATTATGAACTCCTTTGAGACAATTTGTACTGTCGGTATAATATTTGTTCGGATATTAGTTTATGTATTCGGAGCGCAGTGAATTTATATTTGTAGAAGACGTCCACTATATTTTTAGTAAGTTTGTATGTTTATGTAGTTTCACTTTGTTGTGAATGCTTTAATGTGCACATCTTTCATCGATGATTCCATGTTTGATTGGTATTTACATATACATAGGGAAAATTGTCTTTTACATTTTTGTAATAACCACTGAGTTTAAAAATGATTGGTTACTATGCACACTTTATTTGTAACAGATGTCTTCAACTCCAAACCAAGAGGGAATTGGGAGCTCCAAAGGGAAGGGGCGTCGTGGATGGACTATTCAAGAGGAACATAACCTGGTGCTTGCTTTCAAGGATATAATTGCCTCTGGATGGAAA
Organism: Lantana camara; assembly: GCA_037501455.1. NCBI lineage: Eukaryota > Viridiplantae > Streptophyta > Magnoliopsida > Lamiales > Verbenaceae > Lantana > Lantana camara. The sequence goes on along the minus strand of CM074857.1, from coordinate 90,779,571 downwards.
GCACCAAATGGTTTCCGTAGTGGATTCTTGGTTCAGCTTGAAAACCGCCTCAAGGATTATATGCCCAATACGGATCTGAAAGCCGAGCCGAACATCTCTTCCAAATACACTTTTTGGAAAAAGACTTTCCACCAGATTTCAAATGCCCTTAGCTATAGCGGTATGAATTGGAACTCGAGCACATATACGGTAGAAGCAGAGCCCGCTGGATGGGCAAGTTTCCTACAGGTTTGTACAGCTTTTGATATCTGACTAATTCCAGATTATTTCCGTAGTTGGACTTAATAATTTGTGCGAGTAAGTACTCTGAATACGAGTAGCTCACAATATCTAAAAGTACACATAAAAAAGGTGTTGATATTAACGAATATAAGGTTATTGTACGACATTTTATTACATTAAGAAATTCTGAAAATAATGGTTTAAAACACTGTTTTCCATATGAAGAAAAGCTTATATATATATATTATGAATGTTTATGTGTAGATTTGTAATATTAGATGAAATTGACAGTGTTATAAATGCTTTCCTAACAAATGTCCCTTATAATATACTGTTATTTTCACTGCAGCAATTCCCAAATCACGCCTGCATCAGAGGAAAACCTTTCCCATTGTACGAGTCTTGGCTCGAGATCTATGGCAAAGATCGTGCCACAGGGAATCACGCGATGGATTGGTCTGCCGCAGCTGAGAACACTCCTGTGGATCTGACAGCGGATGGAGAGGATCATACTAACCCCTCATTCCACCCAACAATGCCAACAATGGTTGCGGATGAAGAAGTTAATCAACCAAAGTCAATTGGTTCCCAACGTTCGCCTACTAATGCAGTTCCAGAAAGGAAAAAAAGGAAGAGATCGGAGAAGGCTGGTGAACTCATAGTTGAGGCGATTACCGCTTTTTGCAGTGACTCCACGGCATCTCTTCGTGAGGTAGCATCTACATTTGGAGCTGCCAAAGACACCATCAAACGGCAAGAAGAAATTTTTGAGGCCATTGGGGCTTTGCCTATTTTCATTGACATACAGGATCATATTACCGTGTCGAATATGCTCGCAAACAACCCATCCCAAATGAACATGTTCTTTGGGATGAATGTTGCAGCGCGCACAGTGATGGTGCAGATGGCGATCGAAGGTAAAATACATTAATGTGGTTGCATAATACGGGTGGTTTGGTTTTAGGATGGTTCTGTATTTCGACTATGGTGTTTTGAAGTCCAATATGGGTTCTGTTTTTTGAATATGGTGTAAAGAGATGTTTGTGCAGTTGTCATCTAGTAACTTTTGTTTCATGGAACTTTTTATCATTATGTTAAGTAAACTGTTGTCTTTTCTGGGTTTATGGATCTGTTGTGATTAACATTAAAGTAGTGCCTTGCTTGTTGGTTATATGTGAAAATCGTGTAACATGCAATACATTTACTAGGACAAAGAAGAGACACTTTTACATGCTGCAATGGAAACGGTGGAACTTTGAATACATATGCGAGTAACATTTTTTTTTAAAAAAATTGATACGAGTCCGAGCCAATAGATTACGAGGCCTTAGTCTTCGTCTGAGTCCGAATACACTGCAGGGTCGACATACAACTCAGGCGTGTCATCGGGAAAATTAGGGAACTTTCTTTTACGGAAAACTTCGTGCAATGGAACCCAAAGATCAAACCCACGGGTCCGATATATTGTTTCCTTGGGGGTTTCCTGCAAAAATAGACACACTTAATTCATGATTTACTCAACCACTTTACAGAAGAATAACCATACAAGAAGAAAGGCAAACTTTAGGAAACCTGATGTAAAAATTGTCTTTTGTAATTATCGTCCACTTCGATTTCATTGTTGACGCTATCGTAAAGTACTCCCGGTACTTTCATGTATTTGCGAAAATGTAAATACTCGGACCGTAATTTTGTAATCTCCCGCTGCACCCTTTTGCGACCCACTCTTGTCCGGAACTTGTTTGAAAGATCATAAGCGATAATGGAACAGCCGACGATAGCTCCTTCAGCACTATCTACAACTCGACCACCTGCATAATCACACAAATCAAAAGCAAGAACACGCTTTAGGCAGTTTTTGCATGGGACCTGCGGAGGCTGTTGAACATCATTTAAAGACATCTTACTATGCAAATTGTATTATCTTAATTAATTTTTGTTTGTGTGTGTGTGGTTCGAGTGAATAGCCTTTACAGTGGTGGGAATTATTTATAGGCATAGTAAATTAAAGTGAAAGATGAACTGGAAAACTATGCTATGTGCATTGTACCACAAGAATCTTATCTGAACAACCCATGCGCGAATATATTCTTCATACAATTGACAAACCCTTGTATGCAGAGAGAATATATTCCATTGCTTTCTTGTGACTCATGTCAGCAGCTTTACCTTGCAAGACATAGTGCATCTTGGATTGTTTTTATTATAAATCATTGTACACATGTCTATATTAGTTTATACAATACAAACTTTGTGAGGAGGTTAGTATCGTACCTAGAAAATTCAATTTCACGAGTAGATATGCCGAGACGTGCCCAATCTTCCGAGACCATTAGTTTCCAACCACACCAATTTCCTTGTTTTAATTGTAAGGCCAAAGAGGTCCTCAGAATGTTGGTCGACCATTCAACGGGTTACGACGTTAGCACAGTTAGTTCTGCGATGCGTGCAATCACGAAGGTTGCGGATGAGTTTAGCGGAAAATACGGGTTCTTGTTCACTTGCAACGATGTCCGAGACATTGTAGCGCAATATAGGGAACGTTATTTGCGTTATGAAAATTTTGTTTCCAAAATCGATGTATTTTTTTACCCAAACGACAACAAATTCGTAGTACGTGAAGCATATGAAACCGAGAAGAGTATTCGGGTAACTTTTCGTAATAAGTATTGCTTCTCTTTTTTAATATCACTGGTTAAAGTTTGTATTGAAACTTTTTTTTGTTGTAATGACAGGGTGTCGTTTGGCCAAAAGAACATGCCATCGAAAAAAAATTCATGAAATACGGGTTCCCGGATTATCGCGACCTACACCTCTTATTCAAGAGAAAGAAATTTCATGTTCTGCCGTTTGAACCTCCGGAACACAATCAAGACCCACGATACTTTATTCAAACATCGTCCGAGTGCGCGGAACATGACAGTGACTACGACGGAGGCGAGGACGATGCTTCCAGCTTACCTTAACTTACGAATTATTATTTTCTATTTTCCTTGTACTGTCCCAATCTATTTTCAGTTCATGCCGTAGTAATCTATAAAGTATGTGTGTTTAATAAGTTAACTGTATGAAATTGAAATAACTGAAATTTAAAAATTGAGAAATGTTTTACTAAAAATTCCAATCATAACACACAACTGAAGTGAAGTCACAGTTACATAGCCTTTCGTAAATGAAGGGTACGAGTTTCCTAACAATGAACTACGACAGAATAAAAGGTGCAATATATTGATAATAATCTCCACCAATATCCAAACAAATCATCTCAATCGTCGAACGGTTCAAAGTTGGCGTTGTCTACGAAGAGCTCTTCAATGAGCGGCCAAAGACGCTCACCATTATGATAATACATCAAAGACCTTGGATTCACCTGCAACAATACGAAGGGATAGTTAACACTGGTATTTAAAAAATAATAATAATAAATGTGACAGCATGTGTGTTACCTTAGCAACTTCAGTCCAGAAGTAATCGTCCAACTCTAGTTTGTTGGCTTCAGCATCATAATGACTCCCAGAGAATGACAACAAATATTTAAAAGTGTGGCACCTTTTTCGTAGGAACCCAACTTTTCGAACATAGAACTCAGTATTTTCATTCAAATTAAGGTCAGTGTTCAAGACACTCAACAAACCTGTAATCACAGATACCTGGGTTCGCTTGTTTATTACAACACCACTACGAACTTTTGATAGTAGATGGTTTACGAACTTGTCCTCCTTCGAATGATCCCATCCATTCTTGTAAAACATACGTTCTCGATTAAACTGAGCAGCTTTATGGAGCAAATCAATAGAAGCCATTACAATTCAAATTTGAGGTCAAATATTTTTTTGATCTATGTTTCGTATGGAAGACCACCTATAATGTACATTTTATAGTAGAGGGATGTATGTAATGACAACACTTGTGAATTATGCATGAAAAACATAGCTCTGCAGATATAGGACTGAAATAATATTCTCCCTGTATAGTTCTTACAACTTTACATCAAATCACTAGACTTCATATCTACTAGACTTAACCCAACTGTTAGAGTGGATTAAGGTAAATATATTCTCAAATACAAAAAATAGTTTCTCTATAAATACTGATGTCAAAATAAGTAATAGAATACAAAGGAATAACTGGACATCAAGTATAGCCACTTCAACCAACAAAATTTAGTAAGACATTTCTCCCACACATTCTTCAGTTTTTCATTATTAACACAATCTGCACATCTTTATATTCTAACTAATTCTGTGCAGATTGATCGAAATGGCCTCAAGAAATTCCATCCCAACCCAACAAAACATGTTTTACACTGATGAATGGACCAAGGAGGTAGACAAAAGATTTATCGTGCAACTTTACCTGGGCTCATGGGCGGAGAGAAGGCCACTGACAACTTCAGACACGATACACATCATCCAAGCACAAGAAAATATTAACCAATCCTTTGCGAAAAACTTCAGCTTCGACTTTGTGTTAAACAGGTTCGACCTTGCTTACAAGAGGTACCTAACATGGAAATTTATAATAGGGTACGACGGGGTGCAGCATAATGAGGGAGATAATTCTGTTCGGGCATCAAAGTCAATCTGGCAAGAAATGTGTGAGGTAAATATTGTCAAGCAAATATTTCTCAAGTTATAGTGAAAGATAAACTAATGATAACTTAATTTAAGGAAAATGAAATGGTGGTGGTCTATATGTATGAAGATGAGCCCATGTGGTTCCATCTCTACGAAACTTTCGACCCACAAGCAGAAAGAGAGTTAATGATTGAGCGACAAAAAACTTACCCATCAGCGGTAGAGTTGGAGGATGTACTTGTGGAGAGAGGTATGAAGGTCATGATTCACCTGTTTTAAATGATACAATCAAATAAACACTTCTATTTTATTTTTTTTGGTGCAGGTTTACCAATACAGCCAACTGTAGTTTCGACTCGCACACAGACTATATGAGGCCACGATCGTCTGTCCGGAAGTGAATTTCCAGGGAGGATCGTACCTAAGCCACCACCTATCTTTCGGTTCAGTAGAAGAGGTGAAGGGAACAACTCCAACCAAAGCTCAAAAGGGTCTTGCTCCACTGACGATCAATCATTCGAGTTCTGATCGTTGTTAGGATTTTTATACAATTCCTGGAAGTGTGCCTAGGCACACAAAGTTCTAAGACATATTCTAATTCCCAGAACTGTAAGCAAGGTCAGCGTGTTGTATGTTTGCATGGATTTTCTAAGACATTTCTAGTACTTCTTATTAAAGGCTTCCATTTAAATATTGAACAATCCTCCATATCATCATAACTTCAAAACGAAAGCTTACATCGACCATCAAAAGTCAAAAATTACAGATCATTAGATAATCCTACTAACATCGACAAGTCATTGAATAGTCTAGCTCCGCAACAACATAATCACAGCAGCCAAGAACACAAAACAGATTAAACAAAACAAACAACCCAATATAAAAGAGCAGCCAATAAGAACAGGTGAGTTCATATTCAGGGCAGTTCCAATGGCACCTGGGATTGTGAACTGATTACTAGCAGAAGATTGACCCACTTCCGCGGTTTCAGACATTTCGCTTCTCTCTCTTGGTTTAGAGATGTGAGTCCTTTGACTACAACCAGATTCAACAGGGAAATTGGGAGTACCGTCGGCAACTTCATGCGCTGGAGTAAGGTATTGACGTATTTCAACATACTGATCATCCCAAACAGAATCGGCCCAAATAAACCATAATCGGTGTTCAACTTTCCTTGGACAGATGTAGTAATATCTCCCTGGAAATTTGGCATTGGGTCCAGCACACCGGAACGACATGAAACCCTTGTTGCAATTGCAAGGGATAAGAAATTGACGAACCATCTGTTGTAATTACGGTTAGTAATTGCGTCTAGGAACACCTATTTGAAAGACCCATAAAGAACATTTACATACCGCTTAAGTCTACCGTCGAAGTTGGAGTGGCGATTGGAGATGACTGGAAACCAGAGCAACGGTCACCTGCAATGGTATGTGGAGCACAAAACTGATTTCAAAGGAATAAAAAGGGACAAGATCGATTCAATAAAAAAGGGCAAATAAGTACTTTTGTTAAAAACTCTTATTATCCTTAGTTGAAAAGTAAACAACCATGGCTAGAAAATACCCAAAAACCAAAACAAAAATAAAAAAAGTAAACAACCGACGACGTGGGTTAGTGTACCTAATCTAACATGCTATATCATTACCCACATAAACCTTTTCACCAAAGTATACGAGGCCTAACACTATTTAAAGGCTAAAACTTTATACGGCCCAACCCTCTTGTGTTTTTTTTTTTAATAATTATTAATGTTATTATTTATAATTTCGTTCCTTGATTCACGTGGCCTCACACTTCCCACATTTTTTGTGATTTTGGTCCTCCACAATCCACACACACACATAAATATATAGTAAATAATTTATAAATTATTTTAAAAGATGAGTTTTAATATTTAGAAAAAAATCTATCATTAAAAAAACATATATATATATATATATATATAAATCAAATACATTTTTAGACACCACAATTTTTTATTAACTCATAAATTAATATTTGCAATCTAAAAAAAATAAATTAACCCTAATGTTAATTGACAAAATATAAACTCACAACTTAAATAAAAAATAATAATGAAAAGGTTTCAAAGGACACCAATAAATTCTCCTAACACTTCTAGAAGCGTTTTGCCCGATTGAAAAAAGTTGTTCCCCAACTTCAATAACAATTATTTTGACCAAATCAAAAACTATATAAAACCTAACTTTAAATTAATTATTATTTCATTATTTTGGTCATAAAAAAAATTAGGAATAAGATAACTACCTTATCTTAAAGATCAGGGTATACCGCTATTAATCAATACACCTTTTTTAGAATATATTAATAATCTTGAGGTTTTGTTCAAAATATTAACCAATGGCTTTTTTAGAATTTACAGATAATCTAATAGTATACTTCATAATAATTTTAGTTATGATAAATTTTTAAGATAAAACAATAAAAAATTCGTATGTTCCTTTGAAAAACTTATGTAGTATTTAAATGAATTTAATTTAATTTATATAAAGAATATTTACATTCTTTCAGCATTTATATCATTATTAATTAATTACTTTATAAGCCTCAAATCTTAGTTTATTGATATATTACTTAATATTTTAATTTTTAAAATAAATATTAAATATTCAATAATTGTGGGAAAAGGGAAAAAAAAAAAAGATTATTGGTATGTAACACTTAGGGCTGTCAATGGGGCGGATTTTAATCCGTATTCGATCCGAATCCGATCCGAATTTTATCATATTCGTCCGATAAAAAAGTTCGATGGATCATATCCGATTATAAATATTCGTTATCCGAAATAAATGGATCGGATATGAAATTAAGGAATCCGATCCGTTAAAGATCCGAATCCGATTTTTTTATAATATTTTATCAGTAAAGAATATTAAATAGAATAATTAAAATTAAAATTTTCACATATGTTCACTATAAATAATAATAAAATTTAAATTATTTATTCTAAAAAATATGTTTTTCTTTATTAAAAATCTTAAATTAACCTATTTTAAATGCATATACACAAAATCATTAAAGAATTCATCAAGTAATAATTATTTGTTAAATATTATATATTTATATTTATATAATATTTATTTATTTCTTTATTAAAAAATTTAAATTTTATTGTTAATCGGGTCGGATCTTTTATCGGATCTGATCCGACCCGTTAACATACGGACTTGGTATTAATGAATCCGAATCCTCTAGGATTCGGATTCGGATCCGGTTATCGGATCTTCTTGTCGGATTCGGATCCGGAATTTCCTGATCCGGTCCGAATCCGACCCGTTGACAGCCCTAGTAACACTGTAACAGACTAACAGTGAACAGCCTAACTGGACTACTAGAGTATGGTCCTGGCTAGGGCTGTCAATGGGGCGGATTTTAATCCGAATTCGATCCGAATCCGATCCGAATTTTATCATATTCGTCCGATAAAAAAGTCCGATGGATCATATCCGATTATAAATATTCGTTATCCGAAATAAATGGATCGGATATGGAATTAAGGAATCCGATCCGTTAAAGATCCGAATCCGATTTTTTTATAATATTTTATTAAATTAATTATTTTTTTGGTAAAGAATATTAAATAAAATAATTAAAATTAAAAATTTCACTTATGTTCACTATAAATAATAATAAAATTTAAATTATTTATTCTAAAAAATATGTTTTTCTTTATTAAAAATCTTAAATTAACCTATTTTAAATGCATATACACAAAACCATTCAAGAATTCATTAAGTAATAATTATTTGTTAAATATTATATATTTATATTTATATTTTATTTATTTATTTCTTTATAAAAAAATTTAATTTTTATTGTTAATCGGGTCGGATCTTTTATCGGATCTGATCCGACCCGTTAACATACGGACTTGGTATTAATGAATCCGAATCCTATAGGATTCGGATTCGGATCCGGTTATCGGATCTTCTTGTCGGATTCGGATCCGGAATTTCCTGATCCGGTCCGAATCCGACCCGTTGACAGCCCTAGTCCTGGCCTGGGGCCGAAGAAAAGCCCCAAAATTCCTGGGCATTTGGGTTTAATTCGGGTCTAGGCCCAGCCCCAGACCCATCAAAAAATTATTTTGGGGCTGGGCTTGGGTCTGGACCTGGATTTTCCCCACCCATTTACAGGCCTATGCCCTTAGTTTAATATCTATACTATCTATGAAACGATTTATTTATTTATTTATTTATTTTTTTTCCTGCACTACCTCATTAACCGCTTTCTCTTCATTCTAAAATTCTTTTCTTTTTTATTTGTTTTTTTTTCCCACCACTCTCACACAATATTGCCTTTTAATTTATTTCTTTACTCCTTTTTTTCTTATTGTAAGCTCATTCTAATTTTTTCTATTATATTTTTTTATCTTTTTCTCGATATTCTTAAATTTCTATTTTAACTATCATTTTGTACCAATGTGATATTATTTTATTATATTTTTATTCATTTATTTATCATAAATTATAATTATATTAAAGATAATTACTAAGTAAATATTGACATGAAGAATTCAATTTAATATATATATATATATCTAAATAATAATAATAATTATTTTATTTGCATATGAAATGAGTTTGCACGATTACTAGTATATATTAAGCGTGAGAGTCAAATGTAGTATCATTGATTCTTGGTCTCTTTTTGTCTTTTTCTTATTTATTTATTTTCTTTACCTCTTTCTAACTCTATTTTCTCTCACCTTAATTTAATTTTTTTTCCTCATAAATTCTTTTAATATTTATTTTATCTTTTTTCTAATATTTTTTAAGTGATATTTTAATATTATTTTTATTAATATAATATTATCATATTTATTTATATAATTTTAATAAAATTAAATAATAATAATTATTTCGAGTAAGTAGAAAATTACTAGTAATAATATAAATAGTATAGATACCGTGATCTGTCACGGGACACAAACGTCAATTTTTGGGGTTTGGAGGTTAATTACGTAAATTAACCACAACATCAACTTCATAAATCATAATTCATACCGACACACTCGCACAAGTTTTCAATAGCTTCACACGGTAAATTTGACTGAGTCAATAGCTTGACTTTACCAGTTTACCTTGTAAATTGTAAATGGCGAAAGTACCCCTAACCATCAGTCCAATTTCCCAACAAAAATATCATACACACTCCATAGTCACACTCTCGACTCTCTCTCTTACAGCAAATCAACTCTGCGTGAGACCTGAAAATGGGCAACCGTCGTCTTGCCCAGGCGCCGATCAGCGAGAAAGATTCTGCCCCTGCTCGAGGCGAGAGCAAAAGGAAGCGTAAATTGATACAATTTTCCGATGAAGACGAAGAGGAGGACGAAATTGAGGACATGAAAGGCACCCACCGGAGGAAAAAAGGGAAGGAGGAGGAGGTGGAGGCGGAAGAGGAAGAGGAAGAGGAGAAGAGCGAAGAACCTGAGCCGGACCCGCCGGAGGAAGCGCAGCCGGTGGGCTCGGTGGTTAGGGTTTCGGGAAGAGGAAGAGGGAAGAGGAACCATTACGAGTCGTTCGAGTACAATGGCCATCAATATTCCCTCGTGAGTCTTTTTCTTTTTGATTTGGGTGACTTCGATTTGGACGATCAGTATGATCATCCACTTTTGAGCTTCTTATTTAGTGTTTATGAAGGGTTTGGGTTTGTTAATTTCATGCTTTTGGGGACGATGGAGTAGTTGAGTGTGTATCTGCGTTTGGTTGTCGGCCTATTGTTGGTTGCATGCCGGAGTTACGAGTTATCTCACTGTGTGTTGCTTTGGTGTTTAATTTGTATCCGAGTGACCCCGACATTGATCGGGGAAAGGATGGTAATTGCTGTCCATCTTTGAAATTATTGAACAAGAACACGGCAAAAAGATGGGCTTCATAGAACTTACCAATTTGATTAATTTTTGCGGTTGTATAAGCTGTGTAGCACTTTGTCGTCAGAGTTGACTAAGTGTCCGTAATCTGACTTCCAGTTGCGATTTTTAGAGCAAAAGATCTTAGATAACCAAAATGATATATAGGGTCGAGAATCTTGACACATATGTGGCAAGTGAATCTGATGTAAGCTTTTGGGAGTATGGTACAGCATCATGAAATGTTGTAAATTTAATATGTTTCCTTATATTTCGGCTATATCAGAGAGAATATGTTAATATGAATCGCTTTGCTCATTTGCACACCTCTTTTCCCCGTAGTGTTGGTTTTCTTCTCAACCTTCATTTCCTTCATATTGTGTGTCTGGGACGGTGTACTATGGTTTCTATTAGTGGCTTAAATGGTCTTGTGAAAGTAACATGTAGTGGCTCGCACATATGTGTGTATCTTTCTATAAATGTTCGATTGGAATCACCTTAATGCTATTATAAAGGATGTAATAGTTGTGCCTGTTAGTGCTCATTAACCTGTATATTAAGTCTCTGCCATGTTTACGTTTTCACATTAGTTTCATATATATGCAGGAGGACCCTGCACTCTTCCATCCTGAGAATAAGAATCAGAAGCCCTATGTGGCAATAATTAAGGTAATTTTTTCTTTGTGTAAGTTCTTATAGTGAACAAGATTGTCTGATGATGTGCATATTTATTTTGCTGAAGAAATAACATTGCACGAATTGACATTTGTGATTGTCATTAGAATTTAGATGATATTCAATTGATGTTGTCGATAAGGAAATGAAAGTCTTCTTGATATTGATGACGAGAGAGAGAGAGAGAGAGAGAGAGAGAGAGAGAGAGAGAGAGAGAGAGAGAGAGTTTGAATTGAGGTTCCATGTTTTACTATGAAATGCTCAATTGTAATTTCTGAAAATAATTCACGGAATTTGTCGTAATCATAAAATAACAAACTTGTAAGGATTCACGGTGTTCTTTTTTCTTAAAATGGAAATGGAGTTGTTATGGGAAGGTTTGAAAATAGGCTCGTGTCCCTTCAGTCATTCTTGGAACCTCCTTTTATACTTACCTGTGATATGGTAGTCCCAAGATCGAAGGGTTCTTGGGGTAACTTTAAATGAGATTTGTGGGTCGCTTTATTTGAGGTGTGAGTTTATGTTTAATTGAAAATTGTATAGGTTTGTTAGACCAATATACTTTCTGTGAAATATAATTCTCACATATCAATGTCCTTATTATACTACAACCTATTATCGTTGTAATTACCATAGTGTTCTTAATTTTGTATGTAGGACATAGCTCAAACTTGCGATGGTGAATTAATGGTTACAGGGCAGTGGTTCTATCGTCCAGAGGAGGCAGAAAAACGAGGAGGTGGAAATTGGCAATTAATTGACACTAGGGAACTGTTTTATAGTTTCCATAGAGACGAAGTACCTGCAGAATCTGTTTTCCACAAGTGTGTGGTGCACTTTATACCTCTAAATAAGCAGATTCCAGCTCGTCAAAAACATCCCGGGTTCTTTGTGCAAAAAGTTTATGACACTGAACAGAGGAGGCTGTTCAAGCTAACAGACAAAGATTATGAAGATAACAAATTACAAGAGATTGATCTTCTTGTCCAAAAGACTCTTGCACGGCTTGGTGACCTTCCTGACCTTGCCTCTGATCAGGATACTGATGCGGATCATGAAGATCAATTGAAGAATAAGAGGCTTTTTAGGAGGAGGAGCAGGTCACTTTTGGATGTCTCCAAGAAGGATGATGGACTTAACAGATCTCAATCATTTAAACCTGAAACTCCAGTAGCGGCAGCTACTAATGCATCAGAATATTATACTATACTTTCAGAATTTAAGCAGTTGAGTGGGGAAACACAGCGAGATAAGTGGTTGGAAAAGCTTCTTCAATCAGTTCAGTTCATATGCACTCCTAAAGGGAGTAAGCAAAATGATGGGCAAGAAGCTGTTGGTTCAGATGTTAGAAGCCCTAGCAAAGGTGGTGACAGCAGCAAGGAATTACAAGATAAGACTACCAATGTAAGTTTTCTGATTTCAGCTCTGCAATCGAGATAACTGATAGAATCTTTTTCTGCCTTGATGCCCAGGAATAACTGTTTGACATGTCTCCCTATGCACATTGTACAGGATGCTATATCATTTGACTGGCCTGGTGCAGCTGTTCCTGCTGTAGCTGCTCTTGAGAAAGCAGCGCATGAGACACTTTCTGCAGATTTTCAGAAGTATAACCAGAAACTACGACAATTAGCATTCAATCTCAAGGCAGGATTTACTTTCTTTTATCACAAAGTCTATGCATGCAGTTGTGTTTGATTTAATTACAGATCGTTGTATTGAACTTTTCTGAAAATGTAGTACTTTGTTTGGAGTGATTATTTATTGTGGTCTGTGGCACTTAACTTTAGATCTATCCCTGGTTATCTTTGCAGTCCCTTTCCCTTCTTATATGTTCAATGTTCTTCAATATCTTATTGTCAGACATGTGCTTTCTTCCTCTAAATTTGCTGATTCCTGGCAGGGCAATGCTGCTTTGGCACGACGCCTTCTGAAAGGGGAGTTGAAACCTGCACAAATACTGAACATGTTGCCTAACGAATTAAAGGTGCAATTTCCTTACTGGCTTCCATCTAGCTATTTTGGCCTTTTTGTTTGTATTGTATCTAAGAATTTGTTTGTGGTATCCACATAATATGAAAGTTACAACTTAATATAGGCCACAATTGTGGTTCCTATTATTCTTCTCCACATATCTGGCTGCCTGCTGATGGGCAAATTCCTGTCATTTGGATATTGATAGTACTACTTTTGTCAGATTTTTAGGTGAATCTGTGATTTACTCAAAATATTGGGTTAGTTCTGATGACACGTGACAGGAGGTTTCGGTACTATTCTTTACCTTAGTTTCTTTTACTCAACTAGCTGACCTTTGTCCTATCAATTTTGGGCTTAGCTGCACGAATTATCTGGAGGTTCAAGCATTGCATTGATTAGATTTTGGAATGTAACGAAACTTTCTCAAAATCGCGCATTTGATGTGAAAGCCTTTTTCTTTTTAATTACCATACTAGTTTTCCTCCCCAAGAAAAGTGCTTTTATAGTTGGTTGTCAAGATGTTAACCGGTACATACGCTCAAGGAGTTCTTGATATAGGGAAAAATGTTTCATCTATGTTCAAACTGTTATGTTCTCAGGAAGGTTTAACAGCAGAAGAGATAGCAAGCAAGGAGCCAGAGGAGGCAGGCCGTTTGCAGGTTATTAAGGGCGTTTTGTTTCAAGTTTTATTGAAGAAATATTAATTTGTTTGCATTATTAAATCTGCTATCGATTTTTTGCTTGTTTTTCCTTTGTATTTGCCCAGATGACTGATGCACGTTGTACCAGATGCACCGAGAAACAAGTGGGTTTGATAGATATCATTCAGACCGGACATGGAGACCGATATCAGGTTTCTTATATTGTCTTCTTCAATTCATACATTTTTGCAAAACTGCATTATCTATAGTATGAAAAGATCAAAATATTCTAATTTGGACCAAAATTTCTTTCTTTCTTTCTTTTTTTGTCCTTCTGTATTTTCAGCTGGAATGTGTTGCTTGTGGTAACACATGGTATACTTCTAGAGATGATGCTGCTGAATTGACTATAGAAGAACCAAATTCAGTCAAAACTGTAGGAACTACACCATCAGCTACGGCCAAGTTTGAAGATGTCGAAAAGAGTTTGTCGAGTCCACGCAGGGCTGAGAAGGGATCAAATGATCTCCCCCAACAAGCACCAGAAGCAAATATAACAGAATTAGATAATCACAAGCTTGAGGAAACACATGCAGACGGTAGTGCTCCTTAATCCACAATTTGATATCTTATTATTGTAATTAAGTCTAAATGTCTATAATTTGGTGCTTGCACTAGTATAGGGCAAGCTATACTTGTAGTGTAAAAAGTTTATTATATATCTGATGGTGCCAAAAATAGCGGTCATTTCGAGTCGTGCCGAGCCCACAGAACCAAGCTCGAATATCAAATATCTAGCCCAAGATCGAGCTTCCCGAGCTCATTTGGGCTCGCCCTCGTTTGGGTTTACGAGTTGCGTCTGGACTTAGGTGGTGGTGGGACGGTAGGGATTAATTTAAGCCATTAAGGGGCTTAGGGATTGAAAATTGAAATTAATTAGATACTTGGCGATTAGCACTCTTGTATTATTATTAATAAATAATAACATATATATATATATATTGTATATATATATGGTACATATATGTGTATTTTATACCAGATATAATATATTAAGCTGAATATTTTTAGACAATATTAAGGATGTTATTATACATAATATATAATATAGTACAAATTACGTTATAGTAAACTACATACCATACAATTTACTAACCAATAGTTTATTGAGACAGAGACTTATGTTAATAATTAGTTATTATAATATATATATATATATATATATATATATATATATATATATATATATTGTATATATATATGGTACATATATGTGTGTGTGTGTTTTTTTTTATACTAGATATAATATATTAAGCTGAATATTTTTAGACAATATTAAGGATGTTATTATACATAATATATAGGGAAAATTACATCCACATACCCTATAGTTAGGCATAATTATAACTCAGTCCATCATTATCGCGAAATTATAAATAAATCCCTATAAGTTATGTTTGGATTGAGGTTCCTGACGGAAGTTGTAAAATTACCCCCTTGCCCTAGATGGAAAGTTAGGTTTTTTTTTTTTTATTTTTTTAATTAAATGTTAAAAATCTGAAATGACTGTCTTGCCCCTGGTTGTATGTTGATTGTTGAATACAAAAAGGGGGGATTTATCCCTCCAAAAGTTAAAAATTCACTTTAAATATACATAACATATATATATACATAATATATATAACATATATATACATAACATAACAGTTCTCCACCGCCACCCCTAAACAAATTGCAGAATTGCACCATCGCCGACCAAATCTGCGCCGGCTCGCCGGTGACAAATTTGCCACCGCCGCACAGTACAACCATCTCGCCCTGCCCCCACCCCACCACGCCACTTCCTTCCTCCTTCGCCAATTCCGCCGCCACCAGCATCCATACAAAATCCCCAAATCCGCCGCCGCCGCCGCCGGTGGTCCCAAATCACCCGCCTCTCAATTCCACCTCCGCCCTATTCTTCCCCATTTCATTCACAAATTTCTCTCTGAATCTGGATCTGAGTGTGTGTTTTTCTGAAAAGTATTTGTGCGTGTGTGTGATTGTGTGACTGTGTGTTGTGGAGAAGAAGAAGGGGTGGAGTGTTGGACGTGGTTGTTGTCGGCGATAGAGACACAGGGGTAAGGGAGGCTATGATGATGGCAGGGATGAGTGAAGCGATGATGAGTGATTGGGTGGTGCGGCACCGCGGCAGGCTTGGTCGTGGTGAGCAAATTTGTTGGTTAAGGTGGTGGTCGCCGGAAGAGCTCGCCGGAAAAGGAGCCCCAACAACCTCGATGTGGTGAGTTGGAGACAAGAAACTATTGAGGTGAAGCAAAGGTTGGCAGCGATTGAGGAGAAGTTGAAGGAGTTAGAATGTGCTAGGGTGGAGCTCGACAATCAAGTGATTGATTTGACCAAAAAGTTATCCGAGGCAGATGAGTCATTGAAGAAGGCGAACGAGAAGATTCGAAAAGCGTTGAAGGAGAAGAAATATGCATAAAACTGTGGGTCAACATTGGCGAGAAGCGGGGAGCAAAGCGTAGGATCGAACAGTGCTTGTCCGGCATCGAGGACATCATCCCCATGTTCGGTTGTTATGGAGTTTATAAATTCATGAAATCTTTGACATATGGTAAGGCCTTTGCCATGGCCTATGACAGAGATCGACGACATAAAGAAGGGGCTTGAGTTGTGCCTTGCCCAAGTGAAGAGTGTGGGGTACTTGTCGATCGACTATGACTAGAAAAGGGTCGGCATACTGTGTCCAAACCCCCAAAGACCCCAATCAAGCGCCTCTGGCTCCTGCGCCTGACTGGAGTGAAGAGCGGGGGTAGCACTCCCTCATTGAGCATGATAGAATATCAAATGTCAAGTACTTAAATCTCAAGGAAATTTAGGCTAAAATAATTTGATTCACAAAACTTGACTGCAAATTGGATTTTATTAATGAATTGAGTACAAGTATACTTACATATTTTGAATCAAAATTAAACATAATTTTTTTTAAGCTGTGAGTGTTTCATGATCGAGGTAACGAAGCTCCGTCGAGCCCCTCAAGATGGTAAGATCGATTCTTTTCCAGTTTGGCCACTCGAAATGGGTCCTCCCAGTTAGGATCAAGCCTTCTGACGTGTTCTGTGACATCAACCTTCTTCAAGGCCAAATCGCCCACCTGGAAGTTTCTTTGCACTACAATTTTGTTGTAACTTCGAGCAACTGACATTCGGTACTACTGTATTCGACGGTAACCTTTCTCCTATTTTTTCTCAATAGTATCCAACTCGAACGATTGATTTTCCTCATTTCTTGAGAGTTGATAGTGTGATGCTTGAGCTGTTTGGTGTCGGCCGGGATCATGGCTTCAGAGTCGTGGACCATAGAGAAGGATGTTTCTCCGGTTGTTGTTTGGGGAGTTATTCTATACGCCCATAATATTGCATTGCGTTTGTCTGCTCAGGCTTTTATCTTTGCCTCGAACTTGGTTTTCAGTGTAAGCTATTCACCACTATGACCTCTTCTAATGGTTAGGGGTGGAAAGAAAAGTGTATTTTTTTCAAGTACTCAATGTAGCTCCCCTTTCGACGCACCTGGTCTAGGGTCGTACCAAAAAAACTTCCTATAGATAAACAACACTCCAAGCTCCATAACAATTTTGTCATTTTGCTCGACCTAGGCATCCTCGACGACGTTTGCATGGCCAAGAGGAAGGTTGTGGTCGAAACCCGCATAGCTCCTTGGAAGCGCTTGAAAGGCTTCGCCTTTGGTATGCTTGACTTCAACCTGCATCTAGTTTTCCTTCTTTATGTTTTTCTCTCTTTTTTATTATTATTTTTGGTATGTTTATACGACTTGTTAATTGATCTAAACACTCTTTCTTCAAATTGTAGGAACAGACATACTTGCGATGGGTCCCCTGTATAACCTCAAAAAAAAAAAAAAAAAAGCCACCGACGTGATCCCTGAAGAGAGCAAGTAGGTATATGAATTGGTTGGGCACATTAACGGGAGCTTGCTAGTTCGATAAGGACAAAAAAATAAAGGTCAAGGCCAACAACAATGGGCTCAAGGCGATGCGTAATTGACGTTCTCGGAGGAGCTCCTGATCAATTTGAGCACGCTCGAGATTTTGGGCTTTCTTGATCAAGCTTTTGACAATGTTCGAATTGCCCAATTTGGCTATCAACTCAAAACTTGAACCATAGGGGATAGGTCCAAGTCAACGAAACACCATAAGAGGAATAGAGAGCTTGAGCCCTCCAAGGGGCAAGTTTAAGGGTAAGAAGACAACGAGTTCGAACTCTAAGGAATCTGACGTTAAGTGGATCGGAAAATCAATTGAATCAAGGGTTGATGTTTCAATTGTTAGGTCAACCGTGGTCGAACCGGTGAAGCTCGAGAGCGCCCTAGCAGAGGTCGAGTGCGTGAAGAAGCAGGTTGCTATCGATCTGGCTGCCCAACTCTAAGAGCTCGTTTACTTTTCATGTAGTGATAATGCATGTAAGGATATCAAATGTTTGTGATAATAGACATACTCACATTTACTAATTATGTCAATACATGTCATCAATTCATGTTTACATTTAATTTATTGTTTACTTTTATGGATAGTGAACGCATGATAAAATTAAATTACTTATTCACCCTTAATTTATTTTAATTATTTTTTATTCTTAACTTCCACAAATATAGAGTTTTGTAGTCACAAAATAGAGATCTCCCTTTTTATTTTGAGTTGAGACTTCATTGCACCGTCTCAAATATTTTAATGTCATAATCTCTTTGCAGCTGATGATTAAATCCTTAAAAATTCATTATTGGTGAAAAAAAATTATTTTTAGGAGACGGTATTATTTTTTATTTTTTATTCTTTTTGGAGGAGTTTCGCCCCAATTTTTAAATTTATTTTGTGGTCCACAGTGTTTTACCCTTTTAATTATTCACGTTCCTATTTAGAATTTTCCATGATTATAAAATAAAAATAAAAGAACAGAACATATATATATATATATATGTGTGTGTATATATATGAAATCCATTTATTAATAAAAATAATATAAAAATAAACATTGAACAATATGATGGAAAATAAAAAATGACTTTGATTGGGCTCGAGTTTATTCAGTAGGTAGGAGGCACTAGCGTGCACTCGGGTGAATTAAAAATTGAAGAAAAGCATGCAACCAGGTGGATTAAATATCTTGTCAAAGATAGGAGGCAACGTGCTTGTCGACATTCAATCGGTTTCTCTCGGAGAATTAGATTGAGCCTCTTCCGATTCACTATCAATCTGAATTATTTCATTATCTGTTGCTGACATGTCGACATCCTCGTCATCGTCACGGTTGGTGTCACTGGAAATCTCTATTATTTCAAATATATCGGGTAGTTCTAGTCGAAAATCCTCCTCAAATATTCCAAGTAGGGCATCCCAATCACGATCTCCTTCATAGAAATAGGCCTTTGCAATGGGATAGTCCTAGTATATTTTTCAAACAACAATTTAATGTATATAGTAACAAATCTATTTAACAAGAGATAGTAAATAAAAATTACCTCAACAATTGTCTCCCAAACTCCAGGCGGTGCGTAAACATAGTTACTCTCTTGATTCCAAACTACGCCTGACATCGAAAGGAGTTTACTAAAGCAGTTGTAACGCTTCCTAATTTATTTAATTTAAAACGACACTCCTTAAAGGTAAAATTAGTTCTACAGTGACCATTAACAGCTTCTCGTGCCGCACACAGAGCACGCAGATTTTGGCCATCCATTTGCGAATTTCCGACTCTAGCTTCTTTCCCAAGTGAATATATAAAACATTTATCCACCATTTCAGTCCATGATGCATTATAAAAGTAGTAATCCTGCGGAAAAATATTATTGAAATTCATGGGGAGAACTACAAAAAAGTAGGTGAGATTAAAATGGATAAAATGGGTTATTCTAGTGTATCTAACACTTTGTAACAAAATGAAAAGGAATTATGAAATATGATGTGCAAAGCACATATTTATAGCAAAGAAAAAGACTAATTCAGTAAGAAATTGTATAAGCCTAAATATAGTGTGGTTTACTAAATATTTGCAACTGAACTTTAACTTTGACTCACCTCTCCCCCTTTCGTATGGAATTTTAGTCAAATTTGCTGATTATTTGCAACCAAGAATTGACTCACATCTCCCCATCTGTAGAACAAATTTGATGATAAAAAATACCTTATTTATAGAAAAATCGTGTGGTTTACTTATTTTATAACCCTAAAATAAATATATTTTAACTAATTGACTTGTTTTTATATGTTTAAAAATAAAAAAAAAAAACTTGTTTATATGTTATTCTGTACATTATTCTTTCGATACTTATCCATTTAATTTTGTGATAAAGATTTTCAATCCTAAATGATGAACGGTAAAGACTTTGAATCATAAGTGACAATTATGAGAGGTGTAATTACTTTTTGACACAAATGTATACACATAGGTCCAATATCAGTCTTTACAAGTAACATAAACTAATAATAATTGCCTTCTAAGATTTACTTAAAAAGCAATTACTGCAATAAATGGATTCTGTATAGTGTTTCAAGGTGTTAAATTTATATATATATTTCCTTTTTACTTTTGTCCTACATGATTTAATTCATTTGCTGCTAAATATATTGTATTTTATCTCACACAACACATAATACACAGACCATCAGTATTGAAACAGATCTTAAACATCCAAATCTCAAAAAAAAAGTTGCTACATATAATATGTCCAAAATCTGGAAATAATAAAATATCCAACATTCTTGAGTTCAACTAAACCAAATAGATGAAATTAAAGTACGATGATAAAAACCATAAATCAATACTTAACAGAACACTTGTTCACCAGCAGTTAATAGCCACCATTTGAAGTACTACAAATGAACCTTCAAGAGAGACACCTCATTTAGGCAGATTGCGAATTACCTTGCCCACCAAAACCTTTCTTGCATTTGTTGGCATTCCAAAGAATGCGTCCATCGTCTTGGGATTGTTGGCAATCACTTCAGTCGCGTCCACATGATCATCAATGGTTATCATAATGGGCAGCTCCCCTATGGCTTTGAAAAGTTCCTTACGGCTGTTGGTAGCATCTACTTTTGAAACCATCTTACTGACCGCCTCCTTGAATGAATTTGCTGCACTCGCACAAAATTCCATAATTGTCTCGACAATCTGATCTTCCCCTTTCCCATTTCTCTTATTTTTCTTAAATTTTTGGGATGCATTAGTGGCCTCTGTTTCTTGTGGTTGTTGCGTGCAATTGCGAGGTGGAGTGTTGTCATCATCCGAAGGCAGAATTGGATGGTAGAAATTGTCTGGACTCTCGTCAATAGGAGATTCGAGATCTACTTGAGTACGCTCTGCTGCACCACCACAATCCATTGCCCCTTGACCGGTAGCGCAGTCTTTTCCATAGATTTCCACCCAGGCATCATAATATGGGAACGGTTTCCCACGGAGGCATTGATGCGTGGGATAGCGCTGTAATGAGAAAATAGATTAAACTGCAGTTCTGAAAAGAAATTAGTTTCCAAGTAACCAATGTACAAAAATAGGTTATATGTACCTGCAAGTAGGTATCCCACACCTCTGGTTGTGCTTCGACGGTGAAAGTTGAAGAGTTCCAACCGAAGCCACTAGTACCCAATGCATTTGTCAGCTGGAAGTATGTCTTCTTCCACGAGGTATACTTTGAAGATATATTCGGATCACCTTTAATATCCGTATTAGGCATGTAGACTTTCATACGTTGTTCCAACTGGTTAAGAAACCCAGTACGAAAACCATTCGGAGATTTCCAACCTTCAGCTATGATATCTCGAAAAGATATGAGCAAATTTCGCTCTTCCACTATAGTCCATGCCCTTCTCGTTTTGCCATCTTTCCTCGTCGGAGCTGTCATTGGCTGCCTTGCTAAAGACATTTCCCTACATGCAAAAACTCACACACAATGTACAGGTCAACATCATCATTACAAATAGTAGACCAAAAATTATATTCCGATATCTCATCAACATTACCTAACAATCAAACCATGTCAATTTAGAAAACAGAAAATCAAACATCACACGTATCATAAACGGTATTCTATGTTGCTCATAACAAACATGAGAAAGTTTTTATAAGCATAAGACAATATTAAAACAGATTGGCAAATTACAGATGTCCCACCAATATGAAAATTATTGCCACACAGAAGACTATCTCCTAAAACCACACACTACATAAATGATAGAATCAGTTTCAAGGTTTAAAAAGGATTGTATCTTAGGAAAGTACAAGATACAACCCGTCAACGACGGTGTCTGTACTGGTTCCACATAGTTTCTGCCATCTCATCCCGCATAGCTGTCCATTGTGGGGAAGTTTGGATATGATCAATCACGTGGATATTATCATCGCAATCATTCATGATATCATCGGGCTCCAACAGACGTTCAATAGGATCATCAACCATTTCCTTCCGTATGAAGTTGTGTAGGAGACAACATGCTAGTATTATTTTATTTTGGGTTTCGATTGGATAGAAGCACATGCTTCTTAAAATTGCCCAACGTTTTTTTAATATCCCAAAACTCCTTTCAATGTAATTTCTAGCCTTTGAATGACGAAGGTTGAATAACTCTTTTGCATTTTGAGGACGATTCGCACCCGTGTCCCATTCGTTTATATGATAACGCACACCACGATAGGGAGCCAAAAAACCTTCACCGTTTGTGTACCCGGCATCACACAGGTAGTAATTTCCTAAAGGAGACAAACGTAACTAAGTGTTAATAAATAATAACAATGGTCAAGTTTGTATAAAATAATAGAAATCTTATAGAATAATAGAAGTTTATGTACAAATAATATCAGAGAATAATAGAATGACAGAACAATGGTCAAGTTTGTATAGAATAATAGAACAATGGTCAAGTTTGTATAGAATAATAGAAGTTTATATCCAAATAATATCACAGAATGCAAAACGAACCTTGGGGGATCCTAAAGCCATTTGGTCTGTAAATTGCATCCCGCAGCACCCGTCCGTCAGCTGCCGATCCCTCCCAACCAGTCAGCACGTAGACATAATTCAAATTTCGATCACAAACTCCCAACACGTTGACACTACAAATGGCCTTGCGAGATCGATACCTTGCGTGATCCTTCGAGGAGACACAAATAGGTATATATGTGCCATCAAGTGCTCCAAGACAGCCCTATAAAATTTATTTAGTGTATTTTAACAATGATATATGATAAAGAACTGCACGTGAATTAAAAATTTAAGATACCTTGAACCATTTCCATCGCTCATCTTCACAGTCTACCTCGACCGGTTCTGGTTTCACCAAAAATAATTCGTGACAACGCATGACAGAATCTAAAACACGGTTAAAATGTAGGCACACAGTACGGCCTGATCGATGGAATGATTGCTTTACCACTCGTATTTTTTGGTGATGCCCAAGAACACTGAGAAATATGGCTACTTGCTCTGCAACAGAAACCACCCTAGTGCTCCTAAGTCCCCCCCTCTCCTGCAATACTAAACAAAGTCTCCGAAAACAATCACGACCTAGACGTAAAATGTCGATACAATCTTGCTCATCAAAGGCAATTAGTCCGTTCAAGTGTTCTATTTGACTGGGAATCCTAGACAGAATGTTGTATTGTCTTCGGACTCTTCGACGAGAAGATTTTCGCCTTAACACACCGGATCTCAAAACCAACAACACAATTAACAAAAAATCCATGATTTGCGATCGAAACATTTCCAAAACAAGCATCTCCTCACCATCACTTCCGTCAATATCCATTTCTATTATGTAAACACACCAATACGTCAAATTCAAATGTTAATAGATGCTCAATTTAATGCATTTGCTGCTAAATATATTGTATTTTGAGCTAATCCTTTCAACAAACACCTTGTCGACAACCCGAAGAACAAAAATTCCATACTAATAGAAGAAACACTTTCACATTCAATCAAACTTGAAACTGGATATACTGCACAAAAAATTCATCCACGCACTAAAGGAACAATATACAAATATAGTTCATCCAAAACACACAGTTATGCTGGAGAGAGGGCGTTTCTAAGGGCGTTCAAGAATTACAGCAAGTGATAGATGAAATCAGTAAATTAAAGAAAAATTTTATGTTGCTTTTGCAAAAAAAAAAAAAATTAAAACCATATTTGTTGCCTTCACCGGAGAAAAGAAATCTCACATTCAATCAAACTTGAAACTGGATATACTGCATAAAAAATTCAACCACGCACTAAAGGAACAATATACAAAAGTTCATCCAAAACACAAAGTTATGCTGGAGAGGAAGCGTTTCTAAGGGCGTGCAAGAATTACAACAAGTGATAGATGAAATCAGTAAATTAAAGAAAAATTTTATGTTGCTTTTGCCAAAAAAAAAAAAAAAAATTCAAACCATATCTGATCTGGCTCAAATCTGGTCGATCTGACTTGTCGATCTGACTGTCAGATATGGGTCAATCAGTCAAGAATTTGTTTGAGTGGGTTCTTTATCGACCTGAAAGCACTAGCAAACGTGAGCTTGAAACCAACTTGGGGGACTTGGGGTTTGACCCAAGGTTGGCACTCCGACGCTCAAGTCAGTAATGGGGCTCTTTAGTGAGAGAATAAATGCAATTGAATGCGTATTAAAGGCTTACCAACTACTGTTCAAAGGGCGAGTATTTATAGCCATGGCCAAATGACACAGTAGTGTGTGTACTGTAGGTGTGCATTAATGGCGTTGCCAGTCGCCGATCTGGATGTCGGACGACGGAACCAGCTTGAGGCGGGTCGTTTGTACCTTCTTTCCCCTTTGGGTAAAAGCAGGGACTGACGGTCATTAATGAGCCGTAGTACGCCTGTTCCAAGGAATGAGAAGGGTACACGTGTCCCGACAGGAGTGCTTTACAGTATTCGGGTGTCCGGTGACGTATGATGTCGATCTGGAGATCGATATTGCCTTCCGGGATCCTTAATGCTGTGGATTTCCTCAGAGTAGATCGATCTGTTGATCTGGTGATCGGGTAGTATGCCCATCGATCTGATGTCCATAAACAAATCTGATGACCTGAGGACCTGGTATCGATCTGATGACCTGTCCAAGAGGTCGTTCTTGGTTTGTCCAGGTTGGCGTGAGGGTCCACGTGGCCTTGTACTATTATGCCATATCAGAGGCCCCCCAAATTACCAGTGTGAAATTTCACGGTGGTGATTTCATCGATCTGGTATTGGATAGGGGAACCGTCGTGGCCGTTGGAATCGAGCCGTTGTCTCAGTTACGGGCGTGGCTTCTTGAGCCAGATCGGTCCGACAAAGCATTCAATGCGACGCGACCTTCCATAGGATAGGCGCATGCGGGGTAATTATGGCGTCGTTTCGTATTTCGAGAAGTAACTTTTCAACCCCTATATATAGGAGGGACCCTGCCTCAGCCCCATTTCACAACTTACCACACTCTAAGAATCGAACTGCTCTGGTTGTGATCAGCTCGCCGGCAACTTTCGTCTCCGAACTCGGCCTTTACTGAGGTAAAAAGTTTTTCTTTCTTGCACCTTCATGGCTCAAAATCAGGTAGCGTTCACACCGTCGCCAGGACGAGAGGAAGACCTGCCAGCCCCACCATTACCGAATGAGAATTTCGAGCTCAACTCCGGTCCGATTTCCGGAAGGGACGGAGCTCCGACGGCGAACAGAGGGGGTAAGGCTTCGACATCAAGGGTACGGCGACCCATTGGGCTTTTAGATGAGCCGGAGGGGGAAGTTGGAGAAGGAGAGGGACAAGATGGAGGGGAACCCGTGACACAGGTCGAGAACCCTCCCGCGCGACCTCCCCATGTGTACAGGACTCTCTCACACGTCTCTGAGAGGTTCTCCAAGATAACCTCCCAGGAGCTTGCGGAGGTCACGCGGCTACTGGGGTTGGGTCCTCAGTACGCGGTCCGGAGGCCGGAGGAGGGGGAGACCGTCGAGAGACCGAGGGGTTTGAGATCGATTGGCATGTACTATTCCTCCATCAAGTATGGGTTCAGGCTCCCCCTGCCTCGGGTCATCTCAGATTTCTTGGTTCGGTATAACTTATGCCCTTCCCAGCTGACCCCGAACTCATTCTCTCTGATGCATTGTATGATCATCACCATGAAGTGCCTGGGATTCGAGCCGGAGATCTGGGACTTTGGGGAGTTTTTCACGCTCAACAGCGCCACCAAATCCGGGGTAGGGTATTTCAATCTTCAATCGAAGCCGAACCGGTATCGATCCCGTCTACATCACATGGCATCAACTGGAAGTCCAAGTTCTTCTTCATCGATCTTCCCATCGTTCCCCGTTTCCGGATCACTTGGGGGGATAACGGTCCAAGACGGCTCGTGACCAAATCGTCGACCTGGCTCCACAATCACTTCGAGCTGTTGACCAATATGGGCCTTTTAGATCATACCAACCTGACGAGGACGGGGAATCTGGTCGAAGCGGGCATTATAACCGGGCTTCATAAAAAGAACTTTCGCTTTGGTATGCTCTTACTTCGACCGGACCCCTACTCGATCAGGGTCTTTAAATTTCTTACCTGCTTTTTCGATCTAATTCGTCGGACTGAATCTTTCGTTTCGTAGATCTACGACCGTTGATAATGTCTCGAGCTGCGAGAATGAGGGCGATGAACCAAAGGAATGCGACCCCAGACGAGCTGCGGCCCGTGGCGGAGGCCGCTCGAGCCATCATAAATGCCCTACCTGAGGCCCAGCGGGCTCAACAGGAAAGGTGCTCGAAAGAGTTACACGACCTGGATGCCGATCTGGCGGAGCAGACCGCTGGGGAGCCTCTCCGTGGTGAAGAGCTCGAAGGTCAAGCCGGATCATCCGCGCAGCCGAGCGGTCAGGTCGGGGATGACGTCGAACAAGTAATAAATCTCGATCATCTTCCTTTATATTTTGATGAAGATATTGATCCTCAACTCCAGGTTGTTCAGGCGAGGCATGGGGTAGGCAAGAGACCTTTTAGAGAACTGGTTCATGAACTGCAGGATTCTGACGAGTCCGATGAGGAGGCCCAGCTTTTGAACTTTCCCAAGACTCCCCTTCCCCAATGGCCTGCAGGTCTGGAGATCGAAAAGGTCGATGGGACCAAACGAGCTCTGGCGTTTGGCAAAGCCGACCCCGAACTCCTGGCTGCCCTCTTCAACTCCGGGTGTATCATTGACGAGCAGAAGAAGCTCTCTCAGAGGTCGGCCAGGCAGAAGAGGTACTAAGCTGCCAGAGGCCTTTTCGGTGTAAGTTGGTATTGTTTTGTTTGTGTTTTTTTTTTTTTTTCTGCCAACTCTTGGAGATCGGACTCATCCGATCTGACGACTTGTTCTCAGGACGTTCTCCCCGTCCTTATCAATTCGATCCACGAGGCTGAGGTTTTCAAGGCCGGCAAGGAAAAGTATAAGGAAAAGTACCAGATGATGAAAGGCCGGCTTGTTTCCGCGAACCCTGAGAGGGTTGAACAGCTCGAACGGGAACTCCGAGAAGCTCGTGAGGAGAAGAGGCAACGGGTCGAAGAGAAGGAGACCATGGAGGCCCAGTGGAAGAGCTCGCAGGAGGCCCTTAAGGAGGCGGAGAATGCCCACGCCGCCGAGCTGGCCCGGCTAACTGGAGAGTTCGCCAAACAGCTCGAGGCCGCCAAAGCTGCTTCGAGGGAAGAGGGAAGGAATGAGATCTTCAGCTTGGCGCAGGTAAAGATTGTCAAAGCCGCGGAGGAGATGAAGAAGTGCAAGTTGGAGATCGAACGGTATGCTGTTCGCGAGTTCATAGAGGGCCCCGGTTTCGAGGAGGCGAGCCTGATCGTGGGTCAGAACGACCTGGCGGAGGGGTTCCAAATCGCCGTGAACCAGCTCAAAGCCCAGGACGCCATCGTCCCCAACTTCAATTTTGACTCGATCGGCCCATTGCTTCCCGATCCTTACGCTCTTGAACTTCCTGAGGAAGAAGAGCCGATCCAAATCGATTGGGCGACCTTCAAATACGGCCACGCCATTGAGATCGCTCAGGCCAAGAAAGAGAAACGTCGGGTAGAGTGCGAGCTCCCTCCGCCGGTTCACATCGAAAGCTTCCTTCCCACCATCAGGGAGCTCGAGCGGTCACTTCGCCGAACGGCCCAAGAATCCCCTTCCGAGCCCGTCGAGATCGATTAAATTCTCCCCTTGTAGCCAACTTTTTAGACCTCCCAGCCGGGTTGTGGCTGTGTGAATACTTGTTTTTAATACTTGTTTTTGAACATTTGCCCATCGAGCCACGTCGCGTGGTGAGCTCGATGCGCTAGATAAGATCGATCTTTCCTAATTTTGAGATCGATTTTTGCATGAATGAATTATGTTTCTCATACTTGTCTTTTTTCCTTACAAGTTAAACATTAATTCGATCTGGCATGCGCGTGGTTTATCGACATAGGTTTCGCTTACCCCTTAGCTTAGATTCTTATCGCTTTCGGATCGATTGGCTCATGAAGCTATTCGATCTTTTTTGGATGTCGATTTAGCTTCATTGGGCGTTCGCATTTTTCCTTGGGCGTTTTTCCATTCGCTGCGTTCTCGTCGGATCGGTAGCGATCTCTGAGACGTGCTAATCTCTGGACCCCTTTGGATCTAAAACGATCTCCTTGGATCTCTGGATCTTTAATTTCTGGAAATGATTAAAAATGCATTAAACACGTTAGGACTTAGGATCTCCTTTGGTCTAGAAACGACCTCGTTGGATCTCGATCTCTAACTGCGATTTAAAAGCATTAAGTACGTTAGGACTTAGGATCTCCTTGGGTCTAGAAACGACCTCGTGGGATCTCGATCTCTAACTATGATTAAAAATGCCTTAAACACGTTAGGACTTAGGATCTCCTTTGGTCTAGAAACGACCTCGTTGGATCTCGATCTCTAACTGTGATTTAAAAGCATTAAGTACGTTAGGACTTAGGATCTCCTTGGGTCTAGAAACGACCTCGTTGGATCTCGATCTCTAACTATGATTAAAAATGCCTTAAACACGTTAGGACTTAGGATCTCCTTTGGTCTAGAAACGACCTCGTTGGATCTCGATCTCTAACTGTGATTTAAAAGCATTAAGTACGTTAGGACTTAGGATCTCCTTGGGTCTAGAAACGACCTCGTTGGATCTCGATCTCTAACGATCGGATGCGGGGTGGCTCACTCCCTCCTCGACTCATGACCGTGGGTCGAATGAGAGCTTAATCGAAGGGATAGTGGCCTGACGCGGGATTACGGATTGACTTTAATCGGATACCCCAAAATATGTGAATTAATTGACTGATCAGAGATCGATTCTCAGGCGAATTTGACCTCTTTAACTGCAGAGATCGATTCTCAGGCGAATTCGACCTCTTCAACTATTACAATTTTTTGAAATAAATTTGAAGGCTAAGTGTAAAACTTCTTCAAGTTGTGCGCGTTCCACGGTCTGGGTAACGATTCCCCGGCCATGTCTTCAAGTCGGTAGGCCATGTTTTTCCCGATCTCGGTGACGCGATAAGGTCCTTCCCAGTTAGGCTCAAGTTTTCCGACATGTTGCAAGACTTCGACCTTTTTTAGCACTAGGTCACCGATCTGAAACGATCTGGGCCGTATGCGCTTATTGTATGATCGAGCTGCTGCTGCCTTGTACTGCCTGAGCTTCTGATAGGCATGCTCTCTACTTTCTTCAATCACATCTAGATCTTCGGCTCTGATCTCCGTATTCCGGTCGAGCTGGTATTGTGATACACGAGCAGTTTCGTGTAACAGCTCCGATGGGATGACGACTTCGGATCCGTAAACCAGAGAGTATGGTGTTTGCCCAGTGGCTGTCCGCGGGGTAGTTCGATAAGCCCATAGCACACCGTCGAGTTCGTCCGCCCATGCGCCCAGTTTGGCATCAAGACGGGTCTTGAGATTTTGGATAATGATTCGGTTGGTGACTTCAGCTTGGCCATTTGCTTGCGGGTGACCAACTGTAGTGAATCTGAGGTCGATCCCGAGATCTCGACAATAGCTCTTGGTATTCTCAGATCGAAATTGAGGGCCATTGTCACAGATGAGTACCCTCGGAACCCCAAAACGGCAGATTATATTCTTCCAGAGGAAATTTCTTATCACTGCATCAGTAATTTTGGGGACTGCCTTGGCCTCAACCCACTTTGAGAAGTACTCGACGCATACTATGGCAAACTTTTTCTGTCTGGGTGCCAAGGGGAAGGGACCAATGATGTCGATCCCCCATTGGTCGAAGGGCCAACACACATCGATCGGTATCATGGACGCAGGGTGAGTGTGGATTAGGTTGCCGTGTTTTTGGCACTTGGGGCATTTCGTAGAGTGGATCTTCGCATCCCACACCATAGTCGGCCAAAAATACCCACTCCTTAAGATTTTTCGAGCTAGAGCTCGACCTCCGGAATGGTTCCCGCAGCATCCCTCATGGACTTCTTCTAGGACATCTTGGGCTTGGCTAGGTCGCAGGCACCTTAGAGGGGGACCTGTGAAGGATTTTTTGAACAACCTGCCTTCCCGATCCATCATATAGAGCAGAGATCGATATTTTATTCTCCTGGCCTCAGTTCGATTTTGGGGCAAAAACCCGTCCTTAAGATAAGCGATTAGATCGTCTATCCAGCAAGGTTCCGTCGGATCGATGGTCGCGATCTCGACCTTTCCTTCATCGATCGCACGGCCCCCCGAGACCATGAACGAGATGGTCGTATCCTTTGTTCCCTGGAATCCGTTGGCCAACTTCGATAGGGCATCCGCTCGACCGTTCTCTTCGCGAGGGACCTGTTCGATTTTGAACTCTTTCAGCTTAGAGGCCAGCTCTTTCACCATTTTGAGATACGCTGTCATGGACTCTTCCCGAGCTTCGTACGTGCCGTTGACTTGGCCTGCGACGAGCTGGGAGTCAGTTACAACGGCTAACCTGTCGATCTGGTTCTCCGTGGCGTACCTTAGCCCTGCCACCAGTGCTTCGTACTCAGCTTCGTTGTTTGTCGCTTTAAAATCGAGCTTAATGGCGAAATCGAGCTGTAGTCCGTCTGAATTTATAAAGGATATGCCCACCCCCCCTCCTTGAGAGGTCGATGAGCCATCCGTGTACATGGTCCAACTAGGCGTGGCACGGACGATCTCCATCGAGCTGGTGTTCTTTTCGACTAGAAAGTCAGCCAGAACTTGAGCTTGTTGGGCGGCCCGGGGTTGGTAGGTGATGTCATGCTGACTCAATTCGACCGCCCATTTCATCATTCGACCCGACACGTCGGGCTTGGATAAGACCTGCCTAAGGGGTTGATCCGTTAGGACGATTATGGGATGAGCTTGGAAATATGGACGTAGCTTCCGAGCCGCATGCGTCAGAGCGAATACGAACTTCTCGATCTCAAGATAATTTCGCTCCGCGCCGTGTAGGATCTTGCTCAGGTAGTAGATCGGTAGGTGTTTTCGATCTCGAATAGCGACCAAAACTGAGCTGAAGGTTTCATTAGAGAGGGACAGGTAGAGGTACAAGGTCTCTCCTTCATTCGGCTTGGCCAGCAATGGCGGGGAGGCCAGGTACTCTTTCAGTTGATCTAACGCTCGGTCGCATTCTTCGTTCCACTCGAATTTTTTGAGATTCCTTAAAACTTTGAAGAATGGGAGGTTTCGTTCGGACGATCGTGATATGAACCGGTTAAGTGAGATTATGCGACCCACCAGGGACTGTACTTGGTTGATGCATCGAGGTCGCGGGATGACCTGGATTACCTTGATCTTCGTAGGATTCGCCTCGATGCCTCGTTGGCTCACCATGTATCCTAGAAACTTTCCTCCTTCGACCCCGAACGTGCATTTGTCGGGGTTGAGCTTCATACCGTATTGCCGTAAGATCTCAAACGATCTGCGCAGATGATCTAGATGATGGTACGCCCAGCGACTCTTCACGATCATGTCGTCGACGTAGACCTCCATGGTCTTTCCGATCTCGTCTTGGAACATCAGGTTGACCAATCTTTGGTACGTAGCTCCCGCGTTCTTTAGCCCGAAGGGCATGACCTTGAAGCAGTATATTCCCTTTACTACAATGAAGGCCGTGTGCTTCCGGTCTTTGGGAGCCATAGAGATCTGGTAGTAGCCTTGAAATGCATCCATCATACTGAGCATCTCGCACCCAGCTGTCGAGTCGACGAGCTGATCGATTCGGGGCAGTGGATACGGGTCTTTTGGGCACGCCTTGTTGAGGTCGGTGAAATCGTTGCACATTCTCCATTTCCCGCCCGTTTTTTGTACGAGGACTACGTTGCACAGCCAGTCAACGTATTGAGCTGGGGTGACGTATCCTGCATCGAGGAGTTTATTGACCTCGGCCTCGATTATATCATTCCTCGCCCGACTTTGAGGTCTTAGCTTTTGTTTTATGGGTTTGATCGATGGATCGATTCCGAGCCGGTGGCAGATCACCTTCGGGTCGACTCCGATCAGATCTTTGGCAGCCCAAGCGAAGATGTCAGAGTTGTCCCTCAAGAATTCTATCATCATGACCTCTTGTTGCGGATGCATATTCGCCCCGATCTTGGTGGTCTTATTGCTGTCTCCGGGGACTAGGGCAATTTCTTTCAGTTCTTCAGAGGGCTCGAGCCGCTCGCTGGCCTTTCTTTTCCGAGCTGCGGGGGATCTTTCCGCCTCGCACTCCTTCGTGGGTAGCTTGATCTCCCCGTCTGCATACGTCTGGAGGTCGAGCTCTTGCTCCATCTCTTTCCCGGACGGCTTTTTCAGGACGATGGCATAGCAAGCCCAACTGTCCATGACATCGCAAGTCACCTCTCCGACCCCGTTTGGGGTGGGCATCTTCAGTTTTTGATGGTACGTTGAGATGATTGCTTTGAATTGAATAAGGCCAGGTCGGCCGAAGATCATGTTATACGCTAGGGGCATATTGACGATGACGTACTCGACCTCCTGGGTTACCCTCTTGGGGGATGTTCCCATCGAGGTGAGGAGTCGGATGCGCCCTAACGGTATGACTTCCGATCCACCGAACCCGGAAAGCGGTGTTCGGATCGGATCGAGCTTTAGGTTATGCAACTTCATTTTTACAAGAGTCGAGTAAGGGATAATATTCGAGCTGCTTCCATTATCAACTAGGCATTTGGTTACATCATAGTTAGCCACGCCCAAGGTCACCACCATCGGACAGCTAGGCGTGTCGCCTTCCCGATGGGGGCCCGGGCGGCTATCACTCTCACTAAAGCTAACCTCCTGCCTTTCCCACTCTCTACCATGATCAATCTGGAAGACTTCTTCATGCGGACCGTTGTACTCTCGAGCTGCTCGCCTGATGTTCCTTTTTCGAGCTGCATTTGAGTCGCCGCCCTCGTGCCCCCCGGCTATCATATAGATCTTGCCGTGAGTGGGGGGATTGTCTTCTGCTCTCTCCAGCGGCTGCTTCCCAGATCGTTTTGGGGGAGATCTAGATCTGGACCTGTCGCGGTCGCTTGACCTCCCCGCCTTTTCAGAGTAGTGGTCGATGCGTCGAACAAAATCCTTCAGGTGCCCCCCTTGGATGAGTCTTTCGATCTCATCTCGGAGGGCGTTACACTCCGCGGTCGTGTGGCCCCATTGCTGATGGTAGCCACAGTACTTTCCTGATGTCTGAGCCTTCGGGCCCTCCCGGATGGGCTTTGGTTTCTTCAGCAGGCTTTGGTCCATGACCACGTAGATCTGGTCTAAGGACTTGGTCAAGGGGACGTAGTTTCGTCGGTCGACCTGGGTCGGTTGGTCGACTTTCCCCTTGATCTTCTTTTGCTCGCTCCCTTTCCGGTGTTGGGGCGAGCTGGACCCAATGACCTGCCTCTCAGATCGAGGAGGAGGTCCGTGCGCGAGGGCGATCTCCTCAACGCGCATGAAGCCGTGGGCGATATCCTGGATCTCCGTCAGGTTGCGTGGCCCGGCCCTGACGATCTCATCCGCCCATAGGCGGTTGCGGAGAGCTCGATGGACCACAGAGAGCAGGGTGTCCATCGTCGGGTTTTCGACCCGAACTACTTCCCTCGAAAAGCGAGTCATGAAATCTCGCAGGGACTCACCCTCCCTCTGATAGATGCTGTTGAGATAGGAAGGGGGGAGTTTTTCTCCTGTCATCGAGGAGAAGTGCGCCGTGAATCGATCTACGAACCGGTTGTAGGTCGTTATGCACCATGGCGGCAGGCGGATGAACCAATCTTGAGCGGGGCCCGTCAGCGTAGTGACGAAGAGCTTAGCCCAGATCTGTTGGGGATGGGAGTGTAGAAACATCCGATTCTCGAAGGCCGTCACATGTTTTTCGGGATCTGTGGTCCCGTTGTACATGGGCAGGCCGATCGGAATTCGATCTCCATCACAGGTTGTGCGGAGAATATCCTCGCAGAAAGGGGAAGCTTCTTCCCTGTCGCTGCGGTAACGGAGAGGTCGTCGGTTCAGCCCTTCCCGAAGGTCGACCTGCCTCTGGGTGACGTGGGAGCCACGGTCACCCAGGCGGTCTTGGACCCTTTTTCGGGGTGGGTCCTCACAGTAGTCTTGTTCTCTCCCCGCGCGAGCCGCGGCGATTCTGGAGGCCTCCTCCCTGGCTGATCGGGGGGGAATCCGATCTCTGAGGTCGTCGAATTCGTCGTTGTCCTCGTCGACCACGCGCTTGCCGCGGTTGTTGCGGCTGGGGTGGTCGGAGTCCCCGTGGCCTTCTCCAGGAACTTTGTCTGCTGCGGGAGGTGGTGGTGGCGGAGCGATTCCTTGGATCTGCCCCGTCCCTACCTGGGGACTAAGGCCCCAAATGATTTGCGCGGGTCGCCCGTCGAGCGGTTGAAAGACATAGGGAACAGGGTTCCCGTATGCCTGGACAGTGGGGGCCAACGCATTGCCCACCACGGGGCTAGGTATGGTGGTAGCCGGGCTGGCCCTTGGTAGCTCCGGGCGCCTGGGTTCGCGGCCCTCCGTTTGGGCACGCTCGATCTCGACCCGCCATTGGTCGAGGAAGGCTTCCAGGTCCGCCTGGGTGACGGTGTACCTGGGAGTGGCCTCCAGTGGAGGCTGGGGGATGTTGGTGCTGGGACCGTCCAGCAGGACAGCGGAGGTGTTGCCAAGCGGCGCGTTGTAGTCATGCCTGCCTTTGGCAACCTCCTCCAGGTCCTCGTCACGGTTGGTGTTCCTTGTGTTAACCATCGTGTTTGAAAAAGAGATCAAAGGGCTTTTATCTAGGTCGATGTGAAAAAGAGTGTTTCCCACAGACGGCGCCAAACTGATCTGGCTCAAATCTGGTCGATCTGACTTGTCGATCTGACTGTCAGATATGGGTCAATCAGTCAAGAATTTGTTTGAGTGGGTTCTTTATCGACCTGAAAGCACTAGCAAACGTGAGCTCGAAACCAACTTGGGGGACTTGGGGTTTGACCCAAGGTTGGCACTCCGACGCTCAAGTCAGTAATGGGGCTCTTTAGTGAGAGAATAAATGCAATTGAATGCGTATTAAAGGCTTACCAACTACTGTTCAAAGGGCGAGTATTTATAGCCATGGCCAAATGACACAGTAGTGTGTGTACTGTAGGTGTGCATTAATGGCGTTGCCAGTCGCCGATCTGGATGTCGGATGACGGAACCGGCTTGAGGCGGGTCGTTTGTACCTTCTTTCCCCTTTGGGTAAAAGCAGGGACTGACGGTCATTAATGAGCCGTAGTACGCCTGTTCCAGGGAATGAGAAGGGTACACGTGTCCCGACAGGAGTGCTTTACAGTATTCGGGTGTCCGGTGACGTATGATGTCGATCTGGAGATCGATATTGCCTTCCGGGATCCTTAATGCTGTGGATTTCCTCAGAGTAGATCGATCTGTTGATCTGGTGATCGGGTAGTATGCCCATCGATCTGATGTCCATAAACAAATCTGATGACCTGAGGACCTGGTATCGATCTGATGACCTGTCCAAGAGGTCGTTCTTGGTTTGTCCAGGTTGGCGTGAGGGTCCACGTGGCACCAACCGGGGGCGGCCACGTGGCCTTGTACTATTATGCCATATCAATATCTGTTGCCTTCACCGGAGAAAAGAAATCTGATATAAAAGAAATAATTCAACTCACCGTAAGTACCCTATTTCGTGCGGGGAGATGAACGACGTTAAGCAAAGATACAAACCAAAAATTTGCACAGATCTGTTTTCTCCAGAATTAATGTTGCTAAAATTCAGAAGGAAGAAACTGAATAATATTTTGGTAGTTCAGGCTGTAATTTACGCGGGAGGTGAGAATTGTTTTTTGGAAGGAGGGAAGTCGAAATTTTGCCGCCATGGAATTGATGAAAGTGAAATTTCTTCTCCAAAAATTATTTCACAATCGTGGTAGAGAAATCTAAAGAAAAGATGGATATATTGGTAATTTTGTGAGCGTATCATAATTCTCGTGATTTATCACACGCCTTTTTGGCGTGTGATCTATATCCCCATAAAACACGCTAATCTCTCAGGCCAGAGTCTATCCTACAGGCTTTCTCACATGTAATGTAAATACGTGTAGATATAGGTTATATATCACAAATATCCATATTCTGTAAAAGTAAACGCGCCCTAAAGGGTGTATTAGGAGTCTATGGGGACAGAAAAGGTTGGTTATACTGAATGACACATGGTTGGCTCCGAACTAGCCCATGACCGACTCCGTGATGATGTGATCAAAACTTTCAAGATTACTCAGAACGAACTTGGTCGCTATGCAATTCGAGAGTTTATAGAGGGGCCTGCTTTTCGGGTGGCCAATTTGATTCTAGGAACCAAAGACCTCGAGATCGGTTTATTGGCTGTGAATCAGCTCAAGGCTAAGGGCCTTATTCCAAACAACTTTGGCTATAGATCGATTGACACTATGCACCTTGACCCTTAGCCTTACCCCAATCTGGAGGACGCAATTCTGAAGAAGAAGAGGTCAACATCCATTGACCAGCGTCAACCCACAAGTGTGGCTTCGAACCGATCAAAGCTAAGAGGGAAAAGGTCTCGTGCCCCAGCCCATCAACCTCAACCACATAATTCCTCCTCGGAAGCCTAAGTTTGTCAAAGGTTTGCCTCTAGCTAAGAAATAGCTTCTCTTCCGCGTGTTGTTGTTTTCTAGAATTCTAGTCATGTAATGTAATCTTTTTGTGCAACGTGTTGTTTTTATATTTTTAGAAATATGACACTTCCGATCTCAGCCTATAGAAAGTTTTTGTAAGGGCCGGGTCATCCTCAAAGGGCCACGGCCACGGCCACATGACATCTACCGAATGGTCCACCGTGGTGCTAGATATCAACCCATGCCACGTCAATCTCTACACTCACTAATTTCACTAGTTCAATTTTTAGTTTGCTTGTTTTCGACAACGAGGCAAAGGGGGGCCAATGTAATATACAATGTGCATCCATAGGCCATAACCACCAATACGCCACATATCCCATGACAGTTATAACCCGTGGTAGTCAGTTGACAAACATTATTACAACTCAAAAATGTGTACTCCTAACAAAGTATTAATTCTAGCCCTGCCAGAGTATCCTCTTCCCTTTTGTCATTTTGCAGCGACCTCTTTTATTTTCACTTTTAAGAGTCGATCTAACAAACAGACTGCACATGATTTGATTTCTCGCATTGTAGAAAACTTAATGGCACATTAATAGAATGTCCTTCAAAATTCAAGATCCAGCATATGCCGTGTACTTTAAATGTATCATGGGTTGGATCCTCTGGTCCACAATTAATAGCAACCGCAACCACCAAAGTATCTCTCTCAACTTAAATGCGCCATCTCTGCAACCTAGAAAAGGCGCCACATAAACTAAGCAACTTCCAAGTTTCCTTGTCATAATTAATGTAGAAATTTATTTCTCTTTAAAAGAAGTTTACAAGGCTTATATTTGATTTCTTTTTCTTTTTTCTTTTTTTTTTTTGACCAACTGGCTTATTAATTATCTTAATGTAAAAGGGGCTATACTATTCATATGTAGTTGTTGAAATAATTATAGTCATTTCAATGGGCATTATTGCCCACTTGAATGATGCATTCAAAAATTGAAATTTCAAATATCTTGGATATAACTAAGATAAATTGCAAAAATGGAGGGATTTGCATACTCACATTAATAATTTGGGAGGTCCCATAAATATGGGCATTCTTTCCTAATATTATAATGAAAAGAGTAATAAATATCAAATTAGTGGGAAAATGCCAAGAAACTTATCAAACTAAATCTGCACTTTCCCATAGATTAAGATAATAACTCTGCACTGAATCCCTATTAATTGGGATTAGAACCCCCTCTTAGCTGGTAAAGTTATTATCCCTAAAACACCCCTCATATAAAGGCCATAAAAGAGATACTATAGGGGTATTTTCGTCTTTTCAATTGGGGTCTACCTGTCTTGAAGGTAATATATAAACTGAGGAGCCCTCCAAAAGTAACGATAACTAGATGCACACATATCACATAGTGAACTTTGAAAACCGCAACATATGATGATTGATGACTCAAAGGTGCTGCCTTTTTTAGTGGACAACTAACAGATGCTTTGCTGCTCTATTGTCCATCCATCTCCGTGTTAATTGAAGTAAGGCTTGTAATTTGTCTCCACACCTCACTATACAAGAGTGGGGAAAAATAATACAATAAAGAAAAGGAAAATTTTAGGCATGCAAGTTCTCTTTTTGTGTCCTATATTTAACTTTATTGCTGGTGGCTGGTCCTTGATGTCTCTTTGCTTTTTGCTCATCTACACTGCTGTAGTGCTGTTCTTTGTTTCTTTGCAAAAGGAAAGAACCCAAAAAAAAAAAAAAAAAAAAAAAGGGAAAAAAAAAAAGAAAGAAAATTCTGAGTATTGATTTTCAAGTCTTGCTGTTGTGACAGTTCTTTGACAGTGGTGGTTTTAGCATTCTTTTTCCACAATGTGAAATGGGTTTTCCTCAGACAAGCCTTTGAGCTCAAGAGATGGGAGAAAAATGATTGCTTTGATTAGCAATTTCGTCGGTTTTTCTTTGGCTTCACTTCTCTGAGATCTGCAGTGGGGTATGCCATGTATTTCATAGCAATTGCACTTTAATTGGCTTGGAATGCAAGTGAATTGCGAAGGGGAAAAAATGCTGTCTTTATTCTTTAATGATGTTTATTTTTTAATTATGAAGAGGCCCAGACCAGGCATTTCTTATTAGTATTAGGTTGCTTATCTGTTGTTAAGATGGGGTTTTGTCAGATGTTTCTGTCGAATTAGCGTGTCTTGAAAATTTTAGTAGGGTCCATGTATTTGTTGGTTTTGTGGTATAAGATCTTGAAATGCATATTTGAGAACTTAGGGATAATTAGAATTCTGCTTCAAGTGTGTTACATTGATAGCTATCATCTTGTCCGTAGATATGGGTATGGTATTCCTGTTAATTGTGCTTGCTTTCTTGTATTTGAGTTCTTTCACCTTAAATACATGTTCTTCATGTTCTTTCCTGAAGTTCTGTTCTTGTTATCTTTAAGAGCTTTCAGTTGATTAATTTGAGCCTAAATAGGCGTTGAACACTTGATTTTAATGCTCTTTGAGTTGTTTAATTGGCTTGTTCATATGGTTTCTTCTTGTACACAGAAACATTTAGGTTTTAGTCAAGAGTTACATTGTTTGTTTTCAATTATTAGCTTCATAATTATTGATTGAATCACATTACATTCTTTCTAGGGGGTTTATTCAGCAATGAGACTAGAGTAAGTAGAAATGGAACTGGACTTCAACAAGTACTGTCTTGTAGATGGAAGTCCTACAACTGTCCTACCACCTCCTCAACATCATCGTTTAAAAGCTGCAAATAGGAAATCAAGTGGAGATCCCGAATGTAGAAATGATATACTGTCTTTCAAAGAAGATTTCCTTGAGATTAATTTTAGTCCCTACCCTAAAGATGTTCATTCCCAAAGAGTTGCTGTTGAAGTGGTGAAGAGGGAGAAAATCGAGTTATCACGTGAAAGTG
Organism: Lantana camara; assembly: GCA_037501455.1. NCBI lineage: Eukaryota > Viridiplantae > Streptophyta > Magnoliopsida > Lamiales > Verbenaceae > Lantana > Lantana camara. Next base: position 90,739,586 of record CM074857.1, on the reverse strand, counting down.
TGTCCGGATTATCATATGGGATTATCGATTCCTTATGTAGTTCGGATGAAGATATCTCACTAGTGGAAGAAGAATACACATCCTCTGTTATAATGTCTCTGTCAAAGCAGAGTAAAACTTCAGTTTGTAGTAGCACCATCGAAGAAGCAGCTTCAGTCTCGAGATCCATCAGTCCAAAGCCATTCCGTGTCAGAAAAATGTTCGACCCCCTTGTGAAATCCAACTCTCAAAGAAGCCCGTTAAGCAATTCCAAGAGAAGCAGTTGTCAAACAATAAGTGGGCCAACAATTTGCAAGTCATTGCTGAATGCTATTGCTGAAGAGAAAGAAAATTGTTGTTCAGTTCCACAATATTCTCCGGCACATCTGCATGGCTTTCTCAGGATGGGAAATAAACACGGTGCGCCATTTTTTGAGTTTTCTGTTAAGTCGACAGATGAACTTTACATTGCGAAGACATGGAAAGTTGGAAATGGTTTAAATTGGATTTACACTTTCCATTCACTTCATCATGCAAGAAAGAACAATCCGAGCGGATGGGGATTTAGAGATAGCATCAGGGAATCATCTATTGTGGGACAAATGCACGTCTCGTCTCGTATGTGTCAAGAATTTAAAGGTTTTGGAGAATTTAATGATTCCATGGTGACAGAGTTCGTGTCATATGATATTGTCCATTCAAGAAAAAGTGCTTCCGGGCCTCTGGGAGCTGGAGAGTTGGGTCCGGAGCTGGAAATTGCAGCCATTGTTATGGAATTCCCAGTTGAGAAGAGAGAAAGTCTGAAATTCAAGAGTGGGGATGAAAAGATTGATCTTTGTCAGCTTGGGAAGGCGAATGAGGGCATTTCTGACATTTCATGTTCCGGGAGGATGCACGTTGTGATCCCTTCTGGAAATCACAGTTCGCCGGTTGCTGAAAGTAAAAGTGGCCCTTCAGCAATATTAGATAGATGGAGGTCAGGTGGGGGATGTGACTGTGGTGGCTGGGATATGGGGTGCCCCGTCAACGTTTTGACCAACGGAAACGTTAATATTTCCCCAGGCCAGAATTTGACAGACAATCAGAATACATCACAACTCTTTCTTCAGGTAATTAACTTGTCCATCTTATAGAGATCATTCTATAAATAAATTCATGTTTAGATATAGTAGTTGTTATTGTTGTTTATTTAGTTATATTTCAATTTTAGTCTGTTGTCTTTTAGGGATTGACTTATTTAGTCCTTTATCTCATCATGCTTTGGAAAAAAGACTAAACGTGCCAATTTATGAAATAAGGGACTAAATGTGTCATAATATGAAACTCAATAAACTGAAATGCGACTAAAATGAAGTTAAAAAAACATATGTCAGCATACTTAGGGGACAAGTTTTACAATTTTACCGTTTCTCTTGTTTCTGATCATTCTTGCTTCATGGAAATTGATAATTCTCATTTCTCGAATACTATGCGGAATCAGGGAAAAAAAGATGATATCCCAGCACTTAGCGCGAGAGTGATTGAGGATGGGAAATATGCAGTTGATTTCCATGCACAGTTATCTTCATTGCAAGCTTTCTCAATCTGTGTTGCCATTCTGCATGCTGCTGAAGCCACAACTGTCGTGGGACAGGAGAGAAGCAAGCAAATACTGAGAAGTGATTCGACGAGAGTATTTGCTGAAGCGGAAATTAAAAGTCTGGCGAATAAAATAAAAGAAGAAGAGAAATACAAAGACAACAAGAAGTTGGAGAAGGTTTTGCCATCTTTTATACTCAATCCTCCATTCTCTCCAGTAGCGCGAGTATGAGCTCGTCAAAAGAGCAAAAGAGCCCGAAATTGGGTATAAATAACATCTTTTCGTCGTAAGTTGACGTGATTGACTGATTGTGATGGATGGATGATCAGCTGCAGGTGTCCATTTTTACCGATTTTAAGTTTGAATTTCAGGAATTAGTCAGTATACTGTTGATATTTTTAGAGTATACAGATTAGGGAGGGAAATGTAATAGTGGTGGAGTGGGGGGCATTCATTCTTGTGTTGTAATTTAAGGTGGTGAGTGGAAGGTAAGTAGTATATTCAGAGTTGCACATGTTTCAGTTTTATGATTGTAGTTTTGTATCTATACCATAAAAGAAAATAACTGTTCATCTAATTTCTTCGTCATTTATCCCTGCCAATGAACTTGTAAAGGGGGTCGCAGCATACTCCATTCTCAAAGCAAAAAGGAGTTTTTATTTCTTTTTTTTTTTTTTTTTTTTTTTTTTTTTTTTTTTCTTTCCTACTAGTATTTTTCCATTTTGTTTTGGCACATGAAGAAATCCCAGACCCTAAAATAGTGAACTTGATGAGGATTATATCTTTTCTTTCTATTGGCCTCATCTTTATCAAATCTCTTTATCTTCCAACAAATCACAGTCAAAGGGGGAGTTTGGAACTTAACTCTTTTTTTCAATTTCGCTTTTGTTTTTGGTTTAGGTTTGTAACTATGTGATCAATCGAAATGAAAGGACAGTCTAATGAAGAAAATTGTCCAAGGAAGACGCAAGACAGGTTAAAAACAAGGAAAAGGGGTCTCTGTGACGCCCGGAGCGACGAGCCACCACATCCCCCGCACCTAGACCCGAATCCACATATGAAATGGGAGTCCATACATGAATCCAAGTCTAAGTATGAAGATAAATGAAGAATCAATGCAAGAAATACACACAAGTTCATATTTCACCAAAAACTTCAAAAACCCAAAATGAAAACCAAGGAATCCTAGCTTCTCATGCAAAACTCAGCTCATACATATACATATGGTTGTCCTAGGACCAAGAAAGATGCAAAGCTTCCAACAAAACTCCAAGAGATCACTCAAAATTCATCAAATAACCAAAACCTACACTATTCACATATATGATCCAATCATGCTCTTACAACCATCAAATTCAGCAAATAAGAGATCAAAACAAAGAAGAGAAGGAGGAGAATTCTAATTCCAAGCTTACCTTTCAAGAATGAAGAGAGTTGGTGAGGGATTGAGCTCAAAAAGTGAAAATGAATAGTGTCAAGTTTGCTTCCTCCTTGAACTCGGTTTTGAGCAGAAAATTCCTCTTTCTCTCTTGGTGTGGAACGAAATGAAGGAGATAGGGATGGTAGGATATTGAGTTGGGGTCATGTGGGTCCAAGTTTGAGGTTAATTGGTCAAGAATTGAGGGACTTATGTGCAATTTCCTCCAAGGTGGTCATTTAGGCGCGAGATGAACTTTCGGTCGAATTTTGGAATATCAAATGGGTTTGGAAAAGCATAAGGTTGGTTCCATTGGCTCCGAATCGTCGAAACGAGTCCAACGGAAGTGACGGAATTCGAATCCGAATTCCCGAGCTCAGAATATGCTTACCGGAACCCAAGGTGCGCTAAATACCTTTTAGCCTCCTTTAGGTCCAAAACGGTTCAAGCACTTCGAAACCACAACAAACGACATCGAAAACAAGAAACGAGCACATAAACAAATTCACATAATAAAAATAAACCATTAAAATAAATATAAAATACACAAATAATAATTTTAATTGCGCAAATACGTCATACCTGTACGGTCGAGAAGTCGGGGTGTCACAGTCTCTTTATACCTGTTATAGCATTTGTAAGTGAGCTTTAAAGCTGGGAGATTTATTAATAATATAATTATTAAGTACCTAACTCAACACACAAATAATATATCTGTTATAATGAGTGATTTAAATATAAAATATATTAATATATTATATATTTTAAAATATTTAGCTGCCATACTAATATCTGCGGGTCATCAAGGGACTCCGGATAACTCTCTCTTTGCGAGCCGCACTGAGTTCGACACGCGTAAAATTCAGTAATGCGTTGTGCTTTTTCAGCATCAATGGGGTACATGTGTAGCCACCCACGCTGCCTAACTTGTGGTAAAACCCCACGGTGAGTTCCGCGGTGTCATAATATGCGTGTAGCAAGCCGCCCTAACTTGTTGTAAAATATGAAGTTTTAAAAGTAAAATAAGGAAAAATTTTAAATTATTAATATTTTTCTTTTTGAAAAAAATACAAATATATGTCATCTTAAGCTAAACTTTCATAAAATAATATTACAACATATTTTAAATAAAAGATAAAAGTTTAAAGTAAAATAACAAAAAATTTTAATTACTAATAAGAAATATTTTTTTAAAATATAATTACCAGCAAACTTGAACCCAAACTTTCATGTACGTGGTGAAAAAAGTTCATGTAGTCATCCTGTTTGTATAGTTAGTTATCTCATCATCCCATTCAAATTGGTGTGTGTGTGTTGTACTTGTTCCAACTCCCTGTTTTCCTTTGCCATTTTTGTTAGACATCTCTAGAATTTCTGCTCCAAGTTTGTCTTTGCCCTTTTGTTAGGCATCCTTTAAAAACATAAGAAATTGACATTACCGGTCCAATTGCAAAGAGAAATACTTATTCAACAATGTTCGTTTCTAATTTTATTCACTAATTTAATAATATAAGTTCTTTAAACTTGTGCCAAAAATCAACATGAAATAAGTGTCACGGTTTAACAAAAGATTTAAAAGCAAAAATAACTTAGCGCAAACTAACAAAAGATTTTAATTGTTAGCAAAAAAAAAAAAAAAAAAATTCTGAATAAAATATAATTACTTGCAAACTTAAGTCTTAAACTTTCGTACATGATTGAAAAAAGTTTATAAAGTCGATTAAACCTAATCATCCCATTTTATATTATTAGGCCCAACTTTCGTATACCCACTCAAATAATTAAGTTGGTGGTGTTTTGTTTTGTTTTTTTTTTTTTTGTTTTTATAATTAAGTTGGTAGTTGATCGGATGTCAATATGAAAGAATAACCGTAGATATTAGTCTATTACATGAAATAATGTAGCATGCTCGAGACCTAAGTCACATAATGCGAATGCGAAAGCGGGTGCAGGTGCGAATGCGCAATGCGCAAAATTTTTAAAAAAATTGAGTGCGCGTGCACCTTAAAGCGTTTAATAAAAAATTATTTTAAATAATTATATTTATAATATAATTTTATTTTATTTAACTTTGTACATAAAAAAAATTGATTTTATTTAAGTATTGAATATAATAACTTAATTTCATCATTATATAATAATCATATATTAAATCAAAAAATTAAAATTAATCTTTCATATTATTATACGTGTGTATTAAATAAATTTTAAGTCTTCTTAAAGCGAGAAATGTGCACAAATTCGTCAGTGCGAAGAACTAAAATTTTAAGTCGTCTTAAAGCGAGCAATGCGCACAAATTCGCCAGTGCGAGAACTGAGTGCGAGTGCGTTGAGTATGATAGAAGAATTATGTGACTTAGTGCTAGGGATGTAAATGAGCAAGCCGGCTTGCGAGCTTTCTCAAGCCGAGCCGAGCCCGAACCCAAGCTCTTTTATTTTAGGCTCGTGGCTCGTGAGCCGGCTCGCGAGCCACTATTTTTAATTAAAAATAAATAAATATTAATTTATATATATAAAAATACTTAAATAATATATAATATTATATATGTATATACTTATTTTTATATATAAATATATTAAAATATTAAAAATAATTATTTTTTAAATAAAAATATATATTTTAAAGAAGCTCGAGCCGAGCCGCTCGCGAGCCTTGGTCGAGCCGAGCTCGAGCCATGAAAAAAAGTCAAGGCTCGGCTCGGCTCGTTTACATCCCTACTTAGTGCTCGACTAAGTACACATACATATTGACACCCTTGAGGGGTGGACTGGTACTTCGAACAATTTCTGGTATTTGATAAAACAAGTACCAGTGCACAAGAAACAAAGATAAAATAAAATAAATACTGAAACTAAAATGCAAGAGCGATTTATACAGGTTCAGTACCAAGAGTGTAATGTACCTACATCCTATCCCCAAGTTGTTAGCTTGGGAGTTATCAAAAAGATTTTCATTAAGCACATGGAAATCACAAACAAAACTTTGTGATCTATTACAACGCAATACACGGTAGGATAGATAAGCTAAGCTACACTAACTTGTCTACCTTACAACTCACACAAAAGAACAATCTCACCATAAAATCAGTACACACTGAAGTAACAGCGGAAACCTTCATCACCATACATCAAATCCAGCGACACACTGGAAGTACCAGAGGACAACTGCCTCATTACAACAAAAGCCAATAACTGGAACGCCCGGTACCAATACCACAGTCAAGTCCATTGGAACGCTCGGTAACAATTGTACCACGAGTCAAGCCCCACACGAACGCCTGATACTAACAACATCGTAGTCAAGTCCCAAAACACCCAAAAGAGTGGACGACTCGGCGTGATTTCTTCTTTGCATTTGCATGATTTTATACAGCTGGAATTTGTGTTGTGTATGGAATGGATCCTTTGGAATCACTCTTGTCAGCCTCAATTAGTGATTCTTTCCTTCCAGCTTTGTGAGCATCTTTTCCTTGCTTTGCTATCAATTAAGTCAAAGACTTTCCTCATGTAAAGATTTGTCCAAAATAATGCATGATTATATCAAGATTCTTTGACTTTCCTTGGTAGCCCATATCCTGCAAAAATAATATAAGGCAACAAGATAATTATATGAAATCATCAACAAAATAAAGGCCAACAGATATTATCATTTGATCACTCATTATAACAATTATATTATTTATGTGCTAACTTAGGTACTTAACAAGACATGGGATGTTGGTGTATCCGTGGCATGCGAGAATGCCTTGCTATGTTATGGTAGAGATGGATATGATCGAATTTTGAGTATCTCCATACTGTCCGATTCCACCTATTTGAGACGGTTGCACGTGTTTACATATCTTCGCTTTAGTCCCGTTTTATTCGAAGACACAAATTGGATCAAATTTCAATGTTTTATTCAGAAAATACACAATGACGCCCCTCTATGGCAAGATCATCCGGTTGGCATTCCCAAAACGCCTATGCTTCCATCATCTATTGGCCCTTCTTTGCAATTATATCTACCATGCCATTCGCCTTTCTATAAACATGCCTAAGCCTACAATTCTATGGTTTTCGAATGAGTCTCCGGCAATCATCTCACTATTTGATGCATTGTTTAATGAATTTGATTGAGGAGTAGGGATCTCTTGCTGAGATGAATCATGTATATTCGGTATGTAGTTGGACTTTTGAGCTTTTAACTTCTCTGAATCGTTTGTAGTAGATGATATAAATATGTGATTGTGTGTGGTATATGTGTTGGACTTTGTTTTGTTGATGATTTGTTGGAATATTGAAAATGGTTGAAAGATGGAAGGTTCCAGTCAATCACCCAAGAATGGTGGAGCGAGATTCAAACTTTCAATCACAAGACTTTAGGGATTCAGTCTCCCGCAATCAAGCAATCAGCTACATGGCAAGATTTGCATCCCAACGGCTAGTTTCATCAAGGACACACTATAAAAGAAGATCTCAAGGAAGCCTCAAAATACAAGTCTTTTAGCCCTTTTGAGCAAGACTATCAAGCGTTGGTGCAGTTTTATGAATCTGAGTGATTCAATTTTATTGTGTTAGGAATCCGAGTGATTCAGATTGTGGTGAGACATTTGATCTCTGGCCTTGTGCATTTTGTAACCTCTGGTACTTTCTTCTGTTAGTTCCAGAGTCAGGATAAGACTGTCTGGTACTTTCTTCTGTTAGTTCCAGACACTAGGTAATACCTTTCTTTTGTGTGTGTAGGTGAGATAAATAAGTGAGTGAGACTTATTTATCCCACTAAGTGTTGGTGTATGAGATTGCAAGGTTTTTCTTGTAATCTCGAAGTACTTAATAAGAATATCTTTGAAAACTCCCAAGCTCACAACTTGGGGACAGAAGTAGGCTTGCCGAACCTATATAAATCGCACGTGTTCATTTATTTTAGCCTTATATTCCATATTATTAGCCTTTTATCTCATACTTGTAAAATTCCTGTTATTGCTACTGTGTATCAATATATATTAATATACATACTTAAAAATATTCACCAAGCATATTAAACTCTGCTATTCGCAAGGAAACCCGAATAACTCTCTCTCTCTCTGTTGAGCCGTACAAAGTTAAAAAAAAAATAAAATAAATCAAAGGGTGTCATTGTCATTGAACGTATGTGGACAAAAGATATGCATCCAATTACACTACTAGAAAATATTGATTTTGCAATTGAAAATTTGCAACCGAAAATCCAAATTTGATTATTTGGCTTTGCAACAGTACGTTGCTAAATCAGTTGCGAATTTTTGCAACCGAAATTCGATTGCAATAAAAAGTTGAATTTTCAATATTTTTTAATGGGTTTTGACAGGTGTCGAATCCGTCAAATTATAGATCTGGTCTACGACTAAAACAGAGTATAGTGTAAACGGGTCGAATCCACAGAGATTGGTTGAATTAATTCAATTAATCACAAGAAAACTCACAAGAATTAACAAGTAAAAGTAGGGGGGTTTTTGGATTTAACTAAACTAATTGAACTAAACTAATAAACCAATTAAAATTAATAAACTAGAAGAAAACAATAAATCACATTGGGAGTTAGTTTTGATAAATCAATGGGAAATCAATACCTAGCTAGGAATCACAATTTAGTTAAGACATCAATCGCGGACTCAAAGATAAACTCAATTTATTTAAGTGGATTAACTATAGCAGATAGAGACACTCGACTCCGCCTCGTTTTCTCTTAAATTGTAGAATAATCTAGAGACACTCAACAATTATTCCCTAATCAATTCACAACCCCTAGAGACACTCGACAGGATATAATGAATCGACAACATTAAGAATCAAGAAAACACTATCCCGAATTAACCTAGTTACGACACGTGCAAGATTTAAATCCGATTATTAACTCCTTTAACAAGTTGAGAACTGCAACCAATCCTTCTCGTTAATGTACCACTAATTATCTATCAAGCACTACATATACTTCATGTAATCAAGATTGGCGATATGCAATAAACCTACTTAGATGATTCGGCCGTAATCACTTAAGCAAATAAATCACAATAACACGACACTCGGAGAATTAATAAATACTTGAAATTAAATTGAATTATAAAAGCAAGTTAGGTCTCATGATGTCAAAACTAAATCATAAATTCTAAGCTAAGTACTAAAGAAATTAGCTACTCATAGTTCTAAAATACGAAAATATAAAATAAATGAAAAGCATAAAAAAGAATGAATAATGCTCTCGATGTCTCCAAGCCGCCTCTGCTGCGTGAAAGGAATTATGTGGAAAAAAGGGTTATCCCAATTCCGCTCCCAGTGCGTGATTATATAGCTTTCAATTCATGCCAATTCCTACTCCATAAAGGACTCATTCTTTACGCATCAGACTTGTCGACCAAGTAGGCTTCAAATTGGGCTTTAATTAATTCACAATATTCACACATGGATCTCGTCATCCAAGCCCAACTCCAATTAGAATCACGTCTGCCTCTCAATTCAAGTCCCAAAGTCAACAACCTCAATATTTCCTCATGCATGCACGTGACCCAACTCCGCCAACAACAACCTCAATACTTCATAATTAGTCTTGGACCAATAGCAATTAAACTCCAAATTTCAGCCTAAGAACGTCCATAATTAAATAATAAAAGCCCAACCTGCACTCATGAACGAAAACTTGATCAAAGCATCACATTATATCTAATTCAAGCTCTAAAGTTCAGTCACGAATACACGAATAATACGAGGTTTAAGCACGTTATCAAATTCCCCCACATTTGTCCATTCACTCGTCCTCGAGGGAAATAAAAACAATGAAACATCACTCCCATTAAACACAATTTGCTAAAGCGATCCTTGAATTTTCGCCTAAACGAATCTAGCACATTAAACACATTACTTAATCGCACGAAATTCAATTAATTAGTACAAAAATCATACCTTCGTGTGTAGTGTGAATTGAACAAAAGTGTGTACAAAGATTAGACAAATAAGTTAATATTTTTCACACAAGAACCAATTATCAACTTCGAAAACACCCTTCACTCCAATCTCCACTAATTTGATCAACTAATAACTCGGAATCGATAGTGTAACGCCCCGTTTTCAATTATGCTTTACGTGATATTATGTGAATTACATTACTAAGTGTTTAATTTTACATAATTGCAAGAACTCATGCTCATTCATCTTTAGTTGAAACTTTATAAATGCTTGGACTTAATTGATTTAGCATAACATGTATATATATTTAACTTTACCTCATCATATTCTTTTGGAGCCTTATATAAATATATGTATACAATCATCTATCATGCATGCCAAGTTGATGCAACTCTAACTTGTAAATTCATAAGAGGTAAGGGCTTAAGTGCAATTATCTTTTAAGTACAAGACTTTTCTTTCACCTTTAATTATATACATATATACATATATATATATATATATATATATATATCTTGACCTATATATTTTATATACATACACACTTGAGCCTCTTCTCTTTCATTTCAAGAGATAAGCTAAGACATTCCCATCTCTCTCTCTCCCTCTCATATCTCGATCCACCTAGGAAGCAAGAGACCAAGATTTCCTTCCATTTTCTTCAAGGAATCAAGCTCCATACCATCATCTCTCTCTCTTTTCCCCTTCATCTTCTTTCTTCTCCAAGGTATGATCATGCTTTTACTTGATGAATTCATGGAGCTTGACTAGGGTTTTGTGATTCTTTGAATTCCATGATATATTATGAAGCATAAGTGTTGATCTTGAGCTAATATCATGCATAAATAATTTGATTTCATGGAAATTAGAGTATGGTTGATCATTGGTATATTTGAGAAATTCATGAGTGATTTTGATGAATTAATGCATGGTATCTTGATTCTTTCTTGGCCTAATTGAGATATATGAGCTATATACTTGATATATGATAGTTTTGGGTTAGTTAATTGCATTGATTTGGTGTTGGAATGGCTTGGGAGCCAAATCCCATGCCTAATTTGCTGCTGGAGAGTGATCCACGGGCGTGGATTTTGACCCACGGCCGTGGATTTTCGTCCAGAAACTTGGGAGTTTCGGTAAGAGTGATCCACGGGCGTGGATTTTTGTGCATGGAGAAATCCACGGCAGTGGATCTTCCTCTGTTTTCAGCCTGAGTTTGTTTTACTTCGTTCTCCCTTATACGAACTCCGATTGACCTGATTCTTGAACTGAAAGAAAGCTCTTGAAGTCTAGAACAACCTCCAATTGGAATAACCTCAATATCCTTTTCCATTTGTAAGATATTATCAATTCTTTTTGGTGTCGCTGCTTTACCGACAAATTGCAATCATCTAACTTCAAGCTTACGCCATTTTCTCCTCACTTTGAACTAGAAAACGAGCCATAAATCATCGGAAAGATCTTTGTGTCTAGTTTTATTATCAATAAACAAAACCCAATTCCCATTTCTAGAATTAAAGATATTCCAGTTTTCCCTCAGCATGCACGTTTCTTAAAATTATCCGTTTTTAGCAAACTTCACCAAAACCTTCCTTATTGCATTTCTTTCACTCCCTTGGCTCCCATATGTGAATTGTATGATATATACGCTTGGTAAATTGATAAGTATGCTCCTACTTGACACTTCTTGGTACTTAATTACTCAAACGTGATTGTGTGACTCCATGCCTTACATGAATTGAACTTGAATTAATTGAAGGATATGACTACATGATTTCTTGATACTAATTTACTCTCTTAAGTGTTAATTGGTTCTCATACATGTTTAAGTATCCCTTGATTGCTAATTTGTTTGGGTATTAAGGTGTTACATGAGCCTTGCCGTGTGTCATACTTGGTCTCATACTGAGTCTTGTCTCACGATTTCATGTTATTTCCTTTCTTGTCCAGTTCTTCCCCAGGGCGGAGATCATTGATCGTATGGACATTTTGTTGTATCCTTGTCTTGTCCCGTCGCTCGTCAGGTGAGGTTTAATTCTAGATACTTAGAACCCTTACAACCCTATGTGTTGTTTTCGGCCAAAAGTATATATATATAATTATAGTTTTCAAATCTTATTGATTTACAACGGGTTTCATGAAATGAACGAATTGATTGATTGATTGTTTTGGCGAGTAACTATTGTTCACGTTGGGCCCGAGGGTAGTGTAATGAGCCAACCGGGGAAGCAAGGGCTGACGGGTAACTTTTGCACTATCCTCACCATTGTGGGATCACCTCTGAATCCACCAGGAGGTTTGGTGGAGGAAGAAATCCCGTGTGTGGGAGTCATGTTCCCGACGTACACCATGATTGGATGGCGGGGCCTTGCAATCCCCATTACCCGGAGGAAGAAGGATGAATTATTGAAATTGTTAATTGTGCACTGAAATGTATTACTTGATCACTTAATCAATGAATAATTGAATTATTGTACACAGTCGGAGAAAGGTTGGAGAATTGCCCTCACTCGCCAGGCCACTGATTGATTGAACCGAATTGTACCGAATTGATTGTATTGTTAAATTGATTAGTTGTAATCTCGGGTAAGAATTACTTTAATATTTGAACTTATATTGTTTCTTTTATGAAAACTTACCCGAGATTTTAGCTTGCATGGTAATTGCGCTTATATTTATTTAAACCCCTCACTCAGTCTTCGGTAGACTGACACCCTCACTTTTCAGGTACTCACGGTCGTGTGCTAGGAGGGAGTCTGAGTTGTGTCTTTTGTTCAGCTGAGTCTAGCATCGCATTTTCATGTTCTTGGTATTCCGCCTTTATCATGTTAGGGTTCCTATTAGTTTTGGAGACTTATGCATGTATAATATGTTGGAGATGATAATGTATTGATATATGAGCTAGAATAGGATGAGCTTTTGGATATTTGGTATATGATAATGAAATGTTAGTGTTATACTTCCACTTTCGAATTTTCATGTATTGGATTTAATTGAATTGAGGTCTAGTCCCGCCTAGCTAGATTGTTTCTTGCATTGTCACCCGTTCGCTATAGTCTTAGTTCATGTACGGATCATCCATTTCGTATGTGGATTGAGCTATAGTGCGGGGGTGTGGCATCTCGGCGTCTCGGGCACTACAGATAGGTCTTTCGAGCTTGTAATGTAGGCTTGGGTCAAGGTAGGAAAAAGTAAATCAAAGGCTAACACCAAGCTTACACATTTTAAATAAATCCCAAGTGTCTCCCTTCGTTCTTCCCCAAAAGACTCATTTTTTACAATCAATTAATTCCCAACCTTTCTATCGGATTTTCAACAACATTCATACTCTCTCTCTCTTTTTTTTTCCCTCTTCTTTCTCTATTCACACAATATTTTTTTTTTTTCTATTTTTTTTTCAGCTCAATTTTTCAGTTCATTTTCTCTTTTCTCTTTTTTTTTTTTTTTTGTTTTTTCCATCAATCTCATTTTTTCTTTCAACACAATGAAATTTTCACACTTCAAACCAAGGAAAAGGAGTCTAAACATCAATCAATACAATCCCCAAAAAGAAAATGAGTAAGCAAGGTGTAATGAAGATACGCGTAGGAAATTCGTATAGTGCAGTCGGCTTGTAACGTGGCTAAGAAAGAAATTTTGCACAATACTAAGGCTCAGCGGGGTCAATCGGGCTATTTTATTTAGTGAAAATCATAAAAAGGCCAAAAACACCGACAACGAATGCCTAAGTCATTTCCCGAATCACTCGTCAACCAATCTATTTCGCCTCGAAGGGAGTTAAAGTGTATTCTCATCAACTTTCAGAAATTTAGTGAAAAATATAACCAACCTATCTAAGCAAAGTACAAAAACTTGTTCAATTAGTGCTCGAGAAATAAGGGCATGAAGTCATACTAATTATTCAAATTTCACACAATCTTTCATGTATCCAATTACCTAATAAGTTATAGTAAAAATTCCAAGCTCAACCTTAAGCAAACACATTCAAAATGGAAGCAAATTATTCAAGATTTCTAACATCCTCGAATTCAAGTAAACAACAAGTAAAAACAGTTAATGCAGAAAAAAAAAAACTGATTCAAGCACGTAAGCCCAAACAGTAAACAGGTTTTTATCCCTCCCCCCACACTTAACTCATGCATTGTCCCCAAAGCATAAAAAAAATCGAGAGAAAAGAGGACTTCCCTGAAGTGCAGATCTGGGTGGCTTTTTTTTTTTTTTTTTTTTTTTTTTTTTTTTTTTTTTTTTCGGCAAAAATAGTATGGGCTTAAGATACGGTCACATCTAAGAGTCAAACATATACAGAAGCATCAGAAGTTTAGTCAGCAGCAAATCAGCAAAAGTTGGACAGACAACACGCCGGAAAGACAACCAAGAGCATCAAACAAATCAAATGGAGGCAGAACCTCCATATAAATCCCCTCGACTATGTGGTGCTGAATCTTCTAATCCATTGCGCCCTCTAGATTGGGGATGATGACTCATAGAGGTTATCAACACAATTCGATACCTTCTCAGTACAGACTCCGTCAACCACTCATAAATTTTTTTTCCACGACCCCTCATAATAGCTCTTGGGTTCCTGAACTCGAAAAATATATGAGATCTTAGGAAAATAGTGGTTAATTAGTCAAGAATATCTTCATACCAGAGTATTACCGTTAGGTTTGACCACGTCTTAAGGTCATACCCCTCGAAAAACTGCTCATTCCAGAAATCATCCTGTATCATCTTTTAATCTGCATATTTTCCTTCTCCCTTGAAGGCATACTCTAGATTATTCAAAAAGTTCTTGAATTTCAAAATAGGTGCCTGAAACACGAAGGAATTTAGTTCAGTTATAGCACTAGGCACATCAAGAATCCAAACATCCCTATTCATAGATTTAGAAGCCTCTAATGGTAAAACCATCCCACAAGGATCAACAAACAACCCACTATGTTTCAGCTTACTCTCAAAATTTTCACTAAGACTCAATTCCTCTATATTGTTCAGCTCATAATTCTCATTAGTCAGGTTTTCTATCACATTAATGCTAAAAACACTAGAAAATTTATTAGGACCTTTACTTGACTCATAAAGATTAAACTTCTCAACATCACCATCAAATTCTAAAGTCAACAGGCCTTTCTTAACATCTATTTTAGCATTAGCAGTACTCAAAATGGACGGCCCAAAACGATATCAGAGGATTTCTCAGAATAAATATCCTCCATATCCAACACGAAGAAATCAGCCGGGAAGGCTAAATCATTGACTTGAACGAGGACATCTTCCAAAACACCTTCCGGGTACACGATGGAACGGTCCGCCAATTGTATCATAACACCTGTACCTTTCAAGGGACCAATATTAAGTGCATTATATACAGATAACGACATAACATTAATAGATGCACCCAAATCACACATAGCTTTTTTAATTCCCAAATTGTCAATTTTGCACGAAATTGTAATCATACCTTGATCATGGCACTTCGGGGGGAGTTTCTTTTGTAAAACAGCAGATACGTTTTTCCCCACACTTACCTTTTCATTACCTAACAGTTTCCTCTTATTTGTGCAGAGTTCCTTGAGGAATTTGGAATACCTGGGGATTTGTTGGATTGCATCCAACAAGGGAATATTTACCTCAACTTTACAAAACGTGTCGAGAATACTTTTTTCTTTTTTCTATTCCTTCGTTTCTGCTAAAAGTTGAGGGAATGGAGGCGGGACCACCAGGGGTTTAGGTTGCATGACCAGTTCTGACTCTTTGCCACGGTGTGAGTTTAAGATATGGTCGTACCCAGAAGTCGTACCCTCTGCCTGATCGCCTACAGACCCAGATTTTCGTCCCTTGTCCTTATCCAGTGGTAGCGGGAGTTCTTTGCCATTTCTGAGCGTAATGGAGCTAACATTATGCCTCGGATCCTCGGTTTACGAGGGTAATTTTCCTTGACTCTCCAGCGTACTTAACGCAGCAGAGATCTGTCCTAATTGGGTTTCCAAGTTTTTAACCGAGGAGCCCAAGTTTTGGATGGTTGACTAAATATTATTCATCCGGATTGCTTACGGGTTAAGAGGTGGGTTTTGTTGTTGGGGCTGCTGAGGTCTAGGCACAAAATTCTGGAGGTTTGGAGGTTGAGATTTTGGGGCATAACTCAAATTAGGGTGATTTTTCCAACCGGGGTTGAACGTGTTTGAGTATGGGTTAAAATTCTGTTGGTAGCCTGCCGCACTTACATTCTCTACAGTTCCCTCTTGGAGAGTAGGGCAAGCATCTGTGGGATACATTGCGCTTGTGCAAAGTTGACAAACCTGTGTAACTTGTGGGTTACCTGCACCAAGATTAGAAACCAAAACATTTAACATATTTTTAATTTCATCTAGGGAGGAAGAATTGACCGTATTAGTATTCCGAGAGGTGGACTCGGCGATATAGAACTTAGAAGCATGAGCTGAGGCTTTCTCGATCATGTCCTTCAATTCTGCTGGAGTCTTGTCCATAATGGTTCCACCACATGCAGCATCCAACTATCAGCTGGCATCAGACCTCCATAAAAGTAATGGATGATAGTGTTTTCTGGGAAACCATGCTGTGGGCAAAGTGCAAGCAATTTCTTGTAACGTTCCCAATACTCATAAAGAATCTCATACTCTTTTTGCTTGATTACAACAATCTCCCAATGTACGTCAATCTCTCGTGATGCTGTAAAATACTTATCCAAAAACTTCTGCCGCATTTGTGCCCAAGTGGTAATGGTTCCCGATGGAAGAGAATAAAGCCAAGCTTCGGCAGCATCTTGTAAGGAGAACGAGGAAATCTCGCAGTTTGATTTGGTCCTCGGTGACCCCATGCGGCTTGGTAGAGCAGCAAACCGTGTGGAACTTGCTCAGGTGTTGGTGAGGGTTTTCGTTTTCTAGACCGTGAAAGACGGGGAGTAGATGAATTGTGCCCGTCTTTAGCTCAAATCCAGCACCCACCTCTGGAAAAGTGATGCAGAGGAGCTGCTGTGCAGTAGCAGGACGCACCAGATCGCGCATGGTTACGCGTACCGGTTGTACTGCCATCGTTAAGGTATGGTCAAACCTTGAGGTTAAACCTGTCTGTTCGTCTTCTGGATGTTCCGAATCAGTGCTGGACTCTTCAGATTGGATCAAATCAGAATTTTTCGCTAGGTTCTTGTGTGTTTTGGCTTGTTTCCTTAACGATTTTACGATTTTTTCGATCTAGGGATCGAAAATTGGCTCGTCAACTCCGCGAATGCTCCTGTTCATAAAAAGGAATTAAATTCGATTAGTACCAATCCCCGACAACGGCGCCAAAATTTGACAGGTGTCGAATCCGTCAAAATATAAATCCAGTCTACGACTAAAACAGAGTATAGTGTAAACGGGTCGAATCCACAGAGATTGGTCGAATTAATTCAATTAATCACAAGAAAACTCACAAGAATTAACAAGTAAAAGTAGGGGGGGGGGGGTTTGGATTTAATTAAACTAATTAAACTAAACTAATAAAGCAATTAAAATTAATAAACTAGAAGAAAACAATAAATCACGTTGGGAGTTGGTTTTGATAAATCAATGGGAAATCAATACCTAGCTAGGAATCACAATTTAGTTAAGACATCAATCACAGACTCAAAGATAAACTCAATTTATTCAAGTAGATTAGTTATAGTAGATAGAGACACTCGACTCCGCCTCGTTTTCTCTTAAATTGTAGAATAATCTAGAGATACCCGACAATTATTCCCTAATCAATTCACAATCCCTAGAGACACTCGACAGGATTTAATGAATCGACCACATTAAGAATCAAGAAAACACTAACCCGAATTAACCTAGTCACGACACGTGTAAGATTTAAATCCGATTATTAATTCCCTTAACAAGTTGAGAACTGCAACCAATTCTTCTCGTTAATGTACCACTAATTATCTATCAAGCACCACATATACTTCATGCAATCAAGATTAGCGATATGCAATAAACCTACTTAGATGATTCGACCGTAATCACTTAAGCAAATAAATTACAATAACACGACACTCGGAGAATTATTAAATACTTGAAATTAAATTGAATTATAAAAGCAAATTAGGTCTCATGACGTCAAAACTAAATCATAAATTCCTAGCTAAGTACTAAAGAAATTAGCTACTTATAGTTCTAAAATACGAAAATATAAAATAAACGAAAAGCATAAAAAAGAATGAATAATGCTCTCGATGTCTCCAAGCCGCCTCTGCTGCGTGAAAGGATTTATGTGGAAAAAAGTGTTGTCCCAATTCCGCTCCCAGTGCGTGATTATATAGCTTTCAATTCATGCCAATTCCTACTCTATAAAGGACTCATTCTTTACGCATCAGACTTGTCCACCAAGTAGGCTTCAAATTGGGCTTTAATTAATTCACAATATTCACACATGGATCTAGTCATCCAAGCCCAACTCCAATTAGAATCACGTCAGCCTCTCAATTCAAGTCCCAAAGTCAACAACCTCAATATTTCCTCATGCATGCACGTGACCCAACTCCACCAACAGCAACCTCAATACTTCATAATTAGTCTTGGACGAATAGCAATAAAACTCCAAATTTCAGCCTAAGAACGTCCATAATTAAATAATAAAGCTCAACCTGCACTCATGAACGAAAACTTGATCAAAGCATCACATTATATCTAATTCAAGCTCTAAAGTTCAGTCACGAATACACGAAAAATACGAGGTTTAAGCACGTTATCAGGTTTGCAATAGAAAATTCAGCTGCTAAATTCGTTGCTAATGGTTTCCAACCAAATTTCAGTTGCCAAGTCAGTTGCAAAAAATAGTAGTAGTCAAGCCCCGATCAAAATTTTTGCAACAGAAATCTCGGTTGCATATTCGGTTGCTCAAAAATTGCAGCCCGAATGCAACTATAATTTCGGTTGCTATTTTATATTTTTTAACGACCAAAAATATGTCAATTTTGCAACTAAAATTTTGGTTGCAAAATGATTAAGAATAATTCAAAATATAAATTTTGCAACCGAAATTTTGGTTGCTAAATTTCGAACCAACCAATTTGCAACCGAAATTTGGTTGCAATTATTTTTTTATGAATAGATATTGTGATTACTTATAAAAATAAAATAGTAACAATTTTTTAAAAGTTATGTTGCAATTAGGTTTCAAAATAAATTTTCAAGTAATATTTTATTTTTATTATACATCATATACACATAATAACATAATAGTTATTAATTGCTTCTCTCATATAATATATACTTTATAAGTATTATATACATATATATGCACTCTATGTTTATGTATTTTCACGGTTATTCTTTTATAAAAAGAATACAAATATTTAATAGGATAATATCAAATATATTATCTTCCAAGATCAAGTCGAAATTTGATATTATTCTGTTAAATTAAATAGTTTTTAATAGATAATAATTAATTAATTTAATTTGATATTATCTCTTTAAGAAAATACAAGAGATAAATGTTAAATAACGTTGTGATGAACTCGAACTTTCAAAATACAAGAGATAAATCTTGTTACTGACCTTCGAGTTCGGCTTCGGAGATTTGATCTTCAAGTTCATCTGCAATCTTCAAATCTCAGAGTTCATTTTAGATCAAGTTGGTCTTCGATCTTCAAATCTCCGAGTTCATTTTCGTTGTTCAAATCTCCGATTTCGAATCAAAGTTCAAGTAAAATCTCCGATCTTTAAGTTTTCAAGATTCGACATCAAGTTTTCAAATCTATTTTCTTCAAGTTCGTTTTCAAATCTGGTTTCCAAATTTGGCTACCAAAAAATATGACACCTCAGATGCAAAGTTGAAGAGAAAAATCAGAGAACTAGATTTTAATAAGATTTATTCCCTTAAATTGTTGTTTTCTTTAAATTTATATATCTTTGCTTCATATTATTTTTTGTCCTCTAATTTTGTTATATTTGTATAGTAATATGATATACGACAGTTTAAGTATTGATACAATATGTGATATTATACATGATGTGTAAGAGTTATTTCTACAAGGGTGAACAAGTTGGCTCTAATATCCAATCTTTTTTCCTGTTTTTTCCTTTTTTTATTTGGAGCACTTAATAGTTTTTTCTTCTGAATATTTATTTTTAAGACTTCAACTAATTATTTTGGCATGAATCATGATTGTTTAGGTGGGATTTTAGTTGGAGAGATCTTTTGATGGAAAAGCATCCAAATTTGTTGAGTCTTGTGAGAGATTTGCCTCAAAGCTTGTGGCTTTCATCACAAGCCATTTTCGTGGTAAATTAATGCATTACATGAATCCAATTAGGATATTCACTTCGTAAACTAAATGATGATTATTGATAAATTATAATGACGATGTTTTTAATTAGTAATGATTTATCTTAAATAGTGTGCATTTCGACGTTGACTGTTTGTAGTGTTGTATCTTTATGTACTAAGAACTTGTCTTTGTTTATTGTTTCTGTATTTTAGGTCTATCCTTGACAAGAGGATTTCTCAAGAGGTTCTTGGAGATGCATTGAGTGAGGTGTGTATTAATTTTTTTTCCAAAGTTTGCTCATTAAGTTTTAAAAATGATTTGACACTTATATGCAGTTATAATTAACAATACTATTACATTGATAATTCAGAGTTGAATGATTGTGTTCAAGATCGTGGGAGATTGTGACAAGCAAGGTTCTCATGAAGGTGTATTTGATGATGTTTAGTATGAAAACTTTTTGATATAGATTATTGTTGCATTTGTAGATGTTGGATTATTGACATATTTGTAAATGTTATACTATTAATGTAATTGCACATGTTGGAGAATTTTTTGTAGTGTTTTATGTTGGAGAATCATTTGAATAGTTGTTTGTGTTTAGAATATTAAATTATAGATAATGCACCTGAAATTTTAGTTACAAATTTGAGCCTATTTTGCAATTGATTTTTTGCCATAGATATTAAGTTGTAAATAAATCTAAAAATAAAAAATAATTTATCTTTTTCAATTGAAATTCGATTGTAAAATCAACAAATATTTTATAGCCGTTTTTGCAACAAAAAATGTGGTGCAAATTAATTAAAATAATACAAACTAATATACTTTTGCAACCGAATTTGGTTGCAAAATTGACATACTTTTTAGCTCCTTTGCAACAAAAAATTCGGTTGCAAAAAGAATGTGCCATGTCAGATTTGCAACTGAATATTCGGTTGCAAAAATAGTCATACCTTTGCAACCGAATATTCGGTTGCCAAGTGACGTGACATGTTTTTTGCAACCGGAAATACGGTTGCTATTTCAGTTGTAAAAAAAATTCGATTGCAAAAATCGGTTACTAACTTTTGCAACCAGGGTTTTGGCAACCGAATTGTTCAGTTGCACTTTGGTTGCTATACGCTATTTTTCGGTTGCAAAAGGTCCATTTCGGTTGCAAAAACCATGTTTTCTAGTAGTGCAATCTAAAATGTATCTATTACATATTGTATTTAACAGTCGATAGAAGCATTGACCCTAAATTGTTGGTCCATGTCCACAGGCTCCACATCCACGTCCATGGTCTCCGAACTCATTGAACACCCATTATACCAAGTTTCCATATAAGTCGTCTTCAACTCCATCTACACCACCTAGGCCAACTATTTTGGCCTCATCGACGTCAACCACCTCCTGTTCCGGATTTTCTTGCACCCCCTAATCAGCCGGAAGTGGTATTATATAACCGTTGGGTAATAATCTCAGGCCGTTGACATGGGCAATAACTCCATTTAGGAGTATTCTAGTTCCATTTGACATGACCATATCAAGGGTGGAAAGAGAATCGTGCCATCGGTAAAATTCAGTGATGCGTTGTGCTTTTTTAACATCAACGCGGTATAGGTGTAACCACTTGCGCCGCCTAACTTGTTGTAAAACCCCGCAGTTCGCTCCGCGGTGTCATAATAGTCATGTAGCCACCCATACTACCTAACTTGTTGTAAATATATATATATATATATATATATATATATATATATATATATATATATATATATATTTTAACACACACACCCCAAGTGGACAAAGAGATTCAAACCCGGGACCTTGCTTGTAAATATAAAGTTCTAAAAGTAAAATAATGAAAATTTTAAATTATTAGTATTTGTTTTTTTGGAAAAATATAATTATCTGCAATCTTGAAGCCAAACTTTCACAAAGATATTACAATATATTTCAAATTAAACATAAAATTTTAAAAGTAAAATAATGTTAATATTTTAATTATTAATAAGAATTTTTTTTGAAAAAATATAATTAATAGCAAACATGAACGTACCTAGTGAAATAAGTTCACATAGTCATTCAATTTGTATAGTTAGTTATCGAATATAATCATCCCATCTGTAAAAAGCAAAGAGAAAATAAAAGAAATTAAATATTTTTGTTATTATATTTAGTAATAAATGAAGAAATTCTTCGAGAAAAACCCCCATTTGGCCAAATATTTTTAGTTAACTCTACTATTCAAATAAATTTTTAGTTTTCTCTCAACATTGAGATTTTGTTTTTATAAACTGCCGACTACCAGAAGTACTTATATTTGAGTTTGTATAATCATATCTAAATTTTGAATAACTATTGTATTATGTAGGAGTTGGTTGTTGAATAAAAAACTTTTATGTTAATATGAGGCATTCACTTGTGCATTTGTGAAATTGTATCTGCATTTGGGAAACTATTATGTTATTAGCAACTTATATTGACGTAATTATATTTGTGTTTGCAAAAATATATTTAAATTTTGAGAAATTATTTATGCATCATAGAATAACATAATGAAAATGTAGCACCCACACGTAGGGCCACATCCCCCGCACCATAATCCGAACCCGAATACGAAATGGAATGTCCGTACCCGAATCCGAATCATAGCGAACGGGAGACCAAACACACACTCTAGGCTAGGCGGAGCTAAACCAAAAGGAAACAGAGTGCGCGGAAGCGAATAAATAAAATCAACAAGCAAAACATCACATATATATATAGGTACCAACTCACCCCTATCCATATAGTATTTACATATAAGTACCAACCCCTTCCTGTACAAAAGCCATCCCGGCTCGAACAAAATAGTAAGTCAGTATATACAAATCATAACTATACAACTACAAAATAATAAAGTGCAGGTATGTAAATGCACCTAACGAGACCTAGACCGACAAGTGCAACAGAAGACACACTTCTCCGCCTAGCTCACGCTCCCAAAACCTGCAACTAAAAGAGTAAACGAGGAGTCAGTCAACTGACTGAGTGAGGGGGCTAACGCACACCCACACCCTACATATATATAGAGCAGAGCACAAAGCAAAGGGCGAAATTATGAACCGGAATAGGTTTTACAAACTAAAACTTTCCAAAACAGATACATATACTTTAAAACATTACACAAACACTATCCCGATTCATACTTCTCAAACATACATAACAAAACATAATGCTCGGCGAGAACGAGCTTCCAACCTTTACTCCTCAGAACAAACAAAACGGAAAATCATACACTCTCCTCTACACCAATGATGGAAGAGCCACCGGCGGCCCTAACCATCCAAACATATACAGACTCACGAGGGGTAGCGAGCCCACATCGTGCCCTCCCCGGTTTTTACGCCGAAGGCATCGAAATATCACACCTTCCCAAACTCCCAGGGGTCGCGTGTGATATATCGGATGGAGACTACGCACAGGCCGAACCTCGACGGCCCGAACCGTCCCGAGGGTTCCTTACCCGTAGCTCCTTGGATCCACACATACAAATCATATCATAACAAATGCCAAATCTTTCATGGCAATCTCGCTAGCAGAATTGTAAAGCCTTTTCCAAAACATAGCTTACATAAGCTTATTTAATATCTTTTCCCAAAACAAAGTTGTTCACAAGATCATAAACATATTCTAATCAACACGTACATATCTATATATATAATATATAGTCACATGCACGGCTTGAAAACATCACATAAGGCTTTAGGTCGCTTAGCTAATAAAATTCCTAACCTCACCTTGTGCGTGACCAAAACGAGCAGACGTGAACAACCTACGCCTCGGGCTCGTCAACTGGAACCTCCTCTGAAAAGAAAACACGAAAGCCCAAGACTTAGACTCTATATGAACCAAAGAAGACGCTCGGCAAAATGCATGATTCATGTTCATAGATAAAATGTCACAATTAAATCATAGAATTCACAAATCATAGCATAACATATTTATTTACAATCTATTATGCAAAACAATAAAATTATAACAATTAATATGCAAAAGAAAAGCATTTAAAATCATACAAATGCATAAACAAGGCAAAGAGAAAAAGTGGCAAAATCCACCCCCATGGATTTTTCCAAAGGGAAAAATCCACCCTAGCGGATTTTTCCAGAGCTACTGCCTCAAATCCACCCCCGTGGATTTTTCCAAAGGGAAAAATCCACCCTCGCGGATTTGACCCAGTAGAAGGGTTCCGGCCATGGGAACGGCCGTTCCCGTTCCCAGTACAAACTGGGAACGGTCGTTCCCACTCTCGGCATGAACAGTATTTGGCCTGGGAACGGTCGTTCCCAGTTTGAAACTGGGCGGGAACGGCCGTTCCGGCCTGGTTCGAAAAGCTGGAGCAGAAAAATTTTTACAGAAACAGGGGAGCTCCATTTTGGTGCCAAAAATGGCCAAAATCCAACCCTTAAAATTGCCACAACTTCTCAAAATGCACAAACAATTCAAATAAATCATGCTTGACATATAAACACTCAAATAACTCAAGAAAACGGAATTAAAAGGCATGATCAAGGGAATGCAATATTCAAGCAAAAATCATGATCATTCATAAATGCTCAACCAACCAAAGATTAAATGCAATAAAGACAACATATACAACCTATATAACTCATAAATGAAGCTAGGGATCAATTACAACAAGCAAAGGGCAAGTAATCTCATTTTTCATTAAACCCTTACTATTCACGTAGGGAAGCAAAGGCATATAAAACTCACTCCAAACTCAGAAATTAAACCATATAAATGACGAGCACGACGAGGGGATTCCGAAACATACCTAAGTTCGAGAAAAGACGAAGAAACGAGAGAGATATTGGCTTGGGAAGTTGGATGATCAACTTGAGGGTTTGGCTTCCTTGCTTGGACAAGAGCTGCTGCTTTTGAACGTAAAAATGAAGAGAAAAGGAAGAATGGTTCAGCCTTTAAGGGCTGGACCGGTTCGGTTCACGGGTTCGGTTCAAGGTGTACTGGTTCAAGTTGGTTCGGTTCAACAAATACAGGTTCAAATAAGGCCAACTCAAATTAAAACGAATAAATCACATGCAACATTAATTCACATAATTCATATAAGTTCAAATAATTCAAAATAGTCCTATACAAATAATCTAAAACGCAAATAATATTAAATCACATAATTTACCTGTACCGACTGTGAGTCGGGGTGTTACAGAAAAACATTTTTCCTTAATATAAAATATTTATTTTTGAATTTGTAGTACTAATGTACTATATTTGAAGATTGAAGAATTATTGTGTTATCCATTAGAAGAATTTTTCTAATATGAAGTGTAACGTCCCAGTTTTCCGGCCACTCAGGTACGCGCTCCACGTGTGTGAGTCGAGAGATAGGATTTATTTTAATTCCTTTTATTTCTTAAGTGTCCATTTCCTGATATTATTTGAATTATTTCATTAATGATTATATGATAAAATATGAAATTGTTACCAACTTGAGAATTATTATCTAATTTGTATTTATGTAATACGTGAATTAAATGCCGAACGTGACTTAATTGCTTATGTGTCCTTAATTAACCATTTCCTTAAATTAGAGGACTTAATTGCATGAAAGTTTCTTTGGACTTAATTGATCATTTTCCAAAGTTTGATTCTTAATTGCATGAACTTACATCTTGGAGGATTTAACTGCAAATTGTGGAATATTTTATCTCTTACAAGAGATGCAATCACGTAATTCATTCTTCACTTTCATACGAACACTTTGCTCTTACTCTTCATTTTCACGATCAAAACCAAGAAGGAAGAAGAAGAGATTTCATCATCTTCAAGTTATTTTCCGGAAAATTAAGCACTTTGAAGCTCAATCATCTTCATATCTCCATCTCTTTACTTTCTCTTTTCTTTCAAGGTATATATGAGTGATATATGTGATTTCTTGAACTTTTGGATTGAAGCTAGGGTTAGTATTTAAGTGGAATAATTTGTGAATTTTGTGTTGGAAGATTGATTCTATGTTTTGAGCTTGAATTTCATGCACATATCTTGAAGTTTATGAAGTTGGGTGATGAGTTCATACATGGGTTTGGAGTTGATGATTCATGATGATCAAGCATGGGCTAAGTGTTTATGATGGATTTTATTACACTTTAAGTATGCTAGCATGCTTCCTTTATGATTTAATTGCATTTAGAATAGTTTTGTTGGAGTTTGATAGTTGTTGATATTGGTTTGAGCATTCTCCTGTTTCCTGCTCTGTTTCTGCACCTTCTGCATAGAGGGAACGGTCCTTCCCGTCCCAGTTCATTTCCCGGAACCGCCGTTCCCAACCTTCTGAGCATCCTGGCGCGAGACTGGGAATAACCCTTCCCAGTTTTGGCTTACAGCCGGAACGACCGTTCCCAGCCCAAATTCTTTACAGACGCGCGAGATTTATTTGGGGAGTTGAGAACGGCCCTTCCCATTATACACTAAACCCGGAACGGTCGTTCTCATACTCCAGAAGGTGTTTCCGATTTCCTGCTTCATTTCATGCAATTCCGTTTCATTTCTAAGCCTTTATATGATCAATACATGTTATTATATGCTCAATTTCATGCATGAATATATCCATGACATTATATAATTGTCCATTTCACGTCATATCATTTCATGACTACGCCGTGCGTCATCTTTGGTATCATTATTGAGTCTCCACTCATGAGTACACATTGTTTCCTTTCTTGTCCAGTTCCTCTCCAGGGTAGAGATCATCGATCGAATAGGCACTATCTTACATCCTTGTTTTGTTTCGTCTCTTGTCAGGTGAGGGTGTTTTCGTTCTAGTTACGTACTAAACCCTAAAACTTGCATGAATGAATTTTGGGCCTAAAACCATAATTATACTTATATTGTTTTCAAGACTGCAATCGAGTAAATGTTTATTAAAATGGAACCTATTGATATAGTTTATTACTGACCCTTCCTGTTTTGGCGAGATATTGTACTGCACATTGATTGTGGGCCCTGGGACTAGTGTATTGAGCGAGCCGGGGAGGTATCGGGCCGACGGTAAACTCTTACACAGTTCCACATTGTTGGGATGACCCCTGAATCCACTAGGAGGATTGGTGGAGGAAGGAATCCCGGGCATAGGAGTCATGTTCCTGATGCTCACCATGATTGGATGGTTGAAGGCTAGCTACCTTCCCATCACCGGAGGGAAAAGGAGAGCGTGTGGGTGAATCCGGCACCACGGGTTGCTCCACGGGACATTGTCCTGACTGCATTGACTGATTGCACGGATTGATCACAATATTGCACTGATTGGACTATATGGTACTGAATGAATTGCATGATCACCTTTATTAAAATGAAACTTAATTATTGTACACTGTCGAAGTTTGGTTGGAAATCGTGCACGCTCACTCGCCGAGCCACTGATAGCCTAATATTGCAACCAATTGTATAAGTTGACATTTGTAAAATCCGAGCATTGATTAATTGATTCTTACCTTTACGGGAACTACTTTACCTAAAACTTTGCTCTGGATTTACAACTTGCATGTGCATGTTTCTATATATATATACCCCCTGCTCACTCAGTCTTCTAGAGATTGACCTATCTTTCCCCTTTTCTTCCAGGTTCCTTACAGGTGGTTGCTAGGCGGAATTGAGTTGCCGGTCTTTATTCGAGTCTAACACGTGTACACTCACTGCATATTATTTTTATTTATTGTAATTGATCCATCTATTGAACTGAATTGAACTCGGGATATATTTCTAGGAATTTAGTTGAACCTGTTTTATATTATTGCCTTGTATAAATTCGGGACAGGTTAGGACAGGAGCATTACTTAGTAGAACCCGTATTTACTTCGCTAGTGGAATTGCATTTATTTTCTTGATATTGAATGAGCAATTGCCTGGCTTCCATATCTTTGTTAGTGTTGATTTATTCCAGGGTTAGAATCCGACTAGCTAGGACTGTCTTTTTTTTATTATCTTCCGTTCGCTGTGAGTTTGGTTTATGTATGGATTAGCCATTTCATATGTGGATCGAACTCATAGTGCGGGGGATGTGGCGCTCTCGTTACGGGTGCTACATGAAGTTCAAACTTGAGAATATCGAATTTTTTTGGCTTGAGGAGCATATTCAAAATTCAAACACTATTTAAATAGTTAATTATAAATATCCAATAAATGAAACATAAATAGAAAATTATATAACTTTGTTTACTTCAAATTGTTGTGTGTGTTGTTTTTCCCTGTATTTCTTTATGACAACTAATTTCATTTTATGAGGAGTATGCCTCCTTGTAGAAGCTGCATGAGGAGAATGCCTCCTTGCAGACGAAGATCGATACCCTCATTCATGAGGGTATTGCAAATTGTTTGAAGGAGATCCGCGAGCGCCGAATACACCTTCTCTTGATGTCTGCTCTGTTTGTCGTGCTTTTGGCCTTGGCCATGGGTTTTCTTCAGTTTTGTGGTCAAACACTCTCCTGAGTGTTGGGTGCTAGACGGGGCCTTTTGTGAACAACTTCTCTTTTATTACATGTTTTTACCATTTCCTTATGGTGTTTATGTTTTGTTTCTAGTATCCGTTACCGAGATTATCTCTTTTCTGTATCGGTTGGCTTTGTTCTCTCTGGTAATAGTATCTGTTAACATAAACTAAAAAAAAAAAAAAACTAATTTCCTATTACATAAGCCTAAATACATTGTGTTGTATAACCTAAATACAAATTTGTCTTTGCCTAAATACATTGTGTTGTATATATATATATATACAGTTTTGGAAGATATTATCAGGTGAAAGCTAGGCCTGGTAGTGGATTTGCAACTTCATGGTCACACACTCGTTCTCCACGCCTAAGCACTGTAACATCTGTCCATTATATTCATGGCACCGGGGACTTGAATGGCGTTGGTAACCCGTTCATAAGGACGTACATCGGGTGCTGAGGATGATGTTGCCAATTTGGACGATGTCAGAGGCATCCCCAACTATCTAGAGACCACTCCTGCTCCGGGTGCCACTCTTTTTAAATTTCAATTCTTTTAATATTTTTGTTCGAAAAATGAGGTAGCGGCTTATCCATGTAAGGAGTGCATACTGGAGGGAGTTTTCCCTCATAAACGTATGGAGATGTGGAAATTTTTTTTTTTTTTTTTTTTAATTTTTTGACATGGCAAAAAAATGCTACGTGGCTGATAATGTGTCATTCCAACAGACACGTCATCAATTCTGGCAGGTCATTGTCCTATAATTTCACCAAATTAAAAATTGAATGACGATATTTACAAAAGCCCAAAATTATGTCCACAAATTGCAAATTGGATCATTCAGCATGATAAATTGAACAATTTTCCCAAAATAGTGTGAACTTCCCGTTATACTCCTACTTTTACTGTTTAATGATATTTGAAAATTTTACCAAAAAAATTAAATTGCGTCATTTGTTTCGTAGAAGAAAGAGAGAGAGTCATGTCCTAAAAACTCTAAATTTTACGGCAAATTAATGAAAGCACCCTAATAAGGCAATGAAGTTTTTCAAAACCCCCCAATTTGAAACAAGACCATTTTACATCCCCAATTCACCTCATATTTTTCCAAACCCCCCTAAATCGCATAAAATTACACAAATATCCTTGGTGAAATTGAATAATTTCCACACAAACCACTCAAGCTTCATCCTCCTTCTTCATCGCGAGAACCTCCCGATACTCGACCATCTCAGACCACCAACGACGAGAGCTGAACGCGACACACCACCGCCTTCAAGTGAAGAAGAAGCAGTTTTAGAGTCCACTGTCGACACCCTAAAATCAAGGGCAAATTCTTAGCAGTTGACACCCACTCCACCACGATGCATGTTAGTCATTCAGTTCATTTCTGAAAATGGGCAGGTCTCAGAGGAAGGGACGTCGTACCCAAAGTGTCCAAGTTAGTTTTCTTCCCTAAAATTTCTGGAATTCCAGTTTTTCCGATCGATTCCTATATCTATTTGGTACTTGATTCTTTTAACTCAACAAACAAGGTTTTTGGTATTTTGTTGTTAAATAATTAAATCCAATTTTTTCCATAGATGGTGCGCTCATTGCCGACGACGCCTTTGATAATTGTTCCTTCCCAGGCTGGAACAAGCTGGGGAAAGAGAAAAAGTGCAGAGGTAAATGTCCAGGTGGATGATGAGGTAACGGTTTCAAAGAAG
Source organism: Lantana camara (assembly GCA_037501455.1). Taxonomy (NCBI): domain Eukaryota; kingdom Viridiplantae; phylum Streptophyta; class Magnoliopsida; order Lamiales; family Verbenaceae; genus Lantana; species Lantana camara. Next base: position 90,709,254 of record CM074857.1, on the reverse strand, counting down.
CGGGTGGTTTTCATCTTGCATCAGTGCGTGGTGGAGAGATTCAGTCAGGTTATGTATGAAATTTGTGGCCAAATGTCTCCTGCTCAAGTTGAAGAAGTCAAAAATTCGCCTTTTGGTTGTTTGTTGGTAGCGCATGTTCACAAGGGGAGCATCAACAGAGTTGGCTTCTTGGTGGATTACTACAACTGCAACACTAATGCCTTTAAATTTGGAAGCCAAGAAGTTGTATTTTGTGAGAAGGAATTCATCATTGTTATAGGAATGTAGCATTTCGGTCATCCCGTCATGGTATTGGGCCAGATTAAATCCAATACACTGACCAAGCATTTCGGCAATAAGACTGACAATGTCGCTCGTGCTAACATTGAGTCTAAACTGTGCGAAATCGTTGGAAGGTCTGATGATGACGAGATTGATGATTTTTTACGGATGTATATTTTATACGTTTTGAATTGTTTGTTGTTCCTGCGAAGCAGTAAACGTGTGTTTGCTGTGCTTGTCCGTTATGTTGATGATTTAGCCAGGATTGGTCAATATGCGTGGGGCACGGTGGCTCATATTTTCTTGATCAAAGCTATTAAGAAGCATGTTATGGATAAACATGATTTCCTTGATGGTTGTACCATAGGTTTGTTGGTAAGTTGTTAGCTTGTTTTTACTAGATTGTGTCATTTTATACATATATATACTCGTGCTTATGATCTTTTTTATGGCAGGCATGGTTTCATGAAAGAATTTTGAAGTTTGGCATCTCGAGAAGGTTGGTAGCATTCTCTCGGTGGTTCAAATGGAAGGGGAGTGCACTGCCTAATATAAAAGAGAATGCAAAGAAGGCTCTGGAAAGTATATGTCGGTCGGATGTAAGTCCTAAGCCTGTCGAATTCATTGAACCAATATTTTATTTTTATTCAACTTATTTGTGAAGTCCGTTGCTCTAAAAAAGGGTAGATTGTTCTTGTACGAGCAGCTTGTAAATTGGAGAAAAGCATGGGTGAAGTCGAAGAAATATTTTTTGTTGACGAAGTGGTTGAAGTTGAGTGCCTAGAAGAGGATGAGAAAGCAAAAGATGTTGACCAGGGAGTTCAAACTAATTTTATGGAAGAGGAAATTGAATGTGTCGACGAAGGAGTGTAGGTTGATTTGGGTGAGGAGGGTGAAGCTGCTCGGGACGGGGATTTTGACGATGATAATGAATCCGGTCGAGATGAGGTTAGATCTAAGCGGAAGAATGATGTGAGGGAGCATGTGGAAGAAACAGTGAGACAATTATTTCCACAAGATTTAATATTATAATGGCTTTTGTTTATGTGCTTGTATTTGATTTGATACCTATTTATCAGGTTGTGTTTGCTGAGGCTCAGGTGGACAGTAGGCCTAAGGAGGCCCCAGGTTGTGAGGGGGTCACTGATGAGCAACGTGCTAGGGCATTTGAGTTGATTATGAACTACTCGGAGACGCAGCAGTAAGTGCTCTTAATTTCATTAAATGAACATAGTTGAGTGAAGCGTGTTGATTATTTTATTATGACCTTTTGCAGAGGTGAAGTTATGTATAAAAGTGAGTCAAGTTTTGTCTTTGTTGAAGATCTACGCGATCTAGTTACGGGGAAAGAGACCAATGACAACGTTATTGTGTCTTATTGCGACCTGATATCAAGTCCTGATCACGTTCGCCCGAAATTCCATCATGTGCATTTTGTCAACCCTTATGTGTCAGCTGATTTTGTGAGCAATTTGAAGAGCAAGGTAAAAGGAAAGTCAAAGAATAAGACTGTCCCTTATATTGCGCCATCTTCAATCGACGATTTTATGACGAAAAACGTGAACAAGGACTATGCCATGACCCTGAACGATGTGTCTACCAGCGTTATGTTCAACAATCGTTATATTGTTTTCCATTTAATGACAAATGCTCACTAGCATATGTTGGTATATGAGACCGTGCAACAACGTTCCAGTCACTATAACTCAATGCATACAACATAAGCTTCCACCGATATCGATTTGTTCTCTGATTTCATCTGGAAGTTGTGGCGTAAGAACATAGTTGTCATTTGTTCAAAAAAGAGGGAATTGGTGCGAGCACAAATGAGAATTCAGGACAAGGGGAGCAATAACTGTGGCGTATTATTATGTCTCTATAGTGAGAAGTTTGTTCGGGACTCCGCAGCGTTCGATACATATGCCGAGACATGTAGTATCGCCGAGTACCGCTTCAAGTTAGCCAATATTTTTCTCAGCATACGATTTGTTTCATCTGTGTAAATGAAGTTGAATTCGCATTCAGCTTTTTTGATATCTTCTTCAATCTGTTTCACGTGTCCAGTTAAACCGGATTAATGCGTAATGGGATGGGAACTTTGTCCAGTTAAACAGGTTTAATGCATAATGGGATGGGGACTTTGTCCAGTGTAACCGGGTTTAATGTGTAATGGGATGGGAACTTTGTCCAGTTAAACAGGTTTAATACGCAATAGGATAGGGACTTTGTCCAGTGTAATCGGGTTTAATGCGTAATGGGATGGGGACTTTGTCCAATTAAACAGGTTTAGTGCGTAATGGGATGGGGACTTTGTCCAGTGTAACCGGGTTTAATGCGTAATGGGATGGGGACTTTGTCCAGTTAAACAAGTTTAATGCGTAATGGAATAGGGACTTTGTCCAGTGTAACCAGGTTTAATGCGTAATAGGATGGGGACTTTGTCCAGTTAAACAGGCTTAATGCATAATGGGATGGGGACTTTGTCCAGTGTAATCGGGTTTAATGCGTAATGGGATGGGGACTTTGTCCCGTTAAACATGTTTAATGCGTAATGGGATGGGGACTTTGTCTAGTTAAACAGGTTTAATGCGTAATGGGATAGGGACTTTGTCTAGTGTAACCGGGTTTAATGCATAATGGGATGGGGACAAGAACATTACAATAATGATACTCAAGATTGATTGATTATCATAAGTGTAATTGGATGAGGGCAAGAATATTACAATAATAATACTCAAGATTGATTGATTATCATAAGTGTAATTGGGTGGGGGCAAGAATATTACAATAATGATCAATCAATCTTGAGTATCATTATTGTAGTATTGTTATCCTCATCCCATTACGCATTAAACCTTTTTAACTGGAGAAAGTCTCTATCCCATTACGCATTAAACCTGTTTAACTGGACAAAGTCTCCATCCCATTACACATTGAACCTGTTTAACTGGACAGAGTTCTCATCCCATTACGCATTAAACCTGTTTAACTGGACAAAGTCCCCATCCCATTACGCATTAAACCCGGTTACACTGGACAAAGTCCCCATCCCATTACGCATTAAAACTGTTTAACTGGACAAAGTTCTCATCCCATTACGCATTGAACCTGTTTAACTGGACAAAATTCTCATCCCATTACGCATTAAACCTGTTTAACTGGACAAAGTCCCCATCCCATTACGCATTAAACCCGGTTACACTGGACAAAGTCCCCATCCCATTACGCATTAAAACTGTTTAACTGGATAAAGTCCCCATCCCATTACGCATTAAACCTATTTAACTGGACAAAGTCCCTATCCCATTACGCATTAAACCCGGTTACACTGGACAAAGTCCCCATCCCATTATGCATTAAACTTGTTTAACTGGACAAAGTCCCTATCCCATTACGCATTGAACCTACTTAACTGGACAAAGTCCCCATCCCATTATGCACTAAACTCGTTAAAAGACATCAAATAAGTTTAATGTGAATCCAACTTCAGTTACATATAACATAGTACCCATACATATACAAACTCAGCGACCCAATTTAAAAATAAAAATAAAAATAAAAACAGAAGAACAGTCAGTTACAACATAAAATATATACAAAGGCAAAATAGACTCCTTCTAAAGAGAGAGCATCCTGCTAGATCCAGCATCACCCACCAAAATCTCGCCCAATCTTCATTTTCTGCTCCAAAACAAATCACAGAAACGTTATTAGAATCCCGAATTCAACAACATAATCAGCAATTACAAAAAGTCTGTTTGACACAGATGCCCTGCATGTTTTTTTGCTATGACCAGGCCTTTTACATGATGAGCACACTGTAACAGCTTTGACGACCTGCGACGGGAACCTAGTTCTCTTCGGACGACCAGGCTGAGGCCTGACATCTGGCGGCCTTATCTTAACATTTAAATTTAAGTCCATGTCAGTATTTGGTACAGGGAAAATAATGTTTTCATACGATTTTGTATACATTTCAATTGAATAAGCTTCATCACAGAAATCGTAGACCGATCACCCTTTCTTGTCAATGCACGCACAAGCATGCTTGTATGGAAGCTTTAAAACCTGCCAGTAATTACAAGAACATTCGCGTTTGCCAAGGTCTACGGTGTGCCGGATTTCCCCTTCATTCACCTCAAATATCACTGAGTTTGCTCGCACGACATCCAAGCATCTCCCTGCTTCAAATTCAGCCTTACCATTACCTCTATATCTATACAGAGTCACGTTTGCCATTCATAACTTTGCTCCCGTCTAGTGCACATCATGGTCATGATCTACTGCCTTATCCGGTTAATCAAATCTACAATTGGGAGTGATCTCGCATCCTTCACCCAACTGTTCCAAGACTCAGCAAGATTGTTATTTATAATACCAAATCGATTGCCGGGAAATAATGAATTGACCCAATTTTCAAGTTGTGACTTATCTAGGAAGTCTGCGGCTAAAGGCATTGCTTTAAGGATTTTACTAATGTGCAAGGAGTACTCAGCCCTAGTAGGAGCATAAGCGGCAGCATTGAATACATTAGTCCAATATTTTTTGTTGTATTTGGGGTAATGCTTTCAAAGGACCTGAGTTTTGATGTTATCCACCAAATGTCTCAGGCAGAAGGCATGTTGAGATCCTGGAAATACCCGTGACACATGCGTAACAAGTCCTGGATGCCTGTCGGAGAAGAACATGTACTGTCTAAAATCACAAATGAAAGGCTGACTTTCAAGAGCATGTCTCAATTTCTGGCAGAACCATTCCCAATTCTGATCATTCTCTGAGTCAACGACAGCATACGTTATTGTAAACAATTGATTGTTCCCGTCCTTCGTTGTCGCACAAAGTAAATGACCTTTGAATTTGCTCTTGATGTAAGTGCCATCTAGGAAAACTACTTTCCTACATCCTCTAAGAAAACCAACCAAACATCCATTCAAAGCCATAAATAAGCAGTCAAACCTGTTATCCGGCTGTTTTGTTTCCAAATCACATATGCTGCCGGGATTTGAGCGTCTAACAGCATCCACATACTAATGGAGTCGGTTATAAGACCCAACATCAGAACCGTGGATTTCGTACAATGCTATCTCCTTCCCCATCTACGCAGTATGGTATGGAATTTCCACATTGTGCTCTTTCAGGATGTAAGAGACTGTATCTTTCGCTCTGAATTTATGATTGGCCATGATATAGGCTTCATTACACCGGCAACCCAATTTGAATCGGCATTGGGGTGTGACATTTTATGTGTAACTGTTTCCAAACCACAAACATGGTCAGGAATGAGATTTCTTATGGCAAACTCACCATCTCTCCTGCAATAAGAGGCATATAACCTCCAGTTGCAGTTCTCATCCGGGCAAGCAGCTATAATCTTATCGGTATCATTCTTCAAGTATTTAACCTTTCTATTCACAACAATATGATAATTTTTTAAATGAACCTTGCAGTCATTAGCATCCTTAAAGGCCTGGCCAACCCCACGGATGCAACGACTCCTGGATTCATGGTTGTTGGTAGAGTTAACGACTAGGGCTTGACTTGTAGATGTCATTCCTTGGTCATCCCTTTTCAAATAAACCACAAACCGAATGAATAACGCATCAAACAATTACATAAAACAACCACTAAACAGAGCAATTAAAATATAGGCACTACCTTCTCTGCGATGAACTCGAAGGGGGTTGAATTGCTCTCAGTTTTGCAATGTATTGTTTTGCTATAGCATGCACTGACACCATAATCTCAACATCTTGATCTTTCTTCAAACTAATCCATGGTTCATCCTCCATATGGGCAGCCTTGTACTGCACCACATATGCATCAGAATCGAACTCGGGCCAATGGTTCTCAATCTCCGAAAAAACTTTTGCAAGAGTATCGCTCTCCCGAAGTTGAAAGACATGATGTTCGCCTTCGAAAAAAACACTACACCACATCGAACCAGACACAAAGCCAACGGAATCCATCTTTGGTAGCGTGGGTTTTCTAGATTTCGGTTCAAACAAATTGAGTCCTCTTCAGATAGCGAATAAAAAAAGCAAGAGAAACAATGGGACGGCGACCACGATGACGGCGACGGCGGAGGTAGAGGCAGAGGTAGGGCAACTGTTGGCGGGAAGGGAAAGAGGGGGTGTGATGAACTGTGTTGTTGGCTAATATTATGCAGTAAGATTTGGGGGCAAATTGGTCTTTTTAGGTGATCGGGGGGGTTTACAAAAAAATATGTTGTGTATTGGTGATTAAGAATAAAGATTTTTCAAACTAGGGGGTTTTGAAAAATTTTTGGGCATATTTGGTCTTCTTTAATAATTTGGTCCTATAATTTCACCAAATTAAAAATTGAATGATGAGATTTTCAAAAGCCCAAAATTATGTCCACAAATTGCAAATTGGATCATTTAGCATGATGAATTGAACAATTTTCCCAAAATAGTGTGAACTTCCCCTTATACTCTCCAAAGAGCAACTCTTCTCAAAATCTCATTCAAAAGGTGCTGAGTTGGAATCCCATTCGAACTAAGGATTCTTGCGGTTCCGGAGGTTCCAGCTACAGGAGAACCAGGAACGGAGAGCTTTCCCCCCCTTTCCGCCTGACTCTTTGGTCTTAGGAACGCTGGTTTTAAGAATGAGTGATTGCCCTTCTCCGACCCTTACTGCCCAACCTGAGAACGGACAGCTAATGAGTTCCACTTATTGAACAGGGTTCTATGGTCGGTCCGTGACCCCTGGATGCCGAAGGCGCCCTTGGGGTGATCGTGTTGTGGGGTAGTCGTCAGAAATGGTGGATGGGCAGAACCAATCGTTCATTCTCTAATGAATCTTTCCGTTCGAATACTCTATCCGAGAGTTATCAGTATTTATCAACTCTGTTCCTATCGAACGGAACGCGATTTGATCAACTGATAAAGACATTGTTAAGAAAAAGATGGATTTTCCCGGATGAAATGGACATTTTTTTGAACGATTTCCCATTCTTTAAGCCGGAAAGGTAGAAAGAGGGATTAAGTGGAACAGAATTGACTGGGTGGTAGAGTGGTGGAAAGGCTTCTTTCTTCCATATTTTGTTTCCTTAGCTCCATGGAACAATATGTTACTGCTGAAACACGGAAGAATTGAAATCTTAGATCAAAACACTATGTATGGATGGTATGAACTGCCCAAACAAGAATTCTTGAACAGCGAACAACCCGTTCAGATATTCACGACCAAGAAGTATTGGATTCTCTTTCGGATCGGCCCTGACAATTTCATACTAAATAGCTTCAGGCCGTACAATAAAGTAAACAAGTGTATTGAAAAGAAAAAAAAAAAAAAAAAAAAAAAAGTAAACAAGTGTATTGGGGTATTTAATAAATTTTTTACATGGTTAGATATAATCTAATTGGATAACAAAACAAAAAAGTAAACAATTTCTTACTATTTAATGATATCTGAAAATTTTACCAAAAAGATTAAATTGCGCCATTTGTTTCGTAGAAGAGAGAGAGAGTCATGTCCTAAAAACTCTAAATTTTATAAGCAATTTCAAGCCAGAAATTAAAATTTTGAGCGTGATTTGAAGACATTTGTTGCTGAAATTCTTCGCAAAATAACCCTGGACCACATTACATGGTCGATCTCGTCATTTCCAGGACAATTTTTAAGTGATTAGGTTTGTTCATCATCATTCAAACTTTTTGCTAAAAAATGTCCATTCTTGGCTTTTTGTTACATTATAGATTATACTGAAAAACGAATTTCAATCAAAAAACTTAGGACTTCTTTTCGTAGCTTTCCCAACTATTTCTCTTTATCATCTAAATTTTATTTTTGTAATTTGTCATCTAAATTAATTTTTTCCGTTTACAAATAACCATCTGTCGTCACATTCCGGATGGTGTTACCAATAAAATACCGCCATATTTCTATTTTTTTTTTTCAATTTTAACTTTAAATGCATGCATTTTCGATTACCACCAAAAATTTACAACAAATTGAATTATTTGCAATTTTTTATCAATTAATTTAAAAAAAAAAAAATTCATCAAGAATGAAGAAATATTTAAGAAGTTATTACAAAAATAAAAAATAAAGCATTATGTAGCTTAAATCATCTAAATTTTTTTAATTATAATTTTTTCTTTTTTCAAGAAAAGGAATTCTGAAGAGGATCCACCTCGGTAAAAACTGGATTAAAAAAAAAAAAATAGCAAGTTCAACTTAGAGTCTATAAAATAATAAAAAGGAAGTACTATTTTCATACAATAAATTACTTAGGATAAAGGGTCTCTTAAGAATTTTAAGAGTTTCACTAATATCTTTTAAAAATAATATCTTTCAAAAATGATGTTTTTTCCATATTTTTATTAAGGGTTGTTGAGGGTCTAAAAAGACTTTTTTTTTTTGTTGATTGTCTCTAGAGTTTTCTGTTTGATTGTTCATATTGATTAATCACACATTTCTTTATATTAACGGACTGCTCCAACTCATTTCTTCAACTGACTTAATTTTTGATTGAGGCTTTTTCGAATTTATCCCTGCGGAGCTCTGAAAATATTCCTAAATGAATGTGCTTGTTTTTTTGCTGACTCTGATTTATTTCGGTTCTGTTCTTCGTCTGGTTCACCAAGAGTGCGTGATCGATTATCTGGTCAATAATCGAGTCCAAGTTGCTGCCTAATGCAACGGTGTGATTGTATTGTACTGTGGGTATTGGATTGGGCCTCGGAGAAATTATTTTGAATTGAAGGGATTTTTATTGGACTATTGCATCAATTTTTTGTAGCCCATAACGGACTTATTTTGTAAATGGGCTGCTTCTCAGCGAGTTTATTAAACGGCAAATTAATAAACACTCTCTAGTATGGTTGAAGACTTTTGCTAAACCCCCCAATTCAATAAATAGATATATTTCATCCCTATTATCCTTTCCATTTTTTGTAAACCCCCCAAATCTGGTAAAAGTACCAATACCATAATACCCTTAATAAATTGAAGAAGAACATATTCTTCCCGCGTCTGATCTTTCCGGCTACCCTATTCCGGCAACCAATTTCCGGCGAGTCTTTCCGAATGGCCTTTCCGGCGACTGTTTTTCGAAACGGGTTTCCGGCAACTCTGTTTCGAAACGCTATTTTATAATTTCTGGAATTATTTTCTTTAACTAGACAAACAGACCTTTCAATAACTAATAAAATGAATATTTACACTACAAACTTAATAGATTATTATGCATTCCTGATGAGACACTTGAATTAAATGAAAAGCTGCCTGCACGCTTTCCCGAAATTTGGACTGGCCAATCAACTTTACAATGCGACGAAGGGTGCGACGGTTGGTTTACGGTCCAATCACCTTTATTAGTATCTTCAATCTTCCCCTGTACGCAGACATCTGCAAAATTTTCATCCCCAAACATTCACCTGCAAGAAGCCCTGCTTCTCTTTCTCTCCCAGATCTCAATCCTTGACAAACAAAGTCATGAATCCCCCTCCAAGACCTATTCTGGCATGGGTGGAAGCGTACATGGTTGAACGTCTTTGGATATATGCCGGAGACAACGAAATCGATCGGCTAGAAGTTTTCAACACAGTGCTGTTTAAGGTGGCGCGTGATTTGACTCAGCGATTCAAAACAAGATTCTGGGCCCGAGATGTTGTAGCAGCGGTGAAAGAACTGCGGATAAAATTTTACGAATTCCGTAGATTATTGGCGTGTCCTAGAGTTAAAATGGGTGCTAATCGTATTCACGCCGAAATTGAGACCCTAGTATATTTTGAAGTGAATACCATTGAGGTAAGTCAAATTCATCCGTGTCCCCTTTTTTTTTTTTTGGAATTGTTCATTATTCAATGTTTAATTTTACATAGGTTATTCGTCGGGATTCCAACGCCAGGGCATTTGAATGCCGTTATTACGACGACCTTAGGTATATCTTCAAAGTGCGGCGGGCACACCTTTTGGAGGGCGAAGAGGAGCACCTCCACGCATACTACATTGACGATAGGGACTCGGACCCCGAGTCCTTTGACAGCAGATTACCCAGGCTATGAACACTCTGAGGAGAGTGTTAATTCTAACATCCTTCAGGAAGATCAGGATGAGGTTAATCAGTTTCCTCCCCCATGATATAGACAACGCTTCTCCAAAATTTGTTGTTTGTAGATTGTTTGTAATAGTTTAAATGTTAATGTTAGTTGATTGTAGTGTATATTTTTGGTTCTGTAATGAAATGTTTGTGGACAGTTATATATGAAAACAAAGAAACTGATAAACCATATGAAATATATGACAGTTATATATATGAAGACAGATAAACTGATGAAATATATAGAACCAAAAGTGCAGATTGTTGAGTATTGGTGTGGTCATCCGTAATTAAAAGAAGACTCTGTCAGGTGAAACGTTAGAAATGCGTAACTAAAAGAATGCTTTGTCCAGTGAAACGTTAAGAATGCGTGATCAAAAGAAGACTTTGTCCAGTGAAACATTAGAAATGCGTAATTAAAAGAATGCTTTGTCCAGTGAAACCTTAAGAATGCGTGATTAAAAGAAGACTTTGTCCAGTGAAACGTTAGAAATGCGTGATTAAAAGAAGACTTTGTCCAGTGACACGTTAAGAATGTGTGATTAAAAGAAGACTTTGTCCAGTAAAACTTTAGAAATGCGTGATTAAAAGAAGACTTTGTCCAGTGAAACGTTAGAAATGCGTGATTAAAAGAATGCTTTATCCAGTGAAACGTTAGAAATACGTAATTAAACGAATGCTTTGTCCAGTGAAACGTTAGAAATGTGTGATTAAAAGAAGACTTTGTCCAGTGAAACATTAGAAATGCGTAATTAAAAGAATGTTTTGTCCAGTGAAACGTTAAGAATGCGTGATTCAAAGAAGACTTTGTCCAGTGAAAAGTTAGAAATGGGTGATTAAAAGAATGCTTTATCCAGTGAAACGTTAGAAATGCGTGATTAAAAGAAGACTTTGTCCAGTGAAACGTTAAATATCCGTGATTAAAAGAAGACTTTGTCCAGTGAAACGTTAGAAATGCGTGATTAAAAGAAGACTTTATCCAGTGAAATGTTAGAAATGCGTGATTAAACGAATGCTTTGTCCAGTGAAACATTAGAAATGCGTGATTAAAAGAAAACTTTGTCCTGTGAAACGTTAAGAATGCGTGATTAAAAGAAGACTTTGTCCAGTGAAACGTTAGAAGTTCGTAATTAAAAGAAAGCTTTGTCCAGTGAAACGTTAAGAATGCGTGATTAAAAGAAGACTTTGTCCAGTGAAACATTAGAAATGCGTAAATAAAAGAATGCTTTGTCTAGTGAAACGTTAAGAATGCGTGATTCAAAGAAGACTTTGTCCAGTGAAACATTAGAAATGCGTAATTAAAAGAATGCTTTGTCCAGTGAAACGTTAAGAATGCGTGATTAAAAGAATGCTTTGTCCAGTGAAACATTAGAAATGCGTAATTAAAAGAATGCTTTGTCCAGTGAAACGTTACAAATGCGTGATGAAAAGAAGACTTTGTCCAGTGACACGTTAAGAATGCGTGATTAAAAGAAGACTTTGTCCAGTGAAACGTTAGAAATGCGTGATTAAAAGAAGACTTTGTGCGTGAAAAGAATGCTTTGTCCAGTGAAACGTTTGAAATGCGTACTTAAAAGAATGCTTTGTCCAGTGAAACGTTAGAAATGCGTGATTAAAAGAAAACTTTGTCCTGTGAAACATTAGAAATGCGTAAGTAAAAGAATGTTTTGTCCAGTGAAACGTTAAGAATGCGTGATTCAAAGAAGACTTTGTCCAGTGAAACGTTAGAAATGGGTGATTAAAACAATGCTTTGTCCAGTGAAACGTTAGAAATACGTGATTAAAAGAAGACTTTGTCCAGTGAAACGTTAGAAATGCGTGATTAAAAGAAGACTTTATCCAGTGAAAAGTTAGAAATGCGTGATTAAAAGAATGCTTTGTCCAGTGAAACGTTAGAAATGCGTGATTAAAAGAAGACTTTGTCCAGTGAAACGTTAAGAATGCGTGATTAAAAGAAGACTTTGTCCAGTGTCCAGTGAAACGTTAAGAATGCGTGATTAAAAAAAGACTTTGTCTAGTGAAACATTAGAAATGCGTAATTAAAAGAATGCTTTGTCTAGTGAAACGTTAAGAATGCGTGATTCAAAGAAGACTTTGTCCAGTGAAATATTAGAAATGCGTAATTAAAAGAAAGCTTTGTCCAGTGAAACATTAGAAAAGATTTATTGATATCATGAACACAACATTACAATAGAGTGAATCAGGATTTATTGAATCATGAACACAACATTACAATAGAGTTAAACGTTAAGATTTATTGAATCATGACCACAACATTACAATAGAGAGAATCAAGGTTTATTGAATCATGACCACAACATTACAATAGAGAGAATTTTTTGAATCATGACCACAACATTACAATAGAGAGAATCAAGATTTATTGAATCATGACCTTCTTTTAATCACGCATTTCTAACGTTTCACTGGACAAAGCATTCTTTTAATCACGCATTGCTAAAAGAAGACTTTGTCCAGTGAAACATTAGAAATGCGTAATTAAAAGAATGCTTTGTCCAGTGAAGCGTTAAAAATGCGTGATTCAAAGAAGACTTTGTCCAGTGAAACATTAGAAATGCGTAATTAAAAGAATGCTTTGTCCAGTGAAACATTAGAAAAGATTTATTGAATCATGAACACAACATTACAATAGAGTGAATCAAGATTTATTGAATCATGAACACAACATTACAATAGAGTTAAACATTAAGATTTATTGAATCACAAAGCATTCTTTTAATCACGCATTTCTAACGTTTCACTGGACAAAGTCTTATTTTAATCACACATTTCTAACGTTTCACTGGACAAAGCATTCTTTTAATCACGCATTTCTAACGTTTCACTGGACAAAGTTTTCTTTTAATCACGCATTCTTAACGTTTCACTTGACAAAACATTCTTTTAATCACGCATTTCTAACGTTTCACTAGACAAAGTCTTCTTTTAATCACGCATTTTTAACGTTTCACTGGTCAAAGCATTCTTTTAATCACGCATTGCTAACGTTTCACTGGACAAAACATTCTTTTAATCACGCATTTCTAATGTTTCACTGGACAAAGACAAAGTCTTCTTTTAATCACGCATTCTTAACGTTTCACTGGACAAAGTATTCTTTTAATCACGCATTTCTAACGTTCCACAGGACAAAGTATTCTTTTAATCACGCATTTCTAACGTTCCACTGGACAAAGTCTTCTTTTAATCACGCATTCTTAACGTTTAACCGGACAAAGTCTTCTTTTAATCACGTATTTCTAACGTTCCACTGGACAAAGCATTCTTAACTTTCCATTAGATCAAATTGAGAAAACAACATCAAGCCATTTATCGACGTAGTTTCAAACAAATAGAAACAATCATAAAAGGGTGTATACGATTAAAACAACAAATAAAATTCCTTAAAAAAGAGTGAATAAAATCAATCCTCAACTCCAGCACACACAGTGGATCTGATCAATCCTCAACCTCAGAAAGAACAGTGGCCAAGCATGAACCATCATCGTAGGGTTTATATCTTCTCTTCCTGACACAGAATGAGATTACTGACCAGAAATTAATAAATATAGTGTTAATACAGAAACGAATAAATTAGAAATCCCATACCTTCTCTTCGATGCTTGCTTCCCACCTAAATAGGCAGGAGGCCGAATCGCCCTCATCTCAACAATGTTGAGTTTGGCAAGTTCATGCAATTGGATCATAGTCAGAATCTGCCCATCGCGTCGCAAACTAACCCACAAACCTTTTTTATGGGGTGCGCGGTATTGTACTAGGTAAGCATCAGAGTTGAAGTCTGAACACTCTTCACCAATTTGCGCGTGAATCTCTTCCACTGACGCACTCCGCGGAATTGAAAATACCGTAATTTTGCCATTAAACCAACAACTTCCTAGGATTTGCTTGTCTTGAGCTTCGTCACCGGCCAACGCCATCTTCAGTATACTAATTTGAAGTATCAGTTTGTAGAGGATCAACAATTCGAGTAGATACAAAGTATCAGCAATTCAATTCGATACAAATTATCAGTGAATTATACTGTCTATTTCACATAATTAACATTCAATTAACGCCAGGAATACATTCAATTAACATTCACACACTGAGAATACCTTATAGCAGTACAGGAACTAGGGCACGATAACTAAATCGACTCCCGTTGCCGTTGTCTTCGTTGCCATTGCCGCCGCCTACCTTTATCCTGTTGTCGTCGCGGTTAGATCTCGTTGCCGACGAAGTGGAAATATGGTTGCAGATTATGAGATGAATCTTTCCTAAAATGGGAATCCATTTTTTCGGCGAGGGGAAAAAAAGGCAAAAAAAAAAAAAAACAAGAAAAAGTGGGGGAAAAACAGACTTTTCAGGGTCATGGGGGGTTTAGAAAAAATAACTTGTGTATTGGTAACCTAAAACATACATTTTCCAAACTAGGGGGTTTAAGATAACTTTTGAGGATATTTGGTCCTTTTAAATAACTCCCCCTTTATTAAACTACGAATCAAATTATATATTGTAGTAAATAGAGATAGAGAGAAAAAAACTAAGGGAGAATTACATCCAACTACCCTTAGTTTAGGCCTAATTATAACTCGATCCCTACTCTTTTAAATATTACATTGTAGTCCCTATGCCTTGTTAATTTGTTAATTTTTGTATACTTTTAGGGACGATTTTGCATTTTTGGTCATACATTATATGTAACACTCACAAAACCTTCAGGGACATAAGTGTACTTTTACAAAATTCATTAATGCACCTCACACAAAACAAGAAATATAGGGACTACAATGTAATGTTTAAAAGAATAGGGATCGGGTTGTAATTAGGCCTAAACTGAGGGTAGTTGGATGTAATTCTCCCAAAAACTAATCCAACTGCAAATTATAATTTTGGTCCCATAGGATCAGATTTTTGTGATTTTAGTCCCATATCTTTGAAATTAGACATATTTAGTCTCATTATTTTAAAAAAGTTATAATTCTGGTCTCATCTGTTAAATAATCGATGGAAAATATATTTTTTTGCCGTTAAGTGCAATTTGGGGGCAAAATTATTGTCCATTAGATTGTTTTTTGTGGGAGTTTGCTTATTAATACCTCATTTCAGCACTATATTATCTTAATGAGAGTGATTCAGATGAATGCTTCAACGTTGATTCATGATGCTAAAATGGGGTATTAATAAGCAAACCCTCGCAAAAAACAACCTAATGAATAGTAACTTTTCCCCTCAAATTGCATTTAATGGAAAAAATGCATTTTCGTCAATTATTTGACGGACGGGACAAAAATCGCAATTTTTTGAAAATAATGAAACTAAATGTGTCTAATTTCAAAGACATGAGACTAAAATTACAAAAGACCTAATCATATGAGATCAAAAATATAATTTGGTCAAATTTTTTTATAAAATGATGATTCAATATCATAATAGAAGTTTGTTTTGAGATAACATATGGATCTAATTGGTCGACATTTGCTAGCTGATGTGGTTGTTGAACATGGTTTGCAGGAACGGCTCCGGAATGGGCGGAACGGAACTGGAACGGCAGTCTCCATTCCGCTGTTCCGGTATGGAACGGATATCGAACTGGAACGGCGATTTCTTGCTATAGAACGACGTTCCGTGGCGTTAAAGCGGAAGAACGGAATGGAACGGCCAAAAAAGAGAAAAAATGTCTTTTGCTGACCCGTGACCTGTGTAATGCTGAAAATGTGACCTGTGTAATGCTGAAAATGTGACCTGTGTAATGCTGAAAATGTGTATTATTGTTGTGTGTACTATATTTCCTTTTGTAAGTGGATATGACATAAGATTCTCAGCATTATTGATTGCTCACAATTTTACCTCTCACTTTCTCTACGCCTCCATCTTTCTTCATTTGATGAGCGAGAAAAAAAAATCCCAGATCACTGTCTCTACGCCTTCATCCTTCTTTTGAGCGAGAAAGAAATTCCAAATCACTCTGTCTCTACGTCTTCATCTGTCTTCTTTTGAGCGAGAAAGAACTCTGTCTCTACGTCTTCATCCGCCTTCTTTTGAGGGAGAAAGAAATCCATTGGCGAGAGAAAAAAGAAGTCTCAACTCCCATCCAGATCTGCAAGAGAGAAGAAGTTCATTGGGCGAGATAAGGAAGAAGTTCCAAGAAAGAAGAAATGGCGTGAAAAATCTTTCAGATTTGCTAGGGTGAAAATTCTGAGCAGATAAGAAGAAGAACTTGGTCCCCTTCTCTTCCACATTCATCCGTTTATTTAAAAGTTCAAGTGAGTATGTATCTTTTCTATTTTAAATATATTTTTATTTTGTTTTTGAATGCAAATTCTTTTATTTATTACTTGTAGTTTAATTTGCCGACATACTCCTTTTTTTTTTTTAACTGAAATTATTAAATTATAAATTTATTTTGTTAATAATTTAGAGTCCATACTAAATTGGAAATAAAATTAGTCGATGTTTATTTGAACAAAACCCACAAAACCCAAAAGACGTTCACCAAATTCTACCATTTAATTTTACTTTGATTACATGTCTTTTCCTAATTCTAGCATATAATTCTATTTATTTTTTTTATATTAGTTAACGATGTTGCGTACATGATATTGTTAATAGTTAGACGTCTCCGAAACGTGATATCGGTTGGGAATTTTGTGAACCTATCGGTGAAGGTCGTAAGAATGTAAAATGTAAATTTTGCAATAAAGTTATTACCGGAGGAATCACAAGATTGAAACAACATATTGCACGTGTGAGTGGGAATGTGGAAACTTGCACAAAGGCGCCAGATGAAATTCGAAAAATGTTAAAAAAGAACATTCAAGATTCGAAAATCGAGAGAGAAATTATGAAACGACAAAAGGAAGTGGCACTAAATGCTATTCGGGATGAAACATATAATGCAGTTGATAGCAATTGTGAAAACGATTATAATGAAGATGATTTGCAAGCATTAGAAGCGAAACAATTGCGTAATGTAATGCGTGAAAGTCGTCAAATGGCTTTTACAGAGGAGATGAGTAGACAATATGGAGCAGGTATGATAAAATCTTAAGTTTAATTGAACAAACATTTTTACTAATATCCTAATTATTATTATACGTATATTCGTAGGGAATCCTGGTGCTAGTACATCCAAGACAGGAGTGAAAAGGGAAATTTCACACAGTCAATCTTCAAGAGGTTTTGACTCGTACATGAGGGCACCTAAACAAAAAAGCATCAAACATTGGTTTGCTCCACAAAAAATAAAATCAGTCGGTAAAGCGGTTGCAAAATTCTTCTTTTTCAATGCGATTCCGTTCAATGCAGCTGATAGCGGGCCTTATTACCAAGGTATGATTGATATTATTGCTGAAGCTGGGCCGGGAATTAAAGGTACTTCGGGACGTCAAATTGGTGGGATGTATTTGGATGAGGAAGTTGATGAAATTGATATTTTCCTGACTACACTAAAGGCAAAAGCTAAAGAGTATGGTTGTACAGTTATGTGCGATGGTTAGAGCAGTCGTAATAAACATCCCATAATTAATTTCATGGTATATTGTAACCGCCAAATGCTTTTTATTGATTCATTTGACTGCACAAATTTAAAGAAAACGGCTGATCTTATGGTGGACTTAATGAATAAAATTATTGATGCAATAGAAGAAGAGAATGTGGTTCAGGTGGTTATAGATAGTGAAAGTGCAATGAAATCAGCTGGACATACGCTTATGTTGGAAAGACCACATTTATTTTGGTCGCCGTGTGCTGGACATTGCATCGATTTAATGCTAGAAGACATGGGCGAAATGAAAAAGATAAAAAAAGTGATGACAAAGGCAAAACAAATCACTTCGTTCATTTACAACAGTGAAAAACTTGTGAACCTAATGAAAATATATACAAATGACAGAGAATTGTTGAGACCAGGTATCACCAGATTTGCAACAGAGTTCATCGCCATAGAAAGTTTAATTCGACATCAATCGGATTTGAAAAAAATGTGCACAAGTCAGGAATGGGAAAATTATAACGTGAGAAGACGTAAAGATGCTGAAAAAGTTTACACAATAATTATGGACATACAATTTTGGAAAAAGGCGAAGGAAGTGCAATGTGTAATGGAACCACTTGTTAAAGTTCTAAAATTGGTAGATCAAGATAAAAAGCCAACACTGGCTAACATTTATGAAGCAATGGACAGAGCAAAGTTGGCAATAAAGGAGACAGTTAAGGACTGGCAGTTGTATTGGGAGGTCATCGACGAACGGTGGTATAGACAACTACATCAACATTTGCACGCAGCAGGTAAAATTGTATTTTTTTATCAAAAAAATAACTTATTAAATTTTACATTATTATAATTTGTATAAATGTTTTTCAGTGTATTTTCTTAATCCGGTACTTCAATACTCGGGAACTTGTGCACACACGGATGAAGTAAGGCAAGGGTTAAAGGCGGTGATCAAAAGGTTAGAACCAAATCTGGAAGCACAAAGTCATGCATTTAATGAGGTATTATTATTAGTATTATCATCATCATCATCATCATCACCATCATCATAATCTGAATGGAATATTTTATTTTTTAGCTTAAGACTTTTAGGGACAAAGCGGGAGAATTCGGGACTCCACTTGCCAAAAGAGCAATAAATACCATGTTGCCATCTAAGTGGTGGATGAATTTTGGAGAGGAAACTCCCCATTTGAGGAAAATTGCAATTAAAGTCCTGAGTCAGACATGTTCATCAACTGGCTGTGAACGAAATTGGAGCACATGGTCTTTAATACACATAAAGATTCGCAACCGATTAGCAATGGAGAAATTAAAAAAGTTAGTGTACTGCCACTACAACATGCGACTCCAGGTATGAAATTTGATGCATAGTAAGAATGATACTGACTACGATCTTCCGATTGATTTAAATCAAATATTCCAAGAGGATGATATTTTGGACGAGTGGACTCGGGAGAATGAAGAGCCTATACTTGATAATGATACAGAGTGGTTGGACAACGAAATTCAAAATATCCAATCAACAGAAGACGATGAGAATCTCACAATCAATGATTGGAGGCGCAAAACAAAGAAATATAGTCAGACATTAAAAAAACAAGAAAAAGGAAAATCCACCCAGACAAGCAGTCAGGCTAATGACAGTGACACAGGAAGTGATGAAGATACTGATGATGGAACTAATGATGGTGGTGATAACCAAGGACCGAATGTTGGTGGTGGTTCCAGTGGAGGACAAAGGAATGCTAATATGGGAGGATCTAGCAATCAAGATAACACTGGGATGTCTTGGGCACGAGGAGATGAGAATTATTATGCAACTCAAGACACAGACCATGGTTATTGTCCCGGAAGAGAAGAGAAGCAACGTTTTTTGGCGGATCTATCAAGTGGTAATGATTATTCATATCCAACCGGTTCATTTAGAAGATCATACCAAAATGTTGATGAGCAAATGCATTTGATGGTGCACTTTGCACGTGCGCATCGTCGCTAGGAGCTTGGAGCCTCGCCTCCGAGCCCAAAGCCTTACTTTTTGTGCCAGAGCCGGCCTAGTCCAGTTCAAACTTTTGAACCAATGTCCAGATACATCCAACCAATCCGTTGGTATCTGTAACAGTTAAGTAGTGGGCATTCATTGGGATTGAATTTCAGGTCATTACACCTGAAATTAATCCATTCAAATCCCCAATTTCAGTTTTATTTAGCCAACACCTGAGAGCTACATATAGCTCCTTCCCTCACCTGAAATATACAGTATTACTCACCTGAATTTCTGGCAAATTGCTAATTGTCTGAAATTCCCCAGCTTAATATACATCCTAAAAGTAAATCGTCTGCAACCTTTTAGCAAAACTCAGAGAGTTAGGGCAATTAACACTTAAAGGACAGGGACTACCTGTGTCATTCTGATCCCATTCCTCCTATTTTCTCAACAATCTTTAAGTGTTAATTCAAAAATGGAATCAGAATCCTTCCGCATCACGAACCAGTAGAAGTTAGATCGGTTCGATGGAAACAACTTCAGCTGCTGGCAAGACAAAATGAAGTTCCTGCTTACCGTCTTGAAGTTGGCCTATGTTCTGGATCCCAGCCTGCCACCAATTCGAGAAGATCCTCCTGCTCCCCAGCAGCCTGTTGATTTGGATCCACCAGCCACTGCAGCAGGTGTTATTCCTCCTGCTAATCCCACTACAGCAGGTGGTGCTCCTCCTGCCAATACTGCAACAGTAGGTCCCTCCAGGAATACCTTGCAGATCCATCAGGAGATCGTGGAAACCCTTCAGCAACAAAGAAGAAAGAGAGTAGAAGATGAACAGTTGGCTCGTGGATACATTTTGAATACATTGTCCGACAGACTGTACGATCTCTACACAAACGTGCAGTCACCTAGAGAACTGTGGGAGGCCTTAGAGTACAAATACAAGGCTGAGGAAGAAGGTACAAACAAATATTTGGTTTCTAAATATTTGGATTTTAAAATGGTTGGCAACAAACCAATTCTGGAGCAAGTGCATGAACTCCAGGTTATTGTTAACAAACTATGGATGGTTAAAACTGTTCTTCCAGAAACCTTCCAGGTAGGAGCTATAATTTCAAAGCTTCCTCCTGCCTGGAAAGATTATGCAAAGAGATTGATGCATAAGTCTGAGGATTTGTCATTGGAACAAATTCAAAAACATCTGCGTATTGAAGAGGAGACTCGAAAACGCGATGGAAAGAATTTGGTTCAAGGACAATCCAGCGTGAATTATGTTGAGGCTAGAAGTTCTAAAAAGAAGCCTTTCGGGGTTAAAAAGAATCAAGGACAATTTAAGAAATCCGGGCAGAAATCTAAACCTGTTCATGTTGCTAACAAAAGAAAAGGCAAGTGTCATGTTTGTGGAGAAACATGACATTATGCGAGAGAATGCCCACAATGGAAGAGTGGATCCGGAGTTGAAAACATGGTTGAGGAGAACCTAGTTGCCATGGTGACTAATCTTAGCCTTGATGTGGCTATGATTTCTGAAATCAACATGGCAAGTGAACTTTCTGGCTGGTGGTTAGATTCTGGAGTAACGGTTCACATTTGTAACGATCGAAGGCTTTTCAAGACCTTTGAAGAAGTTGTTGGGCAAGAGGTTCAGATGGGTAATAGCTCCAAAGCCGGTGTTGGAGGCAAATGATCTGTCGAGCTCAACTTTACCTCCGGGAAGAAATTAACCTTGATTAATGTCTTGTTTGTACCAGATGTTAGGAAAAGCTTAATTTCTGTTGATTTGTTAGATAATAAGAGTTTTAAGATTTCTGTTGAGTCTGGCAAAGTCATCATCATGAAAAATGGTGAATTTGTTGGAAAAGGCTATGCTTGTAATGGGATGTATAAGATGTCTATCAATAACATGAATTTTGTTTCTGCTTACATGATTTCTTCAATTTCTTTATGGCATAGTCGATTAGGACATGTTAGTGCAAAGAACTTGAAAAATATGCATACAATGGGATTAATTGATATTGGTAAAAATGAACTTGAAAAATGTGAAATTTGTGCAAAATCAAAAATTGTAAGAAAACCTTTTCCAAGTGTTAAAAGAGAATCACAAATATTAGAGTTAATTCATACGGATATTTGTGAGTTAAATGGGATTTTAACTAGAGATGGAAAAAGGTATTTTATTACTTTTATTGATGATGCTAGCAGATTTTGTTATGTATATGTTTTACGAACTAAGGATGAAGCACTTAGCTCGTTTGTGAAATATAAATCAGAAGTAGAAACCTAACTTAAGAAGAAGATTAAGGTTCTACATTCTGATCGAGGCATGGAATATTGTTTGAATGTTTTTGATACACTTTGCGAAGAAAGTGGTATCATACATCAAACAACTTTCGGTTACACATCCCAGCAGAACGGTGTAGCTGAAAGGAAAAATCGTACCTTACTGGACATGATAAATTGCATGTTGAATCATGCAAACTTACCTCACAACTTATGGGGTGAAGCCCTTCTGTCTGCATGTCATATTCTGAATAGGATGCCTAGTACTGTTGTGAAGACTAGTCCCTATGAAATATGGAAATGCAGAAAACCCAACATAAGCTATTTCAAAGTGTGGGGGTGTATGGCTTACTTTCGGGTTCCTGATCCCAAACGGACCAAGTTAGGAGCTAGAGCTATTAAAAGTGTATTCGTCGGATATGCTCTTAATAGCAAGACTTACAGACTTCTTGACTTGGAGTCTAATGTGATAACTGAGTCCAGGGATGTCGAGTTCTTCGAAAATACATTTTCAAAAGATGTTGAAAATGAATCTGAGCCACCCCAAATTGAGCCTAGAGGTCCTATAAGGCCGGTTGTGGAAAACGATGTTCCTACACAACCAACTAAGCCTAGAAGGGGTACTAGAGCAAGAAAAGAGAAAAGTTTGGACAAAGACTTTATCTCTTCTGATGCTTTATTGTTCTTGGTGGAGGGGGACCAGGATAATAAAGTGGTAAGTGAAATACCGTTTGTATTTACACTTGAGACGGATCCTAAAACTTTTGCAGAAGTTATGGCTTCTCGAGATACTTCCTTTTGGAAGGAAGCTGTAAACGAGGAAATGGATTCGATCTTGGGTAACAATACTTGGGTATTAGCAGACTTACCTCGTGGTTCTAAACCCATTGGGTGCAAGTGGGCATTTAGAAGAAAACGAAACACTGATGGCACTATCTCAGTTTTTAAAGCTAGATTAGTCGCCAAAGGGTTCAGACAAGGAGAAGGGATTGACTACTTTAACACTTATGCACCGGTGGCTCGAGTTGCTTCCATCAGAATTCTTCTTGCTTTAGCCTCACTTTACGATCTGTTTGTTCATCAAATGGATGTAAAGACAACCTTTTTAAATGGAAATCTAAAAGAAGAGATCTATATGGAACAAGCTGAGGATTTTGTAGCACCGGGAACAGAAAATAAAGTGTGTAAGTTAGTCAAATCCCTGTATGGTCTAAAACAAGCACCAAAACAGTGGCACGAAAAGTTTGACACTGCTATCTTGAAGTTCGGATTCAAGTATAACAGTGTTGATAGGTGCATTTACTCCAAAAGTACGGCTGACTATATGGTGATAGCTTGTCTATTTGTCGATGATATGTTGATCATCAGGACGAATATGATTGGAGTAAACGAGACTAAAAAGTATCTATCCTCGGTCTTTAAGATGAAAGACTTAGGTGAAGTGGATACTATTTTAGGCAATAAAGTTAAAAAACATAGTGTGGGTTTTTCACTAAACCAATCTCACTATATCGAGAAAGTTCTGACTAAGTTTAAATACCTCAAGGTCAAGGAGGTGAATACTCCGTTTGACAACGGATTGAAACTTAAAGAAAATACTGGTAGAGCTATTACACAGCTTGAGTATGCAAGTGATGTTGGAAGCCTTATGTACGCAATGCATTGCACTAGACCAGATATTTCCTTTGCAGTTTCAAAACTTAGCAGATACACAAGCAGTCCTAATGCTGATCATTGGAAAGCTATTGGTAGGGTACTCGGGTACCTTAAGAGAACCATTAGCTTTGGTTTGTTCTATAACAAATTCCCTAGTGTGTTGGAAGGGTACTCAGACGCGAGTTGGATAACTAGCGTGGGAGATAACAAATCCACAAGTGGGTGGATTTTCACTCTTGCCGGTGGGGCTGTTTCTTAGGCAAGCAAGAAACAGACAATAATCTCTCACTCTACCATGGAATATGAGTTTATAGCTTTAGCACAAGCTGGACAAGAGGCTGATTGGATAAGAAATATGTTGTTAGACATAGATCTTTGGCCAAGTCCAATGCCTCCAATCTCGCTGTATTGTGACAGCGAAGCAATGCTTACAAAAGCGTATAGTGGTACCTATAATGGTAAGTCTAGACACAGTGGTCTTAGACATGCGTTCGTGAGACAATTGATATAAGATGGTATCATAACAATTGTCTATGTGAGGTCAAATAAGAATTTGACTGATCCATTTACTAAACCTCTGACGAGAGACTTAGTAGCTTCAACTACAAGAGATATGGGACTTAAACCACCCGAACCAAAGTGATAGTAACCCTACCTATAATCTAGGTTACCCCTGATTATAGGTTCAAAGGGAAAAACAAGTTATTGTTTGGTTAGAGCTATCAAGTGGTCTCATGTGTAGTAAAAGATAGCTCAGTGAGTTGCAACGTGATAAGGTTGAGCTAAGCTCTTAACAAGATGCTGCACTATTTGCAACTAGTGCTCGAGAAACATTTTGCCTATATGAATTAGAAGTGGAGCCGCTTCTTATAGAGAGTTATGGTTTACTCTCTTAGAGGTTCACGAAACGGGATATGGCGTATGGCTTTATAAGCGCAAAGCAGTGGAGTGCTTGCTGTATGAGAAAGAAAACGTGTGTGTAATAACTCCGATTGCATCATGAAGGAATTGAGGTTCAATCTATGGACATCGTCAACTTCGATGCAGTTTTGAGTTATTTACACTAAGGGAATGTTCAATGTTCGTCACACCTATCTCTAGTCATGTGATCTTTGACAAAATCTTCAGGGACTTGTCTGGCAAAAGAGTAGTTTTCCAAACAAGTAGGGGATTGTTGAATATGCCGTGTATATATATATGATTAATTGTTGGAGATTTAATCAATAATTATGTAAAGGCATATCAAGAGTTGTTTGCAAAATGTGCGTTGGTTATTGTGTCCCATATTGGAAAAATAACACTAAGTAGACAGCTTTATATATTAAAATGTTGTATGTGTTATTAACTTGTGGAGCCCAAGAGAGGATTAATGGGCTCACACGCTATGCGGTGCATCGCACCGGCCGCACATGCGCACGGGCACGGGGCCGGGCATGGGCGAATGTGGCGTTTGATGGCGCACTTTGCACTTCGCACGTACGCATCGTGCCTCGCCTCCGAGCCCAGAGCCTTACTTTTTGTGCCAGAGCCGGCCTAGTCCAGTCCAAAAGTTCAAACTTTTGAACCAATATCCAGATACATCCAATCAATCCGTTGGTATCTGTAACAACTGAGTAGTGGGCATTCATTGGGATTGAATTTCAGGTCATTACACCAGAAATTAATCCATTCAAATCCCCAATTTCAGTTTTATTTGGCCAACACCTGAGAGCTACATATAGCTCCTTCCCTTACCTGAAATATACAGTATTACTCACCTGAATTTCTGGCAAATTGCTAATTGTCTGAAATTCCCCAGCTTGACATACATCCTAAAAGTAAATCGCCGGTAACCTTTTAGCAAAACTCAGAGAGTTAGGGGCGATTAACACTTAAAGGACAGGGACTACCCGTGTCATTCTGATCACATTCCTCTCATTTTCTCAATAAGAAAATTTAAATTAAAGCTAATAATTAATAAGAACATATGTGTATTCAATATATGCAATATTTCCAAAAGACACGACCTTTCGAATTAGTAGTTATGATGAATAGTTATCACTTTATTCGAAAAGGAGTGTTGTAACATTGCATTATTTCGGTAATAACTGAAAAGGTGTCTTATTAATTATGTGTTGGAAAATACGAATCAGAAAGCAGCGGAATTTAAAAATTTTTCCAACAAAAGGATCTTGGACTCGCAATCGTGTATCCAAATTCGTAGAGTTAAGAAAGTTACTTTTCTTTTATTCTTTCTTGAAGCGTTTCAAGCCACCCAAGAGCGCTCTTCTCGCGGCTTGATCCCCTCTCCTTGGTAAAGCTCGAATCTTCAAACTTCTAACTTGAAGTCTCTAGAGATAGTCCACCAACTTGATTACAATCTAACTAGTAAGGATGCTAGTTCTCTAGTTAGTGTTTAGGCTTAACCTAGGGTTTCTTTTATCTTGGAGAAAGGATGGTGTTCAACACATGAACCAAAAGAATTGCCAATTAGCTCTAAGGGGAGCTTGAGCTCCCCTATATATAGGAGAGGGAGAGGGACGCCGAACCTAGTCCTTATGGGGCAAGGATTTGGTCCCTCTCTCCTATTACTTGATCATCAAGTAATTTCCAACGTTGACTTTGAATTCAAATTCAAATCAACTTTTAAGAGAGCTAAAATATCCAAACTATTTTTGGATAATTTTATACTTTATTTATTTAAAATAAATAACGTATTTTATCTAATTAATTAATTCACAATTAATTAACTAGATTATTTTTCTCCAAAATAAGACTTTCTTTTTAATTCAAAATTAAACCAAAGTCTATTAAATAATTAACACATTTAATTATTTAATATATATATATATTCACACGTATGGGACACGTGTCACTCACGTGACCCACACGTGTGGAACCCTCTTGGCCCGATTAACTCGTTTAATCATTTTAAAGCCTCAACTCATGTAAACAAGTTGTTGTGTGTGACCCTCTAGGTTCTCGATTCAATTAGCAGTGTCCCTAATTAATTAATTCACTAATTAATTAATCAGTCCACAGATTAAACGACCATAGTCTAGCAACAGGTGTTTAACCCCTGGCTGAATTGGAATGTTCGGATTCGACAGAACCTTTAAGTCATTGATTCATGTGAGATACAATCCTCCTACTTACTATCTCTCAACCAAGATCTAGGGTAAGGGAATAATCAGAACCCTAATAATCTGGTCTTAAAGCTAAGTGCATTTCATATCCATTTGATCTCAATCCAAGAAACCCTTTTCTTGATGTCTTAATCTACTGCCTTGGCCAAGGACTCCATATGGCATATGAATGACTTACACAATAAGAGATCACCTTGCAAATGCAAGTGTAGGTCCTTTCTTGATTCTCATTCACTTTCATGAATCACTTGTGCAGCCCCAGCATAAGCCTTGAATCAGTTGTCTAAGGCGACACCCTTTAAAGCTTATACCTAAGACTACAGAGTTAACTCATAAAGTGACAAGGAACCTCAAGTCTAAGGATCAGTTAATCACATCAATGACTCGTGAGATATTTCCTAATCTGGAAGTTTTTATTTCCTGAAATAGAAACTTCCTTTCCCATTTAGGAATGTTCTCACACGGGGCACCTCAGTGAACTTACTTATTAAAGTAAGCACCCTCATGTATCACGCACGTATCAACTATACACTTTGCACCTCCATGAAACAAGGTGGTCCTTCTTAAGGGCGTGATCCCACAAGCAAGCCTTAGAGGAGTCAGGTCGACACTTCCACTGTCTATAGGACTCATCGGCTTGGAGTATTTTACTAATCATGACTTATGTGATATAGGGCTCGTTCCATGAACCATTTCACCTAAATGGTAGAGTCCTAAAGTCATCAGGATTAGGGGAGTTCTTATACATGCACAGATAAATTAAACGCATACCAAACAAGAGCATATAAAGAAGTGTTGCCTCAATTCGTTATTTCATTCAAAGATTGTCTGTGATTACCATAAGGAAAAGCACAAAGGGGATATACAATCGGCTTTCTAGGGCACTATTCCCAACAATCTCCCACTTGCCCGTCAAAGCCATTCTAAAGCTACTCTAAGTCCCATCTTCTGAAGATGACCTTGGAAAGCTTCTCGACTAAGGGGTTTAGTAAGTGGATCTGCCACGTTCTCTGCTGATGTGACCCTCTCAATTTGCACATCTCCTCTTTTGATAATATCACGGATTAGGTGATACTTCCTCATAATGTGCTTGGTCCGTTGGTGAGATATTGGTTCTCTTGCTTGAGAAACCGCCCCAGTGTTGTCACAAAACACAGTAATGGGGTCTTTCATGCTAGGAACAACATTCAACTCTTGAATGAAGTTTCTAATCCAAACACCTTCCTTAGCTGCATCATTTGCTGCTAAGTATTCGGCCTCAGTGGTCGAATCTGCAGTGGTCGTTTGCTTGGAACTCTTCCAACTCACTGCTCCGCCGTTTAGGCAGAAAATATATCCTGACATCGACTTAAAATCATTTAAGTCAGATGCAAAGCTTGCATCGCAGTATCCTTCGACAGTAAGATCTTTCTGACCTCCGTAAACTAAGAATAAATCTTTAGTACTTTTCAAGTATTTAAGAATATTCTTCACGGCAGCCCAGTGACCATCTCCAGGGTCAAATTGGAAACGACTTGTAACACTAAGTGCATAAGCCACATCCGGTCGAGTACATAACATTGCATACATTATGCTACCTATTGCTGACGCATAAGGTGTATGAGTCATTCTATCCTTCTCAAGGTTAGTCTTAGGACATATCTTCTTTGAAAGACATGTTCCTACACTCATAGGAAGGTTCTTAACCTTTGCTGAATCCATATTGAATCTCTTCAATACTTTGTCAATGTACATCGATTGTGATAGTCCTATTAACCTTCTAGATCTATCTCAATAGATTTTAATTCCAAGGATATAGGACGCATCACCAAGATCTTTCATCTCGAATTGGTTCGATAACCATAACTTAGTAACTTTCATGTCATCCTTCGAATTCCCAATAAGAAGGATGTCATCAACATAAAGTACTAAGAATTGCACTGAGGTCTCCAGTTCCTTTCTATACACACATGATTCATTCGAAATTTGAATGAAGCCAAACGCTTTGACTGATTCATCAAATCGAATGTTCCAATTCCTAGAAGCCTGTTTCAATCCATAGATTGATCTTTGGAGTTTGCAAACCTTTTGCTCACTCCCACTGAATGTGAAACCTATGGGTTGCTCCATATAAATGTCTTTATCAATGTCACCATTGAGAAAGGCAGTTTTCACATCCATTTGCCATATCTCATAGTCATAATACGCAGCAATGGCAAGTATGATCCGAATAGACTTTTGCATTGCAACTGGTGAAAAGGTTTCATCAAAGTCCATGCCGGGTCTTT
Organism: Lantana camara; assembly: GCA_037501455.1. NCBI lineage: Eukaryota > Viridiplantae > Streptophyta > Magnoliopsida > Lamiales > Verbenaceae > Lantana > Lantana camara. The sequence continues at coordinate 90,680,120 of CM074857.1, read as the reverse complement.
GAGTGAATCCTTTTGCAACCAGTCTTGCTTTGTAGGCTGCAATGCTTCCATCAACTCCAAGCTTTCTCTTAAAGATCCATTTGTAACCGATGGGTTTGACCCCATCAGGCAAATCTACTAAGGTCCAAACTTGGTTGGAGTTCATGGAGTCCATTTCGGATTTCATGGCTTCTATCCACTGTTTAGAGTTAGAATCTGAAAGTGCCTCCTCATATGTTAAAGGATCATTATCCTTTTGAGAGATTTCATGGAAGAATCCATACCATCTCTCCGGCTGTCTAGGAGTGCGTTCAGAACGCCTTAGAGGAGGATTTTCATGTGTATCGAAATTCATGATTGGTTGTGGTTGGTCAGAAGGGGACGTTTCTTCAGTGGGTGGCGTGGGCTCACCATGTACTTCCTCTAATTCTATGATTTTGCCTTTCTTTTCTTTAAGGAACGGTTCCTCAAGAAAAGTGGCATTTCTGGAAACAAACACCTTTTGCTCAGATTGATCATAGAAGTAGTATCCTATGGATTCCTTAGGATAACCTACAAAGTAGCATAAGTTAGAACAAGATTCTAACTTATCTCCCACTGTCCTCTTCATGTAAGCAGGACAACCCCAAATTCTTAAGTAAGAATAACTAGGGATTTTACCATGCCACATTTCATAGGGCGTTTTAGGGACTGACTTAGAAGGAACTAGATTCAAAATCTTTGCTGCACTTTCTAGGGCATAACCCCAGAAAGAAGGTGGTAAGTCAGTGAAACTCATCATGGAACGAACCATATCAAGTAGAGTTCGATTCCTTCTTTCAGAAACTCCATTAAGCTGAGGAGTTCCCGGAGGAGTCCACTGAGAGATAATCCCATTATCTTTGAGATGATTAAGGAATTCTTCACTAAGATACTCGTCTCCTCGATCAGATCGAAGTGTTTTGATCTTGTGACCAGTTTGGTTCTCAACCTCCTTTTGAAATTCTAAGAATTTCTCAAAAGCTTCAGATTTAAACTTCATTAAGTATACATAACCATACCGACTAAAGTCATTGGTAAAGGTTATGAAATACTGATGATTGTTTCTAGTGCTTACACTAAGCGGTCCACAAACATTAGAATGGATCAGATCCAAGACCTTAGTGGCACGTTCCACAGTCCATTTAAAAGGAACTCTGGACATCTTTCCTTTGAGACAGGATTTGCAAGAAGTTAACTCTTTGAGATCATTTTCAGAGAATGATCCTAAAGTGTTTATCTTGCTAATTCTGTTCTTGGAAATGTGTCCTAATCTAGCGTGGAGCTGAAACTTTGTCATCTCTCTTACGTTTGGTTTCTCGTTGTATATTCATAATATTGATATTCTGAGTTAGATAAAGTCCATTACTTAGAGTACCGATGTGAACGGAAGAGTTGTTCCGTTTGATAAAGTATTTACCATTCTTAATATAAGTTTCATAACCTTCACAATCTAAAATTGGAACATAAATTATATTACGAATAATGCTCGGTACATAAAGGACTTTATTTAAGACTAACTCAAAACTACCTAAATCTAATCTAATTGTGCCTAAAGCTCGAGCTTCAACGTTTGAGCCGTCGCCGATCTTCAAGACACATTCTCCTTCTTTGAGTTGTTGGACTTCACTTAGCATTTGTACATCATTACAGATATGAGTTCCACAACCGGTATCAAGTACCCAAGAACTAAAATTAATAGAAAGATTTACTTCAACGAGAAAGATACCTTTCTTTAGAGTAGCCTTGTACTCTGGGCAGTTTCTCCTCCAATGTCCCGCTTTGCCACAATGGAAGCAAACATTCTCTTTCTGATCACGCTTCTTCTTTTGGGCCTTCCCCTTCGAAACGCCGCCAGTGGGCCTAAGGGGTTTCTTCTTCTTCTTTTGGGCTTTCTTGCCCTTACCTTTAGAAGGCCCAGAAGAGGAAGATGGAGCATTCACAATCAAAACCTTATTGTCCTTCTTGATCGTGCTTTCAGCAGTCACAAGCTGACTAATCAGCTCAGCGACAGTAGCACCAGCATGATTCATATTGAAGTTAAGGACAAATGGGTTGAATGATGGTGGGAGCGAAGCTAGCAACAAATCCACTGAAAGCTCATCTTTCAGTGGCATGTCCATGAAAGCAAGTTTCTCAGTAAGGGCGAGAAACATGAGTCCATATTCATGGACACTTGTGTTAGGAATAGTGCCCTAGAAAGCCGATTAGTCATAATCCGTTTTTGGGACTTACCTAGTATCACAGAAAATCTTTGAATAATATACAAATGATTAATATCACATGCAAACACTTCTTTATATGCTCTTGTTTGGTATGCGTTTACTTTAGCTGTGCATGTATGAGAACTCCCCTAATCCTGATGACTTTAGGACTCTACCATTTAGGTGAAATGGTTCATGAAACGAGCCCTATTTCACATAAGTTATGATTAGTAAAATACTCCAAGCCGATGAGTCCTACAGACAGTGGGAGTGTCAACCTGACTCCTCTAAGGCTTGCTTGTGGGATCACGCCCTTAAGAAGGACCACCTTGTTTCATGGAGGTGCAAAGTGTATAGTTGATACGTGCGTGATACATGAGGGTGCTTACTTCAATAAGTAAGTTCACTGAGGTGCCCCGTGTGAGAAGATTCCTAAATGGGAAAGGAAGTTTCTATTTCAGGAAATGGAAACTTCCAGATTAGGAAATATCTCACGAGTCATTGATGTGATTAATTGATCCTTAGACTTGAGGTTCCATGTCACTTTATGAGTTAACTCTGTAGTCTTTGGTATAAGCTTTAAGGGTGTCGCCTTAGACAACTGATTCAAGGCTTATGCTGGGGCTACACAAGTGACTCATAAAAGTGAATGAGAATCAAGAAAGGACCTATACTTGCATATGCAAGGTGATCTCTTATTGTGTAAGTCATTCATATGCCATATGGAGTCCTTAGCCAAGGCAGTAGATCAAGACATCAAGAAAAGGGTTTCTTGGATTGAGATCAAATGGATATGAAATGCACTTAGCTTTAAAGACCAGATTATTAGGGTTCTGATTATTCCCTTACCCTAGATATTGGTTGAGAGATAGTAAGTAGGAGGATTGTATCTCTCATGAATCAATGACTTAAAGGTTATGTCGAATCCGAACATTCCAATTCAGCTAGGGGTTAAACACCTGTTGCTAGACTATGGTCGTTTAATCTGTGGACTGATTAATTAATTACTGAATTAATTAATTAGGGTCACTGCTAATTGAATTGAGAACCTAGAGGGTCACACACAACAACTTGGTTACATGAGTTGAGGCTTTAAAAGGATTAAATGAGTTAATCGGGCCAAAGGGTTCCACACGTGTGAGACCACACATGTGGGTCACGTGCATGACACGTGTCCTTCATGGACACGTGTGCATGAGCGTGAATATTTATTTGGTGATTAAATAATTAATGTGTTAATTATTTAATAGACTTTGGTTTAATTTTGAATTAAAAAGAAAGTCTAATTTTGGAGAAAATAATCTAGTTAATTAATTATGAATTAATTAATTAGATAAAATAAGTTATTTATTTTAAATAAATAAAGTATAAAATTATCCAAAAATAGTTTGGATATTTTAGCTCTTTTGAAAGTTGATTTGAATTAGAATTCAATGTCAAAGTCAAAATTACTTAATGATCAAGTAATAGGAGATAGGGACCAAATCCTTAGTCCATAAGGACTAGGATTTTCGGTCCTCCCCTTCATATAAATAGGGGAGCTCGAGCTCCCCTTAGAGCTAATCGAGAATTCTTTTGGTTCATGTGTTGAACACCATCCTTTCTCCAAGATATACGAAATCCTAGGTTAAGCCTAAACACTAACTAGAGAACTAGCATCCTTACTAGTTAGATTGTAGCCAAGTTGGTGGACTATCTCTAGAGAGCTTCAAGTTAGAAGTTTTGAAGATTCGAGCTTTACCAAAAAGTGGGGATCAAGCAAAACGATCAGAAGGGATGATGAAAAGATTCTGAACCCAACAGAAAACGAGTGAAAAAATCGAACCAAAGAAGATGGCAAAAACCGTTCGTCCATATCCTGAAGGATGAATTTTTTCACGAGGGTTTTATGGCTGGCAGATTTCTACTTTCGAAAAATTGGTTTTCGAAGGGAGTTTCAATCATGCTTTTCTCTTTCATGTCTCTTTCTTTATGTTATATCGTTAAGAACTTCCCTAACATGATTTGAATCCAGGTTGGTGTGGATTGTTATCCCTACAATGGATTCTGAAGTAGAAAGAGATTTCGAGGGACGGGTTGCCATTACTGCATGAAGCGCGTTTGAGGGCGGCTCAAAACGTGTCAAGAAAGCTACTACCTAAGTGAGTTTCTTGATCTCTACGAATTTGGATTCACGATTGCGAGTCTAAGATCCTTTTGTTGGAAAAATTTTTAAATTTCCGCTGCTTTCTGATTCCTGTTTTCCAACAAGTGGTATCAGAGCCACCTCGTTAATCGTGTTTCTGATTCGTCTCAATTATTCTGAATTTGGTAGAAATTCTTAGGCTTAGATGCGAATTAGGTTTTCATGAGTTCTTTTAGAAAGCCTGAAATACGAAACTGTAATTTTTCTTGAATTTCTGAAACTGTTTTCTTAAATTGTGTTTTTTAAAACCGTTTTGATTGAAATATGTTTAAATCGTGTTTTTGAATTTTGGATTGTTGTTGGTTTTTTAACTAAAAGTACGAAACACGAAATCGCGTTACGAAAACACGAGCATGGACGTGCTAAGGCTTAGCACGCCTAGGCCCGCGCGCCCGCCCGCCCAGCAGTCCCGCAACCGGGCGGGACTGCCCGCCGTTGCCGCCCGCCAGAGCCTAGGCGCGCCCGCACATCCCTCCTGCAACCGCGCAGGAGCCTGTCGGCCACGCCCGCCCGTCCCCGCCCAGCTGATGCGCGCAACGCGCGCGAGGATGCGTGCCATGCCCGCGCGCGCTGGCACGCACGTCCATGCGCGGGATGCTGCGCGTCTGCCGGGCTTGGTCTCGGGCGGGCGTGCAGTCCGTTCCGGGCCCTTCGTTTCGCGATCTTGATTTTCGTGTTTAGTCCAATTCAATCCCGATTTAATTTTTCTGAAAATTTTTATTTATTAAATTTGAATTATTTTTGAAATAATTATTTAAATTGGGATTTTGAAAAATTAAGCGATTTAAATTTTGGGAAAATTACAAACTTTATTTTCTGAAAATATTGAAAGAATAAAAATCATTAATTTTCAGAAATTAATGGGATTTTATTTGTTTATAGTTTTTCGGGTTTTAGAGAAAAGGCTCTTGAACAAGAATTGCATCTAAGTCGTGTATTAAGCTATTGGAGCTTAAAGCGAGAATTTTAATTTATTGGTTAAATTTAAATTCTTGCAATTTATGCATGTTAGGTGATCATGGGTTTAGACTTGTGCATGGTTTTAATTTATGCACATGGATGGTTTAAGTTGGGGTTGGAGCCCTATAGTTGCGTTTTTCAATTGAGGTTGGAGCCTCACTTTTGTGCGTACTGTTATGTGATTTATTATGTGGCTTTCCATATTACTGTTTTTGAGGCCGGGGTATGCCCCGTGTAATTGTCTAAGGCCAATATGAAGACTGAGCCTTATTACTTTATGTCTTTTTCTTTTTATTGTAATTTGAGAGTAGAGATAGGTGGTGAGGTTTTATTTTCATTTTGGAGACAATGCACCCATGGAGTAAGATGAACCACATTCAAGTAACAAGGAGGCCATAAGTGAAGACCCCTCAAAATGTTAGGGAGGGGAATCTCAATTGTAAAATGTAATAGAGATAGGGCTCGTATTTTGTTACCTCTTTCCCTTATGTGGTTTAAACTGTTTATGTGGCATGTATGTTAGAACTTGTGATTGTGGAGTGGCTCCCACATATCACGCATAAGATAGGTAAAACCCGTGATCATCACATGTTAGTATCATGCTAGGACATGTTATCTGCTAAGTGCTTGTTTGAAATGCATTTAAGTTGTACTTGCATTAATCAAGACTAATGAAATTGGATAACATATATGTTGGTGAGGTCGAACCGAACAACTCTTCGGTTGATTCGAAAATTCCCATTAAATATTAAGCTCATTTCGAATAATAGGTATTTAATTCGAGATGCAAATTTTGAATTAAATTCCTAGCATTCCATCAATAGGTTTTAAGTTTAGTAAGTAAAGCTAGTTATTGTCCGCGAGTCGTGGGATAGCTAGTGGAGCTTATTAGTTCTTAGTTACCTAATTGATCATTTTAAATGATCAATATTTCGTGGTTAATTTTGGCAAGGGCAATGTCCGCGAGTCGTGGGTCGTTCGAACTAAATTTTGATCATGATCTTATGATTGATGGGTCTAGCTTAACGCCTAAGTAAATATGGATGTCGCACGAGTCGTGGGTCCATATTGAAAGATAGGTGATGCAAAACAATTACTAAGAGCTCTAAAGGTGTTAGAATTGGTAGGTTGTACCTACCTAGGGTTTTACTTAGAATGTCCGCAAGTCGTGGGTTCGAGGTAAAATGCTTAGGATCTTAGTACCCATTGGGAAACGCGTTCCTCTTAGATCTTTGGGAATTATAGATCTGTGAAAAACAGTGGGAGCTACATTAGATTAAAGACCTTATCTTTTATATATCGTTATAATTCAGCATGCTCACGTTTTCTCTGCTTAGCATCTAGGTTGTAGTTCTGTGGTTCTCTACTATATGAAATGCAAACCCATTCGTATCCATCCTTAAGTCAAAAGAGTTGACTAAATCCTAACTAACTCTAATTGGCTTCGGACCCTAAAATTCGTTTTAGATTCCGAATAGAGAAAGGTGTTCTCTAAAGGGCGAAGTTTTCAATTGTGAAAATTCGACACTGGCAAAAGGAGAAGCAATCTGAGGTGAATGGATTTCTCCAAACCACTTAAGAGCAATTGAACCACCTCATAAAATGTTACAAGGTATAACATTGTGGAATTATTCAATATTCCAAATGAGGAAACAAGTGCACCTGAACAAGGTCTAAAGATCTTATTTGAAGATCTTGTGGTCTCATTAACTGAGAAAAGAGTTCTCAATGCACTGATTGCTTACATTGCTTCCACCATCAATCAAACCCTATATCCTCAACTAGAATGATGCTAATGTAGCATAGTTAATCATTTAGTTGATAATGGTTGAGAACATCCTTAAGAAGGAATAAAAGGTTATGATGGTTAATTCTTCTTCTAAACTCACTAAGGCTTGAAGGTCTAAAGAAGAATAAACCCTTAAGAGCCCAATGGAGGGGCATGTAAGGGGTATGCCCATAAGACACTAGAGATAAAATTGGACGTTTTGCTTCTATGGTAGCAAATAAGGACTTTGAAAGGGAACTACAAAGAGTATGAGTACTCTGAAATGTTACCTCGTTTAGTAATTCTACTAGGAATAGAATTCAGTAGTCTTGAGTTGATTCTGCATAATCTATTGTGCAAAGACTCAAAACACTAATGTTCTGAACATACAACGAGATAACAAAAGTAAGTAAGATGACAAAGCTTCGAATTACTTTGGAATGTTCAGACACAAAAGGATCAACAAGTTAGACATCTTAGGACCATTTTACGAAAATAAACCTAGAGAGTTAACTTCCTTTGAATCCTCTCTTGAAGGGAAACGTTCCCGAAACATGGTTTAGGTGAAACGTCGAACGTGCCAAAATTCTAGTGGATTTCGATCCATGCTGATGACTGTAAGATGCTTAATGTAAGCACTAGATACAATCGCCAGCTTAATCATTATGAATGAATGTACTTGTTGAAGTACAAATTCGAAACTTATATGAAATTCTTAGAATTTCAAAAGGAGGTTAGGAACCGAAGTAGTCATAAGTTATAGGTAAATCGATATGATCGAGATAACCAATATCTTAGCAACTAATTCCTTAGTCATCTTAGAGATAATAGGATTATCTCTCAGTAAACTAATTCGAGAACACCTTAGTGTTTCCGAATGAGGGAATGAAACCTAATGGAATATGGTCCATTCCATAGCAAGCTTTACTGATTTATAATCATTCTAGGAACAAACTCCCAGACTATGCAGTTAAAGATTTTGAATTTAGTACCTTCCAAAAACCAGTCCTTTAGTTGCACTATGCAATGTGGCATACTAAATCCCCTACTTATTCTTATCCAAGAATTTAATGGAATCCTCTTAATTGAAGAGGATCGTGGGAGATAAGCTTGAAATGAGTTCATGTATATACAACAATATAGGATATCGTTTCTGCGATTCCCTTGGACAAAGGTTATTTGTCTCAAGGAATGTACCTTTCTTAAGGAATCGTTCCTATAGAAGAAGAAAGGCAAGTAAGCAGACCTCAAAGAAATTTGAGGATAAATATCCAAGCCACATATAGAAGAAATGAACCCATCTGATAAAACTTAGCCAAATTTTAGAGTATGTACACGTGAGAAACCCTTCTCTTAAGACACGTTTAGAACGCGTTCCTGGATAGCCAAGGAGTTATTTGAAGAGGAGACACTGTCAGATTTGGAATCTGAGTAGTGTAAGCAAGCCTTGAAATCGAATATGGATTCCATATACTCAAACCAAGTTTTGACCTTGGTTGATCCACCTGAGAGGATCAAGCTCGTGCAGCTTCGAGTGAATGAAAGGATTACAACCTTCTTGACGGTTGAAATGCAAAAGTCCATTTGGATTGTATTTACCACATCCTCATATTCTGACTATGAGATATGATAAATGAATATGAGAACTATCTTGTTCAATATGAGATTGAAAGAGACTGAAATAGGGTATTTCTATAAATCTCATATTCAGTGGGAGTATGCATAAGGTATGCAAATCCCTAAAGTCAATCTGTGGATTGATAAAGGCTTCTAGGAGTTAGACAATTCGATTCCATAGGATAGTCAAATCGTTTGACACAGATGGAAGTCAAATAAGTCTAAAAAATGTACATATGATAGTTAGTGATGTAAGAGTCAATTTTGGTTCTTTAGAAGACGACATCCTTCTCATTAGGAATGTCAAGGATGACGTGAAAGTTACCAATTCTTGTTTATGAAACACTTTGGCATGAAAGATCTTAGTGATTATCCTAAATTCTCGACATTGAGAACTATAGAAGATAGATCTAAGAGCATAAATGGATTATCACAAAATGAGTACATAACCATAATATTAAAAGGAGTTTAGTATGGACAATGGAACATCTCTTTTGAATAGTATGTGTCCTAAGATAACTTTAAGAAAGTTAGAATATCAAAAATCCCTTTAAGTGAAAGGGTGCATAATGTATGAAATGTTATGTAATAGACTTGATATGGCGCAACACTAAGCATAGTGGGTCGAATCTAATATGACCTCGGAGAAGGTCATTAGATTTCTGTAAAGGATGTCCTCAGAGTATTTGAGAAGAAATGAGGATATATATTAGTTTACAGAGCCCAAAAGATCTTATTGTTAGAAGGATATTTGATGTAACCGTTCATCAAACATAGATGATTATGAAATCATTGAAAGGATACAACTTCTACCAGAATGGTAATGCAATATGTTGGAAAGGGGTTCCAAGGACGGACATTGCAAAACTCGACTATCGTAGTTGAGAACTTAGTCGTATTATATAACGCTAAGTTTAAGTGTTTAGGTAAGAAACTCCATCTAACTTGTTAGATGAAGTTCCTAGCATGAAACAACTCCTTTATCATATTGTATGATAAAATGGATGGTTGCTCAAGTAAGAGAACCAAGACCTCACCAAGAGATTAAACACGTGATTACGAATCACTTTATAAGGAAAAGGTGTTTCCTAAGAGATGTGTAAACAAGAGGGTCACATCAGCAGAGAATATGGCAGATTCACTTTGGAAACGCCCAAAGTCAATAGGCTCTCAAAGTGCATCTTGAGAACATGGGACTTAGAGTGCCTAAATGGCTTTTACGGGCAAGTGGGAGATTGTTAGGAATAGTGCCCTAGAAAGCCGATTAGTCATAATCCGTTTTTGGGACATACCTAGTATCACAGACAATCTTTGAATAATATACAAATGATTAATATCACAGGCAAACACTTCTTTATATGCTCTTGTTTGGTATGCGTTTACTTTAGCTGTGCATGTATGAGAACTCCCCTAATCCCGATGACTTTAGGACTCTACCATTTAGGTGAAATGGTTCATGAAACGAGCCCTATTTCACATAAGTCATGATTAGTAAAATACTCCAAGCCGATGAGTCCTACAGACAGTGGGAGTGTCAACCTGACTCCTCTAAGGCTTGCTTGTGGGATCACGCCCTTAAGAAGGACCACCTTGTTTCATGGAGGTGCAAAGTGTATAGTTGATACGTGCGTGATACATGAGGGTGCTTACTTCAATAAGTAAGTTCACTGAGGTGCCCCGTGTGAGAAGATTCCTAAATGGGAAAGGAAGTTTCTATTTCAGGAAATGGAAACTTCCAGATTAGGAAATATCTCACGAGTCATTGATGTGATTAATTGATCCTTAGACTTGAGGTTTCATGTCACTTTATGAGTTAACTCTGTAGTCTTTGGTATAAGCTTTAAAGGGTGTCGCCTTAGACAACTGATTCAAGGCTTATGCTGGAGCTACACAAGTGACTCATGAAAGTGAATGAGAATCAAGAAAGGACCTACACTTGCATATGCAAGGTGATCTCTTATTGTGTAAGTCATTCATATGCCATATGGAGTCCTTGGCCAAGACAGTAGATCAAGACATCAAGAAAAGGGTTTCTTGGATTGAGATCAAATGGATATGAAATGCACTTAGCTTTAAAGACCAGATTATTAGGGTTCTGATTATTCCCTTACCCTAGATCTTGGTTGAGAGATAGTAAGTAGGAAGATTGTATCTCACATTAATCAATGACTTAAAGGTTCTGTCGAATCCGAACATTCCAATTCAGCTAGGGGTTAAACACCTGTTGCTAGACTATGGTCGTTTAATCTGTGGACTGATTAATTGATTAGTGAATTAATTAATTAGGGTCACTGCTAATTGAATTGAGAACCTAGAGGGTCACACACAACAACTTGGTTACATGAGTTGAGGCTTTAAAATGATTAAACGAGTTAATCGGGCCTAGAGGGTTCCACACGTGTGAAACCACATGTGTGGGTCACGTGAATGGACACGTGTCATAGGGACACGTGTGCCACACGTGTTTATTTGATTATATATTAAATAATTAATTTATTAATTATTTAATAGACTTTGGTTTAATTTTGAATTAAAAAGAAAGTCTAATTTTGGAGAAAAATAATCCAGTTAATTAATTGTGAATTAATTAATTAGATAAAATAAGTTATTTATTTTAAATAAATAAAGTATAATAATATCCAAAAGGGTTTGGATATTTTAGCTCGCTTAAAAGTTGATTTGAATTGGAATTCAAAGTCAAAGTCAAAATTACTTGATGATCAAGTAATAGGAGAGATGGACCAAATCCTTAGCCCAAAAGGACTAGGGTTTGGGCGTCCCTCCCCCTCCTATAAATAGGGGAGCTCGAGCTCCTCTTGGAGCTAATCGAGATTTCTTTTGGTTCATGTGTTGAACACCATCCTTTCTCCAAGATCAAATAAACCCTAGGTTAAGCCTAAACACTAACTAGAGAACTAGCATCCTTACTAGTTAGATTGTAGTCAAGTTGGTGGACTATCTCTAGAGAGCTTCAAGTTAGAAGTTTTGAAGATTCGAGCTTTACCAAAGAGTGGGGATCAAGCAAAACGACCAAAAGGGATGATGAAACGATTCTGATCCCAATAGAAAACGAGTGAAAAAATCGAACCAAAGAAGATGGCGAAAACCGTTCGTCCATATCCTGAAGGATGAATTTTTTCACGAGGGTTTTATGGCTGGCAGATTTCTACTTTCGGAAAACTGGTTTTCGAAGGGAGTTTCAATCATACCTTTCTCTTTCATGTCTCTTTCTTCATGTTATATCGTTAAGAACTTCCTTAACATGATTTGAATCCAGGTTGGTGTGGATTGTTATCCCTACAATGGATTCTGAAGTAGAAAGAGATTTCGAGGGACGGGTTGCCATTACCGCATGAAGCGCGTTTGAGGGCGGCTCAAAACATGTCAAGAAAGCTACTACCTAAGTGAGTTTCTTGATCTCTAAGAATTTGGATTCACGATTGCGAGTATTCGATCCTTTTGTTGGAAAAATTTTAAATTTCCACTGCTTTCTGATTCCTGTTTTCCAACAATTGATTCATCTGAGATACAATCCTCCTACTCACTATCTCTCAACCAAGATCTAGGGTAAGGGAATAATCAGAACCCTAATAATCCGGTCTTAAAGCTCAGTGCATTTCATACCCATTTGATCTCAATCCAAGAAACCCTTTTCTTGATGTCTTGATCTACTGCCTTGGCCAAGGACTCCATATGGCATATGAATGACTTACACAATAAGAGATTACCTTGCATATGCAAGTGTAGGTCCTTTCTTGATTCCATTCACTTTCATGAATCACTTGTGCAGCCCCAGCATAAGCCTTGAATCAGTTGTCTAAGGCGACACCCTTTAAAGCTCATACCTTAGACTACAGAGTTAACTCATAAAGTGATAAGTATCCTCAAGTCTAAGGATCAGTTAATCACATCAATGACTCGTGAGATATTTCCTAATCTGTAAGTTTCCATTTCCTGAAATAGAAACTTCCTTTCCCATTTAGGAATGTTCTCACACGGGGCACCTCAGTGAACTTACTTATTAAAGTAAGCACTCTCATGTATCACGCACGTATCAACTATACACTTTGCACCTCCATGAAACAAGGTGATCCTTCTTAAGGGCGTGATCCCACAAGCAAGCCTTAGAGGAGTCAGGTTGACACTCCCAATGTCTGTAGGACTCATCGGCTTGGAGTATTTTACTAATCATGACTTATGTGATTTAGGGCTCGTTTCATGAACCATTTCACCTAAATGGTAGAGTCCTAAAGTCATCAGGATTAGGGGAGTTCTCATACATGCACAGCTAAAGTAAACGCATACCAAACAAGAGCATATAAAGAAGTGTTGCCTCAATTCGTTATTTCATTCAAAGATTGTCTGTGATTATAATAAGGAAAAGTACAAAGCGGATATACAATCGGCTTTCTAGGGCACTATTCCTAACAGTTACCCGATATTGTAATCATCGTTGATCAGCACGAAGAATCTACGGCCCTGCGAGAGTGTATTACTTTGGGAATTGGTCTTTTTTCTCCAAGTTCATAGTCTGACTTGAGCGTCGGAGAGCCAAACTGGGCATCACCCCCAGTTCCCCCAGCTTGGCCTTCTGTCCGTTTTTCTTTTTTGGTGTTTGTCCTAGCAGGTTGAACCCTTTTCCAGTGAATTCCACTTGAGTTCCATCCCCTGTTTCCCCATACTAAATAAATCATAAAGTGATCGGATTCTGGACACCTTGGATTCAGACCCATCAATAAGAGGGTTTATTTACGTAATTATGTTCTTTTAATTTAAATATTATGCTAGATCACTTGTTTAAGTGACCTCTATGCCTTATGCATTTAAATTCAACATTTAAGTTCTCGTACTTAACTTCTTTTATTTGAATTTAATTTCGAACCTTGCGAATATGTGATATACTTGAAATATATGACTTATGAACTTGTTTATGTATTTATTTTATTCTTTTAGACTTGTTTGTTGAGGTCTTAGACAATTTTTGTGAAATCGGGATTTAAGGGCCTAAAGAGCATTTAGCGCACCTTGGGTTCCGGGTGGCATAACTTGAGCTTGGAAATTCGGATTTGAATTTCAACACCACCGTTGGACTCATACCGACGATTTGGATTCAACCAAACAAGCCTCATAACTTTTTGAGCCCATTTAAACCTCAGAAACTTCACCGAACCGAGCCCCATGTGCAAGATCCGCCACCCCTACACGTCTTGTCCATATTTGACCCGTTTAAGCTCCAAATTGCCCCATTCTTGAACCCATTTCACCCTAACTTAACCCTCTACCATTTGTTGTTACCCCATTTCGAACCAACCAAAGAAAATAGAAGGAAATAGCAGCTGCAAAGCAAGGAAGAACCCGTCAATATTCACCCCTTTGATATTTTGAGCTCGATCTTCACCATTTCCTTCTACAAGCTTCAAGGTAAGAATATATTCTTATTCTCCACTTTTTTATGCTTTTTTTCATCCAATTATTCCTTGTTTTTGCTTGATATTTCATGAGTTATGAGCAACATGATGAATAGTAAGGGTTTTGTAGAAATCTTGAATCATATGCATCTCTTCATGTTATTTCTTGGTTTAAAGCTTGATTTATGATCACTTGAGCTTCCTTTAAACTTGTATGAATTTGTATTCAATGATGCTTGAGTGTAGGATGAGATGCCATTGATGTTCTTGAGCTTGAATGCATGAAAACTTGAAGCATTTGCATCATTTTCTTACCCTTCGGTTATGCTGCATTTGGGACTTGTTTTGGACCAGATTTGTACGTGGATTTTGAGCATTTTTGCAGTCATTTCATGCCTTTATGTGTTGTTAATGTTGCTTCAATGTTTTAAAGGGAATCCAGGGGTGAACAGGGCCATTTTCGCAAAGAAGACGCAGTCTGGGTAGACTAACGCCCGTTAGTCGCACCATGCTCAATTTGCATATAACGGGCGTTAGTTGCTCCTGTACCCATTGACGGCCGTCAGTGGACTTACAACCCCCCCCCCCCCCCCCCGCGCGCGCGCGGTCCTATGTTTACAGGCTTTGTTTGCTTGTTTGCCCATTTTACTTGTGTCACTCCCCGATCTTGATCCTTGTGTGTTGTGTGCTTGTTTATACGTATGATTTGCTATGTTATGACTTACAATTGCTTGATTTTGATATGTTTCATGTATGAATAATGTGTTATGATGTGAATATGTAAGTTTTGGTTATAAGTTATTGATGCATGATCGGGTCTCTTTGCATCACAGGCATTTATTTGCATTTGTCGAGCGTCTAAATAGTTCATGATCGAGTCTAAGTTATAGCAACAAGGCTATGCTCCAAACCGTGTGATTTGGTACAAGCTATGCTCTTCCCCAACATGATATGACTTAGGATAACATGGAGAGGTATGTTAAAAGCATATGACGAGTTACAAAGTAAGGCAGGCATAAAGTTGGTTTTTTGTTTAAAAGAGAGAATTATAACATAACATTTTTCTTCGAATAATTTGGATGGCCCAAATTTTTTTTTCCTGTTGCGAAGGGATTATTAGTGATGCTATTGTATATAACATGACACTTTCTATACCAATTCTACAATTATAATTAAATAGAATTTTGTAAAAAATTTTAAACTTTTTATTAAATCAGAAAAATTCTTAGTTGATTTATAAAGATATCTACTATTTAGGTATCAATATCACTTAATATCGATCTATATTCTATCGTTAATAAATTGTCATTTTTCCATATATATATATATATATATGGAAAAATGACAATTTATTAACGATAGAATATAGATCGATATCACTTATATATATATATATATATATATATATATGGAAATTTAGATCTGTCTACGCTCTATTTAGGTATAATTACAACGCAAGACCTCTTGTTTCGTTTTTTATATATTAGTCCCTAAAGGACATGTTTGGGTTAAGGTCCCAAACGACAAAATGCAAAAAGACATGAATACCCCTAATGATTTGTGTTTCAATAATTCAAAAAAATAATATTTTTAAAAAAAATTACAAAATGACAAATTTATCCTTATCTTTAAAGCATTGAGCCCTAAACTTTCTTCCCATTTCTCCACCAATCTTCTCTCTCTCAATTTCTTCCGTTTTACACCATCTCTCTCTCTCTCTCTCTCTTCTCCGGCTGAGAACGACTCAAAGCAACCGACAATGGTAGTGGTAATGCTGATTTGCTGGTGGTGGTAAGATTGGGTGGTGTAAACCATGATGGGTTATGTTGATGGTGGCGGATCTAGTTTGAGGCACTGGTTGAGGTGGTGGCGACAACCAAGACCACAACTGTCTTTCTCATATCGAAATAGGGCAGGCAGGGGTCTTGGTCGCCGGAAGAGCTCGCCGAGAAAGGATCCCCAACAGCCTTTGTCATTGTTGCGATTTTGCTCCTTCATATAGCCGACACCACTGAAAATTGGGCCACAAAATTGATATCAATGCGATCCACGTGTCATGGTGATCGAAAAGCACTACCCGTACATTGAATTCGGCGAAGAAACAAGAAATCTCCAATTCTTGGTTTGGTTGTGTCGTTCATCTTCTCCGATGGGGGTCTCGGGGTTGTTTTGTTTTTCTTCTTTCTCTTTTTTTTTTTTTTTCATTAGTAATATATTATGTAAAATATTTGGACCAAAAAATATATTATGTAAAATAAAATATAATTGTATGAATAAAATTATTAGAAATATATTATATTTTCCTATAAATACAAAATATATATTACAGTACTAGTAGTTTATGCACACTCTATGCGTGTACAAATAATAAAATTATTATCATTTAAATATGTATTAAATTAGAAATTTTATGTTGTTAAAAATTTAAAAGATAATACAAAATAAAAATCACAATAATATGAAAAAAGAATAAAGATATATAAAGAAAAATGGAATAAGGTGAGAGAAAAAAGAAGTTAAAGAGACAAATAGACGATAACACGTTGAGAGAGTGATTTAAAAAAATAATAAAAAAAAAGAAATTCTAGAATCCAAGAGACCAAAGTGATTACTCTAAGGGTGTCTCACTTAATATAATAGTATAGATATAAATTATAGTTTTTAAACATATTAATTCTTAATTATATACATATCTTAAATTTTAACTTTTTTTTAACATAATTAAAACATAAAAACATTCATAATAATTCCTAAAATCTATAAAATATTTGTGATTTGTATATTTTCATATAAAAAATATGTATTTAATGACTAATTTAAAAATACAAATAGACACAATAAAAATAAGTTTTATTAATTATATACACAAATTATTAAACTAATTTTTTAATGTAATGTAATTTCAAAAATATGCCACAATTCTAAAGTATATTACAAAACAATTTCCGGGATATTTGGTAATTTCATAAATAATAAAATAATACAAAAGGTGTTATGGAAATTACAATGGTTAAATCTTGCGAAACCCTAACGGAACAAGGAGATCTCAAATAGAATCTAATGGAGATTGACTAATATGTAAAAAATGAAATAAGGGGTCCTGTATTGTAATTATGTTTAAATAGAAGGAAGTCAAATATAAATTATTGATATCAACGTATCCAAAAATAAGAAGTCGTTTACTTCTATATATTAGAACGGGTGGGTTATTTTACAACTCATAATAAATTGTTTATTTTAATAGGTGATGGGTCTGTGGTTTAAGAGCAACCCCGGCAGATTTGTAGGAATAAATATGATATATTTGCTCTGTACAAATTTCATTTGCTCTGTGCAAATTTCGTTGTTAATTTGTCTATCTCAAACTATTGATGTAAACAAGTCAGTTTTTGTCTTTTGGGAAATTAGCCCAATTTTTTTATTTTACTAACCAGAATGTAATGAATTATTCTCTAGTGAAGTAAACGACTCCTAAAAGTATAGAGAGGTCCCTTTTCCCATTCCATCTTCTATTTTTAGTGGGGTTTTATTGGGGGAAAAGAAAAAAGAAAAAAAAAAGAAGATAATGTAAGGCCGCGTTTACATTAATGAAATAGGCATGTTATAATTCCCCAACAACATGAGTTTACTTTTATAAGAAAAGGGTCTGAGTTAAATGTGGAGGTCCAGACGATAGGCGTGTATTGTATATTTCACAAGTCTTTTGTCATTCGATTTCACTCCTTATTAACGTTCCTGACTATTATATTTAACATGGGCGTGAATTTATGAGTTTGCCCCAAATTTCAATTTATTTACATTCATTTGTCATTCCATTTCACTCCTAATTTGCACACCTTCTTTTTTTGTTTCTAGAGGCAATGCCTAAAATTTTGGAGAATTTGAGTTTCCAAAACTGAAAAACTCTTTTAAGTAGAAAAAATTGTGATTATCGAATCGAATTAGATTTTGTGTGTTTTTTTCTCATGCGTTAATTGGTAATTTTTGTGCAAAATGGCAATGAATTTGCCTCACCCGAGAGGAGCTTTCTCCTGCGCAGGGATGTTCGTGGAGGCTGGTCGTGCCTCAATAATCGTCGACCACCACCGTCTCCGAAATGCGGAGATCACTGGAAGTTAACAGTTTGCGCATCTCTGTAAAGAAACTTGACCAGGATTCGAATCACATATCGCCTTTGCTATCGTTGAGTTCGAACCGCAGCTGAGGGCAGTTGGACTTGTTTGTGGCAGTGCACGCGTTGAAGCCTCCTGCTATTGCTGCCGAGGATAAGCAAGATCAGGATTACATCGCCAAAGGAGTTGTTGGTGGCACATGTTGGATATTTTTTAGCAACAAGGGGCGTGATTTTACTATGATAATTGCAAAGGTCGAGGCGAGAGTTCAACTCTCTTTCCTTAAGACGAAATTGCCCCGCTTAGGTGCTTATGGATTAGCGGCAATCGTCTTCCAAGATACAACGACCATTTCTCGTAATAGTAGCACTACAAATTACAAGATCAACGAACTCTAAGTGTTTAGAACTCTCTTATGACTTAGATGTTATAGCTAGAATATGCACTAGTATGTATTGAATTGTATGAAACGCATAATGGTGGGGTCTATTTATAGATGACAATGTACCTCTTCAAAAGGGTGCTTACCTTTTCATTTATAGTTCATAATGTTGGGAATAGTGCCCTAGAAAGCCGATTGTATATCCGCTTTGTGCTTTTCCTTATTGTAATCACAGACAATCTTTGAATGAAATAACGAATTGAGGCAACACTTCTTTATATGCTCTTGTTTGGTATGCGTTTACTTTATCTGTGCATGTATAAGAACTCCCCTAATCCTGATGACTTTAGGACTCTACCATTTAGGTGAAATGGTTCATGGAACGAGCCCTATATCACATAAGTCATGATTAGTAAAATACTCCAAGCCGATGAGTCCTACAGACAGTGGGAGTGTCGACCTGACTCCTCTAAGGCTTGCTTGTGGGATCACGCCCTTAAGAAGGACCACCTTGTTTCATGGAGGTGCAAAGTGTATAGTTGATACGTGCGTGATACATGATGGTGCTTACTTTAATAAGTAAGTTCACTGAGCTGCCCCGTGTGAGAACATTCCTAAATGGGAAAGGAAGTTTCTATTTCAGGAAATAGAAACTTCCAGATTAGGAAATATCTCACGAGTCATTGATGTGATTAACTGATCCTTAGACTTGAGGTTCCTTGTCACTTTATGAGTTAACTCTGTAGTCTTAGGTATAAGCTTTAAAGGGTGTCGCCTTAGACAACTGATTCAAGGCTTATGCTGGGGCTACACAAGTGATTCATGAAAGTGAATGAGAATCAAGAAAGGACCTACACTTGCATTTGCAAGGTGATCTCTTATTGTGTAAGTCATTCATATGCCATATGGAGTCCTTGGCCAAGGCAGTAGATCAAGACATCAAGAAAAGGGTTTCCTGGATTGAGATCAAATGGATATGAAATGCACTTAGCTTTAAGACCGGATTATTAGGGTTCTGATTATTCCCTTACCCTAGATCTTGGTTGAGAGATAGTAAGTAGGAGGATTGTATCTCACATGAATCAATGACTTAAAGGTTCTGTCGAATCCGAACATTCCAGTTCAGCTAGGGGTTGAACACCTGTTGCTAGACTATGGTCGTTTAATCTGTGGACTGATTAACTAATTAGTGAATTAATTAATTAGGGTCACTGCTAATTGAATTGAGAACCTAGAGGGTCACACACAACAACTTGGTTACATAAGTTGAGGCTTTAAAATGATTAAACGAGTTAATCGGGCCAAGAGGGTTCCACACGTGTGAAACCACACGTGTGGGTCACGTGAGTGACACGTGTCCCACACGTGTGAATATATATATATAAGTTATTTTTGGAGACTAGAGACTTCAAGTTAGAAGTTTAAAGATTCGAGCTTTACCAAGGAGAGGGATCAAGCCGCGAGAAGAGCGTTCTTGGGTGGCTTGAAACGCTTCAAGAAAGAATAAAAGAAAAGTAAGTTTCTTAACTCTACGAATTTGGATACACGATTGCGAGTCCAAGATCCTTTTGTTGGAAAAATTTTTAAATTCCACTGCTTTCTGATTCGTATTTTCCAACAAGTGGTATCAGAGCCACCTCGTTAATCGTGTTTCTGATTCGTCTCAATTATTCTGAATTTGGCAGAAATTCTTAGGCTTGATGCGATTGAGTATTTGTAATTGTTTTAGAAAGCCTGAATTACGAAACTGTATTTTTTCCTGAAAGTTTCTGAAAATTGTTTTTTTTGCAAAATTTAATTTTTGAAAAACTATTTTAGATTTGAAACTGTATAAACTGTTTTTGGATTTCTTGAATTGGTTTTGCTTTTGAACGAAAACACGAAACGAAAACCCGGATTACGACGAACACGCGAAACCCCGCGCGCGAAGGCGTCGCGCTCGCGGGCTTCGCGCGCACCGCCCGCCTGCCCAGGCGTGCGCAGGGGCGTCCCGCCCAGCACCTCCCGCACGCCGTGCGGGAGCCTTCCGGGCGCGCCTAGGGCGGCCGAGACTGGCCGCCCGTCGCCCGCACTCGGCCGGGAAGAGCCTCGCGCGCGCACGCCTGCATCGCATACGACTCTCCTAGCGTAAGGGCCCCGTTTTTCTCGTGATCCGTTTTCGTATTTCGTGCAATCCAGTCCCAATTTTTTATTTTAATTTTAAATTTTTATTTTTGAATATTTATTTTAATTTTGAATAAAACTTAAAATTGGGATTTTTGAGAAATTGAAACGGTTTATATTTTGGGAAGATACATCTTTGATAAAATTGTTAATTTTCAGAAATTAATTGGAATTTTATTTGTTTTATTAATTTGGGATCTATTGAAAACTTTTATAAATAAGACTCGCATCAAGTCGTGTTTTAAGTCATTAAGACTTGAAACGAGAATTTTAATTTATTGGGTAAATTTAAATTATCGCAAAAGCATGTTAGGTGATCATGGGTTTAGACTTATGTATGTTAATTTATGCACATGGATGGTTTAAATTGGGGTTGGAGCCCTATAGTTGCGTTTTTCAATTGAGGTTGGAGCCTCACTTTTGTGCGTACTGTTATGTGATTTATTATGTGGCTTTCCATATTACTGTTTTGAGGCCGGGGTATGCCCCGCGTAATTGTCTAAGGCCAATATGAAGATTGAGCCTTATTACTTTATGTCTTTTCTTTTTATTGTAATTTGAGAGTAGAGATAGGTGGTGAGGTTTTATTTTCATTTTGGAGACAATGTACCCATGGAGTAAGATGGACCACATTCAAGTAACAAGGAGGCCATAAGTGAAGACCCCTCAAAATGTTAGGGAGGGGAATCTCAATTGTAAAATGTAATAGAGATAGGACTCGTATTTTGTTACCGCTTTCCCTTATGTGATTTAAACTGTTTATGTGGCATGTATGTTAGAACTTGTGATTGTGGAGTGGCTCCCACATATCACGCATAAGATAGGTAGAACCCATGATCATTACATGTTAGTATCATGCTAAGACATGTTGTCTGTTTATGTGCTTGTTTGAAATCCATTTAAGTGTACTTGCATTAATCAAGACTAATAAAATTGGATAACATATATGTTGGTGAGGTCGAACCGGACAACTCTCAGGTTGATTCGAAAATTCCCATTAAATATTAAGCTAATTTCGAACAAATAGGTGTTTAATTCGAGATGCAAATTTTGAATTAAATTCCTAGCATTCCATCAATAGGTTTTAAGTTTAGTAAGTGAAGCTAGTTATTGTCCGCGAGTCGTGGGATAACTAGTGGAGCTTATTAATTCTTAGTTACCTAATTGATCATTTTAAATGATCAATATTTCGTGATCAATTTTAGCAAGGGCGATGTCCGCGAGTCGTGGGTCGTTTGAACTAAGTTTTGATCATGATCGTATGATTGATGGGTCTAGCTTAACGCCTAAGTAAATATGGATGTCGCACGAGTCGTGGGTCCATATTGAAAGATAGGTGATGCAAAAACAATTACTAAGAGTTCTAAAGGTGTTAGAATTGGTAAGTTGTACCTACCTAGGGTTCTTACTTAGAATGTCCGCGAGTCGTGGGTTCTAGGTAAAATGCCTAGGATCTTAGTACCCATTGGGAAACGTGGTCCTCTTAGATCTTTGGGAATTATAGATCTTTGAAAAACAGTGGGAGCTACAATAGATTAAAGACCTTATCTTTTGTATATCGTTATAATTCAGCATGCTCACTAGTTCTCTGTTTTACCATTTACGTCGTAGATTCTGTGATTTTCTACGTGTTTTGAAATGGCAACCAAAAACCCTCTTGTATCGATCCTCGAGTCAAACAGGTTGACTGGTCCCAACTATTCTGATTGGCTGAGGAATCTAAAAACCATTTTAGATTCTGAGAAGAGAACTTATGTTCTCTTCGATGGGGAACCTAGTCCCGAAGGGGAGGCTCCCACTCGGGCCGAGCGGGACGCGATTCAGAAGTGGAAGGATGATAATCTCCAAGCCCGTTGCCTTATGTTGGCTAACATGTCTCCGGACTTGCAAAGGCAACATGAGGCCATGGAATTCGCTTGGGAGATTTACGACCACTTGGAGCAACTTTACCGCCCTCATGAACGTGTTACACGGTATAACACTTTAAAGGAATTGTTCCACTTGAGAATGAGGGAAGGTTCAAGTTGTTGGAAAACAGGAATCAGAAAGCAGCAGAAATTTAAAACATTTTCCAACAAAAGGATCTTAGACTCGCAATCGTGAATCCAAATTCGTAGAGATCAAGAAACTCACTTAGGTAGTAGCTTTCTTGACACGTTTTGAGCCGCCCTCAAACGCGCTTCATGCGGTAATGGCAACCCGTCCCTCGAAATCTCTTTCTACTTCAGAATCCATTGTAGGGATAACAATCCACACCAACCTGGATTCAAATCATGTTAGGGAAGTTCTTAACGATATAACATAAAGAAAGAGACATGAAAGAGAAAAGCATGATTGAAACTCCCTTCGAAAACCAGTTTTTCGAAAGTAGAAATTTGCCAGCCATAAAACCTTCGTGAAAAAATTCATCCTTCAGGATATGGACGAGCGGTTTTCGCCATCTTCTTTCGTTCGATTTTCTCACTTGTTTTCTGTTGGGTTCAGAATCGTTTCATCATCCCTTCTGATCGTTTTGCTTGATCCCCACTTTTTGGTAAAGCTCGAATATTCAAAACTTCTAACTTGAAGCTCTCTAGAGATAGTCCACCAACTTGGCTACAATCTAACTAGTAAGGATGCTAGTTCTCTAGTTAGTGTTTAGGCTTAACCTAGGGTTTCGTATATCTTGGAGAAAGGATGGTGTTCAACACATGAACCAAAAGAATTCTCGATTAGCTCTAAGGGGAGCTCGAGCTCCCCTATTTATATGAAGGGGAGGACCGAAAATCCTAGTCCTTATGGACTAAGGATTTGGTCCCTCTCTCCTATTACTTGATCATTAAGTAATTTTGACTTTGACTTTGAATTCTAATTCAAATCAACTTTCAAGAGAGCTAAAATATCCAAACTATTTTTGGATAATTTTATACTTTATTTATTTAAAATAAATAACTTATTTTATCTAATTAATTAATTCATAATTAATTAACTAGATTATTTTCTCCAAAATTAGACTTTCTTTTTAATTCAAAATTAAACCAAAGTCTATTAAATAATTAACACATTAATTATTTAATCACCAAATAAATATTCACGCTCATGCACACGTGTCCATGAAGGACACGTGTCATGCACGTGACCCACACGTGTGGTCTCACACGTGTGGAACCCTTTGGCCCGATTAACTCGTTTAATCCTTTTAAAGCCTCAACTCATGTAACCAAGTTGTTGTGTGTGACCCTCTAGGTTCTCAATTCAATTAGCAGTGACCCTAATTAATTAATCATTCCACAGATTAAACGACCATAGTCTAGCAACAAGTGTTTAACCCCTAGCTGAATTGGAATGTTCGGATTCGACATAACCATTAAGTCATTGATTCATGTGAGATACAATCTTCCTACTTACTATCTCTCAACCAAGATCTAGGGTAAGGGAATAATCAGAACCCTAATAATCTGGTCTTTAAATCTAAGTGCATTTCATATCCATTTGATCTCAATCTAAGAAACCCTTTTCTTGATGTCTTGATCTACTGTCTTGGCCAAGGACTCCATATGGCATATGAATGACTTACACAATAAGAGATCACCTTGCATATGCAAGTGTAGGTTCTTTCTTGATTCTCATTCACTTTCTTGAGTCACTTGTGTAGCTCCAGCATAAGCCTTGAATCAGTTGTCTAAGGCGACACCCTTTAAAGCTTATACCAAAGACTACAGAGTTAACTCATAAAGTGA
Source organism: Lantana camara (assembly GCA_037501455.1). Lineage (NCBI taxonomy): Eukaryota > Viridiplantae > Streptophyta > Magnoliopsida > Lamiales > Verbenaceae > Lantana > Lantana camara. The sequence goes on along the minus strand of CM074857.1, from coordinate 90,655,605 downwards.
CATGAAACCTCAAGTCTAAGGATCAATTAATCACATCAATGACTCGTGAGATATTTCCTAATCTGGAAGTTTCCATTTCCTGAAATAGAAACATCCTTTCCCATTTAGGAATCTTCTCACATGGGGCACCTCAGTGAACTTACTTATTGAAGTAAGCACCCTCATGTATCACACACATATCAACTATACACTTTGCACCTCCATGAAACAATGTGGTCTTTCTTAAGGGCGTGATCCCACAAGCAAGCCTTAGAGGAGTCAGGTTGACACTCCCACTGTCTGTAGGACTCATCGGCTTGGAGTATTTTACTAATCATGACTTATGTGAAATAGGGCTCGTTTCATGAACCATTTCACCTAAATGGTAGAGTCCTAAAGTCATCAGGATTAGGGGAGTTCTCATACATGCACAGCTAAAGTAAACGCATACCAAACAAGATCATATAAAGAAGTGTTTGCCTGTGATATTAATTGTTTGTATATTATTCAAAGATTGTCTGTGATACTAGGTATGTCCCAAAAACGGATTATGACTAATCGGCTTTCTAGGGCACTATTCCTAACAATCTCCCACTTGCCCGTAAAAGCCATTTAGGCACTCTAAGTCCCATTTTCTCAAGATGCACTTTGAGAGCCTATTGACTTTGGGCGTTTCCAAAGTGAATCTGCCATATTCTCTGCTGATGTGACCCTCTTGTTTACACATCTCTTAGGAAACACCTTTTCCTTATAAAGTGATTCGAAATCACGTGTTTAATCTCTTGGTGAGGTCTTGGTTCTCTTACTTGAGCAACCATCCATTTTATCATACAATATGATAAAGGAGCTGTTTCATGCTAGGAACTCCATCTAACAAGTTAGATGGAGTTTCTTACCCAAACACTTAAACTTAGCGTTATATAATACGACTAAGTTCTCAACTACGATAGTCGAGTTTTGCAATGTCCGTCCTTGGAACCCCTTTCCAACATATTGCATTACCATTCTGGTAGAAGTTATATCCTTTCAATGATTTCATAATCATCTATGTTTGATGAACGGTTACATCAAATATCCTTCTAATAACAAGATCTTTTGGGCTCTGTAAACTAATACATATCCTCATTTCTTCTCAAATACTCTGAGGACATCCTTTACAGAAATCTAATGACCTTCTCCGAGGTCATATTAGATTCGACCCACTATGCTTAGTGTTGCGCCATATCAAGTCTATTACATAACATTTCATACATTATGCACCCTTTCACTTAAAGGGATTTTGGACATTCTAACTTTCTTAAAGTTATCTTAGGACACATACTCTTCAAAAGAGATGTTCCATTGTCCATACTAAACTCCTTTTAATATTATGGTTATGTACTCGTTTTGTGATAATCCATTTATGCTCTTAGATCTATCTTCTATAGTTCTCAATGTCGAGAATTTAGGATAATCACTAAGATCTTTCATGCCAAAGTGTTTCATAAACAAGAATTGGTAACTTTCACGTCATCCTTGACATTCCTAATGAGAAGGATGTCATCTTCTAAAGAACCAAAATTGACTCTTACATCACTAACTATCATATGTACATTTTTTAGACTTATTCGACTTCCATCTGTGTCAAACGATTTGACTATCCTATGGAATCGAATTGTCTAACTCCTAGAAGCCTTTATCAATCCACAGATTGACTTTAGGGATTTGCATACCTTATGCATACTCCCACTGAATATGAGATTGATAGAAATACCTTATTTCAGTCTCTTTCAATCTCATATTGAACAAGATAGTTCTCATATTCATTTATCATATCTCATAGTCAGAATATGAGGATGTGGTAAATACAATCCAAATGGACTTTTGCATTTCAACCGTCAAGAAGGTTGTAATCCTTTCATTCACTCGAAGCTGCACGAGCTTGATCCTCTCAGGTGGATCAACCAAGGTCAAAACTTGGTTTGAGTATATGGAATCCATATTCGATTTCAAGGCTTGCTTACACTACTCAGATTCCAAATCTGACAGTGTCTCCTCTTCAAATAACTCCTTGGCTATCCAGGAACGCGTTCTAAACGTGTCTTAAGAGAAGGGTTTCTCACGTGTACATACTCTAAAATTTGGCTAAGTTTTATCAGATGGGTTCGTTTCTTCTATATGTGGCTTGGATATTTATCCTCAAATTTCTTTGAGGTCTGCTTACTTGCCTTTCTTCTTCTATAGGAACGATTCCTTAAGAAAGGTACATTCCTTGAGACAAACAACCTTTGTCCAAGGGAATCGCAGAAACGATATCCTATATTGTTGTATATACATGAACTCATTTCAAGCTTATTTCCCACGATCCTCTTCACTTAAGAGGATTCCATTAAATTCTTGGATAAGAATAAGTAGAGGATTTAGTATGCCACATTGCATAGTGCAACTAAAGGACTGGTTTTTGGAAGGTACTAAATTCAAAATCTGTAACTGCATAGTCTGGGAGTTTATTCCTAGAATGATTATAAGTCAGTAAAGCTTGCTATGGAATGGACCATATCCCATTAGGTTTCATTCCCTCATTCGGAAACACTAAGGTGTTCTCGAATTAGTTTACTGAGAGGTAATCCTATTATCTCTAAGATGACTAAGGAATTAGCTGCTAAGATATAGGCTATCTCGATCATATTGATTTACCTATAACTTATGACTACTTTGGTTCCTAACCTCCTTTTGAAATTCTAAGAATTTCATATAAGTTTTGAATTTGTACTTCAACAAGTACATTCATTCATAATGATTAAACTGACGATTGTATCTAGTGCTTACATTAAACATCTTACACTCATCAGCATGGATCAAAATCCACTAGAATTTTGGCACGTTCCACGTTTCACCTAAACCATGTTTCGGGAAAGTTTTCCTTTAAGATAGGATTCATAGGAAGTTAACTTTCTAGGTTCATTTTCGTAAAATGATCCTAAGATGTCTAACTTGCTAATCCTTTTATGTCTCAATGTTCCAAAATAATTCGAAGCTTTGTCATCTCACTTACTTTTGTTATCTCGTTGTATGTTCAGAACATTAGTGCTTTGAGTCTTTGCACAACAGATTATGCACAATCAACTTAAGACTTGTGAATCCTATTCCTAGAAGAATTACTAAACGAGGTAACATTTCAGAGTACTCATACTCTTTGCAGTTCCCTTTCAAAGTCCTTATTTGCTACCATGGAAGCAAACGTCCAATTTAATCTCTAGTGTCTTTTGGGCGTACCCCTTACATGCCTCTCCATTGGGCTCTTAAGGGTTTCTTCTTCTTTAGGCTTTCAAGCCTTTAACTTATTGAGTCTAGAAGAAGAATTAACCATCACAACCTTTTGTTCCTTCTTAAGGATGCTCTCAACCATTATCAACTAAATGATTAACTATGCTACATTAGCATCATTCTAGTTGAGCATAAAGGGTTTGAATGATGGTGGAAGCAATGTAAGCAATCAGTGCATTGAGAACTCTTTTCTCGGTTAATGAGACCATAAGATCTTCAAATAAGATCTTTAGACCTTGTTCGTGTGCACTTGTTTCCTCATTTGGAATATTGAATAATTCCATAATGTTATACCTTGTAACATTTTTATGAGGTGGTTCAATTGCTCTTAAGTGGTTTGGAGAAATCCATTCACCTCAGATTGCTTCTCTTTTGGCCCGGGTCCAATTTTCACAATTGAAAACTTCGCCCTTTAGAGAACGTCTTTCTCTATTCGGAATCTAAAACGAATTTTAGGGTCCGAAGCCAATCAGAGTTAGTTAGGACTTAGTCAACTCTTTTGACTTCAGGATGGATACAAATGGGTTTGCATTTCATATTGTAGAGAATCACAGAACTACAACCTAGATGCTAAGCAGAGAAAATGTGAGCATGCTGAATTATAACGATATATAAAAGATAAGGTCTTTAATCTAATGTAGCTCCCACTGTTTTTCAAAGATCTATAATTCCCAAAGATCTAAGAGGAACGCGTTTCCCAATGGGTACTAAGATCCTAAGCATTTTACCTCTAGGTAGGTACAACTTACAAATTCTAACACCTTTAGAACTCTTAGTAATTGTTTTTGCATCACCTATCTTTCAATATGGACCCACGACTCGTGCGACATCCATATTTACTTAGGCGTTAAGCTAGACCCATCAATCATAAGATCATGATCAAAACTTAGTTCGAACGACCCACGACTCGCGGACATCGCCCTTGCCAAAATTGACCATGAAATATTGATCATTAGAAATGATTAACTAGGTAACTAAGAACTAATAAGCTCCACTAGCTATCCCACGACTCGCGGACAATAACTAGCTTCACTTACTAAACTTAAAACCTATTGATGGAATGCTAGGAATTTAATTCAAAATTTGCATCTCGAATTAAACACCTATTATTCGAAATGAGCTTAATATTCAATGGGAATTTTTCGAATCAACCGAAGAGTTGTTCGGTTCGACCTCACCAACATATATGTTATCCAATTTAATTAGTCTTGATTAATGCAAATACACTTAAATGCATTTCAAACAAGCACATAAACAGATAACATGTCCTAGCATGATACTAACATGTGATGATCATGGGTTCTACCTATCTTATGCGTGATATGTGGGAGCCACTCCACAATCACAAGTTCTAACATACATGCCACATAAACAGTTTAAATCACATAAGGGAAAGCGGTAACAAAATACGAGCCCTATCTCTATTACATTTTACAATTGAGATTCCCCTCCCTAACAATTTGAGGGGTCTTCACTTATGGCCTCCTTGTTACTTGAATGTGGTCCATCTTACTCCATGGGTGTATAGTCTCCAAAATGAAAATAAAACCTCACCACCTATCTCTACTCTCAAATTACAATAAAAAGAAAAAGACATAAAGTAATAAGGCTCAATCTTCATATTGGCCTTAGACAATTACACGGGGCACACCCCGGCCTCAAAAACAGTAATATGGAAAGCCACATAATAAATCACATAACAGTACGCACATAAGTGAGGCTCCAACCTCAATTGAAAAACGCAACTATAGGGCTCCAACCCCAATTTAAACCATTCATGTGCATAAATTAAAACCATTCATAAGTCTAAACCCATGATCACCTAACATGCAACTTGCGAGAATTTAAATTTAACCAATAATTTAAAATTCTCGCTTTAAGCTCTAATAGTTTAAAACACGACTTAGATGCAATTCTTGTTCAAGAGCCTTTTCAATAAAACCCGAAAAATAATAAACTAATAAAATTCCAATTAATTTCTGAAAATTAACAATTTTATTCTTTCAATATTTTCATAAAATAAAGTTTGCAATTTTTCCAAAATTTAAATCGCTTAATTTTTCAAAATCCCAATTTAAACAATGATTTCAAAAATAATTCAAATTTAATAAAATAAATTTTTTCAGAAAATTAAATTGGGATTGGATTGGACTAAATACGAAAAACGAGACAACCACAGATTGGAGTGCCCCCCCACGGCCTAGGCCGCCCGCACGCATCCCGCACGAGCGCGCGCGCACAGCACGCACATGCCCGCAGCAGCGCTGCCAGTTTGTGCACGCCTTCTCGTGCGCATCGCACGCAGATGCCTAGGCCATCAGGCCGGTGCTGCACGGACACCCTCCCGCGCGGTTGCGGGAGGCGATAGCGGAAGGCCCCGCGCGGTTGTGGGAGGGGCTGTCAGGCCAGTCCGGGCGCGCCTAGGACAGACGCTCGGCGATGGCGGGCGGTCACGCGGGACTGGGCGTGCGACACCCTAGCACGCCTAGGCTCGCGTTTTTGTAACTCGATTTTCGTGTTTCGTGTTTCAGTTCAAAATTTTAAAACACGATTTAAAAATATTTGATCCAAATAATTTCAATCAAATTTTCGAAAATGTTTTTCAGAAACTTTTAGGAAAAATACAGTTTCGAAATTCAGGTTTTCTAAAAGAACTCAAGAATACATAATTCGCATCTGAGCCTAAGAATTTCTACCAAATTCAGAATAATTGAGACGAATCAGAAACACAATTAACGAGGTGGCTCTGATACCACTTGTTGGAAAACAGAAATCAGAAAGCAGCGGAAATTTAAAATTTTTCCAACAAAAGGATCGAATACTCGCAATCGCGAATCCAAATTCTTAGAGATCAAGAAACTCACTTAGGTAGTAGCTTTCTTGACACGTTTTGAGCCGCCCTCAAACGCGCTTCATGCGGTAATGGCAACCCATCCCTCGAAATCTCTTTCTACTTCAGAATCCATTGTAGGGATAACAATCCACACCAACCTGGATTCAAATCATATTAGGGAAGTTCTTAACGATATAACATAAAGAAAGAGACATGAAAGAGAAAGGTATAATTGAAACTCCCTTCGAAATCCAGTTTTGCGAAAGTAGAAATCTGCCAGCCATAAAACCCTCGTGAAAAAATTCATCCTTCAGGATATGGACGAACGGTTTTCGCCATCTTCTTTGGTTCGATTTTTTCACTCGTTTTCTATTGGGATCAGAATCGTTTCATCATCCCTTTTGGTCATTTTGCTTGATCCCCACTCTTTGGTAAAGCTCGAATCTTCAAAACTTCTAACTTGAAGCTCTCTAGAGATAATCCACCAACTTGACTACAATCTAACTAGTAAGGATGCTAGTTCTCTAGTTAGTGTTTAGGCTTAACCTAGGGTTTATTTGATCTTGGAGAAAGGATGGTGTTCAACACATGAACCAAAAGAAATCTCGATTAGCTCCAAGAGGAGCTCGAGCTCCCCTATTTATAGGAGGGGGAGGGACGCCCAAACCCTAGTCCTTTTGGGCTAAGGATTTGGTCCATCTCTCCTATTACTTGATCATCAAGTAATTTTGACTTTGACTTTGAATTCCAATTCAAATCAACTTTTAAGCGAGCTAAAATATCCAAACCCTTTTGGATAATAATATACTTTATTTATTTAAAATAAATAACTTATTTTATCTAATTAATTAATTCACAATTAATTAACTAGATTATTTTTCTCCAAAATTAGACTTTCTTTTTAATTCAAAATTAAACCAAAGTCTATTAAATAATTAATAAATTAATTATTTAATATATAATCAAATAAACACGTGTGGCACACGTGTCCCTATGACACGTGTCCAGTCACGTGACCCACACATATGGTTTCACACGTGTGGAACCCTCTAGGCCCGATTAACTCGTTTAATCATTTTAAAGCCTCAACTCATGTAACCAAGTTGTTGTGTGTGACCCTCTAGGTTCTCAATTCAATTAGCAGTGACCCTAATTAATTAATTCACTAATCAATTAATCAGTCCACAGATTAAACGACCATAGTCTAGCAACAGGTGTTTAACCCCTAGCTGAATTGGAATGTTCGGATTCGACAGAACCTTTAAGTCATTGATTCATGTGAGATACAATCCTCCTACTTAGTATCTCTCAACCAAGATCTAGGGTACGGGAATAATCAGAACCCTAACAATCCGGTCTTAAAGCTAAGTGCATTTCATATCCGTTTGATCTCAATCCAAGAAACCCTTTTCTTGATGTCTTGATCTACTGCCTTGGACAAGGACTCCATATGGCATATGAATGACTTACACAATAAGAGATCACCTTGCAAATGCAAGTGTAGGTCCTTTCTTGATTCTCATTCACTTTCATGAATCACTTGTGCAGCCCCAGCATAAGCCTTGAATCAGTTGTCTAAGGCAACACCCTTTAAAGCTCATACCTAAGACTACAGAGTTAACTCATAAAGTGACAAGGAACCTCAAGTCTAAGGATCAGTTAATCACATCAATGACTCGTGAGATATTTCCTAATCTGGAAGTTTCCATTTCCTGAAATAGAAACTTCCTTTCCCATTTAGGAATCTTCTCACACGGGGCACCTCAGTGAACTTACTTATTGAAGTAAGCACCCTCATGTATCACGCACGTATCAACTATAGACTTTGCACCTCCATGAAACAAGGTGGTCCTTCTTAAGGGCGTGATCCCACAAGCAAGCCTTAGAGGAGCCAGGTTGACACTCCCACTGTCTGTAGGACTCATCGGCTTGGAGTATTTTACTAATCATGACTTATGTGAATTAGGGCTCGTTTCATGAACCATTTCACCTAAATGGTAGAGTCCTAAAGTCATCAGGATTAGGGAAGTTCTCATACATGCACAGCTAAAGTAAACGCATACCAAACAAGAGCATATAAAGAAGAATTTGCCTGTGATATTAATCATTCGTATATTATTCAAAGAATGTCTGTGATACTAGGAAAGTCCCAAAACAGATTATGACTAATCGGCTTTCTAGGGCACTATTCCTAACATCAATGACTTAAAGGTTCTGTCGAATCCGAGCATTCCAGTTCAGCTAGGGGTTAAACACCTGTTGCTAGACTATGGTCGTTTAATCTATGGACTGATTAATTAATTAGTGAATTAATTAATTAGGGTCACTGCTAATTGAATTGAGAACCTAGAGGGTCACACACAACAACTTGGTTACATGAGTTGAGGCTTGAAAATGATTAAACGAGTTAATCGAGCCAAGAGGGTTCCACACGTGTGAACCACACGTATGGCTCACGTGTCCTTGTGACACGTGTCTCACACGTGTGTAAATAAATGTGTATATTTATTTATGTGTTAAATAATTAATGTGATTAATTATTTAATAGACTTTGGTTTAATTTTGAATTAAAAAGAAAGTCTTATTTTGGAGAAAAATAATCTAGTTAATTAATTACGAATTAATTAATTAGATAAAATAAGTTATTTATTTTCAACAAATAAAGTATAAAATTATCCAAAAATAGTTTGGATATTTTTAGCTCTCTTGAAAGTTGATTTGAATTTGAATTCAAAGTCAAAGTCAAAATTACTTGATGATCAAGTAATAGGAGAGAGGGACCAAAACCCTAGCCCATAAGGACTAGGATTTTCGGTCCTCCCCTTATTATAAATAGGGGAGCTAGAGCGAATTGGCAATTCTTTTGGTTCATGTGTTGAACACCATCCTTTCTCCAAGATAAACGAAACCCTAGGTTAAGCCTAAACACTAACTAGAGAACTAACATCCTTACTAGTTAAATTGTAGTCAAGTTGGTGGACTATCTCTAGAGAGCTTCAAGTTAGAAGTTTGAAGATTCGAGCTTTACCAATGAGAGAGGATCAAGTCGCGAAAAGAGCGTTCTTGGGTGGCTTGAAACGCTTCAAGAAAGACAATTAAGAAAGTAAGTTTCTTATCCCTACGAATTTGGATACACGATTGCGAGTCCAAGATCCTTTTGTTGGAAAATTTTTTAATTTCCGCTGCTTTCTGATTCGTGTTTTCCAACAAGTGGTATCAGAGCCACCTCGTTAATCGTGGTTTTGATTCATTTCCATTATTCTGAATTTGGTAGAAATTCTTAGGCTTAGATGCGAATTGAGTATTCTTGAGTTCTTTAAGAAAGCCTGAAATACGAAACTGTAATCTTTCCTGAATTTCTAAAACTGTTTTCTCAAATCGTGTTTTTGAAAATCGTTTTAGTTGAAATTTATCTAAATCGAATTTTTTTAATTTTGGATTGAATTGGTTTTGAGAAACCTAGACACGAAACGAGACGCGAAACAAACGCACGGGATTGGGACGTGCCAATGTGTAGCACGCCCCAGGCCCGCGCGCGCACGTCGCCCAGCCCCTCCCGCAACCCCGCGGGAGCCGTCCCAGGCGCGCCAGTCCGTCCCGCAACCGCGCGGGACGCCTACACAGCCCGCCTAGTCGCGGCGGGCACTGCTGCGCGCGGCGTGCGCATGATGCGAGCCCAGCGCGCGCATGCGAGCGGAAACTGCCGCGCGCTGTGCGCGCTGCTGGCGGGCGTCCGCTCGCGCTGCTACGCGGCGGTGCCTCTCGCTGCTGGGCCTTTTTCGGGCTTGTTTTCGTGTTTCGTGTTTTTCGTGTATTCGGTCCTTAAAATCCCGATTTAATTTTATTTTAATTTTATCTTTTAAAATCAGTTTTGTTAATATAAAATTATTTTAAAATTTTGATTAAATTGGGATTTTGAGAAATTAAAGCAATTTGGATTTTGGGAAAATTATGAACTTTATTTTCCGAAAATAATGAAAGAATAAAATTATTAATTTTGGAAATTAATTGGAATTTTATTGGTTCATTGTTTTTCGGGATTTATTGAAAAGGCTCTTGAACAAGAATTGCATCTAAGTCGTGTTGTAAGTCATTAAGACTTGAAACGGGATTTTTAATTTATTGAGTAAATTTAAATTCTCGCAAAAGCATGTTACGTGATCATGGGTTTAGACTTATGTATGGTTTTAATTTAAGCACATGGATGGTTTAAATTGGGGTTGGAGCCCTATAGTTGCGTTTTTCAATTGAGGTTGGAGCCTCACTTATGTGCGTACTGTTATGTGATTTATTATGTGGCTTTCCATATTACTGTTTTTGAGGCCGGGGTATGCCCCGTGTAATTGTCTAAGGCCAATATGAAGATTGAGCCTTATTACTTTATGTCTTTTTCTTTTTATTGTAATTTGAGAGTAGAGATAGGTGGTGAGGTTTTATTTTCATTTTGGAGACAATGCACCCATGGAGTAAGATGGACCACATTCAAGTAACAGGGAGGCCATAAGTGAAGACCCCTCAAAATGTTAGGGAGGGGAATCTCAATTGTAAAAATGTAATAGAGATAGGGCTCGTATTTTGTTACCGTTTTCCCTTATGTGATTTAAACTGTTTATGTGGCATGTATGTTAGAACTTGTGATTGTGGATTGGCTCCCACATATCACGTATAAGATAGGTAGAACCCATGATCATTACATGTTAGTATCATGCTAGGACATGTTATCTGTTTATGTGCTTGTTTGAAATGCATTTAAGTGTACTTGCATTAATCAAGACTAATAAAATTGGATAACATATATGTTGGTGAGGTCGAACCGGACAACTCTCCGGTTGATTCGAAAATTCCCATTTAATATTAAGCTAATTTCGAACAAATAGGTGTTTAATTCGAGGTGCAAATTTTGAATTAAATTCCTAGCATTCCATCAATAGGTTTTAAGTTTAGTAAGTGAAACTAGTTATTGTCCGCGAGTCGTGGGATAGCTAGTGGAGCTTATTAGTTCTTAGTTACCTGATTGATCATTTTAATGATCAATATTTCGTGGTCAATTTTGGCAAGGGCGATGTCCGCGAGTCGTGGGTCGTTCGAACTAAGTTTTGATCATGATCTTATGATTGATGGGTCTAGCTTAACGCCTAAGTAAATATGGATGTCGCACGAGTCGTGGGTCCATATTGAAAGATAGGTGATGTAAAAATAATTACTAAGAGTTCTAAAGGTGTTAGAATTGGTAAGTTGTACCTACTTAGGGTTTTACTTAGAATGTCCGCGAGTCGTGGGTTCGAGGTAAAATGCTTAGGATCTTAGTACCCATTGGGAAACGTGTTCCTCTTAGATCTTTGGGAATTATAGATCTTTGAAAAACAGTGGGAGCTACATTAGATTAAAGACCTTATCTTTTGTATATCGTTATAATTCAGCATGCTCACTAGTTCTCTGTTTTACCATTTAGATCGTAGATTCTATGAATCTCTACGTGTTTTTGAAATGGCAACCAAAAACCCTCTTGTATCAATCCTCGAGTCAAACAAGTTGACTGGTCCCAACTATTCTGATTGGCTGAGGAATCTAAAAATCATTTTAGATTCTGAGAAGAGAACTTATGTTCTCTTCGAAGGGGAGCCTAGTCCCGAAGGGGATGCTCCCACTCGGGCCGAGCGGGACGCGATCCAGAAGTGGAAGGATGATAATCTCCAAGCCCGTTGCCTTATGTTGGCTAACATGTCTCCGGACTTGCAAAGACAACATGAGGCCATGGAATTCGCTTGGTAGATTTACGACCACTTAGAGCAACTTTATCGCCCTCATGAACGTGTTACAAGGTATAACACTTCAAAGGAATTGTTCCACTTGAGAATGAGGGAAGGTTCAAGTGTCCATGAATATGGACTCAAGTTTCTCGCCCTTACTGAGAAACTTGCTTCCATGGACATGCCACTGAAATATGAGCTCTCAGTGGACTTGTTGCTAGCCTCGCTCCCACCATCATTCAACCCATTTATCCTTAACTTCAATATGAATCATACTGGTGCTACTGTAGCTGAGCTGATTAGTCAGCTTGTGACTGCTGAAAGCACGATCAAGAAGGACAATAAGGTTTTGATGGTGAATGCTCCATCTTCCTCTTCTGGGCCTTCTAAAGGTAAGGGCAAGAAAGCCCAAAGGAAGAAGAAGAAGCCCCTTAGGCCCACTGGTGGAGTTTCGAAGGGGAAGGCCCAAAAGAAGAAGCGTGATCAGAAAGAGGATGGTTGCTTCCATTGTGGCAAAGCGGGACATTGGAGGAGAAACTGCCCAGAGTACAAGGTTACTCTAAAGAAAGGTATCTTTCTCATTGAAGTAAATCTTTCTATTAATTCTAGTTCTTGGGTACTTGATACCGGTTGTGGAACTCATATCTGTAATGATGTACAGATGCTAAGTGAAGTCCAACAACTCAAAGAAGGAGAATGTGTCTTGAAGATCGGCGATGGCTCAAACGTTGAAGCTCGAGCTTTAGGCACAATTAGATTAGATTTAGGTAGTTTTGAGTTAGTCTTAAATAAAGTCCTTTATGTACCGAGCATTATTCGTAATATAATTTCAGTTCCAATTTTAGATTGTGAAGGTTATGAAACTTATATTAAGAATGGTAAATACTTTATCAAACGGAACAACTCTTCCGTTCACATCGGTACTCTAAGTAATGGACTTTATCTAACTCAGAATATCAATATTATGAATATACAACGAGAGACTAAACGTAAGAGAGATGACAAAGTTTCAGCTCCCTTATGACACGCTAGATTAGGACACATTTCCAAGAACAAAATTAGCAAGATAAACACTTTAGGATCATTCTCTGAAAATGATCTCAAAGAGTTAACTTCTTGCGAATCCTGTCTCAAAGGAAAGATGTCCAAAGTTCCTTTTAAAGGGACTGTGGAACGTGCCATTAAGGTCTTGGATCTGATCCATTCTGATGTTTGTGGACCGCTTAGTGTAAGCATGAGAAACAATTATCAGTATTTCATAACCTTTACCGATGACTTTAGTCGATATGGTTATGTATACTTAATGAAGTATAAATCTGAAGCTTTTGAGAAATTCTTAGAATTTCAAAAGGAGGTTGAGAACCAAACTGGTCACAAGATCAAAGCACTTCGATCTGATCGAGGAGGCGAGTATCTTAGTGAAGAATTCCTTAATCATCTCAAAGATAATGGGATTATCTCTCAGTAGACTCCTCTGGGAACTCCTCAACTTAATGGAGTTTCTGAGAGAAGGAATCGAACCTTACTTGATATGGTTCGTTCCATGATAAGTTTCACTGAATTACCACCTTCTTTCTGGGGTTATGCCCTAGAAAGTGCAGCAAAGATTTTGAATCTAGTTCCCTCTAAGTCAGTCCCTAAAACGCCCTATGAAATGTGGCATGGTAAAATCCCTAGTTATTCTTACTTAAGAATTTGGGGTTGTCCTGCTTACATGAAGAGGACAGTGGGAGATAAGTTAGAATCTCGTTCTAACTTATGCTACTTTGTAGGTTATCCTAAGGAATCCATAGGATACTACTTCTATGATCAATCTGAACAAAAGGTGTTTGTTTCCAGAAATGCCACTTTTCTTGAGGAACCGTTCCTTAAAGAAAAGAAAGGCAAAATCATAGAATTAGAGGAAGTACATGGTGAGCCCACGCCACCCACTGAAGAAACGTCCTCTTCTGACCAACCACAACCAATCACGAATTTCGATACACACGAAAATCCTCCTCTAAGGCGTTCTGAACGCACTCCTAGATAGCCGGAGAGATGGTATGGATTCTTCCATGAAATCTCTCAAAAGGATAATGATCCTTTAACATATGAGGAGGCACTTTCAGATTCTAACTCTGAACAGTGGATAGAAGCCATGAAATCCGAAATGGACTCCATGAACTCCAACCAAGTTTGGACCTTGGTAGATTTGCCTGATGGGGTCAAACCCATCGGTTACAAATGGATCTTTAAGAGAAAGCTTGGAGTTGATGGAAGCATTGCAGCCTACAAAGCAAGACTGGTTGCAAAAGGATTCAGTCAAAGACCCGGCATGGACTTTGATGAAACCTTTTCACCAGTTGCAATGCAAAAGTCTATTCGGATCATACTTGCCATTGCTGCATATTATGACTACGAGATATGGCAAATGGATGTGAAAACTGCCTTTCTCAATGGTGACATTGATAAAGACATTTATATGGAGCAACCCATAGGTTTCACATTCAGTGGGAGTGAGCAAAAGGTTTGCAAACTCCAAAGATCAATCTATGGATTGAAACAGGCTTCTAGGAATTGGAACATTCGATTTGATGAATCAGTCAAAGCGTTTGGCTTCATTCAAATTTCAAATGAATCATGTGTATACAGAAAGGAATTGGAGACCTCAGTGCAATTCTTAGTACTTTATGTTGATGACATCCTTCTTATTGGGAATTCGAAGGATGACATGAAAGTGACTAAGTTATGGTTATCGAACCAATTCGAGATGAAAGATCTTGGTGATGCATCCTATATCCTTGGAATTAAAATCTATCGAGATAGATCTAGAAGGTTAATAGGACTGTCACAGTCGATGTACATTGACAAAGTATTGAAGAGATTCAATATGGAGTCAGCAAAGGTTAAGAACCTTCCTATGAGTGTAGGAACATGTCTTTCAAAGAAGATGTGTCCTAAGACTAACCTTGAGAAGGAAAGAATGACTCATACACCTTATGCATCAGCAATAGGTAGCATAATGTATGCAATGTTATGTACTCGACCGGATGTGGCTTATGCACTTAGTGTTACAAGTCGTTTCCAATCTGACCCTGGAGATGGTCACTGGGCTGCCGTGAAGAATATTCTTAAGTACTTGAAGAGTACTAAAGATTTATTCTTAGTTTACGGAGGTCAGAAAGATCTTACTGTCGAAGGACAC
Organism: Lantana camara; assembly: GCA_037501455.1. Taxonomy (NCBI): domain Eukaryota; kingdom Viridiplantae; phylum Streptophyta; class Magnoliopsida; order Lamiales; family Verbenaceae; genus Lantana; species Lantana camara. The sequence continues at coordinate 90,640,553 of CM074857.1, read as the reverse complement.
TGCGATACAAGCTTTGCATCTGACTTAGATGATTTTAAGGCAATGTCAGGATACATTTTCTGCCTAAACGGCGGAGCAGTGAGTTGGAAGAGTTCCAAGCAAACTACCACTGCAGATTCGACCACTGAGGCCGAATACTTAGCTACAAATGATGCAGCTAGGGAAGGAGTTTGGATTAGAAACTTCATTCAAGAGTTGAATGTTGTTCCTAGCATGAGAGACCCCATTTCTGTGTTTTGTGACAACACTGGGGCGGTTGCTCAAGCAAGAGAACCAAGATCTCACCAACGGACCAAGCACATTATGAGGAAGTATCACCTAATCCGTGATATTATCAAAAGAGGAGAGGTGCAAATTGAGAGGGTCACATCAGCCGAGAACGTGGCAGATCCACTTACTAAACCCCTTAGTCGAGAAGCTTTCCAAGGTCATCTTCAGAAGATGGGACTTAGAATAGCTTTAGGATGGCTTTGACGGGCAAATGGGAGATTGTTAGGAATAGTGCCTTAGAAAGCCGATTGTATATCCGCTTTGTACTTTTCCTTATTATAATCACAGACAATCTTTGAATGAAATAACGAATTGAGGCAACACTTCTTTATATGCTCTTGTTTGGTATGCGTTTACTTTAGCTGTGCATGTATGAGAATTCCCCTAATCCTGATGACTTTAGGACTCTACCATTTAGGTGAAATGGTTCATGAAACAAGCCCTATATCACATAAGTCATGATTAGTTAAATACTCCAAGCCGATGAGTCCTACAGACAGTGGGAGTGTCAACCTAACTCCTCTAAGGCTTGCTTGTGGGATCACGCCCTTAAGAAGGACCACCTTGTTTCATGGAGGTGCAAAGTGTATAGTTGATACGTGCGTGATACATGAGGGTGCTTACTTTAATAAGTAAGTTCACTGAGGTGCCCCGTGTGAGAACATTCCTAAATGGGAAAGGAAGTTTCTATTTCAGGAAATGGAAACTTCCAGATTAGGAAATATCTCACGAGTCATTGATGTGATTAACTGATCCTTAGACTTGAGGTTCCTTGTCACTTTATGAGTTAACTCTGTAGTCTTAGGTATGAGCTTTAAAGGGTGTTGCCTTAGACAACTGATTCAAGGCTTATGCTGGGGCTGCACAAGTGATTCATGAAAGTGAATGGAATCAAGAAAGGACCTACACTTGCATATGTAAGGTGATCTCTTATTGTGTAAGTCATTCATATGCCATATGGAGTCCTTGGCTAAGGCAGTAGATCAATACATCAAGAAAAGGGTTTCTTGGATTGAGATCAAACGTGTTTGAAATGAACTGAGCTTTAAGACCAGATTCTTAGGGTTCTGATTATTCCCTTACCCTAGATCTTGGTTGAGAGATAGTGAGTAGGAGGATTGTATCTCACATGAATCAATGACTTAAAGGTTCTGTCGAATCCGAACATTCCAGTTCAGCTAGGGGTTAAACACCTGTTGCTAGACTATGGTCGTTTAATCTGTGGACTGATTAATTAATTAGTGAATTAATTAATTAGGGTCACTGCTAATTGAATTGAGAACCTAGAGGGTCACACACAACAACTTGGTTACATGAGTTGAGACTTGAAAATGATTAAACGAGTTAATCGGGCCAAGAGGGTTCCACACGTGTGAACCACACATGTGGCTCACATGAGTGGCACGTGTCCTTGTGACACGTGTCTCACACGTGTGTAAATAAATATGTATATTTATTTATGTGTTAAATAATTAATGTGATTAATTATTTAATAGACTTTGGTTTAATTTTGAATTAAAAAGAAAGTCTTATTTTGGAGAAAAATAATCTAGTTAATTAATTAAGAAATAATTAATTAGATAAAACAAGTTATTTATTTTAAATAAATAAAGTTTAAAATTATTTAAAAATAGTTTGGATATCTTTAGCTCTCTTGAAAGTTGATTTGAATTTGAATTCAAAGTCAAAGTCAAAATTACTTGATGATCAAGTAATAGGAGAGAGGGACCAAAACCCTAGCCCATAAGGACTAGGATTTTCGGCCCTCCCCTTATTATAAATAGGGGAGCTCGAGCTCCCCTTAGAGCGAATTGACAATTCTTTTGGTTCATGTGTTGAACACCATCCTTTCTCCAAGATAAACGAAACCCTAGGTTAAGCCTAAACACTAACTAGAGAACTAGCATCCTTACTAGTTAGATTGTAGTCAAGTTGGTGGACTATCTCTAGAGAGCTTCAAGTTAGAAGTTTGAAGATTCGAGTTTTACCAAGGAGAGGGGATCAAGCCGCGAGAAGAGCGTTCTTGGGTGGCTTGAAACGCTTCAAGAAAGACAATTAAGAAAGTAAGTTTCTTATCCCTACGAATTTGGATACACGATTGCGAGTCCAAGATCTTTTTTATTGGAAAAATTTTTAAATTTCCGCTGCTTTCTGATTCGTGTTTTCCAACAGTAACCCGGTCATATATTTAATCTCGCCCAGTTGCAGAGCTAAGGTATGGAAGTGTGCTTACAGTGAAAGGGGATGAACTCCACTATTTATAGTTGAGGATCAGAGACCCTTTGGTAATTGTCACCATGTGGTCCTGGCCTAATGTTGCCCTAGCAGGTGGCGTGATGAGGAGAAACCTAGGAGGAATCTCCTACAAAAGCTGGCGAAAAGTTGGTGGCGGGCAACAGTGGCAGGTGCGCGGGTGTATACCTTGTGTCAGAGAGCTGTAGGTTGCTAACAAGGGTGAGGCGCACGCTCAAGTTTAAGATAGGTTTTCGAGGCTCGCAGGTTTGAGGGGCACCTGGGCTGATGCCATGGAGCATGAGGGGAGAATCAAAGCCCCTGTCCATTAATGTGGGATGGTTCCTCTGAGGGTGTGCGCATGAGGACACTGAGTGTCAAGTTACATCACGTTCGGGATCTAAATCTTTGGATAAATTAGAATATCCTTGGGAACGAGGGCGAGGCTAGTTCCGAAGGTAGCATATGTGGGGCCTTGACTTCTACGCGTCGCACGCTGATGATGCCACGTGTCAAAGCGAGGGTCAAGCATGTTTTAGCCCCATCATTTTGTTGGGATTAATGCCCTGAAAATCCAATTATATTGTAAATATTTTGGATTAATAAAACTGAAATTATCGCAAGTTATGAGTATTTTACAAATTTAATAATTAATGACGTGTGATAGTATTTTTATATGAAATGTGTTTCATAGGAAAAGACTTTAAATACCAGAAATCACGTGTCATTAAAGTTCTAGTCTGTATGATAAGAAAATATTCTTATCAAGACTATAATGTGTTATATAAGATGATTACTCTTTCGTCATAGGGAAATGGAGTTTCCAATTATGACACATTGATGATTTTCAATCAGATTGGAAACATCGAACTGGACCATTGAGATTGCTTATTTTATACTGTTATGTAAAATGAACAAAATCTCGGAAGCATTAGACTCTTAATCCTGGCAGTGTTTCTACTTTAGGCATATAGTGTTAATCACTGTGATGTACTCAGAAGTGAGGTCTCGGTAATGGGTAGCCAAAATACTTTGTGCGTTCGGTGATTGCATGAAATGTGCTAAAGAGAAATATCGATCGAAGAATCTGTAGCCTTGCTAGAAGGTTAAAAGATATCTCTGAAATAGATTTGCAAAAGGTTCGAATTAAAACTTTGGCCAAAGTACTTCGTGTGTGCGTCACCGAAGTTGTATGTTGAATATGTTTCACATACAGGGAATTTGAACTTAAGGCAAATCAAGAATTTCAGATTGGAAGTGAAAAATAAATGATAGTAGTTTTGATTTATTTTTCATGGATATCTGTACAGATGAGTAAAATGCAAAATTATTCTAGATCGAGAAATTCGTGAATAATTAAATTAATTTTAGAGTTCAACAATATTTATTTAGTGGAATTAAATATTGTTAAACGGTAATCAATTATTGTCATGGGATGATAATGGATTGACCCGTTTGGAGCTAAAATTAATTAGTGTTTGAGAAAATATTAGTTAGGCATAAAGATTAATGAGAAAATATTAAAAGGAGAGAGAGAAATGATTTTCAAAGTGTTTGAAATTAGCCAAGAAATTTATTTTTGAGAAAATAAATTAAATTTCAAAGAGTTGGGAATGTTCGAAATTTTATTTTGGAGAAAATAAAATTTTTCCGGAAAAAAAAAAGTTATTTTGATGACGTGGCAGAAGTGCTGACGCGGTAGGTGACGTGTCATGCCACGATAGCGGGTCAGCGCCACTGGGCGCCACTGGGCGCCACATGGCGCGACACATGGACGATGGGGATCGCTTCGCGTCATCGAGTATAGAAGCTCCAGATTGGTTTTAGCGCGGGTCAGGAAAAGGGTCGGATAACGGTTCGGTTGACCGAGTCAACGGATAGGGTCGGGTCATGGTTTGACCGACCCGGACATGTGGACTAATGGTGACTCGCCATATGGATACCGAGTCAGACCGCCTAAGCCGACCGGTTCATGGACGAACCGGTCTGAACCGATAGACCGTCGACCGAACCGGACACGTGGCGCCCCCACTCGTGCCTGCGTGAGGTTCACACGCGCCAAGCACACAGCCGCCACAAGGGTAGCGCGTGCGGGCGCGTGGCTGGCCGTTTAGCGCGTGCTCGGCACCACCGTGCTCCTCTTGGCGTGCACTACACTCCGGCATCATCTGATTGGCCAACAGACCTTGGCAGCTATGGAAAAGAATTGAAAAATAGCAACGAGGTCCTCCATTCTTGGTTATAAATAGGGCCTTCCTATTTCATTTTAAAGCATCAGCTTTAGGCATTCCATTTCCAGCAGTTTCAAAGCCATTTTAGGCAATCTCTCTCTCTTTTAATTAATTGATCCTTAAGGATTAATTAATTATTTAATTAGGTGGTTATATAATTAATATATAATCCACTTAATTATTAGAAAATAGGGATTTTCTGAAATAAAAAAAAAATGTTTTTCTAGAAAAATATTTTCACAAAGTATTTAGCGAAATACTACCGGAGCCCACACTCCAATTTCTTAATCGAGGATATTGCGGGAAAGCTCTGTCGGTTTCACGAGAAAATATCGAGGTGCTGGAAAAGTGTCATTGATAGCTAATTTTGCAGTAGGTAATACCGTTATGCTGCCCAAATTATTATTTGCATATTGAGATTATATGCTATGTGATTTAAAATTATGTTATCAATGCTTGTATATATTAGAGTTATGTTGCCCGATTTTTTTCGCTGCTTTATTAAAATATTTTGGAAATATTTTGATAACGAGGTTATGATGAATTTTTTTAAATATTCCGCTGTACCGTCACTATGTCTCAGGCCCGCCACACCAACACATTTTGCCCTCCAATCCTGTAGCCTTTAGTAATAAGGGCTGTAGAATTCCTGTTTTCTAACGTCCGAGGGTGACGCTAGTTTAAAAAGGTAGCGTGCTTGGGAATTTTCATCTGAACAAGCAATTAATGATGTCCTTTCATACTGACCGCTCGAAACGTCAAGCATTAAATGTTGTAGGGCGAGTGGGCGCGACTTTTCAGGAAACGGCACGTGAATCTTGGGAAGTGTGTGACAGTTCCCAAAAGTGGGCAGTTACCAAGGCGAGAATGATTGCAACTTTTGAATTAATTTGCCCAAATCCTACCAACTTCCTTCCCAATAAATAGGGGTTCCATTTCATTCATTTTTTTTTTTTTTCCTTTACGCATTCATAAAATCTTCAGAGATCTTCTTACATTTTCAGAAGATTTCCAGCAACCCAAACTTTCCGAGAACTTTAGGTAATTTCTTTCTTCTTCTTAAGTTTCTGACTTACTAACTCTAGATTGTTAGGTCTCCTTCCTCCCCTTTTCCCATTTCTGTTCGCTCCACCACCTTCAAACCACCATGTCTAACAAAATCATAGAAGAAACGGTGAGGGAGATTGATGAAATGGCCAGCTCAAGCTATTCTTCCCATAACCCTGCTCCTCTCCATCAAACGGTTGAGGAGATGTTCGGAGATGCTCGGGATGAAGATTTGGACATCGTCGTGTCTGCTATGGGCGAGAGAAACCCAGGTGGGGTTGACTATATATTTGAGGAGATGGAACTGGTGATGGAGGCGGAACGACAAGGGGTTACGTTGCCATCGACGGAGAGTGCCAAGCACCCTCATCGCCACACAGTAACGGTGGCTATTCCGGGCGCTATTCAAGAAGAAATGAGGGTTGGGCCCTCGGAAGATCCCCCTGCCAAGCGTAGGAAGAAGACAAGAAAATCCAAGAAGGCCAACGAGGGGGAAGGCTCGGGTATGCAAGCCACTGAGAGGACACTCGATGAAACCCCTAGTACCATAATTATGGGGGATTTAGTTACAATGAGGGCTCCCTGGTACTGGGATGAGCGGTTCACCTATAGAATTCTATCTCTGCTTGAGAGAGCTAACAACCCCCTCCCCGGGGGGGAATAGCGGTCTACAAGGATGCGGTTGAGGCTGGGGGGTTGAGATTCCCCATTTTCGGTCCCGTGGCCAGCATCTTGAATCTCCTGAATCTGAGCCCTTCTTAGATTGTCCCCAATAGCATTGCCCTCATCAACGCCTTCGTAGTTCTGATGAAGTGCACAGGGAATGAGTCGTCAATTCACAACTTCAACAGCTTCTTTCAAGTGGTCCGCTCACCACGCTCATCTCCAACGGTGGACTTTTATTATATCCAAGCCAAGTCCAATTTAAGATTAATAGATCGCCCTCGACGTCTTATGGAACTAATTGGAAGGAGAAATTTTTCTTCATGAGGGCCGCCGAGGGTGAAAATTTTGGGGTTCCTCAGGAGTGGGTTAGGCACGGGGAGGGGTCCCTCGTAAGATCCCGCTTAGCTCCTTCCTTTTCCCTGTCTTGGGCTCAAGAGTTGGCCCTCGCTTTGAGGAGCGCTCGGTGGCTTATTAAGGCCAAGAAAATGATGGATAATGAGGAAGTTCTATTCCTTTACGCGCTCATAATTGACCCTAAAATGATTGAAAACCCTCCAGCCCGAGGGCGACCGTGGTGACGGGGAGACTTCTTCCTCTGAGGAAGATCAATTGGGGAATTTCGAGCGCATTAGCGATAAGGCATTCGGGCGCAACCCAAACGAGGGCACCACCATGTTGAGCAATCCCCCGCTCGCTCGGAACATCACCTACGGGCTTTACCAAAGGGTCTCGTTCATGGGGGTCCACAGGCGGTTATACTCTCAAAGCGTGGATCAGGTGGCCGAGGATCTCGCTCATGCTCTCATTTCCATAAGTCCTCCTCCTCTTACTCTTGTTAAGTGTTTTCCTTGTTTCTCTATAAAATGCTAAGTGCTAGAGATTCTGGAGCAAGTGCTACCGAGGGTCAGAAACCTTCAACGACGCACGGCGGTGTACTCCGAGGGAAAAGCTAAGTACAAAAGAATGGCGCGCTCAGCTGACCCAGTTCAACTCCAGGAGAAGATGGACGTATTGAAGGCCCAACTTGAATCCCTCGAGACCGAGCATGCAAAGGTGAAAAAGGAGCTGGAGAAGTCAGAGGGGGCTCGAAAAAGGTACCGCACAGATCTGACTATTGCCAAAGAGTCCAACGAGAAGCTAAGGTAGGACTTGAATGAGAGGACCCGTACAACTGAATGCTGCTGAGAAGAAGTTTACTGAGGCCACCAAGAAGGCTTGCGAAGAGGAATTTAACAGGCTACTCCCCGAGCGTAATGTGGTAGCCAACCTAAAGGCCCTTGTTAAATTCTTCCACTCCAAGGCGTTTGGTTTCGCTGCCTCCCTACACTATTATGATGAGGCCCAGAAGACCTTTAATTTGGCGGTTGAACAACTCATCCACTTGGGTTTGGTAGACGCCTCTTCTCGAGGGAGTGCAGACACTGGACTCCGCTTCGACGAGTGCTGCTCAGTTCCTGAAGATGGCGAAGGGGACCCTGAGGCCAATTTGACTGAGCCGGAGTACAATGATTTGGTTAACCTCTTATAAGATGAGTTCATGTGGGCTCTCCAGACGGAGGAGGGCCCCTTACTGAAGAGAACAACGAGGGGGCTACTGATGTTGTATCTACCCTCGAGGGTCAACTTGACAACAGGATCCAAGCACCGATCAGTGAGAATACTCCCACTCCAGCGGTTGAGGCCATTGTGCCATCGAATGCTCCTGTTGCCGCCCCTCAGACTTCCTAAGTTGAAGAGCCTAATTTTCAAGCGCTAACTCCGTTAACAGAAGTGGTGGACCTTGAAGAAGCCCCATCAAAAAAGGTCCAGCCTTGATCTATTTTCCTTTATAACAGCTTTATCGTTTCTTCTTTTAGAACTTTGCAGTAAGCTCTTCACTTCTTTCTTTCTCTTTGTTTTGTTGTGTGTGTGTGTGTGTGTGTGTGTTTTTTTTTTAACATCCATCAAGGGCCACAGAGCCCTCATATCCTGTAATTTGAGCGTTAGCTCCTCTTTTTATCTTTACTAATGCGTGTTTCCTTTTTCCTACTGTGCTTGTCTTTTATGCTTTTTACTTTGCGCTTGTTTCATCAAATTCTAACATAAGAGTTGAGTAGAAAGCTGAGTAATCATGGAATTCAAACTTGCAAAATTATATTAAATCCCTGGTAAACGCAAGGGTCCCGTTTCGTGGGCACCCTGGTTAAGACTTATGAAAACTTGTCTAAAAGTTTCATGATTGTTAGACACGAGGGGTCTGCCTATGAGGGCCCCTGGTCACTTAAGAAATTTTTATAAGAAATTGTAATGAGCTCGAGGGACCTTATTCCAAGGGTTCCCTGGCTATTTTTTAATAAAAAATCGTAAAGCATGCGAGGAGGCCTCACTCGAGGGCTCCCTAGTTACTTAGTGAATATCTTGCAAGTTTTGAAAGAAAGCGAGGGACTCATTCTCAAGGGCTCCTTGGTTCACATTTGGTACTATATACACCTATTTCAAATAAAACGCTAGGGACCACTCTGTGTGGGCTCCCAGGTTATTTGGGGAACTTTCATAAGGACTTTTTGCAAGGTACACGAGGGGCTCATTGAAGAGGGTATCCTGGTTAAAGCATACGCGGGGAACTCCTGCCCTGAACACGAGGGGCTCATTTATAAAGCTACCCTGGTTACTTAGGATATTCCTGTGCATGTTTTTGTTAAGAATTTTCCTAAGTGTTGGGAAATTTCGAGCGCGAGCTGACAGTGAGATTCCAGCTGGCTATTTTGCGACTTCGAGCGCGGACCAGAAGTTAGAAACGCAGCGGAAATTTGAAAAAAAAAATTCCCAATAAGTTAGAATTGAATATTGCAATTTCTATTCCCAAATTCGTAGAGATCAAGAAACTCACTTAGATAGTAGCTTTCTTGATACGTTCTAGCCGCCCAAGAACGCTTTTCAAGCGGCTTGATCCCTAAAAACTCCTTCAAATCTTTCAAGACTACACTATAGTAGCCCTCTAAATAATTAGTCCACCAACCGCGACCACGATCCGAATAGGGAGGATGCTAGTTTTATATTCGGTGTTTAGGCTCTAAGGGGTTAATGTATAATTATAGAGAAAGGAGAATATCGTATCAATCTCCCATGAGGTTCGAACCCCTCATATAAATAGGCTTAGGGTTCGAACCCCATTCCTTGTTGGACAAGGATTCCAAACTTTTTTGGAAAGGGATTTCTTTGCTTGGAGAGTAAGACTCTTACTTTGACCAAAAGTCTCCTTTTGACCAACTTGTCAAGCAAGAACAATATCTAACTCTCTTAGATATCTTATTTTACTTTATTTATTAAATAATAAATAACTTGAAGACTAATAATTAATTAATTCATAATTAATAATTTATCAGACTTTAATATTAATTCAAAATTAAATCAAAGTCCATTAAATAATTAACACATTAATTATTTAATATATACATATAAAACCACGTGACTACACGTGTCCCCAAGGACACGTGTCATACACGCCTCCCACACGTGTGCTTCACACGTGTGGGCCCCACCATTCTCTTAATAGTTCGATCAACTCTTTTAATCGATTCAAGCCTTAACCCACGTGACCGGGTTTTTGTGTGTGACCCTCTAGGTTCTTAATTCAATTAGCAGTGAACCTAATTAATTAATTCCCTAATTAATTAATCAGCCCATAGATCAAACGACTATAGTCTAGCAACAGGTGTTTGACCCCTAGTTGAATAAGAATGTCTCGATTCGACAGAACCTTTAAGTCATTGACATATGTGAGATACAGTCCTCCTACGTCCCATCTCTCATTCAAGATCTAGGGCAAGCGAATAATTAGAACCCTAATAATCTTGATCTTAATGTTAAGTGCATTTTATATCCATTTGATCTCAATCCAAGAAACTTATTTCTTGATTTCTTGATCCACTGCCTTGGCCATGGACTCCTAGATGGCATATGAATGACTTACACAATAAGAGATCATCATCTTGCTAATGCAAGCGTAGGTCCTTTATCAATTCTCATATACTTTCATGTGCCACTTGTGCAGCCCCAGCATAAGCCTTGAATCAGTTGTCTAAGGCGACACCCTTTAAAGCTTACACCTAAGACTACAGAGTTAGCCCATAAAGCATCAATGGAACCTCAAGTGTAAGGATCAGTTAATCACATCAATGACTCGTGAGATATTTCCTAATCTGGAAGTTTCTATTTCTAGATATAGAAACTTCCTTTCCCATTTAGGAATCTTCTCACATGGGACACCTCAGTGTACCTACTTAGAATAAGTAAGCACCCCCATGTATCACGCATGTATCAATAATACACTTTGTACCCCATGAAACAAGGTGGTCCTTCTTAAGGGCGTGATCACCCGAGTAAGCCTCGAACGAGTCAGGTTGACACTCCCACTGTCTGTAGGACTTATCGGATTGGAGTGATTTCTAATCATGACTTATGTGATATAGGGCTCGTCTCATGAACCAGTTCGCCTAATGGTTGAGTCCTATAATTCATATTGATTATGGCAGTTCTTATACATGCGCAGTCAAAAGTAAACACACAATCAAACAAGAGCATATAAAAAAGTGTTGCCTTAATTCGTATTATTCAAAGATTGTCTGTGATTTACAAAAAGGAAAGTAGTAAAGCTGACTATTACATCAGCTTTCAGGGCACTATTCCTAACAGATGCGGAGTTTAGCGCTTGACAAGCATAACTTTACCCTTGGTAGAAGGGGGAATTCACACGCCTTGGGCCTGTGTGGCCATTGCCTAGGGTTCAAGGGGGAATTCCTTGCCAAATACAAGAATAGAAGAAAACTGGTTATCTAGAAGAAAATCATTCCATTATCTTGCGCTTAAGAAATACATCAAGCCCAAAACTGGGATTTTACATGTATATTTCAAGAAGATTTAAACATAGAACCGTTGAAGGTTACACGCATTCCAGGGTCGGGGAAGACGCTCGCCTTGAAGCGTCTCGAGCGTGTAAGTGTTATTAGCTCGGACTTGGATTGTAGCACCCGAGCGCAAGGTACCACATCCCCCGCACCTAGACCCGACCCGAATATGAAACAGACAATCCATACCAGAGCTAAATCCCGGCGAACGGGGACTCACTCACTCCTTAGGCTAGGCGGGAACTAAACCTTCACAACCAAATCAAAAGAACAAGGATAAATGCCAAAGGCGGAAGCATAGCATATAATCTAGTACTAATTCAAGCCATATAACGGTTTCAACTAGCACAATAACCTGTTCTCGAAAATTCGTGCATAACATAATTCCATAATCATAATCATAGTCATACATTGATCCATTCTTGAAAATTCAATCAAATTACAAAATGCATATGAAGTGACTCAAACTTAACCAATAGACTTGACAAACTAGACTCCCCGCCTAGCACTCCAAACCTGCAAAGAAACTGAAAACAAACCGGGTTCAGTCTATACGAGACTGGTGGGTATAAAATGAGACATAAATAGCGTATACAACAATATTTAACATTCACATGCAAGTTACAATCCCAAATGAGGTTTTTAGAGCATTTCCCAAGTGGGTGAAATAAATAAGTCATCAAAAGGGATTATAACGTTCATTTTTCATTAGGTCGTTTGTGGCCCGGCGAGTGGGCGTGCATTATCTCCAACCAACACCTCGTGTAGTTCATTAAACATTCTTTCTTTCTTTCTTTCATTCATGCATAACATTCTTTTGTGCACAATCATAAACATTTACACCTTCTTCCTCCGGGTGATGGCCGGGTGATCGGCCCGAACCATCCATTCATTGACCAAAAGGGGAACATGACTCCCCAGATGGCACTCAACGTCCATTCCTCGCTAACTCCTAACGAGGTCCGGTTACGCCGTTCATTGGTGGGACTAGTGTGAGGGATCACCGTCAGCCCATGCCTCCTCGGGTCACCACTCACACCAAGTCCCTGGGCCCCATTCTGTGCATAACATTCTTTCTTTTCTCGCCAAAACATTTGGTAGGATCATAAAATAAGGGCTTACGTTTAAAATCATTGACTCAGGAAAACGACTCTATATAAATATATACTTTTGGCTGAAATCTTTACACGTTGGGAGTATATAGGGTCATTTAACTAAATAGAAGAGAAACCCACCTGTACGCCTCTTACCGAACAAAACTAAGAAGACAAGAAGGCTTGAAAGTGTCCTATGAACCCGGCATCTCCGCCCTGGAGAAAACTGTACAAAGGACAATGTAACGTGTTCGTGAGACTCAAGACTCCAAATGAACCATATAAGACGCACGACAATGCAATGAATATGATATGAATGCACAAGAGATGATATTTTATCATGGGAACGTTCATGTGCACGATTAATGCCTTTAAGGCATATAAACAAACAATTCATTCATAATAAGTGGCGTTCATATCCATACGAGCTCATAACTTTCACATTCCATATTAAGTCAATCCATGAATTTCATATAATGATCATAACATATGCTTTAACATGTATACATTTCATAACAAATCAATTCAAGAATTCAACTTAACGATCATAACACATAATATAACACGTTTACAATTATAGAATAGCCAAATAATTACATTCAAATCAAGATTGAAAATTAGATAGGAATATGAAATAAATAGCAATTTAATTTCCATAATTCAATTAAATCAAATAATATTTAATATAATATAAACATATATATAAAGGTGTACGTACATAGCATGCATGGACAATTCACTTAAAATATCTCATACATGCAAACCTTATTAATTAAACATGCATGCATTAAAACATACTATATATATATATATATACACTTCATACATGTAAGATATCTGATATTTATTTACTAGCCATGTATATATATTTATATCCATAAGTACGTACACATGCATATATATATTTATAAACACATTAATCATATATAATATATACACCTTAATTGCACACACACACACACACACATATATATATATATATATATATATATATATATATACATATATATACGTATACATGCATGCAAATACTATTAGAACTACATGCATGCAAATATGTTATATATATAAATTACACATGCACAAGTAATAACATGCAGGCAAACATTCATAAACCTAAAACATGCATGCGTTAATCAAAGCAGCAACACACACAGCTTCTGTAATAAGGCTACCCGGCGGGGCCTTTTTATTCCCAAAATCTCCCCTGTTTTCTTTCCTTAATACACAGCAGTAGCAACCAACAAAGCAGCAATATAACAACAGCAATCAAGGCAAGTATTCAGGGTATCAATTAGCACACAGCAGCACGAAGCAATGGCAGCAGCAGCAGCAGTTCACGGCCAAAAACAGGGCAAAACGGGAGGAAAACAGGGCAACAATCATTCCATTTCTTACTCCACAAGATCAGGTATATATGTGCATCAAACAAGGCAAAAATGAGCAGCAATTGACAGCAATTTCAGCCCTACAACTCAGCAGCAGTAGTTCATACGAAGAGCAGTTTATTTCCAGCTTAAATCTTCAAGTTTCATATAGTTCAACATTGGTGGATTCTCATACACTTAACATAAATCGAATTCAAGTTCAAATACACATATTAGGAACTGAAGTAGTCAGATTTCACGCCCCATTCATCAAGAAAACAGAATCTAAAACATGAAATCAAATATGGAGTCATAACCTAACTATTTCATCATCTCTTCAAAAACCCATGAAAGCATACTTAAAATTGGGGATTCATAGCTTAAAATGACACATATTGAATGTACATCACAACTCTAGACTCACCTTGTTGAATGGATGGAAGATGGAAGAGATTTGAGCTTGAAATCTCCAAGTAGGGCAAGGTGACGGGATTTTCTGGAGCAGGAGATTCTTGGCTGATTTTTCCTTATGTGTGAGGGTTGGTTCGGTTCAAGGAGATAAGGATCAGTTAAAGGGCTGAGTTAGGGTTCCAATGCCTCTAACCATGGTTAATTTGGTCAAGGTTTGAATGAGTTATGACTCTTTTGGTAAAATGTGGCAGTTTTGGCATCCGTTTCGGTTTTCGGTTGAATTTCGGATGTTCAAATGGTCTTGGAAAAAATACGAGGCTAAATTTATTGAACCCAAATTTTCGTTACGAGTTCAGCGAAGTTGACAAAACTCGAATCCGAGTTTCCTAGCTCAAGATATCACATACGGAACCAAGGGTGCGCTAATTGCTCGTTTACCCCCGATTTGGTTCCACAATTCAAAATAAATTCGAAACTCATGCGAATGAAGTCGAAAACATAAAACGAGCACATAAAAATGTTCATAACACATAATTCTGCAACATACTAAATTTTCATGAATTTTCGGTATCAAATCATATAAGAACGACGCACAATTAAAACACTCATGCGCAAACGTAACAATTTCATAACATTTCAATTTAAATACTAAAATTCAAATTCTATTTTAAATTAAATAAAAGTCCACGATTTTAAATGATAAAATTAATTAGTGTAATTAAAAACATAATTAATTAGCATTAACTCTTAGTTATCAATTAAATAAATTAATCAACGAAATAAAATTATAAAAATAAAATAAAATAAACTAATAACAATTTATATTAAAATTAAATATTTAAAACACTTATAAACAACTAATCACATAATTAAATGTTAAATTGCGCAATTTATAAACACATACGCATATTATTACAAAAAGGAAAACCGGTGCGTTACAAGGATGATTTTGAATGGTCCTTCCCAATTTGGATCCACTTTTCCAACGTGTTTTGAAACTTCTACTTTCTTTAAGACTAAGTCTCCCATCTGGAATGTCCTTTCTTTGACTCGCTTGTTATAAGTTGGGCCATAGATACTTTGTATTTGTGGATACGTGCCCAAGCGCTGCTTCTTTTTTCTTCTAATAGATCCAGCTCAAGAGCTTTGTTCTCCTTGTTAGTTGCGGGCCGAAATGTGCCACCCATGCGGACTCATGTATAATCTCTGCGGGTATCATAGCCTCTGAACCATAAATGTGGGAGTAGGGGGTTTCTCCAGTAGCCGATCGGGGGGTTGTACGGTAAGCCCACAAAGCTCCTTGTAACTCCTCAGCCCATTCACTTTTCTTACTTTCCAGCATGGTTTTCAAATGTTGCAAGATGATTCTGTTGGTCACTTCAGCTTGACTGTTTGCTTGGGGATGTCCCACGAAAGTGAAGCGCTGTTCAATGCCTAATTCCGAACACCATTCTCGGGTATCTGCTGTAATGAATTGGGAACCATTATCTGAAATTAGTACCCTCGGGATACCATATCTGTAAATAATGTTCTTGTAGATGAGGTCCCTCACTACCCGAAACATGATTTTGGCCACGGACTCAGCCTCAGCCCATTTTGTGAAGTAATCTACAGCTAGGATGACAAACTTTTTCTGTCCAATCGCTATTGGTAGTGGCCCCACAATGTAAATGCCCCATTGAACAAAAGGCCACGAGACATCTATGGGGATCATCTGAGCCACTGGTAATTGCGGGAGGTTAGAGTGAAATTGACACTTAGGACATTTCTTGGAAAATGTGAGGGCGTCTTGGAGGACTGTGGGCCAATAGAAACCACTTTTCAATACTTTTTGGCAAGAATACGCCCCCCTGAGTGATTCCCACAACTCCCTTTACGGATATGTTCGAGGGTCTCTATGGCTCGTGAGGGCCTTAAGTATCTCATTAGTGGGCCGTGGTAAGATTTCTTAAAGAGCCTCTCCTCGGGGTCTAAGGAGAAGCGAGGGGCCTTGTTCCTGATCTTTCGCGCCTCCACTTTGTAGTGGGACAAGCTCTATCTTTAAGAAACCTGATAATGTCATCAAGCCAGCATGGTTCCTGGGGATCATCCATTATCAATGGTTCCTCCGCTCTTAAAAATGTAACAAAACACTTACATGACTCTTCGAGAGCGGAGGCAAATTTGGAAAGGGCGTCGGGCTCTCATTCTCCGCTCGTGGAACCTGAAGTAAGTGGAATTCCTTGAACTTATCTATCCCAAGTACTGCACCATGGTGGTTTCTCGAGCCTCATAAGTTCCTTCAATTTGACATGCAATTAATTGTGAATCAACATAAGTCGTGATCCTGGATGCTCCATTTTGGAAAACAATTATCAATCCCTGAATGAGAGCCTCGTACTTCGCTTCGTTGTTGGTTACTTGAAAATCCAATCTGATTGCAAAATCTAAATCGATTCCATTAGGGTCTCTGAAGGTTACCCCCTCTCCTCCCTCTTGAGAGGTCGAGGAACCATCTATGTTCAGAACCCACAGACAGTCGTTTTCTGGCATGACGGGTTCCAATCCGAAGCGCTCAACCAGCAGATCTGCAACCACTTGCACCTGTATGGTGGTTCTTGGCTCGAAGCCGATGTCAAACTGGCTTTATTCAATGGCCCACTTAATTAGCCTTCCAGAGATGTCTGGCTTGGACAGCACCTACCTTAATGGCTGGTCTGTGAGGACAGTGAATGAGTGTGCCTGAAAATAGGGCCTAAGCCTCCGTGACGCATTGATGAGAGCAAAAACAAACTTTTCAATTTCCAAGTACTTTTTTTCTACACCCTACAATATTTGCTCAAATAATAGACAGGTAGATGCTTCGCGCACGGCCACCAAAACGACGCTCATGGCTTCCGCTGAAACTGAGAGATACACAAACAGGTTTTCACCCTCAACTAGCTTTGTCAGATGTGGGGTACACGAAAGGTAAGTCTTTGTATCCTACAGCGCTTTTTCACATTCTTTAGTCCAAGCGAAATTTCGAGTGTTACGCAAAATTTTGAAGAATGGCAGATTCTTGTCGGCGGAGCGGGAAATGAACCTGTTCAAAGATATTATTTTCCCTACCAAAACTTGAACCTCTCTGACATTACGAGGGGATGGAATATCCAAGATGGCCTTGATTTTCTCTGGGTTAGCTTCAATTCCACGCTGGCTAACCACATATCCCAAAAGTTTTCCTCCTCGCACCCCAAACGTACACTTAGAGGGATTCCATTTCATGTCGTATTGTCATAATATGCCGAACGTGTACCTCAGGTCTTCCAGATGAGAAGATTGGCGCTCACTTTTGATTATCATATCATCTACATAGACCTTCATCGACCCTCCAATTTCCCTCTCAAACATCCAATTAACGAGGCGCTGATACGTAGCACTAGCATTCTTGAGCCCAAAGGGCATGGCCAAAAAGCAATAGACCCCCATGTGTACCACGAACAAGGTTTTGGGGCAATCCTCGGGGGCCATGAAGATTTGGTAATACCCTTAGAAGACATCCATTATGCTCATGAGCTCATAGCCCGCGGTCGAATCTACCAGCTGGTCAATCCGAGGTAAGGGATATGGATCCTTGGAGCAAGCCTTGTTGAGATCCGTAAAGTCATTGCACATGTTCCATTTGTTGGCGCTTTTGGGTACTAGAACAAAGTTGCAAAGCCATTCTGGGTACAATGTGGGCTCAACATATTAGGCCTCGAGGAGCTTGTTCACTTCCTCCTCAATAACTCTCTTCCAAAATCTGTGGACATCTCTCTTCCTCTGTTTGATTGGTTTGAAAGCAGGGTCCACGTTGAGCCTATGGACTATAATAATGGGGTCAATCCCAGTGAGGTCTGACGCTTTCCAAGCAAAGACATCAATATTCTCTCTCAAAAAATCGATCATCATGATCTGCGAGAGTCCCGGGAGGCTAGAGCCAACTTGGGTAGTTTTATCTTTGTCGCCAGGCTCTAATTCGATGGTTAGAAATTTCTCCGTGGGCTCTATCCGCACTTCTTGATGTGGGATTTCAAGCGTTCTTTTCTTTCCTGTTAAGCGATTTTCAGCGCCTTCCTTTCCGCCTTCATCTGCCTCTTCCTCAGAAGATGAATCCCCAACTGCCCAAAGGGGGGCGCTCTCGGGATTGCCTCCAGTGTTAGGATCCTTCTTCCTATTTTTCCTTTTATTCAGTTTACCCCTTTTTTGCACGGGACCGTCCTCATCTAGGCTGGAAAAGTCCATCGACTTTTTGGTAGACCCAATCTGGAACGCCTTTTCGGCTTTGGGCTTTTTGAGGGACAACATGTAGCATTCCCACGCCTCTTTGACGTTGCAGAGAACTTCAGCAACCCCCTCGGGAGTAGGGAACTTGATCTTCTGGTGGCAAGTAGAGATGATTGCCTTGAAATCAACGAGGACAGGTCGCTCGTTTATGATGTTGTAAGGGATCTCAATCTCTACCATCGCATAGGTGACCATGAGCGTCTTTCGCTGTGGGACGCGACCAAAAGAGGTGTCCAAGCAGATCTGTCACCGAAGGACAACCTCGGAGCCCCCAAAGTCGATGAGGGCCATTTTGAGGAGCTCGAGGGGAATGCTGGTGATATTCATTTTCTGGAAAATAGTGTAAGGGAGAACATTAACGGAGCTTTCACTATCAACCAAAACCCTCTTTACAACGTGATTATAGACATCTAGGCTAACCACCATGGGGCAATCAGAGATTTTACTTGCCCCGTGGGGTATTACAATATGCCCTAAATCCCTATCACTTCATTTTCCTTAGGGTTGTTGATGCTCGCTTCCTTGATGGCATAAATTTGTTTAGGTACCGAGGGACATTGGTCGTAACTCCGCACATAACGGCGGCGAGAGGCGTTGGAATCCCCTCCCGATGAGCCTCCAGCGATCATATGGATAATCGCAAATTGAGGGTTTTCTTGTTCAGACATCTTCTGCTTGCCTCGGGTGCTACTCTCTGGGCCTCGCCCTCGGGGGCTCCTTGAGCGCGATAGACTCCTCCTTCTCTCTCTGGTCCGCTCGTTACAGCGTTCGCCATAACGTTCCAAAACCTTCACAAATTCTTTCAACTGGCCTCCAGTAGGGATGTAAACGAACCGAGCCGAGCCGAACCCTTCCCTTTTTCTAAGGTTCGAGTTCAAGTTCGTCTCTATTTTCACGAACCCGAACTCGAACTCGAGCCTGACGAACCTCCAAAAATTAGGTTCGAGTTCGGTTCGAAGCAGGGTTCATGTTCGGTTCGTCTCGGGTTCGATTGGAAGGTTCGAGAGACGTAGATCTAAGATATTAAAGAGGAAAAAAAAAAGAGAGAAGATGGGTGGCGCAGAGGGGCTGGTGCAACAAGCAGGAGTTTTTTGGGGTGGGTAGCCGGCGGAATTGGTTGTGCACCGAAGATCTGAGATCTGGGTTGGTGGCGCGACGAGCAGGCGGAGTAGTGGTGGCGCGTCCGGTCAGTGGCAGCGGCAGAAAAGGCGGTGTTGGAGGAGTCGTGTGTTTTCCTTGAGTGTTGGGAGGTGGAAAACTCTACAAAGTGGTGGCGTGCAATTCTTGAGCAGTGAGTGGCGTGGTCCTTGTGCGCATCAGATTTGAGTGGAGAAATGGAGTTATCGCAGTAGTTGATGGGTGGTGGAAGGAGGACCTGGGACGCTGAAGAGAAGTCTTTGGTGCCTAGGGTTTTTGAGAATTTGAAATGGGAGGAAAGATCGTGAGAGTTAATACTTAATAGGTTAATATTTTAATTGTTAGATCTTTAGTTACTAGGCATTTATAATTTTTAACAATATATATATATATATTCTTAATTATATATATATTTATATATATGTACATATATAAAAAGTAAAAATATATATAATGTATTACATAATTAAGAATATATATATATATATAATAAATATTTTATTTTTTAATTAAATATATGGGTTCGCGAGCCGGCTCGCGAACCAAAATTCAAGAAAGAAAGGGTTCGAGTTCGGTTCGTGAAGGCCACGAATCGAGCCAGGGTTCGGTTTGGGTTCGATTTCTTCGAATTCGAGCCCGAACCTTTATTGATTCGATTCGTTAGGCTCGCGAACGGGCTCGTCTCGTTTACATCCCTAGCCTCCAGCGATAAGCCTTTGTATTTCATTTTCTAGCTGGCGGCACTCATCAGTATCGTGCCCTTTCTGCTTGTGGAAGGCGCAGTATTTTCCCTAGCGCTTCTGAGACTCTGTTTCCCTCAATTTCTAAGGCCTTTTGAAGTGTTTCTTGTCTAAGAGAGAGTAAATTTCGGAAATGGACCTGTTGAGGGGGATACGTTCGAACCTTTGAGGGGAAGTGACAATTTGTGTCGCTCCTTGTGCGGTTCATCTCGCACTCGCTTGTTTTTTTTGTGGTTAGGATGTCTGGGAGCATTTGATCCATACATATCCTCGAGCGCGAAATACGGCTCGACGATCTCCCTCATCACCATAAGTGACACCGACCTTTTCTTAACAATGGCATCCGCGAACTTCTTGCTCACATACTATTTGTGACTGATAGCTTTGAAGAGCACATGGATCAAAAAGTCCATCGAGGGCCTTTCCACCAAGAGCACCTCCTTGTTAAAGCAAGCAAAAAAAGACCGGAGGGGCTCATATGCGCCTTGGACCAAGTTGTAGAGGGTCGTTGGAGCAGTGACTGGAGCCTTCAGGGAATTGAAGTGATTCAGGAAGGCATTAGTGAGATCCGCATATGACCTGATCGAGCGTGGCGGTAACCGCTTGTACCACTCCTAGGCCATTCCCACGAGGGAAGTGACAAAAACCTTGGCCCAATAGTGGCTGGAGTGCTCGTACAGGTTCATAAGATACAGAAAATAGTCTAAAGGCTCTGCGGGGTCGGTGGTTCCATCATAACAGTTGATGGAAGTGAGTACTTTGCCCATTCCAGCTTGGGCCATCAATACTTTTTCAACGAGGGGAGAGCCTCTTACTAGGGGGTGGTGGTATCCCCCTTCGTGATCATAATTATCATAGTTTTCTTCCTGCTTCTGGTGTCGTGGAGCCTGATGTCGTCGAACATGGTGACGAGCGTCTCTGGCCATGGCTTTCTCATCCCCAACTTGGGGAGCTTGAGACCACGCTCGAGAGAGCTGTCCAACCATGTCTTGCAACCCCTGCAGCTGGTCTTACACAGCCGCAAGTAGGTTGAGATCTTCTTCTCTTGCTTTTCTACCCCGTTTCGAGGCCTAGGAGTGGGCCTCGGGGTCAACATCAATTCTTTCTACAGGCTCTTTTCCCTTACTCGCCTGTAGGCATTCCCGTTCTTCCCTCGAGGAAACCTCCTTCTCGTTGACTAGTAAAGGTGGTGGTCGGGCTTGCAAAATAGCTTGGGCCGCCATGAACTGATGGACTTGCCATCCTCCCAAAGGAGGGGCTATTTGAGCGGCCTGCCCTGAAGGAAAATAAGTGGCGGTGAAGTTCTTCCAAGCGGTCTGGGCAGCTTGAACTTCACATTGAGCGTACACAGCCTGTAGCTGCCTTTGTGTCATTAGGGGTATTTCCACCCCCTCAATCTTTCTAGGAACCACCACTGGGAGCTGAACCTGACCGGCGTGGTATAGCTGAACCATTGGAAGTGATGGGATCAAGGTGTAACCAGGTGGAGGCATCATGAAGGGGTATCCTCCTGGGTGGATTTGGGTGGCGTGGAGTTGGTTCTGGGGAATATGAGGTCCTGATCCTCCTGCCACCGTGGTGGCGGATTACTCCACGTTGGTTTCGGTCGGGGTCATAACTTGCTCCGCCGTGGAGGGAGCCCCTCCAGTAGTGGCCGGGAGTGGAACGTTGTCGTTGTTACCGTATGGAAGGTCATCGCCGCCTCCCACTGCGCCTGACCTGGTGGTGACCATGGTGAAGATGGTGTTTGTTTCTCAACTAGCAGAGAAGAAGAAAGGAAATTAGTGTATTCCCACAGACGGTGCCAAAAATGATGGTTCTGAATCCAAGGTATCCAGAATCTGATCACTTTACGATTTATTTAGTGTGGGGAAATAGGGGGATGAAACTCAAGTAGAATTCACCGGGAAAGATGAGGGTTCAACCTGCTAGGACAAACACCAAAAAAGGAAAACGGTCAGAAGGCCAAGCTGGGGGAATTGAGGGTGATGCCCAGTTTGGCTCCCCGACGCTCGAGTCAGACTATGAACTTGGAGAAGAAAGAGTTGCAGAGCTAAGGTATGGAAGTGTGCTTACAGTGAAGGGGATGAACTCCCTTATTTATAGTTGAGGGTCAGGGACCCTTTGGTAATTGTCACCGTGTGGTCCTGGCCTAATGTTGCCCTAACACGTAGCGTGATGAGAAGAAACCTAGGAGGAATCTCCTGCAAAAGCTGGCGAAAAGTTGGTGGCGAGCAACAGTGGCAGGTGCGCGAGTGTGTACTTTGTGTCAGAGAGCCATTTTAGGTTGCTAACGAGGGCAAGGCGCACGCTCGAGTTTAAGATAGATTTTGGAGGCTCGTAGGTTCGAGAGGCACATGGGGAGCATGAGGGGAGAATCAAAGCCCCTGTCCATTAATGTGGGATGGTTCCTCCGAGGGTGAGCGCATGGGGACACTGAGGGTCACGTTACATCACATTGGGGATCTAACTCTTTTGACAAATTAGAATATCCTTAGGAACGAGGGCGAGGCTCGTTCCAAGGGTAGCATATGTGGGGCCCTGGCTTCCATGCGTCGCACGCTGATGACGCTACGTGTCAAAGTGAGGGTAAAGCTTGTTTTAGCCCCATTACTCGTGATGTCATACCTGACTCATCGGAGAGATAGGGTGTCACAGTCCCCATTGATGAACGCCTTCAAATAAAAGGAATTTCTATTGTTTCTAAGTTTGTGTGCTGCAAGAGCTCAGAGACTCCAAGCCACCTTTTCCATGAGTCAGAAAAAATAACCAAAGTCTGGGATCATTTCACATAACTTTATGGAATTTATGTTCCATAGTTTACTGATATTACTTTGGTTATTAAATCTTGGAGTATTTTCTCGACGTATAGTTCTACCAAGTATGTAAGGCTGGTGATTAATTAGGATCTTAATCTTATGGTTTACATGGAAGGAAAGGAATCACGCTAAACACAATGGAGGTTATTTTTCTTCTTTCAATATAATACATAATGTTACTAAACATATTTTTTACCTTCACAGGATAAAATGCTTGGATTATACGTGTTATCGCATGTTGCAAGCGAATTTGGTGTAAGGCTTTTCAAGCCGCGACCAAAATTGTCGATAATGGTGAGGTGGAGAAGGCCTCTTCCGGGATGGTATAAATTGAATTGTGATGGGCTGATGGCTCTTCAAGGGGAAATCCTAGTCTGTCAGGTATTGGAGGAGTAATATGTAATAATAATGGTATTGTACTGTATTGCATACACAGCTGACTTTTCTTACAAGTATTGCTCTATTAATATGAGAAGGCTTGAGGAAGGTGTTATTGTTTCTTTCTGCAAGTCCCAGGTTAATAAGGAGGGGATAAGAGATACTTGGAATAAGAGTCAGAAAAGAAATAGAGTTGTTATATTTGTTGAGCTTTTGTTGGTGCATCCAAATCTCATGCATACAATTACAGCAGCATTATTTATGGATTAATGGTTTGTACAAGTCTTGGTCGCTGCTTTAGTATAGATGACTTTGTTACCCAGGTTTTTTGTGGGAACAAGTTTTGGTCCTTTTAAATGCTAGTATTTGTTCTGTCATGGTTAGTTCGAATAAGGTTTTAAGTAACAGGCTTACCATGTCAGTTTGAATTGGGAATAAGTCACTAATCCCTGCTAGTTTGAATCTTGCAGTGCATCTGGTGGTTAATTCAGTTGTCGTGACTTAAATCTTAGCTACTAGCTTGGTTTCCGTAATTATGACAGAGTTGTCCTCGAATGGAACTTGTAAGTATCTAGAATATCTTATTGTCTGATGTTATTCTTGCCTCATATATTTCGTGGGCACTTTTATATGTTCTCGTTTTTTGATTATTGGCTGGCTATTTTGTCCTTCGTGGATCTTTTGGGTAATAATATGATGGGTTCCTCGTTAATCACCCCACGGTCTATTTGACCCTTTTTTTTTTTAAAAATGATGGAGAAAAAAATAATAAAAAATAAAGAGAGAAAACTGTTATTTTAGTGGCAGAAAAGGAAAAAAAAAGTCCAATGAAGTACCAAAAAAAAGAGGGGGGGGGGGGGGGGGGGGAGTTAAAGATACTAAATGATTTCTACTTATCCTGAACCTTAATATAATAGCATAGATAGATAAAATTTCATTAACAATAGAAGATGAAAACCTTAAATAATTAAAAAAGGACTCCTGTATATTTCTATTTTGGAATATATATATATATATATGTTTTTTTTTTTTTTTAAGCCAAAGAATTTTTACCGAGGACCCCACCTCATATATAGCCAACTAAAACCAAGGTAAGAATACACATGTTCATGATCAAAGGATCGTTAACGCTGAAAATACTCGAGTGCCCGCGAAACACGTAAACAGTGTTGTACAAGTGGGCAGGAATGAAAAGTGACAGATATCTCGAGAAAATTCTATGTAAATCACACTGATCATAGGGATCGTGGCCCCAAACAGAATTGCAACCCCTCATACTAATCAAATCTATAGGATCAGTAGTTGGCCTCGTATAGAGGCGCCCAGTCATCCGGGCAGAGATGATGCAAGTCGAAATGTCTCGCATCTGGCAACGAATGATCGCCTTCCCATTGTTAGCATCCTCGGGGCTTTGATTATCATTGGTAAGTTGGCGACGGGCAACATGTACAAAAGAACCATCAATTCCAAGTTTACTTTCTTGGCGTATCTCCCACGCCTCATCCCATTACTTTCCGTATAGAAAGACCATCTTAATCTGCAGCCAAAAATAGACCAATCTCGTCCTTTGATGATCAGTTAATATTTCGTTATTTTTATGCAAAGTATCATCAAATTTGTCATTTAAGGGTCTGTGCCAATACCAACTATACATAAGTTTACCTTTATTCCTACGGATCAGCTGGTAAATGTTAAGGTGTTGAGGAGTCCAGACCTCCATTCCCTGCCACCAGGTTAAGTGTCCAACATTCAGGTTTTGATAAATATCCTTCATCCAGAACGCGTACGGATATTAGGAACCCCCCATTTATCCATTCTTATGATACTCTTGAGATCTCCTTGAAACATCGAATCTGGAAAAAACCACTCAAGTTGGTTGTATGCTCCCCGAGATGCTAAGTTATCTGCAACCATGTCTCCTTCTCTATACACATAGGTTAACTTAAAATTCATGTTTTTTAATTGGTTCTGTACTTCAATGATAGTCTTTTGTGTGTTACAAGATCCCGACATTCCCCTTTTGAGTATTGTGATAGCTGCTTCTGCATCCATTTCTCTTCACAGGTTACTACAACCTATGCCGACAGCTTGCTTGACTCCAAACGCCAAAGCACACATTTCCTCTTCCATATTTGTCGCATGTCCAATACCCTTGCTAAAAGCATACACCACATCACCATTGCTGTCCCTTAAAATTCCCCCAATCCCAGCTTATCCGGGATTACCTCGAGATGCGCCATCGGTATTCAATTTCAGCCATCCCAAGCTCGATTTAATCCATCTGACAATAATCAGTTTTGACAGGTTTTTATGCTCAATGGTTACTCCAAATTTCCTCGCAATCCAGAAGTCTCCAGGCCACCATTCCCTGCGTATATAACCAATCTTATTTAGCTGGAAAATATGGTATTTAACACAATGAATAATATTGAGATAAGAAAAGAAACTCCCTCTATGTTTGGCATTATTCCGTTCCAGCCACGTATACCAAAACACGAGGATGGGGACTACTATTCTGACATGCTTAGAGGAGCTATAGGGGGACGAGTTGATCCATGTTTGTAAGATTGTTGTTGGTGACCTTCTATCCAGAGCTTGAATCCCAAAGAGGTTCCTGAAATACACCCATACATTGGAGAGCTTTCCACTAGATATGAAGACATGGTTAATCGTTTCTCGGGCCACGCAACAAACACACGTAGACGGAATGTTAAATCCCTTCTTCTCTAAACGATCGTCGATTAGAAGCCAATCCTTAACTAGTCTCCACATAAAGAGTTGAATTGTAGGAGTGAGACTTACACACTTAATGGATTTAAGCAGATTTAAAGGTTGCCTGTTCTCACAGATTGCGTTGTAAGCTGACTTCAAGGTGAATTTTCCCAAGCTATCCAGGTCCCAACACGGAATATCTCTATTTCTCTTTGCAATGGGAACAGATGCAATTTCTTTAGCCAGATTTGGACCAACAAATGTTTGTAGAGTCCTTACACACCATCCTTCACTATTCCAGAAAAGGTTTGTTCTAATTTTGCTTTGGAGTCCTTCGACTATATCAGCCAACTTCTTTCCAAAGAACCACTTGTCTTGTGTGAAAAGAAGCTGCACCTGATACAAGGGTCCAGAAAACATGTTGCTCTGCTTTGGCCCGAACTTCACAAATACGACGCCATATCCTGGAACAACGTCTCGAGACAGAGGCCTCGATCGGATGTACATCTCTGAAGTATTTGCTCCTCATGAACCTCACCCAAAGCGAGTCTATCGTCCTGAACTTCCACCATAATTTGAAAGAGAAGGCTTCTACTAAGTCCTCTAAGTTACAAACACCAATTCCTCCTTCAGTTGGTGGGCAACACATTCGTTCCCACGCCGCCCAATGAATTGTTTTGGTATCTGAGCCTCCTCCCTAAAAGAACTTATTAAAAATCCGATGGATTCACTGTACTACCGATTTGGCGGCTGAAGAATTTGTATTGTATATGTTAGCATGGCATACAACACTAACCTTATAAGCTGCAGTCGACCGTCGTAAGATAGGTTGATACATTCCCACCCTCGAAGTTTCCCCCGAATCTTAGTAATCAAGTCTTCAAAAAGTACCACTCTCCGTCGGCCTACATAAAGGGGAGCTCAAAGATAAGTAATTGGCAATGACTCTCTCTTGTATCTGAGAATATCCCTGACATCATCAGTAGCTTGTCCAGAATTGCTCCCCATAATATAGAAGCTTTTATCTCTGTTAACTTTTTGTCCAGAGCACTTTTCATAAGTCTCAAGAATATCTCTTATTTGTTGGAGAGACCAAGTTCTATTGTTGGTGAAAATTATTGTGTCGTCGGCATAGGAAAGATGTGTGACCACAGTGCTTCTCGTCCCACTATAGCGACTAGCCTCATCCAATTGAGTCAAATTGTTCAAAAGAATAGAGAGATAATCGGACGCAATGACGAACAATGAGAGGGACAGCGGATCTCCTTGGCATAGGCCACGCGTAAAGTGAAAGAAACCCGACGACATTCCATTGATCGTAACAGAGAACCAACAGTTCCCAACACACCGTTTTACCATATCAATCCACAATTCTTCCGAAGCATAGCATATAAGAACTCCCATTCAATACGGTCGTAGGCCTTAGCCATATCCAACTTGAGGATAACTTTTTTTTGTTTTATGTTTGTTGTCTAAGCCATTAACCATTTCCTGGGCCAAAATTATGTTATCGCTTATGTTCCGGCCCTAGATGAAGCCGCTTTGATTGGCAGAGATTGCTTTAGGTAACACTGCTGCAAGTTTAGAGTTGAGAAACTTAGTTATAACCTTATTCGAGACATTACAAAGGCTTACCGGATGGAATTGACTCCAATGTCCCGGGGTCTCAGTTTTCGGGATAAGGATAATTGTCGTCGAAGTGTATACCTTTGGCAGTGGCGCACCATTAAAGAAATCACGAACAGCTTCATAGACATCCTCGTTAATGGTTTCCCAAAAGAATTGATAAAATTTAGCTCCGAATCGATCAGGACCCGCAGCGTTATGTGGGCACATGGAAAAAACCACTTGCCGAACCTCTTCCATAGAAGGCATAGCGCACAGCTTATCTTTCTCCTCCATATTCAGGACTGGCTGAACCAAAGCTGTAGAGTCCAATATGTCCAAGTTGGTGGATTCTGTTGTTAGTAGCCCTTCAAAAAAATTATTTGCAGATCGTCGAATATCAGATTGCTCCGTCAAATGTTGGCCCCATCATTAATGAAATTTATGGCATTCCGAAATCTTTTCTTTTTAACGAGAGCATGAAAGTAATGAGTGTTTCGCTCTCCCTCAACCATCCAATTGCAAGCCGCTTTTTGCTGCCAATAGTCTTCCTCCGTTGCGAGGCACTTCTTCCATTCCACCGTAATTCTGTTCATATTCACTAAATTTTCTTCCGACGGATTAATATCATATCTCTGTTCTGCCTTTAGCGCTTGTTCCTCTGCATTTTTAACCCTGTCAAAGACATTACCAAAAACTTCTAAGTTCCATTGTTTGAGACATCCTTTCAGTCTTCTCAATTTAAGTGGCAACTTCCATATCCCCCTCGCTGCTATTGGTTGGCTCCAATTCTCAGTGACTATCTCTCGGATTTTTGGGTGGCGAAGCTACATATTCTGAAATCTGAAAGAAGAACGATGTCGTTGCTGCGGGTTATCACGAGATATGTGGAGTGGGCAGTGGTCTGATGTGCCACGCGAGAGATGGGTTATTACTGTGGACGAATATAAATCAGACCAAGTCTCCGAAACTAGAACTCGATCGATTCTTTGCCAAAGAGTTCCATTAGTCCAAGTGAAAGGGGCTCCTTCAAAAGGAGGTTCAACTAAGCCAAAATCTTGAATGAAGTCCACAAATTCTTCAATGCCAAGAAGGTCCCGTGTTTTGCCTCCTTGTCTTTCTTCCACGTTCGCAACAATGTTAAAGTCCCCACCGATTAACCACGGACTGTTATTCTCAATGTTCTCCCTAAAGAAGTCCCACAGCGGCCTCCGTAGTGAGGTTTCACTGCAAGCATGAATGATGGAGATAAAAACCGGAGAAGGCCATTCTGCGTAAATTACTTTCAGGTGGAGGAGTTGACGAGTATCTCCTAGCACTTCCACTTGCATTCCCTCGCACGAGAAGAACCAGATGTGATTTGTGACACTACCAATAACATTGCTAAATCGAAGCTTATTACACATAAACTGCATATCTAGAGTGATTTTGGGTTCAATGATAGCAAGAAACTTTAGTTTATTCTTTCTACAAATTCTTTTTAAAATTCGCCGTCTACCTCCGTCGGCGATACCCCTTATGTTCCATGTCAGTCCTCTTACCATGGATCACCTGACTGATTGGCCGACAATCTAGTCGTCCTTTTAGCGGCCATTATGGTTGGTGTGGTTTTGGGCAACTTCTTCTTTTTCTGATTAGCACCTTGGTGGGAAATATCATCTTTAGACTTCCTTTCTGTCGATTCCATCATTTTTATGCTCAGGTCTTCAGCAGAAAATATTCTTGTGAAAGCACCTTTCTCTTTTATTGTTTGTAAATCATCATCTTGATCCCGCAACTCTTCATGGTCTATGTCATGTGAGCGTCTGTTTACCGCTTTTGAAGCCTCATCCTCATTGTTGTTAGACTCTTGTAGCATGTTTTCCTCCAGACCTATTCCGTCATCTTCGATTCTCCTAATTCCATCTTCGTAGCTTTCCTCAGTGCGTAGGCTGCTACCCAGGCCCTCCAACTCTTGAGAACCCCTGTTTTCACCCTCTTTGGTTTCAGAATTTTTCTTCCTTGTGTTAGCACCATTCTTCTACTCATCTCCTTTTTCGCCCTTTCCATTGCCTTCTTTTAAAGTGTTATGTATAACATTGGTTGGTTTTCCACCTGATTTGAAAACTTTCTCCACCCATTACTTGGTGATTATTCCCCTGTTTTGTTGCTCTGTAGTTTTCTGCTGGTTGTTGGCATAACCTATTGCCTCTCTTTTTTCTAGAATCACCGTTCTTAAATCCTCCCCGTCCTGGGGAACTTTGTCCTCATTTAACTCCTGCTCTATAGCACCCTCATAAAGTCTTTTTGGTTGTGACCGAGCCGATTGCATCGTCGACAATAAAGGGGTAATCTTTCATAGATTATAGGCTACATGTGTGTTCCCCCATGATAATAATTGTTAATCTCTCTTTTAAAGGCTTTAGCAGATCTATTTCAACACAGAATCTTGCCATTGAGGGACATTTAATATCAAAGGTCCCTTCATCGAAGCACAGAGGCTCCCCAATTTGTTGTGCAATGTCCATGAGGAATGTTGGCTTGAAGAACTGAGTTTTGAGTCCTGGTAACTGGACCCAAACTGGTATAATGGATGGCTCCACTTTTGGATTAAAGGTTGGCATCCATTTGAAGATCCGCATAGGAAAGCCATCAAATTCATGGAATTTCTGCAACCATATACGGTTGTAATCCTCTTCAGATTCTAAGCGAATCAGCACATGTTTTATGTTCAGTAATCCAAGCTTGAATTCACATTTTAACTCCAGATCCATGAAAAATTCATGTAGTCGCTTCATCGTTGGATATCCATGTGAGAATTTTCCTATAAGAGCGAATTGAAAAGGCTCCGATAACTCAGCTATCTCATTATCTGAGAGAGAGATATTTGTTATTCCGTTGCGTTCCGTGACCTTTCCATATCGTCGGCGGTTCGGGTCTCTAGGGAAAAGATGGACTTTCCCTGATTTAGTTGGGATGGTGGATTTGACATTGCTCGTCGCCGCAGCATATGATTTTCTTTCAACTACATCTGCATATGATTTGCGTTGATGGTCAGCCACTGTGGGCACGTTGTCTCCAGGTCTTGACGTGCCAATCGCCGGCGGGATGCCGGCCATAACAAGGTCAGAAGGAACCCTAGAAGGCGGTTCCGAAAAACTTGCAGAGAAAAATCTTCCTTCGTTAGTTGAGTCGGTGTAATTTTTATTTTATTTTATTTTTTAACACACACACCCCAAAGTGGCCCAAGGGATTCGAAACCCGGGACCTTATCTTCGAGAAAGAACCCTCAAACCACTTGACCAACCCCTGTTGGCACAAAGTTTTTTTTTTTTTGTTTTTTTGTTTTTTGTTTTTTTTTTTTTAACACACACCCAAAGTGACCAGAGGAATTTGAACTCGGGTCATTACCTTCGAGAATTAACTCTCAAACCACTTGACCAACCCCTGTTATAAGAGATATCTATAATATATATAATTTTTAAAATCATAAAAGATGAAAATTTATTAATAATTGATTGATATCCAACAATGTTCATAACTAACTAGTAGATGTTTTAAATAAATCAATTAAGAATATTTCTAGTTTAATGAAACTTTTAAAAAAATTTATGAGATTCTATTTAATTATGATTATACAGTGTAGAATAGATAGACAAATAATAATCCCCTCTCAACAAAAATAAAAAAATTAAATCCAACTAAAAATAGATTCTTGCAGGAATAGATTCTTAGACACTTCTTACTCTTACAAGGTGTACTTTGTACTTTAGTTCTTAGTTCTTACGCCATATTGTCATGAGGTAATATAAAATTAAATCCTATATGAACAGATTTCTTTAGAAAAAATAAAGTTCCATTTGGAATAGAAGATTGAATCCTTAAAAAATAATTAGGAAATGGTAGTATAAATAACGGGGAAACCCTAGACCATGGAAGAAAAAACCAATCTTGACGGCGGCGAAGAAAAATTCAATCTTGGCGGTGGCGATGGCAGATTGGCAGGGGCTTCACAGCGATCTCCTTCCTCTAATCCTAAACACGGTAAAACTCATACACGATTTTGTTGCTTTTGGGGCGGTCTGCAAATCATGGCATAAGGCTTTTGCCAGCAATATGCGGTCTTTAAGCCAGCCCCAAACTCCATGGCTGATGCTCCCAGAGAAGAAAGGAGAGGATCATCACCGACGAATTTTCAGCCTTTCAAAGCAAAATATATTAACGAAGAGTTTGTATGTCCCAGAGCTGTCTGATAGAAGATGCATCGGGTTGAATTATGGATGGGTCCTCACAATATCTTCTGGAGAAAAAGGGGAGATGAGTTTGGTGCATCCTCTTTCCAGAGCTCAGATCAAGCTTCCTCCTCAGACATCCATCATAGAGTACGCTGAGTACGAAAACGACCCAACTTACATGTTCACGAGACGTGCTGCGTTGTCGGCAGACCCGTCAGGATCACCATCTAATTTCGTACTGATGATTTTACACAGTGGTGGTAAGTACTTGGGTTATTGGAGACCAGGTGACAGAGAGTGGAGTAGAGTTGAAGATTTGAATTACTCCAGCGATCTTACGTATTACCAGGATCAATTCTATGCCATTGATTATGGTGGTGAAGTTTGGAGTTACAAGGTTTCATCTGATGAACCCGTTGTGCCTCGTAGAATAATCCAAATACCTTCTAGTTTGGTTTCTGCAAATTATCCCTATATTGTGGGAAATGCAGGGACATTACTAGTTCTCGCACGAGATGAAAATGAAGCATTTGGCCCATTTTGGGAAGAAAATGGCCAAGAGTTCTGCGTTGTGGATTATGGGGTTGCTGATTTTCAAGTTTATCAATTGGATTTGATCAAAGGGACTTACAAACAGATTAAGAATATTGGAGATAGAGCCATTTTTGTCGGAGACAACACTTCAATATCCTTGGATCATGCCTCTCAATTCCCAGGAGTTAAGCCTAATCATATTTACTACACTGATGATCGTCATGAAACATACCCCCGTACAAAGGAAGGAGGTGGAAAGGATATGGGTTCTTACGACATACAAAATGGAAAAACTATGCCATTCGAAATTGAAGAATCACTGAGTCTAATTAATCCCCCCTTTTGGTTCATCCCTTCTCTGTGAGCATCGCCTTTTGTCTGTGGTCTTTTTAGTTTGCTAGTTCCTGTATAATCTTAGTTTTTATTTCCAAATAATTTGTGAAACCAAATAATTGCATCCAATATTTTGTGATCGTCAAGAACTTTCAAACGTTTATAATTTGTATAGGTATCTTTCTTTTATTAATTTTTATTTTGCATTATTCACTATCCGTCTTTAAACCTCAGTTCTGAGGGAGTTGAACTTATAAATAGGAGACTATAAATGTCTTTCCGGTAATGCTTTATTAGTTGTGTTATTTTAAGCTTTTTCAGTTGTTATATATTCTAATTGGTGTATGTGGTAATGATAACCTGGGAGCAATGAAAATGTTGAGCCAGAGAAGGTAACAAAATAAGTCCTACCATTTGATGGTTGTACACATAACTCTTAATACAGAATGCCAAACTTGTTAT
The DNA here is from genome assembly GCA_037501455.1 of Lantana camara. Taxonomy (NCBI): domain Eukaryota; kingdom Viridiplantae; phylum Streptophyta; class Magnoliopsida; order Lamiales; family Verbenaceae; genus Lantana; species Lantana camara. The sequence continues at coordinate 90,607,128 of CM074857.1, read as the reverse complement.
GGACATTAATTATTTTCTTGTGTATTTGTTAGAGATATTGAATGTCTAATGTCACTCCTTTGTAATAGCATAACCTTTAAGACAGGATAACCTTCCAACATTAATATATATATATATATATATATATATATATATATATATGTGTGTGTGTGTGTGTGTGTGTATGTGTGTTCATCTTTCCTTGTTGTTCGTCGGGGTCGGCATAAAGCCGGGCTTGGAGAAGCTGGAGAGACAGGAGGATACTTTTGTAGGAAGTTGGACATTTGCAAAAATGTGATGAGCGGGTAACTTTTTCTTTTTCACTAGTTTTGATTTCCAAGATTTGACCAATCTTAAGTCAATAAGTCATAACAAAACGGGAATTGTGATTGTGTACTTTTGTGTGAGAAAATTAAATCTTGTTTTTCATCTTTTGAGAAATAAGGTATCTAATGGTATATGGATTGTCACGACGCATGTGTGGTAGTTAATTTTTCGATTTTTCCCGTTATCATTTCTGGCTATAATTTGATCTAATAACAGACCCTCCAATCCCACCTTTGTTTTCAGGTTTGTTTCTGGTTGTTTGAGTAGTTTATAGTTCTTATTATGTTCATCCTCCCTCCGTTTGCTGAATGTTATATTGTCATTGTGTTCTAATTAGAGGATTCCAAGAAGCAATTTTAACTTTTTCTTTAATTGTTTATTTGCAGTAAAGCTACAATACCTTCGGAAAAACATTGAATGCAGGGCATTTCGTTTAGGTAAACTGAGCAGAACATTGAATGTAAGGCATTTTTTTTTTTTTTTTTTTTTGGGTTTAACACACGCACACCCAAGCGGGGTTTGAACCCGGTACCTTGCCTTCGGGAATGAACCCATTAACCACCTGGATTGATTCAGGTAAACGGAGCAGAACTGCGAGTTTGTAAATCAAATACCGCAATTTGAGTGAAGCGTTTGGAATTCTTTCATCTAATCATGTTAGTATAATTCTCACTTTTGTTTAATTTAGTTAATCCATTACTGTGGAGATAAGGTTGATATGTTCATGTCAAATGTTTAGCTAACTATAAATAACCATGTCTTAGTTAGTACTGATTTGTTCCTTACAACAACTGGTTGATAATGTAAAAAAATGGTTTGAAGATTGATTTAGAATGCTTCAGAGAGCATCCGGAGCCACTTTCAATATGGCATGGTGCTGGATTCATTAGTTTAAAATGTTTTACTATTAGCTAGTCTATGTTTTTCCTGCGTTTTCGGGGGAGAGCCAAAGTGTTGGTATAGTGTCCCTGGTAATGAAGCCCTCGCTTTGGAGAAGGAATAGCTGCTTTGTTTATTACCAGCCTTTTCTGTGCAGTGAGGGGACTTGTTTATGCAGCCAAATTAATGTGAGTGCTAATGTTTAAAATTATTTGAAACTAAGGAAAATATTACAGATGCGGTAAATAAATTCTGTCAGTATATTTTGTGCTAGATTATCTTGTGGATATTTCTCTGGAATCAGTACAGGGTATTCTTTTTGTTGAGGGTTGGGGCCAAGTAAATTATTCCCTTTGGTATCTTATTAATAAACTATAATATTTTGATTTGGCTCATTACTCCTTCATGCATTATTAAGTTTTTAATGATGTGTTTTGCAAGCCAGAATTTCTCCTTGCCTTTTAGATTCATAAATGAGCTCTTCCGTCTTCCCTTTTCCTCGAGTGTTTTTCTCCGAAATGGTTTAGAACTGGTTTTGTTCTCGTATATCTTTTTCTGCATTACATTATCATCACTATTCTTTTTTTTTTTTGTTTCCTTCTTATATTTGAATGCACTGGTATAATTGATGATGAATGTAAACTTAAATGCTTGGACTAGTTCCTCGGCTGTTATCTTGTTTGAGCGATTTCCTTTTGTGTAGGTAATGAGTTTTCCTGATTTTTTTGAAGCACAACCGGACCTATTGTTTCAGCTAGTCACAATGCTGAACCCCTGTGGTTTGCAAGAAAAAGGAGTCCCAGTTTACAGCATTATTCACATATGCTGTACTGCTTCTTGAACTCAGTAAAAGATGCTATATCTCATACTGAGTTTTATTAGAATTTGATATTCTTCGACCTTCTTAGATGAGATTTTGCTAGCTATATCCGGCCCTGGGTTTAGGCAGCTGGATTCTTTTTATTGTTTGCATAGTAAATGCTTGATGTTGATATTAATTTGAAATGGGTTGACAGGTTGTTTCAAGGTTTTCTAAGTTAATATGTTCTGATCTGGTGGAATTTGTGTTTGATTTCTGTGATGGCAGGCTTGAATTGTGCTGAGGCTGTTAATTTTGCAGCTGCTGATTGGCTACCTCATGGTGGTTTTGGAGCTGAGCTTTACAGGCATTACCATAGAATGCCTGTTTTGTATCATGAGGAGCTGTTCTGCATGGTGGCGAAGGTTCAATTTGTTTGCCGCCAACCCTGGTACATCTTTATTTGCTTTTAGTTGTCAACCAATTTTAGCTTCTCGGTTAGAGGACAATGCATTCATTAGTAGACACCATCATCCATTTGGTGATGATAAAACCATCACAATTACATAGAACACTCGTTTCTTACTTGTTGCTTGATGTTGACTTAAAAAGTTAAAGTTCTACTATTCATAGATGAGTATGAATTGGTCTTATGCTTTCATCTGTGGAATATATAAAATTTTTCAGCCTTTAGTGTTCTCTGTCGGGGCTGTTCAGTACCATTTTTCTTTTTACATTCTTTTTGCCGCCATTACTAGTTGATCTTTAGTTCGTTCCTATTGTGCTCTGGGATCCAGGTTTTTCTATTTTTTTGTTAGAACTTTATTCAATGGGACTCATCATGGTTTATTATCCAGAGATGAAGTCAAATAGGTTGGAAATGTTTAACCTCACGGCTGGTTCATTGTGGTTAGTGGTTTAGCCGTGATCTTTCACTGTTCTACTGTATCCTTCTAGGAATTGTTCCCCATAAAATGCAAATCAGTTGTAGATACTATGTCGACAGAGAAAGCAAGAGTTGTTCCTCTGTGTTCAATGGGACTCATCATGGTTTATTATCCAGAGATGAAGTCAAATAGGTTGGAAATGTTTAACCTCACAGCTGGTTCATTGTGGTTAGTGGTTTAGCCGTGATCTTTCACTGTTCTACTGTATCCTTCTAGGAATTGTTCCCCATAAAAATCTACTATGTCGACAGAGAAAGCAGGAGTTGTTCCTCTGTGAGTATTACTTATGCTTGCAGCCTGCCTAATTTCTTGTATGACAATGAGATTTGGAGTTGTTAGCTTTTCTCAACTATTAACGTTTTCTATGTTTCAGAACATGTCCTAGACGGTATGTCATTGTGTTGTCACTTTTTGATGTGTGATTGATCTGGTGTGAGTTATCCTCTTGTTGTTAAAGCTGTACTGTGACTCTACATATGCCACAGTTGTTTTTAGACCTCTTTTTGACCTTCCACTAATGGGGTTGTGAATGCTCAAATTGGCATATTTCTCTGTTTGGTTTACACATATTGTTAGGTGGCTTTTAACTCGTCCCCTATTTTCTTTCGTCTATCCTATTTTTATCAATGCTATCACATTTTCTCCTATTTGTTACCAAATTCCTTGTCCTTTCACTCGGCTATCTAGCTATTCAACTTCCATCCTCTTTGCTCTCTCTCTAAATATTCCCCATTCTTATTTCTCAATTCTTTCTGACCACATTGTTTTCCTTAAATTTTAGGAACACAGTTTTTCTGCATCCCAATCCAAATAATTGGCCAACTTAATTTAAAGAGAAAATTTATAGATCATACAAAAAACATGAACAAATGGTTTATAATTTATAACTTCAAGATAATTTAGAGTGTGGTCAAGTCGCTCTTTTCAACATAATCATGTAATGGGTTTTCAATAATTGTCTATCAAATGGGGACCATTTTGATACATATGCAGTTTTTGTGTTGTACTTTGATTGGGGGCTGGATGATCTTACTACAACTGCTTGGCCATTCTTCTATCTTAAAGTTACTTAATGCTGCAGTTGTATTTTGCATTTGCGGAATATCAACGCATGCATATTCAAATACTTTTCTGACGTGGACAAGTGTTTCTTTTTGTACATGCACGCACTCGTATGTGTGCTGCCATGCCTGTATGCGTAAATTTATTCTAGCTTATTTACACCCTGCTTTTAATTGATTTCCAGTTGTTATTGCAGAGTGAATTTGATACAGAGCATCCAGTTGCTCAGAATCTACAGCCATGAGAAAACTTGGCGGGAGCGGCTGTGCGACAAAACGGCATCATTAGATCTTCTCCAATGACCTCACGAATGAAGCCCGTATTTATTGGTACTGAAGAGAACGTATGACTGGCACTGATTATTGTTATTATTTTTTGTCCAATATGCAATTCTAAACACCATTGTGTGAGATTTTGCCCGCTGTTGATTACTACACTTATGTCTTTGAAGGATCCAATGTGCGTCATTTGTCAACAATTGGTAGATCTCTCTGCTGTTTCTTGCAACTGTTGGCCATCTCCATATGTTTGTCTTGAGGTGAATAGCCCATTATATGACAAGCTGCGCCTCTATTCCAGTATTAGTTCAATCAACTTATATTTATTATCAGTGGTCTAACCTCCAGTTCTACCCTGAACGATGGGCAGGTAGGGGGAACCTTAAAGCTAAGAGTTTCCCTCCCTCCATCATGGTTTTGAATAATCTAATAATTGCAAATTTGGCAAACTTCTTATTAAGTTATTCCCTTTCTTTCATTGAAACTTGAAATGCCAAAGAATTCTTGTAAAATACAAGAATTGAAATTCACTGTCGTTTTTTGGCTCTTGCAGAACTGGGAGCACCTTTGTGAATGCAAGCCGGAAAAAACGTCGTCGTCTTCTTTACCGTCATAGAAATGCAAGTCGACAGAAGCAGTTCATGATTCAAAAAAGGATTCTAACAGTGCTTCTCTTTTCTTTTCTTGAATTTATTTGCTTGTACCTTTAGTTCTTTATACCACTCTTTATACACGACAGCATACTTTTGTTTAAAATCATTAGGTCTATATTGCAGCATATTCCATATCATCTTACTTTTTCTCGATTCAATTTCATTATTCATCTTTTCTAATGATTTGAAATTGTACAAGACAATACTTAGCAAGCAAAGCCAAGAGATCTTTTCTGTGTTCAATTAAATTGTACAATATTTAATAAATTATTGCATAATTTATTGATTTTTTAAATTCATATTATTTATTTTTAAAAAATAAATTATAAGGTTTTAAATATTTCAAGTTTGGGTTGAAAAATTTTATTAATTATTTGTAAAATTTATATATATATATATATATATGTTTTATCTTGTTGAGAAAATTATTAAAATCGTCCCGTAAAGTGGATCATTTTTAGGTTTGGTCCCAACAGTTGTTAATTTCTCACTTTTAGTCCTATAAGTGATATTTTTCTTAATTTTGGTCTTATTGATCACTTTCTGTCCAAGATTAACATTTGACCGTTAAAAAAGTTACTTTTTCCCTCTTTTGTTTTTTTTTATATTTTCAAAACTACCCCAAATTATTTAATTTCTATATTTTCACCCCAAATTATTTAAATTGTATATTTTCAAATTTCACCTCAAACAAAATATAATATAATATATATATGAGAAAATTATCAAAATCGTCCCGTAAAGTGAGTCACTTTTAGTTTTGGTCTCAACAGTTGCCAATGTCTCACTTTTGGTCCCATAAAGTGGCATTTGTATTAATTTTGGTCCCATTGACCATTTTCCGTCCAAAATAACGGTTGACCGTTAAAAAAAGTTACTTTTTATCCTATTTTCATAAAAAAGTTACTTTTTACTCCGTTAAAAAAAATTACTTTTACTGTTAAAATATTATACATATATATGCATAATATTATATTATACGTATATATATATATATATATTATACACGTATAATATAATATATATATATACACGTATATTATATGTATTATATGTATAATACGTATATTATATTATACGTATTATACATATATATTATATTTAAAATATTATATATATACATGTATCATATATGATACATGTAATGTATATATACATACATATATAATAGGTGTATATATATATATATATATGTATATATAATATTTTATAATATTATATTATATATATATTATATATTATAAAATATTATATATACATATTATATTAGACTATATTATATTATATGTATTATACATATATATATGTGTATATTATATTATATATATTATTTATTATAAAATATTATATATACATATATACACGTATTATACATGTGCATATGCGTATTATAATATATAATACATATATATTATATATTATATATAATATATATTATCTTTTGTTTGGGGTGAAAATATACAATTTAAATAGTTTGGGGGTGAAAATATGGAATTTAAATAGTTCGGGGTAGTTTTGAAAATATAAAAGAACCAAAAGGGCTAAAAAGTTACTTTTTTAACGGTCAACAGTTATTTTGGACGGAAAATGGTCAATGGGACCAAAATTAAGACAAACGACACTTTATGGGACCAAAAGTGAAACATTGGCAACTGTTGGGACCAAAACTAAAAATGGCTCACTTTACGGGACGATTTTGATAATTTTCTCTCTCTATATATATTATTATTATTATTATGATTATTATTATATTATACACATATAATATAATAATAGAGAGAAAATTGCACTTTTAGTCCCATAGGATATAAGTGGGATTTTTTTTTTGGTCCCGCAGTTTTTAAATAGTCCTATTCGTTTGTATTTTTAACACTTTTGGTCCCAAAAGCTAAAATTTTCACTAATAGTCCCAAAATCTATTAAGTTTTCATTGGATGTTACACATAAATTACCCTTTTCTTTTTTTCAATAAACATATAAAAATTATTAGTATAACATAAATATAACAATATGTTATATAATTATAATTTGTTTAATTTTGATTTTTTAACTCTAATTAAAAATATATGGTTAAAATTGCCTTTAATTCTAATTAAATATTATATTGATAGATTAAATAAACAAAAAGGCTATTATACATCATTTTTAAAAAATATATAATAAATAAAAAATTAAGATATTTTTCAAAATCACTTTTTAATTCTAATTAAATATTATAATAAATAAAAAAATAATTATATGTTAAATTATTTAATTTGTTTTAATTTGAATTTTTCAGATTCTAATTAAATAAAAAAATATTAAAATCACCAATTAATTCTAATTAAATATTATATCGATGCAAAAAAATTATACAAATTCCAAATATTACACATCATGTTAAAACATAAATAAAAAAATAAAAATCGCTTTTTAATTCTAATTAAATATTATAATAATAAATAAATAAATGTATAATCTTTTTTTCCCCTCCTTTTAGGACTAATAGTGAAAATTTTGCTTTTTGGGACCAAAAGTGTTAAAATAAAAACGTGTAGGACTATTTAAAAACTATGGAACAGTAAAAAAAAATCTACTTATATCCTATGGGATCAAAAATGCAATTTTCCTAATTATATATATATATATATATTTTAACAGTAAAAAATAATTTTTTTTAAAAAATAGGATAAAAAGTAACTTTTTTAACGGTCAACCGTTAATCTTAAACGGAAAGTGGTCAATGGGGCCAAAATTAAGAAAAATATCATTTTATGGGACTAAAAGTGAAAACTGACAACTGTTGGGATCAAACCTAAAAATGACTTACTTTATGGGACGATTTTAATAATTTCCTCTATTTTATTTGTATATTCTTTAAACATTGTTGGTAAAAGTTAATTCCAAGGAAAAAGTTACAAGAATGAACCTTAATGGTTATGTGCATTTCCGGTTAGTAATTTAGCGGTGGAACACTTTTTGCAATTATTTGTTAAAATGTATGATTTATTTTGAATTTTTCAAACGAGTGGGACGTCTATTACAATTGTGTCTAATGGGTTAAAAATGTTATTAAAGTATAAAAAAGAAAAGTTGGAAAAGAAAAGGTCACAGGGTTTTCGGAGAAAATATTGATGTGTTGAAAAATAGAAGTCAAAAACAAAGTAAGAAGTATGATTTTTAGCACCCAAATTAGAAGGTTATTTAGCTATTTACATGTGTAGCTTAGGGGTCCGTTAGATTTAGCCGATTAAATAAAATAAGAATGCGAGAGTCCCTTAGAGCGTTTAATAAAAAATATATATAAATAATTATATTTATAATATAATTTTTTTTATTTAACTTTATATATGAAAACTTGATTTTATTTAACCATAGATAATAATAACTTAATTTTATCATTCTATAACAATCATATATTAAATCAAAAAATTGAAATTCATCTTTTATATTATAATATGTGTGTATTAAATAAATTTTAAATCTTCTTAAAGTTAAAAATATGCATAAATTTATCAATGCATTGAGTATAATAGAAAGATTATGTGATTTAGGGTTTCCATCATTAAGTTTTCCCACATTGGGAATGCTTCTTTGGTAAATATTATTACAATTTGTCTCGGTCATTAAGTTTTCAAACATTGCGGATCCTGATTTGAAAAATATTTTCATAAATTGTCGTAAACTGATCAATATGTTGTACCAGATTAAAATCATTCACAGGGGAAGATACACGTGCAGAAATAATAAAATCAATTTTAATTATTAAACTATGAATTTTATTTTCAATGTCGTACATGTTGGGAGGAGCATGATGCAAATTAGAATGTCTTGCGAAAATATATTTTACTAGTTGGATCGGCATTGTACGGTTAAGTGTATGCTAGTAATTTTGATATACTCGTTACATGTACAAATAAAAAAAAAATTATTCAAGTATATTAAAATTAATTTTATATTAATATATATTTTATAACAATTTTTAATTATAAATTATAATAAATAAATAACATAAAAGAACGATACACCAAATATTCTTTTATATAAAAGTGTACGATAAATATAAAAGTGCACTCGGGTTATAAATTATAACAAATTTTTATTTATTGTTTTATCTATTCTCTTGCATTCTTTTCTTTTCTTTATATTTATTTATTTTTTTTATCATCACTCCAACAACGTTCTCTTAATTTCTCTTTTCTCTCATCTTGAATTCTTTTTATTTTTTTTTATATAATTTTTATCTTTTTTCCACATATTTTAATTTTTTTAAAACTAATATAATATTATCTTATACTATTTATTAATTTATCATAATTTAGTAATTATATTAAAAATAATTGTAAAATATATGTATTAATATAAAAATTAATATATTTAAATAATGATTTTATTTGCACACGCAGAGGGTATGCAGGGTTGCTAGTTATATATTAAGCGAGAGACGCAAGTAGTAACTGTTTTGGTCTCTTGGTATCCTTTTTTTTTTAATTTATTTATCTTTTATCCGTTTTCTTCTCTTGCATTCTTCTCCATTTTTTAATTTATTTATTCAATCTATTACTCTTATAATATTTTTTTAACTTATCTGTTTTCTTATCTCACTTTAATGTTTTTTCTTTTCTATTTTACATAATTTCTCTTTTTCTAAAGATAGTTTTGTTCGGTGTTTTATTCTTTTATGTTATTTATTTATTATAATTCAATAATTATATTAAAAATAGTTATAAAATATATATTACTAGTATTGCGAAAAAGACAAATGTGGTATCATGATTCATGAACTCTTAGTCTCTTATTTCTTTTTCTTATTTATTTATTATATATTTTTCTTCACCACTACAAAGTTTTAGTTAATTTTCGGGGTTTTTTTTTTTTATTTGGACACTTTTTACCGTGTGGGTGCCGTGTCCGAATAGTGTTCATACCGAATGTTCCGACACTACACGGGATGAAAAATTGAAGTGTCCGTTTATTAGAGTTTTGTGTAATACAATTATTAGAATTTTTGAAATTATCTCTTAATGTTAAAAAAGATATAATCAGTTGTGCATCTTTTGTTGGTATATGAAAAGTATAAAGTTTTTAATATTGGTATATTTTAAAAATCGAAATAATAGATAAGTATAAAGTTTTCAGTAGTGGTAATTTGGTATTTTAAAAGTGAAATATATAATAGAGTAGTAATCCAAAAAAGATCAAAATATAGAGAAAATTTGTTTGAGCCGGGTTCGGACCGGGGACCTCTAGTATGTGAGACTAGCGTGATAACCTACTGTACCAAAATAAATTTAAACAAAAGGTAAATTCTTTAAATTTTGAATTTCTTTTTTAAATACCTAGGAAAATTATTACGGTAGTTTCAAAACAAATATTCCTTTATCTTACTCTATTATTAAGCGCGAGACCCAAGTGTGGTCTCTTGGATTGGTCTCTAATTTCTTTTTTTATTTAATTAATTAATTTTTTTTCCATCCCATACGAAACGTGTTTCAAATCCACTCTTCTCTCAACTTACTTTTATTCTCTTCTTTTATATTCTTTTATTTTTTTTCAAATATTTTTTAATTTATATTTTAACTATTTTTAAGAGACTAACCGCTTTGGTCTATTATAGATTTTTATTTTTTCTCATATTTTCTAATTTCTATTTTGTATTAGTTTTTAAACTTTAGTCATATTAAAAACAAATATAAAATAAATATGAACATAAAAAATTTACTTTAATATATATTTAAATAATTATAATTTTGTTATTTGCACACGCACAGAGTGTGCCAGAATTACTAGTCTATATTATCTATACTATTATATTAAGCGTGAGGGGTAGATAAAAACCGTTTTGTGTCATGGACTCTTTTCTTTTCTGTCATTAACTTTTAAAATCATTTTTTTTCTTTTAATTTATTCACGTATTATCTCTTAACTCTCCTTTTTTTTTTTTTTTTTTCCCCTGACTTTTAAAAAAATTTCTTTTCTTTTAATTTATTCTCTATTATCTCTTAACTCTCCTTTTCTCTCACATCAATGATGAGACTAAAGTACGCTCGGAACACGTATGTAACATGTGGCCCCAACCCAGCGTCACAATATGGCGCCTCAAGAGCATCTCAACTCCTCCTCGCGATTGTACATTCCCCTCAAGGGAACCTTAGTTCCACCTTCATTAGGGATCTTGGCCACCCCGAGCGAGTAAACAAGGTTGAAGATTGGAACACTACGCAACCCTCGGGGCTATTCCAGAATTGGCCCCCGAGGGTGTTCCTCCATCATTTTTGGGTCATTCCCAGCCTGACTAATGCCTTAGGCCCAGGTGCCCCTCGTACCTACGAACTTCAAGATCCATATCGAAACCCGAGCGTGCTTGGCCCTCAGTAACCACCCAAAAAGCTCTTTGACAAATAGTACATGCCCGGGCACCTGCCACTGTTGCCACCACCAACCTTTTCATAAGTTTTTGCAGGAGATCCCTTTCAAAGGTCCCTCATTACACCACGTGTCTAGGGCAACATCAATGCAGGACCACTTGGCAACAATTACCAAAAGGTTTTTGACCCTCAACTATAAATACTCAGATCTCACACATGCTCTGTAAGCAAGCTTCATTCACAAAAGCTCTGTTCTTTCAGTCTTCATCTTCTTCAACTGAATTCTGACTTGAGCGTCGGAGAGCCAAACTGGGTATCACCCCCCATTCCCCCAACTTGGCCTTTTGATCTCTTTGGTGTTTGTTCCTAGCAAGTTGAATCCACTCAATTCCGGCGGCCCTTGCCTGAGTTCTGATCTCTGTTTTCCCCTATTACAAATTTTAAAGTGTTGGAGTTTGCCACATCGAATAAAAACCCATCATTTTTGGAGTCGTCTGTGGGAAACCATTCTTCTTCATTCTTTTCCACCTAGCTAGTTGAGAAACAAACACTTACTTCGTTATGGTAACTACAAGAACAGGAGTTGTTAGGGGAGGAGGTGATCCCCCAGGTGGCGATGGAAGCATACCTATTGTAGAAGTTACAGAATTAATCTACTAAAAACAAAATTAACCGAATAATTAGGAATAAACGCAAGTAACAACTAAACACACGGATTAGAAATCAGTAAACTAAATAGACAAGGAAAGTAATGAATCATACATTCAAGAGTTAATATGATACTCGTTTGACAAGTGTAATTCTACAACCTAGTCGCTTATATTTGTATTACCCTCTCTCAAGGCGTACCCAAGTGCTTAATTAGTGTTCAACGTTGCTCTCGCAATCATCAATAGTTAATTAAACCATAGGATCAAGACTAGTGCAATTCAATATTCTAGCGGTTTGGCATGAAATAAGATTACTGTTATATAAGCTAGAACCAAATCTCTTTGCATTCTACAACTTACAAGTTATGAAAACAATCTAAATTACCATTAATCTCTCGATGTTTAGGCAATTATAAAACATGCTAAGGGTGATCAGGCCATCGCAAGTCAATTCAAACCTGTTTTCAAACTAAAAATTAACATAAGTCATTCATGTTGGAAACAGGAATCAGAAAGCAGCGGAAATTTAAAAATTTTTCCAACAAAAGGATCTTAGACTCGCAATCGTGAATCCAAATTCGTAGAGATCAAGAAACTCACTTAGGTAGTAGCTTTCTTGACACGTTTTGAGCCGCCCTCAAACGCGCTTCATGCGGTAATGGCAACCCGTCCCTTGAAATCTCTTTCTACTTCAGAATCCATTGTAGGGATAACAATCCACACCAACCTGGATTCAAATCATGTTAGGGAAGTTCTTAACGATATAACATAAAGAAAAAAACATGAAATGAGAAAAGCATGATTGAAACTCCCTTCGAAACCAGTTTTGCGAAAGTAGAAATCTGCCTGCCATAAAATCCTCGTGGAAAAATTCTTCCTTCAGGATATGGACGAACGGTTTTCGCCATCTTCTTTGGTTCGATTTTTTCACTCTTTTTATGTTGAGTTCAGAATCGTTTCATCATCCCTTCTGGTCGTTTTGCTTGATCCCCACTCCTTGGTAAAGCTCGAATCTTTAAAACTTCTAACTTGAAGCTCTCTAGAGATAGTCCACCAACTTGGCTACAATCTAACTAGTAAGGATGCTAGTTCTCTAGTTAGTGTTTAGGCTTAACCTAGTGTTTTGTTTATCTTGGAGAAAGGATGGTGTTCAATATATGAACCAAAAGAATTCTCGATTAGCTCCAAGGGGAGCTCGAGCTCCCCTATATATAGGAGATGAGTGGCCGAAATTCCTAGTCCTTATGGACTAAGGATTTTGGTCCCTCTCTCCTATTACTTGATCATCAAGTAATTTTGACTTTGACTTTGAATTCAAATTCAAATCAACTTTCAAGAGAGCTAAAATATCCAAACTATTTTTGGATAATTTTATACTTTATTTATTTGAAATAAATAACTTATTTTATCTAATTAATTAATTCACAATTAATTAACTAGATTATTTTTCTCCAAAATAAGACTTTCTTTTTAATTCAAAAATTAAACCAAAGTCTATTAAATAATTAACACTTTTAATTATTTAATATATATACTTATATATATATATATATATATATATATATATATTCACGTGAGACACGTGTCACTCACGTGACCCACACGTGTGGTTTCACACGTGTGGAACCCTCTTGGCCCGATTAACTCGTTTAGTCATTTTAAAGCCTTAACTCATGTAATCAAGTTGTTGTGTGTGACCCTCTAGGTTCTCAATTCAATTAGCAGTGACCCTAATTAATTACTTCACTAATTAATTAATCAGTCCACATATTAAACGACCATAGTCTAGCAACAGGTGTTTAACCCCTAGCTGAATTGGAATGTTCGGATTCGACAGAACCTTTAAGTCATTGATTAATGTGAGATACAATCCTCCTACTTACTATCTCTCAACCAAGATCTAGGGTAAGGGAATAATCAGAACCCTAATAATCTGGTCTTAAAGCTAAGTGCATTTCATATCCATTTGATCTCAATCCAAGAAACCCTTTTCTTGATGTCTTGATCTACTGCCTTGGCCAAGGATTCCATATGGAATATGAACGACTTACACAATAAGAGATCAACTTGCATATGCAAGTGTACATCCTTTCTTGATTCTCATTCACTTTCATGAGCCACTTGTGCAGCCCCAGCATAAGCCTTGAATCAGTTGTCTAAGGCGACACCCTTTAAAGCTTATACCAAAGACTACAGAGTTAACCCATAAAGTGACATGGAACCTCAAGTCTAAGGATCAATTAATCACATCAATGACTCGTGAGATATTTCCTAATCTGGAAGTTTCCATCTCCTGAAATAGAAACTTTCTTTCCCATTTAGGAATCTTCTCACACGGAGCACCTCAGTGAACTTACTTATTGAAGTAAGCACCCTCATGTATCACGCACGTATCAACTATACACTTTGCACCTCCATGAAACAAGGTGGTCCTTCTTAAGGGCGTGATCCCACAAGCAAGCCTTAGAGGAGTCAGGTTGACACTCCCACTGTCTGTAGGACTCATCGGCTTGGAGTATTTTACTAATCATGACTTATGTGAAATAGGGCTCGTTTCATGAACCATTTCACCTAAATGGTAGAGTCCTAAAGTCATCAGGATTAGGGAAGTTCTCATACATGCACAGCTAAAGTAAACGCATACCAAACAAGAGCATATAAAGAAGTGTTTGCCTGTGATATTAATCATTCGTATATTATTCAAAGATTGTCTGTGATACTAGGTAAGTCCCAAAATGGATTATGACTAATCGGCTTTCTAGGGCACTATTCCTAACAATTCAAGCATCATATCGAACACCTATCATGCATTCATCATCACTTCCCTAGCCCTAGAGAATTAGCTACTCATAATTAAAGCAAAACTCATAAAACTAAAGGAAATTGCATTAAAGAAATTCATGTTCATCAAAGCTAAAGAAAGGCTAAAAATCAAACCCATAAACATTCAGTAAAATCTGAAAACAAATCTAACATACGAAAACTAAACTTAACGGAATTAGTTTGATAATGAAAGCAATAATAAAACCGGAAAATTGAAATTGTTCTAAGAATTCAATCCTTTCGTCTTCTCGAATTCTCTGAAAAACTCCTCTGAAACTCATTGTCTTCTCTCCAAAACTAGGGCATAAACCGAAAGAAAAAGCTCCCCAAAAAGACCCCAAAACGTACTTAAATATCAATCTTAATTCTTCTCTCACCGACTCTGGGTAACGGGCATTTCCACTTCGTGCACAAAATAGCGTAACGCCCGTTACTGCTTGAAATCGCCATAACTCTTTTTTTAGTGGTAACGGGCATCACCACTTTCCTTCTATCCGGGGATAACGGGCGTTACCCCTCCTGTCTCGCCAAAGCAATGCTCCTGCCTCTGCTAACGGGGGTTACTGAAATTGTTCTCCCATAAGGTAATGGGAGTTACTCCTTTTTCCTCCAAAAATGCGTGAATTCACTTTACTTTGCCGTTTCTCATCTCCAACTCCTAAAACACCTAAATGGAGCAAAATGAACACATAAACGCATCAAACGGAACAAAAATATACTCTAATTAACCCTTAAATTCATGCAATTTCTATACTCAACAAATCCCCCCACATTTGCCTATTGCTCTTCCTCGAGTAATACAAAAATAAAGAAAACACATCCTCATCAAACCTTCCCCTAAAAGCAATCATCGAACCTTCACCTAAACAAGTCTAGCTGATCAGATCAAATACTCATAAACACAAGACCTTCAAAAATTAGTATGAGAAGTATACCCTTGTGTAATGTGTGAATTCGAATGAAACAATATACAAAGACTAGAATGACAAATCCACAATTTTCTCCTGAGTTCTAATCATCAACTTCGGACTACACTCTTTGCACCTATCTCCACTAATGGAATTAAATCAAGACTTAGGATCGGTAGGTCTTTTGAGCTTGTAATGTAGGCTTTGGGTAAGGTTATGTGAATTTTTGGATCAAGTGACTACTCACCAAGCTTACATCATTCAATGTTTAACTCACGGCACTTCAATTTCGCCATTAAACACATAATCCTTCCCCCACACTTGTACAATTGTATCCCACTCTTTCAATTTCACACTTCGCATAATTTTTCTCTTCTTTTCTCTTTCTTCTCTTTTTCATATCTTTTCGTTTTCACACTCTTCTCATTCTTTTCTTTCTTTACATAAATCTCTCAAGTTCAATCACAAGAACAAGCAAAAGGGATCAAAAGATAGACATTCACCATAAAAATCAAACGAGCAAGCCTTGGTGTAAAATGAACAAGGTAGGTATTCTTTTGTCGTGCATTAGGCTTATAATATGGCTATAAAAATCTTTGCACAACAATTAGGCTCAGCGGGGTCAATAAGATGACGTTATTTAGTCAAAAACGGCTAAAAAGAAAAGCTTATAATCCTCCGACAACGAATGCCTACTTCACTTCCTTAATCTTTCATTAACTCAAAATTTCGCTTCAATAGGACTAAAATGCATCCTAATCAAATCTTAGACTCATTCGGAAATCATCAATTCATCTTTCTAAGCAAAGTACATCATCACATACAAAAGTGCTCAAAATATAAGGGTATACTAACACACTAAATCATCAAATCTCATGCAAATTTTCCTCAATTCAAAAAGGCTAACTCATTCTAGCAAAAGCTCAACAATCAAACTTCAAAGAAAAAGTTCAAAATGAGGGAAAACTTTCAAAATTTTCAAAATATCTCAATTCCTAACAAATCACAAGTGTAACTAAACATCTAATCATGCAAATATCCAATAAAACAAACAATCACATTCTATTCCCCCCCCCCCCCCCCCGGCCCTAATCTTTGCAATGTCCTCATGCAAAATATAGAAATAAGGATCAAGAAAACTCCCTTATCAAATGAAGAACCGACAACGTGCTAGCAAAGCTTCCAAAACCTGAAATCTGTGACCAGAAAACACTGATCAAGTGCAAAGGCAATTGACAATCAACATGCATCTAACAAGCAACATACAAATCACAAATATAAGCAACATACAAATTACAAATATCAAGCAAAAGAAGGACACATTGCAAAAAGAAATCATCGAGTTCAAAACATACGCAAAGGAATAAAAGTGTTAAGGGTATCAAATCTAACAATAAGTACTCGAAAAAAATAGAATGTCAATAAGGCAAAGAAACATAATGGCAATGCGATCAAGACGGTGGTGACTAAGGTCCTCGAATGTATTGATCGAGACGAGCATAGAACCTCTCAAACTTGACATCCACCTGAGCTTGCCATTCAGCAAATCTCTCATCAACATATTGTGCTAAATTTTCAATCCTCGCAGTCATGGCACTCACATTAGCTCTCAATCCACTCAACTCCATCCTAATATTCCTCAAACTAGCCGGATCACTTGTTTCAGCTTCGTCAACAACAACCGGCTTAGGGTTACGCAGAACTTCGAACTCATCATCCGGCTTATTGGGGATTCGAGCCAAAAACTCCTTCTGCACATCTGAAAGCTCCTCATAGAGGGTCTTTCCCCAACTATACATCTGCCAAAATCTATCTCTGTGTTTAATCGACCACCATGACAAAATTTCATTCTCGAGTCATCTACTCTCCCATGCAATTGCCGAGCCTAAATTTTCTAAGTACTTTACACCTATATCATAACCAAAATTAAGGGGCAATCCCTTAGGTGTCCAATTCACCTCCCGTGCAAGCATAGTCACACACGTACCGTGGGCTATAGCTCCGATAGCTCTCCTTGCAACTCCTCTAAATATCCATAGGAACTCGGTTGTACCATCGAACTTGATACCTTCCTTCATCATATACATGTTCCCTAGCTCAGTTTCATTGATATGGCTCTCAGTCCCGTAACGGGCACAGAATCCTGTAGCTAATATCCTATGCACTATCACCCATATCAATGAACCCAAATAGTTATCCTGTGTATTCGTGGGTGAGTAACTCGGGACACCCTTTCGAAGTGGAAAGGATCTCCACACTGCCTCTCTCTGAGCACTATCCCATTTGGGCAATGAGGAAGTAGCATTTCCCGGAAACCTTAGAATCTCTCTTATCCTGTCCGTGTTCCAAATTTGAGTTTGATGGTCATCAAGAGTGAAAGTCAGAGTGTCCCTTGCCGGATTGAAATCCATCGTGGTGAAGAAAACGATGGTTATCTCAGCATAGGTCAAATCCTTCTTAGTAATGTTATCGAACAATCTCCTAACTTCCGCCCAAGCTTCAAGTTTCTCCATCCACAAGTCCTTGAAAAACCTAGTAGGTACAACATTCCTTGTCAAAATCCTGTGAAAGGGATTACCCATGGTATTCACTGTTATATTGATCGAATCCCACGACTGATGATCCGCGGGGGATGAAATAGTGAAAGGCTCAATCGGGCGAGGGTGCTTAGTACGTCCCATGGTACCTGAATTAAACAAAAATAGCCAAGGAAAACACACAAAAATCAATCACAATTCACTTAGACAATTTATCAAACACCTTGTGTGCATAGGCCTAGGGTGTGAGTTTTAACTTAAGGTCTTCAGTTCTACCCAACTCAAATCCACACTAGCCTATAAGCTACAATTTAAGCTCAAGATTCTCTACTTTCGACCTCTCAATCTGGATTCAAAGCTAATTAGAAATTAGGATTCTTCAAAAATTCAACCTAATACAAGTAGAATTCACATCCAATCATTAATCCTAATTCTAGCATGCATAATCTCTGAATATTTATCAATTCAATCCAAAAGTCTCTCCTAATCAAGCAAATTCAATCCTAGGTTTCAATCTTAGATTGGAAGAATTAGTCCCAACAATTCACACTAAGAAAGGGGTATTGACATACCTAGATTCAAAAAGAAAGAGAGAGAGATTGTGCTTGATGGTGGTGCCTCTTTGTTGCAAATAGATAATGGTTGACCAAGGGGGACTATTGAATCTCTTCTAAGGGAGAATGAGCATGTGCAAGTGTATTTATAGGTTTGGGGGTGAGAAATCCGAAATTGGGTAGAAAAGAGATTAAATTAAGCTTAAAAATGTGTTTCCTAACCCTTTTGGTTTCGCGTAACCGCCCCGGTAATGGGCGTTACCAGTTTTCTCCTTACTAGGGGTAACGGTCATTACCCCTAATGTTCCAGACGCCTGCCTCAGTTAGGGCGTTACTTAAAAATAACAGAGAAGGTGTAACGCCCGTTATACCTAGTTTCGGTCAAAACACAAATAAAACACAAACGTAATCCAGATGGTGCTTAATCATGTTAAATAACCGAAATTAACTCACAAAATTCAATCAAACCATAGTGCACCAATCTCGGAAGACGCAAACATTACACAACACAAATCACAATAAGCTGCAACAATTCATTCTCCTCACAAACACATCAATCTCATGCACACCAATACGAACAAAGTAAATGGACCTCAACATTGACATTAAAGCTCAACTCACGGTCCTTGCATCCATCTAAACTTTGGCCTCCTAGCAAAACTTCAAGTGACCTGCAAACGAAAGAGACGACCAAAATAACTATGAGACAAATGAGAACGAAAGAAAAGAAAACATCGAAACAAAAAAAAAACAAAAGAAAAAGGGAAAGAAAAGTAGTTCTAAGTTATAGTCGTTAGCTTGACTTTGAGAACCGGATTAGGGATTAGCAATCCCCAAGCAACGAGTCACATGGAGTGACCTCGTTCTTGCTACTCACAACACCGGTTCTTGATCTCCAAGTATTTAATTCCAAAACATCCTTTTCTCTTAAGATTCGGGACTTCAGCTCTACTTCCAAATTAACTGCTTCTCTTTTCTCCATGAAGAATATCACTCCATCTGAGGTCTCACTTACAACCTTAATTAGGCAACACTTATCCGGAATCGCCGGTGGGGTCATGGAACTAAAGTTCCTAAATTCCATTCTTGCATCTCCTATTTTGAACGTTAGACGTCCATTCTGAACATCAATATTCGCTCCAATTGTGGCTAGAAATGGCTTTCCAAGGATCAATGTCATACTCTCATTGCTCTCAACATCAAGAACTACAAAATCATTAGGAACATGGAATTTCCCAACTTTTACCAACACATCTTCAAGAATTCCTATCGGGTATTTCACCGATTTATCAGCTAGTTGGAGTGTCATAGTGGTCGGTTTAAGCTCCTTCACTCCTCATTTCCTGCAAGTAGATAAAGGAATTATACTCACACTCGCTCCTAAATCACATAAAACATTATGAAATTGCAAAGAACCAATAGTTAGAGGAATTGAAAAACTCCCTGGATCTTTAAGCTTCGGGGGAAGCTTATGCTGAATAATAGCATTGCACTCCTCAGTAAGTGCAACAGTGGTGAAGTCTTCAGACTTCACTTTACTCAAAACCATTTCTTTCTCTAACTGCTGCTTCTGCAATAATTGGTGAAAAGGAATCGGTGGCACATATGACTCGGCTGCCATATTCACCTTTGGCTCTGAAGGGAGCTCTTCCTTCTTCTCTTCTATGTTCACCTTTTCAATCTTAACTACCTCCTCGACTTTCTCACAAATAAATTTCTCAACATCCGAATTTGCATGTAACTTCGGACCTTCATTCTCTTTATCGCTTCTTACGAATATGGCATTGCAATGCTCCTTAGGATTGTTTTCGGTTTGACTTGGTAGCATTCCTGGGCCTCTCATATTCAAAGATTGGCCAATCTGACCAATTTGAGTCTCAAAATTTCGGTTCTGATTCACTATCTGTTCTACCTGAGCTTCTAACTTCTGATGTCGATCCGTAGACACGACTATGAATTTCTCAAGTGCAGCCTCCCATCCCTGCTTTTGCTCCTGTTGAGGGGGCACAACATTATAGGGGGTTGGTGGTCTCTGTTGGAATTGCTGCCTAGGCTGAAACTACAGCCTAGGTTGAGGTGGTTGCTGAACATTCTGATTATTAGACCACGAAAAGTGAGGGTGGTTCTTCCATCCTGGATTGTAGGTGTTTGAGTAGGGGTCAGTTGCTGGTTTAGAGTTGTTTGTATAATTCACCTGTTCTCCTGCATTGGTATGAGGACACACATTAAAAGCATGTGGACCACTACAAATTTCACAAGTTACTTGAACCGGTTGGGATGGTATCCCAACTGCATTGACAGAAAGTTGATCCAATTTCTTGTTGAGGGCCTCAAATTTGGCATTGATGGCGGTTAGGCCATCTAACTCTATGACTCCTGCTTGCACCATGGCTGGTTGCGAATAGCTCCTCTCATGCACAAAAACATCGTTTTGTAATATATTATCTAACAACTCAGTAGCGACGGCTTCAGATTTTGACAAGAAAGCTCCACCAGTTGCGACATCCATCGCTCCTCTTAAAGTAGGGGACATCCCATTGTAAAAAGCCTGAATCAATAACCAACCGGCAATCCCATGATGTGGACAGTTCTTCTGCAAATCCTTAAATCTCTCACATGCCTTATAGAAAGACTCTCCATCTAACTGTCTGAAACCCTGAATATCATTCCTATACTTCGTGGTTTTGCTAAGTGGAAAGAACTTGGCCAAGAAAACCTGAGGTAATGCCGCCCAAGTCTGAAAGGATTCATTTGGGACAGTACTCAACCATGCTTTAGCTCGTTCCTTTAATGAAAAAGGAAAAAGCTTGACTCGGATAGCATCAGTAGTGACATTGTGGATCTTGAAGGTATCACACACCTCAAGGAAGTACTCAAGATGTGATGTCGGATCCTCCAATGGTAATCCTGAAAACAGATTGTTCTGCAGCAGATTGATGATAGCTGGTCTGATTTCAAAGTTATTCACCACGATCGGGGGACGGGTTGCAGTCTGAATTGCTCCAGACTGTGGCACGTTATAATCTTTTATGGCTGGTGGTGGTGGATCTTGAAGCTGATCGGCCATCGGTATGGTAGTAGGTTTCTTATCCTTCTAAGTCTTCCTCCTAATAGTACTCAGTGTTCTCTCAATCTCCGGATCGTATGGTACCAATTCCTGATCTTGAGATCTTCGCATGCACCGTAAACCTGCACAAAGGAAAAAGAAATCCTCAGTCCAACTCCACAGTGACAAAAGACGATGAACACAAAGTAAAGAAATGGTCTAAAGCACTAGATCAAAATATTTAAGTAATATTGACTTAAAATGCCTTTCCCAGCAACGGCGCAAAAAACTTGTTGTGTGTTTTACTTAAGTTAAAACCAATCGTGTAAGTATACACTAACATACGAGTAGCACAACAGGATCGTGCCCACAGGGAAGGGAAATCAGTCACTACCTTATACCTTCTCTAATCTAAAGACCGATGAAAAGCAATTATTGTTATCTATTAATCTACTAAAAATAGAATTAACCGAATAACTAGGAATAAACGCAAGTAACAACTAAACACGCGGATTAGAAATCAGTAAACTAAATAGGCAAGGAAAGTTATGAATCATACATTCAAGAGTTAATATGATACTCGTTTGACAAGTGTATTTCTACAACCTAGTCACTTATATTTGTATTACCCTCTCTCAAGGCGTAACCAAGTGCTTAATTAGTGTTCAACGTTGCTCTCGCAATCATCAATAGTTAATTAAACCATAGGATCAAGACTAGTGCAATTCAATATTCTAGCGGCTTGGCATGGAATAAGATTACTGTTGTACAAGCTAGAACCAAATCTCTTTGCATTCTACAACTTACAAGTTATGAAAACAATCTAAATTACCATCATTCTCTCGATGTTTAGGCAATTATAAAACATGCTAAGGGTGATCAGGCCATCGCAAGTCAATTCAAACCTGTTTTCAAACTAAGAATTAACACAAGTCATTCAAGCATCATATCGAACACCTATCATGCATTCATCATCACTTCCTGTAGCACCCCGGAGCGCAGAGCACTACATCCCCCGCACCATAGCCCAACACGTGTAACGAAATGGGAACTCCGCACAAGTGCCAAACTATAGCGAACGGAGAGACAAACAAAATCACATCTAGGCTAGGCGGTCTAGACCCTAAATCAGAGTGCGAAAAATAAACAAACATTGCATACGAAAGCCCAGGATAAGAACCAAATATACAAAAATTGAAACGAGTCAAGTTATATACAAATATTTCCAATCTAAATTCATAATCATATACATGCCTTAAAAAGCTCGAAGGTACAAAATCAACTTAAAACGAAATGCATGAGACTCTATATACGACCCAAAACTCGAAAGAAGACAGCCACCTAGCACAAACTTCTCAAAACTGGAACCTGCAACCCGAAAGAAACAAAGGGAAAAAAGAAAACAACGAAGAGGGGTCAATCCTAAAGACTGGTGAGGGGGCTAACACACGTACATAAACGTAAGAGCATAGCATTTTCAAATTAGAAAGTTCATGAACTGGGGCGTGGTTTTTACAATCCAAAATATTTTATCCTGTGGTAATACATATCAATAAAAAGCTTTAGGGCCGAAGGCCAAAATCACCCAATTTTAGAAATTATGAGACCACTCCCGTTTCACGAACCATATTCATAATCAAAATCAAAAGACTCAGCGAGAACGAGTTCAAACCCACCTAACTCCTTTCATATTCAAAAGAAATCAAATAACATAAACCTACCACTTCTCCGGCGATGGAAGGGTTGATCCTACCCTAACCATCTAACAGTTGAGGGAAGTGCTCAATGCTTCTCCAACCCTCGGACTCCATCCATAACCAAACCTCCTGGTAGGTTCCGGTACATCCTTTCCAACATATAAAGGCCATGCTTAGGAGTATACTCGACGGCCCGACACTATCCCGGGGCTCCTTCACACAAACCTCCAGGGGCCCATTTCTTAATTCATAAATCATAATTTTCGAAATTTTGAAATTTCAGAATTTTTTGACTTCTAATTCAAAGTCGTAATCTCGCTATTTTCAAAATCGTTCACACACACCATACCTTTTCAAATCAAACAAACATAAAATAGGTTACGTATATATAAAAGGGTTTTCTCAATAATTCATAGCAAAAGGGACAAATCCCACAAAATACTAATCAAACACGTATTTACATAATTATATATATATATATATATATATATATATATATCACATGCGGTCTTAAAATATATGTAGGGTTGTAGGTCACTTATCTAAAAAGGAAGAAAATCTCACCTCGCCGACCACACCGGATGCGAAGAACCAAAATACCTCTAAAACACCTCCTCGTCAACCACGAAATGGACTTAAAGACAAAACAAAGAACAAAAGACAACCTTAGACTCGAAATGTACCAATTAGGCACTCGAAAAATGCATATGGATGCTCATGATGCATAAGGAATGCAATGAGATGTCAATTAAATCTTTGAAACCATATTGAATCCTATTAATTCATAACTCGTATATTTCCCATTAAACGAATTCATACAAATCACATAACAAGCACGTCACATCATGTAACATGTTAGACATGCATGCACACTCTGAAAGAAATAAGGAAAAATCATACAAGGCAAGGAGATATCATATTAATACATGCATGCACGTAGAAGATCACGTAAGCTCATATTAAATCATAATTCACATATTTCATGTTAAATATCTCCATGAATTTCACATAATATACATAACACGTTATATAACACATTAGAGATGCATACACATCACAACAAGAGTAAGAACTACATGCATGGCAAATAAGTAACATATTAAGCTATACATGCACGTTGAAGAATATAGAACTCATATTAGGGCACGTATTGCACATAAGAGCACCACATTCACGTAATTAATTCACAAGTATCCACGTAACATATAATATAACAAGTTATATAAGCATACAAGACAAGAAAGAAGCAAGAAAATCAAGCAAAACACGAAAGAAACGAAAAAAATGGGGTCGCGGGCGCGGCCCCAAAACTGCTCTCCGGTGGTCGCGGCTATGACCACCTCCTCCAGCAACCTTCCAAGCCTCTTCAAGTCGAAAGTGGGTGAAAATCAGGTCGCGGGTGCGACCGTGCTGCACAGTCCAAAAATGGCGAAAATTCCAGCCCTGTTTTCTCCTCTCCAACCCCAGCAGTGTAGCAGCAACTTCAAGCAGCAAAATACCGAGGAAAAGGCAACAAAATGAGTGCAAAGTAGCATCTAAACACGCAATATGTGAAGAGGAAACGAGATTGCAAGCAAAAGACCATAAATCATCTTCATGTTCAAGTTTCACAAAATATAAAATGGTGGATCAATTTTCAGCGAATTTCCTCCAAATTTCAGACCATATTATCACATAATAATGTCATGAGATCATTTATCATTCATAAATTCATGGATTGAAGCAAGTATGGCATGAGTTCTTCCAATTTTTAACAAATGACCTAACTATTCATCATGCTAGCCAAAACAAGATCATCTCTCCATGAAAATGAGCAAGTAAGGTATCAAATTAAAGATAAGGAGACGGAGAATACATTCATGTACTAACCTTTCGAATTTGAGGCGATTTGATCGAGTATTGAGGCCAAAACTTGGAAATTGCACACTATTCCTCTTCCTTATCATGGATTGATGGGTAGCAGGGGAAAAATCCCTTTTTCCTTCTCCTTCCTGATGTGGGACGAAATGGGGGAGGTTAAGGGCTGATATTGGGGTTAATTAGGGTTAGTTAGGTTCAAACTTTAGTTAATTTGGTCAAAGGATGAATAAGTTATGCTAAAAAAGGTCAAGAAGGGTCGGAATTGCACGCGAGGCTTGATACGGGCGAAAAACGGGGAACCAAATGGGCTTAGAAAAATACAAGGTTGGGTTCTCTAGCTTTCATTCTTCGTTACAAGTCCGAGGCCTCTTCCAGAATTCGAATCCGAATTTCCGAGCTCAAGTTACGCCCTTCGGAACCCAAGGTGTGCTAAACGAGTTAGGCCCTCGAATCCCTTAACAAATAAAACGGTTCGAAAACCGTATCAAACGAACACAAAATCATGAAACGAACATAAAAACACACTCATAACACGTATAAATTAGGCATATCACGTAATCACAAAAGTTAGAAACGAAAACGGGTTCAAACGGATTAAAAACGACGTAAAAAGGATAAGAACGTTCAAATAATTCAAGTTAAAGTTCAAATATAATTCAAATAAATTACATAAACGATATAATAAACACGTAATTAGCGTAATTAAAATAATTTAAATGCACACATAACACTCTGGAACAGCGTACCTGTATGGCCGGACGAGCAGGATATTACACTTCCCTAGCCCTAGAGAATTAGCTACTCATAATTAAAGCAAAACTCATAAAACTAAAGGAAATTGCATTAAAGAAATTCATGTTCATCAAAGCTAAACAAAGGCTAAAAATCAAACCCATATACATTCAGTAAAATCTGAAAACGACTTTAACATACGAAAACTAAACCTAAAGGAATTAGTTTGATCATGAAAGCAATAATAAAACCGGAAAATTGAAATTTTTCTAAGAATTCAATCATTTCGTCTTCTCGAATTCTCTGAAAAACTCCTCTGAAACTCCGTGTCTTCTCTCCAAAACTAGGGCATAAACCGAAAGAACAAGCTCCCCAAAAAGACTCCAAAATGCACTTAAATATCAACCCTAATTCTTCTCTTACCGACTCTGGGTAACGGGCGTTACCACTTCGTGCACAAAATACTGTAACGCACGTTACTGCTTGAAATCGCCATAACGCTTTTATTAGTGGTAACGGGCGTTACCACTTTCCTTCTATCCGAGGATAATGGGCATTACCCCTCCTATCTCGCTAAAGCAATGTTTCTGCCTCTGGTAACGGGGGTTACTGAAATTGTTCTCCGATAGGAGTTACTCCTTTTTCCTCCAAAAATGCGTGAATTCACTTTGCTTCACCGTTTCTTATCTCCAACTCCTAAAACACCTAAATGGAGCAAAATAAACACATAAAAGCATCAAACGGCACAAAAATATACTCTAATTAACGCTTAAATTCATGCAATTTTTATACTCAACACCAACCAAGAAAACAACCAAGAGTTGCCCCCTACCAGAGGAACAGGGGGATCAGGTTCAAACATTCCTCTGAACCAACCATCCGCCACTGCTGCTCCCATAAGTGGTTACTCCATGATGATGCCACCACCAGGCTACATGCTTGCGCCACCCAACTTGATGCCCGTCATCCAACCTTATCTTGGAAAACATGAATTAGAAACCAGCGGAAATTTAAAAATTTTCCAACAAAAGGATCGAATACTCGCAATCGTGAATCTAAATTCGTAGAGATTAGAAACTTACTTTTCAATAATCTTTCTTGAAGCGTTTCAAGCCACCCAAGAACGCTCTTCTCGCGGCTTGATCCCCTCTCCTTGGTAAAGCTCGAATCTTCAAAACTTCTAACTTGAAGCTCTCTAGAGATAGTCCACCAACTTGACTACAATCTAACTAGTAAGGATGCTAGTTCTCTAGTTAGTGTTTAGGCTTAACCTAGGGTTTATTTAATCTTGGAGAAAGGATGGTATTCAACACATGAACCAAAAGAATTCAATCAATCACCAAGGGGAGCTCGAGCTCCCCTATATATAGCCAAGAGAAGGGGCGGCCAATCCTAGTCCTTATGGACTAAGGATTTGGTCCCTCTCTCTCTTATTACTTGATCATCAAGTAATTCCAACTTTGACTTTAAATTCTAATTCAAATCAACTTTTAAGAGAGCTAAAAATATCCAAACTCCTTTTGGATAATTTTATACTTTATTTATTAATAAATAAATAACTTATTTTATCTAATTAATTAATTCATAATTAATTAAATAGATTAATTTTTCCAAAATAAGACTTTCATTTTAATTCAAAATTAAACTAAAGTCCATTAAATAATTAACACATTAATTATTTAATACATAAACAAATATACACGTATGGAACACGTGTCCAATCACGTGACCCACACGTGTGGTTTCACACGTGTGGAACCCTCTCGGTATGATCAACTCGTTTGATCATTTTAAAGCCTCAACCCATGTAACCAAGTTGTTATGTGTGACCCTCTAGGTTCTCAATTCAATTAGCAGTGACCCTAATTAATTAATTCACTAATTAATTAATCAGTCCACAGATTAAACGATCATAGTCTAGCAACAGGTGTTTAACCCCTAGCTGAATTGGAATGTCTCGATTCGACAGAACCTTTAAGTCATTGATTCATGTGAGATACAATCCTCCTACTTACTATCTCTCAACCAAGATCTAGGGCAAGGGAATAATTAGAACCCTAATAATCTGGTCTGAAAGCTAAGTGCATTTCATATCCATTTGATCTCAATCCAAGAAACCCTTTTCTTGATATCTTGATCTACTGCCTTGGCCAAGGACTCCATATGGCATATGAATGACTTCACAGTAAGAGATCACCTTACAAATGCAAGAATAGGTCCTTTCTTGATTCTCATTCACTTTCATGAGTCACTTGTGCAGCCCCAGCATAAGCCTTGAATCAGTTGTCTAAGGCGACACCCTTTAAAGCTTATACCTAAGACTACAGAGTTAACTCATAAAGCGACATGGAACCTCAAGTCTAAGGATCAATTAATCACATCAATGACTTGTGAGATATTTCCTAATCTGGAAGTTTCCATTTCCTGAAATAGAAACTTCCTTTCCTATTTAGGAATCTTCTCACACGGGGCACCTCAGTGAACTTACTTATTGAAGTAAGCACCCTCATGTATCACGTATGTATCAACTATACACTTTGCACCTCCATGAAACAAGGTGGTCCTTCTTAAGGGCGTGATCCCACAAGCAAGCCTTAGAGGAGTCAAGTTGACACTCCCACTGTTTGTAGGACTCATCGGCTTGGAGTATTTTACTAATCATGACTTATGTGAAATAGGGCTCGTTTCATGAACCATTTCACCTAAATGGTAGAGTCCTAAAGTCATCAGGATTAAGGGAGTTCTCATACATGCACAGCTAAAGTAAACGCATACCAAAAAAGAGCATATAAAGAAGTGTTGCCTTAATTCGTTATTTTATTCAAAGATTGTCTGTGATTATAATAAGGAAAAGTACAAAGCGGATATACAATTGGCTTTCTAGGGAACTATTCCTAACAATCTCCCACTTGCCCATCAAAGCCATTTTAAAGCTACTCTAAGTCCCATCTTCTTAAGATGACCTTGGAAAACTTCTCGACTAAGGGGTTTAGTAAGTGGATCTGCCACGTTCTCTGCTGATGTGACCCTCTCAATTAGCACATCTCCTCTTTTGATAATATCACGGATTAGGTGATACTTTCTCATAATGTGCTTGGTCCGTTGGGGAGATCTTGGTTCTCTTGCTTGAGCAACCGCCCCAGTGTTGTCACAAAACACAGTAATGGGGTCTTTCATGCTAGGAACAACATTCAACTCTTGAATGAAGTTTCTAATCCAAACACCTTCCTTAGCTGCATCATTTGCAGCTAAGTATTCGGCCTCAGTGGTTGAATCTGCAGTAGTCGTTTGCTTGGAACTCTTCCAACTCACTGCTCCACCTTTCAGGCAGAAAATGTATCCTGACATTGACTTAAAATCATCTAAGTCAGATGCAAAGCTTGCATCGCAGTATCCTTGGACAGTTAGATCTTTCTGACCTCCATAAACTAAGAATAAATCTTTAGTACTTTTCAAGTACTTAAGAATATTCTTCAAGGCAGCCCAGTGACCATCTCCAAGGTCAGATTGGAAACGACTTGTTACACTAAGTGCATAAGCCACATCCGGTCGAGTACATAACATCGCATACATTATGCTACCTATTGCTGATGCATAAGGTGTATGAGTCATTCTTTCCTTCTCAAGGTTAGTCTTAGGGCACATTTTCTTAGAAAGAGATGTCCCTACACTCATAGGAAGGTTCTTAACCTTTGTTGACTCCATATTGAATCTTTTCAATACTTTGTCAATGTACATCGACTGTGATAGTCCTATTAACCTTCTAGATCTATCTCGATAGATTTTAATTCCAAGGATATAGGACGCATCACCAAGATCTTTCATCTCGAATTGGTTCGATAACCATAACTTAGTTACTTTCATGTCATCCTTCGAATTCCCAATAAGAAGGATGTCATCGACATAAAGTACTAAGAATTGCACTGAGGTCTCTAATTCCTTTCTATACACACATGATTCATTCGAAATTTGAATGAAACCAAACGCTTTGACTGATTCATCAAATCGAATGTTCCAATTCCTAGAAGCCTGTTTCAATCCATAGATTGATCTTTGGAGTTTGCAAACCTTTTGCTCACTCCCACTGAATGTGAAACCTATGGATTGCACCATATAAATGTCTTTATCAATGTCGCCATTGAGAAAGGCAGTTTTCACATCCATTTGCCATATCTCATAGTCATAATATGCAGCAATGGCAAGCATGATCCGAATAGATTTTTGCATTGCAACAGGCGAAAAGGTTTCATCAAAGTCCACGCTGGGTCTTTGAGTGAATCCTTTTGCAACCAGTCTTGCCTTGTAGGCTGCAATGCTTCCATCAACTCCAAGCTGTCTCTTAAAGATCCATTTGCAACCTATAGGTTTGACCCTAACAGGCAAATCTACCAAGGTCCAAACTTGGTTGGAGTTCATGGAATCCATTTCGGATTTCATGGCTTCTATCCACTGTTCAGAGTCAGAATCTGAAAATGCCTCCTCATATGTTAAAGGATCATTATTCTTTTGAGAGATCTCATGGAAGAATCCATACCATCTCTCCGGCTGTCTAGGAGTGCGTTCAGAACGCCTTAGAGGAGGATTTGCGTGTGTATCGAAATTCGTGATTGGTTGCGGTTGGTCAGAAGGGGACGTTTCTTCAGTGGGTGGTGTGGGGTCACTTTGTACTTCCTCTAATTCTCTGATCTTGTCTTTCTTTTCTTTAAGGAACGGTTCCTCCAGAAAAATGGCATTTCTGGAAAACAAACACTTTGCTCAGATTGATCATAGAAGTAGTATCCTATAGATTCCTTAGGATAACCTACAAAGTAGCATAAATTAGAACGAGATTCTAACTTATCTCCCACTGTCCTCTTCACGTAAGCAAGACAACCCCAAATTCTGAAGTAAGAATAACTAGGGATTTTACCTTGCCACATTTCATAGGGCGTTTTAGGGACTGACTTAGAGGGAACTAGATTCAAAATCTTTGCTGCACTTTCTAGGGCATAACCCCAGAAAGAAGGTGGTAAGTCAGTGAAACTCATCATGGAACGAACCATATTGAGTAGGGTTCGATTCCTTCTCTTAGAAACTCCATTGAGTTGAGGAGTTCCCGGAGGTGTCCACTGAGAGATAATCCCATTATCTTTGAGATGATTAAGGAATTCTTCACTAAGATACTCGCCTCCTCGATCAGATCGAAGTGCTTTAATCTTGTGACCAGTTTGGTTCTCAACCTCCTTTTGAAATTCTAGGAATTTCTCAAAAGCTTCAGATTTGTACTTCATTAAGTATACATAACCATACCGACTAAAGTCATCGGTAAAGGTTATGAAATAGTGATGTTAACATCAGAATGGATCAAATCCAAGACCTTAGTGGCATGTTCCACAGTTCCTTTAAAAGGAAATTTGGACATCTTTCCTTTGAAACAGGACTCGCAAGAAGTTAACTCTTTGAGATCATTTTCAGAGAATGATCCTAAAGTGTTTATCTTGCTAATTCTGTTCTTGGAAATATGTCCTAATCTAGCATGCCATAGCTGAAACTTTGTCATCTCTCTTACGTTTAGTTTCTCGTTGTATATTCATAATATTGATATTTTGAGTTAGATAAAGTCCAATACTTAGAGTACCGATGTGAACGGAAGAGTTGTTCCGTTTGATAAAATATTTACCATTCTTAATATAAGTTTCATAACCTTCACAATCTAAAATTGGAACTGAAATTATATTACGAATAATGCTCGGTACATAAAGGACTTTATTTAAGACTAACTCAAAACTACCTAAATCTAACCTAATTGTGCCTAAAGCTCGAGCTTCAACATTTGAGCCATCGCCGATCTCCAAGACACATTCTCCTTCTTTGAGTTGTTGGACTTCATTTAGCATCTGTACATCATTACAGATATGAGCTCCACAACCGGTATCAAGTACCCAAGAACTAGAATTAATAGAAAGATTTACTTCAACGAGAAAGATACCTTTCTTTAGAGTAGCCTTGTACTCTGGGCAGTTTCTCCTCTAATGTCCCGCTTTGCCACAATGGAAGCAAACATCCTCTTTCTGATCATGCTTCTTCTTTTGGGCCTTCCCCTTCGAAATGCCTCCAGTGGGCCTAAGGGGTTTCTTCTTCTTCTTTTGGGCTTTCTTGCCCTTACCTTTAGAAGGCCCAGAAAAGGAAGATGGAGCATTTACCATCAGAACTAGGGGTGCATTTCGAGCCGAGTCGAGTCGAGTTTGGCCAAAAAAATTTAGCTTGAGCTTGAGCTTGAAAATTATTTGCATGGCTTGAGATTGAGCTTGAGCTTGTCAAGCTTAGTTTTTTAGGGCTTGAGCTTGGCTTGCCCAAAATTCGAGCCGAGCTCGATTCGACTTGACGAGCCAAGAGATTTGTTGGATATTTTTTAATTCTCATTCAATAACAATATTAAACAATAACAAAGATATTAAGATATAAAATATATATAGTATATTAATATTTCTAAGTTTTTTGTATCATTATTAATAAATTATAATCATTAATATATACTTGATATTTTAGATTATGTACGAGTATTATTAATTATAATGGAATAAACTATAAATTATGTAATTATACAATAAAAATTAAATATTTTATCAAAATATATACTTATGTTATTATTTAGTATTAAGGCATATGATATTTATTATTTTATTATATTAAATATTTGAGTGAATATTTTATGAATATATTTTTGTATTAATAATATTATATGGTCTAATGTGTCATTGTAAAATAATATATTATTAAGACATATTATGATACAAAATTTAGTAAGGATCATACATATATTATAGATAATATATAATAGTAATAAATTATGTTATATATCTTGTAATTAAACCAAATAAATTATTAACTAATATTTTATTAAGATATATACTTATATAATTAATTATTTATTATAGTAGATTGAATCTATTTTTCATTAAATTATTGGTTTGGATAAATATTATATATTATCATAGTAATATGTTAGTAGTATTATATAGAATGATATGTTGTTGTAATTATTTGAATTGTGATATTATTAAATCATATTTATTATCAAAATAATTAGATAAAAATATATAATATATCATATATTTAGTATTATTAAATCATATAAATGTAGATTAATTTACTGCATATTTATTTATATATATTATTAAACATTATATATATAATACACATATCGATATATGTATATAATATAAATATATATATATATATACTAGCTTGCGAGCCGGCTTGCAAGCCTCGAGCCTCAAAGAAATAGGCTTGAGCTTGGCTTGACACATAAGTCGATCTCGATTAAGCTTGGCTTGAGCTTGACATCGTTCGAGTTCGAGTCAAGCCAGCTTGAGCTTGGCTTGTGCGGCTCACAAGCCAGCTCGACTCAGAGCACACCCCTAATTCAGAACCTTATTGTCCTTCTTGATCGTGCTTTCAGCAGTCACAAGCTGACTAATCAGCTCAGCTACAGTATCACCAGCATGATTCATATTGAAGTTAAGGACAAATGGGTTGAGTCATGGTGGGAGCAAGGCTAGCAACAAGTCCACTGAAAGCTCATCTTTCAGTGGCATGTGCATGGAAGCAAGTTTCTCAGTAAGGGCGAGAAACTTGAGTCCATATTCATGGACACTTGAACCTTCCCTCATTCTTAGGTGGAACAATTCCTTTGAAGTGTTATACCTTGCAACACGTTCATGAGGGCGGTAAAGTTGCTCTAAGTGGTCGTAAATCTCCCAAGCAAATTCCATGGCCTCATGTTACCTTTGCAAGTCCAGAGACATGTTAGCCAACATAAGGCAACGGGCTTGGAGATTATCATCCTTCCACTTCTGGATCGCATCCCGCTCGGCCCGAGTGGGAGCGTCCCCTTCGGGACTAGGCTCCCCTTCGAAGAGAACATAAGTTCTCTTCTCAGAATCAAAAATGATTTTCAGATTCCTCAGCCAATCAGAATAGTTGGGACCAGTCAACTTGTTTGACTCGAGGATCGATACAAGAGGGTTTTTGGTTGCCATTTCAAAACACGTAGAGAATGACAGAATCTACGACCTAAATGGTAAAACAGAAAACTAGTGAGCATGCTGAATTATAACGATATACAAAAGATAAGGTCTTTGATCTAATGTAGCTCCCACTGTTTTTCAAAGATCTATAATTCCCAAAGATCTAAGAGGAACACGTTTCCCAATGGGTACTAAGATCCTAGGCATTTTACCTCGAACCCACGACTCGCGGACATTCTAATTAAAACCCTAGGTAGGTACAACTTACCAATTCTAACACCTTTATAACTCTTAGTAATTGTTTTTGCATCACCTATCTTTCAATATGGACCCACGACTCGTGCGACATCCATATTTACTTAGACGTTAAGCTAGACCCATCAATCATAAGATCATGATCAAAACTTAGTTCAAACGACCCACGACTCGCGGATATCGTCCTTGCCAAAATTGACCACGAAATATTGATCATTTAAAACGATCAATTAGGTAACTAAGAACTAATAAGCTCCACTAGCTATCCCACGACTCGCGGACAATAACTAGTTTCACTTACTAAACTTAAAACCTATTGATGGAATGCTAGGAATTTAATTCAAAATTTGCATCTCGAATTAAACACCTATTGTTCGAAATTAGCTTAATATTTAAAGGGAATTTTTTGAATCAACCGGAGAGTTGTCCTGTTCGACCTCACCAACATATATGTTATCCAATTTTATTAGTCTTGATTAATGCAAGTACAGCTTAAATGCATTTCAAACAAGCACATAAACAGATAACATGTCCTAGCATGATACTGACATGAGATGATCATGGGTTCTACCTATCTTATGAGTGATATGTGGGAGCCACTCCACAATCACAAGTTCTAACATACACGCCACATAAACAGTTTAAATCACATAAGGGGAAGCGGTAACAAAATACGAGCCCTATCTCTGTTACATTCTTCAATTGAGATTCCCCTCCCTAACATTTTGAGGGGTCTTCACTTATGGCCTCCTTGTTACTTGAATGTGGTCCATCTTACTCCATGGGTGCATTGTCTCCAAAATGAAAATAAAACCTCACCACCTATTCTACTCTCAAAAAAATGAAAAAGTACTGAAAAGTAATAAGGCTCAATCTTCATATTGGCCTTAGACAAATACACGAGGCATACCCCGGCCTCAAAACAGTAATATGGAAAGCCACATAATAAATCACATAACAGTACGCACATAAGTGAGGCTCCAACCTCAATTGAAAAATGCAACTATAGGGCTCCAACCCCAATTTAAACCATCCATGTGCATAAATTAAAACCATACATAAGTCTAAACCCATGATCACCTAACATGCAACTTGCGAGAATTTAAATTTAGCCAATAAATTAAAATTCTCGTTTCAAGTCCTAATGACTTAAAACATGACTTGATACGAGTCTTATTTATAAAAGTTTTCAATAAATCCCAAACTACTAAAACAAATAAAATTCCAATTAATTTCTGAAAATTAATAATTTTATTAAAGATGTATTTTCCCAAAATATAAACCGTTTCTATTTCTCAAAAATCCCAATTCTAAGTTCTATTCAAAATTAAAATAAATATTAATAAAATAAATTTTTTAATAAAATTAAATTAAAATTAAAATTAAAATCGGGATTGAATTGCATGAAATACGAAAATGGATTACGCGAAGAAAGCCGTGCGAGTTGCTGGGCCACTTGCGGGCGTTGCTGGGCGGGCGCGCCGGAAGGCCTCCCGCGCGGTTGCGGGAGGGGCTGGGCGGGATGCCCATGCGCGCACCTAGGACAGGCGGGCGGCGGCGAACGAGGCCCGGCGCGAGCGACGCCTTCGCGCGTGGGGTTTCGCGTGTTCGTAATCCAGGCTTTTTCGTTTCGTGTTTTCGTTCAAAAGGCAAAACCGATCCAAGAAATCCAAAAACAGTTTATACAGTTTCAAATTCGTAGAGATTAGAAACTTACGTTTCAATAATCTTTCTTGAAACGTTTCAAGCTACCCAAGAACGCTCTTCTCGCGGCTTGATCCCCTCTCCTTGGTAAAGCTCGAATCTTCAAAACTTCTAACTTGAAGCTCTCTAGAGATAGTCCACCAACTTGACTACAATCTAACTAGTAAGGATGTTAGTTCTCTAGTTAGTGTTTAGGCTTAACCTAGGGTTTATTTGATCTTGGAGAAAGGATGGTATTCAACACATGGACCAAAAGAATTCAATCAATCACCAAGGGGAGCTCGAGCTCCCCTATATATAGCCAAGAGGAGGGGCGGCCGATCCTAGTCCTTATGGACTAAGGATTTGGTCCCTCTCTCTCTTATTACTTGATCATCAAGTAATTCCAACTTTGACTTTGAATTCTAATTCAAATCAACTTTTAAGAGAGCTAAAAATATCCAAACTCCTTTTGGATAATTTTATACTTTATTTATTAATAAATAAAGAACTTATTTTATCTAATTAATTAATTCATAATTAATTAAATAGATTAATTTTTCCAAAATAAGACTTTCATTTTAATTCAAAATTAAACTAAAGTCCATTAAATAATTAACACATTAATTATTTAATACATAAACAAATATAGGAACACGTGTCCATAAGAACACGTGTCCAGTCACGTGACCCACACGTGTGGTTACACACGTGTGGAACCCTCTTGGTATGATCAACTCGTTTGATCATTTTAAAGCCTCTACTTATGTAACCAAGTTGTTGCGTGTGACCCTCTAGGTTCTCAATTCAATTAGCAGTGACCCTAATTAATTAATTCACTAATTAATTAATCAGTCTACAGATTAAACGATCATAGTCTAGCAACAGGTGTTTAACCCCTAGCTGAATTGGAATGTCTCGATTCGACAGAACCTTTAAGTCATTGATTCATGTGAGATACAATCCTCCTACTTACTATCTCTCAACCAAGATCTAGGGCAAGGGAATAATTAGAACCCTAATAATCTGGTCTTAAAGCTAAGTGCATTTCATATCCATTTGATCTCAATCCAAGAAACCCTTTTCTTGATGTCTTGATCTACTGCCTTGGCCAAGGACTCCATATGGCATATGAATGACTTACACAATAAGAGATCACCTTACAAATGCTAGTGTAGGTCCTTTCTTGATTCTCATTCACTTTCATGAGTCACTTGTGCAGCCCCAGCATAAGCCTTGAATCAGTTGTCTAAGGCGACACCCTTTAAAGCTTATACCTAAGACTACAGAGTTAACTCATAAAGCGACATGGAACCTCAAGTCTAAGGATCAATTAATCACATCAATGACTTGTGAGATATTTCCTAATCTGGAAGTTTCCATTTCCTGAAATAGAAACTTCCTTTCCTATTTAGGAATCTTCTCACACGAGGCACCTCAGTGAACTTACTTATTGAAGTAATCACCCTCATGTATCACGCACGTATCAACTATACACTTTGTACCTCCATGAAACAAGGTGGTCCTTCTTAAGGGCATGATCCCACAAGCAAGCTTTAGAGGAGTCAGGTTGACACTCCCACTATCTGTAGGACTCATCGGCTTGGAGTATTTTACTAATCATGACTTATGTGAAATAGGGCTCGTTTCATGAACCATTTCACCTAAATGGTAGAGTCCTAAAGTCATCAGGATTAAGGGAGTTCTCATACATGCACAGCTAAAGTAAACGCATACCAAACAAGAGTATATAAAGAAGTGTTGCCTTAATTCGTTATTTTATTCAAAGATTTTTTGTGATTACAATAAGGAAAAGCACAAAGCGGATATACAATCGGCTTTCTAGAGAACTATTCCTAACAATCCCGCGGGGTAGATGCAACTCCCTGTCGTCGTTCCCAAGGAGATTGAGGGGGTGGAGATACCCCCCATGACTCCAAGGCAGCTTCAAGCCATTTACACGCAGTCTGAGGTTCAAGCTTCCAAAAATACCTGAAAGAACTTCACTGCTACCTACTTCCCCACAGGGCAGGCCGCTCAGATTGCCCCTCCCATGGAAGGGTGGCAGGTTCATCCGCTGATGGCCGCTCAAGCCATTTTGCAGGCTCAGCCACCACTTCCACCAGTCAACATAAAAGAAGCTCCCTCGAGTGAAGCACAGGAAAGTCCACAGGCTGACAAAGGTAAAGAGCCTGTGGAAAGAATTGATGTTGATGTTGAGGCCCACTCACAGACCTCAAAACGAGACAGCAAGGCAAATGGAGAAGATCCAAACCTACTCGCGGCTGTGCAAGACCAGCTGGAAGGTTTGCAGAATATGGTTGAGCAGCTCTCTTGAGCGTAGTCTCAAGCCCCTCACGCTGGGGGCGAGAGAGCTAAGGCCAGAGACGCTCGCTGCCAAGCCAACCGGAACCACGCTCCTCGACCCCAGGAACCGGAGGAGAATTATGAAGATTATGACAACGAGGGGGGATACCACCATCCCCTGGCGGGGGCTCTCCCCTCGTTGAGGAAGTTTTGATGGCCCAAGCCGGAATGGGCAAAGTCCCCACTTCCATCAACCGCTATGATGGGACCAATGATCCTGCAGAATATTTAGACTATTTTCGGCATCTGATGCATCTCTATGAGCATTCCAGTCATTACTGGGCCAAGGTGTTTGTCACCTCCCTCGTGGGGATGGCCCAAGAATGGTACAAGCAACTGCCACCCCACTCAATTAGGGGGTATGAAGACCTTACCAATGCTTTTCTGAATCACTTCAATTCCCTAAAGGCACCAGTCATTGCGCCTACGGACCTGTACAATTTGATCCAGGGCGAAAATGAGTCTCTCCGGTCCTTCTTCCCTCGATTCAACAAAGAAGTGCTCTTGGTTGAGCGGCCCTCATTGGATTTCCTAATCTATGTGCTAACCATCAACCACAAGCATTATGTGAGCAATTAATTTCTGAGGCTATTGTCAAGAAGAGACCCAAATCCCTCATGGCGATGAGAGAGATCGCTGAAACTTTCTTCGCGCTCGAGGACATATACAAATCTAACGCTCCTTGATTGACCAACCACCACAAGGTGAACGAGGGCGAGAGGACACTCACAAGGATCGTCGTAAATCCCCTCCTCTCCCTTGCAGGCACGAGCGTATTCCTCTTAACCGGCCACTATCTGAGATCTATTCACTTTCAGACAAGAAGCTCTTCAAAAGGCTCCAGAAACTGAGGGAGACGGAATCTCAAACGCACTCGGGGAAGTAGTGCGCCTTTCACAAATAAAAGGGGCATAACACAGATGAATGCCACCAATTTGAGAATGAGATACAGAGGCTCATCGCAGAAGGCCATCTGAAGGAGTTTGTTAAGATTTTGAAAAGGTATGACGAGCACTGTAGCAAGCGGGCCAAGAACAGGAGAAAAAGCCCGTCACGCTCGAGAAGGCCCCGAGCGCGCCGCCCAGAAAGCAGTAATACGAGCAAGCAGAAAGTGTCTGAACAGGAGAATGCACCATTCACGGTCATCCACATGATTGCTGGGGGCTCCTCGGGGAGAGATTCCAACGCCTCTTGCCGCCGTTATATTCGCAACTATGAGCCTATAATCAGCGGCCCTCGGCGCCAAGACAGGTTTATACTATT
The DNA here is from genome assembly GCA_037501455.1 of Lantana camara. Classification (NCBI taxonomy): domain Eukaryota; kingdom Viridiplantae; phylum Streptophyta; class Magnoliopsida; order Lamiales; family Verbenaceae; genus Lantana; species Lantana camara. The sequence continues at coordinate 90,567,473 of CM074857.1, read as the reverse complement.
AAGAAATCAAGCGCTCCAAACTCCAAGGAAAATGAAGTGATAGGGTTCAGTGACAGGGACGCAGAACATATTGTAACACCCCATGAGGTCAGTGAAACCTCTGACTGCCCCATGGTGGTTAGCCTAGATATGCATAATCATGTTGTAAAGAGGGTTCTTGTTGATAGTGGAAGCTCTGTAAATGTTCTCCCTTACTCCACTTTTCATAAAATGAATATCACCAACATTCCCTTCGAGCGCCTCAAAACAGCCTTCATTGGCTTTGGAGGTTCTAAGGTTGTCCCTCGCGGACAAATTCGCTTGGCTACCTCCTTTGGTCGCGCCCCACAGCGGAAGACTTTGATGGTCAATTATGTGGTGGTGGAGATTGAGATCCCTTATAACATCATAATTGGGTGCTCCACCCTCGTTGATTTCAAGGCGATTATCTTCACCTACCATCAGAAAATCAAGTTTCCTACCCCCGAGGAACAGGCGAGATTTTGTGCAATGTCAAAGAAGCTTGGAATGCTACATGTTGTCCCTCAGGAAACCAAAAACTGAGACAACTTTCCAAATTGGGTCCACCAAGTAGTCTGTAGCTTTTCCCAACTTAGACGAGGATGGTCCCATGAGAAAAAGAGCAAAACTCTACAAGAAGAAAAACAAAAGGAGAGGCTCGAATGGAAAGGACAAGCCCGAGGGTGGCCCCCCGGGAGCAGTGGAAGCATCCTCCTCAGAAGAGGATGCAAACGAGGGTAAGCCTGAGGGCGGAGATAATCGCCTCATAGGAAAGAAAAGAGCGCTCAAGACTCCCCGCCATGAGGTACGGATAGAGCCCACCGAAAAATTTCTGACCATTTAGCTAGAGCCTGACAACAACGACAAAACCACTCAGATTGGTTTGAGCCTCACGGGACCCTCGCAGATCATGATGATCGACTTTTTAAGGGAAAACATTGACGTTTTCACATGAAAAACATCAAATCTAACTAGGATAGACCCCAACATCATTGTCCACAGGCTCAACGTGGATCCCGCCTTCAAGCCCATCAAACAGAAAAAAAGAGAAGCCAATGGATTTCGGTGAAAAATTGTTGAAGAGGAGGTGAACAAGCTCCTCGAGGCTCAGTACATTGAGCCAATCTTATATCCAGAATGGTTGTACAACGTCGTTCTCGTGCCCAAAAGCTCCAACAAGTGATGAATGTGCAATGATTTCACGGATCTCAACAAAGCCTGCCCCAAAGATCCATACCCCTTGCCTCGAATTGACCAATTAGTGGACTCAACTGCTGGTTGTCAGTTAATGAGCATGATGAACACATTTCAGGGGTATTACCAAATCTTCATGGCTCCCAAGGATCACCCGAAAACTTCCTTTGTGGTGCATATGGGAGTGTATTGTTTCTTGGTCATGTCGTTTGGATTAAAGAATGCGGGGCGCAATATATCAGTGCCTTGTTAACAGAATGTTCGAGCTACGTGGATGACATGATCGTGAAAGGCGAGCGTGAACACTCCCACTTGGAGGATTTGAAGCGAGCCTTTGATATCTTGAGCCAGTATGGTATGAAATTGAATCCCTCCAAATGCACGTTTGGAGTTCGAGGGGGTAAGTTTTTGGGGTATGTGGTCAGCCAACGCGGAATTGAGGCTAATCCTGAAAAAATCAAAGCCATCATGAAAATCCCTTCCTCTCGGAATGTCAGGGAAGTACAGGTCCTGATGGGAAAGATAATCTCTCTTAACAGATTCATATCACGCTCGGCGGACAGAAATTTGTCGTTCTTCAAAATATTGCGTAATGCTAGGAACTTTGTCTGAACAGAGGAGTGTGAGGAAGCGTTGCAAGATATGAAGGCCTACCTCTCGTGTGCGCCACTGCTAACAAAACCGATCAAGAATGAAAGTCTCTTCATTTACCTCTCGGTTTCCCAGGAAGCAACGAGCGCGGTCCTCATGGTTGTATGAGAGTGCAAGCATTTGTTAGTTTATTATTGGAATAGAACTCTACAGGGTGCGGAAAAGAAATACTTGGAGATAGAGAAATTCACTTTCGCCCTTGTAAATGCATCACGGAGGTTAAGGCCATATTTTCAGGCCCATTCCATCACAGTGCTTACGAATCAACCATTGTGGCAAGTCTTGTTAAAACCTGATGTTTCAGGAAGGTTAATCAAATGGGCGATTGAGCTGAGCCAGTTTGACATCAACTATGAGCCGAGGACGGCCACACAAGCACAGGTGGTTGCCGATCTGCTAGTCTAGTGCTTTGGCCTAGAGCCCATACCTCCAGAAAGCAATGGCTTATGGCTCATGCACACGGACGGCTCCTCGACCTCTCAAGGGGGAGGAGCAGGGGTGACCCTCAAAGACCCCGATGGAGCTGAAATTGATTTCGCGATCAGATTGGATTTCCAAGTTACCAACAATAAGGCAGAATATGAGGCTCTCATCCAAGGGCTAAAGATTGCTCGTCAAAATTGAGCATCTCGAATTACTGCCTATGTCGACTCTCAGCTGATCGTGAGCTAAATTAAAGGAACATATGAGGCTCAAGAATCCACCATGGTGCAGTATTTGAGAAAGGTGAAGGAAGTCATTGGCAAGTTTAAAGAGTTTCACAGCTACAGGTCCCCCGAGCGGAAAACGAGCGCGCAGATGCCCTCTCTAAATTCACTTCAGCCCTCGAAGGATCGTGCGAGCACTCCGTTAATTTTCTAAGAGTGGAGGAGCCTTTAATAAAAAAAGGTACACCCTCAAGAGGTAACAATGATTGACCCATCCGAGCCTTGTTGGCTCGATGATATCATCAGATTCATTAGGGATGGTGTCTGCCCTACGGACAAGGTGGAAGCAAGGAAAATTAAGAATAAAGCCCTTCGGTTTTCTCTTGATCAGGAAAGGAGAGTTTTCAAGCGATCCTTTCAAGGCCCTCCGCTGAAATGTTTGAGGCCCGGGCAGCCAAAGAAGTTCGTGAGCATATTCACAGTGGAAGTTGTGGGAATCACTCTGGTGGGCGTATCCTCGCCAAGAAAGTGTTAAGAAGTGGCTTCTATCGGTCCACGGTCCTACAAGATGCAATTGATTTTTCCAAAAAGTGCCCCAAGTGTCAGTTCCATTCCAACGTTCCGCAACTGCCCGCGGCTCAAATGACTCTTATAGATGTCGCCTGGCCTTTTGATCAGTTGGGCATTGATATCGTGGGCCACTGCCAATCACTGTAGGGCAGAAGAAATTTGTTATCTTGGCAGTGGATTACTTCACCAAGTGGGCCGAAGCAGAAACGGTTGCCAAAATCACCTTTCGTGTGGTCAGGGATTTCATGTGGAAGAATATTATCTGTAGATATCGTATTCCAAGGGTATTGATTTCAGAGAATGGATCCCAATTCATTGCAGCAGATACCCGAGAGTGGTGTTCGGAATTAAGTATTGAACAACAATTCACTTCTGTAGCGCATCCTCAAGCCAACAGTCAAGCTGAAGTTATTAACAGGGTCATCTTACAGCATTTGAAGACAATGCTCGAAAGCAAGAAAGGTGAATGGGCTGAAGAGCTGCAAGGAGCCTTATGGGCCTATCGCGCAACCCCTCGAGCAGCCGCGGGTGAAACGCCCTATTCCCTCGTGTACGGTTCAGAAGCTATGATACCTGCGAAAATTGCTCAAGAATCCCCACGTGTTGCTTACTTCAAACCTAACACCAATGAGAGAAAAATAGGGTGCTCGAGCTGGATTTGCTTGAAGAAAAGAGGGAGAATGCTTGGACGCTTATCAATAAGTACAAAGCCTCAATGGCTCGACAGTACAACAAGCGTGTCAAAGAGAGAACGTTCCAGTTGGGAGACATAGTCCTAAAGAAGGTAGAAGTATCAAGGTATGTAGGTAAGTTGGACCCAAACTGGGAAGGTCCATTCAAGGTCACTCAAGTAAGGGCCAATAACACTTACATGCTTGAAATGCTTCAAGGCAAGCGTCTCCCTCGGCCATGGAATGCATGTAACCTTCGATGGTTTTATGTTTAAGTCTCTTGCAAGACACACTTTGTAAAATCCCAACTCTGGGCTCAATGTAATCCTTTATCAAAGAAAGAAAACATAGCAATTTACTTCTTCCAAATGAAAAGTTTTGTGCAAAGCATACTTATAACACGTTATTCAAATCCCCCCTTGGTTCCCTAGGCAAGTAGCCACACAGGCCCAAGACGAGCAAATCCCTTTCACAAGGGGTCCTAATATATATATATGGAGTGTCAACTCCGCGTCAAGGGTCCTCCGTGTTGAAAGGCTTGGTAATGCCCATGTCTATATCCCCAACTGCTAAACCAGTTATGGGATGACAAGATAAGGATAGACCAACTAGACCTCACTCCTAGTTCGCGCTCAAAATCCTAGCTGAGCAACTAGAATCCGCTTCTAGCATGCGCTCAGACCGGCGGAACATTTAACAAATTTCTTAAGGAAAATTCCTCACAAGAAATTTTCAAATTAACTAGGGTGCCCTCGAGAAAGGGCCTCTCGCGTTTTTTATTAACAAATTTGTTGAGGAAAACTCCTCACAAGAAATTTTCTAAGTAACCAGGGTGCCCTCGAGAATAAGCCCCTCGCGTTCTTTATTAACAAATTTCTTAAGGAAAACACCTCACAAGAAATTTTCTAAGTAACCAGGGTGCCCTTGAGAACAGACCCCTCGCGTTCTTTATTAAAAAAATTCTTAAGGAAAATTCCTCACAAGAAATTTTCTAAGTAACCAGGGTGCCCTCGAGAACGGGACCTCTCGCGTTCTTTATTAACAAATTTCTTGAGGAAAATTTCTCACAAGAAATTTTCTAAGTAACCAGGGCACCTTCGAAGACATGTCCCTCGAGTTCCCTCACTTGTCCCAAATAATGCTAACCTTCTTGCTAGATTTTACTAAACTTATGCCAAATCCCCTTGTATTAAAGCGTAAACGGGATAAGCAAATAACAGTAAAATTGCAAATGACGGAAATAAAAGCATTCATGACAAAAACAATGTTCATTCATGTAAAAGGAGCTTACGCTCAGAGTACAATGGATGGGCATTCAAGCCTACGATAAACCACAAGAAGATTACAAGATTTTTCTAGAAGAAAACAGACAAAAGACTTAGAAGATTCTCAAAAATAGCTATCTAATTCATGTTTACGAGATTGAACCCCTCGAAAAGATCACAGGAAACCTAACTAAACTAGTACCCATGGTGTCAGAGCATAAACAACTTACAGAGTATATGGGATACTAGTGAGGGGCAATGTGTTGTGATGCTCCAAACTAAATTTGAGCATCTTGGCTTAGCCGTTTTCCAGATCCACCACCTCAGAGTCAGGAGCATTGTTAGGCGTTTGGGGAGCTTGGGGCTTGGTGGTCCCGGCCGCAGGAACAAGAGTCTCTTCATTGACCGGCGCTTGGGAGGCAGTATTGGAGGGGCCCTCGGGGATAGGTACAGCTCAGTAGTCCCCTCATTTGTCTCCTCGGAGATTGGCTCCTCGACGGGCTCGTGTGCCGCCACAAACTCTTCCTGTAGAAGAGTAGTTCTTTCAAATAAAGTACAGTAGCATTTATCCTATTACACCTCAATTAAAGTGCATTAACATTCTTTCAAATAAACCATAAAAATGTAACAACATTCATTCAAATAAAATATTAGAACAATGAACAACTCCTTTTTGGCATCTCTCATGCAGTCTTGCATAATTAAAACAAAGCACTAAATTAAAACAAACTAAACAATAAATTAAAACACATATTAGCTTGAATTAAAAAGGTACCTCACTTAAACATGTCTCAAGTCAAATATTCGATAAGTCGATTGTTATTGGTCCTTCTTCCTGAATTTCAGTCCCATAAAACAACAATTTCCAGCCTTACAGCATATTCCCACCATTTGTACAATCCAATCTTTCACAACATCAAACTGAAAACCATTGAAATGTAAGAGATCGCAAATCCTTACCGTGCGTGGCGTTGGGTGGAACATCAATTTCAGTCCATTAAAACAACTTCTAGCCATGGAACATCAAACTTTCAACCATGAAACATAAATTTCAGCCACTAAAAATCAAACTTTCAGCCATTAATCTTCCATTTCAGCAATTAAAATCAAATTTCAGCCACTAAGCATCAACTTTTCAGCCATTAATCATCAATTTCCATCAATTTTCAGCCATTAAACATGAAGATTTCAGTCATTATTCATAAATTTCAGCCATTAAACATCAACTTTCAGCCATTAAACATGAAGATTTCAGCCCACAACCATCAATTTTCAGCCATGAAAAATGAAAATTTTCAGCCACTAATCATCAAATATCAACCATTAAACATCAAATTTCAGCCTATAAACATCAAATTCGGCCATGAAACAACAATTTTCAACCATTAAACATGAAGATTTCAGCCATTTATCATCAATTTAAGCCATTAAAAATTAAATATCACCCATTGAACATCAAATTTCAAATTTTACCTTTAAATCTGGAATGCAGAGTACGGACAGAGGAGATGCGCACTGCGTGGTGCTGAACTGGTTGGCGTGGTAGCACTGTGTGGTGGTGGCGCTTGGAGACGGAGGATTTGGTGCTGAACTGGTCGCCATGGTGGACTGGAGGTGGAGTTTCTGTCGGAAGAAAAAGGGGTGGCACCGCGTTCGGAGACGGAGGAGGTGCGTGGTGGACTAGGGATGGAATAGATTTAAATGGCACTCACCGATGGTGGCACTCGCCGGTGGTGGTCGGTGGGCTAGGAAGAGACTAAAGAGCGGCGGCTGGGGTGTGGAAGATGAGGAATGACGTGCGATTTGTGGAGTAAAGTTAGGGTTTTGGAAACTTTAGGATTCAGATTTAGCATACATATGTATATTAGTATATTACTAACATATAAAATATAAATTATAAGATATGTGTATATATATATATATATATATATATATATATATATTTTTTTTTTTTTTTTTTTTTTTAAAAACCTTATGGTTCGTGAGTCGGCGAGCCCACGAACAAAAATATATGGGCTCGGGCTTGGCTCGTCTCTAGCGAACCCAAGCCCGAACTTTGCATGAGCTGGCTCACGAGTCGGCTCGGCTCATTGCCATCCCTAGCGCGAACCATCTTCTTGTATTTCGCCTTGCGCTTGAAAAACGCCAACTAGTGCTGCTGTAAGCTCTTGACCCTCAGGATGACTTCCTGAAAAATGATCAGATGACACTTAGATAAATTTTGGGGAAGGAAACGTGGAGCCAAAAATTTGAAAACATTTATGAAAAAGTGAGGTACTTACCGCGATGAGGGCGTGGCAGAGGTTTCCACTATCTGGTTGGTGCTTTGCGCGAACAATTTCCTATGGTCGCTTGTAAATTGCAATCTTTGGAAGATCCCGTACACCTGGTTCCTTGTAGTGGGGCAGTCAACCAGAAGAGTGGGCCCTGAAGAAGGGGCCCGTTGGTATGAACTGGCCCCGGCACGCTCGAAGGCCCATATGTGTTCCCCCTAGGAAGAGGAGGTCTCGCCTTTCCCAGGCTCATCTATCACCACATCTTTTCCCTTCCCCGTCACAGGAATGGAGTCAGGGAATCTCTTCCTCTTTTTGGATGGAGGGGATTGGTCCTCTTGGACTTCCCTAATGACAACGCCCGAGCGTTGCCCTCGACTCTCATCGGGACCGATTTGGAGGGGCCGGTCCCTGCCTCTTTGGTTGGTGTTGTCCCCCTGGAGAGGGACAATTCTTGTGTTAGGGGTGGCCCCTCGACCTTCCCCTCGCCTCCTTCTAGGGGTGCTTGAGCTTTCCCCACCACGACCGCCTCCACGGCCGTCTCCTTGACCACCGCCCGTGCGGCTTGGCCATTGTTGATTTTGCTGGGGTTGTTGATGTGGTTGATTTTGAGGACGCCTCTAAGCGTCCAGGAGTGTTGCCACATCGCGCATGCCACCTCTGCCTGCCATCAGTATGCTAGTGCCTGTCAAGAAAGAAAGGAAAAAGAAAAAAAAGAGGGTCAGACATTCTTGATCAAAATTTACAAGGGGCTCAGTTAGCATCCCTAATCTAAATGTTAGTATCCTAAAATCTAACCATCTCTTTCCAAGTTTCGAGCGGACGGGTTAGCAATCATGTCAAGATCATTCACGAGCCCATAGAGGAATAGCAACTCCTCATTGTCCATTAATTCTTTGGCCCTAATTAGCCAACTGTAGTTCCTCATCGCAAGGGCTAAATCCTGGGCCCATGACAAAGGGAATGAGGGCTCTAAACGGGACCTTACAAGAGGCCCCTCACCATGAATAACCCACGCTTGGGGAATACCAAAATCATCACCCTCGGGGGCCCTCACAAAGAAGAACTTCTCCTTCCACTCGGCACCATGTGATGTTGAGGGTGAGTCAATCAATTTTAAGTTGGATTTTGCTTGAATGTAGTAGAAGCCCGCCCTCGGAGAAGAACGAGGCGAGCGCGCCACTTGAAATAAGTTGTTAAAGTTATGGATCGAGGACTCATTCCCGGTGCATTTCATCAGAATTATAAAGGCATTAATGAGGGCAATGTCATTGGGGACAATTTATGAAGGGCTCAGATTCAAACAGTTGAGGATGCTCGCCACTGGAGTTGAAATTGGGAATCTCAACCCTCCTGCCACCACAGCGTCCCTAGAAACTGTCATTTCTCCAGTTGGTGGATTATTCGCCCTTTCGTGCGCTGCTGGTACCCGATACGCGAATCGCTCGTCCCAGTGTATTGGAGCTCTCATCGAAACAATGTCCCCTATGGATATGGTACTTTGGATTTCGTCAAGAGTCGTCTCAATGGTTTGCATGTCGAGCTTTCCCCCTCTGCAGATTTTTTGGACTTCTTTCTCCTTTTCCGGTGCTTTGCTCTGGGTTTCTCTGAAGGTTCGGTGGCCACATCTTCCTGAATAGGGCCCGGAATGGCCACAGTTACGGACCGGCGTTGAGGGTTGATGGAACTCTCCGTTAAGGGCAAAGACACCCCTTGACCCTCAGCCTCTATAACTAAGTCCATCTCTTCAAAAAGATGGTCAACTCCCTCGGGGTTTCTCTCCCCCATGGCTGACAGAGAGGCATCGAGGTCTTCATCTCTGGCTTCGCCAAATATTTCCCCCATCGTTTCATGATATGGAGTAGGATTGTGAGAAGAGGAACTGGAACTCGCCATATCTTCAATCACCTTCACCGTTTCATCAATGATTTCTTTGAACATTATGAAGGGGAGATGGGTAGAAGAAACAGCAATGGAGATGTAGAAGAAGGGAACACCTATGGATCTAAAGTTAACAAACAAGAAAGTTAGGAAAGTTTAAAGGTATACCTAAACAGTTCTTGAAACCTTGAGGTTGCTTGATATTCTCTGAAGAATGCGGAAGAAACTTCTGAATATTTTGTATGCTTTGGAAGTGTTTGCGTAAAGAGAAAATAGGAATGAAGGAAAATCTCTATTTATAAGGAGAAGAGTTGGTGGGATTTGGGCAATAAATTCAAAAGTTACAATCATTCCCACCTAGGTAACTACCCACTTTTGTGAACCGTCGCACACGTCCCAAGAGTCACTCGTCGTTTCATGAAAAGGCATACCCACTCGTCCCAACAGTATTAAATGCCTGATGTTTCGAGTGGTTAGAGTGAAAGGACTGCATTAAATGCGGCCTCAGAATAGCATCCTCGAGCACACAACTTCCCACCGAAAACTGACCCTCGGAGTTTGAAAATTTGAATTCTATAGTCCACATCACTGTGAACTACAGAACTAGGGGGCAAAATGATGAGGCTAAAGTACGCTCGGGACACGTATGTGACACGTGGCCCAAACCCAGCATTACAATATGGCGCCTCAAGAGCATCTCAACTCCCCCTCGCCATTGTAAATTCCCCTCGAGGGAACCTTAGTTCCACCTTCATTAGGGATCTTGGCCACCCCGAGCTGGTAAACAAGGTTGGAGTTTGCCACATCGGATAAAATCCCATCAAAGTTAATCTTTTTCATATTCTTTTATTTTTTTTATCTCATAATTTTTATTTTTTATTATTATTTTGACTGATATGACTCTAGGCTTTTTTGTGTTTTTAATTTATTTTTATCTATACTACTATATTAAGACCTATTTAAGAATTATTTAATTTTTATTAATATAAAATTTTTTAATTATAATATTTTTTTTTTCGAGCACACGCGTCGAGTGTGTGTAATTACTAGTTATTATATTAAGCGAGAGGCAAATGTGATATCTTGAACTCTTAGTCTCTTTTTCAATTTATTTATTTATTTATTTTCATCGTTACCACAACATGTTAGTTAATTACACTTTTTTTTTTTTTTGATAAACAGGCGAAGCCCTTTTTCGGGGAGCAACCTCCAGGATATTATAAACGAAATGACACAGTTTACAAAGGAGTTTTTAGACCCTAAGTAAACAACGCAACCGAACCCTCTAATATGTTAGGCCAAAATCAAAACCAAACCCAAAAGAGAACAGCCAAGTCCAAAAACAAAATCAACTGGAAAACCAAAATAACAAAGGAAGAAATACTAAAGTCTAGCCCAAAGCATTCGCCAGCCTAGGTAGTCGCCTAGGCAATCACGCCCAAGCGCAGATTAATATATTCCAGCATATCGATCCCCCCGGTGGTAGTAACCACCTCGCTCTCCTCTAAAACGACCTCCTCTAGAATAACCTCCACGCGTAGAAATTTGCGTAATACGTGGTGAAAATTGACTTGAATTCTCTCTAGAAGAGTCTCTTATCTTTCTCGCTGTAGAATCATCATCTGAATGTGAAATATTATAATCGTTCTCATCACTATCGTCCTCTTTATCATCCTTCTTTTGGTCGCAATCCTCAAGACTACCTTCCTCGATCGAAAAAGGAATCGAAAGAGTATCGTCCATAGTTTTCTTGACTATTTTAGCAATAATAACCTTCAAAAGAGTCTTCAAAACACAATTTTCAAGCTCCTTACTAACTTAAACAAAAGTTGCTTTGGCCTTTTGAATAGCACTTTTAGTGGAAGCCAAGTCAATGTGTAACGCCCCAATCTTTCAATTATGCAATATGTGATTTAATGTGAAATAATTGCCAATTATGACTTAATTGTTTAATTGCCTAATTGACCTTAAGTGATCATTTTTCTTAATTTGGGGACTTAATTGCATGAAATAGTCTTGGACTTAATTAATTACTTTCCATGAGTGTGAACTTATTTGCATGACTTGTGAGTGGGAGGGATTAAATTGCAATTAGTGCCTAGTCAACTAATTAAATGGAAGCATCCTATAATATCTCTCTCATATCATTTGATTTCATCAAAACATTTGCACACATGATCCCTCCTCTCTCTCCCTCATACCGATCCAAAACACCATAGAAGAGAAGAAAGATTTCATCTCATTTCAAGCTAGAATTCAAGGAGTTGGCATTCAAGTTGAAGCATCATCATCTTACCACCATTTTCTTCCATTCTTCTTTCATTTCAAGGTATAACATGAAGTTGTTTGAATTCCTTGATGATTATATGATTAGGGTTTGAAGGTTATTTGATGGATTCTTGTGTATAAGTGATTAGAAGCATGCTTAGGATCATTAATCTTGAAAGCTTGCATGAATTCATGAATAATTTGAGACTTGGATAGCATGATATATATAGGATGTTATGAGTGATTCTTGATGATTAAGCATGGATTTAAGTGTTTATAGGAGATATTATTGAACTATAAGTATGTTAGTATGTTTATTTCATGATTTATATGCATTTGGAGATGGTTAAGTGAGCTTTTGGGAGTTATTTCGTGCTTCCCCTGCATAACTGCCCTGTTTTTCTCTTCTGCGTACGTGACACGGGCATGTCACGTTTCCTTCTTTCAACGTGACATGGGGGTGCATTGTTGTTGGCTTGGGTTTTCTGTACCGTGACACGGGGGTGTCACGGATTGCTTTGTTTTGGTGACACGGGCGTGTCACCTTCTGTTCGCATGCATTTTTCCGCTGTACTGTGACACGGGGGTGTCACGGCTTAATGTATATTTGTGACACGGGCGTGTCACACCTTGTTTTCCGGTATATTTTGGTTGCATGCTACTGTACGTGTTATTATATGCTTGTTTTATACTTAAATATGATCATGACATTTGATAATTGTCCATTCTTGTTATTACATGTCATGTTACGCCGTTCGTCCTAATTGGTTCATTGAGTCATGTCTTTTGTACACTTGTCTTTGTTACACAGACCAGCACACCAGTGACGTGGAGTGGACTTCTTAGGCCGTGTCTTTCTCTTTATTTTGTCGGTACAGGTGAGGTTTAATTTCTAGATATATAGGACCGTTACAACCCTATGTGATGTTTTAATCCAAAAGGTATCTATATATTTATAGTTTTCCAAACTCTATTGGTTTTCAACTGATTTACTGAATTGTACTGTATTGATTGATCGTGTTTTGGGCGAGTATAATGTATCGTGCACTGTGGGCCCGAGAGTGAGTGTTTGAGCCAACCGGGAAAGCATGGGCTGACGGGTAACTCTTACACTCCTCTCAACCGTGGGGATGAACCCTGAATCCACCAGGAGGTTTGGTGGAGGAAGGAGTCCCGTACGTGGGAGTCATGTTCCCGACGTACACCGTGTTTACCGTGGATGGATCGGGCCTTGCAAACCCACCATCATTGGAGGAAGAAGGAGTCATTGAAACTGCTACGTGTGCACTATAATTGATTGTATGATCACCTAATTAATTAAAAGTATTGTGATTGTACACTGTCGGAGTAAGGTTGGAGATTTGCCCCCACTCGCCGGGCCACGTATTGAATTGATAATGATTGAATTATTAAATTGAGTAGTTGTAATTTCCCGCGAGTTATCTTTTACTATTAAACTTATATCATTTCTATTTTATAAACCCTTACCCGAGGTTATGATTTGCATGTTATCTGCGCTTATATCTATTATGCCCCTCGCTCAGTCTGTGGTAGACTGACACCTCACCTTTCAGTTTTGCAGGTTGTGCTAGGCGGGATTGGTGTCGAGTTAAGTCTTTCTTTTCGGGTCTAGCACGTGTCCGTTTTCTACCTTGTTGCATATGTTTTGTTATTTTGGATTATATGAAATGTTATGTATTTGAGAGATGATAATGTATTGATAGGAATTTAGAAATGGTTTGCTTGATAAATGCTCGTGTATGGCAGGCTTATGTTTATTCCTTTTTGCATTGTGGCAATTGGTTTGGGGTTAGTCCCGCCTAGCTAGTTAGTCTTTATTTTCTTGTCACCCGTTCGCTATGGCTCAGTTCATGTATGGATTGCCCGTTTCATAGGTGGACTGAGCTATAGTGCGGGGGATGTGGCACCTTTGCGCTTCGGGTGTTACACAATGGGCTAAGTCATCTCCTGCCTCACCTCAATCTGTGATGTTATATCATCCTCACTTTCTAAAACATAATCACGTTCTTCCGCATCATCCTTATTATCAAGCTTAGCATTATCATCACCGTTCGTATCATCCACATCATGATTCTCACTATACTCATCATCAGACCCTGAAGGAACGTCTTCATCAGTTTTTTCAGCATCACTATGATGTTCATCATCTTATGGGTTAGTTAATTCTTTCTTTTCCCCAACACCTAGTTGTTCTCCTCTATCCTTAGCAGCAATAGGACCTTCTCTCGAGGAATCAACACATAACTTCGGATATGGGTTTTCATGCACAATAAAAGGCTCCGGATCATCACCCTTCTTAAAGATCTCAACCTGTCCAGGCACAAGTGGCAATTTTGTGTTTGCATCAATACCATCATAAACCTCTACCACTTTGTCTTTATTCACCACTTGTTTCTTGCTTTTCGACTGAACCCGAACTGTCTTCTTAGGTAAATTCTCACGCTTCTTACTAATGTTTCTTTCAACTCCCGGTTATCCCTCAAATCTACATTAGTAGTGTTAGTAGTGGCCTTATCATCAACTTGCTTGTCTCGGTCCTCTCCATTACCGCCACCATCATCATCGTTGTTATCATCCTCCTGATCAGCCTCTTTGCATGTGCTAGTTTCATGACCAAGACGGTTACAAATCAAGCAAAATTTAGGAATTTTTCCATATCGAATCTGCTGTAAGAAAGTCCAATCCCCGTATCTCACCCAAACCGATTTATTCAAGTATTTTGAGACATCAAGCTCAACGCATACCCTAGGTTCATACATATTTTCAGTTTTCGTAGTCAATTCATCGCATCTAATAGGGTTTCCGACTAAGGCTGCAATTTTCCATAATCATTCTTTATGGACTAATTGAGATGGGAGAAAAGAAATCCAGACTGGGACAATAGGCGAATCAAAATCCGGATTAAATTCAGGTGTCCATTTCATAACACGCATCGGAAAGTTACGAAAATACCAAATACCCTTTATGAAAAGTCTCACATAATCCTCAGAGTTGTTGCATCGAATTAAAACGTGTGTTTCGTTCAGCAAAGAAACTCGTACATCACCTTTAAAATCAATTTTCGAGAAGTAGAAACGCAATTTAGCCAAAGTTGGATATCCTTGAGAGAACTTACCAATCAGTGCGAGTTTGAATCGTGTGTTGAGAATCTCACACTCCTCATGCAAAAACACGACAACAGGTAATCCCTTAAACTCTGTTATAGTGCCAAGTGGTTTGAAAGTAGATAAATCAAAGCTCTTGATACGAGCCTTCTCATCAGGGAGGAGGAACGCGTCGGATATCTTTCCCGCAAGGGCCTCCGCGTAGAATGGGGCGGCGGCGTGTGGGGCGGCGGCGTGCGCGAACTCGCGCGGGACAACAGCGACAGGCACCCGATGGTGTTGCACGCCGTCGGGAGGCTGAGCGGCAGCATATCGTGCGCCACCGTCCGCCATGAGGGCGTAACAAGCGGCGGCGTGAAAACCGCCATGAAAAAAACCGTCGAGGGTGGTTTTGGCGTGAAGAAGGGGCACCTCCTCTCCTAGAGAGTTTGTGTCACATTGAATTCTCTTGATTCATTCTTTTGATTGTTAGTTTGTTAGTTTGTTAGTTAATTACACTTAAAAAAGACGCTAACTCCACTTTTCTCACACCTCATTTTATTTTTTTAAAAATAATCTTCTTATATTATTTTTATAATTTTTTCTCATATTTTATAATCTATATTTTAATTATTATTTTTATTACTTACCATATTTTTGTTTATTATAACTTAATAATTATATTAAAAATATATACTAATATTAAGAATTTAATTTTAATAAATTTAAATAATAATTATTATTTCATTGCACACGGAATGCATAGAAAATTACTAGTATATTAAGTGAGAGAATTAAAAAATAATAATAATAAGTTAGAGAGCCAAATCTTTTGGACTATCCATTTCTTTTTAATTTTTTTGTTTTATTTGATTTTGAGAAAAGAAATTCATCCCACTTACAACACTAACCCGAATTTCAAACTGTTTTCTTGAACTTTTCATTTTTTCCTTTTATTTTGTTTTAATTTTATTTGATTTTTATTATTATTTTTTTTAAAAATCCCTTCCCCGATTCATTTTAGGGCTTAATTAAGTTTAATCGAGCTACAGTGGCGGGCTACGTGTTGACACGCACGGGCCGAAGATTAACTCAGCCGGGTTTAGAGGACTTAATTGTGTGTGTCAAACCATTAATTAAATGAAATTAAATGACATGAAAATGGATAATTTGGGCTATCAAACACCTCCTTACTTAATTATAGATTAATAGAAGTTTTATGTATCATACGTGATATATGCTAGTATTATGCATTTTTCTTTCTTTGTTTGTTTGGTGTATATGCTAGTATTATGTAAGTATGACTCTTAAGTCTTAATCATAGATATTATATTTTCGTACTTAATTACTGAATTTTAAAAAATTACACTTCTAAATTAATTTTGATTATATAATTTAGTATGCATAGATATTATATTTTCGTACTTAATTACTGAATTTTAAAAAATTACACTTCTAAATTATTTGAAGAAAACACAATAAATTAAATTATATAATTTATTATGTTTTGTTGATACTTGCAGTCATTGAGGGCCTATATGGAGCCAAATGGGTAGGGGCGGCCCTTCCCCACCCTAAAATTTGAAATTTTATACACTAATAATTCTCGTACATCCGTTACATGTTCTATTATTTAAATATATTAAAAGTAATTTTTATATTAATATATATTTTATAATTATTAAATTAAGATAAAGAAATAGCATAAAATAATAAAACACCAAACAATACTATATCTTTACAGAAAGATAAGTTATATAAATAAATAAATAAATAGCTGAAGTGAAGTGGGAGAAAAGATAGATTAAAAAAATATTTTTGGAAAGAAAGAATAAAAAAAAAAAAGACAGTGAAAAACGCAATCGCTTTGATAATATCATAATTGTAAAATTGGGTTTCATTTATTGTCGGGCTTATATTCAAATATGTGGCTGGTTGAATTATTATTATCCAAACTTGAATTTTCGTATGCACATAGGAGGCCAAGCTCGTGGGGCTGAAGGAGCGGAGTCCAGCTTGCAAGGCCTATAAAGGTTTGCTGCTGACCGGAACTCTAATCAGATAACAAGAGGAAAAACCTTCAAGAGCTTTTCTTCTCTCCCTCTATCCAGAACTTCATTTTCTGTTGCAACTCATATCTTCCATGTTGTTTCTCGCCTGGTGATTGCAAAATCTCGAGAAACATAACTGTTTTAAACAGGATTCTCCTAGTCAACAGAATTCTTGATTAGATTATTAGTCACCTATCATTAAATAGCATAATTTAGTGATAGATTTCTTTCATATACGGAAGACTCTTGGCTAAATATTATCCATATTTTGTATTTGTATCACCTTTCACACCATTTATATTGGTTATCAATTAGTTAGCTCTTATTCCATTCATTCATTTTGGTCACCTATAATTGTAAATTAGTGGTGTAAGCAAATCTTGCCAACATCACCCTTAATATTTAGTGTATATATATATATATATATATATACATATATTTGTTCCTCCCCATTAAATATTTTCTCCCTTTATTTTTATTTTAATATTTTAATTTGTACTCCTATTTAACTTAAATCTCGATTTCATGCCCGATTGAGGGTTAATTCACTTTCAAGTAAATTTAAGAAATATTAAAACATTAATCACGAAATATTAAATTAAATCACATTCGATCAATTTGTCATCAGGGATTGACCAAGTGGTTTGAGGGTTTTTTCTCGAAGACAATAACCCAAATTCGAATCCCTCTGACCATTTGGGGTGTGTGTGCTTCTTTTTTTTTTTTTTTTTAAAGGGTTAATCTTTCTTTGCACCCCAACCTTTGGGGTGCGTTGCACTTTGGTACCCAACCTTTCATTTTTGACAAATCAGTACCCAACCTTTGTAATTTGATCAATTTCAGTACCTAAGTCAACATTCCGGTTAAAATCTCCGGCCAAGGCTTTGTGCGTGTGTTACACGCGATTTGTTAAGGGCAAATGAGTCATTTATGCATTTTACACATTAAAAAATAAAAAAAAATGAAAAAAAGGGGAAAAAAAAAAGAAAGAAAAGAACCCAAACCATTGATTCTTCAAGCTCCCTTCAATGGAGGCCGAGCGGAAGGAAAAAAAGAGAAGAAAGAAGACCATCGATTCATGGAATAGCCTCGGGCCTCGGATCCTTGTATCCCACCCCGGAGACAAATTGAAGCCTGCATCTTCAAAATCAATGGCGCACAAAAGCTCTCACATTCCAGAAAACATGCATCTTCATCATCAAAGATCATCAATCTACATCTCCAATATACACTTTTCTACCATCATCCAAAAACAGAGATATACAGATTTTAATCAAGAACTACTTACATATATAATCCTGCCACCGCCTCTCCTCCGCCGTCTGCAGCCGCTTCTCAATCAACCGCACCATGAATTCACCATCTGTTGAATATGCCGTGCAAATGTATAATTAATTGTTGGAGAATTAATATATATATGATTAATTGTTGGAGGATTAATCAATAATTATGCAAAGGCATATCAAAGGTTGTTTGGAAAATGTGCATTGGTTATTGTGTCCCACATTGGAAAAATAACACTAAGCAGAATGTGGCGTTTGATGGTGCACTTTGCACTTCGCACGTGCGCATCGTCGCCAGGAGCTTGGAGCCTCGCCTCCGAGCCCAGAGCCTTACTTTTTGAGCCAGAGTCGGCCTGATTTAGTCTAAAATTCAAATTACGAACCAATGTCCAAGTACATCCGCTGAGGGATGTCTAGGTACATCCGAATCTGATTCAAACAGTCAGATCCATTGAGGGATGTAACAGTCAGGTAGTGGGCATTAATAGGGGTGTAATTCAGGCCATTAACACCTGAATTTGACCTATTCAAATTCCCTCATTTAATCCTGCCAAACTCCTGACACCTATAAATAGGCAATCCAGCACCTGAAAATACACAGCAAAACTCACCTGAATTCTGGAAAATTGCTATTGTCTGAATTCTTCTTTTTCCAGCTTGACATATATCCTAAAAGTAAATCGTCTGCAACCTTTAGCAAACTCAGAGAGTAGGGCCGATTAACACTTTAATGACAGGGACTACCCGTGTCATTCTGATCCCATTTCTCCCATTTTCTCAACAATCTTAAAGTGTTAATTCGTGTGAAGATGGAATCAGAATCCTTCCGCATCATGAACCAGCAGAAATTGGATCGCTTCGATGGAAACAATTTCAGCCGCTGGCAAGACAAGATGAAGTTCCTGCTTACCGTTTTGAAGCTGGCATATGTTCTGGATCCCAGCCTGCCACCAATTCCAGAAGATCCTCCTGCTCCCCAGCAGCCTGTTGATTTGGATCCACCAACCACTGGAGCAGGTGGTGCTCCTCCTGCCAATCCTCCGACAACAGGAGTTGCTGCTCCTCCCAACACTGCAGCAACAGGTCCTTCCAGGAATGCTATGCAGATCCACCAAGAGATTGTGGAGACTCTTCAACAGCAAAGGAGGAAAAGGGCTGAAGATGAAGAGTTGGCTCGCGGTCACATCCTCAACACACTTTCTGACAGGCTGTATGATCTATACACAAACGTGAAGTCGCCTAGAGAGCTTTGGGAGGCCTTGGAATACAAATACAAGGCTGAGGGAGAAGGTACTAACAAATATTTAGATTTCAAGATGGTTGACAACAAACCGATTCTGGAGCAAGTGCATGAGCTCCAAGTAATCGTTAACAAACTCAGAATGGTTAAAATTGTCCTTCCAGAGACATTCCAGGTTGGTGCAATCATTGCAAAACTTCCTCCAGCCTGGAAAGATTATGCAAAGCGTTTGATGCATAAATCTGAGGATCTGTCCTTGGAACAAATTCAAAAACATCTGCGTATTGAAGAGGAGGCTCGGAAACGCGATGGAAAGAATTTGGTTCAAGGACAATCGAGTGTGAATTTTGTTGAATCTGGAAATTCTTCTAAAAAGAAACATTTTGGTATTAAAAAGAATTCTGGACAATTTAAGAAAACCAGACAGAAGCCTAAACCTTCTAATGCTACTAACAAAAGAAAAGGCAAGTGTCATGTTTGTGGAGAAACAGGACATTATGCGAGAGAATGCCCACAACGGAAGAGTGGATCCGGAGTTGCAAATATGGTTGAGGAGAACCTAGTTGCCATGGTGACTGATTTTAGCCTCGATGTGGCTATGATTTCTGAAATCAACATGGCAAGTGAACTTTCTGGCTGGTGGTTAGATTCAGGAGCTACCGTTCACATTTGCAACGATCGAAGGCTTTTCAAGACCTTTGAAAAAACTGTTGGGCAAGAGGTTCAGATGGGAAACAACTCCAAAGCGAGTGTTGGAGGCAAAGGATCTGTCGAACTCAACTTTACCTCCGGGAAGAAATTAACTTTGATTAATGTCTTGTTTGTACCAGATGTTAGGAAAAGTTTAATTTCTGTTGATTTGTTAGATAAGAAAGGTTTTAAAATTTCTGTTGAATCTGGCAAAGTCATCATCATGAAAAATGGTGAATTTGTTGGAAAAGGCTATGCTTGTAATGGGATGTATAAGATGTCTATCAATAATATGATTTCTGCTTCTGCTTACATGATTTCTTCAATTTCTTTATGGCATAGTCGATTAGGACATGTTAGTGCAAAGAATTTGAAAAATATGCATGCAGTGGGATTAATTGATATTGGTAAAAACGAACTTGATAAGTGTGAAATATGTGCAAAATCAAAAATTGTAAGAAAGCCTTTTCCAAGTGTTAAAAGAGAATCACAAATATTAGATTTAATTCATACTGATATTTGTGAGTTAAATGGAACTTTAACTAGAGGTGGTAAAAGGTATTTTATTGCTTTCATTGATGATGCTAGTCGTTTTTGCTATGTGTATTTGTTAAGAACTAAAGATGAAGCTCTTAGTTCTTTTGCGAAATACAAATCAGAAGTAGAAACCCAACTTGAGAAGAAGATTAAGGTTCTACGTTCTGATCGAGGCATGGAATATTGTTTGAATGCTTTTGATACGCTTTGCGAAGAAAGTGGTATCATACATCAAACAACTGCCGGTTATACACCCCAGCAGAACGGTGTAGCTGAAAGGAAAAATCGTACCTTTCTGGATATGATAAATTGCATGTTAAATCATGCAAATTTACCTCACAACTTATGGGGTGAAGCCCTTCTGTCTGCATGCCATATTCTAAATAGGATGCCTAGTACTGTTGTAAAGTCTAGTCCCTATGAAATATGGAAAGGCAGAAAACCCAACATAAGTTATTTCAAAGTGTGGGGGTGTGTGGCTTACTTTCGGGTTCCTGATCCTAAACGGACTAAGTTAGGGGCTAGAGCTATTAAAAGTGTATTCGTTGGATATGCTCTTAATAGCAAGGCCTATAGACTTCTCGATTTGGAGTCTAACGTGATAACTGAATCCAGGGACGTAGAATTCTTCGAAAGTACGTTTTCAAAAGATGTTGGAAACGAATCTGTTCCACTCCAAATTGAGCCTAGACGTCCTATAAGGCCGGTTGTGGAAAACGATGTTCCTAAACAACAAGTTGAGCCTAGAAGGAGTACTAGACCAAGAAAAGAGAAAAGTTTAGATAAAAACTTTATCTCTTCTGATGCTTTATTATTCTTGGTGGAGGGGAGACCAAGACAATAAAATGGTAAGTGAAATACCATATGTATTTTCACTTGAGACGGATCCTAAAACATTTTCAGAAGCTATGGCTTCTCGAGATGCTTCCTTTTGGAAGGAAGCTGTAAACGATGAAATGGATTCGATCTTGGGTAATAATACTTGGGTATTAGCAGACTTACCTCGTGGTTCTAAACTCATTGGGTGCAAGTGGGTATTTAGAAGAAAACGAAACACTGATGGCACTATCTCAGCTTTTAAAGCTAGATTAGTTGCCAAAGGGTTTAGACAAGTAGAAGGGATTGACTACTTTGACACTTATGCACCGGTGGCTCGAGTTGCTTCCATTAGAATTCTTCTTGCCTTAGCCTCTCTTTACGATCTGTTTGTTCATCAAATGGACGTAAAGACAGCATTTTTAAATGGAAATTTAAAAGAAGAAATCTATATGGAACAACCTGAGGGTTTTGTAGCACCGGGAACAGAAAACAAAGTGTGTAAGTTAGTCAAATCCCTGTATGGTCTAAAACAAGCACCAAAACAGTGGCACGAGAAGTTTGACACTGCTATCTTGAAATTCGGATTCAAGTATAACAGTGCTGACAGGTGCATTTACTCCAAAAGTACGGCTGACTATATGGTGATAGTCTGTCTATATGTCGACGATATGTTGATCATCGGGACGAATATGATTGGAGTAAACGAGACTAAAAGGTATCTATCCTCGGTCTTTAAGATGAAAGACTTAGGTGAAGTGGATACTATTTTAGGTATCAAAGTTAAAAAATATAGTGGGGGTTTTTCACTAAACCAATCTCATTATATTGAGAAAGTTCTGACTAAGTTTAATCACCTCGAGATCAAGGAGGTGAATACTCCATTTGACAATGAACTGAAACTTAAAGAAAATACTGGTAGAGCTATTACACAGCTTGAGTATGCAAGTGCTATTGGAAGCCTTATGTACGCAATGCATTGCACTAGACCAGATATTTCATTTGCAGTTTCAAAACTTAGCAGATACACGAGCAGTCCCAATGCTGATCATTGGAAAGCTATTAGTAGGGTACTTGGGTACCTTAAGAGAACTATTAGCTTTGGTTTGTTCTATAACAAATTCCCTAGTGTATTGGAAGGGTACTCAGACGCGAGTTGGATAACTAGCGTGGGAGATAATAAATCCACAAGTGGGTGGGTTTTCACTCTTGCCGGTGGGGCTGTTTCTTGGGCAAGCAAGAAACAGACAATAATCTCTCACTCTACCATGGAATCTGAGTTCATAGCTTTGGCACAAGCTGGACAAGAGGCTGATTGGATTAGAAATATGTTGTTAGATATAGATCTATGGCCGAGTCCAATGCCTCCAATTTCGTTGTATTGTGACAGCGAAGCTACGCTTACAAAAGAGTATAGTGGCACCTATAATGGTAAGTCTAGACATATTGGTCTTAGACATGCATTTGTAAGACAATTGATACAAGATGGTATCATAACAATTGTCTATGTGAGGTCAAATAAGAATTTGGCTGACCCATTTACTAAGCCTCTGACGAGAGACTTAGTAGCTACAACTACTAGAGATATGGGACTTAAACCACCCGAACCATAAGTGATGGTAACCCTACTTATAATCTAGGTTACCCCTGGTTATAGGTTCAAAGGGAAAAACAAGTCACGAGTTGGTTAGAGCTATCAAAGTGGTCTCATATGTAGTAAAAGATAGCTCAGTGAGTTGCAAAGTGACAAGGTTGAGCTATGCTCTTAACAAAATGCTGCACTAATGCAACTAGTGCTCGAGAAACATTTTGCCTATATGAACAAGAAGTGAAGCCGCTTCTTATAGAGAGTTGTGGTTTACTCTCTTAAAGGTTCATGAAATGGGATATGGCGTATGGCTTTATAAGCGCAAAGCAGTGGAGTGCTTGCTGTATGAGAAAGAAAACATGTGTGTGATAACTCCGATTGCATCACGAAGGAGTTGAGGTTCAATCTACGGACACCGTCAACTTCGATGCAGTTTTGAGTTGTTTACACTAAGGGAAGGTTCAATGTTCGTTACACCTTCCTCTAGGCATGTGATCTTTGACAAAATCTTCAGGGACTTGTCTGGCAAAAGAGTAGTTTTCCAAACAAGTGGGGGATTGTTGAATATGCCGTGCATATGTATAATTAATTGTTGGAGAATTAATATATATATGATTAATTGTTGGAGGATTAATCAATAATTATGCAAAGGCATATCAAAGGTTGTTTGGAAAATGTGCATTGGTTATTGTGTCCCACATTGAAAAAATAACACTAAGCAGACAGCTTTATATATTAAAATGTTGTATGTGTTATTAAATTATGGGACCCAAGAGCGCGCGCACGGGCACGGGACTGGGACCGGGACCGGGGCCGGGCATGGGCGAATGTGGCGTTTGATGGCGCACTTTGCACTTCGCACGTGCGCATCGTCGCTAGGAGCTTGGAGCCTCGCCTCCGAGCCCAGAGCCTTACTTTTTGAGCCAGAGTCGGCCTGATTTAGTCTAAAATTCAAATTACGAACCAATGTCCAAGTACATCCGCTGAGGGATGTCTAGGTACATTCGAATCTGATTCAAACAATCAGATCCGTTGAGGGATGTAACAGTCAGGTAGTGGGCATTAATAGGGGTGTAATTCAGGCCATTAACACCTGAATTTGACCTATTCAAATTCCCTCATTTAATCCTGCCAAACTCCTGACACCTATAAATAGGCAATCCAGCACCTGAAAATACACAGCAAAACTCACCTGAATTCTGGCAAATTCCTATTGTCTGAATTCTTCTTTTTCCAGCTTGACATATATCCTAAAAGTAAATCGTCTGCAACCTTTAGCAAACTCAGAGAGTAGGGGCGATTAACACTTTAAGGACAGGGACTACCCGTGTCATTCTGATCCCATTTCTCCCATTTTCTCAACACCATCACTAACCTTCAACATCTCCGACAATGCCATCGAAAACCCATGCTCCATCAGAAGCCGATGCCGCGGCTTGATCTTCCTCTCCAAGCTAAACGAAAAATACCTTGATTCCTTGATTCTCTCCACAGATCAAGATTTTTTTCGCGATTTCAAGATATAATTCCTTGATTCTCTCCACATATCTGCAAAACCCGGAATTCTTTTGCGGCTTCTCGACATGCCCTGAAGATAAAATCACTGAATTTTTCTCTACCCAATTGTTCTTCGTGATCATTCATGTCTACAGGAGTGGAGGCGCATTCTGCCTGAGGAAAAGGGGGAAATGGGAGGCGATTCGAAGTTGGCGATTTGCCGGCGGAGGTGGTGGTGTTTTCTTGCTGGTCGGATCTGAGGCGGATCTGGTGTTCTTCGGCCATCTTCATCTTTTGAGCCGACTTCCTCTTCATCTTCTCCACCATCTGGGTTCTTCCCGGGGGGGTTTGTGTTTTTAGAGATGATGGAACTGGGCTTTTTTTCTTCCATTTTCTCTTCACCTCGAGATTTGGCAGATTTGGCAAGAACTCCATCATGCTCCAGTTGAGGCTCAGATTTTCTCTGCTAAACTCAGATTTGGCGAGAAGAGAGATGATGGAGTTCTTCCATTTTCTTTTTCTTTTTTTTTTCCTTGTGTTTTATAATTTTTTAATTAGTGAAAAAAACGAAATGGCTAAATTACCCTTAGAAAATCGCGTGTAACACACACACAAAGCCTTGGCCGGAGATTTTAACCGGAATGTTGACTTAGGTACTGAAATTGATCAAATTACAAAGGTTGGATACTGATTTATCAAAAATAAAAGGTTGGGTACCAAAGTGCAATGCACCCCAAAGGTTGGGGTGCAAAGAAAGATTAACCCTTTAAAAAAAAACTACCCTAGCCCAAATACTTAAAAACTCAAGGCTCGAACTAAGTTGTGTGTTCTCTTTGTTTTTTCTTTTTTCAAAAGTTGAAGCAGGACGTTGGCACCGAAAATTTTAAATTATTATTAATTAATGATCTAAATATAATAGTTATTAACCATTAATTTCAATTATATATTGATATAATATTTGGGTCTTATTATAGTTTAATTCAAAATAATAAACATAAATTATTATTATTTGGTTAGTTAAGAGCTAATATATAATTTCATAAAATAAAATCGACTTCATAAATATAAATGATCTCATGGTCAGACCCAAGCCCATGAAGTTAATTGAGTTCAATATATGTCTATAAATAAATCATTGAAGCTTACGGATCACAAGACCGAAAGATCAAATTAATGAACAGTACAAAACAACTAACTGATTAAGCACTAAGAATCATACATCAAGCGTAAACATTTCAAGAATTAAAGACAAACAAACATAATCAAATGTTCAGGCTTTCAAATACTGAGCCCTTGTCATTTGCTATTTGAATTGCCTGTGCAACGATCCAAGTATCCAACACCTCCGTACAAATTCTACCTTGGAATTAACTAGATTTTACATTCCACCGAAGATCAAAGCATCAAGTCATTAAATCGATCCGTAAAAAAAAAAAAACAAAAATTAGATGATACACAAAAATTGTACCTCTTTTTAATTTAAATCAAATAGTATATTTGTTTTCGCGTTTTTCTTATATTTTGCATTCAATTATCGGAAATTTAAAGAAAATTTTTGTAAACACACACCTATATAAGATAATTTACTTGTTCTTACATCTTACGAGTATCACAAATATCTCATGTTATTCTTAGATACACTTGAACAATCTTACATCTTATAAGTCGCGTGAGACCCATTAGATATTGATTATTACGCGATAAAAACCACTTCTTCACACATTACAAGGGACTGATGAGAGGATTTTTTTTTTTTCTTTCTTTTAATAAAATTCAGTTAAGAATAGAAGATAATACCTTAAATAATTAAAAAGAGGGACTCCTCTATATTTTTATTTTCGAACACGTTGGAAAAAATATCTATAACATATATAAATTTTAAAATCATAAAAGATGACAATTTATTAATAATAGATTGATATTAAACTATGTTCATAACTAAATAGTAGATATTTTAAATAAATCAACTAAGAATATTTCTAGTTTGATAAAAAGTTCAAAAATTTACTAAATTATGTTCAATTATAATTGTACAATAAAAATTATCATATTATATACAATAGCATAGATAGACTAGTAATCCCCTCACAACAATAATAAAATATTTTGGACCATCCAAATTATTGCACAATGATTATTTCTTTTTTTTTTTTTTTTAAAGTAAAATCCAACTAAAAGTAAATTGTTTTAAAGATAGATTCCTTTGTACTTTTACAAGTGAACAGGCACACAATACAGTCTGATGAGGTAATAAAATCTTATATTAAAAGTAAAAAAAAAAAAAAAAAAAAAAAAATGAAGTCCAATTAGGAATTGAAGACTGGATCTTCAATAATTAGGAAAACGGAGTACGGGACTATAAATAAGGGCAAAACCCTAGGCCATGGAAGAAAATTTCAATCTTGGCGACGGCGATGGCAGATTGGCTTGGGGCTTCACCGCGATTTCCTTCCTCTAATCTTAAAGAAGGTGAAATTCATACAAGATTTTGTTGCTTTTGGGGTCGTCTGCAAATCATGGCATGAGGCTTTTGCTGGAAATAAGCGTTCTCTATGCCGTCACCGAACTCCATGGCTGATGCTCCCGGAGAAGGAAGGAGAGGATCATCACCGACGAACTTTCAGCCTTTCAAAGCAAAATATATTAACAAAGAGTTTGTACATCCCGGAGATGTCTGAATTATGGATGGGTCCTCACAATATCTTTTGGAGATAAAGGGGAGATGAGTTTGGTGCATCCTCTTTCCAGATCTCAGATCGAGCTTCCTCCTCAGACATCAATCGTAGAGTACGATGAGTATGAAACTTTGGCCAACTTACTTGTTCACGAGACGTGCAGCGTTGTCGGCAGACCCGTCGGAATCGCCATCTGATTTCGTACTGATGATTTTACACAGTGGTGGTAGATACTTGGGTTATTGGAGACCAGCTGACAGAGAGTGGACTAGAGTTGCACATTTGAATTATTCAAGCGATCTTACTTATTTCCAGGATCAATTCTATACCATTAATTATGATGGTGAAGTTTGGAGTTGGAAGGTTTCATCCCATGAACCTGTTGTGGCTCGTCAGATAATCAAAATACCTTCTACGTTGGTTAATGCCCATTCGCCCTATATCGTTGGAAATGCAGGGACATTACTAGTTCTCGCTCGAAATGAAAGTGAAGCATATGGCCCATGTTGGGAAGAAAATGTCCAAGAGTACTGCGGTGTGGATTATGGGGTGACTGATTTTCAAGTTTAGGAATTGGATTTGATTAATGGAGTTTACAAGCAGATTAAGAATATTGGAGATAGAGCCATTTTTGTTGGCGATATCCTTGGATTGTGCCTCTCAATTCCCGGGAGTCAAGTCTAATCATATTTACTACACGGATGATCGACATGAAACATACCCCAATACAAAGGAAGGAAGTGGAAAGGATGTGGGTACTTACAACCTACAGAATGGACGAATTATGCCATTCGTAATTGAAGGATCACCAAGTCCAATTAATCCTCCCTTCTGGTTCATTCCCTCTCTGTCTAATTAGTCCTCCCTTCCCTTTTGGTTCATCCTGGCTTTTCTGGTTCATGCTTGTTCATTCCCTCTCTGTGAACATCATCACCTTAGGGACAGAAACCCGGGCTTGGAGAAGCCGGAAGCCGGAGAGACAGAAGGATGCTTTTGTACAAAGTTGGACATTTGCAAAAATGTGTTGAGCAGGTAACTTTTCCTTTTTCGCTAGTTTTGATTTTCAAGATTTAACCAATCATAAGTCAGTAACAAAACGAAACTGTGATTGTGTACTTTTATGTGACAAAATTAAATCTTGTTTTGCATCTTTTGAGAAATAAGGTGTGTAATGGTATATGGATTGTCACTGCGTATGTGTGGTTGTTAATTTTCTGGGTTTTCCCATGTCTGGCTATAATTTGATCTAATGGCAGACCCTCCAATCCCACCTTTGTTTTCAGGTTAGTTTCTGGTTGTTGAGTAGATTACAGTTTTAATTTTGTTCATTGTCCCGCCATTTGCTGAATAGTATTCTGTGTTCTAATTAGAGGATTCCAAGAAGCAATTCTAACTTTTTCTTTAAATGTTTTTAAATGTTTATGTGCAGTAGAGCTACGATATCTTCTGAAAACATTGAATGTAAGGCATTTGATTTAGGTAAACGGAGCAGAACATTGAATGTAAGGCCATTGATTCAGGTAAACGCTTGGAACTGCGAGTTTGTAAGATCAAATACTGCAATTTGAGTGAAGGGTTTGGAATTCTTTCATCCAATGATGTCAGAATAATTTTCACTTTTGTTTAATTTAATTAATCCATTGCTGTGGAGATAAGGTTGATGTGTTCGTGTCACATTTTTTAGCTAACTATAAATGATTATGAGTTAGGTAGTACTGATTTGTTCTGTTCTATAGCAGGTTGATATGTGAAGAAATGGTGTGAAGTTTTATTAGCAACAGCCGGACTATTTTTTTGATGGGTGATTTGGGATGCTTCAGAGAGCAGCTGGAGCCACTTTCAATATGGCATGTACCATGTTCTCTTTAGAAGAACCCATCTTGCTTTTAGTTCATCTGGTTAGTTTCCTTTCCATGGGGATTTGCTTCTTTGGGGGCATGGAAACCATTTGCTATCCCACTTAAAATTAATATGATAAGGGTGTCAGTTGTAATAAATATAAGTATTATAACTGAGTTCTAATACCACCCTCCAAGCTGCTGTTGATTTTGTGATTTTAATTTACCACATGAAATTTGGATATTACTTTTGTGTTTGAGTTCACCTATTGTTTCAAAATGTACTTTTGTGGCAAATTACAACTTTGTATTGCTTGGAGGAACTTCCATCAAAATTAGATAACTTCTTCACTTTGTCCTCTTAATGTCTGTTGGCTTTTGATTTATACATCTTAATCTTCAGCTTTAAACCAACTATGGCTATGAATGTCTTTTCACTAGTAGTTCTTGACGGCTCCAAGGAGATTTCGTATACCTCTCTCCATGGGTTTTATATGTTACTGTCAGGTGCCAGATTCATTAGCTTAAAATGTTTTACTATTTGCTGGACTTACTGTTTTTCCTGCACTTTCAGGTGAGAGCCAAATTGCTGGTATAGTGTCCCTGGTAATGAAGTCCTCGGCCCCTCGCTTTTGAATATAGCTACTTTGTTTATTACCAACCCTTTTTGTGCAGTGAGGTGACATGTTTATGCAGCCAAATTAATGTGAGTGCCAATGTTTAAAATTATCTGAAACTAAGGAAATTACTACAGATGCAGTAAATGAATTCGGGCAGTATATTTTATGCTAGATTATCTAGTGGATATTCCATGGAAATAAGTACAGGATATTGGTTTTGTTGAGGACTGGGGGCAAATAAGTTATTCCCTTTGGCATCTTATTAATAGATACTATCATGTTTGGAGTTGTCTCATTAATCCTTAATGCATTATTAAGTTTTTAATGATGTGTTTTTCAAGCCAGGATTACTCTTTGCCTTTTAGATTCCTAAATGAGCTCTTCTCTTTTCCCTTTTTCTTGAGTGTTTCCCCTAAGTGATTTGGAGCTGGTTTTGTTCACTTATATCTTTTTCTGCATACATTAGCATCACTATTCTTTTCTTTCTTTTTCCATATGTTTCGAGTGCACTGTGGTACAATTGATGATAAAAGTATAAATGATTGAACTTTGCTCTAGTCCCTTGGCTGTTATCTTGTTTTAGCAACTTCCTTTTTTGTAGGTAATGCGAAGTAGTCTTCCTGATTTGCTTGAAGCACAATCGAACCTATTGTTTCAGCATTAGTCAGGTATGCTTTACTGCTTCTTGAACTCAGTAATAGATGCTATATCTCATACTGAGATTTATTAGAATTTGATATTCTTCAACTTTATTAGATGAGATTTTGCTAGATATATCTGGGCCTGGGTTTAGGCAGCTGGATTCCTTATATTGTCTGCATAGTAAATGCTTATTACTGATATTAATGTGAAATGGGTTGACAGGTTGGTTCAAGGTTTTGTAACTTAATCTATTGAGATTTGGTCTTAATTCCATATCAAATTGAGATCACCTGTTTGGAATTTGGATAGCTCTTTTTCCTCAAAACGTCTATTCTTTTTTTAAGTTCTATTGAGTTTTCAGGCGTTTCAGAAACAAAATTGTGAATGTATTGATTGGTCACTGCTTTCTCTTTAGGGTGTAGAATGTATCGTCATATATCTGTTATGCGCGTATAGTGCTTGCTTACTCAGAGGGATTTTGCATCGCTTTCCCGGATCTTATCATGGAAGCTTCACCTTTGGTAAGCAACAAAATAAGTTTTGCTGGTTGCCCTCTTATCAGTTGGTCTAGTTTGTTGTAATTGTGGCTAAAAACTGTAATGAATCATTTTCTTTTTGATGCATTTCTGTGTTTCATTTTTGTAATATCAGGCTTGAATTGCGCTGAGGCCGTTAATTTTGCCCCTGTTGATTGGCTTCCTCATGGTTGTTTTGGGGCTGAGCTTTACAGGCATTACCATAGAGTGCATTATGAAATTTTACCAGGCCTTATCTTTTTGCCTGTAAACCTAGGAAACCTTTGCAATATGTCACTGTGATATTCTGATGCATTAGTCCTTTTCTTTTTCTTCATGAGGTTAAGGGAGGTCATCTCATCCATACCCTACGCGTGCTCATGTCAAAGCAATAGAGGAAGCTGAAGAATTTATTTGGACTGGTTCGGAGATAGATGTTGTAAGTCCTTTGGATTCTTTTTGTCCTCTAGTTAATGTAATTGTGGTTATCAGTTCTTCATTTGCGTGAGATGACCAATAAGCTTACTCAATCACAAAACTAGGCAGATGTTGTGAGAGATTGCCTTTCTAAGGTGAAGTTATGGCCCAAACATTGTAGTTGTAAAAAAGAGGTAGTACAGATGAATCATGTTAATGAGTTGCTAAAAGTAAATCCTGCTCCTTGAAATGAACCCTGCCATCTTCAGTTGAGGGTTGGATTTTTGCAAAGATGGTTGATGACCTTAAAGACATGATTGGTATGATGGAATGGGGTGGGAATGGAATGGGCATTACCGCGTCCATTCCTAAACCCATGATTGGTACCAAAACATGATTAGGAATGCCCATTCCCACGATAATGCCCATTCCCATAAGCACGGGATTAATCATTCCTTTAGTCCCCCATGGTATTTGTCATTCCCAATGTTTAAAATTTATTATTATTTTATATTGGCATTACATATTTGTTAAATGCATATTATATTTTATTATTTTCATAAATAAAAATTAAATACTATTAATCATATTGAAAATTTAATAAATTATATTAAATATATGTAAATATAAATATATTATATATTTAAAAAACATGTTCAAAATATTATTTTATTTATAAAATTTTATAAATTCAAATATTTTATAAAGAACGAATTTTGATATTTATATTAAAATTTATTTTTAAATGCCAAGAAATATATTAAATACAATAAATAATTAGTACATAATCTATGCATGAATAGAGAAATAGTATATATATATATATGTCCCAAACTCATTCTCACACACACATATATATATATATAGTACATATAATAAATGTCATATATATAACACACTGGATATAAAATAGTAATAATAAATTTATATATGAAAATATATAGTTACACAAAATAAAAAATTTTAAAAATATATTTAATATAAAAATATATTTAATTATATACTTTATTATTATTATTAATAATAATAATAATAATAATAATAATAATAATGAAATAACTTTAAAATTTTTATTTCATTCCTAACATTATTACTTGACGTACTAATCATAGCAATGCCATAATAAAGTCATTTCATTCCTTTGTTCATTCCATTACAAAGTTCATTATTTTTCTGCCTCATTCCATTCATGCATACCAATCATGCCGTAAGTTCTTCTTGAATTGTATGGAGAAGGAATCAACTACCTTATTTATTGTATCAAAATGTTCGCTTTCCTTTTATAATTGATTTGGATTAAAAAAATTTAAATTAAAGGGCACTCAGGCCGTAATTTATATCATTATATGGTTGGGGTTGAAAGTGCAGTAGGTGTTTACTGGCAGCGGCGCTGATATATTCTTCAACATTTTAGGGGCAAAAATGTAAATTTAATATTAACATAAACAATCATGAAAAATAAACAGATATATTAAAAAAACACACAATAACATGAAGAGGAAATAAGTATTAAGTAGTAACAAGTAGCAACAGCTAGTGAGCACTAACTAACCTTCAAAAACATAATATATAAACACTGCCCAAGGGTTTTGAATCATTTGGAAAGAAGAGCAAGTCACTGAGCAAGTAGTCTAGCGAAAGAAGAGAGCGAGGAGCGCGAAGAATCCTTGAGGTAGTTTCTTCTACTCATCCCCCTCCAATTTTACATTTCTCCTCGTCCATTTCTTCTCCTTCTCCTACTTGTTTTAGCTTAATCTACGATCTTTCCCCAAATTATGTGATAGAAAACCCTAGTTTTTCTTGAAATTTAATACATCTCTTGTATTCCGTGTTCCGAATTGATCTTGTCTTCTTTTCTGAATTAATCTTGCTATTGGCAAGCACATTGTTATCAATCACCCTAGGATGTATAAGGATTGCTGATTTTATTGGTTGCATATTGTTGAATTGATTAGAAAACCCTAAATTGCCTCGATTAGCCTTCTTGGAGGATTCTTAGGTTTTCAGAAAGTCTATATACAGTATTTATTGTTCTGCTTCTTGAATTTAGGCACAATTTATTGGTCGTATATTGTTGAATTGATTAGAAAACCTAAATTGCCTTGATTAGCCTTCTCGGAGGATTCTTAGGTTTTCAGAAAGTCTATACAGTATTTATTGTTCTGTTTCTTGAATTTAGGCACAATTTATTGTTGAATTGATTAGAAAAAGTAAATTGCCTTGATTATGGAGCTGATTGCACAGTGTTTATTGTTCTGTTTCTTGAAGTTTAGCTACAATTTATTGACCGTACATTGTTGAATTGATTAGGAAACCTAAATTGCCTTGATTAGGGAGCTGATGGCACAGGCACATAGGGAGCTGATGGCACGGTCACGTAGGGAGCTGGAGGCACAGGCACGTAGGGAACGGGAGCGGGAGGCTCAGGCACGTAGGGAGCTGGAGGCACAGGCACGTAGGGAATGGGAGGAGCGGGAGGAACAGGCACGTAGGGAGCGGGAGGAGCAGGAGGCTCAGGCACGTCTGAGATGCTGCCCGTTATGTGCAAAGAACAATTTCAGGAACATGGGAGCACGGCACACTCACAACACCATTGTGCACAAAAACAGAATTGAGTTCGATTGCAGGACGTGCTGGAAGGTGTTTGGCAGTGGCCCAGAAAAATCTGGGCACGACTGCCAAATTTTCGGTTAGTCTCACTACTTTGAATTTCTGTTCTAATGTTAGGATTTGTTTTCATTTTCTGCTTTTTAGTTCTAATGTGGTAAGCAATTGAAATTCTGCTTCTAATGTTAGATTTGTTTTCTTTTTCTGTTTTTTGGGTTCTAATCTGCTTCTAATGTTAGATTTGTTTTCATTTTCTGTTTTTTGGGTTCCAATGTGGTAAGCAATTGAGTATTTAATTTGAATTTTATTTGCAATGTATAGAGCAATTGAGTATTTAATTTGAATTTTATTTGCAATGTATAGAGTAATTATTTTCATTTTGTATTGTAGGTTGAGCTGAAGGAAGCAAGCATGAAGAGAATTTGAAGAATTTTAAGAAAAGTTGCCTTGCATTTCTTTCGTATCTGTTTTGAAGAGATGCTTTGCCTCGCACTTCTTTCTTTCATATCTGTTGTCAGATTTGAAGAGATGTTTTGCCTCACACTTCTTTCTTTCGTATCTGTTGTCAGATTTGAAGAGATGTTTTGCCTCACACTTCTTTCTTTCATATCTGTTTAGATTTGAAGAGATGTTTTGCCTCGCACTTCTTTCTTTCGTATCTGTTTTAGATTTGAAGAGATGTTTTGCCTCGCACTTCTTTCTTTCGTATTGTTGTTGTTTAGGTTTTGCAGTCTGCGATGTTGTTTCTTGGTTTGAATTTTCTGATCTTTTTCAGTTTAGGGTAACAGAGTAGTTTCGCCAGTACCTTTAAATGTTATTTCGCTGGTACCTTTAAATGTTACATCGGGGTGTTGTTTCTTGGTTTGAATTTTCTGATCTTTTTCGGTTTAGGGTAAACACAGTAGTTTCACTGGTACCTTTAAATGTTACATCGGGTGTTGTTTCTTGGTTTGAATTTTCTGATCTTTTTCAGTTTAGGGTAACAGAGTAGTTTCGCTGGTACCTTTAAATGTTACATCGGATGTTGTTTCTTGGTTTGAATTTTCTGATCTTTTTCGGTTTAGGGTAACAGAGTAGTTTTGCTGGTACCTTTAAATGAGATCTTTTTCGGTTTAGGGTAACAAAGTAGTTTTGCTGGTACCTTTAAATGTTACATCAGATGTTGTTTCTTGGTTTGAATTTTCTGATCTTTTTCGGTTTAGGGTAACAGAGTAGTTTCGCTGGTACCTTTAAATGTTACATCGGATTTGAATGTTGTGGGGAGCTTTTAATTTCTAGGGAGTCAGCGGGAACTTCGCCAAATCCACCATCTTTTCTAAATTCTAGAATAACTCTACTATAAAAAAAGATAAAGGTTGAACAGTAGCAAGAAGCCTAGTGAATTTGCCAAGAGTGTTGCGAACCGAATTCTCCAGATGAACCTGGCCACAAATCGAGCCGAATTTCTCCAGATGATCCTCGGCACAAATCGAAGTCCTGAGTAGCCTTCTGAATCAGGTCATCCCCTATATATATTAAACTGACTTGCCATAAACTTGGCCTTCACTTCCAACAGACTAGCTATAGCTCTTGCCAATTGCCATAGACAAGGGTTGAACTGTGCGCTTTTCTGTACAGGTTTCCAACACAACAACTTTATCCAACCACTTACCAACCGGCATGGCGAATACATGGTATGCCGTTTCCAACGCGTCCGTACAGAGGTGGAGCGGCTTGAGAGCCGCATTGCATCTCGAGAGGGTTATTAAAAGTTTTCATGGGGAGCGGTATAATCACTTCTTTAAAGAGGAAAATCAGTTGCAGAGGCTTAAAGAAAAAAACATTACTTTGACCTCCCCTCCATGTTCCAAAATTACAAAGATCCTCCGCGGTTTACAATGAAGATCTTTGCTATTTTCAATTAAATTGTACAAGACAAACTTAGCAAGCAAAGCCAAGAGATCTATTCTGTGTTCAATTAAATTGTACAATATTTAATAAATTATTGCATAATTTATTGATTTTTTAAATTCTTAATCTATATTATTAAAAATTAAGTTATAAGTTTTTAAGAATTTTAAGTTTGGTTGAAAAAAATTATTAATTATTTATGAAATCCATTTTTATATATATATTGCATATTGTTTTTATATATTATAAGTACGAGAAGGAACCCTAATGGTTTATGTGCATTTTTTATTGGTAATTTAACGGTGGAATGCTTTTTGCAATCATTTGTGAAAATGTGGAATTTATTTTGAATTTTCCAAATGAGTGGGACGTCTATTACAACTGTGTCAAACTAATGGGTTAAAAATGCAATTTTTTGCATCTGCAAAATAGAAGTGCAAGTATAAAAAAAAAAAAGCGGACAATTCCTCAAAAATCCCCAAGTGTAAACTGAATTTCCTTTTCACTCCCCAGTTTTGAAAAAGTTCCTGTTCACTCCCCAATTGAAAAACAAAATTTCTTTTCACTCCCCAAGATTGTATAATAATTCAGGAATTGCGTACAATTTTTAGGGAATTGCGTATAAAAACCCCGGAATCTCGTATATACGAGATTCCGGGATTTTTATACGCAATTCCCTAAAAAATGTACGCAATTCCTAAAGACAATGTACGAACATGTACTATTTGTGGGGACCTAAAAGGAATTTTGTTTTTCAATTGGGGATTGAATGAGAACTTTTTCAAAACTGGGGACCTAAAAGGAATTTTTTCAACTTTTTGGTACTATTCAAAGATTTTCCCAAAAAAAAGTTGGGCGGAAAAAGGTCACTGGATTTCCGGAGAAAATATCGATTTGCTGCAAAATAGAAGTCAAAGACAAAGTAAGAAATATGATTTTTAGCACCCATATTAAAAGGTTATTTAGCTATTTAGGTGTGTAGCCTAGGGGTTCATTCGATTTAGCTGATCAATTAGATTCGAGAAGCTCGTTGGATTTAGCTGATCAATTAGATTCGAGAAGGTACATGAGAAGGCTATGTTTTGAAACCCGAACCAGATCGGCCGGTCGAACCGGTTCAACCGGTGATCGGTCGCTTATCCGGTCCGAGTGGAGCCTTAAAAGTCTAGGGCTGTAAATGGATATTCGAAAATCCGATATCCGTATGCATCCGAATTCGTTTACAGAGGATATTATCCGAATCCGTCTCAAGAGGATA
Source organism: Lantana camara (assembly GCA_037501455.1). Classification (NCBI taxonomy): domain Eukaryota; kingdom Viridiplantae; phylum Streptophyta; class Magnoliopsida; order Lamiales; family Verbenaceae; genus Lantana; species Lantana camara. Next base: position 90,530,785 of record CM074857.1, on the reverse strand, counting down.
TTATCCGTATTCGATTATAGACATCCGAATTATAAACGGATAAGGATATGGTAATAAGGCATCCGATCCGTTTAACATCCGATCCGTTTCATTATCCGTTAGATATATCCGTTATCCGATTTATCCGTAATCCGTATCCGATAAATAATGTATTATATTAAAATATATACACAAAACTGTGTATGTAAGACAGATTATTAGTATTAAGTAAATTTTTTAGCGCATTTATTAAAGAAAAACCTTAGGTTTTATTAGTAACTATATGTTCACGTCAATATTCATATAGAGATAATATAATTAACATATATTATGTTATTAATAAAAGTATTATATTTCAAATTAATTATATGATAAAATTTATAATTTCACCACATTTATACATTCGCTAAAACATAAAAATGATCTATATAGATATACTTATTATTTCTCTATTCGTCTAAAATATATATATTCAAAGTTATATAATTATTAAATAATTTATCTATAAATGAATAGTTGATAATCTGATTAAAAGTTCGAAGTTATATAAATAAATAATTTATGTCAAATTTTAAATAGTTGAAAATCCGATTAAAATCCGAATCCGTCCGAATCCGCCTTGTATCCGTATAAAAAGGATATTATCCGAATTCGATTTAAAAGGATATTATCCGTATCCGTCCGAATCATAAACGGATAAGGATATGGTAATCATACATCCGATCCGTTTATTATCCGTTTACACCCCTACTTAAAACTAGTCCATTGTCGGACCAATTTGAACCGATAGAAACTAGTCCAAACCCGGTGAAAGGACCGGACCGGCCCGCTCCACAGACCAGTTGGGCCGAATCTTTTTTTTTTTTTTTTTAACTTGTAAGTCCTGTCACCACACTATCAACGTCTTATTTTGTATTTATCTCTTAACTTTTCTTTTTTTTCATTTTTCTCACTTACTCCCATTTTCTTTATTATATATTTCTTTTATTTTTTCATTTTTTTTAATTTTTATTTTTATTATCTTTTGAATAATTGCAATATAAATATTAATATAAAAATATTTATTTAAATAATAATAATTTTATTATTTGCACACACATAGAGTGTGCAGGAATTACTAATATCAATAAAAATAGAAATGTACATGTGATATTTTTGTATTTTAATCCACGATAAAATATTTATTAAACAAATAGTTTATATCTATATTACTAATTTGTTAGATGTTGATTATTTTGCCTATTTAGTTAGATAATTTTTCTATATGTTTATAGATTTATAACTCAAAATTTTATCATTAGAGATTTGAATTGAAAATTAATAAATAATTGGAGTAATTTAAAATTATATCTAATTTTTTATATTATTTAGCTTACTTGGTTATTTTTAATTAATATTCATAATTATATATAATTAAATATAATTATTATCTAATTATGACGTCATATCGATCCGACCGGTGGTTCGGCCGATCGAACCAATAAAACTAGTAATCAGTTAGAGATCCCGGTTCGACGTCTGATCCGGGTTTCAAAACACAATGAGAAGGTTATTGTGGAATCGGATTATGGAAACGTGGTGTAATGTAATTTCCGTGTTAATTAAATAATTAAACGCGAGAAACAATCACAAATGAATTTTATTGATTTTGATTTGAGTTTGCGGGTACAATCTCTAATTTATTCCTCTGATTCTTCCTACAAGAATTTGATGGAATTCGGAAGGTTTGAAACGCCTTTGTTGATTTTGGAGCTTCAATCTTCCGTTGGATTTGATTTGCTTCTTTAAACGTTAATTGCGGGTCTTTAGACTTGTTCGCGAATTAAACGCCTTGATTTGATGAACACCGAAGAACACGCCGATGAACACCTTTAATGTTGATTTGAGTTTGATTTGAATTTGTTGAGGAGCAACGCCGAAATCTGGATTTGATGCTTTGATTGCGGATTGAACGCCTCGGTTTGTTGACTTTCTCGAAGAACGCCGAAGAACACGCTTGGAGCACCTTCGAATTTGATTTGAAGAAAACGCCGGATTCGCGGACTTGACGCCTTGTTGCGGATCAGACGCTTCAATTTGGTTGATTTCCACGAAGAACGCGAAGAACACGCTTGAATCTCGCTTCGATCTTTGAGGAGAGCAACGCCGAAACACCACTTCGATGCCTTGATGCCGGATCAAACACCGTTGATGCTGACTTCTACGAAGAACGCCGTTGAAGATGCCGAAGAACACCAAGGATGCTGAAGAACACTTGAGAGCTTCTTTCTCCTTGCTTTGTGGCTTGCTTCTTGCTTCTTCAACTTGTGTCAGTTATGTTGTAGAATGCCTCTATGTATAGGCGTAGGGTGGAGCTTTGTGATAATTATCCCTTAATTAATTAATTCATTCATTTATTAAAGGGATAATATCAAACTTATTTATTTATTTATTTATTGCTTTAATATGAATTTATATTAAAGAAAATAAATAAGTGACATATATCTTGACTTTGATTGGTCCACGTGTTGAGATATGCCACGTGTCATCACTTGATTGGTCATCACCATTTGAGCTGCAAGACTTGATTTGATTGGCCGGAACACCTCAACTTTGACAAGTATCAATATTTGATTTGATGACAAAATAAATATTAAAATTATCAATTAAATCAACTATTTAAATATTTTATGGATTTTGATTTAGTATTTATCCAAAAAATATAAAAATAGCATGAATTAAATTTGATAATTAATATTTAATTTACACGTGTCACATTTTAATTCGACGAAAATTAATTCGTCTACAAATGCCCCCACTTCAAAGCTCGGCGAGAGACGTGTCAAGCGATCGTGTCGTCGGGATTTTGAAGGACTTCATTTAAAACCATTTCGGATGCCACCAATGGCTAGTGGAATTTGGATTTAAAACTTTAATCATCATGGGACTAATTTATTTGGAGAGATACACGGTCCAACTGTATTGCCCATTTGGACTTGAGAAATGCATCATCATGAATTTTGAGGGTATTGAACCAATTTTGAAAAAAATGGCCCAATTTCCGTGAGCACTTGTTGGGATTTGCAAGGCCCTTTCAATTTTCATTTCATTACAATTGCTTAGCTTCCCTTTAAAGCAGATGGGTCTTAGTCGGGCATCAACCCTATTAAGTTAATGGGATTTAGATAATTTTATCCCCTTTTCCTTATTTTTTTTTCCTTTGGGCTAAAAGAAAAACTTTGGCCCAATTTCCCTTTTGTACTCCCTTGGCCCAATTTCATTTTCTTGTTTCCAAGTGCATCTCGTCTTCCCAATTTTGTTGTGAGCAGATAACAGCAAATCAGCAACTATATGCGTCTTCTCTCCTTGACGCAATTTCATCCCTTTTTTTTTTCGAAAACTTTAAGTGAATTTGGACATAGTTAACTTCATTCACTGAATCTGGCATCAAAGTTGAAATTGTCTTGAGCCACAAGTCAGAATCTCTTGCGAATTATTTCTGAACTAAAAAAAAGTCCTCGTATTTCGGCGAGGGGATTGAGTTTTAATTCACCAAGGGAACCGAGACTCCATGCACACGATTTCCCATTTTTAGGAAACTCATACAACCCCAATGCATAAGAGTTTTATTGGGCATGAATTTTCCACGCAATGCACCATGACTTAGCCCATTGAAACCAAATAGGCTCTGCCGGACTGCCTCTCAAATTAATGGGAGTTGGACCCCATTCCTTCTTTAATGGATCATGACTTATTTCAAAATAGGCCCAAATTTACACACACATGCTTCAAGAAGAGTAGGGCTGTCAATGGGTCGGATTTTAATCCGAATCCGATCTGAATCCGATCCGATTATTTGTACATTCGACCGATAAAAAAGTTCGATGGATCATATCCGATTAGAAATATCCATTATTCGAAATAAATGGAGCGAATATGGAATTAAAGAATCCGATCCGTTAAAGATCCGAATCCGACTATTTATAATATTTTATTATATTAATTATTTTATTAATAAATAATACTAATAAAAATAATTAAAAATTAAACTTCCAATGTATGTATGATTGCATTAATAATATATCTTTCAATATTTATCTTAAAATAATATGTAATCTTTCATTAATAATTTTAAATTAACAAATATTACATGAATACATGTAGAAATAATAACTAACTAATTAAATAATAATTATTATATGTTTATATTTATTTTTATATATATAATTTTTCTTAAAAAATCTTAAAATTTATTGTTAATCGGGTCGGATCTTTTATCGGATCGGATCCGACCCGATTTTGTACGGACTCAACATTCAAGCATCCGAATCCTATAGGATTTGGACTCGGATCCGGTAATCGGATATCCTTATCGGATTCGGATCCGGAATTTTCAGATCCGGTCCGAATCCGACCCGTTGACAGCCCTAAAGAAGAGTACACCTACAATTCTCTCCAGATATCAACTCTGCAAATGATTCTTGGTGGATATAGGCACGTCTCGTATGCATGCAGGCTTGGGAATTTATTATTATTTTTTTTTTTAAATTCTATCTTAATCGAGATTAAGTCATCCCAATTAATCAATTAATAGAATCAGATTTTGACCATAACTCTTCCAGGATTTGCTCTAATCTCGAGTTGAAGATTTGCTCTAATCTTGAATTAAGGCTGAAATTAGTAGAATCCTAGCCGGATTATGCTTCCTTAACCCAAACGGACTCATATTCAGAAAATCTATATAAGCTCATTGAATCATAGCATAACCATCACAATTAGAACTCCCCATCATAGTGCAGCTTAGTGCATAGAAACTAAAATCAGGAGTATTCAATCGGCCAGAAATCGATATTGGGATCGCATTGCTAAGCCATCAGATTGAAAACGTATTCGAGTGTGGTCCTATTTTCTTCTTGTGTTGTTGTCGGCAGCCTTCACCATACAAATAGCTTATATTCCTTCTTTACATATTTCATGCCCACCACGTGTTTGTCCAATTTCCTCAAAGAATTGCGCCTCAGAGAGTAGTGATCGGTGACTTCAGTATAAATCAAGTCCGGTGTCTTTGGTATAGATCGAATCCAAAATTCATACAGACATACAGGTCAATCATACTCATGCAGTCCTGCTTTCACGGGATATCTTCCTTTTTTTTTTTTGTTATTTCTTTTCTCCAAACTTGAAATTCTCGTAGGCATATGTTTCCACTTTCGGATAGCATCCGCCTACTTGCACCCTCTCGTTTTGCTGAGGATTCTCGTTTTTGTTTTTTTTTTTTGCAGAAATTGAAGCAATTTGGAAATTAATTACCTCCAAGTTTGGGTTTACCACCAGCTCGCCCAAATCATTTTGTTTTCTCTTTAAACAAAAGTAAGGAAAGAGGTTGGGCCATCTTGTTATTTTGGCCCAATAACTAAAAAAAAAGATTTGCAATTTCACAATTCTTGGATGACCGACGAGAGTCTCAAGTCCGTCGAAAATAGGCCACGCATGTGTTTCTTTGCTTTTTTTTTTTTTTATTATTCGCTAACTTCGTGTTTCTTTGGCTTTGTTGCTTTGTAGGTAAGATGGTGCACTTCAAAGACATCACTCTAGCCTCCGGAGTTAAATAATTGGTGATTCTCGACGACAAGAAGCAAGAACTTGAGAAGGGCACGAAGTTGGCGGTTTATCCTTGTCTCACCGGACCATATGCGAGTGATCGGGGAAAGGTGACATTGCCCTTTCGCGTCAAGGAGTGGTCATACCGAATCAAGTTGAGCCAAGCGTTGCACGTGTGGGTTCTGGAAGCGGGTCATCATCAACACTCAAATGAACCGGCCCATCTATCGACGCTAGGGCAAAGCATCATCGAAGGCAATGTGAAGTGGGGAGACAACCTTCGGTTTAATGGCGAGTTCCACTATGTTGCCGGATATTGGGAATGGACCGAGGACATACTTAGCCGGTGCAAAGACAAGCTGCAGTCAGCCCAGATATACAGCTCGGTGCGCGCCTCACTGTTCATCTATGACGGTAACTCGGAGATCATGAAGGCGTTCTGCGAAACGTGGTGCCCGGAAACCAACACTCTTTTGACGTCAAATGGCGAGTTGTCCATATCGCTTTGGGATTTGTATGCTCTAGTGGGTCTTCCTATGACGGGTCTTCCCTACGATGAAGTGGTCCCTGATGCAAAGGAACTCACAGAGAAAGGTGAATTCGGAAGGAGATATGCCCCCTCTAGTTGCCAGTACTTGTTCCACGCCTATCACTTGCTGCGAAAGGACGTTCATGTCGGTCAAGTTTCCATCGAGGCCTGGGTGAGCTTTTGGTGCAAAAAGGCGAAGAAGTATGTCCAAGACGAATCAACCCAATGCCCACTTGGTGACTTCGGCCCTCATGAAGCTTGGAATGCCGCAGAAGAGAGGTTGTTTGCTAGATTCGGACTCGCCGGGAACAAAAGGGAAGACACTTATTTGGCGGCGTTCATAGCTTGTTGGCTTTGTCTCTTCGTTCTTCCAACAGAAAGGGTCGGCTTGATACGTCCAAGTACTTTCAAGATGGTGAGCGTCATAGCAAGCGGCTTCAAGGTTGATTTGCCTATTCTGGTCTTGGCAAGCATCTATCGTGGTTTGAATAAGATATCAGCATCCGCCCAACCAACTCAAGTTCATGCTCCATTTCCCGTTCACTTCGTCTATGGTTGGCTAGCGCACTACTTCAAGACGCATCACCAAGCTTATCAAGACATCCATGGTCCGAAAATGATGCGGTTTTCCGGTGAGAGAGGGGCAAAGGATTATGATGCGAGAGAGGCCCGTAAGAAAATCTACAAGGCGGAGTTCGTGGCTTGGAATTGCAATGCGATGACACTTCACGAGAAGTTCTATTATACTGACAATGGGGAAGGCTCAGAGGAGGAGCACAACTACTTCATGTCAATTCAATCTTGCTACCTACCTTTGAGACAAGGAGATCGTTTCGTCATCGAGCCATACAGTCCTCACCGTTTTGCTCGTCAGTTCGGGTTTTATCAAGTGATACCTGGAGTCCTCAAGAATGATCTTCGTGATGCTTCTCTAGACAAAGGACTCAACCATTGGCGCGTGTGCACTTTATCGAATTCTATGGATGGAGTGGTCCTTCCCCCAACAACTGCGGCTGTTAAGAAGTTGTGTACCAAGAGCTATACGGAATGGTGGTCGAGAACTCACGGCCGCTTCTTTGATGACAACATCATGAAATTGATCAATGTGGAAGTCGTCCCAATCCAAGTTGAGAAGGTTGATCCAATTAGAGGAGAAAAGAGAAAGACTTCCCCCGCCCCTTTGGCAAATAGTGAAAGTGGTACTGCAGATCGCCATTAGAAGAGGCCAAAGAAGCGTGATAAGATTTCAGCTGGTGAAAAGGTAGTTTTCTCCCTCTTCTTTTCGTCGTTCTTCAATACTTTTCTATTCTTCTATAAACATCGAATGTGTTTCACTTGCAGTTGAAAGAGAAACCTCTTAAAGATGATGATGTGGAGTCTCAAGGATCGATCCTCGGGCCGGTTCTTTTGGAGACAGGTCTTATTTCTGAAGGAGAGGCGCAATCCAAAACACTTGTGATATCCGAAGAAAAGCAAATACCTCAGCATCCCGCAGTCTCAATTTTCCAAGCATCCACATTTGTCGCCACTCAAAAGCAGCGATTTGTCAGGTTGATGTGGGGTAATCTCCTTGAGAAGATAGACAACACTCCACTTGACTTCATTTCATCCCTCAAGGACGAGGTTCAATCAGTGTTGGATGATGCTAGGGGTTTTGACGAGCCTTTTATTTCTGCTGCCGAGAAGTCATTGGCAATTTTGTTTGCCAAGGCAACTGCTTATGATAAGGCGAGGTCTGCAGCTTCTGGAGAGACTTCAAAAGATTGGCTTTCTCAACAGTTGAGCGAAGCAAGGGATCGACTCGCCAGTGCCCAAGCCGAAGAAGCAGTTGGGGCGAATCAAGTCAAGGCAACTGAGAAAAAGTTGAAGTCTGTCACGAAGAAACTTGCCAACTTGACGAAACAAAAGGAAGATTTGTCACTTTCATTGGAGCAGCATCAACTCCTTTACGAGAATGCTCAGTCTCTAGTTCAGACTATCAGCCAAGAGATCGAGACCCTTGAAAAGACTCCTCCATCGGATGACAACATTGCCCTCAAGGCTTTCAAAGCTATGGAAGATTCTCTTGCACTTCTGAAGGTGGCGAAGGAAGACTTGAAGAATTTGAGCCCCTCCCCTCGATAGTCTAGGATGCTTTCTACTTTTCTTTTCGTTTCTTCGATTCATTGTCTAGTTTAATGAACCTTCTCAATTTTGAGATTATTTAATAAAGACTTTATTTGCTTTATTCCAACCTCAGATGCATTTTCTTTTGTTTCAATAGTCCATAACTTCTTTGTACTTTTTTTGATCTGTTTAACTTGAAGAATAGAGTTTTCAACAAGAAAAACATAACTTAACGGATAATCTTAACTGAACTTAGTTAATTTCTAAGCTGCCTACGTACCCGGTGAAGGGATCAAGTCATAACGTAGTTCAAGGACAAACTTCTTTTGAGAAGATTGGGGGGCTGTTCACAGTTTATACTCATGCGGGCCAGGAGTATTCAAAGTTTAACCACCCTGAACAAGAGTGGGGAATTTCTGTTTTAGCCACTTGAAACACCATCAGTGGAGTAACTTAGCAGTTTAGCCACTTGCTTTACCATTAGTGGATACCGTACACAGTTTATACTCATGCGGGTCAGGAGTGACATGCAGATTAGGCTCGTACGTCAAGGAGCAATCTTCAACTTATGCGTAGTAGCGTTTCAAGAATTTCCCACTTATGGGACCAATTCTCAGACCATCTTCGGCGATCAACCTGTAAGCGCCGCTTGTGTATACTTCTTTCACAACATATGGACCATCCCATTTGGAGATGAACTTATTCCCTGTTCGATGAGTAGTGATGATTGGCCTTCTCACAGCGAGCACCAAATCCCCAACTTGGAACGAACGAGTCCTCACTTTTTTGTTGAATGACCTGGAGAGACGAGCTTGATAGCACTCGAGCCTTTGTTGAGCCTCCAGCCTCTTCTCATCGAGCGCCTCCAACTCTTCAAGTCGTAGGCGAGCATTTTCATCTTAGGTTAGATCTTCTTGAATCGCTATCCTTAGCGATGGAATTTGTTGTTCAAGGGGAACAACGGCTTCGACACCATACACCAACGCATAAGGGGTCGCTTGGGTAGGTGTTCTATAGGTGGTTCGGTAAGCCCACAAAGCTTCTCCAATCCTTTCGTGCCAATCTCGTTTCGACTTGGAAACCACCTTCTTCAGTAAACTGCATAGTGTTTTATTGAAAGCTTCGGCAAGACCATTGGCAGCGGCGTTGTACATTGAAGACTTTCTTTGCTTGAATCCGAACTTCAGGCAGAGTTTATCTATCAGGCTATTGCTGAATGGTTTCCCGTTATCAGTGATAATGTAACGAGGCACGCCATAGCGGAAGATGATGTTTATTCGAATGAAGTCGGCAACATTCTCCTTCTTCACTTCTTTTAGAGGAATTGCTTCCGCCCACTTGGAGAAATAATCAGTTGCAGCCAAAATGTAGAGATGACCGGCAGAAGACTTTGTTATGGGGCCTACCACATCTAATCCCCAAGCATCGAAAGGCCACGAGGCAACCGTCGGATGTAACGGTTCGGGCGGTTGGTGAATGAAGTTAGCGTGAAACTGACAAGCTTGACATCGTTGCGCGTATTCCATGCAGTCTTTCACCATTGTTGGCCAATAGTATCCCATTCTTTTTATGCTAAAGTGCAGCTTTGGGCCCGACTGATGAGCGCCGCAGATTCCGGAATGTGCTTCTTCCATGGCTTGGTTTGCTTCGTCTTCGCCCAAACACCTCAAGAAGACTCCATCGAATAAGCGTCGGTAGAGTGTACCTTTAAAGTAGATTAATCGAGCTGAGCATCGTCGCACATCAACTCTCTGTCGTGGATCGTTGGGTAACTTTTCATACTTGAGATAGTCAACAAGGGGCTCCCGCCAGTCCTCATTTTCGACTTCGAATACTTCAACAACGTGATTTTCTTCTTCTTCAAAGTCTTCATCATTGAAGATTGGAGGTATAATCCAATTCTTGCAAACCGGCACTCGAGTTTCCTTTTCTGGCATCGCCAATGTAGAGGCAAGTTTCGCTAACGCATCTGCTTGCTTGTTTTCTTTTCTGGCCACGTGTTCGATCGTCACATCTCCCAGCCATCCTATCAGCATTTTGGCATAGTTAACATAGGGGATCAATTCAGGCTTTTTGACATCGTACGACCCTTCAAGTTGGTTGACCACTAACTTTGAGTCTCCATATACTCTGAGGTGCAGCTGTTTTATATCTACCGCCATTTTCAACCCGAGTATGAGGGCTTGGTATTCGGCAATGTTGTTGGAACACTTCTGTGTTAGGGTGAAGGAATATGGTGGAACCTCTCCATCGGATGTGATGAATACAACTCCGGCACCGGCTCCTTCTTTATGTGAAGCTCCATCAAAGAACATCTTCCAAGGGGGAGTAACTTCGACCAGTAGCGCATCTTCGTCCGGCAAGTCATCGGACAATTCCCATTCAGCGGGTATGGGGTGGTCCGCCAAGAAGTCGGCCATAACTTGTCCTTTCACCGCTTTTTGGGGGATATAAACGATCTCGAACTGCTGAAGTTGGAGATACCATCTTGCAAGCCTATCCGAAAGCACCGGTCTTGACATGACGTACTTTAGAGGGTTTGCCTTTGAGACGAGATGTACAGTATGTGCTTGGAAATAGTGCTTCAACTTTTGAATTGCAAAGATCAAGGCCAAACACATCTTCTCAATCGGAGAATACTTCAGCTCATTTGGCATCATTGTTCTACTTAAGTAGTACAAAGAACTTTCCTTTCCCGCGTCGTTTTCTTGGGCGAGTAAGGCACCAACTGATCGTTCTTGAGCTGCAATGTAGAGAATCAATGGCCGTCCTGGAGTGGGTGCAACTAGGACAGGTGGCTTCATTAAGTACGCCTTTATGCTCTCGAAGGCCTTTTGGCATGCTTCGTCCCATTCGATGGGAACGCCTTTCTTCATAAGCCGACTGAATGGTTGACACCGGCCGGCCAAGTTCGAGATGAATCTTCGGATGTAAGCCAACTTTCCTTGCAAACTCTTCAAGTCATGGATATCTCGAGGTGGTGGCATTCTTAAGATCGCGTCTATCTTTGCTTGCTCGATTTCAATACCTCGATGTCGGACTATGAACCCGAGGAACTTCCCTGACGAAACTCCGAAAGCACACTTGAGCGGATTCATCCGGAGTTGGTATCTTCTTAATCGTTCGAAGATCTTCTTTAAGTCTTGTAGATGATCTTCTCGCTTCTTGGACTTTACCACCACGTCGTCCACATAGCATTCGATGTTCTTGTGAAGTAGATCATCGAAAATTTTCTGCATTGCCCTTTGATACGTAGCACCTGCGTTCTTCAAGCCGAAAGGCATCACTTTGTAGCAGTATATCCCTTTAGGGGTACGAAACGCCGTTAATTCTTCATCTTCGGGCGCCATTCGTATTTGATTATATCCCGATGAGCCGTCCATGAAGGAGAGAGCTTCATGGCCTACGGTAGCATCGATCATGAGCTCGGTTATAGGCAGTGGAAAATCATCCTTCGGGCAAGCGATATTTAAGTCTCTGAAGTCGACACATACTCTAATCTGCCCATTTTTCTTTCTCACTGGCACAATGCTAGAGATCCATGTGGGATACTTCACTTCTCGAATGAACCCGACTTCAATGAGCTTGTTTACCTCGGCTTCAATTAAGGGAACTAAGTCTGGTCGGAATCGTCGCTGAGCTTGTTTCACGGGACGAGTGCCTTTCTTCACGGAGAGGTGATGTACTGCAACTTTTGGATTTAGCCCCGGCATTTCTTTGTAGGACCATGCAAACACATCCCTAAATTCAAGCAAGAGTTCGACGTAGGCTTTCTCCTCATCATCGGTCAATAAACCGCTGATGTAGATCAGGCGAGGATCGTCGGCGTTGCCTAAGTTAACTTCTTTAAGATCATCCATGGTTGCCTTAACTCCTTCTTCAAGCTCAGGCGGTGCGTCTTCGGCATCCTCTTCTATTGAAACTTTTTCGGACGAGGTGATATGATAAGACGATGCCACACTTTCTCTATCTTCTCCATTTTCGGTTTTGTCCCGTGTGAAGATGACCGTCTCCCACCTAGCTTTCAGCAACTTGTCGCATGAGATAATCAAATTGGTGCACCGTTTCATACGAGACGGAACTGCACTTCGAAGCTTTGGGAAGCGTCGTACCTTTCGTCTTCTCAACCAGTGACTGGCTTTGGCTTCCTTGGGCGGGCTGAGCCTATCAAAGATTGACCCTCGCCGAATCTTTCTTCCATCCTCATCAAAAGCATCTTCGGTTGATGAGAGTTCTTCAGATACATAGTTATTTATGGCTCTATTGATGGCGATTCGAACAGGGCCTCGCACGGTAAATCCGAGTCCTACTCGCGAGTTTGGGGCGACATTGCCTTCTTCTTTTGATGACCTTGACTTTGTTTCTTTTGTCTTGGCCGTTGGAATAAGTTTTCCCAGCTTTGACTTCTCTTGTGGGTTGTACCCGGCTTTGACTAGAAGTTTGTATGCTTTGGGATCATACTCCTTTGCATTTTGCAGTTTGGTTGCTTCCCCGTGCTCTACTTTACTTCCTTGAATCGGACGAATGAATCCGTTAAGTGGTGGAGAAGAAGGCTTCACAACATCTAGTTTGGTGAGGGGCAATGTCAGCCCTTCTAGTGCCTCGGACTTTGTAAGTGATGATTCCTCATTTTCTTGGCGATCGATCGAAGTTGAGGCTCCAACTTTGCTTTCACCATTGTAATTATCTTGTGGAACAGAAACTTCCTTTTCTTTGCTTTCTTCCACTTCTTCACGGTAGTACTTCACATCAGCGAAATGGGCTTCAGCCTCGGTGAAAGGTCTGCTATCTCCAAGAACCTTCTTTACCACACCCTCCCGGCAGTACTTGAAGCATTGATGCCAAGTAGATGGGACGACGCCGTTTTCGTGTAGCCAAGGCCGTCCTAGAAGCATGTTGTACGAAGTTTTTTCATCGATGACATGAAATAGTGCGCTTGACAACATGTCGTCTATCAACAGTTTCAGCCGAATGATGCCGAGAGCTCTTTGTCCTCCCTAGTTGAAGCCTTGGATCATCAGACGACTACTTGCTAGCTCATCCTTTGGGATTCCTAACTCGTTCATCACTCTCAAAGGCAAGATATTGACTGCAGAGCCTCCATCGACGAGCATTCTATTCACCTTTTGTTCGCGAGTATATCCTGCCACAAACAGTGGTCTGTTGTGAGGCCTTGAACCGAGTAGTAAATCTTCATCTGAGTGGTTGCCATGCATTCATCGCCTTTGGAGTGAGTTTGCTTGGGAACTTCTTCTTCACTTATCATCAGGCAAGTTACAGCATTGGACGTCGCGCTAACATCTTCGAGTGCGATCTTTCCTTGTCGTGCCAACTGCATCACCTTATCCTTGAATATGAAGCAATCGTGGATTGGGTGTCCGAGCAGACGATGATATTTGCAATACTTTGGATCGTCAGTCTTTCCGGCTTCGTTGGGCCTCTTCATTTCGGGTAATTCGATGAGGTTTGCTTTGAGCAGGTCGTCGAAAATTCCGGAGACATCAGAGTCTTTGAATGGGTATTCCTTGGCTTGCATTTCTGCTAAGGACAATTTTCTAAATGTTCTTTCTTGGGGGACTTCCTTTCTTTCGTCCTCCTTGTCGTTTGTCTTAGCCCGAAATTTGACAGGAATTGCATTCACCGCCATGAACTCTTTAGCTTGTGGTTTGGTGAAGGGTTTGCCCCCTTTCCTGAAATCTTGCTTTTCTCTAGGCCTGCGGAACTCTTGGACGGGCGGTCCTTCGACTCCAGTAGCGATCATGCTCAACTCCATATCATGTACCCGAGTAGCGAGCTCTTTGAACGACTTGGGCTGAATTCCTTGGAGAATGTAACGAAGACCCCAATGCATCCCTTGAATGCACATTTCAATTGCTGAAGCCTCTGATAGCCGATCTTTGCAATTTAGACTGAGGTTTCTCCACCGATTGATGTAGTCGACAACAGGTTCTTCTTTCCATTGTCGGGAGTTGGTGAGTTCGATCATGCTAACTGTCCGACGAGTGCTGTAGAAGCGATTGAGGAATTCTTGCTCGAGTTGTCCCCAACTATCGATCGAGTCCGCTTCTAAGTCCGTGTACCAGTCGAAGGCATTTCCTTTTAGTGATCGAACGAATTGCTTGACTAGGTGATCCCCGTAAGTTCCGGCGTTGTTGCACGTCTCGATGAAGTGAGCTACGTGTTGCTTAGGGTTACCTTTGCCGTCAAACTGCTGGAATTTGGGAGGTTGATAACCAATCGGCATCTTCAAGCCATCGATTCTTTGGGTGTAGGGCTTAGAGTAGACCAAGGATGATTTTGAGCCTCCCTCGATCTTATCTTTGATTGTCCCCATGATGAACTCCTTCAATTGCTCTATCGGGATAAGTCCGTCCGATGAAACTTGAAATTCTTTAGCTGAAGGCTTCTCAGTTCCACTTGATTGAGCTTTTGTCGGAGTTTCAGACTCTTCTTGCTCAGTCGAACGCTTTCCCTTCACTTGGCTAGCGTTGTCACCGTCTACTCTGTCCATCAACTTTGAAATGCGAGAGTCTTGCTCTTCGACATGCTTGGAGAGTCCTTCGATGACCTTTGTCAGATTCGCAAGTTGTTCTTCTATAGTTGTTGCACTTGTCGTCATGGCGGGCGCAAAACTCGAAGAACTTGAACGAGGGGAGGACGAGGCCGAGTCGTCTTCTTCGCCTTCACTTTCGTAGCTGAGAATTCGAGCGTTCTTTCCATTGCTTTGGAGGGATCGAGCTTTCCCGGAAGACGTCTGTTCTTTCTTAGACATACTTCTTGTCACAACGACGAAGCTTTCGGCAACAAGTTTGGAGATGATAGCCTCGAGATCGACAATCTTGTTGTTGGCCATTTCGTGCTTCGAGTTTGTTGAGTAGGAGGAGATGAGAGGTAGAGATGGTCCCACTGGGCGTGCCAAAAATTTGTAATGTAATTTCCGTGTTAATTAAATAATTAAACGCGAGAAACAATCACAAATGAATTTTATTGATTTTGATTTGAGTTTGCGGGTACAATCTCTAATTTATTCCTCTGATTCTTCCTACAAGAATTTGATGGAATTCGGAAGGTTTGAAACGCCTTTGTTGATTTTGGAGCTTCAATCTTCCGTTCGATTTGATTTGCTTCTTTAAACGTTAATTGCGGGTCTTTAGACTTGTTCGCGAATTAAACGCCTTGATTTGATGAACGCCGAACAACACGCCGATGAACACCTTTGATGTTGATTTGAGTTTGATTTGAATTTGTTGAGGAGCAACGCCGAAATCTGGATTTGATGCTTTGATTGCGGATTGAACGCCTCGGTTTGTTGACTTTCTCGAAGAACGCCGAAGAACACGCTTGGAGCACCTTCGAATTTGATTTGAAGAAAACGCCGGATTCGCGGACTTGACGCCTTGTTGCGGATCAGACGCTTCAATTTGGTTGATTTCCACGAAGAACGCGAAGAACACGCTTGAATCTCGCTTCGATCTTTGAGGAGAGCAACGCCGAAACACCACTTCGATGCCTTGATGCCGGATCAAACACCGTTGATGCTGACTTCTACGAAGAACGCCGTTGAAGATGCCGAAGAACACCAAGGATGCTGAAGAACACTTGAGAGCTTCTTTCTCCTTGCTTTGTGGCTTGCTTCTTGCTTCTTCAAGTTGTGTCAGTTATGTTGTAGAATGCCTCTATTTATAGGCGTAGGGTGGAGCTTTGTGATAATTATCCCTTAATTAATTAATTCATTTATTAAAGGGATAATATCAAACTTATTTATTTATTTATTGCTTTAATATGAATTTATATTAAAGAAAATAAATAAATGACATATATCTTGACTTTGATTGGTCCACGTGTTGAGATATGCCACGTGTCATCACTTGATTGGTCATCACCATTTGAGCTGCAAGACTTGATTTGATTGGCCGGAACACCTCAACTTTGACAGGTGTCAATATTTGATTTGATGACAAAATAAATATTAAAATTATCAATTAAATCAACTATTTAAATATTTTATGGATTTTGATTTAGTATTTATCCAAAAAATATAAAAATAGCATGAATTAAATTTGATAATTAATATTTAATTTACACGTGTCACATTTTAATTCGACGAAAATTAATTCGTCTACACGTGGTT
Organism: Lantana camara; assembly: GCA_037501455.1. Lineage (NCBI taxonomy): Eukaryota > Viridiplantae > Streptophyta > Magnoliopsida > Lamiales > Verbenaceae > Lantana > Lantana camara. The sequence goes on along the minus strand of CM074857.1, from coordinate 90,514,460 downwards.
TCTATCATTAAATTTTTAAACGTTGGGGTCCTTCTTTGCGAAATATTATTATGATTTGTCTCGGTCATTAAGTTTTCAAACATTTGCGGATCCTCATTTGAAAAATATTATCACAAATTGTCTCAAGCTGCCCAACATGTCGTACGAGATTAAAATCATTCACACAGAGGATGATGCACGTGCAGAAATAATAAAGTCAATTTTAATTATTAAACTATGAATTTTATTTTCAACATTGTACATATTGGGAGGACTGAGGAGCATGATGCAAATTAGAATGTTTTGCGAAAATATATTTTACTAGTTGGATTGACAATGTACAGTTAAGTATATACTAGTAATTTTGACATACTACTTGTGTGGGTAATAAAAAAATATTATTTAAATATATTAAAATTAATTTTTATATTAATATATATTTTATAATATTTTAATTATTTATAAATTATAGTAAATAAATAGCATAAAAGACCAATATACCAAACTAATACTATTTTTAAGAAAAGATAAAAATTATATACAAACGAAAAGAAAAATATATATTTATAAATATCTCTTTGTGCAAGGATCAATTGTGTATCTTTTGTGTAACACAATTATTTGAAAATTTGAAATTGGTATATGGAAAGTATACAGTTTTCAATATTGGTATTTTAAAAGTGAAATATATAATAAAGCAATAATCCAATAAAGGTCAAAATTATTAGTAGAATTTGTCTGAGCCCGGGTTCGAACCGGGGACCTCTAGTGTGTGAGACTAGCGTGATAACCAACTACACCACCCAGACATATGTTCAAACACGTTATCGTAAGATCATCAACAGTTAAATCTGAAATCAAAATAAATTTCAATCGAAAAAATTCTTTAAATTTTGAATTTCTTTTTTAAATAGGGTAATATGGGATAAATCCCCTATTGGCTGCCCATACAAATTTCACATAATGTAGTACAAAAACGTTATAATGCAGTATTTATATTCTATTATGTAGTATAAATTTATGAATTTTGTGGTTCTGGGGACAAATAACCATATTCTAACTCTCAATTATGTTGTATGATTTTTACATAATGCAGTATTAAAACGTTCTAATACAGTATTTATATCTTATTATGTAATATAAATTCATGGGAGAGTTAAGTAAAAATATTTCAAACTGATAGAGAGTTATGAACGACTACCCTTTTTAAATACCTAAAAAGATATTATTAGGGTAGTTTCAAAACAAATATTCCTTTATCCTATAGGCAAATGTGGTGTCTTATTTCTTTTTCTTATTTATTTATTATATTGTTTTTTCGTCACAATAACGAGTTAGTTAATTCACGTGTTTAAACTCCTCTTTTCTTTCACCTTAATTTAATTTTTTTAAATAAAATTTTTAGTATTTATTTTATCTTTCTTTTTAATATTTTGTAATCTATATTTTATTATTATTTTTATTAATATGATATTATCACTTTTATTGATATAATTTAATAGTTATATGAAAAATAATTATAAAAAATATATTAATATGAAGAATTTAATTTTAATTAAATAATTTGATGGGGTCAAAATACGATCGCCCCACGTTAAGACACGTGGCGTCACCGAGTTGATGACATCTGTCTCCCCAAGGCTGCACCATCAGCACACGAGCGCTAAGCCAACGAGCGCAATCCTTCTTCTGGAGTTAAGGCCAACGAGCGCTGTCACTCCAACGAGCGTCCTACATATCAAACGATGGGCGCTCACACGCCAAAGGAGCCCTCTTCGAGCGTCACACTCCCTCAGAGTGGTTTCCCTTTCGGCTCATCACTTGAACTGGAGCCTTCATCCCCCTCAGCGGATGTCTTAGCCTCCAATACTCCAGGTTGTCACGAGCGCGCTCTCAAGCCCTCGTTACCAACCGCCCACATGGCTCTCTGACACAACGTACATGCCCGCGCACCTGCCACTGTTGCCAGCACTAACTTTTGGCCGCTTTTGCAGAAGATTCCTCCTAGGTTTCTCTCTCACAGCGCCACGTGTTAGGGCAACATTCGGCCAGGACCACTTGAGGCAAATGACCAAAGGGCCCTTGACCCTCAACTATAAATAATCCAAGTCGTCTTCTACACAAGTAAGCTTTCTTCACTTCTGCAACTGTGACTGAACTTACATTTCTTCATACACAAAACTGACTTGAGCGTCGGAGAGCCAAACTGGGTATCACCCCCAGTTCCCCCAGCTTGGCCTTCTGACTCTTCTTGTGCTTGTCCCAACAGGTTGAACCCCTTTCTCTTTTTCCGGCGAAGCTCCGGTGGTTTCCTCCACAAAATACAAATCGTAAAGTGATCGGATTCAGACCCATCCATTTCTGGACCCATCATTTTTGGCGCCGTCTGTGGGAAACCAGTCCTACATCTTCATCCTTTCCTTTTGTTGGTTGAAAAACAAGCACATCCTTACCTCCAACAGTCATGGTTGCAACGAGATCTGGAGCAGTGGGAGGGGGAGATAACACCTCCCCAGACGCGAATATCGTTCTTCCCTCCACCGCTACTGGTGGAGCCCCGCCACCTCCTTCCGTCGCTGGTGGTGGAGCACCTCCCGCCGCAGGAGTGACTCCACAGGCGGAATCCTCTGTACCACCACCTGCACCGCCGGCACCACAGGTTCCCACCACCGCGCCGCTTGCACAGAATTCCTGGGTCCATCCCCAGATGAACCTTGGAATGCAAGGTTACCTGATGCCTCCTCCTGGATACTCCCTTACTCCGGCGATGATGATGCCACCAGTCCAGCCATACCATGCCGGACAACTCCAGCTCCCAGTGGTGGTCCCCAGGGAGATTGAAGGAGTGGAGTTACCTCCACTGACCACCCAACAATTGAGGGCTTTATACGCCCAATGTGAGGTTCAGGCGGCTCAGGGGGCATGGGAAAGGTTCCATTCCATGTACTTTCCCTCTGGGCAGGCCACTCAGGTTGCGGCCCCTTTAGGCGGACAGCAAAACTTTCCCCTCAGAGAAGCCCAGGCTGTCCTGAGGGCACAACCACCACCACCACCAACGAGAGAAGTGCCCCAGCAGGAGGGCAACGAGCGCGTCTCCGTGGGCAGGAACAAAGAGCCCACGGAGCGAGTGAACGAAAATGAAGGAGACTCTCATGTCTCCAGGAGGGGCTCACGAGCCCACAAGGACAAGCAAGTGGAAGTAAATCCTGACGTCCTCGCGGCTGTGCAAGACCAGCTGCAGGGCCTCAAGGATATCGTGGGACAGCTCTCACGAGGGCGCTCAACTCAGATCTCCCATAGTCGGGATGAACGGGTTGACGCCAGGAGCACCCGCACCAAGGACCCTCCACCAAGGGTCCCCCGTCGCAAGGAGCCGGAGGAAAATTTCGGCACGTACGAATATCACCCACTGGCGAGAGGTTCACCCCTCGTCGAAGAAGTTCTGATGGCCCAAGCCGGCATGGCCAAAGTCCCCACATCCATCAACAGATACGACGGGACAACCGATCCAGCGGAGCACTTGGATCATTTTGTGCATCTCATGCACCTTTACGAGCATTCCAGCCATTACTGGGCGAAAGTGTTTGTCACTTCCTTGGTAGGGATGGCTCAAGAGTGGTATAAGCGCCTGCCACCGCGCTCGATACACTTGTATGAAGAACTGGCCGACGCCTTCCTCAACCACTTCAACTCTTTGAAGGCACCAGTCACCGCACCCACAGCCCTTTACAACGTGGTGCAGGGCAAGAGCGAATCACTGCGCTCGTTCTTCGCCCGCTTCAATAAGGAGATCTTGCAGGTGGAAAGGCCCTCGATGGATTTCTTGATCCCAGTGCTCTTCCAGGCTGTGGATCACAAACAATATGTGAGCAAAAAATTTGCTGATGCCATCGTGGAGAGAAGGCCTGGGACTCTCATGGGCCTAAGAGAAATAGCCGAGCCGTTCTTCGCGCTCGAAGATATGTATGGGACGAACGGTCCCCGACATCATAGCCCGGCCAGGAACGAGCGACCTCATCACGAGCGGGGGCGGGATGTGGCAGTCAAGAAAGAGCGCCCACAAGAGCGCAGAAGGTCGCCACCACCCCCTCGTAGATTCGAGCGCATTCCGCTCACCAGGCCAAATTCTGAAGTCTACAATCTCTCCGATAAGAAGCTCTTCAAAAGACCCATCAAAATGAGAGAGACAGACTCACTCAGGCGCTCGAACAAATACTGCGCCTTCCACAAGCAGAGAGGGCACGACACGGATGAGTGTCGCCAATTGGAGGCTGAAATCCAAAGGCTCGTCGCAGGGGGCCACTTGAAGGAATTTGTCCGAGTGCTCGAGCGCTACGATGAACAATGCAATGAGCGCTCTGGAAGAAGAAGGAGAAGCCCTTCCCGGTCAAAGAGCCCAAGGGGTAGGGGACCCCCTGAAAGCAGCAGCCGCCGAGGTAATAAAGGCAAAGCCCCTGAACAAGAAAACGAGCCCTTCGCAGTCATAAATATGATCGCAGGAGGCTCATCAGGAGGGGATTCAAACGCCTCCCGACGGAGGTTCGTCCGGAGCTACAACCAACGCCCATCAGTGCCCAAGCCTATCTACGCCATCCAGAGATCAAGCGCTCAAAGGTCAAGAGAAAATGATGTAATAGGCTTCGATGATAGGGATCTAGAACATATTGTAACGCCCCATGGGGAGGGTGTAACCTCAGATTGCCCCATGGTGGTTAGTTTAGATGTTCATAACCATGTTGTAAAGAGGGTATTGGTAGATAGTGGAAGCTCCGTTAATGTTTTGCCTTACTCTACATTCTTAAAAATGAAGGTTGATCTCCCGCTCGAGCCTCTTAAAACAACCCTCATTGGCTTTGGAGGCTCGGAAGTTGTCCCACGAGGGCAAATACGTCTGGCTACTTCGTTTGGCCGAGCCCCTCAACGCAAAACACTCCTGGTAACATACGCGGTGGTGGAGATAGACATTCCATATAACATCATAATTGGGCGCCCTGCCCTCGTTGATTTCAAAGCCATCATCTCCACATACCACCAGAAGATTAAGTTTCCTACTTCCGAGGGCGTCGGAGAAGTGCTCTGCAATGTACGAGAGGCTTGGGAATGTTACATGTTATCCCTCAGAAAGCCAAAGGCGGAGAAAACCTTCCAAGTCGGCTCCACCAAGAAGTCAGTAGATTTCCCCAATCTAGACGAGGACAGCCCGGCACGAAAGAGGGCAAAGTTGAATAAGAAGAAGAACAAGAAGAAGAGGGGAGACAACGGGGAGCATCCCCTCGAAAATGTCCCCCCAGGGGTCGTTGGTGGATCGTCCTCAGAAGGAGACGAGCCGGAAGAGAGTGAACCAGCATCTGGCGACCGTTTGACAGGAAAGAAGAGGGCGCTCGAACTTCCTCGCCCTGAAGTAAGGATCGAACCCTCGGAAAAGTTCCTTACCATTGAGCTGGAGCCTGGAAACAAGGATAAGACCACTCAGATAGGATCTAATCTCTCAGGGCCTTCTCAGATCATGATGATTGATTTTTTAAGGGAAAACAAGGATGTATTTGCGTGGAAAGCCTCTGATCTCACAGGAATTGACCCGAGCGTTATTGTCCATAGGCTTAATGTGGACCCCTCTTTCAAGCCCATCAAGCAGAAAAAGCGGGATGTGCATGGCTTTCGGAAAAGAGTCATTGAAGAGGAAGTTAATAAACTCCTAGAGGCTCAGTATATCGAGCCCATCCTGTACCCGGAGTGGTTGTGCAACGTCGTCTTGGTGCCCAAGAGCGCAAATAAGTGGCGCATGTGCAACGATTTCACGGATCTCAACAAAGCCTGCCCTAAAGATCCTTACCCGCTGCCCCGGATTGATCAGTTGGTGGATTCGACCGCCGGCTGCGAACTCATGAGCATGATGGACGCTTTCCAGGGATATTATCAGATCTTCATGGCCCTAGAAGATTGCCCCAAAACTTCGTTCGTTGTCCATCTAGGAGTATAGTGCTTCTTAGTCATGCCTTTCGGACTGAAGAACGCCGGAGCCACGTATCAGCGACTCGTTAACAAGATGTTTGAAAAAGAGATTGGTAAGTCCATGGAGGTTTACGTGGATGATATGATTGTCAAGAGCGAACGCCAGGATTCCCACTTGGGAGACCTCAAGCGCACTTTTTCAATCTTGCGCCAGTATGGGATGAAGTTGAACCCTTCAAAGTGCACCTTTGGAGTGCAAGGGGGAAAATTCCTAGGGTACATGGTCAGTCAGAGGGGAATTGAGGCCAATCCGGAAAAGATCAAGGCTATTTTGGAGATCCCTTCCCCTCGAAATTTGAGGGAAGTGCAGGTCCTGGTGGGAAAAATCATTTCGTTGAACAGGTTTATTTCGCGCTCGGCGGACAGGAACCTTCCCTTCTTCAAAATTTTGAGGAACGCTCGTAACTTTGCTTGGACAGAAGAATGCGAAAGGGCGTTGCAGGATATGAAGGCTTACTTGTCGAGCGCACCACTGCTGACTAAGCCCGTCGAAGGTGAGAGATTATTTATGTATCTTTCCGTTTCTCCCGAAGCCACAAGCGCTGTTCTGGTAGCCGTACGAGAGCGGAAACATTTGCCTGTCTATTATCTGAGCAAAACATTGCAAGGAGCTGAAAAGAAGTATTTGGAGATAGAAAAATTCGCGTTTGCACTTATCAACGCCTCAAGAAGGCTAAGGCCTTACTTTCAAGCGCACTCCATAACGGTCCTCACCGACCAACCCTTGAAGCAAGTGTTGTCCAAGCCGGACGTATCTGGTAGATTAATCAAATGGGCCATCGAATTGAGCCAGTTTGACCTATGCTTCGAGCCTAGGACGGCGATACAGGCTCAGGTTGTAGCTGATTTGTTGGTTGAACGCTTTGGTTTCGAGCCCACCGTTGCGGAAAATGAGGGGTTATGGGTACTGCACACAGATGGTTCCTCAACCTCACAAGGGGGAGGAGTAGGAGTGGCCCTCAGAAACCCCGATGGGGTTGAGCTGGACTTTGCAATTAAGCTGGATTTCCAAGTCACTAATAATGAAGCAGAGTATGAAGCCCTCGTGCAAGGATTGAATATTGCTTTTCAGAATGGGGCTTCCAGAATCACCGCTTATGTGGATTCACAGTTAATAGCAAGCCAGATTGAAGGAACTTATGAGGCTCGAGAAACCACCATGATACAGTACTTAACTAGAGCCAGAGAAATCATTGGGAAATTCAAGGAATTTCATCTACTTCAAGTGCCCAGAGGAGAAAACGAGCGTGCGGACGCTCTGTCAAAGTTTGCATCCGCTTTAGAGGGTACTTCTGAACGTTCTGTTACGTTCCTTAGAACTGAGGAACCTTTGATCAAGGAGAAGGCCGCCACCAAGATAATTGCCATGATTGATCCAAACGAGCCCTGCTGGCTTGATGACGTCATTATTTTCCTTAAGGACGGAATTCTTCCCACTAACAAGGTGGAAGCAAGGAAGGTCCGAAATAAAGCCCCTCGTTTCGCTTTGGATACCGAGGGGAGGTTGTTCAAAAAATCATTTCAAGGGCCCCCAATGAGATGCCTGAGGCCCTCACAAGCAAAGGAGACGCTCGAACACATACATAATGGAAGCTGTGGAAATCACTCTGGAGGGCGTATTTTGGCAAAGAAGGTTCTGAGAAGTGGGTTTTATTGGCCTACAGTTCTCCAGGATGCCATCGAATTTTCAAGGAAGTGCCCCAAATGCCAATTCCATTCGAATCTCCCTCAATTGCCAGCCGCACAAATGATCCCAATAGACGTCTCTTGGCCTTTTGACCAGTGGGGAATAGACATTGTGGGCCCCTTGCCCATGGCTGCGGGACAAAGGAAGTTTGTCATTTTAGCCGTCGACTACTTCACCAAGTGGGCCGAGGCTGAAGCTGTTGCGAAAATCACTTTCAAGGTTGTGAGGGACTTCATTTGGAAGAACATCATTTGCAGGTACGGTATACCGAGGGTGCTCATTTCTGACAACGGGTCCCAGTTCATAGCGGCAGACACACGAGAATGGTGTTCTGAGTTGGGTATAGAACAGCGATTTACCTCTGTAGGACATCCACAATCCAATGGGCAAGCAGAAGTTACCAATAGGATCATCTTGCAACATCTGAAAACCATGCTGGAAAGCAAGAAAGGTGAATGGGCTGAGGAGCTGCAAGGAGCGCTTTGGGCTTATGGCACCACCCCACGAGCGGCCATTGGAGAAACACCTTACGCGCTCGTTTATGGATCAGAAGCAATGATACCAGCGGAGATTGTAAATGAATCCGCTCGTGTCGGCTATTTCGAGCCTCAGCTCAACGATGGCAACAGGAGCTTGGAGTTGGACCTGCTGGATGAAAGGAGAGACCGAGCGTGGGCTAAGATCCACCACTATAAAGCCTCTGTGGCCCAACAGTACAACAAGCGTGTGAAGGAAAGAACTTTCCAGCTGGGAGATTTGGTCTTGAAGAAAGTGGAAGTATCCAAGCACGTGGGGAAATTGGACCCCAATTGGGAAGGCCCATTCAAAGTCGTACGACTCAGAGCTAACAACACTTACACCCTGGAGACAATTCAAGGTGAGCGCTTGCCTCGCCCTTGGAACGCATGTAACCTCCGGCGGTTTTATGTTTAAAAGCTCTTTACAAACCCTGATGTAACAACCCTCTTTGACGGGTTCAATGTACTTCCAATCACAAGTAAAAGGTAACATGATCTTTTTAATTTCTTTAATATTCCTGTTTCTTTGGTTGCTTGAATGAATAAGTCCCACGTCCCTCGTCTTTGCGAGCGTGGTTGGCAACTCATTCCAATATGTATGCTGTTATCTCGTATGGGTTACGCTGGCCAGCACTCTACTCCGAATGGGGGGACGCCCTCATAAGGATAGACTGGTTACGCTCACAACCAAGCAGGTGAGTTGGAAGAAGATTGTGAAGAAAATCCTAGTAGGCCTTGGCTGTTTCTTAAAACGCCTTGCGCTCGAAAACGGGATCTCCTACAAGAACGGATCCTAGTAGGCCTTGGCTGTTTCTTAAAACGCCTTGCGCTCGAAAACGGGATCTCCTACAAGAACGGATCCTAGTAGGCCTTGGCTGTTTCTTAAAACGCCTTGCGCTCGAAGATGGGATCTCCTACAAGAACGCATCCTAGTAGGCCTTGGTTGTTTATTAAAATGCCTTGCGCTCGAAAACGGGATCTACCACAGAAATAGTCCTAGTAGGCCTTGGTCGTTTCTTAAAATGCCTTGCGCTCGAAAAGGGGATTTCCTGCAGAACCAAGAAAACGACAAGAGCCAGAGCGCTCGAACGATGACCTCAGAATCAAATAGGAATTGCACAAGTCTTGAACGAGGGCAACCACTCAGTAAGACCCTCGTAAATACTCAAGACCTAGCAAAATCCCCCCAAGGGCGGAAAGAATGTCGCAAGTCTTGAACGAGGGCAACCACTCAGTAAGACCCTCGCACACACTCAAGGCTTAGCCAAATTCTCCCAAAGCAAAAGTTTATACAAGTCTTGAGCGTAGGGGCAATCTCACAGTAAGACCCTCACGATCGCTCAAGACTTAGACAGATTTTCAAGATAAATTTACAAAAGGCAGAAATTTATACAAGTCTTGAGCGTAGGGGCAATCTCACAGTAAGACCTTCACGATCGCTCAAGACTTAGACAAATTTACAAAGGCAGAAATTTATACAAGTCTTGAGCCGGGGGGCAATCACACTATAAGACCCTCACGACCGCTCAAGACTTAGACAAATTTTCAAGAGCAAAAATAAAATTTATACAAGTCTTGAGCGTAGGGGCAATCTCACAATAAGACCCCCACGATCGCTCAAGACTTAGACAAATTTTCATTGCATCAAAGGAATAAAACATTCACAGGAGTATGCTACACAGTCTTATTATATAAAGAAACTGAACAACAAAGTCATCAAAAAAGAGATATTCATTCATGGCAAGGGAAAATATTACAAGGAAGGGGGCTCAAAGGCCCATAAATATTGTCACAAAAGAAGAAAATGACAGAAAAGCAGAAAAACAGGCAAAAACAGGAGGAATTGATAAAGGGAAAGCTTCAAGCAGATGGAGCGATGTCCTCATCAACAATCACCAGGATTGGGCCCTGAACTGGGCCATGGACTGGGCCCTCAGGCTCTTGTTGATGGGCTTGCAGGTCGTTGGGCTCAGGATCATTTGGAGCGGGAGCGTTGGCATCTTCAGCAATTGGGATCGGGGCCTCCTCCAAGATAGGTGCTTGGGGCTCATCCACAGGATCGTCGTTTGGAACGGATGAGGCGGCATTACCCGCCGGATGAGCGTCCATATACTCATCCTGAAGGAGTTTGACCAGGAACTCATATTCTTGCTCTGCAATGGAATCAGCAGGGTTGTCGCCCTCGTCATCTTCCTCCTCGCAGCGCTCATTGAACATGAGCCCCGTGCCCTCGGCCTCCTTCATGGCAGGGTTGGTGAGCCCTTTGTGTATGCCCTGCTCGATGGCCAGATTGAAAGCCTTCTGAGCCTCCTCCAAGCAATGCAGGGAAGCAGCAAAATTGAAGGCTTTGGAGTGGCAGAATTTGATCAACGCCTCCTTGTTTGCACGCTCTAAGCTTCGAGGCCATTCGTTGACAGTATCGTTGAATTTGCGCTCGGCCTCAAGCGCCCTTGCTTTCCAGCTTTCCCTGTCCGCCTCGGCCTTTTTGCACCGCTCGTTGGCCTGGGCCAGCTCGTTGCCCAAACGAATACGAGCGCCGTCAACCGCTAAAAAGTCTTCCTTGAGCTTTCCCAGCTCTTCCTCAGTTGTTTCGAACAAGCCCTTGAGGGACTCGTACTTGGCGATTTCCGCATCAAGCTCCGCCTGGATTTGAGCCGGATCATTCGAGCGGGCCATCTTCTTGTATTTGGCCTTGCGCTCGGCGTAAGTTGAGGCTCGCATTTGCACGTTTTTGAGCCGGGGAAGAACTTGCTGCGCGAACGAGGGGAAAAGTGTTGAGCAAAAAAAAAAAAAAAAAAAAAAAAAAAAAAAAAAATGGTGGCTTACAGAAGAGAAAGAGTGCAAGGAATGATTACTTACGGAAATCAGAGCGTGGGCCGCGTCGAGGGTCACTTGCTCCACAGACTCGCTGTAGAGGTAACGATGGTCGGCCGAGAATTGGGATCTGCTGAACAGATCCTCGGTGATAGTTTGTGCGACCGAGCCGGGCCTCAGCAAAACTGGCCCACCGTCTGGGGCGCCTGTAAAGCCCCTGTCCCCTCGTCGGGGGAACTCCCATGCATGTTCCTCCTCTGAGGAGGAAGTATCTCCTTGGCCCCTGGGGCCCTCAACCACTTGCTTCCCCTTGCCCTGGATTGCCACGGAATCGGGCATCCTCTTCCTCTTGCGGGAAGGCCTGCTTGCGCTCGCGCTCGGGTGAGCCTCAGTTATTGCCAGAGTGGTCACTGGCCTCGTCTGTTCTGCGGGGATGGGGGGTTGAGCATCACCCGCTCTTTCTGAAGAGGACTGCCCCCTGGTCTCTCTGGGGACCAGTCTACGCTCCCCTCGGCCACGGGGTGGCGGAACCTCACTACGATTGGCGCTCGAACTGGCGCCCTGATTGCCACTACGAGCGTCCCTGTTGCGAGGACGGTGTTGCTCACGCTGCTGTTCCCCTTGTTGGGATTGGTTTCTGTTGGCGTGGGCGAAACGAGCCGCTTGTCTAATTCCTCCGGCCATTCCTATAATAGCAGCTCCTGCAAAAAGGGAAATACAAGGGTTATAAATCTGGGGACCAGAATTGTTAAGTGCAAGTTACAAGTACAAAGAAGCAGTTAGTTTTTATTCCTATCTAAAGTTAGTGCCCTAAAGATCTAACCGTCTCTCTCTATGTCACGAGCCGGAGGGTTGTCAAGGAAGTAAGGGTCATTGGAAAGACCACACAAGAACATGAGTTCTGCATCATCTATCCAGTCCTTCGCTTGTATAAGGTGACCCTCGTCCCTTAGGGTTGTTGCCAAGTTTTTCGCCCAATCTCTGGGGAGTGAGGGTGGCAAACGGCTCTTTGAATACGAGCCCCATTCCGTGATCACCCCAAAGCCCTCTCCTGCTGGGGCCTTGACAAAGATGAACTTCTCCTTCCAGTCAATGCCATAAGTGGTCGAGGGCGAGTTGATCAGCTTCATATGGGCCTTCGCTTGGACATAGTAAAAACCGGCCTCGGGGGATGAGCGGGATGAGCTGACCACTTGGAAAAGGGCGTTGAAATTCCGCAAATAGGGCTCGTAACCCATACTCCTCATCAAGATAATGAAGCACGTCAAGAGGGCCAAGCCATTGGGCACTATTTGGGATGGACACAAGCCCAGGTCATTCAGCAAATGGGCCATTGAGACTGAGATGGGGAACCTCAGGCCTCCCGAGCGCACGGAATCCACGTACACCGCCATCTCCCCAGGAGGCGGGTTATTCGCACGCTCGTGGCTTTGTGGGATTCTCCAAGTATACCGCTCGTCCCAGTAGATGGGTGCCATCATTGTTTTCACATCTCCCACGGTGACGGTACTGGGAGTCTCGTCAGGCGTGCGCTCGGTGGCCTGATAGCCTGACCCTTCACCCTCATTGGGCCCTTTGGATTTTTGGGATTTCTTTCCTTTCCCCTTATCACGGGCTCTGTCTGAAGGCCCGGATATGGCTTCCGCCACTGGAAGCGGGTTTGCGACGGCCACGGTCACGGTGTGGCGGTGGGGATGTGTGGCACTTTGGGTTATGGGGAGAACAGACCCTTGTCGTTCTGCCTCCATAACCAGATCCATCTCCTCAAAAAGAGGATCCGTTCCGCCAGGGTTTCTGTCCTCTGTAGCCATCACCGCCTCCCCCAACTCTTCATTTCTGGGGGAATTGTGGGAAGAAGAACTCTCAGTGGCCATCTCTTGGATTTCACGGGCAAATTCCTCAATGTGTTGGTCGGCCATGGCGGAAACTGGGATTTGGAAGTTTTTCTTGGAAGGGGATTAAGGTTCAGAAAGGCGAAAATCTAAGGATTACGAAATTCTAAAGTCCAAATCTACGGTCAGCAAGGTTAGAAAACTACACTGGAAATTTACCTTGAAAGTTTCTGAAGAAAACTGGAGAAGAGGTTGAAGATGCTCTAAGAACTGAAATGCGAGAGAATTTTCTTTGCAAAGGATGCTTGAGAGTTTTGAATGCGTAAAGAGTATGGAGATTTCAGAATCCCGTATTTATAGGGATGGAAGTTGGTACCGTTTTAGGCAATAAATTCAAAATGGTAATCATTTCCCGCCTAGGAAACCGTCCACTTTATGGAATCGGCGCATGCTTCCCAATGCTCACGCGCCCCACGCGCACCCGCATTTAATGCTCTGACGTTTCAAGGGCTTCATAATAGTACCAACATTTAATGCGGAAGTGATACGAACGGTCAATTGAAAAGACCGCATTAATGGCGCATTCAGAGGAAAAATTGCTCAACACGCTAAGTCCCATACGAGCGTTGTATGCGGAAGATTGAACGTGTCAAAATTCTACAGTCCTTATCACTAAGGACTACAGAATTGGGGGGCAAAATGATGGGGTCAAAATACGATCGCCCCACGTTAAGACACGTGGCGTCACCGAGTTGATGACATCTGTCTCCCCAAGGCTGCACCATCAGCACACGAGCGCTAAGCCAACGAGCGCAATCCTTCTTCTGGAGTTAAGGCCAACGAGCGCTGTCACTCCAACGAGCGTCCTACATATCAAACGATGGGCGCTCACACGCCAAAGGAGCCCTCTTCGAGCGTCACACTCCCTCAGAGTGGTTTCCCTTTCGGCTCATCACTTGAACTGGAGCCTTCATCCCCCTCAGCGGATGTCTTAGCCTCCAATACTCCAGGTTGTCACGAGCGCGCTCTCAAGCCCTCGTTACCAACCGCCCACATGGCTCTCTGACACAACGTACATGCCCGCGCACCTGCCACTGTTGCCAGCACTAACTTTTGGCCGCTTTTGCAGAAGATTCCTCCTAGGTTTCTCTCTCACAGCGCCACGTGTTAGGGCAACATTCGGCCAGGACCACTTGAGGCAAATCACCAAAGGGCCCTTGACCCTCAACTATAAATAATCCAAGTCGTCTTCTACACAAGTAAGCTTTCTTCACTTCTGCAACTGTGACTGAACTTACATTTCTTCATACACAAAACTGACTTGAGCGTCGGAGAGCCAAACTGGGTATCACCCCCAGTTCCCCCAGCTTGGCCTTCTGACTCTTCTTGTGCTTGTCCCAACAGGTTGAACCCCTTTCTCTTTTTCCGGCGAAGCTCCGGTGGTTTCCTCCACAAAATACAAATCGTAAAGTGATCGGATTCAGACCCATCCATTTCTGGACCCATCATAATTATTATTATTTCCTTTTACATGCGAGTGTACAAAAAATTATTAGGCTATACTATTATATGTATTTATATTATTATATTAAGCAAGACCATTACTACAACGTGCCAGTTAATTCACGCTTCGAAAAAGACGCTAACTCCATTTTTCTCTCACCTTATTTTAATTCTTTTTTATATTATTTTTATCATTTTTTCTCATATTTTATAATCTATATTTTAATTATTATTTTATTAATATAATATTGTCATATTTATTTATTGTAATTTAATAGTTATATTAAAAATAATTATAAAATATATATTAATATGAAGAATTTAATTTTAATAAATTTAAATAATAATTATTATTATTTCGGTGCACACGCATCAAATGTGCAGAAAATTACTAGTTTATATTAAATGAGAAAGTCAAGTCTCTTAGACTCTCCATTTCTTTTTAATCTTTTATATTTTTGATTTTGTAAAAAGAAATTCATCCCACTATAGTCAACAGGGGTTGGTCAAGTGATTTGAGTGTTGATTCTCGAAGGCAATGACCCGGGTTCAAATCCCTCTAGCCACTTGGGGGGTGTGTATTTAAAAAAAAAAAAAAAAAAAAAAAAAATTCATCCCACCTATAACACTCTAATGATCTCAAACTGTTTTCTTGAACTCTCCAATTTTTTACGGACATATACTAATATAATTAATATATTAGTATGGCCAAAGTTATGACAGATGTAATTATTGAAGAAAAATTGATGTCAAAACAAATATTAATTCTAATAAATGGTGTGCATTTATTGTTTATTTATAAATTAATACAATATTTATGTATCATACATGATATGTGCTAGTATTATGGTTTTTTTTTTTTTTTTTTTTTTTCTTGGTGAATATGCTAGTATTATGTAAGTATGAGTCTTAACCATAAACATTATATTTTCATATTTAATTACTGAATTTAAGAAAAGAAATTACACTTCTAAATTAATTTTGGAGAAACGTATTGGCACACTAACTTATATAATTTATTATGTTTTTTGATACTTGCCGCCATTGAGGGCGTGTATGGAGCCAAATGGAGGTGGGGGTGGCCCTAGGCCCTTTAAAATTTGAAACTTTTTTATTTTTATATATATTGTTAGAAAAAATTATATTCGTCACTCCTAATTATATATTTTGTTCTTTTTCTTTTTGATTATTTAATTTTCACCCCAAACTTAAATTTTGATTTCATTCTTTAATAAATATTGAGCATGACACTTCCATCTGAACAGATTATGTGCTTAAATTACATCCTTCCAACTATTTATTCGGATCGAGATGTGGGGCGTCAAGGTTGGAAATTCAATTTTTGCTCCAAGAAATATTAAACATTAATCACGAAATATTAAATTAAATTACATTGGGCCCAAATCCTCAAACTCAGTGCTCGAACTAAGTTGTGAGTTCTTTCTTTTTATATACCTGTTCTTACATCTCACTGTTAGATATTGACTTTTATGCGACAGAAACCAATTCTTCGTACATTACACGGTATTGCCGAGAGGAACTTCTTCTTTTTCTCTTTTAATTAGTAATTGGGCACATGCGTGAAAAAAAAAATACTATTATTTAAATATAAACTATAATTACATAAACTCCAACGAAATATAGAGAAATATAATTTAAAATTTTTATATTAATGTATATATTTTTTATAATTATTTTTAATATAATTAAATAAATTATAGTAAATAAATTTGATAATGTTATATTAGTCAAAATAATATTAAAATAGAAATTAACGCCTACCCAAGCGGGAATCAAACTTGGGATATTATTCTAAAGAATGAACCTATTAATCTCTTGGACCAACCCCTATTGCTTAAGAGAAAAGAGAAGTTAAAGAAAATATTATTGGAGTGATATTAAAAATAAAAAATAAAAAAAATTTATTAAAAGAAATTATTGAAAGTAATGCAAGATAAAAAGAGAGTTAAGGATGAAGAATAATAAATAAATAAAAAGAAACAGAAAAAATTTAGGGGCAATTAATAAAGAAGATCAAATATCTTCGAAACTTATCTTAAATCCCCTAATTTGAAAAGTGTATGTTTTAGATTACCAATACACAATTTATTTTCCCTAAAACCCCCAAATACCCCAAAAAGTCTGTTTTGCCCTTATGTTTATCTTTCAATCACACCATTTATGCTTCATCCACTTCCCCATTTCCGATTCTCTCTTCTGCTCTTCTCCGCCTCTGCCTTCGCCAATTGTTCTTCTTGCTCTTTCTGTTGACTGGTTTGATTTGAAATCTGCAGAGATTATCGCTAGTTTGATACGAAATTTGAAAAACCCATTCTTTGAAGATGGATTCTGTCGGTGAGGTCTATGGATCAATATTGTCCAGTGTTTATTTTGAAGGCGATGTTCATGTCTTTCAAATTCAGGAGGCCGATACTCTCGAAAACCTTTGTTCAGAGATTCAACATCACTAGTCCGACTTCGGCTTTCTTTCCTATGTGGTGCAGTACTAGGCTACCATAGGGAAGATGAATCCTGGATTAGTTTGAAGAAAGATAAACATATTGGGAGTATGGTGTCAGTGCATCGGTTAGCGAAACAACACATTACGAATTTGAGAGCGATTCAGCCCCCTTTAAGTTCATCTCAGAGAAGGTAGTATCGTTTTATGCCTCTTGTTTTTTATTATGTTTGTTATTTGTTTGTAATTCTTATTCGTTTAGTTTGTTTTCGAGGGAATGACATCGACCAGTCAAGCCCTAGTCGTTCACTCTACCAACAACAATGAATCATGGAGTCGTTGCATCCCTGACATTAGCCAAGTCTTTAGGGATGCTAGTGACTGTAGGGTTCATTTGCAAAACTACCATATTATCGTGAATCAAATATTTAAATACTTGAAAAATGATAGTGATAAGATTATAGGCTCGTGCCCGGATGAAAACTGTAAATGGAGGTTATATGCTTCTTACCGTAGAAGAGATGGTGAATTTGCCATAAGGAAGTTAAACACTGAACATATTTGTGGTTTGGAAACTGTTACAAATAAAAGGTCACATCCTAATGCTAATTCAAATTGGGTTGCGCGAGTAATGAAGGGTCATATCATTGTAAATCCTAAATACAAATCGAAAGATATAATTTCTTATAACCGGAACGAGCACAAGGTGGAAATTTCTTACCACACTGCATGGATGGGTAAGAAAATAGCATTGCACGAAATCCACGATTCTGATATTGGATCTTCTATCAACTCCATTGGTATTGAATGCTGTAAAACTCTGAAATCCCGGTAGGTTCTATGAATTGGAGACAAAACAACCGGATAATAGGTTTTACTAACTGTTTATGTCTATGCATGCCTTTTTGTTAGGTTACCTTAAAGGATGTAGGAAAATAGTTTTCCTTGTCGGAACATATATTAAGAGCAAATTCAAAGGCCACTTGTTTTGTGCGACAACCAAGGACGGAAACAATCAGTTGTTTACAATAGCATATGTTGTCGTTGATTCAGAGAATGATGTCAATTGGGAATGGTTTTGCAAGAAATTAAAATATGCACTTGAGAGTATCCTGGCCTTGTTATGCTTGTGCCAAGGGTATTTCTAGGCTCCTAACATGCCTTCTGCCTAAAACATTTGGTGGATAACTTCAGGACTCAAGTAGTGTAATAGCATGTTAATGTTTTACTGATTTGTGCAATAAGTTGATAACTTTTCCATTTCAATTTGATCGTTTTTGTTTATTAATAGACTGGCCGTTGCCTGACATTATTGCTGGTCCTCAGAAAGCATTATCTCAAACTGAACAAGAAACACTGGACAAATATTTTCAATGCAGCAGCATATGGTCCCACTAGGGCCGAGTACTCCTTGCACATCAACAAAATTTTGAAAGTAATACCTAAAGCAGCAGATTTCATAAATAACTCATGTCCTGAAAACTGGGCCAATTTATTATTTACGGGTAATCGATATGGTATTATCAACAACAACATTACCGAGTCTTGGAACAGTTGGGTGAAGGATGCGAGGTTGGGCTCCTAATTATACCCTTGGTTGGCCGTATATGCTGTGACACCCCGACTTTCAGACTGTACAGGTATGACGTATGTGACCGATTTATATTATTTAAATTCATATTCTTTACTCTTTTAATTCTTATTTTAAATATTTCTTATGAATTCGATCGATCCTTATTTGAGTATGTACGTATTTGTATGGATTGATTCGGTTATGCTCGTTGAACGTTTTGAATTTAATCGTTGAGCTTTTGAATTATTTGTTTCGTTTGGAAACCTAAAGGAGGCTAAAGCGTTTTAGCGCACCTTGGGTTCCAATGTGTGTAATTTGAGCTCGGGAATTCGGATTCGAATTCCGTCACCACCGTTGAACTCGTTTTGATGATTCGGGTTCGATGGACTAAGCCTCATAACCTTTTAAGTTCATTTGGTAATCCGAAATCCGACCGGAAACTTACTTCGCTCTCATATGACTACCTTCCACCTAATTGCATATTAGTCCCTCAATTCTTGACATATTACCCTTAAACTTGGCCCCACTTTATACCATAATTCAGCATATCTATCCCTCTCCCTCTCATTACCGATACAAGCAAGGAAAAAAGAGCGAAAGTGCAGCAAAACCCTTCAACCCGTCACTATTCACCCTTGGGAGTAATTGAGCTCTAAACTCCATTTCCTTCCAACTTCTTCAAGGGGTAAGTTAGTATTTGATATGTACATGAGTATGTGGTCATTTTGAGCTATTAAATCCATGCTTTGAGCTATGTTTGGTGAATATATGGAGCTTAACATGATATTGAGGGTTTGATGATCCTTCTTGTTTCTTGGACTTAAGCTTTGGTTTGAAGCTATATATGTGATCTCTTATGACCCTAATATGCATATTTGATCTTGCTTTTGAATATGGATGAGTGGGGTGAGAGTTGCCATTAATGGAATTCAAAATCTTGTATGAGAATTCTTGATATATTTGATGATTCTTGAGCTTTTATGATAGTTGGATGATTACATGTTGATTATGAAGTGATTTGCCATGATTTGCATGAGTTTTGAGGCTTGGATTGGTTGCATGTTGTTGCTGCGTGCTTGCCCTGCTCCCTCCCCTGTTTTTCCCGCAGAGATACTGTTGCTGCTGGTTATTTTTTTTCGAAGACGAAGGGCCAACACGGCCGTGTCAGCTTTGTGCATGTTTTGGACACGGCCGTGTCAGCCTCTCGACTTAGGGCAAATTATTTTTTATAAAATCGGACACGGCCGTGTCCATTTTGAACTAAAACTCAACACGGCCGTGTCAGCCCCTCGAATTAAATTTCTGAATTTATTTTCCTCGGACACGGTCGTGTCCATTTTGAACTAAAACTCAACACGGCCGTGTCATTTGAAAATATGGTGGCGCCAATTGCTCGTTTTTTTCGCTTCGTTGTTTTTCTTTGGGTTTTCTCTCTTCGTTTATGACGTGATGGCAATGTTAGAATATTATATTACGTGTTGTATGCTTTGTTTTGAATTTATGACCTTATTTTCTAGGAATTACGTGAATAAGACTTGGTAGGATTTATTTGACGTGTTATGCATTACACTTGCATTCTTTGCATTCATAAACATTGCCGAGCGTCTATTTGGTTCATATTGGAGTCTAAGTCTCGGGTCTTGCTTTCTTTTGTGTTTCAGAGCCACTTCCGGTTGCACAAGAGCCCGAAGCTTAGGTGGTCGGTTGCCAGTTGATTCTGCCCTTTTGTCTCTTTTGCTAAGGTGAGGTTAGGAATTATTAGCTAAAATACCCTATGGCCTATAATATGATGAATTTTCCCTTGAATGCGGATATGGTATATATATTTAGATACAAGTGCTTAAATTATGTTTATGATCTTATGGAATAACTTTGGTCTTTTGGAAACGATATATATACGAGTATATATAAGCTTGAATTTTGAATTCCTTTTTTAGTATGTTTTGTTCTGCTGAGCGAGTGTGCCCTGAAAGATGGGATTCGGTTTGATTTGGTTTGTAGGCCCTAGAAACGTGGGTAAGGACAGCCCGGGGCGACCACGGGGTCGCCGGGTTTACCCCTGTACACGTTCTCATTTGAGATATTCACGTGCGACCTTGGGAGGTTGGGAAGGCGTGGTATCTTGAGCCTTCGGTGGATAACCGGAGAAGGCATATCGTGGGATAGCTACCCCGTATGTTTTTGGTATTGTAGGTGCTAGGGTTTGATTCCCGACACACCATGGATGTAAGGGTGGTTTTGTGATTTGATATTTATGATCAGAGGAGTAAGGGATAGTCCGTTCTCGCCGGGCTTTTAGTTATGTTCTGATTGATGGATTATGAATCGAGATAGATGCTTTTCTTACTATATGTTAATTTCGGAAAATGGGTTTTGGTGTGCAAAACTCTAGCCTCGATTCATGATTATCGCTTTTGATTTGTGCTATGCTCTCTATGTATGTATAGTGTGGGTGTGTTAAGCCCCTCACTCAGTCGAGTTGTGAGACTGACCCTCTCCTTTCCCTTTCAGGTTACCGAGCTAGGCGGGGAAGTGCGTCGAGTCGAGTCGTACTTAGCCGTTTAGGTCGAGTAGTATTGCATATCTTTTGTTTTAGCATCTTGTTTGAATTATAACCTTGTCACTTGAATTATTGTAGTTATTTTGGGCTGATAAGCCATGGTATATATATATATTATTACTTTTGCATGAGCTCGTTTGGATCCTGTTTATTGCTTCCGCACTTATGATTGTTTGGTTGCGCGCTCTGGTGTTGTTTAGCCCCGCTTAGCCTAGCGTGTGTGTGTAGGTCACCGTTCGCTTAGACTTGGGCTCATGTATGGAAATCCATTTCATATGTGGGTTCGGGTTTAGGTGCGGGGGATGTGGTGGCCCACCGCTCTGGGCGTCACATCCTGAAAGTGGTATCAGAGCTCTTGGTTGCAAAACCGGAGCTCTAGAGTCGAGTTGGGTGAGTTTAGGTCGTTCGGCTTAGGACAACGTGGCTATATGCATTTATGTGAATATTTGTTTACATTCTCGTTAATAGTGTACATGAACATGTGCTAACCCTCACGCATATGAATTGGAATCCCTTGTTTTGTAGAAATATGCCTCCTCGAAGACACCACCGCCGAGATAGATCTCCGGAACATCGTCACCACCGAGATCATTCTCCACACCCGGAGAATAACAATCCACCACCTCCACCTCAAATGGATCCCGGAAATTTTATGGAAAGATTGGCCGTATTTTTGGAGCAAAGGGCTCAGGACAGGAATAATGCACCTCCAGCTGGGAATCATGGAGGGAATGCTATCACTGCTCTACTTTGGGAATTTAAGAATCAGAATCCACCGGTTTTCATTGGTGGGAATGATGTGCAGGCAGAGGAGTGGCTAATCTAGACAAATCGGGTATGGCGCTTCATCCCTTGTGACCCGATGGACAAGCTACAGTGCACTCTTAGCATGATACAGGGACAGGCCTACAGTTGGTGGACTAGTACTCAGATTAAGTTGGAAGCTTCCGGGGAAGAGATTACATGGGATATCTTTGAACAGGAATTCAAGAACAAATATATCCCTAAGGCTACGAGAAACCGAAGGTTGAGGGAATTTATGGATTTGAAACAAGGAAGTATGTCTGTTACCGATTATATCAACGAGTTTGAGAGACTCTCCCGCTATGCCCCTAATATCGCCATTGATGATGAAGCGAAGGCCTCTCAGTTTCTTCAAGGATTAAGGGAGGATATGAAAGATGCTTTGGAAGCAGCCAATACGAGCACGTGGGCGAAGGTAGTTGATAAGGCGCTCAGGGTTGAGGAGAGAGTGGTTTTGAGGAGGAGAACTTCACATTCAGGGCAAGGGTCCAGCTCAGGGACTATGAATAAATTTGGAAAGAGGCCAGCCTTTCAAACTTTTCAACAGGCTAAGACTCAGAACAAATCATTCAGACCAGTGGGACCAGCTCAAGCCAAGCAACCATTAGCACTTCCGGCACCACCTAAAGTGCAATGTACTTATTGCAAAGGTTCTCACCACGTGGATAATTGCTTCAGCTGTTTCATTTGTTGAGCACCGGATCATATGGTGAATACGTGCCCGAAGAAGAAAGACAATCCGAGGCCTACAATTCCGGCTAGGGCATATGCGCTGGGAGCTGAGGAGGAGCAAGCTGTAGATGTCGACCCAAACGCGGTGATTGAAGGTACTATAAGCATCCATGGCACTACATTACATGCATTATTCGATCCCGGGGCTACTCATTCATTTATTTCCCAGGATATTGCTGCTTCTATGTGCTTGCCTGTTTCCTTGTGTGCGCATGACTACGTGGTTAGTTCCCCTCTTGGTGGTAGTTTAGTATCTTGCAGGGTTTTTCGGGGTTGTCCAATTAGCTTTGAAGGCCGAGTCTTTCTGGCAGATTTGATTGAGATGCCTATGCAGAGGTATGATGTGATTTTGGGGATGGATTGGTTGTATGAGTATGGGGCTCAGATGGATTGTCGGGAGAAGAAAGTTTCCTTTGGTTCAGTGTTGTTTAAGGGCGAGAAGGTTAAGTCAAGCCCGTTTATTTCTTTCATAGAGGCTAGTAAACTGGTCCGGGACGAAGCAACAGGTTTTGTGGCCTATCTTTTGAATAGACCGAAGGATCAGGCCAAACTTGAAGAGACGGAGGTCGTGCGAGAGTATATCGATGTTTTCCCTGAGACTTTGGGTTCTCTACCTCCAGATAGGGACATCGAGTTCGTAATTGACCTTTATCCCGGAGCAGAGCCTTTCTCGAAGACTCCCTACAGAATGGCTCCTGCAGAGTTAAAGGAGTTGAAGTCGCAGCTTGATGAACTGTTAGCGTGTGGGTATATCCGTCCGAGCACTTCTCCGTGGGGTGCTCCAGTGCTATTTGTAAAGAAGAAAGATGGCACGTTACGGATGTATATAGACTATCGTGAGCTGAATCGGATGACTGTGAAGAATAAGTATCCGTTGCCTCACATCGAGGAGTTATTTAATATTTTGCAAGGGTCTAAGGTTTATTCTAAGTTGGATTTGAGGCAAGGCTACTACCAACTACGGATTAGGGAGGAGGATATACCTAAGACTGGATTCAACACTCGTTATGGTCATTTTGAGTTCGTTGTGATGCCTTTCGGGTTAACTAATGCTCCAGCCGTGTTCATGGATATGATGCACCGAGTGTTCAGGCAGTTCCTCGACAAGTTTGTGGTAATTTTTATAGATGACATTCTGGTGTACTCTAAGTCGGTTGAAGAGCACGCTCAGCATCTTCGGATTGTTTTGGAAACCCTAAGGGAGCATAAGTTATATGCCAAGTTCAGCAAATGCGAGTTCTGGATAGATCGGGTTATATTTCTGGGACACATTATTTCGGGTAATGGAATTGAAGTGGATCCATCAAAGATTGAATCCGTGCTTCGTTGGGAGAGACCGAGGAATGTATCAGAAATTCGAAGTTTTCTTGGGTTGGCCGGCTATTACAGAAGGTTTGTTAAGGATTTTTCTAAGATTGCGGGTCCGTTGACTCAGTTGACTAAGAAAGAAGTGAAATTTGAGTGGGATGACAAGTGTGAAGCAAGTTTTCAGACTTTGAAAGTGAAATTGACTTCAGCACCAGTTCTTACCCTACCCGAGGGCACTGAGGGTTATGCAGTTTATACAGATGCTTCTAAGGAAGGTCTGGGTTGTGTTTTAATGCAGCATGGTAGAGTGGTAGCTTATGCTTCGAGGAAATTGAAGGAGCATGAGAAGAATTACCCTACCCATGATTTGGAATTAGCTGCCGTTGTGTTCGCATTGATGAAGTGGCGACACTATCTTTACGGTACCACGTTCGAGGTGTTTACGGATCATCAAAGCCTCAAGTATCTCTTTTCTCAGAAAGATCTGAATGTCAGGCAGAGGCGTTGGATGGAACTACTAGAGGATTATGATTGCAAGAATCAGTATTATCCGGGTAAAGCGAACGTGGTAGCCGATACCTTGAGTAGAAAGGTAAGTGTGGCTAATTTGGAAGCAGGTTCTTCTAGTTCGGGTTCGGAGATTTTGGTTTCGGGAACTTGGTTGGCTAATCTTACCGTAATACCAGATTTGAAACAGCAGTTATTAGAAGCTCATGACGATTCTATGATGATGAACCCTGAAGGATCTTCTATTTTTGAAGTAAACTACTGTAGTTTAGTATTTATGTTTTATGTTCTTCGTAGCTGGTTGTAATTTACGAATATTTGTTTTGGTGTACTTTTAGTATGGTTTGTGTATATGTATGTGTTTTGGGAATTTTTAACCAATTATAATGCCACTTTGTTAAGCAAGGAATTAAAAAATGTCGAATTAAACGTAGAGTTTGTAAAGTGATGAATTAAAAATGTGGATCTAAAAGTAGAGTTTCTGGAGTAAATAGTTAAAAATGCAAAACTAAACGTAGAGTTAGTAGAGTGGTGAATTAAAAATGTGGCTCATTTGGTAGAGTGATAAATTAAAAATGTGGATCTAAACGTAGAGTTTATGGAGTGAAGAGTTAAAAATGCGGAACTAAACATAGAGTTTGTAGAGTGATGAATTAAGAATATGGATCTAAAAGTAGAGTGAAGAGTTAAAATGTGGAACTAAAGGTAGAGTTTGTAGAGTGATGAATTAAAAATGTGAATCTAAGAGTAGAGTTTCTGGAGCGAAGAGTTAAAAATGCGAAACTAAACGTAGATGATGAGGCCAAATCATGCTCAGATCAGCACCGCACACGTGTCGCGATCTGAGAGGCCCAAAGCTTTAACACTCGCGGTAATGGGCCCGCGGAATTGACCCGGCCCATTCCCTCTCCACATATCTGATCCAGGCTTGTGCGCCTCGGCCCAAGTCACGAGCGCGGGATCCGTCCACCAATCCCCCCCGGACGCTCGCATTATGGTCCCAAGAGATGCTCCACGCCCAGATTCCCTCTCTTCTACACCAGGGACCCCTGCTGTAATTACGTTGGGGTTCATACGCTCTACGCTCGTGAACCCCTCTCGAGCGTCAACAGCGCTCGAGCTCAATGTCAGAAGGTACTATTCGCCCCGAGGGTCAACCCACCGTGGTGGAGTCCCTCTTGAGGACACTCTCAGAGGTGTGATGAGCGTTGCTGGTTATCTCCATGCTTGCCGCTCTCCAACCACCTCTGACACAATGGTAGTGCGCACCTCGTACCTGGCATACCACAGGCTTTCAGAGCCATCACTTTCACACCATCACATGACGCCACATGTCTAGGGCAGCACTGTTGGGATTAATGCCCTGAAAATACAATTATATTGTAAATATTCTGGATTAATGAAACTGAAATTTTTGCAAGTTATGAGTATTTTACAAATTTAATAATCAATGACGTGTGATGGTATTTTTATACCATAGGAAAAGACTTTAAATACCAGAAGTCACGTGTCATTAAAGTTCTAGTCAATGATAAGAAATGTTCTTATCAAGACTATAATGTGTTATATCAGATGATTAGTCTTTCGTCATAGGGAAATGGAGTTTCTGATTATAACATATTGATGATTTTCAATGAGATTGGTAACATCGAACTGGATCACTGAGATTGTTCATTTTATACTGCTATCTAAAATGAACAAAATCACGGAAGCATTAGACTCTTAATCCTGGCAGTGTTTCTACTTTAGGCATGTAGTGTTAATCACTGTGATGTACTCAGAAGTGAGGTCTCGGTAACGGGTGGCCAAAATACTTTGTACGTTCGGTGATTGCATGAAATGTGCTAAAGAGAAATATTGATCGAGGAATCTGTAGCCTTGCTGAAAGGTTAAAAGATATCACTGAAATAGATTTGCAAAAGTTCGAATTAAAACTTTAGCCAAAGTACTTCGTGTGTTCGTCACCGAAGTTATATGTTGAATGTGTTTCACATACAGGGAATTTGAACTTAAGGCGAATCAAGAATTTCAGATTGGAAGTGAAAAATAAATGATAGTAGTATTGATTTATTTTTCATGGATATCTGTACAGAGGAGTAAAATGCAAAATTATTCTAGATCGAGAAATTCGTGAATAATTTAATTAATTTTAGAGTTCAACAATATTTATTTAGTGGAATTAAATATTGTTAAACGGTAATCAATTATTGTCATGGGATGATAATAGATTGACCCGTTTGGAGCTAAAATTAATTAGTCCTGCAGGTCCCCCCGCAAGCCCCAACGAAGATCAAAGAGAAAATATTAAAATGAGAGAGAGAAATAAATTTTCAAAGAGTTTGAAAATAGCCAAGGAATTTATTTTGAGAAAATAAATTAAATTCCAAAGAGTTGGAAATGCCCGAAATTTTATTTTGGAGAAAATAATATTATTTTTTCAAAAAAAGTTTTTTGCTGACGTGGCAGTGATGACTTGTCAACTGACGTGTCATGCCACGTCAGCGGGTCAGCGGCAGGTGGTGCTGACTGGGCGCCAAGTAGCAAGCCAAATGGACGGCCAGGATCTCGCCGTGTCAGCGCATGGTAGCCGCCCAGATTTATTTTGGAAACTGGTCAGGAGCGCGAGTCAACGTGGTCGGCTAACGGATAGGGTCGGGTCCAAGCTGGACCGACCCGGGACACGTGGACGAATAAGGATTCGCCACGTCAACAGCGGGCCAGACAGTTGAACCGGTTCAAGGCTTGAACCGCCGGTCGGGCCTGCCGAACCGGCCACGCAGCACCTGCTCGTGCCAGCGTGTGCCCCACGTGCGCCCCACGTACGCCATGCACATGCAGAAGCTGCTGGCGGCGTGTGCCGGCGCGTGCTCGGTGGCTATGAACTCCTGGCGAGCTCCTCTTCTACGTGGCGCCTCCGAATTGGTGGTTTGCCCTTGGAGTGCACGGTAATTTTTCTTTTTTTGACGAAAATGTCCTTAATTCCATGGCTATAAATAGGGGACAACATTCATTTCATTTAAGGCATAAAATTTTGAGAATTTTGGCAACCAATTTTACAGCCTTTCGGCTTCTTCTATCTCCGAAATATTAATCCTTAATTTAAAGGATTAATTATATTGATTAAGTGATTATATAATTAATATATAATTCACTTAATTAATTAGAAAATAGGGATTTTCAGGACTTAGAAAAAAAGGTGTTTTTCTAGAAAATATTTTCTCAAAGTATTTAGCGAAATACTGCCGGAGCCCACACTCCAATTTCTTATTTGGGGATATTGCGGGGAAGCTCTATCGGTTTCACGAGAATATCGAGGTGCTGGAAAAGTGCCATTGATAGCCATTTTTGCAGTACGGTAATACCGTTATGCTGCTCAAATTATTATTTGCATATTGTGATTATATGATATGTGATTTAAAATTATGTTATCGATGCCTGTATATATTAGAGTTATGCTGCCCGATTTATTTCGTTGCTTTATTAAAATATTTTGGAAATATTTTGATAACGAGGTTATGGCGAAATTTTTTGAATATTACGCTATACCGTCACTCTGTCTCGGGCCCGCCACGCCAACAACTGGTATCAGAGCGGGGCTCTGATTATATACTCGCATTGATAAAACATAAGATGCATAATTTTAAATCTGATACTGTGCACGTAAATTCCGTCTAAGGAGGCTGGGTGGTAAGTGGGACCGTTGTGACCCCTCAAGTGTTTCCTGGGAATTTGCATGGAATGGTAATTTTCTGGGAATTGATTTCAATAATCTTCCTGGTTAATTGCTGAATTAGTAAATATGATTTAAATTATGTGATAATTTAAAACATATTTATTTAGGGGGGCCATTAAAAATTTAAAGCGTGATAATTATGTGCAAGCATGCTTTTAATTTTAAAAATGGCATGATCATATGTGATATTATGTTGTTTCAATTATGCATGATTTATTTAATATGATTAGATAAATAATGTTTAATAGAGATTAAATACGATGCATAATTGGATTAATATTTTTTGGCTTAAATTAATAAAGAGTTATTAAAGCCTTAGAATATTATTAGGATTATTTAATAATCCTAGTGGGAGCTTATTAATTACTTCCAAAATTAATAAGACGCCAAAAGTGCTTATTTAATAATCAAAGATAATCCACAAATTCTATAAAATTCAAGTGGGAGCGAGATGAAAAGAGTTGGGTTCTCACGACCTCCATTACCCGTCTATAGTATAGTGGATATATACTACTCCCTTCGACGGGTATGTATTCGCGGTATACAAGATTAGGCTTCTACGGATAGAATAAAATACGGGGAAAGTCAGCTCGACTACACCTCCGTGGAGTGTCTGATCTACTCGTACGAATTTCTAGGTAATGGTGTACGCTTGACTAAGTGATGTATTAACCTCCCTTCGGAGCTATGTTACATTCACTTAGAGGCCAAAGGTTAACGTGGTGGATTAACATAGTTTTGGTAAGAGTTACCCAGATGACATGTTAATTAAGATTAATTCTTGCTTTTCTAAGCGGTTTTCGACCTCGCTTCCGGGGAGTCAACTGCGGTTAGATAAGTCACCATTGTGTAAACCAAAAATGCTTACGTGGATTTCATTTATTGGTTAGACGCAAAAGAAGTAAAATACAGAATCATAACTTGCACTTTTTAAAATATTTCAGTTTTAAAACAATGACGACCGCTAGCCTGCTTCAATCGATCCTAAAGGAAAATAGGCTTGAAGGGTCTAACTATGTTGACTGGAAAATGAATCTTGACATCATGTTTGGTCACGAGAATCTGAAACAAGTGCTCACTGAACCTTGTCTGGGGGTACCAGAAACTACAGCCAATCAGGATATGAGAAATGTTTATGCCAATTGGATCAAGTCCAATGATTTGGCTAGGTCTTATATCCTGGCATCTGTCTCCAATGTTCTCAAGCATCAAATACATGAGATGCCAACTGCTAGGAACATGATGGATCATCTCCATCAGATGTTTGGAGGACAGAATCGAGCCAAGAGGCTCGAATTGATGCGGAGGCTGTTAGTTACCAAGATGTCTGAGGGATCACCTGTTCAGGATCATGTTATGAACATGATGGCTTGCCTGAACGAAATTGAAAGCTTTGGTGCTAAATTTGATGATCTCAGCAAACAGGATATGATCCTATGCTCTCTGCCAAAGTCGTTCGACACATTCAGGCAAAATTATTCTATGAACAAATTGGATTTTTCTCTGCCTGAATTGATGAACGAACTTAAAGTGGCAGAGGGAGTAATGAAAGCTAAGGGAACTGTTCTCCTGGCACAGGCATCAACTTCCACGGCCCCAAAAGTCAACAAGTGGAAAAAGGGAAAGGGAAAGGTTCTCAATCCCAAGAAAAAGGTTCGGAAGAAGAAGGGTAAACCCAGCAAGGGAAAATGTTTCCACTGCGGAGAGAATGGGCACTGGAAGAGGAATTATCCAAAGTACTTAGCAAGTCTTCCTGCTAAGCCATCTGGACAAGGTATATCGATATCTTGTTTAATTGAATTATGTTTAGTTGGAAGTCCACCAGATTCCTGGTGTGTGGACTTGGGTTCAACTAATCATATCTGCAATTCGTTGCAGGGGTTCAAGCTAACCAGAAAGCTTGAAGATGGCGAGATGCAGCTACTGCTCGGGGATAATACAAGTATATCTGTATTAGCAGTAGGGACTGTAAATTTGTATTTTGGTGATAGGGTTTTGATGTTGAAAGACACTTTGTACATACCGTGTGTTCGCAGAAATCTAATTTCTGTGAGTTGTTTAATAAATAATGGTTTCAGTGTTTGTTTTGAACAAAACTTTACCATTAAGCAAAATAAAAGGTTTATTTTCTCTGGCACGGTAAAAGATAGTCTTTTCTTGTTATACCCCGATAAAAACCCTAATTCTGAACTTAACACTACTAAGCTTGACTTACCATCCAAAAGAAAAACTCCTATGCCTAACGAGGCTTACAAGTGGCATTTACGTCTTGGTCAAATTAATCCAAATAGGATCCAAAGACTAATTTCAGATGAATTGTTGAGTCCCTCGGACTTAATAGAATTACCAGTCTGTGAATCCTGCTTGGAAGGTAAAATGACCAAGAGATCTTTTAAAACTAAAGGTAATCGAGCCACAGAATTGCTTGAGTTAATTCATACGGATGTGTGTGGTCCTATGAGTATTCAAGCAAGAGGAGGTTTTGAGTATTTCATCACTTTTACGGATGATTACTCCAGATACGGATACGTTTATTTGATGAGATATAAGTCTGAATCTTTTGAAAAGTTCAAAGAATTCAAGGCTGAAGTTGAAAATCAAATCGGAACACGTATCAAAGCACTTCGATCAGATCGTGGTGGTGAGTATCTGTCTACAGAGTTTCTAGACTTTCTCACTGCAAATGGGATTAGATCTCAATTATCTGCACCGGGTACACCCCAGCAGAAACGGTGTTGCAGAAAGGAGAAATAGAACTTTGATGGAAATGGTAAGATCTATGATGAGCCATGCTACCCTACCAAGTTCGTTTTGGGGCTTTACACTCGAAACGGCGGCACACATATTAAACCTTGTTCCATCCAAGTCGGTTCCTAAAACACCAATGGAACTGTGGCGAGGGCGAAAGCCCAGTGTCTCCTATCTTTGGATATCGGGAACCCCAACTCATGTGTTAAGGAAGGATCCTGACAAGTTGGAATCAAGAACAGAGGTTTGCTTGTTCATAGGTTATCCTAAAGGAACAAGAGGTGATATATTTTACGATCCGAGAGATCACAAAGTGTTTGTGAGCACTAATGCTAAATATCTCGAAGATGATTTTGTAAATGACCATAAGGGTAGAAGCAAAATTGTGTTAGAAGAAATGACAATGTCAGATTCTGAATTCCAAGAACCCATAGTAACTGAAAATGTGTTAGATATATATGATGTACCAGATACAACATATGATGTAGGGACGAGTACACAACAACCTCATCCTAGTGGGAGGATTGTTAGGCCACCTGACAGATACCTAGGATTAACCCAAGTGGTTGAATCTGAAGTATCTGATCCTATCACATATGATGAAGCTATAAAGGATATAGACGCTGACCGTTGGGTCAGAGCCATGGAATCTGAATTAGATTCAATATATTCCAATAAAGTCTGGGAACTTGTAGAGGCGCCTGGGGGCATTAAACCTATTAGATGCAAATGGGTCTACAAGAGAAAAAGGGGAGTGGACGGAAAGGTTGAGACCATTAAAGCAAGGCTTGTGGCAGAGGGTTATACCCAGAAAGAAGGTATCGATTATGATGAAACCTTCTCGCCTGTAGCAATGCTTAAGTCCATAAGAATTCTCCTATCCATTGCTGCTCATTTTGATTATGAGATTTGGCAAATGAATGTAAAGACTACCTTCTTGAACGGCCACCTTCAAAAAGAGATATACATGGCTCAGCGTGAAGGCTTCATAGCCAGAAATCAGGAGCATATGGTATGCAAGCTTGATAGATCTATTTATGGTCTTAAGCAAGCGTCTAGGTCATGGAACATCAGATTTAATGAGGCAATTAAATCCTTTGGATTTATGCAATTGCCTGATGAACCATACGTGTACAAGAGACATCATGATAATGTTGTAACATTTTTAGTTTTATACGTGGATGCTATTCTGCTCATTGGGAATGACACGGGAATATTGTCAGCAGTTAAGATTTGGTTGTCAAACCAGTTTGACATGAAAGACCTAGGTGAAGGCAGTTATACTCTAGGGATCAGACTTTATCGTGATCGTAAGAATAAAATGATTGGTTTATCACAAGCAGCATATATAGATAAGATGCTGGCAAGATATAATATGGCTAACTCCAAGAAAGGATCGTTACCTTTTAGACATGGAGTTCATCTGTCTCGGGATCAGTGTCCCAAGAACCCAGAAGAAACAGAAAAAATGAAAGATGTTCCATATGCTTCGGCAGTCGGAAGCCTCATGTATGCCATGTTATGTACAAGGCCAGATATCTGTTATGTTGTAGGTCTAGTCAGCAGATATCAATCAAACCCTGGACCCCAACACTGGATAGCTGTAAAGCATATATTAAAGTACTTGAGAAGAACTCGGGATTATATGTTTGTCTATCGCAGTGATGAGCTCATTCCTATAGGGTACACCGATTCAGATTTTCAATTTGATTTGGATTCTGGGCGTTCGACGTCTGGATACGTGTTTACTCTAGGAGGAGCAACTGTAA
Organism: Lantana camara; assembly: GCA_037501455.1. Classification (NCBI taxonomy): domain Eukaryota; kingdom Viridiplantae; phylum Streptophyta; class Magnoliopsida; order Lamiales; family Verbenaceae; genus Lantana; species Lantana camara. Next base: position 90,481,923 of record CM074857.1, on the reverse strand, counting down.
GTTGGAGGAGTATTAAGCAATCTTGCATTGCTGACTCCACCATGGAAGCCGAATACGTGGCAGCTTCGGAAGCAGCCAAAGAAGCGTATTGGTTCCGGAATTTCCTAATGGATCTAGAAGTTGTCAAGGATGGACTTATGCCGATCACATTATACTGTGACAATGCTGGAGCGGTGGCCAACTCCAAGGATGGACTTATGCCGATCACATAAACGTGCGAAGCACATCGAGAGAAAGTTTTACATTATACGTGATTATGTGGAACGTGGAGAAGTGGCAGTGGTGAAAATTGGCTCTGGCAGATCCCTTCACTAAGACTTTGGCGCAAAAGAGTTTTGACACTCATGTAGAAGGGATGGGCCTTAGATATGTAGCCAATTGGATTTAGGGCAAGTGGGAGATTGTTGGGATTAATGCCCTGAAAATCCAATTATATTATAAATATTTTGGATTAATAAAACTGAAATTTTCGCAAGTTATGAGTATTTTACAAATTTAATAATCAATGACGTGTGATGATATTTTTATATAAAATGTATTTCATAGGAAAAGACAGTAAATACCAGAAATCACGTGTCATTAAAGTTCTAGTCAGTATGATAAGAAATGTTCTTATCAAGACTATAATGTGTTATATAAGATGATTAGTCTTTCGTCATAGGGAAATGGAGTTTCCGATTATAACATATTGATGATTTTCAATGAGATTGGAAACATCGAACTGGACCACTGAGATTGTTCATTTTATACTGCTATCTAAAATGAACAAAATCTCGGAAGCATTAGACTCTTAATCCTGGCAGTGTTTCTACTTTAGGCATGTAGTGTTAATCACTGTGATGTACTTAGAAGTGAGGTCTCGGTAACGGGTGACCAAAATACTTTGTACATTCGGTGATTGCATGAAATGTGCTAAAGAGAAATATTGATCGAGGAATTTGTAGCCTTGCTGGAAGGTTAAAAGATATCCCTGAAACAGATTTGCAAAAGTTCGAATTAAAACTTTGGCCAAAGTACTTCGTGTGTTCGTCACCGAAGTTGTATGTTGAATGTGTTTCACATACAGGGAATTTGAACTTAAGGCGAATCAAGAATTTCAGATTGGAAGTGAAAAATAAATGATAGTAGTATTGATTTATTTTTCATGGATATCTGTACAGAGGACTAAAATGCAAAATTATTCTAGATCGAGAAATTCGTGAATAATTTAATTAATTTTAGAGTTCAACAATATTTATTTAGTGGAATTAAATATTGTTAAACGGTAATCAATTATTGTCATGGAATGATAATAGATTGACCCGTTTGGAGCTAAAATTAATTAGTCCTGCAGGTCCCCCCGCAAGCCCCAACGAAGATCAAAGAGAAAATATTAAAAGGAGAGAGAGAAATAAATTTTTAAAGAGTTTGAAAATAGCCAAGGAATTTATTTTGAGAAAATAAATTAAATTCCAAAGAGTTGGAAATGTCCGAAATTTTATTTTGGAGAAAATAATTAAAAAAAAAAAAGTTTTTTGCTGACGTGGCAGTGATTAAGTGTCAGCTGACGTGGCAGTCCACATCAGCGGGTCAGCGGCAGGTGGTGCTGACTAGGCGCCAAGTGGCACGCCAAATGGACGGCCAGGATCTCGCCGTGTCAGCGCATGGTAGCGGCACAAATTTATTTTGGAAACGAGTCAGGAGAGCGGGTCAACGGGTCAGCTAACGGATAGGGTCGGGTCCAAGCTGGACCGACCCGGGACACATGGACGAATAAGGATTCTCCACGTCAACAGCGGGCTAGACAGTTGAACCGACCGGTTCATGGTTGAACCGGTTCAAGGCTTGAACCGTCGGTCGGGCCGGCCGAACCGGCCACGCGGTGTTGGAAAACACGAATCAGAAAGCAGCGGAATTTAAAAAAATTTTCCCAACAAAAGGACCTTGAACTCACAATCGTGTAACCAAATTCGTAAAGATAGAAAACTTACTTTTCTTTTATTCTTTCTTGAAGCGTTTCAAGCCACCCAAGAACGCTCTTCTCGCGGCTTGATCCCCTCTCCTTGGTAAAGCTCGAATCTTCAAACTTCTAACTTGAAGTCTCTAGAGAAAGTCCACCAACTTGATCACAATCTAACTAGTAAGGATGCTAGTTCTCTAGTTAGTGTTTAGGCTTAACCTAGGGTTTAATTTAATCTTGGAGAAAGGAAGGTGTTCAACACATGAACCAAGAATTGTCTATTAGCTCTAAAGGGGAGCATGAGCTCCCCTATATATAGGAAAGGGGAGGGGCGGCCGAACCTAGTCCTAATGGACAAAGGATTTGGTCCCTCTCTCTCCTATTACTTGATCATCAAGTATTTTCCAACTTTGACTTTGAATTCTAATTCTAGTCAACTTTTAAGAGAGCTAAAAATATCCAAACTATTTTTGGATAATTTTATACTTTATTTATTATAAAATAAATAACTTATTTTTATCCAATTAATTAATTCATAATTAATTAACTAGATTATTTTCTCCAAAATTAGACTTTCTTTTTAATTCAAAATTAAACCAAAGTCTATTAAATAATTAACACATTAATTATTTAACATCACATAATCACGTGTGGCACACGTGTCTTAATGACACGTGTCCAATCACGTGAGCCACACGTGTGATTTCACACGTGTGGAACCCCTTAGGCTCGATTAACTCGTTTAATCATTTTTAAGCCTCAACTCATGTAACCAAGTTGTTGTGTGTGACCCTCTAGGTTCTCAATTCAATTAGCAGTGACCCCAATTAATTAATTCACTAATTAATTAATCAGTCCACAGATTAAACGACCATAGTCTAGCAACAGGTGTTTAACCCCTAGCTGAATTGGAATGTTCGGATTCGACAGAACCTTTAAGTCATTGATTCATGTGAGATACAATCCTCCTACTTACTATCTCTCAACCAAGATCTAGGGCAAGGGAATAATCAGAACCCTAATAATCCGGTCTTAAAGCTAAGTGCATTTCATATCCATTTGATCTCAATCCAAGAAACCATTTTCTTGATGTCTTGATCTACTGCCTTGTCCAAGGACTCCATATGGCATATGAATGACTCACACAATAAGAGATCACCTTGCAAATGCAAGTGTAGGTCCTTTCTTGATTCTCATTCACTTTCATGAATCACTTGTGCAGCCCCAGCATAAGCCTTGAATCAGTTGTCTAAGGCGACACCCTTTAAAGCTTATACCTAAGACTACAGAGTTAACTCATAAAGTGAGAAGGAACCTCAAGTCTAAGGATCAATTAATCACATCAATGACTCGTGAGATATTTCCTAATCTGGAAGTTTCCATTTCCTGAAATAGAAACTTCCTTTCCCATTTAGGAATGTTCTCACACGGGGCACCTCAGTGAACTTACTTATTAAAGTAAGCACCCTCATGTATCACGCACGTATCAACTATACACTTTGCACCTCCATGAAACAAGGTGGTCCTTCTTAAGGGCGTGATCCCACAAGCAAGCCTTAGAGGAGTCAAGTTGACACTCCCACTGTCTGTAGGACTCATCGGCTTGGCGTATTTTACTAATCATGACTTATGTGATATAGGGCTCGTTTCATGAACCATTTCACCTAAATGGTAGAGTCCTAAAGTCATCGGGATTAGGGGAGTTCTCATACATGCACAGCTAAAGTAAACGCATACCAAACAAGAGCATATAAAGAAGTGTTGCCTCAATTCGTTATTTCATTCAAAGATTGTCTGTGATTACAATAAGGAAAAGCACAAAGCGGATATACAATCGGCTTTCTAGGGCACTATTCCTAACAATCTCCCACTTGCCCGTCAAAGCCATTCTAAAGCTACTCTAAGTCCCATCTTCTGAAGATGACCTTGGAAAGCTTCTCGACTAAGGGGTTTAGTAAGTGGATCTGCCACGTTCTCTGCTGATGTGATGTGACCCTCTCAATTAGCACATCTCCTCTTTTGATAATATCACGGATTAGGTGATACTTCCTCATAATGTGCTTGGTCCGTTGGTGAGATCTTGGTTCTCTTGCTTGAGCAACCGCCCCAGTGTTGTCACAAAACACAGTAATGGGATCTTTCATGCTAGGAACAACATTCAACTCTTGAATGAAATTTCTAATCCAAACACCTTCCTTAGCTGCATCATTTGCAGCTAAGTATTCGGCCTCAGTGGTCGAATCTGCAGTGGTAGTCTGCTTGGAACTCTTCCAACTCACTGCTCCGCCGTTTAGGCAGAAAATGTATCCTGACATTGACTTAAAATCATCTAAGTCAGATGCAAAGGTTGCATCGCAGTATCCTTCGACAGTAAGATCTTTCCGAGCTCTGTAAACTAAGAATAAATCTTTAGTACTTTTCAAGTACTTAAGAATATTCTTCACGGCAGCCCAGTGACCATCTCCAGGGTCAGATTGGAACCGACTTGTTACACTAAGTGCATAAGCCACATCCGGTCGAGTACATAACATTGCATACATTATGCTACCTATTGCTGATGCATAAGGTGTATGAGTCATTCTTTCCTTCTCAAGGTTAGTCTTAGGACACATCTTCTTTGAAAGACATGTTCCTACACTCATAGGAAGGTTCTTAACCTTTGCTAACTCCATATTGAATCTCTTCAATACTTTGTCAATGTACATCGACTGTGATAGTCCTATTAACCTTCTAGATCTATCTCTATAGATTTTAATTCCAAGGATATAGGATGCATCACCAAGATCTTTCATCTCGAATTGGTTCGATAACCATAACTTAGTTACTTTCATGTCATCCTTCGAATTCCCAATAAGAAGGATGTCATCAACATAAAGTACTAAGAATTGTACTGAGGTCTCCAATTCCTTTCTATACACACATGATTCATTCGAAATTTGGATGAAGCCAAACGCTTTGACCGATTCATCAAATCGAATGTTCCAATTCCTAGAAGCCTGTTTCAATCCATAGATTGATCTTTGGAGTTTGCAAACCTTTTGCTCACTCCCACTGAATGTGAAACCTATGGGTTGCTCCATATAAATGTCTTTATCAATGTCACCATTGAGAAAGGCAGTTTTCACATCCATTTGCCATATCTCATAGTCATAATATGCAGCAATGGCAAGCATGATTCGAATGGACTTTTGCATTGCAACTGGTGAAAAGGTTTCGTCAAAGTCCACGCCGGGTCTTTGAGTGAATCCTTTTGCAACCAGTCTTGCTTTGTAGGCTGCAATGCTTCCATCAACTCCAAGCTTTCTCTTAAAGATCCATTTGCAACCTATGGGTTTGACCCCATCAGGCAAATCTACCAAGGTCCAAACTTGGTTGGAGTTCATGGAGTCCATTTCGGATTTCATGGCTTCTATCCACTGTTCAGAGTCAGAATCTGAAAGTGCCTCCTCATATGTTAAAGGATCATTATCCTTTTGAGAGATTTCATGGAAGAATCCATACCATCTCTCCGGCTGTCTAGGAGTGCGTTCAGAACGCCTTAGAGGAGGATTTTCATGTGTATCGAAATTCGTGATTGGTTGTGGTTGATCAGAGTGGGACGTTTCTTCAGTGGGTGGTGTGGGGTCACTTTGTACTTCTTCTAATTCTATGATCTTGCCTTTCTTTTCTTTAAGGAACGGTTCCTCCAGAAAAGTAGCATTTCTGGAAACAAACACCTTTTGCTCAGATTGATCATAGAAATAGTATCCTATGGATTCCTTAGGATAACCTACAAAGTAGCATAAGTTAGAACGAGATTCTAACTTATCTCCCACTGTCCTCTTCACGTAAGCAGGACAACCCCAAATTCTTAAGTAAGAATAACTAGGGATTTTACCATGCCACATTTCATAGGGCGTCTTGGGGACTGACTTGGAGGGAACTAGATTCAGAATCTTTGCTGCACTTTCTAGGGCATAACCCCAGAAAGAAGGTGGTAAGTCAGTGAAACTCATCATGGAACGAACCATATCAAGTAGGGTTCGATTCCTTCTCTCAGAAACTCCATTAAGCTGAGGAGTTCCCGGAGGAGTCCACTGAGAGATAATCCCATTATCTTTGAGATGATTAAGGAATTCTTCACTAAGATACTCGCCTCCTCGATCAGATCGAAGTGCTTTGATCTTGTGACCAGTTTGGTTCTCAACCTCCTTTTGAAATTCTAAGAATTTCTCAAAAGCTTCAGATTTATACTTCATTAAGTATACATAACCATACCGACTAAAGTCATCAGTAAAGGTTATGAAATACTGATGATTGCTTCTAGTGCTTACACTAAGCGGTCCACAAACATCAGTATGGATCAAATCCAAAACCTTAGTGGCACGTTCCACAGTTCCTTTAAAAGGAACTTTGGACATTTTTCCTTTGAGACAGGATTCGCAAGAAGTTAACTCTTTGAGATCATTTTCAGAGAATGATCCTAAAGTGTTTATCTTGCTAATTCTGTTCTTGGAAATGTGTCCTAATCTAGCGTGCCATAAGGGAGCTGAAACTTTGTCATCTCTCTTACGCTTTGTTTCTCGTTGTATATTCATAATATTGATGTTTTGAGTTAGGTAAAGTCCATTACTTAGAGTACCGATATGAACGGAAGAGTTGTTCCGTTTGATAAAGTATTTACCATTCTTAATATAAGTTTCATAACCTTCACAATCTAATATTGGAACTGAAATTATATTACGAATAATATTCGGTACATAAAGGACTTTATTTAATACTAACTCAAAACTACCTAAATCTAATCTAATTGTGCCTAAAGCTCGAGCTTCAACGTTTGAGCCATCGCCGATCTTCAAGACACATTCTCCTTCTTTGAGTTGTTGGACCTCACTTAGCATCTGTACATCATTACAGATATGAGTTCCACAACCGGTATCAAGTACCCAAGAACTAGAATTAATAGAAAGATTTACTTCAACGAGAAAGATACCTTTCTTTAGAGTAGCCTTGTACTCTGGGCAGTTTCTCCTCCAATGTCCCGCTTTGCCACAATGGAAGCAAACATCCTCTTTCTGATCACGCTTCTTCTTTTGGGCCTTCCCCTTCGAAATGCCACCAGTGGGCCAAGGGGTTTCTTCTTCTTCTTTTGGGCTTTCTTGCCCTTACCTTTAGAAGGCCCAGAAGAGGAAGATGGAGCATTCACCATCAAAACCTTATTGTCCTTCTTGATCGTGCTTTCAGCAGTCACAAGCTGACTAATCAGCTCAGCTACAGTAGCACCAGCATGATTCATGTTGAAGTTAAGGACAAATGGGTTGAATGATGGTGGGAGCGAAGCTAGCAACAAATCCACTGAAAGCTCATCTTTCAGTGGCATGTCCATGGAAGCAAGTTTCTCAGTAAGGGCAAGAAACTTGAGTCCATATTCATGGACACTTGAACCTTCCCTCATTCTCAAGTGGAACAGTTCCTTTGAAGTGTTATGCCTTGTAACACGTTCATGAGGGCGGTAAAGTTGCTCTAAGTGGTCGTAAATCTCCCAAGCGAATTCCATGGCCTCATGTTGTCTTTGCAAGTCCGGAGACATGTTAGCCAACATAAGGCAACGGGCTTGGAGATTATCATCCTTCCACTTCTGAATCGCATCCCGCTCGGCCCGAGTGGGAGCCTCCCCTTCGGGACTAGGCTCCCCTTCGAAGAGAACATAAGTTCTCTTCTCAGAATCTAAAATGATTTTTAGATTCCTCAGCCAATCAGAATAGTTGGGACCAGTCAACTTGTTTGACTCGAGGATCGATACAAGAGGGTTTTTGGTTGCCATTTCAAAACACGTAGAGAATCACAGAATCTACGACCTAAATGGTAAAGCAGAGAACTAGTGAGCATGCTGAATTATAACGATATACAAAAGATAAGGTCTTTAATCTATTGTAGCTCCCACTGTTTTTCAAAGATCTAGAATTCCCAAAGATCTAAGAGGAACACGTTTCCCAATGGGTACTAAGATCCTAGGCATTTTACCTCGAACCCACGACTCGCGGACATTCTTAGTAAGAACCCTAGGTAGGTACAACTTACCAATTCTAACACCTTTAGAACTCTTAGTAATTGTTTTTGCATCACCTATCTTTCAATATGGACCCACGACTCGTGCGACATCCATATTTACTTAGGCGTTAAGCTAGACCCATCAATCATAAGATCATGACCAAAACTTAGTTCGAACGACCCACGACTCGCGGACATCGCCCTTGCTAAAATTGACCACGAAATATTGATCATTTAAAATGATTAATTAGGTAACTAAGAACTAATAAGCTCCACTAGCTATCCCACGACTCGCGGACAATAACTAGCTTTACTTACTAAACTTAAAACCTATTGTTGGAATGCTAGGAATTTAATTCAAAATTTGCATCTCGAATTAAACACCTATTTGTTCGAAATCAGCTTAATATTTAATGGGAATTTTCGAATCAACCGGAGAGTTGTCCGGTTCGACCTCACCAACATATACGTTATCCAATTTTATTAGTCTTGATTAATGCAAGTATACTTAAATGCATTTCAAACAAGCACATAAACAGATAACATGTCCTAGCATGATACTAACATGTAATGATCATGGGTTCTACCTATCTTATGCGTGATATGTGGGAGCCACTCCACAATCACAAGTTCTAACATACATGCCACATAAACAGTTCAAATCACATAAGGGAAAGCGGTAACAAAATACGAGCCCTATCTCTATTACATTTAACAATTGAGATTCCCCTCCCTAACATTTTGAGGGGTCTTCACTTATGGCCTCCTTGTTACTTGAATGTGGTCCATCTTACTCCATGGGTGCATTGTCTCCAAAATGAAAATAAAACCTCACCACCTATCTCTACTCTCAAATTACAATAAAAAGAAAAAGACATAAAGTAATAAGGCTCAATCTTCATATTGGCCTTAGACAATTACACGGGGCATACCCCGGCCTCAAAAACAGTAATATGGAAAGCCACATAATAAATCACATAACAGTACGCACATAAGTGAGGCTCCAACCTCAATTGAAAGACGCAACTATAGGGCTCCAACCCCAATTTAAACCATCCATGTGCATAAATTAAAACCATACATAGATCTAAACCCATGATCACCTAACATGCTTTTGCAATAATTTAAATTTAACCAATAAATTAAAATTCTCGCTTTAAGCTCTAATAGCTTAAAACACGACTTGATGCGAGTCTTATTTATAAAAGTTTTCAATAAATCCCAAATTACCAAAACAAATAAAATTCCAATTAATTTCTGAAAATTAATAATTTTATCAAGTTGTATTTTCCCAAAATATAAACCGTTTCAATTTCTCAAAAAATCCCAATTTTAAGTTTTATTCAAAATTAAAATAAATATTCAAAAATAAAATTTTAAAATTCAAATAAAATTGGGACTGGATTGCACGAAACACGAAAAGGCCGGATCGCGAAAACGGGACCCGTACGCGGAGAAGACCGCACGGCGCGCACAGCGCGCGGCTTTCCCGCAAGCATGCGGGCGGGGTGGGCGGCCAGTCTCGGTCGCCCTGGGCGGGCGCGCCGGAAGGCTCCAGCACAGGCGTGCGGGAGGTGCTGGGCGACTGGCCGGTCTGTCCCGGCCAGGCCTGGGAGGCGACGGGCGGCACGCCCGGGAGGGCCTCCCGCGCGGTTGCGGGAGGGTGGCGCGCGAAGCCCGCGCGCGACTCCTTCGCGCGCGGGGTTTCGCGTGTTCATCGCGATCCGGGTTTTCGTTTCGTGTTTTCGTTCAAAAGCAAAACCAATCCAAGAAATCCAAAAACAGTTTATACAGTTTCAAATCTAAAATTGTTTTTCAAAATTAAATTTTATAAAAACCAATTTTCAGAAACTTTCAGGAAAAAAATACAGTTTCGTAATTCAGGCTTTCTAAAACAATTACAAATACTCAATCGCATCAAGCCTAAGAATTTCTACCAAATTCAGTATAATTGAGACGAATCAGAAACACAATTAACGAGGTGGCTCTGATACCACTTGTTGGAAAACACGAATCAGAAAGCAGCGGAATTTAAAAAAATTTTCCCAACAAAAGGACCTTGAACTCGCAATCGTGTAACCAAATTCGTAAAGATAGAAAACTTACTTTTCTTTTATTCTTTCTTGAAGCGTTTCAAGCCACCCAAGAACGCTCTTCTCGCGGCTTGATCCCCTCTCCTTGGTAAAGCTCGAATCTTCAAACTTCTAACTTGAAGTCTCTAGAGAAAGTCCACCAACTTGATCACAATCTAACTAGTAAGGATGCTAGTTCTCTAGTTAGTGTTTAGGCTTAACCTAGGGTTTAATTTAATCTTGGAGAAAGGAAGGTGTTCAACACATGAACCAAGAATTGTCTATTAGCTCTAAAGGGGAGCATGAGCTCCCCTATATATAGGAAAGGGGAGGGGCGGCCGAACCTAGTCCTAATGGACAAAGGATTTGGTCCCTCTCTCTCCTATTACTTGATCATCAAGTATTTTCCAACTTTGACTTTGAATTCTAATTCTAGTCAACTTTTAAGAGAGCTAAAAATATCCAAACTATTTTTGGATAATTTTATACTTTATTTATTATAAAATAAATAACTTATTTTTATCCAATTAATTAATTCATAATTAATTAACTAGATTATTTTCTCCAAAATTAGACTTTCTTTTTAATTCAAAATTAAACCAAAGTCTATTAAATAATTAACACATTAATTATTTAACATCACATAATCACGTGTGGCACACGTGTCTTAACGACACGTGTCCAATCACGTGAGCCACACGTGTGATTTCACACGTGTGGAACCCCTTAGGCTCGATTAACTCGTTTAATCATTTTTAAGCCTCAACTCATGTAACCAAGTTGTTGTGTGTGACCCTCTAGGTTCTCAATTCAATTAGCAGTGACCCCAATTAATTAATTCACTAATTAATTAATCAGTCCACAGATTAAACGACCATAGTCTAGCAACAGGTGTTTAACCCCTAGCTGAATTGGAATGTTCGGATTCGACAGAACCTTTAAGTCATTGATTCATGTGAGATACAATCCTCCTACTTACTATCTCTTAACCAAGATCTAGGGCAAGGGAATAATCAGAACCCTAATAATCCGGTCTTAAAGCTAAGTGCATTTCATATCCATTTGATCTCAATCCAAGAAACCATTTTCTTGATGTCTTGATCTACTGCCTTGGCCAAGGACTCCATATGGCATATGAATGACTCACACAATAAGAGATCACCTTGCAAATGCAAGTGTAGGTCCTTTCTTGATTCTCATTCACTTTCATGAATCACTTGTGCAGCCCCGGCATAAGCCTTGAATCAGTTGTCTAAGGCGACACCCTTTAAAGCTTATACCTAAGACTACAGAGTTAACTCATAAAGTGAGAAGGAACCTCAAGTCTAAGGATCAATTAATCACATCAATGACTCGTGAGATATTTCCTAATCTGGAAGTTTCCATTTCCTGAAATAGAAACTTCCTTTCCCATTTAGGAATGTTCTCACACGGGGCACCTCAGTGAACTTACTTATTAAAGTAAGCACCCTCATGTATCACGCACGTATCAACTATACACTTTGCACCTCCATGAAACAAGGTGGTCCTTCTTAAGGGCGTGATCCCACAAGCAAGCCTTAGAGGAGTCAAGTTGACACTCCCACTGTCTGTAGGACTCATCGGCTTGGAGTATTTTACTAATCATTACTTATGTGATATAGGGCTCGTTTCATGAACCATTTCACCTAAATGGTAGAGTCCTAAAGTCATCGGGATTAGGGGAGTTCTCATACATGCACAGCTAAAGTAAACGCATACCAAACAAGAGCATATAAAGAAGTGTTGCCTCAATTCGTTATTTCATTCAAAGATTGTCTGTGATTACAATAAGGAAAAGCACAAAGCGGATATACAATCGGCTTTCTAGGGCACTATTCCTAACACGCGGCACCTGCTCGTGCCAGCGTGTGCCCCACGCGCGCCATGCACATGCAGAAGCTGCTGGCGGCGCGTGCTCGGTGGCTATGGACTCCTGGCAAGCTCCTCTTCTATGTGGCACCTCCGGATTGGTGGTTTGCCCTTGGAGTGCACGGCAATTTTCCTTTTTTTGACGAAAATGTCCTTAATTTCATGGCTACAAATAGGGGGCAACCTTCATTTCATTTAAGGCATAAAATTTTGAGAATTTTGGCAGCCAATTTTATAGCCTTTCGGCTTCTTCTCTCTCCGAAATATTAATCCTTAATTTAAAGGATTAATTATATTGATTAAGTGATTATATAATTAATATATAATTCACTTAATTAATTAGAAAATAGGGATTTTCAGGTTTTAGAAAAAATGTGTTTTTCTAGAAAATATTTTCTCAAAGTATTTAGCTAAATACTGCCGGAGCCCACACTCCAATTTCTTATTCGGGGATATTGCGGGGAAGCTCTGTCGGTTTCACGAGAATATCGAGGTGCTGGAAAAGTGCTGTTGATAGCCATTTTTACAGTACGGTAATACCGTTATGCTGCTCAAATTATTATTTGCATATTGTGATTATATGCTATGTGATTTAAAATTATGTTATCGATGCCTTTATATATTAGAGTTATGCTGCCCGATTTATTCTGCTGCTTTATTAAAATATTTTGGAAATATTTTGATAACGAGGTTATGGCGAAAATTTTTGAATATTACGCTATACCGTCACTCTGTCTCGGGCCCGCCACGCCAACAAGCACAGGATTTGGGACCACTTGGTCAAATTACCCAAAATACCCTGGCCCCTAACATATAAATAAGGGATTCACATGCACACTTCCCTAAGTCATCTTCTCTACAAACTCACCTGCACTGGACTGGACTTTCTCCTCCATTTTTCTTTTTCTCCAAGCTCTGCATTTCATAGACACACCATTGTTGCATCCATACTGCGTTCTGACCCTTGGTGTTATCCTAGCTGGAAGAACTCACGCTCCAAAGGAAACCCTGTTCCTGAGGCTCAACGTATGTGATGGTCTTCCCTTCCACACACAAATTCAAAAGTGGTTGGTGTTTAAATCCCTTCAAAGTTTCTGCACCATCATTTTTGGCACCGTCTGTGGGAAACCATCCTCTTCTTCATCTTCATCAGTTTCTTCCTCTTTGAGCTAGTGAAAAGTAACACCAGCAACACCAATCATGGTGACAGCTACAAGGTCTGGTTTGGTCGACAATAGGGGCGTTCTTTCTCCAGTGAATGAAGAGAACCCGGATGGCGGAGCCAACACCGCCGTAGCGCAAACCGGTAACAGTCCTGTAGGTGGGAGTACTCCTCCAGTCACGGATGGGGGGAAGGGGAAAGAAACCGTGCCGAGATCTTACCCAGGTGGAGAAAATGAAGTAGGAGGTTCTAGTTCTGCTATTCCACCTACAGCGCTTGTGACGCCCGGAGCGGTGGGCCACCACATCCCCCGCACCTAAACCCAAACCCACATATGAAATGGATTTCCTTACATGAGTCCAAGTCTAAGCGAACGGAACCAACACTCACTCCCTAGGCTAAGAGGGCTAAAACTTGGACAGAGCGCGCAAAACAAACATATAAATGCGGAAGTAATAACATAATGGTCGAAAAGAGCTCTATAGCTAACATTTACATCATATACAATGGCCTCACGGCCCAAAAGATCGAGTATTTACATCAAAAGTCCATAATTCTCCAAAAATACAATTCTAGCATCAAATACATAATAAGAGTATCCAAAATGCAAGAAGTAAGAATGCAACTCGACCTAGACACACAAGTACAAGACCAAGACTCGCACTTCCCCGCCTAGCTCAAAACAACCTGCACTGAAGGTGGGAAAAGAGAGGGGTCAGTCAAAACTCGACTGAGTGAGGGGGGCTAAACGCACACCCACACCTAAATACATATAGAGCAGAGCATATTACAAAGGTGATAGTTATGAATCGAGGCTAGGGTTTTACATACCAAATCATTTTCCAAAGATAGCATATAATATAAAGGAAAACCTATCTCGATCCATAATCTATCGAACATAACATAAACATAAGTCCGGCGAGAACGGACTATCACTTACTCCATCAAACATACATACATAAAATCGAATTCAAATCACAATTCCAACCTCACATCCATGGTGTATCGGGAATCAAACCCTAACACCTACATTACCAAACACATACGGGGTAGCTAACCCACAATATGTCTTCCCCGGTTATCCACCAAGGGCTCAAGATACCATGCCTTCCCAACCCCCATAGGTCGCACGTGAATATCTCAAATGAGAGCGGGCACAGGGGTCATAACCGGCGACCCCGTGGTCGTCCCTGGTCTCCCTTACCCATGTCTCCGGGCCCAACAAACCAAATCAAACCAAACTCCCATCTTTCAGGGTACAACTCGCTCATACATATCATATACGAATAACGAATTTCAAAACATAGCTTACTTGTGCCAATACTTATACCAATTTCGAAACGTAAAGCTTATTTCACAAAATCATAACATAGCTTAAGCACTCGTATTTAATATATATATATATATATATATATTCGCATGCGGGGTAAGAAGACAACACGTAATAGGTCTTAGGTCGCTTATCTAATAAAAATGATCCTAACCTCACCTTTGCAAAAGAAGTGGAATAGGAAGGCAAACGGGCAAACAAGCACTTAAACCTCGGGCTCACGAACTTCCCGAAGAGGCTCTGAAACAAAAGAAGACAAGACCCGAGACTTAGACTCAATAATGTACCAATTAGACGCCTGACAATGCTCATGAATGCAAAGGATGCAAATGAAATGCAAGAATGCATTACTTAAATCATTTAAATTCAAACTCGTACAAAACGTATCAAATAAATTCATAAACGTATTACATAAAATATAACAAATAATTTAAATCATAAAATCACATTTAATTTAAAATATCAAATTGATAGCACTTAAATTCATTAATTAAATATATAATACACTATATATATATATATCATAATTAACCTACATATATTATATATATACACACAACAGCAGCCATATAATACATTTAAAGACCCAAAGTAGAAGTGCAATCCATGTATTATTCACGTTAAGCCATGCAAAGCCATGCATTTAATCATACCTATCCAATTGAAAAGAACCAAAATGCATGGAAAACAAATTGAAACAAAAGGGACATGCATGCATGCAAATCTTCTTCCTAACATTAATTACATGTAATATACATACATATATATATCTATCTACACATGTCCAACAGACTAAAAAGGAAGAAACAAAGCATGGCAAAAGAAATCAAAAGCGGCAACGAAAATCATGCAGAACAAGGTCGCGGGCGCGACCAAATTTCTTCCCCAGACTGTCGCGTCCGTGACTCAATTTTTAGGCAGTTTCGAGATGCAGGTCGCGGCCGTGAAGATCTCCAGTTCATCCATAGTTGCGGCCGCGACTCAAATTTCAGCTTCCTTCGAATTAATGCCCCTGACGCAGCCTTTCTTCTCCAAAAACGCAGCAGCAGTAGTTCTAAAATGCAGGGGATGATGCAGGGGAAGGAACAGAAGCAAAGCAAACAAGATGACAGAAAAATTACAACATGAAAATGCAAGAAAACGCGGCAAACCAGCCCTCAACTCACACGCAGCAGCAGTTCAAAACATCAACCAAATTCCAAGTTTTTGAAAAATAAAACTCAAGTGCATTAATGGCAACTTATCATACAACCAACTACCAGTAGAATTAGGTTGATATATTCATAGATGAAGCTCATGTAGTCATATTTCATGCATCAATTCAAGAAATAACTCAAGGAAGATCATATGAGTTCATATATTCACATAACCCTTACTATTCACTTCATATATCATATCTCAATCAATAAAGGCTAAAAATCTGAAATTCTTGGATGAAAATGATCACTTAAGCATGTACATATCAAATATAAGCTTACCCCTTGAAGATGATGGAGGCAACATGAGATTGGAGCTCAAAATCTCAACTTGGTGAATAGTTACGGGTTGCTGTGTATTTCTCCCAAAAAAATGGCTGAAATCTCTTCCTTGCCTTGTGTGGATCGGTGTGAGGGAGAGAGGGATGGTAGAGTATCAATTTGGGGTCATGTGGGTCAAGGTTTCATGTGAAAAGCTCAAAAGATGAGGGACTTATGTGCAAAATACTCCAAGGTGGTCATTTAGGCGCGAGACAAAGTTACGGGCTGATTTCGGGGTACCAAACGAGGTCGAAAAATTACAAGGCCTATTCCATTGCACTCGAATCGTCAAAATGAGTTCAACGGAGGTGACGGAATTCGAATCCGAATTCCCGAGCTCAAGATATGCTACCCGGAACCCAAGGTGCGCTAAGTACACTTTAGCCCCCTTTAGGTCACCCAACGAAAACAACTCCCGAAAACCCGACAAATAAACCCGAAAACACATAACGAGCACGTATTCAAGTTCACGACTCATAAAAATCCAACATATTAAAATGGCACAAAATTTCGATCTCAAATCAAACACGAACGCAACTCATTTCAACAAATAAACATATTATTCACATAAATACATTTAAATTCCAAGAAATAATAAATAATAAAAAAAATAATAAAATTCAAATTAAACGAATTAAAAATAAATAAAATTTTATTAAAAATGGCTATTTCAATTAGGTCCAAAACTTTTAAAAAGTGTCAAATAAGTCCAATTCAAATTTTCGTTTAAGTCCAAAATTAAATAAAATAGTACAATTAAGCCCTTAACTCATATAAATCACATAATTTACGAAATTTGCTTGCTCGGGAATTATATTCACATATCATAAATTCACTTGAGGCAAATTTTGACATATAAGTCAAATATTTCATATAAATTCAAATAATTCATATAAGAATTAAAATTAAATAATTCAAATAAACAATTAGAATAAATATAAAATGCGTAAATAATAATTTTAAATGCGCACATACGTCATACCTGTACGGTCTGAAAGTCGGGGTGTCACAATCCTTCCCCCTTAAAAAGGACTTGCCCTCAAGTCCGAACCAAGTCTTCAAATAACTCCGGATATAAATTCCTCATTTTCTCCTCTGTTTCCCAAGTAGATTCCTCGGATTTCTGATCTCTCCAAAGTACCCTGACCAAAGGAATCTGCCGATTTCTCAATTGTTGCATCTTCCGGTCCTGAATTGCAACCGGATGCTTTTCTATTGTTAAATCCGGCTCTAACTGAACCTCTTCAACTGGAAGGATAGTTGCCTCATCGGGATAGTACTTGCGGAGCTGGGAAACATGGAAAACGTTGTGTATCCCGGTCAAATTCGGTGGTAGATCCAATCTATATGCCGTTTCTCCAATTCTTTCCAAAATTTCAAATGGCCCTAGGTATTGTGGACTAAGCTTTCCACCTTTACCTATTCGAGTGAAGCCCTTCCTCGGAGATGCTTTCAGAAAAACTCTATCTCCGACCTCAAACTTTAAGGGCCTTCTTCTCTTATCGGCGTAGCTCTTCTGTCGAGCCTGAGATGCCCTCATTCTTTGCCTAATCTTATGAACCTTCTCAATAGTAACAGCAATGTTTTCCTTAGGTTCGGCCCTCTCGAGCTTATTCTCTTCGGTCCACCTCCAATCCTCGATATCCCAAAACAAAGGCGACCTACACTTTCTTCCATAAAGTGCTTCATAAGGTGCCATCCCAATCGAACCCTGATAGCTGTTATTATAAGCAAACCCAACTAGAGCTAGATGCTCATCCCACTTATCTTGGAAATCTAAAGTACACGACCGAGCATATCCTCCAAATACTGTATTAGTCTTTCAGGTTGACCGTCTGTTTGAGGATGCGAAGCGGTGCTAAACCTGAGCCGGGTACCCAAACATTTCTGAAGATTCTGCCAGAAGATCGAAGTAAACCGTGGATCCCGATCCGAAACGATACTAACCGGAATTCCATGTAGTCTCACAATCTCCCGAACATAAAGCTCGGCTAACTTTGGTACCTTCTCGAACATCCGAACCTTGAGAAAATGGGCAGACTTAGTCAATCTGTCGACGATTACCCATATCCCATCAAACCCTCCTTTGACTCTAGGCAAACCGGACACAAAGTCCATCGTCACTTGCTTCCACTTCCACTCGGGAATAGGAAGTGGTTGGAGAGTTCCTCCGGGCTTCTGGTGTTCTGCCTTCACCTTTTGACACGTTAGACATCGCTTCACAAAGTTCGTAACGTCCCCTTTTTATGCCATTCCACCAGAATTTCTCTTTCAGGTCTCGATACATCTTAGTACCTTCCAGATGAATCGAGTACCTCGAGCGATGTGCCTCGTCAAGTATAATCCCCTTGAGCTCTTCTAGGACACATATTCTCGTTTCAAACCTTAGCAACCCGGACTCATCAATCCTAAACTTAGAATTCAGATCATCTCTAGAACGAGCTACCAACTTCTGAATCTCGGCATCCGAGGCTTGAGCTTCTAACAACTGTTGTTTCAAATCTGGTATTACTGTAAGGTTAGCCAACCAAGTTCCCGAAACCAAGATCACTGAACCCGAACTTGAAGAACCCGCTTCCAAATTAGCCACATTCGCCTTTCTACTCAAGGCATCGGCGAACACGTTTGCTTTACCCGGATGGTGTTGAATGGTGCAATCATAGTCCTCTAACAACTCCATCCAATGCCTCTGTCTTACATTTAAGTCTTTCTGAGAAAACAGATACTTGAGGCTTTGGTGATCTGTAAACACCTCGAACGTGGTACCATATAGATAGTGTCGCCACTTCATCAAAGCAAACACCACGACAGCTAATTCAAGATCGTGGGTAGGGTAATTCTTCTTATGCTCCTTCAATTTCCTCGAAGCATAAGCTACCACTCTACCGTGCTGCATTAAAACACAACCGAGACCCTCTTTCGAGGCATCCGTGTACACTGCATAGCCCTCGGTACCCTCGGGTAGGGTAAGAACCGGTGCTGAAGTCAATTTCATCTTCAAAGTCTGAAAACTCGCCTCACACTTATCATCCCATTCAAATTTCACTTCTTTCTTAGTCAGATGAGTCAACGGATCGGCAATTTTAGAGAAATCCTTAACAAACCTTCGGTAGTAGCCGGCCAACCCAATAAAACTCCTGATCTCGGAGGCATTTCTTGGTCTCTCCCAACGAAGTACGGACTCAACCTTAGATGGATCAACCTCAATCCCATCACCTGAAATTCTATGACCCAAAAATACAACTCGGTCGATCCAGAATTCGCACTTGCTGAATTTCGCATACAACTTGTGTTCCCTCAAAGTTTCCAAGACGATCCGAAGATGCTGAGCATGCTCTTCAGCGGACTTAGAATACACCAGAATGTCGTCTATATATATAACCACGAACTTGTCAAGAAACTGCCTAAACACTCGGTGCATCTTATCCATAAATACGGCTGGACCATTAGTTAATCCAAATGGCATAACAACGAATTAGAAGTGCCCATATCTTGTATTAAAACCAGTCTTTGGAATATCTACCTCCCTAATTCGCAGCTGATAATAACCCTGCCTCAAATCTAACTTGGAGTATACTTTAGAACCTTGCAAAATATCGAACAACTCCTCGATGTGAGGCAAAGGGTATTTATTCTTTATAGTCATCCGATTCAGCTCACGATAATCTATACACATCTGTAACGTTCCGTCCTTCTTCTTTACAAAGAGAACGGGAGCACCTCATGGAGAAATGCTCGGACGGATGTACCCGCAAGCTAGAAGTTCATCGAGCTGCGTCTTTAACTCCTTTAACTCTGTAGGAGCCATTCTATAGGGAGTCTTCGAGAAAGGCCCTGCTCCGGGATAAAGGTCGATTACGAACTCGATGTCCCTATCAGGTGGTAGAGAACCCAAAGTCTCAAGGAAAACATCGGTATACTCTCGCACGACCTCCGTCTCCTCAAGTTTGGCCTGATCCTTCGGTCTATTCAAAAGATAGGCCACAAAACCTATCGCACCGTCCCGGACCAGTTTACTAGCCTCAACAAAAGAAATAAACGGGCTTGACTTCACCTTCTCACCCTCAAACACCACTGAACCAAAAGAAACTTTCTTCTCCCCACAATCCATCTGAGCCCCATGTTCAGATAACCAATTCATACGCAAGATTAAATCGTATCTCTGCATCGGTATTTCAATCAAATCTGCTAAGAAAACCCGACCTTCGAAGCTCACCGGACAACCCCGAAAAACCCTGCAAGTTACTAAACTACCACCAAGAGGAGAGCTAACCATGTAATCAAGCGCACACAAGGAAACAGGCAAGCACATAGAAGCAGCAATATCCCGGGAAATAAAGGAATGAGTAGCCCCGGGATCAAATAATGCATGCAATGTAGTGCCATGAATGCTCATAGTACCTTCGATCACGGCATTTGGGTCGATTTCCACAGCTTGCTCTTCTTCAACTCCCAATGCGTAAGCCCTAGCTTGGATTGCATGTGAGCAGGGTCGTTCCGGGGGAGCTTTGTGGACTATTTAAGGCAGTTTTCAGGACTCATTGAAGGGACTCGTTTTAGGGTTTAATTTAGGGTTAATTTACGAGTCTCTTCTAGATTTATCTTTGATCCTTAGAGTTTTATTTAGATTGTAGTTGTTAATTCCTTTCTAGAACAATTACTTCCCTTTATTTTCAGTCCTAGTTAGATTTAATTACTTTAAGTTTGATACTAATGTCTCTAGTTTTGGAATTTGTTCATGTTTTTGAGATTTATGTTTTGGATACTTGATAGTTGGTTTAATTAAAGAATATGCATGGTTTATAGTATGATTTCTACTCTTTCCTTGCTTTCTAGTGTTAATATGAGTGGCTAATTTCTTGGGCAAAGGGGGGTGATGAATTATGTAGGGTAAGTGTTTGATGAAATGCCTAGGTGGGACTACTTGATCTTATGCTTGTGAAATTGTTT
Source organism: Lantana camara (assembly GCA_037501455.1). Taxonomy (NCBI): domain Eukaryota; kingdom Viridiplantae; phylum Streptophyta; class Magnoliopsida; order Lamiales; family Verbenaceae; genus Lantana; species Lantana camara. Next base: position 90,461,033 of record CM074857.1, on the reverse strand, counting down.
TGTTTGCATGTTTAAGGTTGATCACGTTAGATATGAACTTAGATTTTCATGCTAATCGAGAGGTTGTATGTGAGTTAGGAAGAAATTTCACAACACTTAAGTTTTAGCTATAAAGACATTTAGCCTAATCTTGAGCAATCGAGCAGTAGAGTAACCGGGCCAAGCCGCTAGTTATTTTGTTGCACTAGTCTTGTTTGTTTGATCTAATTAATGAGCTAATGACCACGAGATTAGGCTTTAGACTTTGATTAGGTACATGCACTTGACTTCGAGAGGAGCTTGTGTATACCTAATACCTTAGTGATTAGGATTGTGAGATCCTTGTCCCATTAAAGCACTAATTGAACTCGAACTTTGCATGGTCATTACTTCCCCTTGCCACTTAGTTAACTTGGTTATTTGCTACTTTATTCGCTTTCTAGTTGTTTCTAGTTTGTTAATCTTAGTTAACTTTCATTTCCGTAATTAGTTAATTCACTCTTACTCTCTACTTGGTTTATAGATTGGTGAATACATTAGGTAATTGATTGATTTACTCTTCCCCGTGGATTCGACCCCTTTTGCTACATTGATTCTTGAACAACTTGCACTTGGGTTAAACTTTTACTACCAATTCAATCATCTTGCACATTTTGAGATTCATTTCCGATTTGATACCTTCCCAGGCCTTGTTCTGCCCGGATGAGGTTTAACGAAGATCGGACGGCCTCATAAGCCGAAATCGATTGTGTGTTTAGGTGTAGAGTTGGAAGTTAACAGAAGGCAAGTCATCGAGGAGGAAGTCAACAAACTCCTCGAAGCCCAATATATTGAAGAGATCCTATATCCCGAATGGCTATGCAACGTGGTCCTCGTACCCAAGAGCGCTAACAAATGGCGCATGTGCAATGACTTCACGGACCTCAACAAGGCGTGACCCAAGGATCCTTACCATCTACCAAGAATTGATCAGCTGGTAGATTCGACGGTGGGTTGCGAACTTATGAGTATGATGGACGTATTTCAGGGCTATCATCAGATCTTCATGGCACCCAAGGATCGCCCCAGGACATCCTTTGTGGTCCATGTAGGAGTTTACTGTTTTCTGGTCATACCATTTGGGCTCAAGAATACAGGAGCCACTTATCAATGCCTCGTCAGCAGGATGTTCGAGCGTGAAATTGGAAAATCCATAGAGGTTTACGTGGATGACATGATCGTCAAGAGCAAGCGCTAATACTCCTACCTGGACGACCTCAAGCAAGCCTTCGACATTCTGTGCCATTATGGTATGAAACTAAACCCCTCGAAATGCAAATTTAGAGTTTGAGGGGGAAAATTTTTGGGGTACGTGGTCAGTCAAAGAGGTATTGAGGCCAACCCAGAGAAAATCAAGGCGATCAGAGACATTCTTTCCCCTCGAAATGTCAGAGAGGTCCAAGTACTGGTGGGCAAGATCATCTCCTTGAACAGGTTCATTTCTCGCTCGGTGGACAGAAACTTACCTTTCTTTAAAATCTTGCGTAACGCTCACCACTTTGTCTGGACCGAGGTATGTGAGAAGGCATTGCAAGACATGAAACGGTACCTTTCATGTTCACCCTTACTAACGAAGCCGATCCCCAGAGAGAACCTGTTCATCTACCTTTCCGTTTTCTTAGAGGCCACGAGCGCAGTCCTCGCCGCAGTCCCCAAGCGTAAACACTTGCCATTGTATTACTCGAGCAAAACTTTGCAGGGGGCAGAAAAGATATATATGGAGATAGAGAAATTCGCTTTCGCCCTGGTCAACGCCTCCAGGAGGTTAAGGCCCTATTTTCAAGCTCATTCCATCACTGTGCTTACGGATTAGCCGGTCAAGCAAGTACTCTCGAAACCGGACGTCGCAGGCAGACTAATCAAGTGGTCCATAGAACTCAGCCAATTTGATATCAGCTTCGAGCCTAGAGCAGCCATCCAGGCTCAAGCAGTGGTGGATCTTTTAGGCGAGAGATTCGGTTTGGAACCCACACCCTCGCCAGCTGATGGTCTCTGGCTTTTATACACAGATGGTTCATTGACCTCCCAAGGGGGGGAGCTGGGGTGACCCTCAGGGACCTTCGAGGAATTGAAATTGACTACGCGATCAAAGTGGCTTTCCAAGTAACCAACAATGAGGCTGAATATGAGGCCCTCATCCAAGGACTCAGAATTGCCCTTCAGGATGGAGCCTCTCGGTTCACTGTTTACATTGACTCTCAATTAATTGCTAGTCAGTTGGACGGCACTTATGAGGCTCGAGAAACCACCATGGTGTAGTATCTTGCAAAGGCTAAAGAGGTGATCGCCAAATTCAAGGAGTTTCATTTGCTGCAGGTTCCGCGGGTGGAAAACGAGCGCGCCGATGCCCTCTCTAAATTTGCATCTACCCTGGAAGGCTCCTACAAGCATTCTGTCACGTTTCTCAAAACGGAGGAATCGTTGATAAGTGAGGAGAAACCCTCGGGACAAGTGAGCATGATTGATCCATCCGAGCCCTGTTGGCTTGATGACATCATCAAATTCCTACAAAATGGAGCTTGCCCGAGCGACAAAGTGGAAGCTCAGAAAGTAAGAAGTAAAGACCCTCGTTTCTCACTTGATAATGAGGGTAGGCTCTTCAAGCGGTCTTTCCAAGGCCCTCCGATGAGGTGCCTAAGACCCTCGCAAGCCAGGGAAGTATTGGAACATGTGCACAGTGGAAGCTGTGGGAATCATTCTGGCTGTCAGATTCTGGCTAAGAAGGTGTTGAGAAGCGGATTCTATTGGCCTTCAGTATTACAGGATACCATCAATTACTCCAAAAAAAGCCCCAAGTGTCAGTTTCACTCCAACACCCCTCAACTGCCAGCAGCCCAAATGAACCCCATACACGTTTCGTGGCCCTTTGACCAGTGGGGCATTGACATAGTGGGAACCCTTCTAGTGGCGGTCGGACAAAAGAAATTCGTGATCCTCGCTGTGGACTACTTTACCAAATGGGCCGAAGCCGAAGCGGTCACAAAAATCACGTTCAAGGTTGTAAGGGACTTCATTTGGAAAAACATCATCTGCCGGTATAGCATCCCGAGGGTACTAATCTCAGACAATGGTTCGTAATTCATTGCTGTTGACACTCGATAATGGTGCTCAGAACTTGGCATTGAGCAGCGCTTCACTTTCGTGGGCCACCCTCAGGCCAACGGTCAAACTGAGATCATCAACAGAACCATACTCCAGCATCTGAAAACGATGCTCGAGAGTAAGAAAGGCGAATGGGCTGAAGAGCTTCAGGGAGCCCTTTGGGCATATCGCACTACCCCGCGAGCGGCAACAGGAGAGACTCCTTACTCCCTCGTTTACGGGTCCGAGGCTATGATACCTACGGAAATAATTCAAGAGTCCACACGCGTTGCCTATTTTGAGCCGACAGCAAACGAGAGTAATCGGGCGCTTGAGTTAGACTTACTAGACGAGAAGAGAGATGTTTCTTGGGCCCGGATCCACAAGTACAAAGCGACCGTAGCCCATCAGTACAACAAGTACGTCAAGGAAAGGACCTTCCAGCTAGGGGACCTGGTCCTCAAAAGAGTTGAAGTATCCAGGCACGTGGGTAAGTTAGACCCCAATTTGGAAGGCCCCTTCAAAGTCATTCAGGTACGAGCAAACAATACCTACCTGCTAGAGGCCTTGCAAGGAGAGCGTCTCCCCCGACCGTGGAATGCATGTAATCTCAGAAGATTCTATGGGTAATTGCAATCGTTGTTAACGCCCGCTCGAGGCACTTTGTATCTTCTTTTGACAGAAATACAAATACATCAGTAGGTATTTTCCATTCATTATTTGTCATTTACTTGATTCAATTAATGTTTTGCATCGTCAATTACATCAACGCCCACTCCGTGACGAGGGTACTCCACGTCGAACGGCTTGATGCCCACTCGGGCCAAACTCTTAGATGAGCGAGCCCAACTCCAAATCAACGCTATCGATGTGTCGAGGACCCCCCACATCAAACAGCTTGATGCTCATAAGCACATGAACCTTTGGAACGAGCAAGTCAGAATTGGGGTTGTTATATGCTTGATTACACCAACTAGATGCTGATCACTCTAGGTCGTTGTAGCACCCGTAATGCGAGGTAGCCACATCCCCCGCACTATACTTCAATCCACATATGGAATGGACGATCCATACATGAATCAAGCCTATAGCGAACGGGAGACAATAAAAAAAACAAAACTCTAGCTAGGCGGGACTAACCCTCAATTAAATACAACAATGCATAAAGAATAATGAGGAAGCATGATAATATACATTACCAAAGATTTAATCCAGTTTCATTATCCATATATACAATTCCCAGCTTTTCCAATAACAAGTCATAATATACATAGATACCCAAAACAATTCCTAAGTAATAGATATGCATCAATAAATACATGAAAGTGAGAAGGACAAGTGCTAGACCCAACGTAAAAGACCGACCCAATCCCGCCTAGCACGCACCCTGCAAACCTGAAAATGTGAGGTGTTAGTCTATGAAAGACTGAGCGAGGGGTTTAGTAATTATAAGCGCAATTACCATGCAAGCCATAATCTCGGGTAAGTTTTCATAGAAGAAATAATATAAGTTCAATAAAGAGGTAGATCTTGCCCGAGATTACAACTATCCAATTTACATTTCAATCAACTCAATTCAATCAATCAGTGGTCCAGCGAGTGAGGGCAAATCCCCAACCTTTCTCCGACAGTGTACAATAATTCAATTATTAAGTGATTAGGTGATCAGGCAATCAATTACAGTGCACAATTAGCAGTTTCAGTAACTCCTTTTCCCTCCGGGTGATGGTTGGATTGCAAGGCCCCACCATCCAATCAGTGTGAGCGTAGGGTTCATGAGTCCCTAGCCCAGAACTCTTTCATCCACTAATCTCCTAGTGGGTTCAGGGGTCATTCCAAAAGTTGTGAGGATAGTGCAAGAGTTACCCGTCAGCGCATGCTTTCCCAGTTGGCTCAATACACTACCCTTGGGACCATAGTTCAGTACAGTAACTCGCCAAAACAATCAATTCGGTACAGTAACAGTAGTTCAGTACAGTAGCAGTGGTTCAATTGTAAATCATTAGAGGTTTAGAGAAAACTATAGGTATATATATATATATATATATATATATATATATATATATATATATATATACATTTTGGCCGAAATCCACATAAGGGTGGTACGGGTTCTATATAACTAGAAATTAAACCTCACCTGACGAGCGACAGAACAAGACAAGGATACAAGAAAGTGTTCATACGATCAATGATCTCCGCCCTGGAGAAGAACTGGACAAGAAAGGAAATAACGTGAACTCGTGAGATGAGACTCAATATGAGACCAAGTATGATGCACGGCAATGCTCATGTAACACCTTAATAACCAAACAAATTAGCAATCAAGTAACACTTAAATATGTATGAGAACCAATTAACATCTAAGAGATGAAGTTAATCTCAAGGAGTAACATATTCATGTCATCCAAACATTTCAAGTTCAATTTGTATAGGGCATGGAGTCACACAATCATGTTTGAGAAATTAAGTAGCAAGAAGAGTTATATAGGAGAATAATTATCAATTAATCCAGCATATACTTCATATAATTCACATACGGGAGCCAAGAGAGTGAAAGGAATGCAGGTTTTGGTAAAGTTGGGCAAAAACTAATAATTTTCGGAAATGCACAAGCTGTACGAAAACTGGAATATCTTGAGTTCTAGAAGTTGGAATTAAGTCTTGCTTGTTGTTTATGAAATAAACACAAAGATCTTTCCAAAGATGTATGGCTCGTATTTTAGTTCAAAGTGGAATGAAAATGGCTTAGGTCCAAAATTGGGTTAAAGCAGATTCGCGACAGTTTGGCGGCACCAAATTAAAACGGCCATATCTCCCAAACGAAAATAGATATTGACAAACCACAAAAATGAAAATGCTCTAAACTTCAAATACTAGCTACAGTAGAAAAATTAGGGCAATCAGAGCAGGGGAGGGGCATCCCGGCCGGGATTAAAAACAGTCCCTGCCTGGATGCCGGAACAGGCAGTTTTCTGCCACAAGTGTCCCGGCCGGGATTGAATTTAGCCTAAAATGGATCCCAGCCGAGATCCTACCTCAGACACCAGAAAAAACAGGGAAACAGGGGAAAAACAAGGAATTTTGGCTCCCAAACGATCCACACCAAATCAAGGTAAGCAATCAACCCAAAAACTATCACATATCATGCATATGTCTCATATATTTCAATTAGGCACCATTTAATCCATGGAAACATACATAGATCATCAAGAAATCATCATCCAAACCCCATATATTTCATGATATCCAAGTCTCAAATTATTCATGAATTCATGCAAGCATCGGAGTATAAGGATCAAGATCATGCTTCTAATCACAAATAACCAAGGAATTGCATCATAAATCTCAAACCCTTCTTCAAGCATAACATCAAGAATTCATCAAGGTCTCAAGTGTTGGAAAAATGAAATCAGAAAGCAGCGGATATTTTAAAACTTTCCAACAAAAGGATCGAATCTCGCAAACATGAATCCAAATTCATAAGGTAAAGAAACTTACTTTTCAATAATCTTTCTTGAAGCGTTTCAAGCCACCCAAGAACGCTCTTCTCGCGTGATCCCCTCTCCTTGGTAAAGCTCGAATCTTTAAAAAACTTCTAACTTGAAGCTCTCTAGAGATAGTCCACCAACTTGACTACAATCTAACTAGTAAGGATGTTAGTTCTCTAGTTAGTGTTTAGGCTTAACCTAGGGTTTATTTGATCTTGGAGAATGGATGGTGTTCAACACATGAACCAAAAGAAATCAATCGATCACCCTCTAAGGGGAGCTCTATATAAAATATAGAGAGGGGCGGCCGAACCTAGTCCTTATGGACTAAGGATTTGGTCCCTCTCTCTCTTATTACTTGATCATCAAGTAACTCCAAACCTTGACTTTGAATTCTAATTCAAATCAACTTTTAAGAGAGCTAAAATATCCAAACTCCTTTTGGATAATATTATACTTTATTTATTAATAAATAAATAACTTATTTATCTAATTAATTAATTCATAATTAAATAAATAGATTAATTTCTCCAAAATAAGACTTTCATTTTAATTCAAAATTAAAGCAAAGTCTATTAAATAATTAACATACTAATTATTTAATACATAAATAAACATATATGCATGGTGCACACGTGTCCATATAGGACACGTGTCACGCACGTGACCCACACGTGTGCTTCACATGTGCGGAACCCTTTTGGCTCGATTAACTCGTTTAATCATTTCAAAGCCTTAACTCATGTAACCAAGTTGTCGTGTGTGACCCTCTAGGTTCTCAATTTAATTAGCAGTGACCCTGATTAATTAATTCACTAATTAATTAATCAGTCCACATATTAAATGACCATAGTCTAGCAACAGGTGTTTAACCCCTAGCTGAATTGGAATATCTCGATTCGACAGAACCTTTAAGTCATTGATTCATGTGAGATACAATCCTCCTACTTACTATCTCTCAACCAAGATCTAGGGTAAGGGAATAATCAGAACCCTAATAATCTGGTCTTAAAGCTAAGTGCATTTCATATCCATTTGATCTCAATCCAAGAAACCCTTTTCTTGATGTCTTGATCTACTGCCTTGGTCAAGTACTCCATATGGCATATGAATGTACACAATAAGAGATCACCTTGCAAATACAAGTGTCCTTTCTTGATTCTCATCTTTCATGAGTCACTTGTGCAGCCCCAGCATAAGCCTTGAATCAGTTGTCCAAGGCGACACCCTTTAAAGCTTATACCTAAGACTACAGAGTTAACTCATAAAGTGACATGGGACCTCAAGTCTAAGGATCAATTAATCACATCAATGACTCGTGAGATATTTCCTAATCTGGAAGTTTCCATTTCTTGAAATAGAAACTTCCTTTCCCATTTAGGAATCTTCTCACACGGGGCAACTCAATGAACTTACTTATGGAAGTAAGCACCCTCATGTATCACGCACGTATCAACTATACACTTTGTACGTCCATGAAACAAGGTGGTCCTTCTTAAGGGCGTGATCCCACAAGCAAGCCTTAAAGGAGTCAGGTTGACACTCCCACTGTCTGTAGGACTCATCAGCTTGGAGTATTTTACTAATCATGACTTACGTGATATAGGGCTCGTTTCATGAACCATTTCACCTAAATGGTAGAGTCCTAAAGTCATCAGGATTAGGGGAATTCTCATACATGCACAGATAAAGTAAATGCATACCAAACAAGAGCATATAAAGAAGTGTTGCCTCAATTCGTTATTTTATTCAAAGATTGTCTGTGATTACTATAAGGAAAAGTACAAAGCGGATATACAATCGGCTTTCTAGGGCACTATTCCTAACATCAAGCTCTACCTTTAATGAAAGAAAGGAGAAGAAATGATATGGAGTAATGATGATGATGCTTCAACATATGCAAGTTCCCCTTGAAACCAAGCTTGAAATGATGAAATCTCCTCCTTCTCTTCTATGGTGTTTTGACCTTGATTAAGTGTGTGTGAGTGTGTGAAAATCTTATGTGAAATATGATGAATGAAGTATGTAGGAGATGACTTAGATATTTTACATGATTCTTCCACTAATATGCATGAGTCACCCAAAATTTGCACTTAAGTCCCTAGAATATTTGTATTCATGCAATCAAGTTTCATCTCATGGCAATTGGTCATTTAAATCCATTCATGTTAATGCAATTAAGTCCACATATTAAAGAAATGATCAAGTAAGAACACGTATGAGCACTTAAGCCACGTTCGGTAATTAATTCACGTATCACTTAAATACGAGTTATGCAATAATTCATGATTTGAGAATAATATCACATATTTCCACATAAACATATAAGAATATAATCCATATAATGTCACGTAATGCATAAGTGGAACAATGAGGCGTTACATTCGCGCTCGTAAACCCCTTAGAGATTCTCACCTCATTACTAATGCGTACGCTCGTAGATAATAAACACTTGGCAAATGCTCTCATGGATTTCTAAGTGCAAAGTTCATACTACGATTACGATCGTTAGTATCCAACACTTAGACAAATTATCATCAAAAGCCCACACCTAGCAGGTCCCCTCATGGATTTCTAAGTTCAAAGTTGAGCCTTATATTGAAAATGGCCAGGGTATCCCTTGCATAGCTTACCCTCACGCCCATAGGCTCATACATCACAAACATCCAAGCATAAAAAATAAATCAACAAATAACACTCGAAGCTTAGCACAGTTGAAGGGAAAATAATTTCTATTGCCAAAATAGAGATAAGTAAACAAAGTACTTAAAGCGGAAAAGTACATGACAGAAGTAGAAGAATTATTACAAGGGCTTAAGATAAAGACTTTAGCAGAAATAGGGGAAAATGAACGGCAGGAATCCATGATAAGCAGTAGGAGCAAATAGGATCTTGAGGGTTGACTTCAGGAAGCTTCATGAGAGTCCCCTCCGGCATTCGAATTTGGCGCCTGGAAGTCTCGGGCTCAAGAGGTGCGGTCGCCAAGGGAACCGGGGCTAGGATCTCAGAATCTGCAGGATGAGCATCACCCTGGCCCTCTTCATCCAGGGCATCTTCATCAGCATCTTCCCGTAATGGGTTCTGGATCCGGGGGGTTGGCCGCCATGAATTTCTCCTGGAGTATAATAACTAAGTCATTATACTCCGGCTCTGTTAAGTCCTCAGCCGGATCCCTATCTTGTACGACCGGCTCCAGGTTTTCATCAAGGACCATGCATAGGCGAGCATCATTACGAGTGATGGAGGGGCACCACTCCCAACTTAATCAGCTGGCCCACCGACTTCCAGAAAAACTGTTTGGCGTTGGCAAAGCAATGAAGGTTGGCCGCGAAGGTGAAGGCCTTGGAGTGCACGAAATTGAGGACCGCATCCTAGGCTACCCTGGACTCCAAGTCTGCAGTCTTGCCTTGGAGGTCAGCAAGTTCTTTCCTCCAAAAGCTTGACCCTCGTATATTCAAAGTCAGGGTTCCGGTTTCAAAATTCTACAGTACGCTCAAGCGTAACTACAGAATTTGGGGGGCAAAATGATGAGGCCAAATCATACTCAGATCAGCACCACACACGTGTCGCGATCTGAGGGGCCCAGAGCTTTAACGCTCGCGGTAATGGGCTCGCGGAATTGACCCGGCTCATTCCTTCTCCACATATCTGATCCAGGCTTGCACGCCTTGGCCCAAGTCACGAGCTCGGGATCCGTCCACCAATCCCCCCGGACGCTCGCATTATGGTCCCAAGAGATGCTCCACGCCCAGATTCCCTCTCTTCTACACCAAGGACCCCTACTGTAATTACGCTCGGGTTCATACGCTCTACGCTCGTACCCCTAGCACTCATGGCCATCCGCCAGGGGAACTCCTCTCGAGCGTCACCAGCGCTCGAGCTCAGTGTCAGAATGTACTATTTGCCCCGAGGGTCAACCCACCATAGTGGAGTCCCTCTTGAGGACACTCTCAGAGGTGCGAGGAGCGTTGTTGGGTATCTCCATGCTCGCCGCTCTCCAACCACCTTTGACACAGTGGTAGTGCACACCTTGTACCTGGCACACCACAGGCTTTCAGAGTCATCACATGACACCACGTGTCTAGGGCAGCACAGGATTTGGGATCACCTGGCCAGATTACCCAAAATACCCTGGCCCCTAACATATAAATAAGGGATTCACATGCACACTTCCCTAAGTCATCTTCTCTACAAACTCACCTGCATTGGACTGGGCATTCCCCTCCATTTTTCTTCTTCTCCAAGCTCTACATTTCATATACACACCATTGTTGCATCCATACTGCGTTCTGACCCTTGGTGTTATCCTAGCTGGAAGAACTCATGCTTCAAAGGAAACCCAGTTCCTCAGGCTCAACGCCTGTGATGGTCTTCCCTTCCACACACAAATTCTAAAGTGATTGGTGTTTAAATCCCTTCAAAGTTTTTGCACCATCAGTAGAGTTTGTGAAGTGATGAATTAATTGTGGATCTAAAAGTAGAGTTTTTGGAGTGAAGAGTTAAATATGAAACTAATAGAGTAAAGATTTGAAACACTAATTAGAATTCGATTTACAACTAAACTTATAGTTAATGTTTACAAAAGTTACCATTATAATTCAAGATAGTTAAATCACTTTGTTAATCAAGTTGTTCTTTCATTGAGCTATGCTTGGTTTTTAGATGTTTATTTTTTTTTGGTCAGCCTCATTTTAGTGTGAGTAAATAATGAAAATACATTTCAGATGTTTATTTTTGTGTAAGTAAATAATGAAAATTTTATTTTAGTGTAAGTAAATAATGAAAATATTGAATGGATTATTTACAGTTTGGAGGGGTTGTGATGTTAGAGTGAGAAATCAATACCATTTTTAGTTTTGGGGTTTCATGTAAACACTTTGTCATTCTCTCTCACATCAGGTTAACTTTTTTCATATTCTTTTTGTTTTTTTGAAAAATATTTTCTTTTTCTATTTATTTTTTCACTACTTTCGTAATATTTATCTCTTAACAAATTTTTTTCTCACTTTATTTCATTTTTTTCTGTTCTTTTATTTTTTCCTCGTATTTCTTAATTCCTATTTTATATTTTTTTTTATTAATCTAGTATTATTTTCTTTTTTTTAATTCATTTACTTATAATTATATTAAAAATAATAAAAAAAAATATTAACATGAAATTAGTTAAATATATATTCAAAATAATAATACTTTTTTTTTTTAGATTACTATACCAATTTGTATTGAATTATTGAAGAAAGATTTTCTTACACTGTTTTTTACATCTTTCAAAGAGAAAAGCTGTGAAAATTTCGACAGGGTATTCACAAAAAGAACAGTGAGACAATAGAAAAACAAAAGAATTACACCTTTTTATTGTTATCATCATCTAATAGGTGATGTCTTAAGAGACAAAAGACCATCCAAGTATGAAGTCTTTGAATTATCAATCAATGCTGGACCGAATACCTCCCAGAATCGAAGAGTTTCATCTGCTCCAGCAGAGACCACATTTAAACCATCCGGGCTCTGGGATAGATGTAGAACCCTAGATGTATGATTACGCAATCCTCCTATTCTTAACATAGAAGGATACTTCCATAAACCTAACTAGTAGCCAAGTTCATAGCCAAAGCCATGCCCACTTATTATCTCCTTATGATGCGTGTTCCATTGCAGCCCACATATATGTGAATTAGTGTCTGTGCCACGCATTGATCAGTCCCTCAGCAGTGTTAGGGTTTTCCTCTGAACGTAGATGTCTCAGCGAGCGTATTGAAACTCAGGCTGAAGATAATTTATCTTCTCAGAATTTTACTATTTTCTTCTACGAACTTTGTTAATTTTTACTCTCTTCTTCTTCTACGATCGTTCTTCTAATAATTTTACTCTTTTCTTCTTTTACTTTCGTTCTAAACCGTGAACAATTACTTTTTAGGATCTAGTCCAATTTCTTAGTCGGTTGTAAGTATTTCTCTCGATGTAAGTACTTCTGGTCCAACTTCGGTTGATTACATTATAGAATCCAATTTCTTATTCAATTGTAAGTATTTCTGTCGTTGTAATTTTTTAGTCGGTTGTAAGTATTTTTCAATGGGATCATATGCATCGTGGACTACTTGTGAGAATTTAAAACGACAAACTTCAAATAAATATTTACTAAATTCTTCCATGTTACCCATAAAACTTGTGAGAAAAGTAATTAAAATAAACAAGAAAATGAATAGAGGATCATTCAATGAAAAGCACACAAAGTTGTACAAATCTATGGCTACGACCATCATGCGAGTAAGCAAAAAAACACCTATTTGGGAAATCAAGGAACGAAGAGAAGAAATGTCGATTTGGGAAAAGAGGATAAGAAATGTCACGTTTTGTCACATTATAGAGTAAAATTTTGGGAAGGAGAAAAAATGTTACATCGTAGAGTAAAATTTGGGGAAGGAGAAGAAATGTCACGTTGTATAGTAAAATTTGGGGAAGAATGAGAAGAAATGTCAATTTGGTGAAAGAGAAGAAGAAATATCACATCGTAGAGTAATTGAAAAAACGAGTAGGGTTTTGTCACTTTATAGAGTAAAAATTTAGGGAAGGAGAAGAAATATCATATCGTAGAGTAAAATTTAAGGAAGGAGAAGAAGAAATGTCAATTTCGGTAAAGAGGATAAGAAATGTCACATCGTAGAATAATTGAAAAAAACGAGTAGGGTAGGGTTGTCACATTGTAGAGTAAAAATTTAGGGAAAGAGAAGAAATATCACATCGTAAAGTAATTGAAAAAATGAGTAGGGTTTTGTCACATTGTCGAGTAAAATTTAGGGAAGGAGGGGAAGAAATGTCAATTTGGGTAAAGAGGAGAAGAAATGTCGCATCGTAGAGTAATTGAAAGAACGAGTAGGGTAGGATTTTGTTACATTGTAGAGTAAAAATTTGGAGAAAGAGAAGAAATGTCGCATCGTAGAGTAAAATTTGGAGGAGGAGAAAAAATGTCAATTTGGGGAAATATGAGAAGAAATGTCACATCGTAGAGTAGTTGAAAAAACGAGTAAGTTTGTCACATCATAGAGTAAAAAATTGAGGAAGGAGAAGAAATGCCAATTTGGGGAAAGAGGAGAAGAAATGTCACATCGTAGAGCAATTGAAAAAACGAGTAGGGTTTTGCCATATTGTAGAGTAAATATTTGGGGAAAGAGAAGAACTGTCACATCGTAGAGTAAAATTTGGAGGAGGAGAAGAAATGTCAATTTGGAAAAAGAGGAGATGAAATGTCACATTGTAGAGTAATTGAAAAACGAGTAGGGTTTTGTCACATTGTAGAGTAAAAATTTGGGGAATGAGAAGAAATATCACGTCGTAGAGTAAAATCTGGGGAAGGAGGAGAAGAAATATCAATTTGGGGAAACATGAGAAGAAATATCACATCGTAGAGTAAAATTAGGGGGAAAAAAATAAAGAAGAAATGTCAGTTTGGGGAATGAAGAGAAAAGATGTCATATCGTAGAGTAAAATTAGGTAAGCATCACAGGGGGAAATCAAACAGATGAGAATGAGGGAATAAAGTCACATGCTCTTCATAGAAAACTAGTAGAATGACAAAAGTTAATAGAAAATAAACCAATGAAATGCTCGGAACAATTAGGTATGATGTTGTTACGCCAACAAAAAAACAGAAAGACAAACCAATTGAAGGAATACTGATATGGAATAAGATTTCTTACGATGATTACGAGTAAAATTCGGACAAGTCTAACAAAATTGTTCATAATATTACATGACTTATAATTCGTGAAGTATACAATGATCTCTTTGATCTCACAAATACATACACCTAGAAATTAGTTCCTATTTCTCTTTAGAAACCAAATTGGTACGCCGCACTGCTGTATATAGACTTGTTACTAGTTTATTTATGTAACCCTCAGAATCTGAGAAAGCTAATCGGAGCAGCAAGGGGCACCTCCTCGAAGAAGCTGCCCTCTATGCCGAAGGATGAGTTTCAAAAATACGTCTGCTCGACACTATCATAACATGCAGAAGCACCGAAACAAGCTTGAATTCGATTGCAGAAGGTTTTTTGTGGTGTTGAACAGTGGCCTGGAAAAGTGTGTACATGACTGTCGAGATTTTCGTAAGTCCCTGACTTTTGATTTTATATTATTATATTATTTTGTTTTGATTTTTTGTTTTTAGGATTCGATTTGTTTTTCTACCTTTCTTTTTTTTTTTTTTTCTAGGTTTGTGACTGACCATGGATAGACTTGCTTGGGAATACTGGTGAATGGGATTCTGCAGTTTGTGTTATTAAGTTCCTTTGTTAAAAGAGAGGGCTAATCCCAGACATCCCCCTATCCTTTAGGGCTTAGTGCGTTTTGCCCCCTAACCTTTGAATCGGTGCGATTGTCCCCTATCCTTTGAAAAATATCACACTTAAGGATGAGAAAAAATGTCACATCGTAGAGTAAAATTTGGGGAAGGATGAGAAGAAATGTCACATCGTAGAGTAATTGAAAAAACGAGTAGTGTTTTGTCACGTTATAGAGTAAAAATTTTGGGAAGGAGAAGAAATGTCACATCATAGAGTAAAATTTGGGAAAGAATGAGAAGAAATGTCAATTTGGAAAAAGAGGAGAAGAAATGTCACATGAGTAATTGAAAAATGTTGTGTAAAAATTTGGTGGAGGAGAAGAAATATCACATCGTAAAGTAAAATTTGGGGAAAGAGGTGAAGAAATGTCAATTCAGTGAAAGAGGAGAAGAAATGTCACATCGTAGAGTAATTAAAAAAACGAGTAGGTTTTTCCACATTGTAGAGTAAAAATTTGGGGAAGGAGAAAAAATATCACATCGTAGAGTAGGGATGGCAACGAGCCGAGACGAGACGAGACGAGCCTCAGCATTTTTTTGAGGTTCGGGCTCGGGCTCGTCCTAAATATTTAGGTTTCGAACCTGGTTCGCGAGCCAACGAGCCTTAGTTTTTGGGTTCGGGTTCGGCTCGCCCCTTGGCTCGGGCTGGCTCGGCTCGGCTCGCGAACCAAGGTTCCTGCTGCCAGAATTTTATTTTCCTTGTCCAAAAATTTCGTTCCAAACCCAGCAATAACAAACACATAACCAAAACGCTTCACAAACCCATCAAAAATTCACCATTTTTTCCATTTTCTCACACGTTTCAGAACCATATAATCCTTCTCCATCTGAATTCAATAACATCAAATTACATAAATTTTTAGAAATGACCTAAAACCCATTGAAATAACCATTCTCCAAACATTGGCAAATTCAAAATACTAAAAATAGGTGAAAACAGAAATTACACACAAATTTGAGATCCAAGAAGAAATTGTGGGAGAAGGTTGGTAGCACAGAGGCGGCGGCTGGCGTGGGGAAGGGATTGCTTGCGCAGCAGGTGGTGGCGAGACCTGCTCCGATCTGGTGGCGTGATGGGAGAGACGAGACACCGCGTCAGGTGGTAGTGTGAAGGCGAGACGTGGCGCCGGCGGCAAGTGGTGGCATGAGGCGGCGTGGTGAAGGTTAGTGGCGAGATTGGAGGTGCGCCTCTGGAGTAGAGAAATTGGGGAGAAAAGGTAATGGCGTAGATGAGAAATTGGGGAGAGAAAGCAAATGGGCTCTTAGTTAGGGTTTTTATTTTTTTAAGAGAGATTTATTGAGATTTGAGAGAGAATGAGGTAGGGGACAGCAGGGCTGCTCCTTTTCAAATTCTAAAATGTAGGGTTTGTGTATATTAGATTAATATAATATTAGTATTATTAATTTAGTATAAAAATATATATATATAATTTATATATTATATAAATAATATATATTTTTAATTATTTAATGGTTCGCGAGCCAGCTCGCGAGCCATCGAACAAAGAGTGGCTGGCTCGGGCTTGGCTCGCACCTACCACGAGCCGAACCTAGGCTCGGCTTGGCTCGTCCCCCACGAACTCAAGCCCGAACCTTGCTCGAGTTGGCTCGCAAGGCTCGCGAGCCAGCTCGGCTTGTTGCCATCCCTATCGTAGAGTAAAATTTGGGGAAGGAGGAAAAGAAATATCACATCGTAGAGTAATTGAAAAAATGAGTAGGATTCTGTCATATTATAGAGTAAAAATTTGGGGAAGAAGAAAAAATGTCACATCGTAAAATTTTGGGGAAGGAGGAGAAGAAATGTCAATTTAGGAAAATAGGAGAATTTCAATTATATATATTTGTGTAATACTCTCTTAGTAATATCTTAAAAAGGATAATAAACGCATTATTTTTTCTTTGATATATGAATCGCATAAAAGATGAAATATATAATACAAATAAAATTTAGTCAAATCTATCTTAGCCCGGGTTTAGACCTCTGTCTTAGCCCGGGTTCAAACCGGAGACCTCTAATGTGAGAGACTAGCTTAATAAGCAACTACACCACCCAAGCCATTTATACTAGCATGTTGATTTAAAATAATTATTACGAAAACTCCACATATTCGGTGCATATT
Organism: Lantana camara; assembly: GCA_037501455.1. Lineage (NCBI taxonomy): Eukaryota > Viridiplantae > Streptophyta > Magnoliopsida > Lamiales > Verbenaceae > Lantana > Lantana camara. The sequence goes on along the minus strand of CM074857.1, from coordinate 90,443,980 downwards.
CAAATTAAATATTATTATTATTTATATATATTAAAATAATTTTTTATTAATATATATTCTATAATTATTTTTAATATAATTACTAAATAATAATAAATAAATAGCATAACATAGCATCATATTAATAATTAAAATAAAAAATAAAAAATATAAATAGAAAAAGATAAAAATTATAAAATGAGAGAAGAAAAAGTTAAAGAGGATATAGTTGGAGTGCAAGACAAAACCACATAAAAAAATTAATAAATTAACAAAAAAATAATCAAGAATTCAAGAGACTACGATAAGCTCTGACACTTAATTATGTATAGTATACATGTAAATTTAAAACAAGTTGTGTTTGACCACAATAAGTCAAATTTTGATCAAATGATGAATTCCTTAAAATTTTAAAAATTTGTAAATATATAGAAAGATTATTATTAATAGTTCCAAAACAAATATTCCTCATTTAATTAAATTTCATCGCTAATTATTTCCTGAGTTATAAATGAATATTTATTTATCTTAATCATCATAGAAAATTGCAAATTTCCCACCCAAAAAGTCAAGAAATCCTTCTTAATGCAATGAGTTTCTCCGACGTTACCACAAACCATTGAAGGGCTTCCAGAAAATGCAAAATCTAAGCAGGCTTTAGCTTTTAAAAATAAGTATAACTAATATCTTGCTGATTGATTAACATTCGCAACTTTCTGAAGATGGTCTACCAACATCAACTTACATCAGCAAGATGAGGATGCAATCTAAGCTAGCTACATATTTTACACCAAGGTTTCTAAATAACCCTTGTAAATACAACAAATGCTCGTTTGTGCCTAAAGAAAGAGCCATGAAAGCAGGAAAGTGGCACTACTATTCTAACCTACCGGCTACAGTCAAGAATCACATTCATCGCTTGCTTTCGTCTGGTGGCTTAGTTGAATCGTTTTGGAAGCTTCGTAGCAGAGGAACTGTTAAGCGTGGCTCGCTTAGAACCTGAAGACGAAACAAAAGAAAGTTAAGATTTGGTAAATCTTTTGAGAACTTTTAGTAGCTAGATCAATTTTCTGGTTCCACTTTTTTTGTATTCCACTATTTCGAAGCATGATGCATTTAAAATAGTGCAATACAAGAACGGAACAACAAGATTTGAAATGCCACTAGAATCCCAGGACGCATTTGAAATTTTGAGAAAGGAGAAAGCTCTGTACTTGGAACTTTTGTGGAGCTCTTGCTTAAAGACAACCGAGAAAATGCTGATGTTGGTGGCTTTGGTAGTTCAGTTGGCACATTCAGCCTGATACAAAACAGACAACAAGTTCAAGGAACCAAAATAAACAGCAAACTGAAGGACAAAAATTCCTGGATGCATGAAATGTTCGACATGCAAATTTTTTCGCATGCAACTAACCTTTTCCAAGTGTATCATGTAATTGGAAGTCATGGAAGAGCAAAAACTTTACAATGAAAAAAAGAAGGGAGACACTATGTCAAAGCTCGAAATGATCAATAGCTCAGATGAGATATTAGATATTCTAAAAGATGCAGAAATCTCAAACAATCTAAAGAGAGGTAAGAATGCTCACTTTTGAGTTATATCTGCCGTATTATTGATCAAAGCATCAGTTTCTGTTCCCATTGAAAGAACTCCATCAGAAGTAACACTAAGTTTCTCTTCAGAATCTGCATCTCCAATGTCTTCCGGAAAGTTCTCCCTGCCTCCTAAAACGGCAAGCCTTGATTGTTGAAAGAAGTCTTTGTGGTGCCTGAAAGAATCCGTTGACTGCAGCGAACCAGCATCTGAATGTTTATCACTGTACTCAGTGCTATGGTCCAGATAAGTTGAAACTTTTTCGGTTGAGCTTTTAACTCCTGAAAGTTGTTGGCTTAGCGGTAGTGGCTCTAAGGAATTTCTTCTTGGGGAATTGATCCCAATTCTTTCACAATTGCCATTAGCTTTGAGCAACCGTAAACGTCCTATTTCTTCATCCTTCTTTGTTACAGCATCCTTTAGAGAAGCTACCTGTAAAATCCGTGCAAGCTTAATTGGCTTTGGAAATAAAAATGGATAATATAAACTGAATCAGAAGCTCCAAACAGTGGAGTGAAAATGAACACCAAGTCAAACCCAAAAAGAGAGTACCAGAGTTTGAAATTAATGTAACCACAAAAGTCAAAAGAATGAAAACATTCAATGATAACCTGTTCCATGAGCTCTCTAACACCTCTACCCTCCTTATTACTTTGTGCAGCACCCAACTCAACCCCAGAAACCCTCTCAGCAAACTTAAGTGTACTTATAGTCTCCGAATAGGATTCTACATCAGGATTCAGTTGTACAAACATGAGAGTCTTTGCTTGGCCACCTGCAACTTAAGTTGTCAGAGGATTGGCGAGAGAGAGAGAGAGAGAGAGAAGGGATTATAACTACTCTTCTACCAATTAAGCAATGTCTAATTACCTAGAGAACTCTGAAGAACTTGAGTTAATTTGCTGTTTCTGTAAGGTACATGCGGATTCTTTTGAGCAAGTGCAGAGATCACATCTCCCAAAGCGGACAGAGATTTGTTTATATGTTGTGCCTCGCGCAATCGGTCACCCGTTGCTTCAGATCGATGAACTCTTTCACTGCCAGCAAGATCAACCAAATGCAGACAACCACGCAAAACGACATTGGTCTCCAAATCCGTCCCACGAACATGAACAGTGAGGATACTATCACATATAAGGTAAACTAAATTAGACAATCCCAATTATTTGTTAAGAACCGGGAAAAAAAAATGAAAATAAATATATCCAAACCTATGAGATCGGCTGCTTCTCTCATTCAAGGCAGTAGCACCAACAGCTCGATTGGTTAAGCCAATATTCATCAGCTCTAACACATCAGTAGTAGATCTAACCGGGTGCATGCTAGCATCAGGCACAGCTAAGCCATTTGGTTGGGAAGTATTCCAAATCCCGAGTGTTTGAAAGTCAAAGAAAAGCAAAATTATTGCTGAATAATTTGAGAACAAAAAGGGTAATGCATAGTTTCATAAAACATGAAATCTGAAGAAACTTTAGAAGGATATCTCTTCTGCAAACCGGCATTGCAGAGTAAGTCGCGCACTTGTTCATTGTATATTTCAACCATTTGTACACCAACTTCATATGCAATAGAGCTGTGTCTGTTTTGGGAGATATTGAATAGATCATTAAGAGCTCTATAGTTGACTCCCCAATCCACAACGGATGTCACATTAGGTCCAGTCTGAAAGCATTTTTTCAAATAGCATGAGCTTTCTGAAGAGAAAAGGCCAAGAAATTTTAATCTAAATAGTTCCAGAACTATGAAATTACCATGGTGTAAGTTTTCCCTGAACCAGTTTGACCATAAGCAAATATGCAGACATTGTACCCATCAAGAACAGACCTGATTAACGGTTGAGTGTCTTGAAATACCTCCTCTGGTAACAAGTAGGATTCAATGATAAAAAATTAGTAACTAAACATTGAAATCTAATGGCTACACGAAATTAAGTACAAGGAGAACCTTGAGTGGATGCAGGACCAAAGACCTTGTTGAATTTGAAAGCCCGGTGACTGTCTTTTCCTGGTTTTGAGGGATTTGTAACAACCAATTCTCCATTCTCACCTATATATTGTATGGTAGTTTGCTTTCTACTTTGCCCAGGGAGGAATGGCCTTACACGACAATAAACTCTTATGTTTCCTGAAAAAATTATTCAAAGTTAATAACCAAATTTATGCGCACCCCAAATTTGCCAGTAGCAAAGTTACTAACCTTTCAAATCTTGAACCTCATTATATAGTTTCCTATTTTCCTCAAGCACACTGTGATAATTCTGAGCAGCATCAATCAAATCTTTGAGATTTAGACCTGACCAGAACCAATGAAATAAAATTTAATAAAACTAATGCACAAAGCAAAACCAGAAGGAAAGTGCAAAGAACTATCAAGCATCTTCTAACCAAAATGAAAAAATTCTTCAGCATAGATATTCTTAAGCTTCGAAACCTCTTGCTTCACGTATTCATTCGCCGATTTCAGATCCTGATCAATCTCATAACGTGAGTGACAATAAGGAGGTCTAGGTTAGATGTTAAGCTTAGATTTTTCACATACCTTCAGGGATTCAAACTGAGAATCTATGAAGTGCCGGTATACATTTTCTTTTCTTTCCCATCTCAGGAGTTTCGATTCTGAAAAGTCCTCAATCTCTTTCACTTTATTCTTTGAATCACTCAGAAGTTGTTCAAGTTCCACTATTTGTTTCAGTAGTTTATCTTTGGTTTCCTCAGCCTCTGTTTCCAACCGAAAGCAATTCTCTTCGTAGTGCTTTTTGGCTAATTTTAGCTCTTCCTCTAGTGACAAAATTAGATTCTTGCAGTGGTCCTTTTCTTGCCTCAGTTTAATTAAGTCCTGTTCTTCAAGCTTCTTCCTCTCCTCAATTTCAGCCTTCTGAATCTGTTAAGAGGCATGTGATAATTGAATGACCCGATCAACAGAAAAGGAAAAAGAAATTACAAGAACTTTCATTTAAAAAAAAAGATCTGCAAATGTATCAAATCAAACTTATTTTTATAATAGAACAGCCAAAACACCATCTTTCATAATTAAAATAAAGCAACTTTTCTCCTTTTATTAAGACAAGCACCTTCATCTGATGAAGCTGGTTCAAGACAACCTGCAGAATATAAAACTTCATAAGATGAAGAGATACAACAATGAAATACTAGTATCTACAGTCCACTCAACAACCATCAACATGCCTCATTTTCTTCAGCAGTTCCAGCTGCAAGGGTTTCCAACACACTAATTTTTGACTGATACATCTCTTCACGAGACTTGTACAGAGTGCTTTGCTGCATTAATGGTAATGGAAGAATCATAAATGATATTTGATGAAAAAGAGAATGATAAACAACTGCCAATAATATTACCTTCCTCATATTTTGGGCTTGTTTAGAAACCCGCCGCTGAATTTCTTGCACAACCAGTTTCAGTATGGATGCAACACGCTGAAAAACCACAAAATTTGACAGGTAAAATATAAAAATACAATTGAAGCAGTCATCTGATAAGAGAATAACAAAATCAGGAATTTATTAAAAAGTATGATTGAATTGAACCATATGCTCGTACTATACCATACCGGAGGGATATCCTCATTTCTCATTTCAGTGCAGCTTTCCAGAATCCTATTCACAACACTGAAAAGTGATTGGGTGGAGACGTTCTGCATTTGATGAGTGACTTGAAGCATAAGAACATACAAAGATGTACGATTATGATTAGTAAATTTGGTTTCCCTTCTGGCGATGCAAGTTTTCCATTACCTCTAAGCTACCCAATTTCATCAAATCTGAAATCTTAGAAGCTGGGAGATGTCCACCGTTGGATAGGAGCACATCTGAAAAGTTACACCCCATATGATAAACCAATTCAAACAGTAGCTTGAAATGAGCACAAATGGTCCAAAAGTAACTAAGTTACAAGTGTATAAATCATAAAACTTAGTCTACTCCACAATCGAGCGACAGAGCATTTATTCAGAAAAAAAGATAAACAATATAACTTATAACTTTTGATTGTATAGAGCCCCTGGAGAATAATCAATATAACAACTCTTCAGAATGAATATAGATTGCACTTTTGAAAGATAAATAAATAATTGATAATGGAATCTTAGCGATATTGATAATTAGGTAGCAGCAACAAGTTACTGCAGCTATAAACTTATAACTAAAGAAGTTCTGGGTGACGGATAGAAAGGTAAAATTGCAAGGTGACTTCTAGCTTTGGAGTTTAACACTTCCTTCTATCAGCTACTCTTGTTTTCGAAGGTCAAATAACAGCAGTTAGACTAAGAGAACATTAGTAAAGAAGAGGACCTTTTAAACAATCAGTTATGATGAAAATTGGTACAGTTATTTACCTTCAGCAAAACCATTTAAACCTTCTATTCTTCCAGAAACAGGGCCATTATGGACTTCATTTAAGCTAGCCAGATCTCCATTATCAACCATATTTACTTCCGTCTTTGGATCCATCATATAAACTTGAGAGATGCTTGTGAAGAACACTGATTGACACAACATTGAAAGGTTAGGAAATCTTGAAAGCCAAACAATAATCAGATTACACAAAAAGATGAAAACTTATCAGCGAATGGATTTATTGGAAACTTAATTACAATTTAGTTCTCTACCCCTCTACTGTTGAGAGCCTCATTTCAATTAGAACAGAGTTCCCAGTAAGAGTTAACGCAGGTATCTAAGATTTCATTTAAATTTATGCCCAAAGCAAACAGTGACGAATATCATTTTGAGTCGTGTCACAAAATTAGAAGAAAACATTGGATTCAACAGAATATACTCCAATAGCAGAACTCAATTAGGTAATTTCAGCAGCAGTTAAGAGCCTTAAATTAATATATAGGAGAAATACAGTGTCCTAAGTTCTGCCTGGGTAAACAAAATCAAGGTTTGGCAATAGTGCCAAGAGAAGAATATACATCCAAGAGTTACAGAAAGAAAACAAAGTCATCCAGAATTATGGTGCGAAATTATCAGTAGCTAAATGAAAGCAGATCTACAACACAAGTGAACCATAGTGCAAGTGCAATACCCAATAACCAACGCCTAATTTTTTGAATTAAAAAGCAGAATCATAAACTGAACTGCTCAATCCGAACATTGGGTAAAAGAACACAAGTCACAATTTCAAATCAAAAAAGAGGTACATACATGAATTGATTTATTTTGAGAAGGAAAAAACTTGGGTACTTCATTTCGAGTCACCGAAACCCTACATTGTGCCAAAACCCAACAATTTCTTCGTCCATAGTCAGAAAAACTAAATCTTTAACCCTACATTCCAAATCTACTTCCCAAATTCGAACATAAACGAAAACCCAGAAGCTTTTCCAGTAAATTTGGGGAAAAAAGTACTGACCTGAAATGCAGCCAAATGCAGAAGAAACCCCCACGCTACCGATCAAAAAAATCCCAAATCCAACTCGTGTAACAGACTAAACCCCATTCCTCATCTTCACTCATCCATTTCCCACTCTTCACCCGCTTCTGCTTTACCTCTTCAAGACCCGCAAAAAGGGGGAAAAGAGCTTCGAGAGGATGGGGACCTTTGCCTTTATTGAGAAGTAAAGCAACAGAATCGTGCTTGCGGAAGGAAATGATTATGAGCTGAAATAGTTGGAAAGATTTAAGCAAACTGATTTCCTCTTTTTGAAGTAAGAGAAGAAAGATAATTGGTTAATTCCAATTTGAAATTTAGGGGTTTTTGAATTATGTTTTCTTGGTTCATGTGATTTAAGATTTGAAAAGAAAATAGAGAAACAAAAACTGTAATGATGTGGTTGTAGGGCAATTATTGTATACATAGATTTGGAATTGTGTTCCCGCCTTAGTATTACTTACAGTATTTGTCCATATTTGATTTGTTTCTTATGATTTTTTAATTTTGGGTTGCTGAGGTGGTGGGGTGGGTCAGTAGTCAGTATCTTTATTTGTTTTCCTTCCTTTTTTTCTCTTTTTGTTGTAATATTAAATAATAAAAAGTTAACAATTTAGATTTAGACTCTTCTATTTTAAAAGCTACCATTAGCTTTGATTTTTCTTTAAATACTAGTACATATTAATTATATAACTTATTTAATTATTTTTCAATGTTAAGTAATTAGAATTAAAGATGAAGCAGAATGTTGGAGGTGAGTTGCAAAGTGAGAAGTAGGGTTTCTTATGTGTCCCCAACTTGATGAGAACCGGCCACTTTGCTCTTGTTAGCCTAATTGGGGATTTATCCCATATTACTCGAATTTTGAAAGTTAATTCTTACAAAAAATTGGCTGTTAATATAATTTTGCATAGAACATAACTGGAATGTGGACAAGCTACATGGAAAGCTTAGGGATGATGTAGTCCAATGTGTGCTGGTAGTCATCGGCTGATATGGTTGGCTTGGCTTCAAAAGATGGAGAATTTTCAATAAAGTTAACCTGGTAAGAGATTAAACAGAAAAAAGAGAAATCAGACTTACTTCATGCAATTTGAAGTCTCCAATAATTATGATATTCGGTTGGAGACTTATTCACGATTGGATTTTAGTTGACGAGAGATTGCATCGTAAAGGAATGGTATTCCCTTCGAAATGCGCTTGTTGCAATGAGGAGGAGAATATAAGTCATTTATTTTTATATAGTACCAAGGCTAAAATCATTTGGACTCACTTTGCAGGTACCTCAAACGGATTCGATAACCACGTGGCTACGAACTTTGATATCTTCAACACCATTTGGGAAGGAGAAATAACATATCCGGATTAATGTAATCCCGCTACTGGTGTTGTGGTATATATAGGCTAAAAAGAACAAGAGAAACCACGAGAACATGTCGTTTTCAACCTAGCTATAGGATCCTAAGAAGGGTTAAATAACATATTGATTTCTTGCATCAAGCATGGTTCGTGGGAACGCCGTTATAACGGCCGGAACGGCAGTAGGCGTTCCACCTTGATGGGAGTGGAAAGCCAGTATCATGGTGCGGGGGTGGAACGCCGCGAAATAGGCCGGAACCACACCGTTTTTCCGGCGAGTAACGGACTGGAACGGCGTTGATTCGTGCAAGGCGACTACTTTCCTAAGGAGCGAAGAGGTGATGCGTGAGTGATGAAGACGGTGGCTTTCTGTCCTGCAATTTGCAGAGCTGGATAAAGACCATGGATAAATTAGGTTTTTCATTTAATTAATATAATTAATGGGCTAAATATAAAATGGGCCAAAATGTTAGTTAAAGGATTGATTCTTTGAATTAATAATTCTTATCAGATTTAGAGATTTTGGGCTAATAAATGGGTCATCTGTCATCACTTTTATTATGTAATAATAAAATCTAATTAAATTAAATTATATAAGTACATAAATATCATAATTATGAATTTGTATTTTATATTTCAAATTTTTAGTGAATAAAAAATTACTTACAACCAAATTTGGATATTTTTATTAATGACTAATTTATTTCATCAATTATTATAGTGTGGAATCATTATTCTTGGTGTTGTTTTCTCTTGGGTAGAAAGGTAATTCAAACTCATCATAAAATTTGGGGAGAACGAACATATGTGATCCAATATTCTCTATCTCTCCTTAATAAGGTAACGGAAAATGTCCTTCTCTTTCTCTGTAATAAGGTAACAGAAAATATCCAAGGTCCGCTATTTTATTCGGTTGGAATGCTTCCAATTAATTATAGGCAGATCAACTATCTTAACCTCACTTAAGAGATTATAGGCGTCATCAATTCCAACTCCTTAGAAGAGACGAATAATTCTGAGTTTCTCCCTCCTCCTCATTCCACTTATTAATAATAAATGTATTATTTATCTATCTATTGTAATATTTATAGTGTTGTATGATAGTGGAGGAACTTCTATTTGTATTGGTACATTAATCAACTATATTTACTATAAAAATGACCTCCGTTCCACAAAGTGTCGCGACCATTCCGTAACATGACGCTGAAACTGGAACGGTGCCCCCCATTCCGTTCCCCGCAACCGCGTCTGCGAACTATGCGATGAATCTACACATCCCTGAGATGTCTAATAAAAAGTGCATCGGATTAAACCATGGATGGATCCTGACAATATCCTGGGAGGGCGGGGACATGAATCTGGTCCATCCATTTTCTCGAGCTCAGATTCAGCTTCCTCATCCGGAAACTATCATGGATACCATCATGGAGTACTACGATTACGATGATTGGTCGTCTTCTTACCCCTGGCCGAACAAAGCGGCATTGTCGGCAAACCCATCAGAATCGCCATCTGATTTCGTGTTGATGATTTCATGAGGCTGGAAGGCCATGATTTCATACCGCTGGTAGCGTATTCTGGGTTATTGGACACCAGGGGACATGAAGTGGAATGTCGCTGCAGGAGGATTCAATGATCTCATTTATCATCACGATGGATTTTATGCCATCAGTTCTCATGGATTAGTCTGGTTCTTCACAGGTTAGCCCCTCACCAAGACCCATTTCCTCTCTACGAGGCCAGGCTCGATTCGATGTTAACTAGGGCCAACCAATTGTTGTATGTCGTGGCCGGATCGGCACCAGGTAGGGTGTTTGTGATTGTACGTGATGAAATTGAATTTGATAACCAATTGCACTTTGGGAGGGACGACCACGGATATATTTGGATTGTAAAGCGTTGGGTGACGCGGTTTCAAGTGCATGAATTGGATGCACTACTAGAAAACATGGTTTTTGCAACCGAAAATTTCCGGTTGCAAATTTGACCGATTTAGCAACCAAATTTGCAAACGAAAACCAAAATTTGCAACAGAAAATTAGGTTGCTAATTCGGTTGCAAATACTTTGCAACCGAATTTCTGTTGCTAACTCGGTTGAAAAAAGGAATGAAAAAATCGAACCTGGTTAAAGTATTTGCAACAGAATATTCGGTTGCAAAATCAGTTGTACAAGAATTGCAACCGAAATGCAACCAAAATTTTCGGCTGCAAAATTATTAAAAATCATTTCAAAAATACTTTTGTAACCGAAATTTCGGTTGCAAAGTTTTGAACTAATTTAATTATTTTAATGTTAAATTTGTAACTGAAATTCGGTTGCAAAATTTTCATACATCCTCTTTGCAACCGAATTTCGGTTGCAACAATCTTTTTATTTATTATAATTTATAAAATTAAAATATGTAATACCTTTTAAAATATATGTTGCTATTCGGTTGCAAAATCAGTTGCAAAAGTTTTTTCTTTTATTAAATTTAATATATACATAATAATTATTAATTACTCGCCTCCTAAAAAGTTTTAAATCCTTTAATCATTGTATAATATAAGTTTTCTAATTAAAATGATAATAAATATTATAATTTATAATATATTTGTAAAGGAATAAAAGTTAGTTAATTATAATTACTTCTATTATGGTAGTATCTTACTATAAATTATGTAATAAAATTTAAAATTATATTTTATAAGATATAATATACATTATAAACCATTAAGATATTATACTTGTATAGTGATATGATATCTTATAACATATAAAATATTTTGAGAATTGGTATAACGCGTAATGTTATATATGGTGTACAGATCAAAGTAATTTCTACAAACGATAGATATAGTATAATAGATATTAAATGATTATAATTACTTATATAATTATATTGTGGTAATATTAATTAATAATTATCGTTATATTCTTGTAGATACTGAAAACTATATAATAAAATTTAAAGGTTATGTTTTATAAGATATAATATACATTATGAATCATTAAGGTGTTATACTTGTATAATGATATCATATTATATATCATATACGACATTTAATTTTGAGAATTGACATTATACACGATATTATATATGATATACTAGGGTAATTTTCATAAGTGATCGCTATAAAAGATATCAAATGGTATAATAGATGACTATACGTCTATTAAATACTATAATATACTGATATTACATTTATGATAGAAATTATATATTGATATGATATTATATAATATGTACAACATTTTGAATATTGATATAATGTGTGATATTATATAAGATGCACGCGGAAATGTATTTTACAAGTGATTGACATAATTAATTAATATAATAGCTATAAGGGATCTATTAGAATAATATAATATATGTAATTATATATAACTTTATTAATTACTATATATCTATTAAATAAAATTATAAACAAAATATAATTTGCATTTATAAAAGATATTATAAATCATATGACATAATAAGTTATATCGAATGCTATAATTTTTAATTTTAAGTTTACCAAACAATATATAGATAATTATAAGACTATTAAATAGTACAAAGTGTAGTTAATTATATTGATATAATTATAAATAGATATTATATATCATATGATCATATAGTACTATCTAATGTTATCGTATTCATTAAAGATATAATACCTATAAGTATAGTAAACTATGTACATAATTATAATTCTATGAAATGATACCATAAATAGTTACAAGTTATATCAAACGATATAATATGCAATTATAAGTCTAATAATTAATATGTAGATAATAATCAGACTATTAATTAGCAATAATATATAGTTATTTATATTTATGATATAACTTGTAAAACAAATACAACCGAAGGTGATAACATATATTTAATTGTTTATCGGTGACCAATTGTCCCCATATATAATTATGGCCGATAAAAGTATATATCCTAAATAAGAATTAATAATTGATTCATAATATATGATATACAATATATGAATTATTGAAATGATATATTGGTAATGACATGATATTAATAGCTTAAAAGAATATTTAAAGTTTGTACTATATGACTTAACTATGATTACTTTTATAATAGCATTAACAATACAATATGATATTAACTATATTCATCGAAAACATGTATATTATAGTTTATGAATCATTATTCATCATGTCTAATTAGATGCTATATTAACAGTAATTTAATATTATAGCTTAAAAAGACATTTACGTGTATAATTTAATATATAACGTTAAATAATATAATTATATATATATATATATATATATATATATATATATATATATATATATATATAACATATAATTTATTACAATCATATTATGCTTACCCGTGAGTTCAATATATTGAGATTCAGGTGAAATACCTTTTCTTTTGTCATGAATGGAATTAATGTATAATCTTGATCGGATGGAAAATTCCTTGAAATATTAACTGAAGAAGGAAATTGCTTTTAAATGATATTATGCATGCTATAAGTTATATTAAATAACATATATATGTGGACCAAAAAAAAAAAAAAACATATATATGAAATTATAAATTTATTAAATAACATATAAACAATTATATGACTATTAAATAGCATAACATATAATATATTATACTTAGATATAACTTAAATAATTTAATCCACCTCCCCCAAAATTTTTCTCGTTCCCCCCTTCAATTCTCAGCACCAACTCAAAAATTTTCATTTCCCCCTTTTCTTTGTGAAAACAAACCCCAGTTTCCTCTTTACCCCTTTCCCTCTCCCACGCCTCCTCCCGTTTCTTCCCCGTCGCCACCCTCCCCCTCCAGCCCCTCCAATCAGCCTGTCGTCATCGGCGGACGCACCTTCTCCGATCGCGAGGTTTTGGGGATTTTGGTGGTGGCGACTGTGGTTGTGGTGTTTCTGACTAGTGTAGGGTCGCTGCTCATCTCCGCTTTGCTTGTTGGACTGGGCATGGTTTGCACGCACGGCGCTTTCCGAACGCCGGAGGATTTGTTCCTGGATGAGCAGGATCCGGTGACTTCTTGATTTCTATCGTACCTCGATGGCGCAGCCTCCGCCGCGGCGGCGGCGGCTGCTCCTGCTGTTGCCACGCATGTGTAATTTGGATCCGAGCAGATCTGTACGGCAGCAAATGCCTCTAACCGACAGGTATGATTCTAGTTAGGGCCGGTTTAGTAATTTAATTGGTTTTTAATTCGATTGAATTGTTATATTTATGGATCAGTGGAAATTGGGAACTGTATTACTATTACATTGTTGCTGTATCGAATTAGGCTTTCTTTGTATCTTGGATTTGATTCATGTTCTGAAATATAAGATCATTACTGCATCATCACCTCGTTCTGAAAATCTTTGTGTCAGTAGTTCCTCATTGTAGAAATTAGAAGAAATTCAAATTTATTAATTCTAATGGAACTGGAATTACTTCCCTTTTCCATCACTGCCGACATTTAGGTCGTCATAGAAAATAACTTAGCAACATCTGTTCTGTGTTGCAGGACAACAAGTGTTAGATATGTGTTTTGCAATTTGTTTGCAGATATGGATAGCTCTTTCTTAACTAAAACCTGAAAACTGTCAATATCTTGGATCATTTTTCTACTCTTATATCAATATCATCAAAGCTGCAACTCTAAAGTTAAGGCTTTGCATCTGCATTTCAGCTTGTCCAACTAGGAGAGGAAGTAGTTATTTTAAACAAATCGCTTCTTGATTTGATTGATTCAATCGGAAGGTTTAGCCATGGATTCTCCGTTTTTCACTTTGAACCGTTCTAAAGTGCTGACCCTTCTATTGCTGGTACATCTTTGAATTGTTCTTGTGATGCTAATGAATGATATAGGTGTTATTTCTTGATTAAGTGATGAAGGCCACATCATTGAATTGTTCTTGTGATGTTCTTTCATGTTTGTGGGCATGACCGTTTAGAAAATACTGAATTCTAAGTATCCGTTCATTATAAGTATTTGAGGTAACCTATATTGTCCATGTATTCTTATCTATTTTTTTGCAAGTTGGTGAAAGTAACCTGCCTGGTTTGATAGCAAGCAATTAGTGGATGGAACTATACATAACTATATCATCTACCTGGTTCGGTATTAATTAAGTTTTATGTTGTTAGATCATTGGCAATTACAATATATATACTGACAAACTAAGTCTTAATGTAGTCAGGAATGATGTTGATTTGATGTTTGCATGCAAACTTGTTTATGTCTGAACATTTGTCCAACATCTATAATTTTGCTGTTTATTTTGGAAGACACTTTGTCATATTGGAGAAAGTTTCCATAGTTGCCTCGTGGGACTTGAGTGTGAATAGAAAATGATTATTGCTTCTTGAGAGCATGTGCTGCTAGTGCTAGAGAATTGTGATTCATTTGTATGTGTTGTCGTGATGTACTTATGACTCTGAACTTTGATGAATTTCCTAAAGGTGGCTTATCAAATTTACAGGCATATTTCAACAATATCTGGTTTACCAAGTCCACAAGATACGATTACAGGTGATTTGGGGGAAAAACAGAGTTCTTGATTTGGGGGAAAAGTGCATACTCTGATATCAGGTGTTAGTGAGAAAAACAACTCTGAAACTCTGAACATCACTAACACCTGGTACAGTAACTTGAAATTAATCATTTTTGTGCTCTTTTTTGTCGAATTTTGATATTATGTGTGTGTGTTTATGAAAACCAGAAGCATAGGTTGAATAGGTCTGTGAAAATTCCTGCATTGAAAAAGCAAATGAGCTGATATCCTGCCCGATGAGTGTTCTTAGGGGAAATATGGTGACAAACCAATCAAAGGTTCTCCTCATCTTAGGTATGACTTTATGATAATGGTTCATAGTTTTTTTTCCACCATATGTTGTTCTATATAATGTGTTTCTTGAATCCATTAATGAATCCATTTTTGGGTTGATGTTTATTTGTTGAGAATGAGAAAATGAGTTTTTTTGTTCATGTTGTTTTAATTTTTTTAATAGTCATATCTTTGCCCTCAAATACTTGTTGATAGAATCACGTAAGTTTGGTTGTTTTAACAGCCAATCCTTTGCCTTCAATGTCAAAACTATGAATTTTATATGCAACAACATTAGGATTAAAGAAAAGATAACAAGTGTTACAAATATTTGTTTCTTCTTATAATTAATTATGCAGGGTATACTATACATGTAGCAGCATGAGGGATTACCCATGAGTAAAGATGTGGAAAAAAGTGTGGAATAACCATCAATGCTCATTGTCACCTATGAAGGCGAGCATAAAGATGTCAAACGGGCCGGGCCAGCCCACGAACCCGTGACCCAGCCCGGCTTCGAACCGGCCCAGGCCCAGCCCATGAATATTATGAGGCGGGCTGGGCTGGGTTTGGGGTATTAGGCTGGGCCCCTATTGGGTTTGATTCTAAAACCCAGCCCAGCCCGTGAACAGGCCCACTTAAACCCATAACCAGCCCGGACCAGCCCGTAACCCAGGCCCAGCTCAGGCCCAGCCCAGGCCCGGCCCAGGCCCGCTATTCCCTTAGCACAAAATCTCTCAATGTATATTCAATGTGTTCTTTTTTCTGTTTTTTCTTTTCTTGGCCCCATTCTTACAAATCCAATATTTTAATTATAAAGTTACAAATACAAATTAAATAAGACAAGTCCAATCTATATAAATTTGGACTAGCTATTTCATTACACATTTGTAATAAAATTGAAACAATTATTATATTAATTATATATAATCATTAGGTTATTGTATATGTAATTTATTAAGAATATAGAATGAAGTATTAATGTCTCTTTAAATGTTTTTTTGGTATAGAAATATAACATAAACTTACATAGATAAATAATAACTTTGAGAAAATTTTAATAACAAAACAACAAAACAAAAACAATCTTGCAATTTTATAAATGTAATAAAATAAAAAATCATTAATATAAAGTAAAAAGAATCTTAAATTTTAATATAACAAAAGGATAAAAAAAAAATGAAAAGTTGACCCACAAATTTAGCCCATCAAAATTAATAGACGAAACCCACCAAACCCATTCGGCCCAGCTCGTCTGGAACCGGCCCAGGCCCGGCCCAGCCCATTATTTGTGGGTTCATGGGCTGAGCTGGGCCACTATAATTTAATTCAAACCCAGCCCGGCCCAGCCCACTTCAAAGGTGGTCCCGGGCTAACCCAGCCCGTTACTGTAGCGGGCTTAGACGGGCTTGGGCTGGGCTAGCCCAGCCCGGCCCAGTTGACATCTTTAGGCGAGCACAACCATTCAAGGGTGCCTTCAAATCCGACCAAATCATTATAATTTATGATTTTATATTCTTTTTGTCTTTGTAAGTGCCTTGTTTATAAGGTTAGATTGTTGTACAAAGTAATTTGAAAGGTCATTTGGAAGTGTTGATATTTTGGTGGTATTATTATGATTATTGTTAGTTTGTATGATATTTTGGTTTGTATAATATTTTCATTCAAGTGTTTGTTTCATAGCTTAACTTTATTGGTAATATGAGTTTAAAATTGATATTTTTAGAAAAATATGAAATTAAATACTAAATTTAAAAAAACGAAATAAATATATTAAATTTTAAATAATGCAACCAAAAATTCGGTTGCAAAATTGACATTATTTTGCAATTGAAAATTTATCTTTTGTAATAGAAATTCGGTTGAAAATTAATTAAAAATTACAAAATAATTTATTTTTGCAACCGAATTTTCGGTTGCAAAATTGGTTAATATTGCTACTTATTTTGCAACAAAAAATTCGGTTGCAAAAATCATGTGTCACGTCAACTTTGCAACTGAATGTTTGGTTGCAAAATTAGTCATATTTTTGCAACCGAATATTTGGTTGCAAAGTGACATGGCTTTCGTTCTGCGTCGACAGCTTCTTGCAACAGACATTCGGTTGCTATTTCTGTTGCAAAAAATTCGGTTGCAAAATTCGGTTACTAAAGTTTGCAACAAGGGTTTTTGCAACAGAATTATTTGGTTGCAATTCGGTTGCAAAACACTATTTTTCGGTTGCAAAAGGCCCTTTTTCGGTTGCAAATTCGATTACTAAACTCATGTTTTCTAGTAGTGATGTGATTAATAAGAGAAGTAGTGAGATTAAGAACTTGGGCGATAGAGCTATTTTTGTTGGCTCAACACTTCGATGGTATTAGAGAATGTCTCTTAATATCCTGGAGTTAAGCCTAATCATATATACTTCACAAATGATTTCATGTATCGATGGGAAAACGACATGGGTTGTTACAGTCTCGAAAATGGACAAAACACGCATTTTAGGATTGACGAATCTATTTGAATTCACAAACTAAGAACCCTTATCAATAACTCACAAAGTGGGTATGAACCAGAAGGGAGGATTAATTCAACTCTCGGAAAACATTGACTCAACCGCCTCACGCCTGACGCCACCCAGGTTGACGTGAACAGATCAACCAGCGCACTATATATCTCGACCACCAGGATCAGGGTAACTCAGCAGAAGAACCGCCTCGATCACCTTCGGTCCGACCAAGCATCAAACTCAATCGCTCTTAACTAGGCTCACCCCGCAAGGGTCGACCCTCCGGTGGAAATCAAAACTCTTACGGAACAATCTTTGACGACATTGCACACGTGGCAATCATTTCTGTCCCCTAACCATTTTACGAGCGTATTTAATGCACCGTTAGTATGTGGAAATGTATCACGCACATATCCTAATCCTATAAATAAGTACAATATTTATGGCATCTGGTGAGCAATTACTGTTCTTTCGGCCACTAATATTTTTCATTTACATTGAGCAAGTACCTGACTTGAGCATTGAAATGCTAACATTGAGCAAAACCCTCACTCCTCCAATTTGGCCTTAAGCTCACGTGTGTTCTTTCTGATCTGCATAGCTTCGAGTTTAAGTTCAAGTGATCGAGCGAAGATATTGAAAATTCGTTGGTGAATAAAAATGAAAATTTGTTCGT
This sequence comes from Lantana camara, assembly GCA_037501455.1. NCBI lineage: Eukaryota > Viridiplantae > Streptophyta > Magnoliopsida > Lamiales > Verbenaceae > Lantana > Lantana camara. The sequence continues at coordinate 90,425,703 of CM074857.1, read as the reverse complement.
GGAAGCGATCCATCAAAAAGAGGTGAAGATGAAATTAGACTTAAGACTTGGTTGATGGTTCAATCAAAGTTACGGCCAGTGCATGTAGTGAATTCAGCGGCACATTTTAATTTTTAACAAACTAAAGTCTCCATGTATGCTGATGCGTGTTTGAATCAGGTTTTCCACGTACTGTTGAATTGAAGTGTAATATTCTGAACTATATATATCTTAATCCAAGTACTCATGACTTAAATGACTTATATATTATTATTCTCATACTCTCTCAAACTTGTTTCGCATTAATTAATCATTCTCCTAGAGCGGGTTAATTTAAATATCAATAGTTTTGCTTAAAAAATAGAAAAAGAAAGAAAAAAGATGCTAACTAAGTCACGTATATATGGTTATTCCTAGCTGTTTGGAATCTTTAAATTAATACTATTGGGATCTTTAAATTACTAAATTGTCTTAATTAGTTATTATTGTGATGTTACAGAATTATTAATTTATGGCATTAATGTGGCCTTATATTATACAAGGGGACTTCCAAAGATATTATCTTATTATCGCATCCAAATATGTAATATTTTATGTTGGCTCAAGTCAATGTCGGAGGAAAATATTATCGTGGAGGTTTATTAATGTGTAATATTAGTCACAGAGTTGGTCCAAGTACTTAAAGGTTCTTTCTCCAAAATAATATTTTGGGTTCGAATTTCTCCGGGCATTTGGGGGTCGTGTTAAATTTTTTTTTTTTTGTGGAATATTAATTTAAGACATGTTTATATAAAAACAAATGTAGAATCCCAAAATCCATCAATCTCTTCGAGTTGCGCTGTCAAAGTCAAAGCAGATTCCATCATCACAATGAAGAATGAGATGTTAAACTACTCCGATCCACACTTTGCAATATATATAATTCTAGGACTTGAACATCGATCAACTCGAACGTGCCTTATTAATCAATCATATTTACCTTTTAAAATGTGAAAGTCGATTTTTATTAAGACAAATATTCCGGCTGCTAAATGCTAATTGAAATTCAAAAGGTCACACATTTGTGTTGACCCTAGAATGTCCCATCTTATAAGAACATGCCTTTAACTAGTAATGAGACTTTCAAGAGAGAAAAGTAAAATCAATCTATTACGTACTAAACTTCTATGATACATGAAACATCGGAATGCCGGTATGGGATGCAGACTACACAACACAGACATGATAATATATATATATATATATATATATATATATATATATTTTTTTATTATTATTTTATTTTAGTTTACTATATGAGTGGTGTTTAATACCGTATTCGATAATATTGAACATAAAAAATTGATTTTTTTTATGGAAGTATACCTTCATTTATATATGTAATACACCAACTTATTTAGATTTTACCACATGTATATATCAAAACTAGTAAAATTTAAAATGCGAACTTACAAAAATTTTCCTAAGAAAAAGGATAAACTTACAAAATATTAGAATTCCAATTTCCAAGTAACTCTCTAAAAGCAACCATTTTTTATGGTTCAAAACCCACGCTTGATTTTCATACAAGAAGTTCCATTTTCTTTTGCAAGGTAGTTCATGTAACATGCCAATAGTAGTTGGCTTGGTTCAAAATCCATGCTTGATTTTCAAATAAGAATTCTTTTTATTTTTCAACGTACGTAGCTCATGTAACATGCCAACAGTGGTTGGCTTGGTTAAGGGTTATTTTTTTTAAGTAATAATTCTCGATTTAAATATCTCTGATCACGTTAAGGATATGTGTATTAAAAAAAACATAGTTCATGTAAAATTCCAAAAATATAACATAATAAAATTTGATCACAGATCTCATAACACGCAATTTAAATAGACTTCCTTTTAAATTTAAAAACCACTAAAAAAACATTTTAAAAATTGAGTTATATCAAAATAATAATAATAATTGAGTTGTTAGCTTTAGGGAGCTGTACACACATGCCAGGTTTTTAATAACTCTTTTTCATATAGTGGTCCAATAATTAATATCTTTTTCATCCATGAGCCGCCCCCCACCTAATATATATATCCAATAATAATAAAAAGAGAATTATCTTTTTGGCACAGGCCCACAAGAATTACAAATTCCAAGTTTGCCACTGTAGTTTCACCTATTAGTTAAATTAGACAGCTTTTTGGCCTACCACGATTCAACACTATATTGATTCAATTATAAATTTTATATAAAATTTTAGAAAAAGCAAAGACTCAAATTTAAATAAATGAATTATAAATTTTAAAAAATTCCATAATTTCCAAGTTCCAACATAGTTAAGGATATGCTTATAAAAAATATATTAAATTATAAATATTTTCGTAAGATTAAATCGATTTTTGTTTTGTAATCAAGCCCAACTATGCTAATTAAACATCTCATATAATCATATTTCAATATCAAGAAAATAAAAATAAACATTTTCAGTTCAATCTTTTATATCTCAACTCCAAATACAATTTTCCTCTAACAAAATTCAGTGCAATTTATTAAAAATATGAAAAATTAAAAAAAAAATGCCTCATATAAAATTTAAATTAAAAAATAAAGCATTCTGGACCTCAGCAATATTATGGGACCTATTTATGCTTTATAAATAGTTCAATAAATTGCATACACTTTTGGGCTAAGTACTTCACTAACTAAATTTGTTAAAAGTTATCCATTGTCCGTGTGTATGTGTATAAATATTAAAAATTCACAATATTAAATGTAGTGCATCTGTTCCAAAACATTATTTTACAATTTTAAATCATTTCTCTTTGTTTTGGTTTACGATTCTCCGTTTTATTTTTATTCTATAATTTATATCAACACTATTAAAATATAAAATTTTTCTTATTAATTATAATTATATATCTAAAAAGTTAAATACAAAATTTTTAATAACTTATAATAATATTGAACCACTATTTTTTTTTTCATCTTACTTCTATCTTTTAACGAAAACAATCCACGTGGTATTAGTAGGAAAAATTATATTTTTAGTCTCATTCGATTTATACCATTATAATATTAGTCTCACTCATTTTAAAAGTTCAAAAATAACCTCATACTTTAGAAAAACATCGAATAATAGTCTCACACCTTTCAATAGTAATCCTACTCTGGTTAACAGAAAAGGCAGGTGAAGATCATGTATATCATTGTCAAAGTAAATAAAAATATGACATTTGTCAAAATAAATAAAAATATTATCTATATTATTATATTAAGTCAGAGGGGCAATAGAAACTGTTTTGGTCTCTTGGTGTTTCTTTTTCTTTATTTATTTTTTTATCAATTTTCTTCTTTTGCATCTTTTTTCTCTTCTTTTCTTTTTATTTATTATTTTATCACTCCAATGATGTTTTTTAATTTATTTTTCCTCTTATATCACTTCAATTCCTTTTCTTTTATTTTTATATAATTTTTATCTTTTTCCAAAGATAGTGTTGTTTAGTATATTATTCTTTTATACTATTTATTTATTTATCATAAAATTATATTAAAAAGAATTTTAAAATATATATTAGTATAAAAATTAATTTTAATATATTAAAATAATAATAAAAACTTATTGGTACACGTAACGAGTGCGTGGGAATTACTAATTTCAATAAATGGGGATCACATTTTTTAAAAAAAATTGAAAGAAAACATAAAAAAAAAAAAAAAAAAAAATAAACAATAAAAGAACATAAAACCTTAGTGTTTTAAAGAAAATAAAAACAAAACCAGGTGTTGTGGCGAATGGCATGAAAGGTGCGGAGAATGACATCTGATGCACTATTTTGGTGCATTTAATGTGTGGTTGGCTACTTATTATATAGAGAGATAGTGAGTCATATGGCTACTTATCGAGCTGAATGATTTAAATCATCAACCGAAGGAAGAGTTCGAACTCTGGGTCAGTTAGGGGGAGGGGGAGTTGTTGCATCCTTAATTGTGATGATCATCACTGACTCTGAGATTCGAGTGAGATAGTGGAACATCATCAGTCAGAGGCCACGTGTCTCTATGGAAGGTTGTCACGTGGGGCAGTGGAAATTGAGTAGTATCGGTATTCATATAAAATTATATATGAAATTATCTAAAAGAAATAATTCATATATAACAAAAAAAAAAAAAAAAAATTGTGATTTCCCGAAATCCAGATTTTTTTTTTTTTGTGTAATTATGTTAGACAGACATGTAATTATAACTATTTCTTATATTATATTCAGGTAAAAATACAAAATTGATGTCGTACTTTTTCATTTTATCAATTTAGTCCTGTCGAAATCTTATTTATTTATTTCGACATATTTCTAACGATCCATGTTATTTTTACATACTTTTTTCATTACTTAGTTAACAGTGAAACTATTATTGCAACGTGTAAAAAAATAATGGTTATGGATTCGAATCTTGTGGACGTAAAAAACTATACTGGGAGAGGTTCTCATGCAAAGTACCTTCAGTACCTCGAGAGATTAATTTCTCACTCATTTGGGTGAGGGAAAACTCTGAGAGATCAAAAAAATTATTGCAACATGTGAGACCATTATTATAATATTTTTTTAAAATATAAAACCATTTTTGAAATGAATGAAACTAATATTATAATAGTGTAAATTAAATGAGACTAAAAATACAATTTTTTGGTATTAATATAATACAATTTCCACACCGCAAAAACGGACAGTTTGAAATAACTCCCCATCAGTTTGAAATATTTTTACTCTTCTTCCCATAAAATTATATGACATAATAGGATATAAATACTGCATTAGAACGTTTTAGTACTACATTTTTTGTGAAGAATATACAACATATTTTGAAAGGTATTTTAAGTACTACATTATGTGAAAATTATACAATATTTTGCCAAAATGGGAAGTTAAGTAAAAATATAATGTCCAATTAGAAATTTATCCCATATTACCCCCGCCAAAATAGGTCATTTTTAATGATTTTGGAACTTTTTGTCCCAATTTTTTAAGGGGAGAATTATTAAACAGGACCAATAATGTTAAAATGTTATCCTAAACCCCCTAATTTGAAAATTTTTCATTTGTGATCACCAATATAGCACATATTTTTTGTAAACCCCCCAAACACCTTAAAAGACTACTTTACCCTCAAGTTTTACTCTGATACACACATGATTGATTCATCACCTTGCAACTAAACTCCCTCTGATTCTTCCCGCAATTCTGAGTCCACCGCCGCCCCCGTCCCCGCCGTCGCAGCCATAAGCCTATTATCATAGCACCCCCAATTGTTGCTATTGGTATTTTGATTTGATAACCGAAGCGGACACCACTTGTTTGATACGAAATCAAGAAAACCCAATCTGGGAAGATGGATTCCGGCAGCTTGGTGACTTGTTCGATTTGGTGTAGTGTATTTTTTGAAAGCGAAGATCATGTCTTTCAACTTCGGGAGAGCGATATGCTAGCAAGAGTGTTTTCGGAGATTGAGACCCATTGGCCTGCGTTCGATTGTGATACATATGTGGTGCAGTACAAGGCTGCCCATATGGAAGATGAATCATGGATTACTTTGAAGAAAGATCAAGATGTTGAGGGTATGGTGGCAGTGCATGGTCTAGCAAAACAACACATTGCAAAGTTGAGAGCAATTCAGCCCCCTTCAAGTTCATCTCAGAGAGGGTAGTCCCTATATTTTAATTTGCTCTGTTATATGGCTGATTTGGGATTGCGATGCATAAGTGATGCGCTATTCGTTTGGCTTGTGTCTTATTTGAAAAGGGATGACCAGGGAATGACCTCGACAAATCAAGCCCTAGTCATTCATAATTCCAACAACAATGAATCCTGGAGTCGTTGCATCCGTCGCGTTGGACAGGCCTTTAAGGATGCTAATGACTGTAGGGTTCATTTAAAAAATTATCACATTACAGTGAATCGAAAGTTTAAATATATGAAGAATGATACTGATAAGATTATAGCTACTTGCCTGGATGAGAACTACAACTGGAGGTTTTATGCCTCTTATTGTAGAAGAGACGGCGAGTTTGCTATAAGAAAGTTAAATGTTGACCATGTTTGTGGTTTGGAAACTGTTACGAATAAAAGGTCACACCCCAATGCCAATTCAAATTGGGTTGCCGGTGTGATGAAGGCCCATATCATGGCAAATCCTAAATACAAACGAAAGATATAATTTCTTATATCCGGAACGAGCACAATGTGGAAATTCCATACCATACTGCCTGGCTGGGCAAGGAGATAGCACTACATGAAATCCATGGTTCTGATGTTGGGTCTTATAACCGACTCCATTGGTATGTGGATGCTGTGAGACGTTCGAATCCCGGTAGCATTTGTGATTTGGAGACAAAACAACCGGATAACAGGTTTAACCGCTTGTTTATGGCTTTGAATGCTTGTTTGGTAGGATTTCTTAGAGGTTGTAGGAAAATAGTTTTCCTTGACGGCACTCATATCAAGAGCAAATTCAAAGGTCATTTGCTTTGTGCGACAACGAAGGATGAGAACAATCAATTGTTTACAATAGCATACGCTGTCGTTGACTCAGAGAATGATGAGAATTGGGAATCGTTTTGCCAAAAGTTGAGACATGCTCTTGAAAGTCAGCCCGTGCTTTGTGATTTTAGACAGTACACATTCTTCTCCGACAGGCACCTGGGACTTGTTACGCATGTGCCAAGGGTATTTCCAGGCTGCCAACATGCATTCTGCCTTAGATATTTGGTGGATAACTTCAGAACTCAGGTATTTGTTTACTGATTAGTGTGATGAGTTGATGTGTATGCTCCTTTTCTTGATAATAAAGTGAATGTTGGTTGTTATTATCGCAGGTCCTTAGGAAGCATTATCCCAAACTGAACAAAAAACATTGGACCAATGTGTTCAATGCAGCAACATATGCTCCTACCAGGGCTGAGTACTCCCTGCACATCAACAAAATCCTTAAAGCAATGCCATTGGCCGCAGATTTCTTAAATAACTCCGCTCCTGAAAACTGGGCTAATTCATTATCTACCGGTAATCGATTTGGTATCATCAACAACAATATTGCAGAGTGTTGGAACAGTTGGGTGAAGGATGCGAGATCCCTCTCAATTGTTGCTTTGATTGACCGGATTAGGCAGTAGATAATGACCATGATGTGCAATAGAAGGGAGCAAAGTCATGAATGACAAATGCACCTTTGTATGGATATAGAGGTGATGGTCAAGGCTGAATTTGAAGTAGGGAGGAGCTTGGATGTTGTGGGAGCCAACTCAGTGACATTTGAGGTGAATGAAGGGGAATTCCGACACACAGTAGACCTTGGCAAGCGGGAATGTTCTTGTAATTACTGGCAGATCTTGAAGCTCCCCTGCAAACATGTTTGTGCATGCATTGACAAGAAAGGGTGGTCGGTATACGATTTTTGTGATGATGCTTATTCAGTTGAAACATATAAAAAAGCATATGAGAACATTATTTTCCCTGTACCAAATGCTGATATGGTCTCAAATGTCGAGATTCAGATCATGCCTCCCGATGTGAGTCCTCAGCCTGGTCGACCGAAGAGGAATAGGTTCCCATCGCAGGTCGTCAAAGCTGTTACAGTATGCTCATCATGTAAAAGGCCTGGGCATAACAAGAGAACATGCAGGGGCCCTGTGTCAAATTGACTGTTTGTATGTTGTTGGGTACGTTGTTTAATTCTGGATCTTAATCACGTTTATATGATTTGTTTTTGCACAGAAACTGAAGATTGGCCTAGATTTCAGTGGATGCTTGCCATTTTAGCTTGATAATGGACCTGGCAGGATGATATGTCTTTGGAAGAGGTCTATCTTGTCTTTGTTTTTTTGTGTTGTATGGTGAATAACTGTAGTAATGCTTAATTGAAAGGATGATTTGTCCGGTGAAACTGTAATAATGCGTAATTGGAAGGGTGAAGTGTCCAATGAAACTGTAGTAATGGGTAATTGGAAGGGGACTTTGTCAAGTGAAATTGTAATAATGCGTAATTGGAAGGGTGAAGTGTCAAGTGAAACTGTAATAATGCGTAATTGGAAGGGGAATTTGTCCAGTGAAACTGTAATAATGCGTAGTTGAAAGGGTGATTTGTCCAGTGAAACTGTAATAATGCGTAATTGGAAGGGTGAAGTGTCCAATGAAACTGTAGTAATGCGTAATTGGAAGGGGACTTTGTCAAGTGAAACTGTAATAATGCGTAATTGGAAGGGTGAAGTGTCCAGTGAAACTGTAGTAATGCATAATTGGAAGGGGACTTTGTCAAGTGAAACTGTAATAATAAGTAATTGGAAGGGTGAAGTGTCAAGTGAAACTGTAGTAATGCGTAATTGGAAGGGGGATTTGTCCAGTTAAACTGTAATAATGCGTAATTGAAAGGGTGATTTGTCCAGTGAAACTATAATAATACGTAATTGGAAGGGTGAAGTGTCCAATGAAACTGTAATAATACGTAATTGGATGGGGTCTTTGTCAAGTGAAACTGTAATAATACGTAATTGGAAGGGTGAAGTGTCAAGTGAAACTGTAATAATACGTAATTGGATGGGGACTTTGTCAAGTGAAACTGTAATAATGCGTAATTGAAAGAGTGAAGTGTCAAGTGAAACTGTAATAATGCGTAATTGGATGGGGACTTTGTCCAGTGAAACTGTAATAATGCGTAATTGGATGGGGTCTTTGTCAAGTAAAACTTTAAGAATACGTAATTGGATGGGGACTTTGTCCAGTGAAACTATAATAATGCGTAATTGGATGGGGTTTTTGTCAAGTGAAACTGTAATAATGCGTAATTGGAAGGGTGAAGTGTCAAGTGAAACTGTAATAATGCGTAATTGGATGGGGACTTTGTCCAGTGAAACTGTAATAATGCGTAGTTGAAAGGGTGATTTGTCCAGTGAAACTGTAATAATGCGTAATTGGAAGGGTGAAGTGTCCAATGAAACGGTAGTAATGCGTAATTGGAAGGGGAATTTGTTAAGTGAAACTGTAATAATGCGTAATTGAAAGGGTGAAGTGCCCAGTGAAACTGTAGTAATGCGTAATTGGATGAGGACTTTGTCAAGTGAAACTGTAATAATGCGTAATTGGAAGGGTGAAGTGTCAAGTGAAACTGTAATAATGCGTAATTGAAAGGGTGAAGTGTCCAGTAAAACTGTATTAATACGTAATTGGATGGGGACTTTGTCAAGTGAAACTGTAATAATACTTAATTGAAAGGGTGAAGTGCCCAGTGAAACTGTAGTAATGCGTAATTGGATGGGGACTTTGTCAAGTGAAACTGTAATAATGCATAATTGGATGGGGTCTTTGTCAAGTGAAACTGTAATAATGCGTAATTGGAAGGGTGAAGTGTCAAGTGAAACTGTAATAATGCGTAATTGGATGGAGACTTTGTCCAGTGAAACTGTAATAATGCGTAATTGGATGGGGTCTTTGTCAAGTGAAACTGTAATAATGCGTAATTGGAAGGGTGAAGTGTCAAGTGAAACTGTAATAATACGTAATTGGATGGGGTCTTTGTCAAGTGAAACTGTAATAATACGTAATTGGATGGGGTCTTTGTCAAGTGAAACTGTAATAATGCGTAATTGGAAGGGTGAAGTGTCAAGTGAAACTGTAATAATACGTAATTGGATGGGGTCTTTGTCAAGTGAAACTGTAATAATGCGTAATTGGAAGGGTGAAGTGTCAAGTGAAACTGTAATAATACGTAATTGGATGGGGTCTTTGTCAAGTGAAACTGTAATAATGCGTAATTGGAAGGGTGAAGTGTCAAGTGAAACTGTAATAATGCGTAATTGGATGGGGACTTTGTCCAGTGAAACTATAATAATACGTAATTGGATGGAGTCTTTGTCAAGTGAAACTATAATAATGCGTAATTGGAAAGGTGAAGTGTCAAGTGAAACTGTAATAATGCGTAATTGGATGGGGACTTTGTCCAGTAAAACTGTAATAATGCGTAATTGGATGGGGTCTTTGTCAAGTGAAACTGTAATAATGCGTAATTTGAAGGGTGAAGTGTCAAGTGAAACTGTAGTAATGCGTAATTGGAAGGGGAATTTGTCTAGTAAAACCGTAATAATGCGTAATTGAAAGTTAAGTGAAACTATACGTTAAGACGATCAATTGAATCGTGATCACATCATTACAACATTGCAACGTTTACAATATTGATTGAATCATGATCACATCAGTACAACAATATAGTTATGAACAAGATTGTGATTAAAACATTGTAACATTAACAAGATTGATTGACTGATGATCACATCATTACAACAATATAGTTATGAACAAGATTGTGATTAAAACATTGCAACATTAACAAGATTGATTGAATGATGATCACATCATTACAACAATATAGTTATGAACAAGATTGTGATTAAAACATTGCAACATTAACAACAACATATAATTGAATCATGATCACATCATTACAACATTATTAGTTTCATTGATTCTATATTGTAACATTGTAACATTGTAACATTGATGCAATATTTTCCTTTCACTTGACAAAGTCCCCATCCAATTACGCATTATTACAGTTTCACTTGACACTTCACCCTTCCAATTACGTATTATTATAGTTTCACTTGACACTTCACCTTTCCAATTACGCATTATTACAGTTTCAGTTGAGAAAGTCCCCATCTAATTACGCATTATTACAGTTTCACTTGACACTTCACCCTTCCAATTACGCATTATTACAGTTTCACTTGACAAAGTCCCCATCCAATTACGCATTATTATAGTTTCACTTGACACTTCACCCTTCCAATTACGCATCATTACAGTTTCACTTGACAAAGTCCCCATCCAATTACGCATTATTACAGTTTCACTTGACAAAGACCCCATCTAATCACACATTATTACAGTTTCACTTGACACTTACCCCTTCCAATTACGCATTACTACAGTTTCACTGGACACTTCACCCTTTCAATTACGCATTATTACAGTTTCACTGGACACTTCACCCTTCCAATTACGCATTATTACAGTTTCACTGCGCACTTTCCCCTTTCAATTACGCATTACTACAGTTTCACTGGACACTTCACCCTTCCAATTACGCATTATTACAGTTTCACTTGACACTTCACCCTTCCAATTACGCATTATTACAGTTTCACTTGACAAAGTCCCCATCCAATTACGTATTATTACAGTTTCACTTGACAAAGTCCCCATCCAATTACGCATCATTACAATTTCACTTGACAAAGTCCCCATCCAATTACGCATTATTACAGTTTCACTTGACAAAGACCCCATCCAATCACGCATTATTACAGTTTCACTTGACACTTACCCCTTCCAATTATGCATTACTACAGTTTCACTGGACACTTCACCCTTTCAATTACGCATTATTACAGTTTCACTGGACACTTTCCCCTTTCAATTACGCATTACTACAGTTTCACTGGACACTTCACCCATTCAATCACGCATTATTTTGACACGCATAATACGTAAAAAATAGCCAAAAATAAATAACAATCAAATTGAAATTTCAATTATATAGATGAACCAGATTGTTTTTCTAGAAAGGCATTGGCTAACTTAAAGCGGTATTCGGCGATTGTGCATGTCTCGGCATATGTCCTGAACTCGTCAGTCTCTCGAACAAGCATCTCACCATACAGACATATTAATACACCACAATCATTGCTCCCCTTATCCTGAATTCTCATTTCGTGCCCTCACCAATTCCGTCTGTTTGTCACTTTTGACAACATTGTTCTTAATCCACAACTTCCAGAGGAAATCTGAGTATACTGCGACATCGGTGGTAGTTGCTTCTGTATACATTGGGTTGTACTGACTGAAACGTTTGTGCTCGGTCTCATACACCAACATATGCCAGTGAGAATTTGTCACTAGAGGGAAAATAATATAACGACATGAGAACATAACTGTTGAAGACACCTCGTTCAGGGTCATGACGTAGTCACTTTTCATCTGGTGCGTCATGAACTCGTTGATTGCAGATGGGACAATGTAAGGGACAGTCTTCTTCTTTGTCTTTCCTGTGCCCCTGTTCTTCAATTTCCCCACAAACTCAACTGACACATGAGGGTTAACAAAATGTACATCGTGGAATTTGGGCACAAGGTAACCAGGACTTGTTAGCAGGTCGTAATAGGACAGAATAACATTGTCATTGGTCTCCTTCCCCAAAATTAGATCTCGTAGATCGTACACGAAGACAAAACTCGTCTTACTTGTATACACAACATCATGGCTGCAAAAGATTATAATGATACAGTCAACAACATTCTGCCAACTAAACTCATTGAATTAAGTAAGAACACTTACTTTTGCGCCTCCGTGTAGCTCATAATCAAATTAAATGCCCTATTCCGTTGCTCCTCAGTGACGACCTCACATCCTGGGGCCTCCTTAGGCCTACTGTTCACTTGAGCTCCATCAAACACAATCACCTAATACATAATTATCCAATGACAAATCAAACACACGCGCATAGTTAAAAGACATTGTAATATTGAATCTTGTATGTAATATGTTCTCACATTTTCTTCCACACGCTCCCTCACATTGTTCTTCCTCTCCGATCTAACCTCAGCTCGTCCGGAATCACAATCACCTTCCCCATCCTCAATCAAATCAACTTGAACTCCTACATCAACACATTCCGGTGCCTCTTCCACACAAACCGTTTTAACTCCTTCATCAACACATTCAGGTACCTCTTCCACACAAACGGTTTGAACTCATTGATCGACACCTTGCGCTTTTTCTGCTACGCAAACAACTTGATCCCCTTTGTCAACAAAAACTTCTTCCTCCGCTCTGGACAGACTTCTCTCCATTTTGTTAGCCGCTCGTAAGGGGACAATCTGCGTATTTTTAAATCAACAGGCTTTCTTACAAAACATTTGAATAAAATATGCATATTGGTTTAAATTACCAAAGATTACGGACTTACATCTGACAGGCAAATACTTTCCAGTTCCTTCTTCGCATTCTCTTTCGTACTAGGCAGTGCTCTCCCTTTCCATTTAAACAACCGAGGGAATGCTGCCAACCTTCTTGAGATGCCAAACTTCTAGATTCGTTCATGAAACCATGCCTGGCATTAACACTAACTTAAGTAGGTGTATATATAGGTATAAACGACACAATCTACAAAACCAAGCCAACGACTTACCAACAAACCCATAGTACATCCATCAAGAAAATCATGTTTATCCACAACATGCTTCCTAATACCTTGAATCAAAAACATATGAGCCGCCATGCCCCACGCGTACTGTCCAATCCTGGACAAATCATCTACATACCAAATAAGCGCAGCAGGCACACGTACACTGCTACGTGGGAACAACAAACAATTAAAAACGTATAAAATGTACATCCGTACAAAATCATCAATGCCATCGTCATCAGTCCTTCCGACGAATTCGTGCAGTTTACTCTTGATGTTAGCTCGGGAGACATTGCTTCCCTTATTTCCAAAATGCTTGATCAAGGTATTGGATTTACTCTTGCCCATAACCACGACAGGATGACCGGAATGCCGCATACCAATAACAATGCTGAATTCCTCCTCACAAAATAAAACTTCTTGGCTACCAAATTTATATGTATTTGTGCTGCAGTTGTAGTAATCGAGCAACAACCCAACTCTGTTAATGCTCCCCTTCTGAACAGGCGCTCCCAAAAAACAACCAAACGACGATTTCTTAACTGCATCGAGGAGACATTTGGTCACGAATTTTAGAGATAATCTCACTGAATCTCTCCAACACGCACTGATGCAAAATCGAATACACCCGCTTCTTCGAAAGCGTGCCCTCATCAGTCTCACGGATGTCTACCTCTGAGCTTTTTCTCTTTTCCCTGCTTGTTTCGGCCGGGAACGGAACAATCATCAACGGCGTCGTCGACATTGAGCGAACCATCTATCGAATAAAAATCGATTCAATGTTCCTTATTTAACAAACTCCTGAAACCCTTACTTGTTGAGTTAAAACCATCATTTACCAGGTACAAACTGGAATATGGCGGAAAAAAGTTGAATTTCTGACCATTTATGGAAGAAAACTAACCTCGACAGGTTGGGTGCGGCGTACCTTCCTCTCAGACCTTACCATTTCAAGCAACGAGCTAAAACAGAGTGTTCGTCGTGGGGGCGTGGTTGGTAGCTTGTAGGGGTTTCGCCTCTAACGTGGGTGTGTGGGCCGTTCAGTCTCCAATAACTTCTTCTACACTTGTCAGCGGTGGTGTGCGGCGGTCTGCAGCGGCGGGCGGTGGCGAGAGATGGTGAAGAATGACAAATTCCCGTCGATGGATGAGGGATTTGGATGCTTGGTATGGATTGTGATTATTCAATTTTAGCATGGATATTTTGGTAATTTTAGGCGATTTATGGGGTTTTGAAAAAATATATTGTGTATTGGGGATGTAAAATAGTATGATTTCAAATTGGGGGTTTAGGATAACATTGTTGCCTTATTAGGGATTGTTCAATAATTTGCCCTTTTTTTAATACAAGTATCATGAATGGCTGCTGAATTGGTATATTCTAAAAGCTCATCAAATAGTTTATTCCTAATTCCAAAGTACAAAATATAATTAATTATACGCAAGAATAAATTAGTAGTAAATCCGACTGCATACAAAATAAATGCAATTTAATTTTAAGAAAATGAATAATCATGTATTATTTTGGGTTTTTTAATTAAATGCTTCTGCAACCCCACCACAGCCCCGAAACCACCCCCACCCCAAGGTCCACATCTCACATGGCTATTATGATTTAATGAGGATCATTCTCCCAAAATTCCATTTTCTTTGGTGCATTATGTCATACAGTTTGCATTGATGCCATAGAAGCAAGCTCTGATTCTTGATTTTCACAACAAACTTCTTTTGGAGTGGTTTTTTTAGCATTTTTGTGCTCCACTAGGGAAATTCCCAAGTTTATCTTGTGACAAATCTCGCTATGACTTGTCCCGTTCTGAACCCCAGAAGGACAGTCTAGTTTGACCTGAGATTTGGGACTGTTAGCTTTTTAGGCCAATAATGGTTAAGTGGTTTTAACAATTTGTAGAAACATTTCTGAAAGATGGAGAAGAGTTTTGGTCAACTACAAGCTCTTTTCTGGTATATAGCAGGCTTGAGCTGAGTGTATTGAGTTATTCTTTTCATTTCAGTAGAGCTGGTCAAGTTCAAAGACCAAATCTTTTTAATAATACGTGTATTTTTTTGAAATGGGATTTTTACTAAGCAATAATTTGTTCTATATTTGTTTGTAGAAAGGCGTCAGAGCTCAAGGATGGGTGAAGTGCCAGATAACCTGAGGAAGCAGCTTGCTCTGGCTGTTAGAAGCATCCAATGGAGCTATGCAATATTCTGGTCAAATTCTGCTAAACAACCAGGGTAAAGATTCAATTTTTACTTGAAATTCCCACACCCCACCAAAAAAGAATAAGACAAAGGGCAGCCCAGAAAATAGATTAGAAATATAATCCAACTTTTTGGGTCTTTCTTATCTGTAACTTTTTGGTGTTCTTATTTTGGATGATTAAATTCTTCAAGGTGCTCAACTTTCAAACTTAAAACTATGCCTTGAATCTGCTTGAGGGTAAGAAGGATTTAGAGGGCTGATAAAACTGTTATTCAAAATTCTTTTGTTGTTTTTTCAGGAATTTTTCTCTCTGTTGACCCTCTTTTTATGTTAATTTTGTCTTGCAAAATTGGCATCCATGGAAAATCCAACTGCAGTATAGATTCCTCACATATGCATCTGATTTTGATGGGCCATCTGTCCTAAGGACCTTAGTTTATGCTGAAACTTTTGGTGTTGACTTTTTTGAATGTTTTCCAAAAATCTGCATCATTAACTCAACATTTCCTCGATCAAGAAACTTTTTGAATGTTTTCCAAATCTGTATCATTAGCTCAGCATTTCCTTGATCAAGAAAACATTTTGGCTATACTTCGGAAATCAATTCACAATTGTTTTTCCTGCACTTTCTTCTGAATTAAATGAAGTTTTCTTGTCGGACTTCATGAATGTTTGTTTTTCTCTCTCTTTTTTTTTTTTTTTTTTTTTTTGGTTGATGGAAATTATAGGGCTTTGGAATGGGGAGATGGGTACTATAATGGAGACATTAAAACACGAAAAACAGTTCAGGCCGAAGAGTTGAACACAGATCAGCTTGGACTGCAGAGAAGTGATCAACTCAGAGAACTTTATGAGTCTCTACAATTAGGTGAAATCAGTCCACAGCCTAAAAGGCCAACAGCTGCATTATCACCTGAAGATCTAACAGATGCAGAGTGGTACTTCTTGGTTTGCATGTCATTCGTATTCAGTATTGGCCAAGGGTAAATACTCAAAAAATCCCTTTTTCTTGTAATGATGTAACTTGATAAAGGGAAAAAACTTAAATCATCTTGATTTGTTAAGGTTGCCCGGAAAGACATTAGCGAAAAACGAGACATTCTGGCTGCGTAATGCTCATCGTGCGGACACCAAAGTCTTCTCTCGTTCTTTGCTTGCAAAGGCAAGTTATAGATGGTTTTAAGGAATTTACTTTTTCTCTTTGTGAAGATATATGCTTTTTTTAAACTAGATTCGGTTCAAAAATTTTGAAAATGCTCTCTTTGAAGAATTACTTGGAATTTGTTTCTGATATTTTTTGCTTCTCAATTGTATATCATATTTGTGGCTGGACTTTTCTTGCCTTTTCCAGAGTGCATCAATCCAGGTAACAATAACTGAACTCAAAACGTTATTATAATTATTTAACATTGCATTTTTACATGATTATTTTATTCACTATATGTCCTATTTATTAACTTGCAGACGGTAGTTTGCTTTCCACATTTAGGAGGTGTAGTTGAGCTGGGAACAACTGAACTAGTATGTACTTTCCAAATAGTAATTTTATTCAATCAGTCAAAAATCTGTTTTCTTGCAGTAAGTGATTTTGATATTGTTTCTGAAGGTGCCGGAGGATCTGAATCTGATTCGGCATATAAAGACATCGTTTTTGGAGAATTCTTCAAACCACGGCTCTAACAGCATCACAAATGATAACAACCTTATCTGTCAAGTCCTTGATCATGCTAATATGCATGAGAACAATCTCAATCATCTCTTGGATTGTCGGGATGTGGAAGTTTCCTCTCCCACCAACAGTTCAAATGATTTTGCAGACAATTTACTAAGAGAAGAATCTAATTTGGTGGAGGGGATTGAAGAAGAACCTTCTCAAATGCAATTTAAGGATGATGGTGCTAACAATTCTGCCAATTCCAGTGACTGCGTTTCTCAAACTCAAGAAAAACCAGAAACCATTATCCCTTTAGTAGATGGAAACAAAACAAGCGATCATTTTATGCACGGAAATCAAGGATGCAACAGTCAGCAGAAAGAAAACACCTCAGGAGATGATGTTCATTATCAAGGTCTACTTTCAAGCCTATTAAAGAGTTCTCACCAGTTGATTCTCGGGCCTTATTGTAGAAAAGGGATTCATGAATCGAGCTTTCTTAGCTGGAAAGATAGAGTACCATGTTGTAAGCTACGCCAAATTGGTACTCCACAAAGGTTGTTAAAGAAAGTACTCTTTGAAGTAGCTAAAATGCATCAGAATTCCCGCTTCAAGTCCGACAAACAAAATGGGAAAAAAGATGACCTTTCTAAACCGGAAGTTGAGGAAGTTGATAGAAATCATGTCTTGTCTGAGAGGAAAAGAAGAGAAAAAATAAATGAGAGATTTTCTATTCTTGGATCACTAATCCCCTCCGGTGGCAAGGTAAATCTCAACAAATCTCATATTTTGAACCAAGATTGTTGGTTTTCTGTCTTTATCATTTTTATGGCTTGTTGTAGGTTGATATCAATTCATGATCAAACAATAGAGTACTTATAATCTCATCTTCGGATTAGCCCGTATCCTGAAATTCAATTTTGAGTGAAGATTATTGGTTTATTTGATTTTTGATTGTTGCAGGTTGATAAAGTATCAATTCTTGATCATACAATAGAGTACTTGAGAGAACTTGAGCGGAAAGTCGTTGAGCTGGAATCTTACAAAGAAGTGAATGAGCTAGAATCAACAACGCGTAGTAAACTTCATGATGATGCCATTGAGAGAACCTCTGATAATTATGGCCCTAACATTAATGGCTGTAACAAGAAGCCATTAACAAACAAGAGAAAAGCTTGCGAGAATGATAAAACGGGGGTTGATAATAAAAGGGCTCGCTTGAAAGATAGTCCAATTGATAGTATAACTGTGAGCATTGAGGACAAGGTTGTGCTGATTGAGATGAGGTGTTCTTGGAATGACTCAGTGTTGATTGAAGTTATGGAAGCAGTAAACAAACTAAACTTGGATTCACAAACCGTTCAATCTTCCAATAGTGACGGGATCCTCTCTCTTTCTATAAAAGCCAAGGTTGCCGCTTGCTCTTCATATTAGCATATTATCTTTTTATTTTTCCTGTTTCAATTATTTCATACATGATCTATCAGTTCTATTAAAATTTGGTTGTTAATCTTTAATTACTAAGATAATTACTGAATACCCTGATGTTTGACCCAATTACAAAAACTTCCCCTAAGCTTTGAGAAATTACAATACTTCCCCCAACATATCTTCAGTCTTCAGGTTTCGCTTAACGCATGCTACTAAGGTCATGAATATAGTCAAATACGTATCAAGGTAAAAAGAGGATATTCATTAAAAAATTGATGCCTTCATCAAAATCCATCGATCGACATGCAATGTAATTCTTTGACAAGGGAAGTTTATGTAATTTCTGAAACCTCAGGGGAAGCCTGATAAAGTATGCGTTTTAGGTCTAACCTCAGGGTAGGTTAGTGTAATTTTCGCTGACTGTTCGTAGTATCATTATGAATGATTTATACGCGACTTTATTAATGACTCCTACATGATTTACAGAGCAGGGGAGTGAAAAGTGCATCAGCAGGTGTAATCAGGCAGGCTCTTCAGAAAGTTATGCGAAAGTGTTGAAGGCTATGCCACAAATTTTGGTTGTGTAGTTGTAAAAAGTGCATCTTGTAACTTAAGCGTGTAATGTGCATGTGTTTTCTGTGTTCTAAGTAGTTCAGTCTGTCCAACAAAGGAATTGTTGTTGATCAACAAATTCTTATTACTGTACCAAACATATATATTTTCTTAAGTCTTATCCTATGATGTACGATCATGAACATTGCAAAAGGGCACAACACGATACAAACATGGACACAACAAGTGTACGACATGGTGCATGATTAGAGTACCCGATACAACAAATCGATATTTTAAGAAGTATTCATATATTAGAGATCCTACTTAAAAAATCGACATTGATTAGACTCAGATCCGCACATGAACTAAATCATCTAACATTTTACCCCATTTTGAATTTAAATTTTATTTGTTCCAAACAAACTGTAAATGTGGTAAGATCTGAACTTTGAACCTCACGAGTAGGGTGCAGACCTGATTCATATCGGTGGAGAAATATGAACTTCATTATAGAAGTGTTGGTGCAAAGAACTTGGTCAAGAAAATTGCAATATCATAAAGAAGTAAGTAAAAATCAACAACTAGTGGGAGTTTAGTAGGTTTGAACATGCTGCTTAGATTAATGGCCAAAAAAAGAAAATTAGGAACGTGTTCAGACAAAAACATCTGCCCCTACCAGTCTGCTGATCCCACTGACCATGTTCTTACATTTATGAGAGAGAGAGAGAGAGGTGTAACGAAGAGGACAAGAAGAATAATAACCTAAGTAACCGAAAGTATGTTATAAAGCAAAGAATAGTAACCCTTTTTTTTTTTAACACAAAACCGTCGGAGAGATTCGAACCCGGGTCATGCCTTCGAGAAAGAACCCTCAAACCACTTGAACCAGGCAAACAAAGAATAATAACCTTGTTACAGAGCATTTCCACTCACATGCCAGCATCAGAAACAGATCCAACCCAACTACAATCATTCCTATTCAATACTTGGATGGAGGTTTCAATGTTTATGTCTAGAAGAAAGTCTGCAAATAACACAACTTCTAGCAATTCACGTTTCAATACGTCTCCAACACATTATTATAGTAGGCATTGGCTTCATGTTATGTTTTGGTTATGTGTTTTACCTCCTGCTCACTCATCCATACATCTAAATATATTGACAGACGGCTGATGTTAGGAGAGAAACCATTGTGATATAGACAAATCCAGAAACAAAAGATTCTATTTCATAATCTCAACAACCTACATTGTGTGTGTAGGCCGACGAAATAGGAAACGAAACAGTGGAACAGAACATTCGATCCGCAGGATCAGTGAATGTAACAGCTCTTCCCTCCCTCCACCAATATAAAACAACAAACTAGAACGAGTTAAGAAATAGAAAACATTCTTGTTTGGAAACAAAAGCATAAAAGGACCTTAATAAATTGGAACTGGGGCTCGATCTATTCTATGGCGAAGTATAAGTGCACAGTCACAAGCACAGGTAACATGATCTTCGGGTCCATCTGTACCTTTCATGTTTTTTAATTCTTCATTGTAGAGTGTCTTGGCATCTTCCATGTTCCAGCTTGGACCGGCTCGGGAAAATAACTGAATCCCTATAAACCCGAATCAAATTCTTAATTATTCGTACACGAGATATAACTTATAAGATCAAATGAAGCATCCAGACCCCAACACAACTTGATACAACTTATATATAGTTTCAAGATAGATGGATTCTTTAGAAGGGACCAAGATCAACCACCCACCATAATTCATATAGCAAATCAGCAACTGGTAGGTATGGAGACATGCATTTCCAATTCCAAAACATAAAAGCATTTCATTCAGTCAAATGAAAAGCCTTCCATTTCCCAGTTCCCACGTGATGACTATAACAAAAAGAGTGATGACATTTCACTAAAACTGAATCTGATCCTAAGTTTTTCAAGTAACCGGAACGCAAGCTCAGTAGCTCAGAGTGACGACGTGGGTTCGATTTCACTTCTTGAGTGTCCATTTGTAGCAGAAATTCTTTCCCGACTTTGAGGGTTTAGTGAAAGGATTTCAGGACATTTGTAAAAGAGGGGTTTTACATGTGGAGGGAACTATCAACGGGTTTTAATTTCACTTTGTTTGCCCCCCTGGTAATATGGGTTTCACGCTTTTGTCCCCCAAACCAGGGAATTATTATATTTTCAGTCCCCTTCCTTTGAAAAATTAAATTTATTATTATCTGAAACTAAGTACTATACTATACTAGTAAACTAGAGCATATCAATTATATATTGTTATGTCGTATCTATTTTTTTTCCTATATTTCATTTATTTGGGTTCAAGTCGGGTTGTACGACTTAGGTGTTATATCTTATCTAGTATCTATGTTCATTCTAGATCATTTTTATTTGTTCTTTTAACTTCATTTCTAAAAGAAATAAATCTTTCATGCTCTATTATCTCTTTGAGCCAATTATATCTATCTATCTTGACGTTTACTCTAATTACAAAAACACCCCTGTCAAAATTGAAAAATTACATGTAACCCCTTTGTGACACTATATTAGCTACTCTTTTTCCCTTCTCTCAACCTGAAACCATTCTTAGAATGCTCTTTTGTGCCATCCTTCAAGCACCACCACCATGTATGAAACATAAAAGATCACTAACTTTAGCTTTAGAATAACAGTAAACATTCTACTCCAACAAAACAAAAATGAAACTTTTATAATTACACAGATATTTATATGAACAAAGGTTTCACGAATGAAGTCCAAGCACCAGTTCCAGAATTAAATCCTGCATAATCTCGTTTGAAATGTCACTCATAGCATGTTCGCTTTCTGTTCGGACATCAATCCACAACCTCGAATCTCCCAAATCTTCTGCAGCAAGCTGGTCCAGTGTTGTCTCCTTTGTCCTAGGAAGTATATAGAAATACTCATGAGTTTCATTCCTTATCTCATCAAGCACAACCTCTTCCAGTTGCACACGAGAACCGGTTCTCAATTTCAAGAATGTCAACCAACGAGGAGAGTGGAAATGAGATCGATGTTTCTCTACTAAAACTTCATTGATACGGTCAAAAAGAAGCTTGCGGTCGAAATGAAAATGATCAGACGACTGAAAATTCACTTCATCATATAAAGATGATTCAAGCAGATGCTTTTCTGACGATGGAATTATTGTTGATATCTGATCCCAGCTCAAACAAGAAGCTTTCAAAACTAGATGTACATATTGGGATGTGTGACTTTGTTCTTTATTCGCATCTGTTGGTGGATATTCTGTGGATTGTTCTAACGAGCATTCATCAAAATGAAGTCGCCGAGGTTTTAATCTTCTTTCAGCTGAAATGTAATCCAGTTATATGATTTAGAATGTAAATCATTACCACATAATCAAGTTTTTATACAAGATTACCTTTCTGAAGCATGATGATCGATGGGCTGTTATCAACATCCGTGAAAAAATCGTCTAGAACAGAAACTGGGCTTTCATGTTCTTCTTGTTGTTTAATGTTATTGCTGTTTGTTTCACTAGGAAGTTCTGCATTATCTGTCAAGATATGCAAATAGATAAAATAATAAGAGATAAAAATAAGGGATAATTACACTTTCATACCCTGAAGTTGGCATAATTACACAAACTTCCCCTAAGGGGAAGTCTATGTAATTAGGCCAAACCTCATGGTATGTCAGTGTAATTATCCATAAAATAAAGCAGAACAGAAAACATAAGCATAAAGCAGAATGTCTCATACCGTTAGAGTTCATAGTATCCATGCCTCGTACAAGAGACAAACTTGTATCTGTGGCCGAAACCTCAGTTGTATCATCGGATTTATCATAGACATCATCATATGATGAAACCTCAGTGTTGGTCAGAGGACTTAGACAAGTCCTATGTTTTCCATCTGGAGAGGGGCAGCTGTTATAAGGACCATACCTCATCTGTGCTGAACCCGAAAATAATTGGCTGTCTCGTCTCGGACTAAGGGGCCAAAACTCAAGTTCTGGGGTCGAAAAAACCCTTCCAAGATTTGAAGGGGATTTTTGGCCCTTTGGGCTAATACTTGCATTCACATCACTGAATCTTGCAGAATTAATATGCCTTTTTCCCTCCAAAATAACATCATTTTCCTGCTTCTTGAGCAATCTACCACTCGGAAAATCAATCTTTTTGCGTGCAGTATTATTCAAGCAAGAAATATCATCTCCTCTATTGGACTTCGTGACTTGCCTTTTCTTACCGAGATTCTTTTGTGAAATGGTGTCGACACCACTACAGACACAGTCTTCTCCAAAAAGTGATCTTCTCTGACAGTGTTCTCTCCTGTTGCTGCCCCTAAATTTATGCTTCAATTTTCTCTGTATTTCTCTGAAGGAGAAAGATGTGTCTTTGCCATTCGACAACGCCGCTGTCAAATCTTGATGGGACCGAGACTGTATTGGCGAGCAATTACATACCGTGTTTATATAATATTTTCCTCTCGGAGGCGGTGTCTCCATGAATATATCCTCATTTAAATTCAAAAGCTCCAATGCATCAGAGAAAGGCTTGAAGCTGGAGCATGACCCTTGTTTGCATACAAATTTTCTGTCAATAAACATCTGGTTAACTGCCACACTTGCCAATTCTGTTTCTTTCTGAAACAAAGTAAAATGGTATATATCAGTGTAGTAATTATATGTTACTTTTAACTTCCTAATGCAGGGACATAATATTTTGGGACAAAGTTTGCATTTTGTTGCAGTTTACGCCTTCACGCTACGTTTTGGCGAAAACATACGGCCATGATTCGCCGTTGTATGACTCAAAGGCCGGAAAATGAACTTTGGAGGTAAATATCAGAAAAAGGTAAACTTCAGGTAAATTTGAAAGATAAAAGTGTAAACAGTGCTAGAACTTGGATGGTAAAATGATTTTATCCTCGGATAGTCACCAAATTGTGACCGCTTACTTGAATATTTCGACATTCTGCATCAAAGCTTGCAAGATATTCGAGCTTCCTCGGACTATCTGCGAAAACAGATTCAAATTTTACAGTTTGTAAACTCAGAAACAAGAACTTCATAGCTATAAACACACTATATTCACTAATCATCTGCATGTAGTTCAGACTTCAGCATAAACTCCACGTAAGGCTAATAGAAATTCGTAACACATACCGATGACATTCTTGTTGAGGGGCCTTCCATTTGAAATCAGCTTCGGGCTAACCGGGCCGTGGTGGGAATCGAGAAACCAAAACAAACCCCACATACAGCTCAGTTCATTCTTCTCTTGAACTCTTACTGCTGCAGCTGATGATGATTTCTTTCTCATGACTACTGCAGGAAAAGATAACTCTGCAGAAGGAAAACAGAACACAATCAGAGAAAAAACATTCTTCTGAGGTATTAGCAGCAAAACTAGTCAAAATCCCGGGTACCAAAACAACATACATTTCTTCTATCAGAAGCCCGTGTTTTTGCCTTAGCCAAAAAAAGGACCACTTTTCATAACCATGAATCTTGCTCAACACACCTTAGCATTTTACCATTTCCAAGAAAGTAACATAACATGAGATTCTTTTCTACTGGGATTCCCTTTTTTTAGTGTTTTTTGGGTGGGGGTGGCTGCAGTTGGGGTATGTGAGAATGGGAGGTAGTAGGAAGAGAGAGTTTGTGTTATTTAGGGATAATGGAGGGAGAAAAGAAGTGCCAAGATGAGAGAATATGAGTATTACTTTCTTTGTTTTGTTATGGCTTACTCCTTACAAGCAGCATTAAATTGCGAATGTTGGCATGTTGACTATGGACAAATTTCGGGAATCCTTCTAACTCGAGGAAGATCTTGGATTTCTTCCCTTTTCATTTTGTCCTCTTCATATGTCAATTTTAAGGACAAATGCCTTGTGATTTTGGTTAACCTACTCTAGTTTAGAATGTTTTCACATGAATGGTGACAAACAAGGGGTCATGTCTCACTTCTTTTCTTTCATCTCGTTATTTTTCTTTTCGTCTTGGGAGCGAAAGTTTGAGCGTAAAATTATGACTCATAGACATATATATGGGAATACGTACACGACATGAAATAAATATGATGAAACTTATTTTTTCTTACTAGGACATTCGGGAAAATTCTTGTATGAACTCGATAGTTTAGTTTTAGACTTTTAGTTGTGCAATCAAAAATTAATTGTCATTATTTCGTCACACTTTCTATATATTGACAAATAAATTTTAAAAGAGGGATCCCTATTCCCTAACCTTGATTGTAGACAAATATTATAAGTTTGTTGCTCTAGACTTTGGCTTGGCATGTGAGGGGATGTTGACTAAAAAAAATCGATTTTGAAGTTATATATTTTTTTGGTGCAATTTTTTTTTTTTTTTTGGTGCAAGATTTTGAAGTTATATTAATTGGGAGTGTTTTGTTCTTGTGAACTAGTGGACTTTTTTTTTCGGTTGTCCTTTAAGTGCCACCAATTTTCAGTCTTGCACGTGAGTTGGACTTTGAGTATTGGCCACAAAATTGGAGAGATTTTGGTAAGAATATTATTAAAATATAATTACAAATTTGTTGAAAATTAGCCTTTGGATGTGTGCAATGGGCATATGAACCTGGACTATTCAAAGATTGGATTAGCCGCATGATGTTGTGCTTTAATTTTATAAATTTGGGAACAATAACTAATGATGGGAAGTTACTAAAATTTGTTTAAGGAGAAGTTTAGAAACTACTAGAAGATGGATAGGAAGTTTATTTTACTTAATAAAAGGAATAGCAAGTATGAAATAAGTAAAATATACTGTACTCGATTGTTTGTGATCGTGTGAAAATTTGATCTGAGTTGAAGAATTAAGGTGTCTTGATCGATCTTTCTAGTATTTACAAATCGAATTCCACTTGAGCTGCAATAGAAAACAACAATAGTCAACTAGTTGAGATTTTATGATGAATAGAAATAAAAGTTAAAAGAAAAAAAAAAACTTATTTTAACCTTTTCAAAGGCCCTTTTTTAAGTAACTGCGTTTTTGTTAATTATGTAAATGCTAAATCAAAACACTCATATACTATTCATTTGAGTAAGTCTGTTTTTTTCTAAAGGAGTTGAATGTCCCTTTTTTTTTTTTGGTTGAAGTTGAATGTCTTTTGAATATGTACAAAGGATAAAAACACTTTATGCCTCTATGGACTATGGTAGTTTTAATATTTTTGTTACAGTCATCATACAAAATCCTTTAAGAACTTGTAATTTGACCCTAAAAATATTGTCTAACAAAGAAAGTTGTTCTTCGTTTGGAGGGATCTAACAAGATCTTATCTTTCAATTTACCTTTTGTAATTATCAACTTACATTGAGGCAAGTATTTTTGTACGGAGAACTTCACTTAAAAGGTAAAGCACAAGTTTTTTTATACTTGTCGCAAAAGGTTGAATCCCCAACCCTAAGGAATTCATATCAGTATCATTTTTTTATACTTTGTACAGCCAAAAGGAGTGAATAGCACAAAAGTATCCATATTTGTAATAACCAAATGGTGTGGCGTGATTCTAAATTTAACTAAAAATCTTGTATTTGATTACTACTGATATGAAGAACTTTACATTTAAAACATGATCAGTGCCAGAGGGCATAGGGTGCCCCCCTCCAAAATTTTGATTTTTTATATATATATTTTGAAATATTCACGTTTTTATCCCATAATCAAAATGTTCGCCTCCTCTATTTTCTATATTTGATTTTCGCCCCCATTATGTTAAATCCTAGTCCCATCTCTAATCTAAAATAATTGGACCTAACTCAAACAAAAATAAATGGAATAGAAAAAACACACACACAAAAAAAAAATCCATATTTGTGAAAGAATCATTGAAAACTTTGATTTATAAAATATTAAACAAAAAACCCTAGATGTTATAAGAGTGCTCACCTTACCCCTGACTCCAGTAGCCATTTAATGTATGATTTTCATATGGATTGTTAATAACACCGGATATTTCATGCAACGTTTTCAAATCACGGGTTTTCCACTCCTCTTAAAAATTATGGATAAAATGACATTAGTAATATACTAACCAAATTAAAATATATAAATTTGACATTAGTTTAGGAGGAATATTTTATTCTAATATACATTGATGTTGGCATTTTATATCATGTTTGAATAAGCTTTCAACTTTTTCTTTAAAAAAAAAAAAAGAACTAAATCATTTTTGATCAATGTTATTTCAACATTAGGGGTCTATTTGAGGATGTATTTATTGAAGGTTTATGTCCCATAGCCCAATTATTAAGTATTTTGATGAGATTGTATTAATATTTGACTATATTTTTTGTAATTATTTGGCCTATTTTTCTTTGGGTGTTTCGTATGATATATCCATACGGCCCAATATTTATCATTGCTCTTATCATTGTACTATAAATTTCATAAAGTTCACTATTCATATTCATCTATCCCCAAAACTCTAATATTTGAATATTGGGATTTCTAAATCGTGTCATGTTGAACACATGTTAAACATAAATATAGCAGCAACATGGTAAAAAACTATGATGTACGGATACGGACACGGTGACACGGACACGACACGACACGGATACGGCGATACGGATTTTTTCTTGAATTTTCCACGTGAGGAGTGTCGGGTGTCCGACACGACACGACACAACACGACACGGTAACATGATATTTTTAGAAGTGTCCGTGCATCATAGGTAAAAAGTCTCTAAAAAACCCTGACATGGAGCGGATACGATTTATACATGACATCGATATGTACTCGTTACAAAAAATTTTTTTAAAAAAATTTAATATATCATTTTAAAAATTTGGGGATTATAATTTTTTTAGAAAAAAAAAATTTGTATAAATTTACTTAAAAATATGGTATATTAAATTGAATATGAGTGCATTTTATTTAAATTTATAATGTTGAATACAACTATCAATATTTTATTTTAAGTTAATTAATAAATATAAAAATATATTTATTTATATATAACATAGTCATGTTGAAATTATGTTGTATTTCAATTTAGAAATAAATTATATTACGATATTCATATCATGTCATTAGATAGTATTGTGTCCGTTTTTGCTTTTTTTCACTTTTTTTTAACTCATATACATTTAAGTGAGATTCGAATCGGACCCAAATGTTGGTATTCTTAAATCATATTAAAAAAAACAGACAAAAACATTTATTCTCCACGTATTAGTGGGCAAATGTTCATTTAATATTAATGAAGTCTTTAATATCCGTGAAGACTTAGTTGTTCACGCATTTTATTTATTAATTGCATAAGCAGCAACAAATTGGCAAGTCTATTCAATTCCCCAACTAATATAAAATCTGATCCTTTTGTCTTCCTTCCATTAATCTTTTCTCTCAGACTTTGCTGGGAATTAAAGTTTTGTTTGGTACATTATAATGACATATATGTTAATACTGGGTCAAATGTTGTTCGAGCAATATTACTCTCTTTGTCCGTGACTGAAACAGCATGAGATCTCTGGAATTGTTGGGTACTATAATCAATAATATAATTGTATGTACAAAATTTTTTAAAAATAGTATTTTATCATATCGTATCGTATTGTATTGTGTTAGACTTTCGTATTTATTGACGTGTCAAATACTCTTTACGTGACAAATTTAAAAAGAAATTTGTATTTTCATATCCATATCGTATTGTATTCGTGTTTTTTATGTGTAATCATTCTTTTTTTTATTAAATTTGGATTGTTTGTATGCTTTTGCATAAAACACACCAAAAGCGGGTTATTGTAGCACCTTTCATGCTTGGTTTCCAATTCAATGATAAAATTAATATTTTTTAATATTATTCGCTAAGGTATAAAGTTCTTGGACTACGGAGTCAAAGCTTTTTTTTTTAGGGGGAATTTGAAACATCAGTTTGGAATATTTTTACTTTGCTCTCCATAAAATTATACAACATAATATGATATAAATACGACATTAGAACGTTTTAGTATTACATTTTGTGAATATTATACAACACATTTTGAGAGGTATTTTAAGTATTATATTATGTGAAAATTTTTCGATATTTTGCCAAAATAGGGAGTAAAGTAAAAATATGATGCCCAATTGGGGATTCATCCCACATTATCCGTTCTTTTTATGAAATAAAATCAATAAACTAAATTTTTTTAAAATTTTAAGGGAAAAATATAAAAAATATATTAATTAATCAAGAGAATTTTTATTTTTTTACTCAAAAAATAAGCAAATTAGTAAAACAAAAAAGTTAAGATTTTAGGGGAGAAAAGCATGAAGAATTGTAATCTATCAAGAGAATTTTTATCCTTTTATTTTTTTTTAGAAAGAAGCATATATATATATATATATATAATAAGGACAAGAAAGCCATGTCTTCCTTTGGCTTCTTTTATGTTTTTCGTATTAATATATAGTAGTCAAAAATATATATAGGTATCAGCAGAATATTTGATCTCTAGTTGCATAATGACCTCTAGGCTCTAACTACATGCCGGTGTTGTTATATTTTAAAACGTTCTATTGACGATTAATAGATATCACAGGAAACATTCCACAATATTAATTTGGAAAAAAGTTTTTTTTTTTTAAAAAAAATTTAAACTCCGCTCTTTTTTATAATTTACTATTTGATAAACTTTCATGGCATAACACCATCAAATATTTGTAAATAAGATATATCTCCATCTAAACTTTTATCTTAGTGGTTTTGATTATAAAACATAATACGTGATATGTTATAAAATATAAACGTAAGTCAATTTTTAATGAAAACTACTAAAATAAATTAGATACACGGGACATATTGAATGACGATATGTAATAAAAATTTATCAGAGTGATAAATTATAAAAAGAAATAAAGTTGGAATGACAAATTAAAAAAAGTTTTCCCTGTTAATTTGAATAATAGCTATTATTACACATCACATTTTACAATTGAAAATAGACAGCAAGAAACTGGGCATACATAATTTGACCATGCTTTTTTTTTTTTTTTTTTTTTTTTTTTTGAGAAACATAATTTGACCATGCTAATCTTGCAGGATTTAGGGTGATCGAACGATGTGGGCCATATGGGGTTAGTTTCTGGGTTCTTCACAAATTTTGTTTTCTGGGCGAGTGGGACCATATATATTAGTGTGTTCACCCCCTGCATTGATGATTATTAATTTCTTTTGATTCTTTCTATGTATTATTATTACATGCTTCCTGTGGTACGTGTGATCTATTAGTATTTAGTGTTTCATCCATGTTATGTACGTCCAAACGCCTCATTAATTCATTTGGGCACTATTGGCTACTCGGTAGGTGGTGTACATATATGTATATATATATATATATATGAAAAATTGCGAATTTCGTATATTAGCTCCCACTAATTCAACTTTTTGGATATAATTTATTTTTAGTGATAAAGTAGAACTATACCTTAAAAATTCATGTAACTTAATGCACCTTTTCATCGGAACCCGATCTTGTCAGCCGAAACCCAATTTGGTTCCACACATGGTGAACCCCTAGTTGGCCATGCGTAAATTTTGATTGGTAAAATCAATTTTCGGCAAAAAATATGCATTAAATTGTTTGATTTTAGAAATATGATCTTATCGTCATAAAATGGAGTATACCAAAAATATCAAATTGATTGAGTTGGTATATCACATTTGCAATTATATATATATATATATATACTATTATATTAATCGAGATAGACAAAGGAGGTTTCTTGAATTTGTCTCTAATTATTTTTTTCATTTTTATTTTAT
Organism: Lantana camara; assembly: GCA_037501455.1. NCBI lineage: Eukaryota > Viridiplantae > Streptophyta > Magnoliopsida > Lamiales > Verbenaceae > Lantana > Lantana camara. Next base: position 90,394,906 of record CM074857.1, on the reverse strand, counting down.
TTACTTTTTTCTATCACATATATAACGTGTCTTAATAAGTTATTTACCTATTAACCCTATTTTTCTCGCTTCACTTTTATTCTCTTTTTTATATTATTTTTATTTTCCTTTCTCATATTTTTTTAATTTATATTTTAACTATGTCCTAATAATATACAATTATTAAATTTATATTACGATGAATAATTTAATTAAATATATTTAAATTATAATATTTTTTTCCGCATATGCATTTAGTATATGAAATTACTAGTGTGTATATATATATATGAGTTTATTAGGTATTTGGGTGGTAGACACGAGAAAACTGAAACGTCTTTATAATGATCTGAAATTAGTTGTTGTGGTCGCGGAATTAAGTGTTATATGCAACTTTTTTAGGAGCATTATTCGTTCAGCTTATAAGTTTCTTAAAGCAACTTGTTTGATTTCTCAAAAAAACAAAACAAAAAATGGAAAAAGGAAAACTTGTTTGATAACCCATAATATGAATAATTTTTAAGAACTCAATTACATTTTTATTATTTCACCATATTAATTAGATACTTGTTGTTGAGAAAATAATATTCTAGGAGGTTACACTTCTTTAAAATAAGTTGGTTAATTTAAAAATGTTAAACACATTATCTACTGTTATAATCATATTAATTACACAATTGTTGTTATAACATTTGATAATCTCATGACCATTTTATTATCCATACACTTTAATAATGTTTAATATTATATTGGTAGAATTTAACAGAATACTGAGGGATCGAACCACTAAAATGTAAAACTCTATTGCAACACCACCAATGATAGCACATTTCCAATAATCTGTTAATAAATATTTGATTAAACTACCATAACGTCCGACCACTAAAACGCACTACTTCTTATTAAAACTAATTATTTTTGTTAACATTGTATTGAGTAAGATATACGAGTGATAGGGTCAAAATACGCTCGTCCCACATTTGGACACGTGGCAACTCGAGATAGTAACACATGTTCCCTTGTGATTAAAGAAGTTATACATGAGCGCCCAAACCCCCCCGAACGTCAAGGTTCCTCAAGGACACGGGCTATCTCTGCTACCCACACGTGTGATCAACATTGCCGCTCTCTAACGAGTGCACTTCGCAATACCCGGCTAAGCTCCAATCTATCAAGGAAGCTCTCCTTGAGCGATACTCTCCCTTAGGGAAGCTTCCACTCCCCCTCGTTGCATAAGCCTTGGCCTTCATCCCCTAGCGGATTCATTGGCCGCCAAGGCGCTCGGTTGACACGAGCGTGCTCTTAGCCCTCGTGACCAACCTCCCCAAAACGGCTCTCTGACACCACCAACTCACCCGCGTACCTGCCACTTCTGCCCGCACTACATTGGCACTAACTTTTGCAGAAGATTTGTAGCATCCCACCACGCAAGGATGCCACACCCCGCACCATAGGCCGATCCACATACGAAAATGAAATGTCCGTACATGAACCAACCTACAGCGAACGGGTGATAATAAGATAACACGAGAAGCAAGGTGGGACTAATGTGTAAACAATAATCATAATGCGCAATAACAAATTATAACATGCGATATTATCTATCATTTAACAAGTAACTCATACTCGGAGTTTACATATCAATACATTATCATCTCCTAAATACTTAACAATTAACATTAACAATAATTGCTGTGAAATGACAATTAAATAAATGCACCGTATGAGCTCGACTGCCAGGCTCGACTCAGCTTGATTCCTACCTAGAAGGTACCTGCACGAATATTGCATGTATATTGATTCCACGAGTCACCACGTCACTCCCTTCAGCACCATCACTCCAATCACACCAATCTCCAATCACTCCAATTCCCATTCCCTCCATCACTCCATGAGCTACATCACTCCAATAAACTACATCACTCCAATACTCCATCACTCCATGAACTACATCACTCCAATAAACTACATCACTCCAATACTCCATCACTCCAATAACGATAACACGATAATGGGAAGGTAGCGAGCCTTCACCATTTCACGATAACACGATAACACTTTGTTCTTCCTGTGGTTGGACGGACAACCACCAGCCCGAAGACCAGCCCAGCGCCCTCAATAAGGAGGACCTGGCCAGGAGAACGCATGTACACGATAACACGATAGTCACGATGATCACGATAACACGATGCCCAACTTGCTTTGCATGATCCTGACAATGACACGATTATCACGGTACGTGCATGGCTTGGCATGACTTGACTTACTTGCTAGCGAGTGACACGACGATTCAAGAATGTATGGACACGCTTATTGATCATGATCTTCGTTCTGGAATACACTGGACAAGGAATAGAACAATTGTACCCTCATTAGACCATAACTTGATAACACTATCAGATGAAACACACGGCATGTTCAGGTAACAGGATAGCATGCAATGAACAATGTAGCATAATATATTTATATTATGACATGCTATTGATCATATAATAGCATATTAGGGTTAATTGAAGGTAAAGAAAAGGATTTGGATTTCTCCATTTTATGCAGAAACTTTCTGCACTCCCAGAGAGCTGGGAACGGCCGTTCCAGGTTTAAGTGTAAAGTGGGAATGGCCGTTCCCGCTGGTCGGGCTCCCCGAAGATGGGAACGGCCGTTCCCCAAATACAAAGGGAACGGGAAGGGCCGTTCCCGTTACGCAGAAGATGCAGAACAGAGGATGAAGAACAGGGGATGCACGAAATATCCACAAATCCCAATGAAACTCATATAATTCAATTCTATAAACTATAATTCATGTAAGGGAGGATATATACATGCTTATAGTATGCTAAAACCCAATATAAACACACAAATCATGCTTGATCATCAAGAATTCAAGGTTGGACCTCTTGAACATATATATCACCAAACTCCATAATTCTCAAGATTTAGGCATGGAATTCAAGTCTAACACTTATAATCATGCTTCGAACGAGTAAACCATAAGCTATTTCATACAAATCCTAACCCTAGCTTCATATATAACTTTCAAGAAAACATGGATGCTTCCCTCTCTTTCCTTGAAGAACTTAGAAGATGAAGATGAAGTTAAGATGATGATGATGGAGATCCAAGACTCTCAATTCCTCCAAAATATTAGCTTGGAATGGATGAATTCTTCTTTCCTTCTTGTTGGTTGTGGTTCGGTAGAGAAGAGCAAGAGAGGAGATGATGAATGCCCTAAAAAATGAATGAATCTTGTGGAAGATGCATATACCGTGATATAGCAAGGAAAATATCATATTTGCAACTAAATCCTCCAAGTTCCATAAGTTATACAATTAAGTATATGAGGTTTGGAAAATTATCAATTTAGTCCAAGAATATATTTATGCATTTTGGTCCTTAATTTAAAATAATGATCAATTAAGAACATATAACAATTATGGCATATTGGGCAATTAATTTGCGTACCTGGAAAGCCGAAAGTTGGGGCGTTACAAGATTCCTCCTAGGTTTCTCTCGCAACGCCACGTGTTAGGGCAACATTCAGCTAGGACCACACGGTGCAAATGACCAAAGGGTCCCTGGCCCTCAACTATAAATATATGAGTTCATCTCCTTCATCGTAAGCAAGCTTCCATACTTGAGCTCTGCAATTACTTCTTTTCTCTTTCAGTTCCTTAACTGACTTGAGTGTCGGAGAGCCAAACTGGGCATCACCCCCAGTCCTCCCAGCTTGGCCTTCTGACTGTCTGTTCTTGGTGTTTGTCCTAGCAGGTAGAATCCACCTCATTTCCGGCGAGTGTTTTCCGTTTTCCCCACAATACCAAATAGAAGGTGATCGGAGTTTGACACATCCCGATTCAGACCCCATCATTTTTGGCGCCGTCTGTGGGAAAATACCACTCTTTTCTCTTCTGTCTCGCTAGTTGAAAAGCAAACACACTACCACCATGGTCACTACACGTTCCGGCACAATCGGGGAAGGAGATAACCTTCCCCAAGACGCAAGCAACCGTCCTCTCCTGCCTGCCTTTGGCAGCGCACCCCCAGCAGATGGATCCACTTCTCCCTTGGAGACGACCACTCCTCCTGTAGACCCTCTCTCCGCCGCTGCTGTTGGAGGATCTGGGATCCCTGTTTCCCAGAGTCAGATTCACGCGCCGCCCGCCCATCCTGGCGCGTATCCATATATGATGTCGTTGCCGGGGTACACCTTGACCCCGACTCCCATAATGCTGATGGTCCAGCCATACCATGCAGGACAGGTGCAGCTGCCCATCATCGTTCCCAAAGAAATCGATGGCGTGGAACTACCGCCTTTGACTCCAGAGCAGCTGAAGGCTCTGTATACGCAGTGTGAAATCCAAGCCGTCCAAAACGCTTGGCAGAATTTCACCACCACCTACTTCCCCCCAGGGATAGCCGCTCAAATGGCCCCTCCACGAGGATGGCAGGTTCATCTCCTAACGGTGGCTCAGAACGATCTACAAGCCAGGCCGCCGCCGCCTACCCAAGAGAAGGGACCGCCCGAGAAAGGAGGAGGCGAGCGCCCCCAGACCAGCAAAGGTAAGGGCCCGGAGGATAGAATCAACTTGGAAGATGAGAGAGACTCTCATGCCTCCAAATGAGCCTCCCGAGCCACTCAATAGGGGGGCAAGGAGAGATGGAAATCCTAACCTCCTCGCGGCTGTGCTAGACCAGCTACAGGGGTTAAAGGATATGGTCGGACAGCTCTCTCGAGTGCGGTCTCAGATCTCCCATGGCAGGAATGAACGAGCCGATGCTAGAGATGCACGATCCAAAGACCGCCAGCCACGAATCCCCCACCTCCAGGAGTATGACGAAAATTTTGGTACTTACGAGTATCATCCGCTTGCGAGGGGCTCCTCCCTCGTAGAAGAAGTCTTGATGGCCCAAGCAGGAATGGCCAAAGTTCCCACTTCCATCAACCGCTATGACGGGACTACAGATCCAACGGAGCACCTGGATCATTTCGTGCATTTGATGCACCTGTATGAGCACACGAGCAACTACTGGGCCAAGGTGTTTGTTACTTCCCTGGTAGGTATGGCTCAAGAGTGGTATAAGCCATTGCCGCCACGTTCAATACATTCATATGAAGAGTTGGCCAACGTTTCCTCAATCACTTCAACTCTTTGAAGGCCCCCGTCAGTGTGCCCACAACCCTCTACAATGTGGTGTAAGGTCGGAACGAATCTCTCCGCTCGTTCTTCGCGCGCCTCAACAAAGAGATATTGCAAGTGGAGAGGCCTTCCATGGATTTTTTGAGTGATCTTCAAGGCTGTGGATCACAAGCAGTATGTGAGCAAAAATTTTGCTGACGCCATTGTGGAAAGAAGGCCAGGATCCCTCATGGCCTTAAGAGAAGTTGCCGAGCCATTCTTTGCGCTCGAGGATATGTACGGGACTAATGGGCCCCGACACCAGAGCCTAGTGAGACACGAGCGCCACCAAGAGCGTGGGTGAGAAGATGCTGTCCGGAAAGAGCGCAAGAAATCTCCTTCTGCCCCTCGTCGTTTCGAGCGCATCCCACTCACAAGACCGAACTCCGAAGTATACAATCTCTCAGACAAGAAGCTCTTCAAAAGACCCCTCAAGATGAGAAATACTGAGGCCCTGAAACGATCAAATAAGTACTGTGCCTTCCACAAGCAGAAAGGGCACGATACGGATGAGTGCCACCAGTTGGAAAGCAAAATTCAGAGGCTTGTTGCTGGTGTCCATTTGAAGGAGTTTGTGCGAGCCCTGGAGCGCTACGACGAGCGCTGTAATGAGAGATCTCGGGATAGAAGAAGAAGCCCGTCACGCTCAAGGAGCCCACGAGGGCGAGTCCCTCCAGAAAGCAGTTCTCATCGAAAATAGAAAATGGCAGAGCAAGAGAACGCCCCCTTCGTTGTCATCAACATGATCGCAAGAGGCTCATCAGGAGGGGACTCCAACGCTTCCCGCCGTCGACACGTAAGGAGCTATGATCAACGCCCCTCAGTGCCCAAACAAGTTTATTCCATCAAGGATTCCAGCGTTTCGGGCCCTTGCAAGAAAGAGGTCATAGGGTTTAGTGATAAGGATCTAGCTCATATTGTAACGCCTCATGGGGAGAGTGAAACCTGTGACTGCCCCATGGTGGTTAGCCTAGACATACACAATCATGTTGTAAAGAGGATGTTGGTGGATAGTGGAAGCTCTGTTAACGTTTTGCCTTAATCAACTTTTCAAAAGATGAATGTCACGAATATATCACTTAAGCCCCTCAAAACAGCCCTTATTGGCTTTGGGGGCTCTGAAGTTGTTCCTTGCAGGCAAATTCGCTTGGCCACTTCTTTTGGTCGCGCCCCACAGCAAACGACGCTCATGGTCACCTATGCGGTAGTGGAGATCGAGATTCCTTACAATGTCATCATTGGGCGGCCCGCCCTCGTTGATTTCAAGGCAATCATCTCCACCTACCATCAGAAGATCAAATTCTCAACCCCCGAAGCGTGGGAATGCTACATGTTATCCCTCAAAAAGCCCAAAACGAAGAAAGTACTCCAAGTGGGATCCACCAAGAAAGCGGTGGACTTCCCAAATTTAGATGAAGACGGCCCTGTCCGCAAGAGGGCCAAGTTGAACAAGAAGAAGAACAAAAGGAAGGACTCTGATGCTAAGGCGGATAACGAGAATATCCCCTTAGGCGTGGTTGAAGGGTCCTCCGAGGACGATAGCAGTGAAGGCAACAAGGAAGTTGCCGTCGATCGCCTCACAGGGAAGAAAGGAGCCCTCGAGCTCCCCAAACCAGAAGTAAGGATCGAGCCCATGGAGAAATTCCTCACGATTGAATTGGAGCCAGGGAACAAAGATAGAACCACACAAATTGGCTCTGCCTCTCGGGCCCCGTACAGGTCTTGATGATTGATTTCTTGAGGGAAAACATGGATGTTTTTGCTTGGAAAGCTTCGAACTTAACGGGGATAGATCCGAGCGTTATCGTTCACAGGCTCAATGTGGACCCCTCGTTTAAACCTGTCAAACAAAAGAAGCGGGATGCCAAGGAGTTCAGGAGAAAGATCATCGAGGAAGAAGTGAATAAGCTATTGGAAGCAGAATATATCGAACCCATTTTGTACCCGGAATGGCTCTGTAACGTGGTCCTCGTTCCCAAAAGTGCTAATAAGTGGCGCTTGTGCAACGATTTTACGGACCTCAACTAAGCTTGCCCCAAAGACCCCTATCCTCTGCCACGGATCGATCAATTGGTGGATTCGACCGCTGGCTGTGAGCTTATGAGCATGATGGATGCCTTCCAGGGGTATTACCAAATCTTTATGGCACCGGAAGACCGCCCGAAACTTCTTTCGTTGTGCATATGGGGGTTTATTGCTTCAAGGTTATGCCCTTCGGGCTAAAAAACGCGGGCGCCACATACCAGCGCCTCGTGAACCGGATGTTTGAAGAAGAGATTAGGGGCTCAATGGAGATCTATGTAGATGACATGATAGTCAAGAGCGAGCCTCAAGTCTCGAACCTAGAGGATTTAAAGCGCACCTTCAACATCCTGCGCCGGTACGGTATGAAGTTGAATCCTTCCAAGTGTACGTTCGGGGTGCAAGGAGGAAAATTCCTGGGAAACATGGTCAGTCAGAGGGGGATAGAAGCTAATCCTGAGAAAATCAAGGCTATTCTGGACATCCCTTCCCCTCGTAATCTTAGGGAGGTGCAAGTATTGGTGGGAAAGATCATCTCTCTAAACAGATTCATATCGCGCTCGGCAGATAGGAACCTGCCGTTTTTCAAAATCTTGCATAATGCCAGAAATTTTGCATGGACTAAAGAATGCGAGAAAGCATTGCAAGACATGAAGGCGTACCTCTCGAGCGCTCCACTACTTACCAAACCGATAGAAGGAGAGAAGCTGTATGTTATCTCTCTGTCTCCATAGAGGCAACAAGCGCCGTATTGGTCGCTTTGCGAGACCGCAAGCACCCGCTTGTCTATTACTTGAGCAAAACATTGCAGGGAGCAGAAAAGAAGTACTTAGAAATCGAGAAGTTTGCTTTTGCTCTCTTCAACGCATCAAGAAGGCTGAGACCTTATTTTCAAGCACACTCCATCACGGTGCTCACGGATCAACCGCTCAGGCAGGTCCTTTCTAAGCCTGATGTTTCTGGAAGGCTAGTCAAGTGGGCCATTGAGCTGAGCCAATTTGACTTAAGCTTCGAGCCAAGAACTGCTATACAAGCGCAGGTGGTAGCCGATTTGTTGGTTCAGCTTTTCGGTCTGGAGCCTGTGGCGCATGAGAATACAGGCTTGTGGGTCCTACATAGATGGCTCCTCAACCTCTCATGGGGAGGGGCAGGAGTGACCCTTAGAGATCTACAAGGAACAGAGATAGACTTTGCAATTAAGCTGGACTTCCAAGTCAAAAACAACGAGGCGGAGTACGAGGCTCTTATCCAAGGATTGAAAATTGCTTTTCAAAACGGAGCCTCCAGGATCACAACCTACGTGGATTCACTACGGATTGCAAGCCAGATTGAGGAAACTTATGAGGCTCGAGAAGCCACCATGATGCAGTACTTAGGAAAGGCGAAGAAAGTTATCCAGAGGTTCAAAGAATTCAACTTGTTGCAGATCCCACGTGCGGAGAACGAGCGAGCTGATGCTCTATCCAAATTTGCCTCCGTGCTAGAGAACACCTGTGAGCGCTCAGTCATATTTCTCAGGACTGAAGAGCCTTTGATTAAAGGAAAAAGCCTGAAACAAGCGGTACTCACGATTGATCCTAATGAGCCTTCCTGGCTCGATGACATTGTTAAGTTCCTCAGAGATGGCACTTGCCCAACTGACCGGGTAACGGCCCGGGAGATCAGAAACAAGGCCCCTCGTTTCTCTCTGGACAACGAGGGCAGGCTTTTCAAAAAGTCATTTCAGGGCCCACCAAAGAGATGTTTGAGGCCCTCGCAAGCCAAAGAGACCCTTGAGCAGGTACATGGAGGGAGTTATGGGAATCACTCAGTAGGGCGCATCCTTGCCAAGAAAATACTAAGGAGTGGATTTTACTGGCCTACTGTGATGGGATGCGGGCCCACAACAGTAGCAGTCCGGGACCACATTTCAAAATTTTTATTATAATACAAGTATTAAAATATTTCTAAAACATTTTAATACAAAGCGGAAGACTTAGCCGGATCTACTCAAGTATATACATGCAATTGATAATAAATTTTAAATCACTTAAGCAGATAAATATCTAACATGCAATTAACACTTAAGAGCACATAATTTAACATGCTTAAAATAAAATAACTGAAAACTATTACCGTACTGCAAACATTCTAACGGCATTTTTCCAGCTCCTAGCCCACTCGTGAGACCGGCAGAGCTTCCCTGCAATATCCCCAGGGACACCCTCGGAGCGTGGGCTCCGAAAGTATTTCTCTAAATACTTAGAGAAAATAAAATTTAGGGATAATGATTTTCACACATCTGAACTATAGGTCATTTGGCAATTCACCATCCAAACTATTTTGCCCCCGAAACCACCATCTAAACTTTCAATTCCTGACAAACCACAATCCCACAGCGGTTTTGACCCTTTTTTGAGCGGTTTTGACTCATTTTTCAGCGGTTTTGGATGTTTTAACACATGTAAATCTGTCTCTCTTTGTTATTTTTCCATAGATTATGTGTTAAAATATCCAAAACCGCTGAAAAAAGAGTCAAAACCGCTCAAAAAAGGGTCAAAACCGTTGTGGGATGGTGGTTTGTCAGGAATTGAAAGTTTAGATGGTGGTTTCGGGGGCGAAATAGTTTGGATGGTGAATTGCCAAATGGCCTATAGTTCGGATGGGTGAAAATCATTATCTCTAAAATTTAAACTAAAAACCCTTTTCAGGGTTTATTCTCCCGAAATTAGGCGTTATATGTAAACACCTAATTAAAATTAATTTCGAAATAAATCGGAATTAACTAGGAGAGAAATGAGACTTGGTTTCAAAGCCAAAACTTGGCCAAAACCATCCCAAAATGTTGAATGAGAAATGAGGACCCAAGGCCCCTATTTATAGGGGAAAAACCGAGGGCATTTCGGTCATTTTGGATTCAAAAGCAAGGGCAAAATGGTAATTTCACATCCCACTTGCGTGTACAACTTGGACACGAAAACCAAGGTCACTACGTTGAAGGTCTCGTCACCACGAGTCCAACGCCGTCGGCCGTTCGCCGGAATTCCCCCGTATGCGCCCACACGCGCGGCCACAAACCGGCGCGTGTGATCACTTGCGGTTTAGGGTTTCCGGCGACGTGGCCTGTTCTGAGGCTGCCACGTGTCCGGGTCTGGTCCGACCCGGAACCGGACCCGGTCCGACCCTATCCGAGATCCGACCCGTTGACCCGGTCCTGACCCGTTTGACCGACCCGGTCCAGATCAAATCTGGGCCGTTACTCATGATGACGTAGCGTGATCTGGGCCGTCCACGTGTCGCACACGTGGCATGCCACGCGGCTGCCCAGTCACGCCAGCTGGGCCCACTTGCTGACGTGGCGTGACACGTCAGTGCCACGTCACCTGCCACGTCAGCAATTTTTTTTTTTTTTTTAAAAAAAAAATTTAAAATTTTATTTTCTCCAAAATAAAATTCCGGGCATTTCCAACTCTTTGGAATTTAATTTATTTTCTTAAAATAAATCCCTTGACTATTTTCAAACACTTTGAAAAATTCATTTCTCTTTCTCCTTTTATTATTTTCTCTTTGGGTTTTCAATTTGGGGCTTGCAGAGGGACCTGCAGGACTAATTAATTTTAGCTCCAAACGGATTAATATATTATCATCTCATGATAATAATTAATTACCGTTTAACAATATTTAATTCCACTAAATAAATATTGTTGCACTCTAAAATTAATTAAATTATTCACGAATTTCTCGATCTAGAATAATTTCGCATTTTACTCCTCCGTGTAGATATCAATGAAAAATAAACTATAACTACTATCATTTATTTTTCATCTCCAATTTGAAATTTATTGATTTACCTTAAGTTCAAATTCTCTGTATGTGAAACACATTCAACACACAACTTCGGTGACGTTATCACGCGAAGTGCTTTGGCCAAAGTCTTAATTCGAACTTTTACAAATCTATTTCAAGGATATCTCTTACCTTCCAGCAAGGCTACAGATTCCTCGATCAATATAACTCTTTAGCACATTTCATGTTGTCACCGAATCATACAAAGTATTTTGGCCACCCGTTACCGAGACCTCACTTCGAGTATGTTACAGTGACTAACACTACATGCCTAAAGCCGAAATATTATCAGGATTAAGAGTACAATGCTTCCTGAGATTTTATTCATTTTAGATAGCAGTATAAAACAAATAATCTCAGTGGTCCAGTTCGATGTTTCCAATCCTATTGAAAATCATCAACGTGTTATAATTGGAATCACCATTCCCTATGACGAAAGACTAATCATCTTATATAACCACGTTATAGTCTTGATAAGAACATATTCTTATCTTACCGACTAGAACTTTAATAACACGTGATTTCGGTATTCAAAGTCTTTTCCTATGAAACACATTTCATATAAAAATACCATCACACGTTATTAATTATTAATATGTGAAATACTCATAACTTGTGTAAATTCAGTTTAATTAATTCAACAAATTGAATTTTCAGGGCACTATTCCCAACAATCTCCCACTTGCCCTAAATTCAATTTGGCTACACATCTAAGTCTTATTCCTTCCACATGAGTGTCAAAACTCGTTTTGCACTCTTTCGCGCCAACACTTTAGTGAAGGAATCTATTAGACGTTTCTCTGAGCCAACAACTAGGAAATCATGAAACCAATACATCTAACTGGCTGCTTCTCAAGCTACCATGTATTTGACTTCCATGGCGGTGTAAGAAATATAAGTCTGCTTAACATTCTCCAATTAACGGTTGCTCTTTCTAGAGTATACACGTATTCTAATGTCAAACATCTAGAATACAAATCAGATTGTAAATCGAATCTGTGTACTTCTATTGAAATGAGTTTATCACTGTGGTAGACAAGCATATAATCTCAAGTCCTTCTCAAGTACTCCAATATATGCTTTTGCTACTACCTAGTATCAGATTCTAGGGTTTGACTAATATCTGCTAACTTAGACCTATTTTATAATAGACAGCTGGCCTTGTACATAATATGACATACATAAAGCTTACGCTGCGGAACTCTAATCATGTCTTCTATCTCTTCAGTTGTCTTAGGACACTGATCCCGAGATAGATAAATTCCACATCTAAAAGGTAATGAACCTTTCTTGGAATTTGTCATATTATACCTTGCCAGCATCTTATCCATATATGCTTCTTGTGATAAACCAATCTCCTTATTCCTATGATCACGACAAAAGTCTGATCCTTGGAATAACATTGGTCTCACATAGGTCTTTTCTTGTCAAAATGATTTGACATCTGAATATTGACTACTAACCAAATTCTTGCATCATTCCCAATGAGCAGAATATTAGTTACGTACATAGTGAAAACGGTACAACGATATCATGATGTCATTTTGTACACTTCATGGTTCATCAGGTAATTATACAAATCCAAAGAATCTAAATTGCCTTATAATTCTGATGCTCCATAATCTAGACGATCGCTTAAGATCATAAATTGATCTATTAAGCTTACATTATAAGTACCTGATTTCTGGCTGTGAAGCCTTCAGGTTATGCCATGTATCTCTTCTTCTTGAAATTGCCCGTTCAAGAACATAGTCTTTACATTCATTTATCTAATCTCATAATCGATAATGAGATAAAATGGAGAGGATAATGGACTTAAGCATTTCTATAGGCGAGAAGACCTCATAAATGATTTCTTCTTTCCGGGTAAAATCCCTTGCCATAAGTTTGCTCTAAAGTCTCTACTTTTTCGTCCATTTATCCTTTTATCGTTTTGTAGAACCCAATTATATCTAATAGGGTTTAATGCCTTCAGGCGCCTCTACAAGTTCAAGACTCTGTTAGAATACAGATATTCTAACTTAGATTCCATGGATATTGACCAAACGGTCAGCGTCTATATCTTTTGCAGCTTCATTACACGTGATAGGATCAGACACGTTAGATTCAACCACTTGGGTTAATCTTAGGTATCTTGTCAGGTGTCCTGACAATCCTCCCACTATAATGACGCTCTCGTGTACACGTCTCTACATCACATGTTGTATTTGGTACATCACATGTATCCAATATATTTTCAATTATCACAGGTTTATGGAAATCAGTATCTAATACTGTTATTTCTTTTAACACTACTTTGCTTTTACCCTTTGCGGTTATCTATGTAATTATCTTTGAAATATTCACAAACATCTTTTGTGATTTCTCAAATTACAAAATATACCACCTCTTGTTCTTCTAGTATAACCTTAGAACAAGTGAACCTTTGTTCTTTATTCTAACTTGTCAGGATCCATCCTTAACTCGTGGACCAGGCTACCTTAAATCCGAAGATAAAAGATACAGGGTTTTCACCCTAGCTACAGATCCATCAGTGATTTAGGAACTGTCTTAGATAGAACTAGGTTTGTCGTTTTGTGTGCAAGACCCCAAAACGAAATTCATAGGGTAGCATGACTCTTCATGAATCTTACCATCATTATCAGAGTTCTATTTCTCCTTTCTGCAATACATCTTTGCTAAGACGTATCTCATATATATAGTTGAGATCCAATCTCATTTGAGAAATTCTGTTTAACTCTGAATTTAGATACTTATCACTACTTCGACCTAATCGAAGTACCTTGATATGTTTTCTAATTTGATTCTTTGACTTCAGTCTTATATTCTTTGAACTCTTCAACAATTACAAACTTAAGTCTCATCAAATAAACATATATGTATCTAGAGTAATCATTCAAACGAATGATGAAATATCCAAAACTTCCTCTTGCTTGAATAATCGTAGGATCACATATCCGTATGAACTGACACAAGCAACTTCATGGCTTAAATACCTTTTGTCTCAAAAAGGTTTCTTGGTCATTTTAACCTTCTAAATAGGATTCGCAGATTGATACTATTTTCAAGTCAATAGGACTCAACAATCAGTCTTTGGATCCTATTCAGATTCAATTGACCAATAGATAGGTGCCACGAAGAAGTTTTTCTTCTTAGATGGTAAGTCAAGCTTCTTACTGTTAAACTTAAATTAGGGTTTTCATTGAGGTATAAAAGACCATCTTTTATTGTGCCAGAGCAAATAAACCTTTTATTTGCTTATCGGTAAACTTTTGTTCAAAACAAACAGTTAAACTATTAGTTATCAGATAACTCACAGAAATTAAATTTCTGTTTATATGACACGTATAATATTAAAACCCTTTTTGCCAAAATACGACTTTATAGTCTTTACTGCTAATACAAATACACTTGTATTATCCCCGAGCAGTAGTTATGTGTTAGCCGTTTTTCAACCTTTCGGGTTGGTTTGAATCTTCGCAACAACTTGCAAATATGATTAGTTGATCTCAAATTCACATACCAGGAGTCCGGTGAATTTCCAACTAAACATATTTTCAACGAGTAAGATATCTTCATATCTTATCTAAACGGCGTAACAAACAGACAGACTAAGTATTTTGGATAATTTCCTTTTCCAATACCCGTTACCACCGAAATAGAAACACTTTTCCGTTGTCGGATTTTGACTTTCTATTTCTGAACCTTCGATTAGGAACTTTTCCTTTTCTTTCTTCCACTTACTGGGTTTCTAACCCGTGGATATTGATGTCTGATTAAAAAGAACTTTTCTCTTATCTATATCACCCTTTCTGCCATATTGAGGTCATTCATTAGTTTTTAAAAAAAATTATTTAAAATAATCTTGAACGTTCAAACGACTTAGGCAGAGAGTATAGGATCGTATCCTATCTGTTAAGATTGTCTCTTTAAGCACAGAGGCCTTCAATCTCGTTCAGATTAGTTATCATATTCATAATATGATTCTGAGCTAGTGATCATTCAAACATCTTTGACTAACAACCTTTTTCATGGCTCGTACCTTCGTACGATTCTGTTTTCAAAACATGTTCTTATCAGTAGACATCTCATGTGTCTGATGCTCAAGAACATTTAAAACGGATGTCAGGATATAAGACTAGCCAGATCATCACACTTGATCTATTTAGAATAAACGTCTTTGTAATCCTGACTGGTTATAGTTTCTGAAATTTTCGGATAAGGTTCAGTGAGTACGTAAACTTTCGTGTCCCAACACGATGTCAAGATTTATTACTTAGTCAGCGTAGTTGAACCCTTACTAGCCTATTTCCTTATAGACATTCAGTTTGGAGTGGGCTAAGAGAGATCGTAATTATAAAACTGAAATAAATAAATAAATGCAGGTTATGATTATGTATTTCACTTTCTTCTGCGTCCAACCAATAAATGAAATCCACGTAAGCATTTTGATTTGCGCAATGGTGACTTAACTAACCGCAGTTGACTCCCCGGAGGCGAGGTCGAAAACCGCTTAGAAAAGCAAGAACTATTCTTAATTAACATGTCATCTAGGTAACTCTTACCAAACAATGTCAATCCACCACGTCAACCCTTGGCCTCTAAGTAAATGTAACATAGCTCCGAAGGGAGGTTAATACATTACTTAGTCAAGTGTGTACCATTACCTAGAAGTCCGTACGAGTAGGTCAAGACACTCCACGGAG
Organism: Lantana camara; assembly: GCA_037501455.1. Classification (NCBI taxonomy): domain Eukaryota; kingdom Viridiplantae; phylum Streptophyta; class Magnoliopsida; order Lamiales; family Verbenaceae; genus Lantana; species Lantana camara. The sequence goes on along the minus strand of CM074857.1, from coordinate 90,379,200 downwards.
GCGTGGTCGAGCTAACTTCCCCGTATTTCATTCTATCCGTAGAAGTCTAATCTTGTATACCGCGAATATATACCCGCCGAAGGGAGTAGTATACATCCACTATACTATAGACGGGTAATGGAGGCCGTGAGAATCCAACTCTTTTCATCTCGCTCCCACTTGAATTTTTAAAAGGTGTGGATTATCTGTTCATTATTTAATAATCACTTTTAGCGTCTTATTGTTGGAAGTAATTAATCTAATTAATACCCTCCCACTAGGATTACTAAATCATATTTAAAATCCCAATAATAATATTTTAAGGCAATAATAACAATTTATTAATTAGGCCGAAAAATATTAGTTCAATTATGCATCGCGTCTAATTTCTATTAAACATTACTATTTAATCACATTAAATAAAATATGCATAATTGTAAATATCATAATATCTCATATTATCATGATCATGCCATAAAATAAAATAATTAAGCATGCTTTTATATAATTATCACATAATTATCATGCTTAAAATTTTAAATGACACAAAATAAATATGCCATAAATTAAATCAATTAAGCATGCTGTTATAATTATCACATAATTATCATGCTTAAAATAAATGGCATAAAGTAAACATGTTATAAATAAATTATCTCATAATTTAAATCATGTTTACTGATTCGGTAATTAACCAGGAAGATTATTGAAATCGATTCCCAGAAAATTACCATTCCACGTAAATTCCCAGAAAACACTGGAGGGGTCACAAACGGTCCCACTTAAAAACCAGTCTTCTTTGACAGAATTTACGTGCACAGTATCAGATTTAAAATTATGCATCGCATGCATCATATCAATGCATGTATATATCTAGAACCTGGCTCTGATACCACATGATGGGATGCGGGCCCACAACAGTAGCAGTCTGGGTCCACATTTCAAAATTTTTATTATAATACAAGTATTAAAATATTTCTAAAACATTTTAATACAAAGCGGAAGACTTAGCCGGATCTACTCAAGTATATACATGCAATTGATAATAAATTTTAAATCACTTAAGCAGATAAATATCTAACATGCAATTAACACTTAAGAGCACATAATTTATCATGCTTAAAATAAAATAACTGAAAACTATTACCGTACTGCAAACATTCTAACGGCATTTTTCCAGCTTCTAGCCCACTCGTGAGACCGGCAGAGCTTCCCTGCAATATCCCCAGGGACACCCTCGGAGCGTGGGCTCCGAAAGTATTTCTCTAAATACTTAGAGAAAATAAAATTTAAACTAAAAACCCTTTTCAGGGTTTATTCTCCCGAAATTAGGCGTTATATATAAACACCTAATTAAAATTAATTTCGAAATAAAACGGAATTAACTAGGAGAGAAATGGGACTTGGTTTCAAAGCCAAAACTTGGCCAAAACCATCCCAAAATGTTGAATGAGAAATGAGGACCCAAGGCCCCTATTTATAGGGGAAAAACCGAGGGTATTTCGGTCATTTTGGATTCAAAAGCAAGGGCAAAATGGTAGTTTCACATCCCACTTGCGTGTACAACTTGGACATGAAAACCAAGGTCACTACGTTGAAGGTCTCGTCACCACGAGTCCAACGCCGCCGGCCGTTCGCCGGAATTCCCCCGCACGCGCCCGCACACGCGGCCACAAGCCGGCGCGTGTGATCACTTGCGGTTTAGGGTTTCCGGCGACGTGGCCTGTTCTGAGGCTGCCACGTGTCCGGGTCTGGTCTGACCCGGAACCGGACCCGGTCCGACCCTATCCGAGATCCGACCCGTTGACCCGGTCTTGACCCGTTTGACCGACCCGGTCCAGATCAAATCTGGGCCATTACTCATGATGACGTGGCGTGATCTGGGCCGTCCACGTGTCGCACACGTGGCATGCCACGCGGCTGCCCAGTCACGCCAGCTGGGCCCACTTGCTGACGTGGCGTGACACGTCAGTGCCACGTCACCTGCCACGTCAGCAGATTTTTTTTTTTGTTTAAAAAAAATTTAAAATTTTATTTTCTCCAAAATAAAATTCCGGGCATTTCCAACTCTTTGGAATTTAATTTATTTTCTTAAAATAAATCCCTTGACTATTTTCAAACACTTTGAAAAATTCATTTCTCTTTCTCCTTTTATTATTTTCTCTTTGGGTTTTCAATTTGGGGCTTGCAGAGGGACCTGCAGGACTAATTAATTTTAGCTCCAAACGGATTAATATATTATCATCTCATGATAATAATTAATTACCGTTTAACATTATTTAATTCCACTAAATAAATATTGTTGCACTCTAAAATTAATTAAATTATTCACGAATTTCTCGATCTAGAATAATTTCGCATTTTACTCCTCCGTGTAGATATCCATGAAAAATAAATTATAACTACTATCATTTATTTTTCATCTCCAATTTGAAATTTATTGATTTGCCTTAAGTTCAAATTCTCTGTATGTGAAACACATTCAACACACAACTTCGGTGACGTTATCATGCGAAGTGCTTTGGCCAAAGTCTTAATTCGAACTTTTACAAATCTATTTCAAGGATATCTCTTACCTTCCAGCAAGGCCACAGATTCCTCGATCAATATAACTCTTTAGCACATTTCATGTTGTCACCGAATCATATAAAGTATTTTGGCCACCCGTTACCGAGACCTCACTTCGAGTATGTTACAGTGACTAACACTACATGCCTAAAGCCGAAATATTATCAGGATTAAGAGTACAATGCTTCCTGAGATTTTATTCATTTTAGATAGCAGTATAAAATAAATAATCTCAGTGGTCCAGTTCGATGTTTCCAATCCTATTGAAAATCATCAACGTGTTATAATTGAAATCACCATTCCCTATGACGAAAGACTAATCATCTTATATAACCACGTTATAGTCTTGATAAGAACATATTCTTATCTTACCGACTAGAACTTTAATAACACGTGATTTCGGTATTCAAAGTTTTTTCCTATGAAACACATTTCATATAAGAATAACATCACACGTTATTAATTATTAATATGTGAAATACTCATAACTTGTGTAAATTCAGTTTAATTAATTCAACAAATTGAATTTTCAGGGCACTATTCCCAACATACTGTTCTACAGGATGCCCTCAAATTCTCCAAAAAATGTCCTAAATGTCAATTCCATTTGAACGTTCCTCAGTTGCTAGCAGCCCAGATGGTCCCCATAAATGTCTCGTGGCCCTTTGATCAGTGGGGTGTAGACATTGTGGGTCCATTGCTAATGGCAGTCGGGCAAAAGAGATTTGTCATCTTGGTCGTTGATTATTTTACAAAGTGGGCAGAGGCTGAAGCCGTCGCGAAAATCACCTTCAGGGTGGTGAGGGATTTCATGTGGAAGAATATCATCTGCAGATATGGCATTCCGAGGGTGCTTATATCAGACAATGGGTCGCAGTTTATCGCAGCAGATACCAGGGAATGGTGTTTCGAGTTGGGCATTGAACAACGCTTCACTTCCGTGGGCTACTCTCAAGCCAACGGACAAGCAGAAGTCACCAACAGGATTATTCTCCAACAGCTGAAAACCATATTGGAGAGTAAGAAAAGTGAATGGGCTAAAGAACTACAAGGGACTATGTGGGCTTATCAAACGACCCCACGAGCGGCTACAGGCGAAACCCCGTTTGCCCTTGTTTACGGGTTGGAAGCGATGATACCCGCGGAAATCGCACACGAATCCGCCCCGAGTAGCCTACTTCGAGCCCCAGGACATCGAGGCTAGCAGGAGCCTTGAATTGGATTACTAGAAGAAAAGCGAGAGAATGCATGGGCAAAAATGCATAGATACAAAGCGGTTGTGGCATGACAATATAACAAGCGTGTCAAGGAGAGAACCTTCCAACTAGGAGACCTGGTCCTAAAGAAGGTAGAGGTATCCAAGCATGTGGGAAAATTGGACCCCAACTGGGAAGGTCCATTCAAAATCATACAAGTCAGAACACTTACGCCCTGGAGACACTGCAAGAAGAGCGCTTGCCTCGCCCTTGGAACGCATGTAACCTCCGACGGTTCTATGTTTAAGTTCTCTAAAATAATGATGTACCAATCCCACTAATGGGCCCTGTGTACTACCTCAAATCTCAAGTAAGTTATGATAGGTTCTCCTGAATATTTCTATACTTCTGTTTTTAAATTTTGCAAATGGATAAGACCCAGTCCCTCGTTACTACGAGAGTGGCTGACAATCAATTTCAATACACACGACATTATTGCACATGGGTTACGCTTGCCAACGCTTTACTCCGCGTGGGGGGATGCCCTCATAAGGACAGCCGTGTAACGCTCACAACCAACATGATGAATTAAAGAAAAACACACTCAAGGAAAATCCTAGTAGGCCTTGACTGTTTATTACAATGCCTCGCGCTCGAAAAGGGGATTCCTCACGCTACAGATTTAAGAATTCAAGGCCCCAAATACGTTCAGGAAAGGGCTAGTAGACCTGAGTCAACACTCAACGCTCGAAATGGGACCCCTGAAAATGAAAAATCCTAACAGGCCAGAGTCAACACTCAGCGCTCGAGGCGGGACCCTGGAAAATGAGAAAAGAAGAACGCGAGCGTCACCCTTAGAGTGTGGCCCGCTCGTGCGGCCACGGAATGGCACAAACTCATTACACATGAGTTTGAGCAAGTCCCAGTTACAAGGGCACCCTCAAGGGGAAACACCTACGCTCGGTTATGGGACTTGGCCAATCTTTACAAACTTTTATCAGTTACCAAGCTGGGGTTTACTATTAAATGAACCGTCACGCTCGTTCAAAACTTGAAATTGAATCCATACTTAAACAAAATTTTCACAAGTCTTGAACGAGGACAACCTCCCAATAAGAACCTCGTGAATACTCAAGACTTAGAAAAATTTTCCAAGCCATTCAAGTAAAATTTTCACAAGTCTGGAACGAGGGCTGCCTCACAGTATGACCCTCACGATTACTCAAGACTTAGCTAAACTTTACGTATTTTACTTAGCATGTTACTCAGAATCTAAGCGTTATAAAGATTTTGTTACAACAAGCGCAGAGTGAAATTCCGTAATCAAATAATGCAAGGAATGAAAGGAGATACTATTGTGAAAGGAAAGATCTTCATTAGATAAGCTTTCATTAAATTACAAAATGAGGGCATATGGGCCGTTAGAACTCCTACAAAATTAAAAATGCTAAACATAAAAGAGAAGGAAATTTCAACATAAGAATATGGAGGGAATCTTCAAGCAGCAGGAGCAATGTCTTCATCCAAGACCATTAGAACATTCCGAGCCACAGTACCTTGCACTTGGGCCGCAGGCCCTTGCGCTTGGGGGGCTTGTTCATCTTGGTTCTGGGCAGCTGGTGGTGGCGCGGGCTCGTCGTTTTCTGGCACGGGAGGAATTATAGGCTCATTGCCCCCAGCCGGAGGAACCAAAGCGTCTTGGTTTACTGGGACGGGAGCGTTGACAATGGGCACAGCAGGCTCGTTTGATGGGGGATTTTCGAGAGCGGCATTGGCATTATTATCCCCCTCGTTTTGTTCCGTCTGAGAGGCTCCCTCCGGAGGGTGAGCAACCATATATTCGTCTTGGATGAGCGTGACCAAGAAATTATACTTCGGCTCGGAGATGTTTGACTCAGGATCTTCACGGTCGTCATCCTCCTCAACGCAGCGCTCGTTGAACATGCCCCATATCCGGCATCCCGCGAGTGGACGGGTCTATTAAACTCTTGAAGATAGCCTGCTCGATCGCCAAATTGAAGGCCTTTTGAGCCTCGTCGAGACAGTGTAAAGAGGCCACAAAGTTGAACGCCTTTGAATGGCAAAACTTGATGAGCGCTTCTTTGACCGACTGCTCGATGCGATGAGGAAGTTAGTTCATGGTATCCGTATATTTCTTCTCCGCCTCAGTAGCCCTCGTCCTCCATGCGTTACGATCGTCCGTAAGATTTTGATGGCTCTCGTTGAGGTTGTTGTATTGCGTGCGCCAACTCCTCCGAGCGCTCTCGGCGTTTGTAAAATCCTCTTGCAACTTCTTCATCTCAGTCTCCAGCTTCTTATGCTCTGTGTCAAGAGAAAGGAACTTGGCCTTCTCTACATCCAATTCTTCTTGGATTTGACATGAATTCTACGAGTAATATGGTGGTGGGTCTTTGTATGTGCCTATGTACACTTACTTAATGTGCATTAAATACATCTATAAAGTTGATGCAATTGAGTGAAATAGGTCCGGAGATTTTTAATGCACATCTTGAATGATCCTTGACTTGCATCTCAATTGGGGAGGTTGAGAGATCTAGTTACCTGATCGTTTCCTCAGGTATAAATTGACCCCTTTATCTTAGGTCAGGAGGGAGATCGAGCGTGCAACTAATTAAGACTGTGCGTCGTGCCTTGTGTCATTGCACATCGTGTTAGGTATCTTCGTGACATTATGCCACGTCATAAGTCCCCAGTGATCATCAGGTAGGCTGACGTGGCTGATTTTCTTTCGACTTATAGAGGCGTCACTCAAGTGTAGATAAACTTGCCAAACAGTAATCATGACACCGTTTTGTTTTTTTCATTCTAAATAGGGCTTTGTAATCATTCATAGAAGTTATTTTTACTGAAAACCATATCGAGCGAGTCAGAGAGCAAGTATCGTGCAAAGAGTTGTCTCATTTCGAGTTTCAAAAGACAAGCTCTAGAGAAATTGATCGAGATACTTTTTTACTTTCAATTTTTTTCTTCCCATTTTTATCTACTTTTAAGATGACATTGGGAATGAAGATTTCTTTGTCTACCCATAAGACAATTCTTCCTGAGCTTTAACAGGCCTCTAATCCTCGACTTATAGCTTTGGAATGAGATTGAATTGGAGGAAGAACAGTCGAAGACTATAAACATTTGTCTGAATCTACCTTTCGTGTCTTACTTTATATAAAAGGATTTAAAGTTGTATTCAAAATGATTTGAGCGATATTGTAATTTCTTAACTTGGTGGGGACAAACGTACTAAATATATCTTATAAAGTATTACATTCCTTACAAATACAAGTAAATTAGGATAATTTAAGACTCATTTAATCTAAAGAAAAGATGAATGGATTTTTACAAATCAAACTAAGTATATAAAGTCAAATAAAATAAATAAATATTATAATTTATTTTTTCATGTTAGCTAGTGCCTATTATGCATTGACACAAGTACGATACAATATAAATTGATTTTTAAATTGAGAGGGGGGGGGGGGGGGGGGGAGATATGATACAGTATCCGACATAAATGCATGATAAAATAATATTTTTAAACGTATTCGTGCATCATAGGAGGAGTTTAGTTTGAAACTATAACTTTTTTATTTGTATAATTATATTGAAAAATTAAGTTTTTATTGTGGATTAACTATTTTAAAAATTTGAAATTTCAAATAATTTAATTTAATAATTAAAAATAATTAGATAAACTTTGTATTTAATGTGCAACACACATTGTTTTTATTAGTATAGATATTTGTGTGTGTATGAGATAATTGCTAAAAAAATCCTGTAAAATACCAAAAATACAAAATAAACTCTATCTTTCAAAAATTTGCATAAAAAATCATGTGTTTTATAAAAATAAACATAAAATATCCTCACGCATTGTTTGAGCCATACGCGTTGCTTTTTTTATGAAAATAAAAAAAAAATTAGACAAAAAATATTTATAAATAAAAAATTGTAAATAAATATAATAGAATATAAATGAAAACACAAGAAATGGTAATTAAAAGAAATGCATGAAGAATATAAATAACACAAAAATTCTTATTGGGATGCAAAACATAAAAGTAAAGACATAAATCAAAAGTTGGTTGAAGAAATACATTAATTGAAATTAATGAATAAAAATTATATATTAAAATAAATTATTTTAGAACCTACTTGATAAATTCTATAAATATTGAGATAAAGTTGAAATTATAGAAACTAGGAGATCATCCATTTAAATATAAAAACAATATTTTTGTAAAGAAAATTCGTACAACCCAAGTATATATAATGTAATTGTCGAGCATAAGGTTTTTTGTACAAAATTTAGAAAATACAAGATTTTCAATGAGATTTTATATAACATGGAGTTTTTTATTCCATTTCGAATAACACAAGGGGTTGAGCAGTTTCTTTAAATTAAATAAGTTGTTCAATTTAAAGATCATATTAATTACACAATTGTTATTATAACATTTGATAATCTCATGACCTTTTTATTATCCATACACTTTAATAATGTTTAATATTATATCGATAGAATTTAATCGGATACCGACCGGTCCAACCACTAAATTATGATAATCTACTACAATATTACCAATGATAGCATTTCCAATAATTCGTTAATAAAATTATGATTAAACTATTATAACATCGACCACTAAAATGCACCCCTTGTTATTAAACTAATTATTTTGTTAATATTGTATGGAGTAAGATAAACGAGGTTTAAACTGCTTATTTTTAGGGGTGATTATTTGCATTCCTTTAATAAAATATAGAGTTACAACTTGTACTTGCCTATATTTGAAATAATGTACGTATAATTAATCTAACTTTGAGTAGGGTGTAAACAAATGTTAAACAAATTAAATATATGATTATTATATATGCACGCATTAATATTTTGAGTATAAATTAATTATGGGATATAAACTATATAAGCATCAAACCTATACAGACAATATCAGTATGAGCAATAATTAAATTTTAATCGAATTGAATTCAAGTATTCAAAATGAACATTTTTATAATCACATACATACATATAATTTTTAGTGCATGTCTGTTGGAGAGAATATATGTATTATCATATTATTTATTGGAAATATAATCGTTATTTTTATTAACAATACAACATATGTATATATATATTAATCTAAAGAATGAAATATGAATAATTTTATAGGAAACTTAAAGGGAAAATCTTTAAATAGTACCAAAAAGTTGAAAAAATTCCTTTTAGGTCCCCAGTTTTGAAAAAGTTCCCATTCAATCCCCAATTGAAAAACAAAATTCCTTTTAGGTCCCCACAAATAGTACATGTTCGTACATTGTCTTTAGGAATTGCGTACATTTTTTAGGGAATTGCGTATAAAAATCTCAAAATGTCGTATATACGAGATTCCGGGATTTTTATACGCAATTCCCTAAAAAATGTACGCAATTCCTGAATTATTATACAACCTTGGGGAGTGAAAAAGAATTTTATTTTTCAATTGGGGAGTGAACAGGAATTTTTTCAAAATTGGAGAGTGAAAAGGAAATTCAGTTTACACTTGGGGATTTTTGAGGAATTATCCGAAACTTTTGTTAATTGTGTAAAGGGAAGATGCAGACGAAATGCACTTTATGGGCCATATCATGAGTATCAAGCCCAAGTTCCTTTTTAGCTTAATTTTGATTCACTTTGGGCCTGGACTCTGGAGCTTAGTTTATGGAGAATTTATGTATCCAATTCATATGGTATGTCGGTGATTCAATTGTATTTCAAGTGGAAATAGTAGATGATAATAGTTGCAATAACTATACGAGTTACCATCAAGTGCTATCGGTCAATTGTTCGATGTCACGTTAACTTATTTAAATACATCGTGTTTAAGATATTAAAAATGTATCTACCATTAATTAAAAAAAAAAATAAAAAAATAACACCTAATTGGTACATTCCGACTCGCAATAAAATCTATATCACTAACACTGTGTGCTTTAGAACCACACAAATTAAGGGTGTTGGTAATTCGCTTACTTTAAAATTATTTAATTATATACAATATTTAGTGACCAAGATTAAGGAATGTTGGATGGTTAATGATTTCTGATCTTACAAGATTATCCCCATTTAATTTAAAATACCAAAAAATAAACACTGATATATGAATTGATTATGGATTTTGAATTTTGAAATGTTATAATTATTTCACCAATTAGTTTCAATTATATGCTAAAAAGAATACTTGTTTCACTAATTAGTTGTTATTTATTTATTTTAAACGGAAGGGGTGAGAGAAACCGTAAGGCTATTAACAAGATCTCCCCTCATATATTAAATCAAAAAAACCAAACATATGGAAAATGAGTTATAAATATAATCCAATCATCAAACAAAACATTACAAAAAGGGATGCCCCACCCAAACATTAATTAGAGTAACAATGTCATAGGGGCTGTTAGAAATTTAGAACTACGATCCCTATCTCTGATACACATTGAAATTTTCAGAACAACTGTTGGCTTCCCAACAGAGCGCCCGACCAGGCTTTCGCATGGCAATGGTTGTATGCATTATTGTCGGTAACGACCTGAGGATCTTTGCGTTAGGCTACTGAAAAAATAGCAAGCAGCCAATTCCATGTAAGTCGCATCCTGGCATTCTTAATAAGCTTTACACTTTTCCTTTCACTAGTACGGTGCCTTGCACGTGTTATACGATTTAATTTTTTTTTTTTTTTTATGGAGGAATTGTCTTTTTCTGTTATGTTATTTTACGTTTTGGCACTTTTTGTGTCTTTGAGTATACAATCATATCTATTTTTTTTACTGTACTTATATAAACTATAATCTTATTTGTTAGAAATTGTGATAAGATAGAATGTTATTAGTTATCAGATGAGGATGAATAAACGATTTACATGAAGAGGTTGAGATTTGATAGGAAATCGAGTTGAATTAGGATAACTCCAATCTCAAAAAAGTACCCTGTGAGATATGACGATTTTACCATATAATCCGATCTCTAAATTAATTTCTCTTAAAGTCTTGTTTACTTGGATAAATCATTGAGAAAAGAGGGATTAATTCTTAATTCTCATAGGGATTAATTCTTTATTTTTTTGTATGCGTTTTGAGGGACGCAACATTGGCGCCGTATGTGAAAATCGATACTTAGGATGCTTTTTGAGGGACGCAACATTGGCGCCGTATGTGAAAATCGATATGAAAAGTTACAACTGATTAATTAATTGGAGAAAGGCACAATTTCTCAGTTCGCCAATTATGATGCTACTGTCCTCTCCTTTGTAACCCCTCACGGTAAACTTGATGATATTGGTCGTGCTTTTGAATCCATAAGGTGAGTTTGAAAAACTATTATCTTATGCTATTTTTGGTATTAATTATAGATTTGTGCAATAGTTGATACTCAGATCGGTGCTATATGGATTTTTTACTATCTGAACTTTGCCCCTTTTTGTAATTTATCATCCCAATAAACTTTCGTTGCAAACCGTCATCCAATCTTTGCTTTTGTAAAATATCATCATCTAAATTTTATTTGTAGTGGTTTTGGTAAAAATACAACTGACGTGTATGTTTTATAAACATGTCACGTGTCATGTTTTTGAGCCAAAATCACAAAAAAAAAAAAGTTCAGATGGCGGTATGTTACAAATGCAAAGATTAGATGACGGTTTGTAACAAAAGTTTGTTGGGATGGTAAATTAAAAAAAGAAAAAAAGTTCGGATGACTCTTTTTCCCTAATTATTAACTAAAATGCCTTATTGATGATTTTTGTATTTATTCCGTTTAAGGGTTAATTACACCTAGCCCCCCAAAATTAGACGGGGTAATTATAATTCCCCACCATTTTTAGATTAAATTATAGACCACCCTTCAAGAAATAAGTAATTATACTTAACCCCGTTTTCGTTTGAAAATTACTTACATCAGCAAAAATTTGATTGAAAACCCCAAATTACCCTCCGTTGACTTTGGTCAATTTTTTTATTTCAATATTACCTTTGGGGGTTAACTATAATTAACTATACTAATTTGGGGGTTAAGTGTAATATTTCTAATAAAATTTTCGAACTGTTATTTTTGGACAAAATATAGTCGTTATAACAACGATATCAAAATTTTACTAATTATGTATACATAAGAGGGATTTTTCTTTTTTATATTTAGATAAAAATTTTAACATATATATTACAAATCAAAGGCTTGTAATTTTAAATTATAATTAATTGTTATTTAGTATTTATTAGCAATTATAAAATTTGACATTAAGCTAAGTAAATAAAAAAATTCAATAATAAAATTGCCACAATTAATTATATTTCTAATTGATAATTAACCATAATTAACCAAATATTTACTTTTTACCTTAAAATATTAATAATAACATAAATATTTAATTTATATTAATAAATTATAATCGAAAGAGGAATATAGTCATTATAACAATTACATTTCGCCTAAAAATAACAGTTGGAAAACTTTATTAAAAATATTACACTTAATCCCCATATTAGTATAATTAATTACAGTTAACCCCCAAGGGTAATATTGGAATAAAAAAACCGACCAAAGTCAACAGAGGGTATTTTGGGATTTTTAATCAAATTTTTGCTGACGTCAGCAGTTTTCAAACGAAAATAGGGGTTAAGTGTAATTATTTATTTCTTGAAGGGTGGTGTTTGTAATTTAACCTAAAAATGGTAGTGAATTGTAATTACCCCATCTAATTTGACGGTTAGGTGTAATTAACCCTTCCTTTTAATTTGATATGCATATAAACACACTCTCACGCGGGCGCACTCCATCGTTGAGCACCGTCTATATATTTTTGCTGCATGGTAGCTTGTTGCTTCTTTTATATTTGTCCAATTTCATGGTGATAATATAATAGCTTGTTTTTTTAAGGTGAATTACATTTGAATACCCTCAGGTTTGGTCTAATTATAATGCAGTCCCTATTCTTTCGATTATTACCATATAGTCCCTGAGGTATAGTTTCCGTCTGAGGTCCCTAAACGTCGGTAGGGTTCCGTCAGTCCTAATTTTTTCCCGAAATTAACCCCTAATTTTTTATTTGATTTGACCAAATTGCCATCAGAGACCAACTTGTAGTTTCAACTTAATATAGGGATCGTTTTGTAACATAAGAAAACAATGAGGGATGCATTTGTAATTTCTTACTATAAATTTAAATTAGGTCATTTATAGTCACTGGAGGTTTGTTTATATAAGTGTTTTCATGGTTTTGCATCATCCAACAACTCAAAATACATACCAAGTTCATATAACTTCAACTATACATACAACACACAATTAAATACAGGTAATAAATCTTTGTAATAATATTTCAATTTACCTAAGCAATGAGATTATGGACAGACTGTCCATTGTTTATCGACATATACCAAAATCAGTTTAAATTAAATGACATTAGCACAAACAAAACACACAAACCATTAGCACAACAATAACAAAAAGCAGGTATGTGAACGGAATGTGATTCTTTCTGTGCGCCGGGGATAAAAAACCATAGGTGAGAGATCTCAAACCTAAACCTATTTACCAAAAAAAAAAAAAAAATAGTAAACGGGGACTGACTTTGCCTTCCCCCTATGCTATTTTCCGTGCTCCCCTTTCCATGCAAAGTGAAACTATTAATAAATAGAAATTCTATTTGAAAGGAAGGGAATCCTATCTATAGCCTTAAGTTTAAGTTAACTAATGCTTCTTCCAAACAATCAAATCAGCTAAAGCCAAAATACGATGGTAATGCCAAACTTTAGTTTCTATTCTGTATTTAATTCTTCTTCCTTTCAACTTCTTTTCTCTCGAAAATCTGCCCAATCAAAAACCCTAAGTCGAAGCCTTGAGTAAAAAATACCTGTTATCTGCTTTTTTTCACTATTGGAAGAAGGCTATCTTGGTAGGAGGTCCCATAAATTGTAGATTTACTTGGGTACAGGGATCTGTCCAGATAGACGCAGCAGCTCACCACTCTACTTCCATATTTTATTGTTACTCTAATTTCATAATTAAGCAGGCGTAGTGTGACGCCCCGTCTCTTCAGCAATCCAGGTACGGCGCCACGACAGAGTTTAATTCGGTATTTTCGTGATTTTAATTGTAATTATATGAATTATGTGACGTCGCATGCCCTATGTGTCAACTTATATTTAATTTCAAGTTATATGCATATTAGAATTTAATTAAAATGCGTTTGGGCTCAATTGCCCAACTTTGAAAGTTTAGGGACCTAATTGTAATTAGGTTGTTTTGTGTCATTTTCGGCTATCTTGAGCTCTGGAGTTCAGATTCAAATTTCAACTTTGCAAGTGGATTCGTTCGGATCCGATGAAATTAACCTTGTATTTTTTTGAGCCGTTTGATACCCCTTCTACTTTAAAATCAAATCCGAATGGATCGGATACCATTTGAACCGACCCGTTTGCCCAACCCATTTCCCTTTCTTGCCTCATTTCATATGCACCAAAGGAGGAAGAAGAAAGAAGAGGAAAAACCAAGCCCAAACCCTTCGAGCTCAAGAACCCCGTTCTCGTTCGTCCGATTAATGATCCAAGGTAACCATTGTATTTTTCTCGTTATGTACTTTGATTCTACGTGACTTACGTGTCGTGATTTCGTGTTTATATGCCTATTTGGGATTTTGGGTGAATAGTTTAAGTTTCGTCTTTTGGGGTAATCGGGCTCGTTTTGTGGTCCGATTTGTGCTCTATTGAGTTTTATGTGTGTTATATGATGTTATATGTTCGTTTTGGGAGGTGGAATGGGAAAAAAGGGAAGACACGAGGCCTCCCCCTATTTTTTTGCCATAGTTGCGCTGCAACTTTTCGCCCAGGAGCTTCAAAGCGGGCGTTTGGAAATTCAGTGTAAATTCCAAAGGGCAGTTTGGGTCTCTTAAGTTTTGCTGTCAGGGTGTCCAAACGGCTGTTTGGGTTTTCAGTGTAATTATCAAACTACTGTTTCGAACTCTCGAGTTTGGTCAGAAACTATAAAATGGTCGTTCGGTTATTTTTCTTCAGTCTGAAAAGGCCGTTTCGAGGGGGCTGATTTTGGGCAGAAAGATTGAAATGGCCGTGTGACTTTCGTTCACACGACCCAAACGACTGTTTCAAATGTTCTGTGATGTTTTTTATTTTTAATTATTTTCTAATCGTTTTCTATACCTTTTATTTGCTTTTATGTGAATTATTTGCATATTAATTATGCATTTCCCACCCCGAACTTTATTATATGCCTTATATTTGCATGAGACGTACTTGTTATGCAATTGTATGACTTTAAATGCATGTATGCGTGACTCATGACTTCCATGTCAACCATAAGCATATGTCATGCACTATGTGGTTCATTCTTGAGTCTAAGTCTTGCATTTGTGTTCAGTTGGTTCAGGTGTACCTGGGACGGTGTTTCGTTAGTTGAGTTGATTTCGGGTTGGATCAATCGTCTTGTCTTCGGCTTCGTCGGTGTAAGGTGATGTTAGGTTTATTAGTTATGACCCTAATGTAACGTGCTTGGTTTTGAATGCATGCGGTTTGATAAGCCCTATATATAAGTAAATATGTGTGTGGTAAGTATTTTATGGCTTTGTCCTGAGTTCACAAGTATGATATGCTATGTACGAACCTATGTATGATTGTAATTAATATGCGGTTTTTTATTTTTAATTATTTTCTAATCGTTTCCTATGCCTTTTATTTGCTTTTATATGAATTAATTGCATATTAATTATACATTTCCCACCCCGAACTTTGTTATATGCCTTATATTTGCATGAGACGTACTTGTTATGCAATTGTATGACTTTAAATGCATGTATGCGTGACTCATGACTTCCATGTCAACCATAAGCATATGTCATGCACTATGTGGTTCATTCTTGAGTCTAAGTCTTGCATTTGTGTTCAGTTGGTTCAGGTGTACCTGGGACGGTGTTTCGTTAGTTGAGTTGATTTCGGGTTGGATCAATCGTCTTGTCTTCGGCTTCGTCGGTGTAAGGTGATGTTAGGTTTATTAGTTATGACCCTAATGTAACGTGCTTGGTTTTGAATGCATGCGGTTTGATAAGCCCTATATATAAGTAAATATGTGTGTGGTAAGTATTTTATGGCTTTGTCCTGAGTTCGCAAGTATGATATGCTATGCACGAGCCTATGTATGCTTGTTATGGTTTGATTTAGTTAAGTTTGACAACATTAAGCTATGCTTCAAACCGTATGCTTTTTATGAGCCAAGCAATGCAAGGAAAGGATCTGGTATGGATTGACACAGAGAGGTATGTGAAGCATAGTTGTTGTAAGTTAAGATATGTATAAGTATGTAAGATATATTAAGTAGCGGGTTAAGTTATGATATGATCTATTTCGTTCTGTTCTATCTGTTTAGGCCTCGGAGACTGTGGGTCAGGAATCCCGGGACGACATCGGGCCATCGGGCTCGGCCTGGACATAGTCTCCATCTGTTTGTAGTATCACCCCTGAACCCACCAGGACGTTTAGTGGGGGGGTGGAATCCATGAGGGTTAGAGTCGTGTGCTCACCCTTTTCTGTCTGGATGGTTAGGGGAATATACACCATTCCGTCATCCGGAGGAGGCTGATTTGATATGTTTGGTAACTTTTATGTTTTGTTCTATTCCTATTCTGACACAGAAGCCACCTCTTAATTCCTTCGGGTGCAAAGTGTTACGTGTTAGAATAGTTCTGTTCTGAGGATTAGGTTAGAGTTTGTGCTCGTACCCGCCGAGCATTCTGTCTATTTGTTATGGTTTGTGAAACGAGAATAGATTCTTAAATTAAAATTTTAAGATAAAATTTGGAGTATTTTAATAATATAAGTTAAGTTTTGAAATTATGTTAAGATAAGGTATGATATGATACGAACGTATGATATGATATGTATAAGTTAAGTTGTGTTTTGTTAAGTCAACAAGCTAAGTGCAATGCGTCAAAAGCGTTATGGCTGAGTGGAAGGCGCAATGGGATGAACGGCTATCTTAGCCAATTTTAGCACCATCAATGGCGAAGCCGAAGCACATTAGGACGAGCGGGTGCCTTAGCCAATTTTAGCACCATCAAAGGCAGAGTGGAATGCACATTAGGATGAGTGGAATGTGCAATGGTGGACCGCATAGGTCATGCAGGATAGGATGAGCGCAATAGGTTGAGTGCGAAGGTTGAGCATAATGGTTGAGCGGAACGCGTAAAAGTTAAGTGGGCACCTTAGTTATTTTTTTTACACTATCATTTTCCCCCTCCCCCCTGCCTCGCTCCTCAAGTACAGAGTGAGTGAGTTGTTCGGGAAGCAATACCAAAAGAGAATATTGTTCACGCCACTTGATGGCATCCTGCTCGATTCTCTAAGTCAAGCCAAGCCGAGCCCTTGCTTAATCTTTCGTTTGAATACCAAAAGAGAATATTGGTTGGTGTTTAGAGCAAATCCAGTGCGGAGCTTCTAGTTTTGTTCGGATTTCTCGTATCAAGGCGCCCACTGGTTTCTTGCTTGAGTGTCTTGCACTAGATGGAAATAGAAAGTAAGGCAACCTCTCGATTTTAGCATCGTCCAGCTACAGTTTGCTCAGATCAAGCCAACGAGCTCCTCGAATCGGATTGGAAAGGGTTGTTTGGAGTCGAATGCACGGCACGGTTCCGTTCGCATGCTTAATGCATTTGCACTGTTGCTTGAGGTAAATTCTGAGCTCCCCATTTTGAGTTATTTTGGCTAAGTTGTTAAATTATGTCCAGGTGCTTTTCGTATAACCATTGGGATACAAAGGGAATGTGTCGGGACGAGTACCCATGGACTCGGAGTGGGATGCTTGGCCTGTTGTTGATGAGCGGAATGGTCGTATCGAGGAGTCGATGAGGTTATGAAAGGGGTCAAGCGTGTGATGCCCCGCATTTTCATAAAATTAGGTATATTGTTTCGTAAGAGTTTAATTTGTATTTTTACAACTAAAAGTCCGTATCCCTAATTATTTAACGAAACTTAATTTGGTGAATTATTTGCTAAAGTGGAAATTTTAAGGGTCTTTGCATAATTTGAAAACCAAAAAAAAAAAAAAAAAAACTAATTGGACTTAATTGATTTCATCTACAAATTTAAGGGAACAACTACTTCATGTTTCTTTTAGAAGGGTTAAAATGCAATTAAGATGGAAATTTTGTTGATTTCTTTCCAATGCATTACAATTTACACGTGTCTCTTTGATTTTTTAAATCTCCCTACATCCTTGCATCTGATCAAGCAAAAAAGAGAAGGAAAATCTCCATTTCTCATTTTGGCCATCTTGCAAACTTGTGTTAGAATTGATAATATTTGATCATGATAGATGAATTTTATGAGTAGAGAATGATATAAAGCATGCTGGAAGTTAGAAAAACACGAGAGTTTTGGAACCTTGCGGATTAGAGTTGAGAAGGAGTTATCTTGAATGAAATTTGTTAATTTTCATGGTTAAATACATGAATCAAAGCTTGTTAGAATTATGGAATCCGATGGTTTTAATGCTAAAAAGTCTGAATCCCTGTGAGTTTGTATGATATTAAGGTTTGGGAATGATGTATGTATAAATTAGTAGTGAATTATGGCGCTGCGCAAATTCCAAACCCATATGACCTTGTTTTTCGAACCTGTTTTAACTAGGTATTCCTCACATATTCAGGTTTCTCTCTGTAAAATTTCGTATTCATCTGAATCTGTTTGATACCCGAAAAAAATCCCGAAAGATACCGCAGTCCCCTGTTTTTACCCTGATTTCTAATCTGAAACAATAGCTTGAGCAGTAGTAAACCTTCGAATTTTTCAAAACTGCTTTACAGTGGAGTTTTTATATGTGTCTGGAGTATATGTAGAAAATTTCAGAATTTTTCGACTTTGTTTGATATAGTAAACGATTTTTTCTTTCAAACGTGTCACTGCACAAGAGCTGCTGTTTTGTCCCCGTTTTACCGTGAAATCTGTCTTTATACACAAACGTCCATAATTCAAGGCTTATACCATTTGAAAGTTATGTGTGTCTAGTTTACTAGGAATTTTGAGGATCATTGAAATAGCTTCTGAGCAAGGAGATATCACTATTTTTCAACAACATGTACATGCAGGAAGTTTCTGCACAATGTGATTATTTGAGAATTAGCTCATCAAGTTATGTTCGGTTCAATTTATTTGGATTTTATAGGACTCGTTAAGTACTTAAAACCTAAGGGGGTGTAAGTGTAATGAGCGGAGAACTAGTATAACTGTATTAACCTTTCTTACACCTAATTACTAACTGAAGTACATAAGTTTAACGCTATATATATGATCTATTTGGATTTGAGACCAAATTAAGATTACATTAGAACTAAAAAAAAGAAACAAGCCGATGCTCACAGAGAGGGGATGAACCAGAAGGGGGGATTAATTGGACTCAATGATTCTTCAATTTCAAATGGCATAATTTGTCCATTTTGTATATTGTAAGAACCCATATCCTTTCCACCTCCTTCCTTTGTATTGGGGTATATTTCATGATGATCATTCGTGTAGTAAATATGATTAGACTTAAGTCCCGGGAATTGAGAAGCATAATCTAAGGATATCGAAGTGTTGTCACCGACAAAAATGGCTTTATCTCGGATATTCTTAATCTGCTTGTAACTCCCCTTTATCAAATCCAATTCATAAACTTGAAAATCAACCACCCAATAATTCCCACTTTCCTCCCAATTTGGGCCACATTCTTGTTGTCGAGCGATAACTAGTAAGGTACCTGCATTTCCCACAATATAGGGCCAATTGGCCCCAACCAACCTAGAATCTACTTTGGCTATCTGACGAGCCACAACGGGTTCATGAGATGAAATCTTGCAACTCCAAACTCCACCACTATAATTAACGGCATAGAACTGATCTTGGTAATATGTAAGATCGCTGAAGGAAATCGGTTCATTGACTCTAGTCCACTCTGTGTCACCTGGTCTCCAATAACCCAAGTATTTACCACCACTGTGTAAAATCATCAGTACGAAATCAGATGGCGATTCTGATGGGTCTGCTGACAACGCTGCACGACTTGTGAAGATGTAAGGTGGGCAAGTTTCGTACTCATCGTAATCTACAATTGATGTCTTAGGAGGAAGCTCGATCTGAGATCTGGAAAGAGGATGCACCAAACTCATCTCCCCTTTTTCTCCAGAAGATATTGTTAGGACCCATCCATAATTCAATCCCATGCATCTTTTATCAGACATCTCTGGGGTGTACAAATTCTTCCTTAATATATTTTGCTTCGAAAGGCTGAAAATTCGCCGGTGCTCATCCTCTGCTTTCTTCTCCGGGAGGATCAGCAATGGAATCTGGGGACGGCGTATACACCTCTTATTGCTGGAAAAAGCCTGATGCCATGATTTGCAGACCGTCCCAAAAGCAATAAAATCTTCTATGAGTTTTATCTTCTTTAGGATTAGAGCAAGGACATCACCGTGAAGCCCCTCCCAATCTGCCATCGCCACCGTCAAGATTGAATTTTTATTCCATGGCCTAGGGTTTTGCCCGCCCTTATATTCCATTTTCCTAATCGTCTATTCCTATTAGAACTTTATTAAAAAAGAAAATCTTACATTAGTGTCAGAAATTAAGTACCAAGCGTGCGTGTAAGGACTAAAATGGATATTTACGGTAAAAGTCAATATCCAGGATTTGGTTTACTTTGTTGAATTATCCAATTAGATTAAATATTGAACATATAAAAAAGGGAAAATATCATTTTTCGTCCTCTACAAATGTCATTTTTCGATTTTGGTCCTGAACTTTTCACTTGTCTCATATTGCATCCTCTATGTTTCAAAAAATCTCAATTTTAGTCCTTTCACTAACTGACGTTAAATATTGGACGGAAAAAGGCGCGTGTCACTCACGCACCACTCACATTCATTCGGGCGCGTGAGTGACACGCGCCTTTTTCTGTTAAAAAATTAACGTCCGTTAGCTAAAGGACTAAAATTGAGATTTTTGGAAACTTAGAGGATGCAATTTGAGACAAGTGAAAAGTTCAGGACCAAAACTGAAAAATGGCATTTGTAGAGGACTAAGAATGATATTTTCTCTATAAAAAATGATGGGTTTGTGCAGCTCACTTTGTAACTATCTAGTGTAAATGTCAAAATTAGGATTCTGTTCAAAACGTTTATCCCTTATTATTAAGACTCATACTTACATAATACTAACCTATGATGCATGGACACTTTTAAAAATCTCATTTTGCGTATCGTATCGTGTCGGACACTCGTGTCGGATATCGTACCCGACACTCCTCACGTGGAAAATTTAATAAAAAATCTGTGTCGTCATATCCGTATCGTGTCGTGTTCATGTCGCTGTGTCCGTATCCATGCATCATAGATACTAACATATATCATGCGATACATAAAAATTGTATTATACCATTTATAAGAATTAAATTTTGTTTTAACAACATTTTTTTAATTATATCAATAATTTTGGCCATATGAAATATTAGAGTGATAATATGTCTGTAAAATATTACTTCATACCTGAAGCTATCTTAAAAAAATTGTCGTAATATGACTTGTGAAAAATATAAATTTTAAGATTTTGTTTTTTTAAACTCACACACACTGAAATAAGATACGAACAACTTAAGATGAAACTTAAAAAAGACTAAAAGAATTAAGATATGGTGAAAATGAAAAAAAAATGAATTAAAAAGATAATATCATGTGGCTATTTATTTATGGAATAAATGAAAGGATAATATCAAAACTTATTTATTTATGAAATAAATAAGTAAAGATAATGTCATATGGTTATTATTTTAAGTATTAATTTATGAAATAAATATAAAGATAATATCACGTGGTTATTATCATTATTATTTATTTATAACATAAATAAAAGGATAATATCATAAAATATTTATAAGTGAAATAAATAAAGGATAATGTCATAGTTTTTTTATTCATAACAATCTTGAAGTAGTTAGGATAAAAATATTGATTAATAATTAAATTATTAATTATCTATCTCAATTATCTTATCATAAAATATAGAGTTAGAAAAGAAAAAAGAAATTTTCTTTCTCTTAAAGAAAATGTTTCTCATCAGATAAAGTTTTCTCTCATTCGTTTTAGACCGGCATTCGTGGCGAAGTGTCTTCTCTATTTCGGAGAAAGAAAGAAAAGATTTCAGAAACTCTAACCCGTATAACAGATGAAACCTTTTCTTTGGAGCTTATATGTGAATCATCTAACGCATCAATTGAGTTTTGACGGGAGAAATTTCTTGCTTTTTATTTCTCGTTTCTTGTTTCTTTCAATACACAGATTATAGTACTATTATACTCACTGATCTGATTTGAATCTAGGGCTAGAGTGGATATATTCTAGAGGGCTTCTACTTTGGAGTCTTGAAGGAAAGAACCGATTGAGAAACGGGAAAATTCATTACCGCATGAAGAGTGTTTGATAGCAGCTCAATACACTTCAAGAAAGCTTCTAGTAAAGTAAGTTGCTCAGATTTTTTTTGTGGATTTTCGGAATAAAAATTGCAAGCCCACGATTCCTTATTGAAAAATTTTAAATTTCCGTTGTGTTCGAACTCATTTTCCAACAACCCGTTCGTTATGTTTTGGTTCATATATGGATGTCTGTTTCGTAAATGTAATGGGGCGTAGTGTAGGGGATGTGGTGTGCCGACGCTCCAGGTGCTACACTTAACGTGCTACAAATTGAATGCAAACAAAAATCGTAACACTCTCGAACATAACCTACATGAGACTTGACAAACTCGACTCACTTGCCGCCTAGCTCGACTTCCCAAAACCTGCGACCTACAAACTAAAAATATAGATGGGGCGAGGGTCAATCCACTGATTGAGCGAGGGACTAACACATATATACTACATAAATATTTAGAGCAAAGCACGTTTAAAACTTAAATATTTATGAATCAGGGATAGTTTTTGCACGCAAAAATATTTTCCCATAACAATACATATAGGGATCTTTTAAGAAACAAATCATAACTTAACAAAACATGATTTAACTTCCAAATCAAAACATAACTTATCTTAGTTTATAAAATGTACCCAATTCATTTTATTTTAACCAAATTTATCCCCATTTTACAAACCATATCATAACTTATCATATCATAAAATATAATTTGGCGGATATGATTATATTAAGTTGGTAATAAGAAACCGTTTTAGTTCTTTGGTGTCTTTTTTTTCTTATTAATTTTATTTTTTTATCCATTTTATTCTTTTGCATTCTTTTTTTTTTTCTTTATCTATACTGTTATATTAAGTGTCGGGTAGATAGAAACCGTTATGGCGTATTCGACTCTTAAACTCTTTTTTTTTTCGATCTCTAACTTTTAAAATCTTTTCTTTTTTTAGTTTATTCGCATATTATCTCTTAGCTCATTTTTCTCTCACTTCATGTTAACGTTTTTCATATTCTTTTATCTTTTTTTTCCTCATATTTTTAATTTTTTTTATTATTTTAATGATATCCACATGGCGTTATCTCTTGAGTCGAGATTTTACACCATTCGACCCCAAAAGTCGAAGGCGTCACCTCTCCGACCGACCTGATGGAATGACAAAGGCCCAATTTGGAAGGAACTATGCTCCCGACCTCGCCCTCGAAGGACAGGTTGGAAGGAAGTGCCAACTTGACCATCGACCTAGCCACTCCTGTTTCTGACTCTAAGTACGGATGTGGGACCTATCGAGCTGTCGTTAGCATTAAATGATTGAATAGTACTTCATACAATACCTAGTATACATTAAATGGACTTGGACATAAATACCCCTCATTAACACCGTTAGGTAAGCACATTTAATACACTTAAGTCAACTCGAATCTATCTCTTTTCTAGATCGAAGTACTGACTTGAATGTTGGAGTACTGACCCTAGATCAAACCCCGCCTAGTCCTAGGTAGGTCTTCAATTCACATTTGTCTTCATTCTCGCAACTCAACTCCGAAGTCAAGAAATTCCCCTGAAAACAAATTCTAAGTGATCAACAAGTTTCAACTCGACACCAGGCAGTCGAAAATTTGGTTCGATCAACGCTTTTTTGTATTTTTAATTTATTTTAATATATACTGTTACATTAAACGTCTAGTCCATTTAATAATTATTTAAATTTTATTAATATAAAATATTTAATTTTAATATATTTTAACAGTAATATTTTTTTCGGGCACACACATCGAGTGTGAGTAATTATTAGTGTTTATTTATTTACTTTATCACTCCAACAACCTTTTCTTAACTTCTCTTTTCCTCTTATATTTTAAGATTTTTTTAACAAATATGACCTTCTTTTATGCTATTTATTTATCATAATTTAACAATTATATTAAAATTAATTATAAAATATATATTAATATAAAAATTAATTTTAATATATTTAAAATAAAATATTTTTTATTTGCATAAGCAACAAATGTACGAAAAATTACTAATTTTTTTAAAAGTGAGCGGATCACACGGTTAGCCTCAACCCGAATATAAATAAAAAAAATAAGAATTTAAAATTTTTTCTAATGATAATCTAAAGATTTAATATCCAAAAATGTATTTCTTATCGCGGAGCGGTGCAAGACCACTCCAATCTGCTCCCAAGTTTGCTCCACTAAACACTCCAATCTGCTTTCTAATAAATTCGGTCATCTACTCAGTTTTTCAAACTTACCTTTTGTTTAAAATCTTTTAAAGAGATTTTGAAGAAAAATTAACTAAAAAACCGTAAAATAAGAAATTACATCCCAATTGGATTGTGGGGAACAAAAGGAAATAATGGATCATCCGCGGAAAATGCTCTAAATGCCCTACGGATATTGAAATTTGGCTGATAACTTCATTTTCTCTCACGGTAGGAGGGACCAAAAATAGTTAAACTCTCAAAGTGACCCACCTAGTTACAAAAGTGAAAATTATTACGTCCTTGATTAAGACTTGTGAATATCAAGATTCAAGACTTCTCTAAAAATAATTAAACATCTTAAAAAATAATCTTTTGTAATCACGAGACCTTGAGTAATCTTTTGTATTCACAAGACCTTGAGTCAAATTCACAGTAAATGGATTACTTAAATTAAACAAAAGTGAAAATTATCATGGCTTGGGATTGGTGAAATCTTGGAAATCAAAACTAGTGGAAAAGGAGAAGTTACCTGTTTGGCACATTTTTGCAATGTCCGACTTTATACAGAAGTATCCTTCTCCAAGACCGGGTTTATGCCGACCCCGACAGAACAACTAGGACAGACGAACACACGCACGTATATATGTATTAATGTTGAATGGCATTCTCTTCTTAAAGCTTAAGCTATTACAGAGGACTGACATTAGACATTCAATATGTGTAACAAATACACAAGAAAATATTAATGTCCATAACTAGTGTGGCATTCTGTATTAAGAGTTATGTGTACAACCATTCTCATTGCTCCCAGGCTATCACTGCCACACACCATTTATACAAGTGTATATGGGTAAACCAATCAGAATGTAAAACAAGTGAAAAAGCTTAAAATAACAAAACTAATAAAGCAATACCGGAAAGACATTTAAGTTCAACTTACTCAGAACTGAGGTAAGATACAAAATACAAATTAAGAGATGGAAAGTTCTAGACGATCACAAAATATTGGATTCAATTATTTGGAATCATTAATTATTTGGAAATAAAAACTAAGATTACATTGGAAATAGCAAACTAAAAGGGCCAAGAGACAAAAGACGATGCTCACAGAGTGGGGATGAACCAGAAGGGAGGATTAATTGGACTCAATGATTCTTCAATTTCAAATGGCATAATTTGTCCATTTTGTATGTTGTTAGTACCCATATCCTTTCCACCTCCTTCCTTTGTATTGGGGTATATTTCATGATGATCATTCGTGTAGTAAATATGATTAGACTTAAGTCCCGGGAATTGAGAAGCATAATCTAAGGATACTGAAGTGTTCTCACCAACAAAAATAGCTTCGATCACCAACATTCTTAATCTTCTTATGACTCCCATTGCGTAAATCCAATTCATAAACTTGAAAATCAACCAGCCAATAATTTATATCGCCGTTTTCTTCCCAATCTGGGTCATCACCAGTTACTAGCTCGTGGTTTCGAGAGAGAACTAGTAACGACCCTGCATTTCCCACAATATAGGTGGTATTGACATCAATCAAACTAAAAGGTATTTTGATTACCGGACGACCCACAACAGGTTCATGAGAAGAAACCTTGTTATTGTAATATAAGGAAATCGTGTTTCACTTACAGAGTTGTTATTTTTCAAATAGTTAGTTTCCTGTACCACCACATTAGAGACACGTGTGAGTGGCTTGAGAAAGTTAGTTAGTGTTAAATATATTGTATTTACGGGAAGTTTGACTTAATTCCCGTAATTAGAGTTATAGGCTGATTTAGTGTGATTCTTGTTCCCTTGTACATCTCCTTTTATACCTTGTGGTACAATGTAATCTAAAACATAGAATTATCCGATGAATACAGAAAATCAATTCCCCAAATACCATGTTCTAACATAGTATCAGAGCAGTGTTGAGATCCTAAGGACTCAGCAGTAACATCATCGTCCATACCCTTCTCAAACCTAAGACAGCCAAAACCAAGAGAGAAGACATCAGAACGTAAGGATGTCTACCAATACCAACAACAACCAAGATTTGGCACTACAACTCACCCAACAACAAACCATGTTCAATCCCGATAACTTGTCAATTGAAATCAAATTGAATAGTGACAATTATCCGGTTTGGGCTCGGCTAATGAGAATGGCAATCGGAGGGAAAGGATGCCGTTCACACATAACCGGAACCCCATCGGCCCGGACGAATCTGACCCAAGGTTCGATCAATGGGAACAGATCGATCAACAGGTTTTTACCTGTATTATTCAGAATATGGAGGCGAACCTGATCAACAACGTCCTCCAATATCCAACCGCCAAGGCTCTGTGGGACGGACTCACCACCACCTACGGCAGCGGCGGCGACCCGTTGCAGCTCTTCGACCTTCACCGACGAGCAAATACTCAAAGACAAGGGAAAGACAGCCTCGAAGAGTTTTGGAACAAACTCCAAGCCATACGGATGGCCATAGATCGCAAGCAGCCTAATCCAATGAAGTGTGAGGAAGACATCAAAACCTTCAACCGGATTACTCAGGAACAACGACTCTATCAATTCCTCACCGGAATTGATGAGAAATTTGACTCCATCAGGAGAGATATACTGAAACTTGAACCCAAACCTCCCATTAAATCGGCGTATGCTACAGTCCGGCGGGAGGCCGCACGCCTCCAGATCTTGAAGGCGGCGATTGAAGAAGATGATGAGACCGGACCTGGTGGAGTCGGATCTGGACTCATAGCCCGAAATCAGAGAGGCGGACGGAATGGGTCACGCTCAGGGGGCGCCGGCCGTGGAGAAGGCGGCGGACGCCGGTCATCACTGCGTGAAGATAAATCCGGGTTGGTGTGCGAGGTCTGTGGGAAGCCAAGACATACCAAAGATCAGTGTTTTGAAGTGATAGGCTATCCGGACTTGTGGGAGGGCCACCGGAAGACCTCCACCACCGGAGAGGCGACGAAAGGCGGTGGCAACAGGCGGGCATATATCGCCAACGGTGAAGGAAAGGCGGCGGGAACCGGAGGCGACGCCGCTGCAGGCAATTCCAGGGGAACTGCCGGTACAGCGGCGGTAGTGGTCAGCCGTCACGGCACCGCCTTCGCTTCCAGTTGCGACGGCGAGACAGGCGGCGGAAGGGATGCGCCACAGACAAAGGAAATAGAGACATCAGGTATTGGGTTTGGGAGTTATGCCCCAAACCCTAATTCCCTTTTTAATGAAATGCCCCAAGTTACGAATTGGCCCCCCAACTTTGATGATATGCGAATTTGGCCCCCTAATTCTGATATTCTGGAAAAGGACCCCAAAATTTATAAAAAGCATGTGTTTCTCACCCATTCCACTACTAAAAGCTCTAAATGGGTGATTGATTGTGGTGCCACTGATTCGATGATGTTTGATTTATCTGATATAATTGATCCGGTTGAACCATTGACCTCTTCTATTGAAACTGCAAACGGTGATTTGGTTATTGTGGAAAAAGAGGGTTCAATTTGTCTTACACCGAAGTTGAAACTGAAACATTGTCTCTATGTGCCATCATTGTCCTATAAACTGCTGTCACTGAGTCACATTACAAAAGAATTGAATTGCATGGTCCTAATCTATCCTCGATTTTGTTTGATACAGGACATTCATACGAAGGAGATCATTGGGCGTGGTACTGAGCAAGGAGGATTGTATTATGTTGATGAAGTTTAGAGTCCGACAAAGGCACTTCTATCTGTGGGAAAGGCAACAACTCAGCTTTGGTTATGGCATCGGCGTCTCGGTCATCCCTCTGTTAGGTATTTAAGAATATTGTTTCCTACTTTGTTTCAGTCTAAACTAGAATTGGAACTTTCTTGTGAGACTTGTTTTACCTCAAAGAGCCATAGAACCTCTTTTAAACCCAGTAATACACGCGTTGAGAATGTGTTTTCTTTAGTTCATTCGGATGTTTGGGGACCAACTCCGGTTTCAAATAACAATCAGTTTCGGTATTTTGTTCTATTTGTTGATGATTGCTCGCGTATGACTTGGGTTTATTTTTTGCGGCATAAATCTGAGGTTTTCAGTGTATTTGTGGCTTTCTTTAACATGGTCCAGACACAGTTCAACAAGAAAATTCAAATACTTCGATCGGATAATGGCAGAGAATTTGTGAACCAGGAAATGAATGTGTATTTTAAAGAAAATGGCCTTATCCACCAGACTAGTTGCCCGAAAACACCCCAGCAAAACGGTGTTTCTGAAAGAAAAAACCGGACCATCCTGGAAATGACTCGAGCCCTTCTCACCGAGTCCCATGTCCCTAACCATTTTTGGCCCGAAGCGGTTACCACTGCCACATATCTCACAAACAGATTACCCACCAAGATCCTCAACCACCAGAATCCTCTCTCCGTACTCCAGAAACAAACCACCATACCTTCCCACCTAACCTTACCCCCCCCGGATCTTCGGTTGTTCGGTCTTTGTTCATGTTCCTAAAACCGACCGAAACAAACTTGATCCATGTGCCGTTAAATGTGTCTTCGTGGGGTATGCTCCTCATCAGAAGGGGTATCGGTGTTATAATCCAGTCACTAAAAGAATACATGTCACTATGGATTGTGACTTCGTCGAGACCGAATACTTCTTCCTTACCCAGTCAAGGGTTCAGGGGAAGAATCGAAATGAACCCTTATCCTGGCTTCACTATCCGGATATATCAACAGAAGCTCTCAGTACCACCACTATCTCCACGCCCACTGATTCTCCTTCGCATGATGTCCAAAACGAGGTAACATAAGCTTCCAACTCTTCTCTTTCTGATATTCATAATTCTGATATCACAAATGCCATTGATTGTGTTCCTAAAGATGTAACGGTCAGTTCCAGATATCATTTACCTCAGCAGAATAATAGGGGGGTACCACCACAAAGATACTCCCCAGAACGTACTTCTCGGTCAACTAAGTACCCTGCAGGAAACTTAGTCAGGGGGAGCATGTCTGGGATGGCGAGAGCATTTCTTGCAAATCTATGCAAAGAAGTCATTCCAGAGACCGTACAAGAGGCCATAATGAATAAGGAATGGGAAGAGGCTATGGAAATAGAAATGAGTGCACTTGAAAAGAATGGAACTTGGGAACGGTGCCAATTGCCCGAGGGTAAGAAACCAGTCGGGTGCAGATGGGTATTCACTATAAAGCATAAAGCAGATGGGTCTGTTGAAAGATACAAAGCCCGACTGGTAGCAAAGGGGTACACTCAGACCTATGGTATTGACTACTCTGAGACTTTCTCTCCGGTAGCAAAGTTAGATACAGTTCGAGTACTCCTCTCAGTTGCAGCAAACAGGGACTGACCCCTCCATCAGTTTGACGTAAAAAATGCCTTCTTGCATGGTGACTTGTCAGAGGAAGTTTTCGTGGAACCCCCTCCAGGGTTCTCAGAAGAGTTTAAAAAGGGAGAGGTTTGCAAACTCCGAAAAGCACTCTATGGTCTAAAACAGTCACCACGAGCCTGGTTTGGGAGATTTACTCTGGCAATGCAAAGATATGGGTATGCTCAAAGCAACTCCGACCACACGTTGTTGTTGAAGAAACGGGGGGAACTGATCACGTGCTTGATCATCTATGTAGATGATATGATCATAACAGGAAGCGATACAGAAGAAATGAACCAACTGAGAGGGAATCTCTTCAAGGAATTTGAGATGAAGGACTTGGGAGGATTGAAGTACTTCCTTGGAATTGAAGTCCTTCGATAAAAAAGGGGCATTTTTATATCTCAAAGGAAGTATGTGCTGGACTTGTTGGCTGAAACTGGTATGCTGGATTGCAAACCGGTTGAGACACCAATACAGGTGAATCACAGGTTAAGAACAGAAGGGAATGGGGAACCAACTGAAAAGGAGCGGTATCAATGATTGGTAGGCAAACTCATTTATTTGTCTCATACAAGACCCGATATTGCATATGCCGTGGGAATTGTGAGTCAGTTTATGCACCAACCCCAGAAAGAACATAAGGAAGCTGTGACACGCATCCTCCGATATCTGAAAGGAACGAGTGGGTTGGGCATCATGTTTGGAAGACATGGTCACCTTGACATCGAAGCTTATACCGATGCAGATTGGGCAGGGAATCCGAATGACAAAAGATCCACTTCTGGATATTTCACACTTGTTGGGGGAAATGTGGTAACTTGGCAGAGCAAGAAACAGAAAGTTGTGGCGTTATCCAGCGCAGAAGCAGAATTCAGAGGTATAACAAAAGGAGTAGCCGAAGTCATTTGGCTAAGAAGGTTAATGACTGAAATTGGCTTAACCCCTTTGGGACCGAGTCCCTTGAGGTGTGATAATAGAGCAGCAATCAGCATTTCTGAGAATCCCGTTCAACATGACAGAACGAAGCATATGGAGGTGGATAGACATTTCATCAAGGAAAAACTGGAAAATGGGATTATCACAATTCCATTTGTGAGATCGGAAGATCAACTGGCAGATATACTGACCAAAGCGGTCACCGGGCAACTGTTCCAAAAGGCATTGAGCAAGTTAAGGATCGGCGACTCGATCACTTAACTTGAGGGGGAGTGTTAAATATATTGTATTTACGGGAAGTTTGACTTAATTCCCGTAATTAGAGTTATAGGCTGATTTAGTGTGATTCTTGTTCCCTTGTACATCTCCTTTTATACCTTGTGGTACAATGTAATCTAAAACATAGAATTATCCGATGAATACAGAAAATCAATTCCCCAAATACCATGTTCTAACAGTTAGGATATTTATCTCCAGCTGTCAACCTTGTATATAACCTGACTTCATCCCTGTAAATCAGTAATCAATAAAAAATAAGGGTGAATTTTTCCTTCAATATGGTATCAGTTGTTTAATCGCTTCCGCATCCTTTTCCGGCGGTTTCTTCTCTGCCGATGTCCTTTTTCGGCGATTTCTCAGTTTTATTTTCCTTATCTCTGTTTTGATTTGTGTTTTGTTTCCTTTCGCCGCCATGAATCCCGGCGAGACGTCTTCTTCGGTGACCTTTGCTCCTGATGACCCCTACTTTCTTCCTCCATCGGAGCATCTCAATTCATTCCTTGTTTCGCAACAATTGACCTGTGAAAATTATTCTATGTGGAGTCGCTCCATGCTCATTGCTTTATCAGCGAAGAATAAGTATGGTTTTGTCGAAGGATCACTTATAGCTCCTGCGCCTTCCGACTCTGAGATTCGCCGTAAAGCTTGGATTAGAAACAACCACGTCATTATCTCGTGGATTTTACACTCTATGTCTAAGGAAATCGCTTCATCGGTCCTATTCTCTGACTCTGCTCGCGATATCTGGTTGGATCTCCATGACCGTTTTCAACAGTCGAATGGTCCCCGGATTTTCCATCTCCGGCAGGCATTGCTCTTCACGCGCCAGGATACCTCCACTGTAAGCATATATTTCACCAAGCTTAAGTCGGTTTGGGAGGAACTTTCTAATTACCGTCCAGTCTGCACTTGCAACATGTCCACTTGCAATGGCGTGCGTGATTTATGTGTTTACTATCAATCTGAGTATGTGATGGCTTTTCTTATGGGATAGCATGAGTCGTTTGCCGCTATTCGAAGTCATATCCTTTTGATGGATCCAATTGCAACCATAAGTAAGGTGTTTGCACTTGTTAGCCAAGAGAATCGTCAACGTGGTCTTGGTTTTGTGTCATCTGCATCTGCTCCTATGGCTTTTCATGTTTGAAATTCAACTTCTGTTCCTCGTTTCCATGGAAGTTCTGGTAGGGGTGTGCCTTTTAGTGCTGGACGTGGCTCTGTTGGTGTCAAAGGTAAAGCTAAACTGGAATGTAGACACTGCCATGGTCCCAACCATACGGCTGATAGATTTTACAAGATATTTGGTTATCCTCCTGGTTATTTTGATGGAAACAGGTCACGCTCTATTCACCAGCCTACCCAATTGACTCATGCCGTGAATCAAGTGGAGGTTCCATCTACTTCTAACTCCTCTGCTTCTGCCTGTAGTACCACTTCTCCTGCATCTACTACATTTCTTCACTCATTATCTGACACACAGTATCAACATTTGTTGCATTTGCTAGCAACACAGGTCACCCAGTTGCAGCCTTCATCCAGCCCTATTGTTGTGGTTTCCCCTTCCACTGTGCCTAATATCACTGATTCTAATGCAAGTATCTCTTTGTCAGCTTTCCCTAGCTGCATAATAGATAAATCAAGTTGGATTTTAGATTCTGGCGATAGTAGACACATATCTTGTGATCTGAGTTTATTTGATTCTGTTGAGGCCATATCTGCTACTCAAGTCCTTTTGCCAAATGGTTCTGCTAATTTAGTAACCTCTAAAGGGACCATTAAACTTCATCCCTGCATTATACTGTGTGATGTTCTTTATGTGCCTCAATTCAGATTCAATTTAATCTCCATCAGTCACATGTTATCCACTTCATCTATCTCTGTCTCTTTCTTGACCAATCAGTGTATACTCCAAGATTCTAAGTTGGGGGTGATGATTGGCAGGGCTAACTTGACAGAAGGGCTCTATGTTCTGGATATTACTCTCTCTTTTACTAGTTCAGATTCTTGTAATGTTAGTTCATTGGTTAATCAAATTTCTGTAGCCACATGGCATGATAGACTAGGTCATCTCTCTTTCCCAGTTTTGGAAACTTTGAAGTCTGTACTGGGTTTTGATCCTAGCAAACATTCCCAACATTGTGATGTATGTCCTTTGGCAAAGCAAAAAAGGTTGTCTTTTCCTTCTCATAATAACAGAACTGAGCTTCCTTTTGCACTATTGCATGCTGACATTTGGGGACCATTTAATCAGGCTCCTGAGAATCCCTATAAGTATTTCTTGACTTTGGTAGATGATCACAACACATTTACATGGATCTTCTTACTGAAATCTAAATCAGATGTTGCACAGATCATCCCTCAATTTTTCCAGCTAGTTCATACACAGTTTGGAGCCACTATCAAAGTGTTTAGATCTGATAATGCTCCGGAGTTATCTTTTATAGAGTTTTTCAAATCTAAGGGGTTCTTCATCAATTTTCATGTGTAGAGACTCCTCAACAAAACTCTGTGGTAGAGAGGAAACATCAACATTTGTTAAATGTTGCTAGAGCATTGTTCTTCTAGTCAAGGATTCCTCTGAAGTGTTGGATTGATTGTTTACTCACTGCTGTGTTCTTGATCAATAGGACTCTATGTTCACCTTGATTCTAAGAGTCCTTATGATCTGCTATATCATGCTCCTTTTGACTATTCCTTCCTGAGAGTGTTTGGATGTTTAGCATATACTCCCATTCTCTCTTCCCATAGACATAAATTTTCTCCAAGAGCAAGGGTTTGTGTTTTCATAGGATACACTCCTGGGGTTAAAGGTTACAGATTGTTGGATCTTCACACCAAGGAGATTTTTATTTCTAGGGATGTGATCTTTCGTGAGTCAATTTTCCCTTTTTCGACATGCATTTCCTGATCTCTCTCTTCCTATTCCCATAGTTGCTGACATTCCTGAGGATACACCATCTTTTTCCTCTATTGATGAAATTTCTGTGCCTAGCATTCCTCAAACATCCAGAAGGTTAGTTAGGGAGATCAGACAACCATCTTACTTGAAAGATTATCATTGTCATTTGATTCACACCTCTGAAGTTCAATTTACTACTAGCAGATATCCCATATCAGATCATCTGTCATATGACAGATTATCTCCTTCACAGAGGTTTTTCTCCCTTACTATTACTGCTTCTAGTGAACCTCATTCATATAAGGAGGCATCTCAACTTCTTAAATGGCAATAGGCCATGGCTGAAGAGTTAAGTGTCATGGAAGCAAATAATAGTTCCTTTACCTACTGGATATCACACTATAGGATGTAAATGGGTTTTTAAATCAAATTTCAAGGCTGATGGGACTTTGGACAGACATAAGGCTCGTTTAGTTGCAAAGGGGTACAGTCAGTTAGAAGGTGTAGATTTCTTGGATACATATACTCCAGTGGCTAAGCTTGTCACTTTGAAAACTATTTTGGCTTTGGCCAGTGCGCAGGGATGGCATTTGGCTCAGTTAGATGTCAACAACGCTTTCCTCAATGGTGATTTGTTTGAGGAGGTTTACATGGATTTACCTCAAGGATATAATCCACCTTCTTCCATTCCTATACCTACTGGTAAGCTTGTTTGCCGGTTGAATAAATCCATTTATGGCTTGAAGCAAGCCTCAAGACAATGGTATGCTAAGTTCTTCACTTCCCTTGTTTCCTATGGTTTCACTCAATCCAAATCTGATTATTCGTTATTCACTAAAGGCATTGGGACAGAGTTTTTAGCACTTTTGGTCTATGTAGATGATATAGTCATCACTGGACCCAATATGAACTTAATACAACAGCTAAAGGAGTACCTGCACACTCAGTTCAGATTGAAGGATCTTGGGGACTTAAAATATTTCCTTGGTTTGGAAATTGCACGTTTTGCTTCAGGAATTGTTCTTTGTCAATGAAAGTATGCTTTACAGCTCATTGAAGATGTAGGCTACCTTGAAACTAAGCCTTTACTAACACCTATGGATCCAAACATCAAGCTGAACTCCTTTGATGGTGATTCGCTTGTGGACATCTCTGAGTATAGGCAATTGATTGGGAAATTATTACATCTTACCTTGAGCAGACCTGATATTTGTTTTGCTGTTAACAAACTTAGCCAGTTTGTTTCTCATCCTACCACTATCCATTTAGCTGCCATTCACCATCTTCTGAGATATATTAAGGGTACTCCTGGGCAGGGCATATACTTCTCATCTTCCTCTGACATGAAACTTACAGCTTTTGTTAATGCCATTGGGCTTCTTGTCAGGATACTCAAAGATCCACCACTGGTTATTGTGTTTTTCTTGGGTAATCCCTGATTTCTTGGAAATCCAAGAAACAATCTGTCGTGTCAAGATCGTCTGCTGAAGCTGAATATCGTGGTCTTGCTATTGTAACCAGTGAACTTGTGTGGATTCTTCAGTTGCTTCAGGATCTTTAAATCTCTGTTGCTGAACCTACTTTGATTTACTGTGATAACATGGCTACTTAACACATAATTGAAAATCCCGTGTTTCATGAACGGACCAAACACATTGAAGTGGATTGTCACTTTGTTAGAGATAAAGTATCCACTGGAACTATCAAGCTTCTCCCAGTTCGCTCTTCCAACCATTTAGCAGACATGTTTACCAAAGCATTACCTGCTCCTCTTTTGCAGACTCTGATGAACAAGATGGTTTTGAAGAATATCTTCCATCCACCTTGAGGGGGGTATATTGTAATATAAGGAAATCGTGTTTCACTTACAGAGTTGTTATTTTTCAAATAGTTAGTTTCCTGTACCACCACATTAGAGACACGTGTGAGTGGCTTGAGCAAGTTAGTTAGGATATTTATCTCCAGCTGTCAACCTTGTATATAACCTGACTTCATCCCTGTAAATCAGTAATCAATAAAAAATAAGGATGAAAATTTCAGTTTTGCTTCTCTGTTTTTCCTTCAATACTTGTAACTCCAAACTTCACCATGATAATTAATGGCGTAGAATTGATCCTGCTAATACGTAAGATCACTGGAGTAATTCAAATGTTCAACTCTAGTCCACTCTCTGTCACCTGGTCTCCAATAACCCAAGTACTTATCATCACTGTGTAAAATCATCAGTAGGAAATTAGATGGCGATTCTGACGGGTCCGCCGACAACGCAACAGGTCTCGTGAAAATGTAAGTTGGGTAATTTTCGTACTCAGCGTATTCTACTATGGATGTCAGAGGAGAAAGCTCAATCTGAGCTCTGGAAAGAGGATGCAACAAACTCATCTCCCCTTTTTCTCTCGATGATATTATGAGGATCCATCCATAATTCAACCAGTTGCATCTTTTATCAGACATCTTTGGGACGTACAAACTCTTCGTTAATATATTTTGCTTTAAAAGGCTGAAAATTCGTCGGTGATGATCCTCTCCTTTCTTCTCCAGGAGCATCAGCCATGGAGTTTGGTGACGGCTTAGAGAACGCTTATTTCCAGCAAAAGTTTCATGCCATGATTTGCAGACCATCCCAAAAGTAACAAAATCTTGTATGAGTTTTACCTTGTTTCCATGAGGAAGGAGATCACGGTGAAGCCCCTGCCAATCTGCCATCGTCACCGTAAGATTTAATTTTTTTTCCATTGTTTATAGTCACATTGTTTCCTAATTATTTAAGGGTTCAATCTGGAACATGGTTCGCCGTCACCGTCGTCGGGAACATAACGAAGGCCACCACTCCAGTTCTGTTGCAATAACGCGAAATGGTCGTGGCAAAAACGCGGTCACTTTCCAAAAAGAGGTATAAAATCCCCAAAAATTGTTTTAAAACTCATTTTAATTTGTAATTTTATATTAGAATCAGTTAGTATTAAATTTAGAGTTGTTATATTTACTCAAATAAGAGATTGCACATATTCTTATAATGACTACCGAACCATACAATAAACATAGTTATATGTTTACTACAAACGAAAAGTTGTTCAACATACTACACCAGAAATGCTGAAATAGATATATAATAATACATTGTTTATTAATAATAAGTGGAATGACGAGGGGATAGACCATCAGAATTGTCTCTCTTTTCAATAAATTTATAATATAATAATTTTAGTTAAAAAAATAAAAATAAAAGGTATATGCGCAAATTAAAAGATAAGTAATAAATAAAAAAAAATTATATTCAAAAATAAAATAAAAATAAATTTAAAATAGAAAAGATTCCTACTAACTTGAAATTTTTAATTAACGGATGAAGATGGAAGAGATGGGGATCGAGTTCTTCTTCTCTGCTCAAAAAATTTTCACCGTAGCAAATCTGAAAGCTTTTCACGCCATTTCTTCTTTCTCTTACAAAGCAAATTTGGGACTTTTTTATCTCGCAAAATAACTTCTTCTTTCTCTTGCAGATCTGGGATGGGAGTTGGGACTTCTTTTTTCTCTCGTGTAAATCAAATCTGGATTGAGATTTCTTTCTCGCTCAAAGCATGGCAGATGAAGACCGAAAGTGAAGCACGTAAAAAATTGTAAACAATAAGTAATTCTTGGAATCTAATATCATATCAGCTGTAAAAAAGAAGTATGGTACACACATCAATAAAACACATATTCTTTATCTCTTTATTCCGCAATACACACAGCAAATAAAACACATTTTCTTCTCTTTATATTTTGTTTCGTTCCATTCCTCTGTTATAACGCCATAGAACGGCGTTCCAAGGCAAAAAAATGACATTTCAGGTCGATTTTCGTTCCATACCGGAACAGCGGAATGGAGATTGTCGTTCCGTTTCCGAAACGACCGTTCCGCTCGCTCTAGCAAACCATGATCTGGAACGGTGACCCGACTGAGCGTATTGTCTCGTCTTGTGGTCTCCGTCAGGGAGACCCACTTTCTCCCTATCTCTTTGTTCTTTGTATGGAAAGACTTGGGTATATGATCGAAGAAGTGGTGATTGATAAGAGCTGGAAACCGCCATCTTTGTACGGGGGGACCAAGAGTGAGCCACCTGTTTTTCGCAGATGATATTATCCTTATGGCCACGGCTTTTCAAGAGAACGTTGTTGCTGTAAAAGGAATCTTGACACATTTCTGCCAAGCGTCAAGACTCCGAATAAGTAACCGAAAGTCGAAAGTGTGGTTCTCGCCTTACTCCGACACTTCAAACCGAACAGCCATATGCCAAATTTTAGATATTGAGGAGACTTTGGATGTTGGCAAGTATCTAGGAGTGCACTTGGGAAATAGTGGTAACTCTAACGAAGTTTTCAGCATTGCGTTAGAAAGGGTCCAAAACAAACTGTCTTTGTAGAAGGCGAGTAATCTCAACATGGCGGGGAGGCTAACTTTGATCCACTTGGTTACAACCTCTATACCAATCTATCATATGCATTCAGCCTGGTTTCCATCAAAAGTTTGTGAGAAATTGGATTAGTTGAATTGTAATTTCCTCTGGTCTACGGATACAACTCGAAGAAAGACACACTTAGTGGGATGGAGCAAATTCTTGCGTCGAAAAGGGAAAGGGGGTCTCGGTTTAAGGGAGGCTCGGAAAAATAACATCTCGATGATGGCAAAATCGGGATGGCATATTCTTAAGGAAACTGATAGCTTGTGGGAACGAATCTTTAGGGCCAAGTATTTGGGAGATGATTGTATTCTTGATCATGAACTAAGGGACACATCTTCAAGCATTGGAAAGGGATTTGCTGAAGTTTGAAGGAAGTTTAGAATAATATCGGCTGGAGAATTGGCAATGGTAAAGATGTGCGGTTGTGGGATGACAAGTGGTTGGCAGTGGGCTGCTTGAAAGACGCGGTTCCAGGACCGATTAATGATAAGGAGAGGGACTTTATAGTCAATGATATCTTGGGGAATAATGGTACCTGGAATGTTGATAAATTACAGACCACCATCCAGGCAAACATTCAGGCAGCTATTATTGGGACGCCGATTCCTTCAGATACGAGTACGGTTGATACTCGAATTTGGAGAGGAAACAAGACAGACAAATTCAGCTGCAAATCGGCTTACGAAAATCTAGTTACTACGAGTGGAAATTCTGATACATTGTGGAAACTTATTTGGGGCAGTCGCATCCCTTGTAAGATTAAATGCCTGCTTTGGCAAATTAATCACATGAGTCTTATGTATAATGCTTTGAGGAAAGATAGACATATGACGAATGACGAGACTTTCCGAAAGTGTTGATTTCATCGGGAAGACACGAATCATCTCCTGCGATCTTGTCCAGCTGCAAGGGTGGTTTGGAAGCATATTGTTGTTGGAAAACAGGAATCAGAAAGCAGCGGAGATTTAAAAATTTTCCAACAAAAGGATCTTAGACTCGCAATCGTGTATCCAAATTCGTAGAGATTAGAAACTTACTTTTCAATAATCTTTCTTGAAGCGTTTCAAGCCACCCAAGAACGCTCTTCTCGCGGCTTAATCCCCTCTCCTTGGTAAAGCTCGAATCTTCAAAACTTCTAACTTGAAGCTCTGTAGAGATAGTCCACCAACTTGACCACAATCTAACTAGTTAGGATGCTAGTTCTCTAGTTAGTGTTTAGGCTTAACCTAGGGTTTAATTTATCTTGGAGAAAGGATGGTGTTTAACACATGAACCAAAAGAAGATCATCAAGTAATTTTGACTTTGACTTTGAATTCTAATTCAAATCAACTTTTAAGAGAGCTAAAAATATCCAAACTCCTTTTGGATAATTTTATACTTTATTTATTAAATAAATAAATAACTTATTTTTATCTAATTAATTAATTCATAATTAATTAACTAGATTAATTTTCTCCAAAATAAGACTTTTTTTTAAATTCAAAATTAAACCAAAGTCTATTAAATAATTAACACATTTAATTATTTAATATATATATATAATATATATATACACATGTGAGACACGTGTCACTCACGTGACCCACACGTGTGGAACCCTCTTGGCTCGATTAACTCGTTTAATCATTTTAAAGCCTCAACTCATGTAACCAAGTTGTTGTGTGTGACCCTCTAGGTTCTCAATTCAATTAGCAGTGACCCTAATTAATTAATTGACTAATTAATTAATCAGTCCACAGATTAAACGACCAAAGTCTAGCAACAGGTGTTCAACCCCTAGCTGAATTGGAATGTCGGATTCGACAGAACCTTTAAGTCATTGATTCATGTGAGATACAACCCTCCTACTTACTATCTCTCAACCAAGATCTAAGGTAAGGGAATAATCAGAACCCTAATAATCTGGTCTTAAAGCTAAGTGCATTTCATATCCATTTGATCTCAATCCAAGAAACCCTTTTCTTGATGTCTTGATGTATTGCCTTGGCCAAGGACTCCATATGGCATATGAATGACTTACACAATAAGAGATTACATTGCAAATGCAAGTGTAGGTCCTTTCTTGATTCTCATTCACTTTCATGAGTCACTTGTGCAGCCCCAGCATAAGCTTTGAATCAGTTGTCTAAGGCGACACCCTTTAAAGCTTACACCTAAGACTACAGAGTTAACTCATAAAGTGACATGGAACCTCAAGTCTAAGGATCAATTAATCACATCAATGACTCGTGAGATATTTCATAATCTGGAAGTTTCCATTTCCTGAAATAGAAACTTCCTTTCCCATTTAGGAATCTTCTCACACGGGGCACCTCAGTGAACTTACTTATTGAAGTAACCACCCTCATGTATCACGCACGTATCAACTATACACTTTGCACCTCCATGAAACAAGGTGGTCCTTCTTAAGGGCGTGATCCCACAAGCAAGCCTTAGAGGAGTCAAGTTGACTCCCACTGTCGGTAGGACTCATCGGCTTGGAGTATTTTACTAATCATGACTTATGTGATATACGACTCGTTTTATGAACCATTTCACCTAAATGGTAGAGTCCTAAAGTCATCAGGATTAGGGGAGTTCTCATACATGCACAGATAAAGTAAATGCATACCAAACAAGAGCATATAAAGAAGTGTTGCCTTAATTCGTTATTTCCTTCAAAGATTGTATGTGATTACAATAAGGAAAAGCACAAAGCGGATATACAATCGGCTTTCTAGGGCATTATTCCTAACAATCTCCCACTTACCTGCCAAAGCTATTCAAAAGCTACTCTAAGTCCCATCTTCTGAAGATGACCTTGGAAAGCTTCTCGACTAAGGGGTTTAGTAAGTGGATCTGCCACGTTCTCTGCTGATGTGACCCTCTCAATTTGCACATCTTCTCTTTTGACAATATCAAGGATTAAGTGATACTTTCTCATAATGTGCTTGGTCCGTTGGTGAGATCTTGGTTCTCTTGCTTGAGCAACCGCCCCAGTGTTGTCACAAAACACAGTAATGGGGTCTTTCATGCTAGGAACAACATTCAACTCTTGAATGAAGTTTCTAATCCAAACACCTTCCTTAGCTGCACATGTAACGCCCCAATTTCCGGAAGTTCAGGTAAGCACTCCACGAGCGGGTCTTCGGGAGTGGGGAGGTTAAAATTACTTGTTTGTTCATTTAGTTACAAGTTTCATCACATTATTTGCCATATGTTTTCATACATTTATATGAAATGCCATTTATATGAATTGTATAAAATAAGTGACATACTTGTATGATATGATCTTTAATTGCTTCCTTATATGAAATTGTGTAATTAAATATATATCATGACTTGAAGTGAATTGCATCATTTGCTAGAGATTATACTTATGTGCATTAATTTAAATAAATGAGGGACTTTTGTACAAATAAGGTTGAATCACATATTTCCATGCCCAACTTTAAGATATATCATGAATTTGATCTCATTTCTTCCTTCATGTTCTATATCATTCAAGAGCAAAAACTCACACACACAAACACCTAGCAAAAACCGATATTTACACCTTGAGGAAGGAGGAAATTTCATATCATAATTCAAGCTAATTTTGAGGGATTGAAGAGTTAGAAGCATCATCAACTTCATCTCATCATTTCATCACCATTTCTTTGATTCAAGGTATAAATTAGAAATTGCATGAAATTCTTGAATATGTGATCAAGTATGAATTTAGGGATTTGTTGATGAATTCTTGCATGATTGAAGTTGAGAGCATGATCTTGATCTTAAGGAGTAAGGATTGCATGAAAATATGAGATTTCATGGAGATTAGAAGCATGATCAAATATAGGGGTTTCAAGCTTGATCTTTGCCATTTTAATGTTTATTTCTTGGTTAGTTTGATGAATACTTGAAGTATGATGTTTATTGGAGGAGTTTCAACATTTGTTATGGTTGGAATTTGGAGATATGATTGCTTGGGTTGGTTTTGCATGGAAACCCCTGTTTTCTCCCCTGTTTTTTTCTGCTACCAGAGTTGACACGGGCGTGTCAACTTTGCCTTGTACAGCGTGACACGGAGGTGCATGATGGTTTGGGGGTTCTGTACCATGACGCAGGGGTGTCACGGTTTGCCTTGTAGTGGTAACACGGGCGTGTCACCTTCTTTCCACGCATATTGTCCGCTGTACCTAGACACGGGGGTGTCACGGCCTAGTGCATTGCCCGTGTCACCTCTGTATGCATGCATATTTGGTTGCATGCTACTGTACATGCATGGGATACATATATATATATATATTGGTTACGTATTATTTGTTATTCGGTTTAACTGATTATATGATTTAATTTCCTGATAGTGCACATGATCATTGCATTTTGCCGTTCGTCTTCATTGGTTCCTAAGCGTAGAGTCTTATGTACACTTGTAACTTGTTACACAGATCACGGTCCGGGAGACGAGGAACACGCTCCATAAGGTGTATCCTTTCTTCTTGTATTGGTAAAGGTGAGGTTAATTCTATTTACAAAGAACCCTACAACCCTATGTGATTTTGGACCAAAACAAATAATTATATTTATAGTTTTCCGAAAATTGAGTTATTCCTTTATTGATTGATTGATATTGTACCGAATTATTGAATTGAAATTGGATTGAATTGATTGTTTGGCGGGTAAAACATGTTCACAGAGGGCCCAAGGGTAGTGTATTGAGCCAACCAGGAAGGCAAGGGCCGATGGACAACTCTTGCACTATCCTCACCAAATTGTGGGATGACCCCTGAATCCACTAGGAGATTAGTGGAGGAAGGAGTTCCGGGTATAGGGAATCATGAACCCTATACTCAATGAGATTGGATGGCGGGGCCTTGCAATCCCCCATCACCCGGAGGAAGAAGGATGGATTGATTGAAACTGCCTAATTGTGCACTGAATTGATTGCCTGATCACTTAATTAATAAAACGGAATTAATGTACACTGTCGGAGATAGGTTGGAGATTTGCCCTCACTCGTCGGGCCACTGATTATTGAATTGTATTGAAATAACTGAATTGAGAATGAAATGATTGTAACCTCGGGCGAGCCTTGTTTATTTACTAAACTAATATTGTTATGAAAATCTTACCCGAGTTTACAATTTGCATGGTATTTGCGCTTTTAAATTATAACCCCTCACTCAGTCTTTCATAGACTGACACCTCACAATTTTCAGGTCCTGAAGATCGAGTGTTAGGCGGGATTTGAGTCCATTTTACGCTTTTGGGAGTCTAGCTTTGGTCTTTTGTATCTTAATACATGTTAGGAGTATTTTGAGCTTGTGGTGAACTTGAATAGTATGTATATATCATGACCTATATTTGATAACTGACGGATGGTGATGTAAATATGTAAGGGAAGGATGAAAACGATTAGTGGAGTGACTGTACATTTTTATGCTTCCGATTTATTTTGGATGGTTGTATTATTTGAGGGTATCCCGCCTAGCTAGTGTAGTGTTTTATTGTCTCCCGTTCGCTATAGGCTTGATTCATGTATGGGTGCCCGTTCCATATGTGGATTGAACTATAGTGCAGGGGATGTAGCGCCTTTGCGTTAAGGGTGCTACATCTTTAGGTGGTATCAGAGCCCGGTTGCAAAACCGAGGTTCTAGTGTCGCGTCATGTTGAGTCTAAGTCGTACGGCATAGGATTACTTGATTAATTGCGAGTCTTGCATAATAATTGAGTTTACTTGGATTGGTTTGAACTACTTGAATTATTTGAATTCTGCGAATTATGGGTTTTATTGCACTCATTTGCACTTGTTAATCGAACATGCATGTACAGTGATTTGAATTTCAGGATGCCGCGTGGAAGGCCTCGTAGAGAGCATTCTCCGAGACACAGGCATCATCACCATGAGCACGTTCCTCCACCTCCAGCCCCTCAAGCACAACCGCAGGATTTCCTCAAT
Organism: Lantana camara; assembly: GCA_037501455.1. Taxonomy (NCBI): domain Eukaryota; kingdom Viridiplantae; phylum Streptophyta; class Magnoliopsida; order Lamiales; family Verbenaceae; genus Lantana; species Lantana camara. Next base: position 90,334,920 of record CM074857.1, on the reverse strand, counting down.
TCTATGGTTCAACTAATAGATCAGAGACTGCGGGATTATGTGCCTCCTGCACCACCGTTCCTCCAGCAGCACCACCGGCCCCGATTTCACCTATATTAAGGGAATTTCAAAGCCAACATCCACCCTGATTCTTTAAAGGAAATGATATGCAACCTGAACAGTGGCTTAAGGAAGTGGAAAGAATTTGGGCTCTTATTCCTTGTGATTCTAGAGAGAAGGCCCGGTGTACCCTCACCTTGATCCAAGGAGAAGCCTACTCGTGATGGGAAAGTACCAATATCGTTCTTGATGCAGCTGGAGAAGATGTTACTTTGGAAGTGTTAGTGCGGGAATTCAAGAACAAGTTCATTCCGCCCGCTTCACGCACCCGAAGGCTTAAAGAGTTCACAGAGCTTAAACAAGGAGGGAGATCCGTAGCCGAGTATATCGCAGAATTTGAAAGGTTATCCAAGTATGCTCCCAATATTGCTGGCGATGATTTCCATAAAGCTATGCAGTTTGTTCAGGGACTGAGGCTGGATATTCAAGCGGCTATCGAAGCTGTCAACACTAGCACGTGGAAAAAGGCTACTCAAAAGGCCTTAAAAGTGGAAGATTCGGTCAATGCACATAGGTCCACTTATCGGTCAGGACAGGGCTCAGGATCGGGATCAAGAGTGGGATATAATCCGGGAAAAAGGCTAATCACTCACGAGATAGCTCCTCCACCTTCTAAGGGTCCAATGAAGAAGTTTAAACAACAAGGACCAACTCAGAAGATTTCTCAGCCTTCATCTGCACCACCCCCACCCGAGAAACCAAAATGTACCTTCTGTGGACAGCCTACTCATCATTATGATAATTGCAGAAGGCGTCTAGGGTTGTGCCTCATTTGTGGGGATGCCGATCATCGAGTGGATACGTGTCCGCATCGTCAGGATCAGCCTGCCGGAGGTCAGAAGCCGATGATTAGAGCTCGAGCCTATGCTTTGGAAGGAGAGGAAGTGGATCCTGATATAGGCCCTGCAGCCGTGGTGGAAGGTACTATTTGCATCCATGGTACGAACATACATACTTTATTTGATCCGGGAGCTACCCACTCCTTTATTTCCCGTGCTATTTCTGTGAATTTGCCTTTATGTGTTACTTTATCTTCTGCTTATTATCATGTTAGTACTCCTTTCGGTGGTAGTATAGAAACTAACCGGGTTTTTCGAGCGGTGCCGGTGAGTATTGAGGGTCGAGTTTTCTCTACGGATTTTATTGAATTACCGATGTCACGCTATGGATCTATATTGGGGATGGATTGGTTATTTGAGCATAATGCCACCGTGGATTGTCGGGCCAAGAGAGTTCAGCTGGGTTCGGATGTTATTACTGGTTGGGGTTCGAAATCGGTACCTCTATTATCTTTTGCCGAAGCTCAGAAATTGGTTCGTGATGGGGCTACGGGATTCATAGCTTATATACTTAATTGACCCAAGGATCAGGTAAAATTGGAAGAAACAGAAGTTGTTAAGGACTTTCCCGAAGTGTTTCCGGAAAAATTGGATTCGTTGCCACCAGAGAGAGAAATTGAATTTGTGATCAACTTATATCCTAATGCCGAGCCGTATTCCAAGACTCCATATCGGATGGCTCCGGCGGAATTGAAAGAATTGAAAGTCCAACTTGATGCTTTATTGGAAATTGGGTATATAAGACCGAGTTCGTCACCGTGGAGAGCGTCGGTATTGTTTGTAAAGAAGAAGGATGGTACTTTGAGGATGTGTATCAATTATCGGGAATTGAACCGGATGACAATTAAGAATAAATATCCTCTTCCCCACATTGAGGAGTTGTTTGATATACTCTAAGGATCCAAGGTCTATTCGAAGCTTGATTTGAGACAAGGCTATTACCAGTTACGGATCCGAGATGAAGATATTCCAAAGACGGGGTTTAATACAAGATATGGACATTATGAATTCGTGGTTATGCCGTTCGGTTTGACAAATGCTCCCGCCGCTTTTATGGATATGATGCATAGGATTTTCCGGTCGTTCCTTGATAAGTTTGTGGTTATCTTTATTGACGATATTTTGGTTTTCTCCAAGTCAGCCGAAGAACATGCAAGGCATCTTGAACTTGTGTTGAGAACTTTAAAAGAACATCAATTATTTGCCAAGTTCAGTAAGTGTGAATTGTGGATCGATCGGGTATCGTTCTTGGGACATATAATTTCGAGAAACGGGTTGGAAGTTGATCCTTCTAAGATCGAGGCCGTCTTGAAGTGGGAGAGACCCAAGAATGCATCCGAGATTAAGAGTTTCTTGGGATTACCGGGATATTATAGGAGGTTTGTGCAGGATTTTTCTAAAATTGCCGCTCCTTTAACTCGGTTAACTAAGAAAGATGTTAAGTACGATTGGGATGACAGGTGTGAGACAAACTTCAATGAGCTAAAGAAGAGATTGGTATCAGCCCCGGTGTTAACTCTTCAAGATGGGTTAGAAGGATATACAGTGTACACGGACGTATCTAAAGAAGGTTTGGGACGTGTTTTAACTCAGAAGAGTAAGGTTATCGCTTATGCTTCCCAGAAGTTAAAAGATTATGAAAAGAATTACCCGACACATGATCTAGAGCTTGCAGCGGTGATGTTCATGCTTGGAAAATGGAGACATTACTTATATGGAGTATCTTTTGAGATTTTTACGGACCATAAAAGTCTCCAATATCTATTCACCCAGAAAGATCTTAACTTGAGACAACGAAGATGGATGGAACGGTTAGAGGATTATGATTGTGTAATCAAGTATCATCCCGGGAAGGCTAATATAGTAGCCGACGCTTTGAGTCGAAAAGTTGGAGTTTCAAATTTGGAAATTGGGGAAAATAGCCATATTAAGCCTATTGTGATACAAGCCCGGGTATTCAATATCACCATTTGACCGGAATTGAAATTTAGATTGTTTGAGGCTCAAGGAAAAGATCCGGAAGTTCAGAAATTAGTTACTAAGGCAAGAGAAGATCCGGAAAGTCCATTCGGGTTTGATGAAGCTGGTTTTCTTCGCTTCAAGAACCGATTAGTGGTACCCGATGAATTGAAACGAGTATTGTTAGAAGAGGCCCATAAATCAGCTTATTCGGTACATCCAGGAGGAAACAAAATGTATAAAGATTTGAAACAATTTTGTTGGTGGCGTGGACTCAAGAAGGATGTGGCCGAGTTCGTGAGATGTTGTTTGACCTGTCAACAAGTTAAAGCAGAACACTAAAGACCCGGAGGTCTTCTACAGCCGTTGCCTATTCCCGAGTGGATGTGGGAACAGGTAACAATGGATTTTATATCTGGGTTGCCTAAGGTGAGAGGAGGATATGACGGTATTTGGGTAATCGTAGACCGTCTAACGAAGTCTGCTCATTTCTTGCCGGTCCGTATGTCCTTTAAGATCCGAAAATTAGCTGAAATTTACAATAGAGAAATTGTTCGTCTTCATGGGATACCGGTAAGCATTGTTTCGGATAGAGATCCCCGTTTTACTTCGAAGTTATGGAGAGAATTACAAGATCTTTTGGGAACAAAACTTCAGTTTAGCACGGCTTTTCATCCTCAGACTGATGGCCAATCTGAAAGGGTGATACGGTATTTGGAGGATTTATTACGGACGTGTGCTTTGGATTTCTCGAATTCATGGTGTGACCAACTCCCTTTAATTGAATTTGCTTACAATAATAGTTATCAGTCTTCTATTGGCATGGCTCCATATGAATTACTTTATGGACGAAAATGTCGATCCCCGTTATATTTTGATCTAGAGGAATGGAAGTGGACAAAACAAGAAGGGGTAAAGAAGAAAGGAAAACTTGAGAAACCTTCTAAAGCTGTGGAAGCTATGATTGAAAAGGTTCAGTTAATACAACAACGGATAAAAGCTACACAAGATAGACAGAAAAGCTACGCCGATGTCCGTAGAAGAGATCTTAAATTTGAAGTCGGAGATCGGGTTTTCTTGAAGGTATCTCCAAGAAAGGGATTTTCTCGGATTGGGAAAGGAGGGAAGCTTAAACCTAGCTATCTAGGTCCATTTGAAGTTCTTGCGAGAATCGGAGAAGTAGCTTATCGATTGGACCTACCGCCTCATCTTACCGGGATTCATAATGTATTCCATGTCTCTCAGCTCAGAAAGTATTATCCAGATGAAACAGAAATTCTCCCCGTTGAAGAAGTTGAGTTAGAACCGAATCTATCTTTTGTTCAGCAGCCGGTTAAGGTATTGGATAGAAAGTATCAAGAATTAAGGAATCGACGGATTCCTATGGTCAAGGTGCTATGGAGAAGTGATAAATCCGAAGAGATGACTTGGGAACCCGAAGAAAAGATGAAAAGGTTTCACCCCGAGCTATTCAATTCCGATCAGTGAATCTGGGGACCAGATTCTTCCAAGGGGGGGAGAGTTGTAACGCCCCAATTTTTGGAAGTTCAGGTAAGCACTCCACGAGCGGGTCTTCGGGAGTTGGGAGGTTAAAATTACTTGTTTGTTCATTTATTTACAAGTTTCATCACATTATTTGCCATATGTTTTCATACATTTATATGAAATGCCATTTATATGAATTGTATAAAATAAGTGACATACTTGTATGATATGATCTTTAATTGCTTCCTTATATGAAATTGTGTAATTAAATATATATCATGACTTGAAGTGAATTGCATCATTTGCTAGAGATTATACTTATGTGCATTAATTTAAATAAATGAGGGACTTTTGTGCAAATAAGGTTGAATCACATATTTCCATGCCCAACTTTAAGATATATCATGAATTTGATCTCATTTCTTCCTTCATGTTCTATATCATTCAAGAGCAAAAACTCACACATACAAACACCTAGCAAAAACCGATATTTACACCTTGAGGAAGGAGGAAATTTCATATCATAATTCAAGCTAATTTTGAGGGATTGAAGAGTTAGAAGCATCATCAACTTCATCTCATCATTTTATCACCATTTCTTTGATTCAAGGTATAAATTAGAAATTGCATGAAATTCTTGAATATGTGATCAAGTATGAATTTAGGGATTTGTTGATGAATTCTTACATGATTGAAGTTGAGAGCATGATCTTGATCTTAAGGAGTAAAGATTGCATGAAAATATGAGATTTCATGGAGATTAGAAGCATGATCAAATATGGGGGTTTCAAGCTTGATCTTTGCCATTTTAATGTTTATTTCTTGGTTAGTTTGATGAATACTTGAAGTATGATGTTTATTGGAGGAGTTTCAACATTTGTTATGGTTGGAATTTGGAGATATGATTGCTTGGGTTGGTTTTGCATGGAAACCCCTGTTTTCTCCCCTGTTTTTTTCTGCTACGCAGAGTTAACACGGGCGTGTCAACTTTGCCTTGTACAGCGTGACACAGGGGTGCATGATGGTTTGGGGGTTCTGTACCGTGACACGGGGGTGTCACGGTTTGCCTTGTAGTGGTGACATGGGCATGTCACCTTCTTTCCACGCATATTGTCCGCTGTACCCAGACACGGGGGTGTCACGGCCTAGTGCATTATGGTGACACGGGCTTGTCACCTCTGTTTGCATGCATATTTGGTTGCATGCTACTGTACATGCATGGGATATATATATATATATATATATATATATATATATATATATATATATATATATTGGTTACGTATTATTTGTTATTCGGTTTAACTGATTATATGATTTAATTTCCTGATAGTGCACATGATCATTGCATTTTGCCGTTCGTCTTCATTGGTTCCTAAGCGTAGAGTCTTACGTACACTTGTAACTTGTTACACAGATCACGGTCTGGGAGACGAGGAACACGCTCCATAAGGTGTATCCTTTCTTCTTGTATTGGTAAAGGTGAGGTTAATTCTATTTACAAAGAACCCTACAACCCTATGTGATTTTGGACCAAAACAAATAATTATATTTATAGTTTTCCGAAAATTGAGTTATTCCTTTATTGATTGATTGATATTGTACTGAATTATCGAATTGAAATTGGATTGAATTGATTGTTTGGCGGGTAAAACATGTTCACAGAGGGCCCGAGGGTAGTGTATTGAGCCAACCAGGAAGGTAAGGGCCGACGGACAACTCTTGCACTATCCTCACCAAATTGCGGGATGACCCCTGAATCCACTAGGAGATTAGTGGAGGAAGGAGTTCCGGGTATAGGGAATCATGAACCCTATGCTCAATGAGATTGGATGGCGGGGCCTTGCAATCCCCCATCACCCGGAGGAAGAAGGATGTATTGATTGAAACTGCGTAATTGTGCACTGAATTGATTGCCTGATCACTTAATTAATCAAAAGGAATTAATGTACACTGTCGGAGATAGGTTGGAGATTTGCCCTCACTCGCCGGGCCACTGATTATTGAATTGTATTGAAATAACTGAATTGAGAATGAAATGATTGTAACCTCGGGCGAGCCTTGTTTATTTACTAAACTAGTATTGTTATGAAAGTCTTACCCGAGTTTACAATTTGCATGGTATTTGCGCTTTTAAATTATAACCCCTCACTCAGTCTTTCATAGACTGACACCTCACAATTTTCAAGTCCTGAAGATCGAGTGCTAGGCGGGATTTGAGTCCATTTTACGCTTTTGGGAGTCTAGCTTTGGTCTTTTGTATCTTGATACATGTTAGGAGTATTTTGAGCTTGTGGTGAACTTGAATAGTATGTATATATCATGACCTATATTTGATAACTGATGGATGGTGATGTAAATACGTAAGGGAAGGATGAAAACGATTAGTGGAGTGACTGTACATTTTTATGCTTCTGATTTATTTTGGATGGTTGTATTATTTGAGGGTATCCCGCCTAGCTAGTGTAGTGTTTTATTGTCTCCCGTTCGCTATAGGCTTGATTCATGTATGGGTGCCCGTTCCATATGTGGATTGAACTATAGTGCGGGGGATGTAGTGCCTTTGCGTTAAGGGTGCTACAGCATCATTTGCAGCTAAGTATTCGGCCTCAGTGGTCGTTTGCTGGGAACTCTTTCAACTCACTGCTCTGCCGTTTAGGCAGAAAATGTATATTGACATTGACTTAAAATCATCTAAGTCAGATACAAGCTTGCATCGCAGTATCCTTCGACAGTAAGATCTTTTCGACCTCCGTAAACTAGGAATAAATCTTTAGTACTTTTCAAGTACTTAAGAATATTCTTCACGGCAGCCCCGTGACCATCTCCAGGGTCAGATTGGAAACAACTTATTACACTAAGTGCATAAGCCATATCCGGTTGAGTATATAACATTGTATACATTATGCTTCCTATTGTTGATGCATAAGGCGTATGAGTCATTCTTTCCTTTGCAAGTTTAGTCTTAGGACACATCTTCTTAGAAAGAGATGTTCCTACACTCATAAGAAGGTTCTTAACCTTTGCTGACTCCATATTGAATCTCTTCAATACTTTGTCAATGTACATCGACTGTGATAGTCCTATTAACCTTCTAGATCTATCTCGATAGATTTTAATTCCTAGGATATAGGACGCATCACCAAGATCCTTCATCTCGAATTGGTTCGATAACCATAACTTGGTCACTTTCATGTCATCCTTCGAATTCCCAATAAGAAGGATGTCATCTGCGTAAAGTACTAAGAATTGCACTGAGGTCTCCAATTCCTTTCTATACACACATGATTCATTCGAAATTTGAATGAAGCCAAATACTTTGACTGATTCATCAAATCGAATGTTCCAATTCCTAGAAGCCTGTTTCAATCCATAGATTGATCTTTGGAGTTTGCAAACCTTTAGCTCACTCCCACTGAATGTGAAACCTATGGGTTGCTCCATATAAATGTCTTTATCAATGTCACCATTGAGAAAGGCAGTTTTCACATCCATTTGCCATATCTCATAGTCATAATATGCAGCAATAGCAAGCATGATCCGAATAAACTTTTGCATTGCAACTGGCGAAAGGGTTTCATCAAAGTCCACGCCAGGTCTTTAAGTGAATCCTTTTGCAACCAGTCTTGCCTTGTAGGCTGCAATGCTTCCATCAACTCCAAGCTGTCTCTTAAAGATCCATTTGCAACCTATGGGTTTGACCCCATCAGGCAAATCTACCAAGGTCCAAACTTGGTTGGAGTTCATGGAATCCAATTCGGATTTCATGGCTTCTATCTACTGTTCAGAGTCAGAATCTGAGAGTGCCTCCTCATATGTTAAAGGATCATTATCCTTTTGAGAGATTTTATAGAAGAATCCATACCATCTCTCCGGCTGTCAAAGAGTGCGTTCAGAACGCCTTAGAGGAGGATTTACATGTATATCGAAATTCATGATTGGTTGTGGTTGATCAGAAGGGGACGTTTCTTTAGTGGGTGGCGTGGGGTCACTTTGTACTTCCTTTAATTCTATGATCTTGCCTTTCTTTTCTTTAAGAAATGGTTCCTCAAGAAAAGTGGCATTTCTAGAAACAAACACCTTTCGCTCAGATTGATCATAAAAGTAGTATCCTATGGATTCCTTAGGATAACTTACAAAGTAGCATAAGTCAGAATGAGATTCTAACTTATCTCCCATTGTCCTCTTCACGTAAGCAGGACAACCCCAAATTCTTAAGTAAGAATAACTAAGGATTTTACCATGCCACGTTTCATAGGGCTTTTTGGGGACTGACTTAGAGGGAACTAGATTCAAAATCTTTGTTGCACTTTCTAGGGCATAACCCCAGAAAGAAGGCGATAAGTCAGTGAAACTCATCATGGAACGAACCATATCGAGTAGGGTTTGATTCCTTCTCTCAGGAACTCCATTGAGTTGAGGAGTTCCTGGAGTTGTCCACTGAGAGATAATCCTATTATCTTTGAGATGATTTAGGAATTCTTCACTAAGATACTCGCCTCCTCGATAAGATCGAAGTGCTTTGATCTTGTGACCACTTTGGTTCTCAACCTCCTTTTGAAATTCTAGGAATTTTTCAAAAGCTTCAGATTTATACTTCATTAAGTATACATAACCATATCGACTAAAGTCATCGGTAAAGGTTATGAAATACTGATGATTGTTTCTAGTGCTTACACTAAGCGGTCCACAAACATCAGAATGGATCAAATCCAAAACCTTAGTGGCACGTTCCACAGTTCCTTTAAAAGGAACTTTGGGCATTTTTCCTTTGAGACAGGATTCGCAAGAAGTCAACTATTTGAGATCATTTTCAGAGAATGATCCTAAAGTGTTTATCTTTCTAATTCTGTTCTTGGAAATGTGTCCTAATCTAGTGTGTCATAAGGGATCTGAAACTTTGTCATCTCTCTTACGTTTAGTTTCTCATTGTATATTCATAATATTGATATTTTGAGTTAGATAAAGTCCATTACTTAGAGTACCGATGTGAACGGAAGAGTTGTTCCGTTTGATAAAGTATTTACCATTCTTAATATAAGTTTCATAACCTTCACAATCTAAAATTGGAACTAAAATTATATTACGAATAATGCTCGGTACATAAAGGACTTTATTTAATACTAACTCAAACTACCTAAATCTAGTCTAATTGTGCCTAAAGCTCGAGCTTCAACATTTGACCCATCACCGATCTTCAAGACACATTCTCCTTCTTTGAGTTGTTGGACTTTACTTAGCATCTATACATCATTATAGATATGAGTTCCACAACCGGTATCAAATACCCAAGAACAAGAATTAATAGAAAGATTTATTTCAACGAGAAACATACCTTTCTTTACAGTAGCCTTGTACTCTGGGCAGTTTCTCCTCCAATCTCCCGCTTTGCCACAATGGAAGCAAACATCCTCTTTCTGATCACGCTTTTTCTTTTGGGCCTTCCCCTTCGAAACGCCACCAGTGGACCTAAGGGGTTTCTTCTTCTTCTTTTAGGCTTTCTTGCCCTTACCTTCAGAAGGCCCAGAAGAGGAAGATGGAGCATTCACCATCAAAACCTTATTGTCCTTCTTAATCGTGCTTTCAGCAGTCACAAGCTGACTAATCAGCTCAGCTACAGTAGCACCAGCATGATTCATATTGAAGTTAATGACAAATGGGTTGAATGATGGTGGGAGCGAGGCTAGCAACAAATCCACTGAAAGCTCATCTTTCAGTGGCATGTCCATGCAAGCTGGTTTCTCAGTAAGGGCGAGAAACTTGAGTCCATATTCATGGACACTTGAACCTTCCCTCATTCTCAAGTGGAACAAGACCTTCGAAGTGTTATACCTTGTAACATGTTCATGAGGGCTGTAAAGTTGCTCTAAGTGGTCGTAAATCGCCTAAGCGAATTCCATGGCCTCATGTTGCCTTTGCAAGTCTGGAGACATGTTAGCCAACATAAGGCAACGGGCTTGGAGATTATCATCCTTCCACTTCTGGATCGTGTCCCGCTCGGCCCGAGTGGGAGCGTCCCCTTCGGGACCAGGCTCCCCTTCGAAGAGAACATAAGTTCTCTTCTAGGAATCTAAAATGATTTTTAGATTCCTCAGACAATCAGAATAGTTGGGACCAATCAATTTATTTGACTCGAGGATCGACACAAGAGGGTTTTTGGTTGCCATTTCAAAACACGTAGAGAATAACAGAATCTACGACCTAAATGGTAAAACAGAGAACTAGTGAGCATGCTGAATTATAACGATATACAAAAGATAAGGTCTTTAATCTAATGTAGCTCCCACTGTTTTCTAAAGATCTATAATTCCCAAAGACCTAAGAGGAATGCGTTTCCCAATGGGAACTAAGATCCTAAGCATTTTACCTCGAACCCACGACTCGCGGACATTCTAAGTAAGAACCCTAGGTAGGTACAACTTACCAATTCTAACACCTTTAGAACTCTTAGTAATTGTTTTTGCATCACCTTTCTTTCAGTATGGACCCACGACTCGTGCGACATCCATATTTACTTAGGCGTTAAGCCAGACCTATCAATCATAAGATCATGATCAAAACTTAGTTCGAATGACCCCACGACTCGCGGACATCGCCCTTGCCAAAATTGACCACGAAATATTGATCATTTAAAATGATCAATTAGGTAACTAAGAACTAATAAGCTCCACTAGCTATCCCATGACTCGCGGATAATAACTAGCTTTACTTACTAAACTTAAAACCTATTGATGGAATGCTAGGTATTTAATTCGAAATTTACATCTTGAACTAAACACCTATTTGTTCGAAATTGGGTTAATATTTAATGGGAATTTTCAAATCAACCGGAGAGTTGTCCGGTTCGACCTCACCAACATATATGTTATCCAATTTTATTAGTCTTGATTAATGTAAGTACACTTAAATGCATTTCAAACAAGCACATAAACAGATAACATGTCCTAGCATGATACTAACATGAGATGATCATGGGTTCTACCTATCTTATGTGTGATATGTGGGAGCCACTCCACAATCACAAGTTCTAACATACATGCCACATAAACAGTTTAAATCACATAAGGGAAAGCGGTAACAAAATACGAGCCCTGTCTCTATTACACTTTCAATTGAGATTGCCCTCCCTAACATTTTGAGGGGTCTTCACTTATGGCCTCCTTGTTACTTGAATGTGGTCCATCTTACTCCATGGGTGCATTGTCTCCAAAATGAAAATAAAACCTCACCACCTATCTCTACTCTCAAATTAAAAGAAAAAGACGTAAAGTAATAAGGCTCAATCTTCATATTGGCCTTAGACAATTACACGGGGCATACCCCGCCTCAAAAACAGTAATATGGAAAGCCACATAATAAATCACATAACAGTACGCACATAAGTGAGGCTCCAACTTCAATTGAAAAAACGCAACTATAGGGCTCCAACCCCAAATGTAAACCATCCATGTGCATAAACATAAAGCATACATAGACTAGTATCCAACGAAGTTTTCAGCAATGTGTTAGAAAGGGTCCAAAACAAACTGTCTTTGTGGAAGACGAATAATCTCAGCATGGCGGGAAGGCTAACTTTGATCCAGTTGGTTACAACCTCTATACCAATCTATCATATGCATTCGGCCTGGTTTCTATCAAAAGTTTGTGAGAAATTGGATTAGTTGAATTGTAATTTCCTCTGGTCTACGGATACAACTCGAAGAAAGATACACTTAGTGGGATGGAGCAAATTCTTGCGTCGAAAAGGGAAAGGGGGCCTCGATTTAAGGGAGGCTCAGAAAAATAACATCTCGATGATGGCAAAATCGGGGTGGCCTATTCTTAAGGAAACTGATAGCTTGTGGGAACGAATCTTTAGGGCCAAGTATTTGGGAGATGATTGTATTCTTAATCATGAACCAAGGGACACATCTTCAAGCATTGGAAAGGGATTTGCCGAAGTTTGAAGGAAGTTCAGAATAATATCGGCTGGAGAATTGGCAATGATAAAGATGTGCGGTTGTGGGATGACAAGTGGTTGGCAGTGGGCTGCTTGAAAGACGCGGTTCCAAGACTGATTAATGATAAGGAGAGGGACTTTATAGTCAGTGATATCTTGGGGAATAATGGTGCTTGGAATGTTGAAAAATTACAGACCACCATCCCGGCGAACATTCGGGCAGCTATTATTGGGATGCCGATTCCTTCAGATGCGAGTACGGTTGATACTCGAATTTGGAGAGAAAACAAGACAGGCAAATTCAGCTGCAAATCGACTTACGAAAGTCTAGTTACTACGATTGGAAATTCTGATACTTCGTGGAAACTTATTTGGGGCAGTCGCATCCTTAGTAAGATTAAATGCCTGCTTTGGCAAATTAATCACAGGAGTCTTATGTGTAATACTTTGAGGAAAGATAGACATATGACGAATGACGAGACTTGACGGAAGTGTTGATTTCATCGGGAAGACACGAATCATCTCCTGCGATCTTGTCTAGCTGCAAGGGTGGTTTGGAAGCATATTGTTGTTGGAAAATAGGAATCAGAAAGCAGCGGAAATTTAAAAATTTTCCAACAACAGGATCTTAGACTCGCAATCGTGTATCCAAATTCGTAGAGATTAGAAACTTAGTTTTCAATAATCTTTCTTGAAGCGTTTCAAGCCACCCAAGAACGCTCTTCTCACGGCTTGATCCCCTCTCCTTAGTAAAGCTCGAATCTTCAAAACTTCTAACCTGAAGCTCTCTAGAGATAGTCCACCAACTTGACTACAATCTAACTAGTAAGGATGCTAGTTCTCTAGTTAGTGTTTAGGCTTAACCTAGGGTTTAATTTATCTTGGAGAAAGGATGGTGTTCAACACATGAACCAAAAGAAGATCATCAAGTAATTTTGACTTTGACTTTGAATTCTAATTCAAATCAACTTTTAAGAGAGCTAAAAATATCCAAACTCCTTTTGGATAATTTTATACTTTATTTATTAAATAAATAAATAACTTATTTTTATCTAATTAATTAATTCATAATTAATTAACTAGATTAATTTTCTCTAAAATAAGACTTTCTTTTTAATTCAAAATTAAACCAAAGTCTATTAAATAATTAACACATTTAATTATTTAATATATATATATATATACAATATATATATATATATATATATATATACATACGTGTGAGACACATGTCACAAGGACACATGTCACTCACGTGACCCACACGTGTGGAACCCTCTTGGCTCGATTAACTCGTTTAATCATCTTAAAGCCTCAACTCATGTAACCAAGTTGTTATGTGTGACCCTCTAGGTTCTCAATTCAATTAGCAGTGACCCTAATTAATTAATTGACTAATTAATTAATCAGTCCACAGATTAAACGACCATAGTCTAGCAACAGGTGTTCAACCCCTAGCTGAATTGGAATGTTCGGATTCGACAGAACCTTTAAGTCATTGATTCATGTGAGATACAATCCTCCTACTTACTATCTCCCAACCAAGATCTAGGGTAAGGGAATAATCAGAACCCTAATAATCTGGTCTTAAAGCTAAGTGCATTTCATATCCATTTGATCTCAATCCAAGAAACCCTTTTCTTGATGTCTTGATCTACATGTTAGGAATAGTGCCCTAGAAAGCCGATTGTATATCCGCTTTGTGCTTTTCCTTATTGTAATCACAGACAATCTTTGAATGAAATAACGAATTAAGGCAACACTTCTTTATATGCTCTTGTTTGGTATGCGATTACTTTATCTGTGCATGTATAAGAACTCCCCTAATCCTGATGACTTTAGGACTCTACCATTTAGGTGAAATGGTTCATGAAACGAGCCCTATATCACATAAGTCATGATTAGTAAAATACTCCAAGCCGATGAGTCCTACAGACAGTGGGAGTGTCAACCTGACTCCTCTAAGGCTTGCTTGTGGGATCAAGCCCTTAAGAAGGACCACCTTGTTTCATGGAGGTGCAAAGTGTATAGTTGATACGTGCGTGATACATGAGGGTGCTTACTTCAATAAGTAAGTTCACTGAGGTGCCCCGTGTGAGAAGATTCCTAAATGGGAAAGGAAGTTTCTATTTCAGGAAATGGAAACTTCCAGATTAGGAAATATCTCACGAGTCATTGATGTGATTAATTGATCCTTAGACTTGAGGTTCCTTGTCACTTTATGAGTTAACTCTGTAGTCTTAGGTATAAGCTTTAAAGGGTGTCGCCTTAGATAACTGATTCAAGGCTTATGCTGGGGCTGCACAAGTGATTCATGAAAGTGAATGAGAATCAAGAAAGGACCTACACTTGCATTTGCAAGGTGATCTCTTATTGTGTAAGTCATTCATATGCCATATGGAGTCCTTGGCCAAGGCAGTAGATCAAAACATCAAGAAAAGGGTTTCTTGGATTGAGATCAAATGGATATGAAATGCACTTAGCTTTAAGACCAGATTATTAGGGTTCTAATTATTCCCTTGCCCTAGATCTTGGTTGAGAGATAGTAAGTAGGAGGATTGTATCTCACATTAATCAATGACTTAAAGGTTCTGTCGAATCCGAACATTCCAATTCAGCTAGGGGTTAAACACCTGTTGCTAGACTATGGTCGTTTAATCTGTGGATTGATTAATTAATTAGTGAATTAATTAATTAGGGTCACTGCTAATTGAATTGAGAACCTAGAGGGTCACACACAACAACTTGGTTACATGAGTTGAGGCTTTAAAATAATTAAACGAGTTAATCAAGCCTAGAGGGTTCCACACGTGTGAAACCACACTTGTGGGTCACGTGACTGAACACGTGTCATTGTGACACGTGTGCCACAAGTGATTGTTTAATAATATATTAAATAATTAATTTGTTAATTATTTAATAGACTTTGGTTTAATTTTAAATTAAAAAGAAAGTCTTATTTTGGAGAAAATAATCTAGTTAATTAATTATGAATTAATTAATTAGATAAAATAAGTTATTTATTTTAAATAAATAAAGTATAAAATAATCCAAAAATAGTTTGGATATTTTTAGCTCTCTTGAAAGTTGATTTGAATTTGAATTCAAAGTCAAAGTCAAATTACTTGATGATCAAGTAATAGGAGAGAGAGAGACCAAAATCCTAGCCCATAAAGGACTAGGGATTTCGGCACTCCCTCTATATAAACAGGAGAGCTCGAGCTCCTTATGGAGCTAATTGAGAATTATTTTGGTTTATGTGTTGAACACCTTCCTTTCTCCAAGATCAAATAAACCCTAGGTTAAGCCTAAACACTAACAAGAGAACTAGCATCCTTACTAGTTAGATTGTGATCAAGTTGGTGGACTATCTCTAGAGACTTCAAGTTAGAAGTTTGAAGATTCGAGCTTTACCAAGGAGAGGGGATCAAGCCGCGAGAGGAGCGTTCTTGGGTGGCTTGAAACGCTTCAAGAAAGAATAAAAGAAAAGAAAGTTTTCTTATCTCTACGAATTTGGATACACGATTACGAGTATTCGATCCTTTTGTTGGAAAATTTTTAAATTCCGTTGCTTTCTGATTCGTGTTTTCCAACACTACTGCCTTGGCCAAGGACTCCATATGGCATATGAATGACTTACACAATAAGAGATCACCTTGCAAATGCAAGTGTAGGTCCTTTCTTGATTCTCATTCACTTTCATGAGTCACTTGTGCAACCCCAGCATAAGCCTTGAATCAGTTGTCTAAGGCGACACCCTTTAAAGCTTACACCTAAGACTACAGAGTTAACTCATAAAGTGACATGGAACCTCAAGTCTAAGGATCAATTAATCACATCAATGGCTCATGAGATATTTCCTAATCTGGAAGTTTACATTTCCTGAAATAGAAACTTCCTTTCCCATTTAGGAATCTTCTCACACGGGGCACCTCAGTGAACTTACTTATTGAAGTAAGTACCCTCATGTATCACGCACGTATCAACTATACACTTTGCACCTCCATGAAACAAGGTGGTCCTTTTTAAGGGCGTAATCCCACAAGCAAGTCTTAGAGGAGTCAGGTTGACACTCCCACTGTCGGTAGGACTCATCGGCTTGGAGTATTTTACTAATCATGACTTATGTGATATAGGGCTCGTTTCATAAACCATTTCACCTAAATGGTAGAGTCCTAAAGTCATCAGGATTAGGGGAGTTCTCATATATGCACAGATAAAGTAAACGCATACCAAACAAGAGTATATAAAGAAGTGTTGCCTTAATTCGTTATTTCATTCAAAGATTATCTGTGATTAAAATAAGGAAAAGCACAAAGCGGATAACAATCGACTTTCTAGGGCATTATTCCTAATAATTGTTGCTCCGCAGGAGTGGGCAAATTTTCAGGCGTTGGACGAGGAAGACTGGGTTGGTATGTCCTGGAAACGTCATTTCAGTAACACACTTGCTCTTGATTGTGATTGGAAGTTCTTGTTTTTAGCCAGAATCTGGGAGATTTGGAAAGCGAAGAATCGGTGGTGTTATGAGAACTAGTGACAACCTCTTAATATGACGCTGCACAACATTAAAGAGTTGGTGTTGGGCATTAAGAGTCTCCAAAAACTGCCTAAAGCTCTGAAACCCGTTAATTTACAGAGGTATTCAGAACGGCCCAAACCAGGATGGTACAAGTTAAACACAGACGGGAGTGTGTTCTTGCACAATAAGGCAACAACAGCTGGGGGTGTTAAATGTGATGATAAGGGCCAATGGGTTCTTGGCTTCGCGATGAAGCTTGGGGAAGCCGAGATAGAAATAGCTGAACTGATGGGCCTGAGAGAAGGCTTACAACTGGCATCGGAGAGAAGGTTTAGCTCAATTGAGGTGGAATGTGATTGCGCTTCGGTGGTTAATCTCGTGTAAGGAGAAAACGTCGAGGATCATCCGCTGTGGGAAATCGTGTAGGATTGTCGCAGGCCTATAAGAAAGCCTTGGACCTGTGTACTACGGCGTATCAGTCGGACGTGCAATGGACTTGCTGATGCTGCTGCTAAGTTTGGACAGGATATGGTGGTTGATAAACAGGTGTGAGACGTCCCTCCTGAAGGCTTTCTTTGTGAGGTGTTTGATGCAACAAACAATAGATAGTTCCGCTAGTCTCTTTGTACACCCAAAAAAAAATAAAAAAATTAAGGATTCAATTTCTGATGGGATTTTATTTAAAAGGAAGAAAAAATATTTGAATATAAAATTTTATTACATCACAACACTATGGTAAGAAATTTTTTCGACTAACTATGGTAAGAATTAAAGTACCAAATTGCGTGGGTAAGAGTCTAGTACACCTTGTAAGAGTATTCTCAATGGGACTTTAAGAATATATTTCTAGTTGGACTTTATCTATACTATATATAGAGAGAGAAAGGGAGGAGCTTTTTCTCTCATAAATAACTGTTTTCTTAGGTTTGGATACCAAATTTTTTTGTTTGCTAATACCCTCAACACTATGATGCACGGATACGGACACGACACGATATGGATACGGCGACAAGGATTTTTTTTTAATTTTCCATGTGTCAAGGGTCGTCCGCGCTCTAGGCCCATTGACCCGCAACTCAACGTGTCCGCCGGGCCACCCCACATGCAAGACCGCACCAATGATAAGACAAGCTGCTATCGAGTCTTAGGTGCTAGGGTCTTTGTACATGTAAATAATTAGTTAGTCGGTAGTGGGCAGGTTGCTGCCCTTTTGTCCCATTTGTCGTGCGGTACAACCCCCTGTAATAGTTAGTGAGGTCACAACAGAAATTTTTTTAAAAGTATTATAGGGGAGAGCAGTTATTCAAAGCATAGTTAAGCAGCGTTCTATTGTAATCTCGGGCACTCTCTCTGGTCCTTTGTGGACACCTGCATCAGTGTACTATATTCTTGGTGAATATAATGAAAGTGAATTTCCCTTCAATATTGTTGTCCCTCTAAAGCGTTCCATTGGGGTGGGCATGAGTGAGACGTACAGCGTACGTATATAGTTGGTTAGGCGGACGTAGCAAGGAAGAAGCCCGCTACTAGCCACACGGTGCACTTTTTCTAGCAACCTACTCAGTGCCCCGTGAGACCACGTGAGGAGAGCTGGACATGGTGTCCGATATGAGTGTCCGACACGACAAGACCTTAATGCCACGATGGAAGCGGTCGAGAGATTGATGGACTTCAACCCAGAACCTCAGCGTGTGCCACCAACAAGAAACTTGGCACCAACGAGAGGAGGGGTCGGAGGAGGCCGAGACACTTTCGAAGTAGTCCGTATAACTGTGGGGGAGAGAGATCGTCCCCCAGCACTGTAAGTTCTCACGTAAGTTTTAATAGGAGCAAACCTACGAAGAGCAAGCCATTCACAATCCCACAACAAAGATGCTTCCTTTATGGTGAGGGGTCACACTACATGCAAAACTGCCCACAGAATAAGCAACTAGTGAACGCCATGGCAAGCTTGTCAAAACTTGCTGAGAAATGGACAGACAGGCAGGAGATGGGCCACAGGTTGTGGTTGATAATGGAAGTGAAGCGTATGACGATGAGGTGGAAGAGAATTTGGGGGCCATTTCTCACCGATGTAACCCCCTGATTCATGAAATTGCAGCACAACAAAGAGTGCCGACGAGTACTGTAAAGCATGTACCGACCCTGTTGGGAAATAAAACTGAGAAAAAGGGTAAGCCCACGAAGAAGAAAAGGCTCATGTTCGTTAATGTAAAAGTTAATGGGAAGTCCATAAAGGTGATGATTGACACGGTTGCTACGCACAACTACTTAGCCAGCACCGAGGTGGAGAGATTGGGATTGGCACTTGAAAAAGGAGTTGGTCGGGTGAAGGCAATCAACTCAGCAGTTCAATCCGTGGTGGGCGTTGCTAGATCAGTACTCATTAAGGTTGGACAATTTGAACGACGAACCAACCTTTCAGTGGTGACAATGGATGATTTCAAGCTCATCCTCGGGCTTGAAGTTTTACGGGATACGAGCATGGCAGTTATGCCCCACGTAGACTCCCTGATGATGATGGGAAGGAAACCTTACATTATCCCAATGTTATCGGAGAAGACAACAGAGAAGCGTATCTCCTCCATGCGATTCCAGAAGGGTTACAAAAGAAATGAACCCTCCTTTCTGTGCACTCTGAAATTTGAAGAGATAGAAGAAACATCAGGGCTGATCCCTAATATATTTAAGGGAATTTCGAGTGAGATCGAGGATGTCATGCCTGATGAACTGCCTTGAAAGTTACCACCGAGAAGAGCGGTTGATCATGAGATCGAACTAGTGCCTGGCATGAAACCCCCTGCCAGGGCCCCGTACCGTATGACACAGCCTGAGCTTGAAGAGCTCAGAAAACAGCTAAAGGAGATATTGGAATGTGGGATCATTAAGCCCGCTAAGTCGTCGTATGGAGCTCTAGTATTGTTTCAAAAGAAATCTAATGGATCACTGCAGATGTATTGCGACTATCTGGCCTTAAATAAAATCATGGTGAAGAATTCATATCACATTCCTCTAGTGGTGGATTGCTTCGACCGTTTAAGTCAGGCACAATACTTTTCTAAAATCGACCTGCGATTGGGGTAATGGCAAGTGAGAATCAACGAGGGAGATGAACAGAAAACAGTGGTTGTCACGAGATATAGGGCATATGACTTCCTAGTCATGCCATTCGGCCTGACGAATACTCCAGCAACATTTTGTACTCTGATGAACCAAGTGCTACACGGGTTTCTGGATGAATTAGTGGTAGTGAACTTGGATGACATTGTGGTGTATAGCGAGACCTTAGCAGAGCATACAGAGCATCCGCGAAAGGTCCTAACAAGGCTTCGAGAGCACGAACTCTATGCGAAGCCGTTGAACTACTCGTTTGCTCAAGAGATGATAAATTTCTTGGGCCATATTGTGAAAAGAGGAAGGATCAGCATGGATCCAAAGAAGATTTTGGCCATCAAGGATTGGCAACCTCCAAAAGATGTGCATGGTATAAGGTCATTACTTGGACTGGCAAATTACTATCGGAGATTTGTGAAGGGGTACTCTGAAATAGCCCGTCCCCTCACTGACTTGACGAAGAAGACGAAGACTTGGAATTGGTCCCCGCAATGCCAGGAGGTATTTGAGGAACTAAAGAGGGCTATGGTGTCGGAACCGATGTTGGTACTCCTCAGTCTATCAAAACCTTTCGAGGTGGAGAATAATACATCAAACTTTGCTTTGGGAGGGGTGTTGATCCAAGACAAGTACCCCATGGCGTTCAAAAGCAGGAACTTGAATGATGTAGAGAGGCACTAATCAGCACATGAGAAGGAGTTATTGGCCGTGATCCATTGCTTGAGGACATGGCGTCATTATCTCCTGGGATCTCCTTTTGTGGTAAAGATGGATAATACTGCGGTAAGCCATTTCATGTCTCAATCAAAGCTTACTAGCAAACAAGCACGTTGGCAGGAGCTACTATCGGAATTCAACTTCATGATTGAGTGTCGTGCTGGGTCCAACAATCATGTGGCGGATGCCCTAAGTCGGAGGGCAGATTTAGCAAAGCTGGGGTGGGTAGCTGCTCTTACCTCGAGCAAAGTTGCTATCTCAGTATTGGACCAGATACGAGATCTGTTACCAAAAGATGATGTTACACAATCTCTGATAAAATTGGTTGAGCAGGGTAAGACTCGATAATTTTGGGTGGAAGACGGTTTATTAAGGATAAAAGGGAACCGTATCTACATTCCTAAGGGTGGAAAACTGAGAAAATCCCTTATCTCGGAATGTCATGATACCTTGTGGGCAGGCCATCCAGGAGCGGAACGCATATGGGCCTTATTGAATAGGGCTTATTACTGGCCGCAGATGAGGGATAATGTTGAAACGTATGTCCGCACTTGCCTAGTGTGTCACCAGGAAAAGACGGACCATCAAAAGAAGGCGGGATTATTGGAACCATTGCCCGTTCCCACCAGACCTTGGGAAAGTGTATCCATGGATTACATATCAGGGTTGCCTAAAGTAGGGGACTTAGGCAACATCATTATCGTGGTGGATTGTTTCTCTAAGTACGCTACATTCATCGCACCTCCCACACATGTAACTACAGAAGGGATAACTCATCTCTTCTTCAAGCACATAGTGAAATACTGGGGACTGCCGAAAGATATTGTTAGTGATCGGGATTCTCGGTTTACTGGACATTTTGGACCGAGCTCTTCAAACTCTTTGGGTCCAAACTGAATATGAGCTCAAGCAATCACCCACAATTTGATGGCCAAATTGAGCAATTATATGTTGGAGGAGTATCTTTAACACTTTGCTCGAGGTACTCAGAAGGATTAGGTGAAGCTCCTGGATATTGCTCAGCTGTGCTTCAACGCTCAGAAAATCTTTTCCACAAACAAGAGCGCTTTTGAGATTGTTACCGGGCAACAACAGCTACTCCCTCAAACCATTGACTCCCCGCAAGGTGTAAAATCTCCTCTCGTACGGAGTTTTTCTCAGGAATGGAAACAGAATGTGGAAATTACTCGAAGTTACCTGGAGAAGGCTGAGTAACGAATGAAAAATACGCTGATATGAATCGGCGCTTCTTGGAATTCCAAGCAAGAGATAAGGTTATGGTCAAGGTCCCTGATCCAAAGACACTCTAAATCATCAAGGGGGAGGGATCCTCGCTTGGCAAAAATACATCGGACCCATAACTGTTATCAAACGTATTGGGAAGGTGGCCTACAAATTGGAGCTACCCCCTTGGTGGAAGATGCATAATGTTTTACATGTTAGTCAGCTCAAACCCTATTCTGTAGACATAGATGACGAATCCCAGAACCAACCGAGTCATCCACAATTGGAGCTAAAGAAGACAGAGAAGCGTGCCGCAGAAACTATAACTCCCCAACTTTTCGACCGTACAGGTATGACGTATGTGCTTACAATTTTGCGTAATTTAATTGTTTATTTATTTTAATTTTCGTCATTTATTTCATTACTTGTCATACTTTGATTTTTTTATTTGAATTTTCTAACGTATTGCTTTGACTATGAACGTGCCTTGTTCGATTCTGATTTGATTTTGTTTTCCGTGAAAACTTGGTATGAGTGAATTATGTGTTTTATGATCATGTTTATATGCTCGTTTCATGATTTTGTTCTCGTTTGTTTGAGTTTTGGGTTCGTTTGTGTGATCGGAACCAAAAAAGGGCTAAAGAGCATTTAGTGCGACTTGGGTTCTGGGAGGCGTAACTTGAGCTCGGGAACTCGAATTCGAGTTCTGTCACCTCCGTTGACTTTGTATCGACGATTCTGAGTCAATGGGATTAGCTTCATATTTTAAGTTATGTATATCTCTTTGTGGGATTTGAGCTCATCTCACCACCATCTTCCACCATTTCTTGAAGGTAAGTCCATAATTGTTATGTATATCTCCTTGTCGTCATTTTAAGTTAGGATATGTATGATCTCACCAAGTTTTGGGCATGGTATGATGAATAGTAAGAGTTGCATGAACTTTGGAGATTCTACCTTGTTTCCTTGGATTTTCTTGGAGTTTCTTGAGTGATAAATGATCTTATGGACTTAGAATACTTGGTGGTTGAGAATTGAATGCGTTGGAGGTCTTTGGGAGAATATGAACTTGTTCCTACTTCTTGCATGTGTTTCATGTTGTGGCTTGATTCCAACTTGTTCTTGGCATGTGTTGCATGAGTTTTATTGTGGGAACTTACCTTAGAGTGTTGGCTTGGTGTTAAACTTTGGTTTTGGGTGATTAGTTGTTGTGTAAACCCCTTTTTCCTCGTTGAGTTCTGCTACCGAGCAGGGACATCCCCGTGTCGTCTTTTGAGACACAGCGTATCCCTCTTGCCTTCCGTGTTTGTACCCAAACACGGGGGTGTCATGAAAATGCCTTGGCATGAGACACCCCCATGTCCCATGGTCCTTTTCGCACCTGTACTCGGACACGGGCGTGTCACCTTTTTGCCAAAGAGGGTGACACGTCTACTTTCTTGAGTGTTTGTTTTACTCTTCGTTTATTCTTTCCTTGTTATTCCCTTGTTTTGTTTATGACCTTTATGTACCATTTACATGCTAATATTTGAGTTATAATTGTTTTATGAAATCCATAACTTGAATTGCTATGACCTATGAAAGTTATGAATGAGTTACTTAGTTATGTGACTTCATGACATCAATTTACTTCTTACGCATCTCATATCATATACATAGCATCACCGTGCGTCATGTATGGTCATATTAAGTCTCACACTACCTCTTTTGTACAAATTTAGGTTCGGTCGAAGATGAGGGCGACCTTTGAGACTCTTGTGCCACCTTTTTTGCTTTTATAAGGTGGGTTTCTCTTCTAATAGCTATGATGACCCGATATATCCCTTACGTAAAAGTTTTGAGCCAAAGTATTATATATTTATATACATATATATATATATATATCAAGTCTCTTTAGATAAAGCCCTTCTTTTATGTATCCCTACCTTATGATTTTGGCGAGACATGAATGAAATCACGGGCCCAGAAACTTAGTGCATGTGGCTATCCAGGGAGGCAAGGGCCGACAGTGATCCCTTGCATTAGTTCCAACCAAACTATGGTGATACGGGGCCCTCGCTAGGAGATTAGCAGGGAATGGGAGCTAAGGCCTTTGGGGATTCATGTACCCCACTGGCCGTAATGATTGGGAGGCTGGGCCTTGCAAACCCATCCACCACCAGGAGGAAAAAGGTGTATATGTATGATTATGAAAGAATTGCATGAATGAGCACAAAAGATTATGTGTGTGATAACCTAATAATTAATGCTCATGATTACACAAGGTGTAGGTTGGAGATTATGCACGCCCACCCGCCGGGCCATGAATACCCTAATGAATGAATATGATAGTTATAATCCCGTTGATGTCTTCTTTGTTTTGCCGATTGGGAAATTGTTATCAAACTTCACAAGGGATTATAACTTGCGTGTATATGTTTACATTCCATGATATTATATACTATGCCCTGTTTTATACCCACCAGTCTCCTTTAGACTGAACCCGTGTTGTTTTCAGTTTGTGTTGTACAGGTTTTTGGGGAGTGCTAGGTGGGAATACGAGTATGTTGAGTCTTGCATTTGGGTCTAGCACTTTCTTTCAGTTTCACATACATTCATATTATTATTTTTTGTATTTTGATTATGATGTTGGGCGTATTTGATTATGATAGGCCGTGTGGGCCGTTGACACTTGTTAGCACTTGTATATACTTTGATTTTGGAGCTTGATGGCTCATTGTATATATATACAATAGATTGCTTCTGCTCTTATGCCTTTGCTCTGATTTATTTATTTCTCGTTCTTGGGTGGTTTAAGGGTTAGCTCCCGTCTAGCATAGCGTGTGTGTTGTGTCCCCGTTTACCGTGATTTAACATGTGTATGGACTTTCTATTTCATATGCGGGTCAGTCTCGGTGCAGGGGATGTGGTGCCTTGCGCTCGGGCGCTACAGAAGCTATCCTTGACCACCGGGTTAGACGCACAACGAACAAGACGTATGATGAATACCTGGTGAAGTGGATAGGATGTAGCAAAGAGGAGAACACTTGGGAGCGGGTGACGAACCTCAAGGCGTTTAATCAGTTGATCGAAGCTTACCATACCTCAATGACGCCGAGGACGTCGCCATCTCAGGTGGGGGAGGATGTGAAAGGTCGCCCGCGCTCTAGGGCCCCTTGACCCGCAACTCAACGTGCCCGCCGGACCACCCCGCAAGCAAGACCGCACCAATGACAAGACAAGCTGCTATTGAGTCTTAGGTGCTAGGGTCTTTGTACATGTAAATAGTTAGTTAGTCGGTAGTGGGCAGGTTGCCGTCCTTTTGTCCCCGTTTATCGCCCGGTACAACCCTCTGTAATAGTTAGTGAGGTCACAACAGAATGTTTTTTTTTAAAAGTATTATAGGGGAGAGCAATGATTCGAAGCATAGTTAAGCAGCGTTCTATTGTAATCTCGGGCATTCTCCTTGGTCCTTTGTGGACACCCGCATCAGTGTACTATATTCTTGGTGAATATAATGAAAGTGAATTTCCCTTCAATATTGTTGTCCCTCTAAAGCGTTCCATTGGGGTGGGCATGAGTGAGATGTAAAACGTACGTATATAGTTGGTTAGGTGGACGTAGCAAGCAAGAAGCCTGCTACTAGCCACATGGTACACTTTTTCTAGCAACCTACTCGGTGCCCCGTGAGACCACATGAGGAGAGCCGGACACGGTGTCCGACACGACACAACACGATAAAATAATATTTTTAGAAGTATCTGTGCATCATACCTTCAACATTAATTCTTAAATTGTTGGAAAAAGGTCAATAACTAAAGACATATTAAATGGTTGGAGAAAGCGCAATTATGAAAGACGTAATCAAATATCACATTTACACGGAGCTAACAACCCCTAACCCCCTGTGTTATTCGAAATGGTCGCACAAAACCCCGACAAAAAAAACTACTTCAAAAAACCCTGTGAATTTTAAACCACACACACCGCCCCCTAATTCCCTTTGGTCAACGAAATAACGTGAAAACCCAATATTACCCTTATGATACATGTCTGAAATGTATTAACTTCTCTTTCAAATCTAACTTTAGTTTCCTCAGAACTTTGTTGGAGGGAAAATTGCTCTGCCGAGAAACCCTCACCCAAATCCCCTAAAATTCATAGCACTTTGAAGAAAAAAGACTTCAGATCTACGAAATTTTTGCTTCAAATCGTTGAATGTACAAGCGTTGCACCTTTTTGGCTGTGTCCCTTCTCATTTTCGGATGTTATCAGTGAAAGAGTGAGGTATGTTTCAGTAGTTTAAGGACTTGGTTGCCGTTCTCAGATTCTTCATTGAAGCTAAAAGTATGTCATTTATAGTGGAATTCGTGGTGCACAAAAGTGATTCCTGACATTACATTTTCGTTTTTCTGAAAGTAGGGTTTTTGACATTTCTTTGTGAAATATGCTACTTGTTCCTGCGGGTGTTATGAACCCCTTAATTTAAAGCCTTTTGGAAAAATGAATGGCAGAAAATCTCTGAGTTGTTCGAATTTCTAAAACTAGGGTTTTGATTCTTTTCTGTTTTTCTTTTTTTTTTTTTTTTGGTTTTTTTCTGGGCAGAATGAAGCTACATGTTGTAAACTTGTGGATTGGTGGTGATTTGTTGGAGTTAGCAAATGGTGGCACCAGATATGTGGGGGGAGCGAGATTTCGAAGTCCCAAAGTGAGTCTGGATTTTTTTTCTGAGAGCAAATTAATGGACTTCTATCGCTTATGTGGTGGTAGAGGGATGTCTATAGAATTTTATTACCTTGAGCCTGGCTTTGACATGACTTATGGGATGCGGCCACTAGACAATCCGTGGGCCTTCGTTCAAATGCAAGAGGATTGCTGTGATCAAAATGAGGTGACAGTGTATGCTGTAAAAGGGCCACCACCTCTGTGTGCTCTTGATGTTGGTGGGAATGACATTACACATCAAGCTGTAGCTGCAAACCAAGGAGTGCCAATACTCATGCTTGGAGCTGAAGAGGTTCAAAATCAAGAGGTTCAATTTGAAGAGGTTCAAAATCAAGAGGTTCAATTTGAAGAGATTCAAAATGGAGAGGTTCAAGTTGAAGAGATTCAAGTTGAAGAGGTTCAAGTTGAAGAAAATATAATGCAAGAAGAAGGAGTAACTCAAGAGGGTGAAATACCTGGAGCAGAAGATATTCATCCCACAGAACCCTGTTCATCAAGGCCTCATGCTACTCAGATCCGGAGGTTGAGGATCCCATTGTTGATTTGTCATGTCACTTTGACAATGAAAACCAACACACTAACTGTGGTATGTAATCCAGTTTTATATGTACATTTTTTAGGTACTTTATGTTGTTTCTTTATCAACCATGTAATGTTTATTTTATTTTTGATTGTGTAGAACATATTGGGAATAAGACAGCTGATGTTGAGATGGGCGCTGAATATGGTGAAGAACCTGAGCTTGGAGATGATTATGAATTGGGCAATGCATCTGGGAATGAAGCTGATGATGAGAATATGTCTGATGCTGATGCTGAAGATGCTGATGGTACTGTGCCCTTAGATGACCCTGAATTGGAGCCTTGCATAGAAATGGCCGAAGAATTTAGACAGACTTTGGAGGCTCAGAGAAAGGGCAAACAAATAAGAGATAATTTAGGAGGTTAGTAACTTTAACATGTTCAGTAATTGACACAGAATGAATCAGTTAACTTATGGAATCTGTTTTACTTTATCCTTATGTCCAGGTGATCCAGAAGAGTCTCCTGGAGACAGTGATGATGATCTATGGGATGAGTCTGACTCTGTTGCATCAGAGGATGAAAGCTTGGACTCTGAGCCTTCTGATTGTTACAGCGACATCGAAGGCTCACAGGAGGATGATATCTTCGTACACAGGGATGTCAGTAAACTTGCCAAAAAGAAGAAACTGGCTGAGATGAGGAAGAAGCAAAGGCTTGCTAAGAAGTTGAGAGCAGAGGTGAATGTGGAAGAGGCTACGGGCCAAGCAAATGAAGGAGGTAACTGGTACACTGATGTTGAAGAAGATGATAACTTTGACCAACCTCCACTCTCAGATACTGAAGCAAAAAGAGTGCCCATGTTTAAGGATGGGGATAACATTGAAGATTTGAAACTTCATGTTGGACTTTGCTTTGCAAGCTTTGACAAATATAAAGATGTACTATCAGATTGGAGTATTCGCAAGGGGTTTGTTTTGGACTATATCAAATGTGAAAGAACTAGAGTTACTGCCAAGTGTAAAGGTCAGGGTTGCCCGTGGAGGATTCATGCTTCTTTAAAGCAGAATTCTCCACTTTTTGAAATAAAGACATTGAAGGGACAACATACGTGTGCAAGAGGGTTGAAAAATTTCAGAGCAGGTGTTGCATACATTGCAAGAAGGATGCAACAAACCATCAAGGATCATCCAGATGTCAGAATTAGTATACTGCAAAACATTGTACAGAGAGTGGTTGGAGTTGAAATTACTCACTCAGTTGCACAGAGAGCAAAGAAAATGGCCATGGATAAACTCAGAGGGGAAAATGAGGCAGAGTTTGGTCTCTTTTGGGATTATTGTGAAACAGTGAGGGCAAGGAACCCTAGGAGCACTGTTTTTGTTAAAGCAATAGAAGATTCAAGCCCACCAAGGTTTGACAGGATGTACTACAGCTTGGCAGCAATGAAATAGGGGTTCTTGGATGGCTGTAGACCATTAATAAGTCTTGATGGTTGCTTTATCAAAACAGTTCATGGAGGGCAGTTATTGAGTGCTATTGGTAAGGATGGAAATGATAACCTATTTCCAGTTGCTTTGGCTTATATAAGATCTGAAAACAACAATACTTGGAAATGGTTTATTGAGATCTTGTTAGCCGATTTGGGTGGGCAAGAAGGTGGCAAATGGACCTTCATAAGTGACAGACAAAAGGGATTATTGGATGCTTTGGAGGAGCTTGCACCAGAATGTGAGCAGAGGTATTTGCCTGAGTTTATTTATGTCAATAATACTCCCATGACATTTATTATCGAAAGCTATCATGTCTTAATTATTGGTGTTTGGCAGGTACTGTTTGAGACACTTGTATCAAAATTTCAGTGTCCGATGGAAAAGTCAGAACTTGAAAAGCTTATTCTGGAATGCTGTTGCTGCCTCCAATAAGGAGGAATGGAGAGATATAATGCAGCAAATCAAAGCATTGGATTCAAGTCAGGAAGATGTTGGACTTACTGCTTATGATTGGCTGATGGACCTTCATCCCTCTTGCTGGTCCAGAGCATTTTTCAGAGCTACATGTAAGTCTGATGTTCTTGTGAACAATATTTGTGAATCCTGGAACAATCTTATCGTACCTACAAGAGAGAAGGCTGTAGTAGGTATGTTTGAATGGATAAGAATTAGAATTATGAACAGATTTGGAGTCAAAAGGTTGGGGATGGGGACATATGAAGGAATTATCTGTCCAAACTTGAGGAAAAAATTGAACAAAAATTGTAATTTTGCTAATAATTGCATTCCTCAATGGGCTGGTGGGTGTGAGTTTGAAGTACAGATGCATGAGGATCAATATATTGTCAAATTGGACGAACGTACCTGCACTTGTGGTTCTTTCCAACTGAATGGCTACCCGTGTTGTCATGCTTATCCCTGCATAACATATAAAAGGGAGGAAATTGAGGACTATATAGATGACTGTTATAAGAAGCCTGCATATGAAGAGGCTTACAAGCATGTGGTGCATGGTGTTGGAGGGAGAAATCATTACATTGAAACTGCTGAAGAACCACTGAAAGGTCCAGAGTACAAACCAAAAATGGGACGGCCTAGAAAGGCAAGAAGAAAGAGTGCAAATGAGGGTGTTAGTAGCAGTAGGGTAGGTCTTACACACACATGCAGTAGGTGTTTTATCTTGGGCCATAATGTGAAGACCTGCAACAACCCTCCTCACCCGAATTCCAGATTCTATATGGTACACACATATATTCCTATCTAATTCAACAAATATGGAATAAATTCATGGAATTAATGTTTTCAATTGTTTCACAGGTTGGTCTTACCAGTTTGGACACTGCCACTAGGAGACCTACTGTATTTTTCCTAACTTTTAAAACATCATGATTATAACAATTGAGTAGTAACTGTCAAATTGGATTAATATTTCAAATTTCGTAGGTTCGAAGTCAAAGAGGGAGGAGAAGAACTGCTTTTGGGCCACAAAATCAAGCTGGACCTTCAAATACAAGTGCAGGGACAAACATAGTTATTTAAGCTATTCAAGTCAGTTATTTATAGTAAATTATCAATTATTTCAACTAATACCTGTATTTATATAGTTCCAGAGCACGAGAGGGAGGAGACGAGTGTTTAACGCTAGACAACAAATGGACCGAGCCATCAGAGCTAGAGCTGATGCAAGGGCAAGAGTTGTTGCTGCAAACTCCAACAGATCACCTTCTCAAAATCCTCCGGTTGCTGCACAGTCACAGTTCCAGGCCGCATCAGATCACCCTCAAGAAAGTACTCCAATTTCTGCTTCCCAAGTACCAAGATCCACATTGACAATAAGACCACCACCCCGTGCTTTCCAATGTACATCATCAGTTGTCGACACAAATCCTACGGTTGCATCTGCACAAGCTGGAAGTTCAACTCCAACTACTCATGTAGCTACTGAGGCAACTGGAACTTCAACTCCAAGTGCTGCAAATGCTGCTCCAAGTACCGAAAAACAACCTCGCAGGGTCTGGAACAAAAGGACAACTGAAGAAGAGGCCTTCCGTAATGTACGAGGGAGAGCACAAGCAAGAAGACAGCAGGCTCCATGGAAGCCATGAATGAGCACTTCACAATTTGCACAGCCTCAGATCTAGATCTCAATGAAGCATGGAATCACTTTTTGTAGGATAAACAATGTTTATTTATTTTGTTTTTGCTGGGATGTTAAATTGTGGACCACTTTTGTTATGGTGGGTGTGTGTATCCCCACTTTGGCAGTAGGCCATAGTTAATAGGCAATTGGCTTTGTGTTGTTGAATACAGACATAAATGCACCTCCTTTTGAGAATGCCATTGCTGTAACTTTAATATATGTTTGGCTACTATCTCAGATTCCATTTCAAATAGAGTACATAATTCAATGAGCCTTACAGTGCACTACGAATATTGTCTGACAGGGTTTTCCTTGAATAATTTCCAAAAACAGGGTTTATTTTGCATAATAAAAGCAACACGGGGTATCCGGTAACCAATTCAAAGAAACTTCATTCAACATGCAAAATCTCTTCAATTCATCTCATACATTGAATAATACAGCAGTTTTAAACCCAGAAATGAGGAGGACCATGAACACAACGAACAAATTTACAGATTACTACATCATTTCATAAGGACAACCACCAACAACAACAAGAAACCCATACATATAACTAAGAGATTCACATTTTGCCTCTCTTCCTTCCTATTTGAACAAGCCCCAATTTCAGAAACCTTAGAAGCATTGGGTCCTTCACACTCATCCCCACAATCTTCAAATCCTTTTACATTGCTTCCTTCTTCAGCAACGCACTCCCATCGAGCTTGAATCGGACATACCCAACGGAAAAAACCACAACTTGAGGAGTTACATGAGTAATACAACAGCCCCTTGGAGGGTTTGTTCCATCCTTCAACAACCTTCAAAACAGCCTTCAACCCGCAATTACAGTTAGGATTCGGTGGGTATCGGACCTCCAGGTCGGATTTCAGCTTCTTCACTCTCTTCTCCGCGTAACCCTTCGAAGACGCCATTAAAGTGAAGGGCAAAAAATTTCAAACTTAGTTGCAGAGCTTCAAGACGGGCAACTAGCAACTAACTCAGACCTAAATTTTAAAGGAACAAAGTTAAGGGCAAAAAGGATATTTCACAAGCAAAAATATTCAGAAACGCGTGTTATACTTGCAGTCAAAGCGCGTGTAACACAATTTCTAGTTCCAGGGTTTTTCATGAATATAATGAAAAACATCGGGTTTTATGAAGTAGTTTATTTTTGTCGGGGTTTTTCATGATACATTCAAATTACATAGGGGAGTTGGACAACATTTACCCCATTTACACGTTACAAATTTGATATCTTCCACCTTTTTATTAAAAAAAATCACGTCTCTATTACTAATTTAATAACCCACAATTTTATTCGTAATGCGACCTGCTTAGATTTGTTGGACTATCCGACCTTTGTTTCGGATGTTCTTTTTGCTGATGCTTCTTACTTGTTAGCCTCAAAATTCCCACCTCTTGCACTTTTTATCAGTTGTTTTAATTTCTTTCTGCTCGTAATCAATAAGAAAAGAAAACCTCTACTATTGGGCTAGTTTAAAATAACTCTCTATCAGTTTAGAATATTTTTATTTTACTCCCCATAAAATAATACAACATAATAGGATATAAATACTGCATTAGAACGTTATAGTACTATATTTTGTGAAAAATATACAACATATTTTGGGAGGTATTTTAAGTACTACATTATGTGAAAATTATACGATATTTTGTCAAAATGGAGAGTTAAGTAAAAATATGATGTCCAATTGGGGATTTACCCCACATTTCCCGTCTCCTAATCATCTAAAATTAAAAATAAAAAATAACAATTTTCATATACCGGATATAAATTTAACACAAAATATATTAACAATAAGATTCTCTCATTCACTAAGAAACAGTTCCACTTCCACATCCTGCCCAAAGGATGGCAGAGTTGTTCTATGAAATGCATTTTCTGGCATTGTCAACCCAAGCCTAACACATCCAGCGATGGTATGGCTTAAATAAGCATCTCGGGAAAAGAACCCCATTACTATAAAGAACGAATAGTCTTAAGCGCCCTACATATAGAAGATAGATCCGTGCAAATCACATATCAGAAATCAAAGATCCTGAATTTCAAAACATCATACTAGATTCAAGAAATCAAAAGGCCTAATTCAAGTTCCCTATTCAGTCTAAGAGAGCATGTAAGTCTCCTGAAGTTAGGCAAATCCATACTGCGTCAAAACAAATCATAATCTGAAAACAATAAGAATAACTTCACGCAGATGCAGAAATAAAAGAACAGAACAAAAGGAAGGGGTTTAAATCTTTGATGCTTGCCTACGTATAAAAACAGAACAAAAGGAATGAGTATGAATGCCAAAGAATCTTACTCTTCAGCAAGTCTTGCATGTGTGACATGACCTCCCCTGACCTTGAAATGAAGAAAAAACACACCACAAGCATCAGAATATCACCGTGACATATTGTAAAAATTTCCTAGATTTGAAGACGAATTGACTTTGGGGAACAATGCAGGTAAGAAAAGCTTCTTTAGCAATATACAGTTGTGCTACAAGTACCACATGCATTGTCGTTTACGGACAAGGCAGACAAGGCAAAGGTTACAACTCATAGGTGATGTCCGGTTTTGTCACATAATAAAACTTGAGAGAGAGAGAAAGCATGAATAGCATTAAACAGCTTGCATTCTATGAGCTCGTTGACAAGCAACAATGTCATAAGTTAATTGCATTTTGTGACCTCTTTTTCGCAACAACAGAAGAATCAGTCACTTGTTTACATCACAGATACTAAATGGGAAAACTCTCATACCAAGAACTCAAGCCATTACAAATGCTATCTCTAATCAAAGGGATTTTTCATATTATATTACTTCATATTATATAAGTTCTGAACCAAAATATGGTTACTGTGTAAATGATTAATATCAAAGAAAATGAGAATATTCTTCATGTTACTAGAAAAGATATTATGAAACTGAATCGGAGAAAAAGGAAGGTGATTTAGAACACACAAGTGTACTTAGAGGTGTATGAAAAACAGTGATAAAGTGTTAATGATTAAAACAATAATTTATGTAGTTGTGTGGAAAGCTGTATAAAGAACGAAAGGTACGAGCAAACTAGCAAATAAATTCAAGAAAAGAAAAGAGATGCTCTGATTGATCTAATCATAATCAACCTTTTTAGCCAGCCCTACCGCTTTTTCTAAGCAAGTATCCTTATGTATTTCATCCGCTGCTTCAAACAACTCACATCTATCAACCTTAGGCAGCAATTATTTCTGCCAGAGTATGACGGTAAAGAAGAAGAAGACGTTTGTTGGGCTTGCATTACAGAGGTGCTCCCAGTGCCGCCAGAGCCAAGAAGAGTGAATTTCAATTCTTATTTGTTACATGAATTCTTTGGCATTTCACGTCCAATGAAAGAAAGGGAATAACTTAATAAGAAGTTTGCCAAATTTGCAATCATTAGATTATTCAAAGCCATGATGGAGGGAGACTTTGAGGGTTCCCCTCTACCTGCCGATGAACTAATACTGGAACAGAGGTGCAGCTTGTCATATGATGGGCTACTCACCTGAAGACAAACATATGCAGATGGCCGACAGTTGCAAGAAACAGCAGAGAGATATACCAATTGTTGGCAAATGATGCACACCGGATTCTTCAAAGACACAAGTGTACTAATCAACAACAGGCAAAATCTCACACAATGGTGTTTAGAATTCACTAAAGATTACAAAAAAGAACATCTTTTAAAAATTCACAAAAAATTGAAGAAATCATCTTAAAAAAGTAATCTTTTGTAATCACAAGGCCTTAAGTCAAATTCACATTAATGGATTAATTAAATTAAACAAAAGTGAAAATTGTTATGACTTGGGATTGGTGAAATCTGGGAAATCAAAACCAGTGAAAAAGGAGAAGTTCCCTGTTTGGCACATGTCCGACTTTATCCTTCTGTCTCTCTGAGTTTATTACAGAGGAGTGGCATTAGACATTCAATATATCTAACAAATACACAAGAAAATATTAATGTCCATAACTAGTTTGGCATTCTGTATTAAGAGTTATGTGTACAACCATTTTCATTGCTCCCAGGTTATCACTACCACACCATTTATACAAGTGTATATGGATATACCAATCAGAATGTAAAACAAGTGAAAAGGCTTACCATAACAAAACTAATAAAGCAATACCGGAAAGACATTTATAATGCAAAACTAATATAAATACATAAAAGAAAGATACCAAAAACAAATTAAAAGATTGAAGTTCTAGACGATGAAAAAAAAATTGGACGCAATTATTTGGAGCCACAAACTATTTGAAAATATAAATTAAGATTACATTGGAACTAAAAAGACCAAATTAAGATTACATTAGAACTAAAAAGAACAAGTGCTCACAGAGACCAAGGCAATGCGCACAGAGATGGGATGAACCAGAAGGGAGGATTAATAAGACTTGATGATTCTTCAATTTCGAATGGCACAGTTTGTCCATTTTGTATATCGTAAGAACCCATATCCTTTCCACCTCCTTCCTTGGTATCGGGGTATTCTTCATGACGATCGTCCGTGTAGTATATATGATTAGACTTAACTCCCGGGAATTGAGAGGCATGATCCAAGGATATCGAAGTGTTGTCGCCGACAAAAATGGCTCTATCTCCAATATCCTTAATCTGCTTGTAGCTCCCATTTATCAAATCCAATTCATAAACTTGAAAATCAGCCACCCAATAATTCCCATTTTCTTCCCAACCCGGGCCATATTCTTCTTCTCGAGCGATAACCAGTAAGGCCCAATATAGGGCCAATTGCTACTAACCAAACGAGAATCTATATTGGCTATCCGACGAGGCACAACGGGTTCATGAGATGAAACCTTGCAACTCCAAACTCCACCACGAAAATTAACCGCATAGAACTGATCCTGATAATACGTAAGATCGCTGAAGTGAGTCGGTTGTTCGACTCTAGTCCACTCTCTGTCACCTGGTCTCCAATAACCCAAGTATTTACGACCACTGTGTAAAATCATGAGTACGAAATTAGATGGCGATTCTGATGGGTCTGCCGACAACGCTGCACGTCTCGTGAACATGTAAGTTGGGTCATTTTCGTACTCAGCGTACTCTATAATGGATGTCTGAGGAGGAAGCTCGATCTGAGCTCTCGAAAGAGGATGCACCAAACTCATCTCCCCTTTTTCTCCCGACGATATTGTGAGGACCCATCCATAATTCAACCCTATGCATCTTTTATCAGACATCTCTGGGATGTACAAATTCTTACTTAATATATTTTGCTTTGAAAGGCTGAAAACTCTTCGGTGATGATCCTCTCCTTTCTTCTCCGGGAGCATCAGCCATGGAGTTTGGTGGCGGCATAGAGAACGCTTATTTCCGGTAAAAGCCTCATGCCATGATTTGGAGACGACCCCAAAAGCAACAAAATCTTCAATGAGTTTTACCTTCTCTAGGATTAGAGGAAGGAGATCACGGTGAAGCCCCTGCCACTCTGCCATCGCAATTCGCAAGCCGTCGAGATTCAATTTTCTCTTCTTGGCCTAGGTTTAGCCCTTATTTATAGTAGAAAATTTTTCTATATAAGATTTTGTTACATCATGCTGTAAGAATTATAAGTACAAACTGTGCACTTAAGAGTAGTACACTGGTAATTTTTTTTTTTTTTTTTAACACGTACAACAAAGTAGGATTGAAATTTAGTACCTTCACTTGAAAAATGAACCCATTAAATATTTGGATCAATTCCTATTGGCTAGTACACTAATAACTTGTTAAGAGTATTCTAAAAACAAAAAAAAAGTAAAACTGTTAGAACTAACCGTGCGCGTAAGAATCTATTTCCGGTAGGAGTTTACCAACTTTTTATTAAGTCAGAAAAATTATGAATCGATTTATTTGAACAAGAAAATAAAATAAATCTGTTTATTTAAAACATCTACTATTTAGTTATGATTTATGAATACCGTTAAATATCAATCTATCATTAATAAATTATCGTAAACTAAAAGGATGGAAAAAAAAAAAATCTCGAAGGCTAAAGTGGATGTTGTACCCGTTTTGGTATTCCGACGATCAAGTTAAACTATTGGGTCGAGAATGCTAAGTATTTGTGAGTGCAGCTGATGCGAGACTGATTGCTTACCTGAATAAAGGGCGATGGGGTATTTATTGTGAGGAACCTTGTGTGAGGGTATACGCAGCCGGAGGTGTGGGTGACCATCCTTGTAGATATGATATCAATTACACTACGAAGCATACCATCCGGACTATAGCCGATGCGATAATAGACATCGAGGCTTGGACTATTGAGCTTTTCCACTTTTTTAGTACAACAATCTCTTATGACGAAATTAGACACATGGCGTATTAATTGCTGGACCCATACTTAAATCTCGTGCTTTTAAGGTCAAAGAGGGTGTTTATTTTAATAAGATTGAAAACTTCGTTCTTGTTGATCACCGCTATCTAAGGGAACCACCTTCTGAGGTTAGTTGCGATTTTGTTTGTTAGCCATAATAATGTTAACCAAAAATAAAATTTTGTAATGTAGGAGCACGAGATAGAGAAGCAATTCCATCGTCACGGTTCCCAAAGTACTTCTAGATACATTGGATATTTTGCAAGTACAAGTTTACCCTCCTACTTGACGAGCCTACTGACAATGCGACAACTAACCTTTCACATTCTGAAGAAGAGTACGGGAGAGATTTGGACCATGATAAAAATAAAAATGACAATAAAGATGACGATGAAGAGGATGAAGAGAATAAATAGGAAGATGCTAATGGAGAAAACTGTGACGAAGATTAATATTCATACTTTCAATGCTTTATAACGAATAATGTTGTTGTATTGTTGGGAGCTTAAGAATTAAATAACTAAACCTCCATTAAATGCTAAAGAAACGCGCTCAGTGGGGAGGTCAAACCGAGTAACTACAAACTTAGGGGAGTGGTCAAAGCAATGCTTTTTCTTACTTGAATTGACATGAGAGGAGGAGAATTAGGAGGTGGACATACATGACCAATAATGGGTAAATTTGGAACTTTGGTACAGCCTTTTTTGTATACTTTTATCTAGGGGTGTCAATTCGGGTGGGTCGGGTGGGTTCGGATCGGGTTGAGGTAGGGGTATTACATGAAAATTCCCAACCCGAACCCGACCCGACCCGACCCGAATTTGAAACCGAAAATCTCAACCCGAACCCGTCCCGATCGGGTTCAGGTTGACCCGAACACTGTTCGGGTCACCCGATAACCCGGCCAACCCGAATAACCCGAACCCTACCCGAAACGATTTTCTTTTTCCTTTTTTTTTTTTTTTGATTTTTTTTAATTCTAATTTATGTTTAAAGTATTTTAAAACTTGATAACAATATATAAAAATATATAGTTTGTAAGGTTTGACATAATTGCAATTAATATAAGATAAAAAAAATTAATACATAAATATTATTAAGTTCTAATTCTAAGTGTAATTATAACTAAGTTCTATATCAACTCTATTTAAATTCCTATTTATATAAATTCAATCAATAAGGTAATTATGTAAAATAAAAAGTAGATACATAAACATTATTTAGATCGAATAATATATTTTCTACTAAACTAATCATAATGCAATTCAAATTTTTTAAGTCCAAATAAATACGTCTCTTTTTGTCCATAAACTCCGTTTAATTCTAATCATATTACAGTCATATATGTCTTTGTAATGAACAAAACTATACAATTTAGACAAATTATATAATATTGACATTATAAATCACATTTTTCTCAAATAATAATCACATGTCTATAGAAAAAAAAAATTTACTGGCCCCCTTTTTTAATAGTCTATTATATTATATTATAAAAATACGAGTTGATTTTTAGATTTTTTTTTTTAAATTTATTGGCCGCCAAAATATTTTTACAATAATGATTTCACTAATGTTTAGTTAAGTTAATTATGTAAACCAATATGTATTATAAATTATTATTGAAATTTTATAAGTATTTAATTATGGATAGGAATTTTGGATCCAAAATGGGTAAAATATGGGTAAAATAGATCCAAATGGGTAAAATGGATCTAAATGGATAAAATGGATCCAAATAGATAAAATAGATCCAAATGGGTAAAATAGATTCAAAATGGATAAAATATGGGTAAAATGGATCCAAAATGGGTAAAATAAATCCAAGAAGGTAAAATGGGTCTAAAATGGGTAAATTGGATCCAAATGTGTAAAATGAATCCAAATGGGTTAAATACATCCAAGTGGTAAAATGGATCCAAATGGGTAAAATATGGATAAAATGGGTAAAATGGATCCAAATGGATAAAATGAATCCAAAATTGGTAAAACAGATCCAAATTGGTAAAATAGAACCAAATGGGTAAATGGATCCAAAATGAGTAAATTGGATCCAAATGGGTAAAATTGATTCGAAATTGGTAAATGTGGGTAAAATATATCCAAGTGGGTAAAATGGATCTAAATGGATAAAATAAATCCAAAATGGGTAAAATGAGTTCAAGTGGGTAAAATGGATCCAAAATGGGTAAATTGGATCCAAATTGGTAAAATGGATCCAAGTGGGTAAATGAACCTAAATGCACAAAATAGATCCAAAATGGGTAAAATGGATCAAAAATGGGTAAAATAGATCCAAATTGGTAAAATTGATCTAAATGGGTAAATGAATCCAAAATGGGTATAATTGATCCAAGTGGGTAAAATGGATTCAAAATGGGTAAATATGGGTAAAATGGATCCAAGTGCATAAAATATATCTAAATGGATAAAATGAATCCAAAATGAGTAAAATGGATCCAAGTGGCTAAAATGGATCCAAATGTATAAAACGGATCCAAAATGGGTAAAATTGATCCAACTGGGTTAAATGGATCCAAATGGGTAAAATGAATTCAAGTGGGTAAAATTGATCCAAATGGGTAAAATAGATCCAAAATTGGTAAAATGGATCCAAATAAGAAAAATGGATCCAATTGAGTAAAATAGATTTAAGTGGGTAAAGTAGATCCAACTGGATAAAATAGATCCGAAATGGGTAAATTGGATCCAAATGGGTAAAATGGGTTCAAATGGGTAATATGGATCCAAGTGGGTAAAATGGATCCAAATGGGTAAAATAGATCCAAAATGGATAAAATGCATCCAAATGTGTAAAATGGATTTAAAATGAGTAAAATGGATCCAAAATGGGTAAAATGCATCCAAATGTGTAAAATGAATTTAAAATAATGTGGGTAAAATGGATTTAAATGGATCCAAAATGTGTAAAATGAGTTTAGGTGGGTAAAATGGATCCAAAATGGGTAAAATGGATACAAAATGGAAAAAATTGATACAAATTGGTAAAATGAATCCAAGTGAGAAAAATGGATCCAAAATAGGTAAATTGGATCCAAATGAGTAAAATGGATGAAAGTGGGTAAAATGAATTCAAAATATGTAAATTGGATCCTAATGTGTAAAACGGATCCAAGTGAGTTAAATATGGGTAAAATGGATCTAAGTTGGTAAAAATGGATCCATTTATGTAAAATGGATCCAAAATGGGTATAATTGATCCAAATGGGTAAAATTGATCCAACTGGGTTAAATTGATCCAAATGGGTAAAATGGATCCAACTGAATAAAATGGATATAAATGGGTAAAATGGATCTAAATGGATAAAATAGATCCAAAATGGGTAAATTGGATCCAAATGGGTAAAATGAGTTCAAATGGGTAAAATGGATCCAAATGAGTAAAATATATCTAAATGGGTAAAATGAGTTCAAATGGGTAAAACGGATCCAAATGAGTAAAATATATCTAAATGGGTAAAAATGATACAAATGGGTAAAATAGATTCAAGTGGGTAAAATGGACCCAAGTGGGTAAAATATGGGTAAAGTGGATCAAAAATGGGTAAAATGGATCCAAATGGGTAAAATGAATCCAAATGGATAAAATAGATCCAAAATAGGCAAAATAGGTCCAAAATGGGTGAAAAGGTCCCAAAACGAATCGAACGAGTCCAAAATAAGACAAATAGGTCAAAAAACGAGTTAAAAGAGTCCAAATTAGGTCGAAGAGGTAAAAAACGGACCTAAAACAAGTAGAACCAGTCCAAAATAGGTCGAACAGGTTGAAAAACGGGTGAGATGGGCTTCAAACTGTTCAAAAAGGTACAACTCTATTTAAATTCTTATTTATATAAATTTAATTAAAATTCTTAATTAAGATCTAATTCTAAAAGTGTAATTATAATTAAGTTTTATATCAACTCTATTTAAATTATTATTTATATAAATTTAATAAAATTCAATCAATAGGGTAATTATGTAAAATAAAAATTAGATACATAATAATTATTTAAATCGAATGATATATATTTTACTAAACTAATCATAATGCAATTCTAATTGTTTAAGTTTAAATAAATACATCTTTTTTTTTTTGTACGGGAACTCCGTTTAATTCTAATCATATTACAATCATGTATGTCTTTCTAATTAACAAAATTATATAATTTAGACAAATTATATAATATCAACCCGAAACCCACCCGAACCCGGCCTCTCTCCTTCGGATCAATTTCGGGACCAACCCGATTTCAACCCGACCCGAAAACCCCCAACCCGAACCTGATATTTTTCGGGTTGGGTCGGGTCGGGTTGAGAATTGACAGCCCTACTTTTATCCTATATTGTAAAAATGGGGTGTTTCTCTTTCTCAAAAATAAGAAACTTTTTTTTATTGTTTTTTCCTTCAATCCGCTTTCTCTAAAAGTTGAATAAAATCCATCCACTCATATGATGACACGTGGTATTATAACAGTCATTTTTTTTAATAAATGAACAGTAAATCCGGTTTTTAAGAAAACGGATTCAATAAAAAATACAGATTTTCAATGTTAGCATGATTTTGATAAAAGTTTGCGAGATTTTATAAATAAACAGTGATACCGTCATTGGTAACGATGATTTTAGTAAAGAAAAATCTTTAATTGGACACCGAAGTTTCTTTTTTTTTTGAAAAAATAATCCTCAATTTCTTCTCCCCTTTTTCTTTCTCTTATATTATCTCGATAGACACATCATTCATTTCAAATTTCTTCTCCTACCCAAATCAAACTCTATTTTCTTCTTATCTATACTTCCTTTTCTTTTTATTTATTAATTTTTTTTATTTTATTTATTAACATATTATCTCTAAACTCTCATTTTCTCTCAAATCAAGTTAACCTTTTTAATTACTTCCTTTTCTTTTTATTTATTAATTTATTATCTCTAAACTCTCATTTTCTCTCACATCACGTTAACCTTTTTATTAAATTCTTTTTTTTTTAAAGCAAAAGCACTATTCTCGCGGATTACAATCATAAATTTTTTTAATTACAATCTTATTTTTTTTTTTTGTTAAATCCATTTTTCAAATTAGCGGAATCACTATTCACTTAAAAGAACGGCACAGGCCATACCACGTGGCGCACATGAATATATTTTGGGAAAACATGGATTCCGCTATTTGAAAAAGCGGAATGTAATAAAATTAAAAAGAAATACTTATAATTTCACTTTTTCAAAAAACGAAAAACACCAAAATTAAAATATCCCAAAAAATACATTAAAAATACAATATCTCAAAAAAAAAAAAAAAAAAGCCACCAAAATTTAAAAATCACCCAATAATGACTAGCTAGCTATTGTCCCCATATTCAAAGGAAAGAAAATTGAAACAAAGGAAGCATAATTTCATAAAAATAAAAAACGGATTTTATAATGGTTTGCTACTTATTAAAGAGTAGGATCAAATTGACAAAATAGTGTCCTGTCAATTGAGCCATCTGATTTGTATTTTATACGAAATAGCCACTAACAATCAACCACATTCCGAGAGGGATCTTTAGGCACCAAATCCCATGTTTGGTTCTTAATTGATGCATCAAATTCTTCTTTCATTGCTTGGTTTAAATTGGGGTGTTGTTTTGCTTGCTTGTAGGTGGTTGGAGTGCTGAGTAATGGGTTATAAACAACAAATGATTGTGGGTTTTGTTGTTTAGTTTTGGAATGAGTAACCATGGGATGTCTATTTTGTGGATTTGTTAGAGTTGGAGGCGGGGCTGCTGTGGGGTTTTGTGTAGGTGAGTTTAGTGTGGACGTTTGTTTTGATCAGCGTTGATAGGTTATGAGTGGGGAGCCATTATTTTTTGTTTGGTTCATTGGTTGTATGGGTGATTATGGGTTTGGTGACTCTCTGGGTGATGAGGGTTGTT
Source organism: Lantana camara (assembly GCA_037501455.1). Classification (NCBI taxonomy): domain Eukaryota; kingdom Viridiplantae; phylum Streptophyta; class Magnoliopsida; order Lamiales; family Verbenaceae; genus Lantana; species Lantana camara. The sequence continues at coordinate 90,291,910 of CM074857.1, read as the reverse complement.
CTATAGTAATACTGTAAGAATATTTCTTGATGGACTTATATTAAGTGATGATTGTATTAATAAAACGGGCTAAATATACGATTAATTGGGACAAGATTGAACAGGCTCATTAATTGACCCACTTTCAATAAAAGGCCTGATTTAATAAGACGTGGTCCGACAGCTGGTGTAGGCCCACTCTAGAAAGCCTGTGATGGGAGGGCCTCTAGGGATTTATATATCGTGGCTAGGTCCCGTCTCCACTCCACGTTCTGATATTGCTTTCCTATAGGAAGACTTAGCCTTGAGTTGTCGATTCGGAGATTACAAGAGATCAAGAGAGATGGCGGAATGAGGTAATTCTAATTCTCTAATTATTAGGTGTTCCAAATTCATGGTATGATTCTGCCTCTTCAAATTTTTTCTTACAGTTGGTATCAGAGCCAAACATTCATGAATTTAGAACCCTAATACGTGAATATCAAATACGGATTTAAAATTCTTTTATCACATTAAGTCCATAACTTGATATACATGATTTTCCTTGATTTATTGTTGCTATGATTTTCGAAATTTAAATTTCACATATGTGAGCATGATTTATAATTGCTTCTATTCTCAGAATATAAATTGTGATATATATGCGTGAATGTTTTCGTATGCACATAGCATGCACATAATATGTCGTTTTACTATGATTTAGAATTTCTTGAACCTTGGTGCTTACTGCTTGGTCTTGAATGTTGAATTCCTGCAATAATTATGAGCTATGGTGGGACCCGTGTCGTAATTCATCATGCTGGGTTTTTTCTTTGTATATTAAATGGTGCAGAAAATTGAAATACACAAACTTATCTTCTGAGTTTGACTAATTGAAACCAACAACTTTTGCACTTGTATTTGAAGTATATTTCTGACAGCTGTGTCATTTTGTGAAATGATGCATATATTTGTGTAGATTAAATTATCTATATCTAGGACTCCGACTGCTACTCGAAGTCGTGTAGAATTATGAAATTGATTGTACCACATATGTTAACCACAAATCCACAATCGTTTAAACTTCTGTTATGAACCGTACAGTAGGTTGAATAAATAATTTGGGTGCAACACATTATATTTGTAACTCCCAAAAATATATTTCTTTCGTATTTTATTTTATGGGAGTGTCGCATATATATTGCGCGTATGTAATTTAGGCAATTTTATTTGTGTTCGGTCGTATGTTTATTATATAAATTTCAGTATATATACATAGTTACACCAAAGTGTTCTATTTATTGAAACTTGTAAAATCAGTAACACACATATCTCGAGTAAATGAATTGTTGTGCATTCTTACCTGCCCAAAGGGGGTGAGATATGTACGATGATTTCATTTGTTTGTGTAAAACGTATCGATAGGGTACAACAGTCAAGGAAGTTTGTTTCCCAAAGGAATCGGCTTTCGAAAATTGGGGTATACCTATACCGTTTTACACAGAGAGAACTAATATGTGTGACATGTTCTGCCCAAAGGATTTCATATGAATAAAGCTATATTTGTTGAGCTTATTCTAATTATTGCCTATTGATCTAATTTGTTGCATTCCTTTTATTTGTATCAGTTACGATAAACTTAAACAGTGGTATTGTTATGGTTGATGTTTTAAATGGTGGAAACTATAAGAAGTGGAAACGTGATATTGATTTTGCTTTGGGATTAGCTGACATAGATATGGCACTGCGTGAGGATAAGCATGTTCAACCTGCTGATGATGCCACTGGGGCTGCGAAAAGGGCTTTTGCCCAATGGGAGAGATCAAATCGCCTTTGTCTCCTAACTTTGAAGAAATCTATTGGAGAGCATCTGTAGCGCCCCGAAGGGCCACAATCCCGCACCGTCGTACCTCTCGAGTGGATAGGAGACCTAGCACCCAAAAGGCACGCCGGCGAATGAACAATACATTATAAGATCAGAGTACTAAACAAACTGTCTTTGTGTTAGAAAGGGTCCAAAACAAACTGTCTTTGTGGAAGGCGAATAATCTCAACATGGCGGGGAGGCTAACTTTGATCCAGTCGGTTACAGCCTCTATACCAATCTATCATATGCATTCGGCCTGGTTTCCGTCAAAAGTTTGTGAGAAATTGGATCAGTTGAATCGTAATTTCCTCTGGTCTACGGATACAACTCGAAGAAAGACACACTTAGTGGGATGGAGCAAAGCCTTGCGTCAGAAAGAGGAAGGGGGTCTTGGTTTAAGGGAGGCTCGAAAAAATAACACCTCGATGATGGCAAAATCGGGGTGGCGTATCCTTAAGGAAACTGATAGCTTGTGGGAACGAATCTTTAGGGCCTAGTATTTGGGAGATGATTGTATTCTTGATCATGAACCAAGGGACACATCTTCAAGCACTTGGAAAGGGATTTGCCGAAGTTTGAAGGAAGTTCAGAACAATATCGGCCAGAGAATTGGCAATGGTAAAGATGTGCGGTTGTGGGATGATAAGGGGTTGGCAGTGGGCTGCTTGAAAGACACGGTTCCGGGACCGATTAATGATGAGGAGAGGGACTTTATGGTCAGTGATATCTTGGGGAATAATGGTGCCTGGAATGTTGATAAATTGCAGACCACCATCCCGGCGAACATTCTGGTAGCTATTATTGGGACGCCGATTCCTTTAGACGCGAGTACAGTTGATACTCGAATTTGGAGAGGACACAAGACAGGCAAATTCAGCTGCAAATCGGCTTATGAAAGTCTGGTTACTACGAGTGGAAATGCTGATACTTCGTGGAAACTTATTTGGGGTAGTCGCATCCCTAGTAAGATTAAATGCTTTGGCAAATTAATCACAGGAGTCTTATGTGTAATGCTTTGAGGAAAGATAGACATATGACGGATGACGCGACTTGCGGGAAGTGTGGATTTCATTGGGAAGACACGAATCATCTCTTGCGATCTTGTCCAGCTGCAAGGGTGGTTTGGAAGCATATTGTTGCTCCGCAGGAGTGGGCAAATTTTCAGGCATTGGAAGAGGAAGGCTGGGTTGGTAAGGCCTGGAAACGTCATTTCAGTAACAAACTTGCTCCTGATTGTGATTGGAAGTTCTTGTTTTTAGCCGGAATCTGGGAGATTTGGAAAGCAAGGAATCGGTGGTGCTATGAGAACAAGCGACAACCTCTTAATATGACTCTGCACAACATTAAAGAGCTGGCGTTGGGCATTAAGAGTCTCCAGAAACCGGCTAAAGATCTGAAACCCGTTAATTTACAGAGGTCTTGGGAACGGCCCAAACCGGGATGGTACAAGTTAAACACAGACGGGAGTGTGTTCTTGCACAATAAGGCAGCAGCAGCTGGGGGTGTTATACGTGATGATAAGGGCCAGTGGGTTCTTGGCTTCGCGATGAAGCTTGGGGAAGCCGAGATAGAAACGGCTGAACTGATGGGCTTGAGAGAAGGCTTACAACTGGCTTGGGAGAGAAGGTTTAGCTCAATCGAGGTGGAATGTGATTGAGCTTCGGTGGTTAATCTCGTGCAAGGAGAAAACGTCAAGGATCATCCGCTGTGGGAAATCGTGTTGGATTGTCGCAGGCTTATAAGAAAGCCTTGGACCTGTGTACTACGGCATATCAGTTGGACGTGCAATGGACTTGCTGATGCTGCTGCTAAGTTTGGACAGGATATGGTGGTTGACAAACAGGTGTGGGACGTCCCTCCTGAAGGCCTTCTTTGTGAGGTGTTTGATGCTACAAACATTAGATAGTTCTGCTAGTCTCTTTGTACACCCAAAAAATAAAAATATAAAAAAATTAAGGATTCAATCTTCTATTTCTGATGGGATTTTATTTAAAAGGAAGAAAAAATATTTGAATATAGAATTTTATTACATCATGACACTATGGTAAGAAATATTTTCGACTAACTATGGTAAGAATTAAAGTACCAAATTGCGTGGGTAAGAGTCTAGTACACCTTGTAAGAGTATTCTCAATGGGACTTTAAGAATATATTTCTAGTTGGACTTCATCTATACTATATATATATATATATATAGAGAGAGAGAGAGAGAGAGAGAGAGAGAGAGAGAGAGAGAGAGAGAGAGAGAGAGGGAGGAGCTTTTTCTCTCATATATAACTGTTTTCTTAGGTTTGGATACCATTTTTTTTTGTTTGCTAATACCCTCAACATTAATTCTTAAATTGTTGGAAAAAGGTCAATATAACTGAAGACATATTAAATGGTTGGAGAAACCGCAATAATGAAAGACATAAACAAATATCACATTTTCACGTTACAAATTTGATATCTTCCACTTTTTTTATTAAAAAAATTCAGGTCTCTATTACTAATTTAGTAACCCACAAGTTTGTTCGTAATGCGGCTTCGACCTACTTAGATTCGTCGGACTATCCGACCTTTGTTACGGATGTTTTTTTTGCTGATGCTTCTTACTTGTTAGCCTCAAAATTCCCACCTCTTGCACTTTTTTATTTAAAAAAAAAAAATTGTTTTAATTTCTTTCTGCTCGTAATCAATAAGAAAAGAAATCTCTACTAATCATCTAAAATCAAAAATAGAAAATAATAATTTTCATATACCGGATATAAATTTAACACAAAATATATTAACAATAAGATTCTCTCATTCACTAAGAAACAGTTCCACATCCTGCCCAGATGGCAGAGTTATTCTGTGAAATGCATTTTCTCACACTGTCAACCCAAACCTAACACATTCAGGCTTCAGCGATGGTACAGCTTAAATATGCATCTCAGGAAAAGAACCCCATTACTATAAAGAATGGAATAGTCTTAAGCATCCAACATATAGAAGATAGATCCATGCAAATCACATATCAGAAATTAAACATCCTGAATTTCAAAAAATCATACTAGATTCAAGGCATCAAAAGGCCTAATTCGAGTTCCCTATTCAGTCTAAGAGAGCATGTACGTCTCCTGAAGTTAGGCAAATCCATACTGCGTCAAAACAAATCATAATCTGAAAACAATAAGAATAACTTCACGCAGATGCAGACATAAAAGAATAGAACAAAAGGAAGGGGTTTAAATCTTTGATGCTTGCCTACGTATAAAAACAGAACAAAAGGAATGAGTATGAATGCCAAAGAATCTTACATGACTTCAGAATCCACTCTTCAGCAAGTCGTGCATGAAGAAAAAACAGGCACCACAAGCATCAGAATATCACTGTGACATATTGTAAAAGTTTCCTAGGTTTGAAGACGAATTGACCTTGGGGAACAATGCAGGTAAGAAAAGCTTCTTTAGCAATATACAGTTGTGCTACAAGTACCACATGCATTGTCGTTTACGGACAAGGCAGACAAGGCAAAGGTTACAACTCATAGGTGATGTCTGGTTTTGTCACATAATAAAACTTGAGAGAGAGAGAAAGCATGAATAGCATTAAACAGCTTGCATTCTATGAGCTCGTTGACAAGCAACAATGTCATAAGTTAATTGCATTTTGTGAGCTCTTTTTGGCAACAACAGAAGAATCAATTACTTGTCTACATCACAGATACGTACTAAATGGGAAAACTCTCATACCAAGAACTCAAGCCATTACAAATGCTATCTCTAATCACAGGGATTTTTCATATTATATTACTTCATATTATATAAGTTCTGAACCAAAATATGGTTACTGTGTAAATGATTAATATCAAAGAAAATGAGAATATTCTTCATGTTACTAGAAAAGATATTATGAAACTGAATCGGAGATAAAGGAAGGTGATTTAGAACACACAAGTGTACTTAGAGGTGTATGAAAAACAGTGATGAAGTGTTAATGATTAAAACAATAATTTATGCAGTTGTGTGGAAAGCAGTATAAAGAACGAAAGGTACGAGCAAACTAGCAAGTAAATTCAAGAAAAGAAAAGAGATGCTCCGATTGATCTAATAATAATCAACCTTTTTAGCCAGCCCTACCACTTTTTCTAAGCAAGTATCCTTATGTATTTCATCTGCTGCTTCAAACAACTCACATCTATCAACCTTAGGCAGCAATTATTTCTGCCAGAGTATGACGGTAAAGAAGAAGATGACGTTTGTTGGGCTTGGATTACAGAGGTGCTCCTAGTGCTGCCAGAGCCGAGAAGAGTGAATTTCAATTCTTATTTTTTACATGAATTCTTTGGCATTTCACGTTCAATGAAAGAAAGGAATAACTTAATAAGAAGTTAGCCAAATTTGCAATCATTAGAATATTCAAAGCCATGATGAAGGGAGACTTTGCGGGTTCCCCTCTACCTGCCGATGAACTAGTACTGGAACAGAGGTGCAGCTTGTCATATGGGCTACTTACCTCAAGACAAACATATGCAGATGGCCGACCGTTGCAAGAAACAACAGACAGATATACCAATTGTTGGCAAATGATGCACACCGGATTCTTCAAAGACATAAGTGTACTAATCAACAACAGGCAAAATCTCACTCAATGGTGTTTAGAATTCACTAAAGATTACAAAAAAGAACATCTTTTAAAAATTCACAAAAGATTGAAGAAATCATCTTAAAAAAGTAATCTTTTGTAATCACAAGGCCTTAAGTCAAATTCACATTAATGGATTAATTATATTAAACAAAAGTGAAAATTGTTATGACTTGTGATTGGTGTAATCTGGGAAATCAAAACCAGTGAAAAAGGAGAAGTTCCCTGTTTGGCACATGTCCGACTTTATCCTTCTCTCTCTCTCTGAGTTTATTACAGAGGAGTGGCATTAGACATTCAATATGTCTAACAAATACACAAGAAAATATTAATGTCCATAACTAGTTTGGCATTCTGTATTAAGAGTTATGTGTACAACCATTTTCATTGCTCCCAAGTTATCACTACCACACACCATTTATACAAGTGTACATGGATATACCAATCAGAATGTAAAACAAGTGAAAAGGCTTACCATAACAAAACTAATAAAGCAATACCGAAAAGACATTTATAGTCTCCCATTTATAATGCAAAACTAATATAAATACATAAAAGAAAGTTACCAATACAAATTAAAAGATTGAAGTTCTAGACGATGAAAAAAAATTTGGATGCAATTATTTGGAGTCACAAACTATTTGAAAATATAAATTAAGATTACAGTGGAACTAAAAAGACCAAATTAAGATTACATTAGAACTAAAAAGAACAAGTGCTCACAGAGACCAAGGCAATGCGCACAGAGATGGGATGAACCAGAAGGGAGGATTAATAAAACTTGATGATTCTTCAATTCCGAAAGGCATAGTTAGTCCATTTTGTATATCGTAAGAACCCATATCCTTTCCACCTCCTTCCTTGGTACGGGGGTATTCTTCATGACGGTCATCCGTGTAGTATATATGATTAGACTTAACTCCCGGGAATTGCGAGGCATGATCCAAGGATATCGAAGTGTTGTCCCCAACAAAAATGGCTCTATCACCGATATTCTTAATCTGCTTGTAACTCCCATTTATCAAATCCAATTCATAAACTTGAAAATCAGCCACCCAATAATTCCCACTTTCGTTCCAACTTGGGCCATATTCTTGTTGTCGAGCGATAACTAGTAAGGCCCCTGCATTACCCACAATATAGGGCCAATTGGTACTAACCAAACGAGAATCTATATTTGCTATCCGACGAGGCACAAGGGGTTCATGAGATGAAACCTTGCAACTCCATACTCCACCACGAAAATTAACCGCATAGAATTGATCCTGATAATACGTAAGATCGCTGAAGTGAGTCGGTTGTTCGACTCTAGTCCACTCTCTGTCACCTGGTCTCCAATAACCCAAGTATTTACGACCACTGTGTAAAATCATCAGTACGAAATTAGATGGCGATTCTGACGGGTCCGCCGACAACGCTGCACGTCTCGTGAAGATGTAAGTTGGGTCATTTTCGTACTCAGCGTACTCTACTATGGATGTCTGAGGCGGAAGCTCGATCTGAGCTCTGGAAAGAGGATGCACCAAACTCATCTCCCCTTTCTCTCCAGAAGATATTGTGAGGACCCATCCATAATTCAACCCGATGCATCTTTTATCAGACAGCTCCGGGATGTACAAACTCTTGGTTAATAAATTTTGTTTTGAAAGGCTGAAAATTCTTCGCTGTTGGTCGTCTGCTTTCTTCTCCGGGAGCATCAGCCATGGAGTTTGGTGACGGCGTAGAGAACGCTTATTTCCGGCAAAAGCCTCATGCCATGATTCGCAGACGACCCCAAAAGCAACAAAATCTTCAATGTGTTTTACCTTCTCTAGGATTAGAGGAAGGAAATCACGGTGAAGCCCCTGCCAGTCTGCCATCGCCAAGATTGAATTTTTTCTTCTTGTCCTAGGGTTTTGCACTTATTTATAGTAGAAAATTTTTCAATATTAGATTTTGTTACATCATGTGCAAGAATTATAAGTACAAACTTGTAACTTTGAGTATTCTAAAAAAAAAAAAAAAAAAAAAAAAAACTGCAAAACTGTTAGAACTAACCGTGCGCATAATTAAGACTCTATTTCCGGTACGGGTAATGTTGGATAAATCCCCATTTGGACATTATATTTTTAGTTAACTTCCTAATTAAGCATCATATTTTTACTTAACTCCTTACCCAGTTACCTGTAGTACAAATATGATATAATACAGTATTTATATCGTATTATGTTGTATAATTTTTCTCAACTCTCAAAATATGTTGTATAAATGTAATACTAAAATATTCTAAATTTACGGGGAGTTAAGTAAAAATCTTCAAACTAATGGAGAATTTTTTGAAACTGCCCCTTTCCGGTAGGAGTTTACCAACTTTTTATTAAGCTAGAAAATTTATAAGTCGATTTATTTGAACAAAATAAAATAAAATAAATCTATTTATTTAAAATATCTATTATTTAGTTATGATTTATGACAGTTAAATATTAATCTATCATTAATAAATTTTCGTAAGCTGAAAGGATGAGAAAACGTAAGCTCAAAGATCAAAATAGGGGGAGTATGCGGTTGTAAGAGTATTCTAACAACAAAAACAAAAAAAGGCCAAATTTCCACTCTAGTCCCATAGGATTGGCCCCTCGTCAATTTAGTCTCGTATTCTTGGCAGAATTCAATTTAGTCCCAAATTTCAAAATTCTCACCAAATGTGGTCCCAAGCATTAACGGACGTTAGAAAACTAACGGAATTGACCATGTGTCGATCTAACTCAATGCACAACATAACGACACGTGGTCAATTCCGTTAGTTTTCTAACGTTCGTTAATGCTTGGGACCACATTTGTAACACCCTACATTTTCGTAATAGGACAAGACATCGTTACGTGTGAGTTTCGGAGTTATGCGTTTTATTTACTAATTTATGATTTTGTGTTTTACCGAATTTAATTGCTTCTTTATGAAATATGTGCTTATATGTGAAATTATGAGGCCTTTGCATGATTTAAGAAAGATCAAGTGGATTTAATTGAATTTTGTTTAGAAATTAGGGGAGTTAATTGCTTAACTTAATTATCCAAGGGATTTGATTGTGAATAAATAGAAATTGGACAGATTATTTTCTAGCACTACACATACCATGCCTCCTAAGCTTCCACCTTTCACTTTCTAATTTCAGCTTAAATAAAACAAAAGTGTTGCCCCTTTTTCTCATTGCTATACATGTCTCATTCCATTTTCCTCTTTTACAATTGAAGAAAAAGAAAGAATTCGGCTCTCAAGTATTATAAACAACAGCACCGTCGCCACCTTCCTCTTCCCTATGCTACGTGCCACCGAGACCACCATCCTCTATCAGTCTTTTAATCTTTTTCGAGGAGGTAAGAAATTATTCCTTTCACCTGCTTCTATTTTCCTAAAGGCTGATATGTATATATATATATATATATATATATTCACATGTTGTTTGATGTAAAATTGATGTATTATTAGAACTTATATGAAATTGTGCTTAAATTGATGGAAATCATGTTAGGAGACAGATTTCTTGTTGAATTCATAACTTTGGTTTGTTTAAATTTTGAGATACTGAACGAGTTGATGAACTTTATGGTTTTGATAGTTTGAAAAGCATGAATCATTGGATTTTTAAGTATTTTATATGTTTAGGAGTGATGTAATTTTGTTCTAGCATGAGTTCTTGGCTTTTTGCTTATTTGACAGCATGACTGCAGAGATTTCAAAAGTAATTTTCGAATTCGTGCGATATCGTTTTCAAAAACTGTTTTAACTGGAAATCCACAAAATATTGAGGTACTTATCTGCAAAATTTTGCAATCATCCGAGCCCGTTTGATACCTCAAAGAAATTCCGAACGACACTGTTGTCCCCTGTTTCGCCCTGTTTTCTAATCTGAAAGTGCAGACTGAGTAGAGAGACTAAACCTTCGAATTTTACAAAAAACTTTTACAGAGAAGTACATATGTACGTTTGGAGTATACCTATAAAATTTTAGAATTTTCCGACTTCGTTTGATGTGGTAAACAGACCTGTCTTTGAAAGGTGTCACTGCAACATAATTGCTGTATTGTTTTGACTTTGATAAAAAATCTGGAATTTTACAGAAATGTCTAAAAACTTAGGAATACATCACTTGAAAGACATGGTTGTCTAGTTTACTAAGAATTTCACGGTTCATTCAAATACCTTCCGAGTAATAAGTTATGTCAACTTTTTCTACAATGTGTGCATGTACAGAGTTTCTGCATAAATATTTTTGTGTGAATGTTGCATGAACTTTATTGATGTGTTTTCCATAGTCGTTTCCATGGTTTTTGCACGCTCTCTTGTGATTTGAAAGCCACGTACATGTTTGTTGTGAGTTTTACTAGGACGAGGTTTTTGAACAGAACTTCGGGGCAGTCCTCGTGAGATTGACAAATACTGCTACGACCATACTTGCTTGTTCAATTATTGATATATCTTATTATGGGATATTTGCCTTAACGGAATCATTAGAAAGCTTTGGGCGGGCCAACCCATTAACGTAAATGTCAGACTGGGCGAATACCTTCCTTTCGATCTACTTCCTAAACTAAAGGAAGATCTAGCTGTGGATGATGGGGTCAACTTCCCAACCGCCTTTTGGTTCCCCCGTTCCTTTGATGATTGCTTATTAATTATTCAAAACTTTAGACCTCTTGGGCGCTTTGTTTCTCTTGTAGCCAAGTCATACTCATTCCGTACGACGAAGGATTGGGCCTTCGAGGTCAGAACACCATAGAAACTTCGCGGACTTTATCATAAACCTTGATTTCGCTACGCTCAATAAGAGCCCGGAATAACGAAAGGAAAGAGGAAGTTGTTCCCTCGTGGCACATCTCTCTTTCTTAGTTTCACGTTGGCCTAATGAATGAAAGTCAGTCTTTTAGTTAATAAAGCCCAAGTGCAAGCATCAATAAATCAATGTAGCAAAAGGGGTCGAATCCACGGGGAGGAGTAAATCAATCAATCACCTAATGTATTCACCAATCTATAGACCAAGTAGAGTGCAAGAGTGAATTAACTACTTACGGAATGAAAGTTAACTAAGATTAACAAACTAGAACAACTAGGAAGCGGATAAAGTAGCAAATAACCAAGTTAACAAAGTGGCAAGGGGAAGTAATGATCATGCAAAGTTCGTGTTCAATTAGTGCCTTAAAAGGGCAAGAATCTCACAATCCTAATCACTAAGGTATACACAAGCTCCTCTCGAAGTCAAGTGTGTGTACCTAATCAAAGTCTAAGCCTGCTCTCATGGTCTTTAGCTCGTTAATTAGATCAAACAAACAAGACTAGTGCAATAAAATAACTAGCGGCTTGGCCTGGTTACTCTATTGCTCGATTGCTCAAGATTAGGTTAAATGTCTTTATACCTAAAACTTAAGTGTTGTGAAACCTTTTCCAACTCACGTACAACCTCTCGATTAGCATGCAAATCTAAGTTCATAACTAAGGTGATCAATCTTAATCAAGCAAACATACTGATTTCGCAACCATAAGATCCGAAAATCCCTCTTGGGCATTTTATCAAACACTTACCCTACATCATTGATCACCCCCCTTTGCCTAAAGAACTAGCTAGCCACTCATAGTCATAACACTCAAAGAACAAGAGAAATAAAACATAAATAAACTCATATTCATTGAATTAAACCATGATCAAGCATTCAACAAAGATTCATTTACTACAAGGTTCAACATCTCTACTAAAGCTAAATTAACTAAGGAAACGGAAATTAAAGCTAAATACTAGGAAAGCGATAAAAGAAGGGAAAGAAATTGAACAAAATGTCTTCAAAACATCTCCAAAGCAAGAAAGGTAAAGAACTTGATGCCTCCATAGCCTCCAAAACAGCTGCTCTCCAATTAGGGTAAGATGTCTCCAAAAGACCCAACTCTCCTATTTATATTAGGCTAAAAAACCCAACAAAATTTCAAATCCGTGAGAGCCAACGGGCGTTTGATGATGTAGAGTAAACTACAAACGCCCGTTTCATAATAAAAACGTGCCAGCGATTTCAAATTTCCACACGCCCATTTGAGGTTCTAGCACAATTATCAAACGGGCGTTTGAACACAGGTTGCCGAGTTCAGTAGCTTCTTACACGGGCGTTCATCCGATAGTTAAAATTCCACATGCCCGTTTAAGGTTCCAGAATTCTTACAGTAGCCTTTCACACGGGCGTTTGGTGACCTAGTTCATCATCCAAACGCCCGTTTCATCTTCCAACTTCGAGGCAGTAGGTCTTCACACGGGCGTTTGGTTTTTCAGTGCATTTACCAAACACCTGCTTACAGTTCAGAATTGCAAAACTTGTTTTTTTTCCTCCGATTTCATTCCGTTCTTCCCTTTATCAACTCCCGTAGGTAAAATACCTGAAATTGAGCAATAAAAAGGCCTATAAGCAAATTAAACGGGAATTAATTACAGCAAAATATGGCTCAAACGGATACGAAATCTACACTTATCAACTCCCCCAGACTTAAACTATTGCTCGTCCTCGAGTAATCCGAAAATCATTTGAAAAGTCAATCCACATTCAAATAAATCCACTCAGGTCAATCGCTAAGTCGTCACAAGAGAATTAGCCTATCAAAAGTATGACTAACAAACACGAGCTTCAACAAGAAGAGTGTAACTAGCATACCCTCGTGAAAGTGTGTGAATTAAACGAATAAATGCACAATTTTCACTCAAATTAGTTTATGGCTTTCTCCTAGGCACTTAGTATGTTTTAGGAATACACTTTCACACCTATCTCCACTAATGTAATCAATAAAAGAATCGGGATCGAAAGGTCTTTTCGAGGCTTGTAATGTAGGCTTAGGGTCTCAGTTATGGAGTTTTTTGCTCAAAAGTGACTAAACACCGAAGCTTACATCGTAATATTACAATGCACTCAACCCCTCTCATTCAACATTTCATTATTTCCCCCACACTTGAATGTTTGTATGCAACTTTCCTTTATTTTCAACACTTTTCGCATTTCAATTCTTTTCATTCCTTGCTCATTTCTGCTTCATTTGATTTTCTTTTCTCGATTCTTCTTTTCTTTGCACTATAGTTACTTTCTCTAGCAATTCTCTCGAAATTCGAGAATTAGAACACTCAACCCAATAATAAACCCAAACGAGCAAGCTCGGTGTGATGAAATAAAAAGTAGGATGTAATATTGTTGTGCTTGGCTTGTAATGCGGCTAAGAACAAAAATTTGACAATAATTAAGCTCAATGGGGTCAAACGGATTATGTTATTAGTGAATGGCAAAAGCCAAAAGGGTAATACTCCGACAACAATGGCCTAAGTCATTTCCCAACTCATTCATCAATTAATTATTACGCCTCGAAAGACATTCAAATGTATTCTTATTCATATTAAGGTTTATTCGAAACACACAAACGTTCTCCGAGTGACTAAAGTGCATAATTTCTTTTAAACAGTGCGCGAAAATGAGGGTATGCTGTAACACTAAACTCATCTCCCTTCATGCTAGTGTTCACACATTCGACTAGCCTACTCAATCTCGTAACAACCCATCAATCATCCCAAGCAAAAATATTTGAGAAAGGAGTCAATTCGTGTCAATTATCGTTAAACTCAAGAGGTAAGCAAAGTCAATTGTTAAAATTGTTAAAATTTCTACCCAAACAAGTATAGCACAATTAGCTCCTAATTCTCCCTTCCCCCACACTTAGCAATTGCAATGTCCGCATGCAATGAAATAAAATAAGAGGTAAAGAAAACTCCTTTCATTTGAAGAATCGGCAACGGGGTATGCAAGGCTTCCTAAAATCCTGAAAACATGTAACTTGAAACACGGATCAAATGCTAAGTGAAGCAATCGATAATCAACATGCATCATTCATTCACACATACAAGTCACACGCAACAATGCTCCATGTAACAATAAGATATCCACCAGAAGCACATAATCACATAAACATTGAAAAGCATTAAATTATCACATAGAGCATTCACATCAAAGTTCTAAAAGTCACAAAATAAGTACCAACACTTGGGGAATATTAAGTCCTAACAAACCAACCTACAAGTTTGAATTAATTGAAGGTAAGCAATAAGGTAGCAAATTCCCACACTTGGGGTGGCAAATATCATAAACACATAAGTAAGAAGGCAACCATTGAGGAGGCGGCGGTTGATATGGCTCGATGTTCCACTGTTGGAGGAGAAGGAGAATGTCGGCATTCATGGTCTCTTGGCGGCGGATGATCTCGGCTTGATTTTCTAGAGAAATGTCCCAGTATGAAGCAAACTCAGCGGAGAGTGTTTGAATTTGATCATACACTTCATTGATGTCATGGTGAACTGGCTCCGGTTCATGCTCGTGATGCTCATCATCTTGGTGGAACAAAACCAATTGTTCTTCATTTAGATCCTCGTAGCGAGTGACTCCAAGATTATACAATTTAGTCAACCAAGCTTGGTCACTCTCCGGCCAAAAGAAAACGGTTTTGTACAACGACGTACCCCACTTTTTCATAACTCTCATGTTATTGAACGTTTGCTCGTCAAGGTATATTTTTTTATCCAATGGGGGAGCTCCATTCGGCATCTAACCACAATCCAAAGCCATCATAGTTACATAGCCTCCATGGCAAAAGTCGCTATCTTCACTTTGAGCCGCCGTCTCCATCTTCTCCATTAAAAAATTTAGACCAAAGATCGTTTGTCCACCCCTCCTCATCAAAGACATTACCTATAACTCCCACGAGTTTATATTGCCCTCATTGTTTCCTCTTGCAAAAATTCCCGAGGCAAGAGTCTTATACACAATCCGCCATAATCCGGAAGTAAGACTAGTGGCTTTGGTATTGGTCGGCTGATACGTATCAATTCCTTCCTTAACTCCTAGGGAAAAAAGCTCCTCGGTCCGAACATCGGGATTGGACCACTCCTCCGGGAAGTCACAAACCCGTTTCGGAAAGTGAAAGATCTGTTGGAGTTGTTGGGCTCGGACTGTTTGTTTTCGACCATTGATTTTGAAGGTGGCCACCGGATTCTCCCACTTGAAGGTCTTAATGAACTCGCGGGTGAGGCCCTCATAGGTGTAATCAGCATTCGTCACGAACTTCCACCACCCAATAGTGTCAAAGAGTCTTTTCACCAGTGGTCTAATATCCAAGAAGAACAGAGAGTTCTCATCCAGAAATTTCGTGGACCTCAATTTACGGGTTTTGGCCTCCTTACCAGCCTTGCCTTTACCCTTCCCCGAAGAAGGACCAGCTTCATCGGTGCGCGTACGTTTACTATCACAACCCATTTTCTAATAAAAAAGGAACAAATCAATTTGCAATCATGATTCAAGACAAAAGCTCAAAGGGACGATAAATCGAACACCTTAGGGGCAAAGCTTAAAGGTTGGTTGTTCTAACGAAAACATGTTGGTTTCCACGTTTAGTCTCTTAGCCAAAATCACAAGAGTACATCAATTTACAAAATCCTCATCAAGTAACAATTTAAGCCTATGACATTTGCAATAATCGATCAAGACTAGGCTACAGTTTGAAATAAAGCTGCGAACTTGGTTCAAAGTTATTAACCAAACTATTGTGTTCCTCCAATCATTAAATAGCCCAAGGATTTTGCAAAGAATCGACCAAAATTAGGCTACAATGTGGTAAAAAGTGCAAATTTGCTTCAAGAGACAACAAAAGGACAATATACCTACCCAAACAAGCAAATCATGTTCATATAGGCATTTTAACGAACACTTGGTATGTATACTCACAAAGGTTGGGATTTTTCAAGAACTTGTTGAAATTTACTTCCTACTTCGCAAAATTTTAACCATTAAGCCACACACAAGTACAAATCATTCCCAAACCACAAGTATAACTCACAGATTTATCAATTTCGGCCAAACAGGAACTAGAGTTTCAAAAAGTTTCAAACTTGGTTCAAAATTAGTCAAAATTGTGTCAAATTCAATCAAAATGCAACTAATAGCCGAAATATCCCAAGATTTCAACCAAAACTCACAATGTGCGGATGGGTTCAAGATTCTTATGTTTAGGGCAAAATTTTGAACTTAAACTAAAGAGAAAGGGGGAAGAAACTTACCAAGATGGAGGAAGAAAGAGATGAGAGAGTGAGAGTGCTGAGTTGCTGCCGGAGTTGGTTGCACTTCAGCTTGCCGCCGCTTGAGCGAGAGAGAAACGAGAGAGAGAGAGAGAGAGAGAGAGAGAGGTGTTTTGCGCTGTGAAGGGGAGTATGGAATGAAGAATTGGTTTAGGTTACGGGGTAAAGAAACGTGTTTTAGGTTAAGGAAAGAAAATAACACGAAAATCGTGTTATTAAATGCTCAAGAATCGCCTCAGGCCAAAGCCAAACGCCTGTTTGGTGTTTCAGTGTAAAAAGGAAACGGGCCTTTGAGGTACTAAAGTGGGGATAGTAGCTTTTGCAACGGGCGTTTGGTAAAACAGAACAAACTCCAAACGCCCGTTTGGTTAGGCGAAAAACGTTACAGTAGGTGTTGAAACGACCGTTTGGTATATGGTTTACAAAGTCACACGGGCGTTTGAGGTTTCAAAGAATTACACAAACCTCCCCTCTCGACTTACCGGTGCATGAACTCATTAGTTTGGCAATGACTTCGATTTTGGCCCGATCCACTTCAATTCCCTTGACCAAAATGCGATGGCCTAGGATAATTCCTTCACGCACCATAAAGTGGCACTTCTCCCAATTTAGCACCAAGTTGGTATCTTCACAACGTTTCAACATATTAGTAAGATTAACAAGGCATGCATCAAATGAAGAACCAAACACCGAAAAATCATCCATAAAGATTTTCATTGCTCGCTCAATAAAATCCGAGAAAATTGCCATCATACAACGTTGGAACGTAGCCGGTGCATTACAAAGACCAAATGACATTCTTCTAAAAGCAAAACTGCCATAGGGGCAAGTGAAAGTGCATTTTTCTTGGTCCTCGGATGCTATAGCAATTTGGTTATAACCCGAGTATCCATCTAAAAAACAATAGTAATCATGACCGACTAACCTCTCCAACATTTGATCAATGAAATGCAATGGGAAATGGTCCTTACGGGTTGTATTGTTCAATTTCTATAATCTATGCACACTCTGCATCCCGTAACCGTTCGTGTAGGAATAAGTTCATTCTTCTCATTTCTAATAACCATCATCCCTCCCTTTTCGGTATAACTTGTACCGGGCTAACCCAAGAGCTATCCGAAATTGGGTAAATTATACCCGCATCTAACAATTTTAAAACCTCAGCTCTCACAACTTCTTTCATATTTGGGTTTAACCTACGTTGATGCTCAATAGAGGGTTTATGGTTATCTTTCATCAAGATTCTATGCATGCAAATTGAGGGACTAATTCCCTTGATATCCGAAATTGACCATCCTAAAGCTTTTACACGCATTCTTAAAATAAGCAATAAGGCATCTAATTGTACATCATTTAGATCCGAAGACACAATAACCGGCAAGGTATCATTATTACCAAGATAGGCATATTTTAAATGAGAGGGGAGAGGCTTCAATTCAAGACTAGGTGCTTTAACACAAGAAGGAGGAGGAAGGGGTTTACCACTCCCCAATTCCTCAAAATGGTACCTCCTTTGGAAGGGAACGAAAGGTGTGGCCTCTAATGCCTTCACATACGACTCAAGCTCTTTAAGAATCTCATCTTCTCCCTCAATCTTCTCAAAACCTCCTAAGCAAAACTCTAACAGATCCTTTTCGTGCAACTCAATCATGCGGTGATCCTCCATAACTTCAACTCGAAAGCACTTTTCCTCCCCGGTCGGATTCTTCATTGCCTTGTATAGGTTAAATTCTACCCTTTCTTCACCGACTTGTAAGGTAAGGTGCCCATTTTTTACATCGATCAATGCTCCGACCGTATCTAGGAACGACCTTCCCAAAATAAGAGACACGCTCTCATCATTACTTATATCAAGAACGACTTGATCCACTGGTATGTAACACTTTCCCACCTTGACAAGCACATCATCAAGCACGCTCATTGGATACTTCACCAAAATATCCACGAGTTGTAGCATCATATTGGTTGGCCTTAGCTTCTTCAAGCCCAACTTCCTACAAGTAGATAAAGAAATTAGACTTACACTCGCTCCTAAATCACATAAAGCATTATCAAAATGTAAAGGACCAATGGTGAGAGGGATAGAAAAACTCCCGGGATCTTTAAGTTTGGGAGGAAGCTTCCTTTGAATAATGGCACTACACTCTTCGGTGAGTGCAATAGTCGCGAAGTTCTCCAACTTCTTCTTATTTGATACAAGCTCCTTCAAGAACTTCAAATATGATGGCATTTGAGCTAATGCCTCGGCAAATAGTATGTTGATATGAAGTTGCTTGAGCATCGTTAGAAACTTCTCAAATTGCTTCTCCTTTGCTTGTTTTTGAAACCTTTGTGGAAATGTCACCGATGGGACATAAGGTTTAGGTGGAATATAGACATTTGGCTTCAAAGGGGGCTCTTCTTTCTTGCCATCTTTCTCACCTTTCATCAACTTACTCTTCTCCTCTCCATGCTTGTCTCCATCGTCCAACTCACTCAACTTCCCCTTCCCTTTGTCAAGATTCACTTCCTCTTGCTTCTCAACTTCCTTCCCCTTACTTGATTCGGTCTCAAACCCAATAGGCAAAAGTGGCTCGTCATAAGCTTTCCCAATTCGAAGTGTTATAGGCTTGCAATGCTCCCTTGGATTTGAATCCGTCTTGCTAGGGAGCATCCCATGGGGCCTAGGATTGATGGCATTAGCCAGTTGCCCAATTTGGATTTCAATGTTTCAGTTTTGTAAAACCACTTGATCCAGTTGTGTTTCCAAACTCTTGAAACTATCCGAGGAAACGTTAAGGAATTTCTCAAAAGCGGCTTCCCATCCTTGCTTTTCGGCTTGTTGCTGAGGGGGTGGTGTACGAAATTGAGGAGAAGGTGGTTGGTATTGGTTTTGAGGAGGGAATGGTGGAGGGTGTTGTTGGTTGAGGGGATGTCTAGGTTGGAAATGAGGTTTTGGTGCACTTTGGACATTAGCATTGTTTGACCATGAAAAATAGGGATGGTTTCGCCAACTTGGATTATATGTGGAAGAGTAAGGATTGTTCACGGGTCTTGGGGCATTTGCGGCATTCATTTGCTCAGGTGTGGGTGAGGAAGATCCTCCTTAATTTACATAATGGCAAGTATCGTAGGTATGAGATGCACTTCAAAGTTCACATGCCATTGATTGGACTTGTGGAGTATGATTAGACACCGCGTTCACGGTGAATTGCTATACTTGTTTCTCCAAGGCTTCAATCTTGGGTTGCATAGAAGTGTATTCTCCCACTTGCATCATGCCAGGAGTAGAACCTTGAGGTTTTGGAATGGGTGCATTGACTCTTTCGGAATACCACGCATTGTTTGCCGCCAATCTCTCTAGCAAATGAATTACATCGGCCTCATACATGCTCATAATCGCACCTCCCGCGCTGGAATCAATCATCACCTTTAATGCTTGGGATATGCCTCCATAGAACGATTGGACAAGCTTTCAATCCTCACACCCATGATAAGGATATTTCCTTTGTAGCTCTTTGAATCTCTCCCAAGCCTCGTATAAACTCTCCCCCTCATATTGCCGGAATGATGTGATCTCGTTTCGAAGCTTGACCATCTTAGCATGAGGAAAGAATTTATCCAAAAATGCTTGTGATAATAAGGCCCATGAACCCTTGGTTTTGTATGGGAGAGCACTATGCCACGCTTTCGCTCTATCTCTTAAGGAGAAAGGAAATAGGCGGATCCGTATGGCATCCTCGGGTACATTATTTAGCTTGAATGTATCACAAACTTCCACAAACCAATTCACGTGGGAGATCGGGTCTTCCGTAGCCGAGCCCGTAAACTGATTTTGTTGTAGTAGGGAGATGTAGGCTGGCTTGATTTCAAAATGGTTCGCCGCGACTCCCGGTCTTCCAAGGTTTTGTTGAATATTTTCCATGCTAGACATGGCATAATCCCGAATTTGTCACGGTGGCGGTGAATTTGGATTATTTGGTTGGGCGGGTGGAAACGGTTGGTGTTGTGGCAAGTTGCCAAGTCTTTGGTAGTCCTCCATCTCAAGAGGAATCGGCACGGCAAACTCTTCTTGTCTCCTTCCTTTCCTAAGAGCACGAAGTTTCTTCTCAATCTCGGGGTAATGTTTGAGGTTCTCCCAACTCCGGGCCCTTTGCATATAACACCTTCAAAGTAGACAAGAAAGGTATCAAATACAATAAAAAATAACGGTCTAAGTCACTAGTTACTAACAATCAGCAAGGGTGATTTAAACGTCTCCTCGACAACGGCGCCAAAAACTTGTTGTGAGTTTTAATAAAGCCCAAGTGCAAGCATCAATAAATCAATGTAGCAAAAAGGGTCAAATCCATGGGGAGGAGTAAATCAATCAATCACCCAATGTATTTACCAATCTATAGACCAAGTAGAGTGCAAGAGTGAATTGACTACTTACGGAAATGAAAGTTAACTAAGATCAACAAACTAGAACAACTAGGAAGTGGATAAAGTGGCAAATAACCAAGTTAACAAAGTGGCAAGGGGAAGTAATGATCATGCAAAGTTCGTGTTCAATTAGTGCCTTAAAAGGACAAGGATCTCACAATCCTAATCACTAAGGTATACACAAGCTCCTCTCGAAGTCAAGTGCGTGTACCTAATCAAAGTCTAAGCCTACTCTCGTGGTCTTTAGCTCATTAATTAGATCAAACAAACAAGACTAGTGCAACAAAATAACTAGTGGCTTGGCCCGGTTACTCTATTGCTCGATTGCTCAAGATTAGCCTAAATGTCTTTATACCTAAAACTTAAGTGTTGTGAAAACTTTTCCAACTCACATACAACCTCTTGATTAGCATGCAAATCTAAGTTCATAACTAAGGTGATCAATCTTAATCATGCAAACATACCGATTTCGAAACCATAAGATCCGAAAATCCCTCTTAGGCATTTTATCAAACACTTACCCTACATCATTGATCACCCCCCTTTGCCTAAAGAACTAGCTAGCCACTCATAGTCATAACACTCAAAGAACAAGAGAAATAAAACATAAATAAACTCATATTCATTGAATTAAACCATGATCAAGCATTCAACAAAGATTCATTTACTACAAGGTTCAACATCTCTACTAAAGCTAAATTAACTAAGGAAACGGAAATTAAAGCTAAATACTAGGAAAGCGATAAAAGAAGGGAAAGAAATTGAACAAAATGTCTTCAAAACATCTTCAAAGCAAGAAAGGTAAAGAACTTGATGCCTCCATAGCCTCCAAAACAGCTGCTCTCCAATTAGGGTAAGATGTCTCCAAAAGACCCAACTCTCCTATTTATATTAGGCTGAAAAACCCAACAAAATTTCAAATCCGTGAGAGCCAACGGGCGTTTGATGATGTAGAGTAAACTACAAACGCCCGTTTCATAATAAAAATGTGCCAGCGATTTCAAATTTCCACACGCCTGTTTGAGGTTCTAGTACAATTATCAAACGGGCGTTTGAACACAGGTTGCCGAGGTCAGTAGCTTCTTACACGTGCGTTTCATCTGGTAGTTAAAATTCCACACGCCCGTTTAAGGTTCCAGAATTCTTACAGTAGCCTTTCACACGGGCGTTTGGTGACCTAGTTTATCATCCAAACGCCCGTTTCATCTTCCAACTTCGAGGCAGTAGGTCTTCACACGGGCGTTTGGTTTTTCAGTGCATTTACCAAACGCCTGCTTACAGTTCAGAATTGCAAAACTTGTTTCTTTCCTCCGATTTCGTTCCGTTCTTCCTGTTATCAACTCCCGTGGGTAAAATACCTGAAATGGAGCAATAAAAGGCCTATAAGCAAATTAAACGGGAATTAATTACAGCAAAATATGGCTTAAACGGATACGAAATCTACACTTATCAATGTTATTTACATATAATGTGATATTATTACATGTTTAATTGTATTATTTGACGTTAATTGTACACATAAACTTACTCACACCCTTTCATGACTCTTGATGCATCTCATACTATTTCATATCATTTCTATACATTGTCGAGCGTCTATACTTGGTTTTATTAAGTCTAATTGTATTGATGATTATGTCACTTGATCTAGGTGATCCTCCTAAGGACCCGGTGGTCTAGGTTGATTACCCTGTTTCTTCTTTTTTATCAAGGTCTTCTAGGTGAGTTTTATTCTCTTGCTGTAACCAATAACTTAAACCCGTATGACCTTCACTTCTGTAGCACTCAAACGTAGGGCCCACATCCCTGCACTAAGACCCAAACCTGGTTACGAAATGGAAAGTCCGTACCCCGAATCCTAATCAAAGCGAACGGGAGACCAACTCATTCACTAAGCCAGGCGGAGCTAACTAACCACTGACTCAGAGTCCGCGTAAGCCAAGAAACTAAACACTACAACAAGTAAAGCGGAAGCATAACCTATAAATACATAACATCACCAAATATATATAACATGTACATTGTCCCTCACGGCCTCAACAAAACCAAATGTAATCAACCTTCAAGTATTCAAGTCATATGTATACAAAATAATAAGGAGTGTGTATATAGAAATGCATCCTATCAAGACATAGACTAAAAAGTGCGACTGGGAAGACACACTTCTCCGCCTAGCTCAAGGCAAAACCTGCAACTGAAAGGTAAAACGAGGGGGTCAGTCAATTGACTGAGTGAGGGGGCTAACACACACCTACCCACTATATATATGGGGCAAAGCACATAACAAAAGGGTGGACATATGAACCGGGAATAGGTGTTACAAACCAAACCTTCAAAACAAACATAAATATACTTAGAAATCATTTTCATAAACTCCATTCCGATTCATAATTCCCAAAAAATAACATAACACATGTTCTGCGAGAATGAGCTTCAAGTCTTTATTCCTCATATCATATCAAAACATAAATCAGAAACATATCCGTCCACCACACCGATGATGGAAGAGCCACGTGCGTGGCTCTAACCATCCATATCTTTACAAACCCACGTGGGGTAGCTAACCGACAACGTGTCCTCCCCGGATTTTACACCGAAGGCATCAAAATACCACGCCTTCCTTAGATCCTGAGGTCGCACGTGATATTTTGGATGGAAACTATGCACAGGCCAAGCCTTGACAGCCCAACACCGTCCTGGGGATTCCTTACTCATAGCTCCTAGGGCCCACATTCACATTGCAGAACATACACCAATCTTTCATGGCTTAACTCGCTACGGAACTTGGACATAAAAGGAATTTTTCAAAATAGCTTACATATGCTTTCATAATTAGCTTTCAAAATCAAACTTGTTCCATAAGGTCATAAACATATCGTATCCAACATATATTTAATTATATATATAATATATAATCAAATGCGAGGCTGGAAAACATCACATAAAGGCTTTAGGTTAATAATTATACAAAATCCTAAACCTCACCTTGTGCTTGTAAGAGAAAGGAGTGGAAGTGATCAAAGCTATGTCTCGGGTGTTGGAAAACACGAAAGAGTTGAGCAGTCAAAGCTAAACCTCACCTTGTACTGTAACGTTGGGAATAACAAGAATCTCACTTTAATTGAAGCTTTCTTGTGATGTTGTTACCGCCTAACAAACACCCTTCAAGCGGAAAGTCCCTCGAACGTCCTTCGATTTACACCCCAAAGTAGAAGCCCTCCAAAGCGTATCCACACCAGACCTAGAACACGATCAAGCGAGTGAGAATGCTAGTTCTATGGCTTGTGTTAAAGCTAGGATAATTTTGCTTTGAAAACTTTTCTTTTGGATTTTCTCAAAAACATAACACTTCGTGAGTGTTGGTCTAAAAAATAAGAGAAGCATCTCCACTAGTATTTATACTAGGGATTTTCGAACGACTTAGGGTTTCCTAAACCTAGTGGGCTTCTTTTCTTGCTCACTAACTAACTTTTATTTAATTTAATTGGAATAATAAGGTTTTAACTTATTCTCCAAGTCTAGCAAGAGAAGACTTCTCTCTCCTACAATAGGAAGTTGGACTTTTCAACTTTCCTAAAGTTAAAAGTCAATATTCAATAAATTAATTAATTCCCAATTAATTATTTATTGGGTTAAGTTTATTTGAAAATAGTCTTAACAATTAATTCAATAATTAATAAAAAGACTAAAATTAATTAATTACAATTTAATTAATTAATTCTAGAAAAGAATTCACGTGTAATATAACTACACAAATGGAACCACTTACGTGCCACGTGTGCATGACACGTGGCAACCACACAGGCTACGCGTGACACGTGGCAATCACGTGTTCTTGACACGTAATGCCCATGTGTTACTTGCTCCATTTTGATCAACAATTTGATCCTTCGTTAATCAAATTAACATCCTACCATAACCCTCGTGTTTTGGCATTTGTGTATGACCCTTTAGGTTCATTATTCGATTAGCAGTGATAGCATTTAATTAATTCCCTAATTAATTAATCACTTCACATATAACACTAACGTAATCTAGCAATGGGTGTGTAACCCCTAGCGGAAAAACGAAATGAATCGAAGAACCTTTCAGTCAATGACAAGCAGTGAAATACGATCCTCCTACAACTCCATCTCTCAATCAAGAACTAAGGCATGGGAATATTCTCAGAGCCCAAATATTCTTGATCTTTAAAGTTAAGTTTGTTTCATATCCATTTCAATCTCAATCCTAGAAAACCCCATTTTCTAGATGTCTTGATCTTTATCCACCTTGGCCAAGGGTTTAATGTCTAATGGACCACGAACAACTCAATCAGTAAGAGAGCATTCTTGTTCTTAACAAGTGTAGGTTCTTTGTTGATTCTACTAATTCTCCATATGCCACTTGTGTAATCCCAACATAGTGTTGGGAAAACGAGACAGAAACGCAGCGGAAATTTAAAAATTTTCCTAAAAGATAGAATCGAAAACTTGCAATTCCTATTTCCAAATTCGTAGAGATCAAGAAACTCACTTAGGTAGTAGCTTTCTTGACACGTTTTGAGCCGCCCTCAAACGTGCTTCATGCGATAATGGCAACCCGTCCCTCGAAAATCTCTTTCTGCTTCAGAATCCATTGTAGAGATAGTAATCCATACCAACCTAGATTCAAATCATGTTAGGGAAAGTGCTTAAAGATATAACATAAAGAAAGAAACATAAAACGAGAAAGGCATGGTTGAAACTCCCTTCGAAAACCAGTTTTCCGAAAGTAGAAATCTGCCCGCCATAAAACCATCGTGAAAAAATTCATCCTTCAGGATATGGACAAACGGTTTTCGCCATCTTCTTTGGTTCGATTTTTTCACTCCTATTCTGTTGGGTTCAGAATCGTTTCATCAGCCCTTGTGGTCATTTTGCTTGACCCCCAAAAGTTCCTTCGAATCTTTCAAGACTTCACGATAGAAGCCCTCTAGAGAAATAGTCCACCAACCGCGACCACGATCCGAATAGGGAGGATGCTAGTTCTATTTTCGGTGTTTTGGCTCTAAGGGATTAGTGTATAATTATGGAGAAGGAGAAATTTTGTATCATCTTTCCATGGGGTTCGAACCCCTCTATTTATAAGGCTAGGTTCGAACCCCTTATCCTTTGTGGCAAAGGATTCCAAACTCCTTTTGGAAAGGGATATCTTGTTTGGAGACCAAGTCTCTTACTTTGACCAAAAGTCTCCTTTTGATCAACTTGGAAAGCAAAAATCTAGTTTAACTCTTTTAGACATTTAATTTTACTTTATTTATTTTACAATAAATAACTTGAAGACTAATAATTAATTAATTCATAATTAATTATTTATTAGACTTTATTTCTCTAAATTAGGACTTTAATATTAATTCAAAATTAAATCAAAGTCCACTAAATAATTAACACATTAATTATTTAACATATACACATATTTACACGTGACTATACGTGTCCATTGGGACACGTGTCATTCACGCCTTCCACACGTGTGGTTTCACACGTGTGACCCCTATTTGATCCGATCAACTCGTTTAATCGATTTCAAGCCTTAACCCACGTGACCGGGTTGTTGTGTGTGACCCTCTAGGTTCTTAATTCAATTAGCAGTGACCCTAATTAATTAATTCCCTAATTAATTAATCAGTCCACAGATCAAACGACCATAGTCTAGCAACAGGTGCTTGACCCCTAGCTGAATAAGAATGTCTCGATTCGACAGAACCTTTAAGTCATTGATTCATGTGAGATACAATCCTCCTACATCCCATCTCTCAATCAAGATCTAGGGCAAGTGAATAATTAGAACCCTAATAATCTTTATCTTAATGTTAAGTACATTTCATATCCATTTGATCTCAATCCAAGAAACCCTTTTCTTGATGTCTTGATCTGCTGCCTTGGCCAAGGACTCCTAGATGGCATATGAATGACTTACACAATAAGAGATCATCATCTTGCTAATGCAAGCGTAGGTCCTTTATCGATTCTCATATACTTTCATGTGCCATTTGTGCAACCCCAGCATAAGCCTTGAATCAGTTGTCTAAGGCGCCACCCTTTAAAGCTTACACTTGAGACTACAGAGTTAGCCCATAAAGTATCAATGGAACCTCAAGTCTAAGGATCAATTAATCACATCAATGACTCGTGAGATATTTCCTAATCTGGAAGTTTCTATTTCCAGATATAGAAACTTCCTTTCCCATTTAGGAATCTTCTCACACAGGACACCTCAGTTAAGTAAACACCCCCATGTATCACGCACGTATCAACAATACACTTTGCACCCCATGAAACAAGGTGGTCCTTCTTAAGGGCGTGTTCACACGAGCAAGCCTCGAACGAGTCAGGTTGATACTCTCACTGTCTGTAGGACTCATCGGCTTGGAGCAATTTCTAATCATGACTTATGTGATATACGGCTCGTCTTATGAACCACTTCTCCTAAATGGTTGAGTCCTATAAGTCATATTGATTAGGGGAGTTCTAATACATACGCACATAATGGAAACACACAAAAACATATATTAGCATATAAAGAAGTGTTTGCCTATGATATTAATCAATTGTATATTATTCAAAGATTGTCTGTGATACTAGGAAAGTCCCAAAACGGATTATGACTAATCGGCTTTCTAGGGCACTTTTCCAATAACCTCCCACTTACCCGTAAAAGCCATTAAGGTACTCTACTTCCCATCTTCTCAAGATGTATTTTGAGAGCCTATTGACTTTGGACGTTTCCAAAGTGGATCTGCTATGTTCTCTATTGGTGTAACCCTCTTATTTACACATCTCTAAGGAAACACGTTTTCCTTATAATGTGATTCGCAATCACGTGTTCAGTTTCTTGGTGAGGTCTTAATTCTCTTACTTGAGCAACCATCCACTTATTCATACGATATGATAATGGAGTTGTTTCATGCTAGGAACTTCGTCTGACTAGTTAGATGGAGTTTCTTACCCAAACACTTAACTTAGCGGTATTCAATACGACTAAATACTCCACAACAATAGTCGAGATTTTTGCAACTTTCGTGCTTGGAATGTTTCCAACACGTTGCTCTGCCATTTAGGCAGAAATTGTATCCTTTTAATGATTTATAATCACCTATGTCTGATGCAACAATTATATCAAAATATCCTTTCAATGATAAGATCTTTTGGGCTCTGTAAACTATCCTTTACAGAAATCTAATGCCCTTCTCTGAGGTCATATTAGATTCGGCCCACTACGCTTAGTGTTGCGCCATATCTAATTTAGTACATAATTTTTTATACAATATGCACCCTTTCCTTTGAAGGGGTATTTGGACATTCCAACTTTCTGAAAGTTATCTTAGGACACTCCTCTTCAAAAGAGATGTTCCATTGTCCATACTAAACTCTTTTTAGTACCTTTGTTTATGCACGCTTTTGTGATAATTCTTTTATTCTCTTAGATCTATCTTCCATAGATCTCAGTGTCGATAATTTAGGATAATCACTAAGATCTTTCATGTCAAATTGTTTCTTAAACAAGAATTGGTAACTTTCACTTCATCCTTGACATTCCTAATGAGAAGGATGTTGTCTTCTAAAGAACCAAAAATTGACTCTTACATCACTAACTTTCATATGTACACTTTTGAGACTTATTCGACTTCCATCTATGTCAAACGATTTGACTATCCTATGGAATCGAATTGTCTAACTCCTAGAAGCCTTTAGCAATCCACAGATTGACTTTAGGGATTTGCATACCTTATGCATATTCACACGAAATATGATATTTATAGAAATACCTTATTTTAGTCTCTTTCAATCTCATATTGAATAAGATAGTTCTCATATTCATTTATCATATCTCATAGTCAGAATATGAGGATGTGGTAAACACAATAAAAATGGACTTTTACATTTCAACCATCAAGAAGATTGTAATGCTTTCATTCACTCAAAGCTCCATGAGCTTGATCCTACCAGGTGGATCAACCAAGGTCAAAACTTGGTTTGAGTACATGGAATCCATCTCGGATTTCAAGGCTTGTCTATACTATTCAGATTCCAAATCCAATAGTGCCTCCTCGTAAGTAATTCCTAGGCTATCTAGGAATGCATTCCTAAATGCATCTTAAGAGGAGGGATTCACACGTGTACTTTACCCTAAAATTTGGCTAAGTTTTATCAAATGGGCTCGTTTCTTCCATATATGGCATCAGGTATTTATCCTCAAATTTCTTTGAAGTCTGTCTACTTACCTTTTTCATCTTATAGGAACAATTCCTTAAGAAAGGTACATTCCTTAAAACAACCTTTGTTCAAGAGAATTACAGAAACAACAATCTATATTGTTGATCAAACTTGAACTCGTTTCAAGCTTATCTCCCACTATCCTCTTCACTTAAGAGAATTACCCTAAATTCATTAACAGGAATAATAATTAGGGAACTACAGAATGCCATATTTTATAGTGCAATTAAGGAATTAATTTTGGAAGGTACTAGATTCAAAATCTCTAACTGCATATTCTAGGGGTTTATTCCTAGAATGAATATAAGTCAGTAAAGCTTGCAATGGAACGAACCATATCCTATAAGGATTTGTTCCTTCATTTAGAACCACTAAGGTGTTCTCGAACTTGTTTACTGAGAGATAATCCTATTATCTGTGTGATGACGAAGGGTTCACTAAGGTACTCACCATCTCGATCAGATTGAGTTGGTTATAACTTATGACTACTTAGGTTCCTAACCTCCTTTTGAAATTCTAACAAATTCATATAAGTCTTGAATTTGTACTTCAACAAGTACACTCATTCATAATGATTAAACTGACGATTGTATCTAGTGCTTACATTAAGCATCTTACACTCATCAGCATGGATCGAAATCCACTATAATTTTGGCACGTTTCACCTAAACCATGTTTCGGGAACGTTTCCCTTAAGATAGGATTCATAGGAAGTTAACTCTCTAGGTTCATTTTCGTAAAATGATCCTAAGATCTCTAACTTGCTAATCCTTTTATGTCTCAACGTTCCAAGGTAATTTGAAGCTTTGCCATCTCACTTACTTTTGTTATCTCGTTGTATGTTCAGAACATTAGTGCTTTGAGTCTTTGCACAACGGATTATGCAGAATCAACTCAAAACTTGTGAATTCTGTTCCTAGTAGAATTACTAAACGAGGTAACATTTCAGAGTACTCATACTCTTTGCATTTCCCTTTCAAAGTCCTTATTTGCTGCCATAGAAGCAAACGTCCTATTTGATCTCTAGTGTCTTTTGGCCGTACCCCTTACATGCCCCTCTATTGGGCTCTTAAGGTTTCTTCTTCTTTAGGCCTTCAAGCCTTTAACTTAGTGAGTTTAGAAGAAGAATCAACCATCACAACCTTTTATTCCTTCTTAAGGATGCTCTCAACCATTATCAACTAAATGATTAACTATGCTACAATGGCATCATTCTAGTTGAGCATAAAGGGTTTAGATAGTGGTGGAAGCAATGTAAGTAATCAGTGCATTGAGAACTCTTTTCTCAGTTGATGATCGAGACCACAAGATCTTCAAATAAGATCTTTAGACCTTATTCGTGTGCACTTGTTTCCTCGTTTGGAATATTGAATAATTACATAATGTTATACGTTGTAACATTTTTATGAGGTGGTTCAATTGCTCTTAAGTGGTTTGGAAAAATCCATTCACCTTAGATTGCTTCTCTTTTGGCCCGGGTCGAATTTTCAAGTAAATGAAAATCTCTCCTTATAGAGAACACTTTCTCTTTTCAGATTCTAAAATGAATTTTAGGATCCGAAGCCATTTAGAGTTAGTTAGGACTTAGTCAACTTGTTTGACTTAAGGATGGATACGAATGGGTTTGCATTTCATATTGTAGAGAATCACATAACTACAACCTAAATGCTAAGCAAAGAACTAAGTGAGCATGCTGAATAATAACGATATACATGAGATTAGGTCTTTAATCTATGTAGCTCCCACTGTTTTTCAAAGATCTACAATTCCCAAAGATCTTAGAGAATACTTGTTATCCCAATGGGTACTAAAATCCTAAGCACTTAACCTTGAACCCGCGACTCGTGGCCATTCTCAATTAAGCCTAAGGTAGGTACAACTTACCAATTCCAACACTGTGGAATTCTTAGTAATGTTTTTTGCATCACCTATCTTTAAATATGGACCCACGACTCGTGCGGCATCCATATTTACTTAGGCGTTAAGCTAGACCCATCAATCATAAGATCATGACCAAAACTTAGTTCGAACGACCCAAGACTCGCGGCCATCGCCCTTACCAAAACTGATCACGAAATATTGATCATTTAAGATCAATTAGGAAACTAAGAACTAATAGGTTTCACATAGACACCCCACGACTCGTGGCCAGCACCTAGCTTCCCCTATTAAACTTAAATCCTATTGATGGAATGCTAGGAATTTAATTCAAAGTTTGTACCTCAAATTAAACACCTATTTTCGAAAATTAGCTTAATATTTAATGGGAATTTTCGATGTAACCGAAGAGTTGTCCGGTTCGACCTCACCAACATATATGTTATCCAATTTAATTAGTCTTGATTAATACAAGTACAACTTAAATGCATTTCACACAAGCACTTAGTAGATAACATGTCCTAGCATGATATCAACATGTTATGATCATGGGTTCTACCTATCTTATGCGTGATATGTGGGAGCCACTCCACAATCACACATTCTAACATACATGCCACATAAAACAGTTTAAATCACATAAGGGAATTGGAAATAAAACGATGCCCTATCTATTACAATAATAGAAATCCTCTCTAACACTTTTAGAGGTCTTCACTTATGGCCTCCATCTTGTTACTTGTTGTTTGGATCCATCTTACTCCATGGGTGCATTGTCTCCAAAATGAAAGAAAAAAGGCCTCACACCTATCTCTACTCTCAAATTACAATAAACAAAAAAATATATATAAAGTAATAAGGCTCAATCTTCATATTGGTCTTAGACAATTACACGGGGCATACCCCAGCCTCAAAACAGTAATATGGAAAGCCACATAATAAACACATAACAGTACGCACATAAGTGAGGCACCGACCCCAATTGAAAAACGCAACTATGGGGCTCCAACCCAATTTAAACCATCCATATGCATAAATTAAAACATACATAAGACTAAACCCATGATCACCTAACATGCATAAATCGCAAGAATTTAAATTTAACCAATAAATTAAAATTCTCGCCTTAAGCCCTAACGGCTTAAAACACGACTTAGATGCAATTCTTGTTCAAGAGTCTTTTCTATAAAACCCGAAAAACAATAAACTAATAAAATTCCAATTAATTTCTGAAAACTAATAATTTTATTCTTTCAATATTTTCAGAAAATAAAGTTCGTAATTTTTCCAAAATTTAAATCGTCTTAATTTCTCAAAAATCCCAATTTAAACAATTATTTCAAAAATAATTCAAATTTAATAAAAACACAATTTTACAGAAAAATTAAATCGGGATTTCAAGGACCGAAAATACGAAAGACAGCCCGGAACCCCGGAATCCCGAAGCACCGTCGCGCGCCCCAGCAGCGAGCACAGCGCGCACGCGATGGGGGGTGGGGCTGGCCGGGCGTCCCGCACGGTTGCGGGACGGAGCGTGCGGGACATCCTGCGCGGTTGCGGGACGCCTTTACGGGAGAGCCTAGGCAGCTCCCTCGCGGTTGCGGGTGGTGCTCGCGGGGTTGGGGTGTGCTACACGTTGGCACGTCCCAATCCGTGTGTTCGTTTCGCATTTCGTTTTTCGTATCTCAGGTTTCACCAAAGCCCAATTCAATCCAAAATTAAAAATTACGATTTAAACAAATTTCAACTAAAACAGCTTTTCAAAAACAGATTTAAGAAACAGTTTTCAGAAATTTTTAGGAAAAACACAGTTTCGTATTTCAGGCTTTCTAAAAGAACTCAAGAATACTCAATTCGCATCTAAGCCTAAGAATTTCTAACAAATTCAGAATAATTGAGACGAATCAGAAATAGGCCTTGCAAGGTGGCTCTGATACCACTTGTTGGGAAAACGAGACAGAAACGCAACAAAAATTTAAAAATTTTCCCAAAAGATAGAATCGAAAACATGCAATTCCTATTTCCAGATTCGTAGAGATCAAGAAACTCACTTAGAATTAGTTTACTTGGGCTGTTTCTTATCTATTGGTTTGTGGTTATTGATAGATGGAAATTAATGTAAATAGACAGCCCATTGTTTACTTTAGCATGTTAATGGGTTGGGCATACAGCTTGTCAGCTTGGCCTGATTACTTGGGTTGTTAGCAGCCCAATGACCAGCCTAGGAAATACCACTTTTACCCCTTATGTGATAGACAAATTCATTTCCTTCTCTCTCCAATAAGTCTCGCCAATGACGGCGGGAAATATTTGATATTTTGATGATAACCGAGGGTCAATTCCGTCATTTCATGTAACCAATTATGAATGGACTATATAACAACTCAATTTTGAAGTTGGTAAGTAGCCCTGAACAATGACCAAGTAAACGGCATTAACACTTGGATACCAAATCTTTTCCACCATATTCAGCCCAAGTAAACTAATTCTTAGGTAGTAGCTTTCTTAACACGTTTTGAGCCGCCCTCAAATGCGCTTCATTCGATAATGGCAACCGTCCCTCGAAAATCTCTTTCTACTTCAGAATCCATTGTAGAGATAGTAATCCATACCAACCTAGATTCAAATCATGTTAGGGAAAGTGCTTAAAGATATAACATAAAGAAAGAAACATAAAATGAGAAAGGCATGATTGAAACTCCCTTCGAAAACCAGTTTTCCGAAAGTAGAAATCTGCCAGCCATCAAACCATCGTGAAAAAATTCATCCTTCCGGATATGGACAAACGGTTTTCGCCATCTTCTTTGGTTCGATTTTTTCACTCCTATTCTGTCGGGTTCAAAATCGTTTCATGAGCCCTTGTGGTCGTTTTGCTTAATCCCCAAAAGTTCCTTCGAATCTTTCAAGACTTCACGATAGAAGCCCTCTAGAGAAATAGTCCACCAACCGCGACCACGATCCGAATAGGGAGGATGCTAGTTCTATATTCGGTGTTTTGGCTCTAAGGGATTAGTGTATAATTATGGAGAAGGAGAAATTTTGTATCATCTTCCCATGGGGTTCGAACCCCTCTATTTATAAGGCTAGGTTCGAACCCCTTATCCTTTGTGGAAAAGGATTCCAAACTCCTTTTGGAAAGGAATATCTTGCTTGGAGACCAAGTTTCTTACTTTGACCAAAAGTCTCCTTTTGATCAACTTGGAAAGCAAGAATCTAGTCTAACTCTTTTAGACATTTAATTTTACTTTACTTATTTTACAATAAATAACTTGGAGACTAATAATTAATTAATTCATAATTAATTATTTATTAGACTTTATTTCTCCAAATTAGGACTTAAATATTAATTCAAAATTAAATCAAAGTCCTTTAAATAATTAACATATTAATTATTTAACATATACACATATTTACACGTGACTATACGTGTCCATTGGGACACGTGTCATTCACGCCTTCCACACGTGTGGTTTCACACGTGTGGCCCCCACTTTATCCGATCAACTCGTTTAATCAATTTCAAACCTTAACCCACGTGACCGGGTTGTTGTGTGTGACCCTCTAGGTTCTTAATTCAATTAGCAGTGACCCTAATTAATTAATCAGTCCACAGATCAAACGACCATAGTCTAGCAACAGGTGCTTGACCCCTAGCTGAATAAGAATGTCTCGATTCGACAGAACCTTTAAGTCATTGATTCATGTGAGATACAATCCTCCTACATCCCATCTCTCAATCAAGATCTAGGGCAAGGGAATAATTAGAACCCTAATAATCTTGATCTTAATGTTAAGTACATTTCAAATCCATTTGATCTCAATCCAAGAAACCCTTTTCTTGATGTCTTGATCCACTACCTTGGCCAAGGACTCCTAGATGGCATATAAATGACTTACACAATAAGTGATCATCATCTTGCTAATGCAAGTGTAGGTCCTTTATCGATTCTCATATACTTTCATGTGCCACTTGTGCATGTTGGAAAATACGAATCAGAAAGCAGCGAAATTTAAAAAAAATTTCAAACAAAAGGATCTTGGACTCGCAATCGTGTATCCAAATTCGTAGGGTTAAGAAACTTACTTTTCTTTTATTCTTCTTGAAGCGTTTCAAGCCACCCAAGAACGCTCTTCTCGCGGCTTGATCCCCTCTCCTTGGTAAAGCTCGAATCTTCAAACTTCTAACTTGAAGCTCTCTAGAGATAGTCCACCAACTTGATCACAATCTAACTAGTAAGGATGCTAGTTCTCTAGTTAGTGTTTAGGCTTAACCTAGGGTTTCGTTTATCTTGGAGAAAGGATGGTGTTCAACACATAAACCAAAAGAATTGCCAATTCGCTCTAAGGGGAGCTCGAGCTCCCCTATTTATATAAGAGGGAGGACCGAAATTCCTAGTCCTCATGGACTAGGGTTTTGGTCCCTCTCTCTCCTATTACTTGATCATCAAGTATTTTGACTTTGACTTTGAATTCTAATTCAAATCAACTTTCAAGAGAGCTAAAATATCCAAACTATTTTTGGATAATTTTATACTTTATTTATTTAAAATAAATAACTTATTTTATCTAATTAATTAATTCATAATTGATTAACTAGATTATTTTTCTCCAAAATTAGACTTTCCTTTTAATTCAAAATTAAACCAAAGTCTATTAAATAATTAACAACTTAATTATTTAATCACCAATAGTCACGTGTGGCACACGTGTCATAATGACACGTGTCCAGTCATGTGACCCACACGTGTGGTTTCACACGTGTGGAACCCTCTAGGCCCGATTAACTCGTTTAATCATTTTTAAGCCTTAACTCATGTAACCAAGTTGTTGTGTGTGACCCTCTAGGTTCTCAATTCAATTAGCAGTGACCCTAATTAATTAATTCACTAATTAATTAATCAGTCCACAGATTAAACGACCATAGTCTAGCAACAAGTGTTTAACCCCTAGCTGAATTGGAATGTTCGGATTCGACAGAACCTTTAAGTCATTGATTCATGTGAGATACAATCCTCCTACTTACTATCTCTCAACCAAGATCTAGGGTAAGGGAATAATTAGAACCCTAATAATCCGGTCTTAAAGCTAAGTGCATTTCATATCCATTTGATCTCAATCCAAGAAACCCTTTTCTTGATGTCTTGATCTACTGCCTTGGCCAAGGACTCCATATGGCATATTAATGACTTACACAATAAGAGATCACCTTGCAAATGCAAGTGTAGGTCCTTTCTTGATTCTCATTCACTTTCATGAATCACTTGTGCAGCCCC
Organism: Lantana camara; assembly: GCA_037501455.1. Lineage (NCBI taxonomy): Eukaryota > Viridiplantae > Streptophyta > Magnoliopsida > Lamiales > Verbenaceae > Lantana > Lantana camara. The sequence goes on along the minus strand of CM074857.1, from coordinate 90,255,567 downwards.
AACATAAGCCTTGAATCAGTTGTCTAAGGCGACACCCTTTAAAGCTTATACCTAAGACTACAGAGTTATCTCATAAAGTGACAAGGAACCTCAAGTCTAAGGATCAGTTAATCACATCAATAACTCGTGAGATATTTCCTAATCTGGAAGTTTCTATTTCCTGAAATAGAAACTTCCTTTCCCATTTAGGAATATTCTCACACGGGGCACCTCAGTGAACTTACTTATTAAAGTAAGCACCCTCATGTATCACGCACGTATCAACTATACACTTTGCACCTCCATGAAACAAGGTGGTCCTTCTTAAGGGCGTGATCCCACAAGCAAGCCCTAGAGGAGTCAGGTTGACACTCCCACTGTCTGTAGGACTCATCGGCTTGGAGTATTTTACTAATCATGACTTATGTGATATAGGGCTCGTTCCATGAACCAGTTCACCTAAATGGTAGAGTCCTAAAGTCATCAGGATTAGGGGAGTTCTCATACATGCACAGCTAAAGTAAACGCATACCAAACAAGAGCATATAAAGAAGTGTTGCCTCAATTCGTTATTTCATTCAAAGGTTGTCTGTGATTACAATAAGGAAAAGTACAAAGCGGATATACAATCGGCTTTCTAGGGCACTATTCCTAACAATCTCCCACTTGCCCGTCAAAGCCATTCTAAAGCTACTCTAAGTCCCATCTTCTGAAGATGACCTTGGAAAGCTTCTCGACTAAGGGGTTTAGTAAGTGGATCTGCCACGTTCTCTGTTGATGTGACCCTCTCAATTTGCACATCTCCTCTTTTGATAATATCACGGATTAGGTGATACTTCCTCATAATATGCTTGGTCCGTTGGTGAGATCTTGGTTCTCTTGCTTGAGCAACCGCCCCAGTGTTGTCACAAAACACAGTAATGGGGTCTTTCATGCTAGGAACAACATTCAACTCTTGAATGAAGTTTCTAATCCAAACACCTTCCTTAGCTGCGTCATTTGCAGCTAAGTATTCGGCCTCAGTGGTCGAATCTGCAATGGTAGTTTGCTTGGAACTCTTCCAACTCACTGCTCCGCCGTTTAGGCAGAAAATGTATCCTAACATTGACTTAAAATCATCTAAGTCAGATGCAAAGCTTGCATCGCAGTATCCTTCGACAGTAAGATCTTTCTGACCTCCGTAAACTAAGAATAAATCTTTAGTACTTTTCAAGTATTTAAGAATATTCTTCACGGCAGCCCAGTGACCATCTCCAGGGTCAGATTGGAAACGACTTGTAACACTAAGTGCATAAGCCACATCCGGTCGAGTACATAACATTGCATACATTATGCTACCAATTGCTGATGCATAAGATGTATGAGTCATTCTTTCCTTCTCAAGGTTAGTCTTAGGACACATCTTCTTTGAAAGACATGTTCCTACACTCATAGGAAGGTTCTTAACCTTTGCTGACTCCATATTGAATCTCTTCAATACTTTGTCAATGTACATCGACTGTGATAGTCCTATTAACCTTCTAGATCTATCTCGATAAATTTTAATTCCAAGGATATAGGACGCATCACCAAGATCTTTCATCTCGAATTGGTTCGATAACCATAACTTAGTCACTTTCATGTCATCCTTCGAATTCCCAATAAGAAGGATGTCATCAACATAAAGTACTAAGAATTGCACTGAGGTCTCCAATTCCTTTCTATACACACATGATTCATTCGAAATTTGAATGAAGCCAAACGCTTTGACTGATTCATCAAATCGAATGTTCCACTTCCTAGAAGCCTGTTTCAATCCATAGATTGATCTTTGGAGTTTGCAAACCTTTTGCTCACTCCCACTGAATGTCAAACCTATGGGTTGCTCCATATAAATGTCTTTATCAATGTCACCATTGAGAAAGGCAGTTTTCACATCCATTTGCCATATTTCGTAGTCATAATACGCAGCAATGGCAAGCATGATCCGAATAGACTTTTGCATTGCAACTGGTGAAAAAGTTTCATCAAAGTCCACCCCGGGTCTTTGAGTGAATCCTTTTGCAACCAGTCTTGCTTTGTAGGCTGCAATACCTCCATCAACTCCAAGCTTTCTCTTAAAGATCCATTTGCAACCTATGGGTTTGACCCCATCAGGCAAATCTACCAAGGACCAAACTTGGTTGGAGTTCATGGAGTCCATTTCGGATTTCATGGCTTCTATCCACTGTTCAGAGTCAGAATCTGAAAGTGCCTCCTCATATGTTAAAGGATCATTATCCTTTTGAGAGATTTCATGGAAGAATCCATACCATCTCTCCGGCTGTCTAGGAGTGCGTTCAAAACTCCTTAGACGAGGATTTTCGTGTGTATCGAAATTCGTGATTGGTCGTTGTTGATCAGAAGGGGACGTTTCTTCAGTGGGTGGCTTGGGGTCACTTTGTACTTCTTCTAATTCTATGATCTTCCCTTTCTTTTCTTTAAGGAACGGTTCCTCAAGAAAAGTGGCATTTCTGGAGTCAAACACCTTTTGCTCAGATTGATCATAGAAGTAGTATCCTATGGATTCCTTAGGATAACCTACAAAGTAGCATAAGTTAGAACGAGATTCTAACTTATCTCCCACTGTCCTCTTCACGTAAGCAGGACAACCCCAAATTCTTAAGTAAGAATAACTAGGGATTTTACCATGCCACATTTCATAGGGCGTTTTAGGGACTGACTTAGAGGGAACTAGATTCAAAATCTTTGCTGCACTTTCTAGGGCATATCCCCAGAAAAAAGGTGGTAAGTCAGTGAAACTCATCATGGAACGAACCATATCAAGTAAGGTTCGATTCCTTCTCTCAGAAACTCCATTAAGCTGAGGAGTTCCCGGAGGAGTCCACTGAGAGATAATCCCATTATCTTTGAGATGATTAAGGAATTCTTCACTAAGATACTCGCCTCCTCGATCAGATCGAAGTGCTTTGATCTTGTGACTAGTTTGGTTCTCAACCTCCTTTTGAAATTCTAAGAATTTCTCAAAAGCTTCAGATTTAAACTTCATTAAGTATACATAACCATACTGACTAAAGTCATCAGTAAAGGTTATGAAATACTGATGATTGTTTCTAGTGCTTACACTAAGCGGTCTACAAACATCAGAATGGATCAGATCCAAGACCTTAGTGGCACGTTCCACAGTCCCTTTAAAAGGAACTTTGGACATTTTTCCTTTGAGACAAGATTCGCAAGAAGTTAACTCTTTGAGATCATTTTCAGAGAACGATCCTAAAGTGTTTATCTTGCTAATTCTGTTCTTGGAAATGTGTCCTAATCTAGCGTGCCATAAGGGAGCTGAAACTTTGTCATCTCTCTTACGTTTAGTTTCTCGTTGTATATTCATAATATTGATATTCTGAGTTAGATAAAGTCCATTACTTAGAGCACCGATGTGAACGGAAGAGTCGTTCCGTTTTCTCTGAGTTGTTGAACTTCATTTAGCATCTGTACATCATTACAGATATGAGCTCCACAACCGGTATCAAGTACCCAAGAACTAGAATTAATAGAAAGATTTACTTCAACGAGAAAGATACCTTTCTTTAGAGTAGCCTTGTACTCTGGGCAGTTTCTCCTCCAATGTCCCGCTTTGCTACAATGAAAGCAAACATCCTCTTTCTGATCACGCTTCTTCTTTTGGGCCTTCCCCTTCGAAACACCGCCAGTGGGCCTAAGGGGTTTCTTCTTCTTCTTTTGGGCTTTCTTGTCCTTACCTTTAGAAGGCCCAGAAGAGGAAGATGGAGCATTCACCATCAAAACCTTATTGTCCTTCTTGATCGTGCTTTCAGCAGTCACAAGCTGACTAATCAGCTCAGCTACAGTAGCACCAGCATGATTCATATTGAAGTTAAGGACAAATGGGTTGAATGATGGTGGGAGCGAAGCTAGTAACAAATCCACTGAAAGCTCATCTTTCAGTGGCATGTCCATGGAAGCAAGTTTCTCAGTAAGGGCGAGAAACTTGAGTCCATATTCATGGACACTTGAACCTTCCCTCATTCTCAAGTGGAACAATTCCTTTGAAGTGTTATACCTTGTAACACGTTCATGAGGGCGGTAAAGTTGCTCTAAGTGGTCGTAAATCTCCCAAGCGAATTCCATGGCCTCATGTTGCCTTTGCAAGTCCGGAGACATGTTAGCCAACATAAGGCAACGGGCTTGGAGATTATCATCCTTCCACTTCTGAATCGCGTCCCGCTCGGCCCGAGTGGGAGCCTCTCCTTCGGGACTAGGCTCCCCTTCGAAGAGAACATAGGTTCTCTTCTCAGAATCTAAAATGATTTTTAGATTCCTCAGCCAATCATAATAGTTGGGACCAGTCAACTTGTTTGACTCGAGAATCGATACAAGAGGGTTTTTGGTTGCCATTTCAAAACACGTAGAGAATCACAGAATCTACGACCTAAATGGTAAAACAGAGAACTAGTGAGCATGCTGAATTATAACGATATACAAAAGATAAGGTCTTTAATCTATTGTAGCTCCCACTGTTTTTCAAAGATCTATAATTCCCAAAGATCTAAGAGGAACACGTTTCCCAATGGGTACTAAGATCCTAGGCATTTTACCTCGAACCCACGACTCGCGGACATTCTAAGTAAGAACCCTAGGTAGGTACAACTTACCAATTCTAACACCTTTAGAACTCTTAGTAGTTGTTTTTTTTTTTTTTTTTTGCATCACCTATCTTTCAATATGGACCCACGACTCGTGCGACATCCACATTTACTCAGGCGTTAAGCTAGACCCATCAATCATAAGATCATGATCAAAACTTAGTTCAAACGACCCACGACTCGCGGACATCGCCCTTGCTAAAATTGACCACGAAATATTGATCATTTAAAATGATCAATTAGGTAACTAAGAACTAATAAGCTCCACTAGCTATCCCACGACTCGCGGACAATAACCAGCTTCACTTACTAAACTTAAAACCTATTGATGGAATGCTAGGAATTTAAAAATTTGCATCTCGAATTAAACACCTATTTATTCGAAATTAGCTTAATATTTAATGGGAATTTTCGAATTAACCGGAGAGTTGTCCGGTTCGACCTCACCAACATATATGTTATCCAATTTTATTAGTCTTGATTAATGCAAGTACACTTAAATGCATTTCAAACAAGCACATAAACAGATAACATGTCCTAGCATGATACTAACATGTAATGATCATGGGTTCTACCTATCTTATGCGTGATATGTGGGAGCCACTCCACAATTGACACTCCCACTGTCTGTAGGACTCATCGGCTTGGAGCAATTTCTAATCATGACTTATGTGATATAGGGCTCGTCTCTTAAACCACTTCTCCTAAATGGTTGAGCCCTATAAGTCATATTGATTAGGGGAGTTCTAATACATGCGCACATAATGGAAACAGACAAAAACATATATTGGCATATAAAGAAGTGTTTGCCTATGATATTAATCAATCGTATATTATTCAAAGATTGTCTGTGATACTAGGAAAGTCCCAAAACATATTATGACTAATCGGCTTTCTAGGACACTTTTCCAACACATAGGTCGTGGTTCAGGTGTCTATGTGGCGACACCCTTTTGAGCCTATATCAAAGATTACAGAGTTAGCTCATATAAGACATTACAGAATCTCAAGTCTAAGGATTAATGAATCACGTCATTGACCTGTGAGATATTTCCTAATCTGGAAGTTTCAGGAAACTTCCTTTCCCATTTAGGAATGTTCTCACGTGGGACATCTTAGTGATGAAGTTCTTGTAACAATCACCCTTATGTATTACGAACATATCAACGTATGCACTTATCACTCCATGAAACCAAGTGATCCTTCAAAAGGATATAATCACATAAGCAAGTCTCAGCAGAGTTAAGGTCGACACTCCCACTGTCTGTCAGACTCATTGACTTGGAGAGGTTTCTAATCCTTGCCTATGGAGTTAAGAACTTGTTTCATGTGTCATTCCCATAACGACAAAGTTCTTAACGGCCTCACCGGATTAGGGGAGTTCAATACATGCAAAACACAGTAAACCCAAACAAACATAAATAAGCACATAAAGAAGTGATTGTCTATGAACAAAATCATTTCGTATATTATTCAAAGACTATTTGTGATCTTACAAGGAAATAGTAAAGCAAACATCTGCTTTAAGGGCACTATTCCTAACATCGGGCTCGTTACCGGCAACCTCGTCTAAAAAGAAAACAAAAAATCCCAAGACTTAAACTCTATATGGACCAAATACGACGCACGGCAAATGTAAAGATATGCATGAGATGTGATGCAAGTCGCATATTAATTAAAATGTACTCATTAAATCAAATAAACACACAATAACCCAATCTCATGCATAAACAAGTTATACGGTAAGTTACAAGCGCAAAAGTAGTAAATTATCAAGCATATAAGACATATAAAAGCAATTAAGAAGAAACGAAATCAAATCGAAGAAGTCGAAAATCACAAAAGTTACAGCGGCATCCGAAACGGCCGTTTTCGACCTTAGTTCAAACTCCAAACGACCGTTTCATATGCTACTGCATCTCCCCGAAGCTCGAAACAGCCGTTTCCTTTCAATTCAAACCCGAAACGGTCGTTCCAAGACCTAGACCTAAAATTTCCCACTAATGCAAACGGTCGTTTGGACTTTACAAAACAATCCGAAATGGCCATTTGGCCTGAAGTTGCATAGCAGGTCTGTTACGTGAAAAATAGAGAAGAAGGGAAAATGGCAAAAAATGGCCAAATCTCACCCAACCAACTCGAAATTGAATCATAATCACGAACAATATGCAAGAATCACATACACACACGTAAAACTCAAGAAAAATGAGAATTGAAGCCATATACAATAAAACCCATTTTGAAGAAATTAAAGCTCAACAATGGTATCTTGCATTTAATTCATCCAACAACCAATTTCATGCAATTAAGACGACATACTCATCATGTAGAACTCGTAAATGAAGTCAAAATTCAAAAGAAACCATTGCTTATCATAAAATCACAAGTTCTGGGTAAAACCCTTATTATTTATAAATTGATCAAACATATACATGTACTGCCCCCCAACTCAAGTTTCAGGTATAGAAACGAAGAGCAAATCACGGGGAATCCGTTACTTGCCTGGCTCATGAAAAGGCAGAGAACCTAGAGTGATATTGGCTCTTGAATATGGATCAAAGTTTAAAGGGTTTGTGGCTTCTCTTGCCTTCTTGCTGTTGTTGTTGTACGTGAAAAATGAGGAAGAGAAAGAAGGATTCAGCCTTAAGGGCTGAACCGGTTCGGTTCAGGGGTATGGGGTTCGGTTCAAGTTTCCGGTTCGGTTGGTTCGGTTTAAAAAGTGTAGGGCTCAACCAAGTCATAATTCATATAAATTTCAAATAATCCAAGTATGCAATTAATTCAAATAAATTCACATAATTTGAAAATAATTAAAATTAATGAATGAATAAGGAATTAAATCACGAAAAGAAACACACAAACGACGTCAAACCTGCACGAACTATGGAATAGGGTGTCACAATCTCCCCCCCCCCCCCCCCCTTTCGGATAACCTGGTCCTCAGGTTCACTGCTCGACCCGAGAACCACTTTGGATACAACTGCCTTATTTTCTCCTCGGTCTCCCAAGTGGATTCTTCGGATTTCTAATCTCTCCACAATACTCTGACCAAGGGAATCTGCAGGTTTCTCAACATTTGTATTTTCCGGTCTTGTGCGAAAAAGGCCGCGAAGACGGTTTAATGGTTACGTTAGGCATAAGGGAAACCCAGAGACATAGTGCAGAGCGGGGATTAGCGCTTTTTTTCATTTAGGAGATTTTCCCTGGCTAAGTTGTACCTCTTCAACAGGGAGTATGGTTGCTTCATCGGTATAATATTTCCTGAGTTATGAGATGTAAAACACATTATGTATCCTGGTCAACCATGGCGGTAGGTCCAACCTATACGCCACTTCTCCAATTCTCTCAAGGATTTCAAAAGGTCCGAGGTACCTTGGATTAAGCTTCCCACCTCGACCTATTTGAGAAAAGCCCTTTCTAGGAGATGCTTTCAGAAAGACTCGATCTCCTACTGCAAACTCGAGGGGCCTTCTCCTTTTATCTGCATAGGTCTTCTAACTGTCCTGAGATGTCTTCATTCTCTGCTGAATCAGTTTAACTTTGGCAGTGATTTTATTGATCTTCTCTCGAGGTGTTGCTCACTCGAGCTTATCCTCTTCAGTCCACCACCAGTCCTCAATATCCCAAAAGAGAGGCAACCTACACTTTCGTCCATAAAGTGCCTCATAGGGAGCCATGCCAATAGAAGCTTGATAATTGTTATTATAGGCAAACTCGACCAGAGCTAAATGATTGTCCCACTTCTCTTTGAAATCCAAAGCACACGCTCTCAACAAGTCCTCCAATTACTTAATCAATCTCTCTGATTGTCCATCCGTCTGAGGATGCGAAGCAGTGCTAAACTTAAGTCTTATACCCAACCGTTTCTGAAGATATATCTTTCCAGAACTTGGCTGTAAACCGAGGATCACGATCTGAAACGATACTAGCGGGAACTCCGTGTAATCTCACAATCTCATCACAATACAATTCTACTAGTTTAGGAGTCTTGTAGGACATCCTAATCTTGAGAAAATGGGCTGACTTCATGAAACATCATACCCTACTCTTGACCTAGGCAAGCTGGACACGAAGTCCATTATCAGTTGCTCCCACTTCCATTCAGGGATCGGAAGTGGTTAGAGGGTTCCTCCCGGTTTCTAGTGCTCCGCCTTCACCATTTAGCACGTGAGACATCGCTTCACAAAGTTCGAGACATCTCTCTTCATGTCATTCCACCAAAACAGTTCCTTCAAGTCTCGGTATATCTTAGTACCACCGGAGTGAATGGGATATCCAGAACGATGCGCTTCATCAAGTAGTAATCTCTTGAGTTCTTTTAGCATACATACCTTTGTCTTGAACCTGAACAAACCCGAATCATCGAACCCAAATTTCGTCTCTGGATCCACTCTCGATCGGGCTATCAACCTCTGTATCTGTAGCCTGAGCATCAATCAACCTTTGTTTTAAGTCAGGTTGAACTTTGATGCTAGATAACCAAGCCACTGAAACCAAAACTGCTGAACCCTACCCTGAAGACTCTGCACACAAACCTGAAACACTTGCTTTTTTACTCAACGCATTGGCAACCACAATTGTTTTACCTGGGTGGTACTGGATCGTGCAATCATAATCCTCTAAAAATTCCAGCGGACGCCTCTGTCTGTTATTAAGTTCCTTCTGAGTGAACAAATACTTGAGACTCTTATGATCAGTAAATATCTCAAAAGCAGTACCGTAGAGGTAGTGGTGCCACTTAGACATAGCAAACACGACCGCTGCAAGCTCAAGATCATGAGTGGGGTAGTTCTTTTCGTGTTCTTTCAACTTCCTAGAAGCATAGGCCACCATTCAGTCATCCTGCATCAACACACATCCGAGGCCTTTCTGTGAAGCATCTGTGTAAATTGAATAGCCTTCGGAGCCCTCAGGTAGGGTAAGAATTGGTGCCAAAGTTAATATTTCCTTCAAAGTTTGAAAACTTCTCTCGCACTCGTCATCCCACTCAAACTTTACCTCTTTCTTTGTTAAACTAGTCAACGGGCATGCAATCTTAGAAAAATCCTTCGCAAATCTCCTATAGTAACCCGCTAACCCAAGAAAACTTCTCACCTCAGAGGCATTCTTCGTTTCTCCCATTGAGCCACGGTCTCTATCTTCGAGGGATCAACTTCAATTCCATTGCCTGAAATTATGTGGCCTAGGAATGTGACTCCGTCAATCCAAAACTCGCACTTGCTAAATTTTGCATAAAGCTTATGTGATGTGTGTGCTCTTCTGTGGACCTCGAATACACCAAAATGTTATCTATGAAAACCACCACAAACTTTTCGAAGAACGTTCTAAACACTCGGTGCATCATATCCATGAACACAGCTGGGGCGTTAGTCAACCCAAATGGCGTCACTACGAACTCGAAGTGCCCATACCGGGTATTGAACGCAGTCTTAGGGATATCTTCCTCCCGGATGCGAAGTTGGTAATATCCTTGCCTCAAATCTAACTTAGAGTACACATGTGAACCTTGTAAGATATCGAATAACTCTTCAATGTGAGATAATGGATACTTATTCTTCACTGTCATCCGATTCAGCTTGCGGTAATCTATGTACATCCTCAAAGTTTCATCCTTCTTCTTCACAAATAGAACAAGAGCACCCCACGGAGAAGTGCTCAGACGGATGTACCCGCAAGCTAGCAACTCATCAAGCTGAGTCTTCAACTCCTTTAACTCAGCAGGAGCCATCCGGTAAGGTGTCTTAGAGAAAGGCTCAGCTCCGGGATAGAGGTCAACGACAAACTCAATGTCCCTATCAGGTGGCAAAGAACCCAAACTCTCATGGAAAACATCGGGAAATTCTCGTACAACCTCTGTCTCCTCAAGTTTGGCTTGGTCCTTCGGTTTATTAAGAAGGTAAGCCACAAAACCTGTCGTGCCATCCTGAACGAGCTTACTTGCTTCCATAAAAGACACAAACGGGCTGAACTTCAACCTCTCGCCCGTAAACACCACATAACTGTTGGTGTGGCGGGCCCGAGATAGAGTGACAGTACAGCAGAATATTTCAAAAAATTTCGCCATAACCTTGTTATCAAAATATTTTCAAAATATTTTAATAAAGCAGCGGAGAAAATCAGGCAGCATAACTCTAATATATACAGACATCGATAACATAATTTTAAATCACATAGCATATAATCACAACATGCAAATAATAATTTGGGCAGCATAACGGTATTACCGCTGCAAAATTGGCTATCAACGGCACTTTTCCAGCACCTCGATATTTTCTCGTGAAACCGGCAGAGCTTCCCCGTAATATCCCCGATTAAGATTTTGGAGGGTGGGCTCCGGCAGTATTTCGCTAAATACTTTGAGAAAATATTTTTCTTGAAAAACACCTTTTTCTAAAACTAGAAAATCCCTATTTTCTATTAATTAAGTGGATTATATATTAATTATATAACCACCTAATTAAGTAATTAATTAATCCTTAAATAAGAATTAATTAATTATAGAGAGAGAAAGTGTCGGATGGCTTTTAGAACTGAAGAATCTGCTGTTATAATTCTTATGATTTTAAATGAAGAGAAGCCCACTATTTATAGCCACATTTTGGCGACCTCTTTGCCATTTTTCAAAAAAAAAAATGTCGTAGCTCCCAAGTTCCATCAGCCAATCAGAGGTTGCCGGAGTGGAGTGCACGGCAAGCCAAGCATGGCGGTGCTAGGCACGCGCCAATCAGGCTTCACACGTGCCCGTACGAGCCGCTGATATGGTGGTTGTGTGCTTGGCGCGTGTGAGATGCACGCAGCCACGAGCAGCTGGAACGTGGCCGGTCCGGTCCGGTCGAGCCGGCTGTCCAACTCTTGGACCGATTCAGGAGTGAACCGGTCAGTTCAGCTTGGTTCGGAGCATCTGCCATGTGGACAAATAGAGATCGTCCACGTGTCCGGGTCGGTTTATGTTGAACCGACCCTATCCGAACCCTAACCGACCCTGCCCGTTAAGTCGTTCTGTTGCCCCATTGCCATGACCCCGTTCACCGTGAGCCCAGATCCAATCTAGACCGTCAGCTACCACGTCAGCACTTCTGCCACGTCATCAAAAAAACATTTTTTTTTATTTTTTTTTTAAATTTATTTTCTCTAAAATAAAATTTCGGGCATTTCCAACTCTTTGGAATTTAATTTATTTTGACAAAATAAATTCTTTGGCTATTTTCAAACTCTTTGAAAATTTATTTCTCTCTCTCCTTTTAATATTTTCTCTTTGATCTTCGTTGGGGCTTGCGGGAGGACCTGCAGGACTAATTAATTTTAGCTCCAAACGGGTCAATCTATTATTATCCCATGACAATATTTGATTACCGTTTAACAATATTTAATTCCACTAAATAAATATTGTTGAACTCTAAAATTAATTAAATTATTCACGAATTTCTCGATCTAGAATAATTTTGCATTTTACTCCTCTGTACAGATATCCATGAAAAATAAATCAATACTACTATCATTTATTTTTCACTTCCAATATGAAATTTCTTGATTCGCCTTAAGTCCAAATTCCCTGTATGTGAAACACATTCAACATACAACTTCGGTGACGCACACACGAAGTACTTTGGCCAAAGTTTTAATTTGAACCTTTTGCAAATCTATTTCAGTGATCTCTTTAACCTTCCAGCAAGGCTACGGATTTCTCGATCAATATTTCTCTTTAGCACATTTTATGCAATCACCGAACGTACAAAGTATTTTGGCCACCCGTTATCGAGACCTCACTTCTGAGTATATCACAGTGATTAACACTACATGCCTAAAGTAAAAACACTGTCAGCATTAAGAGTCTAATGCTTCCGAGATTTTGTTCATTTTAGATAGCAGTATAAAATGAACAATCTCAGTGGTCCAGTTCGATGTTTCCAATCTCATTGAAAATCATCAATGTGTTATAATTGGAAATTCCATTTCCCTATGACGAAAGACTAATCATCTTATATAACACATTATAGTCTCGATAAGAATATTTTCTTATCATACTGACTAGAACTTTAATGACACGTGATTCTTGGTATTTAAAGTCTTTTCCTATGAAACACATTTCATATAAAAATACCATCACGTCATTAATTATTAAATTTGTAAAATACTCAGAACTTGCGATAATTTCAGTTTTATTAATCCAAAATATTTACAATATACTTGGATTTTCAGGGCATTTACCCCAACAATAACCTAGAGAGACTTTCTTCTCATGACAATCCATAACTGCTCGGTGTCTGTAAAGCCAATCTATCCCAAGGATTGCTCCATAGCTATTCATAGGCATCTCTATCAAGTCTGCAGGGAAAACTCGACCTTCAAAACACACCGGACACTCCCGGAACACCCTATCTGTCTCCAGACACCCTCGCAAATGAGAACTCACCACATACACATGCGCAGATATTTCAACAAGCAAAGGCAAAGAAGCAACAACATCCTGGGAAATAAACTAATTAGTGGCCCCGGGATCAAACAATGTATGTAATGATATGCAATGAATATTTATTGTACCTTCTATCACGACATTCTGATCAATGTTTGCGGCTTCCTCCTCTCCCTTGAGAGCATATGCATGCGCCTGATTAGCCGGCCTCTTCTTCGGGCAAGTGTCAATCTTGTGCTCAGAAGACCCGCACACATAACACTTACCCAACAACTTCCAACACTTCTCAACAGCATGCTTCCCTTGACAATAAGAACAATAAGGTGGAGCTGGAGCCAGCAAAGCTTGAGGTGCAGGAGGTACCACGGGACCGGCAACACAGGGCTTTTTGTTCCCTAAACCCTGGGGATGAAAAACCGGAATAGAAGTAGCTTGAGGAGAATAAGAAACGGTCCTCTTCTCTGATCAAAAACCAGAACCCGAACCTTGGCTAGAGGAGAAAGATGGAGGCTTCAATCTTTGCTTTTAGGCCTCGACTTGAATCGCCCGCTTAGTAACCTTGGCCCAAGTACTCACATTGGTGGCTTGGAGAGCCACTTGAAATTCAAGGTGAAGCCCATGAAGAAAGTGTCGGGCTTTGTGAGTATCATTATCGGTGATATGAGTGGCATAGGGCGTAAGCCTCTCAAATTCCAAGATATACTCCCTCACCGTCCGAGTACCTTGATTTAAGTCGAAGAACTCTTGAAGTCGACACTCTTGTGCACTATGAGGAATATATTTCTCATGGAATTCCTGCATAAAAGTTTCCCAATTGAACTCCCTTGTGGTTTTATTCAATTTGGAGTGCACACTTTTAAGCCAATTTGTCGCTTGCCCTTATATAAAACGACCTGTGTAAACAGCCTTGTCCTGAGAGCTCCCCGGACATATCTCCCAGATCCCTCTAATCTCGGCCAACCACTCCTCTACTTTTATATCATCTCCTCCATACCATTTTGGAGGATTATTGTTTTAAAATTCCTTATATACACCCGAGACTTCTTACCCTTCAACAGGAGGCGTTTGTTTCCTTTCATTTTGTTGTAATTGGTTGAGAAGGGCTTGAAAAATATTCTCTGTGTTCATTGGTAGTGGCAGAGGTGCATTTTGAGAAGGTGGTTGGTTAAGATACGGCGTTTGTTCACGATCCCTTCTTCGAGGAGGCATCCTGAAACTCACAAATTCAAGCAATATAGATGCATGTAGGTTAGTACATGTTCATATGTACAATTAATAAAATAAACAAGTATTCAAATAATCAAGTCACATAATCATATTGTCCTAAGCCGTACGACCTAGACAGACTCAACACGACACCAGAGCCCGATTTTGCAACCGCACTCTGATACCACTTAAGGATGTAGCACCCAAACGTAGGGCCCACATCCCCCGTACTAAGACGCAAACCCAGTTACGAAATGGAAAGTCCGTAACCAAATTTCAAATCAAAGCGAACGGGAGACCAACTCACTCACTAAGCCAGGCGGAGCACCACTAATTCAGAGTGCGCAGAAGCTGAGAAACTAAACACCACAACAAGTAAAGCGAAAGCATAACCTATAAATATATAACATCACCAAATATATACAACGTGTACATTGGCCCTCACGGCCTCAACAAAACCAAATGTAATCAACCTTCAAGTATTCAAGTCATATGTATACAAAATAATAAGGAGTGTGTATGTAAAAATGCATCCTATCAAGACCTAGACTAAAAAGTAGAACTGGGAAGACACACTTCTCTGCCTAGCTCAAGGCAAAACCTGCAATTGAAAGGTAAAACGAGGGGGTCAGTCAACTGACTGAGTGAGGGGGCTAACGCACACCCACCCACTATATATATATAAGACAAAGCACATAACAAAAGGGTAGACATATGAACCTGGAATAGGTGTTACAAATCAAACCTTCAAAACAAACATAAATATACTTAGAAATCATTTTCATAAACTCTATTCTGATTCATAATTCTCACAACATAACATAACATATGCTCGGCGAGAACGAGCTTCCAGCCTTTACTCCTCATATCATATCAAAATATAAATCAGAAATATATCCGTCCACCACACCGATGATGGAAGAGCCACGCCCGTGGCTCTAACCATCCATATCTTTACAAACCCACGCTGGGTAGCTAACTCATAATGTTTCCTCCATGGATTTTACATCGAAGGCATCAAAATACCACGCTTTCCCTAGCTCCCGAGGTCGTACGTGATATTATGGATGGAAACTATGCACAGGCCGAGCCCTGACGGCCCAACACCGTCCCGGGGATTCCTTACCCATAGCTCCTAGGGCCCACATTCACATTACAGAACATATACCAGTCTTTCCTGGCTTAACTCGCTACAGAACTTGAACATAAAAGGAATTTTCCAAAATAGCTTACATATGCTTTCATAATTAGCTTTCAAAATCAAACTTGTTCCATAAGGTCATAAACATAGCGTATCCAACATATATTTAATTATATATATAATATATAATCACATGTGAGGCTGGAAAACATCACATAAAGGCTTTAGGTCAATAATTATACAAAATCCTAAACCTCACTTTGTGCTTGTAAGAGAAAATAGTGGAAGTGATCAAAGTTATGCCTCGGGTTCGTTATCGGCAACCTCGTCAGAAAAGAAAACACAAAAGCCCAAGACTTAAACTCTATATAGACCAAATAAGGCATACGGCAAATGTAAAGATATGCATGAGATGTGATGCAAGTCGCATATTAATTAAAATGTACTCATTAATTCAAATAAACACACAATAACCCAATCTCATGCATAAACAAGTTATACGGCAAGTTACAAGCGCAAAAGTAGTAAACTATCAAGCATATAAGACATATAAAAGTAATTAAGAAGCAACAAAATCAAATCGGAGAAGTCGAAAATCACAAAAGTTACAGCGGCATCCGAAATGGCCGTTTTCGACCTTAGTTCAAACTCCAAACGGCCGTTTCATATGCTATTGCATCTCCCCGAAGCTCGAAACAGTCGTTTCCTTTCAGTTCAAACCCGGAACGGCTGTTCCGAGACCCAGACCCAAAATTTCCCGCTAATGCAAATGACTGTTTGGACTTTACAAAGCAATCCGAAACGGCCGTTTGGCCTGAAGTTGCAGAGCAGGTCTGTTACATGCTAAACAGGGGAATAAGGGAAAATAGCCAAAACTCACCCAACCAACTCGAAATTGAAACATAATCACGAACAACATGCAAGAATCACATATAAACGCGTAAAACTCGAGAAAAATGAAAATTGAAACCATATATAATAAAACCATTTTGAAGAAATTCAACCTCAACAATGGTATTTTGCATTTAATTCATCCAACAACCAATTTCATGCAACTAATACGACATACTCATCACGTAAAACTCGTAAATGAAGTCAAAATTCAAAAGAAACCATTGCATATCATAAACTCACAAGATTTGGGTAAAACCTTTACTATTTTCAAATTGATCAAACATATACGTATACTCCACCCCAACTCAAGTTTCAGGTATAGAAATGAAGAGCAAATCACGGGGAATCCATTGCTTGCCTTGGCTCGTGAAAAGGTGGAGAACCGAGTGAGATATAGGCTCTTGAATATGGATCAAAGTTTGAAGGGTTTGTGGCTTCTCTTGGCTTCTTGTTGCTATTGTTATACGTGAAAAATGAGGAAGAGAAAGAAGGGTTTAGCCTTTAAGGATTGAACCGGTTTGGTTCAGGGGTGTGGGGTTCGGTTCAAGTTTTCAGTTCGGTTGGTTTGGTTTAAAAGGTGTTGGGCTCAACCAAGTCACAATTCATATAAATTTCAAATAATCTAAGTATGAAATTAATTCAGATAAATTCACATAATTCAAAAATAATTAAAATTAAAGAATGAATAAGGAATTAAATCACATAATCACATAAAGAAACACACAAACAACGTCAAACCTGCACGAACTGTGGAATGGGGTGTCACAACGTTTTAGATTATTACCAGCGTGTGGAATAATATATACATATATATATATATATATATATATATATATATATATATATATATATATATATATATACCTACCTACCTTTTAAATACGTGCTTGTCTACCGTTTTGTTGATTATTTTGAGAAAGAAATTCAAAGAATTAAATGAGTTATATATGTTGGGATTAGTGCCCTGAAAAATTCAATTTGTTGAATTAATTAAACTGAATTTACAGCAAGTTGTGAGAATTTCACATATTGATAATTAATGGCGTGTGGTGGTATTCTTATATGAAATGTGTTTCATAGGAAAAGACTTGGAATACCGAAATCACGTGTCATTAAAGCTCTAGTCGGTAAGATAAGAATATGTTCTTATCATGACTATAACGTGGTTATATAAGATGATTAGTCTTTCGTCATAGGGAATGGTTATTCCGATTATAACACGTTGATGATTTTCAATAGGATTGGAAACATCGAACTGGACCACTGAAATTATTCATTTTATACTGTTATCTAAAATGAATAAAATCTCAGGAAGCATTGTACTCTTAATCCTGATAATGTTTCGACTTTAGGCCTGTAGTGTTAGTCACTGTAATATACTCGAAGTGAGGTCTCGGTGACGGGTGGCCAAAATACTTTGTATGATTCGGTAACAACATGAAATGTGCTAAAGAATTATATTGATAAGGAATCTGTGGCCTTGCTGGAAGGTAAAAGATATCCCTGAAATAGATTTGCAAAAGTTCGAATTAAGACTTTAGCTAAAGCACTTCGCGTGATACGTCACCGAAGTTGTATGTTGAATGTGTTTCACGTACAGAGAATTTGAACTTAAGGTAAATCAATAAATTTCAAATTAGAGATGAAAAATAAATGATAGTAGTTGTAATTTATTTTTCATGGATATCTACACGGAAGAGTGAAATGCGAAATTATTCTAGTTCGAGAAATTCGTGAATAATTTAATTAATTTTAGAGTGCAACAATATTTATTTAGTGGAATTAAATATTTTTAAACGGTAATTAATTATTGTCATGAGATGATAATATATTAATCCGTTTGGAGCAAAAATTAATTAGTCCTGCAGGTCCCCCTACAAGCCCCAATTGAAAACCCGAAGAGAAAATATTAAAAGGAGAAAGAGAAATGAATTTTCAAAGTGTTTGAAAATAGCCAAGGGATTTATTTTAAGAAAATAAATCAAGTTCCAAAGAGTTGGAAATGCCCGAAATTTTATTTTGGAGAAAATAAAATTTTTTGAAAAAAAAAAAAAAAGGCTGACGTGGCATTTTGCTGACGCGGTGCTAACTTGGCACCTGACATGTCACGCCACGTCAGCGGGTTGGGTCCCAATTGGTGCTAATGCAGCGCCGCGTGGTGTGCCACGCGTACGGCGCAGATAGCGCCGCGTCATCGCCACGGGCGGTCCGGATGCTCTCTGGAATGAGCAGGGTCAACGGGTCGGTCAACGAGTTAAAGGGCCGGTTCGACCCTCCGGTCTGGGTAGGACCAGACCCGGACACGTGTCGCATTCTAGAGGGGTCTACGCGCACCAACACGCGCCAACCACTTGGCGGCCTTCCGGCAGCGCGTGGCGGATTGTGGGGACATGTGTCGGCCCGTGGTTGGTGGCATTGGATTCGCGGCGATGAGCTCTTCAACATGGCATAATTTGATTGGCAGTCCTAGACACGGTTTGTACGCGGTATTGTAAAATGACCGTTATGCCCTTGCTTTTGTGCTTAAAATGACCGTCTTGCCCTCCGGTTTTTGCCTATAAATAGGTTGATCCTCTCCCTCATTTCTCATAACATTTTCGGGATGATTTTGGCTAATTTTTTGCTTTGAAATCAAGTCCCATTTTCTCCTAGTTAATTCCGATTTATTTTGGAATTAATTTTAATTAGGTGTTTATATATAAAACGTCTAATTTCGGGAGATTAAACCCTGAAAAAGGTTTTTGTTGGAAATAGTGCCCTACAAAGCTGTAATGCTTTGAGACTTTCCCTATATCACAGACAATCTTTGAATAATATACGAATGATTGTAATCACAGGTGAACACTTCTTACGTGCCAATACGTGTTTTGTGTGTTTCCATTACGTGTGCATGTCTAGAACTCCCCTAATCCGATGAGGCCGTTAAGAACTTTGTCATTATGGGAATGACACATGAAACAAGTTTTTAACTCCATAGGCGAGGATTAGAAACTTCTCTAAGTCAATGAGGCCGATAGACAGTGGGAGAGTCGACTTTGCCTCTGTTGAGACTTGCTTGTGTAGTTGTGTCCTTAAGAAGGATCATCCTATTTCATGGGGTGTAAAGTGCATAAGTTGATGCGTACGCAATATACAAGGGTGCTTGTTGTAAGAACAAGTTCATTGAGAGTGCCCCGTGTGAGAACATTCCTAAATGGGAAAGGAAGTTTCCAGAAACTTCCAGATTATGAAATAGCTCACGTGTCAATGACGTGAGGAATTAATCCTTAGACTTGAGATTCCACATTGTCTCATATGAGCTAACTCTGTAATCTTTGATATAGGCTCAAAAGGTTATCGCCATATAAACACATGAACCACGGCCTACGTTGGGATTACACAAGTGGAATATGAGACTTGTAGGAATCAATAAAGGACCTACACTTGCTGTAGGCAAGATGATCTCTTATTACACAAGTGATTCATATTCCATCTTAAAATCCTTGCGCAAGGTGGTTAGATCAAGACATCAAGAAAATGGAGTTTTCTTGGATTGAGATCAAATGGAATATGAAGGGAACTTTGTTTTAAGATTAAGATTAGTAGGGCTCTCCATATTCCCATGCTCTAGATCTTAATCAAGAGATAGGATGGTAGGAGGATCATACCCCACATGATGTCATTGACTGAAAGGTTCTTTCGAATATACATTCACATTTCGGGTAGGGGTCACACACCTGTTGCTAGATTATGGTCGTGTGATCTGTGAGGTGATTAATTAATAATGGTATTAATTAATTAGGCTCACTGCTAACTGAAATTGAACCTAGAGGGCCACACACAAATACCGGGTTCAAAGGGTATTAAGGAAAGATCAAATAGTTGATCGAAATGAGACCACAGTGTAAAGTACACGTGTGGGTCGAGAGCATGTTTGGGACGTATGAATCCAATTGTGGAATTGTATCATGTGTTAATTAATTGGAGAATTAATTATTCGCCCAAATATAATTAATTGGAGAATTAATTATAAATCCCTAAATATAATTAATTGGAGAATTAATTATATAGCCTAAATAAATTAATTGGAGAATTAATTTAAGCCCGTTAGAATTAATTAGTGAATTAATTCTAAAAGTCCTTGAAAGAATTTGTAATGCCCCCACCCGTACCAGAACAAGAGGAGAGCGGCGTCTCAACCCCCGCACTGAAGCACCTCTCAATTAATGGTGTGAGCCATCACTCAAGAAATACTCCAGCGAACTTTTGTCTATCAGAACTATACATGTAAACGATGTGGCTATGCAGCGGAAAATCAGAGTATTTTAAAACTTTTCAAAATATGTGCGTGATGGCATGAAACAAGCAAGAACATATTGATCGTGTAAGAGAGACTCGGCATATCAGAACATATAACAGATTCACATATAAGTACCGATATAGCAGAGTTCAATGTATCGGTAACAGAGTAGCAGAAAGAGTATAACAAATATACTCAAGTATTCAAAAGCATATACAGAAGTATAAAGTGATGCAGCCATAAAACATATGCAGGACACCAAAGGAAGTAATACTAAGTCCTGACTGAAACAAAAATGACAATCTAGAGCTTCAAGATACCTCTAGACTGCGGCTGCAAGACCTGAAACCACGAGGCAAGAAAACGGGAGAGGTATTAGTCAAAAGGACTAAGTGAGGGAATACTTCAAAGAAAGTACTGAATGATAAAGAACTTGAAGTAAAGTTTAGAACTGTTAATGCAATGCTTTAAAGAAGAACTTGAAACAAGTTCAGTTGATAAAACCCTTTGAATGTGATGCTGTAAAAGAATGCACGTTATAAAACATTTTCATGAATGCTATCACACGCGCACACATATGCTGTTGATGGTTCATATTTCTTTCATAAAACGGGATAAGGGTAAAGTGAACTTTTCCAGATATGAACCATCCTTTATGAAATAGAATTTTGCCCGCAAGCTAGGCTCCTCCATCCTTACTCCAGAAAACATGATTTGGTTGAGCATCGGACCAGGATCAACAATAATTCCACGTATAGTAGAGTATCGGACCAAGATCAACAATAACCCCACATATAGTAGAGCATCGGACCAAGGTCAACAACAACTCCGCACATAGTAGACTATTGGACCAAGGTCAACAACAACTCTTACCAACACATACAAACATGCACTATCCTCCACCGATTGTCACTTCGGGTAGCTAGCCCTAGGCGACCTGTAAACATGTAATGGGAACAGATTTGCTGTCCGTTCCCAGACAGATTGTCCTGACTTAACAAACCTCATGTTAAAAGTCGGTGTCAATAGTCTAAGTGTGGCGGCCGGTATTGGTGATGTCGTTGGCGCTCACCTCCCGAGCATCACCTCCACACATAACCGCCGGGCCCAAACTGTAAACTGTATACTTGCATTTAAGATTAGCAGTGACCAGAGTATCACTCCAGTATGCTAACTATAACATGTGAAACTGTAACTATAACATATGATGTTGTCTGTAAAACATATGATTCTGTCTGAAAACATGTGATTCTGTCTGTAAAACTGTACTTTGAACAAGAATGCAGAACTTTGGAAAACATGTGCTGTAGATCAAGGTATACTATTAAAGTATGAATGATCCTTTCAAAAGAATGTCCCGAAAAAGGGATACTTCAAAACAAGGTTTAGCTTTGAATTTCAAAACATATGATACGATAGTATAATCGTGGTTCCAGTTGGAAAACATTTATAACTTCACCTCACCTATCAGTAACAAAGGTAGGTAGACAGATTATGCGGTACCCTGGGGATCCCAGTGCTCAACTTTAACTCCTGTAGGTGGTGTACTAGAGTGAGCTTAAGAACTAAGACCCACTACTAACCATGATGCATATGAAATGCATGAAACAATAAACAAGGAACATGTAAAGAACATGTAACACAGGAGAGTAATACCATTTAAGGTATTCAAGAGAGGTAACACACAAAGGAATACGTCAAAGTGAGTTACTCTTAACGTTAGACTATGATCTTACTATAACCGAGTAAGCTTTAGTCAATTTATGAATCCTATCGCAAACCTTAAATTATGAAAGAAGTCCACAAAAGAAAACACATTTTGAAAACACATTTTAGACCCTGGATATGGAAACCCTAGGTGCAAATGTCTATTAGGAAAGCACAAGTTTTATTTCATTTTGACTATTCAAAAGCACTATTCAAAAGTACTATTCTAGATTACTATTCACGATTACTATTCATAGTTACTATTCACATGTTACTATTCACATGTCGGGTCAAAGGGTCGGGTCAAACCCTTACTATACACACACACCCACACACACGGTACACACACACACCATGCACGAGCACACACACACACACGGCATGCACACACACACACACCCTAATTAAATTATGATCTTGATTATAACCTATAGTTTCAAGTTCATGTTATGATAATCAAGTGTGATCTAGGTTAAAGGTATAACCTATGGTTAAGAGATCCAATTAAGGCATAAGTTCAAGTTATGAAACACTATTCTATCCTAGGTTATAACATGTGACACTATTAAAGTGTATAACATATGATCAAGGCACTATTCCATTAATCCATATCATAACATAAGCTCAATTCATAATTCAAGAATCATATAACAATGTGACAACATGTCACAACATATTTCATATCATATCATATCATATATCATGAACCTTTGAGCATGTAACATGTAACAATTTAATTCAATACCAACATGTAACAAGTTGTGACATAATAAATTGTAAATCACTATTCCATTAGCTAATATGCATGAACATAATTCAAATTCCATAATCATGCATCAATTCTCATAATATAACAACCATATCACATGATCATAGCATATACTAGAGCAATTCATAACATATTCAAGCATATACTAAACAATTAAAACACATAAACAACTATTCAAACATATCATGAAAACTATATAATAAATGCATAAAATAAAATCCTATATGGCTTAGGGAAGACCCTAAGACCCAACCTAAACATAATATAAACATACTATAACATAAAACATAAACTAAACTAAACATAACATAAACTAAAGCATAAAATAAAACAAACCTAGCTCTAGTGGGGGGGAGTGCCGGCGGCAAGAGGGGGAAGAGAGGGAGAGAAAGGGTGTTGTTAACACAACTTTGAGCAAGGAATGAAATGCCATGGGAGGGGTATTTATAGTTGTGAAGAAGCCCCTCACCTTGCAAATAGAGATGGCTTAAGGGTAGGAGAGCAAAACAAGAGTTCATCCACTTGTATCTTCTAGAAGCTTTAGGGATTATGAAGGTAAAATGGGACTGCTGGGGGTATTTCTGTAATTTCGTTGCCCAAGACTCGAGGATAAGTGGCTGGAAGTATAACCATTCCGACGGCAAGAAAATTAGCTTCGAAACGCATATTCATTCGTCGAAATCGGATTTACCGTTTGAAAGATACATTAGTTTTAGTGAATAAAAGTTTTGAGCTCGAAACTTAACACGAGTGAAAAACGACTTTCTAAAATGATTTTCAAGTCTGGATTGTTTCCAAAATTCAAGAAATAAATCGAGAAGCGTTTTGAGTCCAAAATCGACTATAAAACGTTTTACCGTTAAAAAGTTGAAAACGTAGGATGAATAGTAAATTCTCACGTACGAACGTACGCTTCAAAATTTCAAGCTAGGATTTGAATCAAGAGTTGTAAAACATCTCAAAAATCTTGAAATAACTCAAGTAGTGCAAATCCGAAGAGAAAACATTTTCCGAATGAAAACCGTTCGTAAAAGGAATAGTAAACTAGGGTTTTCAAAAACGTTTTCAATAAAACAAAGTTCCGGAATGGATTTCCAAGCCAAGAATGATTTCAAAAGACTCGTCTCAACTCAAGGATCGATTCGACTGTAAACTTGGGTAGGAAAGGTATCAGAATCAAAAGATCATTTTCTGATGAATAGTAACTTTGGTCGGTAAGTTCCAAAAATACTCTTATGGCTCAAGAAAGACTTCCTGAGTTCGGGAAACAAGTTCAAACGATTGGGAAACATGTGTGATGAACCTCTAGGGTTCGAGTAGCAATATGAACAAGGTAGGCTCGGGTTATGAATACTAAACTGAATCAAAGGTCAAGAATTCCCCCTTAAAACATGTCAGATCATATACGAGCACAAAGTTCATGTAAGAATGCAATGCATGATGATTCAAAAAGTTGGATCACGGTCTATAAACGCTTTACCAATGCCCTTAACTTACTGTTTTCATCCAGGCCCTGTTTTGGGCTGTTACAGAATTAATCGGAGAATTAATTCTAAGTATTTAATTATTTAATTGTTCTAATTTGATTAAAAAAATAAATAAATAAATATCTTCTATTTTATTCTAATAAAGTATTAGGATAAGATATTTAATTATTGCTACAATAATTAAATATTCCTAATTAGTTAGGAACTCTCTTTCTAGAATAATAGATGTCTTATTTTTGGAATAAGATATTATTTACTTGGAGAGAAAGAAACAATAGAAGACAAGTCAAAGTAGGAATCCGATTCCTACATGACCTTTAGGGTTTCGAACCCTTCACTATAAAAGGGCAAGGGGCTCGATTTTTTATGGTTTATGCGTGACCGTGATCACACCCAGACTTACTGGAATTTTGGGGATATTTCTCTTGCTCTCCTTTAACTCGTTTCTTGTTTCTTTAATACACATGTTATAGTACTAGCATACTCACTGACATGATTTGAATCTAGGTTGGTGTGGATTAATACTCTAGAGGATTTCTACTTTGGAATCTCGAAGAAAGAATCAAGAAACGGGGATTTTCATGCCGCATGAAGAACGTTTGAGGGTGGCCCAATACGTTTCAAGAAAGCTATAATTCGTGTGAGTTTCTTGAGTCCCAACGTTACGATACGAACATTGCAAGTTTTTAGATCCCTTTTGGAAAAAATTTTAAACTTCCGTTGCGTTTACTCTGTTGTTTACCAACAGTTTTCTAGTTTAAAGTTTGTTTTCTCTAAGTATTTAGAGAAATACTTTCGGAGCCCACACTCCGAGGGTTTCTCTTGGGTCATTGCAGGGAAGCTCTGCCGGTTTCACGAGGAGATCGGGTGTCGGGTTCTCAGGAGGTGAATTCGGGGAGCTGGAAAAATGCCGTTAGATAGCCATGTTTGCAGTACGGTAATATTTTTCAGTTATATTATTTTAAGCATGAAAAATTATGTGCTCTTAAATGTTAATTACATGTTAGATATTTATCTGCTTAAGTGATTTAACATTTATTATCAATTGCATGTATATACTTGAGTAGATCCAGCTAGTCTTTCGCTATTGTATTAAAATGTTTTAGAAATATTTTAATACTTGTATTATAATAAAAAAAATTTAAAATGTGGTCCCGGACCGCTACTGTTCTGGGCCCACCACCCAGCAATATATATACGTATATATATATATATATATATATATATATATATATATATATATATATATATATGTATATGTTTTCTCGCGTGCGTTCATGCTCTTGGAAAACGGTAATGAAAATAACTCCCATGCATTGCATGACTCGAGCTCTTGCTATTGATTGAATCCCCAATAGCATGTTTCTATTGGGAAGGGATCCGAGACAACGTGTACGAAGGAATCCGGGAAGGCATCGGGCCGATGGTGAACCTTAATCGCAACCTCTACGGGGGCATGTGCCATCATTGAATGTAGGTGATATCATGTGTCTACTGTGCCGGTACGCCGAAGGAGCATAGTACCAAAATGGACTATGACTCATCTGGATTATTGGACAGTTAGGGCCTAATTAACCGTTTCCGTTACCGGGTGTGGTGGATGGTTTCTTGTTCTTATTATTGATTGATTGTGGAGTAAAGGTTGGAAAACGATATTGCTCAGTACCGATTAATCGATTGAAACCCTTAACCCGATATATGTCATGGCTTTTGAAAGGAAGTAATTGTCTTGTTCTTGAAATTGGGACTATATCGGATCGAGGGGATGTGCTATCTTGCATTGCATATCTCTCTTGCATTGTATATATCTTGTATATTGTTACCGCCTCACCAGTAGCTCGACTGACCCTCTTTCTCTCTCTTTCTTTCTTGTTCCCTTGTATTAGTTGCAGGTTGGAGTCGATTGGGCGGCGGTCTTGTCTAGCCTTTCCTTTTAAGCCAAGTCCAGTAGGATAATATTTTGTAATGTATTACTTGTCTTGCTTAGTTATTATAGATATGACACATTTGTACAGCTTTACTTTTGGTAACTGAGGCCAGTGTGGCCTTATCTATGCATAATATGTTAGGTTGTTGAGCTTCTGGTTATTTATTTAAATAGTGTCGGGCTGTGGCAACTACGTGTTACTTGTTTAACTCGCTTCAGCTATCGCATGCTCTCTAACGATTATCCGTCTAGCGCCACCTAGTTAGTTGTGGTCTTAAGTGTCTCCCGTGTGCTAGTGCTTGGCATGTATAGGGATTGCTCGTTTCGTATATGTGTCAGGTTCTAGTACGGGGGATGTGATAGCTCCACGTTCGGGGCGTCACAACATTTGTTGAAAATTTTAAAATTTGAGACTAAATTGAATTCTGACAAAAGCACGGGACTAAATTAACGAGGGGCCAATCCTATGGGACTAAATTGGCAATTCAGCCAAAATAAAAAGTAAAACTGTTAGAACTAACCGTGCGCGTAAGAATCTATTTCGGGTAGGAGTTTACCAACTTTTTAGTAAGTCAGAAAAATTATGAGTCGATTTATTTGAACAAAATAAAATAAAATAAAATAAAATAAATCTGTTTATTTAAAATATCTACTATTTAGTTATGATTTATGAATACCGTTAAATATCAATCTATCATTAATAAATTGTCGTAAGCTGAAAGGATGAGAAAACGTAAGCTCAAAGGTCAAAATGGGGGAATATGATATTGTACCCGTTTTGACACTCCGACGATGAAGTTGGACTACTGGGTTGAGAACGCAAAGTATTTGTGAGTGTAACTGATGCGAGACTGATTGCTTACGCGAATAAAGGGGCGATGGGGTATTTATAGTGAGGAACCTTGTGTGTGAGGGTATACGCAGCCGGAGGTGCAAGGGACCATCCTTGTAGATATGATATCAATTACACTACGAAGCATAATGTCCAGACTATAGCCGATGCGATAATAGGCATCGAGGCTGGGACTGCTAAGCTTTCCCGTTCTTTTAATACAACAATCTCTTATGACGAAATTAGACAAATGGTGTGTCAATTGCAAGACCGATACGTTAAATTTCGCGCTTTTAAGGCCAAAGAGGGTGTTTAGTGTAATCTGATGGAAAACTTCGTCCTTGTTGATCACCGCTGTCTAAGGGAGCCACCTTTTGAGGTTAGTTGCGACTTTATTTGTTAGCTATAATAATGTTTACATAACCAAAAATAAATTTGTATAATGTAGGAGCACGAGATAGAGAAGCAATTCCGTCGTCACGGATTCCCAAAGTATTTCTAGATATATTGGATATTTTGTAAGTACAAGTTTACCTTCCTAATTGACGAGCCTACTGACAATGTGACAACTAACCATTCACATTCTGAAGAAGAGTACGGGAGAGATTTGGACGACGATAAAAATAAAAAAGATAATGAGAATGACGATGAAGAGGCTAAAGAGAATATGAATAGGAAGATGCTAATGAAGAAAACTGTGACGAAGATTAATATTTATACTTTCATATGCTTTATAACGAATATTGTTGTTGTAAGATTGATTTCAGTAAATTTGTTAGGGGCTTGAGAATTAAATAACTAAACCTCCATTAAATGCTGAAGTAAACGCGCTCAGTGGGGAGGCCAAACCCTGTAATTACAAACGTAGGGGGAGGTCAAAGTAATGTTTTTTCTTACTTGAATTGACATATGGGAGGAGGAGAATTAGGAGGTGGCCCTACATGATCAATAATGACTAGCTAGCTATTGTCCCCATACTCGAAGGAAAGAAAATTGAAACAAAGGAAGCATAATTTCATAAAAATAAAAGTTTGCTACTTATTTCATTATTTGTACAATTGTCAACCATCTATCACCACCGATATGCTTGTAACTCCCTTTGATCAAATTCAACGCATAAACTTGAAAACCAACCAGTCAATAACCATTTTCTATGCGCCATTTACTTCACTTTTTGTTGACCGAGAACTGGTAAGGTCCCGGGATTTCCCACAATACAGAGCCAATTGGCATTAACCAAACTAGAAGGTATTTTGATTACCCGAGGAGACTAAGTGATCGAGTTTTTTATATAACATAGGAGATGTCCATCTCTCATTTTAGTGGGCTTTTGCATTTTGTTATGTTGTGCATGCAAATAACATTCTCACCTGGTCTTGTAGCTTGATGGATCGTGACAATAGATTATCTTTCTTGATCATCCATTTTTAGTAGGGCTATCGATGGGGCGGATTTTAATCCGAATCCGATTTGATTTTTAACATATTCGTCCGATAAGAAAATCCGATGGATCATACCCGATTATAAATATTCGATATTCAAAATAAATGGAGCGAATATGGAATTAAGGAATCCGATCCGTTAAAGATCTGAATCCAATATTTTATTAAATTATTTTTTTATAAATAAAAATTACTAATATTGATCTGGCTCAAATCTGGTCGATCTGACGTGGTCGATCTGGCTGTCAGATATGGGTCAATCAGTCAAGAATTTGTTTAAGTGGGCTCTTTATCGACCTGAAAGCACTAACACACGTGAGCTAAGTACCAGCTTGGGGAACTTGGGGTTTTGCCCAAGTTTGGCACTCCGACGTTCAAGTCAGTGATAGAGCTCTTTAGAGAAAGAATAAATGCAATTTAATGCGGAGTAAAAGCTTACCAACTACTGTTCAAGGGGCGAGTATTTATAGCCATGGCCAAACAACACAGTAGTGCATGTACCGTAGGTGTGCATTAATGGCGTTGCCAGTCGGACGATGGAACTGGCTTGAGGAGGGTCGTTTGTACCTTCTTTCCCCTTTGGGTAAAAGCAGGGACTGACGGGCATTAATGCGCTGCAGTGCGCCTGTTCCCGGGAATATGAAGGTTACACGTGTCCCGACAGGAGTGCTTTACATTATTCGGGTTCCTGTGACGTAGGTAATCGATCTGGAGATCGGCCTCGCCTTCAGGGACCCTTAACTGTGGGTTCCCCCATGGGAGAGACAGATCGATCTGATGATCTGATGATCGGATGACATAAAAATCGATCTAATGTCCTCATGTAGATCTGATGATCTGTGTGCCCAATCACTACAAGAAAACAGGCGAATTCCGAGGGAAAATTCCGAGGGAAAAAATCCCTCGAAATTCCCTCGGAATTTTCGAGGGAATTCCGAGGGATTTTTTCCCTCGGAATTTTCCGAGGGACTTCCGAGGGAATTCCGAGGGAATTCGGCAAATTAATTTCCGAGGGAACATTCCCTCGGAAATCCCTCGGAAATTTCAGCGCCAAGGTTAGCCGCCAAGGTTTCCGAGGGAATTCCGAGGGGAAATTCCCTCGGAAAAATAAAAGTTATTTATTTATTAAATTAAAATAATATTCCGAGGGATTTTCCGAGGGAAATTCCCTCGGAAACCTAAAACTTAATTAATTTTAAAATAAAAATATTTTCCGAGGGATTTCCGAGGGAAAATTTCCCTCGGAAATGTTCACATATTTAGACTTAGTATTTTCCGAGGGAATTTTCCCGGAAAATTCCCTCGGAAAATTGAAATTTAATTAATCTCTAAATTAAAATTATATTCCGAGGGATTTCCGAGGGAAATGTTCCCTCGGAAATGTTCGCATAAATCAATTTAGTATTTTCCGAGGGAATTTCCGAGGGAAAATTCCCTCGGAAAATTGAAAGTTATTTATTTTCTAAATTAAAGTTATTTTCTGAGGGATTTCCGAGGGAAATATTCCCTCGGAAATGTTCGCATAATTCAATTTAATACTTTCCGAGGGAATTTCCGAGGGAAACTTCCCTCGGAAAATTGAAAGTTATTTAATTATTAAAATAAAACTGCTTTCCGAGGGAATTCCGAGGGAAATATTCCCTCGGAAATGAATTTGATAAATTCCCTCGGAATTCCCTCGCAATTCCCTCGCAATTTTGAATAGTTATTTTTTAATTATTAATTATGTAATAATTTGTTGAACTTAGGTAAAATCCATGGCAATTATAAATATCATTAGTGAATTAAGAGCTATAATGATATCTATTAAATTAGTAATTGCAAGTTATATATATATATATATATATATATATATATATATATATATATATATATATATATATATATATATCGTCGAACTTTCGAGTATAGTATATTTTTCGAGCAATATGTTAGTGTTTAATTATTTAAAATGAAATCGAATTTCGTTTTTACATATTTTTTGGAAGAGATTTCTTTTAATTAATTAATTAACAAATAAAACTTTAAGTCATTAAATCGAATAATTAAAAACATGTTTTTCAATTATTCAAAAATTTATTCTATGGTAAATTCCGAGGGAATTCCGAGGGATTTCCGAGGGAAAACCATTTTCCCTCGGAAATCCCTCGGAATTCCCTCGGAATTTGCAATATATATTTTTTAAAATTAAGCACTATATAATAATTTGTTGAGTTTTAACAAAATCCATGGCAATTATATGTATAATTAGTAAATAAAGTAAGATAATTTTAGTTATTAAATGATTGAATTGATGGTTATACATACGCAATCGAATATTCGGTAAGTATTTCGAACGAAATCATAACGTTAAGGACATTCGTTTTATTTTAAATTGAAATCGAATTTCGTTTCCACATATTTTTGGAAGAGAAATTTTTCTTATTTAATTAAATAACAAAGAAAACATCATGTTATTACATTTAATATTTAAAAACAACATTTTTCTTTTTTTTAATATTTTGGATTTTGCAAATTCCGAGGGAATTCCGAGGGATTTCCGAGGGAAAACCATTTTCCCTCGGAAATCCCTTGGAATTCCCTCGGAATTTGCAATATATATATTTTTTAAAATTAAGCACTATATAATAATTTGTTGAGTTTTAATGCAATCCATGGCAATTATATGTATAATTAGTGAATAAAGTAAGATAATTTTAGTTATTAAATGATTGAATTGATGGTTATACATATACAATCGAATATTCGGTAAGTATTTCGAACGAAATCATAACGTTAAGGACATTCGTTTTATTTTAAATTGAAATAAAATTTCGTTTTCGTATATTTGTGGAAGAGAAAATTTTCTTATTTAATTAAATAACAAAGAAAACATCATGTTATTACATTTAATATTTAAAAACAACGTTTTTCTTTTTTTTTAATATTTAGGATTTTACAAATTCCGAGGGAATTCCGAGGGATTTCCGAGGGAATTCCGAGGGATTTCCGAGGGAAAATGGTTTTCCCTCGGAAATCCCTCGGAAATCCCTCGGAATTTGCAATATATATTTTTTAAAATTAAGCACTATATAATAATTTGTTGAGTTTTAACACAATCCATGGCAATTTTATGTATAATTAGTGAATAAAGTAAGATAATTTTAGTTATTAAATGAATGAATTGATGGTTATACATATGCAATCGAATATTCGGTAAGTATTTCGAACGAAATCATAACGTTAAGGACATTCGTTTTATTTTAAATTGAAATAAAATTTCGTTTTCATATATTTGTGGACGAGAAAATTTTCTTATTTAATTAAATAACAAAGAAAACATCATGTTATTACATTTAATATTTAAAAACAACGTTTTTCTTTTTTTTTAATATTTAGGATTTTGCAAATTCCGAGGGAATTCCGAGGGATTTCCGAGGGAAAATGGTTTTCCCTCGGAAATCCCTCGGAATTCCCTCGGAATTTGCAATATATATTTTTTAAAATTAAGCACTATATAATAATTTGTTGAGTTTTAACACAATCCATGGCAATTATATGTATAATTAGTGAATAAAGTAAGATAATTTTAGTTATTAAATGATTGAATTGATGGTTATACATACGCAATCGAATATTCGGTAAGTATTTCGAACGAAATCATAACGTTAAGGACATTCGTTTTATTTTAAATTGAAATAAAATTTCGTTTTCATATATTTGTGGACGAGAAAATTTTCTTATTTAATTAAATAACAAAGAAAACATCATGTTATTACATTTAATATTTAAAAACAACGTTTTTCTTTTTTTTTAATATTTAGGATTTTGCAAATTCCGAGGGAATTCCGAGGGATTTCCGAGGGAAAATGGTTTTCCCTCGGAAATCCCTCGGAATTCCCTCGGAATTTGCAATATATATTTTTTAAAATTAAGCACTATATAATAATTTGTTGAGTTTTAACACAATCCATGGCAATTATATGTATAATTAGTGAATAAAGTAAGATAATTTTAGTTATTAAATGATTGAATTGATGGTTATACATACGCAATCGAATATTCGGTAAGTATTTCGAACGAAATCATAACGTTAAGGACATTCGTTTTATTTTAAATTGAAATCGAATTTCGTTTCCACATATTTTTGGAAGAGAAATTTTTCTTATTTAATTAAATAACAAAGAAAACATCATGTTATTACATTTAATATTTAAAAACAACATTTTTCTTTTTTTTAATATTTTGGATTTTGCAAATTCCGAGGGAATTCCGAGGGATTTCCGAGGGAAAACCATTTTCCCTCGGAAATCCCTCGGAATTCCCTCGGAATTTGCAATATATATATTTTTTAAAATTAAGCACTACATAATAATTTGTTGAGTTTAAATACAATCCATGACAATTATATTTATAATTAGTGAATAAAGTAAGATAATTTTAGTGAATTGATGGTTATACATATGCAATCGAATATTCGGTAAGTATTTCGAACGATATCGTAACGTTAAGGACATTCGTTTTATTTTAAATTGAAATCGAATTTCGTTTTCACATATTTTTGGAAGAGAATATTTTTCTTATTTAAGTAACTAACATAGAAAATATCATGATATTACATTTAATATTTAAAAATAAATTTTTGCTCTTTATTTAGTATTTAGTTTTTTCAACATACTGTGACTATGTTTTTTTATTTGAAGATATTTATTTTAATATTATATAATAACGTATTATGTGCATATATATTATATATGTATCTTATATTCTTATTATATAGATAACTAATATTTATGGTACTCTAATTCAATAAAAAAATTGTAAAAGGCATATAATGAACACCATAATCTCACTCCAGACTCCAGAGTCCACCGCAGGCCCTAGCACATTGCTTCTCGCCTCTTCCGTTTCTGTCTCACCGACGCGGCCACCACTGCACGACTCAAACTTCTCACAACCTTTCTTTGTTCTCCCATCTCCAGAGTCCACCGCGAAGCTTCACATTACTATCGCCGCCAAGCACCACCGCTGAAGTTCTGCTTTAAATATTTTACCAGATCTGGCAGTTGAGGAATTTCAGTCGCAGAGATCAAGTTTTCGAAAAGAATGGCGGATTCAACAAATGGGCGGTCGTGTTTTTGGACTCAGGCTGATGCTTTGCTGAGGAAGAATCTGATTTTTCAGGCGAGTTTATCTGTGTTAGGTTTTCGTTTGCCCTAGTTTTTGCTTCTTTCGGCTTGATTTTGAAATTTGGAGTTAATTGTGCTTCATTGGTTCTATTAATACTTCCGCCGTTGTGAATTTTGCATAGCTCACGCGCATTCTGTATTTATACGACGCATGTGGATTTTTTCCGAGATCTGGCGAAGGAAAAGGGAGAATTTTCCTATCATGTAACCCACTTAATTTTTTCCCAGATCTGGCGAAGGAAAAGGGAGAATTCCTATCATGTCGATATTTGCTTGTTTGCTTATAGTTATACTATACTACACTTTACAGGTAGCAATTTGTAACTTCCCAACAATTCTTGAAATAGCAGATGCAATATTATGCCTCATATTCTTATTTGTTAAGCTACACCTTCAACTTTTGGATGATATATTTGCTTGTTGATCTATCTTCTTTGAAGTGGGGATTTTCACTCATACCTGTGTAAAGTAGTGAGATACTTATAAAGGCATTTTAGTTTTACGTTGATGATTTGGGATCTTGTTCTGTATTTATGCAATAGGCATCGAGGGTGGAGCTTCTTGATGAAGTTCAAGTGAGGGCAATCAACCTTGCCAATAGGTATACCGATAAGAATTCAGGATATAAAGGGAAAAGAGTGGACATTCCAGTTCAGATTTTGGCCTAATAATAACAGCAGGATGTATGTTTTGGAGGGTGTGACCCCATGTATCCAAAATATGCAATTACAAGCTGATGATACAGGTACTGATATACAACCTTGGTTAATTGCATTGTGCTGAAAGTAGTTGTTTTGAGAAACTTGGTGTTTGATAGCTTTGTATGACAAACAGCTGTTGTCACTATTTTAACATATTAAATAATTTCTATAGTTACATTTTGCCTATCTTCAGAAAACCAAAAAGAGAATAATTGGTTTTTTAAAAATTGAATCTTTTATCTTGTTAAGAGATAAATCCTCGCTTGTTATGATGCCCTTTTTTTTTGTAGTGACATTTAGTCGTATAGATCCTGGTGGTCAACCTGTCATTGGCTGTTGTAAGGCAATAAATAATGTTGATGTGCAGGTCAGATATGTTTGGATTTTTTTTTATTTCTCTCTCTCTCTCTTATCTTCTTTTTTTCCTTTTTTAATTTCTCAATTGTTGCAAAAGCTGATGTATATTTGGTTTTGGCAAACGAGTCCCAAATGCCTATTTTTCCAAATGGTGATTCTCTTGGATGATGCATTTTCTTGCTTTCTTCGTTTATTGTTCACATAGATCAGTCTCATGGTTATTTCCAGTTACTGTAACGTTCTAATCTTTGATGCATTATGAACTTATTAGCAGACCTTTTAGTGAATGTCATGATTATTTGTGTTTATCCTTCTGCCTGTAATGATTCAGATGTGGAGTCTTGTTTTCAAGTTTTGTATGGAATATACATCTCAACATGTTTACTCAGTTTAAGTTCTTGCATCTTTGTCCATTTAATGAAACCAACGAAAATGGTAGTTTCACCTTTAGGATTGGATTGGTGGTATTTATCAATTAAATTGCATATCTTATTAAATTATGATTCTAATATTTTTTCTGTAATTTACTAATACATGATCTTTTCAGGGGCAGAAAAGCAAAGAATGGATTACTTTAGGATATAGCAGCTCACTCCCATATGTTGATGGCTGGATTGGAGTATTTTTACCTGCCAACTTCAGGTGAAGACAATGCATCTGTATTATATACCATTTGATTCATTTCAAGAATTTCAGACATTTCTTCATTTGTCTTCTATTCGACTCTTTTAACCTTTCGTTTAGGGGTTGCTGATGGTTAGCAAAATAGTTCATTAGATTTCTTTTTCAATTGCTTGGGAGAGATTCTTACACAACTGGGCAAAAATTTTCAAATGAGGTGCTGTATTTTGGGTCAGATGCTTGTTATGGTAGTTTGATCAAGCTTGATTGCAGTTCTGGTGCATATCTTGAATCTGCTTGTTTTGGTTGTCTGAAAACATTTTATGATACTTTTTTGAATCAGCTTGATGTTTCAGTAATTAAGTACATAAACAATTCAGTTGGATATATATACCAAATACTGTTACGTCTCAAAATAAGCTTAATTTGGACACTTAGGATACGTGTTTAAGTAATTTGATGTTTTTCTAACAGTTTTTTTTCTTTTCCTTTTTCCAGAACTTCATCATAAATATTGAAACAGTTGGGGCCTCAGAACTGGATTCTCTGTTATAGCCAATGCCACAGACACCAAATGCTGGACTCCTGATGCCGATCCATTGAATATGATAGAATCTATTAGGAATTCAATTGTTTATTTGTGTATTTGTCTATTTCAGTAGACAATTTGTTTTACTACATTGTTATTTTAGTAGACATTTTGGGTTGATGTAAGAACAAACGAATTTGGGTTTTATGTATTTAATTATATTTATATTTTCAGCTTTGTGATTTGATATGTATTTATATTTCGCATTTGTTGAATATCTCATGATAGGTACAATATTTATTTAAAATAAAAATATATGATATAATTTTTTTATAGATTTCGGAAAAACAAAATTTAATAAAATAAGATATAAGATTCCGAGGGAAAAATCCCTCGGAATTCCCTCGGAAATAAATTTTCATATTTTCATGGCAACTATCCGAGGGAAATATCCTCGGAATTCCCTCGGAAAAACAAAAAATTAATAAAATGAGATATAAGATTCCGAGGGAAAAATCCCTCGGAATTCCCTCGGAAAATAAATTTTCATATTTTCATGGAAACATTCCGAGGGAAATATCCCTCGGAATTCCCTCGGAAAATAGAATACATTCCGAGGGAATAGCATTGGCGAATGAATTCCGAGGGAATTCCCTCGGAAAATAAATATTGAGACTTTCCCTCGGAATTCCGAGGGAATTCCCTCGGAATTTTTTCCCTCGGAACCAATTCCGAGGAGGCTTTTTCCGAGGGAATGATTTCCCTCGGAATTCCCTCGGAAATTTCCCTCGGAATTCGCCTGTTTTCTTGTAGTGAATATCGATCTGATGATCTATCCAAGAGTCCGTTTCTGGTTTATCCAGGTTGGCGAAACGGTCCACGTGGCTTCTCGGGGGCGTGCCACGTGGCCACGCAATGTTATGCCATGTCAAATATAAACAATTAAAATTATAAGTTCAATATATATCATCATATTCAATAATATACCTTTCACTATTTATTTTAAATATATCATCATCTTTTGTTAATAACTTCAAATTAACATATTTTAGATGAATATAAATATATAATATAGAGATTTAGGAGTTCTTAACATATCTTTTCTGTTTATCAAAATTAAAACTTCAACAAATATATTGTTGTATTTAATAATAAATCTTTCATTACTTATTTTACAAAAATATATCATCTTTTATTAATATTTGTAAGTTAACATATTTCAAATAAATATAGATATAGTGTTTGCAATTGTGTATATTACTTGTACCGTTAGAAAATATTTATTTTCTTGGTTTATTGTTTAGTTAGATTTAATATGATCATGTTAAAATTTTATTAAATACCCTGTTCAATTTGTTTACCATAATAGATTATCCTAATTAATTAAAAATCTATTTTTGGAGTTGTTAACTAGCATAATGTATTTATATGTTTTCTTAGATTTTTGCCAATAGGGATTGGTTCAAGTGGTTAATGGGTTCATTGTTTAGGATAAAGTCCCGAGTTCGAATCTCATTTGAGTGTGTGTGGATTTAAAATATATATATATATATATATGGCTTTTACAATATTTTAGTAAATATAAATATTAATGTGTTAAACACCATAACTAATACACCCATTTTTAATAAAGTAAGCTGTCTCTTAATGTTTTTGTGAATGGGGTGTCATTGTGTCTATATATGTCTATAAATGTACATTTTAAAAATATATTATAATATAAAAATTATGTATAACTCTTCATTCTTCAGTTAACTGTTATAAATAAAGATTTTTTAACATTTGAATTATTGTGTATTTTATAACCGTCGTCTAATCAAATGTTTATATTTGTGACATATAATCATCTAATCAAAATGATAATTTCATAAATTTTTACATGATGTAATATTTATTTTATAGGTAATAAATGAAATATAACCCATGAGATATATAATGTAGACTTATTTTATGTTACATCTATATATATGTATTAAAATTTTCTTTTTTGAGTAAAAAATATATATATATATATATATGCATATCCGAATATTAACATATTCGATCGATAAAAAAAATCGATGGATTATATCTAATTATAAATATTCGTTATTTGAAATAAATAAAACAACTATAATATTAAAGAATTTGATCCGTTAAGGATCCGAATCCAATAATTTTATTAAATTAATTATTTTAATATATATATATATATACATACACACATTAGATTTTTATCTTAAGTCTAACATAAAAAATCCCTCCAATTAAAATAATATATAAAAATATATACATGTACACACATTTTTTTAACGGACAATTCCTCAAGAATCCCCAAGTGTAAACTGAATTTCCTTTTCACTCCCCAAGTTTGAAAAAGTTCCTGTTCACTCCCCAATTGAAAAACAAAATTCCTTTTCACTCCCCAAGGTTGTATAATAATTCAGGAATTGCGTATAAAAATCCGGGAATCTCCTATATTCCCTAAAAAATGTACGCAATTCCTAAAGATAATGTACGAACATGTACTGTTTGTGGGGACCTAAAAGGAATTTTGTTTTTCAATTGGGGATTGAATGGGAACTTTTTCAAAACTGAGGACCTAAAAGGAATTTTTTCAACTTTTTGGTACTATTCAAAGATTTTTCCTTTTTTTAATTGTTAATCAACACAGGTGAGGCCATTCAGAGAAATAAAATTGCTCCCATTCTCCATCATCCTCAAATCCTAAGCTTGACGCCACCACCCTCCCGTTGAACTGCGCTACCAGCCACCGCCATCTTCCAGCCTCCACGCCATGCCGCCAACGCCCACCACACTCCCAGGCCTAGCTGCACGTCGCCACCCACGGCCGACGCCCCCTTCACCACCAGTTAAGTAATCTATGCCACAGATCTGAGTTCCCGGCCAGCGCTTTGATCTTCCTTAGTATCTCTTTTCTTCCCTTCTCCTATTCTGCTTTAAAGAATTTTTCTTAGATCTGATATCATTGTTCTGGTTTAAATTTTTTTCTCAGATCTCGTCTTGGTTTCTTCTCTGCTTTAGAGGATCTGATACGATTTCATCCTTTTCGGATTATCCGACCCGTTATCTTCCTAATTCGATTTGGATGAATCCGGATCCGGATTTGGTTACTCGATTTCTTAGTTGGATTCGGATTCGGAATCTTCAAATCCGCTCCGAATTCGACCCGTTGACAGACTGGGGTGTGAATTCAGAGAACCCAACAAATATTTGGGCCATCTATCTAGTTATTATTGATTCTTTGGTTCGGAATACTTTTACTTCAGTAAATATTTGGCTAGCCCAAAATTCCAAATATTTTACTTTACAAGGTACAATACCCTCCGGGTAAGTCTAATTCTATGTATGACCATGTAATTTGCAGAAAAAGACGTGGACATAACAGTAAAATCATGTGCTCCCATTAAGGCTGGCTAATTAACAGCGTCATATTTCCAGATGGTTATAGCCTTCTCCAGAATCTCCACTATCTAGTGAAGTAGAACATATATAGATTAGTGCTTACTATTTACCCAAACTTCTCCATTATGCTGAAGTGTCTTACTTTTACTCAAAGTGGCCCCACCTATTTGATGAGGGAAAGGATGTACCAAAAAGTATCAATAACTTAGTTATTATAGATTTGTTCCTGTATCTGTTGTAATTTGTTGTGATGAATTGAAATGTGATGTTCGGGATCTGTGGAGACTGGTAAATTTTGCACATTCATTGTATGGGCAAATAAATTATACTATAATTAATTTTTATATTAATATATATTTTATATTATTTTTAATATAATTATTAAATTCATAATAAATAAATAAATAACATAAAAAAAAAATTACACAAAATATGAGGAGGAAAAAGTAAGCGAAAATTAATTGAAATGGGATGAGAGAAAAGAAAAGTTAAGAAAATATTGTTTGAGTGATACAAATAAATAAAAAAAGAGAAAAATAATATAAAAGAACAAAATGGATGAAAAAAATAAATTAAAAAAAATCCAAGAATTCAAGATAGTATAGATGATCGTAAGACGCACGGTAAAATTAAAATTAACAAATGTGCGTAATTATGGTGGATGAGAATATTATTGTAGAACACTAGTAAATAAAAGAGAATTTAACCAGTTCACCCAAACCCAAAACAACGCACATGAGAATTTAACCACCCAAAACCAACAAGATGCAGTGAAAACAAACTAATTGTAGTCTTCAGAATGTCACAACATCATCACTAAATACATCATGAGTTTCAGGATAGGAAATTAACGAACAAAGTAGTTTCAGAATGGAGTTTCAGGATAGGAAATTAACACACAAAGTAGTTTCAGAATAGGAGACAAACATTATCAGTAAAGCCATCATCAACAAAGATGTTGATGACAGTAATATCTAGTTTGAGGTAAGGGTCAGTTCAGAAAAGTTGGCAGATGTGCCGATCTTTTTCCGGACCATTGCTGAACGTCTTGTCACATTTCTGGCATTCAAATTGGAGTTTAGTCCTGTGTATACTACGGTTGTGTTCACGCCTCCCGTTGGGGTTCCGAAACGTAGATCCATCAGCACAAATCGGGCAGCCTCTCAACTCTGCCTCCCGACGCCTCTCCTCCTCCACCTGGTTTGCTTCCATTTTGTCCTGAAAGAAAAACTATTAAAATGGTTGAGCTCAAACAAGACAAAAAAAAAAAAAAAACTCAATGGGAATCTGCTCCAAATCAACCCAAATTATCAAATTTCCCAAGAGTTGAGGTTTCCTGGTTTTGATGGAGAAGATTCTAGGGCATTGGTCACGAAGTGTAATAGATTTTCGGTAGTAAACAACATTACAAAGGATAGCAAGGTATAATTAGGATCAGTTCATTTCTGTGGTAGGGCCCAGAGCTACGGTATCAAAGCTTTGTTGAGAACAAAACATTTTTGTGCTCGGATGATCATGAGACTTTCATGCCAGACCATAGGTGCAAACAAAGAAAAGTGTTCAGGAGGTTGTGAATGAAAATTGTCAAATTGGCTAAGACAAAATAACAAAATAACTGTGTAGAGATAGATTACAATCATCTGCAAACTTATTACTGCCATGGGGATGAATAAGTTTCTGTTTTCTCTCTCTAAACTATTTTTCTGCATAATATTTTACAAAAATTATGTGTCGATGATACCAATTTTATAGGAACACTCAATACATACAGTAACAATCTTTTATACATGATACTGAAAAGAAACAAGTTTAAATCGAGAAAAGAAGCAAATATCGTAAAATTAACAAACAGGAATATAATACCTAAGCAATGAGAATGAACCAACTCCACACAGATCTGAAAAGAGATTGAAATCCTTCATTTAGTCCAGAAAGAGGGAAAATAAAAAGAAGAAACGAAAATAAAAGAAGAAAAGAAACCTTACTGGTGGTGGTGTGGCGAATGCAGATGTGGAATGCAAGAAAAAAAAGAAGGGAGTAAGACGGAGAAGAAGGGCGACACTCACCTTAGTACGCTGGTACAAGAGAAAGTGAGAATGCGAAACGGAGCAATGAAAATGAGTTAAAAGCTAAAACCTCCCCTAGGTGTCTTTTATACACGGCGATTACCGCTTATTATTGGTGGTGATTATGGCAGTGAGGGTTTAATGGATGGATTAAGCTGCCTAAATCATATATTTACTTTGATATGATTATGAATAAAGGCATGCATGCATGTTGTGGACGTGAACAAGGCATGCTACTGTTGAAAATCTTAATCGGATGCATGACAGTTTATTTGTAAAGAAGGAAAATGCCGGATGTGGACTAGCTAAAACCCATATTTCAAAAAGATATTATTAGCGTCAGCCTCTCATCGATCGGAATTATTAGCAGTAAAAAGAAATATTTATATTTTCTATTTTTAGTTTTTAATAGGTACTCGAGTAATTCATATTTTATTGATGCAGACTGCAATAAAGAATATATAAAGTACATGCATAACGCGTCAACATTTCCAGAAATATGGGGTTTTGGTGGGAAAACAATTCCAATGGTCAAATTTTGCAATTTCAATCGCATTTCAGTATTTTCACCTAGAGGGTGATGGCTCATCTGAAGTGAAACACCCAATTTGGCATGTGATGTGGAAATTCCTCCAATCGCAGATGCTTGGTCATACTGAGTGATAAGTAAACATGGTTAAGGAGCCGAAGAAGGAAATATTGGTTTGAAATTTATAAATCTTGATCGCGCGTGAACTGCTAAGAGCTGTCTGATGAGGATCTTGGGAAAGCGATGTTTCATTTCCCTACATTGAATTATTACAAGAATGTTGTCGCAATTGGAGTTTGAAATCCATTTATTCTGAGAATCATCCAAACTGCGAATGCACAAGGTTAGCTATTATGGCCATTGCTTAAATGAAAATCTCGAAAATTATTTGAATTTTTAAGCACAGACTTGATATAGTCCAACTTAACTTTGTACAAATTAAAATTGGGAAATTCATATTTGTACTGTATTCCGGTTTAATTACAATACAATCCATCTATATTGGGAAATTATATCTTGGTTTCTGTAAGTCTTATTTGGTTTGAGTTCGTTAACGAAATTTGTAAAAATACACTTATTCCCCTTACAGTTTGTGTGACCGCTACATTGAATATACTATCAAAATTACAAAATTATTTCTAAAATTTACAAATTTAAATAAAATTATCCTATAAATTATTAATTTAACAACATAGTCCCTAGAATTATAAACGGTTCTAAACTTTGGAATGATATAACGGAATCCTAACTGATATCAGGGACCACAAACGGCTCTTACAAGTTTGGGACTAAAATGTAATTTTTCGATTTAAATAAATTGCATTTTAATTAGGTCTAAATATAAGGTAGTGGGATGTAATTAGCCAATTATAATATTGAAAAGAGTATTGGGTGTAGAAAGTTGTAACACCATAGTAACTATAAAAGATGCAAAATGGGGCAAATGAAGATCTTAACATTGACTATATCTATAATTCATTATTATTATTATTATTATTATTATTTTGAGTGGATATCTATAATTCATTAATGTATAATATATCCATTATTCTTTTTCGCGATTACCTCTGCAGAAACTCAGAGTTAGATACCAAAATACGTTTTTGGGCCAAAAACCTTAATATAAGTAGAAAATGGCTGATAAAAAAAATTAATGTATAATATATTTCCTAGTATATATAAGGTAGGAAAGGTGCGTTTACCCCAAACAAATGTGATTTTGACTAAATTATGAATTCTAGAATTTTGAATTATTTTAATGTTGAAGCAATTGGTTTCTATATATATCATCAAGGGAATTTTCATTATATTATACAAATTAATTTTTGTTTTGGAGAAAGAACAAAAATAATTAATTCCTATAATATAATTGGCACTTCCGACCATTAGTGATTAGTCATTAATTCACATGAATAAAAAGAAGTGGAATTGCAAGGAAAGAAAATCATAATTTTCCCCCGTGTTTAGCCCCCTGTACGGGCTTTGCCAAAACTTATGTGGAGTAGGTACAGGAACAGGACAGGGGGCGCATTAAATCATGTGCCTTCAGGGAAGAGCACTTAGCATTTAATGCGTTTGTACCTGCATAGCTTGGGTCGGGGACGCGCCTACCTCGTTGTGGCCTCAGGGTCGATGGCCTTCTTGGGTTGAGATGTGTGTGACCCGACAGTGTATGGAGACAAGACGCCCCATATTCGAGAGAAGGAATGGATTGGGTCAAGAAGGTGACGTGGATAAGGATCGCCAACTAAGCTTGCTCTCGGCCTTCACTTCACCGGTGATCCGTGTGGCCTTGTGAGCATTCCCAAATTTACCTCTATCAAAAACAAAAAAAATTCAAGAAAAAATAAATTAAAAAACAAAGATGAATATAAATTGGTTGTGTGCAGAGGAGTGATACATTTCATTTTATTAAAAAAGAGTTAAGTGTAGAAATTGGGATCGACACCCGACTCATAAAAATTTTCCCTCAACCTATAAGATATAAGATTGTTCAAATGTCTAAGAACTAGTAGGGACTAGGGAGAGCACTCGCTCGGTAAGTGCCCCTCAAATTATTAGACATGTATTTTGCACAAAAATATTAAAATATATAATAATTATATATTATGCAATAATTGTAATAGAAAATAATAGTTTATTTACAAAAAAATGAAACCCCTGCTGCTGCTGACTGCTTCATTGTTGAAATAATATTGTATTTACAACAAATAAGCCCGTACTGCTGCGGCTGATTGTTTCATAAGAAAAGAATTTTTACATTTCATAATTTCACCAACTGATAGATTTAAATATATATATATATATATATATATATATATAATATAGTATTTTAATGATTGAATGAGAAAAAAATTGGACAACAAAGCACCATCTTATCGTGTAATATAGCTATCATGCCAACATCCAAGTGGGATTAATGTATAAAGATAGAAGATGTAATATTTTAATTAACGAGAGAAACTAATTTATCACATCAACCGGGACCAATTATTGTTTTCACAGATAGCTAACATCACAAAATTATGAACAACTATGGTACGAAAATTTGAGTATACCTCTCCTTCTGCACTAATCACAATTTACAAGTGAATCAAATATTCACTCTACAACAGATAATAATTTATATTCCTAATAAAAGATATTAGATACTAAATTCTAGAACAAAAAAAATAAGCTGAATCTATCACCACACAAAATTTTGGATCTTCTTGTGAGTGTATTGTAGTCACCCAAATTGTTCGGGACAAATAAATATAATTTTGAAAGTATTGGGATACTTTGTAACTATCCTCGTTGAACATCCAATGTTTTAAATTAACAAAAAGTGTTGCATGGTTATTGGGTTTGGGAACTTCA
Organism: Lantana camara; assembly: GCA_037501455.1. Lineage (NCBI taxonomy): Eukaryota > Viridiplantae > Streptophyta > Magnoliopsida > Lamiales > Verbenaceae > Lantana > Lantana camara. The sequence goes on along the minus strand of CM074857.1, from coordinate 90,210,616 downwards.
GTGGAACAAATCATTCCCTCAACACACTCAAGATCAATTAGCCAAAATAGCTACACAGGTTTCGAGGAATTAAATATATTATTATTGAATGGGAAATTGATTTGAAAAATCCTTTTATGCAGGAGCTCTCTAACGTAAACTTAATGAAGCCTAATTCTCTCTCCCACTTGCCTCTGATTTGCTAACCTGAAGAATGGGCTGGTTGCTTTGTCTGCAAAGTACCTTGGGAACACAGCCCATTTTGAATATTCAAAGCGGAGCAAAGGTCATCTCTTTGCAAGCTATTTAAGAAGATTCATTTCCAATACAAAGACTGATTCTTCCAAGCTTTACTTGCTGCTATTTTCTTGTTGTTTACACCTTATAGAGAGTTGGTTCTCTAGTGGGTAGTATTACGAGAAGATTGGGAATCCTGGAGTCTGGTCTGTTTTGTACCGGTCGTGGTAACCATTGTATCCAACAGATTCTATTTGTGTTATATTTTGTAATCTTTCTTATATCAAAGTGATCCGTTGAAAATCCTAAGTCTAACAACTCAGGTAGGAAATTAATCCTATTGGTAAGTGTTTTTCACAACCTTTGGGGCCAAAACCTCTCTAAATCTCTTGTCTCGTGTTTCTTCATTTCACTATCTTTGGTTAAGACTTATTTTTCTCTAAGTTGAGTTGTTGCTTGGAGCTTAGCTGTATTTCATTTGATCTATCTTGGTCAATCTAGTTAGCTCTTAGTTGAGCTACGGAATTATATGAACAGTTTGTGAATGATATATCTTGGTTAAAGCTCTGTGATTATTGAAATATTCATTTACCAAGATTTGGAGTGGTGTTCATTTGGAATATCTTATTGAGAGGCTCAAAGCTTACTTTGTTGAAAGAACAATATCAGGAAACTATCTTGTTGATTATCTGAGCTAAATACTGAGTATTAAGGTTGTTGCCTTGACTCCGCACAAAGTGTTATTTGGAGCTAAAATCATTGTTAGCCAACAAAGCTATTATATCTCTCCATTGAGATGTTTGAATGTGATTTAATACCTTGAGCTGTGATTATTAACTTGAACAGATATTCTGAGACGCTTTGTTACATATCATCTTGTTGATTAGCTCATTTATTGAGCTATTGAAATATTCAAAGCATTGTGCGAAAAATATCATAAAGATCAATTTCCAACCCTTCCCCCCCCCCCCCCCCCCCCCCCCCCCCCCAAAACAGCAAATTCATACCTAAAAATATCTGCAAAATTCATCAAATGTTGGGAACTTTCACATTGGAAACTCATAAAATAAAAGAATCTTTTGCATTCATAATTTTGTAAAATCATCAACACAACTTAAACGGATCAACACATGCTTAATATTCAATAAACCGATTTTAAACTCACCTTTTAAATCAAGTTCCAAAAGCAATTCGTGTAATCTCTTCATTGTCGGGTACCCTTGCGAAAACTTTCCGACGAGTGTAAAACAGAACGACAAAGCAAGCTCTGCAATTTCAGCATCCGTAAATTTAATATCGGTGATCTCGTTCGTCACGGACCCCAACACCATAAGTCTTGCCTTGATCAGCCTTTGGAAAAGAAAAACGCGACCGCATTTCATAGGCAACATATTCGGAGGTTGTGCCGTGAGTGGAGGCGCTGTCGTAAGAGGTGGCACATGAAGCGCCGCTGCATAAGTAGGTCATGATCCAACACTGTGGTAGCAGTAGCTTGCGTGAACGGAGAGGCCGGAAGCAGCGCTTGGCAACTGTGGCGGGAAAGAAGGCCATCCGCGGTTGGTCCTCGGCTATGTTGGCAGCGAGAGACGGCTAGGCTTCCTTGTTTCCGCCACTCATGACGTGAAAACGACGTATGCAACATGACATTGAGAGAATTCCGTGAGAGAGTCTTGTGACGCCCCGCTTCTTCGATGGATTAGGTATGAAGTCACGATTGAATTTAAATACGCAATTATGTATTTTAATTTTACTACTTGCCTTAATTATATTCTTACTTGAAATAATTTCTTTTAATTTGTCTTTACTTGCTCGTTTTGAATTATAATAAAATGATCAAGTGTGTTAAATTGTGGATTTTATGTTAGCAATGTGAATTATGTGGCATTGTATGCCTTTCGTGTCACTATGGATTTAGTTGCAAATTATTTGATAGTTTAGGATTTAATTGAAACGTGTTTTGGACTTAATTGTCCCTTTTTGATAGTTTGATTATAATGAACAAATTTGGGTTAGATTTTTTGTAAAATCATCATTGAATTGATTATATTTCAGCACTAATTAGGTTACTCATCGCTAATTGGGGGAAAACAAGTCATCATGAAAATCAATTTCCAAATGAATCATATGTTGATCCCCAAAAAACTTTATAAATTACTTATCTGTCACTTAAGAATAATGTATGTGCTGTTGTGAGAAACTAAATAGTGGTGAAATATAGTGAATTCGAAAAAAAAATTTGTGAAAAAGCTACCGAAACTGGTTTATTTATAATTTTTCAAACATAAAAGGGTAAATTATATAATATTTTCATTTATGGTGGTATCAATCTTAATTAATCAATTGTATGAGGATGTAAAAGAGTTTATTTATAAAAACATTAGATTGCTAAAAGCAATTCCTTCAACCAACGACGTCGTTTAGATTGGCTTCAACCTCCAAATTTGAACACATTCCTTCTTCCTAAACCCCCATCCTATCCAGTTCACTGCTAAAGCTAAACCCTCTCTCTCTCTCTCACACACACACAGTGTGAATATGCCCCTTTCCTTCCTATCTCTCCCGCCCTTTCCTCCACCACCACTTCTCTCTTTCAATTCAAAGCTCAAACCCACTTCCATCACCTCATTCAACCTCCTCCTCCGGCCGCCCCTTCTCTCCGCCACCTCCGCCGTCGGCTCCGACGGAAAATTCTACCCAACCCCATCTGACGACGACCCTCCTGAAGCCCCCGAAGATTCCATGCACGGTTTCAACAAATTCCAGCAAATTCAGCGCCACGCAGCTCGTGCCCGGAAGCTCCAAGAAGACGAGTATGAGAAAGACCAGTCTACAATTCTCAAAGCCCTCGAAGAAACCGAGGATCCTCCTGCTTCTCTCAGCAATGACGATTCCGGCGACGATCTTTTTGGGGAAATTGACAAGGCCATTGCCATGAAGCGGAAGGAATTTATCCAGAAAGGGTTGATTAAGCCGAAAAAGCAACCGGAAGTCGAGAGTGCTGATGAATTGGAGCCTGAAGAAGTGGTTGATTTGGAGGAGATTAACGAGCTTACGGGATTGACGGTGATTGGTGATGACGAGGGTAGAGATGAGGAGAAGTCCGACTCCGAGGTGAGTGATGGTGAGTTTTCGGATTCATTCGACATTGATTTTGATGAGTTTGGGAAAACCAAGTCTAGAATTGCTGAACCCGAGTTCAGAATGAGTTTAGCTGAGCTATTAGATGAGAGCAAAGTGGTGCCGATATCTGTATATGGTAACTTAGAGGTGGAGATCACTGGGATTTCCCACGATTCTCGTGTAGTCGAGAGTGGGGATTTATTTGTTTGTTGTGTTGGTAGGACTACTGATGGGCATTTGTATTTATCTGAGGCGGATAAGAGAGGTGCTGTTGCGGTTGTTGCGAGTAAAGAGATAGATATAGAAGCCACATTAGGATGCAAAGCCTTAGTCATTGTAGAGGACACAAATCTGGTTCTTGCTTCATTAGCAGCTTCGTTTTTCAGGCATCCTTCTAGAAGCATGTCGGTTATTGGCATCACTGGAACGAATGGGAAAACGACGACTTCTTACTTGATTAAAGGAATGTACGAGGCTATGGGGTTGAGAACGGGAATGTTGAGTACTGTTGCAAATTATGTTCATGGGGATAACAAATTTGAATCAACTAAAACAACCCCAGATGCAGTTTCCGTTCAAAAGCTGATGGCAAAGATGGTTCATAATGGAACAGAGGCGATGGTAATGGAAGCTTCTTCCCATGGCTTGGCATTAGGAAGATGTGATGAAATTGACTTTGATATTGCGGTTTTTACAAACTTGACTAGGGATCATTTGGATTTTCATGGGACTGAAGAGGATTATAGAGATGCAAAGGCTAAGCTTTTCTCAAGAATGGTGGACCCTGCACGGCACCGGAAAATTGTGAACATTGATGATCCGAATGCAGCGTATTTTATCTCTCAGGGCAACCCTGATGTACCGATCGTGACTTTTGCAATGGAGAGCAAAAATGCAGATGTTCATCCTTTGAAATTTGAGTTGTCTCTGTTTGAGACTCAGGTTTTGGTCAATACTCCTCAGGGTATATTGGAGATTTCGTCAGGCCTACTTGGGAGGCATAATATTTACAACATTCTTGCAGCTGTTGCCGTTGGGATTGCAGTTGGGGCGCCTTTGGAGGATATTGTCAGAGGAATTGAAGAGGTTGATGCAGTTCCGGGAAGGTGTGAGTTAATAGATGAGGAACAAGCTTTTGGAGTTATTGTTGATTATGCACATACTCCTGATGCTTTGTCAAAACTTCTTGATTATGTGAGAGAACTTCAACCTAGGAGAATAATCACTGGTAAATTATTGATTTACTCTTCTTTTTTTGATGATATCATTCTGGAATCAATGAACAAGCTTGCGACCTATACTTTTCGTATTTTGGAAGTTAGATTTATTTCCAGATTATAGTTTTGCAACTTATCCATCCACTTGACAAAGTTAAGAAAGCTGGATTAACGTCCATGGTATCTAGATAATTTTGAAGCTCTATAGTTATAAGAATGAAGTTCTTTGAGAATCAAATGACCTGAATAAATTTTGGTATTTAATGTCTTAATAAGAATATGGAACTTGAATCAATCATCTCATGGAAGTAGTGGTGGAAATGGGTCTTTTGAATCATTCTAACTCAGTGTTCCCCTCTACATCACATATAGGATAAAAAGTCGGTTGTAGCTTCCTTCTGATAATGTTCATTCTGCTTTTGGTACTTGTGTGTTCATGTCTTCAAGTAACTTTTGAATGTGCAAAATCAGCTCCATTTTTGCACTTCTTCAAAAAAGACAAAGAAAAGAAACAATTGGTTCGATGGGAATTTTGATCTCTACTGACATATATAGCTGTAGTTTTTGGGAGATATATCTCAGTTTCTGACCAAATATTCATATGGTTTCTGAAGTGTTTGGATGTGCGGGCGAGAGTGATAGAGGGAAGAGGCCCATGATGACCAAGATAGCAACAGAGAAGAGTGATGTCACCATCTTGACATCTGACAATCCGAAAAATGAGGATCCTTGTAAGTATTTCCAATCTATACCATGCAATTTGGAGCCTATTTTTGATAACCCTTTCACCTGAGCTATTTCCTTGAGTTGTACTATTTTCTTGCAAATTTTATATTGAAGTCATAGTGATGGACGGTGGTTTTGTTCTATCAGTGGATATCTTGGATGACATGCTGGCTGGTGTAGGATGGACCATGCAAGATTACTTGAAACACGGAGAGAATGATTACTATCCACCTCTTCCTAATGGTCATAGATTATTTTTACATGATATTAGGCGCGTGGCTGTTCGATGTGCTGTTGCCATGGGCGAGGAAGGAGATATGGTTGTAAGTTCCTGGCCCCAAAATTGCTGTTTTTATTTAAGGATAATTACATTGACATACTCTGAGGTTTGACATAATACACAAACTTCCCTTAAGGTTCGAGAAATTACAAAAACTTCCCCTATCAAAGATTCACATTACAACATGAGTCGGTAAAATTTGATGACGTCTATCTCCAATTTTTTGTGAATATCCTATTTTGCCCTTAAAAATTACAAGTCACATTTAAGTTTAAATTCATCACTATGATAGCATGTGTAAGGCCAAACCCCTTGGGAAATTTGTGTTATTAGACCAAATCTAATGTAGTTTTCCCTTCTATTTATTTGACTTTATTACTCTCTCCCAGAAAATAATAAATATTGTCTTGACTTTATATATTATGTTGCTGGAAATCGTTTGATACTTATATATGTTGATTTAAGTTGAATCCTTGAAATGGAATAGGTGGTTGCTGGTAAAGGCCATGAAACATATCAAATAGAAGGTGATAAGAAGGAGTTCTTCGATGATAGAGAGGAATGTCGAGAAGCATTGCAGTATGTAGACGAGCTTCACCAAGCTGGAATTGATACAAGTGAATTCCCATGGAGGTATGTTATCTCGTAATTCATAGATGTTTCTCTTTTCATGAATATCTATATTCATCTCGTCCCTTCCAACTCACCAATCGGCCGATAAACCAAAATGTACTATAATTCACAACAAAAGCGATTAATTTCCCAACCGAAAACAAAGAGAACATTAATTAGTGCATGATTCTCGGATCATGGCAAAGTGTGCAAGAACCCTTGAGTCGACTCTTAGAACTTTCCTAATTTATAAGTCACAGAAGCTGAAGTGTTGACTGTTGTTATTCCACGTCTCCTGATGCAGGTTGCCAGAGAGCCATTAGTTCATAACCACAAAGAGAGAAACTTATTTGGACTGGGTGGCAATTGTGGCAGCAAAAACCTCAAATTTGGAAATTTCTCAGCATTGCCTCCATGGTAGGTACGAGGTAACAAAATTGTGTTTTGTTGGTATAGTACCTGAATTTTAGGCTTATTTAGTTGAAATCCATGTATAAATTTAGGTGTTTTTAACACCATGTATGCTGAAATAGCAAGAAAGGGTGCTGATTTCCATTTCCTTTTGGAATATATAGCTATTTTTGTTGGTAAGCTTGTAATTTCTGAAATAAGAACTAGGCGCTTGCGATTTTCCTGAAAGGACTCTTTTCTGTTTTAACTTTTATGTAAAATATATATTTTTGTAATTTATAAGTATATGAGTTTGTAAAATATTTATTTTGAGAATGGTTTAAAATCCGCTGGAGAGGGACACGAGACGATATCATATCACCATCACCACCACTTTACTATTATTACGACTTTACTATTATTATTATTATTATTATTATTATTATCAGCATACCACTTTAGAGTTGCCTAACACGGCAAACTTATCTGAAATTATATAATAAAATAATATTCTTAGAAGAGTTATTTGAGTGGTTTTCGTGTTTATCCTCTCTCTTAACAATTTTTAATCGAATTGGGTCGGGCTGGATCATTTAATTGTAAAATTTTTCATACAAATAGTAGATCCATTTTCATAGGACTCAAATATAAGATTTTTCAGCCCATTTAATTGTAAAATTTTTCATACAAATAGTAGATTCATTTTCATAGGACTCAAATATAAGATTTTTAGTTAAGTTAATATAAGGCGAAATCGCAAATTATATTACTTGTTGCTATGTTCACCAGAAAATTGAAATGGATGTAAGTTGAAATTTGTTTATCCTAATTACTTATAGGTTAATCTTAATTTAGACAAATATGGCTTCGATTAAGTTGTGGACTAATTCTCTTGGACTCATCATGCTGCTCTTTCATCTCAAGGCTCATAGAACTTAGCTTCTAGATGTAATGCACTAATATTTTTAAAAATATTATTTTTTCATTCTTCGATATTTCTTACGTGAAAATTTATAAAAAAATCTATATCGTGTCGTGTCTATATATGTTGATGTGTCCATATCCTTGCAACATAGGCCTTTGCTCTCTCTCTCTCTCTCTCATGCCTATTAGAGTTTTTAATTTTTATATCCAAACGTATTTTAAAAAATATATTATTTTAAAATGTTCAAAGAAGAAAACACAGGTAATTCTAAATCGAGTTTGATTGGGGCAATCTATGTGATGAGGAATGAGTGTTTTATACTTTTTGTGTAGTTGGTAAAAAATTTAGAGATAATGACAAATCAAATGACAAGTGTAATCTTTTAATTGATTAGGTTCGATCGAATCGGGTTTGAATTGAACTTTTTCAGAGAAAACGGACAATCAATTTGAAAACTTGACCGAAAAGAAAACAAATGTTTTAAAAAAAAGAATCAAATCCAACCCTCAATCAATAATATATTACAGTGAAAGATATAAGATGAAAACTTGATTCAACTCGATCCGATTTGTGCCTAATCGGCCATATTCGATATGATTTCCTTTCCCTTATGTTAAATAATGGGTAAGATAAAAATGAAAAATGTGGGTTTTGACATTAACAGCAAACAAATCACAAAAGATCATCTATAAACAAGAAATATGTACAAGTGATCAAGGGGATAGTGCTAATCAAAATAACAAAATTTTCAAACATTCTTGTTCTGGAAACAAGATTCAAACATTTATGAATTCTACACTACTATGAATAATGGGAAAATCTTTGAATAGTACCAAAAAGTTGAAAAAATTCCTTTTAGGTCCCCAATTTTGAAAAAGTTCCCATTCAATCCCCAATTGAAAAACAAAATTCCTTTTAGGTCCCCACAAATAGTACAGGTTCGTATAATTTTCCAGGAATTGCGTACATTTTTTAGGGAATTGCGTATAAAAATCCCGGAATCTCGTATAGGGAATTGCGTATAAAAATCCCGGAATCTCGTATATACGAGATTCCGGGATTTTTATACGCAATTCCCTAAAAAATGTACGCAATTACTGGAAAATTATACAAACTTGGGGAGTGAAAAGAAATTTTGTTTTTCAATTGGGGAGTGAACATGAACTTTTTCAAAATTGGGGAGTGACAAGGAAATTCAGTTTACACTTGGGGATTTTTAAGGAATTATCCGATGAATATAATCATTAAATGGGATTCATATAATGTATGTTGTCTGACACATCAATATAAATTTTTGGCAAAATTGCATTTTAGTTCTACAAGTATGCATCTAATTCAATTTTGATCCTAAAAGTTTAGTCATAACAAATTAGTCCCAATTTTCATATTTGGTCCTATATTAATTTTTTTTTTTTTTTTGGGTCCAGAAGAAGAACCAGATCCTATATTAATACATGTGGTCCTTAATCTTAACACATTTAGTCCTACATTTATATCATATTTACCAAGTTAATTTTTTTCCCATCAATTTTGTCATCGTCGTTTACAAATAACAATCACATCGATTCTTAAATTCAAATACATGACGAGAAATCTTTTTTTTTTTTTCCAAACTTAAAAGTCATCAAAGTCATTTTTTCACACTAAAGTCTCCAACTAAAAACTTAATAATTAATATTTTAGAAATTTTGGTAGGTTAGGCATAAAAATGAATAACTAATTTCCTCAATTTTCAGAGTATCTATTAAATTGCACCCGTAAATAACAAGAGATGTGAATTGGTTATAAAAGAATAACCGAACAAAATGTGTTGCGTAATCGGACTAAATGTGTTAAAATTGAGGACCAAATGTAAAAAATGGACTAAATATGTTAAAAATTAGAAACATAGAGAATCAAGCATATTAAGTCAAAGCCTATAGAATCAAAATTAAATTTAGAAGATTTTTTATCATAAATTTTTTACTTCAACATTATCACAAAGAAATATCACACATTATTCTAGTTTTGATAATTGTATTTCACACGATACATTAAAATAATATTGAAAGACGTCTTTTAGATGTAAATCACAATCCCCGCACACGTAGACACTTTGCTTCTACCAATGACCAATCCCACCCTGCCGATTTAATTTCCCACCCAAAAAATAAATATAAAAAATAAAATTCCCACCCAAACACAGAGCAGCACAGCCGCGATAGAAAGAAAGCCTCCACAACATAAAGCCTATTTTCTTTGCTTCCTTTTAGAGAGAGCGTGGATGGTAGCCAATAAATGCACAAAACTGAGACAAGGAAGCTTTATCTTGGGTTAGTCATGGCATTCCATCCATCTGCGGTGTTATGGTAAGCGTGCTTTTGTTCTTTCCCTGTTCCATTAGCCCAATACCACTGCTTTTCTCTGTTTCGTGCTATTAAAAGTTCTTGTTTTGAAATTTTTTGTTTTGGGTTTCTTGAGAATTCCTTTGATGTTGCTGAGGTTTTTGGGTATGTTCCCTTTCTGTGCTGATCAGAGATTTGTGGGGTTGATGAAGGGTTGTTGAAAACTGTCAATTTTCAGCTTTTTTTTGGATTATTATAGACGTTGCTTTACATGTTTTCTTGTATTGTTTTTATTTTTGGGGGTGGGGTAGGGCTGCTTGTCTTATGGTGGTATCTGATTTCATCTTTTCATGAAAATGACTAGAAAATGCTGATTATAGATGACTCTTGCTGTTTCAGGTTCTTGGGCTGATATGAGTTCCTAGTTTAATTATTGCCTAATTTGTGGAGTTGATAGTTTTTGGGGAAAGGGCTCTTTGACGATGAATCAGGATGAGAAATTGCAGCAGATATGGGATTTCAGGCGACGAGATGATGGTGACTCTTCGAGTGATGATTCGAAATCAAGATCAGGTGACAAGAACCATAAAATTGTTGGTCATGACTTAACTTTGGTTGATGATGATGATGAAGTGAGTGATGCTCCCAAGTGTCCTAAGAATCACAAAAACAAGAACGTAAGATTGAGCAAGAAGAAGAAGATGAAAAGAACCGATAGTGCTGTTGCTGATAAATCGAAGAGATGTTTATTAGTCAAGGAAAGTAAAAAGAGGACGAGACCAAAGATTGATTCCAAAGAGAAAGTGTTGTTTGAAGATCTCAAAACATTTGCTGATTCGTTGATACATGATCTTAAAGTTGCTAGGGAAGACATGTCTGCTCGTATGAGACAAGAGACGGGAAGTTTTGTGTCCTTGACGCCAATTTTGGGACCTAAGAAAGCGAAACATTGTAAGAAGAAAAATTTGCAACCTGATAGGAGCATCAAAAGCATTGTAACATCCGATGCAAGTGATTATTCTAAAGCTGTTGTAAACTATAATAAGGGTCTTGATCCTAAGAGTTTAGCTACTAATTATGATCGAGTAGTTTCTTCGCGGTCCCTGACTCCACCTACTGTTGTTATACCAAAATCCCATCTTCAAAAAAATGGTACTCATTTGAATGATCATGAAAACTTAGGCCCGAATACACAGATTGCAAAAACTACGCATGGATTTTCTGCATTGAGACAAGAAGTACCATTTGGAGGTTTTCTTGGGCAGAACTGCTCTGGAAATGTAGGGTTTGGATTTCCGGTTCCACTTCATCAAGGGCTGGGATATAGTTCTAATTTATCGAGCAAGATTTTTGAAAACTCGTTCGAGGATAAAAGCGAAGTAAATCTGGGAAGGGCTAATGGTAGAAATCCAGCAATATCTGAATATGTTTTGGCCAATGGCATTAGCAGTAATGTTCATAGAAGTGATGGAGGATTTCTGTCATTGAGGTCACAAGATGCAAAGGAACTCCAGCTCTACATGGCTAGTTTGAGAAATAACAGTAAGTAGAAACCAAGAACTATGCTAGGCTTTTGGTTTCGTAATATGTTTCCAGAATCAGAACACCGATTTTGAGTGATTGTGGTGCTTGTTTAGTGAAAAATACAATTGACATTAAGCTTTGAAGTTTGATAATTTTGGGTGGTATATGCTTCTTGATGCTTCACTTGTTCAATCTCTCCTATGCTGTAGAGTATTGTCTGTTTTGTGTAATGCTGTCATAAGTAGCTGGTTGCTGCTTGAATTTTGGACTTTGAAGACTGAAAATTGCAGGACTTATTATCTGATGCAGTTGTGTCATGTGTGTTAGCCTTTTGGGGAAGTACATATGATATCATGATCATCATTTTTCTTTATCTATCTTGTTTCCGTTGGAACTTTTCCCTCAAGCTATATGTTTGTTGGAGGTGCAAGATGAGTCGAGATTGTTCTCGAGCTCGCGAGCCGACTCAATTCTAGCTCAAAAAACTTGAAATGTTTCGACATTGAAAAGCTTAGATGAAGGACTTAAATTAACCATATTTTGCGAGAGAAAAATGTTTTATGGTTTTTTTTTTTTTAAATGCTTGCATTAAACTATACAGTAAATTACGTCTAGACCTCCAGTAGTTAGCCTTATTTATATGTTTTTATTTTTTCTCAGGAGGATTGTTGGTTCCCAACTATTTCCGATGAAACTTAAACCCCTGAGCGTTCTATTCCCCTTAGCCTTACATATACATGAAGCTCATTTGTTCCAGAATTACATTTCCACGATTCCAACTATTATGGTTTGCTAATGAATTACAAATACTTCCCTCATGTTAATATTTCTTCTATTGAAATTCCGATGTATAATACTGGAGTCATCCCACCACTGCTATCGTGAATTTTATACTTTTAGGTGGTTGTAGTGAATCATACTAAATTTGTTTAGATTCGGCATTATCAATTGTTAATACGATCATTTTAAATAAAATTTGGTGATGCCAGTGATTCCATAAGTATCAATTTAAAAAATTTTATTAGTGTCAATGGTTTCATATCAATATGTGTTTTAATAGTATACATATAAAACTTTGAGTAAATGTGATGTTTAATCCCTAAAATTTTGAGTTTGTGTAATTGTGTTACATTAGTTCCAAAAGTTTCAAAAGTAGCATATAAGTCCTAATGTTATTAATCTATCTAAAGTTAGTCCCTCGGCAACTTTTTCGATAAGAATTTAGCATGAAAAAATTTCATATGCACTAGGTATGCAATTAGAGGAGTATTTTTATATTGTATCTTTAAGGTGACACATCAATGGCATGAAATGAACACATGCCACAAGGACGAGGAGCAAGGCAGAAATGAACTATAGCCAATTTATGCTTCTATTGAGGCAAAACATGCGGGCTTGTGATATATTTTGTGTATTTGTTAAGTGTTTATTTTTTATTTTATTTTTTTTTTGAAGGAAAGAGGCCACAGGGGCCAGATTTATTGGAGATCCTCCAAAACAAAGTTCACAACGAAATCGGGAATATCAACCGAACCAACGTAGACACTAGCCGCATTACCAGCTAAATTGTGAGCAACTCTATTTGCATCACATCTAATAAAAAAAAACTGACATCCAGAAAATAAAATTAGAACAAATAGATTTGATGCCACAAAAGATGTTTCCAAGTGCCGAAAGGTCCTCTTCTTCGGAGCGGAGTTTGTTAATCACATTGATGTTGTCTCCTTCAAGTATAACAGGACGCCACCTTTACTGTTGATAAAGCAGCTAGTGTTTCCGCCACCATTGGGTCCGTAGTGTTCACTTTTCTGTCAGTTTCCCACCTGACCCGACACAGACGCCCTGATCGTTTCTCGCCACTACACCTATACCAATCGCTTCATCCTCACTAAAAACCGCCCCATCAAAGTTCAGCTTTATCTAGTTAGCCATCGGTTTAGACCAGCGGAAACAAGTTTTGATCACCGGCTCCCCGCTCTCGTCTTCGATACTCGGTCTGTTCCTCCTGGTATCAAATATCAAACTGGTTCGCCAGGTGAACCACTTCATGGGGTTATGTGATTTTACCCTCCGTTAACCTCTTATTTCGGCTCCACCATAGGTACCAAAGTACAGCAACAATCTTCCTTAGGTCCTCCGTTGTTGCTGTATCAGTAATCTCACATAAGCCTTCCCCATGCAGAAATATACAATTGGCCATTGTTAGAAAATTGCGAAATGAGCTTATCCTCCCAACTGAATTCCTAGAATAGCTTTCGCATCGTCCTCACCAGCGTAGTATTCCATTTCATCAGACCGAGACCCACTCCGGATTGAGTAGAGCATTCTGCAGGCGGAAACTTGGTCGGTACAGCGATCCTTTCGGTAACCAATGGTCCCGCCATACATGTATTTGTTCCCCACTCCCTACTCTCCATCTTGTCCCCTTCGCCTGCATCCAAGCGTATGACGGTGAACGTCCCAAACGAGCTGACCAAATATCCGAAGAAGGATAGTACTTAGCTTTATACAGCCTCGCGAGGAGCCTGCCATGACTTGTTTTTGTGATTTCTAGCAGAATTGTGGGCTAATTTATTGTGCATGATGGAGCTGGGCCATGCGTGTGGCTGACTTGGGCAGAACCTTTTCCATTGAGCTGATTTGTTGCTGTTGCGTTGAGGGATTTAGAGATTTAGAATTAATTGGAGTGGGTCTATTTCGAGTCTTGGAATTAATTGTGCAAACCCCATTAGAATTAGACTTGGATTTGCTTAGAGTTGATCTTGTTTCATGTGCTATTTATGCGAGACTTAGGGAGCAGATTTGGATCATCTTCTACACATATTTTTCTCACGCAAGACTTGGAGACTGGACAAGAAGGCTGTAGCTTTGGAACGACTCGAGAGATAGAAAATCATTCCTCTACAGTTCTTTACAATTCCTTTGTTTTATTTTTATTTTTATTTTTTTTTTGGTTGAAAACAACAACAGAACAGCAAGAAATTAAAGTAACTCTGCTTCGTTCATAACCATCTCCGGCGTATCAGCGGGAGGTTCATTCCGGACTTCAAGAAGTTTAGCTCCATGCCCTTTCTTGGCTAGAGTGTCTGCACAAGCATTAAATTCCTTTGTTTTATTTAGCCTATGCTTTTGATTTATTTTATATTTTTGGACATCATAACTATGAGTAGCTAATTTCGTAATACTTAGCTAGGGATTTATGATTCAGTTAAAACATGGTGAGACCTAATTGTTTTATATTTCAATGCAATTCAATTATTTATTAATTCTTTGAGTGTAGATTTAATTGCATAGTGCCATTCATGATGCATGAAGTTTATGTAATACTTGATTATCTGATTTCGTTAAGGGAATTAATAATCGGATTTAAATATTGCACGTGTCGTGACTTGGTTAATTCAGGTTAGTGTTTTTATAGATTTTAATGTTGTCGGTTCATTAAATCCTTTCAAGTGTCTCTTAGGGTTATGAAACTGATTAGAGAATATAGCTGTCGAGTGTCTCTAGGCTATTCGAGAATTTAAGTGAAAACGAGATAGAGTCGAGTGTCTCTATCTGCTATAGCTAACCTACTTGAATAATTTGGAATAATCTCTGCGTCCGTGATAGATGTGAAAACTGAATCACAATCTCTAGCTAGGTGTTGTTCTCCCTACTGGTTAATTCCTCTCTTTCAACGTGCTTAGTCTTGTTCTTCTAGTTTTTAATTTTAATTAATTGCTTTGTTGGTTTAATTTAATTAGTTTAGTTAAAACTCCAAAAAAAAAAAACCCCTACGTTTACTTGTTATTTCTAGTTAATTTTCTTGTGATTTTAATTGAATTAATTTCTCCAATTTCTGTGGTTTGACCCGTTTACGCTATACTCCATATTTTTTGTAGACCGGAATTTTAATTATTTTTGACGGATTCGGCACTTGTCAGCTTGTAAATCGAGTGAGGGCTCTAAGGGTTGATTCAAGTGGCTAGGCTCGGTGAGCCAAATTTTGACCTGCTTGTTCTAAGCTGGGAGTTGGACGACAGGGCTTGGGCGAAGGCTTGGGACTCGTGGTCCGTAGAGTGCAGGGCACCGCATCAGGCTGGTTTTATAGAGCAACAACCACCTCTCGTTCTCGATAATGGAAGGATAATGAGCCGATGCTCATTGGGTCCAATAAAGTCACTTGGTTCAGTCCGAATTGGACAGTCACCTTTGAACTAAGATCAACATCCTTGGGGCAATTTGATTGTGGACTGCAGGCCCCTTATTGCTAGCTCTTAGGAAGCGAAGATTACTCATACGTAACGTGAATGTAACATGTCCATGAACTATCTTGTGAATATTGACCACACTTGTTGTGGGCTCATGATCTAGAATGAACCAAATGGTAATTTAAAGATACTTTTTAAGAAGGAACAACCTCATTATTGAGACCTAGGGTCTCCTTTCTGTACCAAAAAAAGGAAAAAAAAAAATAAAATAGTTGATTCTTAATGACATATTTTTTTAACGTTTTTTTCATAATTATTTGAAATTATGTCATATATTATGCTATTATTTTTGTATATTTTAGAAGATTAAATTTGAACATTTTATTTCACTTTATATACTTTTTTTTATGCACCTATTTGAGAGTTTTTGATAAAATAATAAAAACTTTTTAGGAAATTTCAGGTCTTTTACTTTGATAGTAAAATGTAATTATGCACAAACATTTTTAAAAATATTATTTTGCTGTGTTATTCGTACGTGTCGGATACCGTGGCCAACACTCTTCACATGAAAAAAAAAAAAAAGTTTGTATCACCGTATTCGTATTACATCGTATCTCATATCCGTATCCAAACATAATAGGTGAAATGTTTTAATTACAGAGTTTGTGACGTTATCATCTTAAATTATGGTCAATATTTTCTCCAATTTTGCATCTCCAAACTTTGATCTCAATGTTAAAGAGGTATTAATAATATTAGCATACCCTAATGATGATAATAATAGCGAAACTTGATTTAAGATGAGAAAAGGGATTGATTAAAAGTTCACTTTGCATTTTTAAAAGAGTAAATTACGACAATCCCCCATCCTTTGGTACGTTTCGTATTTTCCCCCTTAACTTTTAAATTTGTGGGATTCCCCCCTAATAACCTTTGTAAAATGTATCACTTTCTCCCTTTTGGACATTTCCGGCAAAATATTCTTGGAATATTCCCTTCGAACCAAAACAAGATCAACTTTGATCGTCAATTTCTCCTCTGTCACGATGACCCAAGAGTTAAGACCACCACCATCGTGTTCCTCTCTCCAAAACGAACAAAACCCATACCCCATTCGATCCTATTGATCAACGGAAGTCGCTTGCAAAACTCTGTTTTCCCTGCGCTACTTTGACCGGTAATATCTTATGCAACTCATTGCAAACTGTTCACACCACCGCCATATTAATTGTAGTGCGTATATGTACAGTAGTTCACACTGTAAAATTTCTCTATAAATAGGGTGTTATGTACGTTCATTTCATAAGTCGATTCACAATACAATTTCTATAGTTTCTCTCAATAAAGAGTTCTCTCTTCAATATTCTTATCTTGGTTCGCGCTATTGTAATTCTGTTTCACAACAGGTTATCATCACAATCATTTCTATTTCTCTGGCGAATCAACTATCGTTCCAGTCCCTTCGGAATTCTACATTGGATTCTTGGAGAAAGTAAAACCATTCAAGAGGCCACGATTCAAGCCGCTTAAAGGTTGTTCGATATTGGCGATCGAACATCTTAAGAAAGACTAAATTGTAGTAAGCTTTTCTACGTATCTATTTAGGTTCATATACTAAGTATTAAGAATATATAGATATACCTTCTCGTAATCTTTACTTACCTACAAACGGAAGGTCGTGCCTCCTACTTATTGATTTATGCAGCATATAATTATGTGCAATTAATTTTGCCCTAACTGTCGATATTTGTGCTTATATGATTATATCACTGTATATATTCTTATCAATATCGAGCATGCATAAATTATCATTATGAATTTTTATTCTAAATAAAAATAAAAATAAATATATATATACTTTTGCAACGGCTATATTTTATAAAAAAAATATATATATATATATATATATATATATATATATATATATATATATATAACGGCTAGTTTACAATGGCTAGCTGAGATTTTTATATATATCTTATTTCTTATTCTCAAAAACTCTAAAGGATAGTTTTGATAAATTTTTGTATATCAAGATGCTATCGGTTCCAACAATTTTCATAATACTTTTAGTGAACGCAATCATCATACTTGTCCTTGTTGGAGATAACTCGAAGAGAGATAGGGATTTGTACATCACTTTCATTATATTCCCTATTATTCCCTTGTTGCTTCTTGGTATAGGATTTGAGCATGATCTGTAAATTGTTGTATGAATTATTTAATTGAATAAATAAGTTGATTGTTATATTTTATCGTGTACTAGCTACCAACATGTCGAATCTCACAAAGTTTGAGTTCGTTGCACTGGATATCATGGGAAAAAAATTATATGCCTTGGATTGTTGATATAGAAATGCATCTTGAATTAATGGGTCTATTAGACACCAAGATAAAAACAAAGTTATAATTTTTCTCCGCAGACATCTTGATGAGGGACTCAAGTTGGAATACCTAACTATTAGAGATCTAATCATTTTATGGAAAAACCTTCAAGAGAAGTACAATCACTAGAAGGGAATTATGCTTCCTCCCCCCCGTGATGAACGGAACGCTTTACATTTCCAAAACTTCAAGAAAGTCAGTGAATATAACTCAGAAATGTTCAAAATAGTCACACAATTGAGGTTTTGTGGGTAACAAATCACCGAGAAAGATATGTTAGAGAAAACATACTCCACATTCCACGCATCGAATGTTACTTTGCAATAACAGTATCGAGTGCGTGGATTTATGAAATATTTTGAACCCATTACATGCCTTCTTGTGGCTGAAAAGAATAATGAATTGCTGATTAAAAGTCATCAATTCCGCCCTAGTAGGGCGACAACATTTCTTGAAGTAAATGTTAAAGTTCCCTCAAATTATGAAGGGAAAAATCACCATACACCTAGTCAAGGTCGTGGTTGTGGTATTGGTCGTAGTCGTGACCGGAGTAATACTCGCGGTCGCGGTCATACACAAGGTCGAGAGGGTTATCCATACACCTCTCCTCAAAGAAACCAGTACCATCAGAATAAGACACACTACAAAAAGGATGTTCACAAAGCCAGAAGCGATGACTTTCTCTTCTCGAGCTAGTCACCTTCATTCGATGCATATAGTTTTTGCTAGAGTGGGTGACGATGTCCTTCCCTCAAAGTGCGGTGGATAGATAAGTTGCAAGATGAGTCGTTACTGGTTCCCAGAAAAGTTAATATCTCTATTAGCTAAATCCTTTCTTACCCTGCCTTTTAACTTGTATTTTGTTCATACACAACCAACGGAGGGCCTTCGATAAATCCTGAGGATACTTGCCATAGATGTGGCATAAAAGGACATTGGTTTCAGAACACCTTGCCCGTTTATACAAAGAATCTTTGAAGGGAAAGGAAAAATAAGCGAATTTCACTGAACATCACGATTCATTTGGTGATTCAACTCACCTAGATACTTCGAACTTTACCGATGATTTTGATGAAAATGAAGATGGCGATGTTGGTGGCAGTCAGTTAGGATTTCTTATGTCTCTACTCTGTTGTTGTTCTTCCAGTTTTCAGTATTTCATTATAAGCATGTTTTTGTAGTACTAGAACTTTAGAATCTATTATATGTTTTTCATATATTTGCAATATGACCTAGGGGCAATTTTTGAAAACTCCCCATGGGTTTGAAAACTTCCTTTTAGCTCCCCATTTTCAAATACATCATTTGGGGTTTTAGATACGCGATTCTGGAATTTAGATACGCGATTCTGGGATTTAGATACATGATTCTGGGATTTAGATACATGATTTTTTCCTTGTATTTCAAATACATAATTTGGGGTTTTAGATACGCGATTCTTGAGTTTTAATACATCATTTTTTAAAATGGGGAGCTAAAAGGAATTGGACTTATCATTTGGGGAGTTTTCGGGAATTCCCCGTATGACCTACCTTTTATGCATTAAATTCATGATAAATTATTTGTTTATATGAAGTTTTTGATATGGATCACTCTGAGAAAGGAGTCCAAAGAATAGTTAATGAAGAGAATTTGTGCATATCGGATAGTGGCACAACACACACTATTCTTAAAGACAAAAGTTTCATCTCACTGTTAAATCCAACTAGAACCACTGTAAATACAATATCAGGTCCTACTGACTTGATTGAAGGAATTGGCGAAGCAAACTTTTCATTACCAAATGGTACAAAGTTCTCAATAAAAAATGCCTTATTTGGGCCAAAATCCAAAAGAAACTTGTGAGTTTCAATGATATATACTCTCACAAGTATGATACTCAGTTTGGGACTGAAGGTATCAAGGAATATATGTATCTTACAACTTGTAAAGCGAGGAAGAGATGCATATTGAAAAAATTACCAATGCTCCTTTCTAGATTGCATTATACTTACATAAATGTGATTGAATCACATATGGTAGTTAAAGATAAACACATTGATACTTCGATGCTAGATATTTGACATGACCGGTTGGGTTTAACAATGATGCAAAAGATCATTGAAAGTATACGTGAACATCCATTAAGAGACCAGAAGCTTCCACAAATGAAAAAGGATCCTTGTACACCTTGTTCTCTTGGAAAGTTAATCTTAAAACCATTACCCACTAAGATACAAAATGAATCACCTACTTTCTTGAGCGTATTCAAGGCGATATATGTAGATCGATTCATCCACCATGTGGATCATTTCAATACTTTATAGTATTGATAGATGTCTCTAGCAGTTGGTCGCATGTTTGTTTGCTATCAACTCACAATATGGCATTTTTGAGGTTACTTGCTTAGATCATTAAATTACGAGCGTAATTTCCTGATCATACGATCAATAAAGTTCGGCTAGATAATGCTGGTAAATTTACATCTCAAACTTTCAGTGATTATTGTATGTCAATTGGAATAGTTGTTGAGCACCCCGTTGCTCATGTACATACACAAAATGGTTTGACTGAATCATTGATTAAACGTCTTCAGCTATTGCTAGACCATTAATAATGAGAACAAAACTACCAATTTCAATTTGGGGTCATGCAGTTTTACATTCTGAATCATTAATTCGCATAATATCAAGTGCTTATCTTAAATGCTCCCCATATCAACTTGCATTTGGGCAAGAACCAAATATTTTCCATTTGAGAACTTTTGTTGTGCAGTGTATATGCCTTTAGCACCACCACAACGCAGTAAAATGGGACATCAGAGAAAGTTGGAAATTTATGTTGGCTATGAAAGCCCATTTATTATAAGATATCTTGAACCCCAAATGGGTGATGTATTCACAACACGTTTTGTTGATTGTCATTTCAATGAGAATGATTTTTCAACATTAGGGGGAGAAAATAAACAGTTGGAAAGAGATAGTACATGGTTCACACCATCATTATTGTATCTTAATCCATGCGCAAAGCAGTGCGAGATTGAAGTCCAAAAGATTGTACATTTACAAGGCATTGCAAATCAATTGCCAGATTCATTTACATATACAAAAGGAGTGACTAAATCATATGTACCAGTTGTTAATGCTCCTGCTCGGATTGAGATTCCGAAAGGATAATCCAAGAAGAATGTCACTAGTGAGTCTACAGCATGCCAGAAGCGTGGTAGACCATTTGGTTCCAAAGATAAAAATCCTCGTAAAAGGAAATAAGCAAACGTGAATAATGACCCCAATAATGAGGAAAGTGTTTAAAAAGGGACACAAAACGAGGAAAATGTCCCAAATGAGACACAAAGTGAGATTAATGAGGAAATCTCAATAAATAACTTTCATATAAGAAAGCTGTGGAACCGAAGTGATACCGAAATTAATTGTAGCACCCGGAGCGCAAGGATGCCACATCCCCCGCACTATAGTTCAATCTACATATGGAACGAACACCCATACATGAATCAAGCCTATAGCGAACGGGAGACAATTAAAAAAAACAATCACACTAGCTAGGCGGGACTAACCCTCAATTAAATTCCAACATGCATAAAGATAAACGCAAGCATGATAATTTACATACACTTCATTAACATCATTCAAGTCCATGACCATCACTTTTACTCATATGCCAAATCAATTATACATAAACAATTTATAATATACATAAGTACCAAAACCGTTCATGAGTAATAGAAATGCATCAATAAATTACATGAACTATAATGGACCCAAAATGAAAGACTCAAATCCCGCCTAGCACGCACCCTGCAAGACCTGAAAATGTAAGGTGTCAGTCTAAGAACGACTGAGTAAGGGGTTTATAAATATAAGCGCAATTACCATGCGAGCCATGATCTCGGGAAAGGTTCTATAGAGAAAACATTATAAGTTCAATTAATAAACTAGTTCTCGCCCGAGATTACAACTATCCAATTTTACAATACAATCAATTCAATTCAATCAATCAGTGGCCCGACGAATGAGGGCAATTCTCCGACCTTTCTTTGACAGTGTACAATAATTTAGTTATTCAATGATTAGGTGATCAAGCAATCAATTATAGTGCACAATTAGCAGTTTCACTAACCCCTTCTTCCTCTGGGTGATGGTGGGATTGCAAGGCCCCACCACTCAATCAATCTAGGCATAAGGTTCATCAGTCCCTATGCCCGGAACTCCTTCCTCCACTAGTCTCCTAGTGGATTCAGGGGTCATCCCAACAATGTGAAGGGAGTGCAGAGTTACCCGTCAGCCGGTGCTTTCCCGGTTGGCTCATACACTAACCCTCGGGCCCACAGTGAACAATATACTAGCCAAAATAATCAATCAATCAATCAGTACAATTCGTTCAGTAACAGTAACAGTAATTCAGTACAATAATAGTGATTCAGTTGTAAATCAATGAGGTTTTGAAAAATTATAGATATATAAATACATTTTGGCCGAAAGATCATATAGGGTGGTAAGGGTTCTATATATCTAGAAATTAAACCTCACCTTTACCGACAAAGAAAGTAAGGATACACCTATGCAGCTTGCTCCTCATCAACGGGAAGAAAATCTGTGCAACAAGGACAAGTGTTCGTGAGACACGACTCGTATGAACCATTTAAGATGCACAACAAAGTCATGATCAATATGCCATGCAATAACAATTAAAGAATGTCAAATAAGAGAATAATTATCAATTAATCAAGCATATCAATCATAGAAACCACATACGGGAGCCAAGGAAGTGAAAGGAATGCAATAAGAGAGGTTTTGGCAAAGTTTAGCAAAAACCGAAAATTTTCGAAAACGCACATGCTGTAGAAAAACTGGAATATCTTGAGTTCTAGAAGTTGGAATTAAGTTTTGTTTATTGGATAAGAAACTAGACAATTAGAACTTTCCGAGGACATATGGCTCATATTCTAGTTCAAAACGAGGAGAAAATAACGTACGCTCGAACTTAGGTGAATGCAGATTGTCAAAGAAGTGGCGACACCAAAAAGGATTGATCATATCTCACAAGTTAGAAAAGATAATTAGGTGATTATAATTGGAGAATATTCTAGACTTCAAGAGGTTTCCTTCGGTTCAAAAATCAGGTCAATCGGAGCTCGGATGAGGGTGACGCGGCCGTGACAAAATTGTACTGAAAAGTAGTCCCGACCGCGAAGGAAAATGGCCAACTTCTCGACTTGTTGGTCACGGCCGCGACCAAAAATGGTCACGAAACGGTCGCGGGCGCGACCCCCAATTCTAGAAGTAGCGAAAGGCTTCGGGAAAATAGGGCAAGGCTCTAATTTTGGCTCCCAAGCCTTCCCACATCAAACCAAAGCGAGAATTCAACTCAAAACTATCATATAACTTATATATATCAATTAGGCATCAAGTAATCCATCGAAACTTGCTCAAATCATCAAGAAATCATCATCCAAGCCATATAATTTCATGACTTCCAACCTTTATCTTATTCAAGAATTCATGCAAATTTTGTAGTTCAATGATCATGATCATGCTTCTAACTACATATAACCAAGGAATTACTTCAAAATTCTCAAACCCTAACTTCATATATGAACTCAAGAATTCAATTAAATTCCCAACTCTACCTTAATGAAAGAAAGAAAGGAGAAATGATGGTATGATGATGATGATGCTTCCAACTTCACAATTCCTCCAAAATCTAGCTTGAAAATGATGAAATCCTCTCCTTCTCTTCCTTGGTGTAAAAACCGTGATATAGTGTGTGTGAGTGTGTGTCATTTTGATGAAATGTAATGAATGAAATTGTGAGGGATGATTGAGATGATAAAAGTCTTCCAAGAAATGGGATGACAAGGCACAATTTGCACTTAAGTCCCTTAGCTATATAAGTCATGCAATTAGGTATGTATATAAATAAATGAGTCAAAGATATATATATATATATATATATATATATATATATACATGTGCATATGTATGCATTGTATATAATTAAAGTGGGATGAAAAGTCTTGGCATTAAAACTTATTTGCACATAAACCCTTGCCTCTTAGGAATTTACAAGTTAGAGATGCATCAACTTGGCATGTATGTGAGATGATTATATAAACACACACACACACACACACATACACACACATATACATATGAAATAGTCAATCCATACATGAACCAAAGCTATAGCGAACGGGAGACAATAAAAAAAAAACGACAACAAAGCTAGGTGGGACTAACCCCAAACCAAACCATCAATTCAAAGTAATAAAAGCGGAAGCAACAATTCATTCAATACTTATAGGTACCATATTTACATATCTACTAATAGGTACCATCAATACATATCAATTTATTCAATTCAATACAATCAATTCGTGGCCCGACGAGTGTGGGCAATTCTCCAACCTTACTCCGACTGTGTACAATTAATCAATCAATTATTTAATGGTTAGGTGATCAAGCAATTCATTACGGTGCACAATTAGCAGTTTCAATAGCTCCTTCTTTCTCCGGGTGATGGCGGGATTGCAAGGCCCCACCATCCAATCAATCTGGGCAAAGGGTACATGAATCCCTAAGCCCGAAACTCCTTCCTCCCCTAATCTCCTAGGGGGTTCAGGGGTCATCCCAATTTGGTGAGGATAGCTCTCGAGTTACCCGTCAGCCCATGCTTTCCCGGTTGGCTCGAGCCACTACCCTCGGGCCCACAGTGCAATACACTACTCGCCAAATCAACCAATCAATCAATCAATACAATAGTTCGGTAAATCCTTTGAAAACCAAGAGCATTTGAAAACTATAGGTATATAGGTACAATTTTGGCTTAAAACTTCACATAGGGTTTTATAGGTTCTATGTATCTAGAATTAAACGTCACCTAAACGACCAAAATAAACAAGGAAACAACTCACGGGGCCTGCTCCTCGTCACCAGGAAGCTGGTCTGTGCAAGAAAGACAAATGTCCGTGAGACACGACTCAAAATGTACCAATTAGGATGAACGGCGTGATCATGAACATTAAAACGTGCAATGACAATTTATGGAATGATATGATCAATTTCATGCACAAAACAAACATATAATAACACATTGTTAGGAATAGTGCCCTAGAAAGCCGATTGTATATCCGCTTTGTGCTTTTCCTTATTGTAATCACAGACAATCTTTGAATGAAATAACGAATTGAGGCAACACTTCTTTATATGCTCTTGTTTGGTATGCGTTTACTTTAGCTGTGTATGTATGAGAACTCCCCTAATCCTGATGACTTTAGGACTCTACCATTTAGGTGAAATGGTTCATGAAATGAGCCCTATATCACATAAGTCATGATTAGTACAATGCTCCAAGCCGATGAGTCCTACAGACAGTGGGAGTGTCAACTTGACTCCTCTAAGGCTTGCTTGTGGGATCACGCCCTTAAGAAGGACCACCTTGTTTCATGGAGGTGCAAAGTGTATAGTTGATACGTGCGTGATACATGAGGGTGCTTACTTTAATAAGTAAGTTCACTGAGGTGCCCCGTGTGAGAACATTCCTAAATGGGAAAGAAAGTTTCTATTTCAGGAAATAGAAACTTCCAGATTAGGAAATATCTCACGAGTCATTGATGTGATTAATTGATCCTTAGACTTGAGGTTCCTTGTCACTTTATGAGTTAACTCTGTAGTCTTAGGTATAAGCTTTAAAGGGTGTCGCCTTAGACAACCGATTCAAGGCTTATGCTGGGGCTGCACAAGTGATTCATGAAAGTGAATGAGAATCAAGAAATGACCTACACTTGCATTTGCAAGGTGATCTCTTATTGTGTAAGTCATTCATATGCCATATGGAGTCCTTGGCCAAGGCAGTAGATCAAGACATATGGAGTTCTTCGATTGAGATCAAATGGATATGAAATGCATTTAGCTTTAAGACCGGATTATTAGGGTTCTGATTATTCCCTTGCCCTAGATCTTGGTTGAGAGATAGTAAGTAGGAGGATTGTATCTCACATGAATCAATTACTTAAAGGTTCTGTCGAATCTGAACATTCCAATTCAGCTAAGGGTTAAACACCTGTTGCTAGACTATGGTCGTTTAATCTGTGGACTGATTAATTAATTAGTGAATTAATTAATTAGGGTCACTGCTGATTGAATTGAGAACCTAGTGGGTCACACACAACAACTTGGTTACAGGAGTTGAGGCTTTAAAATGATTAAACGAGTTAATCAAGCCAAGAGGGTTCCACACGTGTGAAGCCACACGTGTGGGTCACGTGAGTGACACGTGTCCTTGTGACACGTGTCCCACACGTGTAAATATATATATATATATATATATATATATATATATATATATATATATATATGTTAAATAATTAAATGTGTTAATTATTTAATAGACTTTGGTTTAATTTTGAATTAAAAAGAAAGTCTTATTTTGGAGAAAAATAATCTAGTTAATTAATTACGAATTAATTAATTAGATAAAATAAGTTATTTATTTTAAATAAATAAAGTATAAAATTATCCAAAAATAGTTTGGATATTTTAGCTCTCTTGAAAGTTGATTTGAATTTGAATTCAAAGTCAAAGTCAAAATTACTTGATGATCAAGTAATAGGAGAGAGAGACCAAAACCCTAGCCCATAAGGACTAGGATTTTCGGTCCTCCCTTTATTATAAATAGGGGAGCTCGAGCTCCCCTTAGAGCTAATTGGCAATTCTTTTGGTTCATGTGTTGAACACCATGCTTTCTCTAAGATAAACGAAACCCTAGGTTAAGCCTAAGCACTAACTAGAGAACTAGCATCCTTACTAGTTAGATTGTGATCAAGTTGGTGGACTATCTCTAGAGAGCTTCAAGTTAGAAGTTTGAAGATTCGAGCTTTACCAAGGAGAGGGGATCAAGCCGCGAGAAGAGCGTTCTTGGGTGGCTTGAAACACTTCAAGAAAGAATAAAAGAAAAGTAAGTTTCTTATCTCTACGAATTTGGTTACACGATTGCGAGTCCAAGGTCCTTTTGTTGGAATTTTTTTTTTAATTTTTCGCTGCTTTCTGATTCGTGTTTTCCAACAAGTGGTATCAGAGCCACCTCGTTAATCGTGTTTCTGATTCGTCTCAATTATTATGAATTTGGTAGAAATTCTTGAACTTGATGCGATTGAGTATTTGTAATTGTTTTAGAAAGCCTGAATTACGAAACTGTATTTTTTCCTGAAAGTTTTCTGAAAATTGGTTTTAGCAAAATTTAATTTTAAAAAACTATTTTAGATATGAAATTGTATAAACTGTTTTTGGATTTCCTGGATTGGTTTTGCTTTTGAATGAAAAACACGAAATGAAAACTCGGATTACGACGAACACGCGAAACCTTCGCGCGTGCGCGCGGGCTTCACGCGCAGCCGCCTGCCTGCCCAGGCGCGCGCATGGGCGACGCCGCCCAGCACCCTTCTGCAACCGCGCGGGAGGGCGTGCCCGGCCATTCCTTCCCGCAAGCTTCCGGCAGGAGCTGCGCGCTCCAGCGCGCGATTGTGTGCGTGCTTGCGACGTGCAGCCCCTTTTCGCGTACGGGCCCTGTTTTCGTGATCCGGTTTCGTTTATCGTGCAATCCAGTCCCAATTTTTTTTTATTTTAATTTTAAAATTTTATTTTTGAATATTTATTTTAATTTTTGAATAAAACCTAAAATTGGGATTTTTGAGAAATAGAAACGGTTTATATTTTGGGAAAATGCATCTTTGATAAAATTATTAATTTTCAAAAATTAATTGGAATTTTATTGGTTTTTTTTAATTTGGGATTTATTGAAAACTGTTATAAATAAGACTCGTATCAAGTCGTGTTTTAAGTCATTAGGACTTGAAACGGGAATTTTAATTTATTGGTTAAATTTAAATTCTCGCAAAAGCATGTTAGGTGATAATGGGTTTAGACTTATGTATGGTTTTAATTTATGCACATGGATGGTTTAAATTGGGGTTGGAGCCCTATAGTTGCGTTTTTCAATTGAGGTTGGAGCCTCATTTATGTGCGTACTGTTATGTGATTTATTATGTGGCTTTCCATATTACTGTTTTGAGGCCGGGGTATGCCCCGTGTAATTGTCTAAGGCCAATATGAAGATTGAGCCTTATTACTTTATGTCTTTTTCTTTTTATTGTACTTTGAGAGTAGAGATAGGTGGTGAGGTTTTATTTTCATTTTGGAGACAATGCACCCATGGAGTAAGATGGACCACATTCAAGTAACAAGGAGGCCATAAGTGAAGTGTTGGGATAAATGCCCTAAAAATCCAATTATATTGTAAATATTTTGGATTAATAAAACTGAAATTAAAGCAAGTTATGAGTATTTTACAAATTTAATAATTAATGACGTGTGATGGTATTTTTATATGAAATGTGTTTCATAGGAAAAGACTTTAAATACCAAGAATTACGTGTCATTAAAGTTCTAGTCAGTTTGATAAGAAGATGTTCTTATCAAGACTATAATGTGTTATATAAGATGATTAGTCTTTCGTCATAGGGAAATGGAGTTTCCAATTATAACATATTGATGATTTTCAATGAGATTGGAAACATCGAACTGGACCACTGAGATTGTTCATTTTATACTGCTATCTAAAATGAATAAAATCTCGGAAGCATTAGACTCTTAATTCTGATAGTGTTTCGACTTTAGGCATGTAGTGTTAATCACTGTGATGTACTCAGAAGTGAGGTCTCGGTAACGGGTGGCCAAAATACTTTGTACGTTCGGTGATTGCATGAAATGTGCTAGAGAGAAATATTGATCAAGGAATCTGTAGCCTTGCTGGAAGGTTTAAAGATATCCCTGAAATAGATTTGCAAAGTTCAATTAAAACTTTGGCCAAAGTACTTCGTGTGTGCGTCACCGAAGTTGTATGTTGAATATGTTTCACATGCAGGGAATTTGAACTTAAGGCAAATCAAGAAATTTCAGATTGGAAGTGAAAAATAAATGATAGTAGTATTGATTTATTTTTCATGGATATCTGTACAGAGGAGTAAAATGCAAAATTATTCTAGATCGAGAAATTCGTGAATAATTTAATTAATTTTAGAGTTCAACAATATTTATTTAGTGGAATTAAATATTGTTAAACGATAATCAATTATTATCATGGGATGATAATAGATTGACCCGTTTGGAGCTAAGATTAATTAGTCCTGCAGGTCCCCCCGCAAGCCCCAACGAAGATCAAAGAGAAAATATTAAAACGAGAGAGAGAAATGATTTTTCAAAGTGTTTGAAAATAGCCAAGAAATTTATTTTGAGAAAATAAATTAAATTCCAAGGAGTTGGAAATGCCCGAAATTTTATTTTGGAGAAAATAAAATTTTTCGAAAAAAAAATTGTTTTTTGATGACGTGGCAGAAATGCTGACGTGGCAGGTGACGTGTCACGCCACGTCAACGTGTCAGTCGCCAAGTGGCGCTGACTGGGCTCCACCGTGTGCGACACGTGGACGGATGAGATCCAGCCACGCGGGCACGAGTCAACGGCTCAGATGGGATCCAAAACGGGTCGGGTCAAATCGGTTGACGGGTCAACGATTCGGGCAGGGTCGGTTAGGGTCGGTCAATGTTTGACCGACCCGGACACGTGGACGAATAGTATGATGACACGTGTCCGTGGGGGGGGGGGGCAGACCAAGCTGAACCGACCGGTTCACAACTGAACCGGTCTAAGGACTGAACCGCCCGGTTGGACCGGACCGGTTCGCCACGTGGCAGCTACTCGCGCTGGCGTGCCTCTCACACGCGCCAAACGCAAAGCCGCCACACGGGCGGCGCGTGCGGGCTCCGTTCCGCGCGTGCCAGGCGGCGTTGGCCTCGTGGCGGCGTGAGCACTTGCGTGGCACCCTTGGATTGGCGAGGCGGACTTGGAGTGCACGGCAAAAATCATTTTTTTGGACGAAAATGGCCTTGAACTTGCCTATAAATATGGCAGCTATGTTTCGTTTTAATTCATTCCTTTTTTGTGAAATGTTTTGGCAGCTTCAAATGCCTCTCGGCTCTCTCTCTCATTTAGTTAATTAATCCTTAATTAAGGATTAATTAATTATTTAATTAGGTGGTTATATAATTAATATATAATCCACTTAATTATTAGAAAATAGGGATTTTCAGGTTTTAGAAAAAAGGGTTTTTCTGAAAAATATTTTCTCAAAGTATTTAGCGAAATACTGCCGGAGCCCACACTCCAATTTCTTAATCGGGGATATTGCGGGGAAGCTCTGTCGGTTTCACGAGGAAATATCGAGGTGCTGGAAAAGTGCCGTTGATAGCCAATTTTGCAGTACGGTAATACCGTTGTGCTGCCCAAATTATTATTTGCATATTATGATTATATGCTAGATGATTTAAAATTATGTTATTGATGCCTGTATATATTAGAGTTATGCTGCCCGATTATTCCGCTGCTTTATTAAAATATTTTTAGAAATATTTTGATAACGAGGTTATGGCGAAATTTTTTGAAATATTACGCCGTACCGTCACTCTGCTTCGGGCCCGCCACAATCCAACATGAAGACCCCTCAAAATGTTAGGGAGGGGAATCTCAATTGTAAAAATGTAATAGAGATAGGGCTCGTATTTTGTTACCGCTTTCCCTTATGTGATTTAAACTGTTTATGTGGCATGTATGTTAGAACTTGTGATTGTGGAGTAGCTCCCACATATCACGCATAAGATAGGTAGAACCCATGATCATTACATGTTAGTATCATGCTAGGACATGTTATCTGTTTATGTGCTTCTTTGAAATGCATTTAAGTGTACTTGCATTAATCAAGACTAATAAAATTGGATAACATATATGTTGGTGAGGTCGAACCGGACAACTCTCCGGTTGATTCGAAAATTCCCATTAAATATTAAGCTAATTTCGAACAAATAGGTATTTGATTCGAGGTGCAAATTTTGAATTAAATTCCTAGCATTCCATCAATAGGTTTTAAGTTTAGTAAGTGAAGCTAGTTATTGTCCGCGAGTCGTGGGATAGCAAGTGGAGCTTATTAGTTCTTAGTTACCTAATTGATCATTTTAAATGATCAATATTTCGTGATCAATTTTAGCAAGGGCGATGTCCGCGAGTCGTGGGTCGTTCGAACTAAGTTTTGGTCATGATTTTATGATTGATGGGTCTAGCTTGACACCTAAGTAAATATGGATATCGCACGAGTCATGGGTCCATATTGAAAGATAGGTGATGCAAAAACAATTACTAAGAGTTCTAAAGGTGTTAGATTTGGTAAGTTGTACCTACCTAGGGTTCTTACTTAGAATGTCCGCGAGTCGTGGGTTCGAGGTAAAATGCCAAGGATCTTAGTACCCATTGGGAAACGTGTTCCTCTTAGATCTTTGGGAATTCTAGATCTTTGAAAAACAGTGGGAGCTACATTAGATTAAAGACCTTATCTTTTGTATATCGTTATAATTCAGCATGCTCACTAGTTCTCTGTTTTACCATTTAGGTCGTAGATTCTGTGATTCTCTACGTGTTTTGAAATGGTAACCAAAAACCCTCTTGTATCGATCCTCGAGTCAAACAAGTTGACTGGTCCCAACTATTCTGATTGGCTGAGGAATCTAAAAATCATTTTAGATTATGAGAAGAGAACTTATGTTCTCTTCGAAGGGGAGCCTAGTCCCGAAGGGGAGGCTCCCACTCGGGCCGAGCGGGACACGATTCAGAAGTGGAAGGATGATAATCTCCAAGCCCGTTGCCTTATGTTGGCTAACATGTCTCCGGACTTGCAAAGGCAACATGAGGCCATGGAATTCGCTTGGGAGATTTACGACCACTTAGAGCAACTTTACCGCCCTCATGAACGTGTTACAAGGTATAACACTTCAAAGGAATTGTTCCACTTGAGAATGAGGGAAGGTTCAAGTGTCCATGAATATGGACTCAAGTTTCTCGCCCTTACTGAGAAACTTGCTTCCATGGACATGCCACTGAAAGATGAGCTTTCAGTGGATTTGTTGCTAGCTTCGCTCCCACCATCATTCAACCCATTTGTCCTTAACTTCAATATGAATCATGCTGGCGCTACTGTAGCTGAGCTGATTAGTCAGCTTGTAACTGCTGAAAGTACGATCAAGAAGGACAATAAGGTTTTGATGGTGAATGCTCCATTTTCCTCTTCTGGGCCTTCTAAAGGTAAGGGCAAGAAAGCCCAAAAGAAGAAGAAGAAACCCCTTAGGCCCACTGGTGGCGTTTCGAAGGGGAAGGCCCAAAAGAAGAAGCGTGATCAGAAAGAGGATGTTTGCTTCCATTGTGGCAAAGCGGGACATTGGAGGAGAAACTGCCCAGAGTACAAGGCTACTCTAAAGAAAGGTATCTTTCTCGTTGAAATAAATCTTTCTATTAATTCTAGTTCTTGGGTACTCGATACCGGTTGTGGAACTCATATCTGTAATGATGTACAAATGCTAAGTGAAGTCCAACAAGTCAAAGAAGGAGAATGTGTCTTGAAGATCGGCGATGGCTCAAATGTTGAAGCTCGAGCTTTAGGCACAATTAGATTAGATTTAGGTAGTTTTGAGTTAGTCTTAAATAAAGTCCTTTATGTACCGAGCATTATTCGTAATATAATTTCAGTTCCAATATTAGATTGTGAAGGTTATGAAACTTATATTAAGAATGGTAAATACTTTATCAAACGTAACAACTCTTCCGTTCACATCGGTACTCTAAGTAATTGACTTTATCTAACTCAAAATATCAATATTATGAATATACAACGAGAAACTAAGCGTAAGAGAGATGATAAAGTTTCAGCTCCCTTATGGCACGCTAGATTAGGACACATTTCCAAGAACAGAATTAGCAAGATAAACACTTTAGGATCATTCTCTGAAAATGATCTTAAGGAGTTAACTTCTTGCGAATCCTGTCTCAAAGGAAAAAATGTCCAAAGTTCCTTTTAAAGGAACTGTGGAACGTGCCATTAAGGTTTTGGATTTGATCCATACTGATGTTTGTGGACCGCTTAGTGTAAGCACAAGAAACAATCATCAGTATTTCATAACCTTTACCGATGAGTTTAGTCGATATGGTTATGTATACTTAATGAAGTATAAATCTGAAGCTTTTGAGAAATTCTTAGAATTTCAAAAGGAGGTTGAGAACCAAATTGGTCACAAGATCAAAGCACTTCGATCTGATCGAGGAGGCGAATATCTTAGTGAAGAATTCCTTAATCATCTCAAAGATAATGTGATTATCTCTCAGTGGACTCCTCCGGGAACTCCTCAACTTAATGGAGTTTCTGAGAGAAGGAATCAAACCCTACTTGATATGGTTCGTTCCATGATGAGTTTCACTGACTTACCACCTTCTTTCTGGGGTTATGCCCTAGAAAGTGCAGCAAAGATTATGAATCTAGTTCCCTCTAAGTCAGACCCTAAAACGCCCTATAAAATGTGGCATGGTAAAATCCCTAGTTATTCTTACTTAAGAATTTGGGGTTGTCCTGCTTACGTGAAGAGGACAGTGGGAGATAAGTTAGAATCTCGTTCTAACTTATGCTACTTTGTAGGTTATCCTAAGGAATCCATAGGATATTACTTCTATGATCAATCTGAGCAAAAGGTGTTTGTTTCCAGAAATGCCACTTTTCTTGAGGAACCGTTCCTTAAAGAAAAGAAAGGCAAGATCATAGAATTAGAGGAAGTACAAAGTGAGCCCATGCCTCCTACTGAAGAAATGTCTCCTTCTGATCAACTACAACCAATCACGAATTTCGATACACACGTAAATCCTCCTCTAAGGCGTTCTGAACGCACTCCTGGACAGCCGGAGAGATGGTATGGATTCTTCCATGAAATCTCTCAAAAGGATAATGATCCTTTAACATATGAGGAGGCACTTTCAGATTCTGACTCTGAACAGTGGATAGAAGCCATGAAATCCGAAATGGATTCCATGAACTCCAACCAAGTTTGGACCTTGGTAGATTTGCCTGATGGGGTCAAACCCATAGGTTGCAAATGGATCTTTAAGAGAAAGCTTGGAGTTGATGGAAGCATTGCAGCCTACAAAACAAGGCTGGTTGCAAAAGGATTCACTCAAAGACCCAGCGTGGACTTTGATGAAACCTTTTCATCAGTTGCAATGCAAAAGTCTATTTGGATCATGCTTGCCATTGCTGCGTATTGTGACTACGAGATATGGCAAGTGGATGTGAAAACTGCCTTTCTCAATGGTGACATTGATAAAGACATTTATATGGAGCAACCCATAGGTTTCACATTCAGTGGGAGTGAGCAAAAGGTTTGCAAACTCCAAAGATCAATCTATGGATTGAAACAGGCTTCTAGGAATTGGAATATTCGATTTGATGAATCAGTCAAAGCGTTTGGCTTCATTCAAATTTCGAATGAATCATGTGTGTATAGAAAGGAATTGGAGACCTCAGTGCAATTCTTAGTACTTTATGTTGATGATATCCTTCTTATTGGGAATTCGAAGGATGACATGAAAGTGACTAAGTTATGGTTATCGAACCAATTCGAGATGAAAGATCTGGGTGATGCGTCCTATATCCTTGGAATTAAAATCTATAGAGATAGATCTAGAAGGTTAATAGGACTATCACAGTCGATGTACATTGACAAAGTATTGAAGAGATTCAATATGGAGTCAGCAAAGGTTAAGAACCTTCCTATGAGTGTAGGAACATGTCTTTCAAAGAAGATGTGTCCTAAAACTAACCTTGAGAAGGAAAGAATGACTCATACACCTTATGCATCAGCAATAGGTAGCATAATGTATGCAATGTTATGTACTCGACCGGATGTCGCTTATACACTTAGTGTAACAGGTCGTTTCCAATCTGACCCTGGAGATGGTCACTGGGCTGCCGTGAAGAATATTCTTAAGTACTTGAAAAGTACTAAAGATTTATTCTTAGTTTACGGAGGTCAGAAAGATCTTACTGTCAAAGGATACTGCGATGCAAGCTTTACATCTGACTTAGATGATTTTAAGTCAATGTCAGGATACATTTTATGCCTAAACGGCGGAGCACTGAGTTGGAAGAGTTCCAAGCAAACTACCACTGCAGATTCGACCACTGAGGCCGAATACTTGGCTGCAAATGATGCAGCTAAGGAAGGTGTTTGGATTAGAAACTTCATTCAAGAGTTGAATGTTGTTCCTAGCATGAAAGACCCCATAACTGTGTTTTGTGACAACACTGGGGCGGTTGCTCAAGCAAGAGAACCAAGATCTCACCAACGGACCAAGCACATTATGAGGAAGTATCACCTAATCCGTGATATTATCAAAAGAGGAGATGTGCAAATTGAGAGGGTCACATCAGCAGAGAACGTGGCAGATCCACTTACTAAACCCCTTAGTCGTGAAGCTTTCCAAGGTCATCTTCAGAAGATGGGACTTAGAATAGCTTTAGAGTGGCTTTGACGGGCAAGTGGGAGATTGTTAGGAATAGTGCCCTAGAAAGCCGATTGTATATCCGCTTTGTGCTTTTCCTTATTATAATCACAGACAATCTTTGAATGAAATAACAAATTGAGGCAACACTTCTTTATATGCTCATGTTTGGTATGCGTTTACTTTAGCTGTGCATGTATGAGAACTCCCCTAATCCTGATGACTTTAGGACTCTACCATTTAGGTGAAATGGTTCATGAAACGAGCCCTATATCACATAAGTCATGATTAGTAAAATGCTCCAAGCCGATGAGTCCTACAGACAGTGGGAGTGTCAACCTGACTCCTCTAAGGCTTGCTTGTGGGATCACGCCCTTAAGAAGGACCACCTTGTTTCATGGAGGTGCAAAGTGTATAGTTGATACGTGCGTGATACATGAGGGTGCTTACTTTAATAAGTAAGTTCACTGAGGTGCCCCGTGTGAGAACATTCCTAAATGGGAAAGAAAGTTTCTATTTCAGGAAATAGAAACTTCCAGATTAGGAAATATCTCACGAGTCATTGATGTGATTAATTGATCCTTAGACTTGAGGTTCCTTGTCACTTTATGAGTTAACTCTGTAGTCTTAGGTATAAGCTTTAAAGGGTGTCGTCTTAGACAACTGATTCAAGGCTTACGCTGGGGCTGCACAAGTGATTCATGAAAGTGAATGAGAATCAAGAAAGGACCTACACTTGCATTTGCTTGGTGATCTCTTATTGTGTAAGTCATTCATATGCCATATGGAGTCCTTGGCCAAGGCAGTAGATCAAGACATCAAGAAAAGGGTTTCTTGGATTGAGATCAAATGGATATGAAATGCACTTAGCTTTAAGACCTGATTATTAGGGTTCTGATTATTCCCTTGCCCTAGATCTTGGTTGAGAGATAGTAAGTAGGAGGATTGTATCTCACATGAATCAATGACTTAAAGGTTCTATCGAATCTGAACATTCCAATTCAGCTAGGGGTTAAACACCTATTGCTAGACTATGGTCGTTTAATCTGTGGACTGATTAATTAATTAGTGAATTAATTAATTAGGGTCACTGCTAATTGAATTGAGAACCTAGAGGGTCACACACAACAACTTGGTGACATGAGTTGAGGCTTTAAAATGATTAAATGAGTTAATCAAGCTAAGAGGGTTCCACATGTGTGAAGCCACACGTGTGGGTCACGTGAGTGACACGTGTGAATATATATATTAAATAATTAAATGTGTTAATTATTTAATAGACTTTGGTTTAATTTTGAATTAAAAAGAAAGTCTTATTTTGGAGAAAAATAATCTAGTTAATTAATTACGAATTAATTAAGTAGATAAAATAAGTTATTTATTTTAAATAAATAAAGTATAAAATTATCCAAAAATAGTTTGGATATTTTAGCTCTCTTGAAAGTTGATTTGAATTTGAATTCAAAGTCAAAGTCAAAATTACTTGATGATCAAGTAATAGGAGAGAGAGACCAAAACCCTAGACCATAAGGACTAGGATTTTCGGTCCTCCCTTTATTATAAATAGGGGAGCTCGAGCTCCCCTTAGAGCTAATTGGAAATTCTTTTGGTTCATGTGTTGAACACCATCCTTTCTCCAAGATAAACGAAACCCTAGGTTAAGCCTAAACACTAACTAGAGAACTAGCATCCTTACTAGCTAGATTGTGATCAAGTTGGTGGACTATCTCTAGAGAGCTTCAAGTTAGAAGTTTGAAGATTCGAGCTTTACCAAGGAGAGGGATCAAGCCGCGAGAAGAGCGTTCTTGGGTGGCTTGAAACGCTTCAAGAAAGAATAAAAGAAAAGTAAGTTTCTTATCTCTACGAATTTGGTTACACGATTGCGAGTCCAAGGTCCTTTTGTTGGAAATTCTTTTTTAATTTTCCGCTGCTTTCTGATTCGTGTTTTCCAACACACATATCGATCAATTAAGGCATTAGAAACGGAATTGGAAAATCACATTTTATGCAGAAAATTTTGAACACCCACTGGAGCCTGGGAAGGGCCGTTCTACTTTTGAACTGGGGCTGGGAAGGGCTGTTCCCAGCTCCCCGAACCAAATCCCGCGCGTCTGTAACTTTTGGGAAAATTTTGGGGCCGGGAACGGCCGTTCCGACCATAGGCCAAAACTGGGAAGGGCACATCAGAGCAGTAGCAGCAGAACAAGCACGAGCCAAAACTCAATCCAACCAAATGACTTCAAATCAAGATTAAATGCACATAAAACATGATACACACCTACTAGCATACATATAGATCAATAACAACTCATAAAAACAACCAATTCCACGTTAGATCCTCAAGAATTCAACATTTGAAACCCATATACTCATTCATGCTCCAAGTCCATAAAACTCAAGATAATTGCATCAATCTTCAGCTCAAAGTTCACTAACATAATTCCAATAACCAATACACAAATTAGCCAAGGCATTGCAAAGCCCTATCTAAACTATATATTCAAGAAAATCATCAATGCTCCAAAATTACCTCAAATGAAAGAAATGGATGACAAGATGAAGATATGATGTTGATGATGCTTCAATGTCCACAAATCCCACAAAAATGATGCTAGAATGATGAAATCTCCCACTTCTCTTGGT
Source organism: Lantana camara (assembly GCA_037501455.1). Lineage (NCBI taxonomy): Eukaryota > Viridiplantae > Streptophyta > Magnoliopsida > Lamiales > Verbenaceae > Lantana > Lantana camara. Next base: position 90,172,644 of record CM074857.1, on the reverse strand, counting down.
AGGGTTTTGTCTCGGTTGAAAGGGAAGAAAATGGAGCAAGTATGAAATGAGTATGTATGTAATGAAACAAGGTACGTGAAATGCTGCTATAGAGAGGGGAAGAAATGACCAAATTGCTATTAAGTCCTTCTATTTAATAAGTTATGCAATTAGGTTCAATTCCATATTAAATGAGCAATTAAGTCCAATGAAATATTAATGCAATTAAGTCCCAAAATTCACGAAATGATCAAGTAAGGACATAAAAGAAATTAAATCACATTCGGGAAATCAATTCACGATGCAATCAAGTTCAATTTATGCAATAATTATAATATGATATGAATTTCAATAAAAACACTTAGAATAATTTTATAAAATTAAGTCATGACATGGAAAATTAAAGAAATGATCAGATAACAATTAAATCGTAACTCTCAAACCCACACGTGTCGTTCATACCTATAATGCCGAAAGTTGGGGTGTTACAATCCTCCCTCTTTAAAAGAATCTGGTCCCCAGATTCACTGATCGGAAGGGAACAACTCTGGATGGAACCGTCTCATCTTGTCTTCGGTTTCCCACGTGGCTTCTTCGGTCTTGTCACTTCTCCAAAGAACCTTAACCATGGGAATCTTCCGGTTTCTTAATTCCTGAAATTTCTTATCCAATATCTTAACCGGTTTCTGAACGAACGTTAGATTCGGTTCCAATTCCACTTCTTCAACGGGAATGATCTCGGTTTCATCGGGGTAGTATTTCCTCAGCTGAGATACGTGAAATACATTATGAATCCCCGTGAGGCTCGGTGGTAGGTCCAATCTGTAAGTAACTTCTCCAATTCTTCCCAAAATCTCATAAGGACCTAAGTAACGAGGCTTAAGCTTACCTCCTTTTCCAATCCGAGTAATTCCTTTACGTGGAGACGCCTTCAAGAATACCCGGTCTCCAACTTCAAACTCGAGATCCCTTCTATGACGATCGGCGTAGCTCTTCTGTCTATCCTGAGCTGATTTCATCCGTTGTTGAATTAATTGGACTTTCTCAACCATAGCTTCAACGGCCTCAGAAGGTTTTTCCAATTTCTCACCCTTCTTAACACCTTCCTGCTTAGTCCATTTCCACTCTTCCAAGTCAAAGAACAACGAAGAACGACACTTTCGACCATAAAGGAGCTCATACGGTGCCATTCCAATCGAGGCTTGAAAACTATTATTGTACGAAAACTCAATCAAAGGTAGCTGATCGTGCCAAGAAGACTGAAAATCCAAAGAACAAGCTCGAAGCAAATCCTCGAGATATCTTATTAATCTCTCGGACTGTCTATCCGTCTGAGGATGAAATGCTGTACTAAACTGAAGCTCCGTACCCAAAACCTCTTGTAACTCACGCCACAACTTAGAAGTGAACCGAGGATCTCTGTCTAAAACAGTACTAATCGGAATCCCGTGAAGTCTAACAATCTCCCGGTTATAAAGCTCGGCTAGCTTGCAAATCTTATACGACATCCGAACCGGCAGAAAATGTGCAGACTTCGTCAAACGGTCCACAATCACCCAAATTCCATCGAATCCACCTTTCACTTTAGGTAATCCGGACACGAAATCCATCGTCACCTGTTCCCAACTTCCACTCGGGGATAGGTAACGGCTGAAGAAGACCTCCCGGTTTCTGATGCTCGGCTTTCACTTTCTGACAAGTGAGATAATGCTTCACATACTCGGCCACATCCTTCGTCAATCCACGCCACCAATAATATTGCCTTAAGTCCTTATACATCTTGTTTCCTCCGGGATGGATAGAATAAGCCGATCTGTGAGCTTCCTCGAGCAATACCCGTTTCAACTCTTCGGGTACAACCACTCGGTTCTCGAAACGAAGAAGACCGGTTTCATCGAACCCGAATGGACACTCCGGATCAGCTCTTGCCTTAGCTACTAATTTCTGAACTTCCAAATCCTTAGTCTGAGCCTCAAACAACCTGTGCTTCAAATCCGGTTGAACTGAAATATTAGAAACTCGAGCCCTTATGACAAATGGCTCGATTTCACTACTTTTACCCACTTTCAAGCTCGATACACTAACCTTCCTACTAAGTGCATCGGCGACCACATTAGCTTTGCCGGGATGGTATTTAATCGTGCAACCATAGTCTTCCAACCATTCCATCCAACGCCGTTGCCTCATATTCAAATCCTTCTGAGTGAATAAATACTAGAGGCTTTTGTGGTCGGTGAAAATCTCGAAAGACACCCCGTACAGATAATGTCTCCACTTTCCAAGTGCAAAGACTACGGCAGCGAGCTCAAGATCATGTGTCGGATAATTCTTCTCATGCTCTTTCAACTTCCGGGATGCATAAGCAATTACCTTTCCCTTCTGGGTCAACACACATCCCAAGCCTTCCTTAGAAGCATCCGTATAAACAACATACCCTTCAGAACCTTCCGAAAGGGCTAACACCGGAGCAGAAACTAACTTCTCTTTCAAGAAAGTGAAACTCTTCTCACAATCCTCATCCCAATCGAATTTCATATTCTTCTTCGCAACCGGGTTAAATGAGCAGCTAACTTAGAGAAATCCTTAACAAACCTCCGGTAATAACCTACCAATCCCAAGAAACTTCTGATCTCCGAGGCATTCTTAGGTTTCTCCCATTTCAACACTGACTCAATCTTCGAAGGATCGACCTCCAAACCATTACCTGAAATCACGTGACCCAAGAAAGACACCCTGTCGATCCAAAACTCACACTTACTGAATTTGGCAAATAACTGATGCTCCTTCAAAGTCCTCAATACCAACTGAAGGTGCCTCGCATGCTCCTCAGCAGACTTAGAGAAAACCAGAATATCATCAATAAAGATGACCACGAACTTATCCAGAAAAGGCCTGAAGATCCTGTGCATCATATCCATAAAAGCTGCTGGGGCATTAGTCAAACCAAACGGCATCACCACGAACTCATAATGCCCGTACGGAGTATTAAATCCTGTCTTAGAAATATCCTCTGCTCGGATTCGCAGCTGGTAGTATCCTTGTCTCAAATCCAATTTCGAGTAGACTTTAGATCCCTGAAGTATGTCAAACAACTCCTTGATATGCGGAAGGGGATACTTATTCTTGACCGTCATCCGGTTCAACTCCCTATAGTCTATACACATTCTCAAAGTTCCGTCCTTCTTCTTTACGAACAAAACTGGTGCACCCCAGGGAGAAGAACTCGGTCTAATGTACCCAATCTCCAACAACGCATCAAGTTGAGTCTTCAACTCTTTCAACTCGGCTGGAGCCATACGATACGGAGTCTTGGAGTATGGCTCTGTATTAGGGTACAAGTCGATCACAAACTCAATTTCCCGTTCTGGAGGTAACGAATCCATTTCCTCAGGAAAGACCTCGGGAAACTCCTTCACTACTTCCGTTTCTTCCAACTTAGTTTGATCCTTGGGTTTGTTGAGAATATAAGCAACAAAACCCGTGGCTCCCTTTCGAACCAACTTATGAGCTTCTGAGAAATAAAATAGAGGCACGGTCTTAGAACACCAACCCACTACCAAATCTGATCCCAACTGGACCTTCTTCGCCCTGCAATCAACCGTGGCAGAATGTCTGTACAACCAATCCATGCCCAAAATGGATCCGTAGCAAGTCATCGGTAGCTCAATGAAGTCTGAAAAGAAAACTCGACCCTCGATGCTCACCGGAACCTCTCTAAACACCCGATCAGATTCTAAACTACCACTAAACGGAGTACTAACCATATAACATGCAGAAGAGCGAGTAACAGGCAAAGGCAAAGAAACAGATATAGCACTCGAAAGAAAGGAGTGAGTAGCTCCCGGATCAAACAAGGTATGAATGTTCTTGCCATGTATGCAAATGGTACCTTCAACTACCGCGGCTGGATCGATATCAGCATCCTGCTGCTATCCGTCCAAAGCATAAGCACGCGCCCTGATCAGTAGTCTCTGTGCTCCTAGTGGCGGTATCCTACGGTCTGGACATTCGTCTACCATATGCTCGGCGCTCCCACAAAGCAAACATAAACCCAAACGCCTCCTGTAGTTATCATAGATGTGCGTAGTCTGACCACAGAAGGTACAAGCAGGCCTCTCGGGTGGTGGTGGCAAAGCTGGAGCAACTGGAGCTCTAAACACTGGTCCTGCTGGTCGGGGCTTCTTCCCTGGGCCCTTCGGAGCTGGTGGTGGAGAAGAATAAACCATCGGCCTCTTGCCCGAAGTAGAACCCGATCCTAAACCTCTATATCCCGATCCGGAACCTCGAAAACCAGATCTGGAACCTGAGCCCGAACCTGAACCTGAGCGATAAGTAGACCGCCTCGCATTCACCGAATCCTCAACCAATAACGCCTTCTTGGTAGCCTTCACCCACGTGCTCGTGTTGACCGCCTCGATCGCTGTCTGGATATCCGGTCTAAGGCCTTGAACAAACTGCATCGCCTTATGGAAATCGTCACTCGCTATATTAGGAGCATAGGGGGACAATCTCTCAAACTCGGCGATATACTCTGAGACCGACCTGCTTCCTTGCTTAAGCTCTGTAAATTCCTTCAATCTTCGGGTGCAAGAAGATGGAGGAATAAACTTGTTTCTGAACTCTCTGACAAAGACTTCCCAATTCACTTCCTCACCTGCAGTACCTAACACAATCCGGGCACTCTCCCACCAAGAATAGGCCTCACCCTGAATCAAAGAATGGTACAACGGGCCTTCTCTTGGGACTCACAAGGAATGAGCTCCCAAACTCTCTCAATCTCTCTTAGCCACTGCTCGGCCTGAATATCATTCCCTTTAAAGAACTTTGGTGGGTGCTGATTCTGAAACTCTCTAAAAACCGCTGAAATCTGTGCTCCCGGCTATGGTGGTGGAATTGGAGGTGCTGGAGGAACATAATCCCGGACTCTCAGATCAATAAGACCCACCACTGCATTCATAAAGTCCTATGGCTGAGCCTGGGGAGGTGGAGGAGGAGGTGGTGATCTCTCACGACGATGATGACGATGATGTTGATGTCCCGAAGAACGATCACGATGATGTCTATCGCGAGCCATCCTGAAATCAAGTCACTATTATGCATGTTCGATTAGTAAGTGCAAATGTGTGCAAATAATTCACAAATTGCACATAAGTTATAAAATTCGAACAATTCACCAAATTCAAGTAAGTTCAAATATTTCAAATAGGTTCAAATATGTCAAATAACGATGCAAGACTCTCAAGTTGACAATTAGTTCCTATGCTGTGCGACCTAGACTAACAAGACACGACACTAGAGACCCGGTTTTGCAACCGGGCTCTGATACCACCATAGGATGTAGCACCCGGAACGCTAGGCACCACATCCCCCGCACTATAGCCCCAATCCACATATGAAATGGTCAATCCATACATGAACCAAAGCTATAGCGAACGGGAGATAATAAAAAAAACGACAACAAAGCTAGGCGGGACTAACCCCAAACCAAACCATCAATTCAGAGTACTAAAAGCAAAAGCAATAATTCATTCAATACTTATAGGTACCATATTTACATATCTACTAATAGGTACCATCAATACATATCAATTTAATCAATTCAAAACAATTAATTCGTGGCCCGATGAGTGGGCAATTCTCCAACCTTACTCCGACTGTGTACAATTAATCAATCAATTATTTAATGGTTAGGTGATCAAGCAATTCATTACGGTGCACAATTAGCAGTTTCAATAGCGCCTTCTTCCTCCGGGTGATGGTGGGATTACAAGGCCCCACCATCCAATCAATCTGGGCAGAGGGTACATGAATCCCTAAGCCCGGAACTCCTTCCTCCCCAAATCTCCTAGGGGGTTTAGGGGTCATCCCAATTTGGTGAGGATAGCTCTCGAGTTACCCGTCAGCCCATGCTTTCCCGGTTGACTCGAGCCACTACCCTCGGGCCTACAGTGCAATACAATACTCGCCAAATCAATCAATCAATCAATCAATACAATAGTTTGGTAAATCCTTTAAAAACCAAGAGCATTTGAAAACTATAGGTATATAGGTACAATTTTGGCTTAAAACTTCACATAGGGTTTTACGGGTTCTATATATCTAGAATTAAACGTCACCTGAACGACCAAAATAAACAAGAAAACAGCTCACGGGGCCTGCTCCTCGTCACCAGGAAGCTGGTCTGTGCAAGAAAGACAAATGTCCATGAGATATGACTCAAAATGTACCAATTAGGAAGAACGGCGTGATCATGAACATTAAAACGTGCAATGGCAATTTATGGAATGATATGATCAATTTCATGCACAAAATAAACATATAATAACACATATCGATCAATTAAGGCATTAGAAACGGAATTGGAAAATCACATTTTAGGCAGAAAATTTTGAACACCCACTGGAGCCTGGAAACTGCCGTTCCAGTTTTGAACTGGGGCTGGGAAGGGCCGTTCCCAGCTCCCCGAACCAAATCCCACGCGTCTGTAACTTTTGGGAAAATTTTGGGGCTGGGAACGGCCGTTCCGGCCACAGGCCAAAACTGGGAATGGCCGTTCCCAGTCTCGCGGGACAGCTGGCGTGGGGTGGGAACGACCGTTCCCAGAATGAACTGGGACGGGAAGGGCCGTTCCCAAAATGCAGATGTAGCAGAAACAGAGCAGTAGCAGCAGAATAAGTACGAGCCAAAACTCAATCCAACCAAATGACTTCAAATCAAGATTAAATGAACATAAAACATGATACACACTGACAAGCATACATATAGATCAATAACAACTCATAAAAACAACCAATTCCACGTTAGATCCTCAAGAATTCAACATTTGAAACCCATATACTCATTCATGCTCCAAGTCCATAAAACTCAAGATAATTGCATCAATCTTCAGCTTAAAGTTCACTAACATAATTCCAATAACCAGTACACAAATTAGCCAAGGCATTGCAAAGCCCTATCTAAACCATATATTCAAGAAAATCATCAATGCTCCAAAATTACCTCAAATAAAAGAAATGGATGACAAGATGAAGATATGATGTTGATGATGCTTCAATGTCTACAAATCCCGCAAAAATGACGCTAGAATGATGAAATCTCCCACTTCTCTTGGTAGGGTTTTGTCTCGGTTGAAAGGGAAGAAAATGGAGCAAGTATGAAATGTGTATGTATGTAATGAAACAAGGTACGTGAAATGCTGCTATAGAGAGGGGAAGAAATGACCAATTGCTATTAAGTCCTTCTATTTAATAAGTTATGCAATTAGGTTCAATTCCATATTAAAAATTAAGTCCAATGAAATATTAATGCAATTAAGTCCCAAAATTCACGAAATGATCAAGTAAGGACATAAAAGGAATTAAATCACGTTCGGGAAATCAATTCACGATGCAATCAAGTTCAATTTATGCAATAATTATAATATGATATGAATTTCAATAAAAACACTTAGAATAATTTTATAAAATTAAGTCATGACATGGAAAATTAAAGAAATGATCAGATAACAATTAAATCATAACTCTCAAACCCACACGTGTCGTTCATACCTGTAATGCCGAAAGCTGGGCGTTACAAAATCACTTAAATCATGCTCGGAGCATTAGATACACACCCACGTAATTGAATTCACGAAGTTATAATTTAAATCAAAATTACAAGTATTCAAATCATGGAAATTAAATAGCGCTAATCCAATGAATATGAATCATGCCATAAATTACAAGTTGATAAAATTTCATGTAGACACTTAGTAATATAAATCACAAATATCATGAAATACATAATTTGAAAACTGGGGCGTTACATTAATGATATATTCTTTTGTGCCGTAGAGCATGATATCACTCATGAAAGTGAAGATCCTGAGCCGAGATCTATCACTGAATGTCGAAATAGATATGAGTGGATAAAATGGAAAGACGTTATTCAGACTGGATTGAATTCTCTGAATAAACGAAATTTGTTTGGGCCTACTGTCCCCACTCCCGAATGTGTGAAACCTATCGGATACAAATGGGTTTTCGTATGAAAACGAAATGAGAAAAATGAGGTAATAAGATATAAGGCATGTAGCGGCTGAGCGCGTAACGCCACATCCCCCGCACTAAGACCCCGACCCGCATATGGAATGTATGATCCATACACTTGCCAGATCAGAGCGAACGGGGACACAACTCACTCACCATGTTAGGCGGGAGCTAATATTTGAAACCAATTAAGCAATAAACAGAAACTATAACAAAGTAAAGTAACATAAGAGGAAGCATTGATGTTACAACAACATAATCAATGAACTCACAAGCTCGAATTAAGGTGACAAGGAACCACGAGCTCCAAACAATTCCAATAAATGGCCAACAAGGCCTAACAATTAAACCATAAAGCGCTCAACAATCATAAGCAACAATTAAGTGACATGAGTGTATACACAAAAGAAAAACTATACACAACTACAAGACTCTACGGACTCGAATTCCCGCCTAGCACTCCAAAACCTGCAAGAGAAACTGAAAACAAACCGGGTTCAGTGTTTAAGAGACTGGTGGGTATAAAACAGGGCTTAATACAATAATAATACGGAAATTAAACACATACATGCAAGCTATAATCCTCGTGCGAGGTTTTGAAACTTTTCCCAAGCGGGTGAAAACAATAAAAAATAACGCATGGGATTATAACAATTAATTCTTTCATTCATTACATTAGGTCATTACATGAGCCCGACGAGTGGGCAAATTCTCCAACCTTTACTCGTGTGTGCATTATTCATTTATCTCTTAGCGAACACACAACTTTCTTTCATGCATAATCATTCATTCATTCATTTATGCATTCATTCATTCAATTACTCCTTATTCCTCCGGTTAGTGGATGGACTCAGCCAAAGACCCATCCACCCATTTATTATGGCCAATGAGGTTCATGACTCCCCAAAGGCCCGGTTCCCATTCCTCGCTAATCTCCTAGCGAGGGCCGGTATCGCCATCATGTCAGGACTAGTGCACGGGGATCACCGTCAGCCCAAGCTTCCCTAGATAGCCACGTATACTTAGTCCCAGGGCCCCCATTATTAATTGTGATCACTGATCCGGCCAAACATTGGGTAAGGATTTTTTTCAAAGAAAAGGATTTTAACGTGAAATCATTGACTCTTTGAAAGAACTCGATATATACGTATAATAATTTAGCTTAAAACTTTCACGTTAGATATATCGGGTCAATTTACAACTAATAAAAGAGAAACCCACCTGGCTACACCTTACCAAACAAAATCAAAAGAAAGGAAAACTTGAAGATAGCCTATGAACCCGGAACATCTCCGTCCTCGAGAAAACTGTACAAAAAGATAATACGCTGCATTCGTGAGACTCAAAACTCCAAATGAACCATATATAATGCACGGTAATGCATTAACGTGATATAACATGTATAAGAAATAATAATGTGCTATGAAGATATTCATGTGCACAATTAATGTCACTTAGACACGTAAACAAGATATTCATTCATTACATGAATAAATTGTGTCCGTTCATTATCATTCTGTCATTCAATATTCAATTCATAATACGTCATATTCTATGTTCACAATGCATATAGATCAATTTAAGGTGAAAGAAATCCATTAAACACAAAAAGAATGCAAGAGTTGCAAGGAATGTCACATTGTAGCATTTAAACGTTCATACATGAAAATCACGTTTAAACTCCATAAATCATACCATAATATTCATGAAAATATCATAACACATCATTCAAGAAGCCATTAGCATCATAGATACAAGTTTGAGGTAAAAGGGATCAATTAATCATGGATGGAAGTCAAGGAAGTAAAAGGAACCCAAGGAAATGGATTTTGGTAAAAGTTGACAATTTTTTTGTATACGGAAGCTGTAGAAAAATGGAGATATCTTGACTTCTAGAAATTGGAATTAAATTTTATTTGTTGGATATGAAAATAGACAAGCAGATGTTTCCAACGGTATATGGTTTGAATTCTAGTTCAAAGCGATATGAAAATGGCATAAGCTTGAAGTGGGACGAAAGCAGATTTTCGGTGAAGTGGCGACACCAAAATGGATCGGTTATATCTGACAATCAAGGTATGATTTTAATGTAATTCTAACGGGATAATATTCTACACTCTAAGAGGTTTATGTGGTTAATACTTCAAGTCAAACGGAGCTCGTTTGGATAGGTAACGGAGAACAAAAACAGTACATATGTGTAGGCATAGGGAGACACGGGGGTGTCTCAATTCAGAAGCTAAACTCAAGGGAGACACAGGAGTGTCTCCATTGAAGGCAAAAATGAGACACGGGGGTGTCTCAGGTCAGGAGATCACCCCCAATTTCAAATTGGAGGGCACGAGAGTGTCCTCCCTTATGTGTACATGCATGCACGGGCGTGTCTATCCCTTCTTCTCCAACAAAGGACCTGCATATCCCTTGTTTTCATGGCAGCAACAACAACAACAACAAGGAAGAGTAGCAGCAGGGCATACAAAAAAGCAAGGAAAAACGCAAGCAAACACAAGGGAAAACAAGCACAACTCATCCTAACACAAGATCAACTCTATGTTCAAGAAGTATTCCAACCCAAAACCAAGCTTTCATGCTTCAATCTCATTCTCCATTAATGGTGAATCATCATATATTCAATCTCCATGAATTTAAATTCTACAAATGCAACATAGGGGCTTCAAAGAGCAAGGAATCACTCATAAAAGTTCATATAACAAATGTTTGATCATTCATTTCAAAAATCAATATTTAACCTAACTATTCATCATCTCTACCATATCATATATATCCATGGCTTAGAGTAAGATATAAAGGGATGGAAATGTGCACAAAGAAGTGGAGAATTTAATCCTTACCTTGGCTTGAAGAGATGAAGAAGTATGGTAATGGTTCGAACTCTTGAAATGAAGAAATGGCATGGTTCTTGTTTCCCTTCTTCTTTCTTTTGTGTTGCAGCTGCTGATCGTGTATAATGAGGAAGGAAAGGGAAAAATATCAGCTCAAAAAGGGTCCAAGAAAAGGTTCAAAGCAGGTCAAGGATCCTGAAAACGGATAGGATTATGGTTATGGATCATTAGGACTGAAATTTGCTTTGTCAGAGGTTCAAATGACATCAAAAAATTACGAGGTTAATTCCATTGGATCCGAATTCGAAACAAGTCCAATGGCAAAGACAGATCTCGAATCCGAGTTCCCTAGATCAAGTTATCAATTAAAATAGCTTAAGATGTCCTATTTTCAAATAGATCCCTAAACTTTTAAAAAGTGCCAAATAGGTCCAAGACCTATTTTTCAATCAAGTCCCAACATTTTTAAAATCATACAATCACACCCCTAAAATATATATATATCACATAATTCATTAAATTAGCATGCTAAGAAATTAAATTCATATCATATAAATTCATAAATCATAAGAATTCAAATCATATAAACACTTAGGGCATTTCTTGGCATTTTAAGTCAAATAATTTCATATAAATCATATAAGTCATAGAATTAGAATTAAATTTCAAGAATATAAATCTATTAAAGTATGAAATTAAATACAAATACGAAAAAAAAACTCATACGTGGCACGAACTTGCACGTACGAAGATGCGGGGCGTCACAAGAAAAGACTTGTTGCTCAGGGTTTTTCTCAAAGACCTGGAATTGAATATGAGGAAACTTATTCTTGTTGGGATTAATGCCCTGAAAATCCAATTATATTGTAAATATTTTGGATTAATAAAACTGAAATTTTCGCAAGTTATGAGTATTTTACAAATTTAATAATTAATGACGTATGATGGTATTTTTATATCAAATGTGTTTCATAGGAAAAGACTTTAAATACCAGAGGTCACGTGTCATTAAAGTTCTAGTCAGTATGATAAGAAAATGTTCTTATCGAGACTATAATGTTTTATATAAGATGATTAGTCGTTCGTCATAGGGAAATGGAGTTTCCAATTATAACACATTGATGATTTTCAATGAGATTGGAAACATCTAACTGGACCACTGAGATTGTTCATTTTATACTGCTATCTAAAATGAACATAAATCTCAGAAGCATTAGACTCTTAATCCTGGAAGTGTTTCTACTTTAGGCATGTAGTGTTAATCACTGTGATGTACTCAGAAGTGAGGTTTCGGTAACGGGTGGCCAATATACTTTGTACATTCGGTGATTGCATGAAAAGTGCTAAAGAGAAATATTGATCGAGGAATCCGTAGCCTTGCTGGAAGGTTAAAAGATATCCCTGAAATAGATTTGTAAAAGTTCAAATTAAATCTTTGGCCAAAGTACTTCGTGTGTGCGTCACCGAAGTTGTATGTTGAATGTGTTTCACATACAAGGAATTTGGACTTAAGGCAAATCAAGAAATTTCAGATTGGAAGTGAAAAATAAATGATAGTAGTATTGATTTATTTTTCATGGATATCTGTACAGAGGAGTAAGATGTAAAATTATTCTATATCGAGAAATTCGTGAATAATTTAATTAATTTTAGAGTTCAACAATATTTATTTAGTGGAATTAAATATTGTTAAACGGTAATCAATTATTATCATGGGATGATAATAGATTGACCCGTTTGGAGCTAAGATTAATTAGTCCTGCAGGCCCCCCCGCAAGCCCCAACGAAGATCAATGAGAAAATATTAAAAGGAGAGAGAGAAATGAATTTTCAAAGAATTTGAAAATAGCCAAAGAATTTATTTTGAGAAAATAAATTAAATTCCAAAGAGTTGGAAATACCCGAAATTTTATTTTGGAGAAAATAAAATTTTTCCGAAAAAAAAAAAAAAAAAAAAAGAGGTTTTTTTGATGACGTGGCAGAGGTGCTGCCGTAGCGCTGACAAGGCGCCGCGTGGCACGCCAAATGGACGGCCAGGATTGAGCCTCGTCAGCAGCAGCAGAAGGCCCAGATTTGACCAGGAAATGGTCCGGGTCTGGGTATGGGCCAGGGTTGAATCGGGTCAGTTAGAACCGACCCTTACACGTGTCATCACGAGAGGACGCCACGTCTCCCAGGGTTGGACCGGTTGAGTCGACCGTCTCAAAGCAAAACCAGGTCTTGGACTGGACCGCCCGGTTAGACCGAGTGAACCGGCCACGTGGCAGGTGCTTACACCTGTGTGAGTCTCAGACCCGGCAAGCACACAGCCGCCACTTGGGCGGCGTGTGCGGGCGCGTGTGACGTCCTCTTGGCGCGTGCCTGGTGGTGCTAGATTCGTGGCGGTCTTGGATTGGCCGTCAGGAGTTCGTGTGCACGACAATTTTCGGAAAATGTACGATAATGCCCTTGAATTGTGCCTATAAATAGCTTATGCATTTCATTATTTTAGGCATCAGTTCAGAGCTTTCATTTTCAGCCTTTTTTTTTCGTCCGAGAATCACTCTCTCTCAATTTTATAATTAATCCTTTAATTAAGGATTAATTTTATTTAATTAGGTGGTTATATAATTAATATATAATCCACTTAATTATTAGAAAATAGGGATTTTCTAGTTTTAGAAAAAAGGGTTTTTCTATAAAATATTTTCTCAAGTATTTAGGGAAATACTGCCGGAGCCCACACTCCAAATCTTAATCGGGGATATTGCGGGGAAGCTCTGCCGGTTTCACGAGAATATCGAGGTGCTGGAAAAGTGCCGTTGATAGCCATTTTTTGCAGTACGGTAATACCGTTATGCTGCTCAAATTATTATTTGCATATTGTGATTATATGCTATGTGATTTAAAATCATGTTATCAATGCATGTATATATTAGAGTTATGCTGCCCGACTTGTTCCGCTGCTTTATTAAAATATTTTGGAAATATTTTGGTAACGAGGTTATGGCAAAATTTTTATATTACGCTATACCGTCACTCTGTCTCGGGCCCGCTACACCAACAATTCTCCCGTCATGGATGCGATTACGTTTCGATATTTAATCAGCCTAACAGTTTCTTAGGAATTGGAAAATGTCTCATGGATGTTGTTACAACCTACTTGTATGGATCACTTGTTACTGATATCTACATGAAGGTTCCGAAAGGATTCAAAATGCCTGTTGCATTAGAATCAAAACCTAAAGAGAAGTATTTGATCAAATTACAAAGATCTCTTTATGGGTTAAAACAATCTTGGCACATGAGGAACAATCGCTTGAGCGAATTTCTATCAAAGAAAGGACATATGAATAATCCTATTTGTCCGTGCGTATATATTGAGAAAACAACATTCGGATGTGTGATTATTGCAGTCTATGTCGATGATTTGTATCGGAACTGCTAAGGAAATCCATGAAACAATAGTTTATTTGAAAAATGAGTTTGAGATGAAAGATTTTTGACAAACCAAATATTATCTTGGTTTGCAGATTAAACATAAATGAAATAGAATTTTCGTTCATCAATCAATTTAGACTGAAAGGGTGTTGAAACGCTTTAACATAGATAAAGCAACCCCTTTAAGCACTCCAATGATTGGGAGATCGCTTGGTATAGAAACAAATCATTTTCACCCTCGTAAAGAGAACGAGGAAGTTCTCGTATGTGAGACACCATACCTCAGTGCTATTGGAGCACTTATGTATCTCGCTAATTGTACTAGACCTGACATATCTCTTGCAGTTAATTTACTAGCAAGATTCAGCTCATCCCCAACGAAAAGGCATTGGAATGGGATTAAACATCTATTCCGATATCCTTGAGGTACAGTTGATTTGGAATTGTTTTATTCTAAAAATGCAAAATAAGTTTTGCTTGGTTATGTAGATGCAGGATATTTATCGGATCCATCACAAAGTTAGATCCCAAACAGGCTATGTCTTTACAATTAAGGGCACTGAAATTTCTTGGCGATCACAAAAACAAACTCTCGTTGCTACTTCCTCCAACCATGCTGAGACAATTGCACTTTATGAGGCAAGTCGAGAATGTGTTTCGTTAAAATCAATAACATAACACATTTTGACCACTTGCGGCATCTCAATTGATAAACATCCAACGACGATTATGAAGACAGTGCTACATGTATTGCTCAAATAAAGGAAGGATACATCAAAAGCGATAGAACCAAGCATATCTTGCCAAAACTCTTTCAATATACACAAGATCTTGAGAAAACGGAGAAATCAGTGTTCAATACATCCAATCATGTGACAACTTAACAGATCTCTTTACCCGCTACAACTTTCAAGAAACATGTACATGACAGTAGAATGTGTCACCACAGAGATCTATGAAAAGATCTCACCAATGTCAACATCAAAAGAGCATACGCAGTAGAACTCTTTTTTCTTCTTCAGGTTTTTATCCCACTGATTTTTTCCTGATAAAGTTTTTAATGACACAACATTGAAGGCGCATACAAATGGGACATTAACGATTGCATCCCATGGGGGAGTCTTAAAAGTTCAACTTTGCGGCTGCTGTGCTGTGAGGAACTTTTACAGCTGCAGAAGTTGACTTTGCGGGATGCATTGTACAGAGGATGCAACTCATTGCAAACTATCCACACAACCGCCATATTAATTGTAGCGCGTATATGTACAATAGTTCACACTGTAAAATTTCTGAATAAATTGGACGCTATATAAGTTCATTTCATAAGTTGATTCAGAATAAAAAGTTATCTTTTCAATATTTTTATCTTGATCCGCGCTATTGTGATTATATTTCGCAACAAAAATTAACATCCTAACCATTTTGGCGGACCAAATTATTTATGTCATATATTTCAAACTAGCATGAACCCGTGCGATGCACGGAAATTATTTCAGTATTCAAAAAATAGAAAAGATGATCGATAGAAAAAATATTTTTAAATATTTTTTTTTCACTTCATCTAGAGATAAAGAGAAAAAGAAAAACATTTGCATATTTTATATTTTATTTAAAAATTAAATCACACAATAAAGATAAAAAGTACACGGATACTTTCACTCATGTTGATAGTTATTTAGGATATTTACCTATTTGATGCTATGTATTCAATCTAAGGATATTAAAGATAAGAAAACAAAAACGACATAAACAAAAATTTAAAAAAGTAATAAGGTTAAAAAACATCATAATATCATTCTTTGTGTAAACTATACGAAATATTAGAATCCAAAGAATGCTACATATATAATTTCTTATTTGGTGAAAAGCTACGTATATAAATGAATTTGAGAAGATAAAAAATAAAAAATAAAAATAAAACGATATAAAATACTTTGATTGATAAATTTCAAAATGTAATGAAAATGATAAATGTAAAGGTCGGAGAAGAACTAAAAAAATCTCAAAATTGCAATAAGAAATATAAAAAAAGGTTAATATATGTATCTAAGAATATAAGATCTGTCAAGATGGAAACTTAAATCATTAAAAATGAGTAAGAGAACATAAAACTCGTAAAAATATAAAATAATAGCTTCCAACATCTTAAGAAAATCTTCAACATAACCAAAAAATAAAAAAAGTAGAAAATCAATTAAAAATCGCAAGAAGAAAAATAAATGCATAGGAGTTAAAAAGTGAAATTCCAACCTATCAAAAAATACCAATTTGTTCTTAGAATTTCATGACAAATGGATTATTATTCACCGTTAACTGTGCTTATTGTTCAATTTTTTTTCAAGATATAGAGTTCAGCAATCGAAACCTCTATTACTTTGTTAAACGTATTAAATAATGGATTTTAGTTATGGAAGAGTTAATATTTTAAACTATAAAAGATTGAAGGAAAAATCTCAAATTTTGACCGTTGCCATAAATAATAAAGTCTTTAGCTATGATGCACGGATACGGACACGACGATACGGACACGACACGACACGGATACGGCGACACGGATTTTTTTTTTAATTTCCCACGTGAAAGTATCGGACACGGTGTCCGACACGGCAAAATAATATTTTTAAAAGTGTTCGTGCATCATACGTCTTTAGCTAAGATAGCTATGATTATTGCATAAATTATGGGATTTCATAAACACTATTTTAAATTTGATTAATAGTTTAAATATTTCTTCTAATAAAATAATATAAATTTCTAAAAAATCATCATTTGATCAAAATTGAACTAATTATGGTCTAAAAACATTCGTCTAAATATATATTTTGATTTTTAAAAGAAAGGAAAGATTTGACCAATACGATAAAGACTCAACGTCCAAAAGATGTTGCCCTTAACTCTTAACAAAGGAAAATTTTGATCAACACTAATATGAAAAAAATCCATAATACTTGAATTAATGTTATTAATTATTTTCTTCATCCAAAAGATGTCTTCTTTGACAAAGGAAAAATTTGCCCAAAAAATGTCACCCTGACTCAAAATTAACTATAAACATTTAAATAAAAATTAAAAAGATATTTATTTTTTTAAAAGATGATTAATGATGGTCTCCCAACTACGCTAAAAAACATCTATTTAAATTCATATATATCAAACACCGAAATAATATAAAACATAAAAAAATGTTATTACTATTTCATAATTAATAATATGGTGAAGATGGACAAAATAAGAATTTAAAAACCACAAACTTAAAATAATTATTACTATTTCATATATATATATTTATATATATATATATATATATCATTTTAATGAACTCAACATACATTTCCCCATTTTATAGAAAAACGCCTTTCAAAATAAAAGTTTATAGAACAACAATAAAAAAAAGAAATAAAATAATTCAAATCAAATAAATAACTCTTGTACCATTCCATTCAAACCTGAAGTATGTAACTTAAAATATACAGCCGCATAAGTATGATTCAGAAGCTCTATAGGAAGTGATTCATATTCAAAAAGTTCCAAGAAATCTCGCTAAAAAAAAAAAAAAATAACAAATACTGCAAATTAAAATAATTGAGAAAAATACCAAAATAAAATAACAATAAATATTAAACAAATCAAAAAAAATATAAATAAATAAGTTTATTGATGAACACCACAATAATTTTTTATTTTTTTTTAAATTCCAACACAAAATGAAATCTTACAGAATAGGATTCACATGGACTACAACCCATAAGAAGTAAATCAAGTCCCAAATAATCTTAAAAAGTCTAATTTATAACTCTCCATAGGCATAAGAACCATCACTTCGTTCATCTTCTCTGTCCGGAGGAAGATCACATGGCAACAACATTTTCTGCATAAAATTGTATCGCTTCCGGCCAATAGATTAGTTCTCGACGACGACGAAGTAAGCCAACATCGGATAATGGCCAACATAGAATGCGCAACTATCTAGGTGGATGTTCACAGCCCATTCAAATCGAGTCAAGTCAGCATGGCCAGTGCCGACATACTTGCCCTGCAAGTGCTCGAGCTGGGAGTTGATGTTAAACATGTCACTAAACTACTGAATAACAATAAGTTAATTACATCAAAATAATCATGAACGAATATATATAAAAAAAAAAAAACAAATTGATAAAGCTGAAAGAAAAAATATATAAATATCAAATAATTAACCTAAAAGGTTAAATAACAACAACAATCTACTATGAAAAAAAAAACTAGAACACGTAAGTTAACAACACAATGAAGGAACATATGCGAGAAAAAAAATTGTTTGTTAGTAATGAGAGAGACAGAGTAATATGATAAAGTGAGTAGCATAAAAGATAAATTAAAAAGAAGAAGTGAGTCTCATTTTATAATGTAGGATAAATAAATATTTTATAATTACGTAAAAATATTACTATGTATAAAATCAATTAGAATTGATTATGATTTTCAAATTTGAAATCATATTGAGCGACAATAAATTAGGTGTTGATTGGTAGATAATTATTCACATTTATAGATTAGACTTCATCCAAATTTATTAGACTTCATCCAAATTTACTTATATGTATATATGTAAATAATGCATTCCAAATAAATAAATTAATAATAATTTTTTTAAGTAATTAAAAGAATTTGAAGTTAAATGAATTAAATTTTCAAATAAATAAATAGTATAGCATTTAGTTCGTATTCCATATTTTAATATATAAAAATTTTAATTCATTTAATTTAATGACCACATTTTGGAATAATCATGCATATAATTTCCTTTTCTTTTTTCAATGATTTAGGCAAAATTTAAGGGATTAATTATATTCACAGTAATAGTGGATAATTAGGGTAAATAAATATCAATTTATAACTCATAAAAGAATTAATAATAAAATTATGTCAAAAAAGAAAAAAAATAATTCTATTTGGTCAAAATTACACAATTAAAGTCAAACATCGTTATCAAATATATAGTATATATATATATATATATATATATATATATATATATATATATATATATATTAACTATTAATTTTAGATTTAAAAAAAATAATTAATTTGATGGAGTAATTTAAGAAACTTAATTAATTCTCCGTATTTTTGTAATGTTTGAATTTAAATTTAAAATTGTAGTGATTTTTTTTATGGAAATTGTGTCCGTGATTTAAGTAATTAGCCATTAAAATTAATTTAATAAATATATAGAAATATCAAATACATGCATATAATATTAACCTTACTTAATTAGTAGAAATATCAAAATTAATTCCATTCGATCAAACTTTGCCAAGATTAATTATTTTTCTCAGTTACTATCCTTTTTTTTTTTTTTTTACTTATTTTCATAAAAAAATAATATACAAAATAAAAATAAGTCAATCATATTTTTTCTATCTAATTAAAAACTAAAAAAAACCATAAAATTCCATGTCATCAAATTGTACAATAAAAAGTCAAATATCGTTATCAAATATATAATAGTATAGATGTAAATAATGCATTCCAAATAAATAAATTAATAATAATTTTTTTAAGTAATTAAAAGAATTTGAAGTTAAATGAATTAAATTTTCAAATAAATAAATAGTATAGCATTTAGTTCGTATTCCATATTTTAATATATAAAAATTTTAATTCATTTAATTTAATTACCACATTTTGGAATAATCATGCATATAATTTCCTTTTCTTTTTTCAATGATTTAGGCAAAATTTAAGGGATTAATTATATTCACAGTAATAGTGGATAATTAGGGTAAATAAATATCAATTTATAACTCATAAAAGAATTAATAATAAAATTATGTCAAAAAAGAAAAAAAATAATTCTATTTGGTCAAAATTACACAATTAAAGTCAAACATCGTTATCAAATATATAGTATATATATATATATATATATATATATATATATATATATATATATATATATATATATATATATATATTAACTATTAATTTTAGATTTAAAAAAAATAATTAATTTGATGGAGTAATTTAAGAAACTTAATTAATTCTCCGTATTTTTGTAATGTTTGAATTTAAATTTAAAATTGTAGTGATTTTTTTTATGGAAATTGTGTCCGTGATTTAAGTAATTAGCCATTAAAATTAATTTAATAAATATATAGAAATATCAAATACATGCATATAATATTAACCTTACTTAATTAGTAGAAATATCAAAATTAATTCCATTCGATCAAACTTTGCCAAGATTAATTATTTTTCTTAGTTACTATCCTTTTTTTTTTTTTTTTACTTATTTTCATAAAAAAATAATATACAAAATAAAAATAAGTTAATCATATTTTTTCTATCTAATTAAAAACTAAAAAAAACCATAAAATTCCATGTCATCAAATTGTACAATAAAAAGTCAAATATCGTTATCAAATATATAATAGTATAGATCCCCAAAATTGTGTTCAAGAATAGAATAGGGCCACACGTGTGTCGTGTATAAGTGGGGAAATATTATACCATTGTCATGATTAAATCATAAAGCTATTATTATATTGAGATGAAAATATCCTTTTTTTAATAATTTACTAGTATGTTCCCCGTGCTATGCACAGAAACAGTATATAATGCATCTAATATAACATAATAATTTGAGCATAACAATAAAAAATATTTTTAATCATTTTCATTAGTCCAACATTATATTTATTTGCATAAAAGTCGCAATCTTTCGGGAAGATGAAAGCACTCTTCGCACCAATCAATGGCTAAAATGAAATTCACCGTGCATCGAACATCTGGTCTTGCGAAACTCGGTGGTACGAGAATGATAAATGTGAAAGTACGGCCTTGAAAAGAGCTTATATAATTTTGCAATAATTTTTCTCCATTTTCCTAAAAATAATGAAGGGGTAAACATATGTAAATATGTTAAAATTAAATAAATTTAAAATTTTATTATACCTTTTTCTTGAAATAAATAGTCTTGTTGCGAAACATATATTCAGCCTGCTTGTTTAGTAGTTTTAAGTTAATCGCACCACTTTTGTCTTTTACCCTCAAAGTAATATGTTTTAATTATAAAGTTATATGTATTGGATATACTTTGTTTTGATATCTTATGAGCAAGGTAATTTAATATTAAAAGTTAATGAGTTTAATATTTAAAGTGCGTAACTATTATAAACGCAAAATAAAGTTAAAATATAACTAATTAATACGTAATTGATAAAAATACAATATTTTTCTTTTTACTTCTCTAATTATAATATCTTATAGAAAAAGTAAATGACCAAAAATTTTCTACAAATTAAACCAAAAAAAGAACATATCCTTTATTTTTTTAACTCAAAAAAAGAATGTCTAAAACTCCCAAACACATTAGTTTACTATCAACGATAAATTTGATAATTGAGTTGCGTTTCTACAATAAAAGTGTTCCTACAAATAAAAATTGGTCATGTTTTGTATGTAATCCTGTGAGATATACGGTGAGATCGGTGCTTGAACAAAATTTCTTGAAGAAGATATTTCTGTAATTAAAACACGGAAAAAAAACTATAAGTTGCATATCCACATAAATATTAACTTGCATATCCCAATAAATCAGTATAAAATTCTTGACATAATTAAATTGATATTAGCCGAGTTTTACTAAATTTAAGGGATTAATATCTCAATTAGTGGAATTAAATAAATAATTTTAAAAATTAACATAAATAATTTCTGTGTTAAAACACCCGTATTTGTATATATCCACACATAAATAATTTCTGTAATTAAAACACGGAGAAAAACAATTGTAGTTAATAAATAAATACAGAAATTTGAACATATCCTGTGAGATCGGTGCTTGAACAAAATTTCTGGAAGAAGATATTTCTATAATTAAAACACGAAAAAAAAAAAAAAACTATAAGTTGCATATCCACAGAAATATTAACTTGCATATCCCAATAAATCAGTATAAAATTCTTGACATAATTAAATTGATATTAGTTGACTTTTACTAAATTTATGGGATTGATATCTCAATTAGTGGGATTAAATAAATAATTTTAAAAATTAACATAAATAATTTCTGTGTTAAAACACTCGTATTTGTATATATCCACACATAAATAATTTCTGTAATTAAAACACGGAGAAAAACAATTGTTAGTTAATAAATAAATACAGAAATTTGAACATAGATCGGTGCTTGAATAAAATTTTTTGAAGAAGATATTTCTGTAATTAAAATATGGGGAAAAAAACAACTATAAGTTGCATATCCACAGAAATATTAACTTGCATATCCTAATAAATCAGTATAAAATTCTTGACATAATTAAATTGATATTAGTTGAGTTTTACTAAATTTATGGGATTAATATCTCAATTAGTGGGATTAAATAAATAATTTTATAAATTAACATAAATAATTTATGTGTTAAAACACCCGTATTTGTATATATCCACACATAAATAATTTCTATAATTAAAACACGGAGAAAAACAATTGTTAGTTAATAAATAAAGGATCTTGTATTTCTATTCTCACTCTCTCACGCGATGTTAGAAAAATTATTTATGTGTAGAGTACAAATAAATAAAAATTATTTTTGTGTGGATATATACAAATAATCTGTATTAAAAATTTCTGTATTTAAAATTATTTTTGTACTCTAAATATACAAATAATCAGTATTAAAAAATATATAAAATATTCTTGAACAAATTACAGACATGTATAAAAAATAACCTCCTTACTGTTGTACTTGAACAAACCTTCAGAAGAAGATATTTTCTGCGTTAAAACACGAAAAAAAAACTATAAATTAATTATATTTCATAAATTATCACTAAAGAACATATATACAAAAAAATTACCTTTTCACATAGCGTAGTTGAACAAGAACTATATTTCTCTATCAAAAAATTAAGAAAAAACATAAAATCAAACACACATGTAATATATAAATTATCAATGAACAAAAGTATATATAAAATTACCGTACCACATATGCTATCTGAAAAGTAAAAAGAGGGGGAAAAAAAACTACGAATTAGTATACAAATATATACCTTAAAACAATTAAAATATAAATATGTTGAGAATCATTATAACCGTATATCTATATACGATGTAAGAACAGACTCAACAACTAAAGAAGAACAGACTCAATAATTAAAGAAGAGTTTACCTCCTCCTCCGTTGTATTGAAAGTTTGTGCCAAGAGTAACGTCGTAAAACTAATATCGTAAATAAGCTTATGAGTTATGCCAACTGCATCTCTATATAAAAATATTTTTACAGGTTATTCAATGATTTGGCTTATTTATATCGTGGAGTTATAAATCAGTGTTCTAAATTTACATATAAAATTATTGACATAAATAAATCGATATTAGTTTAGTTTTCCTAAATCAATCAATTAATTAGGGGAATTAAGTAAATAATTCGAAAACTTAACATAAATAAAATTATGCTAAAATGTGTTAAATTTATTTCAATTAATTAAGATATTTATAGTAAATTGTTTCTTTAATCACGTGAAATCACTAATACTTGGCATAAATACAATCATTATTTTTATATACCTAAAAACATAAAGGATTTTGTGATTGATTATTAATCGGACGTTTCTTAAATTACTGAGATTAATAAGATAATTAATGTGATTTGATAATTAATTATAGTTTTCTCAATTAGTGGAATTTAATAAATAATTAAAATATTACATAGTTTGAAAAGTTAACCAACCAATCAAATAATTTTTAAAGAATAAAAAATCTTAAAAAATCACAAAATTCTATTTGATCAAAATTCACTCAATTTGGTCCAAAGACATCTTCCCTATATATTATAGTATAGATATCTCAATATAATGACTTGGGAGACTACATGGTGTAGGTGTTTCCCACTTGGGCTTTGGGTCAATTAAACATTAAAACAATTTTACAGCCCAAAATAAACAACAAATTACTTAAAAGTTAAAACCAACATAGGTAACCTGCAGGGAATGGCACTAAATTATTGTTTTTTACTCCATTTTCAAACATTTTCAAACATTATATCACTTAAGCTTTCGAGGGTTTACACGATATGATTTTTAATTGGTATTTGCATATTCAGATATATCGATTTAGGTAACCTCAACAGGGAAAGGCACTAAATTATTGTTTTTTACTCCATTTTCAAACATTATATCACTTAAAGCCTCGGAGGATCTACACGATATGATTTTTAATTGGTCCTTGTGTATTCAGATATATCGATTTAAGATTACGTTCTACGAGACTACGACCTATAACTCGGTACAATCCTAAGGGTCAGGATCAAGTACTTATATATAATATTTTTCCCGTAAAGAAAATAAGAGCAATCAATCTTTATTTGCTTTAATATTATTTTATTTTAAATAATAAAATTATGTATAATAGAATATTTATTTTAATTAATACGATAATATTTTTTTATTTAATTTGCTTTTACATTAGAAATTAGTTATTCTTATTTCAATTTGCGATGGATAGTCCATTTCTGTCCAATTTAGTTAACAATTAAATTGTTTATATAGACATACTGAATTTACGCATGTACAAATGATATTATAAACTATATCCAAAATGAATTAATAAAAAAGACCCATAGTTATATGAATTCTTGATTTCTTTTGGGGAAACAATATATCTTCCAAAATATGTTTATATTTAGGCAGCAAAATAAAATCCATTTGTCCGTATGTTTCGAACATTGTTGCTTTTGAACTATATTACACGGACACTTCTAAAAATGCTGTGCGCGAATTGTATGGAACATCGTATCCGACACTTCTTACGTAAAAAACTTAAAACTTAATCCGTGTCCATGCATTCATAACTTTTGAGCTAATATACCCAAAAAACAAAGGGAACAACAACTTGATATGTAGTAGAGTTTCATGGATAAGATGAAGCAAAGCATAGATCAATACATACATACATATCCTCATAATTTACACCACAGATTTCACAACACCACACACAAGAAGAGGAGAATGATTGATATGAAGATGATGATGGTGTTCTGCAATCAAGCCCTGCTTTTGAAAGGCATGGCTCTGATGATAACCTGGTGGTAAACAGCAGCAAGAAAAGCTCCAATCATCGGACCAACCCAGAAGATCCACTGATACACCACAACACAGCATCAGTTTCAGTTTTACTTTTTCTTTCTATTTTTAATAATTAAAAAAGATCATCAAGAATGCTTACATGGTCGTCCCAAGCGTGGTCTTTGTTGTAAATGATGGCGGCTCCGAGGCTACGAGCGGGGTTGATGCCGGTTCCCGTGATGGGAATTGTGGCCAAATGTACTAGGAACACCGCGAACCCAATTGGGAGAGGAGCTAAAATCTAAAAAATGAATTATGCAAGTTAAGAATATTTGATGTTATATTATATTCTATTACCACAAGAAGTTGGAAGCAAACTAAAATGTAGGGCATGTTAGGACGGAAGTTGGAACCACAAAGAGTAGTTTTAACGGGTGTGAGATGCATGAGGTTTTTGTATGCAAAATTTTAAGGGATAATTTCATTGATCAATATTTGACTTTAAATTCATTACTATAACAATTTGCGGTCAAATCTTAGAATACGTCTAGAGGAAGCATTTGTGATGTCTCAAACTATAGGGGAAGTTTTCGTAATTAGTTCAAACTTCAGGTTATGTCATTGTAATCATCCCAAATTTATAGGTTTTTTGATACTCATCAGCTATAACACAGGGGTTGGGTGCAATTAACTCTAGGTTTCTACATGGAAACATTCTTCAACTTACTTCAGAGCTATTTCTAAGGATCATCAGATATAATATTCAAGAGCAAATTAAGTCCAAGTCTTAAGAGAAAGCAAAGAGACAAAAATACATACCGGGACGTGGGAGTCTCTGGCGCTTCTCTTGGCGTCGGTAGCAGAGAAAACGGTGTAGACGAGAATGAAGGTGCCAATAATCTCAGCACCAAGACCATCTCCCTTTGTGTAACCATGGTTGACAAAGTTGGCTCCACCTTTAAGGGACTGATATGGTCCCTTCATGAAACCCTTCACCACTCCAGCTCCACAGATGGCCCCAAGGCATTGCATCACTATGTAGTAAAGGGCCCTAGTCAAGGAAAGCTTCCTTGCCAAGAACAGACCAAAGGTCACGGCTGGGTTGATGTGCCCTCCTGTTCAAACATGCAATCCACAATCAATAACCTATCTTTTTGTGCCAAGAAGTGTTCTCCAGAAGATATAAGCAAAACAAGATTCCATCTTTTTGTGTCAAGAAGTGTTCAAGAAGAGATACATGACCTGTCTAAGCAAACTCTAAAAACCCCATAATCAAAATATCATCTTTCCGACAAAATCGAAGCATAGCTCAGAAATCAGATACAGAACAACTAACAACCCGTGTATCAAATTAGGACAAGTAATTTTCACAAAATTCTCATACCTGAGATACCAGCAGTGCAGTACACAAGAGCAAAGATCATGCCACCAAAAGCCCAAGCAATCCCCTGAATACCCACAGATTGACACTTAGTAGGTGATCTGCCAACGCCCATGACAGTCAATATAGTGATGTACAAGAACAAGAAGGTGGCCATGAATTCTGCAATCCCAGCCCTGTAAAAGGACCATGATTTCAGCTCTCCGGGCTCAAACAGGGGAGCTGGTGGTGGCTCCCTGTAATCTTTATCTGACTGAGCAGCTGTGCCCAATGGTTGAGCCTCTCTGAACTTGTTTGCTCCAAGATTAACATCTTCCTCCCTGTGCTCTGCCATGGATTCTCAACTCTCTCTCTCTCACACACTCAAATCAAGGAAAGATTTTGCGGAAGAAGTTGTGGACAAAAATGTGGAGGTGAGGTGTCGTTTTATAGTTGAGAACCTTTGTTTTTGTTGTTATTTCTTAGCTTAAAATAATGGGATGTTTTATATTATATGATTAATTAAAGGGTTTTGCTTAACTAGCAAAGAAAATTGAAATAAAATAATGGGTTCTGCTTTATTAATGTATTCTAATAGTTTGTCATTACTACTCCTGTAATTATTGGGCTGGTTGAATTATTGAAGCTAATCTCGAAGTAATCTTGCTTTATTCCCTAATTAAATTATTTTTAATTGTAAAGTGTGGAATATAATGGGATTAAGGTTCTAGGGAGCGAGAGAAGAGTGGGATTGTTCTGGACAATACTCATAGGGATGTTGACAGCCCTCTGGTTGGATTTGTTTTCTGGTTTGTTCTTATCCTCCTCACTAATGTCACACCCTTTTATCTGGTCTGGATTTTTAATTTTATTTTCGTGTTTCATTGACCGTTTTAATTTATGTAAAATATATACAAAATCAGTGTATTGATAGATAATTGGAATTAAAAGTACAAATAATAAAAATAAACTAAAAATTTCTTTTATCTTTTTTTTTTTTTTTTTTTTTTGACAACAGAGGCGTCATCAAAGGCGCCAAAAGCAACAACAAATAAAGCAAAGGGGACAGCACAAAACGAAGCAGACAACACCCAGATCAATCTGCAAGATCAGCGAGGAGAAGGCGTTGTGCAGCTTCAGGAAGATTATCTGTTCCTTCCTGAAAAAAGAGAGCATTACGTGCAAGCATATGAGCTACCATGTCGCCCGTTCTGCGGATGCAGGAAATAGAGGAGGAAGGCAGAAGTGCAAGCAGGTTACGAACATCCGACACAATATTCCCCGAATCCGAACAGTCCTCTTCTGAGTCCGCAATCTTTTTTATAATATCCGAGCAATCGCCTTCCAAAATAATCGACGTCCAACCCTTCCTACAAGCTAAATCCACAGCAGCTCGGGCAGCCATACATTCAACGGCCTCAGCACTGAAGCGACCAAGAAAACGGGCAGAGAGCCAGCCAACGCAAGCGCCATTAGAATTACGAGCCACAACCCCAATGCCAACCTCTCCAGCGTTGGCAAAAAGCGCACCATCAAAATTGATTTTAAGAGAGTCCCGAGGAGGGGGCAACCATCTTACTTGAGCTTGAGGAGAAGGCTGCGAAGGCTGCAAACGATTGCCATTAAGAAAGGTTGAGCTGAAAGTCCGGGCAAAATTAATAGCATTGACCGTTTATGAATGCATTTCATGTATATGAGAGTAAATGAAATAGAATACTTGCAAACATAAAATTGAAGTTCAAAATTCATTTTTTGTGGGATAATGTATGAATAAATGAAATTGAAGACTTACAAATATAAAATTAAAATGTAAATAACTTAACAGTTCGATGCGTCTAACTTAATCATAAATTTTGAATTTAAATCCTGGGAATATAGTTATTATTATTTATTAGTGAGGAGAGTTTTACATTCTAAGTAATTCATTTTGACTCGAAACCATATAAATATATTATAAAACAAAAAAAAAAATATATATATATATAAATAATAAGTTCTGTATATATGTGATTGAAACATTTTTCCAGAGGTGATTCAGAAGAATCAGAACTAATTGTTTGTTACATTCAGTTACAAATGGCCAATGGGGGCTTGCTTTCAGGTCTAACCAATTCACGTGCCCGAGACGTGGAATTTTGTGTTTTTAAAATTCAGCTTTTTGGCTAAGATTTCCTCAATGTTCATGCATTTGATTATCTGGTTCCCATGATGCACGGACACGGACAAGGCGACACGGACACGATACGACATGGATACGGCGACACGGATTTTTTCTTGAATTTTTCACGTGAGGAGTGTCGGACACGATGTCCGACACGAGTGGTCGACACGACATGACACAGCAAAATAATATTTTTAGGAGTGTCCGTGCATCATAGTCTGATTCATCCCCCATATATATATATCAATGTGATCGTAAAATATTTTACGACCTTTCCACATGATATATAATCAACTTAAAATATCATAAGAGTTTTCTACTTTTATACTCCAAATGAATATTAAAAATTATAATTTGATATTATTTAGTTAAATAATTATATTATATCCCTTCAAAAATTTAAAACGAAATGCCCACGAATAAAAACAAAAACACAAACAATTAGTTTGGAATAATCGGCAACGATTATGTACAGGCATTAGGCAGCTAAGCAACTCTAAAAAATATCATTTAGCCAAATGTTGTTGAAACAATAGTAAAATGCAATTAATTTAATCAAATCCATCTAAGATATAGTTTTTTTTTTCAGTTAAACATATCTAAAGTAGTCAAAAGAATTCGAATTTAGAATTATTATCCTGAACAAAAAAAAATTCTTATCCAGTTGAACCAATTACTATCAGTCGACCTAAGATATAGTTGTAGTCCTAAACTTTTAACAAATACGAGACGTTGCATTTAATTTCCATCGTTCTTGAGGTATTTATCATATTAAGTGGGGTTATTTTCATTCATATCTTCGAATTATAATGAAATGTACTAATAATTGTGGTAACTTGAGCTTTAGCTATTAACTCAGTTGTATTAACTGCGAGATGACTTTTGATGTCCTTGAATGACACTTTTAGAAGTCGTTTACTTTGATTGTTCTCAATCTATTGGATTTGGGTTATGAATATGATAAATTTAATAAAATCGCTTAATAGACAAAAAAAAAAAAAATGAACTTGTTTACTTTGATTGTTTATAAGCTGATTATTTAGCAATAGCTTTTGGAAGTTGCAATATACCCCATTCTTTTCAAACTTATCTACAAGGCCTTGCTTTATCTCATAGGCCCTAGCCCCTTCAAAGTAAACAATTTTTTATAACTTATTAAATAGCTCATCTAACCTTTTCTACAGAAGTAAACGACTTCTTAGGGATATCGGTGGGTTTTATGACTTTTATCTAAAATTGTTCACTCTTCTTGTATATTCTTTTTGCTTTGTGCCGTAATAAATGAGGCAGGATCTTCGTGTTTAAACATAATTTTTTGATCGATTTTAATTAAAAGAAAAAACTAAATAACCAAATTACTAAAATAATAAAATATATAATTAAGCAAGGATAAGGTAACCCGTCATCTTTTAGGTTAGGTAAGATTTACCGCGATAATGTTAAACCTACTCTATTGTTTTTGATGAAATAATACTGAAATTCCAATCCCCAAGATCAAAGGTCAACTCTTTGAGATAAAAAATTTACGACCATATATGTAATTAATTAATTTTGAATTAATAATGGCCATTAATGTGGTCGTTGATGAAAAAGACATTCTTGAAATGATTTAATAGCATCTACCCAAAAAAAATAAAAATGATTTAATAGAAAATTTTAAAAATTTTAAAGGAGGTTTTTTATGTGTTGTCTAGTGAACGTTATCACTCTCCTTTTCTCTTTTTTCTAATTGTTATCCCTGCCTTAATATTAGTGGCCTCCTCTTATTTATAAATTATGATTCCGATGTTCTCCGTCTCTTAATCTCTTTGATCCTATGTTTTGAAATCCGGACCGGACCGGTCGGTCGGACCGGTTCAACCGGTGACCGGCTGCTTGTCCGGTCCGGTTATACCCCTAAAACCAGTTCCCGGTTGGCCCAATCGGAACCGGTGTAAATTAGTTCAAAACCGATCAAAAACTGATCGGACCAGTTTTCGCGGACCGGTTGGCCCGGTCTTCCCACTAGAAGATTGTAAAAATCAATCAAAATTTGTGAGATGCAGGGTTCGAACCTGCATTGCCTGGGAAAAATTTAGGTGCGCCAACCAACAATGCCACATGAATTGTTGATAATTATACTCGAAATTAAATATTAGAGGTAATGTAAGAGTTCTTATTGGTTATTCAAAAGAAAAATCCCGTAAATAAATAAATTCATTAAATCTATAGATTATATTTAAAAATTAAGTTTTAAAAAAATATTAATTATAGTTATTTATATAAATAAAAGTATGACACTTGTTAAATCAATTTTTTATTTATATAGTTAATTTTCTATTTAGTTATATAGTTTATCTATATGTTTGTAGATTTAAAATTTAAAATCTTTGTTATTACATATGTTATTTAAGAATTAATAAATAATTGGAAATAATTTAAAATAATATTTTTAATATAATCTTACTTATTTTCAATATAATCTAACTTATTTAGTTATTTTTAATTAATATTTTTAATATTATATATAAATATAATTATTACGTAATTATGACGTCATACCGGTTCGATCGGTGGTCCGACCGATCGAACCAATAAAACCAGTAACCAATAAGGGGTCCCGGTTCGACGTCCGGTCCGGGTTTCAAAACATAGGTTTGATCTTTACGATTTGTTGACAAGAAAAACTAGGGATTTTTATAATCCCGTAATTATTGTAATTATTCTATTTTCATTTTATAGCCTAGATCTATATTGTATTTATACATGTATGTATCTTGTAATCTTTAATCAATTCAAGCAATACAGTAATACAGGTTTCTCCCAATTATGGCGTCCATTATAGAAAACATGGTATCGGAGTGGAAACCGATCAACCAATGATCCGGTGTTCTTGCTCATCACTTACCCCATACCTTCTCAACCATGGCCGATGAATGTGACAACAGTGGTCACTTCGGCACAACCAAGAAATCACAGCCCGATAGCCTTCTTCAGAACCTACGACCCCAGACTGAACGTAATCAGAGCCACACACCACAAACCATCAATATTAGTATCAAATTAAACCAATTCAACTTCTCCCTTTGGGCATGATTGATAAAATCAGCAATTGGGGGGAGAGGAAAACTTAGCCATCTAACTGGCTATCCGAAACCACCAACCCCGGGTCACCCAGACTATCATCGATGGGAGCAAGACAACCTTATCACCTGCACCTGGCTCTTGGAGAACATGGAGCCGGGACTTATCACCTACTAGGCCGAATATCTCTCAGCAAAGGCGTTGAGGGATGGACTACGCGCCACCTACAGCCAAGGAGGCGATGGCCTACAGATTTACAACTTAACCATGAGGGCTACTAATCTGAAACAGGGGTCAGATTCGATTGAACAGTACTACAACAACATCCAACAGATCTGGAGAGAGATAGATGTGAGATAGCCCAATCCGATGAGTTGTGAAGGGGATATTACTATCTTCAACAGGTTAAGGTCTAAGAACCGGTTGTTTCAGTTCTTAGCCGAAATTGATGATAAATTTGATGCCGAGAGAAGAAATCTTCTCAAAGAAACTCCACTTCCCTCAGTAGAAAGGCATATGTCGTAGTCTGACGGGAGGGGACCCGGCGGGGCATCATAGAGAATGAGAGCAGCGGAGATGGTGCTCCATCATCGGCCAGTGCCTCAGGAATAAGGGTTGGGCAAATCGCCCAAAACCCATCGTTTTTTGAGAAAGGGGCACCACAGAACTCCGCCACCATGTTTCAATCAGGCGTCTCACCGTCGAGAGGTTCGGCGCCATCATTCCGTAACGGTAGCGGGAGCCAGGGTGTCGTGAAGTGCAGCAAGTGTAAGCGCTCGGGTCATATCAAGAAAACTTGCTATGAAGTCATCGGTTTTCTTGATGGGTGGAAGAGTCAACAACGAGACAGGGTCAGACAACGTGTCAGTGCCGCCTCCATAGCCGATGGTGAGAGCACTGGAGAGGACAACAGGGGGTCAGGTGAAGAAAAAGGTGGGGTTGCCCTAGCAGCAGCTGCGCACGCTGGAAATGAGAAAAGAAAGACAGATTTAGGTACAATGTAGGGGGAGGAAAATTGTCATATTTACCCCTCCACCTCACCCACTTTCCCTTTTTTCATTTCAGCCCCCAAAATTGTAATAACAATATATTGGTTGCCCTAACCAAGAAAAATGCAGTATAACCCCCAACTCAGATAACAGGAAAATTGGTTCGGCTTTTAGGACCTCCGGGGTGACATTTTCTCGGTGGATTTTCGATTATGGTGCCACGGATATAATGACTTATGATCGGTCTGATTTAGTTGATGTCACCACTCCAAAGAGATCCTCGATACAAAATGCAAACAAGGGCATCTCTACGGTTCTCGGAGCCGGAACTCTCTCATTATCACGTGCTTTAAAATTACAGAATTGTCTTTATGTCCAGCTTATTCTGTAAACTGTTGTCTATTAGTCACGTTACAAAGGAGTTAAATTGTATTGTGCTAGTGTTTCCTGGTTGTTGCTTGTTATAGGATATTCAGTCTGGGAGTGTTATTGGGCGTGGTACTGAAAGCGGAGGGTTGTATTACGTCAATGAGGTTGCTCAATAAGGAACTGTAGCGCTTGCTCATGGGACAGTGAACTGCCAACAGTGGCCATGGCATCACCGGCTGGGTCATCCGTCCCCAGGGTATCTCCAGTTGTTATTTCCTTAAATTTTTTTTTTCTGAAAATAATAAATTCTCTTGTGAGACGTGTATTCTTGCAAAGAGTCATAGGCAGTCTTTTTTGGCTTCCAGTTCTCGCACTGATAGAGTCTTTTCTCTAGTACATTCTAATGTATGGGGCCCCTCTCCGAACACTGGTTTGAACCATGGTTTTAAGTATTTTGTTCTTTTTATTGATGACTATTCGAGAATGACGTGGGTATACTTTCTCAAACATAAGTCTAAAGTTCATATTAAGTTTATAGAATTCTTTCAAATGGTTTGAACACAGTACGATTCTCAGATTCGGGTGCTTAGGTCTAATAATGGGGGAGTTTGTTAATACCACCGTGAAACAGTTTTTTCAAAAACACGGGCTCATACACCAAACCTCTTGTCCAGATACCCCTTAGCAAAATGGGGTAGCAAAACGAAAAAACCGCCAACTCCTTGATATGTCTAGGTCCCTCCTTATTGAGTCCCATTGTCAGGTCAGTATCCCCTCCGTTTTAGCTCTACCTCCTAGAGTGTTTGGGTGCTCAGTGTTTGCTCATATCCCTAGAACCTACAAAACTAAGCTTGATCCTTGTTCCATCAAATGTGTCTTTGTCGGGTATGGGGTTCATTAGAAGGGATATCGGTGTTATCACCCTCCCACTAGACGTATGTACACCACCATGGATTGTAATTTCATTAAAACTGAGTTTTTCTTTGCCTCCCTACTCGGTGTCAATGGGAGATTAGACAGCAGGATCCACTGAATGGGATACCACCACACTCACCACCACCACCTCACTCTTGACCAGACATAGTCCTAACAGAGCAAGTAGGTGGAACCACAGAGCCAACCTCTCCCGTGGTACAACCCCTCACTACTTCCACAGTGCTCGTCACCCCCGAGGATAGTCCTGAGGTTAGTGGTCACATATTGGATAACTCTACTTCTGATATTCCTTCAGTTGTTCCATATAGTCCTAACAGTGCAGGGGACAGTGAGACACAGGAGAATAATGTGCAGGGGGAGCCAGCAAGATATAAGTTGCCACCCAGAGCTAACCGGGGCTGGGGGGGGGGGGGGGAGGGGGAAGGGGGTCCCACCTAAGAGGTGTGAGCAGGAGCATGTAGGTAGGACTCCGAAATACCCTCTAGCTAATGTTTCCATTGGGTGCCTAGCTGCACGGGCTCGAGCATACACTGCAACCATCTATTCCGACAGGGTCCCAAATAAGGTGGAGGAAGCACTCGCAGAGAGTAAGTGGGTTCAGGCTATGGAAATGGAAATGGAGGCACTAAGGAAAAATGGAACTTGGGAGAAGTGCATACTTCCTCCAGAAAAAAAAGGTGGTAGGGTGCAGATGGGTGTCTACAGTAAAACATCGAGCAGATGGGAGTGTCGAAAGATACAAGGCAAGGTTAGTGGCAAAGGGGTACATGCAGACCTATGGGATTGATTACTCTGAAACTTTCTCCCCTGTGGTAAAGATCGATACCATCAGGGTATTATTCTCTGTAGCAGCCAACCAGGATTGGGAGTTACATCAGTTTGATGTCAAGAATGCATTCTTGCATGGAGATCTTCAAGAAAAAGTGTATATGGAACCTCCACCGGGATGTACCCAAGACTTTGGGGACAGAGAGGTGTGCAGACTAAAAAAGGCCTTGTACGGTTTAAAACAGACTCCCCGGGCTTGGTTTGGAAGGTTCTCAGCAGCAATGAAGAAGTATGGGTACCACCAGAATAACATTACAAAATAACTGTCGAATTCCAATGGGAAATTCCGTCGGTTTTCCGTTGGAATTTCCGATAAAAAACCGACGGAATTCCACTGGAATTCCCACGGCTAAGAAAATTTGCATTCCAACGAAAAAGTCGTCGGAATTCCGTCAAAAAATTTGGCGGAATTTTAAAAAAAATTGGGCAAAAAATTCCAACGGAATTCCGTTGGTTTTTCGTTGGAATTCCATCGGAAATTTTGGCGCAATTCTAAAATAATTGCGCCAAAAAAACCGACGGGATTTTCCCGTCGATTTTTCATTGGAATTTCAATGAAATAAAAATTTCAACGGAAAATCCCGTTGGTTTTTCTTATTCTTCATTAAAAAAAACTAACCAGATTTTTCCGTCGTTTTTTTTTTTTATTCTTCATAAAAAAAAATCAACGGAAATTTTTCGTTGGAATTGAAATGAAATAAAATTCCAACGGAAAACCAACGGGAAAATCCCGTCGTTTTTTTTTTATTATTCTTCATAAAAAAAAACCAACGGAATTTTTTCGTTGGAATTTCGATGAAATAAAAATTCAGTTGGTTTTCCGTTGGAATATTTTTCGTTAGTTTTCCATCGGTTTTTCGTTGGAATTTTTCAATCAAATTTAATTAGAAAAATACAATTATAGTAAATACAAATAATTATATATTTAAAAATTATATAATATACAAATTATAAATTATTAATATAATTGGTTGCACTAATAATTCGCGTTTATTGATTTTGCGTAAACACCGGATAAATAGTACAAATAATTTGTAAATTTTAATATCAAAGTGGGTCTTCAATTTTCGATTTGATCATCTGATTCTTCCTTCAAGTTTATGTTGGAAAACAAGAAAGAGTTGAGTAGCGAAAGTTTAAAATTTTTCAAAAGTTTAATCGTTGTCTTGCAATTTTCGTATTGTATCATAGGGTGTTTTAGAGACTTACAAAGTTAGAAGCTTTCTAGTGATGTCGTTACCGCCTAACGAACACCTTCAAGAGAAATCCCTCGAACGGCCTTCGAATTAGACTACAAATTAGAAGTCGTCCAAAGCGTATCCACACCAGTCCTAGAACACGATCAAGCGAGTGAGAATGCTAGTTCCATGGCTTGTGTTTGCCTAGGATTTACTTTGAAAACTTTTCTTTTGGATTTTCTCAAAAACTTAACACTTCTCGAGTGTTGGTCTAAAGAATAAGAGAAGCACCACCACTAGTATTTATTCTAGGGGTTTCGAAAATCCCTAGGGTTTCTTAAACCTAGTGGACTTTGTTTTCTTGCTCACTAATTAACTAATTTAATTATTAATTTAATTGGAAGAATAAGTTCCCAACTTGTTATCCCAGTCTTGCAAGAATAATCTCCTCTCTCCTACAATAGGAAGTTTGACTTTTTAACTTTCCTAAAGTTAAAAGTTAAGATTCAATAAATAATTTAATTCTCAATTAATTATTTATTGGGTTAAGTTTATTTGAGAATAGTCTTAACAATTAATTCAAAATTAATTAAAAGCCTAAAATTAATTAATTACAATTTAATTAATTAATTCTAAAAAAGAATTCACGTGTAATATAATTACACCAATGGAATCACGTATGTGCCACGTGTGCATGACACGTGGCAGCCACGCAGGCTATGTGTGACATGTGGCAGTCACGTGTGCTTGACACGTGGCAATGCCCACGTGCTCCAATCCTCATTTTCGATCAACAATTTGATCCTTCGTTAATCATATTAACATCCTAACATACCCCTCGTGTTCTGGCATTTGTGTGTGACTCTTTAGGTTCATTATTCGATTAGCAGTGACAGTAATTAATTAATTCCCTAATTAATTAATCACTTCACATATCACACTACCGTAATCTAGCAATGGGTGTGTATCCCCTAGCCGAATAACGAAATGAATCGAAGAACCTTCCAGTCAATGACAATCAGTGAAATACGATCCTCCTACAACTCCATCTCTCAATCAAGAACTAAGGCATGAGAATATTCTCAGAACATAAATATTCTTGATCATTAAAGTTAAGTTCGTTTCATAACCATTTCGATCTCAATCCTAGAAAACCCCATTTTCTAGATGTCTTGATCTTTTATCCACCTTGGCCAAGGGTTTAATGTTTAATGGACTATGAACAACTTAATAAGTAAGAGATCATTCTTGTTCTTAACAAGTGTAGGTTCTTTATCGATTCTACTAATTCTACATATGCCACTTGTGTAATCCCAACATAGACCGTGGTTCAGGTGTCTATATGGCGACAACCTTTTGAGCCTACATCAAAGATTACAGAGTTAGTGCTGGGTGGTGGGCCCAGAACAGTAGCGGTCCAGGACCACATTTTAAAATTTTTATTATAATACAAGTATTAAAATATTTCTAAAACATTTTAATACAATAGCGGAAGACTAGCCGGATCTACTCAAGTATATACATGCAATTGATAATAAATTTTAAATCACTTAAGCAAATAAATATCTAACATGCAATTAACACTTAAGAGCATATAATTTATCATACTTAAAAAAATACAGCTGTAAAATATTACCGTACTGCAAACATGATTATCTAACGGTATTTTTCCAGCTCATTTTCCTTTCGTGAGACCGGCAGAGCTTCCCCGCAATATCCCCGACTCGACCCTCGGACGAGAAAATATTTTTCTAGACTAGAAAATTCCCTAATTTTCTAAAAATTAAGTGGATTATATATTAATTATATAACCACCTAATTATATATTAATTAATCCCTTAATTAGGGATTAATTAAATTGAGAGAAAAAGAAAGAGAAGCTACCGAATTGCTGCTCAAAAATTGGAATGAATTTGGCAGCCAATCCATCAACTATTTATAGACAAATATATGAGGGTATTATGGTCATTTTAGGCACCAAAGCAAGGGCAAAATGGTCATTTTACAATCCCGCGTATAAACCGTGTCCCGGACGGCCAACCAGATTGTACCAAGTTGAAGAGCTCGTCGCCGCGAATCCAGCGCCACCAACCACGCGCTGCTACGTGGACTCACGCGCCACCACGTGCCGCCGGAAGGCCGCCAAGTGGTTGGTGCGTGTTGATGCGCGTAGAGCCCACCAGAACGCGACACATGTCCGGGTCTGGTCCTACCCGGACCGGACCCAGTTTGATCCTATCCGAATAGGGTCCGACCCTATTCATTTGAACCGTTTAACCGACCCGTTGGCCGGCCCGCACAAATCGCATCTGGGCCGTACATGGGCGCTGACGCGGCGCGATCCTAGTCGTACACGCGGCGCCCAATCAGCGCCACCTGGGGCCCGTTCTGCTGACGTGGCGTGACACGTCAGATGCCACGTCAGCATTAAAAAAAATTTAAAAATTTTATTTTCTCCGAAATAAAATTTCGGGCATTTCTAATTCTTTGGAACTTTGATTTATTTCTTAAAATAAATCCATTGGCTATTTTCAAACACTTTGAAAATTCATTTCTCTCTCTCCTTTTAATATTTTCTCTTCGGGTTTTCAATTGGGGCTTGCAGGGGGACCTGCATGACTAATTAATTTTAGCTCCAAATGGATTAATATATTATCATCTCATGATAGTAATTTAATTATCGTTTAACAATATTTAATTCCACTAAATAAATATTGTTGCACTCTAAAATTAATTAAATTATTCACGAATTTCTCGATCTAGAATAATCTCGCATTTCACTCCTCCGTGTAGATATCCATGAAAAATAAATTGCAACTACTATTATTTATTTTTCATCTCCAATCTGAAATTTATTGATTCGCCTTAAGTTCAAATTCTCTGTATGTGAAACACATTCATTAGACAACTTCGGTGACGTATCACGCGAAGTGCTTTGGCCAAAGCCTTAATTCGAACTTTTGCAAATCTATTTTAGGGATATCTTTTACCTTCCAGCAAGGCCACATATTCATCGATCAATATAACTCTTTAGCACATTTCATGTTGTCACCGAACGTACAAAGTATTTTGGCCACTGGTTATTGAGACCTCACTTCGAGTATATTACAGTGACTAACACTACATGCCTAAAGCCGAAATATTGTTAGGATTAAGAGTACAATGCTTCCTGAGATTTTATTCATTTTAGATAGCAGTATAAAATGAATAATCTCAGTGGTCCAGTTCGATGTTTCCAATCCTATTGAAAATCATCAACATGTTATAATCGGAATCACCATTCCCTATGACGAAAGACTAGTCATCATATATAACCACGTTATAGTCTTGATAAGAACATATTCTTATCTTATCGACTAGAACTTTAATGACACGTGATTTTGGTATTTAAAGTCTTTTCCTATGAAACACATTTCATATAAGAATACCACCACACGCCATTAATTATCAATATGTGAAATACTCACAACTCGCTGTAAATTCAGTTTAATTAATTCAACAAATTGAATTTTTAGGGCACTATTCCCAATAGTTAGCTCATATGAGACACTACAGAATCTCAAGTCTAAGGATTAATGAATTACGACATTGACTTGTGAGATATTTCCTAATCTGGAAGTTTCTGGAAACTTCCTTTCCCATTTAGGAATGTTCTCACGCGGGACATCTCAGTGATGAAGTTCTTGTAACAATCACTCTTATGTATTATGAACGCATCAACGTATGCACTTATCACTCCATGAAACTGAGTGATCCTTCAAAACAACATAATCACATAAGCAAGTCTCAGCAGAGTCAAGGTCGACACTCCCACTGTTTGTTGGACTCATTGACTTGGAGAAGTTTCTAATCCTTGCCTACGGAGTTAAGAACTTGTTTCATGTGTCGTTCCCATAACGACAAAGTTCTTACAGGCCTCATCGGATTAGGGGAGTTCAATACCAGCAAAACAAAGTCAAACCCAAACAGACATAAATAAGCACATAAAGAAGTGATTGCCTATGAATTAAATCATTTCGTTTATTATTCAAAGGCTGTTTGTGATTTTACAAGGAAATAGTAAAGCAAATATCTGCTTTAAGGGCACTATTCCTAACAGTTTAAAGTTGTAGAAATCTTCAACGCTCCTTGATAGATTTGATGGTTTGATCTTCTTCAACTTCAAAGTTAGCTTTTAATAACGTTAATCCGTAGGTCCTTCGACTTATTTACAAATCAAACACTAGATTTTGGAGAATTCCGGCAAGAACGCCTTTGAACTCGTCGGTAACTCCGTGGATTTAGTTTGAATATAGCGTCGATTCACCGGTATAACGCCTTAATAACGGATCAAACGATTTGATTTGATAACTTTGGGGAAGAACACCTTTAAATGCCTTAGAACTCCGTTTTGAATTTGTAGATAATTTTAGTCTTCTTCTTCTCCTTAGCTTCTTGTACTTGTGTTGTGTTGAATGAACAACTCCATAACCCCTTTATATAGGTTTAGGATTCAAGAGTTAGAGTTCAACTCAAACTTATTTAATATTATCTCTTGTATTTTTTTTTTTTTAAGAGATAATATCATACAAGAATTGAATTTAATTGGTTAGTGTGACGCAATACGCCACGTGTCACCATATGATTTGTTGAAAAAATAAACATTATAATATTAATTAATTTAACTATTTAACTTTGAAATTAAATTTAGGATAATTTCAAAAT
Organism: Lantana camara; assembly: GCA_037501455.1. Lineage (NCBI taxonomy): Eukaryota > Viridiplantae > Streptophyta > Magnoliopsida > Lamiales > Verbenaceae > Lantana > Lantana camara. Next base: position 90,131,739 of record CM074857.1, on the reverse strand, counting down.
AATAAATTAAATAATAATATAAAGTTTATTTGTTCATCTACAATAATATTTTATATAATTTTAAGTATACACATTATAATTAAAACACAAAAGTATACAAGCTAGCAATTTTTATATAATATCTCAATAAATATGATTATATTTAATTCAAATAATCATATATTTAAAATTTTATATTTTAAATTAATAACAAAAAGTATTTAAATAAATAATTAAAATAAGTGTATAAATATATTTAAATACATAATATTAATAAGAAGTAAGTTGTCCAAGTTGGTAAGGGAGTCACCATTCTTCCTTGGAGACCCGATTCCGATGATGTTTTTTCCAACGGGCGCCATCCCGTCGGTTTTCCATCGGAAATCAGTTTTTCCTATGAAAACCGACGGAATTTATGAAAATCCCGTCGGAATTCGGCAGTTTTTTTGTAGTGTAATTCAGACCATACACTCTTTATCAAGAAAATGAATGAACTTGTTACATGTCTCATCATCTATGTAGCGATATGATCACCATCGGAGATGACGCAGAGGAAATTGTCCGATTGAGAGAAAACTTGTTCAAGGAGTTTGAGATGAAAGACTTGGGGTAGCTAAAGTACTTTCTGGGGATAGAAGTATTGAGGTCTATGAGAGGCATATATATCTTGCAGAGGAAATTTGTTCTTGATCTTCTAGCACAGACAGGACCTTTAGAGTGCCGACTAGTAGATACTCCCATGACAGTCAACCATGGATTAAGGATTGTAAAAGGGGTCGAAGGAACAGAAAAGGTGCAGTATCAACACTTGGCGGGGAAGTTGATATACTTTTCTTATACTCGACCAGACATAGCCTATGCTGTTGGAGTATTGAGCCAGTTCATGCATCAACCCCAGAAGGAGGATATGGATGTAGCAATCAGGGTGTGTCGGTACTTGAAGGGTTGTCCGGGAAGAGGTGTTCTCTTCCAGAAACATAGCCCCCTAAGGATCGAGGCCTATACAGACGCTGATTGGGTAGGAAGCCCCGGAGACAGGAGGTCGACATCGGGGTACTTCACCCTTGTTGGGGGGAATATAGTGACATAGAGAAGTAAGAAGTAGAAGGTGGTGGCTCTTTCGAGCGCAGAGGCAAAGTTCAGAGGAATTGCTCGAGGAGTGGCTGAGGTCTTGTGGTTGAGGAAGTTACTAGCAGAGATTGGCCTTCCCACCAATGAGGCATGTAGCCTGATGTGTGATAATCGGGCAGCGATTAGCATATCCGAGAATCCCGTATAGCATAATCGTACGAAGCATGTTGAGGTCGATAGACACTTCATTAAGGAAAAGATTGAGGAATGAGTTATTAAGTTGCCATTTGTAAGATCGGAGGACCAGCTCGCTGACATTCTGGCAAAGGCTGTGAATGGCAGGATTTTCGAAGAAGTCTTAAGCAAGTTGCACTCGAAAATCTGACGGTACAACTTGAGGAGGATTGTTGACAAGAAAGACTAGGGATTTTTTTAATCCCGTAATTATTGTAATTATTCTGTTTTCCTTTTCATAGCCTAGATCTGTATTGTATTTATACATGTATGTATCTTGTAATCTTTAATCAATTCAAGCAATACAATAGTATAGTTTTCTCCCGATTATAACATCCATTATAGAAAACACGATTTACCCTTAGTTTGTTCTTATTCTCATCTAATTGTTACTTATTGAACGCTTTATGTAAAATCCGCGTCTTACAATCTAATTGCTCTCATGTTCGTCAGCTCTTAGGCAAACTAAGGCTCTCTTCTTTAACCTGGGGTTTGAGTCCTTAACACGACTTTAAGTATAACCCTAACTATATGATAATATTCATACAAAATTATCGAACTAAATAATGATAGATGCGTCCAACAAAAGACTATATAAAAATATGTCATAAATATATCATTTTCAAAAAATTTCGTATATCATAAGTGAAGACCAACTTGAAACCCTACAATTTTTATAGGAATTGTATTGATTTGATAAAAGAATAAAGAATCATTGAACAGAATAATGCTGATTACCTACACAAGTATGGATAAACTTCCTTATAGAACTCCTCGGGGAAGTAAGATGCTGGCAGAGCAAAGTCGCTTTCTTTCAATTTATTTATATAAAATCATCTTATCAATGTCAAAATTTTAATTTTCTAAAATTATAAAATAGTTACATGTCACATCTATTTTGTTAGTTGATTAAAAATTTTATCCCTATCGAGATTTTAGTATAGACTACAGACTATGTGTGAAAAAGTTTGTTTAACTAACAACATTTATACTTAATTATGTACTATAAACTGGAAAATTATTCAAGTAGTATGCAGAGAGGTAGAGTAGAGTGTAGGCTCTTCTATTTCTCAACGTGTTTTTCTTATATTTTTGAATTCTAAATTAAAAGATATATATATATGGCAAAGTGAACATCTTATAACTCTTTAGTTAAGGAAATCATAGGCCTATCTCTAAGCTTCATAAAAACTTTTATTAATAATTGATGGGTCCTACCCATTAAGATATGTAGTTAGTCTCACAAGAAACATACCGGGGAAAGTTTGTGTGTTCTGAAGCTCGCTGATTAAGATCGCTCCTGGGAATTTGTATAAGGTCGTACTAAAGTTCAACTATATAGAAAAGGAAGTGACTCTACCAATGTCTTTGAATAGAAAGAAATTGCGTTTCCACACACACTAGGTAGGTCAAAAAGGGTGTTGATGAGCCTAGACAAATTAAAGAGGAAGAAATCACAAGACTAAGATATTAATAAATAAAGAGTTAAACCCTAATAGAATACAGAGGAAGAGATTTGTGAATACCTTTTAATAATGTATAAGCTTCATATCATATCATATTATATATACATATTTCAATAATGCATAATTTCATACAGCGAATCATGTTGAGTTGTTGACAACTCAAACCTAAAGGAAAACTCACATGGAAACTCAAGACCCACCATGCACCAATACCCCTCAATGCCAACCATGACAACCTTCACTATTTATGTTACATTTTACGTAGATATAAACTAAAAAAACAAAATCAGCGCATTTTTCTATATAAATTTCCAAATTTTCTTCTAATTTATATTGTACATGCTCCAACATTAATATTGATGGTGTTCGATCAGGTTAGGGTCAAACTCCAATCACTTTCTATTTTGTTAAGGTGGGGAAACTGAGGGTGAAGCTCAAAGAGGGCCGCCGGAAAAGTTATGGGCTCTACCTGCTAGGACAAACACCAACAAAGTCAGAGGGCCAAGCTGGGGAAACTGGGGGTGATTCCCAGTTTGGCTCTCCCACGCTCAAGTCAGATAATGATCTGAAAGAGTATGCAAGCAAAGGTATGGAGTTACTAGAGTGGAGAATGTTTACAGGGATGAAGATGAATTCTCATATTTATAGTTGAGGGTCAGGGACCCTTTGGTAATTTGTCTCGTGTGGTCCTGCCCTAATGTTGCCCTAACACGTGTCGCAACGAGGAGAAACCTAGGAGGAATCTCCTGCAAAAGTTGGTAGAAGTTAGTGTTTGCAACAGTGGCAGGTGCGCGGGCCTGTACGGGTGTCAGAGAACCGTTTTGGAGGTTGGTAACGAGGACGGGAGGCACGCTCGTGTCAACCGAGACTGATGGGCTTGGAGATCCGCATGGGGATGGGCTCCCAAGCAATGCTACGAGGGGGAGTGGGACCCCTTTAATCTGCTGTTGTATGGGGGTGTGTCCGAAGGGACATGACGCTTGATGATGATTTCAGCGGAGCCATGGAGTGCATGGCGGCGAAGTTGGCGCTCGTTAGCGAGCCTTGGGTGAGGCGCTCATTAGTGAGCCTGGGGTGATCATGTGCTTTATGAATGACGACATGCTTTATGTAACCTTGTGCTGGTGAGGTCTGGGACGCTCGTAGCGGTTGACTTGGGGGATCGTTGAAGCCACTTGTCATGCGTTGACTGTGCCACGTGTTAAAACGTGGGTCAAGCGTATTTTGCCCCCGTCAAATATTAGTTCAGGAAATCAATAATTTAGACATAATAGTAAGATGGGTTGATTCCAAACACTCCCAATCCTTTAGGATTTAGTGCGGTTTGTCTCCTATTAAATCGGTGTCATTATCATCTTGATCTTTGAAAAATATAACACTTAACCTATTTACGTGGAATTTTGAAGAATATTCTGTTTAACTTCTTTAATAAATATTTGGCATAATTTATAAGGGCAAATCTATCCAAATTAGATTTCAAATGTATTGATAGTGTACATAAAATCAAAGCGTACAGGCTTGACGGAGTTCAGTCTGTCTTGAAGGAATTTCTCGACATAAGCGACACAATTTTCAAAATTAAAATTCGATAAACGATGAAGGGACAATCACCGGTCAAAGATGGCGCCCGGCGAATAGAGCTTTGTAGACAAATTTTGGCAACTTCCAGGGGTCAATTGAGTCAAATAAAGTATGAATTTTGCTCATCTTGAAGAGTGGAATACGATGACAGAGGTCTTGACTCTTGGATCACCGCGACAGATGAGAAAATCGACGATTAGAGTTTATTTTATTCGTAATATTCTCAAAATATTATGTCGGAATTGTCCAAAAGAAGTTAAATGTTATATTTTTCAAAAGTTGTTGGCCAAAACGCACTAAAGGATGGAATATCTAAAATTAGCCCTATTAAAATTATAAGTGTGCTCAAGTTCTGTCTTTGTTAACATTATAATATAATACGCGTACACATCTAAAAATAAGTTATTTTATTGTGTTGCATCGTAACGTGTCTCACATTGTATTGAACATATTCAATTTGATAAATTATATATATATATAGTATCATATTTGTACCAACTATCAATATATTATACATTATCTCGTTGTATAAGTATAAAATTATTAGTGTTTGAACTTATACCAACTCCTATTCATATCATTATCGTGGCATAATTAAATCCGTGACAAGTTAATTAATTTTTTTATAATGTTTTAATGTCAGCAGAGGCGCCTACCAACCGACCCTTTTTCTATTTTTGTGATGCACAATGATTTTGCCAATTATAATCATAATCAACTTCACTCTGAAATTCATATCAAATATGATTAATTATTAATTCAATTATATTGCACCAAAAAAAAAATTCAATTATAAAACCAAAGTTCGACTCTATGTGCCATAGAAATGGCATTTGTGGGAAGAATATTTCGTGATAATCGTTCTTAGCGTGATTGAATTAAATAAATTTTATAATCTCGAAAATGAGAGGATTATTAGCATCTCTTATGAGTGATCTGGCTCAAATCTGGTCAATCTGACGTGGTCGATCTGGCTGTCAGATATGGGTCAATCAGTCAAGAATTTGTTTGAGTGGGTTCTTATCGACCTGAAAGCACTAACACACATGAGCAAAGTACCAAATTGGGGGACTTGGGGTTTTACCCAAGTTTGGCACTCCGACGCTCAAGTCAGTAATGGAGCTCTATAGAGAGAGAATAAATGCAATTGAATGCGTATTAAAGGCTTACCAACTACTGTTCCAAGGGCGAGTATTTATAGTCATGGCCAAATAACACGGTAATGTGTGTACTGTAGGTGGGCATTAATGGCGTTGCCAGTCGTCGATCTGGATGTCGGACGATGGAACTGGCTTGAGGCGGGTCGTTTGTACCTTCAATCCCCTTTGGGTAAAAGCAAGGACTGACGGTCATTAATGAGCCGTAGTACGCCTGTTCCAGGGAATGGGAAGTATACACGTGTCCCGACAGGAGTGCTTTACAATATTTGGGTGTCCCGTGACATATGTAGTCGATCTGGAGATCGACATTGCCTTCCGGGATCTTCAACTGTGGGTTTCCTCATAGGAGAGGTCTGATCGATCTGATGATCGGGTGACATGTAAATCGACCTGATGTCCTTGTGCAGACCTGATGATCAGAGGACCCTATATCGATCTGACGATCTGTCCAAAAAGGCCGTTTCTAGTTTGTCCAGGTTGGCGCAAAGGTCCACGTGGCACCAACTGGGGGCGGCCACATGGCCTCGTACTATCATGCCATGTCAGAGGCCCCCCAAATTACCAGTGTGAATTTTCGCAGTGGTAATTTCATCGATCTGGCAATGGTTAGGGGAACCGTCATGACCGTTTAAATCGAGTCGTCGCCTCAGTTATGGGCGTGACTTTTTGAGTCAGATCGGTCCGACAAAGGATTTAATGCGACGCGACCTTCCATAGGATAGGCCCTTGCACGGTAATTATGGCGTCGTTTCGTATTTCGAGGCGTTACTTTTCAACTCCTATATATAGGAGGTTATCCCCAAGCCTTATTCCACCACTTTCTCACTCAGAGATTTCGAACTGCTCCCGCCTCCATCAGCTCGTCAGCGACCACCGCATCCGACTTCCATCGTTTTTAGAGGTAAAAATCTTTTTCTATCCCCATCTTTATGGCTTAGGGAAAGGCAGCGTTCATGCCTTCGCCGGAACGAGATGACGATCTGTCGGCCCCCCCTTTTCCAAACGAGAGTTTTGAGTTCGCATTGGGATCGTCTTCGGGAAGGGACGAAGTTCCGACGACGAATAGAGGGGGATCGGCGTCGACGTCGAGAGTTCGGCGGCCTATAGGGCTTTTGGACGAACTGGAAGAGGAGGAAACCGGAGAGGATCAGGTCGGTGGGGGTCAGATCGGTGTAGGTGAACCTACGGGGCAGGTCGGGAATCCTCCAGCTCGACCTCCACATGTTTACAGGACCCTCTCGCATGTTTCTGAGAGGTTTTCCAAGATAACTCCTCAGGAGCTCGCGGAGGTCACGAAGCTGTTAGGGTTAGGTCCCCAGTACATAGTTCGTAGGCCGGAGGAGGAGGAGACCGTCGAGAGACCGAGGGGGTTGAGGTCGGTTGGTATATACTATGCCTCCGTCAAGTACGGGTTCAGGCTCCCTCTTCCTCGGGTCATCATGGATTTCTTAGTTCGATACAACCTGTGTCCTTCCCAGTTGACTCTGAATTCCTTCTCGCTAATGCACTGCATGGATGAAGTACCTCGGGTTCGAGCCGGAGATCTGGGACTTCGGGGAGTTCTTCACACTTAACAGTGCCACCAAGTCCGGGGTAGGATACTTCAACCTCCAATCAAAGCCGAACCGGAAAATGGTATCGATCCCGTCGACATCACATGGGATCAATTGGAAGTCCAAGTTCTTCTTCATCGATCTGCCCGTCGTACCCCGCTTCCGGATCACTTGGGGGGACAACGGCCCAAGGCGGCTCGTGACCAAGTCGTCGACCTGGCTGCACAACCACTTCGAACTACTAACTAATATCGGACTCCTTGATCATACTAACCTGTCGAGGACGGGGTATCTGGTCGAAGCGGGCATTATACTTGGGACTCGGAGAAAGAACTTCCGCTTCGGTATGCTCTTACTTCGACCAGACCCCTACTCGTTCAGGGTCTTAAATTATTTTTCTTTTCTGGTTTATTATTTCGATCTGACTCTTTTCGTTTTGCAGATCTAAGACCGTTGATCATGTCTCGAGCTACCAAGATGAGGGCGATGAATCAGAGGAACTCCACCCCAGACGAGCTTCGACCTGTGGCGGATGCCGCTCGTGCCATAATCGACTCCCTCCCGGCGGCCCAACGCGCTCAACAGGAGAGGTGCTCGAAGGAGCTGCACGATCTCGACGCCGACCTGGATGAACAGCCAGCTGGGGATCCCCTTCGCGGTCAGGAGCTTGAGGGGCACGCCGGGTCATCCGCACAGCCGATTGGTCAGGTCGGGGAGGACGTCGAACAAGTAATAAATTTAGACCATCTCCCTTTATATTTTGATGAAGATGTTGATCCTCAACTCCAGTTTGTTCAGGCGAGGCATGGGGTAGGCAAGAGACCTTTTAGAGAACTGGTTCACGAACTGCAGGACTCGGAAGAATCCGACGAGGAGGCCCAGCTTTTGAATTTCCCCAAGACCCCCCTTCTCCAATGGCCTGCCGGTCTTGAGCTCGAAAAGGCGGATGGTACCAAACGAGCTCTGACGTTCGGAAAAGCTGATCCTGAACTATTGGCTGCCCTCTTCAACTCTGGATGCATTATCGATGAGCAGAAGAAGCTCTTTGAGAGGTCGGCGAGGCAGAAGAGGTATCAAGCTGCCAGAGTCTTTTCGGGGTAAGTTCAGTTCGTTTCGGTTTTTTTTTTTTTTTTTTTTTGAACAACTCCCAGGGATCGGACTAATTCGATCTGATTGATCGATCTCAGGACGTTCTTCCTGTTCTTATCAACTCGATCCACGAGGAGGAGGTCTTCAAGACCGGCAAGGAAAAGTACAAAGAGAAGTACTATATGATGAAGGGCCGGCTCGCTTCAGCGAACCCCGAGAAGGTTGAACAGCTCGAGCAGGAACTCCGGGAAGCTCGCGAAGAGAAGAGGAAGCGGGTCGAAGAGAAGGAGACTTTGGAGGTTCAGTGGGCGAGTTCGCAGGAGGCCCTTAAGGAGGCGGAGAAGGCTCATGTGAACGAGCTGGCCCAGATGAAGGAGGACTACGCCAAGCAGCTCGAGGTTGCCGTTGCTGCGTCAAAGGAAGTGGGACGGAATGAAGTCTTTGATCTCGCTCGGATGAAGATCTGCAAGGCTGCCGACGAGATGAAGAAATGCATGTCGGAGATCGAGCGGTATGCCGTTCGTGAGTTCATGGAGGGTCCTGGCTTCGAAGAGGCGAGCCTGATCGTTGGCATGAACGATGTTGCTGAGGGGTTTCAAATAGCCATTAATCAGCTCAAAGCCTAGGATGCTATCGTTCCTAACTTTAACTTTGAGACAATTGGCCCCATGCTCCCTGACCCAGGTGCCATCGAAGTACAAGAGGAGGAGGAGCCGGTTCAGATCGACTGGGCGACCTACAAGCATGGCCATGCCATTGAGATCGCTCGTGCCAAGAGGGATAAGCGCCCAGTTGCATGTGAGCTTCCCATGCCGGTCCCGGTCGAGAGCTTCCTTCCTACCGTTAGAGAACTCGAGAGAACCCTCCGTCGATCTGCTTCGGAATCCACATCGGTTCTTGTTGAGCTCGACTGATTCGATCTTATTAATTCCACCTTCCAGCTGGGTTGTGGCTGGGTGAATACTTGTTGTTTTTTTTTGTTTCTGAACATTTGCCCATCGAGCCACGTCGCGTGGTGAGCTCGATGCACTAGGTATAATCGATCCCTGTTAGTCTTTGAGATTGTCTTTCGCATGAATGAATTATGTTTCTCATACTTGTGTTTTCTTTCTCTGCAAGTTGAACATTAATTCAATCTGGCATGTGGGTGGTTTGTCGATCTACGTTTTACTTGCCTCTTAGATTTTTACCGCTTTTCAGATCGATAGGTGCATCACGCTCTCGATCTCATTTGGGTGCTTATCTAGCATCGTTGGGTGCTCGCATTTTTCCTTAGTCATTATACTGTTTACGGCGTTCTCGTCGGATCGATTGCGATCTCTGAGATACGCCAGCTCTTTTAGGTTTGGCCTCTATGGATCTCACTGGATCTAAATCGATCTCGTCGGATCTCTTAGACCATAAAGTGGCGATCAAGAATTTCTGAGTCGTTAATCTCTGGACCCTTCCGGATCTAAATCGATCTCCCCGGGTCTCCGGATCATCATAAATTTTTTAAAATCATTAATCTCTGGATCTCACTGGATCTAAAACGATCTCCTTGGATCTCTGGATCATTAATTTTTTGAAAATCATTAATCTCTGGATCTTATTGGATCTAAAACGATCTCCTTGGATCTCTGGATCATTAATTTTTGAAAACCATTAATCTTTGGACCTCTTTGGACCTAAATTGATCTCATCGGATCTCTGGATCATCAGGTTTTTTGAAAATCATTAATCTCTGGATCTCATTGGATCTAAAACGATCTCCTTGGATCTCTGGATCGTAAAATTTTTGAGTCATTAATCTCTGGATCTGTTCAGATCTAAGTCGATCTCCTTGGATCTCTGGATCGTAAAATTTTTGAGTCATTAATCTCTGGATCTGTTCAGATCTAAGTCGATCTCCTTGGATCTCTGGATTATTAGATGCGTTAGGATTTTTAGGATCACTCTGGGTCTAAAAACGACCTCACTGGATCTCAATCTCCAACAATGATTTAAAAGCATTAAATACGTTAGGATTTTTAGGATCTCCTTGGGTCTAAAAACGACCACATTGGATCTCGATCTCTAATAATGATTTAAAAGCATTGAATACGTTAGGATTTTTAGGATCTCCTTGGGTCTAAAAACGACCTCGTCGGATCTCAATCTCTAACGGCGTTTGAATACTAACTTCGTTAGGATTTTTAGGATCTCGTTGGGTTTAAAAACGACCTCGTTGGATCTCGATCTCGAACGATTGGATGGGGGGGGGGGGTTCGCTCCACCTCGGCTCATGACCGTAGGTCGAATGAGAGCTTACCCGAGGGGATAGTAACCTGGTATGGGATTACGGATTGACTCCAATCGGATGTCGTCCCCAAAACATGTATATTAATTTACTGAATAGAGAACGATTCTCAGGCGAATTCGACCGCTTTAACCGTTACAACTTGAAATAATTTAAAGGCTAAGTGTAAAATTTCTTCAAGTTGTGCGCATTCCACGGTCTGGGTAATGGCTCCCCGGTCATGTCTTCGAGCCGGTAGGCCATGTTTTTCCCGATCTCCGTGACGCGATAGGGTCCTTCCCAGTTAGGCTCAAGTTTTCTGACATGTTGCAAGACTTCGACCTTCTTTAACACTAGGTCACCGATCTGAAACGATCTGGGCTTCACGTGTTTGTTGTATGATCGAGCCGCCGCTGCCTTATACTGTTTGAGCTTCTTATAGGCGTGTTCTCTGTTTTCTTCAATCACATCTACATCTTCGGCTCTGATCTCTGTATTTCGGTCGAGCTGGTATTGCGATACACGAGCGGTTTCGTGTAACAGCTCCGATGGGATGACGGCTTCAGATCCGTAAACCAGAGAGTATGGTGTTTGTCCCGTGGCTGTCCGCGGGGTAGTTCGATATGCCCACAGTACGCCGTTGAGCTCGTCCGCCCATGCCCCCAATTTGGCATCAAGGAGGGTCTTGAGATTTTGGATAATGATTCGGTTGGTGACTTCAGCTTGGCCATTTGCTTGCGGATGACCAACTGTGGTGAATCTGAGGTCGATCCCGAGGTCCCGACAATAGCTCTTAGTATTCTCAGATCGAAATTGAGGACCATTGTCGCAGATGAGCACCCTCGGAACCCCAAAACGGCAGATTATGTTCCTCCAGAGGAAATTTCTTATTACTGCATCAGTAATTTTGGGGACTGTCTCGGCCTCAACCCACTTTGAGAAGTACTCGACGCATACTATGGCAAACTTTTTCTGTCTGGGTGCCAAGGGGAAGGGACCGATGATGTCGATCCCCCATTGGTCGAAGGGCCAGCACACATCGATCGGTATCATGGACGTCGGGTGAGTGTGGATTAGGTTGCCGTGTTTTTGGCACTTGGGATATTTCTTAGAGTGGATCTTCGCATCCCACACCATAGTCGGCCAAAAGTACCCACTCCTTAAGATCTTTCGAGCTAGAGCTCGACCTCCGAAGTGGTTCCCGCAGCATCCCTCATGGACTTCTTCTAAGACATCTTGGGCTTGGCTAGGTCGCAGGCACCTTAGAGGGGGACCGGTGAAGGATTTTTTGAACAACCTACCTTCATGATCTATCATATAGAGCAGAGATCGATATTTTGTTCTTCTGGCCTCAGTTCGATTTTGGGGCAAAAGCCCGTCTTTGAGGTAACCGATAAGATCGTCCATCCAGCAAGGCTCCGGCGGATCGATGGTGGCGATCTCGACCTTTCCTTCATCGATCGCACGGCCCCCCGAGACCATGAACGAGATGGTTGCATCTTTTGTTCCCTGGAATCCATTCGCCAGCTTTGATAAGGCATCTGCTCGACCGTTCTCCTCGCGAGGAACCTGCTCAATTTTGAACTCTTTCACCATTTTGAGGTACTCTGCCATGGACTCTTCCCGAGCCTCGTAGGTACCATTGACTTAACCAGCGACGAGCTGATAGTCAATCACCACGGATAGCTTGTCGATCTTATTTTCCGTGGTGTATCTTAATCCTGCCACAAGCGCCTCGTACTCCGCCTCGTTGTTAGTTGCTTTAAAATCGAGTTTAATGGCGAAATCGAGCTGGAGTCCCTCTGAACTTGTAAGGCATATGCCCACTCCCCCTCCTTGAGAGGTCGATGAGCCATCCGTGTACATGGTCCAGCTTGGCGAGGTGGGAACGATCTCCATCGAGCTGGTGTTCTTTTCGACTAGGAAGTCAGCCAGAACTTGAGCTTGCTGGGCGGCTCGAGGTTGGTAGGTGATGTCATGCTGACTCAACTCGACCGCCCATTTCATCATTCGGCCCGACACATCGGGTTTGGACAGGACTTGCCTAAGTGGTTGATCTGTTAGGACGATTATGGGATGAGCTTGGAAGTATGGACGTAGCTTCCGGGCTGCGTGTGTGAGGGCGAACACGAACTTCTCGACCTCGAGATAGTTCCGTTTTGCTCCATGTAGGATCTTGCTTAGGTAGTAGATCGGTAGGTGTTTTCGATCTCGGATGGCGACCAAGGCTGAGCCGAATGTCTCGTTAGAAAGGGATAGGTAGAGGTACAAGGTCTCACCCTCATTTGGCTTTGCCAGCAATGAGGGAGAGGCTAGGTACTCTTTCAGTTGCTCGAACGCTCGGTCGCATTCCTCGTTCCACTCGAACTTCTTCAGATTTCTCAAGATTTTGAAGAACGGGAGGTTGCGCTCGGATGATCGCGATATGAACCGATCGAGGGAGATTATCCGACCTACGAGGGATTGCACCTGGTTGATGCATTGAGGTCGAGGTATGATCTGGATAGCTTTGATTTTCATGGGATTGACCTCGATACCTTGCTGGCTCACCATGTACCCCAGAAATTTTCCCCCTTCGACCCCGAATGTGCACTTATCGGGATTGAGCTTCATCCCGTATTGCCGTAGGATCTCAAGCGATCTGCATAGATGATCTAGATGATGGTACGCCCAGCGGCTCTTCACGATCATGTCGTCGACGTAGACCTCCATGGTCTTCCCGATCTCGTCTTTAAACATCAGGTTGACCAGTCTTTGGTATGTGGCTCCCGCGTTCTTCGATCCGAAGGGCATGACCTTGAAGCAGTATATTCCTTTTACCACAATGAAGGCCGTGTGCCCTCGATCTTCGGGGGCCATAGAGATCTGGTAATAGCCTTGGAAAGCATCCATCATGCTGAGCATCTCACATCCAGCTGTCGAGTCGACGAGCTGATCGATGCGGGGCAGCGGATATGGATCTTTTGGGCAAGCCTTATTGAGGTCGGTGAAGTCGTTGCACATTCTCCATTTCCCGCCTGTTTTTTGCACAAGGACCACATTGCACAGCCAGTCAACGTATTGAGCTGGGGTAACGTATCCTGCATCAAGGAGCTTATTGACCTCCGCCTCAATGTTATCATTCCTTGCTCGGCTTTGAGGTCTTAGCTTTTGTTTGATCGGTTTAACCGATGGATCGATCCCGAGCCGGTGGCATATCACTTTCGGATCGACACCGACCAGATCTTTGGCCGCCCACGCGAAGATGTCTGAATTATCCCGCAAAAACTCTATCATCATGATCTCATGTTGGGGGTACATATTTGCCCCAATCTTGGTGGTCTTGTTGCTATCTCCGGGGATGAGGGCAATCTCCTTAAGCTCTTCGGCGGGTTCGAGTCGCTCGTTGGCCTTTCTCTTTCCAGCTGTCGGAGATCTCTCAGCTTCGCTTTCCTTCGTGGGGAGCTCGATCTCCCCGTCGGCGTAGGTCTGGAGGTCGAGATCTGCAACTACCTCTTTTCCAGAAGGTTTTTTCAGAACGATGGTGTAGCAGGCCCAGCTATCCATGACATCGCAAGTCACCTCCCCGACCCCATTTGGGGTGCGCATTTTCAGCTTTTGGTGGTATGTCGAGATGATTGCTTTGAATTGTATGAGGCCAAGTCGGCCGAAGATCATGTTATACGCTAGGGGCATGTTGACGATGACGTAATCGACCTCTTGGGTCACCCTCTTGGGGGATGTTCCCATCGAGGTGAGGAGTTGGATGCGCCCTAGCGGAATAACTTCCGATCCCCCGAACCCTGAGAGCGGTGTTCGGATCGGATCGAGCTTTAGATTATGCAATTTCATTTTTTCAAGAGTCGAGTAAGGGATAATGTTCGAGCTACTTCCATTATCAACTAGGCATTTGGTTACATCATATTTAGCCACGCCTAAGGTCACCACCATCGGACAACTAGGCGCTCCGCTTTCCCGATGGGGGCCCGGGCTGCTATCACTCTCACTAAAACTAACCTCCTGCCTCTCACACTCCCTACCCTGGTTGATCTGGAAGACCTCTTCATGGGGGCCGTTGAACTCTCGAGCTGCTCGCCTGATGTTCCTCTTTCGAGCTGCGTTGGAATCACCACCCTCATACCCCCCGGCTATCATATAGATCTTGCCGTTGGTGGGGGGATTGTCTTCGGCTCTTTCTAGCAGCTGCTTCCCAGATCTTTTCGGGGGAGATCTCGACCTGGAGCGATCGTTAGGTCGTCCTGCCCTCTCAGAGTAGTGGTCGATCTTTCGAACAAAATCCTTCAGGTGCCCTCCTTGGATGAGTCTTTCGATCTCATCACGGAGGGCGTTGCATTCGGCGGTGGTGTGGCCCCATTGTTGATGGTAGCCACAGAACTTCCCCGATTTTTCAGCCTTCGGGCCCTCCCGGATGGGCTTCGGTTTTTTCAGAAGGCTCTGGTCCATGACCACGTAGATCTGGTCTATGGACTTGGTCAAGGGGACATAGCTTCGTCGGTCGACCTGGGTCGGTTGGTTGACTTTCCCCTTGATTTTCTTTTGCTCGTTCCCTTTCCGGTGTAGGGGCGAGCTGGACCCAATGACCTGCCTCTCAGACTGAGGCGGAGGACCATGCGCGAGGGCTATCTCCTCAATGCGCATGAAGCCGTGGGCGATATCTTGTATTTTCGTCAGGTTACGGGGCCCGGTCCTGACGATCTCATCTGTCCAGAGACGGTTGCAAAGGGCCCGATGGACTACGGAAAGCAAGGTGCCCATCGTCGGGTTCTCGACCCGAACCACCTCCCTCGAAAAGCGAGTCATAAAATCTCACAGGGATTCGCTCTCCCTTTGGTAGATGCTGTTGAGGTACGAGGGCGGGAGCTTCTCCCCGGTCATTGAAGAGAAGTGCGCTGAGAACCGATCAACGAACCGGTTATAGGTCGTTATACACCGTGGCGGCAGACGGATGAACCAATCTTGCGCAGGGCCCGTCAACGTGGTGACGAAGAGTTTGGCCCAAATCTGCTGCGGGTGGGAGTGTAGCAGCATCCGATTCTCGAAGGCTGTTACATGTTTTTCGGGATCTGTGGTCCCGTTATACATGGGCAGGCCGGTCAGAATTCGATCTCCGTCACAGGTCGTACGGAGAATGTCCTCGCAAAAGGGGGAAGCTTCCTCCCTGTCGCTGCGGTAACGGAGAGGGCGTCGGTTCAGCCCGTCTCGAAGGTCGACCTGCCTCTGGGTGACGTGGGAGCCACGGTCACCCAGGCGGTCTTGGACCCGTCTGCGTGGTGGGTCCACATAATGATCCTGCTCTTTCCCAGCGCGTGCTGTGGCGATTCGGGCGGCCTCCTCCCTAGCGGATCGAGCGGGGATTCACGCTCGGAGGTCGTCGAACTCCTCATTGTCCTCGTCGACCACGCGTTTGCCCCGGTTGTTGCGGCTCGGGTGGTCGGAATCCCCGTAGCCTTCGCGGGGAATTTCTTTACTCGTTGCAGGGAGTGGCGGTGGCGGAGCGAATTCTTGGACCTGCCCTGCTCCGATCTGGGGACTAAGGCCCCAGATGATGTGGGCCGGTCGCCCGTCTAGTGGTTGAAAGACATAGGGAACCGGGTTCCCGTATGCTTGGACGGTGGGGGCCAACGCATTGCCCACCACGGGGCTAGGTATGGTGGTGGCTGGGCTAGCCCTTGGTAGCTCGGGGCGCCTGGGTTCGCGGCCCTCTGTCTGGGCGCGCTCGAGCTCGACCCTCCACTGGTCGAGGAAGGCGTCTAGGTCCGCCTGGGTGACCGCGATCCGGGGAGTGGTGTCAGGCGGGGGAATGGAGGCGTTGGCACTGGGCCCGATCGGAGGAACAGCGGGGGTGTTGCCAAGCGGCGCGTTGTGATCATACCTGCCTTTGGCTACCTCCTCCATGTCCTCCTCTCGGTAGGTATTTCTTGTGTTAACCATGTTGGAAAAAGGGGTGCAGAAAGGCTTATATCTAGGTCGATGTGAAAAAGGGGTTTCCCACAGACGGCGCCAAACTGATCTGGCTCAAATCTGGTCGATCTGACGTGGTCGATCTGGCTATCAGATATGGGTCAATCAGTCAAGAATTTGTTTGAGTGGGTTCTTATCGACCTGAAAGCACTAACACACGTGAGCAAAGTACCAAATTGGGGGACTTGGGGTTTTACCCAAGTTTGGCACTCCGACGCTCAAGTCAGTAATGGAGCTCTATAGAGAGAGAATAAATGCAATTGAATGCGTATTAAAGGCTTACCAACTACTGTTCCAAGGGCGAGTATTTATAGCCATGGTCAAATAACACAGTAATGTGTGTACTGTAGGTGGGCATTAATGGCGTTGCCAGTCGTCGATCTGGATGTCGGACGATGGAACTGGCTTGAGACGGGTCGTTTGTACCTTCCATCCCCTTTGGGTAAAAGCAAGGACTGACGGTCATTAATGAGCCGTAGTACGCCTGTTCCAGGGAATGGGAAGTATACACGTGTCCCGACAGGAGTGCTTTACAATATTTGGGTGTCCCGTGACGTATGTAGTCGATCTGGAGATCGACATTGCCTTCCGGGATCTTCAACTGTGGGTTTCCTCATAGGAGAGGTCTGATCGATCTGATGATCTGATGATCGGGTGACATGTAAATCGACCTGATGTCCTTGTACAGACCTGATGATCCGAGGACCCTATATCGATCTGACGATCTGTCCAAAAAGGCCGTTTCTAGTTTGTCCAGGTTGGCGCAAAGGTCCAGGTGGCACCAACTGGGGGCGGCCACATGGCCTCGTACTATCATGCCATGTCAATGAGAATTTCTTTGAAGGGTTGTTCATGATATGACGAATAAATATGTCCATAACATGGAGGTTAAGGATGGTTGGATCAACCCCTAAAAACCATTGTTAAGAAAAAGATAACCCCACCTTATAAACATATGAAATGCAATGTTGGTGCTCTCATCGGTAATTTTAACTCGAATCTATCCCGACTTAATCGATGTAAGAAGAGGATAAGTGTTTTATATTTACCGTGTGATTTGTGGTAATTCTAACTCGAATTTACCTCAGCCTAATCGGTATAAGAAGAGGATAAGTGTTTTATACTAAAAATTTAAAGTGAGTAACAAATCAAATAGCACGTAGATACACTTATTCTTTTAATTAGTTGGTTTTGGTCAAATCAAATTTGAGTTATAATTTTTCTCACTTATAGTGACAAGATCCCAAATTCCCAATACACGCCCCATAGTGATAGGATCCCAATACACGTCCCAAAAATAAGTTGGTAATGGGAAAGACAAACACCATACAAATATACCATGCAACACAAATACCATACATAGGTTGACATAGCATAAGATTTTCAACCAATTGGGGCCAACATTTTAACCCGATTTTATACTAGACATATGCAACAAATTATTTATATTGTGTTTGCGACATTTTTACAGAACTCCTTCAATAATATTTTGTCACATAGTATTCCCACAATACATTCATCTGGTATTTTGTAACTACATTACAAGTAGAGCAAGATGCACATCATACTATATTAATCGATAATCAGCCTTAACCATTACATTTGAGAAGCTTAGGAAAAATAAGATCACCATACTAGCAAGCATTGCTAAGGACCAACTGGTCCTCTGGCTGCTTTCTTTCTACCAAAAACTCTAAATGCATCGGCATGATCAATTAGCAAACATCAACACTCAAATACACTTTTTACAATTCACAGAGATTCTTGGGCGGATTCAAGACGAACATGCGAGCACACCCTCTGCGGCTCCCCTCTAGTCCACAAAATCCTCAGATCACCTCTTTTTTGCCCGAGCACCAACAACGTCCCTGCAATTTTGAATAGTGAATAATACAGACATGAATGAGTTCAAGAAGCTTTCTATGGCCTCCATCGACCCTAGAAAAGTTTTGAAAATAAATTAAATACCGAGTGTGAAAGGAACGATGTAGAGCAACGCAGGTTGGCCATGACCATCCATCAAGTTCAATGCTACGTATGTGACGAGAAGACCTGCAATACAGATATCTCGTAAACTTATTGTCTCGAATTGGTGGCATGAAAATTACTACACAGTTTTTCTTTTTCCTTTTACCTAATCCATAAGCAAGCATGGCCCACAAAAAGTATCCGGCTCGTAGGCTCTTATTGGCTAGCCGATCATACCTGCAATGAATAGAGTAGATTAAATGCGAAGTTATTAGTTCCTCATCAATCATCTACAGGGAAGACCAAGAGGTATGGCATTATTATAGCCAGCTTAAAACTTTAGCAAGCCACTTCATAGAGGCTCGAGCTCGAACGTGGATGTTTGGAAGCTCATGATGCAGCTCACAGCCAATTAGTATTTATTGTTAGAAAAATATAATTTATATAGCATTGATGATAGGTAAATATTATACCATTATATAAAGCACCAGCAGCCTACGGTAACCGTTTTCGGCTCTTGGACCCTTTTCTTTCACCCTATTTTTCTCACTTTAAAAGAGTTATTTTCTGTTTCCTCTCTAATCTCCTTTCTTTCTTTCACCCCACCTCAACTATTTTTCTTTTTTATTTTTATTTTCTCTTTTTCCTATTCGTTGTGAGTTTTTCAATTACTCTTTTATATATTTATCACAAATTTAGAAATAATTACAATCATTTTAATGTGATGAAATAATTTGAACATGTAATAATATTATGTTTTAATTTGCAAACAGAGTCTGCTACATTACTAGTAATTAAAAAATAAAAGTAAAAGATTAGATGGTAATGGTATTAATAACTATGTTTAATAAAAATAATTTGAGTGTACCACTTGATGGTGCAGAAACTTGTGGAGGACTTGAACACCAAACACTTTAGAATTTGTATGTAGGAAGGAAGACCATCACAGGCACAAGAGCCTCAGGAACTGGGTTTCCAATGAGCGTGGGTTCTTCCAGCTAGGATAACACCAAGAAATCGTGCAGCGAGAGTGCAGAAAAGGGTGAGGTACAGGAAGCTTTGGAGAAGATGCAGAGGAAAAATGATGCCCAGTTCAGTTACGTGGTATTTTTGTGAGGAAGATGACTTGGGGGAGAATGTATGAGTTCTCCTATATTTATATGTTAGGGATGGGGGTAAATGGGTAAATTGACCATGTGGTCCCAAACCTGTGTTGCCCTAACACGCGGCAGCCTTTGGTGGGGTGAGAATGACATTCCAGAAAAGGAGACGGCGTGTCAGGTGCACGGTGCACAGTACCTTTGTGTCAGAGGTTGTTGACGAGGGTCGTGTGGGATGAGGGACTAATGTCTTCTTGTGAAGGCTAGGATCCATCGTATGAGAGGTAGAGTCATCCCCGAGCGTTGATGACGCTCGAAAAATCCACGGATGGGCTCCCCACGATAGATGACCTTTGAGCGACGAGATCCCGAGCATCAACATGGGACCCCCATGTAGGTGCTTCCCTGTGAAGGGTAACCCTGAGGGCCGAGACGCGAGCGTCAGACTCGTCGGATCTGGACTTTTACCGAAATAGTCGTCCGAGGCTTGACGGTCCATTCTAGCTTGCAAATGAGTGGGCTGGGAAGGCCCACGAGCCCTTCGAGGCGAGCGTCTGGGGTTTAGTCAGCGGCATGCTGACACGTGGACGGCTCTGATTCGAGAGTGATTTTAGGCCTTATCATTTTGCCCCCCAAATTCTGTAGTATCGCTTCGAGCGTACTGTAGAATTTATAAAAAAGGAACCCTGAATTTCGAATATCCGAGGGCCAGGCCATTACCAGCGAGGAGACTGCTGGCCTTCTGTAACGGACACAAACTGACACCGCATTAAATGCTGCCAAGTCCGCATTTAATGCTGAGTGGGAACGTGGGCGCGTGCACTCCGGGAGACGTGAGGCGGTTACCAAAAGTGAGGGGTTTCCTAGGCGGGAAATGATTGCGTTTTGAATTTTCAGCCCTAATCCATGTACAATCTTCCCTATAAATAGAGGTTTGCAGGGCTTTGGGACCTTTTCACGCATTCAAACTCTTTCAAGCATATACACAGCAAGAAATCCTTGCCAGTTCTACAGGCTCCGGCGAATTTCTTCTCTTCAAATCTTAGGTAAAAATTCCTTACCCTTCTTCTTATTTTCCCCGTGCTAACATTAGTTTTAGGTTGTGTGAGTGAAACCCTTGAGGGAAGAGCCACTGTCTACCATTGAATTTGTTTCAGAAATCTTATCCTCCCTTGAGCTTTCTGTTAGAAATCCCGTTCCCAAAAATTGAAAACTGAACATGGCCGGAAACCAAGCTGATGATTATGTACGGGAGATTGAGGAGATGTCGGTGGGGAGCTCTTCCCCTCATGGCGATGTCCCCATAGTTGCTCCCCTAATTAGGGCGCACCCAGATGAAGGAATTCCCATGGCGATCTCGGTGGCCCAGGCTCCGGCTGACGCCGGGGAGGAAGAGGTGGACGCTACCGTTCAAGGGATGAACGAGCGTGCACCCGGAGGGATGAACGACCTCTTTGAGGAGATGCACAACGTGATGGAGATGCAGAGACAAGGGGAGAGAGTATTCCCAGTTTTGAACAGCGCTGTGAGACCCCAAGATCACAGGATCACAGTGGCTATGATGGCTCCCGAGGGTGAAGCGGGGTCATCCGGGCGTCCATTTGAGGCTGAACCTTCCAGAAGGCGTCAGAGGAGAGGAAGGGAGTCTGCCACTCGAGTAAGGCAAGACAACCGCCATCAGACTGACAGATCTCCGGACGAAATTGAGAGTATTCTGACCCTCGGTGATTTGGAGGAGTTGAGAGCGAAAGCGTATTGGGATGAAGTCGTGTTTCCCATGCGACTTCCTGAGGAAGGGGAGAGGGCCAATCGACCACCGCCTGGGATGATGACGGTCTATTGGGATGCAGTTCTTGCTGGGGGTCTGAGGTTTCCGATCGCTCACAACGCCGTCATCATTTACCATCATCTAGGGCTTTGCCCTTCACAAATTCTACCCAATGGCATAGCCCTAATCAACACGTTCATAATAACGATGAGGGCCTTGGGCAAAGCTCCCTCGATAGTCAACTTTGACAGCTTGATACAAGTAGCCCGCTCACCACGCTCGTCACCTACAGACGGATTTTACTACGTCCAGGCCAAATCAGGCTTTAAGATGATAGATTCTCCATCTTCCTCCTATGGCGAGCATTGGAAGGAAAAGTACTTTTTCGTGGGGGCTCCCGGGGGGATTTTTGGAGTTCATCGGCAATGGATGATTCATGGCGAGGGTCCTTTGATTAGGGAAAGGATGAGGAATAAGGATTTTGAGGACTGGGCGATGGGGTTAGCCCTTGAGATGAGGGCTGAAAAGAAGTGGATTAAGGTGGAGACATTGGTGAAGAACGAAGGGGTATTGTTCCGCTACGGATTATCTTGCCCCCCTGACATGATACTCAACCCTCCAGCTGACATCATGGCCCTCGACGGTTAGATTCTAGGAACTAACATCTCTAACCTTTAGAATAGTTCTCTAACTTACAGTTATCGTTGTTTTCTTGTTTATACGATCCAAACAACCAATCTTCTGACGCTCATTCCCCTTTACTTGCAGGCATCCAAATACTATCTCAAGGCATGAATGCTGAAGCCCTTTCCCGTATGTTGGGTGCCCAAGGACCCGCAGTCAATCCTCAACACCCGCAACCGCAGCAGAACCGCCCTCCCAATGCTCCGAGGGGGAGGGTAAACCGACGAGGAGCTGGCCGAGGGCAAAACAATGCTCGAGGGGGAGCAGGGAATGAGGCTCCCCCCAGGGGCCCTATCGAGGATCTGACAGTGGAGGGTACCCACGAGGCCACTCCTCCGCCGGCGGCCCCCGTGGGCCCAATTTCACTGAGTTCAAGCGGGTCACGGAACCGCTCGGGGGAGCCTATCCGTACTCACGAAATTCTCCGGGCCGATCGCCAGGGGAAAAGAAAAAGGATGCCGAACTCCCTCCCTATTTCAGGCAAGGGAAAAGAGGTGGTCGTGGGCCACCGTGGCGAGGGCAGCGACACTTCATCTTCTGAGGATGAATTTTGGAAGATAGGCTGCAAGGGCGACTCCCGTTATAAGCGCCAGCGGACTGAAGGCCCGGTGCTCCTAAAAAAGAGCGCCTACTCCGTCAACCTTGTCTCCGACATCGTTGGGAAACTCCAATTTTCCGGCGACCATGACAAGCTGAACGAGCATGACGCCGCTCGCGTTGCCGATGATGCCTGCCATGCCCTTCTGACGGTAAGTCTATTCTCCCTTTTGCAACACTCTCCCCTTCTTCCTTTCATGTTCGGATTGTGACCCTCGTTTACGACTTCCCAGGAGGTAATCCCGAGGCTGAAAAACTTGCAAGGGCGAGCGCAAGCCTATTCTGAGCATAAAGCCAAGTACAAGAAGTTGCTGCGCATTTCAGATCCTGTTCAACTGCAGGAGGATTACAACAGTATCAGCGCTCAGCTGAACGCCGCCACCCTTGAAAACGCTCAGCTGAAGGAAAACCTGAGGAAATCTGATGACGCCTTTCTGGTCCTAAATGAGCGTCACAGGAAACTGAAGGATGAGCGGGACCAGTTGAGGGCACAAAATGGGGAGCTAGGTGAGCAGCTGGCGGAGAGCACTCGCCAGAACGAGGCAGCCAACAAGGCCCTTGCTGACTTGCAAGGCAAAGTACAGGGCTTGGAAGCGAAGGTATTCTGGGAGGCGGTGAAGAAGTTCGTGCGCTCCAAAGCTTTCGTATTCGCAGCAAACATCCAGTGCTTTGACAACGCTCGACGCTTCTTCCATAAAGCGATTGGGCAAATGGTGAAGTTGGGACTGGCCCCTGAAAGCGCTCGATCCGACGCTCGTCTACGCATGGATCTGGATGAGAATTGCGAGCCAATGGTCCAGGAGGAGGATCCTACTGAGAATCTGGCGGAGCCTGAGTACCAGGAGTTGGTGGAAACACTCCAAATGGAGTTTATAGCTGCCAACAGGGTAGATCCCGAGCCTCTCCTGATAGAAGACGAGGGCACCGTCATGGACGTAGCGGATGCCGAGGAACCTGGCGAGGCCCAAACTTCTGACGCTAATGTGTTGGCTCCAGTTCCCCTCGCAACCGCCCCTCCCGAGCCCGATGCTCCAGCCCAGTGAAACTCTTTATACTGATCCCTTTCCTTGTTGGTTTAAATTCCTTGTCATATTTATGAACAATCATTGTCTGTAATTAATCTTCGGATTACTTCCTTGGGTGTTTCGGATTTCTCTATGCTCTTTTTCCTCATATATTATAATTCTTCTCTTTCTGCTGGGATGTTTGAATGCGTTGCCCTTTACTTTGGAATGATGAATGATGTTATTTCATTGTGCTCGCCGCTTTCATACCGATATCTGCTGTTTGAGCGTTTGCGATAAGTGTATATATGCACGAGGGTGTTACCTTTGAGGGTACCCTGGCGTTTATCACAACGCGCCTCCATTTTAAAGTTTGACAGCATCAGGTAATTTGAGGGGCGTAGATACGGACGCTAGGGCGTTTTATGCGTACTCCTTGGCCGTACTCGCAATGAGGCTCGAATTTGAACTTATGAAACTTTTGGAGATTTGCCTAAGTATTGGCCCAGCAATCGTGCTCCCTTGTCTCGGACACACCGATAAGTTATACGCGCTTTAGAAATCACCAATAGGATTTGCTAAGTGTGGGAGAGGATAGAGCGTAACCATAGGGTTAGCGTTATTTCGAGGAGCACATGAATGGGCAGTTAAAATCCATTATTTTATGAGTGTATTTTTACTCAATAAGTTGAGGGTCATTCGGGTTTTTGCGAGCGCGAGCTGGAGTGGTTAGCACTCAGCTGGCTATAACTGAGCATTGCGCTCCCCGTTGTCTGACACGCTCATTTTTAGGACTTTATATTACAAACCGTTCAAACTGTTATAGGTGGATGGTTATCAACACCTGGACAGTGTAGCTTTGGAACGATTGAAGTTTCGCGTAGGCTTTTCGACGTGGAGGATGCTCGACACGGAGTAGGCCCCTTGTCGCTCGAATCATTAGATCAAAATAACAAAGCAAGCAAATAATAAAAACAAAGAGTTAAATACTTACTGTTATATAAATGCATTTTTGGAAATGATTACAACACGCTTTCCGTCAAAGGAAAGCCCTTCACGCCACAAACGGGCCATTACAAAGAAACTGATGTCTACACGTAGAACCTTCTGAGGTTACATGCATTCCATGGCCTAGGGAGCCGCTCGCCTTGCAAAGTTTCCAATAGGTAGGTGTTGTTTGCTCGTACCTGGATGACTTTGAAGGGGCCTTCCCAATTAGGGTCCAACTTACCTACGTGTTTGGAGACTTCAACTTTTTTGAGGACCAAGTCCCCTAGCTGGAAAGTCCTTTCCTTAACACGTTTATTGTACTGGCGAGCAACGGTTGCTTTGTCTTTGTGAATACGCGCCCAAGCAGCATTCCTCTTCTCATCCATCAAATCTAATTCGAGCGCCCGATTGGCCTCGTTGGTGGCAGGCTCGAAATAGGCAACGCGTGCGGATTCTTGAGCAATTTCCGTAGGTATCATGGCCTCGGAGCCATACACGAGGGAATAAGGGGTTTCCCCCGTTGCCGCTCGCGGAGTAGTACGGTACGCCCACAGTGCTCCCTGAAGTTCTTCAGCCCATTCTCCCTTCTTACTCTCGAGCATCGTTTTCAGATGCTGGAGTATGGTTCGATTGGTCACTTCAGCTTGACCATTAGCTTGAGGATGATCCACGAAAGCGAATCGTTGTTCGATCCCTAGTTCATAGCACCAATCCCGTGTGTCAGCAGCGATAAACTGGGAACCGTTATCCGAGATGAGCACCCTCGGGATGCCGTATCTGCAGATGATATTTTTCCAAATGAAATCCCTCACAACCTTGAACGTTATCTTAGCGACCGCTTCTGCCTCAGCCCACTTGGTGAAATAATCCACAGCAAGTATTACGAACTTCTTTTGCCCGACCGCCATTGGGAGAGGTCCCACGATATCAATGCCCCATTGATCAAAAGGCCAGGAAACATCAATAGGAATCATTTGAGCTGCCGGCAACTGAGGAGTGTTGGAATGGAACTGGCACTTGGGACATTTCTTGGAATATTTAATGGCATATTGCAATACCGAGGGCCAATAGAACCCACTCCTTAAGATTTTCTTTGCCAAGATTCGTCCGCCTGAGTGGTTCCCGCAACTTCCACTGTGTACATGCTCTAAAACTTCTTTAGCCTGCGAGGGTCGCAAACATCTCAACGGTGGGCCCAGGAAGGATCGCTTGAATAATCGACCCTCGGAGTCCAATGAGAAACGAGGGGCCTTGCTCTTGATTTTCCGAGCCTCAACTTTGTCGCTCGGGCAGGTTCCGTCCTGGAGGAATCTGACAATTTCATCAAGCCAACAAGGCTCGGAGGGGTCAATCATGTGCACTTCTTTCGAAGGTTCGCCTTTACTTATCAGTGGCTCCTCCGTTCTCAGAAATGTAACAACGCGTTCGCTGTGGCCGTCCAGAGCGGACGCAAATTTCGAAAGAGCGTCAACATGTTCGTTTTCTGCCCTTGGAACTTGCAAAAGATGGAATTCCTTGAACTTGGCTATCTCCTCCTTGGCGCTCGATAGGTACTGTGCCATGGTGGCTTCTCGAGCCTCATAACTACCATCAATTTGACTTGCGATCAACTGCGAATCAACGTATGCTGTGACACGAGTGGCCCCATTTTGGAGCGCAATCCTGAGCCCTTGGATGAGGGCCTCATACTCAGCTTCGTTGTTGGTGACTTGAAACGCCAGCTTGATTGCGTAGTCAACTTCTGCCCCGAGGGGATCCCTGAGGGTCACCCCGGCTCCTCCCCCCTGAGAGGTCGAGGAGCCATCCGTGTGCAAAAGCCATAAACCCTCATCAGCCAATGGCACAGTCTCCAAATTGAAACGTTCTACCAACAAATCGGCCACTGCCTGAGCCTGTATGGCTGTACGAGGCTCGAAGGAGATATCAAACTGACTGAGTTCGATCGCCCATTTAATTAACCTTCCCGAAACATCCGGCTTAGATAGCACTTTTTTGAGTGGTTGATCTGTAAGCACTGTGATGGAGTGAGCCTGAAAATATGGCATCAGCCTTCGGGATGCGTTAACGAGCGCAAAGGTGAATTTCTCAATTTCCATGTACCTTTTCTCTGCTCCCTGTAGAGTCTTGCTCAGGTAATACACTGGCATATGCTTACGCTCGCGGATTGCTACGAGGACAGCGCTCGTGGCTTCCAAGGAAACTGATAGATAGATAAACAAGTTCTCCCCCGGGATTGGCTTGGTCAACAAAGGCGCGCTCGACAGGTACTGTTTCATGTTCTGCAAGGCCTTTTCGCAATCATCGTTCCAGGTGAAGTTGCGAGCGTTGCGCAAAATTTTAAAGAAGGGTAGATTCCGGTCCGCTGAGCGGGAGATGAACCTATTTAGTGAAATGATCTTACCCACGAGCACCTGGACCTCTCTCAGATTGCGAGGGGAGGGTATGTCCAGGATTGCTCTAATCTTCTCGGGGTTTGCCTCTATGCCACGTTGACTGACCATGTATCCCAGGAATTTACCGCCTCGAACGCCAAAGGTGCATTTTGATGGGTTCAACTTCATTCCGTAGCGACGAAGGATGTCGAAAGTCTGCTTGAGATCCTCCAGATGGGAGCGTTGGCGCTCACTCTTGACTATCATGTCGTCTACATATACCTCCATAGATTTTCCAATTTCACGCTCGAACATTCTATTGACGAGCCGCTGATAGGTCGCTCCCGCGTTTTTGAGCCCAAATGGCATGACTTTGAAACAGTAAACACCCAAATGCACAATAAACGAAGTTTTCGGGCGATCTTCGTGCGCCATAAAGATTTGATAATATCCCTGAAAGGCGTCCATCATACTCATGAGTTCACACCCGGCTGTAGAATCTACCAACTGATCGATCCTCGGTAGTGGGTAATGGTCTTTGGGGCACGCTTTGTTGAGGTCCGTGAAGTCGTTGCACATACGCCACTTATTGGCGCTCTTTGGGACGAGCACCACATTGCAAAGCCATTCTGGGTACAAGATTTCCTCGATGTACTGAGCATCAAGCAACTTACTAACCTCTTCTTCGATAACCCGTTTCCTAAAGCCATGAACGTCCCTCTTCTTCTGTTTGATGGGCTTGAAGGTTGGATCCACGTTCAGTCTGTGGACAATGACGCTCGGATCTATTCCGGTGAGATCAGAAGCTTTCCACGCAAAAACGTCTAGGTTCTCCCGTAGGAAGTCGATCATCAAAACTTGCGAGGGCCCATCCAGGCCCGAGCCAATCTGGGTGGTTTTATCCGGGTTCCCAGGCTCCAATTCAACGGTCAAAAACTCCTCGGTGGGCTCAATCCGAACCTCCGGCCTCGGCGCCTCTAGCGCTCGTTTTTTCCCGGTGAGCATACCCTTGGGCTCATCACGCTCGTTTTCTGAAGAAGAGCCCTCGACGGCCCCCGGTGGCCTATTCTCTGAACGCTGAACATCTCCAGGGGTCCTCTTTTTATTCTTCTTCCGGTACAGCTTGGCTCTTTTGCGCTCGGGGCCATCTTCGTTTAATTCGGGGAAGTCAACGGACTTCTTAGTAGACCCAGGTTGAATGGACTGCTTGGGCTTGTGGCTTCGAAGTGAAAGTATGTAACATTCCCAAGCTTCTTTGACGTTACACAGAATTTCTCCGGTACCCTCGGGGGTTGGAAACTTGACTTTTTGATGATAGGTGGAAATTACGGCCTTGAAATCCACGAGGGCTGGGCACCCAATGATGATATTGTAAGGAAGATTCACCTCAACGATGGTGTAGAGGACGCTCAAAGTTTTTCGCTGTGGGGCGCGACCAAAAGAGGTGGCCAAGCGAATCTGTCCGCGAGGGACGATCTCGGAACCTCCAAACCCTACGAGGGCAGTTCTGAGAGATTCGAGGGGGATGTTTGTTATGTTCATTTGTTGAAACGTTGAGTACGGGAGAACGTTCACAGAGCTTCCACTATCAAATAAAACCCTCTTTACAGTGTGGTTATGAACGTCTAAACTAACCACCATGGGACAGTCTGAGGTTTTTCCTATCCCATGGGGTGTTACAATATGTTCAAGATCTTTCTCAGTAAACCCTATGACATCATCCTCCTTCGAGCGCGACGAGCTGTCCACGGAGAGCACTGGGCGAGGGAGTGACGTTCTTTGGTTATAGCTCCGTACATGGTGACGGCGAGAAGCATTGGAATCGCCTCCTGAGGGCCCTCCCGCGATCATGTGAATGACCGCAAAGGGCTGGTTTTCCATATCCACCCCTTTCCCTTTGCTGCGCTCGCTGGTCTCAGGGCGCTGGCGACGAGGACTTCGGGAGCGTGAGCGGCTTCTTCTCCTCCCGAGTGCTCGTTCCGCGCAATGTTCATCGTACCCTTCTAGTACTTTCACAAACTCTTTGAGGTGCCCCCCAGCAATCAGCCGCTGAATTTCCTTCTCCAGGTGGCGGCATTCATTAGTGTCATGCCCCTTCTGCTTATGGAAAGCGCAGTATTTCCCCGAGCGCTTCTGAGCCTCGGTTTCTCTCAGCTTGGGCGGTCTCTTAAACAGCTTCTGGTCCGCCAGGGAATAAACTTCGGCAATTGGGCGGTTGAGGGGGACGCGCTCGAGCCTCCGCGGAGGGGATGAACGACGGCGAGCGGATATCGGGCTGCGGCGGTGACTCCGGTTGGGCTCCGCTTTGTCCTCGTGGGTTCTGTTGGGGCGAGGGGCATTTGCCATCTTCTGATCCCTCGCTATGTACATATCCTCGAGGGTAAAGAAAGAATCGGCAATCTCCCTAATTTCCATCAACGAGCGCGGCTTCTTCTTGGCTACTTCTTCCACAAACTCCTTGCTGACGTAATGCTTCATGTTGATGGCCCCAAACAGAACGTGCCTCAAAAAGTCCATCGAGGGCTTTTCTACCAACAAAATTTCTTTATTGAACCTCCCCATGAAGGACCTGAGAGTCTCGTTCGGCCCTTGGACCAGGCTATAAAGAGCGGTCGCGGCCGGGGCCGGTGCTTTCAGCGAATTGAAGTGGCTGACAAAAGCATCCGTCAGGTCATAGTATCCTCGGATTGAGCACGGGGGTAGCTTTTTGTACCACTCTTGGGCCATTCCGGTGAGGGAAGTGACAAACACCTTGGCCCAGTAGTTGTCCGGATGGTCATACAGGTGCATTAGATGCACAAAATGGTCCAGATGCTCGGCTGGGTCCGTAGTTCCATCATATCTGTTGATTGACGAGGGAATTTTACCCTTCCCTGCGCGAGTCATTAGAACCTCCTCGACGAGGGGGGAATCGCCCGCCATGATCCTGTAGTCTCGCTCGTCGGGATCTTCATAGCTGGCTTCTCTCCTTCGTCTCTGGCCTTGGACCTCTCGTCCCCATCACGGGGGACTTGAGACCTTGCTCGAGAGAGCTGCTCTACCACATTCTGGAGCCCTCTGATTTGGTCTTGGACCGCGGCCAGCTGAGGGTCACCAACATTTCTGCGGTTTGCCCTCCCTGTGGCCCTCGATTGGACCTCTTCATTATCTCCGGCCGCCTCATTTCGAGGGGCCCTTTCTTCTCCTACAGCTGGTCGTTCTTGCTGGACCCTCGGTGAGGCTTCATTTCCTTGATTCGGTGGTGGGGGAGGTTGCTGTGCCCTTAGCGCATTTTGGGCCATCGTCAAGGGATGCGCCGGGAGCTCGCCAAGAGGCGGGGCCAGACGAGCGCTAGCCTGCGAGGGGAAATACGCTGCCATGAAATGCTCCCAGGCGTTCTGAACGGCCTGGCTTTCGCACTGCGCATATAGCGCCTGAAGTTGCTGGCTGGTAACTTGGGGTATCTCCACCCCCTGTATTTCCCTTGGTAATGACGTGGGGAGATTCAGAGTCCCCACCTGATAAGGTTGGATCACCGGCATCATCCCGGGCATCATTCCAGGTTGCACAAATGGGTATCCCGGGGGGGGGCATGGCCATGGGATACACCCCTGAGTAAGGATAGGAAGCGTGGGCGGTGTGAGCTGCAGGTGGAGCAACGGCACTGGGCCCTCCCGCAACGTTCCCACCTAGTTGGAGAGTTGCCCCTACCGACTCTGTGTTCTCGCCCCCGTTTCCGGCCGCTGGGGGGTTTGCTTCTCCGACGGGGATGTTGCCTTCCGCGTTCTCCTCGTTGACGGGGGGAAGAGCGTCTTTCTCTCCGACTACTCCAGATCTCGTCGCAGTTACCATGATTAAAGACTTGGGTGTCACTCTTCAACTAGCTTTTGAAGGAAGAAACTGGTAATACCAAAGATGGTGGTGATGGCTTCCCACAGACGGCGCCAAAAATGATGGTGCAGAAACTTGTGGAGGACTTGAACACCAAACACTTTAGAATTTGTATGTAGGAAGGAAGACCATCACAGGCACAAGAGCCTCAGGAACTGGGTTTCCAATGAGCGTGGGTTCTTCCAGCTAGGATAACACCAAGAAATCGTACAGCGAGAGTGCAGAAAAGGGTGAGGTACAGGAAGCTTTGGAGAAGATGCAGAGGAAAAATGATGCCCAGTTCAGTTACGTGGTATTTTTGTGAGGAAGATGACTTGGGGGAGAATGTATGGGTTCTCCTATATTTATATGTTAGGGATGGGGGTAAATGGGTAAATTGACCATGTGGTCCCAAACTTGTGTTGCCCTAACACGCGGCAGCCTTTGGTGGGGTGAGAATGACATTCCAGAAAAGGAGACGGCATGTCAGGTGCACGGTGCACAGTACCTTTGTGTCAGAGGTTGTTGACGAGGGTCGTGTGGGATGAGGGACTAATGTCTTCTTCTGAAGGCTAGGATCCATCGTATGAGAGGTAGAGTCATCCCCGAGCGTTGATGACGCTCGAAAAATCCACGGATGGGCTCCCCACGATAGATGACCTTTGAGCGACGAGATCCCGAGCGTCAACATGGGACCCCCATGTAGGTGCTTCCCTGTGAAGGGTAACCCTGAGGGCCGAGACGCGAGCGTCAGACTCGTCGGATCTGGACTTTTACCGAAATAGTCGTCCGAGGCTTGACGGTCCATTCTAGCTTGCAAATGAGTGGGCTGGGAAGGCCCACGAGCCCTTCGAGGCGAGCGTCTGGGGTTTAGTCAGCGGCATGCTGACACGTGGACGGCTCTGATTCGAGAGTGATTTTAGGCCTCATCACCACTATTTGCTAATATTAATAATATTTATTTTATTAATTATTTGCAAAAGAAGCCAAGATTCGAGTAAAAAATATATCAAAATTTGACTCGAGCATGAATTATTCGCACTCCTAAGATATAAATTTGGTACCCAGAAATATATTTGTCGGACCAAATTAGTCTCGGCTATTATCAGGTAGAAAAGTGATTAAAGTTTGTATGACCAAGAAAGGTTGAAGAACTCAAACCTGAGGGCAAATGCTACTAGTAGTCCAGGCAAGAGAATGTCTCCAAATCCTATAATACTGTAACCGCCCCACGGATCAAACAAGCGTGGAATCTTGAGAAGCATCGGGATTCCATCCTCACCACTTCTATCACCACGAGCTACCTACAAACACAATAGCATTGCAAAATTTGATAATATTTTTTGCTTGAAATGACTATATATTATATGGATATGCTATGAAGAAATGAGGATCAATTTATTACCCACCACAATCATCACGCTTTCTTTGAATAGTTTCTTGGAAACGAACACCCAAAATATGTCGTACATGAAAGCACAGCTTAATAAAACTGTGCCCACCTGAAAAGTATGAATATGTCTAGAAAATGATAAGAAAGTGAAAAATCTGCAACATAGCTCTAATACTTCGTGGGCCGTGGGGAAAATTCTTAAATATCAACTGTTTTAATTTGCATAATACAATGAAAGATAAATCAGCAATTAAATTACCAATGTGTTCGTATAATTTTAATTTTAATTTTAATTTGTTACAAGAAACAAAGAACACTCTGGCTTAGCATGCGAATTTATTTTAAAGAACTAAAACTCTAAGAGCTTAATATGGAAATTTTCACATTCATACATCTGTCAAAGACTAGATGCTATGTGATACGAGAGATAAACGAGAAAATCTCCATTAATTCTGTAAAATTCAAATCAACTATGGAAAGCCTAAGTGATTACCTTGAGATTAGGAATCCGAACAATCTGAAGAACAGTAATTATTAGTGCAATGCCCTGATTGAACAAGAACGAGCGAAAATAAATTAGTTAGCAAAATTATATGCCAGCGAGTCCACTACAGATATGTACAATTACTCTGGAAATTTCATCAATCAAATGGGGTAGTGACGTTTACGAAAGCGATTATACTTACAAGTACATCTTGACCTATCCATGCAAAAGAGAACTCTCTGTACACGGCCCAAACCACAGCAAAAGCAATGCAGAATGGAGTAACAGCTAAAGAAAGGTATGAAATAGCCCCAAAGACGGGCACTTTAATACATGACTCTCCAGCATGCTTGAACCACCTGAAAATTTTATACATGTGCATAGTTTGAAATTTCGTTTTCTTTGCATACTCTGAGTGTACCTCTAGTTGCTAGTATTAATAAAGCATATATTTCATTCAAAGATAATACTATACCTTGATAATAAGGCAACTAAGCATGTTTGCAAGCCCTGTGATATCACAAATAAATAAATAAATAGTATATAAAGATTTGATTTATAGGCACATATATATTAGAGAAAAAGATGGTAAATATATTGAACATGAAAAAGAAAAGAAATGATTCGCACCTCCACACCGCCAATGCAAAAGAGAACCACCAAGAGTTCAATAAACCAGAACGACATTAATCTATATATCAATATCAAAAAGCACGATGCAACAACAACGAAAAAGACTGCAGACATTGTGCTGATATCCACCACACTGCTTCCCCCACTGTTTTTAATGTTTGGAAGCTCATCTGTGGCCTCCTACACACATATAACAAATAATATGTATATATAAGATTAAACTTTTCAAATTAAGATATTTCAAAGATAGTATATTTAAAGGGTACCGTACCCTTAATAACTTATCTTGCTCTATGGCTGCTTCTCTGGCACTCGATGCAGACCAGTAAGAGGCACACAAGATTGTACCAACAGCCATCAGCCATAGAAACACTTCGGCAATATCAACAACAGGTCTTCTTGGAGAGTAAAGCTGAACAGATACTGTATAAAGGATAGACCATTAAGCTAGTAGAATAAGAAAGAAAGAAACGACAAAACCGCCAAAAATGTGTGTGAATTATGTACTATGTTATAAATATTGATACATCATTAAGTTCTGGCATATAGAACTCCAAGAATGTTTTATGTTACTAATGTACACTCATGCTAATGTGGATGGTTTTAAGACACATACATTTCTTTGTAAATGAATAGTGTTTTTAGCATAATAGATAAAAATCCCACCTGATGAACCATTTGACAACATTTTTGCCAACGTAACGCCGGCATCTTGGGGTAGCATGACAGCAGGAATTTTTATGTCTAAATCGGTTTCATCAGGCTGGCAAACCATCTTGTAAAGTTCTGGAGAAACAAGAAATGACTGACATTATAAAACCAGAAATATGGGGGAAAAAGAAAAGGAAAACGAAGGCGTTAATAGTATATTGTAAAGCAGAAAATCATTCAGAGAATGCAAAATAGCTCCAACCATGATGAATTGTGCCGTATTTTAGTTGTTCTAAGATATATTCACCCAATGAATTTAGTTTACTTGTTTCTTACGATCGCATTTCAGAAATTAAATCAGGCTCCATAATTGAGAAAGAAATAGTTAAAGCTCTCAGTTCAACCTTGTGAAACCTGTCTCATTATGCTCAGCCCATTTCTGCCCACACAGAACCTTCATAGAAAGCCAACACATAGCAATTTCTTATGCGAAAGATCATGCACTAACAAATTCATAAAACCTAAGTCTTGAGAATGAAAAACAGAACCGTAACACAAGCAAATTATCACCTTTCCGATTGTTTATAATGAGGACTGCTGAAGCACCAGCAGCTTCAGCATAATTTGCCTTTGTTGTGAATGTGCAGTTGCCTCTGTCCACCATCAAAACATCTCCAGGAAACTAAACACCCAAACAACAATAATATTAGTCAATAAATGAAAAGGAAAGAAGAAAAAAGATAAAAGTAGATCCACTATTTGGGATCTCAGAGATAATAATCTCATCTCTACAAAAATAGTTGGGGATAATTACAATAAATAGCCTTATGTCTGCGACAAAATCTTCCTCACACTAACCCTAAAGTTTGGTGTAATGAGTGCTACAAAGAGTCAATACTGAGTGTCGAGAGTAAAATAGGATATTCATAAAAAATTAAAGATGATGCCATAAAAATTCATCAATCCAAATGTATGTATATTCTTTGACAGTGGAAGTCTGTAATTTCTCAAGCCTCAGCAAGAGTTAGTGTAATGAGGATAAACCTCAGGGTATGTCAGTGTAATTATCCCAAATAGGCTGTTAGCAAATATAAAAGGAACCTTCTTCTTAGGAGTATGGCAGCAATCTCGAGGGTCTGAATGAGAAAGATGAGCTTGGCTAGCATATTTCTCCTTTGATACTATAGTAGGGCCAAATCTGGCACCAACACCGACGAATTCCTCGTCTTCTACGCCATCAACCCAAGTTTGAACTTTTACCTGAAAGAGAAACAATTACTATAAGTGCGAATTGCACAGAAACAATCACAAAGCAACAACCAAATGACAGTAACGACTAAATTTCATAATAAGAATTTTCATGCTATAGTTATCTCAAGAAGGTATGTAAAATAGACTTGATCGAGATGAAACGGAAAAAGTAACCGGATTCTAAAACCATCCAACAAATAAGTTGCAAAAGTCATTTCACTAATTACAGCAAGATGCTAGTGTCTAATTAGATCCCACGATTACAATACTCAAATAGAAACCGATAGATTTGAAAATGTAAAGCTAAATCTATACACAGAACAGGGAAAAGTAACTTTTTATATGAAGTAATTGAAGACAATCTAAAGTACATTCAGCACAAACACCAGTCTTACCACTAAATGTAGATGTGTATATGAACACTGATGCAGCATATTTACAACAGAAATAACATAGCTGATGAAACTGAAACATTAATTTCTACAAATTCTCGGATTGAACAAAGAAACCCAGAAAGCAAAGTTCCGCGAGATGACCTCCATCAATTCATGCAAATCACAAGACATAAGAAACCACATAGATAAAAGTCGATGACACGAATCCCATCTTCCTCACTAATTCGAACAACCCATCATCCAATTTAAGCTCAAATAGCACAGAGCCACAGACACATATAGATTGCTGCAAATACATCAACTCCCATACCACGAATCAGCAAGATTAGATTTTTATGAACCAAAACCCAAGAAATATTCGTTTGTCCGCCAAAAACCGAAGCAAAAAAAGCAGAACTTACCAGCACAAAATCATTCTCGCATCCGGGCTTTTTGGGAGCCAAATCGTCATCATGAACAATGTCACCGGCTGTCACTCTACCAGGATTGCTTAAAAAAACCATCAAAGCAGCGTATAAGAAAATTACACAGCAAACTCTCTGAAAATCCATGGGGAAAAGTTTTCAGAAAATTTGTTCAGTAATTCCCCCTCGCTTCTTGCTTCTCACTGCATCAAATTAAATTTTAGAGAGAAAGAAAGAGCGTGTTTGCGTCCAGACCCAGACAAGGAATCAACAGACGGCTGAAAATGAAATACATCAAAATCCGCTATTTCCGCGTGTGTTAGATTTCTCAGAGTTGGTTTCTCTTTTCTTTTCTCATCAGCAAGAACACAAACAATAAAGATGGAGAATCAAAAGAGAAATGAAAATGTAAAAACTTTCTGGATTTTACTGTGTTTGGACTTGTGGACGTCGGACTGAGAATACAAGCAATGAGAAGTTGAGACCAATAAATTAAAAATGATTAATAATGATATAAGATGTATTTTTTGTAGGGCAATTTTGATGATTTTTTTTGTTTTATTTATTTTAATTTAATTTTTAGTTTGTATAGTTTGTTATGGATCAAGTAAGGATATTAAAGTGTAAATTATTCTACCGAGACACTAGACACTTAATTAAATCATTGTTGTCCTTTGAACCCGAACAAACTATTAAAGTATAAATTCTTTTTTTGTTCTTTTAATTTGTTATGAGTTTGAATATGATCAAACTACTAAATTATAAAAAATTATTTTAGTTTTTATAATTTAATATGGATCGAATCCGATATTAAAGTGTAAAGTTGTTTTTACCAAAAATATTAAACATTTTAATTAAATGATCATCATTTTTATGAATTTCAAATTGGATTGAAACTACTAAAATATAAATTTTTTCTGTTGAAACACGATGCATTTGATGAAACTACCAACAAATAAAATTACCTTTTATCTATTGTTTAAGTTATTGTAATTAATAGGAGGTTGTTTAAGTTTATATTTGAGACAATTATAGCATGATACTAGGACGACTTCACCCAAGAAAAGGACGACATTTACCATTTCTATCAGCCCGATTTTTAGGGTAGTGAAAATAATTCTTCAAAACCAATCTTTATTGTCTTTATTGAAAAGAATATTATGAGGTATATATAATCTACATATATAGAGCAAATTTTATTTATTTTTCTGGGTTAATTACATCTAGACCCCTTTCGAGTTTAGTATATTACAATTGGACCCCTGTTAGTCATTTTATTATAGTTTGACCCCTTCTAAAATTTCGAAATTACTAAACAGTGAAGAAAATGTACGATTCCGTTAAATATTTCACGTTATATTCCAAATAATTGCGTTATATTCCAAATATTTGTGAAATGATCATTATGTTTGGTTCTAAGATCATGTTTTATAAAAGTAGGAAAAAAATCACGCTTTTTTATAATAAATAAACGATTAAACAAACAATTATTTCATAATTATTTTGAATATAATGGTTATTTCACAATTATTTGGAATATTCCGTGAAATATTTAACAAAATTGTATCTTTTCTTCATCATTTAGTAATTTCGAAATTTTAGAAGGGCCAAATTGTAATAAAATGACTAACAGGGGTCAAATTATAATATACTAAATTCGGAAGGGGTCTAGATGTAATTAACCCTTATTTTTCTTAAGAAAAAGATAAATTCTTTTAAATCTTCTTTTTTCTTTTCTTTTTTTTTCCACCTAATTAAAATTTATAATTATTATAAATTTGTCCTTCTTTATGTCCTAACTCCGCTGTATATAAGGCTATTTAACAAATATATAGTGTGCATCTTACCCAAATATTTCCTCAAGAATATTTTGTATTAAGTTAAAATTCGACCACAATTATTGGGTGATTGCCTGATGGGTAAATAAAAAGGCAAAGCCATGATACACGGCTGATATTAATAGTTGACTGACCCATTCTGTGTTGGCATGGGCCTTTTGTCTCATCTATCTATCTATACTATTATATATTTGCTAATGATATTTGATTTTTTATTGTACATTTTGATGATATGGAATTTTATGGGTTTTTTAGTTTTTAATTAGATAGAAAAAATATGATTAACTTATCTTTATTTTGTAAATTATTTTTTTATGAAAATAAGTAAAAAAAAAAGGATAATAACTAAGAAAAATAATTAATCTTGACAAGTTTGACCGAATGGAATTAATTTTGATATTTCTACTAATTAAGTAAGGTTAATATTATATGCATGTATTTGATATTTCTATATATTTATTAAATTAATTTTAGTGGCTAATTACTTAAATCACGGACACAATTTCCATAAAAAAAAAAATATATATATATATATATATATATATATATATATATATATATATATATACTATTATATATTTGATAACGATGTTTGACTTTAATTGTGCAATTTTGACCAAATAGAATTTTTTTTTCTTTTTTGACATAATTTTATTATTAATTCTTTTATGAGTTATAAATTGATATTTATTTACCCTAATTATCCACTATTACTGTGAATATAATTAATCCCTTAAATTTTACCTATATCATTTGAAAAAAGAAAAGGAAATTATATGCATGATCATTCCAAAATGTCGTAATTAAATTAAATGAATTAAATTTTTTATATATTAAAATATGGAATACGAACTAAATGCTATACTATTTATTTATTTGAAAAATTAATTCATTTAACTTCAAATTCTTTTAATTACTTAAAAAAATTATTATTAATTTATTTATTTGGAATGCATTATTTACATATATACATATAAGTAAATTTGGATGAAGTCTAATCTATAAATGTAAATAATTATCTACCAATCAATACCTAATTTATTGTCACTCTCTATGATTTCAAATTTGAAAATCATAATCAATTCTAATTGATTTCATACATAGTAATATTTTTACGTAATTATAAAATATTTATTTATCCTACATTATAAAATGAGACTCAGTTCTTCTTTTTAATTCATCTTTTATGCTACTCACTTTATTATATTACTCTCTCTCTCTCATTACTAACAAACGATTTTTTTCTCGCATATGTTCCTTCATTGTGTTGTTAACTTACGTGTTCTGATTTTTTTTTCATAGTAGATTGTTGTTGTTATTTAACCTTTTAGGTTAATTATTTGATATTTATATTTTTTCTTTCAGCTTTATCAAAAAAATTTTTTTAATATATATATTCATTCATGATTATTTTGATGTAATTAACTTATTGTTATTCAGTAGCTTAGTGACATGTTTAACATCAACTCCCAGCTCGAGCACTTGCAGGGCAAGTATGTCGGCACTGGCCATGCTGACTTGACTCGATTTGAATGGGTTGTGAACATCCACCGAGATAGTTACGCATTCTATGTTGGCCATTATCCGATGTTGGCTTACTTCGTCGTCATCGAGAACTAATCTATTGGCCGGAAGCGATACAATTTTATGCAGAAAATGTTGTTGCCATGTGATCTTCCTCCGGACAGAGAAGATGAACGAAGTGATGGTTCTTATGCCTATGGAGAGTTATAAATTAGACCTTTTAAGATTCTTTGGGACTTGATTTACTTCTTGTGGGTTGTAGTCCATGTGAATCCTATTATGTAAGATTTGATTTTGTGTTGGAATTTAAAAAAAAAAATAAAAATTATTGTGGTGTTCATCAATAAACTTATTTATTTATATTTTTTGATTTGTTTAATATTTATTGTTATTTTATTTTGATATTTTTCTCAATTATTTTAATTTGCAGTATTTGTTATTTTTTGTTTATTTTAGCGAGATTTCTTGGTACTTTTTGAATATGAATCACTTCCTACAGAGCTTCTGAATCATACTTATGTGGTTGTATATTTTAAGTTACATACTTCAGGTTTGCATGGAATGGTACAAGAGTTATTTATTTGATTTGAATTTTTATTTTTTATTTTTTTTATTGTTGTTCTATAAACTTTTATTTTGAAAGGTATTTTTCTATAAAATGGAGAAATGTATGTTGAGTTCATTAATATATATATATAGTAATAATTATTTTAAGTTTGTGGTTTTTAAATTCTTATTTTGTCCATCTTCACCATATTATTAATTATGAAATAGTAATAACATTTTTTTATGTTTTATATTATTTCGGTGTTTGATATATATGAATTTAAATAGATGTTTTTTAGCGTAGTTGGGAGACCATCATTAATCATCTTTTAAAAAAATAAATACCTTTTTAATTTTTATTTAAAAGTTTATAGTTAATTTTGAGTCAGGGTGACATTTTTTGGGCAAAATTTTCCTTTGTCAAAGAAGACATCTTTTGGATGAAGAAAATAATTAATAACATTAATTCAAGTATTATGGATTTTTCCATATTAGTGTTGGTCAAAATTTTCCTTTGTTAAGAGTTAAGGGCAACATCTTTTGGACGTTGAGTCTTTATCGTATTGGTCAAATCATTCCTTTCTTTTAAAAATCAAAATATATATTTAGACGAATGTTTTTAGACCATAATTAGTTCAATTTTGATCAAATGATGATTTTTTAGAAATTTATATTATTTTATTAGAAGAAATATTTAAACTATTAATCAAATTTAAAATAGTGTTTATGAAATCCCATAATTATGCAATAATCATAGCTATCTTAGCTAAAGACATTATTATTTATGGCAACGGTCAAAATTTGAGATTTTTCCTTCAATCTTTTATAGTTTAAAATATTAACTCTTCCATAACTAAAATCCATTATTTAATACGTTTAAGAAAGTAATAGAGGTTTCGATTGCTGAACTCTATATCTTGAAAAATAAATTGCAGAATAAGCACAGTTAACGGTGAATAATAATCCATTTGTCATGAAATTCTAAGAACAAATTGGTATTTTTTGATAGGTTGGAATTTCACTTTTTAATTCCTATACATTTATTTTTCTTCTTGCGATTTTTAATTGATTTTCTACTTTTTTTTTTGGTTATGTTGAAGATTTTCTTAAGATTTTGGAAGCTATTATTTTATATTTTTACGAGTTTTATGTTCTCTTACTCATTTTTAATGCTTTAAGTTTCCATCTTGACAGATCTTATATTCCTAGATACATATATTAACCTTTTTTTTATATTTCTTATTGCAATTTTGAGATTTTTTTAGTTCTTCTCCGACCTTTACATTTATCATTTTCATTACATTTTGAAATTTATCAATCAAAGTATTTTACATCGTTTTATTTTTATTTTTTATTTTTTATCTTCTTGAATTCATTTATATACGTAGCTTTTCACCAAATAAGAAATTATATATGTAGCATTCTTTGGATTCTAATATTTCGTATAGTTTACATAAAGAATGATATTATGATGTTTTTTAACCTTATTACTTTTTTAAATTTTTGTTTATGTCGTTTTTGTTTTCTTATCTTTAATATCCTTAGATTGAATACATAGCATCAAATAGGTAAATATCCTAAATAAGTATCAACATGAGTGAAAGTATCCGT
The DNA here is from genome assembly GCA_037501455.1 of Lantana camara. NCBI lineage: Eukaryota > Viridiplantae > Streptophyta > Magnoliopsida > Lamiales > Verbenaceae > Lantana > Lantana camara. The sequence continues at coordinate 90,090,326 of CM074857.1, read as the reverse complement.
GTACTTCTTATCTTTATTGTGTGATTTAATTTTTAAATAAAATATAAAATATGTAAATGTTTTTCTTTTTCTCTTTATCTCTAGATGAAGTGAAAAAAAATATTTAAAAACATTTTTTCTATCGATCATCTTTTCTATTTTTTTAATATCGAAATAATTTCCGTGCATCGCACGGGTTCATGCTAGTATTGTCTTATAACGCAACCACTTTTTAATTTTGGTTCTAAGAGTTGTCATACCTTCACATTGCATCTAATAATATCACAATTTTCTCAATATTGGTCTAATTGATCAATTTTTTCCAAACTAAACAACAAAACTCATGTGCATCGCACGTACTCGTTAAATTGGTCAAAATTAACTCTGATATCCCCTTTTAAACGATTTCAACCCTAATTTGACAAATGCACACTTTTCCCATTTCTCTCAACTTGAAATCCCTAAATCCATTCCTCTAATCAATTTTCAAAATTCATTCAAATCCTTTTCCATGGTGTTCGATATATATTGATACATCTTAATAGCCCCGAAATTTCAAAGTTGCCTGTTATGGCATTGCGTGATCCGACAAAGCTACATGTCCCGGTTCCATTTACTGTAAGTGCGCTATTTTTTTTATACTGTTTTGTGGTCTCTAGGGTTTTTTAATGTATGGTGTTGTTGAAAGTGTTGAATGCATGTGTGTTTGGGTTTTCATGTCGGGCATTACTTGTATGTAGTAGTTATCCTTTTTCAACTTTAGGGTTTTCATGTCCTCCAGTATATAATGCTCAATTGTTCTATTTCCACATCCACTTGAGCACGTTGTAACTATTGTGCTACAACATGGCAGCATGTTAAGCACTTCAGACGTCCTGAGTATTATGTGGGGAAGATGAGTAATAAATTTGACTATGTAGACCTAAATCAAGTTAGTTTTGACTATCTAGATAAGTTGTGTGAGTCTTTGGGTTCTAAGGGAATTAAAAAGTATTATAGATTGGAGAAAAATGGGTTTGTTCATATTGAAAAGAGTGATAAAGTTTTACATTTGTGTTTAGAACACGAATTAGATAGAGAAGTGTCAATTTACTTAGAATCCTTGCATGAAATAGATGAAAATAATAACGAATATTGTGATTCGTGAAGATGTCTAGATTAATTATGAAAATGAGAGGTTCTCTGATAGTGAGTATAGTTTAAGTGAAGATGATGATAATTAGTTGTTTGAAAATAGCATTGATGTTGAGGCTGAATGGGTAAAGGGTAAGATTGAAGATGTGGATGAAGTTAATCAGGTTTACAATGAAGATTCAGAAAAGAATATTGGAGATTAGGATAATTCATTAGATTTTGATAGTGCTAAGGACAGCGATGAAGAACAAGGGGAAAAATTCCCCACATTTTGCATGAAAGATGTGTATAATGTGAATGTGCATGAAAGAACAAGGTGAAATATTGGAGGCTGAATGGGTAAAGGGTAGGATTGAAAATGTGGATGAAGTTAATCAGGTTTACAATGAAGATTCAGAAAAGAATATTGGAGATTAGGATAATTCATTAGATTTTGATAGTGCTAAGGACAGTGATTAAGAACAAGGTGAAAAATTCTCCACATTTAGCATGAAAGATGTGTATAATCCTAAATTTTCTTAGGTCAATAATTTGATATTAAAAAGAAAAAATATTAGTTTTTCCAAGACCAGAAAGCTATTAGCTAAAAATGGGAAAGAACTTCTTAGTGCAAACCTATTAAATCTAGTAATGTTCATTATGAAGTCAGTTGCATTGATGATTCTAGATGTGATGTAGATTTAAGAGCACGTACATATTTCTGTAAAAGTCGAGAACTTTCTGGTATCCTATGCAAGCATGCACTCACTACAATTAATTGCCAAATGTTGAAGCCTAAAAACATTGTAGATGAATGTTATTCAGTGGAAACCTATGATGCACGGACACGGATACGGCGACACGGATTTTTTCTTGAATTTTCCACGTGAGGAGTGTCGGACACGTGTCCGACACGACACGACACGGCAACATGATATTTTTAGAAGTGTCCGTGCATCATAGGTGGAAACATATAAAAAGTATATGATCATGTAATTTTGCCTATTAATGGCCTATAGAAAAATGGAAGAAAATTGGATTTGTGCCACCTTTGCCACCAAATTATGAAAGGGGTGTAGGAAAACTAATAGAGGCAAGAAGAATGGAACCTGGACAACCATCAAAGAGGAAGAGAAAGCCAAGAAAGAGAGCAAGAAATAATGCAAATCCACACAAGCTCAAAAACAACAAACTGAGTACAAGTATAAAATATGTGCAGTGAATAGACACAACATAAGAAGTTGCACCACCAAAAGGGATGAAAGTAGTGCACCATGGGGTGAAAATTATGCGCAATCAGAGCAAATCACTGCTGAAGAATGAAGGAATGCACTTGACTAGAATGAAATTGATTGGGAGCAAATCAGTGTTGAAGTAAATAATCTAAAAGCTTCTATAGCTAACTTGAGTCCCATAGAAGTGTTCAGATAGATCAAACTCCACAAGTTCAGAATGATCCAACTCCAAAATTAACAGTAAGTTTATTTGATTATTTAACAGATTCATTATATTTGATTATATATTTGTATTAATCTAAACATGTGCCCTGGTTTATGTAGGCGAGAAAAAGAGTAAGAAAAACTGAAAAGGTAAAATTCGGTCAACCAAGGAAATCACAACAAACATCTTCCTTTTCTACTGGAGTCAAGATAAGGAGACTTTCATTTTCACCTAATCTCATCTAAGGGTATCATTGTCACTAACCATACAACTAGGACCTTCTCTGAACAATGTCAAGATTTTCACAAAAAGTGGTAAAAAATAGGTGACATGTTCTAGCTTGGAAGAACTCTTACTGCAACGTGTTTCCCCACTTACACATGTGTTTTACTGCTTCCCCTGCCCCCTATTTTCTTAAAATCGCTCACTCTCTCTCCCCTTTTCCCTTTTCCTTTCCTCTCCCTTCTCCTCCTTTCTATTGCTAATATTTAGAAACTCCCTCCGATGTTCTCCTTATCTCTTCTTGTCACTTGATGACGCACCTGGCCTCATCACCGTCAGTAATGATACATTGAACGACAGACTCCATTGCTGCATTAAGTTCTTTTCCTTCGTTTTGCAGCTATTGTTGTTAAGATGACTTGATTTGATAAGGAGCAAGTTGTCACCGAGACCAACCAAAAGTGGATCAGGCCATCTGTAAAGGGCCTTATTATGAACAAGAAAAATAAATAAAATGTTATAACAATCTCTCAATTAATATACGAACTAAAATCATGAAATTAATATTTAACTCACAAACAATGTCTTGACTAATTAATTTATAAATCACATAAGTTTGATGAAATTAATTTCTTATTCACATACAATCTCTTGACTAATGTGCCAACCAAAATCATGCAAAAGTTGATCAGACTCTTAAACATGCATTATAACCCATTGAAACATTTTATCGGACAACTAACCTAATATAATAATCATGCCCCGGCATAAGAGTTTTAACTACTCATAAAGCCGAAAATAAACGAATAATCAAACACAATTATTCTAAAGTCATCATGCTTATAAATTTAAATAAAATCATTTGATATAAACGATCTTATTGATAATCATTTGATACTTCAAATTTGTTGAATAAGAAGAGATGAGAGGTAGAGATGGTCCCACTATGCGTGCCAGAAAATTTGTAATGCAAATTCCGTCTTAATTAAATAATCAAACATAAAAAATAATTGTCAATTAATTCTTTATTGAATTTGTATCAAAAGTACGTTAGATTCTCTATTTTGTTGTCCTATCATTCCTCCTGCAAATTTGTTGAATTTGGGTGTTTGAAACACCTGCGTTGAACTTGAAGTTTTCATCTTCCCTTGAATGTCCCTTCACAGTTTAATTCGTAGGTTTTTCGACGTAATCACAAATTAAGCACATTGATTTTGATGAACGCCGAAGAATGCATCTAGAATGCCTTGAATTATATTTCATGTTGATTTGAAGATAACAACAGACTTAAGGGTCTAATGCTTTATTGCGGATCGGACGCCTCGATTTGTTGATCTCCGTGAAAAATGTCTTGAATCTTACTTCGATCAATTTGAACTTGACTTGAATTTGTCAAAATACAAGTTCGACTCCGGATTGAACACCTTGATTTATTGATTTTCTTAAAGAATACCAAGGAATATGCTTTCGGCTCTTTTAGAGAGCTTTTAGACTTACTTCTTCTTGCTTGTTGTTTCACTCTTGAGCTCTTATTTCTTTGATTCTTCGTTCTTTATTTGTGCCTTTGACTAGTGAAAAATCCATATTTGTAGGTGTATGAGGGTTAGTCGTTGCCATAGTTTATGAAGGAAGACTTCTATTTGATGGGTCCTTCATTAATTTTTTTAATATCTTCCACAATTACAAGATGTGATTTGATTCTAAGAATACTACATTTGACTTTATGTTATTTGGCAAGATATTATTTCATTGTCAAATATGAATTTTGACATGTTTAAGATATATATATATATATATATATATATATATATATATATATATATCAATTAATAGACTATATATGTATTTTAAGAATTTCACTTGATTAAATCCCTAAAATTGAAAATAAAAAATATAATCTTAATATTTAGCATATACTCAATTCAGGCGAATCATATTTTTATTGGGCACAAATTTTAGTCTTCTCAAAAGACACTTAGGATCGTACCTAGATCGTCATTCAAGTCACCTGCATAGGTTGTAGAACATAATTCTCAAATCGATAAGCCTAAATACACGAATACTAGTTTGAAGGACACATCGAAGATGGGCCAACATAGACTCCCCCAACGTTCAAATCAGATAGGGCTTGAAATGGAATAAAAATCAAGAAATCAAATTTAGTAAGTGTGAATAATTACTTTCAGTTCAAATCTCCTGCTACAATTTTCTACTTTATATCTTACTTTATCCATTAATACACACTAAGAAGTCGTTTACTTTTATAGGATGGGTGGGTTATTTTGCAACCCATAACAAATTGTTTACTCTAATGGGTGATGGGTCTATGGTTTAAGAGCAAACCCGGTAGATTTGTAAGAATAAGTATGAGATATTTGCTTTGTGCAAACACTACTAGAAAAAGGCTCTATAGCAACGAATTACTACCCATAGACATTAGCAACGTGGGATTTAGCAACAGATTTTCCCGTCACCCCCCAACCCACCCAGACCCAACCATTTCGACCCCCCACCAAGTCTGCACTACCCCAACCCGACCGAGCTAGCCCAAGGTATTTTTCATAATTTGTGCCAAGCCTGATTCAACCTGGGTCTCCAGGGAGAGAGATTGGACTCCCAACCAACTTTGATAACTACATTGTTGGTACAATAATGTATTTTCATATATATAACAAAAAATCCATATTCTTACCTTAATTTTAGTTACTTATTATATTAAGTTTAAATATAAGTAATTTTCAAATATTATTTTATATTTTAAGTTTAATCATATATATTGATGGGTCTGAATATAAGAAACAGAGTCCAATCACTTTAGAATTTGTTTGATGTGAGGAAACCAAATGACAATCGTCGGAAAAGGTGGGGGTTCAACCTGCTAGGAAAAACACCAAAGAAAGAGAGGTCAGATGGCCAAGTTGGGGGAACTGGGGGTGATACCCAGTTTAGCTCTTCGACGCTTAAATCAGATGACGATCTGAGAAGACGAAGTTAAGTAATTGCCAAGTTGCAGTAATGGAGATTGCTTACAGTGGAAGAGATGAAGTCTCTTATTTATAGTTGAAGGTCAGAGACCCTTTGATAATTTACCCCTTGTGGTCCTGCCCTAATGCTGCCTTAACACGTGGCGTAATGAGGAGAAACCTAGGAGGAATCTTCCGCAAAAGTTGGCGGAAAGATAGTGCGGACAACAGTGGCAGGTGCGCGGGAGCGTACTGTACTGGGTGTCAGAGAGCCGTTTTGGGGGTTGATAACGAGGGCCAGGGGCACGCTCGTGTCAACCATGAGCTTGATGGGCTTGTGGATCTACGTGGACATCAGCGCCAAAGCTGTGCAACGAGAGGAGGGGAACTTGGCCCCTCAGTCTGCTTGCATATGGAAGCTCATCCGAGGGGAATGGTGCTCAAAGATGACTTCTTTAATGAACTTGGGTCTTGTTTAATAGCATAAGGAGCGCTCGTTGGTGAGCGGCGATGACGGCCACGTGCTACGTGATGATGACGACACGGGTCAAGCATAGGTCTTTGGCTATCGAGGGCGGACTACGCTTGGAGGTAAAGAGGCCACGTGTCCGTTGCGGGTGGCACCACATGTCAAAACGTAGGCCGAGCGTATTTTGGCCCCATCATTTTGCCCCCCATTCTGTAGTCCTTAGTGATAAGGGCTGTAGAATTTAAATCCTTCCAATATTCCGAGGGCAGCGCTCGGGAGAAGAGGTGACCTGCTGGGAAATCTTCTTCTGATTAAGCATTAAATGATTGTCTCTTCAACTGACCGCTTGCGTCACTCCGCTTTTAATGCTGATGGGGGAGTGGGTGCGACTTTCCCGAAAATGGCGCGTGAATCTCGGGATGTGGGTGACGGTTCACAAAAGTGGGCGGTTACCTAGGCAGGAAATGATTGCCTTTTGAATTTATTATCCCAAATCCCCTCCTTATAAATAGGGATCCAGAATCAAAACTTCTTTCTTTGCGCGAACATATCTCCAGAGCTATTTTGCAAGAAAACTCCAGAGCAATTTTCAAAGAGCTTCATTTATCTTCAAGCTTTCAAATCCTTAGGTAATTTCTTCTTTCATTATTCTGACTTGCTAACTCTAGAATATTAGGTTTCCTTCCCCAGAAATCTTTGTATTCTCCATACTTTTCTGCCATCCCTAGAATCCGCTTGAATCTGTTAGGAATAGTGCCCTAGAAAGCCGATTGTATATCCGCTTTGTACTTTTCCTTATTGTAATCACAGACAATCTTTGAATAAAATAACGAATTGAGGCAACACTTCTTTATATGCTCTTGTTTGGTATGCGTTTACTTTAGTTGTGCATGTATGAGACTGATGACTTTAGGATTCTACCATTTAGGTGAAATGGTTCATAAAACGAGCCCTATATCATATAACTCATGATTAGTAAAATACTCCAAGCTGATGAGTCCTACAGATAGTGGGAGTGTCAACCTGACTCCTTTAAGGCTTGCTTGTGGGATCACGCCCTTAAGAAGGACCACCTTGTTTCATGGAGGTGCAAAGTGTATAGTTGATACGTGCGTGATACATGAGGGTGTTTACTTCCATAAGTAAGTTCACTGAGGTGCCCTGTGTGAGAAGATTCCTAAATGGGAAAGGAAGTTTCTATTTCAGGAAATGGAAACTTCCAGATTAGGAAATATCTCACGAGTCATTGATGTGATTAATTGATCCTTAGACTTGAGGTTCCATGTCACTTTATGAGTTAACTCTGTAGTCTTAGGTATAAGCTTTAAAGGGTGTCACCTTAGACAACTGATTCAAGGCTTATGCTGGGGCTGCACAAGTGATTCATGAAAGTGAATGAGAATCAAGAAAGGACCTACACTTGCATTTGCAAGGTGATCTCTTATTGTGTAAGTCATTCATATGCCATATGGAGTCCTTGGCCAAGGCAATAGATCAAGACATCAAGAAAAGGGTTTCTTGGATTGAGATCAAATGGATATGAAATGCACTTTGCTTTAAGACCGGATTATTAGGGTTCTGATTATTCCCTTACCCTAGATCTTGGTTGAGAGATAGTAAGTAGGAGGATTGTATCTCACATGAATCAATGACTTAAAGGTTCTGTCGAATCCGAACATTCCAATTCAGCTAGGGGTTAAACACCTGTTGCTAGACAATGGTCGTTTAATCTGTGAACTGATTAATTAATTAGTTAATTAATTAATTAGGGTCACTGCAAATTGAATTGAGAACCTAGAGGGTCACACACAACAACTTGGTTACATGAGTTGAGGCTTGAAAATGATTAAACGAGTTAATCGGGCCAAGAGGGTTCCACACGTGTGGGTCACGTGAGTGACACGTGTCTCACACGTGAATATATATATATATATATATATATATATATATATATATATATATATATTAAATAATTAATTTATTAATTATTTAATAGACTTTGGTTTAATTTTGAATTAAAAAGAAAGTCTTATTTTGGAGAAAAATAATCTAGTTAATTAATTACGAATTAATTAATTAGATAAATAAGTTATTTATTTATTAATAAATAAAGTATAATAATATCCAAAAGGGTTTGGATATTTTAGCTCTCTTGAAAGTTGATTTGAATTTGAATTCAAAGTCAAAGTCAAAATTACTTGATGATCAAGTAATAGGAGAGAGAGACCAAAACCCAAGCCCATAAGGACTAGGATTTTCGGCCAACCCTCCCAATTATATATAGGGGAGCTCGAGCTCCCCTTGAGAGCTAATTGATGATCTTCTTTTGGTTCATGTGTTGAACACCATCCTTTCTCCAAAATAAATTAAACCCTAGGTTAAGCCTAAACACTAACTAGAGAACTAGCATCCTTACTAGTTAGATTGTAGTCAAGTTGGTGGACTATCTCTAGACAGCTTCAAGTTAGAAGTTTGAAGATTCGAGCTTTACCAAGGAGAGGGGATCAAGCCGCGAGAAGAGCGTTCTTGGGTGGCTTGAAACGCTTCAAGAAAGATAATTAAGAAAGTAAGTTTCTAATCTCTACGAATTTGGATACACGATTGCGAGTCCAATATCCTTTTGTTGGAAAATTTTTAAATTTCCGCTGCTTTTCTGATTCTGTTTTCCAACAGAACCAGGTTGCAATTTGTTACAAAACAATAGTTGAGGGTGTAAACGTAAACTTTTTATAGTTCGGGATGCAAAGTCCAAAAACCGCAATAGTACAGGATGTTCAGAATATTTATCCCTATTAACTATAACTTATTGGAGTTTTTCACAAACTCAAGTATCAAACACAAGATTGTCTCTTGACTGCTTATATACTATGATGTACGGATATGGATATGGCGACACGGACACGATACGACACGGATTTTTTCTTGAATTTCCCACGTGAGGAGTGTCGGATACGGTGTCCGACACGACACGACACGGCAAAGCTGTAAATATAAAAACCGAATTTTCTTGTCGAATTTTTCAATTAAATTAGTTTTCCGATGGAAAACCGGCGATTTTTTTTTTTCTGTCGGAATTCTTTATTTCCGAATTGATGGGTATGCCCATCATATATTAACATAAATGAAGATGAAAAACAAAGCAAATGTCTGATTCCTTGTCTTGAAAACCCTACGCTTTCCTTTTATGTGAAGCTGAGCTTGGAACTGCTAATCTTCAACGGTGAACTCCCAAAAGCTGGCCTTGGAGTAGGATTCGAAGCCATTTCGTGTCAACATCTTTCTCCTACATTCCCTTGTAGCTGAAGGCTCGATCGATTGGTCGTTGTATTTGCTCTGTCAACATATTGGAGTGTTTCAACGCCATGGTAGGTATGTTCGTCGACATTTTCACCATTTTTAGTTCAGTAAAGCTTCGGTCCATGCTTATATGTGCTAATATTGTTTTTATTAAAGAATATCTCCCAAAAGCTAAGCTTCGAGCTTGATTGAAAGCTATTCCGAACTTGATTTAAATATTTTGGAAAATTACACAAAAAGGATACCAACTCCCCTCAACTAGCGTTTTCGGGGACTTTTTTTTTTTCGGCGACAAAAATGGACATTAACTCCAAAAAACTGGCATTTTCAGGGAAAATTCATCGGAGTATGCTGACGGGGCACCGGAAAACGGTAAACCTGTTGTATTTAATGACATGGACGTATAATTAATATACACATCATATTTTAATGCCATGTAGTAGACACGTGGCATCCTACTCAGATTAATTTTTATTCAAAAAATTAAACATTTCAAAACCCATTTTTCAATTTCAAATGCTTAACTTCAGGAGACTCTCGAAATTTCCCCAAAAGCCAAAACCCTTGTTCATTTCGCCATTGCAAAACACTAAACCAGATCAAGGAAAATCAAAAGCTTACCTGGGAAGATTTAGCCGTGTCGTCGCCATTTGGAGTCCGAGATGGTGAGGGTTCGCACAAAAGGACTGGAAAACATACCTCTGCCCTCGTATCGTAAGTGCTGCCTTTGTGAAAGATGTCTTTTTGTTGAAGTTTTTGTGTGGGTTTTTATGGATTCGAGGAAAGGTTCCTTTTTTTTTTTTGGGAATGCCGGCTTTAAAACACCTTGTCTTTTACTGTTATGAACCCTACTTGGAGGTTTGTTTATTCTGAGATGGTCTCCTTTGTTTGTTTCTTGTACATGGTTGTTTACATCTTTGTCCCTCACTAATGAATGTGGTTGTGGTTGGTGTTGTGTAAATACTTCAGTAAACCCTAATTCATGGGTTTCTTTAAACTGATACAGATCCCGATTCAACAAGCGTCACTCTGGCTATTTATTATGGGGGACAGATCGATGTCCATAAATACGTGGGCGGGAAAGTAAGGAAGTTTGATTACGTGGACGTGGAGATGTTGGAATTAGCCAATTTAGAAGAATTTGTCTAGGACCTTGTGAAACCAGGTGAGTTTGCGAGGTTTTATACCAGAGTATCAGGTGGGTTCAAGCTAATTTTGAATGATAATGAGTTGAGAGAATACGAGCAGAGGTATTTGAAAAAAAAGTATGAGTATTTTATAATCCTTGATGTACTGCCTTTAAACAATGATGATGAATTACCTGAGGATGATACACATGAAAACAATGTTGATGTTGTTCCTGAAACAAATGAAGATGTTGTACCTGAGAATAATGAAGTAGTTGATAATGACATGTCTAATAGAACGAAAGAAAGAGAAGCATCAATTGAATTCTGTGCTAGGGCTGAAAATACAGAAGAATGGATTTCAGAATATAATAGAAGATACCCTGGGCCTTCTAGTAATGTTGATGATTGTGAGTTTAATACTGATGAGTCTGATGTAGATTACTGTAGTGATCAAAGTGAAATTCTAAGTGATGATGCTTCTTATTTGAATGCAATGTTACTGAAGATGTTGAACCTGCTTATGTGGTGGAGTCTGTTGAAGACTTATATGGTGAACGTGTGGTCTTTATGAACTTTGATGTTGCTCCCAACTCCTCTGATGATGAAGACTTTGTAGGTCCTATAGATGCTGACACTTCATTAGATGACATATTATTTGATGATAATGTCAGCGCTGGGGCTGAGTTTGCCCAAGATGAAAATGACAGTGTTGACAGTGAGTCACATGCTAGTTCTTTTATGGAAAATGTGGTAGGCAGTGAGGAAGAGGAGTTAGACATGGATAGGGTGTCTGCTGATGAGGCTGAGGTTAACAGCTTACCCACATACAACAATCTAGACTTATTTAACCCCACATTCTACCTTGGACAACCATTCCTGAATAAAGCAACTTTTAAAAAAGCTGTGACCTCTTATACCATAAAAACAAGGAGAAGCTTACCATTTACTAAAAGTTGTCAAGAGAGGTGTTGTGTTAGATGTGCTGTGAAGGAGTGTCCTTTTAAGCTTAATACAATGAGGGTGCCTGGTGAGAAGCATGCTTATGTCTTGAGAGAAATTAATTTAGAGCATTCTTGTGCAGAATCCTACCATGTGCAGAATGTTAAAACACCATGGCTAGCTGCTAAATATGTATCAGATTTCAAATCAGATCCCAAAAGGAATGTTGAAGGTTGGAGAACTGATGTCCAACACAAGCTTGTTGTGAATGTGTCCACCTCACAAGCCTATAGGGCAAAAAGAATGGCATTAGAGATGTTACAAGGTGACCCAGATTTTCAGTACACAAATCTCTAGGACTATGCAAATGAGTTGAGGAAGACAAATGTAGGCTCAACAATCATTTTGGGCACTGATGATTCTGAAGGGCAGCCAAGATTCTCAAAATTTTATGTTTGCTTCAAAGCAATGAAAATGGGATTTAAGAGTTGCAGGCCAGTTCTGGGTGTTGGTGGATGTCACCTGAAAGGCCCACATTGGAGGGGGGGGAGGGGGTACTTCTTACAGCTGTGGGTTTTGACCAAACAATAATTTCTTCCCGGTTGCATATGCAGTTGTTTCTATAGAGAATAAGGAGAACTGGAGTTGGTTCTTTTCAGTTTTGAAAACAAAAATGACTAATCCATGCTTTGCCAAAGGTATTTCCTGCATGTGAGATTCTATTTTGTGTAAAGCACCTCATATTGAACCTGAATGCTGCTGGTCATAAGGGGCTTGATTTGACCAACTCAGTGTTAAATCAAACACAATAGGTGAATTCAGAGTAGCTATGAGACAAATGAGAGAGAAACATCCAGCAGCTTATGAGTGGTTCAAAGACAAGCGCCCTTCATAATGGTCCAAAAGCCACTTTTTAGAGCATTCTAAATGTGATGTACTTTTAAACAAATTGTTGTGAATCATTCAACAGTTCAATTCTGCCAGCTAGGAAAGAGCCTATCATCACTATGCTTGAGTGGATGAGGGAATACCTTATGAAATATTTGCAAAAATGTAGAGATGAGTCAAATAAATGGGAAGGTTAGTAATTTGTTAACTTATTCAAGTTATTTTAATGATTTCTGTTTATTTGTGTTTCTCACATATTTACTTTGGTTTGTAGGATTGCTATGTCCAAAGATAGAGGATATAATTGTTGAGCATAGTAAAAAAGTGGGTGGTTGCAGGCCTATCAAAGAATCTACGAGTGATTTTCAGGTACAAGCAATGGATGGAGGCCAATACGCAGTTTCACTTAATCAAAAAGACAGGAACTCAAAAACTTAGAAGATTTCAGAAAACCATCCATTGTGGCATCTGTCATGGAGTTGGTCACAATGCCTTGTTTTGCCCTCAACTACCTGCAAGTGCATAAAGAAAAAGAGAGAAATTATTTGACAATGCAAGGAACTCTCCTGAGGCAGGAGCAGGAACTTCTGGAGTTGATAAAGAGCATGAGACTGAACATATTAACTTGGTTGCTGACATTTCTGAGGTATGTAAATGCTAAATGTTAATTATTATTTACATGTTATCACCACAAATGGCATTTGACATTATTTGTGAAACAGATGGGTCCTGAATTGTTACCACCACAGTCTCAAAGTCACATCACAGAGGATGAAATTGAAGAAACTCAAGAATACAACACTGAAATGTACACTTATGATGATGTTCCCAACTCTGCTGGACCTTCAATGTTCGAACAATTGGAGATGGGAAATCAGGGCAAGTCAAGAAAACCCAGGAAAAGAGCACTTCAAACAATCAAGGAGATACAAGCTTCAATGGTAACTGAAATATCCAGGAAAAAGGAGAATGCAAACAAGAAGAAGGGTGTGAAACTAAGACTGCCCCCAACCTTGATAGAGAATGACCTTCTTTTGTCACAATCAAGTGTTTGTGGTCCAATGCCGAAAAAGAACATCATCATTCAGGGAAGGAAGAAGTTTTTGGATCTCTCAGGCTCCTCTAACCTTGGTTCTCAGTGATTTATCTGTGTTTTAAGTGATTAAACATGTGTTGCTTTTGTCTGTGTTGTAAGTGCAAAAACACTTGTTCATGTTGCACTTGGGATGCTAATTTATTATGTTTGTTTTGAATTTAGGTTTGATGTTGGTTCAATGTTGTAAGAAGGATGACAAACACTGGTCTCATGCTGATGATATGTAAATGCAGCAACTTTTTATCTTGACAATTTTCTATGTTACATCTGATAATATTTATCATGCTCATTTCAAATACATGGATACAAACATACAAACATGATGTCACATTTCCAAAATTGACATTCAACGACTTACATTAGCATACATATTTTATCACACCTACACCTAGCATAACCCCATAAAAGACAAGCTTCACAGCAATTGCAAGATAGGTCATAAGAAAAAAAAATTGCAAATTTCAATTTCAATTTCTTCATCTTCTCCTCCTTCTGTACAAGCTCAGCTTCAAGTTTGTTTATCTTCTTCTACAGTCCAGGGATGATAACCTTAGCTCGCTCACACATTTCCCCATCGTACCATCGAAGCGGCATTGTTGTGACAATGTTAAGAGAATGTTAAGAACAGGTACGTAGATGGTATATTATATAAACTCAAGCAATCGAACCTTATCAGGGCAGCTGTAGAATCTTCTCCCGGGATTAGTCGACTTCCATGAGATTATCACAGCTGCGTGCTTTCCACAAAAACACATCATATTATCTAGGGCCGGGAAGTAAGAGCTTCTGGAGGCAGCCATTGAATGTTTTGGTTTTCCAGAACTTTGCTTGAGAAATTAAAGTGAAGAGATGGATTGGTCTTCTGTTTGCTAGCCCTAGGGTTTTTAAAGTGAAGAAAAGGAAGAATCTTTGACAAAAAGTTGGAGGTGGACTTTTGTTTTTGGTGGGAAAGTTTCTCTCCACAGGAAAACGTGTTTGGAGTGGAAGAATTGTCACTCAAATACCTAAAGGTGAGTCAGCATACACGTGTATCCCAATTTTAAGTTAATAATGACGTGGTTGTTATGATTTCGAACAGGTCAGCAAAAACTGCCCCGTCAGCATACTCCGGTGAATTTTTCCTGAAAATGCCAGTTTTTTGTAGTTAATGTCAATTTTTGTCGCCGGAAAAAAAAAATGTCCCGAAAACGCTAGTTGAGGGGAGTTGGTATCCTTTTTTTATAATTTTCCCTAAATATTTTCTAGAACAATTCGTTTAGTAAGAACCTATTTTATGAAAAAAAAAAAAAAGGATTTTTGCGGTTTTTGAGGTGTTATTTGTATGGACAATAAGAACATATTTCAAGCATAAAAAATTAGAATTTTTTAATGTGATGTTTAGGGATTTTAAGGGCTTTTAATTTCGATGTTGGTCTGAGGTGTTATGTGTATTAGACTAAGCTGCAAGGTTGCCGTTTTGTGTATTACATGTCTATTAGGTAAAAAAGCTACAAATCCAATGGTTTTGAGGTTGATATTCTACTGGAAGCCATCTTAGTAGGTTTTGTTAAAGCAATTAGGGATTTCTCTTGAAAGTGAGTTGTTGTTATGCTCTTTTGACTACAAACTTTTATAAGTTTGAATTATAATAGCATGTATTCTTGGTGCAGATATGTGATTGAAGTTTGTAACAGATTGACATTTCTTGGCTCAAAGGTAATATTTCAATTATACATGTGAGGTTGTCTTTCTGTAGTTAATGAAATCATATGCCTAATTGTTTCATTCGTGGATTGCAGCTTGCTGAAAAGTATGGCCAGTCAAATATAGAGATTCATACATTTAACCAACACTTTTCTAGTACCGCCTCAATTTGAAATATTTGCTAACTTTGGGATTGAAATACTTATGGATTTATTTACAATTTGGAGTTGTTAATGTGTGGATTGAAATATTTATGGTTTTGTTGGTTTATATTTTGTAAATTGAAACAGGTTTTGTACATTTGCGATAAGTATTTTCAACTAGGTTTTGGTGAATCTGAACGAAGCATTATAAAAAATAATAATAATAATATATTTCCGACAAAATTCCCACAAAATTCCTTTGGAATACTTAAACGGTTACGAAAATCCGATGGAAAACCAATGATAGTATCTCGTTGGAAATTTCGAACGAAATACCAACAGAATGTCCCGTCAGTAAGTTTAAAAATAAATGATCCGTTGTATATTTCCAACGGGAGAAGACGTGGGAAATCCCGACGGACAACACCGTTGATAAATTTTCAAATAAAGGAACCGCTGGGAATTTATAAATTTTCAAATAAAGGAACCGCTGGGAATTTCCAACGGACAATTCCGTTGAAAATCCGTGTGGCTTCCGTTGGAAATACTTCTAACGGAAAAACGATGGTGTAGCCCGTCAAAATGTGCAGTGGACGACACCAACAAACTGCCGTCGGAATTCTGTCAGAAATACGTGGGGAAGTTCCTTCTGACGGAAAACCAACAAACTATGCACATCGGTACCCTGTTCCGACGAGAGTTTTTCCGACGGGCGGTGTTCCGTCAATTTTTCGTTGGAAATCTAATTTTCCAACGAAAAACCGACGGAAAACTTGAAAATCCCGTCAGTTTTTTCGGTCAGTTTTCAGTAAATTTTTTGTAATGACAACTTACTCTTGGGTAATAGGTCCGATGGAGATTAACTAAGACTGACTTAGTTTACAAGTGTCCCAACAAGTTTCCCAAGCTCGAATATAATTGTGCTTCTTAGTTTACAACTTCAAAGAGAAGACATCAGTAACAAGATGCAGATTAGTTTTTACAAGCCAAGAACACAGCACAACAATAGAACAAGATCACATACCACACATAAAAATGATCAAAACTACTTAGATTCTGTGAGATTGCAGCTGAAATCCCACAATTTCTTGGCCAATTCCGCATCAGTTGCCAATGAACTTGGTTTAGCAATGTTGCTGTCAGAAAAATAATTGCCACTCACTCCCTTAACCTGTGGATGCAAAGCTACGTAACATGTCGTTGCAGCTCCCTGGAAACAATTAAGAAATTATTTCAGTAGATGAAGTAATAAATAAAGTTTCTAAATAAAGGGCACTTTTCTTTACACATTATATTCAAAAAAAGGAGAATTGCACCAACTACCCCTGAGATTTGACAAAATTACAAAAAAATCCCTCAAAGATCATGAATAACAATACGGTCCCAGCTTTTAACTTTCCAAAGGGTGTTTTTACACAGAAAGTGGAACCTTAGGGACCATATGGTTATTTATGATACCTGAGGGTCTTTCTTGTAAATAAACCAAACCTTAGGAATAGCTGGTGTAAATAGCCCTTAAATGCTTGAGCTGGATTACAAGAGGTCTGACAAACCTGAGGAATATTCTTGATGAAATATTTACCAACCCAATTAAGTACACCTGCAAAGATGAAATATTAACAGACATTAGGTGTATGTTCCCTGATTGTGTTTAAGATACATCAAGATTATGAAAATCAACTGGGAAAGGAAATCGACCATCGAGGAAACCATGATGCCTCAGAAGGTTGGTGGCAATTGCTCCAGGATGTAGTGAATTAGCAGTTATTTCGACCCCTTCTTCCTGTAGTTGTGAAAGGATCAATAAGTTAACTCAGTTTTTGTTGTTCAGGCTTGCCAGCTTTTCTATTTTTAAATATTTTAAAATTTTAAATTTGAAAGTATTTTATTAATTGTAATATAGTAAAAGAAAGTAATAACCAAAACTGATATTATTTTATTTTTAAATAATATGAGATTAGTTATAGATTATTTTATCATAATTATAATATGATAAAATAATAACTAAAAACTAATATAAACTTTGCAGTGGGACTAGTTTAAATAGATTACCTTTAACCGCCTCGCAAGCTCGTTTGCGTGTAAAATGTTAGCTAACTTTGACTGTCCATAAGCTTGTATGGTATTGTAACTGTGAATGAAAGAGAAATGTGAACTAAAGAGTTACACAAATTTCTTGCTTTGCTCAAGTATAAAGGACAATTACTACAACTAAAATGTTCATTATTATTATCAAGGATGCCACTAATACCATTCTTCATCACTATTTACAGTGGCTAGTAGAATACAACACCACATAACTCACACTTTTTCACCTCATGTAAAAGAACTCCAAATCAATTCAAATATGAGGCATTCAATACGTAAGGGATGAAATTAGTTGACTAGAATATATGATGAACATCATTGATAGGTAATTTGGGAACTTCATTCACAATTTACCTTGAACTATCACTGATTTTATCGAAACGGATCCCTTCACGATATGCAAAGTTATGACCGTTTGATGAAACATTGACAATTCTTCCTTCTTTCTTAGTTTCATGTGCAGTCTTTTTCATTTTATCCAGTAAAAGATTTGTCAGAAGAAAATGACCTGCAGAAGAAAGTATGCAAAGGCCAAAAACTAAGAAATATATACTTTGTTTCTGAAAAGAGAAAACCCGTTATAGTGAAATTATAGTAACTCGAAAGAGAGATAAAGTGAAAATCGAACAGAAAATAAGAGAATATTAGTCGAGGTATCAATAGCAACATCATTTGAGTCAAAAGGAGTTGGGATTTGATTCCAAGAACTGGTTAACATTTTTTGACTCAAAAGCCGTTAACTTGTTTGATCTTGATGGGGATTCTACTTAGATATAATTAGGAATCTTCAATGCTGATCAAACACTGACGCATAGGTGAAAGATGGATAAATCTGGAAACATTTTAGAAATTCATTAATCTAGAATCTAGATAAACTAAAAGATCAGAGTAAGTTGATGAAAACAAGACGGAAAACAAAATTAGATGGCAAAATTGTTAGGGTACTATTAGAAAGTTGGATTTAAATTTTGATATTTCCAAGAAAATTAAATTGAAAGTATCACACAATAAAATTTATCTAGAACACCAACAATTCTTCCGATAAACAAAAATGACATTGTTAACGCTACCAAAAGCAATAGAGCCGTAAATTTTGTCACATTCTCTCAGATTGACTCTTTTACTTGGAACGGAACCGAAAGAACAAAATTTTCAGTATAACAACCTTTGGATATGATAACATACCTAAATGGTTAGTTGCGAATTGCAATTCTATATTGTCTTGCGAAAGCGTGAAAGGAGGAGCCATAACCCCTGCATTATTACTTTCAAATTAAGAAAATACATCAGTTTTAACATATAAGAAGCTCCACTTACTCAAAAGAATGAAAGATCCTGATTTAACTATCCTAATGTTTAAGAAAATAAGTATCTTCTAACATTTACGATCAAGGAAAGGAAACTCACATAAGTAGGTTTAAGGGACGATCAGACGAGTTATATTCTGATGCAAACTTCCCAACAGATGAGAAGGAGCTGAGATCAAGTTCCATAACATCAATTTTAGCATTAGGGATCTCTTTGATTATTGTTTCTTTAACTTTTTCACCACCCTCCACATTGCGAACTGCCATAACTACATGAACACCACATGATGCAAGGACTCTCGCAGTCTCTATTCCAATTCCACTTGATGCTCCTGGAAGAAACATAAACGAACAAACTCATACCGAAGCTTCCTTGGAATTTTCATATTCACGTGTTGCATTAGTTATCTCTTGCTATTAAATTAATCTGAAATGAAAAGAGGCAGCCGTCTCGGATGACTGATTTTTTTGGATAACGGAATCTATCCCCGTACAAGAAATTCAAAGAGTATTGAAGCTAGTTAAGGGACTACATAGTGAAGGGAAATAAATTGAGGACAAAACAAGTCATCAAGTTTCAACCCTGTCCATCAAAGGAACAACAATCCGTAGCTGAAGTGATCTGTATGAAATATGGGACCAGTAGCTTGAGAAATGGACCACCTTAGTTACAGCTTATGCTATACAAAACAAGTCTGAATAAACCCAAACAAGATCCAGAATTAGGACATTTCTCAGTACCAAAGTACTTCAAACAAATCTGAAAACACCACAACAACAGAAAAAGAAGATCAGGCCCCAAAAAGCCCATCTTCTAAACTACTTGTATGTACCAAAGTTAACATATTTCAACAAACACAATTTCACTACAAACATAGTGCCCCCACTCATTTATTAACCCATCCCAGAATCAAAACATACAATAAATAGAAAGCACAGTAACTACCTACGCCAAGAAACGAACTTTACACCATACTGAAGGAAGATCATCAAAACCAATCAAAATCCAACAAATTTTGAAAGCAACCCAAGTGAGGAAAAGCCACCTGTAACAATGGCGGTGAGGCCGGAGCCATCAATTCCTTTCGCAACTTCCTCCGCCGTGGAGCAGGCTGAGAAACCCGACGCCCCTTTTAGTCCAAAAATCCACATCTTTACGCTCTCGGATAATTGATAGGGTTAAAAACTGTGCAACTCTGCTCTGGCCAGGGTACGCTTTGATCCCAACGGAGCTTCAGTGGATAGTGGATACAAAAGGAGTGTATAGTTGTATTTTATGTTTCATTTTCAAAGTGTATTATAAACCCTACTGTATATGGCATTTTCGTGAATTATGGAAATGTGTGACACACCTAAAATATCCCTTATTGAGTAATTATAAAATATTCCTTATTCACATTTGAGTTTTTTTATTTTATTTTATAATCCATTTCCATGGTCTAGTCGAAATGAACCACAGACCACTTTATTCATATTTGATGTTTGAGCTTGAATTTCAAGGTCATATGCACTAAAAACGTGTCGATGTTTAGTCAATGTTTTCAAAACCGGACCGGACCGGCCGGTTCGACCGGTTCGACCGGTGACCGGTGCCTGGTCCGGTCCGAACCACCCTACAAAACCAGTGCGAACCGGACCGGTACTAAACAGTAAAAACCGGCCGGTTAACCGTCGGTTTTGGCCCCTTGAACCGGACCGGACCGGCGGTTCACTTAATTTTTCTTTTTTTTTTCTTTTTTTTTTGAAAAAAACTTAAAATTCCCACATCCTTTAACCTTTTTTGAGTTTTAGAAAATATTTTTTGCACACTTACAATTCCCAAATCCCAAATTTAAAATCACAGGCCTCAAATTAGACGTTAAACACTTGAATATGACTCTTTTATTCTAAAATTGAACTATATTATATATTATATTTTTAATTTTAGCATATTATTATATATATATATATTATTAAAAATAATATTTTTATTTATTACGTCATACCGGTTCGACCGGTAGTTGAACCGGTCGAACCGGTCCGACCGGTAACCAGTAAGGCTGCCGCTTTGATCTCCGGTCCGCTTTTGAAAACATTGTGTTTAGTGTTCTAGTACATTTTTTATAGTATAATATTGTTAAGGAAGTGTTACTTATATAATATTATTTTTTGTGTTAATCTTCATTGGATTTATTATTAAGATTAAGTTGTTTTTGCATATAAATATTCAACTTACAATCTTGTGTTTGATACTTAAGTTTGTGAAAATATTTCCATAGATTATAGTTAATATTTGTAGAAAATTAAAATTTATGACAAATGAAAAATACCACATGTCAAATTGCATTTATATTAAATATCAAAATAACATTTTCTATTTAAATTTTAGGAATTTAAACAAATAATATTTCTATAATAAAATAGTTAACTAATTGACATTTTAATATATAAATGTATCAAAATTTATATTTGGCAATAAAATCATATCTTGTCAAATAAAGGAAAAGTCAAATGTAATATTCTCATAATCAAATCATATCTTTTAATTAAGGGAAGATATTACAGAAACAACGAATAACCAATTAGAATAAAGTTTTTTTTTGTTAATTATGACAAGAATTGTCTCTACTACATCTATAAATACTGGGTCCATCACAAACCAAACACACCAACACAAAACTCGGAGAAACGAAGGAGCAAGCAACAAAACAAGGAGAAAAGAATTTCTTGGGCGTTCTTCCGGGGGGAAGTCGGCATTTTCGGCGTTCAATCTAGAATCAAAGCATTGAAATAGTGTTTTGGCGTTACTCTCCTCAGACGAACTCGAGTCAGATTCAAACCGATTAAGGCGAGATTCAAGGCGTTCTTCGCGAAGATCAACAAATTAAGGCGTCCGATCCGCAATAAGGCATCAAGTCCGCGAATCCGACGTTTTCCTCAAATCAACTTCGAAGATACTCCAAGCGTGTTTTTCGGCCTTCTTTGTAGAAGTCAACAGATCGAGGTGGTTAATCCGCAATCGAAGCATCAAATTCGTATTTCGACGTTGCTCCTCAACAAATTCAAATCAACATCAAAGATGTTCATCGGCGTTCTTCAACGTTCACCAAAATCAAGACGTTTAATTCACAATTAAGTCGAAAGACCCGCAATTAAGTTTTCAAAAAAGCAAATCAAATTCCAATGAAAAATCGAAACTCCGAAGTCAACAAAGGCATTTCAAGCCTTCCAAATTTCAATAAATCTTGTAGGAAGAATCAGAGAAACGAAATTAGAAATTGTACCCACTTTTTGATCAAAATCAATAAAATTTATTTGTGATTATTTTTTGTGTTTAGTTAATTAATTATTCACGAAAATTTGCGTTACAATATTATGTTAGATATAAGATATATCAAATTTCAATGAGTTATAATTAATACTATGAGAAATATGTTAGATTAAGTTACCTCCAATAAATTATAATTCCACATAATTATAATATCATCTGACCACACCCACTTTCCATTTCCACCTAATTATAATATCACTTTATCACACCCACTTTCTATGATTCGTAATAAAGAATTAATCGCACATAGTAGAGGGTTAATTTTACCCATTAGAAAATTAATCTCACATAATAAAGAATTAATCTCACCTAATTAAATTCAAATAATCTAATATCACCTAACTAATATAAAATTAAATCAAATAAAAAAAAAGTCTAATCCACTATATCTAACACTTCCTTATTTAATTCTTGCATTTAACTTTTGAAGTCGAAGGAAAGTATTTAGTACTTGGGTGTTGCCGCTTGGACTTTGGGTCAATTAAACATTAAAACTTTAAAACAATTTTATACTTCAAAGCCCACCTAGGTAAAGCCCACATGGGTTAGGGCTGCTCGTTGTTTGACATATCGCAGCGCTAAGATAGGCCTAGGAAAATTGTCATTATATTTTCAGGTTACGGGTATATGTTTCTATTTCATTTATCACGCACACTTCAAGTGCATTGATGAGTATAGTGTATGCGAGAGCGGGTTAGTGCTCAAAATATTAAACAAAGTTGAGTGCTCGAGGCCTAAATCGTCTAACGAATTTTTTTTAAAATAATTATATATATATATATATATATATATATACGGGGAATTCCCGAAAACTCCCCAAATGATAAGTTCAATTCCTTTTAGCTCCCCATTTCAAAAATGATGTATTAAAACTCAAGAATGGCGTATCTAAAACCCCAAATGATGTATTTGAAATACAAGGAAAAAATCATGTATCTAAATCCCAGAATCATGTATCTAAATCCCAGAATCGTGTATCTAAATCCCAGAATCGCGTATCTAAAACCCCAAATGATGTATTTGAAAATGGGGAGGTAAAAGGAAGTTTTCAAACCCATGGGGAGTTTTCAAAATTTGCCCCATATATATATATATATATATATTTATATACAGATTCAAGTAAATTTTAGGGGAATGTGACAAAAGTCCCTAAGGCACTAGATAAATTTGACATCACTCCTCTATGAAAAAAATATTGATATGAACGAAGATACACCGTATCAAGAGAAAATAAGAATAGAGATTGGATAGAGAATAAGAATAGGGATTGTCTCAAGAGAGAATAAGAATAGGGATTGGATAGAAAATAAGAATAGGTATTGAATTATATCGATCTATCCAATCCCTATTCTTATTTTCTCTTGATACAATCCCTATTCTTATTCTCTCTTGATACAATGATACGGTGCATCTTCGTCTATATCAAATATCAACACTAACTCCCCATCTGAAATTTATAATTTGATTTCACTTCCCATTTTTGACGAAATTACCAAAATAGCCTTGAAGAAACATGAAATGACATAACACATCACTCTTCCCTCTCATACAAACAATTTTGTTAACATAATACCTCATATATACGATTTTATACTTTTATTTTGTACGTTAATACTTCAAAATATAATTTTTATACTTCATATGTAAAATTAATTTTTTTTAAAAAAAAGTTGTGTAGGTGGATGGTGAGATAAAAATTAGTTGTTGATTTATATTTTGAAGTATTAATTAGAAACAATAGAGTATCCAAATTATAAAATGGAGTATCCAAATTATAAAACAGAGTACCTAAATTATAAAATAGAGTATCCAGATTCAAAAGTAGAGTATTGTTTGTAAAAGTTAAAGTACTCAGATTTAAAATTGAAGTACAAGAAGGAAGAAAAAAAAAAAGAGTACTATTCGTAAAAGTGAAAGTACTTATGTATTAAATTAGAGTATTATTCATAAAAGTTAAAGTACCTAAATTTATAATTGAGAGTATTATTCATAAAAAGTTAAAATATCTAAATTTATAATTGAAGTATTGTTCATAAACATTAAAGTATTCAGATTTAAAAATAGAGTATTATTCGTAAAAGTTAAAGTACTCAGGTTTAAAATTGACATATGAAAAGGAAAAAGAAATAATTAAGGGTATTGCAGTCACTTTAGGTGGGTGGGGAGTGAAATCAAATTATAAATTTGAATTTGGGAGTTAGTATAGATTTTTTTTTTTTACATGGGCGAGTAAACTAAATTATTTCCAATTAGGAGGGAGTCATTAATTATGGCCCCTTATTTTATTAATAATTTTACAACTTTGGTTTTGGAGTATGAATTCTGTAAATTTTCTTTACATTCTTGATAAATATTGTCCAATATGAGTACTATGTAGTTTGTATATAAAAAAGATTAATTTTATTTAACTATTTTAAAGGGAGAAATACACGCAAATTCGTAAATGCGGATGTAATACCCCATGTTTCGCCGTTCAGGTATGCAAGTCACGCGTGTGATTTTTCAAGAGTTAAATTTATTTATTTATTTAAGCTTTGTTTAATTGTTATTTGAATGATTTGTTTAATTGAATTCTTTGAATTATATGAATTTATTTGAAATTATATG
This sequence comes from Lantana camara, assembly GCA_037501455.1. Lineage (NCBI taxonomy): Eukaryota > Viridiplantae > Streptophyta > Magnoliopsida > Lamiales > Verbenaceae > Lantana > Lantana camara. The sequence continues at coordinate 90,065,652 of CM074857.1, read as the reverse complement.
ACTTTAATTCTAATTCATGTTTATTATGTCATGTTCGTATTAATATTTGGTAAATTACGTGACGAGCATGTTGTATTTAATTGATTATCCTCAATTGAAACTTATTCTAAACTTGAGGACTTAATTGAACTAAATCATTTGGACTTATTTGAATTATTTGAAACTTTGTGGGTCTTTTGTATTAACTTTTAACTTGAGGGACTTGAGTATAATTTTGGAAAATCTCCTCCTTCTCTTTTCTCTTTGCCCTGGTTCACACACAAAACATAACACACACACTTTTCCTCACTAATCCAGCTGAGAGAGGAGAAGAAAAAGGGGGAAAGTTCCTCCATCCTCCACCCCTTTTTCTGGCACCGGCGATCACCGGAAACGACCATCATCTTCATCTCTCCTTCTTTTCTTCTTAAATTGAAAAGAACTAACCAACTTAATGGAATTCAACGGACGTCAGAGACCTTAAACGAAATGTAAAGTTTAGGAACTATATGGTAAATACACAAAGAATAGGGATTGGGTTGTAATTAGGCCAAACCTGAGGGTAGTTGAATGTAATTATTTCTTAAAACTTTGATTGATCAATCATGGATGAAATGTTATTTATTGTTTAAGTTGTATTTTATGAATGCTAGTATGCTTGTGGTTGTTTTGAGCTTAATTTCGTGCATTTTGGCTGAGTCTTGAGCTTTGAGGATGACATTTTCGTCATCCCTTGTTTTATGTCCTTCAACAGGTTCTGTTTTTTGCTATTAGAGACTCATCATGATCGTGATGATCTTCTTTGGAAATTGAGCATGGTTGTGATGATTCTCGGTTTGAGTTTGAACTTGATCATGGCCCTCGTCACGGCCGTGATCAGACTTCAAACTTCCTGCCCAACTAATCACGGTCATGAAGCAGGCCATGATTCCTGGGCGTCAGTTTTATACTTTTTTTTTTATCGTGTTTTGATTTCTTCTCGCCTTTTCCCGATCATAATATGGTTCTACATTCTTATATGATTATTATTTATCTTGTATGATATCTTATGATTTGTGATTGAAACGTAAACATTCTCCAATATGCTTTATGTACCAAATAATTAATTTTCTAAGTGTTTTTGCATGCTTAGGATAGTTGTTAATTGTTTGAATTATGTTTTAGCTTTCACGAACATTATAATTATGAAACAATTATTTGTTTAATTGTTTAACTTCGCATTAATTGTGCACATGAGCTGTGACACCCTGTCTGTCCGTACGTACAGGTTTGTGCCACGTGTGAGTTTAATTTTCGTATTTGCATTTACTTCCGTAATTAATTGATGCATTATTTGAATTCTATATTTGAATTCTATTTCTTATATGAATTATTTGAATTGTTTGAACTATTTGATAAGTATTTGCCCTAATTAAGTTTATGATATGAATTCTTTGGAATTCTGAATTTGTTAAATATTGATTTTATTTCCTGATCATGCTAATTTCGTGAATTATGTGAGATATATGATTCTTGGTCTTAATTGTATGATTTTAATTCATTTTGGACTTGTTTGAACTTTAGTGGACTTAATTGAACTTCTTCTTAAAGTTTTGGGCTTTTTTGTAAATTGGCCACCCTTGAGTCTTTTAATCATAACTTGAGCTCATGAACTCGAATTCAAGTTCCGTCTTAGCCATTGGACTTGAATCAACGATTCAGATCCAATGGAATAAGCCTTGTAATTTTTCGATGCCGTTTCAACCCCCCGATGATGTAAATTTTAGCCACGCGTACCTAATGCGCCCCTAAAACCTATTGTTGAGCTATTAAACCCTACCCTTGTACTTTGTTTGACCATAAATCACCCTAAATCATCCCTAACCTCTTTTATGCTACTGATACACGTATCATTCAGCCAAGAAAAGGGAAGAAAGAAGCAACAAGAACCATTTCCTCCATTGTTGTCCCTTTGAGCTCATTTCAAGCTTTTTCTTGCTCCAACTTCAAAGGTAAGAGTGGATTCTTTTTCTTCACTTTATTGTGCTTCTTTTAATCCATATGAATCTAGTTTTAAGCTTAAGAATCCATGACTAAGGCATACATGATGAATAGTTAGGGTTTGTTAGAGATTTTGAAGAATATGATCATCCCTTGCTTGATTTAAGTTTTGAGACTTGTATGATTATCCTTATAGTGCATTAATTGCTATTCCTTGGTCTTATTTCATGGTATTTGAATGAGGAATAAGTTGCCATTAATATATCTAAGCATTCATGAAATAAAATGGAGGAAACACTTGCATCTCTTGAACTCATTCTTGCCGGTTTGTAACATGTGATTATGGGGTTGTTTTTGTGTGAATTCCTTGCTTATTTGTGTGGTTTCTTCGCTCCTTTTCATCCACCCTTGTTGCTGCTATTGTTATGTGTTAGAAACAGGGGAAAAATGCTGCTTTTACAGTGAGGAAGATGGCCATTTTCAGCTGACACGCCGGTGTCGTGTCTGCAGCAAATTTTTGTGCATTGCTTCTGACCTTAGACACGGGGGTGTCACCATTTGTTCTTGGGGACAGACACTCCCGTGTCATGAGCTATTTTTGGAAGATTTTTCTACTGACCTCGGACACGGGGGTGTTACCTTTTGTGCTTAAGAGCTGACACTCCCGTGTTCCCAACCCCCCCCCCCCCCCCCCTTTGTCCGCACTAGTGTACTGTTTTGTCCGCCGTTACCTATCCAAACGAGCTCTGTTTAACCTGAAATATTAACCACAAAAACCTCTTTAAGTGTAGAGTATTCTCCAATTGGATTCACCTTAAAATTCGTCCTGGTTTGTGAGATATAACCATTTGAAAATTGTATAACCACTTCACCGAAATTCTGCATTTGTTCAACTTCAAACCTATGCCATTTTCGGACCGCTTTGAATCACGTTGCAAGGCTTATACCATTGAAAAGAAATGTTTGTCTACTTTCATTTCCAACAAAAAAAACTCAATTCCAACTTTTCAAACTCAAGTTATTCCCATTTTTGTACAGCTTGCGCATCTTGATAATCTGTCAGCTTTTGCTCATTTTGCTCGGAGCTCCTTTTAACGCTTCTCTTTCGTTTTCTTATGTTTTCCTGCTGCATTTATGACTTATATGTGTTATTTGCTATATTATGTGTTAAATTGCTTGTATTAAATTTATGGATTGATATGATATGATTTATACGAGTTATGATCTTAAATGGCTTAAGTGGTAAGTTCTTGCATTCCTTTCATCCTTTATGCATTTAATGGATCTCTTTCACCCTAATTTGATTCTTATGTATTATTAACATGTAGTGTGATGTGTTATCGTTTGAATATGAGAATTATGGATGATTATGATATGTCACTGCTAGCTATGAACTTATATGACCTAAGTGCCTTCTCATGACACTTCATGTGCATCCATTTGCATTCGTATGCATCGCCGTGCTTCTAAATGGTTCATATTCAAGTCTAAGTCATAAGTTTATGTTTCTTTGTCTCACAGTTTGGTTTGGGAGGAGTTGGATGCACCATTTAGCTTCTTCTTGGTTGGCAACACTCATCCGGGAGTACCTTTGGTAAAAGGTGAGGTTTAGGTTTGTTTTCTATTTAGTTAATGCGACCTACAACCTTATGTGCTCGTTTTTAAGCCCGCATGCGACTATACTATTATATTTATATAATAGATATGTGCTTATATGATACGTTTATGGCTTTGTCATACGGTTAAAGGTTTCGAATTATAAGTACAAGCATATGGAAGCTTGAAAACATTTTGCAACAAGGCTATGTCTTCGTGCAAGCTATGTTTTTCCCTAACATGATATGATTTAGGATGACACGGAGAGGTACGTTAAAAGCATATATCGAGTTGCGAGGTAAGGTATGCAATAAGGTATGTTAAGTTATGTTAATTTGTAGCGAGTTAAAATTGGTAATTTATATTGGTAATGTTATTGGGCCTCGGAGACGTGGGTAAGGATGCTCGAGACGGTGTCGGGCCGTCGAGTTAAGCCTGTGCACAATCTCTATTTGAAGTTCCTACGCGCGACTCTTGGAGGTTGAGGAGGCGTGGTGCTTTGAACCTTCGGTTGATGCCGGAGAAGGTATGATGTGGGTTCGCTACCCCATGTACATAGAGTTGCACGATGTGGGCCGTACCCCGCGTGCAGACTTCAACGAAGGAGGATGGATACAGGTTATGCTTTATGATTGATTTGGTTTCTCTTAAGTATGATAATTTGATATGGGGGTAAGGTTGGAAACCCGTTGATAAGGGCCGCATTAATTGCAGCCGCACCAAGTATGGTGTTAGGCATCTCTGCAAGAGCAGGTGAATAGTACTTTAGCAGTAAAGCACTGTTCCGGCCTCAGTTGGTCTCCCTCTCCCAGTGACAAGATCCACACCTTTCTGATGGTGTACCTGCACGCACTAAGCCCTTCTCCTCACTATATGAACCCATCGCCAACATTAATAAGGGTAAGCTTTCCTTGACACTCTGAGTCCATATTCTCTTTGCATTATCGACCCAGAGCTTGAGCTGGCTTAAGCGTCGGAGTGCCAAAACGGGTCCAACCCCCACATTTTGAGTTCACGTTTGTTCCTCCTTTTCAGCCTAGGAAAGTATCAGAGTTGTCTCACGCAAATAAATTTCTTAGGTGATTGGGAGTCCAAATCTATCATTTCGTACACAGTCAGATTTTAACACCATCATCTTGGTACCGTCTGTGGGAAGCTCAGAACTAAAAGCCTAATCCCTTTCCACCTTTTGGAAAAACCTTTAGTACATCATCTTACAGTGGTGCAAAGCCATCACGGCCGGCGTGTTTACGGGGAAAACGGTGAAGAGATCTTCCCGGACCTCAACGCTCTAGGAGAAAGCTATCGGCCCCCTGCGGTGGGCATAGTGGCTGCCGAAGCTGGCCCTAACTCACCCAAAAGAGAGGTGCTCTCGGAGACAGACCTGACCGCTTACATGGAACAATGCCAGGCGGAGGCCTTAGTGGCCGCCAGGGAGAACAGAGAGCCTAACATGCCGGCTCCACTACGGGGAAGTCCCCTCGCACTTACCCTGTAAAATGTTGCATATCCTACCGTTCAGGGACCCTCTGTCCAGATGCCATACGCTATCCAACAACCCGCCAATCAGCCTAGCTTCTGAGGATATCCGCCTCTTCTTTACGCCCAAAACCCTTATATGCAGCCTCAGACCATTTACATAGCCCTACCTCCGAGGGTCCAACACCAGGTCTATCCTGGTGCTCATGCGGAGGAGGGTTTTGACGATAATGATAACCTTCCCCTCCGGCGAGAGCCCGCAAGAAGAAGGCAGGTTCTAGAGGAAGAGCGGCCCTTCCAAATTTGCAGAAACATGAGGGAGGACGACCGGAGGGCACGACACATCATCGGCACAGTGATCGAGATAAATAGGGACGCGTCTGTTCCAAGAAACATCCCAATGTTCGACCGCTTGGGGGCTAGGGTCCACCCCGACGCCTAACTGTGGCAAACTGAGGGCACTGGGTCGGCCCCGACGACCTCTGGAATCAGCACCCCAGGAAAGGCCAGCAACAACAACAACAACAGTAGCAGCAGCAATATCTCACCAACGCAGCTCATGGGTCGGAATATTTCGATCCACAGGAGGAGGCGTCTTCCTACGTCCCGCGTGGACGAGTCCGCAAGCCCAGCTACCCGCGAACCAAGAAGCCACCCTCCCCAGTGTCAGGGAAGGGTATATCACATTGAAAGGGAGGCGAAATCCTCCTTTTGCTACGCGATTATTGACGCAAAGGTGGTGGATAAAGCCCCCACCAATCTGCCTATTTATCATGGGAACACCGATCCCGTAAAACATTGTTCGAAATTTAAGGCTCAAGTTAGCCTCTACGACCACAACAACCACATCTGGGCCAAAATATTCGAAACCATGCTCGAGGGTCCAGCTCAAGACTGGTTCGAAAGATTGGCCCCACACAGCATCAGAAATTATGCTCACCTAGCCGAGAAGTTTAAGGCCCATTTCTCCTCCATAGCGGGAGTCAAGCTCCCATCAACCTACCCTTATAATATCCTCTAGGAATAGGGGAGACCTTGAGAAGCTTTTTCGCCCATCTCAACAAGGCATTTGTCAAAGTGGAACACCCTGGGATCGACGTGCTGACCCAGACACTCCACAAGGCCATCCGACACAGGGACTGCGCTGATGAGCTCATCCTTCAGTCCCCACAGAACATGAAGGAGGTCATGGCCATCGCCAGTCGTTTCATGCGTTTGGAGGAAGTCAGGTCAACCATCCAAGCGCAAGCATACCGAAACGAGAGGTGGACATACTAGCAGGCCATCAATCGACACCCCAGATCTGACCCACCTAGGTCGAAACCTCCTATGCTCTCTAGCCTGGAGCAAGCTCAAGAAGCCCAAGCAGCTAAAAGAAACCAAGAAGGCCAAAGAATCGGGCAAGCGATGTGCCTACCACATGCAGTTTGGGCACTGGACTTCTGAGTTCCTGTAGCACCTTATACGCGAAGATGCTACTTCCCCCGCACTATAGTCCAGTCCACATACGAAATAGAAATCCATACATAAACTAAACATATAGCGAATGGGTGACAATAAAAAAACCATCCTAACTAGGCGGGACTAATTTCGAAACCATATAATCTATACAATATAAATCAGCGGAAGCATAAACATTTCCATTAAACAAGACTATGTACAACAAAAGTTCATACTATCCAATACGTGCACCTATAACCATAGATGTACAATAATTCCCAAAATAGTGTAAAATAAGTCATAAGTATTCATATGCATCAATAACATGAAGGTGTAGTGTGCTAGACCCAAATTAAAGACTCCAACAGACTCTAATTCCAGCCTAGCACGCACCTGCAACAACCTGAAAGGTGGAGGCGTCAGTCTATGGAAGACTGAGTGAGGGGTATAATAAATATAAGCACAAGTACATGCAAGTTATAACCTCGGGTGAAGTTTTGCAAAATACAATATAAGTTCAATAATAACATAAACATCACCCGAAATTACAACTATCAATTTTAGCAATTAATTCAATTTCAGTCAATCAGTGGCCCAACGAGTAAGGGAAAGTCTCCAACCTTTACTCCGACAGTGTACAATAATTAGGTTATCCGTTTATTAGATGATCATGCAAGTATTACAGTGCAATCAGTCAATAGCAATTTCAGCAACCCTTTTCCCTCCGGGTGATGGTGGGTTTGTAAGGCCCAGCCATCTAGTCATGGTGAGCGTAGGGTATATGAATCCCTATGCCCAGAACTCCATCCTCTACTAATCTCCTAGTGGATTCAGGGGTCATCCCAAAATGGTGAGGGTAGTGTAAGAGTTACCCAACAACCCTTGCTTTCCCGGTTGGCTCAATACACTACCCTCGGGCCCACAGTGCAGTACAGTATACTCGCCAAAATACGATCGATTCAGTACAGTATAAATGGTTCATTTGAAATCATTTGAGACTTTATGAAAGGTTATAGATATATATACATTTTGGCCGAAATCTCACATAAGGTTGTAAGGGTTCTATATAACTAGAAATTAAACCAAAACCTCACCTGTAACGACAAAAGCGAACAAGGATATGGCCTACGGAGCCTGCTCCTCGTCACCAGGAAGCTGGTCTGTGCAAGAAAGATAAGTGTACGTGAGACATTGTACCGCCCCGGTTTTTCATTTTACTAATATATTGTACTTGTTCATAAATTGCGCAATTAAACTATTTAATTATGTGATTAATTGTTTATAAGTATTTTAAATATTTAATTTTATTATAAATCATTATTATTATTATTCTATTCCATTTCAATTATAATATTTTATATCGATAATTTGATATTTCAAATTGTTAATTAAATTGTTAATTATGTACTATATTAATTAATCATACTCTAATCATCTTAATTCATTTATTCATCCGTTGACCTAAATTATATGTTAATTAAGTGTTATGCTAATTAATCATGCTTTAACCATATTAATTAATTAATTATTATAATAATACGGTGGCCTAGAATTTATTTAATTTTAAAATTTTAAATATTAGATATAAGTTATAATGTGTGAAATATGATGAATATGTGCATGATTATATACTTGTGCAACGTTCTTATGAGAAATGATATCGAAATGCCGTGAAATTGTAGTATGTCGTATATATGTGTGTTATGAACATGCCTATATGCTCGTTTTATGTTTTCGAATTCATTTGATATGTTAACGAATTTAATTTGAATCGTGGAACCAAATCGGGGGCTAACGAGCACTTAGCGTACCCTTGGTTCCGAATTTTATATCTTGAGCTCGAGAACTCGGATTCGAGTTTCGTCAACTCCGCTGAACTCGTAACAAAAATTCGAGTTCAGTAAACTTAGCCTTATATTTTTCCTAAGTCATTTGAAGCTCCGAAATTCAACCGAAAAACGAAACGGAGACTAAACTGACCTTGCTGTACAAAAATAGCCATATCTTATCCAAACTTTAACCAAATTAACCATGGTTTGATTCTATTGAACCCTAACTCAACCCCCTAACCGGATATAGCATGCCCTAACCAAACCAATCCTCACACAATCCCCAAAACTCAGCCAAAGTCACTGGAATTTTAGGCAGTCCCGTAACCCTTCATTCCTTAGAGATTTTGGAGCTCAAATCTCATCCAAACTTCATCCAATCAACAAGGTAAGCTTAGGGTTGTAATATATGTTCATTTCTGATCATCTTTATCCTTTCTTTTCCAAATTTGAGCATGGATTCGTGGATTTCTGGACTGCATCCGAAAATAGAGAGTTTTGGGCATATTGTTGATCTCATTCGATTTTTAATGGTTTTGATTGATTCCAAGCTTGAGAATGATTATTTTGACATCCTAATATCATTTATGATCATTGATTTCTTGGTGGTTGAAGTATTAATGAGTTATCATTTATGGCACTTTGAGAAAATTCACATAAATGTCACGTATGCTTCCTTTTCTTGATTGAGCTTGTTTGGAACTGATATATATGTTGAAATGGTGTTTCTTGGCTGAGTATTTATTGTTCTAAACTGTTATGAGTAGATAGAGATGAAGTGAATCGTTCTTGCCCTCTTTCCCTTAAGCCTTGCTCTGTTTTTGGCTTGAGTTTCAGCTGTCAAAGCTGCTGCGTTCCTTCTCTCTTTTACTGTCCATTTTCGTGGCTTCGTGGTGTGTGTTTTAGCTGAGTTTCTTGCAGCTTTTCATGCTTAGTTTCGCTGCCTTCTTGCCTGCATTTCTTGCGTGAAGTTGCTGCCTTTCCTGCTAATTTTTATGTCAAAAACAAGGGAGGCTGCTGGTGCTAGACACAGGGGTGGCGTTCTTGCCTTTCCAGCGCGGAACGGGGGTGCGCTTTGGCCTGAGGTTGCTGTACCGAGACACGGGGGTGTCTCGGTTTGGGCTTGGGAGGTGACACGGGGGGTGTCACCCTGTTTTTCCCGATTTCTTGCCTGCGTTTTCTGGACTGCTGTATATGTATATATATGTACTAAGTGTGCTTGTGTATGCATGGCTGATGGCTGTGTAATTATATATATATATGCTTGTGTGTGTGTGCATGGCTTGTGTGTGAACTTACATGCATGCGTATATAATATATAGTATATATTTGTGTGTGTGCGTGCATGCATGGGTAATATATTTATATATGTAGTATATATGTAATTTATGCATGCATGTGGAGTACGTATATATATATGTATATTATATATATACATATGTTTATTATATATTATTATATGTTTATTATATTATATATATTTATTTTATATATTTTAAATATTATTTGATTTAATTCAATTCTTGAAATTAATTGATTTCTATTTCGCGTATTTAAATTACCGACTATTGATTGAACGTTTTATTTCTTTTATTCCTAATTGTGAACATGAATATTACTTGCTATGATAATTAAATGAATTCTTGGATTAATTGATATGCATTATGAATGTTATGAATTTATGAATTTATGAATTTATGAAATTGAATGAAATATATGAACGAATGATTTGATTATATGTTTTAAATTTCTTAATAGTGCACATGAACGTTTTCATGACATCGTATCATCTTTTACGCGTTCATATCATATTCATTGTATGCCGTGCGTCTTATATGGTTCAATTGGAGTCTCGAGTCTCACGATGACGTCATGTTGTCTATTGTACAGTTCATCTCCAGGGTGGAGAATCTTGATCAACTAAGCACTCGGTACTCGTATCCTTGTATCGTCTTGTTTCAGGTGAGGGTGTTTTGTTTTAGCTATGTAACAAACCCTACAACCCTTATGTGAAAAGCTTTGGCCAAAACATTATAATTATATATATGTTACTTTTAAAGTAAAGTCATCGAGTAAATATTGATCGAGTAAACCCTTTTCAAATGAATTATGAAATATGTTATGTTTATTATGAAATGAAATGTTTTGGCGAGATTATGCATGTATTTATGTTCACGGGCCCAGGGACTTAGTGCAAGTGGCTATCCGGGGAGGCAAGGGCCGACGGTGATCCCTTGTACTAGTCCCAACTTATGTACGGTGATACCGGCCCTCGCTAGGAGGTTTAGCGGGGAATGGGAGCTGAGTGCCCTTGGGGGAGTCATGAAACCCCATTGGCCTATGTATGAGGTGATCGGGTCTTGCTAACCTATCCACCACCCAGAGGAAGAAGGTTGGAACTTATTTATGATTATGGCTATGATTATGTTATGATTGATAGGCACCGTGCGGGAAGGCCGGGACACGGATTGCCCAAACGAATATGTTTTATGATATGATATATGATCCGCGTGTATTATGATATATTGCATGACCACCTATTTAAGATATCAATGATAATTGTCGTACACGGTCGGAGTTTGGTTGGAGATGATGCACGCTCACTCGCCGAGCCTTTATGTTATGTCTGAATTATGAACTTAATGAATTTAATATGAATAGTCGTAAAGTCTGAGCATTGCTTAGTCATTCTTTTGCCCTTTTTGGGAACTAACTTTAAATAAAACCTTGCTCGGGATTTATGACTTGCATGTGCATGTTTTATATATATATATTCTGCTCCTGCTCACTCAGTCTTCTAGAGACTGACCCTCTCCCTCCCCAACCTTTTAGTGCGCAGGTTTGGCTTTGGAGTTTCGAGCTAGGCGGATTTGTTTGGAGTCTTTGAGTGGGTTAAGTTAAGTTAGGAGAGTCTCCACTCGCATATGTATTTAAATTATGTACGATGCAATCCTAATATTATGAACTTGAATCTTATGTAATTGTTATTAAATTGCCTTGTTGGGCTTGCTATGAATTAAAAGAGGCCTGAGGAGCCCAAGTCTGCCTGCGGTTTGAGTGTTTAATTTCTGCAGGCCCGTGGCCAATGCATGTGTTTGAATTTAGTCCCCTGTTGCGTTATGTCTTGTTGATTAGTTATACTTGTAGGGTCTAAGTTCCGCCTAGCTTAGGAAGGTCATTTTGTTCGTCTCCCGTTCACTATGGTTTGATACGGGTGCGGATTTACTATTTCGTTACTCGTGTTGAGCCATAGCGCGGGGGATGTGGTGCCTCACGTGCGGGGTGCTACAGACATGACTCAAATGAACCAATTAGGACGAATGGCGTAATCATGAAGCAATATATCATGCATTGGCAATTATGGTATGCCATGGTCATTTTCATGCATAAAATGAGCATATAATAACATGTATCGATCATTTAGGGGCTTGGAAACGGAATTGGTTAGGTTTATGCAGAAAATCATCAAAATCCCCTGGAGCATGGGAACGGTCGTTCCGGGTTTGAACATGAAATGGGAAGGGCCGTTCCCGGCTCCCCGAATTGATCCCGCGCGTCTGTAAGAATTTGGCAATTTTTGGGGGTTGGGAACGGCCGTTCCCGCCATAGGCCAAAATTGGGAAGGGTCGTTCTCAGTCTCGCGCCAGGTCATTCAAAAGTGTGGGAACGGTCATTCCTAGAAATGAATTGGGACGGGAAGGACCGTTCCCGTTATGCAGAAGCAACAGAAAATAGAGCAGAACAGGGAAAATGCTCGAACCACAAACCACAATCAACAAATAACATAATTTCAACTTCTAAATGCAATAAAACATGAAATAAACACTTATATCAATCATTGATCATCAAGAATCTTCAATTCCAAACCCATATGTGAGTTCATCAACCAAGTCCATAAACTTCATGATTTATGCATGAAATTCATGTTCAAGGCTCCTAATCATACTTCCATCAACTAAAGCACAAATTATCCTATCCAAACCATAACCCTAGCTTTCATGCTTAATTCAAGAATTCACACAATTAGCTCATATATACCTTGAATGAAAGGAAGAAGAAAAGAGATGAAGTGAGATGATTGATGGAGCTCCAAAATATAAAATTTTCCAGAAAATAACTTGGAGATGATGAAATCCCTTCTCCTTCTTGAAGCTTTGATCGAGAGGTGATGGAAATGGGGAGCAAATGTATGTTTGTATGTATGGAGATGAATTACGTGATTTCATCTAAGTAAAGAGATGAATGGCCACTAATTGTTTCTAAATCATCCAAGTTTAATAAGTTATGCAATCAAGGATGAAACTTTGAGAAATGATCAATTTAATCCAATGGAATGGTCATGCAATTAAGTCCTCAAATTTAAGAAAGTGATCAATTAAGGACACATAAGCACTTAAGTCACGTTCGGTAATTAATTCACATCGCAAACGAATTCAATTTATGCAATAATCCCCAAATTGATATGAATTTCATATAAACACTTAAAGTAGAATTTTATAAAATTATCATGAAAGACATAAATTAATACTTGAAAGAATTGAAATAATTCCTAACTCTCGAAAACTCACACGTGGCGTGCTTACCTGAAAGTCGGAAAAACTGGGGCGTTACAGTGCCTCTCCTTGCGCAAAGAGGTTGAGAGGCTGATCCAAGGGGGCCACTGATGGAGTTTGTCAAGAAGTTAGATGAACGAGCCGGCCAAGCGTTCGGTCCAAGAGACTCCCCACCTCCTAGGAGGGGGCGCAAGCCGCCCCTCGAGAAGCCTAAAGAAGGGAACCCCCATAACCTTCCAACCAATGAGATATTCATGATAGTAGGGGGCCCAGCAGGAGGAGATTCAAAGAGCGGTCACACCGACAAGTGGGTCGAGAACTCTATGGTAATGTTTTAAAAATCGGACCGTTAAGCGAACCGAAAAATCAACTGGGTCAAGGGTCACTGGTTCAACCGTTGGATCAACCGTGGTCGAACCGGTGACGTCATAATTATGTCATAAATAATATTAAATATTAAATATTTATAAATAATAAATAATAAAACATATTTTAAAATTTACTTTTATATTTTCTCAATTTATATATAAATATAATATGCAAATATAAGAATATTATAAACAATGAATTAAAAACTAAAGATTATGAACTAAAATAAAATACAAATTCATAATTCATGATTCATAACATGAACATTTAAAGTTCAAAAGTCCTAGACAAGAAAATAATTATCCCAAATTAAATAAAAATACATAATACATTAGTTTTGAAAAAGTGGTTGCATAAAACATATAGAAATAGTGGAGAAAAATATAGAAAATTAGAGAAATTAGGGTTTAATTTTATCAATTTATTATTTTTTAAAAAATCGAACGGTTCACTTGACCCGGGAACGGTTTTACGGTCCGAACGGTCCAACCGCGGTTCGAAACGGTTTTCACAAAACAGAGCGGTTTTTGAGTGCGAACGGTTTTGGGGTGATGACCGGTTCGTCCTTCCGAACGGTCGACGGTCAGGGTGGTCCGACCGTCCGGTCCGGTTCAGTTTTTAAAACATTGCTCTATGGGCCTAGAGAGGTAATGCATGTCGAGCCAGATAAGGAGTGGCTGGAGCAAGAGGTTTTCTTTAGTGATAGTGATTTTGTACCAGTGATGCTACGGGATAGCGGAATGCTGAGTTGTCCGCTGGTAGTTACATTAGATATTGCAAACCACACTGTACACAAAACCCTTATCGATAGTGGAAGCTCAACCAACATTATCTTTTACTCGACCTTGTGCAAAATGAATATTCATGATATGCTTGACTATGAGCCAATCAAAACACCTTTGACAGGTTTCGGCGGATCGGAGGTCTATTCCAAGGGACGAGTCAAGCTCGTCACCTCCATGGGAAAGCTGCCAAAAAGAGCCACTCAAACCATTGAATATTTGGTGGTCGAGGGCCCCTCTACTTACAACATCATTGTGGGACGCCCTGCCTTGATAAGCTTACGGACGGTAATTTCCACGTATCACCAAACTATAAAGTTGCCAACTCCTCATGGGATCGGTGAAGTCCGCTATAAAATTCCAGAATCTTGGGAATGCTACTCCATCTCCATGGAAAAGGTAAAACTTCCCAACAAGACTATAGTCCCTTTGCTAAACGTCGATGACTTCCTGGATACCAAGTTGGCCGACCCAGACGACCTGATAGCGGAAATGTGTTCTAAGCAAATGACTTCCACCATCGCCAGAAAGAAGAGAAAATTGGATGATGGAAAGATCGTGGCCGCGGGTGCCATTGTTCCTATTCAGCTGGTGCCCGACGATGAAGAAAAAACAACCAACATCGGAGCTAATTTGAAAGGTAAACAACAATGTATGCTCATTCAATTCTTGTGTAAAAAAGCAGATGTGTTCGCTTGGAAGACCTCAGACCTAGTGGGGGTCGACCCGAAGGTCATTGAACATCACTTAAACGTCGACCCAAGTTTTCGACCCATCAAGCAGAGGTTAAGAATGCAGAGTGACGAGCGCAATAAAATAATCAAGCAGGAAGCCCACAAGCTCCTAGACGCGTGGTACATCACACCAGCCCAGTATGTCGATTGGCTCTGGAACATTGTTTTGGTCGCCAAGACAGGAGGGAAATGGCGAATGTGTAACCACTTCATGGATTTAAACAAAGCATGCCCCAAAGATCCTTATCCTCTTCCGCGAATTGACCAATTGGTTGACTCAACTGCAGGCAGTGAGCTCTTAAACATGATAGATGCCTTCCAAGGCTACTACCAGATATTCATGGCTGAAAATGATAAGAAGAAGACTGTGTTCATAGTAGTCAAGGGCATATACTGTTTCGAGGTCATGCCATTCGGATTGAAGAATGCCGGTGCCACCTATCAGAGGCTGGTGAACAAAGTTTTTGACGATGAAATTGGAAAGATAATGGAGGTGTATGTTCACGACATGATCGTCAAGAGCGAGAAGGCAGAGATACACCTGGAGGATCTGGGTTGGACCTTCGACCTACTGCGTAAGTACAGGATGAAGCTGAATCCCAATAAATGCTCATTCGACGTGGATTCCTCGCCTATATTGTCAGCCAAAGGGGGGATCGAAGCCAACCCCGAGAAGATCCTAGTGCTCAAAAGCATCAACAGGCCCCACACGATCAGAGATGTCCAGCGTCTAGTGGGTCGAATCATCTCTTTGAATAGGTTTATCTCTCGCTCTTCTGATAAAAATCTTCCATTCTTTAAAATTCTTCGCAATATCAAGAAATTCAAATGGACTGAGGAATGTGATGAGGCCTTTGAAAGGATCAAAGAATATCTTGCCTCCCCTTCCTTGTTAGCTAAACCAATTGCAAGAGAAACCATATACGTGTATCTGGCCATCACTGAGGAAGCAGTCAGCTTAGTGCTGGTCGCCCTGCGCGAAAGGAAGCACATGTCGGTGTACTATGTAAGCAAAATACTGCATGGTGCAAAGACACGCTACTTAGAAATTGAGAAGTTCGCTCTGGCGTTAGTGCATACTTCCCGAAAGTTGAGGCCCTATTTCCAGTCCCATTTAATTGTGGTCCTCATGGATCAAGGTTTGCGCTAAGTCCTAGAGAAACCGGACGCTGCGGGAAGGATAGTAAAGTGGACGATAGAGTTAAGCCAGTTTGACATCAGTTACCAGCCAAGGGCTACGTACCAAGCCCAAATCCTTGCAGCCTTCCTCATCGAGAAAGACGACCCAAACAAGCAGACCCAGCGCTCGGTGCTGTGGACCATGTCAGTCGACGGCTTCTCAACCTCCCAAGAAGGGGGTATGGGGATATCCTTGATAAGTACAGAGTGTCAAGAGCTTGATTTCGCCATCTCCTTGGACTTCCCAGCTACCAACAATGAAGCAGAGTACGAGGTGCTTATTGCAGGCCTTAAAATCGCCAAAGACCATGGGATTGAGAGACTCTCAGTGATCACGGACTCACAACTGGTTTCGAGTCAGGTGGAAGGCTCTTATGAAGCCCGGGAAGATTCAATGATCAAGTACCTTACCAAAGTCAAATCTTTAGCGTCTGGGTTCAAAGAGTTTAAGCTACAATAGGTGCCCTGGGAGGAGAACGCACGAGCGGATGCCCTGTCCAAATTTTCAAACGGGATGAGAGGCTCCAAGGACCATCGCATCACTTACCTTTCAAGCAAGGGCCGAGTAATTGGTGCAGAAGTAGAAACGATATGCTCAATCGACCCAACTAAACCTTGCTAGCTCGATGAGATCATACTGTACCTCAAGGATGAGATTCTGCTGGCCGATAGGAATGCAGCAAGGCACCTCAGGTACAAGGCAACAAGTTATTGTCTTAACTCGGAAGGTAGGTTGTACAAGAGAGCATATATGGGGCCAACAAAGAGGTGCCTCTGTCCATCTCAAGCCCAGGATGTCCCGAAAGAGATCCATAGCGGACAGTGCAGGAACCATGCAGGCGGTCGATCTTTAGCAAAGAAGGTCTCCAGAAGTGGGTTCTATTGGCCCACTCTTAATGAAGATGCTAATTAATACGCCCGCAGATGCGTAAATTGTCAAAAGCACGCCAACATTCCGCACCAGCACCCCGTAGAGATTGTCCTAGTCAATATTTGCTGGCCTTTCGACCAGAGGGGGATTGATATAGTGGGTCCACTCCCGCTCGCCACTGGTCAAGGGCAATACTTGATAGTCACGGTGGAATACTTCTCCAAGTGGGTCGAAGCCCAACCAGCCGCGAAAATCACAGACAAGGTCATCCAGAATTTCCTTTGGCGGAATATCATCTGCAGGTTTGGAGTTCCCAGGGTCCTAATCTGTGATAACGGGACGCAATTCCAAAGCACCAGCACCAGATCATACTGTTCAGACATAGGCATCAGCCAACGTTTCGCGTCAGTAGGCCATCCACAAGCAAATGGCCAGGTCGCAGTCATCAAGCGCATCATCATTCAGAACCTCCAGACAGGCTCGAGGCTAAGAAAGGAGCTTGGGTCGAGGAACTTGATGGGGTCCTTTGGGCCTATCGTACCACCCCAAGAACAGCAACGGGGTTAACCCCCTTTTCGTTGGTTTATGGGTCGGAAGCCATAATCCCAGCAGAGTTACTCCATTAAACAGCTAGAGTAACCAATTACCAACTTGCTAGGAATGCTGAAGACCAAGCACATGAGCTCAACACAATTGAAGAAGTCCGATAAAAGGGTTTTCAATGCATGCAACAATATCGAGCCACCATGGCTCAGAGCTACAATAAAGGCGTTAAACCCCACGCTTTCCAGATAGGCGACTTAGTCCTCAAGAAGGTCGAAGTGACCAAGCACGTGGGCAAGCTACAACCCAACTGGGAAGACCCTTATCGCATTGCAGGGATAGGCCGAAACAAGGCCTACCACCTCGAAGACATGGACGGGAATGCCATTCCCAGATCTTGGAATGCCTATAACCTTATGAAGTTTTACAGTTAAGTCGCTTTTGATTGTGAGTACTTTCTCTACTCGACTCGCTCATATCGATAAAATTTGTCTTCATCCAATCTGAATGTCTTTTACTTATCATAAATGTTGAAAGTTCTGGAGTTACTTCTTGAATCTGCATTCTGTTGGGAATAGTGCCCTAGAAAGCTGTTATGCTTTGGACTTTCCCTTTATCACAGACAATCTTTGAATAATATACGAATGATTATAATCACAGGCGAACACTTCTTATGTGCCAATACGTGTTTTGAGTGTTTCCATTACGTGTGCATGTCTAGAACTCCCCTAATTCGATGAGGCTGTTAAGAACTTTGTCATTATGGGAATGACACATGAAACAAGTTCTTAACTCCATAGGCGAGGATTAGAAACTTCTCCAAGTCAATGAGGCCGACAGACAGTGGGAGTGTCGACTTTGCCTCTGTTGAGACTTGTTTGTGTAGTTATGTCCTTAAGAAGGATCACCCGGTTTCATGGGGCGATAAGTGCATAGGTTGATACGTTCATAATACATAAGGGTGATAGTTGCAAGAACTTCATCACTGGGAGTGCCCCACGTGAGATGATTCCTAAATGGGAAAGGACGTTACTAGAACTTCTAGATCAGGAAATATCTTACATGTCAATGACGTGAGAAATTAATCCTTAGACTTGAGATTCCACATTGTCTCATTTGAGCTAACTCTATAATCTTTGATATAGGCTCAAACGGGTGTCGCCATATAGACACCTGAACCACGGCCCATGTGGGGATTACACAAGTGGCATATGAGAATTGTTGGAATCAATAAAGGACCTACACTTGTTGTAGGCAAGATGATCTCTTATTACACAAGTCATTCATGATTCCATCCTAAAATCCTTGCGCAAGGTGGTTAGATCAAGACATCAAGAAAATGGGGTTTTCTTGGATTGAGATCAAATGGAATATAAAGTGAACTTTGTTTTAAGATTAAGGTTAGTAGGGCTCTCGATATTCCCATGCCCTAGATCTTAATCGAGAGATAGGATGGTAGGAGGATCGTATCCCACATGATGTCATTGACTGAAAGGTTCTTTCGAATATACATTCACATTTTTGGTAGGGGTCACACACCTGTTGCTAGACTATGGTCGTGTGATCTGTGAGGTAATTAATTAATCAGTGTATTAATTAATTAGGCTCACTGCTAACTGAAATTGAACCTAGAGGGTCACACACAAATATCGGGTTCAAAGGGTATTACGGAAAGATCAAATAGTTGATCGAAACGAGACCATAGTGTAAAGTACACGTGTGGATCGAGAGCATTGTTTGGACACGTGGCTCCAATTATCGAATTGGATCATGTGTTAATTAATTGGAGAATTAATTATTAAGTCCAAATATAATTAATTGAAGAATTAATTATAAAGCCAAGATATAATTAATTGGAGAATTAATTATAAATCCCTAAGTATAATTAATTGGGAATTAATTATATAGCCAAACAAAATTAATTGGAGAATTAATTTTAGCCCGTTAGAATTAATTGGTGAATTAATTCTAAAGTCCTTGAATGAATTAATTGGAGAATTAGTTCTAAGTATTTAATTATTTACTTGTTCTAATTTGATTAGAATAAATAAATGAATAAATATATTCTATTCTATTATTCTAAAGTATTAATTCTAATATGATTAGAATAAATATTAGGATAAGATATTTAATTATTGCTAGAATAATTAAATATTCTTAATTAGTTAGGAGCACTTTTTCTAGAAGAATAGATATCTTATATTAGATAAGATGTTATTTACTTGGAGAGAAAGAAAAAATAGGAGACAAGTCAAAGTAGGAATCCGATTCCTACATGACTTAGTGGGGTTCGAACCCTACCTATAAATAGGGCAAGGGGTTCGAATTTTTAGGGCTTACACGTGATTTGGAGAATACGTCCAACCTTCATGGAATTTTGGGGATAATTCTCTTGCTCTCTCTTATCTCGTTTCTGTTTCTTTAATACGCATGTTATAGTACTAGCATACTCACTAACATGAGTTGAATCTAGGTTGGTGTGGATTAATACTCTAGAGGATTTCTACTTTGGAATCTCGAAGAAAGAATCAAGAAACGGGGACTTTCATGCCGCATGAAGAACGTTTGAGGGAGGCTCAATACGTTACAAGAAAGCTTCAATTCGTGTAAGTTTCTTGAGTCCCAACATTACGATAGGAACATTGCAAGTTTTTAGATCTACCTTTTGGAAAAATTTTAAACTTCCGCTACGCTTACTCTGTTATTTTCCAACACATTTGATATACTATCAATGCTTTGAAGGGGGGTACCATCCCCCTAGTCGATATTGATCCAGTATTAGCTCGAGCCAAAGCTTGTGCAAGTTTTACTAGCAAGAGAAAATTATAAGTCTACTTGGTGGATGGGTTCATAACCCACCTCGAGCCAGACCTTATGATAATTTCATTAAAAATTGCCCACTGTATTATGACTCCATAATCAATAGGCAATAAAAGTATAGCAAACAAACAAGTAAAGCGAATTCAAACTCAAAGAAACGCATGCAACTAGAATGAAAGATTGTTCCATTACATGGACGGGGTCAAGCCCCAATAAATTATAAGCGGAAAAGAGAGAATACAGGAAGCTAGTGTAAAGCAGTTACAAGCAATTTAAGAAGCTTGGGCAGCGGGATTCTCAGTCTCAACAGGAAGGTCTCCCTCAGTCGGATGTGCAGCGATGGGCTCAGTCGCTGGAGTCGGATCTTTCTGGGTCGTACCGACGGTGGTAGCGCCACTAGAGGCGAATCTTTCAGGAGAGGCAGAAGCTGGGGGGGAGAGCGGCTAACGGAGGAACGGCTAGAGCAGGGGCATCAGTAGTGCCATCCTGAATATGGGAAGTTTTCGACCCACTACTTGAAGGTTTCAAGGCAAGCAACAGATCCTCTTTCAGTCTCTCGAGGTCGACCCACGTGGGGAGCTCAAGTTCCGATTCAGGGCGTTTGAAGTATTTCACCTCCGCCCACTCCACCGTCCAACCATAGGGCTTCTTGCTCCAGTTAGGCTCTTCCTCATCCTCCTCCTCCTCATCCCCTCCTTCTTCCTCAGTGGGACCATCCCACCTTTTAATGAAATACTCCGGAAATGTCTTGGGGGCTATGGGGAGGGATACATTCAACTTCTTCTTATCTTCAAGTAGCTCACGGGGGAGAGGATGGTGGAGATTGACTTGAGACAAGCACTTCATGAAGCCTAGCTGGATGTCTGGTGCACCCAAAGTGCCAGAAACTATGTCGAATACATCTGACTGCAAGAATTCAAGAACAATGTTGTTCTTGATCTGCGGCATCAGCTTATCCAACGTCCAGAAAGCCGTCTCAGCCCCATTTTTCGGTCCTTCAACATATCCTTTGCGCTATCCATCCTGCTCTCCCTTTTTATATGCTTTGTCCTTTTCTTGCTCTGATATCTCGAGCAAACTTTGGGTCGTGGCCAACCTGGTCTCCAACCTCCTTCTCAGCACGGAGGCTGGCCACTTCCGCCTCAAGGGTGGATTTTTCCTGGGTCACTCCCTCAACTTGTTGGGTCATCTTATCCAAGTTCCCCATGTAGAGGGTCTTCATATCCTCCATCTCCTTCTTGAGTTTGGCCGATTCATCTTTCCAGCTCTTAGCGCCCAACACCTTGGCCCTTTCTGATAGCAGCCTGCGGCGAGCTTGTTGCACCAACTCTAGGTGCGCCTGTGAATGATACTCCCGCACGATCAACTGAAAAGAAAAAAAGGTTTAAACACACTCAGGAAGTAGTAATCAAGAGAGGGGAAAAGTCGCCTAGAGCAGATCCATACCGAGCACAGGAGGGCGACTTTGTTGTATGATTGGGCTGCATCATCCTCCTTAGCCAACTCCTGGTGGTCAGCGCCAGTTTGCAGGGCATGATAGATTGCCCCCAGGGTGTCTTGGTCGATATCCCCCGTTGCGATTCTTCGTTCCGACCCATCCTCCTTGAGGTCCGAAATGTTGAAAGGATATCTGGGGCCATGGAAGCTTGGGATGTTAGCAATCTGCTCGTAGTCCCCACGCAACATCTTGAATCCTGGGGAGCTACCGACCTGGAAGGTGGGGGGCTTCCATCCCCGGGGTCGTTTCACCAACAAGGGGGTGGTCTTTGCGGTTTTCGGAGGGACCTCACCCCCGGTCCCCTCCGTGGCCTTCCTTTTAGTGGTTCTAGTCCCCTTTGGGCCATCCGTCGGGAACGACCCAGAGGCAGTTTCTGAGTCCGAATCCACCGACCCGACAATTGTGGCTATTTTCCCCTTTCCGATAGAGGGCTTGGTGCTTTCTCTTTTTGTTGGAGGAGGAGCTGGATTCGCTTCAGCTGGGACCCAGGTAGCTCTCTGAGTGTCTGCAGGTCCCCCCTGGGTCGGTTGGTGTGGGATAATCCATTTCATGCCTGCCGCTTTCTCAACCGCGACGATCTTGGCTTTGGTCTGCTCGTCTGTAAAGCCCTCTTTTTGGGCTAACTCCTCGGCTGTGAGGACAGGACCCTCGTGTTTATCTTGTTGAACTCTCTTAGCTTGTTCATGATGGGTGATGGGCCCAAAACAATAGCGGTATGGGACCACATTTTAAAATTTTTCTTATAATATAAGTATTAAAATATTTCTAAAATATTTTAATACAAAGCGGAAGACTAGCCGGATCTCCTCAAGTATATACATGCAATTGATAATAAATTTTAAATCACTTAGATAAATATCTAACATGCAATTAACACTTAAGAGCATATAATTTATCATGCTTAAAATAATATAACTGTAAAATATTATCGTACTCCAAATATGGCTATCTAACGACATTTTTTCAGCTCCTTTCCTTTTCGTGAAACCGACAGAGCTTCCCCACAATATCCCCGGTTTGACCCTCGGAGTGTGAGCTCCGCAAGCATTTCCCTAAATGCTTGAGAAAATATTTTTCTTGAAAAACTCATTTTTCTAAACTAGAAAATTCCCTAATTTTTCTAATAATTAAGTGGTTTATATATTAATTATATAAACACTTAATTATATTAAATCCTTAATTAAAAGGATAATAAAAAAAACGAGAGAGAGAGGGACTCTCTCATGCCCAAAAATAGGTTGAAAAATGGAATGAGAAAATTTGCAAAGGGATCAACCTATTTATAGCCAAATATTAAGGGGAAAAATGGTCATTTTACATACTCCGCGTATAAACCGCGCCCCGGAGGACCAATCAGATTATGCCACGTTGTGGCACTCTCCGTCGCGGACACAACGCCACCAACCACGCACTGTCACGCGCCGCCACAAGCTGGTCAAGTGGTTGCTGCGTGTGTATACACACAGCCTTACCAGATCGCGATACATGTCCGGGTCTGGTCCTACCAGGTCCGGACCCGGTTCGACCCTATCCACATATGGTCCGACCCTATTCGTTTGACCCCCGCTTTGATTGACCCGTTGACTAGCCCAACCCAAATCAAATCTGGGCCATTCATGCGCGCTGACATAGCGAGATCTCAGTCGCACACGCGGGCGACGTGTCAGCGCCAACCGGGCCCTGACATACTGATATGACGTGACACGTCAGGTGCCGCGTCAGCACCTGCTACGTCAACAATTATTTTTTTTTATTTTTTTTTTTGAAATAAAAAAAATAAAATTTTTCATTTTCTCCAAAATGAAATTTCGGGCATTTCCAACTCTTTGAAATTTTGATTTATTTTCTTAAAATAAATCCCTTGGCTATTTTCAAACATTTTGAAAATTCATTTCTTTCTCTCCTTTTAATATTTTCTCTTCGAGTTTTCAATTGGGGCCTGCAGGGGGGACCTGCAGGACTAGTTAATTTTAGCTCCAAACGGGTTAATATATTATCATCTCATGATAGTAATTAATTACCGTTTAACAATATTTAATTCCACTAAATAAATATTGTTGCACTCTAAAATTAATTAAATTATTCACGAATATCTCGATCTAAAATAATTTCGCATTTCACTCCTCCGTGTAGATATTCATGAAAAATAAATTGTAACTACTATCATTTATTTTTCATCTCTAATCTGAAATTATTTGATTCGCCTTAAATTCAAATTCTCTGGATGTGAAACACATTCAACATACAACTTCGGTGACGTATCGCGCGAAGTGCTTTGGCCAAAGTCTTAATTCGAACTTTTACAAATCTATTTCAGGGATATATTTTTACCTTCCAGCAAGGCCACATATTCCTCGATCAATATAACTCTTTAGCACATTTCATGCAGTCATCGAACGTACAAAGTATTTTGGCCACCCGTTACCGAGACCTCACTTCGAGTATATTACGATGACTAACACTACATGCCTAAAGCCGAAATATTGTTTGGATTAAGAATACAATGCTTCCTGAGATTTTATTCATTTTAGATAGCAGTATAAAATGAATAATCTCAGTGGTCCAGTTTGATGTTTCCAATCCTATTGAAAATCATCAACGTGTTATAATTGGAATCATCATTCCCTATGACGAAAGACTAATCATCTTATATAACCACGTTATAGTCTTGATAAGAACATATTCTTATCTTACCGACTAGAACTTTAATGACACGTGATTTCGGTATTCAAAGTCTTTTCCTATGAAACACATTTCATATAAGAATACCACCACACGCCATTAATTATCAATATGTGAAATACTCACAACTTGCTGTAAATTCAGTTTAATTAATTCAACAAATTGAATTTTCAGGGCACTATTCCCAACAATTCAGCCTCACTCTTCTTAAAAAGACGGTTGGCAGCTTTTCCTCTACGGCAACCATCATCGATTCCGTAAAGTAGGCAAAAGAAGAGATGTTAGAGCTGCAAACACAAAAGAAGAGGGGGGAAACATGCTTGGCCTAAGTGAGTTGACGACGTAGTTACCAATGCTGAAGTCCATATACCTCACCGTCCCCGCGACCAACCAAACATTCACCAGAAGATGGGAACTCGTAAACACGCCCGTATCCAATGGGTGTATGCCCTTTAGGGCAGCCAACAAAGTGTTGGGCCAGAGCATCGAATCCCGATCCAAGTGGACTTGTGCAACATCATTCCATGTCGTATGCTCCAAGCCCTTCCAACCGTCAGTAAACAGTATTAATACATATTTTTGTTTTCAGTCTTTTCCGTACGAGCTTTTAGTGGTATCGAAGATTTTGTTGTCGGATCGCGATTGGAGTTTCACAAACCCTCTCCTGTTTGGGGAAGCCGCTGCATCGACCGAAGCAATGAATAGCTCGGCGAAATGCTCCACGCATTCCACCTGAACCAGCAATTTCATTAGCAATCTGAATGTTGTCACCATGGCCTGACCGTTAGGAGTAGCTGGATCGGACTGATTTGCAGGTGATTGTATAGTGCAATCTGAAAAAGAGAGAGAGGGAGCCAGAACCCATACTCTATGGCTTGCAGTGAAATTGCGATGCATCCCTCAGGAGGGGCTCCCATGTGCTCATCTTCCTTCGGGACTATGACGTCGCAGTCCATATCCAGATCCTTCCACCCAGTCAACCTCTTCTCGGCCAACCTCCTCCCCGACTCGGTCACTTGGGGCCGGAACTGATGATAGTATTTGGTGTATTTCTGGGCTCCTGTTTTCTTCTTCTTCTTCTTCCCCACCTGAGTTTCAGACGTAGAGGCGGTACCGCGTTGGTCCCGCGACTCGTCCCTCAGGGACATCTTTTCTATCTCGGTGGCTATATCCTCCGCCTCAATGTCAACCTCCACTGAGTGACTACCCTCGGCCACATCCTTTAAAATTGGCCCGGTACCTCTTCAGCTACCTCTGGGATGTACATCTCCGCTTTGGGATCTTCCCACCTCGCCTTCCCAGGATGATTTATCCCAATAACATCCATTGACACTTTCGAATCAGACTTCTCATATCTTGGCCCATACCCTTGCTGGCACGAAGCTTTAGGTTGGCTCCCAGAGGGTGTGTCGGCAGACTTCTTAGGTGAAAAGGGGAAAAACCGTCTAAGTCCCCATTTTATAGCTAAATTCAATTAAGTCAGAGTTAATGCCTAACACGCGTTAATTAACCAATCGGTGTTCAGAAAAACGTAGCCCAATACCCCAACTGCGGTTGCGAGTAACCGCCTCTTTGGAACCGTGTCTAGCGCCCCAAAATTCAAAAAGCGTAACCATTGTGTTGACACAGCAAAAACCTAGCGTTTTTTGCCCAGTGGAGTCCATAGTTCACGCGCACGTGAAGCCATCCACCCCCGCGAGGTCGATGCCCGCACAGCCAGCGCCTGGCTCGACAATTTACAGCTCGACCTGACCAGGTGTGGGTGGCTCAATTTGCCTAGCCCCCTCTCTTTCCCAAGCAGTCAAGTGCCCTTCTCAAGGTCAACCGCAACTCAGATGTGCCACTCGACCTAGGGGAGGGGGAGGGGGAATATGATAAGGAGAAGATCGGGAGCTATGACTAGGCGCCACATATCCTTACCACATTGGGAAAGTAGGGATGGGTCAGCACTTGCGACCGACCTAGTCATCTCTCTCTCTCAACGAGCTAGCACTTGGAAACCTAGGAGGAAAGGCAACTGTACTCGCCGCGTTGGATGAGACTCGACCCAGGGAGGTCCCCGACCAAGACCCTGCGAGCCAGACGAGAGGCCGACTCACATGCTACAGTAAAAGTGCATTAAATGTTAGTACCACCCACTGCTGACCGCATTAATTGCAGCTGCACCAAGTACGATTTCAGGCATCTCTGTAAGAGCAGGTAAACAGTGCTTTAGCCGTAAAGCACTGTTTCGACCTCAGTTGGTCTCTCTCTCCCAGAGACAAGATCCACACCTTTCTGATGGTGTACCTACACGCACTACGCCTTTCTCCTCACTATATAAACCCATCTCCAATATTAATAAGGGTAAGCTTTTCTTAACACTCTGAGTCCATATTTTCTTCGCATTATCGACCCAGAGCTTGAGCTGACTTGAGCTTCGGAGTGCCAAAACGGGTCCAACCCCCCCCCCCCCCCCCCCCCCACATTCCCCTGTTTTGGCCTTTGAGTTCATGTTTGTTCCTCCTTTTCAGCCTAGGAAAGTATCAGAGTTGCCTCACGTAAATAAATTTCTTGGGTGATTGGGAGTCCAAATCTACCATTCCGTACATAGCCAGATTTTGACACCATCACCCGTACTCACCGGGTATAAGAATACATTCTGTTATGTTGATTATGAAACGGGATAGGTTCTTTCCTTTATATTATGATATGATTTGATTTCGTTAAGTATAAGTTTACTTTGAAAGTAGTTTTGGTATACAAAACCCTACTCCCGGTTCATAGTCTTTTTTTTGTATATGTGTTTTGCTCTATATGTATAGGTGTGTGGGGGTGCGTTATCCCCCCTTACTCAGTTGGTGGACTGACCCTCTCCTTTCAACTTTTAGTTTGCAGGTGTTGGTTCAAGCTAGGCGGAGGAGTGAGTCGGTTGGGTTTCTCTAGACGTCTAGATCTAGTTGCATTACTTTTTACATACTCTTATATTTTGTATAAGATTTGAATTTGTTGATTGAATTACAAACCGTTGTATGTATTTTGTTATGTATTTATATTCGGGAACAAGCTTCTAGGGATAGTTGAACCCGTGAATTGTTAACTTATGTTTTGGATTCTTATATGTACTTCCGCCCTATTTGTTACTTTCTGCGTGCTCTTGTTAAGTTTAGCTCCGCCTGGCTTAGTGTGTGCGTAGGTCCCCGTTTGCTTAGTCTTGGGCTCATGTATGGACGTCCATTTCATATGTGGGTTTGGGTCTAAGTTCGGGGGATGTGGTGGCTCGTCGCTTCGGGCGCTACATGAACATCTCCATAACATTTCATCTTTATAATTACATATCATATCATTTCATAAGTATGTCATTCGTCCTTATTTGGTTCATATAGTGTCAAGTCTCACTTGAACTGTATTTTCTTGCACAAAGCATCTCCCCGGTTGTCGAGGAGCAAGGCCCAAGCTACTATCTTTTTCTTTTATCGTGTCAAGGTAAGGTTTTCTTCTAACTACTTAGCACTCGTATAATATAACCTAATGTAATTGTTTTCGGTCAAAACGTATTATATAATTATAGTCTTCTAAAAGTAAACCTTTTCCGAACATCTCCATAACATTTCATCTTTATAATTACATATCATATCATTTCATAAGCATGTCATTCGTCCTTATTTGGTTCATATAGTGTCAAATCTCACTTGAACTTGTCTTTTCTTGCACAGAGCATCTCCCCGGTTGTCGAAGAGCACGACCCAAGCTGCTATCTTTTTCTTTTATCGTGTCAAGGTAAGATTTTCTTCTAACTACTTAACACCCGTATAATATAACCCAATGTAATTGTTTTCGGTCAAAACGTATTATATAATTATAGTCTTCTAAAAGTAAACCTTTTCCAAAACAATCTATTTTCTTAAAATGGAAAATGCTTTCATGATTGAACCATTTTGGCGAGAACTTACACTGTACTCATTGGGCCCTGGGAAAACTTGGGATTGGAAACCAGTACAGCATCGAAGCATCCGACAAGCCTTTTCACGCTTTCCCTATTGAGGTATTCCACGCGACCCAGGAGCCAGAAAGGCGGAATATTTTTGAGTCGGCTGTTTCTAACCATTGAAGAAGCGAGTAGGAGTCATGATCCCCCGTCTCGATATGTATTATTAGGTAGTTCGGGCCTTACAAACCCGATCATTGCCCCGTGGGAAAAATGATGGAATGAATTAATATTGTTGAATGATTGTATTGTTAACTTGCATGATCACTTAAACAAATTGGTTAATCACTCACACTATTGGAGTAAGGTTGGAGAACTTGCCCACTCGCCGGGCCACTGATTGCCTAAATTGACTTAATGTTATAAATGGACATTTGTAACCCCGAGTAATGCTTAACTCATTTCATTGCCCGATTGGGAACTAATCTTAAAACTTTAATCGGAGTTATGA
The DNA here is from genome assembly GCA_037501455.1 of Lantana camara. Classification (NCBI taxonomy): domain Eukaryota; kingdom Viridiplantae; phylum Streptophyta; class Magnoliopsida; order Lamiales; family Verbenaceae; genus Lantana; species Lantana camara. Next base: position 90,036,900 of record CM074857.1, on the reverse strand, counting down.
ATTGCATGATAATTGTGTTATATATATTATGCCCCTCACTCAGTCTCTTGTAGATTGACCCTTTCCTTTTTTTCTTCAATTTTGCAGGCTGTGCTGCGCGGGAAAATAGAGTCTAGTGGGTTTTTATTTTGAGTCTAGCATAGTCTTTTACACTCATGATTGATACATACTTATAACATACATTATTATTTACTATTTTGGGCCCGTGGTGTTGTTTATCTTTAGTTTAACTAGATAGCTGTTTGTAGGCCGTGTCGGCCTTTACTTGTGATGTTTTGGTTTATGTTGGAGCTCGTGTGCTCTTTATATTGTTATGCTCACCACCTTGCTTCCGCGAATTTATTTTGCATGTTGTTTATTTCGTTAAAGGTTAGTTCCGCCTATCTAGAGATTTTCTTTTTCCTTGTCACTTGTTCGCTATGAGTTTGGTTTATGCAATTATCCCATTTCATATGTGGACTGGACCATGGCGCAAGGGATGTGGTGGCCTGACGTCCCAAGCGCGACAACGGACAACTAAAATTTTAAGTCGTCTTAAAGTGAGAAATGTGTGCAAATTTGCCAAATCTCAATTGTTTACCAATACACTTAGAAGTCGTTTACTTCAATAGAGAGTAATACAGTAGGTTTTGGTTAGTAAAATAGAAAAATTGGGTTAATTACTCAAAAGACAAAAAATGACTTGTTTACATTAGTTGTTTGTGATAGGTAAATTAACAATGACATTTCACTACTAGAACACTATCAAATAGCAACGAAAATTTTTCGTTGCTATTTAGCAAAGAAAATAGCAACAAACAACAAATTCATGGCAAAATACTGTAGCAACGGAATTTTCGTTGCTAAATTTGTTGCTATATATGGAAAAAAAATAGCGACGAATTTTTTGTTGTTAAAATTAAATAATACAAAAAATAAACAAATATGTTATAGCAACGGAATTTCCGTTGCTATTTCAATTAAAAATAAATATTTAAAAAATATATTCGTCGCTATAAATAATCGATTAAAAAATTTAATAAAATATTTACATTTTAGCAACGGAAAATTCGTTGCTATTGAAATAAAAAACTAATAAAAAACATACATAAAAAAAATATTAGCTACAGAAAATCCGTTGCTATAAGTACATAATTTAAAAAATTAATAAAATATTTATAATTTAGCAACGGATTTTCCGTTGCTATGTGGAATAAAAAAGTAATAAAAAAAATAAATAATAAAAAATATTAGCAACGGAAAATTCGTTGCTATAAGTATATAATTTAAAAAATTAATAAAATATTTATAATTTAGCAACGGATTTTCCGTTGCTATGTGGAATAAAAAAGTAATAAAAATAAATAAATAATAAAAAATATTAGCAACGATAAATCCATTGCTATAAGTATAAAATCTAAAAAATTAATAAAATATTTATAATTTAGCAACGGATTTTTCATTGCTATAAATAGTTAAATAAAAATTAATAGAATATTTATAATTTAACAACGAAAAATCCGTTGCTATAAATAGTTGATTAAAAAATTAATAGAATATTTACAATTTAACAACGAAAATTACGTTGCTATTTAGATTGTAATATTTTTATATTGACAACAAAATTGATTAAAATATCTTGATTTATATAGTTTAATATACATATAAATATAATTATACATACACACATCCATATATGTATGAATGTTAAATCATTATTACTAAATAGCTGCTATGGGCTTTATATAATACATGAATATGATCATATGTGTATGGATTAATATTATTATATAGAATTAATATTGCATAATATAACCTTTCATATATAAAACTCTTTCATATTTTTATTGTATAGCATATTTGTATTAATTATAAGGTATAATATACATTATAAATCATTAAAAGATGTTATATCTGTATAGTGATATGTTATTATATATCTTACGCATGTACATTACAATTAAAACATAAAAGTGTATAAAAGCTAACAATACTTAATACAATTTCTCTGTATATATGATTATATTTAATAGTAATAATCATACATTTAAATATTTATATTTAAACTAATACTGAAATTAATAGAAACTAATACTTATAAATCAAATTATTTAGTTATGTAAACTTTCATCCAAATATATCATAATGTTATTAGATTTTGTGGAATATGTAAAAAAGCCTATCATATTTTTATTTGATACAAAATATATCTAACAATGTTTAATACAATTATCTACGGATATATATGATGGGGCCAAAATACGCTCGGCCTACGTTTTGACACGTGACGCCACCCGCAACGGACACGTGGCCTCTTTACCCCAAGTAGGCCCCCTCCAAGCGTATAGTCCGCCCTCGATAGCCAAAGACCCATGTGTGATACGTGTCGTCATAATCACGTAGCACGTGACCGTCAACGCCGCTCACCAACGAGCGGTTTATGCTACTAAACAAGACCCAAGTTCATTAAGAAAGTCATTTTCAAGCGCCATTCCCCTCGGATGAGCTTCCATATGCAAGCAGACTGAGGGGCCAAGTTTCCCTCGTTACACTACTTTGGCACTGATCTCCACGCAGATCCACAAGCCCATCAGGCTCATGGTTGACACGAGCGTGCCCCTGACCCTCGTTACCAACCCCCAAAGCGGCTCTCTGACACCCAGTACAGTACGCTCCCGCGCACCTGCCACTGTTGCCTGCACCATCTTTCCGCCAGTTTTTGCAGAAGATTCCTCCTAAGTTTCTCCTCATTACGCCACGTGTTAAGGCAACATTAGGGCAGGACCACAAGGGGTAAATTACCAAAGGGTCCATGACCCCCAACTATAAATAAGAGACTTCATTTCTTCCACTGTAAATAATCTCCATTACTGCAACTTGGCAATTACTTAACTTTATCTTCTCAGATCGTCATCTGACTTGAGCGTCGGAGAGCCAAACTGGGTATCACCCCCAGTTCCCCCAGCTTGGCCATCTGACCTCTCTTTCTTTGGTGTTTGTCCTAGCAGGTTGAACCCTCACCTTTTTCAACAATTGTCATTTGGTTTCCTCACATCAAACAAATTCTAAAGTGATCGGACTCTGTTTCTTATATTCAGACCCATTATTTTTGGCGCCGTCTGTGGGAAACCACTTCCAATCCTTTCTTCCTTTTCGCTAGTTGAAGAACAGACACCATCTTCATCATGGTTACCACTAGATCCGGACTTGCGGGAGGTGGCGATGACCACCATCCTGATGGGAACGTCAGTGTCCCCAACTCCGCTGCCGCTGGCGGAGCACCACCCGTTGGAGGACCACCTCCCCCCGAGGAGCCAATAGTTCCCTCAACAGGACTCACTCCTGAGCAGCCTTCCGCCGCCACAGCTGGAGTTCCTGAGCTTCCCACTTTCCCTAATCTTCTCCAGAACCAATGGCCCAAGGCCCAGGTCAACCCAGAAGGGCACCCCTATATGATGCCACCCCCAGGATACACACTCACTCCTACCGTCATGATGCCCGCTATTCAGCCGTACCACGCAAGGCAGATCCAGCTGCCGGTAGTGGTTCTGAAGGAGATTGAAGGGGTGGAGTTACCCCCCATGACCCCTCAACAGCTACATGCTATTTACACACAGTGTGAGGTCCAGGCGGCCTAGAGTATGTGGAAAAACTTTATTTCCATGTATTTTCCCTCTGTGCCGGCCGCTCAGATTGCCCCTCTTTTGGGGGGATTGCAGGCGCATCCGCTCATGGCGGCATAAGCTGTCTTGAAGGCCCAACCACCGCCTCCGCCTGCGAAGGAGAAGGAAGTCCCCACGCAAGGAGGGAAAGAACGTCCTCAAGCTGACAAGGGCAAAGTGCCCATAAAAAAAATCAATATCGACGAGGAAGCCCACTCCCAAGTTTCAAAACGTGGGCCACAAGCCTCCCAGCGAGGGAGCCAGGCAAGAAAAGAAGATCCCAATCTCCTCGCGGCTGTACAAGACCAGCTGCAGGGGTTGCAGGAGATGGTGGGACAGCTCTCTCGAGCGCGGTCTCAAGTCCCCCATGCTGGGGACGAACGAGCCAATGCCAGAGACGCTCATCGCCACGCCCGCCAGCAGCAAGTCCCTCGTCACCAGGAACAAGATGAAAATTATGAGAGTTATGATTACTATCCGCTCGCGAGGGGCTCACCCCTCGTGGAAGAAGTTCTAATGGCCCAAGCCGGAATGGGCAAGGTCCCCACTTCCATCAACCGCTACGATGGAATCACTGATCCAGCGGAGCACCTGGATCATTTCCTGCACCTGATGCATTTGTATGAGCACTCTAGCCACTACTGGGCTAAAGTTTTTGTTACCTCCCTCGTGGGGATGGCCCAAGAGTGGTATAAGCTATTGGTGTGGTGGGCCCGATACAGAGTGATGGTATAGCGTAATATTTCAAAAAATTTCGCCATAACCTCGTTATCAAAATATTTCTAAAAATATTTTAATAAGTAGCGGAACAAATGGGGCAGCATAACTCTAATATATACAGGCATTGATAACATAATTTTAAATCACATAGCATATAATCACAATATGCAAATAATAATTTTGGCAGCATAACGGTATTGCCGTACTGCAAAATATGGCTATCAACGACACTTTTCCAGCACCTTGATTTTCTTGTGAAACCGGCAGAGGTTTCCCGCAATATCCCCGATTAGGAAATTGGAGTGTGGGCTCTGGCAGTATTTCGCTAAATACTCGAGAAAATATTTTCTTAGAAAAACCCTTTTTTCTAAAACTAGAAAATCCCTATTTTCTAATAATTAAGTGGATTATATATTAATTATATAACCACCTAATTAAGTAATTAATTAATCCTTAATTAAGGATTAACTAATACAAAAGAAGAGAGAAGCCGAAATGGCTATTGAACTGCTCAAGAAAAGTTGCTAAAAAATTATGTTAAGAATGAATTCAGCACAACCTACTTATAGGCCAATTTTAAGGACCCGTTTGCAATTTTCTCATTTTTAGCGTGGGCGCCAAGTTCCTCCGGCCAATCAAATTGCACAGGAGTGTAGTACACGCTAAGACGAGCAAGGCGGAGCTGAGCACGCGCCCAACGGAGGTCACACGCGCCCGCACGTGCCGCCCATGTGGCGGTTGTGTGCTTGGCGCGTGTGAGGGGCACGGTGCCACCAGCACCTGCCACGTGTCCGGTCCGACCGCGGTTCGACCCTCAGACCGGTTCACCAACGAACTGGTCGGTTCAAGTGGGTTTGGACCAGTGACACGTGTTGGAATCCCATTTGTCCACGTATCCGGGTCCGTCAAACCATGAACCGACCCTGCCCGTTGACCCATCCCGATGACCCGCTTCCTCGACCCGTTGATTAATCTAGTCAACATAATCTGGGTCGCTGATCCGCGGGACGTGGCTCAATCCTAGCCGTCCATGTGGCATCTGACTTGGCGCCCTGTCAGCGCCACTTGGCCACTGACTCGCTGACATGGCATGACATGTCATCTGACACGACATCACTGCCACGTCAGCAAAAAGCATTTTTTTTTTGAAAAACTTTATTTTCTCAAAATAAAATTCTGGACATTTCCAACTCTTTGGAATTTAATTTATTTTCTCAAAATAAATTTCTTGGCTAATTTCAAACTCTTTGAAATTTTATTTCTCTCTCTCCTTTTAATATTTTCTCTTTGATCTTTGTTGGGGCTTGCGGGGGGACCTGCTGGACTGATTAATTTTAGCTCCAAACGGGTCAATCTATTATCATCCCATGACAATAATTGATTGTCGTTTAACAATATTTAATTCCACTAAATAAATATTGTTGAACTCTAAAATTAATTAAATTATTCACGAATTTCTCGATCTAGAATAATTTTGCATTTTACTCCTCTGTACAGATATCCATAAAAAATAAATCAATACTACTATCATTTATTTTTCACTTCCAATCTGAAATTTCTTCGCCTCATGTTCAAATTCCCTGTATGTGAAACACATTCAACATACAACTTCGGTGATGAACACACAAAGTACTTTGGCCAAAGTTTTAATTTGAACTCTTTGCAATCTATTTCAGGGATATCTTTTAACCTTCCAGTAAGGCTACAGATTCCTCGATGAATATTTATCTTTAGCACATTTCTTGCAATCACCAAACGTACAAAGTATTTTGGCCACCCGTTATCGAGACCTCACTTTTGAGTACATCACAGTGATTAACGCTACATGTCTAAAGTAGAAACACTGCCAGGATTAAGAGTCTAATGCCTCCGAGATTTTGTTCATTTTAGATAGCAGTATAAAATGAACAACCTCAGTGGTCCAGTTCGATGTTTCCAATCTCATTGAAAATCATCAATGTGTTATAATCAGAAACTCCATTTTCCTATGACGAAAGACTAATCATCTTATATAACACATTATAGTCTCGATAAGAACATCTTCTTATCATACCGACTAGAACTTTAATGACACGTGATTTTTCTGGTGTTTAAAGTCTTTTCCTATGAAACACATTTCATATAAAATTACCATCACACTTCATTAATTATTAAATTTGTAAAATACTCATAACTTGCCATAATTTCAGTTTTATTAATCCAAAATATTTACAATATAATTAGATTTTCAGGGCATTTATCCCAACATAAGCGATTGCCACCCCGCTCGTACGCTGAACTCACCAACGCTTTTCTTAATCATTTCAATTCCTTGAAGGCGTCTGTTACCGCTCCTACATCTTTATATAACTTGTTCCAAGGCGAGCACGAATCCCTTCGATCTTTTTTTGGTCGATTTAAAAAGAAGGTGCTCTTGGTGGAAAGGCACTCGATGGATTGATCCACGTGCTCTTCAAGGCTTGCAATCACAAACAGTATGTGAGCAAGAAGTTTGCGGATTCCATTGTCAAGAAGTGGCCTGTGTCTCTCATGGCGATGAGAGAGATTGTCGAGCCGTATTTTACGCTCGAAGACATGTATGGGTCAAACGCTCCTCGGCATTCTGGGCCCCATAAGAACGAGCGAGGACGAGAGGAGAGTCACAAAGAGCGTCGCAAATCACCACCGCCTCCCCGCAGATTCGAGCGTATTCCCCTCAATAGGCCCAATTCAGAAGTTTACGCTCTTTCGGATAAAAAGCTCTTCAAAAAGCCCCAGAAAATGAAAGGAGAAGGAGCCCGTCGTGCTCAAGGAGTCCACGGGAGCGGGGCCCTCCAGAGAGCAGCCACCGCGGCAAGCAAAAGGTGCTGGAGCAGGAGAATGCCCCCTTCGCGGTCATCAACATGATCGTGGGAGGTTTATCTGGGGGAGATTCTAATGCCTCCCGCCGCAGATATATCAGAAGCTATGACCAATGCCCCTCGGCGTCCAGATAAGTCTATGCTATCAAAGAAACGAGCGCCATCAATTCAGGAGAAAATGATGTAATAGGTTTCTCTGGTAAGGACTTGGAACACATTGTAACACCTCATGGGGTCGGTGAAACCTCTGACTGTCCCATGGTGGTTAGCCTAGACGTCCATAATCATGTTGTGAAGAGGGTGTTGGTTGATAGTGGAAGCTCTGTTAACTTTTTGCCTTACTCAACTTTCCAAAAAATGAATGTCACAAACACTCCCCTCGAGCCCCTCAAAACAGCCCTCATTGGCTTTGGAGGCTCTGAGGTCGTCTCACGCGGATAAATCCGCTTGGCCACCTCCTTCGGTCGAGCCCCACAGCGGAAGACTCTCATGGTTACCTACGCGGTGGTCGAAATTGAGATCCCTTATAACATCATAATTGGGCGTCCTGCCCTCGTGGATTTTAAGGCGATCATTTCGACCTACCATCAGAAGATCAAGTTCCCTACCTTAGAAGGGGTTGGCGAAGTCCTATGCAATGTCCGAGAGGTGTGGGAATGCTATATGTTGTCCCTCAAGAAGCCCAAAGCAGAAAAAGTGTTCGAGATAGTGTCCACCAGAAAGTCTGTAGATTTTCCCAATTTGGACGAAGACGACCCTGTGCGCAAGAGGGCCAAAATGAGCAAAAAGAAAAACAAGAGGAAAGATCCCAGCACTGGAAGCAACCCCGAGGGCATCCCACTGGGGGAGGGTCGGGGAATCCTCCTCTGAGGAAGATGTGAACGAGCGTGAGGAAGAAACGGCCAGCGACCGTTTGACAGGGAAGAAAAGGGTGCTCGAGCTCCCTCGCCCAGAGGGGCGGATCGAGCCCACGGATAAATTTCTCACCATTGAGTTGGAACCTGGGAACAAGGATAAAACCACTCAAATTGGGTCCCATCTTTCAGGGCCCTCGCAGATCATGATGATCGACTTTCTTAGGAAAAATATTGACGTCTTTGCTTGGAAGGCATCCGATCTGACCACAATCGACCCGAGCGTCATAGTCCACAGGCTCAACGTGGACCCCACCTTCAAACCCATCAAATGGAAGAAGCGAGATGTACACGGTTTTCGAAAGAAGGTTATTGAGGAGGAAGTTAAAAAGCTCCTCGAGACTCAATATGTATCCAGAATGGCTTTGCAATGTGGTTCTTGTACCCAAGAGCGCTAACAAATGGCGCATGTGTAACGACTTCACTGATCTCAACAAAGCCTGCCCCAAGGATCCCTACCCTTTACCCCGGATTGATCAGCTGGTGGATTCAACCGCGGGGTGTGAGCTAATGAGCATGATGGATGCTTTCCAAGGGTATTACCAAATCTTCATGGCTCACGAGGATCGCCCTAAAACCTCTTTTATGGTGCATATGGGAGTTTACTTCTTTAAGGTCATGCCCTTTGGACTAAAGAATGCAGGAGCCACCTACCAGCGCCTCGTAAACAAGATGTTTGAGAAGGAGATTGGGGGGTCAATGGAGGTGTAGGTGGATGATATGATCGTAAAGAGTGAGCGTCAATCCTCACATTTAGAGGACCTTAAGCACGTTTGGCATCCTCCGCCAGTATGGAATGAGGTTGAACCCCTCGAAATGCACGTTCGGAGTGCGATGGGGGAAATTTCTGGGCTACATGGTAAGCCAGCGTGGGATTGAAGCTAAGATCAAGGCCATCTTGGATATTCCTTCCCCTCGTAACCTCAGGGAAGTGCAAGTGTTAGTAGGAAATATAATCTCTTTGAACAGATTCATCTCCTGCTCGGCAGATAGAAATCTCCCATTCTTCAAAATCCTACATAACGCTCAGAATTTCTCTTGGACTGAGGAATGCGAACAAGCGTTACAGGACATGAAGGCCTACCTCTCGAGCGCTCCACTCCTAACAAATCCCGTGATAGGTAAACGCTTGTTCGTATATCTATCCATTTCGGCTGAAGCCATGAGTGCGGTCTTAGTGGCCGTACACGAGCGTAAACATTTACCTGTCTATTACTTGAGTAAAACATTACAGGGCGCTGAAAAGAAATATCTGGAAATTGGAAAGTTTGCATTCGGCCTCATCAACGCGTCACGAAGACTGAGACCCTATTTTCAAGTGCATTCTATCACGTTTCTCACGGACCGACCACTGAGACAAGTCCTGTCCAAGCCTGACGTTTCTGGGAGGTTGATAAAGTGGGCCATTGAGTTAAGTCAATTTGACTTAAATTTTGAGCCCAGAACGGCTATACAGGCACAAGCAGTCGTAGACTTATTGGTTGAGCATTCCGGGTTGAAGCCTACTATTCCAGAAGATAATGGTCTATGGGTCCTGCACACAGATGGTTTCTCAACCTCTCAAGGGGGAGGAGTAGGGGTGACCCTTAGGGCCCCCAACGGAGTTGAGATAGACTTTCCAATCAGGCTGGACTTCCAAGTCACAAACAATGAGGTAGAGTATGAAGCCCTTGTCCAGGGGTTGAAAATTGCTTTACAAAATGGAGCATCCAGGGTAACGGACTATGTCGATTCATAGCTGATTGCAAGTCAAATTGAAGAAACCTATGAGGCTCAAGAAACCACCATGGTACAGTACCTGGAGAAAGCTAAGGAAGTCATCAGAAACTTCAAAGAGTTCCACCTCCTACAGGTCCCATGAGCGGAAAATGCGCGGGCAGACGCACTTTCCAAATTTGCGTTCGCCCTCGGAGGGTCCTGTGAACGTTCCATTGCATTCCTCAGGACGGAGGAACCCTTGATAAGAGAGAAAGCGCCTATCAGAGTGGTGGCTGTGATTGATCCCACTGAGCCATGTTGGCTCGATGACATCATCTGGTTCCTTAAGGATGGTACATGCCCCACTGGCAAGGTGGAAGCCCGAAAAATCAGAAACAAAGCCCCTCGTTTCTCCCTGGACAACGAGGGTAGACTCTTCAAGAAGTCCTTTCAGGGCCCACCAATGACATGTTTGAGGCCCTCGCAAGCCAAGGAGACCCTCGAGCACGTACACGAAGGAAGTTGTGGAAATCACTGTGGAGGGTGCATCCTTGCTAAAAAGATACTGAGGAGTGGATTCTATTGGCCAACAGTCCTCCAAGATTCCATCGCATTTTCCAGGAAATGTCCAAAGTGCCAATTTCACTCTAATGTTCCCCAATTGCCAGCGGCTCAAATGATCCCCATAGACGTCTCGTGGCCCTTTGATCAGTGGGGTATTGATATTTTTGGCCCCCCTGCCTATGGCGGTCGGACAGAAAAAGTTCGTCATCCTAGTCGTTGATTACTTCACCAAGAGGGTTGAGGCCAAGGCCGTCGCGAAAATCACCTTTAGGGTGGTAAAGGACTTCATTTGGAAAAACATTATCTGCAGGTATGGCAATCCGAGGGTGATTATTTCGGATAATGGATCCCAATTCATAGCAGTTGATACCCGGGAATGGTGCTCAGAGTTAGGCATTGAGCAACGCTTTACTTCCGTGGGCCACCCTCAGGCCAACAGTCAAGCGGAGGTCACCAACAGGATTATTTTACAACATCTAAAAACCATGCTGGAAAGCAAAAAAAACGAGTGAGCCGAGGAGTTACAAGGGGCTTTATGGGCTTATCGCACCACCCCACAAGCGGCCATTGGTGAAACCCCTTACTCACTTATCTATGGTTCAGAAGCAATGATACCAGCAGAAATTGTGCATGGATCCGTTCGAGTGGCATATTTTGAGCCCGGGGCCAACAAAGATAACAGAGCATTGGAATTAGATCTTTTTGAAGAGAAAAGAGACAAGGCCTGGGCACGTATTCATGAATACAAAGCATCCGTCGCTCGGCGGTATAACAAGCGGGTTAGAGAAAGAACTTTTCAGTTAGAAGACTTAGTTTTAAAGAAGGTTGAAGTCTCAAAGCATGTGGGCAAGTTGGAACCCAATTGGGAAGGCCCACAAAATTATACAAATCAGAGCTAACAACACATACACGCTCGAGACACTCCAGGGCGAGCGTCTCCCGCATCCATGGAATGCCTGCAATCTTCGAAGGTTTTATGTTTAAATCTTAGAAACTTTGTAAAAACCCACTTCTGGGCTATATGTATCATCCATTTACAAGTGTCATTTATCGAGATGATTATAACTTCAGAGAAAAATCTTTATGTTTATGACAAGTGCTTCGCTCTGGAAGCCTTGGCACGAGCCATGCAGGTCCCAAATGCAGGAATTCCTTTCTTACCAGAAACGAGGTTTCTCCTATCGAGCTCTAACTCCGCAATCACGGTCCGCCCTCATCGGAGCGCTCGCTAAGCGTAAATATCCTCGAGGTGAAAAATGAGTCCGATCGAGCCTCGCTCGAGTCCAGATTCACCAGGCGAGCGCGCGCTCACCGACGCTCAAAGCTACCCCCCCACTCTTGAATGAACCCCTAGTACACAAACACCTGGGGAGAACTTTTGAAGAAATTTCCACAAGTCTAGACCCTCGCGTCCGCAATGACTTGTAGAGGTTCTGAATGGCCTAGGGCTCCCTCGAAGAGGGACCCTCACAGCAGAGATCCCTAGTATTCGAGCACTTGGATGGAAAACTTTTAGACAAGTTTTCACAAATCTAGACACTTGCGTCTGCAATGACTTGTTAAAATTCCTAAGTGACCAAGAATTCTCTTGAATTCATCCCTTGAGTCCTACCCTCGTGAAAAATAAAGATCAAGCGTATTTTCACAAGTTGTAACCAGGGCACCATCAAAGTGGGCCTTCGCGTACCCAAATGCTTGTCGAAAAACCTCAAATTGACTAGGGACCCTCGCTACCCCTCACGTCTTACATTTGAAAACAAACTTTTTAACAAGTTTTCTTACGAGTCTCAACCAGGGTGCTCTCGAAAAGAGACCCTCGCATTGACAAAAGACTTAACAAAAATTTGCAAATTTCACGCATCACATTTACTTAGCTTTTTTACTCAATTCTTACAAATAAGAATGTGATAAAATACGCGCACAAGTAAAGTACATGAGACATAACATGGCAGCAAAAGGAAAATAATGATTCATTAATAGCAAAGAGCAGGCGCTCAACATTACAAAACAAGAGAACTCTGGCCCAGGGAATTCATTCAAAAACAGAAAGAATTACAAGTAAGGAGATAAGATTGTGAGTCTTGAAGAAGGAAGCAGCCTAAGCACCTTGAGTGGCGCCATCCTCCAGGTCAACCACTTCGTTTTGGGCTTGGGGAGTTGGTTCTGAGGCTTGTGGAGTCAGAGCATTGGGAGTTGGGGCGCTTAGGGGCACAGTGGCCTCAGCCGTCGGAGCGGGAGTATTCTCACTGGCTGGGGCAGGAGTGTCTTCAACAATTGGCGCTTGGGGCACATTTTCCTAAGGTCCCTCGGGGACGATTGCAGTATCGTTAGTCCCCTCGTTGGTTGGCTCGTTGTGAGGCCCCTCCACAGATTGGCGAGATGCCAAAAACTCATCATGAAGGATCTCTACAAGATAACCATATTCTAGCTCAGCAAGGTTAGCCTCGGGATCCTCATCCCTGTTATCAGGTTCAACACAATGCTCGTCAAATCTAAGCCCATATCAGCACGCCCTCGTGAGGAAGCATTGGCCAGGCCCAAGTGGATCATTTGCTTTATGGCCAAATTAAAGGCGTTTTGAGCCTCGTCATAGCAGTGGAGCGAATCGGCAAACCCAAAGGCTTTGGAATGGTAGAATTTGATGATTGCCTCCTTGTTTGCCTTCTCAATGCGCTCGGGAAGTTGCCTGACTGCATCCGCATACTTTTTCTCAGCCACATTGGATTTGGAGACCCACCCATCAACTTTTTATAATTGTCGGAAAGCTTATTATAATCTGAGCGGAGCTTCTTACGAGCGTCCTCTGACTTCTTGAAATCTTCCTTCAGCTTCTTCAGCTCCTCCTGCACCTTGGCATGCTCGGTTTGGAGGGAGAGAAATTTGGCCTTTTCGACATCCAGTTCCTCCTGAATTTGAGCGGGGTCAATCGCGCGTGCCATCTTTTTGTATTTAGCCTTGCGCTCGGAGTACACAGTCGCACGTATTTGAAGGTTTTTGGCCCTCGGAAGTACTTGCTGCATTTTTAAAAGAAAAGGGAAATTTCTGTACTTAAGCATTTTATGGAAGAAAGACATGTGAAGGAAGAGAACCAAATAAAAGGGACTTACGGAGATAAGAGCGTGGATGAGATCCCCTGCCACTCTCTCGGAGCTTTGGGAAAACAGCGCTCGATGATCCCCAGAAAATTGGACCCTCTCGTAAAGTCCTTGAGTGATGGTACGGGAGGGTGTGCGCTCACTTAGCAAAGTAGGGCCATCCTCGGGGGCTCGATCAAAGTGCCTATCCCCCATCCACTCGAAACTCCACAAATGTTCCTCCTCAGAGGAAGAAGTGTCACCATCTCCTCGGGTGCCCTCGACAACCTATTTGCCCTTGCCCAGTATGGGAATACTGTCAGGTATCCTCTTCCTCTTTCTAGAAACTTGGGATCTCTTATAACCACGCTCGAGCGTGGTCTGTTTTGGTTATTAGGAGGAGGGGTGGCTCCCCTCAGGTTGGTTAATCCGGGGGCCTGGTAACGATCCTCGTGTCGGCATTGGCCTCGCAATTCTCCCCTCGACCTTGGGGCTGGACGCTCGTGGTACTACTTGCCCCCTGCTGACCATCTTGGCTATCCCCTCGGCCAGCTCCTCGTCCTCGAGCATGTTGTTGCTGTTGTTGTTGTTGTTGTTGGTTTGTTGGTTGCGGGCGTTAACAAAGTTGGCCACTTTCCTCATGTTTCCACCTCTCCTCGCCATTATGATATTTACGCCTGAAATAAAGAAAAAGAGGGTTAAACTTTCCTTATAAAATCAACGGAATGCAAGTATAGCAGTTAGCAACCCTATCTAAAGTTAGTGCCCTAGAAGCTAACCGTCTCTCTCCAGATTTCGAGCGGGAGGGTTTCTGAGAAACTCAGGGTCATTCGTAAGCCCACTAAGGAATATGACCTCTGCATCATCTATTAAATCTTTGGCTTGCATCAGCCAACCCTCGTCCCTCATCGCAGCGGCCAAATCTTGGCCCCAGTTTTCAGGCAAGGTGGGGTCCAAACGATGCCTCACTAGGGGGTGCCTCCCCATGCGAAACCCACTCTCGTGGGGCCCCAAAATCATCATCTTCCGGAGCCCTCACAAAGAAGAACTTTTCTTTCCATTCCACTCCATAAGTTGACGAGGGGGAGTTAATCAATTTCGAGCCAGATTTTGCTTGGATGTAATAAAAACCCGCCTTCGGGGATGAGCGGGGCGAGCGTGCAACTTGGAACAGGGCATTGAAATTATGGATTGAAGGTTGGTTTCCGGTACACACCATGAGGATTACAAAGGTGTGTATGAGGGCTAGACCGTTGGGAACAATTTGAGAAGGGCTCAGGTTGAGGTTGTTAAGGATGTTGGCTACAGGAACGGGAATAGGGAATCTTAGACCCCCAAACGTCACAGAGTCCTTGTAAACTGCCTTCTCTCCCAGAGGTGGGTTGTTAGCCCGCTCGTGCAGAGCAAGGATCCTCCAACGGAATCGGTCGTCCCAGTATATTGGGGCCATCATGGACAGTATTTTTCCTTGGGTTATTGTGCTTGGGGTCTCATCAGGGGTCCCCTCGATAGATTTCTTGGTTTTCTTGCCTCTCCTCCTACGCTTGGCCTGTGGCTCCTCCGAGGGCCCGACGTCCTCATTTTCCTCTTGAACGGGGACAGAGATGGCCACCGTTATAGTATGACGGCAAAGTTACTCCCTGTCTCTCTGCCTCCATTACTAAATTCATCTCCTCAAAGAGGTGCTCAACACCCCCCTGGATCCCTCTCCCCATGGCGGATACCGCTGCATCCAATTCCTCATCCCTGGGTGAATCAGGATGTGATGAACTTTGGGTGGCCATCTCTTCAACTTCTCGGGAAAACTCTTCTACGTGATTTCCAGACATGGTTCTTGGGAGTTTAAAGAAAGGTGGGAAGGTTTGGGGATTCGGTTGGAAAAACGGAATCAGAAAGCAGCGGAAATTTTAAAATTTTCCAACAAAAGCATCGAAACTCGCAATCATGATCCAAATTCGTAAGGCAAAGAAACTTACTTTTCAATAATCTTTCTTGAAGCGTTTCAAGCTACCCAAGAACGCTCTTCTCGCGGCTTGATCCCCTCTCCTTGGTAAAGCTCGAATCTTTAAAAACTTCTAACTTGAAGCTCTCTAGAGATAGTCCACCAACTTGATTACAATCTAACTAGTAAGGATGCTAGTTCTCTAGTTAGTGTTTAGGCTTAACCTAGGGTTTATTTAATCTTGTAGAAAGGATGGTGTTCAACACATGAACCAAGAAGAATCGATCAATCCTTAAGGGGAGCTCGAGCTCCCCTATATATAGCTTGAGGGGTGGCCGAACCTAGTCCTTTTGGACTAAGGATTTGGCCGCTCTCACTTATTACTTGATCATCAAGTAATTCCAAACCTTGATTTTGAATTCTAATTCAAATCTAATTAATTAATTCGTAATTAATTAAATAGATTAATTTCTCCAAAATATGACTTTCATTTTAATTCACAAATTAAACCAAAGTCTATTAAATAATTAACACATTAATTATTTAATACATAAACAATATACTCGTGTGACACATGTGTCCCCAAGGACACGTGCCAATCCCATGAACCACACTTATGTTTCACACGTGTGGAACCCTCTTGGTATGATCAACTCGTTTAATCATTTTAAAGCCTTAACTCATGTAACCAAGTTGTTGTGTGTGACCCTCTAGGTTCTCAATTCAATTAGAAGTGACCCTAATTAATTAATTCACTAATTAATTAATCAGTCCACAGATTAAACGACCATAGTCTAGCAACAGGTGTTTAACCCCTAGCTGAATTGGAATGTCTCGATTCGACAGAACCTTTAAGTCATTGATTCATGTGAGATACAATCCTCCTACTTACTATCTCTCAACCAAGATCTAGGGTAAGGGAATAATCAGAACCCTAATAATCCGGTCTTAAAGCAAAGTGCATTTCATATCCATTTGATCTCAACCCAAGAAACCCTTTTCTTGATTTCTTGATCTACTGCCTTGGCCAAGGACTCCATATGGCATATGAATGACTTACACAATAAGAGATCACCTTGCAAATTCAAGTGTAGGTCATTTCTTGATTCTCATTCACTTTCATGAATCACTTGTGCAGCCCCAGCATAAGCCTTGAATCAGTTGTCTAAGGCGACACCCTTTAAAGCTTATACCTAAGACTACAGAGTTAACTCATAAAGTGACATGGAACCTCAAGTCTAAGGATCAATTAATCACATCAATGACTCGTGAGATATTTCCTAATCTGGAAGTTTCCATTTCCTGAAATAGAAACTTCCTTTCCCATTTAGGAATGTTCTCACACGGGGCACCTTAGTGAACTTACTTATTGAAGTAAGCACCCTCATGTATCACGCACGTGTCAACTATACACTTTGCACCTCCATGAAACAAGGTGGTCCTTCTTAAGGGTGTGATCCCACAAGCAAGCCTTGGAGGAGTCAGGTTGACACTCCCACTGTTGGTAGGACTCATCGGCTTGGAGTATTTTACTAATCATGACTTATGTGATATAGGGCTCATTTCATGAACCATTTCACCTAAATGGTAGAGTCCTAAAGTCATCAGGATTAGGGGAGTTCTCATACACGCACAGATAAAGTAAACGCATACCAAACAAGAGCATATAAAGAAGTGTTGCCTCAATTCGTTATTTCATTCAAAGATTGTCTGTGATTACAATAAGGAAAAACACAAAGCGGATATACAATCGGCTTTCTAGGGCACTATTCGTAACAGGTTCCACTAATCATGTGACACGTTGAAGAAATTTGGGGTACGTGTCACACATCCATTGGAACCAGGTTGCAATTTGTCACAAAATAATAGTTGAGGATGCAAACGTAGACTTTTTATAGTTGAGGATGCAAAGTCCAAAAACCGCGATAGTACAAGAGGTTTAGAATATTTATCCCTAGTTAATATTATGTTAGATTAATGAGTTACAGTTAATATTATGTTAGATATGTAAGATTACATTTATTTTTAATAAATTATAATTTCACTCTATTATAATCTCACTTAATTACACCAACTCCGTGATTCATAATAGAGATTAATCAATGTTAGTAGGAGAACTCAATCCACCTAATCGCATCTTATCCAAGCTCGAATAACCTAATATTACTTAACAAACATAAAATTAAATAGAATTAAATAAAAAATAAAAGGCCATAATCCACCGTAATTAACCCTTCCGAAAAATATTAAATTGAAGTGTTTTTAATGTGGATATTGTGTTCCTTGTTTACCAGTTCTAGTTGTATGATGGATTACGTAAATGAAAATTGAATGCTTCTTATTAGCTAGGTTACTTAGATTTGTTTAATTGCATTAACCAAAACCAGTGTTCTCAGGACCGGACCGGACCGGACGGTCCGACCGCTGGAACCGTCAACCGGTCCAAGGAACGGTCCGGTCCATCCTCTAAAACCGGATTGACTCAAAACCGTTCTATTTTGAGAGAACCGGTAAAAACCGCGGTCGGACCGTTTAAACCGACGAGCCGTTCGCGGGTCATATGGTCCGACCGGTTTAGAAAATATTTTTTTTTTTAAAGATTTTTTTAGTTAAAATTATTAAAAATTTAGAAAATAAACCTTAATTTATTTGATTTTCAACTTTTTTTGTTATTGTATTATGCAATTTCATATATTATGCAATCTTATGTGTTGCAATTTCATGTTTTGTAGAATAATCTTACATTATCATATTAGATTTAAATATGAACTAACAAAAAAATTGAAAATAAAATTTAAAAAATATATTATTTATTATCTCTAATATTTAATAATATTTATTTCATAATTATAACGTCACCGGTTCGACCACGGTTGACCCAACGGTTGAACCACTAACCCTTAACCCAATTGATTTTCCGGTTCGCTTAACGGTCCAATCCTGAAAACATTGACCAAAACACGCCGCCAAGTTAATCTCTTCAATTGAAGCGTTTAAAGGTTTTTGAATACCATGGATGTGGAATAGTTCAGTCAAATTCGTGTAATGAAGAGAATGTTGAGCCATGGGATTGATATAAGTTTTAAGAAAGCGATGGATCAAATACAAATGTAATATATTTATCTCTATATAATTAATTAGATTTAATTAAGTTTAATTTAAGTTAGAATTTTTAAATTTTCGTGAAAGAGTGTAAAAAAAGGAAAATTTGTATTATATGTTATTACAAGAGAAAATACCTTTGTATCTATACTATTATGTTAAGCACGAGATCATTTGGTGTCATGAACTTTTTTTTTTTTTTTCCTTTATTTTTTAACATAAATTCTAACCATGTACTTTTACAGTTTTCTACTTAAACTCTTCTATATTCACGGGGCTATCAAATTATTTTCTTTTTAATTTATATCACTTATTTATCTTTAGTTCTTTTTTTTTTTCAATTTGGTATTATCTTTTTTAATTTATTCATTATAAAATTATAATTATATTAAAAATATTTATAAATTAAGTAATAATATAAGAATTTAAATTTAATAATTTTCTAGTTTGCACACACGTAGGATGTGCAAGATTGCTAGTATATTTTTAAGATATAATTTTTGTTGTATATAAAATATTCTTTATATTGCTTAAAATTCTTTAACATATTGTGTAAATAAGTAACGAGTATTTTTGAACTTTCCATTGGGTTTGGGCAAATTTATTTAGAGCAATTACTTAGCTTTTGAATTTTAATACACTCTTATTCGAGAAGAGTTAATTCCAGACATCCCTGGTCCTTTAGTTTTTAGTATAATTTATTCCCTTAATTTTTGAAAAATATTACACTTAACCCCTTTAAGTAGAGCGAATTTGTAGATAGACTATTTCCAATATTATATGTCAAATCGAAACTCTCGACGCAATAAATACAATGGTGGTCTCGAAACTAAAATCCGACAATTGATGAATTAGAAATCACCGGTCAAAGTTGGCGAACGACACGCGGAGCTTTGCAACGACTTTTGGCGGCCAATAGTCGACTAGTATATAAATTTTGTTCGTCTTGGAGAAACAAATACAATGACTGTGGTCTTGAAGTTTGGATCGTCGGTGATGGAAGAAAAATTTACGGTTAAAATTTACTAAAAGGGATTAAGTATTATATTTTTTAAAGATTAGGAGAACAATTAATTGCATTAATTTAAAGATTAAGGAGCAAAATACAATGAATATCGAAAGA
The DNA here is from genome assembly GCA_037501455.1 of Lantana camara. NCBI lineage: Eukaryota > Viridiplantae > Streptophyta > Magnoliopsida > Lamiales > Verbenaceae > Lantana > Lantana camara. The sequence continues at coordinate 90,017,282 of CM074857.1, read as the reverse complement.
TGAATAGGGGTGCTGAACTAGCCATTAGAGAATTTATGTGTTCGGACAAGATCTCAATTGGGCTTATGTCAACGTAACTTACAAGGGTAAAAATAGTGACATAAAGCTCTAAGCAACAAATAAAAATACATCACCAAAAGATTAAACAAACTTTATACATGTTCAACTTGGGTGAATATCTAAGTTTTTTTATCATCCAAAATCTTCAATTTTGGAATTATCTTGAATCTTGACTCTCACATTCCGCTGAGCGTATTTTCTATGTCTGGTGCTTTTCATTTGTTCTCTTATTTTTAGCGGAGGAAGATAGGTCGTCAATTTTATTCAACCTTTATAATTTTTTAATCTTTCTTATTCATGTTGGTAAACAAATCCCTTTTCTAATTTATCATTAAATAAATTTAATTACATATAACCCTCAAATTAGATGAAATAATTACAACTCAACACCATTTTTAGATTAAATTACAAATACCACCCTTCAAGAAATAAGTAATTACACTTAATCTCTTTTTTATTTAAAAATTGCTAACGTCAGCAAAAATTTAATTGAAAACCCAAAAATACCCTCCGTTGATTTTGGTCAATTTTTTTATTCCAATATTATCCTTGGGGTTAATTGTAATTAACTATACTAATATGGGGATTAAGTGTAATATTTTTAATAAAGTTTTTCAACTGTCTTTTTTGGTCAAAATATAGCCATTATTACGATAATATTCCTCTTTCGACTACAATTGATTATGCACTTCGTTCATATTTTATTTGACTTTGTATATTGAGTTTCATTTGTAAAATTTACTCATATTTCTTTAGATTAAACAAGTCTTATTTCTAATTAATACATCATCTTAATTTACTTTAAGTAATTTAGTACTTTATAATAGATACTTATCGACAACGATATTTTAAAAAATCCTAAAATATAAAAACTACAATATGTACCATGCAGTCAAAGCTGTAAATTGTCTTCACTAAATTAAAAAAATTATGCTCAAATTGAATCAAATGTAACTGAAATATTTCAATATTGAAAGTTTTACTAATGATGTAATTTACATGAAAATTCGAGCACATATATTACAAATCAAAACCTTGTGATTTCAATTTATAATGAATTTTATTTAATAATTATTAGCAATTAACTTATATCTATATAAAAAATAATTTAACTTTTAATGTTAAATTAATAATTTTTGTCATCAAGCTGAGTAAATAAAAATTTTAATAATAAAATCATCATAATTAATTATGTTTTTAATTGATCGTTAACCATAATTGATTAATTTTTACTTTTTATCTTAATATTAATAATAAAATAAATATTTAATTTATATTAATAAATTGTAGCTAAAAGAGAATATTTATATTTTTGTCCAAACATAATAGTTTGAAAATTTTATTAAAATTATTACACTTAACCCTCGTATAAGTATAATTAATTATAGTTAAATCCAAGGGTAATATTGAAATAAAAAAATTGATCAAAGTTCACGAAGGGTATTTTTGGGTTTTAAATTAAATTTTCGCTAGCGTCAGGAATTTTCAAACGAAAATGGGGGTTAAATGTAATTACTTATTTCTCAAAGGGTTGTGTCTATAATTTAATCTAAAAATAATGGTGAATTATAATTACCCCATCTAATTTGGGGGGCTAGGTGTAATTAACCCTTAGAATAAAAACTCTTGTTTAAACAAGATCCTTTATGGAGCAAGTTGGTCGGAAGAGTGGCCCCATTTAGGCCTCTATGATGACTTGACTTGAAAGAAGATCAGGCAGGAGAAACAAAAATAACATTTAATCTCCAACATAGGGAAATTTTGATAAATTTTATTTTTTCATGTTGTATCACATTGACTATCATATTTAGGTATTTAATACGTGATAAATTTAAAAAAAAGATCAAAGTCGTCGTATCCTATCGTATTGTATCCATATTATCGTATCCATCAACTCGTACATCATAACACTTCACTCATTTTTGTTTGAAGAAGGATCCCAACGACAAATTTTTTACATGCACGATGAAATCCCCGGGTGTAGATAGGGTGAAATATGCAGAGGTTATGTAAATAAATAGGCCCCTTCTCTTTTGGATGAATGAGTGCTTTAGAATTTCCCTATCTCCCTATCTTGTATTTAAGTTTAATTATAATGCAATCTATCTAAATCGAAAAATTATATTTTAATCCCTAACTTTCAAAAACCGTTTGTGGTCTCTGACCGCATTAAGGTTCCGTTATGTCATTCCAAAAATACTCTCGATTTTTTAATTTTGTCTTGTTACTTCAGGGACTATGTTGTTAAATTCATAATTCGTAGGGATCGGTTTGTTTATATTTATAAACTTTATGGATGATTTTGTAATTTTGGTCATATATTCAATATAACACTAATACAAACCACCAGGTGTATAAGTGTGTTTTTACAAATTCCATTAGGGATCTTAGACCAAATAAGAGTTATGAGAACTAAAATGTAATTTATCGATTTAGATAGATAGAGTTGTAATTAGACCTAAATACAGAGTAATCCGATATAAATCAGCCACCATATAACTAGAGTGGATTGAGCAACAAATAACAATGAGGAAAATGCATTTTTGGTATACCAACTGACCCATTTTCGCAATTTTAGTACAAATTTTTTTCCGATAACAAAAATATAACCCACATCTCTAAAAAGTTGCAAAATATAACCTACATCTCTAAAAAGTTGCAATTTAATGCAACTTTTCATCGAAAACTACTATTCTCTACCGGAAACAATCAACAGTTTTCCGGTGGGGATTGGTGTTTTCCGATGGAAAGTTGCATTAAATTGCAACTTTTTGGAGATGTGGGTTATATTTTTCATCGGAAAAAAATTTTGTACCAAAATTACGAAAATGGGTCATGATCGTGCCAAAAATCTCCGCTTGATGATCGATCAAGAGATCCGACGCGGTCACTCTATTTGTTAGTGGGGGAAACGGCCGCCTGACTGCTCGACTTCTGCAACGATCGACAAACGTAAGCTCCGAGGCCAACTCGGGGAAGATGGGTGTGAGACCCGGGTTGGCACTCCGACGCTCAAGTCAAGATCGGTAAAGATGATCGAAAAGATTGAGTGGTGAAAAGTGTTAGGCGGAAAAAACTTCCCGTGCAATAAATGAGGAGGGGGTATTTATACAGAGAGGAAAGAGAAGTTACCGCCTCGACGTGGCGGTGCGGGGAGCTGACAGGTGCCCCATTAAGGGCGTGCATTAAATGCTCGGTCGGCCACTACGGTAGTGGAATAATGCGCTGGTCAATCGGAGTTTATGGGTCGATCACAACGGTCCGGTTGGTTCGAGCATTTAGGTCGACATTCCTGGGCGGTAATTCTCGCGGGGTAAATGAGCTTCTGAGTCGGACGGTCGAAAGGTGATCTCCGAGCGAGCTTTGACCTCCGATCATGCACGTGGGGCAAGGTGATTGGCTTAGATCGACAGCGGGTACGTGCCGCGTCATAAGCCCCCCGAAACGTCGTCTGCTAGGGCTGACGTGGCAGCGGCGTTTCAAATCCCAAGAGTGGGACCCGCTGTAATCATCACGCCGTTTCATCTTCTCGATTCCCGCCCATTTTTATCCCTATAAATAGTTCCCTCTGTAAATCCATTTGTTACTTTTGCGAAAGAGAACTGAAGAGAGTTTCGAGCCATCCTCGATCGATAAAGAGTCCTTTGTGTGTCGAATTTCGGGGTCGCTCGCTTTATAAGAGGACTGTTCGAATTTTCGGAAAACAAAAGGTAATATTTCCGATCTGTTGTTCGATTTTCTTTCTCTGTGCTTTTTATTTTTGTTTTCGATCGCTTCGAGGGAGAGGTGTACCACTTCCCTCTTCGAAGGCTTCCTCTCTCTCGATTTGTTCGTATCCGAACTACACCATAAAAATGAGGTTTTTGTCAACCACTGTAGGATGTCGACAAATCGAGCGGAGACCGGCCCCAGAGGGAAGGGAGTGGCGACCGCGAGTGCGAGTTCGAGTTCGAGCTCGGACACATCTGGGTCGAGTTCGACATCGGATTCGGGAGAGACCATGGAGACTAGGTCGACGAATCCCCAGGGGAGGGATGAGTTCGTCGAGGTCGTAGAGGTTTCAGAGCCTTTGTCCGAGGATGAGACAACAGAGGTGGTAGTACCTCGGGAGCAAGGAGAGGTGACGTCGACCTCAGGTCGACTAGAAGAGGAAGAAGAGGATGAGGAGGTGGAGAATTTAGAACCAGAGGGTTGGCTACAGAATGACCCCCGAGCCATTACCTGTTCGATATCCGAGGACAAACTTGGAGAGGTCCAGAAATGGTTGTTTGGGGGGGCTCCGGAGTACGGGGGTTATCGAGTGATAAGGCCCAAGTCAGGAGATCGCATGACCGACCCTCCGCCTAACTGTATCGCGATCAACTACTTAGCGGTCAAAAATGGGTTTAGGGTGCCCATTCCCGAGGAGATGGTTTACTTCTTCAATACCCTTAGGATTAGTCCATTACAGTTGATGCCCAATTCTTACGCTATGGTAAACGGATTGAGGGCTTTGTTGAGGTGCTTGGGAATGAAGGTCAACGTTTACTGCATTTCCGAGATCTTCCAAGCCGGATTGACGACCGAGACCTCGAAGTCTGGCCCGGGGTATATCCAACTGCAATCGAAGAGTAATTATCGGATCGTTAGGTCGCTTACTTCGTCGAACGGTAAAGGATGGAAGCAGAGATTTGTTTTCATCGAGAGTGAAAAGGGTTGGCCCGATCTAAAATATCCGGGATGGAGCTGGGTTTCTCGATCGGACCTTCCGAGGGGATATCCGGGTTGGCCAAACACTTTGATGGCGGCCTTGAGGAGGATGGGAAGTGTGGAGTCGGAGGATATGGTTGCTCCGCAATCATTGATCGAGCTGGGGCTCGCGCCGGGAGTGAAAAAGCACTTCGACCCTGGTATTCCGAACGAATCCCTCGAGGTATCTCTGCTATTTGTTTGTTGTAGTTTTCCTCCTTGTTTGGTTATTTTCATAATCAAGTGCCTTTTCTGTGCAGAGCAATACATCATGTCGGCCGCTTTGAACGCCAGAAGGAAGGAGATGGCCGAGCTGAAGAAAGCGGCCGAGAAGAAGAAAATGCCCCCTCCTACCCAAGCGGAGACTGCTGCCTCGACCGATGCGACGATCGGGGCTCTGCCTGAGGTTCTTGCGATGAGGACCAATGACGCTCCCGAGAAGAGGGGGCGAACTCCATCGGGGGTCGAGGACCATGGAGCCCCCCAGGCAAAAAAACAAAAAACTAAGGGCCAGGCAAAGTCTGGGGTCGGGGCCGATAAGAATATAGGTCGAGAGAAGAGCCCCTTACTCCCCATGCCACCGGCGCTTGGGCCGATTGTTGAGGTCCAGGTTGGAGCCTACTCGACCCCTCCGAACCAGGGTCGAGGGGTAATAGTGCCTCGAAACGTGGCCAGCATTTTGGCGGGAGTGCGAAGGCCTGGCGCGGGATCCTCGAGCGCGGTGCCGTGGAAATCGAGCGAAGAAGAGAAGAAGTTGTTCTTCGACTACCCGATCCTCGAGGAACCCCATTTCCCGTGCGGCCTTGCAAGTGTCAACGAGAGAGGCGAGCCCAGATGGGTCGGAACTGCCCCTAAAGACTACCAGGCACTCGGGGCTCTTTACAGTTCGATCCAGACAACGGTCGATCATAAAGAAAGGATGGCGCTCTCCGACGACGAGATCGAAGCGTCTTGGGTCCAGAAATATTTTGCCGTAAGTGCCTGTAGAAATTATTTTCTGTGTATGGTTGAGGTTTCTGATGATCAATGATGTCTTGCAGATGGGCCAGGACTTCTTTCAAGTGGCTCGAAGAGGATGGGTTCATCGGCAATTGAGGGCGAAAGCCGAGCGGCAGGTTGAGACGATGAGGCTCGAGCTGGAGGAGAAGGATAAGAAGTTGGCCGAGGCCACCAAGGACAAGGAAAAACTCGACCACGATCTCTTGGACGCCATAACAAATCTCTCTGAGGTCGAGAAGAAACTGAAGGTGGCGGAGGATCGGGTAGCTAGGTCGATTCAGGAAGAGGCTGACGCGAGGACTCGCGGCCTGATGGAGGGAGAGAGGAAGGGCGCTAAGCTAGCCCTGGATCGATGCAAGAGGGGATTAGCTGAATCTGTGAACGACCTCGAGCGTCGAGGCGTTTACAGATTCATGAAGTCTAAGGCTTACGAGAAGGCCGTGTCGATCGCGAGCTTCAAAGACGTCGAGGAGGGCTTCAATTTGTGCTTGGCTCAGGTGCAAGCAGCTAAGTATCTTCCGCTCGACTATGATCAAGAAAAGGTCGGCCTATATCAAGATGATCCTCGTCCAGTTGAACCGGTCACCCGACCTCCTACTCCCGAGCCAAACTGGGACAACGACGAGTTTGGCTTTGCCGTGAAGTTGGCTCGATCTAGAGCGGCGGGGGAACCAGACAACGTAGCCACGGAAGAGCTCGACCTTGATGCTTCCTTCGATCCTAAAGATATGTGCCCAGAGTACTTTGGGGAGGGGGCCATCGTTCCAATCGAGGAGGGGACCGGATCCTGAGCGGTCGAGGATTGAGTCGGAGAGAATGGACTAGCCCTATCTTCGTACTCGGAGGTTTCTGGCCAAGGGGAATTCAATTTTCAAAGTTCCGACTGTTGGGGTCGGACTTTAGTAGTTGTTGGCTCGGGATTCATGTGTAAATAGGTAGGAATCCGAGCGTTTGTTGCTCCCATTTGTAAAATCCAAATTTGTAAGGTTATGATCGAAGAATTGTGATCGATGTAGACATTCCTTTTTTAAATATATTGTGCAAGTTCTCTTCTGAGTTTTATACGTGTTTTCTCGAGCTTTTTGGGTGTTTAACTTTTTATGTTACCCGAAAATAATGATCGAGAAGATATCAAGGCAAGTTGCTCTAATCTTTCGAAGTATACAAGAAATTAGTACGGGCATCGTATAATCACAGGTATATGATCGAATAACATGGTTGTTAAAAAGGCAGGAGAATGCTCTATCGATTAATCGACCAGAAAATTTACATATTGTGTTTAGTTGACCAAAAAAAATTACACCGATTAATCACAAGTAATATTTCTTCAAGTTGTGAGCATTCCATGATTGAGGTAACGGTAGCCCATCGAGATCCTCGAGATGATACGCCCAATTTTTGCCTATTTCGACGACCCGGTAGGGTCCTTCCCAATTAGCATCGAGCTTTCCTACGTGTTTAGTAACGTCGACCCTTTTGAGGACCAAATCCCCGACTTGAAAGTGGAGAGGTCATAGGTTTTTATTGTATGCCCGAGCAGTCGTGGCTCGATACTGCTGCATCTTCATGTTGCCTTTTTCTCGAGTTTCGTTTATCGTGTCAAGATCGAAAGCTCTTAGTTCCTTATTCCGACCATGCTGGAAGTGAGCCACTCGGGGAGATTGATGTATAACCTCAGCCGGAATCATAGCCTCCGAGCCATATACCATGGCGAAAGGTGTCTGGCCCGTGGGGATTCGAGGAGTGGTTCGATATGCCCAAAGGACGCCTTCCAGTTCATCGACCAAATGGCTCTTCTTTGTTTCGAGTCGCGTACATAGATTCTGTATGATGGTTCGATTGGTAACCTCGACTTGACCGTTGGCCTGGGGATGTCCGACTGAAGTGAATCTCTGATCGATCTTAAAGTCGGAGCAATAGGCTCTAAATCTTGAACTTCGGAACTGCGGTCCATTATCGCATACTATGACTCGAGGTACTCCAAATCTAGTGATGATGTGCTTCCCGAGGAAGTCCTGTAAGGAGTAGAAAGTAATCTTTGCGACTGCCAAAGCCTCGACCCATTTAGAAAAATAATCGATCGCCACAATGATGAACTGCCTTTGTCGAGTTGATATCGGAAAGGGTCCAATTATGTCGATTCCCCATTGCTCAAAGGGCCAGCATGACTCGATCGGAATCATGTGTGCGGGGTGCTGAAGGGTCAAATTGGCATGCCTCTGGCAACGATCGCATTTCCTCACAAATTCGAGTGCATCCTTGCGTAGGTTAGGCCAGAAGAATCCAGAGCGAGATACCTTTAGGGCTAGAGACCGCCCCCCGGCATGATTCCCACAGGATCCCTCATGGATTTCGGCTAAAACTTCTTGACCCTGGGATGGTCGGAGGCACCGTTTAGTCGGACCGATGAATGAACGTTTATACAGACGACCCTTCTGGTCCAGGGTATAGCTCAGCGCGCGTTGCTTGAGTCTCCTTCCTTCGGTCAAATCCTCGGGTAAGATGCCATTTTGAAGATACAAGACGATGTTATCGAGCCAACACGGCTCAGTTGCATCGATGGAGTTGACTTCGGGTGGAGTGTGATCTATCGACCGAGCTGATGAGGTCATGAAGGTGATGGTCCGATCCTGGGTGCCGAGCGAACCACTGGCAAATCTAGAAAGGGCATCGGCTCGACCGTTTTCTTCTCGAGGAATTTGGGAGATCTCGAATTCATCAAATTCAGTGATTGCCCTTTTGGCCAAGGCGAGATATTTGACCATGGACTCCTCTCGAGCCTCGTATTCGCCCTTGACTTGGCTAGCAACCAGTTGTGAGTCGGTTAAAGCTCGAAGTTTTTTTATGTTATGCATTTTCGCAATTCTCAAACCCGCTAAAAGAGCTTCGTACTCAGCCTCATTGTTTGTTGCAGGATATTCGAGGGCGATGGCGTATTCGACCTGTTGGCCGTTTGTGCTGACCAGGGATACCCCGGCACCCCCCCCGGAAGCAGTTGAGGAGCCATCGACCGAAAGGGTCCAAACGGTGGGGTCACCCTTTGTCGTCGAGTGCGGGCCTTTCTCAACCAAGAAATCGGCTAAGATCTGTGCCTGGTATGCCACCCGGGGTCGATATGTTACCTCGAATTGTCCGAGCTCGATTGTCCACTTCGTGAGTCGACCTGAGACTTCTGGTTTGTCCATGACGGTCTTTAATGGCTGATCGGTGAGGACTACGATGGGATGCGCTTGGAAGTAGGGTCGAAGTTTACGGGAAGCATGGACTACTGCGAGAGCAAACTTTTCGATCTCGAGATAGCGTATCTCCGGGCCATGGAGAACCTTACTTACGTAATACACGGGGAGATGTTTCCGATCTCGAATGGTGATAAGTACCGAGCTGATGGTCTCATTTGACACGGCTAGATACAGATACAAGGTTTCCCCGTCGATGGGTTTCGCAAGCAGGGGTGGGGAGGTGAGGTATTTTTTTAGGTCTTCAAGAGCTCGGTTGCACTCTGGAGTCCATTCGAAATTCTTGATGTCGCGCAAGATTTTGAAAAAGGGCAAGTTCTTTTCCGACGATCGGGCGATGAAGCGGTTAAGGGATATGATCCGACCCACCAGTCTCTGTATGTCACGGATCGAGTTGGGGACCAGCAGGAGTTGGATAGCTTTTATCTTTGCGGGGTTGGCCTCGATCCCTCTCTGGCTGACCATATATCCGAGGAACTTACCACCATCGACCCCAAAGGTGCATTTAGCAGGGTTGAGTTTTAAGTTGTACTTTCGAAGGAGGTTGAAAGCTCTTTTCAAGTGGCCCAGATGGTCGGCGGCTTTTTCACTTTTGACTAGCATATCGTCGATATATACTTCAATGGTATCCCCGATCTCGGACTCGAAAACTTTGTTCATCATTCTCTGGTACGTAGCACCCGCATTTTTGAGTCCGAATGGCATAACTTTGAAGCAGTAAATGCCATTGAAGACTATGAAAGCGGTTTTTGGCTGATCCTCGAGGGCCATGAAGATTTGGTAGTATCCTTGAAAGGCGTCCATCATGCTCAATCGTTCGCATCCGGCCGTGGAGTCGACCAGTTGGTCGATCCGAGGTAACGGATAGGGATCCATCGGGCACGCCTTGTTCAAGTCAGTGAAGTCATTACACATTCGCCACTTTCCTCCTGGTTTGGGTACGAGGACGACATTGCACAGCCATTCGATGTATTGGATCGGCATGATATACTGGGCGTCCAGGAGTTTGTTGACTCCAGCCTCGATGATGGCATTTCGGGAGTCGCTTTGAGAGCGTAGCTTTTGCTTGACTGGCTTGTAGGAGGGATCAACATTCAAGTGGTGTTCGATCACTTTCCTGTCCACTCCCACTAGATCAGAAGCACTCCACGCGAAAACGTCGAGATTGTCACGTAGGAACTGAATGAGCATGCACTGTTCTTTTCCCTTTCGACCAGCGCCAATATGAGTGATTTTTTCTGTTTGTCCCGGGATTAGTTGAATTTCTTCGAGTTCTTCTGTGGGCTCGAGCTTTTTGTCTTCCTGCTTCTTTCTTTTCGCCGCATGGGAAGAACTCATTTTTCGTGAATTCTCGGGGTCGATGGTTCCCGGGTCCACGAATTCATCCTCGAGGATGGGATCATCGATTAACAGAGGGACGTGCTTCTCCGAAGAAGGTTTGGGTTTGTCTAACGAAATAGAGTAGCAACTCCAGGCGGTTGGTATGTCGCACCTTAATTCGTCGACCCCGGCCGGAGTGGGTAGCTTGATCATTTGATGGTAAGTGGATATAACCGCTCGGAAATCGATGAGGCCCGGTCGACCAAAGATAATATTATATGCGGAGGGCATTTCGACGACAAGATATTCGATCTCGCGTGTCGCCCGTCGGGGCAAAGTGCCCATGGATGTGATTAGCCGTACTCGACCCTTGGTGTACACTTCTGCACCTCCGAATCCTGTGAGAGGGGTTCGAATGGGATCTAGAAGCAATTCATCGTGTAAATTCATGCGAACAAGAGTCGAATAAAGGATAATATTGCTCGAGCTTCCATTATCTATTAAAGTGCGAGATACAGCAAAGTTGGCGACGTCGAACGTGACAACCATAGGACAACTAGGTGTTTCGCTCGAGCGTCCCGGCAGATCAATTACATCATTCTCATTAAACACTATATTTTTGTTGACCCAGGCGTCTTCTGGCCGAATATGCATCACTTCTCGGGGATTACAGAATCCTTGAGTAGCGGTCCGTCGCGTCTTTTTCCGAGCGGACCTTGAATCTCCACCTGAAGGTCCTCCTGAAATCATGTCAATCCGACCGAGGAGTGGTCGGTTATGAGGGTCTCGTTCTGTTGGAGGCTTAGCCAGCCGTTGTTTGGGAGGCGACCTGTCGGGGTGATCTCGGTTCCGAGCATGGTCATCCATTTTTTTCACGAACTCCTGGAGGAGGCCTCCTTTGATCAATCGTTCGACCTCATCTCGTAAAGCATTACATTCAGAAGTGTTGTGACCTTTTTGCTGGTGAAAGTTACAAAATTTATTGCTCTCTCGGTTCTTGGGAGTGTCCCGCATTGGCTTAGGCTTTTTCAGTAGGGCAGGATCGATAACATTGTAGATTTCATCGAGCGGGCGCGTCAGCTGGGTGTAATGCTTTCGAGTGGTAGGCCCTGTTGGTCCCTCTGGCTTAGGTCGTGCGTCTTGTTTAATTGGTCGATGGATATCTGCCTTTCGACTGGGGACCGGGCTCCTCTGAGAACTCTCCAATTCTTCGAGTTGCATCCAATCGCAGGCAGCTGCCTGGATGTCCGCCAAATTCTTTGGTTTCTGTAAGAAGATGTACCGAGCGGCTTCGATGTTGACCAGTGCCTTGTGAACAATAGGTCTCAAAAGATCGATGCTCGGTTCTTCTGTTTTGACCACAGCTTGCGAGAAACGAGTGAAGAAATCTCGAAGCGATTCATTAGGAGCCTGTTTAATGGTGTACAGGTAGGTCGGCGGAAGCTTATCTCCCTTCATGGAAGAGAATTGAGCCTTGAATCGATCGACGAGTGTCTTGTAGGAGGTTATCGATCGAGGAGGGAGCCTCGAAAACCATTCCAGAGCGGGGCCATCCAGAGTAGTAACAAAGATCTTAGCCCAGATATTAGGCGAGTGTCCGAACATGCTGAGCTGCATTTCGAGGCGCGACATATGCTTTTCCGGGTCCGTCGATCCGTTATATGTGGGTAGTCCGGTGGGGATCTTCTCATCGGTAGTGGACTCAATGATTGAGTCACAAAATGGAGACTGAGCTTCTCTCTCACTGCGATACCTCCGTGGGTGGACATGCCTCGGGCCCGACGGTGTGCGTCGGGGTGACCTAGAACGTTCACGCCTAACGGAGTGTGATCGGTGGGGCGAACGGCTGAATGCTCCCTGACTTTCGTTCCTCTGTCGGTGATCAGGTCGATCGGAACGCAGAGGTATCTGGTTTCGAAGGTCATTCGACCTCACGATACGACCCCTGTTCGATCTCCTGATCTGGTTATCCCGACCGTGTGGTCCGAGTCGGTTAAACACTCCCTTCGATTCATGTGGGGGTGAGTTACGTTGAGTGGGGCTTCGTTCTCTTTGGGATCCAGACAATCTACGATCGTTATTTCTCGCATTGGGATGAGACGATCGAGATCTCTGTTGTGATACGTCCGCCTCACGTCGGCCGCCACCCCGATGTATTCGGGTGTCAGTTGGGGTTCTAGAGTCGACCTCTTCCTCGGGTTGAAAGGATAATCTGTCTTGAACTGACTTTCGCATATTTCCTTGAGAAGGTAACGGATGTTGTTGGAGAAGCTGAGGATGTGCATTTTGCCCAATTTCGGCCCAATACGTGCCGGGCGGAGGATATTGAACTGGTCGCATATATCCCGGATGACTTATCGGGGGTTAGATGATCTCTATTGGTCGAGTCCCCGGGCATTCTGGCATGCGAGGTTCTCTCCCCTCCGCAGCTGCTGCAACAGCCTCATCGCGACAGGCTTTCAAGTATTTTTCTATCTCGGGCGTCGAGTAGACTAGCTGTGGCGGAAGGGAGGTGGGAATAACGACCTGTAAGGGAACTTGAGGAATGACCTCCCGGCCGTTTTCGTCGAATAGGCGGTTGCTTACTATATTTCGAGTAGTCATGTTCAATGGCTTCTTGCTGCGTCTTCCCACAGACGGCGCCAAATGATCGTGCCAAAAATCTCCGCTTGATGATCGATCAAGAGATCCGACGCGGTCACTCTATTTGTTAGTGGGGGAAACAGCCGCCTGACTGCTCGACTTCTGCAACGATCGACAAACGTAAGCTCCGAGGCCAACTCGGGGAAGATGGGTGTGAGACCCGGGTTGGCACTCCGACGCTCAAGTCAAGATCGGTAAAGATGATCGAAAAGATTGAGTGGTGAAAAGTGTTAGGCGGAAAAAACTTCCCGTGCAATAAATGAGGAGGGGGTATTTATACAGAGAGGAAAGAGAAGTTACCGCCTCGACGTGGCGGTGCGGGGAGCTGACAGGTGCCCCATTAAGGGCGTGCATTAAATGCTCGGTCGGCCACTACGGTAGTGGAATAATGCGCTGGTCAATCGGAGTTTATGGGTCGATCACAACGGTCCGGTTGGTTCGAGCATTTAGGTCGACATTCCTGGGCGGTAATTCTCGCGGGGTAAATGAGCTTCTGAGTCGGACGGTCGAAAGGTGATCTCCGAGCGAGCTTTGACCTCCGATCATGCACGTGGGGCATGGTGATTGGCTTAGATCGACAGCGGGTACGTGCCACGTCAGGTCAGTTGGTATACCAAAAATGTATTTTTCTCAAATAACAATTCCAAATCTTTATTCCATTACACATTTCAAACCCTAATTCAAACTCACAAACTAAAATGCCCCAAAACACATCCCATTTGCCCCTTACTTTCCACACTACCCAACAAATTAAGAAAGAATTAGTGGGGTTTGGTTTCTCCATCACCCCCTTCATTCTTGTTCCCATAACAAACTCCTAGGAATGAAGTATTGAACAACCAACCCCCTCTACTTTTGAGGAAATTAATTCCAATAATCACTTGCCTACCTAAATAGTTGAAGAAATGGACTTTACTTTTCATTAATGCATTAAATGGCATATATGTAGTGCGAGGAGTAATTAATAATGACATTAATTAGCCGAAATAGTAGTTTAATAATCCTTGTTTTAACAGTTGTCCCTTCCCACATTGCACTTGACTCAATTGGGTTAGGGTTTTAGGGACTTCGGATAGTCGTGCTGCTTTCAACTCTACCATCAATTATATATGTAGTCATGTATGAACAAGAGTTTGGCCCCACATAAGCTTATGAAAATTAACGAAGTTAAATGTCTAATTCATTGTTTTTTTATTATAACATGGTTTTTAATTATAATCATTTCAAGCAATTTATTGTTCTTGTCAAATTTATGAATTTTTATAAATGTTTTCTTGTTAAAGTTCAGAATTTAAAGAAACAATTATTTTTTACCCTATATATACATGAGTCATGAATCGGTACAAGTAATTCAAAAAAACATATTAATAATTCATCCATAACGAAATATTGGTCGGTGTTCGAATCCAAATTTTGGATTTAGGATAATTTTAATTGTTTTTCGTTCAGTTATCTCACGTTTTCATGTATATGTAGTTCAGTGAATGGACTAATAATTATAATCGATGATAAATATCTAGATGTAGGAAAAAAAAAAAAAAAAAAAAGAAAGGAAGAAAGAGGAAGGAAAACACTCTGAAATTATATAAGTTTAATCAAATCAATGTAATAAAAAAGAGAACAATTTTTACTAATGGTGCAATTGAAATCAATTTTATGAAAATAATCTATAAGATGTAATTTACACTTACACAAATCATGTGATTGATATCAATTTTATGAAAATTATAAATAGTTACTACACTTATTGATTGCTTATTACATTTACCCATCTGATTGGAACCAATTGAGTTTGAGTTCGAATTTTTCATTATAACATTATTTCTTAAAATCATTTTAAACACTTATTTGTTTTACCCTCTAATGCACACATACCTTTAAGTATATCATTTTAACGTATCGTGTCGAATTGGACACTCATATTGGACACCGTATCTGACACTTTTCACATGAAAATTTTTAAAAAAATTTCATATCGTGTCATATCCGCTTCCTATATTTCTCGTTGAAGTTCAGAATTAGTTAAAAAAAAAAATTACTTTCCCATACATGAGTCATGAATATATGCTTATAAAGTAATTAAATTGAGGAAAAAGGCACAGGTAATTCATAAACAAATTAATAATTCATCGATAATAAAGGGAGAAGAAACACACTCCAAAACGGCAGTTTATTCATAGAGTATGAAGACCGAATTAGGTCGACATGTTATCTCTTATTCCAAGTAAAGAAATACAAAGATATCCCCCTGAACTAGAAAAAAAAAAAAAAAATTTAAATAAAAGATAAAAAAAAAAAAGAAGGTTAAACTCTTTGACAAAATCCATCATGAGAGCACAAATTGCTGATTCATTGTGAGAGGCACCTTACTTAATATAATTAATTACCAACTAATCACCTAATTAACCTTCTTGACCAGGTGATTAATTAGTCATCATCCTTTGAAGGTATCCATCACAATGAATCATCAAAAAAGGCCAACTTAATTGTAGTATAATAAATAATAATATTAATATTATTGTAATTATTATTAATATTATATAACAATAATATATCTATTATGCATCATATTCACAAATTAAAACCACCCCAAAATAATTAAACCCCATTAATTGGCCACTTCCACACCACGTGCATGAAAATACGAATTACCATTGGCGAGAGGCTCCCCGTCACGTGACCGGTCGTCGCCGCCGTGATTCGCCCCTATTTTGGCCAAGATCGGGGCCAAATCCCGGCGGTGCACGTTCACCTTGAGCCCGTCTTTCATGAACAACGTCAGCGACATCTTCTGCTCCACCTTGTGCCCCGGCGCCACCGTCAGCCGGTGGCGGAGCAACACCGCCGCCGCGATCGACTTCATCTGCAGGTACGCCAAGTCCTTCCCCAGACAGATCCTCGGACCCGCATTGAACGCCACGAATTGGAATTGATCCTTGGATTGGAACTTCTTCCCGTCTTCCGACAGCCACCTCTCCGGCTTGAACTCCAGGCAGTCTTCGCCCCATATGAACTTCATCCGCCCCGCCGAGTAGATGGAATACGTGACGTTCGTGCCGCCAGGCACGAACGTCCCATCCGGCAACACATCATCGGAGACGACGTGTTTCGAGTCTTCTGGGACTGAAGGATACAGCCTCAGAGTCTCGGAAAGCGCCGCCTTGAGGTATACCAAACGATCGACTTCCTCGAACACTAGCGGATCTTCGAGCCATTTGGAGGTGTCGCCGCCGCGGGATTCCGTCAAAACCGAGCTGAGTTCGATTAAGACCTTCTCCTCCACCTTAGGATTCATTGTAACCAACCAAAAGAACCAGCTGAGCGCCACCGAGGAGGTGTCTCTTCCGGCGAGGATGAAATTCAGGGCAACCTGCTGGAGAAACTCGTCCGCGTAAGATTCCTTCTTCTTCATGAACCTCGACAGCAGATCGTCGTGGGGGGACCCACCCTCCTGCTGACTCACCAGCTCGAGCTTACGTGTATTGATCACATTGGTCATGTAATCGTCCACGTGTTTCAGGCTGCTGCTCAAGCTGAGCTCCATTCCCAACCGGAGCCACTTCTTCAGCTTCCAGATAAACTCCGGCAAGATAAACCGGTGCAGCGAGGCCTCCGTGGCCCGGTCGAACGCCGCCGCGAAGCTGTTCTCCGGCAACCCCGGTGACAGCGTCTGGGGATCCTTCCCGAAAGCCAAGCCGCAAATGTTGTCGAACGTGAGCCGCAGCAGCAGGTCCTGCAGATCGACCGGCTTCCCCTCAACCCGAGCCGTTTCCAGAATCGGGCACAGCCGGTTCTTGATGGCCCGGCTCACCCACCGCGCCATGGCTTGCCTGCAGGGGACAGAACCAGGATTAATCAAGATAAGAGGGGACATATCAAAAAATATAAATAATATCATTTTCAAGAGTAATTTAGGCAAAATCTCTGTCTGTGTGTTCGTGCCTGAGCGTGCGGGTGGTGAATTCGAGAGCGGCGGTCTTCCGCTGGAAGAGCCAGGTGTCGCCGTCGGAGTTGAAGATGCCCTCCCCCAACAAATCATGGAACACAGCTTGCCAGGTTGGGCCCTTGGGGTAATTATCAAACCTAACCTTGAGAATGTGCTCTAAATTCTTGGGGTCGCACGTGACCGTCACGAGGCTCTGTTTCCGGGCCAGGAAAGGGATGACGGAGGTGCAGGTCTGGTACGTGCCGCCGCACGCGCGGAGGTTGTCGGCGATCCAGTCGTGCATGCGGCCGTTGTTCTCGATTAGGCCCGGGAGACTGCCTAAAACGGGCCACATTCTCGGCCCGTTCGGACCCTTCAGGGATTTCGTCACCGATCTGAACCACACGAAATAAGCAGCTGCCAATGCTAGAATCATGAAGAGTGTTGATATATCCATTGATTAGTCTTCTCTTCTATCCTTCCTAATTTTTCAAGAATCTTGAAATGAACTGAACCACTGCAGCAGAAAGCAGAACCACTTGAGCCTTGTTCAAAGAAAATGTGAAATTGTTATATATCGAGTATGAAACATACGGAAAAAAAAGAAAATGAAAATCCCAGATGATAAAGAATGGTAATGTATGTTGAATTATATATATGTGTGTGTGTGTTTGGGAGAGAGAAATTAGGAAAAAGGGAAGTGAGAGGAGAGAGGTGTGAGTGAGAGAGAGGTGAAGAAATAAAGTGATTTATAGAGAAATAAAAGAGTGGCAATAAATATTGGGGTCGGGCTGCTGTTGAAACTTCACTAAGATAGACAAATATACACATAAACCCTCTCCTTTCTCTTTCTCTCTGGAGAGAGAGAGAGAGAGTGAGAGTGAAGGTGGGAGTAAAGCTCAAAAACCAGCAAAGTACATTAAATGCCAGCAGAGGTCGTTGGAGTAGTGCAAGTAATTAAACAGGCCGCAAAGAAATATCTCCACCTCCAAATTTGATCTGGAATCTTCATTTATTCACAAAACCATTAATCTTTTATATATATTTGAATAAACTTTCTTTGTTTTCTGTTTTCTTTGAATAAAAATAAAAAAGAAATGCGAAGACGAGGACTCACCTAATTTGGCAGGAAGGGAGCTCCCTTCATAAATTCTGGCATTGAATGGTAGCCAAAAAGTAAATAAGATTAGTTGAGAAAGCATGCACATACATCATGTCCATGTGATTGTCTTCATATATATATATATATATATATATATATATATGATGCAAAGAAGAAGAGATGACGGAAATAAGTCATGATGCGGCGTCGTTTTTAGGTTTTCAGTGGTGAGATCCGCCAGTTAGGTTTAGGGTGGCAACCCACCGGAACTACTGGTTTTGCACTTCTCAATAACCTCCATTAATGATCGACCAATATATATATGTATATAGTGAGAATTAATAATACTTATTATATATATCATATATAATTTTATTCGAATAATATATATATATATATATATATATATATATATATATATATATATATATATATATCTATATCTATCATATATATATATATGCTTGTAGGTTTCTTTAATCAGATAATAAAAGAGTACATTTTGTTTTTAAAACGATCAATGTGGTTCTCCAGTTATCCTGATAAAATTGGTAAAAGATCACTCGGTGAATTTTATCTCCGGCCGTGGACACACTAAACTTTGTTAAAATTGAAATCCCAAAGTATTATACAATAATAAAGAAATGCTTTTTAAAGAATTGTCTAATAATATTTCTATTTCTAACAAATGCTTTTTTCATATATATATTTCGCATATATAAGATTAAGGGCAAATTACATTCTACAACCATCACGATAGGCGAAATTACAAATCAGGACGTCTAGTTTGAAAATTATATATTAGTCCTTAACTTTTATGCTCCGTTTGAGGTCCCTCCATTTCGTTAGGGTTCCGTCAAATTTAACCCCTGTGATGACCAAAATATCCTCGGGATTGTTTTGTAATATACATAAAAGTGAGGTTCCTTTTGTTAAAATATTTGATCCCAGGGACTATTTTGTTATATATTAAATTTTAAGGGATCGATTTGTTAATATTTATAAATTTTAAGGATTATTATGTACATTTTTATGTATATTACAAAATAATCCCCCCGAGGGTATTTTGGTCATCACAGGGATCAAATTTGACGGAACCCTAACGGAATGGAGGAACCTCAAACGGAGCATAAAGGTTAGGGACTAATATGTAATTTTTCAAACTAGACGTCCTGATTTGTAATTTGGCCTATCGTGAGAGTAGTTGGATGTAATTTCCCCTAAGATTAATTAGTTTAGATATTTCATGATGATTAATTGTTCAAGACGATAAATATAAGCTTCTATTTTTTGAAGCTGTTCTAAAATATATTTTATATTTTTCTTTATATATATAAGAAAAATGTTCTTTTGACAATATATTCTAAAAAACTCTTTCAAATCAACCAATTAGTAATATAAAAAAGAATCGAAGAAATTATATTTTAAAAAACTCAAACTCTATTTTCAAGAGGTTGGATTAAGATAATCAAGGGCGTTGATCTTGAAACTTTAGCAATATAAGAAACCATCAAGTTATGTAATTTAGCGGCTTAATACTATGCTAGTTTAACCAAAGATTTCGAGTTTAAATTTTTGGAAACACAATTATTATCGGTAGGGAGAGCTTTACACCTAACTGGTTCTGTCCAACTTGAGTTGAGTTAGGCCAAACACAATATTCATATTATTCATCATGGTATCAGAGTAGGTCCAATTTTAGGCAAATGTTCCGATAGAAAAAAATAAAATAAAAAAAAATCAGGGGATACAATTAAGCAATTTTAAAATTAATTAGAAAAACAAATACACATGACTAATTACAATCAATCATTAAAATAAACTCATAACATCTTTTAAATTAATTAATTGTGATCATGTATCTTAGCTTCTTCTTATTTATTATATAGTATATATAGATTTAAATTAATTTAGATGTTTTCAATCAATATAACAGTAATATCAACATTTTAATTAGCACAATCTCATTTTAAGATGTTGATAGGAGTTGACATAGCGTAGCCCAATTCAACATTATTTGCTTTATAATTATGGCACCAACTTCCTGCAATGTACGTAGGTCATCACTTTCCAGCAATCAGCAGTATCCTATGTATTTTAACTATGTGAACTAAATAAAATACGTATATATGGCTGAAAAATAAATCAAATTAATTATGTGACATTTAATTCGAGATTTAATATTATTTTTTTAAAATGCTTCTCAATGATTTGGTTCGTCTGCTTGCAAATTTTCCTCAATCAGTAATTAAGACTTAAAAATTAAAACTCAACCAGAAAATACAAATGTATGGGGTAATAATTATTGCACTAAAATTTTGTGCTTATTGATTCTTGTATACACAGAAGAGGTAATACAACTAATTTGAAAATTTTAAAGTAGTTTTTCAATTTTATATTTATTTGATCATCTGAATCTTCCTTTAAATTTAAAGCTCTAATGCACAAATTTTTCGAAAAATATTATTTTGCCCTGTCGTGTTATATCGGATACTCACCACGTGAAAAATTCAAGAAAAAATCCGTATCGACATATCCGTATCGTGTCGTGTTCATATCGCTCAAATACTCCTTGATAAATTTTGTAGTTTTAATCTAAAATTTTGATAAACTTTAATAAATTAGTCGATAATACTATAAATTTAATTTGAGAATAATATCGGTTTGTTGGTTTAACACCTAATACGATTTGCTGGTTTAATACATCTTGACCGCAAATAAAACTTCTTGATGACACCTTATACCTTGATCGTAAATCAAACTCTTGATAACACCCTTTCTAGAGAATAATATTTCTTCCCCCTGCTCCTTTTATAGCGGTAAAATTTGAGAGTTAAGCCTCAATTCAACATCATTTAATATTTAAAAAAGAAGCATCATTTAATATTTATTTGTTGTGTTTTTCTAAAAGAAATAATATCAAATAAATTACTTGAGTTATTTATCTTTTTGACATATTTACTTTTTGAATATATCTAATAAAATTTGAATTTGATTGGTTCATGTGATGCAACTAAACATCTGACAAAATTATATCTTAAAAATATATAATTAAAAAAATAATAACATTTTATTCAAAAATATTTTGAAGCTACTTATATTCAAAATCAAAATTTAAATCTCTGATATTTAATTGAAAACGAACGAGTCTCTTTCATTGGACGACATCCCGTAAGATTAATTTAGAGATGATTGTTAGTTATGGGGTAATCACCACCCATTAGATATATCTAACTTAAACATAGTTCACGTCTGATTAAAAAACACAATTACAAATCCAAGTTTCAACATTATTCCCTTACCGGTTCAACTGAATTTATTAGCCTAACTAATCTATCTATCTATCTATCTGATCTATATATATAATAAAAGTACGAGATGAATTTTTAATTTCTTACAAAATATAAATCGCCTAAAATAATTTCATAATAATTATGTGAATAAGTATTAGTTAATTAAGGATAATTATGTAAATACATATTAATTTAATTATATTTAAAAAGAAGTCATTAATTTATAATAGGATTCCTGGTAGAATTAAAACTTTTTCAACTTACCAAAAAAGAAATATAGTTCAACAAGGATTGTAATATTAATATATTAATTAATTGTATTCAAATTTTATAATATAACTTGTTTATTTTTTAATTTTAAGACCTATAATTTAAAATGCTATAATAAGATATATCTAACAAATTGAAAAACAACAAATTGATTCACTTTATAATTTTAATAAATTTTGATAATTATGTAAAATAAAATATGATTTAAATTGAATGAGTTAAATAAGATAACTTTTCAATAAATCAATCCTAATGTAATTCTAATTATATAAGTCCCTAATTTTAATTATCTAAATTCATAAATTTTCTTAAATTATAATCATATTATAATTCTGTAAACTTATCTAATTAAGAAAATAACATAATTGAATGATTTACATAAAATATTTTTTAATTAACTAATACTAATATAATTATAATTATCTAAATCTAATTAACCATGTAATATTCCTTTAGTTTATATAATAAAATATAAATTAAATATGTAAATATTATTTAGATACGATGATTAACATAATCTATATATATATTAAAAAGTACAAATAAGGTTTCTAATTTCTTACGATCTAATATACCATAATTTAGAATTGCAGGTCGTCAGAGCAAAGTTACTTTAAATTAAGAATTCCAAGGAGACTCAATATATATGCATGTAAAAATAAAATATAATCTAATTTTATAAATTATTTTTATACTGTTCAATTAAACATTCCTTGAATTTTTTATATAAATATACTCTTTTAATTATTTGCACTACATATATAAAATAAATAGTAAAAACACTAATATAAATCTTAAATAATGTTCATTAGAAAAATATAAATAAGAAAATGAAAGGCAAGATGAAATAGCAAAGAGAGAATAAAAAAGAGATAAAAAATAGTTAGTTAAAATAAAAAATTACTTGATTTTAATGTATATACACATGCATACAGAGTTAAGGAATAACCAAAATAATATTTTGATTCAATAATGATGTCACTCAGTTATCAAATTTTTCGTCTGCAAATGAGGTTCTTTCACATGAAAAAGAATGCATGTATTTATTGATTTTGCCATGTTTTACTTAGTGATCAATTGTAAATTCTATCATTTATTGTTCATGATTTGAAAGACATCACGAGTTTTTTGGAAAAAGTTACAAATTTTAAAATATCAATTATCCAGTAAGGAGATTTTCTGGAAAGGTGGTTGCATATATTCATGCAATCGAGTATCAAAAGAGATAGTTGTCACATGCTTATATTTTGATAATTTTTTGGTCAAAATATAAAATTACAATACACAATCAATTTGATCAATTTATATGTGTTGAAACTTTTGATTAAGAAAAGAATCCTCAACTTTATGAGTCAATTATGAAACACATGGTGTATGAATCATGTGGATGAAAGAAGTTAAATAATTTTTATATGATAGATGAGTATGTTAATATCATTACTCATGTTCATATTATGAAAACATAACACAAGGTAATGATGGATATCTGATCTGTGGAAGGAAAAGAATCGGGGTGATGGTCCAAGTTTGCAATACACAACTTTATAACCAATTTGTAGTACCTTATAATCCCATATCTTTTATTAAGTTAAAATTCTCACATTAACTTCAAAATTTTTATTAGAGTGACAATTGTGAAATATCTTTACAAATATATTTATAAAGGACATGACAAAGTGAGAATTAATATCGCGTAAAATGGTAAACAAGATTTCGAAGATTAGACAATTTTAGAATGTTAGATTTGTTTTAGCTCAAGAAACAATATGATGAACTTTTAAATTTAATTTGAATGAGATTGATCCAATAATTATCAATTTAAATCAACATCTTCCAAAGCAGCAATACATAACTTATTGACCGAATCAAAACTTGAAAGATATTTTAAGGGGATCACTGCTCTAGAACAATGGTCATTGAATAGTTTTCAATGTGCTCGAAAAGTGAAAAAGCAAAAAAATAAATAATAATTTACAAAAAATTTCTAGAGCATTATGTAAGAGAAAGTAAGGTAAATATTTGAAAGATTTGGAGAAAGAATTGATGACAAAATATAACAAACTGTTGGATCAAGAAGAGATTATTTAGTTTTAAGAGTCAAGAATTAATTAGCTCCAATTCACGGATAAACATAAACATTTCTTTCATCCCTCAACCGTAACGAGAAGAAAGAGGCATCAGATAAATGCTCTCATAATAGGTGATGAATGGGTAACCAATAATGACCAACTAAAACAACACACTTAAGAGTACTACACCAAACTATTCAGTGGATATACTATCGAAGAGGTGATGAGTCTTGGTATTAGCTTGTACCAACGAACCCTAAAGTGACAGCGAAAATAACTTGGCAAGAACGACCTCAAATGAGAAAATTTTGAGGATAGTTAAGAGCATGCACCTGTACAAAAGCACTATCCATTATAATCCCCGCATCACCTACTTTTTCAAGCTTATTTTTTTCAAACTTATTAGGATATAGTAAGAGAGGCGGTGGTGAAATTCATCAATGATTGCATGGAGAGAGAATTAATTTCCAAGAAGGCTTATCAAGTGTTTATTTTTCTGATTTCGAAAGTTAATTCTCCAAAAAAATAAACGCGATTCGGCCCATGAAGTTTTGTAACGTATTGCTCAAAATAATCACCAACATTATTATACTCTGTTTAAGCCGTAAACTAAAGAAATTGTCAGTCCAAACCAGAATAGCTTCATTTCCAACTGAGACACCCATTACATTATCTTGATGATTCAAGAAGTGTTGTGAATGATACATCACTCCAAAGATAAAAAAAGGGGTATGTGCTGAAATTGAAACTTAAGAAGATGTACGACAAATTTAGGTGAAAATTTCGTAAAGAAAACTCTAAATTTCTACAAATTCCAGACAAAAATCATCAATATCAGTATGAGCAGAATGAAGGGGATACAACCGGAGATTTTATGGAATAGTGAACTGACGGAGGCTGTATGGATGTGTGGCATTAGATAAAACAATCACTCTCGCCTTATTTATTTGTACTCTGCATGAAACAACTTACTTATATGATTAAGGAGGTCATTTTAGCTGGACACTGGAAGCTAATTAAGGTATGTCAGAGATGCTCTCACATCTCACACTTTTTTTTATGAACAATATAATATTGGGAGCTAAAGCTACCGTAGATGGAACGAAGTGCATTCAAAGTGTGGTTGAGACATTTCACAAGGCGTTGGGCCTCAAATTAAACTTTAAAAAATCACATGTGTTATTCACACCTTATGTGTCAAATGATTTAAAGTAACAAGTTACTAGAATTTTGGGCATGGAGAATATAGACAATTTAAGAAACTATTTGGGTGCGGAAGAATTTTGGCCGAAACTATAATGGATATGTCTCGACTATGATTAAGAGAGTTAAAAAATGCCTCTTAGGTTAGAAAGTTAAAACGACAAAGCTTGCCGGATGAATGACACTTATTTTGTGCATCACGAGCTCAATCCCTATCTATCACATGCACACAAATTGGTTCTCCAATCACATGTATGATAAATTTGATCAACTCACATACAAATTTCTTTAGGTGACTCATACAACAAGGAAACTGACTCATCTTATAGGGTGGACGAAGGTGGCTAGAAAGAACCAAGAAGGGAGATTAGGTTTTAGAGAAGCCCAAAAAAAAATATAGCGATACTCGCTAAAACGGGATAGAGAATACTCAACAAGGAGATGATGGTAAGAAACTAGATACATAAGAAAATATATTTAAAAGGGGAGGACATTCTTGAACTTAAGTCTCAGCTTATGGCTTCTTGAGCATGGAATATGATAGTTAGAAGTACTTGAATGGTGGAACCATTTCATAAATGGAGGATCGAAAACAGTGAATGAATGTCTTTATAGAATGATAGATGGTTATCACAAGGTAAACTAGCGGACATCTTTCGAGATAACATTCATGAGGAGGAAGAACTTATGATATGTAATCTCATTGGTACGAATAAAAACTGAAACCTGGATAAACTGAAAACGATACTGCCCAAGGAGGTGGTGAATGAGATACTTTGTGTCTTAATCGTGTTACATGATAACGGAGATAAGAGAGTCTGGATTGGGTAAACTAAAGATAAATTCTCCTATAGTGACTATAATCTACTTATGGTGTCGGATGAGATATGGGAGAAAGATTCGAAATGAATTTGGAAATTACCTTGCCCCTAAAAGTTTAAGATTTTCCTATGACTTTGCCAATATGATGGCTTACTGAAGAATGTATTGAAGTATGATAGATAATTTGGGGAAAATGATGTATGTACACACTGCTGTGTAGGACATGAATATGTGGACCACGTGCTGAGAAGTTTCTCATTCGCACTCCGGGCGTTGGACAAGATTATCGATACACAGACTTGATGAAATTTTTGTGACTTACGAGTGTCGGACGGCTCAAAGAGAGCTTTAATAGCAAAATTCTGAGCAATATGTTCCTAGAATATCTTTGGGGGGCAGGGTTGTCTTGATCTTGACGCTCTGAATCTTTGGGAAACATGGAACCGATGGAGCTATCAAAATGTTATGAAACTTAGAAGTGTCACTCTTCACCACATAAAAGGGTTATATGAGACTTTAGTACAAATCAGTGAGGACAAAACTCACAGGCAAAAGAAAATCTGCACTTACTTGTCGTGGAATAAACCCCAGAAGTGATGGGTAAAACTAAACTCGGATGAAAACTTTTATAACCACACCAACAATGCTTGGTCATGGGCGTCATCCGAGATGACAACTGAAAATAAGTGCTAGGATATGCGATGAATCTTGGTATTGTTTCAATAATGTAGAAGAGTTATTGGGCTTACCTAAACGATTAACACAAGCTTGGGAGAGACGCTTTTCGAAGATTAATGTGGATATTGATTCGGAGGCGGTCGTGAAATGGATAATAACGAAGGATATTAAAAAGCAGCTAATGAGAAATATAATATTTGATTGGTGTTTACTCCAAAGGTCTTGAGAAACTTGGATTAAATAAATCTCGAGAGAAACAAATATGATGACGGATAAATTGGCGAGGATAGGTCACAGTGGTCAAGATGGTTACTGCGTGTAGGATGCTATGTCGGCAAAACTAGATGAGTCTTAGCTTGAGACTGCTTTTCGTGTGTTGGGTTATTTCGTTTAGGACAAAAAAATATTGAAGAGATAGAAAAAAAAAAAAAAAAGAAAAAAGAAAAGAAAATAATTGGATGTATAAATGGTGAAAAATAAATAATATTAGTTATATACATATTATTGTTGCAAGAGAGACTGACAGGATTGAAACAAATCTTTCTTGTTGTAGAAACGAGTAAAAGATGCAATACAATAATATAAATATATGTAAATGGTGTTTCCTATTAAAAGTGCAATGATGATGATATAAAACTTACACCAAAGTAATATAAAATATATGAAACCACCAATAAGTATATTTTTTAATTATTAATAGGTACAAAATGATACTAAATATTATACATCATATTTTTTGAGAAGTATATAAATTGCTCAGTATCTAAATATCGAAAATCAATTGAGAATCTAATTAATTTTCATAAAATATTATTTCTTTAATACTTTATAAATAAATTAATCAATAAAAAATCTATTAATATTTTATATAATTAAATCACTAAAATATTTAATTGTTCAAGGAGAATATAGCTCAAAATATTATAGGAAACTTAGTTTACAAGTATCAACGGAGTTTGTTTTCTCATTGCAATCGAAGACTAGAAGTTATCAATTGAAAATTGCATGCGGTAGTTGATGCAATTAAAAAATCACAATCTGAGATATTAACGGAAAGCAAAATATAAATACTCATTAAATCAAACTACAATTGTGAAAAAGAAGATGGAGATTTGGGAAAAAGGATAATATTTAAAATGATGATATGTCAAACCCACGATTTTGAGAGATGGATATTAGTGCAAGGTAATTATAATAAAAATTGGTGATAATGATATATCAAAAGCTACAATTTATTAAGATCATGGAATAAAAAAAAAAAAAACAATGTTCCTATTTTAAATAATGAAATCGAGGTCGAAAGTATAGAAAGAAGATTAGGCGTAAAAGTCATAGTTTTGAAAGTGAATATAAATTTTACATTTTGAATAACAACAAATTTTTTTTTCAAAGCTTCATAAAAAAAACTAAAAATAAATCACAAATTATATTAAAGAAGATCTAACAGTATAAGGAATAAAGTATATATAGTTAACATAGCATTTTAAATCAAACAATATGAGTAGAAGTTATCAATTGAAAATTGCATGCGGTAGGTGATGCAATTAAAAAAGTACAATATGAGGTATCAACGGAAAGCAAAATATAAATACTCATAAAATAAAACTACAATTGTGAAAAAGAAGATGGAGATTTGGGAAAAAGGATAATATTGAAAATGATGATATGTCAAACCCACGATTTTGAGAGATGGATATTAGTGCAAGGTAATTATGATAAAAATTGGTGATAATGATATATCAAAAGCTACAATTTATCAAGATCATGGAATAAAAAAAAAAAAATAATAACAATGTTCCTATTTTAAATAATGAAATTGAGGTTGAAAGTATAGAAAAAAGATTAGGTGCAAACGTCATATTTTTTGAAAGTGAATATAACTTTTACATTTTGTATAACAACAAAAAAATTCTTCAAAACTTCATAAAAAAAACTAAAAATAAATCACAAATTATATTAAAGAAGATCAATATAAGGAATAAAGTATATATAGTTAACATAGCATTTTACATGATCTTCTAAGTTTTTATTTATATTTTTTTATATATGTTTTTTTATTTATTAAATATATCTGAAAGTTATAAATTAAAAGTTAGAATTATTTGGTCAAATGAATATCATACACTTTAAACATATATTGTTATATTTATTTAATCAAACTACTAAATTTGACATGCACATAAATGGTTTATCTTTTTACTTCTTTGTACTTTTATCCTATTCAGGATTATTTATTTTAAAATTATTTTAATTTGTACTATTTGTGTTTAATATCATAAATTATATACTATATATTACCATCGTGCATACGGGCCCAATATTAACTAAATTCGGGTAAAAGGGGGAAAAAATAGTGAAACTTTAACTCTGGCAATTATTTAGTCACAAAAGTGGACTATTAATTTGAAAATCCATCTATCTATCTATCTATATATAATATTATTTATCTTTTTCTTTTTTTTTAATTATTTTAATTATTTTTATTTTTATTTTTATATTATATTATTTATTTTTATTTATTATTTATTATATCATATAAAAGTACGAGTTTGGTTTTTGGTTTCTTACAAAATACGGATCGCCTAAAATATCCTCACAATAATTAAGTGAATAACTATTCGTTAAGGATAATGATGTAAATACATGTTATAAATTATTAATTTAACTATATTTAAAAAACACTTATTAACTTAAATAGGACTCTTGATAGAACTAAAATATATTCAACTTACCCAAAAAAGATATATAGTTCAACAAGGATTGTTTTAATATTAATATATTAATTAATTGTATTCAAATTTTATAATATAAGTTTCTACCAAAAAAAATTATAATATAAGTTGTCTATTTTTTAATTTTAAGGCCTACAATTTAAAATGTTATAATAAAATATATCTAACGAATTGGAAAATAACAAATTGATTAACTTTATAAATTTTAATAAAATATTGTAATTATATAAAATAAAATATTATTTAAATTGAATGATTTACGTAAGATAACTTTCAATAAATCAATTCTAATGTAAATCTAAATACATAAGTTCAAAGTTCTAATTATCTAAGTTCATAAACTTTCTTAAATTATAATCATATTATAATTCTCTATAAACTTATCTAATTAACAAAATAATATAATTGAATGATTTACATAAAATATTTTTCAATAAATTAATAAATCCTAATGTAAAATTTTTTAATTAACTAATACTAATATAATTATAATTATTTAAATCTAACTAACCATATAATCTTCTTTTAGTTTATATGATAAAACACAAATTAAACACGTAAAAGTACGAATAGCATTTTTGGTTTCTTACGACTTAATATACCACAATTTAAAATTGTATGTCGTCATACCAAAGTTACTTTAAATTAAGAATTCTAAGGAGACTCAATGTATGTGCATATAAAAATAAGATACAATATAGTTTTTTAAATAACTTTTATAGTATTCAATTAAATCCCTAAATTTTTTATATAAATATACTCTTTTAATTATTTCTACTATATACGTAAAATCAATTATAAAAAAATATTAACATAAATCTGAAATAATACTCATTAGAGAAATACAAATTAGAAAATGGAATGCAAGATCGAATGGCAAAGAAAATATAAAAAAGAGAAAGAATAGTTAGTTAAAAGAAAGAATTACTTGATTTTAATATATATACACATGCATACCAAGATTAAGGACAACTGTGAAATATATATATATATATATATATAAATAAAGGACATGACAAAGTAAGAATTAATATGGCATATATTAGTAAATAAAAGTTTGAAGATTAGATTAAAATTTTCAAGATGCTAGATTGGGTCTCAGGACTAGAAACAATATGGAGAATTTTTAAATTTAATTTAAATGAGATTGATCCAATAGTTCAATTTAGCTCTACATTTTCCAAAGTAGCAATACGCAACTTATTGGTCGAATCAAAACTTGAAGGACATTTTGACTTGGGATCATTGCTCCAAAACAATGGTCTTAGAATAATTTTCAATGTGCACGAACAGTAAAAAAATAAAAAATAAAAAAGACAAAAATTTTTCATAGCATTATGCATGAGGCAAACAAGGTAAATATCCAAAAGATTTGGAGAAAGAATTGATGGCAGAGTAAAACAAACAATTATAACAAGAAGAGATTATTTGATTTTAACAATCGAGAATAATTGACTGTAATTCAGGGATAATCACACACGTTTCTTTAATCGCTCAACCATAATGAGAAGAAGGAGGAACTAAGTGAATGCTCTCAAAATAGGTAATGAATGGGCAACCTGTAATGATCAACTGAAGCCACACACTTGGGAGTAATACACCAAACTATTCAGTGGAGATACCATTGAAGACGTGATGAGTCTTGGTATTAGCTTGCGCCAAAGCTACCGTGAATGGAGCAAAGTGCATTTGAAGTGTGGTTGAGGCGTTTCGCAAGGCGATGAGCCTCAAATTAAACTTCAGCAAATCACATGTGTTGTTCGCACCTTATGTGTCAAATGATTTAAAGTAGTAGGTTAGTGAAATTCTGGGCATGGAAAGTACAGACAACTTAAGGAACTATTTGGGGGTGCAGATGAACTTTAGCTGAAGCTATAATGAGCATTTCTCGATTGTGATTAATAGAGTTGTAAAGTGCTTCTTGGGATAGAAGCCAAAACGACAAACCTTTTTGGACGAATGACACTTATTCAGTCCATCACGATCTCCATCTCCATCTACCACATGTACAGAAATTGGCTCCTCAATCATGTATCGATAAACCTGATAAACTCAAGCACAACTTTCTTTAGATGACTGATATAACAAAGAAATGGACCCATTTTGTAGGGTGGAAGAAGGTGACCAGAAAGAAGCGGGAAAGTGGATTGGGTCTTAGAGAAGTCCAAAAAGAAATACAGTGCTGCTCGCTAAAATGGGATGGAGAATGCTCAACAAGGAGGCGGTGGTATGAAACTAGATATATAAGAAAAAATATTTAAAAGGGGAGGACATTCTTGATCGAATATAAGCCTCAACTTATGGCTTCCAGAGCATGGAAGGGGATAGTTAAAAACACTTGAATGGTGGAGCCATTTTCCAAATGGAGGATTGAGAACGGTGAGGGGACATCTTTATGGAACAATAGATGGTTATCACAAGACAAACTAGAGGACATCTTTGTAGATAACATTCATGAGGAGGAGAAAGATCTTATGGTATGTAATCTCATTGGTATAGATAAAAACTGAAACCTGAATTAGCTGAAAACATTACTGTCCAAGGAGGTGGTGAATGAGATACTTAGTGTCTTAATGGCGCTTCATGATAACGGAGATAAGAGAGTCTGGATTGGGTTAACTAACAATAAATTTTCCTAGAAAACGACATATAGTTTTCTTATGATGTGTGATGAGACATGCGAGAAAAATTAGAAATGAATTTGGAAATTACCTCGCCCCCCTGATGGTGTCAAAATCTGGCTATGTGTTGGACGGTAGATAGGGAATCCCAATCACCCAAGATATTTGTTGAAGTGAGGTAACTCTGATGCTTTTCTGAACCTGGAAGAAAGTAACAAACGTGAACTCAAAGGCCAAACGGGAGAATGTGGGGGTTGGACCCATTTTGGCACTCCGACGCTCAAGTCAGCTGAAGCTGTCGGTCGAGACTGCAAAGTGAGTAAGGACTCAGAATGTAAAGGAAAGCTTACCATTAGCAATGGCGGGGATGGGCTTATATAGGAGGGAGACGGACTCCCTAGGTGCAAGTATACCTCCAAGAAAGTGTGGATCTGGTTTGGTGGGAGAGCGACGGCTGGTGGCCGGAACAGTGCTTTTCTAGCTAAAGACTGTTTGTCTGCTCCTGCCAGGAAGCCTGACATAGTACTTGGCTTGGCCGCAATTAATGTGGCCTGCTACAGGTACGTGCATTGAATACGGTTGCCTAGTAGCGCGTGGGTTGATTGGACGCCTGGGTCGGCCGCCTCTCGGTCGAAAGTGGACCCTGGGTCGAAGCTTTCCATCGCCTAGCATGTTACCGCTCTTCCTTGGAGACCAAGTCCTGGCTCGAATAGCCGATAGATCTGGGTCGGATTTGGGAAGCTGACCTGGCACCGTTTTTCTACGTGGCAAGACACGTGGAGCCCAGTCATGAACTCCCTATTTTCCCCTTATCATCGCCCCCCCTAAGGTGGGGCAGCACACTTTGAGGGGTGTCGAACCTTGAGAAAGGCGCCTTGATGGCTTGGAAAAGGAGGGAAACCAGCAAGAAATGCCACTTTCTGATTCGTGTTTTCCAAGATATATTTATTATATATTTTAAATATTATTTGATTTAATTCAATTTTTGAAATTAATTGATCAGTATTTCGCGTATTTAATTTACCGATTATTGACTGAACGTTTTATTTATTCTATTTCTAATTGTGAATATGAATATTATGTGTTATGGATATTAAATGAATTCTTAGATTAATTAATATGAAATATGAATTTATGAATTTGAATGAAAGGTATGAACGAATGGTTGGATTATGTGCTTTAAATTCTTTAATAGTGCACATGAACATTTTCATGATATAATATGACCTTTTATGCATTGAGGTCACATTCACTTCATTGCCGAGCGTCATATGTGGTCATTGAGTCTCATACCTTTTCTTTTGCACAGATTCGGGTTTGGTCGGAGACGAGGGCGAGCATTGAGACGCTTGTGCCTTTCTTTTGCTTTGAAAAGGTGGGTTTTTCTTTTAATAGTTAAAACAACCCTATATATCCCTTATGTGCAAGATTTAAGCCAAAATTAGTATATTATATAAATCGAGTCATTTTGTGTAAATGATTTCAAAAGTATGACCCTTTTTAATTATGAAACCCTACCTTGATTGCACGGGCCCCGGGACTTAGTACATGTGGCTAACCGAGGATGCAAGGGCTGACGGGGATCCCATGTACTAGTCCCAACCAAACTACGGCGAAACGGACCTCGTCAAGGAGTTTTGACGAGGAAACGCTAACCGGGCTTTGAGAACTCATGAATCTCATAGCCACATTGATATGATTTGGTGGTCGGGCCTTGCAAACCCGTCCACCACTCGGAGGAAAAAGGTGTATATGAATGATTATGATCATGATATGTATGAGCACAAAAGATATGTATGATAATGAATGAATAATTGATTATGATTACACGAGGTGTAGGGTGGAGATTGTGCACGCCCACTCGCCGGGCCATAAACCCTTATGAATAATTATGAATGAATATGAACGTCGTAATCCCGTTGATGTTTTCTTTTGTTTTAACCACTTGGGAAATTCTTATCAAACTTCACACGGGATTAGGGCTTGCATGTATGTGCTTAATTTCTGCAATATTATATCTTATGCCCCGTTTTATACCCACCAGTCTCGTATAGACTGAACCCGGTTTGTTTTCAGTTGTTTTGTGCAGGTATAGGAGTGCTAGGCGGGAATACAAGTCGTCTAGGTCTTGCATTTATGTTTAGCACTTCTTTTCAGCATCTCATACTCTTAGTGCTATTTTGTATATGATTATAGTATGGAGCGTTATGATCTTGTAGGCCGTGTGGCCATTGAATACCTGTATAGTTTTGTATATCTATTTTGGAGCTTGGTAGCTCATTGTATATATTATATGTCGTTCTTGCTTCCGTGTTTTATTTTAACTCTGATTTTATGTTGTCTTGAGTTTGATTGGTTTAAGGGTTAGTCCCGCCTAGCATAGCGTGTGTGTTGTATCCCTGTTCGCCGTGGATTTGGTACGTGTATGGACTTCCATTTCATATACGAGTCGGGTCTCGGTGCGGGGGATGTGGTACCTTACGCTCGGGTGCTACATCCTTATGTGGTATCAGAGCTTAGGGTTGCAAAACCCGGGCTCTCGTGTCGTGTTGAGTCGGTTAAGTCGTTCGGCTTTAGGAACAACTTGTCAATATGTTGCATATGCATTGTTTTAAAATTTGAATTTTGATCGAATTAATTGCACTTGCATGCATGGACTGAAAATAGCATGCATCTCAGTGTTTCTTGGACAGGATACCTCTATGTAGACACCGTGAGAGATCTCCAGGACACCGCCGTCATCATGACCGATCCCCTACGCCTCCACCACAACCACAAGCACCACCAATGGACATGGGGAATTTCATGGAAGCCGTTTTTAATTATGTTGAGCATCGGAGGGCTCAAGCTCCCCCACCACAACAAGCAGAACAACCGGCTCCTCCACCAAATCATAATATTAATAGAGATTCTCATGGGGTGTTTCTGAGCTACAACCCCCCTCGGTTTTTCGGTTCTATCAATGATGCGGTCTCGGAGGGTTGGTTGATTTGATTGGAGCGGATATTTGGAGTCCGACAGTTTACCACACAAGAAAAGGCTCAATTCCCCATATTCCAACTAGATGGTGATGCGTATGAGTGGTGGGAAAGAACGAGGGAGAAACTCGAAGTGGATGGAGAGGAAGTTACGTGGGAGGTCTTCAAGAGAGAATTTAGGGAATGCTTTGTACCGGAAGTGGTAAGGGAAAGAAAGGAACAAGAGTTTATGGATTTAAAGCAAGGTGCGAGTACGGTGACTCAATATCTCGCAGTGTTTAACAGGCTTGGGAAATATGCTCCTCACGTCACCTGGGATGAGAAGAGAAAGTCGAGGAAATTCATTGCGGGATTAAGACAAGATATGAGACATAGCCAGACGGGTCACAACTTCGAGTCATTTGCCGACACCGTGCAAAGGGCTTTGGTTCAAGAGGAAGAGTTCAAGAAGAAGGATCCGGTTTTTAGAGCTCCAATGGGAAGAGGTTCCGGATCGAATTTGGGGAGGAGACCGATGATTCAAGCTACTCCCCCTCCTAAGGGTCCGTTTAAGAAGCCAAGAATAGGAGGACCAACTCCACCGGTTCTAAAATCTTTGCCTGCACCAACGAGGGATCGACAAGGTCCGAATGAGGCGAGATTAGCTCAAGCTCCTTGTACACATTATGGAGGACCAACTCACAATTTTTATAATTGTCGGAGGAGGTCAAATTTGTGTCTCATATGTGGAAAAGGTGACCATATGGGGGATACTTGTCCCGACAAGGAGCCCGGATTTCAAAGACGAGTTCAAAGGCCCATGATCCCGGCTCGTGCTTACGCCCTCGAGGGTGAGGAGCAAGATGCAGAGATTGATCCTACAACTGTGGTAGAAGGTACTCTATGCATACATAACATGAACATTCATGCACTCTTTGATCCGGGTGCCACGCATTCCTTTATTTCTTGTGATTTAGTTGCCACTCTGTGCTTGCCTGTTATTTGTCTCTCTTCTTGTTATTTGGTGAGTTCGCCACTTGGTGGGAGTCTTCAGACAGATCAGTTAGTTCGGGAGTGTTCAGTTCTGATTGAAGGGAAAGAATATCCGGCTGATTTAATTGTTATGCCTATGAAGAGGTATGGAGTTATCTTGGGTATGGACTGGTTGTCCAGGCATCGGGCCAATGTTGATTGTTTTGCGAAGAAGGTGATTTTGGGTAATGAATTGGTGATTGGTAGTGGCTCAAGATCGGTACCTCTCTTGTCTTATATGGAAGCTCACAAGTTGATGAGAGAAGGAGCAACGGGATTTATTGCTTATCTTCTTAATAGGCCGAAAGATCAAGTCAAGTTGGAGGATACCGCGGTTGTTAAGGATTTTTTCGATGTGTTCCCGGAGAATTTGAGTTCTTTACCACCAGACCGTGAGATCGAATTTGTTATTGACTTATATCCGGGATCCACACCGTATTCTAAGACTCCGTATCGGATGGCACCGGTCGAATTGAAAGAGTTAAAAATTCAATTAGAGGAATTGCTCAAAGTTGGATATATTCGGCCAAGTTCGTCACCTTGGGGTGCTCCGGTTCTCTTCGTTAAGAAAAAGGATGGAACCTTAAGAATGTGTATAGATTACCGGGAGCTTAATCGGATGACTGTAAAGAACAAGTATCCTTTGCCCCATATTGAGGATTTATTCGACATGTTACAAGGTTCGGGAGTATACTCAAAATTGGACTTGAGACAAGGATATTATCAATTGAAGATCCGGGAAGAGGACATTCCGAAGACGGGATTTAACACCCGGTATGGACACTACGAGTTCGTAGTGATGCCTTTTGGACTGCCTAATGCTCCGGCTGCTTTTATGGATATGATGCATCGAATTTTTCGGCCCTATTTGGACAAGTTTGTGGTAATATTCATCGATGACATCTTGGTTTATTCGAGAACTCCGGAGGATCATGCCAGGCACCTCAGAATTGTGTTGGACACCTTAAGAGAACATCGGTTGTATGCTAAGTTTAGCAAATGCGAGTTCTGGATTGATCGGGTAGCATTTTTGGGCCATATTATTTCAAGGAAAGGTTTGGAAGTAGATCCTTCTAAGATTGAGACGGTTATTCAATGGCAAAGCCCAAAAAATGCTTCAGAAATGAGGAGTTTCTTGGGTTTAGTAGGCTACTATCGGAGATTCGTTCAGGATTTCTCAAAGATTGCGGCTCCTTTAACCCGATTGACTAAGAAGGCGGTTAAGTTTGAGTGGGACGAGGCATGTGAGGCTAGCTTTCAACTTTTAAAAGAAAAGTTGACTACCGCTCCTATATTAGCGCTTCCCGAAGGTACAGAAGGATATACAGTTTATACGGACGCCTCAAAGGAAGGTTTGGGATGTGTGTTGATGCAGAATGGAAGGGTAATCGCCTATGCCTCAAGGAAATTGAAAGAGCATGAACAGAACTACCCCACTCACGATTTGGAATTAGCGGCTGTGATCTTTTCTTTGGGTAAGTGGAGACACTATCTTTATGGAATATCATTCGAGGTCTTTTCCGATCACAAGAGTCTCCAATACTTATTCTCACAAAAGGACTTGAACAAGAGACAACGGCGTTGGATGGAACTTTTGGCGGATTATGAGTGTACAATCCGATACCATCCCGGCAAAGCCAACTTGGTCGCGGATGCGCTTAGTAGGAAAGCTAGTGTGTCCAACGTGAAAGTGGAAATTGGAGATGAGAATGAGTTGTTCAAACTGAGGGCTAGCATTCGGAATATCACGGTTCAACCGGATCTCAGACAGAGATTATTTGATGCTCAGAGGATTGATCCCGAGGTTCAGAAATTAGCTGAGAAAGCTCGAGCTGATTCAGAATGTCCGTTTGGGTTTGATGATACAGGACTTCTAAGATTCAAGAACCGAATAGTTATGCCGGAAGAGTTAAAGAGGATTATTCTTGAGGAAGCCCATCGGTCAGGGTATTCGATACATCCCGGAGGGAACAAAATGTATAAGGATCTCAAGCAATTCTATTGGTGGAATGGTTTGAAACGGGATGTGATCAACTTCGTGAAACATTGTATGACCTGTCAAGTAGTAAAGGCAGAACATCAAAAGCCATCGGGGCTACTTCAACCATTGCCTATTCCGGAGTGGAAGTAGGAACAAATAGCCATGGATTTTGTTTCGGGATTACCAAAAGTGAGAGGAGGTTTCGATGGAATTTGGGTTATCGTGGACAGGTTGACAAAATCAGCTCATTTTCTTGCTATCAGGATGTCCGATAAAGTGAGTAAATTGGCTAAGAGATATAATGATGAGATCGTCGGGCTTCATGGAGTACCTGTTAGCATTGTCTCGGATCAGGATCCCAGATTTACTTCAAGGTTATGGCAAGAATTACAGAAATGTTTGGGAACAAGGCTTCAATTCAGCACAGCTTTCCATCCTCAGACCGACGGACAATCAGAAAGGTTGATTAAGTATCTGGAAGACATTTTGAGAGCATGTGCATTGGACTTTCAAAGCTCGTGGAATGAACAATTGCGGTTAATCGAGTTCGCTTACAACAATAGCTTTCAAGCCTCGATTGAAATGGCCCCTTATGAAGCCCTTTATGGATGTAAATGTCGATCTCCGTTGTTCTTTGACCTGGAGGAATGGAATTGGACCAAGCAAGAAGGGATTAAACGAGGGGAAAAGAAGGAAAAACCCTCTAAGACTGTACAAGAGGCTATTGACAAGGTTCAGATAATTAGACAACGGATAAAGGCCGCTCAGGATCGACAAAAGAGTTATGCAGATCTTCGGAGAAAGAATTTGGAGTTTGAGATTGGAGATAGGGTTTTCTTAAAGGCATCTCCACGAAAAGGGTTCTCAAGGATTGGACGAGGAGGAAAATTAAACCCTCGGTGTATGGGACCGTATGAGATTCTAGAGAAGGTTGGGGATACGGCCTATCGATTGGACTTGCCTCCGAGTTTGACTGGAATTCATAACGTGTTTCATGTTTCACAACTCCGAAAATATTATCGAGACGAGTCCGAGGTTCTACCGGTTGAAGAAGTGGAATTAGAACCGGATCTCACCTTCGTTCAAAAGCCGATTAAGATATTGGATCGAAAATTTCAGGAACTTCGAAATCGGCGTATTCCACTAGTCAAGGTTCTTTGGAGAAGTGATAAAACCGAAGAGGCTACGTGGGAGACGGAGGAAAAGATGAAAAGATTTCATCCTGAATTATTTCCGAGCGAGCAGTGAATCCGAGGACGGATTCTTTTAAGGGGGAGAGATTGTAGCGCCCCGACTTTTCGGACGTAAAGGTACGACGTATGTGCTTACCAATTTGCGCGAATTAATTGTTTATACGTGTTTTATATTTAATTTTATTATAAATTGTTATTATTTTATTTTATTTTATTTTATTATTATTTTAAAATATTTCGTATTTTAAGTATATATATGTATATGTTTATTTCTTTTATTATTAATGTATTGATTAATGCTAATTAACCATGCTTTAATTAATTAATTACGTTGACTTTAATTTTATTTAATATTAGAATTAATTTATTTGGTTTAATTTTATAATGCATGAATTTTAATGAATATGCGCATGAATTGCATGACTATGAGCTTGGTTGTTTATTTTATGCTTCGTTCTTATATGAAATGATATCGAAATGCCGTGAAATTGTAGTATGTCGTAAATACATGTGTTATAAACATGCCTATATGCTCGGTTTATGTTTTCGAATTTATTTGATATGTTAACGAATTTAATTTGAATCGTGGAACCAAATCGGGGGCTAACGAGCACTTAGCGTACCCTTGGTTCCGTATTTAATATCTTGAGCTCGGGAACTCGGATTCGAGTTCCGTCAACTCCGCTGAACTCGTAACGAAAATTCGAGTTTAGTAAACTCATCCTTATATTTTTCCAAAGTCATTTGAACCTCCGAAATCCAACCGAAAAACGAAACGACGACCAAACTAACCTTGCTGCACTAAAATAACCATATCTTATCCAAACTTTAACCAAATTAACCATGGTTTGATTCTATTGATCCCTAACTCAACCACATAACTTGATATATCATGCCCTAACCAAACCAATCCTCACACAATCCCCAAATATCAGCCAAAGGCTCTGAAATTACAGTCAGTCCCATAACCCTACATTCCTTAGAGATTTTGGAGCTCAAATCTCATCCAATCTTCATCCAATCAACAAGGTAAGCTTAGGGATGTAATATATGTTCATTCCTGATCATTTTCATCCTTTCATTCCCATATTTGAGCATCGTTTCATGAGGTTATGGGCTATTTTCGAAAGGGTGCGTTTTGAGCCAATTTGATGATCTTATTCAATTCTTGATGGTTTTGATTGATTCCAAGCTTGAGAATGATTATTTTGACATCCAAATATCATTTATGATCATTGATTTCATGGTGGTTGAAGTATTAATGAGATATCATTTATGGTACT
Source organism: Lantana camara (assembly GCA_037501455.1). Taxonomy (NCBI): domain Eukaryota; kingdom Viridiplantae; phylum Streptophyta; class Magnoliopsida; order Lamiales; family Verbenaceae; genus Lantana; species Lantana camara. The sequence goes on along the minus strand of CM074857.1, from coordinate 89,977,135 downwards.
TTGAGAGAACTTTCATGTAATGGCACGTATGACTGCTGTACACGGTTGAGCTCTTTTGGGACTGAATTATATGTTGACTTGTGTTGCTTGACTGAGCATTTGATGGCCTAAACTGATATGGATATGTGGAGATGAAGAGAATCCTTCATGCCCTGTTTTTCGGGACCTTTGCTCTGTTTTTTGAACTGATTTTTGTGTCAAAAACTGCTGTGTTTCCCCCTTGCTTTTTGCTGTTAATTTCATGGATTTGTGGGATTAGTTTTAGCTGAGTTTTTGCTGCATTTCATGCCTGGTTTTGCTGCCTTTCTTGCCTGCACATCGCCGTAGCTGCTGCTGCATTTTTTGCTGTCAAAACAGGGGAGTTTTGCTTTGTTGTTAAACTGATGCTTGCACGAGACACGAGTGTGTCTTTGTTCTTCTTTTCAGCGTGTAACGGGGGTGCGGGTTGGCCTGATCTTTCTGTACCGAGACACGGGGGTGTCTCGGTTTGTGCTTGGGTGGTGACACGGGGGTGTCACCTTGTTCTTTCCAACTCTTGCCTGCGTTTTTTTTTTTCCTGGGTTGCATACATGTATATGTTGCTGTATATATATATATGTGCTGTGTGTGTTGTTGTGCATGCATGGCTGTGTGATTGTGTGTGCATGGCTTTGTAGTGTTAATTGCATGCATGTATATATATTATATATATATATTTGTGTGTGCATGCATGGTAACGTATATGTATATATATATATTATATATGTTATAATTATGCATGCATGATATTCTACGTGCATATATATTTATTATATATATATATATATATATCTGTTTATTATATATTTATTATATATTTTAAATATTATTTGATTTAATTCAATTTTTGAAATTAATTGATCACTATTTCGCGTATTTAATTTACCGATTATTGATTGAATGTTTTATTTATTCTATTTATAATTGTGAATATGAATATTATGTGTTATAGATATTAAATGAATTCTTAGATTAATTAATATGAAATATGAATTTATGAATTTGAATGAAAGGTATGAACGAATGGTTGGATTATGTGCTTTAAATTCTTTAATAGTGCACGTGAACATTTTCATGATATAATATGACCTTTTATGCATTTAGGTCACATTCACTTCATTGCCGAGCGTCATATGTGGTCATTGAGTCTCATACCTTTTCTTTTGCACAGATTCGGGTTTGGTCGGAGACGAGGGCGAGCATTGAGACGCTTGTGCCTTTCTTTTGCTTTGAAAATGTGGGTTTTTCTTCTAATAGTTAAAACAACCCTATATATCCCTTATGTGCAAGATTTAAGCCAAAATTAGTATATTATATAAATCGAGTCATTTTGTGTAAATGATTTCAAACGTATGACCCTTTTTAATTATGAAACCCTACCTTATGTTTTGGCGAGACAAGATTATGATTGCACGGGCCCCGGGACTTAGTACATGTGGCTAACCGAGGAAGCAAGGGCTAACGGGGATCCCATGTACTAGTCCCAACCAAACTACGGTGAAACGGACCTCGTCAAGGAGTTTTGACGAGGAAACGCTAACCGGGCTTTGAGAACTCATGAACCTCATAAGCACATTGATATGATTTGGTGGTCGGGCCTTGCAAACCCGTCCACCACCCGGAGGAAGAAGGTGTGTATGAATGATTATGATCATGATATGTATGAGCACAAAAGATATGTATGATAATGAATGAATAATTGATTATGATTACACGAGGTGTAGGTTGGAGATTATGCATGCCCACTCGCCGGGCCATAAACCCTTATGAATAATTATGAATGAATATGAACGTCGTAATCCCGTTGATGTTTTCTTTTGTTTTAACCACTTGGGAAATTCTTATCAAACTTCACACGGGATTAGGGCTTGCATGTATGTGCTTAATTTCTGCAATATTATATCTTATGCCCCATTTTATACCCACCAGTCTCGTATAGACTGAACCCAGTTTGTTTTCAGTTGTTTTGTGCAGGTATAAGAGTGCTAGGCGGGAATACAAGTCATCTAGGTCTTGCATTTATTTTTAGCACTTCTTTTCAGCATCTCATACTCTTAGTGTTATTTTGTATATGAATATAGTATGGAGCGTTATGATCTTGTAGGCCGTGTGGCCATTGAATACCTGTATAGTTTTGTATATCTATTTTGGAGCTTGGTAGCTCATTGTATATATTATATGTCGTTCTTGCTTCCGCATTTTATTTTAACTCTGATTTTATGTTGTCTTGAGTTTGATTGGTTTAAGGGTTAGTCCCGCCTAGCGTAGCGTGTGTGTTGTGTCCCCGTTCGCCGTGGATTTGGCACGTGTATGGACTTCCATTTCATATACGGGTCGGGTCTCGGTTCGGGGGATGTGGTACCTTACGCTCGGGTGCTACAGGTTGACTTTGTATCCTTAAGCGAAGGGAGAAAATGGGGGATTGACGCAGAGGCAGTGGAAGATATGGCAGCAGAAATAGAGGAAATGTCTCTGGGGGAGGAGTCCCGTGACCAAGGAGGGGCCGCATCCACTTCTGAAGAAGAGGACGAGACAACAGAAGTGCCTTAAATATTACCATGAGTTTAGGTCCCAAGTCACTGGGTCGGAGAGGAAAATAGCGGAGAAGAGGTTGACCGGATGGAAGGACTTGGACCTAAACTGCAAGGTCATCATTCCCAAAGCTGACGAACACATGGGGGCCCCTCCGGAAGGATGCATTGCGATTTCACTACAAGCTATAGAGTATGGGTTCGACTCCCACTCTCCCCCTTCCAAATCGCCTTATACAACCATCTCCAGATTAGCCCGATTCAACTGGTTCCCAACGGTCACGCCATGGTGACGGCCTTCAGAATGATGATGAAGCTATTAGGACAAGTGGAATGCGTGGAACACTTTACCGAGTTATTTGTCGCCTCAGTCGATGCGGCTTCTTTCCCAAACAGGAGGGGGTTCATGAAACTCCAATCCCGCTCTTGTAACAAGATATTCGATACGGAGAAAGGCTCCCATAGGAAGGACTGGAAGGTGAAGTACGTATTCATAAGGTACATAGACGGGTGGGAAGGCTTGCACCATACCGCCTGGAACGATGTTGCGCAAGTCAATTTGGATTGGGGTCCAGTGTACTGGCCGAGCACCTTGTTGTCGGCCTTGAGAGAAGTGCATCCCCTGGATATAGGAATTTTTACGAGCATTCACTTGTTGATAAGCCTGGGGATGGCTCCGGGTACGGCACGACATTTGGACTTCCGCTTGGTAACTACGTCATCAATGCACTTAGACCAAGCACGTTCCCTGTCCCCACTTGCACTTTTAACTTTGTGTTTTGCTTTGTCCCTGCTTGACGGGGTCGGTGTATTATCCAAAATATTTAATCACTAACTCTCTTCGTTTCTTGCATAGGATCAATCATGGTTGCCACGCGAGCGAAAGCTCTTCTCCGTAAGTTAAAGGAACGCCAGGCCGAGGAGGCCAAGAAAGTCCAGGAAGGCAAGGCGGAGGGCTCCGCCCCCACGGTGGAAGAGATTGTGCAAGAGGATGGCATGATGGAGGAGCACACCAAGGCGAAGATTGCCTTGGTGGAAAAGGTAGCTGGGCTAAAGTGGGCTGACCCCCACAAGCCGACAGAGGGGGAAGCTGCAGACGTGCGGGGGGCTACTTGGACCCCCCCGGAAAACGTTCCCGTCCCCCCAGCTCCTAAGGAGAAAGTGGCCAAGCCCCCAAGAGGTAAGGGGATTTCTGTCCCGTTCGCTGGACGGCCCAATTTCGACGCTAAAACAACTTCTGGCTAAAGACCAATAAGAGGAAAGTCTCGGAGAGCACTGAGGGTGGAGCCCCCTCCAAGACGGCCAAACCGACTCCCAAGATACTGAACCGCGCCAAATGGTGGAAACCCCTACTTTCCAAGCTGGCAGCTCACCCGGCTTTTCGATACTATGCAGTGACTACGAGAGGATAGTGGATATCCCAAGCTTTGAAGGGCCTAAGTATCCCTTCAACGTCTCGACATTGAAGCCGGATGGGTCGGAGAGAAGGATCGCGACCGGCGCGGTCGATCAAGATGCTATTGGGGCCATTTACTATGCCCTCCAAACCGCCGCTGACCATCAAGATTTGGCTAAAGAGGATAACGCGGCCCTTTCCTATAACAAGATCTCATTGTTATGCTCGGTATGCCTTTGTTGCTTAAGACTCTTTTCGTTTTATTTGTTTCTCAAATTTTCTAACACCTCTTATTTCCCCAGTTAATCTTGCGGGAGTACCAATCGGCTGCACGTTTGGAACTGGCAGAGACAGCACGCCGCAAGTTACTGAGTGAGAGGGGGTGCTGGAGACAAAAAGCTGGAAGGATGAAACGACAAAGCTTGCCGAGGAAAAGGAGGAGATGAAATAGATTTACATGGGCAATCTGGAGTAGCTCAACAAACAGGTCGAAGAAGTGACCCAGGTGAAGTCGCTCTTGGAGACTGAGGTGGCCAGTTTAAAGGCCGAGAAAGAGAGGTTGGAAACAAGACTTGCCCAGACCTAGAGTTTGCTGGATATCGCCGAAAGAGAGAAAGAGGCCGCATATGCGAAGGGGGTGCAGGACGGATGGTAGAAAGGCTATGTGGATGGGAACGGAATGGGCCGGAGACTGCTTTTTGGACCTTAGATAAGCTGGTGCCCCAGATTAAAGATAGCTCAATGCTGAAATTCCTGCGATCAGAAGTGTTTGACACCGTTTCCAGCACGTTGGGCGTCTCTGACATCGAGACAGGCTTCATGAGGTGCCTGTCCCAAGTGCACCTGCATCACCCACTCCCACATACTCTGCTCAATGATCCCGAAAAACTGAATGCTGCCAACGGCTATATCCCTGAGACCCTCCTTGAGCAATTCTTGGCCCGTATCGCATTTGAAGATGAGGAAGCCCAGGTGGGGAAGGAGGCGATGACGAAGAACCTGATTGGAGCAAGAGGCCCTACGGTTGGGCAGTGGAGTGGGCCGATGCTAAGGCCGATAAACGCCCGGAGTCAGAACTTGACCTGCCGGAGCCCGTAGACCTTGGGAAAACTAAGGAAACTTTGCTTGCGACCTTTGTCCCTTCAAGTATTGGGTCAAAAAATGATGAGATCCAATGTGAAGACCCGAACGACCCTGTCCTAGCGATTCCACCTTTGACGGAACTCCCTCCGGCTCCCCTGATCACAAAAAATGAGCCTACGGTCGCCGCGATTCCATCTCCTGCAAACGCCACTCCGGTGATAGAGCCAAGTCCTTCGGCTTTGACCGAAGAGCCTGCTGCTAATGTTACGAACCTTCATACTTCCATTTCTTAAATTGTATATCACTTTTCAGAGTTAGGCATTGTAATTTCTTTTTCTCTACATTTGTTTTGTAACTTGATTGGGGCTTGACCCCACTTTGAAATGAAAGTGACTTAATTTGAACCAAGTTTGTACTCGCACTTTACATTTGCTTATTGCCTTTTAGTATTTGGAGATTTACCCCTGGTTCAACTCTTAAAGTAAAAGTTTACAGAACTGTCACAAGTTTTGGCTCAAAATAAACAAGCAAGTCCTGGGTCGAAACATGCTCTGAACCTTCTGACTTATACTTTACCGGAGCCTGGCCCTGTTCCCTAAGGCATTGATAGAATATCGGATGCGCCTCTAGGGGACAATTGCAATACACCTTAAAAGACATTCAAACTAACTAAAAGTGAGGAATATTCAGGTTGACTGAAAATTAGGAACACTCAGATTGACTGAAAATTACTTTCATTAATGTGAAATGAGTCAAGTACAGAGAGCACTTACAACCAGAGGTAATTTAAACATAAAATTTCTTAAGGTTGTGGGCATTCCATGATCTGGGGATGGAATTCCCTTTCATGTCTTCAAGGTGATAGGCCTTGTTCCGGCCTACTTCTGTGATATGGTAGGGGCCTTCCCAGTTGGGTTGTAGCTTGGCCAATTGCTTGGTTATTTCAACCTTTTTGAGGACTAGGTCGTCTATTTGGAAAGCGCGAGGTTTAACGCCTTTGTTGTAGCTCCGAGCCATGGTGGCTCGATATTGTTGCATTTGTTGAAAACCTTTATGTCGAACTTCTTCACTGGTGTCGAGCTCATGCGCTCGGTCTTCTGTATTCCTAGCAAGTTGATAGTTAGAGACTCTTACTGTTTGATGGAGTAGTTCTGCTGGGATCATGGCTTCCGCCCTGTAAACCATCGAGAAGGGTGTTAACCCTGTCGCGGTCCTTGGGGTGGTGCGGTAAGCCCAAAGGACCCCATCAAGTTCGTCGACCCAGGCTCCTTTCTTAGCTTCGAGCCTGGTCTGGAGGTTCTGAACGATGATACGGTTGGTGACTTCGACTTGGCCATTTGCCTGAGGATGGTCAACTAATGCAAAGCGCTGACTGATCCTCATGTCTGAACAGTAGGACCTGGTGCTGGCGCTTTAGAACTGGGTTCCATTGTCGCAGATCAGGACCCTGGGGACCCCGAACCTGCAAATGATATTACGCCAAAGGAAGTTCTGAATAACTTTATCGGTGATCTTCGCGGCTGGTTGGGCTTCGACCCATTTAGAGAAGTATTCGACTGCGACTAACAGGTACTATCTCTGGCAGTTGCGAGTAGCAGTGGTCCCACTATGTTAATCCCCCATTGATCAACAGGCCAGCAGATATCGATGGGGACCATTTCTGCCGGGTGTTGATGCAGGATGTCGACATGTTTCTGACAGTTTACGCACTTGCGGGCGTATTCCTTAGCATCTTCATTTAGGGTGGGCCAATAGAACCCCACTTCTTGACACTTTCTTTTCTAGGGATCGACTGCCCGCATGATTTCCACACTGCCCGCTATGAATTTTCTCCAATACGTCCAAGGCCTGAGAGGGACGGAGGCATCTCTTGGTCGGTCGCATGTACGTCCTCTTGTACAATCTTCCTTCCGAATTGAGGGAATAACTCACCGCTTTGTATTTGAGGCGCCTTGTCGTGTTCCTGTCGGCGGGCAGGACTCCATCCCTAAGGTACAGTATAAACTCATCGAGCCAGCAAGGCTCAGCTAGGTCGATAGAGCATATTATTTCTACCTTGGCTTGAAAGGTAGGTGATGTTCCGGTCTTTAGAGCCCCTCAATCCATTCATGAATTTTGATAACGCATCTGCCCACGTGTTCTCCTCCCTGGGAACCTACTACAGCTTGAATTCTTTGAATTGGGATGCCAAGGATTTGACCTTAGCCAGATACTTAACCATTGAGTCTTTTCGCACCTCATAAGAGCCCTCCACTTGGCTCGACACTAATTGCGAGTCCATGGTTACTGAGATCTTCTCAATCCCATGTTCTTTGGCAATTCTGAGGCCTGCAATGAGCGCATCGTACTCCGCTTCAATATTGGTGGCTGAAAAATCAAGAGAGATGGCGAAATCGAGCTCTTGTCCTTCTGTGCTTATCAGGGATATCCCCACACCCCCCCTTGAGAGGTTGAGGAGCATCGGTCGACATGGTCCATAGCACCGAGCGTGGGGTCTGCTTGTCTGGGTCTTCTTTCTCAATGAGGAAATCTACAAGGATTTGGGCTTGGTAGGCCGTTCTGGGTTGAAAACTGATATCAAACTGGCTTAACTCAATGGTCTACTTTACTATCCTTCCTGCGGTTTCCGGCTTTTCCAAGAGTTGGCGTAATCCTTGGTCTGTGAGGACCACAATGGGATGGGACAGGAAATAGGGCCTCAACTTCCTGGATGTGTGTACAAGTGCCAGGGCGAACTTTTCGATCTCCAGGTAGCGTGCTTCCTTTTCGCGCAGGGCAACCAGCACTGAGCTGATCGCCTCCTCTGTAACCGCCAGGTACACGTAGATGGTTTTCCCTGCAATTGGCTTTGCTAACAGAGGGGGGAGGGGATGCAAGATATTCCTTGAGCCTCTCAAAAGCCTCATCACATTCATCAGTCCATTCAAATTTTTTCTATGTTACGCAAAAATTTAAAGAAATGGAGGTTTTTCTCAGAAGAGCGAGAGATGAACCTGTTTAGTGAGATGATTCGACCCACAAGATGCTGAACGTCTCTGATTGTGTGGGGCCTGTTGATGCTTTTCAGTGCCAGGATCTTTTCGGGGTTGATTTCAATTCCCCTCTGACTGACAATATAGCCCAGGAATTTCCCCCCTTCCACGCCAAACGAGCATTTGCTTGGGTTCAATTTCATCCGGTACTTGCGTAGCAGATCAAACGTCTGACCTAGATCCGTCAGGTGCATCTCAACTTTCTCGCTTTTGACGATCATGTCGTCGATGTATACCTCCATTATCTTTTCGATCTCTTCTTCAAAAACTTTGTTCAGCAGCCTCTGGTAGGGGGCGCCGGTATTTTTCAACCCAAAAGGCATGACCTCAAAACAGTAAATGCCCTTGACCATGATGAAAGAGGTCTTCTTCTTGTCCTCCTGCACCATGAATATCTGATAGTAGCGTTGGAAGGCATCCATCATGCTCAGGAGTTCGCAGCCAGCAGTGGAATCAACCAATTGGTCAATCCGGGGAAGGGGATAAGGATCCTTTGGACAGGCTTTGTTCAAATCTGTGAAGTTGTTGCACATGCGTCATTTTCCCCCGGTCTTGGCGAACAAGACCACGTTGCAGAGCCAATCTACATACTTCGCTGGTGTGATGTACCCGGTGTCCAGAAGCTTATTGACCTCTTGCTCAATTATTTCATTGTGCTCATTGCTTTGAGCTCTCAACCTTTGTTTGATGGGTCAAAAGCTTGGGTCGACATTCAAATGATGTTCAATGACCTTGGGGTCTACGCCGACCAAGTCTGAGGACTTCCAGGCGAACACATCTGCGTTTTCTCGCAGGAATTGAATGAGCATGTACTGTTGTTTACCTTTCAAGTTCACCCCAATGTTAGTGGTTTTTCCTTATCATCGGGGATCAATTGAACAGGGATAATGGCACCAACTGCTTCCATCTTCCCATCATCAAACTTTCTTTTTTTTCTTATGATGGTGGAGGTCATTTGCTTGGAGCACATCTCCGCAGTGGGGTCATCAGGGTCGGTGAGCTCCGTATCCAGAAAGTCATCAACGTTCAGCAAAGGGACAATAGTTTTTTTGGGGAGCTTTACCTTCTCCATGAAGATGGAATAACATTCCCAGGATTCCGGTATGTTGCACCTGAGCTCCCCGATCCCATATGGAGCTGGCAGTTCGATGGTTTGGTGGTACGTGGAGATCACTGCCTTGAAACTTATAAGGGCTGGACGCCCTATGATGATATTGTAGGCAGATGGGCCCTCCACCGCCAAATATTCGAGCAGCTTGGTGGCTTTTTTTGGTAACTTCCCCATAGAGGTGACGAGCTTGACTCGCCCCTTTGAATAGACTTTGGATCTGCCAAAACTAGTCAAAGGTGTTTTAATGGGTTCATAGTCAAGTGAATTATGAATATTCATTTTTTGCAAGGTCGAGTAAAAGATAATGTTGGCTGAGCTTCCACTATCAACAAGGGTTTTGTGTACATCGCAATTAGCAACATCAAGCGTGACTACCATCGGACAACTCGGCCTTTATCCATCCCGTGGCATCACTGGTATAAAGTCCCTATCACTAAAAGAAATCTCTTGCTCAAGACATTCTCGTCCAGACTCCACCTGCATCACCTCCCTGGGCCTATAGAGCTCTCCACCCACTTGTCGCCCCGACCGTTTGCGGGCAGTCTTCGAATCTCCCCCCACGGAGCCCCCTTCGATCATGAATATTTCATTGGTAGGCAGGTTATGGGGGTTTCCCTTTTCAGGTTTCTCAAGCGGTGGCTTGCGCCCTCTTCTTAGTGGTGGGGAGTCTCTTGGGTCGAAAGCCTAACGGGCTCGCTCGTCTAAATTCTTGACGAACTCCATTAGATGGCCTCCCTAGATCAGGTTCTCAACCTCCTCACGCAGGGCAATGCATTCGGAAGTCCACTGCCCGGATTGCATGCGATAGGTGCAGTGTTTGCCACATTCTTTGGCTTTTTTGGTCTCCTTCCGTTGTTTGGGCTTTTTGAGTAGCCCTCTATCCATGACTTCATAGATTTCTTCTATGGGGCAGATCAATAGAGTGTAAGCCTTCTTAGCTCGGCTTCTTGAGGGCATCTCCCTTTTGAGCCTTTGTTCCATCCGGCTTGAGAGCCTGGGGGGTTCCGATCAAGGTGGGTCGGACCTGGGGAGTCGGTCGGCGGTGAGCTCATATGTTCGCCTTTCATTCTTTCACCCTTGCGCGAGTGGTCGACTTGACCTCTTCTAGGCGCATAAAGCGGCGGGCAATGGCCATGACCTCCTCTATGTTTTGTGGGGACTGGAGGATAATCTCATTCGCGCATTTCGCGTGGCTGATGGCTTTGTGAAGGGTTTGGGTCAAGACATCAATCCTTGGGAGTTCAACCTTGACAAAGGCCTCATTGAAGCGGGCGAAGAAACTTCTCAAGGTCTCACCTTCCTCTTGCATGATGTTATACAAATAGGTTGACGGGAGCTTGACTCTCGCCATGGAGGAGAAGTGGGCATTAAATTTTTTGGACAGATGGGTATAGTCCCGGATGCTATAGGGGGAAGCCTTTCAAACTAGTCTTGGGCTAGACCCTCGAGCGTGGTTTCAAAGATTTTTGCCGAGATGAGCTTGGAGTGGCCATAGAGGCTGAGCTGAGCCTCGAATTTTGAATAATGCTTCACGGGATTGGTGTTCCCGTGATAAATTGGCAGATTGGTGGGGACCTTATCCACTACCTTCGCGTCGATGATTGCATCGCAAAAGGGGGATCTGGCCTCTCTGTTGCTGCGATAAACCCTCCCTTGATGCTGGGGAGGGTGATCGTCATGGTGGGTGGGCACCTTTGCCTCTGGGGTTTGCCCGCAAGGAACGTGAGATAACACTTCCTCTTGGGGATCAAAGTATTCCGACCCTTGGCCTGGGTCGGGATGGTATGGCTGCTGCTGCTACTGTGGTTGTTGTTGTTGTTGTTTCCCTCTTCGAGAGAGCTAATTTCGGAGGTCGCCTGGGTCGACCTAGTGACCATGGTTGGACCCTAGCCCCCAGGCGGTCGAACACTGGGACGTTTATGGGAACAGAAGCATCCCTGTTCATTTTGTTTGCAGTCCCGGGTATGTGGCGGGCCTCTCTATAGTCCTCCCTCACATTTCTGAGGATCTGTGAGGGACGCTCTTCTTCTTGGTCCATCCTTCTTCTCATGGGCTCCCGGCGGGGAGGGGGGTTGTCGTTGTCATCGAAACCTTCCTCTGAGTGAGCCCCAAGATGGACTTGGCGTTGGACCCCTGGAGCTAGGGCGATGTAGATGGTTTGGGGTTGAGCATGGGGGAGTGTCGGATACCCCCAAAAGCTGGGTTGGTTCGTAGGCTGTTGGACAGCGTACGCCAAGGGAGCTGAGGGCCCTTGGACCGTGGGGTAGGCGGCGTTTTGCGAGTTAGTGCGAGGGGGCTTTCCCGTGAGGGAGTCCGTATATTGGGCTCCCTATTTTCCCTCGCAGCCGCCAAGGCCTCCGCCCTGCAATGCTCAACGTAGGCGGTCAAATCCGTCTCTGACAGGATCACCTGGCCCGTTGCACTTGGGCCAGCCTCCATAACAGCTATCCCCACCACGGGGGGTGGGAAGTTTCCTCCTGGGGTGTTGAGATCGGGAAAGATCTCTTCACCGTTCTCGCTGTAGACACGACATCCGTGACGGGTTTGAACCATGCTTGCGAAGGATTAATGAAGTTTGCTTGAAAAGGTTTAGGCTTTTAGTTCCGAGTTTCCCACAGACGATGCCAAGATGATGGTGTCAAAATCTGGCTATGTGCTGGACGGCAGATTAGGACTCCCAATCACCCAAGATATTTGTTGAAGTGAGGTAACTGTGATGCTTTCCTGAATCTGGAAGAAAGTAACAAACGTGAACTCAAAGGCCAAACGGGGGAATGTGGGGGTTGGACCCGTTTTGGCCCTCCAACGCTCAAGTCAGCTGAAGCTCTGTGAATGTAAAGTGAGTAAGGACTCAAAATGTAAAGGAAAGCTTACCATTGGCAATGGTGGGGATGGGCTTATATAGGAGGAAGACGGACTCCCTAGGTGCAAGTACACCTCCAAGAAAGTGTAGATCTGGTCTGGTGGGAGAGCGACGGCTGGTGGCCGGAACAGTGCTTTTCCAGCTAAAGTACTGTTTGTCTGCTCCTGCCAGGAAGCCTGACATAGTACTTGGCGTGGCCGCAATTAATACGGCCCGCTACAGGTGGTACGTGCATTAAATGCGGTTGTCCAGTAGCGCGTGGGCCGAGCGGACGCCTGGGTCGGTCGCCTCTCGGTCGAAGGGGGACCCTGGGTTGAAGCCTTCCATCGCCTAGCATGTTACCACTCTTCCTTGAAGACCAAGTCCTGGCTCGAAAAGCCGACAGACCTGGGTCGGATTTGGGAAGCTGACCTGGCACTGTTTTCCTACGTGGCAAGACACGTGGAGCCTAGTCATAAACTCCCGAATTTTCCCTTATCACCCCTATAAGTTCAAGATTTTCCTATGATTTTGCCAACATGATAGCTTGCTCATGAATGTACTACATTGTGATACAAAATTTGGGAAAAGTAATGTATGTACAAGTTGTTGTACAGGACATGAATATGTGGACCACGTGCTGAGAAGTTGTCCGTTCGCACTCGGGTGTAGGACAAGATTATTGATGCATAGACTGAGCAAAATCTTCGTGACTTGTAAGGATCGGACGGGCTCAAAGAGAGTTTTAATAGCAAAATTCAGAGTAATATGTTACTAGAATATCGTAGGTGAATTGTCTTGATCTTGACACTCTAGAATCTTTGGAAAGAATGAAACTGATGAAGCTATCAAAATATTATAAAACTTAGAAGTATCACTCTTCACCACATAAAAGAGTTATCTGAGAGCTCAGTACTAATCAGTAAGGACAAAAACCACAGGCAAAAGAAAATCTGCACCAAGTTATTGTTGAAAAACCCAATAAGGGATGGGTGAGACTAAACTCGGATAAAAGCTTTTATAACCACATTAGCAATGCTTTGGCTAGTGGCATCATTCGAGATGACAACTAAAGATGTGTGATACGATACACCATGAATCTTGGTAGAGTTTCAATAATAAATCGGAGTTATTGGGCTTACGTGAGGGATTAACACTAGCTCGATACAGGCGCTTTCCGAAAATTAATATGAAGATTAATTCAGAGACGGTCGTGAAATGGACAACAACGGTGGATATTGAAAAGAATCCAATTTGAGATGTGATATTTAATTGTAGAAGTTTACTCCAAAGTCCCTGAAAAACTTGGATTAAATAGATCCCGAGATAAGTTGGCGATGATAGGTCACAAGGTACAATATGGTTACTGCATCTAGGATGCTCTGCTGATAAAACTAGATGAGTCTTAGTTTAAGATTATTTTTCTTATGATGGGTTGCTTCGTGTTTAGAAACAAATAAAATATTGGAAAGATAGAAAATAAATGAATGAATATAATTGGACATATAAATAGTGCAAAAGAAAATATTAGTTATACTTTTTTTTACTCTACAAGATATATGTTATTGTTTTAAGGGAGAGACTGACAGGACTGAAAAAAAAAAAAAAAAATCTTATGATATGAAACATGTAAAAAGTGCAATGCATCAATATGTAAATTTGAAAAAAGTTTTTTCTATAGAAAGGACAATGATGAAGATATAAAACCTATACAAAAGTAATATAAAAATATCAAACTATCAATAAGTAAATTTTTTATTTATGAATTCCAAATGGAAAATTATTTTGAATTAATAATAGGTACAAAGTGGTACTAAATGTTATACATACGGGTATAGTGTTCCCATTATATTATTTGGAGTATATAAGTAGCTCAGTATATAAATATCAAAAATTAATTGAGAATTTAATAAATTTTCATAAAATAGTATTTCTTTAATACTTTATAAATAAATTAATCATTAAAAGTTTCATTGATATTTTGTATAATTAAATTACTAACATTTTTAATTGTTTAATGAGAATATAACTCAAAATATTATAGGAAACTTAGTTTACAAGTATCTAAGGAGTTTTGTTTTCTCATTGGAATTCGAAGAGTAGATGTTATCAATTGAAAATTGTATGCGATAGCTGATATAATTGAAAAAGTACAATCCAAGGTATAAATAGAAAGAAAAATAGAGATACTCATTAAATCAAACTACAATTATGGAGAAGAAGATGAAGATTTGGGAAATGGGGTAATATTGAAAATGATGATATGTCATATCCACAGTTTTGAGAGATGGATATTTAGTCCAATGTATATACTAAAATTGATGATTGTTGGGTATATACCACTTGGACATTTAATGGACCCAAACCTAAGATCAACTCGCCTGAGGAGAAGGCTGGTCAGTTCTCTATCAGATGATAAACTAAGGAAGCGGCGTGAGGCGAATCTGTGAGAGTAAAACCAAGAGAGGTTAGTACATATGAGATTCTATGAAATATCCAACAAGTCATAACTAAGCTTGAAGATAAGAAAGAATCTAGGTTAAGAAGAGAACGAGTAACTGAAACTAAGAGAAGTCTGATATCTATAAATAAGGGAAGAAGAATCATTAAAGGCATAAGCAAGAAAATGAGAGAAAAGAGTGATTCAGAAGGAGCCCAACAGTGATAATGATTATATTATCACTATCATTATGGAATAAAGAAAAAGAAAAATAACAATATTTCCATTTCAAATGATGGAATTGATGTCGAAATTATAGAAAAAGAGAAGGTGTAAAAGTCATAGTTTTGAAAATGAATATAAATTTTACATTTGGAACAACAACACAAAGATTCTTCAAAATTTTACAAATTTTTTTTAAAATAAATCACAAATCATATTAAAGAAAATCAAACAATAGAAAGAATAAAGTATATATAATTAATATAACATTTTATATGATCTTTTAGGTTTTTGTCTATATTTTTTGTATATGTCTTTTTATTTATTAAATTTATCTGAAAGTTATAAACTATTATTTATTCTTAAAAGCTAGAATTATTTGGACAAATTATAATACACGTTAATCCTTTTTTTATATAATAATATAATTTCAAATATTTTTATTGTTTAATTATTTCAATGTTTCTCAACTTTGAATTTTTACTTATTGTACATGATCTGAAAAAGAGATTTCATTTAAATATTTTTGTATGTGTAGCTTTTTAAAATCAAAATGATTCATTAAAAATGTTATCATATTTATTTAATCAAATTAGTTATTTTTAATATCCTAATTTATTCAATAGACATAATAACTAAACCTATTTAAATAAAATTAAATGATAAACGTGCAACGCACGTTCATTTCACTTGTTATATTAAATGAGAGACTCAAGTTTAGTCTCTTAAACTCTAAAAATAATTTATTTATTATTTTTTATCCGATTTTATCTGTTGCACTATTTTTAATTAATTAATTAATTTCATAACTCCAATCAAAAACTCTAAAAATAATTAGTCTTCTTAATTTCTCCTTTTTTCTCTTCTCACTTCATTTTTTTTTTATTTTTTATATAATTTTTATCACTTTTTACTTATATTTTTAATTTTTTATTTTAATTACTAATATGATACTATCCTATGCTATAATTACAAAATATTTATTAATATTTTTTTTATTTTAATATATTGATCTAATAATAATTTTTTATTTGCACATGCATTAAATGCGCAAAGTTTATAGGTTTAATTACTGCACCATGGATGGTACAATTCTTTCGATTACATATAGCTCTGGATATTTCATTTTCATTCTTGTCATTGTATATTGTATTGAGCAGTACATACATGTTAAATGTTTGTGTATATATAAATTAAATATGCACGAAAGTATTAATGACATATAAATTACTTTACTTGACTACTTGTATCTATTTGTGGCAGGAATACATCTAGCATATACCCGTGCTAGGTACAAATCACAATCATATTATATACGCTAATATCTATGCTATTATATATAAATAAATCTTGTGTTACGCAGAAACTAGTCTACGACCCATGTGATGCACAAAGTTATTATAATTATACTATATTTAAAAAAAATAAAAACTATTGTACAAAATTATTACAATTATATTATATTTTAAATAGTTAAAAATTATTATCAATTTTTTTTATTAACATATAATTACATGTCTCCTTGCGATCCGTGCAATGCATATAATTATATGTTTTCGACAATATATAATTATATGCTAGCATGCGACTCGTGCAATGCCCGTAGTTTTATAGTTATAGTATATTCTAAAGTAACTAAATATTATTAAACGCTAAAATAATATTATAATTATAAAGAAGTTATGTTATAATTATATTATATATAGAGCATATAGCAAAAAATATTTAAAGTTATTATTATTAATAAAATAATTAAAACTGTATGTGAACTCATAACTCGTACCTTATGAGATATTGAATCAGAAATCTTCGAAACTCTTTAAAACTTCATTAACCTTGTCAAGAATTTCAAACTTTGTCAAGGCTCATCAATGAATAAAATAGTTAATTACTTGATATTCTAAAAATAATTAATTCAAAACATAAAATTAAATTAATATAATTAAACTTTGAATTAATTTGTTTGTTGCATGCCCATATTTTTTAAACATCATATATGATAATTTATAAACACAAAAACAACTCGTACTCTAAGAGATTGAGTTAGAAATCTCGAAAATCTTATAAACTTCATTAGTCTCATCAAGGATTTTTCGACCCGCGAAGTCCTTCGACCCAGAAACCTTCTAAGTAAGATGCGACCTCGACCCAGAGTAGAAAGTACAGATGTATTAAATGTGGACAATCCTTCCTGCAGGGACATTAAATGCATCTCATACCTCGTACTTTCTCTGTTGGGAATAGTGCCCTAGAAAGCCGATTTGTTGTAATCCGTTTTGGACTTTCCTTATATCACAGACAATCTTTGAATAATAGACCTATGATATTGATCATAGGCAAACACTTTTTTATGTGCAATTACGTGTTATGTATGTCTCATTTTACGGTGCGCGTATATTAGAAGTCCCCTAATCCATCAGGTCCTTAGGGGACTATGTCATTAGGGACACATGAAACAAACCCTAACTTAAAGCCAGATTAGAAACTAGTCCAAGTCGATGAACCCAACGAACAGTGGAAGTGTCAATTAGGCTCGATTGAGGCTTGCTTGTGGGATTGTATCTTTAAGAAGGATCACCCAGTTTCATGGGGTCTAAAGTGCATAAGTTGATGCGTACACAATACACGAGGGTGCTCATTATAAGAATGAGTACACTGAGTTATCCCGCTTGAGAAGACTCCTAAATGGGAAAGGAAGTTTCCACTTCTAAAAGAGGAAACTTCCAGATTAGGAAACATCTCACATGTCATTGGCGTGAGTAATTAATCCTGTAACTTGAGATTCCATTGATGTCTCGCGTGAGCAAAGATATAGGTCTAAAAGGGTATCGCTCGTGACAACTGAATTATGACTTATGTCGGGGTTACAAAAGTGGCACGTGGAGGCACGTGGGAATCAATAAAGGACCGACACTTGGTTAAGGCAAGGAGATCTTTTAATGTATAAGTCGTTATACCATCCTAAAATCCTTGACCGAGGAAGTGGATCAAGATATCAAGAAAAACGTTTCTTGGATTGAGATCAAATGGATATGAAACGAACTTAACTTTAAGATTAAGATTAATAGGGCTCTCATTATTCCCATGCCCTAGCTAGGTCTTAATCGAGAGATGGAATGGTATGAGGATTGTATCTCATGGATGTCATTGACTGAAAGGTTCTTTCGATTTAATTCGTTGTTCGGGTAGGGGTCATACACCTGTTGCTAGACTATGGTTGTGTGATATGTGAGCTAATTAATTAATAAGTGTATTAATTAATTAGACTAACTGCTAGAGGTCACACACAAATGCCAGATTCAAAGGTTATTGATGGAAAGATCAAATAATTGATAGAAACGAGACCACACGTGTAAAGTACACGTGTGGCAAGTGAGCATTAATTTGGGCGCGTGGTCCAATTGAGAAATTGGACCATGTATTAATTAATTGGAGAATTAATTATAAAATCCAAATATAATTAATTGGAGAATTAATTGAAAATTCCAAATACAATTAATTAGAGAATTAATTATAAAGGGCTATTAGAATTAATTAGAGAATTAATCCTAAAGCCCAATCCGGAATAAAGAAGCCCAATGAATAATTAATTACGAATTAATTATTTGTTGGAAATTGACATTATTTATTTATGAAATAAATATGACATTATCTAACTTTATTTATTTAGGAAATAAATAAAGGATATTATCATCCTTGTTTGAGAAGTAAAGGAAAGGATATTATCTTACGTTGTTTGAGAAATAAAAGGTAATATCAAGACTTATTTATCTATGAAATAAATAAGTGAGATAATATCAAGTTGTTATTATTAGTATTTATTTATGAAATAAAAACGAATATAATATCAAGTTGTTATTATCACAAATATTTATTTATGAAATAAATATAAAGATAATATCATGTGGTTATTATCTTAACTATTTATTTATGAAATAAATGTAAGATAATATCATAAACTATTTATTTATGAATTAAATAATAGATAATATCTTAGTTTATTTATTTATAAAATAAATAAACAAGAGATAATATCCTAAAGTAGTTAGGATAATTATATTAATAATCATCATATTATCTCATTACGTAAAATAGATTTATAGAAGGAAAATAAAGTCTCTTTCTCTCTCTCTCCAAGAAATGTTTCTTATGAGATAAAAAGAGAAGAGTCTTCTCTCATTCTCTTTAGACAGGCATTCATGAAGTGTCATTCTCTATTATGGAGAAACAAAAGAAAAACCTCTCTCAACTCTAACCTATAGAAAAGATGGAGTTTTTCCTTTGAAGAATTCAAGCATGAATTACATCTCACATTAGTTGGGTTTTACGGGAGAATTTTCTTGCTCTCTTTATCTCGTTTCTATTTTTTCGATACACAGATTATAGTACTAGTATACTCACTAATCTAATTTGTGCCTAGGACTGGTGTTGATACATTCTGGAGGGCTTCTACTTTGAAGTTTTGAAGAAAGGAAACGATCAAGGAACTGGATATTCATTACCGCGTGAAGAACGTTTGAGGGTGGTTTAAGACATTTCAAAAAAGCTTCTAGTAAAGTAAGTTGCTTTCTCTTGAGTTTCAAAATAAAAATTACAAGCCAACGATCCTTGTAAGAAGAATTTTTAAAATTTCGCTGCATTTTGTACTCGTTTTTCCAACACTCTCTGCAACTACTCTGATAAAGGCAAGGATAGGAGGTCATACTTTGAATGACCGCGCATGCCGCCCCACACTTGTAGTCCTTGACTGCGTATACTTACACGCAGGAAGTTCCCAGCTATAAATAGCCCTTCATTTATTCCTAAGGTACGTTACTATTCCTACATTAAATACACTCCCACCTACCCACAACTATTGACCCAGTAGTCTGATTTGAGAATCGGAGTACAAAAATAGGTCCAAATTATTGGGTCGCAAACTCATCCCACATCAAAAGATTGGAGGAAATTTGTCCAATATACAAGTGTTCACCCAACTCCATTAGTACGAGGCCTTTTGGGAGATGCCCAACAACAAATTCGTGTGGGTTTGGCCTAAAGCGGACAATAGCATACTAATACGGAGTTAGGGTGGAGATGCGCACGGTCCCGACAAGTGGTATTAGAGCCCAGGTTTGGGCTTATCAGAGTGCTGACTTCATGTTATGTGAAGTTCCCGAGGTGACAACAAGACCGAAGACCTGCAGGGGTGCCTTGTGTCGAAAGTGTTCCTACCAAGTGGTGGTCAGGCAGCGGGTCCCCATTGGGTGATAACGACAGTACAAGATGTTTGGCAGGTGGAGTGACCTTTGTTTGGTAGGTCAGATGAAGTGACCTAGCAATTGGAGATTTGTGGTTGGTGCCTTGTGTCGAAAGTTCTCTTGACATTAAGAGTGTTAGACGATGTGTCCCCCAAAGGAGTAGCGGCGGTGAAAGATGGTTGGCAGATCAAATGGATTAACCTTGAAGGAGAGGTCACAAATGGTGTGGTCTTGGTTTGAGGGGAGGATTGTTGGGTAGCAAACCCATCCCACACCGGAAAACTGGAGGAACTTTGTTCAATACATAAGTGTTCACCCAACTCCATTAGTATGAGGCATTTTGGGAGATGGCCAAAAACAAATCCGTGTGGATTTGACCCAAAGCAGACAATATCATTCTAATGCGGAGTTAGGGCGTGGAGGTGCGTGCGGTCCTGACACAACCCCCATATTCCCCGTTTTGGCATTTGAGCTCACGTTTGCTTCATCTTCGCAGCTTCAGGAGTTCCAGAGTCTTCTAAACAATACAAATATCTTGGGTGATTAGGAGTCTATGTCTACCCTTTCGTACATAACCGGATTTGAATCCCATCAATTTATATATTAATATAATTTTTAATTTTTAATTTTAAGCAATAGTATATTTTCGTATGGAATATATTATAACTATTTTGCATCAAATATATTATTTATACATATATATGTGTGTGTGTGTGTGAGAGAGAGAGAGAGAGAGAGAGAGAGAGAGAGAGAGAGAGAGAGAGAGAGAGAGAGAGAGATTTATATTTTAATCTATTATTCATATTTCTAAATTTGTAAGTAAATAGAGTAATATATTTAACATGTACTTTATAATATATAATATATAGTGTATTTATATTTATATTTATAATTAGGGTTAATCTTTCTTTGCACCCCAACCTTTCGAGGTTTTTACACTTTAGTACCAAACCTTTAAATTTTGACAAATCAATACTGAACCTTTGAAAATTGTTAAATTACAGTATCCAGGTCAAAGCTACGGCGTAATTTTTCAGCCAAAGCATAGCATGTGCGTCTCACATAATTTTTTAAGGGTGAATTAGTCATTTTAACATTTAATACATTAAAAAATAAAAAAACAAGAAAAAAAATTCTATTTCCTTTTCAAATCAACAGATATGCAATGGAAAAAAAAAAAAAAAAAAGAAATTTCCACCCACTCGTAGACGAAGGAGGAAGAAGGAGGAAAAAGAAAAAGAAATTTCCTTTATAGAGTTAAAGTTTGGAGGAAGAAGCAAGAAGGATTCCAAATTCCAGTTGTTTGATCAATTCAAAAGATTAAAATTAAGCAAATAATTTTTTTTTTCTGGGTTTAGCTATTCCTCGCCTGATTTTTCTTTGGAGATTTTGGTGGTACCGACGGTGGCAGCGGCGATTTGATGCAGTTGCAATAAATGGCTACGGTGGATGGAGGAATCTTATCGGCGGCTAGACTAGAAGCTGGAGTTGTTGTCGCTCTGTTTCGAGACTAAATGAGAGAGTAGCCGAGAGAGGGAGCAAGTGAGGGAGGAAGAAAGGGAGAGAAAAAATCAGAGGTGATGGTTGTAGCACCCGGAACGCTAGGTAGCCACATCTCCCGCACTATAGTGCAATGCACATATAGAACGAACACCCATACATGAATCAAGCCTGTAGCGAACGGGAGACAATAAAAAAAAACAATCTAACTAGCTAGGCGGGAATAACCATCAATTAATTACAACAATGCATAACGAATAACGCGGAAGCATAATACAATCATATCCTCATTCTAGTCCGTTTCCAATCTATCAATGTACAATCTCTCAAAGTAGCATAACTGAGTCATAAAATTTATATACTTCAAATAGGTAAATGAACTGTGCTAGACTCAAAATAAAAGACTTGCCCCGACTCAATCCCGCCTAGCACTCAACCTACAAAACCTGAAAAGTGAGTTGTCAGTCTATGAAAGACTGAGTGAGGTGTTTAAATAAATATAAGCGGACATATCATGCAAGCTATAATGTCGGGTAAGATTTTATAAAAAAAAAAAAGAAATCAATATAAGTTCAAGAATAAAGTAAATCCTCACCCGAGATTACAACTATCCAATTTAACAGTTCAATCATTATCAATTCAATCCGTGGCCCGGCGAGTGAGGGCATTCTCCAACCTTTACTCCAAAAGTGAACAATCATGAATGTTTCCGTTTATTAGGTGATCATACAAGTAATTAACGTGCGATCAATTAGCAGTTTCATGAACCCTTTTTCCTCCGGGTGATGGTGGGCTTGTAAGACCCAACCATCCAATCATGGCGTACATCGGGAACATGACTCCCACGTACGGGATTTCTTCCTCCACCAAACCTTCACGTGGATTCAGAGGTGATCCCAAAATGGTGAGAATAGAGAAAGAGTTACCCGTCAGCCCTTTGCTTTTCCGGTTGGCTCAATGCATTACCCTCGGGCCCACAGTGAACAATATACTCGCCCAATCATGGTTGGTTCAGTTCAATAACATGGCTTGCTTACAATCGATTAAGATTTTGGAAAACTATAGATATTAATATACATTTTGGCTAAAATCTCACATATAAGGGTTATAGGGTTCTATCTATAACTAGAAATTTAAACCTCACCTGACGAGCGACGAAACAAAACAAGGATACAAGAAAGTGTCCATACGACCAATGATCTCCGCCCTGGAGAAGAACTGGACAAGAAAGGAAACAACGGGAACTCGTGAGACGAGACTCAATATGAGACCAAGTATGACGCATGAAAATGCTCATGTAACACCTTAATAACCAAACAAATTAGCAATCAAGTGACACTTAAATATGTATGAGAACCAATTAGCATCTAAGAGATGAAATCAATCTCAAGGAGTCACATATTCATATCATTCAATCATTTCAAGTTCAATTCGTAAAGGGCATGGAGTCACACCAATCATGTTTGAGAAATTAAGTACTAAGTCACAAAGGAGCATAATTATCAATTAAACAAGCATATCAATCATAGAAACCACATACAGGAGCCAAAGGAGTGAAGGGAATGCAAGAAGGGAGGTTTTGGTGAAGTTAAGCAAAAACCGACAATTTTTGGAAACGCACACACTGTAGAAAAACCGGAATATCTTGAGTTCTAGAAGCTGGAATTGAGTTTTGTTTGTTGGATATGAAACTACACACATAGAAATTTCTGAGGATATATGTCTCGTATTCTAGTTCAAAATGAGGAGAAAATGGCGTACGCTCGAACTTAAGTGAATGCAGTTTGTCGGTGAAGTGGCCACACCAAAAGGAATTGATTATTTCTCACAAATTAGAAAATATATTGAGGTGATTCTAATTGAAGAATATTCTAGACTTCAATAGGTTTCCGTGGGTTCAAAATTCAGGTCAATCGAAGCTCGTTTGAGGGTTGAAGAATATTCTAGACTTCAATTAATCCAAGGAAACATGCTTAGATCATCATGAACTTCATCATCAAACCCAAATATGAACTCATCATACAACTTCATAATTTCCAAGAATTCAAGCATCAATTCAAGTGTAAGGCATAGAATCATGCTTCCAACATCAAATAATCAAGTTAACATGCTCAAATCCTAAACCTAGCTTCAATTCATAATTTAAGAAATCCCACAAATTTCTCATCTATACCTTGAAATGAAGAAAGAGGAGAAGAGATGAAGTTGGATGATGATGATGCTTCAAAGTACGAAATTTCCCTTGAAATTTAGCTTGGAAATTGATGGAATCATTTTTCTCCTTCTCTTGGTGTTTGATCGTGAAAATGGAAGCAAATACGTGTGTGTTTATAAAATATCATGAATGAAATATAAGAGATAGATATATTCATGCTTCTTCCAAGAAATGAGATGACAAGACACTTTTTGCACTTAGGTCCCTAAGCTTTATAGGTCATGCAAATGAAGTTCTATTTCATGAAATGTAATAAATTAAATCCTAAAGAATTTCTTGCAATCTAGTCCTCGAATTATAGAAATGGATCAAGTAAGGTTGTATAATCAAATAAGTCACATTTGGCAAATAATGCACGTCTCAAGCAAATTCAAGTTATGCAATAATTCATGATTTGAGAATAATATCACTTATTTTCACATAAGCATATAAGAATATAATTCATATAATGTCACGTAATGCGTAACCGAAAAAACGGGGCGTTACAACTCTCTCCCCCTTAAGAGGACCTGGTCACCAGGTCTAAACTCGAGTTCTTAATTAAAACAGGCGGTGAGAGAGCCCCGTCTCTCAAACAGGCAACGAGAGAACCCCGTCTCTCAAACAAACAATGAGAGAACCCCATCTCTCAGACAAGCAATGAGAGAGCCCTGTCTCTCAAACAAGTAATGACCTAAGCTCCAATAAATAAACACTCACACACAAACCGTCACATAAGGAAAAGATAACAGAAATTAGATAAACAAATTACTTATACAAAAAGGCAATGAATACAATCAATAATCAAAGCACTTAGTATCATGACATTCTTTAAATTTAAGTTATGTATTTGCATATGCCATAAATGTTTGATGTACCATTCACTGTTGTTCGGGAATCTTCCATGGTAGTGATCCGTTTCAACACTTGATTTAAGGTTGAAGATTTCTTTACCCAAAGTATCAAACATTGAATCCCCGATATCCAATGCTTAATTGATAATTCAATCCTGCTTCCATAATCGACTTTCTTATCCTATCTAGCACCATGGCCGAAGTTCCCAATCTTAAGTGATATTAGTTATGTTCCCCATTCGTCATCACGAATTGCACTCGGACTTTTTGAATGCTCGAATTAGTCTTTTGTAGATTGAATTCAAACCTTTAATCCAATAGGTATTCTCGGTTCATCCCGGAAACAACTAACGAGTCTGTAACCTGTATTGTTCATGTGATATGTTGTCCCCTAACTCTTTCTCTTCCCAAAACACTCTCAACTTTCTCGGATGCTCGGCCTATCCTTCAGTAGCTTAAATTTTAGTATTCAATCTTTCATCATACCCATTTGATCCTGGAAGATGAATGACAACCCGGTAATTCATCTTGTTCATTTATCACATTTTCAACTAAGTATTCCATTTCCAAACTCAGTTGAATTGACTCCCATGTGATCCTTTGCGGTATATGTTGACCCCATCAAGCTGCAGTTATCTCGCACCCTTATAATAGTGCGGCACCTTTTTTATCCTTTCATGCAGATCTTGAATGACAATCGCCTTCCTTGTAGAATTCTTATTTATGATCAAAGTACGCTCAATCGAATCATAGAAGTCATTCTCTTTCCCATTTTCATCAAATTCCTCTTTAAATTTCAGCTCGGCTCCCAACATGCCTCCTTATGGTTTTAGAAGTCCCCATTTGGAGAAACTTTGGACGCACAAGACTTAAGATATTGAGGACTTCTTTCACATGGTTCCGATAGAGGGTTCCCGAAAGAACCATTTTTCTTGAAATTTCAACTCTCCCAAGTGAGGTCCAAACATCGGCTTTAAGTTGTTCCCCGGCCGGCTCTCCCCCTTAAGAAAATAAAAATATTTTCTATCTAACTTTTAGAACTTGTTCTACCATTTCCCAATCAAAGATCCTTCTCTTTCTAATTCTCTTGAATTACCTATCACTATCGATCTTGTTCCCAAAAAAAAATTCCTCCACCGCTAGTTGGAAATCGAAACGATCACTAAATCTACCATCCTTTCTCGAATACTCACCTCTGGTTCTTGCAGCACCTAGCCTTCTCTGAAATTATTCTCACATAATTTTCATCCGAACCTAGAAAGTCATCAAGTGTCAAAATCTTCTAATTCCTTCCCTTTTCCATTTTTAAGAAATCCCGTTGTTGAGAACTCTTGCAATTTTGTTGCTTCTATTGAAAATAATCCGTTTGAGCCAATTCATAAATTTGAAGTTATCTCCCGGTCGACTCAGCTTCATTGATATAAACGGTTTCAAATCTCGCTACTTGTTCGGACATTTTATCTTACGTTTACTTTTGAAGTGATTGGTAAGAATAGCGACCCACTTCTTCCATTCAAACTCCTAACTAATTTTTCGGGCCTTGCAATTGTTCTTTCCTCTTTTTGGTCCAGACTTTGCAACCCGATTCGTTCCTTATCATACTTCGGTTGTGTCTCGGTTGACACAATACTTGATATATGGGGTGGGGAAGAAGTTTCTATCAAGAAAACACTTAAAATGCATGTGGGGTTAAAATGCCAATGTACGTATCACATTTGTAGGTAATTAAAGATGCAACACGTCGTAACGATTACATCAATTAAAGAAACGCATATAAATGGTAGAATTTAAACGATTTAAAACAATGTATGATGCACGTGCTTATGAATGCGTTGAACCTGTCACCGTAGTTGTGGTAAGCTTATCCTGGCACTTATCCCTTGTTTATTTATTAATGAGCTTGCCTCGAATTGGTTGGCCATTTCTTGTTACCCACGGTCTTCCAATTTTTCAAAATCCCTAACATCAACTTGTATATTTCCATCACTCGGGAATTGAAATTTCTTGAACTTGATTCCTTCCCCAAATATTCCTTCTAAAGTATTGATTTCTAAGTGTTGCTCGAACCTCCATCTTAAATATCTTCTTTATCAAAGTTTCCTTGTATCAATTCGCATAACTTTATAACAAAAATTATGATTCTTGAGCTCAAATGCTTCCACTTCAATGCGATTGATACCTTGCCTTCTTTCGAAGAATTAATCGATAATTGTTGTCTTAATTTTTCACCCAGCCGTCACCTCAATTGAAGTTCCTGGTTTATTCTTTACAAGTTCAAATAGCTGAATGATCACACCCTCCGACTGCTTACACTTGATCACAAAATTTCTTTCTAAATTTCTTACCTTTCTTTATCGATTCCATTGTTGCTCCAATCCTTCCAATTCTTGTACAACACGACAATTTAGCTTGGATATGAAAAAAATAGGCTCAATCCGACCGAAGATAGAATCCTTAATATTTTAGTTTACCATGAACTTGAAATCACCATATTAGTCGTTCTCTTTAACTCTTTCCATCCGACTTCTTTCTTAACCCGAAATCCAAAATATCTCAATTCCTTGTAGATCTACCTTAATTACCTCGATGTTCAATCCTTCCAATTTGTCATTTTCATGAACCCCAAAATCGCTCAATTTCTTAAATTTTCCCCCAAATGATCCGAACCCTATTCTAAAGTCCAAAATGTCTCGATTCATTTCAAACTTAATTCCCAAATTTCGACCTCGACCCAAATCATTTGAGTTAGTTTCCTCTCACACTTGATTTTTGTTCCAACTAGTTGAAGATTCTCGACTTGTTTGAAATTCCAAACCTTGAATCCTTAGTACCCTAAAGACTTCCTTCATCACTCCCTTGAGGTAATGAGTCTCTTGATCCCGGTTGATCAAATTCTTTTATAATGTAAACTCACATGTTTATTTTGCAAATTATAAGTATCACTCCTTGTTGATGGAACCTTGAACATAAACATCTTTGAGGCTCTATTTACTTTTCTCCTAAGTGAATGTTCCTGCAGAATCCGGTTGAGAAGTCTTTATAGCAGGGCACACAAGTTGATCTTGTGAATTACTCCCACAACTAATTCTTCTATTCCGGATCTTATCACTTAAATCCGAACTCGATGGAAAAAGACCATGGCTCTTGAGTCATTATATGAATTTCCTGGTGCTTTCCTTACAACTTCCAAGCTAGAAAAAGAACTTATAATAGGCCGAGGTTGTCGTAAAGATTGACCGTGCTTTGATATGATCTTTATAGCCTATAATCACAACTTGTCTCAAATATAAATGCACGGGGTTAGTGATTGCATATGACACATAATTAGCATTTAAACACATATTTGATGAAAAATACAATAATTAATTCAACAAAGTTAAAGTAAAACACGTTAATCATATAAAATTCAAGAAAATTAAAGCCAATAAATCAAAAATTAGTACAAGAATCAATGCAATGCAGAAATTATCAAGTAGTTCAAATAGTTCAAATAGATTTAAGTAAGTTCACATAGAATACAAAACTCTCACATTATCAAATAATCCTATGCCGTACAACTTAGACGCACAAGACACGACACTAGAACCGCGGTTTTGCAATCGGGCTCTGATACCACCTTAGGATGTAGCACCCGGAACGCTAGGTAGCCACATCCCCCGCACTATAGTTCAATCCACAAATGGAACTAACACCCATACATGAATCAAGCCTATAGCGAACGAGAGACAATAAAAAAAATAATCTAACTAGCTAGGCGGGAATAACCCTCAATTAATTACAATAATGCATAACGAATAACACGGAAGCATAATATAATCATATCCTCATTCTAGTCCGTTTCCAATGTATCAATGTACAATCCCTCGAAGTAGCATAACTAAGTCATAAAATACATATGCTTTAAATAGGTAAATGAAATGTGCTACACTCAAAATAAAAGACTTGCCCCGACTCAATCTCACCTAGCACTCAACCTACAAAACCTGAAAAGTGAGGTGTCAGTCTATGAAAGACTGAGTGAGGGGTTTAAATAAATATAAGCGGACATATCATGCAAGCTATAATCTCGGGTAAGATTTTATAAAAAAAAGAAATCAATATAAGTTCAAGAATAAAGTAAATCCTCACCCGAGATTACAACTATCCAATTTAACAGTTCAATCATTATCAATTCAATCCGTGGCCCGGTGAGTGAGGGCATTCTCCAACATTTACTCCAAAAGTGAACAATCATGAATGTTTCGTTTATTAGGTGATCATACAAGTAATTAACGTGCGATCAATTAGCAGTTTCATGAACCTTTTTTCCTCTGGTTGATGGTGGTCTTGGAAGACCAAACCATCCAATCATGGCGTACGTCGGGAACATAACTACCACGTACGGGATTTCTTCCTCCGCCAAACCTCCTCGTAGATTCAGAGATGATCCCAAAATGGTGAGGATAGTGCAAGAGTTACCCGTTAGCCCTTTGCTTTCCCGGTTGGCTCAATACACTACCCTCGGGCCCACAATGAACAATATACTCGCCCAATCATGGTTGGTTCAGTTCAATAACATGGCTTGCTTGAAATCGATTAAGATTTTGGAAAACTGTAGCTATTAATATACATTTTGGCCAAAATCTCACATATAAGGGTTGTAGGGTTCTATCTATAACTAGAAATTTAAACCTCACCTGACGAGCGACAAAACAAAACAAGGATACAAGAAAGTGTCCATACGACCAATGATCTCCGCCCTGGAGAAGAACTGGACAAGAAAGGAAACAACGGGAACTCGTGAGACGAGACTCAATATGAGACCAAGTATGACGCATGAAAATGCTCATGTAACACCTTAATAACCAAACAAATTAGCAATCAAGTGACACTTAAATATGTATGAGAACCAATTAGCATCTAAGAGATGAAATCAATCTCAAGGAGTCACATATTCATATCATTCAATCATTTCAAGTTCAATTCGTAAAGGGCATGGAGTCACACCAATCATGTTTGAGAAATTAAGTACTAAGTCACAAAGGAGCATAATTATCAATTAAACAAGCATATCAATCATAGAAACCACATACGGGAGCCAAAGGAGTGAAGGGAATGCAAGAAGGGAGGTTTTGGTGAAGTTAAGCAAAAACCGACAATTTTTGGAAACGCACACGCTGTAGGAAAACCGGAATATCTTGAGTTCTAGAAGCTGGAATTGAGTTTTGTTTGTTGGATATGAAACTACACACATAGAACTTTCTGAGGATATATGTCTCGTATTCTAGTTCAAAATGAGGAGAAAATGGCGTATGCTCGAACTTAAGTGAATGCAGTTTGTCGGTGAAGTGGCCACACCAAAAGGAATTGATTATTTCTCACAAATTAGAAAATATATTGAGGTGATTCTAATTGAAGAATATTCTAGACTTCAATAGGTTTTCGTGGGTTCAAAATTCAGGTCAATCGAAGCTCGTTTGAGGGTGTCGCGGCCGTGACAAAATTGTACTGAAATGCAGTCGCGGCCGCGAAGGAAAAATGGCCAACTCTAGACTTGTTGGTCGCGGCCGTGACCAAAAATGGTTATGAATTGGTCGCGAGCGTGACCCCCAACTCCAGCAGTAGCAAAACGTTGCGGGAAAACATGGCAAGGTTCGAAATTTGGCTCCCAAGCCTTCCTACATCAAACCAAAGCAAGAATTCAACTCAAAACTATCATATATCATGCATACAACTCAAGTATACCAATTAGACTTCAATTAATCCAAGGAAACATGCTTAGATCATCATGAACTTCATCATCAAACCCAAATATGAAATCATCATACAACTTCATAATTTTCAATAATTCAAGCATCAATTGAAGTGTAAGGCATAAAATCATGCTTCCAACATCAAATAATCAAGTTAACATGCTCAAATCCTAAACCTAGCTTCAATTCATAATTTAAGAAATCCCACAAATTTCTCATCTATACCTTGAAATGAAGAAAGAGGAGAATAGATGAAGTTGGATGATGATGATGCTTCAAAGTATGAAATTTCCCTTGAAATTTAGCTTGGAAATTGATGGAATCATTTTTCTCCTTCTCTTGCTGTTTGATCGTGAAAATGGAAGCAAATATGTGTGTGTATATAAAATATCATGAATGAAATATAAGAGATAGATATATTCATGCTTCTTCCAAGAAATGAGATGACAAGGAACTTTTTGCACTTAGGTCCCTAAGCTTTATAGGTCATGCAAATGAAGTTCTATTTCATGAAATGTAACCAATTAATTCCCAAAGAATTTCATGCAATCTAGTCCTCAAATTATAGAAATGGATCGAGTAAGGTTGTATAATCAAATAAGTCACATTTGGCAAATAATGCACGTCTCAAGCAAATTCAAGTTATGCAATAATTCATGATTTGAGAATAATATCACATATTTTCACATAAACATATAAGAATATAATTCATATAATGTCACATAATCCGTAATCGGAAAAACGGGGTGTTACAATGGTGGCCAGAGAGAGACAACGCCGGTGGAATGGTGGAGGAAAAGGGTTTTCCCCCTTTTTCCAGATTCGACGAGAGAGAGAGAGAGAGAGAGAGTAGGGGAAAAGAAAAGGGAAGGAAAGAGATTGGAGAGCTGGTGGTCAGTCGGATTGTGGTGGTTAGTGGTGAGCGGCGGAAGTGAGAGATGGGGAAAGGGGAGGCGGCAGAGAGAATGAAGATTTGGAGAGTTGGGGAAGATGAATTTGAGCGGGGGATCAGAAAGTTGGGGAAGATTTGAGTTATTCTATTTTTTTTTTTTTGTGTTTTTTAATTTTTTTTAATTAGTAAAAAATATAAAATGACCTTTTTACCCATAAAAAATCACGTTAAACTCACGTGCTATGTTTTGGCTGGAAGAATACGCTGGAATTTTGACTTGGGTATTGTAATTTAACAACTTTCAAAGATTGTGTACGAATTCGTCAAAATTTAAAGGTTGGGTACTAAAGTGCAAAAACTCCGAAAGGTTGGGGCGCAAAGAAAGATTAACCCTTATAATTATACTTATATTTACTTTTACATAAATTTAATAAAATTTATTAAAATTTCAATGTGATTATATATTCGTAATAATAAAAAATAATAATATAATATACATTCAACAAAGTATGTGGTAATTATATTAAATAAATTTTAAAGATTGGGAATAAATAATACAATAGGGGTACCTAAGGAATGGATAAACCCATATTTGTAGAAATAGGTATTACCTCTCTAATGAGCATTCCTAATCATATTTTGTACGAATCAAGGGTTTGAGAATGAATGTGGGAATGCTTATTTAATTCTCACCTCATTCCATCATATCAATCATGCCGTTAATAGTATTAAATATCTCCTTGATTATGAGTTGTGATGTCTTTCCACTTTATCTCTCTTTTCTCTTTCGTGTATTCCGTATGCTTTTTCCTGATCCGGACCCTGCTTATATTGACATAGAGCCCTCCGAATGTTTTTCTCTTATGTTGTTACATAACTAAACTCTTTATTCCCGATTATTCTTCATCCGATCCTAACTCTAAGACTCCTCCCCTCTTGCGCAATGCTACCCTAAGTGTTCTCCATCACTAGACTTCCTTTGCCACGAGCTCACAGACTATCATACCTTACCATTTCCTTATCTCTCACAGACCTGGTCATGTGCCCTAGTTGGGTAGGGCCCTATGAAGGTGGATGCGTGATTAATAATTGTTACTAATTCAAACTTTCTTATCTTAAAAGACTAATTCTAGACACCCCCTATTCTTTGAGGATTAGTGTGCTTTGTCTCTTAACCTTTGAATCGGCGCGATTGTCCCCCTAACCTTTGTAAAATATAACATTTAACCCCCTTTAGAGTGAATCTTAGAAAATATTTTGTTCAATTTTTTTGGGCACGATTTATAAGACCATATTTGTGCAAATCAGATTTCAAATATGTTGATATTACAAAATTGACGGTCTCAACGTAAGGAACACAACGATGATTTCAAAATAAAAATCCGACAACCAACCAAGGAGGAATCATCGGTCAAAGATAGTGCATGATTTACGAAGCTTTACAAGTGAACTCTCACAGTTTTGACGGCCATTACAGTCGAACGGGGTATGGATTTTGTTCGTCTTGGAGAGAGGAACATGATGGTACTGGTCTTGACTCTTGGCTCGACGTGACAGAGGAGAAATTAACGGTCAAAGTTTAATTTGAATGGAATATTCCGCCAAAATTGTCTAAAAGGGGCTATGTATTACGTTTTACAAAGGTTAAGGGGGGTAATCGCACCGATCCAAAGGTTAGAGGGCAAAACGCACTAACCCCTAAAGGATTGGGGGATGTGTGGAATTAGACCTATCTTAAATCTCCTTGATTATGAGTTGGATACGTGATTAATAATAGTTATTAGCTCAAACTTTTTTATGTTAAACAAAATATTTTGATAGGATATTAACTATTTTACTTAGTATAAATATGTAAACATGCACGATAATTAGCGACAATCATTCTTTAATTATCCAATAAAAAAAATTTATATACATCAATAAAAATATATATAATTTTAAAAAAATTACGTATGAAAAGTATATTAAGAATCTTAAAAAAAATAATTAGTCACAAGAGTGGACTATTAATTTGATAATCCATTTTTATTTGATATTACAATTCTTTGGATTACATATAGCTCAGTGGGTATTTCATTTTCATTCTTGTCATTGTATATTGTATTGAGCAGTACATACTGCTCAACACAATATACAATGTACTGCTCAATACAATATACAATATGTATTGCTCAATACAATATACAATGACAAGAATGAAAATGAAATACACATGTTTAATGTTTGTGTATATATACATTAATTATGCACGACAGTATTAATGACATACAAATTACTTTACTTGACTAACTGTATCTATTTGTGACAGGAATACATCTAGCATAAACCCGTGCTGGGTAAAAATCACAATCGTATTATATACGTTAACATCTATGCTATTATATATAAATAAATCTTGTGTTATGCAGAAATAAGTGAATGGCAATTATATTATGTTAATATCTATAATTTATATATATTAGAAACCCCCTCCGTTGCAAAAAGGATTAATAGTTCATATATATATTTGTAATGAATATTTAATTATATATACCAAGGAAAATGCTACGTTATTCATTTTGTAAGGGTCCTACTTATGTAATCCAAACTTCAACT
Organism: Lantana camara; assembly: GCA_037501455.1. Classification (NCBI taxonomy): domain Eukaryota; kingdom Viridiplantae; phylum Streptophyta; class Magnoliopsida; order Lamiales; family Verbenaceae; genus Lantana; species Lantana camara. The sequence continues at coordinate 89,943,453 of CM074857.1, read as the reverse complement.
CAGATATGTGGATAAAGCTAGAAGTCCCAATCACCAAATTGACAATATTAAGTGAATAGCAAGTTCGTTGGAGCAAGCTGGCGAACTCATCGGTGGATGAGCTTGCGAAGACGTGAAGATGAAGGAGCTTGAGCAGATAAGGGGTGGCGTGAAAATTAAATAAGGTAGTGGATGTGACTCCCCGTCTCTTCGGCATTCCAGGTATGACGTCACGAGTGGGTTTAATTACGTCTACGTGTCAATGTGATCTTTATTTCAAGTTAAGTTTTACCCTAAAATTTAACTAAAATGTCTTTGGACTCAAATGTCCATTTTCGGAAGTTTAGGGACCTAATCGTAATAAGGGTTTTTTCAGCCGTTTTTCTGCTAACTTGAGCTCAGAGATTCGGATTCAAATTTCGACTTGGCCTTTGGATTCGTCTCGATGATTCAGGTCGAACGAAACAAGCCTCTTATTTTTCTGAAGCCGTTTGAACCACCTACCATTTTAAAATTCGAACCGATTGAATCGAACCCTTCTTGAACCGAACTGAACCGGTTTTCTTCTCTTTATCACAAACCAGTTTTCTTCTCTTTATCACCTGAAAACCGGTCCATTTTCTTTGATTTTCCACCCTCACTCATGTTGAAGCCCAGCCAAGAAAGAAAAGGAAGAAGCAACAAGAGCAAACCTTATCTTTTTGACATTTTGAGCTCAAATCTTCATCTCTTTCCTTCAACACTTAAAGGTTTGTATGGGTTTGGATCTCTACTTCCAAGTGCACATTTTCATCCATTTAATTTTTGTTTAAGCCATGGTTTCATGATATTTGAAGAACAAGAGGAATAGTTAGGGTTGAAGCCATTTTTGGATTAATTCTTGAGGCAAGCATGTGTTATTTGAACTTTTAGGTGTCTTGATTATTTGAGATCACTTGTTGCATTTATGAACTTATAATTCTTGGTAGTTGAATATTAAATATATCACCATTAATGGAGGTTGAGTTTGAAGCTTGCAAACTTGGTTTTGGTTGGGTTTGTTGCACTTTTTGGATGAATAAGTGAAGAAATGCATGTGTATGATGGTTTGGCATGATTTTGCATGCTTTATTGCCTTGTGATGCTCTCCCCTACTTTTGAGTGCCTTTGCTACTGTTGCTACTCTGTTCGTGTCTGCATTTCGTTGGAGAAGAAGATTGAACAGCCCCCTCACCCCGTGAGGGGCATGTAGTGTTAAAGGGCTCACCTCCGTGACCTTGTATTGAGTTAAAGGCTTGGCAGCTACCTTTGGTCACTCCCGTGACCTCTTTGCTTCTAAGAAGAGTCACTCCGGTGACTCCTTTAAGGGGTTTAACCCCTGAACTTGGCCGCCCCCGTGGGTGAGTTTGTTAAACAGAGGGGTCACCCCTGTGGCCCCTATTTTGTGGCTACAAGTATATTTTGTTCCGTAGTTTGTTTCGTGTGCTCTTTTCCCTCCTCGAACTTCATCCTAACATGCTAATAACTTGTAATATAATGTGTTATAATGTGTATTTTGATTTTATGACATAAATTTCAATGTGTAAACGTGACTTTCATGCTTAGACATTTAAGTGCTACACATAACTTTCCTTTGCAACCATTGCATTCCTTATGTATTTTAATGAACTCCTTTTGCCTCAAAGTTGATCCGAACTTGTTTTATGCACTTAAATGAATATGAATTAATGTAATATAGTGTGTTATATAATTTTATGGTATGTTATTAAGTGTTATGTGTTCATAAATGATTAAACGATACCGTATGCCATCTCATTTGTATCAATTATATTAATTGTGCACATGAACGCTTTCTTAACTTGTTCTATGACTATGAATGAATATGTTGAGCTATGTAATATCTTCCTTTTGCATGTAATTGATATGAAAATGAGCTATGTAATTATCTCTTATATACATAAACATACGCCGTGCGTCGATGTGGTTCATTCTTGAGTCTAAGTCCCGTGTTTTGTCTTCAGTTTGTTCAGGTGCAGAGGGGGTGGTGTTTTGTTAGCCGTGTTGATTTCGGGTTGGATCAATTGTCTTGTTTCGGCTTTGTTGGTGTATAGTGAGGTTAGGATTATAGTTATGGCCCTACTTTATGTGCTCATTTTCGAATGCATGTGGTTATAAGCCTATGTATAAGTAAATACGAGCGTGATATGTATTTTTATGACTTTGGTATACGTTTACAAGTATGATACGCTATGTACAAGTCTACGTACGCTTATTATGATTTGATTTGATTTGTTAAGTTTTGCAACATTAACTATGCTTCAAACCGTGTGCCTCTTACGAGTCGGGAGCTGCGAGCTAAGGAAATTTTATGGATTTGACACGGAGAGGTACGTAAAGCATAATTGTTGCAAGGTAAGGTATGTTAAGTAAAATGTTATACGATATGATATGTAGCGGGTTAAGTTATGATACGATCTGTTATGGTTTAATATGAATGGCATGTTTAGGCCCCGAAGTCTACATGCCAGGATGCCCGGGACAGTATCGGGCCGTCGGGTTGATCCTGGGTGGAGATATGTTGGATTACCCTTGAACCCACCACGAGGTTGGTGGGGGATGGAGTCCTGAGTGTTTGAGTGCTTGCGCTCCCCTCACCCGTATGGATGGCTAGGGGGTATACACCCTTCCATCATTGGAGTGAAGGAGGTATATTAAGTAAGTATATACGTTTTCTGTTTATTTTATTTCGATATGATATGATATGCGAAGGAGGTTAGACTATGATGCTCGTACCCACCGAGCTATAGGTATGTATATTATGCTATAGTTTGTGAAACGGGAATAGAATCTTAAATTAAGATAAAAGTTGGAATAATTTAATAAAGTATTTTAAGGTATGTTACGATATGATATATATTCTCTGATATGTGTAAGATAAGTTCGTTTTGCTCTGTTTCATTAAGTAACCCCTATATATAGTATCACAGGCAAATGATTTGGTGTGCAAAAACTATTCCTGGATTCATAAACATTATGATTTGAACGTGCTGTGCTCTTATATATATTTAGGGGTGTGTGTGGGTAGCCCTTCACTCAATCAGTGTGACTGACCCTCTCCCTCTCCAAAGTTTTTAACTTGTAGGTTTCCGTTTTGCAGTTCGAGCTAGGCGGCGTGAGTCGAGTCCTTGGGGTCTGTCGAGTCTTTTGTTTAAGTTTGAGTCTTTTACATTCTCATATTGTAATTCGAATAAGTATCTCTGTATGAATGTATGTATATTTTGTTTATGCTATGATATGGATTCGGGATAGGCTTCTAGGGATAGATTGAACCCGTTGATTTATAATTTATGTTTGAATTCGGGTTTAGGTATCTATGTTAGTTGAACCCATCCGCCGTTCTTACATGATTTGTTTTGGTTTGAATGCTTCTGCTTTTGCACTTGTTTTGTTATTTGATTTTGAAGTCAGGGTCTGCGTCCCGTCTAACTTAGGTGTGAGTTTGTCTGTCTGTCTCCCGTTCGCCTCTGCTTGGTTCATGTATGCGCTTTCCATCTTGTATGTGGATTGGGTTTTGGTGCGGGGGATGTGGTGACCCACTGTTCGGGGTGCTACAGTGGATCTGGTAAGTGTTGGAAATAATGCCCTAAAAAGCTGATTCGACTTAATTCGCTTTAGAGTTTTCCTTATATCACAAATAATCTTTGAATAATAAATATAATTATTATCATGGTCAAACACTTATTTATGTGCAATTGCGTGTTTTTTGTGTTTTCTATTACGTGCGCATGTATTAGAATTCCCCTAATCCATCAGGTTGCTATGGATTTTGTCGTTAGGTGAATGACATATGAAACAAGCCCTAACTCAAGCCGAACTAGAAACTACTCCAAGTCGATGAGCCCAAGGAATAGTGGGAGTGTCTATTAGGCTTTGACGGAGACTTGCTCTTAGGATTGCTTCCTTAAGAAGGATCACTCATTTTCATGGGTGTAAAGTGCATAGGTTGATCCGTACATAATACACAAGGGTGCTTGTTATGAGAATAAGTATACTGAAATTATCCCGCGCGAGAATATTCCTAAATGGGAAAGAAACCAGATTAGAAAACATCTCATAGGTCAATAGTGGGAGTAATTAATCCTTGGAATTGAGATTTCATTGATGTCTTGTGTGAGCAAACTAGATAATCTTAAACATAGGCCTAAAAGGATGTCGCTCGAGACAACTGAATTATGACTTATGTTGGGGTTACAAAAATGGCACATGGGAGCATGTGAGAATCAATAAAGGACTTACACTTGCTTAAAGTAAGAAAATCTCTTATTGCATAAGTCGTTCATATGCCATCCTAAAACCCTCGGTTGAGGTGGTGGATCAAGATATCAAGAAAGGAGTTTCTTAAATTGAGATCAAATAGATATGAAACGAACTTAACTTTAAGATTAAGATTAATGAGACTCTCATTATTCCCATGTCCTATGTCTTAATCGAGAGATTTGATGGTAGGGAGATTGTATCTCATTGACTGAAAGGTTCTTTCGATTTAATTCATTGTTCGGGTAGGGATCACACACCTGTTGCTAGACTACGATCGTGTGATGTGTGAGCTAATTAATTAATAAGTGTATTAATTAATTAGATTTGCTGCTAACTGAATAATGAACCTAGAGGATCAAAGGATATTGTTGGAAAGATCAAATAATTGATCGAAATGAGACTACATGTACTATGAAGTACACGTGTGGCATGTGAGCAAGTTTGAGCGCATGGCTCAATTGAAAAATTGGACCAAAGTGTTAATTAATTGAAGAATTAATTATAAAGCCCAAGAATAATTAATTGGATAATTAATTCTAAAGCTCAATTTGGGAAAAAGAAGTCTAATAAATAATTAATTATTAATTAAAAATTGGCATTATTTACTTATAAAATAAATATGACAATATCCTACTTTATTTATTTGAGAAATAAATGAAGGATATTATCTTAAGTTATTTATTTGTGAAATAAATAAAAGATATTATCCTACTGTATTTATTTATGAAATAATAAGAGAATAATATAAGATTTATTTGTTTATGAAATAAATAAGTAAATATAATATCATGTGGTTATTATCCTAAGTATTTATTTATGGAATGAATATAAAGATAATATCATGTGGTTATTATCCTAAGTATTTATTTATGAAATACATATAAGGATAAAATCTTAAACTATTTATTTTATAAAATAAATAATAGATTATTGATACGTTGCATATTTCATAATATGTCCAGCTTATATTTGTTTGTTTTATGGCCCCGAGACTTGATTTAACCTTGAGAAATTGACTAATCATTGTTATTCTCTCTAGGAAAGCGTTTATGGAAAACTTTGGGCATTTTATGGCTGTAATCACGTGGATAGCAAAAGTGAAACAAGCCCACGAGCCAAGGCCAAGTCATTGAAGAGCTTATGGGATTTAATTGCCATCCTAGGCCCATGCACCCACTAAAGCCAAATTGAAGTCTTAAGTTGTTAGAGGCCTATGTAATTGAGAGCCCACAAAATTATCAATGTCCACTCTCTCAAACGTTACAATTCAACAAAACATCAATTTTGCATTTATGGAGTTAGTGGCAACACTCATTTTTGGGAGTTAAATGGTGCAATTAATGGATGATTAGTGGCTTGTGGACGTGAAGATTAATGTGATGATTTGTGATCATGATATACAACGTAGGGAATATGGAGCAAAAGGGTTGATACTCTTTGGCACTACATAAAGGCACGCAGCAGTGGAGGAAGACACATTCATTCTCATACAGAAAATACGCTGCAGCTCTAGTTCGCCGGTAAAAGAATTCGAGCAACATAGTTTATTTCTCATTCCTTATTTCGTTTTGCACCAAATACTATGTTTTCCTATTCGCATTTGTTTGTTTAATTTCGTTATGAGTAGCTAATTTACTTCTTAGTTGGGATTTTCCAAGCATGTGTTAGATTTTGTGAGACAATTTGTTTTGGGTTGATTAATTCAAGTTATCCGTTTTATTTCCGATTTCACGATATTGCATGTTGCTTTATTCTTTGATTTAAGAGCTCGAATCTTAGGATTAGCAATTCACATAAAGCTAGTTAATTTATTTGGTGGAGTCTAACCGGGTAATTAACGAAGTAGCAATCAACACTAGGTTGTTAAGTTCGGCTGATTTTGTGTTGTGGAATAATTCGGTCTAATTAGGCGAAGTAAGAGTTTCTACTTAGTCGGTTAGGGTTAGTGTTTCTTTAGTTCGTAAAGCGATTAGCTAATTGAATCCTTGAAGGAGTTTCTGATAAAGGTTATTAGTTGGTTAGGGAATAGTCTTTAGGAGTTTCTTCAGATTATTCTAAAAATACGAAGAAACGAGGGAGCCTAAGGTAATTGGTAACTATAGCTAGCCTAACGAGGAATTAATCACCCTGTTCGTGATCATAGTCAGATGCATACGTAGGAAAATCCCAGCTATCTGTTATCTATTAAATTTGTCCAGGTTTAATACAAGTTTACTTCTAGTTCTTGTTAGTTTAATCGTTTATTTTAAAGTTAAATTATCATTAGTTTAATCCAAAACTTGACAAACCCCGCTATTTTAATTGTTCATTTTATTTTCTTGGCATATTAAAAGAGTACAAACTCATCCAATCCCCGTGGATCGATACCCGTTGCCACTATTTTACATTTAATCGTGTGCAATATTTGAGACTTATTATTGGTAGTCTCGACACCCATCAATTTTTGGCGTCGTTGTCGGGGACTTGGTTTTTAATTGATTTTGTTTCTTTTCTTATGCCTAGGAACCTTCGTTCGGGACAACTCGTTGCATACGATCCCGAGATCGAAAAGACCGCTAAGAAGATTAGGAAGTGGACAAAACAAAGGAAAGAACAAGCAGCAGTTGGTGAAAGTTCGAGTCTGTTTGAACTGGATTCGGACATCGAAACTGAACAGCACTTAGAACTTGAAGAATAGACTGTCAGTTTACCTGACAGTGATCACGGTTAGGATATGGCTCATAACGGAACGCTTCGCGAGCTTGCCCGACCCACTGAAGCTCAACAGCCACTGTGCATAACCTTTCCAGAACTGCAAGAAGGCTTCGAACTGAAGTCAGGCCTCATCCATTTGTTACCAACTTTCCGTGGGTTGGAGAATGAAGATCCAAATAAGCATTTGAAAGAGTTCCACCTTGTGTGCACATCCATGAAACCACACAACGTCACGGAGGATCAAATTAAGCTTAGGGCCTTCCCATTCTCATTGCAAGATGCAGCTAAGGATTGGTTGTATTACTTACCTTCGGGTACGGTCATTACTTGGGCTGAAATGTCGAGACAATTTCTCGAGAAATACTTTCCAGCTTCTCCCGCTACTAACATCAGGTGAGAGATTTGTGGAGTTAAACAAAAGGATTCTGAAAGCCTCTATGAGTATTGAGAAAGATTCAAGAGGTTGCTAGCAAGTTGCCCTCAACATGGAATTTCGGATCAATTGGTCATTCAATACTTCTATGAAGGCCTAACTCCGATGGAACGTCGGATGATGGATGCCACAAGTGGTGGAGCTATTGTTAGCAAGACCCCCGCCGAAGCTCGAGAGCTTATTTCTACCATGGCTGTAAATTCTCGACAATTTGGAGCTCGGCAAGATATACCAAGGACGGTAAATGAGGTAAATGCAAATTCACTTGATGAAATTAAGTCTTTGCTAACAACCTTGGTGCAGAAAATGAATGTAGGTACTAATCCACCAGCAAGAGTATGTGGCATTTGCACTAGTCCCGAGCACCCAACCGATGCGTGCCCTACACTCCACGAGGAGATACCCGCGGATGTAAATGCCATGGATTTTCAGCAGAGAAAGTTCGATCCTTATTCGAACACTTACAATCCCGGATGGAAGTACCACCCACATTTCAGCTATGCCAACAATCAACCAAATAATCAGAATTTCCGTCCACCGCCTCCACCGCAGTCAAGACCACAACACCCTCAGGGTTCAGGTACACCTCTTAGTGAAATTGTTCGTTTGTTGGCCACTAATTCCGATAAATATCAACAGGATATGACGAACAGGATTCAAAAGATAAAGGACACTATCAAGACCATGGAGACTCATATGGGACAAATTGCATCATCAGTTAGCAAATTGGAGACCCAAGGCAAGCTACCGTCACAAACACATGATCCTAGACACAATGTGAACGCGGTTGTATTGCGAAGCGGCAAGGAATTACAACCTCCAGTGCACAGGATTTCAAAACATGATCAGGGCGTGCAGATTTCTGATGCAGAAATTGAAAAAGAAATTGAAAAGAAGCCTGACAGTGATCACGGACAGACTTCCAGACAGGCTGAAATCACTCAGAAGCCTAAGCCACTGGTAGTACCACCACCATTCCCTCAGAGATTGGCTCAGAACAAGAAAGACAAAGAGGATAAGAGCATCTTGGCTCTTTTTGAAAAAGTTGAAGTAAATATTCCACTTCTCGAGGCCATCAAACAGGTTCCACGCTATGCCAAATTCCTTAAGGAATTGTGCACCAATAAGCGTAAGTTGACAGGTAATGAGAAGGTGAGTGTTGGTGAAAATGTTTTAGCCGTCTTACAAAGGAAATTACCACCTAAGTGTCGCGATAAAGGTATGTTTTCTATCCCTTGCAAAATTGGTAATATTGGTATTGGTAAGGCTATGTGTGATTTGGGAGCTTCTATCAATGTGATGCCTTTGTCCATTTACACTTCTTTAGGTCTTGGTCCATTAGCTCACACCGGGGTTATTATCCAATTAGCCGATCGTTCGCTTGTTTATCCCGAGGGTATCTTAGAAGATGTTTTAATACAAGTGAATGAATTAATTTTCCCCGCTGATTTCTTTGTTCTTGATATGGAAAAGGATAGTTCTACTAAGTCTTCGGACATTCTATTGGGTAGACCTTTCCTTAGCACGACTAAAGCGAAAATCGATGTTCATAGTGGTTCTTTGACTTTGGAGTTTGATGGTGAAATGATCAAGTTTAATATGTATGATGCTGTGAAACATGTTGATGATGTGTCTTGTGTCTACAATGTTGATATCATAGATAACTTGACTAATAAAGTGTTTGCCTTGAGCGATGATGATGAATTGGACTATGTCTTGTGCCATAGCTTGTCCGTTGATAAAATGAAGAAATTTGATGATAAATTCAGGCTTTCTGAAAATATGATTGAGATAATTTATGCTTTGGAAGTTCTCCAAGTTACAAGTTCTAAATTTGTACCTTTTGAGCTTAATCGGTCTGAATCTAAACTGTTACCTTCTGTTTTACAGGCCCCAAAGCTGGAACTAAAGACATTGCCGGAACACTTGAAATATGCATATCTGGGAGACAAAGAGACACTGCCAGTGATCATAGCCAGTACGCTCAACAGTGTTGAAGAGGAGAAATTGATTAGAGTTCTTCGGGAGTACAAACAGACAATTGGATGGACCATTGCTGATATCAAAAGACTCAGTCCTTCCACGTGCATGCATAAAATCATTTTGGAAGAAGGTGCCAAACCACGCCGTGAAGCACAACGAAGGCTCAACCCGCCAATGATGGAGGTAGTGAAAAAGGAGATCATCAAACTCCTTGATGCAGGTATGATCTATCCGATATCCGATAGCGAGTGGGTAAGTCCCGTTCAAGTTGTGCCCAAGAAAACGGGAATTACGGTTGTTGAGAACAAGGATGGTGAGTTAGTTCCTACTAGAGTTCAAAATGGTTGGAGGGTGTATATGGATTATAGAAGTCTTAATTCTCTTACTAAAAAATATCATTTTCCCCTCCCCTTTATTGATCAAATGCTCGAACGATTAGCCGGGAAAACTCACTATTGTTGTCTTGATGGTTATTCAGGATTCTATCAGATTCCGGTGGCACCCGAAGATCAAGGAAAGACCATTTTTACATGTGCATTTGGGACCTTTGCGTTCAGGCGAATGCCTTTTGGACTTTGCAACTCACCGACCACCTTTCAAAGGTGCATGGTAAGTATATTTTCTGAATATGTTGAGCAAATTATTGAGGTATTCATGGACGATTTTATGGTTTATGGAAACTCTTTTGATGAATGCCTCAATAATCTTGCTACAATATTAAAACGTTGCATAGAAACAAATTTGGTCTTGAATTATGAAAAGTGTCACTTTATGGTTGATAAAGGTTTAATTTTGGGGCATATTGTTTCTGCACATGGTATTGAAGTTGATAAATCTAAAGTTGATGTCATTAAGTCCTTGCCTTACCCCGCGAGTGTGCGGGAAGTACGTTACTTTCTTGGACATGCAGGTTTTTATAGGCGATTCATTAAGGACTTCTCAAAGATCACCAAACCATTGTGCAAGTTGCTCCAAAAAGATGTGAAGTTCGAGATTGATGATGAATGCAAAGCTTCTTTTGACTTGTTGAAGGAAAATTTGGTTTTGGACCCGATCATTCAACCACCGAATTGGGAGTACCCGTTCGAGATCATGTGTGACGCGAACGATTATGCCGTGGGGGCTGTACTTCGACAAAAGATCAACAAGAATTCCCACGTAATCTATTACGCCTCGAAGTTGCTAGACAATGCCCAAAGCAACTACACTACTACCGAAAATGAGCTTTTGTCAATTGTTTATGCTTTAGATAAATTTCGTCCTTATTTGCTTGGTACTAAAGTTGTTGTGCATTCTGATCATGCAGCTTTACGGTATCTTCTCACCAAAAAGGATGCGAAACCGAGGCTCATTCGATGGATTCTACTCCTACAAGAGTTCAACTTGGAGATAAGAGACAAGAAGGGTTGCGAGAGTCTGGTAGCTGATCATCTCAGCCGAATTCCAGTCCTTAAGCCAGATTCTCTACCTATCAATGATGAATTTCCAGATGAACAACTTTTTGCTGCTCAGGAATCCTACCTGAGGTCACAGACAGGTTTCCTGACTCCCTGGTACGCTGATATTGTTAAATTTTTAGCTACTGGTGCTTTGCCTGATCATTTGTCTAGGTCTGAGAAAGATAAAATCAAGTCTGATTCTAAATACTATATTTGGGATGACCCTTAATTGTGGAAAATAGGCACCGATCATATTATTAGGCTTTGTGTAGCTGAAAATGAAATCAAATCCATACTAGAGTTTTGTCATGCTTATGATGGTCACTTCGGTCCTAAACGAACAGCTCATAAAGTGTTAGAAAGTGGATTTTTCTGACCTACACTTTTTAAAGATGCATATTTGTGTTGTAAAAGTTGTGCTAATTGTCAAAAGACGGGAAATATAGGTCCTAGAAACCAAATGCCTCTTAATCCTATACTTATTTGTGAAATTTTTGATGTGTGGGGTATGGATTTTATGGGTCCTTTTCCTTCGTCTTATGGTAATTTATACATTATACTTGCCGTTGATTATGTATCGAAGTGGGTGGAAGCTAAAGCCACCCGAACTAATGATTCTAAAGTTGTTATGGATTTCGTTAGGTCTCACATTTTTGTCAGGTTTGGAATTCCTCGAGCCATAATCAGCGATAGGGGAACTCACTTTTGCAACCGTACGGTCGAGGCACTTTTTAAGAAATATCATGTGACCCATCGCACTTCCACGGCCTATCATCCACAAATAAATGGCCTCGCCGAAGTCTCAAATAGGGAAATCAAGTCTATTTTGGAAAAAACGGTTAGCCCTAACCGTAAAGACTGGAGTTTGAGACTTGATGATGCACTTTGGGCCTATAGGACGGCGTACAAGACTCCGATCGGTATGTCGCCTTATAGATTGGTATTTGGGAAGGCTTGCCATCTTCCAGTAGAGCTTGAGCATCGAGCTTATTGGGTGATTAAGAAGTGTAACTTTGGATTAGGAGAAGTCGGGACGCACCGAAAACTTCAATTGCAAGAGTTAGAGGAGATTAGAAATGATGCCTATGAAAATTCCAAAATATACAAGTCCAAAACTAAGGCATTTCATGATGGGATGTTGTCTAGGAAGAGTTTCGAAGTCGGACAAAAGGTGTTGCTCTATCAATCCAAATTGAGACTTTTTCCGGGCAAATTGCGATCAAGATGGTCTGGTCCGTACGTTGTGACTAAAGTCTTTCCACATGGAGCTATTGAAATTGGAGAAATTGATACGGATAAGACGTTCAAGGTGAACGGGCATCGACTTAAGCCATTTTATGAGGGATTCGAGCCGCACACGGTTGAAAAGATGAACCTAGAGGATCCTCCTCTAGGAACTTGAGTGTGAAAACAAGAATTCGTCGAGTCCACGACGTTAAACAAGGGCGCTGTATGGGAGGCAACCCATATTTCTTTTCCCTTGCTTTAGTTTCTTTTGTTTTTCGTTTTCTTTCTTTGCTCGTTTTCCTTGCCCGTTGTAATGTCTTCTACTCGCGTGTTTTCAGGTGAATGTGAAGCTGAAATCTTTGGATGAGTGTGGGGGAGTGTTCCAGGTTGCTTGCTTTTCAAATTTTGGTGATGCAATGACTGATGAATTTGGTATTAAGCTATTGTGAGGAAACCTGTCTGTGGTCACGGACAGGGTACTGGACCCAATTTTAACAAAATGGAGCCCCAAGCCATAAACTTCCCTGATCCGCCACCCTACCCGCTACCCCCGACCCACTCCTCTCTCGAACCCCGACCCATCCCATCTCCCAACCATAAAACCCATTACAGAAGCTCCCTTCCCCCAATTTCTTAAATCAAATCCCTAGACTCCAAATCAGCCATGGGGAACGGGATGATCCACCGCCCCGGAAAACCGCCACTCAAAATCGACGCTGGCACCGCGTCTACGCCGCAGCCACCAGTCCCTCCGTGTCGTGCCTCCACTCGCTTCCGCGCCCGGCCAACATCCCAGCAAGGGAAATCTTCGACTCCTGTTCTTGTCCCGGAAACTGATTTCGGCGCCACCTCTCAAACAATTCAGGATGAAGATTCTCCTTCTCATGCCACGTCCGGATCAGAAGCCCCGGTTGAAGGCGATGAGTCCATCTCAGGCCGTAACTCCATCAACGGTGACGCTGAGCCCCAACAACAGCCCTTCGATCCCGCCTTGGATTCGACCTTACCGTTGTGTGCTCAATTTCAACATGAATCATGCAAATGCCATTGTAGCGGAGCTAATCAGTTAGCTCGTGATTACTGAGAGCACCCTTAAGAAGGATTAGAAGGTTATGATGGTCATGACTCTTCTTCTAAGCCCAAGAAGGGCAAGGGCAAGAAGACCCAAAGAAGAAGAAGCTCCTTACACCCACTGGAGGGGTCAAGAAGGGAAATGCCCAAAATAAGAAGAAAGACTAGGAGAAGGGCGTTTGCTTCTAACAAGTCACAAAAAATCCACGAAAAGCAACTAAAGAGGGAGGTTTTAAATAACTAACCTAAGAACATGAAGTTAAAATGAATAACTAGAATAGAACAGCTCACTAAGAACATTGAATGCAAACAAGGATAAATCAATCAAGGGAAAAAGCTACCTAGCCAGGGATATTCGATTCAAATTGTCATATTGATCATTGACTCAAGAATAAATTCAATCAATTCAGACAAATTGGCTATAGTTATAAAGGCACTCGACTCCAACCTCATTTTTACGTTGTTTCTCGGATAACCTAGAGACACTTGACAATTATCTTCCCTAACCAATTCACAACCCTAAGAGACACTCGAAAGGATTTAATGAATTCACAGCATTAAAATCAATAAAAACAACAATCCTAATCAACCAAGTCCTGACACACTCAACATTTAAATTAGATTATCAAATCCCTTAGTGAATTCGAAATTATATAGCTAAAATCCTATCACTAGTTTACCACTTTTTATCATGCATTTAATATATACATACTAAATAACATGAATGACTATATGCAATTGAAAACAGCCTAGAGATCGTGCACTATTATCAAATTGCTTAATCACAATAAACTCGAAACATGGAGATTAGATAAATGCCTAAAATAAACTAAATTTGATAAAACAATTAGATCTCACAATCGAATCTGTAATCCCCAGCTAGATAATCAAAGTTTTGCTAATCATGACATAAAAATCCAACAAAACAAAAGAAGAAATGCTAAACATATGCTAACTAAATTGTCTAAAAAGCAAAGAAATAAGATAAAGAAAGAAGAACTCCTATTGAAGATCGCAAAATTGCTCCAAAAGTCCCTAAATTGCTGCGCAGAAGATCTCTCCAAAGAGAATGTAAGAAGGGCTGAATATTGCGTACCAATTTATCCTCCTAAGGGGCTTCCTCAAAATCTTAGAAAAGTACTCTTAAATCACGTTGCAATGCAGCCTCCAAATCTCCCAAAAATATTTCTAGAAACTTGACTAATCCTAAAAGAATTAAGTCCCCAAGCAGCTCCCAATATCTCTCAAGATATTTGACTTTTCCTCCACGCTTGTGTGTCTTTCAATCCTCCTCATTAAAATGAGCGCCAACATGGCATAAAAAGGTCAAACTCAGTAGCTTTTACCGAAGAATAAGTCAATGAACGTTTTGAAACCCAGCCACGCCACTTGACCCTAAGGCATGGTCAAGCCTAACAGTCAAATCTTTGAATTTTGCACCAAACAACTAAAATCGCATTCTTATCGTCCTAGAACCCCAAATCTACAATAATAACAGTAAATTAGTCATCTCTTCTAATTAAGGACCAAATAATGGACAAAATGGGATAATAATCAACCAAAAATACAACAAAAAAACATGCTATTAGCTTCCATTAAGGCAAGTTGGGGGAGGAACTGTCTGGAGTATAAGCACACTCTGAGAGAAGGTATATTTCTCGTTGAAGTAAATCTATCTATCAATTCAAAGTCTTGTGTTTTGGATACCAATTGTGGATCCCATATTTGTAATGATTTGCAAATGCTAAGTGAGGTGAAGCAGTTGAGAAGAGGAGAATGTATCCTGAATGTTAGAAATGACTCAATGGTTGAGGGACAAGATTTTGGGATAATTAAATTAGATTTAGGCATTTTTATTTTGCTTTTGAATAAGGTCCTTTATGTACTAAATATTGTTAGAAATATTATTTCCATTCCAATGCTTGATTTTGAAGGTTTTGATATGTTTATTAATAATGATTATTTTTATATAAAGAAGAATGGTTCTTCATCTATACTTGGTACATTATCGAATGAACTTTATCTAACTAAAATGTCAATATTCTGAATATATAATGAGAAAACAAAGGTAAGAGAAACTTCAATGTTTCAGTATGGATTTGGAACGCTAGGCTTGGACAAATTTGCAAGAACATGATGAGCAAGTTAAATAACATAGGATCATTATATGAAGATGAACTTAAAGAGTTAACTTCTTGTGAATCATGTCTTAAGGGAAAAATGGCCAAAGCCTCATTTAATAGAAACGTGGAACGCACCATAGATTTGTTGGATTTGATCCATACTGATGTATGTGAGCCGCTCAGTGTTAGCACAAGGAACAATCATTAGTATTTCATAACACTAACAATCGACCTCAGTTGTTATGGTTATGTGTACTTAATGAAGTACAAGTCTGAAACTTTTGAGAAATTCTAAGAATTTCAAAAGGAGGTTGAAAACTAACGGGGTTGTGAGATCTAAGCACTTTGATCTGATTGAGATGGCGAGTATCTTAGTGATGAATTCTGTAACGCCCCGTGTTTCTGTTGTACAGGTACGCGCGCCTCACGTGTGATTTTTTCGAAAGTTAAGGTTAACTGTTTACTTAATTCCGTTCTCGCATGTGTTATTATTCGATGACCTTACTTGAGTTATTTGATTTAATTGAATTATGTGAAATACATGAATTTTATTCGCAAGCCATTTCATAACATACAAATATTTCATAAAGCTCATTTATAATCATTTCATAGACTTTCTCCAACTTATATATATATATATATATATATATATATATATATATATATATATATATATATACATCATATATATATTTCATACACAAATCACATATTTTAAAATAAAACATATGTACTTATATACATATTATACATCATAATATCTTCCACTACACTTTATACATACATATACATACAACTATATCATATTATATTATACATATATACACACATACACAAAATTATCACCCAACCATTACACACACTAAATCTCTAACACACACACAAGCACCCCTTTCTCTCAACTCTTCACATACCCCCAATTTGATCCAAGCAAGATGAAGGAGAAGGAGGAATCGAGACATCATCATCATCATATTCATCATCTCATCATCATCCGATCTCTTCCTTCTTCATTTTCTTTTAAGGTATATATATATATATATATACATGAATGTGTATGTGAGCGAATGTTATGAATATGTTAGGGATTTTAATTCTAAGCTTGATAACTTGAACTCTTGGGTGTATATATGCAAGAATACATGTTGATCTATGCTTGAGTCTTGAATTATTGATGAAATAATGTGTATATATAAATGTATATATATGTGTTTTTGTTGTGGATTATTGTGTTCTAAGTTGCTCTAAACTTGTATTTGGTGCTCCTAGATGATATATTACATGTTTTAAGTGAATTTGGTTGAGTTTTGAGGTGGTTTGGTGTTTGGAGGTTTCCTCCCGCGTGATGCCCTATTTTTACTTCGTATCTGCTGCTGTAGAAGGATCCACGGGCGTGGATTTTGACCCACGGCCGTGGATTTGTGCCCAGAGACCTGGAGGTCTTCCCACGGGCATGGATTTTTGTGAAGGAGAAATCCACGGCCGTGGATCCTGCCCTGTTTTCTGTTTGAGTTTGTTTTGCTTCGTTGACCCTTCATCCAAACTCCGATTGACCTGAATTTTGAACTCATGGAAACCTCTTAAAGTCTAGAACATTCTCCAATTAGAATCATCGCATTATCCTTTCTATTTTATGAGTTAAAATCATTTTAATTTGGTGTCGCCACTTCACCGAAAATCTACATTCCTCCAACTTCGGACCACGCCATTTTCTCTTCGCTTTGAACCACGATTTGAGCCATATATCATTTTAAAGGCCTACTTATCTAATTTCATATCCAATAAACAAAACCCAATTCCAATTTCTCAAACTCAAGATATTCCCATTTTTCTACAGCTTGTGCATTTTCGAAATCTGTCAACTTTCACTAAACTTTGCCAAAACCTCTCTTCTTGCGTACCTATCGCTTTCCCGATCTCTTATGTGATTTGTATGCATGTTATACATGTCTAATTGACTATTATCTTGTTAATTATGCTCCTTGATCCTTAATTTCTCAAACTTGATTGTTTAACTTCATGGTCGCCTATTACGTGAGAGCATTAATTGTGTACATGAATACCGTCACAACACTTTATGACATTTTATGATCTATTATCTATCTTATCATTCCATAACATGCCATGAACACGTCATATCAATGTCGTGCGTCCTATTTGGTTTCATATTGAGTCATTTCTCATGAGTACACATTGTTCTTTCTCTATTATAATTCGTTTCCAGGGCGGAGACTTCCGGATCGAATAGGCACCCATATTGCTTATGTTTCTTGTTTTGTGGTATTCCAGGTGAGGGTGTTTTCCCTTTTAGTTATGTATCAAACCCTATAACCCGCATGTGATTGTTTTGGCCAAAAACCCCTATTGTATATCTATATTGCTTTCAAAGAATTATCGAGTAAATGTCCTCAAGGAAATGCCCTATTTTCAGTGAAATGAATTGCAACGGAATGAAATGATTTAATGACTTGAAATATTTTGGCGAGATATGCACATCATGTTCATGTTATTGGGCCCGGGGGAAACGTGGGCTTGGACACCGGCACGGCATCGGGCAACCCCTTAGCACGTAGTACCCCTTTGAGAATCTCTCACACGACCGAATAGCACGGAAGGTGAGTTATTATTGAGCCGATGGTAATCCCATCGAAGGAGCGGTTAGGAATCATGAGCCCCCGTCTCGATATGTAACGAATGAATGGATGGTTCGGGTCTACAGGCCTGACCATCACCTGGGGGAAGAAGGTTGGAAATGTATTTGCACATAAAATATCATGAAATGAAATGAACGAAATGAATGAATGAAATGATTAATTGACTTGCATGATCGTATTTTCAATAATTACAATCGAATGTTGCACACGGTAGGAGTTTGGTTGGAGAATGCACATGCTCACTCGCCGAGCCATGATCAATATTATTCATGAATTGAACTTAATGAATTTAATTTGAATTAGTTGTAAAGTCCGAGCATTGCTTAGCTATTTTCTTACCCTTTGTGGGAACTAACTTCGAATAAAACTTTGCTCGGGATTTATGACTTGCATGCGCATGTTTTATATATATATATATATATATATATATATATATATATATATATATATATATATATATATATATACATATGTTTAGCTCCTGCTCACTCAGTCTTCTAGAGACTGACCCCTCTTTCCACTCTTCCAGTTTCTTGCAGCTTTAGCTAGGCGGGAGTTGAGTCTTAGCGTGCTTGTTCGAGTCACTTGTACACTTGACTCACTTTTCACCATGTTGTCATTTAGTTGTATTTTCTTATGTATTTGGGCCTGTGTGCCAAATTATGAGATTATTGGAAGTTGATTCGGGATAGGTTGCATGTTTAGTTAGCCCCTTGTTCGGTTGCATGCTGGATTTTAATTATGTTTATGGAATTATTGGGCTCGTAGCCATTGTTGAAATCCATTCATGATAACGTTATTGCTTCCGCACCGTATTTTGGAAATTGTGATTAATTGGTACAGGGTTAGATTCCGCCTAGCCAGGATTGTTTTATTTTGTCACCCATTCACTATGAGTCCGGTTCATGCTTGAACTATCCATTTCATGTGTGGACTAGACTTGTAGTACGGGGGATGTGGCGCCCATCGCTGCGGGTGGTACAAATTCCTTAGTCATCTCAAAGATAATGAAATTATCTCTTAGTAAACTAATGAAATGAATGGAGTTTCTGAGAGAATGACATGAACTTATTGGATATGGTTCGTTCTATGATACATTTCATTGACTTACGATCCTCATTCTAGGGATACGCCTAAAGTGCGTAACAAAGATTTTGAATCTTGTTCTTTCCGAATCAGTCCTAAAAATGCCTTATGAAGTATGGCACAATAAAATCCCTTGTTACACTTATTTAAGTGTTTGGGGTTATTCTACTTATGTGAAGAGGTGGTAGATAAATATGAACCTCGTTCAAGCCTATGTAACTTTATAGGATATACTAAAGAGTATATAGGATATTATTTCTACGATCCGCTTGACCAAAAGGTATTTGTTTCAAGGAATGTAATCTTTCTTGAAAAATCTTTCATAAGAGAGAAGAAAAGTAAGATCGCAGATCTTAAAGAAATTCGAAATGAAGTCCTTACGTTATAAATAGAGCAAACTGGCTTATCTGATGTGACTCGACCAATTACAGAGGATAATACATGCCTAAGCCCTCCTACATTGAGGTGTTTCGAACAACATCCCTAGACAGTCTGAGATATGGTGTTGATTCATCCATGAAACATTTTAGGTGTATAATGATCTATTGTCATATGAGAAGACACTATCAGATTTAGAATTTGAACAATGGAAATAAGCCATGAAGTTCGAAATGGATTCCATATACTCAAACCATGTTTGAACCATAGTTGATCCATGTGTGCAAATGGATCTACAAGCGAAAGCTTGGAGTAGAAGGAAGTGTTGCAACCTTTGAAGCAAGATTAGTTGCTAAGGTTTAACTCAGAGACTAAGAGTAGACTTTGATGAAACCTTTTCCCCTGTTGCAATGCAAAAGTCCATTCAGATTGTGCTTGCCATAGCTTCATATTATGATTATGAAATAGCAAATAGATGTGAAAATCTCTTTTCTCAATGGAAACATTGATAAAGATATTTACATAGAACAACATAAGGGTTTCACGTTCACTAGGAGTGAGTAAAAGGTTGCAAACTCCAAAGGTCAATATATGGATTGAAACAGGCTTCTAGGAGTTGGAACATTTGATTCGATGAAGTAGTCAAATCTTTTGGCTTTATTCAGATTTCGAATGAATCCTTCATGTATAAGAAAGAATAAGAAACCTCGATTTAATTTTTGGTACTTTATGTAGATGAAATCCTCCTTATTGAAAATGCAAAGGATGATATGAAATTGACAAAAGTCTAGTTGGCGAACCATTTTGAGATGAAGGATCTTGGTGATGCATCTTACATTCTCGGGATAAAGATCTATAAGGATAGATCTAAGATATTGATAGGATTGGCACAATCGTTATACATTGATAAAGTATTAAAAAGATTTAGTATGGAAGATTCCAAATGAGAAAAACTTACAATGGGCACATAAACATCTCTTTCAAAGAAGATTTATCCTAAAATTGACTTTGAGAAAGTTAGAATGATCAAGGTTCTTTATGTGTCAGCAATAGGAAGCATAATGTATACAATGTTATGTACTCAACTGAACGTGGCTTATGCACTCAGTGTCACAAGCCGATTCTAATCTGACCCTGAAGAAGGTCATTGGACTGTCTTGAAGAATATCCTCGAGTACTTGAGAAGAACTAACGATACATTTATTGTTTACGAAGGAGAACAAAATCATTTCATCAGAGAATACTGCTATGCAAGCTTTGCATTGGATATGGATGATTACAGATCCATGTCAGGATACATTTTCTGCCTAAACGGTGGAGCAATGAGTTAGAAGAGTTCCTTGCAAAGTAGCACAAAAGATTCAACCATAGAGGCTGAATACTTGGTCGCGAATGATGTAGCTCAACAAGGTGTTTGGGCAAGAAACTTCATCCATGAGTTGGGTGTAGTTCCTACCATAAAAGCCCCCCGTTACCATACGTTGTGAAAATAATAGGGCAGTTGCTCAAGCAAGAGAATTGAGATCTCACCAACGAACCAAACACATTATAAGGAAGTATCACGTTATTCATGAAATCATCAAAAGAGGAGATGTGCAAATCGAGACGTTCACAACGATAGACCCACTTACAAAAGCTCTTAGTCAACAAGCATTCGTAGGACATCTTAAGAAGATGGGACTTAGATTAGTACCTAAGTTGCTTGGATGAGCAAGTGGGAGATTGTTTTGGAATAGCGCCCTTAAAGCCGACTTGTGATGCTCAGTTTATCTTTTTTTTTTTTCAAATCACAGACAATCTTTGAATAATAAACGAAATGATTTGATCAAATGCAATCACTTCTTTATGTGCTATTATATGTTAAGAGTGTTCACATTCATATGTGCATGTATTAGAACTCCCCTAACCCATCAAGCTTTTAGGGTTTTCTCATTTGGGTTGATGATACATGAAATAAGCGTAATCCAAGTCGGATTAGAAATTACTCCAAGTTAATGAGTCCAAAGAATAGTAGGAGTGTTGATTAGACTCGATTGAGACTTGCTTATGAGATTGCATCCTTAAAAAGGAATCATTCTGTTTCATGGGATGAAAAAGTGCATGGTAAATGCGTACGCAATATACGAGGGTGCTCATTGATAGAATGAGTACACTAAAATATCCCGCGTGGGAACATTTCAAAATGGAAAAGAAGTATCCACTTCTAGAAGTAGAGACTTACGGATTAGGAAATATCTCAGAGGTTAATGTTGTGATTCAATCCTTAGACTTGAGATTCCATGGTTGTCTTATGTGAGCTAAGTAGGCAATCTTAGATATAGGCAATCTTATCGATCACGACCGCGAACAAATTTATAAGAATCGTTCGCGGCCGCGAAGCGAGAATTCCAGATTACCAAAATTCGAAAATTTTCTTAATCGATTAAAATTCAGGAATTAAACTTCAATTTTTCTAAACTAGATATAAAACTATTTTTATAAACAAGTTTCTAACGATACATTTCAAGAAAACAACAAGATTTAAAAATTAGGATTTCTAAACAAATTCCAGAACACTAATTGTCATTGTAATTCAAGAATTTTCATAAAATTCAATTCAACAAAACGTTTTAGAGTAAACGTGGCTTTGATACCACTTGTTGGAAAACGAGTTCGAAATGCAGCGGAAAATTAACATTTTTTCAACAAGAGGATCAGGGGCATGCAATTTTTATTCCAAAATGGAGGGGTTTCAAGAACCTACCTTTTAAGTAATCTTTCTTGAAACAATTTGAGCCGCCCTCAATCGTTCTTCAAACGGTAATGAATCCTTGCTCATTGAAATCAATTCAGTGAGTATGCTAGTTCTATAGATTGTGTATTGAAGAAACTGAAACGAGAAAGAGTGAGAGAGAGAGAAAAGTTTCCCTTTTGCAGAACCTAGTGATGCGTGAGAAAAACTCACGCATAAGCCACTAAGAAACTCTCTAACTCCTTTTATATGATAGAGTTTGGTTTTCTTTTATTTTTCTTATTATCTGAAAAATTAGAAACTAGTGAGAAAAGAATTCTTTATCAGTTCTAGAAATTTGGTTTCTTGTTTAACTTAGTTAAGATATATGTAATTAATAATCACATTATTAATTAATATCATTATCTAAATACTATAGGGTATTATCTCTAATTTATTTATTTCATAAATAAATAAATTGTGAGTTTATCCTTTTACTTAAACAAACAAACTAGATATAATCTTTTATTTATTTCATAAATAAATAAACTAATTAATATATTATCCTAACAACTTTAGGATATTATCTTTTATTTACTTATAACTTAAATAAATAATCTAAGATATTATCCATTATTTATTTATTTCATAAATAAATGAACTAGGATATTGTCTTTTATTTATTTACTTCATAAATAAATAAACTAATATTCCAATTAATAATTAATTCATAATTAATTATCTATAGGGCCTTTTATTCCAGATTGGGCTTTAGAATTGTAACGCCCCAGTTTTTTTCTTATTTGTACAGCATGACGTATGTGTTTACCAAATTTCGCGAAATAATTAATTATACGTGTTTTATGTATTTAATTCTATTTTAAATGTATTAAATGTTAATTATTTTATTTTAATGATATTGAGTTTTAAGTTTGTAATTCAAACGTTTAAATCCGTTTCGAACTGTTTTCAATTTGTTTAACTCCGTTTTCAATTCCTATTTTTGTGCCAACTTGGTATACTTGAATTATGTGAGTTATTAACGTGTTTACATGCTTACGTTGTATTTTTAAGCTCGTTTGATTTAGTTTTGATTTCGGTTTTGGAGACGGAACTTATAGGGCTTAAAACGCTTTTAGCGCGCCCTGGGTTCCGGACGACATATCTTGGGCTCGGGAATTCGGATTCGAATTCCGGAAGATGCGTCGGACTCGTGACGAAGAAAGGAAACTGTTGAGCTTGGTTTGTTAATTTTATAAACCCTTTTGGACCCTCGTTTTTCGACCGGAACGAACAGCTTGTGGGTAGGCCACCTTCTTTGACTAGTCATGTACTTGTGGGGCCAATTTAACTCAACCTAAGCCTAACCCTTGATATCTTGACTTGAGTTAAGTCTCTCCCTCTCCCTTATCAGCTGAAAACCGAGCCAAACTCCCCCCCCCCCCCCTCATTTGTGCTGCAACTGATCGAGAGAAAAGAGAAGAGGAAAGGAGAGGAAAGCTTTGCCCCTTTTGTAAATTTTGAGCTCAAGTCATCATCTTTCTTCTCCAAATCTTCAAGATATGTATATTTTTGTATTCTCTACACTTTTATACAAGTTTTGATCCCTTTAATACTTGTTTTGCATCAGATTTGATTAGGGTTTGGGTAGGAGCATGAATAAGGACTTTTGGGGATTTTTGCTCTTATGAGCTAACTTGCTTTATGGATGATTCACTTGCCTTAAACTGAATATTTGGACTTGTTTCTTTGCCTCTTTGATGCTCAACTGATAGTATATGATGTTAGGATGGTTTGTTCTTGAGATCCTTTGATGAAATTAGGAGTTTTTGAGCCTCAAACCTAAGCTAGAAAATCTGCTCCCCTGTTTTGGAACTGCTGTGTGAATTTATGCTTTGTTGCTTGAGTTAATGACTTCCAATTCGTGTGAATTTGCATGGAGATGTTTTATACTAATTGTTTTATATGTTAGCCCTGCTCTTTCAAGTTTTTAGATCCATTTTCAGCTCCTAAATCGAAGCATGATGGCCTGTTTGTATGCTATGCGCGAACCGAACTGCTGCTGTTGCATTTTGTGATTACTTGGTGGTTCTAATGTGCTCCAATTCATGTCAATTTGCATATACATGGATTATATTAGTTTCTTATCATGTTAGTATTCATTTCCTAAAGTTTCAGCTTCAAATTCAGCCCCTAAGTACTTGATCATGGCATGATTGAACTAATTGGGCTCATATGTGCGGTTTTGGCGCCCCAGATTTTTTGCTTGGTTTCAGTGCTCTTAACGTGTGATTTGGACTTTGAACTCTAAATGAAATATGCTCCTAACATGCTAAATATATTGTATATTAAGTTTCATAAGATTTGGAGTTGATTTGGTATACTTTTGGACTGATTTTGTGTAAGGTTTGTTTTGCCGGTAAACTTTGTATGCGTTTTTGGGTCTGTACCGAGACACCCCCGTGTCTCATTTGCCTTGTATTGTGTGGCACCCCCGTGTCACACCCTTTTTTCCTGTCTGTACTGAGACACCCCCTGTCTCAGTATACTTAAGTTAAGGGACACGGGCGTGTCCCTCCCCCTGCCCATTTCTTGTCTTTTCCTTTTCGGTTCTTGATTGTTTCACCTCTGTAATGCCTTTATCTTCATGTGTGTTGAACTTAATTTACTTCAATGCTCTTATTTTCCTAAATGTTGGATCTTGTGCTTTGAATTTCTTGAATTGAATGTAATTATTTGACTACTCTATAATTATAAACGTGATATAGTACGTGTTATGGTTGTTATATTAAATTTATGAATTGATTTGGTATGAAATGTGAAAATTATGACTTGAATTACTATGACGTGGCTTGAATGCTTTTATATGAAATGTTAAGTACCTTCTTGTATTCTTTTGATGTCTTAAGTGATACTCTTTGCCTTTTTATTTATTATATTCAATATAAACATGTTGAAAGGCATAATGTGACTATGGTTCCAAGATTTTGTTAGATATTGCTATGAATTACGAAAGATATGAAAGGATTGAACTTGAATGAATATGAACATTTATAATATCAAATGAATGGCTCGTCTATATGATTTAAAGACGCTAATAGTTCACATGAACATGTTCATTACATGATATTATTTCTTATGCACTTATATCATGTTCATTGCATGTCGTGCGTCATATTTGGTTCATTTAGAGTCTTGAGTCTCACGAACACGTTACGTTGTCTTTTGTACAGTTTATCTCCAGGGTGGAGAGATCTTGATCTTTCAGGCACTCGGTAACTCGTACCCTTGTATCGTCATGTTTCAGGTGAGGGTGTTTTCGTTCTAGTTACATATTAAACCCTACAACCTTATGTGACAAGCTTTGGCCAAAACCTTAAATATATATATATATATATGTTGCTTTTAAAATAGAGTCAGCGAGTAAAATATTGATCGAGTAAATCTCTTTTCAAATGAATTATGAAATATGTTATGTTCTTATGAATCAAATGTTTTGGCGAGATTATGCATGTATGATATGTTCACGGGCCCAGGGGTTTAGTGCAAGTGGCTATCCGGGGAGGCAAGGGCCGACGGTGATCCCTTGTACTAGTCCCACCTTATGTACGGTGATACCGGCCCTCGCTAGGAGGTTTAGCGGGGAATGGGAGCTGAGTGCCCCTAGGGGAGTCATGAAACCCCATTGGCCTATATATGAGGTGGTCGGGTCTTGCTAACCCGTCCACCACCCGGAGGAAGAAGGTTGGAACTTATTTATGATTATGAGTATGTTATGATTGTTATGCACCGTGCGGGAAGGTCGGGACACAGATTGCCCAAACGACTATGTCTTATGTTATGTTTTATGGTTTGCATGTATTATAATTTATTGTGTGATCGCGTATCCAATATAATAATGATATTTGTCGTCCATGGTCGGAGTTTGTGCACGCTCACTCGCCGAGCCTTATTGATTATGTATGATTTATGAACTTAATGAATTTAATATGATTAGTCGTAAAGTCCGAGTATTGCTTAGTTATTCTCTTGCCCTTTTTGGGAACCATTGTTTTAAATAAAACCTTGCTCGGGATTTATGACTTGCATGTGCATGTTTTATACATACGTATCGCTCCTGCTCACTCAGTCTTCTAGAGACTGACCCTCTCCCTCCCCATCCTTTTAGTGTGCAGGTTTGGCTTTGGAGTTTGAGCTAGGCGGAGTAGTGTGGAGTCTTTGAGTTGGTCAAGATAATTAGGATAGTCTCTGCACTCGCATATGTATTTAAATTATGCATGATTTGATTCTGTACGATTATGAACTTGAATCTTTATGTATTTTCTATTGAATTGCCTTGTCGGGCTTTGTTATGAATTAAAAGAGGCCTGAGGAGCCCAAGTCTGCCTGTGGTTTGAGTGTTTAGATTTAGTTCTCCGTTGCGTTATGTCTTGTTGATTAGTTATATTTGCAGGGTCTAAGTTCCGCCTAGCTTAGGAAGGTTTTCTGTTTGTCTCCCGTTCGCTATGGTTTGATACGGGTATGGATTTACCATTTCGTTACTCATGTTGAGCCTTAGTGCGGAGGATGTGGTGCCTCCCGTGCGGGGTGCTACAAGAATTAATTTTAATGGACCTTTATAATTAATTCTCTAATTAATTATATTTTGACTTACAATTAATTCCCCAATTAATAGTACTTGGGTTTTATAATTAATTCTTCTAATTGATTATACTTAGGATTTATAATTAATTCTCTTAATTAATTATATTTAGGCTTTATAATTAATTATATTTGGGTTTGATAATTAATTCCCCAATTAATTAATACATGGTCAATTCAACTAGATGAACCGCGTGCCCCAATGCTCTCTCACGTGCTACACCAGTACCTTACATGTGTGGTCTCGTTTTGATCAATTCTTTTGATCTTTCTAGCAATACCCTCTCATCCTGACATTTGTGTGTGACCCTCTAGGTCCATTATTCAGTTAGTAGTGACCCTAATTAATTAATACTCTTATAAATTAATTAGTCCACATATCACACTACCTTAGTCTAGCAACAGATGTGCGACCCCTACTTGAATAACGAATTAAATCGAAAGAACCTTTCAATCAATGACATCTCTAAGATGAATTCCTCCGACCATCCCATCTCTCGATTAAGACCTAAGGCATGGGAATAATGAGAGCCCTAATTATCTTTATCTTAATGCTAAGTTAGTTTCATATCCATTTAATCTCAATCCAAGAAACTCTTTTCTTGATATCTTGATCCACCACCTTGGCTAAGGGTTTACACGATGACGTATGAACAAATTATGTAATAAGAGATCTTCTTGCTTTAAGCAAGTGTAGGTTATTTATTACTTCTCACATGCCTCTATGTGCCAATTTTGTAATCCCAACATAAGTCGTGATTTAGGTGTCTCAAGCAATACCCTTTTAGACCTATATCAAAGATTACCGAGTAAGCTTACACAAGACATCAATGGAATCTCATGTCTAAGTATTAATGAATCACGTCTTTGACTTGTGAGATATTTCCTAATCTAGAAATCTCTACGTCTTGAAGTAGTTACTTCCTTTCCCATTTAGGAATCTTCTCACGCGGGACACGTCAGTATACTCGTTCTAAGTAGCGAGCACCTTGGTGTATTGCGTACGCATCGACTATGCACTTTACACCCCATGAAATAGGATGATTCCTTCTTAAGGACGTAATTCCACAAGCAAGTCTCTAGTGAGCCTAGTAGACAATCTCACTGTTCGTTGGGCTCATCGACTTGGAGTAGTTTCTAATCTAGCTCAGATTAAGGTTTGTTTTATGAGTCATTACTTTGAATGACTAAGTCCTAAAAGCTTGATGGATTAGGGGAGTTCTAATACATGCACGCGTAATAGGAAACACACAAAACACGTAATAACACATAAAGAAGTTTCCCCCTTAAGTATAATAATACCTTTATTAATCAAAGATTGCCTGTGATACAAGGAAAGTCCCAAAGTGGATTACAACGAATTGGCTTTCTAGGGCACTATTCCCAACACAAATATGTAGCAACCAAACACTCGGGGTGTAAGAGACATGGATGGTGGTACTTGAGTAATGTCACTCGGGGTTTGTATGGGTGTGCGGAAGCGGAGTATTTTTGTGGGATTCGATTGGCCAGGTAAGTAGCTGTGGCCAAGGCTTCATGCCAGAAGTACGAGGGAACATGAGACTCAATCATTAAGGCCCGGGTGATTTCCAAAAAAAATTGACTTTTTTGTTCGGCTACCCCATTTTGTTATGGTGTGTGTGGGTAGGTGGTTTGGTGGATAAGGTCGTTATCAGAGAAAAATGACTGCATTTTCTAGTTAACAAATTCCCTCCCGTTATCAGACCTAAGAATTTTGACCTGAGCATCAAATTGGGTACGAATCATCTAATAAAAATGAGTGAATTTATCAAAGATTTCTGATTTGTGTTTCATAAAATAATCCAACTCATCCGTCCCCCACCAGTAATTGAAGCAGGACCCCAAACATTAGTGTGTATCAACCAAAAGGGAATATCAACTCAAGTATTATTCAAAGGAAAAGACTATCTGTGACTTTTTGATAATGTACAAGTATCACAAAATAAATTGGTAGTAGAGAAATTAGGGAACAGTTTTTTCAAATAACCATCAAAAGGGTGCCCCAAGCGCCAATGCCGTAACCAACTCTGCCTGTCATCTGACCCTGAGCCATTAGTGTCTGCCCTCCCGGTGGTTACTTCATAAACAAAATAGAGATCGTCGTATTTAGTGCCATGCCCAATTACCTTCTTCGAACGGATATCCTGTAGAACACAAAACGAGGGCTACATTACAACTGTGCAGTTTAATTCTCTTGTAACTTGACTGATTGACAACAATTTATTTCACAATGACGGAACAAACAAGCAATTTGACAATCTTAAAGTAGGGGTAAGTTCAACCACACTCCCTCCCTTAACCGGAACAAGTTCACCACTAGTTGTTTGGACTGTTTGTTTTTTCGGCAATTAGGCTGCAATTATATCAGAGGGATCATAGGTGACAGTGTCCGTAGCTCCACAATCAAATATCTATTGAGAGTTTTTAGCACAACTGTATTTTTCATAATATTAATATCACACTTATGAGATTCTTTAAGTGGAGGGCAAAAAGGGAAATTCACCCTCATTTGCCCTATACCTGCGTATAAAGAGGAGCCCAAGCCCTCATTTTTCTTGCCTCCATTCTTGTCACTAGGGTTTCTGTTTTGTCCCAATCCAGCCGCCACAACTTCTACTTTACCATCTTCATCCCTGGCACCGGTTCCGACGGCAACCACCGAAATCCCGTGAGTCCGCCCTCGATCGGCATTAAGCATCTTCTCCTGTGGATCCCACCAATCCGGGTAGCCTATAATTTCAAAGCACCTCTTTTTATCATAGAGAAGATCAGACTTGTTTCGGGAATTTGACGCCGATGAGTGTTTTGGTGGATCCTGCCGGCACATATCTTTGTGCGTGCCTAGTCTCACCCTCATTCCTTGTCCTTGAACTGTCAGCCCCAAGCCTATACCTGATGATGGGTTCACCTCACAGGAGGTTGCCGATTAGCCAAGAATGGCTTTCCAGGCGGCTTCCCGGTTAACAATGGCGCACGCGACATCAACTAAGGATAAAGTAGTCCCTTTTAAAATGTCTCGAATAATTGCATCAAATTCTAGGTTTAGGCCTGAAAGAAACTTGAACAGACGATGCTCTTGAATTTGGTGATGTCATTCGGCAATTCCATTGGGTTGGTTCTCCGTCTGTCAATTTCTACCCAAATACTATTATTGATGCTGAAGTATTCCTTAAGGGATGTTTATTCTTATCAGATTCAATCCGCTTTGCTCATAAAATCAAAGATTTGTAGGCTATCTTCTCTAGATTAATACGCCGTCAACAGTCCTTTCCACAGATCCCATTTTGTGGGATAGTGGATGAATTGAGTCACCAGATTTGGTTCGATTGCTTGTGTAATCCAACCGAAGACTTAGAGATCTTTCTGTTTCAAAGCTTGAAACTCCTCATCTTTTTCAACCGGCGGTGCGTGGTGACCGGTTAGGTGGCTGAGCCGTCCTCATGCACTGACGGTGATTTCGAGCATCCTTGCCCATAAGGTATAGTTGTTGTTGTTTAATTCGATGTCTATGGTAACCGTACTTTTGAAATTTGATTGTGGGGGTTGTTGTTTATGGTTTTGCAGGAGTTTGGCTATCTGTTCGGATAGGATAGTTACCGCTTCGGACAACGCAGGCGAGGAGGTTTCTTTCTCGTTGCCTAGTGTTGCAGATTAAGCAGATGATGAAGCCAATCAAAGATTGTTAGGATCGTATGACTCTGATGCCATGTTAAAGTGCAAAGATGTAAGTTAGTACAAGAATTTGTTTCATTATTTCTAAATAATGCGTAAAACCCTAGCAAAAAAGATATAAAAAGAGACTTAGAGCCCTAATCTTAGGAATTAAAATCCCGGAACACAAGGGAATAAAATCCTTCCTAAAATACAAGGTTAATAGCAATTTCATACAATATCTTTTTCTATGCATTTCGTGTATCCCAAATTCCATGCCATCCAATCGATGCACTCTAATTCACGTGGCTGGTTCTTTAATTATCCATGAAAATTTTGTAAGATATATATTTTCACGTCGAAAAATTCACATTTTGCTCGGTTCTGGTCATTTACTCCATTTTTAGCTCAAATTTTACCTGAAAATGGACAATTTAATTAATATAAGGAACAATATTGGCACAAAAGTATGCAAAATATATGCTTAAAATATCAATTATTTTGCCTAACAAAACTCGAAGTAGCGAACTCAAGAAACGAAGAAGTGGAGGTTGTTAGATCAGCGTGACATCAAAAACAATATAGTTTAGAGTAACAAAGGGTTAAAGCTCCAAACATCCAAACAGAGTAGTTTGAAGTAACAGAAGTTGGAATAACAAAATAGCGGAGAAACGACTTTTCTCTCCAAACAGCGAGCCATCAAAAGTCGAAGTAATGAACAAACGAAATAGAAAAACTCGAAGTAGTAGATCTCATGTAGCGGACTGAATAAAAACCAAACAACGTAAATTGAAGTAGCTAACAAGCGGAGCAAAGTGATAAAGCCTCAAACAACAAAATAGAAAAGCTCAAGATGTTCGAACTCGAAGCAGCAAAATAGTGAGACAATAGTGATCTGAATGTGCTACTCCGCGTGGTGAAATAGCGAAACTAAGAAAGCAAACTGTTAGAAGATATATATAGTTTGGAAAGGATTTACTTGCCTTAGTTAAGGATTTTGTCAATCTCTGATTTACGGGCTTTTTTAGCTATTTATCTAGAGGTTCCTTGTACTCGTGATACACAAAACAATACAATGAATACAAACATCCTTTTTCCTTTCCTCTGTACCTTAACATGGTATCAGAGAGGTGTCAACGATCACCGTGACTCAGTTCCAACATCATCGTCCTAAACCTCTCCCAACCCTTTGAAATCGACCAAGATTAACAGCACCTTTAAAACACACAAAGAATGACAGAACCATCAGACAAACCCCAACCAAAAAACAACGAACTCAACCTCCAACTTGACAGAATGTGGCAGAACAATATGCAAACCCCAACCAATTCAGAAAATCTCACAATTGGAATCAAATTGAATAGCGATAATTACCCGATATGGGCCCGATTGATGAAAATGGCAATCGGGGGACGCGGTGGTCACTCGCATCTCATCGGAATTCCTCCAACCCCAGTAATTGACAATCCAGAATATGATCAATGGGAATAAAGAGACCAAGACGTGTTCACATAAATCATCCAGAATATTGATATAAACTTAATAGATAATGTATTACAATACCCGACGATAAAAGCACTGTGGGATGGCTTAACCACGACGTACGGCAGCGGTTCTGATCCGCTCGAACTCTTTGAACTCCACCGACGAGCCAATATGAAGAACCAAGGACTCGATAGCTTGGAAGATTTCTAGAACAAACTCCAAGCTATTTGGGCAGCGATCGATCGAAAATAGCCAAATCCAATGAAGTGCCCAGACGACATCACCACATTCAATCAGATTATATAGGAATAGAGATTGTATCAATTCCTCACCGGTGTTGATGAGAAATTGGAGATCAAGCCCTCAGTGGAATCCGCCTATGCCGCTATCCGACGGGAGGCTGCTCACCTTCAGACCTTGAAAACAGTGATCGACGGCGTAGCGGGTTTTCATCATTGAGTGTTGGGTCCGGACTCATCATGAAGAAAGAGAAGAACAGTGATCGGGCCAAGCGGAGTGAAGGCGGAATCCGGCGACCTCTCCCATGGGAAGCCAAATCCCTTTTGGAATGCTCTCACCGCGGAAAGAGAAAACACACCATTGAGGGATTCTTCAAACTCATAGGGTACCCTGAGTAGTGGGAGGGCAACCGGAAAAACAGAGAAGGAGGCGGAGGGACAGCGGCTAACGGTGGCCAACGAGCAAGTGAACCAAAGAAGGGCAATGCTACTGTAGGCGGCGTCAACGGAGGAGCCGCCAGTGCAGCGACGGCTAGTACACGGTGGGCCAACTCCGTCGCGTCCATTTCAGTGACAACCATAGGAGATGGCGCAGCAGGTATTGGGTTTGGTGGTAATGACCCAAACCTTAGCCCTCATTTAGTTAAAGGCCCCCATTCTCTCATATTTGCAACTAAGCCCCTGGATTTTAATTCTATGGAAGTTAAACCCCCCATAATTTCAGATTTGCCGATGGGCCCATATCTTTCTGAAAATAATACAATTACCGTTATAAATGGGATCTGTCGCACAAACACCCATCCACCAAAAACTTCACAGTGGATTTTTTACTATAGGGCCACCGATACTATGATATTTGACCCTTCAAATGTAATTGAACCCACCACTCCGAAACAAACCCGGATTCAAACAGCTAATGAGGCACTTGTAGAAGTTAAACAGGAGGGTTTAGTTGCCATATCATCTAAATTGAAACTCAAAAATTGCTTATATGTTCCTTCCTTATCCTGTAAACTGTTGTCATTAAGTCATGTGACAAGTGAGCTGAATTGTGTGGTTTTGATTTACCCTCGTTTTTGCCGGATACAGGATATTCATATGAAGGAGATAATTGGGCGTGGTACTGAGCGGGACGGCCTGGATTACATGGAGGAAATGGAATCACCTTCTAAGATTTTCTCTCAAAGTGAACTACGGATATACAAGTCTGGCTTTGGCATCGGCGACTCGGGTACCCGTCTGTAGGGTATCTACGTTTATTAATTCCTACTTTGTTTCAGAACAATCAGCATTTGAGTTTATCTTGTCAAACTTTCTTAATTGAAAAGAGTCATAGAACGATTTTTAAACCCTCAAACACTCGGGTTGAATCTGTTTTTTCATTAGTACATTCGGATGTGTGGGGACCTGCCCCAATTTCAAATCAGAATCGGTTTCAGTATTTTGTATTATTTATTGATGATTGTTCCCGAATGACCTGGGTTTACTTTCTCCGCAACAAATCGGAAGTGTTTGAAACGTTTGTAGCTTTCTTTAATATGGTACAAACACAGTTTAACTGGAAAATTCAGGTTCTTCGATCGGATAATGGACATGAATACGTTAACCAACAGATGAGTAACTTTACCCGATAACATAGCCCGATTCATCAAACCACCTACCCAAACACACCTCAGCAGAATGGCGTTGCTGAACGCAAGAATCGAACCCTTCTTGAGATGACTCGTGCTCTCATGACAGAATCCGGCGTGCCAAAGCACTTTTGGCCAGACGACTTGACCACCGCCACTTACCTAACCAACCTCCTGTCCACCAGAATACTCAACCACCAAACCCCACTATCCGTCCTCCAAACATAAACACCTATACGTCCATCTCTTATAATACCTCCTCGGGTATTCGGATGCTCTGTGTTTGTTCATGTTCCCAAGGGAGAACGTACAAAATTGGAACCTTGTGCAGTAAAATGCGTGTCTGTTGGATATGCACCACATCAGAAGGAATATCGTTGCTATAATCCCACCACACGCAATGTTCATGTCACGATGGATTGTGAATTTTTAGAAATAGAATACTACTTTCAGACCCAGCATAGTGTTCAGGGGGAGAATTTGGATGACTCTATATGCTGGCTCACTGATCCAAGTGACACAGAGCCGATGCAGTGCCCCGCCATCGAGCTCAGTTCCACCACCAATAACCCTCCTCCGCATGATGTCCAAAATGAGGTAACTGATTCTGATCCCCCTCTTCAAATTAGGCAGGTGATCAAATCGTCTCTTGTTTTCAGGAATAATGTGTGATTGTATTACTTTGTTTGTACCCCGCACTGCTGCATTGCGACAGTAAACCTCCCAAACCAAGCTCGTGGAGACTGTTTGAGTCCATACAAGGCTTTTCGAAGTTCGCACACTTCATTACCCCAAACTCATCTGTAAACCCAGGAGGTGCTTCCACAAATACCTCTTCTGTTAGGTATCCATATAGGAAGGCGTTTTTTACGTCGAACTGATGGAGTGGCCAATTCTAGTTTGCAGATATTGACAGTAGAACCCAAACTGTGTCAATCTTCGGTACAGGAGAGAAGGTCTCAGAGTAGTCGATCTCATACATTTGAGTGTACCCCTTCGCCACTAGCCGAGCCTTGTACCTCCCCACTGTATTGTCTGACTTATGTTTGATGGTAAACACCCACTTGTGCCCTACCGGCTTCTTGTCTTGGGGTAGTTCACATTTTTCCCAAGTTCCATTTTTTATTAGTGCATCCATTTCCACTTCAATGGCTTTCCTCCATTCTCCATTTTGGACAGCCTCCTGAACTGTCCTCAGAATTTTTTCCCTGTAAAGACTTCCCAAGAATGATTTAGCCACTTCAGACATGCTCCCCCTGGTTACATTTCCCACTGGGTATCTGGATGTTTGAGATATCCGGTCAGGGGAGTATTGTTTTGGGGGCACCCCCTGTTGCTCCTTTGTGCTAAGGAGTACCTGCGACTTACTGCATTATCTGAAATAGGTTTCACCGCATCTCATCTCTCTTTCCCATATTACCTGTCCTCTGGCAAGAACCACACTTAGTCACAAACTCGTGTGCGTCCTTAAACAGTGAAGGCCACCAAAATCCAGATTGTAGCGCCTTTGCAGCAGTCTTACTCGCACTAGCGTGACCTCCATAAGGGCTGGAATGGCAGTGATAAAGCACCTCCTCTATCTCATCCTGTGGGACGCATCGCCTCACCAGATGATCAGAGCAGTGTCTATAAAGCAACGGTTCTTCCCAATAGTAATACTTAGCATCGGAAAGGAATTTCCTTTTCTGGTGGAAACTCAAGTCAGGAGGTACAATTTTACTGACCAAGTAATTCACCAAATCTGCATACCACGGTACTCCATAATCCACCTTAAACAATTGCTCATCTGGAAAATTCTCCACTATAACCTGTTCTTTCTCCTCGGCCGTCTCCTCAACTTCCAGTCATGACAAATGGTCTGCTACCACGTTCTCTGTGCCCTGATAATGATCGAATGATTGAATGAAATGATTATTGCATGATCGCTAATGATTAAAGTTTTGCACACACGAGGTGTAGGTTGGAGATTTTACCCCCCTCGTCGGGCTCACATTTTGACCGATTGAATGATTGAATTAAATTACTAAATTGATCATTATAATCCCGAGCGTTGTTTTATTTTATTTTCACCCACTTGGGAAATATTCTAAAAACCTCGCACGGGATCAAACTCCTGGAGTAACAATATCCACCTAATGAGGCGCAGTTTACTATCTTTCTTGGACAAAAGGTACTTAATGGCAGCATGATCAGTGTATACCACAGTTTTTTAACCTATTAATAAGAATGAAACTTGTCAAAAGCATGTACAATAGCTAACAGTTCTTTTTCAGTGGTGGCATAATTTAGTTGTGCATCATTAAGTGTTTTGCTAGAATATGCAATAACATGTAAACGTTTCTCCCTTCTTTGGCCAAGGACAACTCCTATGGCCAAGTCACTAGCATCACACATTAGCTCAAACGGCAAACTCCAGTCTGGCGCCACCATAATGGGTGCTAAAGTAACTTCTTTCTTCAACCTGTCAAAAGCAATTAAACAGTCATTATCAAAGATAAACTCAGCATCCTTCAGTAAAAGCTTACAAAGAGGTAAAGTGATTTTGGAGAAATCCTTAGTAAACCGGCGATAAAATCCAGCATGACCAAGGAAAATCCAAACTCTCTTAACATTAGTTGGTGGTGGCAACTTCACGACCACTTCAATTTTGGCCTTATCAACTTCAATTCCCTTATCCAAAATCCTATGGCCTAACACAATTCCTTCTTTCACCATGAAGTGGCACTTCTCCCAATTCAGAACTATATTAGTCTTTTCACATCTCTGCAGAACTTAAGTTAAATTCTGTAAACAAGATTCAAAAGATGAGCCAAACATAGAAAAGTCATCCATAAATATTTCCATGGTACGCTCAATGAAATCAGAAAAAATGGCCATCATGCATCTTTGAAATGTAGCAAGGGCATTACACAATCCAAAAGGCATTCTCCTAAAGGCAAAAGTACCATAAGGACAGGTAAAAGTGCATTTTTCCTGGTCTTCCGGGGCTATAGCTATCTGATTATAACTTGAGTATCCATCCAGAAAACAGTAATACGCATGCCCGGCTAACCTTTCTAACATTTGATCAACGAAAGGAAGGGGAAAGTGATCTTTCCTGGTTGCAGTATTTAGTTTCCTGTAATCAATGCAAACTCTCCATCCCGTGACTGTCCTAGTAGGAATCAATTCATTGTTCTTGTTTTTAACTACAGTCATCCCTCCTTTCTTAGGCACAACCTGAACAGGGCTAACCCACTTACTGTCCGAGATAGGATAAATAATCCCGGCATCTAACAATTTTATTACCTCAGCCCTAACAACTTCCTTCATGTTTGGGTTTAACCTGCGTTGGTGTTCTATAGAGGGTTTATGCTCATCCTCCATCAAAATTTTATACATGCAAATAGTTGGGCTGATCCCCTTAATGTCGGAAATAGTCCATCCTATTGCTCGTTTATGAGTTCTCAACACCCTCAACAAAGCATCTAATTATAATTCAGATAATTCCGCAGAAACAACAACAGACAATGTATCAGATTCACCTAAGAATGCATACTTCAAATGATTGGGGAGGGGTTTCAATTCCAAGGTGGGTGTCTTAACAATTGAAGGGGGAGGAGTGGGCTTACCTGTACCCAACTCCTCATAAACAAACCTTTGTCGGAATGGTACGAATGGAGTTGCGTCAAGTTCTCTTGAATAGGCAGCAATTTCTTCAAGTAACTCCTCTCCGTCTATTTTCTCTTCCAGTCCCTGCAGACATAATTCAAGGGGGTCATCCTGCAACGCTGAAATTGAAATAATATCATCTACCATGAAACACTGTTCTTCCACTACTGGTCCTTTCATGGTTTTGAACAGGTTAAACTCCACTTGCTCTTCCTCCACTCTTAGGGTCAGCAATCCGTTCTTTACATCAATCAATGCTCCGGCTGTGGCAAGGAAAGGTCTTCCTAGAATCAATGGCATATCTTGGTCCTCCTCTATATCGAGCACCAGAAAGTCCACTGGAAGATAAAACTTCCCGACCCTCAAAAAGGCATTCTCCAAAATTCCAGTGGGATATGTGATTGATCGATCAGCTAATTGAAGTGACACAGTAGTTGGCTGTAGATCTTTCAAACCTAATTTCCTGCAAATAGATAAGTGTATTAGACTCACACTAGCACCAAGACCGCATAAAGCTTTATTGAAAGTTAAATTTCCAATAGTACAAGGGATTGAGAAACTCCCTGGATCCTTAAACTTTGGTGGAAGCTTATGCTGAATAATAGAGCTGCATTCCTCAGTGAGTGCAATCGTAGCATACTCTTCCAACTTCCTCTTGTTAGAGAGGATCTCTTTCAGAAACTTAACATAAGTAGGTATTTGTGTTAATGCTTATGCAAAATGAATATTCATATGTAACTCCTTAAAGATGCTCAAGAACTTCTCAAACTGTAACTCATAAACATTCTAACAATTCTGGAAAATTAAATCTAGCATAAGAAAACTAAAATTGGGAGGAATTAGTTTGAATAATAAAACAACAATAAAACAGGAAAAACGGAATTAGTCTCGATCAATTCGTCTGGATTCTCTGAAAAACTCTAAAAAACATGCAGCAGCTCATGTCTCCAAGCTTCGTCTGAACTCTTCTGAAAAAACTCTCAAATAAGGCTTCTCAACACACTTAAATATCAACCCTAAAATTTTTCACCGACAGCGGTAACGGGCATAACCTATCCCTGTGCATTTCTTGTTAACGCCCGTTACCAGGCTAAATCGTGCCTGGGCTTTTATTAGTGGTAACGGGCTCCAGGCTAAATCGTGCCTGGGCTTTTATTAGTGGTAACTGGCGTTACCACTTTTCTTCAGTCCAAGGGTAACGGGCGTTACCCTTCCTTCATAAAAAATCCACTACAAAAAAAATCGTTTTTTGTGACAAAAGAATTCGTCTTAAGACCTCTATATTTCGTCACAGTAGATCTATTGTGACGAAAAATTTTGTCGCAGGCGCTGTCCTAATAGGCCCGTCGTATTAGGCCCATCGTATAAAGTCCCGGGTGACGATTTCAACGTTCGTCACAACAGTTATGCGACAAACACACGCCTGTCACCAAAAATCCATTTTTATGACGAAATCAATGTCACAATAGCGCATGTATATTGTCACTGTAGTGTGATTTTGTCACTAAAGTCCCGACCAAAAAGCCATTTAATATGACAAATTTGTTTGTCACCACAACAACTTCTGTCGTGACAATAAATTGTCACATACTTGCGAACATATTGTCACCATAATCGTACATTTGTCACCGTAACAATGTTAAGTGAACATCTTTCATGACAAACACATTTATCACCACAACGTATTTTAGCGTGACAATCATGTTTGTCACCACAACCTATTTAGAGCGACAAACATAATTGTCACAACAACCTAACTTACTGTGGCTAATAATTCGTCACACAAAGTAATAAATTTCGTCAGATTAAAACAGTTGCAATGACAAACATATTTATCACTACATCCTAATGTATCATGACTAATACTTCGTCACACAAAATAATTTTATTTGTCAAATTAAATTAGTTGGGATGACAAACATATTCGTCACACAAATTAAATTAGTTGGGATGACAAACATATTTGTCACCACAACCCAACTTACCGTGACTAATATTTTTACTTGCAATGACAAACCATTTTGTTAGGAAAAAACTTGAACTAAATGCCTAATACAATAAAAATTCATTCGTCACCGAAATAATTAACTAAATTCAACCATACAATACCAAGACACCAACTCAACCAAACAAAGATATTGCATTATATAATATCATTCTATATAACTCAATAATGTATGGGCTAACATTGTATTAGAAGATCCAAAAGTACTTGTTGCATCTATATATTCATCAAATGAAAGACAGTCTTGATCAAAGGAAAGACAGTACTTGTTGCATCTATATATTCATCTATATAGAGTCTAAATATTATTCATCAAATGAAAGACAGCCTTGATCCTCTCCATTCTTAGCAAAATACCAATCCATGTGCATGGTTGAATCATTCCCTACAAACAAGAAATATAAATTATTATCAATTAGAAAGAACAGATCACTATGAACACGAAAACACAACTGCCGACACCAATAAAATCCACACAACGCACAAACCACAAGAAAACACAAGGCACATATACACTGTCTCCATGCATAAGGCAATAAAACCATCTTCGAGTCCGACAACACAAGTTCGTTCAAGATTTTACTATCTCACAACTTTGTTCACCTAATAATTTATATATATACATACATGTCTGTTTGTGTGTGTGATATGTAATGAGCACCATCACACAGCTAGACCATTCAAGAAATACACAAGTTCATTCAAGAACAGGAACAAGCTGAACAGACTCTCTTCATTGTCAAAGGACCAAATTAAC
Organism: Lantana camara; assembly: GCA_037501455.1. Lineage (NCBI taxonomy): Eukaryota > Viridiplantae > Streptophyta > Magnoliopsida > Lamiales > Verbenaceae > Lantana > Lantana camara. The sequence goes on along the minus strand of CM074857.1, from coordinate 89,903,299 downwards.
ACTTAATGCAGCAATTCAACAGTATCCCAAGTCCCAATTTTAATATCCATTGTTTCTTCTTCGTTTCCATCATTTCATCCTCATCGGAACCTTAACTTGTAGTCCCACAATAAAATTTGCGACTCCCACAATAAACTAGCAATCGAGATCAAGCAAACATCCTAAATCCAGAACCTACAACAAACAAGAAATCACACCAAACATCGACTTTCAACTGGACCAAACATAACCAGACGATTAACAACCAAAATTCCTCAAAAAGATAACAAAACGAGGATAATAAATTGGAAGAAAAGTCAATTGCTATATTAAATTAAAATCCAGACAGAGCATTATCCACAAAAAAACTCAATAGACGAAAACAAATCCAGCTCTATTAAATTAAAAACTTTTCCAAATTATCATAACTTTAGGAAATTACTCACCTGTTGTTTATGCCTTGCATCTTTGACAATAAGTCCTGCATTTGTTGCATTTGTACTTGAAGATTTTGTATCTTGTCCTCATTGGTTTTGTTTATTTCTTTTTGCTCTTCCAGATCTTGACTCAGTGTATCAATTTTTTGATTGGCTGCATCAAGATCATTTTTAGTCATCATCAACTCGTCAACAAGGTTGGGATCTTGCTGAGCACTTGAGAAACTTCCACGCGGTACCTCTATAGCACCTCCTATTCCTTTTCGGCCAAGCACATAAACAATAATCTCATCCTCGGACATAGGCTCTCCTCCTTCCTCCATAGCTTCCTCCTCTAATCGACTCATTTCAACCTACAATGAGTTATACATCAAATTTGTGTATGTTAGTTGATTATACCATATCAACAAGATAAAAATATTATGATAAGATATAGATAGCTAAGGACTCATTTACTTAACTATAGTATACGGGGTATAAACTTACAAATTTTGCTTCAGCTTCAGGACTAACAAACTGTCCATCCTTTTTAATGTGATTCTCCTTCCACAACTGGACTTTCCTTGGATTAGCCTGTAACAAGTATTATATGTGATTGCCTAAGATTATTTCAAATTTAAATCAGTTAATATATAAATAACAATGGTAAATAAAAGAGCATAGTATACCATTTTTCTATAGCGAGTAAGATATCGAACTTTCCCAGAAGTATGGGTGAAAGGCAGTGATTTACGATTTGCTGAATTGGTTCTGGACCGATTCTGTAACAGCATAAAAAATTTGTCAGTAATCAGAACATCTGTAGTTGTGAGAGACATATGTTTTATGTGAAAACATGATTCAAATGTTTATCATTTGCATTACCTTATGTTGATCACCTTCAACCCAATCGCATATGGATTGCCACTGTTGAATTGTTACCTCCGAACGTGGGCTCTGTTCTCGTGGATCAACCCCCTTCTTAACAAGCTTTGAATACTCAGTATACAATCGGCTCCTCCAATGCCTATAGCTAGTCTGAAATTCCTTATCTACTATTTGTTGAACACGTTGAGTATTCCAATCCTCAATATCAAACCATTGCTATGAAATTCAAAAGTATCAAATGGGTAACATATCATAACCAAAATGAAGTAAACATGAAAAACATAAGCTGCAGTTTACCAATATATGACGACGACAAACTTCCTTGTTGGTTTCTGGAATTTCCCTCCACATTGACACTCCAACAAGCTCTGCACTTGTTCTAATCACAATACCAATAGCCTCTGCAAATTCATTCTCATACTTAGAAGGAATTTTCTCCCCAGGATTGAACACAATCTTCATCTTTCCGCTCTACATTATAAATAGATTTAAGTCAGAAGGACATTTAATAATAAAAGTTTGTGAAAGTTATATAAACAACCTGTTTCACTCTCTTATCTAGATTTAAACCTCTGCTTGGACCACGACCCTTCCTCAAACTTGTCACTTCTAATAATCCACAAATATAAATGACAGTTGATTATATATAAACTAAATAAATAAACTAGAATATGAGAAACATAACTTGAAACATAAAATACTTAAGAAGAAAACCTGATGTTGGTGTAAGGTTATCAGGTTCACCACTCAGATTTTCATTGGTCGTGGATGCATCTGCAGGGACCGATTGTGAGATATTCAAAGAGTTTGAATCTAACGCATTTGTCGTCCCAGCAACCTAAGTAAGGTATTAGAAATTAAATGACAGTTTGATATGTGCAAAATGTATCAGACATAATAAATTAGAAACAAGAAACATAACACTCTAAAATTCGAGAAACAAGATATAATGAACTATAGATAATACTTACACTACTAGTATTTGGTAATGGATCATCAAGTGTTGTTTGGTTTGTCAAAGGTGTTGTCCCTGAATCGATATTTCCTGTTTCATGTCCAAGTTCATTTGATGTTGATGGAGGTGAAGATACAGGATTCCTCGTATTCGGATCCTGAAAATATGAACAATAAACCAATAATAATATGATACACAAAATCAACATTTATAGAAAGAAAATAAGCACGACTTACATGAAAAACATCTCTTAGTAGATCATCAGATCTTGCATGTCTACTCATTCTTTGAAGTCCTGTCAATTGTCCAAGTGTTGTATACTTGCGTTTCGACGGCATCTGAAAAATACAATCACAAAAGCATAATGTACATATGATATTTATTGATTAGTAATCATACATCAATGGGGTGTTGGTGTAGGGTACACATATAAAAAAAAAATTAACTTATCCTCTCAAAAAAATTCATAAACCGGAATGTATCCACGAATTATAGTTCTAAGTAATAAGCAACTGAAGAAATGCAACTAAACTAATCAGAATCCTCATTACCATGAGAATCTTCACTACTATCTAGATCCTCACTATTATATAAATTATCAAAATTTAAATCCTCATGACTGTTTTCTTCTTCAACTTCATCTTCCTCAACTACATCTTCTCGACGTCTAAAACGTCTAACATTTTGAAAGATTGTCTCATCCACCACTTGAGGTTCCACATCTTCCCGTGCGAGAGAGCTTACTATATCCTGCATATTTTCTCCATCAATCAAATCTACTCCAGTAGACTCGTACTGTTGTAACCCATCTGTAACAAAGTCCTGTCCATCAACCCCAGCTTCATCAACTATATCTTCTACTTCTAACTCCGGAAGATCCCAGAAGTGTCTATGCTGGGCTCTTTGGACAATCTGCTAATTTGAGCCCAGCTTTGTGTCATCTATGTAAAACACTTGTTGCGCTTGGTCGGGTAAAATAAAAGGATCATCTTTGTACCACCTCGATGTTATATCAATGCTAATAAATTGCTTATCATTCAACAGCGTTTTCTTGCTTCCCATGTCAAACCATTCGCATTCGAACAAGACTACTTGGTAACCACCTATATATGTTAACTGCACAACTCTACTCAAGAAACCAAAAAACTCAATGACTTTATTCCTATGATTTCCTTCAACAACCAAACCGCTATTTTGAGTTCTGCATCGTTCATCACGATCCCTTGTGCGAAATCGAACCTCGTTCACAAAACACCCCGTGTAACATTTTGTGTTCAGTTTTAGAGGACCATTTGCTAATGCCCATAATCCATCCGTAGCTTCAGGAGACTTACGGTAGTGCAACTAGTTTATCTACATATTACAAAAACACATGTTAAAATCATAGAAGTTTTCATACTACCTATTTTTATACAATGATATGTCTTATATTTATATCTTACATGTTCCTTAAACCACTTTGAAAATTGTTGCTCTTGTATTTTCTCATTCAATTCCAAATCCCCTACTTCATCCAGACTAACTCCCAATAATTCAGCTTTGTGCAGTCTGTGGAATTGTAGATGAAACAAACGTTAGCATATGCCCAATTACTATAAAAATATATGAAAGTTATATGTAGATAGGTCAGTGGTAATGTTTCTTACTTCAAGTATGGGTATACTTCCTCACAGTTACTTAATATATACCAATGTGCCTTCTCTATATCTTTGTCTGACAATAATGAATCACGAACGATATGACCAAATGGACGGCATTTCATTGAGAATATTGGCAGTCCTTTTCCTTTTTCGTTATGGATACCATCATAATTCTGTTTTTTGCGGTTGAATCTGGTTTCCATATCAGGCAGATATAAGGACAGAAATGTCAAACTCTCATTCACAACATATGCCTCTGCAATTGAACCCTCAGGACGCGCTTTGTTTCGAACGAAGCCTTTTAATTTTCCTAAATACCTAATAAAAATAAATTAAAATTAAACAATTAAAAATACACACTATTCTAAGAAAAAATGAAAGATAGTGAAGTATTTATTTATATGTTTACCTTTCGATCAGATACATCCACCGAAACTGTACTGGTCCAGCAATCTTTGCCTGTTGAGGCAAGTGTATGGCCAGGTGCACCATCAAAGTAAAGAAATACGGTGGGAATATCTTTTCCAACTTGCATAAGATGATTGGGATGTTTTTGATCAATTTCTCGATATTCTCATCCTTCAGTGTTCTTGAACACAATTCCTTAAAAAAATCTCCTAATTCATACAGGGCATCATTTACTTCCTTCGTTAAATAACCGCGAATTCCAGCGGGAATTAACCTTTGAAGCAAAATATGGCAATCGTGAGACTTTAGACCAGATAACTTATTGTCCTTGACACATCTCGATATGTTAGATGCATAACCATCAGGAAATTTCACAGACTTCAAAAACTTATAAAAACCACTCTTCTCATTTGAGGAAAATGTAAAGCAAGCAACTGGTTTTATAGGTTTATTATCTCTTGCACGTACCCGCATATGCAATTCCTCCCGAATTCCCGAATCAAGTAAATCCTCCCTTGCAGTAATAGTATCCTTTGTTTTTCCCTTAATATCAAGAAGTGTACCGAGAACATTGTCACATATGTTCTTCTCAATGTGCATTACATCCAAATTGTGTCGGATCAGTAACTTATGCCAGTATGGCAACTCAAAAAATACACTCTTCTTAACCCAGTTTACTTGATCAGATCTACGTTTTCTTTTTTGATGCATTGGATGCTTTCCAGGTTCTCCAAACTTATCCTGCAAGCTTTCAAGCCAATGTAGTACATCATCACCAGTTAATTCCCTTGGCTTTCCACGTCGTTCCTCTTTTCCATTAAAGTCTCTTTTGTTCTTGCGAAATGAATGATTACCATGAAGAAACCGGCGATGCCCCATATAACATGTCTTTGTTCTCAATTGGTCAAAGTCCGTTTCATCATAACAACAAGGACATGCATAGTGACTCGTGGTTTTCTAGCCTGATAGCATACTATAGGCAGGTAAATCACTAATCATCCACAGTAATGCAGCATGCATCCTAAAGTTTTGTTTGGTGCATAGATCATAAGTTTCAATACCTATATCCCATAACTCCTTTAGGGCATCAAGTAAAGGTCTCAAATATACATCAATATCTTTTCCAGGCGAGCTAGGGCCTGGAATAAGCAAAGACATCGTAAGATATGAGTCACGGATGCATTCATAAGGTGGCAAGTTATACACCACAAGTATAACAGGCCACATGCTGTAGGCATTGCCCAAGTTCGACCAAGGTGTGAATCCATCGCTCGCTAGACCTAACCTTACATTTCTTGGATCTTTGGAAAAGTTGGGATATTGTGTGTCAAGATGTTTCCATGCTAATGAGTCGGACGGATACCTTGTCGTGCCTTCCTCATCCACTCGTTTCTCCTTATGCCAAGTCATATTCGAAGCGGTTTTACTAGACATAAAAAGCCTCTGCAATCTAGGCTTCAATGGAAAATACCTCAATATCTTATGAGGAGTTTTCTTACTCTTACCATCGTCATATTTCCATCTAGACTCTAAACAAATTGGACACTTTTCCTTGTTTTGATTTTCCTTCCAAAATAAGGCACAATCATTCTTACATGCATCGATCTCCTCATACCCAAGACCAATTTCAACTAGTAGCTTTGTCATTGAATAAAGGGAAGACGGGAGTAACTCACCTTCTGGTAAAATTTTTTTCAAAAGATCAAGCAACATGTTGAAAGATTTGTTACTCCATTTTCCCATTACTTTAATATGCATCAGTTTGACAACAACAGATAGCAATGTCAACTTGCAACCTGGATATAAACTTTTCTGTTTATCTTCTAATAACTTTGTAAAACTCTCTGTTTCTACATGATCAGTGGTGTTCGACTGACGCGCTTCTTGCATTTCAACTAATAGTTCATCTAAGTCATCCCCTAAGTGAAAATCATCACAGTTTATATCATCCTCCACATTAATATCACGTAACGTTTCTGCATCACTATCCTCTATAGGTATATTTTCCCTATGGAATATCCACTCGACATAACTGTGTGAGAATCGGTTGATTTGCAAGTGTTGTTCTACTTCAGATATTGGTTTATGCACCGCATTATTGCATTTACTGCACGGGCAACGAATTGTATTATCCGCACCCATGACATTTTGTTTTGCAAAATCAAGAAAATACCGGACACCATTAACATATGATTCACTGAATGGGTTTCTATCCCTAATCCAACTTTTATCCATATCCTACACAAATAAAATTCTGATTAGTGATATACTTAATACATACAAATAATTAATAATACTTAAATACTGAATAGTTACTAATAATATAGTGGTTATTATTATTATTATTATTATTATTATTATTATTATTATTATTATTATTATTATTATTATTATTATTATTATTATTATTATTATTATTATTATTATTATTATTATTATTTATTTTATTAAAATCTAGTGATTAAACAAAGCACATCTACTGACAAACAATTACTGTGTTGATTCACAGAGCACATCTTCAATTTTTGCAATTTAGAACAAAACTTATACAACCAAGGTAAGACCTTAAGAAACGCATTCCAATCCTTTTTGAAATTACAAGAAACGCACATTAAGATTCCAAAAGATATTAATACTAACCTTGTGTTTATTTTTATCGTCCCACCTGCTTGCGATTCTTAGCGCACCACATCGGAGCCAAGAAGTATTTTCTGTAATAAAGCAACATGCAGTCAAATTGTTAACATAATTTGATATTTATAAAGCATATACCATTTAATAAATAAGTGAATCATCTATTCCAGCAAAATAAATAAATATTTTTTTTTCCAAGCTTAAGAAAAAGGAGAAGGAATACATGAACGAATATACCATTCATCCACCTTACACCTGTCTCAAGAATTAACTGCCAAGATACTTATATTTCTTCCCGTAAGATAGGTAAATTTAGATTTTAGACTATGTGCTATCAATATTCTAAATTCTTAACTTAATTTTCTTGTTTTGAAGTTTCAATTTGTCTTTGTAGCTCTGAAGGTGCACATATCAAATGCGTCATGGGTATAATAAAACAAAAGAGAAAGCTGATGCAGCACAAAGTTTGTTTCCATATTAAAATATTTCAATCTTCTGTATTGTGGTATCATCCTCCTGATTTCTGTGGTGGTAATTCAGGAGGTTTCACTCATGAATGTGCTTTCCCATTCTATGTTCTATCAACAATAAATAAACATGCAAGAAGCTGTGAAGTAAATGTTTTGTATTTAAAACATTTAATATTCAAAGTTCTAAAGGCCGCAAACAACTCTTTAGGAGGTCATATTTATGTGCAAATCAAAAACAAAACAAGACTAATTGATCTGGAACTGCTGTTATAGGCAATGATTGAAAATTTTCCCTATCTTTCCTTCAATTTTTTTGATTGAATAATATAAATAAAAATTGATTGAATCGTAAACATAAAATTCTGCTCCTATAACATACAAATCGATGATTTCTAAAGCTTTTATCCATATTTTCACCTGCTCATGTGTAAAAATTGTATCCAGATACAAATATTACCAAAGTACCTATAACCAAACAGCCACAAAAAGCACCCTGCCCCAAGAACACAACTAAATCGCCCCAAACAACACTCATGCCCCAACCGGTTGCAGATCTTTTGCAAAGTAAATCTCATAAAAAGGGGAAAATGAAATGTAGATCATACATACAACAAACTGAAAGAGAATTATATACAACTCATTGTTAGGAATAGTGCCCTAGAAAGCCGATTGTATCCGCTTTGTGCTTTTCCTTATTGTAATCACAGACAATCTTTGAATAAAATAACGAATTGAGGCAACACTTCTTTATATGCTCTTGTTTGGTATGCGTTTACTTTATCTGTGCATGTATGAGAACTCCCCTAATCCTGATGACTTTATGACTCTACCATTTAGGTGAAATGGTTCATGAAACGAGCCCTATATCACATAAGCCATGATTAGTAAAATACTCCAAGCCGATGAGTCCTACAAACAGTGGGAGTGTCAACCTGACTCCTCTAAGGCTTGCTTGTGGGATCACGCCCTTAAGAAGGACCACCTTGTTTCATGGAGGTGCAAAGTGTATAGTTGATACGTGCGTGATACATGAGGGTGCTTACTTCAATAAGTAAGTTCACTGAGGTGCCCCGTGTGAGAACATTCCTAAATGGGAAAGGAAGTTTCTATTTCAGGAAATGGAAACTTCCAGATTAGGAAATATCTCACGAGTCATTGATGTGATTAATTGATCCTTAAGACTTGAGGTTCCTTGTCACTTTATGAGTTAACTCTGCAGTCTTAGGTATAAGCTTTAAAGGGTGTCGCCTTAGACAACTGATTCAAGGCTTATGCTGGGACTGCACAAGTGATTCATGAAAGTGAATGAGAATCAAGAAAGGACCTACACTTGCATTTGCAAGGTGATCTCTTATTGTGTAAGTCATTCATATGCCATATGGAGTCCTTGGCCAAGGCAGTAGATCAAGACATCAAGAAAAAGGTTTCTTGGATTGAGATCAAATGGATATGAAATGCACTTAGCTTTAAGACCGGATTATTAGGGTTCTGATTATTCCCTTGCCCTAGATCTTGGTTGAGAGATAGTAAGTAGGAGGATTGTATCTCACATGAATCAATGACTTAAAGGTTCTGTCAAATCCGAACATTCCAATTCAGCTAGGGGTTAAACACCTGTTGCTAGACTATGGTCATTTAATCTGTGGACTGATTAATTAATTAGGGTCACTGCTAATTGAATTGAGAACCTAGAGGGTCACACACAACAACTTGGTTACATGAGTTGAGGCTTGAAAATGATTAAACGAGTTAATCGGGCCAAGAGGGTTCCACAGGTGTGGCTCACGTGAGTGACACGTGTCCTTGTGACACGTGTCCCACACGTGTAAATATATATATATATATTGTATATATATATTAAATAATTAATTTGTTAATTATTTAATAGACTTTGGTTTAATTTTGAATTAAAAAGAAAGTCTAAATTTTGGAGAAAATAATCTAGCTAATTAATTATGAATTAATTAATTAGATAAAATAAATTATTTATTTTAAATAAATAAAGTATAAAATTTTCCAAAAATAGTTTGGATATTTTTAGCTCTCTTGAAAGTTGATTTGAATTTGAATTCAAAGTCAAAGTCAAAATTACTTGATGATCAAGTAATAGGAGAGAGGGACCAAAATCCTAAGCCCATAAGGACTAGGGATTTTTGGCCACTTCCCTCTTATAAATAGGGGAGCTCGAGCTCCTCTTGGAGCTAATTGGCAATTCTTTTGGTTCATGTGTTGAACACCATCCTTTCTCCAAGATAAACGAAACCCTAGGTTAAGCCTAAACACTAACTAGAGAACTAGCATCCTTACTAGTTAGATTGTAGTCAAGTTGGTGGACTATCTCTAGAGAGCTTCAAGTTAGAAGTTTGAAGATTAAAGCTTTACCAAGGAGAGGGGAACAAGCCGCGAGAAGAGCGTTCTTGGGTGGCTTGAAACGCTTCAAGAAAGAATAAAAGAAAAGTAAGTTTCTTATCTCTACGAATTTGGTTACACGATTGTGAGTCCAAGGTCCTTTTGCTGGGAAATTTTTTAAATTCCAGTGCTTTCTGATTCGTATTTTCCAACAAGTGCTATCAGAGCCACCTCGTTAATCATGTTTCTGATTCGTCTCAATTATTCTGAATTTGGTAGAAATTCTTAGGCTTAGATGCGAATTAGGTATTCATGAGTTCTTTTAGAAAGCATGAATTACGAAACTATAATTTTTCTTGAATTTCTGAAACTGTTTTCTTAAATTGTGTTTTTGAAAACCGTTTTGATTGAAATCCTTTTTAAATCATGTTTTTTCAAATTTTGGATTGTTGTTGGTTTTGAACTGAAACACGAAACACGAAAATCGCATTACGAAAACGCGAGCCTAGGCGTGCTAGACGTCGCACGCGCAGTCCCGCGCCGTCCCACACAGCAGTCCCGCAGCCGTGCGGGAGGCCTGCTCGCCAGCGCCTAGGCACGCCCGCCTGCTCCTCCCGCAACCGCGCGGGAGCCTCCCGTCGCCCGCCTGCCTTCCCGCTTAGGCGAAGCGCGCGCGATGGGTGCGGTCCGCCTAGGCTAGCGTGCGGTCGAGGCCTGGCCCTCGTTTCGCGATCTTGATTTTCATGTTTAGTCCAATCCAATCCCGATTTAATTTTTCTTAAAAATTTTTATTTTATTAAATATGAATTATTTTTTAAATAATTGTTTAAATTGGGATTTTGAAAATTTAAGCGATTTAAATTTTGTAAAAATTACAAACTTTATTTTATGAAAATATTGAAAGAATAAAATTATTAATTTTCAGAAATTAATTGGAATTTTATTAGTTCATTGTTTTTCGGGTTTTATAGAAAAGGCTCTTGAACAAGAATTGCATCTAAGTCGTGTTTTAAGCTATTAGAGCTTAAGGCGAGAATTTTAATTTATTGGTTAAATTTAAATTGTTGCAAAAGCATGTTAGGTGATCATGGGTTTAGACTTATGTATAGTTTTAATTTATGCACATGGATGATTTAAATTGGGGTTGGAGCCCTATAGTTGCGTTTTTCAATTGAGGTTGGAGCCTCACTTATGTGTGTACTGTTATGTTATTTATTATGTGGCTTTCCATATTACTGTTTTTTAGGCCGGGGTATGCCCCGTGTAATTGTCTAAGGCCAATATGAAGATTGAGTCTTATTACTTTATGTCTTTTTCTTTTTATTGTAATTTGAGAGTAGAGATAGGTGGTGAGGTTTTATTTTCATTTTGGAGACAATGCACCCATGGAGTAAGATAGACCACATTCAAGTAACAAGGAGGCCATAAGTGAAGACCCCTCAAAATGTTAGGGAGGGGAATCTCAATTGTAAAAATGTAATAGAGATAGGGCTCGTATTTTGTTACCGCTTTCCCTTATGTGATTTAAACTGTTTATGTGGCATGTATGTTAGAACTTGTGATTGTGGAGTGGCTCCCACATATCACGCATAAGATAGGTAGAACCCATGATCATTACATGTTAGTATCATGCTAGGACATGTTATCTGTTTATGTGCTTGATTGAAATGCATTTAAGTGTACTTGCATTAATCAAGACTAATAAAATTGGATAACATATATGTTGGTGAGGTCGAACCGGACAACTCTCCGGTTGATTCGAAAATTCCCAATTAAATATTAAGCTAATTTCGAACAAATAGGTGTTTAATTCGAGATGCAAATTTTGGATTAAATTCCTAGCATTCCATCAATAGGTTTTAAGTTTAGTAAGTGAAACTAGTTATTGTCCGCGAGTCGTGGGATAGCTAGTGGAGCTTATTAGTTCTTAGTTACCTAATTGATCATTTTAAATGATCAATATTTCATGATCAATTTTAGCAAGGGCGATGTCCACGAGTCGTGGGTCGTTCGAACTAAGTTTTGATCATGATCTTATGATTGATAGGTCTAGCTTAACGCCTAAGTAAATATGGATGTCGCACGAGTCGTGGGTCCATATTGAAAGATAGGTGATGCAAAAAAAAAACAATTACTAAGAGTTCTAAAGATGTTAGAATTGGTAAGTTGTACCTACCTAGGGTTTTACTTAGAATGTCCGCGAGTCGTGGGTTCGAGGTAAAATGCCTAGGATCTTAGTGCCCATTGGGAAACGTGTTCCTCTTAGATCTTTGGGAATTATAGATCTTTGAAAAACAGTGGGAGCTACATTAGATTAAAGACCTTATCTTTTGTATATCGTTATAATTCAGCATGCTCACTAGTTCTCTGTTTTACCATTTAGGTCGTAGATTCTGTGATTCTTTACGTGTTTTGAAATGGGAACCAAAAACCCTCTTGTATCGATCCTCGAGTCAAACAAGTTGACTGGTCCCAACTATTCTGATTGGCTGAGGAGTCTAAAAATCATTTTAGATTCTGAGAAGAGAACTTATGTTCTCTTCGAAGGGGAGCCTAGTCCCGAAGGGGACGCTCCCACTCGGGCCGAGTGGGAAGCGATCCAGAAGTAGAAGGATGATAATCTCCAAGCTCGTTGCCTTATGTTGGCTAACATGTCTCCGGACTTGCAAAGGCAACATGAGGCCATGAAATTCGCTTGGGAGACTTACGACCACTTAGAGCAACTTTACCGCCCTCATGAACGTGTTACAAGGTATAACACTTCAAAGGAATTGTTCCACTTGAGAATGAGGGAAGGTTCAAGTGTCCATGAATATGGACTCAAGTTTCTCGCCCTTACTGAGAAACTTGTTTCCATGGACATGCCACTGAAAGATGAGCTTTCAGTGGATTTGTTGCTAACTTCGCTCCCACCATCATTCAACCCATTTGTCCTTAACTTCAATATGAATCATGCTGGTGCTACTATAGCTGAGCTGATTAGTCAGCTTGTGACTGCTGAAAGCACGATCAAGAAGGACAATAAGGTTTTGATAGTGAATGCTCCATCTTCCTCTTCTGGGCCTTCTAAAGGCAAGGGCAAGAAAGCCCAAAGGAAGAAGAAGAAACCCCTTAGGCCCACTGGTGGCGTTTCGAAGGGAAAGGCCCAAAAGAAGAAACGTGATCAGAAAGAGGATGTTTGCTTCCATTGTGGCAAAGTGGGACATTGGAGGAGAAACTGCCCAGAGTACAGGGCTACTCTAAAGAAAGGTATCTTTCTCGTTGAAATAAATCTTTCTATTAATTCTAGTTCTTGGGTACTCGATACCGGTTGTGGAACTCATATCTGTAATGATGTACAGATGCTAAGTGAAGTCCAACAACTCAAAGAAGGAGAATGTGTCTTGAAGATCGGCGATGGCTCAAATGTTGAAGCTCGAGCTTTAGGCACAATTAGATTAGATTTAGGTAGTTTTGAGTTAGTCTTAAATAAAGTCCTTTATGTACCGAGCATTATTCGTAATATAATTTCAGTTCCAATTTTAGATTGTGAAGGTTATGAAACCTATATTAAGAATGGTAAATACTTTATCAGACGGAACAACTCTTCCGTTCATATCGGTACTCTAAGTAATGGACTTTATCTAACTCAGAATATCAATATTATGAATATACAACGAGAAACGAAGCGTAAGAGAGATGACAAAGTTTCAGCTCCCTTATGGCACGCTAGATTAGGACACATTTCCAAGAACAGAATTAGCAAGATAAACACTTTAGGATCATTCTCTGAAAATGATCTTAAGGAGTTAACTTCTTGCGAATCCTGTTTCAAAGGAAAAATGTCCAAAGTCCCTTTTAAAGGAACTGTGGAACGTGCCATTAAGGTTTTGGATTTGATCCACACTGATGTTTGTGGACCGCTTAGTGTAAGCACAAGAAACAATCATCAGTATTTCATAACCTTTACTGATGACTTTAGTCGATATGGTTATGTATACTTAATGAAGTATAAATCTGAAGCTTTTGAGAAATTCTTAGAATTTCAAAAGGAGGTTGAGAACCAAACTTGTCACAAGATCAAAGCACTTTGATCTGATCGAGGAGGCGAATATCTTAGTGAAGAATTTTTTAATCATCTCAAAGATAATGGGATTATCTCTCAGTGGACTCCTCCGGGAACTCCTCAACTTAATGGAGTTTCTGAGATAAGGAATCGAACCCTACTAGATATGGTTCGTTCCATGATGAGTTTCACTGACTTACCACCTTCTTTCTGGGGTTATGCCCTAGAAAGTGCAGCAAAGATTTTGAATGTAGTTCCCTCTAAGTCAGTCCCTAAAACGCCCTATGAAATGTGGCATGGTAAAATCCCTAGTTATTCTTACTTAAGAATTTGGGGTTGTCCTGCTTACGTGAAGAGGACAGTGGGAGATAAGTTAGAATCTCATTCTAACTTATGCTACTTTGTAGGTTATCCTAAGGAATCCATAGGATACTACTTCTATGATGAATCTGAGCAAAAAGTGTTTGTTTCCAGAAATGCCACTTTTCTAGAGGAACCGTTCCTTAAAGAAAAGAAAGGCAAGATCATAGAATTAGAAGAAGTACAAAGTGATCCCACACCACTCACTGAAGCAACTTCCCCTTCTGACCAACCACAACCAATCACGAATTTCGATACATACGAAAATCCTCCTCTAAGGCGTTCTGAACGCACTCCTAGACAGCCGGAGAGATGGTATGGATTCTTCCATGAAATCTCTCAAAAGGATAATGATCCTTTAACATATGAGGAGGCACTTTCAGATTCTGACTCTGAACAGTGGATAGAAGCCATGAAATCCGAAATGGATTCCATGAACTCCAACCAAGTTTGGACCTTAGTAGATTTACCTGATGGGGTCAAACCCATAGGTTGCAAATGGATCTTTAAGAGAAAGCTTGGAGTTGATGGAAGCATTGCAGCCTACAAAGCAAGACTGGTTGCAAAAGGATTCACTCAAAGACCCGGCGTGGACTTTGATGAAACCTTTTCGCCAGTTGCAATGCAAAAGTCTATTCGGATCATGCTTGTTATTGTTGCGTATTATGACTACGAGATATGGCAAATGGATGTGAAAACTGCCTTTCTCAATGGTGACATTGATAAAGACATTTATATGGAGCAACCCATAGGTTTCACATTCAGTGGGAGTGAGCAAAAGGTTTGCAAACTGCAAAGATCAATCTATGGATTGAAACAGGCTTCTAGGAACTGGAACATTCGATTTGATGAATCAGTCAAAGCGTTTGGCTTCATTCAAATCTCGAATGAGTCCTGTGTGTATAGAAAGGAATTGGAGACCTCAGTGCAATTCTTAGTACTTTATGTTGATGACATCCTTCTTATTGGGAATTCGAAGGATGACATGAAAGTGACTAAGTTATGGTTATCGAACCAATTCGAGATGAAAGATCTTGGTGATGCGTCCTATATCCTTGGAATTAAAATCTATCGAGATAGATCTAGAAGGTTAATAGGAATATCAAAGTCGATGTACATTGACAAAGTATTGAAGAGATTCAATATGGAGTCAGTAAAGGTTAAGAACCTTCCTATGAGTGTGGGAACATGTCTTTCAAAGAAGAAGTGTCCTAGGACTAACCTTGAGAAGGAAAGAATGACTCATACACCTTATGCATCAGCAATAGGTAGCATAATGTATGCAATGTTATGTACTCGATCGGATGTGGCTTATGCACTTAGTGTAACAAGTCGTTTCCAATCTGACCCTGGAGATGGTCACTGGGCTGCCGTGAAGAATATTCTTAAGTACTTGAAAAGTACTAAAGATTTATTCTTAGTTTACGGAGGTCAGAAAGATCTTACTGTCGAAGGATACTGCGATGCAAGCTTTGCATCTGATTTAGATGATTTTAAGTCAATGTCAGGATACATTTTCTGCCTAAACGGCGGAGCAATGAGTTGGAAGAGTTCCAAGCAAACGACCACTGCAGATTCGACCACTGAGGCCGAATACTTGGCTGCAAATGATGCAGCTAAGGAAGGTGTTTGGATTAGAAACTTCGTTCAAGAGTTGAATGTTGTTCCTAGCATGAAAGACCCCATTTCTGTGTTTTGTGACAACACTGGGGCGGTTGCTCAAGCAAGAGAACTAAGATCTTACCAACGGACCAAGCACATTATGAGGAAGTATCACCTAATCCGTGATATTATCAAAAGAGGAGATGTGCAAATTGAGAGGGTCACATCAGCAGAGAACGTGGCAGATCCACTTACTAAACCCCTCAGTCGAGAAGCTTTTCAAGGTCATCTTCAGAAGATGGGACTTAGAGTAGCTTTAGAATGGCTTTGACGGGCAAGTGGGAGATTGTTAGGAATAGTGCCCTAGAAAGCCGATTGTATATCCGCTTTGTGCTTTTCCTTATTGTAATCACATACAATCTTTGAATGAAATAACGAATTGAGGCAATACTTCTTTATATGCTCTTGTTTGGTATGCGTTTACTTTATCTGTGCATGTATGAGAACTCCCCTAATCCTGATGACTTTAGGACTCTACCATTTAGGTGAAATGGTTCATGAAACGAGCCCTATATCACATAAGTCATGATTAGTAAAATACTCCAAGCCGATCAGTCCTACAGACAGTGGGAGTGTCAACCTGACTCCTCTAAGGCTTGCTTGTGGGATCACGCCCTTAAGAAGGACCACCTTGTTTCATGGAGGTGCAAAGTGTATAGTTGATACGTGCGTGATACATGAGGGTGCTTACTTCAATAAGTAAGTTCACTGAGGTGCCCCGTGTGAGAACATTCCTAAATGGGAAAGGAAGTTTCTATTTCAGGAAATGGAAACTTCCAGATTAGAAAATATCTCACGAGTCATTGATGTGATTAATTGATCCTTAAGACTTGAGGTTCCTTGTCACTTTATGAGTTAACTCTGCAGTCTTAGGTATAAGCTTTAAAGGGTGTCGCCTTAGACAACTGATTCAAGGCTTATGCTGGGGCTGCACAAGTGATTCATGAAAGTGAATGAGAATCAAGAAAGGACCTACACTTGCATTTGCAAGGTGATCTCTTATTGTGTAAGTCATTTATATGCCATATGGAGTCTTTGGCCAAGGCAGTAGATCAAGACATCAAGAAAAGGGTTTCTTGGATTGAGATCAAATGGATATGAAATGCACTTAGCTTTAAGACCGGATTATTAGGGTTCTGATTATTCCCTTGCCCTAGATCTTGGTTGAGAGATAGTAAGTAGGAGGATTGTATCTCACATGAATCAATGACTTAAAGGTTCTGTCGAATCCGAACATTCCAATTCAGCTAGGGGTAAAACACCTGTTGCTAGACTATGGTCGTTTAATCTGTGGACTGATTAATTAATTAGTGAATTAATTAATTAGGGTCACTGCTAATTGAATTGAGAACCTAGAGGGTCACACACAACAACTTGGTTACATGAGTTGAGGCTTGAAAATGATTAAACGAGTTAATCGGGCCAAGAGGGTTCCACACGTGTGGCTTACGTGAGTGACACATGTCCTTGTGACACGTGTCCCACACGTGTAAATATATATATATTAAATAATTAATTTGTTAATTATTAATAGACTTTGGTTTAATTTTGAATTAAAAGGAAAGTCTAAATTTTGGAGAAAATAATCTAGCTAATTAATTATGAATTAATTAATTAGATAAAATAAGTTATTTATTTTAAATAAATAAAGTATAAAATTATCCAAAAATAGTTTGGATATTTTTAGCTCTCCTGAAAGTTGATTTGAATTTGAATTCAAAGTCAAAGTCAAAATTACTTGATGATCAAGTAATAGGATAGAGGGACCAAAATCCTAAGCCCATAAGGACTAGGGATTTTCGGCCACTTCCCTCTTATAAATAGGGGAGCTCGAGCTCCTCTTGGAGCTAATTGGCAATTCTTTTGGTTCATGTGTTGAACACTATTCTTTCTCCAAGATAAACGAAACCCTAGGTTAAGCCTAAACACTAACTAGAGAACTAGCATCCTTACTAGTTAGATTGTAGTCAAGTTGGTGGACTATCTCTAGAGAGCTTCAAGTTAGAAGTTTGAAGATTTGAGCTTTACCAAGGAGAAGGGATCAAGCCACGAGAAGAGAGTTCTTGGGTGGCTTGAAACGCTTCAAGAAAGAATAAAAGAAAAGTATGTTTCTTATCTCTACGAATTTGGTTACACGATTGCGAGTCCAAGGTCCTTTTGTTGGGAAATTTTTTAAATTCCGCTGCTTTCTAATTCGTATTTTCCAACACTCACCAGTTTCCACCCACTTTGCGAACTCAATCCAATTGCCTCTTCAAGAACTAACAAAGAGAAAATTAGAAAATGATATTAGTGGACAATCCACATTTTAGGGCTTGGTGGAATTCAAAACAGCGGATAGGCTTGACTTCTATTTTGGTTAAGAGTGAAAAAAGAGCGCGCAAGAGTGGGAATTCTGAGAGGTGTTATTGGGGAGACAAAACCGGGTAATAAAAGGGAAAGAAAATGATTGACTCATAAAATTTTTAATGGTATAAAAAAGAAGTGTGTTTTCAATTGACAATTCCTTGTTGAACATTTGAGTATAAAAAAGAATGGTGTTTTCAAGTATTTGTATATACATTAATTAAATTGAATTTATTTATTTTACCAATCCAAATGAGTGATGTAACTTGTTAGGGTCTTCCAAATAAAATTCTGTAACTCATTTGCATATAAAGTAGTGGAGGATCACAAACCATGAAGTTGATATCTTTCGTGTTATCATGTAACAAAAATCATATAATTATATTTATTATATGACTAACTAACATATTTTCAAAATTATTCAGTAAATTTAGATTAGGATGTCCTCCCTATAGATATTTTACTTTATTACACCCTAAGTAACTTGAAAACAACAAAGCTTGAATTTTGAATTTCACATAAATCTTGAAGAAAAACAATGGTTTTTGCTCTTCTATGTTATTTTTTCTACCATATCTTACGTCTCATTTGGCAGTCACTCTCAAACAAATCGACACCATTATTCGAATAAAATACTTCAAGTTGAATACAAATTAGCAGGAAACGAGGAATCAATCACTCTAAGAAACCGTCTATAAATTACCTTTCAACATTGTACAAAGACACCGAATATTAAAGGGCGGTATATAAGATAAAGCATTAGGAACATTTACTTTTCAACATTGTACAAAGACCTCCCATCAACTAAAAGAAAGGTGGTTTCTTTTTCACCATGATGCAGCTTCTTCATTTGTTTCAACGCCATTCAAAAAAATCTAGTGTAAAGATCATTAAAACTCTGCTTGTGCTGTTATCAGTGATCTCCTTATGCAAGGTTACCAATCAAATAATTAGATAAACAAGTTATATTATAGCAAAACAGATGAAGAGAAAGCAAATGTGATTTGAACAAATGCGTATCAAAAAATAAACTCCTCATACAAGAACAGAATGCAAAATTACACAATCTTATATTTGAATTGTTGCATGTGAGACAATATTGCTCGAACTGGAATCGGTAGCCTTTGATGGCTCTAATACTACAAGATGTCAACAAGAATATGGTCTCAAGTTATCAACCTAGTGATACAAACCATATCATATATGACGAGCAACCTTAATTACAGTTCTTTATTTTCATTACATTAAAATAAAGTATCTGGAAAATAGAAATATAATAGTCTAACTAATTGTCAGTGAATTAATTAGCAAGGTAGCTGTGCTTAGGCTGTTGATGGTGCCGGAACATGTGCTTATAGCTTAGAAAGGCCTAGGATGAACTATTAGATTCAGGAAGGTAGAGATAATCTGAAACCACCAAAAATTCATCTGATTTAAGCTGCCGCTATACAAAGATCGATCAGAGTAATTTGAAGACTTCACTTTGCTTCACAATGACCACAGTTGTAATAGTCTTTAGTATTTAGGTTCTTGGCAACTTCACATCAAACTAAAACATAACACAAAAACTAGTCCTGGTCGAGCTAGTAAAACACCTAGTCATATGTCTAATTACATAAGCTATCCACAACAAATTTAACCAAGCAAGACAAGTCTATCAATTCTTATTTCCACCGATCTCCATTAAAAAACCCACGGCCAATTGGAAAAAACATTTTGACCATTTCTCTAATTTCACTTAGGCGTGTGCAACCAAACTACAAAGAAAAATCAAAAACAGAACTTCAGAATACCTTCAGAACCTAATGCAAGCTTTTGGGGGTAGATTTTGCAGCAATTAAGCTGGGGAAAGCACCAATTTTCTTGGCCTTCAAAAGCAACTGATTGACAGCAAAAATAGTATCCTTCAACTTCTGAATCTTTAATTGATTATCATATGACTCCTTGGTATCGGCAATAGAAATCTTGACTTTATCTTTGACCTCCTTCTCGAATTGCTTCAACACATCCTCATCGACCGGACCATTGGATTCAAACAATGCAGTGCGATAGATCTCCTTCAATTGAAGGTCTGAGAAATTCTGAGCCAAATCATCAAACATCTTAAGTTGCTTAGATATCTCGAGTTTGAGCTTCCTCGCATACGTAGCATATGCATTAACCAAGGCAATATGATTATTTGCCTGATTATGTATCAAATCTAACCTAGTCTTCAGTGGATTCGACTGCCATGCCAGAAAAGTTCACCTTACATGCGCATTTCCCGTTGTCTCCATAACCTGCTCATAATTGGGAAATAAGATTTACTTTAATTTTATTCCAATTCGAGGAAAAAACAATAAACTAGTATGTGGTAATATCATCCAGCATGCATCTACAACCAAGAAACAAATGCATCTAAAGTTAACAAAAACAGAAAACATCAATAGAACCACTTAAAACATAACTCTTTTCTTACAATTTACAATCAAATGCAAATGTAGAGTAAGATTATTTAATCCAATTCAGAATTAACGAACACACAGCCTATCTTCAATAATTTCCATTTTAAATTACCGATTCACCAAACAATACACACAAACAGGAAACTAATCACAAATTTCAATCACACAGGGATATATATCACCTATAGCAAAATCCACCATTACCCTACGCCTTCCATTTAATAGCCAAACCACAATTTAAGCTAAAAACGCCGAAAACAGAGCTACACAGCAAAACACAGAAAAAAAAAAACAGCCTCGTTTTCACCTTCAGTACCTCCGCCAAGAACCACAAAACAATTCCGGCCTAATACGGATACTCCTCGGTCCGTGGCCACCCCATTACTTGCCGGCAGCAGCCGAATCAGTAAACACATTGTCGTAGCACAGCTTCCTAAACGCGAACGGTGGCGTGGTGGAAGAATTGGGGGATTCCAATTCTTCCATCGCCGATCAAGATCAAGAAGCGGGGCTCGAAAGCCGCTTCCTCGAGTCGCCGTTCTCCTCCCCTGGCGATGGCCGGCAGAGGCGACACCGGCGCAGGCCACGTCGGACAGTTAACAAAATTAGGAAAGTGCAGTGAATTTTGGCGTGAAATGTGCCCCATCTTCAGCTGAGTATACTTGTTTTCGAATGGTTATATAAAACATATTATAACTTTTACTAAACGTTCCAGGTAGCCTGATTGGTACAAACTTCTCCTGATGTGTATGGGGTCTAGGGTTCGATACCCACCAAAAAAAAAAAAATTTCAAGTTTTTGTTTTAGGTTGTACTTTTTATTTAATAAAAAATTATATTATTCAAAATTTATTTTGATTTTAATTTTTAGGTTTTATATATTAAAAATCTAAGGGCCTTCCTCGAATAATTTTTAAATTGGAGTTTTATATATTACAAAATAAAAATTAATGGAAAAAAATAAACAAAATAGAATTATGATTAAATTTTTATATTTTATATTTTAAATAAATTAATGGGATTCGTCTCAACCTATTTGAAATTTGTCATGACAACATTATTCCATATCTACGGGGACAATAAGAATTTATCACGGTAAATCATATTTAGTACGACAACATTATATTTTTGTCACAAGTAAACAACCTCTTCTGACAATATATACGTTGTCACATAACAAATTCCTATAATGACAATGAGGATATATGACAAATAATTATTTCTTAAAATAATAAAACTTTATATGAAAATATTATATTTTGTCACAGCAAAGGGTCTATGGTAACAACCAATCCTTTGTCATACCATTATATTATTATAATGACAATGAGAATTAATCGCAATAAAAATATTTTACATGACAAATATATATTTTGTCATCACAAAAGCCCAATTGTCACAATCACAATGTTGTCATGATATAATATTTTTGTAGAGACTATTACAATTTGTCACAAGTAGAGGATTTTTTAAAAATAATGCTTTATATGACATGATTATTGTTTGTCGCAAAAAAAAAAAAATATTCGTGTGACAACATCAAAGTTTGTCATATATATAATCTTTAAGTGACAAACAATTCGTCGTAAGAGTTCGAATTATTCATCACCGCACAAGGTTTCATCTATCGTGACAGACTTCTAATTATTTCGGGACAAATATTAAATTTTGTCGCATAAATTAAATCTTATGTGACATTCAAAATATTTGTCAAATAATTTTTCTTTTGCAGTGACAAAAATATATATCGTCGCTATAGTGTAATCTATTGTGACAACAAAATTTATTGTCATAATAAATTGTCACAAAAAACGGTTTTTTTTGTAGTGATCATATCCTCCTGTCTCTGGTAACGGGCGTTACCAGATCTGTACTGCCATGGAGTAGCGGGTGTTACTCCCATATTCCGCCTCAAACGATGCTCCTGTATCCATTAACGGGAGTTACGGAAATTACCGTGTTGCTTGGTAACGGGGGTTACCCTATTTTCCTCCAAAAATACATGAAATTGCTTCACTTCGCCGTTTCGTAACTCCAACACCAAAATCACCTAAATGGAGTAAAATAAACACATAAACGCATCAAACGGCACAAAAATATAATCTAATTATGCTCAAAACCTATGCAATTTCTACACACAACATTACGGAGGAAATTTTCGCAGATAGACAAACAGGATAGATTTCCACGAACAGAGGAACATGATAGATTGCCGCAAACAAACGAACACGAGCAAATACTGACGAACAAACGTGAAGAAACCATTCTTATGAGGAAGGACTATTTTTTAAAGATGAGTCGAACTAAACATGGAAGAATTAGCTTTCGATTGATGACAAGCTCAGTGAATTAAAACCGAACTATTGGACTGAACCTTCTATCTATCCCCTATATTCTATGAAAATAATGAACTTGGGTGAGAATACCGTTGGAGCCCTACCTATCTAACCCAAGTTTCAACCTAGATTCATGCTTAAGGCCAGAAGACCAAATCACCAAACTGACGATATTAAGTGAATATGCGAGTTTGCTGGAGCAAGCTGGCGAGCTCGTCGATGAATGAGTTAGCCGAGATGTGAATATAAAGGAGCTTGAGCGGATAAGGAGGAGTGGCGTGAAAGTAAGGTAGTGAACGTGGTAAGATCGAATCATGATAGGGAAAGGTAACGTGTATAACTAAAACCCTAAGTCCCGAGAATCTATAAATACGACTCTCGAAATATAAAGATTCAAGTTTTTGGTTTGATCTCTTGTGATTAGCCTTTCCAAAACCGTGACTTACTACAGTAAGGTCTTGAGAAAGAGAGATTAATCTCAGGATGTTCTAGACCGAATGCAACACATTTTAAAGTAATGGATAATGAAACACTCACAATTGAATATAAATTTTTAAAATAAATTTAAAAATATCTATTTAAATAAAACAAATATGAAATAACTTTTCAATATTTCATTCAAACCTAAAGTATGTAGCCGCATAAACGTGTGTTTGCACGGTTATTTTAAAAAAAAAATACTAGATATTTAGTAGGATAATATCAAATAGGTTTTCTTCCCAAATCAAGATTAAATTTGATATTATGTTATTAAATTAATTTTTTTTTTAATGATAAATAACAAATTGATTTTATTTGATATTATCTCTTTAAAAAATACAAGAGATAAATATCAAATAATAGTGTGATAAGCTCGAACTCTCAAAATCTTCACTATAAAAGGGGTTTTGGTAGTTCATTCAACACACCAAGGACGACGACAAGGAATGCAAGTGCAGACATCTGATATATGTATGCCGGTCTACAAGTCTTCAAGATTCGGCTTCAAATTTCCTTCAAGTTCGCCTTCGGTCACCACGACTTCTTCAAATACTTCTTCGAATCTTCTTCAAGTCCGTCATCGGTCTTCAAGTCTTTGGCTTCAAATCTTCTCGCCCTTCTTCAAGTCTTCAACATGAAATCTTCACGTCGGTCTTCAGGTCTTCAAAATCTATCTTCAAGTATTCTTCAAGTTCGTCTTCAAATCTGATCTTCAAATCTGGCTACAACCTTTGAAGGTTCTTCAATTTCATCAAAGCAACAAGAGATTGAGATCTTCGCCTACAAAGTTTGATTTCGACATCAGCTTTGATCAAGTAGTTTTCATCCGTCAAATTCGGAAAAGATCATATTCATGTGTCCGAAATAAGCTTCGTGCCCTCGGATACAAAATTAAAGAGAAGAATCAGAGGAATAGATTTCGATAGGATTTATTCCCTCGAGTTTGTTAATTCCTTTAAATTTTTATATTCCTTGTTCTTACTATTTTATAACAATTGTTCACATAAATTTTATTGTCTGCAAAATAAAATTACAAGATATAAAATAATATGAACAAGAAATATAAAAATTTAAAGGAATTAACAATCTTGAGGTAATAAATCCTATCGAACTCTATTTCTCTGATTCTTCTATTCAATTTTGTATCCGAGGGCACGAAACTTATTCCCGGACACATGAATATGATCTCTTCCGAATTTGACGGATGAAAACTACTTGATCAAAGCTGATGTCGAAATCAAACTTTGGAGGCGAAGATCTCAATCTCTTGTTGCTTTGACGAAATTGAAGAACCTTCAAAGGTTGTAGCCCGATTTGAAGATCAGATTTGAAGACGAACTTGAAGAATACTTGAAGACCGACGTGAAGATTTCATGTCGAAGACTTGAAGAATGGCGAGAAGATTTGAGGCTGAAGACTTGAAGACCAATGACGGACTTGAAGAAGATTCGAAGACGGATTTGAAGAAGTCGTGATGACCGAAGGTGAACTTGAAGGAAACTTGAAGCCGAATCTTGAAGACTTGTAGACCGGTGTACATATATCAGACGTCTGCACTTGCGGTCCTTGTCATCGTCCTTGGTGTGTTGAATGAACTACCAAAACCCCTTTTTATAGTGAAGATTTTGAGAGTTCGAGCTTATCTTAATATGATTTGATATTTATCTCTTGTATTTTTTAAAGAGATAATATTAAATAAAATCAATTGGTTATTTATCTTAAAAAAAAAAAATAATTTAATAATATAATATCAAATTTAATATTGATTTGGGAAAATAACATATTTGATATTATCCTACTAAATATTTATATTTTTTTAGAAATAACCGTGCAAACAACGTGATTTAGAATTTTTATACGAAGTGATCATATCATTGGTCATGTTCAAAAAATTTCCAGAAATCTCTCAAAATAAATAAAAGTAACAATTACTTTAAATTAAAATAATAAAGAAAATTATTACAGCACACTAATAAGAATTATTAAAAAATCAGAAAATACTAAGAAATAAATTTTAAAACACCATGAGTTAATTACATTAGATAAACAAAATAACCGTAAAATGTTATAACAACAACAATAAGCAAAACAAGTTGACAAATCTGGAAAAATATAAACACTATGATGGGTCAAAACACGCTCGTCTTCCATTTGGACACGTGGCAACTCAAGATGGCGACATCTGTCCTTTTATAACTAAGGTAATGTTACACGAGCGCCCAGACCCCTCAAAGCGTCAGCTCTCCTCAGGGACACGTGTCATCCCTGCTACGCGTGCACAAGATCAACGTGGCTGCTTCTCAGCGAGCGCGACTCATACTACATGGCTAAAGCCCCAGTCACTTAAGGAAGCTCTCTTCGAGCGCCACTCTCCCTCAGGGAAGCTTCCACTCCGCTTCCTATGAGCCTTGGCCTTCGTCCCCTCACGGATTTCTTAGTCTCCAAGATTCTTGGTTGACACGAGCGTGCTCCTAAGCCCTCGTTACCAACCCCAAAACGGCTCTCTGACACCCCGTACATGCCCGCACACCTGCCACTATTGCCAACACTAACTTCCACCAACTTTTGTAGAAGATTCCTCTTAGGTTTCTCTCTCGAAATGCCACGTGTTAGGGCAACATTCGGTCAGGACCACATGGTGCAAATGACCAAAGGGTCCCTGACCCTCAACTATAAATATGCATGTTCATCTCCTTCACTGTAAGCAACTTCCATTACTGCAACTCCATACCTAGCATATTATCTCTTTCAGATCTTCGTCTGACTTGAGCGTCGGAAAGCCAAACTGGAAATCACCCCCAGTTCCCCCAGCTTGGCCTTCTGACTTTCTCTTTGTATTTGTCCTAGCAGGTTGAACCCCCATCTTTTCCGGTGAACATCAACTGGCTTTCCTCACCTAAACAAATTCTAAAGTGATTGGACTCTGTACCCCATATTCAGACCCATCACACTATATAATTAACATATGGTCAATTACATTTAGTCCCAATTTAATGGAGTAATTACAAGTGGTAGACCATGTTTAGATATAATTATAGTTATACTCTACTCAGAAAATTTTAACTATATATAACCCCGTGAATTTATTTTTATTTTTTATTTTTGGTGCAAATAACTCCGCGAATAATGCATTAACTACATATAACTCCCACATCAAATATATAATTACTTAAAAATGGGAGGCATATTTGCAAGGTATTGCAATTAAAATTTTCTATGAAAGGTGTAAGTGTAATTATATCGAAAAGTGGAATACCACTTATAATTACCCCATCTAATTTGAGAGGCACATGTAAAATGTGAAAAAGAAAAAAAAAAGAAAAAAAGAAAAAACAATCAAAACACTCAACTTGGGGTTGGTCCAAGTGGTTCAAGGGTTGTTTCTCGAAAGCAATGACCCGGTCAAATCCCTCTGGACGCTTGCGGGTAAAAAATAAAAAATAAAAACACTCAACTGAATAACAAAATGTATGCAATAAAAAAAGAAATAGCATATACGCAAAGAGAGGGAGAGGTATGATAAGAGGGGACTCTATTACGAACATTTATAAATCCGACAACTTAGATGCAAAACGCTTCTCACATATGGTAACCACATGTAATTTTATAGACCTGAACACGAAAACTCAAGTAAACCTTAATAGCCCGAAACCCTAATTTGCAAAATTGCATGATAAACGAAAAGGAAGAAGTGAGTTTTATTTTAAAATATATGATAAATATATATTCTTTAGTTACGAAAAATAGTAGGATGTATAAAATCAATGACCATTATTATAATTTTCAAAAGTTGAAACCATATAAAGTGACAATGAATTAGGTATTAGTTGATAAATATTTATTTATTTATAGATAAAATTTAAATATATATAGGGATAATTATTGACAAGTATCACTTATCGACACTCAATTTTAGTTATCTCCCTCATCCAAAATCTATTAGTACTAACTACACGTTTGAAAAACTAAATTTTTATTCAAACCCTATTTTAAATAAAATTACTCTATTATCCATAATAGAGAATTATAAAAACTCACGTCACCCCACTATTGCGGTTTCACTTTCAACACAAAGAAAGAGCATATTCGCATCAAAAAATTTTCTGAAAGAGAGAGAAGGAAATGACAAAGAGAGAAAGAGAGTAAAAAGAGAACCATTAGTGGAGAGAGGGAGAAGAATTAGTGGAGAGACGAAAAAAATTTAGTGGAAAGACAAAGAAGATGGTGAAGATTTAGCGGAGGGACCAAAAAGATAAAGAGAAGCAATGGCCTCAGAAACGAGAAGAGAGAGATTCACATATGAATATTAAGGTACTTAGTTTTCAAAATAAAGTATTGAATTGAGAATATAAGGTATTGGGTATAACATATGAATATTAAGGTACTCAATTTTTAAAATAAGGTATTAAATTGAGATCGAAAGGTATTGAATGGTTCAAAATACATTATTGAATTGAAGACATATGGTATTGAGTATAACATATGAAAATTAAGGTACTCAATTTTCAAAATAAGATATCAAATGATTCAAAATAAGGTACTGAATTGAGATCAAAAGGTATTGAATTATTCGAAATAAGGTATTGAACAGAGAACATGAGGTACTAGTATAATAAATAAAAAATAAGGTACCCAATTTTTGAAATAAGGTATTATGAAAAAAGATGAATCACCGATTGTTTATTGAGTCCAATGGTGAGAAATCATAAAAAATCTTTTTTGTTGTTATTTGTTATTGTATAATGCCGTATTAATTCACTTGAATGACAGATAAGTGAATGACAGAAAAGACAAAAATACCGAAGGTCTTCCGACTTCTTTGGATAAGCAAAAAAAAAGACAAGAAAAATAAATAATAAAGGTTATTACTGTGAATTTAGTATTTGAAAAGTGAGTATTAAGACAAATTATTTTGTGGTGAAAACTAACATTCTCCACACTAATGGTTACTTAACTAATTGCCCCACATATATATAATGCTTTCTAAATAAATAAATTAACAAGAACTTTCTTAATTAATTAAGAGAATTTTAAATCCAAATGAAGTAATTTTTCAAACAAACAATAAAATAGCTTTTAATTCATATTTATATATATATATATGACAATCACATGAACATGGAGAAAATTATTAAAATCATCCCATAAAGTGAGCCACATATAGGTTTCGTTCCAAAGAGTGGTCAATGTCTCACTTTTAGTCCCATAAAGTCGCATTTTTCTTAATTTTGGTCTCATTGACCACTTTCCGTCAAATACTAACGTTTGACCGTTAAAAAGTTACTTTTTTCCCCTTTTAGTTTTTTTATATTTTCAAAACTACCCCGAACTATTTAAATTCCATATTTTCACCCCTAAACTATTTAAATTATATATTTTCACCCCAAATAAAATAAAATATATATTATATATAAGATATATGTATTATATATTATAATATGTATATACTGGTGGGTATGAATCTAAGGTGTCAAACTCCGATCACTTTAGAATTTGTTTGATGTGAGGAAACCAAATGGCAATCGCCGAAAAAGGTGGGGGTTCAACCTGCTAGGACAAAACACCAAAGAAAGAGAGGTCAGATGGCCAAGCTGGGGGAGATGGGGGTGATACCCGGTTTGGCCCTCCAACGCTCAAGTCAGATGATGATCTGAGAAGATGAAGCTAAACAATTACAGAGTTGTAGTAATGGAGATCGCTTACAGTGGAAGAGATGAAGTCTCTTATTTATAGTTGAGGG
Organism: Lantana camara; assembly: GCA_037501455.1. Classification (NCBI taxonomy): domain Eukaryota; kingdom Viridiplantae; phylum Streptophyta; class Magnoliopsida; order Lamiales; family Verbenaceae; genus Lantana; species Lantana camara. The sequence continues at coordinate 89,874,148 of CM074857.1, read as the reverse complement.
TCAGGGATCCTTTGGTAATTTACCCCTTGTGGTCCTGTCCTAATGCTGCCTTAACATGTGGCGTAATGAGGAGAAACCTAGGAGGAATCTTCTGCAAAAGTTGGCGGAAAGATGGTGCGGGCAACAGTGGCAGGTGCGCGGGAGCGTACTGGGTGTCAAAGAGCCATTTTGGGGGGTTGGTAACGAGGGCCAGGGGCACGCTCGTGTCAACCATGAGCCTGACGGGCTTGTGGATCTGCGTGGAGATCAACGCCAAAGTTGTACAACAAGGGGGAGCTTGGCCCCTCAGTATGCTTGCATATGGAAGCTCATCCGAGGGGAATGGCGCTCGAAGATGACTTCCTTAATTAACTTGGGTCTTGTTTAGTAGCATAAGGAGCGCTCGTTCGTGAGCGGCGATGACGGCCACGTGTTACGTGACGATGACGACACGTATCACACATGGGTCTTTGGCTATAGAGGTGGACTATGCTTGGAGGGGGCCTACTTGGCATAAAGAGGCCACGTGTCCGTTGCGGGTGGCGCCACGTGTCGAAACGTAGGCCGAACGTATTTTGGCCCCATCATTCTGGATCTCTATTTATAAGGGGGGGATTTGGTGAGATTTGAGAGCTTCTTTCTTTGCGCGAACATATCTCCAGAGCTATTTTGCAAGAAAAACTCCAAACAATTTTCAAAGAGCTCCATCTATCTTCAAGCTTTCAAATGGTTAGGTAATTTCTTCTTTCACTATTCTGACTTGCTAACTCTAGAATATTAGGTTTTCTTCCCCAGAAATCTTTGTATTCTCCATACTTTCCGCCATCCCTAAAATCCGGTTGAATCCCCAAACCTTCCCACCTTTCTCTAAACTCCCAAGAACCATGTCTGGAAATCACGTCGAAGAGTTTGCCCGAGAAGTTGAAGAGATTGCTACCCAAAGTTCATCACATCCTGATTCACCCAAGGATGAGGAATTGGATGCAGCGGTATCCACCATGGAGGAGAGGGATCCAGGGGGTGTTGAACACCTTTTTAAGGAGATGGATTTAGTAATGGAGGCAGAAAGGCAGGGAGTAACTTTGCCATTAACAGGGAGTGTTACTCATCCCCACCGTCATACTGTAACGGTGGCCATCTCTGCCCCCGTTCAAGAGGAAAACGAGGATGCCGGGCCCTCGGAGGAGCCACAGGCCAAGCGTAGGAGGAGAGGCAAGAAAACTAATAAATTTTCCCAGGGCGAGGGCGAGGACATGCAAGCAACTGAGACGACCCCTGATGAGACCCCAAGCACAATAACCTAGGGAGAAATAGTATCTATGATGGCCCCAATATACTGGGACGATCGATTCCATTGGAGGATCCCTGCTTCACACGAGCGGGCTAACCACCCACCTCCGGAAGAGATGGCAGTTTACAAGGACTCCGTGACATTTGGGGGTCTAAGATTCTCTATTCCCGTTCCTGTAGCCAACATCCTTAACAACCTCAACCTGAGCCCTTCCCAAATTGTTCACAACGGTCTAGCCCTCATACACACCTTTTTAATCCTCATGGCATGTACCGGAAACCAACCTTCAATCCACAATTTCAATGCCCTATTCCAGGTTGCACGCTCGTCCCGCTCATCCCCGAGTGCAGGTTTTTATTACATCCAAGTAAAATCTGGCTCGAAATTGATTAACTCCCCCTCGTCAACTTATGGAGTGGAATGGAAAGAAAAGTTCTTCTTTGTGAGGGCTCCGGAAGATGATGATTTTGGGGCCCCACGAGAGTGGGTTTCGCATGGGGAGGAACCCCTCGTGAGGCACCGTTTAGACCCCACCTTGCCTGAAAACTGGGGCCAAGATTTGTCCGCTGCAATAAGGGACGAGGGTTGGCTGATACAAGCCAAAGATTTAATAGATGATGCAGAGGTCATTTTCCTTTATGGGCTTACAAACGATCCTGAATTTCTCAGAAATCCTCCCACCCAGAATTTGGAGAGAGATGGTTAGCTTCTAGGGAACTAACTTTAGATAGGGTTGTTAACTGCTATACTTGCACTCCGCTGATTTTACAAGGAATGTTTAACCCTCGTTTTCTTCATTTCAGGCGTAAATATCATAATGGCGACGAGAGGTGGAAACATGAGGAATGTGGCCAACTTTGTCAACGCCCGCAACCAACAACATCAGCAACAACAACAACAACAACCTCCTCGAGGACGAGGAGCTGGCCGAGGGGATGGTCGGGATGTTCATCAGGGGGCAAGTAGTAGCACGAACGTCCAGCCCCAAGGTCGTGGGGAGAATCGCGAGGCTAATGCCGACACGAGGATCGTTACCAGGCCCGTGGATTCAACCAACCTGAGGGGAGCCACCCCTCCTTCTAATGACCAAAACAGACCGCGCTCGAGCGTGGTCATCAGAGAGTCCCCAGGGGGTGTTACCCAAGCTTCCAGAAAGAGAAAGAGGATGCCCGACAGTATTCCCATATTGGGCAAGGGCAAGCAGGTTGTCGAGGGCGCTCGAGGAGATGGTGACACTTCTTTCTCTGAGGAGGAATATCTGTGGAATTTCGAGCGGATGGGGGATAGGCACTTTGAATGCGCCTCTGAGGAAGGCCCCACCTTGTTGAGCGAGCGCAAACCCTCACATACCATCACTCAAGGACTCTATGAAAGGGTTTAATTTTCTGGATATCATCGAGCGCTGTTCTCCCAAAGTTCTGAGAGAGCGGCGGGAGATCTTATCCACGCTCTCATCTCCGTAAGTCCCCTTTATTTGGTTCTCCTCCTTCGCATGTTTTTCTTCCCTAAAATGCTTAAGTGCAGAAATGTCCCTTTCCTTTTGAAAATGCAACAAGTACTTCCGAGTGCCAAAAACCTTCAAATGCACGCGACTGTGTACTCTGAGCGCAAGGTCAAATACAAAAAGATGGCGCGCGCGAATGACCCTGCTCAAATTCAAGAAGAATTGGATGTTGAAAAGGCCAAATTTCTCTCTCTCCAAACCGAACATGCCAAGGTGCAGAAGGAGCTGAAGAAGCTGAAGGAAGATTTCAAAAAGTCAGAGGACGCTCGTAAGAAGCTCCACTCGGATTATAATAAGCTCTCTGACAACAATAAAAAGTTGATGGATGATTGGAACTGGTGGGTCTCCAAGTCCAACGCGGCTGAGAAGAAGTACGTAGACACAGTCAGGCAACTTCTCGAGCGCATCGAGAAGGCAAACAAGGAGGCAATCATCAAGTTCTGCCATTCTAAAGTCTTTGGCTTTGCTGTCTCGCTTCACTGTTACGATGAGGCTCAAAATGCCTTCAACTTGGCTATTGAGCAGCTCATCCATTTGGGCTTGGTGGACGCTTCCCCTCAGGGACGCTCAGATATGGGGCTTCAACTCGATGAGCACTGTGGGAGTTCTGAAGAGGGGGGAGAGGACCCCGAGGCCAATATAAGTGATCCTGAATTCATGGCCGCTCGATAGGCAGAAACGGTTCCTCGCTTGGAACAGAACGTGGGGGCTAATGATGCTACAATCGCCCCTGAAGGCCCTCAAGAAGTTGTGCCTCCAGTTAGTGCTCCCGCTCTAGTCAACGAGAAAACTTCTGCCCCGCCTGCCGATGCAATAACTCCCGCTACTGCAGTCGTGACCACTGAGCCGCCGAGCGCCACCGTTCCTGCTATCCAAGGCCAACAAGCCCAAGTCCCTGCCCAGCAAGCGCAAAATGAAGTGGTGGACTTGGAGGATGGCTCCATTCCAAATGCTTCAGATGATCCTTCGGTCTTGTAATTTTCCTTATGTTTCTCTTAAGTAATTTCTCTTTCAATCTTGTATGAAGCTTTAAAGGGCGAGAAGGCCCTTGTAAACTGTAATTTCGGAGCGTTGGCTCCTTAGTCCTTGAATGAATGAACACTTCCTTTTGTTGCGATATTCTTTCTTGCGTATTTTACTTGTATGCTTGTTTTATCACATTCTTGTTAGAAAGAACTAAGTGAAAAAGTTAAGTAAATGCAATACATAATATTCGCAAATTTTTCTAAGTCTTCTGATAACACGAGGGCCCTGTTTCGAGGGTGCCCTGGTTGAGGCAAAAACTTGTTTGAAAGTCCGTTTTCAAATGTAAGACGCGAGGGGAGTTCCCACGAGGGTCCCTGGTCAACTTGAGGGTTTCTACCAAGCACCTGTGCAATCGAGGGCCCACTTTGAGGGTGCCTTGGTTAAGGCTTGTGAATACCCACTTGATGTTCTTTCTTCACGAGCGTGTGATGCAAAGGGACGCCTTTAGGAGAATCCTTGGTCACTTAGGAATTTTGACAAGTCACGGCAGACGCAAGGGTCTAGACTTGTGAAAACTTATTTAAAAGTTTTCCATCCAAGTGTTTAGACTTGGGCTCTCTGAAAGTTCTCCCCAAGCGTTTATGTACAAGGGGATCTTTTATGAGGGTCACCCTTCGGGGGGTCCTGGTCAAGACTTTGGAAAACTTGAAAGTTTTCCCACAAGTGTTTGGACACGAGGGGTTCAGTCAAGAGAGAGGAGGTCGCCTCGAGCGCCGTGGTGTGGGCGCTTGTTGGGAGAATATGAGCGTAAACCAGGAGCGGATCCCGGTTGGACTCACCCTCCTCCTTGGGGTGGTTTGTGGCGCTCGTCCATTTCCTAAAGAGGGTGGACCTCTAGATCGGATTTTGGCGATCGTAAAAAGGAGAGTATTCGCGTACTTTGGACCTGTGTGGCTCGGGCCTAGGTATCCAAAGGGGAATCTCCTATCACAAACTTAGAACAATATTTTTGAAGTAAAATCATTCTGATTAATAGCACTTGTAAATGAAAAGTACACAAATCCCAAAGGTGGGTTTTTACAAAGTTCTTAAGAGTTTAAACATAAAATCGTCGAAGGTTGCATGCATTCCACGGACGTGGGAGATGCTCGCCCTGGAGTGTCTCGAGCATGTAAGTGTTGTTGGCTCTGATTTGTATGATTTTGAATGGGACTTCCCAGTTGGGATCCAACTTGCCCTCGTGCTTTGAGACTTCAACCTTTTTCAGGACTAAATGTAACGCCCCAATTTCCAGAAGTTCAGGTAAGCACGCCACGAGCGGGTCTTCGGGAGTTGGGGGAATTTAATTTAATCATTTCATTCAATTATTTACAACCTTCATCACATTATATACATTACATCTCTATGCATTTATATAAATTGTCATTTACGTGAATTATATGAACTAATTGCTATATGTGACCTAATTGCACTAAATGTCCTTGATTGACCCTTTGTATAAATTTATGGACCTAATTGCATTAAGGAAATTGGAACTACTGGATCTTTTGTGTAGAGAGGAAATTTGATTGAATGAATTCAAATACTAGGAGGACTTATGTGCAAAATATGATGACTCATGTCTATTCTTTCAAGACTTTGGATTATATCATCTCTTCTTCCATTTCATTCTACTTCATTCCATTTTCATCCAATTTCTACACACACACACACACTAAATACCGATTACAACACCAAGGAGAAGGAGGAAATTTTATCTCATTTCAAGCTAAATTCTTGAAGGATCATTGAAGCTAGGAGCATCCTCATCATCATTTCTCCACTTCATCTTATTTCTTGCTTGAATTAAGGTATGACATGAACTTGGATGAAATTCTTGTTTGACATGGAAGTAGGGTTCATGAATCATGTATGAATTCTTGCAATATTTGGAGTTAGAAGCATGTTAGGATCATGAGAATTGGAAGTTGCATGGATATATTGAAGTTCATGAAGCTTGGAAGCATGTTCATACATGAGGGTTACAAGTTTGATTTTACCACTTTGATGTTTATTTCCTGATTGAATTGATGAATACTTGAAGTATGATGCATATATGAGGTGTTTCAACATTTGTTATGGTTGGAATTTGGAAATATAATTGTTTGGGTTGGTTTTGCATGGAAAACACCTGTTTTTTCTGTTACGCACGGTTGACACGGGCGTGTCAACTTTGCATTGTTCTGTGTGACACGGGGGTGCATGATGGTTTGGTTTTTCTGTACCGTGACACGGGGGTGTCATGGTTTGCCTTATGTTGGTGACACGGGCGTGTCACCTTCTTTTCACGCATATTGTCCACTGTGCCCAGACACGGGGGTGTCATGACTTAGTGTATATTGGTGACACGGGCGTGTCACCTTCTGTTTTCATGCATATTTTGGTTGCATGCTACTGCACGTGCATGGGTTAGATATATTGGTTACGTATTAATTGTTATTTGGGTTAATTGATTATATGAGTTAATTTCCTAATAGTACACATGAACATAATCTTATCTTTTACATATGCATATCATGATCATTGCATTTTTGCCGTTCGTCCTATTTGGTGCATTTTGAGTCGTGTTTCACGGGCAGTTGTCTTTCTTGCACAGACCAGCTTCCTGGTGACGAGGAGCAGGCTCCGTGAGCTGATTCCTTGGTTATTTTGGGTCGTTCAGGTGAGGTTTAAATTCTAGATATATAGAACCTTACAACCCTTATGTGATTTTCGGCCAAAACGTATCTATATATCTATAGTTTTCGAACCTTATGATTTTCAATTGATTTCACGAAAATGGATTGATTGATTGATTGATTGACGCATTGATTGTTTTGGCGAGCAACTATTGTTCACGTTGGGCCCAAGGGTAGTGTATTGAGCCAACCGGGAAAGTAAGGACTGACGGGTAACTCTTGCACTATCCTCACCATTGTGGGATCACCTCTGAATCCACTAGGAGGTTTGGTGGAGGAAGAAATCCCGTGCGTGGGAATCATGTTCCCGACGTACACCATGATTGGATGGCTGGGTCTTCCAAGCCCGCCATCACCCGGAGGAAGAAGGATTTATTGATTGAAATTGCTAATTGTGCACAGAATTGTTGTGTGATCACCTAATCCACTAATAAATTGAAGTATTATACACAGTCGGTGAAAGGTTGGAGATTTTCCCTCACTCGCCGGGCCACAAATTGATTGTACTGAATTGGTAAAATGGATTAGTTGTAACCTCGGGCGATATTATCTCTTCTTTTCTAAATCGTGTTGTTATCTTCCAAAATTATTACCTGAGATTATAACTTGTATGTATGTGCGCAAATATTTATTTATACCCCCTTGCTCAGTCCGTGTTGGACTGACACCTCAACTTTTCAGCTTTTGCAGGTTCGTGCTAGGCGGGAATTAGAGTCTAGCCTGTCTTTTATTCGGGTCTAGCACTTCACCTTCATTTTGTAGCGCATGTATTGATACTTCTTACATTTTGTATTATGCCTTACCTAATAGTGGAAGTGATATTGTATTGTATGAAATGTTGGTATCTATTAATAAATATGTAAATATGGTACCTATAAGTAGTGAATGTTATTGCTTCCGCTTTTATTGATAAAATTGTTTAGCGGTATTAAGTGAGGGTACCTGCCTAGCTTTTGAGTTTTTTTTGTCTCCCGTTCGCTATAGTTTTAGTTCATGTGTGAATTGCCGTTTCATATGTGGATTGAGGCTATAGTGCGGGGGATGTGGCGCCTAACGTTCCGGGTGCTACACTAAATCTCCTAACTGGAAAGTTCTTTCTTTGACCCGCTTGTTGTATTGCCGAGCGACAGACACTTTGTACTCATGGATACATGCCCAGGATTTGTCTCTCTTTTCTTCCAAGAGATCTAACTCCAGTGGTCTATTTTCTTGATTCATCCCGGGCTCGAAGTATGCTACACGAGCGGATTCATGCGCGATCTCAGCAGGTATCACGGCTTCTGAACCATAGACAAGTGAGTAAGGATTTTCGCCAGTGGCCGCTCGTGGGGTGGTGCGGTACGCCCATAAAGCCCCTTGTAACTCTTCAGCCCACTCGTTTTTTTTGCTTTCAAGCATGGTTTTTAAGTGTTGCGGAACGATCCTATTGGTAACTTCAGCTTGATCGTTAGCCTGGGGATGGCCCACGAAAGTGAAGCGTTGCTCAATGCCTAACTCTGAGCACCACACTCTTGTGTCTGCTGCTATGAATTGGGATCCGTTATCTGAAATAATCACCCTCGGAATGCCATACCTGCAAATAATGTTCTTCCAAATGAAGTCCCTTACCACTCTAAAGGTGATTTTTGCGACGGCCTCGGCCTCAGCCCACTTTGTGAAGTAATCGACAGCTAGGATTACAAACTTCTTCTGTCCGACCGCCATAGGGAAGGGGACCACGATATCAATGCCCCACTGATCAAAGGGTCATGAGACGCCTATAGGGACCATTTAAGCAGCAGGCGATTGGGGAACATTAGAGTGAAATTGGCATTTGGGGCATTTCTTGGAGAATACAATGGCATCCTGAAGGACTGTGGGCCAATAGAATCCACTTCTCAATATCTTTTTGGCAAGAATACATCCCCCAGAATGATTCCCACAACTCCCTCCGTGAATGTGTTCGAGGGTCTCCTTAGCTTGTGAGGGCCTTAGGCATTTCATTGGCGAGCCCTGGAAGGACTTCTTGAAGAGTCTACCCTCGTTGTCTAGAGAAAAAAGAGGGGCCTTACTCCTGATTTTCCGTGCCTCCACTTTATCGGTAGGGCAAATGCCATCCTTGAGGAACCTGATGATGTCATCGAGGCAGCAAAGTTCGGTGGGGTCAATCAGACTACCTCTCGTGAGGAGTCTTTCCTCTGAATTAACGGTTCCTCTATTCTGAGAAACGTGATAGAATGTTCACAGGATCCCTCGAGGGCAGAAGCAAATTTGGATAAAGCATCTGTGCACACATTCTCCACCTGAGGGCCTTGGAGTAAGTGAAATTCCTTGAACTTTCCAATTATCTCTTTTGCTTTCCCTAAGTACTGCACCATGGTGGTTTCTTGAGCCTCATAAGTTCCTTCAATTTGACTCACAATCAGTTGTGAATCAACATACGCCGTGATTCTGGAAGCTCTGTTCTAGAAAGCGATTTTGAGCCCTTGTATGAGAGCCTCGTATTCCGCTTCATTGTTTGTGACTTGGAAGTCCAGCCTAATTGCAAAGTCTAACTCAATTCTGTTGGGGTCTTTAATGGTTACCCCTGCTCCTCCCCCATGAGAGGTTGAGGAACCATCCGTGTGCATGGCCCATAGACCCTCGCTTTCAGGAACCGGGGACTCTAAACCGAACCGCTCAACTAATAAGTCCGACACCACCTGTGCTTGTATGGCCATTCTGGGCTCAAAGCTTAAGTCGAACTGGCTCAATTCGATGGCCCATTTTATTAGCCTTCCAAAGACGTCTGGTTTGTATAAGACTTGCCTCAAGGGTTGATCCGTTAGGACAGTGATTGTGTGTGCCTGAAAGTATGGCGTCAATCTCCTGGATGCATTAATGAGGGCAAAAGCGAACTTTTTGATCTCCAGATATTTCTTCTCAGTACCCTACAATGTCTTACTCAAGTAATAAATTGGCAGGTGTTTGCGCTCGCGCATGGCTACTAAAACTGAGCTCGTGGCCTCAGCGGAGACAGAGAGGTATACGAATAAGTTTTCACCCACCACAGGCTTTGTCAGGAGGGGAGCGCTTGAGAGGTAAGTTTTCATATCTTGCAAGGCTTTTTCACATTCCTCTGTCCAAGATAAATTCCAAACGTTGCGTAGAATTTTGAAGAAAGGGAGATTTCTGTCTGCCGAGCGGGAGATGAACCTGTTCAAGGAGATTATCTTCCCTACCAACACTTGCACTTCCCTGAGGTTGCGAGGGGATGGAATATCCAAGATGGCCTTGATTTTTTCAAGATTGGCTTCAATCCCACGCTGACTAACCATGTAGCCCAAGAATTTTCCTCCTCGTACTCCGAAAGTACACTTGGAGGGATTTAATTTCATGTCATATTGGCGTAGAATGCTGAACATGCACTTAAGGTCCTCCAAGTGCGAAAATTGGTGCTCACTTTTGACGATCATGTCATCCACGTACACTTCCATTGATCCACCAATCTCCTTCTCAAACATCCTGTTAACAAGGCGCTGGTACGTGGCACCCGCATTCTTGAGCCCGAAAGACATGACTAAGAAGCAGTATACCCTCATATGTACAACAAACGAGGTCTTGGCGCTGTCCTCAGGGGCCATGAAGATTTGGTAATACCCTTGGAAAGCATCCATCATGCTCATTAGCTCACACCCCGTGGTCAAATCCACCAGTTGATCAATCCGAGGTAGAGGGTATGGATCCTTAGGACACGCTTTGTTGAGATCAGTAAAATCGTTGCACATGCGCCATTTGTTAGTGCTCTTGGGTACCAGTACCACTTTGCAGAGCCATTCAGGATACAGTCTGGGCTCAATATACTGGGCTTCGAGGAGCTTGTTCACTTCCTCCTCAATCACCTTCTTTCGAAATCCATGCACAACTTTTTTCTTTTGTTTGACTGGTTTGAAAGTGGGGTCCACGTTGAGCCTGTGGACTATTACACTCGGGTCGATTCCGGTTAGATCAGAGGCCTTCCAAGCAAAGACGTCGATATTTTCTCTAAGGAAGTCGATCATCATGATCTGCGAGAACCCAAAGAGATTGGACCCAATTTGAGTGGTTTTATCCTTGTTTCCAGGTTCCAACTCAATGGTGAGAAATTTCTTTGTCGGCTTGATCCGTGCCTCTGGGCGAGGGAGTTTGAGCGCCCTTTTCTTCCCTGTTAAACGGTCACCAACCGTTTCTTGCTCACGCTTGTTCCCATCTTCATCTGAGGAGGATTCCCCTACCGCTCCAAGTGGGGTGTCCTTGGGGTTGTTTCCAGCGCTTGGATCCTTCTTCTTGTTCTTCTTTTTGTTTAGTTTGGCCCTCTTCCACACGGCGCCTTCCCCATCCAGGTTGGGAAAATCCACTGACTTCTTGATGGATCCTATCTGGAATGTCTTTTCTGTTTTGGGCTTTTTGAGGGATAGCATAGAACATTCCCAAGCCTCTTGGACATTGCAAAGGACTTCGCCAACTCCCTCTGGGGTAGGGAACTTGATCTTCTGATGGTAAGTCGAATCACGAGGGCAGGACGCCCAATTATGATGTTGTAAGGGATCTCAATCTCGACTACCGCATAGGTAACCATGAGAGTCGTCCACTGTGGGGCTCGACCGAAGGAGGTGGCCAAGCGGATTTATCCACGAGGGATGACCTCGGAGCCTCCAAAGCAGATGAGGGTTGTTTTGAGGGGCTCGAGGGGAGTGTTTGTGACATTCATTTTTTGGAAAGTCGAGTAAGGCAAAACATTAACAGAGCTTCCACTATCAACCAAAACCCTCTTTACAATGTGGTTATGGACATCCAAACTAACCACCACGGGACAGTCAGAGGTTTCACCGACCCCAAGAGGTGTTACAATGTGTTCCAAGTCCTTACCAAAGAAACCTATTACATCATTTTCTCCTGAATTGATGGCGCTCATTTCTTTGATAGCATAGACTTGTCTGGGCGCCGAGAGACGTTGGTCATATTTTTTGATATATCTGCGGCGGGAGGCATTAGAATCTCCCCCGGATGAACCTCCCGTGATCATGTTGATGACCGCGAAGGGGGCATTCTCCTACTCCGGCACCTTTTGCTTTCCGCGAGCACTGCTCTCGGGGTGGCCTCGCCCTCGCGGGCTCCTTGAGCGCGACGGGCTCCTCCTCCTATCCCTAACCCGCTCATTGCAGTGCTCGTCGTAGCGCTCCAACATCTTCACAAATTCTTTCAAGTGTCCGCCCGCAATGAGCCTTTGAATTTCAGATTCCAATTGGCGGCAATCATCCGTGTCGTGCCCCTTTTGTTTGTGAAAGGCGCAATATTTATTCGAGTGCCTTAGAGCTTCTGTCTCCTCCATCTTCTGGGGCCTCTTGAAGAGCTTTTTTTCTGACAGAGCATAGGCCTCTGAATTAGGCCTATTGAGTGGGACGCGTTCGAGCCGGGCGGGGGAGGGGGGGAAGGGGAGGGGTCGTGATTTGCGGCGCTCTCTGTGAGGCTCTTCTCGCCCCTCTCGCTCTTAAAGGGCCCAGAATGCCTGGGGGCATTCGATCCATACATGTCTTTGAGCGCAAAGTAGGGGTTCGACAATCTCCTTCATTACCATGAGGGACGCGGGGCGCTTCTTCACGAAAGAATCCGCAAACTTCTTGCTCACATACTGTTTGTGATTGCAAGCCTTGAAAAGTACGTGTATCAAAAAATCCATCGAGGGCCTCTCCACCAAGAGCACCTCCTTGTTGAAACGAGCGAAAAAGGATCGCAAGGATTCATGCTCGCCTTGGATCAAGTTGTACAGAGCGGTGGGTGCGGTGACAGGTGCCTTCAATGAGTTGAAATGATTAAGGAAAGCATTGGTGAGTTCGCCATATGAGTGGATCGAGCCGGGCGGCAGCCGCTTGTACCACTCCTGGGCTATTCCCACAAGGGAAGTAACAAATAATTTAGCCCAATAATGGCTGGAGTGCTCGTACAAATGCATTAAATGCAGAAAATGATCTAGGTGCTCCGCTGGATCAGTGGTTCCATCGTAACGGTTGATGGAGGTGGGAACTTTGCCCATACCGACTTGAGCCATCATAACTTCCTCCACGAAGGGAGAACCTCTTGCAAGTGGATGGTGATCGTGACTCTCATAGTTCTCATCCTGCTCCTGGTGACGAGGCGCTTGCTGCTGGCGGGCGTGGTGACGAGCGTCTCTGTCGTCGGTTCGCTCATCCCCAGCATGGGGGATTTGAGACCACGCTCGAGAGAGCTGTCCTACTATATCCTGCAACCCATGCAGCTGGTCTTGCACAGCCGCGAGGAGGTTGGGTTCTTCACCTCTTACTTTGCCCCTCGTTGGGAGGCTTGTGGCCCTCGTCTTAAAGCTCTGGAGTGGACTTCCTCATCAACATTGATTCTCTGCAGGCTCTTTGCCCTTGTTAGCCTGGGGGCGTTCCTCCCCACCTCTTGTGGGGACTCCCTTCTCCTTGGCTGGCGGAGGTGGTGGTTGGGTCCTCAAGGCAGCTTGTGCTGCCATGAGCGGATGTGCCTGCAACCCCCACAAGAGAGGGGCAATCTGAACGACCTGCCCAGAGGGAAAATACATGGAAGTAAAGTTTTTTCATGCACTCTGGGCCGCCTGGACCTCACACTGAGTGTAAATAGCATGTAGTTGTTGAGGAGTCATGGGGGGTAACTCCACCCTGTCAATCTCCTTTGGAACCACCACTGGCAGTTGTTGAGGAGTCATGGCGCTGAATAGCGGGCATCATGACGGTAGGAGTGAGCGTGTATCCTAGGGGTGGCATCATATAAGGGTGCCCTCCAAGGTTAGTTTGGTTGTTAGGCCATTGGCTCTGGGGAAGATTTGGGAACGTGGGAAGCTCAGAACCTCCAGCTGCAGCGGTGGAGGGTTGCTCAGGAGTGAGTCCTGTTGAGGGCACTATTGGCTCCACGGGGGGAGAAGCCCCTCCAATGGGTAGCGCTCCGCCGGCGACGGTAGGGGTAGGAACACTGACGTTTCCATCAGGGTGATGTTCATCGCCACCTCCTGCTAGTCCCGATCTAGTAGTGACCATGGTGGTGTTTGTTTTCAACTAGCAAAAAGAAGAAAGGGTTGGAAGTGGTTTCCCACACACGGCGCCAAAAATGATGGGTATGAATCTGAGGTGTCAAACTCCGATCACTTTAGAATTTGTTTGATGTGAGGAAACCAAATGATAATAGCCGGAAAAGGTGGGGGTTCAACCTGCTAGGACAAAACACCAAAGAAAGAGAGGTCAGATGGCCAAGCTGGGGGTGATACCCGGTTTGGCCCTCCGACGCTCAAGTCAGATGATGATTTGAGAAGATGAAGCTAAACAATTGCAAAGTTGCAGTAATGGAGATTGCTTACAGTGGAAGAGATGAAGTCTCTTATTTATAGCTGAGGGTCAGGGACCCTTTGGTAATTTACCCCTTGTGGTCCTGCCCTAATGCTGCCTTAACACGTGGCGTAATGAGGAGAAACCTAGGAGGAATCTTCTGCAAAAGTTGGCGGAAAGATGGTACGGGCCACAGTGGCAGGTGCGCGGGAGCGTACTGGGTGTCAGAGAGCCGTTTTGGGGTTGGTAACGAGGGCTAGGGGCACGCTTGTGTCAACCATGAACCTGACGGGCTTGTGGATCTGCGTGGAGATCAGCGCCAAAGCTGTGCAACGAGGGGAGCTTTGGCCCTCAGTCTGCTTGCATATGGAAGCTCATTCGAGGGGAATGACACTCGAAGATGACTTCCTTAATGAACTTGGGTCTTGTTTAGTAGCATAAAGAGCGCTCGTTGGTGAGCGGCGATGACGGCCACGTATTACGTGATGATGACGACACGTGTCACACGTGGGTCTTTGGCTATCGAGGGCAGACTATGCTTGGAGAGGGCTTACTTGGGGTAAAGAGGTCACGTGTCCGTTGCGGGTGGCGCCACGTGTCGAAACGTAGACCGAGCGTATTTTGGCCCCATCATATACACATATATAATACGTGTGTATATACATAATATATGTATTTATAATATATATATATATATTATATATATACATATATATTATATAATATAAGTATATAATATGTATAACATAATACATTATAATATTACATATATACACACATGCACACACACACACACACATATATATATATATATATATATACATATATTATATTATATTAAGCGTATTATATACTTATATAATTATATAAGTATATAATACGTTTAATATAATATAATATATATATATATATATATATATATTATATTATATTAAACGTATTATATACTTATATAATTATATAAGTATATAATACGCTTAATATAATATAATATATGTATATATATATATATATATATATATATATATATATATATATATATGTGCGTTTCGAGCCGAGTTTGGCAAAAAAAATCTAACTTGAGTTTGAGCTTGAAAAATATTTGTAGAGCTTGAGATTGAGCTTGAGCTTGTCAAGCTTATTTTTTGAGGGCTTGAGCTTGGCTTGCCCAAAAATCGAGCCGAGCTCGAATCGACTCGAGGAGCCAATAGATTTTTGTTGGATATTTTTTAACTCTCATTCAATAATAAGATTAAACAATAACAAAGATATTAAGATATATGATATATATAGTATATTAACATTTTTAAGTTTTATATCATTATTCATAAATTATAATCATTAATATATACATGATATTTTAGGTTATGCATGAGTATTATTAATTATATTATAATAAACTATAAATTATGTAATTACACAATAAAAATTATTAACTAATATTTTATTACAACATATACTTATGTTATTAATTAGTTATTATGGTATATGTTAGTAATATTGTATAGAATGGTATGTTGTTGTAATTATTGAATTGTGATATTATTAAATCATATTTATTGTCAAAATAAGTAGATAAAAATATATAATATATCATATATTTAGTATTACTAGATCATATAAATGTAGATTAATTTACTGCATATTTATATATACAAATTATTAAATATTATAATATATATATATATATATATATATATATATATATATAATACAATATGCATATCAATATATGTATATAATATAAATATGTATATACTAGCTTGCGAGCCGGCTGCAGCCTCGAGTCTCAAAGAAATATGCTTGAGTTTGGCTTGACACACAAGCCGATCTCGATTACGCTTGGCTTGAGCTTGACATCATTCAAGTTCAAGTCGAGCCAGCTTGAGCTCGGCTTGTACGGCTCACAAGCCAGCTTGGCTCAGAGAACACCCCGTAGTAAAAAGTAACTTTTTTAAGAAAATAGGATAAAAAGTAATTTTTTTTTAACGGTCAAACGTTACTGTTAGAACATGGTATTCAGGAAAGCTTTTCTGTGTATTCATTGAGAATCATGTGTTTTTCGTATCAACAAAGTACAAGAGTCCAGGAAAATATATAACAACTATTCGGGAATCAATCCCAACAAATCAGGCCTATCTTTATCAATTAGGGATATGGTCAATCATCCCATAAATAGGTGATCTCTAACACTCCCCCTCAAGTTAAGTGATTGAGTCGCCAATCATTAACTTGTTCAGCGATGTCTTGAATATCTGTCCGGTGACTGTCTTGGTCAATATGTCAGCCAACTGATCTCCTGACCTGACAAACGGAATCGTGATGATACCACTCTCCAATTTTTCCTTGATGAAATGTCGATCAACCTCAATATGCTTAGTCCTGTCATGCTGAACTGGATTTTCGGAGATGCTGATAGCAGCTCTATTATCACACTTCAGGGAACTCGGGCCTGAAGGTGACATCCCAATCTCTGTCATCAGTTTCCTCAGCCAAATTATCTCAGCCACTCCCTTTGCTATGCCCCTAAAATCTGCTTCTGCACTAGACAAAGCTACCACCTTTTGCTTCTTGCTCCGCCATGTCACTACATTTCCTCCGACCAGTGTAAAGAATCCAGAGGTAGATCTCCTGTCATTTGGGTTCCCAGCCCAATCTGCATCAGTATAAGCCTCTATGTCAAGATGGTCGTGCCTCGCAAACATAATTCCGGTTCCAACTGTTCCTTTCAGATATCAGATGATCTGTTCTACCTCCTCCATATGTTCCTTCTGTGGCTGATGCATGAATTGGCTAATGATCCCCACGGCATACGCAATATCGGGCCTCGTGTGGGACAAATAAATCAGTTTACCAACCAGACGTTGGTACCTTTCCTTTTCGGTTGGCTCTCCATTCTCTTCTATCTTCAACCTATGATTTACCTGTATCGGGGTTTCCACAGGTTTGCAGTCGAGCATCCCTGTTTCAGCTAGTAGGTCCAAGACATACTTCCGTTGTGACATGAGGATCCCCTTATTTGACCGCAGAACCTTAATTCCCAGAAAATATTTCAGACCCCCGAGGTCCTTCATTTCGAATTCTTTGAAAAGATTTTCTCTGAGTTGGCTTATCTCTTCTGAATCACTTCCCGTTATGATCATGTCGTCCACATAGATAATCAAACAAGTGATCAAGTCTCCTCGTCTTTTCAGAAACAGGGTGTGGTCAGAGTTACTCTGTATGTACCCATAACGCTGCATAGCCAGGGTAAACCTGCCAAACCAGGCGCGTGGTGACTGTTTCAATTCATACAAGGCTTTGCGGAGTCTGCACACTTCATTTCTCCCAAAGTCTCCTGCGAAACCCGGAGGGGGTTCTATGTATACCTTTTCTGTCAAGTCCCCAAGTAGAAAGGCGTTCTTTACATCGAATTGATGGAGGGGCCAATTTTTTGTTAGCAGCCACTGAAATTAATACTCGAACAGTATCCAATTTCGCCACTGGAGAAAAAGTCTCAAAATAGTCAATTCCGTACGTCTACGTGTACCCCTTTGCCACCAATCGGGCTTTATACCTCTCGACAGAGCCATCCGCCTTATGTTTCACCGTGAACACCCATCTGCATCCAACCACTTTCTTTCCACTGGGTAGTTGGCATTTCTCCCAAGTTTTATTTTTCATCAGTGCTTCCATTTCTGTTCTCATTGCCTCCTCCCATTCTTTCTTTTGTTTGGCCTCTTGTACTGTTTTAGGGATCTATTCTGCATAGAGGTTCCCAAAGAATGCCTTAGCGACTTCGGACATGCTCTCCCTGACCATGTTTCCTATGGGATATTTGGTGGTGCGGGATCCACGATCAGGGGAGTATCTGTTGGGAGGAATCCCTCTGTTGCTTCGCTGAGGTAGAGAATACCTTTGACTCACTGTTACATTCTCCGAAACAGTATCAGCAGCATTTGTGGAATCAATATTATTATGAATAACAGAGAGGGAGTTAAGATTTTCGGTTACCTCGGGTTGGACATCATCCGGAGGAGGATCATTGGGCAGATTTGAGATTGTGGTACTGAGGTCTTCGTTGTTCTGCTCTGACTCAGAGGTAGAAATTGGACCACTTGAATCAGGATAGCTCAGCCAGTACAGGGATTCATTTTTTCTCTCCCCCTGAACACTGGACCGGGTGAGGAAGAAGTACTCAGTCTCCACAAAGTCACAATCCATAGTGACATGAATACGTTTACTGACGGGGTTGTAGCAACGATATCCCTTCTGATGAGGGGCATATCCCACAAAGACACATTTAGTCGCACAGGGATCCAATTTAGTTCTTTCAGATTTGGGAATATGCACAAACACAGTGCATCCAAAGATCCGAGGTGGTAGGGTGAGATGAGGTGGTATGTTGGTTTGTGTTTGGAGGACAGTTAGGGGTGTCTTGTGGTCTAGGATTTTAGTGGGTAACCGGTTTGTCAAATAGGTTGCAGCGGCAACAACTTCGGGCCAGAAGTGATTAGGAACGTGGGATTCGGTTAACAGGGCTCGGGTCATTTCCAGTGTGGTTCGGTTCTTTCTTTCACAAACACCATTTTGTTGTGGGGTGTTGGGGCAAGAGGTTTGGTGTATTAGGCCCTGTTCTCGAAAAAACCTTTTCATCTCTTGATTAACAAATTCTCTCCCATTGTCTGACCTGAGTATTTTAATCTTGTGATTGAACTGTGTTTGCACCATCTTATAGAAAGCCATAAATGTATCAAACACCTCAGATTTGTGACGTAGAAAATATACCCAAGTCGTGCGCGATAAATCATCAATAAATAATATAAAATATCGAAACTGGCTTTGATTTGTAACCGAGGCGGGCCCCCAAACATCTGAGTGTACCAAAGAAAACACAATCTCAACTCTAGTATTATTAGGCTTAAATGAAGTCCTATGACTCTTTGCAGCAAGACAAGTCTGACACGACAAGTTCATATTCTGATTATTCTTGTAAAAAGCAGGAAATAATAATCTCAAATACCCAACTGAAGGATGTCCAAGACGACGATGCCAAAGCTACAGTTGCGTATCTGCTTTTCCAACTGAAATGAGAGCTCTAGACGGGTTCTCCACCTCATCAACATAATACAATCCACCCCGCTCAGTACCACGCCCAATGATCTCCTTCATATGAATGTCCTATAACAAACAAAATCGAGGATATATCAGGGCTACGCAATTCAGTTCTTCCATGATTTGGCTCAAGGAAAGTAATTTGTAGGATAAAGAGGGCACATGAAGATAATTGCTCAATTTCAGCTTAGGAGTAATAAGAATTGATCCCTCTTTTTCAACCATAGCCAAATCTCCATTAGCAGTTTCAATATGAGATTTTTTCGGATTTATGGGTTCAATTAAATCACTTGAGTCATATGTCATAGAATCGGTTGCCCCACAAACGAAAATCCAATTTGAGAATCTATTAGTAGTGGTTTCGGTGTGGAAAGCACAACTATCATAATTCTGGGGTCCAATCTGTAACTCTTGAGAATTGGAGGACCTTTTATAAAAAATTGGCACCATATTAAAAGGGGATTTAGGGTTTGAGTCACCACTCTCAAACCCTTTACCTGCTGCGCCACTTTCCTCCTTCTTGTCATTTCCGATGCCGCTGGTGAAGGCGATGCTAGCCCGTCCAACGTTCACCGCCGCTGTACTGGCGTCTCTCCGGATGACACCTGCAGCGGCACTCTCTGATCCAGTATTTTCGGTTATTTTTCCGTTGCCAATCGTGACGCTGGCTCACCGGTTGCCTCTGTTCTCCCGCGATGATGTCCAGTGACCGGTGCCGTCGTTGCTTCCGGCACCTTCTGAGCGGATGTTGTTCCGCCCAGCCTTCTCCCTTCTCGCGATGAGTGCAGCTCTTATCTCCTGAGTTCCGTTGGATAAACTCTGAGTTAGGCATGGGTTGTTGGTTTTGATTGTTATTTCTCAACAGATTTGCTATCTGGATTGAGAGATCTTGATTAGTTTCGATTGGGTTTGACATGTTTGGTTGATGCTGGAGTTCAGCAGATTTAGGGTTCGGGATTGGTAGGGACGATGATGACATTAGTACTGAGTCCCAGAGGTTCTAACACTGCTCTGATACCATGTTAGAACGTGGTATTCGGGAAAGCTTTTCTGTGTATTCATTGAGAATCATGTGTTTTTCGTATCAACAAAGTACAAGAGTCCAGGAAAATATATAACAACTATCCGGGAATCAATCCCAACAAATCAGGCCTATCTTTATCAATTAGGGATATGGTCAATCATCCCATAAATAGGTGATCTCTAACAGTTACTATTTGACATAACGTGGCCAATGGGACCAAAATTAAAAAAAATGCCACTTTATGGGACTAAAAATGAGACATTGACAACTCTTGGAACGAAACCTGTATATAACTCACTTTACGGGACGATTTTGATAATTTTCTCCATGAACATGATATATTAAACTATGAGCAAATTACATTTTTAGTCTCACAGGATTAGGCCTTTTGCAATTTTAATCTCATGTCTTTGAAATTAGACACATTCAATCCCATTATTTTCAAAAAGTTATAATTCTGGTCTCATTCATCAAATAATTGATGGAAAATGTATTTTTGTCGTTAAATGCAATTTGGGGAAAAAAGTTACTATTCAATTGGTTGTTTTTTGTGGGAGTTCGCTTATTAATACTCCATTTTAGCACCCTGAATCAACTTTGAAGTATTACTCTGAATCACTCTCATTAAAGTAATGTGGTGCTAAAATGAAGTATTAATAAACTAACTCCCACAAAAAACAATCTACTGAACAATAACTTTACCCCCCAAATTACATTTAATGGGAAAAAAATTTATTTTCTATCGATTATTTGACGGATGGGACCAAAATTACAACTTTTTGAAAATAATAGGACTAACTGTGTCTAATTTCAAAAGCGTAGGACTAAAATTGCAAAAGATCTAATTCTATGGGACTAAAAATATGATTTGCTCTTAAACTATATAAGCACATATATATACATATCTATACTATTATATATTTGAAAACCATGTTTGACTTTTTATTGTGCATTTTGTTGATGTGAAATTTTGTAGATTTTTGAATTTCTAATTAAATAAAAAAAATGTAATTGGCTGATTTTTATTTTATATATTATTTTATTATGAAAATAAATAGTAACTAAGAATAATAATTATTTTTGGTAATATTTATAATATACTTTCTATGTAACTTCTTTTTAAAATTATACATATTTTTATCGATATAAATAAATAGCATAATTAATGAGATTTAAGTTAAGAAAAATTGAATTGATAATTTTTATATATCAAGACATCTACCCCATAATTAGGGTGAAATTTAATACTATTATTAATTAGGGTTAAAAAAAATTAAAAATAAATATTACTAACGAAAGTAATTATTTTTTACAATAGTCATAATATATTTTCCATGTATGAATTTCTTTTAAAATTATACATATTTTTATTAATATAAATAAGTATTAGTGATTGGATTATTACGGATAAATTTATACATGTTTCATCCATAATTAATGGGATTTAAGTTAAAAAGGATTGAATTGATAACTTTCATATATGACAGCATCCACCCTAATTATGGGTGATATTTAATACTATTATTAATTAGAGTTCAAGAGATTGATAAAGAAAAACAAAACATTGAATATTAAATTGTAATCCAATTTTTTGATGAGGCTCTGTTGAAGTTTGAAATTCTTGACAAGATTGAAGGAGTTTAAATGATTTTTGGGGTTCTTGACTTAATCTCAAAAGGCACGAGTTGTTTATTTTTTAATAAATCATCTTTCCCACAAGAAATTTTTAAAACCTAAATTGTGTGTTTCTTTT
Organism: Lantana camara; assembly: GCA_037501455.1. Taxonomy (NCBI): domain Eukaryota; kingdom Viridiplantae; phylum Streptophyta; class Magnoliopsida; order Lamiales; family Verbenaceae; genus Lantana; species Lantana camara. The sequence continues at coordinate 89,852,504 of CM074857.1, read as the reverse complement.
TTCTAATTTTTATGCTCAAATTCATTTTTTTCATGTAAAGTATTCCATTGATTTGTATATCAATATAGGAGTCTGGAAGAAATCAAATAAAGTCTCAGACCATCCCTCGAATCTGCGAATTAGATTAACAAAGTTTGTTGAATTTTTTCGCTTGTCATTCATAAATCTATTATTTAGTGTTTTTCTCTTATCTCTCTAGCGAGTAATCCATATTTTAATTGTTCTGATAATTTTTTTATCTTATTTATTTTACATTGTATGACTTCTTCAATCATGTCTGTTAATATAATTTAACTTTTTATAAATTTTATATTTTTGTGGTTTTTTATTAATTTTACATTGTTTCTAAAATATTATTTGCTTATTGCTTTTATATTTAAGATTTTCATTTTTTATTGTTTAGTACCTAGATAAGTATTTCTTTTTCTGTTTTTCAGATTAACAAATATTTATAACTTTTTTTTATTTATATAATTGAGTCATTCTTTTAACGCAATTATTTTATTTTCGTCAAATTTTAATTTTTGAGAATTTTGAATTTTTATATTACTTTGGTGATTATTTAAATCAAGATGCATTATTATAGTTTTTCTTTCCTTCATAAATTTATTCTCTATTTATCTTTTCATTCTGAGGGGTGGTTTTTTTTTTTTTCCCCTTTTATCATCAATAGTATTTTATATAATACATATTGATGGTGCAAGAAATCTGAGTTTCCTAATGCAACAACACTTTAGAATTTGTATAAGAAGGGAAAGACCATCACAGGCGAAGGAGCCTCAGGATCTGGGTTTCCTTTTGAGCGTGGGTTCTTCCAGCTAGGATAACACCAAGAGTGCAAGCTACTAAGGTAGAGTTACTGTGGTGAGTGAAAAGCTTGGGAAGTTCAGTGGAAAATGCCCAGAACAGAGTGTATGGTTTTTATGCAGATGACCACTTGGGAGAGAATGCATGGCTTCTCTCCTATTTATATGTTAGGGATGGGGGCAGATGGGTAAATTGACCATGTGGTCCCAAACCTGTGTTGCCCTAACACGCGTCAGACTTTGGTGGAGTGAGAATGACATCCCTGAAAAGGGTGACGGCGTGTCAGGTGCACGGTGCACAGTACTTTTGTGTCAGAGGTTGTTGGCGAGGGTTACGCGGGGGATGGGCCTAAGATTCTTTCTGCCGAGGTTCGGATCCGACGAAACGGGGCATGGACATGCCCGAACGTTGGTGACGCTCGAAGAACGCATAGATGGCCTCCTCGCGATATATGACCCTTGAGCGTCGAAATACCGAGCGTACTAGTGGGGCCCTCATATGGGTGCTTCCTTGTGAAGGATAACCTTGAGGGCCTCTATCCGAGCGCCCAGTCCGTTGATTTGGGCCCTTGGTCCGAATGGTCATCCGCTGACTGACGGACGACGTTAGCTGACAATTGAGCGGCGTGAAGGCCCATGAGCCCACCAAGGCGAGCGTCAGGGCATTAGTTAGCGGTGTGTTGCCACGTGGACGGCTTCGATTCGAGAGTGATTTTCAGGCCTCATCATTTTGCCCCCCAAATTCTGTAGTATCGCATCGAGCGTACTGTAGAATTTATAAAGGAGGAATCCTGAATTTCAAATATCCGAGGGACGGGGCATTACCCTCGAGGAGACTGCTGGCCTTCTATAACGGACACAAACTGACATCGCATTAAATGCTGTCAAGTCCGCATTTAATGCAGAGTGGGAACGTGGGCGCGTGGACTCCGGGAGACGTGAGGCGGTTACCAAAAGTGGGGGGTTTCCCAGGCGGGAAATGATTGCATTTTTGAATTTTCAACCCTAATCCATGCTCCCTCTCCCCTATAAATAAGGGTTTGCAGGGCCTTGGAAGCTTTTTCACGCATTCAGACTTCCTTCAAGCATATCCATAGCAAGAGTCCTTTGCTCCGGCGAATTTCTTCTCCACCACATCTTAGGTAAAAAAATTCCTAATTCTTCTTCTTATTTTCCCCGTACTAACATTAGTTTTAGGTTGTGTGAGATAAACCCTTGAGGGAAAACCCACTATCCACCACTAAATTTGTTTCTGAAAGTTCATCCCCCCTTAAGCTCTCTGTTAGAAATCCCGTTTCCAAAAAATTGAAAACTGATCATGGCCGGAAATCAAGCCGATGATTATGTAAGGGAAATTGAGGAGATGTCGGTGGGTAGCTCCTCCCCTCACGGCGATGTTCCCGTAGCTGTTCCTTTGATTAGGGCGCACCCAGGTGAAGCTATTCCCATGGCGATATCGGTGGCTCAGGCCCCATTTGACGCCGGGGAGGAAGAGGTGAACGCTGCCGTTCAAGGGATGAACGAGCGTGCTCCCGGTGAGCAGGAGGATCTTTTCCAGGAGATGGATAATGTGATGGAGATGCTGAGACAAGGGGAGAGAGCACTCCCTGTTTTGAACAGTGCCATGAGACCCCAAGATCACAGGATCACAGTTGCAATGGCTGCTCCCGAGGGTGAAGCGGGGCCATCCGGGCGTCCATTCGAGGCTGAACCTCCCAGAAGGCGTCAGAGGAGAGGCAAGGAGCCTGCCACTCGAGTAAGGCAAGACAACCGCCACCAAACGGACAGATCGCCCGACGAAATTGAGAGTATTCTGACCCTCGCGGATTTGGAGGGGTTGAGGGTGAAAGCGTTTGTTATTCTTGTATTTAATCCTTCTTTTAATCCCATAATACATTGGATCTTTTATGTCGCTTTCTGATATATTTGCATCTCTTCTTCAATGCTCGAATGTCTGAATGTTATCTTACTTGCTTTTAAATGATGAATGACGTTATTCCATCGTGCTCTCCGCTTTCATATTGATATCTGCTGTTTGAGCGTTTGCGATTAGTGTGTAAGTATGCTAGGGCGTCTTTTGCGACGGTCCTTTAACACTCGTCACCATGCCTATCAAGTTTAGATGCTCGCGACGTTAGGCAATTTGGCCTTTTGCAAATATAGGCGCGAGGGTGACCCTTAGGAGGGTTCCCTGGCCATAGTAGAGACGAACCTTGAACTTGGACTTAAAAACCTTCGAAGAAATACAGGCGCGAGGGTGACCCTCAGGAGGGCTCCCTGGCCACAGTAGAAATGAACTGTGTATTTGGACTTAGAAAACCTTTGAGGGAATGCAGGCGCGAGGGTGACCCTCAGGAGGGCTCCCTGGCCACAGCAGAAATGAACTGTGTATTTGGACTTAGAAAACCTTTGAGGGAATACAGGCACGAGGGTGATCTTTGTGAATATTCCCTGGCTGTATTCTCCTTGAGGCTTGAATTGGAACTTAGGAAATCCCTGTAGGATTGGTTTAGTAGGGGTAAAAAGGAGCGTAGTCGTAGTGTTAGTGGCATCCACTATTTACGAGCGTGCTCTTACCGGTTGGATGAGGGTCACAGGGGATTCTTACGTGCACGAGCTGGAGCGATGAACACTCAGCTGGCGTAAGTTGAGCGTTGGGCTCCCCGTTGTCGGACGCACTCATTTTTAGGACCAATTCTTACAAATCGTTCAAACTGTTATAGGTGGACGGTTATCAACACCCAGATAGTGTAATTTTGGTATGATTGAGGTATCGCATGGGCTTTTCGACGTGGAAGATGCTCAACACGGAGTAAGCCTCTTGCCACTCGAATCATCAGATCAGATAAGAAAGCAAGTAAATAATAAAAACAAAGCGTTAAATACTTACTGTTATATAGATGCACTTTTCGGAAATGATTACAATGCGCTTTCATGCCACAAACGGGCCATTACAAAGAAATTGAAGTCTACACGTAAAACCTCCTGAGGTTGCATGCATTCCATGGCCTAGGGAGTCGCTCGCCTTGCAAAGTTTCCAATAGGTAGGTGTTGTTCGCTCGTACCTGGATGACTTTGAAGGGGCCTTCCCAATTAGGGTCCAACTTACCTACGTGTTTGGAGACTTCAACTTTTTTGAGGACCAAATCCCCTAGCTGGAATGTCCTCTCCTTGACACGTTTATTGTAATGGCGAACAACGGTTGCTTTGTATTTGTGGATATGCGCCCAAGCAGCGTTCCTCTTCTCATCCAGCAAATCTAACTCGAGCGCCCGATTGGCCTCGTTAGCAGCAGGCTCGAAATAGGCAACGCGTGCGGATTCTTGAGCAATTTCCGCAGGTATCATGGCCTCGGAGCCGTACACAAGGGAATAAGGGGTTTCCCCCGTTGCCGCTCGGGGAGTAGTACGGTACGCCCACAAGGCTCCCTGGAGTTCTTCAGCCCATTCTCCCTTCTTACTCTCGAGCATCCTTTTCAGATGTTGGAGTATGGTTCGGTTGGTCACTTCAGCTTGACCATTAGCTTGAGGGTGGCCCACGGAAGTGAATCGCTGCTCGATCCCTAGTTCATAGCACCAATCTCGTGTGTCCGCAGCGATAAACTGGGAACCGTTATCCGAGATGAGAACCCTCGGGATGCCATATCTGCAGATGATGTTTTTCCAAATGAAATCCCTCACAACTTTGAACGTTATCTTAGCGACCGCTTCTGCCTCAGCCCACTTGGTGAAATAATCCACAGCAAGTATTACGAACTTCTTTTGCCCGACCACCATTGGGAGTGGTCCCACGATATCAATGCCCCATTGATCAAACGGCCAGGAAACATCAATAGGAATCATTTGAGCTGCCGGCAACTGAGGAGTGTTGGAGTGGAACTGACACTTAGGACACTTCTTGGAATATTGAATGGCATCTTGCAATATCGAGGGCCAATAGAACCCACTCCTTAAGATTTTCTTCGCCAAGATTCGTCCGCCTGAGTGGTTCCCGCAACTCCCATTATGTACATGCTCTAACACTTCTTTAGCCTGCGAGGGTCTCAAACATCTCAACGGTGGTCCTAGGAAGGATCGCTTGAATAACCGACCCTCGGCATCCAATGAGAAGCGAGGGGCTTTACATTTGATCTTCCGAGCCTCAATTTTGTCGCTCGGACAAGTTCCGTCCTGGAGGAATCTGACAATTTCATCAAGCCAACAAGGCTCGGATGGGTCAATCACGTGCACTTCTTTCGAAGGTTCGCCTCTGCTTATCAGTGGCTCCTCCGTTCTCAGAAATGTAACAGCGCGTTCACTACCGCCATCTAAGGCAGACGCAAACTTCGATAGAGCGTCAGCATGTTCGTTTTCGGCCCTCGGAATTTGCGAAAGATGGAATTCCTTGAACTTGGCTATCTCTTTCTTGGCGCTCGATAAATATTGTGCCATGGTGGCTTCTCGAGCCTCATAACTACCGTCAATTTGACTCGCGATCAACTGCGAATCAACGTATGCTGTGACACGAGTGGCCCCATTTTGGAGCGCAATCCTGAGCCCTTGGATGAGAGCCTCATACTCAGCTTCGTTGTTGGTGACTTGAAACGCCAGCTTGATTGCGTAGTCGACTTCCGCCCCAAGGGGGTCCCTGAGGGTTACCCCGGCTCCCCCCCCTTGTGAGGTCGAGGAGCCATCAGTATGCAAAAGCCATAAACCATCGTCCGCCTGCGGCTCAGTTTCCAAATTGAAACGTTCGACCAACAAATCGGCTACTGCCTGAGCCTGTATGGCTGTACGGGGCTCGAAGGAGATATCAAACTGACTAAGCTCAATCGCCCATTTAATTAACCTTCCCGAAACATCCGGCTTAGATAAAACCTGCCTGAGTGGTTGATCTGTGAGCACTGTGATGGAGTGAGCCTGAAAGTATGGCCTCAGCCTTCGGGATGCATTAACGAGCGCAAAGGCAAATTTCTCAATCTCCATGTATCTTTTCTCGGCTCCCTGTAGAGTCTTGCTCAGGTAATACACCGGCATATGCTTACGCTCGCGGATTGCTACGAGGACAGCGCTCGTGGCTTCTAAGGAAACTGATAGATAGATAAACAGGTTTTCCCCCGGGACCGGTTTGGTCAGCAATGGCGCGCTCGCCAAGTACTGTTTCATGCTCTGTAGGGCCTTTTCGCAATCCTCGTTCCAGGAAAAGTTTCGAGCGTTGCGCAAAATTTTAAAGAAGGGCAAGTTCCGGTCCGCTGAGCGGGAGATGAACCTATTTAGTGAAATGATCTTTCCCACGAGCACCTGGACCTCTCTCAGATTACGAGGGGAGGGTATGTCCAGGATGGCTCTAATCTTCTCGGGGTTTGCCTCTATGCCACGTTGACTAACCATGTATCCCAGGAATTTACCTCCTCGAACGCCAAAGGTGCATTTTGATGGATTCAACTTCATTCCGTAGCGACGAAGGATGTCGAAAGTCTGCTTGAGATCTTTCAGATGGGAGCGTTGGCGTTCACTCTTGACTATCATGTCATCCACGTATACCTCCATAGATTTTCCAATTTCGTGCTCGAACATTTTATTGACAAGGCGTTGATAGGTTGCTCCCGCATTTTTGAGCCCGAAGGGCATGACTTTGAAACAGTAGACACCCAAGTGCACAATAAACGCAGTTTTGAGGCGATCCTCGGGCGCCATAAAGATTTGATAATATCCCTGAAAGGCGTCCATCATGCTCATGAGTTCACACCCGGCCGTAGAATCTACCAATTGATCGATCCTCGGTAGGGGGTAATGGTCTTTGGGGCACGCTTTGTTGAGGTCAGTGAAGTCGTTGCACATACGCCACTTATTAGCGCTCTTTGGAACGAGCACCACATTGCAAAGCCACTCTGGGTACAAAATCTCCTCGATGTACTGAGCATCAAGCAACTTACCAACCTCTTCTTCGATAACCCGTTTCCTAAAGCCATGAACGTCTCTCTTCTTCTGTTTGATGGGCTTGAAGGTTGGATCCACGTTCAGTCTGTGAACAATGACGCTCGGATCTATCCCTGTGAGATCAGAAGCTTTCCACGCAAAAACGTCTATATTCTCCCTTAGGAAGTCGATCATCAAGACTTGCGAGGGCCCATCCAGGCTCGAGCCAATCTGGGTTGTTTTATCCGGATTCCCAGGCTCCAATTCGACGGTCAAAAACTCTTCTGTGGGTTCAATCCGAACCTCCGGCCTCGGTGCTTCTAACGCTCGTTTCTTTCCAGTGAGCGTATTCTTGGGCTCATCCCCCTCGTTTTCTGAGGAAGAACCCTCGATGGCCCCTGGTGGCCCACTCTCTGAGCACTGAACATCCCCAGTGGTCCTCTTTTTATTCTTCTTCCGGTATAGCTTGGCTCTTTTACGCTCGGGGCCATCTTCGTTTAACTCTGGGAAATCAACGGACTTCTTAGTAGACCCAGGCTGGATGGACTGTTTGGGTTTATGGCTTCGAAGCGAGAGTATGTAGCATTCCCAAGCTTCCTTGACGTTACATAGAATTTCGCCGGTACCCTCGGGGGTTGGGAACTTGACTTTTTGATGATAGGTGGAAATTACAGCCTTGAAATCCACGAGGGCTGGACGCCCAATGATGATGTTGTAAGGCAGATCCACCTCGACGATGGTGTAGAGAACGCTCAAAGTTTTTCGCTGTGGGGCGCGACCAAAAGAGGTGGCCAAGCGAATCTGTCCACGAGGGACGATCTCGGAACCTCCAAACCCTACGAGGGCAGTTCTGAGAGGTTCGAGGGGGATGTTTGTTATATTCATTTGTTGAAACGTTGAGTACGGGAGAACGTTCACAGAGCTTCCACTATCAAATAAAACCCTCTTTACAGTGTGGTTATGAACGTCTAAACTAACCACCATGGGACAGTCAGAGGTTTTTCCTATCCCATGGGGTGTTACAATGTGTTCAAGATCTTTTTCGGTAAACCCTATAACATCATCCTCCTTTGAGCGCGATGAGCTGTCCACGGAGAGCACTGAGCGAGGGAGTGCCGGCCTTTGGTTATAGCTCCGTACATGGCGGCGGCGGGAGGCATTGGAGTCACCTCCCGAGGGTCCACCTGCGATCATGTGAATGACCGCAAAGGGCTGATTGTCCATATCCACCCCCTTCCCTTTATTGCGCTCGCTGGTCTCAGGGCGCTGGCGACGAGGGCTTCGAGAGCGTGAACGGCTTCTCCTTCTTTCGAGCGTCCGTCCCGCGCAATGTTCATCGTACCCTTCTAGCACCTTCACGAACTCTTTGAGGTGCCCCCCAGCAATCAGCCGCTGGATTTCCTTCTCCAGGTGGCGGCATTCATTAGTGTCATGCCCCTTCTGCTTGTGGAAAGCGCAGTATTTTCCCGAGCGCTTCTGTGCCTCGGTCTCCCTCAGCTTGGGCGGCCTTTTAAACAGCTTCTGGTCCGCCAGAGAATATACTTCGGCAATTGGGCGATTGAGGGGGACACGCTCGAGCCTCCGTGGGGGAGAGGAATGACGACGAGCGGGTACTGGGCTGCGGCGGTGACTTCGGTGGGGCTCCACTTTGTCCTCGTGGTTTCTGGTGGGGCGAGGGGCATTTGCCATCTTCTGTTCCCTCGCTATGTACATGTCCTCGAGGGTAAAGAAGGAGTCTGCAATCTCACGAATTTCCATCAACGAACGTGGCTTCTTCTTGGCCACTTCCTCCACAAATTCTTTGCTGACGTAATGCTTCATGTTAATGGCACCAAACAGCACGTGCCTCAAAAAGTCCATCGAGGGCTTTTCTACTAGCAGAATCTCTTTGTTGAACCTCCCCATGAAGGACCGGAGGGTCTCGTTCGGCCCTTGGACCAGGCTATAAAGAGCGGTCGCGGCCGGGGCTGGTGCTTTCAGCGAATTGAAGTGGCTGACAAATGCATCCGTCAAGTCATAATACCCTCGGATTGAGCGCGGAGGGAGCTTTTTGTACCACTCTTGGGCCATTCCAGTGAGGGAAGTGACAAATACCTTGGCCCAGTAGTTGTCTGGATGGTCGTACAGGTGCATTAGATGCACGAAATGGTCCAGATGTTCGGCTGGATCCGTGGTTCCGTCGTATCTGTTAATTGAAGAGGGAATTTTACCCTTCCCCGCGCGGGTCATTAGAACTTCCTCGACGAGGGGGGATTCGCCCACCATGATCCTGTAATCCCGCTCGTCGGGGTCTTCATAGCTAGCCTCTCTTCTTCGGTGGGAAATGGGGCTGCGTGGTCGCCGAGCGTCTCTGGCCTTGGACCTCTCGTCCCCCTCACGGGGGGCGTGAGACCGCGCTCGAGAGAGCTGCTCTACCACGTTTTGGAGCCCTCGAATTTGGTCTTGTACAGCTGCTAGCTGAGGGTCACCGACATTTCTGCGGTTTGCCCTCCTTGTGGCCCTTGACTGGACCTCTTCATCGTTTCCGGCCGCCTCATCTCGAGGAGCCCTGTCATCTCCGTCAACGGGTCGTTCTTGTTGGACCCTCGGTGGGGCTTCATTTTCTTGATTCGGAGCAGGTGGGGGAGGTTGTTGGGCCCGTAGAGCATTTTGGGCCATTGTCAAAGGATGTGCAGGGAGCCCGCCCAAGGGTGGGGCTATCCGAGCGCCCGCGTATGAAGGGAAATAAGCCATGGTGAAGTGCTCCCAGGCATTCTGTACAGCTTGGCTCTCGCACTGCGCGTACAACGCCTGAAGTTGTTGCGTAGTGAGTTGGGGCATCTCCACCCCCTGTATTTCCCTTGGCACTGCTAGAGGGAGGTTCAGTGTCCCCACTTGATATGGAGGGACCAAAGGTATCATTCCCGGCGTTGTTCCAGGCATCACTCCGGGCTGTGTGAGCGCGTATCCTGGCGGCGGCATGGCCATAGGATATACGCCAAAATGGGAGGCAGGGACGTTTGAGGCGAAAGTTGGGGGGGGGAGGATTGGAACCTGATCCTCCTGCTTCATTCCCAGTTGGGAGGGGTACAGTGGTATCAACGTTTCCGGCCGCAAGGGGTGGTGTCCCTCCGGCGAGAACAGGGTTCTCAGCGTTTTCTCCGTTGGTGGGAGGAAGACCTCCCCTGTTCCCTAAAGTTCCAGATCTTGTGGCAGTAACCATGATTCAAGACTTGGGTGTTACTTTTCAACTAGCTTTTAGAGGAAGAAACTGGCAATACCAAAGATGGTGGTGATGGTTTCCCACAGACGGCGCCAAAAATGATGGTGCAAGAAATCTGAGTTTCCTAATGCAACAACACTTTAGAATTTGTATAAGAAGGGAAAGACCATCACAGGCGAAGGAGCCTCAGGATCTGGGTTTCCTTTTGAGCGTGGGTTCTTCCAGCTAGGATAACACCAAGAGTGCAAGCTACTAAGGTAGAGTTACTGTGGTGAGTGAAAAGCTTGGGAAGTTCAGTGGAAAATGCCCAGAACAGAGTGTATGGTTTTTATGCAGATGACCACTTGGGAGAGAATGCATGGCTTCTCTCCTATTTATATGTTAGGGATGGGGGCAGATGGGTAAATTGACCATGTGGTCCCAAACCTGTGTTGCCCTAACACGCGTCAGACTTTGGTGGAGTGAGAATGACATCCCTGAAAAGGGTGACGGCGTGTCAGGTGCACGGTGCACAGTACTTTTGTGTCAGAGGTTGTTGGCGAGGGTTACGCGGGGGATGGGCCTAAGATTCTTTCTGCCGAGGTTCGGATCCGACGAAACGGGGCATGGACATGCCCGAACGTTGGTGACGCTCGAAGAACGCATAGATGGCCTCCTCGCGATATATGACCCTTGAGCGTCGAAATACCGAGCGTACTAGTGGGGCCCTCATATGGGTGCTTCCTTGTGAAGGATAACCTTGAGGGCCTCTATCCGAGCGCCCAGTCCGTTGATTTGGGCCCTTGGTCCGAATGGTCATCCGCTGACTGACGGACGACGTTAGCTGACAATTGAGCGGCGTGAAGGCCCATGAGCCCACCAAGGCGAGCGTCAGGGCATTAGTTAGCGGTGTGTTGCCACGTGGACGGCTTCGATTCGAGAGTGATTTTCAGGCCTCATCACATATATTCATTCATTTTCATTCAAATTATTTTTGTTGTTGATTTTCTACCAATAGTATATGATTGGATATGTACATTGATATTGTTTAATAATATATTTTGATTTATTATTATTATCGATGTAGTCTTTTGGTTTTGCCGATATGATTCTACAAATCATTCTTTTAAATTTTCATTTTAATAAATTTTTTATTATTTTTTCCTATCTTTATGTTACAATTGAGATGGTTTGAATTTGCTTGATTCTAATAATTATATTTTTTTGTTATCTCTGTGAATTATTAAATTGATTAAATCTGTAAATTATTAAGTTGATTATTTATATTTTATTTTCACATAAATTTGAATTTTTGGTTCGAAAACCAATTTTAACATTTCTTAGCCAACCAAATGTATTAATAATATAATTTTTCTTTTTCTAATTTTTATTATTTGAATCTTCATTTATTTATTTGAATTTTGATTTTTAAAGAATTTTAATTTGTATTTTTCTCTTAGATTTAAAATTTTATTAAGATAATTGATATTTTGTAAAATACTTGATAATTTTTGTCATGATTTATTTTTATTATTATTTTATTATTCAAGGTTTATTTATTCACTTGAGTTTTGTTTTTTAACAATTTATTTATATATTTATTATATTTAAAAATTTTGTTAGAGTTTCAACAAGTTGCGTGTGAATTTTTTTTCAAAATCTTTTTTTTTTTTATCTTTTTACTTCAAAACTGCATGCCTTTTTTTATTATGTCATAACTTTAAGATATATCTATCATTATTCGAATTCATAAGTATTTGGATGTTGTGAAAAGAAAATATTCATTTATTGGTTAATGCTAGCTAAATTAAAAAATATATTAGTACAAAAGTCATTATTTATATATTAAAAAATATAATGATATTTTTAATAAATTTATACACATCCCAGGATGAAATTAAATGATAGAATTTTAATATAAAAATTGTTTATTTCTTTCTTTTCGATATATTTTAACCTATTTAATTAAAATATAATCTTCGTATGAATCTTATTCATTTACTATTTATAATATGAAAATACTTAACTTAATATAAATTTTAGAATCAAGTATATTAAAGCTATAAATTTTAACTTTAGCAGTTATTTGTTTATAATTTATAAAAAAATATGTATTGCATAGATTATTTTTATTCAATATGATTTAATTATTTATTTTAAAATTATTTTAATTAAAAAATTTATACTTAATATTATAATTTATATTGTATACTAATATCGTGCATCGCATGGGGCATACGCTAGTGTTATATACATATATATATATATATGCTTGATGAAATACAAGGAAGAAGAGATGGACATAATTCATGATGCGGCGCTGTTTTTAGGTAGTCACTGGTGAGATCCGCTTTAGATCACATAATCCTTCTATTATACTCAACGCACCCGCACTCAGTTCTCCGCACATCTCTCGCTTTAAAAAAGACTTAAAATTTATTTAATACACACATATAATAATATGAAAGATGAATTTTAATTTTTTGATATAATATATGATTATTATAAAAGGATGAAATTAAGTTATTATTATCAATAGTTAAATAAAATCAAGTTTTTTTTTATATAAAGTTAACTAAAATAAAATTATATTATAAATATAATTATTTAAAATATTTTTTAATAAATACTTTAAGATGCTCCCGCATTTTCATTTTATTAAAATCTTGCGAATTGACGCATTCACACTCGCACTCGCACCCGCACCCGCACCCGCACCCGCACCCGCATTATGTGACCTAGGATCCGCTAGTTGGGTTTAGGGTAACGCTCTTAACTTAGTGAAAATTGAACAAATCCCCCAAATTATTTAATGATAGATAAATGCTAATAATATTTCTAAATAATAATTCTAATTTTTTTCGTTCTCTTTTCCAATATCTAATTCTCTCTCTATTTATATTATATTTGTCTCCCATATATCACGATGATTGATCATGCATTCTTAACGGAAAAAATGCAAATTTGGTCTTGTAAGTTTATAATTTTTGCAATTTAGTTCTATTCGTTTCAAATTTTACAATTAAATCCTGTAAGCTTGTAACTTTTGTAATTTTGATTCTATTCGTTTTGAAATTTACAATTAAGTCCTTTAAATTCTAAAATTTTGCAATTTATCTCTGAATTCAGACGGTGCACGTCGTGCCTGAATTCAGCCCAATACAAACTCTTCTTTGTTTGAGTTGCTCCCATGCACGCAAATCGGAAGATCTCACATGTCGTAGACTGGAACAAGTACGTAAAGATTTTCGTGGGACCATAGCCGTTCGTCTCCGGTTTGCTAACCAATAAGATCTTTGAGATTGATCAACTAATTGGGTTGGTTTGACTATTCTTTTCTATTGAAAATGAGTCAGTTGTCTAAGCGAGTCACCTTCTTATAAGCTCCGCTGGACGCACGATATTTTCGTTCAAATTTAATTATTTTTTCTATTTAAATTTTTTTATTAGATATGTCACATGTATAATAATTTTTTTATACAAGTCAGATATTTTCATCATGTCATCCCGCCAAGTGAGCAAAGAAATGAGTTACATGGCCAATTCCAGCAACTAATAAATTTTACTTAAAAAATCGAACATAAATTGTAAAATTTTAGATCTTACAGGACTTAATTGCAACCTTCGAAATGGACAGGACCTAAGTTGTTAGAATTATAAATTTACAAAACTTAATTGCGAATTTTGAAATGAATACGACTAAATTGTCAAAATTGCAAATTTACAGAACCAAATTTACATTTTTGCCATTCTTGACAATTATATTTCATATTTATTTCTTTGTATATAAAAAGATGTTCTTTCTATAATATATCCCAAACAACTCTTTGAAACCAACAAATTCATAATATAAAATCTCAAAAAGAATTAAAGAAATTATATAAAGAAAATTGTATTTTTGGTCCCTTAGTTCATATGTTCAATTTTTTTTCGCCCCAAATCTTTTATGTGGCCCTACCACTTTAATTTTATGATACATTTGGTCCCAAACGCCAAAAAACTACACATTTGCCCCTAACGCAGTTAAGCTCCGTTAAAGGAGTCTTTTGGTGGGAAAAAACACATGTGAGGACTTATTTTGGAGAGAATTATGTCATTCTTACACCTATATATTATAAACCCTATGGCAGCACCCATTTCCATAATTTTTCTCCAACATTTAGTCTGTAATAAATGGGAGATAGAGGTTTGTGTAAGTTGTGTAGGTGCGGGAGAAATGTTGTAATGAAAACATCATGGACGAATGAGAATCTGGCAAGAAGGTTCTTCACTTGTGAGATGGCTACATGTCGGCATTTCGAATGGCTTGACCCACCCGTGTGTGAAAGATTGAACACAGTTATTCTGGGCTTGATTAGAAGAATTAATTCCATGGAGCTAGAGATACCTAACCTCGAAGAGATGAAGACCAAAGTGAAAAAATTTGAAGTTGAATTTGCAAGAATCTAAAAGAAGAATAGGATGTTAACTGTGTTTCTTCTTTGTTCTTGGATCCCTTTCGTTTTTAAGTTGTTGTTTTGAGTGTGCTGAATAAGTAGATGCTTTGCATGTAATAGGGAGTGTTTGTGTAAGTTTTTTGAAATTTGAAGGGGAGGTTTGTAGCACCCCAAGCGGTAGGCACCACATCCCTCGCACTAGAGCCCGACACGTGTAACGAAATGGAAAATTCGCACACGCACCAAACACTAGCAAACGAGAGACAAACAAAAAGTCACACCTAGGCTAGGCGGTCTAGACCCTCAAACAAAGTGCGCATTAATAAAATATACAAGTGCATAAGCATTAAACAAAATTGAACAAGGCATAAAGTCAAGTTATACATCACTTGGAACAAATTATATACAAACTTGCCTCATCGTGCCAAGACTAACAAATACAAATTCCAAATTCTCCAAACTACAAAAGTATCAAATTACAAATGCGAAGCAAGCTAAAGATGAGATACAAACTCGAACTAATCGACAGGAGACTCAAAAGACCACAAACCGCCTAGCTCGAACCAAAAGACCAGTACCTACAAGCTAAAAACATAAAGAGGGAAGGGTGTCAGTCACACTGACTGAGTGAGGGGCTACACACGCACACGTACATATATATACAAAGCACAGCACATATCAAAGTTGGAAGTTCATGAACTGGGGCGTAGTTTTTGCATTCTAAAATAATTTCTCATGTGATACTATATATAGAGAGAGAGAGTTTAGCGCCGAAGGCCAAAATAATCAAATTTTAGTAATTCAGAGTCCACTCCCGTTTCACGAACAATTACATAGCAAACTAACATAACGGATACAAACAGTAATCAAACTAAAATAGCACGTAAACCTTCATACAAAGGGAAATGTGCATAGGGATAATTTTCGTCCCGGATTCCCTATCCTACATCATGATAATTATACAGGGGAGTAATACCGGGCGTCCCAAGTCTCCCTTACCTATAATCACCGAGCCCCAACATATTCAGAGTCAAAGTCATATCAAGATTCTAAGATCATGTTCATATTCAGAATCACATCTTACCGTATTCATATCATATAAAATATTCATATCGGGTTTATATTTATATCATATGCGTACTCATACTCATATCATATTCATGTTCAAAATCGTATTCATATTCATAACATAATCGTATTCTTAACATAATCATGTTCATATTATATACCTATTTAGATTCATAGTCTTACTCGTATTCATATTCATTTCGGAACAAACTTACTTACCATACTGTACCATTCAAACATACGTACCATTCTTCGCTGTCACCATGTCTTGCTTACCTCTCCGTGTTGTTGATTGTATGCCCTCATAATGCGGGGCAGGGCTTATGATAGTTACACGGTTGGAAGACCCTCATAATATGGGGCAGGGCTCGTGGTAGGCACACAATTTGAAGGATGAGGTAGCATCACCCATAAACCATAACAAAACCAAGAACAAGCTTACAGATGCTCATACATAGCATTTCATATTTCAAAACATATATTGTAGTCATACGCATACATATCTCACACATATATACGTATACATAGGGCTTATATTCGCATGCATACATAGCGGGCACATTTCATTAGGGTTTAACTATAACCTAACCCCACCATACAACGAAGAAACCAGGCAAAAGGGAACAAAACCAACGCCTACGGAGTGACCTCGTCACCAACGGGATACTCCTCTGAACAAGACAAACATCAAAGACATACTTAGACTCAAAATGAACCACATAAACGCTCGGCAAATGCATATGAATGCAAATGCAAGTCAGAAAGTTTCATACTTTCGGAAAGTTGAAGCATTTAACACGTTATTACATAAACGACACTTGAATCAAACATTCAACACATTGATCAACATATAATACATCAAATTACATCATATTAAAAGCATACACAAGTTCAAGACACTTAAAGAATGCAATCGATACAAAGGATCGCCACACGTAGCACTTAGAGCATATACGAGCATATCTTACATATATCATATCAAATCAATCCAAAAACTTAATAAAAGGATCATAGTACATAATTCATCAAGTTAACATTGCATATAAGTCATAAAAAAAAGCAAGAAAATAACACACGAAACGACTAAACAAAGAAGAAACAAACCACAAACACATACCGACACAAAAGGGTGAGATACAAGGCGAAACTGAGACACGGCCGTGTCTTAGTACAGGGGTAAAAAGGTTGGGGAGACACGGCCATGTCAGCCAACAAGTGCAAAACGTGACACGCGCATATCTGAACACAGCAGCACCTTCCACGCGGAAATTCCATGGTTGCAGCCCTATTTTTCCCTTCTTCTTCGCACAGCACCAATAGCAGCTCATAAGGCAAGGAAGAGGCAGCAAACAATATATATAAAGGCACAAAATCATGTATACACAAGCTACGAATCAATTATAAATGAGGCATACTTTAACCGGCAACAATCGTGAGCAAGAATTCATCTTCAACTTCAAGAAACTTAAGTTCATCAATGGTGGATTCATAAATACTCAACTACCACAAAATATAGGTTCATAAATACAATAAAGGATGTCTTAGGATCATATATCATGCATCAAACCAAGAAAAATCACAAGGATTCACTCATGCTTCTTCAAGAACTCCAAAACCTAACTATTCATGCTCCAAACTATAGCATGCTCAAATCTTCATGAAAATTAGCAAATCATGACTTAAAAAAACCACAATGAGATGGAGAACAAGAATATATACTTACCTCTTGAATCAGAGAAGGAACGAAGGAGTTATGAGCTCAAAACTCCAAGAGGGTGAATAGTGATGGGATTCTTCTTTCTTCCTTGTTTGCAGCTGATTTTCCCATCTTTTCTTGTATGGTCCGAAAATGAGAGTAAGGTAGGGAGGAATCGGGTTAATTTGGGGCTAATTGGGCCCAAGAATGATCTCATTTGGAGTAGAAACGAGGTAGATATGGTCAAAACGGTCAAATGTGACGGCTACGGTGCACAGTGCTTGGTTCGACGAAGTTTCGGAGATTCAAATGGGCTTAGAAAAATACAAGGCTTGTTCCATGGGATCCAATCATCAAAATGAGTCCAAAGGTGGTGTCAGAATTCAAATCTAAATTCCCGAGCTCAAGTTACGCCGCCCAGAACCCAAGGTGCGCTAAATGCTCTTTAGCCCCTTTTAGTTTTGTTTCACCAAAACGGTTAAAAACCAAAATAAACAAGCTATAAAACATGTATAAAGCATATAAACACATTCATAATTCATATATTTCATGTATATCAAGTTATCACAAAAATCGGAATTGAAATCAGAGTTAAACGGATCAAAAACGAGTTAAAAAAGTATAAAACGTTCAAAGTATGAATATAAAGCATATAGTCAATATTCAGATATCAATTAAATCACATAATGACATACTTAAATAATTTAAATACACACGTAGTACACTCGTGATGTCATACCTTTACGGCCGAAAAGTCGGGGCATTACAAACTTCCCCCTCCCCCTAAAAGAACCTGTCCTCAGGTCCTAACGCTCGAGTTTCTAGCAGGAGCAACTTCCTGTATTCATCCTATGTTCGAGGTTCATGACGTCCCGATAAGGATTAGCCTGGAAAGGTCTTCTAGCACAAGGGGATCAATTGTTTCTTCAAAGTGTTGATGGAGGAACTCCTTCACGAGCTTGGTTTCGGCTAGGAGCAGCTTGATTTGTCTCGCACGATGAGAGGGTCTAACGGAGATTCATCACTTACCGTTTGATTCATTTCAAGCTAACTCAAGAGCTTAGAGATACATGAGTGGCATAGTTACCGAACTTCGACCACTCGTACCTTCTCACGGTTGTTGATTCACCTTGGAAGCTCAGTAGAAAACACGACCCTCAACTTACCGTAGAGCTAGAGCACCCATACACCCAAAGTTGTCTCTCGGGACAACTAAGCAACAACAAGCAACAAGGGAAGGTAATAAGAAAGCATCACATGCAATTAATGAACAAGCGCACAAAAGAGATAAAGTAAGCATCAACAAAGAAGTGGGTTACCCCACAATTAAACAATGCATGAGATGAGATGCCATGAATCTTTATAGTACCTTGCACCACGACGATGGCATTAACCTCGGCATCAACTTCGACATCAACCTCCATTGTATAAGCTCGGTCTTGTTCCTGGGATCTTGGAGCCATAACATTTAAAGGCCTCGGATTTGGATTTGTAGGGCAAAACCTCACCTTACAACCCAATTGTCCACATCCAAAGCAACTTCTCAACTTCTTCCTACAATTCTCTTCCGTGTGATTCGATCTTTTGCAATAGGAGCATCGTATGGGTGCCGGTAGAGTGGGCACCAGATCTAGAACCGGAAGTCGAGGCTTCTTGATAGCATTGAGGAACTCTTGGGGGTTGAAGATTTGAGGCTCATCTTGAAATACGGGCCTCTTTCGCAAGCTTGAACTTGAATGGAACCCTTACCCTAGGTGCAAGGTTTGGGGCTCCAATCGTTACTTTTGGGCCTCAACTTGTATAGCTTTCCTTGTAGCCTTAGCCCATGTATTCATCGTGGAAGCTTGCAAGGCCCATTGAATATCTTCTCTTAACCCGTGCACGAAACTCTAGGCTTTCAAAGCATCATCATCCATAATGTGAGAGGTATAAGGAGCAATCCTCTCAAACTCGAGGATATAATCCTCAACGGTCCGGATCCCTCGTTTGAGGTCTAAAAATTCTTGTAGTCTTCTCTCCCGAGAACTTGGAGGGATGTATTTGCCATGGAATTCCCTCACAAAACTCTCCCAATTAAATTCTTAGCCGTTTTTTTCCAATCGAGCCCTCACTCCTTTTAACTAATTCGAAGCTTGGCCTTATATGTATCGAGCGGAGCAAACGGCTTTCTCTTGTGAAGTAGCGGGGCAAATCTCCCAAACCCCCGTGATCTCGGTTAACCATTCTTATGCCTTGATGTCATCACCTCCAAGCCACTTTGGAGGATCATTGTCCCGGAATTCATTGTAAACCGAAGTGGTAACTCTTCTTTGTCCTTCACCTTGAGAAGCGGGTTGTGGTGAATTTTGTTGAAGATAATCGAGAAGAGCTCGTACAATATCCTCTGCAGTTGGTGGTGGTAGCGGAGGAGCATTATCGTGATCTCTTCTTTTTAGTGGCATCCTAAAGAAACACAATTCAAGGTAAATATCGATGCCTGGAGGTTTAGTGTATGTTCATGTGAATAATTAATACAAATAAGAGCACATAAGTCACGTTAAAGTGAAAGTGAATGCAAACAAACACACATATTCCTAAGCCAAATGACCTAGATAGACCCGACATGACATTAGAACTCTGGTTTTACAACTTGGAGCTCTGATACCACTTTAGAATATAGCGCCCCAAGCAGTAGACACTACATCCCCCGCACTAGAGCCCAACACGTGTAACGAAATGGAAAATCTGCACACGCACCAAGCACTAGCGAACAAGAGACAAACAAAAAGCCATACCTAAGCTAGGCGGTCTAGACCCTCAAACGAAGCACGCATCAATCAAATATACAAGTGCGGAAGCATTAAACAAAATTGAACAAGGCATAACGTCAAGTTATACATCACTTAGGCAAAGTCACAACATTTCACACTTAGGCAAAGTCGAAGCATTTAACACATTATTACATAAACAACACTTGAATCAAACATTCAACACATAGATCAACACATAATACATAAAATTACATCATATCAAAAGCATACACAAGTTTAAAACACTTAAAGAATGCAATCGATACAAAGGATTGCCACACATAACACTTTGAGCATATAGGAGCATATCTTACATATATGATATATCTTATCAAATCAATCCAAAAACTTAATAGAAGGATCATAACATATAATTCATCAAGTTAACATTATATATAAGTCATAAAAGAAGCAAGAAAATAACACACACAATGACTAAACGAAGAAGAAACAAACCACAAACACACACCGGCACAAGACATGTCTCACCTCAAGGCAAAACTGAGACACGGCTGTGTCTCAGTACAGGGTCAAAAGGGTTGGAGAGACAAGGCTATGTCAGCCAGTAAGTGAAAAACTTGACACGGGCGTATCTCAACGCAGCAGCACATTCCTCGCGAAAATTCAATGGTTGCAGCCCTGTTTTCCCCTTCTTTTTCGCACAGCAGCAGCAACAGCTCATAAGGCAAGGAAGAGGCAGCAAAAAAAACACATAAAGGTATAAAATCATGTATACACAAGCTACAAATCAAGCACAAATGAGGCATACTTCAACCGGCAACAATCAAGAGCTAAAATTCATCTTCAACTTCAAGAAACTTAAGTTCGTTAAGGTGGATTCATAAATATTCAGCTACCACAAAATCTAGGTTCATAAATACATTAAGGGATGTCTTAGGATCATATATCATGCATCAAACCAAGAAAAATCACAAGGATTCACTCATGCTTCTTCAAGAATTCCAAAACCTAACTATTCATGCTCCAAGCCAATGCTTGCTCAAATCTTTATTAAAATTAGCAAATCATGACTTAAAAGAACCACAATGAGTTGAGTATACGAATATATGCTTACCTCTTGAATCGGAGAAGGAACGAAGGAGTTATGAGCTCAAAACTTCAAGGGGGTGAATAGTGATGGGATTCTTCTTTCTTCCTTGTTTGCAACTGATATTCCCCTATTTTCTTGCATGGCCTAAAAATGAGAGTGAGTTATGGATAAATAGGGTTAAATTGGGGTTAAGTGGGCCCAATAATGACCTCATTTGGAGTAGAAATGAAGTAGATATGGTTAAAATGGTCAAATGTGGCTGCTACGGTGCATGGTGCTCGGGTCGACGAAGTTTCGGAGGTTCAAATGGGTTTAGAAAAATACAAGGCTTGTTCCATTGGATCTGAATCATCAAAACAAGTCCCACAGTGGTGTCAAAATTTGAATCCGAATTCTCGAGCTCAAGTTAAGCCGCCCAGAACCCAAGGTGCGCTAAATGCTCTTTAGCCCCTTTTAGTTCCGTTTCACCAAAACGGTTAAAAACCAAAACAAAAAAGCTCTAAAACATGTATAAAGCATATAAACACATTCATAATTCATATATTTCATGCATATCAAGTTGTCACAAAAATCAAAATCGAAATCGGAGTTAAACGGATAAAAAACGAGTTAAAAAAGTATAAAATGTTCAAAGTATGAATATAAAGCATATAGTCAATATTCAGATATCAATTAAATCACATAATGTCATACTTAAATAATTTAAATGCACACGTAGGACACTCGTGACTTTATACTGTACGGCCGAAAAGTCGGGATGTTACATGGTTTGTCTAATGTCATCAAAAGTAATGTACAACATCATTTTGGTTATATGAAATGTCTTTGATGTTGACAACAATCCAACAACTTGATTTACATATACATAAGGCCATTAAACAACAACGAAAACAACAAAATAGCTTCAAAAACAAACAACAATACAACAAAGTGATTTAACAAACCATGAAAAACACAGCATTCTAAGCATTAATGTAAATAAAAATAAACCACCCAACATCCAGATGTTTTTGGTTACATCCACAAAATAGTGATAACACATAGTTTGTCATCTAACATAGTTACAAAAGAGACACAAATTATTATATGAGCACAATCCATGTCTTAACCAGAACTAGGTCCTGCTGCATTATGTTTTAAGAAACACTTGTTTCTTGGAGCCTTTAATGTCCTTTTCCTTGCATGCAGACAAACCATATGACATTATTATACAGAGGATGTTAAATTAACTCAAATTGATTGAACCACATTAAAAGAAAGCTTAATTGAACAACTTACTGTTTGCTTTGGAATTGATATCTGATTTGGTTGTGTAACATCTTGGGATTGTGTACAGATGGGGGATTCTTGGTCAGTTTGTGCCACCACATCAGGTTGTACTCCCTTAGCATTCTCAGCACTTGTAACCCAATCCGCAATCATCTTTTCAACTTCTTTAGGATCGTAAACCTCCTCTGAGTCCTTCCTTGACTTGCACCCTTTCCTGTTGTGTCCCAACTCTCCATAGAACTTGCATGTGACTTGGTAGCTCTGTCTCTTCCTCTGAGTTTGTCCTTGAGTCTTCCTCCTGCTTGCTTTCTCATCTTGGTCCATCCTTCTTGCCCTTTTTGGCCTTCCAGGCCTCCTTCCAAAGTTTGGTGGACATGGTGGAATGTATCCTGTCTTATCCCACATAACAGGGCCATCCATGGGCATAATTGCTTTACCATAAACAAAGTTGTAACTCTCTTCAAATGACATCCATCAACACCTATAACCCTCCTACAGCCTGCCCAAAACCCCCTCTTCAGTGCCTCAAAATAAATATAAATTCTCTTGAACATATTATTTTCAACATCCATAACAACTGTTGACCCTGGATTTTTTTTCCTTCAATGCAGTAGCATAGTCAAACAACTTCCCATATTGGTCCCCGTAATCATTCTGTACAATCTTGGTAGCCTTTTTTTTTGCTCTATGTGCTTGGACCTCAGATACATTCACCCTAATTTTGGTTGTTGCTTCCTCTTTGAACCCCTTCACATCTCTTTTGGGTTAGCTCTAAAACTTTCAATAAACTTCTTCGCCAACTAAATAGATAAGACATTGGTAATTGTTGTGTGTAGAAATTGTATGATTTTGAGCGTTAATTAGACTATATTTTGGTGTCGTTTGATGCGTTTATGTGTTTATTTTGCTCCATTCAGGTGATTTTGGAGTTCCAGTTACGAAACGGCGAAGCAAAGTGATTTCACGCATTTTTTGAGGAAAATGTGGTAACTCCCGTTATCACTTAGGAGTATAAAAGAAGTAACCCCCGTTACTGGCCATAGGAGGGGAGTGCTTGGTGAGAGAAGAGGGGTAACGCCCGTTACCCCTGTGCAGAAGGAAAGTGGTAACGCCCGTTACCACTAATAAAAACGTTATGGCGATTTCAAGCAGTAACGGAGTTAACAACAATTACACATCGATAGGTAACGCCCGTTACCTAGGACGGCAAGAATTATTTAGGGCTGCTATATTAGTGCGTTTTTGCAGTCTTTTCGAGAGAGCTTTTTCTGCCAAGTCAAGACCTAGGGTTTGGAGAGAAGACCAAGGAGTTTCAGAGATTTTTCAGAGAATTCGAGAAGACGAGAGGATTGAATTCCGAGAAAGATCTTTGGTTTTATTGTTGTTTTAATTTACAAACTAATTCCTTTGAATTTAGTTTTAGTTTCGTATGTTAGATTCGTTTTTAGATATTGCTGAATGTTTATGCTTTTGTTTTGGAGACTTTGCTTAGATTTGATAACTATGATTTATTTTAATGGAATTTCTTTTAGTTTTATGAGTTTTGTTTTAATTATGAGTAGCTGATTCTCTAAGGCTAGGGGGAGTGATGATGATTGCATGATAGATGTTCGATGAGATGCTTGAATGACTTGTGTTAATTCATAGTTTGAAAACAGGTTTGAATTGACTTACGATGGCCTGATCACCCTTAGCATGTGTCATAATTGCCTATAAATCGAAAGAGTGATGGTAATTTAGATGGTTTTCATAACTTGTAAGTTGTAGGGTACAAAGAGATTTGGTCCTAGCTTATACAACAGTAATCTTATTCCTTGCCGAGCCGCTACAATACTGAATTACACTAGTCTTGTTCCTATGGTTTAATTAACTATTGGTGATTGCGAGAGCAACATTGAACACTAATTAAGCACTTGGTTACACCTTGAGAGAGGGTAATATAAATATAAGTGACTAGGTTGTAGAATTACACTTGCCAGACGAGTATCACATCAGCTCTTGATAGTATGATTCATTACTTTTCCCCTGCCTGCTTAGTTTACTGAAGTTAATTTGTGTGTCTCGTTATTTGTGGTTAATTCTAGTTAATTGTTAATTTCTAGTTTAGTAGATTAAATTGCTTTTGTCGGGTCTTTAGATTAGAGAAGAATATAGAGTAGTGATTGATTTCCCTTCCCTGTGGGTTCGATCCGATTGTGCTGCGCGTATGTTAGTGTACACTTGCACGATTGGTTTTTAACTGTAGTAAACCCAATAACAAGTTTTTGGCGCCGTTGTCGGGGAAGGCATTTTAAGTCAATATTACTCAATTATTTTGATCTAGTGCTTTAAACTATTACTTTACTTTGTGTTGATTATCGTTGTTACTGTAGAATTGGACTGAGAATTTCTTTTCCTTGTGCAGGTTTACAGTGCATGCGAAGATCTCAAGACCCCGAATTAGTTCCACACGATCCGGAAACTGAGAGAACACTAAGCGCTATTAGGAGAAGGCGTAAGAAGGAGGAGAAACCAATTACTTTACCGATGGCTGAAGCAAATCCACCATCACCACCGGCCATAAGAGACTATAACGTGCCGCAGGGTGGAGCAATTCAGACTGCAGCTCGTCCCCCGATTGCAGCAAATAACTTTGAAACTAAACCAGCTATCATAAATCTGCTGCAAAACAATCTGTTTTCAGGATTACCTTTGGAGGATCCGACTTCACATCTGGAGTATTTTTTGGAAGTGTGTGACACCTTCTAAATTCACAATGTCACCACTGATGCTATCCGAGTTAGACTTTTTCCCTTTTCACTTAGGGAACGAGCTAAAGTATGGTTGACTACTATCCCAAATGGATCCTTTCAGACTTGGGCAGCATTATCTCAGGATTTTCTAGCCAAGTTCTTTCCTCTCAGAAAAACCACAAAATACAGGAATGATATTCAAGGTTTTAGGCAGTTGGATGGAGAGTCTTTCTATGAAGCTTGGGAGAGATTTAAGAATTTGCAGAAGAAGTGTTCACATCATGGGATTCCCGGTTGGTTATTGATTCAAACTTTTTATAATGGGATGTCCCCTACTTTTAGAGGACCGATGGATGCCGCCGCTGGCGGAGCGTTCTTAGCAAAATCTAAAGCAGTTGCTACTGATTTGTTAGATAATATGTCACAAAATGATGTTTTTATGCATGAGATGAGCCATTCGCAACCAGCAAAAGTGCAAGCAGGAGTTATGGAGTTAGATGGCTTAACCACCATCAACGCTAAATTTGAAGCCCTTAACAAGAAATTGGACCAACTTTTCGTCAATGCAGTTGGGATACAATCTCAACTAGTTCAGGTAACATGTGAAATTTGTAGTGGTCTACATGATTTTAATATGTGTCCTCATACCAATGCAGGAGAACAGGTGCAAGAGCAGGTGAATTATGCAAACAACTTCAAACCAGCAAATGATCCCTACTCAAACACCTACATCCCAGGATGGGAGAACCACCCTAACTTGTCGTGGTCTAATAATCAGAATGTTTAACAACCACCTCAACCTAGGCTGCAGTTTCAGCCTAGGCAGCAATTTCAAACACGATCACCAGTCCCATTCAATGTTGCGCCCCCTCAACAGGAGCAAAAGCAGGGATGGGCGGTCGCACTTGAGAAGTTCATAACCGTGTCTACGGGTCGACATCAAAAGTTGGAAGCTCAATTAGATCAAGTGGTAAATCAGACCAGAACTTTGGAGACTCAGATTGGTCAGATTGCCCACTCTCTGAATTTGAGAGGTCCAGGAATGCTACCAAGCCAAACTGAAAATAATCCTAAGGAGCATTGTCAGGCCATAATTGGAGGAGACAATGGAGAGAATGAAGGTCCGAAGATATTTGCAGGTTCGGAAGTTGAGAAAGTTGTACTTGAGAGAGTTGAAGGAAAATATGATCTTAAGAAGGAGGATTTAGAGAAAGAAGTGATTTCAAGCAAAGAGAAACCTAAAAATTTCACTACTGTGATACTTCCTGAGGAATGCAGTGCTATTATTCAACATAAGCTTCCCCCGAAGCTCAAAGATCCAGGGAGTTTTTCAATTCCTCTTACTATTGGTTCTTTACAGTTTCATAATGTTTTATGTGATTTAGGAGCCAGTGTGAGTTTAGTCCCGTTATCTACTTGCAGGAAATTAGGAGTGAAAGAGCTTACACCGACGAATATGACACTCCAACTAGCAGACAGATCGGTGAAATATCCGACAGGAATTCTTGAAGATATTTTGGTAAAAGTTGGAAAATTTCACATTCCTACTGATTTTGTAGTTCTTGATATTGAGAGCGATGAGAGGATGCCATTGATACTTGGAAGACCGTTTCTAGCTACAGCTGGAGCAGATATAGATGTTCAGAACGGACGGCTCACGTTCAAAATAGGAGATGAACGAATTGAGTTTAGGAATTTTGGTTCCCTAACACCACCGGCGACCCCGGATAAGTGTTGCATGATTAAGGTTATAAGTGATACACCAGATGGAACGACACTGCTCACGGAGAAAAGAGATGCAGTTGATTGGGAAGAAAAACCGAAATCTCGGAGATCGAGAATGAAGGATGTTTTGGAATTAGATACTTAGAGATCAAGCTCCGATTTTGTGAGTAACAAAAACGAGGTCACTCCTTGTGACTCGTTGCTTGGGGATTGTTAATCCCAATTCGGTTTCCAGAGTCAAGCTAACGACTATAACTTAGAACTAATTTTTTCTTGTTCTTTTCGTTTTTGTCTCTATTTCCATTGTTTTCGTTCCTTTCGTCCTCGTTTTTCTCACGATAATTGTGTTGTCTCTCTCGTTTGCAGGTCACTTGATGTTTTGCTAGGAAACCAAGGTCTACATGGTGCAAGGACCGTGGTTTGAGAGTTATTGTGAGGTCCATTTACTTTGTTCGTATGCATGTGCATGGCATTGATTTTCTTTCTTGAGGAGAATGAATTGTTGATATGAATTGATATATGTGTTTATGTGTTTCGAGAACGGTGCACTGTGGTTTGATTGAATATTATGAGTTAATTTCAGTTAATTGACGTGATTGAGCACCATTAGTTTTGTGTTTAAGTATGTTTTGGGCAGAATAGTGAGTAACGGGTGTTACACCATTGCAGTTACCTTTTGGTAACGCCCGTTAACGAGGTCAGATGTCCCTGGTAGTATAGGTAACGGGCGTTACACCTCATCAGTTGTTTTTAGGTAACGCCCATTAATGGAAACAGGCATCTTAGCCCAGAGGGGTAACGCCCATTACCCCTTCCAAGAGGAAAATCTGTAACGGTTGTTACCGGTCCGACTGGCGAAATTTGGGTTTTAGGAAACACGTTTTTAGGGTTAATTTAAGTCTTGTCCTACCCAATTTTGGATTTTTCTCCCCCAAACCTATAAATACACTTGCACCCACTTATTCTACCTTAGAAGAGATTCAATAGTTCCCTTGGGCCAACAATTATCAATTTACAAGCAAGAAGCTTTTCCACCAAGTTTACACATTATCTCCTCCCTTGTGAATCGAAGTAAGTCAATATCTCATTGTTAGATTTTCTTAGAGAGAATTGTTAGAGCTAATTTTTCCAATCTAAGATTGAAACCTAGGATTGAATTGCATGTTAGGAATCACTTTGAGATTGAATTGATAAATTTTGAGAGATTAAGCATGCTAGAATTAGGATTGATGCCTTAAATTGAAGTTAACTTGAAATGGGTTAAATCTTTGAAGAATCCTAACTTCTAAGTAATCTTGAGTATGAATTATGGAGTTGAAGGTAGAGCATTTTGAGTTTGAATTGTAGATTATAACCTAGTGTGAAGTTGAGTTGGGTAGATTGAAGAACTTAAGTTAGAACTCACACCCTAGGCTTAAGCTCACAAGGTGTTTGATGAATTGTCCAAGTGATTGATGATTGATTTCTTTATGCTTTGTCTTGCTATATTTGTTTGATTTAGGTACTATGGGTCGCACTAAGTGCTCTAGAGTCCCGGAGCCTTTCACTAGTTCATCCCGGTTAGACCATCAACCTTTTGAATCAGTCAACAAAACGGTTAATGTGTTTGGGAATCCTTTTCAAAGGAATTTGACAAGGAACATCGTGGGTACTAAATTCTTCAAGGAGATATGGATGGAGAAGTTTGAGGTTTGGGAGGAAGTAAAGAGATTGTTCGATAACATAGGATGGTTGTCATTTCTTTCTAGGATGGATATAACCTACGGGGAGATGACGGCCGCTTTCTTCCACACAATGAACTTTGATCCGGTGGACAACACCTTCACCTTCACTCTTGATGATATGGAAACTCGAGCATGGAGCGTGAGCAGGGTAAGAGAGATTCTTCGTTTCCCAACTAATGCCACTACTTCTTTGCCTAAATGGAGTGATACTCAGCGAGAGGAGGTATGGAGATCCTTTCCCTTGAGAGAGGGTGTCCCTAGTTATTCCCCCCGATGCATACATGACAGCTATCTTGATTCGTTGACTTGGGTACTAGTCCATAGGATTCTGTGCTAGATATGGGAGAGATAGCCACATTACTGAGACTGAGTTCAGTATAATGTACATGATGAATGAAGGTATTAAGTTTGATGGTACGATTGAGTTTCTATAGAAGCTGCAGGAGAGCTGGGAGTGTTGCTGGTACGATTGCTCATGGTGCTTTTGTGACGATGTTTGCTCGGGAGATGAATTGGAGACCGCGAGGAGCTTAGCCTATTAACTTTGGACATATTGGTCCAGAATACTTGGAAGCTGTGGGCTTGGCTATAACTTGGGAGAGTGGAGAGCTGAAGAACTGCAAATTGACATGGTGGCCCATTCGAGATAGAGATCGTCTCTGGCAGATGTACAGTTGGGGTAAGGCCCGGTTTGATGAGCTTTCTGAGAGGCAAAATGAGCTTTTAGCTCGGATACCTGACCGGCCAGATGATGAGTTTGCGATTATTCGCAATGTCGCACATGTTGTTGTTGAGGTCAGTGATGAAGCTCCTGTGACTTTGAGAGGCGTGCGTGCAGAGTTAGCAGGATTGAGGGCTGATTTGACCACCGTGATCGCCAGAGTTGAGGATTTAGCACACTATGTGGATGAGCGATTCGATGCGTGGGAGGCCAGGTTGGAGGCCAAGTTTGACGGGTTCTGTGCTCGAGTTGATCAGTACTTTGGAGGACCCCCATCACCCTGATTATGTTACTTTGTTTCTCCCCAGATTTCTAGACATTCTGGTTTCGTTTGTTCGTTGCTATGTTTAGATATTTGACTACACTTAAATTTTTGCATATGTTTGGATTCCTGATTTTATTTATGCAATGGTGCTTTTCTTTTCTTGAATTTGTGACTTATGTGTTAATTGTTGGATACATGTTGATTGTCAAATGTCACTTGATCCGTGTTTTCTAGTCACTTGTTCAGGTTTTGGAAGTTTTGCAAGCACATTGCCGGTTCTTCATTTAATCAGGGGGTTTTCTTGAACTTTAATTCTTTCATTTGCATACGGACATTGCAAAGTTTAAGTGTGGGGGAGGAAGTTGCATGTTTGCTATGAGTTTTATTGAATTTGCATGTTTAGATGTAGTTTCACTTGTGATTTGCTAAAATTCGAGTAATTTTGAAAAATTTTGAAAATTTTCCCTCGTTTTGAACTTTTTCTTTGAAGTTTGATTGTTGAGCTTTTGCTAGAATAAGTTAGGCTTTTTGAATTGAGGAAAATTGCATGAGATTTGATGATTTAGTGTGTTAGTATGCCCTTATATTTAGAGCACTTTTGAACGAGATAATGTACTTTGCTTAGAAAGATGAGTTGATAATTTCTGAATGAGTCTAAGATTCGATTAGGATGCATTTTAGTCCTATTGAGGCGAAATTTTGAGTTAATGAAGGATTAAGGAAGTGAAGTAGGCATTCATTGTCGGAGGATCTTAAGCTTTTCTATTTTAGCCGTTTTTCACTAAATAACGTAATCTTATTGACTCCGTTGAGCCTAATTGTTGTGCAAACATTTTTGGTAGCCGTATTATAAGCCAATGCACAACATAAAAACACCTACCTTGATAATTTTTACACCAAGGCTAGCTCGTTTGATTTGTATGGTAATTATCTATCTTTTGACCCCTTTTTATTATTCTTGTGATTGAAATTGAGAGGATATTGTAAAGAAAAAAAAGAATGAGAAAAGTGTGAAAAAAGAAAAATATGAAAAAAGAAAGATAAGAAAAAAAAAATGAATGAAAGAGCAAATGAGAAAAGAAAAGAAAACTATACAAAGTGTGAATTTGAGAGTCTAGGATTTAATTGAAGAGTTGGGGCGATTTTCGTATTAATGGCGAATGGAAGTGTTTTGTGTTTTGAATAGATTGAATGATGTAAGCTTGGTGAGTAGTCACTTGATCTAAATTTCCATAACCTTACCATAAGCCTACATTACAAGCTCGAAAGACCTACTGATCCTAAGTCTTGATTTAATTCCATTAGTGGAGATAGGTGCGAAGAGTGTATTCCGAAGTTGATGATTAGAGTTAGGAGGGAATTGTGAATTTGTCATTCTAATTTTTGTACATCGTTTCGTTTGATTCACACCCTATACAATGGTATACTTTTCATACTAAGTTTTGAGGATCTTATGTTTATGAGTATTTGATTTGATTAGCTAGACTTGTTTAGGCGAAGGTTTGATGATTGCTTGAGGAGATGGTTTGATGAGGATGTGTTTTCTTGATTTCCGTATTACTCGGGGACGAGCAATATTCAAGTGTGGGGGGATTTTGTGCTTTTGTTTTTGTAGCCTCTCTTTTTTAGATACTGCTGAATGTTTATGCTTTTGTTTTGGAGACTTTGCTTAGATTTGATAACTATGATTTATTTTAATGCAATTTCCTTTAGTTTTATGAGTTTTGTTTTAATTATGAGTAGCTAGTTCTCTAAGGCTAGGGGGAGTGATGATGATTGCATGATAGATGTTCGATGAGATGCTTGAATGACTTGTGTTAATTCATAGTTTGAAAACAGGTTTGAATTGACTTGCGATGGCCTGATCACCCTTAGCAGTGTCATAATTGCCTATAAATCGAAAGAGTAATGGTAATTTAGATGGTTTTCATAACTTGTAAGTTGTAGGGTACAAAGAGATTTGGTCCTAACTTATACAACAGTAATCTTATTCCATGCCGAGCCGCTAGAATACTGAATTACACTAGTCTTGTTCCTATGGTTTAATTAACTATTGGTGATTGCGAGAGCAACATTGAACACTAATTAAGCACTTGGTTACACCTTGAGAGAGGGTAATATAAATATAAGTGACTAGGTTGTAGAATTACACTTGTCAGACGAGTACACATCAACTCTTGATTGTATGACTCATTACTTTTCCCCTGCCTGCTTAGTTTACTTAAGTTAATTCGTGTGTCTCGTCAGTGGCGGAGCCAGAGATTTGATTCAGGGGGGTCATATTAGACTTTTCCGTATATATATATATATATAGAAAACCTTGTCAAATACCAAAAATGCAAGATAAACCCTATGTTTCAAAAATTAGCATAAAAAATCCTGTATTTTATAAAAATAAACATAAAAAATCCTCACACGTTGTTTGAGCCATACGTGTTGCCCTTATTCACGAAAATAAAAGCAAAAATTAGATAAAAATATTTGCAAATTGAAAATTGCAAAGAAATATAATAGAATATAGCATAAAATATTGGAAACGGTATATACAAGAAATAAATGAAGAATATAAATACCACAAAAATTCTTATCGGGAAAGAAATTAATGGGTAAAAAGTTACATATTAAAATAAATTATTTTATGATCTATTTGAGAAATTTTGTGAATATTGAGGCAGAATTGAAATTATAAAAATTAAGAGATCATGCATATAAGTACAAAAATAATATTTTTGTAAAGAAAATTCGCTGAACCCGAGCATCCAGTCATAAGGTTTTTTGTACAAAATTAAGAAAAATATAAGGTTTTCTATAAGATTTTGTATAACATGAGGTTTTTTATGCTCATTTCGAATAACACGAGTTGGGTGCATATAACTATATTATTTGTGTGTCTCAATTATTAACAATTTACTATATTGACCCTAACTAGTATTAATTTTAACTTTGATGAGGGGGGTCAATAATAAAAAATCCCATAAAATTACATACATTTATCGATCTATCTATCTATCTATATATATAATAATAATATTAAAAAAAAAAAAAAAGAAGTTGAGGGGGGTCAATTGCACCACCTCTTGTGAACGTGGCTCCGCCACTGTGTCTCGTTATTTATGGTTAATTCTAGTTAATTGTTAATTTCTAGTTTAGTAGATTAATAGAAACAACAATTGCTTTCGTCAGGTCTTTAGATTAGAGAAGAATATAGAGTAGTGATTGATTTCCCTTCCCTGTGGGTTCGATCCTATTGTGCTGCGCGTATGTTAGTGTACACTTGCACGATTGGTTTTTAACTGTAGTAAACCCAACAACAGTAACTTCCCTTGTCCTGCTTCATTTATGAAAAGATTGATATTCTCTAATAACATATGATTGTTCCCCTGTTTTCTTCACAGCATTTATCCTCCAATCACATCCCATATTCTTCTTCCTGCACCTTGCATATATTCTCCTATTGTCATTTTGTTCTATTTTTAAGCTTCTTCCAATCTGTATAACATGTGAATGTATAGCCTCTCTGAATAAGCTTCTGTTGGCATATCTGTGTTCAAGCCTAAAAACTGGATCAAAAGTGTCTTCTGGATTAAAGACATGATGATCCACCCAATTCTCATTATCACTGAAAAAGTGATCTGGATAATCATTATCACTTGAACCAGTCATTGATTCAGTTGCAGAATCACTTGAAGACTGTTCTTTCTTCTTTAATCCTACATACTCACCTTCAGGGTAAATAGAGTTTGTAAATTCATTGTCATCTTCAATCCCCTTCAAGTGCTCCGGGTCAAGCTAGAAATCACTATCATCAGACTTTGAATCCAACACATAATCAATTTCTCTTACCTTTGTCAACATTTTGCACATCTGTATCATCATCAACAATTCTCTTTCCTTTGTCATGAACTTCAGCCCCAGCAATATTTTCATTCTCAACCCTCTCTTCAGTGACAACACCCTGTTCAGTCATAACCCTCTCTTCAGGGACAACCACCTCCTCATTCCCTACCCTCTCTTCAGTGACAACACCTTCTTCAATAGCAACACCCTCATCAATAGCAACATTATCTTCAGTGGCAACAATGTTTGCATCAGCTATATTCACATTACCATCCTCCAAAGCTTGATTAGATTCAGTGTTTAGTGGTGCTACAGAGTTTACTCCACCCCCTAAATTACCATCTATCTCAACTTCATCAGTGTGTAAACTTATTAACTCTTCAGTATTATCAGCCTAATCAGTGTAAATGACACCAGGTATAGGAGGCCTATCAACTGCAAATAGATCAGCAATAGTTTTCACCCCAACCAAAAAAATGTCAACAATCCCCCATTCTTTAATACTTTCCAGATCCCAAAAGTTTTCTATATCACTTTCTCGACCAAACCTTTGAAATTTTGATTTGTTAACAAGCTAGTAATATGATCTTTCCCCGGTGTATCCCAACCTATCACACATGGCATCTAACACATAAAGGCGGAAATTTCTTTTATCTACGTAGTCAAAGTAGTTTACCGTTCCACCAATGTACTTGTCTTTACGGGCAAACTTGATTGAGCTTCCATGGTAAATAGCCACTGTGAAATTCCATCTATTTCTTGTCCCATCTGTGTAACATAAAGGAGATAAAATTTTCAGTTAACATAACATAGTCGGTGGTCCATCCAAAAAATGGACTACGCGTTGGGACCGCACCAACAGAGAAAAACAGACATTGTTGGGACATTATCATTAACTACAAGTAAAATACAAACTTTAAGACTACCTAAACCCATTTAGTCCGACATTGTCATGAACTTCAAAAAATTTCCCAAATTTTTTTAAGTTAAATTCATATTCTAGTACTTACAATAATCAGGGCCATTATCACCACGGCTTGGGGGCCTCAACAACAAACGTATACAATCATTTAGCTCCTCTTGCGTTGGCATTGTTGTGGCAAAGATTCAAGCGACTTCCCTGCGAATTTAAAGTGTTCTTGCTCCACCACAACCCTCAAGCGACATTAACACCTTTTAAGAATGTACTAAACTCTACTAATTTGATTTCAGACAACTTTATTTAACTTTGGTTTCAAAGACCGCACGTGCCCTAACGTCTGTTAGACCTGTTGTTAGTTTTTTGGCGTTTGGGACCAAATGTATCATAAAATTAAAAGGGTGGGGCCACAAAATAGGTTTGGGGCGAAAAAAATTGGACATATGAACTAAGGGACCAAAAATACAATTTTCTCAATTATATATATCGAAAAACTCATTCAAGAGTTTGGGTTGAGACAAGTGCACAGACTGGAACCAAAATTTAAGTTAAAGGATGCAAAAATTAAGATATTAAAAATAGAGAAGACAAAATATCTAATTATGGAGGAAAAAATATAAATATTTCAAAATATACATATAAAATTTTTAAAAAAATCACAATATAGGGGGCGGAAGCCACCCCTACCCCCCACTGTCTCTAAATCAGGGACGTTGATTTTAGATCATTAGTGAAATAAGAAGATCAAAATAATTAAGCAATTTGAAAATTATCAGTAAAAACATATATAAAAAAAATAAACTTCAATAAATCATTAAAATTAATGTATTATTTTTAAATTAATTGAGGTAATGCAACTTCTTCCTGTATATATATTATATGGCATATATAGATTTAAATTAATTTAGAGATTTTTAAATATAACAATAATATATCAATACTTTAGTTTACATACTTTCATTTTAAGATGTTGATAGGAGTTGACATAATGTAGCCCAATTTAACATTATTTGCCTTATAATTATGGCACCAACTTCCTGCAATGTACGTAGGTCATCAACAGTCACCTATATATTTTAATTTGTTTGACTATGTTAAGTGTGGACTTGCAACTTTTGTTAATTACGCTTCTCCACGGTTTAATTCATTATAACTTGCAACTTTTCATCTTTCAATAATTAAGACTCAAAGAAAAATACAAATATTTATATACTATACAACACAATAAGGGTGTTGTTTGAGCTAATTATGTGTCAATTTTCATTAAATTTTATTCTAAATTATTTTTGATTGATAAACAGTATTAATTTAGGTTAATATTAAATACAGAATTTTCAATTTTATTTTATGACAAATTATATTTTAATGACTAATCACTTTTTTTTTTTAAACCGATCAAAAACATCGTAGGATTATTATCGAGACCTCCTCATATATTAATAATCGAGGTCCAAGAAACATGCAATGGGCCATAATCCACATATGAGAAAGATCTTTACAACCAAAGTGCCTAATCTCCTATGGCCAAGAAACAGTAGGCATATGTTAAACTACTATTACCAACCGCGCTCTTCGAATCCTCCACCGCCATTGACTTTGGCGCCCAACCATTCGGGCTTCAACAAGGAGTTGGAGTTCCTAACATCACGGTGATCGATCTCATTCAAAGCAGTGACATCCTCAAGATCTTTTAAGATAGCTACAATCATAGAGGAGCACCAATGTTCCTTCCGTTTATTCCGGACATCTTGTACTAAATCAGATCCGTAAATTTCATTAAAGTTACAAACTCGCAGCTCAATATTCCTTGAGCTACTG
This sequence comes from Lantana camara, assembly GCA_037501455.1. Lineage (NCBI taxonomy): Eukaryota > Viridiplantae > Streptophyta > Magnoliopsida > Lamiales > Verbenaceae > Lantana > Lantana camara. Next base: position 89,816,570 of record CM074857.1, on the reverse strand, counting down.
AAGTAGTTCCTTCGTCTCTCAATTTTCTTCTTGTCATTAACCTGCTTCCAACCGCTAACCTTTCACCGGCTCAAAATTGTAAAGGTGGTAGGACCCTTAATAATCTTTATCGAAATACAAATGTTAAAGTTCAATAAGTGCCTAATGTGTTGAAGAAGTAAATAGACAATGGGTTGCCGGGTTTGATGCGTTTGTCGATGAGATCGTGGACTGCACTTTCCCCGTAAATCAAAAAAATAAGAAGAAAAGAAACCGATCAATGTTTGAGAAGAAAGCAGGCACCCAAGTACATTTGCAGAACTCAACAGAATTGACCCTGGTGCGGTCTCCGCCAAAGATTAAATCGGTTATTGGAGCAGTTATTGGAGATAGCTTAGAGCAACCACAATTTTCGACAGATTCAGTAGAAAATACGATGGTTCAGGCTGGCTCAAAGATGAGCTCTACTTGTGCAATTAAGCGTGTTTATCCGGAAGAGAAAACGAAGGAAGATGCGCTTGAAGAAATTATTAGAGACTTGGAGAGGCAGGAGGTCATGGAAGATGACTTAATGAGAATCAATCAGATGACACTTTATAAACGCTCAAACTCGGTTAATAAAATCATGGAGGATGCATCGTTCTTGCAAAACGTTAGTGAAAGACATAGAGTTTTGAATAGATCTTTATTGGATGAAGTTCATTTCGATTGATCATTAACTTACAAAGATGAAGATAGTGAGGATTTTGATGAAGTTAACTTTGATGATGGTAATTTTGGTCTAGATGCTTCATTGTTTGGAAAGTAGTACTTCTTTTTTTATTTTCTAGGCCTTGTTTTTCTTCTTTTTTTTTTTTTTTTTTAGGTGAGTTCCTCTGTAAAATCCCTTTTATTTTCTATTTAAAAAGGGATTAAAAAAAAAAGTGCCTAATGTGAAGCACTAAAATGATACCATTACCTGTATTCTCCATGTCGATTTTCCTCGTCCAGTTCTGGGCGCTAGCTTCACCCAAGCAAACCATTCTTATCAACCAAATTATTAGCATAGTAAGCACGCTGATTATGATAAGATGTAAGTAAATTAAGTAGGTTATGGTGATTTAACCTGACCAAGGCCCCTTTCCTATACAAATAATCCAAGATATACATCAAACTTAAATTCGAATATATGGAAGTTGCCATTTATCCACTCTTACCATCCCCTTCAAGTCATTAGGCAGCGTTTGATTAGTGTAGCTGTGTTTATCCAGAGTTTCCATGCCGTGATTTGCCAACCAATCCGCCACACCATTTCCCTCCCGGAATATGTGTGTGATACAAACTTCTATTGTGGAGGAGAAGTTGTTATCTATTAGGGTTGCCATGATGTTGGGAGGAATTTTATGTACATTGATTTCTGTGTAAAATGTACACAATGTACAAGGATTATATAATATATAAGATACAACTAACTAGGGAAAGTCAAATATCGGATAAATAAGAATCCCTAAATTGTAGAACTTTCCTAACTAACACTCCCCCTCAAGTTGAGTGTCGGATCCCCGATGTTCAACTTGCTTAACACTTCACTGAAGATCCTTCCATTCATGGCTTTCATAAGGATATCTTCCAACTGATCCTCGGATCGCACAAAAGGAATATCAATAACCCGTTCCTCTAGTTTTTCCTTAATAAAATATCTGTCTACTTCCACATGCTTTGTACGATCGTGTTGTACCGGATTTTCTGAAATGCTGATAGCTGCTCGATTATCACACCTCAACTCGCATGCTCCAACAGCAGGAAAACCAATCTCTGCAAGTAACTTCCTCAACCATAGCCCCTCAGTCACCCCTCGCGCAATCCCACGAAATTCTACTTCTACACTCGAGAGTGCCATAGCTTTCTGCTTCTACACCTCCAAGTCACCAAGTTCCCCCCGACTAATGTAAAGTACCAGAGGTTGACCGTCTGTTCATCGGACTCCAAGCCTAATCTGCATCGGTATACGCTTCAATGTTAAGATATCCATGTTTCTAAAACAGTATACCTCTACCTGGATGCCTTTTCACGTACCGACACATACTAATGCAGCATCCATATGATCTTTCTGAGGCTGATGCATAAATTAACTCAAGACTCCTCCCGCATAGGCTACGTCTAGCCGAGTATAGGAAAGATAGATCAGTTTCCCGACCAACCGTTGGTACTGGCCTTTATCAGCTTCTTCCGCCCCATCTGCTATATGTAATCCATGATTAACCACCATCGGAGTGTCAGCTGGTTTACACTCAAGAAGCCCAATCTCGGCTAGAAGATCGAGGACAAACTTCCGCTGTGAGTTGAAGATGCCTTGTTTGGACCGTAACACTTCTATTCCTAGGAAATACTTCAGCTCCCCTAAGTCCTTCATCTCGAACTCTCGAAACAAATTCTTTCTTAACTGGGAAATATCCTCTGTGTCGTCCCCTGTGATAATCATGTCGTCTATATAGATGATGAGACATGTCACCAATCCATTTCTCTTTTTCAGGAAGAGTGTGTGGTCGGAATTGCTCTGACTGCAACAAATTTTTCCATAGCAGCTGTGAACCTCCCAAACTAGGATCTGGGTGACTATTTTAACCCCTACAGAGCTTTCCGTAGCCTACATACTTCTCTGTCCCCAAAACCACTGGTAAACCCTGGTGGGGGGTTCCATATACACCTCTTTTCTAAGATCCCCATGTAGAAATACATTCTTGAGATCAAACGGTGCAATCTCCAGTCTCAGTTAACTGTTATATAGAACAGTACCCTAATCGTATCAATCTTAGATACCGGGGAGAAGGACTCAGAGTAATCTATGTCGTATGTCTGCGTATAGCCTTTCGCCACTAACCTAGCTTTGTATCTTTCAATGCTCCCATCAGCTCGGTGCTTCATTGTGAAGACCCATCGACACCCTACAACCTTCTTTCCTTTGTGAAGTGTGCATTTTTCCCAAGTACCATTTTTCTCCAGTACTTTCATTGCTATTTCCATGGAACGAACCCACTTATCATATGTGAGAGCCTCTTCTACTCTACTCGGGAGTAGAATAGATGGAAGTAGCATATGCAAGGGCTCGTTGGGACAAGTTTCCTCTAGCTATGTCAGCTATCAGTTATATGGGTGTTCTCCCCACATACTCTGGCTCATATCTCTTAGGTGGCGCCCCCCGATTGGCCTTTGGGGGCAAAATAGATCTGATCTCCTGTATAACTTCTTCCTGTATCTCCCCTTGTAACGGTACCTCAGCTCCTCCAAAATCCCCTTCTTGTCATGCATTGTTAAATTCACACTGATTCGAAGGGATATTACTAATGGAAACACAACTACGCACCTCGGTATCATTAGTTTGATCAGTTTGAGTGATTGGAGTATGAGATTGTGTGGGATGTTGTACTGTGGGACGGGCCAGCTCTATGGTTCCACCTACTTGCTCTGTTAGGACCGTGTCTTACCAAGAGTGGGATATCCAATCTAGCGGGTCCTGTCGTGTCTCCCCCTGACCATTAGATTGGGAGAAAAAATACTCTGTCTCAAGGAAATCACAATCCATGGCCGTATAAAGACGTCGGGTGCCCAGGTGGTAACACCTATACCCCTTATGATTAACCCCATACCCGACAAACATACGCTTAAGAGAGCAAGGGTCAAGTTTGGTACGTTCTGACTTCGGAATATGAATAAAAACTGAACACCCGAAAACTTTAAGTGGAAGCACTAAGGAAAAAGGGGATGCTAACTTGATTACTTAAAAACTGCAAGGGGGTTTTTAGCTGTAATGCCTTAGTGGGTAATCGATTCACAAGGTAAACTGAAGTGGCCACTGTTTCGGGCCAAAGAGAATTAGGGTAATGAGACTCGATCATAAGGGCCCTAGACATCTCAAGGAGTTGCTATTTTTCCGTTCGACTACCCCGTATTGCTGAGGGGTATGAGGACACGACGTTTGATGAATTATCCCATGTTCCCGAAAGAATTATCTCAAAAAAGAATTAACATACTCCCCCCTGTTATTGTTGGGTGGTGGGCCCCGAAATAGTAGCGGTCCGAGACCACATTTTAAAATTTTATTAATAATACAAGTATTAAAATATTTCTAAAACATTTTAATACAATAGCGGAAGACTAGCCGTATCTACTCAAGTATATACATGTAATTGATAATAAATTTTAAATCACTTAAACAGATAAATATCTAACATGAAATTAACACTCAAGAGCATATAATTTATCATGTTTAAAATAATATAACTGAAAAATATTACCGTACTGCAAACATGGCTATCTAACGGCATTTTTCCAGTTCCCGAATTCACCTCTCGAGAACCCGATACCCGATCTCCTAGTGAAACGGGCAGAGCTTCCCTGCAATAACCCCAGAGAAACCCTCGGAGTGTGGGCTCCGAAAGTATTTCTCTAAATACTTAGAGAAAATAAAACTTTAAACTAGAAAACCCTTTTCAGGGTTTAATCTCCCGAAATTAGGTGTTTTATATAAACACCTAATTAAAATTAATTCCAAAATAAATCAAAATTAACTAGGAGAAAAGGGATATGGTTTCAAAGCCGAGAACTCAGCCAAAACCTCTCCCAAACTTGTATGGAAAAAATGAAGTGCCAAGGCCCCTATTTATAGGGGAAAAACCAAGGGTAAAATAGTAATTTCACATCTCACTTGCGTGTGCAACTTGGACACAAAAACCAAGGTGACTACGTTGAAGATCTCATCACCACGAGTCCAACACCGTTGGCCGCTCCCCGATCCGACGCCGCACGCGCCCTCACGCGCGGCCTGAAGACGGCGCCTGTGTGACACATGCGGCTAGGGTTTTAGGGGATTGAACCGGTCTGACCGGACCCGGTTCGACACGTGGCCAGTCCTGGTGATGCCACGTGTCCGGTCCGGTCCGGTCCGACCCTATTCCTTGACCCGACCCGTTGACCCGAATCCTAAACCGTTGATCGACCTGGCCAACATGCAATCTGGGCCGCCCGTTTATTCTGACGCGGCGTGATCTCGGCCGCACACGTGGCGCGCCACGCGGCCGCTGTGTCAGTGCCAACTGGGCCCTAACCTGCTGACGTGGCTGCCACGTCATTTAAAAAAATTTTAAAATTTTATTTTCTCCAAAATAAAATTTTGGGCATTTTCAACTCTTTTGAACTTTGATTTATTTTCTTAAAATAAATCCCTTGGCTTATTTTCAAGCACTTTGAAAAATCATTTCTCTTTCTCCTTTTAATATTTTCTCTTCGGGTTTTCAATTTGGGGCTTGTAGGGGGACCTACAGTACTAATTAATTTTAACTCCAAACGGATTAATATATTATCATCTCATGATAGTAATTAATTACCGTTTAACAATATTTAATTCCACTAAATAAATATTGTTGCACTCTAAAATTAATTGAATTATTCACGAATTTCTAGATCTAGAATAATTTCTCATTTCACTCCTCCGTGTAGATATCCATGAAAAAATAAATTGCAACTACTATAATTTATTTTTCATCTCTAATCTGAAATTTATTGATTTGCCTTAAGTTCAAATTCTCTGTATGTGAAACACATTCATCATACAACTTCGGTGACGTATCACGCGAAGTGCTTTGGCCAAAGTCTTAATTCGAACTTTTGCAAATCTATTTCAGGGATATCTTTTACCTTCCAGAAAGGTCACAGATTCCTCGATCAATATGACTCTTTAGCTCATTTCATGTTGTCACCGATCATACAAAGTATTTTGGCCACCGTTGCTGAGACCTCACCTGGAGTATATTATAGTGACTAACACTACATGCCTAAAGTCGAAATATTGTTAGGAGTATAATGCTTCCTGAGATTTTATTCATTTTAGATAGCAATATAAAATGAATAATCTCAGTGGTCCAGTTCGATGTTTCCAATCCTATTGAAAATCATCAACGTGTTATAACCGGAATCACCATTCCTTATGACGAAAGACTAATCGTCTTATAATAACCACGTTATAGTCTTGATAAGAACATATTCTTATCTTACCAACTAGAACTTTAATAACACGTGATTTCGGTATTCAAAGTATTTTCCTATGAAACACATTTCATATAAGAATACCACCACACATCATTAATTATTAATATGTGAAATACTCACAACTTGCTGTAAATTCAGTTTAATTAATTCAACAAATTGAATTTTCAGGGTACTATTCCCCAACAGTTATCAGACCTAAGAACCTGAATTTGTGACTTATATTGAGTTTGAATCATATTAAAAAACTCCACAAATTTCAAGGACCCATCAGATTTATTTTTGAGAAAGTAAATCCACATCATTCGAGAACAATCATCAACAAATAACATGAAATACTTGAAACCATGATCACCACTAGTTGGGCAGGCCCCTGTAACATCCCGCTCGTCCGATGTATAAGGTACGCCACGTTTCAACCTTTTTATGTGTTTAATTATGTGATTTTATGTTTTACGTGACCCTATTTTGAACTCTTTTAGAGTTTAGGGGTCTTTTTGTAATTTTCTATTTTTTGGGGTTTTTCGGTCACTTCTCGTTCGATCGAGTTTTTTACCTTTTCGACCTCTTTAACGCGTTTGGGGCATCGAGACGAGTCCGTGGACTCTAAGTTTGCCCAATTCTGACGTTGTTAAACCCTCCTTTCGACCGTTTTCGCGTACGAGGACCCGAGATATAACACCCGAATCCTTGTTTTGCTTGCCAAAGCAGTTCAGCTCTCTCTCTCTCTCTCCTCTCTACCGCGTCTCTCTCCTCCTTCTCACATACTCAAGGTGTAGAAACATGTACATCCCGTAACTTGCTCGTTTCTCGACGGAATTTGACATATGAATAATGGAAATTGATCAACTCGACGAGCCCATCACATTGTTACAAGAATCGGAGCCTGAAACCCAGTGGTGGAGGTGCTACGGATTTCGCCGGCCTCCGGCGTCAGAATCGATCTGTTCTTGGGCAGTTTTGGAGCGGGAGGTTTCGGCAATCAGATTGGTGAAGACGGCGCGATCAATGGTGCACTGTAGCACTTTGCTCCGCCGTGTTCCGATGACCTTTCCCGGCGAGCAGGGCCGCTTTCCTACGTTTTTCGGCCCCCTGATTCCATTTCCGGCGTTACTTTGGGCCAACGACGGCCGGAGGTGGCTGAACAGGCGACGAGGCAGCGGCGTAAATTTGGTGGCGGTTGGGGGCCTTTTTCCCGTGGGTTTCGGTGGTGGGCCCTATACAAAAAATGATCAGTGGGTGGAGGACGACCTTTTCACGTTGGCCCCGACTGGAGAACCGGCGGACCGGTGGTGGACCGGCTATGAACCGGCCGCCCATTTTTTCGGTGACTTTTTTGGAGTTTGGCTAGGGGCTTTCGAAGGCCTCGTTACGGGCTTTCCAATGGTATGTTCGGATTTTCTTTTCATTTTACGGTTTGCGTTTAATTTCAATTTTTATTATAGGGATTTAGTTCGGTTTTTCGCCAACGAAATCCGGTGTGTTTGGTATTTTCTGAAATTGTTTGAGGGATTTTGTCGGGCAGGCCGAGGCACACGTTTCTATGCTTCCGGGGATTTTTCCGACCACTGGAGGTGGTGGTCCGGCAGGTTCGGCGGCAGCGTTCCGACGCCCTTCGAACGGCGAGTTCCTTTCGTCGTGGTGAGTTCAATGCCACTTTTCGTTCGTCAATCGGGTGTCCGGTTGATTTGTTTTGAATTTCTGAAGTTTTTATGAATTAATTGTTAATTGATCTAATTTGTAATTCGTTCATGTATGCTTAGTAAATTGAGGAATATGTGTTGTATGGAATCTGAAAATATGTAATGAATTATGGAATAAATGAATTTATGATTTGTTGTTGATATTAGCCTCGTTTCATGCCTATAGTTTGAATATAATTATTGTACAAGGAGTGTTTATGTAATTTTAGGATAATATATATTTGTATAACTTGAATTAATTGAACCTTATTATTTGAAAATGATTATGCTAATTTTGATTAAGTAAAAGACAAATTTTATGTCTTGGATGCTTAAATTTGAAATTTTTGTTATTAAAGTTAAATTGCATAAATTGAATATGAAACTGTTATGTAATAAATGGATTGAATTAAGCTTATGATTAAACTAGAAATTTGATCAGGTGAGAAATAATTTATCCGAACAATATAAAGTGATTATGCGATGAATGGATTGGATTGGATTAATATGAAATAATGTAATTTGTATTTCGTTTCGATTTCTTTTATTTGCATTAATTGTGCATATGAATGCCTCTCGATGTGTTTTATGAGTATGATAGGTCATGTGATTACGTGAATTTAATTTATATGTATGTTTGGAAGTGTTTAGTATTAATATGCTTAATTTGATCACGACACCACACTAGAAACACAACATGGACACTTATGCATACCAATATTCATCTTGTGCATCGTCGTACGTCTTTGGGGTTTATTCTTGAGTTTGAGTCCTCTGTTCGTGTTCAGTTTGGTTCAGGTACACCCGGGGTGGTGATAACTGAGTCGTGCAGGTTCCGGTGAACCGTTTGCTTTGTCTTTAGCTTTGTCTGGTACCATGTGAGGTTAGGATATAGTTATACCCTATTGCAATGCGTTCGTCTTCGAATGTGTGCGATTTATAAGCCTTATGTATACGTAGATATGTGTAAAATATGTACTTTGATGGTTTTGTCATAAGTTTGAAAGTACAAAACGCTATGTATGAGCTTATGTATGCTTAGTTTTGGTTTGTTATGTTCTGCTGTGTTGTGTTTGGCATCTGGGACGACCCATTTTAGGTAGACGGATGTTAGTATGTGTGATATGTACGTATGATACGATAAGTACGATATGCATGAAATATGTCTGTCTGTTTGTCTGTACGGCTGTCTGTTTGTAGCGGGTTATAAACTTTGAACTTCTGAACAATTTGAACTGGGGTCCCGACGTCCGTGTGCTAAGGATGTACCGGAACCCACCTGAGCTTAGGTTTGGGGATGGAGTCCGAGGGTTTGAGAAGCATTGAGCACTCCCCTCATCTGCTTTTGGATGGCTAGGGCGCAACCCTTCCATCACACCTGCCTGGTGTTTTGTTTTATTTATTCCGTTATTTGAACTCGTACCCGCCGAGTGTTCTGTCTGTCCGTTTGTCATAAGTTCGTGAAACGGGGATAGATTTCTAAATTAAGATAAAAAAATTTGGTATACTTTTAACCTAATAAAATATGCATCGATATGTGTGCCAAGTCTGCATGAATTTGAACTTATGCTTTGATCAGTGTGTAAGTTAAGTTTATTTGTTCCGTTTTGACAAGTCACCCTATAGATATATTATCACGAGGAAATATTTTGGCGTGCAAAAACTAATCCCGACTTCACGAACATTTAACTTTGAATGTGTTGTGATCTATATATATGTAGGTGTGTGTGGGTAGCCCCTCACTCAATCTTTGGACTGACCCCTCCCCCTTTTATGTTTTTAGTTGCAGGTTCAGGTCGTTGGAGTTCGTGCTAGGCGGCGGTGTGTCGTGTCTGTTGAGTTTGTGTTTGTTTGTTTAAGTATGTTAAGTTTTGGCTCTGAGTTATGATTTGTAAATTCGGTATAAGATATATTCTGTACAGGTTGCATGTATGATTTGAATATATGGAATTCGGGACAGATTAGGACAGGTGCTCGGATTAAATGAACCCGTTTTGATTATATGATTATTCGAGACAGGTTTCTAGGGCCAGTTGAACCCGTTTTGTTGTGTAATTATTCAGGACAGGATAAGACAGGTTTGTTGAATTAGTTGAACCTGTATATTTGATTCTGATGTATATACTGCGTTGTATACTTGGTGTGTAAAAGTTTTTAAAAGTTAGCATTTCGCATTGCCTCCGCTGTCACGTTTTGCATTCTTTCATTCATACAGGGTTAGGTACCGCCTAGCTTAGGCCTGGAGTTTTTGTTTTGTCTCCCGTTCCCTGTGACTTGGCACGTATGCGGACTTCCCATTTCGTACATGGGTCGGGTCATAGTGATGGGGTGTGGTGCCCCACCGCTTGGGGTGCTACAGCCCACATACATCAGAATGAATTAAAGAAAACACATCCTTAGCTCTAGAATTCGACGAGGAAAAAAGTTGTCTGTGACTTTTAGAAAGTGTACAAGTTTCACATGTCAACTAACTATTCTGAGAAAAAACTTTACGAAATAAAGATTGAAGATACCCTAAGGACGGGTGACCTAACCGTCGGTGTCATACCACTGTTGTCGATTCACTGTCCCGTGAGCAAACACTGCAGTTCCTTGTTGAGCCACCTCATCTACATAATACCACTCTCCCAGACTGAAAATCCTGTAGCAAATAAAATGTAGGAAACATCAGCACTACACAATTCAACTCCTTCATAACATGACCGACAAAGAGTAACTTGCATGATAAATTAAGCACATAAAGACAGTTTTTAAACTGTAATGAGGGAGACAGGTTGACTGTTCCCGCGTCGAGAACAAGTGACAACCCTCCATTTGCATTTTGGATTGAAATCTTTTTGGGAACAATGCACCCGACTAAGTCTAACTGGTCACATCGTATCTGTTGCCCTACAGTCAAAAATCCACTGTGCATTTTTATTGCTTCTGTGAGTGTTCGTTTGGAGAGCCACACTCCGCTTCTTACTTGACTCATGCTGTTTAGGACCATATTTATCAGAACTAGAAACATGGGGATTACTTTTACAAGGGGACTTAAATTCAGGGGTTAAATTATAATTATCATGAAACAGAGGCAGAAAATAATTAAATAATAAGGGTGGGGGGTAGGATGGGTATTTTACCTATCCATCCCCTATCCCTAGAAAAGTCACTCCCACATTATCTCCTTCATTCGCCACCCCATTCTGATCTGCACTCTCTCTCCCTTGAACCGTATGGGCTGCCGCCGATCTCTCTCCACCATTTGCGGCAGTTCCACTGCCGGTTGCAGTGCCGTTGCGGTGGCGACTCCGGGACCCTTCTGGTCATCCGATTAATTCAAAGCATTCATCTTTGCTATGTCCATTTCGACAGCAGTAGCCGCAATTCACCATGCCTTTTTTGGTGTTGTTTTCCGTGTTGCTTCCGACACCGTTTTCGGCGCTGCTACTTCGGTGAGGGACCACCGGATTCTGCCTAGGTGACCCCGCCCACCGATGATAAGATTCGGTTACCCCTAAGCATTTCCCATTGCGTTCCTTCTCACCGGATGGTGGCATAAGCTTGCCCGACGGTTAGGAGAGGGCTCTCTTTTAGTAAATCTCTCCGATTGGCATAGTATTTATCGTCTATCCTGGCGAAAAATTAGAATAGTTGGGTTTCGGACCTAAGGCGGTTGAAGGTATTTACATCTTCTTCGTGGACCATCGGATTTGGTTGCCGGATTTCTATTTCCCTTCAAATTCGCTAGAGATCACTATAATATTTCTCGATACTATCCCCTCCTTATTTGAGATTATTCACTCGGACAGTGAGGTCAAAAATCTGGAGCCCGTCCCCACCGTAGCTGTATGTGGTTTTTAGGGCATTCCATAGGGTCTTTGATGGGTATTCGGCATAAGCCGGGATTAACTCCGATTCCATGCTTTCTAGAAGCCATGAGCACATAATTAGATCCGTCTGTTCCCACTTTGCACATACCGGGTTGTCTAGTGTACGCGGTGTTGGAGTTTCGGTGAGATGGTTAAGCTTTCCCCTTCCCCCGATTGCTATCTTGATCAATCGAGCCACAGGGAGTAATTAGATTAGTTTAATGATGCTAACTGAGATGTTATAAGGTATTTGAGACTGATTGCTTTCTGTTTGGGGTTGTCAGGGTTTGGAGGATGCTAGCTAGTTGCGTGGCCAAGGAGTCGGTTGGCTGTTGCGACTCCTTGCCGGTGGTACTGCTGCTTTCTTCGGGCATGGTCGGAGAGGTTGAGGTACGTGATGAGCACGGTTCAGATCCTTTTAGTAGATCGTCGCCCGCTCTGATACCATGTTATCTATTAGGGTTGCCATGATGTTGGGAGGAATTTTTTGAATATTGATTTCTGTGTAAACTGTATACAAAGTACAAGGATTATATAATATACAAGATACAACTAACTAGGGAAAGTTAAATATCGGATAAACAAGAATCCCTAAATTGTAGAGCTTCCCTAACAGACAGAAGGATGCAAATCGCTTCAGGCTTTAGCACTCATTGCAAACCCACACTCTCTTGCTTTGCCTCTATTTAGAATACTTATCACTCCTTGCACGTCCAACTCAATCCAAATTTACGACAACCTAAGCATGCTGCCAACTCCACCCTTCTGATTACCATGAGCGTGTTTGTAGCAAAACCAATGCCCTCGCTGTAAGCCAAAATGATATTCCCTTCTTGTTCACGTCTTACAAATATCAAAGGATAGATGAACTTTTCAACAAATATCATTTCTCCGTAATTTTTGGTGCTAATAAAATAGGAGATGAACCAGGAAATATAGAAGAAGATACGGTCTTTATGTGCACATAAATCTGAGTGTTTTAGTTACTAGCGAGTATATAGAGATATCTAGGGATTTTCAGCCAATAAAGTATCTCACCAAAAGAAACAAAAACGGCTGCCATGAGTGGTAATTCAGAAGGAAAATAGATCACATTCCAGATGACATCAATATCCCAATACTTGCAAGACTACCCATAGAGAGTTTGTCGAGGTTCTCGTGCATCTCCAAGACATGGAAGGCTTTGTTTAGAACCCACAAATTCATATCAGAGCATCATCAGATGTATAATGGTAATCAAAACAATAGCAATTCTTTTTCGTATCTTGTTTACGTGAGACTTCTGGAACAGGAAAACGATAATGCGCAAACAATCTGCACCGCGTTGGATGAGAGGGACAGCCTGAAGAGATCCAGTTTCTCCTCCCAATCAATTGCAAGTATGTAGTTGCCGGGTATTGTGACGCTTAATCTTGATCAGGTTAGGAAAAACCAACATGCAAGGTAATTATTACTAAAAACGATACAAAGTTGAACTTTAGGGACCATTTTAAATGACACTTTCACAAGATTGAGGACTAAAATGATACAAAGTTGAACTTTATGGATCATTTTAAAGCTATAAATACTAAAATGATCGAAATACCATTGAGTAAGGTAAAAAATTCATTAGAATTTGGTTAGGACTTAAGTGAGACGAATTATTAACTTTTAGGGACTCAAGTATTACTTTTATTAGAACATCGATGACTAAAGTGACACAAAACTGAAACTTTGGGGACCAAATATGATATTTACTCTATAAATTAGAATCACATAATTTAAAAAACTAGATTTTTGTATCATTTAACTATAATTATTATTATTGAAGTGATAATTATGAAAATAGAATCTATAGTTTATATAGATCTTCTTAAAAAATTAAAGGGCAAATTACACCCAGGTCCCCTGAGGTTTGGGGTAATTACAATTTACACCCTGTACTTCTGGAAATTACAAATTAGTCCCTAACTCTAACGGACCGTTTGAGGTCCCTGGGTTCGGTTAGGGTTACGTCAAATTTCAGTTTGATCTTCCGAAAATGTCCTCAGGGACTATATTGTTGAATAACTTTTGTTAAGGGGTCGTTTTGTTAGCATACGAAAAATTCAGGGACTGTTTTGTAAAATTAAATATGAACTGCAATAATTTAATAAATACTAATATTCCTAATATTTTCAATAATAATTAAATACAATTTATTTATTTTTTAAACAAAATTATTATTAATCTAATAAATATTAATATTGCTAATTATTATTATATAAGTATTTTCCAGTTAATCATTAAATATTTAAAGAGACATTAAATATTAAAGACATTTAAAAAAATAAAAATAAAACAAAAATATATACATATAATAAAATCAAAATATACTTTTTTATTTATTCAATTTTTTCTTCCCCACTTCTATTAAGTAAATTAGAAAAATAAAAAGGAAAATAGAATATTTCAATTAAAAATATTATAATTATTTATAAATTATAATTTTAAATTATATATTAATATTTTAAAAAATCTTAAATTAATAAATTGATGTAACATTATTAATTATTTTAAATTAATTGATTAATTAAATAAATAAAAGGTCACAACTAAAGTTATTTAAATTAAATATGGAAAACAAAATCAAGAAATTGGTAAAAGAAGGTGGTGATGCAAAATAGTATGAATCTGAGTTTTAGATTTGGGCGATGGAGGTGCGATTTGTCGTGAGCAGTGGTGGTGGGGTGAACAAGGTGGCGATGGAGCGATGTGATCTTTCCCCTCCCTTCCTTCTCTTCTCCCGAACTTCCTTTGTGTTCTCTCAAATGTGTACAAATCAAATGTGGTATTTTTAAATCAGATCCGTCACATAAAAGACCAAATCTGATTTTTATGTATGTGTGTGTCCATGGTGTTGAAATTTTGATGGTGGTGAAATTGATGGTTTACGATAGTGAAATACGGTTGGACTGATATTAGTGGTGGACGACGGTGGTGAAATACGGTTGGACTAGTGTTGGTGGTGGTGGTGGTGTGCAGTTTGTGGTCGTGCAAGTGGCGGCAATAATAGATCGAAGAAGAAACAAAAGAGAAAATAAATAAATAAACAAAATATGTTTATGTTTTAAATTGTATATGTTATTGATAGGGCTAAACATGCTCGACCCTCGTTTGGACACGTGGAAGCTGGGGCCCCACATATGCCACCCTCGGAACAAGCCTCGCCCTCGTTCCCAAGGGTGTTCCAACCCCTCATAGAGTTAATTCCCGAGCGTGAGGTACTGCGACCCCCAATGCCCTCGTGCACTCACCCTCAGAGGTACTTACTAACATGGGCAAACAAATGAATGGGCTCCCCTCTTGGGTTCCATGGCATTAGCCCAAATGCCCCTTGGGCCCACAAGCCTCCATAGCCTATATTAAACCCAAGCGTGCTCCCAGCCCTCTGTATCAACCCCCAAAACGGCTCTCTAACACAAGGTACACGCCGGCGCACCTGCCACTGTTGCCCGCCACCAACTTTTCACCAGCTTTTGCAGGAGATTCCTCTTAGGTTTCTCTTCATCACGCCACGTGTTAGGGCAACATTAGGCCAGGACCACACTGTGACAATTACCAAAGAGTCCCTGAATCTCAACTATAAATAATGGAGGTCATCCCCTTCACTGTAAGCAAGCTTCCATACCTTAGTTCTGCAACTCTTTCTTCTTCAAGTTCATGGTCTGACTTGAGCGTCGGAGAGCCAAACTGGGCATCACCCCCAGTTCCCCCATCTTGGTCTTCTGACCGTTGTTTTTTTGGTGTTTGTCCTAGCAGGTGGAACCCTCATATTTTCCAGCGAATTCCACCTGAGTTCCATCCCCTGTTTCCCCCACACTAAATAATTCATAAAATGATCAGATTCTAGACACCTCAGATTCAGACCCATCAGTTATATTTAATGATTTAATATAATTCATAAGGGCATTTTAATGAATAATAGAAAATTATAGACATAAAATATCAATATTAAAACAACTTTTAACATTAAATATTCATATACTGGTTAACAATATTACGTTCATTAAATTAATAGTTATTTTGTTTAAAATAATTAATAAATAAATCATATTTAATTATTATTGAAAAAATTTATAATTATTATCAATATTATTGATGGGGTCAAAATGTGCTCGTCCCACGTTTGGACACGTGGCACTTCAAAGATGACGACACCTGTCCTGTGATTACGATAGTCATACACGAGCGTTGAAACCCTTGTAGCGCCAGTATCCTCCAAGAACACGTGACATCTCTGTCACATTCGCACGTGAGCATTGTTACCGTTCTCTCACGAGCGCCATTTACGCTACATGGCTAACGTTCCAATCAATCAAGGGAGCCCTCTTCGAGCGCTAAATTCCCTCAGAGAGGCTTCCACTTCAACTCCTTACACAAGCCTTGGCCCTCATCCCCTAGCGGATTTCTTGGCCTCCATGGCTTTTGGTTGACACGAGCGCGCTCTTAAGCCCTCGTTACCAACCCCCAAAACGGCTCTCTGACACATCGTACATGCCCGCGCACCTACCACTGTTGCCCGCACCACCTTTCCCCAGCTTTTGCAGAGAAGATTCCTCCTAGGTTTCTCTCGCAATGCCACTTGTTAGGGCAACATTCGGCCAGGACCACACGGAGCAAATGACCAAAGGGTCCCTGACCCTCAACTATAAATACACAAGTTCATCTTCTCCACTGTAAGCACCTTCCATTACAACAACTTCATACTTAGCATACTTTCTCTTTCAGATCTTCATCTGACTTGAGCGTCGGAGAGCCAAACTGGGTATCACCCCCAGTTCCCCCAGCTTGGCCTTCTGACTTTTTTCGTGTATTTGTCCTAGTAGGTGGAACCCCCATCTTTTCCGGCGATCTTCCAGTGGTTTCCTCACTTAAACAAATTCTAAAGTGTTTGGACTCTGTACCCATATTCAGGCCCATCATTTTTAGCGCCGTCTGTGGGAAACCAGTTCTCAACTCATTTCCTCTTTTCTGCTAGTTGAAGAGCAAACACCCAGAATCTTCTCAACCATTGTAGCTACAAGATCAGGAGTTGTGGAAGGAGGTTCTCAGGATGCCAACCTTGTTGTTTCCTCCACCGCGGCTGGCGGCGCACCGCCTCCCTCCGTCGCCGCTAGTGGGGCACCACCCGTCGGAGGTATGACTCTCCTAGCGGAATCTTCAGTTCCACCGCTTGCGCCGCCGGCGCCACCAGTCTCCAGCCCCGCTAGAGGTGTTTCTCTCCCCACTCTTCCACAGCCTCCCCAGACTCAATGGGTTCATACCCATGCGAATCCAGGAGGTCAGAACTACATGATGCCACCGCCTAGATATACGGTCACTCCCACCGTCATGCTGCCACAGATCCAGCCCTACCATGCCGGCCAGATCCAGCTCCCGGTGGTGATTCCTAGGGAAATTGAACGAGTGGAGTTACCTCCTCTAACTCCTCAGCAACTAAGGGCTCTTTACGCCCAATGTGAGGTTCAGGCGGCCCAGGGGGCATGAGAAAGATTCCATTCCATGTACTTCCCCTCTGGACAGGCCACTCAAGCTGCCACTCCTTTGGGCGGACTGCAGACTTACCCACTTAGGGAGGCTCAGGCCGTCCTAAGGGCACAACCGCCACCACCGCCAGCCAAAGAGACGCCCCACCAAGGCGACAACGAGCGTCCCCCTGTGGACAGGATCAGGGAGCCCACGGAAAGAGTCAACGAAAATGAAGGGGACTCTCATACCTCCAAAAGGGCTTCCCGAGCCACCAAGCAAGGGGACAAAGAAGGAGATGTGAATCCTAATATCCTCGCGGCTGTGCAAGACCAGCTGCAGGGTTTAAAGGACATGGTTGGACAGCTCTGTCGAGCGCGGTCTCAGATCTCCCACAGCAGGTATGAACGAGCCGATGCCAGAGACGCTCGTCACAAGGACCGCCAGCCACAGCTCCCCCACCGCAAGGAGCAGGAGGAGAACTTCTCCTTCTTTGTCCAGTATGTGAGCAAGAAGTTTGCCGATGCCATTGTGGAGAGAAGGCCAGGAACCCTCATGGCCTTAAGGGAAGTTGTTGAGCCGTTCTTCGCGCTCGAAGATATGTATGGGACGAATGGGCCCCTGCATCACAGCCCAACGAGCGCCACCAGGAGCGGGGCCGGGAAGTCATTGTAAAAAAAGAGCATTACTAGGAACGCAAGAGATCGCCCCCGCCCCCTCGACGTTTCGAGCGCATCCCACTCACCCGGCCGAACTCAGAGGTTTATAACCTCTCTGATAAGAAACTCTTCAAGAGACCCATCAAGATGAGGGAAACAGAGGCACTGAGGTGCTCGAACAAATACTGTGCTTTCCACAAGCAGAAGGGGCACGACACGGATGAATGTCGCCAGCTGGAAGTGGAAATTCAAAGACTCATCGTTGGGGGCCACTTGAAAGAATTTGTCAGGGTGTTGGAGCATTATGATGAGCGCTGTAACGAGCGAACCGGGGAGAGAAGAAGGAGCCCGTCGCGTTCTAGAAGCCCACGGAGGCGAGGCCCCACGGAGAGTAGCCATCGGGGCAAAGGAAAGGCTCCTGAGCAAGAAAATACCCCTTTTACGGTCATCAACATGATAGCAAGAGGTTCCTCTGGTGGAGACTCTAACGCTGCCCGGCGACGGTGCATCCGGAGTTATGACCAACGCCCATCAATGCCCAAATCCGTCTACGCCATTCAGGAGGCGAATGATCAACGCTCAAAAGAAAACAATGTAATAGGATTTGACGATAGGGACTTAGGGCACATTGTAACGCCCCATGGTGACAATAAAACCTCTGACTGCCCCATGGTGGTTAGCGTAGATGTCCACAATCACGTTGTAAAGAGGGTGTTAGTGGATAGTGGAAGCTCTGTTAATGTTTTGCCCTACACTACGTTTCAAAAGATGAATGCCAACATCCCGCTCGAACCTCTCAAAACAGCCCTCATTGGCTTTGGAGGTTCGGAGGTCATCCCACGAGGGCAAATTCGCCTGGCTACTTCATTCGGCCGAGCCCCACAACGCAAAACACTCATGGTTACATATGCAGTGGTAGAGATTGATATTCCCTATAACATCATAATCGGGCATCCAGCCCTCATTGATTTCAAAGCTATCATCTCCACCTACCACCAAAAAATCAAATTCCCTACCCCCGAGGGTGTTGGAGAAGTATTGTGCAATGTGCGAGAGGCCTGGGAATGTTACATGTTGTCCCTCAGAAGGCCTAAGGCTGAGAAAACTTTCCAAATCGGGTCCACCAAGAAATCCGTTGACTTTCCTAATCTAGATGAGGATGGTCCCATGCGCAAGAGGGCCAAGTTAAACAAAAAAAAGAACAAGAAGAGAGATCCCAGCGCCAAAGGCTCCCTCGAAAGCGCTCCTCCAGGAATAGTGGAAGAATCCTCCTCAGAGGAAGATGAGCGTGAGGGTGACGAGCCCCTTGAGGATGGGCGCTTGACAGGAAAAAAGAGGGCCTCGAGCTTCCCCGTCCAGAAGTAAGGATTGAGCCCTCAGAAAAATTCCTTACTATTGAGCTAGAACCGGGAAACAAGGATAAGACTACTCAGATTGGGTCCAACCTCTCTGGGCCCTTGCAGATTATGATGATTGACTTCCTCATAGAAAACATTGACGTCTTTGCATGGAAGGCATCTGACCTTACAGGGATTGACCCTAGCGTCATAGTCCACAGGGTCAACGTGGATCCCTCGTTTAAGCCCATAAAGCAAAAGAAGCAGGATGTACATGGATTTCGGAAAAGAGTTATTGAGGAAGAAGTTAACAAGCTTCTGGAGGCTCAGTACATTGAGTCCATCTTGTACCCAAAATGGCTGTGCAACGTGGTGTTGGTGCCCAAGAGCACTAACAAATGGCGCATGTGCAATGATTTTACTGATCTTAACAAGGCTTGCCCTAAGGATCCTTACCCATTGCCCAGAATAGACCAATTGGTGGATTCGACCACTGGCTGTGAACTCATGAGCATGATGGACGCCTTCCAGGGGTACTATCAAATCTTTATGGCGCCAGAGGACCGCCCAAAACTTCATTTGTCGTCCACCTAGGGATATACTGTTTCCTAGTCATGCCTTTTGGGCTCAAGAACGCTGGAGCCACTTACCATCGTCTTGTCAATAAGATGTTTGAGAAAGAAATTGGGGGATCCATGGAGGTTTACGTTGACGATATGATTGTCAAAAGCGAGCGTCAAGGCTCGCATCTGGAAGATCTCAAGTACACTTTTTCCATTTTGCGCCAGTATGGGATGAAATTGAATCCTTCAAAGTGTACTTTTGGAGTACAAGGGGGAAAGTTTTTAGGCTACATGGTCAGTCAGAGAGGAATTGAAGCCAACCCTGAGAAAATCAAGGCTATCTTGGAAATCCCCTCCCCTCGAAACCTCCGAGAAGTGCAAGTGCTAGTGGGAAAAATCATTTCCCTGAACAGGTTCATTTCACGCTCGGCAGACAGAAACCTTTATTTCTTCAAGATTTTGAGAAACACACGAAATTTTGCTTGGACTGAGGAGTGTGAAAGAGCACTGCAGGACATGAAGGCTTACCTTTCGAGCGCTCCACTTCTAACCAAACCTGTTGAAGGTGAAAGGCTATTTATGTACCTCTCCGTTTCGACCGAGGCAACGAGCGCGGTACTGATAGCCGTACGGGAACGTAAGCACTTGCCTGTTTATTATTTGAGCAAAACGTTACAAGGGGCAGAGAAGAAGTATTTGGAAATCAAGAAATTTGCATTTGCCCTCATCAATGTATCAAGGCGATTGAGGCCTTGCTTTCAGGCACACTCAATAACGGTCCTTACTGATCAGCCTTTGAAACAAGTGTTATCTAAACCAGATGTATCGGGAAGACTGATAAAGTGGGCCATTGAGTTGAGTCAGTTCGACTTAAGTTTCGAGCCCAGAACCGCTATTCAAGCGCAGGTTGTAGCAGATTTGCTGGTGGAACGCTTCGGTTTAGAACCCGCTCTAGAGAACGAGGGGTTGTTGGTCCTGTACACGGATGGTTCCTAAACCTCTCAAGGGGGAGGAGCAGGGGTAACCCTTAGAGACCCCAATGGGATTGAGTTAGACTTTGCAATCAGGTTGGATTTTCAAGTCACCAATAACGAGGCAGAGTATGAAGCCCTGATACAAGGATTGAAAATTGCTTTTCAGAATGGAGCTTCCAGAATTACTGCTTATGTTGATTCACAGTTAATTGCGAGCCAGATTGAAGGAACTTATGAAGCTCGAGAAACCACCATAGTGCAGTACTTGAGCAAAGCCAGGGAAATCATTGGGAAGTTCAAAGAATTTCATCTACTCCAAGTCCCACGAGCAGAGAACGAGCGTGCTGACGCTCTATCTAAATTTGCTTCGGCGTTGGAAGGCACTTCTGAGCGTTCGGTCACGTTCCATAGAACAGAAGAGCCTTTGATCAAGGAGAGAATTGCCAGGGAGGTGGTCACTATGATTGATCCGCACGAGCCATGTTGGCTTGATGATATCATCAGATTTCTTAAAGATGGTGTTTGTCCCACTGACAAGGTAAAGGCTCGAAAAATTAGAAACAAGGCCCCTCAGTTTTCTGTAGACTCTGAAGGAAGGCTGTTCAAGAAGTCATTTCAAATACCTCCGATGAGGTGTCTAAGGCCCTCGCAGGCAAAGGAAACGCTCGAACTTATTCACAATGGAAGCTGTGGGAATCATTCAGGAGGGCGTATCCTGGCTACGAAAGTTATGAGAAGTGGGTTTTATTGGCCCACAGTTCTCCAAGACGCCGTTGAGTTTTCCAGAAAGTGCCCTAAGTGCTAGTTCCATTCCAATCTCCCTCAACTGCCAGCCGCTCAAATGATCCCTATAGATGTCTCCTGGCCCTTTAACCAATGGGGAATTGACATCGTGGGCCCCTTTCCCATCGCGGTCGGACATAAGAAGTTTGTCATCTTAGCTGTCGATTATTTTACCAAATGGGCCGAGGCTAAGGCCGTGGCAAAAATCACCTTCAGGGTCGTGAGGGACTTCATTTGGAAAAACATTATCTGCAGGTACGGGATACCAAGGGTGCTCATTTCGGACAACGGATCCCAATTCATAGCAGCAGACACGCGAGAATGGTGTTCAGAGTTACGGATTGAACAGCGCTTTACCTCCGTGGGCCACCCCCAAGCCAATGGACAGGCAGAAGTTACCAACAGGGTCATCCTGCAACATCTGAAAACAATGCTGGAGAGCAAAAAGAGTGAATGGGCAGAAGAATTGCAAGGGGCACTTTGGGCTTATCGCACTACTCCACGAGCGGCCACTGGCGAGATGCCTTTCGCGCTTGTATATGGGTCAAGTAATGATACCAGCCGAGATTGTAAATGAATCCGCTCGTGTAGCCTATTTCGAGCCTCAGCTTAATGAAGATAAC
This sequence comes from Lantana camara, assembly GCA_037501455.1. Classification (NCBI taxonomy): domain Eukaryota; kingdom Viridiplantae; phylum Streptophyta; class Magnoliopsida; order Lamiales; family Verbenaceae; genus Lantana; species Lantana camara. The sequence continues at coordinate 89,794,611 of CM074857.1, read as the reverse complement.
AGGAGCCTAGAGTTGGACCTACTGGAGGAAAGAAGGAACAAGGCCTAGGCTAAAATACACAGATACAAGGCCGCCGTGGCACAACAGTACAACAAGCGCGTGAAAGAAAGGACTTTCCAGTTAGGAGATTTGGTTTTGAAGAAAGTAGAAGTATCCAGACATGTGGGGAAATTGGACCCCAACTGGGAGGGTTCGTTCAAAGTTATACAAGTCAGAGCTAACAACACTTACACCCTGGAGACACTTCAAGGTGAGCGTTTGCCTCGCCCATAGAACGCATGTAACCTCCGACGGTTTTATGTTTAAAAGCTCTTTAGAAACGATGATGTAACCACCTCGTTAATGGGTTCTATGTACTTCAAATCTCAAGTAAGTTGCAATACATTCTTTTCAATATCTCTGTACTTCTGCTTTTTTAATTACATGAATGGATAAGACCCACGTCCCTCGTCTCTACGAGCGTGGTTGGCAGTCCATTCCAAGGCGTACACTGTTATTGCACATGGGTTATGCTTGCCAGCACTCTACTCCACGTGGGGGGACGCTCTCATCAGGATAGATTGGTAACGCTCACGACCAACCTGTTAAATAGGAAGAGAGATACGAGGAAAATCCTAGTAGGCCTTGGCCGTTGGTCACAATGCCTTGCGCTCGAAAACGGGATCGGTGGCAAACTCTAAAAGGTGAACAGGCACAAGAATGTTCGTTTAACGGCAGTGTCGTTCGGAAGAAATTTCACAAGTCTTGAACGAGGGCAATCTCTCAGAAAGACCCTCGTGATCTCTTAAGACTTAGCAAAATTTCCCAAGATTAAGAGAAAAATTCACAAGTCTTGAACGAGGGCAATCTCCCAGTAAGACCCTCATAGTTACTCAAGACTTAGCAAAATTTCTAAGTATAAAAGCAAAAATTTACACAAGTCTTGAATGGGGGCAGCCTCACAATAAGACCCTCATGATTACTCAAGACTTAGTAAAATTTTCCAAGTTTACAAGATTTAACAAAATCTTTCAAGTGTCAAAAGCCTATCTGAGTAATGCAATTTTTACTAAGCGTGTTACACACAATCTTATTACTACAAGATTGGTTTACAACAAGCGCAAGATAGAACTTCACAATCAAGGAAAAGAGAGACAGCATTATGGAAAGAAGGAATTTTATTGATTAAGGCTTTCGCCAAAAGTTACAGAGTAAGGGCTCAAAGGCTTATAACACTATTACAAAAAGGGAGACGCTAAGTTGGAAAAGGGAGAATAGCAATGCAAGATGGTGAGGAAGAACTTCAAGCGGCAGGAGCAATGTCTTCATCCAGAACCACCATAATGTTCTGAGCCACAATGCCATGAACGGGGCCTTCCGGCTCTTGGTGCTAGGCAGTTGGAGGCTCAGGCTCGTTGTTTTCGGATGCTTGAGGATCGTTGGGCTCATTGGCGTTGTTGTCAGGAGCAGGGATATTTTCAACAGCTGGAAGGAGGGCATTCTCTACTGCAGGCGCTTAAGGCTCGTTTACAAGAGGGTCATTATGTGCTGCTTGGGGGGCATCTTCTGGAGGATGGGCCTCCATGTACTCATCCTGGATGAGCTTGACCAGGAAGTCGTATTCCGATTCAGAAATGTTGGCCGCATGATCATCACGGTCGTCGTCATCCTCTTCGCAGCGCTCATTGAACATGAGCCCCGTGCCTTCCGCCCCACGAATGGCCGGATCTGTCAAACCTTTGAAGATGCCTTGCTCAATGGCTAAGTTGAAAGCCTTTTGAGCCTCGTCCAAGCAATGCAAGGAAGCGGCAAAGTTGAGGGCCTTAGAGTGATAGAATTTGATGAGCGCCTCCTTGTTGGATCGCTCGAGACTCCGAGGCCATTGGTTCATGGTATCAGTAAATTTCCTTTCTGCCTCCTGAGCCCTCGTTTTCCAGTCGTCACGATCGGCCTCGAGCTTCTTATAGTTCTCACCAAGTTGGGTAAACTTGTCGCTCAAACTGCACCTAGCGTTCTCCGCACTCGCAAAGTCACCCTGTAGCTTCTTCATCTCCTCCTCCATTTTTCTGTACTCTTCCTTGAGGGAAGTGTACTTAGCCTTCTCAGTGTCCATCTCCACCTGGATTTGAGCGGGGTCATTCGAGCGCGCCATTTTCTTATACTTGGCCCTTGGGAGCACTTGCTGCACAGGCTCGAAAAGGGCAGAAGTATTAACAAATATGTTGAGGAATAATATTTCCATAAGAAAGTAAAGTTACAAAGAAAGGAAGAAGTAGACTCGCAGAAAGAATGGCAGGCACCATGTCGCTCGTCACCTTGTCGATAGGCTCCGAATATAAGTGCTTGTGGTCTGCAGTGAATTGGGCCCTCTAGTATAAATTCTCGTTGATAGTCTGAGCGAGCATTCCGTGCCTCAACAGAACCGCACCTCCGTCCTCGGAGCCGGTGAAGTGCCTATCCCCTCGACGGGTAAAACCCCACAGATGCTCCTCCTCTGAAGAGGAAGTTTCTCCATCGCCCTTGGGGCCTTCCACCACCTGTTTACCCTTGCCCGTTATTACGAGGGTGTCGGGCATCCTCTTCCTCTTGCGGGAAGTCCGGTCAACGCTCGATTGAGCCCCGCTTATCACCACGTTGGTCGGGGGCCTCACTTGATTGATAGCACGATGGTCGGCCACCCTCGCATCCGTCGCAGGAGGTGGCCGCACCACTATCCTGTTCTCCACATGGGCCGCTCTGTCATCCCCTCGGTCTCGTTGCGTTTGAGCGCCCGGAACCGTACTTGAGCTGGCACCGTGATAGCTGCCACGACCGTCCCCCCTGCCCGCTCCGCGGCCTCGGGGATTCTGTTGATCTTCTTGTTGGGCTTGACGCCGTTTGACGTTAGCAAACCTGGCAGCATTTCTCATTCCACCCGCCATTCTCAAGATTCCTGCTCCTGCAAGGAAGGAAGAGACGAGAGTGAAAAACCCTTAAGCAAATCTCATAAAAGAAGTTACATGTACAAAGATAGACAAGTTAGCATTCCTATCTACACATTAGCGCCCTAAAATCTAACCATCTCTCTCCATATCTCGAGCGGGAGGGTTGCTGAGATAGTGGGGATCGTTAGTGAGTCCGCAGAGAAACATAAGCTCCGCATCATCTATCCAGTCTTTGGCACGAATCAGGTGGCCCTCTTCCCTCAACGCCCTACAGGCTCTTGGCCCAATCCTTTGGGAAGGCAGGCTCTAAGCGATTCTGTACAAGGGATCCCTTCCCGTGAGTTATCCACTCTCGGACCACCCCGAAACCATCATCTTCTAGCGCTTTGACGAAGATATATTTCTCCTTCCAATTTGGGCCGTAAGTGGATGAGGGAGAATTAATCAGCTTCAAGTGGTCCTTCGCTTGGATGTAATAGAAGTAACCCGCCTCAGGTGACGAGCGTGGTGAGCTCACTACCTGGAAAAGAGTGTTGAAATTCCACATAAAGGGCTCGTAACTGGCGCATTTCATGAGGATCACGAAGCTCGTTATCAGTACGAGGCTGTTGGGCACGATTTGTGAGGGGCAGAGGCCCAGATCGTTCAGAATATGGGCCACGGGGATTGGAATTGGGAACCTCAAGCCCCCAGAGCTGACCGCATCCATATAGACCGCCATCTCACCGGGTGGAAGGCGGTTAGCGCGCTCGTGGTCAGCAGGGATCCTCCATGTGAAGCGCTCATCCCAGTAAATTGGTGCCAACATAGTCTTCACCTCTCCCAAAGTGATTTTGCTGGGAGTCTCATCTGGAGTATGCTCGGTCGCTTGCATGCCCGAGCCTTCACCCTTGTTGGGCCCCTTGGCTTTCTTGGTTTTCTTGGTTCTCTTGCCTTTACCCATGTCACGGGATCTTTCAGAGGGCCCCGCTACTTCCTCGGTTTCCAGCGCCGGAGCTGCGATTGCCACTGTCACGGTATGACGATGAGGGTGGGTTGCACTCTCAGTTATCGGGAGAGTCACCCCCTGTCTCTCCGCCTCCATTACTAAGGTCATCTCTTCGAAGAGATGCTCAACCCCACCTGGGTTCCTTTCATCCATGGTCATCACGGCCGCGCCCAATTCCTCATCCCTAGGAGAACCCGGCGGAGACGAACTCTGGGTAGCCATGTCCTCCACTTCGCGGGCAAATTCTTCTACATGATCTCCAGCCATGACTATGGTGGATTCTGGGAAAGATAGGAGGATTTCGAAGTGGAGGATTTTCGAAGAAATTTGGGGATTTCTGGAATGAGTAAAGGTTGAGGAAATACTAAATCTTAATTTGGTTCTAAGGTTACCAAAGTTAGAAAAATTTCACCGGTGATTACCTTGAGTTTTCTGGAAAAGCTTGAAGAAAGTTTGGGATGCTCTGAAACTTGCTTGCAAAGAGTTTTTCTGCAAGTGTCTGCTTTAGAGATGTGTTTGCGTAAAAAATGGAATGGATACAGAATCCCTTATTTATAGGGATGGAAGTTGGTACGTTTCTGGCGAAAATTCAAAATCGTAATCATTTCCCGCCTAGGAAACCGTTCACTTTATTGAACCGTCACGTACTCCCCAAGACTCACGTGCTCCACACGCATCAGCATTTAATGCTTAGACGCTCCAAATGGTCAGAAGAAAGGACTGCATTTAATGCAAGGACGTTACAAGCGGTCAGATGAATAGACCGCATTTATGGCGCAATCAGAAGGATGATTGCTCAACACGCCAGGCCTCATACGAGCGACACGCACGATGGATTGCATTGGAAAAAATTCTACAGCCCTTATCACTATGGACTACAGAATTGGGGGGCACAATGATGGGGTCAAAATGCGCTCGTCCCACGTTTGGACACGTGGCACTTCAAAGATGACGACACCTGTCCTGTGATTACGATAGTCATACACAAGCGCTAAAACCCTTATAGCGCCAGTATCCTCCAAGAACACGTGCCATCTCTGTCACATTCACACGTGATCATTGTTACCGCTCTCTCACGAGCGCCATTTACGCTACATGGCTAACGTTCCAATCAATCAAGGGAGCCCTCTTCGAGCGCTACATTCCCTCAGAGAGGCTTCCACTTCAACTCCTTACACAAGCCTTGGCCCTCATCCCCTAGCGGATTTCTTGGCCTCCAAAGCTTTTGGTTGACACGAGCGCGCTCTTAAGCCCTCGTTACCAACCCCCAAAACGGCTCTCTGACACATCGTACATGCCCGCGCACCTACCACTGTTGTCCACACCACCTTTCCCCAGCTTTTGCAGAGAAGATTCCTCCTAGGTTTCTCTCGCAATGCCACGTGTTAGGGCAACATTCGGCCAGGACCACACGGCGCAAATGACCAAAGGGTCCCTGACCCTCAACTATAAATACACAAGTTCATCTTCTCCACTGTAAGCACCTTCCATTACAGCAACTTCATACTTAGCATACTTTCTCTTTCAGATCTTCATCTGACTTGAGCATCGGAGAGCCAAACTAGGTATCACCCCGAGTTCCCCCAGCTTGGCCTTCTGACTTTATTCGTGTGTTTGTCCTAGCACGTAGAACCCCCATCTTTTCCGGCGATCTTCTAGTGGTTTCCTCACTTAAACAAATTCTAAAGTGTTTGGACTTTGTACCCATATTCAGACCCATCAATTATTATTTATTAAATTATTGCAGATCATATTTAATTTTACAAAACAGTCCCTAAACTTTTCATGTTCTAAACGACCCCTTAACAAAAGTTATTCAACAATATAGTCCCTGGGGGCATTTTTGGAAGATCAAACTGAAATTTGACGGAACCCTAACGGAATCCTGCAAGGACCTCAAACGGTTCGTTAGAGTTAGGGACTAATTTGTAATTTCCAGAAGTGCAGGGTGTAAATTGTAATTACCCCAAACCTCAGGGGACCTGGGTGTAATTTGCCCTAAATTAAAATTTGATTAGGTTTCATATATTTTCAAGAGACACTAATTCTCTTTTATTTGAAGCAATAATGAAACATAAAATTTAATAGTTATACTGTAGCACCCGAGCGTAAGGTACCACATCCCCCGCACCGAGACCCGACCCGTATATGAAATGGAAGTCCATACACGTGCCAAATCCACGGCGAACGGGGACACAACACACACGCTATGCTAGGCGGGACTAACCCTTGAACCATTCAACTCAAGAAACATATATAATCAGAGTTAAAGAAAATTGCGGAAGCAATAACGACAAAGCATATACAGTGAGCCACCAAGCTCCAAAAATAGATATACAAGAGCATTCAAATATGCAATGGCACTCACGGCCTACAAAATCATAACGCTCCAATCTATACTATGATCAAATACAAAAGTAGCAACAAGAGTATGAATATGAGACTGAAAAGAAGTGCTAAACATAAATGCAAGGCCTAGACGACTTGTATTCCCGCCTAGCACTCCTATACCTGCACAAAACAGCTGAAAACAACCGGGTTCAGTCTAAAAGAGACTGGTGGGTATAAAAACGGGGCATAAGATATATAATATCGCATAAATTAAACACATACATGCAAGCCCTAATCCCGTGTGAAGTTTGATAAGAATTTACCAAGTGGTTAAAACAATAGAAAACATCAACGGGATTACGACGTTCATATTCATTCATAATTGTTCATAAGGATTTAAGCTCGGCGAGTGAGCGTGCACAATCTCCAACCTTCTCCTCGTGTAATCATATCATAATTATTGGTTGTCATACATATCTTTCGTGCACATACATAAATGATCATAATCATACATATACACCTTCCTCCGGGTGGTGGACAAGTTAGCTAGACCTGACCACCGGTTCAGACATAGGCCAATGGGGGTACATGAATCCCCCAAGGGCACTCAGCTCCCATTCCTCGCTAAAACTCCTAGCGAGAGCCGGTATCACCGTAGTTTGGTTGGAACTAGTATATGGGATCCCCGTCAGCCCTTGCTTCCTCGGTTAGCCACATATACTAAGTCCCGGGGCCCGTATAATCAGAAATCAGAAATGTGTCTCGCCAAACATAAGGTAGAGTTTCATAATTAAAAAGGGTTCATACGTTTGAAAGCATTTACCCAGAATGACTCGATTTATATAAATATATAATTTTGGCTTAAAACTTTGTACATAAGGGATTTATAGGGTTGTTTAACAAGTAGAAGAAAAACCCACCTTTACCAAAGCAACATAAAGGCACAAGCGTTTCAATGCTCGCCCTCGTCTCCGTCCAAACCCGAATCTGTGTAAAAGAAAAGGTATGAGACTCAATGACCACATATGACGCTCGGCAATGAAGTGACCATGACATGAATGCATAAATGATCATGTTATATCATAAAAATGTTCATGTGCACGATTAAGGAATTTAAATCATATAATCAAATCATTCGTTCATATATTTCATTCAATTTCATAATTTCATAAATTCATATAAATTTCATAAATTTACAATATTCATAATATTCATAAATTCATAAATTCATAATGCATATCAATTAATCTAAAATTCATTTAATAAGCATAACACATATTATTCAAATTCACATTTAGGAATAAAATAAATAAATCGTTCAATCAAAAATCAGTAGAATAAATACGCGAAATAGAATTCAATTAATTTCAATAATTAAATTAAATCAAATAATATTTAAAATATATAATATATAATAAACATATATAATATATAATATAATAACATATATACACATTACATATATATATATATATAATCACGTACACACTCACACACACATGCATGCATATATACTATATATTACATATATATAATTATAACCCATGCATGAAATATATACTACAATATATTATACACAATCATGCATGCAATTACACACACAAATACTAAATATATGTATATATATTTATACACACTCACACGTACACAGCCATGCATGCATTCATACACACAATCTCACACATACACAGTACATATACATATATATATACAACAACAGTAGCATGCGGGCAACACAGGAAAACGCAGGAAAAAGCTTGGAAAAATAGGTGACACCCCCGTGTCTACTTCCTAGAACAAACCGAGACACCCCCGTGTCTCGGTACAGAAATCCCAGGCCCAGTTTGCACCCCCGTTCCGGCTGGAAAGAAAGGAAAAAGACACGCCCGTTACACGCAGCAGCAACAGTCTCTGTTTCGACAGCAAAATGGCCCAGAAAAAGCAGCAACTCCATGCAAGAAATTCAGGCAAGAAAGGTAGCAAAATTGAGCAGGAAAAACTGCAAGAAACTCATCTAAACTACCCCCACAAAGATAAGGAAATGACAGCAAAAGCATGAAGGAATGACAGCAGTTCCTCACGCCAAAACATAGCAAAACACGATGAAAAACAGGGCAAGCTTGAACTCAATCCTTCTCCAACCATTTACTCAGTTAAGGCCAACAAATAAGCAGCAAAATATCATGTATTCAACAAGTAAATAAGTTCCAAAAGTGATCAATCAAGGCATGGAAGCATACGTGACCTTCATGTGGAATTTTCTGAAAATTTCATAAATGATATCTCATATATATCTCAAAAAACACGAAAGCAATGATCATAATTGATATGAGGATGTTAAAACAATTAATCTCAGGGTTGGAATCAATCAAAATCATTGAGAATCAAAGGAGATCAAGAATTTGCCCAAAATCCTAAATTTTCGGAAAAACAGTTCAGAAATGAAGAACCATGCTCAAAATCATGAATGGAAAGATGAAAATGATCAGAATTAATCATACAATACAACCCTAAGCTTACCTTGATGATTGGTTGAAGTTTGGATGAGATTTGAGCTCCAAAATCTCCAAGGGATGAAGTGTTTCGGGACTGGACTGCAGGACAGTAGCTTTGGCTGATGTTTGGGGGTTGTGTGAGGATTATCTTGGTTAGGGCTTGATATGTACTGATAGATGGTTGAGTTAGGGTTAAAAGGAATCAAACCATGGTTAGTTTGGTTATGGTTTGGATGAGATATGGCTCAATTTGTACAACAAGGTCAATTTGGTCTCCGTTTCGTTTTTCGGTTGGATTTCGGAGGTTCAAACGACTTAGGAAAAATATAAGGCTAAGTTTACTAAACTCGAATTTTCGTTACGAGTTCAGCGGAGTTGACGGAACTCGAATCCGAGTTCCCGAGCTCAAGATATTAAATTCGGAACCAAGGGTACGCTAAGTGCTCGTTAGCTCCCGTTTTGGTTCCTCAATTAAAATTTAATTCGTTAACATAACAAATGAATTCAAAAACATAATTTGAGCATAAAATCATGTCCATAACACATATATGTACGACATATTACAAATTCGTGGCATTTCAATATCATTTCATAAGAGAACGAAGCACAAAATTAGTGATATGATCAATCCAAGCAACTCAACATAAATCCCATGCATATATTATAATTCCCATGCATAAATAAAATTTTCATGCAAAAATATATTAATTTGCATGCATAAATAAAATCTTCATGCATAATTATATATTGTACGTATAAATATATATATATATGAATAATCAATTAATTAATTAAAACATGATTAACATATAATTAGTATAATCATTAAATTAATAATAATAATTAAACATATATATATATATATATAATACGAAATATATATATGATTAATAATATTAATATAAAATAATATAATATAATATAATAATTAACAATTATAATAAAATTAAATATAAACACGTAAAAACAATTAATGCGCGCAATTTGGTAACCACATACGTCGTACCTTTACGTCCGAGAAATCGGGGCGTTACATATACCATAAATATTCTTTTAAATGAAAAAAAAAAAGGACAAAAAGAGAAGAAGAAATGAATCAATATTTATTAATAAGAAACTAGTATTCCAAAAAAAAGTATTAATAAGAAAATAGTAATTCCAAAACAAAAGTTTAAAGTTCACATTTTCTTCTTAAATAATATAAACTGAATATGATTTACGAATATCAATATGTATTGATTTGTTACTCAGTATAGTAATGAATAAAATTAATGTAAAATTGTTATGTGCTATTCACAGGTAAATGTGCTTACAAATATCAAAAGATAGAGGAATTTTTCAACGAAGAAAATTATTTTCTAACAATCCATAAAAAATAGATTTTTATACGGACAAATCATAACTATTAAATTAGTACCATTAGATTAGTGGTAATATTTGACTACTTATTTTGTTTATATTTTTTTTTTTTCTTTCTTTTGCTTAATTTATTTATAGATCCTCAAAAATTATGATTTGCAACCTATGATGCACGGACACTTCTAAAAATATCATTTTGCCGTGTCGTGTCATGCCGTGTCGTGTCGGACACTCGTGTCCGACACTCTTTACGTGGGAAATTCAAAAAAAAAATTCGTGTCGCCGTATCCGTGTCGTGTCGTGTCCGTGTCGCCATGTCCGTGTCCGTGCATCATAGTTTGCAACTTAATCTTTTAAAACTATTTTCGTCGTCCATCTCCAATCTTCATGGTTTTACTATTTGAATGTACATATTTCATCTGAAAAATTAGCTAAAGAAAACCAACAATTTCAAATAGTGTAAATACGAATGTATGAGAAAATGGTTGGTTCTTCTTAATAGCTTTTAAGTATGAACTTTTTAGATAAAAAAGAGAAGAAAAAAAAAAAGAAAGGAAAAGAAAAGAGGAACAAGTAGAGAAAGACCGGAAATTTATGATATGATTTATACATTAATGTTAGGTGTGAGTTCTTGATTTAGTTTTGAGTTTGTTATAAATTCTTAATTTACTTTGGATTTCAATGGATTCTTCCACGAAAAAAAAAATAGTGATTATATTTTTCTTTCACGATTTTCTTGATGAGTTTGATAAGTTTTACTAGAATCCTAATCATATAGATTAGTTATTTTCTTATATTTTTAAATTTAAAGTTTTAAATTTATTGGAATCTTTATGATAATATTAATACTTATAGTTTTACTTTGTATAAATCATTATTTATAATAGAAAATAAATTAATATTTATGAGAAAAAATATGATAATTAATTGTCTATGAGAAAAAATCTCACAAATGTCGCTGAGATAAGAAGAGTCCTTTCAACAAATATCATTTCTCCCTAGTTTACGATTCTAGGAAAACTGGTGATGAAACTGAAACTGGAAATGTAGCAGGAGATTCAATCTTTACGTGCACATAAATCGAGTGTTTCAGTTACTAGTTAGTATATAGAGATATTTAGGGATTTTTGGCCGATAAAGTATCTCGCCGGTGAGAAACAAAAACAGCCGCCATGAGTGTTATCTGCCCCAAAAGAAGGAAAACAGATCATATACCTGATGACATCAAGATCTTAATACTTGCAAGACTACCCGTACAGAGTCTGCTGAGGTTCTCATGCGTCTGCAAGACATGGAAGGCTCTGTTCAGAACCCACAAATTCATATCAAAGCATCGTCAGATGTATAACAGTTCTTCTTTGTATCTTGTTTACATGAGGCTTCCGGAACAGAAAAACGATAATGTGCAAACAATCTGCACTGTGTGGGATGGCAGACTGAAGAGATCCAGGTTCGTCCTCCCAATCAATTGCAAGTATGTAGTTGCCGGGTATTATGATGGCTTAATCTTGATCAGGTTAGGAGAGTACGTTTACGTTCATTCGTACTGCATATGGAATCCTTTTGTCGGGATTCTCAAAAGAATCGGAGAAGGAGCCATGCGGGTGGTGTATATGTTTCCCCTCGGACTTGGCTTCGTTGCCGTCGGATTTGGCTTCGCCAAGAGGAGTGGTGATTATAGGGTATTAAAGATAAGATTCGCGACATCAGGTACCAGGCCAACTCAAGTGGAGATGTATTCATTAGAGGCGGATAGGTGGACTGTAATCAAACCGGGTCGCGACGACGATGACGGTCAGCTGCCGTTTGCAGGCCATTTTTATTATTCGAACGTTTCCTTCAAAGGGTCCATATACTTTATGTCCAGAGCGCACTTTATTCACAAGTCGTGTACAATTGTGAGATTCGATTTGGACGAGGAAGTGTTCAGTGAGGTAGCGCCGCCGCCGAGTGACTTGGGAGACATCCACGATTGGCAGCTTACAGCGCTCGGCGATATGCTAGCTTTACTAAAACTTTTGCAAAAGGGTGAGGAGCTGCGTATGACGGCATGGTTGTTAAAAGAGGAATCGAATTCGTGGATCGCTCAAACTCTTCATTTTGATTGTCCAGGTATGAGGGTGCTCCGAGACATCACCGTGACCGGTCAAATAGTTGTGGAACAGAGCAAAGGGAAACGGCCAAGGTACCTTATCCTCACCTATGATGGTTGCCATCATGAGTTCAAGTTAACAGCTAGGAAAACCTCTGGTATTTCAGAGGCCGAGTTTTCTCATTTTGTCGTTCCAATCAACAAGGAGTCTCTTTTCTTGATGGATCAGACAAAGAGTACGTTTTATTACTAGGTCATTTCCAAGAAAATAGTCCCTCTCGTTGAGTTTAATTAGGGTATCTATATCATCACTAGTTCCATACCTCCATGATGATCCGTTGGAGGACATGTTGAGATATTGTAAATGCAAAATTTGAATTTCATATCCAAAATCAAAATTTGAATTTCTAGTCGCCATTATTTCTTAAGCACCAACAAACATTATTCCCTAATCGATTCCATATATATATATATAGTATGAAATCATGGTGACGTGGATCCCAACATGATGGGGTATCTCTATTAACTTGAAGCCTCTTTTGTCAATTTCTCCAACTGCAATAGCAAGATCAATCCAAAAGAAAAAAGATATATGCAAAATAAACATCAGATCACTCTCAAATCTCAATATAGCCCAACATTTAGCAATTTCGGTCATCATTTGCTCATAGGCTCATAAGGTCAGCCTCACAGAAATCAATGCAGTCTTACTCACCATCCACATACATTTTTCTTGATTTATCTAACAAACTCTCTTCCATGAAACAACTTAATAGTGAGACATTTCTGAGGTCCTGTTAATGTCCTCGTAACAAAATTTAAGTGAAACAATTTTAGTCGTTGCCATTTCTAAAAAAAAATCTTAAGAAATAAATATTCTTCCGCGAACTAATTGGATGAACCTTAATTTTCAAAGTTTGCTCTAAATTGTGAGATAGATATTAAAACTCAAAGTTGATTTGCGCCTTTACATATTCTCTTTGCATAATCGCGAGGTAAGTTTTTTTTTTAAAAAAAATAATAATAATTGTGAGGTAAGTAAGTTAATTAATTAAACATCATATAAAGTGTGTATTGGGCTTTATTAGGCTTTTAATTTTTGTAAAATTTTCTCTTTTTTTTTTATTTATTTTAATAAAAAATAGGAAAAAATGAGAGCACATTTACTAATTATATACTTAAATTTTTTTTCGATCATATTTTTACTAGAAAAGTTATTGATGGGTTAACTTGAGACAAAATAATTAACATTAGATATTTATCTATTACTTTTGAAATTTCAGGGATTAAAATGACACAAATTCGAAACTTTATAAACTAAATATGACATTTAATATTAGTTGTTTTTTAATCCGGTTTGCTGATGTAGCTTGATGACTCAACCACGTAGACACTTGAATTTGTATTACGTGGAAACTTCGAGCTGGATCTAATCACAAGTAACACATGTAAACTGAAGGCCAAAATGTGGGAATGAGGGAGTTTACCCAATTTTGAAACTCTAACTGTCAAATCAGGTACTTGCTCAAGAAGGAAAGTACTAGGGACAAATGAATAATAATTGCTTAGCAGATGCCATAAATGATGTGAATATTTATAGCCCTTGGGATTTGTATGATACGTGTACATCCACAAACGGTTCATTAAATGCTGAGACAGAGTTGTTAGTAGCACACGTAAACTGAAGGCCAAAATGTGAGAATGAGGGATTTATGCGTGATACGTGTACATCTACTAACGATTCATGAAATGCTGATGCGGAGTTGTTAAGACTTAGACAAGAAGGACTATTTCTCTGAGGTGGACCTTGCAAGGGGTGGTCAAGTTCCAATGCGGTTGACTAGGGCTCTACTATGGAGATCCCCCTGTTGGGAATAGTGCCCTAGAAACCTGTTATGCTTTGGGACTTTCTCTATATCACAGACAATTTTTGAATAATATACGAATGAGTGTAATCACAGGCGAACACTTCTTATGTGCCAATACGTGTTTTATGTGTTTCCATTACGTGTGCATGTCTAGAACTCCCCTAATCCGATGAGGCCGTTAAGAGCTTTGTCATTATGGGAATGACACATGAAACAAGTTCTTAACACCATAGGCGAGAATTAGAAACTTCTCCAAGTCAATAAGGCCTACAGACGGTGGGAGTGTCGACTTTGCCTCGGTTGAGACTTACTTGTGTAGTTATGTCTTTAAGAAGGATCATCCAATTTCATGGGGTGTAAAGTGCATAAATTGATGCGTACAGAATACACAAGGGTGCTTATTGTAAGAACAAGTTCACTAAGAGTGCCCCGCGTGAGAAGATTCCTAAATGGGAAAAGAAGTTACTAGAACTTCCAAATTAGGAAATATCTCACATGTCAATGACGTGAGGAATTAATCCTTAGACTTGAGATTCCACATTGTCTCATATGAGCTAACTCTGTAATCTTTGATATAGGCTCAAAAGGTATCGCCGTATAGACACCTGAACTACGGCCTATGTTGGGATTACACAAGTGGCATATGAGAATTGTTGGAATCAATAAAGGACCTACACTTGTTGTAGGCAAGATGATCTCTTAATACACAATCATTCATGTTCCATCCTAAAATCCTTGAGCAAGGTGGTTAGATCAAGACATTAAGAAAATGAGGTTTTCTTGGATTGAGGTCAAATGGAATATGAAGGGAACTTTGTTTTAAGATTAAGATTAGTAGGGTTCTCCATATTCCCATGCATGCCCTAGATCTTAATCGAGAGATAGGATGGTAGGAGGATCGTATCCCACATGATGTCATTGATTGAAAGGTTCTTTCGAATATACATTCACATTTCGGGTAGGGGTCACACACCTGTTGCTAGACTATGGTCGTGTGATTTGTGAGGTAATTAATTAATAAAGTGTATTAATTAGGCTCACTACTAAGTGAAATTGAACCTAGAGGGTCACACACAAATACCGGGTTCAAAGGGTATTGTTAGAAATATCAAATAATTGATTGAAACGAGACCACATTGTAAAGTACACGTGTGGGAGTCAAGAGCACGTTTGGACGCGTGGCTCCAATTGAAGAATTGGACCATGTGTTAATTAATTGGAGAATTAATTATTAAGTTCAAATATAATTAATTGGAGAATTAATTATAAATCCCTAAATATAATTAATTGGAGAATTAATTATATAGCTAAAATAAAATTAATTGGAGAATTAATTTTAGCCCGTTAGAATTAATTAGGGAATTAATTCTAAAGTCCTAGAATTAATTGGAGAATTAATTCTAAGTATTTAATTATTTAGTTGTTCTAATTTGATTAGAATAAATAAATAAATAAATATCTTCTATTTTATTATTCTAATAAAGTATTAATTCTAATGTAGCACCCCAAGCGATGGGGCACCACACCCCCGCACTATGGCCGACACGTGTACGAAATGGAAAGTCCGCACACGCACCAAGTCACAGCGAACGGGTGACAAACAAAAACCAACCTAAGCTAGGCGGTACCTAAACACTGTACAAGCGCAAATATGCAAGACCTGAATGCGGAAGCGATACAAAATATGAATTCTCAAAAACCTTAATCAGCAATCATAATTCATATATTTCAAAAAGTAACTCAACATCATCTAAACGGGTTCAACTGTCCTACAAACCTGTCCCGATTAAACATATAATCAAAACGGGTTCATCTAAACCGAGCACCTATCCTAACCTGTCCCGAAATCATACATCCAAATCAAGAGTACCAACCTGCATAATATATACATATCATATACATAGTTTCCTACCCAAATCAAAACAAGGTATCTAACAAATCAAACAGACCGACACAGACTCAACAGACCCGACTCAAGGCCGCCTAGCTCAAACCTGCAAGAACTGAAAAGTGGAAAAGAAGGGGGAGGGTCAGTCTCTAGAAGACTGAGCGAGCAGGAGCGATAAATATATATAAAAACATGCACATGCAAGTCATAAATCCCCGAGCAAGGTTTTATTCAAAGTTAGTTCCCACGAAGGGCAAGAAAATAACTAAGCAGTGCTCGGACTTTACAACTAATTCATATTAAATTCATTAAGTTCATAATTCATACATAAACATAAAGGCTCGGCGAGTGAGCGTGCATCATCTCCAACCAAACTCCGACCGTGTACGACAAATATCATTCATACATTAAATAGGTGATCATGTAATATATCATAATACACACAAATCATATATCATATCCTAAACATATTCGTTTGGGCAATCCGTGTCCCGGCCTTCCCGCACGGTGCCTATCAATCATAAACATAATCATAATCATAATCATAATCATAAATAAGTTCCAACCTTTTTCCTCCGGGTGGTGGAAGGGCTAGCAAGACCCGACCACCTCATACATAGGCCAATGGGGTTTCATGACTCCCCCAAGGGCACTCAGCTCCCATTCCCGCTAAACCTCCTAGCGAGGGCCGGTATCACCGTACATAAGTTGGGACTAGTACAAGGGATCACCGTCGGCCCTTGCCTCCCCGGATAGCCACTTGCACTAAGTCCCTGGGCCCGTGAACATATCATAAATGCATAATCTCGCCAAAACATTTCAATTCATAAGAACATAACATATTTCATAATTCATTATAAAAGGGTTTACTCGATCAAAGTTTTACTCGATGACTCTATTTAAAAAAACAACATATATATATATATATATATATATATATATATATATATATATATATATATATATATATAAGGTTTTCGCCAAAACTTGTCACATAAGGTTGTAGGGTTTAATATGTAACTAGAACGAAAACACCCTCACCTGGTACCAGACAAAGCCAAACCCAAAGCAAATGGTCCACCCCGGAACCTGCACGACCACAAGTCACCACCCCGGGTGCACCTGTACCAACTGATCACACAAAACACAGTACAAAACTTAGACTCAGACTCAGACAACCATATAAAGACGCACGGCACATGCTCAAGTACTTAAGAAATGCAATCACATAAGCCAAGTACATAATCATACTAATTACTTGCAAAACAAAATATCACATAACTCAACATATTCATAAAACACATCCAGAGATGTTCTTATGCACAATTAAATCAAATAAACAAAATGGAAAGGCAATGCATGTCACCTTATTTCATATAAATTCATATATCAAATAACCAATTCATATTCGTACGAATACTTATTTCTTACGTGCAAAAGTTCCTAATTTAATCATATAAGTTTCATACATTTCACATATCGCATAATAGATTTATTTTAAATTAAGTAATTAAACCTAAATTACAAAGTTTCAAATTAAATCACCCAAGACATACTAATTCAATTCTGACTAAATCATAAATTGCATAACAAATTCTTATATCATATAATAAATTCCAATTCAAGTCATATTTCACATTTTACACAAAATCCTCATATTACAAGACCAATTGAATCGTATAATAGCACGTGACGAATTCATTTAAACCTATGGGGTTACATCCCAAATTCCGACTAAGCATTTAATCATGCAAAGTTCATACATTGCATAATAGATTCAAATTCAATTTAGGTAATTAAACGTTAATTGTAAAAATCCCAAATTTAATTATTCAAAGCATAATAAATCAACTTTTACTTCATCAAAAATAGCATAATCGTTTTCAAATGATAATGTTCAATTAATTCAAGTTATACAAATTTACATTTTCTAAAATTACATAAACATCCCTTCTACAAGGGCTATATTAAATCTAATGGCATGAAACGAAACTATTATCAACAACAATCATGAAATCATACATTCATCATTCATTACATATTTCCAAATACCATACAATGCATATTCATCAATTTATCGAGCATACAAGAGCGAATTACATTTTAAAACAATTAACAACTAATACAATTCGGCATAACGAGGTTCAATTCACAATTCAAAGCATCAATACATATTACATTTCATTTAATACATGATTTCATATTCATTGGAATTCATTCCAATCAACAATTCAAGCATATGGCCATTAATTCGCAATAAAACAATTAAATCAAATAAGTCCCAAATACACAAATAAATTCGTAACAAATAAACCGAGTGTCCGATTGACGAACGGGAAGTGGCGTTGAACTCACCACAACGAGGCGGACAAACTATCCGAAGCCCACCAGAATGCCGCCACCAGAGCCGTCGGAACAGTGGCGGGCCGCTGCTCGGCCGCCGCAGGAGCGTGCCGGAAAAATCCTGAAAAATCACCCGTGCAAGGATTCGTCGTGCTCGTTCCAATTCCTCAACCAATTTCTATAAATTCCAAGCCAATTGACTCCAATTTCAAATCCAAGAATACGAAACCCTAAAATCTTCAAAATCCAATTACTTCCAAACCGGTGAACGAAAATAAGATCCGTAAAAGGCATTGGCTTACCCGTGACGTGCTCTTCGAAACCCCTATGTTGTTCGCCGGAAAACGTTACCGGAGATGGCCGCCGCCGCGAAGCACCGTCGCGCCACCACTGCTGCTCTGCCGCCGCCGCTCCGACGAATTTCAGGTGGCGGGACTGACCTCATTCGACTCAGGTCGTTGTCCTGTGTCTTTCCCCTCAAGTCCCGTCGCCGGACAATGATCGGAGCACCAAACCCGCCACCAAACACCGCTGCACAGCTGCTGCCGAAAAACTCTATTTCCGGTGGTTTTCGTGCCAAACTGAGGCCGGAATCGTCACCAGGGGGTCGGAAAACATGGGGGTAGGGTGGTGTTGGCCGGCGAAGCTCGTCGGATTGTCGTCGGCGATGAGGTGGTGCAACCCGCCACCTTCAGACCACCACTGCGCCGCCGTCGGACATTTTCGGGCCACGAAACTTGTATCATCGTGTCGGGCTCGTCGACCTCTTCGAAATGGACTATTGGTTCGTCAAATTCCGTCGAGTATAAGCCGAGTTGGACTTGTGCGTGTTTTCACACCTTCAATGTGTGTGAAACGTTGAAGCGTGAGAGAGAGAAGAGAGCAGGCTGAGGTCTGCTGTGTTTGGCACGAATTACGAGGATCCGGGGTATTATATCTCGGGTCCTCGTACGCGAAAACGATCGAAAGAACGGGCTAACGAAGTCAGAATGGGGCAAACTTAGAGTCTACGGACTCGTCTCGATGCCCCGAATGCAAAAGAGGGGTCAAAGAGGTCGAACTCTCGACCGAACGAGAAATGACCGAGTAACCCCTAAAAAGAGAAAATTACAAACAGGCCCCTAAACTCTAAAAGAGTTCAAAATAGGGCCAGGCAAAACACAAAATAATATAATTAGACATATAATAAAGTTGGAACGTGGCGTACCTTATACGTCGGACGAGCGGGGTGTTACAATCTTCCCTCCTTCAAAAGGACCTGTCCTCAGGTCCTATTACTGAGTCATAAAGCTTCGAGTTGGAATACTTCAATCCATCTCCTGAATCGTGTAGAGTCAAAGCCCTGGCTGTGAAGTTTACTTCCACTAATTGCATCAACTCCCCTCAGAGTTCCGTAGTCCCAGAGGCTTGTTCAACACTTGACCGTTGGTCGCTTCAAACTCGTTCAATCTCCACAAGGTCACTGCAACCAAAGCTCAATACCGTCGCACCCTCATCGTTGGCTAGCTGTTGTCTGGCCACTTGTAACTAAGCCGCAACAACCAAGAGAGAATCCCATCTCTCAGCACGCAAGAGAGAGAGCCCCGTCTCCCAGCACATCAAAAGAGAGAACCCCGTCCCTCAGGCACAGAATTGAGAGAATCCCATCTCTCAACCACGTAATCGAGAGAGCCCCGTCTCTCATCCTAAGTCTGGCAGACTTCCACATCTTCCAAACATTCTAGTTTGAGAAAATCCAGCATTTCTCAAACCCCTAAATTCGAGAGAATCCAGCATCTCCCAAATATCTAACACCAAGAGAATCCAGCATCTCTTGCTCACATAATTAGGAAGAATCCAACGTCTTTCTATCACATAAATAGGGAGAATCCCACATCTCCCTAACACGCAAATAGAGAGATCTCAACAACTCTCTAGCATACAAGTTCACTTACTCAGCATTCAAACATTCACACGTCAAAATAACACTGGATGCAAAACATGGGATGCATGTATCGTGTACCTTATCACAACTGATATCGGTGTCCCTAGAGTATAGACTCATCATCCATGCTCAACTCAAGGGGGATATCGCGATGGAATTTCTGTAAAATAAAATCACAATATGCTTGTATGTGCATGAAGGGTTAGTGAGTAACCAAAGAAATTATAAACATAGAGACACGAACAATTCACACAAGTATTCCATTCAGTTTACAAGAATTAACAACAAAAACAACAAATTTTAAGTTATGAAAAATTAAAGCAGTTAGTCACGTTGTTACAATCGAGCAACATCAAACATTACACGTTGTCACATACATAAAGCAAAATCAAATATAATTGCTTATAAAATGTAGCACCCGGAACGCCAGGCACCACATCCCCCGCACTATAGCCCCAATCCACATATGAAATGGGCAATCCATACATGAATCAAAGCTATAGCGAACGGGAGACAATAAAATGACTCAAGGCTAGGCGGGTACCCTCAATTTAAAACCAATCAACAATCAAGTCAGAGTATTAAAAAATGGAAGCAATAACATTCATTCGATACGTATAGGTACCATATTTATTTATTTACTTATAGGTACCAGCATTCACACTGTCAATACATTATCATCTCCCAACAAAATAGATAACAAGGCGTGATACAAAAATATCCCAAGCTATACATAACAAAATGTGGGAATGAAGTGTGCTAGACCCAAATTAAAGACCCTCTAGACTCTAATTCCCGCCTAGCACGCCCTGCAAAACACTGAAAAGTTGAGGTGTCAGTCCAACACAGACTGAGCGAGGGGTATAAATAAATATAAGCACACCAACATGCAAGTCATAATCTCGGGTAATAATTTTGGCAAAACAATACAATCTAATAGGTTAAAAGAGATACTATCGCCCGAGATTACAACTATTCCAATTGTGTACCGACTGTGTACAATCAATCAATCAATTATTAGGTGATTAGGTGATCAAGCAATTCATTACTGTGCACAATTAGTAGTTTCAATATCGCCTTCTTCCTCCGGGTGATGGTGGGATTGCAAGGCCCCACCATCCAATCAATCTGGGCAGAGGGTACATGAATCCCTAAGCCCGAAACTCCTTCCTCCCCTAATCTCCTAGAGGGTTCAGGGTTCATCCCAGTTTGGTGAGGATAGCTCTCGAGTTACCCGTCAGCCCATGCTTTCCCGGTTGGCTCGAGTCACTACCCTCGGGCCCACAGTGCAATACAATACTCGCCAAATCAATCAATCAATCAATCAATCCCTTCAATAGTTCGGTAAAACATTTGAAAACCAATCTCATTTGAAAACTATAAGTATATAGATAGGTTTTGGCTTAAAACTTCACATAGGGTTGTACGGGTCCTATGTATCTAAAATTAAACCTCACCTGAACGACCCAAAAATATCCAAGGAAACAGCTCAAGGGGCCTGCTCCTCGTCACCAGGAAGCTGGTCTGTGCACAAAAGACAATTGTCCGTGAAACACGACTCAAAATGTACCAAATATGACGAACGGCGGAAATGCAACGAGACGACGGGAAAAATACAATGTACCATACAAATATTGCGTTTCAACATGTAATCAGTCATATAATAGCAATTAGGGGTCAAAGAAGCCGTCGGAACGGGGTGCTAAAAATGCAATTTTATGCAGTGAATTTTGGCACTTTCTGGACTATGGGAAGGGCCGTTCCGGCTTCCCTTTGAAAATGGGAAGGGCCGTTCCCATGGCCTACAGAAAACGCACCAGCGTTTTCTTAAAAGGGAAAACGTTTTAGCTGGGAACGGCCCTTCCGGCTCAAAGGCCAAAATGGGAACGGCTGTTCCCAGTCTCGCTGGCCAACTATCTCAGCATCATGGGAACGGCCGTTCCAGTTTTGAACTGGGGTTGGGAAGGGCCGTTCCCAAAATACGAGAGCAGTTGTATGCAGAGCATAACAGAGCAGCAATGGCATAACAACAAACAATCACCAAAAATGGATCAAACTCAAGATGTAATGCACATATTTGATGCAATAATTATGCTAACATACAAATAGATCAATAACAACTCACAAAAACACATATTTCCACTTTAGATCATCAATAATCCATCATTCAAAACCCATACACTCATTCATGCTCCAAGTCCATAAAACTCAAGATATAAGCATCAAACTCAAGCTTAATGATCACAAACATATTTCCAACAATGAATACACAATTTACTCAAGCCATTACAAAGCCCCATATATCACATAATTTCAATAAAACCATTCAATCTCCATAATTACCTCAAATGAGAGAAATGAGAGACAAGATGAAGAAGTGATGATGATGATGATGCTCCAAATATCACAAATCCCACAAAAATTGATGCTTGCAAGAAGAAATCTCCGTCCTATCTTGGTAGGGTTTGGATCGGTTGAAGAAGGAAAGAAATGGAGCAAAGATGATATGTTTGGTATGAAAGGGAATGCAATGGTACGTGATATGCTGCTCAAGAGAGGGGAAGAGATGGCCAAATTGCTATTAAATCCTTTCACTTGTTAAGTTATGCAATCAAGTCCATTTCCAAAATTAAA
Organism: Lantana camara; assembly: GCA_037501455.1. Classification (NCBI taxonomy): domain Eukaryota; kingdom Viridiplantae; phylum Streptophyta; class Magnoliopsida; order Lamiales; family Verbenaceae; genus Lantana; species Lantana camara. The sequence goes on along the minus strand of CM074857.1, from coordinate 89,771,786 downwards.
TGATCAATGTGGTCCAATGCAATTAGATCCCATATTCATGAAAATGAGCAATTAAGGCCATAAAAGAAATAAATCACATTCGGGAAAATAATTCACATAGCAATCACGTTCAATATATCCGAAAAATATGATATGATATGAATTTTCAATAAAATATCAAGAATATAATTTTATAAAATTATGTTATGTTATGGAAAATTAGAGAAATGAACAATTAATAATTAAAATCTAACTCTCAAACGCACACGTGTCGATCATACCTGAAATGCCGAAAGCTGGGGCGTTACAATCCTCCCTCCTTAAAAGAATCTGGTCCCCAGATTCACTGATCGGAAGGGAACAACTCTGGATGGAACCGTCTCATTTTGTCTTCGGTCTCCCACGTGGCTTCTTCGGTCTTATCACTTCTCCAAAGAACCTTAACCATGGGAATCCTCCGGTTTCTTAATTCCTGAAACTTCTTATCCAATATCTTAACCGGTTTCTGAACAAAGGTAAGGCTCGGTTCCAATTCCACTTCTTCAACAGGAATGATCTCGGTTTCATCGGGGTAGTATTTCCTCAGCTGAGACACGTGAAATACGTTATGAATCCCCGTGAGGCTCGGTGGTAGGTCCAATCTGTAAGCAACTTCTCCAATTCTTTCCAAAATCTCATAAGGGCCTAAATAACGAGGTTTAAGTTTACCTCCTTTCCCAATCCGAGCAAATCCATTACGTGGAGACGCCTTCAAGAATACCCGGTCTCCAACCTCAAACTCGAGATCCCTTCTGCGACGATCGGCGTAGCTCTTCTGTCTGTCCTGAGCTGATTTCATCCGTTGTTTTATTAGTTGGACTTTCTCAATCATAGCTTCAACGGCCTTGGAAGGTTTTTCCAATTTCTCACCTTTCTTAACACCTTCCTGCTTAGTCCATTTCCACTCTTCCAAGTCAAAGAACAACGGAGAACGACACTTCCATCCATAAAGTAGCTCATACGGTGCCATTCCAATCGAAGCCTGAAAACTGTTGTTGTACGCAAACTCAATCAAAGGTAGCTGGTCATGCCAAGAAGACTGAAAATCCAAAGAACAAGCTCGAAGCAAATCCTCGAGATACCTTATTAATCTCTCGGACTGACCATCCGTCTGAGGATGAAAAGTTGTACTAAACTGGAGCTTCGTACCCAAAACCTCTTGCAATTCACGCCACAACCTCGAAGTGAACCGTGGATCTCTGTCAGAAACTATACTAATCGGAATCCCGTGAAGTCTAACAATCTCCCGGTTGTAAAGCTCGGCTAACTTGAGAATCTTATACGACATCCGAACCGGCAGAAAATGTGCAGACTTCGTCAAACGGTCCACAATCACCCAAATCCCATCAAACCCACCTTTCACTTTAGGTAATCCGGACACGAAATCCATCGTCACCTGTTCCCACTTCCACTCAGGAATAGGTAACGGCTGAAGAAGACCTCCCGGTTTCTGATGCTCGGCTTTCACTTTCTGACAAGTGAGACAATACTTCACAAACTCGGCCACATCTTTCTTCAATCCACGCCACCAATAATATTGCCTTAAATCCTTATACATCTTGTTTCCTCCGGGGTGGATAGAATAAGCCGATATGTGAGCTTCCTCGAGCAATACCCGTTTCAACTCTTCGGGCACAGCCACTCGGTTCTTGAAACGAAGAAGACCGGTTTCATCGAACCCGAATGGACACTCCGGATCAGCTCTTGCCTTAGCTACCAATCTCTGAACTTCCAAATCCGTACTCTGAGCCTCAAACAACCTGTGCTTCAATTCTAGTTGGACCGAAATATTAGAAACTCGAGCCTTTAAAACAATTGGCTCGATTCCACTACTTTCACCCACTTCCAAGCTCGATACACTAGCCTTCCTACTAAGTGCATCGGCGACCACGTTGGCTTTGCCGGGATGGTACTTGATCGTGCAATCATAATCTTCCAACCTTTCCATCCAACGCCGTTGCCTCATATTCAAATCCTTCTGAGTGAATAAATACTGGAGGCTTTTGTGGTCAGTGAAAATCTCGAAGGACACCCCGTACAAATAATGTCTCCACTTTCCAAGTGCAAAGACTACGGCAGCAAGCTCAAGATCATGTGTCGGATAATTCTTTTCATGCTCTTTCAACTTTCGGGATGCATAAGCAATTACTTTACCCTTCTGAGTCAACACACATCCCAAGCCTTCCTTAGAAGCATCCGTATAAACAGCATATCCTTCAGAACCTTCCGGAAGGGCTAACACTGGAGCAGACACTAACATTTCCTTCAAGAAAGTGAAACTCTTCTCACAATCTTCATTCCAATCGAATTTCACATTCTTCTTCGTCAACTGGGTTAAAGGAGTTGCTAACTTGGAGAAATCCTTAACAAACCTCTGGTAATAACCTACCAATCCCAAGAAACTCCTAATCTCAGAGGCATTCCTAGGTTTCTCCCACTTCAAAACCGACTTAATCTTGGAAGGATCGACTTCCAAGCCGTTGCCCGAAATCACGTGACCCAAGAATGACACCCTGTCAATCCAGAACTCACACTTGCTGAACTTGGCAAACAACTGATGCTCCTTCAAAGTCCTTAATACCAACTGAAGGTGTCTTGCATGCTCCTCGGCAGACTTCGAGAAAACCAGGATATCATCAATAAAAATGACCACGAACTTATCCAGAAAAGGCCTGAAAATCCTGTGCATCATATCCATAAAAGCTGCTGGGGCATTGGTCAAACCAAACGGCATCACAACGAACTCATAATGCCCGTACCGAGTGTTAAATCCTATCTTAGAAATATCCCCTGCTCGGATACGCAGCTGGTGTTGGAAAACACGAATCAGAAAACAGCGGAATTTAAAAAATTTTCCCAACAAAAGGATCTAGGACTCGCAATCGTGTAACCAAATTCGTAAAGATAGAAAACTTACTTTTCTTTTATTCTTTCTTGAAGCGTTTCAAGCCACCCAAGAACGCTCTTCTCGCGGCTTGATCCCCTCTCCTTGGTAAAGCTCGAATCTTCAAAATTCTAACTTGAAGTCTCTAGAGAAAGTCCACCAACTTGATCACAATCTAACTAGTAAGGATGCTAGTTCTCTAGTTAGTGTTTAGGCTTAACCTAGGGTTTAATTTAATCTTGGAGAAAGGAAGGTGTTCAACACATGAACCAAAAGAATTGCCAATTAGCTCTAAAGGGGAGCTCGAGCTCCCCTATATATAAGAGGGGAGTGCCGATCCAAATCCTTGTTGGACAAGGATTTGGTTCCTCTCTCTCCTATTACTTGATCATCAAGTATTTTCCAACTTTGACTTTGAATTCTAATTCAAGTCAACTTTTAAGAGAGCTAAAAATATCCAAACTATTTTTGGATAATTTTATACTTTATTTATTATAAAATAAATAACTTATTTTTATCTAATTAATTAATTCGTAATTAATTAACTAGATTATTTTCTCCAAAATTAGACTTTCTTTTTAATTCAAAATTAAACCAAAGTCTATTAAATAATTAACTAATTAATTATTTAATATATATATATATATATAATATATATATATATATCCACACGTGTGTGACACGTGTCACAGTGACACGTGTCACTCACGTGAGCCACACGTGTGATTTCACAAGTGTGGAACCCTCTTGGTCCGATTAACTCGTTTAATCTTTTTCAAGCCTCAACTCATGTAACCAAGTTGTTGTGTGTGACCCTCTAGGTTCTCAATTCAATTAGCAGTGACCCTAATTAATTAATTCACTAATTAATTAATCAGTCCACAGATTAAACGACCATAGTCTAGCAACAGGTGTTTAACCCCTAGCTGAATTGGAATGTTCGGATTCGACTGAACCTTTAAGTCATTGATTCATGTGAGATACAATCCTCCTACTTACTATCTCTCAACCAAGATCTAGGGCAAGGGAATAATCAGAACCCTAATAATCCGGTCTTAAAGCTAAGTGCATTTCATATCCATTTGATCTCAATCCAAGAAACCCTTTTCTTGATGTCTTGATCTACTGCCTTGGCCAAGGACTCCATATGGCATATGAATGACTTACACAATAAGAGATCACCTTGCAAATGCAAGTGTAGGTCCTATCTTGATTCTCATTCACTTTCATGAATCACTTGTGCAGCCCCAGCATAAGCCTTGAATCAGTTGTCTAAGGCGACACCCTTTAAAGCTTATACCTAAGACTACAGAGTTAACTCATAAAGTGACAAGGAACCTCAAGTCTAAGGATCAATTAATCACATCAATGACTCGTGAGATATTTCCTAATCTGGAAGTTTCCATTTCCTGAAATAGAGACTTCATTTCCCATTTAGGAATGTTCTCACACGGGGCACCTCAGTGAACTTACTTATTAAAGTAAGCACCCTCATGTATCATGCACGTATCAACTATACACTTTGTACCTCCATGAAACAAGGTGGTCCTTCTTAAGGGCGTGATCCTACAAGCAAGCCTTAGAGGAGTCAGGTTGACACTCCCACTGTCTGTAGGACTCATCGGCTTAGAGTATTTTACTAATCATGACTTATGTGATATAGGGCTCGTTTCATGAACCATTTCACCTAAATGGTAGAGTCCTAAAGTCATCAGGATTAGGGGAGTTCTCATACATGCACAGCTAAAGTAAACGCATACCAAACAAGAGCATATAAAGAAGTGTTGCCTCAATTCGTTATTTCATTCAAAGATTGTCTGTGATTACAATAAGGAAAAGCACAAAGCGGATATACAATCGGCTTTCTAGGGCACTATTCCTAACAATCTCCCACTTGCCCGTCAAAGCCATTCTAAAGCTACTCTAAGTCCCATCTTCTGAAGATGACCTTGGAAAGCTTCTCGACTAAGGGGTTTAGTAAGTGGATCTGCCACGTTCTCTGCTGATGTGACCCTCTCAATTAGCACATCTCCTCTTTTGATAATATCACGGATTAGGTGATACTTCCTCATAATGTGCTTGGTCCGTTGGTGAGATCTTGGTTCTCTTGCTTGAGCAACCGGCCCAGTGTTGTCACAAAACACAGTAATGGGGTCTTTCATGCTAGGAACAACATTCAACTCTTGAATGAAGTTTCTAATCCAAACACCTTCCTTAGCTGCATCATTTGCAGCTAAGTATTCGGCCTCAGTGGTCGAATCTACAGTGGTAGTTTGCTTGGAACTCTTCCAACTCACTGCACCGCCGTTTAGGCAGAAAATGTATCCTGACATTGACTTAAAATCATCTAAGTCAGATGCAAAGCTTGCATCGCAGTATCCTTCGACAGTAAGATCTTTCTGACCTCCGTAAACTAAGAATAAATCTTTAGTACCTTTTAAGTACTTAAGAATATTCTTCACGGCAGCCCAGTGACCATCTCCAGGGTCATATTGGAAACGACTTGTCACACTAAGTGCATAAGCCACATCCGATCGAGTACATAACATTGCATACATTATGCTACCTATTGCTGACGCATAAGGTGTATGAGTCATTCTTTCCTTCTCAAGGTTAGTCTTAGGACACATCTTCTTTGAAAGACATGTTCCTACACTCACAGGAAGGTTCTTAACCTTTGCTAACTCCATATTGAATCTCTTCAATACTTTGTCAATGTACATCGACTGTGATAGTCCTATTAACCTTCTAGATCTATCTCTATAGATTTTAATTCCAAGGATATAGGACGCATCACCAAGATCTTTCATCTCGAATTGGTTCGATAACCATAACTTAGTCACTTTCATGTCATCCTTCGAATGCCCAATAAGAAGGATGTCATCAACATAAAGTACTAAGAATTGCACTGAGGTCTCCAATTCCTTTCTACACACACATGATTCATTCGAAATTTGGATGAAGCCAAACGCTTTGACCGATTCATCAAATCGAATGTTCCAATTCCTAGAAGCCTGTTTCAATCCATAGATTGATCTTTGGAGTTTGCAAACCTTTTGCTCACTCCCACTGAATGTGAAACCTATGGGTTGCTCCATATAAATGTCTTTGTCAATGTCACCATTGAGAAAGGCAGTTTTCACATCCATTTGCCATATCTCATAGTCATAATATGCAGCAATGGCAAGCATGATTCGAATGGACTTTTGCATTGCAACTGGTGAAAAGGTTTCGTCAAAGTCTACGCAGGGTCTTTGAGTGAATCCTTTTGCAACCAGTCTTGCTTTGTAGGCTGCAATGCTTCCATCAACTCCAAGCTTTCTCTTAAAGATCCATTTGCAACCTATGGGTTTGACCCCATCAGGCAAATCTACCAAGGTCCAAACTTGGTTGGAGTTCATGGAATCCATTTCGGATTTCATGGCTTCTATCCACTGTTCAGAGTCAGAATCTGAAAGTGCCTCCTCATATGTTAAAGGATCATTATCCTTTTGAGAGATTTCATGGAAGAAACCATACCATCTCTCCGGCTGTCTAGGAGTGCGTTTAGAACGCCTTAGAGGAGGGTTTTCGTGTGTATCGAATTTCGTGATTGGTTGTAGTTGATCAGAGTGGGACGTTTCTTCAGTGGGTGGTGTGGGGTCATTTTGTACTTCTTCTAATTCTATGATCTTGCCTTTCTTTTCTTTAAGGAACGGTTCCTCCAGAAAAGTAGCATTTCTGGAAACAAACACCTTTTGCTCAGATTGATCATAGAAATAGTATCCTATGGATTCCTTAGGATAACCTACAAAGTAGCATAAGTTAGAACGAGATTCTAACTTATCTCCCACTGTCCTCTTCACGTAAGCAGGACAACCCCAAATTCTTAAGTAAGAATAACTAGGGATTTTACCATGCCACTTTTCATAGGGCGTCTTGGGGACTGACTTAGAGGGAACTAGATTCAGAATCTTTGCTGCACTTTCTAAGGCATAACCCTAGAAAGAAGGTGGTAAGTCAGTGAAACTCATCATGGAACGAACCATATCAAGTAGGGTTCGATTCCTTCTCTCAGAAACTCCATTAAGCTGAGGAGTTCCCGGAGGAGTCCACTGAGAGATAATCCCATTATCTTTGAGATGATTAAGGAATTCTTCACTAAGATACTCGCCTCCTCGATCAGATCGAAGTGCTTTGATCTTGTGACCAGTTTGGTTCTCAACCTCCTTTTGAAATTCCAAGAATTTCTCAAAAGCTTCAGATTTATACTTCATTAAGTATACATATCCATACCGACTAAAGTCATCAGTAAAGGTTATGAAATACTGATGATTGTTTCTAGTGCTTACACTAAGCGGTCCACAAACATCAGTATGGATCAAATCCAAAACCTTAGTGGCACGTTCCACAGTTCCTTTAAAAGGGACTTTGGACATTTTTCCTTTGAGACAGGATTCGCAAGAAGTTAACTCTTTAAGATCATTTTCAGAGAATGATCCTAAAATATTTATCTTGCTAATTCTGTTCTTGGAAATGTGTCCTAATCTAGCGTGCCATAAGGGAGCTGAAACTTTGTCATCTCTCTTACGCTTTGTTTCGCGTTGTATATTCATAATATTGATGTTTTGAGTTAGGTAAAGTCCATTACTTAGAGTACCGATATGAACGGAAGAGTTGTTCCGTTTGATAAAGTATTTACAATTCTTAATATAAGTTTCATAACCTTCACAATCTAATATTGGAACTGAAATTATATTACGAATAATGATCGGTACATAAAGGACTTTATTTAATACTAACTCAAAACTACCTAAATCTAATCTAATTGTGCCTAAAGCTCGAGCTTCAACGTTTGAGCCATCGCCGATCTTCAAGACACATTCTCCTTCTTTGAGTTGTTGGACTTCACTTAGCATCTGTACATCATTACAGATATGAGTTCCACAACCGGTATCAAGTACCCAAGAACTAGAATTAATAGAAAGATTTACTTCAACGAGAAAGATACCTTTCTTTAGAGTAGCCGTGTACTCTGGGCAGTTTCTCCTCCAATGTCCCGCTTTGCCACAATGGAAGCAAACATCCTCTTTCTGATCACGCTTCTTCTTTTGGGCCTTTCCCTTCGAAATGCCACCAGTGGGCCTAAGGGGTTTCTTCTTCTTCTTTTCGGCTTTCTTGCCCTTACCTTTAGAAGGCCCAGAAGAGGAAGATGGAGCATTCACCATCAAAACCTTATTGTCCTTCTTGATCGTGCTTTCAGCAGTCACAAGCTGACTAATCAGCTCAGCTACAGTAGCACCAGCATGATTCATGTTGAAGTTAATGACAAATGGGTTGAATGATGGTGGGAGCGAAGCTAGCAACAAATCCACTGAAAGCTCATCTTTCAGTGGCATGTCCATGGAAGCAAGTTTCTCAGTAAGGGCAAGAAACGTGAGTCCATATTCATGGACACTTGAACCTTCCCTCATTCTCAAGTGGAACAATTCCTTTGATGTGTTATACCTTGTAACACGTTCATGAGGGCGGTAAAGTTGCTCTAAGTGGTCGTAAATCTCCCAAGCAAATTCCATGGCCTCATGTTGTCTTTGCAAGTCCGGAGACATGTTAGCCAACATAAGGCAACGGGCTTGGAGATTATCATCCTTCCACTTCTGAATCGCGTCGCGCTCAGCCCGAGTGGGAGCCTCCCCTTCGGGACTGGGCTCCCCTTCGAAGAGAACATAAGTTCTCTTCTCAGAATCTAAAATGATTTTTAGATTCCTCAGCCAATCAGAATAGTTGGGACCAGTCAACTTGTTTGACTCGAGGATCGATACAAGAGGGTTTTTGGTTGCCATTTCAAAACACGTAGAGAATCACAAAATCTACGACCTAAATGGTAAAACAGAGAACTAGTGAGCATGTTGAATTATAACGATATACAAAAGATAAGGTCTTTAATCTAATGTAGCTCCCACTGTTTTTCAAAGATCTAGAATTCCCAAAGATCTAAGAGGAACACGTTTCCCAATGGGTACTAAGATCCTAGGCATTTTACCTCGAACCCACGACTCGCGAACATTCTAAGTAAGAACCCTAGGTAGGTACAACTTACCAATTCTAACACCTTTAGAACTCTTAGTAATTGTTTTTGCATCACCTATCTTTCAATATGGACCCACGACTCGTGCGACATCCATATTTACTTAGGCGTTAAGCTAGACCCATCAATCATAAGATCATGACCAAAACTTAGTTCGAACGACCCACGACTCGCGGACATCGCCCTTGCTAAAATTGACCACGAAATATTGATCATTTAAAATGATTAATTAGGTAACTAAGAACTAATAAGCTCCACTAGCTATCCCACGACTCGCGGACAATAACTAGCTTTACTTACTAAACTTAAAACCTATTGATGGAATGCTAGGAATTTAATTCAAAATTTGCATCTCGAATTAAACACCTATTTGTTCGAAATTAGCTTAATATTTAATGGGAATTTTCGAATCAACCAGAGAGTTGTCCGGTTCGACCTCACCAACATATATGTTATCCAATTTTATTAGTCTTGATTAATGCAAGTACACTTAAATGCATTTCAAACAAGTACATAAACAGATAACATGTCCTAGCATGATACTAACATGTAATGATCATGGGTTCTACCTATCTTATGCGTGATATGTGGGAGCCACTCCACAATCACTAGTTCTAACATACATGCCACATAAACAGTTCAAATCACATAAGGGAAAGCGGTAACAAAATACGAGCCCTATCTCTATTACATTTAACAATTGAGATTCCCCTCCCTAACATTTTGAGGGGTCTTCACTTATGGCCTCCTTGTTACTTGAATGTGGTCCATCTTACTCCTTGGGTGCATTGTCTCCAAAATGAAAATAAAACCTCACCACCTATCTCTACTCTCAAATTACAATAAAAAAAAAAGACATAAAGTAATAAGGCTCAATCTTCATATTGGCCTTAGACAATTACACGGGGCATACCCCGGCCTCAAAAACAGTAATATGGAAAGCCACATAATAAATCACATAACAGTACGCACATAAGTGAGGCTCCAACCTCAATTGAAAAAACGTAACTATAGAGCTCCAACCCCAATTTAAACCATCCATGTGCATAAATTAAAACCATACATTGATCTAAACCCATGATCACCTAACATACTTTTGCGAGAATTTAAATTTAGCCAATAAATTAAAATTCTCGTTTCAAGTCCTAATGACTTAAAACACGACTTGATGCGAGTCTTATTTATAAAAGTTTTCAATAAATCCCAAATTACCAAAACAAATAAAATTCCAATTAATTTCTGAAAATTAATAATTTTATCAAAGGTGTATTTTCCCAAAATATAAACCGTTTCAATTTCTCAAAATTCCCAATTTCAAGTTTTTATTCAAAAATTAAAATAAATATTCAAAAATAAAATTTTAAAATTAAAAAACAAAATTGGGACTGGATTGCACGAAATACGAAAGTTCGGATCAGGAAAACGGGGCCCGTATGCGAAACGGGGCGCACGCGTCGCAAGCGTGCGCGGACGCGCACGGCAGGCATGCACAGCGCCCGGCCAAGGCCGGGCGAGTGCGCGCACTGCGTGCGCATGCCGCGCGCCCTGTCGGGCGACGGCGGGCGATGGGCGGCCAGTCTCGGCCGCCCGGCGCGCCCGGAAGGCTCCCGTACAGGCTTGCGGGAGGTGCTGGGTGGCTGCCCTGCGCACGCCTAGGACAGGCGGGCGGTGGCGCGGACTTCGCGCGCCGCCTTCGCGCGCGGGGTTTCTCGTGTTCGTCGTGATCCGGGTTTTCATTTCGTGTTTTCGTTCAAAACAAAAACCAATCCAAGAAATCCAATAACAGTTTATACAGTTTCAAATCTAAAATTGTTTTCAAAATTAAATTTTGCAAAAACCAATTTTCAGAAACTTTCAGGAAAAAATACAGTTTCGTAATTCAGGCTTTCTAAAACAATTACAAATACTCAATCGCATCAAGCCTAAGAATTTCTACCAAATTCAGAATAATTGAGACGAATCAGAAACACGATTAACGAGGTAGCTCTGATACCACTTGTTGGAAAACACGAATCAGAAAACAGCGGAATTTAAAAAATTTTCCCAACAAAAGGATCTAGGACTCGCAATCGTGTAACCAAATTCGTAAAGATAGAAAACTTACTTTTCTTTTATTCTTTCTTGAAGCATTTCAAGCCACCCAAGAACGCTCTTCTCGCGGCTTGATCCCCTCTCCTTGGTAAAGCTCGAATCTTCAAACTTCTAACTTGAAGTCTCTAGAGAAAGTCCACCAACTTGATCACAATCTAACTAGTAAGGATGCTAGTTCTCTAGTTAGTGTTTAGGCTTAACCTAGGGTTTAATTTAATCTTGGAGAAAGGAAGGTGTTCAACACATGAACCAAAAGAATTGCCAATTAGCTCTAAAGGGGAGCTCGAGCTCCCCTATATATAAGAGGGGAGTGCCGATCCAAATCCTTGTTGGATAAGGATTTGGTTCCTCTCTCTCCTATTACTTGATCATCAAGTATTTTCCAACTTTGACTTTGAATTCTAATTCAAGTCAACTTTTAAGAGAGCTAAAAATATCCAAACTATTTTTGGATAATTTTATACTTTATTTATTATAAAATAAATAATTTATTTTTATCTAATTAATTAATTCGTAATTAATTAACTAGATTATTTTCTCCAAAATTAGACTTTCTTTTTAATTCAAAATTAAACCAAAGTCTATTAAATAATTAACTAATTAATTATTTAATATATATATATATATATTATATATATATATATATAACCACACGTGTGTGACACGTGTCACAGTGACACGTGTCACTCACGTGAGCCACACGTGTGATTTCACAAGTTTGGAACCCTCTTGGTCCGATTAACTCGTTTAATCTTTTTCAAGCCTCAACTCATGTAACCAAGTTGTTGTGTATGACCCTCTAGGTTCTCAATTCAATTAGCAGTGACCCTAATTAATTAATTCACTAATTAATTAATCAGTCCACAGATTAAACGACCATAGTCTAGCAACAGGTGTTTAACCCCTAGCTGAATTGGAATGTTCGGATTTGACAGAACCTTTAAGTCATTGATTCATGTGAGATACAATCCTCCTACTTACTATCTCTCAACCAAGATCTAGGGCAAGGGAATAATCAGAACCCTAATAATCCGGTCTTAAAGCTAAGTGCATTTCATATCCATTTGATCTCAATCCAAGAAACACTTTTCTTGATGTCTTGATCTACTGCCTTGGCCAAGGACTCCATATGGCATATGAATGACTTACACAATAAGAGATCACCTTGCAAATGCAAGTGTAGGTCCTATCTTGATTCTCATTCACTTTCATGAATCACTTGTGCAGCCCCAACATAAGCCTTGAATCAGTTGTCTAAGGCGACACCCTTTAAAGCTTATACCTAAGACTACAGAGTTAACTCATAAAGTGACAAGGAACCTCAAGTCTAAGGATCAATTAATCACATCAATGACTCGTGAGATATTTCCTAATCTGGAAGTTTCCATTTCCTAAAATAGAAACTTCATTTCCCATTTAGGAATGTTCTCACACGGGGCACCTCAGTGAACTTACTTATTAAAGTAAGCACCCTCATGTATCACGCACGTATCAACTATACACTTTACACCTCCATGAAACAAGGTGGTCCTTCTTAAGGGCGTGATCCTACAAGCAAGCCTTAGAGGAGTCAGGTTGACACTCCCACTGTCTGTAGGACTCATCGGCTTGGAGTATTTTACTAATCATGACTTATGTGATATAGGGCTCGTTTCATGAACCATTTCACCTAAATGGTAGAGTCCTAAAGTCATCAGGATTAGAGGAGTTCTCTTACATGCACAGCTAAAGTAAACGCATACCAAACAAGAGCATATAAAGAAGTGTTGCCTCAATTCGTTATTTCATTCAAAGATTATCTGTGATTACAATAAGGAAAAGCACAAAGAGGATATACAATCGGCTTTCTAGGGCACTATTCCTAACAGCTGGTAGTATCCTTGTCTCAAATCCAATTTCGAATAGACTTTCGATCCCTGAAGTATGTCAAACAACTCCTCGATGTGTGGAAGAGGATACTTGTTCTTGATCGTCATCCGGTTCAACTCTCTATAGTCTATGCACATTCTCAAGGTTTCGTCCTTCTTCTTTACAAATAAAACTGGTGCACCCCAAGGAGAAGAACTCGGTCTAATGTACCCAATCTCCAACAACGCGTCAAGTTGAGTCTTCAACTCTTTCAACTCGGCCGGAGCCATACGATACGGAGTCTTGGAGTAGGGCTCTGCATTTGGGTACAAATCAACCACAAACTCAATTTCCCGTTCTGGAGGTAAAGAATCCAATTCCTCAGGAAAGACCTCGGGAAACTCCTTCACTACTTCCGTTTCTTCCAGCTTACTTTGATCCTTGGGTTTATTGAGAATATAAGCAATGAAACCCGTGGCTCCCCCTCGAACCAACTTATGAGCCTCAGAAAAAGAAAGTAGCGGTACAGTCTTGGAACTCCAACCCACTACTAAATCTGATCCCAACTGAACCTTCTTCGCTCTATAATCAACTGTGGCAGAATGTCTGTACAACCAATCCATGCCCAAGATAGATCCATAGCAAGTCATCGGCAGCTCAATGAAGTCTGACAAGAAAACTCGACCCTCGATGCTCACCGGAACCTCTCTGAACACCCGATCAGATTCTAAACTACCACCAAATGGAGTACTAACCACATAACATGCAGAAGAACGAGTAACAGGCAAAGGCAAAGAAACAGATATAGCACTCGAAAGAAAGGAGTGAATAGCTCCCGGATCAAACAACGTATGAATGTTCGTGCCATGTATGCAAATGGTACCTTCAACTACCGCGGCTGGATCAATATCAGCATCCTGCTGCTCACCCTCCAAAGCATAAGCACGAGCCCTAATCAGTGGTCTCGGTGCTCTCGGTAGTGGTATCCTGCGATCCGGACAGCCATCTACCAAATGCTCATCGCTCCCACAAAGTAGGCATAAACCCAAACGCCTCCTGCAGTTATCATAGACGTGTGTCCTCTGTCCACAGAAGGTACAATAAGGTCTCTCGGGTGGTGGTGGCAAAGCTGGAGCAACTGGAGCTCGAATCACTGGTCCTGCTGGTCGGGGCTTCTTCCCTGGGCCCTGTGGAGCTGGTGGTGGAGAAGAATAAACCATCGGCCTCTTGCCTGAAGCAGAACCCGAGCCAGAACCCTTATACCCTGATCCGGCACCTCTGAAACCCGATCCAGAACCTCTGAATCCCGATCCAGACCCTGAGCCCGAACCTGAACCTGAACGATAGGTAGACCGCCTCGCATTCACTGAATCCTCAACCAATAGTGCCTTCTTGGTAGCCTTCACCCAAGTGCTCGTGTTGACCGCCTCAATCGCTACCTGAATATCCGGTCTAAGGCCCTGAACAAACTGCATCGCCTTATGGAAATCATCACTCGCTATATTAGGAGCATAGCGGGACAACCTCTCAAACTCGGCGATGTATTCTGAGACCGACCTGTTTCCCTGCTTCAACTCTGTAAATTCCTTCAATCTCCTAGTGCGAGAAGATGGAGGAATGAACTTGTTTTGGAACTCTCTGACAAAGACTGCCCAATTCACTTCCTCACCGGCAGTAGCTAACACAATCTGGACACTCTCCCACCAAGAGTAGGCCTCACCCTGAATCAAAGAAATGGTACAACGGGCCTTCTCCCGGGATCCACACGGGATAAGCTCCCATATCCTCTCAATCTCTTTCAGCCACTGCTCGGCTTGAATATCATTCCCTTTGTAAAATTTGGGAGGATGCTGGTTCTGAAACTCCCTGAAAACAGCTGATATCTGGCCTCCAGGCTGTGGTGGTACAACTGGTGGTGGTGGAGGAACATAATCCCGAACTCTCTAATCAATAAGACCCACCACTGCGTTCATGAAGTCCTGTGGCTGAGCCTGAGGAGGTGGAGGAGGAGGTGGTGATCTCTCCCGGCGATGATGACGATGATGTCGATGTCTAGGAGAACGATCACGGTGATGTCTATCGCGAGCCATCCTGCAATCAAGTCACTATTATGCATGTTCGGTTAGTAAGTGGCAATGTGTGCAAATAATTCACAAATTACATATAAATTCAAAAATTTAACAAGTCAGCCCACATTCAAGTAAGTCAAGTAGGTTCACGTATCAAATAACAATGCAAGACTCTCAAATTGACAATTAGTTCCTATGCCGTGCGACCTAGACTCACAAGACACGACACTAGAGACCCGGTTTTGCAACCGAGCTCTGATACCACCGTAGGATGTAGCACCCGGAACGCCAGGCACCACATCCCCCGCACTATAGCCCCATTCACATATGAAATGGGCAAACCATACATGAATCAAAGCTATAGCGAACGGGAGACAATAAAATGACTCAAGGCTAGGCGGGTACCCTCAATTTAAAACCAACCAACAATCAAGTCAGAGTATTAAAAAACGGAAGCAATAACATTCATTCGATACGTATAGGTACCATATTTATTTATTTACTTATAGGTACCAGCATTCACACTGTCAATACATTATCATCTCCCAACAAAATAGATAACAAGGCGTGATACAAAAATATCCCAAGCTATACATAACAAAATGTGGGAATGAAGTGTGCTAGACCCAAATTAAAGACCCTCTAGACTCTAATTCCCGCCTAGCACGCCCTGCAAAACACTGAAAAGTTGAGGTGTCAGTCCAACACAGACTGAGCGAGGGGTATAAATAAATATAAGCACACCAACATGCAAGTCATAATCTCGGGTAATAATTTTGGAAAAACAATACAATCTAATAGGTTAAAAGAGATACTATCGCCCGAGATTATAACTATTCCAATTGTAATTTAATCAATTCAATACAATCAATTTGTGGCCCGGCGAGTGGGGCAATTCTCCAACCTTACACCGACTGTGTACAATCAATCAATCAATTATTAGGTGATTAGGTGATCAAGCAATTCATTACTGTGCACAATTAGCAGTTTCAATATCGCCTTCTTCCTCCGGGTGATGGTGGGATTGCAAGGCCCCACCATCCAATCAATCTGGGCAGAGGGTACATGAATCCCTAAGCCCGAACTCCTTCCTCCCCTAATCTCCTAGAGGGTTCAGGGTTCATCCCAGTTTGGTGAGGATAGCTCTCGAGTTACCCGTCAGCCCATGCTTTCCCGGTTGGCTCGAGTCACTACCCTCGGGCCCACAGTGCAATACAATACTCGCCAAATCAATCAATCAATCAATTAATCCCTTCAATAGTTCGGTAAAACATTTGAAAACCAATCTCATTTGAAAACTATAAGTATATAGATAGGTTTTGGCTTAAAACTTCACATAGGGTTGTACGGGTCCTATGTATCTAAAATTAAACCTCACCTGAACGACCCAAAAATAT
Source organism: Lantana camara (assembly GCA_037501455.1). Lineage (NCBI taxonomy): Eukaryota > Viridiplantae > Streptophyta > Magnoliopsida > Lamiales > Verbenaceae > Lantana > Lantana camara. Next base: position 89,755,412 of record CM074857.1, on the reverse strand, counting down.
CCAAGGAAACAGCTCACGGGGCCTGCTCCTCGTCACCAGGAAGCTGGTCTGTGCAAGAAAGACAATTGTCCGTGAAACACGACTCAAAATGTACCAAATATGACGAACGGCGGAAATGCAACGAGACGACGGGAAAAATACAATGTACCATAAAAATATTGCGTTTCAACATGTAATCAGTCATATAATAGTAATTAGGGGTCAAAGAAGCCGTCGGAACGGGGTGCTAAAAATGCAATTTTATGCAGTGAATTTTGGCACTTTCTGGACTATGGGAACGGCCATTCCGGCTTCCCTTTGAAAATGGGAAGGGCCGTTCCCATGGCCTACAGAAAACGCACCAGCGTTTTCTTAAAAGGGAAAACGTTTTAGCTGGGAACGGCCCTTCCGGCTCAAAGGCCAAAATGGGAACGGCCGTTCCCAGTCTCGCTGGCCAACTATCTCAGCATCATGGGAACGGCCGTTCCAGTTTTGAACTGGGGTTGGGAAGGGCCGTTCCCAAAATACGAGAGCAGCTGTATGCAGAGCAGAACAGAGCAGCAATGGCATAACAACAAACAATCACCAAAAATGGATCAAACTCAAGATGTAATGCACATATTTGATGCAACAATTATGCTAACATACAAATAGATCAATAACAACTCACAAAAACACATATTTCCACTTTAGATCATCAATAATCCATCATTCAAAACCCATACACTCATTCATGCTCCAAGTCCATAAAACTCAAGATATAAGCATCAAACTCAAGCTTAATGATCACAAACATATTTCCAACAATGAATACACAATTTACTCAAGCCATTACAAAGCCCCATATATCATATATTTTCAATAAAACCATTCAATCTCCATAATTACCTCAAATGAGAGAAATGAGAGACAAGATGAAGAAGTGATGATGATGATGCTCCAAATATCACAAATCCCACAAAAATTGATGCTTGCAAGAAGAAATCTCCCTTCTATCTTGGTAGGGTTTGGATCGGTTGAAGAAGGAAAGAAATGGAGCAAAGATGATATGTTTGGTATGAAAGGGAATGCAATGGTACGTGATATGCTGCTCAAGAGAGGGGAAGAGATGGCCAAATTGCTATTAAATCCTTTCACTTGTTAAGTTATGCAATCAAGTCCATTTCCAAAATTAAATGATCAATGTGGTCCAATGCAATTAGATCCCATTTTCATGAAAATGAGCAATTAAGGCCATAAAAGAAATAAATCACATTCAGGAAAATAATTCACATAGCAATCACGTTCAATATATCCGAAAAATATGATATGATATGAATTTTCAATAAAATATCAAGAATATAATTTTATAAAATTATGTTATGCTATGGAAAATTAGAGAAATGAACAATTAATAATTAAAATCTAACTCTCAAACGCACACGTGTCGATCATACCTGAAATGCCGAAAGCTGGGGCGTTACATAAAATGCATGGGTGCAAATGCCATGAATGCTTAAGGTACCGTTCACCGTGGAATTGAAGTCGAGGTTGGCAATTCTTTAATTTGGAAGGGTAATCGAATCCTTGACTGGCAGTGGTTCCAATCCTTCGTTCAAACTTGAATTCTTTAGTATTCCCTCAGATTCTCGGGTGCCCAAATGACCTTGGACCGCCTCACTTGATTCTCGGAGTAAAGTGATCCGTGGGGTCTCTTGAAATCCCAGTAAAATCCTCGGTAATCGGGAATTGCTATTTCTTCCATCGGTAAAATCTCTCAGGACCATCGTGGGGAAATAAATGAAGAATCTTTAAACGATCTTACTTAGTACACCGTCATTGTAAATGAGGCCCCTATCCTCAATATTTTGTGGAGTTGATCTTCAATGACCTCAGCACTAAATCCCATAGCTTACAAAATTTCCCCCCTTTTTCCTTTGTGTAAGAGTAACTACTCTGGTGGTGTCTCTATAATAGTAATTCGATTCCCTCTTTAGAATTTTCTGAATTGTACAAGTGCCTTGATTCCTTCATTGTCACCTCATGCCATTCAGATTTAGAAATTCTTACTTCCTTATAAAATTTGCCAACCCCGAGTACCTCCAAGTAGTTAAGTATATATCCTGAAGGCACCTTGTTAGTTAAAAGGTCACCTCGTTAGTTAGAGGGTCTCTTGTTTCCCTTGTATACAGACATCTTCTTTTATCCACCCTATACCCCGAGTTTGTGAAATCAACTGTCCACTTTCTGATCCACTCCTATTCAGATCCCAATGCAGCTTCCACTAAAATCAGTACTCGTTGAAACAGGTAACAAAATCACCTAAATATAACCACAAAACTAATGTATGCGGGATTAGGGATGTAAATGGCAGGCACTCATATCTAGCAAAGAAGGCAATCAAGCACGTAGAACAAATGTTCAAAATAATTATAATTTAATCCAATGCATGATGCACGTGTTATGAATGCATAATACCTGTTTCCATAAGTTTAGCATCTAGATATTGTCGAATTCTTTCAGAAATCCATTTATCCTTCATTCAAGTAATCAAGGCATGGTAGTTTTGAATCCTCTTTCATCAATTTATAGAAGTGGGAAATGTTGTCACGATCAATTAAAAATTTTGTCATCAAGCCAACTCCCTGCAATTCACAAATTGAATAAATATCTATGCATGCGGGTTAGTACGTGGATATGTCAAGTCATAAAAACAATTAAGAACACTTAAGTAATGCACATGCAATACGTAATTTAATAAAATTTAAAGCATAACAGTGATAATTTTGCAAGAATCGTAATCATAGTGTGCACACAATCACATAAGCTCAGACAAATTCATGCAGAAAAGTTAAAATTTCACATCAGGCGAATGCAATGCACAAGTATTCCTATGCCGTCCGACCTAAACTGACACGACACGACCCCAGAGCACCGGTTCTGAACCTGGTAGCTCTGATACCACTTAAGATGTAGCACCCCAACCGATGGGGCACCATACCCCCGCACTATGACCCGACACGTGTACGAAATGGAAAGTCCGCACACGCACCAAGTCACAGCGAACGGGTGACAAACAAAAACCAACCTAAGCTAGGCGGTACCTAAACCCTGTACAAGCGCAAATATGCAAGACCTGAATGCGGAAGCGATACAAAATATGAATTCTCAAAAACCTTAATCAGCAATCATAATTCATATATTTCAAAAAGTAACTCAACATCAGCTAAACGGGTTCAACTGTCCTAGAAACCTGTCACGATTAAACATATAATCAAAACGGGTTCATCTAAACCGAGCACCTGTCCTAACCTGTCCCGAAAATCATACATCCAAATCAAGAGTACCAACCTGCATAATATATACATATCATATACATAGTTTCCTACCCAAATCAAAACAAGGTATCTAACAAATCAAACAGACCGACACAGACTCAACAGACCCGACTCAAGGCCGCCTAGCTCAAACCTGCAAGAACTGAAAAGTGGAAAAGAAGGGGGAGGGTCAGTCTCTAGAAGACTGAGCGAGCAGGAGCGATAAATATATATAAAAACATGCACATGCAAGTCATAAATCCCGAGCAAGGTTTTATTCAAAGTTAGTTCCCACGAAGGGCAAGAAAATAACTAAGCAGTGCTCGGACTTTACAACTAATTCATATTAAATTCATTAAGTTCATAATTCATACATAAACATAAAGGCTCGGCGAGTGAGCGTGCATCATCTCCAACCAAACTCCGACCGTGTACGACAAATATCATTCATGCATTAAATAGGTGATCATGTAATATATCATAATACACACAAATCATATATCATATCCTAAACATATTCGTTTGGGCAATCCGTGTCCCGGCCTTCCCGCACGGTGCCTATCAATCATAAACATAATCATAATCATAATCATAATCATAAATAAGTTCCAACCTTCTTCCTCCGGGTGGTGGAAGGGCTAGCAAGACCCAACCACCTCATACATAGGCCAATGGGGTTTCATGACTCCCCCAAGGGCACTCAGCTCCCATTCCCGCTAAACCTCCTAGCGAGGGCCGGTATCACCGTATATAAGTTGGGACTAGTACAAGGGATCACCGTCGGCCCTTGCCTCCCCGGATAGCCACTTGCACTAAGTCCCTGGGCCCGTGAACATATCATAAATGCATAATCTCGCCAAAACATTTCAATTCATAAGAACATAACATATTTCATAATTCATTATAAAAGGGTTTACTCGATCAAAGTTTTACTCGATGACTCTATTTAAAAAAACAACATATATATATATAAGGTTTTCGCCAAAACTTGTCACATAAGGTTGTAGGGTTTAATATGTAACTAGAACGAAAACACCCTCACCTGGTACCAGACAAAGCCAAACCCAAAGCAAATGGTCCACCCCGGAACCTGCACGACCACAAGTCACCACTCCGGGTGCACCTGTACCAACTGATCACACAAAACACAGTACAAAACTCAGACTCAGACTCAGACAACCATATAAAGACGCACGGCACATCCTCAAGTACTTAAGAAATGCAATCACATAAGCCAAGTTCATAATCATACCAATTACTTGCAAAACAAAATATCACATAACTCAACATATTCATAAAACACATCCAGAGATGTTCTTATGCACAATTAAATCAAATAAACAAAATGGAAAGGCAATGCATGTCACCTTATTTCATATAAATTCATATATCAAATAACCAATTCATATACGTACGAATACTTATTTCTTACGTGCAAAAGTTCCTAATTTAATCATATAAGTTTCATACATTTCACATATCGCATAATAGACTTATTTTAAATTAAGTAATTAAACCTAAATTACAAAGTTTCAAATTAAATCACCCAAGATATACTAATTCAATTCTGACTAAATCATAAATTGCATAACAAATTCTTATATCATATAATAAATTCCAATTCAAGTCATATTTCACATTTTACACAAAATCCTCATATTACAAGACCAATTGAATCGTATAATAGCACGTGACGAATTCATTTAAACCTATGGGGTTACATCCCAAATTCCGACTAAGCATTTAATCATGCAAAGTTCATACATTGCATAATAGATTCAAATTCAATTTAGGTAATTAAACGTTAATTGTAAAAATCCCAAATTTAATTATTCAAAGCATAATAAATCAACTTTTACTTCATCAAAAATAGCATAATCGTTTTCAAATGATAATGTTCAATTAATTCAAGTTATACAAATTTACATTTTCTAAAATTACATAAACATCCCTTCTACAAGGGCTATATTAAATCTAATGGCATGAAACGAAACTATTATCAACAACAATCATGAAATCATACATTCATCATTCATTACATATTTCCAAATACCATACAATGCATATTCATCAATTTATCGAGCATACAAGAGCGAATTACATTTTAAAACAATTAACAACTAATACAATTCGGCATAACGAGGTTCAATTCACAATTCAAAGCATCAATACATATTACATTTCATTTAATACATGATTTCATATTCATTGGAATTCATTCCAATCAACAATTCAAGCATATGGCCATTAATTCGCAATAAAACAATTAAATCAAATAAGTCCCAAATACACAAATAAATTCGTAACAAATAAACCGAGTGTCCGATTGACGAACGGGAAGTGGCGTTGAACTCACCACAACGAGGCGGACAAACTATCCGAAGCCCACCAGAATGCCGCCACCAGAGCCGCCGGAACAGTGGTGGGCCGCTGCTCGGCCGCCGCCGGAGCATGCCGGAAAAATCCTGAAAAATCACCCGTGCAAGGATTCGTCGTGCTCGTTCCAATTCCTCAACCAATTTCTGTAAATTCCAAGCCAATTGACTCCAATTTCAAATCCAAGAATACGAAACCCTAAAATCTTCAAAATCCAATTACTTCCAAACCGGTGAACGAAAATAAGATCCGTAAAAGGCATTGGCTTACCCGTGACGTGCTCTTCGAAACCCCTATGTTGTTCGCCAGAAAACGTTACCGGAGATGGCCGCCGCCGCGAAGCACCGTCGCGCCACCACTGCTGCTCTGCCGCCGCCGCTCCGACGAATTTCAGGTGGCGGGACTGACCTCATTCGACTCAGGTCGTTGTCCTGTGTCTTTCCCCTCAAGTCCCGTCGCCAGACAATGATCGGAGCACCAAACCCGCCACCAAACACCGCCGCACAGCTGCTGCCGAAAAAATCTATTTTCGGTGGTTTTCGTGCCAAACTGAGGCCGGAATCGTCACCAGGGGGTCGAAAAACATGGGGGTAGGGTGGTGTTGGCCGGCGAAGCTCGCCGGATTGTCGCCGGCGATGAGGTGGTGCAACCCGCCACCTTCAGACCACCACTGCGCCGCCGTCGGACATTTTCGGGCCACGAAACTTGTATCATCGTGTCGGGCTCGTCGACCTCTTCGAAATGGACTATTGGTTCGTCAAATTCCGTCGAGTATAAGTCGAGTTGGACTTGTGCGTGTTTTCACACCTTCAATGTGTGTGAAACGTTGAAGCGGGAGAGAGAGAAGAGAGCAGGCTGAGGTCTGCTGTGTTTGGCACGAATTACGAGGATCCGGGGTATTATATCTCGGATCCTCGTACGCGAAAACGATCGAAAGAACGGGCTAACGAAGTCAGAATGGGGCAAACTTAGAGTCTACGGACTCGTCTCGATGCCCCGAATGCAAAAGAGGGGTCAAAGAGGTCGAACTCTCGACCGAACGAGAAATGACCGAGTAACCCCTAAAAAGAGAAAATTACAAACAGACCCCTAAACTCTAAAAGAGTTCAAAATAGGGCCAGGCAAAACACAAAATAATATAATTAGACATATAATAAAGTTGGAACGTGGCGTACCTTATACTTCGGACGAGCGGGGTGTTACAATCTTCCCTCCTTCAAAAGGACCTGTCCTCAGGTCCTATTACTGAGTCATAAAGCTTCGAGTTGGAATACTTCAATCCATCTCCTGAATCGTGTAGAGTCAAAGCCCTGGCTGTGAAGTTTACTTCCACTAATTGCATCAACTCCCCTCAGAGTTCCGTAGTCCCAGAGGCTTGTTCAACACTTGACCGTTGGTCGCTTCAAACTCGTTCAATCTCCACAAGGTCACTGCAACCAAAGCTCAATACCGTCGCACCCTCATCGTTGGCTAGCTGTTGTCTGGCCACCTGTAACTAAGCCGCAACAACCAAGAGAGAATCCCATCTCTCAGCACGCAAGAGAGAGAGCCCCGTCTCCCAGCACATCAAAAGAGAGAACCCCGTCCCTCAGGCACAGAATTGAGAGAATCCCATCTCTCAACCACGTAATCGAGAGAGCCCCGTCTCTCATCCTAAGTCTGGCAGACTTCCACATCTTCCAAACATTCTAGTTTGAGAAAATCCAGCATTTCTCAAACCCCTAAATTCGAGAGAATCCAGCATCTCCCAAATATCTAACACCAAGAGAATCCAGCATCTCTTGCTCACATAATTAGAAAGAATCCAACATCTTTCTATCACATAAATAGGGAGAATCCCACATCTCCCTAACACGCAAATAGAGAGATCTCAACAACTCTCTAGCATACAAGTTCACTTACTCAGCATTCAAACATTCACACGTCAAAATAACACTAGATGCAAAACATGGGATGCATGTATCGTGTACCTTATCACAACTGATATCGGTGTCCCTAGAGTATAGACTCATCATCCATGCTCAACTCAAGGGGGATATCGCGATGGTGTAAAATAAAATCACAATATGCTTGTATGTGCATGAAGGGTTAGTGAGTAACCAAAGAAATTATAAACATAGAGACACGAACAATTCACACAAGTATTCCATTCAGTTTACAAGAATTAACAACAAAAACAACAAATTTTAAGTTATGAAAAATTAAAGCAGTTAGTTACGTTATTACAATCGAGCAACATCAAACATTACACGTTGTCACATACATCAAGCAAAATCAAATATAATTGCTTATAAAATGCATGGGTGCAAATGCCATGAATGCTTAAGGTACCGTTCACCGTGGAATTGAAGTCGAGGTTGGCAATTCTTTAATTTGGAAGGGTAATCGAATCCTTGACTGGCAGTGGTTCCAATCCTTCGTTCAAACTTGAATTCTTTAGTATTCCCTCAGATTCTCGGGTGCCCAAATGACCTTGGACCGCCTCACTTGATTCTCGGAGTAAAGTGATCCGTGGGGTCTCTTGAAATCCCAGTAAAATCCTCGGTAATCGGGAATTGCTATTTCTTCCATCGGTAAAATCTCTCAGGACCATCGTGGGGAAATAAATGAAGAATCTTTAAACGATCTTACTTAGTACACCGTCATTGTAAATGAGGCCCCTATCCTCAATATTTTGTGGAGTTGATCTTCAATGACCTCAGCACTAAATCCCATAGCTTACAAAATTTTCCCCCTTTTTCCTTTGTTTAAGAGTAACTACTCTGGTGGTGTCTCTATAATAGTAATCCGATTCCCTCTTTAGAATTTTCTGAATTGTACAAGTGCCTTGATTCCTTCATTGTCACCTCATGCCATTCAGATTTAGAAATTCTGACTTCCTTATAAAATTTGCTAACCCCGAGTACCTCCAAGTAGTTAAGTATATATCCTGAAGGCACCTTGTTAGTTAAAAGGTCACCTCGTTAGTTAGAAGGTCTCTTGTTTCCCTTGTATACAGACATCTTCTTTTATCCACCCTATACCCCGAGTTTGTGAAATCAACTGTCCACTTTCTGATCCACTCCTATTCAGATCCCAATGCAGCTTCCACTAAAATCAGTACTCGTTGAAACAGGTAACAAAATCACCTAAATATAACCACAAAACTAATGCATGCGGGATTAGGGATGTAAATGGCAGGCACTCATATCCAGCAAAGAAGGCAATCAAGCACGTAGAACAAATGTTCAAAATAATTATAATTTAATCCAATGCATGATGCACGTGCTATGAATGCATAATACCTATTTCCATAAGTTTAGCATCTAGATATTGTCGAATTCTTTCAGAAATCCATTTATCCTTCATTCAAATAATCAAGGCATGGTAGTTTTGAATCATCTGTCATCAATTTATAGAAGTGGGAAATGTTGTCACGATCAATTAAAAATTTTGTCATCAAGCCAACTCCCTGCAATTCACAAATTGAATAAATATCTATGCATGCGGGTTAGTACGTGGATATGTCAAGTAATAAAAACAATTAAGAACACTTAAGTAATGCACATGCAATACGTAATTTAATAAAATTTAAAGCATAACAGTGATAATTTTGCAAGAATCGTAATCATAGTGTGCACACAATCACATTAGCTCAGACAAATTCATGCAGAAAAGTCAAAATTTCACATCAGGCGAATGCAATGCACAAGTATTCCTATGCCGTCCGACCTAAACTGACACGACATGACCCCAGAGCACCGGTTCTGAACCTGGTAGCTCTGATACCACTTAAGATGTAGCACCCCAAGCGATGGGGCACCACACCCCCGCACTATGGCCCGACACGTGTACGAAATGGAAAGTCCGCACACGCACCAAGTCACAGCGAACGGGTGACAAACAAAAACCAACCTAAGCTAGGCGGTACCTAAACCCTGTACAAGCGCAAATATGCAAGACCTGAATGCGGAAGCGATACAAAATATGAATTCTCAAAAACCTTAACCAGCATTCATAATTCATATATTTCAAAAAGTAACTCAACATCAGCTAAACGGGTTTAACTGTCCTAGAAACCTATCCCGATTAAACATATAATCAAAACAGGTTCATCTAAACCGAGCACCTGTCCTAACCTGTCCCGAAAATCATACATCCAAATCAAGAGTACCAACCTGCATAATATATACATATCATATACATAGTTTCCTTCCCAAATCAAAACAAGGTATCTAACAAATCAAACAGACCGACACAGACTCTACAGACCCGACTCAAGGCCGCCTAGCTCAAACCTGCAAGAACTGAAAAGTGGAAAAGAAAGGGGAGGGTCAATCTCTAGAAGACTGAGCGAGCAAGAGCGATAAATTTATATAAAAACATGCACATGCAAGTCATAAATCCCGAGCAAGGTTTTATTCAAAGTTAGTTCCCACGAAGGGCAAGAAAATAACTAAGCAGTGCTCGGACTTTACAACTAATTCATATTAAATTCATTAAGTTCATAATTCATACATAAACATAAAGGCTTGGCGAGTCAGCGTGCATCATCTCCAACCAAACTCCGACCGTGTACGACAAATATCATTCATACATTAAATAGGTGATCATGCAATATATCATAATACACACAAATCATATATCATATCCTAAACATATTCGTTTGGGCAATCCGTGTCCCGGCCTTCCCGCACGGTGCCTATCAATCATAAACATAATCATAATCATAATCATAATCATAAATAAGTTCCAACCTTCTTCCTCCGGGTGGTGGAAGGGCTAGCAAGATCCGACCACCTCATAAATAGGCCAATGGGGTTTCATGACTCCCCCAAGGGCACTTAGCTCCCATTCCCGCTAAACCTCCTAGCGAGGGCCGGTATCACCGTATATAAGTTGGGACTAGTACAAGGGATCACCGTCGGCCCTTGCCTCCCCGGATAGCCACTTGCACTAAGTCCCTGGGCCCGTGAACATATCATAAATGCATAATCTGGCCAAAACATTTCAATTCATAAGAACATAACATATTTCATAATTCATTATAAAAGGGTTTACTCGATCAAAGCTTTACTCGATGACTCTATTTAAAAAAACAACATATATATATATATATATATGGTTTTGGCCAAAACTTGTCACATAAGGTTGTAGGGTTTAATATGTAACTAGAACGAAAACACCCTCACCTGGTACCAGACAAAGCCAAACCCAAAGCAAATGGTCCACCCGGAACCTGCACGACCACAAGTCACCACCCCGGGTGCACCTGTACCAACTGATCACACAAAACACAGTACAAAACTCAGACTCAGACTCAGACAACCATATAAAGACGCACGGCACATGCTCAAGTACTTAAGAAATGCAATCACATAAGCCAAGTTCATAATCATACTAATTACTTGCAAAACAAAATATCACATAACTTAACATATTCATAAAACACATCCAGAGATGTTCTTATGCACAAATAAATCAAATAAACAAAATGGAAAGGCAATGCATGTCACCTTATTTCATATATATTCATATATCAAATAACCAATTCATATTCGTACGAATACTTATTTTTTACGTGCAAAAGTTCCTAATTTAATCATATAAGTTTCATACATTTCACATATCGCATAATAGATTTATTTTAAATTAAGTAATTAAACCTAAATTACAAAGTTTCAAATTAAATCACCCAAGACATACTAATTCAATTCTGACTAAATCATAAATTGCATAACAAATTCTTATATCATATAATAAATTCCAATTCAAGTCATATTTCACATTTTACACAAAATCCTCATATTACAAGACCAATTGAATCGTATAATAGCACGTGACGAATTCATTTAAACCTATGGAGTTACATCCCAAATTCCGACTAAGCATTTAATCATTCAAAGTTCATACATTGCATAATAGATTCAAATTCAATTTAGGTAATTAAACGTTAATTGTAAAAATCCCAAATTTAATTATTTAAAGCATAATAAATCAACTTTTACTTCATCAAAAATAGCATAATCGTTTTCAAATGATAATGTTCAATTAATTCAAATTATACAAATTTACATTTTCTAAAATTACATAAACATCCCTTCTACAAGGGCTATATTAAATCTAATGGCATGAAACGAAACTATTATCAACAACAATCATGAAATCATACATTCATCATTCATTACATATTTCCAAATACCATACAATGCATATTCATCAATTTATCGAGCATACAAGAGCGAATTACATTTTAAAACAATTAACAACAAATACAATTCGGCATAACGGGGTTCAATTCACAATTCAAAGCATCAATACATATTACATTTCATTTAATACATGATTTTATATTCATTGGAATTCATTCCGATAAACAATTCAAGCATATGGCCATTAATTCGCATTAAAACAATTAAATCAAATAAGTCCCAAATACACAAATAAATTCGTAACAAATAAACCGAGTGTCCGATTGACGAACGGGAAGTGGCGTTGAACTCACCACAACGAGGCGGACAAACTGTCCGAAGCCCGCCGGAATGCCGCCACCAGAGCCGTCGGAACAGTGGCGGGCCGCCGCTCGGCCGCCGCCGGAGCGTGCCGGAAAAATCCTGAAAAATCACCCGTGCAAGGATTCGTCGTGCTCGTTCCAATTCCTCAACCAATTTCTGAAAATTCCAAGCCAATTGACTCCAATTTCAAATCCAAGAATACGAAACCCTAAAATCTTCAAAATCCAATTACTTCCAAACCGGTGAACGAAAATAAGATCCGTAAAAGGCATTGGCTTACCCGTGACGTGCTCTTCGAAACCCCTATGTTGTTCGCCGGAAAACGTCACTGGAGATGGCCGCCGCCGTGAAGCACTGTCGCGCCACCACTGCTGCTCTGTCGCCGCCGCTCCGATGAATTTCAGGTGGCGGGACTGACCTCATTCGACTCAGCTCGTTGTCCTGTGTCTTTCCCCTCAAGTCCCGTCGCCGGACAATGATCGGAGCACCAAACCCGCCACCAAACACCGCCGCACAGCTGCTGCCGAAAAACTCCATTTCTAGTGGTTTTCATGCCAAACCGAGGCCGGAATCGTCACTAGCGGGTCGGAAAACATGGGGGTAGGGTGGTGTTGGCTGGCGAAGCTCGCCGGATTGTCGACGGCGATGAGGTGGCGCAACCCGCCACCTTCAGACCACCACTGCGCCACCGTCGGACATTTTCGGGCCACGAAACTTGTATCATCGTGTCGGGCTCGTCGACCTCTTCGAAATGGACTATTGGTTCGTCAAATTCCATCGAGTATAGGCCGAGTTGGACTTGTGCATGTTTTCACACCTTCAATATGTGTGAAACGTTGAAGCGGGAGAGAGAGAAGAGAGCAGGCTGAGGTCTGCTGCGTTTGGCACGAATTACGAGGATCCGGGGTATTGTATCTCGGGTCCTCGTACGCGAAAACGATCGAAAGAACGGGCTAACGAAGTCAGAATGGGACAAACTTAGAGTCTACAGACTCGTCTCGATGCCCCGAACGCAAAAGAGGGGTCAAAGAGGTCGAACTCTCGACCGAACGAGAAATTACCGAATAACCCCTAAAAAGAGAAAATTTCAAACGGGCCCCTAAACTCTAAAAGAGTTCAAAATAGGGCCAGGCAAAACACAAAATAATATAATTAGACATATAATAAAGTTGGAACGTGGCGTACCTTATACGTCGGACGAGCGGGGTGTTACATCTAATATGATTAGAATAAATATTATTAGGATAAGATATTTAATTAAATTAGTTAGGAGCTCTTTTTCTATAAAATAAATATCTTCTTTTAGAGGAGATATTATTTTACTTGAAGAGAAAGAAAAGTAGGAGAAAAAGTCAAAGTAGGAGACCATCTCCTACAAGATATTAGGGTTTCGAACCCTAGCCTATAAAAGGACTAAGGGGTTCAAATTTTTTGGCTTACACGTGATTTGGAGATCATGTCCAACCTTCATGGAATTTTGGGGATTATTCTCTTGCTCTCTTTTCTCGTTTCATGTTTCTTTAATAAGCATGTTATGTGATACCCCTATCCCACATAGGGAAAGTATGAGAGTTAAGTTCAGTTTATAAGTTAAAGAGTCCAAGTATAACCAATGGATATCCCTTTTGGGGAGTGGTTTAGGCCCAATTTCAGGTTATAATCGGTGGACTGGGAGATTTGTGCTCGCGTCCAACGGGCCCACGGACCCGAGGCGTGACAAATGGTATCAGAGCCGCTCGTCAGCCGCAGGAGCTAAGTGTTATACGGGGCAAAGTGCTACGCACATGGGAGCCACCTCTAGAGCCCGTAGGATCCACCTCTAGAGTCCCAACGCAGACGAGTACGTCATGGGCTATATGTCATGCAGCGACGAGGACATCGCGATTTTAAAGAAGGGGTGATTGTGATACCCCTATCCCACATTGGGAAAGTATGAGAGTTAAGTTCAGTTTATAAGTTAAAGAGTCCAAGTATAACCAATGGATATCCCTTTTGGGCAGTGGTTTAGACCCAATTTCAGGTTATACTCGGTGGACTTGGAGATTTGTGCTCGCGTCCAACGGGCCCACGGACCCGGGGCGTGACATGTTATAGTACTAGCATACTCACTAACATGATTTGAATCTAGGTTGGTATGGATTAATACTCTAGAGGATTTCTACTTTGGAATCTCGAAGAAAGAATCGATTAAGAAACGGGGATTCATGCATGCCGCATGAAAAACGTTTGAGGGCGGCTCAAAATGTTTCAAGAAAGCTTTAATTGTTGTAAGTTTCTTGTAATCCCATAAGTTTTGAAACGAACATTGCAAGATCACGATCCCTTTTGGAAAATTTATAAACTTCCGCTGCTTTAACTCTGCTGTTTTCCAACACCCCCGGACCCCGGCCATGTGAATCCTTGGTCCTTGAGATCATGAGCACCAAAAATGGCGCGATCGAGCCTTTAGTTTGCTTAGAGCTTATAAGATCGACCGGACTCTAGGGCTGGCTTTCGTACTCTTAATGAGCTGTCAACATGTCATCTCCTTTCATCGAGTGCGTGGCACCATGTGTATGCCTAGGCAGGTGCCAAGTTATGCCACATGGTGCTTGGAAATCCGGTCATATATATATATATATATGAGAGTATTTTTACATCTATATTTCTTGTGAGATTGAGTAATTACACCTTGTACTCCCTTAAATAAAAATATTACACATTATACTTTTTAGTTTGAAAAATTACAAATAAACCCATTACGGTAGGGTTTTTCACGAAATTTTTCTTAAATTGACTATATTTCACTATTAATATTTCCTCATAACAACCCATACATCATTCTCAAGTGACAAACAAGTAATTTATGAAGTTTCTGGATGATCAACACATGATTCGTCTATAAATTGATATTCATGGTAACTTTTTTCCCCTCAATTAGCTGATGAACTAATTAGTAGTGAGACATAGAAAATTCAATAATAATTTGCAAAAATCCAACAGGAATAGGTTCATTTGTAATTTTACAAACTTAAAAAGATAGCTTGTGTAATATTTTTATTTGAGGGGTACTAGTTGTAATTATTTAATATTAGAGGGGATGTAGATGTAAAAACCTATATATATGTGTGCACTATATAATTTTTTTTTATTTTTTTTTATTTTTTATTTTTTGTGTTTCAAGCTATTTTTATTTTTTTTTAAACAAAGTTATGTTTATTTAGTGCATATATTAAAGAAAAAGGTAATTTTTGGTAGTCACATGCACATCTCAAAAATTATAAAACACTAGTAATTTTAACACGCTCGTTGCTTGTGCAGATTAAAAAGTTTTATTGTTTAAAATATATTAAAATTGATTTTTATATTAACATATATTTTATCACTATTTTTAATATAATTATTAAATTAATATTAAATAAATAAATAACATAAAAGAATAAAATATCAAATAACATTATCTTTGGAAAAAAAATTATATCAAAAAAAAAAAAAAGAATTGAAATGAGGTGATTGGAGGCAAGAGAAAATATAATAGAATAAAAAAATAAAAAGAAAAAAAGAGATAAACACGTAAGAGAAAAAAACAGATAAACGATAAATGAACAAAAATGAAAAGAAAAAAAAGGACACCAAAAGACCAAATCGGTTAATAGTTGGATCTCTTGCTTAATATATAGCATAGATAAATATAAATAACATATATTATGTTATTGATAATAATTATTATATTTGAATTAAATAACATAATATAGTTTAAATTATATATTTATTATCTCTCTAATTATATCCACATTTAAAATGGAATTTTGATTAAAATCATATTTGAATTAAATAACATAATATAGTTTAAATTATATATTTATTCTCTATCTAATTATATCCACATTTAAAATGGAATTTTGATTAAAATCTAATTATAGTGGGTATCGATTTTATTCTCATGTTATAAAACAGATATAATCTATGTTTTAAAACCCGGACCGGACGTCGAACCGGCATGGTTACTGGTTTTACTGGTTCGACCGGTTGGACCACTGGTCGAACCGGTATGACGTCATAATTATATAATAATGTATTTAATTATATATAATATAATAAATATTAAATTAGAAATATTATATATTTTAAAATTCTTTTTAAAACGCTTTAACTTTCAAATAAATTTCTATATACATGTTGGTACTTGATATATGTTATTAATACATATATTTAATTAAAAAAATAATCGTTTCCAAAAGAATTTGTGAATAAGAAAAAAAATCATGAATCTAAGTGTCAGGGGCAGATGTGGTGCCTTGAACTCTTTCCTTTCCTGCCCTTGACTTTTTAATTTTTTTCTTTTCTGTTTATTTATTTACGTAACTCCTTTTGTACCGTTTGATTTATTTCTTTTCTTTTCTTTTCTTTTTTTATTTATTAATTTTTTAATCTATTTTGTTCTTTCTTTATTACTTATTTATTTCTTTTATCACTTCAACAACATCTTTATTTTATTTATTTTCTCTCATCCTATTTTAATTTTTTTTAATGTAAAATTTTTATCTTTTTTTCCCTTATATTTCATATTTTTTATTTATGATAATTTAATTATTATATTAAAATTAATTATAAAATAAATATCAATAGAAAAATTAATTTTAATATATTTAAGTAATAGTATTATTTTTACTTGCACACACAACGAGTGTGCAGTATTTACTAGTATAAAAAAATGGCTTGACGTTTCTTTTTCAGTTTTTCTCAATGAGGTGGGACCTACCATAAAAATTTGCATTCACTCTTCTTCTTTAGTTCTCTCTCTCAAACCCTTAACCGTATCCTTTTCTCTCTCTCTCTCTCTCTCAAATTTCAACTGTGTCATTCTTCCTCCTCAATTATCGTTTTTGCTCAGCCCAGATCTCCTCTGTACTTTGTCTTTTCTCTCTTTTCTTCGTTGATTTTTTTTTTTTTATTCAGCTAATTTCTCAAGAATTATATGAATAAAACAACGGATAGACACAGATCTATGAAGACGACGTTACTCAAGAATTATATGAATACCGCAATCGAGAGAGATATAGATCTATGAAGACGAAGTGATAAAGATTGATTTTCAGAATTTTAATTTTCAAACTTTGCAGAAGATTGGTTGATTATGCCGAATGCTGGTTCAAGTTCTTCAACTCTACCAAAAGATGTCAAACGGGCGGGCCAACCCACGAACCCGTGACCCAGCCCGGCTTCGAACCGGCCCAAGCCCAGCCCATGAATATTATGAGGCGGGCTGGGCTGAGTTTGGGGTATTAGGCTGGGCCCCTATTGGGTTTGATTCTAAAACCCAGCCCAGCCCGCGAACAGGCCCACTTAAATCCATAACCAGCCCAGCTCAGGACCAGCCCAGACCCGCTATTCCCTTAGCATAAAATTTTCCAATATACTATTCAATGTGTTTTTTTTCCTGTTTTTTCTTTTCTTGGCCCCATTCATACAAATCCAATATTTTAATTATAAATTTACAATTACAAATTAAATAAGATAAGCTCAATCTATATAAATTTGGACTAGCTATTTAATTACACATTTGTAATAAAATTAAAACAATTATTATATTAATTATATATAATCATTAGATTATTGTATATGTAATTAGAACTGTTTATTAAGAATATAGGATGAAGTATTAATGTCGCTTTAAATGTTTTTTTTGGTATAGAAATATAACATAAATTTACATAGATAAATAATAACTTGAAAAAATTTGAATGACAAAACAATAAAACAAAAGCAATCTTGCAATTTTAGAAATGTAATAAAGTAAAAAATCATTAATATAAAGTAAAAAGAATCTTAAATTTTAATATAACAAAAGGATAAAAAAAACGAAAAGTTGACCCACAAATTTAGCCCATCAAAATTAATAGACGAAACCCACCAAACACATTAGGCCCAGCTCGTCAGGAACCGGCCCAGGCGTGGCCCAACCCATTATTTGTGGGTTCATGGGCTGAGCTGGGCCACTATAATTTAATTCAAACCCAACCCGACCCAACCCACTTCAAGGTGGTCCTGGGCTAACCCAGCCCGTTACTGTAGCGGGCTTAGATGGGCTTGGACTGGGCTAACCCAGCCCGGCCCAGTTGACATCTTTAACTCTACCTATTTTTCAGTTTTTTTTTTTTTAAAATGCCGGTCCAAACGGTCTGTTTACCGGTCCGGTCCGGTTCCTTTACCGGTTTTTGATCGGTCCCCGCCGGTTCCCAATGGTCCGACCAATCACTGATTTTTTAGGGTAGTTCGGACCGGACAGACGGTCGGTCACCGGTTCGGTCCGGGTTTTAAAACATAGGATATAATCCATATCCGATTCAATTTTGACAAAACCATATTATTAATTTAACTTTGTAAGAAAATTATATTATTATTCAACAAAACAGAAGCAAAGCGATCCACAACTATTTTCCCAAACCAAATCATCTCTAGCAGAGGGAGAGAAACCCTACCAGTTTCGCCATGGAAAATTCGAGCCGTAGGCGGAGAGAATCCGATTCTCATCGTGATAGAGAGACATCGAAAGACCATCACCACCACCGCTCCAAGCACGACGATGACCGCCGTAGATCAGAGGATCACCATCGCCGCCTCTCCGATTCCAGAACTGAACGAGAGGGGAGCAGGGATCGAGATGCGCGCCGCGAGCGCGAGAGGTCTCATTCGGTTGAGAGGAGAAAGAGGAAGGACAGGGGGGATAGTGAGGAGAGGAGCGATAAGAGAACTAGGGTTCATGAAGACAATGGGAGGGAGAAGCGTAGATTCGAGGATGGTAATAAAGATGAGAAAGAGAGTGAGCGTAGATTTGAGGATATTAGGGTAAAGAAGGAAGACAGAGATGGGGATGATAATGAGGATTTCAGATATGAAGGGGCGTATGTGGAGAAAGATGTGAAGTATGAGTCTGATGATGGTGGGCAGCCTAGAGACACTAGTTACACTGCCAGTGTGAGCTCCTATTACTTCTTTTGCCTTCGAGATATATGCTTGTTTATGCGGATTTAGTTTGGTGCTAGAGCATTGATTGATTTTGTTATGCAAATGCTAATTGTGAAGTTATATTTTAGTTTCATCTACATCAGGAGGTGGCATTTTGCGCGCAAGCACAAGCTGTGTTCAATTGTACTGAAACAACAGAATGTTCTCTGTGTTGTTGTTGTGGTATATGGAATCTGTGTAGGACTGTGTGCTTCCTTTGTTGCCTTGTGCCAGGATTCTGTTGCTAATCGAAAAGTATACATTTGGTAGAATTTCTAATTTGTAGGCCTTGATGATCTTGAGATTGGAGAAACCTTCTTATTTGTGAGTCCTGTGCTGGCTCCTGCAGATAGATGATTGATTGATAATTGGTTGCACTTTTCGATTTGTGCTTGTGGTGGATGAATTTGAGATGCCTTTGCTCTGCTTTAGGTAGCAACTAGCAAATTTGTTTCATATGATTTGGCATTGTAAAGTGGCAGATAGTTATAAGTCCAGTTACTTCTGATTTTTTATTTTATTATATGATCTCTATTTTCTGAAAATTTTTATCTGACACTAATTGTCTACATAACGTTTTGAGATGGTAGCCTGGTTACTGATTTTCACTTTGGTAGGATGGTTTAATATTAGTTTGGAACTTACTCGCACAATCTTAAATGCCGGTTCTTGTGTGATTATCCTTATCCAAATTTCTCAGAAATTGATGTTTCATTATTTGTCTTTGCAAAGTTTCAATTATCTTTTATCCTTGTGAATGCTTATATCTTTTCTAATACTTTTCTGCATTTGTGGTATTCAGTGAGGTTACCTGGTTCTGTTTTTCATCTTAAAGATTGGAGTTCAAGATAGATCTTGTCATTTTCAAATTGCAATTGGCCTTGCATGCAGTTGATTTTCCACTTTCTGTTGGATCTGTAATTCTCAAATATAAGTTTATATCTAATCTATCTGCATTTGGTTTTGACATGATAATTTATTTATATTTCTACTGCAGGGTATTGCAACTGGACGAACTACTACACCATCTAGAATTTCACCTGAGACTTCTGTGGGTCGTAGTGAATCACCTGCTACTAAGGTATCTTCAATTTCAAAGACAAATGAAAATAAGGGAGTTAATATTAACAGATCTCATGAGGTTCCTGGGAAATCTAGTACAGATGGGACAGCTTCAGCTGCTGGCAAGAGTGGAGGTTTGTCCCTTGATGCTTTAGCAAAAGCTAAGAAAGCCTTACAACTGAAGAAGGAGATTTCAGAAAGGGCAAAGAAGATTCCTTCAGTAAGTACCTTAGGTGTTTGTTTCATGCATGCTTTATTATTATGCCATTTCAAACATGTTGCTTTTTGACTATGTATATGAACTGTTGAACAACGATGCTCGATGTCACGGGATGATGACATGTTACTTTGTGTTTTATTGGGTATAAAATCTGAATTCTTTCCTTTCCTTTCACCTTGTGTAGTTAAACAAAGATGGTCGCTCAACAAGAGAGGGTAGTCGACGACTGGGTGAAAAGGAGATCCCTAAAGTTTCTTCTCCCAGTCAAGGCATACTACCAACACCTGTTTCGCCAGTCGTTGTTCCAGCTGGAGACACATCAATTTTACCTACTGTTACATCAACTCCTGGCATTCCTCTACCAAGTGGTATGCCTCAAATTTCTGGGCTCACGGCACAAAAGTATGAAGCAGTAAAACGTGCACAGGAGTTAGCTGCCAAGATGGGATTTCGTCAAGACCCAGAGTTTGCTCCTCTAATAAACATGTTTCCAGGGCAGATGCCCCCTGATGTTACTATTCAGCCAAAGCCTTCAAAAGCACCTGTTCTTCGTTTGGATGCTCTAGGCAGGGAAATAGATGAGCATGGCAATGTTGTAAATGTTCCAAAAATGAACACATTGAGTACCCTCAAGGTATAGATAAACTATGTATCACTGGAAACTTGTCTTGAATTTTGTCTATCAATTTAAATGAGAAAACAGGAAGCTATTTAATTACTAAGCTACTTATTTTTTCTAATTTTCATTCTGGTTTTCACTTACCATTTAACTTGTGTATCATTATAGGTGAACATCAACAAGCAAAAGAAAGATGCCTTCCAAATTCTTAAACCCGAGCTTGAGGTGGATCCTGATAAAAACCCCCATTTTGATGAAAGGATGGGGATTGACAAAAACAAGCTATTAAGGCCTAAGAGGATGACTTTCCAGTTTGTTGAGGAAGGCAAGTGGTCCAAAGATGCAGAAATCATTAAATTGAAGGTATTTTCACCTTAATTTTTGTCTGCAATATACCATATTGACCTATCTGGATCATGCTGTGACATCTGAACATCGGCTTTTACAGTCTCAATTTGGAGAAGCAAAAGCAAAGGAGCTAAAGGCAAAACAAGTGCAGCTGGCTAAGGCGAAGGCGGAGCCTGATATAAATCCAAATCTGATTGAAGTGGGAGAGAGGGTGATTTCCAAAGAAAAACCCAAGGATGTCATTCCTGATGTTGAGTGGTGGTACGTCTACTCTTTATTTCAGCTGGTTTAAGTTCTTGCATGATAGCTTGTTTAGCTTTTGAAAATTCAAAGAATATGCTTGAAGATGAAAGTGTCATGAAGTTATTACAGATTCTGTTATGCAAGTCCCACAAGCTGATTCATTTTTTAACTTGATGCGGTTTGATATGTTTAATGTCAATTTATGGAAGTTCATAGTTGTCGCTTCAAATATTTTTTAAGTCGAAGCTTTTATATAATATGGATTGATTTTTCTTGTTATTATATGGGATGTGTATTAATCACATGCAACACACACACACACACACACGATCTATGTCTATGTCATTGAGTTGTGAAAGATTTTAAGTATTAAGTTCTGTTCGTCACTGTGGACTTCACCCACCTTTCATTTTAGCTTTCGTGGTACTTAAAATTGAGTGATGATATGGAATTATCTATTGTTTTGGATTGAAAGCAACTATTTAACTCCATTTTCTGTTCTTTGATCATTAGGGATGTACCTTTTCTTAAAACTGGTGGTTACGGTGATATAACCAATGGCGAGATAAACCAAGATAATCTAAAGATGGACAAGATCACAATATATGTCGAACACCCCCGCCCTATTGAGCCACCAGCTGAACCCGCACCTCCTCCACCTCAACCTCTGAAGCTAACCAAAAAGGAGCAGAAGAAACTCCGAACACAGCGTCGACTGGCTAGGGAGAAGGATAGGCAGGAGATGATCAGATTAGGTGTGTTAGAGCCTCCAAAACCTAAAGTCAAAATGAGCAATCTCATGAAGGTTCTTGGTTCAGAAGCAACTCAGGATCCTACTAAGCTTGAAATGGAGATTCGAAGCGCTGCAGCTGAACGCGAACAAGCTCATATTGACAGGAACATTGCGCGTAAGCTCACTCCAGCAGAGCGCCGTGAAAAGAAAGAGAGGAAGCTCTTCGATGATCCAAATAGTTCACTGGAAACTATTGTCGCTGTCTACAAGATCAATGACCTTTCTCATCCTCAGGCTCGCTTTAAGGTTGATATTAATGCACAGGAAAACCGGCTCACCGGATGCGCGATAATTTCAGAAGGTATAAGCGTAGTCGTCGTAGAGGGCGGTCCGAAATCTATTAAGAGATATGGGAAGCTTATGCTTAAGAGGATTGATTGGACTGCTGCTGTTAAAAAGGAAGAGGATGATGAAATGGATGATGATGAGGATGACGAGAAACCGTTAAACAAATGCGTGCTTGTTTGGCAGGGAAGCGTTGCTAAACCAAACTTCAACAGATTTTTTGTGCAGGAGTGCAGAACTGAATCTGCTGCACGTAAGTTCTTTCTGGATCATGGTGTCGGGCATTATTGGGACCTTGCATTTAACTTCAAGGAGGACCCTATCTAATTTGCAACTTACACTGATGGGGAAAGGTAAAATCTTTTATCCGCATTTTTGGCTTGTGATGGTGTTAAATGATGACTTGTTAGATTGAGGGTTATTATCCGCTAGGGGCTCTTGTTTTGTCATTTGATGGAGTAAGAGACAGGCAAACATATGCTTTTATTTTGGCTGTATGTTTCTTGGTATAAAACCTTTCCTTCGTGCTGAAAATTTTATTTTACCGCATCATTTCTGCTTATAAAATGTTGTTACTCCACTAAGTGAGATAGCTGCGCAAAACAACTCGAGGTTTATCAGGCCAAAGATTGAAGTTCTAGACGATCACAAAATATTGGATGCAATTATTTGGGAAAACGAACATAAGATTACAATGTAAATAGCAAAACTAAAAAGACCAAAGATGAGGCAAAAATCGATGCTCAAAGAAAGGGGATGAACCAGAAGGGAGGATTAATTAGACTGGATGATTCTTCAATTGGGGATGAACCAGAAGGGAGGATTAATTAGACTTGATGATTCTTCAATTTGGAATGGCATAGTTAGTCCATTTTGTATATTGTAAGAACCCATAACTTTTCCACTTTCTTCCTCCTTTGCACTGGGGTATATGCGATCATCCGTGTAGTAAATATGATTAGACTTAACTCCTGGAAAATGAGAGGCACGATCCAAGGATATTGAAGTGTTGCATCCAACAAATATAGCTTTATCACCAATATTCTTAATTGGCTTGCTACTACTATTGATCAAATCCAATTCATAAACTTGAAAATCTGCCGCCCGATCCACAGCGTAGTTTTCATCCCAACGTGGGCACATTGGGTCATATGTCATTCTTTCATGTCGAGTGAGAACTAGTAAGGTACCTGCATTTCCCACAATATATGGCCATCTGATATTAAACCAACAATCAGTTGCGACAACCTGACGAGCCACTACGAGTCCATGAGATGAAACCTTGTAACTCCAAACTACACCACGATAAGTAATGGCATAGGATCGATCCTGGTAATACGTAAGATAGCTGGAGTAAGTCGATACTACTCTAGTCCATTCTCTGTCACCTGGCCTCCAATAACCCAAGTATTTACGACCACTGTGTAAAATCATCAATATGAAATCAGATGGCGATTCGAATGGGTCAGCCGACAACGCTCCACATCTCCTGAACATGTAACTTGTCAAATTATCGTACTTATCGTACCCCGCAACTGATTTCTGAGGAGGAAGCTCGATCTGAGATCTGGAAAGAGGATGCACCAAACTCATCTCCCCTTTTCCTCCTGAAGATATTGCAAGGACCCATCCATAATTCAACCCGATGCATCTTTTATCATACAGCTCTGGGACATAAAAAATCTTCGGTAATATATTTTGCTTTGAAAGGCTGAAAATTCTTCGGTAATGATCCTCTCCTTTCTCCGGGAGCATCAGCCATGGGTTTTGGTGACGGGGTAGAGACGACTTATTGCTGGCAAAAGCCATATGCCATGATTTGCAGACCATCCCAATAGCAATAAAATCTTCTATTAGTGTTGTCTTCTTTAGGATTAGACCAAGGACATCTTGGGGAAGTCCGTCCCAATCTGCCATCGCTGCCGTCAACATTGATTTTTTCATCGCCGGCGTCATGATTGAAGTTTTAATCCTTGGCCTATCGCCGCCGCCCCGTTCTCTCATTATTTAAGGATTCAATCTTCTATTCCTAATGGAACTTTATTCCTAGTTCAATCTTCTTCTCCTAACGGGACTTTACTTCTAATATAATTACGCGGGACTTGTCCAGCAAGAATTTGAATGGCCCAAATCTTCAATTCCTATCATCTGTACTAACTATTATCTATAATATTTAAAATAGTACTTGGTAATTTTCTTCTCACGCACCAAATAATTATTATTACTTAAATATATTAAAAATTAAATTCTTCATATTAATATATATTTGATAAATATTTTTAATATAATTATTAAATTATAATAAATGTGATAATACTATATTAATAAAAAGAATAATCTAAATTTAAATTTATAAAAGGGATAATTATTGATAAATATCATTTAATATCCGTAACCAATTTTAGTTAGCTCCCCTATTTAGAATCTTTTGGTACTAACTACATGTATGAAATTAAATAAAGGCGGCGACAGAGAGAAAAAGAGAATCAGTAGTGGATGGACGGAGAAGAAGAGAAAAAAGAGAATCATTAGTGAAGAGACGAAAAAGAAGAGAAAAGAGTGAATTATTAGTGGAGAGATGGATAATATGGAAAAGATTTAGTGGAGAGAAAGAGAAGATGGAGAACATTTCGTGAAGAGACGAAGAAGATAAAGAGATGTAACGAGCTCAGAGACGGAGAAGAGAAAAATTGACAAACTAGAGCGAAGTATGATTTAGAGAATTTAAGGTATCAAAATCTACAAAGTGAAGTTTTATTTTTCCATAGAGAAGTATAGGGGTGTGCAGAATCCGGTAAAACCGACCGAAACCGAAATTTCGATCGGTACCGATTATCGAACCGAAATTTCGGTTCGTATTCATTTTTTTTTTTTTTTTTTTATTTCGGTATTCGGTTCGGTATCGATATTCCGATTCGGTATACCATACCGTACCGAATACCGAAATTATATAAATATATATAAAATATTATATATAATATAAAAATATATATATAATACATATTATATTTATACATATTAGGTCAGATTATTATCCATATATAATATATATATATATATATATATATATATATATATATATAATATTTTTAATATATAATATAATATATATATTTTCATTTTTTTTTTAATAATAGATTTCAGTAAAACGGTTTTTTTTTACCGAACCGAACCGTGAAGTATAGTTCGGTATTCGGTTCTCTAAAATGGTGTACCGAAATTTCGGTTTACCGAAATTTCGTTTCGGTTCTGTTCGGTTATACCAACGAACACGCCGAGAGAGGTATTGGGTATAATATATGAATATTAAAGTACTCAAATTTAAAATAAGGTACTAAATTAACAAAATAAAGTACTATGATGACAACATACTAGTATGACCCGGGCTGTCAATGGAGCGAATTCTCATCCGAATTTTAGTATATTCATCCGATAAAAATGTCCAATGCATCATATCCGAAATAAATGGATCGAGTATAAAATTAAGAAATCCAATCCGTTAAAATCCAAATCCGATTATATATATAATATTTAATTAAATAAATTATTTACTAGTAAAAAATGTTTAAGTAAATAAAATAATCAAAATAAAAAATTTCACATATTTATCACTTTAAACAATAATTAAATTTGAATTGTTTACTCAAAAATATATATCTTTTCTTTTATTAATAAGTTTAAATTAAGGGATATATATATATTGATAAATACCACTTATTCACAACCAATTTTAGTTATATCCCTTATTCAAAATCTATTAGTACTAACAATATGTTTGAGAAATTAAATTTTTATTCAAACCCTATTTTGCATAAAATTACTCTATTATCCATAAGAGAGAAAAACAAAGACTTACGTCTTTCCACTATTGCGGTTTCACTCCCAACAAAAAAAGAGACGTTTTGCGAATAAAAAAAAAGAAATAGATGTTCATCAACAAAAAGAGAGACGACAATGATATAGGGAGAAAGAGAGAACAATTAGTGGAGAGACGAAGAAGATATAGAGAAGCAACGACCTCGGAGAAGAGAGAGATTAACGAGAGCGAAGTATGATTTAAAGAAATCAAGGTATAAAAATGTACAAAGAGAAGTATAGTTTTAAAGAAAAGGTATAAAAATGTACAAATTGAAGTATGGTTTTCGTATAGCGAGGTATTGACTTAGTTTCATAGATGGAGAAGAGAGAGATTGATGAGAATGGAGTATGACTTAGAGAAATCAAGATATCAAAATGCACAAAGTGAAATATGATTTTTTTCACAGTGAGGTATTGAGTATAACATATGAAGAATAAAATACTCAATTTTCAAATTAAGGTATTGAATTGAGAACATAAGGTACTAGTATATTCTATCATTAGTCCCGATAAATTAAAAAAAGGTACAACATATGAATATTAAGGAACTTAAGTTGTCAAAATAAGGTATTGGACCGAGAACATAAGGTACTAGTATAACAAATCAAATATAAGGTACCCGATTTTTAAAATAAGGTACTATCAAAGAAGGTGAATCACCTGTTGTGTTGAGTCACATGATGACAAATTATAAAAAGTCTTTTTTGTTAGTATAATGGTGCATTAATTCACTTGAATGATAGAAAAGAGATGATAGAAAAGAGAGAAACAACGGAGATCTTCTGTAACGTGCGACTTCTATGGAAAAAGAAAAACAAATGAGAGAAAAAAGCAAAAGAAAAATAAATAATAAAGCGCATTACAGTGAATTTAGGTGTTTGGGGAGTGAATAAAAGTTAAAACTTAAGAATGAAAAGTTAGTCGTAAGACTAATTATTTTTTAAAGTAAATTAAAATTTCCTACACTAATGATTATTTAAAACTAATTGTCCTTAAATTAACCTATTTTAAATAAATATAAATAAAACCATTAAACAATCCATTAAATAATAATTATTTGTTAAATATTATCTAATCATATTTATTTTTTTATAAAAATATATTTTATTATTAATTGGGTCGGATCTTTTATCGAATATGATCCGATCCGATTATGTTTCGATTAAAAAACAATGAATCTGAATCATAGGATTCGGATCTGGAATCCCCTGATCCGGTCCGAATTCGACCCGTTGATAACCTTATGACTCGTCATCAATTTAAATAAACAAAAAAAAAAAAAAACGAGTATAACATATGAATATTAAGGTACTGATGGAGTCCAACTACAACGAGGCCACATCGTGACACGTGGACCCTTATGGTTCCGCCACTTGTGCTCAAGGACCAATTCAGCCGCCCTCATAAACTACCTGGAAATGGCTGAATCCTGACAATTGAAAAAACTAAAAGTCTCCCCTCGGGTTCAAGCCCAAATGCGTGGGGCCTAAGTGTCAGTGCTACCCATTGGAGCTGATCCCCACGAGGGTTAACGCCGAGCGCCATTTGAGGTATCCCGTGACCCACGGACAGTTGGGTCCCCGAGGGATCTAAAGGGTGTCTGATGCCCACTCACACCGAGCGAATCGACCCCTCGACAACCACCCCGTAGTGCTTTTTGACACCTAGTACTTTGCAGTTCACCCGCTACTATTGCTTTACGGCTACTTTTATGGTAAGCCTATAGATGCTTTTCGTCAGATCTCCCTCATTGGGGTGGCCCCCATCCCCCTAAAATTTTTAAAAATTATATTATTATATATAAATTTTAATATATTTATTATTTTGCCCCCATTAATTTACAGTTTTTGCCCCCCCCCCCCCCCCCCCCCCCCCCCTACTAACACAAAATTACAATCCATCATTCATAATAATTAACATATATTTTTAAATTAATTTAAATTTTATCATTAATTTACTTTAATCTCTTATTTCAATCCAAGTTCACTTTTTATTTTTTTCCCCAATAAAAGTCTTTTATCTAAATACCAAAAAATTTCAACTCAACCTTTTTTATTGTTTTTTACACTAGGAGCTCTTGTTTTGTCATTTGATGGAGTAAGGGACAGGCAAACATATGCTTTAATTTTGGCTGTACGTTTCTTGGTATAAAACCTTTCCTTTGTGCTGAAAATTTTATTTTACCGCATCATTTCTGCTTATAAAATGTTGTTACTCCACTAAGTGAGAGAGCTGCGCAAAACAAC
Organism: Lantana camara; assembly: GCA_037501455.1. Taxonomy (NCBI): domain Eukaryota; kingdom Viridiplantae; phylum Streptophyta; class Magnoliopsida; order Lamiales; family Verbenaceae; genus Lantana; species Lantana camara. The sequence continues at coordinate 89,726,606 of CM074857.1, read as the reverse complement.
TCGAGGTTTATCAGGTCAAAGATTGAAGTTCTAGACGATCACAAAATATTGAATGCAATTATTTGGGAAAAAAAAAAAAAAACCTAAGATTACAATGTAAGTAGCAAACTAAAAAGACCAAAGATGAGGCAAAAATCGATGCTCATAGAGAGGGGATCAACCAGAAGGGAGGATTAATTAGACTTGATGATTCTTCAATTTGGAATGGCATAGTTAGACCATTTTGTATATCGTAAGAACCCATATCCTTTCCACCTTCCTTTGCACCGGTGTAGTAAATACGATTAGACTTGATTCCCGGAAAGCGAGAATCACGATCCAAGGATATCGAAGTGTTGTATCCAACAAATATAGCTTTATCACCAATATTCTTAATCGGCTTGCTACTCCTATTGATCAAATCCAATTCATAAACTTGAAAATCTGCAACCCAATTCACAGCATAGTACTTTTTGCCATTTCCATCCAATCGTGTGCATATTGGGCCATTTGCTATTCTTTGTTTTCGCGAGAGAACTATTAAGCCCCCTGCATTTCCCACAATATAGGGCCATCTGATATTAAGCCGATGATCAGTTGCGACAACCTGACGAGCCACTACGGGTCCATGAGATGAAACCTTGTAACTCCAAACTTCACCATAATAATCAATGGCATAGAATTGATCCTGGTAATACGTAAGATCACTGAAGTAAGTTGATTTGAAGTATCGCGGCTGTTCGACTCTAGTCCATTCTCTGTCACCCGGCCTCCAATAACCCAAGTATTTACCACCACTGTGTAAAATCATCAATACAAAGTCAGATGGCGATTCTGATGGGTCTGCCGACAACGCTCCACATCTCCTGTACATGTAACTTGGCAAATTATCGTACTCATCGTACTCCGCAGTTGATGTCTGAGGAGGAAGCTTGATCTGAGCTCTTGAAAGAGGATGCACCAAACTCATCTCCCATTTTTCTCTGGACGACATTGTCAGGACCCATCCATAATTCAACCCGATGCATCTCTTATCCGACATCTCTGGGATGTACAAATTCACCGCTAATAAATTTTTGTTCGAAAGGCTGAAAATTCTTCGGTGATGATCCTCTTCTTTCTTCTCCAGGAGCATCAGCCATGGGGTTTGGTGATGGGGTAGGGACGACTTATTAGCCATATGCCATGATCTGCAGACCATCCCAAAAGCAATAAAATCTTCTATTAGTGATATCTTCTTTAGGATTAGAACCAGGACATCTTGGGGAAGTCCGTCCCAATCTGCCATCGCTGCCGTCAACATTGATTTTTTCTTCGCCGGCGTCATGATTGAAGTTTTCTTCCTTGGCCTAACGCCGCCGCCCCGTTCCCTCATTTATTTAAGGATTCAATCTTCTATTCCTCATGGAACTTTACTCCTACTATAATTACGGGTAACTTGTGCAGCAAGGATTTGAATCTTCAATTCCTATCATCTGTACTTACTATTATCTATAATCCTTATTATTACTTAAATTTTTTAAAATTAGACTCTTCATATTAATATATATTTGATAAATATTTTTATTATAACTCGAGGCGGTGTCGATGGTATTTGGGTGATAGTTGATCGCCTCACGAAATCGGCTCACTTTCTTAAGGTTCGGATGTCTGACAAGGTAAACAAATTAGCTGACCTTTATTGCAAAGAGATAGTGAGACTACACGGAATTCCGGTTAGCATCGTATCAGATCGGGATCCGAGGTTTACGTCAAAATTGTGGCAAGATGTGCAAAAGTGCCTTGGGACTCGTTTGAACTTCAGTACCGCTTCGCACCCACAAACCGATGGCCAATCTGAAAGGGTAATTCGGTATTTAGAAGATATGCTTCGGGCTTGCATTCTCGACTTTGGAGGAAAGTGGGACCAACATTTAACTCTTATTGAGTTTGCCTATAACAACAGCTACCAGGCCGCACTCTACGGTCGTAAATGTCGATCTCCTTTATTTTGGGACTTAGATGAATGGAGATGGTCCGAAGATGGGATTGAAAGAACATACATGCCGAAAGTCATTCAAGAGGCTATAGAAAAGGTTAAAATAATCCAGCAAAGAATGAAAGCAGCCCAGGATCGTCAGAAAAGTTACGCCGATAAAAGAAGACATCACTTGGAGTTTGAAGTTGGGGAGAAAGTGTTCTTAAAAGCTACTCCACGAAAGGGCTTTGCGAGGATAGGCAAAGGAGGAAAGCTCAGTCCTCGTTACTTGGGGCCGTTTGAAATTCTTGAACAAATTGGAGAAACCGCCTATCGTCTGGATTTACCTCCATGCCTTACTGGGATACATAACGTGTTCCATGTATCTCAGTTGAAGAAGTATCTTCCCGATGAATCTGAGATTTTATCAGTGGAAGAGACACCACTTGAACCAGACTTGACTTTTGTTCAGCGACCCGTAAAGATTTTGGACCGTAAGATTCGAGCATTAAGGAACAAGAGCATCCCACTAGTTAAGGTTTTATGGCGAGATCAAAAGAACGAAGAAGCTACGTGGGAAACTGAAGAAAAGATGCGACGTTTACATCCCGAACTTTTCAGTATCAATCAAGAGAATCTGAGGACAGATTCTTTTAAAGGAGGGGAGGTTGTAACACCCCACATTTTCGGAATAGGACGAGATAACGTTACATGTGAGTTTCGGAGTTACGCGTTTTATTTACTAATTTATAATTTCACGTTTTAGCGAACTTAATTGCTTCTTTATGAAATATGTGCTTATATGTGAAATTGTGAGGCCTTTGCATAATTTAAGAAAGATCGAGAGGATTTAATTAATTTTTGTTTAGAAATTAGGAGGCCTAATTGCTTAACATCATTTCTGGAAGGACTAGGTTGTAAATGAATAGAAAATTTGAGCAGATTGTTTTCTAGCAATACAGGTACATGCATACTCAGCTTGCAACTTTTAATTTTAAATTTAGATTAAAACAAAAGAGAGCTGCCCTTTTCCTTCTCATTTCCATACACATCCGGTTCCATTTCTTTTCCCCTCTCACAATCGAAGAACAAGAAAACACCGGCTTATCCTAAGCAACACCACCGAACTCCATCTTCTTCACCAATTCGCGTGCGCCACCTTCATCGGTTCCTTTTCTTTTCCTTGAATTCCAGCGACAACAAGGTAAAGGCAGCATCCTTAATCCACTTTTCTTTCTCGAACATGGCTGTGATGCTTTAACCATCCAAGTAGTATTGAAGTAGTCTAATTAGCCGGAAATTTTGCAAGATGTGATGGAATTGGAACATGAGATAGAGTTATATACTCGCTTTCGGTAGGACTAGATTGGGAAATAGATTCCTTGATGAATTCATGACTTTGGTTAGTTTAAATTCTGAGATGATGAACGAGTTGATGAACTTTGTGATTTGATAGTTTGGAAAGCCTGGATTATTGGTTCGTTTAAGTGTTTATATGCTTAGGAGTGATGTACTTTCATTTGGCATGAGTTCTTGGTTTTTACACTTATGTGACAGCATGTCTGCGCAGATTTCAAATGCAAATTCCGAGCTCGTGCGATGCCGTTTTCAAAAACTGTTTTAACTGGAGATTAATAACATATTAAAGTTCATATTTGACAAATTTCGTAATTTTCCGAGCCCGTTTGATACCTCGAAAAAATCCCGAAAGATGCCGCAGTCCCCTGTTTTTGCCCTGTTTTCTGATCTGGAACAGCAGCTAAGCAGAGGGACTAAACCTTCGAATTTTGCAAAAACGTTTTACAGAGGACTACCTATATGTGTTGGGAGTATACCTATTAAGTTTCAGAATTTTCCGACTTCGTTTGATATGGTAAACAGGCCGGTCTTTGAAAGGTGTCGCTGCAGCCAAGTTGCTGTATTGTTTGAACTTTGACAGCTTATACGCAGAGAATTCCGACGTAAATTCCGAACTCATAAGACCTCAATTTTCAAAACTGTTTTTACTGGATACTCCTAGCATATTAAGGTTTATGTCCGTCAAAATTTAGGTTAATCCGAGTCCATTTGATACCCGAGAAAAATTCGAAACGACTCAGCTGTCCCCTGTTTTCCTGTCTGGACTAAAGGCTTGAGGAGAGTGAGTAAACGTATGAATTTCTCAAAACTGTTTTACAGGGGTATTTATGAATGTATTTAATATATCCCCGTAAATTTTCAGATTAATCCGACTTCATTTGATAGGGTAACGGTAACCTTTTTGGAAATGTGTTTCTGCAGCGTTAATTCTGTTTTCATCACTTTTGCTCTGAAATCTGTAATAATACAGAAACATCCAGGGATTGAGGCCTATACCACGTGAAAGGTCTACGTGTCTAGTTTACTAGGAATTTTACGGTTCATTAAAATAATATCCGAGTAATAAGTTATGACGAATTTTCTACAACGTGGCATGAATAAAGTTTCTGCACAAATGTGCTGCGTTTGATGTGAGTGGCAGCTTATCAAGAATTCTTGAAGAGCGTAGGGCACTCAAAGATCATCGCAAGCATTCAGGTCCTCCTATTTCAATGTCGGCAAGACGTCAAGAATTCAAAGATGGTTTACGACAAGGACTAATAGATTGCAAAAACATTGATGTTTCATTCGAAAATTTTCCGTATTATCTAAGTGAGGCCACTAAGAATGTTCTTATTGCTTCAACGTACATACATTTGAAGTGTAATATATTTGCGAAGTTTACTTCTGATCTCCCTTCAGTATGTCCAAGAATTTTGTATGAATGTTGCATGAACTCTGTTATCATGATTTCCCTAGCTCGTTTCCATGGTTTATGCAGCACCTATTCCAAAATTTCAACCATATACATGCTGATATAATTACATGTTTTAATTACATTACGTGGCATTAATCATACATTTAGACATGTTCCCTCCATCTCATAACTCTTATTACATCTTATATCATCTCATCATTACGCTTCATTGCCGAGCGTCCTTATTTGGTCTTATTAGAGTCTAATTTCACCCATACTTATGTCGTGTGTCCAGGTGATCCTTCCGTGGATCCGGTCGTTTAGGTTGTCTCTTTCTCCTGCCCTTTTTGTCGAGGTCATCCAGGTGATGTTAGCTTCTTGCTGCAACCAATAGCTTATACCTATATAACCTACACGAATTGGTTTTACTCCCTGCTTGTGGCCTATTATATGTATATGTATACTATAATAGATACGTGATTGATTACCATGTTATTGACTTTATTAAAAGCGTATTGCAAGTATCAAAGGCGTTATACATATATATTCTCGAGTGAGTTCATAACTTCAAACAAATGAAACGAAAGTGTTTTACATGCATTGCATGAACGAGTGCTTGTCAAATGAATCCTCAATGGTTTATTTCCATTGGGAAGGGATCCGAGGCAATGTGTATGAGGTGATCCGGGGAGGCAACGGGCCGACGGAGAACCTTAATCGCGACCTCTACGGGGGCCCGTATTATCATCGGAGGTAGTTGATAATGCGCGTGTCTACTGTGACCGGTACGCCGAAGGAGCATAGTACCGAAATGGGCTATGACTCGAGTGTTATTGGACGTTAAGGGCCTAATTAACCCTTTCGTCACCCGGAGGAAGAAGGAAGGATTTCTTCTTATTGTTATTGATCGTGTTTGATTGTGGAGTAAAGGTTGGAGAATGGTATAACTCGGTGCCAAATTGATTGATTGAAAAACCTTAATTCGATATTGGCCCATTGTTTTTGAATCTAAAATGATTGTATCTATATTAGAAGATTAAAATGGGACTATATCGGGTCAAGGTGATTGCATTGTATTGTATTGCATATCTCTTCTCTTGCATTATATACCTTGTATATTGTTCCCGCCTCACCAGTCACTCGACTGACTCTCTTTCTCTCTCTTTCTTGTTTCCCTTATTGGTTGCAGGTTGGAGTCGACTAGGCGGCGTGTGTGTCTAGTCCTTTTTCTGTAGAGTCGAGTTCAACTAGGATTACTGTGAGCCCGTACTTAACTTACTTCAGTTAATGGCATGTATAATAATGATATAAGTTTAATACTGTTATACTTTTGATAACTATGGTCAGTGCGGCCTAGCCGTAGGAGGTTTGTTTTGGGTCGTATAACTTGCGTACGTATATATATAAGTTATGAAATTTGAATTCTCATGTTTTAAATATCGTTCGTCCGTAACCACTGCTTGTTTAATTCTTTATTCGCTTCCGCTAGTGTATGCTTTCTCTGACGACAGTACGTTTAGTGCCGCCTAGTTAGTCGTGGGTCTTGAGTGTCTCCCGTTCGCTAGTGCTTGCTGTGTATACGGATTGCCCATTTCGTATATGTACTGTGCACTAGTGCGGGGGATGTGATGGCTCTACGTTCGGGGCGTTACAGTGAAGTCCCAGCCCTTGTATAAATGCATGTGGGGTTCGAACCCCCTTAAGGTTTCCTAAACCTAGTGGGCTTTGATTTCTTGCTCAATGATTCACTAACTATTTATTTATCTTTTAATTAAAATAAGATCTTATCTTATTCTCCAAAATACTTCAAGAAATCTTTCTCTTTCCTACTTTAGGATGTTTGACTATTCAACTTTATCTTGCATAAAATTAAATATCAATTTCAATAAATAATTTAATTCATAATTAATTATTTATTGGATTAATTATTATTGAGTTTGGACTTAACAATTAATTCAGAATTAATTAAAAATCCAAAATTAATTAACAACTTAATTAATGAAAAGTTTCACACGTGTGGCTCGAGCCACACATGTCTAGCCACGTGTATGACACATGTCCAGTCACGTGCGTGACACGTGGCATGGGGCCCACGCTTGTGCGGCCCCATTTTGATCAACAATTTGATCACTTCGTTAATCCAATTAACTTCCTACCAAAACCCTCGTGACCTGACATTTGTATATGACCTTTAGGTTCATTATTCAATTAGTAGTGACACTAATTAATTAATTCTCATAATTAATTAAATCAGTTCACAGATCAGATTACTGTAATCTAACAATGGGTGTGTGACTCCTAGCTGGATAATGAAATGAATCGAAGAACCTTTAGATCTCAATTCAAGAAAATCCCATTTTCTTGATATTTTGATCTTTTATCAACCTTTACCGAGGGTTTAATATTTAATGACTACGAACAACTTAATCAGTAAGAGATCATTCTTGTTCTTAACAAGTGTAGGTCCTTTATCGATTCTACTAATTTTATATATGTCACTTGTGTAATCCCAACATAGGCCGAAATTCAGCTGTCTATATATCGACACCCTTTTGAGCCTATATGAAAGATTACTGAGTTAGCTCATATGAGACATTACAGAATCTGATCAAGTCAAAGGATGATTAATCACGTCATTCACCTGTGAGATATTTCCTAATCTGGAAGTTTCTGGAAACTTCCTTTCCTATTTAGGAATGTTCTCACGCGGGATATCTTAGTGATGAAGTTCTTGTAACAATCACCCTTATATATTATGAACACATCATCGTATGTACTTATCACCCCATGAAACCGGATGATCCTTCTTAAGGACATAATCACATAAGTAAGTCTCAACGGAGTCCAGATCGACACTTCCACTGTCTGTCGGACTCAGTGACTTGGAGAAGTTCCTAATGCTTGCCTACAGAGTTAAGAACTTGTTCAAGTGTCGTTCCCATAATGACAAAGTTCTTAACGACCTCATCAGATTAGGGGAGTTCTAAACATGCACAACACAGTCAAACCCAAACAGACATAAATAAGCACATAAAAAAGTGTTTATCTATGAACAAAATTATTTTGTTTATTATTCAAAGATTGTTTGTGATTTTAAAAGGAAATAATAAAGCAGTAATACTGCTTTAAGAGCACTATTTCTAACAATCTCCCGCATACCGTCAAAGCCATTCAGGTACTATCCTAAGTCCCATCTTCTAAAGATGTCCTCTGAAAGCTTACTAAGTAAGAGCTTTGATTAGTGGATCTGCCATGTTCTCTATCGATGTGACCATTTCAATTCGCACATTTCCTCTCTTGATTATATCACGAATCAAGTGATATTTCCTCAAAATGTGCTTGGTCCTTTGGTGAGATCTTGATTATTTCGCTTGAGCAACTGTCCCTGTATTGTCACAAAACACTGTGATTAATGCTAGGAACTACAACCAACTCGTGGACAAAGTTTTTTACACAAACACCTTCCTTAGCAACATCGTTTGTAGCTAAGTATTTGGCCTCAGTGGTCAAATCTGCAGTGATCGCTTGCTTGGAACTTTTCCTACTCACTGCTCCTCCATTCAGGCAGAATATTTATCCTGACATGGATTTCAAGTCATCCATGTATGACGTAAAGCTTGCATCACAGTATCCTCTAATGACAAGATCTTGCTGGCCTCCGTAAACTAAGAACATATCCTTAGTTCTTCTTAAGTACTTAAGGATGTTCTTTACAGTAGTCCAGTAACATTCAACAGGTTCAGATTGGAATCGTCTAGTCACACTGAGTGCATAAGCTACATCCGATCGAGTAAATAGCATCGCATAAATTATGCTTCTTATTGCTTATACATAAGGAATTCTGGACATCCTGGACATTTCAAGTTCAGTCTTGGGACACAACTTCTTTCAAAAAACTGTTCCAACGCCCATTGGAAGTTTCCCTCATTTGGAACCTTTCATACTAAACCTTTTTAGTATTTTGTCTATGTATGTTGACTGTGATAATCCTATCAACCTCCTAGATCTATCCCAATAGATCTTCATACCGAGAATGTAAGATACATCACCAAGATCCTTTATCTCAAATTGGTTCGATAACCAAGACTTTGTTACTTTTATGTCATCCTTCGCATTCCCAATGAGGAGGATATCATCTACATAAAGTATCAAAAATTGAACCGAGGTTTTCGATTCCTTCTTGCAAACGCAGGATTCATTTGGGTTCTATATGAAGCCCAACGATTTTATTGCTTCATCAAACTGAATATTCCGATCCTAGAAGCTTGTTTTGATCCTAGAAGCTTGTTTCAATCCATAGATTGATCTTTGGAGCTTATAAATCTTTTGTTCGCTCTCAGTGAATGTGAAACCTATGGGTTGCTCCATGTAAATATCTTTATCAATGTCTCCATTGAGAAAGACATTTTTCACATCCATTTGCCATATCTCATTGTCGTAATATGTAGCTATGGCAAGCATGATCCGAATAGATTTTTGCATTGCAACCGAGGAGAACATTTCATTCTACATCTAGTATTTATATGGAACCTCTAGTAACTAATCTTTCTTTAAAGGCTACCACGCTTCTATCTACTCCAAGCTTGCGCTTATATATCTATGTACACCTTATGGGCCTGATCCCATCAAACGGATCAACCAAGGTCTAATCTTGGCTAGAGTAAATGGAATCTATTTTAGATTTCATAGCTTCTTTCCACTGTTCAAAGTCCGAATCTGACAGTGCCTCCTCATAAGTTAATGAATCATTATCCATTTGAGATGTTTGGTGGAGAAAACTATAAAACCTCTTTAGTTGTCTAGGAATGCATTTAAAAAGTATTATTTGAGATAGGTTTTCGCGTTTATCACTCTCTTGGATTGGCTGAGGGACGTTAGAGTTCAAAGTTAGCATGAGGTCTTAGTCTTAAACTTCTTCGAGTTCCTCGATCTGCCCTTTCTTTTCTTTAAGGAACGATTTCTCAAGAAAAGTAGCGTTTCTTATCACAAAGACCTTTTGTTCAAGAGGATAGTAGAAATAATATCCTATTGACTCTTTAGAATATTCTATAAAATTATATAAGCTCAATCTTGATTGAAGCTTAACACCCACTGTCCTCTTCACATAAGCAGGACATCCCCAAATTTTTAAGTAAGAATAGTTAGGGATTTTGCTAAATCACATCTCAAATGGGGTTTTGGGTACAAATTTGGAGGGAATAAGATTCAAAATCTTAACTACTGACTCTAGGGAATAACCCCCACAACGAAGTTGACAATTCAGTTAAGCTCATCATGGAACGAACTATAACAAGTAGGGTTCTTTCTAAAACTCCATTTATTTGAGGAGTTCCCAGAGGAGTCCACTGAGAGATAATTCCATTATCTTTGAGATGATTAAGGAATTCATCACTTAGATACTCGCACCTCGATCAGATCGAAGTGTCTTTACCTTGTGACCAGTTTGGTTCTCAACCTCCTCTTAAAATTCTAAGAATTTCTCAAAGGCTTTAGATTTATACTTCATTAAGTACACATAACTGAAACGACTATAGTCGTCTATGAAGCTTACGAAATACTGATGATTGTTTCTCGTACTTACACTGAGTGGTCCACAAATATCAGTATGGATTAAATCTAATATTTTAGTGGCACGTTCCACTTTACCTTTAAAGGAGATTTTGGCCATTTTTCCTTTAAGACATGATTCACAATGAGTTAACTCTTTAAGTTCATTGTCATAGAATGATCCTAAATTGGTTAACTTAGCAATCCTATCTTTTGAAATATGCTCTTAACACGCATGCTATAAAGAAGCCGATATTTTATCATCTCTTTCGCATTTGTTTAATTGTTGTATATTCAAAATATTAGTGTCTTTGGTTGTGCAAAGTCCATTAGATAATGTACCAAGAATAAAAGAAGTTTTATTCTTCTTAAGATAGAAATTTCCATTCTTAGTAAAAGTTTCATATCCTTCGCAATCTAATATCGGAATGGAAATAATATTACGGATAATAGAAGGTACATAAAGGACTTTATTCAAAACCAAAATAGAGACACCTAAATCTAATCTACACATCCCAGCGGCTTGAGCTTGAACACTTGATCCATCTCCAACCTTCAAGACGCATTCTCCTTCTTCAAGCTGTCGGACCTCACTTAGCATCTATACAACATTACAGATATGAGCTCCACAACCGGTATCAAGTACCCAAGAATTAGAATATATAGATTTACTTCAACAATAAACGCACCTTTCTTTAGAGTATCCTTGTACTCTTAGCAGTTTCTCTTCCAATGCCCTTTCTTGCCACAGTGGTGGAAAACGTTCTCTCTCTGATCTCTTTTCTTCTTTGTCTTTCTCTTTGTTAAACCCTCATTTGGGTTTAAGAGATCCCTTCTTCTTGAATTTTTTTTTTCCATTTGCCTTTAAAAGGCTTAGAAGAGGATGTAACCATCATTACCTTGTTATCCTTTTTGATCGTGTGTTCAGCAGCCACAAGTTAACTAATCAGCTCAGCTACAGTAGCATTAACATGATTCATGTTGAAGCTCAGTACGAAAGGTTTGAATAATAGTGAAAGCGATGCGAGCAACAAGTCCACATCGAGTTCTTCACTCAGTGGCATGTCCATGGAGGTAAGTTTCTCGTTTAAAGCAAGAAACTTGGGTCCATGTTCATGGACATTTGTACTTTCTTTCATTCTAAGATGAAAGAGCTCCCTAGATGTGTTGTACCTTATAACATGATCTTTAGGGTGGTACAATTGCTTAAGGTTCATAAATCTCCCAAGCGTTTTCCATTAGCTCGTGTTGCCTTTGCATATCGGGAGACATCAACATGAGGTAACGGGCTTGGAGATTATCTTCTTTCCACTTTGCAATTGCTTCTCTTTCGGTCCGAGTTGGAGGCTCGCATTTGGCGATAGGCTCCGCCTCTAAGAGAACATATCTTCTCTTCTCAGAATCTAAAACTAACTTTAAATTACAAAGCCAATCAGAGTAATTGGGCCCCATCAACTTGTTGATTTTAGGATGGATACTAGAGGGTTTTTAGTTGCCATTTCAATTGTAGAGAATCGCAGAAACTACAACCTAAATGAAAAATAGAGAAATCATGTTGAACAATAACAATTATACATATTATCAAGGTCTTTAGAAATATGTTCTCCCACTATTTTTAGAAGGTTTATAAATCCCAAATGACCTTAGAAGAAACTTATTTTCTCAGTAGGTACTAGGATCCCAAGTATTCTTAGTTTTGGATCGATAACTTGTAAGACATCCAAAGTTCTAAAAATCATTAGGTAGGTATGAAATTGTCAATTCCATCTCCATGGAATTTCTAGTAATGTTTTTGCATCACTGATCATTCAATCACGGACCCACGAATCATGATACATCCACATCTACTTCAGTGTTGAGCTAGACCCATCAATCATAAGATCTCAACCAAACTTAGTCATCCAGAATGACCCACGACTCGTGAGATATCTCACCCATTCCAAAATGATCAAGAAATATCAATCACCTAAGGTGATCAATCAAGAAACTAAGATTTAATAGGTTGCACTAATTACCCCATGACTCGTGAGACAACAATTAGCTTACCTATTAACTCTTAAATCCTATTAGTGGAATACTAGGAATTTTATTAACGTAATAAAACACCTATTTATTCAAAATTTTGCTCAATATTTTAAAGAGATTTCGAATTAAATGGAGAGTTGTCCGGTTTGACCTCACCAACATATAATGTTATCCAATTTTATTTATCTTTGTTAATGCAGTTTCACATGAAATGCATCACATAAGTAATTAGCAGATAACATGTCCTAGCATGATACTAATTTTGAGATGATCATGGGTATCCTATCTTAAACATAATTATGGGAGCTACTCCATAATCACTAATTCTAACATTCATGCCACATAAACATATATATCACATAAGGGTACATAATTTAATGGAAAACCTTAATCTATTACATTAATAGAAACAACCCTACCTAACATTTTAAGGGGACTTCAATTATGGCGCCTTTCTCCTTGAATTGTGGAGAGGAGGCCAGGAACCCTCATGGCCTTGAGAGAAGTTGCCGAGCTATATGGGACGAATGGGCCCCGGCATCATAGCCCCGTGAGACAAGAGCGTAACCAGGAGCGGAGTCGAGAAGATGTTATCAGGAAGGAGCGCAAGAAATCGCCCCCGGCCCCTCGTCCTTTCGAGTGCATCCTCCTCACAAGACCGAATTCAGAAGTTTACAACCTTTCTGACAAGAAACTCTTCAAAAGACCCGTCAAGATGAGAGACACTGAGGCCCTGAGGCGGTCAAATAAGTACTGCGCTTTCCACAAGCAAAAGGGGCACGATACGGATGAATGCCGCCAACTGGAGGTGGAGATTCAGAGGCTCGTCACAGGGGGCCATTTGAAAGAATTTGTGAAAATATTGGAGCGCTACGACGAGCGTTGTCATGATCGTTCAAGAGAGAGGAGGAGGAGCCCATCACGTTCAAGGAGCCCGCGAGGGAGAGGCCCTCCTGAGAGCAGCCATCGTAACAAAGGAAAAGCTCCTGAGCAAGAAAATACCCCTTTTGCAGTCATCAACATGATAGCAGGGGGTTCCTCTGGAGGAGATCCTAACGCTGCCTGGCGACGGTATGTCCGGTGTTACGATCAGCGCCCCACGGCATCCAAATCAGTTTATGCCATTCGGTATGTAATAGGATTTACTGATAGTGATTTTTAACATATTGTAACACCCCATCGGGCAGTGAAACCTCTTACTGCCCCATGGTGGTTTGCTTGGATGTCCACAATCACATTGTAAAGAGGGTGTTAGTGGATAGTGAAAGCTCTGTTAACGTTTCACCCAACACCACGTTCCAAAAGATGAATGTTACCAACATCCCACTCGAACCCCTCAAAACAGTCCTCATTGGCTTTGGAGGTTCTGAGGTCATCCCACGAGGGCAAATTCGCTTGGCCACTTTATTTGGCCGAGCCCCGCAGCACAAAACGCTCATGGTCACATACGCAGTGGTGGAAATTGATATCCCCTATAACATCATAATCGGGAGACCGACTCTCATGGATTTCAAAGCTATTATCTCCACTTACCACCAGAAAATTAAGTTCCCCACCCCCGAGGGCGTTGGAGAAGTTTTATGCAACGTATGAGAAGCCTGGGAATACTACATGCTATCCCTCAGAAAGCCTAAAACAGAGAAAACATTTCAAATCGGGTCCACCAAGAAATCCATTGATTTTCCCAATTTGGACGAGGACGGTCCCGTGCGCAAAAGGGCCAAAATGAACAAGAAAAAGAACAAAAAGAAAGACCCTAACAACAGAGATACCCATGAAGCCGCCCCACCAGGGACGGTTGAAGAGTCCTCCTCTGAGGAAAACGAGCGTGGGCAAGAGGAGCCCAGGGATGATGGCCCTCTGACAGGAAAGAAAAGGGCGCTTGAGCTCCCCCGTCCAGAAATGAGGATCGAGCCCTCAGAAAATTTCCTTACTAATGAGCTAGAACCAGGGAACAAGGATAAAACTACTCAAATTGGGTCCAACCTTTCTGGGCCCTCGCAGATCATGATGATTGACTTCCTCAGAGAAAATATTGATGTCTTCGCTTGGAAAGCCTCGGATCTTACAGGGATTGACCCAAGCGTCATGGTCCACAGGCTCAATGTGGACCCATCCTTTAGGCCAGTTAAGCAGAAAAAGAGAGATGTGCACGGTTTTCGGAAGAAGGTTATTGAGGAAGAAGTTAGCAAGCTCCTTAAGGCCCAATATACTGAGCCCATACTGTACCTCGAATGGTTGTGTAATGCGGTACTGGTGCCCAAGAGTGCAAACAAGTGGCGCACGTGCAATGACTTTACGGACCTTAACAAGGCTTGCCCTAAAGACCCTTACCCATTGCCCCATATAGATCAGCTAGTGGACTCAACTGCGGGGTGTGAACTCATGAGTATGATGGATGCCATCCAAGGGCACTATCAATCTTTATGGCTCCGGAAGACCGTCCCAAAACTTCATTTGTTGTCCACTTGGGTGTATATTGCTTCTTAGTCATGCCTTTTGGACTCAAGAACGCTGGGGCCACTTATCAACGCCTCATCAACAGGAAGTTTGAGAAAGAAATTAGAAGATCCATGGAGGTGTATGTCGATGATATGATTGTTTAGAGCGAGCGTCAGGGCTCGCACTTGAAGGATCTCAAGCGCACTTTTGCCATTTTGCGCCAGTATGGGATGAAATTGAATCCTTCAAAATGTACTTTTGGAGTGCAAGGAGGAAAATTGTTGGGCTACATGGTTAGTCAGAGGGGAATAGAGGCTAATCCGGAGAAAATCAAGGCTATTTTGGACATCTCATCCCCTCGTAATCTCCGGGAAGTACAAGTGCTGGTGGGGAAAATCATTTCTTTAAACAGGTTTATCTCATGCTCGGCGGACCGAAACCTCCCTTTCTTCAAAATTCTGTGCAACGCTCGAAATTTTGCTTGGACTGAGGAGTGTGAGAAGGCATTGCAGGACATGAAGGCTTACCTTTCGAGCGCTCCGCTCCTGACCAAACCAGTGGAGGGTGAGAAGCTATTCATGTACCTCTCCATTTCAACCGAGGCAACGAGCGCAGTTCTAATAGCTGTACGGGAGCATAAGCACTTGCCTGTTTATTATTTGAGCAAAACGTTACAAGGGGCCGAGAGGAAGTATCTGGAAATTGAGAAATTTGCATTCGCCCTCATTAATGCATCCCGACGGTTGAGGCCTTACTTCCAAGCGCACTCAATAACTGTCCTCACTGATCAGCCTCTGAAGCAAGTGTTGTCCAAACCAGATGTGTAAGGAAGACTGATAAAATGGGCCATTGAGTTGAACCAGTTTGACTTAAGTTTTGAGCCTAGAACCGCTATACAAGCGCAGGTTGTGGCGGATTTGCTGGTTGAACGCTTTGGTTCGTCAACCTCTCAGGGGGAGGAGCAAAGGTAACCCTTAGAGACCCCAACGGAATTGAGTTAGACTTTACAATCAGGTTGGATTTCTAGGTCACCAATAACGAGGCAGAGTATGAAGCCCTGGTGCAAGGTTTGAAAATTGCTTTTCAAAATGGAGCTTCCAGGATCACCGCTTATGTTGATTCACAGTTAATTGGGAGCCAGGTTGAAGGAACTTATGAGGCTCGAAAAACCACCATGCTGCAGTATTTGAACAAAGCCAACGAAGTCATTGGAAAATTCAAGGAATTCCATCTACTCCCGGTCCCACGAGCGGAAAACGAGCATGCTGACGCTCTATTTAAATTTGCCTCAGCTTTGGAAGGTATCAATGAGAGCTCTATTACGTTTCTTAGAACTGAGGAGCCCTTGATAAAAGAACAAGGCGCCAAAAAAATGGTAGCCATGATTGATCCGCACGAGCCTTGCTGGCTTGACGATATTATCAGATTTTTTAAAGATGGCGTTTGTCCCACTGACAAGGTAGAGGCTCGAAAAATCAGAAACAAAGCCCCTCGGTTTTCTTTGGATCCTGAGGGAAGGTTATTCAAAAAGTCATTTCATGGACCCCCGATGACATGTTTGAGGCCCTCGCAAGCGAGAGAAACGCTTGAGCTTATTCATAATGGAAGCTGTGGAAACCATTCAGGGGGGCGTATCCTCGTAAAGAAGGTCCTGAGGAGTGGGTTTTATTGGCCCATGGTTCTGCAAGACGCCATCGAGTTTTCCAGGAAATGCCCCAAGTGGCTAATTTCACTCTAACCTCCCTCAACTGCCAGCCACTCAGATGGTCCCTATAGATGTCTCATGGCCCTTTGACCAGTGGGGGATCAACATTGTAGGCCCCTTACCCATCGCGGTCGGATAAAAGAAGTTTGTCATTTTAGCCGTCGACTATTTTACCAAATGGGCCGAGGCTGAGGCCATTGCAAACATTACATTCAGGGTCGTGAGGGACTTCATTCGGAAAAAACATTATCTGCAGATATGGCATACCAAGGGTGCTCATTTCAGACAATAGGTCCCAGTTCATAGCAGCTGACACGCGAGAATGGTGTTCAGAGTTAGGTACTAAGCAACGTTTTACTTCCGTAGGTCATCCCCAAGCCAATGGACAGGTAGAAGTCACCAACATGATCATTTTGTGCATCTGAAAACCATACTAGAAAGCAAGAAAAGTGAGTGGGCCGAACAGCTACAAGGAGCCCTGTGGGCGTATCGTACAACTCCATGAACGTCAACAGGAGAAACGTCATTTGCCCTCGTGTATGGATCTGAAGCCATGATACCAGCGGAAGTTGTGCACGAATCCGCTCATGTAGCTTATTTCGGGCCCCAGGATAATGGAATCAGTAGGAGCCTGGAGTTGGACCTGCTGGAGGAAAGAAGGGACAATGCGTGGACAAAAATGTACAGAAATAAGGGAGTTGTGGCACGGCAGTACAACAAGCGTGTGAGAGAAAGAACTTTCCAACTAGGAGACTTGGTCCTAAAGAAAGTAGAAGAATCCAAGCACGTGGGAAAATTGGACCCCAACTGGGAAGGTCCGTTCAAAGTCATACAAATCAGAGCTAACAACACTTACACCCTGAAGACACTGCAAGGCGAGCGCTTGCCTCGCCGTTGGAACGCATGTAACCTCCGGCGGTTCTATGTTTAAAAAGTTCTCTAAAAATGATGATGTAACAATCCCACTAATGGGCTCTATGTACTACTTCAAGTCTCAAGTAAATTACAATACATTCTCTTGAATATTTCTATACCACTACTTTTAAATTACGCAAGCGAATGAAACCCACGTCCCTCGTTTCTACGAGCGTGGTTGGCAATCAATTTCAGTACGCACGATGTTCTTACACATGGGTTACGCTTGCCAGCGCTCTACTCCACGTGGGGGGACGCCCTCATAAAGATAGTTTGGTAACGCTCACAACCAGCATAATGAATCGAAGAAAAACACAAGGAAAACCCTAGTAGGCCTTGCGCTCGAAAACGGGGTCGCTTGCAAGTCCAAAAATCAACGGGTACAATCGCGCTCGTTCAACGGTAACGTTATTCAGAATAAATTTTCACAAGTCTTGAACGAGGGCAGGCTCTCAGTAAGACCCTCGTAATTACTCAAGACTTAGTAAAATTTTCTAGGTATAAAAGCAAAATTTTCACAAGTCTTGAACGAGGGCAGCCTCTCAGTAAGACCCTCGTAATTACTCAAGACTTAGTAAAATTTTCTAAGTGTAAAAGCGAAATTTTCACAAGTCTTGAACGAGGGCAGCCTCTCAGTAAGACCCTCGTAATTACTCAAGACTTAGTAAAATTTTCTAAGTATAAAAGAAAATTTTTCACAAGTCTGGGAAGAGGGCAATCTTCCAGTAAGACCCTCGTGCTTACTCAAGATTTAACCAAAACAAGGCATATTTTACCAAGCCTGTTACACATAATCTTTAAATATTGTGGCTCATGAGCCACGAGCCCAGACTCAAAGGGCTTGAGTTTGGGCTTGGCTCGAGCTTGCTCACGAGCAGGCTTGGCTCGTTTATATCCCTACACCAGCCACCACCAAAGATTTCCTTTTCACGCTTTCATTTCGCAATTGTTGTCCTAATTTTCTGCTGGCGACGGAGACCCAGACGGTAAAGCATTTTAGCGGAACCGTCTAAGCCTGTTTGTCGTACTAGATGTGAATTTATTGATATTGTAATCTTTTCTGTTCTGTCTGTGTGGAATTTATTTGACTTGTTCTGTTTAAATTTCATCTGTATTTTGATGTTGCTGCAATTTTTTCTGGCAGTGGTTGTTAGTTTGTTTAGTCATATTTTCTGCCTTTTTTTTTAGCACCACCACCACCACCACCTATATCCACGGTCGATGCTCAGATTCTTGCAAATCGAGAGAGAGAGAGAGAGAGAGAGAGTCGGTGATGATGGGAAAAAAATGATCGAGAGTCAGCGAGAGAGAGAATATGAGGCGAAAAAAAACAAGAGAGAAAGTTATAGATGGCCGACGATGACGGTGACAGAGGAGATCTGAGAGGAAGAAGAAGACGGGTAGGTTTGATGGTAGCGACAACGAGTGGCGCTCTTAGACCGAGGCGGAGCAAAGAAGCTGAAGATGGGTTGGGGGGGGGGGGGGGGAGGGTGGAGGAGGGTGCATGGAAAAGGGACTACGAGAGAAAGAGAGTGATGATGATAGTGGACCAACGGTGGTGGTGGTTGCGTCTTGCGTTGTGGAGAGAGATAAAATTGGGAAGAATTAGATCTAGATTTGTTTTGGAATATGATATTTTTGGAGTTAGATTTTAAGGTGAGAATTAGATTAAGTTAGAAGGGTTATAATTGCCATTTCAATTTTTTTAAAATTAAGTTTTTTTTTTTTTTTGGAATAAAATAGCACAAAAACCGTTAGGGACATTTAGGTCTTTTTACATTTTCCGTCAGGGACTTCAAGTGGACCTCAAACCTTAGGGACTATATTATAAAATTCAAAATAATAGGGACAGGCTTGTTATTAGGCCAAACTTCAAGGATATGTATTTAATTCTCCCTATATATATAACATATGAATATTAAGGTACTCAGTTTTCCAAATACAGCACTCAACCTAGAACATAAGGTACTAGTATAACAAATTAGAAATAAAATACCCAATTTTTAAAATAAGTACATTCATCAATAAAGTACCCAATTTTCAAAGTAAGGTATTATGTTAAAAGGTGAATTGTCTATCATTTGTTGAGTCACATAGTGAAAAATTATAAAAAATCTTTGTTAATTTTGTATAATGGCGCATTAATTCACTTGAATGACAAAAAAGAAAGAAACAACGCAGGTCTTCCAAATTCTATGAAACCAACTTCTATGAAAAAGAAAAATAGATAAGAAAGGAAAAAGAAAAGAAATAATAAAGGGCATCAAAATAGATAAGAAAGGAAAAAGAAACGAAAAATAACTAGAAATAATCACATCTGACTACCATGCATTTAGGCCAAATTACAATGCGGTTCATCATTATCAGGAAATTACACTTTAGTCCCTAACTTTGGGAACCGTTTGTGGTCCCTAGGGTTCTATTATGTCATTCCAAAAATACCCCTGATTTGTTGTTAAATTTATAATTTGTAGGGATCGTTTTGGTTATATTTGTAAACTTTAGGGATGATTTTGTAATTTTGCTCATATATAACACTCATAAAACCGTCAGGAGCATAAATGCACTTTTATAAATTTCGTTAAGGGAACTCTCACCAAAAAAGATTTATAGGGACTAAAATATAATTTCCCGATAATGATGGGCTATGTTGTAATTAGGCCTAAATAAAGGGTAGTTAGATGTAAATTATCTTAACTAATAAAGGGCATTACCGTAAATTTAGAAAAATAACCTAAAGTCAAAATGAGTAACCTCATGAAAGTTCTTGGTTCATGGAAGTTCTTGGTTCAGAAGCAACTCAGGATCCTACGTTCAAATGGAGTTTCGAAGTGCTGCAGCTGAACGTGAACAAGCTCACATTGACAGGAATATTGCACTTAAGCTCACTCCAGCACCGTGAAAAGGAAGAGAGGAAGCTCTTTGATGATTCAAATAGTTCACTGGAAACTATTGTCGCCGTCTACAATATCAATGACCTTTCTCATCCTCAGGCTCGCTTTAAGGTTGATATTAAATGCACTGGAAAACCCAGGGGCGAATCTAGGATTTCTCATCAGCGGGGCTGAAAATTCCTATGCCTTCGACGATTCGTGTTCCCTTCAATATGCTCCCACCATTTTTCTAAAACTAAAGTTTTCACGTACAAATACTAATATATAAAAAAATAAAAAAATAAAAACTAATGGTCCCTTATTAAAAAAAAAAAAAAAAACTAATTTTTTTTCCGGGATTATAATATCCACTATCGAGTGTAGTAATTAATCATTTCAGTAAATTATAGGTAAGTCAAAGTATAGAAAGATGGATAAAAAAAACTATTAAGTGTTTTATAATCAAAATTAAAATTCGAATTCACAACATTTTATTAAAATAATATGTATTGAAAATTAGAATTTGTTATGATATTAATTATTTGACAGTGTTAGGTTTTGATAAGAATTACCTATGTGATATAATATCTTGTATCTCTCTAATAGTATATGATACATTATCTATACAATAAAGATACATTACACTAATTTTTTCTTGCATAAAATACAATATATTGATTTTTTCCTGAAGTGTTCGGCTCATCATAATAAAAAGTTCACACTTTTAATTATTTTCAAATTCGAGTGAAACTTGACTTATATATAATATAATATATTTATTAATATTTATTATATATATAATAGTTAGTAAATTTTATACTCTTAAAAAGTGTTAATTAATTTATTTACAATAATATATATTTATATTTTAAAAATTAATTTTGAGGAGATTAGTAAGGTGCGCGATAATTTCTGAAGGTATAAGTATCGTCGTTGTAGAGGGCGGTCCGAAATCTATTAAGAGATATAGGAAGCATATGCTTAAGAGGATTGATTGGACTGCTGTTGTTAAAAAGGAAGAGGATGATGAAATGGATGATGATGGGGATGAGGAGAGACCGCTGAACAAATGCGTGCTTGTGTGGCAAGAAAGCGTTGCTAAACCAAACTTCAGTAGATTTTTTGTGCAGGAGTGCAGAACTGAATGTGCTGCACATAAGTTCTTTTTGGATCATGGTGTTGGGCATTATAGGGATCTTGCATTGAACTTCAAAAAGGACCTATTGGAATTTAACGTTATGTTATATGGATATATTATTCTTGGAGGGTTACTAAAATTTCTTGGTAGAAATCCATAGAATAAAGTTCATGGAAATATTAAACAAATTGGAAACAATTCATTGCTAGACATTTATTTCCATTTGAAATAAGGTTGGTATCAGACAGTTACATAGTGCAATTGTGTGACATTAATGGACTGGTATCAGGTTAGAAATGTTCCAGACATTTTTTTGTAACTTATTTCAGCATTATGGCTATCTTAATTGTAAGGTTTATGGCCTCCTATAAACAAGACAATTAATGGTCGTTTGTGTCATGTTTTCTCCCCTATAAATACAAAGATCCAAACCACAGAAATGAGAGAGGGATTGAGAAAACAAGTGGTGATTTAGGATAGAAATAGAGAGTCTAGATAACTTTCTGGTTTGGTGCTGATAAACACAATTTGTTACAAAATTATACGCACTGGTATTTTGTGAGTATAGTGAGAAAATACTTTTTCAACTTAAACACACTGTTTCTAAAGTACCAGCCAGACACCACTATCTCTCATAAGAGCCCTGGTTAGCAACCGAAGTGAGATTCTCCTCAGATCGTGCATATCTGTGATTCGGAAATCTCTGGACTGTCTTATCCTAGAAGGAGCTTGTTAGCAACCCAATGCACCGATAGTGGGGCGAATACGTCTTTAAGAAAAGTCGGCGTTGCCGCGATTCAGTCATAATAAAATGATAAGATTCCTCATCTACATGTTCTAGTACAGTACTGGTATTTACTTTCATAAGATTCTGCACTCTTCTGGAACTTATACTATGCCAGATCTGCGTACTGGTACTTTCACTTATATATGTTGAGTATGCATGTTGTTGATATTCATATCTTGATTTATATGTTCCAGAGAGCTTCTGGTACTTATATTTCAAACCATGTATCTATGTTACACATCATATGTATACTGTGGTACCTACACTATGGTTAATATCTTCTCTGGTACCTATGCTAATTTTGATCTATTAGATTCTGGTACTTGTACTCATATGAATCTAGATAATGATGGGAATGAATGCGTTATATCTACTGGCTGAAGAACTCATGTCACAATCGATTATGGATCTACATGTTATTGGTATTTATATTGGTATGTTTCAACATGATTCTCGAACTTATGTTTTGAATCACGCATCCACATTGTACATCGTATGTATATTGCAAATCTTAATTATCTATCATGTTTAATAATTTAGCACTACCGCAAGCTGATTTTCCAACAATCTTAAAGAAGTAGTCTTGTCTTTTGCTTGCTTTATACATATCACGTTAACTGAGTTTGTGATTCTTTCTTTAGTGCAGTAATAAGATCCAAAGTAGACTTGGTTGATTCGCCTGGAAGGTCTATGGGCCTGTTTTCAAACGTTGGCAACAACGAATAAAAATGTGGATGACCATACAATAGTCCTTGTCAGTAATCTAAATGGAGAGATTTGTACCAATTGAATCTGGTCAAAAAAAACTAGTGAAATTCATGTGGTACCAGACAGGTACAAGTCAAATGAAGTTTTGTTTTAACAATTGAACAGAAATACCGGGAGGTGGATTTTGTTAACTCAAACTCTAAACCTATGAATAATGGCAAGACCTAAGTTCCAAAGAAACAAGGGAAATTGACTATGTTGGAGGTGTGGTTTGCTTGGTTTTGTGCTAAGGAATTTCAATCCAAGAAAGCAAATTCCTTATCTGGATCCACTGGAACCTCCGCGGTTGTCAATATGGGTTTAAGTGAAGCTGTAGAAGCTAAAACTCATGATATCAGTTACGAGTCTGCATCTCTGGAACTTGATATTTTAACCATGTATGAACCATTCAGTTGACTTATAGACACTGGAACAAATGTGCATGTTTGTGTTGGTAAACATTTGGTTGTGCTCTATTAACCAATTGACAATTATGAGAAATTCAAGTGTTGCTCAAGTTTGATTAATAGGATGCGAGACTTGAAGTTCCTTTCGGGTTGCATACCGTCATTGGTATGAGTGCATCACATCCCAACAATTCGAAGGAACATCACTATTGGTTCAATGGTCGTTGAAGATAGTTGTAAGTTTTCTTTTAAACTGAATAAAGTTATAATTTCACGTTATGAAACTTTGTGAACAAATGCTATTATGTTATAGTTTGTTTAAGAGTTGAGTATGCAAATTCTAGTATTTGGTATGAAGTTGTGTTGTGACTTCATTGGTATTAATATTGAAGGTTCCAGTATATGGAAGAAGGATTTGAATGATTTAAATTGTGTTTCTGTAAAAAGAACTATGCATTTAAATCTGATTCCAAAGCACTTGGGCTTATAACACTTTAATTTTAATTCTCACATCTAGTTCCATTTCTGATAATTTGGAAAGAATGACAAATGTAGGGGTTAGTCCCTACATCTAGTTCCAATTTTGATCACTTGTAAAGAGTGAGAAATGTGAGGGGTTTTATCCTAGTAATACCAATTCAACTTATGTTGATGAAACTGGACCTAAACGAAGTAAATATATGAGGATTGTTAAGGATTTTGGAAGTGACTTATCATTTACAAAATCAAAGATGATTCTGGTACTTTCTAAGAAGCTATGACTTCTAGCAAAGTAAAATTGATTGGAAATTTCGGAGTGTATTATGATTGGATGTAAACAAATAAAATTGGCGTTCCTGTGACTCAATTGAGATACTCTCAATAGTTGGAAGCATGCAATATCCTACTAACGGTGCGAGGCTGACATCTCGTCTGAAGTCTCTAAGTTAGCTCGATGTACCAATAGCCCAAATTATGCACATTGGGAGGTTTTGGACCGAGTGATGAAGTACCATAAAGTTACTAGTTCACTTGGGTTGCATTATGGGAAAATCCTGTGAAGCGCTTGAGGAATTTAGTGATGCAATCTAGACTGCCAAAAATACTGCTACTGATGGGTGTACAAGTTATGTATACCATGGATGGAGGCGTTATCCCCTGAAAGTCTTTTAAATAGACTCTTATAACTCTTGTTGCTTTGAAAGTAGAGTTATATGCAATGGATACAACTGGAACTAAGGCTGAATGGGAACATAAGTTAATGGTTACCAAGCCGGTACCAGCCATTGTTGTGCGTTGTGATAGTTAATCCGCTATTACAAAAGGTTAAAAGTACATATACGATCGTAAGACAAAATAATACTATTTGAAAGGATAAATAGCCATTGATTCGACTGGAACCAAAAGAAAATATCATTGTTCTTTAAATTAAGGACTTGAGTTATCCTTTGGTTCGAAAATCCAGGTTGAGGATTAGACTGTAACCCATGTTGTAATACATCTTCAGTAGGAACCCAACCTACCAAATGGAGATCCCATGCGGTAGGTTCAATGTGGTATAAACAAGTTGTTGGATGTATTGGTAGTACCTTATTTAATTCACCTGGTACTGAATTAGTACCTGTGTGTATCCTCTGGTACTTACCTGGTAGGTGCTGAAACTGCAAATAAAAGTAAGAGTAATACTCTGAATGGGGTCGAGATATGTTCTATGATGAGATGTTAGCAGTGTATCTTTGGAGATCCCAACTAATTGAATATTATCGTGTGGCCACGATTAGAGGAAATGGGTTATTCCTTGAAAGTATTCATGAACAGGACATGACACATGGCCGTAACGTGTCAACCCGACAGGTTACTAAAGCTCTTTGTAATATGTTGTTACCAATGGCTCTGTCACATCCAAGGTGCCAAATTCAAAGCGAAACATTTCATTTGTCCCTGTGACAGGAAAGTTGGATAACTAAGGTAGCGGTTCAAACCGGAAGGTACTGATCTACTTAAAACATGTTGTTGTAATTTTGATGGCCTTTGTACTATGGATTTGTAGGGGATTGTTGGAATTTGACGTTATGTTATATGGATATATTATTCTTGGAGGGATACCAAATTTCTTGGTAGGAATCCATAGAATAAAGTCCATGGAAATATTAAACAAATTGGAAGCAATTCATTGCTGGACATTTATTTGCATTTGAAATAAGGCTGGTATCAGACAGTTACAAAGTACAATTGTGCGACATTAATGGACTGGTATCAGGTTAAAAACGTTCCAGACGTTTTTTGTAACTTATTTCAGCATTATGGTTATCTTACTTCTAAGGTTTATGGCTTGCTATAAACAAGACAATTAATGACCATTTGTGTCATGTTTTCTTCCCTATAAATACAAAGTTCCAGACCACAGAAATGAGAGAAGGATTGAGAAAACAAGTGGTGATTTAGGATAGAAATAGAGAGTCTAGATAACTTTCTGGTTTGGTGCTGATAAACACAATTTGTTACAAAATTATATGCACTGGTATTTTGTGAGTATAGTGAGAAAATACTTTTTCAACTTAAACACGCAGCTTCTAAAGTACCAGCCAGACGCCACTATCTCTCATAAGAGCCCTGGTTAGCAGCCGAAGTGAGATTCTCCTGAGATCGTTCGTATCTTTACTTGCTTTATACATATCATGTCAACTTGAGTTTGTGATTCTGTCTCTAGTACGGTAATAAGATCCAAAGTAGACTTGGTAGATTCACATGGAAGGTCTATGGGTCACGTTTTTCAAATGTTGGCAACAACAAACGAAAATATGGATGACCATGAAATGGTTCTTGTTATGGAGAAATCTGTACCAATTGAATCTGGTCCAAAAACCAGTGAGTTTCATGTGGTACCAGACTGGTATAAATCAAATGAAATTGTTTTGATTGTTAAACAGAAATACCAGGAGTTGAATTTTGTTGACTCAAATTCTAAATCTATGAATAATGGCAAGACCAAAGTTCAAAAGAAACAAGAGAAACAGACTATGTTATAGGTGTGGTTTGAGTGGTTTTGTGTTAAGGAGTCTCACTCCGAGAAGGTAAATTCCAGATCTGAATCTACTGGAACTTCCACCGTTGTCAATATGGTTTTGAGTAAAGCTATGGAAGCTGAAACTCATGATACCAGTGACTAGTTTGTACCTCCGGAACTTGAAATCTTAACCATTTATGAACCATTCGGTTGATATATAGATACTGGAACAAATATGCATGTTTATATTGACAAACATTTGTTTGTGCTCTGTTAACCAATTGATGAGCATGAGAAATTTTAGTGTTACTCAAGTTTGTTTGATAGGATGCGTAGACTTAAAGTTCCGTTCAGGTTGCATACTGTCACTGGTATGAATGCATTAAATCCAAATAATTCGGAGGAACATCACTATTGGATCAATGGTTGCTGAAGATCATTGTAAGTTTACTTTTAAACTGAATAAAGTTATAATTTCTCGTTATGAAACTTTGTGGGCAAGTGCGATTATATTACGGTTTACTTAAATAAGATTTGAGTATGTAAATTTTGGTATTTGATATGAGGTTGAGGTAGAGACTTCATTAGTATTAATATTAAAAGTTCCATAGAAGTTTTAGTGTATGGAAGAAGGATTTGGATGATTTAAAATTGTATTTTTGTAAAAAGGACTATGTATTTAAATCTAATTCCAAAGTACTTGGGATTGTAACAGTTTAGTTTTGATTCCCACATCTAGTTCCATTCCTGGTAATTTGGAAAGGATGATAAATATGGGGGTCCCTAACATTCAGTTTCTTTCTGGATCATGTTGATTGGATGACTAATGTGGGGGTTGGTCCATACATCTAGTTCCAATTTCGGTCACTCGAAAAGAATGAGAAATGTGGGGGTTTATCCAAGTAATACTAGTTCAACTTATGTTGATGAAACTGGACCTAAACGGAGTAAATATATAAGGGTTGTCAAGGAGTTTGAAAGTGACTTTCATTTACAAACATCAAGGACGATTCCGGTACTTTCCAAGAAGGTATACCTTCTAGGAAAGGAAATATGTTGAAAACTCCAGGGTGTATTATGATTGGATGTAAACAAATAAAATTGGCATTCCTGTGACTCAATTGAGATACTCTCAACAATTGGAAGCCTGCAATATCCTGCTAATGGTACGAGGTTGATATCTCGTCTGAAGTCTCTAGGTTAGCTCGATGTACCAGTTGCCCAAATTATACAGATTGGGAGGTTTTGGATCGAGTGATGAAGTACCATAAAGGTACTAGTTCACTTGGGTTGCATTGTGGAAAAATTCCCTGAAGCGAGCTTGAGGAAATTAGTGATGCACGGAATGTCAAAAACACTGGTACTAATGGGTGTACAAGATATGTGTGTACCCTGAGTGGAGGCGTTGTCCCCTAAAAGTCTTATAGATAGACTGTTATAACTCTTGGTACGTTTAAGGTAGAGTTATGCACAATGGATACAACTGGAACTGAGGCTGAATGGGAACATAAGTTAATGGTTAACAAGCCGGTACCAGCCATTGTTGTTCGTGGTGATAGTCAATCCGCTATTACAAAGGTTAAAAGTACATATATGATCGTAAGATAAAAGAATACGTATTTAGAAGGATAAATGGTCATTGATTCGGCTGGAACCAAAAGAAAATATCATTGTTCTTTAAATAAAGAACTTGAAGTGTCTTTGGTTTGAAAATCCAGGTTGAGGATTAGACTGTAACCCATGTCGTAATACATCTTCAGTAGGAACCCAACCTACCAAGTGGAGATCCCATGCAGAGGTTCAATGTGGTATAAACAAGTTATCGGATGTATTGGTTACACCTTACTTAAAACTGGTACTTAGTACTTGTGACTATCCTCTGAAACTTACCTGGTAGGTGCTAAAGTCGCAAATAAAGTAAGAGTTATACTCTGAATGGGGTCGAGATCTGATCTGTGATGAGATGTTAGCAGTGTATCTTTGGAGATCCCAACTAATTGAATATTATCGTGTGGCCGCGGTTAGAGGAAATGGGTTATTTCTTGAAAGTATTCATGAATAGGACATGACACATAGTCGTAACGTGTCAATCTGATAGGTTGCTAAAGCTCTTTGTAATATTTTGTTACCAATGGCTCTGTCACATCCAAGGTTCCAAATTCAAGGTGAAACATTCCATTTGCCCTTGTGACAGGAAAGTTGGATAACTAAGGTAGCGGTTCAAACCGGAAGGTGCCGATCTACTGAAAGCATGTTGCTGTAATTCTGATGGCCTTTATACTATGGATTTATGGGGGATTGTTGGAATTTGACGTTATGTTATATGGATATATTATTCTTGGAGGGATACCAAATTTCTTGGTAGGAATCCATAGAATAAAGTCCATGGAAATATTAAACAAACTGGAAGCAATTCATTGCTGGACATTTATTTGCATTTGAAATAAGGCTGGTACCAGACAGTTACAAAGTGCAATTGTGTGACATTAATGGACTGGTATCAGGTTAAAAATGTTCCAGATGTTTTTTGTAACTTATTTCAGCATTATGGCTATCTTAATTGTAAGGTTTATGGCCTGATATAAACAAGACAATTAATGGTCATTTGTGTCATGTTTTCTCCCCTATAAATACATAGTTCCAGACCACAGAATATGAGAGAGAAATAGAGAGACAAATATATAAAATATGGTGAATTAGGAAGAGTTAGAAGTCTAGATAGATTTCTAGTTTGGTACTGAAAAATATACTATGGTACGAAAACACACACGCACTGGTATTTGTGAGTTCAGTCAGAAAACATACTTCCACACACATAGCACATTTTCTGAAGTACCAACCAGACACCACACTCCCTCATAAGAGCCCTGGTTAGTAGCCGAAGTGAGATTCTCCTGAGATCGTGCCTGTGATTCAGAAATCTCTGGATTGTCTTATCCTAGAAGGAGCTTCGCAACAACCCAACGCACCGGAAGTGGGGCGAATACTTCTTTAAGGGAAGTCGGCATTTGCCACGATTCAATCATATCAAATAATAAGTCTCTCGGTTTACCTTACAATATTATTTTGACCTCTGTAATCTTGTGAATATCTTTCTGGTACATTACTGGTATTTATATTCATATGGTTCTACACTACTGGAACTAACATCATAACAAGTATGCAAGATCTGGTTTTTCTAATGGTATATTGGGCATGTATTTGTTGTTATTTACATCTTAACAGGTATGTTTTGGCATGATTATGGTGCTTATGTTTTGAATCAATTATCCATATTGTACATCTTATGTATATTGCAAAATCTGATTTTCCATCATATTTTTGATAATCCGGTACTACCACGAAGCTGATTTCCAATAGTTGTATGGATATATTATTCTTGGAGGGATACCAAAATTCTTGGAATGAATCCATAGAATAAAGTCTATGGAAATATTAAACAAATTGGAAGCAATTCGTTGCTGGACATTTATTTGCATTTGAAATAAGGCTGGTATCAGACAGTTACAAAGTGCAATTGTGTGACATTAATGGACTGGTATCAGGTTAAAAACGTTCCAGACGTTTTTTGTAACTTATTTCAGCATTATGTCTATCTTAATTGTAAGGTTTATGTCATGTTATAAACAAGACAATTAATGGCCATCTGTGTCATGTTTTCTCCCCAATAAATACAAAGTTTCAGACCACAGAAATGAGAGAAGGATTGAGGAAACAAGTAGTGATTTAGGATAGAAATAGAGAGTCTAGATAACTTTCTGATTTGGTGCTGATAAACACAATTTGTTACAAAATTATAATCACTGGTATTTTGTGAGTATAGTGAGAAAATACTTTTTCAACTTAAACACACGGTTTCTAAAGTACCAGCCAGACACTACTATCTCTCATAAGAGGCCTGGTTAGCAGCCAAAGTGAGATTCTCCTGAGATCATGCGTATCTGTGATTCGAAAATCTCTGAACTGTCTTATCCTAGAAGGAGCTTCGCAGCAACCCAACGCACCGGTAATAGGGCGAATACTTCTTTAAGGAGAACCGGTGTAACGCCCTGAATTTCAGATAGTCAGGTACGCTCGACACGTGTGAGTTTCGAGCATTAGGACTTTATTTTATTATTCTTGTTTATTCGCTTTGTACGTGTTATATTAATTTTATAAATTGTATTTCAACATGTTTACGTGAAATTTTATGAAATACTTGTCAACGTGAGAATTATTGAGCGAATTGGATTTAATTGCTACATGAAATAATTTCCAAACGTGACTTAGTTGACAATTTGGCCTTATTGGATCATTTCTTTAATTGAGAGGACTAAATTGCATGAAATTTCTTTGGACTTAATTGGCATCATTTCATTGATGTAGAAGCTAATTGCATGACTTACTAAACTTAAGGACTTAATAGCAATTAATGGCCAATCATCTCTTTGATTAAATGAATAACGTAGAAGCATCTCTTCCTTCCATTTCATTTCATACAAGACATACAAACATTTGCTTCCTTGTCTTTCATTTTCACGATCAAACACCACAAGAAGAAGAAGAAGAAGGATTTCATCAAATTCAAGCTATTTTCCGGAAAATCTCATACTTTGAAGCAAGCATCATCATCATCTCCATAATTTCATCCTTTCTTTCAAGGTATACATGAGTGATATAGGAATTCTTGAATTGAGGTGATGAACTAGGGTTGAGATTTGAGCTAGATATTATGTGTTCTAATTGCAAGAAGCATGATTAGGAGTTTTGAACTTGAATTCCTTGCATATATCATGAGAATCATGGAGTTATTTGATGAACTCATATGTGAAATGATGATGATGATCCTTGGTGATTAATGTGTGAGATGAGTGTTTATACTAGTTTATCACACTTTGAGCATGTATATGTATTTCTTTTCATGAATTATAGCATTTAGAGTTGAATTATGATGATTTTGGTGAGCTTTGGTTATGGGTTGTAGCTCCCCTGTTTTCCCGACTCCCCTCCCCTGTTCCAATTGCTCTGGTTTTTCTACTGTAGCAAATATTTGAAGTGTAGAGCACTCTCCTTTTTACGGTTCGTCAATATCTATTTTCGTTTGTGAGTTATGGCCGTTTTAATTTGGTGCCGCCAAACTGTCGCGAATCTGCGTTAACCCAATTTAAAATCGAATTGTGGCTTGTTGAGTTGGAGTTTTCCAAAACTGTTTTATGGGGATAATCTTGATATATTATAGATGTTCTCTGAAAAAATTGGTGTCAATCCGAATTGATTTGAAACCCGAGAAAAATAGCAACATCCCCTGCTGTCCCCTGTTTTCATATTTCGGTTTTGGCTTGATCAGAGAGACTAAATGGTGGAAGTTTTTAAAACTGTTTTACAGGGGTATTTCTGGATATGTTATAAGTATTTCCACCAATTTTCAGATCGTTTCGACTTCGTTTGATAAGGGAACGACGATCATTTGTCACTACTAGCGCTGCAGGAAATTTTCTGCTTTGGGTCATATTCAAACGAAAACTGGTATTTGCTCGGGATGAATTAGACTGTGAGCCTTATATTTTTGTAAAGATATGTTTGTCTAGTTTCCTAGGAATTTTGCGGTTCGTTAAAATTCATTCCGATGAAAGAGTTATGCTTATTTGAATACAACGTGCGCATGTTGAAAATTTTCTGCCTAAAAATTGAGATTTACACTTTCAATTCCAATGGTTTTATTGATCCCAATTTGTGATTACATGATCAATTACATGCCATAATATGAATATATCATGCTACATTCGTGAATGCATGTCATCTCGTTACTTGATCATGCCGTGCGTCATATTTGGTACCATTATCGAGTTATTATCTCACAAGTGCACGATGTCCCGTTTTCTTGTCCAGTTATTCTCCAGGGCGGAGATTATCAAGCATGAGCACGTTCACGCATTCACGAGTTGTGTGTCGCCTGTCAGGTGAGGTTTAATTTCTAGTTATATAGAACCCGTATAACCTTTACGTGACTGTTTTAGCCAAAAGGTATTTATAGTTATATTTTCATGAAATCATTTATCGTTTCAAGTTATATTATTGTTCATTAATCAAGCAAGTAAAGCATGTTAGTATTCACGCATCAAAGCATGCCATGTTCATGAAAGCAAGCAAGGGTGTTCTCTTGGCCAGGTCCTCCTTAGTGGGGGCGCTGGATTGGTTTCCGTGCCAGTGGTTGTCCGTCCAACCACAAGAAGAACAAAACCCTATCGTGTACCCGTGTTTCCCCTGGCCAGGTCCTTCTGAGTGAAGGGCGCTGGACTGGTCTTGCCAGTGATTGTCCGTCCAATCACAGGAGGAATAAATTCTATCATGTTACTAGCAAGCCACGTAGTGATTGCATGATTTCCATTCCATGCACATGTTATATGACCACATGATAATTGAATCGCGTGATCACCTAATAATTAACAAGCAAGCAAGTATGTTTATCGATTGCATGAAAGAACAAGTATTTAATCTTGATAGTTGTATTCTCGGGCGAAGCTATATTGTTATTAAACTCGTATATTTATCTTTTATCAAACTTTACCCGAGAATATAACTTGCATGTAATCTGCGCTAATATGTATGTAAACCCCTCACTCGGTCTTCACAGACTGACGCCTCCACCTTTCAGGTATTGCAGGTGCACGCTAGGCGGGAGTTGAGTCGAGTCGAGTCCAGTTCATGTAGTCGTGTCATCTGTGGTTCGTGTATTTAATTATTACTATTAATTATGGAATTGTAGTTATTGTTATTGTTTAATTGAAGATGATAATGTATTGATATATGAAGTTAGAATATATTTTATTTGGTAACTGAGAAATATCATGATATGATAAATTGATACTGTTTGAATTATGCTTCCGCTTTATTTTGTCACATGTATAAGTTATCCCGCCTAGCTTGTCGTGTATTGCATTGTCACCCGTTCGCTATAGGTTGGTTCATGTACGAATTGACCGTTTCGTGTGTGGATTGACCTATAGTGCGGGGGTGTGGCACCTCCACGTGTAAGGGGTGCTACATCTAAGGTGGTATCAGAGCCCGGTTGCAAAACCGAGGTTCTAGTGTCGTGTCGTGTCAAGTCTAGGTCGTACGGCATAGGAATTACCTGTTAAGTTGAGAGTCTTGCATTTAATTGAATTCGTTGATCTACTTGAATTCTTTGAAATACTTGAAAACCTGGGTACCGCATTGATCTATGGTATTAAGTGTCAATTAATTGATCTTGAATTGTTTGAAATTATGTGATCAACGTGTCTTATCTCAAACATTGATGAAATAGTTGATGCATTTATATTAAATTCTTGTTATCGCTATCGATTATGTGACAATTTAGTGTGACATGAGCACGCCTTACCCACATGCATCTATTTTCAAAATAAGTTGTGAGTTACAGGTTGTGAGAATGATATTAAACCACGGCCAATCATTCGATAATTTCGGACTACTACAAGATTTCTTTTCTAACTTGGGAAGAGGTGAAGGAAGATTTGAAGCTACTAATGATCCAAGGTTCGGAATTTGGTGTAAATTGAGGATTTTCAAATAGTGGGAGCTGAAATTCAAGCGTGAGAAGAAAGCAACTCAAGTAATTCCAATCAAAGTAAAAATTTTGGGAATTACATACAGGAGAAGTGGAAATACCTCGGACCTTGAAACAGGGCTCTAATTTATTGGGAAGGTTGAACTATCAATCAAATTGAGATTCAAGACTCAACCAATAGAAGAATTGAACAACCAGTTGTGGGAAGTCAAGAGGCTAGGAATTCTATATTCGGGTGAAGTGAGTTTTTCTTCTGATGCAAGCTAAATTGTTTCGTTGTGAGATTGAATTGGAAGATATGGAGCAACAAATGGAGATAACAAGGAAAAGCAAAGTGACAATTGGAGGGAATATCGGTACTATCGTTGGAGATTAAAATTCTAAGAAATATCGAGATATCAACGGCATGAGTGTAGAAGTGACCAAATTCAAGAATTACAATCTCGGGTCATCAAGTTACACAAGGTATTACAAGAAAGGTTTTAATCAAGAAACTAATCATAGGAAAGGTTTGGAAATTGCCTAGACAATAAAACTCGGAAAAATTTGGGTTCAAGAAATTTCCAAATCAATTTATGGGAATGTCTGAGCTGAGGCCGGGAAATGTCGGAAATTGGAAGACCGTGGGAAAACTAGATTGATGATCTACAGATTGAGACAAGCTTATAATTCAACCAACGAGGAACAAGTACCAGATTAAAGTCCATCACTACTACGGTGACAGGTTCTTCAATACATTCATAAACACGTGCATCATAATTGTTAATTAAATTGCTTCTCATTTATAAATATTGTATAGATGTTGTTGAAATTGTCTACTTGATGCATTAAGTATATGCTTAAATTAGTTGAAGTATTTAAATTACTTTACTTCTAAGTATCTCTTCAAATTAATATAATTGTTCTAATATGTTGCATTTTTAAATTGGTGATAATACGTGCATTGACACTTTAACCATCATGCATTATTTAGTGTCTGTTGTTAATAGGCTCTTCCTATGCTCTGCACAATTCTTGCTCCTATTCTTACCAACCTGAATTTAAAGAAAAGATTACTGAATCACCTGGTATCATGGTTGTAACCGGGTCGTCTGAGTTGACTTGAAGTTTAATAAGATTTGGGACTGTGAGAATTTATTGATCCAGGATTTAGTAGGAGCAGGGGGTATGAAATAAATATTGGAAAATTTTGGAAACTGGGAAATGATGATAAGTTCAAGCAGATAAAGGTTCAGTAGGCTCTTCAACCTTCAGAAATTAATCAGTATTCAGGAGATGCAATGGAAGTAAAAGAATGAACTTTCTTGCTTCAGATTATGGTGATGATCTTGTAAATGTCGACTCTCTGGAAAGAATTAGGTGATTGTAGGATGTTGGAAAATTTTAGTATCAGATTAAAGGGGTGACAGTTGGTGAGCTTCAAGTTGGGCATGTCATTAACAGAAAGTATTAGAAAGAACCATCAATTACTATCGTGATTAACAGCAAGTAGGACGAGAAAAGATTACGGGATTGGAATCAGCAGAGAAGCTTGCAAGTGGAAAAGGACAGAATTAATTTGAGGAATTAGAAAATTCCTATTTTCTTAAGGGGGAGAGCCGGTCTGGAAATAAGTTTAAGTCTGAAGTTGGAAAGCACCAGGAAAAGTTGGAAACCTCAAGAAAGTCGATTTTCCTGGAATTCTCTATCAGAACCATGTGAAAGAAGTTGTCAATAATTTAAACTTTTCTCCCTCTTACACCAAGAAAAGTCCCATCATCGACAGTACCTTTGTTCTATTATCATTTTCAAGGATGTGGGTACACCGTTTGCAGTGCCCCGGTAGCCTCAGGATATCATTTGACTCAGTAAATAGAAAAAGATTCAATAGGGCAATATCGGAATCAATTTCAAGCTTTAGTAGGTCAGCTCCAACAAGAGTTTTCTTACGAAGTTGTTTATACCCTAAAGATGCCTGTAAATGTTCGCTGCCTTTTCAACCGTGCTGTCGGCGTCACTTCCATGAATATACTAGTTACCGTGAACATGTCTGCGAAAATTGAAGCCAATCGATTATTCCCTTCAAGATATTTCGAAGAGTTGTTGGGTATGCTACCAGGTAATAGGGATCAAATGGAAGGCGTTACGCTAGGATCTGATTTCTACGGTTCCTATGCAAGAGGGCTTGTTGAGGTACTCTCACGAGATGACGACCCTGATTCCATCTTGCACCAAACCTCTGCCGTGTTATTTGTCAAAGAGAAATGGAGCTCAACTTTCGGATTACAAACAAAGAGTTTAAGATC
Source organism: Lantana camara (assembly GCA_037501455.1). Lineage (NCBI taxonomy): Eukaryota > Viridiplantae > Streptophyta > Magnoliopsida > Lamiales > Verbenaceae > Lantana > Lantana camara. The sequence goes on along the minus strand of CM074857.1, from coordinate 89,690,512 downwards.
TTTGCATCGGAAAAATATTTCACTTTGTTTACGAAGGTCGAGGAAATGATAAAACCTGTTCTCTCTGTTAGTCGGATAAGGGTTTGCTTAGAACACCAAGTCAGTCTTCTAAGCTTGAATATACAATTACTCTCTAACAAGAAAACCAGGGTTATTCTCAGTTCTGAAATCAGAAAATAAATGTGAGAATCAGTGTGAGGGGTTCAACCGGCAAATCTAGAATTAACACGGGTCTGAAGATGTGGTGATTAGTGATGATTTACGGATTATGTTAGAGATAGCACAAGGGCAGAGATGATTATCAAGAATGGGAACTTCGAACCATAGTGGTATAAGACAAGAAGAAACCTCAACTAAAGAAACAAGTATTCCACTGAATTGCTTCAATGAAAGAACTTCAACACTCGGTGAACGGTACACCCAATCATGCATACCACGTGCATCATTATTTTATTATTATTTGTTATTTTCATATATGATTCCTTGCTTATTATTATTAATTGTTTCATATGAGCAATAAGCTGCACAATTGATAATTTTTACATGCTCCTTATGTGTGAATTGTAAATAATTGTCTAAGTGCTCGCTTGAATTTTATTTCGTGTGCGTGAGAGACGGGGATTCTCTCAGGGTTGTCAAGAGACGGGGTTCTCTTATTACCTGTTCGAGAGACGGGGTTCTCTTGTTAATTGTTGGAGAGACGGGGCACTCTCAATATTTCAACTACTTGTCAACTTGTTCTAGCGGGAGGTTAGATTTTCGTTCAAGTGTTTAGGCTCCGGAAAGTTGAGGGTCGTGATTTCACACATTGGAAGATCTTGTGGATTGAAGACCTCTTTCAAACTAATCCCTGACGGGGAGTAGCTAACCCGCGTGGGATGAAAACGTAAGAGCCAATTAAATTCCAAGAATTCAGGACATGGAATCCGAGGACGGATTCTCTTAAGGGGGAGAGATTTGTAACGCCCTGAATTTCAGATAGTCAGGTACGCTCGACACGTGTGAGTTTCGAGCATTAGGACTTTATTTTATTATTCTTGTTTATTCGCTTTGTACGTGTTATATTAATTTTATAAATTGTATTTCAACATGTTTACGTGAAATTTTATGAAATACTTGTCAACGTGAGAATTATTGAGCGAATTGGATTTAATTGCTACATGAAATAATTTCCAAACGTGACTTAGTTGACAATTTGGCCTTATTGGATCATTTCTTTAATTGAGAGGACTAAATTGCATGAAATTTCTTTGGACTTAATTGGCATCATTTCATTGATGTAGAAGCTAATTGCATGACTTACTAAACTTAAGGACTTAATAGCAATTAATGGCCAATCATCTCTTTGATTAAATGAATAACGTAGAAGCATCTCTTCCTTCCATTTCATTTCATACAAGACATACAAACATTTGCTTCCTTGTCTTTCATTTTCACGATCAAACACCACAAGAAGAAGAAGAAGAAGGATTTCATCAAATTCAAGCTATTTTCCGGAAAATCTCATACTTTGAAGCAAGCATCATCATCATCTCCATAATTTCATCCTTTCTTTCAAGGTATACATGAGTGATATAGGAATTCTTGAATTGAGGTGATGAACTAGGGTTGAGATTTGAGCTAGATATTATGTGTTCTAATTGCAAGAAGCATGATTAGGAGTTTTGAACTTGAATTCCTTGCATATATCATGAGAATCATGGAGTTATTTGATGAACTCATATGTGAAATGATGATGATGATCCTTGGTGATTAATGTGTGAGATGAGTGTTTATACTAGTTTATCACACTTTGAGCATGTATATGTATTTCTTTTCATGAATTATAGCATTTAGAGTTGAATTATGATGATTTTGGTGAGCTTTGGTTATGGGTTGTAGCTCCCCTGTTTTCCCGACTCCCCTCCCCTGTTCCAATTGCTCTGGTTTTTCTACTGTAGCAAATATTTGAAGTGTAGAGCACTCTCCTTTTTACGGTTCGTCAATATCTATTTTCGTTTGTGAGTTATGGCCGTTTTAATTTGGTGCCGCCAAACTGTCGCGAATCTGCGTTAACCCAATTTAAAATCGAATTGTGGCTTGTTGAGTTGGAGTTTTCCAAAACTGTTTTATGGGGATAATCTTGATATATTATAGATGTTCTCTGAAAAAATTGGTGTCAATCCGAATTGATTTGAAACCCGAGAAAAATAGCAACATCCCCTGCTGTCCCCTGTTTTCATATTTCGGTTTTGGCTTGATCAGAGAGACTAAATGGTGGAAGTTTTTAAAACTGTTTTACAGGGGTATTTCTGGATATGTTATAAGTATTTCCACCAATTTTCAGATCGTTTCGACTTCGTTTGATAAGGGAACGACGATCATTTGTCACTACTAGCGCTGCAGGAAATTTTCTGCTTTGGGTCATATTCAAACGAAAACTGGTATTTGCTCGGGATGAATTAGACTGTGAGCCTTATATTTTTGTAAAGATATGTTTGTCTAGTTTCCTAGGAATTTTGCGGTTCGTTAAAATTCATTCCGATGAAAGAGTTATGCTTATTTGAATACAACGTGCGCATGTTGAAAATTTTCTGCCTAAAAATTGAGATTTACACTTTCAATTCCAATGGTTTTATTGATCCCAATTTGTGATTACATGATCAATTACATGCCATAATATGAATATATCATGCTACATTCGTGAATGCATGTCATCTCGTTACTTGATCATGCCGTGCGTCATATTTGGTACCATTATCGAGTTATTGTCTCACAAGTGCACGATGTCCCGTTTTCTTGTCCAGTTATTCTCCAGGGCGGAGATTATCAAGCATGAGCACGTTCACGCATTCACGAGTTGTGTGTCGCCTGTCAGGTGAGGTTTAATTTCTAGTTATATAGAACCCGTATAACCTTTACGTGACTGTTTTAGCCAAAAGGTATTTATAGTTATATTTTCATGAAATCATTTATCGTTTCAAGTTATATTATTGTTCATTAATCAAGCAAGTAAAGCATGTTAGTATTCACGCATCAAAGCATGCCATGTTCATGAAAGCAAGCAAGGGTGTTCTCTTGGCCAGGTCCTCCTTAGTGGGGGCGCTGGATTGGTTTCCGTGCCAGTGGTTGTCCGTCCAACCACAAGAAGAACAAAACCCTATCGTGTACCCGTGTTTCCCCTGGCCAGGTCCTTCTGAGTGAAGGGCGCTGGACTGGTCTTGCCAGTGATTGTCCGTCCAATCACAGGAGGAATAAATTCTATCATGTTACTAGCAAGCCACGTAGTGATTGCATGATTTCCATTCCATGCACATGTTATATGACCACATGATAATTGAATCGCGTGATCACCTAATAATTAACAAGCAAGCAAGTATGTTTATCGATTGCATGAAAGAACAAGTATTTAATCTTGATAGTTGTATTCTCGGGCGAAGCTATATTGTTATTAAACTCGTATATTTATCTTTTATCAAACTTTACCCGAGAATATAACTTGCATGTAATCTGCGCTAATATGTATGTAAACCCCTCACTCGGTCTTCACAGACTGACGCCTCCACCTTTCAGGTATTGCAGGTGCACGCTAGGCGGGAGTTGAGTCGAGTCGAGTCCAGTTCATGTAGTCGTGTCATCTGTGGTTCGTGTATTTAATTATTACTATTAATTATGGAATTGTAGTTATTGTTATTGTTTAATTGAAGATGATAATGTATTGATATATGAAGTTAGAATATATTTTATTTGGTAACTGAGAAATATCATGATATGATAAATTGATACTGTTTGAATTATGCTTCCGCTTTATTTTGTCACATGTATAAGTTATCCCGCCTAGCTTGTCGTGTATTGCATTGTCACCCGTTCGCTATAGGTTGGTTCATGTACGAATTGACCGTTTCGTGTGTGGATTGACCTATAGTGCGGGGGTGTGGCACCTCCACGTGTAAGGGGTGCTACAACCGGCGTTGCCGCGATTCATTCATAATAAAATGATAAGTTCCCTCATCTACATGTTCTGGTACAGTACTGGTATTTACTTTCATAAGATTCTGCACTCTTCTGGAATTTATACTATGTCAGATCTGCTTACTGGTACTTTCATTGATATATATTGAATATGCATGTTGTTTATATTCATATCTTGATTTATATGTTCCAAAGAGCTTCTGGTACTTACGTTTGAAACCATGTATCTATGTTACACATCATATGTATATTGTGGTACCTACATTATGGTTAATATCTTCTCTGGTACCTATGCTGATTTTGATCTATTAGATTATGGTACTTGTACTCGTATGAATCTAGATAGTGATGGGAATGAATGTGTTTTATCTACTGGCTGAAGAACTCATGTCACAATCGATTATGGATCTACATGTTATTGGTACTTATATTGGTATGTTTCAACATGATTCTCGTACTTATGTTTTGAATCACTCATCCACGTTGTACATCGTATATATATTGCAAAGCTTAATTATCCATCATGTTTGATAATTTGACACTACCGCAAGCTGATTTTCCAACAGGACCCTATCTAATTTGCAACTTACATTGACAGGGAGAGGCAAAGGTAAAATCTTTTATGTGCATTTTTGGCTTATGATGGTGCTAAATGATGACTGTTAGATTGAGGGTTATTATCAACTACGGGCAAACATATGCTTTAATTTTGACTGTATGTTTCTTGGTATGAGACCTTTCCTTTGTGCCGAAAATTTTGTTTTACCGCATCATTTCTGCTTATAGAATCTTGGTAATCCACTAAGTGAGTGTTGCGTAAAAGTTATCGAGGTATATCATGTCAAAGATTGAAAGTTCTAGACAATCACAAAATATTGGATGCAAATATTTGGTGTCACAAATTATTGGAAAAAAAAAAAAGAAAAGAAACTGAATGGAATTAGCAAACTAAAAAGACCAAAGATGAGGCGAAAAAGGATGCTCACAGAGAGGGGATGAACCAGAAGGGAGGATGAATTAGACTTGATGATTCTTCAATGTGGAACGGCATAGTTAGTCCATTTTGTATATTGTAAGAACCCATATCCTTTCCACCTCCTTCTTCTTCTTCGTTTGCATATATACAATCATCCATCGTGTAGTAAATATGATTAGACTTAACTCCCGGAAAACGAGAGGCACCACCCAAAGATATCGAAGTGTTGTATCCAACAAATATAGCTTTATCACCAATATTCTTAATCGGCTTGCTACTCCTATTGATCAAATCCAATTCATAAACTCGAAAATTTGCCACCCAAGCCAGAGCGTAGTACTTTTTGGCATTTTCATCCAAACGTGGACATATTTGGCCATCTGTTATTCTTTGTTCTCGCGAGAGAACTACTAAGCCCCCTGCATTTCCCACAATATAGGGCCATTTGATACCAAATCGAGTACGAATTCCGACAACCCAACGAACTACAACAGGTCCATGAGACGAAACCTTGCAACCCAAAACATCACCATAACAAGTAATGGTATAGAATTGATCCTGGTAATACGTAAGATCGCTGAAGTCAGTTGATTTGAAGTATCGCAGCGGTTCGACTCTAGTCCATTATCTATCACCCGGCCTCCAATAACCCAAGTATTTACCACCACTGTGTAAAATCATCAATACGAAATCAGATGGCGATTTTGATGGGTCTGCCGACAACACTGCACGTCTCCTGAACATGTAACTTGGCAAATTATTGTACTTATTGTAGTCCGCGATTGATGTCTGAGGAGGAAGCTTGATCTGAGATCTGGGAAGATGATGCACCAAACTCATCTCCCCTTTTTCTCCCGACGACATTGTCAGTAGGGGTGTAAACGGATAATAAACGGATCGGATGTATGATTACCATATCCTTATCCGTTTATGATTCGGACGGATACGGATAATATCCTTTTAAATCGAATTCGGATAATATCCTTTTTATACGGATACAAGGCGGATTCGGACGGATTCGGATTTTAATCGGATTTTCAACTATTCAAAATTTGACATAAATTATTTATTTATATAACTTCGAACTTTTAATCAGATTATCAACTATTCATTTATAGATAAATTATTTAATAATTATATAACTTTGAATATATATATTTTAGACGAATAGAGAAATAATAAGTATATCTATATAGATCATTTTTATGTTTTAGCGAATGTATAAGTGTGGTGAAATTATAAATTTTATCATATAATTAATTTGAAATATAATACTTTTATTAGTAACATAATATATGTTAATTATATTATCTCTATATGAATATTGACCTGAACATATAGTTACTAATAAAACCTAGGGTTTTTGTTTAATAAATGCGCTAAAAAATTTACTTAATACTAATAATCTATCATACATACACGGTTTTGTGTATATATTTTAATATAATACATTATTTATCGGATACGGATTACGGATAAATCGGATAACGGATATATTTAACGGATAATGAAACGGATCGGATGTTAAACGGATCGGATGCCTTATTACCATATCCTTATCCGTTTATAATTCGGATGTCTATAATCGAATACGGATAATATCCTCTTGAGACGGATTCGGATAATATCCTCTGTAAACGAATTCGGATGCGGATGGATATCGGATTTTCGAATATCCATTTACAGCCCTAATTGTCAGGACCCATCCATAATTCAACCCCATGCATATCTTATCCGACATCTCTGGAACGTACAAATGCATCGCTAATAAATTTTGCTTTGGAAGGCTGAAAATTCGTCGGCAATGATCCTCTGCTTTCTTCTCAGGGAGCATCAGCCATGGAGTTTGGTGACGGCTTAGAGACGACTTATTGCTGGCAAAAGCCATATGCCATGGTTTGCAGACCATCCCAAAAGCAATAAAATCTTCTATTAGTGTTGTCTTCTTTAGGATTAGAGCAAGAACATCTTGAGGAAGTCCCTCCCAATCGGCCATCGCCGCCGTCAACCTTGATTTTTTCTTCGCCGGCGTCATGATCGAATTTTTCTTCCTTGGCCTATATCGCCGCCGTCCCGTTTCCCTAAATTATTTTTGATTCAATCTTCTATTCCTAATGGGACTTTGTTCCTAGTTATTTCAAAACTATTGATTCAATCTTCTTGTCCTAATGGGCCTTTACTCCTAATTAGTAATTTATACAATTATATTAATTAGGGATGAATGACCCGAAAACTTATGTTGATTTTAATTGAATATTATTTTTTTGATAATTTTCACTAAGAAAATTACTTTTAAGGTAAGTTGTTCAATATTAATGCAATATTCGTTTTTATAAACAATTCCAATATATTAATAATCAATTCATTGATTTATGAGACATTTATAATTGACAATTTGATTATTCAAATATACATTTTTTATTTTTTTTAATTTAAATTTTTGATACTTTATATAATTTTGCATAACGTGATTGCATTATTGACATGGATTCTGATGTCGCATGATGCATTTGCAGAACTGGTGTCTCGTAGCATCACACATGGCGTGAAAGTGCCCCTAGTTGGTTGTCCCGATTTAATATATTGAGGTCGATTTCACTCCTGAGGATTTGCCCAGGCAGAGCAGTCGATATCTCCGGTCGAAATGCAAATCAAAGATTTGTATTTGATATGAAAGATTTCCACACATTGTACTCAAATGCGTCTTGCCTAAAAAAAATTAACAGCAAAATAATGAACACCCCTAGTATGGTTAAAGACTTTTGTTAAACTCCCAATTCAATAAATAGTTATATTCTATGATGCACGGACACGGACACGGATACGGCGACACGGACACAACAAGACACGGATACGGCGACACGGATTTTTTCTTGAATTTCCCACGTAAGGAGTGTCGGACACGGTGTCCGACACGACACGGCAAAATGATATTTTTAGAAGTGTCCGTGCATCATAGGTTATATTCCATCCCTATTATCCTTTTCATTTTTTGTAAACCCCTCAAATCTTGTAAAAGTACCATAACACTCTTAATAAATTGAAAAAGAACATAGATGTTCATTGTCTTCTTCCCGCGTATGATCTTTCCGGCTACTCTATTCCGGCAACCAATTTCCGGCGAGTCTTTCCGAATGACATTTTCGGCGACTCTTTTTTGAAACGGATTTCCGGCAACTCTGTTTCGAAACGCTATTTTATAATTTCTGAAATTATTTTTCTTTAACTAGACAAACAGACCTTTCAATAACTAATAAAATGAATATTTACCCTACAAACTTAATAGATTATTATGCATTCCCGATGAGACGCTTGAATTAAATGAAAAGCTGCCTGCACGCTTTCCCGGAATTTGGACTGGCCAATCAACTTTACAATGCGACAAAGGGGTGCGACGGTTGGTTTACGGTCCAATCACCTTTATTAGTATCTTCAGTCTTGCCCTGTACGCAGACATCTGCAAAATTTTCATCCCCATTTCATCACCTGCAAGAAGCCCTGCTTCTTTTTCTCTCCCAGATCTCAATCCATGACAAACAAAGTCATGAATCCCCCCTCCAAGACCTATTCTGGCATGGGTGGAAGCGTACATGGTTGAAAGTCTTCAGATATATACCGGAGACAACGAAATCGATCGGATAGAAGTTTTCGACACAGTGTTGTTTAATGTGTCACGTGATTTGACTCAGTGATTCAAAACAAGATTCTGGGCCCGAGATGTTGTAGCAGCGGTGAAAGAACTGCGGATAAAATTTTACGAATTACGTAGATTATTGACGTGTCCTGGAGTTAAAATGGGTGCTAATCGTATTCATGCCGAAATTGAGACCCTAGTATATTATGATGTGAATACCATTGAGGTAAGTCGAATTCATCCGTGTCCCTTTTTTTTTTTTTTTTTTTTGGAATTGTTCATTATTCAATGTTTAATTTTACATAGGTTATTCGTCGGGATTCCAACGCCAGGGCATTTGGATGCTGTTATTACGACGACCTTAGGTATATCTTCAAAGTGCGGCGGGCACACCTTTTGGATGGTGAAGAGGAGCACCTGCACGCATACTACATTGACGACGGACTCGGACCCCGAGTCCTTTGACAACGCGGATTACCCAGGCTATGAACAATCTGAGGAGAGTGTTAATTCTAACATCCCTCAGGAAGATCCGGATGAGGTTAATCAGTTTCTTCCCCCATGATATAGACAACGCTTCTCCAAAATTTGTTGTTTGTGGTTTATAATAGTTTAAATGTTACTGTTAGTTGATTGTAGTGTATATTTTTGGTTCTGTAATGAAATGTTTAGTGTTTGTTGTTTATTGTTTATTGTTGTTTCATATCCTGCAAGGAAGTTTGTTTTAGTTGGAAGAATAAGAGTTAGTTTGATAAACTGATGAACTATATGACAGTTATATATGAAAACAGAGAAACTGATGAACCATATGAAATGTATGACAGTTATATATATGAAAACAGATAAACTGATGAAATATATAGAACCAAAAGTGCAGATTGTTGAGTATTGGTGTGGTCATCCGTAATTAAAAGAAGACATTATCCGGTGAAACGTTAGAAATGCGTAATTAAAGGAAGACTTTGTCCAGTGAAACGTTAGAAATGCGTAATTAAAGGCAGACTTTATCCAGTGAAACGTTAAGAATGCGTGATTCAAAGAAGACTTTGTCCAGCAAAACATTAGAAATGCGTAATTAAAAGAAGACTTTGTCCAGCGAAACGTTAAAAATGCGTAATTAAAGGCAGACTTTGTCCAGTGAAACGTTAAGAATGCGTGATTCAAAGAAGACTTTGTCCAGTGAAACGTTAAGAATGTGTGATTCAAAGAAGACGTTGTCCAGTGAAACGTTAAGAATGCGTGATTCAAAGAAGACTTTGTCCAGCGAAACATTAGAAATGTGTAATTAAAAGAAGACTGTGTCCAGCGAAACGTTAAAAATGCGTAATTAAAGGAAGACTTTGTCCAGTGAAACATTAGAAATGCGTAATTAAAAGAAGACTGTGTCCAGTGAAACGTTAAAAATGCGTAATTAAAGGCAGACTTTGTCCAGTAAAACGGTAAAAATGTGTAATTAAAGGAAGACTTTATCCAGTGATTTATTGAATCTTGCCCACAATATTACAATAATGATACTCAAGATTTCAATTGAATCATGACCACAACATTACAATACAGAGAATCAAGATTTATTGAATCATGACCACAACATTACAATAAAAATCTTGAATCAGGATTTAAGTTTTATTGAATCATGAACACAACATTACAATAAAGATAATCAAGATTTATTGAATTATGACCACAACATTACAATAAAAATCTTGAATCAAGATTTAAGTTTTATTGAATCATGAACACAACATTACAATAAAGAGAATCAAGATTTATTTAATCATGACCACAACATTACAATAAAAATCTTGAATCAAGTTTTAAGTTTTATTGAATCATGACCACAACATTACAATACAGAGAATCAAGATTTATTGAATCATGACCACAACATTACGATAAAAATCTTGAATCAAGATTTAAGATTTATTGAATCATGAACACATTCTTTACATTAAAGAGCATCAAGATTTAAAGTTTCACAGGACAAAGTCTGCCTTTAATCACGCATTCTTAACGTTTCACTGGACAAAGTCTTCTTTTAATCACGCATGTCTAACCTTTCACTGGACAAAGTCTTCTTTTAATCACGCATTTTTAACCTTTCACTGGACAAACTATTCCTTTAATCCCGTATTTCTAACCTTTAATTGGACAAAGTCTTCTTTTAATCACGCATTTCTAACCTTTCACTGGACAAACTATTCTTTTAATCATGCATTTCTAACCTTTCACTGGACAAACTATTCTTTTAATCACGCATTCCTAACCTTTCACTGGACAAAGTCTTCTTTTAATCACGCATTTCTAACCTTTCACTGGATAAAGTCTGCCTTTAATCACGGATTTGTAACCTTTAAATGGACAAAGTCTTCTTTTAATCACGTATTTCTAACCTTTCACCGGACAAAGTCTTCTTTTAATCATGCATTTCTAACCTTTCACTGGACAAAGTCTTCTTTTAATCACGCATTTCTAACCTTTCAGTGGATAAAGGCTTCTTTTAATCACGCATTTATAACCTTTCACTGGACAAACAATTCCTTTAATCACGCATTTCTAACCTTTCACTGGACAAAGTCTTCTTTTAATCACGTATTTCTAACCTTGCACTGGACAAAGTCTTCTTTTAATCACGCATTTCTAACCTTTCACTGGACAAAATCTTCTTTTAATCATGCATTTCTAACCTTTCACTGGATAAAGTCTGCCTTTAATCACGGATTTGTAACCTTTCACTGGACAAAGTCTTCTTTTAATCACGCATTTTTAACCTTTCACTGGACAAAGTCTTCTTTTAATCACGCATTTCTAATCTTTCACTGGACAAACTATTCTTTTAATCACGCATTTCTAACCTTTCACTGGACAAAGTCTTCATCACGCATTTCTAACCTTTCACTGGACAAACTATTCCTTTAATCATGCATTTCTAACCTTTTACTGGATAAAGTCTTCTTTTAATCACGCATTTCTAACCTTTCACCGGACAAAGTCTTCTTTTAATCACACATTTCTAACCTTTCACTGGACAAACTATTCTTTTAATCACGCATTTCTAACGTTTCACTTGACAAAGTCTGTCTTGAATAACGCATTTCTAACGTTTCATTGGACAAAGTCTGCCTTTAATTATGCATTTTTAACGTTTCACTGGACAAAGTGTACTTTGTATCATGCATTTCTAACGTTTCACTGGACAAACTATTCTTTTAATCACGCATTTCTAACCTTTCACTGGATAAAGTCTTCTTTTAATCACCCATTTTTAACTTTTCCATTAGATCAAATTGAGAAAACAACATCAAGCAATTTATTGACGTAGTTTCAAACAAATAGAAACAATCATAAAGGGGTGTATACGATTACAACAACAAATAAAGTTCCTTAAAAAAGAGTGAATAAAATCAATCCTCAACTCTGGAACATGCAGTGGATCTGATCAATCCTCAACTTCAGAATGAACAGTGGCCAAGCATGAACCATCAGCGTAGGGGTTATACCTAAATAGGCAGGAGGTCGAATCGCCCTCAGCTCAACAATGTTGAGTTTGGCAAGTTCATGCAGTTGGATCATAGTCGGAATTTGCCCGTCGCGTCACAAACTAACCCACAAATTTTTTTCATGAGGTGCGAGGTATTGTACCACGTAAGTATCAGAGTTGAAGTCTGACCACTCTTCACCAAGTTACGCGTGAATCTCTTCCACTGACGCACTCCGCGGAATTGGAAATACCGTAATTTCGCCATTAAACCAACAATGTAGTACCCTGAACCCCAAGGCACTACATCCCCCGCACTATAGCCCGATCCACATACGAAATGGACAATCCGTACATAAACCGAACTATAGCGAATGGGTGACAATCAAGAAACAATCTAGCTAGGCGGGACTGTACCCCAATACAATCAAACCAAGACATGATAATTCAAAAGCGGAAGCATTATAATCAATACATATAGGTACCATATTTACATCAAAAGTACATATAGTAGTAGGTACCAACATTTATCAATACATTATCATCTCTTTATATAACATTCATGTATAAGTATCCAAAACCACTAACATGAAACTCCAACATGTTAATACATGGAAATGAAATGTTAGACCCGGCTGAATGCAAGACCTGACTCAACTCCCGCCTAGCATGACCGTGTACCTGAAAAGTGAAGTATCAGTCTACCGAAAACTGAGTGAGGGGCATAGATATATATAACACATAACACACATCACATGCAAGTCATAGCCTCGGGTGAAGATTTGGAAATGAAATAAATATAAGTTTCAAGAATAGACTATTCTTCGCCCGAGATTACAACTATCAAGTTTAACGTGTCAATTTATCAATTTCATTCAATACGTGGCCGCCCGGCGAGTGAAGGCAATTCTCCAACCTTTACACCAAACGTGAACAATACGTGCTTGCTTGAATAATGTAATACGTGATCATGCAATTCATTTAGTGCTCAATTAGCAATATAGTCCATGAATGAAAACATGCAATAACCCGAGGACAATCCGTGGTGCCGGACCCGTCCCCAATCTCCTTCTTCCTCCGGGTGATAGTGGGTTTGCAAGACCCAACTATCCACGACATGGTGTACGTCGGGAACATGACTCCCACGCACGGAACTCCTTCCACCACCAACCTTCTGGTGGCTTCGGGGGTGATCCCAAAGTGGTGAGGATAGCGCAAGAGTTACCCGTCAGCCCTTGCTTTCCCGGTTGGCTCAAGCTACTACCCTCAAGCCCAAGTGCAATCATGGTACTCGCCAAAACATGCTTGAATCATGAACAATCATGGCTTACTTGCTTGAAATCATTTATATTTTAGAAAACATTTATAGCTATAATAGGTTTTGGCCGAAAACATCACATTAGGGTTATAAAGGTTCTATGTAACTAGAACAAAACCTCACCTGTGCAACGAAATATAACAAGGATATGCTCTAAGGAGCCTGAGCCTCGTCCACGACCTCGTTATTTGTGCAAACACGACGTGCATACATGAGACTTAACTCAAAATGGACCAAAAATAATGAACGGCGAAAATGCAATGCGATGACAAGCAATGTGAAATGTAGCATGAAAATATCTTGTTTTAGCATGTATTCAATCATATAATGGCAATTTGGGATCAAAGAAAGCATTGGGTAAAAATCCCAAAATTCAATTTTTATGCAGTAGCTTTTGCTCTGCCGTAGGCCTAGGAACAGTCGTTCCAGGTCCCAGCTGAAAATGGGAAGGGTCGTTCCCATGCCCTTCCAAAACGTGCCAGCGATTTTTAAAATTAAAAAGGTGCTTTTGCTGGGAACGGCCCTTCCGGCTCGCAGGCTAAAATGGGAACTGCCGTTCCCAGTCTCGCTCACCCGCCCTAATTCAAAAGCGTACGGCCGTTCCCATAATGCACTGAAGCGGGAAGGCTGTTCCCAGCTTCTGCAAATTTGAAAAACAGAGCAGAAGCAGGGGAGCAACTACGGCAATAACATCAACAAGGCAAAACACAAGTTTTCAACCACCAAAGTGCATGAATTCTGGGCAACAACACACATATATGTTCAAGAGGCAATAACACTCCATTTAAACACTTAAATCATGAAAAATCCCCAAAGATCATGAACTTCAAGTTCATGCACCAAACTTTCACACAAGTTCAATTTCTTCAAGAATTCATACACCAAATCATGATATAATCATATTTCTATGCAACAAACAACAAATAACTCATTTACTCCATGATTTCTCAAACCCTAGCTATCACATATTTGATCAAGAATCTTAAATTCCATGCCTAACCCACCTTGAAGCTAAAGAAATGGAGAAAGGAGGTGAAGATGATGATCAAGCTTCAAAGCTTGGAATTTTTCCTTGAAATCTTCGATGATTTTGATGAAATCTCTTCTTTCTTTTTAAGCTTGTGGTTCGGTGGAGAAAGGGAAGAAAATATCGATAGATTTGGATGAAAAATGAACAAGGAAGCTTGGAGATGGTTTATACCGTGATTCATCCTTCTTGAAATAAGTGAAATGCTCCAATTTCAATTTAGTCCCTTAATTGTTTAAGTCATGCAATCAAGGATGATTTGTTTGTCAAATGATCAATTGAATCCATGGAAAAGCTATGCTATTTGGTCCTTAAATTTAAAAGAATGAGCATGTAGGGACAATTTCGTAATTACATCACTTCCGGTAAATATTTCACTTAACAATTTATTTCCAAGTCATTAAATAATTTTTCAATGATATGAAACCATATAATTCACATAAATAATATGATATGCAATTTATAGAATCTTTGATGTCATGTAGGAAAATTAATAAATAAAAGAATTAAAATAAATTCCTACGCTCACAAATTCACACGTGGCGTGCTTACCTGTTCATCCGGAACCGGGGTGTTACAAACAACTTCCTAGGATTTGCTTGTCTTGAGCTTCATCAACGGCCAACACCATCTTCAGAATACCAATACGAAGTATCAGTTTGCATAGGATCAACAATTCGATTCGATACAAATTATCAGCAATTCAATTCGACACAAATTATCACTGAATTATACTGTCTAATTAACATTCAATTAACGCCAAGAATACATTCAATTAACATTCATACGCTGAGAATACCTTATAGCAGTACAGGAAATAGGGCACGATAACTAAATCGACTCCCGTTGCCGCCGCTTATCAAGATCCTGCTGTCTCCGTTGCCGTTGTCGCCGCCTACCTTTATCCTGCTGTCGTCGCCGTTAGATCTCGTTGCCGACAAAGTGGAAATGTGGTTGCAGATTATGAGATGAATCTTTCCTAAAATGGGAATCTATTTTTTCTAAGGGAGAAAAAATGGGGAAAAAAAACAAGAAAAAGTGGGGGCAAAACAAACTTTTCAGGGTTATGGGGGGTTTAGGAAAAATAACGTTTGTATTGGTAACCTAAAACATACATTTTTCAAACTAGGGGGTTTAAGATAACTTTTGAGGATATTTGGTCCTTTTAAATAACTTCCCCAAAAATTAACTCTATTGGTGTATTTAATACTCCAAATATTTATTTCAGTTGATAATTCACATTTATTACGTTTGAGCCCTTTTATTGCTTAGGTATCAGAGAATCTACATCGGGACCGATCTAATTCACCGTTTCATTTTCCTTATTCTACTAAGTGTTTTCAACAAATTCTTGAGTGATCAGGTTGATCGATACAACAGCCACATCAACTAAAATCCCCACACCGTCAAGTTTGTATGTTATTCCAAAACGAACTTGTATTATGCATATAACTTTGTAATCTATCTATAGTATTATATATTTGAAAATGAAGTTTGACTTTTTATTGTGCATTTTGATGATGTGGAATTTTGTGGGTTTTTTGAAAATTTTAATTAAATAAATAAAAAATATGATTAACTGATTTTTATTTTATATATTATTTTATTATGAAAATAAATAGTAAGAAAGGAAATAATTATTTTTGGTAATATTTATAATATACTTTCTATATAAGAACTTTTTTAAAATTATATATATTTTTATCAGTATAAATAAATATCCTAATTAATAAGATTTAAGTTAAGAAAGATTAAATTGATAACTTTTTATATATAAACACATCCACCCACAATTAGGGTGATATTTAATATTATTACTAATTAGGGCTAAAGAAAGTAATAACAAAAAATTAAAACGAAAATTTTTATTTTGTATATTATTTTATTACAAAAATAAATATTACTAACAAAAATTATTATTTTTGACATTATTAATGATATATTTACCATGTATGAATTTCTTTTAAAGTTATAAATATTTTTATTAATATAAATAAATGTTCGTAACTGGATTATTACGGACAAGTTTATTTGCACCCATAATTAATGACATTTAAGTTAAGAAAGATTGAATTGATAACTTTTATATATCACTGCATCCACCATAATTATGGGTAATGTTTAATATTATTATTAATCAGGGTTAAGAGATTAATGATAAAGAAAAACAAAAATAAAACTTTTAGAATATTAAATTGTAATCCGATTTTTTGATGAGACTATTAAAGTTTGAAATCCTTGACAAGATTGGAGAAGTTTAAAACATTTTCGAGGTTCTTGACTCAATTTCTTAAGGCACGAGTTGTTTTTGTTTTTATAATTAATTATCATATTTGAGATTTTAAAAATATGGGCATGCAATAATTGGATTGATTCAAAATTTAATTACATTAATTTAATCTTATATTTTACAATAATTTGATTTCTAGGTGAGACCGAAAAGATTTGAAATTTATATCTATATCTATCTATATTTATATCTATACTTTAATATATAGGAAGGGTGTGTTTGACTCAATTTGAATCAATTTTGACTGAATGGAATTTTATGATTTTTTTGAGATTTTTAATTAATGCTAAAATTTGTGATTGGTTGATAGTTATTAAATTAATCTATTTGTTTAGCAATTTTATAAATCTCTTGACTTTTGGAAGTCATCTCAATTAAAGTATCAATTCATGGTAAATTTTATTTTGAATGCATAAATTTAGGAAAATATGTTTCAATTTCTCCTTATTTAATATAATTTAATTATTAATTCTGTTTATAAGTTATAAATTTGTACTTATCCACCTTGACATTCATTATAAATTCTTTCAAAATCCCACTATTGTAAAAAGGAAAAGAAAATCGATATGAATAATCATTCCAATTGGGGATAATTAAATTACATGAGTTAAATTTTTTATATATTATATTATTAAATTTGAACTAAATGTTATTTTAAGATTTATTTGAAAAATTAATTTAAAATTTTTAATTAATTAATTAATTTAGAACGCATTACCTATACCTATACCTATACATATATCTATACTTCTATACTATAATATATAGAAAATGTATTATTTAATTAATTCATATTAATTTTAACTAAATTCTGATTTCTGGTAATTTTGAATTCTTTTTAATTAATACAAATATTTTAATGGTAGGATGTTTGATATTAATTGCAATTCAAAAATTAAATCAATTATTTACTTGATTTATGAAATCTACCCTGCACTATAAACAACTTAATTATGTTTCATTCTTTATTTTCTAGGGTTTCTTTTCACTATAA
This sequence comes from Lantana camara, assembly GCA_037501455.1. Classification (NCBI taxonomy): domain Eukaryota; kingdom Viridiplantae; phylum Streptophyta; class Magnoliopsida; order Lamiales; family Verbenaceae; genus Lantana; species Lantana camara. The sequence goes on along the minus strand of CM074857.1, from coordinate 89,672,847 downwards.
AAGTTGTAGGTTTTCATTTCATTATAAAAGTTATAATCATTTCTTCATTGTCTTCAAATGATCTTCCCAACTCATTCGAGTTTTTAAACAAGGATATTCCTCATCATCTCGATAATCTTGATTATCAACTTCGAATCAAGATAATAACTATTTTATCGGTGTTATTCTTTGTATGTCAAATAGATACATTAGGGATTAAACAACGCTTGAAATATTTGTTTAAATAACTCTCATAGATATTTATATAAATTTACTAATATATTGATTAATGTTGATGTGTTTGTTATAGTTTTTATTTTCGGAAGAAAAAATTGTTATTTCAAACCGATAAGTTTAAATAAACTTATGCAAAATATACATAAAACTAAGACATAAAGATATGTTAGAATCTGTATTTTCTTTTTTTTATTTTTTGGTCATAAATTATAAAAATAAATATGCATGAATATCTAATTCGATTTATACTTATAGATAAAATATAAATATTATATTAAATTATAAATTTTCAAATTAAAAAATACAAATTTAACTAACGTTAAAATATATCATCATACTTTTAGTATTATTATAATATACCCCCAAGGGTAAAATTGAATTTTTTAATAATATTTTTACTAATGTCACTAAAATTTAATACCGTAATTAGGGGTGACAAATGGTTGATTTGGGTTGGTTTGGTTTGGGCTAAAAATTATTTCAATGTTAACGGGTACTTAATGGTTTGGAATCTTAATGGTTTGAAGCAGGTTATGACGGGTTGTTAATTGGTTTAACAATGTGTTTTTAATTGGTTCATACTTCAACTAAGTAATTAAATATCCAAAATGCCCTCATTGATACATTTGACTTATTTTTAAGTTTTAGTCCATTTGATCCCATTTATTTATTTTCAATTGTTTAACCTATTTTGAACTCGTTTAATTTATTTTTGACACGTTCGAATCATGAAAACATATTTGAATTCGTTGCGAATCATATTTGATACGTTCAAATCATTTTTAACCCATAAGAGTTTATCTTTAAAATAAAATTCCATATTATAGTTCGGTCAATATACTATATTCAATTACAGACGTGGATGTCCCATTAATGTTTACAATATAACTATACCAGTATACGATATATAAATATACGAATAATAAAATAATTATTTTTACTTTAAAATAATTATACGAATAACCATAGCATTATTTTAAAGTAATTATTGTATAATACTATTTCATTGTAAACTCTTATGGTTGTCTCGAGTTATGGCCACCATATTTAAATATAAGAATAATAAAATAATTATTTTTATATAATTATAGTATTTATAATATTCAAATAAAAGATTTCAAATAAAACTTTTGTTTTCCAAAAAATGCATGAGACCACCAAAATAATATTTAATTTGAGTTAATTCACAAATTCATCGAAAATAAACATATATAACTAAGAAATTAATGCTTTCTTCTTAGGAGTAGCAATATGGGTATAATAATCATTGAATACTAGATTAAGTAAAAGGGGCTTGACCCATTAATAAACCATTATCAAACCATAGCGAATCCAACTCGATCCATTTTTAAACTAATATTTTTCTAACTTATATAAGCCCAGTCCAAAACCAAACCAACACAAAATAATTAAACCCAATACCAGCCCAAACCATTTGGGTTTGTTTGGAACCATGGGCCAAAACCCATATTGCCACCCCTAGTCCGTAATTAACAGTTGGGGCAATTTATGAGAGAGAGTATAAATTTCAAGAGGGTATTCGTAATTTCTCAAACTTTAGAGGGAAATATGTAATTTCGTCATATAACAGGGAGCTATTCGTAATTATTCCTAATTAAATTTAACTGAAAATATCTTTTAATCAGGAGCTTCCTCCCCAAAATCTGGTCCCGGCCTTGGTCACGAGTTATAATGTACCCAAATAAATTTTTTGGTACAAATGTACCCAAATAATTGACAGTACACTCTTTAGTCTAATGTAATTTCAATATACGTATTTAAGATATAAAAATAAATAAATTTAGTTAGTTCGTAGCACCGTATTCATGACAATTTCTTGAAGCTAATATAAAATGCAATACACTCGATATATTTGTTGTACACACAAAAATTTCACATTTATTGGATTCTAGACACAACATAAAGTGTAGAAATAATTTAGAAATTTGAAACTCATTTTTTTCATTACTCTCATTTTCCCTCTCCAAAAGTGTGTCTAGTCATTCCATGCCCCGGCGATGAGGGAGACGGTGTCTAGTCATTCCTTGCCCCGGCGATGAGAGTGACAGTGCAAATAACTTGCTGTGTGGAGCGTTGCACAACAAACCGGCATAAAATATGTCAAATGGGCCACTCGCTTCACAAATATACAGCGAAACAAACGCGACAACTTATAAGGTTTCTTAAGCCCATTTTTCCAGTATGATTTTCCGGTTTGTGGTTTGGTATTGGTTTAAGGGTTAGTAACTGATTCGTGTGGCTCGATTTGTATTTAAGGGTTAGTAACTGATTCGTGTGGCTCGATTTGTAGACGTGATTTGAGCGTTTTCCACTTTTTGGATGATAAGATTTGAGCTACAGAACGTAATTACATCTACACCCCTAGAAACCACCTTATTTTTTAGCAAGCTCAGTGATAAGGGAAACAAGAGAAAATTGGGCTAAACACAGAAAGTAATTACATCTACACCCCCTGAGGTTTGAACTGAATCTGTCTAATGGAACTTCAGGCATCAACCTAATACAGCTTAATAATCAGTAAGATAATGAGTAGAAATCTATCAGATAATATTCAAAGGCTTGATCTGAGAATAACTTTTACAAGCCATATCTAATATCTTAAACTCTAAAGTCTACATGAAAATGAATTTTACAGAAAAAATGCATAAAGTTACACTTTTAACTCCAAGAATAAATCTATGAACAAATCTTTATAACTAAAATAAAAACTAACTCCTAATCATAAACTCAAAAGCCCTTAACTGAACTCCAAACTTCAACACATTGTTGATCCTTTCTTGTCACAAACATTTTGCTTCCTCCAAAACTGAAATTACTTATCCTGTTTCCTCCCATATCTTTAACTCTTCCCATCATGTTCTTCCTAAACACTCTCTCATCAAATAATCGAGGTTCCCCCTTCATAGAACCGATCAACACTTCAGACCACAGCTCGACATTTCCACCTTTGCTGCAAAACACTTGATTTCCATGGCTCTCAACTCTACAACCAATCCCTTCTTTCTTCCCGTTTGCCACTTTTCTTCCGGCACCAAGGCAAACCCACGATTTATCATTACCATTGTTATCCATACTCCTCAAATCAGCAAAGAAAACTTCACCCGTATTAAGCCCAACTTTAAACATTGCAGAAAGCACGTTTGAAGCAGTTACATCAGCAAAACAATCGACTTTCTCCTTGATTTCCCATGCCACATTCCCAGACCTAATGTCCCAAAACTTGATATTCCCAGATACTCCAGATGCCCCGCTGTGAGAGCCGGAGGCCATCAAAAGATTATGACTCGAAATCCACTGCAATTTAGTGGCCGGAATAGCAGAATCAAGATCAGCACCAAAAATCTCATAATGGCCTATCTTGGTAACAGGGCGTAAATCATCATTCAAATCATATACCATAATACAATTCGAGTTTCTCCTACTCGACTCGAAGCTAGTGAACAAACACTCAGGTGATGCACCAATGGCCTGCACTGTCGAACCAGACCTAGTCACATTTTCCCAATTCAAAGTCTCTTTAACATAACCCTTATCAAGATCAAGTATCTGAAGCCCGGAAATATCCGTGGCCCCTGCAGCAGCTACAGATGGGGATAAAGCTAACAATGAATCAATGGCTGTGAATTGAGTCAGTATGGTGGATTTTCTCTGTAATGACCAATCAAAGGATGTGATTTTACTTCCATGGGCAACATGGAGCGATCCATACGGGGTCGTGGAGATGGCCGAGGGCGAATCGCGGCCGCTCAAAGGCAAAACCCAAGATTTTTCGAGATTAAAGGCATCAAATTGAGAAGGGTTTGATTGGGAATTGACAAGAAGGTTCTCAATGCCATAGAATTGGGACTCAAAGATCAGGTCTTGAATGTCGAATGATTTGGCTTTCGAGGGAAGGTTTCCAGTTCTGAGAAGAGAAAGCAAGATTGAGAAAAGCTCAGGGTCCCTGTCAAGGAAGGGGATGTGATTACCAGAATTCGAAATCCTGGAGAACAAGGATTTGGAACCAGCTAAAGAAAGGGTCTGTTTGGTCGTTTGGAAAAGCTGGCCCCCAACATCAATGGTGACTATGTTGGAACCGAAATCATGATGAAATCCATCCGAACGAGACCTCGATCCTGCAAAAGGTGGCATCTTTCTGATAGCCCAGAAAGAGAAAAGCCACAATCTTGGTAATCAAATCCAAAAGCACCCAAATCAATACTATATCAAAAGATGGCGGAGGGCGACGAATCCAAGAAAACCCAGCAAGCTATACAACAGAAAGAATCAGAAATGAAACGAAAAGAAGGAACCCAATCCAGCACCCAATGAACAAATCAATTTTCCAATCAGAGCCTTGCAATCCCAGCAAAAGCAAAGAATCCCGAAACCCTTCTCCAAATTCACAACAAATACGGATTCAAATTCGAAAACACAAGAATGCAATAGATCCAAGACCAAAACTTTCGAGAATATAGAACTGTGAGAATGCTGAAGAAAAGTGTACATATATATATGCCTCTTAAATGAGTGCGAAAAGTAAGGGGGCTGTTTGCAATGGTTGGTGTAAAATTACGGAAATTAGGATTTTCTAGAAGGTCAGTGACGGCTTTTGGTCAAGAACGGCCACAAAAGAGAGGAGTCTTTGAGACATAAAACAAAATATTGTCATTTGAGCAGTCTATGTGGACCCTGATTTTACGCTTTGACTGTTGGCAAATGAACTAAAAAAGGTTATTTTGATTCGTTTACATACACTTTCAGGAATTTGGGTTTGAGTTAATTGAATGTTGGGGTGATTTTTTTCTGAGAAATTACTAGTACAGTTATACTTGCGCCTAATTTAAGTAAAGCGCAGTTACGAATTAGTTCATTTGATATTAGGCAATGTGTTTCTTGATATTAAACTTGTTTGTTCTAATTTTGAGAGTTATCGGTTCTCTTCTATTTGGCATGGTGCGAATATGATCGCCCACATTTTAGCTCGTCATGTGACTTTGGCCTGCGTTGGTGTTTTTGACATTTCTTTATTTTACTTCGAACTTTGTTGAGTTAGATTTGCAATAAATTGATTCTCGTCGGACCTCCCTTCCCTTAAAAAAAAAAGAAAAGTAAAAAACTCTTGAATAAAATATTAGTGTGCTATTATAAATTTTGATAAAGATATTTTTGCATGAAAAGTGAATATTTCGGACCTTAATATTATATATGGCTGATTTACATTTAGACCCCAATGAATTTTTAAATAATAGAACACCCTTACATTTAGATTAAATAACATGGAATACTCAAATGGATTTTGAAATTACAAATGATCCCTTCTCCATTAGGATTCTTGATAATTCCGGTCAAATTTTTAAATCCAAATGAGTTTTTAAATAACAGAACATCCCGATAAATGAGTTTTTACATATAGACCCCAAATAAATACAATAGTTTTTAAATGAATTTTCTAATGGAGAGGGGTCGTTTGTAATTTTAAAATTCATTTGAATGTTCAATGTTAATAAATCTAAATGTGGGTGTATTTTATTATTTAAAAACTTATTTGGGATATAAATGTTAATAAATGTAAATGTGGGTGTATTCTATTATGGAATTATTTCTTAAATTTGGAGGTAGTATATATAATTTACGGGTATCCTTTTTGTTAATCTATATATTTATTTATCGTCATTGAATGGTCAAAGACTTGGAAGGGAAAAGGATATTGCAAGGTTTGAAAATTCTTTGGTCAGTATCCCTTATGGCAAAATACAAGCTCTAAAATAATAGTCCGATTGCAATATGAATAATTTAAATGTCAAAGAATTGTGGTTTTGTTTTCTATATCAAATTCGGCTTAACATTCAAGCATGTTATTTTAAAATTGATTGTGATATATACATATATGTGTTTAAAGTATGACATATATTGTCGACTATAATGATTAATCTTCTTGCTAACTTGTGGACATCTCATAGAGTGAAACAATTGATCGAAAGATTTAAAATTATTGTATATCCAAAATCAAGATTCGAACGCCCAACATTTGGTTATGAATAAATTGTGATATATTATACTTGATTTCTATTGAAAGACAGTAAAAACAAGGTTATTTTGATATAATCACTAAAACTAAGGCCCGATGAGAACAATTAGGCAATGATTTTTTTTATATGATTAATAATTGGAGTTCAATTATCTAAATTGAATGTTTGTTCGAGTAGTTTGCCACTTTTCTATCATGGAAATCCAGCTTGGGCCGCAAGAACTCACCAAATATTCTATTCAGCGGCGGTTGACCTGCTCATTTATTTAAGTTTACATGTTAAATAAAATTATGTAGAAAAAAGTATTCTACCTTGTAGACACAAGTTACATATATATAAGCACATGAATATTGTGCAAGGTTGTGGAAAGTTCCAAAGTGGCACATCAAACGCCACAATTGCCCTTACCCGATCTACGGCTCAGGCCTTGGCCCTGTGCTTGGGCGGTGCATATAACCCTTCAATTCATTTTTAAGTTTCACTAATTTAATATAGTATATGATCCTTTAATATATAAAATTGTTCGTATTATCTTATTTTTTCAACGTGGGACAATAAGAGTTTAAGTTTTTTTAAACATTTTTGTATATTTCGGATGATACTTCAACTACTTGATATCAAAATATTTATATCCAAAAAAAAAAATTATATATCAATAATTTCATCATACTTGATTTATATAAATAGACTATAAAACTTAAAAAAAAAAAAATTAGTCAAATTAACTGCAAGGTTTTCACCGAGGATCCCATCTCAGTTTATTACCCAAGCTCCAACTTAGAATAGCTGCGTTTACGGCTCTGGTGGGCATAAAATATTATTCTCGTATTTGATTATCCTCCTAAATATTTTTCTACCATGAATTTAAATGTTGTTAATAACATCTGATTTTCCAAAAACTTGACCTAACCCACCCATAATAAATGTTTCATCTTTCTATTGAGTAGCCCAATCTAGTTCACAAAGCAGAATAGTAATAAGGTTGCACGTTCTTTATTTGGTCTAAATTTGGTATGGTATAGTATGATGTGGTGTTGGATTTGAGGAATAGAGCACTAAATTTTAAAATTTTCGTACATATATAAATATATATATACAAAATATTTATATATTTTCTCCTTTTAATTAAAAATTTTGTTTCCATTATATTTTCTTTTTGATCACACTACACACCCACCTTAAAGTGGTCAGAAAATTCAAATATAAAGTATTGTTTCGGAGAAATTTTTTACCACCACGTTGTATTCCTTAATCTGAAATCACTGGCCTCCATCTTGCAAGTACCACATTGACATCTCCGCCATCAATGGTGAGGTTACCCCCTATTTCTTCATTCTTTTACTCTGTAAATTATTTTTTATTTACTTCGTCCTTGTTATTCTTCAGTATCCTTCGCACCCTACACACTACCACCATCTCCCATCACTGCTACGAACACGAACCCACCCTGTCATTCAGGTTGGGTTGTTGTCACAAGATTCACTCTCTTTTTTATTTTCGGATTCATTCGCTGGTTTGTGCGTCTCAATGCATTTGTTTTAAATATTTTTCTAATTGTTACTTGGAAATTTAATTTTCTATAGTCGAAGAAACTGTTGATCAGTGTTTTTGGTTTTATTTAAAACCAGTAAATGGCACGTGGATTGTATACATAAGACTATTTTAAAAATAAATTATAATAAGACTGAATATAAAGTAGGGACAGTTTGAAATAACTCCTCATCAGTTTGAAATATTTTTACTTTACTCTCCCATAAAATTATACAACATAATAGGATATAAATACTACATTAGAATGTTTTAGTACTACATTTTGTGAAAAATATACAACGTATTTTGAGAGATATTTTAAGTACGACATTTTGTGAAAATTATACGACATTTTTTCAAAAATGGGGAGTTAAGTAAAAATATGATGCACATTTGGGGATTTATCCCACATTATCCGTATAAAGTATCTATTTATACATTTCACCCTTTTAAAAGTAATCTGTAATAAGAAAAAATTCGAAAAAGTATGTGATGGGGTCAAAATACGATCGTCCCACGTTAGGACACGTGGCATCACCAAGATGATGACATCTGTCTCTCCAAAGCTGCACCCATCAGCGTGACGAGCGCTAAGTGCAACGAGCGCAATCCTTCTTCAGGAGTTAAGCCCAACGAGCGCTGTCACTCCACGAGCGTCCTACATGCTAAATGATGGGCACGTCCACATGCCAAAGGAGCCCTCTTCGAGCGTCACACTCCCTCAGAGTGGCCTCCCCTTTGGCTCGTCACTTGAACTGGAGCCTTCATCCCCCTCAGCGGATATCTTGGCCTCCAATACTCCAGGTTGTCACGAGCGCGCTCTTAAGCCCTCGTCACCAACCACCCAAATGGCTCTCTGACACAACGTACATGCCCGCGCACCTGCCACTGTTGCCAGCACCAACTTTTAGCCGCTTTTGCAGAAGATTCCTCCTAGGTTTCTCTCTCATGGCGCCACGTGTTAGGGCAACATTCGGCCAGGACCACTTGAGGCAAATGACCAAAGGGCCCTTGACCCTCAACTATAAATAGCTAAAGTCATCTTCTACATTGGTGAGCATTCTTCATCACTGCAACTGTGACTGAACTTACATTTCTTCATACCTTGAACTAACTTGAGCGTCGGAGAGCCAAACTGGGTATCACCCCCAGTTCCCCCAGTTTGGCCTTCTGACTTTTCTTGTGCTTGTCCCAACAGGTAGAACCCCTTTCTCTTTTCCGGCGAAGCTCCGGTGGTTTCCTCCACAAAATACAAATCGTAAAGTGATCGGATTCGGACCTTCACCTTTCTGAACCCCATCATTTTTGGCGCCGTCTGTGGGAAACCAGTCCTCTATCTTCTTCCTTTCTTTTTGTTGGTAGAAAAGCAAGCACACCCTTACCTTCAACAGTCATGGTTGCTACGAGATCTGGAGCTGTGGGAGGAGGAGATAACGCCTCCCAGGATGCAAATATCATTATTCCCTCCACCGCTACTGGTGAAGCCCCGCCTCCGTCCGCCGCCGCTGGTGGAGCACCTCCCGCAGCAGGAGTGACTCCGCAAGTAGAGTCTTCCGTACCTCCACCTGCACCGCCGGCACTGCCGACCCCTGCTGCCGCCGGAGGAGTCTCTCTCTCTGCTCCTCCGCAACATGCTCAGAACCCCTGGGTCCATCCCCAGGTGATTCCCGGAATACAGGGCTACATGATGCCCCCACCGGGATACACCCTCACTCCGTCTGTTATGATGCCGCCGGTCCAGCCGTATCATGCAGGCCAGATCCAGCTCCCGGTGGTGGTCCCCAGGGAGATCGAAGGAGTGGAGTTACCTCCACTGACCACCCAACAGTTGAGGGCTCTCTATGCCCAGTGTGAGGTTCAGGCGGCTCAGGGGGCATGGGAAAGGTTCCATTCCATGTACTTCCCCTCTGGGCAGGCCACTCAAATTGCAGCCCCTTTGGGCGGACAACAAAACTTTCCCCTCAGAGAAGCCCAGGCTGTCCTGAGGGCACAACCACCACCACCACCAGCCAGAGAAGTGCCCCAGCAGGAGGGCAACGAGCGTCCCTCCATAGGCAGGAACAATGAGCCCACAGAACGGGTAAATGATAATGAAGGGGACTCTCATGTCTCCAGGAGGGGCTCACGAGCCCACAGGCACAAACAAGGGGACGTAAATCCTGACATCCTCGCGGCTGTGCAAGACCAGCTGCAGGGTCTCAAGGATATTGTGGGACAGCTCTCACGAGGGTGTTCAACTCAGATCTCCCCTAGTCGGGATGAACGGGTTGACGCCAGAAGCACCCGCACCAAGGACCCACTACCAAGGGTCCCCCGCCGCAAGGAGCCGGAGGAAAACTTCGGCACGTATGAATACCACCCATTGGCGAGGGGTTCACCCCTCGTAGAAGAAGTTCTGATGGCCCAAGCAGGCATGGCCAAAGTCCCCACTTCCATCAACCGTTACGACGGGACAACTGATCCAGCTGAACACTTGGATCACTTTGTGCATCTTATGCACCTCTACGAGCATTCCAGCAATTACTGGGCAAAAGTGTTTGTCACTTCCTTGGTAGGAATGGCTCAAGAGTGGTACAAGCGACTGCCGCCGCGCTCGATCCACTCATATGAAGAACTGGCTAATGCTTTCCTCAACCACTTCAATTCTTTGAAAGCGCCAGTCACCGCACCCACTGCCCTGTACAACGTGGTGCAAGGCAAGAGCGAATCTCTGCGCTCGTTCTTCGCCCGCTTCAACAAGGAGATCCTACAGGTGGAAAGGCCTTCAATGGATTTCTTGATCCCAGTGCTTTTTCAGGTTGTGGATCACAAGCAATATGTGAGCAAAAAATTCGCTGATGCCATTGTGGAAAGGAGGCCTGGGACCCTCATGGCCTTAAGAGAAATAGCCGAGCCGTTCTTCGCGCTCGAAGACATGTATGGGACGAATGGTCCCCGGCATCACAGCCCGGCCAGGAACGAGCGACCTCATCACGAGCGGGGACGGGACGTGGCTATCAAGAAGGAGCGCCCTCAAGAGTGCAGGAGGTCGCCACCACCCCCTCGTCGATTCGAGCGAATTCCGCTCACCAGGCCAAATTCAGAAGTCTACAACCTCTCAGATAAAAAGCTCTTTAAGAGACCTATCAAAATGAGAGAAACCGACTCGCTCAGGCGCTCCAACAAATACTGCGCATTCCACAAGCAGAGGGGGCACGACACAGATGAGTGCCGACAGTTGGAAGCTGAAATTCAGAGGCTCGTCGCAGGGGGCCACCTGAAGGAGTTTGTCCGGGTGCTCGAGCGCTACGATGAACAATGCAACGAGCGCGCCGGAAGGAGAAGGAGGAGTCCGTCCCGTTCGAAGAGCCCAAGGGGTAGGGGACCCCCTGAAAGCAGCAGCCGCCGAGGCAATAAAGGAAAAGCCCCTGAGCAAGAAAACGAGCCCTTCGCAGTCATAAATATGATTGCAGGAGGCTCATCAGGGGGGATTCAAACGCCTCCCGACGGAGGTTCGTCCGGAGCTACAACCAACGCCCAGCAGTGCCCAAACCTATCTATGCCATCTAGAGATCAAGCGCTCAAAGGTCACGAGAAAATGATGTAATAGGCTTTGATGATAGGGATTTAGAACATATTGTAACGCCCCATGGGGAGGGTATAACCTCAGATTGCCCCATGGTGGTTAGTTTAGATGTTCATAATCATGTTGTAAAAAGGGTATTGGTGGATAGTGGAAGCTCCGTTAATGTTTTGCCTTATTCTACATTCTTAAAGATGAAGGTTGATCTTCCGCTCGAGCCTCTCAAAACGGCCCTTATTGGCTTTGGAGGCTCGGAAGTTGTCCCACGAGGGCAAATACGCCTAGCTACTTCCTTCGGCCGAGCCCCTCAGCGCAAAACACTCTTGGTAACGTACGCGGTGGTGGAGATTGACATTCCATATAACATCATAGTTGGGCGCCCTGCCCTCGTGGATTTCAAAGCCATCATCTCCACCTACCACCAGAAGATTAAATTCCCTACTTCCGAGGGCGTGGGAGAAGTACTGTGCAATGTGCGAGAGGCTTGGGAATGTTACATGCTGTCCCTCAGAAAGCCAAAAGCGGAGAAAACCTTCCAAATGGGTTCCACCAAAAAATCAGTGGATTTCCCCAACCTAGATGAGGACAGCCCAGCACGGAAGAGGGCGAAATTGAACAAGAAGAAGAACAAAAAGAAGAGGGGAAACAACGAGGAGAATCCCCTCGAAGGTGTACCGCCAGGAACCGCTGGGGGATCATCCTCAGAAGGAGACGAGCCGGGAGAGGGTGAACCAGCACCCGGCGACCGTTTGACAGGAAAGAAGAGGGCGCTCGAACTTCCTCGCCCTGAGGTAAGGATCGAACCCTCAGAAAAGTTCCTTACCATTGAGCTGGAACCCGGAAACAAGGATAAGACTACACAGATAGGTTCAAACCTCTCAGGGCCTTCTCAGATCATGATGATTGATTTTCTAAGGGAAAACAAGGATGTATTTGCGTGGAAAGCCTCTGACCTCACAGGGATTGACCCGAGCGTCATTGTCCATAGGCTTAATGTGGATCCCTCTTTCAAACCCATCAAGCAGAAAAAGCGGGATGTACATGGCTTTCGGAAAAAGGTCATTGAAGAGGAAGTTAATAAACTCCTGGAGGCTCAATATATCGAGCCCATCTTGTATCCGGAGTGGCTGTGCAACGTCGTCTTGGTGCCCAAGAGCGCGAATAAGTGGCGCATGTGCAACGATTTCACCGATCTCAACAAAGCCTGCCCTAAAGATCCTTACCCGCTGCCCCGGATTGATCAATTGGTGGATTCGACCGCTGGCTGCGAGCTCATGAGCATGATGGACGCTTTCCAGGGATACTATCAGATCTTTATGGCCCCGGAAGATCGCCCCAAAACCTCGTTCGTTGTCCATCTGGGGGTATATTGCTTCTTAGTCATGCCTTTCGGACTGAAGAACGCCGGAGCTACGTATCAGCGGCTCGTTAACAAGATGTTTGAAAAGGAAATTGGTAAGTCCATGGAGGTTTACGTGGATGATATGATTGTCAAAAGTGAGCGCCAGGATTCCCACTTGGAAGATCTCAAGCGCACTTTTTCAATCTTGCGTCAGTATGGGATGAAGTTGAACCCTTCAAAGTGCACCTTTGGAGTACAAGGGGGAAAGTTCCTAGGGTACATGGTCAGTCAGAGGGGAATTGAGGCCAATCCGGAGAAGATCAAGGCTATTTTGGAGATCCCTTCCCCTCGAAATCTGCGGGAAGTGCAAGTCCTAGTAGGCAAAATCATTTCGTTGAACAGGTTTATCTCGCGCTCAGCGGACAGGAACCTTCCCTTCTTCAAAATTTTGAGGAACGCTCGTAACTTTGCTTGGACAGAAGAATGCGAAAGGGCGTTGCAGGATATGAAGGCTTACTTATCGAGCGCACCACTGCTGACTAAGCCCGTCGAAGGCGAGAGGTTATTTATGTATCTTTCCGTTTCTTCCGAAGCCACAAGCGCTGTTCTGGTCGCTGTACGGGAGCGGAAACATTTGCCTGTCTATTATCTGAGCAAAACGTTGCAAGGAGCCGAAAAGAAGTACTTGGAAATTGAGAAATTCGCGTTCGCTCTTATTAACGCCTCAAGAAGGCTAAGGCCTTACTTTCAAGCGCACTCTATAACGGTTCTCACCGACCAACCTTTGAAGCAAGTGTTGTCCAAGCCGGACGTATCTGGTAGATTAATCAAGTGGGTCATCGAATTGAGCCAGTTTGACCTATGCTTCGAGCCCAGGACCGCGATACAGGCTTAGGTTGTGGCGGATTTGTTGGTTGAACGCTTTGGTTTCGAGCCCGCCGTTGCGGAGAATGAGGGGTTATGGGTACTGCACACAGATGGTTCCTCAACCTCTCGAGGGGGAGGAGTAGGAGTGGCCCTCAGAAACCCCGATGGGATTGAGCTGGACTTTGCAATCAAGCTGGATTTCCAAGTCACTAATAATGAAGCAGAATATGAAGCCCTCGTGCAAGGATTGAATATTGCTTTTCAGAATGGAGCTTCCAGAATCACCGCTTATGTGGATTCACAGTTAATAGCGAGCCAGATTGAAGGAACTTATGAGGCTCGAGAAACCACCATGGTACAGTACCTATGTAAAGCCAGAGAAATCATTGGGAAGTTCAAGGAATTTCATCTACTTCAAGTGCCGCGAGGAGAAAACGAGCGTGCGGACGCTCTGTCAAAGTTTGCTTCAGCTTTAGAGGGCACTTCCGAACGTTTTGTTACGTTCCTTAGAACCGAGGAACCTTTGATCAAGGAAAAGGTCGCCACCAAGATGATCGCCATGATTGATCCAAACGAGCCCTGTTGGCTTGACGACGTCGTCATTTTCCTTAGGGTTGGAATCACTCCCACTGACAAGGTGGAAGCTAGGAAAGTCCGAAGTAAGGCCCCTCGTTTCGCTTTGGATCCCGAGGGGAGGTTATTCAAGAAATCATTTCAAGGACCCCCAATGAGATGCCTAAGGCCCTCACAAGCGAAGGAGACGCTCGAACTCATCCACAATGGAAGCTGTGGGAATCATTCCGGAGGGCGTATCCTGGCAAAGAAGGTTCTGAGAAGTGGGTTTTATTGGCCTACAGTTCTCCAAGATGCCATTGAATTTTCGAGGAAGTGCCCCAAATGCCAATTTCATTCAAATCTCCCCCAATTGCCAGCTGCACAGATGATCCCAATAGACGTCTCTTGGCCTTTTGACCAGTGGGGAATAGACATTGTGGGCCCCTTGCCCATGGCTGCGGGACAAAAGAAGTTTGTCATTTTAGCCGTCGACTACTTCACCAAGTGGGCCGAGGCCGAAGCTGTTGCAAAAATCACTTTCAGGGTTGTGAGGGACTTCATTTGGAAGAACATCATTTGCAGGTACGGCATACCGAGGGTGCTCATTTCTGACAACGGATCCCAGTTCATAGCTGCTGACACACGAGAATGGTGTTCTGAGTTGGGGATCGAGCAGCGATTTACCTCTGTAGGACATCCTCAAGCCAATGGGCAAGCAGAAGTTACCAATAGGATCATCTTGCAACATCTGAAAACCATGCTTGAGAGCAAGAAAAGTGAATGGGCTGAGGAGCTGCAAGGAGCGCTTTGGGCTTATCGCACCACCCCACGAGCGGCCACTGGAGAAACTCCTTACGCGCTCGTTTATGGATCAGAAGCAATGATACCCGCGGAGATATTAAATGCATCCGCTCATGTCGGCTATTTCGAGCCTCAGCTCAACGATGGCAACAGAAGCTTGGAGTTGGATTTGCTGGATGAAAGGAGAGACAAAGCGTGGGCTAAGATCCACCACTATAAAGCCTCTGTAGCCCAACAATACAACAAGCGTGTGAAGGAAAGAACTTTCCAGTTGGGAGACTTGGTCTTAAAGAAAGTGGAAGTATCCAGGCACGTGGGCAAATTGGACCCCAATTGGGAAGGCCCATTCAAGGTCGTACAACTCAGAGCTAACAACACTTACATCCTGGAGACACTTCAAGGTGAGCGCTTGCCTCGCCCTTGGAACGCATGTAACCTCCGGCGGTTTTATGTTTAAAGGCTCTTTGCAAACCCTGATGTAACAACCCTCTTTGACGGGTTCTATGTACTTCCAAACACAAGTAAGCGGTAACATAATCTTTTTAATTTCTTTAATATTCCTGTTTGTTTGGTTGCTTGAATGAATAAGTCCCACGTCCCTCGTCTTTGCGAACGTGGTTGGCAACTCATTCCAATATGTATGCTGTTATCTCGTATGGGTTACGCTTGCCAGCACTCTACTCCGGATGGGGGGACGCCCTCATAAGGATAGACTGGTTACGCTCACAACCAATTAGGCAAGTTGGAAGAAGATTATGAAGAAAATCCTAGTAGGCCTTGGCTGTTTCTTAAAACGCCTTGCGCTCGAAAACGGGACCTCCTACAAGAGCGAATCCTAGTAGGCCTTGGCTGTTGCTTAAAACGCCTTGCGCTCGAAAACGGGATCTCCTACAGAGAAAGTCCTAGTAGGCCTTGGTCGTTTCTTAAAACGCCTTGCGCTCGAAAATGGGATTTCCTGCAGAGCTAGAAATACGATAAGAGCCAGAGCGCTCGAACGATGGCTTCAGAATCAAGAAGGAATTGCACAAGTCTTGAACGAGGGCCACCACTCAGTAAGACCCTCGCACACACTCAAGACTTAGCAAAATCCCCCAAGGGCGGAAGGAATGTCACAAGTCTTGAACGAGGGCCATCCCACAGTAAGACCCTCGCACACACTCAAGACTTAGCCAAATTTACAAAGGCAGAAATTTATACAAGTCTTGAGTGGGGGGGCAATCTCACAATAAGACCCTCACGACCGCTCAAGACTTAGACAAATTTTCAAAAGCAAAAACAAAATTTATACAAGTCTTGAGTGGGGGGCAATCTCACAATAAGACCCTCACGACCGCTCAAGACTTAGACAAATTTTCATTGCATCAGAGAAATAAAACATTCACGGAGTATGCTACACAGTCTTGTTATATGATTCATAAATGAACAGAAGAACAAAGTCATGAAATGGAATATGTATTCATTGCAACTGGAAATATTACAAGGAAAGGGGCTCAAAGGCCCATGAACATTGTTTCAAAAGAAGAAAAAAGGCAGAAAAACAGGAAAATACAGGAAAAAGCTATAAAGGAAGAATCTTAGGCGGCTGGAGCGATATCCTCATCAACGATCACCAAGATGTTTTGGGCCACGGGGCCATGAACTGGGCCCTCAGGCTCTTGCGGATGGGCTTGCGGATCGTTGGGCTCATTGGCACCTGGAGCAGGGGCGTTGGCACCTTCATCAACTGGGATTAGGGCATCTTCCGCGACTGGCGCTTGTGGCTCATCTTCGGGATCGTCATTTTGGGCAGTTTGAGCCGCATCCCCTCCCCGATGAGCGTCCGTGTACTCATCTTGGATCAGCTTGACCAAGAAGTCGTACTCCAGTTCAGCGATGGCGTCCGCGGGGTCGTTGGGGTCCTCATCCACCTCCTCACAGCGCTCATTGAACATGAGCCCCGTGCCTTCAGCTCCCTTCATTGCCGGATCGGTCAGCCCCTTGTGAATGCCCTGATCCACTGCCAAGTTGAAGGCATTTTGGGCCTCATCTAAGCAGTGTAGCGAGGCTGCGAAATTGAATGCTTTGGAGTGGCAGAACTTGATTAGAGCCTCCTTGTTCGCACGCTCTAAGCTTCGAGGCCACTCGTTGACGGCGTCATTGAATTTCCGCTCGGCCTCCAAAGGCCTCGCCTTCCAGCTTTCCCTCTCCGCATCTGCCTTCTGGCACCGCTCGTTAGCCTGGGCCAGCTGGTTGCCCAATCCAATTCGAGCGCCGTCCACCGCCACAAAATCCTCCTTCAGCTTTCCCAGCTCCTCCTCAGTTTTGTTGTACAAATCCTTGAGGGATTCATACTTGGCAATTTCTGCGTCCAGCTCTGATTGGATGTGAGCCGGGTCATTCGAGCGGGCCATCTTCTTGTACTTAGCCTTGCGCTCGGCGTAAGTGGAGGCTCGCATTTGCACATTCCGGAGCCGGGGAAGAACTTGCTGCACAAGTGGGAGGAAAAGGAAGTGTTAGCCAAAAAAAATGTAATTTACAGAAATAAGTAAAGAAAGCAGGGAGTGAAGGCTTACAGAGATCAGTGCGTGGGCCGCATCAAGGGTCACTTTCTCCACAGACTCGCTGTAGAGATGCCGGTGGTCTGCCGAGAATTGAGCTTTGTTGAACATATTCTCGGTGATAGCCTGAGCGACCGTGCCAGGCCTCAGCAAAATCGGCCCCCCGTCGGTGGCGCCTGTAAAGTCTCTATCCCCTCGACGGGGGAACTCCCATATGTGCTCCTCCTCTGAAGAGGAAGTTTCCCCCTCGCCCCTGGGGCCCTCAACTACTTGCTTCCCTTTGCCCTTGATTGCCACTGAATCGGGCATCCTCTTCCTTTTACGGGAAGGCCTACTTGCGCTCGGGGAAACCTCAGTTATCGCCAGGGTGGTTTCTGGCCTCGTTTGTTCTGCAGGAGTGGGGGGTTGAACATCTCCCGCTCTCTCTGACCGCCCCCTGGTCTCTCTCAGGACCAACCTACGCTCCCCTCGGCCACGAGGGGGCTGGACCTCAGGATTGGCGCTCGAACTGGCGCCACTACGAGCGTCCCCTCGATTGTTACGGTTACGAGGGCGCTGTTGCTCACGCTGTTGGTCCCCCTGTGGGGCTTGGTTCCTGTTGGCGTGGGCAAAACGAGCTGCTTGTCTAATTCCTCCAGCCATTTCTAGTATAGCAACTCCTGCAAGAATGAAAATTTCGAGAGTTAGAAATCCTCAAACCATCTACTCAGATTGCAAGTTACAAGTACAGAGAAGCAGTTAGTATTCATTCCTATCTAAAGTTAGTGCCCTAAGAATCTAACCATCTCTCTCTATGTCACGAGCCGGAGGGTTGTCAAGGTAATAAGGGTCGTTGGAAAGACCACACAAGAACATGAGTTCCGCATCGTCTATCCATTCTTTCGCTTGTATGAGGTGGCCCTCGTCCCTCAGGGTTGCTGCCAGGCTCTTGGCCCAATCTTTAGGGAGTGCGGGTTGCAGCCGGCTCTTTGCAAACGAGCCCCATTGTGTGGGCACCCCAAAGCCCTCTTCTGTTGGAGCCTTGACGAAGATGAACTTCTCCTTCCAATCAGGGCCATAAGTGCTCGAGGGCGAGTTGATCAGCTTCATATGCGCCTTCGCCTGGACATAATAAAAACCGGCCTCGGGGGATGAGCGGGATGAACTGACCACTTGAAAAAGGGCGTTGAAGTTCCGTAAAAAAGGCTCGTAACCCATGCTTCTCATCAAAATCACAAAACATGTCAGCAAAGCCAAACCGTTGGGCACGATTTGGGACGGACACAGGCCCAGGTCATTCAACAAATGAGCCATTGAGACCGAGATGGGGAACCTTAAGCCTCCTGAACTCACTGTGTCCACATATACAGCCATTTCCCCGGGAGGCGGATTATTCGCACGCTCGTGGCTTTGTGGGATTCTCCATGTATACCGCTCGTCCCAGTAAATGGGTGCCATCATAGTTTTCACATCTCCCACGGTGACTGTGCTGGGAGTCTCATCAGGCGTGCGCTCGGTAGCCTGGTAGCCTGACCCTTCACCCTCGTTATGTCCTTTGGATTTTTGGGATTTCTTGCCTTTTCCCTTATCACGGGCTCTTCCTGAAGGCCCGGTTATGGCCTCAGCCACTGGAAGCGGGTTCGCAACGGCCACAGTCACGGTATGGCGGTGGGGATGTGTGGCGCTCTGAGTTATGGGGAGAGTGACCCCTTGCCTCTCGGCCTCCATCACCAGATCCATCTCCTCAAAGAGAGGATCCATTCCGCCTGGATTCCTATCCTCCATGGCCATCACTGCCGCCCCCAAATCCTCATCTCTAGGGGAATCGGGAGAAGAAGAACTATCAGTGGCCATTTCGTTAATTTCACGGGCAAATTCCTCAACTTGTTGGTCGGCCATGGCAGAAACTGGGATTTGGGGTTTTCTTGGAAAAAGATTAGGGTTTCCTCAAGGAGAAAAATCTAAGGGGTTATGAAATCCTAAAGTCTGAATCTAAAGTTAGCAACGTTAGAAAATCACGCTGGAAGTTTACCTCGAGAGTTTTCTGGGAAAGATTGGGAGAAAGGTTGAAGATGATGCTCTAAGAACTGGAGTGCGAGAGAATTCTTTTTGCAAAGGATGCTTGAAAGTTCTGAATGCGTAAAGAGTATGGAGATTTCAGAATCCCGTATTTATAGGGATGGGAGTTGGTACCCTTTTCGGCAATGAATTCAAAATGGTAATCATTTCCCGCCTAGGAAACCGCCCACTTTATGGAACCGTCACATGCTTCCCCATGCTCACGCGCCCCACGCGCACCCGCATTTAATGCTCTGACGTCTCGAGTGCTTCAGAATAGTACAACATTTAATGCGGAAGTGCTACGAGCGGTCAGTTGAAAAGACCGCATTTATAGCGCAATCGGAAGAAAAATTGCTCAACACGCCAAGCCTTATACGAGCGCTATGCGCAAGAGACTGAACGTGGCAAAATTCTACAGTCCTTATCACTAAGGACTACAGAATTGGGGGGCAAAATGATGGGGTCAAAATACGATCGTCCCACGTTAGGACACGTGGCATCACCAAGATGATGACATCTGTCTCTCCAAAGCTGCACCCATCAGCGTGACGAGCGCTAAATGCAACGAGCGCAATCCTTCTTCAGGAGTTAAGCCCAACGAGCGCTGTCACTCCACGAGCGTCCTACATGCTAAATGATGGGCACGTCCACATGCCAAAGGAGCCCTCTTCAAGCGTCACACTCCCTCAGAGTGGCCTCCCCTTTGGCTCGTCACTTGAACTGGAGCCTTCATCCCCCTCAGCGGATATCTTGGCCTCCAATACTCCAGGTTGTCACGAGCGCGCTCTTAAGCCCTCGTCACCAACCACCCAAATGGCTCTCTGACACAACGTACATGCCCGCGCACCTGCCACTGTTGCCAGCACCAACTTTTAGCCGCTTTTGCAGAAGATTCCTCCTAGGTTTCTCTCTCATGGCGCCACGTGTTAGGGCAACATTCGGCCAGGACCACTTGAGGCAAATGACCAAAGGGCCCTTGACCCTCAACTATAAATAGCTAAAGTCATCTTCTACATTGGTGAGCATTCTTCATCACTGCAACTGTGACTGAACTTACATTTCTTCATACCTTGAACTGACTTGAGCGTCGGAGAGCCAAACTGGGTATCACCCCCAGTTCCCCCAGTTTGGCCTTCTGACTTTTCTTGTGCTTGTCCCAACAGG
The DNA here is from genome assembly GCA_037501455.1 of Lantana camara. Classification (NCBI taxonomy): domain Eukaryota; kingdom Viridiplantae; phylum Streptophyta; class Magnoliopsida; order Lamiales; family Verbenaceae; genus Lantana; species Lantana camara. The sequence goes on along the minus strand of CM074857.1, from coordinate 89,652,201 downwards.
TAGAACCCCTTTCTCTTTTCCGGCGAAGCTCCGGTGGTTTCCTCCACAAAATACAAATCGTAAAGTGATCGGATTCGGACCTTCACCTTTCTGAACCCCATTAGTATGTATTTATACATTTCACCCTTTAAATTAATGGTAGAGATTGAAAATATCAAATAGTAATTAAGTATATTTTTTTTTAGTAGATGTACTGTAATTTTAAAAAAAAAAATCCTATATTTTTACTTTTTTCTTTTTTTTTTTTAAGGGCAACACCCTGAAGGGTCAACTTATTACAAATCAGAATCCACAAAGTTCAATGCAAATAAAGGAACATCAGACAAATTAGTATTGGTCGAAACCGTATTCCTAGCAAGGACATGAACCATCATATTGATACCACAATGAATAAAAGAAAAACGATCATCCACGAAAGAGGAACAAATAAGGAAAAACAAGGTTATTTTTATAAGTTTAATCGATCATAATAACTAAAACTAATAACCCGAAGAGAACAATTAGGCAATGAATTTTTTTATATGATTAATAATTGGGGTTCAATTATCTAAATTAATTGTTTGTATGAGTAGATTGCCACTTTTCTATCATTGAAGTCCAGCTTGAGCCACAAGGTATACCCTGATGGGTCTGAATATGGGGTATAGAGTCCGATCACTTTAGAATTTGTTTGGGTGAGAAAACCAGATGAAGATCGTCAGAAAATATGGGGGTTCTACCTGCTAGGACAAACACACAGACAAAGTCAGAAGGCCAAGTTGGGGGAATTGGGGGTGATTCCCAGTTTGGCTCTCCGACGCTCAAGTCGGATGAAGATCTGAAAGAGGAAAAATGCTAAGTGTGAAGTTGCTGTAATGGAAGTTACTTACAGTGGAGAAGATGAACTCGCGTATTTATAGTTGAGGGTCAGGGACCTTTTGGTCATTTGTACCGTGTGGTCCTGGCCGAATGTTGCCCTAACACGTGGCATTGCGAGAGAAACCTAGGAGGAATCTTCTCTGCAAAAGCTGGTGAAAGGTGGTGTGGGCAACAGTGGTAGGTGCGCAGGCATGTACGATGTGTCATAGAGCCGTTTTGGGGGTTGGTAACAAGGGCTTAAGAGCGCGCTTGTGTCAACCAAAAGCCTTGGAGGCCAAGAAATCCGCTAGGGGATGAGGGCCAAGGCTTGTGTAAGGAGTTGAAGGGGAAGCCTCACTGAGGAAGTGTAGCGCTCGAAGAGGGCCTCCCTTGGTTAGATGGGGCTCCAACCATGCAACATGAATGACGCTCGTTAGGGAGCAGCGATATTGACCACGTGTATGCGTATCAGAGATGACACGTGTTCTTGGAGGATACTAGCGCTTGAGGGGTTTGAGCGCTCGTGTATGACTACCGTAATCACAGGAGGACAGGAGTCGTCACCTTTGATGTGCCACGTGTCCAAACGTGGGACGAGCGTATTTCAACCCCATCATACCCTACGATAAAAACTCACCAAATATTTTATTGAGCGGCGGTTGACCTAATCATTTATTTTAAGTTTACATATTATTATGTAGATTTTTTTTTTTTTTTTTTTATCTTACAAACACAAGTTACATATATATATATATTTTTTCCATATTCTATTTACTAGATTCGAGCGGGGCGACAAGTAAAGCTCTTCCCAAGGAATATTTTTGATAAGTGCCAAGAGATAATTTTAATAAGTAGGTTTTGAACCTCTAATCTCTTAAAAAATCAGGTAAAGTTCACCTCTTGTGATCTAGTCAGTCAGTCCATCATTACTAAACTAAACCCCCTTGGTACAAATTACACATATAAGCACATGAATATTGTGCAAGGTTGTGGGAAGGTCCAAAGTTAAATTATGTTAATTTTAATTTAAATCAATTAATTTGACCGTTAAACTTTTTATGGAGTGAAACCTATCTCAATTTATTAAGAATTCCAACTTAAATAGCGGGTAATTTTAGCATAAATTTAGTTTGATCAAATTGGTATAATGAGTGAGTAAATGTCCTATACTTATGGTAGAGTTAGTGAAAAAAAAAAAATTTTTTTAAATTATAGTTACTATTATAATTGATTGGTTCCAAATGTACCAATTAAAATTTTTGTAGAATAGCTGCGTTTACGGCTTTGATAGGCATCACCTATTATTCTCATATTAGATTATCCTCCTAATATTTTTCTACCATGAACATTTGACATTGAAATATTGTTATTTGTTAATAACATCTGATTTTCCAAAAGCTTGACCAAACTCATCCATAATAAATGTTCTCATCTTTCTAGTAGGGTTTATTGAGTAGCCCAATCTAGTTCATAAAAGAACCGTATGCAAGACAACAACACATTCGGAATCCCAAAAATGAAAAAACCAAAAACACAAAACGAAACAAAACAAAGAAATACATGCAAAAGCTTGTTAATAACTTAATATACAAAATGGTAAGTAAATGTGCCCGACAGCGAATTGGGAAATCATCTGCATTTGTATGATAGTTCCAGCTATATTTATATTTATATTACACATATAATAAGCAAATGTAGTTACCCCGATCGTCACTATCGGTAAATGAAGCATTTTATTATTAAAATAAAGGGAAAAAAAATTGACATTCGAACTATTTTGTGTTTTAGATTTTGTCACCTAAATATTTTTTTATCTGTGATCACCATCTCAATTTTTGAAATTTTACACTTTTCCACCTAAGTTAAATTTTCCAACCAAATATTTCAATAAAGGCATCATGTGCCCAACACACACCTAAAGTGAAGGTATTTTGGTACTTTTCCATAAGTGGTAAAGTCTAAAAGAATGAATAGTTGGCAAAGTCTAAAGTTCAATTTTTCTGATAATTTTTTTTTCTTATTTTACAAAGTTTAATGATTTAATACACAATAATGGGATAAATAAATTGCATAAAAGATGATCTCAAACTTAAAACTTTATTCTTGAGCACGGTTGAGTATTTATTATTTAAAAATAAACTATTAGGTAGTCGAAATAACGCATGTATTATATATATATATATAATATCGTGTTTACCGAATGATCAAATAAGGAAATTTATATATGATGATTTTTTTTTTACGAACTAATTTTCATTGATATTTTTTAAATACAAAATAAATTTTTTCTCAGTTCTATTGTTTTATATGATCTCAAGAAATATAAAGAAGATTCGTCTTTTATATAATTTGTGGGTTTTCGTCAACTAATTACTTCATGTTAATACAATTATTTTTAATTTCAAAAGAAAATGTCAAAAATATAAAAAAATTATTTATAATAAAACTTACATTTGTAATAATTTTTCTTGTTTGATTATTTGACAAATACGAAATTTGCGTTTTTATGATTGAGAATGAGATTAAATTAATACTTTAATTTTTAAATGAAAAAGAATCAATTGTATTCGAGAATAAAGTTTGATTTTGAGATCATTTTAGGCTATTTATTGTAATAGTTATCATTTTAATTTGACACACTTACAAGTTGATTAGTTCGTGAAGAAAGTTGGTGATATTCATTACTTTGATTTATTATTATTGTTTCAAGGTTTAAATTTTATGAAATATTTAAGGAAAAAAATATCAACAAAATGATTTTTTAAACTTTGTCACTGAACTATTCATTATTTTAGAGTTTGCCACCTACATCGGAAAAGTATTAGAATATCCTCACTTTAGGCATGTTCTGGGCACATGACATCATCGCCGGAATATTTCGGCCGAAAAATCCTATTTAGGTGGGAAAATATAAAAATTTAAAAATTTAGGTGGTGATCGAGGACAAAAAAAAAAAAAAAAGTTAGGTGGCAAAGTCTAAAAAACGAAATAGTTCGGGTGGCAAAAATTCTTTTTCCCTTAAAATAATTATTATTTGTATTTATTCGTCTTCTCATTTATTTGCATGGTTAGTGAATGTGTGAGATATTATTGTATTAATGTGTATAACTTTTTTGTCTTGTCACTAGCTACTCCATTACTTAACCATTTTATTGCATCATATTATTATCCACTGTCATATGATTGGAGTTAATTCTCACTATTTGGTGATTAATTCTATAGGAATTTCTACACCTATAAATAAGGGATATTTTTGTTGAGAGGACAAATAAAAGAAAATCATTCATACACATTTCCTACATACACTAAAAAAAGAGAGTTTACTAGTTAAAGGAGGGTGTTCTTTGGTGGAGCTTTGTACTTTACAACTTGTCCAGAGTTGCTTGAGTTATACGACGTTGTCGGGCTATTATATCCTTGAGGGGACAAGTCAAAAGTGTGACTGTTGAACCGGTGGAATAAACTGCTATAGTGGACTTGAATCTCCTTGAAAAGAGCGAAATATCTACGCCTCAACCTGAATTTATTGGTTATATTTTTCAGCTATAAAATTGTATTATCACCAACACTAACAAATAAATGTTGGTTTGTGGCTCAATTAGATGTCGTCCCACGTTGGGTAATTGGTGTAGGACAATTACTTTTGGTCCCACATAGGAATATTGGAATAGTTTGGGGAGGAGCTAACACTTATCCCCCTTCTAACTTCTGCATCCTAAACAAAGTATTCTCTCTCACTTTGTAATATTTTCTTAGTGAAATACATTTGAGTAGTGCCCGAGAATGTAGACTAAATTGGCGAAGCCTCATTAAAATTTGGTATTCTTTTCTTTATGTTCTTTTAATAGCCTTATTTTGGTTATATTTTTAGTTAATTATTTTTTCTGAATAATTGAGATTTTTCTTAGTGTAATTTTAGGATTATAGTTTTAAACATTTTCGGCATTTCCAAAATAGGTGGCACCAGAGCCAAAGGTGCTGGAGTATGTTTTGTGGTTGTAGCTCAGTCTAATCTTCAACATCAGAAACGAATAGGGGCTTGGTGGGCTACATGCATTTGCAGGTTTGGTTGGCATCACACATTGGTGGCTATTGAATAGAAGGTTGTAGCAAAAATGGTAAGAAAGGACGATATCTTACTTGCAGAAGCAACAAAGAAGGCTTCCAATTCATACTTGGCAAGAATTGATATGACAAACACGAGAATCGCGATGGAGATCTTTGATGGAATCGGTAATTTTGGCATGTGGCAAAGCGAACTTCTAGACTCATTTTTTCAGCAAAGTTTAGATATCACCATTGAAGAGAAGAAACCAGACAAGGTTGAGAACAAAAATTAGAAGACCATCAACCAATTGATATGTGGTATAATTTGATCGTGTCTCCCCAAAGAATAAAAGTATACTTTTTGCGAGGAGACTTGTGCAAGCAAACTGAAGAAGGCATTGTAGGAGAAATTCTTAAAGAAAAACAGTCAGCACAAGTTACATATGAAGAAAGATTGTTTTGCTTCACTTATTTTCCGGTACCATGATGAATGAATACATCACTTAATTTAATCAGCTGGTAGCTGATTTGTTGAATTTGGATGTGAGCTGAGGATGACGGATAAGAAAGGACGCACTAGTAGAGCTACAGAAGCCTTAATTGAAGTCATCAACAAAGCTAATCAAAGTGGAGAAGAGGGAGATCAAAGTTAAGAAGCAGAGTTGCCAAAAATAAGTGTGTCTTTTGTCACAAAAAAAAAAAAAAAAAAAAAAAAAAAAACATTAGAAGAAAGGTTGTCCAAAGTTGAAGGAAAAAAAAAACTCCGCAAGACGCTATATTAGCCGAATGAAAAAGAGACGCAATGTTAGATGTTTCTTTGGTGGCTTCACCTAATCCGAGACAAGAGGATATTAGATTCTGATTGCACCTATCATATGTCTCTCCTACGGGAGCGGCTCTTCATTCTTGAAGATTCGATAGAGGAGCTACTTACATTAGTAATGATCAGACATGCAAAATAGCTATGATAGGTTCAATCACGCTACGGAACTGTGATGGACCCACCTGAAAGATGTTCAGTACGTGCCCAATTTGAAGATGAATCTCATCTCTTTGGGGCCTTAAAGTAAAAAAAACCTAGTTGTGATGATGCAAGATGAATCCTTAAAGAAACTTTAGGAGCACTTATAATGTTGAAGGGTGTGAGAAAGAACAACTTATATTTCTACCAAGGTAATACAATTGTTGAGCAATGACTTCTAGAAGCAAGAAGGATCCTGCCAAGCAAGGTAATACAATTGTTGAGCTATGGCATATGCTTCTGGGACACGCTGGAGAAAAATCCTTGTAAATTCCTTCCAAGCAAGTTTTGTTGAAATCTATAAAAACTTATAACTTGGATTTTTCCGAGCATTATGTTCTAAGAAATCAAAAAAGAGTGAAATTCGGCAAAACCATACATAATACCAAGGGTACTTTGGATTATGTTTGCTCTGATGTGTGGATACCTATCAAGATGGTGTCACTTGGGGTAGACACTACTTTGTCACCTTTATCGATGATTTTTCAGAAGATCTTAGGTGTTTATTACGAAGAATAAAAGTGAAGTAGGTGCCTGGAGTTTTTCTTAAGTGCAAAACTCAAGTTGAGAACTGGAATAAAGATCAAAGTTCTTCGAACAAACAACAGTGAAGAATATAAGAGTTATCCATTCCAAAAGGTAAGACAAGAACATAACATTTCATCACTTCTAAGTAAGAGAAACGCCACATCAGAATGGGGTGTCAAAGAGTATGAATAGGATATTAGTAGAGAAAGTTCGTTGTATCTTGTCTAGTGCTGGGCTAGACAGAAAGTTTTGGACTGAGGCAGTGATATGCGCTCAACATCTCATCAATCATTTGTCATCATCTGTAATAGGTGGAAAGACTCGTTTGGAGATTTGGTTCGAAAAGCCCGCAATAGATTATAAATCTTTGAGTGTGTTCGGTTCCTCTACATACTATCATGTAAATAAATCAAAGTTGGATCCTCAAGCAAGGAAGACGCACTTTATGGGCATCGATGTTGGGGTTAAGAGATACTGCCTTTGTTGTCTGGAGGCAAAGAATACAATAATAAGTAGGGATGCTACCTTTGATGTATCTATCATTTTGAATAAGGTAAATCAAGAAGGGACTGATGGTACTCCGAAGCAGGTGGATCATGCACCTGAGCAAGTGGAGTGTACACCAAAGCAGGTGAAGTTTGAGAAGATGGTGGTTAGTCCAGCAAAGAACATTATCAACAACTCTTCCACAGAAGAAGAAGAATCAGGTGATGATGAGGAGGTTACAACTCAAGAATCTCAACAACAATTAGAGTCAATTGTGATTAGAAGGACAATACGGGAAATTAAAAAACTAGATCATTTTGTCACCATGGTAGCCTATGCACTTTCCATAGTTGATGATGTTCCATCTACATTTTCAAAAGCCATCGGGAGTTCAGAAAACAACAGACGCAATGGAAGAAGAGATACAGTCTCTTCAAAAGAACAAGACGTGGAAGTTGGCACAACTACCGAAGAGAAAGAATGAAATTGGATGCAAATGGATATTTGCAAAGAAAGAAGGATTTCCTGACAAAAATGTTCTCCACAAGGAAAGGTTGCTAGCTAAAGGCTACGGTTATAAAGAGGGAGTTGATTATAATAAAGTGTTTTATCCAGTTGTCAAATAGTCCTCCATTTGAATTTTGCCGGCCTTGGTAGCGCAGTTGAATTTGGAGTTAGCTAAACTCGATGTGAAACCGCATGTAGACTAAACAAATCGTTGTATGTGTTGGATCAATCACCGAGACAATGGTATAAATGATTTGATAAGTTTATGTCAGGTCAAAGTTACACAAGAAGCAAGTACAACCATGTGTATTTACGCAACAACAAGATGGGTCTTACATCTATCTACTCTTGTATGCAGATGATATGTTAATAGAATCAAAGAGTCAATATGAAATTGACAAGTTGAAGGTTTAACTGAGTAGAGAGTTCGAGATAATTAGGATTTCTGGAGAAGCCAAGAAGATTCTCGGCATGGAGATAAACAGAGATCAGTAGGGAGGCAAGCTTTGTCTAACTCAAAAGGAGTATTTGAACAAAGTACTACAACGATTTGGTATGTATCAAGATACGAAACCTATAGGTGCTCCGCCTACCCCTCGTTTGAAGCTTACCAGTTAGTTATCTCGAAAGACGAAAGAAGAAAGAGGGTGTATGGCAAAAGCACCATATGCAAATGTAGTTGGAATCATGATGTATGCAATGGTGTGTACAAGAACGAATATTTCACAAGTTGTTGGCACTGCAAGCAAATACATGCATGAACCTGGAAAGGCTTACTGGCCTGTGAAATTGATTTTATGATATATTAAAGGCACTGTAGACGTTGGTTTATTGTATTAACGAGATGAAGCACTTGGTCAAGACATAGTTGAATATTGTAATTCTGACTATGGGGGAGTTTTAAATAATCGAAAATTTACAATTAGCTACTTATTCCCTTTAGAGAAGGTGCCGGTTAGTTAGAAGTCTATTTTACCATCAAAAGTGGCTTTATCTAGAAAAAAGACAGAATATATGACAATTACAAAAGCTGTAAAGGAAACAATTTGACTTCAAGGATTGCTCAAAAACTTCTGAGTTGGTCAAAAACACCTTGCACTGTATTGTGACAATCAGAATATTATTCATTTAACAAAGCACCAGAACTTTCATGCAAGGACGAACATACTCAATTGGAACGGGAAGAAGCAATTCTAATTTTTTTCTCTAAATTTGCAGTAAAACTAAGATATCTTCGAAAAAACATATGTAAGGCATTTGATTCACGTAAACAGAGCAGAACTGCGAGTTTGTAAGATCAAATTAAATACTGCAATTTGAGTGAAGGGTTTGGAATTTCTTCATCTAATGATGATAGGATAATTTTCGCTTTGTTTAATTTAATCCATTATTGTGCATTTGACTCATGGGCTTGAGTGTCTATATTTCAATGTTAACCGAAAAAATATTGACAATGGATGATGAATATAATGGAATATGATTACAACAGATTATTTTTTTAAAATGTTGTTTTTTACAATCTTTTGTGAATTTTTTAAAAGTTGCTTTTTGTTCAACCTTTAGTGAATTTTTGCAATTTTTGAAGTTATTTTGCCATTGTGTAAAAGTTGATTTTACCAACTACAAAAAAATGGCTGCAGCTAGCATTTTTTGTACTATCGAGTTTAATTTATAATTCCAAAAAATTAGAAATAGAACTCTGAAATTCTGTTTTTTCAGTGTATGGCAGATCCTAGATACATAGCTTATGTGGTTTATGCAATTTTTTATTTTTTATTAAGCAATTTTGCTTTGATCCGGCAATAACTCCCTTGCCGGGTTTACAAGGTTATTTAATTATCTTTCACTTTGCATCTTTTATGAAAATAGAGTCTTTTCGTTGTTTCCCTATGGATCAAATTTCCTAATTTTTCGGGTCAGTTTTTTAAGCGGAATCTCTATTTAAAATTGCTAAGAATATTGGCGAGCCGCATTGCTTAAAGAGAATGTCACCAGCGTGCGAGTGTATTGAAATTGGTTTAGTAAGACCCTTAACAGACGATTGAGCCTAACTTATCACAGAGTGATATTAATTCAACTTGATGTATAGGAGAGGTTATCTCCGTATTGTTATATTTGTGTACATATTGGACATAGTGAAAAAAAAATTACTATGAAAATTTAGAGAAAAAGTACGAAACATAGAATACAAACATCAAGACTCAACTGGATTTGTGCCAGAATATGGAGGAACAACGCACTTTAATGTGCGCAAACGCCAGCGACGTCTTACTCGAGGTCGAGGGGCAAGTCCACGAAAACGATCTCTAAAGTGAAGTTTGGGCCATCTGGTGCAGGCCATAGAACAACAAGCCCCGTGGAGCAAGGAAAAGGTGGCCCAAATTTGGCTTGGGCCCCCAAAGATAAACAACCCAACCTTCAACAGCCTCAACAAATTCAACCCATTTTGGAAGAATAACCCATCTCGAACCCATTGCAAACAAATTTAAGCTTCAAAAAATTCGCCTCAATTGTGCAGGAAATTGCATGCCATAAGGGCCCTTAATTTTTTGCGCAAGCCTAAGGCCTTTTATATAAAGTTGAAAATTAATTTTTAGAAAGTGGCTTTCAATTCGACCTAATGACAGGTGTCGAATCCGTCAAAAAAATAAATGTAAAACCTATTCAACGACTAAACACGGAGTATAGCGTAAACAGGGTCGATCCACAGGGACTGGTTGATTTATTTCTCACAATCGCAAGGAATTCACGAAAAGCAACAATTAAAAATGGGGGTTTTGAGTTTTTAAAACTAAAGTATGCAATTAAAATAAAATAACAAGAATTAAAAACTAATTAAAACTATCAAGCAAAATCACGTAGGATTAAATCAATCAGAGGGAAAATTACCTAGCCAGGGATATTTGATTCGAATTGTTATATTGATCATCGACTCAATGATGAATTCAAGTTATTCAGACAGATTGGCTATAGTTGATAGAGACACTCGCCTCAACCTCGTTTTTACTTAATTTATCGGATAACCTAGAGACACTCGACAGTTATCTTCCCTAACAAATTCACAACCCTTAGAGACACTCGACAGGATTTAATGAATTCGCAGCATTAAGAACCATAAAAACACCAACCCTAATTAACCAAGTCGTGACACACGCAAGATTTAAATTAGATTATCAAATCCTTTAGTGAACGAGGAATGTTATCGCTAAGACCCTGCCACTAATTTACCACAATTTATCAATCAACTTTACATACACTTCAAGCATCATGAATGGCAGTATGCAAATTAAAACAACCTAGAGATCGTGCACTATCCAGAAATTGCCTAATCACAATAAACACGAAACACGGAGATAAGATAAATGCATAAATAAACATGAATTAATAAAAACACTTAGGTCTCACAATATCCAAAATCGAATCTTAATCCCTAGCTAGATAATTAAAAGTTTAGCTACTAAAATCCATAAAAACAATAGAGGAATTCTTTAAAATAAATAAACTAAAAACAAAACGAAAAAATTAAACTAAGAACGAAGAACTCGTTATGAAGTCTTGCTCCTCGATGTTGCTCGTCAAGGCTCCGAACTGCTGCTCCCCAAAGTGTTACGTGATCCCCCCTCTGAAAGTTGCTAAAAATCTGTTGTCCCTTCAATATATAAATCACGTTCCAAGTCTCCTAAACCCCAAACAATTCGGACTCTATTGCTTGTCCATCAAGTGATCATCAACAGGGCCATTCCAAACAATTCTCGCAGCCCATAATACTTCCCAACAAATTGGGCCTTCCCAAATAATACACGCAGCCCATAATTACTTCCAATAGATGCTGCCCCACCCCCATTAAATGCAAACCACAAAATAATACCCAACCTTCTGCATGGATTCTTCCAAATCCCTTGGTGACACATGCATGCAACAGCCATATAAATTAAACAATTCCCTCCAATTAATCACTTAATTCCCATGCATGTGTAATGTTTTCAATAGCCATTATCCTCAAATTTGCTTCCATATTCCTCACGCAGCAATCAGCGGCAACCACAAGTCCACCTTTACGAAAATTCTTTCATAAAATAATCCAATTCGCATCGATTTTGCATTCGGGCCCCAATCTACAATATAAACAACAAAGCATCAAATTATTTCAAAATAATATCAATTAAAACACAACTCGTGGTAAAATTCAATTATAAAGATGACGAATTAACGAGTTATCACCTAATCTAATGGCGTAAGCTTGCTTCCGCCGGCCACCAAAGCCCGCCTCTTCCAGCCGCCATTCCACCCTTGAACCCATCCGCCCAGCCATTCCATGCGGCCACACCAACGTCGGCAGTGAGGATAAATTAGAATAGTGAGAAGGAATCTTTTGGGGAGGAGGACGTAAATAATTGTTGGAAGGATGGTATTGCCTCGAATTCGATTGTTGACCAGATAGTTGATCATGCTCTCCCGATGAATAAAGAAAAGAAAATTTTCTCAAGCGGTTGAAGGGATGCTTGTGCCTTGATGTAATGTCCTTGGCAATTTGGCCCGACGGATGATCATTGAGAATGACCATTAGGGCTCAAAGTCGAGGGGTGCCATTGTGTATTTCCTTGGACAACTAAGTGAGGTTGTGACTTGTTGGAGGTTGCATCCACATGGTACGTCCTTAGTGGACCAGGGATATTGACGTAGCTGTATTTTATTATGCCATATCATTTGCCCCCCAACTTCATAATCATGCTGGCGTAGCTAGGGAGTTTATTTGAGTTTTGAGGGACGCTCTGCTTGGTGGGAACTTTGGTGCAAGATCGTAGGCATAATCATTACGTTTTTTTAGAATTTTACCAAATCCTACCAACCTCACTCCTATAAATAAGAGGAGTCACTTTCATTCTCCACTTTCCAAACAAGACATGTATAACGTCAGAGTGGGTGTACGATGAGTGTTATGTGCTTAATTGTGTTTTGCATGATTAATTTTATGTTTACCTTATTTAATTGCTCGGAGTTTTGATTTACGAACCTTATTGTGCTTAATTGCCTACTTGTACTTAATTGTTACTTTTCAAAATATAAAGACTAAATTGATTAATAAAGGTTTGGGTTTAATTGAAACATAATTAAATTTATGGTGAAAATTATAATAACATAAACTCAGGGGCTTGTTTGTGAATCTTTAACACGAGAAGTCGAGAACTCATTTACTTTTCGAGCTCCTAAACCTTATCCCTCATATTTATATGAACCCATTGACTACCACTTTACCCAATTTGGAGACCTTCAACCCGTAGGACTGTATTTATTTCAAATCCTAGAACCAGTTTAATTATATCAAAATAATAGCTGAACAGATATACGCAAAAATATTCCACTTACCGGCCAAATTGGTCATCTCTCTCTCTCTCTCTTACCCTTTTCTCCTTATTTCCTCCTCCTCCTTCTTTTTTCTTTCTTTTCCCCTTTCCTTCCTGACTCCCTCACCTGTTCTACCAGGAGTATACTAGGAGGATTCATGATTTTGTTGTTGAGAGAATCGGAAAATGGAAGAGAAAGGCAAAGAGAACAAGAGTTTTATGGATGAAAGCAAATGAGGGGCAAATATCGGATTAAGTGTAGCATGTAGGGCACGCCATTAATAAAGATGAATAGACTGGGGGTACCTACCATCCCAACCCTTCAAGGTGACCGCTGCAATTTCAAGCGGTCAAACTACAGGAAAGAGCTAGCAGCTTTTTAATTAATGGATCCCATCGGGAAGGAGTAACAATCTATTAAGTTTGATGAGTAAATATGACTTTTATTGGTTATTCAAAGATTTGTTTGTCGAGTTAAAGAAAAATAAAAAGGGATCAGCGTGAAAGAATCGTTTGTCTAAATTGTCGGGTAAAAATTAATCATTGTTGTATTAAATGGAAAAATAAACTAATGTATAGTATATTTGTAAATTCACTAAAATAAATCAAAAACATTAAAGAAAAACTGAGACAAGGAATGAATAACAATCTATTAAGTTTGACGAGTAAATTTGACATTTATGGGTTATTCAAAAGTTTGTCTATCGCGTTAAAGAACAATAAAAAGGACTCAGTGTAAACGAATCGTTTGTCTCGATTGTCAAGTAAAAATTAATCATTGTTGAATTAAATGGAAAAGTAAACTAATGTATTATTCGTAAATTCACTAAAATAAATTGGAAAATTAAAGAAAAACTGAGACAAAGAATGAATAACAGTCTATTAAGTTTGATGAGTAAATATGACTTTTATTGGTTATTCATATGTTTCCTTATCGAATTAAAGAAAAATCGAAAACCCTCATCATAAACGAATCATTTTTCTCGATTGTCGAGTAAATACTAAATATTGTCGAATTAAATTAAAAAATTAAAGAAAAACTGAAACAAGAAAAATATTAATAAAATATTAAAAAACTCAGTTACCTTCCTCTACGTCTTCTCACCGAGGCACTAATTGGTTTCCGAATAAAAAACTTACTTTAGGATTTATTTTCGTACGATTGTTAGAAAGGGAAATGCGTTCAAAAGGTGCGATTTGTGGTTGGTGGAGTAACAGCAGTGTCGTCGGAGGGGCTCGTTGCCAGAATAAAAATCGGCGGCCGTTGGGTATTTCTACTCAACCGATACTGAATAATTTGTGAGAGAAGGTACGTGAGATGATTCATAAGAATCACCGGGAAAGATATACCGACGATGATTTTTTCCGTTTCTCACCGGAATAGAATCACCGGCAATGATTTTTCTGGCAACGAGAGATAACGGTGAAGGGATGACGAAGACAAGGTATGTGTTATTATTTCTTAAAATTATTAAGGGTATTACAGTATTTTGATATAGGTAGAAATATGTGTGTCCTTTCTTAAATTTATTAAGGGTATTATGGTATTTTTATAGCATTTTGGAGTTTTACGAAAAATAAATAGGATAAAAAGGATTTAAAATTATTAATTTTCAAACTGGAGATTTAGAAAAAAAAATTAGACATAATAAAAATCAATTATTAATTCTCCATTTTATAATTGTATTCATGTATGGGTTAAGGCGCCTTGGTATTTTTGTTAGTTTTTATGAATTTGGAACCAAATTGGTCTTAATTTAAAAGTCAAGGACATTCAAAAAAGTTACAGGAGTAATATGAACTGCGGAACTTAAAATGTAATTTTTTTACGGGGAATTCCCGAAAACTCTCCAAATGATAAGTCAAATTCTTTTTAACTCCCCATTTTCAAAAATGATGTATTAAAACTCAAGAATCGCGTATCTAAAACCCCAAATGATGTATTTGAAATATAAGGAAAAAATCAAGTATCTAAATCCCAGAATCGCGTATCTAAATCGCAGAATAGCGTATCTAAATACCAGAATCGCGTATCTAAAACCCCAAATGATGTATTTGAAAATGGGGAGTTAAAAGGAAGTTTTCAAACCCATGGGGAGTTTTCAAACATTCCCCCTTTTTTTTATTAGATAATTTATACTATAAATAAATAACTGAAAATCTAATTAAAAATCTAAAATTATATAATTAAATAATTTGCATTAAAAATGATTACTCGAAAACTTAAATAAAATTCGATATCAGTTCAAATTAGCTTTATATCCGTTTTAAAAAAAGAATATTATCCAAATTTATTTAAAAGAATATTATGGGGATGTTTGCAAACCCTACTGCATAATCAGATGTGAAAGAAGAAGCGAAAGTTGTTAAAATTTGCAGTAGTAAAAGCAGTGAGTATTTGGAAAAAAAAGTGAGAAGCAGAAAAATAATCAATTGAGTGTTTGTAAAGAAAAATTGAGAATCACTTTTCATTTTTATTAAGTTACTAACTTACCCCTAAATTCTTTAAATTATTTTGAGCAATTTAATATGATTCAAATAATATATTAATATAAATAATAATTAAAACTATATAAGATAAGTATGTATGATAAATAAAATGCATGTGAAAATAGATAATGAAAAAATAAATAAAATGAAATGACTTTAAAATAAATAAATTCATAAGAATTAAGAAAAGAGGAAAATAAATTTATAAAAAAAATTAATTAGTAATTACAGATTTTTTAATTAAAATTTTAAGATTATCAGCGTAGAGTTCTATATATATATAAAAAGGTTAATTAAAAAATATTAATATTTTAATGAAGATTTTTGAGATTTTCAAATTCTTTTGTTTGGGATTTTAATGGAGATTCTGAGATTTTTAAATTCTAATCGGAATATGAAAAGAAAAGATATGATTTAAAAGATTAATTATGTAATATTAATATATTAATGAGGATATTATTGTCTAAATAGAATATAGAAAACTGCATAATCTATAAACAGAATCCAAAAGCATGCCTTGGGGTGCTTCTCGATTCTAGCTTATTTTTGCTTAAAATAATTAGAAGTTGGTTTTCCAAACACACCAAAACGACTGAAAATAATCTTTTTTTTTTTTTTTTAGTAAATAAAGAAAAAAGATTATTTTCAGTTGTTTTGGAGTGTTTGGAAAATAATCACTTATCCAATAATCGCTTAATTTTAGAGTTTGCAAACACCCCCTATATGTATTAATCACAATCACATAAGACATGATTCCTTTATCATTTACATCTTAACATCCATTTAAAGATTTAAACCACTGCCATTTTCATAACCCCTCTCCTTTTTCACTCTCTCAATCGCTCTGATCGCCTCACACTGAATCACCTTCGCACCCTGCACACCGCCGGTCTCTCATCACGGCCGCACGACTTGGTTGCCGCCGCCATCATCTATGGTAATGGTGTCGCTTTGTCTGTTTCTTCGTTGGTTTTTGGTAAACCCTGGTTCTGAATCGCTCTCTCCTGAATCGGCAGAAGCTTCACACTCCGGACTCCCATTACGACCCACCAGTTTGTTGTTGTGGCAATCTTGGTAAGTTTAGCCTGATCAACCCAATCTTTTACGGTGAGAAAACCCCCTCTCACTCACTTTCTTCTTTCTTGTTCTTGTAAATGTAAACCCTGGGTTTGGACTATTGCAGATTGGGTTGCTTGGTACTCGCCATCATCTCTTCTACGGTGAGAAAAACCCCAATTTCTTCTATTCTCTATTTCACTATTCATTCGTTTTCTTGTAAATGTAAACCCTGGGTTTGGACTATTGCAGATTGGGTTGCTTGGTACTCGCCATCATCTCCTCTACGGTGAGAAACCCTCCCTCTCTCTCTCTTCATGTTGTTCTAAGCTCTTTTGCGTTTTTCAGATTTTTTTACCAAGGTTTTCGGTGTTCTTGCATTACAAAGCACGTATCTGCTTTATTCAATTAGACTGTTTCATTGGTTCATTTGTTGTAATTTAATTAGCCTGTAGGTGATGGTTTTCCCAAAATTTACGATTTCCATAGAATTATGAAGGAAGATTAATTTAATACAAGTGAAGTTTTTTATGGTTGTTCTATAGATTAACCATTTGGGTCACTTGTTACTTGATAGATTAGTATGCTTGATGGTTAAGTATATAGCTTCAAATTTCTGGTCTTAATTCTTTATTATATCACAAATGTTTTTCTCTCATAATTTCAACTGCCGTTTGCTGTTACTAAAACTGATTTGTTCTTACCAAAACTTCAATTCTTATTACAACATAATTTCACTTTTTCCATGCACATGCCTTTTGTGAATTTGCGACTATATATTTGATGAGAAGGGATTTCTTATTTGCTTCTATGCCTTTCTTAGGTCCTGTAAGTGGAAAAGAATATGATGCTCATCAGATTATGTCTGCACATTGTGAATTGTCTCTATTCCTCTTCTCTTCGTACGTTTTCTTGAAAATGTAAACCCTACTTTGCATTATGCAAGTTGGGTTACTTGTTGCTTGCCACAATCTCTTCTACGGTGAGAATCTATTTCTTTTTATGTTGTAAACCCTTTTGCATTTTCCCTTATTTTCCAAATTTTTGTTTCTGATTTTTTACAAAGTTTTTTGATGTCCTTACATTACAAAGGATGTATATTATCTGCTTTATTCAATTAGACTATCTCATTGTTCTTTTGTTGTATTTAATTAGCCTGTAGGTGATGGTTTTCCCAAAATTTACGATTTCCATAGTGAATTATGAACTAAGATGAATGTAATACAAGTGAATTTTTTTTTATGGTTGTTCCATAAACTAACTATCTGGGTAAAAATGCTTCTCTAGAATCTCTAACGTTTCAAGTTCTCAAAATATAAGAAATTGGGGTTCATAATTAAATTTGGTTAGTATGCTTGATGGTTAAGTATATAGCTTTAGATTGCTGGTTTCAAT
The DNA here is from genome assembly GCA_037501455.1 of Lantana camara. NCBI lineage: Eukaryota > Viridiplantae > Streptophyta > Magnoliopsida > Lamiales > Verbenaceae > Lantana > Lantana camara. The sequence goes on along the minus strand of CM074857.1, from coordinate 89,634,489 downwards.
TTTTTATTTTATTTTGTCGAAAATGAGGTGAATATATGAGTTGGAAATTAGAGGGAGGGATTAGAAAGTAGTTTTAGAAAGGGGAAGTATTTAAGAAAATCGTTTTAGAAAATGAGAAGGTTGAATAAATTGGTCTGATAGTTTAGATAGGTAATTAGCTTCTGGAGGAGAAATGATGATGAGTTTTGAAGTTATCTAGAAAGGAAATTATTTTAGAAAGCTTATTAGAGTTGGGAGGAGAATAGGAAATGCTTTGTTTTATTGCATTACAAGAAGTGGTGCATACATGTATTTATAGAGTGGTTTAACTGACTCTAGTTATGTCGGTTAACAGCTTGCTTGAATTTCTATTATTTTTCTAACTAGCATGTAATGTATCTAGATTATTCTATCTTTGTCAATAATTTTTTAACATATTCTAGAATCTACAATTACATAAAAATATTAGATAAATATTTAAAAAAATGCATTATAACTTTAACACTCCTCCTTAATGTATTTTTCTTAAACTCCAATTTTAGTGCGCAAGTGCTCGAACTTCTCTCTTGAAAGTGATTTTTTAAAGATATTTGCCAATTGCTCTTCGGTCTTGCAATGTATCAGTTGAATGTCTCCATTAGCTTCTTTTTCTCGTAGAAAATGATATCGTATGCCAATATGCTTTGTCCTGCTATACTGGACTGGATTCTTGGCGATTGCAATTGTCGATTTGCTGTCACAGTATATGGTAGTAGCTCCTTCTTGTTGCACCATCATATCTTCTAAAATTCTTCTCAGCCAAATTGCTTGGCATGCTGCACCTGCTGCTGTAATATATTCGGCTTCAGCTGAAGATTGCGCAATTGTAGATTGCTTCTTTGATGCCCAAGAGAATATTCCGGATCCAAGTGTGAATGCATATCCTGATGTGTTTTTCTTATCATCTACGGATCCGGCCCAATCACTGTCGGTATATCCGATTAGTTTTGAATCTTCGGTGATCGTGTACCATAACCCAAAGTCGATTGTTCCTCGTAAGTATCTTAATATTCTCCTGGCATCTCCAAAGTAAATTTGATTTGGGCTTTGCACGAATCTTGATAGAAGACTTGTCGCGTACATTATGTTCGGTCGTGTAGCCGTCAAGTATAATAGACTTCCAAAGAGGCTTCTATATCGTGCCCCATCAACTTGATTTGAGCCATCTTCTTTCTTGTACTTTTCATTTGCAGCTAAAGGTGTAGCAACTGTCGTGCAATTTTGCATGTTGAACTTCTTTAAAATATTTTTAGTTTATTTTCTTTGTGAGATGAATATTCCATCTTTTTCTTGATGTACTTCAATTCCCAAAAAAATGATGCATTAAACCAAGATCACTCATTTCAAATGTCTTCATCATATCTTTCTTAAATTCTTGAGTTTGAGCTTCATCGTTGCCGGTGAATATTAGGTCATCAACATAAAGAGAGACTAGAAGAATATTGTGGGCTCGCTTGGACTCTTTTGAAATCCATGGCCGACAAAGTAGTTGTCGATGCGGCTGTACCAAGCTCTTGGTGCTTGTTTGAGTCCATAGAGTGTCTTCTTTAGTTTTAGAAATTTATCTTGGTTTTCTTCGACAACAAAACCTTGAGGTTGTTCCACATATATTTCTTCTTCAAGATAGCCATTTAGAAAGGCTAACTTGACATTCAATTGATGTATTTTCCACTTCTTTTGAGCAGCTAGTGCAATGAGAGCTCTTACCGTATCAAGTCGAGCAACTGGAGCAAAGGTCTCATTGTAGTCGATCCCAGGCATTTGTGAGTAACCTTTAGCCACGAGTCGGGCTTTATGCTTTTGGATAGATCCATCTGGATTAAGCTTTGTTTTGTAGACCCATTTGACTCTAATAACGTACTTATTAGAGGGATGGTCGAATAGCTCCCAAGTTTCATTTTTCTCGATCATGTAGATCTCCTCCTCCATTGCTTTGATCCAGACATCATGTTTTGATGCCTCTTTAAAGTTTTCTGGCTCCAAAGTTGTGAAGTTGCACCTCTCGTACACTTCACTCAACAGTCTGGTTTTTCTCGGAGGTGATTCTTCATCATCGTCAGGATCAGGACCCGGAGCTGGTGGTGGAGAATTTGGTGAAGATTCCTCTGCTTCTTCTATCTGCAGTCTGGGCCTCCTTACTTCTGAAGTTGTGTTCTTTTGAATTTCATCCTTTTCCCAATTCCAGGAAGCATCTTCATCAAACTCTACATCTCGTGCAATGATGAGTTTTTTGGTTTTTAAATTGAAGATACGATAACCTTTGGATTGAGAGTTATACCCCGAGAAAGATTCCTTTTTTAGTCTTCTCCTCGACTTTGTGTCTTTTCTCCTTAGGAATGTGAACATAGAAGATGCAACCAAATACTCGTAGGTGTCGTGCTGATGGTTTTCTGCCATTCCAAGCTTCAATTGGAATTTTGCCTCGAACAACTTTTGTTGGACACCTGTTAAATAGATAAACTGCAGTGTAGACTGCTTCTGCCCAAAATGTTTTGGGCATACTTTTTTCCTCCAGGATTTTTCTGGCCATTTCCATGACCGTTCTATTTTTTCTTTCAAATACTCCATTTTATTCAGGAGTATATCCAACAGTGAGTTGGTGATCAACTCCTTCTTCTTCACAAAATTTATCAAATTGTTTGGAGTTATATTCTTTGCCCCTATTACTTCTTAATATTTTTATTTTTTTGCCACTTTGTTTTTCAACAAAGTTTTTAAATTTCTTGAAAATGTTGAATACCTTGGATTTTTCGTGCATAAAATGGACCCATGTCATTCTAGAATAATCATCAATAAAGAGGATAAAATATTTGTGTCCTCCATCAGATGTTGTTCTCAAGGTTCCACACACATCAGTGTGCACCAGCTCTAATATTGAGTTTGCTCTCCAAGATTTTCCAGAGGGAAAAGATTTTCGATGTTGTTTTCCTTTTAAACAGGATTCACAAATGTCTTCTTTCACTTGTATCTCCGGTAAATTTTTCATCATATTTTATTGATAAGATATTTTATTCCTTGAATGTTAAAATGTCCAAGTCTCCGATGCCAAAGCCATGATTTATCTTCTTTAGCAGTCATGGCTTTATCTAATGGATATTTCCAAATAATAGGAAAACTTCTTTGATTTTGCATTTTTATTTTGGCAATGATATTTCTTTTATTTTTGCAGTCTTCAATTATGCAGGTACTTCCTTCGAAGTGAAGGGAATACCCCTTTTCCATCATTTGTCCAAAACTTAGTAAATTTGTTTCCAAACTTGGGACAAATAAAACATGTTTTATGAATTTGGTGCCTTGATTAGTATTGACTGCCCTTTACCTTCTGAATATAGTAAGGTGCCATTGCCAAGTTTAATTTGTGATTTTCTAGTTTTATCTATTTCTGTAGATATATTTTTGTTGCAGGTCATATGATTACTGCAACCACTGTCAATGAACCAAACTTGTTTTTTTGATTCGGAGACTGACTTAGTCATATAAAATAGATTATTTGTATCTTCTTCTAAATAATCGGTTTGATGACTTTCTTTATTACGACAAATTTTTTCATCATGCCCGAATCTATTGCACTTTTTGCATTTAGATTTTCCCTTGAAATAACAATCATTTTCGGCATGATTAGTTCTCTTACAATATCGGCATGGCGAGTAATTTCTATTTTTCTGAAGGTCTCCTCCATTTTTATTTTTTCTAGAATTTTCTCCGATTTCTTTAAATTTCTTTTCAAAATTTTTAGATTTCTGAGACAGAAACTTTAGTTTAGACTGAATGACACTTTCTAATGAATTTTCATCTCGCCTACTTAATCTTTTTCATACGCTTCAAGAGAGCCTACTAATTCCGTCAATGACAAAGTTGTAAGATCTTTTGTCTCTTCAATAGTGGTGACTATTGGGTCATATTTTTTAGTGATACTGATTAGGATTTTTTCAACCGCCTTTTTATTTGAATATCTTCTCCATAGGCTCTCAATTGGTTTACCATTTAAGTTATTCTAGCATAGTATTTTTCAGTTGTCTCAGAATCCTTCATTTTTATATTTTCAAAATCTCTTCTTAGAGTTTGAAGTTTAATCGAGCGTAACTTCGGATTTCCCTCAAACTCCTCCTTCAAGGTATCCCAAGCTTGTTTGGAGCTCTTGGCACCTCGAATCCTTGGGAATATTTGATCCGCCAATGCCATTTGAAGGTCGTACAAGGCCGTGTAGTCTTTTTTCTTTTGCTCTTTCCATAATTTTTGGTTGGCCGCGGACGAATCTTCTTCAGAAAGGGTGATTCCTTCTCCAACAATATCCCATAGATTTTGGGACAAAAAAAATGTCCTCATTTTGACGGTCCAATAATCGTAATTTTCTCCATTGAAAATTGGTAATGGAACATTGTTGCCTGAAAAAGTTGTAGCCACAGCATACTAATGGTAGCGGAAGTGATTTTAACGCGCCCAGTTATTGAACGAACTAGGCTCTAGTACCAAATGTTGGAAATGAGGTAAATATATGAGTTGGAAATTAGAGGGAGGGATTTAGAAAGTAGTTTTAGAAAGGGAAAGTATTTAAGAAAATCATTTTAGAAAATGAGAAGGTTGAATAAATTGGTCTGATAATTTAGATAGGTAATTAGCTTCTGGAGGAGGAATGATGATGAGCGTTGAAGTTATCTAGAAAGGAAATTATTTTAGAAATCTTATTAGAGTTGGGAGGAGAATAGGAAATGCTCTGTTTTATTGCATTACAAGAAGATGTGCAAACATGTATGTATAGAGTGGTTTAACTGACTCTAGTTATGTCGGTTAACAACTTGCTTGAATTTTTATTATTTTTCTAATTAGCATGTGATGTATCTAGATTATTCTATCTTTGTCAATAATTTTCTAACATATTCTAGAATCTACAATTACATAAAAATCTTAGATAAATGTCTAGAAAAATGCATTATAATTTTAACATATTTTCTACTTTATTCACCTTCATGCATCAAGTGTATTCATAAATTATTGAGATTGGAACGGACGATCTCTTGACTTATATCACTAATGTTTTCTCTCATAATTTAAAATGTGGTTTGTTGTTACTAAAACTAATTCGTTGTTATCAAAACTGTAAATCTTATTACAACTATTCAGTTACATCTAATCTGGCATATAGGCTACATAATTTCACTTTTTCCGTGCACATGCCTTTTGTGAATTTGTGACTATATATTTGATGAGAAGGGATTTCTTATTTGCTTCTATGCCTTTCTTAGGCCCTGTGGATAATTTTAAGTGGAAAAGAATATGATGCTCATCAGATTATGTCTGCACATTGTGAATTGTCTCTATTCCTCTTTTCTTCGTTTGTTTTCTTGAAAATGTGAACCCTGGTTTGGATTATGCAGGTCGGTTTACTTGTTTGCCACAATCTCTTCTACGGTGATAATCTTTTTCTTTTTGTTGGAAATATGTGGTACCTGGTTACCATATGACATAGACAACCGAAATTACATTATACATATGATGTGCAACATAGATATATGATTCAAAACATAAGTACCAGAGGTATGCTGAAACATATATATTAAGGTGTAAATACCAGCAACATACATGACTAAGATATCAATGGAAGTACCAGTATACAGATCTGACATGTTAGACATAACATATGTTCCAGTAGAGTGCAGAACCATATCAAGATAAATTCCAGAAATGTACCAGAACAGTTGAATGAGGAAACTTATCATTTTGTTACGACTGAATCGACGGCAAAAGTCGGCTTGCCTTAAAGAAGTATTCGCCCCACTACCGGTGCGTTGGGTTGCGGCGAAGCTCCTTCCAGGATAAGACAGTCCAGAGATTTCTGAATTATAGATACGCACGATCTCAGGAGAATCTCACTTCGACTACTAACCAGGGCTCTTATGAGAGATAGTGGTGAAAAGATGTTTCCTCACAATATTCACAAATTCCAGTGTATGTAATTTTGGGATAAAAGAGTGTTTATCAGCACCAATCCAAAAGACTATCTAGACTCTCTATTTCTCTCCTAAATCACCACTTGTTTCCTCAATATCTCTCATTTCTGTGGTCTGAAACTTTGTATTTATAGGGGCGAAGCCATGACACCAATAGCCACTAATTGCCTTGCTTATGACAGACCATAAACCTTACAATTACGACAACCATAATGCTGAAATAAGGTTACAAAACGTCTGGAACGTTTTTGACCTGATACCAGTCCATTAATGTCATACAATTTACACTTTGTAACTGTTTGGAACAAGCCTCATTTCAAATTCAGATGAATATCCAGCAATAAGTTGCTTCCAATTTATTCAACATATTATGAAATTTATTCTATGGATTCCTACCAAGGAATTTGGTATCCCTCCAAGAATAATTTCATAATATAATGTCAAATTCCAACACTTTTTATGTTGTAAACCCTTTTACATTTTCCTTCGTTTTTCTGAATTTTTGTTTCTGATTTTTTACGAAGGTTTTCGATGTTCATACATTACAAATCATGTATATTATCTGCTTTATTCAATTAGATTGTTTCATTGGTTTTGTGTTTAATTAGCCTGTAGGTGATGGTTTTCCCAAAATTTAGGATATCCCTCGTGAATTATGAAGTAAGATGAATTTTGATACAAGTGAATTTTTTTTTTTTAAGGTTGTTCCACAGATTTCCATATATAGACTATGGTTAAGTGTATACAGTATAACCTCGATAAATTAATACTCGATAAATTAATAACCACGTTAAAATAATAATTTTCTTCTGTCCTGAGTCGGGATCAACGTGGTAAATTAATAATTCGCTAAATTTATAAGATAATACAAAAAAAAAATTCATATAGGTCCCATTTGATATATAAATTAATAATTCATTTGTATCAAAATATTTCATACATAATACATAAGTAAACTAAACAAGTTTCTGAAAATATGAATATAATGTTGTTTGTTTCTTCTTAAAATCAATATCACCTTAAATCTCATCTCTAACCCTTCTTATTGCATTAAGAATATCAGGTGATTTATACTCACATAGTTCTCTACGCATACCATCAGTCATGGTTGATTTTTTAACACCTTTGAGATGAGAAGCCATTTTTTTTGTTTTTTGATTTGAAGACTTGCATAATACATCTATTTATATAGTAACTTAGTTAATGTAGGTACGTGTAACTACATTAATAATTGAGTGGATTTATACATTTTAATGAATGTAGGTACATGTAACTATATTAATAACTAAGTAGATTTATATATTTTATTAAGATATACATAGAATATTGAAAATGTATCAGCAAAAATACATGAATTTGGTTAAGTATGCATAATTAATAGTCAATGTACAAATTAGTTTTCACGTACACCTAGGTACATTCATAATATGGACCCAAAAAGTCTATAATTTATAAATTAATAATTATTAATTTATACGATTAATTAATACCTCGTTAAATTAATAAAATTTGACGATCCCAACAGTATTAATTTATCGAGGTTATACTGTAGCTTCAGATTTCTGGTTTTATTCTTTATGTTATTTTTTTATCTTATTCACCTTCTCACTTTCATAAATTATTGAGAATAGAACGGACAATCTTTTGATTTATGTCACAAATGTTTTTCTCTCATAATTTCAAATGCGGTTTGTTATTACTAAAACTGGTTTGCTGTTACCATAACTGTAATTCTTATTACAACTATTCAATATTTCAATTACATCTAATGGCTACATAATTTCACTTTTTCCATGCACATGCCTTTTGTGAATTTGTGGTTTCGTATTTGCTTCTATGCCTTTTTTTTGGTCCTTTGGATAATTTTAAGTGGAGAAGACCTCTTTGTCTGCTTTGTTTGGTAGAGTTGGGGAGTTCGATTTTTGTTTGGTTCTTGTTTATTGCTGCTTTACTGATGATACATTAGGAATTTGCAAGTGTTTTTATTCTTCTAATTTCTCTTTATAGTTTGGTATCGGCAATCAATATGGAGGGGGAGCGGGAGCCGGAGGACAACAGACCCTTTGAAATTGTAGGTATTTTGGCTCTTCTAATGGCTTTTAATGAGTTGGTAATCAATGCACAAAAGGAACACGGGGAGGTGCAAGAGGAACACGAGGTGGAGGTTCATGAAGTGGCTGCCCATTTCGCATGTCCTCTATGCCTTGTCAAATTCGGGGACGCCATCATCATAACACCATAGTCCACTCAAGACAAACGGAGTTTGAGTGTAATCTTTGTTTCCAAGTCTTCAGAAATTGGCAAAACCTAGTTATGCACCACTGCGATGCATTTTGAGGCCTCAGAAACATGCGCTGGTGTTTACTTCTGAGTGTTGATTCCTTAGTCAAGTGATTCCTTTTTCCTCTTTTCGTTTTTCACCAATTATAATGGTGAATTTGTATCAGTAAAGGCGTCAATTTACTACTCTTTATGAATTTGTGAACTTGTCATTACTAGTCTTTGTGAATTCGTGAACCTGTCATTGGATGATCGAACTTATTTTTTGAGTTTCAAGAAATTTATGAGCTTTAGATCAATTGGAATAGCTCAATCATCAGAATAATAGTTTTCTAGTTTTTAAACTCATAAATCACTGTGGTACCAACTAGATTGTTAGTTTGAAAATTTGATTGTTGATAGATATAACTGATTATAAATTGATAGCAGTTGTTAAAATAGCATAGTGTTGATGGATGGTAACTTACCAATCAACTCATTTTAGACTAAGATGATGGTTATGTCCTCGGCAGTTGGTGACCCTACCTGGCTATTCCAATCAAGATTAAGCCAATTTAGCTATTCCAAAAACGTGAAAGCAAGAAGGAATTTTTCAAGAGATACTAATCCAAAATACATAACTATGATTTTGAAAAACTATATTATATTGATGTGGGAAGAATGCCAATCATCCTTAGGCCAATTGACTTGATTACGGGCAAATCTTCAATAACATACCAATTACAAGATTTCTAATGAAAGTAGATGGTTCATGGTTTGCCCTTTTCTTGGGTAGAAATATGAATGATGGTTCATGGTATGCGATTATCGTAATTCCTTTAGATTTTTGTCTTTTTTTTTTTTTTTTTTTTTTTTTTTTGGTCGGGTGATTTTAGTCTTTTTGTGTGGGCACTAATGCGAGTTGGAGGTTGTCCATATTTTGATTTTCGGATTTTTTGGGTTTTTGGGGAATACTAAAAAATTTCCGCCAAAGATCGAAATCTGTTCCCCAAAATTTCAATGGCAGTGTCTTGTAAATACATTTAAATTTGGACAGGAAAGTAATTTCATGCCTCATGTTAAGTTGGGCCAAATTTAAACACATCAAATTTGCGTGTTTAATGGACACGTTGGTTCACGCCACAGACACGGGTCTCTCCCTTTGACATTGGCTTGGACCCAACTCCACTAAACAAAAGAAAATGCATGTCAAGCCCATCAAACATGGCCAATTCATACATGTAAAGTTGTAAACGAGGCCGTATATGTCTATGCGAATATACTGCGACACAAATATTGGATTTAAAACCGAGTATTTTCAGATTTAATTCATAATCTGTTTGACAAATAAACATATTTATCTTTATTTAACTATATAAAAGGTAGGGTTTTTAATTTTTATTCCTCGCACATACTAAGCGTTTTTTTAATAAAATTATAGTCGAGTCGCATCTGATCAATCAAGAGGTAAAGTTAACCTGAGTATTACACTCTAGCATCTAATTAAAAAGAGATGATGATTTTTTACCATTCGAACAATGGCCCATTTTTCAATTCACCATCCAAACTATTTTGATCCCAATACCATCATCCTAACTATTAGTAAGGCACCTTGACACCTTACTGAAATCATATCCTATTCACAACTTTGAGAACAGTCAAAAATGCTTTTGGAACATTGATCCGTTTAAGCACATTGGGAGCTCTAATTATTACGTTTATAGCGTTTGTAATAGAATCCCACCTCTCATAGTTGGTTTGAATTCGGTTTTAAATAGCAAGTACCCCTTATCAGTTTAAATTGAGAATAAGTCATTGTTCCATACTAGTTTGAATCTTGCATCATATCTGGTGGTTGACTCGATTTTCATGACTTGGACCCTAATTACTAGCCCTGATTGTAGTAGTTGGGAGTGGTTTTGGTATATCCTCGACTGGGACTAAATTTCACTATTTCAACATTCGGAGGTTGTTCATGCCTCAATATCTTAGCGGGTATTTTTGTATGTTTTCTTTAATTGACGCTTTGATTGGAAATTTGTACTTTTTTTTCTTTGCAATAAATAAGGGGGTTCTCCTTAAACTCCGCACGGTCCTCCCGATCGATTTTTTTTTTAAAAAAAAAAGTTAGTTATCTATCTCTTGAAAAATATTTAATATAATAAAATAATATTTGATATTTTTTATTTGGGAACATGACATATTTGATATTATCTATATATATATATCTTATAAAAGCACGAAAGTTTCTTACAAAATGTTGATCGTCTAAAATAACCTCATAATAGTCATGCCAATAATTATTAGTTAGGGGTAATTATATAAATACATGTTATAAAATATTAATTTAAATATATTAAAAGAGTACTTATTAACTCGAAATAGGACTCTTCGTAGAAGAGAATTATTCTAATATTAAATAGGCTATAAAATTGATAAAATAATATAATTAAATAAATATTATTTACATAATATTTTAAAATATTCTAATCAAAAATTTTATGGGTTTTTAATTTTGTGGTTTTATTTTGTAGATACATATATCATGAATATCTTTGTAACAGAATGATTAATATGCATAACACCATGTTAATGGGAGACGTGAATTAATATTCATTATTGTATTTACAGTGGTATAGTGAAGATACAACTTATAACGTTTTCATAGTGAAACACATTACCTTTCTCTACATGCACGTACAAATGATCGTGTTTAAGAAATATTAATCATTGGTTTCAAAAAATAATAATAATAATATTAATATTAATCATTAATAGATTATGAATATAATCAAACGTAATGTTGTCACATTAGTTGATGTTAAATGTGTGAGTGAGAGTTGATCGAAAGGATCTAGAGCCAATACAACTAGATAGGACCGTATCATGCCGGTAGTAGAGAGAGAGATATACAGTGACCATGGAAGAAGTCATGGTATAAACTTAGGAGGTTTGGGGATGAGGCTTATACTTAACCTAAAAAATAATTAGTACATATTACCAATAACAATTTTGTATTATAATTAATCAATTAATAAAAATAAATAATTAAATTTCACATGAGATCTCATTAGTATATTTAAAATTTAAAATTTTGATATTTTTAAATAATTTTATTTTAATATTTTAATAATTAAAAATTTTAGATAAATGTATATTTAATGTGCAACGCACGTTATTTTTACTAATTATTATATTATAAAATTAAAAATAGAGTTTTTGGTTTCCTACAACTTATTGTTCGCCCAAAATATCCTAATAATTATACATTTAATGATGTTTAACTAAAAGGTGAATTGATAAATACATATATATATATTATTATATTTAAATTTTTAAAATGAACTGATGGTTGCCGAATCCATCAATTAAATCCTTTACTTACCGTGCAAAATATAAGATTGTAATATAGCAGTAAAGGGTCGAACCCAAGGGACTAGATAGATTTATATTCAATGTATCCAAGAGAATATTCAAAAGAGACTAGGAAGGGGGGGGTTGTTTGTAATTAAAACAAACTACTCTGCAACTTAAAATCAGATTCTTCAAATAACTAAAACAAAGAATAAAAAGAGTTGTGAAGGTTGATTATGAAAGAGATATCTCAGCTAGGTTGTTACTTCATTCCATGCCTGCATTTAATCCTTGGTGCACAAATCAAATCTGATCGAATGGTAGATTAACTTACAATAGACAAGAAGCTCATCTATATCATCCTTTCTTATTTTTAACTTAATCAAGAGAAGCTCATCAACTAAATCCTTACCACACAGCAGTCCCGCGAACAAGTATCTAGGATTTAACTATGTGATAGCATTGAACACCAAAAGGACATTAATCATGATTCAAAATCTCAAGAAGCTTGGATTTATAAAATCATATTACACATGCCTCACCATATTGTTGAGTAAACATGGTGGCAAACTCTCAATGGTGTGTGGTTCTTATATACCTTTACAAGACTATTACGTATCAAGTATTGGTATAACCTTATCAAGTTATTATCTAGGCATCAATTGATCAGAAAGATGATTCGAAAACAACTTATACAAACACGTTCAAGGCATGCATAAATACCGTAGATCAGATTCGCGTTCATTCACTTAGACCTCATAAATATTGGCACGGAATAAAGCTACAACCTAACTAAGACAGGTATCTTCAGCCACGGATCATGATGCAAAGCATACAACAAACATTTGTATCATAAACTGAACTTTAAAGCTTAAATAAAACTGAATTTAAAATACGTTAACTTATAAACTGAAAGTGATCACAGTTTTGAGGATAGAGCTCCTCGGTGCTTCCTGCTGCTAGCTACTACTGCTGTCTTCTGGTTTTTTCCTGCTCTCCAAAAGTTACTGTCTTTTTTTTCTTTCTTAGCTTCCTAAAATAAATAATACCTTCTTAAGCCTATCTATTACAAAGATCAAGGGAAAAAAAGTAGCTTTCCCAAATCCCAATTAGCATGATTAGGATCCTTGAAACTCCAAAAATGAAGGATCAACTCTTGCATGTTGGCCAAGTTAGCGAGCTGTTGCATGTGCGCCACCTGTCCGAACAAGAGGATTCAGCTGCACTTGTTGACCGTGGTCCGCTGTACGCGCATTGGCCTTAGGGATGATCATGCTTTGGGGTCATGGCTCAGGCATTTTCAACACTTAGCATCTTTTTCTTCATGATTCTGCCAAATCCCCCATTTACCAATATGTTTCTGCAAAAGCCAAATGAAAGCAAATTAAGTAGAAATCTGATCCCATTCAGGGGGAAAAGAAAGAGTTTTTCATGTGATTTATGCATGCTATCAAATCCCCCCATACTTAGACTTTTGCTTGTCCCTAAGCAACAACATCTATTCCTAAACAACTGCAAGATGATCCTCACCAAACCATATCAGCCCCACAGTTTATCAATGAGAAAATGTGAACACTAAAATGAATTTAATAACAAGTCTCCACAGCCTTCAAGATGGAAAAGAACAAATTCTAAGTATTTAACTTGCTAGAGAATGTCAAGGAATTTAGAATTCATTTAAGCATGCACATTTACCATGTAGTAATTACGACATATGATCAAAGGGTGCTCGTTCTGGACTGCCTAAATTCCAACAAAACAAAAGAAAAAGTGAGGGTACCAGCATAACACTTATACCAAAAATTCAAAACGTTGTCTATTTCGGGTGTCATAATACCGCTTTGGAAATATATGACTATCCCTAGACTGCACTAAGTGCATCACTCATGGTCACCCATTTTTTTGATTTATGATTTGTATTTAGCCATTAGGTAACCAGCGGAGTGAAACGAGCAGATTGCATCAAGCAAATGGCTGAAACAGCCTTATTCAGAGAGCAATGGCTTTAAAAGCCTTATTCAGAAACTAAATGGCATTACAGCCTTATTCATAACATAGTCCCTCAATTAACATTAGCATTCAGCATCAATAACATTCCTATAGACAGTCCAAAATTACACACTTTTTCACACATGAAGGTCCAATTTAAGCATGCAATTTTAATTTTACCCATTAGTCCAAATTCAAAAACATTCTCTATCAGAGCCAAAGAACTTATAAATTTGATCAATTCCAAGAATCAGACATGGAAATTCATGCTATTTCAACCTATTTTTCATGTTCAAAAGTTCTCAATTCAAAACATGTTGCACATGAGGTTATCAGCAGGAACACTAACTATCCAGTAGCCACAAAATTCAGTCAAAAATCTTAAAGGAACCATTCAAAAACAGGCTATAAACCTCAAAAATAATTAAGGCAACAGTTATCAAAAGTAGTCATCAAAAGTAGCAGACTTATCAAAAGTAGTCATGTAAAAAAAAAAAATTGTTTCAACCATCTATTCCCCACCCCCCATACTTATTTCACATTGTCCTCAATGTTGATAAACAGAATTGAAACAGGAGGACTTCCCTGAATGTAAATTAGTGGGTGCCAATGTTGAGGCCCTTTTTGATAGCCTCAATGTCAGTTTCCACTCCTGCTATGTGGGTTGCCATGATGTCCATGGAATTCTCCATTGCTGGAAGTTTTTCCACTGCCTTTTCATATTTTTCCATTTTGGTCAGGATTGTTGTGAGGAGAGTCTCGATCCTGTCCAACTGTGCAGAGTCAGTGGTGCTAGTGGTGGCCTCAGATTGGGCTTCTTTACCTTTGCTTCTTGTAACAGGAACTGTACCTGCACCAGGGAAACACAATACTCCATCCTTTCTTTGGAGTATTCTCATGTTAAGCAGTACATATTCATCTAATGGAGAAACTTCAGAATGTAAAGTGAGGTCATGATCATTCAGGTCAAGAAGTTCTTCATGGATAGCAATGTGAGTAATCAGATGTCCTAGTTTAAGTGGCCTTTTCCATTTGATGCAGTCATTTATGTGTACAGCAGCCCAAAAACCTATATTTACTTTCTTATTATTCCACATAGCCCACAGAAAATATAACTCAGATTTGGTTATAGTGCTGGAACCTTCAGTTCTTTGGGAGAAAAACATTGATAACAGCCTATGAGCATAAATTACAGCAGGATCATTTAAGTAAATGCTCTTATTATATTTGCCATCTGCATCATCAAACTTATTATACTTGCCATCGGTTAACTGCTTAAAGGCTTCATCGGGATCAAATTCTTGGGGAAAATCTCCTAAGCATGTTATATCAGTTTCTCCCTCAACTGGAAAGTAATCAAATTGTAAAACTTCACAAAGCTGGTTAATTGAATAACTGATTCTTTTGCCTAGCAGTCTAAATGTGATAACACCATCTTCGTCCCAATTACAGGCTTGCTTTTTCAGGAATTTAAAAGTTGAGTAAAATTCCATTGTGAGTTCATAATAGATATCTGTGTTTATTTCCATAAATTCTTTCCATCCTATGTTATTAAGCAAGGCATAGACAGGTTCAATCAATTCAAATTTCTCAAGTGTAGGCACATCAATTTTCTTAGCAATAGCAATTGAGAGTTCTTTAACCTGATTGTACCTTGTTTTTTCTGTTTTGGTCGTGAATTTAAGGCGTCCTCCAAGATTTTGAAACCTTGAAGGAGCAGGGGTCCTTGATTTTGGCAGTCTGCTTCTTTTCTGTTTCTTGGGGAGATGTGTCTTTGGTGTAGGCTGGAATGGCACTTCCATTTGTTCTCTCTCAACCGGCTTTTCCTTTTCTGCTACATCCTCTTCCCGCATTTCTTCTTCTGGAGCTTGCTCTGTCTCTGCATGAGCATCTGCTTCCCCTGCTTTTTCATTATTTTTTTCCTGTGTAGTTTGGAGTCCTTCTTCAGTTTCTTCAATGGCCTCTTCTTCGACTGGTTCATCCATTTGTTTGAGAATCTCGGCTGCCCTTTCTTCTTCAGAGTCAGTCGGGGAGGGCTTCTTTTTCTTCTCAGTTTTCTTTTTCTTCTTAGATTTCCTTTTTGGACTTTTCTCCTTCGATTTTTGTTGTGATTGTTCGGATTCTTGGGGATCAGACGGCTCTCCTTCATCTTTTTCGTCCCTCAGTTGGAATTTCCTTTTCTTGGGTTCATAGGATTCCCTGACTTGTTTCAATATTGAACCCAAAGTTGGGTCTGTAGTTTGCCGGCAGTCTTCCACCACAATTATAGGGGGTTCAGGGGTTGTAGGATTTGTGTTAATAGGAGGAGGAGGGTTAGGGTTTGTTTCTTCTTGAGGAATTGAGGTTTCTGGCGTGGGTTCATAGGGTGGTGAGGGCGTATTTCTTGATGGCACCACCCCCTCTGCATGTACGGATTCTGCTGGTTTAGGGTCAATTTTTAGAACCCGCCTCTTCTGCATGACTCTTCTTTTGTAAGGTTTAAGTGGAGGGCTGGTTTTCTCAGATCTGGTCTTCATGTTTCGGCGAGGATTGCAGCAGAGTCGCCAATTGAAGGTGGTGAGACGGTTGGGTTTTCTCGGCAGAAAGAAAAGGGAGAGGTTTTTGGTTTGAATTTTCTGAGGGGTTGAAGATGAAACGTTTCCTTAAAAGTGTATTCTCTTTTCAAAAATCGTTTTTCCAATTAACCGGACTTTTAAGGAATAAAGCGTTTAACACTTTCTTCTTATTTTAAATCTGTTCTATTTCGCCAAGTGTGGGGAAAGGCTTATGGGATGAGCTTAAGGGATGAGCATTACTAAAGACTTACTTGCCTGACTTGTGCTTATCTGCTACTACCGGAAATGAGCGGGTAAATGGTTCCTTAACAAAAATCACAGTTAAGAACTGGAATATCAAAATAAACTAACCAAAAGTTAATGGGTTGCCTCCCATCAAGCGCCCTTGTTTAATGTCCTAGGCTAGACAATCACCCTGTCTTTATGAAGAGAAAGGAATGGAGTTGTCCAAATGGACTTCCTCCACGGTATGATCTTTGAATCCTTCATAAAATGGTTTCAAGCGATGCCCATTGACCTTGAATGCTTTTCCTGTTTCTACACTCTTAATTGCTACTGCACCATGGGAAAAAACATTAGTAACAACAAAAGGTCCTATCCATCTTGATCTTAATTTTCCAGGAAAAAGTTTCAACCTAGAGTGAAACAATAACACTTTTTGCCCAATTTGAAAAGTTTTTCTGGAAATCATTTTATCATGAAAATGTTTAGTTTTTTCTTTGTACAATCTAGCACTTTCATATGCTTCATTCCTTAATTCCTCTAATTCCTGCAACTGCAACTTCCTATGAATTCCAGCATTATCCATCTTCATGTTGCATTGTTTTATTGCCCACAAAGCTTTATGTTCTAATTCTACAGGTAAATGACAAGCTTTTCCAAACACTAACCTGTATGGGGACATACCAATGGGTGTTTTATAGGCTGTTCTGTAAGCCCACAGTGCATCCTCAAGTCTTAAACTCCAATCCTTCCTATTAGGACTTACGGTTTTTTCCAAAATGCTCTTTACTTCGCGGTTCGAAACTTCAGCTTGTCCACTAGTTTGTGGGTGATACGCTGTTGACGTTCGATGTGTAACATTGTATTTCTTCAACAGAGCTGTTACAACTTTATTACAGAAGTGGGTTCCTCTATCACTGATAATAGCTCTTGGAGTCCCAAATCTGTGGAGAATATTTGATTTTATAAAACCTACAACAGTTTTAGCATCATCAGTACGTGTTGCTTTGGCTTCAATCCATTTAGAAACATAATCTACTGCAAGTAGAATGTAAAAATTGCCAAAAGAATTAGGAAATGGCCCCATAAAATCTATGCCCCATACATCAAATATTTCACAAATCAAAATAGGGGACATTGGCATTTGATTTCTCGAGCTCAAGTTTCCTGTTCTTTGGCAGTTTTCACATGCTTTACAAAATACAAAAGTATCTCGAAATAGTGTTGGCCAATAAAGACCACATTCTAATACTTTTCTTGCAGTTCTTTTTGGTCCAAAGTGGCCTCCACAGGCATACGAATGACAAAATTGTAAGACTGAATTGATTTCTTCATTGTTTACACATCTTCTAATTACTTGATCCGCACAATATTTCCATAAATAAGGTTCATCCCATACATAGTATTTAGCATCACTTTTGATTTTATCCTTCTCTGTTTTGGATAAATTTTCTGGAAAAACGTTAGATGCTAGATAATTCACTATGTCTGCATACCATGGGTTAGGTGTTAGGGATGATCTTGTCTTACCTTCAGTAATCAGAAATAACTGCTCATCTGGAAATTCTTCTTTAATGGGTGTTGAGCTTTTACTTACCAAAAGCCTACTTAGGTGATCAGCTACAAAATTCTCTGTCCCTCTTTTGTCTCTGATTTCGACATCAAATTCTTGCATCAGCAGGATCCAGCGTATTAGTCTTGGTTTTGCTTCTTTTTTCTTTAGCAGGTACTTCAAAGCTGTGTGATCAGAATAAATAATCACTTTAGTACCTAGAAGATATGCACGAAATTTATCTAAAGCAAACACAATGGCTAAAAGTTCTTTTTCAGTCGTGGTATAATTAATTTGAGCTGCATCCAACATTCTTGATGCATAATAGATCACATATGGTGCTTTATCTATCCTTTGTCCCAAGACAGCTCCTAGTGCATAGTCGCTGGCATCACACATTAGTTCAAAAGGATGATTCCAGTTAGGTGCTTGAATTATGGGTGCTGATGTCAGTTTCATCTTCAGCAAATCAAATGCCTCCTTACAGACTTCGTCAAATTGAAACTCCACTCCCTTTTGCAGCAGTTTACACAAGGGTTGAGTTATCTTCGAAAAATCTTTGATAAATCTTCTGTAAAAGCCTGCATGTCCAAGAAAAGAACGAACCTCCCTCACAGTTGAGGGGTAAGGTAGGGACTCAATGACATCTATTTTTGATTTGTCAACTTCAATGCCTCTAATTGACACTATGTGGCCTAAAATTAAACCTTGATCAACCATAAAATGGCATTTTTCATAATTTAAAACAAGGTTCTTTTCTAAACACTTTTCAAGGATTCTTGTCAGATTATGTAAGCATTCATCAAAGGAATTACCGTAGACGGTGAAATCATCCATAAAAACCTCTATTATGTCCTCAACATATTCGGAAAAGATACTTACCATACATCTTTGAAAAGTGGCTGGCGCATTACATAGTCCAAAAGGCATACGTCTAAATGCAAATGTTCCAAAAGGACATGTGAATGTAGTCTTTTCTTGATCTTCTGAGGCCACGGGAATTTGATAAAATCCTGAGTATCCGTCGAGACAGCAGTAGTGCGTTTTTCCTGCAAGTCTTTCCAACATTTGATCAATAAATGGCAAGGGAAAATGATCCTTTTTGGTGGCTGAATTTAATTTCCTATAATCCATACATACACGCCAACCGTTTTGTACTCTAGTTGGGACCAACTCACCTACTGCATTTTCAATTACTGTTATACCTGTCTTTTTAGGAACTACCTGCACTGGACTTACCCACTTACTATCAGAAATAGGGTAGATTACACCAGCATCTAAGAGTTTTAAGATTTCCTTCTTCACTACTTCCATCATTGGGGGGTTCAATCTTCTTTGGGCTTGTCTGACCGGTTTGCGATCCTCTTCTAGAATTATCTTATGCATGCACGTTGATGGGCTCAAACCTTTTATATCTGCGATTGTCCATCCCAAAGCAGTCTTAAATTCTCTCAAAACTTTTATCAGTTTGTTCTCTTCCAGTTCCGATAACTTGTTAGAGATGATCACAGGTAAGGTTTCGCCATTACCCAAATATGCATACTTAAGATGCGATGGCAAAGGTTTGAGGTCTAGTGTTGGAGCCTGCACAACAGAAGGAGGGGTTTTAGTATAAGGGTCACTCATCTTATTCCAAGTCACATTTAATTTAACAGATTCCAGAGATTCCAGTGCATGAACAACCTCATTAATATCTTCTTTTACTTCATATTTAGCCTCTAATTCTTTTAATTGATCAATATAAATACTATCTTCCAAAGCCAAATAAAGTTCATCATAGAAATCTAGCTTTGCAGTAGCTTGTACGCAATTATCAATGATGTCTATAGAAGAAACATTTGAAATATTTTCAGCTGGAAATTTCATAGCTTCATAAACATTGAATTTGATCAAGTCTCCATCAAACTCCAGGGTTAACGTTCCACTATGGACATCAATCTTTGCTTTTGCTGTGCTCAAAAATGGTCTCCCAAGCAGCAAATCTGAAGATTTAGATATCTTGTCATCTTCCATGTTAACCACAAAGAAATCTGCAGGAAATATTAAATTATTAATCTGCACAAGCACATCCTCCAGCACACCTTCAGGATGTACTATTGATCTATCAGCTAATTGTATGATAACTCCAGTTCTTTTTAAGGGACCTAGATTCAAGGAAGAATAGACTGACAAAGGCATAACGTTTATTGATGCACCAAGATCACACATAGCATGATTTATGCCTAAGTCCCCTATTTTACATGGAATAGCAAACATACCTTGGTCCTTGCATTTAGGTGGGAGTTTCCTTTGAAGTACAGCTGATACGTTTTCACCCATGCTGATTTTCTCATTTCCTAATAGTTTCTTTTTATTGGTACAAAGGTCTTTAAGAAATTTAGCATACCTTGGTATTTGCTTTATGGCGTCAAGAAGGGGAATGTTTAATTCAACCTTCCTGAATGTGTCTAAAATTTCTTTCTCTTCCTTGGCCTTCTTTACTGATGTCAACCTTTGAGGAAATGGTGGTGGTATCACCATGGGTTCAGGCAATGCAGTAGGTTCTGCTTCTTGTTCTGTTTCCACGTCATGATCATGGCTTACACCTTTTCCTACTGAATCTGTGTCAATATCAATACTTACTCTGTTTTGCCCTGTTCCTACATTACCTTGCCCTGCTTTTTGCTTCCTTGTAGGCAATTCGAGCTCCTTTCCACTCCTCAAAGTGACAGCACTGGCATTTTGCCTTGGATCAATCGTTTGAGATGGCAATTTTCCTTTGTTTTCCAGCTTACTGACTGAAGTTGCTAGCTGTCCCAATTGGTTTTCCAAATTTTGAACAGTGGACTGGAACTGCTGCATATTTGCCCTTGTTTCCTGCTGAAATTGTTGATTGTTAGTCATAAAGGCCTTGAACATATCTTCTAAAGACGTACCTGAATTAGAGCTTGAAGGTTGTTGAAAACTTGGTTGTTGTGGCTGAAAATTCTGATGTTGCTGGAAGTTTTGAGGTGGTCTTTGTATGGGTGGCCTTGGCTGAAAATTTTGTTGTCCTTGAAACAATTGGGGCCTTGGTGCATAGCTGAAATTAGGATGATCTTTCCAGCCTGGATTGTATGTATTCGAATATGGATCATACTTCCTTTGTTGAAAACCTCCCGCCATTGCACTTACGTTTTCGGTTCCATCAGCTTGGAGCGTTGGACATAAATCGGTATGATGATCTGGACTGGTACATATTCCACAAACCAAGGATGGTGTCGAGTTTGCCACAGCCAAATTCTGCACCAAAGTTGTTAATTTATTTAATTGACTTTCAATTGAAGTGGAGCTTACCTCATTTACTTTTCTCGTAGCGTGTTGATGATCCCCAAACTGCTGAGAATTAGCAGCCATAGTTGAAATTAATTGTCTAGCTTCATTAGGTGTTTTATTGACAATTGCTCCCCCACTCGCCGCATCCATCATCCTTCTTTCCATAGGAATTAGTCCTTCATAAAAATACTGGATTAGGGCTTGTTCTGTATGTCCATGCTGGGGGCACCTAGCCAATAATTTCTTAAACCTTTCCCAATAATCATGGAGAGTTTCAAACTCCTTTTGCTTTACAGAAACTATTTCTCTTCTTGTTGATACGACTCTGGATGTTGGGAAGAATTTTTCTAGAAATGCTGAGGCCATGGCCGTCCACGTCGTGATTGATCCTGGCGGCAAATAATACAGCCATTCCTTCGCATCATCAGCTAGAGAGAATGGGAATGCTCTCAGTTTGATTTGCTCTTCTGTAACTCCATTTGGCCTCATGCTGGAACAAACCACATGAAATTCCTTGAGATGTTGATTCGGATCTTCATTTTCTTTGCCTCTAAAAGTGGGAAGTAAATGAATCAAACCAGACTTTAACTCAAAATCGGTATTCAAAGTAGGCAGGGTTATGCATAACGGTTCCTGGGCTACAGGCGGTGCAGCTAATTGCCTAAGTGTCTGATCCTGTGCAGCCATGCTTAATGAATGACCACCGGTTATGCTTCCTGTCCCTATAACAGTAAATAAGCTGACCAAACAGGGGGAGGAATCTGTTTCCAGAAAATCACAGCTTTGTTTCTGCAGCCTCCTCAATATCTTTTCCTTCCTGATTTGTCTTAATGTCCTCTCAATTTCTGGGTCGTATGGAATCAGTTTCTTCAAACGTTCTCGCCTAGTCATACAAAGAATAAAAACAGTTCAGCCTAGTCCCCGGCAACGGCGCCAAAATTTGATGGTTGCCGAATCCATCAATTAAATCCTTTACTTACCGTGCAAAATATAAGATTGTAATATAGCAGTAAAGGGTCGAACCCAAGGGACTAGATAGATTTATATTCAATGTATCCAAGAGAATATTCAAAAGAGACTAGGAAGGGGGGGGTTGTTTGTAATTAAAACAAACTACTCTGCAACTTAAAATCAGATTCTTCAAATAACTAAAACAAAGAATAAAAAGAGTTGTGAAGGTTGATTATGAAAGAGATATCTCAGCTAGGTTGTTACTTCATTCCATGCCTGCATTTAATCCTTGGTGCACAAATCAAATCTGATCGAATGGTAGATTAACTTACAATAGACAAGAAGCTCATCTATATCATCCTTTCTTATTTTTAACTTAATCAAGAGAAGCTCATCAACTAAATCCTTACCACACAGCAGTCCCGCGAACAAGTATCTAGGATTTAACTATGTGATAGCATTGAACACCAAAAGGACATTAATCATGATTCAAAATCTCAAGAAGCTTGGATTTATAAAATCATATTACACATGCCTCACCATATTGTTGAGTAAACATGGTGGCAAACTCTCAATGGTGTGTGGTTCTTATATACCTTTACAAGACTATTACGTATCAAGTATTGGTATAACCTTATCAAGTTATTATCTAGGCATCAATTGATCAGAAAGATGATTCGAAAACAACTTATACAAACACGTTCAAGGCATGCATAAATACCGTAGATCAGATTCGCGTTCATTCACTTAGACCTCATAAATATTGGCACGGAATAAAGCTACAACCTAACTAAGACAGGTATCTTCAGCCACGGATCATGATGCAAAGCATACAACAAACATTTGTATCATAAACTGAACTTTAAAGCTTAAATAAAACTGAATTTAAAATACGTTAACTTATAAACTGAAAGTGATCACAGTTTTGAGGATAGAGCTCCTCGGTGCTTCCTGCTGCTAGCTACTACTGCTGTCTTCTGGTTTTTTCCTGCTCTCCAAAAGTTACTGTCTTTTTTTTCTTTCTTAGCTTCCTAAAATAAATAATACCTTCTTAAGCCTATCTATTACAAAGATCAAGGGAAAAAAAGTAGCTTTCCCAAATCCCAATTAGCATGATTAGGATCCTTGAAACTCCAAAAATGAAGGATCAACTCTTGCATGTTGGCCAAGTTAGCGAGCTGTTGCATGTGCGCCACCTGTCCGAACAAGAGGATTCAGCTGCACTTGTTGACCGTGGTCCGCTGTACGCGCATTGGCCTTAGGGATGATCATGCTTTGGGGTCATGGCTCAGGCATTTTCAACACTTAGCATCTTTTTCTTCATGATTCTGCCAAATCCCCCATTTACCAATATGTTTCTGCAAAAGCCAAATGAAAGCAAATTAAGTAGAAATCTGATCCCATTCAGGGGGAAAAGAAAGAGTTTTTCATGTGATTTATGCATGCTATCATGAACTTATGAGTTTTCCATGGTTCTTTAATAAATTAGAATTGAAACTCTTCGATCTACAGAAACATATGGAGTATCATAATGAGGATATTTTTTAAATGATTAATTATAATTTACAGTTAATATATGAATTATAGTTGGATACAATATATTAAATAATTGAATTTATCAGGTGAGAAAAAATATAATCCACAAAATATGAAAACTTTAAAAATATAAGTTTTAAGTTTGACTATTACAAAGATACTAAGATAAGTAATTAAAAGTTTATCATCAATTTGAAAAAAAAAAATGTCTCTTTAAGTTTGAACCAGTGCTCTAAAACAACAGTTAGTGAACACTTTTCAATGATACGTTAAGATTTTTTATTTTATTTTATTTTCATTTTTTATTTAAGAGAATTAATGCTAATTCCCCTACTACCCCAATGATACTTTAAGCTGGAATCATTGTTCTAATACAATGGTCAATTAACACTTTTTAATATGCTCAAAAAATAAATAAAAAAAGAAATTTTTTTAAAAAGAATTTCCAAAGGTTATATATAAGACAAACAAGATAAATATTGAATAGATTTGAAGAAAGAATTGATGGCGGAATGTAACAAACTATTGAAACAAGAAGATATTATTTGGTTTCAAAAGTCGAGAATTAATGGACTCCAATTTGGGGATAAAAATACACGCTTTTTTCATCTCTCAAACATAACCAAAAGGAAGAATTGGATAAATGCTTAAAAATAGGTGATGAATGGAATAATGACCAAGTGAAGCAACACACTTGGGAGTACTATACCAAACTATTCGATGGATATACCATCGAAGAGGTCACGAACCTTAGGGTGGTAGCGGAAATATAACTTGGCAGGAACGACCTCAAATGAGGAAATCCTAAGGGTTGTGAAGAGCATCCACCCATAGAAAACATTAGGATCAGATGGTTTCCAAGCATACATTTTCAAGACCTATTAAGACATAACAAGAGACTCTCGGTGGTGAAATTTATTAATAATTGCATGAAGAGAAAATCAAATCCCATGTAGGCTTGCCAAACGTTTACTTGCCAGATTTCGAAAATTAATGCTAAAAAAAAAAAAAGAAAAAAAAAAGCCAATTCCGACCCATTACGTTGTGCAACGTATTACTCAAAATAATTATCAAGATGATTTACTCCATCTTAGGCCATATATCAATAAAATTATGAGCCCAAACTAGAATAACTTCATTACCGACCGAAGTAGCCATGACAATATCTTGGTACTTCAAGAAGTGTTACACATGTTACATCACTCCAAAGACAAAAAGGGGGCATGGTGCTAAAATTGGATCTTGAAAAGAAGTACAACAAAGTTTTGTGGAATTTTCTAAGGGAAACTCTAACTTTCTTCGAATCCCAACAAAAATCATCAATATCATCTTGAGCAGAGTGGAGGGGATAAAATCGGAGATTCTATGGAATGGTGAACTGACGGAGGTTATACAAATAACATGTGGCGTTAGACAAGGGGATCCACTCTCGCTTTATTTGTCTGTACTTTGTACAGAAAGATTTATGTATATGATTGAGAAAGTTGTTTCGACCAAATAATGGAGGCCAATTGCGGTATGTTAGGGGGACCCTTAGATCTCACATTTAATTGGCTTTTTGTGGACGACTTAATATTTTGAGCCAAAGTTAACATGGATGAAGCTATATGCATTTAAAGTGAGGTTTAGGCGTTTGCAAGGTACCAAACCTCAAATTGAACTTGAGCAAATCACACGTATTGTTCGCACCTTATGTATCAAATAATTTAGAACAACAGGTTAGTGGAATTTTGGGTATGGAAAGTACAACCAACTTGGGGAACTAGAGGGGTGCAGACGAATTTTAGTCGAAACTATTGTGAGCTTTTCTCAAAGGTGATTGAGAGAGCAAAAAAGCTCATCGGGATAGAAAGTCAAAATGCTAAACATTGTCAGACAATTACATTTATTTCATTTATCATGAGCTCGAATTCCATCTAACATATGCCTACGAATTGGCTCCCCAATCACGCGTGCGATAAACTTGATCGACTCAATCGTAAGTTTCTTTGGGTGACTAATATAACAAAGAAATGAACCCATATTATAGGGTGAAAGAAGGTGACTAGAAAGAAGCGAGAATGAGAATTGGGTGTTAGAAAAGCCCAAAAAATAGAATAGCGATGTTCGTTAAAATAGGATGGGGAATGCTCAACAAAAAGACAACACTGTGGAGTTAGATATATAAGAAAAGATATTTAAAAGAGGGGGGAAGGGATATTCTTGAAAGTAAGCCTCAACTTTTGGCTTCTCGAGCATGAAAGAGGATTGTTAGAAGTATTTGGCTCGGTAAACCGTTTTACAAATATTGGAGGATTGGAAATGGTGACGGGGTGTCTTTATAGAATGATAGATGGTTATCACAAGGCAAACTAGCCGACATATTGAAAGATAACATTTATGAGGAGAATAAAGTTCTTATGACATATGATCTCATTGGAATATATAAAAAATGGAACATAGCTAAGCTGAAAACAAAAGGGGACGAAAATTAAATATAATTAATATAAAGTGTGGGGAAACTAACGGTAACTCCTCCTATAAAATGACCTATAATCTACTTATGGTATCGAATGAGATATGCGAGAAAATACTAGAAACGAATTTAGAAATTATCTGGCCCTTAAAAGTTTAAAATTTTCTTGAGACTTTGCCTACATGACAGCTTGCACACGAATGAATTGAAGTATGACTGAAAATTTAGGGAAACCGATATATGTACAAGTTGTTGTACAAGAGGTGAAGATGTGGATCACGAGCTAAGAAGCTGTCCGTTCGCATTTCGGGTGTGAAACAAGATTGTTGATATGTAGACTGGTCGAAATCTTCGTGACTTGTAAGGTTTGAAATGGCTCGAAGAGGGCTTTTAACGACAAAGTTCAGAGCAACATGTTACCAGAATATCCTGGGTAGATTGTCTTGATCTCAACGCTCTGCAATCTTTGAAAAACATGAAACTGATGAAGCTATTAAAATATTATGAAGTCTAGAAACGTCATTCTTCACCACATAAAAGAGTTACCTGAGTCCTTGGTACTAATTAGTGAGGACAAAAAACACAGGTAAAAGAAAACATGCGTTGAATTACCTTGGAATAAATACGAGAAGGGATGGGTGAAACAAGATTTAGATGGAAGTTTTATAGCCACATCATCAATGCTTTGACTAGGAGCGTCATTCAAGATAACAGTGGAAGATGGGTGATAAGATACTCTATAAATTTTGATAGAGTTCCAACAAAAGTGACGAAGTTATATATTAGGCTTACATGAAGGATTAAAGCTAGCTTGGGAGAGGCGCATTATGAAAATAAATATGGAAATTGATTCGGAGACGGTGGTGAAATGTATAATAAAGAAAGATTATAAAGAGCACCCCATGAAAAATTTAATATTTGATTGCCGAAATTTACTCCTCAGGCCTAGGAAGCTCAAATTGAGCATATCCCGATAGAAAGAAACATTATGGTGGATAAATTAGTGAGGATAGACTACAAGGTTCGAAATGGTTAGTGGGCTTAGGATGGTCTACCACCGGACTTGAATAAGTCTTAACTTGAGGCTACTATTCCTCTATTGGGTTGCAAAGAATCCAATACATTAACATACAACTGTGAAGAGGGTGATTCTTATAGAAAATGCAATAACCTTTACATATTGAGTTATAACAAAGAAACATTTCAAAACATTATTTAAAAATCAAAGATAAATCACAAATTATATTAATGAAAACCAAATAATAGAAAGAATAAAGTACATATAATTAATATAGTATTTTATATGATCTTTTAAATTTTTTAATTTAAATTTTATATATGTCTTTTCATATACATTATCCATTTTAAATATTTTATTTTTATACAGTAACATACTTTCAAATATATATTTTGATTGTTTCTTTATTAATCGAATATTTTTCTAATTTAAATTTTTACTTATTATTAGATATAGTTCGAAAGGGAGATTTCAAATAAAATGTTTTGTATGTGTAGTTCTACAAAATCAAATTGATTCATTAAAAATTTTATTATATTTATTTAATTAAATTGAATACTTTTAATATATTAATTTACTCAATAAACATAATAATTAAACTTATCAAAATAAACTAAATGATAAACGTGCAACGCACGTTGATTTTGCTAGTCCTATTAAATATTTATATTTATTTAAAAATAATCGTGTCAACACAATCACTTGTTTGTCTTGTCTTGTTTTGTCTAAAACCAAATAAAAAATCGCCTATTTATACAATAGATACAATAATAAAACTTTACACTAAATGCTATGATGTTTGGCTATAGGATTACCACCCACTAATACATGCAACATCTTATCTTGATTTCATTTTATTTCTTTTGTTTACAACATTTCACTTAGTCGATGACGTCAAGATTAATTACCACTTTTAATAGAAATTGGCATTTTGGTTGATCATGCTGTGGTCTCTATTGGTGTAGTTTTCCCTTTTTTTAGTATAAAGTAGCTCTTTTAACTACCTCACTTGGGTGGGTTCCAACATTTATAAGCAGAAATGATGTGGTAAAACAAAATTTTCAGAACAAAGGGTAGGTCCACCAGACCAAGAAAAGTACACCCAAAATTACACCATACGTTGCTGTCACAAGCCAAAAATGCACATAAAAGATTTTACCTATCAGTGTAAGTTGCAAACTAGATAGGGTCTTCTTTGAAGTTAAATGCAAGATCCCAATAATGACTAACACTGTGATCCAGAAAGAACTTACGTGCAGCAGATTTGGTTCTGCACTCCTGCAGTACAAAAAATCTGATAAAGTTTGGTTTAGCAACTTCGAATTAAAAAAACATAAAGAAAGAAAGAACATAAATGTATACAAAACTTGTTAATATACAAAATGACGAGTAAATGTACACAACAAATTGGGAAATTATCTGCATTTGTATAACGGTTCCAAGTTCCAACTATATAATATTATTTATATTACAAATATAATAAGCAAATGTAAATACCTAATACATTGCCGCTTCAAGATACTTACCATCTCGAGCGTCATACAATCAATCACCCCCTATCCTAACAAATAAGGCTCCTCTATATAAGCTGTATTGGGTTCAAGAAGTGCACAAAAACAGCCTCCATGTAAAAAGTCAGTCCTGTAAAGTACCTAAAATGACTTGAGTTAGGTATCACTAGCTCAATCTCATAACTCTTTTATCTTCAATTGTACTGCTGCTGCTAGCTCACACTTGTCCCGATCATAGGGAAGAAAGACCAATCCGTACAAGGATTATCGTCTTCAGTGACGACCTTCTCGTTCGCCCACCAATCAGAATTGATTCCTCCATCCACATTGTCGAAATTGAATTCTTTGGTTGATCCGAGCGTGATCGTCCGATTCTTTTGGTGCCTCGTTTCTCCATCACCATCTCTCTGATCTTTCTCGGATATGTTGTTGGATGTTTCCCCTATTACCATTTCGATTGGCTTTTCTTTTCTTGTATGTTCTGCATTCTCTGATCTGGGAGATGAAGCCAATGGCTTCTTTTCCACACACCTAACAACTTCTTCATCTGTTATTTCAAAAGAAACCCTATGATCAAGCACGCCCTCATTGTTCCCTGAGCCGTTTTCTCTCTCCGGAAGAGGAGCAATGTCCGAATTCTGACGGTTCAACAAACAACGACCGTCAGAAGATCCGGGACCCACGGCATCTGGAGTCACAGCACCCGAAGCCTGACGTGAATCCCACTGACGGCACAAAATCTTGTCGAGGTCCAATAGTTTGGGTGGGTTCCCATTTCTGAACTCAAGAAAAAAGGGGTGTTGCCCAGGAGCAAGCTCACGGTCGGGGAAAGGGGACGAGGTGCCCGAACCCGAGATGCCAGAGCAGGGCGAGATCAAATGGCTGAGGGGACTTCCAGGTTGAAGCTGATAGGACTGGAACTCGTATGGAGAGAAAGGGTATCTCTGACCGGAATCGCTATTCTGGAGATTAGGTTCAAGAAGGCGTGCGAATGGGACCTCCGGAGAGGAAGGTGTGGTCAAGTGGACTGACTCAGGGGGAGGAGTGTAGGGTGCCGTTGAGGGTTCAGTGGTGAAAGAAGAGAATACAGGGGGAGAAACTAACTGGGTCTCGTGGGCATAAGGACCAATGGCAAAAATTGAGGTAGGCCCACCAGGAGAATACATGTTTGCAGATACAGAGGTGAGGGATAATATAGCGGTTGGTGATTGGGTAGCAGAAGGGGGTTCGGATGGGAGGAAGGATGCAGGTGAGGAAGGAGGTGCGGCGAAAGGGAGCACTACGGAAGATGGTTGGGATAGATGTCCGGAGGTGGGAGCCTCTGATCCCGTGGATGTAGATTCTGGAACAAGAACAGCGTGGCCGATTCGTTTATTTTTGTTAGAGCCGAAACACCAGTATAGACTCAAGCAACCTCCCCACCTTCGTTTCTGCATATGATCAAAGGAAAAGCGCACCATGTGAAAATAGGTACCAAAATAATAAATACGACAATTAGAAATTGAAGCACACAACTGCAAATAGAAAAGGTATGAAAAGAGAAGTCTACTTCAGTAAGTGACCCAAAAAAAGCAGAAGCAGACAAGATGAGTTATGTCAACGAACAGTTCTCAAATATATCAAAGAAAAAATCTTTAATCAAACCCTCTAAAATCTCAACCAACAAGAGATGATAGAACCACTTTGACTGTTGCATTGTTTGGCATCAAACACACACGATAAACATTCCTAATGCTAATCAAATGATTGACGAGGAATTACCAACATGAAAAATCAAACTAACAGCAGAAAATGAACAAATGGCTTTGTGGCCTTCTCATTCCCGAGAATCCTTTCATCTAGTTATGTGTGTGGATTAGCTTAGTTATAAGAAAAACTCTTGTCCTGACTGGCTCACTTTGCTCATCAATCAAAACTCTTGTCCTGACTGGCTCACTTTGCTCATCAATCAACATACAATCTTACTAAAGCTTCTGCTACTAACTTGCATTCAAAAATCTCATGCATCAATTTCATCGGAGTAAAATTAAATCTGATGCATTTTATATCCCGTGCCTCTCAAACCAGAATATGACAGCAACACTGTGTCACAAGCACAGTGCACAGTGCACAGTGCATCATCTGGTTAAAATATACAAATAAACAAGAAGGAGAAACCTTACACCAAAGTACTTTTGTGCCATTAAATTATAAATGGTTGCTTAAAGGTGATCTCTACATGGCTAAAAGGCGACGCACATCATCAGAAATGGAAAATTATATGATGACTATGTGTGGGTTTCAGTAATACTTTCCCTTAATTGTGCAGAGCATTGCGATGCCATCTCAACAAATATTATCATTGCAACCATAAAATCTCCCCAAAAGTCATTCAACATTAATTATGACACAGACTAACAAAAAGGAAACACGACTGACTAACAAACTACATCACTGTAAGGCAGTTGGAAAAGTCATGACTCATGATCAATTGAAACTTTATTCATTTTAGTATGATTGTAGGAAATAAGACGGACTAACAAACTTTCACCAACATAACATTGGATGCTCTTTTACATGATTGAACAACTTTTTTAACATCAAAACTACCACTTTTTAACTCCAAACTAGCCTTTAGGCTTTAACCCTTATACCCTACAAAATCCCGTAAATAGAGTCTAAATCCTCTAAAAGAGAAAAGGTCGAATTCCGTTGCTAAATTCTGTAAAACAGGTCCCCAAGTCCTCCACACAAGAAATCAAGTTTGAGCCAAGATAATTCCCGGAAAAACAAGTATTTTGCAGTAAAAAGGATCTACCTTTTAATCAATATACATCCCCCAAAATCACAGTACACCCAAAAAAACTCCGATCATAGCTGAACAAAATACAGCAAGCAAAAACAGAATCACGTAATCTAACAACCGGATCTCCAATCTCACAAAAACCACCAACCAGAAAAAGGGAAACAAGAAACAGCACTAAGCACGCACGCAAACCCAGATGAATTCCGCAGAAGAAAACATTAAAGCTTCAAAATGAACGAAACAAATATTCCAGCACAACCAAGCACCCGCCGCCTAAATCATCAAATTTACATAACAAAAGATGAATTTTCTCAAATCAAAAACCAAAGGTCTTCATTCCCCATACCTGAGCAGAAGAAGCATGCGGGCCGCGGGTCTCCCCAGATGCGATCGCAGTAGCGGCGGCGTTTATGGTCTCCAACGCGTCGGCTCCATTCATTCCCCTTCTCATCGTTCATTCAATCAATCAAACAAAGAATTGAACCCAAACAAGGTACTCATCCAAGGAGAAAAAACTACGAAATCGGTGAAGAATCGATCTTGTTTACGCGTATACTTTTGAGGAGCAGAGAAACGCAGAAACGGAGCAGAGAGAGAGAATTTTCGTAGAAGAGGAGAGTGTTATATATTTGTTTTGGAGGTCAAACACGGCAATGACTAAAAAGGTCGTAGTTTATTTTAATGGTGACTATTATGGGAGTGAAGGTTTTATTACATATGGAATTACCAAAAAGGGCTTCTGAGGCATTTCGATTGTGTTTTCTTTAAAGAATTTTAAAAAATACTCAAAAAAAAAAATTATATATCCGATTCGATCGAACCCATAAATTATACTGAAATGTATTAATCCAATCAACTTCACCTGATTCTGTTTAGGAGTTTGGTTCTTATGATTTTCCATTTTTGTTTAGGAGTTGATTTTGTCTTGAGTCTATTTGATATACTCCTAGGGGCATGTAGTCTTAAAAAAAATATATATTTTTTTTTAAAATTTTTCATCAATCTTATAATTAACATAAAACATGTGTCTTCTTATCATACTGATTTAAGTTAATCAGGTTTGAGGTAGAATTATTTAATATGTTGTGCCTCGTAGTGTTTTTTTCTTTTCCAGACAAATAAAGAAATAATAGTTATGTAGTGAATAAATATTTCTTAGATTATTTTTTACTTATACTCATATTAATTATGGATAAACAATTATTGTTATACACAAAAAGTAGAAGTAAAAGTATAATAGGCAATTAGTCTCTTGTTTTAAAATTTTACTTAGGAAATATGCATAATTAATAAGGTTTTACTAATAATAAGCCAAAATTAAATAGGGGTGCAAAAGAGAATTAAAGATTAACTATAATTATTAAAAAAAATAAAATAGGCTATAGTTTGGGACAAATTAAAATAAAAAATGAGATTATTTTCTTTTTAAATGGAGTACAAATTGATCAAATTGCGTTGTTTAGTGATCGGAGATTATATTACTTTAATTAAATAAAAATATTCGAGTTTTTAAATATATAATTATTACATATCAATAAAGTTTTACATATTAATAATCGGATGCAGTACAAATATGATTTGAAAAAATGTTACAAATTTGCAATTCCTATATGTAAACTCGTCAAATTATTTTGATAGAGTTCCTATTATAATTTTATATTTTCAAATTCTTTTTTTTTTTCCAAATCAAAGTTCAAATCCAATCTAAAATCTCTAAATTCAAATTTACTTTAGTCAAACTCAGGAAAAATAAGGGCTAGTAAATATCAACTCGTTTGTCCCATTGATATGAGCTCTAATATAATCATGACTAAATTGACTTTTATTTCAAGAATTCTACATTTGTGGTTTTGCTTTTTGGAAGGATCTTGGAATGTGAAATTTTCAAATTTGACTATCATTTGATATCCATGATATAAACATAGTAATATAGTTTGTTTCTTTTTTTTTTTTTTTTTTTTTTATGTGAGAAGAGTCGAATACGATATCCGATATAAATATTCGACATGATATGATATTACAAAATGAAAATTTTTAAAAATATCCATCTGATTTCACCACTTCGTTTACTATTTATAAAAATCAAACAATGTTATTAAGAGGCAAAGAATTTTTTTTCAAAAATTAAGTCGCAACATTTAATATTAAATAAACCAAGGAGGGTTCTACCAAACATTATGTTAATTTTTAATTAAAAATTCTTATAATTGACAGGAAGATGTAAATAAAAGTGATTGGAGTTGGTTTGAACTTATAATGAAATTAAAAAATATACCATCTTTAAATTATAATTGTATATATTTAAAAATTAATTAGTATAAATGTACTAAAAGAGGAGCTGTTTGGGCTTCATAAAGAGTGCCAAGGGTAGTTCGGTAATTTAAGTCGTAAAGAGTACCATGATCTAGTGCTAAGAAATAAAATTAATAATAAATAAAGAAAAAGAGGAGTAGTTACCGAGAAAAGTTCTGTGCGCGCACGTGTGGGCATCAAACATTGTACGTAGCTTTCCGTGCGTAGGATAGGGACCCACCGTGAAAATTCTCCCCCTTTACCCGCCACCCACACTAACTTGCACGGGTGGTTCATTTTCCGGTCCCCAACGCGTACCAAAGTCTAACGTTCACCCCCTATTCATCTCGTTTGTTTACCTACCTTTTATAATATAATATATATATATGTATATAAAGTTTCGTGAATGATAATGATTTCATTTCCAACGTTTGATATTTTGGGAAAACCTGATAGGAAAGGGATACACCAAAATCGAATGTACGCAGCGGAAATTAAAATTTCTCTCCAAATGCCCAATAAATAATCAACCAAGTATGTCAACGGATAGAAAAATAATCAACCAAACAAAACCAAGAATAGAGACACGAGAATTTTAACGTGGAAAACCCCTTCAAATCGAAGAGTAAAAACCACGAGGCCTTTTGGGATATGCCCAAAAACAAATCCGTGCGTGCTTGGCCCAAAGCGGACAATATCATACTAATGTGGAGTTAGGGTGAAGGCGCGCGCGATCCCAACAAAACCATAAAAGAGTTCTTTTATTTGTTTCTGTTATGACTAACTTTTTGCATCCCCTTTTGGGAAACTTTAAATGGTAGTAATTACATTCATAAAGTCGTGAGTTCCTTAATCTGGATTCGGGAATACGAGAATGATATGATACGAATTTAAATGCAAAAGTAAGTAATTGTTGGTATGAATACGTAATTGTTCAAAATATTTTAAAAAATTAAGTATTGAAGTATGTTAAAAGTATTTGTTCCTATATCGGTGGTGGGGGAGGTTGCTGGGCCCTCAACGCATTTTGTGCCATTGTCAACGGGTGAGCCGGGAGTCCTCCCAGGGGCGGAGCCGCTCGAGCACCTGCCAAAGAGGGGAAATAAGAGGCAGTGAAGTGCTCCGAGGCATTCTGTACCGCCTGCCCCTCACATTGTGCATAAAGCGCTTGGAGTTGCTGAGTTGTAATCTGGGGCATTTCCACCCCTTGTATTTCTCTAGGCAGCGACAGGGGGAGATTTAGTGTCCCCACCTGATATGGCTGGACCGTGGGCGTCACTCCGGGCATCATTCCGGGTTGCATATAAGCGTACCCCGGCAGTGGCACGACCATGGAGTATACGCCAGGATGGGAAGCAGGAGCGTTGCTGGTGAAGGTTGGGGGAGGAGGAATGGTGCCAGATCCTCCGGCCTCGTTCCCAACCGGGGGGGGGGAGTAGCAGCAGCTACTTCGGTGTTTCCGGCAATAGGCGGAGGCGTGCCTCCAGCGGGGGTGGGGTTCTCAGCGTTTTCCTCATTGGCGGGAGGAAGACCGTTCCTATTCCCCACAGCTCCGGATCTTGTAGCAGTAACCATGATGAAAGTTGCTGGTGTCACTTTTCAACTAGCTTTTAAGGGAAGAAACTGATGATGATGAAGACGGTGGTGATGGATTTCCCACAGACGGCGCCAAAAATGATGGTGCAGGAAACTGGACTTCCTAAAATGCAACAACACTCTTAATATTTGTATGAAAGGGAAAGACCATCACAGGCGTGAGGGCCTCAGGATCTGGGTTTCCTCTTGAGCGTGAGTTCTTCCAGCTAGGATAACACCAAGAGTGCAAAGTGCAGTGGTGATGCAACTGTGGTGAGAGTAATATGGAGCTTGAGAAGGTGAGGGAAAATGCCCAGAACAATGTATGCAGTATGTATGTGGAAGATGACTTGGGGGAGAATGCATGTGTTCTTCCCTATTTATATGTTAGGGGTGAGGGTAAATCGGGTAAGTTGTCCGTGTGGTCCCAAACCTGTGTTGCCCTAACACGTGGCAGCCCATGGGGGCATGAGAACGACACCTCTGAAAAGGAGGCGGGGTGTCAGGTGCAAGGTGCGTACCTCCTCTGTGTCAGAGGTTGTTGGCGAGGGTCGCGTGAGGGGAAGGCCCCAAGGTCCGTTTTGTTAGGGTTCGGATCCGTCGCGGGAGGGGAGGATCATACACGGGCGCTGGTGACGCTCGAAGAGTGTACGGATGGGTTCCCCACGGTAGATGACCTTTGAGCGTCAAAACCCGACCACCAGTCACGGGGCCCTCGTGTGGGTGCCTCCCTAAGAAGGGTGACCCTGAGGGCCGGTGTGCGAGCGTCAGGCCAGTCTGCTTGAACCCCTTTTACTTGAATAGTTGGTTGATGCTCATGAGCCTGTACCAGTAAGCAAGCGAGTGGGCTGGGTTAGCCCACAAGCTCATCAATGCGAGCGTCCAATCTCTCAGCCGGCAGGCGGCGACACGTGGACGGCTCTGATACGAGCGTGGTTTTATGCCTCATCAAATTTTATACAAAATATTTGTAAATTTATTTTATATTTAATGTCAAATAAATTTAAGAACTAATAGAACAAATTATTATTGAACATTATCCTTAAATTATGTTATCAATAATTGTATGTCATTTTCTGAAATATGAAATTTGAACGTTTATATATAATTTCTTAAAAATTACGAATATGTATAATTGATTTTATTTAACCACGAAGAAGATAATTCTGATAATGTGTTAGAACATAAAATTCAACTGTACATTCATAATTTTAGACCTGGGAGTTGAAAATTGTTGATTTATTATTATTATTATAAAAGAATGGTAGGTTTTGTTTTGGATAAGCAATAGAACACCTAACTTTAGGACTGCTGCTAAGTATGACTTTTTTCCTGCTGCCCTAAAGATGCAAATCCACATTTTACTTGAGCTCCATGGAACCCTAATGATTAACGAACCAATTTAATTAATTATTTGAGTTTAAAAATACTTGTAATCCATCAAATGTTTTACATCGTGACTTTCATCATATTTGTATAGAATCTTAATTTGTATCTGATAT
The DNA here is from genome assembly GCA_037501455.1 of Lantana camara. Lineage (NCBI taxonomy): Eukaryota > Viridiplantae > Streptophyta > Magnoliopsida > Lamiales > Verbenaceae > Lantana > Lantana camara. Next base: position 89,597,673 of record CM074857.1, on the reverse strand, counting down.
TTTATGATAATTATTGTAACAAGTTTCATCTGATTTGGTATCTAATGGGCATATACTAAGTTAATTGATTTTTAACTTAAAAAATTACATTTAAATATCTAATAATGAAAATCTAAAACAGATTAAAAATTCCGGCTCGCTGTTAGTAGTCAAAACATGTATTTTCGGATTCAGATACAGAATAATCAAATCAAGTATTTTCGAGCTCACATACAAACCAGACGAACTTGAGTCGAATTTCACTGGAGCCATTGCGTGTACTATTTTCTCCAAGAATCTCTCTTGAAACAACTATTTGTTTGTTTGACTATCATTCAACTTGAACCATAGTTTATGAACATGTGTCCGAGGTAATCTATTTAGATCACACATCTTCGTTGGCTGGTTGATTGAATGTCTTCCTAACAAATTTAGACAAATTCAAATTTAAGAAACGTGCCGACATGTTTCCAGAATCACTTGTAGCAGAATAAGAAAAGATATCCCATTCCCGAAAAGCGTGTTTTTATTTCATAAGTTGTGACCAAGTATGAGAGACCATTCAACATTCAACAAGAAAACACATGACGTATCACGGACCACGTTTCTTCGTTAAAAGCGCGAAATAGTAGAAATGCGACTTCAGATACAGGCACATTTGCAGATGCGGATATATCAATATCTGAGGTGTAAATATTTATTTCCATAAGTCGTGTTTATCTCAAACAATGTGCCATTTTCTACCTTTCCCTACACAACTAAGTAAAGACTCAAGCAGCCAAACTCTTTGATGCAATTTCAAACACGTTTTCTGAGAGCCCATTTGCTGAAAGTATCATTTCCAGCTGAGCCTGCAATAAATTGCACAAAAGATCAAGTTTTTAACACAAATATACAAAAAAGGAAGAAGAAAAAAAGGCGGACGAACTAACCTTGGCAAGATTTTGTCGGGTTTCATCGTACCGCTTCCATCTAGAGAAGGCCGACACCATCCTTGACGCCACCTACAGTCAGTGTAATACGATTTCGCGAAATTTTAGGAAGAAACTAATATAAAGAAAATAAAAGATAGCGAAAACCTCATGGTTAAAAGACCTGAGGATTAATCTTGTCAAGTTGCACCACGATTTCACCCAAGAATTTGTAGCCCGATCCATCTTTGGCATGGAAGTTGACCGGAGATCCACAGAACCCTCCAATCAATGAGTAAACCTATATAAAATTAAAAAAAGATGATCATAATTTTTCCAATAAATAAATATATTTTGGGGGAAAGAAACAAATTTGGATACTACTGACCTTATTAGGATTACGAATATCGAAGGCAGGATGATCTAGGAGTTTGCGCACATTCTCGACATTTCCAGGGACATCAGACATGGCTTGGAGGGCAAACCATTTATTCACAACCTAAAGAATACAAAAAATTCAACTTAGGAATAATAGTAGATGTAAAAATTAAAGAGAATAGGAAAAGGGTGACAAAAAAACGTCTACCAAGTAATCATCCTTCCACAGGTTATAGAAATCAGCCAAAACCTCATCTCGTATTTTTCCAGGTTTCTGATCAAGGGCTATTAAAGCTGCAAATTGTTCGGTCATATTTGTGGCAGTTCTATATTCGTGCAATGCAAGCTCGGTTATCTCTTCATCATCAAGTGAGCCAAGATAGACTGCATACATGTAAAAAACACAGATGTAACGAATTTGACTGAAGATTCATAAAACTAAGGATAAAACAAGAAAAAGGGCACATCAGTCTAACCAAGGGCAATATTTTTCAGAGCCCGTCTCGCCATATTTGGATGGTTGAACTCATATTCCTCGGAGCTCCTATTGTTTTGAACCTACACAACAAAGGAAACTAATTCCTAAGACAAAAAAAGAAAAAAAATGTATTTAATAAAATAATCTCACGAGATGTGTGTACCGTGTTGAGTAGTTCTTGTTTCAATTGAGAAGCAAGCTGTTTTCTGATGAAAGTTCTAACTGCATGAACAGCATCAGGGTCGGCGACTTCCATCATGTCCATGATTTCCCCTAAACCGGGCAGAGTTATGGCCTTTGCAATGAATTCCTGAAATAAAATAGCAGTTTAAAGGTAATTAGTTGATAAACTAAATATATAACTTTTTGGAAGACACAATTACAAAGATTTATGCCTATACCTTATCCAAGCTTGAGTCACAAAGTATGCTTTTGATTCCATTCAGGAATTGCGGGTTCAGAACCAATGGCTTGTTTTGTTGAAAATCTGACACTAAGCTGAGCATCAATTTTCTTGCCAACATCTGCCCAGCTTCCCAACTAAGGCAGGAAAAACAAAAAAAAAAGAAAAAAAAAAAAGAACGTTTTAGATTCTCTGAGCTCTTCTAAATTAACAATTATTCTCTATTTTGAAGTACATACCGATTGAACTCATCAGAATCGTTAGCAAGGAGGAAATACAGATCAGTATCACTGAGATCAGAGTCCATCCGAACAGGAGCACTGTAACCCCTTAATATAGATGGCACCGGGCGTTCCAGAATGTCATTGAACACAAATTCCTCTTCTTTCTACTCTCATACAAGATACCGATCAGATTAATAGCAAGAAAAATACATAAAGGTCAATTACACAAACTTCCCCTCAAAGTATCAAAATTACAGAACTCCCCTTTAATACCATTGAAATTCAATCAAAAGAAAGAGAAGGGAAAATTTCATTAAAGTATGAAATGTAACAACATTTAAATGTGTGAAATAGGGAAGGCATGTGTAATTTAAAACCAAGAGGGATATCCCTGTAATTAAGTATAGTTACAAGGGTAGCTGTCGTAATTATCCTAACTTCGACTAACCTTTGTGACCCTGAGAACGGTAGTGTGAACTGTTTGACCATTATTCTCCAAAGTGTCCAATTTCCCATCATGGTAAACAGAGGATAGAGGCATGTCATTGCCATTGGAGCCGATCAGACCTAAAGCTACAGGAATAAACATGGGCTCCTTGACGGGCTGCCCCGGGGTCGGTGGGACCTCTTGACTGCAAAAAATTCATGTTACGCATTCATCCAACAGGAAAACGAAATCTGTCAAATAAAGACGAGATATTACCTGAACTTCAAAGTATACGTCTTGGCTTCGGCATTATAGGCAGAAGTAACTTTCAGATTAGGCGTACCAGCTTGCGAGTACCATAACAAGAAATTGGCGAAATCAGCACCATTTGCATCTATCATGGCAGCAAAGAAGTCTTCGCATGTCACAGCTTGACCATCGTGCCTCTTAAAATATAGATCCATGCCCTAAAACGGTGGAAAATACAGGAGGGTTATTATTTGGACATAATATGCTGATGCTGCAAGCATTAACATTAGCATATGGTCCTCACCTTCCTAAATCCTGAAGCACCCAACAAGGTTTTGTACATCCTCACCACTTCAGCTCCCTGATAAAGAAAAGGAAAGTCAAAAAGGTTAAGTGCACAGTGTCTTTTAATATCGAAAAGGAACATTTGATGACAAAGGGGGTAAAAGACTAACCTTTTCATAGACCTGTAAATAAGAAAATGAAACAATGAAGATAAAGGAGCGGTTAGTCATCTTCTTAGAACTGAGAAGAAAATGCGAGAAGAAAATGCAATGAGAAGAAGCAAGAAATGATGAACTAGCAGGCATACCGTTACTGTAGATTATGGCAGGAGGGCCAACCATCAGTGGAAAGGACAAGCCAAAACTAAGATATATTAGACTCAGAAGAACATAAATAATAACCGGAAATTCACAAATAATGTATAAAAAAGTATTTTCATTTAAAGAAAAAAATGACGGCACTTGCCTGTATAGAAGTTATCCATCTGCCAAAAGAAACATACAATAAGAATTAAGAGAGGATCAATTTGCAAACAATCGGAAATAGCCCCATGAGGGGAAACAATGATATCCAAAAGGAGTTAAAACTTTTAATTTCTACGGTTCTTTCTTTGTGTGTGTGCGTGTGAGAGAGAGAGGGAGAGAATTTGACACCTTAATATAAGAATGAGGTCGCACGGGATGAGCCATAGGGCCAGAATCCTGGAGAAAAGAGGCAATTATGGATTGTGAATACTATGAGAAGGATAGACCAAAATCATAAGGTTATATTTGATAACTATCTCAATCACACTGTAATATAGAATCAATATTTATATATACATATGTATGTGTACATATATGTTTTCCGAACCTGAGGAAACTGATAACTACGAAGCCTTGAAACATCAGCTATCCTTTTCACAGTACGGCTCCCCATATCAGATGAAAACTCCTGCAAATTAGACAGAAACATATAAATTATACATAAATGTTTCATTGTCTAAGACACCAACAGTCTCTAAAATGAAGTCCAACCCCACCTGATCACGGAAAACAGTGAGACCTTCCTTTAAGCTAAGCTGGAACCAATCCCGGCATGTAACTCTGGAAATTTATATAAGTAATTTAATTTAACATCGCAACATGTTGGATTAAAATGCTTATGCCTTAGTACTTACAAATATGTTATTAAAGAAAGTAGTTCAAGAAAGAAAAATTAAAGAAATCATGCCTAACCTGTTTCCTGTCCAGTTGTGAAAATACTGCAAACCAGACAGTTGATCAGTGTTAGAGTAAAGATTGTAATAGGAAGAAAATGGTCATTAATTGAAGAGAAGTTAAAACAGTAACAGTACTAATGTAATGCACCTCATGGCCAATTACACCCAAAATTGCAGCATAATCTCCATCTGATGCAGTTTCAGGAGAAGCCAAGACAAGCTTGGAGTTAAAAATCTGCAAACAAAAGAAAATACTAATTCAGAATAAAATATGAATGATAAACAATACAACAGTATAAGATAATGTGGTCGCTTTGAGCATACATTCAAACTCTTATTTTCCATGGCACCCCTGTCAATAAGAATAGATAGAACACCTTTAGTAATGAGAAATACATCTATCAGGAGATACAAAAAAAAACAATTGAGAAAGGGCCGACGAACTAACATGTTGAAATCTGGAACGGCTACAATGTTAAAGAGATCCAGGTCATATTCAAGACCGAAAACCTGATTGAAAAAGAAAAAGGGTAAGAAGAAGTATATCATGAAGTTCATTATTGCAGGCAACGAGAAAAATAAACAGAGAAAAATAGCTACAAAAATAGAAAACAAAATACAGAAAATTACCTCTTCATCCCATTTCATAGCAGCTTTCAAAGAGTACATTGCATGGGCTGTCTTGGGCACATCTTGAGCCGGGGTCCAGATTCTTAACAAAACCTCTCGCCCTGAACGAGTTGTGAAAGTATCATCCCTGCTTTCCAACTGTCCAGCAACTAATGCAAAAAGATAGCATGGTTTCACAAAAGGATCCTTCCATAGAGCATAATGCTTGTTTCCCTGAATCAATCCATTAGCATATTCAAACCGAAATACATTTTACATGAAAAATACAATTTGGAATACTATATATATATAAAAACAAAAATAAACTTCACCTCTAATTCTCCTTGCTCAATGAGATTTCCATTAGACAACAACACAGGGTACAATGACTTATCAGCTTCAATGCGACAAGTGTATGTTGCCATGATATCAGGACGATCCTAATATTTTAGTCACACATCAGCTGAAAATTTCTTAATGGGACCAGATAGTTAACATAAATATAAAATAGTACAATAACAGACCTGGTAAAATGTAATTTTACGAAACCCCTCTGCTTCACATTGTGTGCAGAAGTTCCCTGATGACTTGTACAGCCCCTGTAGACATAAACACGTGAATTATTAATAAATAAATACACAGACACCTATATATTAACAACAGACTAAATTTTAGGCAGGACCTCTAAGGATGTGTTCTTCTGTGGGTAGATTTCAGTGACAATCTCCAATGTAAATTTACCAATTGGGGGTGAAGAAAGAGTAAGGTGGCGGGAGTCTACTTGAAAATCACCCTCCTGCAGAAGCAAATAATTACTTTTTATTCAAATGCGAGACATTAAATAAAATCCAACAGAGTATAAACATGCCATGGTAGAATCAATACAAGATTTCATTTTTATATGCTTACAGAAGCAAATAAACATGCTTACCTTCAGTTCATTGCCATTGACATGAACTGAGATCAGTTTCAGATCAACCCCATCCAACACCAGAGGTGAAGAACTACCTGCTCGAGAAAATTAGTAAACGCTGATAATTATATCTCGAGTATTTTAAAAATAATATTAACATAATAGTTAGAATGAGCATAATACCTTCAACTCTGGGATAGACGACAATTTTGGAACATACAATTGTTTTTTCCTCACCAAGAGTAAATTTCAAATCCACCTAAAGCACGATGACGTTCTTTGATTAATGGTACAGAAACAAACATCACCACATATTTTGCATAAATTAGATATCCCTAATCCAAAATCAACGATGCAAATTGCATTACCGAGTCAAAGTAGTAATCAGGTTGCTTGTAATCCTTCAGAAAAATCTCTTTTGGTGCATCCATAGCAGATTCCTCAACTTGCTTCGGTGTTGGTTCTGTTGCCACTGAACAAATCAACCTCCGGCCAATATTTGTAGCCCTCTATAAACAATTGAAAAGGGCAAATAAAAATGTATGATCAATAGAGAATGACAATGTCATGAGTTTTAGGAATATGAATAAGGTCTAATATCAAAGAAATTTGCTTACAGCAACAGGCAACGTGTAATTAGGTAACCGAGGATTCCTCCAATTAGTAGCCTACAATGGATTCAGAAATGTTAGGACCAAACTTAGTAAACATAAAATTGTAAAACAAGAAAATGTACACAAAATAGCACACAAGAGTGGTATTGTAAGATAGAATGTGAGACGTAATACGAACCTCAGAGCAAAAAAAAATTCTGTATCTGCAAATATTTTTTACTGAATATCCCCTAGCACGATAACTTGCCCGAAACTGAAATATTGCATCAGAGAAAAAACATGATCTACCATTAGTAGTAATCTTTTTCCAAGCTACAAAAATCCTGGAAATGGTGAACATTTCCATAATTAGAAAAAAAATACAAACATCAAACACAGGTTGAGTTGCAAACATTTCACTAAATTCATAAAGAAATAATGAATGCATTCACTTTCCTGTTTTATCCAAGAATAAACTTCTAAAGTAAGATGGGATTTATTTTGAAAACATTATTGCTAAACAAAGCTACAACATTTTTCATTTTGCTTCCACGGCAAGAAATAATTAGGAAAAAAATAAACAGAAATTGGGAGAGGGTAATCACAGGAACGGAGGATGTCAAACTCATGAGACATGTCTTTGATAAGCTTGAAGCTTTGCAAGGTAGAATCAACCGAGACATCACACAATCACACAAATTTGTCTTTCTAAATGATCCAGAATCGATTAAAGGATCAGTTTTTCGCCGCGAATTCTATAAACCCTAAAAGAACTCAGTTTTTTTCAATACAAATTTCAAAAAGATTGAATCTTTAACTAAAACCTGGGATACCCAGATGGCCTAAATCCACAAAACATAGAGCAAAATTTGAAACTCCACAATCAGCCAAAGAAAAACTGAAAACCCCTACAAAAGACTTAGTGAAACTGAGAGTGAGCTCAAGGGTCTTATATAAGGATAATATGGATAATTCAAACTATTGGACAAGGAAAATTGAAAAAATACAAATAAAAATATATGAATCAGATTTAACTTGTATCAATCAATTATACCTTCTTGTTTATGGAGGATGATCAGGGATACTGATCCACTAGAAGAACACGAGATCTCTAAGAAATAACCAGAGGTGATGTTATTTGTTTGACTTATATTGACACCAGTAGAAAAGGAAAAATTAAATATTTTACAAACTTAAGAATATCTCTAATATTCTGACTTTTTCTATAATTAAATAAATATAAATATGTCTATTTGTCAAACATTTTTTCCACCCATGTCATAAAGATTAGGCCCAAAACTAATGGATTCATAATGTGCTTTAAATCTCACTAAAGAATCTTGTTTAATATCCCATTTTCAATATTCCTATCACATAATAATGTTTATTAACATAATAATGTTTATTAACGTGTAATTGCACGGTTTAGTGTTATGCTAATTTAAATAAAAATATCCTATTCGAGAGTGCAATTACTATTACTATCTAAAAAGTAAAAATTTAATTAATTTGCCCCAGTTTTTGTGTTAAATTTAGCTTTCATGGATAATTGGTAGTTTTTTTTTTTTAAATGATAATTGGTACTTTATGTCACGGGCTTGTCCTTAGAAGTTAGAAGGTCGCCCAAAGCTTGGTCATGCTTACAATGCTTGATTGCTTGGTTGGTGATAGTGTGCCTAATTCTCGATATTTTGTGTTTTTTTGGCTGCGTTGTAGTGCTATTTTTGATATAAATTGGTGCTTTGATTTGTTTTTGGTGTTTTTAGTACAGCTGACCATTTTATGAATTTTGGAGTGTTTGGGCTGGAAATAAGAAGAATTTTATGGATCCTGGACCAAGCTTATGCATGTGGGCCGTTCTACATCGTGGAGTGCTGCTGCAAGGAGCCCAATTTGGGAAGATTTGGTTTTATTCTGACAGCAGACCTGATCAACGGGGTTGGATTCAGGTCGGATCTAAAGATTCCGAATTTGAATTCAAATCTTATAGGATTCGGATTCATTTATTTTGAATTCATGTATAATCGGGTCGAATCAGATCCGATAAAAGATCCGATCCGATAAACAATAAAATCTAATTCTTTTAAATAACAAATTTAATATAAAAAATAAATATATTACTTAATATTTAATAAATAATTATTATTTAATAGATTTGATATGGCATAAAATGGCCGAGCCATGTGGCACGCCTTGGAGGAAGCCAGGTGGACATCTCGCCACCTCAAGCGGACCAAGGTCCCCGCGCTGACGGATCAGCGGATCGAACCTGATCCCCTACGCCATGACGGATCGAGTTCGATCCCTTACCCCGGTTGAGATCGATCCATCAAGGAACGACGAATCCCAAGGCTCAAGGGATCGATCGGAGCCCACACGCCTAGGGGATCGATCCGATCCCTCATCGATCCGATCCCAATCGCGCTAGGAGATCGATCCGGTCCCTTATCGATCCGATCCCACTTGCCCTAGGGGATCGATCCGATCCCTTACGCCTCAAGGGATCGATCCGATCCCCTACGCCTAAGGAACGACGGATCCGATCCCACACGCCTAGGGGATCGATCCGATCCCTCATCGATCCGATCCCACTCGCGCTAGGGGATCGATCCGGTCCCTTATCGATCCGATCCCACTTGCCCTAGGGGATCGATCCGATCCCTTATCAATCCGATCCCGCTCACTTATCGATCCGATCCCTTACGCCTCAAGGGATCGATCCGATCCCCTACGCCTAAGGAACGACGGATCCGATCCCATACGCCCTAGGGGATCGATCCGATCCCTTTATCCGCAACGGACGGGCCATCCTTGTTCCTGCATGGGAACCATGCATGAAGCGTCCTTATCCCGCGCAAGGCTTGGGGTCGAACTCGACCCCACTAACGGGTTCCTCACTACGGATATGCTTCATCACAACTCGCTTGACCCCGACCTCTCGGATCGAGCTCCTACGTCACCTGGCGACAAGATGCCATAAAGCATCTTTGTCGGGACACGTGTAACTCCCCGGTTCGCCAAGGCTAGACGCGCTACAGTGCATTTAATGCCCCCGGTACATGTCTACGCCCAAAAGGGAAACAAAGTACACCCGACCCCAAGGCACCCGCTCAGGCGCCCGACAAACAACCCGATCGACTGCAGAGCATTTAATACATAGCCGCGGTACACGCACTACTGTGTTAAATGCTCCTGACTATAAATACCAAGTCTTGAACAGTGGTTGGTAAGCAATTAAAAGCATTTATTTCGCTCCCCCAGCATTTATTTCTCTCTATAAGAATCTCCTACTGACTTGAGCGTCGGAGTGCCAAACTTGGGTCCAACCCCAAGTCCCCAATTTGGCCTTTGAGCTCACGTTTGTCTAAGTGTTTTCAGATCGATTGAAGAGCCCACCTTACAAATTCTTGACTGATTGACCCGAGAGTGCCAGTTAGACCTCCAACTCAGCTGAAACATTTTCGGGCCAGATCAGTTTGGCGCCGTCTGTGGGAAACGCTACACTTCTCTCTACCTCGATCTTGAGTGAAACACTTTCTTTCTTCTTGCAATCATGGTGAACACAAGGAAGACCCGACAGGAGGAGGACTTGGAGGAGGTCACCAAAGGCAGACACGACACCAACGCGCCGCTTGGTCATCTCCCCACTGCTCCCCCCGCCGTCGGGATCGCTGGCCCCAGCGCCAGTGTGATCATGCCTCAACCCGAGGCCGCGCCGAGGGTCGCCATTACGCAGGCCGACCTTGACACCTTCCTCGATCAATGGAGGGTTGAGATCGAACAGGCCCAAGTAGAGGGCCGGGAACCGAGACGCCCTGAGCTGCCAAGGGCGAGCCCTGCTACTATCCCCAGCCCAGTAATAGCCAGTGGACTGGGACCCACGGCACAGACTTACGGGTCTGCTGTCCCCTATTACCTCCAGCCACTCAACGGCGGACCCGTTCAGGTCATCTGGGGCCTTCCCCCCCAGACGGGCGCAGGCCAGGTACCGGTCCAAGGATATGCACCTCCCCCGCCGCCCGCTGGAAAAGGCAAACAGGTCCCGTCGGAGGGTCATGGGGACTCGGAACATCCTAGCCGTGCGAATCGCGGCAAACGAGCGGTCGATGACGACCATGAAGAATACGATGATTTACGGGCCTGGATACCCACTCGATCGGCCCGCGATCAGGCGGCTAGAATCGCTGCCGCCCGTAACGAGAACGACCCGGATCGATGTGTCGATCCGCGCCCGCAGACGAGTGCAAGACCGCCTGGGGGACCAAGGATCAGTGGTCTCCCAGAGGCAGGTCGATCTGCGCGCGGGGTTGAGCCGCCGACCCCTCCACTATCGATCTGACAGGGAGGAAGCCTCCCCATTTTCTGAAGATATTCTCCGTACAACCTACGACGGAGATCGAATCCCCTCGGGGTTGCCTCTGTACAACGGGACGACCGATCCCGAAAAACATGTCACTTCTTTCGAGAATAGAATGTTGCTTCATGCCCACCCGCAACAGATTTGGGCCAAGATATTTGTTACCACTCTAACAGGCCCGGCGCAGGACTGGTTCATCCGCCTGCCGCCACGATGCATTCGAACCTACAATCACTTTACCGATCGGTTCCTTGCTCACTTCTCCTCCATGGCAGGGGAAAAACTGCCTCCTTCTTACCTCAACAACCTCCGACAGGAAAAGGGGGAATCCCGTCGAGACTTCTTCACCCGATTCTCAAGGGAAGTGGTTCGGGTCGAGGACCCGACGATGGACACCCTGCTTCCGGTCGTCCATCGAGCGCTACGCAACCGTCTGTGGGCGGATGAGATAGTCAGGGCCGGACCCAAAAACTTGACTGAAATCCAAGACCTCGCCCATGGTTTCATGCGGGTCGAGGAAATGGCGTTAGCTCACGGGCCCGCTCCTTCGCCCGCTCCAGAAAGTCATCACTACGGGTCGATGCCAACCTCGACCCGAAAGGGGTTCGAGCCCAAAAAATCGAAGGGTAGGGTCGATCCGCCGGCCCAAATCGATCGGAGGAACTACGTCCCCCTCAATACAACCGTCCAACAAATCTTCACAGTCATGGACAAAAAGCTTCTGAATAAACCCAAAACCATCAGGGAAGGCCCCAAAGCCCAGAAATCAGGGAAGTATTGCGGATACCATCAGCAATGGGGTCATACCACCGAGGAGTGCAACGCTCTCCGCGACGAGATCGAAAGACTCATCCGAGGAGGGCACCTGAAGGACTTTGTTCGCAAGATCGATCACTATTCTGAGAAGGCCGGTCGGAGCCAAGATCAGCCTCGGGATCGATCTCGATCCCGATCCCCGTCCAGAAGGTCCGGAAAGCAGCCCCTCGAAAGGATTGAGGACAACCCCCCGACTAACGGCACCATCTACATGATCGCCGGGGGGCACGAGGGCGGTGATTCCAACGCTGCCAGAAAGAAGAACGTCCGGAGGGCGGCTCGAGAATACAACGGTCCGCACGAGGAGGTCCTCCAGATCGAGCAAAGCAAAGAGTGGGAAAGGCAAGAGGTTAGCTTTAGCGAAAATGACAGCCACTCTGGCCCACATCGGGAGGGTGAAACACCTAGTTGTCCGATGGTGGTGACCTTGGGAGTGGCTAATTACAATGTAACCAAATGCCTTGTTGACAATGGAAGTAGCACGAACATTATCCTTTACTCTACGCTTGTAAAAATGAAACTGCATAACTTGAAATTAGATCCGATCCGAACGCCTCTGTCCGGCTTCGGAGGATCCCAGGTTGTTCCGCTTGGGCGCATCAAACTGCTCACTTCGATGGGAACATCGCCTCAGCGAGTTACCCAAGAGGTCGAGTACGTTGTGGTAAACATGCCCCTCGCTTACAACATGATTTTTGGCCGACCCGGCCTCATTCAATTCAGAGCCATAATCTCCACCTACCACCAGAAGTTGAAAATGCCAACCCCTAACGGGGTCGGGGAAGTGGAGTGTGACGTCCCGGACAGCTGGGCATGTTATGCGATCACCCTTAAGGAACCAAAAGACAAGGAGAAAGACGCGAGCGAATGCCTTGATCTCCAGACTTACACGAGCTCGGATCTCGATCTCGCTGCGCCCAAGTTAGACGCCGAAGGATCACGCGTAGCCCAAAAGAGGAAAGCAGTGGGTCGGATCGAGCCTTCTGACTCTTTGAAACACATACCCCTCGACCCGAACGACATCAACAAATCAACGAAGATCGGGGCCAACATGAACCCCCACCACGAGATGATGATGATTGAGTTCCTCCAAGAAAATGCAGACGTGTTTGCGTGGACTGCGAAGGATCTTGTGAGGATCGACCCGAAGGTGATCTGCCATCGCCTCGGCCTCGATCCCACTCACAGACCCATAAAACAGAAGCTAAGAACGCAAGGCAAAGAAAGAAACGAGATCATCGAGGCCGAGGTCAATAAATTGCTCGATGCGGGTTACGTGACCCCGGCCCAATATGTCGATTGGCTATGTAACGTTGTCTTGGTACAGAAGACGGGGGGTAAGTGGAGAATGTGTAACGATTTCACGGATCTAAATAAGGCGTGCCCAAAGGACCCTTACCCGCTCCCTCGGATCGATCAGCTCGTCGATTCGACAGCTGGTTGTGAAATGCTGAGCATGATGACGCCTTTCAGGGATACTATCAGATCTCCATGGCGCCCGAAGATCGACCCCACACCGCTTTTATAACAATCAAGGGCATTTACTGTTTTAAAGTAATGCCGTTCGGCCTCAAAAATGCCGGAGCAACCTACCAGAGGTTGGTGAACAAGATGTTTAAGGAAGAGATCGGGAAGACGATGGAAGTCTACGTGGATGATATGATCGTAAAGAGCAAACAGGCGTGTGATCATCTCGGCCACCTGGGTCGAGTGTTTGAAATCCTCAGGGGGTACGGTATGAAGCTTAACCCGGATAAATGCACCTTTGGGGTCGAAGGGGGAAAATTCCTCGGCTATATGGTTAGCCAGCGGGGGATCGAAGCGAACCCGGCCAAAATCAAGGCAATCCAGGTCATACCTCGACCCGACTGCATAAGCCAAGTCCAATCTTTGGTCGGCCGGATCATTTCCCTAAATCAATTCATATCCCGATCATCCGAACGGAACCTGCCCTTCTTCAAAATATTACGAAACCTAAAAAAGTTCGAATGGAATGAGGAGTGTGATAGAGCCTTTGAGCAACTTAAAGAGTACCTGGCATCTCCACCGTTGTTGGCCAAGCCCAACGAAGGGGAGACCTTGTACCTCTATCTCTCCCTTTCCAACGAAACTTTTAGTTCGGTCCTCGTCGCAATTAGGGATCGAAAACACATGCCCATCTATTATCTGAGTAAAATCTTACACGGGGCAGAGCGAAACTACCTTGAGATCGAAAAGTTTGTCTTCGCGTTGACACACGCTGCTCGAAAATTACGACCCTATTTCCAGGCGCACCCGATTGTGGTGCTAACCGACCAACCCCTTAGACAAGTCTTGTCCAAACCCGATGTCTCGGGTCGAATGATGAAATGGGCGGTGGAGCTAAGCGAGCATGACATCACTTTCCAACCTCGCCTTGCCCAACAAGCTCAGGTTCTGGCTGAATTTTTAGTCGAAAAGAACACGAAACCCCCAAAGAACGCCCCCGATCCCTTGAGTTGGACAATGTACGTTGACGGCTCATCGACCTCCAAGGGGGGAGGGGTGGGGATATCACTAATTAGTTCGGATGGTACACAGTTCGACTTTGCCGTCCGCCTAGACTTCAAGGCCACCAATAACGAAGCAGAATACGAGGCACTCATCGCAGGACTAAAGTTCGCTGCAGAACATCGGGTCGACCGATTGGCCGTCGTGACCGACTCCCAGCTTGTCGCGGGCCAGGTCAACGGCACATATAAAGCAAGGGAAGAATCGATGGCGGATTATCTCAAGATGGTTAAAGAGTTAGCCTCAAAACTCAAAGAATTTCGGATCGAGCAAGTCCCCCGTGAAGAAAACACCCGAGCGGACGCATTGTCCAAACTCGCGAACGGCCTTCAGGGCACCCGGGATGGGACCATCTCATTTCACGTCTCACCCGGTCGGGTCATCGACCCGGATCGGATCGATATCGCTGCGATCGACCCGGAGGAGCCATGTTGGATGGATAGTTTGGTCTCCTACCTAAAGGACGGGACACTACCTCAAAGCCGGTTAGAGGCGAGGCGGATGAAATACCGCTCGCTGCTATACCTACTGGACCGCGAAGGGAGATTGTTCAAGAAATCATTCACAGGTCCACCGCTAAGATGCCTCCGCCCAAGTCAGGCCAAAGATGTGTTAGAAGAAGTCCACGAAGGGAACTGCGGGAACCACTCAGGGGGTCGAGCCCTAGCTAAAAAAATCTTAAGAAGCGGGTACTTCTGGCCGACCCTAATCCAAGACGCAAAGCTGCACTCAATGAAATGCCCCAAGTGCCAAAAACACGGCAACCTCATACACACGCATCCCGCAACCATGATCACGATCGATGTCTCATGGCCCTTCGATCAATGGGGGATCGATATTATTGGTCCTTTCCCCCTGGACCCTTGGCAAAAACGCTTCGCCATAGTAGCCGTCGAGTACTTCTCAAAATGGGTCGAAGCCGAAGCAGTCCCAAAGATAACTGACGCGGTGATAAGAAATTTCCTCTGGAAGAGTATAATCTGCCGCTTTGGGGTCCCGAGGGTTCTCATCTGTGACAATGGGCCCCAGTTCCGAAGCGAGAACACCAAAAGCTACTGTCGGGATATCGGAATCGACCTCAGGTTCACCACCGTCGGCCACCCCCAAACGAATGGCCAAGCCGAAGTCACCAACCGGATCATCATTCAAAATTTGAAGACCCGTCTCGATGCCAAGTTGGGGTCGTGGACAGACGAACTCGACGGGGTCCTCTGGGCTTATCGAACGACCCCCAGAACGGCGACGGGCCAAACCCCCTACTCCCTGGTATACGGATCAGAGGCAGTGATCCCATCGGAGTTACTACACGAAACAGCCCGTGTCAGTCAATACCAGCTCGACAGGAATAACGAAAATCGGTCCGCTGACTTGGATCTGATTGAGGAAAAGCGCGAACGCGCATACCAGAAGATTAAACAATACAAGGCGGCCGCGACCCGATCATACAACAAACACGTCAGACCCCGTACATTCCAGATCGGGGATCTAGTGTTGAAGAAGGTAGAGGTCCTCCAGCATGTGGGAAAACTCGAACCCAATTGGGAAGGTCCCTACCGGGTTACAAAAGTAGGCAAGAACATGGCGTATCAACTCGAAGATATGGCCGGAGTGCCCCTACCAAGACCCTGGAACGCGCACAACCTGAAGAAGTTTTATGTATAAAAACACCTATCTTGTATAATCGATCGAACCGGAGCACGTTCAAAGCCCGGTCCCGATCCCATCTACGGATCGAGTCCGATCCTTTCGATGAAAGTCAATAGTCGTTTTTATATAATGTGTATTTATTTGGCATTCGATCCACGATCATGCTATCATGTATTTATTTGGTTATTTTGTCGTACTTACAAATCCCCAAGTCCAACGAGGTCGTTCAACGACCCGACGAGAACGAGACTAACGATGAAAAATACTTAGGACGGGGGAACCCAAACTCGAAACCCCGCACAAATAGGGATCGAAATCGATCCTTTCATGACCAATCGGATCGCAAGTAGGGATCGATCTCGATCCCCTAAACCGAACCGGATCGAATTCGATCCCTCACGCAAAATTCGGGATCAAACTCTTCGGACACGACCCATCGCACCATACATGAAATCCGAAGAATATTGTAATGGAAAATAAAGCGTGAGAACAAAGCAACGAAGTGTTCACGCGGCGACATCCCCGGCTGCTGGGTCAAATGAAAATGGTCTTTAAAATGAAAATAAATAAAAATACATGAAGCTATCAAGGCTAAGAAGGAGATGAACCCGAGGTGCCCGTACTGCCCGAGGACTTTTTTCGACTGCGTCGGGTCGACGGTAGGAAGCTCTCAATATCGACCGGAGGAGGAAGCTCGTAGACGGGATCTCTCTTATCCCTCTTGGCGTAGGCCATGTCAATGGCAAACCCGTACTTGTGGTGACGCCAATCGATGTCCACAGGAGGTTCGGCGTCTTCCTCCAACGGGTCGGGATACGGATCGGGTTTGTCTAGGCCGATGGAAGTCTCGTCGAAGGACACCGGAATCAGGCCCTGAGCCTTGAGCTGATTGCGCGCAATCTTAAAGCCAGCCTCCATGTCGATCGCGGCCATGACCGTGTTCGCCTCGTCGAAGGCTGGACCTTCCATAAACTCACGAACCGCGTACTGCTCGATCGGGCCCTTAGCCTTCCGAAAAGACTCAATCAGGGCGTCGATCTTGGCCTGTCCTTCCGCCAACGCGGCCGCTCGGGACACCGCTTCCCCCTCGGCCTTCGCCTGTTGGACCTTCTCCTTGGTTTCGGCTCGGATCTCATTGAGTTCGGTTTCACGAGCCTGTAGGACTTTCTCCAAATCCTCCATCCGATCGAGGGTGCTCTGCAACTCCGCGGCACGCGTTTGGGCCTCTTCCTCCTTAAGGCTCATCAGCTCGTCCAACCGTTCCTGTAGCTCAGCTACCTTCTCCGCCTTGGCTGACCTCAGCATGGCCTTGGCAGCCCTGTACTTCTCCTTGTACTTGGCCACCTCTTCTTGATAAACCTCCGCCTTCTGGGACAAGCTGATGGCAGCTGGGAGGATATCCTGTTCATAAAGACGAGAATTGTCATGGCTCAGCATAACAAGAATACGCAAGAATAAACGACCCGATGCAACGGATCAACTCGATCCGACGCTGATATCGGATCGATATCGACCCGTTTGAGGTCGGATCGATTACGAACCGTATACACGGGATCGAGACGAATACAAGGAGGGGGAAAAAAACAGATATAAGGGGGAAGTCCTTACGCCGAAAATAGCCTTGCTGATCCTATACCTCTGGTGATCGACGGGCTCCTTATGAATCACGCGTTGTTCGTCGACCACACAACCGGTGTTGAAAAGTGAGGATAACAAGCTGATATCGGGGTGCCCGACGCCAAGGTTCCGAATCGACCCATCCTCCCGGACTCTCTCAAGTTCACTAGGCCATTGAGGTGGTGGAGTCTGTTTGAAGTTCAGCAACTTACTCTCAATATCCGACCCGCTGGAATCCCCCTCGATTTCAATCGGCACCTCTTCCACAGTCACCTTCTTCTTCCTTTTTCTCAAGCTCCTGTTAGACTCCACCTGTTCCTCCTGGGGAAGAGTCAGGTCATAAAGATTTTCGTCGAAGTCGAAATAAAGATCTAAGTGGTCCAAATTTATTACTTGATCGGGGTCCTCAGGATCGGGCTCGACCGCATCCGAGGCCTGCCCCGGCTCTTGGACATCTTCCATGGTTTGAGAGTTCGGGGTGACCCTTCGACGGGGTTGTTGGGCCGCGGCTTGAGCTTCCGGCAGAGCTCCGTGGATCGCAGCTATAGCGTGGTCAATCCTTTCCCGTTCATCCCGCGGGATCGACTCGCCCTTTTTCAGCTTCATTGTCCTCCTCACCCTTTCCGCGCGACTCATGGCTAAGATATGCAGACCTGCAGAAATGGATCGATTAGTACCTTGAAAGAGAAGGGCGCCGAATATAAGTATATATAAAAGCAAGAGTTCAAACACGATCCGGTACAAACGGATCCACTCGATCCGGCCACAAACTCGATATGGTGGATCGAACTCGACCCCGTGACGGATCGTTTAACACGTAACCCGATCGGGCGGGTCCGGCCTGAGGCGGAGGCTCACCGAAGTGGAAATTCCGCAACCTCGTCCCCGGGACCAAACCCGCCTCAACCAAGTGTCCCGTCCTCGTCAAGTACTCGGGGTCGAGCTGGCCCAAGTTGGTCAAGAGCTTGAAAGATTCTTTTTTGTGCAGCCAGGCGCTTTTCCGCGTTGGAAGTTTTTTGGGTTCCTTGGTGGTCCATGTCGAACGGAAAGGAAGAGACATCGAGCAGTTGATGAAGAAATATCTCTCCTTCCAACCAAGCCCATGAGAGGAGACCGGGATATCTACCATCTTCCGACCGGGCTTGGCTTGGAGGTAGTAGTAGCCGGCCCCAGACTTGGGGGAGTTAACAAGGAGGAAAAACTCCCCCAAATCCTCGAACCGAGGCTCGAACCCCAAACACCTGAGGATGATGATAGCACTGTACATCAGAGCGAAGGAGTTCGGGACTAGCTGAGCCAGACACAGATTCACCCGATGGAGAAAGGTTGACACCAACGGGTGGGTCGGAAATCGGAAACCATACTTCATTGTCGCGTGGTATAGGCCGAAAGCATATTTGGATTGTGGGGCCCCTACCGTCTCCCCGTCAAAGGGCAACCGAGCCATGACACCCTCGGGCATCACACTACACCAATTGCGAACCTCGTGGAATTCTTTGCCCGACAATTTCGACGGCCTCTGGGCGACATCGGATAAAGTACGGTAGACGTGCCCGGATCGCCCCTGGGGTCGACCGGAAGTACCCTCCTCTGGCCCCTCTTCCTCTTCCTCTTCCTCATCCTCATCTTCCTCCGCTTCCTCGATCCGGCGTTGGGGTCTTGAGGTCGAGGCCCGGCCACGGCTTGCCCGGAATTCCTGGATCCGTATCTCGTCAGAAGAATCAAAAAACGACCCAAAATCCATGTTGGGCAACGGTGGGACACCGCCCGATGAACCGGAGCAACCCGCGGACGGGGTAAACGGCTCCTCCATCTCACTCTCATCGGAGACCACACACATATACGGCCCTCTCGACATTTTTCTCTCACTAAGAAGAAATAGAAGGGATCGGAGAATCGACGAAATTACCTTTCTTCTTTCGCCTTAGGAACGAATGTTTGCTGCTCGAAACCGAAGTGAATGAAGGAAGGAACGGATCGATTTTGTTGAGCAAGAAGGTGTGAAATGAGAAAGGGGGTGCCCACTTATTTATAGGGGAGGAAAAGTGGCTCCTCGAAGTACGCGACCCAGTCATTATTGCCCCTAGGAGACCGCGCTGCTCTTCCTCGATGCGTGAAACGATGCCATTATCCCACATGGAAGACCGTGCGGCTCTTCCTCGAAGCGCGAAACAGTGTTGTCATTATTGCCTCAAAGACCGAACTTGCCATACCGGGACGCGGAGGCCATGACCGAAGCAATGAAAATTACCCACGCGAAAATTCACGCCGGTAATTTGGGGGGCCTCTGATATGGCATAAAATGGCCGAGCCATGTGGCACGCCTTGGAGGAAGCCACGTGGACATCTCGCCACCTCAAGCGGACCAAGGTCCCCGCGCTGACGGATCAGCGGATCGAACCTGATCCCCTACGCCATGACGGATCGAGTTCGATCCCTTACCCCGGTTGAGATCGATCCATCAAGGAACGACGAATCCCAAGGCTCAAGGGATCGATCGGAGCCCACACGCCTAGGGGATCGATCCGATCCCTCATCGATCCGATCCCAATCGCGCTAGGAGATCGATCCGGTCCCTTATCGATCCGATCCCACTTGCCCTAGGGGATCGATCCGATCCCTTACGCCTCAAGGGATCGATCCGATCCCCTACGCCTAAGGAACGACGGATCCGATCCCACACGCCTAGGGGATCGATCCGATCCCTCATCGATCCAATCCCACTCGCGCTAGGGGATCGATCCGGTCCCTTATCGATCCGATCCCACTTGCCCTAGGGGATCGATCCGATCCCTTATCAATCCGATCCCGCTCACTTATCGATCCGATCCCTTACGCCTCAAGGGATCGATCCGATCCCCTACGCCTAAGGAACGACGGATCCGATCCCATACGCCCTAGGGGATCGATCCGATCCCTTTATCCGCAACGGACGGGCCATCCTTGTTCCTGCATGGGAACCACGCATGAAGCGTCCTTATCCCGCGCAAGGCTTGGGGTCGAACTCGACCCCACTAACGGGTTCCTCACTACGGATATGCTTCATCACAACTCGCTTGACCCCGACCTCTCGGATCGAGCTCCTACGTCACCTGGCGACAAGATGCCATAAAGCATCTTTGTCGGGACACGTGTAACTCCCCGGTTCGCGAAGGCTAGACGCGCTACAGTGCATTTAATGCCCCCGGTACATGTCTACGCCCAAAAGGGAAACAAAGTACACCCGACCCCAAGGCACCCGCTCAGGCGCCCGACAAACAACCCGATCGACTGCAGAGCATTTAATACATAGCCGCGGTACACGCACTACTGTGTTAAATGCTCCTGACTATAAATACCAAGTCTTGAACAGTGGTTGGTAAGCAATTAAAAGCATTCATTTCGCTCCCCCAACATTTATTTCTCTCTCTAAGAATCTCCTACTGACTTGAGCGTCGGAGTGCCAAACTTGGGTCCAACCCCAAGTCCCCAATTTGGCCTTTGAGCTCACGTTTGTCTAAGTGTTTTCAGATCGATTGAAGAGCCCACCTTACAAATTCTTGACTGATTGACCCGAGAGTGCCAGTTAGACCTCCAACTCAGCTGAACCATTTTCGGGCCGGATCAAGATTATTTGATAATTTTGTTTATATTTATTTAAAATAAGTTAATTTAAATTTATTAATAAAGAAAAATATATACTTTTAAAATAAACAATTCAAATTTGATAATTGATTAAGTGATAAATACGTAAAGGTTTTAATTTTAATTATTTTACTTAATATTATGCACTAATAAATAATTTATTTAATTAAATATTATATATATATATATATATATATATATATATATATATATATAATCGGATTTGGGTTCTTAACTGATCGAATTCCTTAATTCCATATCCGCTCCATTTATTTTAGATAACGAATAGTTATAATCGGATATGATCAATTGACCATTTTTATCAGACGAATACACTAAAATTCGAATCGAGTTCGGATCGGTTCGGATTAAAATCTGATCCATTGACAGCCCTAGACCTGAATACCTTTTTAGGCCAAAGAATTGAAGATTCTAGAAGTAATTAGATGCAAGTCAAATTTAGTTAGGACTTGGGCAGCAAGTCATGATCACGTGTAGAGTTGGAGTCCTTTTTGGACTAGATATCGACTTTGGACGGCTGGCATAAGGGTTATATATTGAGATTTGGGGAAGACCTTTTGACATCTTTGGAACATAACATTCACGCAGCAGTTCGAGAGAGGACAAGAAGGCAGCAACTTTCAAAGACCTTCGAGAGCTAAATTCATTTCTCAACGAGTTCTTTTTAATTCCTTTGTTTTTAGTTAGACTATGCTTTTAATTTATTTTGTGGTTTTGGACATCATGACTATGCATAGCTAATTTCGTAATACTTAGCTAGGGATTTATAATTCGGTTAAAATATCGTGAAACCTAATTATTTTTAATTTTCAATACAATTCAAGTATTTATTAATTCTCTGAGTGTTGTGTTCTATTGTGATTTGTTTACTTAGTGATAGTGCACGATTATCTAAGTAGATTTAATTGCATAGTGTCATCCATGATGCATGAAGTTTATGTAATGCTTGATTGATATTTGTGTCGCATTAACGAGAAGGATTAGTTGCAGTTCTGAACTCGTTAAAGGAATTAATAATCGGGTTTAAATCTTACACGTGTCGTGACTTGGTTGATTCGGGTTAGTGTTTTCATATATTTTAATGTTGTCGGTTCATTAAATCCTATCGAGTGTCTCTAGAGGTTGTGAAATTGATTAGGGAAAATAATTGTCGAATGTCTCTAGGCTATTCGATAAATTAAGTGAAAACGAGGCGGAGTCGAGTGTCTCTATCCACTATAGCTAACCTGTTTGAATTGTTTGAATTTATCCTTGCGTCCGTGATCGATGTGAAAAATGAATTATGATATCTAGCTGGTGTTGTTCTCCCGATTGGTTAATCCTATCTTCCAACGTGCTTGATCGTGTTCCTTCTAGCTTTTAGTTTTAATTAATTGCTGATTAGTTTAATTAGTTTAGTTAACTTCAAAACCTAACCCCCCCCCCCCCACACACACACACACACACACTTACTTTTACTTGTTATTTTTTGTGATTTTTCCTGCGAAATTAATTTCTCCCAATCTCTATGGTTCGACCCATTTACCATATACCTCATATTAGTCGTAGACCAAAATTATATTTATTTTTGACGGATTTGGCACCTGTCAATTGGTTATAAATGAATGAGGCTCTCTATTTATAAGAATCAACTTGGAAATGGACGGCTAAAATCTATTTAATCGGCTAAAATTGATCTTCTACCACAATTGATCTTCTACAAGATTCTACAATGTTAGAACATTACATACTATTCGAAGACTTCTCTAAAAGGCTTATAGGAAGGTCTAACGAATCTAATGAAGAAGTATATACAAGTACTAGTTTAAAACGTATCTAGACGTCTACGAACCTCCAAATACATCTGTGATGTAAAATAAATCTCGTTGCCCTACAAACTTGGCCAATCTGGCACATTTAGCTTTCTTTGATAATTGATTGAGTAAAACTCAAAGCAAATGTTAGAGAGTCACCATTCTGCTAGATGCATTGTTTTAAAAAAAGGTTAATTCCAGACACCCTCTGTCATTTGGGGCTTAGTGCACTTTACCCTTTAACCTTTGAATCGGTACGATTGCGCCCCCCCCCCCCCCCTCCCTTTTAAAAATATCACATTTAACCACTTTAATAAAGTAGATCCGAACAAAGTAAATTTCAAATATGTTAATATTACATACCAAATGGAAGATCTCGATGCAAGGAACACAACAATGATCTCGAAACCAAAATCCGACAACCGACGAAGCAGAAATCACAGGTCAAAGATGTGTTGGAAAACAGGAATCAGAAAGCAGCCAAAATTTAAAAATTTTCCAACAAAAGGATCGAAGCTCGCAATGGTGAATCCAAATTCGTAGAGATCAAGAAACTCACTTAGGTAGTAGCTTTCTTGACACGTTTTGAGCCGCCCTCAAACGCGCTTCATGCGGTAATGGCAACCCGTCCCTCGAAATCTCTTTCTACTTCAGAATCCATTGTAGAGATAACAATCCACACCAACCTGGATTCAAATCATGTTAGGGAAGTTCTTAACAATATAACATAAAGAAAGAAACATGAAACGAGAAAGGCATGATTGAAACTCCCTTCGAAAACCAGTTTTGCGAAAGTAGAAATCTGCCAGCCATAAAACCCTAGTGAAAAAATTCATCCTTCAGGATATGGACGAACGATTTTCGCCATCTTTTTTGGTTCGATTTTTTCACTCGTTTTCTGTTGGGTTCAGAATCGTTTCATCATCCCTTCTGGTCGTTTTGCTTGATCCCCACTCCTTGGTAAAGCTCGAATCTTTAAAACTTCTAACTTGAAGCTCTCTAGAGATAGTCCACCAACTTGGCTACAATCTAACTAGTAAGGATGCTAGTTCTCTAGTTAGTGTTTAGGCTTAACCTAGGGTTTTGTTTATCTTGGAGAAAGGATGGTGTTCAACACATGAACCAAAAGAATTCTCGATTAGCTCCAAGGGGAGCTCGAGCTCCCCTATATATAGAAGAGGAGTGGCCGAAATTCCTAGTCCTTATGGACTAAGGATTTTGGTCCCTCTCTCCTATTATTTGATCATCAAGTAATTTTGACTTTGACTTTGAATTCAAATTCAAATCAACTTTCAAGAGAGCTAAAATATCCAAACTATTTTTGGATAATTTTATACTTTATTTATTTAAAATAAATAACTTATTTTATCTAATTAATTAATTCGTAATTAATTAAATAGATTATTTTTCTCCAAAATAAGACTTTCTTTTTAATTCAAAATTAAACCAAAGTCTATTAAATAATTAATCACATTAATTATTTAACACATAAATAAATATACAAATATATTTAAACACGTGTGAGACACGTGTCACAAGGACACGTGTCACTCACGTGAGCCACATGTATGGTTCACACGTGTGGAACCCTCTTGGCCCGATTAACTCGTTTAATCATTTTAAAGCCTCAACTCATGTAACCAAGTTGTTGTGTGTGACCCTCTAGGTTCTCAATTCAATTAGCAGTGACCCTAATTAATTAATTCACTAATTAATTAATCAGTCCACAGATTAAACGACCATAGTCTAGCAACAGGTGTTTAACCCCTAGTTGAATTGGAATGTTCGGATTCGACAGAACCTTTAAGTCATTGATTCATGTGAGATACAATCCTCCTACTTACTATCTCTCAACCAAGATCTAGGGTAAGGGAATAATCAGAACCCTAATAATCCGGTCTTAAAGCTAAGTGCATTTCATATCCATTTGATCTCAATCCATTTCTTAATGTCTTGATCTACTGCCTTGGTCAAGGACTCCATATGACATATGAATGACTTACACAATAAGAGATCACCTTGCAAGTGCAAGTGTAGGTCCTTTCTTGATTCTCATTCACTTTCATGAGTCACTTGTGCAACCCCAGCATAAGCCTTGAATCAGTTGTCTGAGGCGACACCCTTTAAAGCTCATACCTAAGACTACAGAGTTAACTCATAAAGTGACATGGAACCTCAAGTCTAAGGATCAATTAATCACATCAATGACTCGTGAGATATTTCCTAATCTGGAAGTTTCCATTTCCTGAAATAGAAACTTCCTTTCCCATTTAGGAATCTTCTCACACGGGGCACCTCAGTGAACTTACTTATTAAAGTAAGCACCCTCATGTATCACACACGTATCAACTATACACTTTGCACCAACATGAAACAAGGTGGTCCTTCTTAAGGGCGTGATCCCATAAGCAAGCCTTAAAGGAGTCAGGTTGATACTCCCACTATCTGTAGGACTCATCGGCTTAGAGTATTTTACTAATCATGACTTATGTGATATAGGACTCGTTTCATGAACCATTTCACCTAAATGGTAGAGTCCTAAAGTCATCAGGATTAGGGGAGTTCTCATACATGCGCACATAATGGAAACACACAAAAACACGTATTGGCATATAAAGAAGTGTTTGCCTATGATGATTAATCAATCGTATATTATTCAAAGATTGTCTATGATATAAGAAAAGTCCCAAAGCAGATTACGTCAAATCGGCTTTCTAGGGCACTATTCCTAACAAGATGACGCTCGACAGACGAAGCATTGTAGTGGCTTTTGGCGGCTAATAGGGTCGACTAGGGTATGAGCTTTGTTCGCCTTGGAGAGACGAACATGATAGTAGTGATCTTGAATCTTAGGTCACCGTGACGGAGGAGAAATTGATTGTTAAAGTTTGTTAAAAGGGGTTAAGTGCGATATTTTTCAAAGGTTAGGGTGGAAATTGCACCGATTCAAGGTTAGGGGGTTGCTCGGCGGACGAAGCATAATAGCGGCTTTCGGCGGCTAATAGGGTCGACTAGTCTGTGAGCTTTGTTCGCCTTGGAGAGACAAACATGATAACAGTGATCTTGATGTTAGGAATAGTGCCCTAGAAAGCCGATTCGACGTAATCTGCTTTGGGACTTTTCTTGTATCACAGACAATCTTTGAATAATATACGATTGATCATAGGCAAACACTTCTTTATATGCCAATACGTGTTTTGAGTGTTTCCATTATGTGTGCATGTATGAGAACTCCCCTAATCCTGATGACTTTAGGACTCTACCATTTAGGTGAAATGGTTCATGAAATGAGCCCTATATCACATAAGTCATGATTAGTAAAATACTCCAAGCCGATGAGTCCTACAGACAGTGGGAGTGTCAACCTGACTCCTCTAAGGCTTGCTTGTGGGATCACGCCCTTAAGAAGGACCACCTTGTTTCATGGAGGTGCAAAGTGTATAGTTGATACGTGCGTGATACATGAGGGTGCTTACTTTAATAAGTAAGTTCACTGAGGTGCCCCGTGTGAGAACATTCCTAAATGGGAAAGGAAGTTTCTATTTCAGGAAATGGAAACTTCCAGATTAGGAAATATCTCACGAGTCATTGATGTGATTAATTGATCCTTAGACTTGAGGTTCCTTGTCACTTTATGAATTAACTCTGTAGTCTTTGGTATAAGCTTTAAAGGGTGTCGCCTTAGACAACTGATTCAAGGCTTATGCTGGGGCTGCACGCCAAGTGATTCATGAAAGTGAATGAGAATCAAGAAAGGACCTACACTTGCATATGCAAGGTGATCTCTTATTGTGTAAGTCATTCATATGCCATATGGAGTCCTTGGCCAAGGCAGTAGATCAAGACATCAAGAAAAGGGTTTCTTGGATTGAGATCAAATGGATATGAAATGCACTTAGCTTTAAGACCGGATTATTAGGGTTCTGATTATTCCCTTGCCCTAGATCTTGGTTGAGAGATAGTAAGTAGGAGGATTGTATCTCACATGAATCAATGACTTAAAGGTTCTGTCGAATCCGAATATTCCAATTCAGCTAGGGGTTAAACACCTGTTGCTAAACTATGGTCGTTTAATCTGTGGACTGATTAATTAATTAGTGAATTAATTAATTAGGGTCACTGCTAATTGAATTGAAAACCTAGAGGGTCACACACAACAACTTGGTTACATGAGTTGAGGCTTTAAAATGATTAAACGAGTTAATCAAGCCTAGAGGGTTCCACACGTGTGAAACCACACGTGTGGGTCACGTGACTGGACACGTGTCATTGTGACACGTGTGCCACACGTGATTGTTTAATAATATATTAAATAATTAATTTGTTAATTATTTAATAGACTTTGGTTTAATTTTGAATTAAAAAGAAAGTCTTATTTTGGAGAAAATAATCTAGTTAATTAATTATGAATTAATTAATTAGATAAAATAAGTTATTTATTTTAAATAAATAAAGTATAAAATTATCCAAAAATAGTTTGGATATTTTTAGCTCTCTTGAAAGTTGATTTGAATTAGAATTCAAAGTCAAAGTTGGAAAATACTTGATGATCAAGTAAATAGGAGAGAGAGGGACCAAATCCTTGCCCAACAAGGACTAGGTTCGGCGTCCCTCCCCTTTGCCTATATATAGGGGAGCTCATGCTCCCCTTTAGAGCTAATAAAAGTTCTTTTGGTTCATGTGTTGAACACCATCCTTTCTCCAAGATAAACGAAACCCTAGGTTAAGCCTAAACACTAACTAGAGAACTAGCATCCTTACTAGTTAGATTGTAGCCAAGTTGGTGGACTATCTCTAGAGACTTCAAGTTAGAAGTTTTGAAGATTCGAGCTTTACCAAAAGTGGGGATTAAGCAAAACGATCAGAAGGGATGATGAAACGATTCTGAACCCGACGTGAAGCGAATGAAAAAATCGAACCAAAGAAGATGGCGAAAACCGTTCGTCCATATCCTGAAGGATGAATTTTTTCACGAGGGTTTTGTGACTGGCAGTTTTCTACTTTCGCAAAACTGGTTTTCGAAGGGAGTTTCAATCCTGCTTTTCTCGTTTCATGTTTCTTTCTTTATGTTATATTGTTAAGAACATCTCTAACATGAATTGAATCTAGGTTGGTGTGGATTGCTATCCCGACAATGGATTCTGAAGTAGAAAGAGACTTTCGAGGGACGGGTTGTCAAGCCGCGAGAAGAGCGTTCTTGGGTGGCTTGAAACGCTTCAAGAAAGAATAAAAGAAAAGTAAGTTTGCTATCTCTACGAATTTGGTTACACGATTGCGAGTCCAAGATCCTTTTGTTGGAAAAAATTTTTAAATTCCGCTGCTTTCTGATTCGTGTTTTCCAACACTTGAATCTTGGGTCGCCGTGACAGAGAAGAAATCGATGGTCAAAGTTTATTAAAAGGAGTTAAGTATGATATTTTTCAAAGGTTAGGGGGGAAATCGCACCGATTCAAGGTTGGGGGTTTAAGCACACTAAACCCCAAATGACAAGGGGGTGTCTGGAATTAGCCCTTTAAAAATCGGATCGGACTTGTCAGTCAAACCATTTCAACTAATGACTGGCAGTGTATCCGAATCGGACAAGCCATCAAAAATGACATTCGATTAACCTAATATAAATTGTTGGGAAAGGGTTAGAAACTCGAAACGATTCAACTAACCAAAAATTTCAAAATCACGTAACATTTCCAATTTGAATAGTGAAGAAATTGTTAATCTTATATTTAAATTATTTCTTTTCCTCCTTTAATTCTGATCTAGAAAGCACGGACATGCCAAAATTTAGTCCGTGTAGTGTCCGACACGTGTTGGATACAGACACGCTTCGTACACAGCTCGGACATGTATCGGGCAAGGTTGAAACTTGTCCGAAATAAAAAAAATTAAAAAAAAAAAACAGACGCGCGGGTGTCGGGCACGGCGGGGGCAAATTTTATAATTATATAAAGTTTTTTATGCTTTTTTTAATATTTTTAGAATTTTTTGGGGAGAAAACTGAAATAACAAAATTTATTCTAATTTTTAATTATATATTCTTTTTTAAATATTTTGTTTTATATAGATTATACTTATAAAATATTTTTATTTACATATAAAATATATTTATTTATATAGAATATAGCTGTGTCGTGTCCTAAATTTTTTTTAAAAATTCATGTTACCGTATTCGTTTCGTGTTGTGTTCATATCGCCGGGTCCGTACCCGTGCAACATAAATTTTGATGTTAATAAGTTCCAAAAGTGATAGATCTTATATATTCAAAAAGAATTATAGTATATGAATAAAAAAAAAGGTAGAAAAAGACGAAGCGGATGAGTTGCATACAGATGAGACAATACAACCCTATCTCATTAAATTTATTTAACTTATATGTTATTTTTTCTTGCCAATGGATTTTTAGTGTTAAAGGGCGCATCTTTTGCCTAAATTATATTTTAACAATGATATATGTTGTGTCTTTTTAATTTATGTATTCTGAAGACTAAATTTATTTATCTATTATTGGTGGGTTGAATTGTTTTTTTGTATTTAAGCTTTTGTATGTGTTGTTCTTGAATAATTATGAAATAAATTAAGAACGAACAAATACTACACGATAAAATTGATATATATATATATATATATATATATATATATATATATATATATATATATATATATATATTTAATATGTGGCGCCCATATTGTAGGGGACGCGCAACTAAGATCGCGAATAGGTGATGACGTTTAGTTTGGGAGCTCACGTGTCCGCAAACTCCTAAGAGTCCAAGTGATTTAAAATTAGAGAGTCAAACAATATGTGATAATTGTCAATTGAAGCATGATATTGAATCTTATTCACAGGTGGTTCCGAAAGCTTCACCCGTTTTCAGGCTCCAACACTTGCACTAATGACCGAACATGGAATGAGGGGATCCAAAGGTGGGTAGTCTCAAAATTAGTCTTGATACATGAGAATGAACTGAGATGTCATGAGAATGAAGACGATCCCATTGTCCCCAAGTCGAAACTCCAAGAATAAGGTCCTCTAGTATAATTGGATGACATGTTTTTATTAGTCGTAATCTTTCTTTTAAAAATATACTAATCACTATTTAAATATAAATTATAGGGAAAATTACATCTACCTACCCTCACTTTAGGCCAAATTACAACGCAGGACCTCTTGTTTCGTTTTTTACATATTAGTCCCTCTCCGTTAAATTCCGTTAGAGGTCCCTCGAGTCCGTTAGTGTTCCGTCATATTTAACCTCTGTAATTCCTATAATACCCTTTTTAATTTTTTTTATTTATGCAATTACTAAAATGCCCTCAGGGACTGATTTGTTGATTCCATATAATTGAGGGATCGTTTTGTTAAAAAATATGATCATGAGGGATTAATTTGTAATATTGAGTCATAAGTTAAAATATAGCCGTTTATGGCCGTTTATAGCCGTTGGGGCTGCTTCTAATATATATTTTTGGTGCCATTTTCGTGCCTCTAACACACAAACAACATGGTGACTTCTTATAGCTCCTCATATTCACGTAGCAGCTCATTAAAATATAGGAATGAGAGATGTCGACAAGGAAATTGTAATTGTTGGACCACAATCAAAGTGGTCGAGAAAAACAATAATAATCGTGGGAAATTATTCTATTGTTGTGATATCCACGGTTTTTCTCATTGGTGTATTCCATTAGAAGAGATGGAATTTAACATGTCATCAAGAGAGGAAGATGAAGCAACTAGCAGACCTGCTGGAAGATTTGAAGATGGACAAGCTCAAATGCATTCAAATGTGATATATAGGTTGTTGGTATGCAATATGTGTTTATTAGCCCTGCTTTTGGTTGTATTCTTATTCAAAGCTATTATGTAATGTAAATGCAAGATTAGTAAGTGGACTGGAATCATAAGAAAGCTAATGTAATTGTTCAGAAGCATACTATTAATTGCATACATATGATAGCTACTGTCCAAAATGCATCTAATTCTGCAATTGTTTGGTAGGCAGTAAGTGATCAAACCAACATAATTGTATCACTTAGACAAAAAGATTAGACGACAAAAAGATAACATTAGGCAAACTAGATTCTCCAATTCCTTTTCAAAGCTTGAAGTCCAAAGTCCACTTCCTTTCCTTTATCCTTAGAAGCTGAGAAGGGGACTTTTTCCTTTTGTTTCCCAATTGAGTGTGCTGTTGGTTGGCTGTAGGATCTGATTCCATCTCCCCTGCTTAGTTTTGACAGTATTTGTTGAGTCTTGAGAGTAGGTTCGGGTTGGGACAATGCGACTTGAGCTTTTCCCTTGACCTTGTTTTTGGAAGTTGAAGACTTCTTGTGTTGTGAGGTCACTGGTTCTCTGATTTGAATCCCTTTGGCAGGAGATCGAGTCTTGCCACGGATCTTTTCCATTGTCTTTCTTCCCTTTTTCACACGTGGCTCTGAAAATTAAAGATAGAAACAAGTAATAAAATGTTAAATTAGAAATAACTATAAGATACATGATATCTAAGTATGTTAAATATACCCGTTGCCTCTTTGTTCAGATCAGAAAGTGCCCTTTTCTTATTTGTGGCCATCTTTGGGATGTCATTGTCAAGTGTGGAAACAATATTAGGTTCATCAGTTGCAACAGGGCCATCAACTGTAGCACTATTGATAGGAGCATCTACTTGAGCATCTACTTGAGCATCATACTGATCCAAACTTGCATAAAGTGCATCTAATTCACTTTCATTCCAGTCATCCATATGATCCAGCAATGGTGTATTGCTTTGCTCCTGACTTGCCCTATTTGAAGCGCCACTTGGTTCCACATTGTGCTAGAGCAAATTGAAGGCAGAATCATTATTCAATAACTGATATTGTTATACAACAAAAGAAATTAATTGAAACAACATTAAATTACCTGTACTCTCAATGGACATGTCCTCCTATTATGCCCCAGACCCATACAAAGCTTGCATCTTACCACACCAGCCCTAGGAATTATCTGACCCTCACCAGGTTCTTTTCTTCGATTCTTTTTGGGTCTTCCTGGCAACCTCTTTTTGTTGGGTGGAAGCAAATCTCTTGGCATCACATCAGGCATTTCTTCCCAGAAGGACTCATCAGGGATAGGAGTAATGTGTAGGTCCATCTTGAATTTCGTACTTGTCATCCCCAGCAATCAAGATAGAACATTTTCTAGTGTCACTTCTAATCTTGTTAAGTTTTTTGACAACAGTAGGGACAATCTGATTTTTCCAAGTCAATCCTCTAACCCTTCTCTGATTAAGCCTACTCATGATTTTAGCTCGAAGACCATCTAACAGAGAGAGAATTGGTTTACCTCTGAGCTTCCCTACCCAGTGATTGAATGACTCCGCAATATTATTTGTGCAATGATCATTCTTCACTGATGGGTCAAAAGCATGCCTACTCCACATTGAAGGTGGTATTGCATCCAAGTAAGCATAAGCCCTGGGATTTAACTCTTTTACCTTCATCATTGCAAAATTGTAACCTCTCCTATTGTAACTCCTTGCAGCTTCCCAGAAATATTTCTTTAGTGCATGGCCAGCAAACTTCAGTCTGAAATTGGCATAGATGTGTCTAGCACATCTTCTGTTATTTGCATGTGGTACAACCTGGTTGATGGTCTCGGTCAATCCCTGCAGAAATAAAATAATTTGGAATTAAGATGCAGTAAAGTATCTTAGAATTACAAAACTTAAACAGTGTGTAAGTAACTAAAAAGAGAATGTACCTTTTGTCTGTCGCTCATAAATGTCCAGGGCCTATTTACATCAAACCCTCCAAGCATCCTGTTCAGATTCTCAAAAAAAAATGTCCAACTCTCCTTATTTTCTGTTTCGACAACAGCATAAGCTAATGGATATAAGCCATTATTTCCATCTAGTCCAATAGCAGCCAATAATACTCCACCAAATTCCCCCTTCAAATGGCAGCCATCAAAACCAATGAAAGGGGGACAACCAGCCAAGAAACCTTCCTTTAAAGGATGCAAACCAACAAAAAATCTCAAGAAAGTGGGTGTCAAATTCAGGCTAGGTCCAGGAAGAATGTGTGATTGTAGTGTGACAATGCTCCCCTCCATGTACTGTGGCACAAGCCTTGCATAATAGGGCAGTCTCCCAAATGAATTCCTATGACTACCCTCAATTTCTTCTTTGGCCTTCAGTCTTGCTCTATAGATTTGCATGTACTGTGGTTTTATATTGTATTTTTTCAACTTAGCCTCAATTTCTTTAGGAGTTATCTCAGGAGTTTTTCTCAGCATATTAACAACTTTGGAAGCTATCCATTTTGCACTAGCTTCCTTTGTACAATCACTCCTAAGACATGTATGAAGCCCATTGTATGTTTTAATCTGAAAAGTAACATTGTCTAATAAAACAGATGCATGTAATCTCCATGAACATCCTGCATTTGCACATTCAACAGTTACTCTCCTTAAATCATTCTTCCTTCTAATCATGTTGAAACCTTCCTGAATCACATAGTCCTTCAACCTTCTCCTCAAATGATGAACATCTAAATAGTATTTACCCACCCTCAGTTCAACATTACCACTACCCTCATCAAAATCACAAGAAGGATAATTGAAGCTACCCTTTAATGGATCATCATCAAACTCCACATCAGATATGTTTTCAGCTTCACAATAATCATCAGATCCATAGTTGGACAATTCATCAGAATCATTATCTTCTTCTAAGGGAATGTTGTCAATGTTTTCAACATCTAAATCAGGTACATATAAGCTATCATCTGAGTTATAGTCCTCCTCATCAGACAAATCAGTGTTGTTTGTTCTTTTACTACTTCCCATTCCATTCTTTTCAGAACCCCCTTCATCAACAACTTTACCTTTTCCCTTATTCGTAATACCATTGTTTTTGCTTGAACCAACTACATTGTTGACTACAACTTTCCCAGACATGCCTTGTAGTTGAACCCTCGCATCCACATTTTCTATATTAACTGAAGCATCAATATTTTGTATATTCACAGTAGCAACTCTCCTTACACACACAACAAATACATCAAACAGATCAGTACCAGAGTTCTTTTCAAACATTTTTAAGACATCAAGATCAGTCTCAACAGACATCTTATCCCTACAACCGATTGTAGATACATGAATCCTAAACAGATCATCACCCAGATTAAATAGCTTCTTAATGTCAAATTGGAAGTCGAAAAGGCTGTACTTATCTGGGTCGATGTCATACAGGCTAGCAATTTGGTCCTCAAAATGAACCACCAGTGTGTAGGTTTTGTCACCCATCAAACCTGTGAAATGTAAAAATGAATTAAGTAAACTCAATCATTAAAGAAAAAATTAGAAATTGTAAAATAATCCACAACATGCAGACATTCGAAAATTTAACATGCCCTACAATGTAAAATTAGGGGTTTTCCATGGCACCTAAAAATTTCAAACTAAATGAAGAACTAAAAGGGTTTTTAGCCAAAAAAAACTAACATGCAAGGGTTTTTAGCCAAAAAAAATCAAAAAAAATGCAAGAAGAACACTAGTAATGAAGTGGGTTTTCTCAGAAATGAAATCTTCAAGCAAAAATGTGTCAACATACACAAATAACCATTGTTTCCGACGTCAAAACTCAAAAAAAAATTTTTTGAAAAACTGGCAACCATAAAACAAATGAAAAATGGGGGTTTCGAGTTCATGATGTACAAATCACCTACCTACACGAGTTCCTTCCAGAAATCGACGAACTCTCCCTCCTATTTACGATTTCGCACCAGCCAAACAAGGGGAACAAGACGGGTTTCCTCCTCAAAATCAAGGAAGATGAAGTGTTTCTCCTAGGGTTTTTACAGTGTCTTGTTAAGTGTGGAAATGAGTTGGAGTTAGAAGATTTTTGGGGATTAAAACTCTAATATTAACCGGGTGTGTTTTACGATGTAAGGGTAGGGATAGTTATATCTTTTAATATTTCATATAATTACTTTTTATTTTTAATAAAAAGCTAGACAATCCGTCAGGGTTATTTATGTCTTTTCACATTTTCCGTTTTGGACCTCAAGCCAAACAAGTCTTATAGGGACTAATATGTAAAAAACGAAACAAGAGGTCCTGCGTTGTAATTTGGCCTAAAGTGAGGGTAGGTAGATGTAATTTTCCCTAAATTATAATCATAAAGAATATATCAATTCTTGAGCAAGAGCTCTAATACGACTCAAACATTTATGTTGAGTAATAAATGATACGAAGAGAAGAAAAAGAGGAGAGATTATTATAAAGGGAAAATTACACTCAAGTACCCCCAGGTTTGGCCTAATTACAATTTAGTCCCTATTCTTTGGATTATTACCATATAGTCCCTATACTTCTACTTTGGCTTGAGGTCCCTGACGGACGTTAGGGTTCCGTCAGGGTGAAGGGGTGACTTGACCAAAATACCCCTGAATATTTAATTAATATATGTAAATTGACTAAAATGCCCTTAGGGATCTATTTGTTATATTCTTATAACACAGGGATCGATTTGTTGTAAAATCGAAACCTTAGGGACCTATATGTAATATAAATTTTGTTTGCATAAATATCCCTGCCATTATGTCTACCTTTTTTACGCGAAATATATGATTTTATACAGAAATTTGGAAATGTCCTTTGTGTCCTTTGCGTGTGACCTTTCATTTTCACTGGGTTTAAGTTTACAATCCCAAAGCATGTGAAAAGATTCAAGGATTTCTCTCTCAAAGCCTAAGGGAGAAAACCCTACCCCGTATACACTGTGACCGCCATTGTTGTGCAATCTGAGCGTGTTTACAATCATCTTTTTGTGCTTTTGTGCTACGAAAATAACTTCACGGCCCAAACTTGGTTTACATGTTGCTGGGATTGCATATGGTGAGTGAAGATTCTTCTGTAACCCTCGTTTTTTTGCCTTTCTTGGCTTAGATAGGAATTTTCCTCCAAAAATCTAGTATTTGACGTTCGAACAAGGAGATTAGTTTTTCTCAGTTTGTAGTTTTGGTAAAGTTTGCAATTTTTTTAGAAAACCCGAGGAGTTATTTGCATCAGTGTTTTGTTTCTTGTTTTTTTGGCCCAAAAAACCCTTACATTTTTTAGTATTGAAGGGTTAGGGTGGAAATTTCGTTAGTATATCATGTTTTGTTCAAAACCCCCAAATTTATTTTGTTAGGGTTTTACTTTTTCTCTGAAATGTGAACTGCAAGTGACGTTTATTTTGATTATTAAACTTTCAGGTACAATGACTGAGAAGACGTATACGCTGGTTGCTCATTACAAGGACTTGATTATAAGTCTTCATAAAATTGATCCAGATAAGTACAACTTATTTGACTTCCATGTTGATCTTAAGGAGTTGTTTCGATTAAATGATGATCCTCTCACCGTAGTTGCCTCAATATATTCTTGTGTAGAATGACTGTAGAGAGTGATTATGATGTTATGAGAATGTTTGAGCTGAACTCTACTGCTGCTTGGTTTGATGTATATCTTTTATCAACTGTGAATGAGTCCACTGTGAACATTGAGACTGTCCAATCTGATATAAATGTTGACTCATTAGATGCTAGGGTTCAGGTTGAAAACATTCATGGTACTGTTAATGTTAACACAATTGTTGGGCATGGTAACACTAGTAAATCTGCAAAAAGTGGTTCTAAGAAGAGTGGGACTAAGGGAAAACATACTACTAGTTCAAAAAAACAAACTATTGGGAATTCAGAAAAAAAAAGCCTGTTGGAACTTCAAAACAGAAGAACAAATCTGGGGATAAGTGTGCAATTAGCAGTAAGGGGAAAGAAAATGATGTAGAATCTGATGATGGAGATTACAATTCTGATGATAGCTTGTATGTTCCAGAGATTGATGTGGAGAATATAGATAACATAAACTTAGATGCTAGTTCTGTTTCTGATGATAATCTGAGTATGGTTCTGATGACCACTGTGAGGCTATAAATGAGTCTGATGAGGAGTTTGTTGATGATCCTTATAAGAATACTTATAACTGTCCTGCTGAAAACTTTGATGAGGGCTGTGGAAAGGTTAGTTTATGGAAGGGACAATATTTTGCTGATGTTGAACACTTAAGGAAAAGGGTAAAAGATGTTATCATACAGGAGGGATTTAATATGGTTAGAAAGAAAAATGATTTGCAAAGATTCACTGTGGAATGTGAGAGTGTTGGTTGTTCTTGGAGACTGCATGCTTCTGTTATGATGAATGGCACAACATTTCAGGTAAAAACATATAACAATGTGCATACTTGCTTAAGGAGTGACTGTACTAGGGAGGCTAGTATAGATTGGATTGCAAGCAAAGTGGTGAAATGGCTTAGAAAAACTCCTGACATAACACCTAAAGAAACCAAGGACTTTGGAGTGAAGTCATACACACAACCTACTGCAAGTTCCAAGGGTAAGCAGGTGTCCAAAGTTTCTGATGTGAGCAAGGGGAAGGATCCTGTAAAGGAGTTGATGGCCAATATTGTTGCTGCAAATCCCCAGTGTCCCAGTTTCTTGAAATATGGATTCATCCTGCCACCTACTACATCAGCCAAGAAAAAGTTGGATTTTGAAATCCATTAGCTTAAATGTGTGTTTAAGATGTAGGTTGTGTTTGTTTATTTTTTTCTTATCATATTTATGTCAAACTGGTTCGTAGTGTCGTTGATCACATCTTTTGCAAACATACCTGTGATTGAATATTCTGTGATTTTTGT
The DNA here is from genome assembly GCA_037501455.1 of Lantana camara. Lineage (NCBI taxonomy): Eukaryota > Viridiplantae > Streptophyta > Magnoliopsida > Lamiales > Verbenaceae > Lantana > Lantana camara. Next base: position 89,559,902 of record CM074857.1, on the reverse strand, counting down.
GGCTCATGACAGTTTAAGTTGGGTAAGAACAGGAAACAATGTTAGTGATCAATCGAGAAGTTGTATGTATTACCAACTAAACTCTTATTTAGCTAATGCTTGAAGCTTATATTTCAGTTACATGATGAGTTTGAAAATGAGAAACAATAGTAGCAAAGCTAGTAGTGACATGTTCAACAATATAAGCTTGTACATGAGCCTTGAATTGAATTCTTGTCCTCTGTTGTGTCCACCACTTGTAACTTCTCGTTCGTCATCCTCCCGTACATTGAACGATGGATCTTCTATGGGATAACACTAATGAGAAAATCCGTGAACTTCACAACAGCAAAACAACCTCCCTCAATTGGCATTGTCTCTCTCAACCACCTTAATCATAGTCCACCGATTGCAATTTCCTGCCCTGCATCGCTCCTTCATGTATTTCAACGAAGAATTGCGTGTATATGCTGAACCATATAAACTTGCCATGTTATTCTGTGTGTTAGAGGGTTGAAAAATGGACTATGAGTATATATAAGCACATTCCCAACACGCTATAAACGGCTATGTTGCAAACAAAATTTATATTACATATAGGTCCCTAAGATTTCGATTTTACAACAAATCGATCCCTATGTTTTAAGAATATAACAAATAGATCCCTAAGGGCATTTTAGTCAATTTATATATATTAATTAAATATTCAGGGGTATTTTGGTCAAGTCACCCCTTCACCCTGACGGAACCCTAACGTCCGTCAGGGACCTCAAGCCAAAATAGAAGTATAGGGATTATATGGTAATAATCCAAAGAACAGGGACTAAATTGTAATTAGGCCAAACCTGGGGGTACTTGAGTGTAATTTTCCCTATTATAAAATGTTTCCATTTTATGAGACACACACATAGATCATAGATGGAAGTATGGAAGCCGACCAAAAAAATTGTCCGGAAAGTTGGAAGTGAATTTTGGACAATGATTTGTACTTTCCTATCTTCCTAGGATGGCCCAGTACGGCTCTTCTTCCTTCTTTCGGCCCACCAAATAATTATTATCTCTCCCAATTCCCCCTTTTACCCCTCCTAAAATAATTTAATAAAGTTATTATTTAACATTCTTTTATTTAATTTTTATTTAAATAAAACTTCATTTTCATTTTTTTTGGCTTTAGGGTTTGGAGCTTTACACGTCATCTATAATGTACGGGTGCGGAAATGATTGAATTTCTCACGTAAGGAGTGTTCAATACAACACAACACGATAAAATTAATAATATTTTTATAAATATACGTGCATTATAGTTCGACATTCAATATTGTGGTTTTATTTGAAGAATATTTTCACTATGTATATCTTTCCAAATTTAATTGAAGGTTTGTATCTTAATACTATTTAAAATTAGGACAGGATCTCCTACACAAGATATAGTAATATTCTCTATTTTGAATTAGGACAGGATCTCCTTGTAATAAAATCTTGTTTACCAAACAAATAACTATGAGTAAAGCCTTTCATAAAAGTGATATTTTTCAAGATAAATAAAGGTAATTTCCTCGCAAATAGCTATATTTTACTACCTTGGAGTGATGTAGATTGATAGTTCGATATTGTACTAGTTTAATTAAAAGTTTTATGCCTAAATTCTTGATAATGAAATTACTATTAGTAACTAATCTTATACATAAATGATCCAGCTTGACTCGAATCCGAATAAATGAGATATAAAAAAAAATACACTATAATTTATACATTATTAAGTAAAATGTTAACCCAAAGTGATCTCATTTAGGACAAATTATACATTGCTAAATTCTATCTCTCTCATCAATTTCCTTCTTTTTCTTTCATTTACATTTTCTATAATGTATTAGCCTCTTAAATGTATTTTAAAAAATGGAAGAAGACAGAGGTTGTAGGTAGGACAGTAAAGCTCTAGTTAAAGCCAATAAAACAAAGTGTAGGAAGGCATGTGACTTAGCTTATATTGAATGTTAAGCCTCCTCAAAATTGTTAAATAAACTAAAAGGGAAGCATGGCAACTTCCTAATATGGGCATCATTATGAATAATTAAGACTTGGCTTAATTAAAACATAAACTATTTTCTTAATGAAAGAATCGCAATAAAAATATAATATATTATCAATAACGATGGGGAGAAATAGAATACATCTTCTTTTTTTCTTATATGTCTCGTTATGAATTCGATAGGATAGGTGAAGTGTAAAACTTTTATTTTTTTAACAGGTACGCATTAGGGACACGAATACGAGAATTCTGATTACACTAACATAATATTGAGTTGTTAAACGATATCGATTAATAATATTAAAATACATATTTGTTCCACTCATTGGCATTGATCGTGAAAATTATTTTTGTGATCTATATTAGTTTTTCCTGTTCAATCGTTATGTTATCAATAATATAATATTGAATATTTTTATTATGAAATATGAGGTTCTCCTTTTTAACTTTGGATTCGAGGACTAATAAAAATCATTTATTTTTTATGAGTACGTAAATAATTAATTTAATGTATTTTCTCATGATTCCTTAACCGTCATATTCCAAAGCAATAATAACACATCTATTAGCTGAACCGTGGAGATGAAGTATTGAATTTCTTAAATATAGTTTTATGTTTGAATCCAGATACCATTAAAAGGAAAATCGACTCGGATGAACCAGGACGGAGGGGTAATGGTAAATTTTGAATTTTTTTTAAATTCATATATATTTTTTGAAAATTTTATATTTCCGTTCCTCCAAAATTAAAATTACGCGCCCTTAAGTTTGAATATTTTAATTTTGTCCTCCTTATATTAAATTCTTACTCCGTTTCTGAGATGAACCCTAGGTCGTTGTACTAGTTTGTAAGTCACTGAACTCCAATTTAAATAATTAAATCCAAAATATTAGACTACCACACCATATTTCTCAATCAGAATCTTGAATTATCCAAACCGACACTTAGAGATTGAAGGATTGGGGGCAAGATAGGAGTTGGATTTGAATGTCATTTGTTGAGTGTTGTGGTCCATTTAATTTATATATATAGTGGTCCTTGAAGGCAGCAAAGAAAAAACTTTGGATTTGTTTATGATTTAAGACACTTGGAGAGCGTTTGATATCCCATATTAGACTCATTTGACCTACTTAATTTTAGCTAATTTTCTGTTTGATACCATGTATTAAATGTGGTCGACCTGGAAGAGTTAATATTTGACCCGGTGTAATCTGCATACTTTAGAGAGATTAAGTTATCAAATAAATCTTAGGGGAGGGGGTGTGTTTATCGCAGATTAACTCTTGTCTGTTATAGATAAGTTTAAAAAATTAATTTGATTTTGTGGCTAAGCATAAAAATTACTATTTATTTCACCAAAAAAAAAAATTAGATACAACTAAATTTATTAATTGAATATATCAAACACAAAATTAACTTTTTGTAAAAACACTTAATTTTACTTAATTCCCCACGAATAGATTAAGTAAAATTGGATAATTTACATTATCAAACGCTCTCTTGTTCTATTATAAGAGTGCCACTCTTTGATTGAATTTGTAGATACATCATACATGCTGTGTCTCAAGTTTCAGCTCATTTAATTAGGAAATACGTGTGACAATATCTGGACCCTTCATCCATTTCCAACACATCAGAGCCGTCCATTTGCGTAGGTTTCTCACATGGAGGCATGTGCTGAGTGTATAACTATATGTGTAGTACCAAAATCGGGTTTTGGACTGTTGTTGAAAAGAGCCAAAATTGAGTATCATTTAAGTCAACTCATGTATTACAATAACCTCAATATGTACATGATCATTGCTGAGTGGAAATATTAGGGCAAAGTTTATGAAATTAGGCCTAGTTATAACTCCGGTGCAATGTTGAAGTTGTCATCTGGTCCGTTGTTTCGTTTTGTAAAATGCGTGCATATTTTTTTAACAAGGAGATTGGATTATTGCAATCGACATTATACAAATACCTAAATGCACACGTATCTATATATGTAAGGGCCTGATTTACTCTAGTGGGTACTACTACTACGTAAATATGTAATGAGTTTGAGTTTAAAAGAAAAGGGATAATTACATTTTTCCATCTAAAATATCGTTTTTTTTTTGTACTTTGTTATCTCAATTTTCTTATGTTATCGATGATTGCTACCGAAATTATGATAAGTATTGCAGTTTAGTACCTGAAATATTTTTTCGGTCATTTTAATACTTTTTTTAAGAACAAAAGGTAATTTAACAATATTTTTCAAAAAAAAAAAAAAAAAGTTTATAGAAATAAAATTAGGACACATATAAATTAAGATCAAATCTTGTGATTAAAAGATTCATTTTCTCGGTAAAACAAAAGGTAATTTAACCACACTTTTTATCCGGAAAAATAAGTTTATAGAGACAAAATTAGGGTAGATACAAATTAAGATCAAATCCTAAAATTAAAATATCTAATTTTTTGGTGAAATGTGTTCATGATTGTTACTAAAATAGACGGAAAAATACTTCATGTACTAAACTCCAATACTTGTCATACTTCAGGTAGCAATCAATAATATTAGAAAGTTGAGGTAGCGAAGTAAAAAAATCATACTTGAGATTGAAATGTAATTAACCCTAAAAAAATGCACAAACTTATTAATTAGTGCAATTTTAAATATTGGGGCATGTTTACTTGAATGCCCTAATTCCATTCTCGTCCTTCTCTGGAAAAGTCATTAATGCCCTTGCAAATATGGATTTAGGAAAAAACTATTAAAAAGTAATGTTCAATTTTAAGAGGATGAAACACCTTTATAAAAAAAGTATCAAGCTGGTCAAGATGTTAAGAATCATATAACAAAGTTTGAGTTGCATGAGTCTCCCACCAATGCCTGGTTAGTAAAAAAGTCCGAGGATACGTAGCTAGCCAATTATAGCAGCAAATCTATGCAGTTTAACCATTCCTGATTCCACGCTTTATGGACCTAAAATTAGATTATGTTAGTAGATAAAACTATGCAAATTAACCTACATTAATTTGCATGATTAACTTTGATCTAAAAAGAGGGCCTTCCTGGATTGGGCAAATCTGTCGTGGAAGAAATTCCTAGATTTAATTGCCATTTGATTCTTGTCGTTTTAATTTTAGGGATAATTACCAATACCATGCATCCTGAGATTAGGCGATATTATGGATACTCACGAGGCTTGAAAAAAAAAAAGAAGAATTTCCCCTACTTGTTATCTTCTCCATTAAATTTAACAGAATATGTATTTTTACTATTTTATTCCTCATATCTTGAAGGGGTATACCGTATATGCAATAAAGAGGCAAAAAGTAAGGAGGTTAATATAAGTATTGAAATTCTTAGAGGTCTTGATGTAAGCAATGTTTTCAAAAGCGGACCGGAGGTCAAAGCGGCAACCTTACTGGTCACCGGTCGAACCGGTATGACGTCATAAATAAAAATATTATTTTTAATAATATATATATATATATATATATATATATATATAATAATATGCTAAAATAAAAAATATAATATATAATATAGTTCAATATTATAATAAAAGAGCCATATTCAAGTGTTTAACGTCTAATTTGAGGCCTGTGATTTTAAATTTGGGATTTGGGAATTGTAAGTGTGCAAAAAACGTTTTCTAAGACTAAAAAAAGGTTAAAGGATGTGGGAATTTTAAGTTTTAAAAAAAAAAAAAAAAACTGAAAATTAAGTGAACCGCCGGTCCGGTCCGGTTCACGGGGCCAAAACAGGCGGTTAACCGGCCGGTTTTTTCGGTCCTATACCGGTCCGGTTCGCACTGGTTTTGTAGGGTAGTTCGGACCGGACCAGGCACCGGTCACCGGTCGAACCGGCCGGTCCGGTCCGGTTTTGAAAACATTGGATGTAAGTACTTGAGTTGTGTTGCGTTCTGGTATTCTGATTCCTAACACCTCTATTTATAGTGTTCCTTTTGAGCTCTCTCCTTGATTTACCCTAGATTCACCTTTATTTATTTCGTTATTAGATATTTCTGGCGATATCTTTATGTTGTTCTACTTCTTTATTTCTTGATAAGCACTACTCCTCTCATATAATCATATTATCCTTGCGCGAATCTCGGAGGATCCTGTTATCTTTACACCGGGCTGAACTGAACAGCTGTGCTCTGATGGAACCCCAACAAACACCGTTATTAAAAGTTTGGACAATTTGTAAGAGAGAATATAAATTTCAAAGTGAGAATTCATAATTTTTCAAACTTTAATAAAAAATTCATATTTCTGTAAAATCTTATGGGGAGTTAAATCTTATTACTCGTGAAGTCACTTATGTTTCTTAGATACTTATTGAGAATGCTGTTCGGATTTGTTTTGGAAAACGTTATTTTTTGTTTCCTTTAATAAAATTTGAGCTCGTTTAGAGTTCTTTTGAAAAAAAAAAAGAAAAAAGAGAAATGCAAATCCCCATTAATTAAATCAAGTTTTTGAGGAAATTCTTGTAAGGATCTGGTTTGAATCTCATTATACGTATCCAAGGGAGTTAAGTTTGTTTTTTCTTACAAAATATTAACCCCTAATCAATTAAATAAAGCTCGAACAGTTTCTTTTATTAGGAACTCAACATCTCCATTTGGTATATTAAAGGCATCCGTGCAAACATTTCCTTTTCGAAGACAACTTATAAAAGACCCTACTGTCAATAACAATATTTCCTAGAGAATTGCGTCTATAATTTATTAAGAAAGAAAATTTAAGATATAAATAAGATTTTGAACTCATATGTGGAACCAAACACCCCATTTATATCAAAATTTTCCAATATTTCTTTTTATAATCTATAAATTAGAATAAAGATTTGCTGTTTGCATCACTAATTAATAGTTTAGGCATTTGAGAATTAAAAGTTGAACTTGAGGGTAATTATTGTGCCATGTATTGACACAAGAATTTTTTTTTTTTTTGGAAAAAACACAGAGAAAGGTGATTTTAATACGATCAATTCGTATCTTCCAATAGTTTTCATAATTAGCAAAAAAAATTAATGAGTATTATAATTAGAGTAATTAGTAAACCCATTTTGTCACCCTAAGTCATGAAATCGTCGTAGGTTAGCAATAAAAGCAATCATTAATTATATATGTAGATAATAACTTTTACAGGTAAAGCATCTAAAACATGGTAGTATGGTACTGATGAGATAGCTGTAAGTCTGTAACTGTAAATATGGCCCCCATGGAAGGGAAAGAAATGTGACAGATATGTGTACCAAGGTACTGTTTCTATATGCATATAATATACCATAAATCCACATTAATGACCATTGGTTGTGCATTAATAGCATTGAATATCGCCAAACTTATATTAAATGAAGATTTATGGAATAAAAAAGAAAAGAAAAAAAACACTACGGAAATACTGAATTTTTCTTTTTCTTAAATGTTTCATCTATTTTTGGATGAAAAGTAACTTTTGACCGTTAAGTCGAGTTTTGGTGGAAAATTTACTACTCATTCTTATTTTTTTGAAAGGATTTTTGTCTATATCAACCCTAATATTTATTTTTTCCCCACATTTCTCATTCATAACAAAATCACTACAAAAAAAATACTTTTTTGTGACAAAATAATTTGTCGCAATACATGACAATTTTGTCACAATAGATCTATTGTGATGATTATTTTTGTCACAGTCGCCGTCGCAACAGGCCCGTCATATAAAGTCCCAGACGACAATTTTTACGTTCATCACAATAGGTTTGTGACAAACGTACTTCTGTCACGAAAAACATCAGTCTTGTAACAAACTTATTGTCATAACAATATATATGTATTGTCACTGTAATTCGATTTTGTCACTAAAGGCCCGGTCAAATGATCACTTATTATGACAAATTTTTTTGTCACAATATCATGTTCTATTGTGACAAACTCTTTGTCACATATTTGACACTTATCGTCATCATAGTCATATATTTGTCACTACAGTCATGTCAGTTGGGCACCTCGTGTGACAAACATATTTGTCACCACATCATATTTTGTCACAAAATAATTAAATAAAAAAATTAAAAATTTCATTTATGTGAGACCCGAACCACCCCAGGCACGAACCACACCCACCCCTCAGACGAGCCAGCACCGAACCCAACGAGCCAAGCACGAGCTAACGCGAGAATTAATTCTTTTTATTAATTGCGCTAGTTGGGAATCGAACTTGGGTCTCCAAGATAGAATATTGACTCCTAAACCAATTTGGACAGCTTCTTTCATGTTAATATTATGTCTTTTAATATATTTAATAACAATGTAATATATTCATACACTAATTTCAATTAATTATTTAAATATTTTTGTGTTATTATTTTAAAATATAAAATATATAATTATTTAAATTAAATATAATCATATTTATGGAGATATTGTATTAAAATTGTTAGCTTATATACTTTTAGGTTTTAATTAACAATTTATATACTTAAAGTTATATAAAATATCGTATTGACAATAAATATATTATCACATAACATATTTCTGTTATGACAATATGAATATATCATAACAAAATAATTTTAAAATAATAAATTTTTATATGACAATATTATATTTTGTCATGACAAAATTAATTATTGTGACGACCAATCATTTATCATAACATTATATTTCTATGGTAACAAACTTATACATCGTCGCTATAGTGTAATCTATTATGACGCTATTATTTTTCGTCACAACAAATTGTCACGAAAAATAGTTTTTTTTGTAGTGAATTTTATGAGGTCAAATGGCTGTCGTTAGGGATGGCAATGAGCCAAGCCAGCTCGCGAGCCCGACGAGTTGGCTCGAGCATGGTTCGGGCTTGGGTTCGAGAATGGCGAGCCAAGCCGAGCCTTGGCTCGGCTCGTGGGTTCTACGAGCCGAGTCCGAGCCCAATATGTTCTGTTGGTCGGCTCGCGAGCTGGCTCGCGAACCCTAGGGTTTTTTAAAAAAAAATTATATATATATAAGTCCCCTTCCAAGAAATAGGAACCCTAATCCCCTGCAGTCACGCCGTTCCTCTCCCCCTCTATCAGTTTGTCGCCCCTCTCTCTTCCACCGCCCCACTCCACCGCCGGACGCCAGCGCCACCTGAGACCTCCTCCGCTGACTACCCTTCACTCACGCAGCCCTCCGCGTCCGCAAGTTACCACCTCCGCACAGCGCCACCTCAAACCTCCTCTGCCCAGTTCCACCACGCAAGATCGCTAGTCGCTACTACGAGGTAATCACTACTTATGACTCATAATTTCGATTTTAGTTATTTTTTTTTCTTATTTCCTCAATATTCTTGAAACCCTAGCTTTGTTTTAGTGATTTTAGTGATAAACCTTGCTATATCTTGGTGTAAATACATGAATTTTGGGTTTAGAAGTAAAAAAAATTCTTAAATTTCTGAATATATGAAAGGGAGAAATAGGACCTAGGTATCACTGGAATGTAAATATTGATGGAATTTCTGTTTTTTATTGTTAAGAAGCTACTGCTATTGTTCTCATTGACGTTTTTATAATAAGTTAATATATGATTTTTATTGTTAATAAGCTACTGTTATTTCTTATTCCAAGATTCAAAAGAAACACCCTGCTTTTGTATGATGTACGGACACGGACACGACACGACACGACACGGATACGGCGACACAGATTTTTTCTTGAATTTCCCACATAAGGAGTGTCGGACACGGTGTCCGACACGAGACGGCATGACACGACACGGCAAAATGATATTTTTAGAAGTGTCCATGCATCATAGCTTACACTATATGTTCTATGGTGTATTTTTATTGACATATTCTCCTTTCTTCTTGTATTGAATTTAACCAAAAATGTGCAGGCTGCTGAGATCCTAGCGAAAGAAGGGATTAGTGTTGAGATGAGGAGATGAGAAGGAATTTAAAAATGCTCTCTTTCCAGATGTCAAAAAGGAGTTGTTCAATAGTTGGCTTGGTTTGATAAGCTACTGTTTTAATTCAGTTTTTGTTATGAATGCTGCTACAATTTTAAGGTTTATTTGAATGAATGTGCAGCAACTTTTATGGATGTTTAATTGAATGAATGTTTGTTGGGTTGCTCCACTTTTATGTTTATGTGACTTCTGGAATGAATGTAAAACAGCATAAAGCTTTTACTCTTTGGCACCCAAAAATTTAAAAAAATAAATAAATTTATACATGCAAAGCCTGGTTCGCGAGCCGAGCCGAGCCCTCGCGAGCCAGAAGCCCCTGGCTCGTTGGCTCGCGAACCTGGTTCGAAACCCTTAATTTTTTTGCAAGCCCGAGCCCGAACCTCTAAAAAATGTCAAGGCTCGGCTCGGTTCAGCTCGGCTCGTTGCCATGCCTAGCTGTCGTCCATCCATGATGTCACCACACGAGGTGGTATTCCACAGACGCAAATCATCCTTTGGCACACTGAAGAAGAGAAAGAATCCATGGCCTCACAAAATTTTGCTATGAGATGAAAGGAAAGAATGAATATTAGGGTTGATATAGACAAAAATCCAGCAAAAAATAAGATCCACAGTAAATTTATCACCAAAATTTAATTAACAGTCAAAAATCAATTTTCCAAGTAAAAATGGACGGAAGTCCTGAAAATGAGAAAAATTAAATACTACAAGACTAAAATTAACAAATTTAAAAAGTATAAGACTAAAATAAGAACCATGAGACCAAAATACAATTTGCTTAAAACTTTTTTTAAAGTTTGAGAAATTACATAAACTTCACCTAAAATACAGTAAGATTTAGCTTACACATGTTTTTTTTTCTCACAAATATCAGTATAAATATCCATGTCTAAAAAAGAGATTAGGTCTTTATATAGTCTTTAAGTAAGTACATATAAAAATTATCGTGAACTTTTCCCTCTCTTATGGGAGTCTCCCTCTTGCATGAGAGTCGCTACTTTCTCACAAACCCTAGATCGCTGATGGCGAAGTTCTGCTAGAATCCGATTCGCGGGCTGCTACTTCATCGTGTTTCGTCGCCAGGGCCTTCCTTTGTTCCTGTTTTCTCTTTACTTAATTTTTTGGTTATCTCGCTCTCCCGCCTCTTCGTACCCCCCTTACGCTGACTTCCTTGTCGTTTGTTTTTTAGGTTTTTTCTTCCCGGAGGAGCGGAATACAGCATCTAGTTCCTTTAGCGTCACTGATATGGCTGCGCTAGGCCCAGGCACTTCCTCAGAAGGGAGCATATTGGATCAGGATCTCTCTAGGAAGACTCAAGCCCTTTCTCTTAGGAGCACTGAATCGGATAGTATTGAAATTCCTTTGACTGTGGGTTCCAAAAATAGACCTGACTTCTCACTAACCCTTATGGGAAGGGTTTTCTCTACGCGAAGCTTCCGTTTTGAGTTCCTTCAGAATACTGTTATTAGATCGATGAACCCGGTGAAGGGAATGGAAATTACCAAGATCTTGGAGGACAGATTTATGTTTGTCTTCAATCACAAATTGGATCTGAAATGTGTTATGGAGGGCACCCCGTGGTGTTTTGAGAAATATCCGATTATCCTCAAACTGTTAGCAGCGGACTATGACCCCCTCAAGGTCCCCTTGGATTTGTGCGATTATATGGTTATATTCAGAGGCATCCCATCGGGCTATTGCAACACAGAAGTGGCCGGATTGGTGTGTTCCGGGACTGGCCTCCTGAGCATAATCAAGATAGAGGAGCGCCGATTTTAAGGGTTAGGATTGGCCTTAAAGTTACGGAGCCACTTGCCCGATGTGTTAATATGCATTTCTCTCCCAATTTGTCTGTGAAGGCTACTATTACGTATGAACGCCTTGCCAATTTCTGTTATCTCTGTGGCATCTGTGATCACGTGGACAGAGTCTTGTTTGCTCAGGTATGAAGATGACTTTCAAGACCCCTCTCCTCAGTTTCCTTATGGTCCTTGGTTGCGGAAGAAGGGATTGGGCGAGTCACAATGGAACAACCATTACATAAAACCCCAGCCACCTCATTACCATAACAACCTTCCCCCCGGCTCTTCCCAACAAACATCTATCCCACGCCAACCTAATAACATTTCTGCGCCCACGGAGTTTACGTCGGGAACTTCCCCAGCCGTTTTCAGACCCACTCCCCTTACTAATAACGACAAAGAACCTATGGAAACTGTTCACTCAGCTGCCCTTGTTCCCCATCCTGCTAGTGTGTTACAGAAACCTATATCCTTACCCAGTTCCAGTTCTCATACAAATATTACCCAACCTCAGCATTCCTTGAACCACTCCCATAAGAAACCTGACAATTCCATAATCCTTGCAGCCAAGTATCTCAATATCTCTGACTACGAAATCTCTGAGCCAACTCTCCCCAGAACCAACACACGCCCCAGACCTGAATCCAATTCCCCTAGTCCCTCAAGGCAACGGGCCAAGATCTCCCCACCCCTTAAAGAAAATACTCCACCTACTTACACCAACCCCTCCGGCAGTCTGTTATTGAGCTCCCCTCGATCCCCAAATATACAAAACAATTCTGGTCACCTAGACGCCCATCTCATTAACATACCTCTCCAGCTCTCCCTACCCGAAACCGTCCCCAGAACCACTACCAAATCTACCACCAAACATCGCAAGTTCCTCAGCAAAAACCATAACCAATTAGCTACCCTTTCCCCTCTCCAAGTCCGTCTGCCCGAAATTGAACCCGTTAACCCTATTCGATCTGATTCTCAAGTGCTTCTTGACATCACTAATGTATCGGCGAATGCTGTTGGACAGCCCCACCGTGATCAATGAGTTACCTCAGTTGGAACTGTCAGGGCACTAGGGATCCCTGGCGAGTTCATAACCTTCGCTCCTTGATTAGGGAGCACAACCCCTCGATTGTTTTTCTTTCAGAAACCAGATGCAAAAAAAAAAAAAAAAAAAAAAAAAAAAAAAAAAAAAACGGATTGATTCCTTGAAGCTTCAGTTGAATTTCTTTGGTGTTAGTATTGATTCTATAGGTCGTGGAGGCAGACTTGCGTTGCTTTAGCGCAGGGATGTGGATGCACAACTACAAAGCTTTTCTAAGAACCACATTGATTTGATTATTTCGGGTGAGAATAACTCGGGCAATTGGAGATTTACGGGTTTTCACGGAGCGCCTGAAAGAGAGAATATACATGTTACTTGGGACCTTCTTCGTACGTTGAGTAGCAGATCCAGTCTTCCGTGGCTTGTCAGTGGCGATTTCAATGAAATCTTAGGTAATGATGAGAAGGAAGGAGGGAATAACAGAACTTGAAGACAGATGGCGGATTTCAGTAGTGCTTTGCGGGACTCGGGGCTGTCGGACCTTGGGTTCAGAGGCCAACCCTTCACTTGGTTCAAAAACAGCGCGTCTCCTTATACGCTACGAGCCCGGCTTGATCGATCAGTAGTACCTGTCGCATGGCGAACCAAATTTCCCGATGTTGAAGTCAGACATGTTAGCGCATCATGCTCAGATCAATATCCTGTTATCACGGTATTGAGGAAAACGCAGGCGTGAAAACGGTCCAAACGACGGTCTTTTAGATTTGAGGCGGTTTGGATCAAGTCAAAGGAGTGCAAACGAATTATCACTGATGCATGGGAGGATAATCTTAGCTCCTCCCCAAATCCTAAAATCCTACAAAGTACTGAGAGGTGTAGGATCGGCCTTATGAACCGGAGAAGGCAAGAGAACCGTCGGGATGGGAATGACCTGGAATCTCTAGAGCAGAAACTTGTTGCTCTACGAGCTGGAGTTATAACGGAAGAGTCAAAAAAGGAAGAGGAGAGAATTAGGAAGATTGTTGATGGGATGTTGACAGATGATGAGATTAGATGGAAACAACGGGCTAAGGAACACTGGTTGCGGGAGGGAGATCATAACACAAAATTTTTTCATTCGAAAGCAAAGCAAAGGGAAAGAAACAACCATATTGAGGTGCCTATGGATGATAATGGAAACCTTTGTAGTTCGGAGGAGGGGATCCGAACCATTGTGGAATAATATTTTGATAGATTATTTACAACGCAACCTTATGATGAGACGGAGATGACAGAAGTGCTTGAGTCGGTTCAGCCGAGGAGTAATGACACTATGAGGCAACAACTTGCTATTCCGTTTTCGTCGGAAGAGGTAATTAGAGCTCTCAAACATATGTACCCTCTTAAATCCCCTAGACGTGATGGCCTTCCCCCGTACTTCTTCCAACATTACTAGGATTGTGGGTAGGAATGTTATTCTCTTTGTCTTAGATGTGCTCAAAGGGTAGACTTGATAGGCGTATGAATTTTACTCATGTCGTGCTTATTCCTAAGTGCAAAGATCCTAAACTTATTACCCAATTTAGACCAATCAGTTTGTGTAACGTTGCTTATAAGATTACCGTATTAAGCCGTTGCTCCATAGTTTGATTTGCCCGAGTCAGTCAACGTTTATTCCTAATAGACTCATAACTGATAATGTTTTAGTGGCCTTTGAGATTAATCATTTCATTAAGCAGAAGAGAACAGGAAAGGAAAGTGTCTTTAACTTGAAGCTCGGCATGAGCAAAGCGTACGATCGCGTTGAATGGTGGTTCCTCGAACGGCTAATGGTCAAGTTAGGATTCCCACTCTCTTTTATTGCTACTGTCATGAATTGCATATCTTCTGTTTCATATTCTCTTCTTTTGGACGGCTGTGAATTTGGTTATTTGGTCTCGGAGAGGGGTATTTGCCAGGGAGATCCCCTCTTCCCTTATCTCTTTATCATCTGTGCAGAAGTTCTGTCGTGTCTTGTACAGGATCAGGAGAGGAAAGGTAACTTGAAGGGTATTGTAGTCTGTAAGAATGCCCCTAGAGTTTCTCATCTTTTATTTGCCGATGACACGATGATTTGCGGGACTACTTCTATTCACACTATGCATTGCATTAAGGAGGAGCTGGACAAATATGCTAGAGTTTCGGGGACAAGTTATGAATGGGCAGAAGTCGTCGATGGTGTTTAGTAATAATGTGAGGTTGGAAGACCAAGTTGAGATGGCGGAGGTGTTGGGGGTACGATGGACGGATAAACTCGACCTTTTCTTGGGCCTCCCTTCCGTTGTAGGAAAATCCAGGAAAGAAGTGTTCTCGAATCAGAAGGAAGATTAGAGAGTATTCTGAGAAATTTTTGTCGAAGGCAGGAAAGGAGGTACCAGTAAAAGCAGTCTTACAAGCGATTCCATCGTACACTATGAGTTGTTTTCTTCTCCCGGACTCGCTCATTCAAGAAATGAAATCGGATTTAGCACAGTTTGGTGGGGCAATAGGGAACGTCGGAGCTTGCATTGGCTTGCATGGAATAAATTATGTAAAAAGAAGGAAGTTGGTGGTTTGGGATTCCGGAGGCTGAAGTTGTTCAACTTGGCGATGTTAGCAAAACAACTTTGGAGAATGATCAAACTTCCGGACAGTCTTGTAGGTCGTATCTTCAAGGCGAAGTACTTTCCGAATTCTGAGATTTGGGACGCCTCTCTGGGATGGGCTCCCTCGTATGCATGGCAAAGTTTGTGGGTTGCACGGTCCTTAATGACGGAAGAAACTAGATGGCGTGCAGGAGACGGATCACGTATTCATGTCTGGAGGGATCGTTGGCTACCGAAAGGTCCGGATTTCAAACCCAGGTTCAATCAAGGTGCTCACTTACACCTGGAGTGGGTGTTAGACCTTATTTTGCAGGAGACCGGGCGGTGCAATGAAGAGTTGGTTACGAATGTATTTAATGCGTGGGATGCTAAAATGATTTTAAGTATCCCTCTTGGTACGATGCAGACACAAGATACTATTATTTGGCATTATTCACATAAAGGAGTTTTTACGGTGAGAAGTGTCTATCACTTGGCGGTTGAACAAGATTCACAAGAAGGGGGATCCTAGGCAAACCTGGAAGGTCATAGAGTGTGGAACAAGATTTGACGTCTTGATGCTCAACCAAGAATTAGATCCTTCATGTGGAGATGCTGCCAGGATATTATCCCTACCGGTATCAACTTGGTGCGACGACATTGTGGGGAGGACGCAAGCTGTGGGATTTGTGGCTGGACGGAAGAGAACCTGCCGCATGCCCTATTCACCTGTCCTTTGCTAGGCAGGTTTGGGCGTTGTGCAATGTCCCCTGACAGGTGATCACACGTATGGCCGAGAATTTTTTAGAGGGGGTGGTCCAGGCCTACGACCTGTTAGAAGGTTCAGAGGTGGGAAGAATGGCGGCAGTTACTTGGGTGATTTGGCACCATAGGAACAAAAGGAAGATGGAAGGGTTGAGTATGGCACCGACTGAGGTGCTGGACTTGGCGTTGAGGCATGTGGGACAGCCAGCTGTGTTGAACGATGATCTTACTAATCCGAAGCCGCCAGACCCGAACACGAAGTGGAAGAAACCAAGTGAGGGTTCGATCAAGATTAATTTCGACGGAGCGGTGTTCAACAAAGAGAATGCTATTGGTATTGGTGTAGTAGCTCGCGAAGAAGGAGGACGATGTGTAAGGTGGGAGACGGACAAAAAATTTCACCTCTCGGACCCTCTCATTGCCGAGGCGTATGCTGCGTTGTCGGCGGTGCGGTTAGGCCGTGACTTTGGATGGCGGAAGGTAGTTATTGAGGGAGATAATCTCAACGTTATTAATACTCTGGCTCAAGGAACGAATTGCCTTTCTGCTGTTGGCAATATTTATGCTGAAATTTTACACATTGCTACTTGTTTTGATGCTTGTCGTTTTGTTTCGATTAGACGTGGTGCTAACGTTGTTGCTCACACTTTAGCTAGGAATGCGGCTTCGGCCTGCATAGGTTCCTCTGATATTCCCTTGTATGCTTCGAACTTTGTCTTTTTTGAGATGAATTAATTGCCCTTCGGGGTTTGGTCTTAAAAAAAAGAAAGAAGTACATATAATTGTAATAATTGTGATTATAAGAGGAGAAGCATATTAATTAATTAATTATTTTGAGGAGTAGGTTTTAGATTGCAATTAGGGCAATTGGTTATTCCATCTTTTGATAACTACATATTAATGATTTTGGGTTACAATGAATGTAAACAAAGGGGGCTTTAAATAAGGGTGTAATGCAATCATCACGCCGTAAGATTTCAACTAAAAAACATTTAAATTATTTGGTTTTGGAGGCCCCAAAAAATCCGTACAATTGAGTGCACTAATTATGAATATTTTATTAGTTCTACTAGACAAGCAGTGCTATAAAATTATCTCTAAATTTCAGGATCATATAACCAAATTATTGTTCTAGTACTATTTTTACAATAATAATAATAATAATAATAATAATAAAAGTTTTGTTATCCCAAAGCTATTATTCGCTTGATTACAGTATCAGATTGAATTGTTTGTAATTTTTATTAATCACAAAAATTGTAAACGAATTAATATAAATGTAGATGACAAAAATTAATTAGGTTAGATTTGAATGCAAATCCATCCCTTTTATTAGCAAATCAATAAGCATCATTTAGCCCCAAAGCATTTATCGGTATTAAAAAAAATTATACTTAAATGGTTGGACTCCTTTCAATCGTAAAACAAATGGAAGATGCTTCAATTCTTAGAGCACATTAAAATAAAGGGGCTAGCTGGTATTTATCCGATTAATTAGTTATTACATGCGATACACATATATAATTTTATGTGTCATTTAATATCAGATTATTATTAAGTTTTAAATGTTAAGAGTTGATAGTTGTGATGTCTGGTATCAATATCATGTAATGTCTGTATTTTCAATGTTGGTTTTCGTAGATCATAATTTATTAAAACAAAATGTAACAAACATCAATCTCTAGTGCGCATCAATCTCTAGTACACAAACATTTTTAAAAATATCATCTGTTATATAGTGTCGTATTGTACTAGAACACTCTTCATATGAATTAAAAAAATATATATTATCAGGATCCTTATTGTGTTATATCTGTATCACTGTATTCGTATCTCTACCTTCTAAACATGAATAATAGAAATTCATAAGACACAAACACACAACATTGTTCTAATTTCTTAGCAAGAATTTTAATGGAAAGAAAAACATGTATGATGTACGGACGCCGTTAAAAATATCATTTTGTCCTGTCGTGTGGTATCGGATATTCGTATCTGCATTGTATTCGATATTCTTCATGTGAAAATTTTAAAAAATAATCCATATTATCGTATACATATCATATCTATCATCATATCCATATCGCATTCGTATTATCGTATCCATATTTATTAAGTGACAAACACACACACACAAGACACAGTGGCAGCAGTGGTAGTGCTTAAGGTCGATAGTTAAGAAAAGAGGGGGCTTTGACAGAAAGCACCATACCTCGTCAGATCCGTCTTCCCTTTGTGGGCCCCACTTATATCCCCGCCTCCAACGGTGCTCCTCCGCTTGTCAGCCCCCTACCCTAACCACACAAACACTCACACACAATATATATATATATATATATATATATATATATATGTATCTATTCTTCTAGAGAGAGAGAAAGAGATTTGATGAAGTGACAGAAGAAAAGGTATAGGTGGAATATGAAAAAGAACCAGGAAATTAAAGCGAAATATGTGGAAAGATTTTTCCTTTGATGTTCTGTTTAGTTCTTGCAGTGACTGAGGAATAGGATACTCATGTCCGAACCCCTTTTCGGTTTCTCCAACATAAGGTAAATACAAATCAGTTTCTTCCCCTTTTTTCCCATTGGGCAATCGAAATTCCCTTTTTTAATCGCTTTTCTTGAACTGTGTCCTCTCAATCAACTATGGTCAAAGCTTTCTTGCTTCACTTCTCCTGCATTCACGAAATTACTCCTATTCTGTCAACTCTCCCCGGTTATAGGTCCGATTCCTGGCCAAGCATATTTATAGACATGATTTGTGTGTGAATATGCATTGTTGTTGTTTTGAATATTAAAATCTTTGTTTTTTTTTTTATATATTTTTCTTCATCTTTGACAGTGAGTTCGATTAGTATTATTTTGAAGAAGTTGGATTGTGGGTGGCCACTCCTCCAGTGGGTTTGGATTCCAGTTTTTTAAATTTTGTGATTGTTGGTTGGCCAATTTGAAGACTCGGGCTTCCGGGATTTGAAGTGAAGAAAGATTGCATCTTTTAAGGCTGAATTAGTTCGTATTGATACGAGTAAGTTCTTCAGATCTGATTTATTGTTTGAGTTGAGGTTTGTTTCGTTGAATTATCAGAAGGGTTGTTAAATTTGAGAGTTTTTGGGCTGTTTCAAGCTCTTGTTAGATCTAAAATGCTTCAAAAGTTTGAAGTTTTTTATTCGTCCATGGATTAAGTTCTATGACTGAATATGGATCCTACAGGAATAGATTTTGATGTTGAAACTGTTTATAATAGTTTACGTACGTTTTAAGAATGTTGAACAATGCTGCAGTTTTCCTCTGCTTTGAACGCCACCACTGTGCTTCTACTCTGTTTGAGTCTATGTTTTATTTGTTCATTTCATGTACGAAATATTGTTATTATTCCTTCATTCGCCTAAAACTTTCTTCGATTCTATATTTCCATGTGTTTGATCTGTATTTAATCGACACCTCAGGTTACGGCATTCGAGGCCAGATGCTGGTGTTGCTCATTTCAGAGTTCTGAAAACCTCCACTTTTTGTTTGTGAAACGGTATCCTTTCCAAGGATGCATGAATTTTCAGCTCGGGAAGAATGGATTTTCGAGAGGAAAGTTCTAGATTTGGGTCAGCTTTGAGGAATCTATCATCTTCCTCGTCAGCATTCTTTTCAGCAACGAGTCGTTTGTCTACGACTTCAGAAAATTCACACCATGACACCAGCATAAACATGGATTCCATAAAAACAAATTTAGGGAAGGTGGATACAGAATCTTTAACCAGCACTAGATTTGCTTCAATGGATACGCACCCGTGTGAAGAAGCCTGCACTTCGAATGATCCTTGGAAGTTAGAAAATGGTTCGTCTTCAACTGGAATATATAACAGCGCGTTATCAAGTTATGGCGTTCATCATTCCAATGATTATTGTCCACAAAAGGATAGTAAAGGCAAAAGGATTGGGAGACTACTTGAAATCTCAGCTCCACCACCTTCCTTTTCCTCTAACAGATTGAGGAGTTGTGATGTGTACATAGGTTTTTACGGTCGTAAACCTTTATTGCTTAGGTTTACAAATTGGCTTCGTGCGGAGTTAGAGGTTCAAGGGTTGAGCTGCTTTGTGACTGACAGATCTCGATGTCGGAATTCTCGCAAGCATAGCATTGTTGAAAAGGCCATGGATGCTTGCACTTTTGGAGTGGTTATTTTGACCAAGAAGTCTTTAAGGAATCCATACACCATTGAAGAATTGAGATTTTTTCAAGGCAAGAAGAATTTGGTTCCTCTTTACTTCGATTTGGCTCCAGATGATTGCCTTGAGAGAGACATAATTGAGAAACGGGGAGAGCTTTGGGAAAAACACGGGGGTGAGTTGTGGTTGGTGTATGGGGGTCTTGAAAAGGAATGGAGAGAAGCTGTGTGTGCTCTCTCCCGTGTTGATGACTGGAAATTAGAGGCTCGTGATGGTAAATGGAGGGATTGCATATTAACGGCTGTCACACTTTTGGCCTTGAGGTTGGGAAGGAGAAGCGTTGTGGATAGACTAACAAAGTGGAGAGAGAAGGCGGAGAGTGAAGAGTTTCCGTTTCCTCAGAATGAGAATTTTGTTGGTAGGAAAAAGGAACTATCCGAGCTGGAATTTATGCTCTTTGGTGATGTATGTGGTGATACCGAGAGAGACTATTTTGAGATAAAGGCTAGACCGAGGCGGAAGAACTTGGCAATTAAGGAGAGTAAGCCAAGTGATGTCAAGAAGAGGAAAGGGAAAGAGCCAATTGTATGGAAGGAATCTGAACAAGAAATTGAAATGCAGAATGTTGATTTTCCTCAAAGTCAGCAACCATCTAAGAGAAGTGGGAAACATGGAAGAAGAAGGAGACCAATGAAAGTCGTCTATGGAAAAGGGATTGCTTGTGTATCGGGTGAGGCCGGGATTGGAAAAACAGAGCTGCTTCTGGAATTCTCGTATCGTTTCCATCAGAGGTATAAAATGGTTCTATGGATAGGAGGAGAAAGCAGATACATTAGGCAAAATTATCTCAACTTGTGGTCGTTTTTGGATATTGATGTAGGGGTAGAGAGTTGTGGAGCCGAGAAATATCGGACACGGAGCTTTGAAGAACAAGAGGAAGCAGCTGTAGCCAGAGTCAGAAAGGAGCTCATGCGAAATATGCCTTTTTTAGTGATAATTGATAATTTGGAGAGCGAAAAGGATTGGTGGGATCACAAGCTAGTGATGGATCTTCTCCCCCGTTTCGGTGGGGAGACGCATGTCATTATATCCACTTGTCTTCCTCGTGTGATGAATCTTGAACCCTTGAGGCTCTCCTACCTATCTGGGGTTGAGGCAATGTCCTTAATGCAAGGAAGTATTAGAGATCAATCAGTTACAGAAATTGATGCTTTACGGGTCATCGAGGATAGACTCGGAAGGCTAACCCTTGGCCTTGCTATTGTGGGTGCAATTCTTTCTGAGCTTCCTATTAATCCAAGCCGCTTGTTGGATACCATAAACCGAACACCGCTGCGGGATATGACATGGAGCGGTCGCGAAAATCATTCGTTAAGACGAAACAGCTTTCTCTTGCAGCTTTTCGAGGTTTGCTTTTCAATATTCGACCATGCAGATGGACCCAGAAGCTTAGCAACCAGAATGGTGCTTACAAGTGGTTGGTTCGCGCCGGCACCAATACCCGTGAACCTCTTAACCCTCGCGGCCCACAAATTACCTGAAAAGCACCAACACACACGGGTATGGAAAAAGATCATCTATTCCTTAACATGCGGCCTCACATCATCTTATGCTAGAAGATCAGAGGCAGAAGCTGCTTCACTGCTATTGAGATTCAACTTAGCAAGAAGCTGTATAAAACAAGGGTTCATTCAGTTGAATGAGCTCGTAAAGCTATATGCCCGTAAACGGGCCCCGACCCATGCGGCCCAAGCCATGGTGCAAGCAGTTATTAGTCGGGGCTCCATTTCCCGCCACTTGGACCACATATGGGCCGCCTGTTTCTTACTACTTGGCTTCGGTAAGGACTCCATTGTGGTCGACCTCAAAGTCTCCGAACTGCTATTCCTTGTCAAAGAAGTGATTGTACCACTCGCCGTAAAAACTTTTATAACCCTATCGCGATGCACTGCAGCTCTCGAGCTGCTCCGCCTCTGTACAGACGCATTGGAAGCAGCAGGCCATGCTTTCGTCACGCCAGTTGATAAGTGGTTGGATAAGTCGTTGTGTTGGAAACCGGTGCAGACGAGCGCCCAGCTGAACCCTTGTCTATGGCAAGAGCTTTCTTTAGCTAGAGCTAGTGTGTTGGAAGTGAGGGCAAAGTTGATGGCAAGAGGGGGCCAGTTTGATATAGGGGATGATCTGATTAGGAAGGCTATTTTTATCAGGACTTCGATTTGTGGTGAGGATCACCCGGAGACTGTTTCAGCTCGTGACACACTTGGCAAACTCACTAGGCTTCTTGCTAGTGTTCAAACTCATACTTCACCATAGATTCATTCTTTTTTCAATTTTTTTTTTTAGAGGTTATAGTAGAGTTACTATAGAAGAAGTTTAGAATAAGCTGGCATATAAATGTGATGAGTTTTTCATATACCATAATTTACTTAAAAGGGAGATGCCCAGTCCTATTTTAGTGGGTTTTTGCATTTTGTTGTGCTGTGTAAATTACACATTCACCTGGTCTTGTAGCTTGATATTGTGACATCGCTGGAATACTAAAAACTTTCTTGATCACCCATTGTTAGATTCGAGATTACCCAACCCGTTCCTAACCCGAAAGTTTTGGGTGTGAATTGTAATTTAGCTCGAACGTATGTGAGGTTTAGGACCGAACGAAATGATCCAACCAGTTTCTGACCCGAAAGTTTTGGGTGTGAACTGTAATTAGCTCAAGTGTATGTGAGGTTCAAAATAAAACTATGGCATTTGAAAAGAAAACCTTTCGTTGCAAAACTTGTGCTAAGAAACTACATTACGATACGCAGGTTAGGCTCATATATGCACCAAACAGTTCAGATTACTCCAAGTCATCCGGTCATTATCAATGTATACTAATACACAAGATATAGCATAATCTCGACTGTCTAGTTCATCGCCCGACGGTGCCAATACAATTTGATAGGACATTCAACACATAATGTTTAAGAAAGCATAGTAAACTTGCAAAACCAAGAACTGCAGGCTGCAGGAGACATTCATGGGAGTTGTCTATTATGCATTACAAGTACAAATAGCTCGTCTGCGTAGAAGATAAACAGATTCTAGTTTTAGTTTTGTCACGACATCATCAATAAAGACAAACGAGCGCATGTTGATATGGACAGTAACAACACAACACAATTTTTCTTCTTAAGCAAATGGATATTTCACAACAGGATTCAAACCTTTATCAGCAAATATCATGTACAGACAAATAGTTCTGAACCTTATGTTAATTTGAGTTATGGATCGGCTTTCCCGGCAAGCTCATCATCACTAGAGGCGTACTCATCTTCAGTCAGTTCCTCATCACTTGCTTTTTCATCTGGTGCAACTCCAGCATCCTCAGCCTTGGCATATTTTTCACAGTATTCTGAAGGGCAAAAAATTGCAATAGTAAGACTTCTTACAAATAGCATGTTATTAGACCAATTCATATATCAACACACATCCATGTTCATTCGTTTTTCCATGTTTTCATCCAACCACCAAATGAGAAGTATAATCTTAATAATATTCCATTTAGAACCCCATGTGCAGGCATGTATTACCCGTACATTGCTTCATGTTTTCACTCACTGGAAAAGGTTTTTGGTGAAGAAAACTATAGCAACACTAAGAGCTTTATGATATGGTTGTCATTCAAATGGTGAATGTTTTTGAGAATGATATGGGTCCGAGAAGCAGCCCCTCGAGTCTAAATTCTGATTTTTACTTTCCATATTTAGCTGTCAAGCACACACTAATAACGTGTTGAATGCATGCCCAAAAGTAACCAAAATGTATCTTCCCATATCAAATAACAATCCCACATTTCATAGCAAGCCATATACTCTTCCGGAGCTAAACAAGATTACTTAAAACCAATGAGACACCTATGCCAAGAACAATGCTTTTGGCAAGCTTTGTTTAATTTTTAAAAAGGCAAACCACCCTAAAATTTTCGAACTTTTATTTTCCATTCTAACTAAACCAAAAATCCACCTGCAAGTGCAACTTTTGAGTGCTCCTGTGGTAAATCTAGCAATAAGAACATGCCTATAGGGAGATCAAAGCTTGCAAACTTCAAGACAACTTTACTTAATTCATAGCTCAAACCAATGACTAACATCAGACTACGGTAAGAGTTAGATATACTAGCTTTCCATGAAGTCGATTTGTGTTAGAGAACAGTACAACTTAACCACCTTGGGCTGTAAAATACATCAATGCACCCCAAAAGTAGTCCCTTAGCTAAATAAACAAGTGCTAAGCCATATTCTGATTTCTAAAACTCCAAATAAAATCTCAATGGTTATATAGATTTCCTGCTTGAGTTACTCAAAAAAAGTCCAGTTTTGAGTTTTCCTTACATAGTTGCAAAGAGTAACCAACATTTTTATGTGCAGCAGACATGATAACATCCATTATGTTTTGAAAAACTGGTTCTAAAATCCAGCAAAATTACTAGAAAAACGGATCATCCAATTAAATGAGATGCAGCTCGTCAAATTAGAGGCTGATAATGCATCCTTAAACATTTGCATACATGTTCAAGCGCTATATATAGTAACCTATAAGAAACTTCAATACCAGAGGATTGTAGCTCAAAAACAATAACCATGATTGTTATTTTTAATAAACTATACCTTTAACTCTTTGGTCATATGCACCACGGTCTCGCATCATCAAAGCTGCTGCCTCTCCATTCAAAGGGTCCGATGGATTTGGGTATAAAAGAAGTTGAGGAAGAAACACTTCAAACACATTTACGAGATCTGAAAAGAAATAAAGAACACTTAATCAAGATAACGAAACCATAACCTCTAATCAATGATCAAGGAGAATGCAGCAGCAGAACAATCAACTAATTATCTTCAATATCTAATAATCCTTCAACTTACCAAACATTGGACTCCAGGTTTGATTGATAACATCCAAGCACACAGAACCCGACCTAGATGTAGTTATTGTCATTTTAAAATGTACTATATTAAGTTCAAACTAAGAAATAACATTGCAGAAATCTTGCATAACTTGTTCACAAACTTACATCTCATCAACGTTCGGATGGTAAATCTTATTGACAAAACCAATGGAAGGAGATTTATATGGATAAGCATCTGGAAGTTCCACCCTTACACGCCAAACACCTCCTTGATAAGGACCTGGTAGAGACCAACAAATTTGATAAACAAAGACCTTCCTTTCACAATAAATGCAGCGATATACAAGAAATTAACTAAAAGCACTTCATTTGGGGAGAGATATTTAAGTGAATAGCAATCTAGCATATGAGCTTATCAGTCATTCTTACACCTGAAGTCCAGAAAACCTCTCACTCTATAAATACAGTTCTTTATACTAATTTGAAGAACAATTTTGCCAAGGGTACATTCAGTAATAGATACTAAAATGACAAGAACCCAACTGCTACAGAAATCAAAAGAAACCACACCAGCCGTTCAACATTCAAGTATACCGGAAATACGTCCACAATCCATTCTCCAATTTATCAAATTAACAATGGATACGAACTCCAACACAGATTCAGCTCAACAGAAAATCTATCCAATCACTTAACCATTTAATTTCAGCTCAATGATTAAACTCGGAAGTCGGAACAAGTCAAATACAGCCTAATTATGATTCCTGAGTAGTACATAAACCTCCCAAGAACAAAGTGAACAAAAATACCCAGCTGCAATCAACCCAAACACAGTTAAACTACACACAAACAGATCACCAGCTGAGGTTAAACAAATCAACAATAATATGAAAATGGGTATCTAAAAAAATTATTACTTTCTTTGGGTCCATGGAATTCTACATAGAACTCCTGCATGCCATCATTGATCATCTCCACCTTATAGTCAGTCATCATCCTAACATTAGAAACCAAAAGCTCGAAAATCAAAGCCCAGAAATCATCCAAGCAATAAATTGTATACACTTAGCTACCCAAAACGAAATTAAGATGAAATCAAAAGGCCTGATCATTACAGTTTCATCAAATCCATTTCCCTGCGTTTGCTTGGGGAAGACATGGTTCTTT
Organism: Lantana camara; assembly: GCA_037501455.1. Lineage (NCBI taxonomy): Eukaryota > Viridiplantae > Streptophyta > Magnoliopsida > Lamiales > Verbenaceae > Lantana > Lantana camara. The sequence goes on along the minus strand of CM074857.1, from coordinate 89,533,574 downwards.
ATTTTCAACTTTGTTTTTTTCCTTTTCAATTATTTGGGATTCAAGTATGGTGAGAAAATATGTATATATGCGTGCGAGCTGTGTGTGTGGCGGTGGGGAGTGGGGGCCGAGGGTGGCGTCAAGGCGGTTCAGACATCAAAGAGTAAAAGTGGGGATGAAGCTGAGGTTTTGGCTAAAATAATAGCATTTCTGAAAATATAATATAAAATGTTTCTCAATTTATCAATTTTCTTGAAAATTAATTTCTATTTGGAAATTGGAAATGGTTTATTTTAATATGGGCTTTGGCAATAGTATAGCCCAAACTGCCTGGAATTTGAAGCCCTTTACTTGAATAGACTAATTTCCCTATCACTTTCATGGGGTTTTTGTAATAGGTTAAAAATAAATAAATGCAAGGTACCATTAGAAATTTAGAACTTTATCATTTTGGATACTTTCAACTTTGTCATCTAAGTTTTTCTTTTTTTTTTCACTTTTTAACATTTCAATATAATTTTGATGGGAGTTTGTTATCCCAATTCCCATTCTGATGGAATTTTCAGTGGAGATTCTTGTTATTTCAACTTCCATTTAAATATAATATTTTTTTGAGATTCGTTCGCGTGCGCACTACACGAGACTTATAAAGGGTATTTGTGGTGCCCCAATGCAGAGGGATATCACGTCCCCACATTATGGTCCGATCAGTATATAAAATGAATACATTTGTATATGTATTAAAGTCATAACGAACGGAAGACGAACATAATTCAACAGGATATAACAACAATGTGCACAATTAATTTTAAGTCGTACGACTTAGACCGACATAACAGTATTTGGGATAATAGAGTATAAAAGAAATTAGTTAAGATGCTAAACTATCAAAAATGCGAAAGTTCAAATAACAAATAATTAAAAGGAAATTAGTAAAAGACATAGATACCTTTAGAAATCTCAAGTGTGGTGCACGTGGAAGAATCTTGACAGAATACTTCCGCAACGGGAACTGAGATGGCAAACTATCATCACAATTAAATTGAGATAAGTGATCCTACACACTCGATGTGTGTACACTAAAAAAAAAAAAATTGATTAAAATTTTCATATTATTATTTAATTTATAATTATTTTTAATATAATAATATTTTTTGATAAATAAATGAGTAAGTAAAATTAAGATAATATCAAATTAGTATAAAGTAATAGCTCAAGTAAAAAATAAAAATATTAGAAAATATATATATAATTAAAAAAATTAGAATGACGTGAGAGGAAAAAAACATATAAATAAGAAACAAAATAAAAAAATTTGATAGTTCAGTGAATATGGAAGAGTTAGGCGGAAAACTATATTTTGAGTAAAATTTGTGTTAAAAGAGGGGAAAAAAAGAAAGAAAAAAAGAAAGTACATGTCACAAAATGAGTCCTTTTTAATATGATAGTATAAACGACAAAATGTTGAAAATAAAATTTTAATTAAAGTGGCAAGAACGTCAAAATTCGGATAGTGAATTCTTTTTCCCAGCAACGCACGCAAGAGATTGCAACGTCGATCCGACGGTGACGCAAGAGATTGCAACGTCGATCCGGCGGTGAAGAACACAGTTTCACCGCCGGATCGACCCAAATCTATTTCTATTTCACCTTCTCAGATTTGTTCGTCGAAATCCGCTTAGATTTGCTGCCACTCTCGTGGATTTATCGTAAGTTTCATCAGTTTTCTTCCAGATTCATTGGCGTCTTCCCAAATCTATTGAATTTCTCTTTCCTTATCTGTTTTTTCTTTTCGTTATGTTTTATTTCGTTTCTTCCCTATGGAAGCTTTTTCTCTTCCGTATGGAAGCTTTGTCCCTTCCGTATGGAATTTTAGTTTTATGTTTTTCTGTGTTTTTTCCGTGCAACTTTCTGTGCAACTTTCTGGCCGAGTTCTCTGCTGTAGGCCAACCTATTTGTTCTCAATCCGAAGGAAAAGCGGCTACGGATCTTCAGCCCGAGCAAATCGAGATCCACTTGAAAGGAACAATCATCAAAGAGTTCTTTTCTTTTATTAATTGTGATGCTAATATAATAGCTCACAAATCTGTTGAAATTGCGGTTTTGGCCTGCGTTAATGTTTCTATTGTTGCTTCTTGTATTTTTCTCGTTGTTTCTCATGAGTTGCTATAATATTCCCCTTTGAGGGTTTTGGTTGTCAAAAAAAAAAAAAGAAAAAGTAAAATGCTTCTTAAAAATCCCTTAATGTAACTTTGTATATCCAAGAAGGCATAAAGTTTTGGACTAAATTACGAGGGGAGTGTGTATTGATCGCATTGGAATTTGGATCTCCTAGTTTATTTTGGTGTTTCATTTGTATTTTACTATTATATACATAACATATGTATTAGAAAAAATTTTACCAAAAAAAAAAAAAGAAAGAAAAAATGGGACAAATGAAATTAGAAAAAAAATATATAATATGAAAAAAGTTAAAAGATTTTCTCCTCTAATCTCTCGACCGCTAACAATGTATTTAAAATATATAAATAAATAAAATAGAAAATAAAATACGTAACAGAAGAAGAAAATCGAATAATTGTGTATTGAGTAAAAAATATTTATATATCTTTAATTAAATATTAAAGGCTCTAACTTTAAATATGAAAAAATATGAAATATTTATAAATTTTTTGATCGATTATCCCAACTTTTAGTATGTTTATAATTTAGAGATGAGAGTGATTATGACATGAACGTGAATATTTTAATTTAGGAAAAAAGGTGAAAAAAATAAAATAAAAATGGAACTATATGATGATTAAGATTGATTTAAGATACGTTAGTAATGTTTTTATACATCCTCCAAATTATTTCATACACACTTAGAATAATCTAAACGTAAATCGCTTTCATGCTATTCATATAATTATTTCACACTTAGAACTCCATTATTGTGCCCCTTAAAATAAGATAATAGAGCGCAATTAAAAAGAAACAAACAGGAATTACATTTTCTTTTTTCTAATTTCAATTTTGTGTTTCCTTTTCACTTTTATTCTTTTTCTTTTTTCTTTTTGAACCACCTTTTCACTTTTATTCATTCACACAATTTTATTTTATTTTTCACTTCTTCTTTCATTTATACATATAAGTGTAATGATATATTTTTGAGAATTTTTTTATTTTATAATTGTTTCTATTTTCAAATTTCAACCCCCATTAAAATATTTATTTTTCTAAAAACATTAAAATATTTAATACTAAATAAAATAAAATATAAAAGATAAAATTGAGACGGTGTTCTCACATGGTCCTTATTTTATAAGTACATTAACTACAAATAAATAATTATAATAAAGAATTATGGACACTATTGAACCACGTCTTGCGAATATGAGTGGGGTGGGTAAGTGTTTCATTATAGGAGACATTAGTTTAGTCTCCCTAAAATGGCAGCAGTCAGCACAGATCAAGAGAAAATTAAAAAGATGAGAATAATGTGGAGAATAGTCTCTTAGGGAATAATGAAGTTAAATTAAAATTTAATTAGGAAAAGGACATTTCATATGATATTATAGACTTGGGCTAATCACAGAAACCCCCCATCCTTTTGGGGTTTTGGCACTTCCCCCCCTATACTTTCATTTTTGGCATTAAACCCCCTAACCTTTGAAAAATATTACACTTAGCCCCTTCAAAAAATTTTGATCATCGATTTCTCCTCCGTTATAGCGACCCAAGCTTCAAGACCACCGCCATCGTGTTCGTTGGATCCAAGGAGAACAAAGCTCATACCCCAGCCAACCCTATTGACCGCCAAAAGCTTTGTTCGTCGTGCGTCGTCTTTAACCGATGATTTCTACTTCGTAGGTTGTCGGATTTTGATTTCGAGACCATTCTTGTGTTCCTTGCGTCGAGAGTTTCGATTTGATATATAATATCTACACATTTGAGATCAACTTTGTATAGATTTTCTTTGTTAAAGTTTGTTACAAGGGGTTAAGTGTGATATATTTCAAAGGTTAGGGGGTTTAATGCCAAAAATAAAAGGATAGGGGGGAAAGTGCCAAAACCCCCCAAAGGATGGGGGGGTTTCTGTGATTAGCCCTATAGACTTATACAAGTATGTATGCAAAAGATAAGGTTGGGCCCCCCGGTTAATTTTTTAAAAACTTTATTATTATTCGTAAATTTTAATATTTTTATTAGTTTATCCCCCCTTAATTTTTAATTTTGTCCACTTACTTATACAAAATTACAATTCATCATTCATTAATAATTAAGATATATTTTAAAATTAATTTAATCTTTTTATTAATTTTCTTTAATCTCTTTTTTATCAATCCAAATCTACTTTTTATTTCTTTTTCCATTTTCATTCCAAATTCTAAAAAATCTTAACTCAATCCTTTTTATTTTCTCTCTACAAAAGAAGACGTCTTCTTTTCTCAACCCAATCTTTTCTATTCTATCTTCTTCTTCTTCTATTTCTTCTATTTTTCTTCTACGTTTTCTTAATATTCAAAATTTACACTGATCGATAGAAGAAGAAAGATTGTGGTTCAAGTTCAAATTACTTATCAAATAAAGCCAAAAGAAATGTAATTATTAATTTATATTTAATTTTAATTTTTTTTATAATGAATAGATTATTTTGAAAAAAATTATAATTAATTTGTTAATTGTAAATTAGTTCAATATTTTGAAGAAATATCGTATCTAATCTCCATGGCAATAACTAAAAAATAATTGTATTTAATTTTGGATAATCTTGTGCTGCTATAATATACCGAGTTTTTGAGAAGTAGATTAATGATAGGTCTTTTAGTTCTTATATAGGATTTTTTTTTTATTTTATAATATTTTGTTATTTAACTTTGTTATTTTATTTTAAGTCATGTTAAATTGAGATTAATATTTTTCTTTTCATTTTTAAGTATTTCTTTTAGTTTTTATATATAATATAAAAAGTGATTATTTTAAGTGCGGCATCCCTGATTCCAAATTTTAGTTCACATCCCTTTGTTGAGTTTTTATAATGTCCGGATACAGATATGATGCGATTTGAATATAATGAGATAATTTTTTGTTTTGAATATCTTGAGTGAAAAGTGTTCAACACGGTACTGGATATAAGTGACGGATATAATATGATACTGTAAAATAATATTTTTAGAATTGGCTGTGCATGAACTTAGTGTTTCTTTGAGTAAGACTGTTATTATTTATTTTTATTTTATTTTTAATTAAGTTTCTAAAGTACATTTGTAGTTAATGGGATTTTTGGGTGTCACAAATTTGTTTTTCAGATTGTATTCTCCTATAAATAAATTTGAGTCTTTTTTAACATTTAGGTCTTATATTTCGGACTATGTTTTGTCACAAAGTTGCAAAATAAGTTAAAATTAAATGTATCAACAGGGGTTGGTCCAAGTGGTTAAGGGTTGTTTCTCGAAATCAATGTCTAGGGTTTAAACCCCTCTAGCCACTTGGGTGTACGTGTTTTTAAAAAAAATAAAAATAAATTAAAATTAAATGTAATTTTGTAGTGGCGGAGTCGGAATTTCATTCGAACGTGAACAAAATTAATAAAATGAAAACCTTAAAACTTTAGGAGAGCAACTATGTTAAACTAGAAGCGGAACTTGTTAAAATGGAATGCAAATTCATTTATCCTCAAAGAAATCCAAACTTATGCTTGTTTTATTTTGTAAGACATTATTTATGCATTTGAAAGATAAGAAAGGCTAAATTCTCTACTCGTTTTTTAATTTTTAATCAATGACATTATTAGTTACATTGATGTACTCAAAATATTCTTAGTCTCAAAAACAAGGGCGATTTTATTTTTATTTTTAATTTTACGTATTTTGACGTCATAAAATTGAGAAAAATATTTATATTTGACCATCAATTTTTTTTGATTCTATTAAGTAACAATTCTGGAGTTGTTTCTGCTCAAAACTGCCTAACAAATATTAAAAAATTGATCTCATGAGACTCGAACTCAGCTCATCAAAATCATCTGGTAAAAAGTCCAAGTATGAATTGAGTTCGAATGAGACAGATCATCAAATCATAGTCGGTTCAATTTATCTTCGCATCTCTATACATCAACATAAATTGTAAGACATCTAAAACGGGCCACTTGTGGGAACATCATTATTGATGAACCATTTCAATAGTACGGGTGCTACCGTGCCACAATCATGGAAGTAATTAAAAAGAAAAAGTTATGTAGTTGGATCGTCGGTTCAATCCAATAGAGTTTTGCTTCTCTAGAGAAGATGAGAGACTAAAAATGAAAGTATTCGTAACCTTTTTTTTTATTATTTTTATTTTATTTTCTGTTTTGTTTTCCGAGAGGGTTCTTCTATCCAATTGAGTGATGAACTAATTTTCCAAGTTACTGAATACGCTTTTTATGGAACCTCTCCCAACCTAGTTTTTTAGATTTACAAAGTTCAAACCCGAAACCTTACTTAAGTGAACTCAAACCCTTTTCCATTTGAGTCTATTACCCATTGGTATTCACAACAAATATTGAAAGGATACGAATTAAGTCAACCATTAATGACTAGTTCGAACACTAGGAGTGGTTTGATCCGTTGTCAGAAATCTTTCTCCCAACTATTCAACTATTGGAGAAGTTTGAAGAAGACACTTTCTTTCATCTCAGTTGTGAGAAGAAGTTTGTTTGCAAATGATCTGCCCACTTTAGAGTTTAGCCTTAATGACTAAGATAGACTATGAAGCTTGACTTGCAACCGCTGCAAATTGAAGCAAGAGATATCCCAGCTTATTGTTTAGATATAAGAGGAGCTTGATCGGAGATCGTGGTACCATGACATGTTGCAATTTATCAAGACTCGGGAATATTCACATCCCAAACACATCAACACTACATGTGTTGCTAGACAATCCTTCAATTTCTCCGATCACCACGAAAGACCTCATGCAAAGTACACAATAAACTTTTCCAAGGTTCGATCACAATTCACAATCATCTAAACTCAAGATGGCGATATACACTTCTCATAACGTCGCATGAACGAACAAACAAACAAATTAACACATCAACAAAGTCATCGGATAATTCATGCCGGTATTTAGAACTCATAAATGAATCTAATAGTTCAGATTTAATCATATTTAGCATTTTAATTCTTCTCCTAAGTGAATCATAAATGTCGCAAACTCTAAACGATTAGGTGCATAAGTGAAATTCAAACCCTGTCAAACACTTCAATCTGAAGTAGCATTTGAAGGAGAAACACCCTTATGTGAAAGAACAATGTACAAATATACGACATCCAAGGAAAAAAAAAAAAAAAATCTTAGTCGACAGGCCTCTCTGCAACTTCAGTAACCAAAGCTAGAACTTGGTAAAATCTGATTCTTTTGGCATCCCTCCTCTCATAAGGTATTTACAAGACAAAACATAATGCCGTTGCAAGATTGACCAACAAGCTACGTCAAAATTGTTGTTCCAAATGATTTGCCTACGATTTCATTTCGCTTGATGCCTTATTCAGGACACAAGAAATCAGCTTAAAACCGGGCACATGGAGTGCTTTATATCCAAACATTTCACCGACCATCCCACATTCCTTTTCGTCATCATCACTATCAACTTCTTTAGGAGTTACCCTATTCTGGTAACTCCTGCGCTGCACAAGGTAAACATTGAAGTGATAGCTAACTAAATTCTCCCTCGTTTTGAAGGGCAAGAATCTCAAGGCATTTGTGATGAACTGCTTTGAGAATCCATGGTAAGACCTCATCATATCCTTGAACCTCTTTTCCTCTTCTTCTGTCCAAGAAAGGGAAACCTCCTCCCCCATATGATGGAACCTCCACTGGTAAAATACTATGCCGATTTCTTGCTTTAATCTCAACCTCTTCTCAGCAATGTGGAACCTAACACATTCAACAGAATCGGGAAATGGGCAATCACATGGATGATGATGCCTTCCATTCCCAATAGGGTCCAGTCTGACGGTTGATCTTTTATTTCCATTTTGTGGGTCCCACATTTGTGTGCCTAGCCATTTAGGATCACTCGCACAAATGGCTCCAGTCCATTGAGGGACTTCGGCTTGAAACAAGGGTCCTACTGAAACTTGCTTCTCGAATGGAGCATCATAGGGGTTGTGATCATTTGGGATTGTGGGCGGTTCCTCAACATCTGGAGTGACAGGTTTTCGTGGTGATTTGAGGCTGTTGTTTTCTACTTCAGCCTCGTGATTAATGGTGTCTTTGTTTTGAGGGGTGGCACAAGAGTTGCTGCAACATGGACAGGAGGGAGGTTTTGTCAAAGAAGGTATCCTCTTGCTGCATCTTAGTTTTTCTGTAGCTTGATGATCGAGAATATTATCTTCGTACATTGAGGGATGCATTCTTTGCTTCTTCTGCTGATCCTTTTGATATCAAAACCAGAATTATGTTAGAACTAGGAAAAATTTCCTATTTTGCACATTTAGGGAGTGTCTGCAAACTCTAGAGGACAGCAGCAGATTTCATTTTCGTTAAGCACTTTGGGTGGTGTTTGAAAACCACCTTCTGCTTCTTCCAAGAAGATATAAGTTAGAAGCATCTAAGGACCAACTTCTAGCTTTTCGGTAATTTTCATAAATAAATGGAAGTTAGTTTAATTTAATAAAAGTTTCTCTCAACCTTCTTTTTTCCAAACTCCCAACAACTCTTTTTTTTCAAATTTTCAAAATTTTCTTTCCCAACACTCATCACTTTTACTATTACAATTTTTTAACCTTTAGCTTCTACTTCTACTTCTCTCATATGCACAAGTTTTTGCAAACACCACCTTAAGAGTTTCAAAAGTTCCATATCTCTTTGGTTTCTGAAACAGATAAATAATTATATCATTTGTGATTGAACACAAACTCTCCAGTATCATATGCTATGCACTTTTTGAATTGAAAATCTGTTAGATAACAGAAACAAGTACAAAGTTCTTTTTCAAAACTTTGCTGCAATCTATGCTACACGGGACCTTCTTTTAAAAAAATTTAGAAAATCTGATGCCTCACCCAGAACTGGTGTAGTTGCTAAGTGCATTCTACACTACAAGGGCCTTCTTTTCCAAAAGTTTGCTGGAAATGAATTGCATATAAGCAAATTTACGTACTTCTCTACATTTTAATTTAATTTTGACTCAAATGTGAGTTGTGATTTTCAAGTATAACAGATAATAAATATAAAACAAATATGAAATTGATTTGAAACATCCCTGAAAGTTAAACAGCTAGAAGGGAAAAGATTCTAGGAAAAAAACTCGAGATTTAAAACACATAAAATATCTTAAGAAGGTTTGGTATCTATAGCTCTTGATGTGTTAAAATATTATAGGACTAATACCTCAAGAAATACTAAAGTGACAATAATGATGATCTCGTGAAGACAGAGCAGGATTCTGTAAGATTAACTCTAAAAGCCTTCCGTAAGATACCCAAAGTAAGTTTAACATCTAAACTATATTCTGTAAGTATAGCTAATATTTCAAAGATTATGCAAATTTAGTTTGGGTAATGCTCTAAATATAATAGATTACAAAAAGCAAACATCACCACAAACAATCAATGAGAAATTTTTTGCAGATAAAATAAAAAAATCTAATTATATTACCTTAAGCAAATTTTCACTTGCATTTGTACCATCATGCCGTTTTATCCGCAATGCTTCTCGAACTAGTACAGCTTGGACCCAAAACTCATCACTCCTATACTCCTTCCACTTGGAGCATTCTGGTATCATCCCAACTGAAGGATCATCAGAATGTTTTGCCACATGGACCAACCAGTTCAACATTCCAGAAAATGGCTCAGATTCTCGTTTTCTCTTCGTAGAAGCCGCTCCATCTCCAACATCACCAATCATAATACCAATAGCACCGAATCTCTGTTCATCATCAGTAATGTTATCAGAAATCTCACTCGGTTTAGTATTAACTTTCTTATCAACTTTCTTGGCTGATCCCATGATGTTAATATTGCCCTCATTGCCATGCTTCCCACTGTCATCATCAATTTGACCTTCAGAAAAGCCATTTGATTCATGCATCGGTGCAGTATTGCTTCTATCTATATCATTGCCACTCTGCAATTTTTCATCTTCTTCATCAAACATATATACTTTATTCTCTTGATTTTCGGGTAGAAAATCTCTGAACTTAGATTCCAACTCCCGAGACAACAAGTCCAGTTTTTGAAGAAGCCCGTTATGTCGATCCTCCAATTCTCCCTTGCGAAACACTTCTCCCAGCCATTGGTCCATCTCATTCAAATACTTCAAATGAATCAGCTTAATGGAAGGAATCACCACATGACCTAATCCACATTCTTCTGAAACGAAACCCCACAAATTATTTCTTGTAACAGTGTCGTGACCGCCTATTTTCCTCACTACCCAGAAAAGTTTAAACAAATCAACCGGCCGCCCATCACCGCACATAACTGGAGTAGGCCTAATGCACTTGCTGGCAGACTTCTCTCTCATAAAAGCTACAAGTACTTGATCAAACAAACTCCTCAGCCTCTCCTTAGATGAATCAAAACGATATTTCCCTAATTCAAAATCAAGATCAAAAGAGAACCCACATTTCCCTTTACCACTCCCATCATCATCCCCATCCTCTTCTCTCAACTCCGTCCATTCTTCCATTAACTTCTAATTCCACTCAAATTTCACTCTAGAACTTTCTCGTTTCTTTCCTCAATCCCCTGTGGGATAATAGATTGCAAGCAAGCAAATTCAAGAAACAATTACAAAAAGGCGAACTACAGAAAAATAAACGATTAAATGCTAATGAAACGGAAGCTGATACATGCAGCATATACATACATACATACATCAACAGATATGCAACCATTTTTATGTCGAAGTTGGAAGCTCTACCTTGTTTGTGGCTTCAACAACAATGGAGGCAGAGACCACTGTCTCTCTGTGGTGAAATACAGGGGAAAAAAATAAAAAATTGCAGCAAGGTTTAAGTGGGCTGAAGTATCCAGGTGTTTTTCATAACAATGATTATGTATTCCCAAGCACTCTTAAACTGGGATTATGTGAATATCAATGGAAATCGAAGACTGAAATGAAATCAAGAAAATTTAAGGAAGAATGGAAACTGGGGTTATTTGTTGAGCAGGTGATGATGGGAGATTAATTAGAACGGATGAGTTCTTGGAGGCTTTTGAGATAATTCCTAGAGACATTAAAACTCAAACAACAAAATGAAATGAACCCCAACCCTAATTTTTGTCTTTGTATTTAATGAGATTTTGGAATTGATGAGGTCGCTATTTTTTTTGTATGTCAAGTAATTTTTATTTTCAAATTAAGTAATCTTGGTTAATGAGGATATATATTTATTTTTTTAATAATTGTATGCGGTAGGTACCGACGGTTTTATGAAAAAATTCTCGTCCGATTCGAAATGTGGTATATCGTAAATGCAAGTTGTATATTTATAATAACTTTTTTTAATTCGGACCGAAATCGGCTGGGTACGATTTATGAGCGAATAAAGAGTTGAACGTGTTTTGTGTATCTTTCTTTATAATTGAACTTATTAGTACTCGCAACTTTAATATAACTTATAAGAATTTTTATAATTGAAATTGTTAGTAAGAAAATTAAAATAAGGGCTAATTCCAATCACCCCATCTTTTGGGCTAGTGTGGTTTGCTTACTTTTTTTTTTCAATCAGCGATTTTCTCTCTAATCTTTGAAAAATGTTGCAGCCAACCCCTTTTATACTATTCCGGCAGAATATTTTGAGAATATTCCGTTCAAAATTAACTTTAATCGTCCATTTATCTTCCGTCATGGCGGCCCAAGTGTCAAAACCACCATTATCGTGTTCTTCTCTCCAAATCAAACATAACCCATACCTCGTTCGACCCAATTGGCCATCGAAAACCGTTAGAATTCGCTTGAAAAGCTTCGCCGGTCGTTTGTCATCTTTGACCGTGATTCCTCCTTCATCGGCTGTCGAATTTTGATGTCGAAAGCATCATTGTGTTCTTTACATCAAGAGTTTCGATTTGATTTATAATATCAACACATTTGACATCTGATCTGTATAGATTTTCCATTAAAAATAACACAAAATTTTTATTTAAAAAGTTTAGCAGAATATTACTCAAGATTCCATCGGAAAAGGGTTAAGTGTAACATTTTTCAAAAAATTTTGGGGGAAAATCGTATTGATCAAAAGAAAAAGGGACAAATCGTACTACCCAAAGGAGGAAGTGACTGAAATTAGCCCTTAAACGTATTCTATTTTATAATTTACTGCAATAATATTAATTTTCAAGTAGATGAAAAGATGTATTATTAGATGAATAAATAGTTTCATAAACATAAGTTCGTATTATATTAACGGATAATATATGAAAGATCCCTAATATACTATGAAACATTTTTTAAACCCCCAACTTGATTTTTACACATTTTAAGGACCAATTATCTCAAAAACATTTCCTAAACCTGTAGCACCCGAACGTAGGGACCACATCCCTTGCACTAAGATCCAAACTCGGTTACGAAATGGAAAGTCCGTACCCGAATCCGAACCATAGCGAACGGGAGACCAACTCACTAACTGAGCAAGGCGGAGCTAACTAACCACAAACTCATTGATGTGAATCATGATGAACCGCGATCATATCTTGTCCCAAATAAAGAACTGGACCGATCCACAGCTCAAGAAGATAGCAAACAAGAGGAACAAAGTTATGGTGGTCCAATTACAAGAGCTCGGGCCAAAATTATCCAAGAGGAAGTTGGAAATCTCTTAAACCAATTTGCTCAAACTGGACTCCAACCTTCAAGATGGGCTGCTGAACCAAATTCAGAATACTTCAATGCATGAAGATGCGTAACTTGTAGAAAGGCTAAATCACGAGTTAAACCTCACGGCCTTTACACACCCTTGCCTGTTCTAATGCATCCGTAGACTGATATTTCTATGGATTTTGTGCTAGGAATGACAAGAACACAAAATGGAAAGGATTCAATTTTTGTTGTTGTTGATCGATTTTCTAAAATGGCACATTTCATTCCTTGTAATAAAACTGATGATGCAACACATATGGCTGGATTGTTCTTTCGGGAAGTAGTAAGACTTCATGGAATCCCAAAATCAATTGTAAGTGATCGAGATGTGAAGTTTTTAAGTCACTTTTGGCGAGTATTGTGGGGAAAATTGGGAACAAAACTGTTATTTTCCACCACTTGTCATCCTCAAACAGATGGACAAACGGAAGTAGTGAATCGAACCTTGGGAACTCTTTTAAGAGCTGTGTTTAAAACATATTCAAAGAATTGGGTTGAGTGTATTCCGTTTGTTGAATTTGCATATAACCGTTCAATACATTCTTCTACTTCTTTCTCACCCTTTGAGCTTGTTTATGGTTTTAATCCCTTAACTCCTTTAGATTTGATTTCTTTACCTATGAATGAACTTGTAAGCTTAGATGGCAAGGAGAAAGCTGAACTTGTGAAGAAAATGCATGAGGATGCTCGGCTTCACATTCTCAAAAGAAACAACCAAGCTATGATTCAAGCCAACAAGGGACGAAAGAAAGTTGTTTTCAAGGAAGGAGACTTGGTTTGGGTTCACTTTAGGAAAGAGAGATTCAATCATCAGCCAAAGTCCAAACTTGACCCATGGGGGGACGGACCATTCAAAGTGTTGAAAAGAATCAATGATAATGCTTACAAAATTGATCTCCCGGATTCGTATAGTGTAAGTTCCACCTTTAATGTTGCTGATTTATCTCCCTTTCATGCAGATTCAGATTCGGGGACGAATCCTTTTCAAGAAGGGGGGAATGATGTGAATCATGATGAACCGCGGCCATATCTTGTCCCAAATAAAGAACTGGACCGATCCACAGCTCAAGAAGATAGCAAACAAGAGGAACAAAGTTATGGTGATCCAATTACAAGAGCTCGGGCCAAAATTATCCAAGAGGAAGTTGGAAATCTCTTAAACCAATTTGCTCAAACTGGACTCCAACCTTCAAGATGGGCTGCTAAACCAAATTCAAAAGACTTCAATGTTTTTATGTCCAATTCCTAAAGTCCAAAGTGTGGAAATGATGTAATTCTGCCCTAAGCCTATTATAGTATTATTTGGGCCTTTATTTTATCATTATTTAGCTGCATATTAGTTTATTTAAGCCCACTTTTGTAAGCCTTCATGGCAAGTGGCGGGAATAGCTTGTGTCCTTTAGTATTCTAGTGTCTCTTAGGTTTCCATGCATGCATCTTTATATTCAGCATTGTAACTTGTTTTTCTTTCAATCAAGAAGTAAAATTATTGAATTTTCATTCAAGTGAGATTTTCTCTCAAGTTCTTTGCTGAACGACATTAGGGTTTCAAACCCCTTTCCCGGATAACGTTATTTCTCGACTCCTTATAGTCGACGGGGTGCGTTGCTTACAATCTGATAGTGTTGGTTCTTTGCTCAATATAGCAAACGGGTCACACTCCTCTTATTTTCAACCTTGAATTGGACGATCAGATTCAAGAACTCCAAGTATTGATATAGGGTTTCACGGCAAGTACGTGGAGTTCGTATCACTCAGAGTGCACGAAATCAATAAAATAAAACCAAGATAAGTAAAGTAGATGCATATCATAGATATATATAGGTACCAACATCATATATAATAGGTACATTGGCCCTCACGGCCTCATCAAAACAAAATGATCAATTCTCGGATAATACAAGTCATAAGTATACAAAATATGGAATGTATGTAGACATATGCAAACGAACAAGACCTAGACCCGTAAGTGCGACTCGAAGGACACACTTCTCCGCCTAGCTCAAGTCTCAAAACCTGCAACTAAAAGATAAAACGAGGGGTCAGTCAACTGACTGAGTGAGGGGGCTAACGCTCACCCACACACTATATATATAAATCAAGGCACATAACAAAAGTAGATTTATGAACCGGGAATAGGTTTTGCAAACTAAACATTTCGAAACAAACATATATATATTTAGAAACCATTTCGGTTCATAACTCCCATAACAGATCATATCACATGCTAGGCGAGAAGAGCTTCCAAACTTTACTCCTCATATCATATAAAACAAAATCATAAACATATCTATCCACCACACCAATGATGGAAGAGCCACGTGCATAACCCTACCATCCATAACTTTAACAAACTCATGCGGGGTAGCCAACCCACAACGTGCCCTCCACGGCTTTCACACCGGAGGCATCAAAATATCACGTCTTCCTTAGCTCCCGAGGTCGCACGTGATACCTTGGATGGAGACTATGCATAGGCCGACCCCCGATGGCCCAATATCGTCCCGAGGATTCCTTACCCATAGCTCTTTGGATCCACATTCACATATACATATCATATACCAATCTTTCATGGCAAAACTCGCTACCATACTTGAACTTAAAAGACTTTCCAAAAATAGCTTATATATGCCTTCATAATAATCTTTCCAAATCAAGCTTGTTCCATAAGGTCATAAACATATTATATTCAACACTTATTTAATTATATATATAATATATAATCGCATGCAAGGCTCGAAAACGTCACATAAAAGCTTTATGTCAATAACTATACAAAATCCTAAACCTCACCTTGTGCTTGAAGAGAAAAAGAATGGAAGCGAGCAAAGCTATGCCTCAGGCTCGACACCGGAAACCTCGTCTGAAAAGAAAACACGAGAACCCAAGACTTAGACTCTATATGGACCAAATACGACGCACGACAAATGTACAGTATGCATGAGATGTAATGCAAGTCACATTTTAATCAAAATGTACTCATTTTAGTCAAATAATCACACAATAACTCAATCACATGCATAAACAAGTTATACGACAAGTTACAAGTGCAAAAGTAGCAAATTATCAAGCATATAAGACATATAAAAGCAATTAAGAAACAAAGGAATCAAACCGAGAAAGTCGAAAAATCACAAAACTTACAGCGGCCTCCGAAATGGCCATTTCCGACCTTAGTTGATAATCCAAACGACCGTTTTGATTGCTACTGCCCGAACCCGAGAGCTCCAAAACGGTCGTTTCCACTTTTAGTACAAAACCTAAACAGCCGTTTCAGATGCTACTGACCTTTCCCCCCCGAAACTCGAAACGGTCGTTCCCACTTTCAACACAAAACCGAAATGGTCGTTCCAAGGTCCAGACTTGAAATTCCCGCTAATGCAAACGGCCGTTTAGACTTTACAAAGGGGTCCCAAACGGCTGTTTGGCCTGGAGTTGCAGAGCAGGTCATTCTTCGAAAAATAGGGGAAGAAGGGAAAAATTTACCAAAAAGGCCAAAAGCTCAACCAAAAAATTCACCAAGTTCATGCATAACAACGAATATCATATAAGAATCATATATGCATGCTTAAAACTTAAGAAAAAAAAAAAAAAAGAATCGAAGCTATATTAATTAAAACCCACTTTAAAGAAATTCAAGTTCAACAATGGCAATATGTATTTATATCAACCAACAACCAAAACCTTGCAATAAATACAACTTAGGCAACATAAGGAGTTCATAAATGAAGTCAAATTCCAAAAGAAACCAATACATAGATCAAAATCACCAAATTTGCTAAAACCCTTACTATTCAAGTGGTTGATCAAATATATACACACACTCCACCACAACTCAAGTTTCAAGCATCGGATTGAAGAGCAAATCGAGGGAATTCCGAAACTTACTTCGGCTCGTGAAAAGGTGGAGTATCGAGAGAGATATGGGCTTTGGAATATTGATCGAGGGTTGAAGGGTTTGGAGCTTCTCTTGGCTTCTTGTTGCTGCTGCTATTACGTGAAAATGAAGGAGAAGAAAATGGTTCGGCCTTTAAGGTTGAACCGGTTTGGTTCAGGGACACGGGTTCGGTTCAAGGTTTTCTGGTTCGGTTGGTTCGGTTTAAAAGGGTTCAACCAGGTTACAATTATATAAATTCAAATACACAATTATTTCAAATAGATTCACATAATTCATACAAATTCATATAATTCAAATATAATTAAATTAAAGCGCAATTAAGGAATTAAATCACACAACTACCTATTCGAACTGTAGAACGGGGTGTCACAAAACCCCCAAAACGCGCAAAACTACCAAAATGCACTTGATAAAATTGAAAAATTACACCAAAGCCCCCTTCCCCCCCCCCCTCCCCCCCCTCTTCCTCCCATTTTTTCTCTTGAAATCACGCAGACCTCAGGCGACCTTCCTGGCGTCATCTCCGGCCACTTTTCGAAGATAGGAGCTTCGTGTTTTGACTCATTTTGACAACACGATTTCATTGGTGGCAACCTCGCCTTCGGAAAATGGCCAGAGCAGAAGCTGGAGAGCTCGCCGGTGCGCGTCTGAAAATCGCGAAAATGTGTCTCTCCGTCGGCGGCTTTCCGATGACATTTTCTGACGACCAAGGTATGGATCTTGAAGTTTTTGACATGGGCAAGCTATTGCAAGTTACATATTCGATTTTCGTTAAGCGATTTGGGAGTAATCGAGATTTTTTTTTAGATATAAAATTCTTAGATATGAAATTGTGGACAAACGACTTCGAATTTTGAGAAACTAATCGGAGATATGAAACGAGTACGAGAAGTATGTCCGGGGTGAATTTTTCGGGAATTTTTTGACTATCTTCGGCGGTGGCCGACGAAAGAGGCAGTGGAGGTCTGGCGAGATTCAAGAAGGAAGAAGATGATGAGGAAGAAGGGGTGTGGTGGAAACAAAAATGGTGTGGAAAAACTGAAAAAATAGGACAAAATAGACTTTTTAGAACATTAGGGGGGTTTAGGAAAAGTTTTAGAGATAATTGATTCTAAAAATGTATAAAATTCCAATAAAGGGATTTAGGAAAAGTTTTAAAGATATTTGATCTTTATAATTTAGTATCCCTATTATTAATTAGCTCAACACAAAAATATATTAAGTATATGTGGGTATTTGTGAGAACATAGCATAGTGATAGCACTTTAGAAATTAGTTTTTTTTATCTTAATTCACAATTCAAGATCTATTATAATTTTACATCAAATTAATTTAGTTAATAAAAACACTACCTTTTTTTTTTTTAATTATTAGATGATTAATAAAACTTGTGACCTACCTCCATTAAAACCCACCGGTCAACAAGAAAATATACTTACAACTAAACCATTGACTTGTCTTTAGTGAAAACACCTAGTTGGATACATACTGGTCTTGGTTGGAGATTCAGGAAGAGTCTTCTTATAAAATTCAAAGCTAAATTCCTCTATCATTATTAACATCGATTTGCGTTATCCACACCCAGTCTGTGTGAAACACTAAACTATCAAGAGAGTCATACCCTTTGAGAGAGAATTGATTATTTGCTGTTTTCTTGTAATTATAATACCTCTTGTGTATTGGTTCAAAACCTAAGTGGTTCACATTCCTAGTTTAATTGGAATTTTATATTAATTTAATTTGGAACTTATTCTAATATAACCTAAACTTTATCCTATTACGTACCCAATAAAAAGAGTTTAATTAATTTTCTAACTAATTTTTTATTAGGTCAATTAATATTATAATTATTTCAACTACTTAATTAATTTCATTACTAATTAAAATTCAGTCTAATTCAACTAAATGATCTATGCATGTAAATCGAATCACATGTTAATTTAAATCAATTCCCTAATCTTTATTTAGCCAATCTAATTGACCATTTAAGAATATTCTTTCCAACCGACATTTATTTGTGGCTCTTTAAATTTTTTATTTGATTAGGAGTAATCTTGTTAGAATAAAATTCAATTTTGGGAATATTCTACTTGTGACTTAGATAATTTTGAATAATTGCATCGCCCGATTAAAAAATAATGAATTACAATATTTTTCAATCACGGTTATTTTCTAAAAAGTTTCAACTGAAAATTTTTTGTTGGATCAATTCTGATACATTGTAATATTAGGTTTAATCAGATTACCTAATAATTATCGAGTTTTTATTTTAGCTTATGCAACATTTTATCATTGCATAAGAGCTTACCAAATAAAGAGTAGTATTTAAGTTTATAGAGTTCTTAAATTAAAAAATTCAATAATTTCATGAGACCAAAATTGTAGAGAAAATCTGGGCCCGTGCCCGGCCCCAGCCCCGGCCCCGTGCACGGGCGCGGGCGGTGCACCGCACCGCGAGTGAGTCCATTAGTCCTCTCTTGGGTCCCATAATTTAATAACACATACAACATTTTAATATATAAAGTTGTCTACTTAGTGTTATTTTTCCAATGTGGGACACAATAACCAATGCACATTTTCCAAACAACCTTTGATATGCCTTTACATGATTATTGATTAATTCTCCAACAATTAACCATATATGTACATGGCATATTCAACAATCCCCCACTTGTTTGGAAAACTACTCTTTTGCTAGACAAGTTCATGAAGATTTTGTCAAAGATCACATGCCTAGGGGAGGGTGTGACGAACATTAAACCTTCACTTAGTGTAGATAACTCAAAACTGCATCGAAGTTGACGGTGTCCGTAGATTGAACCTCAACTCCTTCGTGATGCAATCAGAGTTATCACACACATGTTTTCTTTCTCATACAGCAAGCACTCCGCTGCTTCGCGCTTATAAAGCCGTACGTCGTATCCCGTTTCATGAACCTTAAAGAGAGTAAACCAAAACTCTCTATAAGAAGCGGCTTCACTTCTTGTTCATATAGGCAAAATGTTTCTCAAGCACTTGTTGCATTAGTGCAGCATTTTGTTAAGAGCATAGCTCAACCTTGTCACTTTGCAACTCACTGAGCTATCTTCTACTACATATGAGACCATTTGATAGCTCTAATTAACCAGTGACTTGTTTTTTCCCTTTGAACCTATGATCAGGGGAAACCTAGATTATAGGTAGGGTTACCATCACTTATGGTTCGGGTGGTTTAAGTCCCTTATCTCTAGTAGTTGTAGCTACTAAGTCTCTCGTCAGAGGCTTAGTAAACGGATCAGCCAAATTCTTATTTGACCTCACATACACAATTGTTATAATACCATCTTGTATCAATTGTCTCACAAATGCATGTCTAAGACCAATGTGTCTAGACTTACCATTATAGGTACTACTATATGCTTTTGTAAGCGTTGCTTCGCTGTCACAATACAGCGAAATTGGAGGCATTGGACTTGGCCAAAGATCTATGTCTAACAACATATTTCTTATCCAATCAGCCTCTTGTCAAGCTGGTGCTAAAGCTATAAACTCAGATTCCATGGTAGAGTGAGAGATTATTGTCTGTTTCTTGCTTGCCCAAGAAACAGCCCAACCGGCAAGAGTGAAAATCCACCCACTTGTAGATTTATTATCTCCCACGCTAGTTATCCAACTCGCGTCTGAGTACCCTTCCAACACACTAGGGAATTCGTTATAGAACAAACCGAAGCTAATAGTTCTCTTAAGGTATCCGAGTACCCTACTAATAGCTTTCCAATGATCAGCATTTGGACTGCTCGTGTATCTGCTAAGTTTTGAAACTGCAAAAGAAATATCTGGTCTAGTGCAATGCATTGCGTACATAAGGCTACCAATAGCACTTGCATACTCAAGCTGTGCAATAGCTCTACCAGTATTTTCTTTAAGTTTCAGTCCGTTGTCATGCGGAGTATTCATCTCCTTGATCTCGAGGTGATTAAACTTAGTCAGAACTTTCTCAATATAGTGAGATTGGTTTAGTGAAAAACCCCCACTATGTTTTTTAACTTTAATGCCTAAAATAGTATCTACTTCACCTAAGTCTTTCATCTTAAAGACCGAGGATAGATACTTTTTAGTTTTGTTTACTCCAATCATGTTTGTCCCGATGATCAACATATCATCGACATATAGACAGACTATCACCATATAGTCAGCTGTACTTTTGGAGTAAATGCACCTATCAGCACTGTTATACTTGAATCCGAATTTAAAGATAGCAGTGCCAAACTTCTCGTGCCACTGTTTTGGTGCTTGTTTCAGACCATACAGGGATTTAACTAGCTTACACACTTTGTTTTCTGTACCCGGTGCTACAAAACCCTCAGGTTGTTCCACATAGATTTCTTCTTTTAAATTTCCATTTAAAAATGCTGTCTTTACGTCCATTTGATGAACAAACAGATCGTAAAGAGAGGCTAAGGCAAGAAGAATTCTAATGGAAGCAACTCGAGCCACCGGTGCATAAGTGTCAAAGTAGTCAATCCCTTCTACTTGTCTGAACCCTTTGGCAACTAATCTAGCTTTAAAAGCTGAGATAGTGCCATCGGTGTTCCGTTTTCTTCTAAATACCCACTTGCACCCAATGGGTTTAGAACCACGAGGTAAGTCTGCTAATACCCAAGTATTATTACCCAAGATCGAATCCATTTCATTGTTTACATCTTCCTTCCAAAAGGAAGCATCTCGAGAAGCCATAGCTTCTGCAAACGTTTTAGGATTCGTCTCAAGTGTAAATACAAACGGTATTTCACTTACCACTTTATTATCCTGGTCCCCCTCCACCAAGAACAATAAAGCATCAGAAGAGATAAAGTCTTTATCTAAACTTTTCTCTTTTCTTACTCTAGTACTCCTTCTAGGCTCAATTGGTTGTGTAGGAACATCGCTTTCCACAACCGGTCTTATAGGACCTCTAGGCTCAATTTGGGGTGGCTCAGATTCATTTCCAACATCTTTTGAAAATGTATTTTCGAAGAACTCAACATCCCTGGACTCAGTTATCACATTAGACTCCAAGTCAAGAAGTCTGTAAGCCTTGCTATTAAGAGCATATCCAACGAATACACTTTTAATAGCTCTGGCTCCTAACTTAGTCCGTTTGGGATTAGGAACCCAAAAATAAGCCACACACCCCCACACTTTAAAATAGCTTATGTTGGGTTTTCTGCCTTTCCATAATTCATAGGGACTAGTCTTCACAACAGTACTAGGCACCCTATTCAGAATATGACACGTAGACAGAAGGGCTTCACCCCACAAGTTGTGAGGTAAGTTTGCGTGATTTAACATGCAATTTATCATGTCCAGAAATGTACGATTTTTCCTTTCAGCTACATCGTTCTGCTGGGGTGTATATCCGGCAGTTGTTTGATGTATGATACCACTTTCTTCACAAAGTGTATCAAAAGCATTCAAACAATATTCCATGCCTCGATCAGAACGTAGAACCTTAATCTTCTTCTGAAGTTGGGTTTCTACTTCTGATTTGTATTTCGCAAAAGAACTAAGGGCTTCATCTTTAGTTCTTAACAAATACACATAGCAAAAACGAATAGCATCATCAATAAAAGTAATAAAATACCTTTTACAACCTCTAGTTAAAATTCCATTTAACTCACAAATATCAGTATGAATTAAATCTAATATTTGTGATTCTCTTTTAACACTTGGAAGAGGCTTTCTTACAATTTTTGATTTTGCACATATTTCACACTTATCAAGTTCGTTTTTACCAATATCAATTAATCCCATTGCATGCATATTTTTCAAGTTCTTTGCACTAACATTTCCTAATCGACTATGCCATAAAAAAATTGAAGAAATCATGTAAGCAGAAACGAAATTCATATTATTGATAGACATCTTATACATCCCAATAAAAGCATAGCCTTTTCCAATAAATTCACCATTTTTCATGATGATGACTTTGCCAGATTCAACAGAAATCTTAAAACCCTTATTATCTAACAAATCAACAGAAATTAAACTTTTTCTAACATCTGGTACGAACAAGACATTAATCAAGGTTAATTTCTTCCCGGAGGTAAAGTTGAGCTCGACAGATCCTTTGCCTCCAACACCAGCTTTGGAGCTATTTCCCATCTGAACCTCTTGCACAACAACCTCTTCAAAGGTCTTGAAAAGACTTCGATCGTTGCAAATGTGAACCGTTGCTCAAGAATCTAGCCACCAGCCAGAAAGTTCACTTGCCATGTTGATTTCAGAAATCATAGCCACATCAAGGTTAAGATCAGTCACTATGGCAACTAGGTTCTCCTCAACCATGTTTGCAACGCCGGATCCACTCTTCCGTTGTGAGCATTCTCGTGCATAATGTCCCGTTTCTCCACAAACATGACACTTACCTTTCCTTTTGTTAGCAACATGAACAGGTTTAGATTTCTGCCCAGATTTCTTAAATTGTCCTTGGTTCTTTTTAACCCCGAAAGGCTTCTTTTTAGAACTTCCAGCCTCAACATAATTCACACTGGATTGTACTTGAACCAAATTCTTTCCATCGCGTTTTCGAGCCTTCTCTTCAATACGCGGATGTTTCTGAATTTGTTCCAAGGACATATCCTCAGATTTATGCATCAATCTCTTTGCATAATCTTTCCAAGCAGGAGGGAGCTTTGAAATTATAGCTCCTACCTGGAAGGCTTCTGGAAGGACAATTTTCACCATCCTTAGTTTGTTGACAATTACCTGGAGCTCATGCACTTGCTCCAAGATTGGTTTATTATCAACCATTTTGAAGTCGAGGTATTTAGATACTAAATATTTGTTCGTACCTTCATCCTCAGCTTTATACTTGTATTCCAGCACCTCCCAAAGTTCTTTAGGCGACTTGACATTTGTGTAAAGGTCATACAATCTGTCAGAAAGAGTGTTGAGGATGTGACCACGAGCTAACTCTTCATCTTCAGCTCTTTTCTTTCTTTGTTGCTGAAGGGTTTCCACAATCTCCTGATGGATCTGCAAGGCATTTCTGGAGGGACCTGTTGCTGCAGAGTTGGCAGGATTGGCAGGAGCCCCGGCTGCTGCAGTAGGATTTGTTGGAGGAACACCACCTGTTGCAGTAGGTGGATCAAGATCTACAGTGTAGCACCCGGAACGCTAGGCACCACATCCCCCGCACTATAGCCCCAATCCACATATGAAATGACCAATCCATACATGAACCAAAGCTATAGCGAACGAGAGACAATAAAAAAAACTACACAAGGCTAGGCGGGACTAACCCCAAACCACAGAATCAATTCAGAGTAATAAAAGCGGAAACAATAAATCAATCAATACTTATAGGTACCATATTTATTTATTTACTAATAGATACCAACATTTACAACATCAATACAATGTGATCTCCAAAATAAGCCACAAGGCATGCTACAAAACAAAAGTATCAATACATGAACAAAATGTGATATGAAGTGTGCTAGACCCGAATTAAAGACAATCTAAACTCTAATTCCCACCTAGCACGCCCTGCAAAACAATTGAAAAGTTGAGGTGTCAGTCCAACATGGACTGAGCGAGGGGTATAAATAAATATAAGCGCACATACATGCAAGTTATAATCTCGGGTAATAATTTTTGGAAAATAACAATACAATTTAATAGAATAAGAGATACTATCGCCCGAGGTTACAACTAATTCAATTTATTAACTTAACAATTCAATACAATCAATCTGTGGTCCGACGAGTGAGGACAATTCTCCAACCTCACTCCGACTATGTACAATCAATCAATCAATTGTTCAATAGTTAGGTGATCATGCAATTCATTACGGTGCACAATTAGTAGTTTCCGTCCATCCTTTTTCCTCCGGGTGATGGTGGGATTGCAAGGCCCCACCATCCAATCAGTCTGGGTAGAGGGTACATGAATCCCTAAGCCCGGAACTCCTTCCTCCCCTAATCTCCTAGGGGGTTCAGGGGTCATCCCAATTTGGTGAGAGTAGCTCTCGAGTTACCCGTCAGCCCATGCTTTCCCGGTTGGCTCGAGCCACTACCCTCGGGCCCACAGTGCAATACAATACTCGCCCAGTCAATCAATCAATCAATTGCTTCAATAGTTTGATAAATCATTTGAAAACCAATCTCATTTGAAAACTATAGATATATAGATAAGTTTTGGCTTAAAACTTCACATAGGGTTATACGGGTTCTATGTATCTAGAATTAAACCTCACCTGAACGACCCAAAACAAACAAGGAAACAGCTCACGGGGCCAGCTCCTCGTCACCAGGAAGCTGGTCTGTGCAAGAAAGACAATTGTCCGTGAGACACGACTCAAAATGCACCAAATAGGACGAACGGCGAAAATGCAACGAGATGACGAGTATGATAGAATGTACCATGAAAATATCACGTTTTAACATGTATGCAATCATATAATCAAGTCATTCGAACTCACAATTCCACATTTTCAATCAATTTAATCCAAATAATATTAAATATTCACTAAACATATATAAATGTGTAAATATATTACATTATATAATACATATATATATAATACATGTATACGTACAGCCGTGCATGCAAAACAAAATGCATGAAAAACAGAGGGTGACACACCCGTATCACCAATATATACTAAGCCGCGACACCGCCGTGTCTGGGTACAACGGACAATATGCATGCGAACAGAAGGTGACACGCCCGTGTCACCATTACAAAGCAATCCGTGACACCCCCGTGTCACGATACAGAAAAATCAGACCATCAAGCACCCCCGTGTCACGCTGAAAGAGGAAAATGTGACACGCCCGTGTCACGTACGCAGAAGAGAAAAAAAACAGAGCAACAGCAGAACACTACGTACCAAAACCCAATCACCCAAAAAAGAAAGATCAAACTCACGTCTAAAATCTCAAATATCATGATATCCACCTACTAGCATGCAAATAGATCCATAGCAATCCATAAAAACACATATTTCCACATTAGATCATCAAAGATTCATCAAATGAAACCCATTTCATCATTCATGCTCCAAGTTCAATATCAACAAGTTGAATGCATATAACTTGAGCTCAAAGTTCCTAAACATATATCCAACAACAAATACACATATTAACCAATACATAGCCAAGCCCTATCTATCACATAAATCCAAGAAATTCATCAAAGTTCCAAAAATACCTCAAATGAAAGAAATGGAAGATGAGATGAAGATATGATGCTGATGATGCTTGAATGATCACAAAACCCACAAATATGAAGCTTGTATGATGAAATCTTCCTCTCTTCCAAGAAGGGTTTGGCTCGGTTGACAAGGGAAGCAAAGCAAAGTGTATGAAATGTGTATGTATGAAATGAGAAGCCAAGGTACGTGATATGCTGCTAAGTAAGGGGGAAAAAATGGTCAATTTGCTATTAAGTCCTCCAATTATTTAAGTCATGCAATTAGGTTCAATTCCATAACAAATGATCAATTAGGTCCAATGCAATTAAGTCCCCATATTAAGAAAATGAGCTAGTAAGGCCATAAAGAATTAAATCATGTTCGGAAAATTAATTCACGTTACAATTACGTTCAATATGCGACAAATATAATATGATATGAATTTCAATAAAAATACTAAGAATAATTTTATAAAATTTATGTCAGGACATGAAAAGTTAAAGAAATGATCAAATAATAATTAAAATACAATTCTCAAACCCACCCGTGTCGTTCATACCTGAAATGCCGAAAGCTGGGGCATTACATACAGGCTGCTGGGGAGCAGGAGGATCTTCTGGAATTGGTGGCAAGTTAGGATCCAGAACATAGGCAAGCTTAAGGACAGTAAGCAGGAACTTCATCTTGTCCTGCCAGCGGCCAAAGTTGTTG
Source organism: Lantana camara (assembly GCA_037501455.1). Taxonomy (NCBI): domain Eukaryota; kingdom Viridiplantae; phylum Streptophyta; class Magnoliopsida; order Lamiales; family Verbenaceae; genus Lantana; species Lantana camara. Next base: position 89,506,992 of record CM074857.1, on the reverse strand, counting down.
CCATCGAAACGGTCTAGCTTTTGCTGGTTCATGATTCTGAAGGATTCAGACTCCATCTCAAGAATAGAAACTTTAAGATTGTTGAGAAAATCTGGGCTATGGAACAGCTAGACAAGGGTATTCCCTGTCCTTAAAGTTCCTATCGCCCCTACTTCTGGGAAGTGTGTTTTAGGTTGTAGGCGATACACTTCCAGGATATATGTTAAGCTCTGTGTTTGATTTTCGGAGAAAGCACTTCTGCAAAAATCATATGAATGTTTGTTGTATTTCAGATATGGGGAGAGCCCTCTTTATAACAGCATTTCAGGTAGCAAAACTGATATTGGAATTTGAATGGGTTAATTTCAGGTGTTAATGGCCTGAAATTACACCCCATTATTACCCTCAACCTGACTGTTACAAAGCTAAACGAATTTGATTTGGATGTATCTGGACATTGGTTTGAATATTTGATTTTAGGACTGAGTCAGACCGGCTCTGGCTCAAAAAGAAAGCTATTGGCTCGGAGGCGAGGCTCCTAGCGACGATGAGCAAGTGCAAAGTGCGCCATCAAACGCCACATTCGCCCATGCCGAGCCCCGAGCCCGTGCCCGTGCCCGCGAGTGAGCCCATTAGTCCTCTCTTGGGTCCCATAATTTAATAACACATACAACATTTTAATATATAAAGCTGCCTACTTAGTGTTATTTTTTCAATATGGGACACAATAACCAATGCACATTTTCCAAACAACCTTTGATATGCCTTTACATGATTATTGATTAATTCTCCAACAATTAACCATATATATACATGGCATATTCAACAAAAATATAATACATATTCAACAAAAATATAATACAAATCAGTAAAACGATTTGTGTAAAGCAGCCATTTGAATAATTTATTATAGTGTTATAATGCACAAAAATTTTAAAAAATATTATTTTTATATCGTATTGTGTTGAATACTTGTATTAAATATTATGTTTGATATTCTTCACGTAGAAAATTCATTAAAAAATTTATGTCGTCGTATATGTATCTATACATAATGGTTATAACGATTATAACTTACTTTTGATTTGAAAATAATAAAAAAGTACTTGCAAGCAATCATGTATTAATTTATTCCCACAAAAAAAAAAAAAAAATGTATTAATTTATTGTACAAACTTTATGGAAGCCATAAAAGTTGCATGGATATTTTCAGTATATGATATTTTTTTACAGTTATCATACTTTCTATGCTGTGTACTTGTGAATAAACTATACACCACTTCTCTTTGATTTATTATTTGTAATTCCCACTAACGTATAATAAAATTCTAGAATTCAGCTAATTTGAAAACATTAAAGTATCAATATTGATTAATGTTTTATATAATGTCTTTTAATAATAAAAATAAAAAAGTGGAGAAAAAGATGTGAAAGAGAAACGAAGGATTAATTTGAAATTGACAGGGCCATGTTCATTGATTATTTTAATTGACATAAAATAATTATTGAATTGTGCTCATATTTTGTTTAATGTTATTATAGGTAAATAGAGTTGGCTTACAATTACAAGTATAGCGACTCAAATAGGGACGTCCATGAGCAACTTGGATCCGGCCACCAAACTTGACCCTTTTTTAGGGGAATTTCTAATTTTAGTGTCGTTTTGGACATATATTTCAAATCTGATGTACTTTGTAAAAGTATTTTAATTTTGGTGTTTTTTCCTTTTTTTTTTTTTTTTGGTGTTTTTTCCTTTAAGGAACATGGTTTCAATAAAAAAAAAAGATTTAATTCTTTTAATGAAACCGTTTATTCTGAACGCAGTTTCATTAAAAATTTTCACAGTAGTTAGGATAGTGATACCTGTCTTAAAGATCCTGCCTTAATTTTTATTTATTTTTTTAAGAATACAATAACCGCGTGAAGGGAACACGGTTTCCAATTAAAAAAAAGCGTGGCTAGGGTAGTGACAAAGTACACCAGATATGAAATATGTGCCCGAAAGGACACTAAAATTAGAAATTTCCCCCTTTTTTATCTTACATTTTTTATATACATTTACTATTATTGTTATTATTATTTTTGGTCAAGATAAGAGCAAAAGTGATTATCCTATCTTTAAGATTAGGGCATACCACCGACCTTTCAACATTTACGGGATCTTGTTTGAATTATTAAGGATCGGGACTATTAATCGGTGTGGAGTTTTTGATCTCTATTAGAAAGATTTGAATGATTGTGGTTAAAAAAATTCGAACCCAAAATTAATGTCATGAAAAAAAAAAAAAGGCAAAAATGAAAATTTGGTCCTCTAAGTTTGTAATTTTGGCAATTTAGTCATTACCGTTTTAAATTTTACAATTAAGCCATGTAAGTTTGTAATTTTGGTAATATTCGTCCTGTCCGTTTTGAAATTTGCAATTAAGTCCTGTGAGTTCTAAAATTTTACAATTTATGTCCGAATTCAAATGGCACGGGCCGTCCTGAATTCAGACAGAGTCAAACTCTTCTTTGTTTGAGCTGCTCCCACGCACGCAAATCGAAAGATCTCACTTGTCCTGAAGTGGAACAAGTACGTAGAGATCCTCGTGGAACCATGGTTGTCCCTCTCCGGTTTGCCGTCTGATAAGATCTCTGAGATTGACCAGCTAGTTGAGTTGGTTTGGTTATTCTTTTCTATTGAAAATGAGTCAATCGTCCGAGTGAGTAATCTTCTTATAGGCTTCGCTGGACGACACGACATTTTCGGCAAATGTAATTATGTTTTTTTATTTAAATTTTCTGTTATTAGATACGTTACATGTATAATAATTTTTTTATACAAGTCAGATATTTTTGTCATGTCATCCCGTCAAGTCAAAAACGAAATGAGTCACGTGGCCAATTCCAGCAACTAACAAATTTTCCTATGAAGATTGGACATAGATTGTAAAATTTTAGAACTTAGAGGACTTAATTGCATATTTCAAAACAGACATGACCAAAATTGCTAAAATTACAAACTTATAGAACTTAATTGCAAAATTTAAAACGAACAGGATTAAATTATCAAAATTACAAACTTAGAAAACTAAATTTACATTTTTGCCAAAAAAAAATTTACCAGTCGAAACAATAACTATTGGTATTTTATTATTAATATTATTATTATTATGTAAAACAATTTAGTAATATATAATTCTCGCGTCTATTGTTTTCCTAAAATATACCACATTTTTGGGAGAGCTCTAGATGTGATAAGTGTTTTCGGTACAAAAGTATTATATTGTCTTGAACTTCATCATCAATATTGTTTCCGAGGATTAATCTACCCACAATTTCTTATGAGTTTAATTGGATGCCTGAACATATATTATTTTCTCACAGAATCTTTGAATTTTTATTCTAAAAAAACTAATTAAATCAATAATATTAATCGGTTAAATTATACTAATATAAAATGCTAAAATCTGATGGTCCCAGCAAATTTAATTTATGGAAAATTTTAAATAGGTAATATATTGCTAAAACTTTTGAACAGAAAGTATAAAAGTAACATAAGGTTTAGTCCTTTTTTTTTTTTTTTTTTTTGGTAAAACATAAGGTTTAGTCGGTGGAACGGTATTAGATCATGACATATTAGACGCATGTGGCTATAATGAGTCTTTACAATATTTTGAATTTAAAAAACGGATAATCCTCAATAACTCCCCCAAATATTGGTCCAATTTCCTTCAACTCCCCCATTTGTATTCTCTCCCCACTAACTCCCCAACATACTTTAAAAATCTCCCTTTACTCCCTATTTTGGCTGAATTTACGAAGATGCCCTTCAACCCTATTAATTTTCCTCATAAACACTTTGCTTCCTTAATTAAATGAAAACCCCCCAAGCTCCAAATAACCGGCGATTCCCAATAACCGGCGGCACACTCTGCATTTCGCGGCGACCGGACGGTAAGTGACATTGGAGCGAAATAGTCGACATTGGTGGCTGGGGTAGGGTTTGTTGCAGGAGGCTTGTGGCCGGACTCAGCAGTTGAAGGAGGTTTTTTGTCGGACGCAATTTTGCCGCAGTAGGGTTGCCACTCGTCGGCATTGAGGTCTGAAATATAGAAAGAAAGTTTTGAAGCGACGACGAGGGCGAGGACCATGAAAACTGAGGTAATTTCCGCCAAAATTTTGGGCGTTTTCTTCAGTTTTCTCCAATACGAAATTGAGCGCATTAGGTTAAGTATTAGGTAATTTTGGTTCAGGAAGAAGGTTGGGTTTTCATATAATTTGAATGTCCTGGTGTATTTGGGCCTTGATTGAACAGAAATGCTGAAAAATTGGATGTATGTTGGTTGAATATAAAAGCCTTAGCTTTTCGTCCCCACATTGTGCTTCATATGATATTCCAGAATTTAGGCATCTTGTTATACCAATTTTGCACATGGAATTGTCCTTTAGATGAATTATTTGAAATGCCCTGAATTCTGTGAAGGTTCCTTCTCCCATGAATGCAATTGCTTATTAGTTGTTTGTTTGAAATTGAATGTCCTACATTGTTATGAACTGTGTTTTGTTATATTTGGCAGCAATGGACCGCTTTCAAACCCGTTGTTCCCCCGTGGCATTCTGCAAAGAAATGGAAAATCTTCGGGTTTTAATGAGGCCCGTACACCATGAAGCCATTTCTAGATTACCATTTGGATGTTTCTTGGACATGCCGTTTGCATATGCATCCCATTCCAGACTGAAGCTCTTGATATCCCGATTCGACGTGCAAACCTGTTCTGTGGTTGTGGGGCAAGATATCGATGTTCCATTCACCGATACCGAATTCTGTATAGTTAATGGGCTGCGGCATTATGGTTTGAGCGTTGATTTACACCTGAAGCTGCCATCATCGACACTTGAAGAATTGTTTGGTAATGATCCATCGAAGTGTAAGAAGGAAGTAATTGCAGAAATGATGAAAGAGCTGCTCCAGAGTACAGACAAGGATGATGTGGAAGATCTTTGTCGGCTGTATGTACTATTTGTATTCTCGACATTGTTGTTTCCTCAGAGCTCAGGTACTATTCCTAGACGACTCTTTTGCTATGTGGATGACCTGTCTTGCATTGGAGAGTATGCCTGGGGTGTGGCTGTTTATAAGTTTTTGGTGGGAGCAATGAGTCATTATCTGAACAATAATACAGCCTACGTCAACGGTTTCGTAGCTGGTTTCATGGAATTAAGATCTATAGTATATGTTGTTTTCTATTATAAGTATAGTTCTGTTAAATAATTGAATACTGAATATGTTTTATGAATATGAAATAGGTTTGGTTTTACGAACATTTTCCTACGCGTGGCTGTCCTACCGCGCTGAGGGTATTTCCGAGATTTTTTAGATGGCAAGCACAAGAATCCAATTTGCCCAACAACTTTGAAAGAGGCCAGGTTGCACTGAATGGCATTCAGAGGATTGAGGTAACTCATTTAACATTTTAACTTTACTATTCTGAGTCTATTATTAATAACAAATTTTTTTGGTTATCATCTGCAGCTTGTGGACATTGTTGCAACTCAGCCGAGGGAGTTGCAACTGTTCCAACCTCCCACATCAAACACTAATATTGAATCGGGGACTATATCTTTGCTGAGGGAAATTGTTGCGAATCAACGAACAGAGTTAAAGTTGTTGGGAAAATTGTTAAAGAAGGGTGTTGAGGATGTAGAGGGTGGAGATTCTGAAACTGAGGAGATTTCGGCAGAGGAGAATGACAACGAAGATGGAGAGGGGCTTGCTGAAGACGGTGAGGATAACCTGACTGTCGGGGCGGAGGGTGAACGAGGGAGTGACATTGAGAGTGAGAGTGAGAGTGATGGGCTGATAGGTGAAAATGTTGAAGAGGAACAGGATAATAAAAGTCCTGAAAATGCTGCAGTTAATGAGATGGTGGGGGTGGATTCTGAACAAGATGTTGAGAACAATGGGGAGGTTGCAGAAGAGAAGGAAAGTAAAAAGGTCGAGGAAAGTGAGAAGAATGAGGAGCAGGTAGATGCGGCTGTTATATTAACTGATTTGCAAGAGAAAGAGGTGGAGAATGATGTGGAGGAGAAAGAAACCAAAGATGAAGGTGTTTTGGAGACTAGAGAGTATGTTGCGGAGCCGATATTGATTGAGGATAAAAGAGTGAAGACTGAAGAGGATCATGACTGTGAGTCCATTTATGCCAGTGGTTCCGATTCGAACAATTCACGTGCTGAGCGGAGAATGAAGAGAGTTGATGATACTGTTAGCTCCCTTATCACTAGCTCCATTGTCACTAGCTCCATTGTTACTGATGTCAGAGAGAGGGCTGATAGGAAAAAGAAAAGAAAATCCCCCGACTTCGTTACACCTCCGTCGTCCACGGTCCCGAAGACCAAGAAGAAGGTAATATATCAGATTTTCAGTTAATTATAATCAATGTCAGTTAGTTATATGATAATATTACAATCTGAAAATTTACATTCTTGTGTTGTGAAGAGGAAAACCCTTATGGATGACTGCATTGAATATGTTGGGAGGTTAGACTACCCTGGACAGGAGGATCTTACTACAGAAGAACGCGAATTGATCGATGGATTCATCCGGGGTGAGTCGGGTGGGGAGGATGTGGTTGTTGTTTACAGAGGGGTTGAAGAGGAAGTCCATAATTCTGAAATTTACAGACTACTTTGGGGCTGCGAGATGATGCAAAAGGTATTTGAGTGTTATGCTCAGATGCTGAACAGCAGGAAGAATTCGACAAAAATTTGGGTGATGTCAGCTCACGCGACAACCGAGATATTGAAGGGCCTGCACGGCCAAAAGTTCATTAAGGGTTCAAAGAAGAGATTGCATTGTGTGGATATGGGAGAGCTTGATGCATTCTTCTAAGTCGGTGTCATGGGGAGTGTGCGTATGTATCTTGATCGTTTGAATCTCGATGTGTTGTCAGGACACCGTTACATCATCTTCCCGATAAATACGAAATTTCATTGGCATATGGTGGTCCTGGACACTGAAAGGAAGGTATTCACACGTTTAAACTCAATGTTATCTGCGGTGGCAACTGGGCAGGCGAAAACATGGGCAAAGTTCATCCGAATTTACCTGTTTAATGTGCACAATTATGAGATCCCGAGTGATGACGTTCAAGGTCAGGTCTGTCCCCAGCAAGATCCCGGCAGCCTTGATTGCGGTGCCTTTTTCTGCCTGTTTGCCGAATGCTTTTCTAGGGATGATCCTACGTTTTGGAGGGAGATGCCGAATGTGAAGATGCCGTATTACCGGGCTCATCTGGCTGCTACGATATTGAGTGAAGCAAAGATGTTATGTTGATTTGCGTAGGAAACATTTGCTTAATTTCTGGATAATTTCTGTTTGTTTTTTTTTTTTTGTTGGTTTTTCCGTTATGTTGTTGTGACGGGCCGTAATTTTTTAGTGTTGGCCCTTGAACATTTTGTAGCCTGATGCACATATTAATTCATTTTAGTATCACAAGGCGTACCATTCGTACTAATTCAGTAATTATACATATCCTTTGCTGCGATGACACATCTTTGTTCATCTCGTATACACTTGTGAATATGTTGGTACATAAATGGCCGAATGTTGCATCTAATTGGTCATATCACGTGTAATTTCTGGAAGACAATCTCGTACGAACTTATGAATATGTTCGTACATAAATGGCCGAATGCCGCATCTAATCGGCCATATCTCGTATAATTTCTGGAAAACAATCTCATTTAGTACGTATAGCACATAATAATGCATTATAGTATCACACGGCATACCATTCGTACTAATTCAGTAATTGTACGTATCCTTTGCTGCGATGACACATCTTTCTTCATCTCGTACACACTTATGAACATGTTCGTACATAAATGGCCGAATCCCGCATCTAATTGGCCATATCTTGTATAATCTGTGAAAGACAATCTCGTATAAACTTATGAACATGTGCGTACATAAATGGCCTAATCCCGCATCTAATTGGCCATATCCCGTATAATTTCTGGAAAAGTTCCGCGTACACACTTCTATCAACCCCCCCTAAGCCTGAATTACACAACTTTTAGTCATACAAGTGGTCATTGTTGGTAGAACAAGGTGACATAATTACATTGCATGTAATATAAGATCCCATAATAGCATTTGTGTCTCAATTGCTACATGGCACCACCACATATATGTTACTCTAGTATGTATCACTTGGTGCGATGTCCCAAACGCTTCAATTAAAGAATCTCATTTAGTACGTATAGCACATAATAATGCATTATAGTATCACACGGCATACCATTCGTACTAATTCAGTAATTGTACGTATCCTTTGCTGCGATGACACATCTTTCTTCATCTCGTACACACTTATGAACATGTTCGTACATAAATGGCCGAATCCCGCATCTAATTGGCCATATCTCGTATAATCTGTGAAAGACAATCTCGTATAAACTTATGAACATGTGCGTACATAAATGGCCTAATCCCGCATCTAATTGGCCATATCCCGTATAATTTCTGGAAAAGTTCCGCGTACACACTTCTATACATGTTCGTACATAAATGGCCGAATGCCGCATCTAATCGGCCATATCTCGTATAATTTCTGGAAAACAATCTCGTATACACTTATCAATATGTTCGTTCCCGCATCTAATTTGTCATATCTTGTATAATTTTTGGAAAACAATCTCGTACACACTTATCAACATGTTCGTACATAAATGGCCTAATGCCGCATCTAATTGGTCATATCTCGTGTAATTTGTGGAATACAATCTCGTATAAACTTATGAACACGTGCGTACATAAATGACCTAATCCCGCATCTAATTGGCCATATCTCGTATAAATTGTGGAAGACAATCTCGCGTACACACTTATCAACATGTTCGTACATAAATGGCCGAATGCCGTATCTAATTCGTCATATCTCATATAATTTCTGGAAATTATATGAGATACACTTATCAATATGTTGGTATATGCATCTAATTTGTCATATCTTGTATAATTTCTGGAAAACTATCTCGTACACACTTATGAATATGTTCGTACATAAATGGCCAAATGCCGCATCTAATTGGCCATATCTCGTATAATTTCTGGAATAGTTCCGCGTACACACTTATCAATATGTTGGTACATAAATGGCCGAATGCCGCATCTAATTCGTAATATCTCATATAATTTCTGGAAGTTATATGAGATACACTTATCAATATGTTGGTACATGCATCTAATTTGTCATATCTTGTATAATTTCTGGAAAACAATCTCGTACACACTTATGAATATGTTCGTACATAAATGGCCGAATGCCGCATCTAATTGGCCATATCTCGTATAATTTCTGGAAAAGTTCCGCGTACAAACTTATTAAAAAACAAGTCAATACAACAAACACAAGTCACCACAACAAACAGAAGTCAATACATCAAACACAAGTCTCCACAACTGAAAGAAAAACTACGAATGAATTTCAACAAACTAAGAATCAAGGGTCTCTTTGCAACCACGGCGATTGTGACCCTTTCGCTTGCACCGTGAACATGTAATTGCTCTTTTGACAACCTGAGATGGTATTCTTTTTTGTCTCCTACGTCTGGGTTGAACTCTTACTTCGGGTGGATAAACAAATTGATCTTGTTCGTTTTCAACCAAAACCATCTCTCCACCTATTGGTATGGGGTAGATAGGCAACCTGTACGCTTCTCTAAATGTCGCAACAGAATACGCTTCGTCGCAGAATTCATATAACGAAAATCGTTTGTCCTCAATACAAGCACAAGCATGCCTACAAGCTATTCTGAATATCTGCCACTGCTTACAAGTACATGTTCTTATTTCCAAATCCACAGCATAAGTTGACTTACCCTCGGTAACTTCAAACAGAAACGGGCTTGCACTCTTTAAGGTCAGTTTGCGACCCTCAATATAATTCTGCCTCAGTATCCCTTCTGGTTCAGGACATAGAAGTTCAATGTTGTATGTTTCTCCAAGATCGCGCCTATCCTTCATCATGGTCATTATTTGTACGCGTATCTGATCAACCATACCTAACATAGGTAGAACCCTTGCATTAGTCACCCAGGCGTTCCAAGACTCCGCAACGCTGTTATTTATGACACCAAATCGTTCGCCCGAAAAGAGAGAGTTCGCCCAATTCTGTGGCTCTGATTGCAGGATGAAGTCTTCTGCACGAGGCATAGCTTTCACAATCCCAGCCACATATTTCTGGTAGTCATTGAACGAGGTAGTGTACGCGGCATTTTGGAACATAGATTCCCAATGTTTTTTGTTCTTGTAAGGATAGAATCTGAGAATCTGCAAAAAAAAAACAAAAAAAAACAAAAAAAAAAGGATTACATAGGACAAAATAAATACTACATAAAGTTTGAGATTTTTGGAAAACAATCTCGTATACACTTATCAATATGTTCGTACATAAATGGCCAAATGCCGCATCTAATTGGCCATATCTCGTATAATTTCTGGAAAAGTTCATGTTTCTTAATTAAAAAACAAGCCAATACAACAAACACAAGTTCATGTTCTGAATTAAATACTTCATGTTAACAAATAAGTAAATCAAATAAGTATGATGTTTCTTACCTGAGTCCGGAAATTATCAACCAAATGCCGTAGACAATACGCATGGTGGCTGCCAGGAAAAACTATTGGGATGGCCTTCCGTAGACCAGAATGTCTGTCCGAGAAAAATGTATACGATCTAAAACTGATTATGCCTCGTGTCTGACTCGCTAATGCTTCATGCAATTTCCTACAAAACCATTCCCAATTGGCATCGTTTTCAGCGCTTACAACCGCATATGCGAGGGTGAAAAAACCATCATTGCCGTCCTTCGATACGGCAGACAAGAGACAGCCTTTGAAGTTATTCTTGATGTGAGTTCTATCCAGAAAAATCAACTTCCGGCAACCTCTAAGAAAACCAACCAGACATGCATGAAAGCAAAGAAACAGCCTCGTGAATTTTTTGCTATTATCCACCTCATAATCAGCAAAACTCCCCGGATTTGTTTGTTTAACGGCATCACAATACCATCTCACTCGATCATACGATGCACCATCATACCCATGGATATCATACATAGCTATTTCTTTACCCTTCCACACCCGTTTGTAAGGGATTTCAACACCATAATCCCTTTCTAAATCGTCTTTCATTTCTTTCGGAGAATACTTGGGACAAGTTCTAACCTTATCTTTCACAAGGTTCGCAATCCAGTTAGCATCAGCTCTAGGATGACCCTTTGACATCAGAATACCCTCTCGACACGTGTGCTGCAAGCAACATTTTCTTATTGCAAATTTTAAGTCTTTCTTGCCATAAGATGCATAGATACGCCATTTACAATTCCTATCGAGACACACCGCTATGATCTTCGAACTATCGTTTTTAACATACTTGAATGAACGATGGATAGCCACAGAGTAATTTTTCAGTTTTGTCCGAAACTCACCCGCATCGCTGAAACCTTGGCCTACCCCGGTTATGCACATACTCCACGAATCTCGGGAATTAGAAGCTATAGCCTCAGATTGGGGTGTAAGTGACGTTCTCGCATCTTCTCCTCGGTACCTAACAAGGCTGCCGAACAAAACAATGAGGCGAAATACAACGGGTCAGTTTCATCATTGTAGCAAAATACAACATGTCAGTTTCATCATTGTAGCAAAACACAAAGTACCTGAACTCAGTCGATCCCATATGCTCGGTTTCATCATCCCTATCAGTGGCCTTAATATCAACATATGTCAAATTGAACGTTTTATGTAGATCAATCATGTTATAGACATCTTCATCACTTAATAACCTAACTTCATGATCCTTAGCATGAGGCACAGTGTAGGTCAATCTTAATTCATTCATGTTTACCTCAGGCCAACAACCACATACAATTGTCTTCAAAGTCGTCAAATTAAAGTCGACCCTAATTGAGATTACCTGCATTTTGTGATTATAACGAATACCACCAAGAAGCCGCACAGGTGTGTTACATTCACCAACTTCATGTGGGCTACCCATGTCTAATGCCGAAACAGAGGCAACAATTAATTCAGCAAACTGAGCTAAAAAATGGTGAAAGGAAAGAATTAACTCAGAGGCAACAATTAATTCAGAAATTGCCTGAGATTAGCAAAGAGGGGAGTCAATAATCAGTCCTACATTTCGTCGGCGAAGGTCGTCAGAGCCGATTACAGTAAATTGCATCGACGGGAACGGCGAGAGAGATGGCATCTTCTAAATGTGCAGAGAAATTGCGGGAGAGGGTGGTACGCTAGGCAAGATGGAGTCGTCGCCGGAAACCCACCGGGAACGTCTTCAAATCGGCGCTGGCGGTAGAACACTTTCTTCCTCAGCGCTGCACCGATCCCCTTTTCATTTTTTTTCCGATGGTTGATGTTGAAATATACAATAACAATAATAATAGTAATAAAGGTGGATAATATTATTAATGGTTAATCACTCAATTAAGTTATTAGGGGTTAATCACTCAATTAAGGCCATTAGGGAGCAAATAAAAATTCAAACTTTCATTTGGGGAGTTAGTAGGGATGAGCTAAAAATGAGGGAGTGAATGAGCATTTTAACAAACCTTGGGGAGATAACAAAGACAATCCTTAACAAATAGAATAAATACTTAAAACAGTTTGAAGTATTAGTATTTTTGGACTTTACAATCTAATCTAAAAAAATTTAAGTTTATAATTTTAATTATTATTTTTTAATAAGTGCAACCTGATTCCACTCATCGTGTCATATGTGAAAGAAATTTCGTAAAGTGCAACCTAATTCCACTTATCGTGTATACGTGAAAGAAATTTCGTATTCGTATCACACGGTGAGTGAAATCAAATTTTATTTTGTTAAAGAATAATAGTTGAGGTTCCAAATAGAAGAAAAAAATCAATAATAAAGTCAGCCAATTAATTATATTTTTGTCTAAAAATAACGGTTGAAAATTTTTGTTAAAAATATGAAACTTAATCCCTATTAATATAGTTAATTACAGTCAACCTTTAAAAATAACATGAGAATAAAAAAAAATTAATCTAAGTTAATAGAGAGTATTTTTAAATTTTTATTAATTTTTTACTAACATCAGCGATTTTTAAATAAAAATGTGAATCAAACGTAATTTATTATTTTTTGAAGTGTGTCGTCTTTAATTTAATTTAAAAATAATGACGAATTATAATTAATCCATCTGATATGGGTTTAGGTGTAATTAACCCTAAAGAAATATGTGATGTCATATATAGAGTTCATCATAAATCATTACATGATTGCTCACAGGTCAGGATCCTTATCTAGGTCTAGGAGAGGTGGTTCCAAATCCAGGTATAACTAATTTTCTGAGTTCATGAATTCATAAGTCAGCCGGTGATACTGAAATACGGCTTAAACGTATGCTAAGCTCATTACATTAACTTCAGTGTGTGATTATTTTATGTTGCCCACTCTGGTTTTGGCCTTTGACACTGAATGACTAATGATGTTATGTTGATTGGTCTCTGCACAGACTGTTAACCTGTTCCACATTAACTAATTATCAAACCGTGTGCTACCTTAATAATGCTCGACAACCCTCGCCTCGTTAGCTAGCTTTTGAGGTGAGTTAGGTCAAACACATACTCTAACACCGACATTTTAATCTTCGAAAACCTTTTCGATTGTTTTTCCAGACGGTCGCGTCGCATGCCCCTATAGTAGCATTTCAATTCTTTCTGCTGCAGAGCTTATTATAATATATTGCACAATGCTTGCCATGTTGAAGGTGTGTGCCTTACTCCTTAAAGACACTTTGATTTTAGGAGGACCTACTTCAAGGGCTTCTTATCTGTCAAAATTCCTTGTTACTTCCCTATTTTGCTTTATTGTACTTGGCCATGGTAATACTATCAAGATGTCTCGAACTGTCCAGCTCTGTTCACCACAGCAGAAATGTTAGTCTGCCCGTGTCTAAGGCGATTTTCTTTTTCAAGATCTTAAAATTGTTTTAAATGATAATTCTCTGTTGAGCGCCTGTCAGCAAGTTTAATTGTCTTTGTACTTGTAGGCTAAAAGAAAGCGTGAAGAACGCCGACTCCTGGAAGGTATCACGATCTGGCAGATAAACGAGGTACTTTTACTATGTGCGCTTATTTATCGTAACGAGTTATCCCAAACTGTTTGGCTTGTTTTTAAGAGCTTATAAGCCCTGACATCTTATGAAATGTTTTTGGAACTTATAAGACGTTAGACCTTGTTTTGAAATAAGATATATGGTAAAGTGTCTCCCTATTAATATCACTTGCTTAATTATAAGATGTTAGTAATGACAATTGTGTGATTAACATGATCAAGAATAAGTGTGTTAGTTAAGATCTTTGAAATTAGTTGGGATTCTCTAACTTATTTTTCAGGCACTTACCAACTTGTTTGAGGAGCTTAAAACTCCTTTGGGATTTTTTTTTTTATTAGCAATCAGTTTGAGACATCGGAGATGTTCTAAAGAACTTATAATATGTTTTACAAAGATGCTGACATTATGCAGGAGATGGTTGAAACAAGAGAAGACCTCGTAGTTTCTTACCTCGCAGGAGATGAGACTGAGATTTTGATCGGAGGGCTGGAAGAGATCAATCTCGTTCCCCTTATGGCAGGAGAACAGATGATCATGGTTCCAGTATGAGTAATGTCTGAGGATGCACTACTGTCAACTTAAACATATATGCTTGTATGATTTTTGTATGTCAAATATGAAAATTGAGAATACTGAGTTTCTGCAGAGAGAATTTTCTGTTTGATAGAGCATTGAATTTCTGTAATATATAAGAAGTATTTTCATGAGTTTGAGCAATACAAATTCTTAATTCGAATCATAAGTATATTTCTATGTAGACTTCCCTGTTATTCGAGTGAGTTTTATATGGTTTTGAGAGAGTAATTTTTCCTGTCATATGATCCTGCTCTTGTTCTAATGGAATATTTTTAAATTTTCCTGGAGACATGTCTTCTCAGTCCAGAACCAGATATGGATGTCTTCAATCTGTTCAAACTGGAGCAATTTGTAATATGGGGATAATTGTAGTGATCTATGCATGAATTCAACAGTAGAGCAACATATATAGTGGAAACTGAAGAATGGTGATAACTCTCCAAACTTCAAAAAGGATCAAAATTGTTCCTATATGCGTGGTACAAATAAATGGGGCCAGCGGTTGCTCGACAGTCGACAGGGGCGGCTAGTGACGACTCCAGGGTTGTCGATCACTAGGGTCGAAAAAATTATTTTTAGGACATTACTAAATAAATGTTTATAATTTTGTGTTAAATTTTTATATAAATTAATAATATTTTTAAAATATTCAAATAAATAAGTTATTTTTTATAATATAGGATGAGGTAGAATATATATATAATGATGAAATGGGTGTTTGCAAATTATACTCCACTTAGAAGTTAAAACATATAAGTTAAAGTTGTAAAATTTTTGTAATAGTAAAATCAGTGGATGTTTGGGAAAAAAAAGTCAAAAGCGAAAAAATAAAAAATTACTGGATGGTGGAGATGGAGTGTTTGCAATACTAAATTCAGTGGATGGTGGAGACTGGAATGTTTGCAGAGAAAAGTTGAGAATTACTTTTAATCTTTATCAAGTTAAATATATATCACTAAATTTTTTTTAGATCATTTTGGGCAATTTAATATGATTTGAATAATATATAAATACAAAAAATAGATTAAAATTATTTATAACAATTATGTACAATGAATGAAATCATGTGAAACATAGATAATGAAAAATAACATAGAATGACTTAAAAATAAATAAATCCATAAGAATTAATAAAAGAGAAAAATAAATTTATCTAATAATTAGAGATTTTTTTGTAGATTTTTAATTGAAAGGAGAAGAAATAATTATAGGCTAGAGTTCTATTTAAATATAAAAAGTAATTACAAACACATTCAAAATCAATAAGAATTTATTTTTAGAGTTTACAAACACTATTGAAATTTATCTATTCATTTTAGGGGTCAATTATAATTTACTTATTTTATTATGGGGTCAAATAATTATAATTTGGTATATTAACAAAATATTATAAGTTAAATATATAAATAAATAATTGAAAAAAAAATTGAGTGGGGTCAAGTGACCCCACTAGCCCTCATGTGGCGTCGCCCATGGGGGCGACTCCAGCGTCGTCACGTAGTGGGGTTAGAATTTTTACGGTACAGCCACATATAGTCAAGAGTGGTGATGATATGGGTCATATAGTCCTACGCCTCCTACCCGTATCTACTTGGGCTATTATTAATTAAATTCAAGGTTTGGGCCCGAAAATTAACTTCAAAACTATAAGACGACACGTGGAGACCTATGAGAATCAGGCACGGCTGTTCACTATAAATACTCCACCATTTATTTGAGGAAAGGTAACTTACTCACACTTACTAAATTAAATTTCTTGCATCACAATCCTTATGAGACCCCAAAAACCCCCTTCGCTTGTCCTTCTAAGAAAGTGTTTTGAGTGTTCAAGTGATTGACTAAGAGGCCACGTACCATAATTCATAGAGGTACACATGGGACGATTGAAATGCGATCCAAAAGCATGTCTTATCGATCGGGTGAGAATTCTCCAAATTAAACTTCAAAAAGTGGTCAATTATTTCTATTTACGTAATATAAATAAATGGATTTTGGGATTGCTCGACTATTTATGATCCCCTAACTATCAAAACATGACTTCTTAATCAAGGGTCTTGACTTTACCGCTACATGTATTCCATGCATATAAATAAGTATCCTAACTTTAGTTCACCTCTAATTAAGTGCTGGGCTTGAGGCAAGCCATGCACAAAGTTCAAAGTACCTCCAATAGATAATGAGATTCGTATAGTATTCAATCTCCTGTGGGATTCAAATATATAAATACCAAATTCAAATGAATTCGAATTACATAATAATTTTGATCTGATTAATAGCAAAATATAATATTTTTTTGAAATATAATCAAATAAAGATAGAAGGTGAACATAATCTATACTATTATATATTTGAAAAGGAGTTTTGACTTTTTATTGTGCATTTTGATGATGTGGAATTTTGTGGGTTTTTTGAAAATTTTAATTAAATAAAAAAAATGTGATTGATTGATTTTGATTTTATATATTATTTTATTATGAAAATAAATAGTAAATAAGGAAATAATTATTTTTGGTAATATTTATAATATACTTTCTATATAAGAACTTTTTTTAAAATTATACATATTTTTATCAATATAAACAAATATACTAATTAATAAGATTTAAGTTAAGAAAGATTAAATTGATAACTTTTATATATCAGCGCATCCACCCACAATTAGGGTGATATTTAATACTATTACTAATTAGGGTTAAAGAAATTAATAACAAAAAATTAAAACAAAAATCTTTATTTTGTATATTATTTTATTACAAAAGTAAATATTACTAACAAAAATAATTATTTTTGACAATATTAATTGATGAGACCCAAAATCATACTCAGATCAACATTCGTCCACGTGTCATCATCTACAGACCTAGAGCAGGGACGCTCGCATTACCGGGCTCGCGGAACAACCCAGCCCATTCACTTGTTGACTAATCTAGGCCCATGTGCCTCGGTCCACTATTCGAGCGGGAGGTTCAGGCTGTCAAACCCGACCCTTCCTGGGGAAACATTCCACGAGGGCTCCTCCCTCTCTTACACTCGAGTATTTGACGCTCGTGGGTCATCCGCCAGAGGAAACCCTCTCGTGCACTTAAGCAAGACCTTGCAGGGGGGTGGAGAAAAGATATTTGGAGATAGAGAAATTTGCCTTTGCGCTCGTTAATGCCTCCCGGAGGTTAAGACCATATTTCCAAGCTCACCCCATCACAGGCTCACAGACCAACCCCTCAAACAGGTGCTTGCGAAACAGGACATCTCACGGAGATTAATCAAATGGTCAATTGAACTCAGCCAATTCGACATCACTTTCGAGCCTCGCACAGAGATACAGGCTCAGGCAATGGCAGACCTATTAATGGAGCGCTTCAACCTGGACACTGTGCCCTCGGTGGAAGAAGGGCTATGGCTTTTGCACACAGATGGCTCCTCGACCTCAAAAGGGGGGGGGGGGGGAGCCGGGGTGACCCTCAGAGACCCTCAAGGCGTTGAAGTAGATTATGCAATCAAACTAGCGTTCCAAGTCACCAACAATGAGGCAGAATATGAGGCTCTAATCCAAGGGCTCAGGATAGCCCTTTAGAATGGCGCCGCTCGGATCATTGCATATGTTGACTCCCAGTTGATTGCAAGCCAAATTGATGGCACTTATGAGGCTCGAGAAGCCACTATGGTGCAGTACCTGGCGAGTGCTAAGGAAGTGATCTCCAAATTCAAAGAGTTCCATCTATTGCATATCCCAAGAACGGAAAACGAGCGTGCGGATGCTCTTTCCAAGTTTGCATCCGCTCTGGAAGATTCCTGTGAGCGTTCAGTTACATTCCTTAGAACGGAGAAACAGCTGATTCGCGAGGCGGGACCCTCGGGTGAAGTGAGCATGATCGATCCCTCCGAACCTTATTGGCTCGACGACATCGTTAGGTTTCTGAGGGACGGAACCTGCCCGAGCGATAAGGTGGAAGCACGGAAGGTTAGGAGTAAGGCCCCTCGCTTCTCTCTTGACAGCGACGGTCGACTATTCAAGCGGTCTTTCCAGGGTCCACCACTAAGGTGCCTGAGACCCTCGCAAGCTAAAGAAGTATTAGAGCATGTGCACAGCGGAAGTTGTGGAAATCACTCTGGCGGTCCAATTCTGGTTAAGAAAGTATTAAGGAATGGGTTCTACTGGCCCTCGCTACTGCACGATGCCATCAGCTACTCCAAGAAATGTCCTAAGTACCAGTTTTATTCCAACACCCCTCAACTGCCGGCAGCCCAAATGATCCCTATTGACGTTTCATGGCCCTTCGACCAGTGGGGCATCGATATAGTGGGACCTCTTCCAATGGCGGTCGGACAAAAGAAGTTTGTAATCCTCGCTGTGGACTATTTCACCAAGTGGGCCGAAGCTGAAGCGGTCGCAAAGATAACGTTCAAAGTGGTGAGGGACTTCATTCGGAAGAACATCATCTGTAGAGATGGCATCCCGAGGGTGCTCATCTCAGATAACGGTTCCCAATTCATCGTCGCTGACACACGAGACTGGTGCTATGAGCTAGGGATCTAGCAATGCTTCACCTCCGTAGATCATCCCCAAGCCAACGGTCAAGCTGAGGTAACCAACCGAACTATACTCCAGCATCTGAAAACAATGCTCGAGAGTAAAAAGGGTGAGTGGGTAAAAGAACTTCAAGGAGCCCTTTGGGCATACCGTACTACCCCACGAGCAGCAATGGAAGAAACCCCTTATTCCCTCGTGTATGGTTTCGAGGCTATGATACCTGCTGAAATTGCTCAAGAGTCCGCACGCGTTGCCTATTTTGAGCCTGCAACCAACGAGGCTAATCGGACGCTCGAGTTGGATTTGCTAGATGAGAGAAGAAACGTTGCTTGGGCTCGTATCCACAAATACAAGGCGACCGTAGCCCATCAGTATAACAAACGCGTCAAAGAAAGGACCTTCCAGTTAGGGGACTTGGTCCTCAAAAAAGTTGTAGTCTCCAAACATGTGGGTAAGTTGGACCCCAATTGGGAGGGTCCTTTCAAAGTCATTCAAGTACGCGCGAACAATACCTACCTGCTAGAGACTTTGCAAGGCGAGCGTCTCCCTAGACCATGGAATGCATGTAACCTTAGATGGTTCTACATGTAAACGTCAACCTTTGTAATTGCCCGCTCGTGGCACTTTGTACTTTCTTTTGACGGAAAGTATGACAGTCGTTATTATTAATTGCAAGTATAACAATAAGCATTTTACCAATTATTATTTGCCATTTACTTGCTTCTACCTTAATTAATGACTTGAGTATCCAATTGTGTCAACGGCCACTCCGTGTCGAGCATTCTCCATGTCGAACGGCTTGATGAGCACTCAATATGTCTCCAAATCAATGCTATCTGTGTGTCGAGAACCCCCCGCACCGAATAGTTTGACGCTCGAAAGCACGTAAACCCTAAGAATGAGCGTGTCGAAAAGGTGGGATGCTAAATGCTTAATATGCACCAACTGGATGTCGATCGCCCCAGTTCGGGCTCGTAAAACCCCAATGACCCTCATCCTCTTAGGCATGAGTACGCTCATATATAGCTAATGCTGGGCTAATCCTCTTACGGATACCTAAGTACAAAGCTAACGTTACAGCCACGCTCGCCTTAATCCCATACTTAGCAAATCCTACAGTTGATTTCTAAGTTCACTCAAGCTACTGGAACGCTCAAATTAGAAGTGTGCATTGCACGTTTAAGGCCAATACTTAGCTAAATCCTTAGCGGATTTCTAAGTTTAAATTCGAGCCCAATTATGGATATAACCAGGGTACCCTCGTAAGGAACTCCCTCGCGCCCATATATTCCCCTCACTAATGTTCAGGTATTTCTAAGTCCTAATCTTAAAATCCATGATGGAAGACAGCCAGGGTACCCTGAAGGGAAACACCCTCATGCTCGTACATTACCATTGCTGACATTCAAACACCAGTAAAAACAAGCATGCAAGTATCATACAAGAACAGGTGAACAACGCTTAACATTCAGTATTGAAGGGAATCAAAATCCATTAATAGAAAGGTTCAAGCAAAAGGCAGAAAACAAGTTCAAACACATTGTCGAGAGTATAAAAAATACAAGTGCCAAAGGTTCAAACGTTCACAGGAAACAGAAAAGCAGAGTTATGAAGCAGCAGATGGCGGAGCATCACTGAGGTTGACTCTCGGGCTCCAGAGGGGCTGTTGAAAGGGGAACGGGGCCAGCACATTGGCGTCAGAAGTTTGAGCATCGCCTGGACCCTCACCGTCTTGAACATCGACCGTGGCACCATCGTCTTCTATGCGAAGGGGCTCGGGGTTTATGGGGTTGGCGGTCATGAAGTCTCTCTGGAGCATCATCACCAGCTCATCGTACTCCGGCTCTATCAAGCTGTCTGATGGGTCCCCAGTGCGGACAATTGGCTCCAAATTTTCATCTACGTCCATGCGCAGGCGCTCATCAGTCCGAGCACTCTCAGGTGCCATTCCCAATTTCACCATTTGGCCCACCGCCTTCCAGAAGAATCTGGGCATTATCAAAATAGTGGAGGTTGGCCACGAAAGCGAATGCTTTAGAGCGCACGAATCTCGTCACTGCCTCCCATGCTACCTTCGACTCCAAGCCAGCTACCTTCTCCTGCAAGTTGGCCAGCTCCGCTTTGGTCGCTTCATTCTGGCGGGTACTCTCGGCCAGTTGCCTTCCCAGTTCCCCATTATCCACCCTCAGCTGGTTACGCTCCTCCTTGAGCTTTTTGTGACGATCGTCCAAGACCAGATAGGTGTCGTCGGAATTTTTCAGGGCGTCCCTCAGCCTCTCCTGCTCGAGCTCAGACGCAGTCAGCTGAGCGCAGGTGTTGTTATAGTCCGCTTACAATTGTCCAGGGTCGAAAATGCGCAGTAACTTCTTATATTTGGCCTTGTGCTCGGCATAAGCCTGCGCTCGCCCCTGTAAATTCTTCAGCCTGGGAATCACCTCCTAAAGGACAACAACAGAAGTTAACACCGGATTCGTTCAAAAGTTAGAACTTTTCAGAATAACTTAGGAAAACTCACCGTCAAGAGGGCACGACAAGCATCGTCAGCAACCCGACCGACGTCATGCTCGTTCAGTTTATCATGATCGCCATAGAATTGGAGTTTACTTACAACCTCTGTGACCAGATTGTAAGAAGATAGACTTTTCTTCAGGAGGACCGGGGCTGTCTCTTCTCTGGCGTTTGTATCGTGCGTCCCCTTGGCACCCGATTTTCCAAAAATCCTCATCCTCCGAGGATGAGGTGTCACCACCCTCGCCGCGAGGGCCCACGACAACCTCTTTCCCTTTGCCAGTGATGGGGATGGAGTCCGACAATCTCCTCCTCTTCCTCGAGCGCTCCGCATGCAACTCATCATGTATCTGGACCGCCACCCCCGAGCGGTTGCGGGAGCTGCCGGAACTCAGTGCTATGGGTCCCTCAGGATCATCCGGGGGAGTAGCCTCGCGGGCGGCCCCGAGCGTCAGGTCCTCGATGTGGCCTTCGCCGCGGCCAGCATTCTCCCCACTCCGGCGAGCACCCCTTCCGCCGTCACCTCGTCCCTTACCGCGATGGGCACCTCTACCCCTCAGAGCACTTGAGGGTTGGGGAGGCTGTTGTTGTTGTTGCTGCTACTGATTGGCGCCCACCTGGTGAGCGCGCATCATCTGAGCAATACTTTCTGCGTCAATCCTTGCCATGAGTATGTCTACCCCTGCAAATTGGAAAATTAAACGAGCATCAGCAAAATATTGAAGGAATATTTGTACAAGGCAAAGGATGAAGTGTTAATGCTAGTCTAAATGTTAGAGATGTTAGTTCCTAGAGTCTAACCATCGCGGAACATGGTCCGAGCGGGAGGATTGAGCACCATCTCCGGAGGATAAACTAGCCCATAGCGGAACAATACTTCCTCATCCTTCATTAATTCTTTGGCCATTATCCACTTTCTCTCGTTTTTCATCACGAGGGCTAGATTCTTCGCCCAACGCTCAAAGATCCTATTTTCAGATCTATTCCTAACCAAGGGCCCCTCTCCATGAACTATCCACCCTCGGTGAGCTCTAAACATTCCCCCGGGCGCCCCCACGAAGAAGTACTTCTCCTTCTAGTTCTCGCTGTATGAGGTCGAGGGCGAGTCAATCATCTTAAATACAGATTTAGCTTGAGCGTAATAAAACCCATCTATCAGAGACGAGTGCGACGAACGGGCCACCTGGATTAGACTGTTGAAGTTATCTACCGAAGACTCATGGCCCGTGACCCTCATCAGAATCACAAAAGTATTTATTAGGGCTATGCCGTTTGGGAGAATTTGAGATGGACTAAGGGTGAGGTAGTTACAAATATTGGCAACAGCGGGTGGAATGGGAAACCTTAAACCACCGACCAGCACAGAATCGAGATAGGCGGTTATCATCCCTGGTGGCGGACGGTTGGCCCTCTCCCCCTCCACAGGTAGGCGAATGGGGAACACTGTCTCATCCCAATATACCTTAGCCCTCAAGTCTTCTAGATCCCCTGGCGTCAGCTCTCTATTTCATCTGGGGTCCTATCAGTTTGGTGAGGGTTATTTACCCTCACTTGCGTCAAAGCCTCCTTCCCCTGGCGGCGACGTTTGCGGGGGGACTCGCCCTCAGCCTGACGCTCGGATGGTCCGGCCTTGCCTTCAGGAGCCGCGATCGCCACAGTTACCTGATGATCCTGTGGCCTTACAACGCTATTAAGAAAGGGGAATACCTTTTCCCCTTGCTGCTGCATCCTCAGGGACAAATCCATCTCCTCAAACAACTGGTCTACACTGCCTGGGTTGCGCTCGTTCATTCCTTGAACAGCCGGCCCCAGTTCCTCATCGCCTGCTTCCTCTGGGGCCCTTGCCATTGGGATACCTGTGGGAATATCGTCATGAGGGAAAGAGCTCCCCACAGACATCTCATCAATCTCCCTCACCATTTGATCTACGATGTTATTCACCATTACTGGTCTTTAATTATTGAGGATGAAGCTTTCAACAGAAATTCAGCGAAGAGGAGGAATTCTGGTGTGGATTCAACAACGGAAAAGGTTCCTCACTCAAAAATATCCCTCAAACACAACTTAAATCTAAGGTTAGGACTGGAAAAATTAGAAATTACAAGGATTTACCTAAGGGTTGATGAAGAAACTTGCTGGAAGTTGCAAGAATTTGCAGAGACTTTGCTGCTATTTTGCTTGAAGAAGATTTGGAAGCGTAAAAGGGTGAAAAAGCCTTCCGGATCCGTATTTATAAGAGAGGTAATTTGCATTAATTAGGGTTGGGGATTTGAAAATGCAATCATTTCCCGCCTTGGGAGACTCCTGCTTTTGGTAACCGCCTCACGCCTCCCCACGTGCACGCGCCCACTCAGATTCCCACGCGCCCATGTCTCCACTCCGCATTTGTAACGCCCCAACTTTTTCGTATTCTAATATGACATATGTGTTTATTAAATTGCGCGAATTAATTGTTTATAAGAGTTTTGTATATTTAATTTTATATTAAATGTTACTTATCATATTTTAATGTTGTTCATACTAAATATATATATATATATATATATATATATATATATATATATATATATATATATATATTAAATCCGTACAAGTTGATTTAACGAAATATATGTATTTAGTGCATTTTAGTTTAAACTATATTAAATTCGTGCCTTTAACTTTAAATTAAACTAATTTGTACATTTGATGTAAAGTATATTTTAATTGTGCACTTTTAATTTAAATTATCTTTAATTCATGCATTTTGAGTTAGAATGGGTTTAAATTTTGTTAATTATTATGAAATGATATTAATTTATTTATGCATTGCTCATGAGTGTTATAAACGTGCTTCGTTTTTATATGATTTGATATCGAAATTCCGTGAAAATTTAATATGCCGGAGATATGTGTGTCATGAATGTGTACGTATGTTCGTTTCATGTTTTCGGATTCGTTTGATTGTGTTTTAAATTTATTTGGCATGATTGGAACCAAACCGGGGGCTAACGAACACTTAGCGCACCCTTGGTTCCGTATGTGATATCTTGAGCTTGGGAACTCCGAATCGAGTTCTGTCAACTTCGATGAACTCATAACGAAAATTTGGGTTCAATGAACTTAGCCTCATATTTTTCCAAAGTCATTTGGACCTCCAAAATTCAACCGAAAAGTGTTACGTTCGTCAAAACTGCCACCTTTTACTAAAAGAGCCATAACTTACTCAAACCTTGACCAAATTAACTATGGTTTGATGCTTTGGAACCCTAACTCAACCCTATAACTAGTATTAATCAGCTCAAACCGAGATAACCTTCATCACTTAGAGAAACTCAGCCAAAACCTTCTGCTCTCCAGTTTTCCCGTAGCTTTTGTCACCCTTGGAGATTCAAAGCTCAAATCTCTTTCAAACTTTATCCAATCCACAAGGTAAGCTTAGGATTGTAATATAAATTCATTATGAGTCATTTTGATCCATTCATCCCCAATTTTGAGCATGTTTTCATGGGTTTATGGCTGACTTAGTTAATAGTTAGGTTATGAGCATATATGTTGATCTCTTTCATTTCTTGAGGAATTTGGTTCATTCCAAGCATGAATATGATTGTCTTGACTCCCTCTTCTCATTTATGATAATTGATTATGTGGTAGTTGAAGATTTAATGAGATTTCATTAATGGCACTTTGAGGAAAATTCTTGAAATAATCATATATACCTTCATCTCACGTTTGAGCATCCTTGGGGCTGATTTGTTTGTTGATTTGGAGTTGTTTTGCTGCGTATTTGCTGGCCTACCTTACCTGAATATGTTGGGATGAATTAAAACTGTTGCTGCTCTGTTTTTGCACGGTTTTGCCCTGCTTTTGGCCTGTTTTTGCTGTTGTACGTTGCTGCTCTTTACCTTGCTTAACTGCTGTCAGTTTTCAGTCATTTGTGAGGGTTGTTCATGCTATTTTGCTGCTGCATAACTTGCCTTTTGTTGCTGCTACCTGCTGCTGCTCATTCATGTCATATAACAGGGGAAAAGCTTTGTTGTTTTGCTGCTGCGTTACGGGAATGGATCTACCCGGGCGGGGAAATTTTGGCCGTGAAAAGGCCCGGCCAGGTAGCCTTTGTGCAGAAACTTTCTGCACGAAGCTCCCCGGGCGGGGACTTTTGCTGCACAAAATCTCCCCGGGCGGAGAGATTGCTTCTGTAACTGTCGTAGTGCTGCTGCCTTCATTCCTTTCTTTCATGCATGTATTGGTTGTGTGCAGGTGTAAATGCATGGAGTGTGGTGTTTAACTGTTGTGCATGTTTGGATTAAATGCATGCATGTTTGATGAGTTATGTTTTCATGCATATTATTATGGGTGCATGTATATTTACGTATAAATATATATATATATATATATATATACCTTAAGTATGCATGCATGGGTAGTGTTAAATACACATATATGTTTATTATGTACCTTATGTTGGAAAATACGAATCAGAAAGCAGTAGAATTTAAAAAAAAATTCCCAACAAAAGGACCTTGGACTCGCAATCGTGTATCCAAATTCGTAGAGTTAAGAAACTTACTTTTCTTTTATTCTTTCTTGAAGCGTTTCAAGCTACCCAAGAACGCTCTTCTCGCGGCTTGATCCTCTCTCCTTGGTAAAGCTCGAACCTTCAAACTTCTAACTTGAAGCTCTCTAGAGATAGTCCACCAACTTGATCACAATCTAACTACTAAGGATGCTAGTTCTCTAGTTAGTGTTTAGGCTTAACCTAGGGTTTCGTTTATCTTAGAGAAAGGATGATGTTCAACACATGAACCAAAAGAAATGCCAATTAGATCTAAGGGGAGCTCGAGCTCCCCAATTTATAATAAGGGAGTGGCCGAAAATCCTAGTCCTTATGGGCTAGGGTTTTGGTCTCTCTCTCTCCTATTACTTGATCATCAAGTAATTTTGACTTTGACTTTGAATTCAAATTCAAATCATCTTTCAAGAAAGCTAAAAATATCCAAACTATTTTTGGATAATTTTATACTTTATTTATTTAAAATAAATAACTTATTTTATCTAATTAATTAATTCATAATTAATTAACTAGATTATTTTTCTCCAAAATAAGACTTTCTTTTTAATTCAAAATTAAACCAAAGTCTATTAAATAATTAACAACTTAATTATTTAATATCCAATTAAATAGTCACGTGTGGCACACGTGTCATAATGACACGTGTTCAGTCACGTGACCCACACGTGTGATTTCACACATGTGGAACCCTCTAGGCCCGATTAACTCGTTTAATCATTTTAAAGCCTCAACTCATGTAACCAAGTTGTTGTGTGTGACCCTCTAGGTTCTCAATTCAATTAGCAGTGACCCTAATTAATTAATTCACTAATTAATTAATCAGTCCACAGATTAAACGACCATAGTCTAGCAACATGTGTTTAACCCCTAGCTGAATTGGAATGTTCAGATTCGACAGAACCTTTAAGTCATTGATTCATGTGAGATACAATCCTTCTACTTACTATCTCTCAACCAAGATGTAGGGCAAGGGAATAATCAGAACCCTAATAATCCGGTCTTAAAGCTAAGTGCATTTCATATCCATTTGATCTCAATCCAAGAAACCTTTTTCTTGATGTCTTGTTCTACTGCCTTGGACAAGGACTCCATATGGCATATGAATGACTTACACAATAAGAGATCACCTTGCAAATGCAAGTGTAGGTCCTATCTTGATTCTCATTCACTTTCATGAATCACTTGTGCAGCCCCAGCATAAGCCTTGAATCAGTTGTCTAAGGCGACACCCTTTAAAGCTTATACCTAAGACTATAGAGTTAACTCATAAAGTGACAAGGAACCTCAAGTCTTAAGGATCAATTAATCACATCAATGACTCGTGAGATATTTCCTAATCTGGAAGTTTCCATTTCCTGAAATAGAAACTTCCTTTCCTATTTAGGAATGTTCTCACACGGGGCACCTCAGTGAACTTACTTATTAAAGTAAGCACCCTCATGTATCACGCACGTATCAACTATACACTTTGCACCTCCATGAAACAAGGTGGTCCTTCTTAAGGGCGTGATCGCACAAGCAAGCCTTAGAGGAGTCAGGTTGACACTCCCACTGTCGGTAGGACTCATCGGCTTGGAGTATTTTACTAATCATGACTTATGTGATATAGGGCTCGTTCCATGAACCATTTCACCTAAATGGTAGAGTCCTAAAGTCATCAGGATTAGGGGAGTTCTTATACATGCACAACTAAAGTAAACGCATACCAAACAAGAGCATATAAAGAAGTGTTGCCTCAATTCGTTATTTCATTCAAAGATTGTCTGTGATTATAATAAGGAAAAGCACAAAGCTGATATACAATCGGCTTTGTAGGGCACTATTCCTAACAATCTCCCACTTGCCCGTCAAAGCCATTCTAAAGCTACTCTAAGTCCCATCTTCTGAAGATGACCTTGGAAAGCTTCTCGACTAAGGGGTTTAGTAAGTGGATCTGCCACGTTCTCTGCTGATGTGACCCTCTCAATTTGCACATCTCCTCTTTTGATAATATCACGGATTAGCTGATACTTCCTCATAATGTGCTTGGTCCGTTGGTGAGATCTTGGTTCTCTTGCTTGAGCAACCGCCCCAGTGTTGTCACAAAACACAGAAATGGGGTCTTTCATGCTAGGAACAACATTCAACTCTTGAATGAAGTTTCTAATCTAAACACCTTCCTTAGCTGCATCATTTGCAGCTAAGTATTCGACCTCAGTGGTCGAATCTGCAGTGGTTGTTTGCTTGGAACTCTTCCGACTCACTGCTCCGCCGTTTAGGCAGAAAATGTATCCTGACATTGACTTAAAATCATCTAAGTCAGATGCAAAGCTTGCATCGCAGTATCCTTCGACAGTAAGATCTTTCTGACCTCCGTAAACTAAGAATAAATCTGTAGTACTTTTCAAGTACTTGAGAATATTCTTCATAGCAGCCCAGTGACCATCTCCAGGGTCAGATTGGAAACGACTTGTTACACTAAGTGCATAAGCCACATCCGGTCGAGTACATAACATCGCATACATTATGCTACCTATTACTGATGCATAAGGTGTATGAGTCAATCTTTCCTTCTCAAGGTTAGTCTTAGGACACATCTTCTTTGAAAGACATGTTCCTACACTCATAGGAAGGTTCTTAACCTTTGCTGACTCTATATTGAATCTCTTCAATACTTTGTCAATGTACATCGACTGTGATAGTCCTATTAACCTTCTAGATCTATCTCTATAGATTTTAATTCCAAGGATATAGGACGCATCACCCAGATCTTTCATCTCGAATTGGTTCGATAACCACAACTTAGTAACTTTCATGTCATCCTTCGAATTCCCAATAAGAAGGATGTCATCAACATAAAGTACTAAGAATTGCACTAAGGTCTCCAATTCCTTTCTATACACACATGATTCATTCGAAATTTGAATGAAGCCAAACGCTTTGACATGCAAAGCATTTGAATCAAAAGTACGGCTTTCGAGTCATTTTTTTTATTTATATAAAAATACAATTTACGCTTTGGGTTTTTTTACATTTTTTACGAATCCACTTACTTTCGAACTTCGGTCTCCATTTGACAGAGATTTTCTCTTTTCTTATTTTGAGTGTTAGTTCGGGAGGAGGGCAGCCACTTCCTCTTCCGGCCCCTTCCAGCCAAAGCCCATCAAACTCTTCATTCATCAAATCGAATATTCCAATTCCTAGAAGCCTGTTTCAATCCATAGATTGATCTTTGGAGTTTGCAAACCTTTTGCTCACTCCCACTGAATGTGAAACCTATGGGTTGCTCCATATAAATGTCTTTATCAATGTCACCATTGAGAAAGACAGTTTTCACATCCATTTGCCATATCTCGTAGTCATAATACGCAGCAATGGCAAGCATGATCCGAATAGCCTTTTGCATTGCAACTGGTGAAAAGGTTTCATCAAAGTCCACGCCGGTTCTTTGAGTGAATCCTTTTGCAACCAGTCTTGCTTTGTAGGCTGCAATGCTTCCATCAACTCCAAGCTTTCTCTTAAAGATCCATTTGTAACCTATGGGTTTGACCCCATCAGGAAAATCTACCAAGGTCCAAACTTGGTTGGAGTTCATGGAGTCCATTTCGGATTTCATGGCTTCTATCCACTGTTCAGAGTCAGAATCTGAAAGTGCCTCCTCATATGTTAAAGGATCATTATCCTTTTGAGAGATTTCATGGAAGAATCCATACCATCTCTCCGGCTGTCTAGGAGTACGTTCAGAACGCCTTAGAGAAGGATTTAAATGTGTATCGAAATTCGTGATTGGTCGTGGTTGATCAGTAGGGGACGTCTCTTCAGTGGGTGGCGTGGGCTCACTTTGTACTTCCTCTAATTCTATGATCTTCCCTTTCTTTTCTTTAAGGAACGGTTCCTCAAGAAAAGTGGCATTTCTGGAAACAAACACTTTTTGCTCAGATTGATCATAGAAGTAGTATCCTATGGATTCCTTAGGATAACCTACAAAGTAGCATAAGTTAGAACGAGATTCTAACTTATCTCTCACTATCCTCTTCACGTAAGCAGGACAACCCCAAATTCTTAAGTATGAATAACTAGGGATTTTACCATGCCACATTTCATAGGGCGTTTTAGGGACTGACTTAGAGGGAACTAGATTCAAAATCTTTGCTGCACTTTCTAGGGCATAACCCCAGAAAGAAGGTGGTAAGTCTGTGAAACTCATCATGGAACGAACCATATCAAGTAAGGTTCGATTCCTTCTCTCAGAAACTCCATTAAGCTGAGGAGTTCCCGGAGGAGTCCACTGAGAGATAATCCCATTATCTTTGAGATGATTAAGGAATTCTTCACTAAGATATTCGCCTCCTCGATCAGATCGAAGTGCTTTGATCTTGTGACCAATTTGGTTCTCAACCTCCTTTTGAAATTCTAAGAATTTCTCAAAAGCTTCAGATTTATACTTCATTAAGTATACATAACCATACCGACTAAAGTTATCAGTAAAGGTTATGAAATACTGATGATTGTTTCTAGTGCTTACACTAAGCGTTCCACAAACATCAGTATGGATCAAATCCAAGACCTCAGTGGCACATTCCACAGTTCCTTTAAAAGGAACTTTGGACATTTTTCCTTTGAGACAAGATTCGCAAGAAGTTAACTCTTTAAGATCATTTTCAGAGAATGATCCTAAATTGTTTATCTTGCTAATTCTGTTCTTGGAAATGTGTCCTAATCTAGCGTGCCATAAGGGAGCTGAAACTTTGTCATCTCTCTTATGCTTCGTTTCTCGTTGTATATTCATAATATTGATATTTTGAGTTAGATAAAGTCCATTACTTAGAGTACCGATGTGAACGGAAGAGTTGTTCCGTTTGATAAAGTATTTACCATTCTTAATATAAGTTTCATAACCTTCACAATCTAAAATTGAAACTGAAATTATATTACGAATAATGCTCGGTACATAAAGGACTTTATTTAGGACTAACTCAATCTACCTAAATCTAATCTAATTGTGCCTAAAGCTCGAGCTTCAACGTTTGAGCCATCGCCGATCTTCAAGACACATTCTCCTTCTTTGAGTTGTTGGACTTCACTTAGCATCTGTACATCATTACAGATATGAGTTCCACAACCGGTATCAAGTACCCAAGAACTAGAATTAATAGAAAGATTTACTTCAACGAGAAAGATACCTTTCTTTAGAGTAGCCTTGTACTCTGGGCAGTTTCTCCTCCAATGTCCCGCTTTGCCACAATGGAAGCAAACATCCTCTTTCTGATCACGCTTCTTCTTTTGGGCTTTCCCCTTCGAAACGCCACCAGTGGGCCTAAGGGGTTTCTTCTTCTTCTTTTGGGCTCTCTTGCCCTTACCTTTAGAAGGCCCAGAAGAGGAAGATGGAGCATTCACCATCAAAACCTTATTGTCCTTCTTGATCGTGCTTTTAGCAGTCACAAGCTGACTAATCAGCTCAGGTACAGTAGCACCAGCATGATTCATGTTGAAGTTAAGGACAAAAGGGTTGAATGATGGTGGGAGCGAAGCTAGCAACAAATCCACTGAAAGCTCATCTTTCAGTGGCATATCCATGGAAGCAAGTTTCTCAGTAAGGGCGAGAAACTTGAGTCCATACTCATGGACACTTGAACCTTCCCTCATCCTCAAGTGGAACAATTCATTTGAAGTGTTATACCTTGTAACACGTTCATGAGGGCGGTAAAGTTGCTCTAAGTGGTCGTAAATCTCCCAAGCGAATTCCATGGCCTCATGTTGCCTTTGCAAGTCCAGAGACATGTTAGCCAACATAAGGCAACGGGCTTGGAGATTATCATCCTTCCACTTCTGAATCGCGTCCCGCTCGGCCCGAGTGGGAGCCTCCCCTTCTGGAATAGGCTCCCCTTCGAAGAGAACATAAGTTCTCTTCTCAGAATCTAAAATGATTTTTAGATTCCTCAGTCAATCAGAATAGTTGGGACCAGTCAACTTGTTTGACTCGAGGATCGATACAAGAGGGTTTTTGGTTGCCATTTCAAAACATGTAGAGAATCACAGGATCTAAGACCTAAATGGTAAAACAGAGAACTAGTGAGCATGCTGAATTATAACGATATACAAAAGATAAGGTCTTTAATCTAATGTAGCTCCCACTGTTTTTCAAAGATCTATAATTCCCAAAGATCTAAGAGGAACACGTTTCCCAATAGGTACTAAGATCCTAGGCATTTTACCTCGAACCCACGACTCGCGGACCTTCTAAGTAAGAACCCCAGGTAGGTACAACTTACCAATTCTAACACCTTTAGAACTCTTAGTAATTGTTTTTTGCATCACCTATCTTTCAATATGGACCCACGACTCGTGCGACATCCATATTTACTTAGGCGTTAAGCTAGACCCATCAATCATAAGATCATGATCAAAACTTAGTTCGAACGACCCACGACTCGCGGACATCGCCCTTGTTAAAATTGATCACGAAATATTGATCATTTAAAAGGATCAATTAGGTAACTAAGAACTAATAAGCTCCACTAGCTATCCCACGACTCGCGGACAATAACTAGTTTCACTTACTAAACTTAAAACCTATTGATGGAATACTAGGAATTTAATTCAAAATTTGCATCTCGAATTAAACACCTATTTGTTCGAAATTAGCTTAATATTTAATGGGAATTTTCGAATCAACCGAAGAGTTGTCCGGTTCGACCTCACCAACATATATGTTATCCAATTTTATTAGTCTTGATTAATTCAAGTACACTTAAATGCATTTCAAACAAGCACATAAACAGATAACATGTTCTAGCATGATACTAACATGTAATGATCATGGGTTCTACATATCTTATGCGTGATATGTGGGAGCCACTCCACAATCACAAGTTCTAACATACATGCCACATAAACAGTTTAAATCACATAAGGGAAAGCAGTAACAAAATACGAGCCCTATCTCTATTACATTTTTACAATTGAGATTCCCCTCCCTAACATTTTGAGGGGTCTTCACTTATGGCCTCCTCGTTACTTGAATGTGGTTCATCTTACTCCATGGGTGCATTGTCTCCAAAATGAAAATAAAACCTCACCACCTATCTCTACTCTCAAATTACAATAAAAAGAAAAAGACATAAAGTAATAAGGCTCAATCTTCATATTGGCCTTAGACAATTACACGGGGCATACCCCGCCCTAAAAAACAGTAATATGGAAAGCCACATAATAAATCACATAACAGTACGCACATAAGTGAGGCTCCAACCTCAATTGAAAAACGCAACTATAGGGCTCCAACCCCAATTTAAACCATCCATGTGCATAAATTAAAACCATACATAAGTCTAAACCCATGATCACCTAACATGCTTTTGCGAGAATTTAAATTTAGCCAATAAATTAAAATTCCCGTTTCAAGTCCTAATGACTTAAAACACGACTTGATGCGAGTCTTATTTATAAAAGTTTTCAATGAATCCCAAATTGGTAAAAGAAATTGATGAGGACCAAAAATGCACTTGTATCAGAGCCGTCCACGTGTCACCATCTGCTAAAGCGGAGACTACACCCTCGTATTGACGGGCTCGTGGGCCAACCCAGCCCACTCACTTGCCAACTAGTATAGGCCTTTGAGCCTCGGCCAACCATTTAATAACAAGGACGAACCGGCAGGCTCGGTGCTCCCGTCCGGGCCTTCGGGGTTGCCTTTCTCAAGGAATCACCCGCACGAGGGCCATATTCTTGTCGCTCGGGTTTTCGGCGCTCAAAGATCATAAGTCGTGAGGAACTCGTCCGAGCACTCTTCGAGCGTCACCTATGCGCTCACGGGTGATCCCCCACCGCCGTGGTGGATCTGAACCCTCATAAAACGGATCCGGGACCTTCCACCCTCGCGACCCTCATCAACAACCTCTGACACAAAGGTAGTGCGCACCTTGTACCTGACACGCCGCCTCCTTTTCAGAAACGTCATTCTCACGCCCTTAAGGGCTACCACGTGTTAGGGCAACACAGGTTTGGGACCACACGGTCAATTTACCCATTTACCCTCACCCCTAACATATAAATAGGGGAAAACACATGCTTTCTCCCCAAGTCATCTTCAAGATACATACTGCACTCATTGTTCTGGGTCCATTCCACCATTCTTCTGCATCTTCCCAAGCTTCATATTATTCTCATCACAGTCGCATCATCATTCATCTTGCATTCTTGGTGTTATCCTAACTGGAAGAACCCTCGCTCAAGAGGAAACCCAGATCCTGAGGCCCTCACGCCTGTGATGGTCTTTCCCTTTTCATACAAATACTAAAGTGTTGTTGTATTTTTGGAAGCCTGATTTCCAGCACCATCATTTTTGGCGCCGTCTGTGGGAACCCCCCAAATTCTGTAGTACCGCTCGAGCGTCCTGTAGAATTTAAAAAGAATGGTGCCTTGAACATTTGAATATCCGAAGGTCAAGCCATTGCTAGAGAAGAGACCGCCAGCCTTCTGTAACGGACACAGTCTGACACCGCATTAATTGAAGTCATGTCCGCATTTAATGCTGAGTGGGAACGTGGGCGCGTGCACTCCGGGAGACGTGAGGCGGTTACCAAAAGTGGGGGGTTTCCTAGGCGGGAAATGATTGCCATTTGAAATCTTAAACCCTAATTAATTCCAGCCTTTACCCCTATAAATAGGGATTTGCAAGGCTTTGGAGCCTCTTTCACGCATTTTGTCTCCTTCAAGCACATACTTAACAAGAATTCTCTGCAACTTTCACCGACTCCGGCGAGTTTCCGTTCTTCAAATTTTAGGTAAAACTCCATAAATTCTGGTTTTCCGATACTAACTTTTAGATTTAGGTTGTGCGTGAGTGATCCTTCTAAGCAAAGAACCCCTTCTGCCATTGAATTCCTTCCAGAATTTTCCTTCTTTATTGAATTTTTTGAGAGAACTCCGTCTTCGAAAGTCGAAAAACAAACATGGCCAGACACCAGGTTGACGATTATGTAAGGGAGATAGATGAGATGTCAGTGGGGAGCTCTTCCCCCCACGGTGATGTACCTACAGCGGTTCCCATGGCTAGAGCGTCCCCAGGTGAGGGGATTCCCATGGCGATTCCAGTGGCTCAAGCTCCGGCTGATGCCAGGAATGAAGAGGTTGACGCAGCCGTTCAATGGATGAACGAGCGTGCTCCTGGAGGGGTGGATGACCTCTTTGAAGAGATGCATAACGTGATGGAAATGCAGAGGCAAGGAGAGAGAGTATTCCCGGTGTTGAACAGCGCCGTGAGACCCCAGGATCACAGGATTACCGTGGCCGTGATGGCTCCCAAGGGCGAAGCAGGGCCATCCGGGCGTCAATTTGAGGCTGAACCTTCCAGAAGGCGTCAGAGGAAAGGAAAAGAGCCTGTCACTCGAGTGAGGCAAGATAACCGCCACCAAACCGATAGATCTCCGGATGAGATTGAGAGTATTTTGACGCTCGAAGATTTGGAGGAGCTGAAGACGAAAGCTTATTGGGATGAAGCTGTATTTCCCATGCGACTGCCAGAGGAAGGAGAGAGGGCCAACCGACCGCCACCTGGGATGATAACGGTTTATTGGGATGCTGTTCTAGCCGGTGGCTTAAGATTTCCAATTGCTCACGCCGCTGCTATCATCTACCATCATCTAGGGCTTTGCCCTTCACAAATTCTGCCCAACGGCATAGCCTTAATCAATACCTTCATAATAACGATGAGAGCCCTAGGCTATGCATCCTCGATCGTCAATTTTGACAGCTTGATATAAGTACCCCGCTCGCCACGCTCGTCACCTACGGACGGGTTTTATTACGCCCAGGCCAAGTCGGGCTTTAAGATGATAGATTCCCCATCTACCTCCTACGGCGAGCATTGGAAGGAGAAGTATTTCTTCGTGGGGGCTCCTGGGGGAATCTTTGGGGTTCATCAACTGTGGATGATACACGGCGACGGTCCTTTGCTTAGGGAAAGGGTGAGAAATAAGGATTTCGAGGACTGGGCTAAGGGATTAGCCCTCGTAATGAAGTGTGAGAAGAAATGGATCAAGGTTGAGGTCTTGATGAAAAACGAGGGGGTGCTGTTTCGTTATGGCTTGTCTTGCCCCCCCGAAATGATACTCAACCCTCCAGCCAACATCATGACCCTCGACGGTTAGATTCTACGAACTAACTGCTCTAACCTTTAGAATAGTGTCCTGACTTGGTATGGTTGTTGTATTTCTGTTTTTGTGGTGCCCGCAACCAATTTGTGACTCTCGTATCTTCTTTCTTGCAGGTATCTAAATACTATCGCAAGGCATGAATGTTGAGGCTCTTTCCCGTATCTTGGGCGCTCAAGGAACCAGCGCTAATCCCCAGCCCCCGCAACAACAGCAAGTCCGCCCTCCACATGCCCCAAGGGGGAGAGGAACTAGGCGAGGAGCTGGTCGGGGCCATAATGGCGCTCGCGAGGGCGCGGGGAACGAGGCCCGTAGGGGCCCCATCGAAGATTTGACGGTTAACGGCGTCCGTGGGGCTACTTCTCCGCCGGCGGCCCCCGAGGGTCCGATTTCACTGAGTTCGAGCGGGTATCGAAACCGCTCGGGGGAGCATGTCCGTATAGATGAAACCATCCCGGCCGACCGTCAAGGGAAGAGGAAGAGGATGCCGGATTCCCTTCCAATTTCTGGCAAGGGGAAAGAGGTATTAGTGGGGCACAAAGGATAGGGCAGCGACACTTCTTCATCGGAGGATGAAGATTTCTGGAAGATAGGTTGCAAGGGCGACTCTCGCTATAAGCGCCAGCGGACTGAGGGTCCGGTGCTTCTAAAAAAGAGCGCCTACTCCGTGAACATCGTCTCTGACATCGTCGGAAAACTTCAATTTTTCGGCGATCATGATAAGTTGAACGAGCACGATGCCGCTCGTGTTGCTGATGACGTCTGTCATGCCCTTCTGACGGTAAGCTCCTTGTACCCTCTGAAGATTTCTCAATTCCATTGTTCCCATTTTAACAGTAATCTTTGCTTCTGACTCTCCAGGAGGTAATCCCTAGGTTGAAGAACTTGCAGGGACGAGCACAGGCCTACTCCGAGCATAAGGCTAAATACAAGAAACTGCTGCGAATCTCTGACCCCGTCCAACTGCAAGAGGATTACAACAATGTCCACGCCCAACTGACCGCTGCCAACCTTGAGAAGGACCAGCTGAGGGAGAATCTGCAGAAGGCGGACGCGGCCTACCTTACTCTTGACGAGCGTCATAGGGAGCTGAAGGTGGAACGCGACCAGCTGAGGGTGCAGAATAGAGACCTGGGTGAGCAGCTGGCAGAGAGCACTCGCCAAAACGAGGAGACGAAGAAGGCCCTCGCTGATTTGCAAGGCAAGGTACAGGGCTTGGAGGCAAGGGTATCTTGGGAGGCAGTGATGAAGTTCGTGCTCTCCAAAGCTTTCATATTTGCCGCCAACATCCAGTGCTTTGACAACGCTCGACGCTTCTTCCATAAAGCTATCGGGCAGATGGTGAAACTGGGCTTGGCTCTTGACAGCGCTCGGACCGACGCGCGCTTGCGCATGGACCTGGATGAAAACTGCTAGCCTATGGTCCAAGACGAGGATCCCACTGAGAGTTTGGCAGAGCCGGAGTACCAGGAGTTGGTGCAGACGCTCCAGCGGGAGTTCATAGCGGCTAATACTCTAGGTCCCGAGCCCATCCAAATAGAGGACGAGGGCACCGTCATGGATACCGCGGATGTCGAGGAACCAGGCGAGGCTCAAACTTCTGACGCTAACGTGTTGGCCCCGGTTCCTCTTGCGACTGCCCCTCCAGAGCCTGATTTTCAAGCCCAGTGATAATCTCTTGTTTGTTGAGTCCCTTTCCTTGATGGTTTCAATTCCTTGTCTTACTGATGAACCATTTATGTATGTACCCAATTCTCCAGCTAGTTTCTTGAACATTTTGGATCCTTTTATGCTTCTTTCCATATATTGAGACTTCTTCTTTCACTGCTTGAATGTTTAAATACTTTCTCTTTTACTTTTCAATGATGAATGATGTTGTTTCATTGCGCTCGCTGCCTTTATGTTGATCTCTCTTGTTTGAACGGTTACGATGTGTGTGTACACGAGGGCGTTTTCTTTGAGGATGCCCTGGCATTCATCACAATGCGCCATCAGTTTAAGGTTTGGCAGCGTCCGGCGATTTGAAGGGCGTAGATACGGGTGCGAGGGTGTTTTCCTTGGGGGGGTTCCTTGGCCGTATCCGTAATGAGGCTCGAATTTGAACTTAGGAAACTCCTGAGGATTTGCCTAAGTATTGGCCCCAATAATGTGCATTTTGAAGTTGACCGCTCCAGGGAGTTGTATGTACTTTAGAAATCAATAGTAGGATTTGCCAAGTGTAGGATCAAAGCGAGCGTAACCGTGGGGTTAGCGTCATTTCGAGGGACCCATGAAAGAATTGTTATGGGATTCATTATTTTACGAGTGTGCTATTACCCAAGAAGTTGAGGGTCATCGGGGTTTTTACGAGCGCGAGCTGGAGTGGCGTGCACTCAGCTGGCGTAAATTGAGCATTTTGCTCCCCGTTGTTTGACGCGCTCGTTCTTAGGATTTTATACACTTACGAATTGTCAAACTATTCCGGGTAGATGGTTATCAATACCCGGATAGTGTTATTCCCAAAACGATCGGGGTATTACTTAGGTCATTTGGCGTGGAGGATGCTCGACACGGAGTGGGCCTTTTGTTTATCAAATCATTAACCAATAAGAAAGCCAATAAATGACAAAACAAATAACTAAATACTTACTGTTATACTTGTAATGTTCAAGATGATTACAACAACACTTTCTGTCAAAAGAAAGTACTCCATGCCGCAAACGGGCGATTACAAAAGAACTGACGCTTACACGTAGAACCTTCTAAGGTTACATGCATTCCATGGCCTAGGGAGACGCTCGCCTTGCAAAGTCTCCAGCAGGTAGGTGTTATTTGCTCGCACCTGAACGACTTTGAAGGGGCCTTCCCAATTGGGGTCCAACTTACCCACATGTTTGGAGACTTCAACTTTTTTTAGGACCAAGTCCCCTAGCTGGAAAGTCCTTTCCTTAACGCGTTTGTTGTATTGGCGAGCCACGGTTGCTTTGTATTTGTGGATACGTGCCTAAGCAGTATTCCTCTTCTCGTCCAGCAAATCTAACTCGAGAGCCCGATTGGCCTCGTTGGCAGCAGGCTCGAAATAGGCAACGCGTGCGGATTCTTGAGCAATTTCCGCAGGTATCATAGCCTCGGAGCCATAAACGAGGGAGTAGGGAGTTTCCCCCGTTGCCGCTCGCGGGGTAGTACGGTACGCCCACAGGGCTTCTTGAAGCTCTTCAGCCCATTCACCCTTCTTGCTTTCGAGCATCGTCTTCAGATGCTGGAGTATGGTCGTATTAGTTACCTCCGCTTGACCGTTGGCCTGAGGGTGGCCCACCGAAGTGAAACGTTGCTCAATCCCCAGTTCGTAGCACCAATCCCGCGTGTCAGCGGCGATGAATTGGGATCCATTATCTGAGATAATTACCCTCGGGATGCCGTATCTGCAAATGATGTTCTTCCAAATGAAGTCCCTCACAACCTTGAACGTTATTTTCGCGACTGCTTCAGCTTCGGCCCACTTAGTGAAGTAATCCACAGCGAGTATTACGAATTTCTTTTGTCCGACCGCCATTGGGAGGGGTCCCACAATATCAATGCCCCACTGATCAAAAGGCCACGAAACATCAATAGGAATCATTTGAGCTGCCGGCAACTGAGGGGTGTTAGAATGAAATTGGCACTTAGGGCATTTCTTGGAGTAGCTAACGGCATCCTGCAGCACCGAGGGCCAGTAGAACCCACTCTTTAAGACTTTCTTTGCCAAGATTCGACCGCCCGAGTGGTTCCCGCAACTTCCATTGTGCACATGTTCTAAAACTTCCTTGGCCTGCGAGGGTCTCAAGCATCTCAACGGTGGGCCCTGGAAGGATCTCTTGAATAATCGGCCCTCGGCGTCCAATGAGAAACGAGGGGCCTTGTTTCTGATTTTCCGAGCCTCAACTTTGTCGCTCGGGCTGGTTCCATCCTGGAGGAATCTGATAATTTCGTCGAGCCAACAAGGCTCGGAGGGGTCAATCATATTCACCTCTTTCGAAGGTTCGCCTCTACTTATCAGCGGTTCTTCTGTTCTAAGAAATTTGATGGCACGCTCACTAAAACCATCCAGGGTGGATGCGAACTTTGACAGAGCGTCGGCATGTTCGTTTTCTGCCCTCGGGATTTGCAAAAGGTGGAATTCTCTGAACTTGGCTATCACCTCCTTAGCGCTCGCCAGATACTGCACCATGGTGGCATCTCGAGCCTCATAAGAACCATCAATTTGACTCGATCAACTGCGAATCAACATATGCAGTGACCCGAGTGGCGCCATTTTGGAGTGCAATCCTGAGCCCCTGGATGAGGGCCTCATACTCAGCTTCGTTGTTGGTGACTTGGAACGCCAGCTTGATTGCATAGTCAACTTCAACTCCGAGAGGGTCCCTGAGGGTCACCCCGGCTCCTCCCTCTTGTGAGGTCGAGGAGCCATCTGTGTGCAAAAGCCATAAACCATCCTCTGCTGAGGGCACGGTATCTAAGTTGAAACGTTCCACCAATAGGTCAGCCACGACCTGAGCCTGTATCACCGTGCGAGGCTCAAAGGTGATGTCGAATTGACTAAGTTCAATTGACCATTTAATTAATCTCCCTGAGACGTCCGGCTTTGCAAGCACCTGTCTGAGGGGCTGATCTGTAAGCACTACGATGGAATGCACTTGAAAATAGGGCCTTAACCTCCGAGAGGCATTAACGAGCGCGAAAGCAAATTTCTCTATTTCCATGTATCTTTTCTCCGCTCCCTGTAGAGTCTTGCTTAAATAATACACTGGCATATGCTTACGCTCGCGAACGGCCACGAGGACAGCGCTCGTGGCCTCCAAGGAAACTGATAGATAGACAAACAAGCTCTCCCCCGGGTTAGGTTTGGTCAACAAAGGCGCGCTCGAAAGGTACTGCTTCATGTCTTGCAGGGCCTTTTCGCAGTCCTCGCTCCAGGTGAAGTTGCGAGCGTTACGCAGAATTTTAAAGAAGGGCAGATTCCGGTCCGCTGAGCGGGAGATGAACCAATTTAGTGAAATGATTTTACCTACAAGCACCTGGACCTCTCTCAGATTGCGAGGGGAGGGTATGTCCAGGATTGCTTTAATCTTCTCTGGGTTTGCCTCTATGCCCCGTTGGCTGACCATGTATCCCAAAAATTTGCCACCCCATACGCCAAATGTACTTTTGGAAGGATTCAGTTTCATACCAAAACGCCGTAGGATATTGAACGCTCGTTTGAGGTCTTCTAGATGAGAATACTGGCGTTCGCTTTTGACGATCATATCATCCACATATACTTCCATGGACTTTCCGATCTCACACTCGAACATTCTGTTGACGAGGCGTTGGTATGTCGCTCCTGCATTTTTGAGCCCAAAGGGCATAACCTTGAAGCAATAAACACCCATATGGACTACGAACGCAGTTTTGGGACGATCCTCAAGAGCCATAAATATCTGATAATATCCTTGGAAAGCGTGCATCATGCTCATAAGTTCACACCCAGCGGTCGAATCCACCAACTGATCAATTCTGGGCAATGGGTACGGATCCTTAGGACATGCCTTGTTGAGGTCGGTGAAGTCATTGCACATACGCCACTTGTTGGCGCTCTTCGGAACGAGCACCACATTGCAAAGCCATTCGGGATATAGAATCTCTTCTATGTACTGAGCGTCAAGCAGTTTATTGACTTCTTCTTCTATGACCTGCTTTCGGAACCCATGGACATCTCTCTTCATTTGCTTTATAGGTTTGAAGGTCGGATCCACGTTCAGCCGGTGGACAATAACGCTCGGATCTATGCCCGTGAGGTCGGAAGCCTTCCAAGCAAAGGCATCAATATTTTCTCGCAAGAATTCAATCATCATAATCTGAGAGGGGCCGTCGAGGCTGGAACCTATTTGCGTGGTCTTATCGGGATTCCCGGGTTCCAATTCGATGGTCAGGAAGCTCTCCGTAGGTTCCACTCGCACTTCAGGCCTCGGCTATTCGAGCGCTCTTTTCTTGCCTGTAATTCTCTCGCTGGTATCTCCCGAGGGTATATGATCCTCGTCTTCCGAGGAGGAAGCCCCAACCGCTCCGAGGGGCGAGTTCCCAGCATCTATGGGTTTGTCCGTGGCCTTCTTCTTATTCTTCTTTTTATAGAGCTTGGCCCTTTTGCGCTCGGGGCCATCTTCATCTAGTTTGGGAAAGTCAACAGATTTTTTGGTGGAACCTGCTTGCGTAGGTTGTTTGGGCTTGTGGCTACGAAGGGAAGGTATGTAGCATTCCCATGCTTCCTTAACATTGCACAGTACTTCTCCGGTACCCTCGGGGGGTGGGAAACTTGACTTTCTGATGATAGGTGGAAATTACAGCTTTGAAGTCAACGAGGGCTGGGCACCCAATGATGATGTTGTATGGTAGGTCTACTTCGACCACCACATAGAGAACATTTAAAGTCTTTCGCTGGGGGGCGCGACCGAAAGAGGTGGCCAAGCGAATTTGTCCGCGAGGGACGATCTCGGAACCCCCAAAGCCGACGAGGGCTGTTCTGAGGGGTTCAAGCGGGATGTTTGTGATGTTCATTTTCTGAAACGTGGAGTAAGGCAAGACATTCACGGAGCTTCCACTATCAATTAAGACCCTCTTTACAACGTGATTGTCAACGTCTAAGCTAACCACCATAGGGTAGTCAGAGGTTTCCCCGACCCCATGGGGCGTTACAATGTGCTCTAAGTCTTTCTCTGTGAAACCTACGCTTTCATCCTTCTCCGAGCGTGATGATTTATCAATAGAGAACACAGGCCTGGGCTGAGAAGATCTTTGGTCATAACTCCGAATGTAGCGGCGTCGGGAAGTGTTAGAGTCCCCCCCCCGAGGGTCCTCCAGCAATCATGTGAATGACCGCGAAGGGCTGGTTTTCCACGTCCGATGCTTTCCCTTTTCCACGGTCACTGGGCTCGGTGTGATGGTGACGCGGGCTCCGAGAGCGCGAACGGCTTCTCCCACGTGCA
Organism: Lantana camara; assembly: GCA_037501455.1. Lineage (NCBI taxonomy): Eukaryota > Viridiplantae > Streptophyta > Magnoliopsida > Lamiales > Verbenaceae > Lantana > Lantana camara. The sequence continues at coordinate 89,463,594 of CM074857.1, read as the reverse complement.
TGCGCTCGCTCGACGCAGTGCTCGTCGTACCTCTCCAATACCTTTACGAACTCCTTAAGATGCCCCCCAGCGATCAGCCTCTGAATCTCACTTTCTAGCTGACGACATTCACTGGTGTCATGCCCTTTTTGCTTGTGGAAAGCGCAGTACTTCCCCGAGCGCTTCTGAGCCTCCGTTTCTCTCAACTTTGGCGGCCTCTTGAACAGTTTCTTATCCGCCATGGCATATACTTCGGTTATAGGGCGGTTGAGAGGGATGCGCTCGAACTTTCGAGGGGGTGGAGAATTTCTACGAGCGGACATAGGGCTGCGGCGGCGGCCCCTGGTTGAATCTCCTCTGTCCTCGGGGGCTTTGCTGGGGCGAGGGGCGTTCGCCATTTTCTGATCCCTCGCAAGATACATATCTTCGAGGGTGAAAAACGAGTCAGCTATGTCCCTTATCTCCATCAACGAGCGGGGCTTTTTCTTGGCCACTTCTTCTACAAATTCTTTGCTGACATAATGCTTCATATTGATGGCTCCAAACAGCACGTGCCTCAAAAAGTCCATTGAGGGTTTCTCTACCAACAAGATCTCCTTGTTGAACCTTCCCATAAAAGATCGGAGGGTCTCATTCGGCCCCTGGACCAAGCTGTACAGGGCAGTTGCGGCCGGGGCCGGTGCTTTTAAGGAGTTGAAGTGGCTGACGAAGGCATCTGTCAAGTCATAATACCCCCGAATCGAGCGCAGGGGGAGTTTTTTGTACCAATCTTTAGCCATTCCAGTGAGGGAAGTGACAAACACTTTGGCCCAATAGTTGTTGGGGTGATCATATAAATGCATCAAATGTACAAAGTGATCCAGATGCTCGGCTGGATCAGTGGTTTCGTCGTACCTATTGACAGACGAGGGGATTTTGCCCTTCCCTGCGCGAGTCATCAGTACCTCCTCAATGAGGGGCCAGTCGCCGGTCATGATCCTATAATCCCGATCGTCGGGATCTTCGTAGCTGGCTTCCCTCCTGTGCCGAGAAATGGGGCTACGCGGTCGGCGAGCGTCTCTGGCCCTGGACCTCTCGCCCCCATCGCGGGGGACCTGAGACCTTGCACGAGAGAGCTGCTCCACCACATTCTGGAGCCCCTTTAGCTGATCTTGTACTGCCGCAAGCTGAGGGTCGTTGACGTCTCTGCGGTTTACCCTTCCTGTGGCCCTCGATTGGACCTCCTCGTTGTTTCCAGCCCCTTCATTCCGAGGGGCCCTTTCGTCTCCTGCGGGTGGTTGCTCTTGCTGGACCCTCGGTGGGGCCTCATTTTCTTGGATCGGTGGAGGGGGAGGTTGCTGGGCCCTCAACGCGTTTTGGGCCATCGTCAATGGGTGTGCTGGGAGTCCTCCCAGGGGTGGGGCCATTCGAGCGCCCGCGTGTGAAGAGAAATAAGCTACAGTAAAATGTTCCCAAGCGTTCTGCACGGCTTTACCCTCGCATTACGCGTACAGCGCTTGAAGTTGTTGTGTAGTGATTTGGGGCATTTCTACCCCTTGTATCTCTCTTGGCAATGACAGGGGGAGATTCAGTGCCCCCACTTGATAGGGTTGGATCATCGGCATCATCCCGGGCATCATTCCGGGTTGCATAAAAGAGTATCCCGGTGGAGGCATGGCCATGGGATACATGCTGAGTAAGGGAAGGAAGCGTTGGCGGTGTGAGCTGTTGGTGGAACAACGGAACTGGGCCCCCCTGTAACGTTCCCTCCAGGTGGGAGAGTTGCAGCCGCTGTTTCTGCATTTTCGACCTCGTTCCCCGTAGCTGGTGGGTTTATACCTCCGGCAGGGACATTGCTCTCAGCGTTCTCTTCGTTGACAGGGGGGAGAGCGCCCTTGTCCCCCACGGCTCCAGACCTTGTTGCAGTTACCATTTCCAGAGTTAAAAGGTGTTATATCTCAACTAGCTTTCAGAGGAAGAATCTGGTTGTGGTGGTGATGGATTTCCCACAGACGGCGCAAAAAATGATGGTGCTGGAAATCAGGCTTCCAAAAATGCAACAACACTTTAGTATTTGTATGAAAAGGGAAAGACCATCACAGGCGTGAGGGCCTCAGGATCTGGGTTTCCTCTTGAGCGTGGGTTCTTCCAGCTAGGATAACACCAAGAATGCAAGATGCAATAATGATGCGACTGTGATGAGAATAATATGAAGCTTGGGAAGATGCAGAAGAATGCCGGAATGGACCCAGAACAATGAGTGCAGTATGTATCTTGAAGATGACTTGGGGGAGAAAGCATGTGTTCTCCCCTATTTATATGTTAGGGGTGAGGGTAAATGGGTAAATTGACCGTGTGGTCCCAAACCTGTGTTGCCCTAACACGTGGCAGCCCTTAAGGGCGTGAGAATGACGTTTCTGAAAAGGAGGCGGCGTGTCAGGTACAAGGTGCGCACTACCTTTGTGTCAGAGGTTGTTGATGAGGGTCGCGAGGGTGGAAGGTCCCGGATCCGTTTTATGAGGGTTCAGATCTACCACGGCGGTGGGGGATCACCCGTGAGCGCATAGGTGACGCTCGAAGAGTGGTCGGACGGGTTCCTCACGACTTATGATCTTTGAGCGCCGAAAACCCGAGCGACATCAATTAACCTCAATTAATTGATCCTTAAGACTTGAGGTTCCTTGTCACTTTATGAGTTAACTCTGTAGTCTTAGTTATAAGCTTTAAAAGGTGTCGCCTTAGACAACTGATTCAAGGCTTATGTTGGGGCTGCACAAGTGATTCATGAAAGTGAATGAGAATCAAGAAAGGACCTACACTTGCATTTGCAAGGTGATCTCTTATTGTGTAAGTCATTCATATGCCATATGGAGTCCTTGGCCAAGGCAGTACATCAAGACATCAAGAAAAGGGTTTCTTGGATTGAGATCAAATGGATATGAAATGCACTTAGCTTTAAGACCGGATTATTAGGGTTCTGATTATTCCCTTGCCCTAGATCTTGGTTGAGAGATAGTAAGTAGGAGGATTGTATCTCACATGAATCAATGACTTAAAGGTTCTGTCGAATCCGAACATTCCAATTCAGCTAGGGGTTAAACACCTGTTGCTAGACTATGGTCGTTTAATCTGTGGACTGATTAATTAATTAGGGTCACTGCTAATTGAATTGAGGACCTAGAGGGTCACACACAACAACTTGGTTACATGAGTTGAGGCTTGAAAATGATTAAACAAGGTAATCGGGCCAAGAGGGTTCCACACGTGTGGCTCACGTGAGTGACACGTGTCCCACACGTGTGAATATATATATTGTGTATATATATATATTAAATAATTAAATGTGTTAATTATTTAATAGACTTTAGTTTAATTTTTGAATTAAAAAGAAAGTCTTATTTTGGAGAAAAATAATCTAGTTAATTAATTAGATAAAATAAGTTCTTTATTTTAAATAAATAAAGTATAAAATTATCCAAAAATAGTTTGGATATTTTTAGCTCTCTTGAAAGTTGATTTGAATTTGAATTCAAAGTCAAAGTCAAAATTACTTGATGATCAAGTAATAAGAGAGAGAGAGAGACCAAAACCCTAGCCCATAAGGACTAGGATTTTCGGTCCTCCCTTTAATATAAATAGGGGAGCTCGAGCTCCCCTTAAAGCTAATTGGCAATTCTTTTGGTTCATGTGTTGAACACCATCCTTTCTCCAAGATAAACGAAACCCTAGGTTAAGCCTAAACACTAACTAGAGAACTAGCATCCTTACTAGTTAGATTGTAGTCAAGTTGGCAGACTATCTCTAGAGAGCTTCAAGTTAGAAGTTTGAAGATTCGAGCTTTACCAAGGAAAGGGGATCAAGCCGCGAGAAGAGCGTTCTTGGGTGGCTTGAAACGCTTCAAGAAAGAATAAAAGAAAAGTAAGTTTGTTATCTCTACGAATTTGGATACACGATTGCGAGTCCAAGGTCCTTTTGTTGGGATTTTTTTTTAAAATTCCGCTGCTTTCTGATTCGTATTTTCCAACAAGTTCGTATTTTCTTCTAATTTCCAATCTTGAATTGAATGTAATTATTTGTCTATTTTCTAATTGTAAACGTGTTATAGTACATGATATGACCGTTATTTGAACTATTGGATTAAATTGTTATGAAATGTGTAAAGATTGGACATGAATGAATATGAACGTTTATAATATCAAATGAATGGCTTGTTTATATGATTTAAGTGCATTAATCGTACACATGAACGTGTTCATTACATAATATTATCTCTTATGCATTCATATCATGTTCATCGCATGCCGTGCGTCATATATGGTTCATTTGGGGTCTTGAGTCTCACGAACACGTTATATTGTCCTTTGTACAGTTTTCTCCAGGGCGGAGATGCCGGGTTCATAGGACACTTTCGAGTCTCCTTTTCTTCTTGGTATTGTTGGTAAGAGGTGTTTAGGTAGGTTTCTCTACTATCTAGTTAAACAACCCTATATACTTCCAATGTGTAAAGTTTTCGGCCAAAATTTAGTATATTTATATAGAGTCGTTTTAAGAGTAAATGTTTACAACATAAAGCCTTTATTTTTATGATCCCTACCAAATGTTTTGGCGAGAATGAATGAAAGAATGCACAGAATGGGGCCCAGGGACTTGATGTGAGTGGCTATCCGGAGAGGCATGGACCGACAGTGATCCCTCACACTAGTTCCAACCAATGAACGGCGTAACCGGACCTCGTTAGGAGTTAGCGAGGAATGGACGCTGAGTGCCATCTGGGGAGTCATGTTCCCCTTTTGGTCAATGAATGGATGGTTCAGGCCGATCACCCGACCATCACCCGGAGGGAGAAGGTGTAAATATTCATGACTGTGCGTAAAAGAATGTAATGCATGAAAGAAAGAATGAATGAATGAATGTTTAATGAACTACACGAGGTGTTGGTTGGAGATAATGCACGCCCACTCGCCGGGCCACAAACGACCTAATGAAAAATGAACGTTATAATCCCTTTTGATGACTTCTTCCTTTTACCCACTTAGGAAATGCTCTAAAAATCTCATTTGGGATTATAACTTGCATGTGAATGTTAAATATTGTTATATATGCTATTTATGCCTCATTTTATACCCACCAGTCTCGTATAGACTGAACCCGGATTGTTTTCAGTGTTCTTGCAGGTTTGGAGTGCTAGGCGGGAAGTCAAGTCTATTAAGTCTTTCGGTTAAGTCAGAGTCGGTCCATGTGCATATTCAATCATGATTTGTTTAAGTTCAGAGAATGTATGAGTGTATTAATTATTAATATTATCATGAATTCAGGATAAGCTTACAGGAATAGAGAGAATCTGGAATTGATGTTTCATGATTTTGTTAACTTTCGGGATTAGGTATCTATGCTAGTTGAACCCGTTGCTCTTTGCTTATCTTGTTAGTTATGTATGTACTCTGCTTCCGCATTGGTAATATTTCAGTTTTATTGTCTCTTTGGTTGCGAAAGTTAGCTCCCGCCTAGCCTAGCGAGTGTGTATGTCCTCGTTCGCCGTGATTTAGCTCGGGTATGGATTGTCCATTTCATATTCGGGTCGGGTCTTGGTGCGGGGGATGTGGTACCTTGCGCTCGGGTGCTACAGCATTAAATCCGGATGGGACTTCATTTATGGCTGTGACAGGGGATGTCCGTTACAAAAGACGAACAGTCACATCCCTCCAAAAGGTTGACCCTCGAAAATTCAAAGTCAGGGCTTAGAGATCAAAATTCTACAGTACGCTCAAGCGCAACTACAGAATTTGGGGGGCAAAATGATGAGACCCAAAATCACACTCAGATCAACGTCGTCCACGTGTCATCATCTACAGACCTAGAGCTTGGACGCTCGGATTACCGGGCTCACGGAACAACCCAGCCCATTCACTTGTTGACTAATCCAGGCCCATGCGCCTCGGCCCACTATTCGAGCGGGAGGTTCAGGCTGTCAAACCCGACGCTCGTACTACGGTCCCTCAAATCCACCCTTCCTAAGGAAACATTCCACGAGGGCTCCTCCCTCTCTTACGCTCGAGTATTTGACGCTCGTGGGTCATCCGCCAGAGAAAATCCTCTCGTGCACCCCTTCGAGCGCTACCCTGAGTCGTGTAAGATCTGTCCCAAGAGAGGTATCCGTACGCCTGTGTGATAGATCTTAAGCTTCCCAGCACACGACTCTCGCCAACAACCTCTGACACAGTGGTAGTGCGCACCTCGTACCTGACACGCCGCCCACTTTCAGAGCCATCACTTTCACACCGTTACAGATTGCCACGTGTTAGGGCAACACAGGTTTGGGACCACTTGGTCAAAATACCCAAGGCACCCTCACCCCTAACATATAAATAGGGAGAAACCCATGCTTTTTTCTATTTTCTCCATCTTCCCAAGCTCTACGTTACACTCACCTCAGTTGCACCCTTATTGAACTTGCACTCTTGGTGTTATCCTAGCTGGAAGAACCCACGCTCAAAAGGAAACCCAGTTCCTGAGGCTCAAACGCCTGTGATGGTCTTCCCTCTCCTAAACAAATCTTAAAGTGTTTGGTGTTCAAGCAACCTAAGTTTCTGCACCATTATGAATAATAAATTTTCCATGCATGAATTTCTTTTAAAGTTATACATATTTTTATTAATATAAATAAATGTTCGCAACTGGATTAATACGGATAAGTTTATTTACACCCTTAATCAATGACATTTAAGTTAAGAAAGATTGAATTGATAACTTTTATATATCACTGCATCCACCATAATTATGGGTAATGTTTAATATTATTATTAATCAGGGTTAAAGAGATTAATGATAAAGAAAAAAAAAATAAAACTTTTAGAGTATTAAATTGTAATCCGATTTTTTGATGAGGCTATTAATGTGACACCCCGTCTTCTCGACAATCTAGGTATGGCGTAACGAGAAAGTTTAACTTAGTATTTTTGTGATTTATGTGAATTCGCATGCCTTACGTGTCAATTTGTATTTTATTTATTTATGTGCGCTAAAATTTGATTAATATACTTAGACTCAATCATCCAATAATTTCAAATTAGGGACCTAATTGTGATTAGGATATTTTTAGCCTTTGTGGCTGATGGGGTCAAAATACAATCGTCCCACGTAAGACACGTGGCATCGCCGAGATGATGACATCTGTCTCCCCAAGGCTTCACCATCAATACACGAGCGCTAAACCCAACGAGCGCCCTCCTTCTTCAGGAGTTAAGCCCAACGAGCGCTGTCACTCCCACGAGCGTCCTACAAACTAAACGATTGGTACGCCCACGTGCCAAGGGAGCCCTCTTCGAGCGTCACACTCCCTCAGAGTGGCCTCCCCTTTGGCTCGTCACTTGAACTGGAGCCTTCATCCCCCTCAGCGGATATCTTGGCCTCCAATACTCCAGGTTGTCACGAGCGCGCTCTTAAGCCCTCGTCACCAACCACCCAAATGGCTCTCTGACACAACGTACATGCCCGCGCACCTGCCACTGTTGCCAGCACTAACTTTTGGCCGCTTTTGCAGAAGATTCCTCCTAGGTTTCTCTCTCACAGCGCCACGTGTTAGGGCAACATTCGGCCAGGACCACTTGAGGCAAATGACCAAAGGGCCCTTGACCCTCAACTATAAATAGCCAAAGTCATCTTCTACACTGGTAAGCATTCTTCATCACTGCAACTGTGACTGAACTCATCTTTCCTCATACCTTGAACTGACTTGAGCGTCGGAGAGCCAAACTGGGTATCACCCCCAGTTCCCCCAGCTTGGCCTTCTGACTTTTCTTGTGCTTGTCCCAACAGGTAGAACCCCTTTCTCATTTCCGGCGAAGCTCCGGTGGTTTCCTCCACAAATACAAATCGTAAAGTGATCGGATTCGGATCAACCCATTTCTGAACCCATCATTTTTTAGCGCCGTCTGTGGGAAACCAGTCCTCTATCTTCTTCCTTTCTTTTTGTTGGTAGAAAAGCAAGCACACCCTTACCTTCAACAGTCATGGTTGCTACGAGATCTGGAGCTGTGGGAGGAGGAGATAACGCCTCCCAGGATGCAAATATCATTATTCCCTCCACTGCTACTGGTGGAGCCCCGCCTCCATCCGCCGCCGCTGGTGGAGCACCTCCCGCAGCAGGAGTGACTCCGCAAGCAGAGTCTTCCGTACCTCCACCTGCACCGCCGGCACTGCCGACTCCTGCTGCCGCCGGAGGAGTCTCTCTCTCTGCTCCTCCGCAACATGCTCAGAACCCCTGGGTCCATCCCCAGGTGATTCCCGGAATACAGGGCTACATGATGCCCCCACCTGGATACACCCTCACTCCGTCTGTTATGATGCCGCCGGTCCAACCGTATCATGCAGGCCAGATCCAGCTCCCGGTGGTGGTCCCCAGGGAGATCGAAGGAGTGGAGTTACCTCCACTGACCACCCAACAGTTGAGGGCTCTCTATGCCCAGTGTGAGGTTCAGGCGGCTCAGGGGGCATGGGAAAGGTTCCATTCCATGTACTTTCCCTCTGGGCAGGCCACTCAAATCGCAGCCCCTTTGGGCGGACAACAAAACTTTCCCCTCAGAGAAGCCCAGGCTGTCCTGAGGGCACAACCACCACCACCACCAGCCAGAGAAGTGCCCCGACAGGAGGGCAACGAGCGTCCCTCCGTAGGCAGGAACAAAGAGCCCACAGAACGGGTAAATGATAATGAAGGGGACTCTCATGTCTCCAGGAGGGGCTCACGAGCCCACAGGCACGGAGACAAACAAGGGGACGTAAATCCTGACATCCTCGCGGCTGTGCAAGACCAGCTGCAGGGTCTCAAGGATATTGTGGGACAGCTCTCACGAGGGCGTTCAACTCAGATCTCCCCTAGTCGGGATGAACGGGTTGACGCCAGAAGCGCCCGCACCAAGGACCCACTACCAAAGGTCCCCCGCCGCAAGGAGCCGGAGGAAAACTTCGGCACGTATGAATACCACCCATTGGCGAGGGGTTCACCCCTCGTAGAAGAAGTTCTGATGGCCCAAGCAGGCATGGCCAAAGTCCCCACTTCCATCAACCGTTACGACGGGACAACTGATCCAGCTGAACACTTGGATCACTTTGTGCATCTTATGCACCTCTACGAGCATTCCAGCAATTACTGGGCAAAAGTGTTTGTCACTTCCTTGGTAGGAATGGCTCAAGAGTGGTACAAGCGACTGCCGCCGCGCTCGATCCACTCATATGAAGAACTGGCTAATGCTTTCCTCAACCACTTCAATTCTTTGAAAGCGCCAGTCACCGCACCCACTGCCCTGTACAACGTGGTGCAAGGCAAGAGCGAATCTCTGCGCTCGTTCTTCGCCCGCTTCAACAAGGAGATCCTACAGGTGGAAAGGCCTTCAATGGATTTCTTGATCCCAGTGCTTTTTCAGGCTGTGGATCACAAGCAATATGTGAGCAAAAAATTCACTGATGCCATTGTGGAAAGGAGGCCTGGGACCCTCATGGCCTTAAGAGAAATAGCCGAGCCGTTCTTCGCGCTCGAAGACATGTATGGGACGAATGGTCCCCGGCATCACAGCCCGGCCAGGAACGAGCGACCTCATCACGAGCGGGGACGGGACGTGGCCATCAAGAAGGAGCGCCCTCAAGAGCGCAGGAGGTCGCCACCACCCCCTAGTCGATTTGAGCGAATTCCGCTTACCAGGCCAAATTCAGAAGTCTACAACCTCTCAGATAAAAAGCTCTTTAAGAGACCCATCAAAATGAGAGAAACAGACTCGCTCAGGCGCTCGAACAAATACTACGCATTCCACAAGCAGAGGGGGCACGACACAGATGAGTGCCGACAGTTGGAAGCTGAAATTCAGAGGCTCGTCGCAGGGGGCCACCTGAAGGAGTTTGTCCGGGTGCTTGAGCGTTACGATGAGCGCTGCAACGAGCGTACTGGGGGAAGAAGGAGAAGTCCGTCCCGTTCAAAGAGTCCAAGGGGTAGGGGACCCCCTGAAAGCAGCAGCCGCCGAGGCAATAAAGGAAAAGCCCCTGAGCAAGAAAACGAGCCCTTCGCAGTCATAAATATGATTGCAGGAGGCTCATCAGGGGGGGATTCAAACGCCTCCCGACGGAGGTTCGTCCGGAGCTACAACCAACGCCCAGCAGTGCCCAAACCTATCTATGCCATCCAGAGATCAAGCGCTCAAAGGTCACGAGAAAATAATGTAATAGGCTTTGATGATAGGGATTTAGAACATATTATAACGCCCCATGGGGAGGGTATAACCTCAGATTGCCCCATGGTGGTTAATTTAGATGTTCATAATCATGTTGTAAAAAGGGTATTGGTGGATAGTGGAAGCTCCGTTAATGTTTTGCCTTATTCTACATTCTTAAAGATGAAGGTTGATCTTCCGCTCGAGCCTCTCAAAACGGCCCTTATTGGCTTTGGAGGCTCGGAAGTTGTCCCACGAGGGTAAATACGCCTAGCTACTTCGTTCGGCCGAGCCCCTCAACGCAAAACACTCTTGGTAACGTACGCGGTGGTGGAGATTGACATTCCATATAACATCATAGTTGGGCGCCCTGCCCTCGTGGATTTCAAAGCCATCATCTCCACCTACCACCAGAAGATTAAATTCCCTACTTCCGAGGGCGTGGGAGAAGTACTGTGCAATGTGCGAGAGGCTTGGGAATGTTACATGCTGTCCCTCAGAAAGCCAAAAGCGGAGAAAACCTTCCAAACTGGTTCCACCAAGAAATCGGTGGATTTCCCCAATCTAGATGAGGACAGCCCAGCACGGAAAAGGGCGAAATTGAACAAGAAGAAGAACAAAAAGAAGAGGGGAGACAACGGGGAGAATCCCCTCGAGAATGTTCCCCCAGGGACCGTTGGTGGATCGTCCTCAGAAGGAGACGAGCCGGGAGAGAGTGAACCAGCACCTGGTGACCGTTTGATAGGAAAGAAGAGGGCGCTCGAACTTCCTCGCCCTGAGGTAAGGATCGAACCCTCAGAAAAGTTCCTTACCATTGAGCTGGAACCCGGAAACAAGGATAAGACTACACAGATAGGTTCAAACCTCTCAGGGCCTTCTCAGATCATGATGATTGATTTTCTAAGGGAAAACAAGGATGTATTTGCGTGGAAAGCCTCTGACCTCACAGGGATTGACCCGAGCGTCATTGTCCATAGGCTTAATGTGGATCCCTCTTTCAAACCCATCAAGCAGAAAAAGCGGGATGTACATGGCTTTCGGAAAAAGGTCATTGAAGAGGAAGTTAATAAACTCCTGGAGGCTCAATATATCGAGCCCATCTTGTATCCGGAGTGGCTGTGCAACGTCGTCCTGGTGCCCAAGAGCGCGAATAAGTGGCGCATGTGCAACGATTTCACCGATCTCAACAAAGCCTGCCCTAAAGATCCTTACCCGCTGCCCCGGATTGATCAATTGGTGGATTCGACCGCCGACTGCGAGCTCATGAGCATGATGGACGCTTTCCAGGGATACTATCAGATCTTTATGGCCCCGGAAGATCGCCCCAAAACCTCGTTCGTTGTCCATCTGGGGGTATATTGCTTCTTAGTCATGCCTTTCGGACTGAAGAACGCCGGAGCTACGTATCAGCGGCTCGTTAACAAGATGTTTGAAAAGGAAATTGGTAAGTCCATGGAGGTTTACGTGGATGATATGATTGTCAAAAGTGAGCGCCAGGATTCCCACTTGGAAGATCTCAAGCGCACTTTTTCAATCTTGCGTCAGTATGGGATGAAGTTGAACCCTTCAAAGTGCACCTTTGGAGTACAAGGGGGAAAGTTCCTAGGGTACATGGTCAGTCAGAGGGGAATTGAGGCCAATCCGGAGAAGATCAAGGCTATTTTGGAGATCCCTTCCCCTCGAAATCTGCGGGAAGTGCAAGTCCTAGTAGGCAAAATCATTTCGTTGAACAGGTTTATCTCGCGCTCGGCGGACAGGAACCTTCTCTTCTTCAAAATTTTGAGGAACGCTCGTAACTTTGCTTGGACAGAAGAATGCGAAAGGGCATTGCAGGACATGAAGGCTTACTTATCGAGCGCACCACTGCTGACTAAGCCTGTCGAAGGCGAGAGGTTATTTATGTATCTTTCCGTTTCTTCCGAAGCCACAAGCGCTGTTCTGGTCGCTGTACGGGAGCGGAAACATTTGCCTGTCTATTATCTGAGCAAAACGTTGCAAGGAGCCGAAAAGAAGTACTTGGAAATTAAGAAATTCGCGTTCGCTCTTATTAACGCCTCAAGAAGGCTAAGGCCTTACTTTCAAGCGCACTCTATAACGGTTCTCACCGACCAACCCTTGAAGCAAGTGTTGTCCAAGCCGGACGTATCTGGTAGATTAATCAAGTGGGCCATCGAATTGAGCCAGTTTGACCTATGCTTCGATCCCAGGACCGCGATACAGGCTCAGGTTGTGGCGGATTTGTTGGTTGAACGCTTTGGTTTCGAGCCCGCCGTTGCGGAGAATGAGGGGTTATGGGTACTGCACACAGATGGTTCCTCAACCTCTCGAGGGGGAGGAGTAGGAGTGGCCCTCAGAAACCCCGATGGGATTGAGCTGGACTTTGGTATCAAGCTGGATTTCCAAGTCACTAATAAAGAAGCAGAATATGAAGCCCTCGTGCAAGGATTGAATATTGCTTTTCAGAATGGAGCTTCCAGAATCACCGCTTATGTGGATTCACAGTTAATAGCGAGCCAGATTGAAGGAACTTATGAGGCTCGAGAAACCACCATGGTACAGTACCTATGTAAAGCCAGAGAAATCATTGGGAAGTTCAAGGAATTTCACCTACTTCAAGTGCCGCGAGGAGAAAACGAGCGTGCGGACGCTCTGTCAAGGTTTGCATCAGCTTTAGAGGGCACTTCCGAACGTTCTGTTACGTTCCTTAGAACTGAGGAACCTTTGATCAAGGAGAAGGTCGCCAACCGGATAATCGCCATGATTGATCCTAACGAGCCCTGTTGGCTTGACGACGTCGTCATTTTCCTTAGGGATGGAATCACTCCCACTGACAAGGTGGAAGCTAGGAAAGTCCGAAGTAAGGCCCCTCGTTTCGCTTTGGATCCCGAGGGGAGGTTATTCAAGAAATCATTTCAAGGACCCCCAATGAGATGCCTAAGGCCCTCACAAGCGAAGGAGACGCTCGAACTCATCCACAATGGAAGCTGTGGGAATCATTCCGGAGGGCGTATCCTGGCAAAGAAGGTTCTGAGAAGTGGGTTTTATTGGCCTACAGTTCTCCAAGATGCCATTGAATTTTCGAGGAAGTGCCCCAAATGCCAATTTCATTCAAATCTCCCCCAATTGCCAGCCGCACAGATGATCCCAATAGACGTCTCTTGGCCTTTTGACCAGTGGGGATTAGACATCGTGGGCCCCTTGCCCATGGCTGCGGGACAAAAGAAGTTTGTCATTTTAGCCGTCGACTACTTCACCAAGTGGGCCGAGGCCGAGGCCGTTGCAAAAATCACCTTCAAGGTTGTGAGGGACTTCATTTGGAAGAACATCATTTGCAGGTACGGCATACCGAGGGTGCTCATTTCTGACAACGGGTCCCAGTTCATAGCGGCTGACACACGAGAATGGTGTTCTGAGTTTGGAATAGAACAGCGGTTTACCTCTGTAGGACATCCACAATCCAATGGGCAAGCGGAAGTTACCAATAGAATCATCTTGCAGCATCTAAAAACCATGCTTGAGAGCAAGAAAAGTGAATGGGCTGAAGAGCTACAAGGAGCGCTTTGGGCTTATCGCACCACCCCACGAGCGGCCACTGGAGAAACTCCTTACTTGCTCTTTTATGGATCAGAAGCAATGATACCAGCGGAGATAGTAAATGAATCCGCTCGTGTAGGCTATTTCGAGCCTCAGCTCAACGATGGAAACAGGAGCTTGGAGTTGGATTTGCTGGATGAAAGGAGAGACAAGGCCTGATCTAAGATTCACCATTATAAAGCCTCTGTGGCTCAACAGTACAACAAGCGTGTGAGGGAAAGAACTTTCCAGTTGGGAGACTTGGTTTTGAAGAAAGTGGAAGTATCCAAGCACGTGGGCAAATTGGACCCCAATTGGGAAGGCCCATTCAAAGTCGTACAACTCACAGCTAACAACACTTACACCCTGGAGACACTTCAAGGTGAGCGCTTGCCTCGCCCTTGGAACGCATGTAACCTCCGGCGGTTTTATGTTTAAAAGCTCTTTGCAAACCCTGATGTAACAACCCTCTTTGACGGGTTCTATGTACTTCCAATCACAAGTAAGTGGAAACATAATCTTTTTAATTTCTTTAATATTCCTGTTTCTTTGGTTGCTTGAATGAATAAGTCCCACGTCCCTCGTCTTTGCGAGCGTGGTTGGCAACTCATTCCATTATGTATGCTGCTATCTCGTATGGGTTACGCTTGCCAGCACTCTACTCCGGATGGGGGGACGCCCTCATAAGGATAGACTGGTTACGCTCACAACCAATTAGGCAAGTTGGAAGAAGATTATGAAGAAAATCCTAGTAGGCCTTGGCTGTTTCTTAAAACGCCTTGCGCTCGAAAACGGGACCTCCTACAAGAGCGAATCCTAGTAGGCCTTGGTTGTTTCTTAAAACGCCTTGCGCTCGAAAACGGGATCTCCTACAGAGAAAGTCCTAGTAGGCCTTGGCCGTTTCTTAAAACGCCTTGCGCTCGAAAACGGGATCTCCTACAGAGAAAGTCCTAGTAGGCCTTGGCCGTTTCTTAAAACGCCTTGCGCTCGAAAATGGGATTTCCTGCAGAGCCAGAAATACGACAAGAGCCAGAGCGCTCGAACGATGGCTTCAGAATCAAGAAGGAATATCACAAGTCTTGAACTAGGGCCACCACTCAGTAAGACCCTCGCACACACTCAAGACTTAGCAAAATCCCCCAAGGGCGGAAGGAATGTCACAAGTCTTGAACGAGGGCCATCCCACAGTAAGACCCTCGCACACACTCAAGACTTAGCCAAATTTACAAAGGCAGAAATTTATACAAGTCTTGAGTGGGGGGGCAATCTCACAATAAGACCCCCACGACCGCTCAAGACTTAGACAAATTTTCAAGAGCAAAAACAAAATTTATACAAGTCTTGAGTGGGGGGCAATCTCACAATAAGACCCTCACGATCGCTCAAGACTTAGACAAATTTTCATTGCATCGCAGAAATAAAACATTCACGGAGTATGCTACACAGTCGTATTATATGATTCATAAATGAACAGAAGAACAAAGTCATGAAATGGAATATGTATTCATTGCAACTGGAAATATTACAAGGAAAGGGGCTCAAAGGCCCATGAACATTGTTTCAAAAGAAGAAAAAAGGCAGAAAAGCAGGAAAATACAGGAAAAAGCTATAAAGGAAGAATCTTAGGCGGCTGGAGCGATATCCTCATCAACGATCACCAAGATGTTTTGGGCCACGGGGCCATGAACTGGGCCCTCAGGCTCTTGCGGATGGGCTTGCGGATCGTTGGGCTCATTGGCACCTGGAGCAGGGGCGTTGGCACCTTCATCAACTGGGATCAGGGCATCTTCCGCGACGGGCGCTTGTAGCTCATCTTCGGGATCGTCATTTTGGGCAGTTTGAGCCGCATCCCCTCCCCGATGAGCGTCCGTGTACTCATCTTGGATCAGCTTGACCAAGAAGTCGTACTCCAGTTCAGCGATGGCGTCCGCGGGATCGTTGGGATCCTCATCCACTTCTTCACAGCGCTCGTTGAACATGAGCCCCGTGCCTTCAGCTCCCTTCATTGCTGGGTCAGTCAGCCCCTTATGGATGCCCTGATCAACCGCTAAGTTGAAGGCGTTTTGGGCCTCATCCAAGCAGTGTAACGAGGCTGCGAAATTGAAGGCTTTGGAGTGGCAGAATTTGATAAGCGCCTCCTTATTCGCACGCTCTAGGCTTCGAGGCCACTCGTTGACGGCGTCATTGAATTTCCGCTTGGCCTCCAAAGCCCTCGCCTTCCAGCTTTCCCTCTCCGCCTCTGCCTTCTGGCACCGCTCGTTAGCCTGGGCCAGCTGGTTGCCCAAACCAATTCGAGCGCCGTCCACCGCCACAAAATCCTCCTTCAGCTTTCCCAGCTCCTCCTCAGTTTTGTTGTACAAATCCTTGAGGGATTCATACTTGGCAATTTCAGCGTCTAGCTCTGATTGGATCTGAGTTGGGTCATTCGAGCGGGCCATCTTCTTGTATTTGGCCTTGCGCTCGGCGTAAGTGGAGGCTCGCATTTGCACATTCCGGAGCCGGGGAAGAACTTGCTGCACAAGTGGGAGGAAAAGGAAGTGTTAGCCAAAAAAAAAAAAAAAAAAAATGGTAATTTACAGAAATAAGTAAAGAAAGCAGGGAGTGAAGGCTTACAGAGATCAGTGCGTGGGCCGCATCAAGGGTCACTTTCTCCACAGACTCGCTGTAGAGATGCCGGTGGTCTGCCGAGAATTGAGCTTTGTTGAACAGATTCTCGGTGATAGCCTGAGCGACCGCGCCAGGCCTCAGCAAAACCGGCCCCCCGTCGGTGGCGCCTGTAAAGTCTCTGTCCCCTCGACGGGGGAACTCCCATATGTGCTCCTCCTCTGAAGAGGAAGTTTCCCCCTCGCCCCTGGGGCCCTCAACTACTTGCTTCCCTTTGCCCTTGATTGCCACTGAATCGGGCATCCTCTTCCTTTTATGGGAAGGCCTACTTGCGCTCGGGGAAACCTCAGTTATCGCCAGGGTGGTTTCTGGCCTCGTTTGTTCTGCAGGAGTGGGGGGTTGAACATCTCCCGCTCTCTCTGACTGCCCCCTGGTCTCTCTCGGGACCAACCTACGCTCCCCTCGGCCACGAGGGGGCTGGACCTCAGGATTGGCGCTCGAACTGGCGCCACTACGAGTGTCCCCTCGATTGTTACGGTTACGAGGGCGCTGTTGCTCACGCTGTTGGTCCCCCTGTGGGGCTTGGTTCCTGTTGGCGTGGGCAAAACGAGCTGCTTGTCTAATTCCTCCAGCCATTTCTAGTATAGCAACTCCTGCAAGAATGAAAATTTCGAGAGTTAGAAATCCTCAAACCATCTACTCAGATTGCAAGTTACAAGTACAGAGAAGCGGTTAGTATTCATTCCTATCTAAAGTTAGTGCCCTAAGAATCTAACCATCTCTCTCTATGTCACGAGCCGGAGGGTTGTCAAGGTAATAAGGGTCGTTGGAAAGACCACACAAGAACATGAGTTCCGCATCGTCTATCCATTCTTTCGCTTGTATGAGGTGGCCCTCGTCCCTCAGGGTTGCTGCCAGGCTCTTGGCCCAATCTTTAGGGAGTGCGGGTTGCAGCCGGCTCTTTGCAAACGAGCCCCATTGTGTGGGCACCCCAAAGCCCTATTCTGTGGGAGCCTTGACGAAGATGAACTTCTCCTTCCAATCAGGGCCATAAGTGCTCGAGGGCGAGTTGATCAGCTTCATATGCGCCTTCGCCTGGACATAATAAAAACCGGCCTCGGGGGATGAGCGGGATGAACTGACCACTTGAAAAAGGGCGTTGAAGTTCCGTAAAAAGGGCTCGTAACCCATGCTTCTCATCAAAATCACAAAACATGTCAGCAAAGCCAAACCGTTGGGCACGATTTGTGATGGACAAAGTCCCAGATCATTCAACAAATGAGCCAACGAGATTGAGATGGGGAATCTCAAGCCCCCTGAGCTCACTGAGGCCACGTACACTGCCATCTCCCCAGAAGGCGGATTATTGGCACGCTCGTGGTTTTCCGGAATTCTCCACGTATACCGCTCGTCCCAGTAAATGGGTGCCATCATCGTTTTCACATCTCCCACGGTGACTGTGTTGGGAGTCTCATCAGGCGTGCGCTCGGTAGCCTGGTAGCCTGACCCTTCACCCTCGTTATGTCCTTTGGATTTTTGGGATTTCTTGCCTTTTCCCTTATCACGGGCTCTTCCTGAAGGCCCGGTTATGGCCTCAGCCACTGGAAGCGGGTTCGCAACGGCCACAGTCACGGTATGGCGGTGGGGATGTGTGGCGCTCTGAGTTATGGGGAGAGTGACCCCTTGCCTCTCTGCCTCCATCACCAGATCCATCTCCTCAAAGAGAGGATCCATTCCGCCTGGATTCCTATCCTCCATGGCCATCACTGCCGCCCCCAAATCCTCATCTCTAGGGGAATCGGGAGAAGAAGAACTATCAGTGGCCATTTCGTTAATTTCACGGGCAAATTCCTCAACTTGTTGGTCGGCCATGGCAGAAACTGGGATTTGGAGTTTTCTTGGAAAAAGATTAGGGTTTCCTCAAGGAGAAAAATCTAAGGGGTTATGAAATCCTAAAGTCTGAATCTAAAGTTAGCAACGTTAGAAAATCACGCTGGAAGTTTACCTCGAGAGTTTTCTGGGAAAGATTGGGAGAAAGGTTGAAGATGATGCTCTAAGAACTGGAGTGCGAGAGAATTCTTTTTGCAAAGGATGCTTGAAAGTTCTGAATGCGTAAAGAGTATGGAGATTTCAGAATCCCGTATTTATAGGGATGGGAGTTGGTACCCTTTTCGGCAATGAATTCAAAATGGTAATCATTTCCCGCCTAGGAAACCGCCCACTTTATGGAACCGTCACATGCTTCCCCATGCTCACGCGCCCCACGCGCACCCGCATTTAATGCTCTGACGTCTCGAGTGCTTCAGAATAGTACAACATTTAATGCGGAAGTGCTACGAGCGGTCAGTTGAAAAGACCGCATTTATAGCGCAATCGGAAGAAAAATTGCTCAACACGCCAAGCCTTATACGAGCGCTATGTGCAAGAGACTGAACGTGGCAAAATTCTACAGTCCTTATCACTAAGGACTACAGAATTGGGGGGCAAAATGATGGGGTCAAAATACGATCGTCCCACGTAAGACACGTGGCATCGCCGAGATGATGACATTTGTCTCCCCAAGGCTTCACCATCAATACACGAGCGCTAAACCCAACGAGCGCCCTCCTTCTTCAGGAGTTAAGCCCAACGAGCGCTGTCACTCCCACGAGCGTCCTACAAACTAAACGATTGGTACGCCCACGTGCCAAGGGAGCCCTCTTCGAGCGTCACACTCCCTCAGAGTGGCCTCCCCTTTGGCTCGTCACTTGAACTGGAGCCTTCATCCCCCTCAGCGGATATCTTGGCCTCCAATACTCCAGGTTGTCACGAGCGCGCTCTTAAGCCCTCGTCACCAACCACCCAAATGGCTCTCTGACACAACGTACATGCCCGCGCACCTGCCACTGTTGCCAGCACTAACTTTTGGCCGCTTTTGCAGAAGATTCCTCCTAGGTTTCTCTCTCACAGCGCCACGTGTTAGGGCAACATTCGGCCAGGACCACTTGAGGCAAATGACCAAAGGGCCCTTGACCCTCAACTATAAATAGCCAAAGTCATCTTCTACACTGGTAAGCATTCTTCATCACTGCAACTGTGACTGAACTCATCTTTCCTCATACCTTGAACTGACTTGAGCGTCGGAGAGCCAAACTGGGTATCACCCCCAGTTCCCCCAGCTTGGCCTTCTGACTTTTCTTGTGCTTGTCCCAACAGGTAGAACCCCTTTCTCATTTCCGGCGAACCTCCGGTGGTTTCCTCCACAAATACAAATCGTAAAGTGATCGGATTCGGATCAACCCATTTCTGAACCCATCAGTGGCTACCTTGAGCTCGTGAATTCGAATTTGAATTTCAACCTTATCATTGAGTTTCGTTTTGACGATTCGGATTCAATGAATTAACCATTTATTTTCTAAAGCCGTTTGATCGCTCTACCGTTTTAAAATCCGATCCAAACGGACTAGATCCTTTTTGTTCCGACCCGTTTGACCGACTCATTTCAGCACCTTTTTGAGCTGAACATAACCCATTTGCTTCCCATTTCTCACGTTTCAACCTTGGAGAGAAGAAGTTCTACTATTTTTCCCTAATCTTTGAGCTCGAGATTTCAACTTCATTTTTTGCCCGATCAACGATCCAAGGTAAGTGTTGAATTCCTCTCTTCGAGTGCTTCATTTCCTCTCGATTCAATCTTGTTTTGTTTGCTTGGATTCATGCCTTGGTTGAAGATGATGAATAGTGCCTAAATACGAAAACTTGCTCCCAACATGCTTATGTGTGATTTAATCGAGCTAGAATTGAAGTATGTTGTTCACGTGATCTTTCTCTTTGTTTATTCATTGGAATTTTGTGCGTTCCTTGTTCCTTGCTTAAAACTCGATTAACGGAGCTTGAAGGTGCTTTAATGGCTTATTGTGTTTAAGCATGAATCTTGGATTTATTTTGTGTTTAAGTTGTTATACATGTGTTAGATCATGTTTTATGGTGTTTTGTGGTGTATTTTTTATTGGGATCGGAGTTAGAGATGTTTAGGACCTTTCTCCTTTCTGTTTTGAAGTTGAAATACGCTGTTTTTTTACCCAGGAGTAGTCAAACGGCCGTTCGGTGTTTTCATGAACAGCCATTCATCCGTCCAAAGCCCCCTCCCCCCTGCTCCTTCGAATGGCCGTTCTTGGTTTTAGGTTTGAAATCCGAATGACCGTTCACTATTTAAACGTGCTCAGATTGACCTGAAACTCGAACCATAAAACCTCTTTTAGTGTAGAGTATTCTCAAATTAGAATCACCTTAAAATCCATTCTAGATTGTGAGATAAAATTCATTCGAACCGTAGAACCTATGTGATGTCTTTATTTGTATGAAATTGAAATGAGAGTGAACTATGCCTACGTGGTTTCATCTTTTGGGTGCATAGACATACGTCATGCGTCTATGTGGTTCATTCTCGAGTCTAAGTCTTGTGTTTTGTGTTCAGTTTGTTTAGGTGCACCCAGGGTGGTGTTTTATCGGCCAAGTTGATTACGGGGTGAATCAGACGTCTTGTTTTCAGCTTCGTTTGGTGTAAGGTGAGGTTAGCTTATAGTTAAACCCTATAAAACGTGCTCGTTTTCTATGCATGCGAACTATAACCTTAAGTGTAAGTAAATACGTGCGAGATATGTAAGTTTATGAATTTGTTAAGTTTTTGCAAGTATGATACGCTATGTACGAGCCTATGTACACGTGTCTTGGTTTGTTCTGATTTGTTATGGTTACAACATTAACTATACTTCAAACCATGTACCACTGTGCCTCTTATGAGCCGAGAGCTACAAGCTTTGGATCTGTTATGGATTTGACACGGGGAGGTATGTAAAGCATAGTTGTTGCAAGGTAAGGTATGGTAGGTAAGTTTTGATACATTAAGTTCTGTAGCGGGTTATGATATTATATGTTCTGCTTTGTTCTGTCGGTTTGATGGGCCCTGGAGTTATGGGTAAGGGAGACCCGGGACGGCTATGGGGTCGCTGGTTATCATCCCTATGCACATTCTCCAAGTTTGATAGGACTAACCCGGAACCCGCCAGGAGGTTTGGTAGGGTGATGGGAATCTGAGGGTTTGAGTGTTCGCTCTCCTCTCGTCTGTATGGATGGTTAGGGTCGCGTAACCCTTCCATCATCGGAGAAGGAGGTATGTTTGATATGTTTGTTTTGCTTTGATAAGTATGATTCGTATGAGGAGCCCAGGATGGGATTTGTTACTCGTACCCGCCGTGTTTTGTATGTATGCTCTGATAAAGTTCGTGAAACGGGGATAGACTTATAATTAAAGATAAAATGTGGATCTTTTGGAAGTATAAGCTAAGATATGAAACGTTTTGATAAGATTTGATTTGATTTGTAATGTTTGATACGTATGAATCTGTTAAGTTAGGTTTTGTTCTGTTTTACTAAGAATCCCTATATGTATATATCACGGGCAAAGTTTGGTGTGCAAAAACTATCCCTGAGTTCACGAACTGTGCGTTTGAATGTGCTTTGCTCCTTATATATATGTATCGTGTGTGGGTAGCCCCTCACTCAGTCCATGTGACTGACCCCTCTTCCCTTTTGTTTTTAGTGTGCAGGAGTCCGAGCTAGGCGGCGTGTGTCGAGTCCTTGTTTCGTTTGAGTCTGTTGCATTTCTCATGTTTTGGATTTATATAATTACGAACATTATGTTTATGTAAGCATTGTTAATTTATATAATATGATTTTGGGACAGGCTTTTAGGGACAGATTTGAACCCGTTTGTATTTATGATTTATGTTAATATTCAGGATTAGGTATTTATGCTAGTTGAACCCATCACCTGCTGCTTTTGTTTCTAAATTTGAATGTATGATTAGCTTTCGCATATGTAATTGTTTTTGTGTTTTGTTTGAGTTGCAAGGTCTACGCTCTGCCTAGCTTAGGTGTGTGTCTGTCAGTCTCCCGTTCGCCTTTACCTGGTTCATGTAAGGGTTTCCCATCTCGTATGTGGATTGGGCTTAGGTGCGGGGGATGTGGTGACCCACCGTGCGGGGTGCTACAATTAAAGTTTGAAATCCTTGACAAGATTGGAGAAGTTTAAAATTTTTTGAGGTTCTTGACACAATTTCTTAAGGTACGAGTTGTTTTTGTTTTTATAATTAATTATCATATTTGAGATTTAAAAAATATGGGCATGCAATAATTGGATTAATTCAAAATTTAATTACATTAATTTAATCTTATATTTTACAATAATTTGATTTCTAGGTGAGACTGAAATTTTTTGAAATTTATATCTATATCTATCTATATTTATATTATAATATATAGAAAGGGTATATTTATATTATAATATATAGGTGCAGGTGGCCCTCTTGTGGAGGGAGATGAGACTGTTGCTTTTTTTTTTCTAATCATGTTTCCATTCTCACCCGTAAGAACCTACGTGCTCTCAGGAAAGATATGAACATACCTGCCTCCTGGAAACTTCATGTTCCTAAGCCTGATGAGCGTCCCCACTCTCCTCCCGCGGGGTATCTCACCTTTTACGAAGCCTAACTGATCGTCGGGTTGAGGTTTCCTTTGAATGAGTTCCTAGTAGATGTTTCTAAAACCCTTGGCATCTGCTTGAGTCAGTTAACCTCTAACGCTATTTCTCTCCTGTTAGCATATTCCGTTCTCTTAAAGTACCTTGGTTACACTCCGTCTGCCAAACAAGTGAGTTACTTTTATGATATCCGTCATCCTGGTGAGTTATACATTACTTTGAGAGGCAATGCGAAGTTCTTGAAAACACCAAGCTCCTCTTGGGACTGGGCCATCAGGTATTTCTTCGTTTGCCCACCTACTCCTTGGTCTCAGGTAAACACCACATGGGTAGTAGACACGCCTGCAGTAGCTTGTAGGAAACGCAGCACAAAAAACATGCATTTTGAGAGTTTTTTGACAGAATTGAAGCACTATGAGTTTCATTCAGAAAAGCTGTGTACTGAGGCTTTGCTTTCGCATTTCGGGTTGGGTCTCCCACGGCAAAAACTCAAGGATAGCCTGGGTATTAGCCTCATTTATGAAAAGCATGTCGTTTTCAAATATACATGCATGCCACTTCCTATTTTTATTTAATCATACTTGTCTTTTATTTAATCCTAAAAGTATACTGATCTCTTTTTGTTTTTGTTATTTTTATAATGCAGTTATTGATTTAATCATGAAGGCCCAAACCAAGAACTCAGCTACTCACAACAAGCATAGCGGGGATCTTCTCCCTCATGAATCTGGTGCATACCTACCTGGGGGACATGACGAAGGGTCGCACCTGGATGCTCAGACAGGTAAGCAGAAGCGCCTTATTGATGAGCCCGAGGGCTCTTCGAGGAGACAGAAAGTTTCCAAGTTCTCTCCGTCGATTCTTCTTGCTTCGTCCGGGGTTCCCCCGCCGGTCGAGCATTCTCCCTCGTCATCTTAGCCTAACCTGGGGAAAATAAATCTCCTATTTTGCCCTCAACTAGAGGTGTCTTTCAATGCCTCTGTCCTGGTTGACCAGGTTGCTGATGTAGGTACGCAGCTACGGCGGGGAATGACTCCCCCTACTGACCAGGCTTTTATGGCGAGCCTGCCTCCTGAAAAGGTTCGCCAGCAAGCTGCCCTGGCTGTCTCTCAGGTACGTTCTCTTTACTACCTGTTTAATCGAGTATTTGTTGGTACATTCATTCCACTTACCGTTCCCCTCTTGTTTTTCACCTGCAGGCAGGAATGCTTATTGGCGAACCTTTTCAGGAAGCGAGCTCGCCATAAAAGCCTGGTCAGTAGGGGTAGTTATTCCCCGCAGCAGCTGCATACCTACCTCAGCATCCTGCAGGTTAGGCTGAGATGATGGGGGAGGATGCTCGGCCGGTTTCTGAGCTAGTTTGTGTTCAACTCCATCATTGAGGAAAATGTCTAAGACGATCACTTGAATGGATCATTTTGGACCGCCAACTTTTGCTTCAAAAACCTTAGGAATCAAAACTGAAACACATAAAATGAGAATACAACCATTATCAACTAGCTAATTCGGGTAAAATATATAAAATGAGCTAAAAGTCTGAATACATCCACCTAAAGGGACAAATATTCCACCCGAGTTGGATACTAAGAACTAATCTCTTGTGTTCGTCAGGGGGGAAAAAAAAAAAAGAAGAAAGAATAGTCTATCATCTTACAACACCAATTAAGACATACAGAAGGTATCATCATATTATCATATATTTGATCATTAATGTGGAGGGAAATCCAGAATGTTAACTTTCAAAAAATTAGGGACTCAGCCGAATAAACAGAAAAATTTCGGGGCCGAAATGAAATACCGCGTGACAATTTGAATTATTTGCATCAAATTAAAAAGAAATAGGAAAAAAAAAAGAAAAAAAGAAATGCGGTCCAGCTGCCCCTAAGAAAGAGCGGACTCCAAATAAAACTTCAAATGCGCCTTATAAAACTAGCCCCGAGCCATGCATGACCCGGTCACCCGGTAACAAAAGTTGTGCTGATAACCGAAACAATTTGATATCCCCCTCACCGGTAGTTACTCGTAGCCGGTTGCCTCCGAATTCTGCATTTCCATTGGCAGTTAGCATGCATTTACTTCATGCTCTTTCTCTCTCACGCACTACACGCACCACGCTCGCTCTCTCTCTCTCTTTCTCTCTCTCTACAATCTCCATTGAACTTCCACAGCATTTACTGCCTTATTCCATGCTTTTTCATTCTCAGATCCCTGCCATTTCTGGAGTTTAATCCGGTTGCGATTTCTGGATTGGTTTCTCTCTCTGGGATTCTGCTCGAGATATTGTTGTCCGTACGGCATTTGCTGAAGAGGTATGATACTATGATGCTGTTTATTTAGTTTGTTGTATGGGGGTGTCATTGTGGGACGCATTTGGTTGGGGGTGGTTAGTCGAATTGTGTGTTTGGAAGAATTTTGAGTTTTTTGAGTTCATGTTTCATTTTGGGAGGTTTTTGGCAAGTTGTGATCAAATTGTTTTTAGTGGTGAATTCACTCGATTGGTTATTGGCTTGGGTTTCTAATCGCGTGTTGTTACCTAGAATTGCGTGACTATGGTGCTTTGATTATGTTATGCAAGTGGGCTCGTAATTTGGATGAATGCAGATATTTTCTCAGGAAATGATTGATGATGAATAATTTGATGTAAAGAAACTGCTTTGAAGTTTGAATCGAGTATATTGACCTAATTAGAAATTGATCCGATGTCCGAGTGCCAGTTTTGTACTCGCGCTTGTCTGTGTGTGTGTGTGTGTGAGAGAGAGAGAGAGAGAGAGGAAGAGAGAGAGTGGAAATTGTGAATTTTATAATGCTAAGACTTGGAATCAGATGCTTCGATTAATTGATCCATTTACTGTGATCAAGCAGAGCCCGTGACTCACAGAAACTCATTGCATTACTTTGAAAACTACCAGAAAGTGTGCATGTCAAAATTCAAAAAAATCTTCCAACAGTTCCAAAGTTTTTTTTTTTTTTTTCCAACAGTTCCAAAGTTAACTCATGCAATTTTGCAAATTGGGTATCGGGAATTTTTATTTACTGCTTGCGGCCTTGTATGCCTTTATGGTTCCACCTGATTAGTTTTCCATTTCAGGATATACTTTTGAAGTTAAAAGTTACTGGATGCAGTTAAGAGTCTCCCCTGCCAATTGATAAGAGAATTGTTCAACCCTGGTAGCTACCATAAAGATTTGCTAAATCTGGAAATTCAATTTTGAAAAGTTCTGGGTTTTGGATTTTAAGTTCGGGTAATTGGGTTGCAGTGAGGAGGCTAAGGCAACATGCAGAGACTGGGATATTAGTGGGTTTCAAGGAATCATAGCTCGTTTTGATTTTTGGCCACTAGTTAGGTCCGTTCAAGACTGAAATGCTGGAAACAGAATCATGCCCTTCGCGGGTTTTATCTCCTTTCCGAGAGGAGAGTGGTGATGAAGAATTATCAGTACTTCCGAGGCATACAAAGGTTATTGTAACAGGGAATAACAGAACAAAGAGTGTTTTGGTGGGTTTGCAAGGCGTTGTCAAGAAAGCTGTGGGGCTTGGTGGTTGGCATTGGCTGGTATAGTTTCACCATTTTACGAACTTTATAGTCCTGATTAAGTGTTATTCCGTCCTTGTTCCGTGGCATTTGTCAGTTTATATTAGATTGGTATTGGTTATACAGAAAATTGTTCTTGTCCCTTTCTGTTTAGGATTTTCTGTAAAACGTTTCTATTATATTGTCTGGGTCAAATAAGACGAGGGGGAAGAAATCGCACAATATTTTAGTGAAATATATGGGCAAAATTATGCGTTGCTGGGGTTATGAAGGCTTACCTTTTATCAGCTGCAGCTTCTTTGGTGGATGTGGCATGTTACATGTAGTTCTTTTTCCTAGTGTTATTCATCTGTTAGTTATTTACATTATCCCAATTTGGATTCTTCTGCAAATTTCTTACAAGACGCGTTTATCCAGGTTCTGAAGAATGGGGTTGAGGTAAAGCTCCAAAGGAATGCTTTGAGTGTGTTAGAACCTCCTACTGGGAATGAAGAAGATGGTGAGTATGATTTTGATGATTCCAGCAGTGGCTCTGATATTGTCGAAAAGGACCATCACCGATTTGGTAAGTTTTAGCATATTTTAGCTTGAGGTTTCAGAATTCAATTCCGTTGTACTCCTCCACATGAGAGCGCCTTTTAAAATTCTTCACTTTTCCTACCAGCTTCTGGATTTCACTTCAGCAAGATCAACAAGCCAAGAGTTAGGTATAGTCGGCCATGGTCGCCATCTGCACCCACAAAGTCAATTAATCGAAATAGTTTCAGAGAATTTCAGTCCAAATGTCGTGCAAGCCAATTGGTAAGCAATTTTACATATTATGACAAATATAACTCCGTCCCTGTTAGTTCAGTTATATATTCTGTCCGCACACAGTCCAATCTATAAGCAGAAGTGAGGAAAATGGCAATCTTTTGGGGCATGTCTCTACTTTAAATTTTGGTTTCTTGGTTTGGACAGAGGGTCAATTTGGCAAAGCTCGGAACTGGATCCTTGCAGAGATATTGGCGAAGCTTCCATCTTGTGGGTTCTTTATTCCCTCCCTATTTTACTGTAACAAATGGTGATGCTTATTACATTGTTTGCTCAACTCTTTTCCAATCTCTACAGGCACATATTAGTCCTAACCCTTCAAAGGAGCAACTAGTTAATGCTATCCAGCAGCATTTTTCTTCACAGGTCCACTCTCCTACCCTCCTCCCTCCCACACACACGCACACACCACCACTGCCATACATATTGTCGAAGAACGCTAATGCATTGCCGTTTTGGATACAACAGCATGTGGATGAGGTACAAGTAATCGTCGAATTCATCCGTGCAGCCAAGAAACTACATTCGGTCGGCACAAATTGAGATACGTGATTAGTTTTCAGAAAGATTTTCAACTGCATGTAATATATATATATATGTATCTAGTAGATATATCCAGAAAATCCCCCTCTAATTAACTCCCCATGTAGTAGACACCCTGTGTATGTGTGAGTTCAACTTATTTCTCTGATCCCAAACGCTAACCCTGTATTTATGGTGCATCAGCCAATTAATATCATGTCTTCTTCCTTAAGCACCCCATATTTGATTTCCACTTAACTCTAGGCAAATTCTTGTCACATCCTTCTCCATAGGAGTTGACATTTATTCCAGCTTGGGACCCACAAAATGCGTAATATCCTGGACTTGGACTGATACATTTTAATTTTTATTAACCAAGAAATAGAAAAGGAATATTTTTAGATCTACACTTATTATGAAATTGGATAATTACAACTCGTACCCCTTTATATGAAAATATTACATAACTCGTCCTTTCAAGTTTGGAAATTACAAATGATTAGGATTTTTCTTGAATTAGTCATGTTTCACTTCTAATTAGTTTCTCAAGTGACAAATAAGTAATTTATAAAGTGTATTTGGAGGATTAACATATGATTCGTTTGTAAATTGATATTCATGATGACTTCTTTTCCTCCCAATTAACGGTGAGGAATTAATTATTGGTTAAATAGTCGATTCAAGAATGATTTTATAAAAAATTTAACTGGAATAAGTTCATTTATAATTTTTCAAACTTAAAAGATTAAAATATTTTCATCTAAGAGAATACAAATTATAATCAGTCAATCTTGATCGCGCACATATAATATAAGCAACCCAAAATAGAAAAAATGTATAGAACAGAATTTGTGCATGAGAGGCAAGCTGTCATATGGTGTTGATATTTTGGTGGGGATGGGGACAGGTTGAGTAAATGGGCACCAACTAGAAAGAGAATTATGGACAAGTGTATGATGGAGTTGCATTATTCCAAAATCCAAATCCCTATCCCTTATTACGTTAGAAGGGACATGATTTTATTGTACAAGGTTAGGGGGCGACTACTTTAGGTTCGCCAAGATTTTGAAGATCTTATGAGGGCCCATTCTTTATGAAAAGAATTGTCGTTTTGGCTTTGGGTCGTATTAGATCAGGTATACGATTAGTACATTACTTATGCTCTGCTTTATGATTGTCTACTTCTTGTTTTTTTTTTTTAAATCTTTTTCTGCAATAAATTTATTTTGTTCTTTTCTCCCACTTTCATCTCTTGTTTGCGCACATTCGCTTTTCTTTTTGCTATCATATTTTATTTTAGGTAAAACTCTTGTAAGTGATGTATAGATACGGATACGATATTAATTTTTAAAAAAAATTTAGGATACCTATATAAATAGATATATTTATATTTATTAATTAATTTAAAATAAAATATTTATAAGAGTAACCAATATTGCAAATTTAATACATTCATATCAAATGTAATAATTAAATTTTTTATAATTAATATTATTACATTTTACCTGTCATGATATTATAAAAAAAATCAAAATAAAAATGAACGTAAAAAATTTAAATCAATATAATATATCTTTTAGTAAATTTATACAAATCTTTTTTTAAAATATATATAATTCTCAAATTAAAAAAAAATGATTTTTTTAATTTCCCATGTCTGATATGCGTCCCAGTCATATTAGGCACGTGTCTCCATCGTGTTATATTTTTCAAAAAAGTTTTGAATATCTTTTGCCGTGTTGGTGTTGTATTCGTGTTCAACACTGCATAAAATGAAAATTCAAAATGTCCCTACATTGGAGCTCTTGGTATTTTTGTAACTCAGATTCTCGTACAATACGATAGACTCACACCATGGCAATCACAACATAACTTAGGAGATTTCATTCAACAGACAAAATATTTGTGCTCCATTGGTTCGGTTGAATAGAGTTTGGACTAGAATTATCGGGATAGGATACCTAAATTTGGACTCTATTAACTTTCTTAATTTCTTTTTTCCCCTCAATTGATAGAGTTGTTTTAACCACAATTTGGACAAAATGTTTTGGAATTTGGAGGGTGGCTTAGGTCTACATGTTAATTTGTAGGTTAGTGGGCTCCTCAATGGCACTCGGGGTGTGAAGACTGAAGAATGAAGATTAAAAAATTCGTCTTTTCTATAGTTAAATAAATATAAATATGTCTATTTGTCAAACATTTTTGTTTGCAGCCCACCCATGTCATACCCATTCTTTGAAGGGATAAAGATTAGGCCCATTTTTTAAGGAATAAAGATTAGGCCCAAAAATTAAAAGATTAGGCCCATTCTGTGAAGTAGGGGTGTATGCGGTCGGGTATGAGCGGTTTGTAAGTGAAATATCACCTGATCCGAAGTATGCGGGTTTGTAAAAATATAAACCGTAAATACATAATTATTTTTTCAAACCGAGCAGTTCGGATTGAACGGGTACGGTTTTATAGCAGGCGGATTGGCGGTTTGACGAATTTTATATATAGTTTTTTAATAAAAATATGTTAAATTCATAATTTTAACTCAATAACCAAAAAGATAGAAAGAATATGAGAATTTATTCTAGTTTATAACTTATTACAACTAATAAATAATGATTTCAAAGTAGATGAAATATATATATATATATATATATATATATATATATATATACATTATTCAATAAATAATATCATTATATATATATATATATATATACATTATTCAATAAATAATATCATATTATAAATATAAATCATGTAATATAATTTTATCTTTTCTTAAAGAATTTGTATAATATTAGTTTAACACAAAAGTATATATTTTATATATGTATAATTTGTATAATAT
Source organism: Lantana camara (assembly GCA_037501455.1). NCBI lineage: Eukaryota > Viridiplantae > Streptophyta > Magnoliopsida > Lamiales > Verbenaceae > Lantana > Lantana camara. The sequence goes on along the minus strand of CM074857.1, from coordinate 89,433,034 downwards.
ACATGACAATTGTATTGTGTATCATGTATTTATATAACTATAATTATAAATAAAATATAAATATATATATATAGCGGTCTGGTTGCGGGTAGACGGATTTAAATTTTTAGACCCACCACCTGACCCAAAAGTAGCGGGTTGTAATATTTTCCAACCACGGTTAATTTTTTTTAAATTTCAACCGACAGTTTTCGGGCGGTTTGATTCGATTCAGGCAGATTTAGCGGGTTATGCAGGTTTATATACACCCCTAGTGTGAAGGGATAAAGACTAGGCCCAAAGACTCATGATTCAAAATGTTGGACTTTAAATCTCACTGCCTAAATATTTTTTTGGGCATGTGGTTCTGCACACATGTTTAGAAAGGTCATTAGTCTCGCACAATCCCACTACAAAGTAGGGCTAACTGGTTTGTATCCATTGAAGCATATATAAAACAAATGTAATATATCATCCATGCCTATTTTTCAGTAGGTGATAGAAAATAACTTGTTGATGTCAAATGATTTGCAGCGACACTTGTAAGAGAGGACGAAAGGATTACAGATTTGAACTTCCTCAATGGTCCAAAGCTGTATGAGGCTAATTGGTTGGACTTAGTGAAAGGAGGATACGTTGCAAATGTTCAGTGTGCAGGTGTCCGATGATAAAGGAGTTTTTTTTGCTGAATATCTGAAGAAAGAAAATTCAAGGAAGAAACAGGTTGGTTAGTTGGATTGGGGAGAATATCTTCTTTTAGCATTATAACTCTTAAAACTCAGGAGCCGTACTAATTATTAAACTGCATAGCTCCAGTTGGATTTCTTTTTACATAGATGTCTCTATGATTGTTCTGTACATAGGCATATTTATCTCACTGCATAAACTTCAATATTCTTACTGAATATATTCCCAAACAAGACAACCTCTATTTATAGGGCCCAACTTGAAAATGAACGGTTAAAATCTATTTGATCTAACGATTACAATTGATCTTCTACCAGATTTTACAAATATTATATACTATTCTAAAACTTCTCGGAAATGCTTTCAGGAAGTTCTAAGAAATCTAGTTAAAAAGTATAAGTATTAGTTTAGGACGAATCTAAACGTCTCCAAACCTCAAGTATGTCTGTGATGTAAAATAAGTCTCCATACCCCACAAACTTAACTGTCCGATACATTTAGCTTTCATTGATAATTGATTGAGTGAAACTCTTCACTCAAAGGCAAAAGTTCGAGAGTCACCATTCTGTTAAATGCATTGTTTTAAGAAATTGGATCGGACTTGTCAGTCAAACCCGTTCAACTAATGACTGATAGTGTGTCCGGACCGAACAAACCACCAAAACTGATCTTCGATTAACCTAATGTGAATTGTTGGGAATGAGTTAAAAACTCGGAACGATTCAACTAACCAAAAATTTCAAACTTACTTAAAATTTCCAATTTGAATAACGAACAATCTTAATCTTATATTTAAATTCTTTCTTTTCCTCCTTTAATTCTGATGTTAATAAATTCCAAAAGTGATAGACGATCGCATATATTCAAAAAGAATAATAATAAATGAAAAGAAAAATGTCGAAAAAGACGAAGTGGATGAGTCGCATACAAATGAGACCACAACCCTAACTCATTAAATTTATTTAACTTATATGTTATTTTTTCTTGCTAATGGATTTTTAGTGTTAAAGGGCTTATCTTTTCCCTACATTATACTTTAACAATGATATTGTGTTAGTATGTACCAAAAAAAAATTGATATTGTGTTAGTTTTAATTTATGTATTCTGAAGAATAGATTTATTTATCTGTTATTGGTGGGTTGAATATGTTTTTTTGTATTTAAGCTTTTGTTCCATCATGCTATACATTGAATCAGAAGAAAAAAGAAAATTGTGTTAAATAGTTTAATTATTATTATTGAATCACATTATATGTGTTGTGCTTGAATAATTTTGAAATAAATTAAGAAGAACAAATAATACAAGATAAAATTGAATATATATATATATATAGGGCTCTTACTCTAGGGGACATATAGCTAGAATCTTGAAGAGATGATGACATGTAGTATGTTAGCTCATGTAGACAATAGGAAAGTCGATATTAGAGGGATTTGTCATAATCCCGTAATTAGCTGTATTGATTTTCTTTCCTTTCTTAGCTTAAGCCTGTATTATTTATTTGTATACTTTGTACACAGAAGATACACACAACCAAAAAGCAATAAAGAAAATCCTTTCTCACATCATGAATTCTTCTAAAGCTATCATGGTATCAAAGCGGGTTACGGTCCAATAATTGGATCCGAACCTTGCTCATCACGTACCTAACCTTCCCTGGCCATGGCCGACGACAGCAGCAGCAATACCGGCAAGGGATCGCAACAGTCCGGCGAATCCCTAGCCACCCAACTAGCCAGTATACTCAGCAGCCTACAGACACAACCCGAAACAAATCAGAATCACAACAATATGTCTCAGTCAGTTTCAATCAATATCAAACTAAACCAATTCAATTACTCCCTTTGGTCAAGACTGATGAAGATGGAAATCGGTGGAAGAGGGAAATTGCACCACCTCACTGGAAACCCGCCACCTCCCATGATCGATTCTCCGGCCTACGCAAAATGGGAACAGACAGACTTAATTGTCTGTACGTGGCTATTACATAACATGGAACCGGATCTGGTAACTCTGTTTGCCGAATACCCATCGGCGAAATCCTTGTGGGATGGTCTAAACTCTACCTACAGCCAAAGTAGCGATGGGCTTCAAATCTTCGATCTTACCGTCAGGGCTAACAACATGAGGCAAGGAACAGACAGTATAGAAAAGTACTACAGCAATCTCCAGCGGATATGGCGAGAGATCGAAATCAGACAACCCAATCCTATGGCCTGTGAACGCGATATTTCAGCCTTCAATCGCCTCAGGTCCGACACCCAATTGTTCCAATTTCTCGCCGGGATTGACGATAGATATGAGTCGGAACGACGGGATCTGTTGAAGGAAGACCCGTTACCCACTGTTGAGAAGGCCTATGCCACCATCCGGCGAGAAGGGAATCGGAGAAATATACTCGGGAGCCGGAGTTCATCATCGGCGACATCGGAGACAGGAGTTGGAGCCGGCCTAATCGCCGGCCCTCAAGGAGCGGGACGGACCGTTTTTGGCCGAGGAAGAAAACCGGAACAGAAGGGGAGTGGGCCGCCAAGGCACGGGCCGGCGGTGCCACGGTGGAACCCCAAGAGCAGCGGCACCGGAAGCACCAATAGTGGCGGGAATAATTCCTTCACTGGCGGCGGACCACCTCAGTGTTCCCGTTGCAGAAGAGTCGGGCATAAGATGGAGGGATGCTACGAGATAATTGGCTGGCCGGAGGGTTGGAAGAGTCGGCGGCGCGACACCACAGCACCACCCTATGGTGCGGCGTCAATCGCCGCCGGTGGAGGAGACACGGGGACCGAGAACAGAAAACAAGGGGAGGAGAATACTCAAGCAGCGGCGGATGGCCTTGATGAAGAAAAAGGAGCAGCCTTTTTAGGTATGGGGCATGGATGGGAATTACCATCCTGCCCCTCTCAAACTTCTCCTTTTAATTTTAAGCCCTCTTGCAATTTAACCCCTGTAATTCCTAATTCTTGCAATTCAGTCCCGAAATGTATTTCTAGTGACAATTGGATCCCTAATAATTGTGCAAAGGGACCTTATGTAATTAAGACAGGTTTAGCACTCCAAACAGGCACGTCTCCAGGCGTGTCCAAGTCCCGATGGATTTTTGACTGCGGGGCTACAGACACAATGACCTATGACCGCTCGGATCTAGAAAATTTAACTCTTCCCCCTAAAGATGGAATTGTGAATGCGAGTGGGGGGGTTTTGAATGTTCAAGGAGCAGGAACTGTGACAGTAGCACCAAATTTGAAATTACAAAATTGTCTTTATATCCCAAGCTTATCCTGCAAACTGCTTTCCATTAGTCAAGTTACGAAACAATTGAATTGCATGATGCTGATGTTTCCCACTTTTTGCTTATTGCAGGATATTCGTTCGGGGAAGGTGATTGGGCGTGGACTGAGGAGCGTGGATTGTACTATGTCGACGAGGTGGCTCAACACGGAAATGCAGCGCTTGCTCATGGGACTGTGAACCGTCAACAGTGGTTGTGGCATCGTCGGCTAGGACATGCTTCGCTAGGGTACCTTCAGTTGTTATTTCCCCAGTTTTTCCCTAAGGATTATCAGTTTACTTGTGATACTTGTTCGTTAGCTAAGAGTCATAGACAGCCCTATCCCGTTTCTAGTTCTAAGTCTGAAACAGTTTTTTCATTAGTTCACTCTGATGTATGGGGGCCTGCCCCGGACACTAGCTCAACTCATGGTTTCAAATATTTTGTGTTGTTCATTGATGATTGTTCCAGAATGACATGGGTATTTTTCTTGAAAAATAAAGCAGAAGTTGCATCGAAATTCATTGAATTTTATCATATGGTCCACACACAGTTTAAAACTCGGGTTCAGGTTCTACGATCCGATAATGGGGGGGAATACATTAACTCAACCCTTAAACATTTTTTCCTTGAAAATGGGTTGCTCCACCAAACTTCGTGTCCTCACACCCCACAACAAAACGGGGTAGCTGAACGTAAGAACCGCCAACTCTTAGAAATGTCAAGATCCTTACTTATTGAGTCTCATTGTCCTCAGTCCATGTGGCCTGAAGCTGTCGCTTCATCTGTGTATTTGGTCAATCGGTTACCCTCTAAACCACTTAACTTTGGGACCCCCTTACAACATCTTTCTAGTCAAGTTCGTATCCCGTCCATTCTTTCCCTTCCACCGCGGGTATTTGGTTGTTCGGTATTTGTCCACCTTCCTCCAAACACTCGAACCAAACTAGATCCCTGTTCTGTTAAGTGTGTCTTCGTGGGCTATGGGGTTCATCAGAAAGGTTATCGGTGCTATGATCCTGTTTCTCACCGGTTGTATACCACAATGGACTGTAACTTTGTCGAAACAGAGTACTTTTATGCAGCCCCACTCAGCGGTCAGGGGGAGAGTCATCGTCAGCAGGACCCACTGAGTGGGGTTCCACCACTTGCTTGGCCAGACGTAGTCCCAACAGAGCAAGTAGGCAGGACCACCGAGCCACCACCTCCCGTAGTACAATCGACGAGCCCTAGCCCCGTCGACCCCTTCATCAACCCAACGGATACTCCTGAGGTAAGTAAAAATGTTAATAGTTCAATCTCTGTTATTCCCTATGATGATAACAACGCAGGGAGTAGTGAGGAACAGGGGGAGAATGAGACCCTTGGGAATAGGACCAACAGGGACCAAGGGAGATATGTGCTGCCTCCACGGTCCACGAGAGGCATCCCTCCTAAACGGTATGAGCCAGATGTCAGTCGGCCTTCGAGATATCCGGTAGCCAACTTGGTCAGAAGAAACGTAGCACCAAAAGCTCTTGCTCATACAGATGCAATACAGTCCATCAAAATTCCAAGTAAAGTGGAAGAGGCCCTTGAGGACGAGAAATGGGTCAAAGCAATGGAAGTAGAAATGGAGGCGTTAGAAAAAAATGGAACATGGGAGAAATGTCCCATACCTAATGGAAAGAGAACTGTTGGGTGTCGATGGGTGTTTACAGTGAAACATCGGGCAGATGGGAGCATTGAAAGGTACAAAGCAAGGCTAGTGGCAAAGGGGTATACACAGACATACGGGATTGATTACTCAGAGACTTTTTCTCCTGTAGCAAAGATTGACACCATCAGGGTGTTGTTCTCGGTAGCAGCTAACCGAGATTGGCATCTCCACCAGTTCGATGTTAAGAATGCTTTCCTGCATGGAGACCTTCAGGAAGAAGTGTACATGGATCCACCCCCAGGATTCACTGGAAAATTCAGCAGTAAGGAGGTTTGCAGGTTGAAGAAGGCTCTATATGGGTTGAAGCAGTCACCCCGAGCCTGGTTTGGAAGGTTCTCAGCAGCTATGAAGAAATATGGCTACAACCAGAGTAATTCAGATCATACGTTATTCATTAAAAGAAGAGGTGAGGTAGTGACGTGCTTGATTATCTATGTTGACGATATGATTATTACAGGAGATGATCAGGGGAAAATTACGTATCTCAGAAGAAATCTGTTCCAAGAGTTCGAAATGAAGGATTTAGGGCCTCTGAAGTACTTTCTCGGGATAGAAGTAATGCGCTCTAAGCAAGGGATCTATATCTCACAAAGGAAGTTTGTTCTGGATTTGCTAGCTGAGACAGGATTATTGGAGTGTAAGCCGGCTGACACTCCCATGATTGTGAATCATGGTCTAAGGATAGTAGATGGGGCAGAAGAGACAGACAGGTTACAGTATCAGCATTTGGTGGGGAAGTTAATCTATCTAGCTCACACCAGGCCAGACATTGCTTATGCAGTAGGGGTACTGAGTCAGTTTATGCACAGACCACAGAAGGCACATACAGAAGCAGCTCTCAGAGTATGTAGATATTTGAAAAGTTGCCCGGACAGAGGGGTTATTTTTCGGAAAAACGAACACTTAGAGATCGAGGCCTACACAGATGCAGATTGGGCAGGAAACCCAATTGATCGAAGGTCAACCTCTGGCTATTTCACACTAGTTGGAGGAAATGTTGTGACTTGGAAGAGTAAGAAGCAAAAAGTAGTTGCACTCTCTAGTGCAGAGGCCGAATTTCGAGGAGTTGCACGAGGGGTAGCAGAGGTCCTCTGGTTAAGGAAGTTACTTACAGAGATTGGTTTTCCTCCAACCACGAAGTGCAGACTCATGTGTGACAATCGGGCAGCAATAAGTATATCTGAGAATCCCGTACAGCATGATCGCACGAAACATGTTGAGGTGGATAAACATTTCATCAAAGAAAAGATTGAAGAAGGAATAATCGAGCTGCCGTTTGTGAGATCAGAAGACCAGCTAGCAGACATATTAACCAAAGCAGTAAATGGGAGGATATTTGGGGAAGTTCTAGGCAAGTTGCAAATCGGTGACCCGACTTTACAACTTGAGGGGGAGTGTAGACAATAGGAAAGTCGATATTAGAGGGATTTGTCATAATCCCGTAATTAGCTGTATTGATTTTCTTTCCTTTCTTAGCTTAAGCCTGTATTATTTATTTGTATACTTTGTACACAGAAGATACACACAACCAAAAAGCAATAAAGAAAATCCTTTCTCACATCATGAATTCTTCTAAAGCTATCAGCTCACGTATCCATGAATTCCCAAAGAGTCTTAAAGTGACCTAAAACTAGAGAGTCAAAGGATATGTGATAATTGGAGCATGATGTCAGCCTCTGAAAGAGACGGTAGCTCGAACAAAAGAATACGCTGAGCATATTAAATCTTCTTTAGAGGTGGTTTCAAAGGTTTCATCTGTCTTTAGACTCCAACACTTACATTAATGATCGAACATGGGATGAGAGGATCCAAAGATGGGTGGTCCCAAAATTTGTATCGAAGCAAGCCTAATGTAAATTTCTTGAGAATGGAAACAGTCCTATTTTTCGAAATCAAAACTCCAATTATATATCTCTCTTATATAATCGGTCGCGTGATATGTTTTTATTAGTAGTGAAACGATATATATATATTTTTAAATATAATCCTCACTATTTAAATATAATAATAAGGAATATATCAATTCTTGAGCAAGAGCTCTAATTGGACTCAAACATTTATGTTGAGTAATAAATGATATGAAGAGAAGAAAAAGAGGAGAGATTATTAGAAAATGTGTCCATTTTATGACACAAATACATGGAACACGACCAAAAAAATTGGCCCGGTAGTTGGAGGTGAATTTTGTAGTTTTGGACAATGATTTGTACTTTCCTATCTTCCTACGATGGCCCAATACGGCTCTTCTTCCTTCGTTCGGCCCACCAAATAATTATTATCTCCCCCAATTCCCCCTTTTACCCCTCCTAAAATAATTTAATAAAATTATTATTTAACATTCTTTTGTTTAAATAAAATTTCATTTTCATTTTTTTGGCTTTAGGGTTTGCAGCTTTTACTCGTCATCTGTGATGTATGGGTATGGAAATGATACGTTATGAATACGTTGATATGGATTTTTTCTTAAATTTTTCGTGTATGAGTTCAACACAACACGATACGATAAAATGATAGTTTTATAAGTGTTCGTGCATTACAACCGACATATAATATTGTTGTTTTATTTGAAGAATATTTTCACTATGTATATCTTTCCAAATTTAATTGAGGGTTTGTATCTTAATACTATTTAAAATTATGTGGAATGCAATTATGTAATTTAGTAATTCCTACAGCATATAGTAATATTCTCCGTTTCGAATTCGGATGGGATCTCCTCATAATAAAAATCTTGTTTACCAAACAAATAACTATGAGTAATCTTGTTTACCAAACAAATAACTATGAGTAAAGCCTTTTTTACGAGGCCGGAGCTTGAAGTACTTGATTTGTTTTTTTCCTTTTTTTTTTAATATTTCTTATTTTTTTATTTTTTTGCCCATAAATTTAATGGACTTCAAAATAAGCAATGTTTTTAAAACCGGATCGGAGATCGAATCGGTAGTCTTATTGGTCACCGGTTCAACCGGTTCGACCGGTCATAAATAAATAATAATTAGTTTATTAGATTTATTGTGTATATATATTATAATATTGGAAATATATATTAAATTTCCTTAAATTTTTAAATAAAAATATATAAATTTCTACTGATAATATATTTTTTTCAAAATTCTATTATTTAAAATAGAAAATTTGATTTTCTTATTTACGGCCATATTATATAATTTAATTTTATTACAACTTTAAAATAAATATTGTACATAGAAAATATATATAGATTTGATGTCAAATTAAAAACATTTTTCATCCAAATTTACCAAAGGGAAAGAAAGAATATGAAAGACGTGTACATTTAAAACTAAAACCCTAGGGAGTCAACCATATCCGGCTCCCCCTCTTTATTTCGGAAAATTCTTGGATGAGCCGGGTGTGGGCCCCGATCCCTACACCCGGCTCTAATAGGTGAATAAAAAAATATATATATTTTTTTATTCACCTATTAGAGCCGGGTGTAGGGATCGGGGCCCACACCCGGCTCAACCAAGAATTTCCCCTTTATTTCTTTGGAAAGCCAATCTTGTTCTTTTTCTTTGTTTATTTTTTCTGCAAAGTGCAAAGAGAAACACACAGACAGCAGTGAACAGTTTCTCATCTCTTCAGTGAGTGCGCAACTCCTCCGGCAATGAAAACGACGCAGAATCCGGCAAGCACATTATTGAGGACAATTTAGTTCATCTCTGTTTCATCATCTCCTTCTATTTTTCACTTCAAATCTTTAATTATCGTCCTATCTCCTTCTCTATTTTTTATTTTTATATATTTTCAGCCATAGGGCATCCCCGATTGTCGGAAAACGGCAGACGACAACTGAAATCGAACATCAAAAAGGACCAAAAAAAAAAAAAAACAAACGATATTTTATGGACCGGTGATCCGGTCCGGTTACCATGGCAAAAACCGCCTGTTAACCGGCCGGTTTTGCTGGTCCATATCCGCTCCGAACCCTAGTGGTTTTATGGGGTCAACCGGACCGGACACGGTATCGGTCACCGGTTGAACCGACCGGTCCGATCCGGTTTTCAAAACATTGATTCTTTAAATAAGAATCAAGAACTTTGTACTTTCGGAACATCATGCATCAACTCATTTTTTTAGTGGGGCCCACATTTAAATATTGGACCATCTTCCTGACTTTTGACAATGAATGTCTAGCCATCGAAAACCAAAACCCACCCGCTTTTCTTCTTTTGAGAAGCCCAATTGGGCCGTGATTCTTTTCTCTAGATGTTGAATTGGGTCAATTCAATTTAGCCCGAAAGGCCTAAAATATCGTCATTTTCCTTTGAGGCAAAAGTTCACTAGGGCTGTCAATGGATCGGATTTTAATCCGAATCCGATTCGATCCGAAATTTAGCATATTCGTCCGATGGATCATATCCAATTATAAATATTTATTTTTCGAAATGAATGGAGCGAATATGAATTTAAGGAATCCGATCCGTTAAGAATCTGAATCCGATATTATATATAATATTTAATTAAATAAATTATTTGCTAGTACATAATATTAAGTAAAATAATTAAAATTAAAATTTTCACATATTTATCACTTTAAACAATAATAAAAGTTAAATTTTTTACTCTAAAAGTATATATTCTCTTTTATTAATAAATTTAAATTAACCTATTTTAAATAAATATAAACAAAATTATCAAATAATCCATTAAATAACAATTATTTATTAAATATTATATAATTACATTTATTTTTTATATCAAATTTGTTATTTAAAAAAATGAATTTTATTGCTAATCGGTTTGGATCTTTTATCGAATCTGATCCGATCTGATTATGTATGAATTCAAAATAATGATTTGAATCCTATAGGATCCGGATCCAGATCCGGATTCGGAATCTCCTGATCCGATCCGAATTCAACCCGTTGACAGCCCTAAAGTTCACAGTAATGTAGTAGACAGACGCAGGCTTTGGAGACTTTGCGCCTTCGATTTTTTTCCTTTTTTTAAATTATTATCCAACATGGAGATATTGGCAGAGTAGTCAAAAAATTAAGAGTTGATCTCCCGTGGCGAAATAGTCGCGATTTTCACTGGACTTGATACTTTCTTGGCTTGATAGCGAAAATTACAGAAAATTTTGGGCACCCACCTTGATTTCCGACAATCTTTGATTTCATTCCATTTCCACGTTCATGGCTATTTAAGATTGGCTTCAAAGCAATTTTTGTGCAAAACAAAGTCGGCTGCAATGAGAGGATGTTGGACTGCGATAACCTTGCTGCAATTATTGTGTAAACAACTGGTGGAATCGTATCTCTTTCGGAACCTTGGCTTGCTGCAAGCTTCTCCGACAGCCTTGGAAATCTCGATACTGCAGTCTCCGGCAACAACTTTCTTTGGCGGTGGCGAAAGTCTCGACGCTAAAGAGGGATTTGCTCAGCCAATCGAATAGAAAGATGAAAGGGAAATGAGGACATGGAGACCTCGCTGGTGCTTTTTTGGAACTGGGCATCATCATCAATGAAGGAACCGAAATAGCTACACAATGGTGCTAAAATGAAGTTTCTCTTCACCCCTTTTGCCACAGTGCTGATGGGATCGTACTTTTGGATACCATCCTGCATCACGAAACCCATCGTCTTATGGAATCTTGCATCTTTTGAAGCAGAACTACACCTAAGCTTCACGTTGGCACTGGAACCGGTCAATCAAATTGCTGTAAATGAAATATTCTCTGTGGTTTTCAAATCCCAAGGAAATTATCCCGTTTCGCCGTCGAGTCTAGGAACCAAACGGAAAGCAGAGGATTTTTCTCAGACCAAGGGGAACTCAGAGACTCGGAGGCTCCCATTTTGATCACCATTTTGCAGCTTGAATTTTGAGGGGCAGATTCTTTTTGAGGAGCAGAATTCCGGTCAGACCTGCTCAAAATTTGAGGAGCAAAATTCTGGCAAAAATTGGTTCTTCATGTTGGGAGAGGATGACACTTTTCTAACCTTTTATGTCACGTGGTTGTGGAGCTATTGTGAAGAAAATAATACTTTTTCTTTTTTCTTTTTTTTTAGGGTAACATTCTCATTGGATATAACAATCATGAGTGGCCGATTATTGCATATGGAAAGCCAATTAAGTTCATCACTTGGAATTTCTTGCTCCAGATTTCAAGAAATCACGAGATGCACAACAATTAACGTCATCCCATCTTCATAACAATTTCATGCTCAGACAGTCGAACCTAGCTTAAGAACTTTCCTTGCACATAATCGGCTCAACACAAATCCAGATTTTTCTTGGCTCTTTGCCTCGTCCAAGCCACTATGTTCTTTAACCTGCACGAGGACTCCTTCACGGCAATCGAGGACACATGCACAAATAGGAATTTGTTCCAAACTCGCCCTTGATCTCATCACTTCTGAAATCTCTTCAAGAACATTTATTTCATGCCACCAACAAGCAGAAAGTTGCAGTTGTTCTCACATTCCAACATCATTGAAGTTCTGACCATCACAGAAGCTTAGATCTGACTCTCGCCTCCACCGAGCCACCATATAAACTTTAATGGAAACTCTCTCTTGAAGCCATCTTTTCTCCACATCACATAGATGCTGACGGGATTTTACTCCGAAACCACCAACTTATCATTAATGGTCATCGCTTGAAGTTTTCATCCCAGGAAACAAAACAACTCTCCACAGCTTGTGCGTGATCATCATCCAACATCATTCAGATTCTCACAGTTGCAGATAATTTCAGACTCTTGCCCTCGATCGGAACACCATTATCACGACGCTCTCCTTCCTCGGCATCGATGAGATCCTGAAAGATTTGCTCTCAAACCTCGACTCAGAACCGTAGAGGTCATTCATTCACCACCTCATGACTCCATAGCATGCCTCACCATTCCGGCATCAACGAAGATTTTTCGTGGCTAAGGCCGTTAGAAACATGTGCTCCAAGCATCACTCGAACATCTGCCCTTTCAAACATCTTCAAATCATCATTTTTCATCGTCTGACGAAGTGAAAGAATTGCATAACATTCTTCAAACTTTCATCAAGTCAAAGTGTTGCAAATTGTTGGTGATCCTCAATCCTTAGCATAATGGAATTCCATCTCAAGCGATAGCGGTGGTCAACAATTTCACATCTTGCTGGATTCCACCAATTTCCTTAACATGCCATCCTTTTCCAAATGAATCTATGCTATAAAACGTCACTTCATTTAGCCATAACTCAAAAGACCGTTGAAAAATGTTGTTTCCATGTCGGGATCATCCGAAGAGAGATATCACCAACATGAATATGACGAAGTGGAAAGACTCAGATCATCATATTTGTTTCCATAAAATTCTCTATTTTCTGTTTATCTTTTTTTTTCCAGGTGAAAAACAAGAAACAAGCTAAGAAATCAAGTCATCAGAAGATCAAGATACTCATGATTGGCGGTAAGAGAAGTCCAAGACATCTTTGAATCTGACATAGAAGCAAGGGGAATCATCACTTCTACGAAAAGAGAATTTATTGTGGTGTCCAAAAGATGTCGACTTTGCTGGAAGCTTTGGCAAGAGACTGTGGGTCTTAATAGAGTTAGAGATATGATATGAAGAATTTAGACAAAATGTAGTAGCCTTGTCATTTTCTTCATGCATTTCTCTTTTGTCACTTTGATGTAAAAGAACACCAATTGTGGAATAAAACAATTCTTTTACATCTTTTTGTGCCTCTTTCTTTTATGCATTTGTTCGTCGTTCTTGCTTTGATGTTGATCTTGAATAAGTTCAATGCATGCCCCCAGTGTTGAAATTTCACGCACTTGTCGAAACTCAAGGACAATTTGGATTTGTTTGAAAATATGATTGCACTTGAAAATTTAGTATTCAAGTTGCCTACGTATCCCAAAAAAGAGGATCAAGTCATGACGTAATTCAAAGTTTTTTTTTTTTTCATAGTTTATACTCATGCGAACAAGAAGTAACATGCAGTTTAGGGTCGTATGTCAAGGAGCAAACTCTTTCATTTAGAATGATCATTTTGGGAAATTTGGCTTTCGGATGGTGATGCGCAACTTGGCTTTATCCATCGATTTGTTGGTTTTGTTCGGGAAGACATTGTCGGCTTCTCCAAGAAATGTTGGTGGAAAGAAATCTCCAAGTGTTGCAGTATTTTGCTTGCTAATTCTTTTTGGTTTTTTCTGACTTGATCGAGAATTCTTCAAACTTCTTGGTGAATTTCGTCTACGGATTTTGGTTTGCTTTGGCTTTCTCCTTGATGTTGGTGGATGAACTTGCTCGGCACGTTATTTTGAACCTTTTCGGTGAGTCACGAGAATCCATCTATCATCCGTCATTTTGTTAGAGGGAGTTACTTCTTGCTTGATTCTTTTATCAGCAAGCAAGGTCTTCACCAAAAACGGGTCTAGGCTACCAAATTAAAGGGTTGTCGATGGCCACAAGACTTCAGATGGAGGAAAGATCACCTTCTTGCTCTAAGAATTGCTCAAGGGGTTCCTGGTTGCAATAAGGCTAGCTTGATTTACCTCAGCAACATCTTCGTCCTCATCATTATCCTCAACGTCGTTGAGGATTATTTTTCCATCATTGGCCAATGACATTATCTCTTCTTTGACCACGAAGCACTTTTCTATAGGATGACCGATAATCCGATGATATTTGCAGTATTTGGGATGAGTTTCCCTACCGCTTTCTTGAGGGCATTTTGACTTGGGCAATTTGATCAACTTTCTTTCGACTAGTTCATCGAAAATGTGTAAGACGTCAGAATTAGCAAAAGGATATTCCTTTTCTTGTCTTTCCCTCAGTGTAGGTTGATGATTTTCACTTGAGTTTTGTTGGTCTTTGTTCTTTTTAATGGTTGGAGGTATTTTCGTGAAAACCGTGATGGCCATAGACTCTTCAGTGGAGGTCTTAACGAATTTCTCATTTCTCCAATAATTTTTTCTTTCGCTTCCTTGTTCTCCGAGTGGAAACGAAGATCGATGATTTGCAATACTCAATTCCATATCGTGGGCACGAGTAGTAAGTTCCTCAAAAGTATGAGGTTTGATCCCTTAGAGAATGTATTGAAGTCCCCAATGCATCCCTTGCGTGCACATCTCTATGGCTGACATTTCTGACAATTTGTCTTTACAACTTAGGCTTAGTGTTCACCAATGGTTGATGTAGTCGAAGATCGGTTCATCTTTCTATTGCCTTGCATTTGTAAGCTTGATCATGCTCATGGTGCGAAGAGTGCTATAGAAGCGACTCAGAAATTCCTTTTCCATTTGATTCCAACTATCGATGGACTGTGGCTCTATATCAACGTACTAGTCGAAGGCATTTCCTCAGAGTGATCTCACGAATTGTTTGATGAGAAGATCACCATAGGTCCCCGTGTTATTACATGTTTCGATGGAGTTTGCAATGTGTTGTTTTGGGTTGCCTCTTCCGTCAAACTGCTGGAAGCTAGGTGGTTGGTATCCAAGTGGTATTTTCAGTGAGTCGATCCGCCCGGTATACGCCTTTGAGTATGAATGCGAGTTTTGGGATGGTTCGCCAATTTGAGCTCTAACAGTGTTTGCAATCATATCCTGCAGTTGTTGAATGGATAGTGATTCAGCAGAGGTTGCGGAAAGGCATGAAATTTTTGACAAAGTTCCATTTGTATGGCATTCCATCATCTTGTGTTTTCTCGGCAGCATGTTTTGGAGAAGAGGCAAGATTATGACCAGATCCAACATTGGGGTGCTCATCCTTGCTCAGCAGTTGTGCAATTTGAAGATCTTTTTCTCCAATGAGTTTTTGTAGATCTGCAATTGCTTGAGCCATCTGAGCGAGTTGTTCATCCACGTTCGTTGCACCGGTAGTCATCGCCGGGCAAATTGGCAAAGGTGGTGGAATTGACTCTTTTTGGAGTGGCGGAATTGGAGTCATCAGATCTGTTAGAGGTTGTGTTGCCGAGTTTGCCCCTGGTAAAGGATTGAACAATGTTGCCGACGATGTCAACCACGTTCATCTTGTTCAATGTGAGTTAATCATTTTTAGGTGCCATGAAAATGTTTGTGATGATGATTTGATTGTGATGATGGATTTGAGATTTTCCTTAGGGTGAAGAGATGAAAGGCAGAGAATGTCCCACTAGGCGTGCGAAAATTTGTTTCGTTGGAATCTGTAATAAATGAGTGCAAAATACAAGAAAATAGCGAAACAAAGAATTTATTGATTTAATTTAAAAGAAAAGTGTTACAATCTCTATAAAATCCTCTGATTATTCTCAAATAGTGGATTCGAGGGCTTGATGCTTGACCTCGAATCAAATGTAGGACTTGGTTGAATTTGTAGAATTTTGCTGGAAGTGTTGGCTTGTTGCACGGACAGCACTTCAGGATTGCAAGTGGCAATGACTCGAAGATTTGAGAGTTTGAATGTCTTTTGCTCTTGAGAATTTGAAAACTTGAACTTTTTTTTG
Organism: Lantana camara; assembly: GCA_037501455.1. Lineage (NCBI taxonomy): Eukaryota > Viridiplantae > Streptophyta > Magnoliopsida > Lamiales > Verbenaceae > Lantana > Lantana camara. The sequence goes on along the minus strand of CM074857.1, from coordinate 89,416,970 downwards.
TGATTTATGCTTTGTCATCTGAACTTGTAACCTTGGAGCCTCTATTTATAGGCTTTCGATTGTTCTTCTGGGCTTCATGAGCTTGGGCTTGAACTTGAAGGTCGCTTCCCCAGAGTGGGCTTTATTTTATTTAATGGACCATTTATTTAATCCATTTAATTAATCCAAAAAATAAGAATTGAAATCCATAATTCTTATCTTGAATTAAATATGTATGCCCAAATTTATTATGGACTTAGGATAAAATTAATAATCAATAGCCAATATATTTGGGCTATCAATTAGTAATTTTATTTTCGAATTTTCGGTGTCAACAATGTATTATGTCATTTCATATTTCTTCAAGGCTATTTTGATAATTTAATAAAAAATGGGGAATGAAATCAAATTACAAATTTGAACTGACGAGTTAGTATTGATATTTTTTTCGTGGGGGAATGATGTCAAATTTGTCTTGTGGAGTTTTGTCACATTCCCCCTAAAAAGAAAAGAAGAGGAAAAAATGCAAGAGAAGAAAACAAGTAAGAGGATATCAAGGGACAAAAACAATTACTATTTGGATCTCTTTCGTGAGAGAGTGATGTCAAATTTGTGTTGTGGAGTTTTGTCACATTCCTCCCAAAAAGAAAGAAAGAGAAAAGAATGCGAGAGAAGAAAACAAGTAAGGGGATATCAATGGATAAAAACAACTACTATTTGGATCTCTAGCTAATATATAGCATAGATACAAGTAACTAATCTCAAATACTATTCACATATTTTATCAGTTATCTGCTTAGAATTTTAACGAATCTGGCCGGCCAAAACTATTATATTATAGTAGGCAAGTGTAATTAAGAAAAGATTAAAAAAAATTTAAATAGTAATATAATATACTTAAATTAAAATTTCAAATTCTATACTTATAAGTGATACAATTAAATTGTGAGGATAGTTCATGTAGCACACGGAACGCTAGGCACCACATCCCCCGCACTATAGCCCCAATCCACATATGAAATGGTAAATCCATACATGAACCAAAACTATAGCGAACGGGAGACAATAAAAAAAAATGACAACAAGGCTAGGCGGGAGTAACCCCAAACCAAACAACCAATACAGAGTAATAAAAGCGGAAGCAATAATTCATTCGATACTTATAGGTACCATATTTACATATTTACTAATAGGTACCAACATTTACATATCAATACAATATCATCTCCAAAATATGCCAAGGTATGCTACAGAACATATCAAGTATCAATACAAGAACAAAATGTGAGGTGAAGTGTGCTAGACCCAAATTAAGGACAAGGTAGACTCTAATTCCCGCCTAGCACGCACCTGCAAAACTGAAAAGTTGAGGTATCAGTATCAGCCCAACACGGACTGAGCGAGGGGTATAAATAAATATATGCGCACATACATTTATAATCTCGGGTAATAATTTTTGGAAAATAACAATACAATTTAGTAAAATAAGAGATACTATCGCCCGAGGTTAAATTATCAATTTAATCAATTCAATACAATCAATTCGTGGCCCGGCGAGTGAGGGCAATTCTCCAACCTTAGTCCGACTGTGTACAATCAATCAATCAATTATTTAATGGTTAGGTGATCAAGCAATTCATTACGGTGCACAATTAGCAGTTTCAATAACGCCTTCTTCCTCCGGGTGATGGTGGGATTGTAAGGCCCCACCATCCAGTCAGTCTGGGCAGAGGGTACATGAATCCCTAAGCCCGGAACTCCTTCCTCCCCTAATCTCCTAGGGGGTTCAGAGGTCATCCCAATTTGGTGAGAATAGCGCTCGAGTTACCCGTCAGCCCATGCTTTCCCGGTTGGCTCGAGCCACTACCCTCGGGCCCACAGTGCAATACGATACTCGCCAAACAATCAATCAATCAATTCAATACAATAGCTCGGTAAATCCTTTGAAAACCAATAACATTTGAAAACTATAGATATATAGGCACATTTTGGCTTAAAACTTTACATAAGGTTATATGGGTTCTATATATCTAGAATTAAACCTCACCTGAACGACCAAAACAAACAAGGAAACAGCTCACGGGGCCTGCTCCTCGTCACCAGGAAGCTGGTCTGTGCAAGAAAGACAATTGTCCGTGAGACACGACTCAAAATGTACCAATTAGGACGAACAGCGTGATCATGAACATTAAAACGTGCAATGATAATTTATGGAATGATATGATCAATTTCATGCACAAAACAATCATATAATAACACGTATCGATCAATTAAGGCATTAGAAACGGAATTGGAAAATGTAAATTTATGCAGAAAATTTTGAACACCCACTGGAGCCTGGGAACGACCGTTCTAGTTTTGAACTGGGGCTGGGAAGGGCCGTTCCCAGCTCCCCGAATCAATCACGCGCGTCTGTAAAGATTTTGGAAATTTTTGGGGCTAGGAACGGCCGTTCCGGCCACAGGCCAAAACTGGGAAGGGCTGTTCCCAGTCTCGCGGGACAGCTGGCCTGGGGTGGGAACGGCCGTTCCCAGAATGAACTGGGACGGGAAGGGTCGTTCCCAAAATACGAATGCAGCAGAAAGCAGAGGCAGAAACAGGGCAGTAACGAACCAAAAACACCAACCATAAAAATGACTTCAAACCAAGATTAAATGCTCAAATATCATGATATACTCATACTAGCATACATATAGATCAACAATAACTCATGTAAACACTGGTTTCCAAGTTAGATCATCAAGAATTCATCATTTGAAACCCATATACTCATTCATGCTTCAAGTCCACAAATCACAAGATATATGCATGAATCTTAAGCTTAAGGTTCATACACATATTTCCAATAACAAATACACAAGTTAACCAACATATAACAAAGCCCTATCTATACCATATATTCAAGAAAATCATCAATTCCCCAAAAATACCTCAAATGAAAGAAATGGAAAATGAGATGAAGATATGATGTTGATGATGCTTCAATGATCACAAATCCCACAAATTATAGCTTGAATGATGGAAATCTCCCTACTCCTTGAAGAGGGTTTTGTCTCGGTTGAAAAGGAAGCAAGAGCAAATGAGTATGAAATGTTTTGTATGAAATGGGAAGGCATGGTACGTGATATGCTGCTATGAAGGGGAAGAAATGACCAAATTGCTATTGAGTCCTTCTATCTAATAAGTTATGCAATTAGGTTCAATTCCATGATACATGATCAATTAAGTCCAATGCAATTAAGTCCCAAAATCATGAAAATGAGCAAGTAAGGCCATAAAAGAAATTAAATCACGTTCGGGAAATCAATTCACGATGCAATCAAGTTCAATTTATGCAATAATTATAATATGATATGAATTTCAATAAAAACACATAGAATATAATTTTAGAAAATTATATCATGACATGGAAAATTAAAGAAATGATCAAATGGTAATTAAATTATAACTCTCAAACTCACACGTGTCGTTCATACCTGAAATGCCGAAAACTGGGGCGTTACAGTTCATAAATTAAATATTTTAACTATCAAATTTGAAATAAAAAATAAAAACAAAAATTGCACCCTCAATTGGGTCACAATTGAGACTGATAGTTTTTTTTTTTTTTTTTTTTTTTCCACACATCCAAACGGGATTGAAATTTAGAACCTTACCTTGGAAAATGAACTCATCATTCATTTGAACCAACTCCTGTCGGCCAATTGAGGCTCATAGGTTGATTAGGAAGTTCGAATTTTAATATTCGTACATATACTTCCACATTAATTATTTCTGATAATCATTTTAATTAATAATATTTTTTTGAGAGATTCTTAAAGAAAAGGAAAAAATTGGGTCACTAAGGAACCCCTAAAAAAAGTTGGTCGTCAATCAACTACAACTATGGAGTTGAGCTGCAACATGTAATAATTACAACTAATTATTTTTTCTGTTCAACAAAATTCGAACTAATAAATGAAATAATGTGTACTCAAAACTTTTAAAATAAATTAATATTGAGACGATATTTTTTAAAATATTAATTTTTTTATATGAGACAATTTTTATCAATATATTAACTTTTTTGTATGAAACATTTTTTATTAATATCAGGTGGTGTCGGATCTGTGTTGTCATTAATGTTCTGTCTTTATAAATTTTAAAATACCTTCACTATTAGTAGGAAAAGAGCAAATCAGCAAAATCAAATAGGCCCCCTTTAAAAAAAAAAAAAAAATCTCCATTTATAATATACTCATACAGTCATACTGTTAAAATAATTATTTTGTTGTGTTGTATCATATTACTTTGTTGGTTGAGATGAAATTAAATAGATAAATAATGAAATGAATGGTAAAATATGATAGTAGATTATTCATTCCATAGAAATATGAGATGAATAATTAATCTTTTATCTAATATCATTTTACACCGTATCATCAATTCCGAATTAAAAAAATATTAATATACATAAATTTAACTAAAATTATTAATCTAATCCCCTTCATCTTACCGAATAAACGAGATGCATATGTCTCATTATTTGTATATATTATCCATATAAATAAATTAGTGATATTTGCTTTATTAATTGTTCTTCCACTTCAAAACTTGCTCCATCCTCCTGCTTTCATTCACCCAAGGTCTGACACACACACGTCTCTGCAAATTCAATCTCATCAAGACGGTAAGTATACACACACCTATACGTATAGATTGGTGTACATCTGCGTGTGCTAAAGAGGGCTGCGTTTACGTATGTACGCGCACTTATGCTGAATAGTACCCGCCATAATCAAGCGGGATTTGATTGTTGATTAGCGTTGCAATTTTTGAGTTTTGTATGATTTTCTGGATTGCTGGTGCTGATTGTAGCTGCGAATTTTTGTTAAAGTTCGAATTTTTTGATCAAATCCTTGGATACTTCTAGTCCAGTCTCTGTGTCTGGGGTTTGGAAATTTATTTGATCAAGTTGTTGAGCTACTGGTTTGTGTATGTGTGTGTCTTCTTGCAAGCTTGTCATGTTCCATGTGAGTTCTTTTGATTCATGGTGAATTTCGTTGAAGGAGAATTTTAGGATTCATAGCTTTTCATTTTTCTGTCCCCCCTTCCGATAGCTGAGAATCCCTAGATAATTGTATTTGTCTTGGTTTGGTGAACTATATTGGGGAATAATAGAAAGAATGATATGGCTAGGTTATTTTGATGAGATGGGCCATTGTAATTTGTTTCATTGTTGCAATAGTGCTTGTCTTGATATTTTGTGGGACGATGTCTTCTGTTCGTTCTTTTAGTTTGGAAATATATGGGATCATATATTTAGACTCGGAGATGAATTGGTGATGAGTAAATGAGTATGATGATCTTTCTTCGATATGCAAGAGCTGGTAAGGTACAAAAGGCCCAGAAATATCTTTAAATTGCCACAATCTCATTGAAATTACAAGTGAAGATAAAGACACACTAAATGAACTTAGTTTAAATTTGTATGTCCACTTTGTTATGATGGACCCTACAGATGTTTGAGCTTTTCTCAATAATCACTGATCTCCTGTGTTCTGTTCTTTCAATGGCGGTCAATATGCTGGTGCTTTCAGGTGGATGAGAAAAGCTAGTTATGTAGAGATGGGAGGTTGTTGTTGTTGTGCATATAAGAGTAGTGAACTTAATGCATCGCCGCGATTGTTTCATGTGAGTGTAATCTCTTGCTGCACGTCAATCGGGCTTTTGTACTAGCGTAGCTCTGATGTATTTTTCATTGACATAATTTCATTTTCTTGATTGTAGCATCCAGTGTCTGAAGAACACTTGCCCTTATCGCCTCACCGTGCACCAGTCTCTACTGACCTCTTGGTTGATACAAATCTAGATACCTCAGTTCCAGACACTTATAGGCCACCTCCCGCACCTATACCTTATGAATCATGTGCAGAAAACCCAACTACACCATCAGGGAATCAAGAAGGCTCTGCGAATAAGAGTGAAGTAGCTTTGGAAACCAGTAACAGAGAATCTATTGAAGAAGATAATGCTGGCAGCACTTTGGACACAAAAGTGAAGAACCTAGAATCTGATGGGAATGTGGAAAAAAATGTTGAGCTGGAAACACCAAAGTTATTGGAAGATGAAAAGCCGGATGAACTAAAGAAGTCTGTCGTTCCACCACTACAAGATGAAGAATGCCCCATCTGTCTTGAAGGTGCAGTGGCATTTGATTACCTGGCTTATGTTTAACTTAGTAATGGTGCTTTTCTAATTTATTCAAGCTTGATCTCTCTATCCCCTCTGCAGAATATGATGTGGAAAACCCGAAAATCATCACGAAATGCGATCATTACTTTCACCTCGCTTGTATTCTTGAATGGATGGAAAGAAGTGAAACCTGTCCTGTGTGTGATCAGGTTTGCTTAATTACTCGTACATATCTTGAATGTCTCTATCTGCTTCGGATTCCAATAACACCGTTTGTTTTCTTGGATGCAGGAAATGGTTATCAGTCCAGATATAGGAGGATAGTCCGGAATTACTTAATTCTTTTCGTTTTTCTGTTGATAATTAATTTACCTTTGTATATACTGTTTGCAATCCTCAGTATAAATATCATGAAATGTTGGTCCCAAAACAACTTTGTCCAAGAAAAGAAGCCTTACAATGTGAGTCGCTGCTGCAGTGGCTTACTTATCGTCCTATGAACCCGTGGTGTGTTTTCTTCCCCTTCAGTGATCTCCGTCATACGATTCGTTTGTTTGTATCCTGCAGTTGATTCAAATTCAGGCTCTCTGTTGCTCTTAACAATTATACGGAACTTCATGTATCGGTTTTTATACAGTGTGTGTGTAGTAACTAGAGGTAGAATGACATGGTTGTCTGGATTCATTTGTACAGAAGTAATTAACTAGAGACTGCAATCTCATATAGAATTGGTTGTATTATTTTGCAGCTTCTTGTTTCCGCCCCCATTTTCTCTGTTTATTAATATGTCATCGTATTTGTGATTTTCACTGAAATTCTAGCATTGTATCTGTCAAAGTTGGTAAGTAATGATGACATTGACAACTAGTTGGCAAGTGGATGTTTAACTATTATCGTTCCAACTTCGTGGCAGCATATCAGTAGATGGATTACCAAGATTCTCAAACGTACAATGTCAAATTCTTTCATGATTTGATAGTTTTCTGTTAAACTATTTTTTGTCAAGAATGACCTCTGGGTTCTTGTTGATATGCAAACTTATTGATGTTTCTTTTGAAAGATTTTGGGGAGACGTAATGAATTAAGGATTTTCTTTGAATAGTATTTATAAGTTGAAAAAATTTCTTTTTAACTCCTCATTTTTAAAAAAGTTTTCGTTTGCTCCCCAGATGACAGGTCAAATTCCCTTTAACTCCCCATTGTTGTATAAAAACTCAAGAATCGCGTACCCAAATCCCCAAATCACATAACTAAATCCCCAAATGATGTATTTGGAGATAAATACATCATTTGAGGATTTGGGTACATAATTCTTGAGTTTTTATACATGTCAAAAAAATGGGGAGTAAAAAAAAAGTTTGATTTTCATCTGGGGAGTTCAGAGGAATATTTTTTAAAGTGGGGAGCAAAGAGGAATTTGAGTTCCATTTGGGAGTTTTCGGGAATTCTCCGATGAATTAAAAGACCGTCAAGAAATTATGTTAAACAACCACTTGGGTTCCCAGACAGAATACAGTTAAACAATACCCTCGGTTCTACTGGCTCTGGCTGGCATGAAACGCCCAAATCAGCATGCAAACTCACATCTTCTCTCCCATTAAGGAAAATTCAGATGGCAAAAAATATGATCACATCAAGAAAATTCATTCTACAGAGCCTGCATTCTACGTCTACAGAAAGCTTGAATTCAAGAATCAATACATCAACCGGTTGTGGCGGTCAAAATTACATTATCAACTATAAGTACTTCAATCTCAGTACTCGGAAAATCTCAACGGAATGAAAACCTATATCCAAAAAACCATGACAGACAGACAGATCGAACACGAGAATCAAAACGAAAAGAAAAAAGAAAAAACAAAAGAAAAAGAAAGGTGGAAAACAGACATTCTAGCTCGTGAGGAGAGTTTCGATGGCTTCAAAGAAAAGAGGGGCCATTTCTGGACTGGTGGTTTTAATTGCACACTTGAGGCTAGGTGTCCCAATGGCTGCTGTAAGTTCGATTAAGAACGGGATAGCTTGAGGAACCTTAGCAGAGAGATACAGAACATCTTGATTTGAGTGCTTGCGCTTCGCAATGAAGAACATGTTAGATGCCGCTAGCTTGTCTAGGGTTGCTTCAACACTATTCAGCACAATTGCTGGGAAATCCTTAATGATCTCATTTGAATCAGGCAAAGATTTCCATGTCTGCAAAATTTATGAAAACAATCAACTCCAACATATCACTATGAGTCGAAACATACGCCATAATTGGGATTATTTTTCCTTATTGCATTTTCTTTTATTTTTTCAAGTTGTGTGTGTAAGATAACAAATTAACTATGGAATCTTCAAGTGAGTTACTAAAACAGTCTTGTTTAACTTAATTCAAGAATTAGAGTTTTCACTCCTGTTTCTCTCTCTCACCAATTATATCACATTTGTTTGTTCTCCGGTCATATTCTCTCTTTTTTCTCTCGTCTCAATCACTCACGAGTTACTTAAGTACTAGTCTTATTTACTTCTTTTACTTGTAAAAAGTTAATTTTACCATATAGTAGATTTAATAAATTTACTGTTTTTTTTAAAAAAACATTTAATGTTATTGCAAATAGTAAAAGTAATTTGTAAAATGTAATAAAATTATATTCTGTATTTAGTTTACACATGCATTGAGTGTGCCCATTTTTATTGGTCTGTTATACGAGAAAAGTGCCCTACAGTTTCAAGATACTACATACCTCCAAAAATGCTGATCGCTCCATTCTTCCATCCTCGGTAAACAATACAAGCAAAGAAATTTTGTCATTGAAATACCATACAGGTTGCTGATTATTTTTCACTGCAACCTGCAGAAGTGAATTTGGTGGAGTAGGAGATATATTCTGGAACAAGACCATAGGGAGTAGAACACTCGCTGATGCCCCTGGTTGCAATAGGGGAACCTGATTGAAATGAGAAATATATATCAGCTCAGCAACAAATGGAGCAGAAACAGTTGATTCATACACAATAACTAATACAACTTATTACCTGGAGGGGTCCAGCTGCTGCAAGACCAAATGTATTCTTGTTGAACTGAATCATAAATCCATCAAGTGGAGTTTGAGAATTATTTTCAAACAACATGCTATAAAATATCTGGCCATCTCTACGTGTCAGCTGAGCACTGATTTGTAGGCCTTGACCAGTGGATGCTGGTAATAGAACTGGCAAGGAAGGTCTGCAATCAAAAGAAAAATGCCATGAAATCCCATAAGGACATCTAAACAAAATATTTTCACCAAAACACTTAAGTGTGGTTCAAGGAATTTGACGAGGTAAAGAAAGTGCAAGGGGAAAAAAAAGGTTGTTGACAAAAACAAAGGAAAAGGAAGTGCTGGAAAATGTAGTGCAATTCAGAGGAAATCAATTTCCTAACAAACTGATGAGGAAAGTGAGAACGTTGACTGCCTTTCTTCAAGTTGTCATCAATTTCTCTTTGATTCTTTTCCCTACCTTTCTCTTACACTATGCCTGGTTTAAAGATTATACAAAGGAAAAGAAAAGAAAATAGTGGGGAATTATTATTTTTTTTCTAAATTGAAAAAACATGATGAGGATTGATTAATGGAAATTGGATTGAGTGATGAAGTGGAATGGAAATGAGTTGTGTACATGATATTATAAGCATGAGATAAGTTTTTACTTTCATTTCTTTTCTTTCCTATATTCTTAAGCAACCTAACCAAACATAGTCTATATATAACATACCTAGCAGGGCTAGCAGGCTCATCAGTCGGGACAATGGCACTGTTACTATTGTCCATCAGGTCAAGTAAATCAGGCACCGGTGCAGGAGCAGGAGCAGCAGCAGCAGGAGGTGGTGACCTTCCAGCAGGAGCAGCACTTGTGGTGGCAGATGATGAATCAGCTGCATGCGCAGGCGACTCAGAGTAGCCTCCTTCACCATCGGGATACTCTTCTTCCTCGGTATTCTTAATGGTTCTCACACGAGTTACAAATGCTTCTGGGGGCTTGTGGTAGACAGACGATAATGTGGCAATGTTGGCAAGAAGCTCGTCCAGCAGAGAAGGATCAAGTTGATTGGAGTCGTCACTGATCACAGGCTTTTCTGCTAAAACGACATCCTTTGCTGCCTGAAAGATCGCAGACACTCATCACTTGTGCACATTAACCTAATTTGCTTCTTTATAACTAAAAGCTTATAAGTTATCTGGATGCAATTCTAGACAAAATGACAAATAACATACATTATGCAATCTATCCACCCCTTAAGAACCCAAATCCATCCCTTGGTCTGCAAGCATAGACTTTTTTATGGAGCCAGCATGCTTACCTCATGCTACAACTATACCAAACTCAAGACTTACGCTTTCAGGTCTAAGGATTTACTAACACAAACAACATTGCACAGAATATTACACCCCATCCATCCAAAACTGAGAGCAGAGGTGTTGAGACACTTGCCACTTCATAATGCATGAGGAAGATATAAAATAATGTTGAGATAAACCAAGATTCATGCAGAATATCATGATTAGGATTACTGTTCTAGAAACACATTCAATATTATATTTTCGTGTCTCTCATTGACAGGATTCTCCAAGTTTGTTCTATGGTGCAGAATAGAGTGTTGCAATCAGATGCAATATTCTAACAAGAAAAGCTAAACCTTTGGCACCATGAGAGAAAATAGAATCTTAGAAGCAAACGTAAAATAGCTGATTAAGTGAGAACTACAGCAAAACCACTTGCATACCTCAGGATCAGTTGAGAGGAGACGCCAATATATGTATGCACGATCTCTAAGATCAGGATTGTCAGTCTCAACAGTTGCGTTGTTCAGGACGACCTATAACAAAATCATATTATTATCCACTTTGTGAACACGTACTATGTTAAAAAAACCAGAACTAACTCCTAATTCAAAATCCAGGCAGAACATTATTGAATAATTAATATTGCTGAAGTAAAATAAAAATAAATAAAAAACTCTAGTGAAATCAAATTTTACCAAACTGCTCAACACTATTAAACAAAAAATGACAACACTAAAGATGCTCTTTATCTCACAGCTAATCTCCACCCTCCTGACAACATTACAGTCTTTAACTCAAACATCAAATTTCATAATCATTCGCATGATTTTCGAAAATAACTTTTCAAGATACGTACTCACAGTCACTAAAACAATGACCAAATTATCTAGAAATTGGGCAGATTATGCAGATACGATGACAGCCTCCGAGGGCCATGCATAAGGTTGGTTTTTTGGGATTTAGGGTGGGGTGTTTAAAAGCATACCTGGATCATCTGTTGTGGTCCTTCAGTGGGCTTCTTAAGGAAGAGTTTAACTGTCGCTGTTAGCAACTGCAATTGGACTTGAGGAGGTTCCTCTGGAAAAGTCTCCAAAAAACTTTCCAAGAGCTCATCGGCATTATCAATTCTTTCAGCATATTCACCAATTATCCAGATCATTGATGCCTGTAAAGAAAGACGTCCATGTAAGTTCAAGCTCAACATCATTAAATTCTTTAAGAAAACAAAAGTGAAGCCAAAAGGTACATGTCCTGCAATGTACCTTCGCCTCTGGCTCATCCAAGGTGTCCAAACTCTCACAAAGTGTAGCAATTATAGACTCGTAGCTGAAGGAAAACAAAATTGTTTAAGTTGAAGATGTAAGAATTTTTTACACAAAATACCTCACTAAGAAGATGACAAGAAAAGATAAGAGTTGTGACATACGTGTTTGGGTATCTCCTAAATATATCCTTAATCACAATGATAGCTTCCTGAACAACATAGTTAACTTTGATCTTGATCAGCTCAAGTAAGACGCTAATACAGCGTTCAGCTGCTCTCTCTAACTTGATAGCACACCGTCCAATGGCTCTGACAGCTTTTCTGACAAAATCCACATCTACTTCAGTAGCATATTCTTTAAACTCCAATAGAACCTGAGCGTTAAGATTGAGGGAGCATTATTATAATGGCACAAAATTCAACCAGCACAGTGATAAAATAATGAAATTTACGTCGAACAGAATAAACCTACTTGGTCAATATTTCTGTCAGAAGCAAGCTTTATCATGATTTCTAGCTTTTCCATCTTCACATAAATCGGATCATTGTATTTGCAGAAGAACACCTTTAGGGCAAACAAGCAATAATTTGTGAGTTCACCTCCATACTAAAATCAACAATTCAACAAAGAACACAACTCTTTGAATGTTAGGTAACACCACATTAATTACCTTAATTTCGTGAGCAAGGATAGTGGGCCGCTTTTGCACAATAAGATTTATGTTTCGTAATGCAACATACTGAATCTCTGGCTCTGCAGAAAGCAATGTCACAAGAGGTGGGGCCATTTTCTTGCAAAGATTTCTGACTACATCCGTGCTGGTAATCAGTTCCATTTGTAGAAGGATCATCTGTAATTTCATTCCAAAAGAGGCTCAATACAACTAATTTCAAATGAAAGAAAAGTTCAATTTTTGATTTATTGGAAAGTGATACCTACAATTATTAACTTAATAAGAATTAATAATTAAAGGAACCCAATAAAACATGAGAATCATACCTCTGATAATTTTGAATAAAAAAAATACTGATAGAGACGAGAGCTTAATTAGTAAGGATCAAGTTCAAATACTAATACTTGTCTAAAGTGGTCATACAATGGGTACTCAGCGCATATATATATATAGATATGAATATGGAGAGAGAGAGAGAGGGTATAAAAATATGGTATCATGCATCTTGGGCATGTTCCTACAGAGGTTATCTATGGTTCAGCATCACAAGTGCATCAATCACAAGTTTACAAAAACATTGTCTTTCTCATTTAAAAATCATCAGATTTTACACTAGTTTATGTAGGGGAAGAGGCCAGCGATGGTGATTATCATCCCTCGAGCAACAATAATAAAGAAGAGAATAAGTGGAAATCTCTTTCATTGCACATGCTGCCATGGCGGTAATGGAAAAGCAACTAACTTTGACCATTAACAGCTAGTGAATGATAGTACTAAACAAGAGAAGAAAATATGAAGCATTACCAGGTTGAAAAGCTCACAGGTAATCGTATTGGTAAAAGAAGAGTTTAAAGGAAGAATAAAATACCTTGACAGCTGAAAGAACAACTGCACAATTTGCATGCTGTAAACGTGGAGTAACTCGCTCAACAATATTTTCAGCTTCACGTGCATCTGCTGCTTTATACTTGGAAAGAGCATCCAATATGAAAACTTGACCCCACCTGAAGATGGTGCAATACCAGTACAAAATTAGAGGCAAATTATATCCAGGCCTTCAATTCCAATGGGAGGCAGCTAACTACTCCACAGTAGCTCATAACATGCGTAAAAACATGTACTTGTAATCTGATGGTATGCATGGGTGATTCTAGACATCAATTTTATCTTTTAAGTAATGCAAACAAACTATATTGAGGTCGTACTCTGTGCATTCATTTAGAGCAGTAAGGAGCTTTGAAAGTGTGTGACTGGTGATCTCAAAGATGGGTCTGCTGCTGTTCTCTTGGATCTCTGCAAGTGAAGCAACAGCATTCGCAACAACCATCGGATTGTTGTCAGATATCAAATCCTTGAGGGCATCTAGGAAACCTCTATCCTCCACTAGCTCGGCATTAATGTCATAAAGTTTAGCAACACATATAGCAGCGGTTTTGCGAACATATGGATCATCATCCTGACAAGAGAAACATAACAAAATGGTTTGCTTAGTTTGAAATTCACCATTAAAAATGTCCAGCACATAGAAATCAACTTAAAATATGAGCTATCTTAGATTAAGAATATTGCAGATACGGAATTTTACCTTGAGACACCGCTGCAATGGATCGCATAAATACTCCGTTATTTTATCAACACGAATGCAGCCCATTGTCCTCACAGCTAAAGCACGAATCAAAGGATTTGGATCCTGGGAATCCTGCAAGAACATGTTCACATGGAATATTAGGCTTAACTTTGACAACTTTCCGATTTCTTCAACTACAAACTTGTCAGATATCAGAAAAATATTTATAGTAAAATTCAGATAAAGGCTGGCTTTACTCGCAAATTTGTAATGGTACCATTTACATCAGATAGTCATGCAAACAACATGCCCTAATTATCAATCTTTTCAATATTGAGTTATGGGTATAGTTTAAGGTGTCTACAGAAATTTCTTTTTCATGTTCTTGGAGCAATCAATCCAATAAGCTCATCTGAGTCCCACATTCCTTCAATCACGCATCAACTAACCATGATGCAAAGTAGCATTATTGATGATCATTACTGCTGGTTAAGTGAGCGGGTGACCAAACAAGGAGCATTAATTGCTATACAAATTAGGAAATCCTAGTTAGACAACTATTTTAGTTTAGATTTTAGAAACTCGTCATTCTCAAGATCATATCAACTTCTTGTCCAGATATAGTGGGGAAAGGATGTATTATTTGCTATACGAATCAGGAAATCCGATTAAGACTAATATTTTAGTTTAGAAAGCCGCCAGATAATATCAATTTCTTAAAACAGAGAAGGGGCATGCTTAGGAGTCCATCTCAACTAGATCAAAGGGTATACTTGTAACTAATTATCCTAAAAACTTTGATTCTTTTTAATTGACATTGAAAAAGATAATGCTTATAGATAAAAAAAAATGGCATAATAATTTAAAAAATATCAAAAGTCATGATATTTGAGAGAAGGCTTTCTCTTGAACTATTAAATCAATACATCATGTGTTACAGATATTAGCACCACATATCTCTCAATCTAGCCATCTCATGGTTGCCAGTGATCATTTGGTAACTACTACGAAATTTTGCTACCATAAGACCTCCTAGTCCTTTCTTAAACGCTCGCGTTAAGATTCTCCTAAAGAAATAGCCTCGCTGCTGTCACTAATTTTCAGAAGTTAATCTGAGGCAATGAGTCAGCTACCCATTTAAAATCTGGAGTATATAATTGTATCAGTTCTAGTAGGCAATAGATTATGTTAACTGTAAAGAATCTTACGCATCAAAACTGAGTAACAGGAACATAGGAAAAATTTATCATAGGTGGTCTATTTGTTAAGATTAATTTCCGTAGCCCCCATTCCCCTACTAATTTCCCACTACTGGTGTATGACTTAGTTTTCACATAAAGCTTAAGACTACTAATCCTGTTTTCTTATAGTAAAACCGATTGGATTCTCTACATAGCATGGTAGAAGAAGCACGAAGCAGGAAAAACATCAAGCATCACCAGCTAACTGAATTTGTATATCACAAATGGCATATTTAAGATGCCAGTTTAATAAAGGAAACTGGAATTTCAACTTCACAGCTTATATTCTGAAGCCAACATTGAATATAGATATAACTAAAATGTTCAAAACTAGAGCTAAACTTTACCTTCACAAATGTATTTACAGCAAGAATAGCAAGATCAGGCTGGCTCTTTGCATAGTTGATGAGATACAAATACACGAGCTTTTTTAGCTCCAAATTTTCTGTTTGCATACAATTCACAACATCTGTAAAGAGGGAGGATACGTCCTTCCCCACTGTCATTGCAGCAATCACCTTCTTAACGGCATCTTTTCTCTTATCCTGCACCCAAAGTTGTTAAATGAACAGATTGTTCAAATTTTCATTTCTTAAGAACTGAAAACAAATCACAGGCTTTTAATATTGGTTATAATTTGATTAAAACCAAAATCCGTCACATCGCAGCCACGCGGATCAGACAAAAGATTGAGAATTCTAAACGATATAAATCATAAATTAATAAAAAAAAATCACTAGATCTAACTCTAATTCAAACCAAATCCACGAATAAATCTTCGATTCTAGCAAAATGAGAAAACAATCAACAGGCAAATGCCGCAGATCACCGCATAAAGCCTTACAAATTTCACACTACAACTCCAAAAACATCAAGCAGACAGTAATTGATTGACAGGATTTGGCAATTGATATTGAGAAGGTAATTAAACAACGAAGACACACCTTGTACTGAGAATTGAGCTCTTCTTTGAGCTCGGGAATTTCACCCTTCTTGGTAGTGGAGAAGTATTTGGAGTCGTGCCCACTCATCTCTCGTCACTGCAGATGACTCCGCCCAAAGCTCTGCTTCTGGCGATGAAGAATTTTAGAGAGAGAA
Organism: Lantana camara; assembly: GCA_037501455.1. Lineage (NCBI taxonomy): Eukaryota > Viridiplantae > Streptophyta > Magnoliopsida > Lamiales > Verbenaceae > Lantana > Lantana camara. The sequence goes on along the minus strand of CM074857.1, from coordinate 89,400,669 downwards.
AGCGAGGGGGAGAGAGAGAGAAATGACGAAGAAAAGCCAACGGGGAAGACTAGGACCTGGTTAGGATTTAGGAACCGCCGAACCGGAGTGCGCCCGAGTTGGCTAATTCTTTTTTTTTTTTTCTTTTTTTTTTTTTTTGGGTTTAAAAATATAATTAATTAATAATTATCTAATTTATATAGTTTTTAGAAATATACTATATTTCTAAAGAAAGTATATGTAGTAACTTTTTCTCAGTCAGATTTACATGTAATTTTATTTCTAAGGGTCACCATAAATATTTTTCATTCTATATATCTTTGTTTCAAAACAATTCAATTGATATTTGGAAATTTGTTAGAGTAAATAGTATATAACTCATTCAAAATTTTTATTGTGATGGTTATTTTGTATTAGTAATTTTCGCACACTCGATGTGCGTGTGGCCGTGTGCAGATAATAAAATTTTTGTTGGAGTCCAAGAGACCAAAACCATTACTCTAACGGCATGATTGGTATGATGGAATGGGATGGTAATGGAATGGGCATTACTGCGTCCATTCCTAAACCCATGATTGGTACCAAAACATGATTAGGAATACTCATTCCCGCGGTAATGCTCATTCCCACAAGCATGGGATTACTCATTCCTTTGGTCCCCCATGGTATTAGTCATTCCCAATATTTAAAATTTATTATTATTTTTATATTATCGTCACGTATTTATTAAATGCATATTATATTTTATTAATTTCATAAATAAAAATTAAATACTATTAATCACGTTGAAAATTTAATAAATTATATTAAATATATATAAATATAAATATATTATATATTTAAAAAATATGTTCAAAATATTATTTTATTTATAAAATTTTATAAATTCAAATATTTTATAAAGAACAAATTTTGATATTTATATTAAAATTTATTTTTAAATGTCAAAAAATATATTAAATATAATATATAGTACATATAGTAAATGTCATATATATAACACGTTCGATACAAAATAGTAATAATATATTTATATATGAAAATATATAATTACTCAAAATAAAAAATTTAAAATATATATTTAATATAAAAATATTTGTAATTATATACTTTTATTATTATTATTATTATTATTATTATTATTATTATTATTATTATTATTATTAATAATAATGAAATAAGTTTAAAATTTTTATTTCATTCCTAACTTTATTACTTGGCGTACCAATCATAGCAATGTCATAATAAAGTCATTTCATTCCTTTGTTCATTCCATTACAAAGTTCATTCTTGTCCTACCTCATTCCATTCATGCATACCAATCATGCCGTAAGGGTCTCTCACTTAAAATAATAGTATAGATATTTATCATTTTTTTTCAATTATGATGATCTATGATGTTTCCACTGATGTGCCATTAATTGGACATGCTTCCACCTATTACTCTGTTGCTTTTAATAGATCTATTAGGTCAAGTTCATTAGCTCGGACAACTGGATCAATGGGTGCTTTCACTGCATCAACTGAGTCAAGGTAAACCACTGTCGTTTGAAAAAATGAATATACCCTATTAATTATGCGGTTCATGAAAATTATCCTAAACTCCCCATTTCGAAATTTACATATTTTAAATCCCCAATACACAACCAATTTTTCCTAACCCCCCCCCCCCCCCCCCCCCCCAATGTTGCGTTTTTTTCTAAATGCAATATAAATTTACGTAGAAAATATAGAATAATAGTGTATTAACCAACCCTCCTTCCTCAATGAATTACCAAAGTAACAAGAGTTTAGGAGAGGTTAATTGAGAGATCGGATTATCTCATGATATCGTCATGTCTCGAAGTGTTTATATTTATAGAGTTTGAGATATTAGGGTTACTAGTTTGACTCAATATCGTAATTGCTTAAATCTCCTTTTTCGTATAAATCTTAAACTCTTTATTCGTTATTCTAACACTAATCAGATAAGATTATACTTTATCACATATTGAATAGAATTCCCAACTAACTAGGTATCGATAAAATCCACAATTATATATAATTTGGGCCTAAAATTCATGGCCCCAACACCCACCAAACGCGTAAAAATACCGAAATGCCCTTGATGAAATTGAAAAATGACAACCATACCCCCCTTTCTTCTTCTTCCTCCTTTTCTCTCTTAAAAATGGCGTGTCTTCCGGTGAGTTCTCCGGCCACTTTCCGAAGACGGGAGCTTCGGGCTTTGACTCATTTCGACAAGGCGACTTCATTGGTAGCAACCCCGTCTTCTGAAATTTGCCGAAGAAGGCGAAACGTTGGTGGTCAGGTGGGGTGGTCCGGCGACCAAGATATGGATCTTGAAGTTCTCGACATGGATATGATCAGGTGGGGTGGTCCGTCAAGTTACGGATTCGATTTTCGTTAAGCGGTTAGGGAGTAATTGAGATTTTTTTTTTTTAGATCTAAATTTCTTAGGTCTGAAATTGGGGACAAACGGCTTCGAATTTGGAAAAACTAATCGTAGATATGGAACGAGCATGAGGAGAACGTCCGGGGTGGATTTTTTGGGATTTTTCTGACTACCTCCAGTGGCAGCGTTCCGACGAGATGATGAGGAAGAAGGGGCGTGGAGGAAGCAAAAATGGTGTGGGAAAAGTAAAAAAAAATAGGGCAAGATAGACTTTTTAGGACATTAGGGGGTTTAGAAAAAATATATTGTGTATTAGGGATCTAAAATGTGTAAAATTCGAAATGGGGGGTTTAGGATAAGTTTTAGATATAGTTGGTTCTTATAATTTAGTGTCCCTTAATTATATTATCAAGACTCTAGAGACATATTACCTCTATCCTGCAAAAGATGGTCTCATATGAAAGTTTTATAACCTGTTGCTCATTTCCAAGCATAAATCTGTAACCTACTTAAAGAAAACATTTGCTCATTGAAACTAATCTATACAATATTCTCAACATTTGTATCCTCTCAAACTATAATAGGAATATCAAAAAATTCTACTCAAAGTCATCAAGTCTCAAATATCATTATGTAAGATCAATTTCAAAAACTCCTACACAAAGTCCAAACATCAAATTAGAGAATGTCATGTCCATGTCCATGAGATGTCCAAATTCTTAACTATCAACACCTTCAAAGCCCGTTGCATTCATGAGCAATCAATTCAGGTCTATTGTTGTATGCTTTGAAACAACGACGACACTAATAGTCCATTTTCTTCCCTGTGGGATGTTTTGTTGTGCTCATGGTGAGCAGTCATCTGGTCGTGTTCGCAGTCACATGGTGGGCAGGCTTTTGGGAGCCTGAGCTACTCCGCCAGAAAGGCAGCCACTTGAGGATTTTCTTCCATATGTTTGTCCATAGTGAATCACTGTAAAGAGTTTAGGCATAATTATAAAAACAGAAGTACAGAATTAATAGGAGAACCAGATATTTGGAGTCATTAAAGAGCTTCCTCTACCAAACAAAACAGACAAAAAGGATTAAAGATGTACATCAATTTGTTTGTTTGTTGATATTCTTTTTTTTTTTTCAAGATTTTAAGCGAAAGATAATGGAGAAATATTATGAAAAATAGGAGGTGTTTGTCTGGCCAGCATTGGAATTCTCGTTAACATTACAGCTGAGCTAAAAGATAGTCAAATTGTGTGGTCGAATGGTGCTGAACTCCAAGTTAACTTGGAAAAAACTGGACTTGCTCCATCCATAGTGGAACCTCTATATGAAAATAATAGAGATCACTATGGTAAAGCTCTAGTTCAATTTAGTAGAGATTTGTCTGGTTTTAACAAGGTCATGTCTTTTGAAAAGGCTTATAAAGCCAATCGCCGCAGCAAGAAAAATTGGCAGCTGATTAAAAATGTTGCGAATAGGGATGTTTACCGGTGGGTTGCGAGGGTGGATGATTGTGCTTCCCAATATATTGTTGGAGAAAACAGACAAAGAGGTTCAAACATATATTAGCAAGATACTCTAACATGTACACAAAGAGGTTTACTGGTGGTAGAATCTTCAACTTTAAACATGTGTTAAGACTTAATTCACAAAATATAAACGAACGGATCCCTTAAACCCAGTATTTATACAAAATACAACATAAAACCTAATCTTCATTAATGGTAAACCCAGTATTTATACAGCTGTAAAGAAGATGATCACTTCGGCTAATCTAAATCTACCTAATCCTATTAGAAAACGTAGAATATATGTCCAATTACCAAAGTGTGCTACGCCTACTCAATTAAACTAGAAAACAGAAAATAAAGAATTCGATATTATTTTAAAATTGTTAAGACATTTTTTCTCTCCACCAATTTTTGCTAGCTATGCCTCTTGCTATTGCTATTGCTATGTTTTATAAACTTCCTTGATGCAGTTTTATCAAGCACATAACACAATGATATTGAAAAATCTTCTATAACGAGAAATAACAAATAGGTCGAAACCTAATACATGGAAAACGAACGAAGTTCTCGAGGAATGAGAGGGATCTGAGGAAGATCTGAGATCAGAAATAGAAGAGAATCGAAATTTTGATTTCTAAAATCGTGAAAATAAAAGGAATCAGAACTTTTGAAATCGCAAAAATAGAAGGAAGAAAGCAAACCTGCAGTGGCAGAGAATGCAGCTGACTGTGGTGGTGGCGAATGGTAGCGATCAGAGAAATTGGTGATCTGCAACAAAAAGAAGGAGTGAGTAGATAGGGTGGAAAGGAATTGCGCTATGGACGATCCTCACCTTGGAACTTGAGTAAGCGGGAGAATTCTGATAAATACGAGAATCCAAACTTTTGATTTCACAAGTCGTGAAAATAAAAAAAATCGAAACTTTGCCAAAATAGAAAAACAAAAGCAAATCTGTGGTGACAGAGAATGCAGCTGACTGTAGTGGTGGCGAACGGCGGCGCGGAGAAATCAGCGATAGGCTCTGCAACAAAAAGAAGACGTAAGTACATAGGCGAGAAAAGGAATTACGCCATGGACGACCCTTACCTTGAGACTTGAGTAGGTCAGAAAATTGTGAGAAAAAACGACAAACAAAAAAAATAAAAATGAAATAAAATTTGAAAAGTGTTTTTTCAACTTCTTCAAGCTTATCTGGCGGTTAGCGATTGATGAATAAATTTTTGGGAAAATTACAATTTTGGTCCTCTTGTATATTGCCTTTTGAAAACTTGGTCCTCATTGTTTCAAAATAGGCAGTTTTGGTCTCGTTGTATATTAATAGTTGCATTTTTTGTCCTTTTAATCTTTCCAATTTCTCCATGTTCAGTTTTAGTCATTAAGCATACGGAGAAACACCCCTCCGCAATTTGTTAGATAATACTGGTATTTATTGTGTAATCAACTATTCCTCTATTCACAGGTTGAAAATGTGAAGCAACGGTGCTTGCCTAATGCTCTGAATTATCTAATGTTGGAGGAGTACGATTTTAGAAATGATACGATGAGTAGTTATTCCTGAATCAGGAACTTCAATGAAACTAGAAGCTTGACTCAGTTTGACAGCTATAGCAGCTCTGTTATGAACCATAAAATATTGAGTATCAGGCTATGTTGCACGGACACGGACACGGCGACACGGACACGACACGACACGACACGGACATGGCGACACAGATTTTTTCAAAATTTTAAGACACGACACGGCTCCGACACGGCTATATTTTATATAAAAATAAAAATATTTTATATAAAAATAAAATATTTTATAAGTATAATCTATGTAACATAAAATATTTATAAAAATATATAATATTAAAAACTAAAATAAGTTTTGTTATTTCAATTTTCTCTCCAAAAAATTCAAAAGATATTAAAAAAAGCATAAAAAAATGATCAAATTTGCCCCGCCGTGTCCGACACCGTGTCCCAATTTTTATTTTTTTTTTCGGGACACTTCTTCAGCCATGTCCGACACGTGTCGGAGGCGTGTCGGAGCCATGTCCGTGTCCAACACATGTCGGAAACTGTACGGGCCATTTTTTAGGCGTGTCCGTACTTTAGAGGTATTAGGGTTACTCAAAACCTTCAATTTTTATTATAAATATTGCAGGTAAATCCTGATCTTGAGGTGGAACTGAAGCCCCATGCACAACCACGCCCTTATCAAGAAAAGAGTCTTAGTAAGATGTTTGGAAATGGTAAAGGGTTCTTCGTTTCCTGCCTATTGATATCACAATTTCTCTAAACTTGTGTATACATGCATGTTTCACCATCCACTATTTTCCTTTAAAAAAAAGTTATGGAACTTCAAGATTTAAAATTTAGCAGGTTTTAAGTTAAGTAATATTCAGATGGGTGGAAACGTGGATCACATTAGTCATGTACCTTGAAACTCGTGTGAATGGATTTGATTAGGTGGCTTCCCTTGGCAACCTGACTTCTAGCCCTTCTATATATTCCTTCCCGTCTTATACTTTTCACCCGTTCTTCTCTTTTTATCCTTTTTTTAATTTCATTCATTTGAGGGGTGGATAAGTGGGGTCAACTGTGCAACAAAGGAGGATGCAGCAGGAGGGTGCATGGTAGGGTGAGGCCATTTCTGGTGGCATCTATCTCTGTGATATTTTTCTCTAATATTTTCTCTTGGCTGAGTCGTGGAAACTCTATCTCAAAGCTTCAGATGGATTTTTTCATATGTATTTATGTGCCTGATTTTTTGGTCTTTGGCAAAGTTAATATTGTTTCCAGTAGTAAGTGGCCTGTCTCACTCTTAACATAATCATGCTGGGTCTTATAGGCACCAGTTCAATGGAAGAATCTTGTGGTTCTAAATCATAATTTTCTGTTATTTCAGGTAGAGCGCGTTTTGGTATCATTGTACTACCATGTGGTGCTGGAAAGTCTTTAGTTGGTGTTTCTGCAGTCTGTAGAATCAGAAAGAGTTGTCTCTGTTTGGCTACGAATGCTGTTTCTGTGGATCAATGGGCCTTTTAGTTTAAATTGTGGTCAATCAGTGATAGGCTCTGCAACAAAAAGAAGGCGTAGTTACACAGGCGAGGAAAGGAATTACGCCATGGACGATCCTCACGTTGAGACTTGAGTAGGCCGGAAAATTGTGAGAAAAAGCGACGAACAGGAAAAATGAAAATGAAATAAATTTTGAAAAGTGTCTTTTCAACTTCTTCGAGCTTATCTGGCGGTTAGTGATTGATGAATAAATTTTGGGAAAATTACAATTTTGGTCCTCTTGTATATTGGCTTTTGAAAACTTGGTCTTCATTGTTTCAAAATAGGCAGTTTTGGCCTCGTTATATATTAATAGTTGCATTTTTTGTCCTTCCATCAAGTCAAAGAGTCAAAAGTTTGTTTTCACCGTTAAGTTATCACGCATTCTGCACGTGAGTGTTTAAAATGTCTTGAAATTTTTTTCACTCTATTCGCCCACATTAACCAAACCCTAGTTTTCTCCTCTTTTTCTCACGAAAATTCTCTTCAAATTAATCGATTATTATGTTCCAAAAAACTGAATCTTACCTTTCTTGTCGAAAGAAGACAAAACCCTCTAGAGAAATCGAAGCATGATGCGGCCTGAAGTTTGAACACCAAGTAGTAAGTTTTCAAGTTTCTGTGTGAAAGTTTTTTTACTAAATCTTGGTGCACTCAAAGCTTGTTCTCTTTGACAGTATGTGTGGTCCTGATGTAATATTTCTCTTTTTTTTTATTGTTATTTTAGGAACAATAGTGGAGTTCTTTTTTTCTTTTACCATTTCACGACTTTATTTTTTATTTTTTGTTTTTCCTTCTTGTTTCAGGCTCCAATGACAACGTGTTGATATTACATATTTATCATGAGGGTAGGTCTTGTTGTGAACCAAAAATTGAATACAGGGGGGCTTTTTGTGTTGATTTGAAAATTACTGATAGAGAAATTATAACATTGGACTTCTTGAAAGGTGTTTGTGATCGGTTGGGCTATAAAGGGAACAACAAATATTTTAGAGCTGATCATGCAAATAGAAAAATTATGGAAATTATATTCAAAACTGGTCTTCATCTATTTATCAATTCTCATGCCAAGGATTTACATTTATTTATAGAAAATAAAAATGTGGTTCCTCCAACAGAGGTTGATATTGTGATTAATGCTGAAAAGGTAGTTCAACCAGAGTTTGATGATGAGATTCCAGCAGATTGTGGTACTGACTGGGGTGTGAATGCAATGCATAATAGTGATGTGGATATTATTGATGATGATAGTGGCTTTGATGATACTGATTCGCATGTTGATAGTGATGCTAATTGTTACGAAGGTGACGATGATAATGAATTTGATGAACATGTTAATGTGAACAATGATAATGAAGAGAGTAGTGCGAGTGAAGTTAGTAGTGTTGAGACATCTTCTGGGGATGATTTTGATAGTGAAAAAGGGTCTGATGATGAGAACGTTGAGAGAACTGTGAATGTATTTGATGAAAAAAACATATTCAATCCTAAATTTTATCTAGAACAAAGTTTTGCAAGCAAGTCTTTACTCAAAGATGAAATTCATTCACATGCTATTGTGATTAACAAATTGTTGAAAATAACAAAAAATGATGGTAAAAGATTGTATGCAAGATGTATAGGTGGGTCAAATTGTGAATGGAAGATCAATGCCTTGGAAAAAATTACAGAGGACACATTTGAGATTAGGACATATGTCCCTAATCATGAGCGTGCTACAACTAAGAATGTGAAAAATTTAAAATCCAAATGGTCGGCTAATAAACCCCCTACATAGTGGTTCAGGTCTGCATTTGATATTTTTCCTAAGTGTGATATGCTCTTAAACAATGTTTGTGAGAGTGTCAATGCAATTATACTTAAGACAAGAGAAAAACCTATAATTACTGTGTTGGAATGGATTATGAAGTACATAATGGGTAAGATGCAGGAGTTAAGGGATACATGTAAAAGAAAATGAGAGGGGAGAAAAGTTCCACTAAAAATAAGGAAATTGATTGAAAAAAGAAAAAGTAAAACAAATGATTGCATTCCTTTTAAGAGTAATGATTGGCTGTATGTGTTGGGGTGCTACAACGGTGCTAGATATCATGTGAATTTGAGATCTCATACTTGTATGTGCAGGTCATTCCATGTAAACATGGAATGAGTGCCCTAAGCGCACAATGTCTTGATCCCGACGACTTTGTGAGTCGTTGGTATACTGTGAAACTTACAACAAAGTTTATGAACAAGCCTTAATCCCTATGGATGGACCTGATTTATGGGAGTCAACCGGATACATTCCACCTCTTTCACCTACTTTTGGTAAGAAAGCAGACAGACCTAAAAAGGCGAGGAGGATGGAGGTAGATGAGGTCCAGAAAAATAACAAGAAACAGAAGGGAAAAAAAGAAAGTTAGAGAAACCACTTTGCCCAAACATAAATGAATTGTGTGTCGCAAATTTTGTGGTGGATTTTAGCACAATCAAATGAGTTGTCAATGGAAGAAATTTTCTCAAGAATTCCCACTGGTAGGTACTCCTGATGAGATGAATCAAAGTCAAAATGCACCACAACCATCACAAGAAGAAACTCCACAGCAAGTTGCTCCTCCATCCTCTACAAAGTCTAAACTAACAATATGTTTTTTTTTTTAATATATTTTTCATAATTTAAAAATTAACTTATTATCTATTATGATTAGGGTTAATTACACCTAGCCCCCAAATTAGATAGGATAATTACAATTCACCACCATTTTTAGATTAAATTACAGACACCACCCTTCAGGAAATAAGTAATTAAACTTAACCCCCATTTTCTTTTAAAAATTGCTGACATCAGCAAAATGTTTAATGAAAGCCCGAAAATACCCTCTGTTGACTTTGTTCAATTTTTTATTCCAATATTACCCTTGGGGGTTAACTGGAATTAATTATACTAATATGGGGGTTAACTGTAATATTTTTAATAAAGTTTTCAAACTGTTATTTTTGGACAAAATATAACTGTTATAATAGCTATATTCTTTTTTCAGCTACAATTTATTAATATATATTAAATGTTTATGTTATTATTAATGTTGAGGTAAAAAGTAAGAGTTAATTAATTATGATTAACGATCAATTAGAAACATAATTAATTGTGGTATTTTTATTATTGAATTTTTTTATTTACTTAGCTTAATGACAAAAATTATTAATTCAAAATTAGGAGTTAAATTATTTTTTATATAGATATAAATTAATTATTAATAATTATTAAATAACAATCAATTATAAATTAAAATTACAGGCTTTTGATTTGTAATATATATGTTAAAATTTTCATATAAACATTTTTTTCCCTCTTACATACATATATATAATTAATAAAACTTTCAATGTTGAACCATTTTAATTAGATTTGATTCGATTTGAGCATAAATTTTTTTAATTTAGTGAGGACAAATGGTAGTTTTCATATTTTAGAGTTTGTTCAAATGTATAAGTATCTAGTATAAAGTACAAAATTCTTTAAAAATGCTTACTTAAGTAAATTAGGATAATGTATTAATTAAAAATAAAACTTATTTGATCTAAAGAAAATATGAGTGAATTTTACAAATCAAACTAAATATATAAGTCAAATAAAATATGAACGAAGTGCATAGTTAATTGTAGTTGAAAGAGGAATATAGTCGTTATCACGGTTATATTTTGTCCAAATATGACAATTGGAAAACTTTATTAAAAATATTACACTTAATCTCCATATTAGTATAGTTAATTACAGTTAGCCCCCCAAAGGTAACATTGGAATAAAAAAATTAATCAAAGCCAACGGAGGGTATTTTTAGATTTTTAATTAAATTTTTGCTGACATCAGCAGTTTTCAAACGAAAATGGGGGTTAAGTGTAATTACTTATTTCTTAAAGGGTGGTGTCTGTAATTTAATCTAAAAATAGTGGTAAATTATAATTACCCGTCTAATTTGGGGGCCAGGTCCAATTAACCCTCCCCCCTTCCCCCCCCCCCATTTTTTTGGTAGGATGTAATTAACCGTTATGATTAACTACCATTATTGTTTGTGGATAGGCAAGCAAGAAGACCAAACTGATGTTAGACTCAATGACAGTTAGGACAAGGACAAGGTCTGCCACAACAAATGCATTCATTCCTCCGAGACAAGAACAACCAACACAACTGTCAACAATGAGAAACCCCAATGATACAACTTCAGTTTCTATCCAGTCTATCAAGCAAGACAAAGAGGGGCAAAAAGAAAATGGGGTTATTTGGTTAAGATATAGTGTGTTAGTTGAATTAATATATCTATTTTTGGCACAATATATCGGTTTTTGGCACAATGAGTTTGTTTAATTAGTTGTGTAAACTTTGTTATTTTCTCTTTATTTTGGATGGGAATCATATGTTTCAATGTCTTTGCTATGTTTCAATTGTTTAACTGAGACAATTGTACTCTGTTTTAGATGAAAATGAATATGTTATTGGAATATTTCCTTTCATTGGTTGTGAGAATTATAAGTATATTTCAATACTAACTCAAGTGTAGGGAGAAAATGTGTGCATTTATTAAAACCAAAAAGAAAAAAAAAAAAAAGAAAAAGAAAATGAGTGCATTGAAGGTGAAAATGTATGTATAAGGGATTTCTGCCTCCAAAAATGTGTAATATTAGATTAATTTTCCCTCTCACATGAAAACTTAACGGTGAAAACAAATGTTTGACTTTTTGACCTGACGGAAAGACCAAAAATGCAACTATTAAAATACAACGGGACCAAAACTACCTATTTTGAAACAATGAGGACCAAGTTTGCAGAAGACAATATCCCTAAAATTGCAATTTTCCCTAAAATTTCCCTTTTATTTAGTCAGTTAGCTATTTTTTAGAATTTGTTAGCCCAACCATTGGTGCACTCATATACATGGGATAAAACCCCACAAAAATATCTTAGAAATAGTTTACTTTTAAATTTAACATTAGATTGGATTTGGTATCTAGGTGTTAATAGTGTTTACTTTGATTTGCCCAAAACCTTGTTGTGGCCCTTAGGCCCTATGGTATCAATGGGGAACAATTGACAATCTACCAACTCCAAAATCATGTTGTTAAATAGTCAAAATCAATGGGCTAAGTGGATTTACTTTTTCACCCTTTATCATTATTTATGTCTGCACAGTTGGCAAAAATCAAAAGAAGGAGAAAAGAATATGTGAGGGCAATATTGGAATTTTATCCGTTATCAATTGAAATGGGTCTACCATAATAAACAACCAACCTAGCCCACACTATAAACTCATTGCCCCAACATTACAAAATAAACACTAAATTGGGAACTTAAAAGATATTCCATATGCCCATAACCTAATCCAATTGGATTGGAACCTAGAGAAGTAAACTATTTCTTAGTATATAAAGTTGTGTAAGTCCAACTTATTCAGTTGAATTAAATAATATTGAAATACTTTGACTTCCGTTTACATTGTTTTCTCTCTTTAGAATTCAAATAATTTTGGCTTCTTCACAGATTAAATTGGGGATTTTTCCTAGCTATCCTTCGGGAAAAAAAAAAGGTTTTCTAAAAAGGTGGGTGTGCTAGATTAAAAATCGCATCGCAAAGTGTTTATTTATTTATTTATTTATTGTTGGGGCAAATTGTTGATATGTGGTTTTGATTAACACGATCTCAGTTGGATTCTTCAACTTGACTAGGGGATTAGACAATGTGACCCTCTTTCCCCGCATCAATTTTTTTGTCTCACATCTTGTTTATGCTGATGATACTATCATTTTTACTAATAGTTGTTTGGGCTCCTTACACTACATCAAACGGATTATGGATACCTATGAGGAACTCTCAAGTCAAAAAGTGAACGTCCCAAATAGCTACTGCATAGTGGAAAATAATTAGGACTTGGTTTTGGCAAGAGTGCCGAATGTTCTAGGATTCCAAAAGGAGAAATTGCCCATTACCTTGAGAAACCTAAGAAAATGAAGAATTTAAAGCTAATCAACCATCATTTGGAAGATTGGTATGTCCAACTGTTATCTTCTCAATAGATCTTTGGTCCACTATAAAAGTCATTGATGTAATGATCACTTTTATTTTTTTCATCCTTCTCCTTTTGCATGTTTCTAGTTTGAAGACTTGGGAGCTTCTTCTAGTAGCTGACTACTGTAAGAGGTGAGAATACACAGTTGTATGTTCCATATTTGACTACTTCTAGTTTCAGTTCTTATAATTCTTTAGCTAAACTAAGAAAATTAAATCATATGAGTTTAAAACTAACATATGCGCTATGGTACAGTGGACAAGAATTGGAAATGGAGGCCGAAGATAAGGCTTCTAAAAGAGTGACAGAAGACATGGTTTGATTCACTGTGTTTAAGGGATTGTGTATGTGAAGGTGGCTTCAACTACTTCGATTTACCCTATTATATTTTTTCTTTTTGGTTCCAAATAGCGGCATTTGAAGAATGCAATTGACAGTGCGAGGAGGGAAGTGAGTTTGTCCACTACTTCAATTTACTTTGCACATTTCTATGCGAAAATGTTGTATGAGGCAACGAATGATGGTAAGGCACATTTTTAATCAAGATGTTTTGGTGCTTGACGAACATTTTCTTTCCTCCAGATATCTAGTTTATGATGTGATGAACACTCTCTCAGTGTGCCTAGTTCATCTCATATCTTTGATAATGGTGTTATGCTTAATTCAGATGCATTATTACATGGATATTTACAGCTTTACTTTAAGGGCAACATTGTAATTTTAAACTTAACCCACAAAAACATGAGTATAAAGTTAACACCAAAACATATTAAACATGCCTTTTGCAAAATTTTAAAACCCGAAGTAAACAATGGATATTGGCAGCGTGTCAATCAAACGAAAGTCCAATATCATATCCTTTAATATCCGTCCTCCCAAAGTAAACGAGGCCTAAGGATTTGAGTGGGCAGGTCTCTTGATCTCTCCAATCGAAATGAAAGATGTGTATTTAATACGTAAGACTTTTGGTACATTGCACTCTAATGCATTATGTCTACAACCGTTAACTCTATAGGTTATTTAATGCATCATGAGTGTGACTATTAAAAAAATTCACATAATATAAATATCTCAAATATTTATTTCAGGTGATAATCACATTTATTATATTCGAGCCCTTTAATTGCTCCTAGTTATGTTCTCAAGTTCTTCGTTGGCTTAGATATCAAAAGGTCTACGCTGGGACGAATCTAATTCACCATTTCCTTTTCCTTATTCCATTAAATATCCCTTTCAACAAATTCTTGAGTGGTAAGATCAATCGATCCAACAACCACATCAACTCAAATCTCAACACAACAGAATTTATATTTATTTCAAAACCAACTTCTAATATCCATATAACTTTGTAACTCTTCGAAATTGAATCATTATTTTACAACAACTTTTAGTTGAATTAATTTTTTTCTCAGTTCATATAATAGCTAATTTGATTCTCAGTTTAACAAGCTTTTTTAGATGATTTAAACTATAATGCTTTGCCTTTTGATTTTTCTAATATTTTTTTTTCATTATTTCTTGATTTTTGACGAAGAGCTTGTCTGTTTTTTTTTTATGTGATGATTAAAAATTGCAAAAAGATGCAATTTGTAAATTTTTGGTGGGGAGGCTTCAGAAATGCAAGCATTTAAAGTCAAAATTGTAAAAATAAGCACATAGTGGTAGTTTATCGGTAAAACAGTTTGGAATGTGATGATAGATTTATTTTTTTTCAAAATACTGTTAAGTGATCAAAGGAGTTCGACCTCAGATCATTGCCTTGGAGAAATAACTTTTTATAATTACTTAGATTAATCTCTATTGACAGAATGTGATGATAGATGATTGTTAATTAAAAAAATTAGTTGAAATGACAAATTATAAAAAAAATTAAATGGTAAGTAAATGGTAAAGTGCAAGCACCTGATTATTCTGGGGATAAAATATTTATATCCCTATCACCAAATAATTGGAAACTCTTTGTTCTAATTTAATTTAAATTAGTAATTTGGCCATTCGATACATGTGTAAATGAAAAACACCTATATTTAAATTTGTAGAATTTGAAGAATTATTGTATTGCGCCAACAATTGATTTTTGAATGAAAAACTTTAACGTTAATTTGAATTATTCACTTTGTGTATTTGTGAAACTATATTTGCATTTTGATAAACTATTATATCATTTCGTAGAAATATACCTCAATTTTGAGGAATTGTCTACACTATAAAATAATCTAATCATGTTCCTTTCTCTTGATGTGAAACATTAATTATTGAATTTGTAGAATTATATATAAGTTTTGAGTAATTATTGTTTTACAGCAATTAGATGTTAAATTAAGAGTTTTTAACTTAATATGAAGTATTTACTTTTAAATTTTGAATACATTATATAAACTTTGAGAAATTAATAGTAATACCTAACAATTATTTATTAAATGAAGAACTTTTCTTTGAATATATAGTATAAAATTATTTGTTTGTAGAACTATTAAATGAAGATTTTTTTTTTTGAATATAAAATATAAAATTATATATTTGTAAAATTATATTTAAATTTTGAGAAACCATCGTGTTACTCGGCAGCATGATTAAATGAAGGATAATTAAATTATTTTAAAATAATTAAGAAGTTAAGTAAAAATTAATTTTTAAAATAAGGAGCTAGCTAATTTTTATTTATTTTTTACTTGCAAAATATATTCAAAACTCAAATACCATTTAGGAAGATAAGTAAACTATATATATCCATTGACCAAACATATACAAGAGACTCTAGACTCAACGCAAAAATTAATTTTACATGAAATTTGCAGTTAACTAATGTTCGGGTTCAAACTCGAATTTTGTAATTAATTAATGTAGAGACTTCGATGCAAAAAATAATCAAGAGCTAAAGTGAATAAATATTAAAATTTTAAATGTCAAATATTAGGTATTAAAATGTAACTTACTAACATTGAGATGCAAAAATATTTAAACAATTTTTTTGAATTGTTTAAAGATAGAATAACTAATAATTATTTTACTTGTTAATTGATATCTAAGAATAATAAGTTATGATGTACGTATGAAAATAACACGATTGGAATATGATATTGATATTTTTTTTACAAAAATTTTTCACATAAAAAGTATAAAAAGTAAATATTCTAAATTATACAATAAAATAATATGATACTTTTACTGTATATTAAAAATTAGTAGGGGTGGGCACGGATCGAGTTCAGGATAATCGGTACTCGATCGGGTATTTTAAAAAGTAAAATACTACCTGAAGGCTGAACCCATCTGATACATAATGCCGGGCATTAGATACCCGACCCGATCTCTGAATTTGTTGATAAAACCCAATCCAAAACGTCCACACCTCCCCATTAGAGCATGTCCCGTTTAATTGTGGAGTTATGTGTAATTAACAGAATTTGTCTTTTGACTATAATAGGGTATTTTCGAATATTCAGACTTTCTAGGGGTGTAAATAGGAATTACCAAAGTTCTATACGGTTGCTGCCGAACATCCGAAGGCGGTCTGAGCGGTGCGCAGTTATTTCCTCTCTCTTTATATAAACCTCAACTCGTTGTTATACGACCATATGCTCAAGGACGCCCACAAACATGGGAAGCGGTACTGTATATTTACTGCAATAACTATATCAAACTGAAATTAGCGATGGTAGCAAACGAATTTGAGCGGAATTTCCGAGCGCCAGAGGACGCGGGGAATAGTAGTTGTTTACTGAGGTTGAATGGGAAATTTTAGGCGTTGATACGTGTAATTTGATGCAATACTTGCTTTGAATTTCAGGTGAGAGAGGTCGGCAGAGCAAAAAAATTAAGCTGTCCAAGGTTTGTGGAATTTTTGCCCGTATTTGTTTTCTTCGGCTATTTATGGTTTGCTGAACTTAATTTTGACGGGAAATTGGTGAAAAATTGCTTGTTTTATGTGTTTGAATTGAAGGAGGAGCGTAGGGCTTCCGCAGCTGAAGACGATGGCTCTCGTTTCGCTGAAGATATTGTCAAGGATTTGAAAATGCTATGCCTTTTTCTCATTGTAAAATGCTCCAACATTACACATATATATAGGATGCACACCGACTTGTCTTTGTCGGTTAATGCAAGTTGCATGCCTAGATTATTCTAATTATCTTCCTAATTAACTATGTGATATATTCTAGATTAATCTATACATTTCTTACAAAATCTATTGTAAGATTTTTTCAAGAGATAATTCTAGAATATCAAATATTAATTTTAATTACTTTGAGCACCATATTTTAATACTCCCCCTTGGTGCTCATTTCGGTAATTGCGATCTTTCCTCTGCGATGGCTGGGACTGGTGATGTGTTTGTGATCCATTGCCATTCCGACATTTCATCAAATATTACGTCCCTTGATATGATCAACCTCTTTGTATCTGGGTTGTAGAGTCTGTAGCCCTTTGTTTCATCACCATAGCCAATGAAGATGCATTTTTCTCCTCTTTCATCGAGCTTTGTCCGTGTTTGTTTAGGAATGTGGGCATAAGCTGTACATCCGAATATTCTGAAATGCTCCACAGTCGGCTTTCTCTTACTCCACGCCTCGTAGGGTGTCTTATTGAGCATAGCTTTTGTGGGGGACCTATTGAGGATGTAGACTGCGGTGTTGACAGCTTCCGCCCAGAACTTCTTTGGAAGATTTTTGCCTTGCAACATGCTCAAGGCCATTTCTACAATAGTGCGATTCTTCCGTTCTGCAACTCCGTTTTGTTGAGGTGTATATCTGGCTGTCAACTCCCTCTTGATCCCGTGCTGTTTGCAATACTGGAAGAATTCATTGCTTGTGAATTCTCCCCCTCGATCTGTTCTCAGAATTTTTAGAGAGTGCCCACATTGATTTTCTGCGAGGGCCTTGAATTGCTTGAAAAAGGAGAATGCTTCCGATTTTTGCTCCAGAAAATAAACCCATATCATTCGGGTAAAATCATCGACAAATAATAAAAAATATCTTTTTCCTCCCAAAGATGGATTTTGAGAAGGACCCCAAATGTCTGCATGCACCAACTCTAATGGGTTCTTTGCCCTCCAAGATGTTTTAGGAAAGGGTAGTCTATGCATTTTTCCATAAATACATCCCTCACAAATTTTCTTTTCATTATTTATTGAGGGAAGTCCCTTCACCATATCCTTTAATACTTTGAGGCTATTAAAATTTAAATGCCCATATCTTAAATGCCATAATGTGGATTCATCAACTTCTCCACATTTTAAAGAATATTTTTTATCTATGGGCATTTTTAGAGAAAATGTTTTATTAGGGGCCATTTTTATCGTAGCAATCGGCTGACCCTTTTCCTTATCAATAATGAGACATTTATCATTATCAAAATTCACCTTATAGCCTCTTTGAATTAATTGACCAACACTTAACAAATTTTGAGTCAGACCAGGGACATAAAAAACATCATGAATTTTTCTAGTGGAGCCATCTTTAGTTCTAACTGCAATAGTACCCATTCCTTCAACATTTTGACTTCTCCCATCACCAAGAGTAATTTGACTCTTAATATTTTCATCAAGTGTAATGAAAGATTCACGGTTGCTTGTCATATGATTAGAACAACCGCTATCTACATACCAGATATCATGTAACTCTTGGTGTCCATTTAAGCATGAAATAAAAACATGATCTTTAAAATTATCTTCTGTAGTAAATCTGGCTTCATCCTTTTGCCGATAAAAACAATCTTTTTCAAAATGAGTATGATTTTTGCATCTCTTGCATTTAAATCGGCAATTCTGTGTATCATGATTATTTTTCTTGCATAATTTGCAATATGGGCCAGATTTACTATTTTCATAATTTTCTCTCCCCTTTCCATAATTTGAATTTCCTCTTTTCTGAAAATTCTTTTTACCATGCCCATTTTTCTGATTACCATCCTTCTTAGAAAAATTTAATTGACTTTGGAATGCTCGATCTAGTGGTTGCTCATTAAATCGGCGCATTCTATCCTCATGCGCTTGTAGTGAGCCCATTAATTCCGTTAAAGTTAATACCGATAAATCTTTAGATTCTTCAATTGCAGCCACTATATGATCATACTTAATAGGAAGGCTTCGTAATATTTTTTGAACAATTTTCTTGTCCTCAATTGTATCTCCATAACTTCTTATTTGATTAATTATATTTGAGACCCGATTAAAAAATATTTCAATCGATTCCTCTTCCTTCATCAATAACGTATCAAAATCTCTCCATAAAGATTGAAGTTTAATGGAGATTACCTTGTCGGAGCCCTTGTATGCATTCTTCAAGATTTCCCAAGCCTCTTTTGCCGTCGTTGCGACCATGATCCTTGGAAATATGGGTCTCGTAACCCCTTGTTGCATGTATGACAATGCCTTTGCATCCTTCCTCCGATTCTCATTGTATTCCTTTTTTCTGTTGTTGTCCCAAGACTCCAATTCGGCAGCATCTCGGGGTTGCTCGTAGCCATTTTCTATTAAATCCCAAAGACCCTGTGATATGTATAGGGTCTTCATTTGGATACTCCAAAATTCATAGGCCTCCCCCTCAAATATCGGTACCATAGAGGAGGTGTAATTAAACGTTGTAAGATTTTGGGCCATTTGGAGGTAGGAAAGTTGGCTCTTGATACCAAATGTTAGAATTTGAGGAAGATGTTAATGCACTTTAATTAGAAAGTTTGGCTTTTGATTTGTAATATGGATTTGAATGGGCTTGGAATATATTTGAAATTGTGAAAAATGGATGGTGATAGGCTTTGTATCTTAAAAACTTGGGCACAAAGATACTGACGGCCGAAGAAGTATATTGGAAATGGGAAAGAAATATTTAGGAAATGGGGAAGAATATTTTGTCAAGGATTTGAAAATGCTATGCCTTTTTCTCATTGTAAAATGCTCCAACATTACACATATATATAGGATGCACACCGACTTATCTTTGTCGGTTAATGCAAGTTGCATGCCTAGATTATTCTAATTATCTTCCTAATTAACTATGTGATATGGATGATGATCTTCGTGATGGTACGTCTACGTTATATTTTGTTGCGGCAGTTGATTTCGCATGTTTGTGTTTTCAATTGCATGACTTGGATGTGCTGATTGGTTGAACTATTTCATTTGTATGTTAGGGGAAGGGAAAGGAGGGATTTCTCAAAATTGGAGCTTAAACCGGACCATGTTAATCGCCCTTTGTGGGCTTGCGCTGATGGTCAAATTTTCCTCGAGACTTTCTCTCCGTTGTATAAACAGGCCTACGATTTCCTTATTGCGATTGCAGAACCGGTTTGCAGTATAATTTGGAGCAGTATAGTACAAGTATGCATCTGTGCGTGGTTCTTTTTTTCTTTTTTATATATCAGAGTCTAGAACATGAAGGCACTAGAACGATGAAGATGCATGTATGGTTATAGTAGTATGCTTTGTGTTTTAGCTGATTTATCACCACTTTGCATGAGATATGAAGTCATTACAACACCAGCATTTGTGAAAACAAAGCTCCATCCGTCACTTTTGAACTTTTACGGGGAAAGTTGAAGTACCTAACAGTATGGTAATTGGTTACAAAGTGAATTACGCAAATAGCCTTTTTCTCTTGTTTCTGTAGCCCTAGTCATTCCTGGAAATTAAGTCCCAAATCCACTTAACGCTAAATGTTTGGAGCACCTCCTTGAGCTCCCAAAGTTTGTTTAGAAATATTAGAGGAGGGATGTGTATCCAGAACCAGTCACAAAGTCTACTAGTACTTCGTAGTGGGAACCTGCAAAAAAAGATGCACTCCCAACTTTTTGGGTCTATCTTACCTATGCCGGCAATGCCTGGTTTGGACAAACATTATTCTGCACCATCCTTGGAATTGACTGGTGGGACTGGTGAAACTTGAAAGACAAAGTTCCCAGTTTTAAACCATTCTTGACATATTTACATTTGTTGTCAGTGTTGATCTATGCATATTTACTTGAGCATAATAAAAGTGGGTTTCTGAAGTGTGCATTGTTCAACAGGCCTGAATCAATGCACGAGTACAACTTGACTCCTCATTCGTTGTACGCTGCAGTGTCAGTTGGACTTGAAACTGAGACCATTATTTCTGTCTTGAATAAGCTGTCAAAGACCAAACTTCCAAAAGAGATGATTGATTTCATTCATAGTTCTACTGCCAACTATGGGAAAGTGAAGCTTGTGCTCAAGAAGAATAAATACCTTGTGGAGTCTCCATTTCCCGAGGCAAGATATATTAGTCTTATTTGTTGATGGGGTTGAAAGAAATATGTAATGCTGCATGTAACATTATGGTTATTTCCAGGTATTGCAAACATTGCTGAAAGACGAAGTTATAGCACATGCTAGAGTTCCCTCCGAAGTATGTCCAAAGTGGTATTTGCTCATATGATTTAGCATGTCAAATGTACAGGTTTTACTTGATCTGTAACACTTTGAATGCTGTTTCTCAGGGAATTCATGGAAATGATGGATTTACAATTGACAAATCTGCTGGTGAAATTGAAGGTGCTCATGACGAGTTGCTAAATGAAGAAAAAGAAATTCATTCTTTCGAAGTTAAACTTCAACTGGTAGGTTAATGCGTGTCTGTAAGATAACTTTGATTTGGAAGTGAGATTAGAATCACTTCTATATTTTCATTATAGCAGCTGCTGATGATTTACATATACTGCATGCATTTTGATTATGTCTCGGTACTTCTAAGTTTGCGACCCACATTGAACGGATTTTGTTACCAAATGTATTTCATGGGATTGTGACTGACTTAACTGGCCAAGTTTGGTTATGTTTCTTAATTTGTATGCATGATAAAAAGCAGGGTTATTTGCTTAGAAGAAATTGAAATGGTTTGTTTCGGGTGATGTTAACTTACTCAAGCTCTCATTTGTGCTGGTGCTGAATCATTCAGCTAGATCCAGTTGCATTTATGATCTTTTTTCTTGGAAGTGCATAATGCTCTTTTGAGCTATTGTATAGATAGTTTCGGCATTGACCTGATGGCAGCAATATTGTTCTTAATATACAAGTACTTGGCTGCATTACACTGACAGTGGTTGTTCTAGTTTCTTTGACAGTTATTGCCAGTATTTCAAATTTGCCACTCCTTCCTTTTTGTTATCCTCAGATTATTTCCCTTTTAATCTTTCCAATTTCTCCATGAGCTGTTTTAATCATTAAGCATATGGAGAAACACCCTTCTACAATTTGTTAGATAACACTGGTATTTACTGTGTAATCAACTATTCCTCTGTTCACAGGTTGAAAGTGTGAAGCAACGGTGCTTGACCAATCTTGTTTCTGTCTCCAACTTGTCCAAGCTTGAGTCATTCGAATTATCATACAATTCTTCAGAAGGGACGATACCTAAAGAGATTGGGAACCTAACGACACTTGAGATACAGGTGACTATTCATTTAATTTATACATTATTTTGTCTTTGCTTGCTATTACCTTTTTCTATCTGCTATATACATATATATCGCAAAATACAAAAATCACTCTATGTTATCTATCGACAATAAAGATCCCCAAATTTTCTTGCAATTTGTTCGTCATTGTAAAATCTAAGATCGTTTGATGTATTTTTGCGTATCAGTGACTGTGTGGTGTGCCTGTGTTTGTATTTGTTGTGAAATTAGTGGTGTGTGTATGTGTGTCTACTGTCTAGTAGTGTGTGAAGTGTGCATCTCTTGAATTGAATGGTATGTAGAGGGTTAATTAGCAAAGTGATTTTTCTATTCATTTGAAGGTTAATCTTTCTTGCAGAAAATTTTGAAAATAATGTCAGGGTGGAATTCATTTCCTGAAATCAACTAAGTGGCTTCTTCTTGCTAAGTTGCTATTCCTACAGATAAATTAGCATAAAGAGTTCGGCTCCAGCATACAATAGATGGAAAGAGGAAAATAACTAAACCACTGAATGAATCCAACCTTTCATAGAGCCAGTTTTGTGCTTGAGTAAGGTTATTGTCGAATTGTTCATCTCATGCACCTGAAGAATAATCAGAAACATGATCTACATAAACAACTAGGGCCGCGTTTACTTCGCTAAAGAGGAAACCGCGTGTCATGATTTAAAGGGTTAGAGCAACTAGACTATTAGCTAATTACCTTTGTTTACTTTCTTGTGTTCTTTTGGCAGTTTATTAAATTTTTGTTTACTTTGCGTGGTAGTTAATGGCGGTGTAAGTGTAAATTACCATCTTACCCCTTTTAATTCCCCCTTCTCGTTGAACCCAGAAACTCAGTGCAAATATTGTAGTTGGATCTAGAAATTGGGTAGGGCTCTTTCATATTCAATTAACCCCAAAATCTGTCTGTCGTTCATGCGCCGTTGAGGGTTCAGACTCTGTTTGAGCTGCCGTTTGTCCATCATTGCCGCCTAGGTAAGGCATCGCCGACTGCCACAAACAATTTTTGGTACCCATTTTCTGGTTCGTATTTGAAATATCAACTCATTCCCTTTGGTTTTGATCAGATGGTTCGTCAATTTAGGGTTCCTTGTTCCTGTAACAATGGGTTGATGGAGTTCCGATGCGCCGGGAGAAATGCGAAGTTTCCAGGCCGTTATTATTACATCTGTCCTCGAAATACGCAACACCGACTATGGTTTATTTGGGCTGATATGATCTGGGAGGAGCAGTATCGCGAGGTAAGGCAGTACCTTCATCCTGACAATGAGGTCTTCAATCGCAATCCAAAATTTGATGTGGAATCATCCTGCACACAAAGGAATCATGTGGCGAAAGAGCGCGAAACCACCGAAGTAAGTGAATGTAGTCACGTTGTGCCGTCGTCGTCGACTAGTGAAATCGCAAGCCCTAATGCAGTTGGTAATGCTCTGGAACTGAATCCGCGTGTGATTTTTGGCTGTTGTGTGATAGTTACCTGTGTGTTTGTGTTGTGTTTTATGTTATTGTTCTTTGTTTTGCTTCTGTTTTTGCTAAAATGAACTGGTACTTGTTAGTTGATGTAATTGTCAGGTTTTTTTCAAGCGCATCTGATGTATTGTTGTAATTCATTATCTAGTAGACTGGATTATAATTCAGTGCCCTTTGGTTTTGTAACAATGGATACTTGCGAAAGATTCTCTTTGGAGTAAATCAAATTTATCTTTGTTACACAGCTGTGTGCACTATTGTTGATTGGCCTTGAAATTGGCTTTAGTTTTTAAACAATTATTGGTATGCAATTCTTTTCGCACTTGTTATGTCCATTATAAATTGGGTGTTACCCCAAGAACCATGTCATGTAACATATCACTTCTCTCCCTACTGAGCTTACACACAACCATTGTCAATGGCCTCTTCTGATCTTGTCCAAATAGCGTCTTTGTTTAAGCAAGATAGGATTTTTTATAAAAAGGGTTGGGACGAATCAAAAGAGAACATCCTTGTCCAACACCTACTTGCAACTGCACGGAATGGTGGTGTAATTACTAAGACGAAAGAAGGGGAGACTGCTAAAAACTTGTTGGCTGTTCTAAATCGTGAGCTTCAACTTACAGAAAGTAATGAATACTACATGAAAAAGATCCGAATGCTTAGGTCAAGGTATAACACCTTCAACTTCTTGCTGACATTCTCTGGTAGTCACTATGATGGAACATCCAACAAGCTCCACTTGGATGATTATTTTTGGGCAGACATAGCAAAGGTAAGCTCATGAACTATTAGTATAGTTTATATAAAATTTAGTAGAACTGAGATAGTATAATATTTGATTCGTAGGAGAATCCGAAGTCGTTGATGTACTATCACGAGGGGGAGCGTCACTACACAGCCTTGCGTGAAATTTTCGGTGAAGAATTCAACTTTGGACCTATTGTCTATTAGTGGTATTGTATTTGTGTGACTATGTGGTGCTGCTGTAATAAAGAAGTTGTGGTTGTTGCATTTTCAATTACAGAAGTTTCATTAAGGTAGTTTCTTAATGGAACTGAGGTATCTGTGTCATTCTAAGTTTGAGTTTTGTGTCGTAGTCCGGTGCCTGTATTATGCCATATCTTTTGTATCAATGAATTTTATTACTCCGATTGTAGTGTATCCAGTGTAAATTTATTTTATTTATTTATTTTTTTTTTGTAATTGATCTTTCGTTGGAATACATGGAACATAATGACAAAGACAGGATCACGTAAAAGTTCTTAATTCTACTAGGAGAACAGGTTACACTTGCACCATAAATTTCATCAGTAACATTGCATACATTGAGTACAGGTAAGTGTTGCTGCGCGATCAGTGGCTTAATCAGTGTTGGTTCTGTCAGCGTGATCATTGCAGTCATGGTCATCCTCGCCACACTCCGAATCTGTTTGTGCAAAGTAAATGGGGTCTTGATTGTGTTCCGGTGGTTCTCCATGAAGCAGGTGAAATTTCAGTCTCTTAAACAAAATGTGCAGTTCCTTATAGTTGTGAAATCCATGCTTCATGAATTTTTTCTCTACCGCGTGCTCATTAGGCCAGAACTCACCCTGCAACATACAAATCAAATAGATGTCTCATGACAAAAGTTGAAAATATAAATGAAATTATTACATGGTGAGGTTCTCAACTTACCAAAGTTTTCATCTGCTCGTAGTAAGCATCACCCACAGTGAACTTGTTTGTGTCTGGGTTGTAAAAGACGTCAGATTTTGCCACGAAGGTCTCATATCTCATATATCGTTCCCTAAATGCGGCTACGATATCTCGGATGTCATAGCAGGTGTACAATTTTTCGAATTTCTGACTCAATTCATCAGCTACCTTGGTGATTGCTCTTAGCGCAGTCGATATAGTGCTTACACCGTATACTTTAGCATGCTCTACCAACATTTTTAGTGCCACGTTAGCTTCGCAATTGAAGCATGGTTACTTATGAGGCTCAAATGACAGTGGTTCTTTGGAGCTATTCCGTCTTGGCATGTTGTAAAATGAATATTGGTGTAGTATAATTTGAAGTGTAAAAGAAAATGTTATTGTCTGAGGTATTATATAAAATTTGTAAGGTAAGTAAGCGTGCTGAACTTTTTACTTTTGCTGCAGATATGATTTTATGAAGACTGGGTAAAGGTAAGGGATTATACTTTATCCAGAAGCTAAAGTAATGCCAAACAGGTAAAATCCATCCTAGGGTTCGATTCTCTGATTTATTAGATTTTTGCTAACAAGAATAATGGCTTCCCGTGATTGTACCACACATTTATTTTACACTTCCAAATCCTTTAAATTATGCATTCAGATCTTTGTTCGGTGTAAAGGAAAAAAAAAAGCTGAAGTTCACTATTTGCAAAGTTTTAATTTAGAAGCATGAGCTCTAATTCAATTTGTGCCACCTGAAAATTTCCTTGTCACAACTGCCTTGAGACGACCTGAGTGAATTATGTGACTATGTTCCCAGGAACGAGCGCGTTATGTTGATTTTTGGAAGTTCGAGAACCACAATCCAGATATCTTGATCCGACCGAGTACTCCAAATCTGATAAAGATTGCAGTGGGTGGTTTAGTAGAAATGTATTAATTTATTTTGCTATGCGAATGCAACATTAGTATGTATCACTTGTTGAACATAATGTTTGTAGACCTTTTAATTATGTAATATGAAAGAGTTCTAATCATTTATTCCGCGATTCTCCCCTACTGTTTTGTAAGATTGTGAAGATCTCATTTTTAGAAACTTTTCTTTGAAATTGCAACAACTGATATAAGTGCATAGAGGAAAGTTGGATGAGAATAATGTCATGCGCATTTGCTTTATGTCCACTTCTATACATCAAAGCAAAGCTATAGTCCAGATTCCCATTGATTTCAAATATTCTTGACAAAAGCAATCACATGTAACATACCCACAATCACATATAATTAGCTTCGAAATGCCTATAAATATGAATGGTGACAATGTATTTGTCAATAGCTTCAAATCCATGTTGAAGAGTGATGGCAGAGAGACGACGGTATCCGTGTTCTGAATGTTTACGAGTTTTGGTTGCATACGACCTATGGGACTACGCCGGCAATACCGTTGTGACAAGCTCGATCGAAGCTCATTACGCATGTGCGGTAATTGGACATAACATCTCAAAAAAACTTGGAGCCGGTATACGTCAATCGCGAGTCAAAAGGATCATTACATCACTACGTACAGATTACATAAATTTTCGCAAATTTCTGAAGAAAAAAGGGGTCAGCTACGACAGTATTAATGACGAAATCACCGTCGACGAAGAATACAATCAACTACATCTAGCGCAGGTTTAATTTTTTAGAAAAAGATGCATTTGGTTGAGTTAATATCTACGCTGCTATTTGAATGAATTTCTTAGGTTAACGAATTTCTTATTATAGGAAACACCAGCCGAGACCAACTACCGCACTAATGGCTTCGCCCTATGGGACCACCTCCATGAAACGTTTCGGAAACGCTTGTTCCCTAATTTCGAATCGGATACCCCTGACCTTGTTGTCGACCCACTGCTGTACTCGGACTCCGACGCAGAATGATGTACTAAACTTGTTTTTTCCCGGCATCTGTATTTCTGTATTTACGCATGCACTTGCTTAGATACTTATCTGTAGTTTTCAGTTTCAATAATTGAATGCAAAGTGGTGTTTAAATGTTATGAAAATGCCTAATTCCCTGTCTATAGAAAACCACTGACACGAATTGTCACACACATAATTTAAAAATGAAGCCTTAACTAAGACAAGAACATTCAAGTTAGTGCTTATAACAACAGAAACTACTTACACATTCAGTACGAATATTATCCCACAAACTACCACCAAACCACCTAAGCCATTGCTGTATAGTGCAGCAAGTAATTACAAAAAGAGCAACATTCAAAACCAGCTGCTTCAGTTCTTTCTTCATCCCAAAATACCCAAAATAAATGATATCACCAATGTCAATCAGAAGTTTTACTCTGGGGAAGACAAAATATTAAAGACCCAAATCATGCTACTAACTCAACGTACCATCAATGGCCATTTCCACCATCACAATACGCGCATCGATATTCATCCCGAAGAACATGTTCATTTGGCTTGGGTTGTTGACGAGCATGTTCGACACACGTATGTGGTCACGAATGTCAATATGGACCGGTAAAGCCCCGATTGCTTCGAATATTTCCTCTTGTCTCTTGATCGTGTCTTTGGCTGCCCCTAGCTTGGATGCAACGGCGTGTATGGACGCAGTCGATTCATTGCAAAAGTTAGTAAGCGCCTCAACAATAACATATGAATTTCTCTCCGATCTCTACTTTTCTTTTTTTCTGAGGCAACAGTCATCGGTGTCATCGGCGATCCAGCTGAATTTCTTTGGTTGACCTCTTGTTCCGGGCTCACGGTTGGCTGCGTTGGGAAATCGGATGCACAGTTCTGCACCTCGGTGTCAGCTGTGAGATCAATTGGAGTTTGAGTTGCTGCTGCAGCCCAGTCCATCGCACTTTGCCCGGTCGCTCTATCTTTTCCGTATATCTCAATCCATGCCTCATAAAGCGGATATGGTTTGCCTCGAATACACGAGTGGTTAGGGAATTGCTGCAACAAATGGCAATACAAAAACAAA
Source organism: Lantana camara (assembly GCA_037501455.1). NCBI lineage: Eukaryota > Viridiplantae > Streptophyta > Magnoliopsida > Lamiales > Verbenaceae > Lantana > Lantana camara. The sequence goes on along the minus strand of CM074857.1, from coordinate 89,372,151 downwards.
TGCGAATTCAGTGCGTAATATACAGTTGGAAAGTTTATAAATAGACAAATTTAAATTTGCAACCTGAAGAAATGAATCCCACTGCGAAGGTTCTGCTTCTACTGTACAAGTGGTCGAATTCCAGTTCATTCCACTAAAGCTCAAAGCATTCGCTATTTGGTGGTACATTTTCTTCCACGATGTATATTTCGATGAAATATGGGGCTCTGCTTTTATGTCAGTCCTCGGCATGTACTCTTTGAAGCGTGCCTCAAGCTGAACCAAAAAACCGCTGCGGTACCCGTTTGGCGCCTTCCAACCGCCCACAATAATGTCTTTGAACGCCAACACAAGGTAATTCTCCTCTTGCACTGTCCACCCACGACGTCCCTTAACCTTTGAAGTCCCGGACCCCTCAGCCCCATGAATCGACATCTGTCAAAATTAAGCACCTCTTTAGATTGAAACACATGTCAAAATTAAGCACCTCTTTAGATTGAAATGCCAAAAAGATATTAAAGCATAAACATTATTCACAAAACAAACAATTATATGCTGGGGAAAAAAAAATAAAATAAACATAACAAGGACCAATAAAACTGACCACCTACTAAATCAAGTTCCAATAAGAGCATAGGAAACAACATTGAATATATTAAATCAAGTTCCAATAACAGAGCATAGGAAATAATAGAGCATATATTACATCCAGTTCCAATAAAACAAATATAAACTTTCAGAAGGTTTAACATACATCAACAAGGCAGAATTTCATGTTCCAAATACAAGATAGTTACTAAAGTTTCTGAAACATATGGAACTTAAAACACTAACGCCGTCCGGGCCATTCATTATACATGGTTTGTGCAAGATTATCACGCCAATTGTTCCACACTTGCGTTGTTTGGATATGCTCGACATACTCTCCTACGGTGTCATCTACGTCCGGCTCTTCCGGGACCTCCGCTTCCAAAGGGTCTATCGTCATTTCCAATCGAATGAAATTGTGAAGTAGGCAGCAAGCAATGATTATTTTGTTTTGTATCTCTATGGGATAGAACGACGGACTACGAAGAACCCCCCACCGAACCTTTAGGATTCCAAACGCTCTCTCGATCACATTTCTTGCTTTTGAATGCCGAAGATTGAATAATTCTTTGTAATTTTGTGGTCTAGCAGTCCCGTCACCCCACTCCTTCAAGTGGTACCGTACTCCTCTATAAGGTGCCAAGAAACCCTCCCCGTTCGTAACTTCGTATAGCCCGCATCACAGAGGTAATAGTTGCCTATAAAGATTGTATTTAGTTAAGACTTAACATAATCGAATCACTCATAATCAAGACTGCTAAGAAGGAGTACAAGGACATAGGGATTAAGCTAACCTCTAGGTACTTTTAGCCCGTGTGGTCTATAGATAGCATCTCTCAATACCCGACCGTCAGCAGCCGAACCTTCCCATCCGGTAAGAACATAGATAAAGTTTAAATTGCGGTCACAAACTGCCAAAGTGTTGATAGACACAATACCTTTTCGGCTACGGTAACGGGCTTGCTGAGCGGTACAAACTGTAACCGGGACATAAGTTCCATCTAAAGCACCTAAGCACCCCTAAATTAAACCAACAGACAGATTAAGTCGTACTCTTAACTAAAGCGAAGTCAGTTAATTTTAATAAGGTGTATACATATTTAGAAACACTCACTTTAAACCATTTCCACCGATCGTCTTCACAATCTTCCTCAACCGGAACAGGTTTTACCACGAAAAGTTCATAACACCTCAAGACTGCATTTAACACACCATGGAAATGACGACTAACCGTCCTAATAGAACGTATGAAAGATTTCTTAACCACACGAAGCTTCTGGTGATGCGAAAGAACACTAAGGAACATAGCTACTTGTTCCGCTACAGAGACCCCCCTAGTTGCCCGTAACCCACCCCTTTCTTTAAGAACAAAACAGAGCTTCGCAAAAGCATTCCTACCCATTCGTAACTGATCTATACAATCTTGCTCACTTAGTTTCACCAATTCATGTAGATGTTCTATTTGGGCCGGGATCCTGGCTAGGAGGCTGTACCGATGATAACATCGACGGACTGTTTCATCATCCAAGAGACCATTTTGCAATACAAAGTATACTATCAACATTACGTTCATCACTTGATATCGAATAATTTCCAATGCAAATAATGCCTCCTCCTCCTCATACCCATTGTCCATTCTACATGTTTTCACAACACATTTGTTACAACTAACATACGAATACATAGTTGAAGGCCATAATTGGGGGGGAAAAATCAGAAATGCTTAACAATTGCAACCATATTTTTCAGATTTCATATAACTACGCATGCAATACAACGTAACAAAGCACATAGACTTATCTTCTACCTAACAAATGCCCAAACATTAATTAAACTGACAAACAAATACAGACAGATCTCTCTCCCACATACATGAAACACAGAAAGCTGAACATAAGGATTCACATAATCTTGAACAAAATTTGTACAAAGCAAGCCGAACTTGTAAGCTGCCATTAGTTAACATATTTCTTCAAAATTGATAAACAAATCACAAAAGGCGTATCAGAAATCCCAAAAAACTTTCCCCTTACGCCGACTTAAGGTACGGAATCGATTACAAGGGACAACTTTCGCATATATGAAACTAAGCTGCAGTGTTGTATTGAATCGACAAATTAGATACATGTTACCTGTGTTTCCACTTATATTGGAGGTAATTTCGACAAATGAGTTGGTACGAGAGCTACCCACAATTGCAAGTCCACCAAAACGCTGCAAAGAAACACCCCGTCGTTAAGCGTAAGACTGCGGAAGAGGGAAGAAAGGAGAATTCTTTACCTGAGCTTGTTGTACCCCAGCGTCTCTTCGTACTTGCCTGCCGAATGAAAAGTAGCCTAAATAATTACATATGTAAGTTGAAGCTTGCAACGAAGAGGGAAAATCCAAAATTTCTTCTTTCCCTTTTCGTGGATTCGCGGGACATCTCTGAAAATAAAAGCGGGAGCCCTAATTTCAGTGGCAGATTGAAGTAAATAAGACCAACTTTTGGATGTATTCGTAATTTACGCCGCCGTAGGAAATGGCGTGTTCCCACCAACACGCCAAAATGCCATGTCTCCTAGATCTGCCATCAACACGCACTACCTACGGGCTGGTACGGCAGAGGCGGGCTTGAGCAACAGAAAAGTAAACGGCGGAAAGCGGTGGGGAAGGGAGAAAAACTGTCGGTTAACAGCGAAGTAAACGCGGCCTAGGGGACATAGATAAATCAAACGACCAAGACTTGCAACATCCATCTCCAGACCAGCCCAAAGAAATTCGTCATCTTCCAGTATAGAAGCTCAAGAATCTTACATCATTACATGACTTCAGAATCCACTTGTCAGCAAGTTGTGCATGTCCGACATGGCCTCCCTTAACCTTGACACGAAAGAACAGGCACTACAGCATCAGAATAACACCAAATTTATACAATCCGGCATAATTTATACACCAAATTTCTGTTTCATAATGGATGCAAGGGAAAGATAATTAAAGAATCTAGGAAAACCGTCACGAGAGTTATTGCCAGATCAAAGCACAATTGCTTAATAAAAAATAAAAAGTGCATAAACAACATAAGCTGCAGCCATTTTTCGTAGTTGGCACATAACTTTTACACAATGGCAAAACAACTTCAAAAAATTGCAAAGGTTGAAAGAAAAAACATCTTTTAGAAAAAATCACAAAAGATTGAAAAAAGCATTTAAAAAAAAATATTTTGTAATCATATTCCATCATATTCATCGTCCATTGCCAATCTTTTTTCAGGTAAAATTGAAATATAAACACTCAGGCCCTTGAGTTAAATAAATTAAACAAAAGTGAAAATTATTCTAACCACATTAGATGAAAAAATTCCAAACCCTTCGCTCAAATTGCAGTATTTGATCTTACAAACTTGCAATTCTACTCCGTTTACCTGAATCAAATGTCTTACATTCAATGTTTTTCCGAAGATATCGTAGTTTAACTGCAAATAAACAGTTAGAGAAAAAGTTAGAATTGCTTCTTGGAATCCTCTAACTAGAACAGAGTATAACATCCACCAGGGGGATGAACAGAATTAGAACAGTAAACTACTTAAACAACTGGAAACAAACCTGAAAACAAAGGTGGGATTGGAGGGCCTGCTAATAGATCAAATTATAGCCATAAATGGCAACAAGGGGAAAAATCGAAAAATTGACGACCGCACTTATGTCCTGTGTCGTGACAATCCGTATAACATTACACACCTTATTTCTCAGAAGATGCAAAACAGGATTTAATTTCGTCACACCAAAGTGCACAATCACGGTTCCTGTTTTTATTACGCCTTAATCTTGGAAAACAAAACTAGTGAAAAAGGAAAGTTACCTGCTCATCACATTTTTGCAAATGTCCGACTTTGTGCAAAAGTACAATTCTGTCTTTCCGGCTTTTCCAAGCCTAGCTTTTATGACGACCTCCCAGAACAACAAGGAAAAATGAACACACATGCGCGTGCACACACACACATATATATGTATTAATTTTGAATGGCCACCTCATCTTAAGTTATTACAAAGGAAAGCTCAATATCTTTAACAAATCCACATGAAAATATTGATGTCCATAAGTAGTTTGGTTTTCTCTTCCCTGGCTCACCAAATGGTATAGTTTAGCTGTTCTCTTCTCTGGCTCACCAAATGGTATTCTCTGGCTCAACATTTTCATCGCTCCCAGGTTATCATTACCACAGACCAATTATAATATATGACAAGTGAAAAAGCTTAAACTAGAATATATAACAAGTGAAAAGGCTTAAAATAACAAAACGAATAAGGCCATATAGTATCCCATTTATAAGTTTTCAAATTACTCAGAACTGCGGTTTAAAGGCCAATCGTGAATTATGCAAAATTAAATTAATATATAAACGAAAGATACAAATACAACTTAAAAGATTAAAAGTTCTAGACGATCACAAAATATGGATGCAATTATTTGGCGTCACAAATTATTACATTGGAAATTGCAAGCTAAAAAAACTTATTTGGTGTCACAAATTATTAGGAAATAAAACTAAGGTGAAATTTTAATTTTAGTGCACTGTTCATGTGCCTAGTTTAAAAATGGTGTACTTTTCCAGAATATTTTAATTCTGGTGTAAGACGCGTTTTGGAAAAACGTCTTCACTGTTCATATGATGAAGACGTTTTTCAAGAAAACGTCTTCAATAGAATTTCTCGTTGACCAAATTATTTGGGCTGAGGGACTATAAATATTGAAGACGTTTTTCAAGAAAACGTCTTCACTAGTGAAGACGTTTTCTTGAAAAACGTCTTCATTAAACGGCTAAATTAATTACAGAGAGTTTGGGTTCTCTGCTGCAGAGAACCCTAAATTATCATTTACGAAATATATTTTTATTTTTTTCCCATATTTTATTAAGCTGCGAAATTAATTAATGTTTCTTTCTCTAATTATCATTTAATTATTATTCCGAATCAAATCAATAATATACATAACATTAAAATTTATATGTCACTAATAATTATTAAATTTAAAAAATCATAACTAATTAAATTAGCATAGTATGAGACGAACATAGTTGGGTTATCTATACTATATATTAAGCGCGAGAGGCAAATGTGGTCTCTTGGATTGGTCTCTAATTTTTTTTATTTAATTAATTAATTTATTTTTTCATCACATCCAAAACGTGTTTCAACTCCACTTTTCTCTCAACTTACTTTTATAATTCTATTCTCTTCTTTTATATTCTTTTTTTTTTTTACCAAATATTTTTTAATTTATATTTTAACTATTTTCTATGTGAGAAACTAACCGCTTTGGTTTATTATATATATATTTTTTTCTCATATTTTGATGGGGTCAAAATACGATCGTCCCACGTTAGGACACGTGACACCACCGAGATGATGACATCTGTCTCCCCAAGGTTGCACCCATCAGTGCACGAGCGTTAAACCCCACGAGTGCAATCCTTCTACAAGAGTTAAGCACAACGAGCGCTCTCACTCTCACGAGCGTCGCCCATACTGTATGACTGGCACGCCCACGTGCCAAGGGAGCCCTCTTCGAGCGTCACACTCCCTCAGAGTGGCCTCCCCTTCTGGCTCGTTACTTGAGCTGGAGCCTTCATTCCCCCCAGCGGATATCTTGGCTTCCAGTACTCCAGGTTGTCACGAGCGCGCTCTTAAGCCCTCGTTACCAACCACCCAAATGGCTCTCTGACACATCGTACATGCCCGCGCACTTGCCACTGTTGCCTGCACCAACTTTTGGCCGCTTTTGCAGAAGATTCCTCCTAGGTTTCTCTCTCATGACGCTACGTGTTAGGGCAACATTCGGCCAGGACCACTTTTGGCAAATGACCAAAGGGTCCTTGACCCTCAACTATAAATAGCTAAAGTCATCTTCTACGCTGGTAAGCATTCTTCATCACTGAAACTGTTACTGAACCTACGTTTCTCCTTCATACCTTGAACTGACTTGAGCGTCTGAGAGCCAAACTGGGTATCACCCCCAGTTCCCCCAGCTTGGCCTTCTGACTTTTATTGTGCTTGTCCCAACAGGTAGAACCCCCTTTTCTCATTTCCGGCGAATCTCCGGCGGTTTCCTCCACAACTACAAATCGTAAAGTGATTGGATTCAGATCCTCCTATTCGGAACCCATCTTTTTTGGCGCCATCTGTGGGAAACCGTTTCTCCATCCCTTTCTTTCTTTCTGTTGGTAGAAGAGCAAGCACACTCTTACCCTTTCCAGTCATGGTCGCTACAAGGTCTGGAGCCGTGGGAGGAGGAGACAACGCCTCCCAAGATGCCAATATCATTATTCCCTCCACCACTACTGGTGGAGCCCCGCCTCCTTCCGTCACAGTTGGTGGTGATGGGATGCGGGCCCAGAACGGTAGCGGTCCGAGACCACATTTTAAAATTTTTACTATAATACAAGTATTAAAATATTTCTAAAACATTTTAATACAATAGCGGAAGACTTAGCCGGATCTACTCAAGTATATACATGCAATTGATAATAAATTTTAAATCACTTAAGCAGATAAATATCTGACATGCAATTAACACTTAAGAGCACATAATTTATCATGCTTAAAATAATATAACTGTAAAAAATTACCGTACTGCAAACATGGCTATCTAACGACATTTTTCCAGCTCCTTTCCTACTCGTGAGACCGGCAGAGCTTCCCCGCAATATCCCCGACTCGACCCTCGGAGTGTGGGCTCCGCGAGTATTTCCCTAAATACTTGAGAAAATATTTTCTAGAAAAATCATTTTTCTAGACTAGAAAATTCCCTAATTTTCTAATAATTAAGCGGATTATATATTAATTATATAACCACCTAATTATATATTAATTAATCCTTAATTAAAGGATTAATTAAACAAACTAGAAAGAGAGAGAGAGAGACTCTCCAATCAGCCAAAATTTTTGGCCGAAAAAATTGCATATGAAATGAGCCAAGGGGTCAGCCTATTTATAGGGACAGATTGGAGGGCATTTTGGTCTTTTTAAGCACAAAATGAAGGGCAATTTGGTCATTATGCAAACCGTGTGCAAACCGCGTACAAATTGACCAATCCGATCAAGCCACGTGGCAGGACTCTCCGCCGTGAACACGCCGCCGCCAACCACGCGCCGCCACGTGGCTTCACGCGGCCCCACGCGCCGGCCAAGTGGTTGGCGCGTGTGCTTCCACACACAGTCCACCAGAATTCGCCACGTGTCCGGGTCTGCTCCGACCCGGACCAGACCCGACCGACCCTATCCGAAACCGACCCGTTTGACCGGACTATCCGACCCGTTGACCGGCCCAGCCCAAATCGAATCTGGGCCGTCCGTTTGCGATGGCGTGGCGCAATCTCAGCCATCCACATGGCGCGCCACGCGGCGTTGCGTCAGCGCCAGTTGGGGCCCAACCCGCTGACGTGGCGTGACACATCAGTTGCCACGTCAGCGCCACGTCAGCAAAATGCCACGTCACTTTTTCCTTTTTTTTTTTTTTTAAATTAAAATTTTATTTTCTCCAAAATAAAATTCCGGGCATTTCCAACTCTTTGGAACTTGATTTATTTTCTTAAAATAAATCCCTTGGCTATTTTCAAACACTTTGAAAAATTCATTTCTCTTTCTCCTTTTAATATTTTCTCTTTGGGTTTTCAATTTGGGGCTTGCAGGGGGACCTGCAGGACTAATTAATTTTAGCTCCAAACGGATTAATATATTATCATCTCATGACAATAATTAATTACCGTTTAACAATATTTAATTCCACTAAATAAATATTGTTGCACTCTAAAATTAATTAAATTATTCACGAATTTCTCGATCTAGAATAATTTCGCATTTTACTCCTCCGTGTAGATATCCATGAAAAATAAATTGCAACTACTATCATTTATTTTTCATCTCTAATTTAAAATTTATTGATTCGCCTTAAGTTCAAATTCTTTGTATGTGAAACACATTCAACATACAACTTCGGTGACGTTATCACGCGAAGTGCTTTGGCCAAAGTCTTAATTCGAACTTTTGCAAATCTATTTCAAGGATATCTCTTACCTTCCAGCAAGGCCACAGATTCCTCGATCAATATAACTCTTTAGCACATTTCATGCTGTCACCGAATCATACAAAGTATTTTGGCCACCCGTTACCGAGACCTCACTCCGAGTATGTTACAGTGACTAACACTACATGCCCAAAGCCGAAATATTATCAGGATTAAGAGTACAATGCTTCCTGAGATTTTATTCATTTTAGATAGCAGTATAAAATGAATAATCTCAGTGGTCCAGTTCAATGTTTCCAATCCTATTGAAAATCATCAACGTGTTATAATTGGAATCACCATTCCCTATGACGAAAGACTAATCATCTTATATAACCACGTTATAGTCTTGATAAGAACATATTCTTATCTTACCGACTAGAACTTTAATGACACGTGATTTCGGTATTCAAAGTCTTTTCCTATGAAACACATTTCATATGAGAATACCACCACACGTCATTAATTATTAATGTGTGAAATACTCACAACTCGCTGTAAATTCAGTTTTATTAATTCAATAAATTGAATTTTCAGGGCACTATTCCCAACAATCTCCCACTTGCCCTAAATTCAATTTGGCCATACATCTAAGTCTTATTCCTTTCACATGAGTGTCAAAACTCGTTTTGCACTCTTTTACGCCAATACTTTAGTGAAGGAATCTTTTAAATGTTTCTCTGAGCCAACAACTAGGAAATCATGAATCCAATAATCTAAATGGCTGCTTCTCAAGCTACCATGTATTTGACTTCCATGGTGGTGTAAGCAATACAAGTCTGCTTAACATTCTCCAATTAACGATTACTCTTTCTAGAGTAAACACGTATTCTGATGTCAAACATTTAGAATACAAATCAGATTGTAAATCCGAATCTCTATACTCTATTGAAATGAGCTCACCACTGTGGTAGACAAGCATATAATCTCAAGTCCTTCTCAAGCACTCCAATATATGCTTTTACTACTACCCAGTGTCAGATTCTAGGGTTTGACTATTATCTGCTGACTTAGACCTATTTTATAATAGACAGCTGGCCCTGTACATAATATGACATGCATAAAGCTTCCACTGCGAAACTCTAACCATGTCTTCTATCTTTTCAGTTATCTCAGGACACTGATCTCGAGATAGATAAATTCCAAATCTAAAAGGTGATGAACCTTTCTTGGAATTTGTCATATTATACCTTACCAGCATCTTATCTATATACGCTTCTTGTGATAAACCAATCTCCTTATTCCCATGATCACGACAAAAGTCTGATCCTTGGAATAGCATTGGTCTCACATAGGTCTTTTCTTGTCAAAATGATTTGACGCTCGAATCTTGACTACTGACAAAATTCTTGCATCATTCCCAATGAGCAGAATATTGTTTACGTATAAAGTAAAAATGTTACAACGCTATCATGATGTCATTTTGTACACTTCATGGTTCATCAGGCAATTATACAAATCCAGGGAATTTTAAATTGCCTTATAATTTTGATGCTCCATAATGTAGACGCTTGCTTACGATCATAAATCGATCTATTAAGCTAACATTATATGCACCTGATTTCTGGCTGTGAAGCCTTCAGGTTGTACCATGTATCTCTTCTTCTTGAAATTTTCCCGTTCAAGGACATAGTCTTTACATCCATTTATCTAATCTCATAATCGATAATGAGATAAAATGGAGAGGATAATGGACTTAAGCATTTCTATAGGCGAGAAGACCTCATAAATGATTTCTTCTTTCTGGGTAAAATCCCTTGCCTAAAGTTTGCTCTAAAGTCTCTACTTTTTCGTACATTTCTCCTTTTATTGTCTTGTAGAACCGAATTTTATCTAATAGGGTTTAATGCCTTCAGGCGCCTCTACAAGTTCAAGACTTTGTTAGAATACAGATATTCTAACTTAGATTCCATGGATATTGACCAAACGGTCAGCGTCTATATCTTTTACAGCTTCATTACACGTGATAGGATCAGATACGTTAGATTCAACCACTTGGGTTAATCTTAGGTATCTTGTCAGGTGTCCTGACAATCCTCCCACTATAATGATGCTCTCGTGTACACGTCTCTACATCACATGTTGTATTTGGTACATCACATGTATCTAATACATTTTCAATTATCACAGGTTTATGGAAATCAGTATCTAATACTGTTATTTCTTTTAACACTAATTTGCTTCTACCCTTTGTGGTTATCTATGTAATTATCTTTGAAATATTCACAAACATCTTTTGTGATTTCTCAAATTACAAAATATACCACCTCTTGTTCTTCTTAGGATAACCTTAGAACAAGTAAACCTTTGTTCTTTATTCTAACTTGTCAGGATCCATCCTTAACTCGTGGACCAGGCTACCTTAAATCCGAAGATAAAAGATACAGGGTTTTCACCCTAGCTACAGATCCATCAGTGTTTTAGGAACTGACTTAGATAGAACTAGGTTTGTCGTTTTGTGTGCAAGGCCCCAAAACGAAATTCATAGGGTAGCATGACTCTTCATGAATTTTACCATCATTACCAGAGTTCTATTTCTCCTTTCTGCAATATATCTTTGCCAAATCGTATCTCATACAGAAGGTTGAGATCTAATCTCATTTGAGAAATTCTATTTAACTCTGAACATAGATACTTATCACTACTTCGATCTAATCGGAGTGCCTTGATATGTTTTCTAATTTGATTCTTTGACTTTAGTCTTATATTCTTTGAACTCTTCAACAATTACTGACTTAAGTCTCATCAAATAAACATATTTGTATCTAGAGTAATCGTTCTAAACGAATGATGAAATATCCAAAACTTCCTCTTGCTTGAATAATCATAGGATCACATATCCGTATGAACTAACACAAGCAACTTCATGGCTTAAATACCTTTTGTCTCAAAAAGGTTTCTTGGTCATTTTAACCTTCTAAATAAGATTCGCAGATTGATACTATTTTCAAGTCAATAGGACTCAACAATCAGTCTTTGGATCCTATTCAGATTCAATTGACCAATAGATAGGTGCCACGAAGAAGTTTTTCTTCTTAGATGGTAGGTCAAGCTTCTTAATGTTAAACTTGAATTAGGGTTTTCATTGATGTATAAAAGACCATCTTTTATTGTGCCAGAGCAAATAAACCTTTTATTTTGCTTAGTGGTAAACTTTTGTTCAAAACAAACAATTAAACTATTAGTTATCAAATAACTTACAGAAATTAAATTTCTGTATATATGGCACGTATAATATTAAAACCCTTTTGCCAAAATACGACTTTATAGTCTTTACTGCTAATACAATTACACTTGTATTATCCCCGAGCAGTAGTTATGTATTAGCCGTTTTTCAACCTTTCTGGTTGGTTTGAATCTTCGCAACAACTTGCAAATATGATTAGTTGATCTCAAATTCACATACCAGGAGTCCGGTGAATTTCCAACTAAACATATTTTCAACGAGTAAGATATCTTCATATCTTATCTAAACGGCATAACAAACAGACAGACTAAGTATTTTGGATAATTTCCTTTTCCAATACCCATTACCACCGAAATAGAAACACTTTTTCCATTGTCGGATTTGACTTTCTATTTCTAAACCTTCGATTGGGAACTTTTCCTTTTCTTTCTTCCACTTACTGGCTTTCTAGCCCGTGGATATTGGTGTCTGATTAAAGAGAACTTTTCCCTTAGTCTATATCACCCTTTCTGCCACATTGAGGTCGTTCATTGGTTTTAAAAAATTATTTAAAATAATCTTGAACATTCAAACGACTGAGGCAGAGAGTATAGGATCGTATCCTATCTGTTAAGATTGTCTCTTTAAGCATAAAGGCTTTCAATCTCGTTCAGATTAGCTATCATATTTATAATATGATTCTGAAATAGTGATCCTTCAAACATCTTTAACTAACAACCCTTTTCGTGGCTCGTACTTTCGTACGATTCTGTCTTTAAAACATGTTCTTATCAGTAGACATCTCATGTGTTTGATGCTCAAGAACATTTAAAACAGATGTCAGGATATAAGACTAGCCAGATCATCACACTTGATCTATTTAGAATAAACGTCTTTCTAATCCTGACTGGTTGTAGTTTCCGAAATTTTCGGATAAGGTTCAGTGAGTACGTAAACTTTCGTGTCTCAATACGATGTCAAGATTCATTACTTAGTCAGCGTAGTTGAACCCTTACTAGCCTATTTCCTTATAGACATACAGTTTGGAGTGGGCTAAGAGAGATCGTAATTATAAAACTGAAATAAATAAATAAATGCAAGTTATGATTATGTATTTCACTTTCTTCTGCGTCCAACCAATAAATGAAATCCACGTAAGCATTTTGGTTTACGCAATGGTGACTTAACTAACTGCAGTTGACTCCCCGGAGGCGAGGTCGAAAACCGCTTAGAAAAGCAAGAACTATTCTTAATTAACATGTCATCTAGGTAACTCTTACCAAACAATGTCAATCCACCACGTCAACCCTTGGCCTCTAAGTAAATGTAACATAGCTCCGAAGGGAGGTTAATACATTACTTAGTCAAGTGTGTACCATTACCTAGAAGTCTGTACGAGTAGGTCAAGACACTCCACGGAGGCGTGGTCGAGCTGACTTCCCCGTATTTCATTCTATCCGTAGAAGTCTAATCTTGTATACCGCGAATATATACCCGCCGAAGGGAGTAGTATACATCCACTATACTATAGACGGGTAATGGAGGCCGTGAGAATCCAACTCTTTTCATCTCGCTCCCACTTGAATTTTTAAAAGGTGTGGATTATCTGTTGATTATTTAATAATCACTTTTGGCGTCTTATTGTTGGAAGTAATTAATCTAATTAATACCCTCCCACTAGGATTACTAAATCATATTTAAAATCCTAATAATAATATTTTAAGGCAATTTAATAACTATTTATTAATTAGGCCAAAAAATATTAGTTCAATTATGCATCGCGTCTAATTTCTATTAAACATTACTATTTAATCACATTAAATAAAATATGCATAATTGTAAATATCATAATATCTCATATTATCATGATCATGCCATAAAATAAAATAATTAAGCATGCTTTCATATAATTATCACATAATTATCATGCTTAAAATTTTTAAATGACACAAAATAAATATGCCATAAATTAAATCAATTAAGCTTGCTGTTATAATTATCACATAATTATCATGCTTAAAATAAATGGCATAAAGTAAACATGTTATAAATAAATTATCTCATAATTTAAATCATGTTTACTGATTCGGTAATTAACCAGGAAGATTATTGAAATCGATTCCCATAAAATTACCATTCCACTTAAATTCCCAGAAAACACTGGAGGGGTCACAAACGGTCCCACTTAAAAACCAGTCTTCTTTGACAGAATTTACGTGCACAGTATCAGATTTAAAATTATGCATCGCATGTATCATATCAATGCATGTATATATCTAGAGCACGGCTCTGATACCACTTGATGGGATGCGGGCCCAGAACGGTAGCGGTCCGAGACCACATTTTAAAATTTTTACTATAATACAAGTATTAAAATATTTCTAAAACATTTTAATACAATAGCGGAAGACTTAGCCGGATCTACTCAAGTATATACATGCAATTGATAATAAATTTTAAATCACTTAAGCAGATAAATATCTGACATGCAATTAACACTTAAGAGCACATAATTTATCATGCTTAAAATAATATAACTGTAAAAAATTACCGTACTGCAAACATGGCTATCTAACGACATTTTTCCAGCTCCTTTCCTACTCGTGAGACCGGCAGAGCTTCCCCGCAATATCCCCGACTCGACCCTCGGAGTGTGGGCTCCCCGAGTATTTCCCTAAATACTTGAGAAAATATTTTCTAGAAAAATCATTTTTCTAGACTAGAAAATTCCCTAATTTTCTAATAATTAAGCGGATTATATATTAATTATATAACCACCTAATTATATATTAATTAATCCTTAATTAAAGGATTAATTAAACAAACTAGAAAGAGAGAGAGAGAGACTCTCCAATCAGCCAAAATTTTTGGCCGAAAAAATTGCATATGAAATGAGCCAAGGGGTCAGCCTATTTATAGGGATAGATTGGAGGGCATTTTGGTCTTTTTAAGCACAAAATGAAGGGCAATTTGGTCATTATGCAAACCGTGTGCAAACCGCATACAAATTGACCAATCCGATCACGCCACGTGGCAGGACTCTCCGCCGTGAACACGCCGCCGCCAACCACGCGCCGCCACGTGGCTTCACGCGCCCCCACGCGCCGGCCAAGTGGTTGGCGCGTGTGCTTCCACGCACAGTCCACCAGAATTCGCCACGTGTCCGGGTCTGCTCCGACCCGGACCAGACCCGACCGACCCTATCCGAAACCGACCCGTTTGACCGAACTATCCGACCCGTTGACCGGCCCAGCCCAAATCGAATCTGGGCCGTCCGTTTGCGATGGCGTGGCGCAATCTCAGCCATCCACATGGCGCGCCACGCGGCGCTGCGTCAGCGCCAGTTGGGGCCCAACCCGCTGACATGGCGTGACACATCAGTTGCCACGTCAGCGCCACGTCAGCAAAATGCCACGTCACTTTTTCCTTTTTTTTTTTTTTTTTTAAATTAAAATTTTAGTTTCTCCAAAATAAAATTCCGGGCATTTCCAACTCTTTGGAACTTGATTTATTTTCTTAAAATAAATCCCTTGGCTATTTTCAAACACTTTGAAAAATTCATTTCTCTTTCTCCTTTTAATATTTTCTCTTTGGGTTTTCAATTTGGGGCTTGCAGGGGGACCTGCAGGACTAATTAATTTTAGCTCCAAACGGATTAATATATTATCATCTCATGACAATAATTAATTACCGTTTAACAATATTTAATTCCACTAAATAAATATTGTTGCACTCTAAAATTAATTAAATTATTCACGAATTTCTCGATCTAGAATAATTTCGCATTTTACTCCTCCGTGTAGATATCCATGAAAAATAAATTGCAACTACTATCATTTATTTTTCATCTCTAATTTAAAATTTATTGATTCGCCTTAAGTTCAAATTCTTTGTATGTGAAACACATTCAACATACAACTTCGGTGACGTTATCACGCGAAGTGCTTTGGCCAAAGTCTTAATTCGAACTTTTGCAAATCTATTTCAAGGATATCTCTTACCTTCCAGCAAGGCCACAGATTCCTCGATCAATATAACTCTTTAGCACATTTCATGCTGTCACCGAATCATACAAAGTATTTTGGCCACCCGTTACCGAGACCTCACTCCGAGTATGTTACAGTGACTAACACTACATGCCCAAAGCCGAAATATTATCAGGATTAAGAGTACAATGCTTCCTGAGATTTTATTCATTTTAGATAGCAGTATAAAATGAATAATCTCAGTGGTCCAGTTCAATGTTTCCAATCCTATTGAAAATCATCAACGTGTTATAATTGGAATCACCATTCCCTATGACGAAAGACTAATCATCTTATATAACCACGTTATAGTCTTGATAAGAACATATTCTTATCTTACCGACTAGAACTTTAATGACACGTGATTTCGGTATTCAAAGTCTTTTCCTATGAAACACATTTCATATGAGAATACCACCACACGTCATTAATTATTAATGTGTGAAATACTCACAACTCGCTGTAAATTCAGTTTTATTAATTCAATAAATTGAATTTTCAGGGCACTATTCCCAACAGGTGGAGCACCTCCCGCCGCAGGAGTGACTCCGCAAGCAGGGTCTTCAATACCTCCACCTACGCCGCCGGCACTGCCAATTCCTGCCGCCGCTGGAGGAGTCTCTCTCTCTACTCCTCCGCAGCCCGCTCAGAACCCATGGGTCCATCCCCAGGTGAATCCCGGAGTGCAGGGTTACATGATGCCCCCACCCGGATATACTCTCACCCCGGCTGTTATGGTGCCGCCGGTCCAGCCGTATCATGCTGGTCAGATCCAGCTCCCGGTGGTGATCCCCAGGGAGATTGAAGGAGTGGAGTTACCTCCACTAACCACCCAGCAGTTGAGGGCTCTCTATGCCCAATGTGAGGTTCAGGCGGCCCAGGGAGCATGGGAGAGGTTCCACTCCATGTACTTTCCCTCTGGGCAGGCCACTCAAGTTGCAGCCCCTTTGGGCGGACAACAAAATTTTCCCCTCAGAGAAGCCCAGGCTGTCCTGAGGGCACAACCGCCACCACCACCAGCCAGAGAAGTGCCCCAGCAGGAGGGCAACGAGCGTCCCTCCATGGGCAGGAATAAAGAGCCCACAGAACGAGTGAACGAGAATGAAGGGGACTCTCATGCCTCTAGGAGGGGGTCACGAGCCCCCAGACAAGGGGACAGACAAGGAGACGTGAATCCTGACATCCTCGCGGCTGTGCAAGACCAGCTGCAGGGTTTAAAGGATATTGTGGGACAGCTCTCACGAGGGCGATCAACTCAGATCTCCCCTAATCGGGATGAACGGGTTGACGCCCAAAACGCTCGTACCAAGGACCCCCAACCGAGGGTCCACCACCGCAAGGAGCCGGAGGAAAACTTCGGCACATATGAGTATCACCCGTTGGCGAGAGGCTCCCCTCTCGTGGAAGAAGTTCTGATGGCCTAAGCAGGAATGGCCAAAATCCCCACTTCCATCAACCGCTACGACGGGACGACTGATCCAGCTGAACACTTGGATCATTTTCTACATCTCATGCACCTCTACGAGCATTCCAGCAACTATTGGGCGAAAGTTTTCGTCACTTCCTTGGTAGGAATGGCTCAGGAGTGGTACAAACGACTGCCGCCACGCTCGATTCACTAATATGAAGAGCTGGCTCATGCTTTCCTCAACCACTTTAATTCTTTGAAAGCGCCGGTCACCGCACCTACTGCCCTTTACAACGTGGTGCAAGGCAAGAGCGAGTCTCTGCGCTCGTTCTTCGCCCGCTTCAACAAGGAGATCCTGCAGGTGGAGAGGCCTTCTATGGATTTCTTGATCCCAGTGCTCTTTCAGGCTGTGGATCACAAGCAGTATGTGAGCAAGAAGTTTGCCGATGCCATTGTAGAAAGGAGGCCAGGGACCCTCATGGCCTTAAGAGAGGTAGCCGAGCCGTTCTTCGCGCTCGAAGACATGTATGGGACGAATGGTCCCCGACATCACAGTCCAGCCAGGAACGAACGACCCCATCACGAGCGGGGACGGGAGGTGGTAGTCAAGAAGGAGTGCCCTCAAGAGCGCAAAAGGTCGCCCCCACCCCCTCGTCGATTCGAGCGGGTCCCGCTCACCAGACCGAATTCAGAAGTCTACAACCTCTCCGATAAGAAGCTCTTTAAGAGACCCATCAGGATGAGAGAGACGGACTCGCTCAGACGCTCGAGCAAATACTGCGCATTCCACAAGCAGAGGGGGCACGACACGGATGAGTGCCGCCAATTGGAAGCTGAGATTCAGAGGCTCGTTGCAGGGGGCCACTTGAAGGAATTTGTCCGGGTGCTCGAGCTTTATGATGAACACTGCAACGAGCGCGCTGGAGGGAGACGGAGGAGTCCGTCCCGATCGAAGAGCCCGAGGGGCAGAGGACCCCCTGAGAGCAGCAGCCGTTGGGGCAGCAAAGGGAAAGCCCCTGAGCAAGAAAACACACCTTTCGCGGTCATAAATATGATTGCGGGAGGTTCATCTGGAGGGGATTCCAACGCCTCCCGGCGGAGGTATGTCCGGAGCTACCACCAACGCCCAGCAGTGCCTAAACCTGTCTATGCCATCCAGAGTTCAAGCGCTCAAATGTCGAGAGAGAATGATGTAATAGGCTTCGATGATAGGGATTTAGAGCATATTGTAACACCCCATGGGGAGGGTATAACCTCCGATTGCCCCATGGTGGTTAGTGTAGATGTTCACAATCACGTTGTAAAAAGGGTGTTGGTGGATAGTGGAAGCTCTGTCAATGTTTTGCCTTATTCTACATTTTTAAAGATGAAGGCTGATCTTCCGCTCGAGCCTCTCAAAACAGCCCTCATCGGCTTTGGAGGCTCGGAAGTTATCCCACGAGGGCAAATTCGCTTAGCTACTTCATTCGGCCGAGCCCCTCAGCGCAAGACACTCTTGGTAACATACGCGGTGGTGGAGATTGACATTCTTTATAACATCATAATTGGGCACCCTGCCCTCGTGGATTTCAAAGCCATCATCTCCACCTACCACCAGAAGATTAAATTCCCTACCTCCGAGGGCGTGGGAGAAGTACTGTGCAATGTGCGAGAGGCTTGGGAATGTTACATGCTGTCCCTTAGAAAGCCTAAAGCGGAGAAAACCTTCCAAATTGGTTCCACCAAGAAATCAGTGGATTTTCCCAATCTAGATGTGGACAGCCCAGCACGGAAAAGGGCGAAGTTGAACAAGAAGAAGAACAAAAAGAAGAAGGGAGACAACGTGGAGAATCCCCTCGAAAGTGCACCACCAGGGACCGTTGGTGGATCGTCCTCAGAGGGAGACGAGCCACGAGGGGGTGAGTCAGCACCCGGTGACCGTTTGACGGGAAAGAAGAGGGCGTTTGAACTTCCTCGCCCTGAGATAAGGATCGAACCCTCGGAGAAGTTCCTGACCATTGAGTTGGAACCCGGAAACAAGGATAAGACTACTCAGATAGGATCTAACCTCTCGGGGCCCTCTCAGATTATGATGATTGACTTCCTCAGGGAGAACAGTGATGTATTTGCGTGGAAAGCCTCCGACCTCACAGGGATTGACCCAAGCGTCATTGTCCATAGGCTTAATGTGGATCCCTCTTTCAAACCCATCAAGCAGAAAAAGAGGGATGTACATGGCTTTCGAAAGAAGGTCATTGAAGAGGAAGTTAATAAACTCCTGGAGGCTCAAAATATCGAGCCCATCTTGTACCCGGAATGGTTGTGTAATGTCGTCTTGGTACCCAAGAGCGCGAATAAATGGCGCATGTGCAATGATTTCACTGATCTCAACAAGGCCTGCCCTAAAGATCCTTACCCGCTGCCCCGGATTGACCAATTGGTGGATTCGACCGCTGGCTGCGAGCTCATGAGCATGATGGATGCTTTCCAGGGATACTATCAGATCTTTATGGCCCTAGAAGACCGCCCCAAAACCTCGTTTGTTGTCCATCTGGGGGTATATTGCTTCTTAGTCATGCCTTTCGGACTCAAGAACGCCGGAGCTACGTATCAACGACTCGTCAACAAGATGTTTGAAAAAGAAATTGGAAGGTCCATGGAGGTTTACGTGGATGATATGATTGTCAAAAGCGAGCGCCAGGACTCCCACTTGGAAGATCTCAAGCGCACTTTTTCAATCCTGCGTCAGTATGGGATGAAGTTGAACCCTTCGAAGTGCACCTTTGGAGTGCAAGGGGGAAAGTTTTTAGGGTACATGGTCAGTCAGAGGGGAATTGAGGCCAATCCGGAGAAGATCAAGGCCATATTGGAAATCCCCTCGCCTCGAAATTTGCGGGAAGTGCAAGTCCTAGTAGGAAAAATCATCTCGTTGAACAGGTTTATTTCGCGCTCGGCGGACAGGAACCTTCCCTTCTTCAAAATTTTGAGGAACGTACGTAACTTTGCTTGGACAGAAGAATGCGAAAGGGCGCTGCAAGATATGAAGGCTTATTTATCGAGCGCACCACTGCTGACTAAGCCCGTCGAAGGTGAGAGATTATTTATGTATCTTTCCGTTTCTTCCGAGGCCACAAGCGCGGTTCTGATCGCTGTACGGGAGCGGAAACACTTACCTGTCTATTATCTGAGCAAAACATTGCAAGGAGCCGAGAAGAAGTATTTGGAGATTGAGAAATTCGCGTTTGCTCTTATTAACGCCTCAAGAAGGCTGAGACCTTACTTTCAAGCGCACTCCATAACGGTTCTCACCGACCAACCCTTGAAGCAAGTGCTGTCTAAGCCAGACGTGTCTGGGAGATTAATCAAATGGGCCATCGAATTGAGCCAGTTTGACTTATGCTTCGAGCCCAGGACCGCGATACAGGCTCAGGTGGTAGCTGATTTGTTGGCAGAACGCTTTGGTTTAGAGCCTGCCGTTCAGGAGAGTGAGGGGTTATGGGTCCTACACACAGATGGTTCCTCAACCTCTCAAGGGGGAGGAGTAGGAGTAGCCCTTAGAAACCCCGATGGTATTGAGCTGGACTTTGCAATCAAGCTGGATTTCCAAGTCACTAATAACGAAGCAGAATATGAAGCCCTCGTGCAAGGATTGAATATTGCTTTTCAGAATGGAGCCTCCAGAATCACCGCTTATGTGGATTCACAGTTAATTGCGAGCCAGATTGAAGGAACTTATGAGGCTCGAGAAACCACCATGGTGCAGTACCTGAGTAAAGCCAGAGAAATCATCGGGAAGTTCAAGGAATTTCATTTATTTCAAGTACCACGGGAGGAGAACGAGCGTGCGGACGCTCTGTCAAAGTTTGCGTCAGCTTTGGAAGGTACTTCTGAGCGTTCTGTTACGTTCCTTAAGACTGAGGAACCTTTGATCAGGGAAAGGGTCGCCATTGGAATAATCGCTATGATTGATCCAAACGAGCCCTGTTGGCTTGATGACATCGTCGTTTTCCTTAGGGATGGAATTCCCCCCATTGACAAGGTGGAAGCTAGGAAGGTCCGAAGTAAGGCCCCTCGTTTCGCTTTGGATCACGAGGGGAGGTTATTCAAGAAATCATTCCAGGGACCCCCAATGAGATGCCTAAGGCCCTCACAAGCGAAGGAGACGCTTGAACTCATCCACAATGGAAGCTGTGGGAATCATTCCGGAGGGCGTATCCTGGCAAAGAAGGTTCTGAGAAGTGGGTTTTATTGGCCTACAGTTCTCCAAGATGCCATTGAATTTTCGAGGAAGTGCCCTAAGTGCCAATTTCATTCAAATCTTCCTCAATTTCCAGCCACACAGATGATCCCAATAGACGTCTCTTGGCCTTTTGACCAGTGGGGAATAGACATCGTGGGCCCCTTGCCCATGGCTGCGGGACAAAAGAAGTTTGTCATTTTAGCCGTCGACTACTTCACCAAGTGGGCCGAGGCCGAAGCCGTTGCAAAGATCACTTTCAGAGTTGTGAGGGACTTCATTTGGAAAAACATCATTTGCAGGTACGACATCCCGAGGGTACTTATCTCTGACAACGGATCCCAGTTCATAGCAGCCGACACACGAGAATGGTGTTCTGAGTTGGGGATCGAGCAGCGATTTACCTCTATAGGACACCCTCAAGCCAATGGGCAAGCAGAAGTTACCAATAGGATCATCTTGCAACATCTGAAAACCATGCTTGAGAGCAAGAAAAGTGAATGGGCTGAAGAGCTGCAAGGAGCGCTTTGGGCTTATCGCACTACCCCACGAGCGGCCACTGGAGAAACACCTTACGCGCTCGTTTATGGATCAGAAGCGATGATACCAGCGGAGATAGTAAATGAATCCGCTCGTGTCGGCTATTTCGAGCCTCAGCTCAACGATGGCAACAGGAGCTTGAAGTTGGACTTGCTGGATGAAAGGAGAGACAAAGCCTGGGCTAAGATCCACCATTATAAAGCCTCTGTGGCCCAACAGTACAACAAGCGTGTGAGGGAAAGAACTTTCCAGTTGGGAGACTTGGTTTTGAAGAAAGGGGAAGTGTCCAGGCACGTGGGGAAATTGGACCCCAATTGGGAAGGCCCATTCAAGGTCGTATAACTCAGAGCTAACAAAACTTACACCCTGGAGACACTTCAAGGTGAGCGCTTGCCTCGCCCTTGGAACGCATGTAACCTCCGGCGGTTTTATGTTTAAAAGCTCTTTGCGGAACATGATGTAACGACCCTCTTTGTTGGGTTACTCTGTACTTCCAATTGTGAGTAAGTTCCAGTATAACTTTTTCTTAAATTGTTCTAACATTATGTTTCTTTGATCGCTTGAATGGATGAGACCCATGTCCCTCGTTTTCACGAGCGTGGTTGGCAATCCCTTCCTATATGAATGCTGATATTTCGCACGGGTTACGCTGGCCAGCACTCTACTCCGCTTGGGGGGACGCCCTCATAAGGATAGACTGGTTACGCTCATAACCAATTAAACGAGATGGGGAAAATCCTAGTAGGCCTTGGCCGTTTCTTACAATGCCTTGCGCTCGAAAGTGGGATCCCTTGCAGACGGAACTTCACAAGTCTTGAACGAGGGCAACCTCTAAGTAAGACCCTCGTAAATACTCAAGACTTAGCATAATTTCCGAGAATAAGGAGAAGGTCCCCAAGTCTTGAACGAGGGCAGTCTCACAATAAGACCCTCACGACCGCTCAAGACTTAGACAAATTTTCAAGGCTTATAACAAAAACAAAGTTTATACAAGTCTTGAAAGGGAGGGCAATCTCACAATAAGACCCTCACGACCGCTCAAGACTTAGACAAATTTTCAAGGCTTATGACAAAGGCAAAAATTTATACAAGTCTTGAGTAGGGGGGGCAATCTCACAATAAGACCCTCACGATCGCTCAAGACTTAGGCGAATTTTCAAGTGTTACAGAATTGCCAAAATTTCTCAGAAAGTGCTAAAGGCTCAACAGAGAAATAAAACATCCACAGAGTATGCTACACACAGTCTTATTATTATGAGATTTGTTCTAGAAAGCTCTAAGCATGAGTTCTGATTTCTAATTAAGTAAAAGAACAAAGTTATGAAGGAGGGGATGTATATTCACTGCAAGAAACATTACAAAATAAGGGCTCAAAGGCCTCTGAACATTGTTTCAAAAGAAGGGAAGAAAACAGTAAAGCAGGAAAGTACGTTGAAATAGGAAGGGCTTCAAGCGGCCGGGGCAACATCTTCATCAACGATCACCAGTATATTCTGGGCCACGGGGCCATGAACTGGGCCCTCAGGCTCTTGCGGTTGGGCTTGGGGATCGTTGGGCTCATTGGCACCGGGAACGGGGGCGTTAGCACCCTCGGCAGCTGGGACAGGGGCATCCTCCACGATGGGCGCTTGTGGTTCATCTTCAGGATTATCATTTTGAGCGGATTGAGCAGCATCTCCTGACGGATGAGAGTCCGTGTATTCATCTTGGATAAGTTTCACCAAGAAATCATACTCCAACTCAGCAATGGTGTCCGCAGGGTCATTGAGATCTTCATCCTCTTCCTCACAGCGCTTGTTGAACATGAGCCCTGTGCCCTCTGCTCCCCTCATAGCCGGGTCAGTTAGCCCCTTGTGGATGCCCTGCTCAACGGCCAAATTGAAGGCATTCTGGGCCTCATCCAAGCAATGCAACGAGGCTGCAAAGTTGAAGGCCTTCGAATGGCAGAACCTGACAAGGGCCTCCTTGTTCGCACGTTCAAGACTCTGAGGCCACTCGTTCATGGTGTCGTTGAATTTCCTCTCAGCCTCCAGAGCCCTCGTCTTCCAGCTCTCCCGCTCGGTCTCCGCCTTCTTGCAGCGCTCATCAGCCTGAGCCAACTTGTCGCTCAAGACGCTTCGAGCGCCTTCCACCGCCTAAAAATCCTCCTTCAATTTTCCCAGTTCCCCCTCCGTCTTCTTGAACAAATCCTTAAGGGATTCATACTTAGCTATCTCAGCGTCCAGCTCCGCTTGAATCTGAGCCGGATCGTTGGAACGAGCCATCTTCTTATACTTGGCTTTGCGGTCAGCGTAGATGGAGGCCCGCCTTTGGATGTTTTTAAGCCTAGGGAGCACTTGCTGCGGGGGTTTGAAAGAAGGAAAATATTAGCAAGAAAGTGTTAAGAGGTTACAAAGATGACAGTGTAACAAGGGAGTTAAGACTTACGGAGATTAAGGCGTGGGCCGCGTCGTAGGTCACTTTCTCCACAGATTCACTGAAGAGATGCCGGTGATCCGCCGAGAATTGGGCCTTGTCGTAGAGATTCTCGCTGACGGCTTGAGCGAGCGTGCCAGGCCTTAGCAGAACTGGCCCACCATCGGGGGCACCTGCGAAGTCCTTGTCCCCTCATCGGGAGAACTCCCATAAATATTCCTCCTCTGAGGAGGAAGTTTCCCCCTCGCCCTTGGGGCCCTCGACCACTTGTTTTCCTTTGCCCTTGATTGCAGCAGTGTCGGGCATCCTCTTCCTCTTACGGGAAGGTCTACTTGCGCTTGGATTGGCCTCGTTCATGGCCAAATTGGGGGGTGGCCTCACCTGATCAGCTGCACGAGGGTCAGCCACCCTCGAGTCGGATGAAGAAGAGGGCCGCACCACTATTCTATTATCTGGAAGGGCCGCCC
This sequence comes from Lantana camara, assembly GCA_037501455.1. Lineage (NCBI taxonomy): Eukaryota > Viridiplantae > Streptophyta > Magnoliopsida > Lamiales > Verbenaceae > Lantana > Lantana camara. The sequence goes on along the minus strand of CM074857.1, from coordinate 89,347,304 downwards.
TGTTTCCCCCCCGGTTTCGTGGGGGTGGAACTTCTGAAGCTGCGCTCGAACCGGCGCCCCGTTGCCCGCCACGAGCGTCCCCCCTGTTGCCTCGGTTTCGGGGGGGCTGTTGGTCCCCTTGCTGGGCTTGATTCCTGTTGGCATGAGCAAAGCGAGCGGCTTGTCTGATTCCTCCTGCCATCTCTAATATAGCAACTCCTGCAAAAATGGAAAGTACAAGGGTTATAAATCCTTAAACAGAATTATTAAGTGTGCAAATTACAAGTACAAAAAGGGTAGTCAACATTCCTATCTAAAGGTTAGAGCCCTAAGAATCTAACCATCTCTCTCTATATCACGAGCCGGAGGGTTGTCAAGGAAATAGGGATCGTTAGAAAGGCCACACAGGAACATGAGCTCCTCATCATCTATCCAATCTTTTGCTTGGATGAGGTGACCCTCGTCCCTCAAGGCTGCCGCCAGACTCTTGGCCCAACCTTTGGGAAGTGTAGGCTCCAAGCGGCTCTTTGAGAACGAGCCCCATCGAGAGGACACCCCAAAGCCTTCTTCTGCTGGGGCCTTGACAAAAATGAATTTCTCCTTCCAGTTGGGGGCCATAAGTGGTCGAGGGCGAGTTTATTAACCTCATATGGGCCTTCGCCTGAACATAGTAAAAACCAGCCTCGGGAGATGAACGAGATGAGCTGACTACTTGAAAGAGGGCGTTGAAGTTCCGCAAGAAGGGCTCGTAACCCATGCTCCTCATCAGAATCACAAAGCAGGTTAAGAGGGCCAAGCCGTTGGGCACGATTTGTGAGGGACAGAGGCCCAGATCATTCAACAAGTGAGCCATCGAGATCGAGACAGGGAACCTCAAGCCTCCTGAACTCACTGTGGCCACGTAGACCGCCATTTCGCCTGGAGGCGGATTGTTGGCCCGCTCATGGCTTTCTGGAATTCTCCATGTATAGCGCTCGTCCCAGTAGATAGGAGCCAACATCGTTTTCACTTCTCCCAAAGTAACTGTGCTGGGAGTCTCCTCAGGAGTGCGCTCGGTGGCCTGGTAGCCTGATCCTTCACCCTCGTTAGGCCCTTTGGATTTCTTGGATTTCTTGCTCTTTACTTTATTACGGGCTCTTTCTGAAGGCCCTGGTATGACTTCAGCCACTGGAAGCGAGGTCGCGACGGCCACCGTCACAGTATGGCGGTGGGGGTGAGTGGCACTCTGAGTTATAGGGAGAGTAACTCCTTGCCTTTCTGCCTCCATTACTAAATTCATCTCTTCAAAGAGAGGTTCCACTCCACCTGGATTCCTATCCTCCATGGCCATCACTGCCGCCCCCAACTCCTCGTCTCTGGGGGAATTAGGGGAAGAGAAACTCTCAATGGCCATTTCATGGATTTCACGGGCGAATTCCTCAATATGTTGGTCAGCCATGGCAGAAACTGAGATTTGGGAGAGATTTAATCTGGGTTAGAGAATGGGAGTTTTCTGGAAAGAAATTAGGGTTCCCTAAAGGAGTAAAACCTAAGGGATTACAAAGTCCTAAAGTCCGAATCTAAAGTTAGCAGAGTTAGATAATTGTGCTGGAAGTTTACCTTGAAGATTTCTGAGAAAATCTGGGAGAGAGGTAGAAGATGCTCTAAGAACTGGTGTGCAAGAGGATTCTTTTTGCAAAGGATGCTTGGAAGTTCAGAATGCGTAAAGAGTAGCAAGATTTCGGAATCCCATACTTATAGGGATGGGAGTTGGTACCTTTTTCGGCAATGAATTCAAAATGGTAATCATTTCCCGCCTAGGAAACCGCCCACTTTATGGAACCGTCACATGCTTCCCAATGCTTACGCGCCCCACGCGCGCCCGCATTTAATACTCTGACGTTTCGGATTCAAGAATAGTACAACATTTAATGCAAAAGCGTTACGAGCGGTCAGTTGAAAAGACCGCATTAATGGCGCAATTAGAGGAAAAATTGCTCAACACGCCAAGTCCTGTACGAGCGTTACACGCGAAAGATAGAACGTGTCAAAATTCTACAGTCCTTATCACTAAGGACTACAGAATTGGGGGGCAAAATGATGGGGTCAAAATACGATCGTCCCACGTTAGGACACGTGGCACCACCGAGATGATGAAATCTGTCTCCCCAAGGTTGCACCCATCAGTGCACGAGCGTTAAACCCCACGAGTGCAATCCTTCTACAAGAGTTAAGCACAACGAGCGCTCTCACTCTCACGAGCGTCGCCCATACTATATGACTGGTACGCCCACGTGCCAAGGGAGCCCTCTTCGAGCGTCACACTCCCTCAGAGTGGCCTCCCCTTCTGGCTCGTTACTTGAGCTGGAGCCTTCATTCCCCCCAGCGGATATCTTGGCTTCCAGTACTCCAGGTTGTCACGAGCGCGCTCTTAAGCCCTCGTTACCAACCACCCAAATGGCTCTCTGACACATCGTACATGCCGGCGCACCTGCCACTGTTGCCTGCACCAACTTTTGGCCGCTTTTGCAGAAGATTCCTCCTAGGTTTCTCTCTCATGACGCCACGTGTTAGGGCAACATTCGGCCAGGACCACTTGAGGCAAATGACCAAAGGGTCCTTGACCCTCAACTTTAAATAGCTAAAGTCATCTTCTACGCTGGTAAGCATTCTTCATCACTGAAACTGTTACTGAACCTACGTTTCTCCTTCATACCTTGAACTGACTTGAGCGTCGGAGAGCCAAACTGGGTATCACCCCCAGTTCCCCCAGCTTGGCCTTCTGACTTTTATTGTGCTTGTCCCAACAGGTAGAACCCCCTTGTCTCATTTCCGGCGAATCTCCGGTGGTTTCCTCCACAACTACAAATCGTAAAGTGATTGGATTCAGATCCTCCTATTCGGATCCCATCATATTTTATAATTTTTATTTTTTATTAGTTTTTAAACTTTAATTATATTAAAGATAATTAAACCAAACTCAGATGAAGGCCTATTCAGATAAGTTATCCAACGAATTTTTCACAAAACCCATCTTATCCGTTATCTTCCCTTCACTAAAAATCCGCCCATTAATCCCCTTTCTCGCGCAGTGTTTGAATTTAGGGTTCTCTGCTGCAGAGAACCCAGACTCTCTGTAATTAATTTCGCCGTTTAATGAAGACTAGTGAAGACGTTTTCTTGAAAAACGTCTTCAATATTTATCGTCCCTGAGCCCAAATAATTTGGTCAACGAGAAATTCTATTGAAGACGTTTTCTTGAAAAACGTCTTCATCATATGAATAGTGAAGACGTTTTTCCAAAACGCGTCTTACACCAGAATTAAAATATTCTGAAAAATACACCATTTTTAAACTATGCACATGAACAGTGCACTAAAATTAAAATTTCACCTAAAACTAAGATTACATTGGAAATAGCAAACTAAATAGAACAAAACTAAATAGAACATAAATAGAGCAAAAGCCGACCCTCACAGAGAGGGGATGAACCAGAAGGGAGGATCAATTAGACTTGATGATTCTTCAATTTTGAATGGCATAGTTTCTCCATTTTGTATATTATAAGAACCCATATCCCTTCCACCCCCTTCCTTTGTATGGACATATGTTTCATGACGATCATCTGTGTAGTAAATATGACTAGACTCAACTCCCGGGAATTGAGAGGCATGCTCCAAGGATATCGAAGTGTTGTAGCCAACAAAAATGGCTCTATCTCCAATATCCTTAATCTGCTTGTAACTCCCATTAACCAAATCCAATTCATACACTGGCAAATCAACCACCCAATAATTTTCAACGCCATTTTCTAACCAATCTGGGCCATATACATCATCTTCATGTCGAGCCAGAACAAGTAAGGCCCCTGCATTTCCCACAATATAGGGAGCATTGACATTAACCAACCGATAATCTATTTTTGTTACCGGACGAGGCACAACGGGTTCATGAGATGAAACCTTGTAACTCCAAACTTCACCACGATAAGTAACAGCATAGAATTGATTCTGGTAATACGTGAGATCGCTGAAGCAATTAAATTGTTCGACTCTAGTCCACTCTGTGTCCCCGGGTCTCCAATAACCCAAGTATCTAAAAGAACTGTGTATAATCATCAGCACGAAATCAGATGGCGATTCTGATGGATCTGCCGACAATGCTCCACATTTCGTGAAGATGTAAGTTGGCGAAGATTTGTACTCATCATACTCTCTGATGGATGTCTGAGGAGGAAGCTCGATCTGAGCTCTGGAAAGAGGATGTACCAAACTCATCTCCCCTTTTTCTCCCGACGATATTGTGAGGACCCATCCATAATTCAACCCGATGCATCTTCTATCAGACAGTTCCGGGATGTATAAATTCTTTTTCAATAAACTTTGCTTTGAAAGGCTGAAAATCCGTCGGTGGTGATCCTCTCCTTTCTTCTCCGGGAGCATCAGCCATGGAGTTTGGAGCCGGCTTAAAGACCCCTTCTTGCTGGCAAAAGCCTTATGCCATGATTTGCAGACCGCCCCAAAGGCAACAAAATCTTGTATTAGTTTTATCTTCTTTAAGATTAGAGGAAGAAGATCAGGCTGAAGCCCCTGCCAATCTGTCATCGCCACCGTCAAGATTGAATTTTTATTCCAGGGTTTGCCCTTATTTATAGTCCCGTTTCCTAATTTTTTTTTTTTTTGGTAACAAGTCCCGTTTCCTAATTATGGTGTAAGAACTAAGATCTTATTACATCACATGACACATCGATTACCAAACCGTGTGCATTTGTAAGAGTAAAAAAGTAAAACAAAAACAAATTAAGAAGTGTCTTGCGTAAGAAATCTTTTCATGGAAGAATTTATTTTTAATTGGACTTTACTATTTTTTTAAGGAAAAAAGAGAAAGAAAATTACTCTTAAATCTCACACCTATATAAGGGGTTGTGGGGTAATTTATTTAACACAAGACGAAGATATCAAACACCGAAGTTCTAGACATCAACACATGTTAATTTTGAATGGCCACCTCATCTTAAAAGTTAAATACTTAAGTTATTACAAAGGAAAGCTCAATATGTTTAACAAATCCACAAGAAAATATTAATGTCCATAACTAGTTTGGTTGTTCCCTTCTCTGGCTCACCGAATGGTACGACTTATTTTGTTCTCTTTTGTGGCTCAAAATTTTCATTGCTCCCAGGTTATCATTATCATTACCACACAGATTTTTAGTTCCACAATATAAGGCCGTTCTCACTTTTAGTCCCGTGGTTTTCCAAAGTGATTTTTTTAATCTCGTATTAATGTTTTTTTGTCATATTAAGGATTTCTGTCCAAAAACAGACGGAAGTCACTGTTCATCCGTTAATTTCAAATATTATATATTTATTATATATAATATAGATATATATATATACATATATATAATATATGTATTACAATAATATATGTACGTGTATATATATATGATGGGACCAAATCTCGTAGGGCCCCGTTTTGACACGTGGTGTCCCCAGCATCAAACGCGTGGCCACTCGATCCCCAAGCAAGACTCCCCGAGCGTCAGTAGACCTCGCTGGCCTAGATCCATATGGGACACGTGGCCTCCCCCTCGTGGGACACGTGACCCTCATAGACGCCCTCTAACAAGCGTCCCCCACGCTACCATATATGTCCCCATTCCGTAAAGGATTGATTCCCGAGCGCTCACCCCCTCGGGTGAGCTTCTGCGTACAAGGGAACAAAGGAGTCCAGCTCCCCCTCATCGTACAGCCTTGGCCCGGGTCCACCCCTTGGATCTGCGAGCCCATCAGGCTCATGGTAGACATGAGCCTGCTTCCAGCCCTCGTTACCAACCCAAAACGGCTCTCTGACACCCTGTACGCACCTGCCACTGTTGCCGCACCACCTTTTCACCAGCTTTTGCAGGAGATTCCTCTTAGGTTTCTCCTCATTACGCCATGTGTTAAGGCAACATTAGGCCAGGACCATAAGGTACAAATTACTAAAGGGTCCCTGAACCTCAACTATAAATAGGAGTCTTCATCTCCACCATTTTAAGCAATCCTCCCTTACTGAAACTCTGCAATTACTTTCATCTCCTCTTTCAGAACATCATCTGACTTGAGCGTCGGAGAGCCAAACTGGGAATCACCCCCAGTTCCCCCAGCTTGGCTTTTTGACCGTTTTGTTTGGTGTTTGTCCTAGCAGATTGAACCCACCATTTCCAGCTACACTTTCCTGAGTTTTCATCCTTTGTTCTCCCAAAATTCAGACCCATCATTCTTGGCGCCGTCTGTGGGAAACCAATCTTCTTTTCTTCTTCATCAGCACTAGTTGAACAACAAACACCCTTTCTCCTAATTCTCATCATAGTTACTACTAGATCTGGTGCAGCGGGAGGAGGCGATGACCTCCCCCACGGCGGTAACAACGACGCCACCCTCTCAGCTGTCCCGGGAGGCGCGCTTAATTGTAATATTCGGGGGGTTGTACATATTGATATGTAGAAACGGACTGAATCAAACTTGAATGATGAGAATGCCATGTATATTATGCTTACGCATATATTGTTATACATTGTTAATTGATTGAGGGTTAGTCCCGCATGGCTAGAGAATTGTTTTTTTATCTCCCGTTCGCTATAGGCTTGATTCATGTATGGGTGTTCGTTCCATATGTGGATTGAACTATAGTGCGGGAGATGTGGCTACCTAGCGTTCCGGGTGCTACCGAAAGTCATGCAAAACATGAACAAAACGAGAAACGAACAATTCACGCAGCAGCAAGTAACACCTCTCGAAACAACCCCAAAAAGTGGCCGCGAAACACCTAGAAAAGGGTTACGGCCGGGACCACTTTCGTCTCCAGCAAGTGCCAATGTTCATCCCGAAATATGGCCAAATTTCGATCGCGGGCGCGATCGGAAAACACTTCCTCGGGGTCGCGGGTGCGACCACATGATGCATGTGTGAAAATGGCATCTGCAACCCCTGTTCCTTCGTCTTCAACACCACGACCACCTCCAGACAAGTAAGAGCAACAACAAGGCATGGAAATGGCAGCTAAAGCTCAGCCAAACACTACTTAAAACACCCCAGGACCACACGACAAGGCAAGGTAGCAAATCAGGCACAAATGTTCAAGTTCCATGAAAATTCATTAATGGGGGATTTAATATTCCGCAAGTTCCCAAGAAAATCAAGCTCATAATTAGATAAATGAAGTTCTAAGGATCATGTACATATCTTAAAATCAAGAAATAGATCAAGGATTTGCAAGAACTCATCAAAGAAAACATTTAACCTAACTATTCATGTTCTTAGTGGAAGCAAGCTTGATTCTCCATGAAAATAAGCAAGATCATACTTAAAAGAAAGATAAGAAGATGGAGATCATAAAAATACAACTACCTTTCGAATTTGACGAAGAATATTGACCGAACGAGCAGAATTCTCAAGATGTGAATAGTGGCCCTTTTTCTTCTTTCTTTCTTCCCTTCTCTCACGATGTCAGTTCCTTCTCTCCCTCTCTTCTTGCTAAACGAAATTGACTGCTAAATTAGGTGAAAGGAGAATGAGTAAGGTTCAAGTGGGTCCAAACTTGGCGCATTTTGGTCAAGTATTGAATAAGTTATAGGCAAAATAGTAAAAGGTGGCGAATCTATCACACCGGCTCGTTTCATACGAAATTTGGGGTTCAAACGGGTTTAGGAAAATGTGAGGCTAAGTTCTTTAGCTTCCAATCTTCGTTACAAGTCCAACGCCACTTCCGGAATTCGAATCCGAATCCCCGAGCTCAAGCTATGCCTTCCGGAACCAAAGGTACGCCCAATGATCTTTAACCCCATCTCGGTCCCGTTGCAAAAATAAATTCAAATCCACGACAAACGAGTTCGAAAATATAACACAAGCACATAAACAAGTTCATATCACATAATTATCATGCATAGCAAATAAGCATGAAAATCGGAAATTGAAAACGAGGCAAACGAATCAAAAACAAAGGTAAACAAACAAAAGCGTTTAAAATCACATATGAAAACTTATCAAATAATTTCATATAATTCAAATATAACATTTTAAACATTATAATAAACACGTATTCAGGTAAAAGAATAAATAAAAACACACTAAACTCACTCGTGACGACAACCTGTACGGCCAAAAGATCGAGCCGTTATATAAATTGTAATTACCCTTCTAATTTGGGGGTCAGGTGTAATTAAACCCTTTTTTTTAGGTAGAATATAATTATCCCACTACCATTATTGTTTGTAGATAGGCAAGGAAGAAGACCAAACTGATGTTAGACTCAATGACAGTTAGGACAAGGATAAGGTCTGTCACAACAAATGCATTCATTCCTCCGAGACAAGAACAACCAATACAACTTCAACAATGAGAAATCCCATCCAGTCTATCCAGACAAGACAAAGAGGGGGCAAAAAGAAAGTCGGGTTATTTGATTAATATATAGTGTGTTAGTTGAATTAATATATATCTCTATTTTTGGCATAATATTTCGGTTTGTGGCACATTGAGTTTGTTTAATTAGTTGTGCAGACTTTGTTATTTTCTCTTTATTTTGGATGGGAATCGTATGTTTCAATGTCTTTGCTATGTTTCGTTTGTTTAACTGAGGCAATTGTACTCTGTTTTAGATGAAAATGAATACGGTATTGGAATATTTCCTTTCATTGTTTGTGAGAATTATAAGTATATTTCAATACTAACTCAAGTGTAGGGAGAAGATGTGCACATTTATTAAAACCAAAAAGAAAAAAAAGAAAAGAAAATGAGTGCATTGAAGGTGAAAATGTATCTATAAGGGACTTTTGCCTCAAAAAATGTGTAATATTAGATTAATTTTCCCTCTCACACGAAAACTTAACGGTGAAAACAAACATTTGACTCTTTAACCTGATGGAAAGACAAAAAATGCAACTATTAAAATACAATGGGACCAAAACTACCTATTTTGAAACAATGAGGACCAAGTTTGCAAAAGACAATATACAAGAGGACCAAAATTGCAATTTTCCCTAAAATTTCCCTTTTATTTAGTTAGTTAGCTATTTTTTAGAATTTGTTAGCCCAACTATTGGTGCACTCATATACATGGGATAAAACCCCACAAAAATATTTTATAATAAAGTTGTGTAAGTCAAGCTTATTCAGTTGAGTTAAATAATATTGAAATACTTTGACTTCCATTTACAATGTTTTCTCTCTTTAGAATTTAAATTATTTTGGCTTCTTCACATATTAAATTGGGAATTTTTGCTAGCTATTCTTCAAAAAAAAAAAAAGTTTTTCTAAAAGGGTGGGTGTGCTAGATTAAAAATCGCATCGGAAAGTGTTGATTTTTTTTTTTTTTTTTTTTTGGGGGGCAAATTGTTGATTTGTGGTTTTGATTAACACGATCTCGGTTGGATTCTTCAACCTGACTATGGGATTAGACAATGTGACCCTTGATGGGGTCAAAATACGATCGTCCCACGTTAGGACACGTGGCATCACCAAGATGATGACATCTGTCTCCCCAAGGCCGCACCCATCAGCGTGACGAACGCTAAGTGCAACGAGCGCAATCCTTCTTCAGGAGTTAAGCCCAACGAGCGCTGTCATTCCACGAGCGTCCTACATGCTAAATGATGGGCACGCCCACATGCCAAAGGAGCCCTCTTCGAGCGTCACACTCCCTCAGAGTGGCCTCCTCTTTGGCTCGTCACTTGAACTGGAGCCTTCATCCCCCTCAGCGGATATCTTGGCCTCCAATACTCCAGGTTGTCACGAGCGCGCTCTTAGGCCCTCGTTACCAACCACCCAAATGGCTCTCTGACACATCGTATATGCCCGCGCACCTGCCACTGTTGCCAGCACCAACTTTTAGCCGCTTTTGCAGAAGATTCCTCCTAGGTTTCTCTCTCATGGCGCCACGTGTTAGGGCAACATTCGGCCAGGACCACTGAGGCAAATGACCAAAGGGCCCTTGACCCTCAACTATAAATAGCTAAAGTCATCTTCTACATTGGTAAGCATTCTTCATCACTGCAACTGTGACTGAACTTACATTTCTTCATACCTTGAACTGACTTGAGCGTCGGAGAGCCAAACTGGGTATCACCCCCAGTTCCCCCAGCTTGGCCTTCTGACTTTTCTTGTGCTTGTCCCAACAGGTAGAACCCCCTTTTCATCTCCGGCGAAGCTCCGGTGGTTTCCTCCACAAAATACAAATCGTAAAGTGATCGGATTCGGATCCACCCATTTCTGAACCCCATCATTTTTGGCGCCGTCTGTGGGAAACCAGTCCTCCATCTTCTTCCTTTCTTTTTGTTGGTAGAAAAGCAAGCACACCCTTACCTTCAACAGTCATGGTTGCTATGAGATCTGGAGCTGTGGGAGGAGGAGATAACGCCTCCCAGGATGCAAATATCATTATTCCCTCCACCGCTACTGGCGGAGCCCCGCCTCCATCCGTCGCCGCTGGTGGAGCACCTCCCGCCGCAGGAGTGACTCCACAAGCAGAGTCTTCCGTACCTCCACCTGCACCGCCGGCACTGCAGATTCCCACCACCGCTGGAGGAGTCTCTCTCTCTGCTCCTCCGCCACATGCTCAGAACCCCTGGGTCCATCCCCAGGTGATTCCCGGAATACAGGGCTACATGATGCCCCCACCTGGATACACCCTCACTCCGTCTGTTATGATGCCGCCGGTCCAGCCGTATCATGCAGGCCAGATCCAGCTCCCGGTGGTGGTCCCCAGGGAGATTGAAGGAGTGGAGTTACCTCCACTGACCACCCAACAGTTGAGGGCTCTCTACGCCCAGTGTGAGGTTCAGGCGGCTCAGGGGGCATGGGAAAGGTTCCATTCCATGTACTTTCTCTCTGGGCAGGCCACTCAAATTGCAGCCCCTTTGGGCGGACAACAAAACTTTCCCCTCAGAGAAGCCCAGGCTGTCCTGAGGGCACAACCACCACCACCACCAGCCAGAGAAGTGCCCCAGCAGGAGGGCAACGAGCGTCCCTCCGTAGGCAGGAACAAAGAGCCCACAGAACGGGTAAATGATAATGAAGGGGACTCTCATGTCTCCAGGAGGGGCTCACGAGCCCCCAGGCACGGAGACAAGCAAGCAGACATAAATCCTGACATCCTCGCGGCTGTGCAAGACCAGCTGCAGGGTCTCAAGGATATTGTGGGACAGCTCTCACGAGGGCGTTCAACTCAGATCTCCCCTAGTCGGGATGAACGGGTTGACGCCAGAAGCACCCGCACCAAGGACCCTCTACCAAAGGTCCCCCGCCGCAAGGAGCCAGAGGAAAACTTCGGCACGTATGAATATCACCCATTGGCGAGGGGTTCACCCCTCGAAGAAGAAGTTCTGATGGCCCAAGCAGGCATGGCCAAAGTCCCCACTTCCATCAACCGTTACGACGGGACAACTGATCCAGCTGAACACTTGGATCACTTTGTGCATCTTATGCACCTCTACGAGCATTCCAACAATTACTGGGCAAAAGTGTTTGTCACTTCCTTGGTAGGAATGGCTCAAGAGTGGTACAAGCGACTGCCGCCGCGCTCGATCCACTCATATGAAGAACTGGCTAATGCTTTCCTCAACCACTTCAATTCTTTGAAAGCGCCGGTCACCGCACCCACTACCCTGTACAACGTGGTGCAAGGCAAGAGCGAATCTCTGCGCTCGTTCTTCGCCCGCTTCAACAAGGAGATCCTACAGGTGGAAAGGCCTTCAATGGATTTCTTGATCCCAGTGCTTTTTCAGGCTGTGGATCACAAGCAATATGTGAGCAAAAAATTCGCTGATGCCATTGTAGAAAGGAGGCCTGGGACCCTCATGGCCTTAAGAGAAATAGCCGAGCCGTTCTTCGCGCTCGAAGACATGTATGGGACGAATGGTCCCCGGCATCACAGCCCGGCCAGGAACGAGCGACCTCATCACGAGCGGGGGCGGGACGTGGCTGTCAAGAAGGAGCGCCCTCAAGAGCGCAGGAGGTCACCACCACCCTCTCGTCGATTCGAGCGAATTCCGCTCACCAGGCCAAATTCAGAAGTCTACAACCTCTCAGATAAAAAGCTCTTTAAGAGACCCATCAAAATGAGAGAAACCGACTCGCTCAGGCGCTCCAACAAATACTGCGTATTCCACAAGCAGAGGGGGCACGACACAGATGAGTGCCGACAGTTGGAAGCTGAAATTCAGAGGCTCGTCGCAGGGGGCCACCTGAAGGAGTTTGTCCGGATGCTCGAGCGCTACGATGAGCAATGCAACGAGCGCGCCGGAAGGAGAAGGAGGAGTCCGTCCCGTTTAAAGAGCCCAAGGGGTAGGGGATCCCCTGAAAGCAGCAGCCGCCGGGGCAATAAAGGAAAAGCCCCTGAGCAAGAAAACGAGCCCTTCGCAGGCATAAATATGATTGCAGGAGGCTCATCAGGGGGGGATTCAAACGCCTCCCGACGGAGGTATGTCCGGAGCTACAACCAACGCCCAGCAGTGCCCAAACCTATCTATGCCATCCAGAGATCAAGCGCTCAAAGGTCACGAGAAAATGATGTAATAGGCTTTGATGATAGGGATTTAGAACATATTGTAACGCCCCATGGGGAGGGTATAACCTCAGACTGCCCCATGGTGGTTAGTTTAGATGTTCATAATCATGTTGTAAAAAGGGTATTGGTGGATAGTGGAAGCTCCGTTAATGTTTTGCCTTATTCTACATTCTTAAAGATGAAGGTTGATCTTCCGCTCGAGCCTCTCAAAACGGCCCTCATTGGCTTTGGAGGCTCGGAAGTTATCCCACGAGGACAAATACGCCTAGCTACCTCGTTCGGCCGAGCCCCTCAGCGCAAGACACTCTTGGTAACGTACGCGGTGGTGGAGATTGACATTCCCTATAACATCATAATTGGGCGCCCCGCCCTCGTGGATTTCAAAGCCATCATCTCCACCTACCACCAGAAGATTAAATTCCCTACTTCCGAGGGCGTGGGAGAAGTACTGTGCAATGTGCGAGAGGCTTGGGAATGTTACATGCTGTCTCTCAGAAAGCCTAAAGCGGAGAAAACCTTCCAAATTGGTTCTACCAAAAAATCAGTGGACTTCCCCAACCTAGATGAGGACAGCCCAGCACGGAAGAGGGCGAAATTGAACAAGAAGAAGAACAAAAAGAAGAGGGGAAACAACGAGGTGAATCCCCTCGAAGGTGCACCACCAGGAACTGTTGGGGGATCGTCCTCAGAAGGAGACGAGCCGGGAGAGGATGAACCAGCATCCGGTGACCGTTTGATAGGAAAGAAGAGGGCGCTCGAACTTCCTCGCCCTGAGGTAAGGATCGAACCCTCGAAGAAGTTCCTTACCATTGAGCTGGAGCCCGGAAACAAGGATAAGACTACACAGATAGGATCAAACCTCTCAGGGCCTTCTCAGATTATGATGATCGACTTCCTCAGGGAAAACAGTGATGTATTTGCATGGAAAGCCTCCGACCTCACAGGAATTGACCCGAGCGTCATTGTCCATAGGCTTAATGTGGATCCCTCTTTCAAACCCATCAAGCAGAAAAAGCGGGATGTACATGGCTTTCGGAAAAAAGTCATTGAAGAGGAAGTTAATAAACTCCTAGAGGCTCAGTATATCGAGCCCATCTTGTATCCGGAGTGGTTGTGCAACGTCGTCTTGGTGCCCAAGAGCGCAAATAAGTGGCGCATGTGCAACGATTTCACTGATCTCAACAAAGCCTGCCCTAAAGATCCTTACCCGCTGCCCCGGATTGATCAATTGGTGGATTCGACCGCTGGCTGCGAGCTCATGAGCATGATGGACGCTTTCCAGGGATATTATCAGATCTTTATGGCCCCGGAAGATCGGCCCAAAACCTCGTTCGTTGTCCATCTGGGGGTATATTGCTTCTTAGTCATGCCTTTCGGACTGAAGAACGCCGGAGCTACGTATCAGTGGCTCGTTAACAAGATGTTTGAAAAGGAAATTGGTAAGTCCATGGAGGTTTACGTGGATGATATGATTGTCAAAAGCGAGCGCCAGGATTCCCACTTGGAAGATCTCAAGCGCACTTTTTCAATCTTGCGTCAGTATGGGATGAAATTGAACCCTTCAAAGTGCACCTTTGGAGTACAAGGGGGAAAGTTCCTAGGGTACATGGTCAGTCAGAGGGGAATTGAGGCCAATCCGGAGAAGATCAAGGCTATTTTGGAGATCCCTTCCCCTCGAAATCTGCGGGAAGTGCAAGTCCTAGTAGGCAAAATCATTTCGTTGAACAGGTTTATCTCGCGCTCGGCGGACAGGAACCTTCCCTTCTTCAAAATTTTGAGGAACGACGTAACTTTGCTTGGACAGAAGAATGCGAAAGGGCGCTGCAGGATATGAAGGCTTACTTATCGAGCGCGCCGCTGCTGACTAAGCCTGTCGAAGGCGAGAGGTTATTCATGTATCTTTCCGTTTCTCCCGAAGCCACAAGCGCGGTTCTCATCGCTGTGCGGGAGCGGAAACACTTACCCGTTTATTATCTGAGCAAAACATTGCAAGGAGCCGAAAAGAAGTACTTGGAAATTGAGAAATTCGCGTTCGCTCTTATTAACGCCTCAAGAAGGCTAAGGCCTTACTTTCAAGCGCACTCTATAACGGTTCTCACCGACCAACCCTTGAAGCAAGTGTTGTCCAAGCCGGACGTGTCTGGTAGATTAATCAAGTGGGCCATCGAATTGAGCCAGTTTGACCTATGCTTCGAGCCCAGGACCGCGATACAGGCTCAGGTTGTGGCGGATTTGTTGGTTGAACGCTTTGGTTTCGAACCCACCGTTGCGGAGAATGAGAGGTTATGGGTCCTGCACACAGATGGTTCCTCAACCTCTCAAGGGGGAGGAGTAGGAGTGGCCCTCAGAAACCCCGATGGGATTGAGCTGGACTTTGCAATCAAGCTGGATTTCCAAGTCACTAATAATGAAGCAGAATATGAAGCCCTCGTGCAAGGATTGAATATTGCTTTTCAGAATGGAGCTTCCAGAATCACTGCTTATGTGGATTCACAATTAATAGCGAGCCAGATTAAAGGAACTTATGAGGCTCGAGAAACCACCATGGTACAGTACTTAAAGAAAGCTAGAGAAATCATTGGGAAGTTCAAGGAATTTCATCTGCTTCAAGTGCCGCGAGGAGAAAACGAGCGTGCGGACGCTCTGTCAAAGTTTGCATCAGCTTTAGAGGGCACTTCCGAACGTTCTGTTACGTTCCTTAGAACTGAGGAACCTTTGATCAAGGAAAAGGTCGCCACCAAGATGATCGCCATGATTGATCCAAACGAGCCTTGTTGGCTTGACGACATTGTCATTTTCCTTAGGGATGGAATCACTCCCACTGACAAGGTGGAAGCTAGGAAAGTCCGAAGTAAGGCCCCTCGTTTCGCTTTGGATCCCGAGGGGAGGTTATTCAAGAAATCATTTCAAGGACCCCCAATGAGATGCCTAAGGCCCTCACAAGCGAAGGAGACGCTCGAACTCGTCCACAATGGAAGCTGTGGGAATCATTCCGGAGGGCGTATCTTGGCAAAAAAGGTTCTGAGAAGTGGGTTTTATTGGCCTACAGTTCTCCAAGATGCCATCGAATTTTCGAGGAAATGCCCCAAATGCCAATTTCATTCAAATCTCCCTCAATTGCCAGCCGCACAAATGATCCCAATAGACGTCTCCTGGCCTTTTGACCAGTGGGGAATAGACATCGTGGGCCCCTTGCCCATGGCTGCGGGACAAAAGAAGTTTGTCATTTTAGCCGTCGACTACTTCACCAAGTGGGCCGAGGCCGAGGCCGTTGCAAAAATCACTTTCAAGGTTGTGAGGGACTTCATTTGGAAGAACATCATTTGCAGGTACGGTATACCGAGGGTGCTCATTTCTGACAACGGGTCCCAGTTCATAGCGGCTGACACACGAGAATGGTGTTCTGAGTTGGGAATAGAACAGCGGTTTACCTCTGTAGGACATCCACAATCCAATGGGCAAGCAGAGGTTACCAATAGAATCATCTTGCAGCATCTGAAAACCATGCTTGAGAGCAAGAAAAGTGAATGGGCTGAAGAGCTACAAGGAGCGCTTTGGGCTTATCGCACCACCCCACGAGCGGCCACTGGAGAAACGCCTTACGCGCTCGTTTATGGATCAGAAGCAATGATACCAGCGGAGATAGTAAATGAGTCCGCTCGTGTCGGCTATTTCGAGCCTCAGCTCAACGATGGCAACAGGAGCTTGGAGTTGGATTTGCTGGATGAAAGGAGAGACAAGGCCTGGGCCAAGATTCACCATTATAAAGCCTCTGTGGCTCAACAGTACAACAAGCGTGTGAGGGAAAGAACTTTCCAGTTGGGAGACTTGGTTTTGAAGAAAGTGGAAGTATCCAGGCACGTGGGCAAATTAGACCCCAATTGGGAAGGCCCATTCAAGGTCGTACAACTCAGAGCTAACAACACTTACATCCTGGAGACACTTCAAGGTGAGCGCTTGCCTCGCCCTTGGAACGCATGTAACCTCCGGCGGTTTTATGTTTAAAGGCTCTTTGCAAACCCTGTTGTAACAACCCACTTTGACGGGTTCTATGTACTTCCAAACACAAGTAAGCGGTAACATAATCTTTTTAATTTCTTTAATATTCCTGTTTCTTTGGTTGCTTGAATGAATAAGTCCCACGTCCCTCGTCTTTGCGAGCGTGGTTGGCAACTCATTCCAATATGTATGCTGTTATCTCGTATGGGTTACGCTTGCCAGCACTCTACTCCGGATGGGGGGACGCCCTCATAAGGATAGACTGGTTACGCTCACAACCAATTAGGCAAGTTGGAAGAAGATTATGAAGAAAATCCTAGTAGGCCTTGGCTGTTTCTTAAAATGCCTTGCGCTCGAAAACGGGACCTCCTACAAGAGCGAATCCTAGTAGGCCTTGGCTGTTTCTTAAAACGCCTTGCGTTCGAAAACGGGATCTCCTACAGAGAAAGTCCTAGTAGGCCTTGGCCGTTTCTTAAAACGCCTTGCGCTCGAAAATGGGATTTCCTGCAGAGCCAGAAATACGACAAGAGCCAGAGCGCTCGAACGATGGCTTCAGAATCAAGAAGGAGTTGCACAAGTCTTGAACGAGGGCCACCACTCAGTAAGACCCTCGCACACACTCAAGACTTAGCAAAATCCCCCAAGGGCGGAAGGAATGTCACAAGTCTTGAACGAGGGCAACCACTCAGTAAGACCCTCGCGCACACTCAAGACTTAGCCAAATTCCCTCAAAGGCAGAAATTTATACAAGTCTTGAGTGGGGGGGCAATCTCACCATAAGACCCTCACGATCGCTCAAGACTTAGACAAATTTACAAAAGCAGAAATTTATACAAGTCTTGAGTAGGGGGGCAATCTCACAATAAGACCCTCACGACCGCTCAAGACTTAGACAAATTTTCAAAAGCAAGAACAAAATTTATACAAGCCTTGAGTGGGGGGCAATCTCACAATAAGACCCTCACGACCGCTCAAGACTTAGACAAATTTTCATTGCATCGCAGAAATAAAACATTCACGGAGTATGCTACGCAGTCTTATTATATGATTCATAAATGAACAGAAGAACAAAGTCATGAAATGGGATATTTATTCATTACAAAAAAATATTATAAGGAAGGGGGCTCAAAGGCCCATAAACATTGTTTCAAAAGAAGGCAGAAAAGCTGGAAAATACACAAAAGAATTGATACAGGAAAAAGCTATAAAGGAAGAATCTTAGGCGGCTGGAGCGATATCCTCATCAACGATCACCAAGATGTTTTGGGCCACGGGGCCATGAACTGGGCCCTCAGGCTCTTGCGGATGGGCTTGCGGATCGTTGGGCTCATTGGCACCTGGAGCAGGGGCGTTGGCACCTTCATCAACTGGGATCAGGGCATCTTCCGCGACGGGCGCTTGTGGCTCATCTTCGGGATCGTCATTTTGGGCAGTTTGAGCCGCATCCCCTCCCCGATGAGCGTCCGTGTACTCATCTTGGATCAGCTTGACCAAGAAGTCGTACTCCAGTTCAGCGATGGCGTCCGCGGGATCGTTGGGATCCTCATCCACTTCTTCACAGCGCTCGTTGAACATGAGCCCCGTGCCTTCAGCTCCCTT
Organism: Lantana camara; assembly: GCA_037501455.1. NCBI lineage: Eukaryota > Viridiplantae > Streptophyta > Magnoliopsida > Lamiales > Verbenaceae > Lantana > Lantana camara. The sequence continues at coordinate 89,329,200 of CM074857.1, read as the reverse complement.
CATGGCTGGGTCAGTCAGCCCCTTATGGATGCCCTGATCAACCGCTAAGTTGAAAGCGTTTTGGGCCTCATCCAGGCAGTGTAGCGAGGCTGCGAAATTGAAGGCTTTGGAGTGGCAGAACTTGATGAGAGCCTCCTTATTCGCACGCTCTAGGCTTCGAGGCCACTCGTTGACGGCATCATTGAATTTCCGCTCGGCCTCCAAAGCCCTCGCCTTCCAGCTTTCCCGCTCCGCCTCAGCCTTTTGGCACCGCTCGTTAGCCTGAGCCAGCTGGTTGCCCAGACCAATTCGAGCGCCGTCTACCGCCACAAAGTCTTCCTTCAGCTTTCCCAACTCCTCCTCCGTTTTGTTGTACAAATCCTTGAGGGATTCATACTTGGCAATTTCTGCATCTAGCTCCGATTGGATTTGAGCCGGGTCATTCGAGCGGGCCATCTTCTTGTACTTGGCCTTACGCTCGGCGTAAGTGGAGGCTCGCATTTGTACGTTCCGGAGCCGAGGGAGAACTTGCTGCATAAGTGGGAGGAAAAGGAAGTGTTAGCCAAAAAAAATGATAATTTACAGGAATAAACAAAGAAAGCCAGGAGTGAAGACTTACGGAGATCAGTGCGTGGGCCGCATCAAGGGTCACTTGCTCCACAGACTCGCTGTAGAGATGCCGGTGGTCTGCCGAGAATTGAGCTTTGTTGAACAAATTCTCGGTGATAGCCTGAGCGACCGAGCCAGGCCTCAGCAAAACCGGCCCCCCGTCGGTGGCGCCTGTAAAGTCTCTGTCCCCTCGACGGGGGAACTCCCATATGTGCTCCTCCTCTGAAGAGGAAGTTTCCCCCTCGCCCCTGGGGCCCTCAACAACTTGCTTCCCTTTGCCTTGGATTGCCACTGAATCGGGCATCCTCTTCCTCTTGCGGGAAGGCCTACTTGCGCTCGGAGGAGCCTCAGTTATCGCCAGAGTGGTTACTGGCCTCGTTTGTTCTGCAGGAGTGGGGGGTTGAACATCTCCCGCTCTCTCTGACCGCCCCCTGGTCTCTCTCGGGACCAATCTACGCTCCCCTCGGCCACGAGGGGGCTGGACCTCAGGATTGGCGCTCGAACTGGCGCCACTACGAGCATCCCCTCGATTGTTACGGTTACGAGGGCGCTGTTGCTCACGCTGTTGGTCCCCCTGTGGGGCTTGGTTCCTGTTGGCGTGGGCAAAACGAGCTGCTTGCCTAATTCCTCCAGCCATTTCTAGTATAGCGGCTCCTGCAAAAAGGGAAATACAAGGGTTATAAATCCTTGGACAAGAATTGTTAAGTGCAAGTTACAAGTACAGAGAAGCAGTTAGCATTCATTCCTATCTAAAGTTAGTGCCCTAAGAATCTAACCATCTCTCTCTACGTCACGAGCCGGAGGGTTGTCAAGGTAGTAAGGGTCGTTGGAAAGACCACACAAGAACATGAGTTCCGCATCGTCTATCCATTCTTTCGCTTGTATGAGGTGGCCCTCGTCCCTCAGGGTTGCTGCCAGGTCTTTGGCCCAATCTTTGGGGAGTGCGGGCTGCAAGCGGCTCTTTGCAAACGAGCCCCATTGTGTGGGCACCCCAAAGCCCTCTTCTGTTGGAGCCTTGACGAAGATGAACTTCTCCTTCCAATCAGGGCCATAAGTGCTCGAGGGCGAGTTGATCAGCTTCATATGTGCCTTCGCCTGGACATAATAAAAACCGGCCTCGGGGGATGAGCGGGATGAACTGACCACTTGAAAAAGGGCGTTGAAGTTCCGCAAAAAGGGCTCGTAACCCATGCTCCTCATCAGAATTATGAAGCAGGTTAAGAGGGCCAAGCCGTTGGGCACAATTTGGGACGGACACAGGCCCAGGTCATTCAACAAATGAGCCATTGAGACCGAGATGGGGAACCTCAAGCCTCCTGAACTCACGGTGTCCACGTACACTGCCATCTCCCCAGGAGGCGGATTATTCGCACGCTCGTGGCTTTGTGGGATTCTCCATGTATACCGCTCGTCCCAGTAAATGGGTGCCATCATCGTTTTCACATCTCCCACGGTGACTGTGCTGGGAGTCTCATCAGGCGTGCGCTCGGTAGCCTAGTAGCCTGACCCTTCACCCTCGTTGGGACCTTTGGATTTTTGGGATCTCTTGCTTTTTCCCTTATCACGGGCTCTTTCTGAAGGCCCGGTTATGGCTTCTGCCACTGGAAGTGGGTTCGCGACGGCCACGGTCACGGTATGGCGGTGGGGATGTGTGGCACTCTGAGTTATGGGAAGGGTGACCCCTTGCCTTTCTGCCTCCATCACCAAATCCATCTCCTCAAAGATAGGATCCATTCCGCCTGGGTTTCTATCCTCCATAGCCATCACCGCCGCCCCCAACTCTTCATCTCTGGGGGAATCGGGGGAAGAAGAACTATCAGTGGCCATTTCGTTAATTTCACGGGCAAATTCCTCAACTTGTTGGTCGGCCATGGCAGAAAACTGGGATTTGGGGTTTTCTTGGGAAAAGATTAGGGTTTCCTCAAGGAGAAAAATCTAAGGGGTTACGAAATCCTAAAGTCCGAATCTACGGTTAGCAAAGTTAGAAAGTTACACTGGAGGTTTACCTTGAAGGTTTCTGAGAAAGTCTGGAAGAAAGGTTGAAGATGCTCTAAGAACTGGAATGCGAGAGAATTCTTTTTGCAAAGGATGCTTGAAAGTTCTGAATGCGTAAAGAGTGTGGAGATTTCAGAATCCCGTATTTATAGGGATGGTAGTTGGTACCCTTTCCGGTAATGAATTCAAAATGGTAATCATTTCCCGCCTAGGAAACCGCCCACTTTATGGAACCGTCACATGCTTCCCCATGCTCACGCGCCCCACGCGCACCCGCATTTAATACTCTGACGTTTCGAGTGCTTCAGAATAGTACAACATTTAATGCGGAAGTATTACGAGCGGTCAGTTGAAAAGACCGCATTTATAGCGCAATCAGAAGAAAAATTGCTCAACACGCCAAGCCTTATACGAGCGTTGTGTGCAAGAGATTGAACGTGTCAAAATTCTACAGTCCTTATCACTAAGGACTACAGAATTGGGGGGCAAAATGATGGGGTCAAAATACGATCGTCCCACGTTAGGACACGTGGCATCACCAAGATGATGACATCTGTCTCCCCAAGGCCGCACCCATCAGCGTGACGAGCGCTAAGTGCAACGAGCGCAATCCTTCTTCAGGAGTTAAGCCCAACGAGCGCTGTCATTCCACGAGCGTCCTACATGCTAAATGATGAGCACGCCCACATGCCAAAGGAGCCCTCTTCGAGCGTCACACTCCCTCAGAGTGGCCTCCTCTTTGGCTCGTCACTTGAACTGGAGCCTTCATCCCCCTCAGCGGATATCTTGGCCTCCAATACTCCAGGTTGTCACGAGCGCGCTCTTAGGCCCTCGTTACCAACCACCCAAATGGCTCTCTGACACATCGTACATGCCCGTGCACCTGCCACTGTTGCCAGCACCAACTTTTAGCCGCTTTTGCAGAAGATTCCTCCTAGGTTTCTCTCTCATGGCGCCACGTGTTAGGGCAACATTCGGCCAGGACCACTTGAGGCAAATGACCAAAGGGCCCTTGACCCTCAATTATAAATAGCTAAAGTCATCTTCTACATTGGTAAGCATTCTTCATCACTGCAACTGTGACTGAACTTACATTTCTTCATACCTTGAACTGACTTGAGCGTCGGAGAGCCAAACTGGGTATCACCCCCAGTTCCCCCAGCTTGGCCTTCTGACTTTTCTTGTGCTTGTCCCAACAGGTAGAACCCCCTTTTCATCTCCGGCGAAGCTCCGGTGGTTTCCTCCACAAAATACAAATCGTAAAGTGATCGGATTCGGATCCACCCATTTCTGAACCCCATCAACCCTCTTTCCTCGCATCAAAATTTTTGTCACTTTATCTCAACAAGTTCATGGAGCATAACTTCAAATAAAAGCAGACTCCAAACTACTTCTTCTCTATTTATCTCACATCTTGTTTACGCTGATGATACTAACATTTTTACTAATAGTTGTTCAGACTCCTTACACTACATCAAACGTATTATGGATAACTATGAGGAACTCTCAAGTCAAAAAGTGGACGTGCCAAATAGCTACTGCATAGTGGGGAATAATTAGGACATAGTTTCGGCAAGAGTGCCGAACGTTCTAGGGTTCCAAAAGGAGAAAGTGCGCATTACCTTGAACTCGCCAAGAAAATGAAGAATATAAAGCTAATCAACCATAATTTGGAAGATTAGTATGTCAACTGTTATCTTCTTAATAGATCTTTGATTCGCTATAAAAGTCATTGATGTAAATATGTAATGATCACTTTTATTTTTTTCATCCTTCTCCTTTTGTATATTTCTAGTTTGAAGACTTTTTTTTTTGTTTTTTGAGAGGAAAAAAAGTTTGAAGACTTGGGAACTTCTTCTAGAAGCTGACTACCGTAAGAGGTGAGAATACAAAGTTGTATGTTCCATATTTGACTGCTTCTAGTTCCAGTTCTTATAATTCTTTAGCTAAACTATGAAGATTAAAACATATGAGTTTAAAACTAACATATATGCTATGGTACAGTGGACAAGCATTGGAAATGGAGGCCGAAGCTAAGGATTCTAAAGGAGAGACAGAAGACATGGTTTGATTCACTACGTCCAAGGGACTGTGTATGTGAAGGTGGCCCCTACTTCAATTTACTTTGCACATTTTTATGAAAAAATGTTGTATGAGGTAGCGAATGATGGTAAGGTACATTTTTAATCAAGATGTTTTGGTGCTTGACGAACATTTTCTTTCCTCCAGATATCTTGTTTAGTTGTTTATGATGTGATGAATATGTTAATAATGTTTTCAGTGTGCCTAGTTCATCTCATATCTTTGATAATGGTGTTATGCTTAATTCAGATGCATTATTACATGGATATTTACAGCTTTACTTTAAGGGTAACATTGTAATTTTAGACTTAACCCACAAAAGCATGAGTATAAAGTTAAAACCAAAACTTACTAAACATGCCTTTTGCAAAATTTTAAAACCCAAAGTAAACAATGGATATTGGTAGCATGTCAATCTAAACTAACGTCCAATATCCTATCCTTTAATATCCTTCCTCCCAAAGTAAACGAGACCTAAGGATTTGAGTGGGCAGATCTCTTGATCTCTCCAATCGAAATGAAAGATCTGTATTTAATACGTAAGACTTCTGGTACATTGCACTCAAATGCATTATGTCTACAACCGTTAACTCTATAGATATATTTAATGCATCATGAGTGTGACTATTAAAAAAAGTCACACAATATAAATATCTCAAACATTTATTTAAGGTGATAATCATATTTATTACATTCGAGCCCTTTCATTGCTCCTAGTTATGTTCTCAAGTTCTTCGTTGGCTTAGATATCAAAAGGTCTACGCTGGGACGAATCTAATTCACCATTTCATTTTCCTTATTCCATTAAATATCCCCTTCAACAAATTCTTGAGTGGTCAGATCAATCGATCCAACAACCACATCAACTCAAATCTCAACAAAATTGAATTTGTATTTATTTCAAAACCAACTTTTAATATGCATATAACTTTGTAACTCTTCGACATTGAATCATTATTTTACAACAACTTTTAGACTTTAGTTGAATTAATTTTTTTCTCAGTTTATATAATTTCTAATTTGATTCTCAGTTTAACAAGTTTTTTTAGATGATTTAAACTATAATGCTTTGCCTTTTGATTTTTCTAATATTTTTTTTTCATTATTTCTTGATTCTTGACGAAGAGCTTGTCTGTTTTTTTTATGTGATGATTAAAAATTACAAAAAGATGCAATTTGTAAAATTTTGGTGGGGAGGCTTCAGAAATGCAAGCATTTAAAGTCAAAATTGTAAAAATAAGCATATAGTGGTAGTTTATTGGTAAAACAGTTTGGAATGTGATGATAGATTTATTTTTTTTTCAAAATACTGTCAAAGTGATCAAATGAGTTCGAACTCAGATTATTGCCTTGGAGAAAGAATTTTTTATAACTACTTAGATTAATTTCAATTGACAGAATGTGATGATAGATGATTGTTAATTAAAAAAAAATTAGTTCAACTGACAAATTATAAAAAAAAATTAAATGGTAAGTAAATGGTAAAGTGCAAACACCTGATTATTCTAGGGATAAAATATTTATATCCCTATCACCAAATAATTGAAAAACTCTTTGTTCTAATTTAATTTAAATTAGTAATTTGGCGCATTCGATACATGTGTAAATAAAAAAAAAACACTTATATTTAAATTTGTAGAATTTGAAGAATTATTGTATTGCGCCAACAATTGATTTTTGAATGAAAAACTTTGATGTTAATCTGAATTATTCGCTTTGTGTATTTGTGAAACTATATTTGCATAATTTTGATAAACTATTATATCATTTCGTAGAAATATATTTCAATTTTGAGGAATTTTCTGCACTATAAAATAATTTAATCATGTACTTTTCTCTTGATGTGAAACATTAATTATTGAATTTGTAGAACTATATATAAGTTTTGAGTAATCATTGTGTTACAACAATTAGATATTAAATTAAGAGTTTTTAACTTAATATGAAGTATTTACTTTTAAATTTTGAATACTATATATGAACTTTGAGAAATTAATAGTAATACCTAACAATTATTTATTAAATGAAGAACTTTTCTTTGAATATATAGTATAAAATTATTTGTTTGTAGAACTATTAAATGAAGATTTTTTTTTTGAATATAAAATATAAAATTATATATTTGTAGAATTATATTTAAATTTTGAGAAACTATCATGTTATTCGGCAACATGATTAAATAAAGGATAATTAAATTATTTTAAAATAATTAAGAAGTTAAGTAAAAATTAATTTTTAAAATAAGGAGTTAACTAATTTTTTTTTTCTCGCAAAATATATTCAAAACTCAAATACCATTTAGGAAGTTAAGTATATATGTCCATTGACAAAACATATACAAGAGACTCTAGACTCAACGCAAAACTTAATTTTACATGAAATTTGCAGTTAACTAATGTTTGGATTCAAACTCGAATTTTGTAATTAATTAATGTAGAGACTTAGATGCAAAATATAATTAAGAGCTAAAGTGAATAAATATTAAAATTTTAAATATCAAATGTTAGGTATCAAAATGTAATTTACTAACATTGAGATGCAAAAATATTTAAACAATTTTTTTAAATTGTTTAAAGATAGAATAACTAATAATTATTATTTTTTACTTGTTAATTGATATCTAAGAATAATCAGTTACGATGTACGTATGAAAATAACACGATTGGAATATGATATTGGGATTTTTTTAAAATATTTTTCCCATCAAAAGTATAAAAAATAAATATTCTAAATTATATAATAAAATAATATGATACTTTTACTGTATATTAAAAATTAGTAGAGGTGGGCATGATCGAGTTCAGGATAATCGGTACTCGATCGGAAATTTTGAAAAGTAAAATACTACCTAAACCCCGTCTGATACTAGGGATGGCAACGAGCCGAGCCGAGCCGAGGCCTTTAATATTATTTTTAATAAAAAAATTAGTTTTTTTAATAATTTAATATATTTTTATATATAATAATATATATAAAATGAATATATATAATAAATATATTATTTTTTATTCATTTTGTATTAAATTTAATGAATATATATATAATATTATATATTAATAAAATATTTATATACATAAAAATTAAAAATATTATTTTTTAAATTAAATATATGGGCTCGCGAGCCACGAGCCAAGAAATAAAGGATTCGGGATCGGCTCGGCTCGGCTCGTTGCCATCCCTATCTGATACATAATGCCGGGCATTAGATAGCCGATCCGATCTCCGAATTTGTTGATAAAACCCGATCCAAAACGTCCACACCTCCCCAATAGAGCATGTCCCGTTTAATTGTGGAGTTATGTGTAATTACCAGAATTTCTCTTTTGACTGTAATAGGGTGTTTTTCGAATATTCAGACTTTCTAGGGTGTAAATAGGAATTACCGAAGTTTTGTACGGTTGCTGCCGAACAGCCAAAGGCGTTCTGAGCGGTGCGCAGTTATTTCCTCTCTCTTTATATAAACCTCAACTGGTTGTTATACGACCATAAGCTCAAGGACGCCCACAAACATGGGAAACGGTACTGTATATTTACTGCAATAACTATATCAAACTGAAATTAGCAATGGAAGCAAACGAATTTGAGCGGAATTTCCAAGCGCCAGAGGGCGCGGGGAATAGTAATTGTTTACTGAGGTTGAATGGGAAATTTTAGGCGTTGATACTTGTAATTTGATGCAATACTTGCTTTGAATTTCAGGTGAGAGAAGTCGGCCGAGCAAAAAAATTAAGCTGTCCAAGGTTTGTGGAATTTTTGCCCGTATTTGTTTTCTTCGGCTATTTATGGTTTGCTGAACTTAATTTTGACGGGAAATTGGTGAAAAATTGCTTGTTTTATGTGTTTGAATTGAAGGAGGAGCGTAGGGCTTCCGCAGCTGAAGACGATGGCTCTCGTTTCGCTGAAGATATGGATGATGATCTTCGTGATGGTACGTCTACGTTATATTTTGTTGCGGCAGTTGATTTCGCATGTTTGTGTTTTGAATTGCATGACTTGGATGTGCTGATTGGTTGAACTATTTCATTTGTATGTTAGGGGAAGGGAAAAGGAGGGATTTCTCGAAATTGGAACTTAAACCGGACCATGTTAATCGCCCTTTGTGGGCTTGCGCTGATGGTCGAATTTTCCTCGAGACTTTCTCTCCGTTGTATAAACAGGCCTATGATTTCCTTATTGCGATTGCGGAACCGGTTTGCAGGTATGATTTGGAGCAGTATAGTACAAGTATGCATCCGTGCGTGGTTCTTTTTTTCTTTTTTATATATCAGAGTCGAGAACATGAAGGTACTAGAACGATGAAGATGCATGTATGGTTATAGTAGTTACTAGAACGATGAAGATGCATGTATGATTATAGTAGTATGATTTGTGTTTTAGCTGATTTATCACCACTTTACATGAGATATGAAGTCATTACAACACCAGTATTTGTGAAAACCAAGCTCCATCTGTCACTTTTTGAACTTTTATGGGGAAAATTTGAAGTACCTAACAGTTTGGTAACTGATCACAAACTGAATTACACAAATAGCTTTTTCTCTTCTTTCTGTAGCCCGAGTATTTCTGGAAATTAATGTCCCAAATCCACTTAACACTAAATGTTTGAAGCACTTCCTTGAGCACCCAAAGTTTGTTTTAGAATTGACTGTGGGACTGGTGAAACTTGAAATACAAAGTTCCCAGTTTTAAGCCATTCGTGACATATTTACATTTGTTGTCAGTGTTGATCAATGCATATTTTACTTGAGCATAATAAGAGTGGGTTTCTGAACTGTGCGTTGTTCAACAGGCCTGAGTCAATGCACGAGTACAACTTGACTCCTCATTCGTTGTACGCTGCAGTGTCAGTTGGACTTGAAACTGAGACCATTATTTCTGTCTTGAATAAGCTGTCAAAGACCAAGCTTCCAAAAGAGATGATTGATTTCATTCATAGTTCTACTGCCAACTATGGGAAAGTGAAGCTTGTGCTCAAGAAGAATAAATACCTTGTGGAGTCTCCATTTCCTGAGGCAAGATATATTAGTCTTATTTGTTGATGGGGTTGAAAGAAATATGTGATGCTGCATGTAACATTATGGTTATTTCCAGGTACTGCAAACATTGCTGAAAGACAAAGTTATAGCAGATGCAAGAGTTCCCTCCAAAGTATGTGCAAAGTGGTATTTGCTCATATGATTAAGTTTGGCATGTCAAATGTACGGGTTTTACTTGATCTGTAACACTTTGAATGCTGTTTCTCAGGGAATTCATGGAAATGATGGATTTACAATCGACAAATCTGCTGGTGAAATTGAAGGTGCTCATGACGAGTTGCTAAATGAAGCAGAGTTAGCTGCAGCAGCAGAAGAAAAAGAAACTCATTCTTTTGAAGTTTTTCCTGATCAAGTAGGTTAATGCTGTCTGTAAGATAACTTTGATTTGGAAGCGAGATTAGAATCACTTCTATATTTTCATTGTAGCAGCTGTTGATGATTTACTTATACTGCATGCATTTTGATTATGTCTAAGTACTTCTCAGTACTTATAAGTTTGCGACCCACATTGAACAAGTTTTATCACCAAGTGTGTTTCATGGGATTGTGACCGACTTAACTGGCCAAGTTCGGTTATGTTTCTTAATTTCTATGCATGATAAAAGGCAGAGTTATTTGCTTAGATGAAATTGAAATGGTTTGTTTTCGGTGATGTTAACTTACTCAAGCTCTCCTTTGGGCTGGTGCTGAATCATTCAGCTTGATTCAGCTGCTTTCATGTTCTTTTTTCTTGCAAGTGCATAATGCTCTTTTGAGCTATTGTATCGATAGTTTCCTGCAAGTACTCTGCTACATTGCACTGAAAGTGGTTGTTCTAGTTTCTTTGACAGTTTCTTGCCAATTTCAAATTTGTCGCTCCGTCTTTTTTGTTATCCCCAGATTATTTTCCCTTTTAATCTAGCCAATTTCTCCATGATCTGTTTTAGTCATTAAGCATATAGAGAAACACCCTTCTACAATTTGTTAGATAAAACTGGTATTTATTGTGTAATCAACTATTTCTCTGTTCACAGGTTGAAAGTGTGAAGCAAAGATGCTTGCCTAATGCTCTGAATTATCCAATGTTGGAGGAGTACGATTTTAGAAATGATACGGTGAGTAACTCCAGTTATTCCTGAAGCAGGAACTTAAATGAAACTAGAAGCTTTACTCAATTGACAGTTGTAGCAGCTCTGTTATGAACCATAAAATATTGAGTATTAAGGTTACTCAAAATCTTAAGTTTTAATTATAAATATTTCAGGTAAATCCTGATCTTGAGGTGGAATTGAAGCCCCATGCACAACCGCGCCCTTATCAAGAAAAAAGTCTTAGTAAGATGTTTGGAAATGGTAAAGGTTCCTCTTTTCCTGCCTATTGATATCATAATTTCTCCAAATTTGTGTATACATGCATGTTTCACAATCCACTATTTTCCTTTAAAAAGAAGTTATGGAACTTCAAGATTTAGAATTTAGCAGGCTTTAAGTTAAGTAATAATCAGATGGGTGGAAACGTGGGGCACATTAGTTATGCACCTTGAAACTCATGTGAATGGATTTGATTAGGTGGCTTCCCTTGGCAACCCGACTTCTAACCCTTCTATATATTCCCTTCCGTCTTTTACTTTTCGCTCGTTCTTCTCTTTTTATCCTTTTTTTAGTTTCATTCAATTGGGGGGTGGATGAGTGGGGGCAACTGTGCTGCAAAGGGGGATGCAGCAGGAGGGTGGTAGGGGGAGGCCATTGCTGATGGCATCTATCTCTGTGATATTTTTCTCTAATGTTTTCTCTTAGTTGGGTCGTGGAAACTCTATCTCAAAGCTTCAGATGGAGTTTTTCATATGTATTTATGTCCTGATTTTTTGGTCTTTGGCGAAGTGCATACTGTTTGCAGTAGTAAGTAGCCAGTCTTACTCTTATACATACATCATCACGCTGGGGCTTATAGGCTACTAGTTCAATGGAAGAATCTTGTGGTTCTAAATCATAATTTTCTGTTATTTCAGGTAGAGCGCGTTCTGGTATCATTGTACTACCATGTGGTGCTGGAAAGTCTTTAGTTGGTGTTTCTGCAGCCTGCAGAATCAGAAAGAGTTGTCTCTGTTTGGCTACAAATGCTGTTTCTGTTGATCAGTGGGCCTTCCAGTTCAAATTGTGGTCAACCATTAAAGAGGATCAAATATGTCGTTTCACATCTGATAGCAAAGAGAGATTCCGAGGCAATGCTGGTGTAGTAGTAACAACATATAATATGATTGCTTTTGGGGGCAAACGTTCTGAAGAAGCTGAAAAGATAATTGACGAAATAAGAAGCCGAGAGTGGGGGCTGCTTCTCATGGATGAGGTGACATTTCATTTGAGAATGTTTTTGACATTCTTACCCTATCTGGCAAAAATGTGAATTTTGTCGGCATTTATAATGATGTTTATATGCCTATCTTTGTTCAAAATTTCAGGTGCATGTGGTTCCTGCACACATGTTCAGAAAGGTCATTAGTCTCACAAAATCCCACTGCAAACTAGGGCTAACTGGTTTGTATACATTGAAGTATATATAAAACAAATGTAATATATCATCCATGCATGTTTTTCAGTCGGGTGATAGAAAATAATTTCTTGATGCCAAATGATTTGCAGCGACCCTTGTTAGAGAGGACGAAAGGATTACAGATTTGAACTTCCTCATTGGTCCAAAGTTGTATGAGGCGAATTGGTTGGACTTAGTGAAAGGAGGATACATTGCAAATGTTCAGTGTGCAGAAGTATGGTGTCCGATGACGAAGGAGTTTTTTGCGGAATATCTGAAGAAGGAAAATTCAAGGAAGAAACAGGTTGGTTATTTAGATTGGTGAGGATATCTTCTTTTAGCATGATAACTCTTAAAACTCAGGAGATCTACTAATTATTAAAGTGCATAGCTCCAGAATTGGATTTTTTTTTTTAGATGGATGTCTCTATGATTGTTCTTTACAGGGACATATTTATTTGTTTGACAAAATGTTGTGGTGGAATACAATCAATAATCCCAAAAATGTCAAGTGTGTTGAACACTTGGACTGATATTTGGCCTCCGTGTTCTCATACAACAGTTCTAACTTATTCATGTTGGTTGAATGGGTTCTTTCCGTTGAGCTATGTGATTATAATGCTGAGACGATTTTAGTACATCAATTTAATAAAACATTTGGTGCCAAGTGTATGCTATGACTTATGTAGTAGTTCTTAAGTTAACCACCCCACCCTCACCTACTACTACCCCCTTTTTCCTAACAAACTATAGAGTCTGTTTGAGTGTCATATCTTGGTAGTTCTTTGCACAATGAAACACAGAAGAGTTGATTTCAAAATTTTCATTGGACCTTAGGAAATTTTTTGAATTGTGAGAATTGTTATCTGGGAAGTTAGATTAGTTATTGGCAATGAGTAAGTTTGAAAATATGCTTTCCCTTTTTGCACTTCTCCTCTTCTTACACTTGCTTTGCTTTATAACTTGTAGGCTCTCTATGTGATGAACCCTAATAAATTCAGGGCTTGTGAATTCCTCATCCGGTTCCATGAACAACAGCGGGGTGATAAGATAATAGTCTTCGCTGACAATCTCTTTGCCCTGACAGAGTATGCAATGAAACTTCGGAAACCTATGATTTATGGTGCTACCAGGTGTGTGCTTTTATTATTCTGTGAGATTTCATGTACTCATACTATTATATCAAATGCTAAAATGGAATGCTCTTGTTATTTGCAGCCATCCGGAGAGAACAAAGATTCTCGAAGCATTCAAAACCAGTCGAGATGTGAACACCATTTTCCTTTCTAAGGTATGCCGAGACTTTTATTGTTAACCATCAACTTTTGTTGCCTGCAGCTGTTTTCCAACATTCCCCATGTTTTTGAGGTGGTGTGTAGCTGCAATTGGTTTTTAAATATGGAACATTAATCATGCATATGCTGTGCACAGGAAACATCCTCAAGACATGATTTAATTCTCTTTTCCTATTGAGTAAAAGATTTAGATGGAACTTAATTACGAATCTGGAGGCAGTTTAAATGTGCCTTTGAGGAATGACCAAGATATGCTGTCCAAGTCATGTAACTGATTAAGTTCCCTTGATCTGTCGCCATAACTGAGTATTCATTTGGATTTGTTGAAGAGCCAATGTGTTGCTGCTGTGTTTCTTATGCCCACCTACAAAATTAATCAATCATTACTCGTGAGAGGTGTGGATTATATATCTGAATGTTGATCATTGATCATCGAAACATGTTCTATTTGTACTTTATACAATCAAAACAGTTTATACATAGTGTAATCATGGACAGTCTCTTTTTATTAGGACTATCAACTTTTATGTTCCCGTGTTTCTCCCGAATTCTGTAATATTGTATATGTTATAATATGTAATTGCTCACTATTTATTTACAGGTGGGTGATAATTCTATAGATATTCCCGAGGCAAATGTGATAATTCAGATTTCATCACATGCCGGTTCAAGGCGTCAAGAAGCTCAACGGCTTGGCCGTATTCTCAGGGCTAAGGTACATTACTTATGCACACATACGCGCGCGCCACACATACATATATGTGTGTGTATGTAGGGATAAATATTTTTACCATAGTGAACTATTGACTTTTATTTTTATTTTGCAATCTAAACTAAAAAGCGTTCAAGGTTGCAACCTCAACTATTATTTTTTAACAAAGTGCAACCTGATTCCACTCATTATGTCTGACACGTACACGAAATTTATTCCACATGTCATGTGATGAGTGGAATCACGTTGTTCTTTGTTAAAGAGCAGTAGTTGAGTTTGCAACCTTGGACATTTTCTAGTTTAGGTTGCAAAGTAAAAAAAAAAAAAACCCAATAGTTCACGATGATAAAATTTTTTATCCCGTGTATAAATATGAAAATACAGAGTTGCATCAATTTCTTCACTACATTAAAGAGCGATTAAGTGATTTCAACAAGCAAAACTGCACATAATCTATGCAACCCTGATGTCTTATGAGGCTGTCTTTTTTTCTTGTCACACGAATATGTATCTTCATATTGGCTGCCTTCTAATGGGAAAGGGTTAACTTTACTCTTGTCGATTTTCTTGGTTTTTAGGGAAAGCCTCAGGACAGGGTAATGGGAGGCAAGGAAGAGTACAATGCATTCTTCTACTCTCTTGTATCTACTGACACTCAGGTAAGTCGGGTCTTCCAGTATCCAGATTCTGTTGCACTACGTTCATGTTAGTGGGCTGGATTTATTTCTGCTTGTTTAATGCAGGAGATGTATTACTCAACCAAGAGACAACAGTTTTTGATTGATCAAGGTTACAGTTTTAAGGTACAATCTTTTGCATTCCTTACAAAACTGTTATCCTGTAGTGTAGTTACGTTCCTGTTGAGAGTAATTACACGACGCATATTTTTCTTGACAGTTGTCTTTTATGATGTTCTTATCTGCCAATAGGCTTTCATTAATAACTCTTAAATGTTTGAACTACATCCTTAATTCTGATTTGTAATGTTGTCATTATTGATCAAGGTAATTACGGGCTTGCCACCTCCTGATTCGGGGCCTGAGTTGAATTACTATCATCTTGATGATCAGCTTAAGCTTCTTGGAAAGGTATTTATTTTCATTCAATGATTTTGTAATATGAAATTTTAGTTGTCATGTGCAACTTCAGAGGAAAATATTGTGGAATAAGAAACTAATGACTCATTCATTTTGTGAAAGGTGCTAAGCGCAGGCGACGATGCAGTCGGCTTGGAGCAACTGGAAGAAGATGCAGATGATATTGCTCTCCAAAAAGCCCGCCGTTCAGCTGGATCCATGAGCGCAATGTCTGGAGCCAATGGAATGGTCTACATGGAATATAGGTATGAGTCATTTTTTCAGTCCGATACCTTTTTGTCTTTTTCTTTGTGTCAAAAGGTAAACAGTAAACAAATATTTACTATTTGTATTAGCAGAAGATATGCACGTAGTATAACCTTGAGATTGTGAGGAATAACTTAGCTCAAATTTTAAACCACGAACTATGTCTCAAACTAGAATGTGTTCACTTTTCATTTTTAGCACCAGCAGACATGAATTAGTATGATTTTCCGTTTCTTGATCATCTAACTTAAGTGGAAGCTTGAGATGGAATAGGAGATAATAATTTTCTTAATAGTAAGATTAAATCTTCTCCGAACTTGCTGAGAGACGCAATTATTCTTTAGTCAAATGCAACGTCTTATTCTTGGGGGCCTTCCTTGGCACATTCTCGGTTTTCTGTATTAATGTTCTATCGATCCTCGTGATTGTGCCAAGAGTTGGATATCCCCATCTTCCCTCTATTTCTTAGTATGGTTTGTTCAACAACATTGTTGTGTTTGTTGCAGTACTGGGCTGAAAAGGCTGCAGGGCCAGAAGGGCAAGCCTAAAGACCCATCTAAGAGACACCATTTATTCAAGAAACGGTATGCCTGATTTGTGTGCATAGTGAAGTTTGACTTAGGTTTGTGTATATGATGTTAGTGATGGTATCCTCATTTGGTATTCTAGGAAATGTTTTTGTTGTATAAGAGCACTTAACTGAAGTTCTTTGCACTTTGAAATTTGAATGGAATGATCTAATGTAGGCTTTTGGTTAGAAGTTTGCATGTATAAAAGTACGGTTTATTTTTTGAGTTTCTTGAAACTTATTAATTGTTTAGATATTAATAGAATGTTGATATTTACCCCATTTTATTTTAAAAGATGTTGATATTACCCATCTTATTAAAATTATCTTAGATTAAGCAAGAAGGATATTTTTCAAAATGCAAAGTTTATTCTCGTAACATTACTAACCAGATATCGAAACTACTAAAATTCGTGTTAGCCATCGGGTTCGAATAAAAATCGGACCCATTGGATTTATCTATTGGGCTCCAAATGGTTTTATCTATTGGGCTTGTTATGATTTATCTTTATTCCTATCTATCTATGTTTTATATCAAGGTTAACCCAATTTGCATGGTAAAATAAATATAGCTAAGAAGTTCTGGGGGCATATTTTATTTGTGAAGCTACAAATCTGCTTTTAAGCGGATCGATCACATTATGTTAGGATTTGTTCATTCAATACGACCCAAAAACTTAGGATCAATTTTAACTAAAGCATCTGCACAAGAATTGTCATATTTATGAATGTGTCAGTAATATTGTCCAGATATATTGGAAAACCAACGATAATAGTTAAAAAAAAATGAAATAAAATTGAACCTTCCAATCAATTTTGAAAGCTAACTTCGGGTTGGAAGTATCATTGGAGTCCTATATGGTTCTAAACTTCTAATGGATCGGTTCTAGATCCCGAATCCCTTAAAATTACAAAACCCCAATTATACTGATCAAGAGATTTAAAATTATGAAAAAAAAAAAAAAGACTAGGCCCTCCGATCGATTTTAAAAGCTAACTTCAAATTGGAAATACCATTGGAGTCATAATCATATGGTTCTAAACTTCTAATGGATAAATTCTAGATCCCGAGTTCCTTAAAATCACAAAGCACGTCTATGTTGATCAAAAAATTTAAAATTATTCCACAAACTTCTTAAAAATATATAATAATTGCAAAACTAAGGCCTCATCCGTACGCCTCTACACTTAATCCAGAAAGCAACGAATAGATATATACAAAGTACAGATAGATACAGAAACTTAATCATATTTTTTAGCCACCGCCGGTATCTTAATGGCCGGCAGCTCTCAGACAAAACCTGCATTTTTAAACTTTTACCAACATTATATTAATCTTAATCATTATGGAAGTTCTTTGTTTTTAATTTGTTGACACTCAAACTTTATTCACTTTTTTCAAAAATCTCCAGGTTTTGCTATTCTAATTGGGCTTCTCAGGTCAAAGTTAATTAATCTCACTTTTCCTCTCCGCGTTATCTTTGTTAGTGACTTTAATTTTATTTTATGCTTCATATTTATAATTATTTATCACAAGTTTCTTGTTTTTATTATTAATGTGGAAAAAAGCTTCTAACTTGAATAGTCAAGTTGAGGCCGTAAATTGTAAGCAATTCAAATGATGGAAAGACTAATCAAGAGACTTAAAGTTGTTCATTAAAAAATGAGATAATTGTTTTAAAATTTTAAAACTGCTCTATATTAAAAACAGAATTAGAATTCCTGACATTAAGTTAAAAATAAATGAATTCTTTCTATTTGAACACACTCTCTAATCTCTAACATTAGGTTAAGAATAGATGAACCTTTTCTACTCGAACATACTCTCTTGATCATACATATATGTTCATACATCACTATAGTAATAAGAATGAAAGTAATCCAACCGATAAAATAACAAAAATAGCATAATCAAACCTAAAAGATAAGAGATGAAATACAATTTTAAAATAAAAATTCAAAGTATACGGTAACACCCACGTTCTGGCATATGTTAAAGAGCCATTTTCTCTTAGGTGCACAAAAGATGAAGTGATAATTTTTTTTACAGAGAGAGGATTCTTTCTTTATAAATTTCTGATTTCACAATCCAATAAAATGTATATATTTTGACATAATAATTAAAGCTAGTTAGAGGAAGTTAGGTTTGGTTTGAAATTTTGCCAAAAAGCTGGAAGAAGATTCCAGGATACATGCGCAGTACCATGACTACCAGTGAGGAATCTTTCTTCAGATAACTGCAACTATTACAAAATATTCTTTATAATAACAAAAATATTAATTTCCATCCATTTATAATATCACCATTGATTAAATTACAGTAAATTTTTAAATAACATAAAAACAGTTTCTATCCCGCGTAGAAAGAATTAATATCGAAAAAAGAACAATGATTTTTTTTTCTCTTTTTATATATATCGGAAAATTGCAAATTTTGTATACCAATTATATTAATTTAGCATTTTTGGTACATTTTATTTTACGGTGATAAAATAGTGATCGTGCCAAAAATCTCCGCTCGATGATCGATCAAGAGATCCGACGCGGTCACTCTATTTGTTGGTGGGGGAAACGGCCGCCTGACTGCTCGACTTCTGCAACGATCGACAAACGTAAGCTCCGAGGCCAACTCGGGGAAGATGGGTGTGAGACCCGGGTTGGCGCTCCGACGCTCAAGTCAGGATCGGTAAAGATGATCGAAAAGATTGAGTGGTGAAAAGTGTTAGGTGGTAAAACTTACCGTGCAATAAATGAGGAGGGGGTATTTATATAGAGAGGAAAGAGAAGTTACCGCCTCGACGTGGCGGCGCGGGGAGCTGACAGGTGCCCCATTAAGGGCGTGCATTAAATGCTCGGTCGGCCACTACGGTAGTGGAATAATGCGCTGGTCAATCGGAGCTTATGGGTCGATCGCAAAGGTCCGGTTGGTTCGAGCATTTAGGTCGACATTCCTGGGCGGTAATTCTCGCGGGGTAAATGAGCCTCTGAGTCGGACGGTCGAAATGTGATCTCCGAGCGAGATTTGACCTCCGATCATACACGTGGGGCAAGGTGATTGGCTTAGATCGACAGCGGGTACGTTGCCACGTCATAAGCCCCCCGAAACGTTGTCTGCTAGGGCTGACGTGGCAGCGGGCGTTTCAAATCCCAAGAGTGGGACCCGCTGTAATCATTACGCCGTTTCATCTTCTCGATTCCCGCCCATTTTTATCCCTATAAATAGTTCCCTCTGTAAATCCATTTATTACTTTTGCGAAAGAGAACTGAAGAGAGTTTCGAGCCATCCTCGATCGATAAAGAGTCCTTTGTGTGTCGAATTTCGGAGTCGCTCGCTTTGTAAGAGGACTGTTCGAATCTTCGAAAAACAAAAGGTAATATTTCCGATCTGTTGTTCGATTTTCTTTCTCTGTGCTTTTTATTTTTGTTTTCGATCGCTTCGAGGGAGAGGTGTACCACTTCCCTCTTCGAAGGCTTCCTCTCTCTCGATTTGTTCGTATCCGAACTACACCATAAAAATGAGGTTTTTGTCAACCACTGTAGGATGTCGACAAATCGAGCGGAGACCGGCCCCAGAGGGAAGGGAGTGGCGACAGCGAGTGCGAGTTCGAGCTCGGACACATCTGGGTCGAGTTCGACATCGGATTCGGGAGAGACCATGGAGACTAGGTCGACGAATCCCCAGGGGAGGGATGAGTTCGTAGAGGTCGTAGAGGTTTCGGAGCCTTTGTCCGAGGATGAGACAACAGAGGTGGTAGTACCTCGGGAGCAAGGAGAGGTGACGTCGACCTCAGGTCGACTAGAAGAGGAAGAAGAGGATGAGGAGGTGGAGAATTTAGAACCAGAGGGTTGGCTACAGAATGACCCCCGAGCCATTACCTGTTCGATATCCGAGGACAAACTTGGAGAGGTCCAGAAATGGTTGTTTGGGGGGGCTCCGGAGTACGGGGGTTATCGACTGATAAGGCCCCAGTCAGGAGATCGCATGACCGACCCTCCGCCTAACTGTATCGCGATCAACTACTTGGCGGTCAAAAATGGGTTTAGGGTGCCCATTCCCGAGGAGATGGTTTACTTCTTCAATACCCTTAGGATTAGTCCATTGCAGTTGATGCCCAATTCTTACGCCATGGTAAACGGATTAAGGGCTTTGTTGAGGTGCTTGGGAATGAAGGTCAACGTTTACTGTATTTCCGAGATCTTCCAAGCCGGATTGACGAACCGAGACCTCGAAGTCTGGCCCGGGGTATATCCAACTGCAATCGAAGAGTAATTATCGGATCGTTAGGTCGCCTACTTCGTCGAACGGCAAGGGATGGAAGCAGAGATTTGTTTTCATCGAGAGTGAAAAGGGTTGGCCTGGTCTAAAATATCCGGGATGGAGCTGGGTTCCCCGGTCGGACCTTCCGAAGGGGCATCCGAGTTGGCCAAACACTTTGATGGCGACCCTGAGGAGGATGGGAAGTGTGGAGTCGGAGGACATGGTTGCTCCGCAATCCCTAATCGAGCTGGGGCTCGCGCCGGGAGTTAGAAAGCATTTCGACCCTGGTATTCCGAACGAATCCCTCGAGGCGTCTCGACCATTTGTTTGTTGTTGTTTTTCTCCTTGTTTGGTTATTTTCATAATCAAGTGCCTTTTCTGTGCAGAGCAATACATCATGTCGGCTGCTTTGAATGCAAGAAGGAAGGAGATGGCCGAGCTGAAGAAGGCGGCCGAGAAGAAGAAAATGCCCCCCCCCACCCAAGCGGAGACTGCTGCATCGACCGATGCGACGATCGAGGCTCTGCCTGAGGTTCTTGCGATGAGGACCAGTGACGCTCCCGAGAAGAGGGGGCGGGCCCCATCGGGGGCCCAGGACCATGGAGCCCCCCAGGCAAAAAAGTAAAAGACTAAGGGCCAGGCGAAGGCAGGGGTCGGGGCCGATAAGAATAGAGGTCGAGAGAAGAGTCCCTTACTCCCCATGCCACCGGCGCTTGGGCCGATTGTAGAGGTTCAGGTCGGAGCCTACTCGACCCCCCCGAACCAGGGTCGAGGGGCAATAGTGCCCCGAAATGTGGCTAGCATTTTGGCGGGGGTGCGAAGGCCCGGCGCAGGATCCTCGAGCGCAGTGCCGTGGAAATCGAGCGAAGAAGAGAAGAAATTGTTCTTCGACTACCCGATCCTCGAGGAACCCCATTTCCCGTGCGGCCTTGCGAGTGTCAACGAGAGAGGCGAGCCCAGACGGGTCGGAACTGCCCCGAAAGACTACCAGGCACTCGGAGCTCTTTACAGTTCTATCCAGACAATGGTCGATCATAAAGAAAGGATGGCGCTCTCCGACGACGAGATCGAGGCGTCTTGGGTCCAGAAATATTTTGCTGTAAGTGCCTGTAGAAATTATTTTCTGTGTATGGTCGAAGTTTCTGATGATCAATGATGTTTTGCAGTTGGGCCAGGACTTCTTTCAAGTGGCTCGGAGAGGATGGGTTCATCGGCAGTTGAGGACGAAAGCCGAGCGGCAGGTTGAGACGATGAGGCTCGAGCTGGAGGAGAAGGATAAGAAGCTGGCCGAGGCCATCAAGGACAAGGAAAAACTCGACCACGATCTCTTGGATGCCATAACAAATCTCTCGGAGGTCGAGAAAAAACTGAAGATGGCGGAGGATCGGGTAGCTAGGTCGATTCAGGAAGAGGCTGACGCGAGGACTCGCGGCCTGATGGAGGGAGAGAGGAAGGGCGCTAAGCTAGCCCTGGATCGATGCAAGAGGGGATTAGCTGAATCTGTGAACGACCTCGAGCGTCGAGGCTTTTACAGATTCATGAAATCCAAGGCTTACGAGAAGGCCGTGTCGATCGCGAGCTTCAAAGACATCGAGGAGGGCTTCAATTTGTGCTTGGCTCAGGTGCAAGCAGCCAAGTATCTTCCGCTCGACTATGATCAAGAAAAGGTCGGCCTATATCAAGATGATCCTCGACCAGTTGAACCGGTCACCCGACCTCCTACTCCCGAGCCAAACTGGGACGACGACGAGTTTGACTTTGCCGTGAAGTTGGCTCGATCTAGAGCGGCGGGGGAACCAGACAACGTAGCCACGGAAGAGCTCGACCTTGATGCTTCCTTCGATCCTAAAGATATGTGCCCAGAGTACTTTGGGGAGGGGGCCATCGTTCCAATCGAGGAGGGGACCGGATCCTGAGCGGTCGAGGATTGAGTCGGAGAGAATGGACTAGCCCTATCTTCGTACTCGGAGGTCTCTGGCCAAGGGAAATTCAATTTTCAAAGTTCCGACTGTTGGGGTCGGACTTTAGTAGTCGTTGGCTCGGAATTCATGTGTAAATAGGTAGGAATCCGAGCGTTTGTTGCTCCCATTTGTAAAATCCAAATTTGTAGACTTTTCTTTTACAAGGTTATGATCGAAGAATTGTGATCGATGTAGACTTTCCTTTTTTTAAATACATTATGCAAGTTCTCTTCTGGGTTTTATACGTGTTTTCTCGAGCTTTTTGGGCGTTTAACTTTTTATGTTAATCGAAAATAATGATCGAGAAGATATCAAGGCAAGTTGCTCTAATCTTTCGAAGTATACAAGAAATTAGTACGGGCATCGTATAATCACAAGTATATGATCGAATAACATGGTTGTTAAAAAGGCAGGAGAATGCTCTATCGATTAATCGACCAGAAAATTTACATATTGTGTTTAGTTGACCAAAAGAAATTACACCGATTAATCACAAGTAATATTTCTTCAAGTTGTGAGCATTCCATGATCGAGGTAACGGTAGCCCATCGAGATCTTCGAGATGATACGCCCAAATTTTGCCTATTTCGACGACACGGTAGGGTCCTTCCCAATTAGCATCGAGCTTTCCTACGTGTTTAGTAACGCCAACCCTTTTGAGGACCAAATCCCCGACTTGAAAGTGGAGAGGTCGTAGGTTTTTATTGTATGCCCGAGCAGTCGTGGCTCGATACTGCTGCATCTTCATGTTGCCTTTTTCTCGAGTTTCGTCTATTGTGTCAAGATCGAAAGCTCTTAGTTCCTTATTCCGACCATGCTGGAAGTGAGCCACTCGGGGAGATTGATGTATAACCTCAGCCGGGATCACGGCCTCCGAGCCATATACCATGGCGAAAGGTGTCTGGCCCGTGGGAATTCGAGGAGTGGTTCGATATGCCCAAAGGACGCCTTCCAGTTCATCGACCCAATGGTTCTTCTTTGCTTCGAGTCGCGTACATAGATTCTGTATGATGGTTCGATTGGTAACCTCGACTTGACCGTTGGCCTGGGGATGTCCGACTGAAGTGAATCTCTGATCGATCTTAAAGTCGGAGCAATAGGCTCTAAATCTTGAACTTCGGAACTGTGGTCCATTATCGCATACTATGACTCGAGGTACTCCAAATCTAGTGATGATGTGCTTCCAGAGGAAGTCTTGTAAGGAGTAGAAAGTAATCTTTGCGACTGCCAAAGCCTCGACCCATTTAGAAAAATAATCGATCGCCACAATGATGAACTGCCTTTGTCGAGTTGATATCGGAAAGGGTCCAATTATGTCGATTCCCCATTGCTCAAAGGGCCAGCATGACTCCACCGGAATCATGTGTGCGGGGTGCTGATGGGTCAAATTGGCATGCCTCTGGCAACGATCGCATTTCCTCACAAATTCGAGCGCATCCTTGCGTAGGTTAGGCCAGAAGAATCCAGAGCGAGATACCTTTAGGGCTAGAGACCGCCCCCCGGCATGATTCCCACAGGATCCCTCATGGATTTCGGCTAAAACTTCCTGACCCTGGGATGGTCGGAGGCACCGTTTAGTTGGACCAATGAATGAACGTTTGTACAGACGACCCTCCTGGTCCAGCGTATAGCTCAGCGCGCGTTGTTTGAGTCTCCTTGCTTCGGTCAAATCCTCGGGTAAGGTGCCATTTTGAAGATACAAGACGATGCTATCGAGCCAACACGGCTCCGTTGCATCGATGGAGTTGACTTCGGGTGGAGTGTGATCTATCGACCGAGCTGATGAGGTCATGAAGGTGATGGTCCGATCCTGGGTGCCGAGCGAACCACTGGCAAATCTAGAAAGGGCGTCGCATTTCCTCACAAATTCGAGCGCATCCTTGCGTAGGTTAGGCCAGAAGAATCCAGAGCGAGATACCTTTAGGGCTAGAGACCGCCCCCCGGCATGATTCCCACAGGATCCCTCATGGATTTCGGCTAAAACTTCCTGACCCTGGGATGGTCGGAGGCACCGTTTAGTTGGACCAATGAATGAACGTTTGTACAGACGACCCTCCTGGTCCAGCGTATAGCTCAGCGCGCGTTGTTTGAGTCTCCTTGCTTCGGTCAAATCCTCGGGTAAGGTGCCATTTTGAAGATACAAGACGATGCTATCGAGCCAACACGGCTCCGTTGCATCGATGGAGTTGACTTCGGGTGGAGTGTGATCTATCGACCGAGCTGATGAGGTCATGAAGGTGATGGTCCGATCCTGGGTGCCGAGCGAACCACTGGCAAATCTAGAAAGGGCGTCGGCTTGACCGTTTTCTTCTCGAGGAATTTGGGAGATCTCGAATTCATCAAATTCAGTGATTGCCCTTTTGGCCAGTTCGAGATATTTGACCATAGACTCCTCTCGAGCCTCGTATTCGCCCTTGACTTGGCTAGCAACCAGTTGTGAGTCGGTTAAAGCTCGAAGTTTTTTTATGTTCTGCATTTTCGCAATTCTCAAACCCGCTAAAAGAGCTTCGTACTCAGCCTCATTGTTTGTTGCAGGATATTCGAGGGCGATGGCGTATTCGACCTGTTGGCCATTTGTGCTGACCAGGGATACCCCGGCACCCCCCCCCGGAAGCGGTTGAGGAGCCATCGACCGAAAGGGTCCAAACGGTTGGATCACCCTTTGTCGTCGAGTGCGGGCCTTTCTCAACCAAGAAATCGGCTAAGATCTGTGCCTGGTATGCCACCCGGGGTCGATATGTTACCTCGAATTGTCCGAGCTCGATTGTCCACTTCGTGAGTCGACCTGAGACTTCTGGTTTGTCCATGACGGTCTTTAATGGCTGATCGGTGAGGACTACGATGGGATGCGCTTGGAAGTAGGGTCGAAGTTTACGGGAAGCATGGACTACTGCGAGAGCAAACTTTTCGATCTCGGGATAGCGTATCTCCGGGCCATGGAGAACCTTACTTACGTAATACACGGGAAGATGTTTCCGATCTCGAATGGTGACAAGTACCGAGCTGATGGTCTCGTTTGACACGGCTAGATACAGATACAAGGTTTCCCCGTCGATGGGTTTTGCAAGCAGAGGTGGGGAGGTGAGGTATTTTTTTAGGTCTTCAAGAGCTGGGTTGCACTCTGGAGTCCATTCGAAATTCTTGATGTCGCGCAAGATTTTGAAAAAGGGCAAGTTCTTCTCCGACGATCGGGCGATGAAGCGGTTAAGGGATATGATCCGACCCACCAGTCTCTGTACGTCACGGATCGAGTTAGGGACCGGCAGGAGTTGGATAGCTTTTATCTTTGCGGGGTTGGCCTCGATCCCTCTCTGGCTGACCATATATCCGAGGAACTTACCACCATCGACCCCAAAGGTGCATTTAGCAGGGTTGAGTTTTAAGTTGTACTTTCGAAGGAGGTTGAAAGCTCTTTTCAAGTGGCCCAGATGGTCGGCGGCTTTTTCACTTTTGACTAGCATATCGTCGACATATACTTCGATGGTATCCCCGATCTCGGACTCGAAAACTTTGTTCATCATTCTCTGGTACGTAGCACCCGCATTTTTGAGTCCGAATGGCATAACTTTGAAGCAGTAAATGCCATTGAAGACTATGAAAGCGGTTTTTGGCTGATCCTCGAGGGCCATGAAGATTTGGTAGTATCCTTGAAAGGCGTCCATCATGCTCAATCGTTCGCATCCGGCCGTGGAGTCGACCAGTTGGTCGATTCGAGGCAACGGATAGGGATCCATCGGGCACGCCTTGTTCAAGTCAGTGAAGTCATTACACATTCGCCACTTTTCTCCTGGTTTAGGTACGAGGACGACATTGCACAACCATTCGATGTATTGGATCGGCATGATATACTGGGCGTCCAGGAGTTTGTTGACTTCAGCCTCGATGATGGCATTTCGGGAGTCGCTTTGAGAGCGTAGCTTTTGCTTGACTGGCTTGTAGGAGGGATCAACATTCAAGTGGTGTTCGATCACTTTCCTGTCCACTCCCACCAGATCAGAAGCACTCCACGCGAAAACGTCGAGATTGTCACGTAGGAACTGAATGAGCATGCACTGTTCTTTTCCCTTTCGACCAGCGCCAATATGAGTGATTTTTTCTGTTTGCCCCGGGATTAGTTGAATTTCTTCGAGTTCTTCTGTGGGCTCGAGCTTTTTATCTTCCTGCTTCTTTCTTTTCGCCGCATGGGAAGAACTCATTTTCCGTGAATTCTCGGGGTCGACGATTCCCGGGTCCACGAATTCATCCTCGAGGATGGGATCATCGATTAACAGAGGGACGTGCTTCTCCGAAGAAGGTTTGGGTTTGTCTAATGAAATAGAGTAGCAACTCCAGGCGGTTGGTATGTCGCACCTTAATTCGCCGACCCCGGCCGGAATGGGTAGCTTGATCATTTGATGGTAAGTGGATATAACCGCCCGGAAATCGATGAGGCCCGGTCGACCAAAGATAATATTATATGCGGAGGGCATTTCGATGACAAGATATTCGATCTCGCGTGTCGCCCGTCGGGGCAAAGTGCCCATGGATGTGATTAGCCGTACTCGACCCTTGGTGTACACTTCTGCACCTCCGAATCCTGTGAGAGGGGTTCGAATGGGATCTAGAAGCAGTTCATCGTGTAAATTCATGCGAACAAGAGTCGAATAAAGGATAATATTGCTCGAGCTTCCATTATCTATTAAAGTGCGAGATACAGCAAAGTTGGCGACGTCGAGCGTGACAACCATAGGACAACTAGGTGTTTCGCTCGAGCGTCCCGGCAGATCAATTACATCATTCTCATTAAACACTATATCTTTGTTGACCCAGGCATCTTCTGGCCGAATATGCATCACTTCTCGGGGACTACAGAATCCTTGAGTAGCGGTCCGTCGCGTCTTTTTCCGAGCGGACCTTGAATCTCCACCTGAAGGTCCTCCTGAAATCATGTCAATCCGACCGAGGAGTGGTCGGTTATGAGGGTCTCGTTCTGTTGGAGGCTTAGCCAGCCGTTGTTTGGGACGCGACCTGTCGGGATGATCTCGGTTCCGAGCATGGTCATCCATTTTTTTCACGAACTCCTGGAGGAGGCCTCCTTTGATCAATCGTTCGACCTCATCTCGTAAAGCATTACATTCAGAAGTGTTGTGACCTTTTTGCTGGTGAAAGTTACAAAATTTATTGCTCTCTCGGTTCTTGGGAGTGTCTCGCATTGGCTTAGGCTTTTTCAGTAGGGCAGGATCGATAACATTGTAGATTTCATCGAGCGGGCGCGTCAGCTGGGTGTAATGCTTTCGAGGGGTAGGCCCTGTCGGTCCCTCTGGCTTAGGTCGTGCGTCTTGTTTAACTGGTCGATGGATATCTGCCTTCCGACTGGGGACCGGGCTCCTCTGAGAACTCTCCAATTCTTCGAGTTGCATCCAATCGCAAGCAGCTGCCTGGATATCCGCCAAATTCTTTGGTTTCTGTAAGAAGATGTACCGAGCGGCTTCGATGTTGACCAGTGCCTTGTGAACAATAGGTCTCAAAAGATCGATGCTCGGTTCTTCTGTTTTGACCACAGCTTGCGAGAAACGAGTGAAGAAATCTCGAAGCGATTCATTAGGAGCCTGTTTAATGGTGTACAGGTAGGTCGGCGGAAGCTTATCTCCCTTCATGGAAGAGAATTGAGCCTTGAATCGATCGACGACTGTCTTGTAGGAGGTTATCGATCGAGGGGGGAGTCTCGAAAACCATTCCAGAGCGGGGCCATCCAGAGTAGTAACAAAGATCTTAGCCCAGATATTAGGCGAGTGTCCGAACATGCTGAGTTGCATTTCGAGGCGCGACACATGCTTTTCCGGGTCCGTCGATCCGTTGTATGTGGGTAGTCCGGTGGGGATCTTCTCATCGGTAGTAGACTCGATGATTGAGTCACAAAATGGAGACTGAGCTTCTCTCTCACTGCGATACCTCCATGGGTGGACATGCCTCGGGCCCGACGGTGTGCGTCGGGGTGACCTAGAACGTTCACGCCTAACGGAGTGTGATCGGTGGGGCGAACGGCTGGATGCTCCCTGACTTTCGTTCCTCTGTCGGTGATCAGGTCGATCGGAACGCGGAGGTATCTGGTTTCGAAGGTCATTCGACCTCACGATACGACCCCTGTTCGATCTTCTGATCTGGTTATCCCGACCGTGTGGTCCGAGTCGGTTAAAGACTCCCTTCGATTCATGTGGGGGTGAGTTACGTTGAGTGGGGCTTCGTTCTCTTTGGGATCCAGACAATCTACGATCGTTATTTCTCGCATTGGGATGAGACGTTCGAGATCTCTGTTGTGATACGTCCGCCTCACGTCGGCCGCTACCCCGATGTATTCGGGTGTCAGTTGGGGTTCTAGAGTCGACCTCTTCCTCGGGTTGAAATGATAATCTATCTTGAACTGACTTTCGCATATTTCCTTGAGAAGGTAACGGTTGTTGTTGGAGAAGCTGAGGATGTGCATTTTGCCCAATTTCGGCCCAATACGTGCCGGGCGGGGGATACTGAAGTGGTCGCATATATCCCGGATGACTTATCGGGGGTTGGATGATCTCTATTGGTCGAGTCTCCGGGCATTCTGGCATGCGAGGTTCTCTTCCCTCCGCAGCCGCTGCAACAGCCTCATCGCGACAGGCTTTCAAGTATTTTTCTATCTCGGGCGTCGAGTAGACTAGCTGTGTCGGAAGGGAGGTGGGAATAACGACTTGTAAGGGAACTTGAGGAATGACCTCCCGACCGTTTTCGTCGAATAGGCGGTTGCTTACAACGTTTCGAGTAGTCATGTTCAATGGCTTCTTGTTGCGTCTTCCCACAGACGGCGCCAAATGATCGTGCCAAAAATCTCCGCTCGATGTTCGATCAAGAGATCCGACGCGGTCACTCTATTTGTTGGTGGGGGAAACGGCCGCCTGACTGCTCGACTTCTGCAACGATCGACAAACGTAAGCTCCGAGGCCAACTCGGGGAAGATGGGTGTGAGACCCGGGTTGGCGCTCCGACGCTCAAGTCAGGATCGGTAAAGATGATCGAAAAGATTGAGTGGTGAAAAGTGTTAGGTGGTAAAACTTACCGTGCAATAAATGAGGAGGGGGTATTTATATAGAGAGGAAAGAGAAGTTACCGCCTCGACGTGGCGGCGCGGGGAGCTGACAGGTGCCCCATTAAGGGCGTGCATTAAATGCTCGGTCGGCCACTACGGTAGTGGAATAATGCGCTGGTCAATCGGAGCTTATGGGTCGATCGCAACGGTCCGGTTGGTTCGAGCATTTAGGTCGACATTCCTGGGCGGTAATTCTCGCGGGGTAAATGAGCCTCTGAGTCGGACGATCGAAAGGTGATCTCCGAGCGAGATTTGACCTCCGATCATACACGTGGGGCAAGGTGATTGGCTTAGATCGACAGCGGGTACGTTGCCACGTCAAATAGAATCGTATCTTAAAATCATGCAATAATGTACTTTTTTTTTTGAATCGAAACTCAGTTTTGCCCGCCGAAAACCTGACCCGATTTTACACATAGCAAACTCCTAGTTCAATATGCATGTAAATTTCAACAGGCAAATTAGTTTTCGACAAAAAAATATGCATTAAATCGCGTGATTTAGAAAATATAATCTTATTTTATTGTCGAAAAATAAAATATACCAAAAATACTGAATTGGTAGAATTAATATACCAAATTTAAAATTTTCAATATATTTATATAATTTTCAGGTCGTTTTCGTTTTGTACATTATAAGGGCTCATTTATTATAAATATATATTGTATATGTGTGAGTTATATCACAAGTCATAAACATTGACTCCAACTAGACGCAATCTTTTATTGTCACTTTCGTGCAAGCCTCTCGTCTAATCATTTTCCCTAAGATGATAAATAAATATTTAAATATTAATGTTTTTATACACGTACATTAATATTATTTCATTATTTGTATGCTAAGAAGCTTCCTGACATGTGGCAAAAAGATATCTAGCTGGCTCTGCTTTATGTTTGTACGTGAAATATGAAGAACTTGATATCAACTCCATAACGATCATATAATATAATTTTACTCCAAGAAAATGATTTATATAGTTCAAATAATAACAGATAAGGTTTTTTAATGTGAAAAAGGAGACGACAGAGGAAAAAAACACTAAATATACGTTCTTAAATATCGTAGTAACTATTTTTTAACTCAATAGTTTATGAAAAAATCTTATGTTAACTTGCTGAGAATTTAGGCAAAAAATATTTGTACGAGTATATATTCCTATGAAGATTTAACTAACATAGTATACACGTAATCGAAAAAAGAAATAAAACTATCGAAATAAACCATGACCCTGAAGTTATAGTACCGTTATTGTGATTTTTTGGGCAAACTACTATATTGCATAACTAATAAAGATTTTCTTTTATTCTGAATTCAAATGATCCTCTTTTAATGTGGACATGATCATGGAATGAGGTATGGTTGATGATATCAATCACTTCATGTTGAATTATAAGGTTGCAAGAAGAGATGAGATTGTCATTTGGGGCTCGAGAAGAGACACTGCAACTAATTTCCCACCAAATAATTATATTAGTTTGGGTATAATGTCCCAATTCAACTTAATCACAGCTGGATTTATCATCACTCCCTTTGACCAATGACAATAAAGTGACAATGTTTGACGAGGCATGCACCAATTATTCTATTCATTACTCCACACCTAATATATTGCCAAAAATATGAGAAAAATAGTAATAGTGCGGCCTGTTATGTATGTGATCGAGCTAAAATATGGTGTGGAAAGAGTCTAGCAATATTCCGGATCGACCACTTAAAATTTGTAAATTGGGAAAGCCTGTTGTTCGGTCGAACACTTGAGAGGAGAAGGAAAATGTAAGTTCGAGGTCAATTTGGGATTGAAGGGGGTGTTACTCGGGTTGACACTTCAAAGCTCAAATCAATACTCAAATGAAAGAGGTTGATTATGAGTGCACTAAATATAGTAGTCGGGAGTTGTTACCTGAGGTATAAATTCGGAGTATTTATACTAGGTAAAATAATGATGGGCTCGGACGACGTGTGAATGTTTCAAACTAACAGCTGCCCCACTACAAGGGTGCATTAAATGAGTGACTGACCACTTTCTTAGGTAACCCCTAGTGGCCACGGGACCTTCAAGCTCGAGGGGAGACCGACCTACATAGTAGATTCAAAAGTATGGATATGGGAGTCGAGTACTCTGGATATGAAGGGGAGAAAAAGGACATTTCCGACGACTAGGTCGACTGGTCGAGAGGGAGGCGCATCGAGTTGATTCTTGATCCACGTGTCATTAGATATGTATTAAGCCATGTGTAACAGTGGATCCATGTCACATCAGTACGAATATAAATACTACACGATATGAATACAACGATACAATTTTTTCTTGAATTTTATATGTAAAGAGTATTGAATACGATATTTGACACAACAAGACATAATAAAATAATATTTTTAAAATTATCCATACGTCAGAGGATGTGGCTTTGTACATTAGAGGGCTGTGACTTTAAGCATATGATGAGGTAGATTTTGCATTTTCAATGACTATATAAATTTTTTATTAGGCCATGAAGGATAAAACAATTAAATTAAAACACCTTAAATTTAGATTACATCAATATTGATTATTTTCGTTACGATGGTTAACAACATTTCTTAATTTGTTTACACTTAAATATAATGTGTTACGATTCATATATTTTATAGTAAAGATCAAATCGCTCACCATCCGTAAACTCGATTATGAATATTCGAGTGATTCTCAATCGTGCTCCTATGTACTCCTATAAAGCTTTAATACGGAAAAAAAATATATATATAAAAGAAATTGGTAAAGATAATAATGGTTTAATTAACAGCATCATTAAGTGATGTAATTTAACGATTCGACGTTATGATATTTTAATTAGAGGTCTCGAATTCGAATTTTTAAAAATATAACTACCATTGATAAGGAAAACTTTATACTCTAATTGATTTGTCCCGTTTCGATCCATGTATATGGGATATAGAAAAAATGAAAAAATAATGGTTTAGCAGGTGGATTGCGGCTTAAGGGTGAGGTGTGTGATTGAGAGAGCTAATATTAAATGATTGTGAGAGACATGAACATGACAACATATTGCATTTCTCCACATGCCCTCTTCCTTGCTTCGACATTTAAAGGTGGCCCTAACTCTCATGCTTTGCTTCCTCTTTTTTTCCTCTTTTTAGGAAAAATTACACCTTTTGTCCCCTAATTTATCCTTTTATCTCTTTTGACCCTATCAATTCCCAAAATGATCAATTGTAGTCGTATAATAAGTTGTATAACGACTAACTTTAATTTCTAAGTCGGTAAATGCTGTCAAATGACTATATTGATCGATATTATAGTTCAAAAGCGAATTTTTCTTCTCGTAAATCCAAATAACAGTTTATAGCTTTGTGCGTGATACTAATCTTCTAATGCACCGATACTTCTAAAAATATTATTTTTTCGTATCGTTTCAAACACTCGTGTCCGACACTTCTCACGTGAAAAATTTATAAAAAAATCTGTGTCACCGTATCCATGTCGTCGTATCCGTGTTGTCGTGTTGGTATTCATACAACATAGTAGTAATCTATCATTACTCACTTCAATGAATTTGATTTAGGCAAGAATAAGACTTTTAGTAATATTTGGGACTCATTTCAGATTCTGGAGATTAATGGGACCTGAAAGTGATAAGGCCTAAATTATGAGACAAAAAGTTAGATTTTTTCTTTTCTTTTTTTTTTTTTCAAGTCATCACACTCATTTTGTGTCAAACAAGATGCATGTATATTTTTCGAAAAATTATTTTATTGGGTCGAACACCCTATAAACATGAGACAAAACAAGTTGCAAAATAAAGAAAAATTATGTATATTCATTTTATATTATGTTTCTATTTATGTCGTTGTAATTCACACGTTCACTTATTTACTGAAGTATTATTTTTTGATGGACTTGTATTATTTACCATCGACTACTTCAATCATTTGAGTTCTATTATTCTAGTGGTGAAATTTAAAGAGTATTTAACTACTACTGCTTCTTCTTCTCCTCTTTTTTCCCCTTTAAAGAATCGTGTGTTAAAATTTTAATTGATTAGCACTAAAGTTAATTGAAAAAAATATTAAAAGATAAATTGAAAGCAAACTTTAATATTCAAGGGTCTTGGTCTAGTAGTGACTGGTTAGATTTCAAGAGGCGGACTTTACCTAATTCTCTAAGAAGTTAGGGGCTCTAAAACCTACTTGTTAAAAAAGTCTCTTGGGAAGAACTTTATTTTTTGCCCGGCTTTAACTCAGTCAAATGATATATATATATA
The DNA here is from genome assembly GCA_037501455.1 of Lantana camara. NCBI lineage: Eukaryota > Viridiplantae > Streptophyta > Magnoliopsida > Lamiales > Verbenaceae > Lantana > Lantana camara. The sequence goes on along the minus strand of CM074857.1, from coordinate 89,295,493 downwards.
TATATATATATATATATAAAAGCGCAAACTTTAATAGCTAGCAAATTTGATTTGAATCGTAGGAAAGGAATAGAAAAAAGAAAAGAAAAAAGGGAATGAGGATTAGTAGACAAAAAATATGGTGATTACATTTCTCTCTTCTCTTGATTAAAGATGTACATGGAGTGATATTAGCTTAGTAATTATTAATTCATTTTAATCATATAAATCAATAATTTAAATAATTATAATATCCATCAATTACTAATCATAAAATAGGAATAGTACTATCCACTTCAATATTTGTTACCTAACTCACCTGAAATGATCATAGCTATTCTTAGCATGTGAGATTCATTTACATGTTAAAATAATTAGTGCAAATTAATAAAGTGAACCATGGAATATTTGATCTAATGTATCTGTTAATAATAATAATAATAATAATAATAATAAAAATAATACAGAAAAAGTGTGAACATTTTTTCTTTAGCGTTTATGTATCAACCTAATACATCAACATATCAAATTGTTTTAAATTAAAATTTTGATACGCTTTTAATCATTTCACCTTATCGAATCATATTATGTCAAACATTTATCGCGTACTAAATTTGAAAAGGAAAAAATTGAAATTGCCGTGTCTATACCATTTCATGTTCCTATTATATTGTATACGTGCCCATACAAATAATTGCATTAGTTATAGTATCAATTGCAAAGAAATTAAATAAATTAAACTACTAGAGTAGATTTAGACCTATATTTATAGTGATGGGGCTTCATTTTGGGTGTATCAGTATATGTTTGATCAAACTTTTGATTAATAGAAACAAAATATGAGACATGACAAATCTCAAAAATTGGCATAAGGGCATGAGGTGATTAATGAGAAAGACAAGATCCGACTAAACCGCCAATCCACCTACAACAAAACAAGCCCCTAGTTGAGTAGGCCCTTATGTGGTACTACCATTGCTAATCTTCTTCATGGCATATCTATGGTTTCTATATCTCCCACTAATCCATGTTTCTTAACTAATTAAATTGTTGTAGTTTTATACGGGGTATCTTTTAGTTTATATGATCTCCAAATCTCCTGATCGATGGTAGTTGCGTACTTAAATACTGATAGTTGGAATTTTGTTGGGATGCTCGAGTTGGTACTGGGTCGATTACTGAAAAATTATATTCGAGAAAAAATGTTCAACCTGAAAATTTATTGCGAATGAGAAGCAAACATAAGCTAGATAGGGGTGGACTCAGGGTTAGCACAACTACACTCAAGTTATTATCTTGGATGAGGGAGGGTATAATCGAGATGAAGGGGTGCAATGAATGCTTACCAACTCGAGTAAATGTAAGGCATATTTATACTCTTGGGTATTATGTGGTGGCGCATGACAAACGAGAAACATTTAATGTTTCATAGTATTTCTTTTCCGAAGGCTTTTAGGTGGGACCCACATCCGTACCGTTGTCAGGAGCTAGGATACTAGCTATCTACTAGCTAGCTTTGTTCAACCTCAACAGAAGCACGTAGGCTCGTAGCTCGAGAATCAAATTCCATTCAGTGAACGAGCATGGGTTTTGTGAGTTCTGCTAGGTGATTAGACTGACAGATTGGTGGTTGCGATCAACCTCATCTCAATCGGAGTTCTAATCGTGCCACGTAACTAAGGAGGATCGGATCACATCAAATACCAACTTATATTGTTAGATATTTTTGATGTAAAATATTGTTCGATTTGAACGTTTCACAACTGTGTATCTATTTATTTGAATACAAAATATTTAATTAAAAAAATATGATATCAAATTGCTAAATTATACCAATAACCCTCACTTCCTACTGAACGGCTAAATTATAAAGCTAACTTGTTTTGACATAAAATATTATTATACTTAGGTGGTTTCCCAGCTGCATACACCGTAACTTGAGTATAAAACATTTCATTAAATTAAATTATTCCATTATATCATTTGGTACGTAGTTTCATATGAATTATTATAATGAATGATTGAATTCCAATACAAAGTAACAATCTTGAAATACCAAATTCAATAATTACATTAAAGAGAAAATTTTAGCAAACCAATCATGTTGATTAGGCTAAATTACGCTCGTGATATGTAAACGACACGTGGCCCAATCCTTATATCACAGCGTGGCTCATCAAGGACATCCCAATCATCCCTCGCGATTGGATGTTCCCCTCGAGGAAATGATAGTCCCATCTCCACAAGGGGCCTTGACCTTCCCGAGCGTATGGACTGAATTTCAGATACGGACACCGTTCAACCCTCAAGAGTGCTCCCAAACTGACCCTCGAGAGTACCCCCTGACATCACAAGGGTAAAACTATTCTCTCCATGATCATGCTTTTGGCCCAGACCAAGCGAGCTCATAATGCCCTTATCCAAACCCTGAGCGTGCCTAGCCCTCGGTAACAACCCCAAAAGGCTCTCTAACACATAGTACATGCCCGCGCACCTGCCACTATTGCCGCCACCAACTTTTTCAAAGGCTTTTGCAGGAGATCCTTTCAGAGACTCCTCATTGCGCCACGTGGTTAGGGCAACATCAATGCAGGACCACATGACAACAATTACCAAAAGGGCCTTGACCTTCAACTATAAATATGCAAATCTCACACATACTCTGTAAGCAAGCTTTCATTACTTGAGCACTGTTTTACTTTCCTCCATATTCACCTAAGTCTATTCCACTGACTTGAGCGTCGGAGAACTAATATGGGTTTAACCCCATTCCCCCAACTTGACCTTCTCGCGTATTGTTTGTGTTTATTCCTAGCAGGTGGAATCCATCTTCTCCGGCTATCATCATTTGAGTTTTTTAACTCTAGTTTCCCCACACAAACAAATTATAAAGTGTTGGTGTTTGTCAACTTGGATCGGACCCATCACATGTGTCCATTGAATTGCACTTCAAAATTTATTGATGTATATCACCTCATGTATAAATATCTTTAAAAATATTATTTTATCATATAATATCGAATATCATATATTACATTTTTTGTATAAAAAAAAAAAGAAAAAAAATTCACATTGTATCATCGTGTTCGTATGTATAAGAGATACTCTAATTATTATAATTATAAGGATTAATTACATTTAACATCTTTTAAAATTTTAAATATTATAATTGAATCCCATTAGTCATTTTACTATATTCTGATCCTTTTTAAAAATTAAAAATTATATCATATTGGTTTTTTTTGTTAAATTCACTAAATTTAGTGTGACATTATAAATTATAAATTTTAAATTTCAATCTAAAAATAATTTGTTTATTCTAAATTTAGATCTCAAAATCTAATGATGTCAGGCTAAATTAAGGATGTAATTAAATTTTTTTAGAAAGAATTAAAATATAATAAAATAATTAATAAAAGTCCAATTATAATACCTAAATTTGAAAGGGTGTTAAATGTAATTAGCCATAATCATAGTATCATTCATTAGGTATGAAGATAAACAAGAACTTTCAGCCTTTCTCCAACTTTGTTTCTTCAAGTGTCACAATTTGGCCAATTTCATAAACTTATTTTCTGGGATTTATTCAAAAGATAGATAATTAAAAAAAGCCATTATTGAATAAGAAAATCCATGAAAAATTGAATAAGAACACATTACCAGAACTCTATAAACATTCTTCTTTTTCCTTGCTTCTGCATTTCCCATAATCCCATCATTTCTTTTTTCCTTGTAATATTTACATTTCGCATACAGATTACATCCAACCCAAACCTCTACATTCCCCAAAAAAGGTGAAGAAACCAAAAAATCAAACCAAAAGAAAAAACGGGGAAGAAATCCTAAACGAATCTACAAAAATTAACTACAAACCGGTAGCAATCGGCGAGTATTCCCCATAGAAATCCGAAATCCCCGACGCCACCCACATCCGCTCATTGAACGCCTCCTGCATATCCTCCGGAATAAACTGCGTGCGGCACAACGGACACGTCTTCTGATCGTGGTCCATCCACCGGTCCAGACAGCTCCGGTGGAATATGTGCCGACAGTTCGCCAGCCGCCGGATCTCATCGTCGCAGCTGAACTCGTACAAACACACAGCGCAGTTCTCTGGCGCCTCCTCCACCTGCTCCGCCAAATCGGAGAATTTCACCACCGGTAGCAGCTCCCGGATGAGCGCCGCCGACACCGACACCGACCGGAGCTCCGAACCTGATTCATTCCTCGCCGGATACGACGCCGTTCCCGGCTCTAGGAAATCGCCGAGACCGAAAAAGGAGACCAAAGCGTACACGAATTTCCGGACGAATCCGAGCACTGTCAATAGGTATACCAGCAATTTGGGAAGAAACAGGTCGGAATATCCAACTGGAAACCCCATTTTTACCTCGAATTCGAGCTGAAAACCAATTTGAAGATTGAATTCTGTATATCTGTTGTAGTTTCAGTGCGTCTGAATATTGGGTAAAGGTATGAGGAAGAGCGAGAGAGGCGAAGGGAGGAAGGGTGAGTTATATAGAGAAGGTGGGGAGTGTGAAATGACGATTTTGGGTCTGGGAATAAAAGAAATGGCAAATTAGGGGTGTGGGGGTGGGGGCCGAAGGCCGTACCATTTTCGAGCGTGTGAATAATTAACACGTGTGCAATGGAATTCTTTAAGGGGTAATGTGGGATAAATCCCCAATTGGGCATTATATTTTCACTTTAGTCTCCATTTTGGCAAAATATCTCTATATCGTATAATTTTCACTTAATGTAATACTAAAACGTTCTAATATATTATTTATATCCTATTATGTAGTATAAATTAATGGAGAATTAAGTAAAAATATTCCAAATTGAGGGACAATTTTTCCTTTAATTAAAGGAGAGACAATTATCTCAACAATTTCAAAAAGATTTTAGAAAAAATATTAAAAGAAAAGGGCAAAAAATGGTTTGGACAATTTAGGGATTTGGTTTTATTGATTTTCCTTTAATTAAAGGAGAGACAATTATCTCAACAATTTCAAAAAGATTTTAGAAAAAATATTAAAAGAAAAGGGCAAAAAATGGTTTGGACAATTTAGGGATTTGGTTTTATTGATGACAATGACGGGAACAGATCAAGGGGAATGTTTTTTTTTTTAATTATTATTTTTAAATAAAAATGATTTAATGCTAATTAATTTCAACCCATCATGCTATATACACGTTAATTAGTGAAATATATTTAACAGTCAAGTCTTATTTCTCAAGCTAGTAACTTTAAAATTTCAAAACTAACTTATTACGTAAATTGAAAATTATTTACAATACTTAGACACTCATAAAAAGTAAAAACGAATCATTATCTATCTCATCTTACATTTCTCGATTTTCGTTCGAATTTTGAAAATGATCCATTTCATTGGATATCTAATTATATGGTCTTACTCTACATCCTCCCTCCTCCATTCAAAATTTTAATGAAACCAATTTTAAAGAAATCGACTCCACAGAATTATAATTTATAGGTGGCACTACCTCAACAAAGTTTTTAATAAAGTCACTTTACGCAAAAACGATTTTATATAAATTTTTTTTTTTTGATGAAGCTACATTTACGGAAAATGTTTTGCACTAAAATTAAAATATTTCCACAAAGTACATAAAAAAAATCTAGAATTTTGTACATGCTCCATTAAAAATCTAGAACATGAATTTAATTATAAAATTATGAACAATTGAAAACGTGCACTTGGATAAGGTTATATATATAGATAGGATAAATATGAAGAACACTATTTATGCATGTCGGTTCCTGCGTGTTGAAAGTTAAAACCATATTTATATATATTTGGACTAATTTTCCCATCTTTATTCATCACATGCACAAACTATTGCCTATAATTTGACAATATCAACTTTGTGGGGCTTGAAATAACTGTCCCGTCATTTCAGATACTCGTATTGAAATACATCGAATAAATATCAAATTTTATTCCTTCAACTATTCTGAAACAAACATTTTATCAAGTCGCATTAAATATTTTGATCGTTTTAAATATCCATCATGTAATAAATTTAAAATAAAAAAAACTTATCTCGATATATACGAATTCATACATAGATGGTATAGCCGAAGGTCTATTACCTATTAGACATGTGGCCTCCCAATTCTGTATATAGTTTTAACATTTGTTAATGCCCTCGTCTTTCTAGTATAGAAGGTTCATGAAATAATTGTTAACAAAATTTTAGATCAAATGCAACTAGATCGAACTCAATCGATTATAATAACGAATGTATTACATTTTCTATTTAATTGATTATTTTTTTTAAATTTTTTATCAATCATACAATAAATATAAGATACTCACTCATCATCGCAGTTTGACCGCATTAAATTCGAATCACAATTACGGGGAGTAAGTGTCTAGTCTTGGCGTTAATTGCATATGATATCAGATCCATATGATAGGACACTAAGGATATATATATTACACATGATTAATGGCCTTATCCCATTTTCATACGTTAATTAACAATACCTTTATTTAATTTATTATTCCATGTGTGTCGTTCTAATCCATAAAGTAAATACTAAATATGTAATCAAGTGACTAATTATATTAGGCATCTTAACTCGTGCAAGCAAACACAATCATATTGTTGAAGGCTGATACAGATGGATATGGATGTTAGGTGTAGTTTAGCAGAGGTTATATTTTCCTTATCGTATTCCTTAGTTAAGAGTCCTAGTATTAGGTAATGTCTTTTAGTATATATATTGTCACGTAGTGATAGGATTTTATTCAAGTAATAATAATCATTCAGTTGTCTTTAACCTAATCTCTCAAGTCTCTTTCCCTCCCCAAATTCACCGGCCGATTGGTCTTATGGTAAAAACTCCCTTCTCCCCTATATTTCTTGAGTTCGAGACTACTCCAAAGTCTCCTTCGATAAGTTCGCAATATCGTTCTTATCAAAAGCTTTGTGTAGGATAGATATATAATAAATGTTTGTAATTTATCACTCGGTTAAATCAGCGCAACGAATTAAATGACTTATACAATTTAATTAACATGTGGCTGTGGAATTTTTTTAAAAAAAAATAACAAATGTGATACATTTTTATTATAATTAATTGAATCGAATTCGATCGAATCGGGATGAGTTAGAATTTTTCATGATGAAACTAGTTACCTAGTCACTTTATTAACATATTTAGAATTCGTATCTATGATGCATGGATACGGACACGGCGACACGGACACGACACGACACGGATACGGCGACACGGATTTTTTCTTGAATTTCCCACGTGAGGAGTGTCGGACACGGGTGTCCGACACGACACGACACGGCAAAATGATATTTTTAGGAGTGTCCGTGCATCATAAATTCGTATACTTTATAGATTAGTAAGGAAAAAGACCCTTTCATGATCCGCCGGTACTTCTTTAATTGTACACCAAATAATTTAATTATATATTTGGTTATAAAATTAACAAATTTAAATTTCAGGTGTTTATATTAAGAGAAGTAGAAGTAAAGAAAGAACATGTTGAAAATTGGAAAAGAAAAAGAAATAGTAAAATAATGTGAAGAATCAATCATGGTGTATATATAGGGACGTAAAGAGAATTAAAAGTGTATATATAGGGACGTAAAGAGAATTAAAAAAAGGGTATGTGAGAATAACAATTGTCCTTTAAGGCATCAAAGGGTGGGACTGTTTGTTTCCACCAATAATTCTTTTTGGATGAGCCATAACACGTTAAATGCCCTGTCAAATAATCGGGAAGAAGAATTTTATACTTTTTAATGTACCAACATTTTTAAATATATCATTTTATCATGTTGTATTTCACAATTAATCCGTATTGTCGTATATATGTTGTATTCGTGTAGTTATATTTATGTCCATACATCATAATTTATATCTTAAATGCGGGACTAAATTCGAACACGTTATAAATAAAACTTAAAAGAAAGAAAAAAGAGAAGGGAATAATGGGGAAAGGTCACCGATGAGGCTAAGGAAGAAGAATGCAAAACAATCCAAGACAATGAGGGAAAAAAGCAAATGAGGAGAGAAAAATAACAAACATGTTAGGGAAACATGGGTAGTGGATGTGGATCATCATCCATTTAGCACTATTGTCACTATTGCATCTCATGACACTGCCACCAACGCCTACAATTGGAATCTTGCTCACAAAAAAAATTAAAATATTATAAAGAAACCATTTTATTTGAGTTCAAATAAAATTACTTCTAACTTCTAAGGTTTTTATTTTACTACATGTAATGTTAAACTTTTGTGGAATAATCCACTATCCAATTGGGTTTATAACTATCATGCATAAATAGAACACGACGATACGGACACAATGCGATATAATAAAATGATATTTTTAAAAGTATTCGTGCATCATATGTTTATATAATGCCACCCGCTAGCTATATAGTCATAATTGTTTCATCCATCATGTTAACATTCCTTCTTTCGAATGCGTAGTATTGTAAATGATACATTTGTTTTTTTTTTGAGTGATAAATATAGATATTAATAAATGATACATTTCTTCTGTCTGTTCAGCCCCTCGATGAACCTTAAGATGAGACATCATCAAGTATATCAGTTGGTCGATAAAATGAGACTAATCTGAATCTCAATCTTACATATATAAAAGACAACTGAATTGCAAACATCACACATGTACTGAGTCTCATCAGTATCCGAACTCACGAGAAAATCTGAGTGAAAAACAAAAGAAAAACAAAAGGAGGAAGGATAAGGTTAAGATAGAAAAAATAATGGAAAGAAAATTAGGAAAAAAGAATAAAACAACATGGAAAGTGCAATGTCGGCGAAGGTGTGACTTGTGAACCCCGGCCAACCAGCCAAGTGTTAAGCTTGAAGAAAGACATGATCTTGGAGGAATTATTCTTTATTGAGTGTATTCTATATCTTTACATTAGGCTAGGATAACAACATAAATACTGTACAAGACCAAAACTAATTACAGAAGGTCAACTATACCAAATATAACAAATCCCTAATTTTCAGCTTTCCTAACACTCCCCCTCAAGTCGAGTGTTGGGTCTCCGATACTCAACTTGCCTAGAACCTCGCTGAAGATCCTGCCGTTTACTGCCTTGGTCAAGATATCTGCCAATTGGTCTTCGGACCTCACAAACGGGATATTGATCACTCCTTCCTCCAACTTTTCTTTAATGAAATGCCGATCCACTTCAACGTGCTTAGTGCGATCATGCTGTACTGGGTTCTCTGATATACTAATAGCAGCACGGTTATCACATTTCAACTCACAAGCTCTCTTGGCCGGGAATCCAATTTCTGCGAGTAGCTTCCTGAGCCACAATACCTCGGTTACCCCTCTTGCAATTCCCCGAAACTCTGCCTCTGCACTAGAGAGAGCCACTACTTTCTGCTTCTTACTCCTCCAAGTTACTAGATTCCCCCCAACTAATGTGACATACCCGGATGTCGATCTTCTGTCTACTGGATTTCCAGCCCAGTCTGCATCAGTATAGGCTTCAATATCTAAGTGTCCATGCTTCTGATACAGGACCCCTCTCCCTGGATGGCCTTTTAAGTACCTGCAAACCCTCAGTGCAGCATCCATATGTTCCTTCTGAGGCCGGTGCATGAACTGGCTGAGCACCCCAACTGCATATGCCACATCGGGCCGAGTGTGAGACAAATAAATCAATTTTCCAACCAACCGTTGGTACTGTCCCTTGTCAACTTTCTCTCCCCCATCTACTATCTGCAGCCCATGGTTTACCACCATCGGAGTGTCAACTGGCTTACACTCCAGGAGTCCAACCTCAGTGAGAAGATCGAGCACAAATTTCCGTTGGGATATGAAGATGCCCTGTTTAGATCTCAGCACTTCTATCCCTAGGAAATACTTTAATTCTCCCAAGTTCTTCATTTCAAATTCCTTAAACAGATTCTCCCGAAGCTTCCCAATCTCCTCTGAGTCGTCCCCTGTAATGATCATATCATCCACATATATTATCAGGTACGTGACTTTATTATCTCTTCTCTTCAAGAATAGGGTGTGATCTGAGTTACTCTGGTAGTACCCATAACCTTTCATAGCAACCGTGAATCTCCCAAACCAAGCCCGTGGCGACTGCTTCAAACCATACAGGGCTTTCTTCAACCTACACACTTCCCCTTCACCATATCCTTCTGAGAAACCTGGAGGAGGCTCCATGTATACTTCTTCTATCAGATCCCCATGCAGAAAAGCATTCTTCACATCGAACTGATGTAGTGGCCAATCTCGATTCGCTGCGATAGAGAACAGGACTCTGATAGTATCTATCTTCGCAACAGGAGAGAATGTCTCTGAGTAGTCCACACCATAGGTCTGTGTGTACCCTTTGCCACTAACCGGGCCTTGTACCGTTCTATACTTCCATCTGCTCTATGTTTGACAGTGAACACCCAACGACATCCAACTGCTTTCTTCCTGTCTGGCAACCTGCACTTGTCCCATGTTTCATTCTTTTCAAGTGCTTTCATTTCTTCCTTCATTGCCTGAACCCACTTGACATCTGTAAGTGCCTGCTCTACTTTGTTAGGGATCACAATAGAGTAAACTGAGGCAGCATATGCTCGGGCCCGTTGTGCCAGGTTTCCCTGTGCCATCCCAACTACCGGATATCTTGTGGTTCGACTCCCAAGTTCTGGCTCGTATCTCTTAGGCGGGATGCCTCTATTAGCTCGTGGGGGCAACACATATCTGTTCTCCTGACCTGTTTCAGGGCTCCTGTTTTCCTCCTGTGACTGACTTTCGCACTCCCCCTGTCCTTCTTCACGCCCTGTACTGTTAGACTCATGCTGATTTATATTATTGGAATCAGAAGTACTGTCGGAATCTGAATTACTGTTACTTACCTCAGGGATATCAGTCGGAGTGATTGGAGTGGGAGGCGGCTGTGTACTGTGAGAGGCGGGCTCGGTGGTTCCGCCTACTGGCTCTGTTGGAACTGTGTCTGGCCAAGATGACATCCAAACTAGTAACTCTGACTCCGGTTGCTGTTTCTCCCCCTGAGGACTGGTTTGGTGGAAGAAATACTCGGTTTCAAGAAAAGTACAATCCATGGTGGTATACATCCTCCGGGTAGTAGGATGATAACACCGATACCCCTTTTGGTGTACCCCATAACCCACAAAGACACATTTGAGTGAACAAGGATCAAGCTTGGTTCGGTTGGCTCTAGGGATGTGAACAAAGACAGAACTCCCAAAGACTCGTGGCTGGAGAGTGAGAGTAGATGGGACACTGACATGAGAGCTAAAACACTTAAGAGGAGTTTCTAGTTGAAGAGCCTGAGTGGGAAGTCGATTAATGAGGTACACAGATGTGGCAACGGCTTCGGGCCAAAAACTCTTAGGACAGCGAGACTCAATCATCATAGCCCTAGTCATTTCAAGAATCTGACGGTTTTTTCGCTCAGCAACTCCATTCTGTTGTGGTGTGTTGGGACACGAGGTCTGATGGATAAGCCCATTATCCCGGAAAAATTGTTTCAAGGTTGTGTTGACAAACTCCCCCCCATTATCTGTTCTAAGGACTTGGATATGGGATCGAAATTGAGTGCGAACCATATTAAAGAACTCAATAATTTTGGATGGCACATCAGATTTATGCTTAAGAAAGTATACCCAGGTCATTCGGGAAAAGTCATCAACAAACAACAAAAAATACTGAAAATGATGTCCATTCATATTACCACCACTGTTCGGGGCAGGCCCCCACACATCAGAATGAACAATAGAAAAAACACTCTGAGTTCGAGAATTTGACGAAAAAAACGGTTGTCTATGACTTTTAGAGAGCAAACACGTCTCGCAGGAAAAATCTGAACTGTCTTTAAAAAACTGAGGAAATAATAACTGAAGATACCCTGCTGACGGGTGTCCTAATCTTCGGTGCCATATCCATCTTTGACGGTCCACTTTTCCGTGAGCCAGCGCTGCAGTTCCTTGTTGAGCCACCTCATCAACGTAGTACAGGCCCCCACTCTCAGTACCACGCCCAATCACTCTCCCCGACTGAATATCCTGTAACAAACAGAAAGTAGGGAACATCAGAACCATGCAATTAAGCTCTTTCGTAACATGACTAATGGACAGTAATTTGCAAGACAAATCTGGTATATAAAGGCAATTATTTAATTTCACAGTAGGGGACAAGGCTATGGTTCCGGCCCCATCAACTGAGGAAAGTTTGCCCGTTGCACTCTGTATTGCAGTAATAGGAGCAGGAGAGTTCTGAATAAAATCTGTAGGGTCATAGGTCATTGTGTCGGTGGCCCCACAGTCAAACAGCCACCGACCATTCTTCCCTTTAGCCTTGATACTCGTGTGAAGAGAAGTGCCTGCATCTTTATTCTTAACAATTCCATGCGCATGTGGTTGACAAATATCCAAGTTTATTTTTGCATCAGAAGTATTAAAAATATGAGAGATATAAGTGGAGGGGCAATTAGGGGATTTGACTCCCATATCCCCAATACCTAAATTGGAGACATCTCCCCCATTTCCTGCGTGTGCCGCCTCTGCTCTTTCTTCTCCATTTCTGACCCTCACCATCTGTGCTGCTGTTCCCGTGGTAGTCTCCATCTCCGGCGAACTTTCCGTCACCGCTGCCACAATCTTGGCTGTGCCGTGGCCTGGCGTGGTAGCCTCACGTCGCCGGCTACGCCAGCCATCGGGGAACCTGTGTAACGCCCCGGTTTCCGGATGATCAGGTAAGCACGCCACGTGTGCGTTTTGAGCGTAGGTTTATTTTATTTCTTTAATTTATAATATATTCTTACGTGGCATTCACATTTTTATAAAATTCATGAAACATAATTTATATCAATTATTTAATTTCATATCATTGAAAAATTATTTCATGACACGGAAAATATTTTCTTGCATGAAATCAATTACCGAGAGTGATAAAATTTCCAAATTGTCCCTAGTTAAATACTTTCTAAAATTTTGGGGACTTGATTGCATAAACTTTTAGGGACTTGATTGAGCATAATTTAAATGGTTGTATACCTAATTGCATAACTTAAACAATTCAAGGATTAATTGGCAATTTGAGACATTCCACATTTTTCAAAAAAGGGGATATATCGGTATAAGCTTCCATGATCTTCTTGATCAAATATTATCCAAAACTCTCCAACTTATTCATCTCTCCCACTCTCGGTACTAAGAAGACAAAGGGAAGAAGTGATTTTCATCATCCATCTCAAGAATCATCAAGAAATATTGCAAGAAATTGAGAGTTCATCATCTTCTTCATCCATTTCTTCATTTTAAGGTTGGTTTGCATGAAAACCATGGTTCTTGATCATACTTGCATGAGCTAGGGTTTAAGATTTATAGGTTATATGAATTGTTGGTGATCAAAGTGTGATTATAGGATCATATATTGGATTATAGCATGATTTGATCATGAAAATCTTGAATATTTGGCAAGATTGAGCTAGTTTGATCAAGTACATGAAACCTTGAAATCTTGTTGATATAGCATGTTCTATGTGTTTAAATGTTATATTAGTGTCTATTGAACTTATATGCATCATATTTCCAGAAATTATGGTATTGGGATCAAAATCAAAATTGTTGTTGCTTTGTGAAAATTGGCCGAGAGCTTCCCCTGTTTCTGCTCTGTTTTTCAGTTGCAGAAACTGGGAACGGCCGTTCCCAGCCTCAAGGCTTTGTGGGAACGGGCGTTCCCACCTCCTCTCAAAATAAGGGCGGCCGAGCATAGGAACGGCCGTTCCCATTTTGGCCGTGCGCCGGAAGGGCCGTTCCCAGCTCAAAGGCGCGCTTTAAAAGGGAAAAATCGCTGGCACGTTTTGGGCATTTCATGGGAACGACCGTTCCCATTTTACAAAGGGAACCGGAACGGCCGTTCCCACCTGTTATGCAGAACAAAAGTTTCTACATAAATTTACGAAAATAGCCCCTCGACCCAACGACTTCTTTGACCCCGAATTGCTATAATATGTGTTAATATGATGTGAAACCAAATGTTATGATACCACATTTCATTTTCATGGTCGTCTCGACACGTTTTCGCCGTTCGTCCTATTTTGGTCATTTTAGGTCATGTCTCACGATTGTACATCGTATTTGCACAGGTCACGAGGGCGTGGACGGGGAGCAAGCTCCTTAGAACGCTTCTTTATTTTATTTTGCAAGAAAGGTGAGGTTTTGTTTTGGTAAAACGAACCCTATAACCCTTACGTGCTAGTTTTCGGCCAAAATCTATTATAACTATAAACGTTTTCAAAGCTATAAACATTTCAAGCAAGAATGCATCGATTGTCATGATTTTCAAGCATGTTTGGCGAGTACATGATTGCACGTGGGCCCGAGGGTAATTCTTGAGCCAACCGGGAAAGCAAGGGCTGACGGGTAACTCCTGAATTATCCTCACATTGTTGGGATCACCCCCGAAGCCACTAGGAGATTAGTGGTGGAAGGAGTTCCGTGTCTAGAGGGTCATGTCCTCTACACACACCATGTCGTGGATAGTCGAGCCTTGCAAACTCGCTATCACCCGGAGGAAGAAGGAGACTGGGGATTAATCCGGCATGTTGGGTTATCCTCGGGTTATTGCATGTTTTCAAGTATGAAATTGTCTATGTGAGCACTAAATAAACTGCATGATCACGTATTTATCAAGCAAGCAAGCATGATCACGTATTGTTCATGATTGGGAGTTCGGTTGGAGATTGCCCCTACTCGCCGGGGCCACATGTTCATGATATTGACAAGCATGATTAAGTAAACGTGTTAAAATGGATAGTTGTAATCTCGGGCAAAAGATGAGATTTCTTGAACTATATAATTATTGTTTTCTAAAAGTCTTTACCCGAGGCTACAACTTGCATGTGACGTGTGTTATATTTAATTATTGCCCCTCACTCAGTCTTCGGTAGACTGATACTCCACTTTTCAGGTACCTTTTGAGCGTGGTCGTGCTAGGCGGGCGTTGTTCGAGTCTTTTGCATTTTCATGAGTCACGCACCGTACCTTCATGTATAGTACTTTTGAGACATTTCATCTTATTGATCGTAGTAATATTTTGGAATACTTGGTTATGTATATTATTACGAGATAATAATGTATTGATAGTAAATGGTACATATATGTATCCATGTAATAAATATGGTACCTATATATACGTATGATTGAATTTATTGCTTCCGCTTTCTTTATCATGTTTGCTTTGGTGTTGTTGGGGAGAGTGTCCCGCCTAGAGCGTCATTTTGTTGTCACCCGTTCGCTGTGGTCTTGGTTTATGTATGAACTGTCCATTTCATACGTGGATCGAGGCTACAGTGCGGGGGATGTGGCGCCTTGGGGTCTAGGGTGCTACATCTACAGGTGGTATCAGAGCCCGGTTGCAAAACCGAGGTTCTCGAGTCGTGTCCAGTCAGTCTAGGTCGCACGGCATAGGATTATGTGGTAATTGGGAGTCTGCATTTGGTTGACTTGCCTGGTTTACTTATTTCTTTGCATTTATTGAGCTAATTGATCTTCCTTGAACCTGTGTTACTTGATATTATGGAGATTGTGTGCACGCATTTGCATTTATTGATCAAGCCACGCATGTTTAGTGATCTAATTTCAGGATGGAGCGTGATAGACATTCCCGTGACCGATCCCCGAGGCACAGGCATCATCATCGCCGCCACCATCATCGCCGTGAGAGATCACCACCTCCTCCAACCGCCCAGGCACAGCCCCAGGATTTTATGAATGCAGTAGTGGGGCTAATTGACCAGAGGTTACAGGAACGGGTTCCTCCACCACCTCTAGCGCAGGTAGCACCTCCAGAGAATCCCATTTCTGCTATTTTACGGGAGTTTCAGAATCAGCGTCCCCCGAAGTTCTATAAGGGAGACGACATACAGGCAGAGATGTGGTTGAAGGAGATTGAGAGGATTTGGCAGCTTATCCCTTGTGATAGTCAGGAGAAGGCTCGTTGCACCCTCACTCTTATTCAGGGCGAGGCTTACTCCTGGTGGGAGAGCACACAGATTGTCTTGGAGGCAGCCGGGACCGAGATTACCTGGGAGGTCTTCGTACGGGAGTTCAGAAACAAGTTCATTCCTCCAGCTTCCCGTACCCGCAGATTGAGGGAGTTTACAGAATTAAAGCAGGGAAGCAGGTCTGTCGGCCAGTATATCGCCGAGTTCGAGAGGCTTTCTCGCTATGCACCTAACATAGCGAACGATGACTGTCACAAGGCAATGCAGTTCGTTCAGGGGTTGAGGCCGGACATCCAGGATGCATTGAAAGCGGCTAATACTAGCACCTGGGCAAAAGCTACAGCAAAAGCCCTAAAAGTTGAAGACTCTGATAGTGTAAGGAGGGCTACTCAGCGAGCAGGACAGGCGTCAGGCTCGAGATCAGGCCAGGGTTCGAGTTCAGGAAAAAGGCCGATGATTTACCCTACACCTCCAGCTCAGAGGGATACCGGGAAGAAACCTAAGTATACCGGGCCATCACAGAAGGGTGCAGGGCCGTTACTGAAAGGTCCAAGAGCTCCAGCACCACCCCAGCCACCTCAGAGACCGAGATGTACATGGTGTGGACATCCTACGCACACCTATGATAACTGCAGACGCCGGTTGGGCTTATGTTTGATCTGTGGGAGTAACGAGCACCTGGTTGACGGTTGTCCGGATCGTCAGGATCCACCACCTGCAGGACCGAGGCCACTGGTGAGAGCTCGGGCCTATGCACTTGCTGGAGAGGAGCAGGAGGCTGATATTGACCCCGCTGCAGTAGTTGAAGGTATTATTTGCATTCATGGCACGAACATCCATACATTATTTGATCCAGGAGCTACACACTCCTTTCTTGCGCATTCTATTGCTATTACCTTGTCTTTGCCTGCTATGTGTACTTCTGTGCGCTATATAGTTAGTACTCCTTTCGGTAGTAGGCGAGAGACGGATCAGGTTTACAAGGATGTTCCAGTTGTGATTGAAGGCCGGGAATTTCTGACAGACTTCATTGTGATGCCGATGGAGAGATACGGGGCTATTCTGGGGATGGAATGGTTATATAGGCATTGTGCTACAGTAGATTGCCGGGCTAAAAAGGTTCAGTTGGGTTCAGAGGTTGTTACGGGCTGCACTTCGAAAACCGTACCCCTACTCTCGTTTTCAGAGGCTCAGAAGTTAGTCAGAGACGGGGCTACAGGGTTCATTGCCTATGTTCTGAACAAGCCAAAGGATCAGGTAAAGTTAGAGGACACCGAGGTAGTAAAGGAATTTCCCGAGGTATTTCCAGAGAAGCTGGATTCTTTGCCTCCTGAGCGGGAGATTGAATTTGTGATTGATCTAGTCCCGAATGCTGAGCCGTATTCGAAGACTCCTTACCGGATGGCTCCAGCTGAATTAAAAGAGTTAAAAGTTCAGCTTGAGGCTTTATTGGAAGTTGGGTACATTCGGCCAAGTTCTTCGCCGTGGGGAGCACCGGTATTGTTTGTTAAGAAAAAGGACGGGACTTTAAGAATGTGCATCGATTACAGAGAGTTGAACCGGATGACTATTAAGAACAAGTATCCCCTTCCACATATCGAGGAGTTGTTTGATATACTCCAGGGTTCCAAGGTGTATTCAAAATTGGATTTAAGACAGGGATACTATCAGCTGCGAATCCGAGCAGAGGATATTCCAAAGACGGGATTCAATACTCGGTACGGGCACTACGAGTTCGTGGTTATGCCGTTTGGATTAACTAACGCCCCTGCAGCTTTTATGGATATGATGCACCGGATATTCAGGCCTTTCCTTGACAAGTTCGTGGTGATTTTTATTGATGATATTCTGGTTTTCTCGAAATCAGCCGAGGAGCACGCCAGACATCTCAGGCTCGTTCTTCAGACACTAAAAGAGCATCAGTTATTTGCTAAGTTTAGCAAGTGTGAATTTTGGATCGATCGGGTTTCCTTCTTGGGGCACGTGATTTCAGGAAAAGGGTTGGAAGTCGATCCCTCGAAAATTGAGGCCGTGCTTAAGTGGGAGAAACCAAAGAATGCCTCAGAGATTAGAAGCTTCTTGGGATTGGCCGGTTATTACAGGAGGTTCGTTCAGGATTTCTCCAAGATTGCTGCACCGTTAACCCGGTTGACAAAGAAGGATGTTAAATTTGTCTGGGACGAGAAGTGTGATCAAAGCTTTAATTTTCTGAAAGAAAAGTTGGTCTCAGCTCCGGTGTTAACCTTACCCGAGGGTTCAGAGGGATATGCAGTGTACACAGATGCTTCTAAAGAAGGCTTAGGTTGTGTTTTGACTCAGAAAGGAAAAGTGATCGCTTATGCTTCCCGGAAGCTAAAGGAGTATGAAAGGAATTATCCGACACACGACCTAGAGCTTGCAGCCGTGATCTTTGCACTCGGGAAATGGAGACATTATCTTTACGGGACTTCCTTTGAGATATTTACCGATCACAAGAGCCTCCAGTATTTATTCACACAGAAGGATTTGAATATGAGGCAACGGCGTTGGATGGAAAAGCTAGAAGATTATGATTGTACAATTAAATACCATCCCGGGAAAGCCAATGTGGTCGCCGATGCACTTAGCAGGAAGGCGAGTGTATCGAGTTTGGAAATAAAGGAAAGTGAGGAAGTTGCCCCGATTGTGTTAAAGGCTCGGGTTTCTAATATCACAGTTCAGCCGGAATTGAAGTATCAGTTATTCGAGGCCCAAAATAAGGATCCGGAAATGCAGAAGCTTGTGAGTAAAGCTAAGGACGACCAGGAGAGTCCGTTTGGGTTTGATGAGACCGGGTTGCTTCGGTTTAAGAGCAGAGTAGTAGTACCTGAAGAATTGAGACGGGTCCTACTCGAGGAAGCTCACAAGTCAGCCTACTCGATCCACCCAGGAGGAAATAAGATGTATAAGGATTTGAAGCAATATTATTGGTGGAACGGGATGAAGAGAGACGTGGCAGAATATGTGAAACATTGCTTGACTTGTCAGAAAGTGAAAGCTGAGCATCAAAAACCCGCGGGACTTCTACAACCGTTACCTATTCCCGAGTGGAAGTGGGAACAAGTAACGATGGACTTTGTTTCCGGATTACCGAAGGTGAAAGGCGGGTTTGATGGAATTTCGGTAATCGTGGATAGATTTACGAAGTCTGCTCACTTTCTACCGGTCCGGATGTCCTATAAGATTCCGAAGTTGGCTGAGATCTATAACAGAGAGATTATTCGACTTCATGGTATTCCGGTGAGCATAGTTTCAGATCGAGACCCGAGGTTCACTTCTAAGTTGTGGCAGGAATTGCAGGCCGTTTTGGGAACGAAACTTAAGTTCAGTACAGCATTTCACCCACAAACAGACGGTCAAACTGAAAGGCTAATCAGGTATTTGGAAGATCTTCTTCGAGCTTGCGCGATGGATTTTCAGAACTCGTGGTCAGAACAGCTTCCCTTGATCGAGTTTGCTTATAATAACAGCTTTCAGGCTTCGATCGGGATGGCTCCTTACGAGTTGCTATATGGAAGAAAGTGCCGATCTCCGTTGTTTTTCGACTTGGAAGAATGGAAGTGGTCAAAACAGGAAGGAGTAAAGAGAGGTGAAAGGTTCGAAAGGCCTTCCAAAGTCGTTCAGGCTATGATTGAAAAAGTTCAAATGATTCAACAACGGATGAAAGCCGCGCAAGATAGGCAGAAGAGCTACGCCGATAAGCGCCGAAGGGATCTAGAATTCGAAGTTGGTGAATGGGTTTTCTTGAAGGTATCACCAAGGAAAGGTTTCACCCGGATCGGGAAAGGAGGAAAGCTCAATCCTCGCTACTTAGGTCCGTTTGAGATTCTGGAAAGAATAGGCGAGGTAGCCTATCGATTGGACCTACCACCGAGTCTTACGGGGATTCATAACGTGTTTCACGTTTCGCAACTAAGGAAGTATTACCCCGATGAGACTACGATTCTCCCCGTGGAAGAAGTTGAGCTGGAACCGAATTTGACATTTGTTCAGAGACCGGTTAGAATCATGGATCGAAAATTTCAAGAATTGAGGAACCGGAGAATTCCCATGGTTAAAGTGTTGTGGAGAAGCGACAAAACCGAGGAAGCCACTTGGGAAACGGAGGATAAGATGAAACGGTTCCACCCGGAGTTGTTCGAGCAAGACTAGAGAATCTGGGGACCAGATTCTTCTAAGGGGGGGAGAGTTGTAACGCCCCGGTTTCCGGATGATCAGGTAAGCACGCCACGTGTGCGTTTTGAGCGTAGGTTTATTTTATTTCTTTAATTTATAATATATTCTTACGTGGCATTCACATTTTTATAAAATTCATGAAACATAATTTATATCAATTATTTAATTTCATATCATTGAAAAATTATTTCATGACACGGAAAATATTTTCTTGCATGAAATCAATTACCGAGAGTGATAAAATTTCCAAATTGTCCCTAGTTAAATACTTTCTAAAATTTTGGGGACTTGATTGCATAAACTTTTAGGGACTTGATTGAGCATAATTTAAATGGTTGTATACCTAATTGCACAACTTAAACAATTCAAGGATTAATTGGCAATTTGAGACATTCCACATTTTTCAAAAAAGGGGATATATCGGTATAAGCTTCCATGATCTTCTTGATCAAATATTATCCAAAACTCTCCAACTTATTCATCTCTCCCACTCTCGGTACTAAGAAGACAAAGGGAAGAAGTGATTTTCATCATCCATCTCAAGAATCATCAAGAAATATTGCAAGAAATTGAGAGTTCATCATCTTCTTCATCCATTTCTTCATTTTAAGGTTGGTTTGCATGAAAACCATGGTTCTTGATCATACTTGCATGAGCTAGGGTTTAAGATTTATAGGTTATATGAATTGTTGGTGATCAAAGTGTGATTATAGGATCATATATTGGATTATAGCATGATTTGATCATGAAAATCTTGAATATTTGGCAAGATTGAGCTAGTTTGATCAAGTACATGAAACCTTGAAATCTTGTTGATATAGCATGTTCTATGTGTTTAAATGTTATATTAGTGTCTATTGAACTTATATGCATCATATTTCCAGAAATTATGGTATTGGGATCAAAATCAAAATTGTTGTTGCTTTGTGAAAATTGGCCGAGAGCTTCCCCTGTTTCTGCTCTGTTTTTCAGTTGCAGAAACTGGGAACGGCCGTTCCCAGCCTCAAGGCTTTGTGGGAACGGGCGTTCCCACCTCCTCTCAAAATAAGGGCGGCCGAGCATGGGAACGGCCGTTCCCATTTTGGCCGTGCGCCGGAAGGGCCGTTCCCAGCTCAAAGGCGCGCTTTAAAAGGGAAAAATCGCTGGCACGTTTTGGGCATTTCATGGGAACGACCGTTCCCATTTTACAAAGGGAACCGGAACGGTCGTTCCCAATTGTTATGCAGAACAAAAGTTTCTGCATAAATTTACGAAAATAGCCCCTCGACCCAACGACTTCTTTGACCCCGAATTGCTATAATATGTGTTAATATGATGTGAAACCAAATGTTATGATACCACATTTCATTTTCATGGTCGTCTCGACACGTTTTCGCCGTTCGTCCTATTTTGGTCATTTTAGGTCATGTCTCACGATTGTACATCGTATTTGCACAGGTCACGAGGGCGTGGACGGGGAGTAAGCTCCTTAGAACGCTTCTTTATTTTATTTTGCAAGAAAGGTGAGGTTTTGTTTTGGTAAAACGAACCCTATAACCCTTACGTGCTAGTTTTCGGCCAAAATCTATTATAACTATAAACGTTTTCAAAGCTATAAACATTTCAAGCAAGAATGCATCGATTGTCATGATTTTCAAGCATGTTTGGCGAGTACATGATTGCACGTGGGCCCGAGGGTAATTCTTGAGCCAACCGGGAAAGCAAGGGCTGACGGGTAACTCCTGAATTATCCTCACATTGTTGGGATCACCCCCGAAGCCACTAGGAGATTAGTGGTGGAAGGAGTTCCGTGTCTAGAGGGTCATGTCCTCTACACACACCATGTCGTGGATAGTCGAGCCTTGCAAACTCGCTATCACCCGGAGGAAGAAGGAGACTGGGGATTAATCCGGCATGTTGGGTTATCCTCGGGTTATTGCATGTTTTCAAGTATGAAATTGTCTATGTGAGCACTAAATAAACTGCATGATCACGTATTTATCAAGCAAGCAAGCATGATCACGTATTGTTCACGATTGGGAGTTCGGTTGGAGATTGCCCCTACTCGCCGGGGCTACATGTTCATGATATTGACAAGCATGATTAAGTAAACGTGTTAAAATGGATAGTTGTAATCTCGGGCAAAAGATGAGATTTCTTGAACTATATAATTATTGTTTTCTAAAAGTCTTTACCCGAGGCTACAACTTGCATGTGACGTGTGTTATATTTAATTATTGCCCCTCACTCAGTCTTCGGTAGACTGATACTCCACTTTTCAGGTACCTTTTGAGCGTGGTCGTGCTAGGCGGGCGTTGTTCGAGTCTTTTGCATTTTCATGAGTCACGCACCGTACCTTCATGTATAGTACTTTTGAGACATTTCATCTTATTGATCGTAGTAATATTTTGGAATACTTGGTTATGTATATTATTACGAGATAATAATGTATTGATAGTAAATGGTACATATATGTATCCATGTAATAAATATGGTACCTATATATACGTATGATTGAATTTATTGCTTCCGCTTTCTTTATCATGTTTGCTTTGGTGTTGTTGGGGAGAGTGTCCCGCCTAGAGCGTCATTTTGTTGTCACCCGTTCGCTGTGGTCTTGGTTTATGTATGAACTGTCCATTTCATACGTGGATCGAGGCTACAGTGCGGGGGATGTGGCGCCTTGGGGTCTAGGGTGCTACAACCCGATTATCTCATAACATGTCTCCTTCTTGTGTCCGGGCCTGCCGCACTTCGAGCACTTCTCTGGGCCGCGGTCGCCGGCACTGTTCCGCCGTGGCGGCGCTGGACCCTTCCACGGTTGTCCCTGCCCTGAACGGGTCTGAAACTCGCTGATTTGGTTTCTGCTTTGAACCGCCAACCCTGTTCCAATTCCAGACCCTCCCGCCGGTGATGAACTTCGTGTCCCCGTCAAGATCTCTCGTCTTGCTGATTCTCGCCGGATGGTGGCGTACGCCTTCTCCACCGTTGGTAAGGGATCCTCTTTCAAGAGATCCCTTCGTTCAGAGTCGTAGCGGTCGTTTACCCCGGCGAGAAACTGAAACAAACGGGTCTCGGATCTGAGGCGGTTGAAGACTCCAATATCACTTTCGCAGGCCATGGGGTTGGGTTGCCTGACTTCAATTTCTCTCCAGATACGCTGCAAATTGCTGTAGAATTGTTCAATTGTGTCCGTGCCCTGTTTCATGCTATTGGCTCGGACGGTAAGATCAAAGATCTGAAAACTATCCCCACCGGATCCATACGTTGCCATTAGTCCGTCCCATAAGGCTTTGGCAGACGGGTATTCGGCATAGTAGGTGACAAGTTCTGCCTCCATGTTTTCGAGAATCCATGAACACACAATTAAGTCGGTTTGCTCCCACCTGTGGTAAGTTGGTTGATCAATCGCCGGAGGTGCAGGTACTCCGGTGATGTGGCTGAGTTTTCCCCTTCCCCCGATTGCCATCTTCATTAATCGAGACCATAGGGAAAAATTGAACTGGTTGAGTTTGACGTTTATGTTTATGGATTGGGGTATTTGGAACTGATTTACTTCTGGTTGTGGCTGCTGTAGGGTTTGGAATTTAGTTTCAATGATGCTTGCTAGTTGGGTGGCCAAGGAATCGACGGGCTGCTATGATTCCTTGGTGGTGCTGTCGGAACTGGGTGTGCCGCTGAGATCGGCCATGGCTGAGAGAGGTAACGGTACGTGATGAGCAAGGGTCGGATCCGTTTAATGGATCTTCGCCCGCTCTGATACCATGTTAAGCTTGAAGAAAGACATGATCTTGGAGGAATTATTCTTTATTGAGTGTATTCTATATCTTTACATTAGGCTAGGATAACAACATAAATACTGTACAAGACCAAAACTAATTACAGAAGGTCAACTATACCAAATATAACAAATCCCTAATTTTCAGCTTTCCTAACACCAAGTTGCATGGGTCGCCTTATGACTCAAACCTCTGCTCTGTCTTCATAGCCCCAACACCGTCTATGGCCCTCCCATACAGGTTTGTTGTTTTTTTTTTCCCCCTAAAACTCACACACACTCAAGTGGGATTCAAACACGAAACCTTACTTCGGAGAATGAACCCCATTAACCATTTGGATCAACCCTGTTGACCATACAGGTTTTCCTTCATTATAATTTATATATATATATATATTTATAGCGGAGTTGGTTACAAATATACTATATATACATTTAAAGGTCCTTTATATGTATTTTAAATATTTCTGTACGTATATTTGTAGTAAATGAAAAATAATAATAATCAACCGAAAGCCCCCAAAAATGTTAGAAAAAATCAAGTTTGCTTAGTTTAGCTTGATGCATCTCAATATCTCATCACTATTAGTAGATATTCTTAGACACTGCCCATACAATCTAATGATTTCTGATCCTTCCAAATAATAGTTTAGACAATTAATCCTACCCCCAAATTAAAGTAAATATTAACTAGTTTGATTTGAATTCCCACCATCTTACACTGTATGCAATAGAAGAAACCCTCTCATGAAAAAGTATATTAGTGTAATTATATATTCTATATTGTGTCTTGAGTTAATTATTTGACTATCTATTCTTTTTACATATTTTGTTCTGAAATTCGGATCTTCCTTTTTAATATTATTTCTTTGATCTTAGTATAAGTTAACAAGTATTTTAAAATAAAGTCAAGTTAAAAAGAAAAAAAAGTTAAATATGTATATTTAATTTTATAGTATTAAACCTTAAGTATGCATTTAAATTATAGAAAAATTTATACCAATGAATGTGTGATTCAAGGTCACTACACAATCATTCAGAATATATAAAGTATGGGAAACTAATTAAGACAAAAGGAGCGCTTGGGAAGGTGAAGATTACGGCGCCTGAGCGGGATCCGGGTTCTTCCTACCAGGTGCAAATAAAAAATGTTAGAAAGTCAAACTAGGGGAATATGATGGGATGCCCAATTTTAACGTTTCCGACGCTTATGTCAGTAAATCTTATATGAAGATTTAGGTGAACAAGAGAGAGAAAGTACTGGAATTACTTAAGAATGACTTACTTATAATGGGGGTGCATGCACTGCAGCTTACATAGGAATAAGGCAGGGGCCTTTGGGTTATTTCGTGGTATGCAAGCATAAGGGATGTTGCCCTAGACACGTGACCCAATAAGGGGGAGTCTGCGGAAAAGCATCCATAGGCTTGAAAAAGCAGCCGTAAAGGTGGTTGGAGCAAGGATACGGGCACGTATGATGTGTCAGAGAGCACTGGGCGGTTACTGAGGGGCATGGCCCTTGAGGTACCTGAGGGAGCATCGTATCCCTGATTTGCTCCTAGCCAAGCTGTTCGAGGGATACTTGTGTGGTATCAGGCCTCTTGGGGCCGAGGGGCACCTTGTGTTTATTTATTGTTCTCAGATTGCAATGTGGCGGATCCATGGGTTGTTCCCTCCTCCCTACCCCACTCTGCAGTCACATAGTTGTGACGTGCTGAGTTAATATGAATCTCAATGGACATGGCGAGAAACTGGAAATGACGCACGTGTCTTGGAACGTGTGCGACTTTTCAGACATGATGATTGCCAATTTAAATTCTTTACCAAATTCTAACAAATTCCCACGCTATAAATAAGGAAGAGGCATCTTCTTTCTTAATTTTGCATTCTCTGAAATTCTTAAGCACTTTGAACTTCCAACGAGCAATAGTTTTCGAACAAATAATACCTTTTCCAGCGATTAAGCACTATATTAGTTTCTCTTTCCCAAGACTCTTTGTAGGTATTTTACTAACCACTACTTCTCCAACTTCAACAAACTAACATTAGAGTAGGTATTCTTTATGTCCTTTTCCCTCAAAATAAATCCATCCACCTTCTCAGAATAACACAATGTCGGATGAAGCAGTAGGCAACTTTGCTAGGGAGGTGGATGAGATGAGGGATTCTAATAGTTCCGAACACACTACGGATTATAGCCACCAGACTATACAACAACTCTTTGGGGACTCCAGAAAAGATGACTTAATTAGATGCTGGATGGTGTTCCAATGGTGGCTGGCACTTCAAGGCCCGAGCACCGAACAATTGTATTCCTAGGGATAGCGAGCTCTTCGAGGCCTGATCACCAAGCTACGGATGTTCCGATGGCTCCTAGCTCTTCAAGGCGTAAATCCAAGGAATAAAAGAAAACACAATCTTCTAGAGAGAAGGAGGGCTCTGGAATACTTGCCATTAACAGGGCTCCTGGTGAAATTAAAAGCACAATGGCCCGAGGGGAACTGTACTCCCTTGGGGCAACCAGATATTTGGACCTTAATTATGTCTTTCGACTACCAGAACCTCGTGAGAGGGTGAATAATCCCCCTGTAGAGGAGATGCCCATGTACAAAGATAGTATTGTTACAGAAGGATTGAAATTCCCAATTCTCGAGCCCGTGACTAGTATTCTCAACTATTTGAATCTGTTGGAATTTTGATATATTTATTTATCAAAATCTAATAATTATTGAATGAGAAAATTAAGATTAAAGTTAATAATTAATACAGACACACTTATATTTAATATAAGCAATGTTTTCTAAAAGATACAACCTTTGGAATTAATAGTTGTGATGAATAATTGTCACTTTATCTGAAAAGATTGTGTTTTTTCGATAATCACCGAAAAGGTGTCTTATTAATTATAAACTAGAAATAAAAAGGTAAGCACCCTTTTGAAGAGGTACATTGTTATCTATAAATTGACCCCACCATTATGCATTTCGTTCATCCAATTCTAGAATTACATACAAATACACATAGAAGGCATCTAAGTTTTAAGAGAGTTCTAAACATTTAGAGTTCGTTGATCTCGTAATTTGTGGTGCTACTATTATGACAAGTGATCGTTGTATCTTATAAGACGATTGCCGCTAATCCGTAAGCACCTGAGCGGGGAAATTTCATCTTGAGGAAAGAGAGTTGAACTCTCGCCTCGACCTTTGTAATTATCATAGTAAAATCACGCCCTTTGTTGCTAAAAAATATCCTACAAACTTAAGATGAAATTTTGTTGATTTCACTACGGCCGATACTAATTCGAGTCCATTGAAATTGATTTCAAAAGGCTATGACGAAAGATGTTATTCGATCGAAATCCTGAAACATCGTAAGGGGTCATCTAAGTACGCTTTCTCTTTTATTCATTTTGATTATACGATATAAGGATATGGTTGGTAGATATATTTATTTGTTAAATATATTTTTGCACAATATACATGATAATTATTCCATTATGCTTAAGTCTTATCTCGATTCAATTATATATGTGCAAAAACATATTTGGTGAAGTGCTTATATTATTTACAAAATAATATTTGAAAATAAAAAATATATATGAACCAATGTGTTAATTAAGATAATATATTTATCTTAATGAATTGTTCAAAATTAGGAAAGCACCTTTCCCATTTTAATCCACTATTTCGAATATTAATGATTAAGGAAGCAACATTTTATTAAAATGTTGTGTTGTAGAGGTGCAAAAGTTCATTTGAAATGGTGCAAAGCTTCTGCACAATATCGTGTAACATGAAAAGGTGGAAAATGAGTTTGAAAGGTTGCATCCTGAGAAAATTGCTTCGGTAATTTGGTGTGTCTTATTAAATTAAGTATCTATTTATGAAAAGTTAAAAACATCCCTTCACTTAATTGAAGCACCCATCTGGTTATGAGGAGACAATGAACTAATTAAAGATGAGATCAAGATACCCCTTAAGATGCCAAGACACCCTTTCGACATTTAAGGATGGTTATCTATCTGAAAAGGTGTGAAAGCATATATGAAAGGATGAAAAAATTGCTTTGGCAATTATTTTAAATTGTGTAATATATACATATAAATAGTGCATATATGTATATATATTTTTTAATTATAATTTGTTCTTAATGAAAAGTTTGATTAGACTATGCTATCAAACCATTTTGAATCAATGAATGAGACAAATGTGTCTATGTCAAAAATATGTTGACAAGTCAAGTTCAAGAACTTGCAAATTATTATACATGATATATTGGTTTGAAGGAATGCGACTTAATGAATCTTTTCAAGAAGTGGTCAAGATAGAGAAACTTCCACTTGGTTGAAAAGAGATCATATGAGCTTTGGAAAGATTACAAACTTCCTATAAATACCTTAAAATATGAGGGAGTTTGAATAAGTTCTTAAAACAAGTAAGAATAAAATACTCGAAATGAAGAATATTGTATTATTCGAAGATATTCTTCTTTGTAAAGGAAGAAAAGAGTAAGTTTTAAGAAAAGAACTTATGGTGATGATCGAATTGATGAAAATTCGAGTTATGACCATCGAGGTAATATAGAACCAAGGCATAGCACGAGGTCTAAAATGACCTAAAACTTGTGCTATATTAGTGATAGTCAAACGACTATTGAAAGATCTTAAATAATATGTATAACTGTAAGTCTCGTCATATAAGATCGAGCCATAACACCATTAAGCAGTTGATCTCTAGTGAAATTATTAAGATTGACTATGTAAAGTCAAAAGAAAATATAGTGGATCCATTGACAAAAGACCTATCGAGAGATCAAGTATATTGCTTGTCGAGGGGAATTAGATTAATTATAAGATCGAGCCATAACACCATCATGCAGTTGATGTCTAGTGAAATGATTAAGATTGACTATGTAAAGTCAAAAGAAAATATAGTGGATCCATTGACAAAAGGCCTATCGAGAGATCAGGTATACTGCTTGTCGAGGGGAATGAGATTAATTAAAACCCACTAATTAAAGTCCAAGTAATGATAACCCAACTTTGCTGACTGGAGATCCCAAGATCTTGATTCAATGGGACAACTAAGTTACAAGGACTAGTCGAGCACTTAGGAAAACTATTTCCAACTCATTCTTAGAACAATAAAAGTGCGACCCGCAAAGGGTAAGAAGTTAAGTTAGTGCTTTTAATGATTCCTAGACCTATAAGGTGGAGTATACCAGGATACTCTTTATTAGGAGATCACCTATATAAGTGTGAACATGACCGGTTCAAATGAAAACACTTATGAATCCAAGATGTTGTCCAAGCCTGAAACGAACACAATCATGAGAACCACAAGTGTTAGAATGATTATTGTGTGAGTATGATTGTCTTGGTCTACACTGACGGCTGAACAGTTCAAAACATCACGTCCACTGATTAGCCAAGTAGATCCGATTATGCATCACTACGGAAGGTTCAAAGCCACAAGCTACCTATTTCGATGTAATAATTCCGCGCATGAACTCTCTTACGTGTCTGCATTAGTCATATGCATATCTTCAAAAGGGTAATTTTCCATTCATGTGGGGGATTGTTGGAATTTTGATATATTTATTTATCAAAATCTAATAATTATTGAATGAGAAAATTAAGATTAAAGTTAATAATTAATATAGACACACTTATATTTAATATAAGCAATGTTTTCTAAAAGAAACAACCTTTGGAATTAATAGTTGTCATTTTATCCGAAAAGGTGTGTTGTAACATAGTGTTTTTTCGGTAATCACCGAAAAGGCGTCTTATTAATTATAAACTAGAAATAAAAAGGTAAGCACCATTTTGAAGAGGTACATAGTCATCTATAAATAAACCCCACCATTATGCATTTCATTCATCCAATTCTAGAATTACATAAAAATACACATAGAAGCATCTAACTTCTAAGAGAGTTCTAAACACTTAGAGTTCGTTGATCTCATAATTTGTAGTGCTACTATTATGAGAAGTGGTCGTTGTATCTTACGAGACGATTGCCGCTAATCCGTAAGCACCTGAGCAGGGCAATTTCGTCTTGATGAAAGAGAGTTGAACTCTCGCCTCGACCTTTGTAATTATCATAGTAAAATCACGCCCTTTGTTGCTCAAAAATATCCAACAGAATCTGTCACCATCGTAGATCCCTTCGAATGGGATGACCTTAATCAGTTCCTTCATGGTACTCATGAGGTGCTTGGGGCTCGAGGCTTCAATACGTAATTTCTCGCATCTATTCTAGGTGGCTCGATCACCTCGCTCGTCGCCCGATGTTGAAGGGGCTAGTTTTTTTACTATGTCGAAGCCTAAACTAACCTGAAAATAATTGATGCCCCCACAACCTCCTTTGGGGCGGAATGGAAGGAGAAGTTTTGCTTCGTGAAGGCGTCTAAGGGTAGAGATTTTGAGGTCCCCCGAACATGGGTGGATCATGAGGTCCCCCGAACATGGGTGGATCATGGGAAGAGATCTCTGATTGGTGCCCGTAACAACCCGTTGTCCTCTTACGAGTGGGCTCGAGAGTTGGCCTAATTCATTAAAGACAATAGGTCCCCTATTAGGGCGAAAGACTTGATGGATGTGAGGACGTGTTATTCCTTTGCTGCCTCAGCAGTCCGCCTGAACTGATTAGAAATCCCCCGATGATAAAATAAAAGATTTACCATGCCATCCTTTGTTTTCTCAAAATCTTACCGTAGTAAGTCAGTTTTAGATAACCTAATTGAGAGAGACTAGATCAATTGCTTGAATCCTTATTTCAAGGGGATCTAAGATTTTTCCCTAGTCTAGTTCTGCAAGTTTGCTTCTTTATTCGTGATTTATGATTTTTCTATCCGATTTATTACAATCCTCTACCAAATATACTTGTTGGCTATGATGGCTGAACTGATCCTCCGAACACAACTGCTCATGTATTCGAAACACGCTTGTTCGTCTTATACTTCTAATCCAGTGACTTGAGCCTCTAACCTTATCCACATATTTTGGACCAAACCTAAGGTTGAATGGGAGGACCCGACATAACCGTTGCGAAGTTTTTTGTAATTTTCAAATAGAAGAAAAAAGTTGATTTGTAACTGCACCAAATTTCATCAAGAAGAGTAAAAAAAACCTTTTCCCCTTAAATTGGGCAATATAAGGAAGCTCATGTGCAAACAATAATCTTTCAGACAGGAACATGCAAAGCATTAATGAAAAGGACAAGACATGAGGCTTCATCATCTCATCACCTTAACCCGGCCGGCCCGATCTAACATCTCCCATCCCCGACATGTTCGAGCCAAACTCTGCACTCATCACTCCACTAACCCATGCTCCCTCCTTTTGTTCCTTCTTTTGTCTTTGTGTGTATGCATTGCAGACATCTCATATGTGGGGGCTTATCAAACCCTAATCTTGCGCGCCACCACCCACATTCACATTCATTTCTACTGTTTTACGATGTGTCTTCACAAGAGATAATGAGATAATGTTTCCTCTGGTTATGGTCACCGATCTCATTATTACGTTTGGGGAAAAAGAAGAAAAAGATTGAAATTCGATCTTGTCCATCTCCACATGATCGGTGGGATGTACACGTCTATATTCCTTTTTATTTATAGTTTTTTGAACTAATTATTTGTTCCCGATTGACTCTTGTAGTCTAGTTTTTTTTAATAAACACGAATCCCCAAATGGGTGGGGGATTCGAACTCGAGTCATTATTTTGAAAAATGAATCCTTTAATCATTTAAACCGATTCTAGTGGCTAATAAAACCAATATTTGAGGTGCATTTTAAAAATTAGAGAGATTGGGTTTTTGAAACCACTCTGGTAGTCCTAGCTTCACACTGCTCTTAGGTCCCATTTTTTGTTGGCACTGTAATTAGTTTAAATCTTTCACTAATTTGGCCAGAAATTAACCACATTTTAGTTATATCTATATTTTGGTCACTTTTGGTAATTGCAGCCCAAATTCAACTTTGACTATTTCACTGTAACAAGAAAATAATATTTATATATATTCATCTTGTGACTTATATAATTATTTAAAAGAACTTTTAATTAAATAACAAACGTGATACATTTATTATAAAATTAGTTTAATTTGGCGTAATAAAATTCTGGCATTGGAACGAGTAATTGTTGCAACTCAGGTCGTACACTTAATGAGGGTGAATCATATGAGAAGCCTCCGATGACAATTATATTTGATTACTCGTTCAAAAATCAACTTCTTTGAGGGATCTATATTTGTTGATTAGATTCATATTGTCACAAATGTTCCCCATTCATCACTAACTTTTTCGTAACGAACCGACAACATAATTTGAGCGTAACATCCCGTCATATACTAATTTACGATACACAAATACGGACACAGTGATACGAACACGATATGACACGGATATAACGATGCAAATTTTTCTTTTGAATTTTTCACATGAGAAGTGTCGAACACGGTGTTCAATACGAGTATCTAACACAACACAATACGATAAAATGATATTTTTAGAAGTGTCTGTGTATATAGATATATACTAATTTTCTTGTATATAACATGGAGCTTATTAAATATCACACACAAACACTTCTCTTAGCATGTGAGTTTTTTTTTTGTTTAAACACACCCACCCCAAGTAGCCCAAGAGATTCAAACCCGGGACCTTGTTTTCGAGAAAGAATCCTCAAACCACTTGACCAACCCCTGTTGCTCTTAGCATGTGAGTTTTGACATTTAACAAAAAGACTTCATTTGTCAAGTCAATATATTGACCTAACAAAAATGCATACTGGGACTCATCCCTTCGGCCTAAACACGTGATAAAGAATCAAAATATTTAAAAGAAAGGATTACTTTGTTTTTATGCCTCCACTCACTTATCCTAATTAGGCAGCACGTAATTTGAATTATCATCGCTCATAATTAGCTACGCAAAAACTTTAGTGGGTGGATGCAATGCTAATTACTTTGATGTTAGTATTTGAGTTTTTGGGTTCATAATTATCATTAGTAAAATCTGAGTTCGATTGAGTTACTAAAGCAATAAACAATATCTCTGATACTTATCCTTGTAGATTAAGTGGCATTTTGGCGTATTAGGATGAGATTAACAGCTAATTATATTCCAGATTCCTTTTGAGATTGGAAAGTGCTCCTTAGTAACGTTTTAATGCCAAAAGCATCCCAACTTGCCTTAGTTATATTATTTCTTCTGATAGATATTCTGCACTTTTTAGTATTGTATCACAACAAAGGATTTGTCTGCAATTAATTCCAAATACATTGGTTTAATTATATGTATAATCAGAAGTTGCCCGCCACAAGTATGAGCTTGCTGAATCGAAACCCTGTCCAGTACTTGGTTAAACTACTTAATTAATATCAAAACCAGCTCCATTTGTCAGAAACTGTTTTCTTAATCAAGATTAATTGCCAAGAAAATCACAAGAGTCGTACTTATCAGAATATAGTAGAAATGGGTTATAAAATTTGTGGTTCATTGGAAAATAGCGATCAATGCTTAACCAAATGTCACAGGTTCAAATTTAGATTTTTGGATATGAAGTAATTAATTTTAAAATTTTGAAACGATCGTTCCATCCCTTTTGAGGCGCGCACCATTTAGCAAAGGGATCAGAGCTACCTAATACTCTCCCAAGTTCCAACCCCCTTCAAATTGTATACCAATACTTGCATACCAATTCTTAAAACTTTTAGGTATTAATTTTTTAAATTCGGCATACCGATTTAATTCAAGCGAAATTAGTGATGATTAGATTCATAATTATAATTCGACTAGTTTTATAAAAATAGCCAATACAGTTGATTAGTAAACAATAATATATTTATACTGATATGGCATAATAGTACAGGGCCACGAGGTCGCCCCCTGATTGGCACCACGTGGACCCTCACGCCGACCAGGACAAACCAGTAACGACCTCTTGGACAGGTCATCAGATCGATACCAGGTCCTCAGGTCATCAGATCTATTTGAGGACATCAGATCGATTGGCATACCATCCGATCATCAGATCAGCAGATCGATCTACTCTCTCCTCTGAGGAAACCCACGGCATTAAGGATCCCGGAAGGCGATATCCAGATCGATATCATACGTCACCGGACACCCGAATACTGTAAAGCACTCCTGTCGGGACACGTGTATCCTCCCCATTCCCTGGAACAGGCGTACTACGGCTCATTAATGACCGTCAATCCTTGCTTTTACCCAAAGGGGAAAGAAGGTACAAACGACCCGCCTCAAGCCGGTTCCATCGTCCGACATCCAGATCGACGACTGGCAACGCCATTAATGCACACCTACCGTACACACACTCCTGTGTCATTTGATCATGGCTATAAATACTCGCCCTTTGAACAGTAGTTGGTAAGCTTTTAATACGCATTCAATTGCATTTATTCTCTCTCAAAAGAGCTCCATCACTGACTTGAGCGTCGGAGTGCCAACCTTGGGTAAAACCCCAAGTCCCCCAAGTTGGTTTCGAGCTCACGTTTGCTAGTGCTTTCAGGTCGATAAAGAACCCACTCAAACAAATTCTTGACTGATTGACCCATATCTGACAGCCAGATCGACCACGTCAGATCGACCAGATTTGAGCCAGATCAGTTTGGCGCCGTCTGTGGGAAACTCTCTTTTTCACATCGACCTAGATAAAAACCCTTTCATCCTCTTTTCAAACACGATGGTAAACACAAGGAACACCAACCGCGACGAGGACATGGAGGAGGTTGCCAAAGGCAGGCATGACTACAACGCGCCGCTTGGCAACACCTCCACCGTCCCACTTGCCGGTCCCAGCACCAACGTTCCCCAGCCTCCGCTGGAGGCCGCTCCCAGATACACCGTCACCCAGACGGACCTTGATAGCTTTCTCGACCAGTGGCGGGTCGAGGTCGAGCGTGCCCAAACTGAGGGCCGCGAA
Source organism: Lantana camara (assembly GCA_037501455.1). Lineage (NCBI taxonomy): Eukaryota > Viridiplantae > Streptophyta > Magnoliopsida > Lamiales > Verbenaceae > Lantana > Lantana camara. The sequence continues at coordinate 89,260,591 of CM074857.1, read as the reverse complement.
CCCAGGCGCCCCGAGCTCCCAAGGGCCAGCCCAGCCACCACCATACCTAGCCCCGTGGTGGGCAACACGTTGGCCCCCACCATCCAAGCCTACGGGAACCCGGTTCCCTATGTCTTCCAGCCACTAGATGGGCGACCGGCTCAAATCATCTGGGGCCTCAGTCCTCAGATCGGAGCTGGGCAGGTCCAAGAATTTGCTCCGCCGCCGCCGCCACCCCCCGCGGCAAGCAAGGAAGTCCCCCGCGAGGGCCACGGGGACTCCGACCATCCCAGCCGTAACCACCGTAGCAAACGCGTGGTCGACGAGGACAATGAAGAATTCGACAATCTCCGAGCTCGGATCCCAGCTCGATCCTCTAGGGAGGAAGCCGCCAGGATCGCTGCCGCTCGCGCCGGGAGAGAGCAAGTCCACGGTGAAGACCCACCACGGAGACGGGTCCAAGACCGCCTGGGTGACCGTGGCTCCCACGTCACCCAGAGGCAGGTCGACCTCCGAGAGGGACTGAACCGACGCCCTCTCCGTTACCGCAGCGACAGGGAGGAAGCTTCCCCCTTCTGCGAAGATATTCTCCGCACGACCTGTGATAGAGATCGAATTCCGACCGGCCTACCCATGTACAACGGGACCACCGATCCCGAAAAACACGTGACGGCCTTCGAGAACCGGATGCTGCTACACTCCCACCCGCAGCAGATTTGGGCCAAACTCTTCGTCACCACTCTGACGGGCCCTGCGCAAGATTGGTTCATCCGTCTGCCTCCTCGGTGCATATCGACCTACAACCGATTTGTAGATCGATTCACGGCGCACTTCTCCTCGATGGCCGGGGAGAAGCTACCACCCTCCTATCTCAACAGCATCTACCAAAAGGAGGGCGAGTCCTTGCGAGATTTCATGACTCGCTTTTCGAGAGAAGTGGTTCGGGTCGAGAACCCGACGATGGATACTTTACTTTCCGTAGTCCATCGAGCCCTTCGTAACCGCCTTTGGGCCGATGAGATCGTCAGGGCTGGGCGCCGTAACCTGACGGAAATACAAGATATCGCCCACGGCTTCATGCGCGTTAAGGAGATTGCCCTCGCGCATGGACCTCCGCCCCGATCTGAGAGGCAGGTCATTGGGTCCAGCTCGCCCCAACACCGGAAAGGGAGCGAGCAAAAGAAAATCAAGGGGAAAGTCGACCAACCGACCCAGGTCGACCGACGAAACTACGTCCCCTTGACCAAGTCCTTAGACCAGATCTACGTGGTCATAGACCAAAGCCTTCTGAAGAAACCAAAGCCCATCCGAGAGGGTCCGAAGGCTGAGCAATCGGGAAAGTACTGTGGCTACCATCAGCAATGGGGCCACACGACCGCGGAATGTAACGCCCTCCGTGATGAGATCGAAAGACTCATCCAAGGGGGGCACCTGAAGGATTTTGTTCGACGCATCGACCACTACTCTGAAAAGGCGGGGAGGTCGAGCGACCGCAACAGGTCCAGATCCAGATCTCCCCCAAAACGATCTGGGAAGCAGCCGCTGGAGAGAGCTGAAGACAATCCCCCTACTCACGGCAAGATCTATATGATAGCCGGGGGGCACGAGAGCGGTGACTCAAATGCAGCTCGAAAAAGGAACATCAGGCGAGCAGCTCAGGAGCACAACGGTCCGCACGAAGAAGTCTTCCAGATCGATCATGGTAGAGAGTGGGAAAGGCAGGAGGTTAGCTTTAGTGAGAGTGATAGCCGCCCTGGCCCCCATCGGAAAGGCGACTCGCCTAGCTGTCCGATGGTGGTGACCTTGGGCGTGGCTAACTATGATGTAACCAAATGCCTAGTTGATAATGGAAGCAGCTCGAATATTATCCCTTACTCGACTCTTGTAAAAATGAAGTTGCATAACCTAAAGCTCGATCCGATCCGAACACCGCTTTTCGGGTTCGGTGGATCGGAAGTCATACCGTTGGGGCGCATCCGACTCCTCACCTCGATGGGAACATCCCCCAAGAGGGTGACCCAGGAGGTCGAGTACGTCATCGTCAATATGCCCCTAGCGTATAACATGATCTTCGGTCGACCTGGCCTCATTCAGTTCAAAGCAATCATCTCAACGTATCATCAAAAACTGAAAATGCCCACTCCGAACGGGGTCGGAGAGGTGACTTGCGATGTCATGGACAGTTGGGCTTGTTACGCCATCGTCCTAAAAAAGCCATCCGGGAAAGAGGTGGAGGAAGGTCTCGACCTGCAGACCTATGCTGACGGAGAGATCGAGCTACCCACGAAGGAGATCGAGGCTGAGAGGTCCCCCGCCGCTCGGAAAAGAAAGGCCAGCGAGCGGCTCGAGCCCTCGGAAGAACTAAAAGAAATTGCCCTAGTCCCCCGGAGACAGCAATAAGACCACCAAGATCGGGGCGAATATGCATCCGCAACACGAGGTCATGATGATAGAATTCTTGAGGGACAACTCTGACATCTTCGCTTGGGCTGCCAAAGATCTGATCGGAGTCGACCCGAAGGTGAACTGCCACCGGCTCGGGATCGATCCGTCGGTCAAACCCATAAAACAAAAGCTGAGACCTCAAAGTCGGGCGAGGAATGATATAATCGAGGTTGAGGTCAATAAACTCCTCGACGCAGGATACGTTACTCCAGCTCAATACGTCGACTGGTTGTGCAATGTAGTCTTCGTGCAAAAAACAGGCGGGAAATGGAGAATGTGCAACGATTTCACCGACCTCAACAAAGCATGCCCGAAAGACCCGTATCCGCTGCCTCGGATCGATCAGCTCGTCGATTCGACAGCTGGGTGCGAGATGCTCAGTATGATGGATGCATTTCAAGGCTACTACCAGATCTCTATGGCTTCCGAAGATCAAAAGCACACGGCCTTTATTGTAGTAAAGGGAATATACTGCTTCAAGGTCATGCCCTTCGGGCTAAAGAACGCGGGAGCTACATACCAAAGATTGGTCAACCTGATGTTCAAAGACGAGATCGGAAGGACCATGGAGGTCTACATCGACGACATGATCGTGAAAAGTCGCTGGGCGTACCATCATCTAGATCATCTACGCAGATCATTTGAGATCTTACGGTAATACGGTATGAAGCTCAACCCCGACAAGTGCACGTTCGGGGTCGAAGGAGGAAAGTTTCTGGGATACATGGTGAGCCAACGAGGCATTGAGGCTAATCCTACGAAGATCAAAGCAATCCAGGTCATCCCTCGACCTCGATGCATCAACCAGGTACAGTCCCTAGTGGGTCGCATAATCTCACTCAACCGGTTCATATCGCGATCGTCCGAACGAAACCTCCCATTCTTCAAAGTTTTGAGGAATCTCAAAAAATTCGAGTGGAACGAAGAATGCGACCGAGCGTTAGATCAATTGAAAGAGTACCTGGCCTCTCCGCCATTGCTGGCCAAGCCAAATGGGGGAGAGACCTTGTACCTCTACCTGTCCCTGTCTAACGAGACCTTCAGCTCGGTCTTGGTCGCCATTCGAGATCGAAAACACCTACCGATCTACTACCTGAGCAAGATCCTGCACGGTGCGGAACGGAACTACCTAGAGATCGAGAAATTCGTGTTCGCCCTCACGCACGTAGCCCGGAAGCTACGTCCGTACTTCCAGGCCCATCCCATAGTTGTCCTAACAGATCAGCCGCTTAAGCAGGTGTTATCCAAACCCGATGTGTCGGGTCGAATGATGAAATGGGCGGTCGAGTTGAGTCAGCATGACATCACCTACCAACCCAGGGCCGCCCAGCAAGCTCAAGTGCTGGCTGACTTTCTAGTCGAAAAGAACACCAGCTCGATGGAGATAGTCCGCACCTCGCCTAGTTGGACCATGTACACGGATGGCTCATCGACCTCTCAAGGAGGAGGAGTGGGCATATCCCTTATAAACTCAGACGGACTACAGCTCGATTTCGCCATTAAGCTCGATTTTAAAGCGACAAACAACGAAGCTGAGTACGAAGCACTGGTGGCGGGGCTAAAGTACGCCACGGAGAACTAGATCGACAGGTTAGCCGTTGTAACTGATTCCCAGCTCGTAGCCGGCCAAGTCAACGGCACGTACGAAGCTCGGGAAGAGTCCATGGCAGCGTATCTCAAAATGGTGAAAGAGCTGGCCTCGAAGCTGAAAGAGTTCAAAATCGAACAGGTCCCTCGCGAAGAGAACGGTCGAGCTGATGCCCTCTCAAAGTTGGCTAACGGGTTCCAAGGAACAAAGGATGCGACCATCTCGTTCATGGTCTCGGGGGGCCGTGCGATCGATGAAGGAAAGGTCGAGATCGCCACAATCGATCATCCGGAGCCTTGCTGGATGGACGATCTAATCGCTTACCTCAAAGACGGGCTATTGCCCCAAAATCGAGCTGAGGCCAGGAGAATAAAATATCGATCTCTGCTCTATATGATAGATCATGAAGGCAGGCTGTTCAAAAAATCCTTCACCGGTCCCCCGCTAAGGTGCCTACGACCTAGCCAAGCCCAAGAAGTCCTGGAAGAAGTCCATGAGGGATGTTGCGGAAACCATTCCGGAGGTCGAGCCTTAGCTCGAAAGATCTTAAGGAGTGGGTATTTTTGGCCGACTATGGTGTGGGATGCGAAGATCCACTCTAGGAAATGCCCCAAGTGCCAAAAACACGGCAACCTAATCCACACTCACCCTACGTCCATGATACCGATCGATGTGTGTTGGCCCTTCGACCAATGGGGGATCGACATCATCGGCCCTTTCCCCTTGGCGCCCAGACAGAAAAGTTTGCCATAGTATGTGTCGAGTACTTCTCAAAGTGGGTTGAGGCCGAGGCAGTCCCCAAAATTACTGATGCAGTGATAAGAAATTTCCTCTGGAAGAATATAATCTGCCGTTTTGGGGTTCCGAGGGTACTCATCTGTGACAATGGACCTCAATTTCGATCTGAGAATACCAAGAGCTATTGTCGGGACCTCGGGATCGACCTCAGATTCACTACAGTTGGTCATCCGCAAGCAAATGGCCAAGCTGAAGTCACCAACCGAATCATTATCCAAAATCTCAAGACCCGCCTTGATGCCAAGCTGGGGGCATGGGCGGACGAGCTCGACGGCGTACTATGGGCATATCGAACTACCCCACGGACAGCCACGGGACAAACACCATACTCTCTGGTTTACGGATCCGAAGCCGTCATAGCTGTTACACGAAACCGCTCGTGTATCGCAATACCAGCTCGACCGGAATACGGAGATCAGGGCTGAAGATCTAGATGTGATCGAAGAAAGTAGAGAGCATGCCTATCAGAAGCTCAGACAGTACAAGGTAGCGGCAGCCCGATCATACAATAAACACGTACGGCCCAGATCGTTTCAGATCGGTGACCTTGTGTTAAAAAAGGTCGAGGTCTTGCAACACGTCGGGAAGCTTGAGCCTAACTGGGAAGGACCTTATCGCGTCACGGAGATCGGGAAAAACATGGCCTACCGGCTTGAAGACATGGCCGGGGAACCATTACCCAGACCGTGGAACGCGCACAACCTGAAGAAGTTTTATACTTAAACCTTCAAATTTATTTCGAATTGTAATAGTTGAAGAGGTCGAATTCGTCTGAGAATCGATCTCTGATCAGTCAATTAATTCACATGTTTTGGGGTATCCGATTGAAGTCAATCCGCTATCCCACACCAGGTCACTATCCCCTCGATTAAGCTCTCATTCGACCTACGGTCATGATCGAGGAGGGAGTGAGCCCCTCCGCATCCGATCGTTAGAGATTGAGATCCAACGAGGTCGTCTTTAGACCCAAGGAGATCAAAAAATCCTAACGTATTTAATGCTTTTTGAATTATCGTTAGAGATCGAGATCCAACGAGGTCGTTTCTAGACCCAAGGAGATCCTAAGTCCTAACGTATGTAATGCTTTTTGAATCATTGTTAGAGATCAAGATCCAACGAGGTCATTTTTAGACCCAAGGAGATCTTAAACATCCTAACACATCTAATGCTTTTAAATCATTGTTAGAGATCAAGATCCAATGAGATCGTTTTTAGACCCATGGAGATCCTAAACATCCTAACATATTTAGACCCAGGGATCCGACGAGATCGATTTCGATCCGAAGAGGTCCAGAGTAACCGTTTTAAAAAATTAATGATCCAAGGACCCAACGAGATCGTTTTAGATCCAAAGAGATCCAGAGAATCGATGTATTTCAAAGATTAAATCCAGGGACCCCATGAGATCGTTTTAGATCCGAAGAGGTCCAAAGTTCGATGGATTTCTGAAGGAGATCCCAAGATCCAATGCGATCAATTTAGATCCAAGGAGGTCTAGGGATCGATCCGATGAGAATGCAGTAAGGTAAAAGGACCAAGGAAAAGATGCGAACGCCCGAGATTAGATCGACATCCTAACGAGATCGAATAGTGTGACCAACCTATCGATCCGAAAGCGAGAAAAATCTAGCTAAAGGGCAAGCAAAACCTAGATCGATAAACCACCCGCATGCCAGATCGAATTGATGTCCAACTTGCAAAGTAAAAGAAAGCACAAGTACGAGAAACATAATTCATTCATGCGAAAATCGATCTCAAAAATTAACAAGGATCGATTATACCTAGCGCATCGAGCTCACCACGCGATGTGGCTCGATGGGCAAATGTTCATAAAAAAGCAAAGCATAAATGAAATATTCACACAGCCACAACCTGGCTGGAAGGTGGAAGTTAATTAGATCGAATCAGTCGAGCTCAACAAGAGCCGATGTGGATTCCGAAGCTGATCGGCGGAGGGTCCTCTCGAGTTCTCTAACGGTAGGAAGGAAGCTCTCGACCAGGACCGACATGGGTAGCTCACATGCAACTGGACGCTTGTCCCTCTTCGCTTGAGCGATCTCAATGGCATGGCCATACTTGTAAGTCGCCCAATCGATCTGAACCGGCTCTTCCCCCTCTTCCGCTTCGGTGGCACCTGGGTCGGGAAGCATGGGGCCGATGGTCTCAAAGTTAAAGTTGGGGACAATAGCATCCTGGGCTTTGAGCTGATTAACGGCGATCTGGAACCCCTCAGCCACATCGTTCATCCCCACGACCAGGCTCGCCTCTTCGAAGCCAGGACCCTCCATGAACTCGCGAACGGCATACCGTTCGATCTCCAGCTTGCACTTCTTCATCTCCTCCGCAGCTTTGACGATCTTCGCTTGAGCCAAGCTGAAGACCTCGTTCCGCCCATCGTCTTTTGCAGCAGCAACGGCGGCATCGAGCTGCTTAGTGAAGTCCTCCCTTATCTTGGCCAGCTCGTTCGCGTGGGCCTTCTCCGCCTTCCCGAGGGCCTCTTGCGAGCTCTTCCACTTCGCCTCCATGGTATCCTTCTCCTCGATCCGCTTCCTCTTCTCCTCGCGAGCTTCCCGGAGCTCACTCTCGAGCTGCTCCACCTTCTCTGGGTTTGCTGAGGCAAGCTGGCCCTTCATCAGCTGGTACTTTTCTTTGTACTTTTCCTTGCCAGCCTTGAAGACCTCAGCTTCGTGGATCGAATTAAAGAGGACGGGGAGAACGTCCTGAGCGAGCAATGAGATCGAATGAGTCCGACCTCCAGGAGTAAAAAAAAAAAAAAAAAAAAAAAACAACTTACACCGAAAAGGCCCCTGGCAGCTTGGTACCTCTTCTGCCTTGCCGACCTCTGAGAGAGCTTCTTCTGCTCATCAATAATGCACCCGAAGTTGAAGAGGGCAGCCAGAAGTTCGGGATCGGCCTTGCCAAACGCCAGAGCTCGTTTGGTCCCATCGGCCTTTTCGAGCTCCAGACCTGCAGGCCATTGGGGAAGGGGAGTCTTGGGAAAGTTCAAGAGCTGGGCCTCCTCATCGGACTCGTCAGAATCCTGCAGTTCATGAACCAGTTCTCTAAATGGTCTCTTGCCTACCCCATGCCTCGCCTGAACAAACTCGGGTTGAGAATCAAAATCTTCGTCAAAATATAAAGGCAGATGATCGAGATTTATTACTTGTTCGACGTCCTCCCCGACTTGACCGCTAGGCTGCGCGGACGACCCAGCTTGACCTTCGAGCTCTTGGCCACGGAGTGGCTCCCCAGCGGTCTGCTCCGCCAGATCGGCATCCAGGTTGTGTAATTCCTTTGAGCACCTTTCCTGCTGAGCTCGCTGGGCCTCAGGCAGGGCATTGATGATTGCTCGAGCAGCCTCCGCCACAGGTCTCAGCTCGTCGGGTGCGGCATTCCTCTGGTTCATCGCCCTCATTCTCGCAGCTCGAGACATTATCAATGGTCGTAGATCTGCGAAACGAAAGATTCAGTTCGACGAAATGGATCGAAAAAGCAAATAAAAAGAAATTTAAGGACCCTGATCGAGTAGAGGTCCGGTCGAAGTAAGAGCATACCAAAGCGAAAGTTCTTTTTATGAAGCCCGGTTATAATGCCCGCTTCGACCAGATTCTCCGTCCTCGTCAGGTTGGTATGATCTAAAAGCCCCATATCGGTCAACAGCTCGAAGTGATTGTGGAGCCAGGTCGACGACCTGGTGGCAAGTTTCCTTGGGCCATTATCCCCCCAAGTAATTCGGAAGCGAGGTACTATGGGGAGATCAATGAAGAAGAATTTGGACTTCCAACTGACACCGTGAGAGGTGGATGGGATCGACACGATCTTCCGGTTCGGCTTCGATTGGAGGTTGAAGTATCCGACCCCAGACTTGGTAGCACTGTTAAGTGTGAAGAACTCCCCGAAATCCCAGATCTCCGGCTCGAACCCGAGGCACTTCATTATGACAATCGGGCAGTGCATTAACGAGAAAGAGTTAGGGGTCAACTGGGAAGGGGACAGGTTATACCGAACTAAAAAATCCGCGACAACCCGGGGAAGAGAAAGTCTAAACCCATATTTGACGGAGGCATAGTACATGCCCATCGATCTCAGCCCCCTCGGTCTCTCAACTGTCTCCCCCTCCTCCGGCATGCGAACTGTGTATTGGGGTCCCAACCCCAATAGTCTGGTGACCTCCGCAAATTCCTGAGGGGTTATCTTGGAAAGTCTCTCCGAAACATGCGAAAGTGTACGGTACACGTGCGGAGGTCGAGCCGGAGGATTCACGATACGTATCCCCGGTTCTTCGCTCCCGACCTGTCCTCCCCCGATCTGAGTTTTATCCTCAATTTCCCCCTCGGGCTCGTCTAAAAGCCCTAGGGGCCGCCCCGCCCTCGAGATCGAGACGGCCCCTCCTCTGTTTGCCGTGGTCGCTCCACCCAACTCTTCACGTTGATCCGACCCCGACACAGACTCAAAATTCTCATTGGGCAGGGGGACCAAGAGATCGTCGCCCCGTTCCGGCGAAGGTGTGAACGCTACCTGTTCTTGAGCCATAAAGATTGATAAAGGAAAAAATTTTACCTTTTGAAAAGCGGAGTTCGAAGCTACGTCCGCTAACGAGCTGATGAAGGCAGGAGCAGTTCGGAATCTTTGAATATGAGAGCGGTGAAATGAGGCAGAAGGGGTGAACCTTTATTTATAGGGGTTGAAAAGTAACTTCTCGAAATGCGAAACGACGCCATAATTACCCCGCATGCGCCTATCCTATGGAAGGTCGCGTCGCATTAAATGCTTTGTCGGACCGATCTGGCTCAAGAAGACACGCCTGTAACTGAGACGGCGGCTCGATTCCAACGGTCACGACGGTTCCCCTACCCATTGCCAGTTCGATGAAATTACCACTGCGAAGATTCACACCGGTAATTTGGAGGGCCTCTGATATGGCATAATAGTACAGGGCCACGAGGTCGCCCCCTGATTGGCACCACGTGGACCCTCACGCCGACCTGGACAAACCAGTAATGACCTCTTGGACAGGTCATCAGATCGATACCAGGTCCTCAGGTCATCAGATCTATTTGAGGACATCAGATCGATTGGCATACCATCCGATCATCAGATCAACAGATCGATCTACTCTCTCCTATGAGGAAACCCACGGCATTAAGGATCCCGGAAGGCGATATCGATCTCCAGATCGATATCATACGTCACCGGACACCCGAATACTGTAAAGCACTCCTGTCGGGACAAGTGTATCCTCCCCATTCCCTGGAATAGGCGTACTACGGCTCATTAATGACCGTTAGTCCTTGCTTTTACCCAAAGGGGAAAGAAGGTACAAACGACCCGCCTCAAGCCGGTTCCATCGTCCGACATCCAGATCGACGACTGGCAACGCCATTAATGCACACCTACCGTACACACACTCCTGTGTCATTTGGCCATGGCTATAAATACTCGCCATTTGAACAGTAGTTGGTAAGCTTTTAATACGCATTCAATTGCATTTATTATCTCTCAAAAGAGCTCCATCACTGACTTGAGCGTCGGAGTGCCAACCTTGGGTAAAACCCCAAGTCCCCCAAGTTGGTTTCGAGCTCACGTTTGCTAGTGCTTTCAGGTCGATAAAGAACCCACTCAAACAAATTCTTGACTGATTGACCCATATCTGACAGCCAGATCGACCACGTCAGATCGACCAGATTTGAGCCAGATCATATACATAATTATTCCATCATATAATTTTTATTTATATAGCTTATTAGTATATTTATAGTATAAGTATTCCATTTAATTGTACCGCTTATTAAAAAAACGTATCGACTATTTAAACCTACCTTTGACGTATCAATATTTTATCACATTAGCATATTGCATACCAATATCTTGCTTGCTTAACTTGTTCCAAAAGGTGGAATCACCCACCTTAGGCGCCCCTCCTAAGTGACCCCACACCAGTAGGAGAGGAGTTAAATCACGGTGACTCACGACCCCACAAGGTAGGAGGACGGTCTCTGGTGGCCACAAGGGGCTACCCAACACATTGGATTAAGAGTACCGTGTATCAGGTAACTATGAACAGAATACTCACTATACACGAGGGTGGATGCAGTGCTGTAGGGAAAAAAAGACGAAATAGGTCATAAAATAGCTTCTCTGTCTATCATGTGTGGAGAGAAAGGAGAGAGATTCCAAGCATATAGAGTCAGAAGTGAAGACAAACTAAGGTCAGAAAGAAAGAAAGGGAAGCAATGGTGAGGAAGAAAAGGTGGGCTAAGAGCTGACATGAAAATGGAATTAGAGTTATAGAGGAGACACAGAGAATAAAAGAGCATGTAACAATTTGGGAGTTGGGACAGAAGCATGTAAAACAGAGCTGCACAACTGTATTTTTTTGTAGTGTCCCCCTCTTTACTTAGCATCGCCTGCAACCCTAAATGCTCCCACTATCATTTTAGTAATTACTCTACTAATCACGTTTTGTTTGTTATTAATTAGTATCAATCATTCCCTAAGTTTTGCTTTTATGGTGTTTATAGTTTCGGGTAGAAAGTACTTGAAAGGCTACTTCAGGAATGGATTTGTAATATATATTTTCAATAGAATTGGGTCTATATATCTTGTGATATTCATGTGTATCCTTTCAAATATAAATATTTAATTTAAAATTATATATATATTTTTTACGTTATGATTTTCTCCTAATTAATTAATATTTATGCAAACATAAATGTTGTCAATCATTTATTGTCATATTTTGTAAAATTTGAAGATATTAATGTTGCATTGTTGTAACCTATGATGCACAGATACGTATACAGCGATACGGACACGATACTAAACTGATACGGCGACACTAATTTTTTCTTGAATTTTCCACGTGAGGAGTGTTAGACACGGTGTCGAATACGAGTATCCGATACTACACGACGTAGTAAAATAATATTTTTAAAAGTATCCGTCCATCATAGGTCGTAACTTTATATAAATGTAATCTTTGGACATGTTAAATAAATGATATTCTCATACAAAATAAATAAGATAAATCATCCGAAATAAATGAAAAAACAAACTTTTAATTATACTCCACTGTTAATCTACTACAAACACCCAAACAATATTACACAAAACTTCGACAAGACAATGTAGAATTAATGATAATGCTAGAAACTTTGTTAATTCGAATATTATTATTCTATATTGAATTGTCATTTTATTCAAATGTTTGTTTTTACTATTCTATATTGTATTGTCATCTAATTTCTCAAATATTATAGTAAATTGATTGTGGAGTGCTGCTTCATTTATTTCTAGTGATTTAATTACATTGTTTATTTTCAATGAAAATGTCATTTATTTGACTTATTTAAGATGCATTTCGATAAAGTTGTAAAAATATAACATTACCATCTCAAAAATTTACAAAATACGACAAAAAATACATTAAAGTATTAATTTATATATAAAGATCAAATAAAGTTAGAAAAATATTATTCGAACAAAATATTGATTTTTTAAAAAATTTACATGAATATTAAAAAATACGCCCTACTTCACAAAAATTTTATATATTCATCCAAGATCATTTTGTCTAGAAAGATAGATATCATGTTATAAATTCGAGGAAAGAAAAGGATACAAAATATAAAATAAAAAAAATGTTCTTGAGTTATGAAAATAGATAAAAATAAAAAAAAGAAACAAAAAATAGAATCCAAGAGAATAGTTGGGTCTCATTGTTGTGTTCTCAACGTCTCCAAGGCACTTTTTCCCCTTGTAGTGCTACTTTGTTGGAGCCTCACATAATCTTTGTACGTAATGGGCCGGTAATTGTTTCCTTCTTTTTCAACAAGTGGGCCTGCAGGCCCAATTACATTTGATAGATCCGGCCCATGTCCAACTGCCACAGATATTCTCATCTTTTCACTATTCACTGTTGCTCTATGCTCCACACTCTTGTACATTCCATTGCTTAATATCTGCATTGACAACGAATACGGTCGAAATTAGACGAGAGAATCCTAAATTCTTTTACATATCACACTTTTCTTTTTCTCTCCTAGTCTTAGTTACAAACTACTAATACACGTGACATAAGTATATAAACAGAACAGGTCATGATGAAACACGAAAATAAATAAGAGATTATATTGCAAATGCAAACGAACCTCTAGATAATCACCAATGTTGACGACAAAAGAGCCGGGTACATGCTCGACTGCAATCCACGAGTCGTCGTGTTTGACTTGCAATCCGTTGACATCGTTTTCCATCAAGATTGTGAGCGCGCCGTGATCGGAGTGTCCCGCCAGCCCAAGAGTTTTGCTTGGCTCGGGGCATGATGGGTAGTAATTAGCAGCAAGAATCTGACAGCCCTCACCCAGTGATCTTTCTATGTAGTCGTGATCTAACCCTAAACTTTCTGATATACCACTTGCTACTTTCATCGCTAATTCTCGTATTTGCTTCAAATACTCCTTAGCGACAATCCTTCGAGCATTTAACAAAATATTAGCAAACAATTACTTTATTTTAGTTTTTTCTTTCAGGAAACTAATTTACTTTAGTTGCAACCAAGAAAAATATGTTATTTTGCTCTATAAATAACGTCATTTTAGTAATTTTATATATATCCCATATATCTTTTTTTTAAAAGAAGGGCGAATTACATAACAATAACATTGTTTGAATTTTGATAAACAAGAAATAACACAATCAGAAAATTTGAAATTCCCATCATTTGCATTTAACGCTAACCTTTCTAAGTTATGTGATATTTGGTTCCCTTCACACCGGACAAAGCGAACTTCATGTCTGTAGACTGGGAGGCGTTTAGTCAAATATCATCGATTAAAGGTCTCATCAACGATAGTCGATAGGTTTGACTCTTGCCATTGTAATTTATGGACCAAATTTAAACAGTCGCTTTCAAAAATCACTCCAGTGAATCCTTATATCTAAATATATATACCAAAAGTTATTTTTTGTTTAATAATTTTAAACTTCCTAGTCTCTTTATTATATATTTTTTATTTATATTACTCCTTCATTACCTCAACATACCTAAAGTTTATTTCTCCTCTAATACTTTATATCAACACTATCAAAAAAAAAAAAAAAAAAATGTTTGCAAAATCAATCAACAATAAATAATTATATATACTTTTATTGGATCGTGCAGTCTAGACCCATACATTGAAAAATAAACCACAAATTATTACAATGCTGCATTTTGTGCCTGTTTGTGGTGTATCCATAATCTACGCAGAAATATAATTAGCTTAATGAGATGTTTCGTATCCGAGGTTACGAGGACGTGACCATCACTGGTAAGGTAAACTATACACTTATAGTCTTATACGGTCCGGTTCATACTCAAATAAACGAGCTAAAAATAAAGAAAAATACTTTGAAAAAACAGGTCGAAGGAAATGTTGTGACCTGTATGTAGGGGGATTAGAAGGCCAGAGGTGGAAGCTATCAAAAGGATGACCATAATGCCTGAGGTAGTCCCTCCAGTGAAGTGCATGCTTCTTCGACGTGTTCAAGCTCGTCCCATATCTAACAGGGCTCATCACATCTTCCGAAGTGTATTTCATCTTCTCCTCCGTGCTCAGGCCGAAGAATTCTTCCGCAGCTCTCAGCATTTCCTCAATCAGATGCGTATCCACGCCATGATTAACAATCCTAAAGAACCCCCACTCAGAACAAGCAGAGCTGATGGCCTTAACTACGGCGAGTCGGCATTCGGGGGGTCCGTCGAGCCGGCTCAGATCAATTACCGGGATCTCGGCGTGGGCGGAACACAAGGGATTTTCTGATAACGGGAGAACGAACGCGGGTGGAAGATGCTTCAACTGATCGGGTGCGGTGTCGATGAGGTTTTTCACCCCTTTGGTGTAGTCGATTGTGCTGCCATTTTGGGTTTGGTCGTGATGGGAAATGGAGGATTCCATGGAGTTTTGAGGAGGGGAAAGAGGATGTTTAGAGAGGGTGAAGGGAGGGGAGAAATGTAGTGTAGTGAGGGTGGTTGTTCTAAGTGCCTGGTGGCATGAACATGCAAATAGGACAAGATTTGAATGTGGACCACCATCAGAAAAAACTCTGATCACTCTGCGATAGGCAGCAGGCTCGAGCTCGGCTAGCTCGACGAGCCTCTAATCAACACCAAATTGTCAAAACAATCTCTAAAAAAGAAGAGGGTGAGAGATGGAAAACTCTAAAAAACCTTAGAGTCGAGATGGTGCAATGGAGAAGTGGAGAACAAAGATTGTGGCTGTGCCAAAATTTTGTTGGAATGCCCTAATTAATTTGCATTTTTTATTTTGTGTTTAATTAGTGGCAGATTTTTTTTTTTTTAATTTTAAAACATATATGAGATATATATATATATATATATATATATATATATATATATTTTGAAAATATATATTATTAGTTACATATTATTATTATTGTTTTTTAAAGGAATTTACATATTATTATTAAGACATACATAATTGCACCCAAAAAAATTTAAGACATACATAAAATAATTGACTTAATAATATATTATAATAAATCGGATTCAAATCCTTAACGGACCGAATCCTTAAATTTTATATTCGCTCCATTTATTTCAAAATTTATTTGGAATATCGAATATTTATAATCAGATATGATCCATCAAATTTTTTTTATCAATCGAATATGTTAAAAATCGAATCAAATTCGAATTAAAATCCACTCCATTAACAGCCTAAGTGGCTTAACCGGAATTGCTGAGCAGCTTAAGCAGGACTTCTAGAAATATTGAGCAAGTCTAGCTCAACGTCTCTTTCTTTCTTTTCTTTTCTTTTCTTTTTTTTTTTCTTTTATACGATCAACCCAATATTCCTATACAATAAATGCATGTGTTGTACTGTTGTACCAATTACATAAACATGATTCGATTTTTAATTTGGATGAGTGAATGTTGTACTATTGTTCCTTTTTAATTACAAAAAATATGTTTTTCAATTTTTTATACGTACCTTTTTAATATGGTTAATAAGTTTCAAATATTCTAAATATGGAATTTTCTTGGATGTTAATTATATTATTTAAGTATTCAGGATTTAAATGAAAGATTTTACTTAAATATTTTTATGTGTAACTGACCCGTTAATGTTTAATTATTATAAAAAGGTTAATAAAGTTTGATGTTGTAATTAATAAATCTAATATGGTTTATGTTAAAAGTACACTGTCTTCCTCTATAGACTACAGTCGTTTCTCTTGCCATAAATCTCATCACCACTCCTCCAAGTCCTCGGTCGAAAGGCTCCTCTTCAAAATAGAAAGAAGGGGGGAAAAAATCTAGTATCTAAGACCCCAGCTGCCCCTTCGGCTCAGATCATCCGACCCCCTACTTGTGCTCGAAGAGCAGTTACATTGGCAAACGTGGCCAATACACTTGTCGGTGCTCGAATGCCCCCTCCTCCAAGTAAGCAACTTGCCAGCGCCGAGCCCTGGAAGGCCAACCCTTCACATATAGAGGCCTTCTTTAACTACCCTCACCCAATCGAGCTAATTATTCTCGCCAATTATCGGTCCGAGATGCTCAAGCGTCAAGCCAGCTCGACCACCTAAAATTTATAAAGGAGGGGAAGTATGTCGTCGGGTCAGATGTCTGTAGAAGAGGAGAAAACGTGAGCTACAGGCCAACTCGGGGCAAGTGAGGGTGTTACCTGGTTGACACTCTAACGCTCAAGTTAGTGCTCGAATATATGAGGTTGAGGGGGAGCGCAGTAAATGTGGTTATTGAAGTTGTTACCTGGAGGCATAAATGTGGGGCATTTATACTGGGGGATAATAATGAGCTCGAACGACGGGATAATAATGCGTGGTGGACCACTTTCTCTGAAAACTGTAAGCGGCCATGTAGTCCTATTAAGTTTAGGGGAGGTCAAACAGCGTGATCGAGTGCCATATCCCGAGTAGGAGGTTGAATGATTAATTCTTTTACTTTCAAGTGTCATATCCATGGGAAAGTGGGTCGAATGTATCGGGAACGACACGTGTCGCATGTGTAACGCAATTTCCATGAATAATTAAATTAATAATTAAACATGAAAAATAATCACAAATGAATTTTATTAATTTAATCAATATGCGGGTTACAATCTCTATTTTTTGTTCCTCTGATTCTCCCTACAAAATTTGTTGAAGTTTGGGAGGTTTGAAACACCTTCGTTGACTTAGGAGTTTCGGTCTTCCTTGACTTGATGTTTGCTTCTTTAAAATGTTAATTGCGGGTCTTTCGACTTAATCGCGAATTAAACGTCTTGATTTTGGTAAACGCCGATGAACACCCTTGATGTTGATTTAATTTTGATTTGGATTTATTGAGGAGCAACGCCGGAATACGAATTTGATGCTTCGATTGCTGTTTGAACACCTCGATTTGTTGACTTTCCCGAAGAATACCGAAGAACACACTTGGAGCACCCTCGAAGTTGATTTGAGAGAAACGCCGGATTCGCAAACTTGGCGCCTTGTTGCGGATCGGACGCTTTGATTTTGTTGATTTTCCACGAAGAACTCCTTGAACCTCGCTTTGGTCGGTTTGAATTTGAGTTTATTGGTGAGGAGAGCAATGACGAAACACTACTTCTATGCTTCGATGCCGGATTGAACACCGAAGATGCTGACTTCCGCGAAGAACGGCGTCGAAGATGCCGAAGAACGTCGAAGAACTTTTTTCTCCTTGCTTTGTGGCTTGTTCCTTCGTATCTCCGAATTGTTGTGAGTTGTTTGTCCTCGAGTTGTGTTAGTTGTGATTTTTTGCTCGTAGAATACCTCTATTTATAGGTGTAGGAGGGGCAATCATTTCCATAATTATCGAGAGAAGACTTCATTTTGATTGGTCCTCGTTGATTTCGTAATATCTTCTATAAATCAAAAGATATGATTTGATTTCTAGAATATTACATTTGACTTTCTTTACTTGGCTTGATTTAATTTTATTGCCAAATATGAATTTTGACATATTTAAATATTTATTAAAAATATCAATTAATTGATTATTTAATTATAGGAATTTTATTTGATTAAATCCCTAAAATTAAAATAGAAAATATAATTTTGATATTTAACATATTGATGGTGTCCGATCAGCTAAGGGTCAAACTCCGATCACTTTCTATTTTGTTAAGGTAGGGAAACAGAGGATAAGCTCAAAAGGGTCACCGGAAAAGCTTCTGGTCTCTACCTGCTAGGACAAACACCAACAAAGTCAGAAGGCCAAGATGGGGAAGCTGGGGGTGATTCCCAGTTTGGCTCTCCGATGCTCAAGTCAGACAGTGATCTGAAAGAGAAATGTAAGCTGAAGTATGGAGTTACTGTGATGAAGAATGCTTACAGGGATGAAGATGAACTCCCATATTTATAATTGAGGGTCAGGGACCCTTTGGTAATTTGCCTCGTGTGGTCCTACCCTAATGTTGCTCTAACACGTGTCGCAACGAGGAGAATCCTAGGAGGAATCTCCTGCAAAAGCTGATAAAAGTTAGTGTTTGCAACAGAGTCAGGTGCGCGGGCTTGTACGAGTGTCAAAGAGCCGTTTTGGAAGTTGGTAACGAGGGCAAGAAACACGCTTGTGTCAACTGGGCCTGATGGACTAGGTGATCCGCATGAGGATTAGCGTCCAAGCAGTACAACGAGGGTGCACGAGACCCCTTTATTCTGTTGTTGTACGAGGGCACGCTCGTAAATGACTTCCTTAGAACCATGAGAGCATGCATGATAAAGAGAGGTTGGCACTCGTTAGAAGGCCTTGAGACGCTCGTTAATAAGCGCAGGGGTGATCATGTGCTGGTGAAAGTCGGGGACGTTTGGGGATCACTGAATCCACGTGTCATGCGTAGACCATGCCACGTGTCAAACCGTGGGTCAAGCGTATTTTATCCCCATCACATATATTTAATTTACACGTGTTATATTTTTATTGATCATAAATTTTAGCCTTCTACAAATGCCCCCTCGAGGCGTGTTCATGTTCAATTACTTTTAGTAAGTGAACGAGTCTCAAAATTAATTATCAAGAAGATAGATAGTTTAAACTCGTACCAAGGAGTACTGATTTGAACTTAAGTAGATAGTTTAAACTCGTATCAAGGAGTTTTGATTCGGGACTTTGATGGATAGTTTATGCTCGTATCGGAAAGTCTTGATTTGAACTTGATGGATAGGTTATGCTTGTATCAAGGAGCCTTGATTTGAACTTGATGAATAGTTTATGCTCGTATCGAGGAGCTTTGGTTTAAGTTTGTAGATAGTTTGTGCTCGTATCAAATTGTCTTGATTTGAACTTGATGGGTAGTTTATGCTCGTATCAAGGAGCCTTGATTTGAAATTGATGGATAGTTTATGCTCGTATCGAGGAGCTTTGATTTATAGATAGTTTATGCTCGTATCGAGGAGTCTTGATGTGAACTTGATGGATAGTTTATGCTCGTATCGAGGAGCTTTGGTTTAAGTTTGTAGATAGTTTATGCTCGTATCAAGGATCCTTGATTTGATCTTGTAGATGCTCGTATAAGGAGCTTTGGTTTGATCTTGTAGATAGTTTATGCTCGTATCAAGGAGCCATGATTTGAACTTGATGGATAGTTTATGCTCGTATCGAGGAGCTTTGGTTTGAGTTTGTAGATAGTTTATACTCGTATCAAGGAGCCTTGATTTGATCTTGAAGATGGTTTATGTTCGTATCAAGGAGCCTTGATGACAGTTTTGTTAGGAATAATGCCCTTAAAGCCGATTATATATCCGCTTTAGTACTTTCCCTTTGTAAATCACAGACAATCTTTGAATAATAAACGAACTTTGGCAACACTTCTTTATATGCTCTTGTTTGGTTGTGTGATTACTTTAACTGCGTATGTATAAGAACTCCCCTAATCAATATGACTTATAGGACTCAACTATTTAGGTGAAATGGTTCATGGAACGAGTCCTGCACTACAAAAAAACAGCCGATTTCAGACGAAAATTTGGATTTTTTCGTCTGAAATCCACGATTTCCGACCAACTTTAGATGAACGTCCGACGAACTCAAGTTGGTCGGAAAAACACTCGTCGCAGCCAAACTCAGACGAAATTTCTGATGAAACTTCCGACGAAAAATATTTGCGATGAAAGTCCGACGAACTTCAGACGAAAAATTATCTCGCCCGAAATCAACAATTTTCCGGCGAACTTACTTTCCGACGAATTTGCAACGAAAATTCAGACGACATAATGTGGACCAAATTTTCATTGTATATTTTTCAGACGAAATTTCCGACCAAAGGATAGTGTCCAAATTTTCCGCATATCCTTTCCGACAAATTTGCGATGAAAAGTTTTCGTCTGAATTTTTTTCCGAGGAAATTTCAGACCAAATTTTCGACGAAGAAAATATATTTTATTGTTTTATGTTATATTTTAGAGGAAATTTCAGACGAAATTTCAGAGGAACTTCAATATATTTCAGACGAACTTTCAGACGGATTTCAGACGAAATGCAATATATTTCAGACGAACTTTCAGACGATTTTCAGACGAAAATTAAAAAATTATAGAAAATTTTGAAATTTTTTTAGACGAAATTGGCCGCAATTTTCGTCGCAATTTTGGTCTAAAATTCGCTATTATTATTAATTTTTGTTTTTTTTTAATGAATTTAAAACTTGTTTTTCAACAATTATATACCCCAAAATAAAATAATAAAAAACTTGAAATTCAACAGTAATGTGTAATAGGCCAACAATAATTTAGAAATTTAATCATGTCCATAAATCCAACAATATTGTAATAACAAATCCAACTACAAGAAATTAGATAAAATCTACCGAATTACAAAATCTTCATGTACTATTACATATCCATGTTTTGCAAAAACTACTTAAAGTATGTTAACACTAGATATGAAGTGAAAACTTCTCGCCACCATTTGAAAATTTACCTAGTGTTGCTACATTGCCACTTAAGCCATTTGAATTGTCTGATCTGTCAACAAAAATATTAAACCGAAAAATGTTATTTGATGACTAAGGATTTAAACTTTAAAGACACGTAAATGCATGAATATATAAGATAATCCATCAAAATGATATAAGTTAGCATATTTCCAGGGGTGTCATATACTAGGTTACCTTTGAATGGTGAGCCGAAGTGATACCGGCAACATGAGTACCATGAGGAGAACAGTCTGTGACAATACTCAAAACATTGCCTTCATTGTATATATTAAGGACGAAAGTACATGCATCTAATTTACTGAAGATGCCATACTTCCGTTCAATCCTACAAGAAAATCACCAGATTATTCTAATTCCTAAACAAAGCTAACAAAATACTAGTTAAGTCATAGGCCAGCTCCTTATTTATTCAAGTCTCAAGATAATGGATCTCTTTTAAGCCAGTGATAAACACATAACAGAAATGCTAAACAGATTTACTAAAAGGGCTTGAAGCACCTGTAATTAGTAAGAGGAATAAAATCAGCAAGCTTCCCACATCCTGATTCCTCCTCAAGACTCTGTGTGTCAAGAGCAGCTCTCCAAACTTCTCCATCATGCTATACAACAGCATCTATAAGAGGTCCTTTATCATCATAGCCCTGAAAACAGACTAGCATGCTCCTACAAGAAAAATTACATCAGCCTGCTTGCGTAACACTCGTCTCCTCATTATACCGATTTGACCAAACCATATTGGAACTAGAATCACGCTCCTACAAGGATACTAATCTTGATATAACTTACAAATATAGAAGTTGCAAGGAAAATAAGATGTGATACTGTCAAATATAGAAAACCTCACTAATTCTTGATAGAAATTACAAGACGGACAGACTTGGACCAAGGAAATCCAATGAGAACACACAGAATGAAAACACACAGCTTTACAACTCAGTTTCTCCCAAATCTTAAAACCAATTCAGCAAATTCATAAAGATGTATTAATTAGTCCAATGCAGCGGCAGGGAAAAAAATTGACATTTGAAAGCGTATTAATTGGCCCCTTGTCAAAACTCTATATTACATGGATCAATAGAATGACCTCATTACATAATCCTCAATGCTTCACTTTAAATTTATGTAAATTACAGTTAAAACTTACAGTCAAAATATGATATTAGATGCTTGACTTTAAATTCATCAAAATTAAAGTTAGAAACTGACCTTGTGACCTTGTCCCTATTCACAATGTAGTATGTCTGTATTATCCCGAACTTTTCGTATGTCTTGTGCAAAATTATCACAAGGAATATAAATCACACAGAAATTGCAAATCAGCTTCCACCATATTAGGGATTTTCATTGAAAAAAATAATGTAGACCCAATACCTTATCTCTTCTCTTCCTCTTACAATAGGAAGTAAAATCAGTTATAAATTGTGAAAAGTGATCTCTTTCTCGTTCCTGTATAAACAGAAATTATAAATAGAGATTATAAGTTAATGCAAAAGTTGATAGATGCCAAAAAAAAAAAAAGTATAAGTTAATGCAAAAGTTCACAATAACAGTTGATAGATGCCAATTAAGGAAAAGTAAATCAATAAGCAAGCGATGAATATATAAATCTGACAACTTTATACAATCAAGAAAGATGTATGTCATTGATTTTTTCAGAATACTCCAGATCTTCTAACTCTTTGTTTGTAATTCAATTCAGAAAATACAATATTATCTGACATAACAAACTGTCAAGAGAAGCTAATAAGAAAGTGAAGAACTCTTCTTGTTAACAGCTTAAATTAGAAAATTACATTTCTTACCTCACATGTCATAATCCGAATCATCATCAACATTAAGCTTCCCATTTAAATCCTGAAAAATAGTAGAAGGAAAAAGACTAGTTTTAGTCACCATGTATTCACACAAACACATTTATGCAGAAATTCTATACATGTACACATTGTAGAAAATTCGCCATAACTTGCTGCTCGGAAGGTATTTTAACTAGCCATAAAATTCCTAGTAAACTAGACAACCTTATATTTCAAATGGAATTGACCTCAATTCCTAGAGATTTCTGCACGAATACAGATCTTAGAGTAAAGTTGGGACAATACAGCAACTCCGCTGCAGCGACATCTTTCAAAGACAAGTTTGTTTACCACATCAAACGAAGTCGGAAAATTATGAAATTTCATAGGAATACTCCCAACACATATATGTACTTCTCAGTAAAAAAGTTTTGTAAAATTCAAAGGTTTACCCCATCTGCTCAGTCCGCAAATTCAGATAAAAAAATAGGGAAAAACAGGGGACAACAATGTCTTTCGAAATTTTTTTCGGGTATCAAACGGATTCGGATGAACACGAAGCTTAACATAGATAAACCTTAGTATGTTGGCTATATGTCACTGAAACAGTTTCAAGAAAAGAGTTTGTATGAGTTCGGAATTTACGTTTGCAGTCACTGCATACAAGCTGTCAAAATTCAAAATACTCTCCACTTAAGCAATTATTATAACTAAGACGCTAAAAATAAAAAAAAAATAAAAAATTGAGAACACAAGAATTGAAGGGTTGATCATTTTGACAATTCAACGGCATACAACAAACTTTTTCTAATAATTGCAATATGACAGAGCCCAAAAAGGCTGACCTTTAATGACTCCAGGAATCCTCAAGAGCTCATTTCTCAGCTTCAAGAACAACAAAAAAGGCCAAGCTCATTCAGGCCCTTAAAAAACTTTTCGCCATAGATCCGAATCAATCTTTCTGAACCTCTGTAATCATGTTAGCAGCCAAGCCCAAATCAATTTCCATTACTATATTAACAAATAACATCACCAAATCTATCAGCTATAAGAAAACGAAATATACTTGAATGAAAATCAATTTCATTCATTTCACCTTTGAAATAAAACTATGTATAATTACAGCTAAAATCGTCTTCGATCATGAATCATATTGCAGGGAATGGAATTAGCAAATTAATTTCACACTAATCATGTGCGGAGATGGAATTCAAGAAAGAAATACATAACGAATTGCAATAATCCAACAAAACCCGGAAAACAACGCAGATTGAAGGTTTCTTAATCTCCCACCTCTTTAACAGAAACCTAAAAGGATCCGAGTGAAGAAATCAACAAAGAGAAATGGAGAAAAATCTACCACAGATGCTTACATATGTGTTGAGTTGCCGAACAAAGCTATGTCAGAAGTGCAGCTAACTCCACCTAATGAGTGAGAAGACAGGATTTCAGCTTACTTAGTTTGATCAGACACGTTCTAATAAAGCACACAACAAATTACTACATCTATCAGAATGATCAAATAACACCAAAAAATGCCCTTTGCGTAAGCAAACTAACTAACTAACTTTCGAAGTCATCCATAACTAGGGCGGGTTCATAACAACAAAACAATGGTATAGATGGTGCTTAATTCATTGAAATTTTTACTCTAGAAAACAGAATCCTCAACAGATTAACTAAAACAAAAATTATTAACATAGTAAACTACCTGCAAATAAATAAATGTTCACTACAGCAGTTCAATAGGTAATGAATGATCACCAACATATGACAAACTTGGAGAAAATAATAAAGCTAACAACACCAAATCGAAAAGCACAAATATTACACATAAAAAAAGGTACCCTTTTTAGGGCCACAAAAAAAAAAAAAAAAAAAAAAGGTACTCTTTTTCCCAGTGTCTTCCACAAAGCAGCGATAAAAATACAGAGCCCAATCAGCAATTCCCCTCGATTCAATTATCCGCACATAAACATAAACATAAAACAACTAAATTGAAGTCCAATTATAGAAACTAAAGTGGGGAAATTTGGCTTACGATGAGCATGGAATGAGAAGAAGTGGAGAGACCCTCTTCACAAACTAAAGAGAGCGCGAGGTCTCGAACCCTGAAATCGTGGGCAGCGTCGTGCGATGCATCGTTTCATTTCATGGCGGACTTCACCAATTCTTCTACTTTCACTATTATCTCAGTTTTCGCCATCGTTCTCGCACTCTTCTTCCCCAATATTCTCGCTCTGTGTCGCCGAGATTGATTATAGCGGAGATTGAGAGTGCCGAAACCCTACCTGCTGAATGTGGACAAGCCTTTCAACGAGGGAAATTGAGAGGGAGATTCAGTGAGGGAGATTGGGAGGGAAACGCATGAAATGATATTTGGAGAGGCGGGATTGAATCTATCTGCTGAAATGATATTTGGAGAGGCGGGATTAGGGCATGAATATTCAGAGTCCTTCTCAATTTCATTTGATAAAGTTTTGAAAAATTTCAGACGAAATGGTTGATTTGAATTTCGTTGCCTAACATCGATTTCAGTGCTCATTTTCCGGCACAAGAGTTCGTCGGACTATTCAGACGTGATTGAGAGGAAAAGTTGTCTGAGTTCAGCTAAAAAGAACACCAATTATTTTCAGACGAAATATTTCGTCGGAGTTTGGCCGCAAATGTGAAATAATTTTAGACGAAATCTTTCGTCTGAATTTCGTCTGAAAATTCAGATGAATTTCAGACTAATTTTCTTCTGAAAATTAAAAATGAAATTTAATTTAAAATTTCAGACGAAAGTTCGTCGCAAACGTTCGTCTGAATTATAAAAAATATTTATTTTATTAATTAAAATTTTATTTCGTCTGAAATACGTCGAAAATTTTAAATCATATAAGAAAAGTAACATGTTATGAGTTTCGTCGGAATTTCATCGGAAATTCATCGGAAATTTTCAGACCCAATAAGTTCGTCGGAAAAGCTCATCGGAAAATGCCTGTTTTTTTGTAGTGCTGTATCACATAAGTCATGATTAGAAATCACTCCAAGCCGATGAGTCCTAAAGACAGTGGGAGTGCCGACTTGACTCGTTCGAGGCTTGCTCGTATAATCACGCCCTTAAGAAGAACCACCTTGTTTCATGGGGTGCAAAGTGTATTGTTGATACGTGCGTGATACATAGGGGTGTTTACTTATTCTAAAGAGGTACACTAAGGTGTCCCATGTGAGAAGATTGCTAAATGGGAAATGAAGTTTCTATTTCTGGAAATAGAAACTTCCGGATTAGGAAATATCTCACGAGTGATTGATGTGATTAAGTGATCCTTAGACTTGAGGTTCCATTGATACTTTATGAGCAAACTCTGTAGTCTTAGGTATAAGCTTTAAAGGGTGTCGCCTCAGACAACTAATTCAAAGCTTATGCTGGGGCTGCACAAGTGGCACATGAAAGTATATGAGAATCGATGAAGGACCTACACTTGCATTAGCAAGTTGATATCTTATTGTGTAAGTCATTCATATGCCATCTAGAAGTCCTTGGCCAAGGCAGTGGATCAAGATATCAAGAATTGAGTTTCTTGGATTGAGATCAAATGGATATGAAATGCACTTAACTTTAAGATCAAGATTATTAAGGTTCAAGTTATTCCCTTGCCCTAGATCTTGATTGAGAGATGGGATGTAGGAGGATTGTATCTCACATATGTCAATGACTTAAAGGTTCTTTCTAATTGAGACATTCTTATTCAGCTAAGGGTCAAACACCTGTTGCTAGACTATGGTCGTGTGATCTGTGGACTGATTAATTAATTAGGAATTAATTAATCAGGGTCACTGCTAATTGAATTAAGAACCTAGAGGGTCACACATAACAACCCGGTCACGCGAGTTAAGGCTTGAATCAATTAAACGAGATGATTGAACTAATAGGAGATTGGTGGGGACCACACGTGTGGGACACGTGTCCCAAATGACACGTGTCACGTGATAGTGTATGTTTAAATAATTAATATTGATTAATTATTTAATGGACTTTAATTTAATTATGAATTAATATTAAAGTTCTAATTTGAAGATTTTAAGTCTAATAAATAATTAATTATGAATTAATTAATTATTAGCTTCAAGTTATTTGTTTTAAATAAATAAAGTAAATTAAAATATCTAAGAGAGTTGGATATTTAATTCTTGCTTGACAAGTTGGTCAAAAGAAGAATTCTTGCTTTGAGAAGATAGCGCCTTTCCCTAGTTCATCCAAGAGTTCATCAACAAGAGGTATAGGTAGCTATCGTTAACTGTCAATGCATTCAAATTCTTGTAATCCACACAAAATCTCCACCCACCATTCTTCTTTTTAACCAAAAGCACTGGTGATGAGAAAGGGCTTACACTAGGCTGTATGATCCCATTTTTTAGCATTTCCTGGACTAGCTTCTCAATTTCACACTTTTGAAGATAAGCATATCTGTATGAGGTTTGTTTGATACTCTCTACTCCAGATTTAAGCCTGATTTGGTGGTCATGATTTCTCTCAAGAGGTAATCCCTTAGGTTCTTTAAACAAAACCTCATATTCAGATAATAAAGGTTTGAATTCATCATGAACATCCAACTCTTATTTACTTTCTTCGACTGATATCATACATAAACAACTAAGAGATGTTTTCCCTCTCTTCCTCAATAGTTTTTGCAACTCTTTCCCTGATATCATTCTCAAAGAAGCCTCATTCTGCATTCTTTCTAGAGTGATCAACTCATCACCTTTGAAAAACTTCACTTTTTATCTATCAAAGTTGAGAGTAATGTCACCCAGTTTTCTCAAAGCATCAACTCTCACCACTAAATCGAATCCCCCCAACCGTATTAATGTCACATTTGCTTTGAATTTATGGCCACACATTTCCCACTTGAAGTCACTGCACTTGGAGTCACAATGCATTTTTCCTCCATCAGCTAATGTCACTAACAAGGGGTTAGTGCACTTAATATCACACCCAGCTTTTCTAGTAATATTTGGGTCCAGGAATGTGTTAGGAATAGTGCCCTAGAAAGCCGATTGTATATCCTCTTTGTGCTTTTCCTTATTGTAATCACAGACAATCTTTGAATGAAATAACGAATTGAGGCAACACTTTTTTATATGCTCTTGTTTGGTATGCGTTTACTTTAGTTGTGCATGTATGAGAACTCCCCTACTCCTGATGACTTTAGGACTCTACCATTTAGGTGAAATGGTTCATGAAACGAGCCCTATATCACATAAGTCATGATTAGTAAAATACTCCAAGCCGATGAGTCCTACAGACAGTGGGAGTGTCAACCTGACTCCTCTAAGGCTTGCTTGTGGGATTACGCCCTTAAGAAGGACCGCCTTGTTTCATGGAGGTGCAAAGTGTATAGTTGATACGTGCGTGATACATGAGGGTGCTTACTTTAATAGGTAAGTTCACTGAGGTACCCCGTGTGAGAACATTCCTAAATGGGAAAGGAAGTTTCTATTTCAGGAAATGGAAACTTCCAGATTAGGAAATACCTCACGAGTCATTGATGTGATTAATTGATCCTTAAGACTTGAGGTTCCTTGTCACTTTATGAGTTAACTCTGTAGTCTTAGGTATAAGCTTTAAAGGGTGTCGCCTTAGACAACTGATTCAAGGCTTATGCTGGGGCTGCACAAGTGATTCATGAAAGTGAATGAGAATCAAGAAAGGACCTACACTTGCATTTGCAAGGTGATCTCTTATTGTGTAAGTCATTCATATTCCATATGGAGTCCTTGGCCAAGGCAGTAGATCAAGACATCAAGAAAAGGGTTTCTTAGATTGAGATCAAATGGATATGAAATGCACTTAGCTTTAAGACCGGATTATTAGGGTTCTGATTATTCCCTTGCCCTAGATCTTGGTTGAGAGATAGTAAGTAGGAGGATTGTATCTCACATGAATCAATGACTTAAAGGTTCTGTCGAATCCGAACATTCCAATTCAGCTAGGGGTTAAACACCTGTTGCTAGACTATGGTCGTTTAAACTGTGGACTGATTAATTAATTAGTGAATTAATTAATTAATTAGAGTCACTGCTATTTGAATTGAGAACCTAGAGGGTCACACACAACAACTTGGTTACATGAGTTGAGGCTTTAAAATGATTAAACGAGTTAATCGGGCCATGAGGGTTCCACAGGTGTGGCTCACGTGAGTGACACGTGTCCTTGTGACACGTGTCCCACATGTGTGAATATATATATTGTATATATATATATATATATATATATATATATATTAAATAATTAAATGTGTTAATTATTTAATAGACTTTGGTTTAATTTTTGAATTAAAAAGAAAGTCTTATTTTGGAGAAAAATAATCTAGTTAATTAATTATGAATTAATTAATTAGATAAAATAAGTTATTTATTTTAAATAAATAAAGTATAAAATTATCCAAAAATAGTTTGAATATTTTTAGCTCTCTTGAAAGTTGATTTGAATTAGAATTCAAAGTCAAAGTCAAAATACTTGATGATCAAGTAATAGGAGAGAGAGGGACCACAACCCTAGTCCATAAGGACTAGGAATTTCGACCACTCCCCTCTTATAAATAGGGGAGCTCGAGCTCCCCTTAGAGCTAATTGGCAATTCTTTTGGTTCATGTGTTGAACACCATCCTTTCTCCAAGATAAACGAAACCCTAGGTTAAGCCTAAACACTAACTAGAGAACTAGCATCCTTACTAGTTAGATTGTAGTCAAGTTGGTGGACTATCTCTAGAGAACTTCAAGTTAGAAGTTTGAAGATTCGAGCTTTACCAAGGAGAGGGGATCAAGCCGCAAGAAGAGCGTTCTTGGGTGGCTTGAAATGCTTCAAGAAAGAATAAAAGAAAAGTAAGTTTCTTAACTCTACGAATTTGGATACACGATTGCGAGTCCAAGGTCCTTTTGTTGGGAAAATTTTTTAAATTCCGCTGCTTTCTGATTCGTATTTTCCAACAAGTGGTATCAGAGCCACCTCGTAAATCGTGTTTCTGATTCGTCTCAATTATATTGAATTTGGTAGAAATTCTTAGGCTTGATGCGATTGAGTATTAGTAATTGTTTTAGAAAGCCTGAATTACGAAACTGTATTTTTCCTGAAAGTTTCTGAAAATTGGTTTTTACAAAATTTAATTTTTGAAAACTATTTTAGATTTGAAACTGTATAAACTGTTTTTGGATTTCTTGGATTGGTTTTGCTTTTGATCGAAAACACTAAACGAAAACCCGGATTACGACAACACGCGAAACCCCACGCGCGAAGGAGTCACGCGCGCGGGCCTCGCGCAGCACCGCCCGCCTGGCCTACGCGCGCGCAGGGCGTCCCGCCCAGCACCTCCCGCATGCCGTGCGGGAGCCTTCCGGGCGCGCCTAGCCCAGGACGGCTGAGACTGGCCGCCCATCGTCCGCCATCTGGCCGAGAAGGGCCGCGTGCAGGAGCGCGGCGTGCAAGCCCAGCGCGCGTAGGAGCGTGGCCTTAGCCGCGCGCTGTGGGATCCTGAAACTTAAAATTGGGATTTTTGAGAAATTGAAACGGTTTATATTTTGGAAAAATGCATCTTTGGTAAAATTATTAATTTTCAGAAATTAATTGGAATTTTATTTCTTTTGTTAATTTGGGATTTATTGAAAACTTTTATAAATAAGACTCGCATCAAGTCGTGTTTTAAGTCATTAGGACTTGAAACGGGAATTTTAATTTATTGGCTAAATTTAAATTCTCGCAAAAGCATGTTAGGTGATCATGGGTTTAGATCTATGTATGGTTTTAATTTATGCACATGGATGGTTTAAATTGGGGTCGGAGCCCTATAGTTGCGTTTTTCAATTGAGGTTGGAGCCTCACTTATGTGCGTACTGTTATGTGATTTATTATGTGGCTTTCCATATTACTGTTTTTGAGGCTGGGGTATGCCCCGTGTAATTGTCTAAGGCCAATATGAAGATTGAGCCTTATTACTTTATGTCTTTTTCTTTTTATTGTAATTTGAGAGTAGAGATAGGTGGTGAGGTTTTATTTTCATTTTGGAGACAATGCACCCATGGAGTAAGATGGACCACATTCAAGTAACAAGGAGGCCATAAGTGAAGACCCCTCAAAATGTTAGGGAGGGGAATCTCAATTGTAAAAATGTAATAGAGATAGGGCTCGTATTTTGTTACCATTTTCCCTTATGTGATTTAAACTGTTTATGTGGCATGTATGTTATAACTTGTGATTGTGGAGTGGCTCCCACATATCATACATAAGATAGGTAGAACCCATGATCATTACATGTTAGTATCATGCTAGGACATGTTATCTGTTTATGTGCTTGTTTGAAATGCATTTAAGTGTACTTGCATTAATCAAGACTAATAAAATGGGATAACATATATGTTGGTGAGGTCGAACCGGACAACTCTCCGGTTGATTCGAAAATTCCCATTAAATATTAAGCTAATTTCGAACAAATAGGTATTTAATTCGAGATGCAAATTTTGAATTAAATTCCTAGCATTCCATCAATAGGTTTTAAGTTTAGTAAGTGAAGCTAGTTATTGTCCGCGAGTCGTGGGATAGCTTGTGGAGCTTATTAGTTCTTAGTTACCTAATTGATCATTTTAAATTATCAATATTTCATGATCAATTTGAGCAAGGGCGATGTCCGCGAGTCGTGGGTCGTTCGAACTAAGTTTTGATCATGATCTTATGATTGATGAGTCTAGCTTAACGCCTAAGTAAATATGGATGTCGCACGAGTCGGGGGTCCATATTGAAAGATAGGTGATGCAAAAATAATTTCTAAGAGTTCTAAAGGTGTTAGAATTGGTAAGTTGTACCTACCTAGGGTTCTTATTTAGAATGTCCGCGAGTCGTGGGTTCGAGGTAAAATGCCTAGGATCTTAGTACCCATTGGGAAAGGTGTTCCTCTTAGATCTTTGGGAATTCTACATCATTGAAAAACAGTGGGAGCTACATTAGATTAAAGACCTTATCTTTTGTATATCGTTATAATTCAGCATGCTCACTAGTTCTCTGTTTTACCATTTAGGTCGTAGATTCTGTGATTCTCTACGTGTTTTGAAATGGCAACCAAAAACCCTCTTGTATCGATCCTCGAGTCAAACAAGTTGACTGGTCCCAACTATTCTGATTGGCTGAGGAATCTAAAAATCATTTTAGATTCTGAGAAAAGAACTTATGTTCTCTTCGAAGGGGAGCCTAGTCCCGAAGGGGAGGCTCCCACTCGGGCCGAGCGGGACGCGATTCAGAAGTGGAAGGATGATAATCTCCAAGCCCGTTACCTTATGTTGGCTAACATTTCTCCGGACTTGCAAAGGCAACATGAGGCCATGGAATTCGCTTGGGAGATTTACGACCACTTAGAGCAACTTTACCGCCCTCATGAACGTGTTACAAGGTATAACACTTCAAAGGAATTATTCCACTTGAGAATGAGGGAAGGTTCAAGTGTCCATGAATATGGACTCAAGTTTCTCGCCCTTACTGAGAAACTTGCCTCCATGGACATGCCACTGAAAGATGAGCTTTCAGTGGATTTGTTGCTAGCTTCGCTCCCACCATCATTCAACCCATTTGTCCTTAACTTCAATATGAATCATGCTGGTGCTACTGTAGCTAAGCTGATTAGTCAGCTTGTGACTGCTGAAAGCACGATCAAGAAGGATAATAAGGTTTTGATGGTGAATGCTCCATCTTCCTCTTCTGGGCCTTCTAAAAGTAAGGGCAAGAAAGCCCAAAAGAAGAAGAAGAAACCCCTTAGGCCCACTGGTGGCGTTTCGAAGGGGAAGGCCCAAAAGAAGAAGTGTGATCAGAAAGAGGATGTTTGCTTCCATTGTGGCAAAACGGGACATTGGAAGAGGAACTGCCCAGAGTACAAGGCTACTCTAAAGAAAGGTATCTTTCTCGTTGAAGTAAATCTTTCTATTAATTCTAGTTCTTGGGTACTTGATACCGGTTGTGGAACTCATATCTGTAATGATGTACAGATGCTAAATGAAGTCCAACAACTCAAAGAAGGAGAATGTGTCTTGAAGATCGGCGATGGCTCAAATGTTGAAGCTCGAGCTTTAGGCACAATTAGATTAGATTTAGGTAGTTTTGAGTTAGTCTTAAATAAAGTCCTTTATGTACCGAGCATTATTCGTAATATAATTTCAGTTCCAATATTAGATTGTGAAGGTTATGAAACTTATATTAAGAATGGTAAATACTTTATCAAACGGAACAACTCTTCCGTTCACATCGGTACTCTAAGTAATGGACTTTATCTAACTCAGAATATCAATATTATGAATATACAACGAGAAACGAAGCGTAAGAGAGATGACAAAGTTTCAACTCCCTTATGGCACGCTAGATTAGGACACATTTCCAAGAACAGAATTAGAAAGATAAACACTTTAGGATCATTCTCTGAAAATGATCTTAAGGAGTTAACTTCTTGCGAATCCTGTCTCAAAGGAAAGATGTCCAAAGTCCCTTTTAAAGGAACTGTGGAACGTGCCATTAAGGTTTTGGATTTGATCCATACTGATGTTTGTGGACCGCTTAGTGTAAGCACAAGAAACAATCATCAGTATTTCATAACCTTTACCGACGACTTTAGTCGATATGGTTATATATACTTAATGAAGTATAAATCTGAAGCTTTTGAGAAATTCTTAGAATTTCAAAAGGAGGTTGAGAACCAAACTGGTCACAAGATCAAAGCACTTCGATCTGATCGAGGAGGCGAGTATCTTAGTGAAGAATTCCTTAATCATCTCAAAGATAATAGGATTATCTCTCAGTGGACACCTCCGGGAACTCCTCAGCTTAATGGAGTTTCTGAGAGAAGGAATCGAACCTTACTTGATATGGTTCACTCCATGATGAGTTTCACCGACTTACCACCTTCTTTCTGGGGTTATGCCCTAGAAAGTGTAGCAAAGATTTTGAATCTAGTTCCCTCTAAGTCAGTCCCTAAAACGCCCTATGAAATGTGGCATGGTAAAATCCCTAGTTATTCTTACTTAAGAATTTGGGGTTATCCTGCTTACGTGAAGAAGACAGTGGGAAATAAGTTAGAATCTCGTTCTAACTTATGCTACTTTGTAGGTTATCCTAAGGAATCCATAGGATACTACTTCTATGATCAATTTGAGCAAAAAGTGTTTGTTTCCAGAAATGCCACTTTTCTAGAGGAACCGTTCCTTAAAGAAAAGAAAGGCAAGATCATAGAATTAGAGGAAGTACAAAGTGAGCCCACGCCACCCACTGAAGAAATGTCCCCTTCTGATCAACAACAACCAATCACAAATTTCGATACACACGAAAATCCTCCTCTGAGGCGTTCTGAACGCCCTCCTAGACAGCCGGAGAGATGGTATGGATTCTTCCATGAAATCTCTCAGAAGGATAATGATCCTTTAACATATGAGGAGGCACTTTCAGATTCTGACTCTGAACAATGGATAGAAGCCATGAAATCCGAAATGGACTCCATGAAGTCCAACCAAGTTTGGACCTTGGTAGATTTGCCTGATGGGGTCAAACCCATAGGTTGCAAATGGATCTTTAAGAGAAAGCTTGGAGTTGATGGAAGCATTGCAGCCTACAAAGCAAGACTGGTTGCAAAAGGATTCACTCAAAGACCCGACGTGGACTTTGATGAAACCTTCTCACCAGTTGCAATGCAAAAGTCTATTCGGATCATGCTTGCCATTGCTGCATATTATGACAATGAGATATGGCAAATGGATGTGAAAAATGTCTTTCTCAATGGTTACATTGATAAAGACATTTATATGGAGCAACCCATAGGTTTCACATTCAGTGGGAGTGAGCAAAAGTTTTGCAAACTGCAAAGATCAATCTATGGATTGAAACATGCTTCTAGGAATTGGAATATTTGATTTGATGAATCAGTCAAAGCGTTTGGCTTCATTCAAATCTCGAATGAGTCCTGTGTGTATAGAAAGGAATTGGAGACCTCAATGCAATTCTTAGTACTTTATGTTGATGACATCCTTCTTATTGGGAATTCGAAGGATGACATGAAAGTGACTAAGTTATGGTTATCGAACCAATTCGAGATGAAAGATCTTGGTGATGCGTCCTATATCCTTGGAATTAAAATCTATAGAGATAGATCTAGAAGGTTAATAGGACTATCACAGTCGATGTACATTGACAAAGTGTTGAAGAGATTCAATATGGAGTCAGCAAAGGTTAAGAACCTTCCTATGAGTGTAGGAACATGTCTTTCAAAGAAGATGTGTCCTAAGACTAACCTTGAGAAGGAAAGAATGACTCATACACCTTATGCATCAGGTAGCATAATGTATGCAATGTTATGTACTCGACCGGATGTGGCTTATGCACTTAGTGTGACAAGTCGTTTCCAATCTGACCCTGGAGATGGTCACTGGGCTGCCGTGAAGAATATTCTTAAATACTTGAAAAGTACTAAAGATTTATTCTTAGTTTACGGAGGTCAGAAAGATCTTACTGTCGAAGGATACTGTGATGCAAGCTTTGCATCTGACTTAGATGATTTTAAGTCAATGTCAGGATACATTTTCTGCCTAAACGGCGGAGCAGTGAGTTAGAAGAGTTCCAAGCAAACTACCACTGCAGATTCGACCACTGAGGCCGAATACTTAGCTGCAAATGATGCAGCTAAGGAAGGTGTTTGGATTAGAAACTTCATTCAAGAGTTGAATGTTGTTCCTAGCATGAAAGACCTCATTAATGTGTTTTGTGACAACACTGGGGCGGTTGCTCAAGCAAGAGAACCAAGATCTCACCAACGGACCAAACACATTATGAGGAAGTATCACCTAATCCGTGATATTATCAAAAGAGGAGATGTGCAAATTGAGAGGGTCACATCAGCAGAGAACGTGGTAGATCCACTTACTAAACCCCTTAGTCGAGAAGCTTTCCAAGGTCATCTTCAGAAGATGGGACTTAAAGTAGCTTTAGAATGGCTTTGACGGGCAAGTGGGAGATTGTTAGGAATAGTGCCCTAGAAAGCCGATTGTATATCCGCTTTGTGCTTTTCCTTATTGTAATCACAGACAATCTTTGAATGAAATAACGAATTGAGGCAACACTTCTTTATATGCTCTTGTTTGGTATGCGTTTACTTTAGCTGTGCATGTATGAGAACTCCCCTAATCCTGATGAATTTAGGACTCTACCATTTAGGTGAAATGGTTCATGAAACGAGCCCTATATCACATAAGTCATGATTAGTAAAATACTCCAAGCCGATGAGTCCTACAGACAGTGGGAGTGTCAACCTGACTCCTCTAAGGCTTGCTTGTGGGATCACGCCCTTAAGAAGGACCGCCTTGTTTCATGGAGGTGCAAAGTGTATAGTTGATACGTGCGTGATACATGAGGGTGCTTACTTTAATAAGTAAGTTCACTGAGGTACCCCGTGTGAGAACATTCCTAAATGGGAAAGGAAGTTTCTATTTCAGGAAATGGAAACTTCCAGATTAGGAAATATCTCACGAGTCATTGATGTGATTAATTGATCCTTAAGACTTGAGGTTCCTTGTCACTTTATGAGTTAACTCTGTAGTCTTAGGTATAAGCTTTAAAGGGTGTCGCCTTAGACAACTGATTCAAGGCTTATGCTGGGGCTGCACAAGTGATTCATGAAAGTGAATGAGAATCAAGAAAGGACCTACACTTGCATTTGCAAGGTGATCTCTTATTGTGTAAGTCATTCATATTCCATATGGAGTCCTTGGTCAAGGCAGTAGATCAAGACATCAAGAAAAGGGTTTCTTGGATTGAGATCAAATAGATATGAAATGCACTTAGCTTTAAGACCGGATTATTAGGGTTCTGATTATTCCCTTGCCCTAGATCTTGGTTGAGAGATAGTAAGTAGGAGGATTGTAGCTCACATGAATCAATGACTTAAAGGTTCTGTCGAATCCGAACATTCCAATTCAGCTAGGGGTTAAACACCTGTTGCTAGACTATGGTCGTTTAATCTGTGGACTGATTAATTAATTAGTGAATTAATTAATTAGGGTCACTGCTATTTGAATTGAGAACCTAGAGGGTCACACACAACAACTTGGTTACATGAGTTGAGGCTTTAAAATGATTAAACGAGTTAATCGGGCCATGAGGGTTCCACATGTGTGGCTCACGTGAGTGACACGTGTCCTTGTGACACGTGTCCCACACGTGTGAATATATATATTGTATATATATATATATTAAATAATTAAATGTGTTAATTATTTAATAGACTTTGGTTTAATTTTTGAATTAAAAAGAAAGTCTTATTTTGGAGAAAAATAATCTAGTTAATTAATTATGAATTAATTAATTAGATAAAATAAGTTATTTATTTTAAATAAATAAAGTATAAAATTATCCAAAAATAGTTTGGATATTTTTAGCTCTCTTGAAAGTTGATTTGAATTAGAATTCAAAGTCAAAGTCAAAGTCAAAATACTTGATGATCAAGTAATAGGAGAGAGAGGGACCAAAACCCTAGTCCATAAGGACTAGGAATTTCGGCCACTCCCCTCTTATAAATAGGGGAGCTCGAGCTCCCCTTAGAGCTAATTGGCAATTCTTTTGGTTCATGTGTTGAACACCATCCTTTCTCCAAGATAAACGAAACCCTAGGTTAAGCCTAAACACTAACTAGAGAACTAGCATCCTTACTAGTTAGATTGTAGTCAAGTTGGTGGACTATCTCTAGACAGCTTCAAGTTAGAAGTTTGAAGATTCGAGCTTTACCAAGGAGAGGGGATCAAGCCGCAAGAAGAGCGTTCTTGGGTGGCTTGAAACGCTTCAAGAAAGAATAAAAGAAAAGTAAGTTTCTTAACTCTACGAATTTGGATACACGATTGCGAGTCCAAGGTCCTTTTGTTGGGAAAATTTTTTAAATTCCGCTGCTTTCTGATTCGTATTTTCCAACAGAATGTGTGTGTACTTCCAGAATCAATGAGCACAGTCATGTTGTTGTTCCCAACTCTTTATTGGATTTTGATGGTTTCTAGCGCAGGTCATCCACTGGCAGCATTAAGGGATATGTGGAACTCAGTATCCTCAGATTCTCCAAGGTCAATAACATCATCATCATCTACTTCATCCCTTTCTTCACAAATGACAACAAATAGCTTTTTGCATCTATCCCCAGGGTGAAACAACTCATCACATTTGAAACAGAGGGCCCTTTTCCTTCTGGCTTTCATTTCCTCTGCATTTAGTCTTCTGATTGGTGGATACTTATCAGAGTTTGAACAGTTAGGTTTCTTCATACTCTAATCCCCAATACCAGTTTTCACATTCCAACTCTTAGCCCTCGTTTTTTGTAGATTTTCCCATGGATTCTAGTAACCCTTGCTGCTTCTTAGCACAATGAATGACCTTAGCTAATATGGGTAGATCTAGCATCTCCACCATCTGACTGATCTCCTCCTTTAACCCACTAATATAGCTTTAAATGTAGTAGTCTTCAGTGAGGGATCTATTAAGATTAACCATAAAAGACTTCAGTTCTTCAAATTTCAGAGTATAATCTTCCACAGACCTTTCTTGTTTAAGCTTATTGAACTGGCCAATAAGATTACTCTCCCTCAGCGTTGAAAACCTCTCTAAAACTAGACTAGATAATGCATCCCATGTCATATTCTCATTCCCATCAATATAATCTAAGAACCAATTATCTGCTTCACCCTCCATGTGCATCGCAGATAATACAATTTTCTCATAATCGCTCATAGGATTAAACTGAAAATACTTATAACATTTTCTAATCCATTGCCTTGGCTCACTACCAGTGAATCTAGGAAACTTAAGCTTGTTCTTAAGATTATTATTTCCAATTATCTCGTTAATTTTGAGTGCAGGGGTTGGAAAAATTCCCCCTTCACCATAAAGCCTATTAGAGAATAGCATCGGATATGCAGAGCTGTTGGCATTCTTCCCCTTTCCCAAGTTTTGCAGAGCTCTGGAAATCCCCTCTAACTGTGCTTTCATGGCGTCTATACCTTCTTTGAGCTCTTTGCAGCTGCTTCAAGCTCATCAATCCTCCAAAAACTGAGCTACAACGTTCTTCCACAGCCTACGAATACTGGTCCCAAATGCAGTAACAAACTCCCACTATCACAAGGCAAATAACAGCACAACACGCGTAGACCAAAGTTCAAAATAACCACTTAGTATATAAAATAAAAGCTAAATATAGTATGCATTAAACTGACATTGCAAGATGTAAACATAATTCTCTTAAATAAAAGAAACATGATACGCTTTCTTACAACGTAATCCCAAAAGCTTGAACCCATGCAATGCTGCTTTCTCTTCATAATCTTGTCAGCTCTTAACACTGCTGTCTTCATAAGATTTGTTATGACCCTGGACCAATTGCAAGGTATGGGACTTGTCCCACATTGGTTTTGTAAGCAATTGGTATGGGGTTTATAGGCCAAATGGGCTAAATGGGCTATCTCTCATTCCAGACTAGTCTTTTGGAATGAACTCTCCTGTTTAGTCTATAACAATTGTATCAGAGCAAGGTTTCGAGCAATACTAGGGAAGGAAGATGACGAAAACTGAAACTCAACGTATTTAGGACTTAGAGCTTATGTCATCCAACTGAAAGAAGGATATGGGGTCTTGGCAGGTGGTTTAGAAGAAATTAAAAGGCGGTTGGAGGGTTTTTTTAAGAAGATGGAAGGATCATTGAGTTCTAAAATGGATAAAATTGGTCGCTTGATAGAAGGAAAACACCCTAGCTGGCCCATTTATGTTGAGGCTACAGCTGGTTTGGGAGTTATTACTTTTGGAAATCAATTCCTGGAGCCAGATGGTTTTTCCCCAAATCATATTCCTAACCCAGAAGATAAAGAAGCAATGGAAGTTATTACTCGTGTTGTACTTGAGAACAAAGTGGATTTGGGTATCATTTTTGATACTGATGTAGATAGATCTGCAGCTAATGTGATTGATGAGGTTATTAGTTTGAAATATATTGGAGAGGAATCACATTTAGCAATTGGCAAACAAATGCTCGATGAAATGCCCGAGAGAAAAATAAAAGAGATGTTGGAAGTAGAAACGGTAAAAATAACTTTATAGAATATATATGTGTTCTAAAAGAAGGAATCAAGAGCAATAGAAATTTATTGCAATGCGTTTGATGAGGTATTAGAGGATAAGCTTGGAAAAAATATGATGGAGGAATTTAATGTTGAGGTGTTGATTGAAAGCTTAACGGAAAGAAATAACCAAATTGCGAGGGAATCTAAAATTGGAGTCACTGCAAATGAGCTCAACACCAACTGTCGTTTCATTGATGGAATAGACTTTCCATATTATAAGTTGCTCATTCATTTAATACGTTTAAGATTGATCCCGGTGGATGGTCGTTTGTTTTTGGTGGGTTGAGTGCAGGGAGTGTCTTACTTTTGGCTCCTTTACTAATCCAAAATTATGGCTGGGAATCTGTGTTTTACATTTTTGGTGGCCTTGGTATAGCTTGGTTTTTAGTATTTCAATTAGTTAAAGAAGACCAGCCTCCATTTAGAGCTACTTTTCCATCATGGTCACAGTTTGATCTCATGAAAACCTTATTGGATTCTTCTTTGAAAGAGTTAGGTGGCTCACTAAATGAGGTATATGGCTACATAATGGTTGAAATTTTTGCAAAATGCTTTGAACATAACGCCACTTGTCTACTTTGAAAACTGGAGATAGTGAGATAACAATATATATTGGTAGAATTCTGGAATTAAAACTAGTTTTATGCATTTATGTGGTGGTTCGTAGTCCCATATGTGCTGCTGGAATTTTTCATTTACCTAATAGTCTTTTTGTCCAAGTGCATAGAGAATGTGATGAATTCATTTCAAAATTTGTTAGTGAGTTTTCTAGTGTGAAAGAAGACATTCTCAAATCTTATGAAGCTTGCTGGAAGAATTTCAAGGCATTGAACTCTCTTGAATTGAAATCTATGGATGAGCCAATTTATCTGTTTGGACTTTTTGCACTCGTTTATGCATTCGTAAAATGGCAGAGAAAGACATCACTCAACTGGCTGAAAGTTGCTTTCTTCAAAGCAAAGAAGCAGGCATGGAAAAAGCTAAAAGTTTCCTTATCACGGTACACGAATCGATGATGTTGCTTCTGGAGCTTATTTTCATTGTTCTGAGTTTAAAACAAAAGATTGTAAATGTGTATTACAAGTTGGTTATGGTAAAGTCCAGCACCATGGGTCAGAAAGATGGCTTAATGTTGATGACAATCCTGAGATGTCTGTCTTTTGTTGTTACTGTGATGAGCCTTGTGGTATCCCTTTTATTAATGTGTATCAAGCTTAATATTGTTTATGGTGTCAAAGAATCATACATGTTAACTGTCAAGTTAAGGTGTTTGAAGAATATGGTGATGTCTGTGATCTAGGTGTTCATAGAAGAATCATTCTATCTCCCCTTGGTTTGAAAAGTGCTGAGAGTGAGATTGTTCCTGGAGTGATGACAACAACTACAGATTTTGGGCAGTGGAATCACGTGGATATATTGCTCGCTTCAATTATATTGGTGGTTATTGTTAAAACATTAGTGATTTCTGGAGTTGTTGAAGGATTTGATCAAAACAACAAAACTGAAATTCTTGTCGGAATTTCACTTGCACAAATCGAGGAACCCATAATTGCAATCTTCATGATTATTAATGAGCATGTGCCAAAAGCTGCAGTTCCGAAAGAAATGGCGATGGAAAATGGAGAAGACGCTGACTGCTTACAGGTTGTTTCGTAATGATTGTTAATGTTGCAACAAGTACCACAAACGAAGCTAAGACCCTAAGGGAAAAGGATCCCAGAAGAATTCTTCGTTCACTCAAAGTGGGATTTGCAAAAATTGTGAGTTCTTTGCTATATTATTTCAATTTCTTTTATGAAGGTTTTGGTGTTAATGAAATGCGTGTTGTCATGATTGTTGTTGTTTTTGAAATTTGCGTGGGAGCAATTGTAACACCTCGAACGGAGGGCGCCACATCCCCCGCACCGTGACCCGACCACCCGCATATGAAATGGGAAGTCCATACACGTGCCAAGTCACGGCGAACGGGAACTCACTCACTCACTATGCTAGGCGGGAGCTAGAAACTCGAGACCAAATAAACAATTCAATAGAATAGGATCCACGTGCGGAAGCATAGCATATAATCAGTCATCAATACAGATAGCAATTGACGGGTTCAACTAGCATAAATACCTAGTCCCGAAATTTGATAACATAAATCATAAATCATGACCACAGGTTCAATCTGTCCCTAGAAGCATGTCCCGAAGTAATAAAACTTAATATTAACATTTATACATGTTTCAATATGAACTCATCAATTTACAATGCGTGTGTGCAAAGACTCTGAGTTAACCACAGGACTTGACAGACACGAAATCCCGCCTAGCACTCCAACCTGCAGCCAACGGGTAACAAGAAACAGAAGAAGAGAGGGTCAGTCAAGCGACTGGTGAGGCGGAAAGAATATAATAGATATATACACGATGCAATAGGTAGAGATATGCAATGCAATAACAAGGTACCTCGATCCGATATAGCCTAAATTTTCGATAACAAGACAATCATTTCCTTTAGTCTCAAGTTTCAAGAACAAGACAATCATTTACTTTCAAGAACAACGGCTTATACCGGATTAAGGGTTTTAATCAATCAGTGGGTACCGAATTATACCCTTTCTCCAACCTTTACTCCACAGGACAAGAACAAGAACAATAACAAGAAACCATCCTTCTTCCTCCGGGTGACGGAAGAGGTAGCTAACCCCTAACCATCCAAGAACATGCGAGTCATAGCCCATTTCGGTACTATGCTCCTTCGGCATCCAGTGCCGGTCACAGGCAACATGTGGTACCAACTACCTCCGATGATAGCACAGTCCCCCATAGAGGTCGCGAGATAGATTTACCGTCATCCCTTGCTTTCCCGGCTCCTCTTCCCACGTTGCCTCGGGCCCTTACCCCACCGAAACATGTGAGTGGGGCCCCATTCGAAACACGCGAATGAGGATTTTCAAGAACAAGCACTCGGCTATGCAATGTATGCAAGAAACTTTCCATTTTCACAATAAAGTCATGAACACACGCACAAGAATCTATATGTATAACCCATTTGTTACTTGAAATCCATTTCCAATAAAATCGAGAATATAGTAGTCAATCACGTATTTATTAGATAGGTATACATATATGTATAATAATTCACATGCGGGGAAACAATTGCAATCCATGTAGGCTATACGGGTATAGGTTGTTGGCTACAGCAAGAAGATAAACCTCACCTCTACTGACAAAGAAAGTAAGGATACAACTATGAAGCTTGATCCTCATCAACGGGAAGATA
This sequence comes from Lantana camara, assembly GCA_037501455.1. Taxonomy (NCBI): domain Eukaryota; kingdom Viridiplantae; phylum Streptophyta; class Magnoliopsida; order Lamiales; family Verbenaceae; genus Lantana; species Lantana camara. Next base: position 89,217,611 of record CM074857.1, on the reverse strand, counting down.
ATCTGTGCAATAAGGACAAGTGTACGTGAGACACGACTCGTATGAACCATTTAAGAAGCACGACAAAGTCATGATCAATATGTTATGCCATAACAATTAAGGAATGTCAAATAAGAGCATAATTATCAATAAACCAAGTAAATAACTCATATAATTCACATATCAGAGTCAAGGAAGTGAAAGGAATGCAATAAGAGAGGTTTTGGTGAAGTTTGGCAAAAACGAACAATTTTAAGAAATGCGCACGCTGTAGGAAAACTGGAATATCTTGAGTTCTAAAAGTTGGAATTGAGTTTTGCTTGTTGTATATGAAACTAGACACAAGGACCTTTCGGAATATATATGGATCGTTTTCTAGTTCAAAGTGAGGAGAAAATGGCGTAAGCTTGAATTTAGGCGAGTGCAGTTTTAAGGGAAAGTGGCGACACCTAAAATAATTGACTATAACTCACAATTGGGAAAAGATATTGAGATGATTCCAGTTGGAGGTTGTTATAGACTTCAAGAGGTTTCCAACAAGTTAAAAATCAGGTCAATCCGAGTTCATTTGAGGGCTAACCATCCGGGGAAAGTACAGGTCAAAATTAACCCAGCCGGGGAAAGAGTGCAGAAAAAACCCACAGGACTAATCTACCCGCCCGGGTACTTTTTCTTCATGAATTTACCCGACCGGGTAGAGCATTTTCAGCTGAAAACCGAGAAGAAACAGGGGAAAACAGGGGAGGAGAGGAAAAGGAAGCAAAGTGATCACCCAATCATCCAATTACACTCCAAAATAATCATATATCATGCATATAACTTATATTCTTCATTTAGGCATCATCTAAACCAAGAAACATGCATAGATCATCAAGAATTCATCAAACTAAAACCATGTAGAACCATGCTATCCAACCATCATATTTTTCAAGAGTTCATGCAAGCCTTCAAGTATAATGATCCTAAACATGTTTCTAACCTCAAATGAACAAGAAATCACATTATAATTCTCAATCCTTACTTCATATATAATTCAAGAATTCAATCAAATAATCAAATCTCTACCTTGAAGGTAAGAAAGATGGAAAAGATGATGGTATGATGATGATGATGCCTTAAAGTATGAAATTTTCGCTTGAAATCAAGCTTGGAAAATGATGAAATCTCTTCCTCCCTTCATGGTGTGATGAACCGGCATTTAGTGTGTGTGAGTGTGTGAGATTTTTGATGAATTATAATGAATAAAATGGAAGAGATGAGAGATAAATGATATATAAGATATTTCCAAAGTCTTCCAATAAATATGATGACTCAACCATTTTTGCACTTAAGTCCCTCAAATATATAATGTCATGTAATCAAGTTTCCTCTCATGGCAAATAATCAATTTAGTCCAAGAATAATTCATGCAATTAAGTGCTCTAATTTTGAATGCATGAGCAATTAAGGACATGCAAGCACTTAAGTAATCTTCGGCAGCTAATTCACGTATCACTTAAATACAAATGATGCAATAATTCATTATTTAAGAGTAATATCATATATTTTCACATAAACATATAAGAATATAATTCATATAATGTCAAGTAATGTATAAAAGAAAAATCGGGGCGTTACAGGAATTATTGCAAAAGGAGTAAACAAGGGCATTTCAACACTGTTAGGAGACAATAATTGTTGCAGTTCATTGTTTAGCAGATTTTACGTGGGAAAAGATAGGATATATTATTCTTGGACTGTCTGTGTTCCTTGTAGCTACTGTGGAGAAGTTTACTCAAATTTTTCCTAAGTTGATGACGAGATATAATTATGGGATTCTAGTATTTATCCTAACGTTCAGTTTGATATCGGTGTCTGGCTATGTGGAAAAAGTGGTGTTAGACATGGCACATAAGAGATTTTCTACAATCCTCATAGGTGGTTTTGCAATTGTTTGGGTTTGTGCATTGATTTGCATTATTTGGGTTAATGAGGATCTTCATAATCTCACTGCTGGTAATATTGAGAATCTTAGTACAGTATATTTTCTTGCTCTAATGGCCCCAACTTCTAGGCTTAGCTCTGATGCATTAAGAGAGTTCAAATTTTTAGAGGAGTTCTATAGCTCCTTAAGCAAGCAGAAAATGAGAATTATCGCCCTTTTACTTGAGCAAAGTTGTATCCCGAGTATTGGTAATTGGATGGCTGATGAAGTGCTATATCAAGTGACAATCCATCCTCTACAAGCCGCTTCCAGCATGTCCAAGGATAGCCATGCAAATATGCTCAAGTGCATTAATGAGGAACTTTCTATTGTTTGTCAAGCCAATTGGATAACTTTCTCAAAGACTTATGTTGGATTTCATTTTGAGTTTCGAGCTGCTTTTGGGTTGATTTGGAGGCATTGTAAGTTAGGATCCTTGAGGATAAGGATTTTTTCAACGGGGAGGTATGTCATGACCGCGACATAGGCTCAAGGGCAAAGTGGGGATATAAAATAGAAAAGGAAGGGCTTAATAGTAAAGGATGGAAAACGGTGTCGTTTGGGAAGGCGTATTACTTGAAGCAGTGGCGTAGCCACATGTTGATGAGGGGGTACAATTGACCCCCCTCAAAAAATTTTTTTTTTAATTTTATAGATATATATATTATGTATGTGTAATTTTATGAGATCAATTCTTTATTATTGACCCCCCTCACCAAAGTTAAAATTAATACTAGCGAGGGTCAATATAGTAAATTATTAATAATTGAAACCACACCTAAAAAAATTTATAATTTTTTTTTTAGTATTATACTTTGATCGACCCCCCTAAAAAAATTTTCTGGCTCCGCCACTGCTTGAAGAAACGTGAAATGTGAAACCCTCATCTTATTTCCTTATTACGTTTTTAATTAATTAATTGTAATAGACTTAATTAGTTGCTTAACTTGTTTTTCTTGGGCCATTACGGCTGTGTTTGTTGTTGCTAAGATATTATATCAGCTGGAGTGGGTAAACTTGGGGAACAAGTTTCGATCAAATTTCTCTCTCTAGCTTCTTCACTGTTTTCTCAATTCTTCTTCTTTGTCTGCATATTCTCTGCTCTAATTATTGTTGCAGTTTTTCATTCCTTTATTTGGCATTTTCATAACAGGGGGAAGGGCGGTGGGCGGCGGCGACGGCGGATGTACATTGTTGTGTTGTGTTGTTGGCCGTTTGGGAAGAGGGGGGTTGTGGCCGCTGATAATAGATGGGAAGGAATTATACTTAGTGTTTGATTAGTAATTGTTTTTATTTTGTTTATAGTTGTTTTAGAATATTTCTCACCCAATTGAATGAAAACTAATCCCTCGAAATATCGAAAACGTTTTATATGGAAGCCTTGCTTAAATTTTTTACTAATAACACAAGCATAGGATATGACAAACGTTTCCCTCACTATACCGAATTAGATTTGATAGAATTATTCCAAAAATAAGGAAAATATGCACAACCCCAATATTTAAGGCCGTCCAACTATAATTATTTCATATAAGTATATTATTATTATGAATATTATGTATAATTAAGGTAAAATCTATTTTTTATTTATAATTAAGATATAATATGATTCTTACCTTATACGCATTAATTAAGGAAATTTTCTATTCAAATATTCTTCTTCTATAGTGGATATGTTCAACTTTATTGATCAAGATTCAAGGTTTTGACCTATCTTAGTAATAATGTTGGTAATTGTCTTAAAATCCCATCGTAATGAAAGGTCCAATTTCTTGACTGCTACAGAGAATCTCTTCTCTTCCCCACTAATTCCTCCAGTGGAGTCCCTCCTTAGTCTAAAGTTTCTTTTATACGTAAATTTCGCATCCTTTTGTCATTGCTCAGTTTCTTTTTGTCTTCACATGATTCTTGATCATGACCATTAATGGAGGCCTGAAAACAAAGAGGACAAAAAACCCATTAAAAAATTTACACACACTGACACGAGTAGTAAACACTGTCACCCTATGGGCTATGGCAGCCACTACTGCCCACCTCAAGTTACCAACCAAGCCCATCAAAATCAAACGCCGTCGCCGCCGTGAAACCACCATCACAACTAATCCCTCCGCCGCGGGCCCTATTTCGTCCTCCACCGCCGCCGATGCGCATATAAGCCCAAACCAGAGTCAAAGCCGCCTAATTGACACTCCAATTGTAGCCTTCTCTCCCGAGAACAACTTGTGTTCCGCCGCCTCCGCAATACCGCCTCATCCTCCGCCGCCGGAAGCCACCGACACCTCCCCTTTGCCACCGTTCTCCTCCTCGGATCTCAAGATTCGTTACTCACCTTCCACCATGGGAACCACCACCACGACCTCCGGCGGCACCGCCCAAGATAGTCTTCACAAATTTAATTCTGCTCTCACCGCCGGCCTCCTCAACCCAATGTCGCCTCCACCACCGCCGGATAAAACCCGTTCGAGCCCAACCCTTTTCGAGATGATGGCGAATGAACCAGACTGCTACATCAGAGGCACCAATGTGGCCGAAAACGGCGTCGTATCAGCTCCAATCCACCAAAGTTCGAAGCTTTACTCAAACCCACTGCCGCAAGATAAGCAGGCATCAGTGCAGCAGCGTTTGATGGAACTTCTGGCTCTGAGGAGCCCCGGAAACCATTTCAATGATGTGGGCTCCGGGGATGTGAAGCTGACATTGAGTTCCAAAGATGGTGTGAGTGTTTCTGTTAGTGTTCATAGGCAGATTCTTGTGGCCCACAGTAGGTTTTTTGCTTTGAAATTGAATGAGAAGTGGGTTAAGCTGCAGAGGAATTCGGGGCCGTACAGTGTGGAGATTGCTGATTGTGATGATATTGAGGTTTACATTAAGACTCTCATGTTGATGTACTGTAAAGATTTGAGGAAGAAGCTGATGAAAGAGGATGTTCCCCGAATACTGGCTACACTCAAGGTGATCTTACAACTGAGAACCTTTAATCTCTATTTGTTCATAAAGATTCGTGTTTTCCTTCTTACTTTTTGTTTAGTACTGAGGTTTATAATGAACGAAGGAAGAAATGCATATATGTAGTTATGGATTGTGTTAAGTGAAGATGATGAAATTTGATGAAATTAACGTGGTAAATGAGGCTGTTCTGCCTTCCAGGAGTATTTGAAAGTTCTTTTGATTGTTTCTTTCTTTGTTGTGTTTTTAAAACTTTTAGTGAAGCATCACATCATATATCAACTAGAGATGGATCAAAAGTCATCCAAAACTTGTAACAATTTTGGCATTACTTGAAGTTAAAAACAATACATGTTTGTTGTTTCGTTCCTTCAATTGTAGTTGGTTTACTAGGTATACTGTTTAATCTTGTTGAATTCTTGTTTTCTATTATGTTAACAAAGTAAAAATCTTGTTTTTGACATTGGACTAAAGCTATATTATTGATTACATTATCTTTCATGCAATTTTCGACCATATTAATGCTTGAGAAGCCGTGTTGATGTCAATGTAATATAGGTCTCAGCAGCAATTGGATTTGATGCTGGTGTATTAACTTGTTTGGAGTACTTAGAAGCTGCTCCGTGGACTGAAGACGAGGAAGAGAAGGTAGCTTCTTTATTATTAGAGCTTCGCCTCGAAGGAGCTGGTGCTGCTGAAGTTTTGAAAAGGGTTTCTCTTGATACCACACCGGGATCCAACGATAGTAGTGATAACGACGAAGTTCTTCTCAAACTACTGCGTGTAGTTCTTGAGGGAAAAGACGAGAAAGCCAGGAGAGAAATGAAAACCTTGGTAACCAAAATGCTTCGTGAAAACTCATCCCATAACGATTTGAGAAAGGAATCTTTGTATTTTGCGTGCGACAACTGCTTGAAATCGCTCCACACACATTTTCTTGAAGCAGCTGAAGGAGATATGAGAAATGTAAGTCAAATAGCCAGACAAGCTGATAATTTGCATTGGCTCCTTGATGTATTGATCGACAGACAAATTGGTGAGGACTTTTTGAGAACTTGGGTTACACAGTTTGAATTATCCGAGGCACATTGTAAAGTGGGAGCCCTTCATAGATATGAGGTGAGCAGAGTTACAGCAAGGTTGTTTGTGGGGATTGGGAAGAGAGAGTTATTGGCCTCTAAGGAGGATAGGTGTTTGCTTTTGCAAACATGGTTGGAGCCGTTTTACGAGGACTTTGGATGGATGAAAAGGGCTTCTTCAAGTGGGCTCGACCGGCATTTGATTGAAGATGGTCTTAGTAACACTATTTTGACCCTGCCAATGTCGTGGCAGAAGGATATTTTGATGTCATGGTTTGATCGGTTCGTAAATTGTGGTGATGATTGTCCTAATCTTAAGAGGGGTTTTGAAGTTTGGTGGAGGAGGGCGTTTGTGAGACGAAATGGTGAGGCGGCAAGAGCCCGGGAAGTGTTAGTAGCTTCTCAAAACTCATGAATTTGAATGAAGTTCATAATTTTCTAGTGTTCATGATTCTTGATTGTGATTTCCATTTATCTTCTTCGTTTTTCTAAAATGTTGAAAAGAACTCATTTCGGAATGGAGTTCTCAGAGTGACAGGTCGAAGATGAAGAGTAGGGAAAAAGATCTGCGGAAATGGTTTCAAATTGCTGTGGAATTAGTAAAGTTGGTTAAGAGCAAGTTTAAAAAGATATTACTGTATTTGATCTTCTCATGTATAGAAATAGTTCCATAACTTTGTTGGATCCTATATAAGATTTGCAATTTGGCATACTGTTCTACATAGTCATCAACAAAAGGTATCACATTGGCAACTCTAAGGAACTCTTAGTGTGTATATACACATATATATACAACATTCTGCAATTTCAACTCTTTCTGCAAAAAAGCTCCAAGCTTTTCATCCAGTTTCAGATTGCCCGATAAATTGGTTTTCTTGATCGTAGCAGAAGTGGGTAAAGTAGGACGGCCCAGTTATTTCGCAATCATAATTTAGTTCACCTGGCTTGGCGTATTTTTGCCTACACATACGTGTATAAACAAACATAGGTATTAGGAGAATGGTAGAAATTTAGTTCTTGAAGATGATTAGGTATTAGGAGAATGGTAGAAATTTAGTTCTTGAAGATGATCATAGAAGCAGAAAACTAAGTATCGGTACTGTAATTTGAGGAAGCGTTAAACGGTATTTTTCATGAAAGTACCATTCTTGATCTATCAGCATTGCATCTGTTAGCCCAAACTCCTTTAGCTCCTCTCTTGTGTGGTGCATTAACAAGTTGTACCTGCAGCAGTAAGCAATTCTTATGGTTTACAAGTAATCACAGGCTTACACCGCCCTCCCCTACAATTTGTGTAATTACACATATCTCCCTTGGTTTTAAACTCATACATAGGTTTCAAGTAATTATCTAGTCTTAGTAACTTCCCGCGTCTTTCTTAGATATATTGATGTTGTCATTCAAGATTCCCTTAAAAACTCTCTCGTTCCGATTCACACGATCAAGGGTAGTCATAATTTTGAAACAAAGACATAAAACTTACCAAAAAACCATATGCAACGTAGGGAAAAACACGGATTACCTTCCACCATAGCCTCTCTCCATGACGACAATCTTCCCATTGCCTAAATTGTGAAGCCCTTCAAATTGCTGGACAGTCCATTTATACCACCGCATCAAGAACACCCTCAGCGTCAGCCCGTGTGAGACTATAACCAAGTTCATATTCGGGCTCTGTTTTCCCGGCGGCTGAAATCGCCCGATATCAATATCATTTCTCAGAGTTTCTCTAAATCCTGCAATTCAATTCACCCACAATTCAGTGTTTAGATCAGATAAGACGACAACACTTGTACCTGATAACCCCCACCACCTGTGATTCTATCATAAACATCCGCAGCAGATTCCCCATTTGGAAACCTGTAAAAGAATCTCCCGTAAAGCTTCCTTAGAGATTTTTCAATCTTCATCTGCTCTTGGTCCTGGAAATTCCCTTAAAATCAAAAACATCAGTGAGTTACCAGGAAATTCATTCCCACCATTCTACAACAAAACAATTCAATTTGAATGGGGTTCATATACAACCAAGCTGCACGTCTAACTTAACGTCTGACACTATGCTAGCTTAATCGATAGTCAAATACGTACCAAAATCTTGTTCTCGCAAGCGAGGTTCTTCCCTAACGCCGGCAATTCTGGACCTCTCAAATGGCTTAGCCAAATTCCTCAAAGTCTCGAGTGACCTTCGGTAAGGAGACACGTAAAAGTAAACCTTCCAATCATCAGCTCCATCACTCTCAATCATGTTCCTTATCTCCAACCCACATTCCTCAGCCTCTGAAATTCCCTTATCCGTGAGCATGACCTTGGAGTCGGGAACGCGCGTGTAAACGCACTCGTCGACGTTGCCTTGGCTCTGGCCGTGGCGGACCAGAATTATCCGGCGCGGCCGCGGTGGTTTCGCCGCCCTCAGTTGACCGTTGTCGTGGCTGCATTTGACGGAATTGAAATTGCAGGGTTTCAATTTCGTTGTTTGTGGGGCTGTGGGAAATAGACACGCCATTTTTGCTCAAGTGTAGTGCCAATTTCTAGTTGGAATATACCTTGGTTTTTGAAGTGTTCCAATGTTAATTAATCATGGAACGAGGTGGGGGGAGGAAATAAAAATATATAATTTATATGCGGAAAAATACAAAATACCATGACAATTACTTTATGATGATAATAGCGTAGATTTTTTTTTTTTATTGCATGGATCAAGTCGGACAAATTATTTAAGGTGTAAAACCTTTCTTATTATCAAGATATTGTTCTTAGTTGTATTTTCAAGTATCGTAATGTAATATTAAATCGTTAAATTACACTAATTTGTGATATATAATAACATAGATTATATTATAATTATAAACTCTAATTACACTAATTTGTGATATATAATAAGTATAGATGATATTATAAATATAAACTCAAATAAATACATTTTCTTTTGTTCCACCATGAATTCTACTTGTTTGTATGCGTGAGAATGATGAGTGGACGGTGGAGTCGGGAGTGGTTTTTAGAGTTATCCATTTTCTCGTACTTCTATGGGACCCGTGCCTAATATCAAATATGGCGATTTTTAGAGCAAATTATATTTTTATCCAATAAAATTAGACCTTTTATAATTTTAACTCCAGATATAGAGATTTTGGAATTTTGGGGGAGGAAAATTTGCCACGTGTAGGTGAGTGTGGGGCCGGGCCATTCTTAGTGAATTTTGCTACAATAATCAAATATAGATGCTTTTCTTAGAATTTTTTATGACATTTTATGGAGTGTACTGGCTAAATATCAATGACCAACATATATATAATGCATCCTATATATATTAATTTATATTTTATAAATTATTAATTTTAATATTGAAACTAAATTAAAACATGTTCGTTCAAATTTATTAAGATAATTCGGTGCAACTATGGGCCTTAGATGGATTAGAATTAGAGATGCAAACAAAATGAATCCGTTCATCTAAAATTTGAACTCGAATTTGAAGTTGATAAATTGAGTTGAATATTGACTCAGCTCGTAGAAATTCAAATTTGTGAGGAATTTTAATACTTTATATCCGTTTCTAGCTTTGTCATTTTGAATCTTTCAATTTTGTTCTGCATATCAACTGAGAGATTCTAACAACATCTTGAGAAATTAACCTGGAGAGGTAATTCTGTTAATAATATTTGATGTAATCTTCTTCCACAACAACCTTCTTTTCTTATCATAATTAATATTTCAGATGGATGAAGAAATTGATCAAATATATATAAAATCAAGCGCGGACTTGATATTTCATGCTATTTTACAGAACTAAGAAAATAATACATAAGTTTTACAAGTATAACATATTTTTGTTACATTTTAGGATCCAAATTCAAACTGGGGAAGTGATAAAACTTGCATCATCCAAAACCTTTTGTTTCTTCCATTTATAGGCTGCTTCCAAAATCTTGAGGTTTGTAGTCTCTGTTTCTTCCGGGAATAGGTAGTCAATGTACTCCTCGTACCCAGCAGGACCATCCTCTGTCTCTATACACCTTCTCTTTTTCAGCTTCTTCGGCAGCTCAACATGCACCAATTCGACATCACCGATCTCGCCAAAGCTGCTTTCCACGTTCAACCACTCTTCCACAAGCATCGTCCTTTCCTCTTTCAGTTCGGGTGCACAAGTTCTAAAGTAATCGAGCGCTCTTTCAAACACAGCTCTGGCACGCTCAATGCGTTTTCTCTTGTGTTCGGGCTCAGGCAATCCTTGTTGCAAAGCAGATGCCTCGAACTTGGCATAGCTAATCCACACCTTCAAGTGCTTTGTTCGGTTTAAAAGCCTCTCATAAAGTGCTCGGGTTCTTTCAGATTCACCCTGAGATATCTCAAAATCAATATATGCTTTCCACAACACCTCAGGCATGTCAATTGAAGGCTGGTCGATTGCGAGCTCGAAAAGAGCTCTCGCGCGCTCAGTTTCCCCCAAGGAACTCTCCAACTCAACAAACTTGGTCCATGCATAACAGTTCTGCGGTGCCCACTCCAAGTACTTCTCATACAGTTTCCTGCATCTTTCTATATTGCCAAGTTGCAGCTCGATCTCGATATACTTCTTGAATATCTTATCTTTGGGAGCCATACCAATCGCTGATCCCAATATTCTCCGTGCCCGATCAATAACTAACTGGCGTATTTCAAACTCTGCCGCCATAATCCAAAGTTTTGCAAACGAAAATTTCTCGTGAGGGATGATCTTTAGGCACAAGCTGTATACATCTCTTGCGCGATTCACATCCCACGCATCAAGCTCCTCGTACAGAGCATAGTTAATCCACAAGTATATATACCGTTGCCAGTACCGCTTCTCCTGAGCAGGAGGAATATTCGCAATAGCTCTCTCATACACGTCCTCAATCCTCTGTTTATCCCCACAGCTCTCTTCGAAACGAATGTAACCAAACCAGCCATCATAATTCAGAGGGTTCTTTCTAACTTCATCCTCATACAAAATCCTCCTCTTTCCAAAAATAGCATCCTCAATCCCTTCCCTGTCACCATATTGCTTTTCAAATGCAACAAACTTCTTGTACAACTCCTCTTTCCTCCCTTTCGGAACACGATCCAATGCGTACTTATATATGCATCTTGCCCTCTCCGTCTCCTTACACTCCTCCTCGAATTCCGCAAAAGCCACAAACAACTCCTCTGCCTCCTCATCATCTCCCAGTTTATCCACCGCCCTCTCATAACAATTCCGGACACGGCCTATATCTCCATTTCTAAGTTCAAACTTAACAAACCTGATCCACACACTAACCTTTGGATAACAATCCACGAAACGTTCGAAAATCGATCTAGCCCTCTCCACCTCATTATACCTCAACTCAAACTTTATGTAAGCAAGCCATCCTTGCTGATCAGGCATCCATAACATCCATCTTTCAAATATTTGCCTCGCACCAGCTACGTTTCCTAAAATTTCCTCCATATGAATATACTTATACCACAACTGATCCACTCTAGGCAACAACTGTGTTGCACGATCCCATACATTCCTTGCATGATTGACAAACTTGTTCTTCATCTCGAACTCAGCGTACTTGAGCCACAATGTATGATCCCTATAGTCGGCATCAAGCGCACGCTCCCACACCGACCTCGCCCGAGCATAATCCTTTTGGGATTCCTCCCACCTGGCATACTTCACCCAAACGCTCTTATTCCACCGCACTCTTCGGATTAAATCTTCGAATTGTTTGCGTTTGCGAAGGCGGTAGTCACTGAGTTCGGTTGGGTTGATTATCTTCTGCTTGGGTGGGTGGAATTCGGGTTCGCGACGTTCGCGAGCTTCGTGTAGGATTTGCTCTGCCGTGATCTGGATTGGCGCCGGCGTCTTGTTCTTGGCGCGGGTTGGCCGAGGCAGCTGTACGTGGGTCTGGGTTTCTTTATTCGTGAGGAAACTAGCCATTGCTGCAAGAATGAAGAATCTGTTGTGTGGTCATCACGTTTGGCGGAGTGGGCTATTTATAGGGGTTTTCAATTCTGGTTCTTTGGGATTTGGATTTATGATCGGATTCGGATTTTAAAGTTTCCCTTTGACATCCTCAAGTGTTACAGCAAAGGCGCATTACGCTTATCTACCCGATTTAGTATGGGAAAAAGAAGTTTAACTTATAGATGAGGCTATCGACCGGTTGGATTCAAGCCGGATTAGGAGATTTTGAATTCGATTTGAATCCAGATTTATTGACATATTAGAAATAAAATATAATTTTTTAATAAAAAATTTAATCTAAAAATATATATATATAATTATATAATATTTAATAAATAATTATTATTTGATGGTTTTGTTTATGTTTATTTAAAATAATTTAAACTTATTAATAAACAAATATATATATATATATATATTTGTTTAGAGTAAACAAATTCAAATTTTATTATTGTTTAGAGTGATAAGTATATAAAAAAAAAAAACAGTATATGAAAATTTTAATTTCAATTATTTTACTTAATATTCTTTACTAGTAAATAATTTATTTAATTAGATACATGAAATCGGATTCAGATTCTTAACGGATTGGATTTCTTAATTTCATATTCCATCTATTTATTTCGATAACGAATATTTATAATCGAATATGTTAAAATTCGAATCAGATTTAAATTAAAGTCCAACTCATTAACCGCCCTAACTTATAATCTAGATCGTAATGCAGCACACATGTTATGCGGCCCAGTTATAGCTGAGTCCAATAAGTTGAGCTCATAAGAAAAAACATTAAACTGAAAAACTCGACAACACCGGTGCTGCAGGAATTTCAGAAATAGAGTTGAAATAAAACTCAAAATGAAGACCATAACAATAAAAGAGATATAACTTAACTAGGAGTACTCCTCCAATTGGACTCCGTCCAGAAAAGAAAAGAAACAAAAATAATTCACTTAAATTGTTGTTACAAAAAGGAACCTCAAAACTAATGATCAATTGTTGAAATCATAGTTCAATTTCTGCAATTAAATAGTTAGTTTATTATCGATTATACTTTTGCAGGTCTGGAGTTAATTTAGCTAGGAGGACAACTAATGTATGGCAATTTGGATCCATATATGTCCTAGAACCTAGGATAACGTTTCTTATCCTTTAATTACTCCACCAGCAACCACCTTTTCGTCGTGCTCAATTTTAGTATTCTTAACTTTATATATATATTCCACCATTTAGATTTAGAATCCTCTCTGCACCGATAGATACAATGATATGAATAACATACAAAGATAACAATATGAATTTTCTCTTAAGATTTTCATGTGAGAATATATATATAGATTTTTTCTTAAAATTTTCATGTGAGAATATATATACCCAGATTTTATTTTATTTTTTTAAAAATTTTACGTAAGAAATATCAAACAACACAATATATAGCATGAATTTTGTTATGGGAAGTGGGCTATGAAACAGAATATATATTAGTGGAATAAAAACTTCAAATTGTGGGCCTCTAATACATGTTCAATCCATACACATGCCAAAACTGCAATTGTCCTTCTCACAAATTCCACCAGCATCGATGATAGTTTGATTTTTTTTCAGAAAATGTTGCTCATCTCATGTTAGTGAATTAATTTATAACTTTTCTTTTGATATTCTCTTTTTTTTTTTTTTCCTCCACTTTAGCTTCGGTTATTGGAAAGGGTCCAAATATAGAGACAAATTAATAAGAACAAAACCGGGAAAACATGGCTGCGATAGACCTACAACAGCTGATCAGAAAGGTCCTAAGGACGCCACCGACAATATTGCATGCAACCGTTGCCATGTGAAAGCCCGAAAGCCTGAGCACTTCGGTAGGGAGTTGCTAAAACGAGGTTTGAAGGATGATGTTATGTTTTTTCATTGTAAACTGTATTGTAAAGAGATACAATCAACCCTAAACATATAGACGTAGACCTCCTACAAGTTAGGAAATTTGTTACAGATTGACTTGATTTCCTCCCTAAAATAGGAATAGACACAATCCTAACACTCCCCCTCAAGTTAAGTAATGGGATCCCCAATTCTTAACTTGTCAAGTGTTTTCTGAAATATCTGGCTGGAAACGGCCTTTGTGAGGATGTCTGCTAACTGGTCTTCTAACTTAACAAAGGGTAGCTCAATAACTCCTTCATCCAGCTTCTCTTTTATGAAGTGACGGTCAACTTCAACATGTTTTGTCCGGTCGTGCTGTACTGGGTTTCCTGAAATGCTTATCGCTGCTTTATTGTCACATTTTAGCACGCTTGGACTCTGTTGAGGAAAGCCTATCTCGGTCATCAACTTCCTGAGCCAAAGAAGCTCAGTTACTCCTTTTGCAACACCCCTAAACTCTGCCTCAGCGCTCGAGAGAGCAACCACCTTTTGTTTCTTGCTTCTCCATGTCACCACATTACCTCCAATCAGAGTGAAATAACCCGATGTAGACCTCCTATCATTCGGGTTTCCTGCCCAATCAGCATTAGTGTATGCTTCAATATTCAATTGTCCATGTCTTCCAAACATTATCCCATGTCCCACTGTTCCTTTCAGATACCGTATGATCCTTACCACAGCCTCCATATGATTCTTCTGAGGCTGATGCATAAACTGACTGACCACTCCGACAGCATACACGATGTCTGGCCGGGTGTGAGACAAGTAAATCAATTTTCCCACCAACCGTTGATACTTCTCTCTGTCAGCTGGTTCTCCATCATCTTCTATCACAAGCTTGTGATTAACCTGTATCGGGGTGTCAACTGGTCTACAATCAATCATCCCAACTTCAGCCAATAAATCTAGGACGTATTTCCTCTGGGATATGAAGATGCCCTGTTTTGATCGAAGGACCTCAATGCCTAGGAAATACTTGAGCCCTCCCAGATCCTTCATTTCAAAATCTCTAAACAAGCTCTCTCTGAGTTTCTTCATCTCTTCCGTATCACTTCCAGTGATAATCATATCATCCACATAGATAATCAGACAAGTAACCAAGTCTCCCCTCCGTTTGAGAAACAAAGTATGATCGGAGTTACTCTGTATGTACCCATACTGTCGCATTGCCACTGTGAATCTGCCAAACCATGCACGTGGAGATTGTTTGAGTCCGTAGAGAGCTTTTCGGAGCCTGCAGACTTCTCCTTGCTTAAAGTCTGAGGTGAAACCTGGTGGTGCTTCCATGTACACTTCTTCTGTTAGGTCTCCGTGAAGAAATGCATTCTTCACATCAAACTGGTGAAGAGGCCATCCTTTATTTGCTGCTATTGACAGAAGCACCCTGACGGTGTCAATCTTTGCCACTGGGGAGAAAGTCTCTGAGTAGTCTATGCTATATGTTTGAGTATACCCCTTTGCCACCAGTCTAGCTTTATACCTTTCAATCGTGCCATCTGATTTGTGTTTGATGGTGAAAACCCAACGACACCCGACTGGTTTTTTCCCTTCAGGAAGGTTGCACTTCTCCCATGTACCACTTTTCCGGAGTGCACTCATTTCAGTTTCCATTGCCTGTACCCATTCCCTTGACTGTTCAGCCTCTTGGACTGTTCTTGGTACCTGTTCCATATAGAGTTTCCCAAGAAACCCCTTTGCTGTGGGAGAGATGCTCCCCCTGACCAGATTCCCTAAGGGATACCGTGAGCTCCGTGCCACGTGCTGCGGAGAATACCTGTTGGGTGGTACTCCCCTTGTACTTCTCTGTGGCAAGGTGTACCTGTGACTCACTATATCAACTGTGGATGGAGAGTCAGCACTTTCAGTATGATCAATCAGGGTATCATGTAAGGGGACATTATCATCAGGGAGAGTAGAGTCAATTTGATCACTTACCTCAATTAGGATATTATCTGGAGGAGCATGATCGGGAATGATACTGAGTGTTGGAGCGGAAGCAGGAATATCAGCAAGTGTCGGGTCAAGCCAACCTAGGGATTCACCAGTACTACCCTCCCCCTGAGCCCTGGGTTGGGTAAGGTAATAATATTCATTTTCGAGAAAGTCACAATCCATAGTGACATGAATGTGACGGGTGACCGGATTATAACACCTATACCCCTTTTGATGTGTAGCATACCCCAGAAACACACACTTAATGGCACAAGGTTCAAGTTTGCTCCGGTCAGTTTTGGGAACATGCACAAAAACGGTACAGCCAAAGATTCTTGGGGGTAAAGTGAGGGTCGGAGGGATATCGGTTTGGGTTCGTAGCATAGACAGGGGTGTCTTGCCAGAGAGGATCTTTGTGGGAAGTCTGTTGGTGAGATAGGTAGCTGTAGCAACCGCTTCAGGCCAAAAACGGTTGGGAACCTGAGATTCGGTTAGTAGAGCACGGGTTATTTCTAGAAGTGTTCGATTTTTTCTTTCGGCGACCCCATTCTGTTGGGGAGTATTGGGACAAGTAGTTTGGTGGATAAGGCCATGGGTTTTGCAGAAGTCACTCATTTTTTGGTTTACATATTCTTTCCCGTTATCTGACCGGAGCACACGAATGGTATGATTAAACTGAGTTTGTATCATATGGAAAAAAGCCACAAAGGTGTCATACACTTCAGATTTATGTCGGAGAAAATAAACCCAGGTCATACGAGAGAAATCATCAATGAATAACACAAAATACTGATAATGTCCTTTATTTGAAACAGGGGAAGGTCCCCAAACATCAGAATGAACCAAAGAAAACACAGAATCTACCCGAGAATTGTTCACTTTAAAAGATGTCCGATGACTTTTAGCAGCTAAACAAGTTTGACAATCTAGAGTAGTCATGTGATTATTCTGAAACAATGTGGGAAATAATAAACGTAAATACCCTAAGGACGGGTGACCAAGGCGCCGGTGCCACAGCCAAATTTGCTTATCAACAGTATTTTGTGATAGGAGTGCGGTGGAAGTGGGTTTAACTTCATCGACATAATAGAGGCCTCCCCGCTCAGTACCACGCCCAATAATCTCCTTCGTATGAATATCCTGTACAAGGCAAAAACGGGAATTAATTAGAACTTCACAATTCAATTCTCTTGTAAGATGACTCAACGAAAGCAATTTGCACGACAATGTGGGAATATAGAGGCAATTCTTCAAATTGAGTTTGGGAGTGATGGCGACAGATCCCTGTTTTTTGACTTCAGCTAATTCTCCATTAGCTGTCTGAATGTGACTTTGTGTGGATGGGACAGATTCCAGAATATCTGTTGGATCACACGTCATTGTGTCAGTTGCCCCACAGTCAAAGATCCATGGAGCAGAGACAGATGTCCGAGTATGATAAGCTTGTGTCTTTGTGGGGTCCTGTTGAAATGCCTGATTCACATTTTTAATACCCGGGGGGTCTCTTTGTAAAGCATCAGAAACAAGGGGTTTTAATTGCAATTTCTCAAACATGGGCCAATAATTAAAAATGGAAGCTGCCATTTCATTTCTAAATCTAGGGTTTGAGGACCCAGATTTCTTACCTCCGTCTCCAGCTTCTTCTCCGCCATTTCTGAGATCCATGGCGACGGCGGCTCTGGCATGTCCCAGATTCCTGCCGCCGTCCGCCGCCTCGCTGGTGGTGCTTTGTTCTCCCCTGTTCCCCTCTCCCGCCGCTGTACCGGCGTCTCGTCCCTGACCGACGACGCCTGCGGCGGCATTGGCCCGCCTCTGTCCTCCCACCGTTGAGCCGGTCGTGTTGCGATTCCCGGGCCACCAATCAGGAAAACCAATGATTTCGAAGCACCCTTCTTTGGTGTGCCGCGGTTTTCCACAGTGAGAGCAAACCAGGCCGGTTTTGTCCTCCCTTTGTGATGTTCTCCGGCCGGCGACGTCTGAGTGGTTTGAGTTCTCAAGCCGCCGCACCCCACCAGATTTGCCCCTCTCTATTCTCCGTGCAACAAGTCCGGTTCCCACGCCCTGTGATGCAAGATCCTCCTCGCCGCCGGCAGCCGTCTTCAAGATCTGGAGACGGGCAGCCTCCCGTCGGATTGTGGCGTAGGCAGACTCTACTGAGGGCCTTTGTTCCAATTTCAGAATATCTCTCCGGATGGGGTCATACCGATCATCAATTCCTGTAAGAAATTGGTATAGTCGATGTTCTTGAGTGATTTTATTGAATATGGTGATATCTTCTGGGCACTTCATCGGATTGGGTTGTTTCCGATCAAGTGCCATCCATATTCCCTGTAGTTTGTTCCAGAAATCTTCAAGACTGTCTTATCCCTGTCTTTGTGTGTTGGCTTTTCGGTGCAGGTCAAAGGTTTGCAACGGATCGGAGCCACTGCCGTACGTGGTTGCGAGTCCATCCCATAGTGCTTTTGCCGTTGGATACTGTAAGACGTTATTCACTAGACTTACTTCGATGTTTTGTATTATCCATGTGAATACGTTTTGATCCGTTTGTTCCCACTGATCGTATGTCGGATCTGTTTCTGGTGGAGCCGGTGGGATACCCGTTAAGTGTGAACGGCATCCCCTGCCTCCAATTGCCATCTTCATGAGTCTTGCCCATACGGGATAATTGTCGTTGTTTAGTTTGAAGCCAATCGACAAATTATCAGGTTTGGACAGATTTGTTTTGTTGTTTAGTAGGTTTGCAATCTGAGTTGCAAGGTCTGTATTTGGTTCGGTTTTGACCTCTTGGATTTCTGACATGGTGATTGTTTTTTTTCAGTTTATTGGCCTGGTTTTAGGCCGAAAGGTTGGGGAAAGGTATTGAGACGATGATGTTTATGGCTGAGTCTCATGAATCGAAACTCGGCTTTGATACCATGCTAAAACGAGGTTTGAAGGATGATGTTATGTTTTTTCATTGTAAACTGTATTGTAAAGAGATACAATCAACCCTAAACATATAGACGTAGACCTCCTACAAGTTAGGAAATTTGTTACAGATTGACTTGATTTCCTCCCTAAAATAGGAATAGACACAATCCTAACAGGAGTCAACGATTATTCCGAAAAATTCAGTGTGTATCAAGGACCATATTATTAAGAGAGCCCATAAGTTGAATTTGGTTTGTAATTTTTGGGTGGGGCACTTCTCTTGTAACACCTTGCTTGATGGGTGGATTATGGCGCATTGTCTGTACGCTTGATTTTTCCGGATTAATATATGAGGTGGACCCTCCTTCAAAACCCCACGATTTCTTTGACCGGTTTTATTTAAAAAAAAATTAATAAGAATAAAGTTTGAATTCTAGAATTTAAACTTTATTTTAGAAACTTGATGTTTAATCTCACTAAACCAATTATATTTAGTAATTATAATTTATAATTAATCTAATAGATGGTTTGTTAAATCAAATTATAAAACATCTTGTAACTTAACACATTGTTCGGCTACAATTCGAAAATCACTTTATAAAGACTTCATATAAGTTAATATACTACAAGAAAAGAAGGCAATATATATCAGTCAATATATTGTCAAAAAAATAATTTTTATAATGCACATTAGTGATATATACTATAGTATTTAACTTGTCTTAGCTATTGTGAGAGCTTGCTAACAAATAAAATAATTATAACTACTTGTACTTGATTATACCAAGCTCTTACAACGACAACTTGCTGTAATTATCAACTACGACAACAAAAATATTTATTCCTATCAGTTATAATTTTACTTGTAGGTATAACGCGATAACATAGAGCAGCCAAGGATTAATTACAAAATAAATGCCTTCTATGTATTAACTAGAACATGATTTTTTTTTTTTTTTAAATGGATATACCCAAATTTGAATCATTGATGATTGAACCTGAAACGTAAAATCTAATTCAATTCAATTTTATCTGAATTTCAATTTATTGTGAAATCAATTTAATTTCATCTCAATTTCAATATTTACAATCGGGGGTTTTATAACTTGGAGCATGAAATCAAATTCAATTCAATTTCATGTAATTCCAATTTTCAATACATTTACGGGATACGTTTACTCTGATGCCATATGAAACTATGTAATCAACCTAACTCATGGTCTCAAAAGTTAATTAATAAGGTGATGGTAGTTGAACATTTATTGCTCAGCATATGACTTGTTTCGTTTTCATGAGATATATTAACAATCTTATTTATTAATTAATAAGAATAAGAACAAGAACAATAACAAAAACTAAATCATAGGAATTGAAACTAAGGTATTAAAGTATGCGTCGTTGCAACCAAGTCTTTCCCTTTCAAGATTTCATTTTCCAATACAGTGATACTCTGTGTACAGACTTTAGAGGGTTATTTAATATAATGCACGAATACTTCTAAAAATATTATTTTATTATGTCGTATGGTGTCGTGCTGGACACGTATGTGTCGGACACCGTATCCGACACTTCTTACGTGAGAAATTTTGAAAAAAATTCATATCGGCATATCCGTATCGTGTCGTGTCCGTATCTCTATATTCTTATCCATGGATCATAGTTTATTTATTATTTCTAGACTTCCAGAATTAGGGCTTTCACAAGGCTGCATGCACCCTAACTCATCTGCATAATTAGAAATCATTGGAAACCCTCATCACTGCAGTGTGTATATATGTATACATTCTGATCATCATTATTTCAAATAAAAGAAAAGCTGAAAAGCACTTTTTGTATGCAGATGAAGATCATGAAGATATATCATAGGCATGTCGAAATGGGGGTCCACTAACATTTCTAGAATAAAGTTGCAGGGACCGCTCTATATGTATATACAAGTTTCAATAAATTTTCTGCAATAGCTATAAGCTGCTGCTTATTACAATCCAAAGCTTGTTTATGTCGCTCTCCTGGAATATTTATGTTCATTCTAAGTATAATTTTGATTATCTAATAAGTGTTATATTTATTTGTTTGATGGATTGTTTTCTTTAAAAGTATATTCTAATTTAATTCAGGAAAATTGTAATTTAAACATTGTTGGATTGAATTTAACTAATTTTTATAATAAAGTGTATAAATATTTCTTTTTTAATCTTCTATATATATTATTTATTTATTTATTTTATTTATTATTATTATATCTTATAAAAGAACGAATAGTTTCTTACAAAATACGGATCGCCTAAAATATCCTCACAACAATTACTTCAATAATTATTAGTCAAAGATAATGATGTAAATACATGTTATAGATTATTAGTTAATTATATTTAAAAAGCACATATTAACATAAAATAGGACTCTTTGTAGAAGTAAAATTTCTCCAACTTACCTAGAAAAGATATATAGTTCAACAAGGATTGTTTTAATACTATATTAATTAATTGTATTCAAATTTTATATTATAAGTTGTCTATTTTTTTAATTTTACGGCCTATAATTTAAAATGTTATAATAAGATATATCTAATGAATTGAAAAACAACAAATTGATTCACTTTATTTTAATAAATTTTTGTAATTATGTAAAATAAAATATTATTTAGATAAGTTACATAAAATAATTTTCAATAAATCAAGCATAATGTAAGTCTAATTATATAAGTTCATAGTTCTATTTATCTAAATCAATAAACTTTCTTAAAATATAATCATATTATAATTCTATAAATTTATCTAATTAACAAAATAATATAATTTAATGATTTATATAAAATATTTTTCAATAAATTAATTAATCCTAATGTAATATTTTTAATTAACTAATACTAATATAATTTTAATTATTTAAATCTAATTAACCATATAATCTTCCTTTAGTTTATATGATAAAATATAAACTAAATACTTCAAAGCGCGAATAGCGTTTTTGGTTTCTTAATTCTATAATTTTAATTAATTGTATTCAAATTTTATAATATAAGTTGCTTGTTTTTTAATTTTGAGGCCTATAATTTAAAATGTTATAATAAGATATATCTAATGAATTGAAAAACAACAAATTGATTCACTTTATAAAATTTTGTAATTATGTAAAATAAAATATTATTTAAATAGGTTACATAGAATAACTTTCAATAAATCAATCATAATGTAAGTCTAATTATATAAGTCCATAGTTCTAATTATCTAAATCCATATCTTAAATTATAATCATATTATAATTCTATAAACTTATCTAATTAACAAAATAATATAATTTATGATTTACATAAAATATTTTTCAATAAATTAATTAATCCTAATGTAATAATTTTTATAACTAATACTAATATAATTTTAATTATCTAAATCCAACTAACCATATAATCTTCCTTTAGTTTATATGATAAAATATAAACTAAATACTTCAAAAGATGAATAGCGTTTTTGGTTTCTTAATTCTACAATTTAGAATTGTAGGTTCTCAGACCAAAGTTACTTTAAATTAAGAATACTAAGAACACTCAATATGTGTGCATATAAAAATAAGATATAAACTAATTTTATACATAATTTTTACAATATTCGATTAAACATTTATATAAATATACTCTTTTAATTATTTCTACTATATATATAAAATCAATTATAAAAAAAATAAACATAAATCTGAAATAATACTCACTAGAAGATTACAAATAAAAAAATAGAATGCAAGATCAAATGACAAAGAAAATATAAAAAAGAGATAAATTAAATAAAAACAAAATAAAGAATAGTTGGTTTAAAAAAAGAATTACTTGATTTTAATGTATATGCACATGCATACCAAAATTAAGAACGACTTGAAATATCTTTACAAATATATGCGAGAATTAATATAGCGTAATGGTAACAAAATTTCGAAGATTAGATTAAAAATTTCAAGATGTTAGATTGGGTGTCAGTTCAAGAAAGATATGGAATTTTTTTTAATTTAAACTAAATGAGATTGATCCAATAGTTATCAATTTATTTTTACATTCTCCAAAGTAGCAATATACAACTTATTGGCCGAATGATTAGATTAAAAATTTCAAGATATTAGATTGGGTGTCAGTTCAAGAAAGATATGGAATTTTTTTTAATTTAAACTAAATGAGATTGATCCAATAGTTATCAATTTATTTTTACATTCTCCAAAGTAGCAATATACAACTTATTGGCCGAATCTAAACTTGAAGGACATTTTGAATTGGGATCATTACTCAGAAATAATGGTTCTTGAACAGTTTTCAATGTGCTCGAAAAGCAAAAAAATAAAACAAAAATACAAAGAATTTCTAAAGCATTATGCATGAGACAAACAAGGTAAATATTCAAATGATTTGGAGGAAGAATTGAGGGCAGAATATAACAAACTATGGCAACAAAAAGAGATTATTTGGCTTTAAGAGTTGAGAATTAATTGACTCAAATTTAGGGATAAACAAACAAGTTTCTTTTATCTGTCAGCCATAATGAGAAGAAGAAGGAATCAGATGAATGCTCTGAAAATAGACAATAAATAAGCAACCAACAAAGATTATCAGGTGTGTATTTGTCTAATTTCAAAAATTAACACTCTACAAAAAAAAAAAAAAAAAACGAGTTTTAGCCCATTACATTGTGCAACATATTGCTCAAATTAATACTCACTAGAAGAATACAAATAAAAAAATAGAATGCAAGATCAAATGACAAAGAGAATATAAAAAAGAGATAAAATAAATAAAAAAGAGATAAAGAATAGTTGGTTAAAAAAAAGAATCACTTGATTTTAATGTATATGCACATGCATACCAAAATTAAGAACGACTGTGAAATATCTTTACAAATATATGTGAATAAAGCGTAATGGTAACAAAATTTTGAAGATTAGATTAAAATTTTCAAGATGTTAGATTTGGTGTGAGTTCAAGAAACGATATGCAAATTTTTTTAATTTAATCTAAATGAGATTGATCCAATAGTTATCAATTTATTTTTACATTCTCCAAAGTAGCAATATACAACTTATTGACCGAATCAAAATTTGAAGGACATTTTGACTTGGGATCATTGCCCAGAAACAATGGTTCTTGAATAGTTTTCAATGTGCTCGAAAAGCAAACAAAAAATAAAACAAAAATACAAAGAATTTCTAAAGCATTATGCATGATACACACAAGGTAAATATTCAAATGATTTGGAGGAAGAATTGAGGGCAAAATATAATAAACTATTGCAACAAAAAGAGATTATTTGGTTTAAGAGTTGAGAATTAATTGGCTCAAATTTAGGGATAATCAAACAAGTTTCTTTCATCTGTCAGCCACAATGAGAAGAAGAAGGAATCAGATGAATGCTCTGAAAATAGACAATGAATGAGCAACCAACAAAGATTATCGGGTGTTTATTTGCAAGGGCGACGCCACCTTGATGGGAGTGGGGTCAATTGACCCCACTCAAGAAAAAATATAGCTATGTATTTATATATATTTTTCATATTTTTATAATTTTTTGTTTTATGAATAAGTATTTTGACCCCACATAAAAATGAAAAAAAATTATATTGACCCCCTAAATTTAAAATTAGTGTAATTAAAATTCTTCAATTTCAAAAAACAGGATTTGTTAACTCTAAAAATAAGTACTTATCTGATTATTTTCAACAGTTTTAGAATATTTGGAAACCAATTTCTGCTTAATTTAATCAGAAATAAGTTAGAATCCCCCAAGAATTAGCTAGAAGTAAGTTGTCGCCTAGGAATTAGTTAGAATCCATGCTTTTAATTCTGCTTATAAATTATATGGTTTTATGAATTTATTTAAAATTCTATTTTGACAATAATATCTTTATTAAAATATTAATATTCTTAAATTAATTTTTTACATACAAATAAAACTCTATGGTAGGGAGCAAAAAAAAATACAAGTCTATGATTTATACGTTCCTTTTTTTTTTTTTTTTCCCTATTCTTATATCTTTTTTCTTCTCTTCTCATCAAAATTTGGTAATTTCAAAAAGTCTCATAACTAAAAAATTTCTCTTTTCTTAATTTTTATAAATTTATAACTAAAGATACATACAAAATAATTCTATATTTGATTAATTACAAATAATTTTATATAAAATTATAATAATTTATAATATTTTTTATATTAATGTAATACTTAAATCGTATTATAATATCCAAAAACGTTTCAAAGTATTTGAGGGTCAATAACTTCATAAAATTAAAAGTGATTATCCACTTTTGTTTGCATTGTTTATCACTTTTTTTTTCCCAAACTCATTACTTTTACTACTACAATTTTTGCAATTTCCATTTATGTTTTAACTTCTACTTATGAAATAGATTTTGCAAACACTTAAAGATGGATATATTTAGTACAAATAAAAAATGGTAAAGGGTAATTGTAAAATAAATATTTTATTTTTTAATAATATATATTTTTTATTTGTAGTTAAATTTTTAAGACAATTTTAAAATAAATATTTTAAATAAAATTATTTATTTTTTTAATAATATATATTTTTTTTAATCATTAAATTAGTTTGACCCCACTGTCCGATAATTCTGGAGTCGCCCCTGTTTATTTGTCTAATTTCAAAAATTAATGCTCGACAAAAATAAACGAGTTTTAGCCAATTACGTTGTGCAGCATATTGCTTAAAATAATCACCAAGATGATTATACTTCGTTCAAACCGTATATTAAAAAAATTGCGGGGTCGAACTAGAATAGCTTCATTCCCGACCAAGGCACCTATTACAATATTTTGATGCCTGAATAAGTGTTACGAATGCTACATCACTCCAACGATAAAAAAGGGGCATGGTGCTGAAATTGAATATTGAAACAGCGTACGAAAAAACCCAGTGGAATTTCTAAAAAGACTTTTAACTTTCTTCAAATTCCCGACGAAAATCATCAATATCATTATGAGCAGAATGTAGCGGATACAATCGGAGATTCTATAGAATGGTGAACCAACGGAGGTTGTACGGATGTGTGGCATTAGATAAGGTAATCACGTTCGTTTTATTTGTTTGTAATATGCATGGAACAACTTACATATATAATTGAAGAGACCATTTCGGCCGGACCTGGAAGCCAATTATGCTATATTAGAGAAGCTCTTACATGATCTCACACTTGCCTTTTGCGGACGACTTAATATTGGGAGTCAAACCTATCGTGGATGGAGCAAACTGCATTAAAAGTGTGGTTGAGACGTTTTGCAAGGAGTTGGGCCTCAAATTAAACTTATACAAATCACATGTGTTGTTTGCACCTTATATGACAAATGATTTAAAGCAGTAGGTTAGTAGAATTCTGGGCATGGAAAATACAGACAACTTAAGGAACTATTTGGGGGCCGAGTGCAAATGAACTTTAGTTGTAATTATAATGAGCATTTCCCGATTATGATTAATAGAGTCGAAAAGCATCTCTTAGGGATAGAAAGCCAAAATGACAAATATTTATTGACGAATGACACTTATTAAGTCCATCACGATCTCGATCTCCATCAACCACATGCACGTAAATTGGCTCCCTAATCAAATGTACGATAAACTTGATCCACTCAAGCACAACTTTCTTTAGGCGATTAATATAACAAGGAACGAACCCATCTTGTAGAGTGAAAGAAGGTGACTGCAAAGAAGTAAGAATGTGGATTGGGTTTTAGAGAAGCCCAAAAGAAAATATAGTGATGCTAACTAAAACGGGATGAAGAATGCTTAACAAGGAGATGGCGTTATACATCAAAAAAATATTTAAAAAGGGATAACATTGTTGATCGAATATAAGCCTCGACTTATGGGTTTCCCGGGCATGGAAGGGGATAGTTAAAAACACTTGGATGGTGGAACCATTTTAAAAATGGAGGATTGGGAACGGTGAAGGGACATCTTTATGGAATGATAGATGGTTATCACAAGGTAAGCTGACGGACATCTTTGGAGATAACATTCATGAGGAGGATAAAGATCTTATGGAATGTAATCTCATTGGAAAAGATAAAAATTGAAACCTAAATAAGTTGAAAACATCACCGTCCAAAGAGGTGGTGAATGAGGTACTTAGTGTCCTAACGCGCTGCATGATAATGGAGATAAGAGAGAATGAATTGTGTTAACTAAAGATAAATTCTCCTATAAAATGACTATACTCTACTTATGGCGTCGGATGAGACATGCAAGAAAAAACTTTAAATGAATTTGAAAATTACCTTACCCCAAAAATTCAAGATTTTCCTGTGGCTTTGCCAATATGATAGCTTGCTTACAAATGTATTGGAGTATGATAGAAAATTTAGGGAAAACTTGCGAGTGTCGGATGGGCTCAAAGAGAGCTTTAGTAGCAAAATACTGAATAATATGTTCCTAAAATATCCTGGGTGGGTTGTGTTGATCTTGACGCTCTAAAATTTTTGGAAAACATGGAACCGATGGAGCTATCAAAATGTTATGAAGCTTAGAAATGTTGTTATTCGCCACATAAAAGAGTTATCTACGACCTTAGTAATAATCAATAAGGACACAACACAGGCAAAAGAAAATCTGCACTTAGTTGTCGTGAAATAAATTCGAGAAGTGATGGGTAAAACTAAAATCGGATTGAAGCTTTTATAACTACACCAAATGGGGCGTCATTCGAGATGGAAATTAGAGATGAATGCTAGGATATGTTATGAATCTTGGTATAGTTTCAATAATGTAGCAAAGTTATTGAACTTACCTAAAGGATTAAAACTAACTTTGGAGAGATACTTTTCAAAAATTAATGTGGAGATTGATTTGGAGACGGTCGTTAAATGAATAACAATGAAGGATACTCAAAAACAACTAATGAGAAATGTAAAATTTGATTGGCGAAGGTTACTCCAAAGATTTTGAGAAACTTTGATTAAATAAATCTCGAGAGAAAGAAACATGATGATGGATAAATTGGCGAGGATAGGTTATAAGGTTCAAGATGGTTATTGCTGCTAGGATGTTCTCATTCTTGAACATAAGCTTCCACTTATGGCTTCCTGAGCATGCAAGGGGATAGTTAGAACCAGTTGAATGGACGTCTCTACGGAATGATAGATGGTTATCACAAGCAAACTAGCAGACATCTTTGGATATAAGATTCATGAGAAGGATAAAGATCTGATGGTATGTAATCCATTGCACAAATAAAAACTGAAACTTACATAAGTTGAAAATGTTATTGCCTAAGGAGGTGGTGGATGAGATACTTAATGTCCTAATTGCATTGCATGATAACGGAGATAAGAGAGTTTTGATTGGGTCAACTAACGACAAATTGTCCTATAAATCGGTTATAGTCTACTTATGGTGTCGGATGAGACATGGGAGAAAAATTGGAAATGAATTTGAAAATTACTTTGTCCCCAAAAGTTTAAGATTTTCTTGTGGCTTGCTAACATGATAGCTTGCTCATGAATGTACTGAAATATGACAGAAAATTTAGAAAAAGTGATGTATGTACACGCTGCTATATAGGACATGAATATGTGGACCACATGCTCAGAAGTTGTCCATTCGCACTCCGGGTGTCAGACAAGATTATTGATGCACAAACTGAACGAAATTTCCATGGCATGCGAGTGTCGAACGGTCTCAAAGAGAGCTTTTATAATAAAATTCAGAGTAATATGTTATCTGATTATCATGCATGGATTGTCTTGATCTTGACGCTTTAAAATCTTTGAAAAGTATGGAACCGATGGAGCTATCAAAATGTTATGAAACTTAGAAGTTCCACTCTTCGCCACATAAAAGAGTTAATGAAACCTCAACACTAATCAGTGTGGACAAAAAATACAGATAAAAGAAAAATATGCACTAAGTTATCGTGGAATAAACCCGAGAAAGGATTGGTGAAACTAAACTCTGAGGTGAGCTTTTATAACCAGGGGAATCATTTGAGATGACAGGGGCCTCATTCTAGATGACAGCTGAATATGGGTGTTAGGATACGCTATGGATCTTAGTAGAGTTTAAATAATATAGTGAAGTTATTGAGCTTACGCGGAGTATTAACACTAACTTGGGAAAGACACTTTTCGATGACTAAAGTGGGTATTGACTCGAAGATGGTCATGAAATGGATAACAATGAAGGATATTGAAATGGAACAAATGAGAAATGTAATTTAATTGATAAAGTTTACTCCAAAGGCCATACGAAACTTGAATTAAATAAATCTCTAGAAAAAGAAACATGATGACCGATAAACTGATGAGAATAGGTCATAAGTTTCAAGATGATTACTACGTTTAGGATGCTCCACCGGCAAAATTGGGTGATCTTTTAGGTTTTGTTCTATAATTTTTACTTGTCTTTTCATTTTATTAAATATATTTGAAAGTTATGAACTATTACTTATGCTTAAAAGCGAGAATTATTTGGCCAAATTACTATACACTTAAATATATATATTTTTATATAATAACAAAATTTCAAATATTTTTATTGCTTATTTATTTGGATGTTCTCTACTTCGAATTTCTACTTATCGTAGATGATTTGAAAGAGAAATTTCATATAAATATTTTTGTATGTGTATATTTATTTAATCAAAATAAATATTTTTAATCTCTTAATTTGTTAAATAAATATAATAACTAAATTTATTTAAAAAAATTAAATGATAAACGTGCAACGCACGTTCACCTCACTAGTGTAGTATAAAATTACGGACTACCGATTAATGTGAACTTTAAACGTCTTTCTCCGACATAAGCTCAATGACGGTGTCCGGCAATTCTTACCCCTATGGCAGGACCCCGAAGGCCTACACATCCATCCGCACTGTATTAACATCGCTTTATTAGTTGGTGTGAATAATTGTACTCTCTCACGATATTTTGTTAGGAAGCATTCAACGATTAAAGATAATACATTGAAGAGAGTCGTCCATTTTCGTCCATTGAGGAAAATTCCCTACAGCTGCCTCCCGTAAGAGTCTGGGCCGTGTCTCAGTCCCTGTGTGGCAGAGCATCATCTCAGACCAACTACTGATCATCGCGTTGGTAAGCTATTGTCTGATCACCAATTAGCTAATCAGACGCAAGTCCCTCTTCGGGCAGATTCCTTCTTTTGCTCCTCAACCTAGGAGGGATAAGCAGTCGTTTAGTCGTTGTTCTCCTTCCAAGGGCAGATTCTTACGCATTGTTCACTCGTTTGAGACCGACTTAATGTTAAAACTTAATAAGAGTGAGAACCGAGTTTAACTCCACAAATAATAAATTAAATGTCTTTGTTGTTGAAGCATATATATGTAATATGTTACACAGACTAATAACATTACATACTTGCACTTATAAATTATAATGGTCCATCTTTACCATAAATTTTCATAAATCCCTAAAAGAAAAAAGTACTTCTTTTTACACATTTTTCGTTCGTAAGTAATAAAACATATTAATGATGTACCTATAATTAAAGTCATATGTTTATGATGATTTTTTTAAAATATATTTTAAATGTGTGCATAAAATTTTCAAAGATAAAGTTTGACTTTTTCGTCATCCATAAAATCATGATTCATGACTGCCTGGAAAGTCAATTTTTTGCATTTCAAACATGGAAATTGACCATGCATGTTAGCTGATGTTCCGAGGATGTCTTTAGAGAAAATACTAATTTTTAAGATGATATTACTAATTGAGAGATTCAATGTTAGACCCTTTAACTAATCTGATTTCAATCCCAGGTCCTCGGTCACTTACCTCTGACATTTCGCAGTTAATCGGAAATTAATTTTAAGTAGCAAGTCCATATTGAGAATAAGTTATTGATTTGTATTAATCTGAATTTTATAACAAACCTGATGGTTAACTCGATTTTCATAGTTTATCTTAGCTACTGGTTGAGTTGTCGTAGCTGTGTTTTGTTTGTCCCTGAATGGGGCTTCTTTGCAGACCTTGGATGAGACCATAGTTCTTAGGAATATTAATTGTCGAGTTTATTCATATTTCAATACTTTCACGTGTATTTCTTTAACATGTCGATTCTTGATGCTTGGATTGGTTTCAACTTCTTGTATTTTGATTGTTTTTAATAAATAAGGAGGGAGGCCACGTGAATAACCCCACGACTCTTTGAGTTGGTTTTGGTTAAAAAATAATAATAATATTACTAATTAGTTTGTAAAATGATTAATATAATTAAGCATATACACATCAAAAAGAACATATGCAAGATATGTTAGACTAGTGCATTAATACTTAAAAATCTACCGTGTATGCTCTTATTTATTTATTTAACTGAAAAAAATAAAAAATTCGAACGTTTGACTAATCCTTAATTAACATATTTCCTTTGACTGTTATTAAGGAGGGTGTTTGAGTGAAAAAAATCCATCAATTTTTATTGTTTGATCAAAACTTATGAATCGGATTATGATTTTCGGTTTATATAAAAAAAAGATTTAAATTATACAAGATGTTTATAATTTAGCAAGACGATTACTCAATGTATTTTAAAAAGAAATTTATTAAATAATGCTCAATTACGTTTAAAACTGCTAATAACGGCCAAATTATATATTTCTTTTGACCATTATTAAGTATGGTTCCGCCTGTGGAATATGGAAGCCTGTAAAACTACTTAGTTTTTTTTGGTCCGTTCTTCTTCGAACAAAAAAAATGTATTAAGTATGGTGTTTGAGTGAAAAGAATTCATCTATTTTTAAGTTTGATTAAAACTTATGAATCGAATTATGATTTTAGGTATATATAAAAAAATTCTAAATTTTACAAAATATTTATAATTAAGCAAGACGATCACTCGTATTTCAAAAAGAAATTTAGTATGTAATGCTCAATTAGGTTTGCATATACAAGAATAAGAATATATATACGTACGTATATTATTGTATGTGTGTGAGAAGTTGCAGGACCACCACAAGCTAAAATGACCATACAAAACAAGAACTAATAAAATTGTATTTATTCAACTCCTAGCACGTGAATTGCGCGTGAAGTCACCACTGAATATCTTATAGGCATAGCTAGAGCCTATAGGCCACACCTAGGAGAGATTCTATTACACGCGGTATCGAATATTATGTGTTTTCTTATGCAAGTTTTGACATTTATGTCAAAATAATGATGCATATTATATACTTTCTTTCTTTCCTTTTTTTTTTTTTTTTAATTGATACACTCATACACACACCCCAAGTGACCTGAAGGATTTGAATTCAGGTCATTGCCTTCGAGAAACAACCTTCGAACCACTTGGATCAACCCCTGTTGGTATGAATATTAATTATATACTTTAAGGTATGACATATAGTTGTTATTCTCTAGTGTACGGACACCATGATTATTTCATCTAATACAGTGTCGGATATATTTCAAATACGAATATGGTTCGAACATGATATTGACATGTTTCCGACAAGGAAAAATGTGGCCAAATTTTTTTTTAAAAAAAAAATTTCGACACAACTAGGACATGTGTCGAACAAAGCCGGGATGCGTGTTGGGTATGGAAAACTGAAAAAGAATTATTTTTTTATAATTATTTTAAATTTTAGGATTATATTTCTTTTACAAAAATAATTGTGTAAATTTATTAAAAAATATATTATATTGATTTAATTTTTTTTTTATATTTTTTTTTTGAATTTTTCTCATAATATCGTAATACGCAGGAAAGAATAATGTTATTTATAATTACTTTAAATATTAAATTTGATAATAATACATTTTATTTAAATTTATAATATTAGTTACTCATATAAATATCTTATTTAAATTAATTAAGAAATATAAATATATGTACTTATATATAATATAATCGTGCCGGAGCCGTGTTGCATGTGTCTTAAATTTTTTAAAAAATTCACATGGTCGTGTCCATATCATGTCATATTCGCATCATTGAATCCGTATCTATGTATTACAGTTCTTACGTAATAAGCTAGACTTGTTAATTGGCTACCACATCAAAACACTAATTCTTAATTGATACCTTTGAATTCCACCCTTTCACACGGTTAAAACGCGTTTATTTATACAATTCCTAATGTTTATAACTGTTGGATATATAGTGTAAATAAGGGCAAATTTTAAAGATTAACGACACTTATCTCCCAAAATATAACGATTATTTTTTATAATAATAGCATTACAGACTACAAGAACAATAAACTCTAAGTATTTTTCACTCTGTTAGAACTTAAATACTGATATATGTGTTTGTAAGTACTTCTGATATGAATTGAATGAATGCAATGTATGGGGGTCTATTTATAAGGGATAAAAAGTTGTGAGGCAAATCTGCAAAGGTGAGAATTGCACTGGTTCGATCAAGTCTTGCATTGGTACTTCTAACTCGCCTTGACCCGCATGCAACGGCTAGGAGAGCCACTGATTTGCCAAGTTTGGATCGAGGTCCAAGCAATTGTTTGATTTGAATAGATACTGGTTCGGATTTGTATCGTGGATGCGGGCCGTTCGACCCATGTTTTAATCGGATTTTGGCCAAAAAAAATAATTGGATTTTAAGTCTAATTCGTCCAACATTTAAATAAATAAATAAATACATTTTTTATAACTATTCACAATGTCGCATATCATTATTTGATTTGATATTAGAAATAACAAATCTTTACTACTTAGTTGACTTTTACGTAGACTCTCACATAGTTATAATTTTCTTACCAACAAAGTCAAGTCCAGCAATAATTAATTCAATTGCCCAATACATCTTTTTATTATTTTTAAATGGCGATGTATATTCAACAAAATTATGAGCCCCACATTAGAGGTACACTGTCACGTACATATATTTTTAAAATTATTATTTATCGTATCGTGTCATATCGTGTTTATACTCATTTCGGATCCTTGTACCTGACATCGTGTCTATCATTTCACACATAGGAAATTCAAAAAAAAAATTTATATCGTCATATCCATATTATATCGTGTTCATATAATCGTATTCGTATGCGTGAATCAATTGGAAGTACATGATACATCTAACGACATAGCCAAATGAACATCCAACAGTTGAGATGACATTTTGTCCTATGATATCTATATATGCTACGAAGATATAGTACTACATGTGAATTTATTTTGGGCTTTGGCACATTGGAAAAGAAAAAATAAAATAAAAAACAAAAGAGGGTCCCATTTAGAAGTGGGAGAAAAGATTGGTAGAGAGGCTTTAATAGTGTTGTTTTAATTAGAATTAGTTGGAAAATATGGACCACCTCTCTACCACTACTCCACATGCTCTAAGTTTAACATTGGCAACCCAAAAAATGAAACAAAATGCAATAAAAATAATCAACGTTCGTGAATTATACTGAAAATTTTATTTTCTAGAATGATCAGCTGATATAATCTTCATTTCTAATGGTATTATTCAAAATTCGGAAAATTCTAGTCCAAACCCGGCTTGGCCGAACCCAACCAATTAAAAAGGCAAGTGAATTACACTTGCTATTTGATTGATCACTTTCCCTAAATTTTCCACCAACCACACGGTAAGTATAAAACACTCGGCCCCTCGTTACACCGGCTTGGGCTAAAATTACCCTCAAAATTCGACACCTTCCCAGCCGAACACAAGAGTCAAAATATTGCCTAGAAAATAGAAATGAAAAGATGACATATTTAGATGACATATAATCTCTAATTTTGGTGAATTTCTCTATGATTCCTATGTAGGGATGTAAAAAAATTGAGTCAGTCGAGTCGAACTTAATATTCTTTTAGGATTCGATTTTAAATTTAGTTTATATTTTCTCGAATTTAAATTCAAACTTGAGCCGGTCGAACCTATAAATTTTAGGTTTGAGTTCGGTTCGAACCAAAGTTTGACACGTTAGTTCGTGAAACAAGAAACGAAAAATTAATGCAAGTACCTTAGTTATTTAAAAGAGAAGTGAGATTGTTGCTTCTACTTTGCCCTTTTTTGTAGACGATTATATAGATATTAAAATGAAGCCACAACAAATTAATTACAGTACGGGAGGAAGGGAACCTCTGCAAATCAAAAGCCAGAAGCCTGCAGCTATAGTTATAGTTTAGGTGCAGTTATAGGGATTTGGGCCCCTTGCTTTGAGTACTTTTATTTAATTTCGCATCAAGATTGATCATTGTATAAATGCAAAAGTACTTTTTTTTGGCTTTTTTTTTTTTTGGGTTTTTTTTTTTCCCTATGTGTGTAGTGTGTAGAATTATCTGACAAAGTCACAAAGGTAAAAAGGAGGCTCTACATGTGTGCATGTGGACCATAATGTTCTTCTTCCGACCACGGTTGGTACTAAGTAGTACTAACTAGACACTGGTTCGTTCATCGGTTAAACTATTTGCATGGTACGTCCCCAAGATTTTAAGGTTTCAAAATCACACATTAAATTATGCTAATTAAAAGTCTTGGATGGTTCCAATCAATCTTTAATACGTGGGTCTATGTGAATTATGAAATAAAATGGTGGGGTGGGGTTAGTTGTATATTATCTAGGAAGTTTGTTTGTAACTTTGTATATTTGTATGTATATAGCTTTATTATGTATGTATAACAGTATATAATTTTGCATTGACCTATTATAGGTTTGAGAGAGGTGAGAGAACTGCAAAGATATATGTGGGTTGCAGGCTAGCTGCGCAGGTCATCATCAAGATTCAAGCCTAAGATGTATCTGATGTTTTCATGTGTCTGTGACTGTGAGGAGATGATGTTCGTTTATACGGTGAGTGTCTGTGTGTGATCTTCCTTCTTCCTATTTGAGTTCGTACTTGATAGATGTATATATAACATGCCGTTTGTTGTGGGGTTATGAACAGTAGTAATACCATTACACTTCTCCAAAAGAAGAGGCTAAAACAAACTGCAAAAGCAAAACCCCACTTGCTTTCTTTCCATCTCTCTCTCTTATACAAACGCAGATCGAAGGGAACCGTTTTCTGTTTCATAATCTTGGTTAATTACTTGATTTTCCATAAGAGAAAGATGATGATTGAAGCTGTTTAAGAGCCTGAAGCAACATATTTGAAGAACAAGGAGATCTCTCTCTCTCTCTCCCTCCAAGTATATATACATGTCTAGTGGGTATGTCTTTTCCGATGCGTCTTCAAGTGGAGACCCAAATATTATCCAGAATCATCACATCAATTTTCATGAACCCAACCCAGAAATCTACGCCTTGGGCACTAGCAGTAGCACTGCAGCCATGGAAAGCATCATTAATGGGTTCCAAACTCCATCAAAGAATCTCGATAGTATTAGTACCCTACAAGGATACCCTTCAACTCCTTGGAATCATCATCTTCTGCATATCCCTTGTCAAGGGAATAATGATCAAATTAGCCCAACTCAAGACGGCCGACTCTCTCTCTCCCTCACTTCATCCAAACCCTCCAATATTGATCATCATGGCCTTCATCACTCCTTCGATCTCACTGAGAACGATTATTCCAGATTCGGCCCTTCAAGCTCGAGGTCTGTCAACATCCAACATCACCCCCAGGTGATGCAAGAAAGCCTCCAGATTCGAAGCTCGAGGTATTTGGGCCCTGCTCAGGAGCTTCTCAACCAGTTCTGTAACCTCGGGGTAACTCAAACTGATAAAAATTCCCCAAAGACGAACAAGGACGACGAGATTAATGCCATGAAGACGCAGGCACTGTACGCACTTGACCTCGCCCAACTGCAGAAAAGAAAAACAAAGCTGCTCCAAATGCTACTAGAGGTACGTATTTGTGTCTGTTCTCTAGAAATTCATATCTTCTTCATTAATGGCCGCCATATGTTGTACGGCTCAGGACTTCCATTAAATTTCACAACCCTTTATTCAAAACTAAATTCTAAACCAACCCTTTTCACTGTTCTAAGTTCTAACCATATTCTTCCGGGTTTAATTTGCAGGTGGAAAGAAGGTACAAGCACTACTGCGATCAGATGAAGGTGGTCGTACAATCATTCGAAGCGGTGGCCGGAGACGGAGCTGCGAGAGTGTACTCATCCATGGCGTCCAAGGCCATGTCGCGACACTTTAGATGCCTAAAAGATGGAATTTTGAGCCAAATTAAGGCGACCAAGAATGCTATGGGAGAGAAGATTAATGGCGGTGCAGTTGCAGGTTCAAGTAAAGGGGAGACGCCAAGATTGAGACTTCTGGATCAAACACTAAGGCAGCAAAGAGCGTTACAGCAAATGAACGTGATGGAAACACATCCATGGAGACCACAGCGTGGCCTACCGGAGAGAGCCGTGTCTGTTCTTAGGGCCTGGCTTTTTGAGCACTTCCTAAACCCGTAAAGTTCACTTTTCCTAATTAATTTCTCATTAATTTGTTAATTACCACTTTGTTTGAGTCTTGATAATGCATTAATGCGTTTTGGAAGAAGAAAGGAAAAGGAAATTGTGAGAAAAATATATTTGGGTTTTTATTTTTTTGGTTAATTTTTGGGGATATATATATTTTTTGTTTTCTTGGAGTTTTGTGTAATATTTGTTAAGTGGATTTTATTCGACTGTAATATGCTCTTAGGATCCGTGCACGAATAATTCTAAAAGTATAATTTTGTGGTGTTGAACATCTATGTACAACATCTCGTCAGATATTTTTCCAATGATAAATTTAAAAAAAAAAAATTATATACTTGTATCCGTATTGTATCATATTAGTACTTCGCGTTCGTGTCTATATATTATAGGACACCATGTCAATACTCTGGGTTCGAGTCCATGCATAGTGAGACACCATTGTCTCTCTCACTCTGATTTTCCAAAATTAAAATTTCATTTTTCCAAGTAAAATTAAATTACAAACTATCAAACACTTGCAATTCTACAAATTCTTAGAAAGCTCATTGAAATTTAATTTGCAGGTATCCAAGCGATGTGGACAAACACGTTTTAGCCCGCCAAACAGGTCTTTCAAGAGGACAGGCAAGTCCCTTTCTTGCTCTAATTATAATTGTTAATTAAGGCCTGTCAATTATTAGTTTACAGTTTACACAATCTATAAACCGTATCTTCTTAAAATATATCTCCATGATTAAATTAATCAATTCTTTAACGTATGATGATGGCCTTATTCTCTTGTAATCTTCTTCTCCAGGTTTCAAATTGGTTCATCAACGCCAGAGTCAGGCTATGGAAACCCATGGTGGAGGAAATGTACCTACAAGACCTAAAAGAGAGTGATCACGGGGGCTCCGGTGCACCCGACCCTGCCGCACCAGATTATCCGAGCAATCACAACGAAGATCAAAAACCCGCCGTTAACGATCACTTGATGATGAGAATGGATTCCGATTGCCTCTCCACGATAATCAACCGCGACGGGAAACAGCGTACTAAAGCCCTAGGCGGCAACGAGGGTTTTGGCGCCGTTGGGAATGGGAACGAATACGGTTCCATGCTGTTTGACTTCTCATCCTCATCGTACGGCCACCACGCCACCGCCTCTGATGGTGGCGGTGGTGGTGGTGTGTCTTTGACGTTGGGGCTGCACCGGAATGGTGGAAGTGGCGGGGTGAGCTTAGCGTTCTCTCCGACGTCGCAGAGCTCTCTCTTCTACCCTAGAGAACAACTGGGAGATTGCCAAACAGTTCAGTTTTCGGGATTGGGTAGTGAAAACCACAGTTGCTTCATGATTTAACTTGATATATAGTTAATTGGACAACAAAAATTAAAAATGTTGATAAATATTTTAGTTATGTGAGGGAAAATAATAGAGTACTTTTGTGCTTTGTATTTAAAATTAAATCGTTTCTACATGAGATTGATCGTGGGGTGTATATATTGGAAACATTTATTTGAAATTTGGTGTTAGTTGTGCAATGAAAGGCTTTGTGAAGTGGGAAAGCTTTTTGGCTAGAAATCATACTTTGTGTACTGAAATTTAGATGTGATGCATGATTAAAATTTGGAAGTTGTATTTAAATTGCTAAGCATGCAATTTAGAGAGTTTAAAGTAAAAATAGAGTCAGTTATTGCAAGATCTTGCAAGAGGTAGGGAATTGGGGAATTAAATTAATGCTACTTTTAGTCTCATATATTAATTAAGACTTATGATCTAGGAATACGAATACGACCATATATATTTTTTCTTGAATTTCTCATGAAAGGAGTGTCGGATACAGAGGGTCCGACACTACCAAATGATATTTTTAGAAGTGTCCGTGCATTAGAGACTATGACCAATTAGGCTAGATATTGTTATGACTATTTCAATTTGGATTGTATGTTTAAGTTGTCTATCTATTGCAGTCCCCTAAAAAATTGTCAGAACAATAGTACTCCCAACTCTTAAGATTAGAAAATATGAATGAAGGACGACTTTAGATCTCTGTTGTGTTTTATTTCTTATTTCACTCACATGCGCCTCAAGTGTATTAATAGACTGTTCAATTAAACGAGAAATCTTTTAAATCTTTTCTACATTATAATTATTTTTCTCTTTAATTTTAATCTGAACACATCTATTAATTAATATACTTGACCCATATAAATGAGCAAAATAAAAGATGAAATATAAACTTGAAACAAGAGATTTCAAGCTAGCGCGTAGATTTGTTTACGTAGTCTCAAGAACGAAGCTCTAATCTTAAATGGAAAGCTTGGACAAAAAGTAAGTAAATGGACACATATAGGATACCACGTAACATGGTTTTGAGTTTGAGATAATCCTAAAATGAATAGGTGTGATTATTTGAACTTTACTAAGTTTCTATTTGATTACTGGGTTTGAGGTTTGCATTTCCCTTTTAATTAGTACTAAACTAGTAATTTATGCATACTCTACGTGTGCAAATAATAAAATTATTATTATTTAAATAAATATTAAATTAAAAATTTTATATTAATATTTATTTTGTAATTATTTTTAATATAATTATAAAATTAAAAGATAATACAAAATAAAAATTAAAAAATATGAAAAAAATAAAAGAAATATATAATAAAAAAATGGGAGTAAGGTGAGAGGGGAAAAAAAAAAGTTAAGAGATAAATATGAAATAAAAAATTGACAGTGTGATAAAAAAAATAGAAAATGAAAATAATTTTGGAGTTCGAGACCAGTTTCTTTAAGGGTTTCTCAGTTAATATAATAGTATAAATAATATAAAGTAGTGGGTAACTGGGTATCACCCGACTTGAAATCTCCTATTTCATATTCGTGTTTTAGCTCTTTTTTTACATTAATGCATCGGAAAAATAGTAAAATAGTTTCTTCTAGTTGGAAGTTAACGGTCTACATATGGTGCTTTTTCTTTCAAATACTTTGAGACTTTGGGTCATGGACTCTTTGACATTGCAAGCCTCCCCATTGAAAAATGTTTGTTACTCTAACTAGGGGAGGATATATTTATAGCTTTAATTTAGGGAAAATAATTAGTGATTTTTAACTTCAATTCATAAATGAGAATACTGGTTTTTTTAAATTTAATTTAGGCTTTTTTCAAGAGAGTTAAAGACGAACATGAAAACATAGATAGGTCTCGAACAATATAATTCGTTATGAAGAACATTTCACCGAAGTTGTTATCTAATATGACAAACTATAATTTTTGCAACGTTCAGATATATATTTTTTTATTATTATGTAATAAATCCATAAATATAAGTTATCTATCTATCTATCTATCTATTTATTTATTTTAAATACAAGCCCCTCAGTGGTTAGAGGGATCTGAACCCAGATAATTATTTTGGAAAAAGAACCCCTTTAACTGCTTGGGTCAATCCTTATTGATTTTTCATTTTTTTGCAATGTTCAGATGACAATATCCGACATAACCAAACACAGTTTAAAGGGCTGAATATAGAAAGTGCTCAAGTTCATATTGAAAAAAAAAAATGTTTTCTCCCTCATTTTCTTTTTCTTGCGTTGTTATTAAGACGAATAAATGGAGATTTGTTAGGACCTCAATTCAAGATTATGATTAGTCATCAACAAATTACTAAAATTATGGATGTCTTTTCATAAGTTGTGAGTCTCGTGACCACCCATTTACCTTAAATTTGATATATGATGATATTTCAATGTCCATATCCCTTAAATTTCTAAGCCACTTCATTATATATGTTTGCCTTTTCATAGTCAACAAAAGGGGGCAGCTTTTGCGACCACTTTCCCTTCAAAAATGCTGCATGCCAATGGTAACTCGTGGCTTGGATGATGTGTTTAAATTAAAAAAAAAAAAGTTTCAATTCTTTCTAACATCAAGATTTTTCTAATTAAAGTAAAAATACTCCAATATTGTTGGTGCCATTTGATCGAGGATTACTCAAATAATGTAGTTTGGAAAATCCTCTGCTTTTTTTGTTATAAAATGGATCAAGCGTTGTTTAAGTGATTCCCACGCTGGCTTAACCAATAGTTTTGTATTCGAGTCATTGCATAATTACCATTAATTGGTAAAATTTTATACATTAATAATCCAATCAACTCAAACCCACGATATGATAATAGAAAAGAAGAAAAAGTTTGCTATTGAAGGTTGATGTCCTTTATGTTGTTGAACATCTAGAAAATATTAACTTGGGCTCTACATGGGCCACTTACGAGCCCACAACACTAGGTTCGGACTAAAATTTCATTTACTTTTCTTAATAATTAGCTAGGCTGTCGATGGGTCGGATTTTAATCCGAATCCGATCCGATTTTTAACATATTCGTTCGATAAAAATATCCGATGGATCATATTCGATTATAAATATTCGTTATCCGAAATAAATGGAGCGAATATGGATTTAAGGGATCCGATCCGTTAAGAATCCAAATCCGATATTATATAAAATATTTAATTAAAAAAATATTTATTAGTACATAATATTAAGTTAAATAATTAAAATTCGAATTTTCACATATTTATTAATTAATAAAATTTAAAATTTTTACTCTAAAAGTAGATATTTTCTTTTATTAATAAGTTTAAATTAACCTATTTTAAATAAATATAAATAAAATTATCAAACAATTCATTAATAACAATTATTTAATAAACATTATGTAA
This sequence comes from Lantana camara, assembly GCA_037501455.1. Classification (NCBI taxonomy): domain Eukaryota; kingdom Viridiplantae; phylum Streptophyta; class Magnoliopsida; order Lamiales; family Verbenaceae; genus Lantana; species Lantana camara. The sequence goes on along the minus strand of CM074857.1, from coordinate 89,175,881 downwards.
TTACATTTATTTTTTTATATCAAATAAAAACATAAATTTTATTGCTAATCGGGTCAGATCTTTTATCGGATTTGATGGGTAAGCTTTCCTCTATACTCCGAGTCAGTACTTCCTTTGCATTTTCGACCCAGAGCTTTAGCTGACTTGAGCGTCGGAGTGCCAAAACAGGTTCAACCCCCACATTCCCCTGTTTTGGCCTTTGAGTTCACGTTTGTTCATCCATCTCAGTTAAGGAAAACATCAGAGTTACCTCACAAATACAAATATCTTGGGTGATTGGGAGTCCTAGTCTGCAGTCCAGCGTAAAACCAGATTTTGACACCATCATCTTAGCGCCGTCTGTGGGAAACTCTGAACAAAAGCCTAAGTCTTTTCCAGTAAACATCACACATCATGGTGCAAACACGCCATGGCCAACGAGTCTATGGAGAAAACGGGGAAGAGATCTTCCCTGACCTTAATGCTCCGGGGGAAGTTATTGCCCTCCTGTGGCAGGCATCGTGGCTGCTGAAGCCGTTCCCAATGCGCCGCCCAGGGTGGTGCTCTCGGAGGCGGATTTGACCGCTTATATGGAGCAGTGTTGCACAGAGGCCATTGCAGCAGCAAGAGAGAACAGGGAGCCCAACATGTCGGCTCCACCACGAGGGAGTCCCCTTGCACCGACTCCACAAAACATTGCGTATCCTACTGTCCAATGGCCTTCTGTTCAGGTGCCCTACGCTGTCTAGCATCCCACCAACCAACCCAGCTTTTGGGGATATCCACCTCTCCCTTACGCACAAAACCCTTACATTCAGCCCCAAACCACTTATATTGCTCCGGCCCCTGGGGCCCAGCACCAGGTCCAACTTGGTGCTCATGCTGAGGAGGGTGACAATGACAACGATAACCCTCCTCATCGAAGGGAGCCTGTGAGAAGACGACAGGTTCAGGAGGAGGAGTGTCCCTCACAAATCCTCAGGAATGTGAGGGAAGAAGATAGAGGGACCGCCAGTGAGATACGCAGGGACGCGCCTGCCCTAGGAACGTCCCGGTGTTCGACTGCTTGGGGGCTAGGGTCCATCCCCACACCTACTTGCGAGCCAATCGGGGGCACTGGGTCGGCCCCGATGACCTTAGGAATCAACTCCCTAGAAGAGGCCAACAACAACAACGGCAACAGCAGCAATAGCAGTACTTTCCCAAACCAGATCATGGGTCGAAATATTTCCATCCTCAGGAGGAAGTGTCCTCCCATATCCCGTGCGGGTAGGCCCCCGAGGCCAGGTTGCCCACGACCAAGATTATCGCCCACTCTAGCGTCCAGGAAGGGTGTATCGCAGCGAGAGGGAAGCGAGATCCCCCTTTTGTGAAGCTATCATTGACGCAAAAGTGGTGGATAAAGTCTCAACCAATCTGCCCATCTACCACGGGAACACGGATCCCGTGAAACATTGTCCCAAATTTGAGGCCCAAGTCAGCCTCTATGGCCATACCGAGCTGATCTGGGCCAAGATCTTTGAAACCACGCTCGAGGGTCCAGCCCAAGACTGGTTCGAAAGATTGGCCCCCCACAGCATTCGGGATTATTCGCACCTGGCCGAGAAGTTCAAGGCCCACTTTTTCTCCCTGACGGGAGTCAAGCTCCCGTTAACCTATTTGTATAACATTATTCAGGAGGAGGGCGAGACCGTGAGGAGTTTCTTCGCCCGCTTCAATGAGGCTTTTCTCAAGGTGGAGCATCCCGGGATAGATATGTTGACCCAGACCCTCCACAAGGCCATCCGATATAGAGACTGCACGGATGAACTCATCCTCCAGTCCTTACAAAACATGGAAGAGATAATGGCCATCGTTAGTCGTTTTATACGGTTGGAGGAGGTCAGCTCAACGACCCAAGCGCAAACGCGCCGAAATGAGAGACGAGCTTATGAGCAAGCTGGCGACCATCACCCCAGTTCCGACCCACCTCGGTCGGAGCCACCAAGGCTCTCCAATCGGATGGAGCAAAGACTCAAAAGAGAGATGCCTTCAGGCAGCTGAGCAAAGAAAGCTTACACTGTTGGAGAACACGAAAAAGTTAAGCAGCAGAAGTTTAAAATTTTTCAAAAGTTTAATTGTTGTCTTGCAATTTTCGTACTGTAACGTTGGATGTAACAAGAAACTCACTTTAATTGAAGCTTTCTTGTGATGTTGTTACCGCCTAACAAACACCCTTCAAGCGGAACCCCTCGAACGACCTTCGAATTAGACTCCAAAGTAGAAGCCCTCCAAAGCGTATCCACACTAGACCTAGAACATATCAAGCGAGTGAGAATGCTAGTTCTATGGCTTGTGTTAAGGCTAGGACAATTTTACTTTGAAAACTTTTCTTTTGGACTTTTCTAAAAAACTTAACACTTCGTGAGTGTTGGTCTAAAGAATAAGAGAAGCACTACCACCAGTATAAATACTAGGGGGTTCGAACCACTTAGGGTTTCCCTAAACCTAGTGGGCTTATTTTCTTGCTCACTAATTAACTCATTTAATTATTTGATTTAATTTAATTGGAATAATAAGGTCTTGACTTATTCTCCAAATCTAGCAAGAGAAGACTTCTCTCTCCTACAATAGGAAGTTGGACTTTTCAACTTTCCTAAAGTTAAAAGTCAATATTCAATAAATAATTTAATTCCCAATTAATTATTTATTGGGTTAAGTTTATTTTAGAAAATAGTCTTAACAATTAATTCAAAACTAATTAATTATAATTTAATTAATTAATTCTAGAAAAGAGTTCGCGTGTGAAATAAATCACACGTATGAAGCTATGTAGGTGCCACGTGTACACGACACGTGGCAGCCACATGGACTGCATGACACGTGGCAGCCACGTGTGCTTGACACGGGGCAGCTACTCACGCAATCCTTGCTCCATTTCGATCAACAATTTGATCCTTCGTTAATCATATTAACATCCTACCATAACCCTCATGTTTTGGCGTTTGTGTGTGACCCTTTAGATTAATTATTCAATTAGTAGTGACAACAATAAATTTTCCTAATTAATTAATCACTTCACAGATCACACTACCATAATCTAGCAATTGGTGTGTAACCCCTAGTCGAATAACGAAATGAATCGAAGAACCTTTCAGTCAATGACAATCAGTGAAATACGATCCTCCTATAACTCCATCTCTCAATCAAGAACTAAGGCATGTGAATATTCACAGAGCCCAAATATTCTTGATCTTTAAAGTTAAGTTCGTTTCATATCCATTTCGATCTCAATCCTAGAAAACCCCATTTTCTAGATGTCTTGATCTTTTATCCACCTTGGCCAAGAGTTTAATGGACTACGAATAACTCAATCAGTAAGAGATCATTCTTGTTCTTAACAAGTGTAGGTCCTTAATCTATTCTACTAATTCTACATATGCCACTTGTGTAATCCCAATATAGGTCATGGTTCAGGTGTCTATATGGCGACACCCTTTTGAGCCTATATCAAAGATTACAGAGTTAGCTCATATGAGACATTACAAAATCTCAAGTCTAAGGATTAATGAATCACGTCATTGACCTGTGAGATATTTCCTAATCTAGAAGTTTTAGGAAACTTCCTTTCCCATTTAGGAATGTTCTCACACGGGATATCTCAGTGATGAAGTTCTTGTAACAATCACCCTTATGTATTACGAACGCATCAACGTATGCACTTATCACTCCATGAAACTGAGTGATCCTTCAAAAGGACATAATCAGATAAGCAAGTCTCAGCAGAGTCAAGGTCGACACTCCCACTGTCTGTCGCTTGGAGAAGTTTCTAATCCTCGCCTATGGAGTTAAGAACTTGTTTCATGTGTCGTTCCCATAATGAAAAAGTTCTTAACGGCCTCATTGGATTAGGGGAGTTCAATGAAAAACACAGTCAACCTAAACAGATATAAATAAGCACATAAAGAAGTGATTTCCTATGAATAAAATCATCTCGTTTATTATTCAAAGATTGTTTATGATTTTACAAGGAAATAGTAAAGCAAACATCTGCTTTAAGGGTACTATTCCTAATAATCTCCCACTTGCCCGTCAAAGCCACTCAGGTGCTAATCTAAGACCCATCTTCTGAAGATGTCCTTCGAAAGCCTGTTGACTAAGGGCTTTAGTAAGTCGATCTGCCTTGTTCTCTGCCGATATGACCCTTTCAATTTGCACATCTCCTTTCTTGATGATATCACGGATTAAGTGATACTTCCTCAAAATGTGCTTGGTCCTTTGGTGAGATCTTGGTTCTCTCGCTTGAGCAACCGCCTCTGTGTTGTTACAAAACACTGTAACGGGGTCTTAAATGCTAGGAACTACACCTAGCTCGTGGATGAAGTTTCTTAGCTGCGTCGTTTGTAGCTGCGTCGTTTGTAGCTAAGTATTCAGCCTCAGTGGTCGAATTTGCAGTGGTCGCTTGCTTGGAACTTTTCCAACTCACTGCTCCACCGTTCAGGCAGAATATGTATCTCGACATGGATTTAAAGTCATCAATGTCTGATGCAAAGCTTGCATCACAGTATCCTATAATGACAAGATCTTGCTGGCCTCCGTAAACCAAAAACAAATCCTTAGTTCTTCGCAAGTACTTAGGGATGTTCTTTACAGCAGTCCAGTGACCTTCACCAGGGTCAGATTGGAATCGGCTAGTCACGCTAAGTGCATAAGCCACATCCGGTCGAGTACATAGCATCGCATATATTATGCTTCCTATAGCCGATGCATAAGGAATTCTGGACATCCTGGACTTGTCAAGTTCAGTCTTGGGATGCAACTTCTTCGAAAGAACTGTTCCCGGGCCCATTGGAAGTTTTCCATATTTGGATTCTTCTATACTAAACCTCTTTAGTATTTTGTCTATGTAAACTGCCTGTGATAATCCTAAAAATCTCCTAGATCTATCCCAATAGATCTTTATCCCGAGAATATAGGATGCATCACCAAGATCCTTCATCTCAAATTGGTTTGATAACCAAGACTTTGTAACTTTCATGTCATCCTTCGCATTCCCAATGAGAAGGATGTCATCTACATAAAGTATCAGAAATTGAACCGAAGTTTCCAATTCTTTCTTGTACACGCAGGACTCATTCGGATTTTGAATAAAGCCAAACAATTTGACTGCTTCATCAAATCGAATGTTCCAATTCCTAGAAGCTTGTTTCAATCCGTAGATTGATCTTTGGAGCCTACAAAACTTTTATTCACACCCACTGAATGTGAAACCCATGAGTTGCTCCACGTAGATGTCTTTGTCAATATCTCCATTGAGAAAGACAGTTTTCACATCCATTTGCCATATCTCATAGTCATAATATGCAGCAATGACAAGCAAGATCCGAATATATTTTTGCATTTCAACCGGGGAGAAGGTTTTATCAAAGTCTACACCTGGTCTTTGAGTGAAACCTTTAGCAACTAATCTTGCTTTAAAGGCTGTCACGCTTCCATCTACTCCAAGTTTGCGCTTATATATCCATTTGCACCCTATGGGCCTGATCCCATCAGGTGGATCGACCAAGGTCCAAACTTGATTAGAGTACATGGAATTCATTTCGAATTTCATTGCTTCTTTCCACTGTTCAGAGTCCGAATCTAATAGTGCCTCCTCATAAGTTAATCGATCATTATCCATTTTGAGATGTTTGGTGGAGAAAACCATATCATCTCTCTGGTTATCTAGGAATGCGTTCAGAACGTCTTATTTGAGGAGGATTTTCGCGTGTATCACTCTCTGCAATTGGCCGAGGGACGTTAGTCTCCAAACTTAGTGTGGGACCTTGGTCTCGAACCTCTTCGAGTTCTGCGATCTTGCCTTTCTTTTCTTTAAGGAACGAGTCCTCAAGAAAAGTGGCGCTTCTTGACACAAAGACCTTGTCCAAGAGGATCGTAGAAATAATATCCTATTGACTCTTTAGGATATCCTACGAAGTTGCACAAGCTTGATCTAGCTTTAAGCTTATCTCCCACTGTCCTCTTCACGTAAGCAGGACAACCCCAAATTCTTAAGTAGGAATAATTAGGGATTTTGCCAAACCACATCTCAAATGGGGTTTTGCGTACAGATTTGGAGGAAACAAGATTCAGAATCTTAACTGCTGATTCAAGGGCATAACCCCAGAATGAAGGTGGCAATTCAGTGCAACTCATCATGGAACGAACCATATCAAGGAAGGTTCTGTTCCTTCTCTCCAAAACTCCATTTAATTAAGGAGTTCCCAGAGGAGTCCACTAAGAGATAATTCCATTATTTCTGAGATGACTAAGGAATTCGTCACTTAGATACTCGCCACCTTGATCAGATCGAAGTGTCTTAATCTTGTGACCGATTTGGTTCTCAACCTCCTTTTGAAATCCCAAGAATTTCTCAAAGGCTTTGGATTTATACTTCATTAAATATACATAACCAAAACGACTAAAGTCGTCTATGAAGGTTATGAAATACTGATGATTGGTTCTCGTACTTACATTAAGTGGTCCACAAACATCAGTATGGATTAAATCCAATACTTTAGTGGCATGTTCCACTTTACCATTAAAGGAAGTTTTGGCCATTTTCCCGTTAAGACATGATTCACAATGAGTTAACTCTTTAAGTTCATTATCATAGAATGATCCTAAATTAGTTAACTTAGCAATCCTATCTTTAGAAACGTGGCCTAAACGTGCCATAAAGAAACTGAGATCTTGTCATCTCTTTTGCGTTTGTTTAATTGTTGTATATTCAAAATATTAGTGTCTTTAGTTGTATAAAGTCCATTAGATAATGTACCAAGCAAAACGGAAGTTTTATTCTTCTTAAGACAAAAGTTCCCATTTCTAGATAAAGTCTCATATCCTTCACAATCTAATATTGGAATGGAAATAATATTACGAATAATAGAAGGTACATAAAGGACTTTGTTCAAAACTAAAGTATAGACACCTAAATCTAATCTACACGTCCCAATGGCTTGGGCTTGAACGCTTGATCCATTCCCAACCTTCAAGACGCATTCTTCTTCTTCAAGCTGCCGAACCTCATTTAGCATCTGTACATCATTACAGATATGAGCTCCACAGCCAGTATCAAGTACCCAAGAATTGGAATCAATAGATAGATTTACTTCAACAATAAACTTACCTTTCTTTAGAGTATCCTTGTACTCTTGGCAGTTCTAATGATGGCAAACGTCCTCTGTCTGATCTTTTCTCTTCTTGGCCTTTCTCTTTTTAACCCCTCCTTTGGGTTTAAGAGATCCCTTCTTCTTAGGAACTTTCTTTCCTTTGCCTTTAGAAGGCCTAGAAGAGGAAGTGACCATCATTACTTTGCGATCCTTCTTGATCGTGTCTTCAGTAGTCACAAGCTGACTAATCAACTCAGCTACAGTAGCATGAGGATGATTCATGTTGAAGTTTAGCACGAAAGGATTGAATGATGGTGGAAGCGATGCGAGCAACAAATCCACAGCGAGTTCTTCGCTCAGTGGCATTTCCATGGAGGTCAGTTTCTCGTTCAAAGCAAGAAACTTTAGACCGTGCTCATGGACACTTGTACCTTCTTTCATTATGAGATGAAAAAGCTCCTTAGAGGCATTGTACCTTAAAACACGCTCTTTGGGGTGGTACAATTGCTCGAGATGATCATAAATCTCCCAAGTGTTTTCCATAGACTCATGTTGCCTTTGCATATCCGGAGACATGTTGGCCAACATGAGGCAACGGGCTTGAAGATTATCTTCAGACCATTTCGGAATTTCCTCTCTTTCGGCCCGAGTCGGAGCTTCGCCTTCAGCGACAGGCTTTCCCTCGAAGAGAACATATTTTCTCTTTTCAAAATCTAAAACTCTCTTTAGATTCCTAAGACAATTAGAGTAATTGGACCCCGTCAACTTGTTTGATTCGAGGATGGATACCAAAGGGTTTTTGGTTGCCATTTCAATTGTAGAGAATCACAGAATTACAACCTAAATGGAAAAACAGAGAAATCATGAGCATGCTGAATAATAACGATTACATATTATCAAGGTCTTTAGAAATATGTTCTCCCACTGTTTTCAGAAAATCTAGAAATCCCAACGACTTTAGAAGAAACTTATTTTCCCAATAGGTACTAGGATCCCAAACATTCTTAGTTTTGGACCCATGACTTGTGAGACATCCAAAGGTCTAAGAATCCTTAGGTAGGTACGAATTGCCGATTCCATCCCCATGTAATTCCTAGTAATATTTTTGCATCACTAATCTTTCGATCATGGACCCATGACTCGTGAGATATCCATATCTACTTTAGTGTGGAGCAGGACCTATCAATCATAAGATCTCAACCAAACTTAGTCTGGAACGACCCACGACTCGTGAGACGTCACCCATTCTAAAATGGTCAAGAAATATTAATTATTTAAAATAATTAATCAGCAAACTAAGAGTTTATAAGCTACACTAATTACCCCACGACTCGTGAGACAGCAATTAGTTCACTTGTTAAGTCCTAAATCCTATTGATGGAATGCTTGGAATTTTATTACCGTGATAAAACACCTATTTATTCGAATTTTGCTCAATATTTAAATGGGATTTTCGAATGACCTCACCAAAATATAATGTTATCCAAATTTTAATTGTCTTGTTAATGCAGTTTCACATAAAGTGCATCACAGAAGCAATTAGCAGATAATATGTCCTATCATGATACTAATTATGAGACGATCATGGGTATCCTATCTTATATGTGATTTTGGGAGCCATTCCAAAATCACTAGTTCTAACATACATAAGACAATTCATATCACATAGGGGTACAAAATTTAATGGAAAAATGCTCTATCTATTACATTTAATAGAAACCCTCCTAAACATTTGAAGGGGTCTTCTTATGGCCACCGTTCTTCAAGTGTTTCATGTGGATCCTTCTTATTCCATGAGTGCTTGTCTTCAAAATGAAAATAAAAAACCTCTCTTCCTAAGTTCTACTCTCTTTACATAAAGTAATATGACTCAATTTTCATATTGACCATAGACAAGTACACGAGGCATACCCCGGCCCAAAAACAATAATAAGGAAAGCCACAGAATAAACACATAACAGTACGCACATAAGTAGGGCTCCAACCCCAATTGAAAATGCAGAACTATAGGGCTCCGACCCCAATTGAAATCATCCATGTGCAAAATTTAAAACATACATAAGACTAACCCATGATCACCTAAACTAGCATGATTCTCCTCGAATTTAAATTTACCAATTAAATTTAAAATTCTCTTGACTTCAAGTTACAATTAACTTAAGTAATTTGAATATTAGTTCATTATTCAAGAATTTATTCAAAATCGAACCCGGATCAATTTGACAAAACCACAATTAATTCAAAACTAAATTTTTATCAAAGATATCATTCAAAGTGATATTTATTATTTTCTCAAAAAATTAGAATTTGACTTTAATTCATAAAATCCCAAATTTTATAATTATTTCAAAAATAATCAATTTTAAAATAAAATCAAAATTTAACGGGATTTTACGAAAGCTGAAAACACGAAACAAAACGCCGGCCTGGACCAGCCCTCGTGAGACGCGAGGGACACCCCGCAAGCGCGAGCGTCGAGTAGGCCGTCGCGCGCACACGGCCCGCACGGCCGTTCTAGGTGAGAGCAGCAGCAGTGCCGTGTAGCAACGCACAAGCTCGCGCGCAGAGGCGTGCCCTTGCCTGTACACCGCCCGCGTAGGCTGTCGGGCGAGGGGAGGATAGGTGGGCAGCCGTGCTAGGCGCGCCTAGGCGCCCGGCCCTGGCGTGCCCGGCTGGTCCACCCGCACAGATTGCAGACGAGATGGGGCGACGTGTGATTCGCGTTAGGCCGCGCGCGAACGCGTGTGGCTATGCAATCCATTCCCAGTTTTGTATCGCGATTTCACAAAATCCAGATTCAGTTTCGAATTAAAATAGTTCAAATCAATCTGAATTAAAATAGTTTAAAACCAGATTAATCAGGAAATAATTTTTGCAAAATTTTCAAGAAACAGTTTTGATCCGACAGATTTGTTTTTAAACTAAAAACCAAGAATACGCAACTAATACCCAAATTCAAGAATTTTCATCAAAATTCGCAAAGCAGTAAAAATATAATACGAACGTTGCAAGGTGGCTTTGATACCACTTGTTGGAGAACACAAAAAAGTTAAGCAGCGGAAGTTTAAAATTTTCAAAAGTTTAATCGTTGTCTTGCAATTTTCGTACTCTAACATTGGGTGTAACAAGAAACTCACTTTAATTGAAGCTTTCTTGTGATGTTGTTACCGCCTAACAAACACCCTTCAGGTGGAATCCCTCGAACGGCCTTCGAATTAGACTCCAAAGTAGAAGCCCCCCACAGCATATCCACACCAGACCTTTGATCAAGCGATTGAGAATGCTAGTTCTATGGCTTGTGTTAAGGCTAGGATAATTTTGCTTTAAAAACTTTTCTTTTGGATTTTCTCAAAACTTAACACTTCTTGAGTGTTGGTCTAAAGAATAAGAGAAGCACCAGCACTAGTATAAATACTAGGGGGTTCGAACCACTTAGGGTTTCCCTAAACCTAGTGGGCTTCTTTTCTTGCTCACTAATTAACTCATTTAATTATTTAAATTAATTTAATTGGAATAATAAGGTCTTGACTTATTCTCCAAGTCTAGCAAGAGAAGACTTCTCTCTCCTACAATAAGAAGTTGGACTTTTCAACTTTCCTAAAGTTAAAAGTCAATATTCAATAAATAATTTAATTCCCAATTAATTATTTATTGGGTTAAGTTTATTTGAGAATAGTCTTAAGAATTAATTCAAAATTAATTAAAAGACCAAATTAATTAATTATAATTTAATTAATTAATTCTAGAAAAGAATTCGCGTGTGAAATAAATCACACGTATGAAGCTATGTACGTGCCACGTGTACACGACACGTGGCAGCCACGTGTGCTTGACACGGGGTAGCTACTCACGCAATCCTTGCTCCATTTCGATCAACAATTTGATCCTTCGTTAATCATATTAACATCCTACCATAACCCTCGTGTTCTGGCATTTGTGTGTGACCCTTTAAGTTCATTATTCGATTAGCAGTGACAACAATAAATTAACTCCCTAATTAATTAATCACTTCACATATCACACTACCGTAATCTAGCAATTGGTGTGTGACCCCTAACCGAATAACGAAATGAATCGAAGAACCTTTCAGTCAATGACAATCAATGAAATATGATCCTCCTACAACTCAATCTCTCAATCAAGAACTAAGGCATGAGAATATTCACAGAGCCCAAATATTCTTGATCTTTAAAGTTAAGTTCGTTTCATATCCATTTCGATCTCAATCCTAGAAAACCCCATTTTCTAGATGTCTTGATCTTTTATCCACCTTGGCCAAGGGTTTAATGTTTAATGGACTACGAACAACTCAATCAGTAAGAGATCATTCTTGTATCGATTCTATTAATTCTACATATGCCACTTGTGTAATCCCAACATAGGTCATGGTTCAGGTGTCTATATGGCGACACCCTTTTGAGCCTATATCAAAGATTACAGAGTTAGCTCATATGAGACATTACAGAATCTCAAGTCTAAGGATTAATGAATCACGTCATTGACCTGTGAGATATTTCCTAATCTGGAAGTTTCAGGAAACTTCCTTTCCCATTTAGGATTGTTCTCATGCGGGACATCTCAGTGATGAAGTTCTTGTAACAATCACCCTTATGTATTATGAACGCATCAACGTATGCAGTTATCACTCCATGAAACTGAGTGATCCTTCAAAAGGACATAATCACAAAAGCAAGTCTCAGCAGAGTCAAGGTCGAAACTCCCACTGTCTGTCGGACTTATTGACTTGCAAAAGTTTCTAATCCTCGCCTATGGAGTTAAGAACTTGTTTCATGTGTCATTCCCATAACGAAAAAGTTCTTAACGGCCTCATCGGATTAGGGGAGTTCAATAAATGCAAAACATAGTCAACCCAAACAGACATAAATAAACACATAAAGAAGTGATTGCCCATGAACAAAGTCATCTCGTTTATTATTCAAAGATTGTTTGTGATTTTACAAGGAAATAGTAAAGCAAACATATGCTTTAAGGGTACTATTCCTAATATACACTTCTCTGATCTGCCCCGTAGAAGAGATTTATGAAGTCATGGATCAGGGCCTGCTCAAGAAACCTAAACAACTGAAAGAGACTAAGAAGGCCAAGGAATCGGGCAAACGATGAGCTTACCACATGCAATTTGGGTATTGGACCTCGGAGTGCATCGCCCTAAGGGAAGAGGTTGAAAGGCTGATCCAAGGGGGCCACCTGATGGAGTTCGTCAAAAAGTTCGATGAGCTATCCCGCCAAGCTTTCGACCCAAGAGACTCCCCACCTCCTAGGAGGGGGCGCAAGCCGCCCCTAGAGAAGGCTGAAGAAGGAAACCCTCACAACTTGCCTACCAACGAAATATTCATGATAGCAGGGGCCCAATAGAAGGAGATTCTAAAACCGCTCGCAAGCGGTCGCGGCGAGAGGTGGGTCGAGAGCTATATGGACCCAGGGAGGTGATACATGTCGAGCCAGGGAAAGAGTGGCTGGAGCAGGAGGTCTTCTTTAGCGATAGGGATTTTGTACCAGTAATACCACGGGACGACGGAATGCCGAGTTATCCCTGGTAGTCACTTTGAATGTTACAAATCATGCTGTAAACAAAACCCTTGTTGATAGTGGAAGCTCAGCCAACATTATCTTTTACTCGACTTTGCACAAAATGAATATCCATGATAAGCTTGATTATGAGCCAATCAAAACACCTTATACAGGTTTTGGTGGGTCGGAGGTGTACTCCAAAGGGCGAGTCAAACTCGTCACCTCCATGGGGAAGTTGCCCAAGAGAGCCACATAAACGATTGATTACCTAGTGGTCGAGGGCCCTTCTGCTTACAACATCATTATAGGGCGTCCAGCCTTGATAAGCTTTCGAACAGTAGTCTCTACCTATAATCAAACTGTCAAATGGCCAACTCCTCATGGGATAGGGGAGCTCCGCTGTAACATAGCGGAATCTTGGGAATGTTACTCTATCTCCATGGAAAAGGTAAAACTTCCCAACAAGACTATTGTTCCTTTGCTGAACGTGGATGACTTCATGGACACAGAGCTTGCCGATACAGATGACCCAACGGCTGAGATGTGCTCCAAGCAAATGACCTCCACCATCGCGAGAAAGAAGAGAAGGTTGGATAACGGGAAGATTGCGGCCACGGGTGCCATTGTCCCCATTCAGCTGGTACCCGACGATGAAGAGAAAACCACCAACATCGGAGCTAACCTTAAAGGTAAACAACAATGCATGCTCATTCAGTTCTCACGAGAAAACGCAGACGTATTCGCTTGAAAATCCTCAGATTTGGTTGGCGTTGACCCAAAGGTCATTGAACATCATTTGGATTTCGACCCAAGCTTTCGGCCTATAAAGCAACGACTGAGGGCGCAAAGCGACGAGTGCAATGAGATAATTGAGCAGGAAGTCAATAAGCTCTTGGATGCCGGATACATCACACCGGCCAAATACGTTAACTGGCTATGTAATGTTGTTCTGGTGGCAAAAACAAGAGGAAAGTGGCGAATGTGTAGTGATTTCACAGATCTGAACAAGGCGTGTCCCAAAGATCCTTATCCTCTCCCGCGGATTGACCAGCTAGTCGATTCAACCGCAGGATGCGAGCTTTTAAGCATGATAGATGCCTTTCAGGGCTACTATCAAATATTCATGGCTCAGGAGGATAAGAAGAAAACTACGTTCATTGTGGTCAAGGGTATTTACTATTTCGAGGTCATGCATTTCGGAATCAAGAATGCAAGAGCCATCTACCAAAGGATGGTCAATAAAGTCTTTGAAGATGAGATCGGGAAAACAATGGAAGTGTACGTTGATGGCGTGATCGTCAAAAGTAAGAAGGCGGAGATGCACTTGGAGGATTTGGGTCGGACTTTCGACCTGCTATGCAAGTACAAGATGAAGCTGAACCCCAATAAATGCTCTTTTGGCATGGAAAACGGAAAGTTCCTGGGCTGTATTGTCAGCCAGAGGGGGATTGAAGCCAACCCGGAAAAGATCTTAGCGCTGAAAAGCATCAACAGGCCCCACACGATTAGGGAAGTCCAACGTCTAGTGGGCCGAATTATCTCCCTGAACAGGTTCATCTCTCGCTTCTGAGAAAAACCTCCCGTTCTTTAAAATTCTTCGTAATATCAAGAATTTGAGTGGACTGATGAATGTGATGAGGCCTTTGAAAGACTCAAAAGAGTATCTCACTTCCCCTCCCTTGTTAGCTAAGCCAATTGCAAGGGAAACCATGTACGTATATCTGGCCGTAACCGAGGAGGCAGTCATGTAACGACCCGTCTTTCAGAACAGGTAAAATGTGCGTGAACATTGAGAGTATATGTTATAATTGTTCGTTTGACGTCTAATTGCTAACTACTTGTCCTTGATTGCCAAATTTACAAATTATGGGTATTTAATTGAATATTATTTGGCTTTAGATGTTATTAACTCAAGAGTATGATCACTTACTTGTATAAAATCTCTAACTTAGAGGATAGCTAATTAAATTGGGAGCTAAAGTCAAGAATCACTTTATGACTCATGTATTTAATTTAATGTTGGTATACTTTTTATAAAATATCATATCTTCTATTTCATTCCATTTTATTCCAAGAATTGCAAGAATACAAGACAAGCTTTTCTCTTCTTCCTCCTTACTCCCTCATATCACGTACATCACCACCATCCACACACCTTCATCTCAAGTTCAATTCTTACAAATTCAAGGTAGAATTCATGTTTTTCTCCATGCATAAATATATCTTCATGGTTTAATTCTTGCATAATTATGAGTTTTCATGCATGGCATGAATATATTTCCATGGAAGCTAGGTTATGGAGGAGAATCATATAGCAAAGCATGTTAGGAGGAAGTGTTAGAAGTAATTATGTTAGAAATCAGGTGCTTGGATGAATTCAAGAAACTATCATGCATGATTCATAAGTAGGGAAAGCTTAAGGTTCATTAATGGGGTTCATGGTTTTGAGGTTGATGATGATGAATATTAGCATGAGTTCTTGGTATATATTTGCTCCTTGAATTGTTCCTAAGTGTGCTTTGGTGTGCGATGGAATAAATACACTTGATTCTAGTTATATATTTGCAAAATTAGATGATTTGGGTGATCAATTTGCTTCCTTTTCTCTCCTCCCCTGTTTTCCCCTGTTTTTGCTCGATTTTCAGCTGTAAATACACTACCCGGGCGGGTAAATTCATGAAGAAAATTTACCCGGGCGGGTAGCCTTGTCCAGACGATTTTCTGGACTGTTTTTCCCCCGCCGGGGAATTTTTACCTTAAACTTTACCCGGCCGGTACCCCCTCAAACGAACTCGCATTGAGTTGATTTTTGGACCACTGAAACAAATTTAAGTGTAGAGAATTCTCCAATTAGAATCACCTTAAAATCATTTATGAGGAGGGAGATATGATCGATCCAAAATTGTGTCGCCAAATTGTCAGAAATTTGCATTCAACCAAATTTACACCTATGCCATTTTTGATACACTTTGAAATAAAATTTGGGCCATATATGGTTGAAAATATCTAATTGTCTACTTTTATTTCCAACAAACAAAACTTAATTCCGACTTCTCAATCTTAAGATATACTCCATTCTTTACAGCTTGCGCGTTTGGGAAAAAACTGTCAGCTTTGTCAAGTTTTGCTTAAATACTCATTTCTTGCAATTTTCATCATTTCTTTCCATTTATTGAATCTCATATGTGATATATATTCCTTATTTCAAGTGTAAGTGCTCTTATATAAGTATATTGTTTTACTAAAATTGCATGAAAGATGCCTAAACTTGTCCTAAATGATCTTTAATGTGAAAGTTAGTTCCTAAAGTGCCATGATTGCGCCTAATTGCCATTTCTTATATAAATATAGTTTCATTGCATATGAATGTATACTCATATCATTTCATGGCATTTTTTTGCATCGCCGAGCGTCTTTAGTTGGTCCGTTTGAGTTTAATATCAACCGTAATCGTGTCTTTTGTTAAGGTGATCCTCCCAAGGACCCGGTGGTTTAGATTATATCTTGTTTTGGTCCTCTTTTGTCGAGGTAGTCAAGGTGAGGTTATTCTTTTTCTGTAATCAATACTATACTGATATTATGGCCTACACGATTTGATTGTTCCTCACCCGAATTATTATACATATATGTATTATGTATTAAATAAGTCATTGCCTACTATTTTCCAGGTTTTATCAGAAAGGATATTTCTAATACCTCATGAGTTATATATATATGTTTCTCAAGCGTGTGTTCATGAATCTCGATTGAAAATTGAAAAGGTATCTTGCATGCATTGCATAACGAGTGCTTCTCTTGTGATTGTTGGGCCCGAGGCAACGTGGCTTAAGGGATTCGGGAAAGCATAGGGCTGACGGTGAACCTACTCTGCGACCTCTATGGGTGTACGTGCTATCTTCGGAGGTAGTGGATATCACGTATTACCTGTGACCGGCTTCGGCTGAAGGAGCATAGTACCGAAATGGGCTATGTCTCGCGTGTTCTTGGCTGGTTAGGGCGTAATTAACCCTTCTATCACCCGGAGGAAGAAGGATGGTTTCTTGAATTGTTATTGTTCTTGCATTGTGAAGTAAGGTCATAGAACGGGTATAACTTGATAGCCATTGATTTCTTGAAAACCCTTAACCCGATATACGCCTTATTATCGTAATGGAAATGATTGTAAAAATGTGTTATATCCGGTCAAGGCGAAGTGTTATTGTTATTGTGTATTGCATCTCTTATTATTGCATTAATTATAACTTGTATATTGTTATCCCTCGCCAGTCACTTGACGGACCCTCTTTCCCTTTCCTTCTTGTTCCTTCGTATTGATTGCAGGTTTTGAGGTCGACTAGGCGGCGGTTGTCTAGCCTTCTTTTGAGTCGAGTCCTATTTTGTTGCTTTTACATATGATATTAGTTAATGGTGAATATGATATTGTCATGTGATGTAATAATGAATTATCCACCACAATACTTTTGCTGTGTTAGTAGTGAACTTGCTTTATGTAAATTAGTAAATATTGAGCTCTTGAATTGTTGTTTACTTGATGAGTAGCTTCCGCTATGCGCTTAATTATTTTGATCGCTAGCTCTTAGCACGTGTACGGATTTTGCCATTTCGTATAAGTGTTAGGTTCTAGTGCGGGGGATGTGATAGCTCCACACTCGGGGCGTCACATCTTTAAGTGGTATCAGAGCTCTAGGTTGCAACAATCGGGTTCTAGCGTCATATCTGTGAGTCTAGGTTTCTCGGCATAAGAATAACGTGCTCTTGCTTGTCTTGTGATTTAATTATTATCTTAATTATGGCTTAATCTCGCTATTTGCATACAAATCCCCATGCATATCTATTAAAGTTTATTTTACAGGACAATGCCTCCACGTAGATATTTACGCGACATTGATGAGCAAATTCCACCTCCTCCACCTCCTGCTCCACAAGGGCAAGCTCCTCCTCCTCCTCCTGCACCTCAGGACCCTATTCCTCCCCCGGCACCGGTAAATGCAAATGATGCTATAGCGGCTGCTGTTCTTCAGTATCTCCAGGGACAAACACCCTCGGCCTATGAGAAGTTCAAAAGGAATAATCCACCTCAGTTCTTCGGCACTACGGATGATATTCAGGCCGAGCACTGGATTAAGCAGATTACTCGGATTTTTCAGATTTGCCCTTGCAGTGAATTGGAGATGGCTAGATGTGCTATTCATCTTCTACAAGATGCAGCTTATGATTGGTGGGAAGAAGTTCAGCTTAGGCTCGATCAACAAGGAGTTCAGGTTACGTGGGAGGTCTTTACTAGAGAGTTTCAAGCTAAATACATTTCTCGAGTGGCTCAGGACCGAAGAGAGGCAGAATTTATGGAGCTAAAGCAAGACAACCATTCCGTAGAGGAGTATATCGCTGAATTTAATCGACTAGCTCCGTATGCCTGACACATTACGGCAGATGAGGTTCGCAAGAGTAACAACTTTGTGAGTGGGCTAACACGATATACAAAAGGAATTGCTAGGTCGGAATGTTGATAACTGGGAGAAAGCAACACGTAAGGAGGCCATGATTGAAGCTCAAAAAGCTCAGCTTCGAAGGGAAGGAGCTTATTCTGGTTCAGGATCTGGTTCAAGGACCAAAAGACTTTATCTGCAGTAGGCGCAACCTGTCCAAGATAATGAGAAGAAGCCACGCCTAGCTGAGGTGCCTACACCCAATCAAGAAAAGCCCCATTTTCCTCCATGCGGGTTCTGTGGAAAGCCTATGCACTTGGAGTATGATTGTTGGTTGAAGTTGGGGAAGTGTTTAGTTTGTGGTCATCCAGAGCACACTGTCGAGACCTGTCCAAAGAAGAAGAAAGAGAAACCGGTAGTGCACCACCGAGCTTATGTGTTGGAGGGTGGAGATGAGGAGGTCGTTAAGATCAATTCTACCGCCGTGGTGAAAGGTACCACATACATGCATGACATGCCATCCATATATTGTATGATCCGAGTGTTGTACGCTCATTTATTGCGCATGCTATTGTTGCTTCTTTATGCTTAACTGTTATCAATGTTGATGTCGTGACCAATCCATAGAATCTGAGGACAGATTCTTTAAAGGGGGGAAGATTTTAACGACCCGTCTTTCGGAACAGGTAAAATATGCGTGAACATTGAGAGTATATGTTATAATTGTTCGTTTGACATCTAATTGCTAACTACTTGTCCTTGATTGCCAAATTTGCAAATTATGGGTACTTAATTGAATTTTATTTGGCTTTAGATGTTATTAACTCAAGAGTATGATCACTTAATTGTATAAAATCTCTAACTTAGAGGATAGCTAATTAAATTGGGAGCTAAAGTCAAGAATCACTTTATGACTCATGTATTTAATTTAATGTTGGTATACTTTTTATAAAATATCATACCTTCTATTTCATTCCATTTTATTCCAAGAATCGCAAGAATACAAGAAAAGCTTTTCTCTTCTTCCTCCTTGCTCCCTCATCTCACGTACATCACCACCATCCACACACCTTCATCTCAAGTTCAATTCTTACAAATTCAAGGTAGAATTCATGTTTTCCTTCATGCATAAATATATCTTCATGGTTTAATTCTTGCATAATTATGAGTTTTCATGCATGGCATGAATATATTTCCATGGAAGCTAGGTTATGGAGGAGAATCATATAGCAAAGCATGTTAGGAGGAAGTGTTAGAAGTAATTATGTTAGAAATCAGGTGCTTGGATGAATTCAAGAAGCTATTATGCATGATTCATAAGTAAGGAAAGCTTAAGGTTCATTAATGGGGTTCATGGTTTTGAGGTTGATGATGATGAATATTAGCATGAGTTCTTGGTATATATTTGCTCCTTGAATTGTTCCTAAGTGTGCTTTGGTGTGTGATGGAATAAATACACTTGATTCTAGTTATATATTTGCAAAATTGGATGATTTGGGTGATCAATTTGCTTCCTTTTCTCTCATCCCCTGTTTTCCCCTATTTTTGCTCGATTTTCAGCTGTAAATACACTACCCAGGCGGGTAAATTCATGAAGAAAATTTACCCGGGCGGGTAGCCTTGTCCAGACGATTTTCTGGAATGTTTTTCCCCAGCCGGGGAATTTTTACCTTAAACTTTACCCGGCCGGGTACCCCCTCAAACAAACTCGGATTGAGCTGATTTTTGGACCACTGAAACTAATTTAAGTGTAGAGAATTCTCCAAGTAGGATCACCTTAAAATCATTTCAGAGGAGGGAGATATGATCGATCCAAAATTGTGTCGCCAAATTGTCGGAAATCTGCATTCAACCAACTTTATACCTATGCCATTTTTGATACACTTTGAACTAAAATATGAGCCATATATGGTTAAAAATATCTATTTGTCTACTTTTATTTCCAACAAACAAAACTTAATTCCGACTTGTCAATCTTAAGATATAATCCATCCTTTACAGCTTACCCGTTTGGGAAAAAACTGTCAGCTTTGTCAAGTTTTGCTTAAATACTCATTTCTTACAATTTTCATCACTTCTCTCCATTTATTGAATCTCATATGTGATATACATTCCTTATTTCAAGTGTAAGTGCTCTTATATAAGTATATTGTTTTACTAAAATTGCATGAAAGATGCCTAAACTTGTCCTAAATGATCTTTAATGTGAAAGTTAGTTCCTAAAGTGCCATGATTGCTCCTAATTGCCATTTCTTATATAAGTATAGTTTCATTGCATATGAATGTATACTCATATCATTTCATGACATCGTTTTACATCGCCGAGCGTCTTTAATTGGTCCGTTTGAGTTTAATGTCAACCGTAATCGTGTCTTTTGTTCAGGTGATCCTCCCAAGGACCCAGTGGTTTAGATTATATCTTGTTTTGGTTCTCTTTTGTCGAGGTAGTCAAGGTGAGGTTATTCTCTTGCTGTAATCAGTACTATACTGATATTATGGCCTACACGATTTGATTGTTCCTCATCCGAATTATTATACATATATGTATTATGTATTAAATAAGTCATTGCCTACTATTTTCCCGGTTTTACCGGAAAGGATATTTCTAATACCAAATGCGTAATATATATATGTTTCTCAAGCGTGTGTTCATGAATCTCGATTGAAAATTGAAAAGGTATCTTGCATACATTGCATAACGAGTGCTTGTCTTGTGATTGTTGGGCCTGAGGCAACGTGGCTTAGGGGATTCGGGAAAGCATAGGGCTGACGGTGAACCTACTCTGCGACCTCTATGGGTGTATGTGCTATCTTCGGAGGTAGTGGATATCACGTGTTACCTGTGACCGGCTTCGGCCGAAGGAGCATAGTACCAAAATGGGCTATGTCTCGCGTGTTCTTGAAGGGTTAGGGCGTAATTAACCCTTCCATCACCCGGAGGAAGAAGGATGGTTTCTTGAATTGTTATTGTTCTTGCATTGTGAAGTAAGGTTGGAGAACGGGTATAACTCGGTACCCTTTGATTGCCTGAAAACCCTTAACCCGATATACGCCTTATTATCGTAATGGAAATGATTGTATTGTAAAATGGGTTATATCCGGTCGAGGCGAAGTGTTATTGTTATTGTTATTGTGCATTGCATCTCTTATTATTGCATTAATTATAACTTGTATATTGTTATCCCTCGCCAGTCACTCGACTGACCCTCTTTCCCTTTCCTTCTTGTTCCTTCGTATTGATTGTAGGTTTTGAAGTCGACTAGGCGGCGGTTGTCTAGCCTTCTTTTGAGTCGAGTCCTATTTTGTTGCTTTTACATATGATATTAGTTAATGGTGAATATGATATTATCATGTGATATAATAATGAATTATCCGCCACAATACTTTTGTTGTGTTAGTAGTGAACTTGATTTATGTAAATTAGTAAATATTGACCTCTTGAATTGTTATTTACTTGATGAGTAGCTTCCGCTATGCGCTTAATTATTTTGATCGCCTGTATAGTGCGCCTTGTTAGGAGTGGTCTTGAGTGTCTCCCGTTTACTAGCTCTTAGCACGTGTACGGATTTTACCATTTTGTATACTTGTTGGGTTCTAGTGCGGGGGATGTGATAGCTCCACGCCTGTGGCGTCACAAGTCAGCTCTGTGCTAGTCGTCCTACGCGTGAGAAAACACATACCAGTGTATTATGTGAGCAAGATATTTGATGGGTGTCGAGACCACCAAAATTAAACCCCAAGTATTGCACACAATCAAATTGTAAAATAATGGCAACGGGTGTCGATCCTCCAGAATTGGATGAATTTTTTGACCTTTGATATGCAAAGAAACGAATAATTAAAATTGGTTTGGGGAAGGGGGGGTTCAGGATTTAGATTAAACTAACAATGATTTTAATTAAAAATAAACAATCAACAATTAAACTAACAAGAACTAGAATTAAACTCGGATAAAGTCCAATAAACAACAACTAGTCGGGACTTCCCTAGTCATGCATGAGACCACGATCATCGATTTTTAATTAATTTAACGTTAGACTAGCTATAGTCGCCAACTACCTCTGTCTCTCTCGTTTCTTCTTATTTTTAGGACGAATAAAAGAAACTCCGAATAATCATTCCCTAGCTAATTGATAATCCTATCGAAAACTCTCGCAAAGATTCAATCGAATTAACCGCTTTAAGAGCTAAAGAAACACTAGTCCTAACCGGTTTAGAACGAACTCGTACTTCACCTAATTAGATCGAATTATTCCACAACACAAATTCAGATAAGCCTTATTCCCTAGCATTGATTGCTACGTCATTAATTATCTAGCTAACACCGCCAAATAGATTAACTAGCCTTATATGTGTTAACAATTCCAAGATTCGAGCCCTAAATCAAAGAATCAAATTAACTCATAATAACGTGAAAAACAGGAATAAAACGAATAATGTAAACTAATCAAATTAAAGGAACCATCTCACAAGTCTAATGCATCACATAGGAAAATCCCAACTAGAAAATAAACTTAGCTACTCATAGCGAAATAAAACGAACAAAATCGAACATTCAGCATAGTGTTTAAACAAAAACGAAAGTTGCTTCTGCGTTGTGTTATGAAAGAGTGAGGCGTGTAGCGTGCGTCTTTTCTTCCAGCTGTTGCGTGCCTTTTGTAGTGTGAAGGGGCTCTTGATTTTGCCTCCCACGATCTCCCACTTCTAGCCAATCAACTCCAAAATAAAACTCACTTTCTCCCCCATTATGTTGTGCCTTAAAGGAGATTTTAATCCTTGCTTCTTAGTAACGGAAAACCGTTGCACCTCTTCATTAGCGAAATTAATCCATCATCAAGGCCGGTGGAATTTTAAAAAGGCCTTTTATAATGGGCTTCTTCAACAAACAAATCTTCAAGACAATATGCTTTGGGCCAATTTTCCTTCCAAACCGTCCACCCACGTTTTTCCGTACATAAAGCATAAAATTGATCAATTATCCATAATCTAATAAAATGTGGGCCAAATATAACAATTTTAAGCCTCATTATTCTAATGGATATGTAATGTATCAATATTGCATGGCGCGGAAGCACGTTACCTGGAAATTGAAAAGTTCGCTTTGGCACTCGTGCACACGTCCAGGAAGTTGAGGCCCTATTTCCAGTCCCATTCAATTGTGGTCCTCACCGACTAAGGCTTGCGACAAGTCTTAGGGAAGCCAGACGCTACTGGAAGAACAGTAAAATGGGCAATTGAGCTAAGTTAGTTTGATATCAGTTACCAGCATATGGCTACGTACCAAGCCCAAATCCTTGCAGACTTCCTCACTGAGAAGGATGATCCAAACAAGGAAGCCCCACGCTCCGTGCTATGGACCATGTCGGTCGATGGCTCTTCACCCTCTCAGAGGGAGGGGGGGTTGTATCTCTGATAAGCACAGAAGGTCAAGAGCTTTATTTCGTCATCTCTCTGGATTTTCCAGCTACCAATAATGAAGCGGAGTATGAAGCGCTTATCGCGGGCCTCAAGATCGCCAATAAACATGGAATCGAAAGGATTTTGGTAACCAAAGATTCGTAACTCGTGGCGAGCCAGGTCGAAGGCTCCTATGAGGTGCGGGAAGAGACAATGATCCAGTACCTTGCTAAGGTCAAATCCTTGGCATCCAGATTCAAAGAATTTAAGCTGCAACAAGTTCCCAGAGAAGAAAACACGCGAGCAGATGCCTTATCCAAATTCCCGAACGGGATGAGAGGCTCCAAGGACCAGAACATCACCTACATTTCAAGTAAGGGGCGGGTGATAAATCGTACGTTTACCTAATTATTGAGCGTAAATTGTCCTATTTTATCCTATGGTGTGAATTAATTATGGATGATTAATTGGTTTCATATTCTTTTGTAGGCAAAATACGAAATATGAAGGGAAACTGAGGAAGTCAATGCAAATTGGGAGACCTTAATTCTAATTTAAATCTCCTGAAGTGAAGTTGACGTGCACTTGTGAATAAGAAGGAACCTTTAATTATAATCCTGATAGGGGATCTATTTTGAGAGTTGGAAGTTATAGATAGTTATTGGACTTGATGGCTTAAGCCCTAGATACATGTTGCAGGGGGTAAGACTTTTGTAATTGAGCATGGGGCTTTGACTTTAGGCAGCTGCATGCGTGCACTGTTGATGGTGGGCCCCTTTTGGAATGACTTAATATTGTGAAAATAATTGAGTCCAGGCCCATCACTGACCAAGGCAAACACATCCCACTTTCTGTGAATAACTTGGGGCATGAAAGACGTGACTTGACGGACTGGGGGAAAACGTGGTTAGTGAGTACATTAATTCCAGAAGAACATGGAGGAGAAGTAAGGGAAGAATTGATGAGCCGCTGCACTATAAAATCGGGAGAGAGGCACGAAAACAACAGATGCTTGGAGAAGGAAGAAACACAATAGCTAGTTTATCTTTTTCCTTTAGTTTATTCTTTTTCTCAAGACTATGTTGGTTTTAATTCAGAATTTCGTTTGTTCAATTTAGTATGTGTAGCTAGATTTCGTATTAGTTGGGAATTTTCGAATAATTATGCTAGACTTGTGAGACTAATCTATTTCAATTAGTTGATTTATGTTATCCGTATTGCTTCTGTTTTCTTGTTATTGCTTGTTAATTAGTTCTTTGATTCTGGCCAAATCTTGAATTGTTAATTTGTATATAGCTATCTAATTCATTTGGCGGTGTTCGCTAAATAGAGTTTGTAGCAATCAATACTAGGACATAGTGCTTATCTGATTTCGTGTCGAGGAGTTTACGGTCTAATCGAGTGAAGCAGGAGCAGTCTATGCATAACTGGTTAGGATTAGTGTTTGCTGCTCAAGGCCGTTAATTGATTGAATCTTAGAGAGAGTCTCGAAAAGATTATCGGTTAATAAGGGAGTAATTTTTAGGAGTTTCTTTAATTACTCTAAACCCAAGAAGAAACAAGGGAGCCAGAGATAGTTGGCGACTATAGCTAATCTAGCATTTAACCAATGAAAATCTTGAGTTGATGATCATAGTCTATGCATAATTAGGAATTTCCCGACTAATTATCACCTATTGAATTACCTTGAGTTTTAATTTAGTTTAGTTGTTGTTGGTTAATTGTTTTAATTTAATTGTTGTTAGTTTAGTTAAAAATCTCAAAACCCCCCTTGACTGTTTTAGCTCGTTCCTTGGTTTATTTGAAAGTCACAATATTATCCAATCTCTCCGTGGATTGACCCTTTTTACCATATTTACAATTTATTTGTATTCGGTACTTGGGACTTTATTTTTTGTGGCCTCGATACCCATCAGCAGGTGATTGATGGGGAAGCAAAAATGATATGCTCAATCGATCCAGCTGAGCCCTGCTGGCTCGACGAGTTCATACTGTACCTCAGAGATAGAATCCTGCCCGCCGACAGGAACGCAAAAAGTTACCTTTGATACAAAGCAGTAAATTACCGCTTGATTCATAGGGGAGGTTATACAAGAGAGCCTACATGGGACCAACAAAAAGATGCCTCCACCCGTCTCAAGCCTTGGATGTACTGGAGGAAATCCATAGCGAGCAACGTGAAAACCACGCGGGCGGTTGATCTTTAGCGAAGAAAGTTTCAAGGAGCGGATTTTATTGGCCCACCCTCAACGAAGACGCTAAGGAAAACACAAGTAAATGCGTAAATTGCTAGAAACATGCCAACATCCCGCATCAGCACCCTTCAGAGATGGTCCCTTTCGATATTTACTGGCCCTTTGATCAGTGGAGAATTGACATAGTGGGGCTACTCCCACTTGCAACCTGCCAAAGACAATACCAACTAGTCACAGTTGAATACTTCTCCAAATGGGTTGAAGCCCAGCCGGCGGCGAAGATCACGGACAAGGTTATCCAAAACTTTCTTTGGCGGAACATCATCTGCAGGTTCGGAGTACCAAGGGTGTTAATTTGCGACAATGGGACACAGTTCCAAAGTGGTAGCACTAGATCATACTGTTCAGATATGGAAATCAGTCAGCGTTTTGCACCAGTCAGCTATCCTCAAGCAAATGGCCAAGTGGAAGTCATCAACCGCATCATTATTCAGAACCTCCAGACCAGGATCGAGGCTTAGAAAGGAGCCTGGGTCAACGAACTTGATGGGGTCTTTTGGGCCTACCGCACAATGCCAAGAACCGCGACAGGGTTAACACCCTTCTTGATAGTTTGTGGGTCGAAGGCCATGATCTCAACTGAGCTACTCCATCAAACAACCAGAGTATCCAACTATCAACTCGCTAGGAATGCAGAAGACCGAGCGTATGAGCTCGATACCATTGAAGAAGTCCGAAAAAATGGTTTTCAACGCATGCAACAATATCGATCCACAGTTGCTCGGAGCTACAACAAGTGCGTTAAACCCCACACTTTCCAAATAGGCAACCCAGTCCTCAAAAGGGTCGAAGTGACCAAGCACGAGGGCAAACTACAATCCAACTAGAAAGACCCCTACCGTACTGCAGAAATAGACCGTAACAAGGCCTACCACCTCGAAGACATGGAGGGGAATACTATCCCCAGATCTTGGAATGACCACAACCTCAAGAAGTTTTACGTTTAAGATGTTTTGATTATAAGTGCTCCCTGAATCCGATTCGTTCACATCTATGAAAGCAATTTTCAGTCAATCTGAATGTTTCTTATTTTCAGTCAATCTGGATGTTTCTTACTTTCAGTCAATCTGAATGGTCCGTACTTCCAGTTAATCTGAGTGTCTTTTAAAGTATTTTGAAGTTGTCGCTTGGGCATGTATGTGATATTCTATCAATACTTTAAGGAAGGGGTACAACTGTTAGGAATAGTACCCTAGAAAGCCGATTGTATATCCGCTTTGTATTTTTCCTTATTGTGATCACAGACAATCTTTGAATAAAATACCGAATTTAGGTAATACTTCTTTATATGCTCTTGTTTGGTATGCGTTTACTTTAGCTGTGGATGTATGAGAACTCCCCTAATCCCGATGACATTAGGACTCTACCATTTAGGTGAAATGGTTCATGAAACGAGCCCTATATCACATATGTCATGATTAGTAAAATACTCCAAACCGATGAGTCCTACAGACAGTGGGAGTGTTAACCTGACTCCTCTAAGGCTTGCTTGTGGGATCACGCCCTTAAGAAGGACCACCTTGTTTCATGGAGGTGCAAAGTGTATAGTTGATACGTGCGTGATACATGAGGGTGATTACTTCCATAAGTAAGTTCACTGAGGTGCCCCGTGTGAGAAGATTCCTAAATGGGAAAGGAAGTTTGGAAACTTCCAGATTAGGAAATATCCACGAGTCATTGATGTGATTAATTGATCCTTAGACTTGAGGTTTCATGTCACTTTATGAGTTAACTCTGTAGTCTTAGGTATAAGCTTTAAAGGGTGTCGCCTTAGACAACTGATTCAAGGCTTATGCTGGGGCTGCACAAGTGACTCATGAAAGTGAATGAGAATCAAGAAAGGACCTACACTTGCATTTGCAAGGTGATCTCTTATTGTGTAAGTCATTCATATGCCATATGGAGTCCTTGGCCAAGGCAGTAGATCAAGACATCAAGAAAAGGGTTTCTTGGATTGACATCAAATAGATATGAAATGCACTTAGCTTTAAGACCAGATTATTAGGGTTCTGATTATTCCCTTACCCTAGATCTTGGTTGAAAGATAGTAAGTAGGAGAATTGTATCTCACATGAATCAATGATTTAAAGGTTCTGTCGAATCGAGACATTACACTTGTTGCTAGACTATGGTCGTTTAATCTGTGGACTAATTAATTAATTAGGGTCACTGCTAATTGAATTGAGAACCTAGAGGGTCACACACAACAACTTGGTTACATGAGTTGAGGCTTTGAAATGATTAAACGAGTTAATCGAGCCAAGAGGGTTCCACACGTGTGAATCACACGTGTGGGTCACGTGAGTGACACGTGTCCTTGGGGACACATGTGTCACATGTGCATATATATGTATATGTGATTAAATAATTAATGTGTTAATTATTTAATAGACTTTGGTTTAATTTTTGAATTAAAAAGAAAGTCTTATTTTGGAGAAAAATAATCTATTTAATTAATTAGATAAAATAAGTTATTTATTTATTAATAAATAAAGTATAATATTATCCAAAAGGAGTTTGGATATTTTTAGCTCTCTTAAAAGTTGATTTGGATTATAATTCAAAGTCAAAGTTTGGAATTACTTGATGATCAAGTAATAAGAGAGAGGGACCAAATCCTTAGTCCAATAGGACTAAGTTTCGGCCGCCCCTCCCTTGGCTATATATAGGGGAGCTCGAGCTCCCCTTAGAGAGTGATCGATTTCTCTTGGTTCATGTGTTGAACATCATCCTTTCTCCAAGACCACATAAACTCTAGGTTAAGCCTAAACACTAACTAGAGAACTAGCATCCTTACTAGTTAGATTGTAGTCAAGTTGGTGGACTATCTCTAGAGAGCTTCAAGTTAGAAGTTTTGAAGATTCGAGCTTTACCAAGGAGAGGGGATCAAGCCGCGAGAAGAGCGTTCTTGGGTGGCTTGAAACGCTTCAAGAAAAATTATTGAAAAGTAAGTTTTTAATCTCTACGAATCTGGATTCATGATTGCGAGTTTCGATCCCTTTTGTTGGAAAATTTTAAATTTCCGCTGCTTTCTGATTCCTGTTTTCCAATAGCAACGCCCAAGCTAAGTACGAGTCAACTGTAATCATCCACAGGTCCACGCGACCAAAGGGGTTGGAACTTGTTTCGAGCCAAGACTCGTTACTTATTTCGACCCAAGACTTGTTACTTATTTCGAGCTAGGAATTGTTACATTTCTGTAAAATTTTACTCTGTAAGTTGAATCAGGAGCAAAACCACAAATGCCAAAACGCAATAAACAAATAAGAATTATGAATACAAACTTAGTCAAATCCAGATCAATTTCATTCCAAAACGGGGTCAAGGCCCAGTGGGTTACGGAATCAACCAAGGAAAAGGAAAATACATAAATTAATTAGGCCATCTACAATTCAAGAAGCGGAGGCAGGAGGATTCACAGTGTTGGCAGCAGGCTCTTCGGTCAAATCTGGAGGACTTAACTCAATCACCGGGTTGGTACTTGCTTGAGTTGGAGTTATGGCGACTGTGGACTCATCTTTAGTATTAGCAAGAGCCAGAGGGAGAGCGACAAGGGGTGGAATAGCCAAGGCGGGAGTGTTTACCCCATCACCTTGA
This sequence comes from Lantana camara, assembly GCA_037501455.1. Classification (NCBI taxonomy): domain Eukaryota; kingdom Viridiplantae; phylum Streptophyta; class Magnoliopsida; order Lamiales; family Verbenaceae; genus Lantana; species Lantana camara. The sequence continues at coordinate 89,146,565 of CM074857.1, read as the reverse complement.
ATTTCGGAGGTTTTTAACATACTGCTTGATGGGGCAAAAGTGGCAAGCAGAGTTTCCTTGGCCTTCCCAAGGTCCACGGGCTCTGGCAGCTCCAATTCAGACTCGGGGCGCTTATCAGACTTAGCATCGGCCCACTCCACTGCCCGACCATAGGACTTCTTGCTCCAATCTGGCTCCTCATCATCATCTCCTCCTTCCTCCACCTGGGCTTCTTCTTCTTCAAAATCGCAATGGGCCAAGAATTGTTCAGGAAGCGTCTTGGGGATATAACCGTTGGCAACATTCAACCACTTGGGATCGTTGAGCAGATCATGGGTGAGAGGGTGGTGAAGATGAACTTGGGACAGGCACCTCATGAAGCCCGTCTTGATGTCGGAGCTCCCAAAGTGCCGGAGACGGTTCCGAATACGTCTGACAGTAAGAACTCCATCACAGCGCTATCTTTGATCTGGGGAACTAGTTTTTCAAGGGTCCAGAAGGCGGTTTCTGCCCTATTCTTCTGGCCATCCACATAGCCTTTCCGCCACCTATCTTGTGCCCTTTTTTTGTAGGCCACCTCCTTCTCTTGGCCGGCCACATCAAATAGACTCTGGGCTTGGGTCAGCCCGGTTTCCAATCTTTCCTTTTCGGCCCTGAGGGTGGCCACCTCCGTCTCCAAGATCGATTTCTCCTGGGTTGATTCCTCGACTTGCTTGCTGAGCTGATCAGGTTGTCCATATATATTTGATTCATCTCATTCTTCTCCTTGGAAAGCTTGGTCGTCTCGTCTTTCCAGCTCTTGGCCTCCAACACTTCAGCCCTCTCAGAGAGCAACTTGCGATGGCCCGCCTCCACTAGTTCCGAACATGCTGCAGACTGATACTCCCTCACGATCAGCTGGGGGGAAGAGAGAGGTTAGAAAAAATTGCGAAACACATAAAAAGAAAGGAGTCCTAAGTGATGAGGTCATTTCGAGCACAACAAGATATGGATATCTTGTTGTAGGAAAGAGCCGCATTGTCCTCCTTAGCCAACTCCTGATGGTCAGCGACGGTCTGGAGGGCATAATAAATGACCCCTAAGGCATCTTGATCGACCGCGCCGATCGCGATCCTTCTTTTCGACCCATCCATCTTAAAGTCTAGGACGTTGAAGGGATACTTGGGCCCATCAAAGTTGGGGATGTTCACTATCCTCTCATAGTCCTCGCGTAGCATCGAGAAGCTGGGAGATCTGCCCACCTAGAAAGTGGGGGGTTTCCATCCCTTGCCGCGGTTCAACAGATTCGAGATTCGCTTCGCAGTTTTGAAAGGGACCCCCGCCCTCAGCATTTTCCTGGGCTTTCCTCTTGGAAGTCCTGGGCCCCTTTGGGACCTCAGTCGAAAACAACCCAGATGCGGCTTCCGAGTCAGAATCCGGTCGCCCTACGGACTGGAAGGAGATCCCCTTGCCTCTTGGGGGTTCTGCGCTTTTCTCCTTGGGCACCTGGGGGACAGATTCATCACCGGTCGGAATCCAGGCAGCCCCTTGGGCGTCTGCAGGCCCCCCTTCAGTTGGTTTGTGTGGGTCAGCCCACCTTTGTCCGGCCGCCCTTTCCACCGCGGAAACTTTTGCCTTAGTATGCTCCTCAGTTAAGCCCTCCTCTTGGGCAATCTATTCTATCTTAGGAGCGGGGCCCTTTGCCTCACTCGCCTGAGCCTTCTTAGCTTCTTCAGCTTGATGCTTCTTTAGTTTCCGGTCGACGACTTTGGCTCATGCAGCTACCATGGTTGATTCTGTACAAGAAAGGGAAAACGTTAAGTGTTAGCAATACCTGTCGCAGACAACACACTAACCCTATCAAGCAGGGACAAGACAAAGTACAAATTAAAGTCAAAAGTAGGAACATGCTTGGCCTAAGTGAGTCGACGACGTAGTTACCTAAGCTGAAGTCCAGATACCTCACCGTGCCCGGAGTTCCAAGCTTACTAACAGGTGAGAGCTTGTGAAAACGTCCGTATCCAATGGGTGCACTTCCCTCAAGGCGGCCAACAAGGTTTTTGGCCAACACAGGACCCTGATCCAGGCGGACTTGCTCAACATCTTCCATACTGTGTGATCTAGTCCTTCCCAACCGTCCGCGAATCATACAAATGTTAGGAATAGTGCCCTAGAAAGCCGATTGTATATCCGCTTTGTGTTTTTCCTTATTGTAATCACAGACAATCTTTGAATGAAATAACGAATTGAGGCAACACTTCTTTATATGCTCTTATTTGGTATGCGTTTACTTTAGCTGTGCATGTATGAGAACTCCCCTAATCCTGATGACTTTAGGACTCTACCATTTGGGAGAAATGGTTAATGAAACGGGCCCTATATCACATAAGTCATGATTAGTAAAATACTCCAAGCCGATGAGTCCTACAGACAGTGGGAGTCTTAACCTGACTCCTCTAAGGCTTGCTTGTGGGATCATGCCCTTAAGAAGGACCACCTTGTTTCATAGAGGTGAAAAGTGTATAGTTGATACGTGCGTGATACATGAGGGTGCTTACTTTAATAAGTAAGTTCACTGAGGTGCCCCGTGTGAGAACATTCCTAAATGGGAAAGGAAGTTTCTATTTCAGGAAATGGAAACTTCCAGATTAGGAAATATCTCACGAGTCATTGATGTGATTAATTGATCCTTAGACTTGAGGTTCCTTGTCACTTTATGAGTTAACTCTGTAGTCTTAAGTATAAGCTTTAAAGGGTGTCGCCTTAGACAACCGATTCAAGGCTTATGCTGGGGCTGCGCAAGTGATTCATGAAAGTGAATGAGAATCAAGAAAAGACCTACACTTTCATTTGCAAGGTGATCTCTTATTGTGTAAGTCATTCATATGCCATATGTCGTTTAATCTGTGGACTGATTAATTAATTAGTGAATTAATTAATTGGGGTCACTGCTAATTGAATTGAGAACCTAGAGGGTCACACACAATAACTTGGTTACATGAGTTGAGGCTTGAAAATGATTAAACGAGTTAATCGGGCCAAAGGGTTGCCCACGTGTGAAATCACACGTGTGGGTCACGTGCGTGACACGTGTCCTTCATGGACACGTGTGCTTGTACTTGAATAATTATTTGGTGATTAAATAATTAATTTGTTAATTATTTAATAGACTTTGGTTTAATTTTGAATTAAAAAGAAAGTCTGATTTTGGAGAAAAATAATCTAGTTAATTAATTATAAATTAATTAATTAGATAAAATAAGTTATTTATTTGAAATAAATAAAGTATAAAATTATCCAAAAATAGTTTGGATATTTTTAGCTCTCTTGAAAGTTGATTTGAATTAGAATTCAAAGTCAAAGTCAAAATTACTTGATGATCAAGTAATAGGAGAGAGAGAGACCAAAATCCTAGCCCATAAAGGACTAGGAATTTCGGCCACTTCCCTCTTATAAATAGGGGAGCTCGAGCTCCCCTTAGAGCTAATTGGCAATTCTTTTGGTTCATGTGTTGAACACCTTCCTTTCTCCAAGATCAAATAAACCCTAGGTTAAGCCTAAACACTAACTAGAGAACTAGCATCCTTACTAGTTAGATTGTTATCAAGTTGGTGGATTATCTCTAGAGAGCTTCAAGTTAGAAGTTTGAAGATTCTAGCTTTACCAAGGAGAGGGGATCAAGCCGCGAGAAGAGCATTCTTGGGTGGCTTGAAACGCTTCAAGAAAGAATAAAAGAAAAGTAAGTTTTCTATCTCTACGAATTTGGTTACACGATTGCGAGTCCAAGATCCTTTTGTTGGAAAAATTTTTTAAATTCCGCTGCTTTCTGATTCGTGTTTTCCAACAAGTGGTATCAGAGCCACCTCGTAAATCGTATTTCTGATTCGTCTCAATTATTCTGAATTTGTTAGAAATTCTTAGGCTTAGATGCGAATTAGGAATTCATGAGTTCTTCTAGAAAGCCTGAATTACGAAACTGTAATTTTTCTTGAATTTCTGAAACTGTTTTCTTGAATTGTGTTTTTGAAAACCGTTTTGATTGAAATTTATTTGAATTGAATTTTTCTGATTATGGATCGAACCGAGTTTTGGAGAAACCCAAAAATACGAAATGAGACACGAAAAGAATGGGCCTGGGCGTGCTAGCACGTCGCACGCCCAAGCCCTGTCACCGCCGCCCAGCCCTCCCGCATCCGTGCGGGAGGCCTCCCGGCCGCCTAGGCGCCCTGCTCGCCTGTCCCGCAACTGTGCGGGACAGCCGCCTGCTCCTCCCGCAACCGCGCGGGAGCGCCCGCCCAGGGATGGGCAGGACTGCCTGCCCACGCCGCATGCCTGCGCGCAAGGGGGCGCTCCTGGCGTGCGCACGCTGCCGGCTGTACGCAGCGCTGGCGTGCGCGCCTAGCGCGCGTTCCTGTGCGGCGGGCGGGCGATCCCGCATCGTCCCGGGCCCGTGTTTTCGTGTTTCTCGTGTTTCTTATTTTTGGTCCTTAAAATCTCATTTAATTTTATTTTAATTTTATCTTTTAAAATCAGTTTTGCTAAAATAAAATTATTTTAAAATTTTGATTAAATTGGGATTTTTGAGAAGTTGATCGATTTAAATTTTGAGAAAAATTGTAAACTTTATTTTATGAAAATATTGAAAGAATAAAATTATTAATTTTCAGAAATTAATTGGAATTTTATTAGTCTAATGTTTTTCGGGTTTTATTGAAAAGACTCTTGAACAAGAATTGCATCTAAGTCATGTTTTAAGCTATTAGAGCTTAAAGCGAGAATTTTAATTTATTGGTTAAATTTAAATTCTTGCAATTTATGCATGTTAGGTGATCATGGGTTTAGACTTATGTATGGTTTTAATTTATGCACATGGATGGTTTAAATTGGGGTTGGAGCCCTATAGTTGTATTTTTCAATTGAGGTTGGAGCCTCACTTATGTGCGTACTGTTATGTGATTTATTATGTGGCTTTCCATATTACTGTTTTGAGGCCGGGGTATGCCCCGTGTATTTGTCTAAGGCCAATATGAAGATTGAACCTTATTACTTTATGTCTTTTTCTTTTTATTGTAATTTGAGAGTAGAGATAGGTGGTGAGGTTTTATTTTCATTTTGGAGACAATGCACCCAAGGAGTAAGATGGACCACATTCAAGTAACAAGGAGGCCATAAGTGAAGACCCCTCAAAATGTTAAGGAGGGGAATCTCAATTGTTAAATGTAATAGAGATAGGGCTCGTATTTTGTTACCGCTTTCCCTTATGTGATTTAAACTGTTTATGTGGCATGTATGTTAGAACTTGTGATTGTGGAGTGGCTTCCACATATCACGCATAAGATAGGTAGAACCCATGATCATTACATGTTAATATCATGCTAGGACATGTTATCTGTTTATGTGCTTGTTTGAAATGCATTTAAGTGTACTTGCATTAATCAAGACTAATAAAATTGGATAACATATATGTTGGTGAGGTCGAACCGGACAACTCTCCGGTTGATTTGAAAATTCCCATTAAATATTAAGCTAATTTCGAACAAATAGGTATTTAATTCGAGATGCAAATTTTGAATTAAATTCCTAGCATTCCATCAATAGGTTTTAAGTTTAGTAAGTGAAGCTAGGTATTGTCCGCGAGTCGTGGGATAGCTAGTGGAGCTTATTTTAAATGGTCAATATTTCGTAATCAATTTTGGCAAGGGCAATGTCCGCGAGTCGTGAGTCGTTCGAACTAAGTTTTGGTCATGATCTTATGACTGATGGGTCTAGCTTAACGCCTAAGTAAATATGGATGTCGCACGAGTCGTGGGTCCATATTGAAAGATAGGTGATGCAAAAACAATTACTAAGAGTTCTAAAGGTGTTGGAATTGGTAAGTTGTACCTACCTAGGGTTCTTACTTAGAATGTCCGCGAGTCGTGGGTTCGAGGTAAAATGTCTAGGATCTTAGTACCTATTTGGGAAACGTGTTCCTCTTAGATCTTTGGGAATTATAGATCTTTGAAAAACAGTGGGAGCTACATTAGATTAAAGACCTTATCTTTTGTATATCGTTATAATTCAGCATGCTCACTAGTTCTCTGTTTTACCATTTAGGTCGTAGATTCTGTGATTCTCTACGTGTTTTGAAATGGCAACCAAAAACCCTCTTGTATCGATCCTCGAGTCAAACAAGTTGACTGGTCCCAACTATTCTGATTGGCTGAGGAATCTAAAAATCATTTTAGATTCTGAGAAGAGAACTTATGTTCTCTTCGAAGGGGAGCCTAGTCCCGAAGGGGAGGCTCCCACTCGGGCCGACCGGGACGCGATTCAGAAGTGGAAGGATGATAATCTCCAAGCCCGTTGCCTTATGTTGGCTAACATGTCTCCGGACTTGCAAAGGCAACATGAGGCCATGGAATTCGCTTGGGAGATTTACGACCACTTAGAGCAACTTTACCGCCCTCATGAACGTGTTACAAGTATAACACTTCAAAGGAATTATTCCACTTGAGAATGAGGGAAGGTTCAAGTGTCCATGAATATGGACTCAAGTTTCTCGCCCTTACTGAGAAACTTGCTTCCATGGACATGCCACTGAAAGATGAGCTTTCAGTGGATTTGTTGCTAGCTTCGCTCCCACCATCATTCAACCCATTTGTCCTTAACTTCAACATGAATCATGCTGGTGCTACTGTAGCTGAGCTGATTAGTCAACTTGTGACTGCTGAAAGCACGATCAAGAAGGACAATAAGGTTTTGATGGTGAATGCTCCATCTTCCTCTTCTGGGCCTTCTAAAGGTAAGGGCAAGAAAGCCCAAAAGAAGAAGAAGAAACCCCTTAGGCCCACTGGTGGCATTTCGAAGGGGAAGGCCCAAAAGAAGAAGCGTGATCAGAAAGAGGATGTTTGCTTCCATTGTGGCAAAGCGGGACATTGGAGGAGAAACTGCCCAGAGTACAAAGCTACTCTAAAGAAAGGTATCTTTCTCGTTGAAGTAAATCTTTCTATTAATTCTAGTTCTTGGGCACTTGATACCGGTTGTGGAACTCATATCTGTAATGATGTACAAATGCTAAGTGAAGTCCAACAACTCAAAGAAGGAGAATGTGTCTTGAAGATTGGCAATGGCTCAAACGTTGAAGCTCGAGCTTTAGGCACAATTAGATTAGATTTAGGTAGTTTTGAGTTAGTCTTAAATAAAGTCCTTTATGTACCGAGCATTATTCGTAATATAATTTCAGTTCCAATATTAGATTGTGAAGGTTATGAAACTTATATTAAGAATGGTAAATACTTTATCAAACGGAACAACTCTTCCGTTCACATCAGTACTCTAAGTAATGGACTTTATCTAACTCAGAATATCAATATTATGAATATACAACGAGAAACGAAGCGTAAGAGAGATGATAAAGTTTCAGCTCCCTTATGGCACGCTAGATTGGGACACATTTCCAAGAACAGAATTAGCAAGATAAACACTTTAGGATCATTCTCTGAAAATGATCTTAAGGAGTTAACTTCTTGCGAATCCTGTCTCAAAGGAAAAATGTCCAAAGTTACTTTTAAAGGAACTGTGGAACGTGCCACTAAGGTTTTGGATTTGATACATACTGATGTTTGTGGATCGCTTAGTGTAAGCACTAGAAACAATCATCAGTATTTCATAACCTTTACTGATGACTTTAGTCGGTATGGTTATGTATACTTAATGAAGTATAAATCTGAAGTTTTTGAGAAATTCTTAGAATTTCAAAAGGAGGTTGAGAACCAAACTGGTCACAAGATCAAAGCACTTCGATCTGATCGAGGAGGCAAGTATCTTAGTGAAGAATTCCTTAATCATCTCAAAGATAATGGGATTATCTCTCAGTGGACTCCTCCAGGAACTCCTCAACTTAATGGAGTTTCTAAGAGGAGGAATCGAACCTTACTTGATATGGTTCGTTCCATGATGAGTTTCACTGACTTACCACCTTCTTTCTGGGGTTATGCCCTAGAAAGTGCAGCAAAGATTTTGAATCTAGTTCCCTCTAAGTCAGTCCCTAAAACGCCCTATGAAATGTAGCATGGTAAAATCCCTAGCTATTCTTACTTAAGAATTTGGGGTTGTCCTGCTTACGTGAAGAGGACGGTGGGAGATAAGTTAGAATCTCGTTCTAACTTATGCTACTTTGTAGGTTATCCTAAGGAATCCATAGGATACTACTTCTATGATCAATCTGAGCAAAAGGTGTTTGTTTCCAGAAATGCCACTTTTCTTGAGGAACCGTTCCTTAAAGAAAAGAAAGGCAAGATCATAGAATTAGAAGAAATACAAAGTAATCCCACACCACCCACTAAAGAAACGTACCCTTCTGATCAACTACAACCAATCATGAATTTCGATACACATGAAAATCCTCCTCTAAGGCGTTCTGAACGCACTCCTAGACAGCCGGAGAGATGGTATGGATTCTTCCATGAAATCTCTAAAAAGGATAATGATCCTTTAACATATGAGGAGACACTTTCAGATTCTGATTCTAAACAGTGGATAGAAGCCATGAAATCCGAAATGAATTCCATGAACTCCAACCAAGTTTGGACCTTGGTAGATTTGCCTGATGGGGTCAAACCCATAGGTTGCAAATGGATCTTTAAGAGAAAGCTTGGAGTTGATGGAAGCATTGCAGCCTATAAAGCAAGACTGGTTGCAAAAGGATTCACTCAAAGACCCGGTGTGGACTTTGATGAAACTTTTTCGCCAGTTGCAATGCAAAAGTCTATTCGGATCATGCTTGCCATTGCTGCATATTATGACTATGAGATATGGCAAATGGATGTGAAAACTGCCTTTCTCAATGGTGACATTGACAAAGACATTTATATGGAGCAACCCATAGGTTTCACATTCAGTGGGAGTGAGCAAAAGGTTTGCAAACTCCAAAGACCAATCTATGGATTGAAACAGGCTTCTAGAATTGGAACATTCGATTTGATGAATCAGTCAAAGCGTTTGGCTTCATTCAAATTTCGAATGAGTCCTGTGTGTATAGAAAGGAATTGGAGACCTCAGTGCAATTCTTAGTACTTTATGTTGATGACATCCTTCTTATTGGGAATTCGAAGGATGACATGAAAGTGACTAAGTTATGGTTATCGAACCAATTCGAGATGAAAGATCTTGGTGATGCGTCCTATATCCTTGGAATTAAAATCTATAGAGATAGATCTAGAAGGTTAATAGGACTATCACAGTCGATGTACATTGACAAAGTATTGAAGAGATTCAATATGGAGTCAGCAAAGGTTAAGAACCTTCCTATGAGTGTAGGAACATGTCTTTCAAAGAAGATATGTCCTAAGACTAACCTTGAGAAGGAAAGAATGACTCATACACCTTATGCATCAGCAATTGGTAGCATAATGTATGCAATGTTATGTACTCGACCGGATGTGGCTTATGCACTTAGTGCAACAAGTCGTTTCCAATCTGACCCTGTAGATGGTCATTGGGCTGCCGTGAAGAATATTCTTAAGTACTTGAAAAGTACTAAAGATTTATTCTTAGTTTACGGAGGTCAGAAAGATCATACTGTCGAAGGATACTGCGATGCAAGCTTTGCATCTGACTTAGATGATTTTAAGTCAATGTCAGGATACATTTTCTGCCTAAACGGCGGAGCGGTGAGTTGGAAGAGTTCCAAGCAAACTACCACTGCAGATTCGACCACTGAGGCCGAATACTTAGCTGCAAATGATGCAGCTAAGGAAGGTGTTTGGATTAGAAACTTCATTCAAGAGTTGAATGTTGTTCCTAGCATGAAAGACCCCATTATTGTGTTTTGTGACAACACTGGGGCGGTTGCTCAAGCAAGAGAACCAAGATCTCACCAACGGACCAAGCACATTATGAGAAAGTATCACCTAATCCGTGATATTATCAAAAGAGGAGATGTGCAAATTGAGAGGGTCACATCAGCAGAGAACGTGGCAGATCCACTTACTAAACCCCTTAGTCGAGAAGCTTTCCAAGGTCATCTTCAGAAGATGGGACTTAGAGTAGCTTTAGAATGGCTTTGATGGGCAAGTGGGAGATTGTTAGGAATAGTACCCTAGAAAGTCGATTGTATATCCGCTTTGTGCTTTTCCTTATTGTAATCACAGACAATCTTTGAATGAAATAACGAATTGAGGCAACACTTTTTTATATGCTCTTGTTTGGTATGCGTTTACTTTAGTTGTGCATGTATGAGAACTCCCCTAATCCTGCTGACTTTAGGACTCTACCATTTAGGAGAAATGGTTCATGAAACGGGCCCTATATCACATAAGTCATGATTAGTAAAATACTCCAAGCCGATGAGTCCTACAGACAGTGGGAGTGTCAACCTGACTCCTCTAAGCCTTGCTTGTGGGATCATGCCCTTAAGAAGGACCACCTTGTTTCATGGAGGTGAAAAGTGTATAATTGATACGTTCGTGATACATGAGGGTGCTTACTTTAATAAGTAAGTTCACTGAGGTGCCCCGTGTGAGAACATTCCTAAATGGGAAAGGAAGTTTCTATTTCAGGAAATGGAAACTTCCAGATTAGGAAATATCCACGAGTCATTGATGTGATTAATTGATCCTTAGACTTGAGGTTCCTTGTCACTTTATGAGTTAACTCTGTAGTCTTAGGTATAAGCTTTAAAGGGTGTCGTCTTAGACAACTGATTCAAGGCTTATGCTGGGGCTGCACAAGTGATTCATGAAAGTGAATGAGAATAAAGAAAGGACCTACACTTGCATTTGCAAGGTGATCTCTTATTGTGTAAGTCATTCATATGCCATATGGAGTCCTTGGCCAAGGCAGTAGATCAAGACATCAAGAAAAGGGTTTCTTGGATTGAGATCAAATGGATATGAAATGCACTTAGCTTTAAGACCGGATTATTAGGGTTCTGATTATTCCCTTGCCCTAGATCTTGGTTGAGAGATAGTAAGTAGGAGGATTGTATCTCACATGAATCAATGACTTAAAGGTTCTGTTGAATCTGAAATCACACGTGTGGGTCACGTGCGTGACATGTGTCCTTCATGGACACGTGTGCATGTGCGTGAATAATTATTTGGTGATTAAATAATTAATTTGTTAATTATTTAATAGATTTTGGTTTAATTTTGAATTAAAAAGAAAGTCTAATTTTGGAGAAAAATAATCTAGTTAATTAATTATGAATTAATTAATTAGATAAAATAATATATTTATTTGAAATAAATAAAGTATAAAATTATCCAAAAATAGTTTAGATATTTTTAGCTATCTTGAAAGTTGATTTGAATTAGAATTCAAAGTCAAAGTCAAAATTACTTGATGATCAAGTAATAGGAGAGAGAGAGACCAAAATCCTAGCCCATAAAGGACTAGGAATGTCGGCCACTTCCCTCTTATAAATAGGGGAGCTCGAGCTCCCCTTAGAGCTATTTGGCAATTCTTTTGGTTCATGTGTTGAACACCTTCCTTTCTCCAAGATCAAATAAACCCTAGGTTAAGCCTAAACACTAACTAGAGAACTAGCATCCTTACTAGTTAGATTGTGATCAAGTTAGTGGATTATCTCTAGAGAGCTTCAAGTTAGAAGTTTGAAGATTCGAGCTTTACCAAGGAGAGGGGATCAAGCCGCGAGAAGAGCGTTCTTGGGTGGCTTGAAACGCTTCAAGAAAGAATAAAAGAAAAGTAAGTTTTCTATCTCTACGAATTTGGTTACACGATTGAAGTCCAAGATCCTTTTGTTGGAAATTTTTTTTAAATTCCGCTGCTTTCTGATTCGTGTTTTCCAACAACAAATACATACTTCACTTTCCAATCCTTCTCGTAAGAACTCCGGTTCGTGTCAAATATCTTGTTACCAGAGCGGGATTGAAGCTTCACAAACCCTTGCTGGGAGGTGGACCCAGAACAGTAGCGATCAGGGATCACATTTTAAAAATTTTATTATAATATAAGTATCAAAATATTTCTAAAACATTTTAATACAATGCGGAAGACTAGCCGGAACTAGTCAAGTATATACATGCAATTGATAATAAATTTTAAATCACAAAGCAGATAAATAAAGCATGCAATTAACACTTAAGAGCACCTAATTCATCATGCTTAAATAAAAAAAATATAAAGTTACCTTTCACCGAAGATGGCTACTGCGCCCGGAGTTCACCTCCCGAGAACCCGATTCCCGATCTCCTCGTGAAACCGGTAGAGCTTCCCTGCAATAACCCCAGGGACACCCTCGGAGTGTGGGCTCCGAAAGTATTTCTCTAAATACTTAGAGAAAATAAAACTTTAAACTAGAACACCCTTTTCAGGGTTTATTCTCCCGAAATTAGGCGTTTTAAGTAAAATTAATTTCAAAATAAATCGGAATTAACTAGGAGAAAAGGGATATGGTTTCAAAGCTAAGAACTAGCCATAACCTCTCCCAAAATTGAATGAGAAAATGGCAAGGGGATTAGCCTATTTATAGGCATAAAACGGTCATTTTACATATAAATGGAAGGGTATTTTGGTCATTTTGCAAACCGCGTACAAACCGTGTGGAACACGTAGCTGAACCAGCCACGTGGTAGCTCTCTCTGCCGCGGACACAACGTAGCCAACCACGCGCGACACATGGCCGCACGTGCCCCCACGCGCCGCCACAAGCCGACCAAGTGGTTGGCGCGTGTTGGAACGCGTAGCTGAACCAGAACTTGACACGTGTCCGGGTCTGGTCCGGGTACCCTATCCGGAAATCGACCCTTTAACCCGTTTGACCAACCCATTCCAGATCGCATCCAGACCGTTCATACACGCTGACGCGGCGCAATCTCAGCCGCATACGTGGGGCGCCACGCGGCGTCCAGTCAGCGCCACCTGGGGCCCAATCTGCTGACGTGGCGTGACACGTCAGGTGCCATGTCACCTGCCACTTCAGCAAAATGCCAAGTCATTTTTTTATTTTTTATTTTTGAAAAAAAATTTAAAATTTTATTTTCTCCAAAATAAAATTCTGGGTGTTTCCAACTCTTTGGAACTTGATTTATTTTCTTAAAATAAATCCTTGGCTAATTTCAAACACTTTGAAAATTTATTTCTCTTTTTCCCTTTAACGTTTTATCTTCGGGTTTTCGATTGGGGCTTGTAGGGGGACTTGCAGGACTAATTAATTTTAGCTCCAAACGGGTTAATGTATTATCATCTGATGATAGTAATTAATTACCGTTTAACAATATTTAATTCCACTAAATAAATATTGTTGCACTCTAAAATTAATTAAATTATTCACGAATTTCTCGATCTAGAATAATTTTGCATTTCACTCTTCCGTGTAGATATCCATGAAAAATAAATTAATACTACTATCATTTATTTTTCATTTCTAATATGAAATTTCCTGATTCGCCTTAAGTTCAAATATCTTGTACATGAAACACATTCAGCATACAACTTCAATGACGCATCACACGAAGTACTTTGGCCCAAGTTTTAATTCGAACTTTGCAAATCTATTTCAGGAATATCTTTTAACTTTCCAGCAAAGCCACAGATTCCTCGATCAACATTTCTCTTTAGCACATTTCATGTAATCACTGAACGTACAAAGGTTTCGGTCATTCGATATCGAGACCTCACTTATGAGCAAGTTACAATGATTAACACTATATGCCTAAAGTCGAAATACTACCAGGATTAAGAGTTCAATGATCCAAAATATTTGTTCATTTTAGATAGTAGTTTTAAAATGAACTATCTTAGTGGTCCAGTTCGATGTTTCCAAATCTATTGAAAATCATCAATGTGTTATAACTGGAAACTCCATTTCCCTATGACGAAAGACTAATCATCTTATATAACACATTATAGTCTTGATAAGAACTTATTCTTATCTTACCGACTAGAACTTTAATAACACGTGATTTCGATATCCAAAGTCCTTTCCTATGAAACACAGTTCATATAAGAATATCATCACACGTTATTAATTATGTTAATATACTCATAACTTGCAATAATTTCAGTTTTATTAATCCAACAAAATATGATGTATTTACAAAGAAATTGGATTTTCAGGGCACTAATCCCAACAACACCCCTCCTATTGGGGGAAGCAGCCTCATCGACCGAAGCGACAAACAATTCCGCGAAGTGCTCCACACACTCCACTTGCCCAAGCAACTTCATCAACATCCTGAAGGCTGTCACCATAGCCTGACTATTGAGGAGCAGTTGGATCGGGCTAATCTGAAGATGGTTGTACAAGGCAATCTGGAACGAAGAAAGAGGAAGCCGGAACCCATATTCTATGGCTTGCAAGGAAATCGCAATGCAACCCTCCGGTGGAGAACCCATATGTTCATCTTCTTTGGGGACTATGACTTCACAGTTAAAATCAAACTTCTTCCATCTGGTCAGCCTTTTCTCCGCTAACTTCCTTTCCAACTCAGTCACTTGGGATCGAAATTCATGATAATATTTGAGGCACTTCTGGGCCCCTTTCTTCTTCTGCTTCCCTGTCCCCACCTCAACCTCAGAAGTAGAGGTAGCACCACCTTGGTCCCGTGACTCTTCCCCTAGGGGCATCTCTTCAATCTCCGTGGCCATACCCGCCACCGCTTCACTGTCCACTTCCATTTTCTCCTCTGCGTTGTGGGAGGCAGAATCAGCTTCCATTGAACCATCACGCAATCATATTTCCTAAAGCTGGCCCAGTAACCTCCTCAACCAACTCTGGGACGTACATCTCCTCGTTAGGATCCTCCCACGTGTTATTTCCTAGGCGCTTCATCCCAATAATCTCCATTGACACTTCAGGGTCTGACTTCTCATCCCTTGGCCCATAATTCCTCTACTGCGAAGCTTTGGGTTGTCTACCAGAAGGTACGGTGGCGGACTTCTTGGGGGCCATTTTCTGCGTTTGGAGAAGAAAAGAAGAAGGGAGATTTCAAGAACAGGGGACGTACCTTGGATTGTTTACTTCAAAGGTTCTCTGGGAGTTAATTTATTTTAGAAGCCTTGAATGCTCGAGATTCTGGAAATTTAGGGTTTTTCTTTGGCAGATAGCGAGAAAAGGGAGAAAATCGTCTAAGTCCCATTTTTATAGCTAAATCCCATTTAGCTAAAGTTAACACACCCCACGTGTCCATTAATCAACTGGCGTTGGGGGAAACGTGGCCCCATAGGCGGCTACAGGTAACCGCCCTCAGGATCCACGCCCAACGTCCCCAAATTCAAGGAGTAATCATTACGCTGACACAGGGAAAACCAAGCGTTTCCCTCCTAGTGGATAACAGGCGGCACGCGCACGTGATGCCACCGCCCAGTCATCGACCCCCCGGGTCGATGTTAGCCCGACCACCACCTGGCTCGATCTGCGTAGCTCAATAACTTGCAGCCCGACCCAGCCAGGCGTGCGCGACTCAACTCTCATAGCCCCTCTCCTTCCCAAGCGAGCAAGCGCTCTTCTCAAGGTCTGTTGCCACATGGTTATGCCACCCGACCTGGGGAGGGGAGATGATAAGGGGAAAAACGAGAGCTATGACTAGGCACCACGTGTCCTTCTCCCTCTGGGAAAGCTGACAGGTCAGCTCCTAGACTCGACCCAGTCACCCCCCTTATCGACCCAACACTTGGTCCATAAGAAAAAAACTGTTATGTGCTCTGTGACGGGAGGATCTCGACCCAGGGCCTCCCCCGACCGAGAGACGGCTGACCCAGGCATCAGATCGACCCACGCATTACAATACAACCGCATTCAATGAAAGTACCACGTACTGCAAGCCGGATTAATTGCGGCCACGCCAAGTACTGTGTCAAGCGTCCTGGCAGGAGCAGACAAATAGTGTTTTAGCCTAAAAAGCACTGTTCCGGCCACCAGCCGTCGCTCTCCAATCAGACCAGATCAACAGCTTCCTGGAGGTGTACTTGCACCTACGGAGACCATCTCCCTCCTATATAAACCCGTCTCCATCATTGATAATGTAACGCCCCTTCTTTCAGAACAGGTAAAATGTGTGGGAACAGGTAAAACGTATGGGAACGTGTGTGCAAAGTATGAATACCTAAGTGAATTTCATTTGGATTTGTTTATCATTAATTCAAAAGTATGATCACTTAATTGCATGAACTTTATAACATGAGGGATAGCTAATTAAATTTCTTCTTAAAGTCAAGATATAACTTTATAACTCATGCATTTAATTAATGTTTGTATGCTTTTTATAAAATATCATAGTCTTCCATTTTATTCTATTTCATTCCACGAATTTCAAGAACACAAATCATTCTCTTCTTCCTCCTTGCTCCTTCATCTCACGTACACCACCCCACATCCACACACTTTCATCCCAAATTCAATTCTTACAAATTCAAGGTAGAATTCATGTTTTCCTTCATGCATAAACATACTTCCATGGTTTAATTCTTACATAAGCATGAGTTTGCATGCATGGTTTCAAGTTCATGTGAAAACCTAGGCTATGGAGAATCATATAGCAAAGCATGTTAGTTGTAGAAGTATATATGCTAGAAATCATGAGTTAGGAAGAATTCAAGAAGCCATCATGCATGACTCTTAAGTTAGGAAAGCTTGGAGGTTCATTAATGGAGTTGATGGTTGGAGGATGATGATGATGGATATTAAGCATGAGTTCTTGGCATATATTTGATCCTTAAGTGCTTTTAAGTTTGCTTTTATGTGTGATGAGATGAGAATATTTGATTCTAATTGTATCTTTGCAAGCTTGGATGTTTGGGTGAACAATTGGCTTCCTTCCCTCTTTTTCCCATGTTTTCCCCTGTTTTTTCCTCATTCCAGACATGTCCGCACGGCCTTGCGGCTTCCCAGTTCATTTCTCGCACGACCTTGCATAACTCTCGAATTTTCAGCAAATTTATCTCGCACGGCCGTGCAGACCTCAAATAAGCTCCGATTGAGCTAAATTTCGGATCACGGAAACCTCTTGAGTTTAGAGTATTCTCCAATTGGAATCACCTTAAAATCATTTCTGAGGAGAGAGATACGATCGATTGAAAATTGTGTCGCAAATCTGTCGAAAATCTGCATTCGCTCAAATTTGCACCTATGTCATTTTTAATGTACTTTGAACTAAAATTTGATCCATATATGGTTGGAAAGCCCTGTTTGTCTACTTTCATTTCCAACAAACAAAACTTAATTCCAACTTCTCAATCTTAAGGTATACTCAATTCTTTACAGCTTGCGCGTTTGGAGAAAACTGTCAGTTTTGCTAAGTTTTACCTAAATGCCTGTTTCTTGCCTTTTTCATCATTTCTTTCCATGTATTGAACCTCATATGTTCTATATATTCTTTATTTCAACTGTGAATGCTCTTATATAGGTATGTCATTTTACTAAAGTTGCATGAAAGACGTCTAAACTTACCCTAAATGATCTTCAATGTGAAAGTTAATTCTTAAAGTGCCATAACTGCTCATTTTAACCCATTCCTTACATAATTATAATCTCATTGCATATGAATCTATACTCATATCATTTCATGACATTGTTTAGCATTGCCGAGCGTCTCTAGTTGGTCCTTTTGAGTCTAATGTCGACCGTAATCGTGTCTTTTGTTCAGGTGATCCTCCCAAGGACCTGGTGGTTTAGATCCGTACCTTGTTTTGGTTCTCTTTTGTCGAGGTTATTAAGATGAGGTTTATTCTCTTGCTGTAACCAATACTTAAACCGTATGACCTCCATGTTTTAGATTGCTACCCGCATGTAGAATAATATATATATAGTATATCTATCTATTAAATACGTGATTGTCTACCATTTTATTGATTATGTTGAAAAGAAAATTTCAAGTATTAATGAGTTATATATATATATGTTTTCTCGCGTGCGTTCATGCTCTTGGAAAATGGTAATGATAAATGTTTTGCATGCCTTGCATTAATCGAGCGTGTGTTTATTGTTCCCCTTTGGCTTGTTTCCATTGGGAAGGGATCTGAGGCAACGTGGGTAGGGAATCCGGGAAGGTAAGAGCCGACGGTGAACCTATCTCGCGCCCTCTATGGGTGCACGTGTTATCATCGGAGGTAGGTGATACCACGCGTTACCTGTGACCGGCTTCGGCCGAAGGAGCATGGCACCGACATGAGCTATGACTCGCGTGTTCTTGGATGGTTAGGACGTAATTAATCCTTTCGTCACCTGGAGGAAGAAGGATGGTTTCTTGACTTGTTATTGTTCTTATATTGTGGAGTAAGGTTGGAGAATGGTATGGCTCGATACCAAATGATCGATTGAAAATCCTTAATTCAATATACGTCTTTTACTCTTGAAACTTAATCACTGTATTGCTATTGAAAATCTAAAGAATATATTGAATCGAGACGTGTATTCTTGCATTGCATCTCTCTTTTCTTCTACCATTATATATTTATGGGAAAAAAATTTTGAACAACCTGAACTATTACGAGTTTTTAACTTTGCAACCTGAACTACAAAACGTCTTCGGTTGCAACCTGAACTATTTTAAATTCTCACTTTGCATCCTCAGTGTAAAAATCCGGCCACATGTACTTACGTGTCATGCGTGTGAGATATCCACGTCAGTGCCTCCGGTGACAAAAGTGGCCGGATTTTACACTGAGGATGCAAAGTGAGAATTTAAAATAGTTCAGGTTGCAACCGGAGATGTTTTTTAGTTCAGGTTGCAAAGTCAAAAACTCGTAATAGTTCAGGTTGTTCAAAAATTTTTTCCCTATATTTATTATATATTGTATCCGCCTCACCAGTCGCTCGACTGACCCTCTTTCTCTTCCCTTCTTGTCCTCTTGTGTTGGTTGCAAATTGGAGTCGACTAGGCGGCATTTTATCTAGCCTTTCTTTTGAGTCGAGTCTAGTTAGGATGATCTTTTGTAATGTATTACTTGTCTCGTATAGTTGGTATATATGACACTTGTGTACAGCTTTATTTTTTGGCAACTGTGGCCGGTGTGGCCTTATCTATGCTTATTATGTTTAGTGTTGAGCTTCTGGATACATGTTTAACTCGCTTCCGCTAATGCATGAATCTCTGACGACTGTCCGTCTAGTGCCGCCTAGTTAGATGTGGTCATGAGTGTCTTCCGTTCGCTAGCTCTTAGCACGTATATGGATTTTCCATTTCATATACGTGTTGGGTTCTAGTGCGGGAGATGTGATAGCTCCACGCTCGGAACGCCACAGATAAGGGTAAGCTTTCCTCTATACTATGAGTCAGTACTTCCTCTGCATTTTTGACCCAATGCTTTAGCTGATTTGAGCGTCGGAGTGCCAAAACGGCTTCAAACCCCCACATTCCTCTGTTTTGGCCTTTGAATTCATGTTTGTTCATCCATCTCAGTTCAGGAAAGCATCAGAGTTGCCTCACGAATACAAATATCTTGGGTGATTGTGAGTCCTAGTCTGCAGTTCAGCGCATAGCCAGATTTTGACACCATCAATATCCAATTAAAAATATTCATTATTTGAAATAAATGAAGCGAATATGGATTTAAAGAATCTGTTCCGCTAAGAATCCGAATTCAATATTATATATAATATTTAATTAAATAAAATATTTACCAATACATAATATTGTTTAAAATGATTAAAATTAAAATTTTTCCATATTTATCACTTTAAACAATAATAAAATTTAAAATATTTACTTTGAAAGTATGTATTTTCTTTTATTAATAAGTTTAAATTAATCTATTTTAAATAAATATAAACAAAACTATCAAATAATCCATTAAATAACAATTATTTATTAAATATTATGTAATTACATTTATTTTTTATATCAAATTTGTTATTTAAAAAAATAAATTTTATTGTTAAACGGGTCGAATTTTTTATCGAATTTGATCCGGCCTATTATGTATGGATTCAAAAATAATGAATCTAAATCTTATAGAATTCGGATTTGAATCCGGTTATCGGATTTTCTTATCTGATTCGGATCGAAAATCTCTTGATTCGACCCGAATCCGACCCGTTGGCAGCCCTAGAAATAGGCTTTGACATACTTTAGTCTTAAATTTACTTTTAATGGTGAGATGAAAAATGACGATTATAAAAATATCATTTTGTTATATCGTTTCAGATACCGTATCCGACACTTTTCACGTGAAAAGTTAAAATATATATATATATATATATATGTATCACCATATTCGTATCATGTACATATCATTATATCTGTATTATATCCTTATCGCCGAATTCATAAGTTTTTTTTTTTTTTTTTTTGTTTTAGTGAAAATGTTCACTCATTATACAGAAACATGTCAAAATACTTACCATTTTAAGAAATGAGCTTAAGTGTTTAAGTTGTTAATGAGTTTAAACTTTTTTAGAAAACAAACAAATGATTTATTGGTAAATATATGCACCTGGGTCAATGTTATTGAGAATAATTGAAAAAACAACATTGATCCTCTTTTAAAAAAATGAATTTTAAACTTTTTGGTATTTTATCCAAAAACTCTCACACAGAGGTATAAGTAGACAGCAAAGAGCACAAAACACCGAAAAACACAGCACCCAGTACCTATTATTGATGATTCATCACTATTGAAACTAGACAGATATGACTCTGACCATTGCTGTCACAACCTACCCATTAATTGGATGGCCACGTCGAAATAGCACACTTAGATTCAAAACGTAGTCCAGCTAATAATAAAACAATGGTGAAAAACAATTATGCTGTAAAAATTGACTACCAATTAAGCTAGCTAGTCTTTTATTATTATTATTTTTTTTTGGTCAACCCGATGGGGGCTGGATTCTTCGTGCTAGACCTCCTATCCGACACTCAACGACTCAATAAATTCAAGAAAAGATTTGTATCGCCGTGCTGCAATTGTTCGTGCTTCCTAGGTTTGCAACTAAACAGGTTCTATAGTTTGATCTCTCTCTTCAACAATCAGCCTACTCTACCAATAAATATATCCCATGTTGCAGGCATTACCATCAAATTCATAATGTGAATTAAATAAAATCGATGCAACTTCCTCGTATGTACAACCATGTTTTCTGCATACTTGTGCTCATATAAAATTCATAAGTTCCAAGCTGTCTGGGGAAAAGAATCTATTTCATTCTCAACTCAGTTGCCACCTTCCCAGGATCATTAGAGAATCTTCTAAGGCAACAAAATTTTAGGCTCCGTATCAGAATTCGACTAATGTCGAAGGCCTCAATTAAATATCGCGTAATGCACAACTCGAACAACTATACATTGACTTACCATCGTTTTCTTTTTTTTTTTTTTTTTTGGTTTTCGTTTGTCAGTCAACTGAAGACAACTGTCCCAAGAGACTAGAAGAAGTGAACTTAACAAATTAAGGAACAAAGCTAACATCTAGTGAATGAGTCACCATTATGTTAATACTTCACTAATCTCACCTTCGTTGCATACACCGACGTCTATGACCATGCTTCCTTTCTTGGAGCTCAAAACTCGGCAACAGTTTCTCCTCGGTGACTGCCCAGAAACAGCTCAAATATCAATGTCCAATCAAAGATCAAGGAAATGAAAGACGCACCCAATAATAATAGTATTTTACAGTAAAATATTTACACATCCAATTCCATACCAGTTGATTAAGGGGAGTTTTCACTTACCCTATCCCAAAGATGTGGATCGCGCTTCTTGTAAACCTTCACTTTGTCAACAGCAGAAGGGTCGGCAATCTTCCATTTACACTCAGGCTGAGTATCATTATGCAGAACATACTCGCTCGTTATCTCATCATTTTCGGCCTCCACTCTCCCCTTGGAAAAATAAAAAACAAAAGGCTTCTGGCAGGGATTCCTCATAACGGGCCTAGTGTTGAATGCATATCCTGTGTAATCAGCTCTTTTGTACCAATTCAAGAAAGTTCTTGACGGCATCTCTATCTCCCGAGGTGACAAAATCCCGCGAAATATTTGAACAGCGAATCCCCAAGAAACTGATACGGTCCAACTGTTTGTTTTGTCATAGCAAATGGATTGCTGCATTAGGCCAGCTGAATCGAGTTGCATTGGGATTTTAAGCCTTTTTAGGGCTTGAATCTGAGTCGTATTCGGGAATATTGGTTCCACCACATCTAGGTGGTGCAGAGAGACCAATGGGGTGATGGGGTGTGCTGCGAGGAGTCCGAATAAGTTGCCGTAAACGTCATACTACGATTGTTGCATCAATCAAGAATACAATGTTAGGATTGAGTAAGAACTTCCTCTCAAAAACCATGATCAAGAATTGCAATAAAATAACTATTGCACCAAACACAATATATCACCAATTTGTTTTTGTGCCACATGTGATTTATTTGAAGATTGATGTTCGCATGCAAAACAGGACACGGACAAAACCCTTTGATACATGAGTAGGGTCCAAATTAGGTCATTAGTTTCCTATTTGAGCCAACATCCACTTCATTAAATTCTGGGGTGACAGCATAAAAAAAATTGATAACCGCATTTGGAACTCCAACATATGGAAACTCGTAAGACGCCGTGCAGGGACTTCCATTGCACACATCCTCTAGAGTTTCAAAACTATAATCAGCGAATTGGCTAACCGGATTTGAAAAGCTACAATCAGCAGGAAGAGATCATACAAGAACAGGGGAGCAAGAACTTTTGCTTATTTAGTACAAATCAACTTGTCAGCATTCTAGGTCGATTAAAACAAACAGCAAATATTGCCAGCTATTCCCAATCTACAATCCCCCAATTGAACAAATATGTCCACTCAGAGGCTGCATTTTCGGCTACTACAATTTGGATCACAGAATTACGGTGTGAATTAGCTTTTATGCAATAAAATCAATAGCTTTCACAAGCCCACAAAAAACAGGCAATCTTAATCATTTCACTAAACCCACAGCCTTCTAGCACCATCTAACACGCAAAAGCTCAAGGAAAGGCAGAAAAACCGAAAACCAGAAAACAAAAAGACAATGACATCCAAAAAAGTATAGCAAAAAAGCAAGAAAACAATAGACAAAACCCGAAAACCAGGACCCAACACAACTCACCTGGTGAAAGCCGAGTTCTTTAGTGAGCGGAACCCCGAGTTCAGCCATACAAGCCTGCATTCTATCATCGGAGCCGTACAATCCCGGATACCTCTGTATACACCTATCCTGCATCTTATCAAGCGCCTTCGCCAACGGATAGCTTATCGCAAACCCCCCACCCCCATAAGCCATCCCATGAGAGAAATAAATGTTCTGCAAATGGCTCTCGCTCGAACTTCCGATGTAATAATACTGATTGTGATCGTATTTGTTCAGAACCCTCACCAAATTATCCGTCACGAATACCGTATCATCGTCACCCATCACGAACCACCTAACATTGTCCATTCCCCCAAATCTCAAAGTCTCCGAAACAATCCGAGAAATCCGGATTGCAGAGCGGTGGCCCTTTCTGTTCTTGTAAGCGAAACGCGAGGTATCTTCAGAGATTCTCAGCTGAGGGAGGCTCCCCGTTTCGTTATCGTTGGTCTTCACGCGGCTATCGAGCCAAACAATTCCTCTCATGCCCTGTTCGGGCTTCCACCATAGCTTTATGTACTCTTTCCTCTTGCCCCATAGCTTCGCAGAAGCACCAATGCCGAAAACAATATGCTCTAATCCTGTTTTCATGTGGGTTTCCTGCGGTAGTTCCTGAATCGAATGGTCCAATTTTAGGGCTTTCGTGGGATTTTGAGGTTGTGGGGTTGTATCGTTGAGGGAAAAATGTCGATTGGAGAAAATCTCGGCATCGCAAGGGTTGTTAGAAGAGGAAAGCAGCTTCATTGTGTAGACAACATAAGTGCCGGAGACGAACAGAACCAGAAATACCATAAGCTTCGAAAGGGTTCTGCTCTGAGAACCTACTGCCGATGAGCTCCTCATCGATTCCCAGATCAATTTCTCAGAATTACTTTGAGCTAATTTCATTTCTCTTCTCTACTTCAAGAAAAGTAAAGAAATCCCAGAACCAGAAACAATAAAGAGATGCATAAATTCCAGCAGAAAAAGAAGAAAGCAAGAATCTTTACACTGTAAAGTGCAAAATCTGTCTATAATTCTCTCATGGGCTTTAACGGGTTTCCCCGATTTCGAATTTACTCGAATTGCAGGAAGCAAAAATGACCAGATCTGAGGAAAACAGAGAAGGGTTTAGGATGTATCGAAGAAAAACAGAAGAAAGTAAAAAATGCAGATGAAAGAGAAGAAATGGGAGAGGGGAAGAAGCATGCAATGGTGCCAGGTTGCGCACTGCCAAATTCCCAATACTTGTAATTTTCCCCGCAACGTATACCAACTTTACATATCTAGTTTAGTCACCAAATACGATGTATGTTAGTGACGTACAGATCATCTGTAGAAGTAGATACATACAGAAGCTGTGTACGTATAGTCTGTTGAGGTCTTGAGGACTGGCCGACTGGGGGAGGTCAATGGAATTTTCTAATTTAAAAAACAAGCGTATAGTACGAGATTTTCTTTTTTAAAAGTCTATGGTGCACGAACACACAGGTATAATATATATATATATATTAAATTTTTTATATAAAAAGTATTAAATATGATATTAGATATAAATATTAAATATAATATAATATAATAAATAATATTTTTAAAAGTGCACGTGAATAATTATGTTTAGTACAAGAATAAAAGAGTAGGTGAGCTTGGTTAAATTATTAATTGTGTTGATGTCCCACAATGATTTGTTGACCAAATGGTGGTTTGTGGCGAGATTGAGGGAAAAATAAATAGAGGAAATTTTTAATTCAAATTCAGACTTATTAGATTCATCATATTTAACTGTAATTTTTGCATACTTGAGTGCAAATTAAAAAAATATTATTATTTAAATATATTCAAATTAATTTTCATATAATTATTAAATTATAATAAAAAAAACAAAATATAAATGAAAACAGATAAACATTATATATACAAAAACCAAAGAATTGTAATGGAGTGAGAAAAGAGAAATTCTCAAGGTGATATTGGAATGGTAAAAATATAAATAAATTATATAAAAAAAAAATTATAAGTGAGCAAAAGAGATGAAACAAATAAATATAAATAAATAAAAGTGATGGGGCCAAATTCAGTATCGATGACGTGGGCGCCACGTGTCAGTCGGCTCAACCCATATCATCGACCCATACTGCTCGATCAATCACTCGACCCACCACTTAAGGCCTGGTATACAAAAGCCCTGCACCAGCAACCTAGGCATTCGCATGTATTCCGACCCATTGCTCGACCGACCTAAGGGTCGCTCGAGATGATCCAAGCATCGAGCCAGGCATGCCAGTATAGACACATTAATTACGGTCCCCCACTTCCCTGCAGGATGCATTTAATTAGGGCTGTAAATGGATATCCGGAAATCCGATATCCGTCTGCATTCGAATTCGTTTACAGAGGATATTATCCGAATCCGTCTCAAGAGGATATTATCCGTATCCGATTATAGACATCCGAATTATAAACGGATAAGGATATGGTAATAAGACATCCGATCCGTTTCATTATCCGTTAGATTTTCCGTTATCCGATTTATCCATAATCCGTATCCGATAAATAATATATTATATTAAAATATATACACACAACTGTGCATGTATGATAGATTATTATTATTAAGTAAATTTTTTTGCGCATTTATTAAAGAAAAATCTTAGGTTTTAATAGTAACCATATGTTTACTTCAACATTTATATTGAGATAATATAAGTAACATATATTATGTTATTAATAAAAGTATTATATTTCAAATTAATTATATGATAAAATTTATAATTTTCCAACATATTTATACATTCACTAAAAAATAAAATTAATATATATAGATATAGTTATTATTTCTCTCTTTGTCTAATATATCTATATATATATATATTCAAAGTCATATAATTATTAAATAATTTATTTATAAATGAGTAGTTGATAATTTGATTAAAAATTCGAAGTTATATAGTTAAATAATTTATGTCAAAATGAATAGTTAAAAATCCGATTAAAATCCGAATCCGCCTTGTATCCGTATAAAAAGGATATTATCCGAATTCGATTTAAAAGGATATTATCCGTATCCGTCCGAATCATAAAAGGATAAGGATATGGTAATCATACATCCGATCCGTTTAATATCCGTTTACACCCCTACATTTAATGCTCCCCATGTACAGTACCACGTACATAATGCTTTATGTTGACGAGAACAGTGCTTTATCAGAAAGCACTGTGCACCTCATGGATAGGGCCGAAAAAGGGGAGCCAGATCCACACCTCCCGCTAGGTGTGCTCCCACGCACAGATTCCACTCTTATAAAAGCCAATTCTCACCACCAACAGAGTAAGTTCTAAGAATCCCATACTCTGCGCTTCCTTCTCTTGACACCTTAAGTCCAGTTCACAATCTGACTTGAGTGTCGGAGTGCCAAAACGGGTCCAAACCCTACATTCCTCCGTTTTGGTCTTCAGCTCACGTTTGCTCATCTTTTGTAGTTCCACTTATCAGAGTTCTTCCACATATATAAATTCTTGGGTGATTAGGAGTCCTAATCCGCCGTCCAACACATAGCCAGATTTTGACACCATCATCTTGGCACCGTCTGTGGGAAACTCTGAACAAAAAGCCCTTAAAGCTTTCTAGAAAATCATGGTGCAAACAAGACACAGCCGACGGGTGTACGGCGAGAACGACGAGGAAATCTTTCCTGATCTCAATATCCCGGGAGGTAACTTCTAACCTCCTATAGTGGGTATGGTCACCGGGGAAGTGGCCCCTAGAGCGCCCGCAAGGATAGTCCTAACTGAGGCGGTCAGCAGGCCTGGCGGCTTCTAGGGAGACAGTCCTAACTGAGGCGGTCAGCAGACCTGGCGGCTTCTAGGGAGACATGCCAGCTCCCCCAAGGGGAAGTCCTTTGGCATTAACCCCTCAGCACGTAGCCTACTCCACCGTCCAGGGAACAGGCGCACCATCACCCTACGCTGTCTAACAGCCCAGCTAGTGGGGATATTCGCCACTCGCTTATGTGCAGAACTAGTATACTCAGCCTCCAACTATCTACATTGCCCAGGCTCCGGGAGCTCAGCACCAAGTCCACCTTGGTGCACATGCGGAGGAGGGATTCGCCGACAATGGGGACCCACCTCGGTGGCGTGAGCAAGCCCCGAAGAGGCAAGAAAGAGAAGAAGAGCGGCCCTCCCAGATCTGCAGAGACATGAGCAAGGATGATAGAGGGGCTCGCCACATTGCAGGCACCGTGAGCGAGATGAACAGGAATGCACCAATCCCGAGGAATGTCCCTGTATTCGACCTCTTGGGGGCTAGGTCTATCCCGACGCCTACTTGCGTGCTAATAAGGGACATTGGGTGGGCCCTGACGATCTCAGAAACCAGCTCCCCAGAAGGAACCAACACCAACAGCAGCAGAAGCAATAGCAGTGCCTCCCTGGCCCCGACTAAGGGTCGAAACACTTCGACCCACAAGAAGAAGTATCCTCCAATATTCCTCGTGGTCGAGCCCTAGAGGCTCGATTGTTAGACGACCCAAAGGGTAACCCACTCAGATATCCAGCGAGGGTCTACCAAAGTGAAAGGGAGACGAGGTCCCCATTTTACGATGAAATAATTGATGCCAAGCTGAAGGATAAGATCCCCACCAATCTGCCAATTTATCAGGGGAATTCCGACCCCGTGAAACACTGTTCAAAGTTTGAAGCGCAAGTTAGCCTCTTTGGCCACACAAAACTCATCTGGCCAAGATTTTTGAAACCATGCTCGAGGGCCCTGCCCAAGACTAGTTCGAAAGGCTAACTCCACACAGCATTAGGGACTACAAGCATCTGGCTTAGAAATTCAAAGCTCATTTCTCTTCTATGGTGGGAGTCAAGCTCCCATCGACCTACTCGTACAATGTTGTGTAGGGAGAAAACGAGTCCCTAAGGAGCTTCTTTGCTCGCTTCAACGAATCCTTATTTAAACTCGAGAATCCAGGAATTGACGTGCTGATCCAGACGCTCCACAAGGCGATAAAGCACGAAGAATGTGCCGATCAAATCATTCTCGAATCTCCTAAAGACATGGAAGAGGCCATGACCATCGCTCATCGTTTTATATGCTTGGAAGAGGTGAAAGCTTCCAAACAGGGCCACTTGCGAAGGGGAGATAGGAGCAATCATTAACACCAGTCCGACAGAATCCTAAGATCCGATCCTCCACGATCTGAGCCGCCTCGACTCACTGTCGGATGGAACAAAGGCTGAAGAGAGAAATACCCTCGGGCAGCAGAGTTAAGAAACCTGATACTCCCTTGGTCTGCCTCATTGAGGAGATCTATGAAGTCATGGATTGAGGATTGCTGAAAAAGCTAAAACAGCTAAAGGAGACCAAAAAGGCCAAGGAGTTGGAAAGCGCTATGCCTACCACATGTAATACGGGTACTGGGCCTCAGAATACATCGCCTTAAGGGAGAAAGTAGAGAGATTGATCCAAGGAGGCTACCTAATGGAGTTCGTGAAGAAACTCGACGAAAGAGCGGGTCAAGCTTTTGACCCCAGGGACTCCCCACCTCATAGAATAGGACGCAAGCCATCCCTCGAGAAGCCTGAAGAAGGCAACCCCCATAACTTGCCAACGAATGAGATCTTCATGATCGCAGGGGTCCCACGGGAGGGGATTCTAAGACCGCGTGCAAGCGTTCGAGGCGAGAGGTGTTGGGAATAGTGCCCTAGAAAGCTGTTATGGTTTGGGACTTTCCCCTATATCACAGACAATCTTTGAATAATATACGAGTGATTATAATCATAGGCGAACACTTCTTTTCTGCCAATACGTGTTTTGAGTGTTTCCATTACGTGTGCATGTCTAGAACTCCCTAATCCGATGAGGCTGTTAATAACTTTGTCATTATGGGAATGAGACATGAAACAAGTTCTTGACTCCATAGGCGAGGATTAGAAACTTCTCCAAGTCAATGAGGTCGAAAAACAGTGGAAGTGTCGACCTTGCCTTTGTTGAGACTTGCTTGTGTAGTTATGACCTTAAGAAGGATCATCCTGTTTCATGGGGTGTAAAGTGCATAAGTTGATGCGTACACAATACACAAGGGTGCTTGTCGCAAGAACAAGTTCACTGAGAGTGCCCCACGTGAGAACATTCCTAAATGGGAAAGGAAGTTTACTGAAACTTCCAGATTAGGAAATATCTCACATGTCAATGATGTGAGGAATTAATCCTTAGACTTGAGATTCCACATTGTCTCATATGAGCTAACTCTGTAATCTTTGATCTAGGCTCAAAAAGGTGTCGCCGTATAGACACCTGATCCACGGCCTATGTTGGGATTACACAAGTGGCATATGGGAATTGTTGGAATCAATAAAGGACCTACACTTGCTGTAGGCAAGATCATCTCTTATTACACAAGTCATTTATGTTCCATCCTAAAATCCTTGCGCAAGGTGGTTAGATCAAGACATCAAGAAAATAGGGTTTTCTTGGATTGAGATCAAATGGAATATGAAGGGAACTTTGTTTTAAGATTAAGATTAGTAGGGCTCTCTATATTCCCATGCCTTAGATCTTGATCGAGAGATAGGATTGTAGGAGGATCGTATCCCACATGATGTCATTAACTGAAAGGTTCTTTCGAATATACATTCAGAGTTCGGGTAGGGGTCACACACTTGTTGCTAGACTATGGTCGTGTGATCTATGAGGTAATTAATTAATAAAGTGTATTAATTAATTAGGCTCACTGCTAACTGAAATTGAACCTAGAGGGTCACACACAAATACCGGGTTCAAAGGGTATTATGGAAAGATCAAATAGTTGATCGAAACGAGACCACAGTGCAAAGTACATGTGTGGATCGAAAGGATTGTTTGGGATGTGTGATCCATTTGAGAAATTGGATCATGTGTTAATTAATTGGAGAATTAATTATCAAGCCCAAATATAATTATTTAGTGAATTAATTATAAATCCAAGATATAATTGATTGGAGAATTAATTATAAATCCCTAAATATAATTAATTGGAGAATTAATTTTAGCCCGTTAGAATTAATTAGTGAATTAATTCTAAAGTCCTTAAAGGAATTAATTGGAGAATTAATTCTAAGTATTTATTTATTTGCTTGTTCTAATTTGATTAGAATAAAGAAATAAATAAATATCTTCTTATTTATTATTCTAATAAAATATTAATTCTAATATGATTAGAATAAATATTATTAGGATAAGATATTTAATTATTACTAGAATAATTAAATATTCCTAAATTAGTTAGGAGCTCTTTTTCTATAAAATAAATATCTTATTTTAGAGAAGATATTATTTTACTTGGAGAGAAATAAAATATAGAAGAAAAGTCAAAGTTGGAGACTCTCTCCTACAAGACTAGGGTTTCGAACCCTCGCCTATAAAAGGGACTAGGGGTTCGAAAATTAGGCCTTACACGTGATTTGGAGAATCACGTCCAACCTTCATGAAATTTTGGAGATAATTCTCTTGCTCTCTTTTTTCCATTTCTGTTTCTTTAATACGCATGTTATAGTACTAGCATACTCACTAACATGATTTGAATCTAGGTTGCTGTGGATTAATACTCTAGAGGATTTCTACTTTGGAATGTCGAAGAAAGAATCGATCAAGAAACCGAGATTCATGCCGCTTGAAGAACATTTGAGGGCGGCTCAAACGTTTCAAGAAAGCTTCAATTGTTGTAAGTTTCTTGATATCCCAACGTTAAAATACGAACATTGCAAGATCACGATCCCTTTTGAAATTTTTTTTAAACTTCCGCTGCTTTACACGTGATTTGGAGAATTACGTCCAACCTTCATGAAATTTTGGAGATAATTCTCTTGCTCTCTTCTTTCCATTTCTGTTTCTTTAATACGCATGTTATAGTACTAGCATACTCACTAACATGATTTGAATCTAGGTTGGTGTGGATTAATACTCTAGAGGATTTCTACTTTGGAATGTCGAAGAAAGAATCGATCAAGAAACGGAGATTCATGCCGCTTGAAGAACATTTGAGGGCGGCTCAAACGTTTCAAGAAAGCTTCAATTGTTGTAAGTTTCTTGATATCCCAACGTTAAAATACGAACATTGCAAGATCACGATCCCTTTTGAAATTTTTTTTAAACTTCCGCTGCTTTACACGTGATTTGGAGAATCACGTCCAACCTTCATGAAATTTTGGAGATAATTCTCTTGCTCTCTTCTTTCCATTTCTGTTTCTTTAATACGCATGTTATAGTACAAGCATACTCACTAACATGATTTGAATCTAGGTTGGTGTGGATTAATACTCTAGAGGATTTCTACTTTGGAATGTCGAAGAAAGAATCGACCAAGAAACGGAGATTCATGCCGCTTGAAGAACATTTGAGGGTGGCTCAAACGTTTCAAGAAAGCTTCAATTGTTGTAAGTTTCTTGATATCCCAACGTTAAAATACGAACATTGCAAGATCACGATCCCTTTTGAAATTTTTTTTAAACTTCCGCTGCTTTAACTCTACTGTTTTTCCAACAAGTGGTATCAGAGCCAAGTTGCAATGTTCGTATTGTATCTTTATTACTTTACGAATTTTAACAGAAAATTCTTGAATTTGGATATATGTTATGTATTCTTGGTTTTTGTTTGAAATACGAATCTGTCGGATCAAAATTGTTTCTTAAAAAAAATTAATGAAAAATTATTTTCTTATAAATCTGGTTTTAAGCTGTTTTAATCAGGTTTACATTGAATAGATTTAAATCGAAACGAAAATTCAAATTTGTGAAATTACGAAACGAATTCGGAACGGGTTCGCGCGCGGGACTAGGCGCACTTGTACGCGCATGGGGCTGCACCACGCAGCCCCACACCACCACAAAGCCCGTGCGCGCAGACGTCGGGCGGCTGTGCGCCGTTCCGTCCCACCCGCTAGCGCGCGATGCACAGGCTTGCGCGCGACGCGAACAGCTATTTCCCTACCTGGTATCCACCGCACGCCAGCGCGGGCTGTGTGCACTGTGCGGCGGACGAGCGCGGCTTCGCGCACCTCGCGTGGGGATGGTTTGATCCCGGGATTTCATTTTGTGTTTTTCAGTTTCGTAAAATCCCACGTTTTAAAAATCTGATTTTATTTTAAAATTTGATTTTATTATAAAGTTATTTATTTTTGAAATAAATATTAAAATTTGGAATTTTTGTGAATTAAATTCAAGTTCTTTTTTTTTTTTTTTTTGAGAAAATTAATAATATCACTTTGAATGATATTTTGACAAAAATTTAATTTTTGAAATTAATTGAGTCTTGTCATGATCCGAATTCGTGTTTCGAATAAATTCTTGAATAGTGAACTATATTCAAATTACTTAAGTTATTGTAACTTGAAGACAAGGAAATTTTAAATTTAATTGGTAAATTTAAATTCTATCGGATGCATACTAGTTTAGGTGATCATGGGTTAGTCTTATGTATGTTTTAAATTCTGCACATGGATGATTTCAGTTGGGGTCGGAGCCCCATAGTTGCGTTATTTCAATTGGGGTTGGAGCCCTACTTATGTGCGTACTGTTATGTGTTTATTATGTGGCTTTCCTTATTATTGTTTTTGGGCCGGGGTATGCCTCGTGTACTTGTCTATGGTCAATATGAAGATTGAGCCATATTACTTTATGTTAAGAGAGTAGAACTTAGGAAGTGAGGATTTTTCTTTTCATTTTGGAGACAAGCACCCAAGGAGCAAGAGGGATCCACAAGGAACACTTGAAGAATGGTTACTATTAATGTAATAGATAGGATTTTCCATTAAATTCTGTACCCCTATGTGATATGAACTATCTTATGTGGCATGAATGTCAGAACTAGTGAGTATGGAGTGGCTCTCATAAACACATATAAGATTAGGATACCCATGATCATCACATAATTAGTATCATGCTAGGACATATTATCTGCTAATTGCTTCTGTGATGCATTTTATGTGAAACTGCATTAATCAAGACAATTAAAAATGGATAACTGTACATGTTGGTGAGGTCAAAACCGGACAACTCTCCGGTTAATTCGAAAATCCCAAAATAAAATATTGAGCAACTTTTCGAATAAATAGGTATTCTATTATGGTAATAAAATCCCTAACATTCCATCAATAGGATTTAAGAGTTAATAGGTAAGCTAATTGCTGGCTCACGAGTCGTAGGGTAATTAGTGCAGCCTATTAAATCTTAGTTTCCTGATTAATCACGTTAGGTGATTGATATTTCTTGATCATTTTGGAATGGGTGATGTCTCACTAGTCGTGGGTCGTTCCGGACTAAGTTTGATTGAGATCTTATGATTGATGGGTCCCGCTCAACACTGAAGTAGATATGGATGTCTCACGAGTCGTGGGTCCATGATTGAAAGATCGGTGATGCAAAAACATTACTAGGAATTCCATAGAGATGGAATTGGCCATTTCGTACCTACCTAAAGATTCTTAGAACTTTGGATGTCTCACGAGTCTTGGGTCAAAAACTAAGAATGCTTGGGATCCTAGTACCTATTGAGAAAACAAGTTTCTTCTAAGGTCTTTTGGGATTTGTAGACCTTCTAAAACCAGTGGCAGCCACATATGATAAAAGACCTAATCCCATGTGTTATGTTATTATTCAGTATGCTCGCATTTTCTCTGCTTAGCATTTAGGTTGTAGTTCTGTGATTGTCTACAAGTTGAAATGTGATCCATTAGTATTCATCCTTGAGTCAAACAAGTTGACTAAAGTCCTAACTAATCTGATTGGCTATGAATCCTAAAATCCGTTTTGGATTCTAAAAGAGAAAATTGTTCTCTATAAGGCGGACTTTTCACCTATTGTGAAAATTCGACCTAGGCTTAAGAGAAGCAATTGAAAAGTGAAAGGAAATTCTCCAAACACTTAAGAGCAATTGTACTCCCTCATAAATGTGTTACAAAGTATAACACATTATGGGAACACTTAAGAGCAATTGTAATCTCTTGCGAGCGTGTTATAAGGTATAACACAATCGAAGGAATTGTTCCATATTTGTATGAAGAAATACTATAGCACCCTAACCCCCAGGGCACCACATCCCCCGCACTATAGCCTCGATCCACGTATGAAATGAAAAGTCCATACATAAACCAAAACTATAGCGAACGGGTGACAATAAAAATGACGAGCTAGACGGGATACTCTCCCCAACAAAACCAGAGCAAACATGATAATGAAAGCGGAAGCAATAAAATCATTCGTACATATAGGTACCATATTTACCGAATAGATATGTATAGATACCAACTTAACTATCAATACATTATCATCCTTTCATAATATACATATTCAGGTATGCAAAAGGGCTAATAACGATCATAACAAAAGATACTAAAAGTGCTATACATGAAGGTACGGTACTAGACTCGTGAAAATGCAAAACTCGACTGGACACCCGCCTAGCACGACCACGCGCTCAAGTACCTGAAAAGTGGAGTATCAGTCTACCGAAGACTGAGTGAGGGGCAATAAATATATGTAACACACATCACATGCAAGGTGTAGCCTCGGGTGAAGACTTTGGAAATGAAAAGGATATATGATTCAAGAAACTTAGCCTTTGCCCGAGATTACAACCAATCGTTTTAACGTTTTAGCTTAAACATTTCATGAACATGTGACCCCGGCGAGCAGGGGCGATTCTCCAACCTTTACACCAAACGTGACAATACGTGCTTGCTTTATCAATTCAATACATGATCATGCACTTCCATTTAGTGCTCACATAGACAATTTCATGCTTGAAATCATGCGATAACCCCGAGGATAGCCCGACATGCCGGATTAATCCCCAGTCTCCTTCTTCCGCCGGTTGATAGCGAGTTTGCAAGGCTCGACTATCCACGACATGGTGTGTGTAGAGGACATGACCCTCTAGACACGGAACTCCTTCCACCACTAATCTCCTAGTGGCTTCGGGGGTGATCCCAACAATGTGAGAATAATTCAGGAGTTACCCGTCAGCCCTTGCTTTCCCGGTTGGCTCAAGAATTACCCTCGGGCCCACGTGCAATCATGTACTCGCCAAACATGCTTGAAATCATGACTTGCTTGCTTGAAATGTTCATGGTTTTGAAATCATTTATAAATATAGTATGTTTTGGCCGAAATAGCACATAAGGGTGGTAGGGTTCTATATACATAACCTAAAACCTCACCTTTTCTTGCAAAATACAATAAGGTAGTGTTCTAAGGAGCCTGCTCCTCGTCCACGCCCTCGTGACCTGTGCAAACACGACGTGTATACGTGAGACATGCCCTAAAATGAACAAAATATAACGAACGGTGGAAATGTATCGAGACGACCACGAAAATACAATGTGGCATGATAACATGTTGTTTCACTTCATATTAGCACATATTATAGCAATTCGGGGTCAAAGAAGTCGTCGGATCAAGGGGTCATTTTCGTAATTTTATGCAGAGAATTTTGTTTTGCATTCCACGTGGGAACGGCCTTTTCGGTCCCCTTTGAAAAATGGGAACGGTCGTTCCCATGAGTTCCCCAAAATGCGACAACAATTTTAAAATAAAAGCGCGCCTTTTAGCTGGGAACGGCCCTTCCGGCACCAAGGCCAAAATGGGAACGGCCGTTCCCACGCTCGGCCGCCTTGTTTTAATTTAAAAGAGGGGAACGCCCGTTCCCACTATGCCTTGAGGCTGGGAACGGCCGTTCCCTGTTTCTACAACTTACAGAAGCAGAGCAAAAACAGGGGATGGCTACGGGAATGCAAACAAAACCACCCAAAATTCCATTTTCAATCCACAAGTTATGGTTTTCTGGAAATATATATGCATATAGGTTCATAAAATGATAAACTAACCTCTAAACACTTAAAACACAAAATATCATCGAGAATTCATGATTTATGCCCATGATCAAAAGTTGATCATTCATGCCAAATATTCAAGAATTCAAGCTGTAACTCATGCCATAGTTCATGAAATGATCTCATAATCATGCCTCTAACTTCAATTAATTCATCTAGCACATAATTCCCAAACCCTAACCATATCAAATATGATCAAGAATCACCACTTCCATGCAACCAACCTTGAAGATGAAAATATGGAGAAAATAGATGATGATGATGATTAACTCCCAATTTCCTTGAAATATTTCTTGAAATCTTGATGATTGAATGCAAAAATCACTTCCTTCTCCTTGCTTCTTGATACCGAGAGAGAGAGAGAGAGCAATTTGTTGGGAAAAATTTTGATGAAATGGGTTCATGGAAGCTTGGAGATCATATAACGATTCATCCCTTTTTGAAATATGTGAAATGCCAATATTTACAATTTAATCCTTTACTTGTATAAGTTATGCAATGGGGTATATGTGGATTTTGTAAAGTGATCAATTATGTCCTTGAAAGATCATGCGATTAGGTCCCTAATGTTTTAGAAATGACTATCAAAGGACAATCTGATAAATTGAAACACTCTCGGTAATTGTTTCATGCAATAAATATTTTCCGTGTCATAAAATAATATTTTCAATGATATAAAATCAAATAATTCACATAAATAATGTTTCGTGAATTTTATAAAACTATGAGATGCCACGTAAAAATATATGAAATTTAAAGAAATAAAATAAAATCCTACGCTCAAAACGCACACGTGGCGTGCTTACCTGTTCATCCGGAACCGGGGCGTTACAACTCTCCCCCCCTTAGAAGAATCTGGTCCCCAGATTCTCTAGTCCTGCTTGAACAACTCGGGATGGAACCGTTTCATTTTATCTTCCGTTTCCCACGTAGCTTCTTCGGTTTTGTCACTTCTCCACAACACCTTAACCATGGGAATTCTCCGGTTTCTCAATTCCTGAAATTTTCGATCCAATATTCTAACCGGTCTCTGAACAAATGTCAAATTCGGTTCGAGCTCAACCTCTTCCACGGAGAGAATCATGGTCTCATCGGGGTAATATTTCCTTAATTGTGAAACATGAAACACGTTGTGAATCCCCGTAAGACTCGGTGGTAGGTCCAGTCGATAGGCTACCTCGCCTATTCTTTCAAGAATCTCGAACGGACCTAAGTAGCGAGGATTAAGTTTTCCTCCTTTCCCGATCCGGGTGAAACCTTTCCTTGGTGACACCTTCAAGAATACCTGGTCACCAACTTCGAATTCTAGATCTCTTCGGCGCTTATCGGCATAGCTCTTTTGCCTATCTTGCGCG
The DNA here is from genome assembly GCA_037501455.1 of Lantana camara. Classification (NCBI taxonomy): domain Eukaryota; kingdom Viridiplantae; phylum Streptophyta; class Magnoliopsida; order Lamiales; family Verbenaceae; genus Lantana; species Lantana camara. The sequence goes on along the minus strand of CM074857.1, from coordinate 89,109,370 downwards.
GCTTTCATCCGTTGTTGAATCATTTGTACTTTCTCAATCATAGCCTGAACGACTTTGGAAGGCCTTTCGAATCTTTCACCTTTCTTTACTCCTTCCTGTTTCGACCATTTCCATTCTTCCAAGTCGAAGAACAACGGAGATCGGCACTTTCTTCCATACAGTAACTCGTAAGGAGCCATCCCGATCGAAGGCTGAAAGCTGTTATTATAAGCAAACTCGATCAAAGGAAGCTGTTCTGTCCATGAGTTCTGAAAATCGATTGCACACGCTCGAAGAAGATCTTCCAAATACCTGATTAACCTTTCAGTTTGACTGTCTGTTTGCGGGTGAAATGCCGTACTAAACTTAAGTTTCGTTCCCAAAACGGCCTGTAACTCCTGCCACAACTTAGATGTAAATCTCGGGTCTCGGTCTGAAACTATGCTCACCGGAATACCATGAAGTCGAATAATTTCTTTGTTATAGATTTCAGCCAACTTTGGAATCTTATAGGACATCCGGACCGGTATAAAGTGAGCAGACTTTGTAAATCTATTCACGATTACCCAAATTCCATCAAACCCGCCTTTAACCTTCGGTAACCCAGAAACAAAGTCCATCGTTACTTGTTCCCACTTCCACTCTGGAATAGGTAACGGTTGTAGAAGTCCTGCGGGCTTTGGGTGCTCAGCTTTCACTTTCTGACAAGTCAGGCAATGCTTCACATATTCTGCCACGTCCCTCTTCATCCCGTTCCACCAATAGTGTTGCTTCAAATCCTTATACATTTTATTTCCTCCTGGGTGGATTGAGTAGGCTGACTTGTGAGCTTCTTCAAGTAAGACCAGTCTTAATTCTTCAGGTGCTACTACCCTGTTTTTAAACCGAAGCAACCCGGTCTCATCAAACCCAAACGGACTCTCCTGATCATCCTTAGCCTTACTCACAAGCTTCTGCACTTCCGGATCCTTGTTCTGAGCCTCAAATAACTGATACTTTAATTCCGGCTGAACTGTGATATTAGAAACCCGAGCTTTTAGAACAATTGGAGCAACTTCATCGCTTTCCTTTATTTCCAAGCTCGATACACTCGCCTTCCTGCTAAGTGCATCAGCGACCACATTTGCTTTCCCGGGATGGTATTTAATTGTACAATCATAATCCTCCAGCTTTTCCATCCATCGTCATTGCCTTATGTTTAACTCTTTCTGTGTAAACAAATACTGGAGGCTCTTGTGGTCGGTGAAAATCTCAAAGGAAGTCCCGTAAAGATAATGTCTCCATTTCCCGAGAGCAAAGATCACGGCTGCAAGCTCTAGGTCGTGTGTCGGATAATTCCTCTCATATTCCTTTAGCTTCCGAGAAGCATAGGCGATCACTTTTCCTTTCTGAGTCAAAACACAACCTAAGCCTTCTTTAGAAGCAACTGTGTACACTGCATACTCCTCTGAACCCTCGGGTAGTGTTAACACCGGAGCTGAGACTAACTTTTCTTTCAAAAAGTTAAAGCTTTGTTCACACTTCTCGTCCCAGACAAACTTAACATCCTTCTTTGTTAATCGGGTTAACGGTGCAGCAGTCTTAGAGAAGTCCTGAACAAATCTTCTGTAATAACCGACCAGTCCCAAGAAGCTTCTAATTTTTGAGGCATTCTTTGGTTTCTCCCACTTCAGCACGGCCTCGATTTTCGAGGGATCGATTTCCAACCCTTTTCCCGAAATTACATGTCCCAAGAAAGAAACCCGATCGATCCAAAATTCACACTTGCTAAACTTAGCAAACAACTGATGCTCTTTCAAAGTCTGTAGAACGAGCTTAAGATGCCTCGCATGCTCCTCAGCTGTTTTTGAGAAAACCAGAATATCATCAATAAAAAACACCACGAACTTGTCGAGGAAAGGCCTGAATATCCGGTGCATCATATCCATAAAAGCTGCAGGGGCATTAGTTAATCCAAACGGCATAACCACGAACTCGTAGTGCCCGTACCGAGTATTGAATCCTGTCTTAGGGATATCCTCTGCTCGGATTCGTAGTTGATAGTATCCCTGTCTTAAATCTAATTTTGAGTAAACTTTGGAACCCTGAAGTATATCGAATAACTCCTCGATATGTGGGAGGGGATACTTGTTCTTAATAGTCATCCGGTTCAACTCCCTGTAATCGATGCACATTCTTAAAGTTCCGTCATTTTTCTTTACAAATAAAACTGGTGCTCCCCAAGGTGAAGTGCTCGGCCGAATGTAACCACCTTCCAACAATGCTTCCAGCTGAACTTTTAATTCCTTTAATTCCGCTGGAGCCATCCGGTATGGAGTCTTTGAATACGGCTCAGCATTCGGGAAAAGATCGACCACAAATTCGATCTCTCGCTCAGGAGGCAAAGAATCCAACTTTTTGGAAATACCTCGGGAAACTCCTTTACCACTTCAGTGTCCTCTAATTTCACCTGATCCTTGGGCTTGTTCAGAATGTAAGCAATGAACCCTGTAGCCCCGTCTCTGACTAATTTCTGAGCTTCTGAAAAAGAAAATAGGGGTACGGTCTTCGAAGTACAGCCCGTGGTAATCTTTGAACCCAACTGAACCTTCTTAGCCCGACAATCAACTGTAGCACAATGCCGGTATAACCATTCCATCCCCAATATAGCCCCGTATCTCTCCATCGGCATAACAATAAAATCTGTCAGAAACTCCCGGCCTTCAATCACCACTGGAACATCCCTGTAAACCTGATCCGTCTCTCGCCTACTACCGAAAGGAGTACTAACTAGATAGCGCACAGAAGTACACATAGCAGGCAAAGATAAAGTAATAGCAATAGAGTGAGCAAGAAAGGAGTGTGTAGCTCCTGGATCAAATAATGTATGGATGTTCGTGCCATGGATGCAAATAATACCTTCAACTACCGCGGCGGGGTCTATCTCAGCATCCTGCTCCTCCCCAGCGAGTGCATAAGCCCGAGCTCTCACAAGTGGCCTCGGACCTGCAGGCGGCGGATCCCGACGATCCGGACAACCGTCAACCAAGTGCTCGTCGCTCCAGCAGATCAAACATAAGCCTAACCGGCGTCTGCAGTTATCGTAGTTGTGTGTAGGAAGCCCACAATATCTGCAGCCCTGTCTCTGAGGTGGCTGTGGTGGTGCTGGAGCTCTAGGACCTCTCGGTAACGGCCCTGTCGCCTTAAACTTCTTCCCAGAATCCTTCTTTGCTGGAGGTGCAGAGTAAATCATCGGCCTCTTTCCCGAGCTCGATCCCTAACCTGCTCTCGAGCCCGAAGCCTGTCCGGTCCACTGAGTAGCTCTCCTAGCAATGTCTGAATCCTCGACTTTTAGAGCTTTGGCGGTAGCTTTGGCCCACGTGCTGGTATTGGCTGCTTTCAGCGCCTCCTGAATATCTGGCCTGAGTCCCTGGAAGAACTTCATCGCCTTGTGAAAGTCATCATTCGCTATGTTGGGTGTATAGCGAGAAAGTCTCTCGAACTCGGCGATATACTGCCCCACAGACAGATCTGCCTCCCTGATTCAACTCGGTGAACTCCCTCAACCTGCGAGTACGGGAAGCTGGAGGAATATACTTGTTTCTGAACTCCCATACGAAGACCTCCCAAGTAATCTCTGTCCCAGCTGCCTCCAAAACGATCTGGGTGCTCTCCCACCAAGAATAGCCCTCGCCCTGAATAAGAGTAAGTGTACAGCGAGCCTTCTCCTGAGTGTCACAAGGGATAAGCTGCCAGATCCTCTCGATCTCTTTTAGCCACATCTCTGCCTGAATATCGTCGCCCTTGTAGAACTTCGGGGGACGCTGGCTCTGAAATTCTCGCAATATGGCAGAAATGGGGTTCTCCTGAGGTGCTACCGCTGCTGGAGGGGGTGGAGGAACCCTGTCCTGTAGCCTCTGATCAATTAGCCCCACTACCGCGTTCATGAAATCCTGGGGCTGTGCCTGGGCAGGTGGAGGAGGTGGTGACCTCTCCCGACGATGATGATGTTGCCTATGTCTCGAGGCTCGGTCACTGGAGTGTCTATCGTGCTCCATCCTGAAATCAATCACTACACATGCGTGGCTTGATTAATACATGCAAATGTGTGCATATAATTCAACAATGTTAATAAACACACATTCAAGAGGAATCAACTAGCTCAAGTAAAGCAAAAAAATTCAAGTAATCAAGTAATTCAGTGATATGCAGACTCTCAAGTATCATATAATCCTATGCCGTGCGACCTAAACTGACTGGACACGACTCGAGAACCTCGGTTTTGCAACCGGGCTCTGATACCACCTGTAGATGTAGCACCCTAACCCCCAGGGCACCACATCCCCCGCACTATAGCCTCGATCCACGTATGAAATGGAAAGTCCATACATAAACCAAAACTATAGCGAACGGGTGACAATAAAAATGACGAGCTAGGCGGGACACTCTCCCCAACAAAACCAGAGCAAACATGATAATGAAAGCGGAAGCAATAAAATCATTCATACATATAGGTACCATATTTACCGAATAGATAGTATAGATACCAACTTAACTATCAATACATTATCATCCTTTCATAATATACATATTCAGGTATGCAAAAGGGCTAATAACGATCATAACAAAAGATACTAAAAGTGATATACATGAAGGTACGGTACTAGACTCGTGAAAATGCAAAACTCGACTGGACACCCGCCTAGCACGACCACGCGCTCAAGTACCTGAAAAGTGGAGTATCAGTCTACCGAAGACTGAGTGAGGGGCAATAAATATATGTAACACACATCACATGCAAGGTGTAGCCTCGGGTGAAGACTTTGGAAATGAAAAGGATATATGATTCAAGAAACTTAGCCTTTGCCCGAGATTACAACCAATCGTTTTAACGTTTTAGCTTAAACATTTCATGAACATGTGACCCCGGCGAGCAGGGGCGATTCTCCAACCTTTACACCAAACGTGACAATACGTGCTTGCTTTATCAATTCAATACATGATCATGCACTTCCATTTAGTGCTCACATAGACAATTTCATGCTTGAAATCATGCGATAACTCGAGGATAGCCCGACATGCCGGATTAATCCCCAATCTCCTTCTTCCTCCGGTTGATAGCGAGTTTGCAAAGCTCGACTATCCACAACATGGTGTGTGTAGAGGACATGACCCTATAGACACGGAACTCCTTCCACCACTAATCTCCTAGTGGCTTCGGGGGTGATCCCAACAATGTGAGAATAATTCAGGAGTTACCCGTCAGCCCTTGCTTTCCCGGTTGGCTCAAGAATTACCCTCGGGCCCACGTGCAATCATGTACTCGCCAAACATGCTTGAAGTCATGACTTGCTTGCTTGAAATGTTCATGGTTTTGAAATCATTTATAAATATAGTATGTTTTGGCCGAAATAGCACATAAGGGTGGTAGGGTTCTATATACATAACCTAAAACCTCACCTTTTCTTGCAAAATACAATAAGGTAGTGTTCTAAGGAGCCTGCTCCTCGTCCACGCCCTCGTGACCTGTGCAAACACGACGTGTATACGTGAGACATGCCCTAAAATGAACAAAATATGACGAACGGCGGAAATGTATCGAGACGACCACGAAAATACAATGTAGCATGATAACATGTTGTTTCACTTCATATTAGCACATATTATAGCAATTCAGGGTCAAAGAAGTCGTCGGATCAAGGGGTCATTTTCGTAATTTTATGCAGAGAATTTTGTTCTGCATTCCAGGTGCGAACGGCCGTTTTGGTCCCCTTTGAAAAATGGGAACGGTCGTTCCCATGAGTTCCCCAAAACGCGCGAACGATTTTAAAATAAAAGCGCGCCTTTTAGCTGGGAACGGCCCTTCCGGCACCAAGGCCAAAATGGGAACGGCCATTCCCAAGCTCGGCCGCCTTGTTTTAATTTAAAAGAGGGGAACGCCCGTTCCCACTATGCCTTGAGGCTGAGAACGGCCGTTCCCTGTTTCTACAACTTACAGAAGCAGAGCAAAAACAGGGGATGGCTACGGGAATGCAAACAAAACCACCCAAAATTCCATTTTCAATCCACAAAGTTATGGTTTTCTGGAAATATATATATATGCATATAGGTTCATAAAATGATAAACTAATCTCTAAACACTTAAAACACAAAATATCATCAAGAATTCATGATTTATGCCCATGATCAAAAGTTGATCATTCATGCCAAATATTCAAGAATTCAAGCTGTAACTCATGCCATAGTTCATGAAATGATCTCATAATCATGCCTCTAACTTCAATTAATTCATCTAGCACATAATTCCCAAACCCTAACCATATCAAATATGATCAAGAATCACCACTTCCATGCAACCAACCTTGAAGATGAAAATCTGGAGAAAATAGATGATGATGATGATTAACTCCCAATTTCCTTGAAATATTTCTTGAAATCTTGATGATTGAATGCAAAAATCACTTCCTTCTCCTTGCTTCTTGATACCGAGAGAGAGAGAGAGAGCAATTTGTTGGGAAAAATTTTGATGAAATGGGTTCATGGAAGCTTGGAGATCATATAACGATTCATCCCTTTTTGAAATATGTGAAATGCCAATATTTACAATTTAATCCTTTACTTGTTTAAGTTATGCAATAGGGTATATGTGGATTTTGCAAAGTGATCAATTATGTCCTTGAAAGATCATGCGATTAGGTCCCTAATGTTTTAGAAATGACTATCAAAGGACAATCTGATAAATTAAAACACTCTCGGTAATTGTTTCATGCAATAAATATTTTCCGTGTCATAAAATAATATTTTCAATGATATAAAATCAAATAATTCACATAAATAATGTTTCGTGAATTTTATAAAACTATGAGATGCCACGTAAAAATATATGAAATTTAAAGAAATAAAATAAAATCCTACGCTCAAAACGCTCACGTGGCGTGCTTACCTGTTCATCCGGAACCGGGCGTTACAACTCTCCCCCCCTTAGAAGAATCTGGTCCCCAGATTCTCTAGTCCTGCTTGAACAACTCGGGATGGAACCGTTTCATTTTATCTTTCGTTTCCCACGTAGCTTCCTCGGTTTTGTCACTTCTCCACAACACCTTAACCATGGGAATTCTCCGGTTTCTCAATTCCTGAAATTTTCGATCCAATATTCTAACCGGTCTCTGAACAAATGTCAAATTCGGTTCCAGCTCAACCTCTTCCACGGGGAGAATCGTGGTCTCATCGGGGTAATATTTCCTTAATTGTGAAACATGAAACACGTTGTGAATCCCCGTAAGACTCGGTGGTAGGTCCAGTCGATAGGCTACCTCGCCTATTCTTTCAAGAATCTCGAACGGACCTAAGTAGCGAGGATTAAGTTTTCCTCCTTTCCCGATCCGGGTGAAACCTTTCCTTGGTGACACCTTCAAGAATACCTGGTCACCAACTTCGAATTCTAGATCTCTTCGGCGCTTATCGGCATAGCTCTTTTGCCTATCTTGCGCGGCTTTCATCCGTTGTTGAATCATTTGTACTTTCTCAATCATAGCCTGAACGACTTTGAAAGGCCTTTCGAATCTTTCACCTTTCTTTACTCCTTCCTGTTTCGACCATTTCCATTCTTCCAAGTCGAAGAACAACGGAGATCGGCACTTTCTTCCATACAGTAACTCGTAAGGAGCCATCCCGATCGAAGGCTGAAAGCTGTTATTATAAGCAAACTCGATCAAAGAAAGCTGTTCTGTCCACGAGTTCTGAAAATCGATTGCACACGCTCGAAGAAGATCTTCCAAATACCTGATTAACCTTTCCGTTTGACCGTCTGTTTGCGGCTGAAATGCCGTACTGAACTTAAGTTTCGTTCCCAAAACGGCCTCTAACTCCTTCCACAACTTAGATGTAAATCTCGGGTCTCGGTCTGAAACTATGCTCACCGGAATACCATGAAGTTGAATAATTTCTTTGTTATAGATTTCAGCCAACTTTGGAATCTTATAGGACATCCGGACCGGTATAAAGTGAGCAGACTTTGTAAATCTATCCACGATTACCCAAATTCCATCAAACCCGCCTTTAACCTTCGGTAACCCAGAAACAAAGTCCATCGTTACTTGTTCCCACTTCCACTCGGGAATAGGTAACGGTTGTAGAAGTCCTGCGGGCTTTGGGTGCTCAGCTTTCACTTTCTGACAAGTCAGGCAATGCTTCACATATTCTGCCACGTCCCTCTTCATCCCGTTCCACCAATAGTGTTGCTTCAAATCCTTATACATTTTATTTCCTCCTGGGTGGATTGAGTAGGCTGACTTGTGAGCTTCTTCAAGTAAGACCCGTCTTAATTCTTCAGGTGCTACTACCCTGTTTTTAAACCGAAGCAACCCGGTCTCATCAAACCCAAACGAACTCTCCTGATTATCCTTAGCCTTACTCACAAGCTTCTGCACTTCCGGATCCTTGTTCTGAGCCTCAAATAACTGATACTTTAATTCCGGCTGAACTGTGATATTAGAAACCCGAGCTTTTAGAACAATTGGAGCAACTTCATCGCTTTCCTTTTTTTCCAAGCTCGATACACTCGCCTTCCTGCTAAGTGCATCGGCGACCACATTTGCTTTCCCGGGATGGTATTTAATTGTACAATCATAATCCTCCAGCTTTTCCATCCATCGTCGTTGCCTCATGTTTAACTCTTTCTGTGTAAACAAATACTGGAGGCTCTTGTGGTCGGTGAAAATCTCAAAGGAAGTCCCGTAAAGATAATGTCTCCATTTCCCAAGAGCAAAGATCACGGCTGCAAGCTCTAGGTCGTGTGTCGGATAATTCCTCTCATATTCCTTTAGCTTCCGAGAAGCATAGGCGATCACTTTTCCTTTCTGAGTCAAAACACAACCTAAGCCTTCTTCAGAAGCAACTGTGTACACTGCAAACTCCTCTGAACCCTCGGGTAGTGTTAACACCGGAGCTGAGACTAACTTTTCTTTCAAAAAGTTAAAGCTTTGTTCACACTTCTCGTCCCAGACAAACTTAACATCCTTCTTTGTTAATCGGGTTAACGGTGCAGCAGTCTTAGAGAAGTCCTGAACAAATCTTTTGTAATAACCGGCCAGTCCCAAGAAGCTTCTAATTTTCGAGGCATTCTTTGGTTTCTCCCACTTGAGCACGACCTCGATTTTCGAGGGATCGATTTCCAACCCTTTTCCCGAAATTACATGTCCCAAGAAAGAAACCCGATCGATCCAAAATTCACACTTGCTAAACTTAGCAAACAACTGATGCTCTTTCAAAGTCTGTAGAACGAGCTTAAGATGCCTCGCATGCTCCTCAGCTGTTTTTGAGAAAACCAGAATATCATTAATAAAAAACACCACGAACTTGTCGAGGAAAGGCCTGAATATCCGGTGCATCATATCCATAAAAGCTGCAGGGGCATTAGTTAATCCAAACGGCATAACCACGAACTCGTAGTGCCCGTACCGAGTATTGAATCCTGTCTTAGGGATATCCTCTGCTCGGATTCGCAGCTGATAGTATCCCTGTCTTAAATCTAATTTTGAGTAAACTTTGGAACCCTGAAGTATATCGAATAACTCCTCGATATGTGGGAGGGGATACTTGTTCTTAATAGTCATCCGGTTCAACTCCCTGTAATCGATGCACATTCTTAAAGTTCCGTCCTTTTTCTTTACAAATAAAACTGGTGCTCCCCAAGGTGAAGTGCTCGGCCGAATGTAACCAACTTCCAACAATGCTTCCAGCTGAACTTTTAATTCCTTTAATTCCGCTGGAGCCATCCGGTATGGAGTCTTTGAATACGGCTCAGCATTCGGGAAAAGATCGACCACAAATTCGATCTCTCGCTCAGGAGGCAAAGAATCCAACTTTTTTGGAAATACCTCGGGAAACTCCTTTACCACTTCGGTGACCTCTAATTTCACCTGATCCTTGGGCTTGTTCAGAATGTAAGCAATGAACCCTGTAGCCCCGTCTCTGACTAATTTCTGAGCTTCTGAAAAAGAAAGTAGGGGTACGGTCTTCGAAGTACAGCCCGTGGTAATCTCTGAACCCAACTGAACCTTCTTAGCCCGACAATCAACTGTAGCACAATGCCGGTATAACCATTCCATCCCCAATATAGCCCCGTATCTCTCCATCAGCATAACAATAAAATCTGTCAGAAACTCCCGGCCTTCAATCACCATTGGAACATCCCAGTAAACCTGATTCGTCTCTCGCCTACTACCGAAAGGAGTACTAACTAGATAGCGCACAGAAGTACACATAGCAGGCAAAGATAAAGTAATAGCAATAGAGTGCGCAAAAAAGGAGTGTGTAGCTCCTGGATCAAATAATGTATGGATGTTCGTGCCATGGATGCAAATAATACCTTCAACTACCGCGGCGGGGTCTATCTCAGCATCCTGCTCCTCCCCAGCGAGTGCATAAGTCCGAGCTCTCACAAGTGGCCTCGGACCTGCAGGCGGCGGATCCTGACGATCCGGACAACCGTCAACCAAGTGCTCGTCGCTCCCGCAGATCAAACATAAGCCTAACCAGCGTCGGCAGTTATCGTAGTTGTGTGTAGGAAGCCCACAATATCTGCAGCCCGGTCTCTGAGGTGGCTGTGGTGGTGCTGGAGCTCTAGGACCTCTCGGTAACGGCCCTGTCGCCTTAAACTTCTTCCCAGAATCCTTCTTTGCTGGAGGTGCAGAGTAAATCATCGGCCTCTTTCCCGAGCTCGATCCCTAACCTGCTCTCGAGCCCGAAGCCTGTCCGGTCCGCTGAGTAGCTCTCCTAGCAATGTCTGAATCCTCGACTTTTAGAGCTTTGGCGGTAGCTTTGGCCCACGTGCTGGTATTGGCTGCTTTCAGCGCCTCCTGAATATCTGGCCTGAGTCCCTGGACGAACTGCATCGCCTTGTGAAAGTCATCATTCGCTATGTTGGGTGCATAGCGAGAAAGTCTCTCGAACTCGGCGATATACTGCCCCACAGACAGATCTGCCTCCCTGATTCAACTCGGTGAACTCCCTCAACCTGCGAGTATGGGAAGCTGGAGGAATATACTTGTTTCTGAACTCCCATACGAAGACCTCCCAAGTAATCTCTATCCCAGCTGCCTCCAAAACGATCTGGGTGCTCTCCCACTAAGAATAGGCCTCGCCCTGAATAAGAGTAAGTGTACAGCGAGCCTTCTCCTGAGTGTCACAAGGGATAAGCTGCCAGATCCTCTCGATCTCTTTTAGCCACATCTCTGCCTGAATATCGTCGCCCTTGTAGAACTTCGGGGGACGCTGGTTCTGAAATTCTCGCAATATGGCAGAAATGGGGTTCTCCTGAGGTGCTACCGCTGCTGGAGGGGGTGGAGGAACCCTGTCCTGTAGCCTCTGATCAATTAGCCCCACTACCGCGTTCATGAAATCCTGGGGCTGTGCCTGGGCAGGTGGAGGAGGTGGTAACCTCTCCCGACGATGATGATGTTGCCTATGTCTCGAGGCTCGGTCACTGGAGTGTCTATCGTGCTCCATCCTGAAATCAATCACTACACATGCGTGGCTTGATTAATACATGCAAATGTGTGCATATAATTCAACAATGTTAATAAACACACATTCAGGAGGAATCAACTAGTTCAAGTAAAGCAGAAAAATTCAAGTAATCAAGTAATTCAGTGATATGCAGACTCTCAAGTATCATATAATCCTATGCCGTGCGACCTAAACTGACTGGACACGACTCGAGAACCTTGGTTTTGCAACCGGGCTCTGATACCACCTGTAGATGTAGCACCCTAACCCCCAGGGCACCACATCCCCCGCACTATAGCCTCGATCCACGTATGAAATGGAAAGTCCATACATAAACCAAAACTATAGCGAACGGGTGACAATAAAAATGACGAGCTAGGCGGGACACTCTCCCCAACAAAACCAGAGCAAACATGATAATGAAAGCGGAAGCAATAAAATCATTCATACATATAGGTACCATATTTACCGAATAGATATGTATAGATACCAACTTAACTATCAATACATTATCATCCTTTCATAATATACATATTCAGGTATGCAAAAGGGCTAATAACGATCATAACAAAAGATACTAAAAGTGCTATACATGAAGGTACGGTACTAGACTCGTGAAAATGCAAAACTCGACTGGACACCCGCCTAGCACGACCACGCGCTCAAGTACCTGAAAAGTGGAGTATCAGTCTACCGAAGACTGAGTGAGGGGCAATAAATATATGTAACACACATCACATGCAAGGTGTAGCCTCGGGTGAAGACTTTGGAAATGAAAAGGATATATGATTCAAGAAACTTAGCCTTTGCCCCGAGATTACAACCAATCGTTTTAACGTTTTAGCTTAAACATTTTATGAACATGTGACCCCGGCGAGCAGGGGCGATTCTCAAACCTTTACACCAAACGTGACAATACGTGCTTGCTTTATCAATTCAATACATGATCATGCACTTCCATTTGGTGCTCACATAGACAATTTCATGCTTGAAATCATGCGATAACCCGAGGATAGCCCGGCATGCCGGATTAATCCCCAGTCTCCTTCTTCCTCCGGTTGATAGCGAGTTTGCAAAGCTCGACTATCCACGACATGGTGTGTGTAGAGGACATGACCCTCTAGACACGGAACTCCTTCCACCACTAATCTCCTAGTGGCTTCGGGGGTGATCCCAACAATGTGAGAATAATTCAGGAGTTACCCGTCAGCCCTTGCTTTCCCGGTTGGCTCAAGAATTACCCTCGGGCCCACGTGCAATCATGTACTCGCCAAACATGCTTGAAATCATGACTTGCTTGCTTGAAATGTTCATGGTTTTGAAATCATTTATAAATATAGTATGTTTTGGCCGAAATAGCATATAAGGGTGGTAGGGTTCTATATACATAACCTAAAACCTCACCTTTTCTTGCAAAATACAATAAGGTAGTGTTCTAAGGAGCCTGCTCCTCGTCCACGCCCTCGTGACCTGTGCAAACACGACGTGTATACGTGAGACATGCCCTAAAATGAACAAAATATGACGAACGGCGAAAATGTATCGAGACGACCACGAAAATACAATGTGGCATGATAACATGTTGTTTCACTTCATATTACCACATATTATAGCAATTCGGGGTCAAAGAAGTCGTCGGATCAAGGGGTCATTTTCGTAATTTTATGCAGAGAATTTTGTTCTGCATTCCAGGTGGGAACGGCCGTTTCGGTCCCCTTTGAAAAATGGGAACGGTCGTTCCCATGAGTTCCCCAAAACGCGCCAACAATTTTAAAATAAAAGCGCACCTTTTAGCTGGGAACGGCCCTTCCGGCACCAAGGCCAAAATGGGAACGGCCGTTCCCAAGCTCGGCCGCCTTGTTTTAATTTAAAAGAGGGGAACGCCCGTTCCCACTATGCCTTGAGGCTGGGAACGGCCGTTCCCTGTTTCTGCAACTTACAGAAGCAGAGCAAAAACAGGGGATGGCTACGGGAATGCAAACAAAACCACCCAAAATTCCATTTTCAATCCACAAAGTTATGGTTTTCTGGAAATATATATATGCATATAGGTTCATAAAATGATAAACTAATCTCTAAACACTTAAAACACAAAATATCATCAAGAATTCATGATTTATGCCCATGATCAAAAGTTGATCATTCATGCCAAATATTCAAGAATTCAAGCTGTAACTTATGCCATAGTTCATGAAATGATCTCATAATCATGCCTCTAACTTCAATTAATTCATCTAGCACATAATTCCCAAACCCTAACCATATCAAATATGATCAAGAATCACCACTTCCATGCAACCAACCTTGAAGATGAAAATATGGAGAAAATAGATGATGATGATGATTAACTCCCAATTTCCTTGAAATATTTCTTGAAATCTTGATGATTGAATGCAAAAATCACTTCCTTCTCCTTGCTTCTTGATACCGAGAGAGAGAGAGAGCAATTTGTTGGGGAAAATTTTGATGAAATGGGTTCATGGAAGCTTGGAGATCATATAACGATTCATCCCTTTTTGAAATATGTGAAATGCCAATATTTACAATTTAATCCTTTACTTGTTTAAGTTATGCAATAGGGTATATGTGGATTTTGCAAAGTGATCAATTATGTCCTTGAAAGATCATGCGATTAGGTCCCTAATGTTTTAGAAATGACTATCAAAGGACAATCTGATAAATTGAAACACTCTCGGTAATTGTTTCATGCAATAAATATTTTCCGTGTCATAAAATAATATTTTCAATGATATAAAATCAAATAATTCACATAAATAATGTTTCGTGAATTTTATAAAACTATGAGATGCCACGTAAAAATATATGAAATTTAAAGAAATAAAATAAAATCCTACGCTCAAAACGCACACGTGGCGTGCTTACCTGTTCATCCGGAACCGGGGCGTTACAAATACACATGTGAACGGACGTGGGCTCAAAGTCCTCGCTGAGGAGGACCTTACAAGCCACGGACATACCCTAAAGAAATAAGTTCTTAGTTCACTGATTGCTTGAATTGCTTCTATCATCATTTTAAGCCCTTTTGCTCAATCTTAGATGATGCTATTGTAACATAGTTGATCAAATTAGTTGATAACTTAAGAAAGCATCCTTATGAAGGACTAAAAGGTAATGATGATTAGTTCTTCTTCTAAACCTATTGAGGTAAAGGCATCTAGGCCAAAGAAGAAGAATCTCTTAAAACCCGATGGAGGGGTGAGAGAAGGGAAAGCTTAAAAGGAAAGATCAGACTTTTGCTTCCATAGTGGCAAACCAGGGCCTTGGAAAGGAATTGCAAAGAGTATAAGGATACTCCATATGTCTCTCGTTGTAGCACTTCCAATAGGATCAGAATTCACTAGTCTTGAGTTGATTTAGCATTAGTTGTTATGCAAAACTCAAAGTATTGATGTTTTGAACATACAACGAGATAACATAAGTAAGTAAGATGACAAAGTTTTGAATAACTTTGGAACGTTATTAATAGGATTAGCAAGTTAATCATCTAAGGATCATTTTACGAAAATGAACTCAAAGACTTAACTTCCTAAGAATCCGATTTTGAGGGAAACGTTTCCGAAACCCCCACTACTAGAAATCTTTCATATAGCAACGGAAATTATTCGTTGCTATTTAGCAACGGATATAGCAACGAAAAAAAAATTCGTGGCAAAATGCTTTAACAACGGAATTTTCGTTGCTAAATCCGTTGCTATATATGAAAAAAAATAGCAACGGATTTTTCGTTGCTAAAATTAAATAATACAAAAAATAAATAAATTGGTATATATAGTGACAAAAATTCTGTTGCTATTAAAATAAAAATCTAATAAAAAATAATATAATATTTATAAATATTTGTAACGAAAAATCCGTTTCTAAATAGCAACGGATTTAGCAACGGATTTTTTGTTGCTATATGAAAGAAAAAAAAAGAAAAATAAATAAATAAATATAAAAAATATTAGCAACGAAAAATCCGTTGCTAAATTAGCAACGTATTTTTCGTTGCTATATGGAAGAAAAAAAAAAGAAATAAAAATAAACAAATATTTAAAATATTAGCAACGGAAAATCCGTTGCTATTAGCAACGAATTTTTCGTTGCTATAAGGAAGAAATAAAAATAAATAAATATAAAAAAGATTAGCAACGGAAAATCCCTTGCTATAAACATATGATTAAAAAATTAATAAAATATTTATAATTTAGTAACGGATTTTTCGTTACTATATGGAATAAAAATAAATGAATAATAAAAAATAGAGCAAATTACATTTTTGGTCCCATAGGATTGCTTCGTTTTCAATTTTGGTCTCATTCTTTTAGAATTAGACAAAAATAGTCCCGTTGGTTTTATTTTGTTACATTTTTTGTCCCAACCGTTAAATTTTGGACGAAGCCGTTAAGTATATTTAAAAGTCAAATAAAATTTCGTTCAAACAAAACAACAATGGATTGTATCCAAGTTGGTTGGATTATTATAACATTATATAATATTTAATATATTGATAATATATATATCGTATATATATTACATAATATTATATAATCTAGAATACATATAATATTATATAATCTATAATACATATAATATTATATACATTTGTATATTATATATAAATATATAATATTTATAATACATATAATATTATATACATACTTATATTATGTATAAATATAAAATATTTATAATATATATATATATATATATATATGTATTAAATATTATATATCTATATATATAATATGTAGACATATATATCTTATATCTTAAATATTAACTAATAATTAATATTATATATTTATATATAATATATGTACATATATATAATATGTGTTTATAATATACATTATAAATCATTAAAAGATGTGCATAACACAATAATTCCTTAAAATTCACATATATAACGCTCGAAATTCACGTATAAATACTTCAATATTAAGAGAAAAGTTTTTCATTTAACATGTAACGGTTGCATAATACAATAATTTCTTAATATTTAGATTTAATTCTACAAATTTTAATATAAATTCATTATATTAAAAGAAAACTTCTTAATTTAACATCTAATGGTTGCGAAACACAATAATTCCTCAATGTATAGATATAATTCTATAAATTCAAATATAATTATTTCATATTAAGAAAATAATTCTTTATATTAAGTTATTCAACTATGATTGCTAAATAATACAATAGTTCCTCAAAATGCAGATATTGTTCTACAGATGTATAAGTGAATACTTCATATTGACATAAAATTAGTTTTTTATTCAACTATCAACTAAATCTAATTATTTAATTATGTAAACTTTCATCTTTTTTTTATATGTCATAAAAACTTATACTTAAGTTGATATACATTACTATTATATATATACATTTATATACAGGCTTGGGGTTTATATAGAATTTAACACAATAATTCTTCAATATTAGATATAATTCTATAAAGTTCAAATATAATTGTTTCATATTAATAAAATAATTCTTCATTAAGTTATTCAACTACGATTGCTAAATAATACAATAGTTTCTCAAAATGCAGATATTATTCTACTAATGTATAAGTGAATACTTCATATTGACATAAAATTAGTTCTTTATTCAACTACCAACTAAATCTAATTATTTAATTATGTAAACTTTCATCTTTTTTTTAGATGTCATAAAAATTTATACTTAAGTTGATATACAGTATTATTATTATTATTAATATTATTATATATATACATGCTTGGGGTTTATATAGAATTTAACACAATAATTCTTCAATATTTAGATATAATTCTACAAATTCAAATATAACTGTTTCATATTAACAAAATAATTCTTCATTAAGTTATTCAACTACGATTGCTAAATAATACAAATGTATAAGTGAATACTTCATATAATATAAAAGTTCTTTATTCAACAACCAATTAAATCTAATTATTTAGTTATGTAAAACTTTCATCGTTTTTTTTGTATGTCATAAAAAGTTATACTTAAGTTCATATACATTATATTTTTATCTCATAACTAAAACTTGAGATATAACGGAATATGTATTATAATATAAATAATTATATATTTAAAAATATTTTTATTTAAAATATATGATAACAAGTATTTAATTATTTAAATTAGTATATGAATATTTGATAGTGGTTAAATATAAAAAATTACATAACAATAACAACAATGAAATTTGCCCAGCTAATTTGAGGTTCAACCTTCTTCACATGACGTCTAGGGTTCAATTCCTACTCAATGTGAATATGGGGAATTAATATATTGGCTCGCGTGGGGCTCGGTGGGGGGCTCGTCTCTCACGCGTTTGGTTGGGGCTCGTCTCGGTTAGGTAGGGTGATCCGGGCCCCGCAAATGAATTTTTTAATTTATTAATTTGAATTATTAGTTTTTACGATGGATTTTGCAACGGAAATTCCGTTGCAAAAAGGCAGAAAATCAATTAATTATTGGTTGGTTTGCAACGAAAAATCGTTGCTAAAACCATTGCTAATTTTCGTGGGTAGTAATTCGTTGCTAAATCCGTTTCTATAAGTTTGTTGCTAATTCCGTTGCTAATAATCCGTTGCTACAGATTAGCCACGAGGGTTATAGCAACGAAAAATTTTCGTTGCTAAATCCGTTGCTAAGCCGAAATCCGTTGCTAATAGGGCCAAAATCCGTTGCTATAGGGCGTTTTTCTGGTAGTGCCCGTTTATGTGAAACGAGAAACACCTCCCAAAGTTTAGATGGATCTCGATCCATACTAAGGATTAAGGTTTGCTTAATGTAAGTACTAGACTAAATCCTTAGTTTAATCTTTATGAATGTGTGTACTTAATGAAGTACGAATTTTAAAACTTTTGTGAAATTATTAGAATTTCAAAATAAGGAAGGTTAGGAACCTTAGTAGTCATAAGACATTAGCAGCTCGATCGGATCGAGATAACAAATATCTTAGTGACTAACTCCTTAGTCATCTTAAAGATAATAGGATTATCCATCAGTAAGCTCATTCAAGAATAACTTGGTATTTTTGAATGAAGGAACCTAACCTTATAGGATATGGTTCATTCCTTGTTTAGCTTTACTGAATTACCTTCATTCTGAGCTTATTTTCCGAAAACGCAGTTAAGATTTTGAATCTTACACATTCCAAGTCAGTCTCTTAAATGCACTATGAATTGTGGCATTCAAAAATTCCCTAATAACTCTTATCTTAGAATTTTGGGATTGTCTTCTTATATGAAGAGGATAGGGAGAGACTTCTTAAGAGAAGAACACAATGGGAGATAAACTTGAAACAAGTTCAAGTTTATATGAACAATATATATTATTACTGCTTTTGCAAATCTTTGGAACAAATATTGTTTGTTCTAAAGAATGTATCTCTCTTGAGTCTTCTTAATTGAAGGAGAAATTAAGAGATAAGATTAAAACTAGTTCAAGTCTATGCAAACAATATAGAATTGTTTATGCGATTCTTTTGAACAAATGTTGTTTGTTTTAAAGAATATACCTTTCTTAAGGAATCGTTCCTAAGAGAGAAAAAAGATAAGCCCAAATACTTCAAAAGGTTTGAGGACATAACCTACGCCACAAAAGGAAAAGATGAACCGTTCTGATAAAACTTAGCCAATTTTAAGGAGATAGTACACAAGTAAACTCACCTCCCACGATGCATTTAGAACGCATTCCTAAATAGCCTATAAGATAATATGTTTTTCACCATGGAATCTCCTAAAGTGGATACTGATCCATTTTCCCATGAGGAGGCTTTATCAGATTTAGGATCTGAGCAGTGAAAAACAAACTATGAAATCTGAAATGGATTCCATATAATCAAACTAAGTTTAGACCTTAGTTGAACTACTTGATAGGATCAATTGTGTCTTATCAATACGGGATTGATGGAGACATAAAAATGGAATATCCATGGATTTCACATTTAGTGGGAGTAAGCAAAAGGTTTGCATACTCCAAGTGATCAATTTATGAAATTGGATCTGGCTTCTGGGAATTAGAGTATTCGAATTAGTGAAATAGTCAAAGTTGTTTGACTTAAAAATTCGAGCATAGCGTGTACAAGAAAGTGTTAGAGACTAAAAGTTCAACTTTTTTAGTACTTTGCAAAGATGACACCCTTCTCATTGGGAATACAAAGGATGACATTAAAGTCACCAAAGCCTGGTTAGGAACCATTTTGAGATGAAAGATCTTGGTAATAGGTCCTACATTCTAGAGACTAATATCTATGGAGATAGATTTAAGAGAATAATAGGATTATCACAGTCAAGGTACATAGACGTTGTACTAAAATGGTTTAGTATGGAAGATTCCTATAGAATTTCCAATGGACAATGGAACATCTCTTTTGAAGAGGATTTGTCCTAAAATAACTATGAGAAAGTTAGAATGTCCAAAAACTTTTTCGGGAAAAGGGTGCATAATGTATACAAAGTTATGTACTTGACAAGATAGGGCTTCCCACATAGCGCGATGGGCCCAATTCTAAATGTAACCTTAGAGAAGGTCGTTGGATTGCTGTAAAAACACCCTTTGAGTACTTTAGAAGAAATGAGGATATGTTTTAAGAGTCCAGCGAGATCTTGTCATTAAAGAATTGTTTTATGTAATCATTGCATCAAAATATAGATAATTATTTATCTATAAGAGGACACGTCTTTTGCCTAGAAGGCAGAACAGTGCTTTGGAAAGACTTCCAATCGAGAGGCACTATAGATTCAACCCCAAAGTTGAATACTTAGTCGTATTGAATACCGCTAACGGGTAGATGTAGTTACTAGCATGAAACAACACCATTATCATATTGTATGATAAAATGGATGTTTGCTCGAGTAAGAGAACTGAGACCTCACTAAGGGACCAGACACTTGATTAGGAATCACTTGAATAAGGAAATCGTGTTTCCTTAATGATGTCCAAATTAGAAACATTCACATCAGCAGAGAATATAGCAGATCCACTTTGGAAACGGCCAAAGTCAATAAGGCTCTAAAGGTACATCTTGGGAAGCTGGGACCTAGACTGGACCTGAAAGGCTTTCACGGGCAAGTGGGAGATTGTTGGGAATAGTGTTCTAGAAAGCTGTTATGCTTTGGGACTTTCCCTATATCACATACAATCTTTGAATGATATACGAATGATTATAATCACAGGCGAACACTTTTTATGTTCCAATACGTGTTTTGAGTGTTTCCATTACGTGTGCATGTCTAGAACTCCCCTAATCCAATGAGGCCGTTAATAACTTTGTCATTACGAGAATGACACATGAAACAAGTTCTTAACTCCATAGGCGAGGATTAGAAACTTCTCCAAGTCAATGAGGCCGACAGACAGTGGGAGTGTCGACTTTGCCTCTGTTGAGACTTGCTTGTGTAGTTGTGTCCTTAAGAAGGATCATCCTGTTTCATGGGGTGTAAAGTGCATAAGTTGATGCGTACACAATACACAAGGGTGTTTGTCGCAAGAACAAGTTCACTGAGAGTGCCCCAAGTGAGAACATTCCTAAATGGGAAAGGAAGTTTCCTAAAACTTTCAGATTAGGAAATATCTCACATGTCAATGAAGTGAGGAATTAATCCTTAGACTCGAGATTCCACATTGTCTCATATGAGCTAACTCTGTAATCTTTGATATAGGCTCAAAAGGGTGTCGTCGTATAGACAACTGATCCACGCCCTATGTTGGGATTACACAAGTGGCATATGGGAATTGTTGGAATCAATAAAGGACCTACACTTGTTGTAGGCAAGATGATCTTTATTACACAAGTAATTTATGTTCCATCCTAAAATCCTTGCGCAAGGTGGTTAGATCAAGACATCAAGAAAATGGGGTTTTCTTAGATTGAAATCAAATGGAATATGAAGGGAACTTTATTTTAAGATTAAGATTAGTAGAGCTCTCTATATTCACATGCCTTAGATCTTAATCGAGAGATAAGATGGTAGGAGGATCGTATCCCACATGATGCCATTGACTGAAAGGTTCTTTCGAATATACATTCAGATTTCGAGTAGGGGTCACACACCTGTTGCAAGACTATGGTCGTGTGATCTATGAGGTAATTAATTAATAAAGTGTATTAATTAATTAGGCTCACTGCTAACTGAAATTGAACCTAGAGGGTCACATACAAATACCGGGTTCAAAGGGTATTATGGAAAGATCAAATAGTTGATCGAAACGAGACCACAGTGTAAAGTACACGTGTGGATCGAGAGCATTGTTTGGGACGTGTGATCCATTTGAGAAATTGGACCATGTGTTAATTAATTGGAGAATTAATTATCAAGCCCAAATATAATTAATTAGTGAATTAATTATAAATCCAAGATATAATTGATTGGAGAATTAATTGTAAATTCCTAAATATAATTAATTGGAGAATTAATTATATAACCAAATAAAATTAATTGGAGAATTAATTTTAGCCCGTTATAATTAATTAGTGAATTAATTCTAAACTCCCTAAAGGAATTAATTAGAGAATTAATTCTAAGTATTTATTTATTTGCTTGTTCTAATTTAATTAGAATAAAGAAATAAATAAATATCTAAATAAATATCTTCTATTTTATTATTCTAATAAAGTATTAATTCTAATATGAATAGAATAAATATTATTAGGATAAGATATTTTATTATTGCTAGAATAATTAAATATTTCTAAATTAGTTAGGAGCTCTTTTTCTATAAAATAAATATCTTATTTCAGAGAAGATATTATTTTACTTGGAGAGAAACAAAAGATAGAAGAAAAGTCAATATTGGAGACTCTCTCCTACAAGAGTAGGGTTTCGAACCCTAGCCTATAAAAGGGACTAGGGGTTCGAAAATTAGGCCTTACATGTGATTTGGAGAATCACGTCCAACCTTCATGGAATTTTAGGGATAATTCTCTTGCTCTCTTTTTCCCGTTTCTGTTTCTTTAATACGCATGTTATAGTACTAGCATACTCATTAACATGATTTGAATCTAGGTTGGTGTGGATTAATACTCTAGAGGATTTCTACTTTGGAATCTCGAAGAAAGAATCGATCAAGAAACGGGGATTCATGCCGCTTGAAGAACGTTTGAGGGCGGCTTGAAGAACGTTTGAGTCGGTTTCAAGAAAGCTTTAATTGTTGTAAGTTTCTTGATATCCCAAAGTTACGATACGAACATTGCAAGATCATGATCCCTTTTGAAAAAATTTTTAAACTTCCGCTGCTTTAACTCTGCTGTTTTTCCAACAAGAGATGGGTTGAGAACTCTATAGACCGAGAGAGGTGATGTACGTGGAGCCTGGCCAGGAGTGGATGGAGCGCGAGATTTCTTTTAGTGAAAAGGATTTTGTACCAGTGATGCCATGGGACGGTACGATGCCGAGTTGTTCGTTGGTAATTACTCTGGATGTTGCAAACCACGTTGTACACAAAACCTTGATTGACAATGGAAGCTCCGCAAACATTATCTTTTACTCCACTTTGCAGAAAATGAATATTCATGATAAGCTTGTTTACGAACCTATAAAGACACCATTGACAGGTTTCGGGGGATCAGAAGTCTATTTAAGGGGACGGGTCAAGCTCATCACCTCCATGGGGAAGTTACCAAAGAGGGCTACTCAAACTTTAGAATACTTAGTCGTGGAGGGCCCGTCTACGTACAACATTATCGTAGGGCGTCCCGCCCTCATAAGCTTCAGGGCAGTCATCTCAACCTACCACCAAACCATCAAACTCCCAATACCTCATTGGATTGGGGAGTTCAGATGCAACATCCCAGAGTCCTGCGAGTGTTACTCTATTTCAATGGAGAAAGTAAAACTCCCAAATAACATTATAGTTCCTCTGTTGAATGTTGACGATTTTCTCGACACGGAATTACCCGACCCTGATGATCCCACTACAGAGATGGGAAGATTGAGGCAACTGGGTCATCGTACTGATACAATTGGTCCCGGACGATAAAGAAAAGACCACTAACATTGGAGTTAACCTGAAAGGTAAACAACAGTGCATGCTTATCCAATTCTTGAGTGAAAATGCCGACGTATTTGCATGGAAGGCCTCAGACCTGGTCGGTGTCGACCCAAAGGTCATCGAACATCATTTGAACGTTGACCCAAGTTTTGTTCCTATCAAACAGAGGTTGAGATCTGAAAGCAATGAGCGGAATGAGATCATCGAGCAAGAGGTCAACAAGCTCCTTGATGTAGGGTATATTGCTCCAACCAAGTAAGTTGATTGACTCTGCAATGTACTCTTAGTCGCCAAACAGGAGGTAAATGGCGAATGTACAATGACTTCACGGACCTAAACAAAGCCTGGCTAAAAACCCCTATCCTCTGGCACGGATAGACCAATTGGTCGACTCCAATGCAGGTTGTGAACTGGTCAGCATGATGGATACCTTCCAAGGCTACTATCAAATATTCATGGCCCTAAAGGATAAGAAAAAAACTACCTTCATTGTTGTGAAGGGCATATACTGTTTCGAAGTCATGCCATTCGGATTAAAGAACGCAGGAGCCACTTACCAGAGATTAGTGAACAAAATTTTTGAAGAGAAAATTGGCAAAACAATGGAGGTGTATGTTAACTGGGTTGAACTTTCGACCTACTGCGCAAATACAGGATGAAGTTGAACCCAAGCAAGTGCTCGTTCGGAGTTCAAGAGGGAAAATTCTTGGGCTACATCGTCAGTCAACGAGGAATCGAAGTCAACCCCGAGAAGATCCTGGCATTGAAGAGCATCAACAGGCCACACACCATCCGAGACGTCCAGCGTCTCGTGGGTCAGAGCATCTCCCTAAACAGGTTCATCTCTCACTCCATTGAGAAATCTCTCATTCTTTAAAATTCCCCGCAATATAAAGATATTTGAATGGACTGACGAATGTGACGATACCTTCGAGAGGCTCAAAGAATATCTTACGTCCCTTCCCTTGTTAGCCAAACCTATTGCAGGCAAAACTTTGTACGTGTATGTAGCCATCACTGAGGAGGCAGTTAGTTCAGTGCTGATTGCCCTGTGAGAAAGGTAGCACACGCCGGCGTATTACATAAGTAAGATCTTACATGGCGCAGAAACCCTGTATTTGGAGATTGAGAAGTTTGCATTGGCTCTCGTCCACACTTCCAGGAAATTGAGGCCTTACTTCCAGTCCCACTCGATCATGATACTCACTGACCAAGCGCTACGCCTAGTCCTCGAGAAGCCTGAAGCGTTAGGGAGATTGGTGAAGTGGGCGGTCGATTTAAGCCAGTTTGGCATCAATTTCCAACCACGAGCCACTTACTAAGCACAGATTCTAGCAGATTTTTTGATTAAGAAGAACGACCCAGCCAAAGAGACTCCACGCTCGACGCTATGGACCCTAACGGCCGATGGCTTCTCAATCTCTCAAGAGGGGGGGGTATGGGGATATCTCAAGTAAGTTGGGAAAATCAAGAGCTTGATTTCGCCATCTCCCTAGATTTCTCGGTGACTAATAAGGAGGCAGAGTATGAAGCCTCATTGCAGGGCTAAAAATTGCAAAGGATCATCGGGTCGAGAGAATTACGACCGTAACGGACTCCCAGTTGGTAGCGAGCCAGGTCAAAGGATCCTATGAGGCCAGAGAAGAGTCAATGATCAAATATTTGACCAAGGTTAAGTCCCTGACATCAGGGTTTAAGGTGTTCAGGTTATAGCATGTGCCAAGAGAAGAAAACACGCAAGCTGACGCCTTGTCTAAATTCGCGAATGGCATGAGAGGCTCCAAAGACCAAAGCATCACCTACCTTTCAAGCAAAGGTCGGGTAATCGATGGAGACGCAGAGATGATTTACCCAATCGACCCAGCCGAACCATGCTGGCTCGATGAAATCATATTGTTCTTTGGAGATGGCACCCTGCCTACCAATCAGAATGAAGCGAGGCGACTCAGGTATAAGGCCCACTAGCTACTCCCTTGATGAAGAAGCACGGCTTTACAAGAGAGCTTTCATGGGTCCAACTAAGAAGTGCCTCTAGCGTCACAAGCTCAAGACGTATTGGAAGAAAATCACAACGGCCAGTGTGAAAATCGTGCGAGCGGTCGATCTTTGGTCAAGAAGATCTCTAGGAGCGGGTGTTATTGGCCAACGCTCAATGAGGATGCTAAGGAATAAGCCCACAAGTGTGTTAATTGTCAAAAGCATTTGAACATCCCACACCAGCACCTAGCGAAGTTGACGCCAGTCCATATATATTGGCCTTTTGACCAATGGGGCATCGGCAAAGTAGGACCACTCTCGCTAGCGACCGTCCAAAGGCAATACTTAATAGTCTCGGTGGAATACTTTTCAAAGTGGGTCGAAGCCCAGCCAGCAGCCAAGATCACGGGCATGGTCATCTAGAATTTCTTATAGCAAAATATCATTTGTAGGTTCAGGATGCCGAGAGTCCTTATCTGTGATAATGGAACACAATTTCAAAGTGGAAGCACCAGATCCTATTGCTCAGATATGGGGATCAGCCAGAGGTTTGCCTCAGTCGGTCATCCTCAAGCTAATGGCCAGGTCTAGGTCACCAACCACATCATTATTCAAAATCTCCAAACCAGGCTCGAAGCCAAAAAAGGAGCCTAGGGCAACGAACTTGATGGAGTCCTTTGAGCCTACCGAACCACGCCACGCACGGCCACTGTGTTAACACCCTTCTCAATGGTTTATGGGTCAGAAGCCATGATTCCAGCAGAGCTACTCTATCAAACAGTCAGGGTTTTAAACTATCAACTCGCCAGGAATGCAGAAGACCGAGCGCACGAGCTTGATACCATAGAAGAAGTTCGACAGAAGGAGTTCCAACACATGCAGCAATACCGAGCTACAGTGGGTCAAGGATACAATAAAAACGTTCGACCTCACAACTTTCAAATCAGTGACCTTGTCATAAAAAAGGTTGAAGTAACAAAGCACGTGGACAAGCTACAACCCAACTAGGAAGGCCCATACTGCATCACAGAGATAGGAAGAAATAGGGCATATCACATCGAAGACATGGATGGAAATCCCATGCCCAGATCCTGGAACGCCCACAACCTTAAGAAGTTTTATGTATAGATTGAGTCCAGGTGTAAGTTTGCTCTGTACTTAAACACTTTCGTATCAATGAAGATGAACTTTTCAGTTAATCTGGATTCGCTATTAATTGTGCTCTTACTTCAATTAATCTGAGTACCTTGCACTTATAAGTTAGCATTCAATATTCTATTAATGCCCTATTGAGAGGGTACAGACCCCCGTGGTAAAATGTTTGAAAATTAAAGAAACAGTCCGGCCATTCTAGGGCAAAGAAGTCAACCTCTTTCCGAGCCA
Organism: Lantana camara; assembly: GCA_037501455.1. Taxonomy (NCBI): domain Eukaryota; kingdom Viridiplantae; phylum Streptophyta; class Magnoliopsida; order Lamiales; family Verbenaceae; genus Lantana; species Lantana camara. Next base: position 89,082,553 of record CM074857.1, on the reverse strand, counting down.
AGGTTTGTGAAAAAAAAAAAAAGACAGACAAAAGATTAAATACACGAGTAAAGAAAGGAGCCTTAATTTTCATTAATTTAAAGAGGTCAATCCCCAGAATGTACAAACGGTTTCCACAAGTTATAAGGCCCTAGTGGCCAAGTTCATTTATCAGAGGATTTAGGAAGAAACATTGGGAGCTTCACTAACGGCAGCATGAGGGACATTTTCTTCCGGCACTTCAGGGGTCTTCTCCGATATTATTTCCGCTGGTACCCCTTGCCCTTGATCAATTGGCTCGCTCACCGGAGGGAGAACTGCCAGAGGAGGGATAGCCAAGGGTATTGTGTTTGATCTGTCAACCCAACAGTCTCGGGAGCCCCCCAACCCACTGTTTAAAGTGTTGAAGGAAACCAGTAAAGTTTCCTTAGCTTGCTCGAGGGATACAGGCTTGGGTAGGTCGCAGTCACTCTAAGGATGCCTGTCGAATCTAGCTTCGGCCCACTCAATGGCCCACCCAAAGGGAGCCTTGCTTAGGTCTGGCGCCCAGGGAGCAACCTCAGAGGAAGAAGCCTCATTGCTGGCTTTGAATCCATCCAAACCCAGCCACTCAAATCTGAGGTTGTCCGGGACGGCTTCCATTATGGTATGTAGATCGACACCGAGTTTGGAGTTATCAGGCAAAAACTCAGATAGTTTATTTGACACATGCACTTCATGAACCCGGTTTCGATGTCTAACGCCCACAAAATCCCAGAAACCTCATGGAAAATTACAGAACGGAGGAACTTAAACACCCCCATGATCCTCGGAACCAGCTTGTCAAAAGTTAAGAAGGCGTGCTCGGCTCCAACCTTCTGGCAGTCTTCAACTCCTTTGTTGTAACCCACTTGCTTGACTTTAGCGTAAGCCTTCTCTTGCTCCTTCTGAGCTTGATCAAGCATGCTGCGTGTAGTGACAAGGCTGGTTTCGTGCGTCTCTTTCTCCGTCTGGAAGTTTAGGATTTTGAGCTCTAGTTTTGACCACTCTTTTGTGCCCTTCTCGACCTGCCCATTTAGCTTCTTGATCACCTTGGCATCTTTCTTTCGGGAGGCCTTTAACTGCTCGTTCTCCTCCTTAAGTCGAGCGATCACCTTTCTCCAACTGTTCGCCTCGCGCACCTGAGGCCTCTTCACTAGAAATTCATCCCTTGCAGCTTGGACCAATTCCAACCTCTTGGCCGAATGGTATTTTCGAACCATCAATTGCAAAAGCAGACAAAGAAGTCAGAGCAAAATCCTTAAATGAGCAGCAATCGAGAAGTATAAAGTGCGCAGCTTACCGAACCAAGTAGGACAATCTTATTATAGGCGAGGGTCTAATTATCCACATTCGTCAGCTCCTCATGATCCACCACCGTCTGGAAGGACCAGAAAAGAGCTAGCAGGGCATTATAATCGACCGACCCAGTTGTGATCCTCCTCTCGAGTCCTCATCAGTTAAGTTGCTCACGTCGTGGGGGTACCAAGGGCCAGGAGCCTCCGAGAGTTCTAAAACCCTCTTATAATCGCCCCAGGGTAGTTTAAAACCTAGGAAGTGCTAGCAGGTGGCGTGGCGACCCTAGCAGTAGAAGGTTTGGGGGGAAGGGAGGATGTCGAACCGCTGCGTGAGGGGGGACTTGGAAGGGTTTTCCCCTAATGGCTCGACAGAAGATTTCCTCTTGCGAGTCCGCAGCCCTTTTGCATTGGTCGGGATGGCTATCGGAGGAACCAATTTGGCTAGGGGGACCCTGTCGTTGGGATCCTCCAGCTCTTGTGCCCCTGGCATGTTCTCTTCAGTCGGAAAAGGTGTAACCCCCTCCCCAGTACTGACTTCCGGTAGGGCAGTAGCTTCTTGCACATCCCTTTTCTGTGTCTAGGCATTTTGGGCTGCAGCCCAATGAGTTCCTACGGCGGCAGCCACAGCGGACATTTTTTGAATCGTTTGAGCATCCGTCAGCCCCTTCTTCTGCTTTATCTTGAGCTCACTAGGGATCCACCCGTATCTTTTCCTCGCTTCGGCCTTCTTCTTGGCCAGCATTCTTTTAGACGCTTCATCCCGAGCAGCCTCCATGATCGACCCTACAATTGAGGAAAAAAGAAGTAAAATGTTAGCGCCTGACAATCCCAAGCTGAAGCCAAGAAGAAATAGGGACATATCTATGCAAGAAAAAGTAAACAAGGGGGAAAAGAACGTGCTTGGCCTATGGATATGGGTTATGGTTTTACCAATCTTCAAGTTCATGTGCCTAACCACCCCCGGAGTAAGTCCCGCCTCGAACAAAATGGTGGAGTTGATGAAATAACTGATGTCCAGAGGAGCTACTACCCTTAAAGCTTCCAGCATGGTGTTAGGCCAAGAAACTTTCCCTCTCAAAATCCGAATGTTCTCCACGTTATTCCAAGATGTGTGTTTCAAGCCCCGCTAACCGTCAACAGAATGGAAGAATATTAACTTATCTTTCCAGTCCTTCCCGCGAGAGGACTTCTCTGTGTCGAAAATTTTATTTCCAGGTCGTGCTTGCATCTTTACAAATCCCTCCATATTAGTGGAAGCACAACGTCAACCGAGGCCAGAAATAACTCAGACAAATAGGCTGGGGACTCTTCCTGTTCAACAGCTTCATAAGCACCCAAAAAGCAATAACCATGGCCTGGGCATTTGGGAGAAGCTAGATTGGGCTGATTTAAGGTTATAGAGCTCGATATGAAGATGAGATATTGGGAGGCGGAAGCCATACTCGATCGCTTGCAGAGACATCGCTATACATCCCTTTGGAAGGTTACCCATGGTCTGCCCCTTTGAAGGTCGAATCACGCGGATCCACCTAGGAAGGGACCTCCACCCACTCAACCTATTTTCTGTAGTCTTCCTTTCCTCTTTGGTGACTGTGGACTCAAATTCATAGTAATACCTAGGGAAATGTTGTAACCTGTGACACCCCGACTTTCAGACCGTACAGGTATGACGTATGTGCGCGATTTATATTATTTAAATTCATATTCTTTACTCTTTTAATTCTTATTTTAAATATTTCTTATGAATTCGAATGATTCTTATTTGAGTATGTACGTATTTTGTATGGATTGATTCGGTTTTGCTCGTTGTATGTTTTCGAATTTATTTGTTGAGCTTTTGAATTAATTGTTCGTTCGGAACCTAAAGGAGGTTAAAACGCTTTTAGCGCACCTTGGGTTCCAATGTGTGTATTTTGAGCTCGGGAATTCGGATTCGAATTCCGTCACCACCGTTGAACTCATTTCGACGATTCGGGTTCGATGGACTAAGCCTCGTGACCTTTTAAGCTCATTTGGGAATCCGAAATCCGATCGGAAACTTACCTCGCTCTTATATGACTACCTTTCACCTATTTGCACTTTGGTCCCTCAAATTTTGACATATTACCCTCAACCTTGGCCCCACACTCCACCAAAACTCAGCATATCCATCTCTCTCCCTCTCATTATCGGTACAAGCAAGGAAAAAGGAGAGAAGGTGCAGCAACTTTGGAGCAAAACCCTTCAAACCTGTCACTATTCACCCTTGGGAGAATTTGAGCTCTAATCTCCCTTTTCCTCCAACATCTTCAAGGGGTAAGTTAGTATTTGATATGTACATGATATTATGGTCATTTTGAGCTATTGAATCCATGCTTTGAGCTAGGTTTGATATAGTTATGGAGCATAACATGAATATTGAGGGTTTGATGATCTTCCTTGTTTCTTGGACTTAAACTTTGATTTGAATATATATATGTGATCTCTTATGCCCCTAACATGATAATTTGGTCTTGTTTTTAAATATGGTTGAGCATGGTGGAAGTTGCCATTGATGAAATTCAAATTCTTGAATGAGAATCCTTTTGATATATGATGATTCTTGAGCTTTTGTGTTAGTTGGGTGATTATATGAGGATTATGAAGTGATTTGCCATGGTTTGCTTGAGTTTTGTGGCTTGGGATGTTGGCTTGTTGTTGCTGCGTGCTTGCTCTGCTCCTTGCCCTGTTTTTGGCGCTGAAACACTGTTACTGCTGTTATTTTTTTTCGAAGACGAAGGGCCAACACGGCCGTGTCAGCTTTGTACATGTTTTGGACACGGCCGTGTCAGCCTCTCGACTTGGGGTAATTTATTTTTATAAAACCGGACACGGCCGTGTCCATTTTGAACTAAAACCCAACACGGCCGTGTCAGCCCCTCGAATTAAGCCTCTGAATTTATTTTAACCGGACACGGCCGTGTCCATTTTGAACTAAAACCCAACACGGCCGTGTCATTTGAAAATATGGCGGCGGCAATTGCTCGTTTTATCGCTTCGTTGTTTTTCGTTGTGTTCTCTTTCTTCGTTTATGACTCGTATGTATTGTTAGCTTGTTATATTACGTGTTATGTGCTCTATTTTGAATTATGACCTTATTTTCTAAGAATGGTGTGAATAAGATTTGGTGGGTTTTATATGACGTGTTATGCATTTCATTTACATTCTTTGCATTCATAAGCATTGCCGAGCGTCTATTTGGTTCATATTTGAGTCTAAGTCTCGGGTCTTGCTTTCTTTTGTGTTTCAGAGCCTCTTTTGGTCGCGTAAGAGCCCGAAGCTTAGATGGTTGGTTGTCGTTCGATCCTACCTTTTGTCCCTTTTGTTAAGGTGAGGTTAGGAATTAATAGCTAAATACCCTATGGCCTAAAATATGATGAATTTTTCCCCTGAATACGGATATGGTACATATATTTAGATACGAGTGCTTAATTTATGTTTATGATCTTATGGAATAACTTTGGTCTCTTAGAAACGATATATGTACGAGTATATATAAGCTTGATTTTAAATCTCTTTTAGTATGTTTTGTTATGTTGAGCGAGTGTGCCCTGAAAGATGGGATTTTTGGTTTGAATTGGTTTGTGGGCCCTGGAGACGTGGGTAAGGAAGGCCCGGGGCGATCTCGGGGTAGCCGGGTTTAACCCCTGTGCACGTTCTCATTTGAGATATTCATGTGCGACCTAGGGAGGTTGGGAAGGCGTGGTATCTTGAGCCTTCGGTGGATAACCGGAGAAGGCATAACGCGGGTTAGCTTCCCCGTATGTTTTTGGTAACGTAGGTGCTAGGGTTTGATTCCCGACACACCATGGATGCAAGGGTGGATTTATGATTTGATATTTATGTTTAGAGGTGTAAGGGATAGTCCGTTCTCGCCGGGCTTTTAGTTATGTTTTGACTGATGGACTATGAATCGAGATAGATGCTTTTCTTACTATATATTAATTTCAGGAAATGGTTTTGGTGTGCAAAACTCTAGCCTCGATTCATGACTGTCACTTTTGATCTGTGTTATGATCTATACGTATTTAAGGTGTGGGTGTGTTAAGCCCCTCACTTAGTCGCGTTGTGAGACTGACCCTCTCCTTTCCCTTGCAGGTGTGCCGAGCTAGGGGGGGAAGTGCGTCGAGTCGAGTCGCACTTAGCCGTTTAGGTCGAGTTGCATTCATTTTCTTATCTTTTGATTACACTTTCTATGTATTTGATACCATATCTTGTTGTTGGAGAATTCTGGACTTTTGGATACATACACTTGATCTCTTGGGCCGTGAGGCCATGTATATGATTTTATGCGTATATGATGAGCTCGTTTGGATCCTGTCTATTGCTTCCGCATATTTGATTTGTGTTTGCGAGCTCTGGTGTTGTTTAGCCCCGCTTAGCCTAGTGGGTGAGTGTAGGTCACCGTTCGCTTAGACTTGGGTTCATGTATGGAAACCCATTTCATATGTGGATTCGGGTTTAAGTGCGGGGGCGCCGGGGGGGAGGGGGGGTGGCGCACCTCTCCGGGCGTCACATCCTTAAAGTGGTATCAGAGCTCTCGGTTGCAAAACCGGAACTCTTGAGTCGAGTCTGGTGAGTCTAGGTCGTTCGGCTTAGGACAACGTGGTTATATGCATTTATATGATTATTTGTTTACTTCCTTGTTAATAGTGCACATGAACATGCACTAACCCCGACGCATATGAATTGGAATCCCTTGTTTTGTAGAAATATGCCTCCACGACAACACCACCGCCGAGATAGATCTCCGGAACATCGTCATCATCGAGATCATTCTCCACAACATGAAAACAATCCACCACCACCACCTCAAATGGATCCCGGAAACTTTATGGAAAGATTGGCCGTATTTTTGGAATAAAGGGCTCAGGAAAGGAATAATGCACCTCCGGCCGGGAATCATAGAGGGAATGTTATCACTGCTCTACTTCGGGAATTTAAAAATCAGAATCCACCGGTTTTCGTTGGTGGAAATGATGTGCAAGCCGAGGAGTGGCTAATTCAGACAAATCGAGTATGGCGCCTCATCCCTTGTGACCCGATGGACAAGCTATAGTGCACTCTTAGCATGATACAGGGACAGACCTACAGTTGGTGGACTAGCACTCAGATTAAGTTGGAAGCTTCCGGGGAAGAGATTACATGGGATATCTTCGAACAGGAATTCAAGAACAAATATATCCCTAAGGCTACGAGAAACCGAAGGTTGAGGGAATTTATGGATTTGAAACAAGGGAGTATGTCTGTTACTGATTATATCAACGAGTTTGAGAGACTCTCCCATTATGCCCCTAATATCGCTAATGACGATGAAGCGAAGGCCTCTCAGTTTCTCCAAGGACTACGGGAGGATATGAAAGATGCTTTGGAAGCAGCCAACACTAGCACGTGGGCGAAAGTAGTGGATAAGGCTCTCAGGGTTGAAGAGAGAGTGGTTTTGAGAAGGAGGACTTCACATTTAGGGCAAGGGTCCAGTTCAGGGACTATGAATAAATTTGGAAAAAGGCCAGCCTTTCAAACTTTTCAACAGGCTAAGCCTCAGAACAAATCATTCAAACCAGCGGGACCAATTCAAGCCAAGCAACCTTTAGCACTTCCAGCACCACCTAAGGTGCAATATACCTATTGCAAAGGTCCTCACCACGTGGATAACTGCTTCAGACTCCATAAAAGGTGTTTCATTTGTGGAGCACCGGATCATATGGTGAACACGTGTCCGAAGAAGAAAGACAACCCGAGGCCTGCAATTCCAGCTAGGGCATACGTGTTGGGAGCTGAGGAGGAGCAAGCTGTAGATGTCGACCCAAACGCGGTGATCGAAGGTACTATAAGCATCCATGGCACTACATTACATGCATTATTCAATCCCGGGGCTACTCATTCATTTATTTCCCGGGATATTGCTGCTTCTATGTGCTTGCCTATTTCTTTATGTGCGCATGACTACGTGGTTAGTTCCCCTCTTGGTGGTAGCTTAGTATCTTGCAGGGTTTTTCGGGGTTGTCCAATTGGCTTTGAAGGCCGAGTCTTTCTGGCAGAATTGATTGAGATGCCTACGCAGAGGTATGATGTTATTTTGGGGATGGATTGGTTGTTTAAGTATGGGGCTCAGATGGATTGTCGGGAGAAGAAAGTTTCCTTTGGTTCAGTGGTGTTTAAGGGCGAGAAGGTTAAGTCAAGCCCGTTTATTTCTTTCATGGAGGCTAGTAAACTGGTCCGGGATGGAGCAACAGGTTTTGTGGCCTATCTTTTGAATAGACCGAAGGATCAGGCCAAACTTGAAGAGACGGAGGTCGTGCGAGAGTATATCGATGTCTTTCCTGAGACTTTGGGTTCTCTTCCGCCTGATAGGGACATCGAGTTCGTAATTAACCTTTATCCCGGAGCAGAGCCTTTCTCGAAGACTCCCTATAGGATGGCCCTTGCAGAGTTGAAGGGATTGAAGTCGCAGCTTGATGAGTTGTTAGCTTGCGGGTACATCCGTCCGAGCACTTCTCCGTGGGGTGCTCCCGTTCTATTTGTAAAGAAGAAGGATGGAACGTTGCGGATGTGTATAGATTATCGTGAGCTGAATCGGATGACCGTGAAGAATAAATATCCGTTGCCTCACATTGAGGAGCTATTTGATATTTTGCAAGGGTCTAAGGTTTATTCTAAGTTGGATTTGAGGCAAGGTTATTATCAGCTGCGGATAAGGGAGGAGGATATCCCTAAGACTGGATTCAATACTCGCTATGGTCATTTTGAGTTCGTTGTGATGCCTTTTGGGTTAACTAACGCTCCAGCCGTATTTATGGATATGATGCACCGAGTGTTTAGACAGTTCCTTGACAAGTTTGTGGTAATTTTTATAGACGACATTCTGGTGTACTCTAGGTCGGCTGAAGAGCATGTTCAGCATCTCCAGATTGTTTTGGAAACCCTAAGGGAGCATAAGTTGTACGCCAAGTTTAGCAAATGCGAGTTTTGGATCGACAGGGTCGTATTTTTGGGTCATATCATCTCGGGTAATGGAATTGAGGTGGATCCGTCTAAGATTGAATCCGTGCTTCGTTGGGAGGGACCGAGGAATGTATCAGAAATTCGGAGTTTTCTTGGATTGGCCGGTTATTACAGAAGGTTTGTCAAAGATTTTTCTAAGATTGCTGCTCCGTTGACTCAGCTGACTAAGAAAGAAGTGAAGTTTGAGTGGGATGATAAGTGTGAAGCAAGTTTTCAGACTTTGAAAGTGAAATTGACTTCAGCGCCAGTTCTCACCCTACCCGAGGGCACCAAGGGTTATGCAGTTTACACGGATGCTTCTAAGGAAGGTCTAGGTTGTGTTTTAATGCAGCATGGTAGAGTGGTAGCTTATGCTTCGAGAAAATTGAAGGAGCATGAGAAGAATTACCCTACTCATGACTTGGAATTAGCCGCTGTGGTGTTTACTTTGATGAAGTGGCGACACTACCTCTATGGTACAACGTTCGAGGTGTTTACGGATCACCAAAGCCTCAAGTATCTCTTTTCTCAGAAAGATCTGAATGTAAGACAGAGGCGTTGGATGGAGTTATTAGAGGATTATGATTGCAAGATTTAGTACCATCCGGGTAAAGCGAATGTGGTCGCCGATGCCTTGAGTAGAAAGGCGAGTGTAGTTAATGTGGAAGTAGGTTCTTCAAGATCGGGTTCAGAGATTCTGGCTTCAGGGACTTGGTTGGCTAACCTCACAATTATACCAGAGTTGAAACAGCAGTTATTAGAGGTTCAAGCCTCGGATGCCGAGATTCAGAAGTTGATAGCTCGTTCCAGTGATGATCCGAATTCTAAATTTGGATTGGATGACTCAGGTTTGTTAAGGTTTGGATCGAGAGTTTGTGTTCCAACCGAGCTCAGGAGGCTGGTTTTAGAAGAAGCACATCGCTCGGGGTACTCGATTCATCCGAGAGGTACTAAGATGTATCACGACTTGAAAGAGAAATTCTGGTGGAATGGCATGAAAAGGGACGTCGCGAACTTCGTGAAGCAATGTCTGACATGTCAAAAGGTGAAGGCAGAGCACCAGAAACCGGGAGGAACTCTCCAACCACTTCCTATTCCCGAGTGGAAGTGGGAGCAAGTGACAATGGACTTTGTGTCCGGCTTGCCTAGAGTCAAAGGAGGGTTCGATGGAATCTGGGTGGTTATCGACAGGTTGACTAAGTCTGCCCATTTTCTTAAGGTTCGGATGTCTGATAAGGTACCGAAACTAGCGGAGTTGTATGTGCGGGAAATCGTAAGATTACACGGAATTCCAGTCAGCATAGTTTCAGATCGAGATCCGAGGTTCACTTCGATCTTTTGGCAGAATCTTCAGAGATGTTTGGGTACCAAGCTCAAGTTCAGCACCGCTTCGCATCCTCAGACAGACGGTCAGTCGGAGAGGTTAATTCAGTATTTGGAGGATATGCTTAGGGCGTGTGTTTTGGATTTTCAAGACAAGTGGGACGAACATCTGGCTTTGGTTGAATTTGCATATAATAACAGCTATCAGGGTTCGATTGGAATGGCTTCTTATGAGGCACTTTATGGGAGGAAGTGCAGATCCCCTCTATTTTAGGATATAGAGGATTGGAGATGGACTGAGGAGCATAAACTCGAGAGAGCCGAACCTAAGGAAAATATTGCTGCTACGATTGAGAAAGTTCATCAGATTAGACAGAGAATGAAAGCAGCTCAGTCTCGTCAGAAGAGTTACGCTGACAGAAGAAGAAGACCTTTACAGTTTGAGGTAGGAGATAAGGTCTTTCTAAAAGCATCTCCGAGAAAGGGTTTCACTCGGATTGGTAAAGTTGGGAAACTCAGTCCCCGATATCTTGGACCGTTTGAGATTTTAGAAAGAATTGGGGAAGCGGCGTATAGGTTGGATTTACCGCCGAATTTGACCGGGATACACAACGTGTTTCACGTTTCTCAACTCCGTAAATATTATCCCGATGAGGCCACAATTCTCCCAGTTGAAGAGGTTCAGTTAGAGTTGGATTTGACGATTGAGAAACATCCAGTTGCAATTCAGGATCGGAAAATGCAACAGTTAAGAAACCGACAGATTCCTTTGGTCAGGGTACTTTGGAGAGATCAGAAATCAGAGGAGTCCACCTGGGAAACTGAAGAAAAGATGAAGAGATTTTATCCAGAGTTGTTCAAGAACTCGGTTCGGACTTGAGGACAAGTCCTTTTTAAGGGGGAAGGATTGTGACACCCCGACTTTCAGACCGTACAGGTATGACGTATGTGCGCGATTTATATTATTTAAATTCATATTCTTTACTCTTTTAATTCTTATTTTAAATATTTCTTATGAATTCGAATGATTCTTATTTGAGTATGTACGTATTTTGTATGGATTGATTCGGTTTTGCTCGTTGTATGTTTTCGAATTTATTTGTTGAGCTTTTGAATTAATTGTTCGTTCGGAACCTAAAGGAGGTTAAAACGCTTTTAGCGCACCTTGGGTTCCAATGTGTGTATTTTGAGCTCGGGAATTCGGATTCGAATTCCGTCACCACCGTTGAACTCGTTTCGACGATTCGGGTTCGATGGACTAAGCCTCGTGACCTTTTAAGCTCATTTGGGAATCCGAAATCCGACCGGAAACTTACCTCGCTCTTATATGACTACCTTTCACCTATTTGCACTTTGGTCCCTCAAATTTTGACATATTACCCTCAACCTTGGCCCCACACTCCACCAAAACTCAGCATATCTATCTCTCTCCCTCTCATTATCGGTACAAGCAAGGAAAAAGGAGAGGAGGTGCAGCAACTTTGGAGCAAAACCCTTCAAACCCGTCACTATTCACCCTTGGGAGAATTTGAGCTCTAATCTCCCTTTTCCTCCAACATCTTCAAGGGGTAAGTTAGTATTTGATATGTACATGATATTATGGTCATTTTGAGCTATTGAATCCATGCTTTGAGTTAGGTTTGATATAGTTATGGAGCATAACATGAATATTGAGGGTTTGATGATCTTCCTTGTTTCTTGGACTTAAACTTTGATTTGAATATATATATGTGATCTCTTATGCCCCTAACATGATAATTTGGTCTTGTTTTTAAATATGGTTGAGCATGGTGGAAGTTGCCATTGATGAAATTCAAATTCTTGAATGAGAATCCTTTTGATATATGATGATTCTTGAGCTTTTGTGTTAGTTGGGTGATTATATGAGGATTATGAAGTGATTTGCCATGGTTTGCTTGAGTTTTGTGGCTTGGGATGTTGGCTTGTTGTTGCTGCGTGCTTGCTCTGCTCCTTGCCCTGTTTTTTGCGCTGAAACACTGTTGCTGTTGTTATTTTTTTTCGAAGAGGAAGGGCCAACACGACCATGTCAGCTTTGTACATGTTTTGGACACGGCCGTGTCAGCCTCTTGACTTGGGGTAATTTATTTTTATAAAACCGGACACGGTCGTGTCCATTTTGAACTAAAACCCAACACGGCCGTGTCAGCCCCTCGAATTAAGCCTCTGAATTTATTTTAACCGGACACGGCCGTGTCCATTTTGAACTAAAACCCAACACGGCCGTGTCATTTGAAAATATGGCGGCGGCAATTGCTCGTTTTATCGCTTCGTTGTTTTTCGTTGTGTTCTCTTTCTTCGTTTATGACTCGTATGTATTGTTAGCTTGTTATATTACGTGTTATGTGCTCTATTTTGAATTATGACCTTATTTTCTAAGAATGGTGTGAATAAGATTTGGTGGGTTTTATTTGACGTGTTATGCATTTCATTTACATTCTTTGCATTCATAAGCATTGTCGAGCGTCTATTTGGTTCATATTTGAGTCTAAGTCTCGGGTCTTGCTTTCTTTTGTGTTTCAGAGCCTCTTTTGGTCGCGCAAGAGCCCGAAGCTTAGGTGGTTGGTTGCCGTTCGATCCTACCTTTTGTCCCTTTTGTTAAGGTGAGGTTAGGAATTAGTAGCTAAATACCCTATGGCCTAAAATATGATGAATTTTTTCCCTGAATGCGGATATGGTACATATATTTAGATACGAGTGCTTGATTTATGTTTATGATCTTATGGAATAACTTTGGTCTCTTGGAAACGATATATGTACGAGTATATATAAGCTTGATTTTAAATCTCTTTTAGTATGTTTTGTTATGTTGAGCGAGTGTGCCCTGAAAGATGGGATTTTTGGTTTGAATTGGTTTGTGGGCCCTGGAGACGTGGGTAAGGAAGGCCCAGGGGGTTTAACCCCTGTGCACGTTCTCATTTGAGATATTCACGTGCGACCTAGGGAGGTTGGGAAGGCGTGGTATCTTGAGCCTTCGGTGGATAACCGGAGAAGGCATAACGCGGGTTAGCTACCCCGTATGTTTTTGGTAACGTAGGTTCTAGGGTTTGATTCCTGACACACCATGGATGCAAGGGTGGATTTATGATTTGATATTTATGTTTAGAGGTGTAAGGGATAGTCCGTTCTCGCCGGGCTTTTAGTTATGTTTTGACTGATGGACTATGAATCGAGATAGATGCTTTTCTTACTATAAATTAATTTCGAGAAATGGTTTTGGTGTGCAAAACTCTAGCCTCGATTCATGACTGTCACTTTTGATCTGTGCTGTGATCTATACGTATTTAAGGTGTGGGTGTGTTAAGCCCCCTCACTCAGTCGAGTTGTGAGACTGACCCTCTCCTTTCCCTTGCAGGTGTGCCGAGCTAGGGGGGGAAGTGCGTCGAGTCGAGTCGTACTTAGCCGTTTAGGTCGAGTTGCATTCATTTTCTTGTCTTTTGATTACACTTTCTATGTATTTGATACCATATCTTGTTGTTGGAGAATTCTGGACTTTTGGATACATACACTTGATCTCTTGGGCCGTGAGGCCATGTATATGATTTTATGCGTATATGATGAGCTCATTTGGATCCTGTCTATTACTTCCGTATTTGATTTGTGTTTGTGCGCTCTGGTGTTGTTTAGCCCCGCTTAGCCTAGTGGGTGAGTGTAGGTCACCGTTCGCTTAGACTTGGGTTCATGTATGGAAACCCATTTCATATGTGGATTCGGATTTAAGTGCCGCGGGCGGGGGGGGGGGGGGGGGGGGGGGGGGGGGGGGGGAGGGGGTGGCCCACCGCTCTGGGCGTCCCATAACCCCTTCTTCTTCTTCTTCCCCTTTTGCAAGGGTTCAGCATCCGTCGTCTTGTTTATTTTCCTCATTTTTGGGATAGGCTCCGGTGATAAAGGATCCTCGTTTTCTTCTCCTGACTCACTTCCATCAGTTAAAGACATCTCCTCAATGTCACAGGCGGCTTCCTCCACCGCATCGGACACCACCACCGTCTCATCATCAGAAACGGGCTGTAGAGTATCTGACCTAACTAGTTTATATACTTCGGCCACTTGCGGACCCGCCGTCTCACTCATTCCCCCAGTTTGATTTTGAGCCCCATCGTCCCCTTTCCATCTATATTTCCCAACAGGCTTCACTACAATCAGTTTGATCAAGGTTTGAGGGTCTGGGGACTCGTCCTGCAAGCCGGCTTGTATCTCAGAGGTGGTCTTGGTTGTAGCACCCCTACACGTGGAGGTACCACACCCCGCACCACAGGTCAATCCACCCATGAAATGGATAGTCCGTACATGAATCAACCTGCAGCGAACGGGTGACAATAAAAATAAAATGACAAGTTAGGCGGGACTAATACATGTAACAGAATAACGCGGAAGCAAGATCTATTCTCTATCAAATATAACCATGAAATCATGCTATAACATTGATCATTTGTCAAATAACTGGTATACTAGTTCACATATCAATACATTATCATCTCCTAAAATATACAATAAATACCAAATAATAATAACCACATTTGCTATGCAACAATAATGAAAATGCACCGTGCTTGACTCGACAACAAGGACTGGACTTGACTCTGATTCCAGCCTAGCCTGCACCTGCAAGGACCTGAAAAGTGGAGGCGTCAGTCTGTGAAGGCTGAGTGAGCGGTTTAAATAAATATTAGCGCAGTTGACATGTAAGTTATATTCTCGGGTAAAGCTTTGGAAAAGATAAAAATATACATTTAATGATGAGATGTTCTTCGCCCGAGAAGACAACTATCCAATTTAATTATTTCATTCAATTCAATTCATGCAATACGTTGCCCGGCGAGTGAGGGCAATCTCCAACCTTACTCCAAGTGTGAAATGATACATGCTTACTTGATTAGTCAATAGGTGATCATGCAATTCAATTATAGTGTATTAGTGTGGTAGTGTAATCAGAGCAATACAATTAAGGAATGGAAATCATGCAATAACCCGAGGACAATCCGTGGTGCCGGACCCGTCCCTAGTCTCCTTCTCCCTCCAATGATAGGAAAGTAGCTAGCCTTCACCATCCACGACTCGTTGGGCAGAGGGTACATGAATCCCTAAGTCCGGAACTCCTTCCTCCACTAATCTCCTAGTGGATTCAGGGGTCATCCCAATGTGGTGAGGATAGTGCCAGAGTTACCCGTCAGCCCTTGCTTTCTCGGTTGGCTCAAGCCACTACCCTCTGGCCCAATCGTGAACATGCTTTACTCGCCAAACGTGTTTGATTCATGATAATAATATGGCTTGCTTGCTTGCTTTTCATGAACATGACTTGCTTGAAATAGTGAGTGATTTCATGGAAAACTATAGATACCTTTTGGCCGAAAGTTCATATAAGGGTATATGGGTTCTATAAAACTAGCAATTAAACCTCACCTGACAGACGACACGACGACTCATGGATGCGTGAACGTGCTCATGATCAACAATTTCCACCCTGGAGAAGAACTGGACAAGAAAATGGGACATTGTGCACTTGTGAGACAATGACTTAGTAATGGTACCAAATAGGACACATGGCGTGATTAAATAACGAGATGACATGCATTATCAAATGTAGCACATAATAGTCATATTATTGCATGATATTGATCATATAATAGCATGTTGGTGTCGATTAAGGGCTTAGAAAAGGATTTGGAAATCTCAATTTTATGCAGATTATGCAGGGGTCGCGGCCGCGCCTCATTTTGCTCACAAAATGGTCGCGCCCTATTTTTTTTCATGAATTTTCATGCAATTTTCCAAAAGTCGAAACTTTGCCAAATTTTGGTAGCGACTGCGACCTGATTTATGTGTATTTCAGGTCGCGGGCACGACCTACTATTCCACCAATTTTGTGAGTGGGTCGCGGGCGCGACCATTTTTGTTCTATTTTTGGTCGCGACCATGACCTTCAAATTCTGGAGAAAGAAACAGAGCAGAACAGGGAAAGTCTCGGCCAACACCCCAAAATCAACCAAAACATGAATTTCAAGTTTCAAAATCTCATATTTCTGGAAATATGCATGCATACATGATTATAACACAATAAAGTTCCATGAAAACACTTAAAACACTCATGATCTTCAAGAATCACCAAGTTCAAACTCATGAAATTTCATGACATAACTTCAATTTTTTTCAAGAATTCATGCATCAATCTAAGTTATGATCATGTATTCATGTTTCTAGCAACTAGAGATCAAGTAATTCAATCACAACTAGAACCCTAGCTTCATATAATAAATTCAAGAAATCATATATACCTCCATGGCTACCTTGAAAGAAAAAGATGAGATGAGAGGAGATGATGATGACGATGATGAAGCTTCAATGCTTTCAATTCCTTAAAATTTATGGTTTGAATTGATGAAATCTCTTCCTTCCTATTTATGGTTTAGCTCGGTAGAAATGGAAGCAAAGGATGATATGTTTGTTGGATGAAAAATGAACATGGAAGATGAAAGAAAGGTGATAATGTGATTCATGCATTGAAGTTGGTGAAATGCTTGAAATTACAATTTAGTCCCTCAAGTTTAATAACTTATGCAATCAAGTAGTAAAAGGTTTGGGAATTAATCCATCAAGTCTAAGATATAATATGCAATTTGGTCCTTTAATTTAAAAGAATGATCATGTAAGGACAGTTAAGCAATTAATTCACATTAGGTAATTTATTTCACGTAACAATCATTTCCAAATCACGTTATATTTCTGAATAACTAGAAATTGGGGCGTTACATTAGCAAGGTTTTGTTGGGTCATTTATGTGGAGGAGAGAAAGGATGAAAGGAGATTGAAAAAGTGAGAGTCGGAGTTTAAGGAGACGTACCTTTAAAAGAAGTCTAATAATCTCGTCTAGGTGTAACATATCGGAAGGAACGCGCAAGAAACACTCTAAGCTCTTTTCTCAAATGCTATGGTTTTTCGCAAAGTGAAAAAGGGAAAATGGTTCAGGTTCTACCCTTATATGAGGGAAAGTGCAATTAATTTCTGTGGCGTGTCATTGGGATCACTGATCCAACTTTAAACCGCTATTTTCCATCCTCCGAGAAACGTGCAAAGGCATTTTGAAATTCGAACTGCCAATCATTACTCTGGCGCGTGTGAGAGTTCCATCACCTCCCACGCACGCACCTTCATCACCCGCGTGCCAAGCATACCGGCCACTCGCGTGACTATCACGCGGTACACCCCAGTCGTTCAACTAGAAATATTGGAGCATCCAACATTTGCTCAAGGCAAGTCAGGACTGAGCCTTTAGGTCGATTCCCATGCTACACATAACAATCGACCTGGGGGGAAAGATGATGGGGCTAAATTCGGTATCGATGACGTGGGCGCCACGTGTCAATCGGCTCAGCCCATATCATCGACCCATACCGCTTGATCAATCACTCGACCCACCACTTAAAGCCTGGTATACAAAAGCCCTGCACCAGCAACCTAGGCATTCGTATGTATTCCGACCCACTGCTCCACCGACCTAAGGGTCGCTCGAGATGGTCCAAGCACCGAGCTAAGCATGGCAGTACAAACGCATTAATTGCAGTCCCCCATCTCCCTGCAGAATGCATTTAATGCTCCCAATGCACAGTCCCACGTATGTAATGCTTTATGCTGACGAGAACAGTGTTTTACCGGAAAGCAATGTGCACCTCAGGGAAAGGGCCGGAAAAGGGAAGCCAGATCCACACCTCCCGTAGGTGTGCTCCCACGCACAAATTCCACTCTTATAAAAGCCAATTCTCACCACCAATAGAGTAATCTCTAAGAACCCCATACTCTGCACTTCCTTCTCTTGACACCTTAAGTCCAGTTCACCATCTGACTTGAGCGTCGGAGTGACCCTATATTCCCCCGTTTTGGTCTTCAACTCACGTTTGCTCATCTTTTGCAGTTCCACTTATCAGAGTTCTTTCACGTATATAAATTCTTGGGTGATTGGGAGTCCTAATCCGTCGTCCAGCACATAGCCAGATTTTGACACCATCAAAAAGAAAGAGTAAAAGAAACCAAGTGGTTACTATCTGTCTCTCTAATTTAATATAATATTATAGATAAAAAAAAATATTATTATGTTTATTATTTGATAAGTCACCTTCGTGAAAATATAGTTTAAACATCAATATAAAATACATCTCTCATATTACCACAAACTTAAAGAATTAGGTTGGAACTCCATATTATAGCAAATTTGATGGAATTAGGCTCCAACTTGAAGTATTAAATACTATAAATAAAATATATTTGTTTTTGGAAACATCTTGGAATTAATCATTGTATCAATAATTTTTAATTAAATGAAATAATTAATTATTATATATTGATAACAAAATTAATGATTATATGTGGTGGTATCATATCATATCGTATCGTATTTGCATCTCCATATTATGTTCATACATGATTAGACTGAACATGAATAACAATATAGAAAGAAAAGGGATTGGACATTCGAACATGACCCAATTAAAGAGTTTTCACGTTCTGTGGATGTGAAACTACTTAATTAAGTCTAATTTAATGGACGGTGAAGCAAAAAGTTTAATTTAATGGCGGGTTCACTTCATAATCACGAGTTTTGTAAACCTAGGAATTGAGTACTCAAGAGTCAAAGGTTAGCTAGGCCTGAGGTGACCTTAATGTTGCCTTTCATCATTTAAGAAAGAAATTGAATTGGTCGCATTTATGAGTTATGGATACACAAAATAACCACAATGGAATAAATATTGGATAGAATATGGTATAGCAAAATAATATTTTAAAAATATATGTTAGGTATATTCTTTTACCTTTTAGCAATGTAGATGTTTGTTGAAATTATTTGAATGTATAACACTGCATTTTTATTCTAAAGTTTAGGTTTGATTATGGGATGCATTCTCTGTTTTGGATCATTAATGTTGAATATCATCATTTCATTTTTCAAAGTGTTAACTAAAATAATACTTCCATACTTCCAATTCTTATTTGACGTAGGAGGGGCATTTAACAACAAATGCACTGCACCATAAAAGTAAATGAAAAATTAAGAATGACCCTATGAATTATGGCGAAATATAGATGTACGCGCTAAAATTCTGAAAAAGTATACTCTCCATAGGTTCACAATTTTCTTCAAAAACTAATCAATATGCTCCTCTTAAAGCTCAACTTCATTCATTATCAAATGTAGAACTGATCATTTATGAACGTCCAACATAGAACAATGAATATTTTTAAAACTTCTTGAGAGATTACTCATGGAATAATTGTTATTATCGAAAGTTTTATACTCATTTTAACAGTCTCATTACATCGAAACAATCCATATTAAATATCGTTCAATCTTATTGAACCAATATAAGATGTGAGAGCCTAAATTTAAAAATTATGGAGATATTTTTTATTTACAATAAATAAAATGAAAATTGGACTGTAGTTGGTGGGGTGCGCCAGGCCCGTGCAATAGTGCAACGCATGGGCGACGCTCGAAGGCCCAGGCAGCAAGCTGCCCAACCTTCCCACTCGAAAAATTAATTTAATATCGTGTGGGCCAATGGCCCACGTATCAGATATTAAACTGATAAGAACAGATACTACACTTGATCTTAGCCAAAAGGCCGAGAAAGGTATGAGTTTTTAACGTCTGAGCCTCCGCTTTTATATGAAGTCTTAACAGGCAGTAGATGACAAAACATCGATGTGGGATATTTGTACTGAAGATATTTCAATTGGTCCCTTAGCTCTCAGCCTTTTACAACTTTTTTTTATTTGAATTTCTTATGACACTCGTCCTTGACTAGGCAAGTTCCACAAATTGCGTCCGATTAACAGCAAGAGAAGATTAGCAGTTTGAATCTGAAAATTTTAAGAAATCAAGTGAGATAATTCAATAAACAAATGTTGTGTTCAATTTGGCACTCCAACTTGATATTTTTTGCTTTTGTTACTTGTTAATTGATCGTCTTGATTAAAATGATAAGGTTTAATGTACTATACAATAAGGAATATGCTCTGAAAACACATGGTTTATTAAGTTTATGGACTTAGTGTTTTAATCGTAGTTTGTCTTCAATTTCAAATACATTGTGAGATTTCAGTTAGAAAAAGTCTCTTGCAAATAAGGACAAACAAAAATCATTTGCGTTGGAGATGATGACAGGTGACGCTACTTGATGAATTACAGATAATATAGCAAAGTTTATTAAAGTGATCATATAGCATCATTGGGACTGGGTACAATCAGTAGGCAGGAAATTAACTCTCTGTTTGTCTATATCGTACCCTACGTGATAGTTCATCTGGTGTGGATTTCCAAAAATGGCCAAATCTTCAGAAGGAACCAAAGTCAAACAAAGAATCCCTTGTTCCACCTCCACAAATGTATTCTCAGGTTGTAACACCAAATCTGCCTCTTTGAAATGTGCAATTATAGGTGGAGCCTTGAATTCACCTTCACTTGGTTTCTCATAACACAACTTAAAATACCCTTGGGAATCCGAAACACGCTTTCCCTCAATAAGGTCTATCAAACTTGATTCGATTCCCATGTTAAATTTCGTTGGCACAAACATTAGTGTGGTTTCGGAGTCGATGATTATGTTTTCTTCACTAATCGATTCCTCTTTGGAATAGGATTTGTATTCTAGCCTCTTTTCCCCAACACTTATGCCCTCGAGGGTGAGAAAGTAAAATGAATAGTCAGGTTTGTTGACCAAGGGAGTTGATAAGACTCCATCCCCGGTGACAATTGCGTTCGTACCAAATCTTATTTTGCTAGAAACATTTGAGTTCATAAATGTCAGGTAATAAGAGAATTTACCACTAATGGACTCGTCAATTGGTTGATTATGGATATAGAACGGCGGCCGAAGCCGATGATGCTAATGCTGATGTCGCTAAAACTCCATTAGTGGTTTTCGTGGCTGCAGCCAAACACGACCTCAGGGAATGTCACATTTTCTTGAGAATTTGAATCAAATGAAAATGTGCCCCACTGCTAGGTCATCGTTGCTATAGGATGTATCATCATAGCCGACTTGGTATTTGCATGCATTTCCAGCGTTACAAGACGAGCTTCTAATGGCTTTGCATTGCTCGGATCCACAAGAAAGACTTTTATAAGTTTTGGTCTTTATTGGATCAAAGAGTGGGGATTTCAGCCTGTAGTATTGGGTACACGACTGGCACTGCATCCATGTCAGGTCACTTCCCGTGTCGGCGATGCCTAGTTGCTAGACCGGTGGGGTCCCAATGAGGACTTTCATCGGGTATTCTCCGCCAACAGGGATGAGCATGGATTGAACTTGATCTGAAGTTTTATATCCAAACCAAGTTGACTTTAAGAACGATTTACGAAAAAAGGAACGATGAAACGCGCTTCTCAAACGGTCAAAGTGACTGTGGGAGGAGTTGTAAGAAGGCGAAAGTGGGGAATCCCGATGTCTTAGATCGATTTTGATGCCTCCTTTTGCAGTGGCCTCAATCAATGATACCAAACAAATACTTGCAAAGTGAGAAAATAGAAGAGGGGAATGAATGACGGACTTGTTGATACGGTTGCCGAAACAGCAAACTCGTATGAGGATAGAGAAGTTAATCTGCGTGAAGGAGTGGTTCAGCATGAAGAAGGGGTTCAGCCATTGGCTCGCAGAAGAGGCGTGATTTGCAAGCACCAAAATAGTAGAAGGACAATCACATATAATAGTTTGTTAGGCTTATTAGTTTTAGTAATTACGTATTAGTAGGGAGTCTTGCTACTTTGTTTATTTACTTTGCTTACAGAGTCCTTGAGAGTTTGGGTTGTCTTTTATTTAAGTTGTTGCATGACTGAGTTTGTTTTTATCAATTCAGTAATACAATTCTCTTAATCCCTAAATCTAAAATCTCTCTCTCGTCTCAACTCTTCCTCCGCCGCCGATCGGTCTTATCGGTAAACCCTCCCTTCTCCCCTATATTTCTTGAGTTTGAGACTACTCCGAAGTCTCCCTCGATACGTTCGCAGTATCGTTCGTATCACTGGTGCTTTCATTGAGTTATCACAATGTCGGCAACCGTCAGTATCGAAAATTTCAAGGAATTTCAGAAGCAAATTGATGTTCAATTTGCGTTTCAAAATGCAGCGGTTAACAACTTAAGACAGGTCGTACAGAAATTGCAACAAGATTTATTCCTTATATCGGGCTGCGGCGATAAACAGCCGACTGCTAGGGTTTCGCCCTCTTCATCCCTTGTGGAGGCGGATCCCACCCAAGGGAGTACGACTATGGGCAATAAATTTCGCCTTAATATGCCCACGTGCGATGGTTCCGAACCGTTGGGGTGGCTTTTTCAGGCTCAGGAATACTTTATCTTTTACGGTATCTCGGAGAATTTTCGATTAGCTACCGTGGGATTGATGTTGGAGGGTCCAGCGCTGGATTGGTTTCGCTGGAGGCAACGAAACGGGTTACTCGATTCTTGGCAGGATTTTGTGGCCAAATTCAAACTCCGTTTTGACCCCCTCAATTTTGTTGATTATTTCGGGATACTCTCAAAAGTTCACCAAACCGGATCCATTTTGGAATATCAGGCGGCCTTTGAGATGATCTTGGTGAACGTATCTGGTGTTTCCGAGGCCAATCTACAGTCGTTGTTCCATGCAGGATTGTAACAGCATCTGCTGCACGAGATTATGTTGCTTAAACCCGCATCTTTGTCCGCATTGTTTGCTTTAGCACACGAATTGGAGTACTTGGCCTGGTCTTCGGCCCGTCCGCCGTAAAATTCTGGAGGCCACGTAGACGCGACACGGAGCCCAGCAAGCCCTGGGGTGACGCCGTTTGTGCCGTCTTCTCCGCTTCCCTTATTACCGACCCCGGCACCACCACAGGTTCCACAACTGAAACCTTCTCCAAACCCGCCTATCTTGATGGGTGATGACAACGCCGATGCCGTCCCGATGGGTGAAGAAAGTGACGCGTTGCTCACGGCAGATATCTCTCCACTCCATAGCCTCGCAGGTGGTTCCACGCCACGTTCGTTATGACTTGCTAGCATGATTGGCGGGCTTGTGGTAGATGTTTTAATCGATGGAGGCAGCACTTATAATTGTATTCATCCAAATATTGTGGAGAAATTATGGCTTCCTGTGACACCAGTTCTGCCTTTTCGGGTTTACGTGGGTAATGGCGAAGCCTTGCTGTGTACTCATCAATGTGTGGCAGTTCAGTTTTTCCTTAAGGGCACACCGTTTCCCGTTGACGTGTTTGTCTTGCTCGTCGATGGCACGCATGTAGTTTTGGGTGCGCAATGGCTCCAGTTGTTGGGGAAGTTTTCGCATGAGTACGCCAGTTTAACAATGGAATTCCAGTGGAGCGATGATCTTCTGGCGTTCAAGGGAGGTACTGTTCCACCTTGAGAGGTTTCCCTGCATTACTTATTTGCTCTTCGGGCTTGGGATGACATTTCCGCTTGTTGTGAATTGTTTGTCATCCAGTCGTCAGCCTATTTCGACGCGACCACCGCTACGCCTATGGTTCACAGATTTTTTACCCATTTTCACCTTGATGGGTGGAAGAGTGAAACGGTTGCCGAAACAACAAACTCGTATGAGGATGGAGAAGTTAATCTGCGTGAAGGAGTGGTTCAGCATGAAGAAGGGGTTCAGCCCTTGGCTCGCAGAAGAGGCGTGACTTGCAAGCACCAAAATGGTAGAAGGATAATCACATGCAATAGTTTGTTAGGATTATTAGTTTTAGTAATTACGTATTAGTAGAGAGTCTTGCTACTTTGTTTATTTACTTTCCTTACAGAGTCCTTGAGAGTTAGGGTTGTCTTTTATTTAAGTTGTTGCGTGACTGAGTTTGTTTTTATCAATTCAGTAATACAATTCTCTTAATCCCTAAATCTAAAATCTCTCTCTCGTCTCAACTCTTCCTCCTCCGCCGATCGGTCTTATCGATAAACCGTCCCTTCTCCCCTATATTTCTTGAGTTCGAGACTACTCCGAAGTCTCCCTCGATACGTTTGCAATATCGTTCGTATCACGTGTAGTATAGAGCCATCTAATTGTGTGTTTGTGATGAAGAATTTTCAATACCTTGTTAGAATGATTTATAGGCAAGAATTAGGTTAAGAAAATATGGCAAGTTCGAAGGATTCATCTTCTCGGTTTCGAATTCAATTAATTTGGTTCATTAACATTTTCATTAAGAAAAAGAAACTGAAATATTAATTAGAGCAACTTTCAAATTTTGGGATCATTTCTTTTATCTATACTATAATCGGAAAAATTCATGTGGATCGTGTGTTTTTAATCCAAATTCAAAATTGTCCCATATTCTTAATTTATTTTAAATTCATCTTTTAAATTATTTTTTATCAAAATTTTAGGCCATTGATGGTGCAGGAATCTGACCTTCCTAAATGCAACAACACTTTAATATTTGTTAGAAGGGGAAGACCATCACAGGCTTGCAAGCCTCAGGAACTGGGTTTCCTTTTTGTGCGTGGGTTCTTCCAGCTAGGATAACACCAAGAATGCAAGAGGTAATGGTGATGCAACAGTGGTGAGATGATCACGGAGCTTAGGAAGATGCAGAAAAAATGGAGAGAGGGAATGCCCAGTGTGAGGTGTATACAGAAGATTGCTTAGGGGAGAAAGCATGCGTCCTCCTCTATTTATATGTTAGGGGTGAAGGTAGATGGGTAAATTGACCGTGCGGTCCCAAACCTGTGTTGCCCTAACACGTGGCATCCTGTGATGGTGTGAGAAAGACGTCTCTGAAAAGGAGGCGGCGTGTCAAGTACAAAGTGCGCACTACCTTTGTATCAGAGGTTGTTGGCGAGGGTCACGTGAGAGGAAGGCCCAAAGCCCTCCTTGCTAAGGCTCGGGTCCATTGCAGGGAAGGTGGGATCATTCACGAGCGATGTTGACGCTCGAAGAGTGCAGGGATGGGTCCTCCGCGGTAGATGACCCTTGAGCGTCAAAACACCGAGCACCAAGAATGGGGTCCCCGTGTGGGTGGTTCCCTGGGTAAGGTGACCCTGAGGGCCCAGACGCGAGCATCAGGCCGGTTGACTCTGGCCCTCTACCTGAACAATTGTCCGAGGCCCAAAGGCCTAAACTAGTTGGCAAGTAAGTGGGCTGGATTGTCTCGCGAGCCCATCAATGCGAGCGTGCAGTCTTCAAGTCTGTCGATGGCGACACGTGGATGGCTCTGATTCGAGTGCGTTTCTGAGTCTCATCATTTTGCCCCCCAAATTCTGTAGTATCGTTTCGGGCGTACTGCAGAATTTATAGAGAAAGGAGCCTTGAATTTTGAATATCCGAGGGTCAGACCATTGCTAGAGAAGTGACCGCTAGCCTCCTGTAACGGACACAATCTGACACCGCATTAATTGCTGTCATGTCCGCATTTAATGCTGAGTGGGAACGTGGGAGCGTGCACTCCGGGAGACGTGAGGCGGTTACCAAAAGTGGGGGGATTTCCTAGGCGGGAAATGATTACGTTTTGAATTTCCAGCCTTAATCAATGTAAATTCTCCCCTATAAATAGGGATTTACAGAGCTTTGGAACCTCTTTCACGCATTCAGACTTCTTCAAACCCTTACGCAGCAAGAGATTCTCTGCAATTTTCACAGACTCCGGCGAGTTTCCGTTCTTCCAACTTTAGGTAAAACTCCATGACATCTTTCTTATTTATCTCGCACTAACATTAGGTATAGGTTGAGTGAGTGAAATCCTTGAGTGAAGAGCCATTTTCTGCCTTTGAATTTGTTTCAGAAATTTCTCCCCTCCTTGATTGAGTTTTCTGCGAATATCTCCATCTTCGAAACCCGAAAAGCAACCATGACAGGACACCCAGTTGAAGATTACGTAAGGGAGATTGATGAAATGTCGGTGGGGAGTTCCTCCCCTCACGGTAATGTTCCCACAGCTGTCCCCTTGGCCGGGATGTCCCCAGGTGAGGGAATTCCTACGGCGATCCGAAGGGCCCATGCTCCGGATGACGCCCGGGATGAAGAAGTTGATGCCGCCGTTCAAGGGATGAACGAGCGTGCTCCTAGGGGGGTCAACGATCTCTTTGAAGAGATGGACAATGTGATGGAAATGCAGAGGCAAGGGGAGAGAGTGTTCCCGGTCTTGAATAGTGCCGTGCGACCCCAAGATCACAGAGTCACAGTGGCTGTGAAGGCTCCCGAGGGTGAAGCAGGGCCATCCGGGCGTCAATTTGAGGCCGAACCCTCCAGAAGGCGCCAAAGGAGGGGAAAGGAGCCTGCTACTCGAGTGAGGCAAGATAATCGCCATCAAACCGATAGATCTCCGGATGAGATTGAGAGTATTTTGACGCTCGACGACCTGGAGGAATTGAAGGCTAAAGCTTATTGGGATGAAGCAGTATTCCCCATGCGACTTCCTTAGGAGGGGGAGAGGGCCAACCGACCGTCGCCTGGGATGATGACGGTCTATTGGGATGCAGTCCTGGCTGGGGGTTTGAGGTTTCCCATCTCGCCCGTCACGGCCAACATTTATCACCACTTGAGGCTTTGCCCTTCACAAATTCTACCGAACGGCATAACACTAATCAACACTTTCGTGATTATGATGGTCGCGCTAGGTCGCGAACCCTCGATCGTCAATTTTGATAGCTTGATACAGGTAGCCCGCTCGCCGCGCTCATCACCCATGGACGGGTTTTATTATGCCCAGGCCAAGTCGGGTTTTAAGATGATAGATTCCCCATCCACTTCCTATGGCGAGCATTGGAAGGAGAAGTATTTTTTCGTGGGGGCTCCAGAGGGGATTTTTAGGGTTCATCGCCAGTGGTTGATACATGGCGAGGGTCCTTTGATTAGGGAAAGGACGAGGAATAAAGATTTTGAGGATTGGGCGCAGGGGTTAGCCTTCGAGATGAGGGCTGAGAAAAAATGGATTAAGGCTGAAACATTGATGAAGAATGAGGGAGTGCTATTTCGTTATGGCTTGTCTTGCCCTCCAGACATGATACTCAACCCTCCAGCTGACATCATGGCCCTAGACGGTCAGACTCTGGGAACTAACCGTACTAACCTTTAGAATAGTCTTCTAACTTATAGTGATTATTGTATTTTTGTATCTGCGATCCATGCAACAAATCTTCTGACGCTCGTTTCTTTTTACTTGTAGGTATCCAAATACTATCGCGAGGTATGAATGCCGAGGCTCTTTCACGCATGCTAGGCGTTCAGGGAGCCGGTGCTAACCCTCAGCAACAGCAACAGCAACAACAAGAACGACCCCCAACTGTCCCGAGGGGCAGAGGAATCCGACGAAGGTAGGGGCGAGGTGACGGAGGTAGGGGGCTGGTAACGAGGCCTCAGTTGTTGGCCCCATCGAGGATCTTACTGTTGGTGGCGCTCGGGAGGTTACTCCGCCTCCAGCTGCCCCCGAGGGACCTATTGCGCTCAGCTCCAGCACTTCCCAAAATCGATCTGGGGAGCTAGCCCGCATCCACGACTCGATGAGGGCCGAGCGCCAAGGCAAAAGAAAGAGGATGCCGGACTCTATCCCAATCTCCGGCAAAGGAAAGGAGGTGGTTGTAGGCCACCGCGGTGAGGGCAGTGACACATCCTCCTCTGAGGATGAGGACTTCTGGAAAATTGGCTGCCGGGGTGACGCTCGGTACAAGCGCCAAAGGAAGGACGGTCCTGTTCTCCTGAGAAAGAGCGCATTTTCTGTCAACATGGTTTCCGACATCGTCGGAAAACTCCAGTTCTCCGCTGACCACGACAAACTAAACGAGCACGATGCCGCTCGGGTCGCGGATGATGCATGCCATGCACTACTGACGGTTAGCCTCTAATTCTCTTTATAAAATTTTCCTCTTTTTCCTTCTATGTTCTGATAGTGACTCTCGCCTATGGCTTCTCAGTAGGTAATCCCGAGGCTGAAAAATTTGCAAGGGCGAGCGCAAGCCTATTCTGAGTATAAGGCCAAGTACAAGAAGTTGCTGCGCATCTCAGATCCAGCCCAACTGCAAGTGGATTACAACAACGCCAGCGTTGCACTGACCTCCGCCAACATTGAGATAGACCGGTTGAAGGAGAATCTTCATAAGTCGGACAAGGCTTATCTTACCCTTGACGAGCGTCACAAGGAGCTGAAGAGGGAACGCGGCCAACTGAGGGTTCAAATAGGGAGTTGGGAGAGCAGTTGGCGGAAAGCACTCGCCAGAACGAGGATACGAAGAAGGCCCTCGCTGATTTGCAGGGCAAAGTACAGGGCTTGGAGTCGAGGGTGTCCTGGGACGCAGTGATGAAGTTCGTGCGTTCCAAAGCCTTTGTATTTGCGGCCAACATGCAGTGCTTTGACAACGCTCGGCATTTCTTCCACAAAGCCATGGGGCAAATGGTCAGACTAGGCTTGGCTCCGGACAGCGCTCGCACTGATGCACGGTTGCGCATGGACTTGGACGAAAACTGCGAGCCCATGGTCCCTGATGATCCTACCGAGAATCTGGCGGAGCCCGAGTACCAGGAGTTGGTGGAAACGCTCCAAAGGGAGTTTATAGCTGCCAACACTCTAGGTCCCGAGCCCATACGGATAGACGATGAGGACACCATCGTGGAGGCAGCGGACATTGAGGAACACGGCGACGCCCAAACTTCTGACGCACAAGTGTTGGCCCCTGTCCCCCTTGCGACCGCTCCTCCCGAGCCCGATGCCCCGGCCCAGTGAAGATCCTTCTGTTGACGAGTTCCTTAGTTTGTCAATTCAATTCCTTATCTTCCCTATGAACAATTTATATTTGTAATCAACCTTCATGTTATTCCCTTGGATGTTTTGGACTTCTTTACGCTCCTCTTCCTCATCTATTATAACTCTTCTGTTTCTTGTTGAGATGTTTGAATGCTTTATCCTTTATTTTCGAATGATGAATGATGTTATTTCATTGCGCTCGCTGCTTTTATATCGATATCTCTTGTTTGAGCGTTCGCGATGAGCGTGTGTATGCACGAGGGCGTTATCTTTGAGGGTGCCCTGGCGTTTATCACAATGTGTCTTCAGTTTAAAGTTTGGCAGCATCTGGCAATTTGAGGGGCGTAGATACGGGCGTGAGGGTGTTTTATGCGTATTCCCTGGCCGTATTCGCAATGAGGCTCGAATTTGAATTTCGGAAACCTCTGGAGATTTGCCTAAGTATTGGCCCAACGATGTGCACCCTCATCTTAAACGCTTCATTAGATTGTATATACTTTAGAGATCAACAACAGGACCTGCTAAGTAGGACATTAAAGCGAGCGTAACCATGGGGTTAGCGTTATTTCGAGAAGCACATGAAGGGATTGAGTTAAAATCCATTATTTTATGAGTGTGCTTTTACTCAATAAGTTGAGGGTTATTGGGGTTCTTACGAGCACGACCTGGAGCGGCGAGCACTCAGCTGGCGTTAATTGAGCATGTGCTCCCCGTTGTTCGACACGCTCATTTTTAGGACTTTATACACTTACAAATCGTTCAAACTGTTCCGGGGGGATGGTTATCAACACCTGGACAGTGTAGCTTTGAAACGATTGATGTATCGCGTAGGCCGTTCGACGTGGAGGATGCTCGACACGGAGTAGGCCTCTCGTCGCTCGAATCATTAGATCAAATAAGAAAGCAAGCAAATAATAAAAACAAAGAATTAAATACTTACTGTTATATAGATGCATTTTTGGAAATGATTACAACACGCTTTCCGTCAAAGGAAAGCACTCCATGCCGCAGACGGGCAATTACAAAGAAACTGATGTCTACATGTAGAACCTTCTAAGGTTACATGTATTCCATGGCCTAGGGAGCCGCTCGCCTTGCAAAGTTTCCAATAGGTAGGTATTGTTTGCTCGTACCTGGATAACTTTGAAGGGGCCTTCCCAATTAGGGTCCAACTTACCCACATGTTTGGAGACTTCAACTTTTTTGAGGACCAAGTCCCCCAGCTGGAAAGTCCTTTCTTTAACACGTTTGTTGTATTGGCGAGCTACAGTCGCTTTGTATTTGTGGATACGTGCCCAAGCAGCATTCCTTCTTTCGTCCAACAAATCTAACTCGAACGCTCGATTGGCTTCGTTGGCCGCAGGTTCGAAATAGGCAACGCGTGCGGATTCTTGAGCAATTTCCGCAGGTATCATAGCCTCGGAGCCGTACACGAGGGAGTAAGGAGTTTCCCCCGTTGCCGCTCGCGGAGTAGTACGGTACGCCCACAGGGCTCCCTGAAGTTCTTCAGCCCATTCTCCCTTCTTACTCTCGAGCATCGTTTTCAGATGCTGGAGTATGGTTCGATTGGTCACTTCAGCTTGACCATTGGCTTGAGGATGGCCCACGGAAGTGAATCGTTGCTCGATCCCTAGTTCATAGCACCAATCCCGTGTGTCAGCAGCGATAAACTGGGAACCATTATCTGAGATGAGCACCCTTGGGATGCCATATCTGCAGATGATATTTTTCCAAATGAAGTCCCTCACAACCTTGAACGTTATCTTAGCGACCGCTTTGGCCTCAGCCCACTTAGTGAAATAATCCACAGCAAGTATTACGAATTTCTTTTGCCCAACTGCCATTGGGAGGGGTCCCATGATATCAATGCCCCACTGATCAAAAGGCCATGAAACATCAATAGGAATCATTTGAGCGGCCGGCAACTGAGGGGTGTTAGAATGAAACTGGCACTTAGGGCATTTCTTGGAGTAACTAATGGCATCCTGTAAGACCGATGGCCAGTAAAACCCGCTCCTTAAGACTTTCTTTGCTAAGATTCGACCGCCCGAGTGGTTCCCGCAGCTTCCATTGTGCACATGTTCTAAAACTTCCTTGGCCTGCGAGGGTCTCAAGCATCTCAACGGTGGACCCTGGAAGGATCGCTTGAATAACCGACCCTCGGCATCCAATGAGAAACGAGGGGCCTTGTTCCTGATCCTCCTAGCCTTAACTTTGTCGCTTGGGCTGGTTCCCTCCTGGAGGAATCTGACAATTTCGTCGAGCCAACAAGGCTCAGAGGGGTCAATCATATGTACCTCTTTCGAAGGTTCGCCTCTACCTATCAGCGGCTCTTCAGTCCTAAGAAATGTAACAGCACGCTCGCTAGAGCCTTCCAGAGCAGATGCAAACTTGGAGAGAGCGTCAGCACGTTCGTTCTCAGCCCTCGGGACCTGCAAGAGGTGGAATTCCCTGAACTTGGCTATTACCTCCTTGCGCTCGCCAGATACTGCACCATGGTGGCTTCTCGAGCCTCATAAGAACCGTCGATTTGACTCGCGATCAACTGCGAATCTACATATGCAGTGACCCGAGTGGCGCCATTTTGGAGCGCAATTCTGAGCCCCTGGATGAGGGCTTCATATTCAGCTTCGTTGTTGGTGACTTGGAACGCCAGCTTGATGGCATGGTCAACTTCAGCTCCAAGAGGGTCTCTGAGGGTCACCCCGGCTCCCCCGCCTTGTGAGGTCGAGGAGCCATCAGTGTGCAGCAGCCATAGACCATCCTCTGCTTAGGGCTCAGTATCTAAGTTGAAACGTTCCACCAATAGGTCGGCCACGGCCTGAGCTTGTATCGCCGTGCGAGGCTCAAAGGTGATGTCGAATTGACTGAGTTCAATTGACCATTTAATTAACCTCCCTGAGACGTCCGGCTTTGCGAGCACTTGTTTGAGGGGCTGATCTGTGAGCACCACGATAGAATGCGCTTGGAAATAAGGCCTTAGCCTCCGGGAGGCATTGACGAGCGCAAGAGCGAACTTCTCTATTTCCATGTATCTTTTCTCTGCTCCCTGTAGAGTCTTGCTCAAATAATACACCGACATATGTTTACGCTCGCGAATGGCCACGAGGACGGCGCTCGTGGCTTCCAAAGAGACTGAAAGATATACAAACAAGTTCTCTCTCGGATTAGGCTTGGTCAACAAAGGCGCGCTTGAGAGATACTGTTTCATGTCCTGCAAAGCCTTCTCGCAGTCCTTGCTCCAGGCAAAGTTGCGAGCGCTACGCAAAATTTTGAAGAAGGGCAGATTCCTGTCTGCTGAGCGGGAGATGAACCTGTTTAGCGAAATGATCTTCCCCACAAGCACTTGGACCTCTCTCAGATTGCGAGGGGAGGGTATGTCCAAGATTGCTTTAATCTTCTCGGGATTCGCCTCTATGCCTCGCTGGTTGACCATGTACCCCAAAAATTTGCCACCCCGCACTCCAAATGTACACTTGGAAGGATTCAATTTCATACCATAGAGACGCAGGATGCCGAATGCTCGTTTGAGGTCTTCCAGATGAGAATATTGGCGTTCGCTCTTAACGATCATGTCGTCGACATATACTTCCATGGATTTCCCGATTTCACCCTCGAACATTCTGTTGACGAGGCGTTGATATGTCGCTCCTGCATTTTTGAGCCCGAAGGGCATAACCTTGAACCAATAAACGCCCATGTGAACCACGAACGCAGTTTTGGGGCGATCCTCAGGAGCCATAAATATCTGATAATATCCTTGGAAGGCGTCCATCATGCTTATGAGTTCACACCCAGCGGTCGAATCCACCAACTGATCAATTCTAGGCAGGGGGTACGGATCCTTGGGGCACGCCTTGTTGAGGTCCGTGAAGTCATTGCACATACGCCACTTGTTGGCGCTCTTCGGAATGAGCACCACATTGCATAGCCACTCGGGAGATAGAATTTCTTCTATGTACTGAGCGTCCAACAGTTTATTGGCCTCCTCTTCTATGACCTGCCTTCGGAACCCATGAACGTCTCTCTTCTTTTGCTTTATAGGTTTGAAGGCCGGATCCACGTTCAGCCTGTGGACAATAACGCTCGAGTCTATACCAGTGAGGTCGGAAGCCTTCCAGGCAAAGACATCAATATTTTCCCACAAGAACTCAATCATCATAATCTGAGAGGGACCGTCGAGACTGGAACCTATTTGCGTGGTCTTCTCTCGATTCCCGGGCTCCAATTCAATGGTCAGAAAGTTCTCCGTAGGTTCCACCCGTACTTCAGGCCTCGGTAGTTCGAGCGCTCGCTTCTTGCCTGTGATTCTTCCGCTGGTGTCCTCCGAGGGTACATGATCCTCGTCTTCCGAGGAGGAAACCCCAACCTCTCCGAGGGGCGAACTCCTAACATCAACTGGTTTGTCTGTGTCCCTCTTCTTGTTCTTCTTCTTATAGAGCTTGGCCCTTTTGCGCTCGGGGCCATCTTCATCTAGCTTGGGGAAGTCAACAGACTTTTTGGTGGAGCCTGCTTGGATAGGTTGTTTGGGCTTGTGGTTTCGGAGGGAGAGTATGTAGCACTCCCAAGCTTCCTTAACATTACACAGTACTTCTCCGGTACCCTCGGAGGTGGGAAACTTGACTTTTTGATGATAGGTGGAAATTATAGCTTTGAAGTCGACGAGGGCTGGGCGCCCAATGATGATATTGTATGGAAGGTCCACTTCGACCACCACATAGAGAACATTCAAAGTTTTTCGCTGTGGGGCGCGACCGAAAGAGGTGGCCAAGCGAATTTGTCCGTG
Organism: Lantana camara; assembly: GCA_037501455.1. Classification (NCBI taxonomy): domain Eukaryota; kingdom Viridiplantae; phylum Streptophyta; class Magnoliopsida; order Lamiales; family Verbenaceae; genus Lantana; species Lantana camara. Next base: position 89,049,416 of record CM074857.1, on the reverse strand, counting down.
AGGGACAATCTCGGAACCTCCAAAGCCGACGAGGGCTGTTCTGAGGGGTTCGAGCGGGATGTTCGTGATGTTCATTTTTTGGAACGTGGAGTAAGGCAAAACATTCACGGAGCTTCCACTATCAATCAAAACCCTCTTTACAATGTGATTGTGTATATCTAAGCTAACTACCATGGGGCAGTCAGAGGTTTCACCGACTCCATGGGGTGTTACAATGTGCTCTAAATCTTTTTCTGTGAATCCTACGCTCTCATCCTTCTCCGAGCGTGATGATTGATCAATAGAGAGCACCGGCTTGGGCTGGGAAGATCTTTGGTCATAGCTTCGAATGTAGCGACGTCGGGAAGCGTTAGAGTCACCCCCCGAGGGGTCCTCCGGCGATCATGTGAATGACCGCGAATGGTTGATTCTCCATGTCTGAGGCTTTCCCTTTCCCACGGTCGCTGGGCTCGGTGTGACGGTGACGCGGGCTCCGAGAGCGAGAACGGCTTCTCCCCCGCGCATGCGCTTGCTCCGCACAGTGCTCGTCATACCTCTCCAATACTTTTACGAACTCCTTAAGGTGCCCCCCAGCGATCAGCCTCTGAATCTCCCTTTCTAGCTGATGACACTCACTGGTGTCATGCCCTTTCTGTTTGTGGAAAGCGCAGTATTTTCCCGAGCGCTTCTGAGCCTCGGTTTCTCTCAACTTTGACGACCTCTTAAACAGCTTTTTATCCGCCATGGCATAAACTTCAGCAATAGGGCGGTTGAGAGGAATGCGCTCGAACCTCCGAGGGGGTGGAGAGTTTCGTCGTGTGGAAACGGGGCTGCTGCGATGACCCCTGTTAGAATCCGCCCGGTCCTCGGGTACTTTGCTGGGACGAGGGGCGTTCGCCATTTTCTGATCCCTTGCGATGTACATATCCTCGAGAGTAAAGAAAGAGTCCCCAATTTCCCTAATCTCCATCAGCTAGCGTGGCTTTTTCTTGGCCACCTCTTCCATAAATTCCTTGCTGACGTAATGTTTCATGTTGATAGCTCCAAACAGAACATGCCTCAAGAAGTCCATAGAGGGATTTTCTACCAACAAGATCTCCTTGTTGAATCTTCCCATGAAAGACCATAAAGTTTCGTTCGGCCCTTGGACCAAACTGTAAAGAGCGGTCGCAGCTGGGGCTGGAGCCTTCAAAGAGTTGAAGTGACTGATGAAAGCGTCAGTCAGGTCATAGTATCCTCGGATTGAGCGCGGAGGAAGCTTTTTATACCAATCCTGGGCCATTCCCACGAGGGAGGTTACAAACACCTTGGCCCAGTAGTTGAGGGGGTGATCATATAAATACATCAAGTGTACAAAATGATCCAGATGCTCGGCTGGATCTGTGGTTCCGTCATACCTATTGACGGACGTGGGGATTTTGCCTTTTCCCGCACGAGTCATTAGCACCTCCTCGATGAGGGGAGAATCGCCCGTCGCGATCCGGTAATCCCTGTCCTCCGGGTCTTCGGGGCTAGCTTCCCTTTGCCGGCGAGAGATGGGGCTTCGTGGTCTGCGAGCATCTCTGGCCCTGGATCTCTCGCCCCCATCACGGGAGACGTGAGTCCGTGCTCGAGAGAGCTGCTCCACCACGTTCTGGAGCCCCCTAATCTGGTCCTGTACTGTTGCAAGCTGAGGGTCACCGACATTTCTGCGGTTTGCCCTTTCCGTGACCCTCGACTGGACCTCGTCGTTATCTCCGGCCCCCTCGTTTCGAGGAGCCCTTTCATCTCTTACTGGTGGTTGATCTTGCTGGACCCTCGGCGGGGCCTCATTTTCTTAATTCGGCGGTGGAGGAGGTTGCTGGGCCCTCAACGCGTTTTGGGCCATCGTCAAGGGGTGCGCGGGGAGTCCTCCCAGAGGTGGGGCCATCCGAGCGCCAGCGTGCGAAGGGAAATACGCCGCAGTGAAATGCTCCCAAGCGTTCTGGACTGCCTAGCCCTCACACTACGCATACAGCGCCTGAAGCTGCTGGGTGGTGATTTGGGGCATTTCCACCCCTTGTATCTCTCTTGGCAATGACATGGGGAGATTTAGTGTCCCCACTTGATAAGGTTGGATCAATGGCATCAACCCGGGCATCATTCCGGGTTGTATAAAAGGGTATCCCGGTGGAGGCATGGCCATGGGATACGTACCTGAGTAAGGGAATGAAGCATTGGCGGTGTGGGTTGTAGGCGGAACAACAGAACTGGGCCCTCCCGTAGCGTTCCCTCCCGGTGGGAGGGTTGCAGCCGCTGTACCTGGATTCTCGCCTCCATTCCCCGCAGCTGGTGGGTTCACACCCCCGGCGGGAATATTGCTCTCCGCGTTCTCTTCATTGACTGGAGGAGGAGCGCTTTTGTTTCCCACGGCTCCTGATCTTGTTGCAGTTACCATTTTCAGAGTTAAGAGGTGTTATATCTCAACTAGCCTTCAGAGGAAGAATCTGGTTGTGGTAGGGATGGATTTCCCACAGACGGCGCCAAAAATGATGGTGCAGGAATCTGAGCTTCCTAAATGCAACAACACTTTAATATTTGTTAGAAGGGGAAGACCATCACAGGCTTGCAAGCCTCAGGAACTGGGTTTCCTTTTTGTGCGTGGGTTCTTCCAGCTAGGATAACACCAAGAATGCAAGAGGTAATGGTGATGCAACAGTGGTGAGATGATCACGGAGCTTAGGAAGATGCAGAAAAAATGGAGAGAGGGAATGCCCAGTGTGAGGTGTATGCAGAAGATTGCTTAGGGGAGAAAGCATGCGTCCTCCTCTATTTATATGTTAGGGGTGAGGGTAGATGGGTAAATTGACCGTGTGGTCCCAAACCTGTGTTGCCCTAACACGTGGCATCCTGTGATGGTGTGAGAAAGACGTCTCTGAAAAGGAGGCGGCGTGTCAGGTACAAAGTGCGCACTACCTTTGTGTCAGAGGTTGTTGGCGAGGGTCACGTGAGAGGAAGGCCCAAAGCCCTCCTTGCTAAGGCTCGGGTCCATTGCAGGGGAAGTGGGATCATTCACGAGCGATGTTGACTCTCGAAGAGTGCAGGGATGGGTCCTCCGCGGTAGATGACCCTTGAGCGTCAAAACACCGAGCACCAAGAATGGGGTCCCCGTGTGGGTGCTTCCCTGGGTAAGGTGACCCTGAGGGCCCAGACGCGAGCGTCAGGCCGGTTGACTCTGGCCCTCTACCTGAACAATTGTCCGAGGCCCAAAGGCCTAAACTAGTTGGCAAGTGAGTGGGCTGGATTATCTCGCAAGCCCATCAATGCGAGCGTGCAGTCTTCAAGTCAGTCGATGGCGACACGTGGACGGCTCTGATTCGAGTGCGTTTCTGAGTCTCATCAGCCATAATTTATAAATAAACTAAAATACCCTTAACCTAAATTTGATCTATTTAAGTATAAAGATAATCAATTAAATTATTTTGCATTTTTCTCAAACCATAAAAAAATAAGAAACTATAAATTATTTAGTTTAATTGTTATTAACTCCATTAAATTCCAAAAATACAAAAATACTAATATAAAAATTAAAATTATCCACAATTATAAAGACATATATTCATCAAATTAAAATAAATTGTTAATGTTTGACGTATTTAATTCATGCATGTATATATATATTATTAATTGAAATATTTAAAATTAATAGAAAAAACAATTCAATGTATTAAATAAATTGAGCATATATAATTAAGAAAGCACGTCAAGTTTATAACTGATAAAAATAAAATTAAAGAAATTAATTAACTATTCAAATATATAAAATTAACTAAAATGAATAAACGAAATTGATTTCTTAATGTTATGCATGGACACATGCATACTTATTTTAATGAGTTACTTGACCACTCGTTATCTGTAAGTTTTTAAATATACATATTTGATATGTGCAGTTTAAATTCCCAAGTCTTCCTAGCAACTTAGGGCATGAAATTTAGTTCAATGATCGTGGATCTTGTAGAGGAAGATTATGTACATGCGTGAGTTATATCTTGTTGAAAATTTTCTAGTATATCATTAAATAAATATGTGGTCATACATCATATTTAAAAATCAATTTCATTTTATTCATTCCAGTTGAGTTTATTTTAATAGTTAATTAATTTCTTTGTTCTTTTTATTGTTTATGAACTTGACGTGCTTTTATAATTACACTCAATTTATGTAATAAATTTAATTATTTTTGTTATTAATTTTAAATATCTCTATTAGTAATATATATACATGCATGAATTAAATACGTTTTCAATTTATATTAATTTGGTGAATATAAATTTTGATAATTGTGGATAACTTTAATTTATTTATTAGTATTTTTATATTTTTGGTATTCAATGGAATTAATAACAATTAAACTAAATAATTTATAATTTCTTATTTCTTTTATGGTCCGAAAAAAATGCTAGATGATTTGATTATCTTTATACTTAAATAAATCAAATTTAGTTTAAGGGTATTTTAGTCTATTTATAAATTTTGACCTAATTATGGTAGAAAAATGACTTAAAAAATGAATTTAAGTAAATTAAAAATAAGAGGACTACTTTAAATTTACATTGAAATATATGCATGAATATAAATTTTTCCCACAAACACAAATATTTACCGCTAAATTATTGTCCCTTAATTTGAATTAAAACTTGAAAGAAGTTGAAACATTTTTGATTTGTTTGTTGAGGCGATTAACTATGGGCCTCAACTATTGGGTTTATAAATCACGTATCCACAAGTGTTAAGTGGTGTATAGTATATAATTGGACTCTACGGTAATACAATGTTTATTTTGTGCTCTAGTAGTACAATATTACTCGCAATCAACGTCAACTTAATAATATGGGAAAATTGCAAGATGAGCGTACCAATTTACTCCAACTAGCAATTTTAGAACACTTTTTACTTTGACTACAAATAAGTTCATTAACTTTCAAAATGTATCAAATTTCGGACAAAGTTCACCGGAAACCACTTTTGATAGCTGGAATACAAGTCTGATAGTACAATTTAATTCCAAAATTTTGGTGGTAAAAAGTGATTTACGGTTAACTTTGTCATAAAATTGATACATTTTTGGAGTTAATAGACTAGTTTATCATCAAAGCAAATAGTGTCCTAAAATTGCTAATTAGGATAAGTTGGTATTGTGACATATTTTGTAATTTTCTCTAATAATATTATAAACGTATACTGATAATTATGTGGCAAACAATTTAATTTTACAAAAACAGTATATTTTTCTTAATAATACTGACGATTTAAAACACTATGACTTTTGAGTGACAACTCAAAATATTATTTGTTATTATTTTCGGATTGATTACCGACATTCGGAGTTTGTGCACATTGTTCTCTATCTTTCAAAATGTGCTATTTTAACCCAATCTTTTAAACCTCGGCATGCTGAAATGATCAAATGAATATCCCAATTCCTGCTGGAAAAATTCTAGCCCAAACTCGATTTGATCGAACCAAACAAATTCAAAGAGTAAGTGTATCGCGTACACTTATCATTTAGTTTATCCTCCTCCCTAAATTTTTCACCCTTGTCGCTTCATTACACCGATTTGATCGAGTTAGACTAAGGTTAGAATTACCCTCACCGCCGATGCATTTTTTCAATTCTTTTCCGAACTCTTTTGATTATATATGAAAAAGGAAAAGAGAACAAAAAAGAATTACAATACCAAAAACAAAAACAACAAACGAATTGCACTACTAATTTGGTAGTGTACGTACATATATATACATACAAAACTATTTTATGATCTTGAGAGCATGAGATTCTCCATGGCTGACTGGTGGTGATGACGGGAATGAACAGCTTTTGCGAGCACGGAAGAAATTGTATGTAAAGCAGCTGCTGAAATTCTGGATTTAATCTGACCCCTCCTTGGCAAAGGCTTTGAATAACCAAAGCAGACTGCTGCTGCACATAAATTGCTCATCTTTTGATCCATATGTAAGCCAAATTCACTCTTTAATTTAGATGAACACTTAATTGTATATATGATTGGGTGGTTCTTGCATAACCAGACCATTTTGAAGGGCTTATATATACTGTATACACACACATTATCCAACTAGCTAGGAAATGTTATTTATTCTGGGACATGATATCAGGACGAGGATTATTGTAATAAAATGGGGTGGGAGGTGAGTGGCGTGACAACGAGATTGCTTGGCTGTACAGAGATTCTGTTCAACCTAACTTGCGACATTTATAGCTGAATTTTGAGGCAGTTTTAGTCAATGGTTTAACAAAACATGTAGCTTCTAATCCTGTCTGATCATGGTATGCATTGTAAGCGTGTGTGTGTTCTTTTTTCTTAACTAGATTGATTCTTGATTAAATTTTGTTTTCTCATGAAAAATATCACAGCTGGTTGAAATAAATCATAATGTGTCTGAGGAAGCATATTGTTCCTAAAAATATAGATGAATGAATGTTGTTTGTTTACTATAATTAGGGATGCATTTACAAATGGAGATGGAGTTCAAATTAATGAATTTAATCGAGGATGATGAAATTGATTTCTTATAAATAGAATTTAATTTTGTTGCACAAGGTTTTAGCTCATTTTATTTAGTGAAGTAAAAATGATTGTGTTAAACATTGACTATAGTATCGGAGTGATGGAGACAAACAATTAAAAGAGAATAAAATAATTAATTTTATGAACATTGCTACAAGGTCTCAACGCCAATTTTATTCTCTTTTAATTTAAGATCTTAACGCGACAAGGTGGTGTACATTGCTTGGCGGTACAAACATTGCCAGGTGAAATTTATACCTTAACAATTCCTACCACGTACATAAGAGTGCAGCATGACACTGTTGAAAATGGTTAAACGGATTATTATTTGAAAATGGGTGGCATGCCAACTGGATCAAGATTCTCATCAGCCCCAACTTGTGGCAGCTTGAAATTTCTGCTGAAGTTACTTAATTACAAAATGCCAACAGATTAAATGAGACAAACGTGCGGCTGAGATCTAAATTAGTTATATATGTGGATTTCGAATGAACCCACATGTAATGTATGATTATTTTTCTGAAATTTGACAACCTGGATTAATCATCCAAACTCTTTGTCAGCCTAAAGTTGCTGCAAATAATGTTCGTCCATGTTTTGCGGGGGATTAATATGGCGCTATATATACTGCGTACGTGTGCAGCCACTTGCCCTACCCCGCCGCCTGCAGCCCATGGTGAAGAAGCTTGATTCCCAAGGGATTCGAACCGGTCATTATTCTGAAAAAAAAAAAAAAAAAAAAAAAAAATCCTTTAATAACTTGTACCATCCCATAATAAGTAGGTATACATTGATAATGAAGTCTCAATGATTTATATAAAGTACAAGTACATATTTTTACAAGAAATATTCAAGGGTCAATATATATATATGCCCTTGCACTTATTAAATACAACTTAGTCAAAAAGAAGGCAACCAAGGGTAAGATTCTCAGGGTAGATGTAATTGTAATAGCAATCTTCCCATTGAGAATGAACACATGAGGGTAAGAAAATTAGGTCGTGATTGATTTTAGTGTTGACAACTCGACGTTTAAGTAGTATATATCTTAAAGAGATATATAATTCAAAATGAGTTTATGGATTGAAGAGTATTCATTAGCAATTAATGTCTTATCAAAGTAGAATAAATGATGAGATGTTATTTATAGAAGAGTGTCGAGATACATTCTTAACTAAGTAATTTTGTCCATCAATGGAGAGTGCATGCCTGAAGAGCTCTCCCAAATGTGCATCCTAATAAAATGGTGGCATTTGTGAGTATGACATCGGTCCTAACAAGTTACTAATAAATTGATGGAAATGTTTTGAAAATACATTTAATGCTCTGACAACATGTACAATTTAAACGTTTTAGGTTTGAAAAGTCTGGGTTTTGGAAACTAGTTCTTTCGAGCCCACCAACTACCCCGCTTGTTCCCAAAGCTCTATCGCGGCCCACAAGGGCCGGTGCCGACGGGGCTAAGGGGCCAGACCGTTTAAGGTTGGTCACAAGGTTGGTGACATGATAGGTAGTAATTGAGTCACGCTAACAAATTTGTTATGTAATTAAGTCTTTGTATAACTTTGAAGGAAACATATGATTTTGTATCTTTCTATGCTCAAATTCAAGCACCCTAAATCTGCAACAAAGCAACCAGAACTGTATTTAACGGAATTGCCAGTTGCCACTCAACCAAATGGCTGACTAATTGTCCACAATCGATTGTTTGGGTGGTAAACTGGATATGCACACAACTGTTTAACTCTAGGCAATTCATGCATAAACATCACCATATTGAAGCAGGTTCTTACACAGATAATATGCGAATCAATCAGACCATCCAGAACTTAGAAATCATTCAAACCAACGCCCCAACCAAAAAACCTTCACTTCTCAAACACTGGTTACATAACTTACATTTGCACATTAAAATCAAAACCTCTGACTATTACAAACTCAGTCACAGCTTTAAGTGCACATCACATAAAAAAGAATAGTGACATCTATCTAATGAACAAACTACAGTCTACAAGTAACTACTAACGAACATGTTCTCCTCAGTGGTGGTGGTGGGAATGAGCAGCTTTTGCAAGCATGGAAGAAATTGTATGCAAGGCAGCTGCTGCAATTCTGGATTTAATCTGACCCCTCCTTGGTAAAGGCCTCGAATTTGCAAAGGGCATTGCTGATGCACATAAATTACCCATCTTCTGATCCATGTGTAAGCATAAAAAACCACTCTTTTTAGATGGACACTTAGATTAATCTGAATAATTTCAGTGCTTCTTGTCTAATTAATTACACCCTTTTCAAGGTCTATATATATAGGCAAATCTTTAATGTAATTAATTACGAGTGGCTGGAGGTGAATTATTTATTAATTATGCATGGGGCAGGATATCAAGACGAGGATTATTGTAATAAAATGGGGCTGGGAAGGTAAGTGCATGACAACGAGGTTGCTAGGCTGGAAAGAGATTCTATTCCTCCCAACTTGCGACATAGTCACATAGGTAGCTAGCTACCTTCCGAGGAAAACTTAGTCAATGGTTTAAGAAAACATGCGGCTCTTATCCTGTTTCTCCTTTCCCTTTTATTAATATACTTGATGCGTATAAATAAATAAAATAAATACTAAAATATCCAATTGAAATATAAAACTCGACGCTTTTCTCGTGAGATATATTTTGAATTATCGGTAGTCATAAATAAGATTTGGCTGCCTTTTAAAATATTATAATTCATAAGATTTGGCAAGTAACAATTTCTCATAGAAAATATGGACCATGGCCAAAGAATTAGACTAAAATTGACTTTGTGGAAAAATTTGTGCAAATGTTGCAGCGTTTTGGATGATTTGAGACCAAAATTTGCGAATTCTTTTTCGTAATTGCAGGATGGTTATCTTGATTACGGGTGTTTAATTACGAATATGGGCATCGAGCCAAAAAGTTTATTTCATTGAAGATGACATAAGTGAATATTATATCATATGATAAAAAAAAAATTATAAAATTATTTATAAAATAATAAGGATATATATTTATACTATTCCGTAACTTCTTCCCGTGCCACACACGTCCTCCCTTACAAGTTACAACACAGGGGAACCCCATTGTCTCGAGACTTGAATACATGTTGCCAAAAACTTTTGGTTGGTAAACATTATCCAAAAATTTGAAAATTTTTTGGTTGCTATAAAAGACACATTATTCCAAACTAATATGACCAATCAAAATAGAGTTAGAACAGGCTTTGCATTTTCAGTTTCAGTTTGCATTTCATTTCGTATTTATTCATACGTACGTATCACTAATTGTATAAATAGATGATCCAGATTAATTAGGAGGAAAAAGTAGTTGTGATATGAAAAAAATTTATAAGACCTTTTTGCTAATTTGAGCCGTCTCTTTATACACGTGGCGTGTGTATGTGAGTGAAATAAAAAATAAAATAAAAATATGACAGAGAAGATTCAAAACCGTTAGAACTACCCATATAAGTATTACTTGGTTTATCACTTTTCTTAGAATATACACGAATCACATGTAAATGAAAAATATACTCAGATTAACATTGATTTAATAAAAAGTATGTTCAAACTAAAATCTTCCTAAATTGTTTCCAAAATTAAGTAAATATTTGAATTGTTTGGAGAATGGGTCATGAGTTGGGTGGCATGCCAACTGGAGGAAGATTCCTACCACCCCAACTCCGACAGTTTGAAACTTCTGAGGAAACTGAGGCGCCAACAATATAGTTTTGGTTAATGTGAACATGGACTAAAATTAACAAATTACGTGTGGTTTGTCAAGGGAAAAGGTCTTATTTGGATCTCCTGTGGATTTTGGGTGGTATATCCACAACCTGAGATTCTGCTCTTTTGATTTTCTCAAATTTGACAACCTTTATTAAATATCAATCATCCAAATCAGCCATTTATCTAAATTTTTTTGGGAATAGTGTTTGTCCATGTCCTCCGGGGGCTTATACTGAGCAGGGATTAATAAAAGAGTTGTCTTTTTCTCTTGGTATGAAATTATTAAACCCGAAAGGTTCGGGTAAATTCTTGCCTGAATTGAATGAATCTAATCGATTATATAAGTATATCGTACTAGTTATTATGCAATGAGTGTAAAACATTTTCTCTCTGGTTACACGGGTGGCCGAATGAGGTTCTAAACCATTTCCAGTAATGAATCCTCTTTAAGGTTTAGAAAATTACGCTTTCACTCCTTACGTTTTGCTAATATATTACATACAGTATTACAAAATTTGGCGTTTAAGATTTTGATGTAGTGCAAAAATTATCTTATTACTATAACCGTGAGCTTCATACCTTTGGACAGTGACGGTGGTTCTATACTAATTTTGATAAAATTTGATCATCTTGATTGTTTACTATAACTCATTTTGATAAGTTTCAACAATATCAGTAGCTCTACAGCTTTACAAGAATCATTCCGATTCAATAAACACCGATGGTCTTGCTTACGGTGAGACTCACTCTTTAGAAGAATTTGAAAGGATCCATCGACCATCATATGATGGGTTATATCCATAACTTGATAAGTTTAAAAAAGATAAAATTTATCCATATTTTTACCAAGGAATATGTACTCTACTTTCATATCCGCCCATATTTTCGTCATTAATGACTTAATCTTCATCATTGAATCAATCACACAACATTAATTCCAAAACATATATATTTTTATTTGCTACAAATCGTAACAGAATATTTCCAAGTCAAAAACAATAGAGCTGGCATGCTTCCCCTCCACTGCCCTCCCCAGTTAATTAACAACCCCAGCTAGTTGCCTCAGCCTCCCCCCAACAACATTGTTCATTTGTCTGCACCACCCAAAGTCAAACCACTAAACCTCACCCTATGTCATGCATACATGTATATATACTCCCATTTCAAACATCACCTCAATCATCTCTCACAGAACAAACAGAAAAATCAAAGAAAAGATCAAAAGGTTTCTGAGAATTCGACGAAGAATAGTTTGGAGGGATGGTGACGAAGGTAAATGATGCATCAGCTGCTGCTTCGTTCAGGATGAATTTGAAGAAGAGGGCGATTCCTCGGAGAGGACAGATCAAAAAGATGATTGCAGCGAAAGCATTTCATTCGCTCGTCTCGATTGTGTCGGCGTCGGCTCTTGGTACGCCGAGGAAGAAATTGCAGTGTTGATGAGGATCATTGCTTGGGTTTTGTACTCTACTTTCTTTGTTGATGATGATCTCTGTATAATAATCAATTTTGGTGGAGGAATTTGGTGTGCATGATATGAAGAACAAGTAAAAGTAAATATACTCATTTTATATGGTGAAAGTAGTTTCTCTTTCTCACGATTTATGCTTCCAAGAATGCGACTTTGAGTCAAGTGATCATATAATCATGCTTATATTAGCGATCAAGATTCTCTCATCCTTATCCCAAAACTCACAAATATTCGTATTTCCCAAACTTTGAACCTACACTTATGTTTTTTCCAACGTTTTGGAGGAATTGAGTTCCAAGCCAAAGCTACGCCCTCATCAATATTCAACAAGCCCTACGCACACACACTTACTGAATTAAAGGCACAATGCATATTTAGGGGCTTATGGTCACGGGATTAATTTTTGACAAAAATTTCCCACCCGTGAAACAGGAATTTCCCACAAATTCCCATAATCTTATCCCAAAATTCACGGACACTTGTATTTCCCGAACTTTGAACCCATACTCGAGTTTTTTCCAACGTTTTGGGGGAATTGAGATAAAGCTGAACAAATTTGTGAGAAATCCTTGTGGCACAGATGGGAAATTTTGATGTCAAAAACTACCCCGTAACATTATGTCACTAGTGAATTTCTCATGTTCCTTTTCTCCTTATTAAAGTCATACGTTGTTTCATGTGGATTAGGAATGCAAATGAATTGGCTGACTTTCAGCCTTTTCTTTAGTCTTACGAAGCGAACTTGACCAAAGTCTAGCAATAATAGAATTTGAGTTCGAAATCCTTAATTTTCAACTATTTAATTATTTTGGCTATAAGAACAACCTCGAAATCAATATGTTATTTATAACTATGTATAAAATAAAGGGATAAATGTTTTGAACATGCTGTCAGGGCCGGATCCAGGAATTTTTATTAGCCGGGGCTGAAAATTCCTAGGTTTCAATATATTAAAAAAATAATAATAACTTGACACTACAATTTATATATTATAATTGTTTTTGACGATTCGGTATTCCTTTCAATTTGCTCCCAACATTTTTTTTTAAAGCTAAAGTCTTCACGCACAGATACTAATATGGTTCCTTATTTTAAAAAAAAAACTAAAATTTATTTCGGGATTATAATATCCACTATCGAGAGTGTAGTAATTAATCCTTTTGGTAAATTATCGCTAGGTAAGTTAAAATATAAACAGTTAAATAAAAAAAAAACTATTAAGTCTTTTATATTCGAAATTAAGATTCTAATTCACAACATTTGATTAAAATAATATGTATTGAAAATTAGAGTTTTTTGCGATATTAATTTGATAGAGTTAGGTTTTGATTAGAATTATCGACGTGATATGATATTTTTATCTCTCTAATATTATATGGTATATTATATATATAATAAGATATATTACACTAATTTTTCTTTACATAAAAACACAATACAATTGATTTTTTCATAAATTGATGAATCATAACAAAGTTTTCACGAATTATATCTAATATAATATATAAATATAACATTTATTATATATAATAGCTAATAAATTGTATACTTTTAAAAATATTAATTAATTTATTTTCAATAATATATATATATATATATATATATATATATATATATATATATATATATATATGTTTGTGTATTTTAAAAATTAAATTTGAGGGGGGTGAGTGGAGTGGGGTGGGGGTAGGGGGTGGGGGGTGGTGGAAGGGGGGGGCTTCAGCCCCCTCTTGGCCTTAACTGGCTCCGCCAGTGCATGTTGTACTATCTCGATTTTTAGAGTTTCTATCCTAAATTATAAAAAGTCCGCGTTTGTACCCCGAACTATTGTTTTCTAACAAATTGCAACCTGATTCCACTCATCGTGTGACATGTGGAAGAAATTTCGTGTACGTGACACATTCATTGGAATGAGGTTGCAATTTGTTAAAAAACAATATTTGAGATGCGAACGTCAATTTTTATAATTTAAGATGGAAACTTAAAAAATTGTCATATTGCAGGATGTTCAAAATATTTATCCCTAAAATAAATATAAAAATACACAAGCCCTCAACATGATTGCCCTCGAGACCGACTTAAAACTTGCACTTGCCAAGTTCGTAGGCGACTGCAATTGATTTGTATCTCTAATTCGGACCCTCGTATGCAAATATCACAAATGTAAATAAATAAATAAAAAATAGAAGAAATACCCTTTTGGGCTAAGGAATCATTCTTTGGTTACCTTTCAAGGCAAGCACTTCACAATCCAGCCACTTAAAGAGACCCAAAAAACTTGATACCTTTTCCATGTCCAAAGAAACAACACATCACTCCTTGGCCTCTTTAACATCAACCCAGTTTCGCATATCAAACGTTGTATTACATCAAAACATTACATATGCAAATCCCATAACAGATCTTCCTACATTAATAATGGCTGCTTCCAATGGATTCATCAGTTCCATTACTTCACAAAGTGCACAATCCAAACGAGCAACAAAACATCAATATCCCCTTCATGCGATCCCGATCAACAGATCACATCAAAATCAACGACAACGTATTACAGTAACACCCCTACCCCGGCTGACATATAATACAAAGAGCGCCATTACGAGAAAACCCGTAAAGTTCTTCGCAATGCCACCTCAAGATTCGTCGAAGAACAGCACAAGCTCAGATTCTCCCGCTCAAACAGTTATGCTGTTTTACTCTGCCATCAATGATAAGAAGTTGAAAAAGCTCGAGAAGTTGATCGCCGAAGATTGTGTATTTGAGGACTATTCTTTTCCCAAACCATTTGAAGGAAAAAAGGTTGCCCTTTTATATTTTTCAGAAACTTATTACTTCTTTCTCACTTTTGTGAAGTGAACCTATTTAATTTTTGTGTTGTAGGAGGTTCTGCATTTCTTGGAGCAACTAACTTTGTGCATGGGCCAAAATATGAAGTTCAATGTGGAGCATTTATGGGAAGGGAATGACTATAAAGCTGGAGTCAATTGGCACTTGGGTATTTTCTGAGCTCTCTCTCTCTCTCTCTCTCCTTTAACTTCAATTTAATATAATTCTGTAAAGTTAGGACAGAGTTAAAATTTCATTTTTGCCATTTTGGGGAGTAAAATTAAATTCTTTTACACAATATAAATGGAGTTTCACCACCTTAGAGGGACTTTATTTTTTTAATGTTCATAAAAGTACTGAAGCAAAGCATAATCTTTAAACAATCACACAATTTGCAACCAAAAAATAGCATATCATTAGTTTATATATTGCTTCAGATAATTACACTGGCATACCCTGTGGTTTAAACCTAATTACATAAATTTCCCATTAGATTTAAAGAATTATAAAATATTCCCTTAATCCTTGAGATTTAGCCTATTAATGCTTCCTAATATAATCATAAACTATAATTCTGTTTTCGTTCACAAGGGAAGAAAAGTGTATTCTTACAAAATTAAAGATGATATCATCAAAAATCATCTATCCATATATAACGTAAATTCATTGTTAGCGGAAGTTATTGTAATGCTCAAACCTCAGGGGAAGTTTGTGTAATTAGATAAACCTTCAGGGTACGTCTGTGTAATTTATTGCTATGAATTACTTAACAGTGAAATTTCAATGTGGAATTCCAGATTGGAACAAAATACAGGTCCCTTTCACCAGAGGATGCAGCAATTATTCATTATCAATAAGCAGCAATAAACTAGTCATCAAGTATGAAAAGGATGAATTTCTAACCAATTCTTCACCAGCTTATTTATAATGTTAATTAAGTAAAACATTAACATGCTTCCACAAACACGTGCAGGAAAGCTCAGGTTCTCGTCGAGCCACCTCTCAAACTAGGACTCGTAGCACTGGTACTAAACATCGACGACATTCTTATTAACGAACCATTTATTTTCATAAATAGTTTCTATACATGATTTTCTAACATCTCCCACAATGTCCCCAATTCTTGAAACCTTAGTCTTTATTAAAGATCACAACTTCAATATTCGATGCGTTCCCTGCAGCTACAGAGTGTACGTTGTCGATGAATCTAACATTGGATTACTCAAAATTGAATCTTGTGAAAAAATAATGACAGAAGGCTGTTTGGTGATGCAGGGTTCTTGAAGAGTCCACACGTCGTGCTGCAGATACTTCTAAAGGCATACATCATGGCTATACAGCCCATTATCAGCCCTGTTTTGGCTTGGTACATTAAGCTATTGAATTTTGCAGCTTTCATGCTCAGCATCTGTCTCAAGATACTTTACTACCTTGCAAAGATTTTTAACATGTAGTGGAAAGATTCACTGTGAGTTGCATTTGCTAATAGCAAAGTTCGGTTGGTTTAACGTGATGATTCACCGGATCTCTTTAAGTAAGATTAATTATGGCTCATGCCCTGATATTGTGAATGAAGCAATTGGGCTGAGAGCTTCGTCCCATATTGGAGCAAAAAATCGAGTGGGGAAAAAAAAAAAAAAAAAAAGAAAAGAAAAGGTTACATTTACTAATTTATCAATTAAAAAGCTCAAGGATCTTTCTTTCTAGTTTTGTAAAGTATGGGATAAATAATGTTCATTATAACACACAATCATAACATTTTTTTTTATTTGTTTATTGTTTCCAGTACTTTTTTATTATAGTTTTTTCTTTCTTTTCATCAAACCAAGGTGAATGCACAAGCAGGCCAATTAAACATTCTAGGGCTGTCAATGGGTCGGATTCGGACTGGGTCAGGGGATTCCCGGAACTGAATCCGATAAGATCTGTTAACCGGATTCATTGTTTCTGAATCCAAATATAATCGGAACGGACCAGATCCGATAAAAAATCCGACCTAATTAATAATAAAATATAATTTTTTTATAAAAAAATAAATATAATTACATAATATTTAAAAATTAATTATTATTTAATAAATTATTTGATGGTTTTTTTTATATTTATTTAAAATAAGTTAACTTAAACTAATTAATAAAGAAAAAAAATATTTTTTAGAGTAAACAATTTAAATCTTATTATTGTTTAAAGTGATAAATATGTGAAATTTTTTATTTCAATTATTTTACTAGTACATAATTTATTTAATTAATTAAATATTATATATATAATCGAATTCGGATTTTTAACGGACCGGATTCCCTAATTTCATACTGGTCCATTTATTTCAGATAATGAATATTTATAATCGAATATGATTGATCGGACATTTTTATCGGATGAATTAGGGCTGTCAACGGGTCGGATTCGGATCAGATCAGGAAATTCCGGATCCGGATCCGGATCCGAATCCTATTAATACTAAGTCCGTATGTTAACGGGTCGGATCAGATCCGATAAAAGATCCGACCCGATTAACAATAAAATTTAAATTTTTTTTATAAAGAAATAAATAAATAAATATAAATATAAATATATAATATTTAACAAATAATTATTACTTGATGAATTCTTTAATGGTTTTGTGTATATGCATTTAAAATAGGTTAATTTAAGATTTTTAATAAAAAAAACATATTTTTTAGAATAAATAATTTAAAATTTATTATTATTTATAGTGAACATATGTGAAAATTTTAATTATTCTATTTAATATTCTTTACTAATAAAATAATTAATTTAATAAAATATTATAAAAAATCGGATTTGGATCTCTAACGGATCGGATTCCTTAATTTCATATCCGGTCCATTTATTTCGGATAACGAATATTTATAAACGGATATGACCCATCGAACTTTTTTATCAGACGGATATGATAAAATCCGGATCGGATTCGGATCGAATTCGCATTAAAATCCGCCCCATTGACAGCCCTAGGATGAATGTATTAAAATTTGGATCGGATTCATATTAAAATCCGAACCCATTGACCGCCCTAAAACATTCAATCAAGAAGTAGAATGGAAAAATGGGCCTAAAGACTTAATCTGATGGCCCTTTCTGAATTTCATCCTAGCCATAGTTCAAACTGTTTATGATCCAAATGGGCACCAACGTTAAACCTACCCAACTACACTTCAAAATTGATTTGCAATTTAGTTTTGTCTCTTCAAGTAGCAAAATAAATATGAAAATAATTGTCTCGTAAACCATATGTCCGTTCCCGAACAAATACTACTATTATAAGAACTCTACAATAGTGCATATCAAGTTCAAACAGGTACATTAACTTTTTAAGTAAAATTCAGATATTACGATATGCCTTAGCACACGAGCCCTTTGCTTGCTTTTTTAAGATCATTTAGGCTCTTCATTCTTACTTAATCGCCTATCGAGGTATAAGAATCCTCTTCGACCGCAACTTCCATTAACCTTTTAACATCTACCTCGTCATGAATCATGATCATCAACTTCATCCTCTTCATCAACTTAGCTTTCGGCAAGAGTACTTCTTCCCTTTCACAGTCGGACTAAAGTGAACTCTAACCAAATAAAGAGAATGAAAAATTTTTAAATCAATAATTTATGTGAGATAGAATCTTCCTATATTCTCTATTTTCCAATTGAGATGACATAAAAATACATAAATCCCAATAATCTCAATTCTAAAGCTAATTAGATTTGTTTCATATCAACTTGATAATGATCCATTGCGGTGGTCAAAGACTTCGAGGCATATGAACAAATTATATAACCTAAAATCTTACTTGTTATTTGCATGTTGTAGGACTTTCATTGATTTTCACTTATATTCATGCTTCACTTTTTAAGTCTCCGTTCAAGTCGTGGTTTGGCTGCCCTGGCCATACCCTTTTAAATTTATATCGAAAACTACCTATTTAATACACATAATAACTATAGAATTTCAAATCTAATGATTAGTTAGATGTATCATTGATTTTTGATGTTTCCTAATATGTGGATTACACTTTTGAGTAGTCACTTCCATTCTCATTTGGAAATTTCTCAGTCGTGATACTTCAATAAACTCATTGAACATAGCATGCATCATTGTATATATTGTACTTAATAATTATACCCTTTACATCCTATGAAACCACATGATTCTTCTTAAAATTAAAGTTCAATTCCACAGGTAAGTTTTAACTGAATTAAGTCAACACTTTTATTGTTTGTTGAACTTGTCGACTTGGAATGATTTGTAACTTACTTTAAGTTAGAGTTGTTTCATGAATCATTTTCCCAATTAACTAAGTCCTCTCAACTTTATGAATTAAATTGATTCTTATATTTGAGGGGCATAATTAAAAATACATAATACATATAATGCATACAATAAAGTAGCTGCTCTAGATAATAATCCTTCATACATTATTTACAGAATTATTCTGATATAAGAAATATGTCAAAATAAATTACAGTATTATCGATTTTTTAGGGTATTAATCCTCATAGCTTCTCTCCTTTTCTTTTTTTTGGTGACTAACGAACCGCTAAAGTCAATCTTGTCCTTCCTCAAAACTTAGCTCTTCAAGCTTCGCGTCCCAACTCATCCAACTATCTTCCATCGACTGTCCAAGTCTTGCTAGCGCATTGGCGAGGCCATTCCCCGCCCTCTAATATGTCTTATCTTACACTCCCAAGGCATTCGAATAAGCAGCCGGTAGTCTTCAACAATCTGCCGCAAGGGTGGTCGTTAATCTCCATCCACTCAATCAATTTGACTGCCACTTCAGAATCACTCTTGACTCCGACGCGTTGAAATCTTCTATCCCATGCTAACCTAAGCCCTTCCCGGATCCCCAAAAGCTCAGCTGTAGTTACCGTCGTATTGTCTAATTTCATCGCAAATCGCATTACCCATTTTCCCTCTTCATCTCCGATAACTCCTCCTGCCGTGGCTGTTTTCTGAAGATCGTAAACACTACCATCTGGGCTCAATTTAACCCAGCCGGGGCTTGGGTCTTGCCAACGTTCAACCCGCTCGATAACCTTCACTACTAGAAAACATGGGTTTTGTAACCGAATTTGCAACCCAAAAAGGGCCCTTTGCAACCGAAAAATTCTGTTGCAAAAACCTTGGTTGCAAACTTTAGCAACCGAACTTTGCAACCTAAAATTTTGCAACCGAACTAGCAACCGAATTCCGGTTGCAAGAAGCCACAGACGTGGCATGTAAGCCACGTCACTTTGCAGCCGAATTTTCTGTTGCAAAAATTGCAACCGAATATTCGGTTGCAAAGTTGATATGGCACCTTTGTTTTGCAACCGACGTTTGCAACCATTTTTTTGCTGTAAAATAGCTTAAAAGTATTTACCTAATATGCAACCGAAATTCGGTTGCAAAAATAATTTAATTTTTATTTTTTATATTACTTGCAACCAAATTTTTTGTTGCAAAAAATATTAATTATTTTTTATTTTTTTTATATTTATTTACAACTAAATAATCATTACCGGAAATGATTTTTAAAACATAAAATAGTATCATCCAACTGAATTTTCAATTGAATTATCTAAAATTTAATATTCCAAACAAAACATCCATTCAAATTATTCGCCAACATGAGCAAATTCGTCAATAATAAAACATTTACAAATATGTCAATAATCCAACATTTACAAATGCATCAATAATCTATATCAAAATGTTTGCATACTCAACATCATCAAATGCCATCCTCTGGAGAACCTTTCAAGTCACAACTTTCCATGATCTTGAACATAGCCATTGAACTCCTGAATTATCAATGCAATAGTCTAATTAAGTATAATTGCATATAAGTTTTATATCATTTTTAAAACTCAACCAGCTTAGGGGGTAAAAAATAATACACACCTTACCCGGTACATCTCCAAGAACCTCTCAAGAAATCCCCTTCTCTAAGAGAGACCAGCTAGAATAGAGAAACAATAAAGAAAGATAGTACATAGATATATGACTAACATTGATTAATACTAAACAACTAAAATTACTAGAAGCATTTAGAACTGGAATCTTTTGATCCTTCTTAGAGTTTCTTTTCAATATCATCTCATGATAATCAATGACATCAAGCTAGCTTTCCTTAAGAAAAATTTCAGTTATCCAACCTATATGCCTTCCTTAAGAAAAGGTATAACATATTGCTAAATGGGAAGGAACTAAATTAAATGAAGTAATGAAGACAGCGTAAGTGGCGGAGTGACAATTTCAAAATTGTAATCCAAAATTTGCACATGTCAAAGAGGAACTGATTTGGCAGATACTTAGCTTTCAGAATGGTAATCCAAAATTTGCTCAGTAGTCAGTCCAGACTTAGCTAAAGCATGAAAACAAAAATAGGTACTAGTGCAGAAAATTTCAACATGCGCATGTTGCAATCAAATGAGCATAACTCCTTCCTCGGAATGAATTTTAACGAACCGTAAAATTCCTAGAAAACTAGACAAGCATATCTTTCTAATGATATAAAGCTCGAATTCTAGTTCTTCCTAAGTAAATACCAGTTTTTGTTTGAACCCGACACAAAACAGAAAATTTCCTGCAGCACTAATAGTGAAAGATGATCGTTGTTCCCTTATCAAACGAAGTCTAAATAATCTGAAATTTGGTGGTAATACTCCTAACATGCACAGAAATACAGCAGTAAAACAGTTTTCAAAAACTCCATCGTTTAGTCCCTCTGCTCAAGCCACAAACCTAATTCTCAAAACAGGGGACAGCAGGGGAAGTTGCTAATTTTCTCGGGACTCAAATCAAATCGGATGGGCACCAATTTTTGCAGAGAACATCTCTAATATGTCAAGAATACCCAGTTAAAACAGTTTTAAAAGATTCAAACTCAACAACCCACAATTAACTTTTCTATGAGATAGTCACAAAAAGGAAAATATGAAGAATTGGCATAAACATGTATCTTTGTTCCTAGATCACTTAAGCATGCCTTGTTCAACTAATTTCCACCATTAAAAATTTCATCTTTTCTCCAATTTACTCATCAAAAGATGTATACAATCACTTGTTACCTCTTGATAAACCCATTGCATGTCTTCAAGATTGTCTGGATCGAAACTTTTGCCACTGTGAACCTGCAAGTGAAAAATACTATGACTAACTGATGCAAAAGCATCACCAGGACTAGAAAAATGAAAAAGAAGGTGGATATATGTGCGTGTGTGTACCTCATTCCACTTGATCAAATGTGCGTACTCAATAGTAAGGAAAATGTGCACTAGACTTGTATGATTTTCTTTCTTAGACACCAGAAATACGAATGAAATAACATATTAACTGACTTGTTTCACTATACCTGACGTAGGATACATGGTTTCCTATGTCAAAACATAAATCATACTTGTGGGTACGTCTGTGTAATTTATTGCTATGAATTACTTAACAGTGAAATTTCAATGTGGAATTCCAGATTGGAACAAAATACAGGTCCCTTTCACCAGAGGATGCAGCAATTATTCATTATCAATAAGCAGCAATAAACTAGTCATCAAGTATGAAAAGGATGAATATTTTCTAACCAATTCTTCACCAGCTTATTTATAATGTTAATTAAGTAAAACATTAACATGCTTCCACAAACACGTGCAGGAAGCTCAGGTTCTCGTCGAGCCACCTCTCAAACTACGACTCGTAGCACTGGTACTAAACATCGACGACATTCTTATTAACGAACCATTTATTTTCATAAATAGTTTCCATACATGATTTTCTAACATCTCCCACAATTTCCCCAATTCTTGAAACCTCAGTCTTTATTAAAGATCACAACTTCAATATTCGATGCGTTCCCTGCAGCTACAGAGTGTACGTTGTCGATGAATCTAACATTGTATTACTCAAAATTGAATCTTGTGAAAAAATAATGACAGAAGGCTGTTTGGTGATGCAGGGTTCTTGAAGAGTCCACACGTCGTGCTGCAGATACTTCTAAAGGCATACATTATTGGAGCAAAAAATCGAGTGGGGAAAAAAAAAAAAAAAAAAAGAAAAGAAAAGGTTACATTTACTAATTTATCAATTAAAAAGCTCAAGGATCTTTCTTTCTAGTTTTGTAAAGTATGGGATAAATAATGTTCATTATAACACACAATCATAACATTTTTTTTTATTTGTTTATTGTTTCCAGTACTTTTTTATTATAGTTTTTCCTTTCTTTTCATCAAACAATCTGAAGATTGTACTGGGCCAAGGTGAATGCACAAGCATGCCAATTAAACATTCTAGGGCCGTCAATGTGTCGGATTCGGACTGGGTCAGGGGATTCCCGGAACTGAATCCGATAAGATCTGTTAACCGGATTCATTGCTTCTGAATCCAAATATAATCGGAACGGACCAGATTCGATAAAAAATCCGACCTAATTAATAATAAAATATAATTTTTTTATAAAAAAATAAATATAATTACATAAAATTTAACAATTAATTATTATTTAATAAATTATTTGATGGTTTTTTTTATATTTATTTAAAATAAGTTAACTTAAACTAATTAATAAAGAAAAAAATATATGTTTTAGAGTAAACAATTTAAATCTTATTATTGTTTAAAGTAATAAATATGTGAAATTTTTTATTTCAATTATTTTACTAGTACATAATTTATTTAATTAATTAAATATTATATATATAATCGGATTCGGATTTTTAATGGACCGGATTCCCTAATTTCATACTGGTCCATTTATTTCAGATAATGAATATTTATAATCGGATATGATTCATCGGACATTTTTATCGGATGAATGTATTAAAATTTGGATCGGATTCATATTAAAATCCGAACCCATTGACCGCCCTAAAACATTCAATCAAGAAGTAGAATGGAAAAATGGGCCTAAAGACTTAATCTGATGGCCCTTTCTGAATTTCATCCTAGCGATAGTTCAAACTGTTTATGATCCGAATGGGCACCAACGTTAAACCTACCCAACTACGCTTCAAAATTGATTTGCAATTTAGTTTTGTCTCTTCAAGTAGCAAAATAAATATGAAAATAATTGTCTCTTAAACCATATGTCCGTTCCCGAACAAATACTACTGTATACGAGCAAATAAATTTTAGTTTATTAATTTAATTTACTATTTAATATTTTGAAATTATCCTAAATTTAATTTCAAAGTTAAATAGTTAAATTTAAATTTATATTATAATGTTTATTTTATCAACAAATCAAGTGATGACACGTGTCAAAGTGACATGTCTCGACCAATCAAATCAAGTCTTGCAGTCAAAGAAAGCCAAGACAAATCATATGGCGACATGTGGCGTATTGGATCACACCGACCAATCAAATTCAAGTCTTATTTGATATTATCTCTTTAAAAATAAAAATATAAAGAGATAAATATTTATGAGATTTTATGTGATATTATCTCTTAAAAAAAAAATAATAATAAAATATTAAATAGATATATATTTTGATGGTGCAGGAAAGTGGGTTTCCTAAAATGCAACAACACTTTGAGATTTGTTTAAAGAAGGGAAGACCATCACAGGCGTAAGAGCCTCAGGAACTGGGTTTCCTTTTGTGCGTGGGTTCTTCCAGCTAGGATAACACCAAGAGATCGTGCAGCAAGGGTGCAGAAAATGGTGGGAGGTATGAAGCTTTGGAGAAGATGCAGATGCAGAGGAAAATAATGCCCAGTTCAGCAGTGTGATGTCTTGTGTAAAAGATGACTTGGGGGAGAGAGCAGGTGTTCTCCCCTATTTATATGTTAGGGATGGGGGTAAATGGGTAAATTGACCATGTGGTCCCAAACCTGTGTTGCCCTAACACGTGTCAGCCTTTGGTGGGGTGAGAATGACATTCCAGAAAAGGAGACGGCGTGTCAGGTGCGCGGTGCACAGTACCTTTGTGTCAGAGGTTGTTGACGAGGGTCGCGTAGGATGAGGGACTAATGTCTTCTCCTGAAGGCTAGGATCCATCGCATGAGGGGTAGATTCATTCCCGAGCGTTGATGACGCTCGGATAATCCACGGATGGGCTCCCCGCGAGAGATGACCTTTGAGCGACAAGATCACGAGCGTCAATCATGGGACCCCCATGTAGGTGCTTCCCTGTGAAGGGTAACCCTGAGGGCCGAGACGCGAGCGTCTGACTCGTCGGATCTGGACTTTTACCGGAGTAGTCGTCCGAGGCTTGACGGTCTATCCTTGCTTGCAAATGAGTGGGCTGGGAAGGCCCACGAACCCTTCAAGGCGAGCGTCGGGGATTTAGTCAGCGACATGCCGACACGTGGTCGGCTCTGATTCGAGAGTGTTTTTAGGCCTCATCATTTTGCCCCCCAAATTCTGTAGTATCGCTTCGAGCGTACTGTAGAGTTTATAAAGAAGGAACTATGAATTTCGAACATCCGAGGGCTAGGCCATTACCAGCGAGGAGACTGCTGGCCTTCCGTAACGTACGCAAACTGACACCGCATTAAATGCTGTCAAATCCGCATTTAATGCAGAGTGGGAACGTGGGCGCGTGCACTCCGGGAGTCGTGAGGCGGTTACCAAAAGTGGGGGGTTTCCCAGGCGGGAAATGATTGCGTTTTTGAATTTTCAACCCTAATCCATGTACCATCTTCCCTATAAATAGGGGTTTGCAGTGCCTTGGTACCTCTTTCACGCATTCAAACTCTTCCAAGCATATACATAGCAAGAAATCTTTGCCAGTTCTACAAGCTCCGGCGAACTCCTTCTCTTCAAATCTTAGGTAAAAAATTCCTTACCCTTCTTCTTACTTTCCCCGTGCTAACATTAGTTTTAGGTTATGTGAGTGAAAACCTTGAGGGAAGAGCCACTGTCTACCATTGAATTTGTTCCAGAAATCTTATCCTCCCTTGAGCTTTCTGTTAGAGATCCCGTTTCCAAAAATTGAAAACTGACCATGGCCGGAAATCAAGCTGATGATTATGTACGGGAGATTGAAGAGATGTCGGTGGGGAGCTCCTCCCCTCATGGCGATGTCCCCATAGCTGTTCCTCTAATTAGGGCGCACCCAGGTGAAGGTATTCCCATGGCGATATCGGTGGCCCAGGCTCCGGTTGACGCCAGGGAGGAAGAAGTGAACGCTGCCGTTCAAGGGATGAACGAGCGTGTTCCCGGTGGGACGGACGATCTCTTTGAGGAGATGCACAATGTGATGGAGATGCAGAGACAAGGGGAGAGAGTATTCCCAGTTCTGAACAGCGCTGTGAGACCCCAAGATCACAGGATCACAGTGGCTATGACGGCTCCCGAGGGTGAAGCGGGGCCATCCGGGCGTCCATTTGAGGCTGAACCTTCCAGAAGGCGTCAGAGGAGAGGCAAGGAGCCTGCCACTCGAGTAAGGCAAGACAACCGCCATCAGACTGACAGATCTCCGGACGAAATTGAGAGTATTCTGACCCTCGGTGATTTGGAGGAGTTGAGGGCGAAGCGTATTGGGATGAAGTCGTGTTTCCCATGAGACTTCCTGAGGAGGGGGAGAGGGCCAATCGACCACCGCCTGGGATGATGACGGTCTATTGGGACGCAGTTCTTGCTGGGGGCCTGAGGTTTCCAATCGCTCATGACGCTGTCATCATTTACCATCATCTAGGGCTTTGCCCTTCACAAATTCTACCCAATGGCATAGCCCTAATCAACACGTTCATAATAACGATGAGGGCCTTGGGCAAAGCACCCTCGATAGTCAACTTTGACAGCCTGATACAAGTAGCCCGCTCGCCACGCTCGTCGCCTACAGACGGATTTTACTACGCCCAGGCCAAATCAGGCTTTAAGATGATAGATTCTCCATCTTCCTCCTATGGCGAGCACTGGAAGGAAAAATACTTTTTCGTGGGGGCTCCCGGGGGGATTTTCGGAGTTCACCGGCAATGGATGATTCATGGCGAGGGTCCTTTGATTAGGGAAAGGATGAGGAACAAGGATTTTGAGGAGTGGGCGATGGGGTTAGCCCTCGAGATGAGGGCTGAAAAGAAGTGGATTAAGGCGGAGACATTGGTGAAGAACGAAGGGGTGTTGTTCCGCTACGGATTATCTTGCCCCCCTGACATGATACTCAACCCTCCAGCTGACATTATGGCCCTCGACGGTTAGATTCTAGGAACTAACATCTCTAACCTTTAGAATAGCTCTCTGACTTACAGTTATCATTGTTTTCTTGTTTATACGATTCAAACAACCAATCTTCTGACGCTCGTTCCCCTTTCCTTGCAGGCATCCAAATACTATCTCAAGGCATGAATGCTGAAGCCTTTCACGTATGTTGGGTGCCCAAGGGCCCGCAGACAATCCCCAACACCCGCAACCGCAGCAGAACCGCCCTCCCAATGCTCCGAGGGGGAGGGTAAACCGACGAGGAGCTGGCCGAGGGCAAAACAACGCTCGAGGTGGAGCAGGGAATGTGGCTCCTCCCAGGGGCCCTATCGAGGATCTGATAGTGGAGGGTACCCACGAGGCCACTCCTCCGCCGGCGGCCCCCGTGGGCCCAATTTCACTGAGTTCAAGTGGGTCACGGAACCGCTCGGGGGAGCCTGTCTGTATTCACGAAGTTCTCCGGGCCGACCGCCAGGGGAAAAGAAAAAGGATGCCGGACTCCCTCCCTATTTCAGGCAAGGGAAAAGAGGTGGTCGTGGGCCACCGTGGCGAGGGCAGCGACACTTCATCTTCCGAGGATGAAGAATTTTGGAAGATAGGCTGCAAGGGCGACTCCCGTTATAAGCGCCAGCGGACTGAAGGCCTGGTGCTCCTAAAGAAGAGCGCTTACTCCGTCAACCTTGTCTCCGACATCGTTGGGAAACTACAATTTTCCGGCGATCATGACACGCTGAACGAGCATGACGCCGCTCGCGTTGCTGATGATGCCTGCCATGTCCTTCTGACGGTAAGTCTGTACTCCTCTTTACCAAATTCTCCTTTCTTCCTTCCACGTTCGGATTATGACCCTCGTTTACGGCTTCCCAGGAAGTAATCCCGAGGCTGAAAAACTTGCAAGGGCGAGCGCAAGCATATTCTGAGCATAAAGCCAAGTACAAGAAGTTGCTGCGCATCTCAGACCCTGTTCAACTGCAGGAGGATTACAACAATCTCAGCGCTCAGCTGAACTCCGCCAACGTTGAAAACGCTCAGCTGAAGGAAAATCTGAAGAAATCTGATGACGCCTTTCTGGTCCTAAATGAGCGTCACAGGAAACTGAAGGATGAGCGGGATCAGTTGAGGGCACAAAATGCGGAGCTGGGTGAGCAACTGACGGAGAGCACTCGCCGGAACGAGGCCGCCAACAAGGCCTTTGCTGACTTGCAGGGCAAAGTACAGGGCTTAGAAGCGAGGGTATCCTGGGAGGCGGTGAAGAAGTTCGTGCGCTCCAAAGCCTTTGTGTTCGCGGCCAACATCCAGTGCTTTGACAATGCTCGACGCTTCTTCCATAAAGCGATTGGGCAAATGGTGAGATTGGGACTGGCCCCGGAAAGCGCTCGATCCGACGCTCGTCTGCGCATGGATCTTGATGAGAATTGCGAGCCAATGGTCCAGGAGGAGGATCCCACGGATAATCTGGCGGAGCCTGAGTATCAGGAGTTGGTGGAAACACTCCAAAGGGAGTTTATAGCTGCCAACAGGGTAGATCCCGAGCCTCTCCTGATAGAAGATGAGGGCACTGTCATGGACGTCGCGGATGCCGAGGAGCCTGGTGAGGCCCAAACCTCTGACGCTAATGTGTTGGCCCCGGTTCCCCTTGCAACTGCTCCTCCTGAGCCCAACGCTCCGGCCCAGTGAAACTCTTTACACTGATCCCTTTCCTTGTTGATTTAAATCCCTTGTCATAATTATGAACAATTTATGCTTGTACTTAATCTTCCCGTTATTCCCTTAACATTTTGAGTTTCTTTTCATACTTTAGCACTCTTTCTCTACTGCTTTGATGTCTGAATGCTTTTTCCTTTACTCTTGGATGGTGAATGATGTTGTTTTGTTACGCTCGCCGTTTCTATATTACTGTCTTCTGTTTGGAACGCTTGCGATGGTAGTGCAAGCATGCAGGGGCGTCTTTTACGATGGTCCCCTGACGCTCATCACCATGCATATTAAGCTTGGAAGCCCACGACGTTAGGCAATTGGCCTTTTGCAAATATAGGCGCGAGGGTGACCCTTAGGAGGGTTCCCTGGCCATAGTAGAAATGAACCTTGAACTTGGACTTAGAAACCTTCGAGGAAATACAGGCGCGAGGGTGACCCTCAAGAGGGTTCCCTGGCCACATTCGTTAGGGTGTTTGAATTTGGATTAAATAAATCTTTGAGGAAATATAGGCGCGAGGGTGACCCTTAAGAGGGTTCCCTGGCCACATTCGTAAGGGGGTTTGAATTTGGATTAAGTAAATCTTTGAGGGATCCATAGGCGCGAGGGCGTCCCGTGTGAGGGTTTCCTGGCCGTTTTTGAAATGAAGTCTCGAATCCAGATTTAGGAAACCCTTAGCCAGGAATTGGCTTATGACGGTAATATTGGGAGATGCAAATATGGGCACGAGGGCGATCCTTATGGAGGTTCCCTAGCTTCATTAGATTGTATATACTGTAGAGATCAACAACAGGACCTGCTAAGTAGGATATTAAAGCGAGCGTAACCCTGGGGTTAGCGTTGTTTCGAGAAACACATGAAGGGACAGTTAAAATCCATTATTTTATGAGTATGTTTTAACTCGATAAGTTGAGGGTCATTCGGGTTTTTGCGAGCACGAGCTGGAGTGGTTAGCACTCAGCTGGCTATAACTGAGCATTGCGCTCCCCGTTGTTCGACACGCTCACTTTTAGGACTTTATATTACAAACCGTTCAAACTGTTACAGGTGGATGGTTATCAACACCTGGACAGGGTAGCTTTGGAACGATCGAAGTTTCGCGTAGGCTTTTCGACGCGGAGTATGCTCGACACGGAGTAGGCCCTTTGACGCTCGAATCATAAGATCAAATAAGAAAGCAAGCAAATAATAAAAACAAAGAGTTGAATACTTACTGTTATATAGATGCATTTTCGGGAATGATTACAACACGCTTTCCGTCAAAGGAAAACCCTTCACGCCACAAACGGGCCATTTCAAAGAAACTGATGTCTACACATAGAACCTTCTAAGGTTACATGCATTCCATGGCCTAGGGAGCCGCTCGCCTTACAAAGTTTCCAATAGGTAGGTGTTGTTTGCTCGTACCTGGATGACTTTGAAGGGGCCTTCCCAATTGGGGTCCAACTTACCTACGTGTTTGGAGACTTCAACTTTTTTGAGGACCAAATCCCCTAGCTGGAAGGTCCTTTCCTTGACACGTTTATTGTAATGGCGAGCAACGGTTGCTTTGTACTTGTGGATACGTGCCCAAGCAGCGTTCCTCTTCTCATCCAGCAAATCTAACTCGAGCGCCCGATTGGCCTCGTTGGCAGCAGGCTCGAAATAGGCAACGCGTGCAGATTCTTGAGCAATTTCCGCAGGTATCATGGCCTCGGAGCCGTACACGAGGGAATAAGGGGTTTCCCCCGTTGTCGCTCGCGGAGTAGTACGGTACGCCCACAAAGCTCCCTGGAGTTCTTCAGCCCATTCTCCCTTCTTACTCTCGAGCATCGTTTTCAGATGTTGGAGTATGGTTCGGTTGGTCACTTCAGCTTGACCATTAGCTTGAGGGTGACCCACGGAAGTGAATCGTTGTTCGATCCCTAGTTCATAGCACCAATCTCGCGTGTCAGCAGCGATAAACTGTGAACCGTTATCCGAGATGAGCACCCTCGGGATGCCGTATCTGCAGATGATATTTTTCCAAATGAAATCCCTCACAACCTTGAACGTTATCTTAGCGACCGCTTCTGCCTTAGCCCACTTGGTGAAATAATCCACAGCAAGTATTACGAACTTCTTTTGCCCGACCGCCATTGGGAGAGGTCCCACGATATCAATGCCCAATTAATCAAAAGGCCATGAAACATCAATAGGAATCATTTGAGCTGCGGGCAACTGAGGAGTGTTGGAATGGAATTGACACTTGGGACATTTCTTGGAATATCGAATGGCATCTTGCAATACCGAGGGCCAATAGAACCCACTCCTTAAGATTTTCTTAGCCAAGATTCGTCCGCCCGAGTGGTTCCCACAACTTCCACTGTGTACATGCTCTAAAACTTCTTTAGCCTGTGAGGGTCTCAAACATCTCAATGGTGGGCCCAGGAAGGATCGCTTGAATAATCGACCCTCGGCATCCAATGAGAATCGAGGGGCCTTGCTTTTGATTTTCCGAGCCTCAACTTTGTCGCTCGGGCTGGTTCCATCCCGGAGGAATCGGACAATTTCGTCAAGCCAACAAGGCTCGGAGGGGTCAATCATGTGCACTTCTTTCGAATGTTCACTTTTACTTATCAATGGTTCCTCCGTTCTCAGAAATGTAACAGCGCGTTCACTGTGGCCGTCCAAGGCGGACGCAAACTTCGAAAGAGCGTCAGCATGTTCGTTTTCTGCCCTCGGAACTTGCAAAAGATGGAATTCCTTGAACTTGGCTATCTCTTCCTTGGCGCTCGACAGGTACTGTGACATGGTGGCTTCTCGAGCCTCATAACTACCATCAATTTGACTCGCGATCAACTGCGAATCAACGTATGCTGTGACACGAGTGGCCCCATTTTGGAGCGCAATCCTGAGCCCTTGGATGAGGGCCTCATACTCAGCTTCGTTGTTGGTGACTTGAAACGCCAGCTTGATTGCGTAGTCGACTTCCGCCCCAAGGGGATCCCTGAGGGTCACCCCGGCTCCTCCCCCCTGTGAGGTCGAGGAGCCATCCGTGTGCAAAAGCCATAAACCCTCATCCGCCGATGGCATAGTCTCCAGATTGAAAAGCTCAACCAACAAATCGGCCACTGCCTGAGCCTGTATGGCCGTACGGGGCTCGAAGGAGATATCAAACTGACTGAGCTCAATCGCCCATTTAATTAACCTTCCCGAAACATCTGGCTTAGATAGCACTTGTTTGAGTGGTTGATCTGTGAGCACTGTGATGGAGTGAGCCTGAAAATATGGCCTCAACCTTCGGGATGCGTTAACGAGCGCAAAGGCAAATTTCTCAATTTCCATGTACCTTTTCTCTGCTCCCTGTAGAGTCTTGCTCAGGTAATACACTGGCATATGCTTACGCTCGCGGACAGCTACGAGGACTGCGCTCGTGGCTTCCAAAGAAACTGATAAATAGACAAACAAGTTCTCCCCCGGGTTTGGCTTGGTCAACAAAGGCGCGCTCGAAAGGTACTGTTTCATGTTCTGCAGGGCCTTTTCGCAATCCTCGTTCCAGGTAAAGTTGCGAGCGTTGCGCAAAATTTTAAAGAAGGGTAGATTCCGGTCCGCTGAGCGGGAGATGAACCTATTTAGTGAAATGATCTTACCCACAAGCACCTGGACCTCTCTCAGATTCCGAGGGGAGGGTATGTCCAGGATTGCTTTAATCTTCTCGGGGTTTGCCTCTATGCCACGTTGACTGACCATATATCCCAGAAATTTACCACCTCGAACACCAAAGGTGCATTTTGATGGGTTCAACTTCATTCCGTAGCGACGAAGGATTTCGAAAGTCTGCTTGAGATCTTCCAGATGGGAGCGTTGGCGCTCACTCTTGACTATCATGTCGTCAACATATACCTCCATAGATTTTCCAATTTCGCGCTCGAACATTCTATTGACGAGGCGCTGATAGGTCGCTCCCGCGTTTTTGAGCCCAAATGGCATGACTTTGAAACAGTAGACACCTAAATGCACAATAAACGAAGTTTTGGGGCGATCCTCGGGCGCCATAAAGATTTGATAATATCCCTGAAAGGCGTCCATCATACTCATGAGTTCACACCCGGCTGTAGAATCTACCAACTGATCGATCCTCGGTAGTGGGTAATGGTCTTTGGGGCACGCTTTGTTGAGATCCGTGAAGTCGTTGCACATACGCCATTTATTGGCGCTCTTTGGGACGAGCACCACATTGCAAAGCCATTCGGGGTACAAGATTTCCTCGATGTATTGAGCATCAAGCAACTTACTAGCCTCCTCTTCGATAACTCGTTTCCTAAAGCCATGAACGTCCCTCTTCTTCTGTTTGATGGGCTTGAAGGTGGGATCCACGTTCAGTCTGTGTACAATGACGCTCGGATCTATTCCAGTGAGATCAGAAGCTTTCCACGCAAAAACGTCTAAGTTCTCCCGTAGGAAGTCGATCATCAACACTTGCGAGGGCCCATCCAGGCCCGAGCCTATCTGGGTGGTTTTATCCGGGTTCCCAGGCTCCAATTCAACGGTAAAAAACTCCTCGGTGGGCTCAATCCGAACCTCCGGCCTCGGCGCCTCTAGCGCTCGTTTTTTCCCGGTGAGCATACCCTTGGGCTCATCACCCTCGTTTTCTGAAGAAGAACCCTCGACGGCCCCTGGTGGCCTATTCTCTGAACACTGAACATCTCCAGGGATCCTCTTTTTATTCTTCTTCCTGTACAACTTGGCTCTTTTGCGCTCGGGGCCGTCTTCGTCTAATTCAGGGAAGTCAACGGACTTCTTAGTAGACCCAGGTTGAATGGACTGCTTGGGCTTGTGGCTTCGGAGCGAAAGTATATAACATTCCCAAGCTTCTTTGACGTTACACAGAATTTCTCCGGTACCCTCGGGGGTTGGGAATTTGACCTTCTGGTGATATGTGGAAATTACGGCCTTGAAATCCACGAGGGCTGGGCGCCCAATGATGATATTGTAAGGAAGATCCACCTCAACGATGGTGTAGAGGACGCTCAAAGTTTTTCGCTGTGGGGCGCGACCAAAGGAGGTGGCCAAGCGAATCTATCCGCGAGGGACGATCTCGGAACCTCCGAACCCTACGAGCGCAGTTCTGAGAGGTTCGAGGGGGATGTTTGTTATATTCATTTGTTGAAACGTTGAATACGGGAGAACGTTCACAGAGCTTCCACTATCAAATAAAACCCTCTTTACAGTGTGGTTATGAACGTCTAAACTAACCACCATGGGACAGTCAGAGGTTTTTCCTATCCCATGCGGTGTTACAATATGTTCAAGATCTTTCTCAGTAAACCCTATGACATCATCCTCCTTCGAGCGCGACGAGCTGTCCACGGAGAGCACTGGGCGAGGGAGCGACGCTCTTTGGTTATAGCTCCGAACATGGCGACGGCGAGAAGCATTGGAATCACCTCCTGAGGGTCCTCCCGCGATCATGTGAATGACCGCAAAGGGCTGATTTTCCATATCCAATGCCTTCCCTTTTCCACGGTCACTGGGCTCAGAGTGATGGTGTCGGGGACTTCGTGAGCGTGAACGGCTCCTTCCCCTGGCGCGTGCTCGCTCTGCGTAATGCTCGTCATAACGTTCCAACACCTTAACGAACTCTTTGAGATGCCCTCCGGCGATCAGCCTCTGAATTTCACTCTCAAGCTACCGGCACTCGTTGGTATCGTGCCCTTTCTGCTTGTGGAAAGCGTAATATTTTCCTGAGCGCTTCTGGGCCTCGGTTTCCCTTAGTTTTGACGGCCTTTTGAACAGCTTTTTGTCCGCCATAGCATACACTTCAGCTATAGGGCGGTTGAGAGGGACTCGCTCGAATTTTCGAGGAGGAGAGGCGTTCCTCCGAGCGGGAATGGGGCTGCGGCGGCGGCCCCTGGTTGAATCTCCCCTGTCCACATAGGCTTTACTGGGGCGAGGGGCATTCGCCATCTTCTGATCCCTCGCAAGATACATATCTTCGAGGGTAAAGAAAGAATCGGCAATCTCCCTAATTTCCATCAACGAGCGCGGCTTCTTCTTAGCCACTTCCTCCACAAACTCCTTGCTTACGTAATGCTTCATGTTGATGGCACCAAACAGAACGTGCCTCAAAAAGTCCATCGAGGGCTTTTCTACCAACAAAATTTCTTTATTGAATCTCCCCATGAAGGACCTGAGAGTCTCGTTCGGCCCTTGGACCAGGCTATAAAGAGCGGTCGCGGCCGGGGCCGGTGCTTTCAGCGAATTGAAGTGGCTGACAAAGGCATCCGTCAGGTCATAGTATCCTCTGATTGAGCGCGGGGGGAGCTTTTTGTACCACTCTTGGGCCATTCCGGTGAGGGAAATGACAAACACCTTGGCCCAGTAGTTGTCCGGATGGTCATACAGGTGCATTAGGTGCACAAAATGGTCCAGATGCTCGGCTGGGTCCGTAGTTCCATCATATCTGTTGATTGACGAGGGAATTTTACCCTTCCCTGCGCGAGTCATTAGGACTTCCTCGACGAGGGGGGAATCGCCCGCCATGATCCTGTAATCTCGCTCGTCGGGATCTTCGTAGCTGGCTTCTCTCCTTCGGCGGGAAATGGGGCTACGTGGTCGGCGAGCGTCTCTGGCCTTGGACCTCTCGCCCCCCTCGCCGCGCTCGAGAGAGCTGCTCTACCACGTTCTGGAGCCCTCGAATTTGATCTTGTACAGCAGCCAGCTGAGGGTCACCAACATTTCTGCGGTTTGCCCTCCCTGTGGCCCTCGATTGGACCTCTTCATTATCTCCGACCGCCTCATTTCGAGGGGCCCTTTCTTCTCCTGCAACGGGTCGTTCTTGCTGGACCCTCGGTGGGGCTTCATTTCCTTGATTCGGTGGTGGGGGAGGTTGCTGTGCTCTTAGCGCATTTTGTGCCATCGTCAAGGGATGCGCCGGGAGCCCGCCAAGTGGCGGGGCCAGACGAGCGCCAGCCTGAGAGGGGAAATATGCGGCCATGAAATGCTCCCAGGCATTCTGAACGGCCTGGCTCTCACACTGCGCATACAGCGCCTGAAGTTGCTGGCTGGTAACTTGGGGCATCTCCACCCCTTGTATTTCCCTTGGTAATGACGTGGGGAGATTCAGAGTCCCCACCTGATATGGTTGGATCACCGGCATCATCCCGGGCATCATTCCAGGTTGCACAAATGGGTATCCCGGGGGGGGCATGGCCATGGGATACACCCCTGAATAAGGATAGGAAGCGTGGGCGGTGTGAGCTGCAGGTGGAGCAACGGCACTGGGCCCTCCCGCAACGTTCCCACCTAGTTGGAGAGTTGCCCCTACCGGCTCTGTGTTCTCGCCCCCGTTTCCGGCCGCTGGGGGGTTTGCTTCTCCGACGGGGATGTTGCCTTCCGCGTTCTCCTCGTTGAAGGGGGTAAGAGTGCCTTTCTCTCCGACTACTCCAGATCTCGTCGCAGTTACCATGATTAAAGACTTGGGTGTCACTCTTCAACTAGCTTTTGAAGGAAGAAACTGGTAATACCAAAGATGGTGGTGATGGCTTCCCACAGACGGCACCAAAAATGATGGTGTAGGAAAGTGGGTTTCCTAAAATGCAACAACACTTTGAGATTTGTTTAAAGAAGGGAAGACCATCACAGGCGTAAGAGCCTCAGGAACTGGGTTTCCTTTTGTGCGTGGGTTCTTCCAGCTAGGATAACACCAAGAGATCGTGCAGCAAGGGTGCAGAAAATGGTGGGAGGTATGAAGCTTTGGAGAAGATGCAGATGCAGAGGAAAATAATGCCCAGTTCAGCAGTGTGATGTCTTGTGTAAAAGATGACTTGGGGGAGAGAGCAGGTGTTCTCCCCTATTTATATGTTAGGGATGGGGGTAAATGGGTAAATTGACCATGTGGTCCTAAACCTGTGTTGCCCTAACACGTGTCAGCCTTTGGTGGGGTGAGAATGACATTCCAGAAAAGGAGACGGCGTGTCAGGTGCGCGGTGCACAGTACCTTTGTGTCAGAGGTTGTTGACGAGGGTCGCGTAGGATGAGGGACTAATGTCTTCTCCTGAAGGCTAGGATCCATCGCATGAGGGGTAGATTCATTCCCGAGAGTTGATGACGCTCGGATAATCTACGGATGGGCTCCCCGCGAGAGATGACCTTTGAGCGACAAGATCACGAGCGTCAATCATGGGACCCCCATGTAGGTGCTTCCCTGTGAAGGGTAACCCTGAGGGCCGAGACGCGAGCGTCTGACTCGTTGGATCTGGACTTTTACCGGAGTAGTCGTCCGAGGCTTGACGGTCTATCCTTGCTTGCAAATGAGTGGGCTGGGAAGGCCCACGAACCCTTCAAGGCGAGCGTCGGGGATTTAGTCAGCGACATGCTGACACGTGGTCGGCTCTGATTCGAGAGTGTTTTTAGGCCTCATCATATTTATATGATTTATTTGATATTATCTCTTCAAAAAATATAAGAGATAATTATTAAATAAACTTTGACTTGAACCACAAGTTTTGAATCCTACACCTATATAAAGAGGTCATGGGTTGTTCATTCACCACAACACAAGTTTAAGAAAGGCTAAAAACCTTTCTACAAGTGCAAGAAAGACTAAAAACCTCTCTACAAGTTCAAAACGGGTTCTAAGGCATTCAAGGGTGTTCTTCCCCGAAGTTACCAAATCAAGGTGTTTGATCCGCTGTCAAGGCGTTATACCGGCGAATCGACGTTATATTCAAGCTAAATCCACGGAGTTACCGGCGAGTTCAAAGGTGCTCTTGACGGAATTCTCCAAAATCAGGCGTTTGATTCGTAAACAAGTCGAAGGACTTACGGATTAACGTTATTAAAAGCTAAACTTGAAGTTGAAGAGGATCAAACCATCAAATCCATCAAGGAGCGTTTGAAGATTTCAACAACTTAAAACTCCAAGGAAGAATCAGAGAATCAAGTTGAAGATTGAAGACTTACTTTTACTTGAATTTTCAAATAATTTGTATTATCTATTCGGTGTTGACTAAAAATCAATAAACGTGAATTTTTATTGCAAACAGATTGGCACGCCCAGTGGGACTGATCTTACCTCTCATCTCTGCCTTTTCATATACCAAAGTTCAACGAATATTCGATGGCTCCTAAAAACCAACCCAACCCGAAGAATAAGGGAGTTGATGGCGCGAACGAACCCAATCTGAAGAGCAAAGAAGTTGATGCCACTGTGCAGTCTTCTACAGATGGTCACCTAAATGACTCGAAATCATCTGATGGTTCAACTCCTTTGACCCCCAAGGAAACTAAATCAAAGGAAACTCATTTTACTGAAGAGACGGAGACTATGACTCTCGAAGAGCAAGTTGCCCAAATGACTCAAACAATGGCTAACTTGCAAAAGACTTTGGAGGATAAAGACTTTCAAATTGCTCAACTTATAAATAAGTTAGAAAATGGTGATCCTGGTCAGTCTACTCGTAATCCTCAGACCCTTTCCGTTCAAGCCACTGTAGATGGAAAGCGAGTGAACTTCTCTCCTCAACATGACTCTGGGTTAAAGCCTAATCACTCTACTGCATCCATCGCCGCCCTATCTGTGCAAGATTTGCAAAACATGATAAACGACACAATTAGAGCTCAGTATAGTGTAACCTAGCAAAATTCTCCAACATACTCAAAGCCATACACAAAACGCATTGATTCGTTGAGGATGCCGATGGGTTATCAACCACCGATTTTTCAGTAATTTGATGGAAAGGGCAATCTGAAGTAACATGTCGCTCATTTTGTGGAAACATGCAACAATGCGAGGACGTATGCTGATCACTTGGTGAAATAATTTGTGCAGTCACTTAAAGGAAATGCTTTCGATTGGTATGTTGATTTAGAGTCAGGATCGATCAACAGTTGGAATCAAATGAAAAGAGAATTCTTGAATCGTTTCTACAGCACGCGCCACACTGTAAGTATGATCGAGCTCACTAATGCAAAACAGTGGAAAGACGAACCAGTCATCGATTACATCAATCGTTGGCGAGCGTTGAGTTTGAATTGCAAGGATAGACTTTTAGAGGTATCTGTAATAGAAATATTTATTTAAGGCATGCATTGGGGATTGCTTTACATCTTGCAAGGTATCAAGTCTCGTACATTTGAAGAATTGGCTACGCGAGCTCATGATATGGAACTAAGTATTACTCACTATGGTACTAACTCTTCTACTGAAAATCAAAGGAATGATGAAAATGATGTGCGGGGAGGTGAGAAGTTCTTCAAGCCCGTTACAAAGGAGTCTATGGCAATAAAGACAACACCTGTTAAAATCACCTCCATGGAAAAGAAGGTTGAAACTAAAACAAGAAGTCAACTTGCGCAGGATGAAAGGCGTCGACTTACACTGAAGGAGATGCAAGTAAAAGAGTACCCATTTCCAAACTTAGACGTCTCACACATATTTGATGAGCTACTGGCAAAAAATTTAATAAAATTACCGGAGCCAAAACGCCCCGAGGAGAGTGGGAAAGTGAATGATCCGAAGTACTGCAAATATCATCGAGTCATTAGCCACCCATTAGAGAAATGTTTCGTCCTAAAAGATAAGATCATGGCTCTAACAAGAGAAAGGAAAATTATCCTTGAAAGTGAAGACGCAGCTGATGCAAATGTCACTAGTATAGTAACTTCAACATATGTCAATGTGGTTAAAAGCAACAAGAATGCGATGACGCCACCAACACCATTGGGGGCATCCACAACAATCCAATTTGGAAGTTTAGAGCCGATGCTAATTTCAAACTTGATGTCTAGCAAAAAAGTTAAAGCTGAATCGCATCCAAACCTCCACAAAAATACTGGGGGCAACTAAAATTCAAGTGAAAGTTGAAATACTCCTCGATAAGAGTCTAAATTGTCAAAAATACTCCTTAACATGAGTATAAACTGTTTTCAAATCCAAATTCAAATGCACTCCTTAACACGAGTATAAACCATTTCAAAGCCAAATTCAAGTGCAACACTCCTTAACACGAGTATAAACTATTTAAAATCAAGTTCAAGTTACTCCTTAATACGAGTATAAACTGTTTAAAATCAAATTAAGCACTCCTTAAATACGAGTATAAACTGTTCAAAACCAAAGTCAAGTGTACTCCTTGACACGAGTATAAAATGTCTACAAGTTTGGAAAAAAAAAATTTTTTTTTGAACTATGTCATGACTTGATCCTCTTGAGGGGGTACGTAGGCAACTTGAATAAACTTCAAGCTCAGTCACATCTTCGAAAAAAAGTTATGTCCAATAAATTTGGATACTTCAAGTCTCGTCTTTGCACGACTACTTGATATGTTTTTCGCCAAGCCTTGAAGTGGGGACATTTGTAGACGAGCAAATAAACTTTAGTTTAATAATTTAATTTACTATTTAATATTTTGAAATTATCATAAATTTAATTTCAATGTTAAATAGTTAAATTTAAATTGATATTATAATACTTATTTTATCAACAAATCAAGTGATGGCACGTGTCAAAGTGACGTGTCTCGACCAATCAAATCAAGTCTTGCAGTCAAAGAAAGTCAAGACAAATCATATGGCGACATGTGGCGTATTGGATCACACCGACCAATCAAATTCAAGTCTTATTTGATATTATCTCTTTAAAAATAAAAATATAAAGAGATAAATATTTATGGGATTTTATGAGATATTATCTCTTTAAAAAAAATAATAATAATAAAATATTAAATAGATATATATATTTATATGATTTATTTGATATTATCTATTCAAAAAATATAAGAGATAATTATTAAATAAACTTTGACTTGAACCACAAGTTTTGAATCCTACACCTAAACAAAGAGGTCATGGGTTGTTCATTCAACACAACACAAGTTCAAGAAAGGCTAAAAACCTCTCTACAAGTGCAAGAAAGGCTAAAAACCTCTCTCCAAGTGCAAAATGGTTTCTAAGGCATTCAAGGGTGTTCTTCCCCGAAGTTACCAAATCAAGTGTTTGATCCGCTGTCAAGACGTTATACCGGCGAATCGACGTTATATTCAAGCTAAATCCACGGAGTTACCGGCGAGTTCAAAGGTGCTCTTGGCGGAATTCTCCAAAATCAGGCGTTTGATTCGTAAACAAGTCGAAGGACCTACGGATTAACGTTATTAAAAGCTAAACTTGAAGTTGAAGAGGATCAAACCATCAAATCCATGAAGGAGCGTTTGAAGATTTCAACAACTTAAAACTCGAAGGAAGAATCAGAGGGTCAAGTTGAAGATTGAAAACTTACTTTTACTTGAATTTTCGAATAATTTGTATTATCTATTCGGTGTTGACTAAAAATCAATAAACGCGAATTTCTAGTGCAAACAACTACTATTATAAGAACTCTACAATAGTGCATATCAAGTTCAAACATGTACATTAACTTTTTAAATAAAATTCAGATATTACGATATGCCATAGCACACGAGCCCTTTGCTTGCTTTTTTAAGATCATTTAGGCTCTTCATTCTTACTTAATCACCTATCGAGGTATAAGAATCCTCTTCGACTGCAACTTCCATTAACCTTTTAACATCTACCTCGCCATGAATCATGATCATCAACTTCATCCTCTTCATCAACTTAGCTTTCGACAAGAGTACTTCTTCCCTTTCACAGTCGGACTAAAGTGAACTCTAACCAAATAAAGAGAATAAAAAATTTTTAAATCAATAATTTATGTGAGATAGAATCTTCCTATATTCTCTATTTTCCAATTGAGATGACATAAAAATACATAAATCCCAATAATCTCAATTCTAAAGCTAATTAGATTTGTTTCATATCAATTTGAAAATGATCCATTGCGGTGGTCAAAGACTTCGAGGCATATGAATAGATTATATAACCTAAAATCTTACTTGTTATTTGCATGTTGTAGGACTTTCATTGATTTTCACTTATATCCATGCTTCACTTTTTAAGTCTCCGTTCAAGTCGTACTTTGGCTGCCCTGGCCATACCCTTTTAAATTTATATTGAAAACTACCTATTTAACACACAGATTAACTATAGAATTTCAAATCTAATTATTAGTTAGATGTATCATTGATTTTTGATGTTTCCTAATATGTGGATTACACTTTTGAGTAGTCATTTCCATTCTCATTTAGAAATTTCTCAGTCATGATACTTCAATAAACTCATTGAACATAGCATGCATCATTGTATATATTGTACTTAATAATCATACCCTTTACATCCTATGAAACCACATGATTCTTCTTAAAAGTTCAATTCCACAGGTAAGTTTTAACTGAATTAGGTCAACACTTTTATTGTTTGTTGAACTTGTTGACTTGGAGTGATTTATAACTTACTTTAAGTTAGAGTTGTTTCATGAATCATTGTCCCAATTAACTAAGTCCTATCAACTTTATGAATTAAATTGATTCTTATATTTGAGGGGCATAATTAAAAATACATAATACATATAATATATACAATAAAGTAGCTGCTCTAGATAATAATCCTTCATACATTATCTACAGAATTATTCTGATATAAGAAATATGTCAAAATAAATCACAATATTATCAATTTTTTAGGTTATTAATCCTAATAGCTTCTCTCCTTTTCTTTTCTTTTCTTTTTTTGGTGACTAACGCACCGCTAAAGTCAATCTTGTCCTTCCTCAAAACTTAGCTCTTCAGCCTTCGTGTCCCAACTCATCCAATTATCTTCCATCGACTGTCTAAGTCTTGCTAGCGCATTAGTAAGGCCATTCCCCGCCCTCTAATATGCCTTATCTTACACTCCCAAGGCATTCGAATAAGCAGCCGACAGTCTTCAACAATCTGCCGCAAGGGTGGTCGTTAATCTCCATCCACTCAATCAATTTGACTGCCACTTCAGAATCACTCTCGACTCCGACGCGTTGAAATCTTCTATCCCATGCTAACCTAAGCCCTTCCCGGATCCCCAGAAGCTCAGCTGTAGTTACCGTTGTATTGTCTAATTTCATCGCAAATCCCATTACCCATTTTCCCTCTTCATCTCGGATAACTTCTCCTACCGTGGCTGTTTTCTGAAGATCGTAAACACTACCATCTGGGCTCAATTTAACCCAGCCCGAGCTTGGGACTTGCCAACGTTCAACCCGCTCGATAACCTTTAAGCACTTAGGGGACCGCTGCATAGTTTGGAGGTCCATCAATAGACCTTTAAGATTGTGAATGCTCCTACTAAGTGGTTCTCGAATGTGCTGATACTCCCTCTTATTTCTCCTCTTCCATAAGGTTGCCACAAAAACCAGTTTCCAACTCACCTCTAAGCCCAGACAATTTCTCAGATTCCTGCTCTAAGGTTTGTTGAACCATTCGTCGTTGTCTAGCTTCTCGAACTGGGCCCAATCTCGTTGATCCACCACTTTATGCCATACAACAGACGCCATATAGCAATTTCTGAAAATGTGAAATCCATCTTCCCGGGTAGTCCTGCAAATATTGCACTTTGGGTCATCTCCTATTTTACGATCAAAACGCAGTGGTTGATTTGCCACGGGAAACACTTGAGCTTATTCGGAAGCTCGCTACCCTAAATGAGTTTCCATGATTTGTCCGGTGAGGTCTCTGGTAGGGCGAGAGAGGAGTATACCGATCGGCAAAAGAAACAACCACTTGAGTCCCCTCTCTATATTAGAGTGTCTTCAACTTCTGTACCATACGTAATTGGCATTCCCCCGATTATCCTCTTCTCTTCCTTCGGCATATCGATATGAATACGTCTAAAATCCCACTTCCCATCATTTGTAATAATATCAGCCACTTTGAGTTGCCTATCTTTATCATCAATTTGTCCAAAATTAAGCTCTCCAAAGTGCCATCTGGAAGCCATTTATCTGCCCAAAGATTGGTTTTATCCCCTTTGCCAACTCTCCAAATAATATTGTCTTAAACGATATTGAGACTCTTCACAATTCCTTTCCATAGGCGCGAAGCGGAAGGTTTCGGCTTACGGTTCAGAATGTTTTCCCCTTTCAGATATTTGTCGGTGAAGATACAATTCCACACTCCACCAGTTCCCTTGAGCACCCTTCCCATTTTAGCCAGACGATGTTGTTTTTTCGGGCCTCCCTAAGTCCTAATCCGTCATCTTCTTTCCTGCGAATAACCTTTTTCGAGCTTACTAAATGAGTTTTCCGCCGATTCGAGTCAGTAGACAAAAGGAAATTCCTGTTCAAACTGTCGAGTTTCTCACATACACTAGTCGGGAATCAACTCGTATGAATGTGATAGGTAGGAAGAGAAGTAGTGACCGACTGTATGGGTGTCATGCGTCCTGCTAAATTCAGATTCTTGGCTTTCCAAGAAGTTAGGCGTTTTTGGATCCTCTCCAAAACTTCTGCATACATATCAATAGAATGTCTTCCATTGCCAAGAACCACACCTAAATACTTACCAATCGAGTTAGTTTCCTCCATTCCAACATTTGCGTGATAGAAGGTCTCACTGTTGTATTCGTCCTGGGAGAGAACAAAATCCTGGACTTTT
This sequence comes from Lantana camara, assembly GCA_037501455.1. Classification (NCBI taxonomy): domain Eukaryota; kingdom Viridiplantae; phylum Streptophyta; class Magnoliopsida; order Lamiales; family Verbenaceae; genus Lantana; species Lantana camara. Next base: position 89,005,536 of record CM074857.1, on the reverse strand, counting down.
GAGGACTGACTCGAAGACCTGATGCCCCACAAAATTGTTCTAAGATGTTTTTGATGGTGGTAGCATTGTTGATGGTGGCTTTTGCCATTAGGATAATGTCGTCGACAAACATAAGGTGACTAATTTTCGGTCCACCCCTACATTCATCCACCGGAACCCATGTGTTTCTGTCCACTGCTTCTTCAATCATATAGCTCAAGCGCTCGATGCATAACATAAACAGACAAGGCGACAGAGGGTCCCCTTGACGAAGGCCACAAGTCGCACTACAAGAAAACAGCCGAAAATCGACGGGAAAAAACCGACGGAAAATTCCATCGGTTTTGTGTTGGAATTTACGATGAAAAACCGACGGAATTCCAACGGAATTCCCATAGCCAAGCAAAATTGCATTCCAACGGAAAAGCCGTCGGAAAAATTGGCGAAATTTAAAAAAAAATTGCACCAAAATTTCCGACGGAATTAAAATTTCGCCAAAAATTCCAACGGAATTCCGTCGGAAATTTTGGCGCAATTCTTTTTACCGGCGGGATTTTCCGTTGGTTTTTCGTTGGAATTTCAATGAAATAAAAATTCCAACGGAAAACCGATGGGAAAATCCCGTCGGTTTTTTTTTATTCTTAATTGAAAAAATACCGACGGGATTTTCCCATCGGTTTTCCTTTGGAATTTCAATGAAATAAAAATTTAGACGGAAAACCAACCGGAAAATCCCGTTGGTTTATTTTATTCTTCATAAAAAAAACCATTCGTCGGTTTTTTTCAATCAAATTTAATTAGAAAAATACAATTATAGTTAATACAAATAATTATATATTTAAAAATCAAATAATATAGAAATTATAAATTATTAATATAATTGTTTGCACTAATACTTCGCGTTTATTGATTTTGTGTAAACATCGGATAAATAGTACAAATAATTTGTAAATTTTGATATCAAAGTGGATCTTCAATTTTCGATCTTCTTCGACTTATTTAACTTTTATTAATTGGTTTGATCTTCTTCAACTTCAAATTTAGCTTTTAATATCGTTAATCCGTAGATCTTTCGACTTATTTACGAATCAAACGCTAGATTTTGGAAAATTTCGCCAAGAACGCCTTTGAACTCGTCGGTAACTCCGTAGATTTAGCTTGAATAACGTCGATTCGTTGGTATAATGCCTTAATAACGGACCAATAATGTAAGCTAGCAATTTGGTATAAAGTTTATTTGTTCATCTACAATAATATTTTATATAATTTTAAGTATATACATTATAATTAAAACACAAGAGTATATAAGCTAGCAATTTTTATATAATATCTCAATAAATATGATTATATTTAATTCAAATAATCATATATTTAAAATTTTATATTTTAAATTAATAACAAAAATTATTTAAATAATTAATTGAAATAAGTGTATAAATATATTTAAAGACATAATATTAATAAGAAGTAAATTGTCCAAGTTGGTAAGGGAGTCACCATTCTTCCTTGGAGACCTGAGTTCGAATCCCTGCGTGGGCAATTATCGCGAGAATTAATTCTCGCATTGACGGGCTCGGTTAGCTCGAGCTCGACCCGTGGCTCATCCGAGGTGTTGGTGTGGCTCGTTCCCGAGGTGGTTCGGGTGTCACAAATGAATTTTTTTTTTAAATTTATTTATTTTTTTTCTATTTCCGACGACATACCGACGGAAAATTCCATTGGAAATCCGTCGGTTAACTTAAAAATTAAATTAATTTTGTTTCGCTGGAAATCCGTTGGTTTTCAGTTGGAAAGAAATTCCGACGGAAAACCGACGAAAGTTGTCCATTGGAATTCCGTTGGAAATTATTTTATTGGAAAAAATTATTTGCCCGTCGGAATCCCGTCGGAAATATATTTCCAACGGAAAACCAACGAAACGGACCCATCGGGACCCAATTCCGACGATGTATTTTCCAACGGGCGCCATCCCATCGGTTTTCTATCGAAAAAATTATTTGCCCGTCCGAATCCCGTCGGAAATATATTTCCAACAGAAAACCAACGAAACGGACCCATCGGGACCCAATTCCGACGATGTGTTTTCCAACGGGTGCCACAAATGATTTTTTTATTTATTTTTATTCTATTTCCGACGGCATACCGACGGAAAATTCCGTTAGAAATCCGTCGGTTAACTTAAAAATTAAATTAATTTTGTTCCGTTCGAAAGAAATTCCGACGGAAAACCGACGAAAGCTGTCCGTTGGTTTTCCTTTGGAAATTATTTTGTTGGAAAAAATTATTTGCCCGTCGGAAATATATTTCCAACGGAAAACCAACGAAACGGACCCATCGGGACCCAATTTCGACGATGTATTTTCCAACGAGCGCCATCCCATCGGTTTTTTATCGGAAATCAGCTTTTCCAACGGAAAACTAACGGGATTTCCGAAAATCCCGTCGGAATTCGGCAGTTTTTTTGTAGTGTCCTGGATATTCTGTCCGTGGGATCTCCATTCCAAACCACTTTTAACAGAACTCATGATCAAGCTTACCATGTTACGAGGAAAATTAAAAAATCCGAGAGTCACTTGCAAGAAGGTCCAATTAGCGTAGTCGTAGGCTTTCTCTAAATCCAGTTTCAGCAACATGCTGCCTTGCTTGCTCTTACAGTTGTACATTGTGTGGATCACTTCTTTCAAAGTGAGAATATTGTCATGTGTCACCCTTCCAGGGATAAAGGAACTCTGAAAAGGTTCGACCAGTTTCCCCACAAACAGTTTGATCCTAGAGACTACCAATTTGGTTAAAATTTTCAGGGTGACATTCAGAATAGCAATGTGCCTAAAATCTGCTGCACTTTCAGGATTATCTTTCTTAGGAACTAGGTAGATATAAGCAGCACCCATCTTGTCAGAAACGATCTGGTTAGCAAAGAATTTCTCAACCTGCGCAATAAAGGAATTTTCCATGATATCCCAGTATTTCTGGAAGAAAAAAGAATGACACCCGTCGGGCCCTTGGGCCTTGAATGGCTGCATAGATAAAATAACTGATCTTACTTTCTCGACTGTGATCGGATTAGTGACAGTATCCCGATTCTCGGTCTGAAGTGTACGTTAGAACTTGATGTGAGGAAGGCTTTCACATTATAACTGTTCAGAAGGAGCAAAAAGTTCTCGGAAGAAATTGAAGACATGGGATTTCAGCGTATCAGCATCCGTGACCCAGCTTCCTTCGAGGAGTAGAGCTTCAATTCTGTTACTCTGTCTTCGCATTAGAGTGGATAAATTAAAAAATCTCGTGTTCCTGTCGCCCAGTTTGAGCCATTCCACTCTAGATTTTTGATACCACAGAACTTCCTCCTGTTTTAGAACAATGTGGTATTCCTTGATCAACTATTTTTCAAGATCCTCGAGTTCCGGATGAAGACGCTCAACTAGAATTTTTTGGATGCCGCCAATACGAGCCCTGAGGACCTTCTTCTTCTTAAATATGTTGCCGAATGTCTGTTTATTCCACTCTCGCATGATATCCAGCAGCAAGCTGAGGGCACCCTCCAAATCAGTATCCCAGATGTCCTTGATTTTCCCCTTACAATCTGGGTGGGTGTCCACTGCCGCTTCAAATTTGAAAGGCTTAATTCTTAGAGATGAAAGATAACCTGTAGTGTCAGTAAGGAGTGGGTGATGATCCGAGTGAGTTCTCGGAAGAACAAAGACCGTATTATCAGGGAATTTATGTAACCAATCGGAGTTGGCTAGTACTCGATCTAGACGCTCCATCACTCTCCTGCCACCATGAACCGTCCCCGACTAAGTGAACTTAGGACCCTTCGATTCCATCTCCATCAGACCACAGTTTTCAATAGAGGTGTTAAATTTCTCGCACTTACTCCACAAAATAGGGTTGCCCCCTGGTTTCTCACTCGGTCCCCTCATATCGTTGAAGTCCCCTGTTAACATCCAAGCTCCATTAACGCCGCTACTGATGTTCTGCAGGTCTCTCCAAAGGTCCTCCCTTTTGCTTGGGTTAGGACTTGCGTAAACTCTCGTATAACACCACTCCGTGCTCTAACGAGCCCTAATTTTTTGCATGTATCATATGACTCGTGACTCGCAAAATTTCTACCTGAATGTTAGTAGCATCCTAAAGCACCAAATTCCCCCTTATCGATAATTAATCGGTGCTTTACAAACATTGGGAAATCCCAAACTTTGCGAAGTTTCCTCCACACGGCTCTCCGCCACTTGAGTTTCAAGTAAGAACACAATATCTGGTTTATACTTTTGTATAAGTTCATAAAGACTTCTTTTAAAACCATCGTTACCCGTACGATTACAATTCCGAGAAAGTAACTTCATTGGAGAAATTTGTAGGTGTTGGGCAGTGATCTCATTCTCAACTGGACGTTGAGCCAAACCCGTATCAGTTGCTGTACCAACGCCTTCATCCACATACATTAGCATATCGTATGTTGAGGCGTTATCTCTATATCTATCTCCCCTATTAATTCTTGGTTCAAAAGAGATTCTAGGGTCATTAGCACTTCCACTTGGTGCATGACTGGGTTCACAAACATAATTCTCACGAATGGGTGGCCCATATTCATTAGTGAGCTCGTTCCCAACTAATCTGACCACTCCTCCATGAGGGTGTAGCTCCCTATCACTTCGTTGTCCTCGTCCTTCGAGTTCGTCTGTACATTCTCGTAGGGTTCCATATTCTCGAATTTGGCTGATTGATGTTGTGTTGTTGATGATGGAATTATAATTTTGTCTTAGTGGTTCGCGTCGCTCGTCATCAGGGGTAATTTTCAGTTTGGTAGTCTCTTTAGCAGCGGATTTGGGAGACTCGTCTCTCTTGGGCCGAGACCTCGATTTGTGGGAATTGTCTTGATAAGTATGGAAAGTTTCCCTAGTCAACATCATTTCTTGGCCTTTCCCATTATTTGGGATAATATTCTCAATTTGCTTCTCAATCTCAGTTGAATCTGTTAGGTCATTTAAAGTAATTGAGAATACTTCGAATCTGTTACCTCCCGTAGGGTTCGCTTCCCCGTTACTCCAATTTTGATTTTTACCGTCATTGTCTTTGTCGGTCCACCTAGGTCCTCCGTTTGTTTCTTCTGCCTTTCCTGGCCATCATCCATGAGCCATACTGCGGTCCATCTGATGCTAATTCCTCTGGCCTCACAGGCGTGGCATATAGAAGGTAAATTTTCGTATTCAACCGCGAAGAGTCTCCCTTCCTTATCCACGCCACTCTGAAGGGGTTTTCTAGGTCGATTTCTATGCATACTCAATCGTATTTACCCTTCTCTCCCTAATAGGTGTTGTTGTCAATTTTAACAGGCTTACAAATCGCGGAAGCAATGCCATAGAGAATTGTTTCTTTGTAGTATTCTTAGGAAAGCCCTCGGATCCTTGCCCACGAAACTGTTGTTGTGATTCGGTCTTTTGATGCTTGGAAATCCGGTATCCATTTCCGAGTCAGTAGGTAGTTACCATTAATCACCAAGGGACCATTCGACAAAATTGAAGTAGTTTTCTCTCGATCATAGACCCGCAGAGTGTAGCACTCGTGTCCGAGCTCAAAGAGGTCGAACTCTCCTTGTAACTTCCACATTCTATCAATTCTGGCTGATAAGAGATTGACGTTCATGCTTCTACCCAGAATTCGTAGGATGATGGCATTTCGCCAAGGCCTACGTATCTCCTCCTTCATCGAGAAGAGTAATCTTCGTGTAAGGATAATTTCCCGTTGGCTCAACAATCCGAATCTTGTCTAGGTCCTCAAGATTCTCCTCTTGGAATTTTCAATCCGGCTGTCGTCCCATCAGTGACTCTAAATAGGAGCTATTTCTCGGCGAGCGTTCCTCATTCCCATTTTTCTCTTCCATTTCCATGGCCTTCGTTGTCGGAGTTCTGTTGGTAGTTTTGAACTTTTCTGCGCTTCTTCTCAAGTGGTCGATGTCTTCGCTAGAGAGAGTCGGAATGTTATCCCCCTCCATGTTCTAGCTGTGCCTAAAATTTGGTGGAATAAAAGCTTCTCTCCTATCATTCATGGATGCGGGCACAGTGAGACTTTATTTTAAAAAAAAAAAATTCTCACGAGTGAAGTGTCGGATACGAGTATCCAATATGACATGATAAAATGATATTTTTAGAAGTATTTATGCATCATAATTACTCTCAACCGTCCTATTCAAGGGGCCACGTGGACAACCCAATTTTAATATTGTAACAATAACATGAAATAAGGAGTTTGGAGAGGGAAAAAAGAAGAAGAAAGAATTTAGGCTGTTATTATAAGAGGATTTTTTAAAAATATTATGTATTTTAATTCGAATTCATAAAATGTTATTCAATGGGACGGGTTAATTTTTTTGTTATAAGTTGCCACATGATGTGGCGACCAAAGTATTTTTTTTATATTATTTTAACGGGGCGCCACAGAATTTTTTTTTTAAATAATAAAATAACGGGGTCGCCACAGATCTTGGCGCCCCCCATAAATTTTTTTTTTCAATTCCATTTTATGTTTAATAATTTTATATTTTTTCATACAAAATTATGAAAGAAATAATATGTTTAAAACAATTCAATAAGTATATTGAATGTTTTTTTTTTATGGTCAAGTTTGTGATGCCCCGCTTCATCGACGGGTTAGGTATGACGTCACGGGTGATTTTAGTTACGTAATTATATGACTTTAATTCATCTAAGTGTTAATTATGTGATATAAATTATTGAAATCATTTAAATTATTATATGAACTATATGATCAGGATTGTTTTATCATGAATTTTAAGATATGAATGTGAATTTCATGAAATTGATCGAAATCTTTTGTAGTTGGACTTGATCATATGATTTTTGAAACTTTGGGGACCTATTTGGAAAAAAGGTCACTTCAGCGTTTTTCGGCTGTAACTTGAGCTACGGTATTCGGATTCAAATTCCATCTTTTTAGTTGGACTCGTTTCGACGAATCGGATCCAATGGAACTGATCTCGTAATTTTTCGATGCTGTTTGCACCTTCGACGAATTAAATTTCAATCCCTATGACTCATTTACCCTAATCCTACCCATTTTTCATCATTTTTTACCAGTTTCTTCAGCCTTTTTAGCTGATTTTTTTCCTTTTCCTTTCCCATTTGGTACGTGACAACAGTAGCTCAAAGCAAGAAGAAAGACAACCCAAGTTCCCACCATTTTTTATCACTAAAAGCCTCTAGTGCACCGACACTTCTAAAAATATCAATTTACCGTGTCATGTCGTATCGGACACCGTGTCCGACACTTCTCACGTGGAAAATTCACAAAAAAATCCTTGTCACCGTATCCGTATTGTGTCGTGTTCGTGTCGCCGTGTCCGTATCCGTACAACATAGCTTATTTTAAGTCTCATTTCATACCAAAAGAACATGCTACAAGACATGATCCACGGATTAAAAATAGACAGCTTGGCCACAAAAAAAAAAGAGATAAATTTCAATATACTTATTGAATTGTTTTAATCATATTATTTCTTTCATAATTTTGAATGAAAAAATATAAAATTATTAAACATAAAAGTGAAATTGAAAAAAAAAAAAATTTAATGGGGGCGCCAAGATCTGTGGCGACCCCCTTATTGTATTTTGAAAAAAAAAATTTGATGGGGGGCGCTCCGATCTGTAGCGACACCCTTATTTTATTAAATATTTTTTTAATGGGTCGCCACATGTTAAAAATAATATAAAAAAATATTTGGGTCGTCAATGTGACGTATAACAAAAATTTAATCCATCACATTTGAATTACATTTTGCGAATTCGAATTAAAATAAATAATATTTTTAAAAAATCCTCGTTATTATTATTATTATTATTTTTATTTTTGGATTTAAAATCCTCGTTATTATAAGCACGTATTTTTTTGAAGTTTACAAAAAAGTACATTTTTCTTTTTAATTTTCAATATGTTCATCATTATATAGTTGTCAACTTTTTATTGTTTCTTTTTCAGTGATAATGAAAGTTGAAAAGTCGTGTTTGCGCCACCTGTGACCTGACCTATCGCTATATAGGTGATTCCTACTGGTGGACCATAATGTTTTAATGTTTTTTGTTTTTAATTTTTTACTAAGATGTCTTTTGAGGCCACATAGGGACCTCAAAACTGTTCTCCATTATGATGAATGATAAATATTGCTCCATCCATTGTCTACGTATGGATAACAGGAAATTAGGGATCGATACAATTGTAAATTGATTTTCTTTCCTTTCTTAGCATTAGTGTATATCGTTTATATACCTCGTTGTACAGTGTATTTGTTACATACAGAAATAAGAAAAAACCCTTCCCAAATCATGAATTCTCTTAAAGCTATCATGGTATCAGAGCGGGCGACGATCCAATAATTGGATCCGAACCTTGCTCATCACGTACCGTACCTTTCCCGGCCATGGCCGACGACAGTAGCAGCACCACCGGCAAGGGATCGCAGCAGCCCAGCGATTCCCTAGCCACACAGTTAGCCAGCCTTCTCAGCAATCTACAACCACAATCAGAAACCAATCAAAACCACAACCATACGACACAATCTGTTTCAATAAACATCAAATTGAATCAATTTAACTTCTCCCTTTGGTCTCGGCTAATGAAGATGGAGATTGGAGGGAGAGGAAAACTCAGCCATCTGACTGGGATCCCGTCACCACCAGCGGCGGACTCACCGGCATACACCAAGTGGGAACAATCAGACTTGATTGTCTGTACCTGGCTCTTACATAACATGGAACCGGAGTTAGTAACATTGTTTGCAGAATACCCATCTGCCAAGACCTTGTGGGATGGTCTTAATGCCACTTACAGCCAAAGCAGCGACGGCCTTCAGATTTTTGATCTTACGGTCAGGGCCAATAATATGAGACAAGGAACCGATAGTATCGAGAAGTACTATAGCAGTCTCCAACGAATCTGGAGAGAGATCGAAGTCCGATAATCCAACCCGATGTCGTGTGAACGGGACATGACAACCTTCAATCGCCTCAGATCCGAGACCCAATTGTTCCAATTTCTCGCCGGGATTGACGATAAATACGAATCTGAACGAAGGGATTTATTGAAAGAAGACCCATTGCCCACGGTTGAGAAAGCCTATGCCACCATACGGCGAGAGGGGAACCGGAGAGAAATATTAGGGGGCCGGAGTTCATCATCGGCGGGGATCGGAGCGGGGCTGCTCGCCGGAAAACCAGGACAAGGGCTAACAGGTGCGGGTCGCGGAAAGAAATCGGACCCGCGAAGTAACGGGCCACCAAGGCTCATGCCGGCAGCCCCACGGTGGAACACCAACAACAGCGTCAACACCAGCAGCGGCGGTAGCGGGAGTAGCAGCTCCGCCGCCAACGGCGAACCAGTTCAGTGCGGCCATTGCAGACGTATGGGGCATACCATGGATGGTTGTTTCGAACTTATTGGATGGCCAGAGGGTTGGAAGAGCCGCCGTCGTGACAACTCGACACCAGCGTACGGCGCGGAGTCAGTCGCCGCCGGCGGGGGTGAAGGAACGACTGAAATCAGAAATGGAGGGGAGGAGAATTCTCCAGCTGCTGCGGATGGAAGTAACGAGAAAGGCTCAGCCTTCTTAGGTATAGGGTTGCACGGAAGGAAATTACCTTCCTGCCCCTCCAAAGTTTGCTCTTTTAATTTTTCATCCCCTTGTAATTTCTCCCCCTTATTTTCCAATTCCTACATTTCAGTCCCTAAACTTACTTCTAGCGATAATGGGCCCCTTAATTCTTCAAATTGTAAAAGGGACCCTACTGTAAATGAAATTAAGACAGGTGCAACACTCCAGGCCAACTCACGTCCTAGCCCGTGCAAGTCTCGGTGGATATTCGACTGCGGGGCTACGGATACGATGACTTATGATCGTTCGGATTTCGAGGATTACACGGACCCTTCCAAAGATGGAATTCTAAATGCAAGTGGGGGTCTTTTGGATGTCCAGGGAGCAGGGACCGTGACCGTGTCCCCAGATTTGAAATTAAAAAATTACCTTTATGTTCCGAGCTTGTCCTGCAAATTACTTTCTATAAGTCAAGTTACGAAACAGCTAAACTGCATGTTGCTAATGTTTCCCTCTTTTTGTTTATTGCAGGATATTCGTTCGGGGAAGGTGATTGGGCGTGGTACTGAAGACCGTGGATTGTACTACGTCGACGAGGTGGCTCAACAGGGAACTGCAGCGCTTGCTCACGGGACAGTGAACCGTCAACAGTGGTTGTGGCACCGCCGGTTGGGACATGCCTCGCCAGGGTATCTTCAGTTGTTATTTCCTCAGTTTTTTCCAAAAAATTGTCAATTTTCTTGTGAAACTTGTGCTCTAGCTAAAAGTCACAGACAGTCTTACCCAGTGTCCAGTTCGAGATCTGAAACTGTGTTTTCTTTAGTTCATTCCGATGTATGGGGGCCTGCTCCTAACACTGAGTCTAGTCATGGTTTTAAATACTTTGTTTTGTTCATTGACGATTGTTCTCGGATGACATGGGTATATTTTTTGAAAAATAAAGCGGAAGTTTCCTCGAAATTTATTGAGTTTTACAATATGGTACATACACAATTTAAAACTCATATTCAGGTACTTCGATCAGATAATGGGGGAGAATACGTCAACTCTACTCTTAAACAGTTCTTCCGTGACCATGGGTTAATTCACCAAACATCGTGTCCTCATACCCCACAGCAAAACGGGGTAGCTGAACGTCGGAATCGCCAACTGTTAGAAATGACCAGGTCCTTACTCATTGAGTCCCACTGTCCCCAGTCCATGTGGCCTGAAGCGGTTGCTTCCTCAGTGTATTTGGTTAACCGATTACCGTCCAAACCACTAAACTTTGAGACTCCACTACAGTGCCTTACCAGTCAAGTTAGTGTCCCATCTAGTCTTACCCTTCCTCCACGGGTCTTTGGGTGTTCCGTCTTTGTCCATCTCCCCAAAACCATTCGCACCAAACTAGATCCATGTTCCGTCAAATGTGTCTTTGTCGGATATGGGGTTCATAAGAAGGGGTATCGGTGCTATGATCCTGTCTTGTGTCATATGTATACCACTATGGATTGTAACTTTGTTGAAACAGAATACTATTTTTCGGCTCCACTCAGTGGTCAGGGGGAGGTACAGCAGGATCCACTGAGTGGGGTGCCACCACTTACTTGGCCAGACACAGTCCCAACAGAGCAAGTAGGCGGAACCACCGAGCCACCATCTCCTACAGTACACTCTGCGGTACCGCCCACTGAACCCATCACCCCGACGAATATTCCTGAGGTAAATAATGAGACTCTGAATACATCTGCTGTTTCAGTTATTCCCTATGATCCTAACAGTGCAGGGGACGAAGAAAGTCAGGGGAAGGTTGAGACACAGGGGGAGAATACTGTGCAGGATACAGGGAGGTATGTCCTACCACTGCGATCGAACCGAGGGGTCCCACCCAAGCGGTATGAGCCTGAGCATATGGGCCGAACCCCGCGATATCCAGTAGCTAATTTGGCTTGAGGAGCCTTGGCAGGGCAGGCTCGAGCCTATACAATGGCTATTTGCTCTGTTTCTGTCCCTAGTAAGGTAGATGAGGCCCTAACAGATGAAAAATGGGTACATGCTATGAAAGTAGAAATGGAAGCACTCGAAAAAAATGAAACGTGGGAGAGATGTGTCATTCCCCCAGGGAAAAGACCTGTAGGGTGTCGCTGGGTCTTCACAGTGAAGCATCGCGCAGACGGAAGTGTGGAAAGGTATAAGGCGAGGTTGGTAGCAAAAGGGTACACACAGACATACGGTGTGGACTATTCAGAGACCTTTTCTCCGATCGCCAAGATTGATACGATCAGGGTACTGTTCTCGGTAGCAGCCAACCGGGATTGGCCTCTACACCAGTTTGATGTGAAGAATGCTTTCCTTCATGGGGATCTACAGGAAGAAGTATATATGAAACCGCCTCCGGGTTTCACGAAGGATTTCAGAAAAGGAGAAGTGTGCAGGTTGAGGAAAGCTCTGTACGGGTTAAAACAATCACCCAGGGCCTGGTTTGGCCGATTTTCAGCAGCCATGAAGAAGTATGGATACCATCAGAGTAATTCAGACCATACACTCTTCATCAAAAGAAGGGGAGCACTGGTGACATGTCTTATCATCTATGTAGACGATATGGTTATTACAGGGGACGACTCAGAGGAGATTTCCTGCCTAAGGGAAAACCTATTCAGAGAGTTTGAAATGAAAGACTTGGGACAACTGAAGTACTTTCTAGGGATTGAGGTGTTACGGTCCCGGAAAGGGATATATATATCTCAAAGAAAGTTCGTACTTGATCTACTAGCTGAGACAGGGTTGTTAGATTGTAAGCCAGCAGACACTCCTACGGTGGTCAATCATGGGTTGAGAATAGAGGAGGAAGCAGAAGGGACAGAGAAGGCGCGGTATCAACACCTGGTAGGGAAGCTGATCTATTTGTCCCATACCAGACCTGATATCGCCTATGCTGTAGGGGTGCTTAGTCAGTTTATGCACCATCCTCAGAAACAGCATATGGATGCAGCACTCAGAGTATGCAGATATCTGAAGAGTTGTCCAGGGAGAGGGGTCGTTTTTCAGAAGCACGGACACTTAGAAATTGAAGCCTATACAGACGCAGACTGGGCTGGAAGTCCTAGTGATCGGAGGTCAACCTCTGGCTACTTCACGTTAGGCGGAGGAAATGTGGTAACTTGGAAGAGTAAGAAGCAGAAAGTTGTGGCTCTTTCGAGTGCAGAGGCTGAATTCAGGGGAATTGCTCGTGGGGTAGCAGAGGTCCTTTGGTTAAGAAAATTGCTGACGGAGATTGGGGTTTGTGCAACCGGAGCTTGCAGATTGAAGTGTGACAATAGGGCGGCAATCAGTATATCCGAGAACCCAGTACAACATGACAGAACGAAGCATGTAGAGGTGGACCGACACTTCATTAAAGAGAAAATTGAAGAAGGGATCATTGAACTCCCGTTTGTGAGATCCGAGGATCAGCTGGCAGACATCCTGACAAAGGCCGTGAACGGGAGGATATTTGGAGAGATATTGGGCAAGTTGTACATCGAGGATCCGACGATACAACTTGAGGGGGAGTGTCTACGTATGGAAAACAGGAAATTAGGGATCGATACAATTGTAAATTGATTTTCTTTCCTTTCTTAGCATTAGTGTATATCGTTTATATACCTCCTTGTACAGTGTATTTGTTACATACAGAAATAAGAAAAAACCCTTCCCAAATCATGAATTCTCTTAAAGCTATCATCCATCACATCAATATTTTTCTCTTATTAGGATGCATGCTTGAAATTGAAGTAATAAATCTTGACGTGTTAGAAAATAAAAGAGAAAAGTGGGAGAAGAAATTTATTATATATTTTTTTAAAAAAATGGGTATTAGAAGACTCGAAGAGGGTCTAAAGAGAATTTCCTCATTTATTGCAGTAAAGAGTAGAATATACAGCGAGATAAGTCAATCGTTAGCTAGAGAGAACATATAAAAATATCCGTAAAAGTAAAGAGACATAAACAACTTCGGGGTTTTTATAACAAATTTTTTGAAGATTGTTTAAAAATAAAAAGAAAGAGAACAACCTCGAACTTTTAACATAGTAAAGAAAAGTCTCACTCGAGAACGTGCCGAACTCAGATACAATCTTGATAATCAAATTAGCTATTAAGTCTCAAATCACGATAATCGATCGAATCAACCACTTGAACACATAGTAAGATTCAAACTAGTATACAGATTAATGACATATTCCCAATATTACAAAAAAACGCATCAATCTTTTAGAGATTGCTTCACGTAGAAACCGATAGCTCTGTGGAATGTTCAAGTGGTGCAAACCAACGATGACAGCATTCCTGCCATATCTGCAAGGCTCACTCCGCACAGCAGCAACTAATTGCACAACTTCAAGCATATTGTATCCATGAGGATCACTGTAACACAAAATATTGTCTACTAAGCCATCAATTTCCAAGAAGTTGTACATCTGCATTGAGTGGTATGCTTTAAAAGTATTATATTTATACATGAAATTATCAAAAAATAATAATATATAAAAAAGTATAAAATTCACACTTCAATGAAAATCAACTAACAAGACTCTCAGATATTCCGAGAGACTCTCTCCTGAGTACTGGAAGTCAACTTTTCGTTTGTCAGACGCAAAGTAAAGTAAGTTGCTTGTATGTTACCGTGTTTGGTTTTAACTTTTAACATGTCCCGAAGAAAATTTTGAACTTTCTCATTGTGTTGTTACTTGTTTATTGAAAGAGTAAGCGTCAGTTACTTCCGGTTGCCTTTCGAAAGAAAGAAAGTGAACCAACAACATGTTTAGCTAAATCTTTATAAGTGCCTTTTAATTAGAAAAAGAAGTTAATGCAAACACCCTTGATTTGTACTCTCACTCAAAGTTTTCAAATGCGAAATTATAATTACAATGTGGATATGCCTCATTGGACTTAATCCAGGACTAATTACGCATCGACATATCGTATAATGTTAAGCCAAATAAGACATCGTTCTCGTTTTTAGCATGTCCATATAATATCAACATCACTTTCAAGTTTCAATCTGTCGGTCGCTTATATATATAATTAGTAAGACGGGTCCTACATTTTCGGTCTTTAATTTGACTTATTCACAAATTTCATTATTTATTTCATCGTTTCACATTTTTTCTGATATAATTGATTATTAATGGTTATAGACTATAGACACCACATGGTTTGAGTATGGAGGTTATAAATTTTAGAAGAAACTTAGGACGTGACATAATTGCGAAATGGTGATATTATGTTTACAATATATACATTATATATAAGTATTAAGTGTTGTAATAAAAAACACAATTTAATTTTTTATCTTATTTTTGGTTGTTGTTCTAAAAGAGTCTCTTTCTCTCGAAACTCTCTCAACCCTCACGCGGTGACCGTCGTCTTGACACGGTCATGAGTGCCGCGGCTCAGCCGCCGCCGCCTGCTGTGGGGTTTTGGCCGCCGTTCATGGCCAACTACAAAGTCAACCACAAACATTCAGCGCCTTCCGCTGCACCATGGCCGACTGGATTTATCCCCACACAACAAGCAGCTACTGCCGCCGCCACTTCTCACCTTCATCAACAACAAGATGTTGCAGCCGGCTCTTCACACCTTCAACAACAACAAGCGGCTTCTACTGACGTCGATGAGGTGCCGCGATTGTCATACGTTGCGGCTCTCCATGCCCCGCCTCTGCCGGCGGCGCGACAAACCAAGTCCCAACCTCCTGCTTCCATGGCTACAACACGTGGTCGGGTGTATCTCTTTCCGAAGAATGAAAATCGGAAGCCTTATGGCGTGATTTCAGACCAAAACGGGATTACAAATATTAGTTTCTCGGATTCTGAAATTGCAGAGCTCTCTTTACCGTTCGAGTTTTCTTTGGTCGGGAAATTTACTCATGGATTCCCAACGATGGCGAGAATGCATGAGTTGCTTATCGATATGAAATTTAAAGGTGAATTCAAAATCGGACTCCTAAATATAAAACATGTTTTGATTCGTTTGAGTTGTCGCGAAGATTTTACAAATTTATGGATGCAAAAATTGTTTGGCTGGATGGGTTTCCCATGAGAGTATTTAAGTGGTCACCAACCTTCAACGTGAACTTTGAATCGTCTGTGGCTCCGGTATGGGTGAAATTCCCGGGTCTTTCAAGTCAATTCTTCAAGCCAGAATCATTGTTCGATATTGCAAAAAATGTTGGTATGCCGTTGTGTCTTGACGAGGGGACGCTCGATGCAAAGAGGCCGTCGTTTGCCCGCGTATGTATTGAAATTGATCTTCTTAAGCCCCTAAAGCACCTAATCAGCTTGACGTTTCTCGGTGAAACATGGATTCAAGATTTGGTGTACGAGAGATTGCCTTCTTATTGTCGGAACTGTGCGCATGTCGGCCATACCCAAAAAGAATGTCATAGCAATCTACATGCAACATTGCACAACGAGGAAAAAGATCCGCCAGACTTGCGTCGAAAATTGGAAGAAAAGTGTGCAGTGGGACGAGAAATAAATGGAGGTGATAACAAAGTGCTTCTTGCCGCCAACGGAGACGGTGCTACTGCTGGTAGCAGCGGCGAAGGGTTACGTGCAGGGGAGGGACTTGTTCATGCGAGCCCTAACATGTATGGTGGGCCGGCTAATGCAGGCCAAAAAGTGAGAGGCTTCATGGATGAAGGGAAAGGGGCCTCTATTTGGATCCCCAAAAATGATCAGGCTAAATTTTCCAAGCAACCATGTTTACTAAGCCCAATCATTGAAGAGGAACCCATGTATGACCCATTAAAGACGGATTTGGGCTTTACAAAGTTTTCTGCTAGGGCTGTCAATGGATCGGATTTTAATCCGAATCCGGTCCGAATCCGATCCGAATTTTAGCATATTCGTCCGATAAAAATGTCCAATGGATCATATCCGATTATAAATATTCGTTATCCGAAATAAATGGAGCGAATATGGAATTAACGAATCCGATCCGTTTAGAATCCGAATCCGATTATATATATAATATTTAATTAAAATAAATTATTTACTAGTACATAATATTAAGTAAAATGACTAAAATTATAATTTTCACATAATTATCACTTTAAACAACAATAAAATTTGAATTATTTACTCTAAAAGTATATATTTTCCTTTATTAATAAGTTTAAATTAACTTATTTTAAATAAATATAAATAAAATCATCAAATAATCCATTAAATAATTATTATATATTAATATTATGTAATTATATTTATTCTTTATATTAAATTTGTTAAATAAAAAAATTAAATTTTATTACTAATCGGGTCGGATCTTTAATCGGATATAATCCGATCCGATTATACATGGATTCAAAATAAATGAATCCGAATCCTATAGGATTCGGATTCGGATCCGGTTGCCGGATCCTCTTGTCGGATTCGGATCCGGAATCCCCTGATCCGGCCCGAATCCGACCCGTTGACAGCCCTATTTTCTGCTCTAATCCAAGAAATTGCCGGTAACGAAAGCCCGCAATTTAGGATCCAAGCCCAGGGGTTATTAAAGAAAGTTGAAAAGAAATTATGGGATGGGATACGGGCCAAGCTCAAGGCGAACCTAATAAAGATGAGGAGAAGTAGGGCTGTCAACGGGTCGGATTCGGACCGGATCAGGAAATTCCGGATCCGAATCCGACAAGAAGATTCGATAACCGGATCCGAATCCGAATCCTATAGGATTCGGATTCATTAATACCAAGTCCGTATGTTAACGGGTCGGATCAGATCCGATAAAAGATCCGACCCGATTAACAATAAAATTTAAATTTTTTAATAAAGAAATAAATAAATATAATATAAATATAAATATATAATATTTAACAAATAATTATTACTTGATGAATTCTTTAATGATTTTGTGTATATGCATTTAAAATAGGTTAATTTAAGATTTTTAATAAAGAAAAACATATTTTTTAGAATAAATAATTTAAATTTTATTATTATTTATAGTGAACATATGTGAAAATTTTAATTTTAATTATTCTATTTAATATTCTTTACTGATAAAATATTATAAAAAAATCGGATTCGGATCTTTAACGGATCGAATTCCTTAATTTCATATCCGATCCATTTATTTCTGATAACGAATATTTATAATCGGATATGATCCATCGAACTTTTTTATCGGACGAATATGATAAAATTCGGATCGGATTCGGATCGAATACGGATTAAAATCCGCCCCATTGACAGCCCTAAGGAGAAGTATAGTGAAACAGTACAGCGCAGTAGAGATAAGTTGTTTTCTTCTGAATTTAATTCCAACTCAGCCCAATTAAAATCTTTTACTAGCCCACAAGATTTGACCCATCTGAAGAATTGTACTAATAAAGAGATTCAACCTCATCTAAATTCTATTGTTTGGCCTACGTTACGGGAGACCAAAACAGCTAGCAGCAGTGCAACATTAGCAGCTGGCCATGGGAGCTCGCCTACGGCAAAACAACCGGTGTTAAATGCTTCCGCGATGCCTTTTTTTACGGCAAGCCCCTCATCCCCGTCGTCAACGGGCTGTACGGTTCCCCCAGAATCCACTCTATCTCGGGATTTGCACATGCTTCGGGATATTCGAGAGATAGAAAGGCGAGAAGAATGCGAATTTGGGGTACGAAATCGAGAAAACAGACTTCTGGAAGCTGAACTTTTAAATGATAAATCTGGACAAGAAACAGTCGAGGGAGACTAATTAGATGAGGAGGAAGTTAATAGACAATGGATTGCCGGGATTGATGCTTTTGTGGATGATATTGCGGATCGTGCTTTCCCAGTAAATCAAGAAAAGAAAAAGAAAAGGAACCGCTCGAAATCTAAGAAGAAAACGAGGACCCCTGAATATTTGCAGAGACCGAATATTTTGCAAAGTCCGATAGAGTTGAACTCTGAAAGGCCGTCACCGAAGCTTAAATCGGTTATTGGAGCAGTTATTGAAGAAAGTTTAGAGCAGATTGACCGGACAAAGTGCGATGACAATATTTTTTTGATAGATTCAACAAAAAATACGATGAATAAGACTACCCCAAAATTGGCGAGATCTTTGTCTGTTGGGACCTCGGACAAAGATAAAAATTATGTGACAAAGAGACCTGAGGAAGTTATGGAAGATGATTCTGAGACATTTAAACAGATGGCCCTTTATAGACGATCAAATTCTTTTAATACAAATATGGACAAGATAACCTTTTGGAAAGACCTTAGTGAGAGTCCTAAAGTTTTAAAGAGATCCTGGTCTGGAGGAACTCGCTTGGATTGACATTCAACTTACAAAGATGATAGCGAGGACTATGATCGAGAAGATATTCTCGATGAAGATTTGTTTGGTCTACATGATTTATTTTATGGGAAGTAATACTTCCTATCATTTTTTCTCTAGACCTTTGATTGTGTTAGTTGTTTTCTTTATTTATTTTTCATTTGAGGTGGATCTTCTATAAAATCCCCTTTTTTATTTAAAAAAAAAAAAGTGTTGTAATATAGAGTATTATATAAGTATATTCAATTCAAAATTAAAATGAACATATTGAAAATAAACTATTCAAAATTTGATATTATTATTTAAATCCTTACCCACTAATCACTCACTAGTAACTGGTGCATATTGTCCCTGATAGGGCTAAATTACGCTCTGATCCTCCCCATACACTTATCTGGATCACGACGACTCATTCAAATTCATTGGAAACACTTGGGCTTGGGCTTAGATGCCCGAGATGATGGGCTCGAGACGGCAGACCCGACCCCTCGGTTTGCCCACTAACACACATACGGTACCCTTCGAGGCCCCATCCGACGCTCATAGTTTCACCTCGCAGGGTCAAGCCAACCTAACTCATATCACCCGCTCGGGTTACTCCCTTCACACATTCAATGGTGTCCTGACGCTCAAGTATGGATGGCAACGAGCCGAGCCGATTTTTTAGAGGTTCGGGCTCGGGCTTGTAGGAAATTTAAGGGTTTTGAACCTGGTTTGCGAGTCAACGAGCCAAGGTTTTCTGGCTCGGGCTTGGCTCGAGGCCTGGCTCGCGAGGGTTCGGCTCCGCTCGGCTCGCGAACCACGGTTTGCCTGCATAATTTTCTTTTTCTTTTTTTTATTCGCCAAAGTGCAGCAACATTCATTCCAGAATTAGAACATTCCTTCATTCAAATAAACGTAAAAGTGCAGCTATAGAACTAATTCGTGATTGAATAGATAAGAAACAAACAAGAGATTAGACAGAGGTAAGAGAATCTTAATTCATTCACTATGCTCAGGATTAATTTCCAATCCAAACAAGCAGAAGCACAGAGAACACAAAAATTACTAAATTTTACTTTCAAAATTAATCTTTTCTTCCTCAAAGCAAATCATAAAAATAATTATTATGAGTCCAATTTAAAACTCAACCTCAGAACTCAGAAAGGGAATGATTTACACTTTTATAAAATAAAAAATTCCATCATCTCAAAAAATGAAATGAAAAACTCAGATATGAGAAACCATTATCTCAAAAAACGAATAAAAATTTCAGATTTGAGAAAAATTACAGGAAACCGAGAAAAAGTTGGAAAACTCCAGTGGAGATGGTGGCGCCGCGTGAAGGTGGCTTGCGGAGGTAGCGGCGTGAAGGTGGCTTGCGGAGGTGGCGGCGCTGCGTGGAGATGGCCCGCGGAGGAGTTCGGAGGTCGGAGAAGGAATGAAGCAAGGGGCGGGCAGCCTGAATGAAGGGTGGCGTGCGGAGGCGACAACTTTTGGCGGTGGAGTTGGGAACTTGGGTTGGAAAGATTTGGGATAGGTGGGCTGCGCGTGAGAGAGAAGAGTGGGGGTAGGGTCTCACGTTTCTGGAAATGGGGGATTTGTGGAAACTCTCCCACAATATATATTAGTTTTATTATATATAAATATATATTAAAAAAAAAAAAAATTATGGTTCGCGAGCTGGCTCGTGAGCCGTCGAACAGGGAGAAATGGGTTCGGGCTTGGTTCGTAGCAGCCACGAGCCGAGCCTTGGCATCTCAATCCATACCCAGAATAGATCCATAGCGAGTCATCGACATCTCAATAAAATCTGTCAAGAAAACCTGACCCTCGATTCACACTGGAACCTCTCTGAACACCCTATCAGTTTCTATACTACTACCAAAAGGCGAACTAACCACATAACATGCAGAAGAACAAGTAACAGGCAAATGCAAAGTAATAGAAATAGCACTCGAAAGAAAGGAGTGTGTAGCTCCCGGATCAAATAAGGTATGTATGTTCGTGCCATATATGCATATAGCACCTTCAACTACTGCAGCCGGATCAACATCAGCATTTAGCTCCTCTTCCTCTAAAGCATATGCCCGAGCTCGAATCAGTGGCCCTGACCCCCAACAGGTGGATTTCGGCGATCCGGAGATCTATCAACCATGTGCTCTGCGCTCCCACAAATCAAACATAAACATAAGCGCCTCCGACAATTATCAAAAGTATGCGTAGCTAGCTGTAACGCCCCAATTTCAGGTACGCACGACACGTGTGATTTTGAGGGTTAGGATTTAATTTAATTCTTTTACTTATTAAATTCCTACATCTCATGATAAATTATATAGATTATTATTCAATATGATTATGTGAAATATGTATCAATTCGAATATTATGGCACGAGTCGGATTCATTTGCTACATGAACTATTTGCCAAAATGATTTACTCGCTTAATTGCCTTTGATTGATCATTTGTTTAAATTGGAGGACCGAATTGCATGAAAATGTTAAAGGACTAAATTGATCAATTTCCAAACTTGGCATACCTAATTGCATGACTTGTAGCTTGGGAGGATTTAATAGCAATTACCATATTTCCCCAAGAAATATATCGATATATGCATCTCTTCTCCAACCTTCATTTTCATTTTCATAAAAAAACATACCATTTGCTTCCTCCTTCACCGAGCCAAACCTCCAAGGAAAGAAAAGGGAATTTCATCCACTTCAAGCTAAAATCCTTAAGGAATTGGGAGTCTTGGGGCATCATCTTCATCATCTCTTCTTCCTCTCTTCTCCTTCTTTCATTCAAGGTAGAGATGGGAATTTATATGAATTCTTTGAAGTTGGGGTCATAGCTAGGGTTATGATTTATAGTGGATAACTTGATTATATGTTGTTAGATATACAAATACATGCTTTTAACATGGATTGAAACTTGAATTCTTGAAGATCATGGAAGGATATGACATGAGTTGGTATATGAGTGAAGTGGTGATTATGATGATTGGGGCATGATTTGTGTGTTTATATTGAGTATTATTGTATCTTAGGTATGCATTATGTTTCCTTTCCTGAATTATATCATATGGAATTGAAGTTATAGGAGTTATGAAGCTTGGTTGTTGAATTCGTGCCTCCCCTGTTCTTCTGCTCTGTTTTCTGTATCTTCTGCATAACGGGAACGACCCTTCCCGTTCCCTTTGTAATTGGGGAACGGCCGTTCCCATTGATTTGAATAATATACATAGCGGCGAGGACGGGAACGACCGTTCCCATTTTGGCTTGCAAGCCGGAACGGCCGTTCCCATCTTTGGGGAGCATTTCGGGACTGGGGAACGACCCTTCCCACTTTGAACTGAAACCTGGAACGGCCGTTCCCAAGCCTCTGGAAGTGCAGAAATATTCTGCATAAAATTACAGTTTTAGCCCCTCGATCCAATGGCTTATTTGACCCCAAATTGTTATTATATGAATGATTACATGCCAAAACGTGATATTTTCATGCTACATTGTTTATTGCATGATGTCTCGTACTTGATCAAGTCGTGCGTCGTACTTGGTACTATTGTCGAGTTTGGTCTCACGAATGCATGTATGTTTCCATTTCTTGTTCAGTTACTCTCCAGGGAGAAGATTGTCGAGCATGAGCACGTTCACGCAATGACGAGTCGTGTGTCGCCTGTCAGGTGAGGTTTACTTGCTAGTTACTTAGAACCCGTATAACCTTATGTGACTCTTGGACCAAACGGTACAAATATATACTTATAATTGGTCCTAAACTATCAAGTCGTGTTCTTTAAAGTAAACCGTGTTTCTTGAAAGCAAGTCATGTTTATGAAAGCAAGCCATGTATCGTGTTAACATATTATCGTGATTGTGTTTGGTGAACTATCGTGTACGTGCGTTCTCCTGGCCAGGTCCTCCTTAGTGAGGGCGCTGGGCTGGTCTTCGGGCTGGTGGTTGTCCGTCCAACCACAGGAAGAACAAAGCCCTATCGTGTATCGTGTTACAAACAAGTCGTGTATCGTGTATCGTGTTTATGGGCCCGAGGGTGAGTGTTTGAGCCAACCGGGAAAGCATAGGGCTGACGGGTAACTCACACACCTCTCTCAAACCGTGGGGATGCCCCCTGAATCCACCAGGAGGTTTGGTGGAGGAAGGAGTCCCGTACGTGGGAGTCATGTTCCCGACGTGCAACGTGATATCGTGGGTGGTTCGGGCCTTGCAAACCCACCACCATTGGAGAAAGGAGAATTTCGTGTTATTGATCGTGTGCACTATAATGACTTGCATGATAACTTAATTAAATGAAATGGTAATTCTTATCACTGTCGAGGTTGGGTTGGAGATCGTACACGCCGCTCGCCAGGGCCACTGATAGTTAAAATAACCGTGATTATCGTGTTAAACCTGATAGTTGTAATCTCGGGCGAGTTCTTGATATTCTTGCACTTATATTATTGTTATTATTATTTTAGTTACTAAACCTTACCCAAGGTTATAACTTGCATGTTATTTGCGCTAATATATATGTATGCCCCTCACTCAGTCTTCCATAGTCTGACGCCTCCACCTTTCAGGTTCTTGTAGGTGCACGCTAGGCGGGAGTCGAGTCGTGTCAAGTCCAGTCCATGTAGTCGAGTTAATCATGGTGCATATTGTTTATCGTTGTTTAGAGTTGTTATTATAGTTACTTGTTATTTATATTCGAAGATGATAATGTATTGATATGTAAGGCTGGAACATATTTGACTTGGTAAATGAGAAATGTCGTGACATGTTTAATAATTATATTTGATAGTGAACAGTTTATGCTTCCGCTTTCACTCGTTGCATGTATACATTAATCCCGCCTAGCTTGTCATTTATTGCATTGTCATCCGTTCGCTATAGGTTAGTTCATGTACGGATTGCCTGTTTCGTATGTGGATTGACCTATAGTGCGGGGGTGTGGCATCTCCACGTGTAAGGGGTGCTACACTAGCCCACAGAAGGTACACTTAGGCTTCTGGGGAGGAGGTGGCAAAGCAGGCGCAGGAGGAGCTTTCTGAACCGGTCCCGCTGGTCGAGACTTCTTCCAAGGCCCTTTTGGAGGTGGTGGTGTAGAATAAGAAATAGGCCTCTTTCCGGCATTAAAACCCGGTCCCGAGAACCCGAAGCCCGACCAGAACAAGGAATAGGCCTCCTCGCATTCACGATCGACCTTCAAAGCTTTGGTAGTAGCTTTGACCTAGGTGCTCGTATTGACTGCTTCCAAAGCTATCTGTATATCCGGTCTAAGGCCTTGTACAAACTGCATCGCCTTGTGAAAATCATTGCTCGCTATATTAGGTGCATAGCGAGACAACCTCTCAAACTTGGATATATACTCTGAAATAGATCTCTCTCCTTGCTTGAACTCGGTGAATTCCTTCAATCTGTGGGTGCGAGAAGACGAAGGAACGAACTTATTTTTCAACTCCCTAGTAAAGACCTCCCAAGTGACTTCCTCCCCGGCGGCATCCAATATGATCCTTGTACTCTCCCACCAAGAATAGGCCTCACCCTGTATTAAAGAAATGGTACACTGGGCTTTCTCTTAAGAGTCACATGGAATAAGCTCCCAAATTCCCTCATCTTCTTTCAACCACTGCTCCGCCTGAATATCATTTCCTTTAAAGAACTTAGGAGGGTGTTGATTCTGAGATTCCTGAAAAATAGCAGAAATCCGTTCTCCCGGCTGTGGTGGTGGAACTGGTGGTGCTGGAGGAACATACCCCTCATCCTCTGATCAATCAAATGAACCACTGCATTTAGGAAATCCTGTGGCTGAGCTTGAGGGGGTGGAGGTGGAGGAGAACGGTCACGACGATGATGCCTATGACCTGGAGAGTGCTCCCGACGAGGTCTACCATGAGGCATCCTAAAATCCAGACACTGAATATGCATGTTGAGTTAGTAAGTGCAAATGGGTGCAATTAAATCTCATGATACAAATACATCACATACTTCAAGTAATTCAAGTAATTTAAAAATTCAAATAAGTCAAATAATTTCGAGTAAAGATGCAATACTCTCAAGTTGACAATTAATTCCTATGCCGTGCGACCTAGACTCACGGGACACGACGCTAGAGACCCGATTTTACAACCGGGCTCTGATACCACCTAAGTAATTGTAGCACCCGATACGCCAGGATGCCACATCCCCCGCACTATAGTCCAGACCACACACGAAATAGAAATCGGTACATAAACTAAACATATAGCGAACTGGTAACAATAGAAAAACATCCTAGCTAGGCGGGACTAACTCCGAAACCATATAAATTGAACAATATAAATCAGTGGAAGCATACCATTATCATTTAGCCAGAACATATACGACAAAAGTTCATACTATCCAAAACATGCAACCACTATCATACATGTACAATAATTCCCAAAATAGCATGATCAAGTCATAGGTACGCTAGAAGTATTCATAATTATCCATATGCATCAATAATATGAAAGTGTAGTGTGCTAGACCCAAATTAAAGACTCCAACAGACTCTAATTTTCGCCTAGCACGCTCCTGCAAGAACCTGAAAGGTGGAGGCGTCAGTCTATGAAAGACTGAGTGAGGGGTATATAATATAAGCGCAATTATTACATAAGCCATAATCTCGGGTAAAGTTTTATACATAAAATAATATAAGTTCCATAATAGCATAAACATTGCCCGAGATTACAACTATCATGTTTAACAATTCAATCAATTTCAATTAATCAGTGGCCCAGCGAGTGAGGGCAAGTCTCCAACCTTTACTCCAACAGTGTACAATAATTAGGTTATAAATTATTAGGCGATCATGTAGGTATTACAGTGCAATCAATCAAGAGCAGTTTCAGTAACCCTTTTCCCTCCGAGTGATGGTGGGTTTGTAAGGCCCAACCATCCAGTCATGGTGAGCATAGGGTATATGAATCCCTATGCCCGGAACTCCTTTCTCCACTAATCTCCTAGTGGATTCAGGGGTCATCCCAAAATGGTGAGGATAGCGCAAGAGTTACCCGTCAACCCTTGCTTTCCCGGTTCGCTCAAGACACTACCCTCGGGCCCACAGTGCAGTGTAGTATACTCGCCAAAATACAGTTGATTCAGTATTTGAAATCATTTGAGGGTTTGAAGAAAGTATAGATATATGTAAGTTTTGGCCGAAATCTCACATATAGGTGGTAAGGGTTCTATATATCTAGAAATTAAACCTCACCTGTAACGACCAAAAGAGAACAAGGACACAGCCTTCGGAGCCTGCTCCTCGTCACCAGGAAGCTGGTTTGTGCAAGAAAGACAAGTGTACGTGAGACACGACCCTTATAAACCAATTATGAAGAACGGCGAAATCACATAATGCAATGATATGAATTGACAATTAGGACACTTCATGAACACATTAATGTATATAACGTGCACATATCAACACATATTGATCCTATAAAAGTTGAATTAAAAGGTTTAAATATAATAAGGTACAAGGAAACTTTCATGATCGAGTATTCATACATGCATTCGGGAAATTAACCTATGCTTATACTTTAAAACACTTAAAAGAGCTTGGAAAAGGCCATGGAAAAGAATGCATGAAGAAAACACGTAAAACGAGCAAAACATAAAAATGTGACAGAAGCTTTCCAAACGCCCGTTTCCAATTTGTGAAGGAATGCCAAACGGTTGTTTCGGAGTTCGAACAGGGAACAGATGGTATCCACACGGCCGTTTCTAAAATGGCCTACGGCTCGAAAACGCCCGTGTGGGTCAGGTCTGGCGCGAGAAGGAGCAGGGGAAAACAGGGGATTTCGAACCAATTCCAAGTACCCACAAACATGCTCTCCAAATGACTAAATCAAGTCCCAACCTTCATGTAACATTAACACTCATACAATACTTCAATTATGTACCAAACAACACAATGTAACATGCTTGGATCATCAAGAATTCTAAGACCAAACCCACTTAGCACCATATCATCCAACTCCCACCACTTCACAATATATACATGAATTTCAAGTCTAGAGTACCCACTCATGCTTCCAACTACTCGTATACCAGATATTACCCACAAATTCCTAAACCCTACTTCAATTAATAATTCAAGAATTCATCACATAGCTCATATCTACCTTGAATGAAAAGGAAAAGAAAATAGATAAGACTAGATGGTTGATGGAAGCTCCAAAGTTAGTTGATTGCCCAAAATTATAGCTTGAAATTGAAGAAACCCCAACCTCCCTTCTACCTTGGTTTGATCGAGAGAGAAAAGAGCCAAGGAGCAAAGTGTTTGTATGAAATGTTGTATATGGAATGTATGAGATGCATTTATTACGTGATTCTTCCAATAAAAGAGATGGCAAGGCATAATTTGCACTTAAGTCCCCAAGTTATTCAAGTTCATGCAATTAAGTTCTATCTCATGGAATGTGATCACTTAAATCCAATTCACATTAATGTAATTAAATCCACAATTTACAAAAATGATCAAGTAAGGACATATGAGACAATTAAATCATATCCAACAATTAATTCACATATCAACCGGGCACAATTCAGGCATTAATTCACGAATTGATAATAATTTCGTAGAAACACTTAGGAATAAATTTCGCAAGTATATTATAAAATGCATAATATAATAAATGAAAGAGTTAAAGTAAATCCTATCTCTCAAAACTCACACGTGGCGTGCTAACCTGAATGGCCGAAAACTGGGGCGTTACTGTAATCGTCTATGAAGTCACTACAGATAAACAGGAAAAAAAAAAATAAATTAATAACTACAAATTATACTTTAAGAAAAAAACTACAAATTATGAAAATAATGAATTTAAAATATTTAGAACTCTTTAGTTAGAAGGGATAATTATTAACAATCTCATTTGTTATGATAAAAATATAGATCATTCCTTAAGATTTGGTAAATTATAAATTTCTTTGTGACGTGGTATGAATCCACCA
This sequence comes from Lantana camara, assembly GCA_037501455.1. NCBI lineage: Eukaryota > Viridiplantae > Streptophyta > Magnoliopsida > Lamiales > Verbenaceae > Lantana > Lantana camara. The sequence goes on along the minus strand of CM074857.1, from coordinate 88,977,732 downwards.
AGCCAACTGGTCCAATAGTCAACCGTCACTTGTCGTCCGAAAACGAATCGACACCCCTCTTCGAGTCATGCGTCGATGAGATTCCCCCATTCCTCTTAAGATCATACATTCTCGATTGGACATCGTTTGACTCCACTGGTCAACCTCCTCTCGACCCATATGTCCACGTGGCCACCAACGGTTCCTAGAGGAAGTGGCCGACGACTCATTAAATGCACCACCTTAGTGGGACAACTGTTAGCTTGAGGTATCCACACAAACATCCCCACTAGTCCCGAGTTGATCCTGAGCTCACCCTTCCTTTCTTATCCCAGGATTTCGACTAGAAGTCAAGTTCCCAGTCTATAAATTCTAAGTGGTCGACCCAGGAGAGGATCGAGCTTCTTGACTCCACATTTTGGCTCGATCATTTTTTATGCCGTCTGTGGGAACCGCAACTGAAAAGTCATTTGTCTCAATATGACAGTTCAAAATTTAACGAGTGCTCGGGTATTTGATGAAAATGGATGTGAAATTCTCCCACAAATCCAAACCCAGGCATGTGTTCAGCTACGACTTGTGATAGCACTAACTCGTTTACTTGACACCCCGAGTTAGACGATTACGTGCGTACCTACAAGGAAGAAGCAACGGTGGCTGCTGTAGAAGGTAGAGAACCTCGAATGCCCGAGCGGCCACCCACGAGGCCGGAAAAAGTAGCTTAACCTGCTGCTAGTTACCGCCCGACTTATGTACAAACAATGTAATATCAACCTCCTGTAGGATGTTGGGGGTGCACCAATCAACGGCCCTCTTCATACCATCCATCTCATTACCAATCGCCACCTTCTACAAATGAACAGAATACTCGGAAGCCAATTTAAGAACGGATATCCATCCGAGTTGAAGATGAAGTCGACTCCCGATCTCCTTCCAGAAGTCGTCACAAATGAGCCGTAAATGACCGTGAAAACTCTGAAGTCTCACCAAGACAAAGTCCGCAACGGTCTAAATCACGTAGGAATCAAGATACCAACAGAGTGATGTTTCTCATAGACAGTCAAGTGGGGTATTCGATCGATTGGGACCTAATGCTCGACCGAACCGGATTCGAAGGTCCAATCGAGGTTTCATGGTTGGATCTGGCGATCTAAGGAGCCAAATACCTTCGAGAAATCTCTGCTAGAATTCTCGACACAATAAAGAAGGTCAAGGTTCTCGAAGCCGATCACCTAGCCATCATACTCCTCGATGTGGCTCCCGTAGTCGATCATCGAGCTGTTGTACCTCTCGACGCAATAATTCAGAAAAGCGAAAAAACCCTCAGTGGAGGTATCATAGTGACCGCGAGGCTAAATCGCCATTTTGTGATGAAATCATTGAAGCTACCACTGATGAGAAAATCCCCACTGGATTGTTGATGTATAATGGATAGACAGGCCCCGAGAAGCACTTGTGCCGTCTTGAAATGCAGCTCAACAGGTTTGGGCACCACCCATACATATGGGCTAAAATATTTGTAACTGCCCTCGACGGAGCGGCTCAAGACTGGTTTTTAAGACTTCCACCTCGGAGCATTTTCTCATACAAAAATTTGGTTGAACGCTTTGTTGCTCACTTCTCCTCGATGAAGGGAGATAAACTTCCCTCGACCTACTTGTACACCATCAACCAAGGGAGCAATAAGTCACTCTGAGATTTCTTCACTCGATTCTCTTAAGCTATAGTCAAGGTAGAAGAACCTAGCATCGATCTTCTAATACCAATTGTATTCCAAGCCTTGCGTAGCACGGATTATGCTTGATACATTGTCCTACAAAAACTACAGAATCTTGTCGACATCCTGGAAGCTGCATGCGACAGAATTTTACCGACATCCAGGAAGCTGCATGCGACTAGATGTGACTTGAAGGGTTAGAAAAGTTCAGGTTGAGTCCTCACTAGAATCGCCGAAATAATCCTGCCTAGGTACGCAAGCTTAAACCTCGACCCAAGGCGGAATTGGCTTCAGGCCCAAATCCTCACAACATTTTATATAACTAACTCGATCGATCGATGAAATCTACCACGTCATCGATCCGAATGCAATGCCTTACGAGTCGAGAAAGCACCAAATTCTGTAATTTCCACCAGCAACGAGGACACTCAACGGCTGAATGAAATGCCTTGTGAAAAGAGATCGAATGATTAATCAAAGGCGACCATCTCCTCGAATTTGTCAAGAAGATTGAAAAACACGCTAAGGAGAACCTCGAGATGATAGGTCTCCTACTCGGCAAAGGCAAGCCAAGCCACCCACTGAGCGCGACCCCCATGATCGTCTTTGCTTAGTTCGAATAGATATGATAGTATGGGACCAACGGACGGAGACTCGAAGACTACGCGTAAGAAAACTAAAAAAGAAGCCTATCGAAGCTTTTCGGTCCTCGAGACATAATGCATGTACGACCCAATGACCCCTGACGCGAGAATAATTGTGTTTAGTGATAGGGATCTCCCCGATGTACCCCATCTAGAAGGCGATACTCCCAGTTATCCCATGGTGGTCACACTCGATCTAGCCAATTTCGCTGTAACTTGAACCTTGATCGATAATGGAAGTTCTAGTAACATTATCATTTACTCGACTCTTATTCGAGTGAATTTACATGAGAACTTACGACTCGACCCAATGCAAACTCCTTTGATAAGTTTTGGCGAAGCGAAGGTCAATATTCAAGGAAGCTTTCGACTCATGACATCGATGGGAACTCTACCCAAATACGCCACTCGAGAAATTGAATACCTCATTGTAGATATGCCATCCGGCTACAACATCATTTTCGGTCGACTAGGTTTGATCGAGTTTTGGGCGGTCATCTCGACGTATCACCAACTCGTCAAACTCCCAACACCAGAAGGCATCGATGAAGTTAGGTGCGACATACCCACATCATGGACTTGCTACTCGATCTCAATGGAGAAGGTCAAGCCACCCACTGGGAAACAAGATGAACTTTTCGACCCGGATTTTGTCGATCCAGAATCCTTCAAGAAGACATGCTCTTCCCAAGCTAGTAAAAGGAAGAAGCAGGAGGAAAAGAAACTCGAGACCCTGGGAGAACTCGAAACTATACAACTCATCCCTGGCCAGACCGAGAAGATCACTCACATAAGCGCCAGCCACTCAGGGAAAGAACAGTGTATGCTGATACAATTCCTAACTTGGTCAGGGTAGATCGAAAAGTGATCGAACATCACCTCAATGTTGATCCATCATACAAACTAGTGAAGTAGAAGCTCCCTACGTAAAGTGATGCATGTAATGCCATCATCGATTAGAAAATCAATAATTTACTCGATACACGATATATCACCCTAATCCAATACTTCAAATGGTTGTATAATGTGGTTCTGGTTCCAAATCCCGGGGGAAGATGGCTTATGTTCAATGAATTTACAGACCTTAACAAGGCATGCCTAATGGTTCCCTATCCTCTGTCTACAATCAATCAGTTGGTCGATTCCACAGCCGAATGTAAGCTTATAAGTATGATGGACCTCTTCCAAAGCTATTTGGTCTTCATGGAGCCCGAGGATGAGTCGAAAACCGCTTTTGTTGTGTTCAATGACATCTATTGCATCAAAGTTATGCCTTTCGGTCAAAAAAATTTAGGAGCTACTTATCAACGCATGATCAACAGGGTGTTCGAGCCACAGATCGGTAAAACGATGGAGGTATATGTCAATGATATGATCGTAAAAAATGAGCAAGCCAAGGATCATCTCACCCATTTGTCGTGGGCTTTCGACCTCCTCCGGAAGTACAATCTCAAGCTTAATCCAGCCAAATGCTCCTTTAGAGTCGAAGGAGAAAAGTTTCTTGGCTATATGGTCAGCTATCGGGGCATCGAGGCTAACCCAACAAAGATCCAAGCCATTCAACTTTTTCCAAAACCCAATTCCATCAGAGATGCGCAGTGCATTATCGGACGCATAATCTTCTTGAACCACTTCATCTCTCGATCCTAGGAAAAAAACCTTCATTTCTTCAAAATCCTCAGAAACGTCAAGCAATTCGAGTGGACCCCAGAGTGTGATCAAGCCCTCGAAGATTTGAAACATATCTTGCTTCACCTCCACTGCTTACCAAACCTATCGATAAAGAGTCTCTTTACCTATATCTCATAATTTCTCTCGTGATAATCAGTTCAGTACTCGTGGCCATTCGAGATCGCAAGCATCTACCAGTATACTATGTTAGCAAAATCATGTACGACCTATAAAATCGATACCTCGAGATTGAAAAATTTATGTTAGTTGTTGTTCACATATCTCGTAAAATTCAATCGTATTTCCATGCTCATCCAATCATTGTGTTGACCGACCAGCCACTCGGATAAGTTCTAGAGAAGCTTGAGGTTTCCGGTTGATTAACTAAATGGACAATTGAATTGAGTCAATTCAAAATCACATACAAGCCAAAAGTCATTTATCAAGCTTAAACCCTGACTAGTTTCCTTATCGAACGCAACCTGTAAGACCAACCCAAATAAGTCGATGCTATCTAGACCCTCGCGGTCGATAGCTCTTCGACAACTTCAGAAGGGGAGGGGGAGAGCTGGGATATCCCTCTATAACTCAAACGGAGAAGAGCTCAAATTCGTCATTGCCCTCGATTTTCCTATTACAAAAATGCACAACATCAAAAAGCTCATAGCCATAACCGACTCTTAGGTGGTCACCAGACAGGTCAATGGAGATTACAAATCCCAAGAAGATATTATGGTCAGATACCTTGCCCTTATAAGAAAGCTAGCATCGGAGTTTGAGGATTTTAGGCTCTATCAAGTTCCCAATGAAGAAAATTTTAGAGCAGATACGCTCTCTAAGTGTGCCGAAGGCCTCTAGGGAACTAAAGATCAATCGATTACGTTCATGTCTTTGTTATCTCGGGAAATTGATCAACACAGATAAGAAATCAATTCCGTTGATCATTGCGAACCTTGATGGCTCGATAGTTTGGTCCTGTACCTAAGAGATGCCATCCCACCAGCAGATCCATCAGAAGCATGAAGGCTAAAGCATTGAGCCTTGAGCTACTTTCTTGACCTGGAGGGTCGATTATACAAATGGTTTTTTTATCGAAACAACCAAATGATGCCTCCGACCATCACAAGACCAAGAAGATTTAGTAGAAATCCATAGTGGAGTATGGGAAAACCATGCAAGTAGTCGACCTTGCCAAGAAGTTATCTCAAGCGGGATTCTATTGGTCCACACTACGCAAGGATGCTTTTGAATTTGTAAACAAACGTGATCGCTGCCAAAGACATGCTAATGTCATGCTCCAACATCCCAAGATAATAATTCCCATCGATTTCACTTGGCCTTTCGAGTAGTAGGGTATCAAAATCATTGGTCCATTCCCATTGTCAACTCAACAACAGTAATTTGCAATAGTGGCTGACGAATATTTCTCGAAGTGGGCCGAAGCCCTAGCATACAAAAAATCACCCTCCATGTCATCCGAGATTTCCTTTTAAAGCACATCATCACCCGCTTTGGTGTCCCCAGGATATTGATCTGTGACAATGGCCCTCAATTTCGAAGCACTCCACTGAAATCCTATTGTTTAGATTTTGGCATTAGCCAACGATTCACCTCGGTCGGTGTTGTGTGAAGAATTTTCATGATTTTTGAGCATAATTAGATTATATTTTTGATGCCGTTTGATGCTTTTATGTGTTTCTTATGCTCCGTTTAGGTGATTTTAGAGCTGGAGATGAGAAACGGCGAATCAAAGCGAATTCACGTATTTTTGAAGGAAAATGTGGTAACCCCCGTTACAAGACACAGGAGTAAAGCTTTTGGCGAGAGAAGAGGGGTAACGCTCATTACCACTGTGCAGAAGGAAAGTGGTAACGCCCGTTACCACTAATAAAAACATTATTACGATTTCATCAGTAACGGGCGTTAATAAAAATGCTTATGGAGAGGTAACGCCCGTTACCTAGGGCGGCGAGAGAATTTTTGGGCTGCTATATTAGTGCGTTTTGGAGTCCTTTTGAGAGAGCTTTTCTTCCAGGTCATGACCTAGGGTTTGGAGAGAAGACAAGGAGTTTCGAAGGAGTTTTTCAGAGAATTCGAGAAGACGAAGGGATTGAATTCTTCGAACAATTTTCAATTTTATTGTTGCTTTAGATTCTCAACTTAATTCTTTTAAGTTTAGTTTTAATTAGTTTCGTATGTTAGATTCGTTTTTTAGATACTACTGAATGTTTATGCTTCTGTTTTTGAGACTTTGTTTAGATTTAATGAATATGATTTCTTTTATTGCAATTCCCTTTAGTTTTATGAGCTTGGTTTCAATTATGAGTAGCTAATTCTCTAGGGCTAGGGGGAGTGATGATGATTGCATAATAGATGTTTGATATGGTGTTTGAATGACTTGTGTTAATTCTTAGTTTGAAAACAGGTTTGAATGGACTTGCGATGGCCTGATCACCCTTAGCATGTGTCAAAATTGCCTATAGATTGAAAGAGTGATGACAATTTAGATGGTTTTCATAACTTGTAAGTTGTACAATACAAAGAGATTTGGTTCTAGCTTATACAACAGTAATCTTATTCCATGCCGAGTCGCTAGAATATTGAGTTGCACTAGTCTTGTTCATATGGTTTAATTAACTATTGGTGATTGCGAGAGCAACATTGAACACTAATTAAGCACTTGGTTACACCTTGAGAGAGGGTAATACAAATATAAGTGACTAGGTTGTAGAATTACACCTGTCAGACGAGTATGGTGCCAACTCTTGATTGTATGATTCATTACTTTTCCCCTGCCTGCTTAGTTTACTGAAGTAGTTCACGTGTGTTTTAGTATTAATTGTGTTTATTTCGAGTTAAGTGTCAATTTCTGTTTTAGTAGAGTGATAGATAACAACAACAATTGCTTTCGTTAGGTCTTTAGATTAGAGAAGAATATAGAGTAGTGATTGATTTCCCTTCTCTGTGGGTTTGATCCTATTGTGCTATGCGTATGTTAGTGTACACTTGCACGATTGGTTTTTAACTGTAGTAAAATCATATAACAAGTTTTTGGTGCCGTTGCCGGGGAACGCGTTTTTAATCAATATTACTTAAATATTTTGATCTAGTTCTTTAGACCATCAAATTACTTTGTGTTCATTATCTTGTCACTGTGGAATTGGACTAAGGATTTCTTTTCCTTTGTGCAGGTTTACGGCGCATGCGAAGATCTCAAGATCCGGAAGTAGTACCATACGATCCGGATATTGAGAGAACACTAAGTGCTATAAGGAGGAGACGTAAGAAGGAGAAGAAACCGATTACTTTACCGATGACTGAACCAGACCCACCACCACCACCGGCCATAAAAGATTATAACGTGTCGTAGGCTGGAGCAATTCAGACTGCAGCCCGACTCCCGATCATAGCAAGCAACTTTGAGATCAAACCAGCTATCATCAATCTGCTGCAGAATAATCCATTTTCAGGATTACCATTGGAGGATCCAACATCACATCTTGAGTTTTTTCTTGAAGTGTGTGATACCTTCAAAATTCACAATGTCACCACTGATGCTATCCGAGTTAGGCGTTTTCCCTTTTCCCTTAGGGAACGAGCTAAGGTATGGTTGAGTACTATCCCAAATGAAACTTTCCAGACTTGGGCAGCATTATCTCATGCTTTCTTAGCCAAGTTCTTTCCACTTAGCAAGACCACGAAGTACAGGAATGATATTCAAGGTTTCAGACAGTTAGATGGAGAGTCTTTCTACGAAGCTTGGGAGAGATTTAAGGATTTACAGAAGAAGTGTCCACATCATGGGATTTTCGGTTGGTTATTGATTCAGACTTTTTATAATGGGATGTCCCCTACTTTTAGAGGAGCGATGGATGCCGCAACTGGCGGAGCTTTCTTAGCAAAATCTGAAGCAGTTGCTACTGAGTTGTTAGATAATATGTCACAAAACGATGTTCTTGTGCATGAGAGGAGCCATTCGCAACCAGTAAAAGTGCAAGGAGGAGTCATAGAGTTAGATGGCCTAACCACCATCAATGCTAAATTTGAAGCCCTTAACAAGAAATTGGATCAATTTTCTGTCAATGCAGTTGGGATACCATCCCAACCAGTTCAGGTAACTTGTGAAATTTGTAGTGGTCCACATGAGTTTAATATGTGTTCTCATACCAATGCAGGAGAACAGGTGCAAGAGCAGGCGAATTATGCAAACAACTTCAAGCCAACAAATGATCCCTACTCAAACACCTACAATCTAGGATGGAAGAGCCACCCTAACTTTTCTTGGTCCAATAATCAGAATGTTCAACAACCACCTCAACCTAGGCCGCAGTTTTAGCCTAGGCAGCAATTTCAACCAAGACCACCAGCCTCATTTAATGTTGCACCCCCTCAAGAGGAGCAAAAGCAGGGGTGGGAGGTTGCACTTAAGAAGTTCATAACCATTTCTACGAGTCGACATCAGAAGTTGGAAGCTCAATTAGATCAAGTGGTAAATCAGACCAGAACTTTGGAGACTCAGATTGGTCAGATTGCCCAATCTCTGAATCTGAGAGGGCCAGGAATGCTACCGAGCCAAACTAAAAACAACCCTAAGGAGCATTGTCAGGCCATATGTGTATGAGATAATAGAGAGAATGAAGGTCTGAAGTTACTTACAGGTTTGGATGTTGAGAAAGTTGTACTTGAGAAAGTTCAAGAGGAAGATGATTTTAAGAAGGAGAACTTAGAGAACGAAATGATTTCAAGCAAAACAAAGTGTGAGAAGTTCACTATTGTTATACTTACTGAGGAATGCAGTGCTATTATTCAACATAAGCTTCCCCCGAAGCTTAAAGATCCAGGGAGTTTTTCAATTCCTCTTACTATTGGTTCTTTGCAATTTCATAATGTTTTATGTGATTTTGGAGCTAGTGTGAGTTTAATTCCGTTATCTATTTGCAGGAAATTAGGAGTGAAGGAACTTACACCAACTAATATGACACTCCAACTAGCTGACAGATCGGTGAAATATCCGATAGGAATTCTTGAAGATGTTTTGGTAAAAGTTGGAAGATTTCACATTCCTACTGATTTTGTAGTTCTTGATATTGAGAGCGATGAGAGGATGTCGTTGATCCTTGGAAGATCGTTTCTAGCTACGGCTGGAGCGGACATAGATGTTCAGAGTGGAAGGCTCACGTTCAAATAGGAGATGAAAGAATGGAGTTTAGAAATTTTGGTTCCATAACACCACCGCCGATTCGGGATAAGTGTTACATGATCAAGGTGATAAGTGAGACCTCACACGAAATGACACTATTCATGGGGAAAAGAGATGCAGTTGATTGGAAAGGAGAACCACAGTCTTGGAAATCGAGAATAAAGGATGTTTTGGAATTGGATACTTGGAGGTCAAGCTCCGGTTTTGTGAGTAACAAGAACGAGGTCACACCTTGTGACTCGTCGCTTGGGGATTGTTAATCCCAATCCGGTTTTCAAAGTCAAGATAACGACTATAACTTAGAACTAATTTTTCTTTTCCGTTTCCTTTGTTTGTTTTTGTTTTCGTTGTTTTCATTTCTTTCGTCCTCGTTTTTCTCGCGTTAATCGAGTTATCTCTCTCGTTGTAGGTCACTTTATGTTTTACTAGGAAGCCAAAGTCTAGATGGTGCAAGGACCGTGATTTGAACTTTGATGTCAATATTGAGGTCCATTTACTTTGTTCGTATGCGTGTGCATAAGATTGATTTCTTTTGTGAGGAGAATAAATTATTACTATGAATGGATATATATGTTTATGTGTTTCGAGAATGGTGCACTATGGTTGATTGAATTTTAGGAGTTAATTTTGGTTAATTAATGCGATGAAGCACCTTCCGGATTGCGTTTGTATTTTAATTATGTTTTGGACGGATTGTGAGTAACGGGCATTACCCCATTTTATCTATCTTTTGGTAACGCCTGTTAAGGAGGTCAGACGCCCCAGGCAGCATGAGTAACGGGCGTTACATCCTGGTAGTTGTTTTTTAGTAATGCCCATTAACAGAGTTACGCGTCTGGGTCCATAGGGGTAACGGCCATTACCCCGTACAAGAGGAAAACCGGTAATGCCCGTTGCCGGTCCGATTTCACTAAATTCTGGATTTAGGAAACACGTTTTTAGGGTTAAATTAATTCTTTTCCTACCCAATTTCGGATTTTCCTCCCCTAAAACTATAAATACACTTACACCCACTCATTCTACCTTAGAAGAGATTCAATAGTTCCCCTTGGCCAACTATTAACAATTTTCAACCAAGAAGCTTTACCACCAAGTTCACACACTCTCTCTTTCTTTTTGAATCAAGGTAAGTCAATATCTTCTTTCTTAGGGTGAATTGCTAGAGCTAATTTTTCTGATCTAAGATTGAAACCTAGGATTGAATTTGCATGTTAGAAGACACTTTGAGATTGAATTGATGAATTTTGAGAGAATATACATGCTAGAATTAGGATTAATGCCTTGAAGTGAATTTAACTTGAATTGGGTTGAATTTTTGAAGAATCCTAACTTCTAAGTAGTCTCGAGTCCAAATAGTGAAGTTGAAGGTAGAGAATTTTGAGCTTAAGTTGTAGATCATAAGCTAGTGTGACGTTGAGTTGGGTAGATTGAAGAATTTTAAGTTGGAACTCACACCTTAGGCCTATGTACACAAGCTGTTTGATAAATTGTCTAAGTAAATTGTGATTGATTTATGTGTGCTTTGTCTTGCTATATTTGCTTGATTTAGGTACTATGGGTCGCACTAAGTGATCTAGAGTTCCTGAGCCCTTCGCTACTTCATCCCGGTTGGACCATCAACCTTTTGGATCGGTCAATATAACGGTGAATGCAATGGGTAATCCTTTTTAAAGAACTTTGACAAGGAACATTGTGTCTACGAGGTTCGTTAAGGACACATGGATAGAGAAGTTTGAGGCTTGGGAAGAAGTGAAAAGATTGTTTGACAACATAGGTTGGTTACCGTTCCTTACTTGGAAGGATATGACGTACGCCGAGATGACGGACGCTTTCTTCACCACAATGAATTTTGATCCGGTGGGCAATACATTGACTTTTACTTTAGATGATATGGAAACTCGATCATGGAGTGCGGGTCGGATAAGGGAGATTCTTCGTTTTCCAGCTAATGCCACAACTTCTTTGCCTAAATGGAGTGATGCTCAGAGAGAGGCGGTATGGAGATCCTTCCCTTTGCGAGAGGATGTTCTTAGTTATTCTCCATGATGCACACATGATAGCTATTTTGATTTATTGACTTGGGTGCTAGTCCATAGAATTTTAGCTACGAGATTTTGTGCTTGATATGGAAGTGAGAGCCACATTAATGAGACTAAGTTGGATATAATGTACATGATGAAGGAAGATATCAAGTTTGATGGAACGATTGAGTTTTTATGGAAGCTTCAGGAGATTACAGGATGAGCCACTGGTACGATTGCTCATGGTGCATATGTGACGATGTTTGCGCGGGAGATGAATTGGAGACCTCGGGGGTCATCGCCTGTTGACTTTGGTTACGATATTGGTCCACAGTACTTGGAAACTGTAAGCTTGGCTATTGCTTGGGAGAGTGGAGAGCTGAAGGAGTGTAATTTGCCATGGTGGCCAATTCGGGATAGAGATCGGCTCTGGCAGATGTATAGCTGGGGTAAGGCCCGGTTTGATGAGCTCTCAGAGAGATAGAAGGAGCTTTTAGCTCGGATTCCTGATAGGCCGGATGACGAATTTGGGATTCTCCGCAGTGCCGCATCTGTTGTTGATGTGGCTAGTGATGGAGCTCCTGTTACTGTGAGAGGCTTGCGTGCAGAGTTGGCAGGATTAAGGGCTGATGTGACCACCGTGATTGCAAGAGTTGAGGATTTAGCGCATTATGTAGATGAGCGATTCGATGCGTGGGAGGCTCGGTTAGAGGCTAAGTTCGAAGGGTTCCGTACTCGTGTTGATCAGTACTTTGGAGGACGTCCATCACCCGTATTCTGTTATTTTATTTTTCTTCCCTGATTTTTAGACACTATTGCTACGTGTATTCGTTGATATGTTTGGATATTTTTGCTACACTTAGATTTTTACATATGTTTGAACTCCTGAATTTTGTTTATGTAATTGTGCCTTTGTTTACGTGAATTTGTTTGTTGATTGTTGAATGCATGTTGATTGTCAATTGCCTGTGCACTTGATTCCGTGTTTTCTAGTTACATATCTCAGGTTTTGGAAGCTTTGCTAGCACGTTACCGGTTCTTCATTTAAGCAGGGAGTTTTTCTTGATCTTTATCTCTTTAGTTTGCATGAGGGCATTGCAAAATTTAAGTGTGGGGGAGGAGTGCATGCTTGTTATGAGTTATATTGAATATTTGCGTGATTAGATGTGTATTACACTTGTAATTGCTAAAAACTGAGTAATTTTGAAGATTTTTGAAAATTTTCCCTCATTTTGAATTTTTTTTCTTTGAAGTTTGATTGTTGAGCTTTTGCTAGAATAAGTTAGGCTTGTTGAATTGAGGAAAATTGCATGAGATTTGATGATTTAGTGTGTTAGTATGCCCTTATATTTTGAGCACTTTTGAATGTTATAATGTACTTTGCTTAGAAAGATGAGTTGATGATTTCCGAATGAGTCTAAGAGTTGATTAGGATACATTTTAGTCCTATTGAGGTGAAATTTTGAGTTAATGAAAGATTAAGGAAGTGAAGTCGGCATTCGTTGTCGGAGGATATTAAGCCTTTTAAATTTTAGCCGTTTTTCACTAAATAACGTTATCTTATTGACCCGCTGAGCCTAATTGTTGTGCAAAGATTTTTGTAGCCACATTATAAGCCTAATGCACAACAAAAGAATACCTACCTTGATAACTTTTACACCAAGGCTTGCTCATTTGATTTTTATGGTGAATATCTATCTTTTGACCCCTTTTGATTGTTCTTGTGATTGAATTGAGAAAAGACTGTAAAAAGAAAAAGAATGAAAAAAGTGTGAAAAATAAAAGAAAAAGAAGAAAGAGAAAAAAAAGAAAAGAGAAAAATTATGCGAAGTGTGATAATTGAGAGTGTGGGATACAGTTGCCAAATTAGGGGGGAATTTTTGTGTTCAATGGCAAGAATTGAAGTGCCTTGAGTTTAAAGATTGAATGATGTAAACTGGGTAAGTAGTCACTTGATCCAAATATTCCATAACCTTACCCAAAACCTACATTACAAGCTCGAAAGACCTACCGATCCTAAGTCTTGATTTAATTCCATTAGTGGAGATAGGTGCGAAGAGTGTATTCCGAAGTTGACGATTAGAACTAAGGAGGAAATCATAAATTTGTTATTCTAGTCTTCGTATATTGTTTAGGCGAAGGTTTGATGGTTGCTTTGAGGAGATGGTTTGATGAGGATGTGTTTTCTTGATTTCCGTATTACTCGGGGACGAGCAATAGCCAAGTGTGGGGGATTTTGTTATGTGCAGAATTTGCATGATTTTTTAGCGTAATTAGATTATATTTTTGATGCCATTTGATGCTTTTATGTGTTTGTTATGCTCCGTTTAGGTGATTTTAGAGCTGGAGATGAGAAACAGCGAAGCAAAGCGAATTCACACATTTTTGGAGGAAAATGTGGTAACCCCCGTTACCACTTAGGAGTTCAATTGTTGTAACCCCCGTTACAAGACACAGGAGTGAAGCTTTTGGCGAGAGAAGAGGGGTAACACCCGTTAACCCTGTCCAGAAGGAAAGTGATAATGCCCGTTACCACTAATAAAAACATTATTGCGATTTCATCAGTAATGCGCATTAATAAAAATGCTTATGGAGAGGTAATGCCCGTTACCTAGGGCGGCGAGAGAATTTTTGGGCTGCTATATTAGTGTGTTTTGGAGTCTTTTTGAGAGAGCTTTTCTTCCGGGTCGTGACCTAGGGTTTGGAGAGAAGACAAGGAGTTTCGAAGGAGTTTTTCAGAGAATTCGAGAAGACGAAAGGATTGAATTCTTAGAACGATTTCCAGTTTTATTGTTGCTTTAGATTCTCAACTTAATTCTTTTAAGTTTAGTTTTAATTAGTTTCGTATGTTAGATTCGTTTTTTAGATACTACTGAATGTTTATGCTTCTGTTTTTGAGACTTTGTTTAGATTTAATGAATATGATTTCTTTTAATGCAATTCCCTTTAGTTTTATGAGCTTGGTTTTAATTATGAGTAACTAATTCTCTAGGGCTAGGGGGAGTGATGATGATTGCATAATAGATGTTTGATATGGTGCTTGAATGACTTGTGTAAATTCTTAGTTTGAAAACAGGTTTGAATGGACTTGCGATGGCCTGATCACCCTTAGCATGTGTCAAAATTGCCTATAGATCGAAAGAGTGATGGCAATTTAGATGTTTTTCATAACTTGTAAGTTGTAGAATACAAAGAGATTTGGTTCTAGCTTATACAACAGTAATCTTATTCCATGCCGAGCCTCTAGAATATTGAATTGCACTAGTCTTGTTCATATGGTTTAATTAACTATTGGTGATTGCGAGAGCAACATTGAACACTAATTAAGCACTTGGTTACACATTGAGAGAGGGTAATACAAATATAAGTGACTAGGTTGTAGAATTACATCTGTCAGATGAGTATCGTGTCAACTCTTGATTGTATGATTCATTACTTTTCCCCTGCCTGCTTAGTTTACTGAAGTAGTTCACGTTTGTTTTAGTATTAATTGTGTTTATTTCGAGTTAAGTGTCAATTTTTGTTTTAGTAGAGTGATAGATAACAACAACAATTACTTTCGTAAGGTCTTTAGATTAGAGAAGAATATAGAGTAGTGATTGATTTCCCTTCCCTGTGGGTTCGATCCTATTGTGCTATGAGTATGTTAGTGTACGTTTGCACGATTAGTTTTTAACTGTAGTAAAATCATACAACAGTCGGACATCCCCAAGTCAACAGATAAACTGAGGTCACCAATCAAACTATATTACATAATCTCTGAACAAAATTCGATACAAAGAAGGATTTGTCGGTCTCACCCCATTCTCTATGGTATATGGGTTGGAAGCTATCATACGAACCGAGATCTAAAATCAATCACCTTGAGTTACACACTATCAGCTAGAAAGGAAACTCAAAAGTAGATCTCTCGATTTAGATACCATGGAGAAGACTAGAGAAGAAGGATTTCGTAAGATGCAATATCGGGCTACCATATCTCGAGCTTACAAGAAACATGTAAGACAACGCATCTTTCAGATAGGAGACCTAGTGCTCAAGAAGGTTGAAGTTACAAGACATGTCCAAAAGCTTGATGAAAATTGGAAATGACCTTTTCGCATCACAAAGATTGGGAAGAATCAGTCCTATCATCTCGAGAACCACGATCGAAGACCCGTTCCTTGGTCATGGAACGTGAACAATGGCAAGAAATTTTATCTGTAAAGTTTTTTTCAACTTTGTATCTTTTTGGTTTATGAAATGAAAAATTATTTTTTCATCTCGATTACTTTTATCTCGCCTTTTGTTTATTTGAAGTTCTTGTATCGATATTCTATCATACATTGAAGGGTGGGACACAGCGCCCTACAAGCTTCTCAATTATTTAGATATTTTTGATCTACTTATGTACTTAGAAACCATAAGCTAATAATAACATTCGAGATTAGACTTAACACAAACATTTTTCATTACTTCAAAATTGAAAAATTACAATTAAATTAAACTACTTCAGAAACTTCAACTCCCTCGAGCTAATCTATTTGAGGGTCAAATTTAGATTTTCCCATCGAGAGTAATTCATACTCGAACCCCTACCTAATTATAATTGGGTTATGAGTCTCAACAACTACAAAGTTTGAACCCAACAGTCAAACTTTAAAAACAAGACAAATGCTCAACCCTAACAGTCGAACCCTAAAATAAGAATTACAATTAGCTTGTTTCAGAAGCACAGGGATTGGACTGGCACATTGTCCCTGACTTTAGTTTTCGAGTCCTCCTCCGGTCCCATCCTTGATGGGCACTATGGCCTCTGGGCCAAAATATTCAGGATAGACTTCTTCAGGAGAGAAAGAACTTTCGACATCCAAATCGGGCATAATTCTATTGGTTTCCTCAGGGGCCCCAGAGTACATGGTTCGAGCCAGATAGATTGCAAAATCATAGTCATTCTTGGTCTAATCCGGCTCTGAAGATGGAGGTCGAGCTTGAGGGTCTTGAGGTCGAGACTTATCTTACAAAAGCCCAACCTTCTCTCAATCGTACTCGGGGGAAAGATAGCTAGTAGCTTGTACTTGGGCTAAAAAAAGATTATACCCCTCCTTGATGTCTGTGAGGCTTATGATTGAGCATCTTTCTAGAATGATTTTGATTTCATGAACTTATAAGCACCCCATCTCTCTGATAACTCGGTTACTAGCTTGAGCCCGTTGACACATTTTTTTTATGTCCAGGCTGGCCCTTTTCCTCTCCCCCTCGATTTGGCCTTGACGTTTTTCCTCGACCTTCTCCTGTACCGATCGAGCCACCCTATCCTCTGTCGTCTTCAAATTTTTCTCAGCCTTCGCTAGGTTCTCGATGGCCTCCAGCAAGTTTCTGTCGAGCCCCTTGTTCTCCTTCCCTGCAACCTTCAATTCTTTATCCTTTTCCCTGAGTTCTTGCCTCATCTTGTTGACTTCCCTTTCGAGCCATTCTATGCACATAGCCCTTTCGAGCTAAGTTAAAAAAGTCTTGGAACTACTGAAAAGACAGAGTATGCACTAAAAATATGCTTATCGAAAAACTGTGACAAAAATTAAATCACCAATTTTCTCATCGAGATGCCCTTCTGAATTCCCTGAGCCTCGACCTCATCCTTGGATTAGTTCCACCTCTCTCGGTGGTCAACCTCTATCTGCATTGAGCTATACAAAGCTCCGATGGCCTTGTATTCTCAAGGTGCTGAGTCAACCCTCCTTGTTTGGCTATTGTCAAGAAAGTTAGTCAGGCCACAACGGAAGTGAGGCTCGACCAATGGAGGGTAGTTGAAGAAGTGTTGGGAATAGTACCCTGAAAATTCAATTTGTTGAATTAATTAAACTTAATTTACAGCAAGCTGTGAGTATTTCACATATATATAATTAATGGCGTGTGATGGTATTCTTATATGAAATGTGTTCCATAGGAAAATACTTTGAATACCGAAATCATGTGTCATTAAAGTTCTAGTTGGTAAGGTAAGAATATGTTCTTATCATGACTATAACGTGGTTATATAAGATGATTAGTCTTTCGTCATAGGGAATGGTGATTCCGATTACAACACGTTGATGATTTTCAATGGGATTAGAAACATCGAACTGGGCCATTGAGATTATTCATTTTATACTTCCATCTAAAATGAACAAATCTCGGAAAGCCTTGAACTCTAAATCCTGGCAATATTTTGGCTTTAGGCATGTAGTGTTAGTCACTGTAATGTACTAAGAAGTGAGGTCTCGGTAACGGGTGGCCAAAATACTTTGTACATTCGGTGACTGCATGAAATGTGCTAAAGAGTTATATTCATCGAGGAATCTGTGTCCTTTCTGGAAGGTAAAAGACATCCCTGAAATAGATTTGCAAAAGTTCGAGTTAAGACTTTGGCCACAACACTTCGTGTGATATGTCACCGAAGGTGTATGTTGAATGTGTTTCACATACATAAAATTTGAACTTAAGTCGAATCAATAAATTTCAGATTGGAGGTGAGAAATAAATGATAGTAGCTGCAATTTAATTTTCATGGATATCTTCATGGAGGAGTAAAATGCAAAATTATTCTAGATCGAGAAATTCGTGAATAATTTAATTAATTTTAGAATGCAATAATATTTATTTAGTGGAATTAAATATTGTTAAACACTATTTAATTACTATCATGAGATGATAAATATTAAACCGTTTGGAACTAAAATTAATTAGTCTTGCAGGTCCCCCTGTAAGCCCCAATCGAAAACTCGAAGATAAAAGATTAAAGGGAAAGAGAGAAATAAATAGCCAAGGGATTTATTTTTAGAAAACAAATCAAATTTCAAGAGTTGGAAATGCCCGTAATTTTATTTTGGAGAAAATAAAAATTATTATTTTAAAAAATAAAAAATAAAAATTCTATGACGTGGCATCATGTCCAGCGAATCATGCATCAGGTGATGCTGACACGTCGCCAAGTGGCATGCCACGCTGACGGTTCAGATCGTGGCCCAAAGCGCGGATTCGGAGGCCCAAATTTGCTTTGGAAATGGGCCGGTCACCGATTCGGATGATCCGAGTCAAACCTGGTTCGAATCGATTTAAACGAATAGGGTCGAACCAAACCGAGTCCGGTCGGATCGAACCCGGACACATGGCAGCCTCTGGAGAGCAAGCGCGTGTGAAACACGCGCCTTATTTCTCATTCAATTTTTTGACCAATTTTGGTTAATTTTGGCTGAACTTCTTCTTCTTTTAATTAATCCAATTTAAGGATTAATTAATTATATAATTAGATGTTTATATAATCAATATATAATACATCTAATTAATAGAAAATTAGGGAATTTTCTAATTTTAGAAAAATAAGTTTTTCTATAAAATAGCAGAGCCCACACTGTTAGGAATAGTGCCCATAAAGCAGTATTTATACTTTACTATTTCCTTGTAAAATCACGAACAGTCTTTGAATAATAAACGAGATGATTTTGTTCATAGGCAATCACTTCTTTATGTGCTTATTTATGTCTATTTGGGTTGACTGTGTTTTGCATGTTTTGTACTCCCCTAATCCGATGAGGCCGTTAAGAACTTTGCCCTTATGGGAACGGAACATGAAACAAGTTCTTGACTCCATAGGCGACGATTAGAAACTTCTCCTAGTCGATGAGTCCGACAGACAGTGGGAGTGTCGACCTTGAGTCCGTTGAGTCTTACTTGTGTGATTATGTCCTTTTGAAAGATCATTCTGTTTCATGGAATGATAAGTGCATATGATGATGCATTCATAATTCATAAGGGTGATTGTTACAAGAACTTCATCACTGAGATGCCCCGCTGAGAACATTCCTAAATGGTAAAGGAAGTCTCCTAGAAACCTCCAGATTAGGAAATATCTCACAAGTCAATGACGTGATTAATAATCCTTAGACTTGAGATTCTATAATGTCTCATATGAGCTAACTCTGTAATCTTTGATATAGGCTCAAAAGAGTGTTGCCATATAGACACCTGAACCACGACCTATGTTAGGATTACACAAGTGGCATATGTCGAATTAGTAGAATCAACAAAGGACCTACGCTTGTTAAGAACAAGAATGATCTCTTACTGATTAAGTTGTTCGTAGTCCATTAAATATTAAACCCTTGGCCAAGGTGGATAAAAGATCAAGACATCAAGAAAATGGGGTTTTCTTGGATTGAGATCTAAATGGATATGAAACGAACTTAACTTTAAAGATCAAGAATAACTGGATTGAGAATATTCCCATGCCTTAAAGATCTAAATGGGGTTTTCTTGGATTGAGAATATTCCCGTGCCTTAGTTCTTGATCGAGAGATGGAGTTGTAGGAGGATCGTATATCACTGATTGTCATTGACTGAAAGGTTCTTCAATTCATTTCGTTATTCGGATAGGGGTCACACACCCATTGCTAGATTACGGTAGTGTGATCTGCGAAGTGATTAATTAATTATGGGAATTAATTAATTACTGTCACTGCTCTACCAATAATGAACCTAAAGGGTCACACACAAATGCCAGAATACGAGAGTTATGGTAGGATGTTAATTGGATTAATGAAGGATCAAATTGTTAATCGAAATGGAGCATTTACACGTGAACTGCGGCCACATGTCTTGGACACGTGATTGCCACCTGTCACGTAGCCTGCGTGGCTATCACATGTCACGCACACGTGGTATGTACTTATTGGGAATAGTGCCCTAGAAAGATGTTATGCTTTGGGACTTTCCCTATATCACAGACAATCTTTGAATAATATACGAATGATTGTAATCATAGGCGAACACTTCTTATGTGCCAATAAGTGTTTTGTGTGTTTTCATTACGTGTGCATGCCTAGAACTCCCCTAATCCGATGAAGCCGTTAATAACTTTGTCATTATGGGAATGACACATGAAACAAGGACTTAACACCATAGGCGAGGATTAGAAACTTCTCCAAGTCAATGAGGCCGACAGACAGTGGGAGTGTCGACTTTGCCTTTGTTGAGACTTGCTTGTGTAGTTGTGTCCTTAAGAAGGACCATCTTGTTTCATGGGGTGTAAAGTGCATAAGTTGATGCGTATACAATACACAAGGGTGCTTGTTGTAAGAACAAGTTCACTGAGAGTGCGCTGCATGAGAAGATTCCTAAATGGGAAAGGACGTTAGGAAATATCTCACATGTCAATGACGTGAGGAATTAATCCTTAAACTTGAGATTCCACATTGTCTCATGTGAGCTAACTCTGTAATCTTTGATATAGGCTCAAAAGAGTGTCGCCATATAGACACCTGAACCACAGCCTATGTTGGGATTACACAAGTGGCATATGAGAATTGTTGGAATCAATAAAGGACCTACACTTGCTGTAGGCAAGATGATCTCTTATTACACAAGTCATTCATGTTCCATCCTAAAATCCTTGCGCAAGGTGGTTAGATCAAGACATCAAGAAAATGGGGTTTTCTTGGATTGAGATCAAATGGAATATGAAGGGAACTTTGTTTTAAGATTAAGATTAGTAGGACTCTCCATATTCCCATGCCCTAGATCTTAATCGAGAGATAGGATGGTAGGAGGATCGTATCCCACATGATGTCATTGACTGAGAGGTTCTTTCGAATATACATTCACATTCCGGGTAGGGGTCACACACCTGTTGCTAGACTATGGTCGTGTCATCTGTGAGGTAATTAATTAATAAAGTGTATTAATTAATTAGGCTCACCACTAACTGAAATTGAACCTAGAGGGTCACACATAAATACCGGGTTCAAAGGGTATTAGGGAAAGATCAAATAATTGATCGAAATGAGACCACAGTGTAAAGTAAACCTGTGGATCGAGAGCATTGTTTGGGACGGCTGATCCATTTGAGAAATTGGATCATGTGTTAATTAATTAGAGAATTAATTATCAAGTCCAAATATAATTAATTGGAGAATTAATTATAAAGCAAAGATATAATTAATTGGAAAATTAATTATAAATTCCTAAATAAAATTAATTGGAGAATTAATTTTAGTCTGTTAGAATTAATTAGTGAATTTATTCTAAAGCCCTTGAAAGAATTAATTGGAGAATTAATTCTAAGTATTTAATTATTTGTTTGTTCTAATTTGATTAGAATAAAGAAATAAATAAATATCTTCTATTTTATTATTCTAATAAAGTATTAATTCTCATATGATTAGAATAAATATTATTAGGATAAGATATTTAATTATTACTAACAATTAAATATTCCTAAATTAGTTAGGAGCTCTTTTTCTATAAAATAAATATCTTATTTTAGAGAATATATTATTTTACTTGGAGAGAAAAAAAAAAAAAAAAAGACAAGTCAAAATAGGAGACCTTCTCCTACAAGAAAGGAGGTTCGAACCCTAGCCTACAAAAGGACTAGGGGGTTCGAGAATTTGGGGCTTTACACGTGATTTGAAAATCACTTCCAAATTTCATGAAATTTTTGGGGATAATTCTCTTGCTCTCTTTTTCTCGTTTCTATTTTCTTTAATACGCATGTTATAGTACTAGCATATTCACTAACATGATTTGAATCTAGGTTGGTGTGGATTAATACTCTAGAGGATTTCTACTTTCGAATCTCGAAGAAAGAATCGATCAAGAAACGGGGATTCATACCGCATGAAGAACGTGTGAGGGCGGCTCAAAACGTTTCAAGAAAGCTTCAATTGTTGTAAGTTTCTTGATATCCCACTTAGTTTTGAGAACATTGCAAGATCATGATCCCTTTTAGAATTTTTTTTAAACTTCCGCTGCTTTAACTCTGCTGTTTTTCAACAAGTGGTATCAGAGGCACCTTGTAACTTTCGTTTCGAAACGTTACTGTTTTGAATTTTGACAGAAAATTCTTGAATTTGGATATATGTTATGTATTCTTGGTTTTTGTTTGAAATACGAATCTGTCGGATCAAAACTGTTTCTTGAAAATCTTGAAAAATTATTTTCGTTTAAATCTAGTTTTAAGTTGTTTTAATCTGGTTTATATTGAACTGATTTAATTCGAAACGAAAATTGGAATTTGTGAAATTACGAAAAGAAATCGGATCGCGCACGGGATTACGAGCACATGTACGCGCATGAGGATGCATCACGTAGCCCTGTACCACCAGAAGCCCGTACGCGCAGACGTCGGGCTCGCCTAGGCGTGGCTGTGCACCATTCCGTCCCACCCGCCTGCGTAAGACGCACGCGTGGCGTGCAGACTTGCACTGTCTTGCGCGCGAGCAGCTATTGACCTGTCCGGTATCCACCGCACGCCCGCGCGGGCTGTGTACGGGGACCTGCGCGGCGGACGCGCGCCTTGTTCTCGCTGCTGCGCGAGTATCACGTGGGGTCGGTTTGATCCCAGAATTTCGTATCGTATTTTTGGTTTTGTTAAAATCCCATTTTAAAATTTTGATTTTATTTTAAAATTTGATTTTATTTTAAAATTGATTATTTTTGAAATAATTATAAAATTTGGGATTTTTATGAATTAAAGTCAAGTTCTTATTTTTCGAGAAAATAATAAATATCACTTTGAATGATATTTTTGACAAAGATTTAATTTGGAATTAATTGAGATTTTGTCAAATTCATCCGGGTTTGATTTTGAATAAACTGTTGAATAATGAACTAATATTCAAATTAATTAAGTTAGTTGTAACTTGAAGTCAAGGGAATTTTAAATTTAATTGGTAAATTTAAATTCAAGCGGATGCATGCTAGTTTAGGTGATCATGGGTTAGTCTTATGAATGTTTTAATTTATGCACATGGATGATTTCAATTGGGGTCGGAGCCCCATAGTTACGTTATTTCAATTGGGGTTGGAGCCCTACTTATGTGCGTGCTTTGCTTGATTTATTATGTGGCTTTCACTATTATTGTTTTTCGGCGGGATATGTCCCGTGTATTTATCTATGGTCAATATGAAGATTGAGCCATATAATTTATGTAAAGAGAGTAGAACTTTGGAAGTGAGGTTTTCTTTTCATTTTGGAGACAAGCACCCAAGGAGCAAGATGGATCCACAAATCAAGGAGAAAGGCGCCATAATTGAAGACCCCTCAAAATGTTAGGGAGGGTTTCTATTAATGTAATAGATAGGGTTTTCCATTAAATTCTGTACCCCTATGTGATATGAACTGTCTTATGTGGCATAAATGTTAGAACTAGTGATTATGGAGTGGCTCCCATAATTGCACATAAGCTTAGGATACCCATGATCATCACATAATTAGTATCATGCTAGGACATGTTATCTGCTAATTGCTTATGTGATGCATTTTATGTGAAACTGCATTAATCAAGACAATTAAAAATGGATAACTGTACATATTGGTGAGGTCAAAACCGGACAACTCTCCGATTAATTCGAAAATCCCTAATTAAAATATTGAGCAACTTTCGAATAAATAGGTATTCTATTATGGTAATAAAATTCCTAGCATTCCATCAATAGGATTTAAGAGTTAGTAGGTAAGCTAATTGCTGTCTCACGAGTCGTGGGGTAATTAGTGCAGCCTATTAAATCTTAGTTTTTTGATTGATCACCTTAGGTGATTGATATTTCTTGATCATTTTAGAATGGGCGATGTCTCACGAGTCGTGGGTCGTTCCGGACTAAGTTTGATTGAGATCTTATGATTGATAGGTTCTGCTCAACACTGAAGTAGATATGGATGTCTCACGAGTCGTGGGTCCATGATAGAAAGATCAGTGATGCAAAAACATTACTAGGAATTCCATAGGGATGGAATTGGTAATTTCGTACCTACCTAAATATTCTTAGACCTTTGGATGTCTCACGAATCGTGGGTCCAAAACTAAGGATGCTTGAGATCCTAGTACCCACTGAGAAAACAAGTTCCTTCTAAGGTCGTTTGGGATTTATAAACCATCTAAAAACAGTGGGAGCCACATGCGATAAAATACCTAATCCTAAATGTTACGTTATAATTCAATATGCTCACATTTTCTCTGCTTAGCATTTAGGTTGTAGTTCTGTGATTGTCTACAAGATGAAATGCGACCCATTAGTATCCGTCCTTGAGTCAAGTAAGTTGACTAAAGTCCTAACCTCTCTAATTGGCTTCGATTCTAAAATCCATTTTAGATTCCAAGGAGAAAATTGTTCTCTAAAAGACGAACTTTTCATTTATTGTGAAAATTCGACCTAGGCTTAACAGAAGCAATTGAAAAGTGAAAGAAAATTCTCCAAACACTTAATAGCAATTTTACTCCCTCATAAATGTGTTACAAAGTATAACATATTAAAGGAACACCTTAGAGCATTTTTACTCACTTTTGAGCGTGTTACAAAGTATAACACATAGAAGGAATTGTTCCATATTTGTATGAAGGAATACACGTATAACGTGGGCTGAAAGTCCTCACTGAGGAGGACCTTGTAGCCACGCAATACACTAAGAAACGATTTCTTAGTTCATTGATTGCTTGAATTGCTTCTATCATCATTTTAGACCCTTTTTGCTGAATCTTAGATGATGCTATTGTAGCATAGTTCATCAAATTAGTTGATAACTTAAGAGAGCATCCTTAAGAAGGACTAAAAGGAAATGATGATTATTTATTCTTCTAAACCTATTGAGGTAAAGGCATCAAGCCCAAAAAAGCAGAAACCCTTAAAACCCGATGGAGGGGTGAGAAAAGGGAAAGCCTAAAAGAAAGAAAGATCAAACTTTAGCTTCCATAGTCGCAAACTAGGGCCTTGGAAAGGAACTGGAAAGAGTATAAGGATACTCCATGTGTCTCTCGTTGAAGCAATTCCGATAGGATCAGAATTCACTAGTCTTGAGTTAATTTTACACAAATTGTTGTGCAAAACTCAAAGCATTGATGTTTTGAACATACAACGAGATAACACAAGTAAGTAAGATGGCAAAGTTTTGAATAAATTTGGAACGTCATAAATAGGATTCACAAGTTAATCATCTTAAGATCATTTTATGAAAATGAACTCAGAGGCTTAACTTCCTAAGAATCCTATTTTGATGGAAACGTTCCCGGATCCTCGTTTATATGAAACGAAAGAACCTCCCAAAGTATGTATGGATTTCGATCCATACTAGTGATTTTAAATTGCTTAATGTAAGCACTAGACAAAATCATTAGTTTAATCACTATGAATGAGCGTGCTTAATGATGTACGAATTTGAAACTTTTGTGAAGTTACTAGAATTTCAAAAGGCGAGGTTAGGAACCTTAGTAGTCACAAGACATTAGCAACTTGATCTCGGATCGAGGTGGCAAACACCTAATTGACTAATTTCTTAGTCATCTCAGGGATAATAGGATTATCCCTCAGTAAACTCATTCAAGAATAACTTGGTATTTTTTGAATGAAGGAACATAACCCTATAGGATATGGTTCGTTCCTTGTTGAGACTTACTGACTTACCTTCGTTCTGAACTTATGCCTCAGAAAACCGCAGTTGGGATTTTGAATTTAATAAATTCCAAACCAGTCCCTTAAATGCACTATGAATTATGGCTTTCAAAATTCTCTAATAATTCTTATCTTAGAATTTTGGGATTGTCTTCTTATATGAAGAGGACAGTGGGAGTCTTCTTGAGAGAAGAAGACAGTCGGAGTCTTCTTACTTGAAACAAGTTCAAGTTTATATGAACAATATATAGTATTGCTTTTGCAATTCTTTTAATCAAAACTTGTTTGTTCTAAAGAAAGTATCTCTCTTGAGTCTCCTTAATTGAAGAAGAAATTGAGAGATAAGATTGAAACTAGTTCAAGTCTATGCAAGCAATATAGAATATTGTTTCTACAATTTTTTTGAACAAATGTTGTTTGTTTAATAGAATATACCTTTCTTGAGGAATCGTTCCTAAGAGAGAAGAAAGGTAAGACCAATGACTTCAAAAGGTTTGAGGATAAAACCCACGCCACAATTAGGAAGAGATGAACCATTTTGATAAAACTTAGCTAAATCAAAGAGATAGTACACAAGTAAACTCTCCTCCCTCGATGCGTTCAAAACGTATTCCTAGATAACCTATAAGATAATATGGTTTTCTCCATAAAATCTTCTTGAGTGAATATAGATCCATTTACTGATGAGGAGACGCTGTCATATTTGGAATCTGAGCAGTGAAAAACAAACTATGAAATCTGAAATGGATTCCATATAGTCAAACTAAGGCTGGACCTTAGTTGAACTGCTTGATAGGATCAAGCTTGTCTTATCAATACGAGATTGATGAAGACATAAATATGGAACATCCATGAATTTCACATTTAGTGGGAGTAAGCACAAGGTTTGCATACTCCAAATGATCAATTTTCGAAATTGAACTAGGCTTCTAGGAATTAGAGTATTCGAATCAATGAAATAGTCAAAGTTGTTTGACTTAAAATTCGAGAATAGTGTGTATGAGAAAGTGTTAGAGACTAACAGTTCAACTTTTGGCACTTTGCGAAGATGACATCCTTCTCATTGGGAATGCGAAGGATGACATAAAAGTCACCAAAGCTTGGTTAGGAACCATTTTGAGATGAAAGATCTGTTGGAAAACAGCAGAGTTAAAACAACGGAAGTTTAAAATTATTTCCGAAAGGGATCATGATCTTGCAATGTTCGTTTCAAAACTTATGGGATATCAAGAAACTTACAATAATTGTAGCTTTCTTGAAACGTTTTGAGCCGCCCTCAAACGTTCTTCAAGCGGCATGAATATCCCCGTTTCTTGATTCTTTCTTTGAGATTCCAAAGTAGAAATCCTCTAGATTATTAATCCACACCAACCTAGATTCAAATCATGTTAGTGAGTATGCTAGTACTATAACATGCGTATTAAAGAAAAAGAAACAGAAACGAGAAAAGAGAGCAAGAGAATTATCCCCAAAATTCCATAAAGATTGGACGTAATCTCCAACATCACGTGTAAGTAAAAAAAATCGAACCCCTTAGTCCTTTTATAGGCTAGGGTTTGAAACCCTAATGTCTTGTAGGAGATGGTCTCCTACTTTGACTTTTTCTCCTACTTTTCTTTCTCTCCAAGTAAAATAATATCTCCTCTAAAATAAGATATTTATTTTATAGAAAAAGAGCTCCTAACTAATTTAGGAATATTTAAGTATTCTAGTAATAATTAAATATCTTATCCCAATAATATTTATTCTAATCATATTAGAATTAATACTTTATTAGACTAATAAAATAAAAGATATTTATTTATTTATTTATTTATTCTAATCAAATTAGAACAACTAAATAATTAAATATTTAGAATTAATTTTCCAATCAATTCCATCAAGGACTTTAGAATTAATTCACTAATTAATTCTAACGGGCTAAAATTAATTCTCCAATTAATTTTATTTTGGCTATATAATTAATTCTCCAATTAATTATATCATGGCTTTATAATTAATTCACTAATTAATTATATTTAGGCTTGATAATTAATTCTCCAATTAATTAACACATGATCCAATTTCTCAAATGGATCATACGTCCCAAATAATACTCTCGATCCACACGTGTACTTTACACTGTGGTCTCGTTTCGATCAATTACTTGACCTTTCTAACAATACCCTTTGAACCCGGTATTTGTGTGTGACCCTCTAGGTTCAATTTCAGTTAGTAGTGAGCCTAATTAATTAATACACTTTATTAATTAATTACCTCACAGATCACCCGACCATAGTCTAGCAACAAGTGTGTGACCCCTACCCGAAATGTGAATGTATATTCGAAAGAACCTTTCAGCCAATAACATCATGTGGGATACGGTCCTCCTACCATCCTATCTCTCGATTAAGATCTAGGGCATGGGAATATAGAGAGCCCTACTAACCTTAATCTTAAAACAAATTTCCCTTTATATTCCATTTGATCTCAATCCAAGAAAACCCCATTTTCTTGATGTCTTGATCTAAGCACCTTGCACATGGATTTTAGGATGGAACATGAATAACTTGTGTAATAAGAGATCATCTTGCCTACAGCAAGTGTAGGTCCTTTATAGATTCCAACAATTCTCATATGCCACTTGTGTAATCCCAACATAGGCCGTGGTTCAGGTGTTTATACGGTGACACCCTTTTAAGCCTATATCAAAGATTATAGAGTTAGCTCATATGAGACAATGTGGAATCTCAAGTCTAAGGATTAATTCCTCACGTCATTGACATGTGAGATATTTCCTAATCTGGAAGTTCTAGTAACGTCCTTTCCCATTTAGGAATCTTCTCACGCGGGGCACTCTCAATGAACTTGTTCTTACAACAAGCACCCTTATGTATTGTGTACGCATCAACTTATGCATTTTTCACCCCATGAAACAGGATGATCCTTGTAGCGCCCGGAGTGGTGAGCTACCACATCCCCCGCACCTAGCCCCGAACCCACATATGAAATAGAAATCCATACATGAGCCCAAGACTAAGCGAACGGGAACCTACACACACTAGCTAAGCCAAACAGAGCTAAGACAGGACTAGAGCGAACAAAACAAAGAGTAGGCGGAAGCATGTATTAAAATTCAAGAAGATAAATCCAACAAAAGGGTTCAACTATACCTAGAAGCCTGTCCCGAATAATTCAAACAAGAATTCATAAGATTCATACATACATTATCCCATTAACAAATTCGAATCGTATACAAAAAAAAAAAAATGACTGAATGCAAGTGAAAATGCAACTCGAGCTAGGTGACTAGGACTCGACCGACCTACGACTCCGCCTAGCACGAACCACAACCTGCAAACTGAAAAGTTGAAAGGAGAGGGTCAGTCCACCGACTGGGTGAGGTGGCTAATGCACACCCACACACGTATACATATAGAGCAAAGCACGTAATAAACAAAAGACTATGAACCGGGATAGGGTTTTGCATACTAAAGTTATTTTCGAGTCAAACTTAACTTATAGTTATCAAAACAAAACAGACTTAACATATCCGTATTATAACATAGGGGAAAGCTCTTATCCTGTTTCATAATCAACATATCATAACCGATTCTTATACCCAGCGAGTACGGGTCTTACACAATCTCTTCAATTCTTAACATAAATACAAAACGAAAAGCATAAATTATAAACAGTCCTTCCCCATCAACGATGTAGTTTGGGGAGAAATCCCTCACTACACATTACCATTACTAAAAACACACGGGGTAGCTAATCCACGTTGTGCCTTCCCCGGTAATTCACCGAGGGCTCAAAGCACCACGCCTCCTTAACCTCCACGAGTCGCACGTGAGTACTTCTAATGAGAACGTGCACAGGGGTCATAACCGGCGACCCCATGGTCATCCCGAGTCTCCCTTACCCACGTCTCGGGGGGCCCCAAATGTAAACCATAACATACATAACATAACTCCCTACATACCAAACTTATCATATCGTATCAAAATCATAACTTCATACCGTATCGAAACATACCTTACCTTGTAACTTAGCGTATGCTATAGACGTACCTCTCCATGTCATCCTAATCCGTAGCTAGCATGAAGACACACGGTTTGGAGCATAGCCTCATTACAAAATATTTTCAAGCTTACATACGCTCGTATATATAGTTCGAAAACCTTTAATCGTATAACAAAGTCATAAACGTATTGTATAAGCACATATCTATTATATAAATATAATAATATATTCACATGCGGGCTTGAAAACGAGCACATATGTAGCACCCGGGACGATAGGCACCACATCCCCCGCACTATGAGTCTAATCCACATATGAAATAGGCAGTCCATACATGAATCGGACTCACAGCGAACGGGTGACAAACAAAAGAACAGTCCTGACTAGGCGGAAGCTAACCCTGGAACAATCAACAATAACTAAAATGCGGAAGCAAGGAAATCATTTATGTAATATCAAAGAAATAAATGAAATCCAACAAGAATATAAATACGGGTTTCGCTAATCCATACACCTGTCCTAACCTATCCCGAATCAATACAAGGCAACAACATAACAACGGGTTCAACTAGCTCCAGAACCTGTCCTAACCTGTCCCGAAATAGTATCAATTCAATAAGGGCACATCGTCCAACAATAAAAGGTCAATACAATACTTAGAAACCATATAGTATGTAGTGAGTGTAAGTGAGTGAGACTAGAACAATGACTCAACAACTCTAACTCCGCCTAGTAACCAACACCTACAACAGAAACTGGAAAAGTGGGAAAGAAGGGTTAGTCTCTAGAAGACTGAGTGAGCAGGAGCGATACATAACTATAGAAACATGCGCATGCAAGTCATAAATCCCGAGCAAAGTTTTATTTAAAGTTATTTCTCAAGAGGGCAAGAAAATAACGAAGCAATGCTCGGACTTTACTACTAATCATATTAAATTCATTAAGTTCATAAATCATACATAAACATTAAGGCTCGGCGAGTGAGCGTGCATTATCTCCAACCAAACTCCGACCGTGTACGACAAATATCATTAATACATTGAATATGTGATCATGCAGTATATTATAATACACACAAATCATATAACATAGTCGTTTGGGCGATCCGTGTCCCGACCTTCCCGCACGGTGCATAACAATCATAATACAATCATATTCATAAAACAAGTTCCAACCTTCTTCCTCCGGGTGGTGGACAGGTTAGCAAGACCCGACCACCCAATCATTGACCAATGGGGTTACATGAATTCCCCAATTGGCACTCAGCTCCCATTCCCCGCTAAAACTCCTAGCGAGGGCCGGTATCACCGCAACAATGTGGGACTAGCACACGGGATCACTGTCGGCCCTTGCCTCCCCGGATAGCCACGTGTACTAAGTCCCTGGGCCCGTGCAATCAATCATGTTCATAATCATATTCTCGCCAAAACATTTGATTCATGAGAAACATAACATATTCATAATTCATTAGAAAAGGGTTACTCGATAATAATTTACTCGATGAATCCACTTTGAAAATGGTATATGTATATATATAAGGTTTTTGGCCCAAAACTTACCACATAAGGGTTGTAGAGATTGATATGTAACTAGAACGAAAACACCCTCACCTGGAATACCACGAGACATAAAGCATGAGCAATACGGGTGCCTATTCAATTCGGAAGTCTCCACCCTGGAAACGAACTGTACAAGAGAATGAACAATGTGTACCAGTGAGAGGAGACTCAATATGAACCAAATAGGACGCACGACAATGTTCACGATATGGTATTAATAAATTATGCAATGATTGAATATATAATAATTTATAAAAGTCATGCAATATTCGGGTGTACATTCAAGTTTCCAAATAACAATTAAACATATAATTAAAGCTACATGTATGATTCATGAACGTTAAGTTTGTATTTCAAATTAAATAAGCATGTGGAATAATTATGCCAACTCATATATATTCAAACAATTCACAATTAAATCAATTAAGGCAAGTAATCGACATGAAACGAGGCCCATAAAATCAATGAGTTAAGAATTCGAGTTTTCATATATCATATCATATTATCATAAATTATACAATTCATAATCATCGATTAATTAAGCGTACAAGATCAAATTACAATTTAAAGTAATTAACATATAATATACAATAACTTCAAAAATTCATATAAAATCAACCAAGTTTCCGATTGACGAACGAAAGGCGGTGATAGACTCACCACGACGAAAGGAACATGTTGTTCGGAAGGTGTCGGAATGCCGCTACCGGAACCTGCCGGACCGCCACTGACAGCCGTCAAACCACCACCTCCGGTGGCCGAAAAAATCCCCAGAAGGATAGAAACGTGAGCCTCGGCCTGCTAATCAAAAACCCTCAAACAATTTCAGAAAATACCAAAGACACCGAAGTTCGTTGGTGGAAAACCGAACTAAATCCCTAGAACGAAAACTGCAATTAAACTCCAACCGTAAAACAAAAATGAAATCCGAACATACCATTGGAAAGCCCGTAACGAGGCCTTCGAAACTCATATCTCAATTGCCGGAAAAAGTAGCCGGAGAGTTGACCGGCATTGACCCACCGATTCTGCCGTCGGTTCACCACCACTGGCCGGTTTTCGCACCGCCACCCACATGGAAAGCTTGGCCACGTCGAGTAGAGTAATTCTCATGAAGGGCCCGTCACGAAAATCCCGCCGGAAAAGGTCGAACCGCCACCTCTTAGCTCCGCCGCTGCTGCCTTGCCGGAACTGCTATCTCCGGCCGTTTTCTGCCCGAATTGATACCGAAAATGGAATCAGGACGTTGAAAAACCTTAGGAACAGGTCTTGCTCATCGGAAAAGGATGCTGAAACGGCGAGATTCGCCGTGCTACAGTGTCGCGCCGCCGTGGTGTGGAAGGCTGCAGCGGGAAGTCTCCTGTCTGGGTCAGTGGCGTAAGTCGAAGAATCACCGTCGGAGACGGTCGAAATCGGCCGACGAAGTCACGGCCTGCCACCCCCTACCTGGCGCGACTGAAAATCGGAAATATCTCCTCCGTTGGTCGTCGTCGGGCCAAGATCTTGGTACAGTTGTGACCGTGTCGTCGAGCTCATCGAAAAACACTATTGGTTCGTCAAAATCCGTCGAGAAACGAGGAAGTTAGAATTTGTGTGTGTGTGTCGGTATGTAGGTGCGTTTTTCGCCGGGAGAGGGAGAGAGAGAGAACGAAGCTGAAACTCCAGCCCTCTTGGCACGAATAACGAGGATCTGAGTGTTATATCCCGGGTTCTCGATGCACGGAACGGCCGAAAGAAGGGTTAACGACGCCAGAATTGGGCAAACTCAGAGTCTACGGGCTCGTCTCGATGTCCCGAACGCGTTGAAGGAAACAAAGAGGTCAAAATCTCGATCGGGTGAGAAATGACCGGAAAACCCTGAAAGAGAAAATTACAAACAAGCCCCTAAACTCAGAAGGAGCTGCAAATAAGGCCACATAAATCACATAATTACATAATCAAGCACACAGGAAAGTCGACACGTGACGAAATCCGAAGCTCAATTACGTTGCATACTCGTCACTTGAAAGTCGTTGTCAGGTCCAGCGTGAAGCAACCAAGACAAACAAGAGAGAATCCCATCTCTCAACACGCAAGCGAGAGAACCCCGTCCCTCGGCACACAGAAAGGAGAGAACCCCGTCTCTCGAGCACACAGAAAGGAGAGAACCCCGTCTCTCGAGCACATAATTGAGGGAACCCCGTCTCTTAACCTAAGTCTGACAGATCCCAAAATCTCCCAAACATTCTAGTTTGAGAAAATCCAGCTTTTCCCAAACCCATAAATCCAAGGGAATCCAACATCTCTCGAATACCTAAGTACAAGAGAATCCAACATCTCTCGTGCACAAAAGTTAGAAAGAATCCAACATCTTTCTATCACATAATTAGAGAGAATTTAAATCTCCCTTCCACTTAAACAGAAGGAATGTAACATCCCTCTTGCACGTAAATACAATTACTTAAACATTCATACATATATATCAGAATAACTCAATTAAGAAATTACATCAATCATCACAGATTACAGTTTAGCAAGTATATCAAATAATAGCTAGAATTAATTAAATAAACAGTGCATGTATGCTTATTTCATGAATGATTAGTGTACAGTTCACCGTAGTAATGGAAATGATGTTGTGACTTAGTTCCATGGTTTGGATAATCTGATCTCTAGCTGGCTTGATTTCCAACTTGTCTTTCATATCTTTAGTATATACTCGAATGAGAAAGTCAGACCCTTGGTTGACCCTATTCTCGATTCCATTCGGATCCTTACTCACCGTTATCTTCTTCAGTTAACCGAGTACTAGTTTATCCTACATACTTTCAGAATATTCATCCTTGTACTAGATTCACTCTATTATCTCTAACCATACAAGAGTATACCACCTACACAGCACTGGGGTTGTTTAATGACATTTCAAAAGTTTAGTGGAAAGTATACTTTTTCTTTTCTTAATAGTTGGGAAAATCCAATATCGACCCAATCTTCAGTTCATAATCCAACTCCATTCATTGACTTCAACTGGTTTTAATTCTTATTGAGGACTTGATTAACTAGGTGTCGTTGACACCATCTTCAAGGAGGTTAGCTTGATTAAAATTCCTCTTTACCATAGCTAACAAAGGCATCCATCACAAGTTCCCTGATAATACCATTATCTTCGACGTCAGAATTACGTACTCTCTTCGATGCCTGATGGAGATCTTCCACCCGAGTATAGCAGCTTGACTTCCACTTTAAAGGTTTAACTGACAAAACCGTCTCATTCTTTTCCTGTCACTATCTTTAGGTCTTTCACGTCCGTCATGGCTTGTATTTCCATTGTTACCACGAAAAGTAACTTCCTCACATTACGGTAAATTTAAGTTTATGAGTAGTCGCACTCTCCCCCTTAAAAATTTTCTATCTTAATTCCTTGAATTTATTGCGCCGCCTTGCAGATGACAGATCCTAAATTTCATCATTTTTGCATCCGTGGTTAAATGATTCTAGTTGTTTCACATGCCAGGTGATCTCACTCACAACTGCCTTAAAATGAGAGGTAGGGATAGCCACTTACTTCTATTGTTCCTTCTCCGGTTCCACCTTCCAATTCTCGGTATTTCTTTCCCCTTTTGATTCACAATTTACAACCCAAATATTTCTTCTCTTCATGATTCAAATGAGACTCGGTCAGAGTAATGCTTGAGGGGAAGCAAAGAAGATTCCTATCAAATAAACACTAAATAATGCATGCCAGTTAAGAATGCCAATGCACGTAGTATGTTTTCAAATAATTAATAATGTAGTACATTTGAGCAAGTATGTCAATTGAAGAAGCGTATATAAATAGAAAATTTTAAATAATGTAAAGTGGTGAATGATGCACGTGCTTATGGATGCATTGAACCTGTCACCGTAGTAATGGTAAGCTTTAACTCGGCACCTAATTCCTTGTTTGTTGAATTATAAGCTTATCTCGAACTGTTGATCATTTCTTGTTTTTCCCAAGGTCTTCTTATCTTCAGAATTATCTAGCATCAACTTGGACATTTCCACGGCTTGGAAGTATGATTTCTTGAACCTGAAGTCTTCTACGCTCATGGAATTAGAATCTTGCCTTTTTTTTTTTAATAATTACTCAGTTGCTTCCCGAGTCTTCTTCATGGTTGTCACTTTGATCAAAACTTCCTTGGTTTACTCTTTAGGAGTTCGAATAATTAAATGAACCCCCTTTCCAATTGTTTATACTTGATCGCCCGAAATCCACCCAGAAATTCTTTACCTTGCTTTATCGTTCCTATTTGTTGCTTCCTGTCTTTCAACGTAACCCCACAACACAAAATTCAGCTTGGATCTAGAAAATACCCCAACTAGGTAAAACCTTTAACATGGTTGTCTTCCAAAATTTATATCCACCGGATTGATTGACTTCCTTTATTCCTCCGGCGATCGAAATCTCAAGCCACACGATTTTCCATATTTTCCTTTGCTTCTTTTCCACGTAAGTTAAGCTTTGTTGATGATTACCATGAACCTCTTTTACTTTAATTCTCTTGAAGGTTCTCACTTTTGTGTTGATATAACATCAAATCCAAAACATCCTCGACCTTTTCTTCACTCTTCCCTTAATTGAGAGATTCTATGGAATCCAGTTGAAAGGAGTTTGTAATGTAGATGGGTGAATGTTGATCTTGCAAGTTGTAGACGTCATACCCTACTACTCTTCTTTATCGAGCATCCACCAACTTCACTCCCACCGATGAGTTGCTCTCACAATTGTTCTTTCTATTGGGGATCTCATCACCCGATTCATAACCCAATTGAAGGAGATCGTAGCTCTTGAATTCTAGTCTGAGATTTCCGATGCATTCTTTACAACTTGCAACCAAAAGAAAACGGGTGATAGACGAGATTTATAGTAGAGATTGGCCGTGGTTTGATATTATCTTCGTAACCTATAATTCACAACTCATTTTGAAATATATGCATGCGATTAGTACATGCTCATGCCACGTAATTAGCACCAAAAACATGGAATCGATGCAAAATGTAAAATATAAATCAACAAAGTTTTGAACTAATCACATTTCAAGGTTAAAAGCGATGCAATGCACACGTTAACAAGTAGTTCCTAAGCCGTACAACCTAGACTTGACACGACACGACTCTAGAACTCCGGTTTTACAACCTGGAGCTCTGATACCACTTAAAGATGTAGCACCCGGGACGATAGGCACCACATTCCCCGCACTATGAGTCTAATCCACATATGAAATAGGCAGTCTATACATGAATCGGACTCACAGCGAACGGGTGACAAACAAAAGAACAGTCCTGGCTAGGCGGAAGCTAACCCTGGAACAATCAACAATAACCAAAATGCGGAAGCAAGGAAATCATTTATGTACTATCAAAGAAATAAATGAAATCCAACAAGAATATAAATTACGGGTTTCGCTAATCCATACACCTGTCCTAACCTATCCCGAATCAATACAAGGCAACAACATAACAACGGGTTCAACTAGCTCCAGAACCTGTCCTAACCTGTCCCGAAATAGTATCAATTCAATAAGGGCACATCGTCTAACAATAAAAGGTCAATACAATACTTAGAAACCATATAGTATGCAGTGAGTGTAAGTGAGTGAGACTAGAACAATGACTCGACAACTCTAACTCCGCCTAGTAACCAACACCTACAACAGAAACTGGAAAAGTGGGAAAGAGGGGTCAGTCTCTAGAAGACTGAGTGAGCAGGAGCGATACATAACTATAGAAACATGCGCATGCAAGTCATAAATCCCGAGCAAAGTCTTATTTAAAGTTAGTTCTCAAGAGGGCAAGAAAATAACGAAACAATGCTCGGACTTTACGACTAATCATATTAAATTCATTAAGTTCATAAATTATACATAAACATTAAGGCTCGGCGAGTGAGCGTGCATTATCTCCAACCAAACTCCGACCGTGTACGATAAATATCATTAATACATTGAATATATGATCATGCAGTATATTATAATACACACAAATCATATAACATAGTCGTTTGGATGATCCGTGTCCCGGCCTTCCCGCACGGTGCATAACAATCATAATACAATCATATTCATAAAACAAGTTCCAACCTTCTTCCTCCGGGTGGTGGACAGGTTAGCAAGACCCGGCCACCCAATCATTGACCAATGGGGTTACATGAATTCCCCAATTGGCACTCAGCTCCCATTCCCCGCTAAAACTCCTAGCGAGGGCCGGTATCACCGCAACAATGTGGGACTAGCACACGGGATCACCGTCGGCCCTTGCCTCCCCGGATAGCCACGTGTACTAAGTCCCTGGGCCCGTGCAATCAATCATGTTCATAATCATATTCTCGCCAAAACATTTGATTCATGAGAAACATAACATATTCATAATTCATTAGAAAAGGGTTACTCGATAATAATTTATTCGATGACTCCACTTTGAAAATGGTATATGTATATATATAAGGTTTTTGGCCCAAAACTTACCACATAA
The DNA here is from genome assembly GCA_037501455.1 of Lantana camara. Taxonomy (NCBI): domain Eukaryota; kingdom Viridiplantae; phylum Streptophyta; class Magnoliopsida; order Lamiales; family Verbenaceae; genus Lantana; species Lantana camara. The sequence goes on along the minus strand of CM074857.1, from coordinate 88,940,047 downwards.
GGGTTGTAGGGATTGATATGTAACTAGAACGAAAACACCCTCACCTGAAATACCACGAGATATAAAGCATGAGCAATACGGGTGCCTACTCAATTCGGAAGTCTCCGCCCTGGAAACGAACTGTATAAGAGAATGAACAATGTGTACCAGTGAGAGGAGACTCAATATGAACCAAATAGGACGCACGACAATGTTCACGATATGGTATTAATAAATTATGCAATGATTCAATATATAATAATTTATAAAAGTCATGCAATATTCGGGTGCTACAACATAGGGCTATAGGTCATATTAGCTAAAAAGAAACAAACCTAAAACCTCACCTTTTACCGAAAGTGCTCACGGAGGAGCGTTGACGACCAAGAAGAAGCTAAATGGCAGAACCGACACCTCTCGAACTGAAATCTGAGATAAATAAACACAAACTTATGACTTAGACTCAATCATGGACCAATTAGATGCACTGCGATGTATAAGAATGCAAATGGATGCAATGCACGTCCTATACATTCATACTTAAGCACACCGAAGCAATTAGCATAATATTACACAAACAATTCATAAATTAAATAAATAACACATTAAATAACCTCATAAAACATCATGTTTTAACATATCATGAGCATTTTTAAGGTTAAAGTGAATAACAAAGGCAAGAGATGCAAAAAGACAACATACGTGTCACTTAAACCTTCATGCATTCGAGTCAAGTTTATACTTAACAGAAGAGGTCATAAAATTGAAATAAATAATAAAACACATCATATTACATCATATTAACATATTAGGATCATAATCGTGGTGAGAATTAATGAGAAAAACGGAATAAAAGCACAAAATAGGGCTTCGAATGAAAATAGGTGAAAGCTGACAGTTTTACCGAAACGAACAAGCTGTAGGAAATCGGGCATAACTTGATTTTGAGAGATGGGAATCAATTTTTGTTTCTTGGAAATGAAACTAGACACATAGGGCTTTCCGAAAGTATATGGCTCGCATTCTAGTTCAAAGGGAGCCGAAAATGGCGGAGGTTTGAATTTGAATGAGTGTAAAATTTCGGCGAAATGGCGACACCAAAATAAAATGATTATATCTCACAATCTAGAACAAATTTTAAGGTGATTCCAATTGGAGAGTGTTCTAGACTCAAATATGTTTATTTTTTATAAAAATCAGGTCAAACGGAGCTCAGATAAAGGGGTAACCAGCCAGGGAAATTACAAGGCAAAAGTTCCCTGCCCGGGGAGACTTTCTTCACAAAATCTCCCCGCCCGGGGAGAGGTTGACAGTGGGAAAAAGAGCAGAAGCAGGGTTGTTTTGAGGGGGGGGGGGGGGGGAAAGAAGGGGCATCAAAGCAGCACATATTGGCACGAAATGAAGCAAAAAACATGAGCAAAATCTTCACACAAAAGCACACAACAACCGGCCAAGAAATGAGATGAAATGGATCAACATATATGTATCTTAAACTTCAAGAAATGTAAGGTTCATTCATGGAAACTCATATAATACGCATCTAACATGATATTCAAGCTCAAATATGTATTAAGGGTACTTAGGAAAACAACAAATCAGCTTCACGCCAACAAATAACCTCAAGATATGCATATGATTCAAGATTTTGACATAACCCTTACTATTCACATGTCTTTCCAAAATCATATTAAACCAAGATTAAAACATGAATTTCATGGTTCAAATAAATCATAGAAGGGTGAGAAAATCGAAAATATGCTTACCTTCAAGAGTTGATGAAGTATGGAAGAGTTTGAGCTCAAAAATCACAAGGCATGAATAGTAGCCTCTTCTTCCTCTTCTTTCTTCTCTTGGAGCTGAACTTTTCCTTATCGTGGGTGTGTGTGGTTTGAATGAGAGGGTTAGGGGAGAGAGAGAGCTGAATCTTGGTCATAAAAGTCAAGGGTTAAGGCTTAATTAGGGTTGGGGTGGTCCCAAAAACTTAAGACTAGTCAAAGGGTGTCACTTTGGTGTGAGGTACTCATTCCGGTGAAATTTCAGAGGTCCAAATGAACTTAGAAAAATATAAGGTTTGGTAGGGTTAAATAGGGTTATTTTAAGGTTACATAGGCTCAAGAATGAGTTAATTTGGTTAAGGAATGAATTAATTATGGCCAAAACTGTAAAGGGTCGCAAGGCTGCACTAGGCTCACGTGTCGGGCAAAATACAGGCATACAAATGGGCTTAGAAAAATACAAGATTGATCCCTTAGTTTCCAAATCTCGTTACGAGTCTGACGCAACTTTTAGAATTCAAATCTGAATTCCCGATCTCTAGATATGTCCTCCGGGATTCGAGGCACGCTAAAACTCGTTATGCCCTCCAATCCCACAAATAAGGAAATGGTCTCCGACCAATTCGAACAAGTATAAACGAATAAAATAAACGCGTTAACAAGTTCATAAACATATAATTCAAATTTATCACGTATTCACGTAGTTCAGAAATTAAAGTCAAGGTAGGGAAATCAAATACGGAAGTTAAACACGATATTTAAACATTTAGGGCATATAATCACTTAATCAATTAAATCAAGGCATAAATTAAATCAAAAGAGAAAATAAAATGTCGAAAAAACCTCTCGTGACGTCATACCTAGCTTGTCGAAGAAACGGGGTGTCACAATCCTTCCCCCTTAAAAGAACCTGGTCCCCAGGTTCGCCTGCTCGAGTTTCAAGCTTAAGCAACTTCCCGTATTCACCCCATGTTCGAGGTTCATGACGTCCCGACAAGGGTTAGCCCGGTAAGGTCTTCATGCACAAGGGGTTTGATCACTACTTGAAATCTTGATGGAGAAATTCCTCGCCGCTTGATTCGTGCTAGGAGCAACTAAAATGTTTCGCACGATATGAGGGTCCAAGTTTGATTCAACACCCATCGCTTGATTCATTCCAACTACTCAAGAGCTCGGTATTACACGAATGGCGTGGTTACCGAACCTCCACCACTCGCACCTTCTAACTCAAGAAGTCCCTTTGTTAGAGAACTAACCACCACTCCTTACTCGCTCCGGAAGACCGTTATAAACGTGACCCTCAACTTACCGAGAAAACCACACAGCCGATCAAAACACACAACAAACCTACACACGCACCAAGTAAGACATACAATAATCATATAGCGATTAAAGATGCATGATGCATGTGCCATGAATGATTTGTGCACCGTTCACCATTCTCGGAGTCCTTCACACTAATGAAATTGAGAGAAGAGTCAAAGTTGGAGTCGTAGAGTTCGTGACCCAGATTCCTTGTCCTCGGATTTCTTGAGCGGTCTCCTAGCTTGGCAATTTCATTTCTTCTTCCCAACTTCATCTCTAATTGACGATACCTAATCTCGAGCAATTGTCTTTTCTCGTTTAAAAATTCCCCAATCGGCAAGAGGGATTGTTCCAATTCTTTTCCTCCAAAGTCTTTCACACTCCTTTTAATCTTGAAATATCATAAACCCAGTTAACCATTATCATAACGTAGCCTCCGGTTACCATGACATCTCATGATCCATTACTTTTAGGATATCCTTAAACTCCCTCTAATTCAAATCTCGGTTTCTCGGCATCTCTCTCTTGTATTTTGTGGTCCGGTAAAGAGATGCTCTTGGGCATTAGTGCGTAGTATGCCCTAGCGGATACATCTTCACAATCTCCATCATTCTTCAATCTCATAGAGCTCTTTTATTTCCCTTTTGCCGTCTTCATGAACTATTTACCCCGAGTTCCCATACCCTACTTAATATCTCTTTTCTTTCTGATATTCACGAATAGCACCTCGACCAACTCGCTTCCTCAGAAAAATGTTAACTTCCAACTCCCTAGCTCCTCCACAATTCCCACACCTTCCTTCATTTTCTAATGCGATCCAGGATGAACTCTTCATTGATGAAAAGTCCTCGCCATGATAACTTTGAATTTATCCAGAAGAGAATCTTTAACTTTTCTCCAGTGACTCCGGTTAAGCTCTCCCCAATAAGGCTCTCATTCGATGGATAATTGTACACTCAAGGAACATAAACTATTGATCTCTCTCTAATACACCATCTTCTACTCGGTCTTGATATTCGCATTGAATAGTGAATCCATCGTTTTTCCCCTCCTAGGGTTTGGGTTTAGATATTTGTTCCCGATTCCATTTCTCACCTTGATACTCCCTTGATCACTCATCATTGAAGAGGTCTTCCCTCTCAAAATCCAACCGCTACATCAAGTAGGTAAGGAGGAGATTCACGTAATATGGTACCAATCTTCTCCCTTTGATTAAACCTTCAACTTCTTGTTATAACTTCAACCGAATCTTCAAAATCACCACTCTCTCTTTACCCGATTTTCCATCACGAAGGAGGGCTTCTCTCAATCACAACTATCATGAAAACATTAAGTTATGCATGTCGGGTTAGATTTGCATATGCTATGCATCACGTTGTCACCAATTAAGCAAGAAAGCAATAAGTAATTACAATACATAACACACATAACAAATAAGTACAAAGATGTAATGTGGGATGGATGCTCGTGCAATGGATGCAATTACCTCTTGAATGTTTCTTTGGGCTTCGCTGTTCACACTCTGCTAACTTATGTTTCGGCGATCCGCATCCAAAGCATCGCCCCAATCTCTTCCAACAATTATCATAAGTATAAGAATTTCTTCTACAATGAGCACACGGTGGTTACTCCAAAGATGGAGATTCTGTCACTTTCTTCTTTCCTTTCAATCCCGGTTGAAAGTCCTCTCGGTTTCTCTTCGATCCCGATCCCGAGCTACTTCTCCGATCCAATTCTCCCTATTCGACTCTCTTCTTTTAACTTCCTGGATTCAACTCGAAGAGCTTCCCGGGTATTATCGATCCAAGCTTTAGACTCGATCCCGGTTCCCATTTCCCGAAGGTGTTCTCTAATTCCATCCATAAATTGGGCCACTCTTTCGGACTCATTCAACCTCTTTAAATAGATACGAGGGCATATAGTGATCTTGTGTTCGGAGGAACCACACCTAGTACATCTACCCAACCTTTTCTAGCATTTCTTATAACTATGATTAGGTCCACTGCAATGAGTGCACGGGACTTGTTCTACGGGAAACTATGCGCCCGACAAGAACACTAGATATCTTCCTTCAAATCGAGCCATCTTACTCTTCATTTTGGAAGATTGATTAACAGCGCGATGAGTCGGCGGTTTTGAAGAACCTTCATCCCTACTTGATCCAAACTTCAACTTAGGGGCCATGATCGTTTAGAGGAGTGATTGAAGGTTGTAAGGTGTTAACCTAAAATACACAAAATAGGTGAAAATACAATACATGCGGTTAGTAAATGATTATGACACGTAAATGGAACAACTAGCATGTGGAAATGTGTAACAAAAACAATTAATGAAAAGAAAGTAGCAAATTTTAGAACACATAATTCAAGAAATTCCACATATCTTGATGCAATGCACACCTTAGCAAGTTGTTCCTACGCCGTACGACCTACACTTTACACAACACGACACTAGAACTCCGATTTTGCAACCCGGAGCTCTGATACCACTTTCAGATGTAGGGCCCGGAGCGGCGAGCCACCACATCCCCCGCACCTAGCCCCGAACCCATATATGAAATAGAAATCCATACATAAGCCCAAGACTGAGCGAACGGGAACCGACACACACTCGCTAGGCCAGACGGAGCTAAGACAGGATCAGAGCGCGTAAAACAAAGAGTAGGCAGAAACATGTATTAAAATTCAAGAAGATAAATCCACAAAAACGGGTTCAACTATCCCTAGAAGCTTGTCTCGAATAATTAAAACAAGAATTCATAAGATTCATACATACATAATCCCATTATCAAATTCGAATCGTATACAAAAAAAAAAAGACTGAATGCAAGTGAAAATGCAACTCGAGCTAGGTGACTACGACTCGACCGACCCATGACTCCACCTAGTACGAACCACAACCTGCAAACCGAAAAGTTGAAAGGTGAGGGTCAGTCCACCGACTGAGTGAGGGGGCTAACGCACACCCACACACGTATACATATAGAGCAAAACACGTAATAAACAAAAGACTATGAACCGGGATAGGGTTTTGTATACTAAAGTCATTTTCAAATCAAACTTAAACTTATACTTATCAAAACAAAATGGACTTAACATATCCGTATTATAACATAGGGGAAAGCTCCTATCCCGTTTCATAATCAACATATCATAACCGATTCTTATACCCGGCGAGCACGGGTCTTACACAATCTCCCCCAATTCTTAACATAAATACAAAACGGAAAGCATAAATCATAAATAATCCTTTCCCATCAACGATGTAGTTTGGGGAGCAAGCCCTCACTACACATTACCATTACCAAAAACACACGGGGTAGCTAAGCCACGTTGTGCCTTCCCCGATTATCCACCGAGGACCCAAAGGACCACGCCTCCTCAACCTCCACGAGTCGCACGTGAGTACTTCAAATGAGAACTGCACAGGGGTCATAACCGGAAACCCCATGGTCGTCCCGGGTCTCCCTTACCCACGTATCAGGGGGCTCCAAATGCAAACCATAACATAGATAACATAACTCGCTACATACCAAACTTATCGTATCCTATCAAAATCATAACTTCATACCTTATCGAAACATACCTTACCTTGTAACTTAGCATATGCAATAGACGTACCTCTCTGTGTCATCCTAATCCGTAGCTAGCATGAAGAGATACGGTTAGGAGTATAGCCTCGTTGCAAAATATTTTCAAGCTTACATACGCTCGTATATATAGTTCGAAAACCTTTAATCGTATAACAAAGTCATAAACGTATTATATAAGCACATATCTATTATATAAATATAATAGTATATACACATGTGGGCTTGAAAATGAGCACATAGGGTTGTAGGTCGCATTAGCTAAAAAGAAACAAACCTAAAACCTCACATTTTACCGAAAGTGCTCACGGAGGAGCGTTGACGACCAAGAAGAAGCTAAATGGCGGAATCGACACCTCTCAAACTCAAATATGAGACAAATAAACACAAACTTATGACTTACTCAATCATGAACCAATTAGACGCACGGCGATGTATAAGAATGCACATGGATGCAATGCACGTCCTATATATTCATACTTAAGCATACCGAAGCAATTAGCATAATATTACACAAACAATTCATAAATTAAATATATAACACATTAAATAACCTCATAACACATCATGTTTTAACATATCATGAGAATTTTTAAGGTTAAAGTGAATAAGAAAGGCAAGAGATGCAAGAAGATAACATACATATCACTTAAACGTTCATGCATTTGAGTCAAGTTTATACTTAATAGACGAGGTCATAAAATTGAAATAAATAATAAAACACATAATATTACATCATATTAACATATTAGTATCATAATCAGGGTGGGAATTAATGAGAAAAACGGAATAAAAGAACAAAATAGGGCTTCGAATGAAAATAGGCGAAAGCTGACAGTTTTACCGAAACGAACAAGCTGTAGGAAATCGAGCATAACTTGATTTTGAGAGATGGGAATCAATTTTTGTTTCTTGGAAATGAAACTAGACACATAGGGCTTTCCGAAAGTATATGGCTCGCATTCTAGTTCAAAGGGAGCCGAAAATGACGGAGGTTTGAATTTGAACGAGTGCAGAATTTCGGTGAAGTGGCGACACCAAAATAAAACGATTATATCTCACAATCTAGAGCAAATTTTAAGGTGATTCCAATTGGAGAGTGTTCTAGACTCAAAGAGGTTGATAAAAGAGCTTGAATAAAGGGGTAACCGGCCAGGGAAATTACAAGGCAAAAGTTCCGCGCCTTAGGAAAATAGTCCAGAAAGTTTCTGGAAGAAGTGTACCCGCTCGGGGAGACTTTCTTCACAAAATCTCCCCGCCCGGGGAGAGGTTGACAGCGGGAAAAAGAGCAGCAGCAGGGTTGTTTCGACGGGGAGAAACAAGGGGCATCAAAGCAGCACATATAGGCACGAAATGAAGCATAAAACATGTGTAAATTCTTCACACAAAAGCACACAACAACCTGCCAAGAAATGGGATGAAATGGATCAACATATATGCATCTTAAACTACAAGAAAAGTAAGGGAAACTCATATAATACTCATCTACCATGAAATTCAAGCTCAAATATGCATTAAGGGTGCTTAAGAAAATAATAAATCAACTTCACACCAACATATAACCTCAAGATATGCATATGATTCAAGATTTTAACATAACCCTTACTATTCACATATCTTTCCAAAATCATATTAAACCAAGATTAAAACATAAATTTCATGGATCAAATAAATCATAGAAGGGTGAGGATATCGAAAATATGCTTACCTTCAAGAGTTGATGAAGTGTGGAAGAGTTTGAGCTCAAAAATCACAAGGCATGAATAGTAGCCTCTTCTTGCTCTTCTTTCTTCTCTTGGAGCTGAAATTTTCCTTCTCTTGGGTGTGTGTGGTTCGAATGAGAGGGTTAGGGGAGAGAGAGAACTGAATCTTGGTCATAAAAGTCAAGGGTTAAGGCTTAATTAGGGTTGGGGTGGTCCCACAAACTCAAGAGTAGTCAAAGGGTGTCACTTTGGTGCAAAATACTCATTCCGGTGAAATTTCAGAGGTCTAAATAAACTTAGAAAAATACAAGGTTCGGTAGGGTTAAAGAGGGTTATGTTAGGGTTACATAGGCTCTAGAATGAGTTAATTTGGTTAAGGAATGAATTAATTATGGCCAAAACCGTAAAGGGTGGCAAGGCTGCATGAGGCTCACTTGTCGGGCAAAATAAGGGGGTACAAATGGGCTTAGAAAAATACAAGGCTTCATCCCTTAGCTTCCAAATCTCGTTATGAGTCCGATGCCACTTCTGGAATTCAAATTTAAATTCCTGATCTCCAGATATGGCCTCCGGAATCCGAGACGCGCTAAAACTCGTTAGGCCCTCCAATCCCACAAATAAGGAAATGGTCTCAGACCAATTCGAACAAGTATAAACGAATAAAATAAACACGTAAACAAGTTCATAAAAATATATTTCAAATATATCACGTATTCACGTAGTTCAAAAATTAAAATCAAGTTAGTGAAATCAAATACGGAAGTTAAACGTGAAATTTAAACATTTAGGGCATATAAATCACTTAATCAATTAAATCAAGGCATAAATTAAATCAAAAGAGAAAATAAAACGTCAGAAAAACCTCTCGTGACGTCATACCTGGCTTGTCGAAGAAACAAGGTATCACATTCCTTCTTAAGGACACAACTACACAAGCAAGTCTCAACAGAGGCAAAGTCGACACTCCCACTGTCTGTCGGCCTCATTGACTTGGAGAAGTTTCTAATCCTCGCCTATGGAGTTAAGAACTTGTTTCATGTGTCATTCCCATATTGACAAAGTTCTTAATGGCCTCATCGGATTAGGGGAGTTCTAGACATGCACACGTAACAGAAACACTCAAAACACGTAATGGCACATAAGAAGTGTTCGTCTAAGATTGCAATCATATTATTCAAAGATTGTCTGTGATATAGGGAAAGTCCCAAAGCATAACAACTTTCTAGGGCACTATTCCCAACAATCTCCCACTTGCCGGTAAAAGCCTTTCAGGTCTATTCTAGGTCCCATCTTCCGAAGATGTAGGTTTAGAGCCTTATTGACTTTGGGCGTTTCAAAAGTGGATCTGCTATATTCTCTGCTAATGTGAATGTTTTTAATTTGCACATCATTAAGGAAACATGATTTCCTTATTCAAGTGATTCATAATCAAGCGTCTGGTCCCTTGGTGAGGTCTCAGTTCTCTTACTCGAACAACCATCCATTTTATCATATAATATGATAATTGTGTTATTTCATGCTAGTAACTACATCTACCAGTTAGATGGAGTTTCTTACCCAAACACTTAACTTAGCGGTATTCAATGCGACTAAGTATTCAACTTTAGGGTTGAATCTATAGTGCCTCTCGATTGGAACTCTTTCCAAAGCACTATTCTGCCTAATAGGCAAAAAGACATATCCTCTTATAGATAAATAATTATCTATATTTTGTTGCAATGATTACATCAAACGATCCTTTAATGACAAGATCTTGCTGGACTCTTAAAATATATCCTCATTTCTTCTAAAGTACTCAGAGGGTATTTTTACAACAATCCAGTGACCTTCTCTAAGGTTACATTCATACTAGGTCCACCACGCTATGTGGGAAGCCGTATCTTGTCAAGTACATAACTTTGCATATATTATGCACCCTTTTCCCGAAAAGGGTTTTGGACTTTCTAACTTTCACATAGTTATTTTAGGACACATCCTCTTCAAAAGAGATGTTCCATTGTCCATTGGAAATTCTGTAGGAATTTTCCATACTAAGCTCTTTTAGTATATTGTCTATGTACCTTGATTATGATAATCCAATTATTCTCTTAAATATATCTCTATAGACATTTGTCTTGAGAATGTAGGATCTATCACCAAGATCTTTCATCTCAAAATGGTTCCTAACCACGCTTTGGTGGCTTTTATGTCATCCTTCACATTCTCAATGAGAAGGATGTCATCTTCGCAAAGTACCAAAAATTGAACTTTTAGTCTCTAACACTTTCTTGTACACGCTATGCTCGAATTTTAAGTCAAACAACTTTGACTATTTCACTAGTTCGAATACTCTAATTCCTTGTAGCTTAGTTCAACTTCGTAAATTGACCATTTGGAGTCTGCAAACCTTTTGCTTACTCCCACTAAATGTGCCATGGATGTTCCATATTTATATCTCCATCAATCTCATATTGATAAGGCAAGCTTGATCCAATCTAGTAGTTCAACTAAGGTCCAAACTTAGTTTAACTATATGGAATCCATTTCAGATTTCATAATTTTTTTTCATTGCTCAGATTCCAAATCTGACAGCGCCTCCCGACAGGGTAAATGGATCAGTATCCACTTTAGAAGATTTCATGGTGAAAACCATATTATCTTATAGGCTATCTAGGAATACTTTCTGAACGCATCGAGAGAGGAGAGTTCACTCGTGTACTATCTCTTAAGATTGGCCAAGTTTTATCAGAACGGTTCGTTTCTTCCTATTTGTGGCATGGGTTTTGTCCTCAAACCTTTTGAAGTCTTTGGGCTTACCTTTCTTCTCTCTTTGGAACGATTCCCAAAGAAATGTATATTCTTTAAAACAAACAACATTTGTTCAAAAGAATCTTAGAAGTAATATTCTATATTGTTTGCATAGACTTGAACCAGTTTCAATCTTACCTCTCAATTTCTCCTTCAATTAAGAAGACTCAAGAGAGATACATTCTTTAGAACAAACAACATTTGTTCCAAAGATTTGCAAAAGTAACAATATATATTGTACATATAAACTTGAACTTATTTCAAGTTTATCTCCCACTGTCTTCTTCACTTAAGAAGACTCCCACTGTCCTCTTCATATAAGAAGACAATCCCAAAATTCTTAAATAAGAAATATTTAGGGAATTTTGAATGCCACAATTCATAGTGCATTTAAGGGACTGATTTGGAATTTGTAAGATTCAAAATCCTAACTGCATTTTTTTGAAGCATAAGTTCAGAACGAAGGTAAGTAAGTCTTGACAAGGAACGAACCATATCGTATAGGGTTATGTTCCTTCATTCAAAAATACCAAGTTATTCTTGAATGAGCTTACTGAGGGATAATCTTATTATCTCTAAGATGACTAAGGAGTTAGTCACTAAGATATCTGCTATCTCGATCCAATCGAGCTGCTTATGTCTTAAAACTACTAAGGTTCCTAACCTTCCTTATTTTGAAATTCTAATAATTTCACAAAAGTTTCAGATTTGTACTTCAGTAAGTACGCACATTCATAATGATTAAACTAGTGATTTTGTCTAGTGCTTACAAAATCATAAGTATGGATCGAAATCCATCATAAGTACGGATCGAAATCCATACAAGATATGGGACGTCTTGTCGTTTCATATAAACGAGTTTTAGGGAACGTTTCCCTTAAAATATGATTCTTAGAAAGTTAAGTCTTTGAGTTCATTGTCGTACAATAATCCTAAGATGATTAACTTGCTAATACTATTTATAACGTTCCAAAGTTATTTGAAACTTTGTCATCTAACTTACTTATGTTATCTCATTATATGTTCTAAACATCAATGCCTTAAGTTTTGCACAACAGTTTGTGTAAAATTAACTCAAGACTAGTGAATTCTGATCCTATCGGAATTATTACAACGAGAAACTTCTAGAGTATCCTTATACTCTATGCAGTTCCTTTCCAAGGCCCTAGTTTGCCACTATGAAAGCTAAGTCTGGTCTCTCTTTCTTTTAGGCTTTCCCTTCACTCACCCATCCATTGGGTTTTAAGGGTTTCTTCTTCGTTTGGCCTTGATGCCTTTACCTCAATAGGTTTAGAAGAAGAACTAATCACCATTACCTTTTATTCCTTCATAAGGATGCTTTCTTAAGTTATCAACTAATTTGATCAACTATGCTACAATAACATCATCTAAGATTGGGCAAAAGGGTTTAAAATGATAGAAGCAATTCAAGTAATCAGTGGACTAAGAACTTATTTCTTTAGGGTACGTCTGTGACTTGCAAGGGCCTAGCTCAGTGAGGACTTTGAGCCCACGTCCGTTCACATGTGTATTCCTTCATACAAATATGGAACAATTCCTTCGATTGTGTTATACCTTGTAACACGCTCGCAAGAGAGTACAATTGCTCTTAAGTGTTCCTATAATGTGTTATACTTTGTAACACATTTATAAGGGAGTACAATTGCTCTTAAGTGTTTGGAGAATTTCCTTTCACTTTTCAATTGCTTCTCTTAAGCCTAGGTCGAATTTTCACAATAGGCGAAAAATTCGCCTTTTAGGGAACAATTTTCTCCTTTCGGAATCTAAAACGAATTTTAAGATTCCTTGCCAATTAGAGTAGTTATGACTTCAGTCAACTCATTTGACTCAAGGATGGATACTAATGGGACGCATTTCAACTTGTAGACAATCACAGAACTACAACCTAAATGCTAAGAAGAGAAAATGTGAGCATATTGAATAATAACGTAACACATAGGATTAGGTCTTTTATCATATGTGGCTCCCACTGTTTTTAGAAGGTCTATAAATCCCAAACGGCCTTAGAAGAAACTTGTTTTCTCAGTAGGTATTAGGATCCCAAGTATTCTTAGTTTTGGACCCACGACTCGTGAGACATACAAAATTGCCAATTCCATCTCCATGGAATTCCTAGTAATGTTTTTGCATCACTGATCTTTCAATCATGGACTCACAACTCGTGAGACATCCATATCTACTTAAGTGTTGAGCAGAACCTATCAATCATAAGATCTCAATCAAACTTAGTCCGGAACGACCCACGACTCTTGAGACATCGCCTATTCTAAAATGATCAAGAAATATCAATCACCTAAGGTGATCAATCAAGAAACTAAGATTTAATAGGCTGCACTAATTACCCCACGACTCTTGAGACAGCAATTAGCTTACCTACTAACTCTTAAATCCTATTGATGGAATGCTAGGAATTTTATTACCGTAATAGAATACCTATTTATTGGAAAGTTGCTCAATATTTTAAATAGGTATTTTCGAATTAAACGAAGAGTTATCCGGCTTTGAGCTCACCAACATGTACAGTTATCCATTTTTAATTGTCTAGATTAATGTAGTTTCACATAAAATACATCACGGAAGCAATTAGCAGATAACATGTCCTAGCATGATACTAATTATGAGATGATCATAGGTATTCTATCTTATATGCAATTATGGGAGCCACTCCATAATCACTAGTTCTAACATTCATGCCACATAAGACAGTTCATCTAACATAGGGGTACAATATTTAATGGAAAACCCTATCTATTACATTAATAGAAACCCTCCTAAACATTTTGAGGGGTCTTCTCTTATGGCCACTGTTCTTCAAGTGTTCCTTGTGGATCCTTCTTACTCCTTGGGTGCTTGTCTCCAAAATGAAAAGAAAAATCTTCACTTCTTAAATTCTTCTCTCTTAACATAAAGTCATAAGGCTCCAATCCCAATTAAAAACGCGCAACTATGGGACTCCGACCCCAATTGAAATCATCCATGTCCAGAATTTAAAACATTCATAAGACTAACCCATGATCACCTAAACTAGCATAATCCACTTGAAATTTAAATTTACAAATTAAATTTAAAATTCCCTTAACTTCAAGTTCCAATAACTTAAGTAATTTTAGTATAGTTCACTATTCAAGAATTTATTCAAAACACGAATTCGGATCACGACAAACTTAATTAATTTCAAAAATTAAATTTTTGTCAAAATATCATTCAAAGTGGTATTATTAATTTTCTCGAAAAATTAGAACTTGACTTTAATTCATAAAATCCCAAATTTTATAATTATTTCAAATAAATAATTTTATAAAATTAAAATATGATTTTAAAATGAAATCAGATTTTACAAAATCGGATTTTACGAAACCAAAACACGAAACAAAAACCGAGGCCCTTGGGATCAACCGTGCGAGGCACGCGGCCGCCGCCCGCAAGGGTTCCCGGAAGCATGCAGGCGACGCCCGGCAAGGTCCCGCAAGCGCGGGTGTGCAGGATGCACGCCGCGAGCAGGCATGGCGGGCGATGATACGTAGCAAGGCGTGCGAGACCGCCCGGACGCTAAGCGCGCTGATGCGCGCGCGGTCCGGCTATCCTCGCGGCCATTGCCGCGCAGGGCATGCGATGCGGAGCGGCTGAGCTGCTCCAGGCGCGATTCGCACGCGGCTATGCTCCCGTTCTGTTTTTCGTTCCAAAATCCAATTTTTATAAAATTCAGTTTCAAATTAAAATAGTTCCAAATAATCCAGACTCAAACAACTTAAAACCAGATTAAAACGAAAACAAAATTTTCAAGATTTTCAAGAAACAGTTTTGATCCGACAGATTCACATTTCAAACAAAAACCAAGAATACATAATCTATATCCAAATTCAAGAATTTTCTGTCAAAATTCAAAATAGTAACGTTTCAAAACGAAAGTTTTAAGGTGGCTCTGATACCACTTATTAGAAAACAGCAGAGTTAAAGTAGCGGAAGTTTAAAATTTTTTCCAAAAGGGATCGTGATCTTTCAATGTTCGTTTCAAAATTTATGGGATATCAAGAAACTTACAGTAATTGTAGCTTTCTTGAAACGTTTTGAGCCGCCCTCAAACGTTCTTCAAGCGGCATGAATATCCCCGTTTCTTGATTCTTTCTTCATTATTCCAAAGTAGAAATCCTCTATAGTATTAATCCACACCAACCTAAATTCAAATCATGTTGGTGAGTATGCTAGTACTATATCATGCGTATTAAAGAAACAGGAACGAGAAAAGAGAGCAAGAGAATTATCCCCAAAATTCCATAAAGGTTGGACGTGATCTCCAATATCACGTGTAAGTAAAAAAAGTCGAACCCCTTAGTCCTTTTATAGGCTAGGGTTTGAAACCCTAATGTCTTGTAGGAGATGGTCTCCTACTTTGTCTTTTTCTCCTACTTTTCTTTCTCTCTAAGTAAAATCATATCTCCTCTAAAATAAGATATTTATTTTATAGAAAAAGAGCTCCTAACTAATTTAGGAATATTTAATTATTCTAGTAATGATTAAATATCTTATCCCAATAATATTTATTCTAATCATATTAGAATTAATAGTTTATTAGACCAATAAAATTGAAGATATTTATTTATTTATTTATTTATTCTAATCAAATTAGAACAACTAAATAATTAAATACTTAGAATTAATTCTTCAATTAATTCCATCAAGGACTTTAGAATTAATTCACTAATTAATTCTGTGATGCCCCGTCCGATCACCCGTACAGGTATGACATCACGAGAGTGTTTACTTATGCATTTACGTGATTTACATCTTTATTATGTGTCTTAATTTCCAACTATGGTTGAATTATGTGATTTAAATTGATTTAAGTGCATACTTGGAATTTTATGACTTGGCATGATTTATAACTTGCATGAATTTAATTTAAATGTTGGAGTTGATAGTAAAATAGGACTTGGGCCTATTTGCAATTTTTGGAAGTTTTGAGCCTAATTTAAATTTGGTAACTTTGGGTGCGTTTGGAACCGATATGAGCTCGGGAATTCAAATTCGAGTTCCGACACCACCATTGGACCCGATTTGGTGATTCGGATCCAGTGGAATTAATTTCATATTTTTCAGAAGTCGTTTGGATCTTAAACCTTTTAATTTTGACCTATTGGGCTGGAAGCCATATTTTTTAGCCCAAATCCTAATAAAGCCTTTAGCCCTCATATTATATCTTAGAAACCCTAACCTAGTTTTATTTCAAACTTCATTTCACACAAGACATATCACCCATGGAGAGCTTCAAGGAAGGATGAAGACCTAGGCTTTCTCACACTTTCAAGAGCTCATATCTCCTTCGTTTCTTCACCATTTCAAGAGCTGAGGTAAGTCACGAATTTCTCTTAAGGTGAGCTTTAATTCTATCCATTAATCTTGGCATGAAACTGATTATTTGAAATGATTTGGTGAAATTTTGAAAAATATGAACTTTAGACCCAACTTGATGATTCTTGCCTTGTTTGATGATATCTTGAGATCTTGAGCTAGGATAAATGATAAGCATGATTTATGTGATAATATATATGATTTTCGTGGAATTTTGGTGGTTATTTTTGGGTGAAATCCGTCATTTCTGGACCTTGGAGTGTCTTCCCGAAGCTGTCACGTTTCTGCACTGGATGAATGCCCAGATTTGGCCCGGAACGGCCGTTCCCATTTTGGCCTTGAGCCCGGAATGGCCCTTCCCAGCCAGGGCCGACGTCAGCACCGAAGATGGGAAGGACCGTTCCCATTTATGCCTTGTGCTGGGAACGGTCGTTCCCAGCTTCGCTGAAGAGGTTCGCTGGAAGGACTGTTCCCATGCAAGGCTATGCATGGGAATGGTCGTTCCTAGGCCTCTGTTACACTTTGTACTTGTCTTTTCCGTGTTTGTTTGATCCGTTTGACTTGCTTTATGAATTATATGTTATGATATGACTTCAATTGCATTCTTAGATGATAATACTTCATTTAATTGAATAATTCCGTATGAGTGCTTATCTTATGTTATGCTACTTGACCTATGTGATCCATATCATTCCATGATGCATTTCATACATGATTATATGTTGCCGTGCATCTTACTTGGTTCATATAGAGTCTAAGTCTTGGGCCTTTTGTATGTTTGTTGTTTTAGAGGACTTTCGTGGCGGTGAGCCCGAGGCTTACTAGTGTCCGGTTTCCACTCTCTTTTCTTAAAGCACAAGGTGAGGTTTAGGATTTTTGTATAGTTAAGCGACCTATGACCTTAATATGATGATTTCAATCCTTGCATGTGGTTATATACTATATATGATTAGTTATGTGTTGGATATGATATGATTATGACCTTGTGGACCATCCTTGGTTTTGGAAAAATTAATTATTAAGGCATATGTAAGCTATTTTGGAAAATTCAGAAATGTTATGTTTTTGTAGCGAGTTGGCCATGAAATATTGGCATCTGTCTGTCTGTTTGTTTGTGGATCCGAGGAGCTACGGGTAATGGATCCCCCGGGACGGTTAGGGCCGTCGGGGTTTGACCATGTGCGTAATTCCATTTGAGATGTCATTGCGCGACTCATGGAGATAGGGGAGGCATGATATCTTGAGCCTTGGGTGTACAGCCGAGGACGACACTTATGGGTTTGCAACCCCTTGTGATATGTCTATTCTGGATGGTTAGGGCTAACGCGAGGCTCTTCCATCACTGGAGTTGAGGAGAGATTTATTTCTGTATTTCCGTTTTGTTCTGTTATGTGGAGTAAAGGTTGGAAGCTCATAATCACCGAGCATATGTTATGATCTGTTATGGGAATCATGAATTGGATTAAGGTTTTTCTGAAAATGTTTTCTAAGTATAAGTTTGTTTTCAAATGTTTTGGTATGTAAACCCTTATACCCGGTTCATGAGTCCCCCCTTCTGTTATGTGCTATGCTCTATATATATTTAGTGTATGGGTGTGCGTTAGCCCCCTCGCTCAGTCAGTTGACTGACCCCTCGTTTTATCTTTTAGTTAGAGGTTCTTTTGGCTCGTACAATGCGGAAGTGAGTCTTCTGAGTTACACTTGTCAGTCTAGTGGTGTTAGGATATATTGGTTGCATACTCTACTTATGTTATGTATTTATGTTTCACACTTGGAGATTATGTTTTTATATCCTACTTAGACTTAAACCAGTGTGGGGTTAGTATGCTAGCACTTAGATGTTATTAGATACTCTGCTGATAATTATCTTGTTTTATTATGTTATGATGATATTCGGGATTAGGTATCCATGCTAGTTGAACCCGTCACCTGCTATGTATGATGATATTCGGGAATAGGTATCTATGCTAGTTCAACCTGACACTTGTTTCTATATGTTGATTTACTTGCTTCAGCTATCTGTTGATGATTGCTTAAATTGTTTCCGCGCTCTGAGTTTGTCGAGTTAGATCCGCTTAGCCTAGTGTGTGAGTTGGTCCCCCGTTCGCTATGATTCGGACTCAGGTACGGACATTCCATTTCGTGACCGGGTTTGGATCCTAGTGCGGGGGATGTGGTATCCTTCGTCTGGGGTGCAACAAATTCTAACGGGCTAAAATTAATTCTCCAATTAATTTTATTTTGGCTATATATTAATTATATCTTGGCTTTATAATTAATTCACCAATTAATTATATTTGGACTTGATAATTAATTCTCTAATTAATTAACACATGATCCAATTTCTCAAATGGATCAGACGTCCCAAACAATGCTCTCGATGTTAGGAATAGTGCCCTAGAAAGCCGATTGTATATCCGCTTTGTGCTTTTCCTTATTGTAATCGCATACCATCTTTGAATGAAATAACGAATTGAGGCAACACTTCTTTATATGCTCTTGTTTGGTATGCGTTTACTTTAGCTGTGCATGTACGAGAACTCCCCTAATCCTGATGACTTTAGGACTCTACCATTTAGGTGAAATGGTTCATGAAACGAGCCCTATATCACATAAGTCATGATTAGTAAAATACTCCAAGCCGATGAGTCCTACAGACAGTGGGAGTGTCAACCTGACTCCTCTAAGGCTTGCTTGTGGGATCACACCCTTAAGAAGGACCACCTTGTTTCATGGAGGTGCAAAGTGTATAGTTGATACGTGCGTGATACATGAGGGTGCTTACTTTAATAAGTAAGTTCACTGAGGTGCCCCGTGTGAGAACATTCCTAAATGGGAAAGGAAGTTTCTATTTCAGGAAATGGAAACTTCCAGATTAGGAAATATCTCACGAGTCATTGATGTGATTAATTGACCCTTAGACTTGGGGTTCCTTGTCACTTTATGAGTTAACTCTGTAGTCTTAGGTATAAGCTTTAAAGGGTGTCGCCTTAGACAACTGATTCAAGGCTTATGCTGGGGCTGCACAAGTGATTCATGAAAGTGAATGAGAATCAAGAAAGGACCTACACTTGCATTTGTAAGGTGATCTCTTATTGTGTAAGTCATTCATATGCCATATGGAGTCCTTGGCCAAGGCAGTAGATCAAGACATCAAGAAAAGGGTTTCTTGGATTGAGATCAAATGGATATGAAATGCACTTAGCTTTAAGACCGGATTATTAGGGTTCTGATTATTCCCTTACCCTAGATCTTGGTTGAGAGATAGTAAGTAGGAGGATTGTATCTCACATGAATCAATGGCTTAAAGGTTCTGTCAAATCCGAACATTCCAATTCAGCTAGGGGTTAAACACCTGTTGCTAGAATATGGTCGTTTAATCTGTGGACTGATTAATTAATTGGTGAATTAATTAATTAGGGTCACTGCTAATTGAATTGAGAACTTAGAGGGTCACACACAACAACTTGGTTACATGAGTTGAGGCTTAAAAATGATTAAACGAGTTAATTGGGCCTAGAGGGTTCCACACGTGTGAAACCACACGTGTAGCTCACGTGAGTGACACGTGTCCTTGTGTCACGTGTCCCACACGTGTGTGTGTATATATATATTGTATATATATATTAAATAATTAAATGTGTTAATTATTTAATAGACTTTGGTTTAATTTTGAATTAAAAAGAAAGTCTAATTTTGGAGAAAAATAATCTAGTTAATTAATTATGAATTAATTAATTAGATAAAATAAGTTATTTATTTTAAATAAATAAAGTATAAAATTATCCAAAAATAGTTTGGATATTTTTAGCTCTCTTGAAAGTTGATTTGAATTAGAATTCAAAGTCAAAGTCAAAATTACTTGCTGATCAAGTAATAGGAGAGAGAGAGACCAAAATCCTAGCCCATTAAGGACTAGGAATTTCGGCACTCCCCCTCTTATAAATAGGGGAGCTCGAGCTCCTCTAAGAGCTAATTGGCAATTCTTTTGGTTCATGTGTTGAACACCTTCCTTTCTCCAAGATCAAATAAACCCTAGGTTAAGCCTAAACACTAACTAGAGAACTAGCATCCTTACTAGTTAGATTGTGATCAAGTTGGTGGACTATCTCTAGAGAGCTTCAAGTTAGAAGTTTGAAGATTCGAGCTTTACCAAGGAGAGGGGATCAAGCCGCGAGAAGAGCGTTCTTGGGTGGCTTGAAACGCTTCAAGAAAGAATAAAAGAAAAGTAAGTTTTCTATCTCTACGAATTTGGATACACGATTGTGAGTCCAAGGTCCTTTTGTTGGGAAAATTTTTTAAATTCCGCTGCTTTCTGATTCGTGTTTTCCAACAAGTGGTATCAGAGCCACCTCGTTAATCGTGTTTCTGATTCGTCTCAATTATACTGAATTTGGTAGAAATGCTTAGGCTTAGATGCGATTGAGTATTTGTAATTGTTTTAGAAAGCCTGAATTACGAAACTGTATTTTTTCCTGAAAGTTTCTGAAAATTGGTTTTTACAAAATTTAATTTTTTGAAAACTATTTTAGATTTGAAACTGTATAAACTGTTTTTGGATTTCTTGGATTGGTTTTACTTTTGAACGAAAACACGAAACAAAAACCCGGATTACGACGAACACGCGAAACCCCGCGCGGGATTTGCGCGCCACCGCCCGCCTGGCCTAGGCGTGCGCAGGGCATCCGCCAAGAACCCTCCCGCAACCGCGTGGGAGGCGTTCCGGGCACTCCTAGGCGTGCCCGCCCACACACGCCCGCACTCGGCCGGGAGGAGCCGCGTGCAGCGAGCTCACTCGCGCGCGTGCCTGCATCACGCACGGCTCTTCTCGCGTACGTGCCCCGTTTTTCCGTAATCCGTGTTTTTCGTGTTTCGTGCAATCCAGTCGCAATTTTTATTTTAATTTTTAAAATTTTATTTTTTGAATATTTATTTTAATTTTTGAATAAAACTTAAAATTGGGATTTTTGAGAAATTGAAACGGTTTATATTTTGGGAAAATACAATCTTTGATAAAATTATTAATTTTCAGAAATTAATTGGAATTTTATTTGTTTTGGTAATTTGGGATTTATTGAAAACTTTTATAAATAAGACTCGCATCAAGTCGTGTTTTAAGTCATTAGGACTTGAAACGAGAATTTTAATTTATTGGCTAAATTTAAATTCTCGCAAAAGCATGTTAGGTGATCATGGGTTTAGATCTATGTATGGTTTTAATTTATGCACATGGATGGTTTAAATTGGGGTTGGAGCCCTATAGTTGCGTTTTTTCAATTGAGGTTGGAGCCTCACTTATGTGCGTACTGTTATGTGATTTATTATGTGGCTTTCCATATTACTGTTTTTGAGGCCGGGGTATGCCCCGTGTAATTGTCTAAGGCCAATATGAAGATTGAGCCTTATTACTTTATGTCTTTTTTCTTTTTGTTGTAATTTGAGAGTAGAGATAGGTGGTGAGGTTTTATTTTCATTTTGGAGACAATGCACCCATGGAGTAAGATGGACCACATTCAAGTAACAAGGAGGCCATAAGTGAAGACCCGTCAAAATGTTAGGGAGGGGAATCTCAATTGTTAAATGTA
Organism: Lantana camara; assembly: GCA_037501455.1. Classification (NCBI taxonomy): domain Eukaryota; kingdom Viridiplantae; phylum Streptophyta; class Magnoliopsida; order Lamiales; family Verbenaceae; genus Lantana; species Lantana camara. The sequence goes on along the minus strand of CM074857.1, from coordinate 88,917,954 downwards.
ATAGAGATAGGGCTCGTATTTTGTTACCGCTTTCCCTTATGTGATTTAAACTGTTTATGTGGCATGTATGTTAGAACTTGTGATTGTGGAGTAGCTCCCACATATCACTCATAAGATAGGTAGAACCCATGATCATTACATGTTAGTATCATGCTAGGACATGTTATCTGTTGATGTGCTTGTTTGAAATGCATTTAAGTGTACTTGCATTAATCAAGCCTAATAAAATTGGATAACATATATGTTGGTGAGGTCGAACCGGACAACTCTCCGGTTGATTCGAAAATTCCCATTAGATATTAAGCTAATTTCGAACAAATAGGTATTTAATTCGAGATGCAAATTTTGAATTAAATTCCTAGCATTCCATCAATAGGTTTTAAGTTTAGTAAGTGAAGCTAGTTATTGTCCGCGAGTCGTGGGATAGCTAGTGGAGCTTATTACTTCTTAGTTACCTAATTGATCATTTTAAATGGTCAATATTTCGTGGTCAATTTTAGCACGGGCGATGTCCGCGAGTCGTGGGTCGTCTGAACTAAGTTTTGGTCATGATCTTATGATTGATGGGTCTAGCTTAACGCCTAAGTAAATATGGATGTCGCATGAGTCGTGGGTCCATATTGAAAGATAGGTGATGCAAAAACAATTACTAAGAGTTCTAAAGGTGTTAGAATTGGTAAGCTGTACCTACCTAGGGTTCTTACTTAGAATGTCCGGGAGTCGTGGGTTCGAGGTAAAATGCCTAGGATCTTAGTACCCATTGGGAAACGTGTTCCTCTTAGATCTTTGGGAATTATAGATCTTTGAAAAAACAGTGGGAGCTACATTAGATTAAAGACCTTATCTTTTGTATATCGTTATAATTTAGCATGCTCACTAGTTCTCTGTTTTACCATTTAGGTCGTAGATTCTGTGATTCTCTACGTGTTTTGAAATGGCAACCAAAAACCCTCTTGTATCGATCCTCGAGTCAAACAAGTTGACCGGTCCCAACTATTCTGATTGGCTGAGGAATCTAAAAATCATTTTAGATTCTGTGAAGAGAACTTATGTTCTCTTCGAAGGGGAGCCTAGTCCCGAAGGGGAGGCTCCCACTCGGGCCGAGCGGGATGCGATTCAGAAGTGGAAGGATGATAATCTCCAAGCCCGTTGCCTTATGTTGGCTAACATGTCTCCGGACTTGCAAAGGCAACATGAGGCCATGGAATTTGCTTGGGAGATTTACGACCACTTAGAGCAACTTTACCGCCCTCATGAACGTGTTACAAGGTATAACACTTCAAAGGAATTGTTCCACTTAAGAATGAGGGAAGGTTCAAGTGTCCATGAATATGGACTCAAGTTTCTTGCCCTTACTGAGAAACTTGCCTCCATGGAAATGCCACTGAAAGATGAGCTTTCAGTGGATTTGTTGCTAGCTTTGCTCCCTCCATCATTCAACCCATTTGTCCTTAACTTCAATATGAATCATGCTGGTGCTACTGTAGCCGAGCTGATTAGTCAGCTTGTGACTGCTGAAAGCACGATCACGAAGGACAATAAGGTTTTGATGGTGAATGCTCCATCTTCCTCTTCTGGGCCTTCTAAAGGTAAGGGCAAGAAAGCCCAAAAGAAGAAGAAGAAACCCCTTAGGCCCACTGGTGGCATTTCGAAGGGGAAGGCCCAAAAGAAGAAGCGTGATCAGAAAGAAGATGTTTGCTTCCATTGTGGCAAAGCGGGACATTGGAGGAGAAACTGCCCAGAGGACAAGGCTACTCTAAAGAAAGGTATCTTTCTCGTTGAAGTAAATCTTTCTATTAATTCTAGTTCTTGGGTACTTGATACCGGTTGTGGAACTTATATCTGTAATGATGTACAGATGCTAAGTGAAGTCCAACAACTCAAAGAAGGAGAATGTGTCTTGAAGATCGGCGATGGCTCAAACGTTGAAGCTCGAGCTTTAGGCACAATTAGATTAGATTTACGTAGTTTTGAGTTAGTCTTAAATAAAGTCCTTTATGTACCGAGCATTATTCGTAATATAATTTCTGTTCCAATTTTAGATTGTGAAGGTTATGAAACTTATATTAAGAATGGTAAATACTTTATCGAACGGAACAACTCTTCCGTTCACTTCGGTACTCTAAGTAATGGACTTTATCTAACTCAGAATATCATTATCATGAGTATACAACGAGAAACGAAGCGTAAGAGAGATGACAAAGTTTCAGCTCCCTCATGGCACGCTAGATTAGGACACATTTCCAAGAACAAAATTAGCAAGATAAACACTTTAGGATCATTCTCTGAAAATGATCTCAAAGAGTTAACTTCTTGCGAATCCTGTCTCAAAGGAAAGATGTCCAAAGTTCCTTTTTAAAGGAGCGGTGGAACGTGCCACTAAGGTCTTGGATTTGATTCATTCTGATGTTTGTGGACCGCTCAGTGTAAGCACTAGAAACAATCATCAGTATTTCATAACATTTACCGATGACTTTAGTCGATATGGTTATGTATACTTAATGAAGTACAAATCTGAAGCTTTTGAGAAATTCTTGGAATTTCGAAAGGAGGTTGAGAACCAAACTGGTCACAAGATCAAAGCACTTCGATCTGATCGAGGAGGCGAATATCTTAGTGAAGAATTCCTTAATCATCTCAAAGATAATGGGATTATCTCTCAATGGACTCCTCCGAGAACTCCTCAGCTTAATGGAGTTTCTGAGAGAAGGAACCGAACCTTACTTGATATGGTTCGTTCCATGATGAGTTTCACTGGCTTACCACCTTCTTTCTGGGGTTATGCCCTAGAAAGTGCAGCAAAGATTTTGAATCTAGTTCCCTCTATGTCAGTCCCTAAAACGCCCTATGAAATGTGGCATGGTAAAATCCCTAGCTATTCTTACTTAAGAATTTGGGGTTGTCCTGCTTACGTGAAGAGGATAGTGGGAGATAAGTTAGAATCTCGTTCTAACTAATGCTACTTTGTAGGTTATCCTAAGGAATCCATAGGATACTACTTCTATGATTAATCTGAGCAAAAGGTGTTTCCAGAAATGCCATTTTTCTTGAGGAACCGTTCCTTAATGAAAAGAAAGGCAAGATCATAGAATTAGAAGAAGTACAAAGTGATCCCACACCACCCACTGAAGAAACGTCTCCTCCTGATCAACCACAACCAATCACGAATTTCGATACACACGAAAATCCTCCTCTGAGGAGTTCTGAACGCACTCCTAGATAGCCGGAGAGATGGTATGGATTCTTCCATGAAATCTCTCAAAAGGATAATGATCCTTCAACATATGAGGAGGCACTTTCAGATTCTGACTCTGAACAGTGGATAGAAGCCATGAAATCTGAAATGGACTCCATGAACTCCAACCAAGTTTGGACCTTGGTAGATTTGCCTGATGGGGTCAAACCCATAGGTTGCAAATGGATCTTTAAGAGAAAGCTTGGAGTTGATGGAAGCAGTGCAGCCTACAAAGCAAGACTGGTTGCAAAAGGATTCACTCAAAGACCTTGCGTGGACTTTGATTAAACTTTTTCGCCAGTTGCAATGCAAAAGTCTATTCTGATCATACTTGCCATTGCTGCATATTATGACTATGAGATATGGCAAATGGATGTGAAAACTGCCTTTCTCAATGGTGACATTGACAAAGACATTTATATGGAGCAACCCATAGGTTTCACATTCAGTGGGAGTGAGCAAAAGGTTTGCAAACTCCAAAGATCAATCTATGGATTGAAACAGGCTTCTAGGAATTGGAACATTCGATTTGATGATTCAGTCAAAGCGTTTGGCTTCATTCAAATTTCGAATGAGTCCTGAGTGTATAGAAAGGAATTGGAGACCTCAGTGCAATTCTTAGTACTTTATGTTGATGACATCTTTCTTATTGGGAATTCGAAGGATGACATGAAAGTGACTAAGTTATGGTTATCGAACCAATTCGAGATGAAAGATCTTGGTGATGCGTCCTATATCCTTGGAATTAAAATCTATAGAGATAGATCTAGAAGGTTAATAGGACTATCACAGTCGATGTACATTGACAAAGTATTGAAGAGATTCAATATGGAGTCAGCAAAGGTTAAGAACCTTCCTATGAGTGTAGGAATGTGTCTTTCAAAGAAGATGTGTCCTAAGACTAACCTTGAAAGAAGGAAAGAATGACTCATACACCTTATGCATCAACAATAGGTAGCATAATGTATGCAATGTTATGTACTCGACCGGATGTGGCTTATGCACTTAGTGTAACAAGTCGTTTCCAATCTAACCCTGGAGATGGTCACTGGGCTGCCGTGAAGAATACTCTTAAGTACTTGAAAAGTACTAAAGATTTATTCTTAGTTTACGGAGGTCAGAAAGATCTTAATGTCGAAGGATACTGCGATGCAAGCTTTGCATCTGACTTAGATGATTTTAAGTCAATGTCAGGATACATTTTCTGCCTAAACGGCGGAGCAGTGAGTTGGAAGAGTTCCAAGCAAACAACCACTGCAGATTCGACCACTGAGGCCGAATACTTAGCTGCAAATGATGCAGCTAAGGAAGGTGTTTGGATTAGAAACTTCATTCAAGAATTGAATGTTGTTCCTAACATGAAAGACCCCATTTCTGTGTTTTATGACAACACTGGGGCGGTTGCTCGAGCAAGAGAACCAAGATCTCACCAACGAACCAAGCACATTATGAGGAAGTATCACCTAATCCGTGATATTATCAGAAGAGGAGATGTGCAAATTGAAAGGGTCATATCAACAGAGAACGTGGCAGATCCATTTACTAAACCCCTTAGTCGAGAAGCTTTCCAAGGTCATCTTCAGAAGATGGGACTTAGAGTAGCTTTAGAATGGCTTTGACGGGCAAGTGGGAGATTGTTAGGAATAGTGCCCTAGAAAGCCGATTGTATATCCGCTTTGTGCTTTTCCTTATTGTAATCGCAGACAATCTTTGAATGAAATAACGAATTGAGGCAACACTTCTTTATATGCTCTTGTTTGGTATGTGTTTACTTTAGCTGTGCATGTATGAGAACTCCCCTAATCCTGATGACTTTAGGACTCTACCATTCAGGTGAAATGGTTCATGAAACGAGGCCTATATCACATAAGTCATGATTAGTAAAATACTCCAAACCGATGAGTCCTACAGACGGTGGGAGTGTCAACCTGACTCCTCTAAGGCTTGCTTGTGGGATCACGCCCTTAAGAAGGACCACCTTGTTTCATGGAGGTGCAAAGTGTATAGTTGATACGTGCGTGATACATGAGGGTGCTTACTTTAATAAGTAAGTTCACTGAGGTGCCCCGTGTGAGAACATTCCTAAATGGGAAAGGAAGTTTCTATTTCAGGAAATGGAAACTTCCAGATTAGGAAATATCTCACGAGTCATTGATGTGATTAATTGATCCTTAGACTTGAGGTTCCTTGTCACTTTATGAGTTAACTTTGTAGTCTTAGGTATAAGCTTTAAAGGGTGTCGCCTTAGACAACTGATTCAAGGCTTATGCTGGGGCTGCACAAGTGATTCATGAAAGTGAATTAGAATCAAGAAAGGACCTACACTTGCATTTGCAAGGTGATCTCTTATTGTGTAAGTCATTCATATGCCATATGGAGTCCTTGGCCAAGGCAGTAGATCAAGACATCAAGAAAAGGGTTTCTTGGATTGAGATCAAATGGATATGAAATGCACTTAGCTTTAAGACCGAATTATTAGGGTTCTGATTATTCCCTTACCCTAGATCTTGGTTAAGAGATAGTAAGTAGGAGGATTGTATCTCACATGAGTCAATGACTTAAAGGTTCTATCGAATCCGAACATTCCAATTCAGTTAAGGGTTAAACACCTGTTGCTAGACTATGGTCGTTTAATCTGTGGACTGATTAATTAATTGGTGAATTAATTAATTAGGGTCACTGCTAATTGAATTGAGAACCTAGAGGGTCACACACAACAACTTGGTTACATGAGTTGAGGCTTAAAAATGATTAAACGAGTTAATCGGGCCTAGAGGGTTCCACACGTGTGAAACCACACGTGTAGCTCACGTGAGTGACACGTGTCCTTGTGACACGTGTCCCACACGTGTGTGTGTATATATATGTTGTATATATTTATTAAATAATTAAATGTGTTAATTATTTAATAGACTTTGGTTTAATTTTGAATTAAAAAGAAAGTCTAATTTTGGAGAAAAATAATCTAGTTAATTAATTATGAATTAATTAATTAGATAAAATAAGTTATTTATTTTAAATAAATAAAGTATAAAATTATCCAAAAATAGTTTGGATATTTTTAGCTCTCTTGAAAGTTGATTTGAATTAGAATTCAAAGTCAAAGTCAAAATTACTTGATGATCAAGTAATAGAAGAGAGAGAGACTAAAATCCTAGCCCATTAAGGACTAGGAATTTCGGCACTCCCCCTCTTATAAATAGGGGAGCTCGAGCTCCTCTAAGAGCTAATTGGCAATTCTTTTGGTTCATGTGTTGAACATCTTCCTTTCTCCAAGATCAAATAAACCCTAGGTTAAGCCTAAACACTAACTAGAGAACTAGCATCCTTACTAGTTAGATTGTGATCAAGTTGGTGGACTATCTCTAGAGAGCTTCAAGTTAGAAGTTTGAAGATTCGAGCTTTACCAAGGAGAGGGGATCAAGCCGCGAGAAGAGCGTTCTTGGGTGGCTTGAAACGCTTCAAGAAAGAATAAAAGAAAAGTAAGTTTTCTATCTCTACGAATTTGGTTACACGATTGCGAGTCCATAAGGTCCTTTTGTTGGGAAATTTTTTTAAATTCCGCTGCTTTCTGATTCGTGTTTTCCAACAAGTGGTATCAGAGCCACCTCGTTAATCGTGTTTCTGATTCGTCTCAATTATACTGAATTTGGTAGAAATGCTTAGGCTTGATGCGATTGAGTATTTGTAATTGATTTAGAAAGCCTGAATTACGAAACTGTATTTTTTCCTGAACGTTTCTGAAAATTGGTTTTTACAAAATTTAATTTTTTGAAAACTATTTTAGATTTGAAACTGTATAAACTGTTTTTGGATTTCTTGGATTGGTTTTGCTTTTGAACGAAAACACGAAATAAAAACCCGGATTACGACGAACACGCGAAACCCCGCGCGCGGGCTTCGTGCGCCACCGCCCGCCTGGCCTAAGCGTGCGCAGGGCATCCGCCAAGCACCCTCCCGCAACCGCGCGGGAGGCTTTCCGGGCACTTCTAGGCGTGCCCGCCCACACACGCCCGCACTCGGCCGGGAGGAGCCGCGTGCAGCGAGCGCACTGGCGCGCGCGCTCGCGCACCTGCATCGCGCACGGCTCTTCTCGCGTACGGGCCCCGTTTTTCCGTAATCCGTGTTTTTCGTGTTTCATGTAATCCAGTCGCAATTTTTATTTTAATTTTTAAAATTTTATTTTTTGAATATTTATTTTAATTTTTGAATAAAACCTAAAATTGGGATTTTTGAGAAATTGAAACGGTTTATATTTTGGGAAAATACAGTCTTTGATAAAATTATTAATTTTCAGAAATTAATTGGAATTTTATTTGTTTTGGTAATTTGAGATTTATTGAAAACTTTTATAAATAAGACTCGCATCAAGTCGTGTTTTAAGTCATTAGGACTTGAAACGAGAATTTTAATTTATTGGCTAAATTTAAATTCTCGTAAAAGCATGTTAGGTGATCATGGGTTTAGATCTATGTATGGTTTTAATTTATGCACATGGATGGTTTAAATTGGGGTTGGAGCCCTATAGTTGCGTTTTTTCAATTGAGGTTGGAGCCTCACTTATGTGCGTACTGTTATGTGATTTATTATGTGGTTTTCCATATTACTGTTTTTGAGGCCGGGGTATGCCCCGTGTAATTGTCCAAGGCCAATATGAAGATTGAGCCTTATTACTTTATGTCTTTTTCGTTTTATTGTAATTTGAGAGTAGAGATAGGTGGTGAGGTTTTATTTTCATTTTGGAGACAATGCACCCATGGAGTAAGATGGACCACATTCAAGTAACAAGGAGGCCATAAGTGAAGACCCGTCAAAATGTTAGGGAGGGGAATCTCAATTGTTAAATTTAATAGAGATAGGGCTCGTATTTTGTTACCGCTTTCCCTTATGTGATTTAAACTGTTTATGTGGCATGTATGTTAGAACTTGTGATTGTGGAGTGGCTCCCACATATCACGCATAAGATAGGTAGAACCCATGATCATTACATGTTAGTATCATGCTAGGACATGTTATCTCTTGATGTGCTTGTTTGAAATGCATTTAAGTGTACTTGCATTAATCAAGACTAATAAAATTGGATAACATATATGTTGGTGAGGTCGAACCGGACAACTCTCCGGTTGATTCGAAAATTCCCATTAGATATTAAGCTAATTTCGAACAAATAGGTATTTAATTCGAGATGCAAATTTTGAATTAAATTCCTAGCATTCCATCAATAGGTTTTAAGTTTAGTAAGTGAAGCTAGTTATTGTCCGCGAGTCGTGGGATAGCTAGTGGAGCTTATTACTTCTTAGTTACCTAATTGATCATTTTAAATGGTCAATATTTCGTGGTCAATTTTAGCACGGGCGATGTCCGCGAGTCGTGGGTCGTCCGAACTAAGTTTTGGTCATGATCTTATGATTGATGGGTCTAGCTTAACGCCTAAGTAAATATGGATGTCGCACGAGTCGTGGGTCCATATTGAAAGATAGGTGATGCAAAAACAATTACTAAGAGTTCTAAAGGTGTTAGAATTGGTAAGTTGTACCTACCTAGGGTTCTTACTTAGAATGTCCGGGAGTCGTGGGTTCGAGGTAAAATGCCTAGGATCTTAGTACCCATTGGGAAACGTGTTCCTCTTAGATCTTTGGGAATTATAGATCTTTGAAAAAACAGTGGGAGCTACATTAGATTAAAGACCTTATCTTTTGTATATCGTTATAATTCAGCATGCTCACTAGTTCTTTGTTTTACCATTTAGGTCGTAGATTCTGTGATTCTCTACGTGTTTTGAAATGGCAACCAAAAACCCTCTTGTATCGATCCTCGAGTCAAACAAGTTGACCGGTCCCAACTATTCTGATTGGCTGAGGAATCTAAAAATCATTTTAGATTCTGAGAAGAGAACTTATGTTCTCTTCGAAGGGGAGCCTAGTCCCGAAGGGGAGGCTCCCACTCGGGCCGAGCGGGATGCGATTTAGATGTGGAAGGATGATAATCTCCAAGCCCGTTGCCTTATGTTGGCTAACATGTCTCCGGAATTGCAAAGGCGACATGAGGCCATGGAATTTGCTTGGGAGATTTACGACCACTTAGAGCAACTTTACCGCCCTCATGAACGTGTTACAAGGTATAACACTTCAAAGGAAATGTTCCACTTAAGAATGAGGGAAGGTTCAAGTGTCCATGAATATGGACTCAAGTTTCTTGCCCTTACTGAGAAACTTGCCTCCATGGACATGCCACTGAAAGATGAGCTTTCAGTGGATTTGTTGCTAGCTTCGCTCCCTCCATCATTCAACCCATTTGTCCTTAACTTCAATATGAATCATGCTGGTGCTACTGTAGCCGAGCTGATTAGTCAGCTTGTGACTGCTGAAAGCACGATCAGGAAGGACAATAAGGTTTTGATGGTGAATGCTCCATCTTCCTCTTCTGGGCCTTCTAAAGGTAAGGCAAGAAAGCCCAAAAGAAGAAGCGTGATCAGAAAGAGGATGTTTGCTTCCATTGTGGCAAAGCGGGACATTGGAGGAGAAACTGCCCAGAGTACAAGGCTACTCTAAAGAAAGGTATCTCTCTCGTTGAAGTAAATCTTTCTATTAATTCTAGTTCTTGGGTACTTGATACCGGTTGTGGAACTTATATCTGTAATGATGTACAGATGCTAAGTGAAGTCCAACAACTCAAAGAAGGAGAATGTGTCTTGAAGATCGGCGATGGCTCAAACGTTGAAGCTCGAGCTTTAGGCACAATTAGATTAGATTTACGTAGTTCTGAGTTAGTCTTAAATAAAGTCCTTTATGTACCGAGCATTATTCGTAATATAATTTCTGTTCCAATTTTAGATTGTGAAGGTTATGAAACTTATATTAAGAATGGTAAATACTTTATCAAACGGAACAACACTTCTGTTCACATCGGTACTCTAAGTAATGGACTTTATCTAACTCAGAATATCATTATCATGAATATACAACGAGAAACGAAGCGTAAGAGAGATGACAAAGCTTCAGCTCCCTTATGGCACGCTAGATTAGGACACATTTCCAAGAACAAAATTAGCAAGATAAACACTTTAGGATCATTCTCTGAAAATGATCTCAAAGAGTTAACTTCTTGCGAATCCTGTCTCAAAGGAAAGATGTCCAAAGTTCATTTTTAAAGGAGCTGTGGAACGTGCCACTAAGGTCTTGGATTTGATCCATTCTGATGTTTGTGGACCGCTCAGTGTAAGCACTAGAAACAATCATCAGTATTTCATAACCTTTACCGATGACTTTAGTCGATATGGTTATGTATATTTAATGAAGTACAAATCTGAAGCTTTTGAGAAATTCTTGGAATTTCGAAAGGAGGTTGAGAACCAAACTGGTCACAAGATCAAAGCACTTCGATCTGATCGAGGAGGCGAATATCTTAGTGAAGAATTCCTTAATCATCTCAAAGATAATGAGATTATCTCTCAGTGGACTCCTCCGGGAACTCCTCAGCTTAATGGAGTTTCTGAGAGAAGGAAGCGAACCTTACTTGATATGGTTCGTTCCATGATGAGTTTCACTGGCTTACCACCTTCTTTCTAGGGTTATGCCCTAGAAAGTGCAGCAAAGATTTTGAATCTAGTTCCCTCTAAGTCAGTCCCTAAAACGCCCTATGAAATGTGGCATGGTAAAATCCCTAGCTATTCTTACTTAAGAATTTGGGGTTGTCCTGCTTACGTGAAGAGGACAGTGGGAGATAAGTTAGAATCTCGTTCTAACTTATGCTACTTTGTAGGTTATCCTAAGGAATCCATAGGATACTACTTCTATGATCAATCTGAGCAAAAGGTGTTTCCAGAAATGCCATTTTTCTTGAGGAACCGTTCCTTAAAGAAAAGAAAGGCAAGATCATAGAATTAGAAGAAGTACAAAGTGATCCCACACCACCCACTGAAGAAACGTCTCCTCCTGATCAACCACAACCAATCACGAATTTCGATACACATGAAAATCCTCCTTTGAGGCGTTCTGAACGCACTCCTAGACAGCCGGAGAGATGGTATGGATTCTTCCATGAAATCTCTCAAAAGGATAATGATCCTTCAACATATGAGGAGGCACTTTCAGATTCTGACTCTGAACAGTGGATAGAAGCCATGAAATCCGAAATGGACTCCATGAACTCCAACCAAGTTTGGACCTTGGTAGGTTTGCCTGATGGGGTCAAACCCATAGGTTGCAAATGGATCTTTAAGAGAAAGCTTGGAGTTGATGGAAGCAGTGCAGCCTACAAAGCAAGACTGGTTGCAAAAGGATTCACTCAAAGACCCGGCGTGGACTTTGATTAAACTTTTTCGCCAGTTGCAATGCAAAAGTCTATTCGGATCATGCTTGCCATTGCTGCATATTATGACTATGAGATATGGCAAATGGATGTGAAAACTGCCTTTCTCAATGGTGACATTGACAAAGACATTTATATGGAGCAACCCATAGGTTTCACATTCAGTGGGAGTGAGCAAAAGGTTTGCAAACTCCAAAGATCAATCTATGGATTGAAACAGGCTTCTAGGAATTGGAACATTCGATTTGATGAATCAGTCAAAGCGTTTGGCTTCATTCAAATTTCGAATGAGTCCTGTGTGTATAGAAAGGAATTGGAGACCTCAGTGCAATTCTTAGTACTTTATGTTGATGACATCCTTCTTATTGGGAATTCAAAGGATGACATGAAAGTGACTAAGTTATGGTTATCGAACCAATTCGAGATGAAAGATCTTGGTGATGCGTCCTATATCCTTGGAATTAAAATCTATAGAGATAGATCTAGAAGGTTAATAGGACTATCACAGTCGATGTACATTGACAAAGTATTGAAGAGATTCAATATGGAGTCAGCAAAGGTTAAGAACCTTCCTATGAGTGTAGGAATGTGTCTTTCAAAGAAGATGTGTCCTAAGACTAACCTTGAAAGAAGGAAAGAATGACTCATACACCTTACGCATCAGCAATAGGTAGCATAATGTATGCAATGTTATGTACTCGACCGGATGTGGCTTATGCACTTAGTGTAACAAGTCGTTTCCAATCTGACCCTGGAGATGGTCACTGGGCTGCTGTGAAGAATACTCTTAAGTACTTGAAAAGTACTAAAGATTTATTCTTAGTTTACAGAGGTCAGAAAGATCTTAATGTAGAAGGATACTACGATGCAAGCTTTGCATCTGACTTAGATGATTTTAAGTCAATGTCAGGATACATTTTCTGCCTAAACGGCGGAGCAGTGAGTTGGAAGAGTTCCAAGCAAACAACCACTGCAGATTCGACCACTGAGGCCGAATACTTAGCTGCAAATGATGCAGCTAAGGAAGGTGTTTGGATTAGAAACTTCATTCAACAATTGAATGTTGTTCCTAGCATGAAAGACCCCATTTCTGTGTTTTGTGACAACACTGGCGCGGTTGCTCAAGCAAGAGAACCAAGATCTCACCAACGGACCAAGCACATTATGAGGAAGTATCACCTAATCCGTGATATTATCAAAAGAGGAGATGTGCAAATTGAGAGGGTCACATCAACAGAGAACGTGGCAGATCCACTTACTAAACCCCTTAGTCGAGAAGCTTTCCAAGGTCATCTTCAGAAGATTGGACTTAGAGTAGCTTTAGAATGGCTTTGACGGGCAAGTGGGAGATTGTTAGGAATAGTGCCCTAGAAAGCCGATTGTATATCCGCTTTGTGCTTTTCCTTATTGTAATCGCAGACAATCTTTGAATGAAATAACGAATTGAGGCAACACTTCTTTATATGCTCTTGTTTGGTATGCGTTTACTTTAGCTATGTATGTATGAGAACTCCCCTAATCCTGATGACTTTAGGACTCTACCATTTAGGTGAAATGGTTCATGAAACGAGCCCTATATCACATAAGCCATGATTAGTAAAATACTCCAAGCCGATGAGTCCTACAGACGGTGGGAGTGTCAACCTGACTCCTCTAAGGCTTGCTTGTGGGATCACGCCCTTAAGAAGGACCACCTTGTTTCATGGAGGTGCAAAGTGTATAGTTGATACGTGCATGATACATGAGGGTGCTTGCTTTAATAAGTAAGTTCACTGAGGTGCCCCGTGTGAGAACATTCCTAAATGGGAAAGGAAGTTTCTATTTCAGGAAATGGAAACTTCCAGATTAGGAAATATCTCACGAGTCATTGATGTGATTAATTGATCCTTAGACTTGAGGTTCCTTGTCACTTTATGAGTTAACTCTGTAGTCTTAGGTATAAGCTTTAAAGGGTGTCACCTTAGACAACTGATTCAAGGCTTATGCTGGGGCTGCACAAGTGATTCATGAAAGTGAATGAGAATCAAGAAAGGACCTACACTTGCATTTGCAAGGTGATCTCTTATTGTGTAAGTCATTCATATGCCATATGGAGTCCTTGGCCAAGGCAGTAGATCAAGACATCAAGAAAAGGGTTTCTTGGATTGAGATCAAATGGATATGAAATGCACTTAGCTTTAAGACCGGATTATTAGGGTTCTGATTATTCCCTTACCCTAGATCTTGGTTGAGAGATAGTAAGTAGGAGTATTGTATCTCACATGAACCAATGACTTAAAGGTTCTGTCGAATCCGAACATTCCAATTCAGTTAGGGGTTAAACACCTGTTGCTAGACTATGGTCGTTTAATCTGTGGACTGATTAATTAATTGGTGAATTAATTAATTAGGGTCACTGCTAATTGAATTGAGAACCTAGAGGGTCACACACAACAACTTGGTTACATGAGTTGAGGCTTAAAAATGATTAAACGAGTTAATCGGGCCTAGAGGGTTCCACACGTGTGAAACCACACGTGTAGCTCACGTGAGTGACACGTGTCCTTGTGACACGTGTCCCACACGTGTGTGTGTATATATGTATTGTATATATATATTAAATAATTAAATGTGTTAATTATTTAATAGACTTTGGTTTAATTTTGAATTAAAAGAAAGTCTACTTTTGGAGAAAAATAATCTAGTTAATTAATTATGAATTAATTAATAAGATAAAATAAGTTATTTATTTTAAATAAATAAAGTATAAAATTATCCAAAAATAGTTTGGATATTTTTAGCTCTCTTGAAAGTTGATTTGAATTAGAATTCAAAGTCAAAGTCAAAATTACTTGATGATCAAGTAATAGGAGAGAGAGAGACTAAAATCCTAGCCCATTAAGGACTAGGAATTTCGGCACTCCCCCTCTTATAAATAGGGGAGCTCGAGCTCCTCTAGGAGCTAATTGGCAATTCTTTTGGTTCATGTGTTGGACACCTTCCTTTCTCCAAGATCAAATAAACCATAGGTTAAGCCTAAACACTAACTAGAGAACTAGCATCCTTACTAGTTAGATTGTGATCAAGTTGGTGGACTATCTCTAGAGAGCTTCAAGTTAGAAGTTTGAAGATTCGAGCTTTACCAAGGAGAGGGGATCAAACGCGAGAAGAGCGTTCTTGGGTGGCTTGAAACGCTTCAAGAAAGAATAAAAGAAAAGTAAGTTTTCTATCTCTACGAATTTGGTTACACGATTGCGAGTCCAAGGTCCTTTTGTTGGGAAAATTTTTTAAATTCCGCTGCTTTCTGATTCGTGTTTTCCAACAAGTGGTATCAGAGCCACCTCGTTAATCGTGTTTCTGATTCGTCTCAATTATACTGAATTTGGTAGAAATGCTTAGGCTTGATGCGATTGAGTATTTGTAATTATTTTAGAAAGCCTGAATTACGAAACTGTATTTTTTCCTGAAAGTTTCTGAAAATTGGTTTTTACAAAATTTAATTTTTTGAAAACTATTTTAGATTTGAAACTGTATAAACTGTTTTTGGATTTCTTGGATTGGTTTTGCTTTTGAACGAAAACACGAAATAAAAACCCGGATTACGACGAACACGCGAAACCCCGCGCGCGGGCTTCGTGCGCCACCGCCCGCCTGGCCTAAGCGTGCGCAGGGCATCCGCCAAGCACCCTCCCGCAACCGCGCGGGAGGCTTTCCGGGCACTTCTAGGCGTGCCCGCCCACACACGCCCGCACTCGGCCGGGAGGAGCCGCGTGCAGCGAGCGCACTGGCGCGCGCGCTCGCGCACCTGCATCGCGCACGGCTCTTCTCGCGTACGGGCCCCGTTTTTCCGTAATCCGTGTTTTTCGTGTTTCATGTAATCCAGTCGCAATTTTTATTTTAATTTTTAAAATTTTATTTTTTGAATATTTATTTTAATTTTTGAATAAAACCTAAAATTGGGACTTTTGAGAAATCGAAACGGTTTATATTTTGGGAAAATACAGTCTTTGATAAAATTATTAATTTTCAGAAATTAATTGGAATTTTATTTGTTTTGGTAATTTGAGATTTATTGAAAACTTTTATAAATAAGACTCGCATCAAGTCGTGTTTTAAGTCATTAGGACTTGAAACGAGAATTTTAATTTATTGGCTAAATTTAAATTCTCGTAAAAGCATGTTAGGTGATCATGGGTTTAGATCTATGTATGGTTTTAATTTATGCACATGGATGGTTTAAATTGGGGTTGGAGCCCTATAGTTGTGTTTTTTCAATTGAGGTTGGAGCCTCACTTATGTGCGTACTGTTATGTGATTTATTATGTGGCTTTCCATATTACTGTTTTTGAGGCCGGGGTATGCCCCGTGTAATTGTCCAAGGCCAATATGAAGATTGAGCCTTATTACTTTATGTCTTTTTCTTTTTATTGTAATTTGAGAGTAGAGATAGGTGGTGAGGTTTTATTTTCATTTTGGAGACAATGCACCCATGGAGTAAGATGGACCACATTCAAGTAACAAGGAGGCCATAAGTGAAGACCCGTCAAAATGTTAGGGAGGGGAATCTCAATTGTTAAATTTAATAGAGATAGGGCTCGTATTTTGTTACCGCTTTCCCTTATGTGATTTAAACTGTTTATGTGGCATGTATGTTAGAACTTGTGATTGTGGAGTGGCTCCCACATATCACGCATAAGATAGGTAGAACCCATGATCATTACATGTTAGTATCATGCTAGGACATGTTATCTCTTGATGTGCTTGTTTGAAATGCATTTAAGTGTACTTGCATTAATCAAGACTAATAAAATTGGATAACATATATGTTGGTGAGGTCGAACCGGACAACTCTCCGGTTGATTCGAAAATTCCCATTAGATATTAAGCTAATTTCGAACAAATAGGTATTTAATTCGAGATGCAAATTTTGAATTAAATTCCTAGCATTCCATCAATAGGTTTTAAGTTTAGTAAGTGAAGCTAGTTATTGTCCGCGAGTCGTGGGATAGCTAGTGGAGCTTATTACTTCTTAGTTACCTAATTGATCATTTTAAATGGTCAATATTTCGTGGTCAATTTTAGCACGGGCGATGTCCGCGAGTCGTGGGTCGTCCGAACTAAGTTTTGGTCATGATCTTATGATTGATGGGTCTAGCTTAACGCCTAAGTAAATATGGATGTCGCACGAGTCGTGGGTCCATATTGAAAGATAGGTGATGCAAAAACAATTACTAAGAGTTCTAAAGGTGTTAGAATTGGTAAGTTGTACCTACCTAGGGTTCTTACTTAGAATGTCCGGGAGTCGTGGGTTCGATGTAAAATGCCTAGGATCTTAGTACCCATTGGGAAACGTGTTCCTCTTAGATCTTTGGGAATTATAGATCTTTGAAAAAACAGTGGGAGCTACATTAGATTAAAGACCTTATCTTTTGTATATCGTTATAATTCAGCATGCTCACTAGTTCTCTGTTTTACCATTTAGGTCGTAGATTCTGTGATTCTCTACGTGTTTTGAAATGGCAACCAAAAACCCTCTTGTATCGATCCTCGAGTCAAACAAGTTGACCGGTCCCAACTATTCTGATTGGCTGAGGAATCTAAAAATCATTTTAGATTCTGAGAAGAGAACTTATGTTCTCTTCGAAGGGGAGCCTAGTCCCGAAGGGGAGGCTCCCACTCGGGCCGAGCGGGATGCGATTTAGATGTGGAAGGATGATAATCTCCAAGCCCGTTGCCTTATGTTGGCTAACATGTCTCAGTAGATCAAGACATCAAGAAAAGGGTTTCTTGGATTGAGATCAAATGGATATGAAATGCACTTAGCTTTAAGACCGGATTATCAGGGTTCTGATTATTCCCTTACCCTAGATCTTGGTTGAGAGATAGTAAGTAGGAGGATTGTATCTCACATGAATCAATGACTTAAAGGTTCTGTCGAATCCGAACATTCCAATTCAGCTAGGGGTTAAACACCTGTTGCTAGACTATGGTCGTTTAATCTGTGGACTGATTAATTAATTGGTGAATTAATTAATTAGGGTCACTGCTAATTGAATTGAAAACCTAGAGGGTCACACACAACAACTTGGTTACATGAGTTGAGGCTTAAAAATGATTAAACAAGTTAATCGGGCCTAGAGGGTTCCACACGTGTGAAACCACACGTGTGGCTCACGTGAGTGACACGTGTCCCACACGTTTGTGTATATATATATTGTATATATATATTAAATAATTAAATGTGTTAATTATTTAATAGACTTTGGTTTAATTTTGAATTAAAAAGAAAGTCTAATTTTGGAGAAAAATAATCTAGTTAATTAATTATGAATTAATTAATTAGATAAAATAAGTTATTTATTTTAAATAAATAAAGTATAAAATTATCCAAAAATAGTTTGGATATTTTTAGCTCTCTTGAAAGTTGATTTGAATTAGAATTCAAAGTCAAAGTCAAAATTACTTGATGATCAAGTAATAGGAGAGAGAGAGACTAAAATCCTAGCCCATTAAGGACTAGGAATTTCGGCACTCCCCCTCTTATAAATAGGGGAGCTCGAGCTCCTCTAGGAGCTAATTGGCAATTCTTTTGGTTCATGTGTTGGACACCTTCCTTTCTCCAAGATCAAATAAACCCTAGGTTAAGCCTAAACACTAACTAGAGAACTAGGATCCTTACTAGTTAGATTGTGATCAAGTTAGTGGACTATCTCTAGAGAGCTTCAAGTTAGAAGTTTGAAGATTCGAGCTTTACCAAGGAGAGGGGATCAAGCCGCGAGAAGAGCGTTCTTGGGTGGCTTGAAACGCTTCAAGAAAGAATAAAAGAAAAGTAAGTTTTCTATCTCTACGAATTTGGTTACATGATTGCGAGTCCAAGGTCCTTTTGTTGGGAAAATTTTTTAAATTCCGCTGCTTTCTGATTCGTGTTTTCCAACACTCGATCCACAGGTGTACTTTACACTGTAATCTCGTTTCGATCAATTTTTTGATCTTTCACTAATACCCTTTTAACCTGGTATTTGTGTGTGACCCTCTAGGTTCAATTTCAGTTAGTAGTGAGCCTAATTAATTAATAAACTTTATTAATTAATTACCTCACAGATCACACGACCACAGTCTAGCAACAGGTGTGTGACCCCTACCCGAAATGTGAATGTTTATTTGAAAGAACCTCTCAGTCAATGACATCGTGTGGGATACGATCCTCCTACCATCATATCTCTTGATTAAAATCTAGGGCATGGGAATATGGAGAGCCCTACTAATCTTAATCTTAAAACAAAGTTCCCTTCATATTCCATTTGATCTCAATCCAAGAAAATCCCATTTTCTTGATGTCTTGATCTAACCACCTTGCGTAAGGATTGTAGGATGGAACATGAATGACTTGTGTAATAAGAGATCATCTTGCCTACAACAAGTGTAGGTCCTTTATTGATTCCAACAATTCTCATATGCCACTTGTGTAATCCCAACATAGGCCGTGGTTCAGGTGTCTATATGGCGACACCCTTTTTGAGCTTATATCAAAGATTACAGAGTTAGCTCATATGAGACAATGTGGAATCTTAAGTCTAAGGATTAATTCCTCACGTCATTGACATGTGAGATATTTTCTAATCTGGAAGTTCTAGTAACATCCTTTTCCATTTAGGAATCTTCTCACGTGGGGCACTCTCAATGAACTTGTTCTTACAACAAGCACTCTTGTGTATTGTGTACGCATCAACTTATGCACTTTGCACCCCATGAAACAGGATGATACTTCTTAAGGACACAACTACACAAGCAAGTCTCAACAGAGGCAAAGTCGACACTCCCACTGTCTGTCGGTCTCATTGACTTGGAGAAGTTTCTAATCCTCGCCTATGGTGTTAAGAACTTATTTCATGTGTCATTCCCATAATGACAAAGTTCTTAACGACCTCATTGGATTAGGGGAGTTCTAGACATGCACACGTAATAGAAACACTCAAAACACGTAATGGCACATAAGAAGTGTTCGCCTAAGATTGCAATCATATTATTCAAAGATTGTCTGTGATATAGGGAAAGTCCCAAAGCATAACAGCTTTCTAGGGCACTATTCCCAACAAGATCTTGGTGATAGATCCTACATTCTCGAGACAAATATCTATGGAGATAGATTTAAGAGAATGATTGAATTATCAAAGTCAAGGTACATAGACAATGTACTAAAATGGTTTAGTATGGAAGATTCCTACAAAATTTCCAATGGTCAATGGAACTTCTTTTGAAGAGGATGTGTCCTAAAATAACTATTAGAAAGTTAGAATGTCCAAAACCCTTTTCAGGAAAAGGGTGCATAATGTATGTAAAATCATGTACTTGGCGAGATATGGCTACCACATAGAGTAGTGGGCCTATTCTAAAGGTAACCTTTAAGAAGGTCACTGGATTGCTGTAAAAATACCCTCTGAGTACTTTAGACGAAATGAGGATATGTTTTAAGAGTCCAATAAGATCTTGTCATTAACGGATTGTTTGGTGTAATCATTGCATCAAAACATAGATAATTATTTATCTATAAGAGGATACACATTTTGCATGGAAGACAGAACAGTGCTTTGGACAGAGTTCCAATCGAGAGGCACTACAGATTCGACATAAAGTTGAATACTTATTCGTATTGAATACCACTAAGTTAAGTGTTTGGGTAAGAAACTCCATCTAATGGGTAGATGAAGTTCCTAGCATGAAATAACACCATTATCATATCGTATGATGAAATGGATGGTTGGTCGAGTAAGAGAACCGAGACCTCACCAAGGGACCAAACGCTTGATTATGAATCACGTGAATAAGAAAATCGTGTTTCCTTAATGATGTGTAAATTAGAAACATTCCCATCAGCAGAGAATATAGCAGATCCACTTTGGAAATACCCAAAGTCAATAAGGATCAAAAGGTACATCTTGGGAAGATGAGACCTAGAATGGACCTGAAGGCTTTTACGGGCAAATGGGAGATTGTTGGGAATTGTACCCTAGAAAGCTGTTATGCTTTGTGCCTTTCCCTATATCACAGACAATCTTTGAATAATATACGAATGATTGTAATCACAGGCGAACACTTCTTATGTGCCAATACGTGTTTTGTATGTTTCCCTAATCCGATGAGGCTGTTATGAACTTTGTCATTATGGGAATGACACATGAAACAAGTTCTTAACACCGTAGGCGAGGATTAGAAACTTCTCCAAGTCAATGAGGCCGACATACAGTGGGAGTGTCGACTTTGCCTCTGTTGAGACTTACTTGTGTAGTTGTGTCCTTAAGAAGTATCATCCTGTTTCATGAGGTGTAAGGTGTATAAGTTGATGCGTACACAATACACAAGGGTGCTTGTTGTAAGAACAATTTCACTGAGAGTGTCCCGCGTGAAAAGATTCCTAAATGGAAAAGGACGTTACTAGAACTTCCAGATTAGGAAATATCTCACATGTCAATGACGTGAGGAATTAACCCTTAGAATTGAGATTCCACATTGTCTCATATGAGCTAACTCTGTAATCTTTGATATAAGTTCAAAAAGGGTGTCGCCATATAGACACCTGAACCACGGCCTATGTTGGGATTACACAAGTGGTATATGAGAATTGTTGGAATAAATAAAGGACCCACACTTGTTGTAGGCAAGATGATCTCTTATTAGACAAGTCATTCATGTTCCATCCTACAATCCTTGCGCAAGGTGGTTAGATCAAGACATCAAGAAAATGGGATTTTCTTGGATTGAGATCAAATGGAATATGAAGGGAACTTTGTTTTAAGATTAAGATTAGTAGGGCTCTCCAGATTCCCATGCCCTAGATCTTAATCGAGAGATAGGATGGTAGGAGGATCGTATCCCACATGATGTCATTGACTGAGAGGTTCTTTCGAATATACATTCACATTTCGGGTAGGGGTCACACACCTGTTGCTAGACTGTGGTCGTGTGATCTGTGAGGTAATTAATTAATAAAGTTTATAAATTAATTAGGCTCACTACTAACTGAAATTGAACCTAGAGGGTCACACACAAATACCAGGTTCAAAGGGTATTAGGGAAAGATCAAATAATTGATCGAAACGAGACCACAGTGTAAAGTACACCTGTGGATCGAGAGCATTGTTTGGGACGTTTGATCCATTTGAGAAATTGGATCATGTGTTAATTAATTAGAGAATTAATTATCAAGTCCAAATATAATTAATTGGAGAATTAATTATAAAGTCAATATATAATTAATTGGAGAATTAATTATAAATTCCTAAACATAATTAATTGGAGAATCAATTATCGCCAAATAAAATTAATTGGAGAATTAATTTTAGTCCGTTAGAATTTATTAGTGAATTAATTCTAAAGCCCTTGAAAGAATTAATTCTAAGTATTTAATTATTTGCTTGTTCTAATTTGAATAGAATAAGAAATAAATAAATATCTTCTATTTTATTATTCTAATAAAGTATTAATTCTAATATGATTAGAATAAATATTATTAGGATAAGATATTTAATTATTGCTAGAATAATTAAATATTCCTATAGCTAGGAGCTCTTTTTCTATAAAATAAATATCTTATTTTAGAGAAGATATTATTTTACTTGGAGAGAAAGAAAAAAAAAAGAAGACAAGTCAAAATAGGAGACCTTCTCCTACAAGAAAGGAGGTTCGAACCCTAGCCTATAAAAGGACTAGGGGGTTCGAGAATTTGGGGCTTTACACGTGATTTGAGATCACGTCCAAACTTCATGGAATTTTGGGGATAATTCTCTTGCTTTCTTTTTCTCGTTTCTGTTTCTTTAATACGCATGTTATAGTACTAGCATACTCACTAACATGATTTTAATCTAGGTTGGTGTGGATTAATACTCTAGAGGATTTCTATTTTGGAATCTCGAAGAAAGAATCGATCAAGAAACGGAGATTCATGCCGCATGAAGAACGTTTGAGGATGGCTCAAAACGTTTCAAGAAAGCTTCAATTGTTGTAAGTTTCTTGATATCCCACTTAGTTTTGAAACGAACATTGCAAGATCATGATCCCTTTTGGAAAAAATTTTAAACTTCCACTGCTTTAACTCTGCTGTTTTCCAACAATACGTGGCTCCCGACGTGTAATTTTATTACACGTGAATTATTTTCTAGAATTAATTAATTAAATTATAATTAATTAATTTTTGATCTTTTAATTAATTATTAATTAATTGTTACGACTATTCTCGAATTACTTAACCCAACAAATAATTAATTAGGAATTAAGTTATTTATTGAATATTAACTTTTGACTTTAGCTAGTAAAGGTTGAAAAGTCAAACTTCTTATTGTAGGAGAGAGAAAGCATCTCTTGCAAGACTTGGAGAATAAGTTGATGACTTATTATTCCAATTAAATTAATAATTAAATTAGTTAATTAGTGAGCAAGAAAACAATCCAATTAGGTCTTGGAAACCCTAGGGGGTTCGAACCTACTAGTATTTATACTAGAGGTGGTGCTTCTCTTATTCTTTAGACTAACACTCAAGAAGTGTTAAGTTTTTGAGAAAAATAAAAGAAAAGTTTTCAAAGTAAAATCCTAGCCGAACACAAGCCACAAAACTAGCATTCTCACTAGCTTGATCGTGTTCTAGGACTGGTGTGGATACGCTTTGGAGGATTACCTACTTGGGAATCTATCGAAGGCCGTTCAAGGGACATTCCGCTTGAAGGGTGTTTGACAGGCGGTGTCACCATCACAAGAAAGCTTCAACCAACCTGAGTTTCTTGTAACACCCTGCGATACGATATGAACATTGCAAGTCTTTTAGATCTACTTTTGGAAAAAGTTTAAATTTCCGCTGTGCATACTCTGCTGTTTTCCAACACACACTCTGTGGGTAAAACCGGGGATATTGTGGGGAAGCTCTGCCAGTTTCATGAAAAATAAGGGTGCTGGAAAAATGCCATTAGATAGCCATATTTGGAGTACGGTAATATTTTACAGTTGCATTATTTTAATTTTGATAAATTATATGCTCTTAAGTGTTAATTGCATGTTAGAAATTGATCTGCTTAGTGATTAAAATTTATTATCAATTGCATGTATATACTTGAGTAGATCCGGCTAGTCTTCCGCTATTGTATTAAAATACGTTAGAAATATTTTAATACCTGTATTATAAGAAAAAAAATTTAAAATGTGGTCCCGTACCGCTACTATTTTGGCCCTTTCCACCGAAGAACTGGTATTAGAGTCGTGCTCTAGATATATACATGCATTCGTATGATGCATGCGATGCATGATTTTAAATTTGCTACTGTGCACGTCAATTCTGTAAAAGGAGACTGGTTTTTAAGTGGGACCGATGTGACCCCTCTAGTATTTCCTTGGAATTTACGTAGAATGATAATTTTTTTTTTTGAAAACAATTTAATTGTCTTTCCTAAACATTACTGAATCATTAAACATGATTTAAATTATGTGATAATTTATTTATACATGTTAATTTTATGCCATACATTTTAAACATGATAATTATGTGATAATTTTATACAAGCATGCTTATCTGTTTATTTATGGCGTCATCATGATAATATGAGGTATTATATTATTTTTAACTATGCATATTTTATTTAATGTGATTAGATAAATAGTGTTTAATAGAGATTGAACGCGATGCATAATTGGACTTATATTTTTCGGCCTAATTAATAAGTAGTTATTAAATTGCCTTAAAATATTATTAGGATTATAAATGTGATTTAGTAATCCTAGTGGGAGCGTATTAATAAGATTAATCACTTCCGACAATAAGACGCCAAAAGTGATTATACGATAATCAAAAGATAATCCACAAGTTTTAAAAATTCAAGTGAGAGCGAGATGAAAAGAGTTGGATTCTCACAGCCTCCATTACCCGTCTATAGTATAGTGAATATTTACTACTCCCTTCGGCGGGTATATATTCGCAGTATACAAGATTAGACTTATTCGTATAGAATGAAATACGGGGAAAGTTAGCTCGACCACGCCTCCATGGAGTGCCTTGACCTACTCGTACGGACTTCTAGGTAATGGTATACACTTGACTAAGTAATGTATTAATCTCCCTTTGGAGCTATGTTACATTAACTTAGAGGCCAAGGGTTGACGTGGTGGATTAACATTGTTTGGTAAGAGTTACCTAGATGACGTGTTAATTAAGAATAGTTCCTGCTTTTCTAAGCGGTTTTCGACCTCACCTCCGGGAAGTCAACTGCGGTTAGTTAAGTCACCATTGCCTAAATCAAAATGTTTACATGGATTTCATTTATTGGTTAGACGCAGAAGAAAGTGAAATGCATAATCATAACTTGCATTTATTTATTTATTTCAGTTTTTATAATAACAATCTCCCTTAGCCCACTCTAAATGATTTTAAGGAAATAGGCTAGTAGGGTTCAACACTGCTGACTAGAAAATGAATATTGACATCTTGTCAAGACACGAAAATTTAAAATACGTACTCGCTGGACCTTATCCGAAAATTCCGAAAACTATAATCAATCAGGATAAGAAAGACATTTATGCCTAGTGGATCAAGTGTAATGATCTGGCTAGTCTTATATTCTGACATCTGTCTCCAATGTTCTTGAGCATCAAATGCATGAGATGCCAACTGATAAGAACATGTTTTGAAGATAGAATCATACGAAGGAACGTGTGACGCCCCGTATTTTCATCATACAGGTACGTGCACCACACGTGTGAGTTTTGAGAGTTAGAATTCCTTTACATGCTTATTTGAATAATATGCTTATGTGAATTATGTGAATATGTGATTCAAACGCTTATATAAGTATCTTGATTTAATTTTTTCCATTTCATTTCATAACATATACACATTTCCTAATTCATACATTTCATAAGCATTTCATTTCATTACATATATATATATATATATATATATATATATATATATATATACAATCATGCAATTAAAAGATATGCATTTATACATAATATCTCATTTTTACTTTACACATACACCTAATATATCTATACATTATATTCATTAAATACATTACATAATTATATCATACACACACCCTCACATAAGAACATACATAAAATCTCTAACATACACACAACCCTCTTCTTCCATTCTCTTCACACACATGCCCCCCCTTTGATCAACCAAGAAGAAAGAGAAGAAGAAATCAAGGAAGAATCATCATCATCATCTTTATCATACCATCATCACCTTTCATCCTTCTTTTCTTTCTAAGGTATACATGTATATATGTATGTATATGTTTATATATATGTGGGTTTGATGAATTCATGGATTAATACTTGTTTTGATGTGTATTTTGTGTGTTATATCTTGTGTTTTGATGTATTTGTGAGTTATTTTGGTTGGGATGATGATTTGGGATGATTTTGGAGCCTTCCCTTCGAGCTAAATCTGATCCCCTGCCCTTTTTTTTAATAGAACGTGTCCAAACGGGCTTTTGGATGCCTAGTTCATTCACCAAACACCCGTTTAGCAAGCCACTGTCTGACCCGAGAGCTTCAAACGCCCTTTTTCTGATTTCAGTTTATTTTTCAAAGGGCCGTTTCCCCCTCAAACGTGCTCCGTTTGACCTGAATTTTTAACCACGGAAACCTTTCGAAGTCTAGAGTATTCCCCAATTGGAATCACCTCAATATCATTTTTGGTTTGTGAGATATAATCGATTCATTTTTGTGTTTCCACCTTATCGGAAATCTGCATTTACCTAACTTCTAGCTTACGCCATTTCCTCCTCACTTTGAACCATGATTTGAGCCATATAACATTTTAAAGGTCTATTTGTCTACTTTCATATCTATCAAATAAAACCCCTTCTAGAACTCGAGATATTCCCATTTTTCTACAACTTGCCTATTTCAAAAAATTGTCAACTTTTGCCAAACTTCGCCAAAACCCCTCTTCTTGCGTTCCTTTCACCCCCTTGGCTCCCGTATGTGAATTATATGAGGTATATGCTTGCTTAATTGATAATTATATTATTATTTGATACTTCTTGATCCTTAATTGCTCAAACTTGATTTTTTAACTTCATGATTAATACGAATTGAATCCGTTTGATTGAATGGTTTATATACGTGACCTCCTTGAGAGTTATTGTAACTTTTATATGCTAAATGAATGTTATACGTGATACATATGTGCCCATGAATTGATGATTAGTTATTGAGTAATTGTTTGCTATGTTATGAATTCGTTTCATTGTTCACTTACGTGGAACATTAATTGTGCACATGAACATTATCATGACATAGCATATCATTTGATAATTCCCACACACATGTTATATCATCTCATATCATTTCACAACACCTCATATAAATACCGTGTATCTTATTTGGTTTCATATTTAGTCATTTCTCACGAGTACACGTAATTCCTTCTCTTATACAGTTTATCTCCAGGGTGGAGACTTCTGGATCGAATAGGCACCCGTATTACTCATGTCTCTTGTCTCATTTTTTCGTTCTAGTTACGTATCAAACCTTACAACCTTATGTGATAAGTTTTGGCGAAAAACCTAATATATATATATCGTTTTTAACGTAGAGTCATCGAGTAAACTATTTCCAAGGATTATGAAATGTATTATTATTCTCACGAGTTGAATGTTTTGGGCCCTGGAAAAATGTGTGAATGGAGACCGGTTCGGCATCGGGCCGACGTATAGCTAAGCCATTGCACATAGTACCCTTTGAGAATATCCTCGCATGACCAGGAGGCCCGGGAGACGGGATATTCTTGAGTCGGTGGATAACCCATCGAAGGAGCGGGTAGGAGTCATGATCCCCAGTCTCGATATTGTAATAAAATAGTTCAGGTCTACAGACCTGACCATTATGGAGGGAGAAGGTTGGAATTATGTCATGCTTATGATTATGTACATGATTATTATTGTTATTCACCGTGCGGGAAGGCCGGGACATGGATTGCCCAAACGATTATGTCTCATGTTATATTGCTCGCATGAATTATTATGTATTGCATGATCACGTATTCAAAATATTAAGTCATGTTTAATGTACACGGTCGGAGTTTGGTTGGAGATTATACGCGCTCACTCGCCGAGTCACAATGATTATGATTATGGATTATGAACACAATGAGTTTAATATGAATTAGTCGTAAAGTCCGAGCATTATTTAATTATTTACTTGCCCTTTGCGCGAACTAACTTTAAATAAAACTTTGCTTAGGATTTTTGGCTTGCGTGTGCATGTTTCTATATATAAGTATCGCTCCTGCTCACTCATTCTTCTAGAGACTGGTCCCTCTTTTCCCCTTTTTTCCAGTTCTTGCAGGTTTTGTTAGGCATGGGCCGAGTCTTGGTGTTTATTTCAAGTCACACTTGTACACTTGAGTCACATTTTACTTTATTATGATTTTAATTGTATCTATTTATGTAATTGGGCCTATGTGCCAAATTATGCTTTATGATTATTATTGGAATTGATTCGGGACAGGTTGCATGCGTAGTTGAACCCGTTGTTAGGTTGCATGTTGGATTTTATTTATGTTATGGAATTATTGGGCTTGTAGCCATTGTTGAAATATCACGTTTAACATTATTGCTTCCGCATTGCACTTGTCGAGTATCTTGATTAATTGGTATAGGGTTAGATTCCCCCTAGCCAGGTTATTTTTAATTTTATCACCCGTTCGCTATGAGTTCGGTTTATGCTTGGACTACTCATTTCATGTGTGGACTAGACTTGTAGTGCGGGGGATGTGGTGCCTATCGTTGTGGGTGCTATATCCTAAAGTGGTATCAGAGCCCCAGGTTGTAAAACCGGGGTTTCTAGCATCGTGTTGTGTCAAGTATAAGTCGAACAGCCTAGGAAAAACATGCCAACGTGTGCATTACATTAATCATGAGCACTTGATATGAAAAATATATTGTTGAATGTGATTAATTTAAATTTTGTTGAATTATTTGTTGTATTTTACATTAATATATGTTTTTGGTGCTAACTGTGTAACATATGCTTTCACTAATACACATGCATTTATATTCGAATTGAGTTGTGATTTTTAGGTTTCTATCACAACATCAAACCACGGCCACTTTTCACGATCACAACAACTACCACGAGCTTTTCTTTCCAGTGTGGGTGATTTAAGGATTGTACCGGGATAAAGAAGGGTATCAAGGTGTTAGATGCTTTCAACCGAGAATGGTTTGCATAAGTACGGAGTTGATTAACCTAGTTCAAGAGGCCCGTTTAATTCAAAGAAGAAGTGGAGAAAAGTCTTAAATGGAGTGAGAGCTAAATGGAGTGATTTTGAGAGCTAGGACCCAATCTCCAAACTCCGAACTAAAAGACCAACAAAGAGGATTTTGAGAGCTAAATGGAGTGATTCGAATTAGAGTCAAAGATCGGGAGATTTAGTTCGAGGTAAGAAGATTGCATTTTTGGAATGAAAGAGGTTGGGAAGAAAGAAATGAGTCGAGATAATTCGGAGTGCAAGATAAGGCCACATTGGATGAAGTTGGCGAGATCATTAGAAGATGTGCGATGTTACAACTCGTAAGAGAAACGCACATATCTACCTACAAATGAAAGTTGATCAATCGGATTTGAGAGCATCATCAACTCAAGGACTCGGTGAATGGAAACTTTGACGATACCAATATTCAAAGTTTGAATTAATAATCAAGATGGGGACCTTGGGAGGAATTGAGTTGTCGGAATGAAGGGGCTAAAAGAAGATTTCTCGAGGTTGAAGTTATGATTAGGAATTTATTTCGGGGTGAGGAATAAAAAGACTTTTGTTGTTGGAAATCGGATCAAGGTGAACTAAGAGACCACTCAACTTTCGGATTCATGAAGGGGACAACCAAGATACTTGGATCGACGTTTAAATCTAAGATTTGATGGAAGATGGATTTGCTCGACCATTAGTGTGACGCCCGGAGCGGTGGGCCACCACATCCCCCGCACTTAAACCCGGATCCACATATGAAATGGGTTTCCATACATGAACCCAAGTCTAAGCGAACGGTGACCTACACTCACCCACTAGGCTAAGCGGGGCTAAACAACACCAGAGCGCGCAAACACAAATCAAGTATGCGGAAGCAACAAATAGGATCCAAACGAGTTCATCAAGAGTAACAATATATACCATGGCTTATCAGCCCAAAAATAGATATAAGAATTCAAGTGCAAATGTTATATTTCATACAAGATGCTAAAAACAAAAGAGATGCAATGCTACTCGACCTAAACGGCTAAGTACGACTCGACTCGACGCACTTCCCCGCCTAGCTCGGCACACCTGAAAGGGAAAGGAGAGGGTCAGTCTCACAACTCGACTGAGTGAGGGGCTTAACACACCCACACCTTAAATACCTATAGATCACAGCACAAATCAAAAGTGATAGTCATGAATCGAGGCTAGAGTTTTGCACACCAAAACCAATTCCCGAAATTATTATTTAATAAGAAAAACATCTTTCTCGATTCATAATCCATCCGACAGAACATAACTAAAAGCCCGGCGAGAACGGACTATTCCTTACTCCTCTAAGCATAAATATCAAATCACAAATCCACCCTTACATCCATGGTGTGTCGGGAATCAAACCCTAGCACCTACAATACCAAAAACATACGGGGTAGCTAACCCACGTTATGTCTTCTCCGGTTATCCACCGAAGGCTCAAGATACCACGCCTTCCCAATCTCCTAAGGTCGCATTTGAATATCTCAAATGAGAACGTGCACAGGGGTAAACCCGGCGACCACGTGGTCGCCCCAGGCCATCCTTACCCACGTCTCCAGGGCCCACAAACCAATTCGAACCAAAATACCATCTGTCAGGGCACACTCGCTCAACATAACAAAACATACCAAAAGAGATTTAAAATCAAGCTTATATATACTCGTACATATACCATTTCCAAGAGACCAAAGTTATTCCATAAGATCATAAACATAATTTAAGCACACATATCTAGATATATGTACCATATCCGCATGCAAGGGAAATTCATCATATTATAGGCCATAGGGTATTTTAGCTACTAATTCCTAACCTCACCTTAACAAAAAGGACAAAAAAGTAGGATCAAGCGGCAACCAACCACCTAAGCTTCGGGCTCTTGCGCGACCAAAAGAGGCACTGAAACACAAAAGAAAGCAAGACCCAAGACTTAGACTCAAATATGAACCAAATAGACGCTCGGCAATGCTTATGAATGCAAATGGAATGCATAAATGTGCTAATTAAATCCTACCAATTCATACTCATAGAATTCATATCAATTAAGATCATAGATTCAAAACAAGGTACATCATGCATAATATAACGAGCTAACGAGGCCTACGAGTTATAAACGAAGAAAGAGAACACAACGAAAAACAACGAAGTGATAAAACGAGCAATTGCCGCCGCCATATTTTCAAATGACACGGCCGTGTTGGGTTTTAATTCAAAATGGATACGGCCGTGTCCGGTTAAAATAAATTCAGAGGTTTAATTCGAGGGGTTGACACGGCCGTGTTGGGTTTTAGTACAAAATGGACACGGCCGTGTCCGGTTTAAAAAAATAAATTACCCCAAGTCGAGAGGCTGACACGACCGTGTCCAAAACATGCACAAAGCTGACACGACCGTGTTGGCCCTTCGTCTTCGAAAAAAAATACTAGCAGCAACAGTAACTCTGCGGGAAAAACAGGGGAGGGAGCAGGGCAAGCACGCAGCAACAACAACCAACCATCCCAAGCCACAAAACTCATGCAAATCATAGCAAATCACTTCATATTCATCCTATAATCTCCCAACTATCACAAAAGCTCAAGAATCAACCTATATATCAAGAATTCTCCTGCAAGAATTCAAATTTCATCAATGGCAACTTCTACCACACTCATCCATATTCAAAAGCAAGACCAAATTATCATGTTAGGGGCATAAGAGATCATATATATACATTCAAATCAAAGCTTAAGTCCAAGAAACACAAGAGATCAACAAACCCTTATAATTCATGTTATGCTCCATAACTATATCAAACCTAGCTCCAAGCATGGATTCAATAGCTCAAAATACTCATAACATCATGTACATATCAAATACTAACTTACCTCTTGAAGAAGATGGAAGAAAATAGAGTTTAGAGCTCAAATACTCCTTGGTGGGAAGGGTTTATCTCCCAAATTTGCTGCTCTTTCTCTCCTTTGCCTTGCTTATACCGATAATGAGAGGGAGAGAGATAGATATGCTGAGTTTTAGTGTAAAGTGGGGCCAAGTTTGGGGGTAATATGTCAAAAATTGAGGGATCAAAGTGCAAATAGGTGAAAGGTAGTCATATAAGAGCGAGGTAAGTTTCCGGTCGAATTTCGGAATACCAAATGAGCTTAAAAGATTATGGGGCTTAGTCCATCGATCCCGAATCGTCGAAATGAGTTCAATGGTGGTGACGGAATTCGAATTCGAATTCCCGAGCTCAAAATACACACATTGGAACCCAAGGTGCGCTAAAAGCGTTTTAACCTCCTTTAGGTTCCGAACGAACAATTAATTCAAAAGCTCAAACAACAAATTCGAAAACATATAACGAGCAAAACCGAATCAATCCATACAAAATACGTAAATACTCAAATAAGAATCATTCGAATT
Source organism: Lantana camara (assembly GCA_037501455.1). NCBI lineage: Eukaryota > Viridiplantae > Streptophyta > Magnoliopsida > Lamiales > Verbenaceae > Lantana > Lantana camara. The sequence continues at coordinate 88,885,765 of CM074857.1, read as the reverse complement.
CATAAGAACTAATTAAAATAAGAATTAAAAGAATAAAGAATATGAATTTAAATAATATAAATCGCGCACATACGTCATACCTGTACTGTCTAAAAGTCGGGGTGTCACAATCCTTCCCCCTTAAAAAGTACTTGTCCTCAAGTCCGAACCGAGTTCTCAAACAACTCTGGATAAAATCTCTTCATTTTCTCCTCAGTTTCTCAGGTGGATTCCTCTGATTTCTGATCTCTCCAAAGTACCCTGACCAAAGGAATCTGTCGGTTTCTTAACTGTTGCATTTTTCGATCCTGAATTGCAACTGGATGTTTCTCAATCGTCAAATCCCGCTCTAACTGAACCTCTTCAACTGGGAGAATTGTGGCCTCATCGGGATAATATTTACGGAGTTGAGAAACGTGAAACACGTTGTGTATCCCGGTCAAATTCGGCGGTAAATCCAACCTATACGCCGCTTCCCCAATTCTTTCTAAAATCTCAAACGGTCCAAGATATCGGGGACTGAGTTTCCCACCTTTGCCAATCCGAGTGAAACCCTTTCTCGGAGATGCTTTTAGAAAGACCTTATCTCCTACCTCAAACTGTAAAGGTCTTCTTCTCTTAACAGCGTAACTCTTCTGACGAGACTGAGCCGCTTTCATTCTCTGTCTAATCTGATGAACTTTCTCAATAGTAGCAGTAATATTTTCCTTAGGTTCTGCTCTCTCGAGTTTATGCTCCTCAGTACATCTCCAATCCTCTATATCCCAAAATAGAGGGGATCTGCACTTCCTCCTATAAAGTGCTTCATAAGGAGCCATTTCAATTGAACCCTGATAGCTGTTGTTATACGCAAACTCAACCAAAGCCAGATGTTCGTCCCACTTGTCTTGGAAATCCAAAACACACGTCCTAAGCATATCCTCCAAATATTGAATTAACCTCTCTGACTGACCGTCTGTCTGAGGATGCGAAGCGGTGCTAAACTTGAGCTTGGTACCCAAACATCTCTGAAGATTCTGCCAAATTTTTGAAGTGAACCTCGGATCTCGATCTGAAACTATACTGACTGGAATTCCGTGTAACCTTACAATTTCCCACACATACAACTCTGCTAGTTTTGGTACCTTATCAGACATCCGAACCTTAAGAAAATGGGCAGACTTAGTCAACCTGTCAATGACCATCCAAATTCCATCAAACCCTCCTTTGACTCTAGGCAAGCCGGACACAAAGTCCATTGTCACTTGCTCCCACTTCCATTCGGGAATAGGGAGTGGTTGGAGAGTTCCTCCCGGTTTCTGGTGCTCTGCCTTCACCTTTTGACATGTCAGACATCGCTTCACGAAGTTCGCGACGTCCCTTTTCATGCCATTCCACCAGAATCTCTCTTTCAAGTCTCGATACATCTTAGTACCTCCCGGATAAATCGAGTACCCCGACCGATGTGCTTCTTCTAAAATCAACCTCCTGAGCTCGGTTGGAATACAAACTCTCGATCCAAACCTTAACAAACCTGAATCATCCAACCCAAACTTAGAATTCGGATCATTTCCAGAACGAGCTATCAACTTCTGAATCTCGGCATCCAAGGCTTGAGCCTCCAATAACTGTTGTTTCAAATCTGGTATAATTGTGAGGTTAGCCAACCAAGTCCCTGAAGCCAGAATCTCTGAATCTGAACTTGAAGAACCTACTTCTAAATTAACCACACTCGCCTTCCTACTCAAGGCATCGGCGACCACATTCGCTTTACCCGGATGGTACTGAATCTTGCAGTCGTAATCCTCTAATAACTCCATCCAACGCCTCTGTCTGACATTCAGATCCTTCTGAGAAAAGAGATACTTGAGGCTTTGATGGTCTGTGAACACCTCGAACGTAGTACCATAGAGATAGTGTCGCCACTTCATCAAAGCGAACACAACAGCAACTAATTCCAAATCATGGGTAGGGTAATTCTTCTCATGCTCCTTCAATTTTCTCGAAGCATAAGCTACCACTCTACTATGCTGCATTAAAACACAACCCAAACCTTCCTTAGAAGCATCCGTGTAAACTGCATAACCCTCGGTGCCCTCGGGTAGGGTAAGAACTGGTGTTGAAGTCAATTTCACTTTCAAAGTCTGAAAACTTTCTTCACACTTATCATCCCACTCAAACTTCACTTCTTTCTTAGTCAGCTGAGTCAACGGACCAGTAATCTTAGAAAAATCTTTAACAAACCTTCTGTAGTAACCGGCCAATCCATCCCCAAAATAACATCATACCTCTGCATAGGCATCTCAATCAAATCTGCCAGAAAGACTCGGCCTTCAAAGCCAATTGGACAACCCCGAAAAACCCTGCAAGATACTAAACTACCACCAAGAGGGGAACTAACCACGTAGTCATACACACATAAAGAAACAGGCAACTACATAGAAGCAGCAATATCCCAGGAAATAAATGAATGAGTAGCCCCGGGATCGAACAATGCATGTAATGTAGTGCCATGGATGCTTATAGTACCTTCGATCACCGCGTTTGGGTCAACATCTACATCTTGCTCCTCCTCAGCTCCCAACGCATATGCCCTAGCTAGAATTGCAGGCCTCGGGTTGTCTTTCTTCTTAGGGCACGTGTTTATCATATGATCCGGTGCTCCACAAATGAAACACCTTTTATAGAGTCTGAAGCAGTTGTCCACGTGGTGCGAGCCTTTGCAATAGGTACATTGCACTTTAGGTGGTGCCGGAAGTGCTAATGGTTGCTTGGCTTGAATTGGTCCCGCTGGTTTGAATGATTTGTTCTGAGGTTTAGCCTGTTGAAAAGTTTGAAAGGCTGGCCTCTTTCCAAATTTATTCATAGTCCCTGAACCGGACCCTTGCCCTGAATGTGAAGTCCTCCTCCTCAGAACCACTCTCTCTTCGACCCTGAGCGCCTTATCAACTACTTTCGCCCACGTACTCGTGTTGGCTGCTTCCAAAGCATCTTTCATATCCTCCCGTAGTCCTTGGAGAAACTGAGAGGCCTTCGCTTCATCGTCATTAGCGATATTAGGGGCATAACGGGAGAGTCTCTCAAACTCGTTGATATAATCAGTAACAGACATACTCCCTTGTTTTAAATCCATAAATTCTCTCAACCTTCGGTTTCTCGTAGCCTTAGGGATATATTTACTCTTGAATTCCTGTTTGAAGATATCCCATGTAATCTCTTCCCCGGAAGCTTCCAACTTAATCTGAGTGCTAGTCCACCAACTGTAGGCCTGTCCCTGTATCATGCCAAGAGTGCACTGTAGCTTGTCCATCGGGTCACAAGGAATGAGGCGCCATACTCGATTTGTCTGAATTAACCACTCCTCTGCCTGCACATCATTCCCACCTATGAAAATCGGTGGATTCTGATTTTTAAATTCCCGAAGTAGAGCAGTGATAGCATTTCCTCCATGATTCCCGGCCGGAGGTGCGTTGTTCCTTTCCTGAGCCCTTTGCTCCAAAAATACGGCCAATCTTTCCATAAAGTTTCCGGGATCCATCTGAGGTAGTGGTGGTGGATTGTTGTTTTCATGTTGTGGAGAATGATCTCGGTGATGATGATGTTCCGGAGATCTATCTCGGCGATGGTGTCTTCGTGGAGGCATGTTCTCTACAAAACAAAAGATTCCAATTCATATGCGTGGGGGTTAGTGCATGTTCATGTGCACTATTAACAAGAAGGTAACCAAATAATCATATAAATGCATATAACCACGTTGTCCTAAGCCGAACGACCTAGACTCACCAGACTCGACTCAAGAATTCCGATTTTGCAACCGAGAGCTCTGATACCACTTTAAGGATGTGACGCCCGGAGCGGTGGGCCACCATATCCCCCGCACTTAAACCCGGATCCACATATGAAATGGGTTTCCATACATGAACCCAAGTCTAAGCGAACGGTGACCTACACTCACCCACTAGGCTAAGCGGGGCTAAACAACACCAGAGCGCGCAAACACAAATCAAGTATGCGGAAGGTTATATTTCATACAAGATGCTAAAAACAAAAGAGATGCAATGCTACTCGACCTAAACGGCTAAGTACGACTCGACTCGACGTACTTCCCCGCCTAGCTCGGCACACCTGAAAGGGAAAGGAGAGGGTCAGTCTCACAACTCGACTGAGTGAGGGGCTTAACACACCCACACCTTAAATACGTATACATCACAACACAAATCAAAAGTGATAGTCATGAATCGAGGCTAGAGTTTTGTACACCAAAACCAATTCCCGAAATTAATATTTTGTAAGAAAAACATCTTTCTCGATACATAATCCATCCGACAGAACATAACTAAAAGCCCGGCGAGAACGAACTATTCCTTACTCCTCTAAGCATAAATATCAAATCACAAATCCACCCTTACATCCATGGTGTGTCGGGAATCAAACCCTAGCACCTACAATACCAAAAACATACGGGGTAGCTAACCCACGTTACGTCTTCTCTGGTTATCCACCGAAGGCTCAAGATACCACGCCTTCCCAATCTCCCAAGGTCGCACGTGAATATCTCAAATGAGAACGTGCACAGGGGTAAACCCGACGACCCCGTGGTCGCCCCAGGCCGTCCTTACCCACGTCTCCAGGGCCCACAAACCAATTCGAACCAAAATCCCATCTTTCAGGGCACACTCGCTCAACATAACAAAACATACCAAAAGAGATTTAAAATCAAGCTTATATATACTCGTACATATACCATTTCCAAGAGACCAAAGTTATTCCATAAGATCATAAACATAATTTAAGCACACATATCTAGATATATGTACCATATCCGCATGCAAGGGAAATTCATCATATTATAGGCCATAGGGTATTTTAGCTACTAATTCCTAACCTCACCTTAACAAAAAGGACAAAAAAGTAGGATCAAGCGGCAACCAACCACCTAAGCTTCGGGCTCTTGCACGACCAAAAGAGGCTCTGAAACATAAAAGAAAGCAAGACCCAAGACTTAGACTCAAATATGAACCAAATAGACGCTCGGCAATGCTTATGAATGCAAATGGAATGCATAAATGTGCTAATTAAATCCTACCAATTCATACTCATAGAATTCATATCAATTAAGATCATAGATTCAAAACAAGGTACATCATGCATAATATAACGAGCTAACAAGGCCTACGAGTTATAAATGAAGAAAGAAAACACAACGAAGCGATAAAACGAGCAATTGCCGCCGCCATATTTTCAAACGACACGGCCGTGTTGGGTTTTAGTTCCAAATGGACACGGTCGTGTCCGGTTAAAATAAATTCAAAGGTTTAATTCGAGGGGCTGACACGACCGTGTTGGGTTTTAGTACAAAATGGACACGGCCGTGTCCGGTTTAAAAAAATAAATTACCCCAAGTCGAGAGGCTGACACGGCCGTGTCCAAAACATGCACAAAGCTGACACGGCCGTGTTGGCCCTTCGTCTTCGAAAAAAAATAACAGCAGCAACAGTAACTCTGCGGGAAAAACAGGGGAGGGAGCAGGGCAAGCATGCAGCAACAACAACCAACCATCCCAAGCCACAAAACTCATGCAAATCATAGCAAATCACTTCATATTCATCCTATAATCTCCCAACTATCACAAAAGCTCAAGAATCAACCTATATATCAAGAATTCAAATTTCATCAATGGAAACTTCTACCACACTCATCCATATTCAAAAGCAAGACCAAATTATCATGTTAGGGGCATAAGAGATCATATATATACATTCAAATCAAAGCTTAAGTCCAAGAAACACAAGAGAACAACAAACCCTTATAATTCATGTTATGCTCCATAACTATATCAAACCTAGCTCCAAGCATGGATTCAATAGCTCAAAATACTCATAAAATCATGTACATATCAAATACTAACTTACCTCTTGAAGAAGATGGAAGAAAATGGAGTTTAGAGCTCAAATACTCCTTGGTGTGAATAGTGACGGGTGAAGGGTTTAGCTCCCAAATTTGCTGCTCTTTCTCTCCTTTGCCTTGCTTATACCGATAATGAGAGGGAGAGAGATAGATATGCTGAGTTTTAGTGTAAAGTGGGGCCAAGTTTGGGGGTAATATGTCAAAAATTGAGGGACCAAAGTGCAAATAGGTGAAAGGTAGTCATATAAGAGCGAGGTAAGTTTCCGGTCGAATTTCGGAATACCAATTGAGCTTAAAAGATTATGGGGCTTAGTCCATCGAACCCGAATCGTCGAAACGAGTTCAATGGTGGTGACGGAATTTGAATCCGAATTCCCGAGCTCAAAATACACACATTGGAACCCAAGGTGCGCTAAAAGCGTTTTAACCTCCTTTAGGTTCCGAACGAACAATTAATTCAAAAGCTCAACAACAAATTCGAAAACATATAACGAGCAAAACCGAATCAATCCATACAAAATACGTACATACTCAAATAAGAATCATTCAAATTCATAAGAACTAATTAAAATAAGAATTAAAAGAATAAAGAATATGAATTTAAATAATATAAATCGTGCACATACGTCATACTTGTACTGTCTGAAAGTCGGGGTGTCACAATTAGAATCCTTCAAGTTAGAAAAATGAAGCTTTAGTCGGGATAGCTATTATGGTAAGGAATTGGTCAAATGAAGAATTGTTCCAGAGAAGATTTGAGGGGACCGAGTCACTTGGATATGGAAGGCTTGGGAGCAAGTAACAACCTCAGATCATGAGAATATACAACTTAATGTAAAGGAATTCAGAATGAATTCGAGAACAAAGGACCAATCCACCGAGCTAAAGGTTGCCACTACGGTGAAAGGTACTTGCATTCATGGCACGTGCATCATACCATATATTAATTATTTTAATCTCGTTTATATTCATTTAATTGAAGTAATTGCCCAAATGTGATGTATACTTTGATTGTAAAAAATGTGTGACATGCGTCAAGCATTCTTACTCGACATGCATAGCTTGGTGTTTGCTTGATAGGAAGTTTTCTCCATCCCATTCTTCGCGAGCTGTTTTAGTTGAGCCGTGTGGAATCAAGAAAAGAAGAATATTGAGATTGCAAAGACTGGAACAAAATGGGACCTTGAGGAGTTTTGGACCCAGAACCGGAAAATGGGAACAAGAAAATGGTGGTTCTATCATAAACCAATCACTTCAAAGTGAATGTGGGAAATAATACCGAACATGCTACATAATTAGAATCGATCAATTCGAGGAAGGTAACTCTTGAAGAAGTTGAGAATTTGGTTGAGTAGATAATGGGACAAGTTCAACAAACCAAAAGGGAAATTCTTAAGGGGGAGAGCATGGCCAAAGAATAAATTTAAACTCCTGGCCGTGCTAAAGAAGTACTTCTAGTGGGAACTACGGAAATGTAAGATTTAATAAGTCACAAGACCCTACGAAAGTTATAAGGAATAAGTTGGCCAAATTTTGGCACTCGAAGAACGGCAAGGCTAAGAGATCTAGAGCTTCAAGAAGATTGTTGAAGGAAACGACCAATTGAGTGGTTAAAGGTGCAAGTTCAAGGAATATTTGGAAGTCGTGTCGATACGGAGAAAAGAGGTGATCAATGGAAACAAATCAAAGTCATCGATCTCTCATGATGGTCGGGTACGAACTCAACCTCCCCGAGATTTAACAAGGGTTGAGTTTGTAGGGTGAGTTTCAAATATCGAGGTTAATGGAGGCATGAAGGAACTACGAAATGGTGGAGAAAATATCGGGTAAGGAAAGCCGATCAGATTATCATATTCCATGATGGTGAAAGTGAGGACTAATTCTACTGAGCAATGAAGGCGGAACATAACACGAGCAAGATGGAATTACTGGTTCGTCAGTCGTTTTCCATGATGGGGTTCTCTCGTCGCTGCTTGTTACCTGTTTAGCTTGCCTCGGGAGGCAGATTGGTTTTGTGGGTGCTTAGGTGCTCGGTGAGACAAGGGTCGTGTATGATTCAAGAGCTGAGTTTCAACGGTCGTGTCGGATTATTTGATTGAGGATGGTTCGATCTTCTCTACAACAAAGTCAAGAACCCCTGTTGCTTGAAGACCTTTTCCGACCGCGCGGGATGAACACAGAGAAGTTGTGCCTAGAGTCCAGAACTCGAGGCATTGGACCTGAGGACAGGTCCTTCTTAAGGGGAGGGGTTGTGATGCCCCGTGATTTCGTCGTACAGGTACGCGCGGCACACGTGTGAGTTTTGAGAGTTAGAGTTCCTTTACATGCTTATTTGAATAATAAGCTTATATGAACTATGTGAATATGTTATTTAAACACTTATATAAGTATCTTGATTTAATTTCTTCCATTTCATTTCATAACATATACTCATTTCCTAATTCATACATTTCATAAGCATATCATATTTTCTAATACATATATATATACTTAAACCAATTTCATAATTAAGTGGCATTACACATATACATACTTCATACATACATTTATGAAAGATGCATATTTATATGTATATATGTATATGTTATAAATGTATATATATATATATATATATATATATATATATATATATATATATATATATATATATACATTATATACATAATATCTCATTTTTACTTTATACATATACCTAATATATCTATACATTATATATATTACATACATTACATAATTATATCATATACACTCCCTCACACAAGAACACACACAAAATCTCTAACACAAATACAACCCTCTTCTTCCATTCTCTTCACACACACAAACACCCCTTTGATCAAGCAAGAAGAAAGAGAAGAAGAAATCAAGGAAGAATCATCATCATCATCTTCATCATACCATCATCACCTTTCATCTTTTTTTCTTTCCAAGGTATATGTGTATATATGTATGTATATGTTTATATATATATATATATATATATATATATATATATATGTGTGTGTGTGTGGGAATATATATATATATATATGTGTGTGTGTGGGATTGATGAATTCATGGATTAATACTTGTTTTAATGTGTATTTTGTGTGTTATATCTTGTGTTTTGATGTATTTGTGAGTTATTTTGGTTGGGATGATGATTTGGGATGATTTTGGAGCCTTTCCTTCGAGCTAAATCTGATCCCCTGCCCTTTTTTCGAACAGAACGTGTCCAAGCGGGCGTTTGGATACCTAGTTCATTCACCAAACGCCGGTTTAGCAATCCACTGTCTAACCCAAGAGCTTATAACGCCCGTTTTTGCTTTCAGTTCATTTTTCAAAAAGCCGTTTACCCCCTCAAACGTACTCCGTTTGACCTGAATTTTTAACCACATAAATATTTTGAAATTTGGAGTATTCTCCAATTGGAATCACCTCAATATCATTTCTGGTTTGTGAGATATAATCGATTCATTTTGGTGTCGCCACCTTATCGAAATCTGCATTCACCTAACTTCGAGGTTGCGCCATTTCCTCCTCGCTTTAAACCACGATTAAAGCCATATACAATTTTAAAAGTCTATTTGTCTAATTTCATATCCAACAAACAAAACCCAATTCTAACTTCTAGAACTCGAGATATTCCCATTTTTCTACAACTTGCCCATTTCAAAAAATTGTCAGCTTTTGCCAAACTTCGCCAAAACCCCTCTTCTTGCGTTCCTTTCACCCCCTTAGCTCCCGTATGTGAATTATATGAGGTATATGCTTGATTAATTGATAATTATGTTATTATTTAATACTTCTTGATCCTTAATTGCTCAAACTTGACTATTTAACTTCATGATTAATACGAATTGAATCCACTTGATTGAATGGTTTATATACGTGACCTCTTTGAGAGTTATTATAACTTTCATATGCTAAATGAATGTTATACATGATATATATGTGTCCATGGATTGATGATTAGTTATTGAGTACATGTTTGCTATGTTATGAATTCGTTTCATTGTTCACTTACGTGCAACATTAATTGTGCACATAAACACTATCATGACATAGCATATAATTTTATAATTCTCGCACAGAAGTTATATCATCTCATATCATTTCACAACACCCCATATCAGTGTCGTGCATCTTATTTGGTTTCATATTTAGTCATTTCTCACGAGTACACGTTATTCCTTCTCTTGTACAGTTTATCTCCAGGGTAGAGACTTCTGGATCAAATAGGCACTCGTATTACTCATGTCTCTTGTCTCGTAGTATTCCAGGTGAGGGTGATTTCATTCTAGTTAAGTATCAAACCCTACAACCTTATGTGATATGTTTTGGCCAAAAACCTAATGTATATATATATATATATATATATATATATATATATATATATATATATATATATATATATATATATATATATATCATTTTCAACGTAGAGTTATCGAGTAAACTATTTCCAAGGATTATGAAATGTATTATTATTCTCACGACTTGAATGTTTTGGCGAGATTATACACATTGATCATGCACATGTTGTTGGGCCATGGGGAAATGTGTGAATGGAGACCGGTTCAGCATCGGGCCGATGTATAGCTAAGCCATTGCACATAGTACCCTTTGAGAATATCCTTACACGACCAGGAGGCCTGGGATGCGGGATATTCTTGAGCCAGTGGTTAACCCATCAAAGGAACGGGTAGAAGTCATGATCCCCCGTCTCGATATTGTAATGAAATGGTTCAAGTCTGCAGGCCTAACCATTATGGAGGGAGAAGGTTGGAATTATGTCATACTTATGATTATATACATGATTATTATTGTTATTCACCGTGCGGGAAAACCGGGACACGGATTGCCCAAACGATTATGTCTCATATTATATGGCTAGCATGAATTATTATGTATTGCATGATCACGTATTCAAAATATTAAGTCATGTTTAATGTACACAGTGGGAGTTTGGTTGGAGATTATGCGCGCTCACTCGCCGAGTCACAATGATTATGATTATGGATTATGAACACAATGAGTTTAATATGAATTAGTCGTAAAGTCCGAGCATTATTTAATTATTTTCTTGCCCTTTACGGGAACTAACTTTAAATAAAACTTTGCTCGGGATTTATGGCTTGCATGTGCATGTTTCTATATATAAGTATCACTCCTGCTCACTCAGTCTTCTAGAGACTAATCCCTCTTTTCCCCTTTTTCCAGTTCATGCAGGTTTTGCTAGGCGGGGGCCGAGTCTTGGTGTTTATTTTAAGTCACACTTGTACACTTGAGTCACATTTTACTTTATTATGATTTTAATTGTATCTATTTATGTAATTGGGCCTATGTGCCAAATTATGTTTTATGATTATTATTGAAATTGATTCGGGACAGGTTGCATGCGTAGTTGAACCCCGTTGTTAGGTTGCATGTTGGGTTTTATTTATGTTATGGAATTATTGGGTTTGTAGCCATTGTTGGAATGTCACGTTTAACATTATTGCTCCCGCATTGCACTTGTCGAGTATCTTGATTAACCGCCTAGCCAGGTTGTTTTTAATTTTGTCACCCGTTCGCTATGAGTCCGTTTTATGCTTGGACTACTCATTTCATCTGTGGACTAGACTTGTAGTGCGGGGGATGTGGTGTCTATCGTTGCGGGTGCTACAATATGAGCCAATATTAATTATAAAGATGTTTGAAGGATCACCGATTCAGGATTATGTTATGAACATGATGACTAACCTGAAAGAGAATGAAAGTTGTTGTGCTTAAATAAACAATCTCAATAATTAGAATATGATCCTATATTCTCTGCCTAAGTTGTTTGAAACGTTCAGGATTTTTCAACAGATTATTTTTTTTCCCAACCTGAACCAATGAACGACCTCAATGTGGCAGAAAGAGGATAAAGACTAAGGGAAAAGTTTTCTTATATCAGACATCAATATCCACTTCCTTAAAAGCCAGCAAGTGGAAAAAGAAAAAGAAAGGTTCCTAATTTTAAGGTTCAGAAATAGAAAACCAGATTTGACAACGGAAAGATGTTTTCTATTTCAATGGCAATGGTATTGGAAAAGGAATTGTCCAAAATACTTTGTCAGTCAGTCTGCTAAGCCGTCCAAATAAGATATGAAGATATCTTACTCACTAAAAATATGTTTGGTTGAAAATTCACCAGACTCCTTGTGTGTGGACTTAAGATCAACTAATCATATTTGCAATTCGTTACAAAGATTCAAACTAATCAGGAAGTTTGAAAAATGGCTAGCACGCAACAATTGCTCGAGGATTATACAAGTCTATTTACATTAGCAGTAAAAACTATGAGTTGTATTTTGGCTATAGGGTTTTATAATTTGATGGGTGTCGAGACCACCAAAAATAAAATCCAAAGTACCGAATACAAACGAATTTCAAATAGTGGTAAATGGGGTCGATCCACGAGGATTTGATGAATTTTGTATCTTTCAATATGCTAAGGAAACGAAACAAACAACAAAAATAGGGGGGTTTTGAGATATTTGATTAAACTAATAATGAAATAAACAAAACGAGACTAAACAAACAAATAATTAACAACTAAACTCAGCTGACACTTAAATTAATTCAGTAAATAACAAGTAGCTGGGATTTTCCTACGCATGCATCAGGCTATGATCACAGACAGGGTGATTAATTCCTCGTTAGGCTAGCTATAGTTACCAGTTACCTTAGGCTTCCTCGTTTCTTCTTACTTTTTAGAATGACTAGAAGAAACTCCTAATAATCGTTCCCTAATTAACCGATAACCCTTTCAGAAACTCCTTCTAAGATTCAACCGGATAATTGCTTTACGTACTAAAGAAACACTAGCCCTAACCGGTTAGGCAGAAACTCCTGCTTTACCTAATTAGACCGAATTATTCTACAACACAAATTCAGACAAGCCTTATGCCCTAGAGTTGATTGCCACTTCGTTAATTATCCAGTTAACACCACCAAATAAATTAACTAGCTATATGCGTATTGCCAATTCTAAGATTCGTGCACTAATCAAAGAATAAACCAACACTCAATGACATGAAATCGGAAATAAAACGAATAACTTGAATTAATCAACAAAAGAAGTAGTCTCACAAAACCTAATGCATACTAGGAAAATCCCGACAAAAACGAAACTAGAAAATTACTAATAAAGGAAATTAATAAAGTCTAAAAATAAAGAAAAGGAAGAAAGGAAGCTCCCGTGTTGCTGCGTCTTTCTCTTCCTCCAAGCGTGAGTTCTTCTCTCGGATGTCTTCCATATAAGTAGTGCAGAAGGTGTTTAATTCTTTTCCCCCACTTCCTCCACGTTATCTCATCAATATGGCCATTAATCTTCAAGTAACATTCCCCCCACCATAGACTCCACTTCCAGCCAAATAAATGTGGTGACAAGCTTGGGCTCTTCTTGCAAATCTGAAATAATTGGAACTAATAGGCCTGCTGCTATGAATAAAGAATATGGGCCCACCTAATTCAAAACACAAGTATAGTATTTGGACTTCTCATGTTTCCACTTAGAAGTCCAAATTGGCTCCCAACTTGAAATTTCTCTTCCTTTGCAAATTAACAAAATGCAGCAATGCCTAGGAGCTTAAATAAACATTGGATCCTCCAAATCTGTAATTGGCATGATTCTTTCGGATTTCATCAAATTCTTTGCAAATGGGTAATTCCTACAAGAAGTCGTTAAATCAATTAATCGTCCACCATTAGACCAAATTATGGAATAAAATATCACAATTGTAAGCTCAACAATTGGTAAATAAACGACTTATCATAATTATACATGTCGTATAAACAAAAATTCGATTTCTGTGAGTAATTTGATAACTAATGGTTTAACTATTTGTTTTGAACAAAGGTTTACCATTAAACAAAATAAAAGGTTTATTTGCACTGGCACAATAAAATATGTTTTTTTATATACCTGAATGAAAACCCTAATTTAAGTTTAATACTAATAAGTTTGACTTACCATCTAAAGAGAAAAACTTCCACGCCTAGCGAGGCACGCAGTGGCACCTATATATTGGTCAAATTATTTCGAATAGGATCCAAAGACTAATTGTTGAGTTTGATAGTTGTCAGTTTGCGAATCCTATTTAGAAAAGTAATATGACCAAGAAAGTCATTTTAAGACAAAAAGGTATTTAAGCCATGAAGTTGCTTGTGTCAGTTCATACAGATATGTGATCCTATGAATGTTCAAGCAAGAAGAAGTTTTGGATATTTTATCATTCGTTTGGATGATTACTCTAGATACAAATAAGTTTGTTTGATCAGACTTAAGTCTGTATTTTTGAAGAGTTCAAAGAATATAAGGCTGAAGTCAAAGAGTCAAATTAGAAAACATATCAAGGCACTTCGATTAGATCAAAGTGGTGGTAAGTATCTAAGTTCAAGAGTTGAATAGAATTTCTCTATGCAAATGAGATTGTATCTCAGCTATCTGCATGGGGTATATCTTAGAAAGGAGAAATAAAACTCTAACAAAGATGGTAAAAATTCATGAAGAGTCATGCTACCCTACGAAGTTTGTTTTTGAAGTCTTGTGCTCAAAATGACAAACACACTAAACCTAGTTCTACCTAAGTCAGTTCCTAAAACACTGATGGGTCTATAGCTAAGGTGAAAACCCTGTATCTCTTATCTTCATATTTGAGGTAGCCTGGTCCACGTGTTAAGGATGGATCCTGACGAGTTAGAATAAAGAACAAAGGTTTACTTGTTCTAAAGATTATCCTAGAAGAACAAGAGGTGGTATAATTTTGTAGTTTGAGAAACCACAAAAGGTGTTTGTGAAAATTTCTAAATGATACATGTGATGTACCAAATATAACATGTGATGTAGAAACATGTACATGAGAGCATCATTGTAGTGGGAGGATTGTCAGGACACCTGACAAGATACCTAAGATCAACCAAAGTGGTTAAATCTGACATATCTGATCGTATCATGTGTAATGAAGCTTGAAAGATTTAGACGCTAACTGTCTGGTCAAAAGCCATGGAATCTTAGTATTCTAACAAAGTCTTGAACTTGTTGAGGCATCTGAGGGCATTAAACCCATTAGATGCAATTGGGTTCTACAAGAAAATAAAAGAAAAATGGACGAAAAGTAGTGACTTTAGAGCACAACTTATGGAAAGGGATTTTACCCAGGAAGAAGAAATCATTTATGAGGTCTTCTCGCTTATAGCAATGTTTAAGAGCATTCTCCTTTCCATTTTATCTTATTATTGATTATGAGATTAGTTAAATAGATGTAAAGACTATGATCTTGAACGGGCACCTTCAAGAATAAGAAGTACATGGCACAAGCTAAAGACTTCATAGTCAGAAATCATATGCATATAATATGCAAGTTTAATGAGATCAATTTATGATTGTGATCTTAAGCAAGTGTCTAAATCATGGAACATCATATTTGATAAGGCAATTTAAATCCTATGGACTTATGCAATTGCCAGATGAACCATGTGTGTATAAAAGACATCATGATAATGTTGTAATATTTTTTTACGTAAACAATATTCTATTCATTGAAAATGATGTAAGAATTTTGTCAGTGGTCAAGATTCGGTTGTTAAATCAGTTTGACAAGTACAGACCTAGGTGAAACCAATTATATTCTAAAGATCAAACTTTATTGTGATCATAAGAATAAGGAGATTGGTTTATGATAATTAGCATATGTAGATAACATGCTAGCAAAGTACAATATGGCCAACTCCAAGAAAGGTTTTTTAACTTTTAGATATGGAATTCTTCTCTCTCGGGGTCAGTGTCCAGAAACAACTGAAAAGATAGAGCACATAATCAGAGTTCCGTAGTGGAAGCTTTGTGTGTGTCACATTGTATATTAGGCCAGATATCTATTGTAGAGAAAGGTCTAATCAACAGATATATAAGTCAAACCCTAGAATCTAGCACTGGTTAGTTCTAAAGGTATATATTGAAGTACTTGAGAAGAACTTGAGATTATATGCTAGTCTACCATAATGGTGAGCTCATTTCAATAGAGTAAACAGATTTGGATTTTCAATCTGATTTATATTCCGGATGTTTGAGATCTGAATACGCGTTTACTCTAAAAAGAGCATACGTTAATTTTGGGAATATTAAGCAAACTTGCTTTGCTTACTCCACCATAAAAGTCAAATATGTGGCAACTTCAGAAGCAGCCCAAGAGATGTATTAACTTCAGGATTTCCTAAAAGTTGGCTCATTGAAAAACATCTAATAGATCACTTCACTTATATTTTGGCGCGAAAGAGTTCAAAAGGAGTTTTGACACTTATACGAAAGAGATAAGACTTAGATATATAGCCAAATTGAATTTAGGGCAAGTTGGAGATTGTTGGGAATAGTGCCCTGGAAATTCAATTTGTTGAATTAATTAAACTGAATTTACAGCAAGTTGTGAGTATTTCATATATAGATAATTAATGACCTGTGATGGTATTCTTATATAAAATGTGTTCCATAGGAAAATACTTTGAATGCCGAAATCACGTGTCATTAAAGTTCAAGTCGGTAAGGTAAGAATATGTTCTTATCATGACTATAATGTGGTTATATAAGATGATTAGTCTTTCATCATAGGGAATGGTGATTCCGATTACAACACGTTGATGATTTTCAATGGGATTGGAAACATCGAACTGGACCACCGAGATTATTCATTTTATACTGCTATCTAAAATGAACAAATCTCGGAAAGCATTAAACTCTAAATCCTGGCAATATTTCGGCTTTAGACATGTAGTGTTAGTCACTGTAATGTACTAAGAAGTGAGGTCTCGGTAACGGGCGGCCAAAATACTTTGTACATTCGGTGACTGCATGAAATGTGCCAAAAAGTTATATTGATCGAGGAATCTGTGGCCTTGCTGGAAGGTAAAAAACATCCTTGAAATAGATTTGCAAAAGTTCGAGTTAAGACTTTGGCCAAAGCACTTCATGTGATATGTCACCAAAGTTGTATGTTGAATGTGTTTCACATACAGAAAATTTGAACTTAAGGCGAATCAATAAATTTCAGATTGGAGGTGAGAAATAAGTTATAGTAGTTGAATTTATTTTTCGTGGATATCTACACAGAGGAGTAAAATGCAAAATTATTCTAGATCGAGAAATTCGTGAATAATTTAATTAATTTTAGAATGCAACAATATTTATTTAGTGGAATTAAATATTGTTAAAGGGTAATTAATTACTATCATGAGATGATAATATATTAACTCGTGTGGAGCTAAAATTAATTAGTCTTGCAGGTCCCCCTGCAAGCCCCAATCGAAAACCCAAAGATAAAACATTAAAGGGAATTAGAGAAATAAATAGCCAAGGGAATTATTTTGAGAAAATAAATCCAATTTCAAGAGTTAGAAATGCCCGTAATTTCATTTTGGAGAAAATGAAAATTATTATTTAAAAAAAAAATTCTATGGCGTGGCATGATGACGTGTCAACTGACGTATCAAGCCATGTCAGCGAATCATGCATCAGGTGGCGCTGACGCATCGCCAAGTGGCATGCCATGCGGACAGTTCAGCGGCCCAGATTTGCTTTGGAAACGGGCCGGACAACGATTCGGATGATCCGAGTCAAACCGGGTTCGAATCGATTTAAACGGATAGGGTCGAACCAAACCGGGTCCGGTCGGATCGGACTCAGACATGTGGCAGCCTCTAGAGAGCCAGCACGTATGAAACACGAGCCAAAACACTGACAGCTTATAGCCGCGCGTGGGGGCACGTGGAGACACGTGGCGGCACGTGGTTGGCGGCATTGTGTTCACGGCGAAAAATGCTGCCTACTGGTGTAATCTGATTGGCCGAAATGGACACGGTTTATACGCGTCTGATTTTTGAATGGGACAATGACTAAAATGCCCCTGATTTCCAGCTTATAAATAAGCTGATCCCCTGCCTTATTTCTCATTCAATTTTTTGGACAATTTTAGTTAATTTTGGCTGAACTTCTTCTTCCTTTAATTAATCCAATTTAAGGATTAAATAATTATATACTTAGATGTTTATATAATCAATATATAACACATCTAATTATAAAAAAATTAGGGAATTTTCTAATTGTAGAAAAATAAGTTTTTTTATAAAATATTTTCTCGAGCATTTAGGGAAATGCTTGCGGAGCCCACACTCCTTGGGTAAAACCGGGGATATTGTGGGGAAGCTCTGCCAGTTTCACAAAAAATAAGGGTGTTGAAAAAATGTCGTTAAATAGCCACATTTGGAGTACGGTAATATTTTACAGTTGTATTATTTTAATCTTGATAAATTATATGCTCTTAAGTGTTAATTGCATGTTAGAAATTTATCTGCTTAGTGATTTAAAATTTATTATCAAATGCATGTATATACTTGAGTAGATCCGGCTAGTCTTCCGCTATTGTATTAGAATATGTTAGAAATATTTTAATACCTGTATTATAAGAAAAAAAATTTAAAATGCGGTCCTGTACCGCTACTATTTTGGGCCCTTCAACCTAACAAGAAGGTGGTAATGTCTGTCTCTCTAGCCTTCCAGGGCTCAGCTTCGACCGATCTTCTATGGGGATTAGGGGCCATTTGAGCTCTGGCCAGAGCACTGGCCACGTTAATCGGAGCTATAGCGTCTCAAGCAGGAGTCAACAGTCTGGGCACATTGCTTGTCGATCCAGATGCCTTAACAACTGAAGTTTTTTTGCTCTCTTTGTGGCTCAAAGAGCTCTCGACCCCGGATTTGGGGAAGTGATGGTGGCCCTTCTTCTGCTTCTTTAACTAAGGGGCTTCTCCACCTGCCTCCGACCCATCTTTCGATCTCCTCTTCGGGGGAGCATCGGGAGTCCTCTTTTCAAGGACTGCAGGAACCGCGTCCATGGTCGCCTTCTTAGCTGCTTCAATTTCTTCCTCGGTCGGAAGGGGCTGACTTTTCTTCTCGGCCACCTTCTTCAAATGCTCAATTTCCTTGCGACGAGTAGCCAATGAAGAAGCCATTGAGATTTGTTCTGCAAAAGAAAACAAATCGATCAAACACTTTGCGAAAAGAATTCAAGCAACTAAATATTTGAAAACACATTCAATTTGGCTTCGAGGGATTTCATTCGAGATACCAGGGTCGAATCTCCTCTTCACTCCATGAGCTATCCCCAAATCGATGAGTACTTGGGGACTGATTAGACTCTTCGATTCAACTGGCCCCGAATCTCTTAAGTTGGCCATCAGAGTGTTTGACCAACCCGGTGTACCCCTCGAAAGTGATGATTGTGGACTCCAACTACACCCTCTATATTTGAGCCCTGGCCAACCTTTCTCGCATCTCACATATACAAACCTTTCCTTCCAACCCTTGCCATTCAAGGAAGTAGGGGATCTCACAAATCAAAATTTGTGCTTCGATTGCAGCTGTACATATCTTGGACCCGGAGCAGATGTATATGTGGTAACCGATGCCTGTAATACCTTCGATAGGCAATAGACATTAGGAGATATTCTGAGACACGTTAATAGCACCGACCTCAAGCCATTGACCATGGCGTAGGGATTGGGCATCAGTTACAAAGGACTTATTCTCAAAGCATTTAAAAAGTCGAGCATCTTCCTCGAAATAGGTACTAGGAAACCATTCTCGACCGTCAAAAAGTTGAGGGCTATACAGTTCTCTGGAGAGCTCATCATCTGATCCCTCGGACTCAGACGAATCACTTTATATTAACCCCCAAATTCAGGGACTCCAAATAACATATCCTCAATATCCCTCACCTTCGCCCATTAAATGGTGCAAGGGAGGTTTGAGGGTCTTTAACGAGTGGTACCTCAGGTTCAATATTTTCATTATCCTCTTTGACCTCCTCTGATCGACCAGAAGTCAATGGTTCTTCTTCCAAACCCCGAGGCACGACAACCTCTTCCAATTCTATTTTGGGGTGGGTTTTGCCACCTCCATTATATCGACAAGCTCATCTGTCGCTTGCTAGTTTGTAAATCTAGTGTCGGAAGAAGAATCAGAGTCCGACCAATCCATACTTGAACTAGAATTGGAGCTCGATCATTCCCTATGAGACCCCACCACTCCTGGATTCTCCAACTCAACCTCCTCTCGATTTTTCAACTTCCTACAAATAACAATAGTAACTCCCTTTGAGAAAACTAAACAAGGGATGGGAAGCTCGAACAAATCGAGAAAGAAGAGTCTTCAAGTGGATTTGGGGAAGTCTCTCCCTCGAAACCATAAAAGAGAACACAACAACTACAAACTAAGAAGTAGGGTCTATAGTTAGTACCTGAGTATTCGAAGACCAACGAAGAAAGATTGTGAAGTCCTGCTCTTCCACACAATCGCTTGGCTCGATGCTCGAACACTCAAATCACTCGAAAATCTCTCTAAATTTTTATGAAGCAATAAAATAAAATTAATGAGACACTTATTTATAGGAGTGAAAATGGCGGGAATCGGGAAGGTGAAACGATGTAATGATTACGGTAGGTCCCTCATTGGGAACTGAAATGACGCCACCATGTTAACCTTAACTGGCGACATTTCAGAGGACTAATGACGTGGTATGGACCCACCTAGCCAACTGGTTCAATAGTCACCCGTCACTTGTCACTCGAAAACGGATCAATACCTCTCTTCGAGTCATACCTCGATAACATTACCCCATTCCTCTTAAGATCATACATCCTCGATTGGACATAGTAACGCCTATCGTTCGACTCCATTGATCGACCTCTTCTTGACCCATATGTCCACGTGGCCACCAGTGGTTCCTAGAGGAAGTGGCCAACCACGCATTAAATACACCACCTTAGTGGGCAACTGTCAGCTTGAGGCATTCACACGTCGTCAGAGATCATCATTATTTTCACCCAGTATAAATACCATCATTTATACCACAGTTAACAACTTCCACATACCTCATTTACTGCACTCATATTCGACCTCATCTACACGAGCACGGACTTGAGCGCCGGAGTGCCAACTCGGGTAACACCCCCATTAATCCCGAGTTGGCTCTGAGCTTACTTTTCCTTTCTTATCTACAATCGTTCTTGAAATCTGCGAAAAAAGTACAGGCTGCCGCCATCGCGGACATAGTAAAGTATGCTCCCATTAATGCGGCACTTTGATCCCAGACTTCAAAGCCCATTCCTTACCCAAAAGAAGAACCACTGCTTTTGCCTATGGTGTCATCTTCGTCTTCATTGCCTTTACCATTTTTCTTACCTTCAGTCCATCTTGGAACTCCTTATCTCTATGGTTCACTAACATTTTTGCCAAAACAAATTCTTTCATGGCTTCATCTTCTGTTTTCTTGGACGAGTCTTATAGATCTCATTTTTGTTCTATTTATTCTTACTTTTTTCCAAATTTTTCATCCATTTCTTCTTCACAACCCTAGAATAATACTTCACCCGGATCATCATCCTCGGATGAAGATTCAGCTAAAAAAGCTAAACAATGCAATTTTGCCTTCTGTGAATAATAACACCAGCCCAGAAAATAATTCTTCTGACATAAGCAAAGTGTCTCCGCATATTAGGAATCAGACTCGAGGAGAAGAGTTTAGTGATGGGGTGTTAAAAGCAAATCAAAGCATAATTGGGGTCAGAAATGAGAATTCAGAGCATAGTGTGGCGAAGAATTTAACTTCTTTACCGATGAAAAAGGGTGTTCTAGATTAAAGAGAATATACGTGTATTAACGTTGGGCAATATTTCCAAGACAAGGACAAATTGGTAATTGAAGCCCTATACGGTTGGTTAAAGCCCAACAAGGTAAAATGTCGAATAAAATGAGCTATTTAAGAGTAATGTCTACCGATCAAAGTAAAGATGGGTTATGGTAATATAGCCAGGAAAAAAAAAAAAGTCTTAACTTTCTATCAACAATGGGTAGCAAACTGGAGAAGTAAATGCCCCCATAGTCTGTAGATGTCCTTTAATTAAATAAAAATTTATGGAGATATCCATTTGGTAACCTAACGACCGATAGTAATAATTAAATTAATATTTTTAATCTTGTTTTATTATTTTCGATGGATTATTGATGGATTATCCTTCGATAATAATTAAATAAATTTTTTAAGTTCATTTTGTTCATTATTATGCACAAATTCCATTGGTAAATAATATACCTACTTATTTAAAAAAATTTGTTGAGAAGAACTTTATTTATCGCTCGACTCAAACCTAATTAAATAGGATATAGAACTAAAAAAATTGATAAATGGTATTGATCGTGCCAAAAATCCGACTGCTTGCGCTCGAGCTGGATATGGTTGACCACCCTAGTATTTATATTCGAGGGAAGGCTATCGATCTGAAAGTTGTTCTGTGATAAAAAGAAGTATACGTGAGTTAAAGGTCGATCTAAAATAAGATGGGGTGGACCTAGGGTCGGTACTCCAACGGTCAAATCAGTGTCTCGAATATGGCAAAGATGTTCGAGCTGAAAGGCATATAATAAATGGGCATACCTTATAACGATGTTAAGTGATCAGGGGTATTTATACTCAGGTGGTTGAGGTGGTAGTACACGGCAATCGAGATGCATTTGATGCCTTCATAGTACTACTTTCGGCGCATTTAATGGTTACGGCGACCGAATGGGACCCATGCTCATACCATGTGTTAGGGATAAAGATGGATGGACCTGACAGCCCAGAGTGCTAGACCTGACCTTACCATCGGAGGGTCTTGCTCGGGAAGAATGTGGGCCAGTCTTCTTCCCTGTTACCTTAGCTCAAGTAACATAGGTTATCGACCTACAACTCGGCACATGGACAATCAACCTCTAATATTTACTGGATACGTGTCGAAGTAGGATCGGATCATGTCAAATATGTTTATTTATTATTTCTGACAATTTTTATAAATTAGATGGGACAACTCATTCTGACGTGGCACGTACCCGCTGTAGATCTAAGCCAATCACCTTGCCCCACGTGTATGATCGGAGGTCAAATCTCGCTCGGAGATCACCTTTCGACCGCCCGACTCAGAAGCTCATTTACCCCGCGAGAATTACCGCCCAGGAATGTCGACCTAAATGCTCGAACCAACCGGACCGTTGCGATCGACCCATAAGCTCCGATTGACCAGCGCATTATTCCACTACCGTAGTGGCCGACCGAGCATTTAATGCACGCCCTTAATGGGGCACCTGTCAGCTCCCCGCGCCGCCACGTCGAGGCGGTAACTTCTCTTTCCTCTCTATATAAATACCACCTCCTCATTTATTGCACGGTAAGTTTTTCCACCTAACACTTTTCACCACTCAATCTTTTCGATCATCTTTACCGACCTTGACTTGAGCGTCGGAGTGCCAACCCGGGTCTCACACCCATCTTCCCCGAGTTGGCCTTGGAGCTTACGTTTGTCGATCGTTGCAGAAGTCGATCAGTCAGGCGGCCGTTTCCTCCATCAACAAATAGAGTGACCGCGTCGGATCTCTTGATCGATCATCAAACGGAGATTTTTGGCACGATCATTTGGTGCCGTCTGTGGGAAGACGCAGCAATAAGCCATTGAACATGACTACTCGAAATATAGTAAGCAACCGCCTATTCGACGAAAACGGCCGGGAGGTCATTCCTCAAGTTCCCTTACAGGTCGTTATTCCCACCTCCCTTCCGCCACAGCTAGTCTACTCGACGCCCGAGATAGAAAAATACTTGAAAGCCTGTCGCGATGAGGCTGTTGCAGCGGCTGCGGAGGGGAGAGAACCTCGCATGCCAGAATGCCCGGAGACTCGACCAATAGAGATCATCCAACCCCCGATAAGTCATCCGGGATATATGCGACCAGTTCAATATCCTCCGCCCGGCACGTATTGGGCCGAAATTGGGCAAAATGCACA
This sequence comes from Lantana camara, assembly GCA_037501455.1. Taxonomy (NCBI): domain Eukaryota; kingdom Viridiplantae; phylum Streptophyta; class Magnoliopsida; order Lamiales; family Verbenaceae; genus Lantana; species Lantana camara. Next base: position 88,862,031 of record CM074857.1, on the reverse strand, counting down.
TCCTCAGCTTCTCCCACAACAACCGTTACCTTCTCAAGGAAATGTGCGAAAGTCAGTTCAAGACAGATTATCATTTCAACCCGAGGAAGAGGTCGACTCTAGAACCCCAACTGACACCCGAATACATCGGGGTGGCGGCCGACGTGAGGCGGACGTATCACAACAGAGATCTCGATCGTCTCATCCCAATGCGAGAAATAACGATCGTAGATTGTCTGGATCCCAAAGAGAATGAAGCCCCACTCAACGTGACTCACCCCCACATGAATCGAAGGGAGTCTTTAACCGACTCGGACCACACGGTCGGGATAACCAGATCAGGAGATCGAACAGGGGTCGTATCGTGAGGTCGAATGACCTTCGAAACCAGATACCTCTGTGTTCCGATCGACCTGATCACCGACAGAGGAACGAAAGTCAGGGAGCATTCAGCCGTTCGCCCCACCGATCACACTCCGTTAGGCGTGAACGTTCTAGGTCACCCCGACGCACACCGTCGGGCCCGAGGCATGTCCACCCATGGAGATATCACAGTGAGAGAGAAGCTCAGTCTCCATTTTGTGACTCAATCATTGAGTCCACTACCGATGAGAAGATCCCCACAGGACTACCCACATATAACGGATCGACGGACCCGAAAAAGCATGTGTCGCGCCTCGAAATACAGCTCAGCATGTTCGGACACTCGCCTAATATCTGGGCTAAGATCTTTGTTACTACTCTGGATGGTCCCGCTCTGGAATGGTTTTCGAGGCTCCTTCCTCGATTGATAACCTCCTACAAGACACTCGTCGATCGATTCAAGGCTCAATTCTCTTCCATGAAGGGAGATAAGCTTCCGCCGACCTATCTGTACACCATCAAACAGGCTCCTAATGAATCGCTTCGAGATTTCTTCACTCGTTTCTCGCAAGCCGTGGTCAAAACAGAAGAACCGAGCATCGATCTTTTGAGACCTATTGTTCACAAGGCACTGGTCAACATCGAAGCCGCTCGGTACATCTTCTTACAGAAACCAAAGAATTTGGCGGACATCCAGGCAGCTGCTTGCGATTGGATGCAACTCGAAGAATTGGAGAGTTCTCAGAGGAGCCCGGTCCCCAGTCGAAAGGCAGATATCCATCGACCAATTAAACAAGAAGCACGACCTAAGCCAGAGGGACCGACAGGGCCTACCACTCGAAAGCATTACACCCAGCTGACGCGCCCGCTCGATGAAATCTACAATGTTATCGATCCTGCCCTACTGAAAAAGCCTAAGCCAATGTGGGACACTCCCAAGAACCGAGAGAGCAATAAATTTTGTAACTTTCACCAGCAAAAAGGTCACAACACTTCTGAATGTAATGCTTTACGAGATGAGGTCGAACGATTGATCAAAGGAGGCCTCCTCCAGGAGTTCGTGAAAAAAATGGATAACTATGCTCGGAACCGAGATCACCCCGACAGGTCGCCTCCCAAACAACGGCTGGCTAAGCCTCCAACAGAACGAGACCCGCATAACCGACCACTCCTCGGTCGGATTGACATGATTTCAGAAGGACCTTCAGGTGGAGATTCAAGGTCCGCTCGGAAAAAGACGCGACGGACCGCTACTCAAGGATTCTGTAGTCCCCGAGAAGTGATGCATATTCGGCCAGAAGACGCCTGGGTCAACAGAGATATAGTGTTTAATGAGAATGATGTAATTGATCTGCCGGGACGCTCGAGCGAAACACCTAGTTGTCCTATGGTTGTCACGCTCGACGTCGCCAACTTTGCTGTATCTCGCACTTTAATAGATAATGGAAGCTCGAGCAATATTATCCTTTATTCGACTCTTGTTCGCATGAATTTACACGATGAATTGCTTCTAGATCCCATTCGAACCCCTCTCACAGGATTCGGAGCTGCAGAAGTGTACACCAAGGGTCGAGTACGGCTAATCACATCCATGGGCACTTTGCCCCGACGGGCGACACGCGAGATCGAATATCTTGTCGTCGAAATGCCCTCCGCATATAATATTATCTTTGGTCGACCGGGCCTCATCGATTTCTGAGCGGTTATATCCACCTACCATCAAATGATCAAGCTACGCACTCCGGCCGGGGTCGGCGAATTAAGGTGCGACAAACCAACCGCCTGGAGTTGCTACTCTATTTCGTTAGACAAACCCAGACCTTCTTCGGAAAAGCACGTCCCTCTGTTAATCGATGATCCCATCCTCGAGGATGAATTCGTGGACCCGGGAACCATCGACCCCGAGAATTCACGGAAAATGAGTTCTTCCCATGCGGCGAAAAGAAAGAAGCAGGAAGACAAAAAGCTCGAGCCCACAGAAGAACTCGAAGAAATTCAACTAATCCCGGGGCAAACGGAAAAAATCACTCATATTGGCGCTGGTCGAAAGGGAAAAGAACAGTGCATGCTCATTCAGTTCCTACGTGACAATCTCGACGTTTTCGCGTGGAGTGCTTCTGATCTAGTGGGAGTGGACAGGAAAGTGATCGAACACCACTTGAATGTTGATCCCTCCTACAAGCCAGTCAAGCAAAAGCTACGCTCTCAAAGCGACTCCCGAAATGCCATCATCGAGGTTGAAGTCAACAAACTCCTGGACGCCCAGTATATTATGCCGATCCAATACATCGAATGGCTGTGCAATGTCGTCCTCGTACCCAAACCAGGAGGAAAGTGGCGAATGTGTAATGACTTCACTGACTTGAACAAGGCGTGCCCGATGGATCCCTATCCATTACCTCGAATCGACCAACTGGTCGACTCCACGGCCGGATGCGAACGATTGAGCATGATGGACGCCTTTCAAGGATACTACCAAATCTTCATGGCCCTCGAGGATCAGCCAAAAACCGCTTTCATAGTCTTCAATGGCATTTACTGCTTCAAAGTTATGCCATTCGGACTCAAAAATGCGGGTGCTACGTACCAGAGAATGATGAACAAAGTTTTCGAGTCCGAGATCGGGGATACCATCGAAGTATATGTCGACGATATGCTAGTCAAAAGTGAAAAAGCCGCCGACCATCTGGGCCATTTGAAAAGAGCTTTCAATCTCCTTCGAAAGTACAACTTAAAACTCAACCCTGCTAAATGCACCTTTGGGGTCGATGGTGGTAAGTTCCTCGGATATATGGTCAGCCAGAGAGCGATCGAGGCCAACCCCGCAAAGATAAAAGCTATCCAACTCCTGCCTGTCCCCAACTCGATCCGTGACGTACAGAGACTGGTGGGTCGGATCATATCCCTTAACCGCTTCATCGCCCGATCGTCTGAAAAGAACTTGCCCTTTTTCAAAATCTTGCGCGACATCAAGAATTTCGAATGGACTCCAGAGTGCAACCGAGCTCTTGAAGACCTAAAAAAATACCTCACCTCCCCACCTCTGCTTGCGAAACCCATCGACGGGAAAACCTTGTATCTGTATCTAGCCGTGTCAAACGAGACCATCAGCTCGGTACTTGTCACCATTCGAGATCGGAAACATCTCCCCGTGTATTACGTAAGTAAGGTTCTCCATGGCCCGGAGATACGCTATCTCGAGATCGAAAAGTTTGCTCTCGCAGTAGTCCATGCTTCCCGTAAACTTCGACCCTACTTCCAAGCGCATCCCATCGTAGTCCTCACCGATCAGCCATTAAAGACCGTCATGGACAAACCAGAAGTCTCAGGTCGACTCACGAACTGGACAATCGAGCTCGGACAATTCGAGGTAACATATCGACCCCGGGTGGCATACCAGGCACAGATCTTAGCCGATTTCTTGGTTGAGAAAGGCCCGCACTCGACGACAAAGGGTGACCCAACCGTCTGGACCCTTTCGGTCGATGGCTCCTCAACCACTTCCGGGGGGGGTGCCGGGGTATCCCTGGTCAGCACAAATGGCCAACAGGTCGAATACGCCATCGCCCTCGAGTATCCTGCAACAAACAATGAGGCTGAGTACGAAGCTATTTTAGCGGGTTTGAGAATTGCGAAAATGCAGAACATAAAAAAACTTCGAGCTTTAACCGACTCACAACTGGTTGCTAGCCAAGTCAAGGGTGAATACGAGGCTCGAGAGGAGTCTATGGTCAAATATCTCGCCTTGGCCAAAAGGGCAATCACTGAATTTGATGAATTCGAGATCTCCCAAATTCCTCGAGAAGAAAACGGTCGAGCCGACGCCCTTTCTAGATTTGCCAGTGGTTCGCTCGGCACCCAGGATCGGACCATCACCTTCATGACCTCATCAGCTCGGTCGATAGATCACACTCCACCCGAAGTCAACTCCATCGATGCAACTGAGCCGTGTTGGCTCGATAACATCGTCTTGTATCTTTAAAATGGCATCTTACCCGAGGATTTGACCGAAGCAAGGAGACTCAAGCAACGCGCGCTGAGCTATACGCTGGACCAGGAGGGTCGTCTATACAAACGTTCATTCATCGGTCCGACTAAACGGTGCCTCCGACCATCCCAGGGTCAAGAAGTTTTAGCCGAAATCCATGAGGGATCCTGTGGGAATCATGCCGGGGGGCGGTCTCTAGCCCTAAAGGTATCTCGCTCTGGATTCTTCTGGCCTAACCTACGCAAGGATGCACTCGAATTTGTGAGGAAATGCGATCGTTGCCAGAGGCATGCCAATTTGACCCATCAGCACCCCGCACACATGATTCCGATCGAGTCATGCTGGCCCTTTGAGCAATGGGGAATCGACATAATTGGACCCTTTCCGATATCAACTCGACAAAGGCAGTTCATCATTGTGGCGATCGATTATTTTTCTAAATGGGTCGAGGCTTTGGCAGTCGCAAAGATTACTTTCTACTCCTTACAGGACTTCCTCTGGAAGCACATCATCACTAGATTTGGAGTACCTCGAGTCATAGTATGCGATAATGGACCACAGTTCCGAAGTTCAAGATTTAGAGCCTATTGCTCCGACTTTAAGATCGATCAGAGATTCACTTCAGTCGGACATCCCCAGGCCAACGGTCAAGTCGAGGTTACCAATCGAACCATCATACAGAATCTATGTACGATACTCGAAGCAAAGAAGAGCCATTGGGTCAATGAACTGGAAGGCGTCCTTTGGGCATATCGAACCACTCCTCGAATCCCCACGGGCCAGACACCTTTCGCCATGGTATATGGCTCGGAGGCTATGATTCCGGCTGAGGTTATACATCAATCTCCCCGAGTGGCTCACTTCCAGCATGGTCGGAATAAGGAACTAAGAGCCTTCGATCTTGACACGATAAACGAAACTCGAGAAAAAGGCAACATGAAGATACAGCAGTATCGAGCCACGACTGCTCGGGCATACAATAAAAACCTACGACCTCTCCACTTTCAAGTCGGGGATTTGGTCCTCAAAAGGGTCGACGTTACTAAACACGTAGGAAAGCTCGATGCTAATTGGGAAGGACCCTACCGTGTCGTCGAAATAGGCAAAAATTGGGCGTATCATCTCGAGGATCTCGATGGACTACCGTTACCTCGATCATGGAATGCTCACAACTTGAAGAAATATTACTTGTGATTAATCGGTGTAATTTCTTTTGGTCAACTAAACACAATATGTAAATTTTCTGGTCGATTAATCGATAGAGCATTCTCCTGCCTTTTTAACAAACATGTTATTCGATCTTATACTTGTGATTATACGATGCCCGTACTAATTTCTTGTATACTTCGAAAGATTAGAGCAACTTGCCTTGATATCTTCTCGATCATTATTTTCGATTAACATAAAAAGTTGAACGCCCAAAAAGCTCGAGAAAACACGTATAAAACCCAGAAGAGAACTTGCATAATGTATTTTTAAAAAAAAAAAAAAGGAAAGTCTACATCGATCACAATTCTTCGATCATAACCTTGCAAATTTGGATTTTACAAATGGGAGCAACAAACGCTCGGATTCCTACCTATTTACACATGAATTCCGAGCCAACGACTACTAAAGTCCGACCCCAACAGTCGGAACTTTGAAAATTGAATTCCCCTTTGCCAGAGACCTCCGAGTACGAAGATAGGGCTAGTCCATTCTCTCCGACTCAATCCTCGACCACTCAGGATCCGGTCCCCTCCTCGATTGGAACGATGGCCCCCTCCCCAAAGTACTCTGGGCACATATCTTTAGGATCGAAGGAAGCATCAAGGTCGAGCTCTTCCGTGGCTATGTTGTCAGGTTCCCCGGCCGCTCTAGATCGAGCCAACTTCACGGCAAAGCCAAACTCGTCGTTGTCCCAGTTTGGCTCGGGAGTAGGAGGTCGGGTGACCGGTTCAACTGGACGAGGATCATCTTGATATAGGCCGACCTTTTCTTGATCATAGTCGAGCGGAAGATACTTAGCTGCTTGCACCTGAGCCAAGCACAAATTGAAGCCCTCCTCGACGTCTTTGAAGCTCGCGATCGATACGGCCTTCTCGTAAGCCTTAGACTTCATGAATCTGTAAACGCCTCGACGCTCGAGGTCGTTCACAGATTCAGATAATCCCCTCTTGCATCGATCCAGGGCTAGCTTAGCGCCCTTCCTCTCTCCCTCCATCAGGCCGTGTGTCCTCGCGTCAGCCTCTTCCTGAATCGACCTAGCTACCCGATCCTCCGCCACCTTCAGCTTTTTCTCGACCTCCGAGAGATTTGTTATGGCATCCAAGAGATCGTGGTCGAGTTTTTCCTTGTCCTTGATGGCCTCGGCCAGCTTCTTATCCTTCTCCTCCAGCTCGAGCCTCATCGTCTCAACCTGCCGCTCGGCTTTCGTCCTCAACTGCCGATGAACCCATCCTCTCCGAGCCACTTGAAAGAAGTCCTGGCCCAACTGCAAAACATCATTGATCATCAGAAACTTCGACCATACACAGAAAATAATTTCTACAGGCACTTACAGCAAAATATTTCTGGACCCAAGACGCCTCGATCTAGTCGTCGGAGAGCGCCATCCTTTCTTTATGATCGACCGTTGTCTGGATCGAACTATAAAGAGCTCCGAGTGCCTGGTAGTCTTTCGGGGCAGTTCCGACCCGTCTGGGCTCGCCTCTCTCATTGACACTCGCGAGGCCGCACGGGAAATGGGGTTCCTCGAGGATCGGGTAGTCGAAGAACAATTTCTTCTCTTCTTCGCTCGATTTCCACGGCACTGCGCTCGAGGATCCTGCGCCGGGCCTCTGCACCCCCGCCAAAATGCTAGCCACATTTCGGGGCACTATTGCCCCTCGACCCTGGTTCGGAGGGGTCGAGTAGGCTCCGACCTGAACCTCTACAATCGGCCCAAGCGCCGGTGGCATGGGGAGTAAGGGACTCTTCTCTCGACCTCTATTCTTATCGGCCCCGACCCCTGCCTTCGCCTGGCCCTTAGTCTTTTGCTTTTTTGCCTGGGGGGCTCCATGGTCCTCGACCCCCGATGGGGCTCGCCCCCTCTTCTCGGGAGCGTCACTGGTCCTCAACGCAAGAACCTCAGGCAGAGCCTCGATCGTCGCATCGGTCGATGCAGCAGTCTCCGCTTGGGGGGGGGGGGGCATTTTCTTCTTCTCGGCCGCCTTCTTCAGCTCGGCCATCTCCTTCCTTCTTGCATTCAAAGCAGCCGACATGATGTATTGCTCTGCACAGAAAAGGCACTTGATTATGAAAATAACCAAACAAGGAGAAAAACAACAACAAACAAATGGTCGAGACGCCTCGAGGGATTCGTTCGGAATACCAGGGTCGAAATGCTTTCTAACTCCCGGCGCGAGCCCCAGCTCGATTAGGGATTGCGGAGCGACCATGTCCTCCGACTCCACACTTCCCATCCTCCTTAGGGTCGCCATCAAAGTGTTTGGCCAACCCGGATGCCCCCTCGGAAGGTCCGACCGGGGAACCCAGCTCCATCCTGGATATTTTAGGCCGGGCCAACCCTTTTCACTCTCGATGAAAACAAATCTCTGCTTCCATCCCTTGCCGTTCGACGAAGTGGGCGACCTAACGATCCGATAATTACTCTTCGATTGCAGTTGGATATACCCCGGGCCAGACTTCGAGGTCTCGGTCGTCAATCCGGCTTGAAAGATCTCGGAAATGCAGTAAACGTTGACCTTCATTCCCAAGCATCTCAACAAAGCCCTCAATCCGTTTACCATGGCGTAAGAATTGGGCATCAACTGCAATAGACTAATCCTAAGGGTGTTAAAGAAGTAAACCATCTCCTTGGGAATGGGCACCCTAAACCCATTTTTGACCGCCAAGTAGTTGATCGCGATACAGTTGGGCGGCGGGTCGGTCATGCGATCTCCTGACCGGGGCCTTATCACTCGATAACCCCCGTACTCCGGAGCCCCCCCAAACAACCATTTCTGGACCTCTCCCAGTTTGTCCTCGGATATCGAACAGGTAATGGCTCGAGGGTCATTCTGTAGCCAACCCTCTGGCTCTAAATTCTCCACCTCCTCGTCCTCTTCTTCCTCCTCTAGTCGACCTGAAGTCGACGTCACCTCTCCTGGCTCCCGAGGTACTACCACCTCTGTCGTCTCATCTTCGGACAAAGGCTCCGAAACCTCTACGACCTCGACGAACTCATCCCTCTCCTGAGGATTCGTCGACCTAGTCTCCACGCTCTCTCCAGAATCCGACGTCGAACTCGACCCAGATGTGTCCGAACTCGACCTCTCACTCGCGGTCGCCACTCCCTCCCCTCTGGGGCCGGTCTCCGCTCGATTTGTTGACAACCTACAGGACAAAAACCTCGTTTTTATGGTGTAGCTCGGATACGAACAAATCGAGGGAGAGGAAGCCTTCGAAGAGGGAAGTGGTACACCTCTCCCTCAAAGCAATCGGAAACAAAAATAAAAAGCACAGAGAAAGAAAATCGAACAACAGATCGGAAATATTACCTTTTGTTTTCCGAAGATTCGAGCAGTCCTCTTACAAAGCGAGCGACTCCGAAATTCGACACACAAAGGACTCTTTATCGATCGAGGATGGCTCGAAACTCTCTTCAGTTCTCTTTCGCAAAAGTAACAAATGGATTTACAGAGGGAACTATTTATAGGGATAAAAATGGGCGGGAATCGAGAAGATGAAACGGCGTGATGATTACAGCGGGTCCCACTCTTGGGATTTGAAACGCCGCTGCCACGTCAGCCCTAGCAGACGACGTTCCGGGGGGCTTATGACGTGGCACGTACCCGCTGTCGATCTAAGCCAATCACCTTGCCCCATGTGTATGATCGGAGGTCAAATCTCGCTCGGAGATCACCTTTCGACCGCCCGACTCAGAAGCTCATTTACCCCGCGAGAATTACCGCCCAGGAATGTCGACCTAAATGCTCGAACCAACCGGACCGTTGCGATCGACCCATAAGCTCCGATTGACCAGCGCATTATTCCACTACCGTAGTGACCGACCGAGCATTTAATGCACGCCCTTAATGGGGCACCTGTCAGCTCCCCGCGCCGCCACGTCGAGGCGGTAACTTCTCTTTCCTCTCTATATAAATACCCCCTCCTCATTTATTGCACGGTAAGTTTTTCCACCTAACACTTTTCACCACTCAATCTTTTCGATCATCTTTACCGACCTTGACTTGAGCGTCGGAGTGCCAACCCGGGTCTCACACCCATCTTCCCCGAGTTGGCCTCGGAGCTTACGTTTGTCGATCGTTGCAGAAGTCGAGCAGTCAGGCGGCCGTTTCCCCCATCAACAAATAGAGTGACCGCGTCGGATCTCTTGATCGATCATCAAACGGAGATTTTTGGCACGATCACATTCAAAAGACTAATCTCATGAAAAAAAGAATCCATTTAATTTATAAACCCTGAAGATGTCTCGTACCTTCCAATTTGATCCGACCCATGATACAAATGGAGAAAGATTCTCTCAGGACGACAATAAGAGGAACAAAAGCTGAAGAAAAGATACATCAAGATTGGGTATTCAGTCTGTGAACTATGATTTAACTGTCATCAATCACATAATTAAAGAAGAAATGTATGTTAGTGGGATTAAAGCAGGATAGTAGGGCATTACTTTAATGAAATCAAAAAGGCGATTATAGATTATGATTAACTCGATTAACGATCCATCAAGAAAAGTAAAGCGGGCAACCTAAACTTTTTTGTTATTTCTGTTTACATAGCCATCATAATTCGGTTGGAGGGGAGCTTGTAGGCCAATAACGGTTGTTGCAACAATTAGAAAAAAGAAATGCATTTTTTTGGTGGATGTTTGCATGTTTTATCTTAAAGCTTATACATTAGGTCTCATAATTTTCTGTCATTAGGTCTGAGTAAGTGAAAATTTTATAGAACCCTGTTTTTAAGAAAATTTATATGGAAATTTATATCTACCTACCTTATATTTAAATCTAATTATGATACAGTGTATTTAGATCGAAAAATTACATTTTAGTCTCTGTAAGTCTTGTTAGTTCTAAGTCTCGAATGGAATTTGTAAAAGTACACTTATACCTCTGATGGTTTGTATGAGTATTACATTAAATATATGACTAAAATTACAAAATTGACTTTAAAGTTTACAAATATAAACAAAACGATCCCTATAAATTATGAATCTAACAAAACAGTCCCTTGAGTTACAAATAAATTAAAAATATCGGGGTATTTTTAAAATGACATAATGAAAACCTAACGGACGTTAGGGACCACAAACGGTTTTTCAAATATTAGGGATTAAAATATAATTTTACGATCTAGATGGATTACATTGTAATTAGACCTCAATGCAGGGTAATCAAATGTAAATCTTCCTAATTTATATATGATAGGGTCTCGGTAACAATCTCACGATCCTTTGATCGGTTGTTCTTTTTTTTTCAAAAAACAAAACTTACTACTACCAGAAAAATTTATCTTTCGCCACACTTAAACTCTGTCATAAAATAAAATTATTATCATGTTTTAATTTTTTTTTAATGTTGATTAAAACCTGGTATTTGTAGTATTATTTCATTAAGACGCTAAATAATTTTGCAAAATATGTTATGACTAATGCTTAATACGACTTTTAAAGATATTTTTATATGATGAATTGAGATGCCGAATAAGTTTAGATATGATCGTCTTAACACATTTAATATATTAGAATTACACGCCCATTAAAATTTTGATTGCTATTTGTGTAAATTTTTATTTATATATGTATATCAAATGGATGTACAAGTTCAATTTTTTATTTGGGACCAGAATGAGGAAATTTATATTAAATAATTCGAAGGTTTTACAAAAGTATGGGGATAATTACGAACAACCCGTAAGATATGACGAAAATACAGATTCGTTCTTGAGATTTGAGAAATTACGAACATTCCCCTGAGATTTATTCTCTTTATCACAAATTGCCCCAACCGTTAATTACGGTGTTAAATTTTGATAACGTCAACAAAAATATTTTTTAAAATTCTAATTCTATCCTTAGGGGGTATATTGTAATAAAACTAAAAGTATGATCATATATTCGTAATTTTAGTTAAATTTGTATTATTTAATTTAAAATTTTATAATTTAATATAATATTTATATTTTATCCATAAGTATAAATCGAAATAGATATTTCGTGAATATTTATTCTATAAAATATAATAAAAAAATTAAAAATTCTACCTTATGCTTATATCTTAGTTTTATGTATATATATTTTGCATGAGTTTATTTAAACATATTCGTTTGAAATAACAAATTTTTCCTTGAGACCAGAAAACTATAACAAATACACCAACATCAATCAATGCATTAGTAAATTCATGTAAATATCCATCAAAGTTATTTAAACAATTATTTCAAGTGTCGGCAATCCTTAGCGCATCTAAATTACATACAAAGAATAACATCTCATAAAAACAGGCATGCCTAACGAAAATTAGCATTCATGAATTCTAGGTATGAAATTAATTCATTATTAACTAGTATTCTTTTTTAAAAAAAAAACTGTTAGATAATTAGAAAACTCAAGTATTTACGTCAAAAACCCCAAGAATTTCAATATTGCATTAATCCCCTTATCTTTAGACTTTTATTACATATACCCCCTTGAATTTCAGTATATGAGGGACAAAATAGTAAAATCACATATATTGTTAAATTTAACGGAGGAAATAACAGGTCAGGGAGGAATTCGTAATTTTTTAAATATCGGATAGAAATCCGTAATTTCGTCATATCTCAGGGGGTTGTTCGTAATTATCCCTAGAAATATGAAAAAAAAAAAGTGTGTAAATTAGTCAAAACTCTTTATGGCTTAAAGTAAGCAATGACATGAGAAATTCGATTCCTACTTGATTGATAATGGTTTTAAACAATGCATACCTCCGGTGTATGCTTGTTTGTGTTGATAGGACTAAATATGTTAAAATCTAAGGACCAAATGTGTTAATATAGAACAAAATATTAAAATTTGGACCAAATGTGTAATTAAAAAAATTAAGAAAAAAAAACCTTATAAGACTAAATGTATATTAGGGGTATAAGACTAAAATTGGATAATGGCATACCTATAACACCAAAAATGTAATTTTACAGATAATATGTGCTTCTGATTTAGTTAATAAGATATATATTTGTACTTTATATAAGTAAGAGTTGTATTTTGATTAAACTAAGAATTAGGTATCAGAAAATCTTGGTCTTGATCATGTCTTTGTTTTTTTAAGCTTATTGAAACTATGAAATAGACTATAAATTAACCATATATGACTGAAAGGAAGTTAAAGAAAATTAATGAACCAAAAGTGACTTCACATAGAACATTCTGATATGTCACACACACTGGGACTTGAGAGAAACACAAGAACATAGTTTTGAAAATGCAAAACTTGAACTTCTGAAATCAAAAATCACTAACTAACAAGAGTCTTATTGGTGTTCAAAGTTAGATTTTCAAATGAATGAATGATTCTAGTAGAATATGATTTTGAAAATTATGGATTACATTTTCATGCATGGAAGGAGAATTATAGGAAAATGCACTTTTGATATACCAACAAATATATTTTAGCAATTTCGGTATAAATTTTTTTTCGATAAAAAATGTAACTCACAACTAAAAATTTTACAATTTAATGCAATTTTTCATTAGAAACCACGCTAATCATCACTAAAAAACTATGGACATTTTCGAGTGGAGATTGGTGGTTTTCGATGAAATTACATTAAATTGCAAGTTTTTTGGAATTGTAGGTTTAAATTACAAATTCTTAAAATCGAAAATTACATTTTTCATGGGGAAAAAAAAAGTACCAAAATTGCTAGAAGAGGTAAATGGTATACAAAAGTTGAATTTTCCCGGGGGAATTCCGGTACCCAATATATCAGTTAGTGGACGAATATTTCTTCAAAACAACCCAGGATTTGTCGATTACTCAATCAATAATATATGGTAATTTAATAATTTTTCTTTTTTGGTTACTTTGTGTTATTTTTTTTTTTCCGATTTAAGCTTTGTTTGCTAGAGTTTTCAATATTATATATCCATTTATGCATGCTATCGATACCATCTATTTAAATTATATGCTTATATTTTACATCATAAACAAATTTCACATATATTTTTGCGTGTTTTATGATGATTTGATATACATATACTGAATGATCCGACAACTAGCTTCCATAAAAACTAGAATATAGGAAAATACAAATACAAGCTGTTTGAGATAATATTTCAAAGTGCTTGGATAATGTAGTGAAATAAATACTTTGACAAAATATATCATTATAATAATTTTTAATTCATAAATTGATATGACTGAGTAATTAACAGCATGTAACATACAAAGAGACTGTTAGCTAGAAACACTTTTCTTTTTTCCCTTAGCTAGAAACACCTATAGACGTGAAATTTAATTTAGTGTCACAGAATAAAAAGAGAAAAATGCAATTTTGGTATATTAAGGGACCCATTTCAATAATTTTGGTACTCTTTTTTTTTTGGGGTAAAAAATAGAATTCATAATTCAAAATTTTACAATTTAATATAACTTTTTATCGGAAATTACGAATCCCACCGAAAAACATCTTTGGTAAACCAAAATTGCATTTTCCCCAAATTAAAAATATCACCATGTATACTTTACATACTGATAATTTTCGGGGCAATTCGAAATAACTCCCCATCAGTTTGAAATATTTTTACTTTACTCCCCATAAAATTATACAATATAATAGGATATAAATACTAGATTATAACGTTTTAGTACTACATTTTATGGAAATATACAATATATTTTGAGAGATTTTTTAAGTACGACATTTTGTGAAAATTATACGATATTTTTTCAAAATGGGGAGTAAAGTAAAAATATGATGCATATTTGGGGATTTATCCCACATTACCCGATAATTTTCGATGTCAAATGTCAATAATAACCATTTTTCTTACCAAGAATAAGTAATGAGCATAATTTTTTATGTTATCAGGTCAACACAAACAGTAATTTTTTGCCTTAAAAAATTTATTATATATGACCATAAAACATTAAGCTTACCCAAATGGTTAATTATATGTAACATCCTAATTAATTCGTAGTTTATTCATATGATAGTTAATAAATGGGGTTATTAATTAATAAATTACATGCAATTGTCATGACGCCAGCCCTAATGCAAAAGAAATGTCCGCAGTTGTTGATCCAAGATTAGTGCTAATAACCACCCTAATTGACTATTTAACCAAGCTAATTAAGTGCATAGGATTCTTCTAAACACCACCAAATTAACACTGTGAATCTAATTGGTTTAACTGTGCAAGAAATTATTAACAGTTAAATGATTAGATTAATGAACATCCACACTAAACACACCTCAAAACCCATCATCTTTCCACTATATATATCTCATCATTCTCTCCCCATTTCGCCTTGTTCTTTCCTTGATCATAACAAGCTGTTTATATTAGATTAGATTCTATAATTTAGAAAAAAAAGAAAAAACAAGAATCACCATGAAACGAGGTGAAAGTGCTGGAGGTGGGCATAGTTCTTTGGGCTATCTCTTTGGTTCTGATAATAAGCAGAAGAAAGAGGCGCCGCCACCGCCACGGTCGCCCACCGCTACGCCGCCTTATGGTACTGATTTAGACATTGATCCTAAGCCGCCGGGAAGTCCTAAGGTGTCCAATAACTACCATAGGGTCCAGGGCCAAAATTCTGGAAATTTCATCACTGTAAGTGTTTTTCTGAAAATATATCTGTAAAATTATCAGAAATTTAGCCGTTTCTGGAGATATTTCTTGAAAAAAAATGTTTAAAACTTTATGTAATTGACAGGGTCGTCCATCGACAAAGGTTAAGTCCCCACCAGGTGGAGACTCATCTGTGGGCTACCTGTTTGGAGATAAGTGAAATCTGGGGTTTCTACTTTACACCAAGAAATCTGTTTCTTAATAAGTAGGGATTTAAATAAGGGAAAGCCTGTGTGGGATCTGGTTTCACGTAGAAGATTGTACTAATATTACGTGTTGTAAATTAGGTTAATTAGGGTTTGCTGTGTGTGGTTATTTTTGTTTTATGATGGAAGGATGACCTATTTTCCATATATGTATTTATTAATTAAGTTTGTGCCTGCCTTGATTTGGGATTTTTTTTTCTTCTTTTAGTTAGTGGTGATTAATTGCCATATATATTGTGTAAATTTTTAGAGTTTAATTAGTTAATTTGAGTGTTGGTTGTCTAAAGGAATTGGTCATGGTATCAACTATCAACTTGTTTGGTTGGGTAAATTCCCAGTTCTAAAACTGAATATACAATTTGACATATATATGCTTCAAGTATGTGTTGAGGGACTGGGTGATTTGTATGGATTTGAACCAAGGGCGGAGGGGATGGAACTAGAAGCAAAATACAAATGGACAAGTTATGTATTAGGGAAATTCATTTTCACAAAAAGAATGATGCAGAAATGGTAGGGGTAATTTACCTCTAATCTAAGTCGACTAAATTATTATAATGATAGAGTGAGTATTTTACATTTATCGTGTGATGGATATATTAGTGGAAATTTTAAGGAAAATGATTAATTAACCTAATATACTTGTCGTATAGTTTGTTAGAGTTCCGTCTAATTGTGTCAGAGTTAGGATTTTCTGAAGGGTTGCAAGGTTTATTTTATGACTTCATCCAATTTGCAAATTTATTATTTTCTTTTTGTCTGTGCACTATCAACTCATTATGAGTTTCGAGATGAATTAGATCATTCAAGTGTAAACTTATCTTCTTATTAATTGTAGTTGCATATATAAAAAACTTGAAAACGAATTGTAGTTGTATATATAAAAACTTGAAAAGGAGATTATAGTTAAACTAGCGTAGAAATAAAACACTAATCTACATAATTTGATGGTGTGGGTTTTTATGTCATACTAGCAATTTTATGGATTTAACTTGAAACTTGCATTTTTTTAAAACTAATATTATCGATTCTGTTTGAGTTTTTATATTTTTTTTCTCATTTTTATTTTTCTAAATTTGATATCCTTACAGCCACAAAGAATTAGGAGCAAAAATAAAAGAACTTATTTAAATTACGTATCTTATTAAAAAACTATAATAATAAATTATTAAAAATGTCAAAAGTTCATCTTCCCATTTCTCCTTTTGGAAAAATTGTAAATTACCTAAGTAATTACTGTTTCTGGCAAAATAGTCATGAGTGATCTGCCTTTTCAATTTGGTCAAATAATTTAATATTCTTGGCGAATTATTGATACTTGACAAGAAATGAAATTTTCCTCGAAAAATGAATTATTGGGCGCATGTTCACATGTCCAATTTCCGACCAGCTCCTCGTATGTGGATACCACTGTCGCCCCATCAATCCATCATATATAAAGAATCATAATATAATATATATTAGTTAATGGGAAAACTAATTAGAAGTACCATCTAATTTCAAAATTTATTGTAAACTCCTCAAAATGAAACATTTTTTTAAAAAAAAATAATTAATGTTGATTTCCCAACTATTAATAATAAGACTTGAACTCTTGACCTATCAATTTACAATGGTAGATACTTACTAGGCAATACTGGTTCCCCATTCCTCAAAATAAAATATGTTATTGTTAATTTTTTCCCACATTTATTTATTTATTTATTTTTTTCTATAAGCCCCTAAAATCACTTAAGCGATTATTTTGCTCCTAATATATATTTTTTCCAAGCCCCTTTTTTTTTTTTTTTTTTTAATTCAGATCAACCAATTTTCCCCAAAATACATTTTCTCCAACCTAACTTAGGGACCACGGCAGAAAGATACTTGAACATAGGAGATCATGTACTTATTCGCAGAAGTCAAATTGGTGTTAGTTTGAATGTAGTTAAGTTTGGTCAGTTCAATGGTATTATTAGCACTATTGTTTATAGGTTTGAGGATGTTGGAAAAATCATGATTACTTATGATTTGGGTAATAAGTTTGTTCATGTAATGATAATTGTGCTTAACATTGAATTTAATAAGGAGAATGCACTTGATCTTTGCTTGGCTCTGTATAGGGGTGGTGACCTGAAGCAGGGGATCAATGTGAAGGCAATAAAGTGGGAATTTGAGCTGCACAGTGCTGTTAGCACTGGAGACGTTTTGATGCAGTCGCATTTTGTAAAGTATAAAGAATTCAATTATAATTATAATTGGATTCTTTACCATCAAATTCTTAACACATATCATTTTGGTGAAATTTATGATGCCTATCAGTATGATTGCATTTGGTCTCGACCCAGCGTAGTTAGTCCGAACCTGGTTTTAAGTAGCAAACATTTAATGTCAATTCGAATTGGGAATAAGTTATTGATCTATGTAAGTCTGAATCTTGTAGTGGCAACGGCAGTGGCGAAGTAGACGAAATTAGCGACGACAATGGATGAGGAAGAGGTTACTACCCTAAAATCTTAACAACAACTAGAGTCAATTACGATTAGAAAGAGGAGACAAGAAATTCAGAAACCATCTCATTTTGCCGACATGGTAGCATTTTCACTTCCCGTAGTCGATGATGTTTCATCTACATTTTCAAAAATCATCTGAAGCTCAGAAAATAACAGATGGAAAGATGCAATGGAAGAACAGATGAAGTTTCTTTACAAAAATGAGATGTCGAAGTTGGCAATATACAAATAGGTATTTGCAAAAAAAAGAAGGATTTTCTGACAAAGACGATATTCGCTACAAGACAAGGTTCATGGATGACTCCAAAATTATCAATCAGTGGGGTCAAACAAATTCATTTTTTAAGATATCACTAAACGGACTTTTATATTATATGTTTAAATTTTTTAAAATAAATTAAGAACATTTAAAATATCCAAAAAGATATGTTAGTGTTTTTTTTTTTTTTTTTTAATGTAGGACCAGATATGAGCTTATATATATTTATTTATATTTATAAAAACTTTGTCTGGTTAAAAAAATAGTAGAACAAGATGCAACTTTTATACATATTAATAACTCTGCGCATTTAATGTGTGTGCAAATAAAACATTCCTCCATAAGAATTTTGTTGGCCTTGGTACCGTAGTTGAATTTGGAGCTAGCTCAACTCTATTTGAAAACTGCGCTCCTGTACGGTGACTTGGAAGAGAAAATATATATGTCTTATCCACATAGATACAAAGTTGCTAGTAAAGAAATTTTTGTTTGCAAACTAGACAAATCGTTGTATGGATTGAAGCAATCACCGAGGCAATGGTATAAATGATTTGACAAGTTTATGTTGGGTCAAAGGTACACAAGAAGCAAATACAACCACTGTGTGTATTTACGTAGGCTACAAGACACATCTATCTACTCTTGTATGTTGATGATATGTTAAAAGCATCACAGAGCCAAGATAAAACTGACAAGTAGAAGGCTTAATTGAATAAAGAGTTCGAGATGAAGGATTTGGGAGAAATCAAGAATATTCTTGGGATGAAGATAAATAAGGATTGACAGGTAGGGATGGCAACGAGCCGAGCCTTGGCCTTTTTTCAAGGCTCGGGCTCGGCTCGAACCTGGCTTGGCTCGGCTCGAGGCTCGGCCGTTAATATTATTTTTATTTAAAAAATTAGTTTTTTTAATAATTTAATATATTTTTATATATAATAATATATATTAAATGAATATATATAATAAATATATTATTTTTTTATTCATTTTGTATTAAATTTAATGAATATATATAATATTATATATTTATAAAATATTTATATACATAAAAATAAAAAATATTATTTTTTTAATTAAATATATGGGCTCGCGAGCCACGAGCCAAGAAATAAAGGGTTCGGGCTCGGCTCGTTGCCATCCCTATTGACAGGGAGGCAAACTTTAGTTGACTCAAAAGTAGTACAACGATTTAGTATGTGTCAAGATATGAAACCTGTAGGTACTTCGCTTACCCCTCATTGGAAGTTTAGCAGTCAGTTATTTCCAAGGACTAAAGAAGAATGAGAATATATATGGCAAAAGTCCCATATGTGAATACAGTTGGACGTCTAATGTATGCAATGTGATGGGTACCGACTCCACGAAATAAAATTCCTAAACTACTAAATACAATAAATTGTGTATAGTGGTAAAGGGTCGATTCCACAGAGATTGAATGGTTCTATAACTCACTGATAGCCAAGCAAACAAGCAACAAAAATAAAAAGAGGAGGTTAACATAGTTGACTAAGTGCAAAAAATAAAGAACAAACTGAAATTAAATAAACTAACAACAAAGCACAAATAAGCTTAAAATCCATTGATAGGCCGGCTATAGTGTCAACAAGCTCTGAACACCTAGTCCTTTCTAAAATTTTGGGTGATTAAGATACGATCTTTAACCAACTCCCTAACCAATAAACAACCTTGTAGATACGATCTTAAGCTTTAATTTAATAGCAGCTTTAAAGCACGAAAAGAACACCGACCCTAGCCAACAAACATGCAAGCTCGGAATGTTTAAGCTATTATGCATACATCTCACCACTTTCAAACAAACAAAGGTAAGTTATCCATGGTGTTTAACTCTTTAACACAATTAAAATGACAATTACGGATCAATTTAATTTACGCAGTTTGATAGGTGAGTTTCAAGATAACGAATTGGCCAATTTAATAATCCATCAACAAACCTGTAGTAAATAAATCGAACACAAGCAAAGTACCAAGGATTAGAAGCTATAAATCAACTAGACCTCACAAATCACAACATGACTCTTGTAAATAACTTAACTAGAAATAGAGGGCTTAGTTGTTGTTCATTCTTCACAAAATATTCAGGTAAGAAAATATCAAAGAACTGAAACTAAATGTCAATATTATCTACAAAAAATATATTAAAACTTCACAAGATAAACATGGAATTCAACTAAATGAAGGAGAGGAAAGGGGATTTCTTCCTCTGATCAAAACAGAGGATTTAGCGCCTGTTTCTGTTGTGTTCCAGCAGCTACTGCTGCTGCATGCCTTCTCTCTCAGCTTCCAAAATTGAATATGAACCCTTTCTTTGTAATGAAGTATATAAAGCTCTCTTTTACAATTTGGGCACACAATTCAAGGTAAAAGTACTTTTGGAAGTCCCTAAATTATCAGATTTAATCCTTGAGACGCACAATCTAAAATAAAGCAGCTGAAAGTGGGTTTAATTGCCAAAAAGGAGAAGTCAGCCGCAATTATTGACTTGGGTGAGCTATCTGCTACGTCACCCTTAACTTTAGGTATGGTCTTAGCTTGAAGGTCATGTCTCAGGTCTTCTTCGTCACTTATCGCTTCTTTTTGTCCAGATTTTGTATAATCCTTCATTCCAACGTAATTAGAGCTACAAAGTCATATTTAAGCAAAATTAAGCAGATTTCCAGTTAAATACATGGGGAAAATTAAAGCAATTAAAGCACTATTTACACACTAACAAATCCCCCCTCAGTTGGACTTTGGTTGCCCTCAAGAAAACTGCGACTAGACCACAAAAAGAAAGGTTGTCCTCTAACCACTACAACCCCACAGTTTATCAATGAGAAAATGTGAACACTAAAATGAGTATCATAACAAGTCTCCACAACCTATCTAACTGGAAATGGACAAATTCTAAGTATTTAACTTGCTAGAGAATGTTAAGGAATTCAAAATTCAATTAAACATGCACATTTACCATATAAACAATTAGATTATGTGATCAAAGGTGCTTGTTAAGACTGTCCAACAATTTAAAAGATAAGGTGAGGGTTTCATTCATTTACACTTACACCAAAGCTCTTTACATTGCCTATTTCGAGTGTCATAATACCGCTTTGGTATTTTATGACTATCCCTAGGCCGCATTTCATGCATCACTCATAGTCACCGATTTTCCAATTTTTAATTCGCTTTCAGCTTTTTAGATTTTTTTTGTTATTTTCACGGTGACCAACGGAGTAAAACGAGCTTTGTTGGCTGCTAATGTGATGGGATAAAATGTTTAAGCAATTTGTGAACTTTTTTTTATCTTTTTCAGCCCCCAACAAACACTTAAGTTGTTAAAACCTCACTCATAATCACTCACTTTTAGTGAAAAGCGGAGTGCATCACACTTATGGCTTTTATAGCCTTATTCACAAAACTCATGGCTTTACAGTCTTATTCATAACCCTCAATCAACATTCAACATCATTTAATTTCCACATTTAGACAGTCAAAAATAGCACAATTTTTAACACATGAAGGTTCAATTTATTGCATGCAATTTTAGTTACCACCCATTAATCTAAATTCAAGAACATTTTCTAGCCAAGTCAAAAACTACAAGTTTGTTCAATTTCAAGAATCAGGCATGGAAATTCATGTTATTTCAACCTATTTTTCATGTTCAAAAACTCTCAAATCTAAATATGTTGCACATGATCAGGTTCAAACTAACACAACTTCACAAAAACATACCAAAAAGAGCTAAGGACCATCTGACTAACCAACAAACTAACAAAACTAATCAAGATAGAGACAAAAAAGAACAGGACTATCAATCTAACATCCAATCAGGACAGACATTCGAAGCATGCTTCACACAATAGATCGGCTAAAAGTTTCATAAACTACCCAAATAACTCCCCCACACTTATTCTACATTGTCCTCAATGTATCATAAAAAAAGTAAGAGTATGAGGACTTCCCTAAATGTATCTACTGAGACTGTGCGGGGTTCTTGAGACTTAAGGAATGATCATCCTCTACAGTCTCAGTCCTGGGCAATTGTTCTGACAAAAACCTGAAAATAACACAAAAAGGGATCCTTAGCCAAAAAACAGAGAGAAACTAGAACTAAATAACAGTAAATCAAAAAGAGTTGGGTTGCCTCCCAAAAAGCGCCCTTGTTTAACGTCTTAGGCTAGACGATGTGTTGCACCACATGTCTTCAATTGAAATCCTTTACATCTTTCATGGGAAAACCTGCATAAAATCCCTTTAAATAACGTATGTTTAATATTAACACGTCTTCCTCATCAGAATAGTTGCAATCCCCTACATTATAAAATAGCATGTGAGTGCATAGAGAAGCTCTCTTCCATTTAGAACTCAGCTTATCAGGAAATAGACTCAATAAGGATGGATAAAACAGCCACTTAGCTCCATCAAAGCAAGATTTCCTAAAAAGCAAATGAGAGTAAGAGCTAAAAAAATTTTTATTACCAAATCTTAGCTCAAAATATGCACCACTTGGAAGGGGACTAACAAAATCCATGTCATTTAAATAAAACAACTCACTAGGAGATTTCATGGAATCAAACATAGTGAATTTAACAACGTTTCCATTAAATTCCATTGTGAGTGTGTGGTCAAACTCATTTATTTTTGTCTTGGATATGTCAAGAAAGGGCTTTCCTAGCAAAACATCAAATGAGTTATCAACTACAACGAAGTCTACGGGAGAGATCATGCCATCAACTTGAATTAAAACATTTTCCAATATGCCTTTAGGATAAACAACTGTTCCATCATCAAGTTGAATGATCATACCTGCTTTTCTCATGGAATTAATATGCAAATGTGAGCAAATAGACAAAGGCATCAAATTAATAGAGGAACTATAATCACACAAGGCTTTATCAATTCTAATATTTCCTACTTTACAAGGAAGAGCAAATAAACTTTGGTCATTACTCACTTGAGGTATCTTTTCTTGAAGGATATCAGAGAAATGCTTTCCAATACTTACCTTCCCATAACAAGGCGTGCTTTCCTTAGTTGCACACAATTCTTTAAGAGAATTCATATATTGAGGCATAGATTTAATTACATCAAGTAGTGGAACATTTACCTCAACATTGTAAAATGCCTTTAGGAACTTTGATTCATCATTTTGGAACTCTGGTTCATCCTTTTGGAACTCAACATACCTCTGTGCATGTAGCACCCAGGTCGATAAGCACTACATCCCCCGCACTAAGAGTCCAATCCACATATGAAGTAGAAATCCATACATCAACTAAACAAGTGGCGAACGAGTGACAAATAAAACAACTGTAGCTAAGCGGGGCTAACCCTTAAACCATCAATCGATTAAAGGACAATACAATAGATTAAAAGCGGAAGCAATAGCAATAATCTCAAGTAACGAGCAAGATATTCAACTATGGCCACCACGGCCTACAAGCATCAACCCCAAAAGTTGTTAGGAACAGTGCCCTAAAAGCCGATGTGATAGTCCGCTTAGTGTTTTTCTTATGTAAATCACAAACAATCTTTGAATAATAAACGAACTTAGGCAACACTTCTTTATATGCTCTTGTTTGATTGTATGTTTACTTTAGTTGTGCATGTATAAGAACTCCTCTGATCAATGTGACTTATAGGACTCAACCATTTAGGTGAAATGGTTCATGAGACGAGCCCTAAATCACTTAAGTCATGATTAGAAATCACTCCAAGCCGATAAGTCCAAAAGAAAGTGGGAGTGTCGCTTTGACTCGTTTTAGGCTTGCTCGTGTGATTACGCCCTTAAGAAAGACCATCTTGTTTCATGGGGTGCAAAGTGTATTGATTGATACATACGTGATACATGGGGGTGCTTGCTTATTAATTCTAAGTAGGTACACTGAGGTGTCCCGTGTGAGAAGATTCCTAAATGGGAAAGGAAATTTCTATTTCTGGAAATAGAAACTTCCAGATTAGGAAATATCTCATGAGTCATTGATGTGATTAAGTAGTCCTTAGACTTGAGATTCTATCGATGCTTTGTGGGCTAACTCTGCAATCGTAGGTATGAGCTTTAAAGGGTGTCGCCTTAGATAACTGATTTAAAGCTTATGTGGGGGCTACACAAGTGGCACATGGAAGCATATGAGAATTGATAAAGGACCTACACTTGCATTAGCAAGTTAATCTCTTATTGTGTAAGTCATTCATATGCCATCAAGAAGTCCTTGGCCAAGGCAGTGGATCAAGACATCAAGAAATGGGTTTCTTGGATTGAGATCAAATGGATATGAAATGCACTTAACTTTAGGACCGAGATTATTAGGGTTCTGATTATTCCCTTTCCCTAGATCTCGATTGAGAGATGGGATGTAGGAGTATTTTATCTCACATATATCAATAACTTAAAGGTTTTTTCGAATTGAGATATTCTTATTTAGCTAGGGGCCACACGCCTGTTGCTAGATTATGGTAGTGTGATATGTGGACTAATTAATTAATTAGGGTCACTGCTAATTGAATTAAGAACCTAGAGAGTCACACACAATAACCTGGTCACGTGGGTTAAGGCTTGAATTGATTAAACGAGTTGATCGAACCAATAAGTGATTGGTTGGGGCCACACGTGTGGCACATGTGTGGGACACGTGTCTCGTGTGATACGTGTCACTTTGTGGCGATTGATTAATTATTTAATGGACTTTAATTTAATTATAAATTAATATTGAAGTTCTAATTTGGAGATATTAAGTCTAATAAATAATTAATTTTGAATTAATTAATTATTAGCTTCAAGTTATTTATTATAAATAAATAAAGTTAATTAAAATATCTAAGAGAGTTGGATATTATATTCTTGCTTGATAAGTTGGTCAAAAGGAGACTTTTGGTCAAAGTAAGAGTCTTTCTCTCAAAGTAAGAAATCTCTTACCAAAAGGGTTTAGGAAACCTTGTCCAATAAGATAAAGGGGTTCAAACCCCTTATGCTATGAATAAGTGGGGTTCGAACCCCGTGAGGGATTGATACACAATCTCCTTCTCCATATTATATCATATAAACCCTAGAGCCTAAACACCAAATATAGAACTAGCATCCTCCCTGTTTGGATCGTGATCGAGGTTGGTGGACTAATTCTCTAGAGGGCTGCTTTCGTCTTGAAAGATTCAAAGGAGCTTGGGGACTTGCCGCTTGAAGAACGTTCTTGGGCGGCTAGAACGTGTCAAGAAAGTGACGATATAAGTGAGTTTCTTAGAACCCTACGAATTTGGGAATAAGAATTGCAAGTTTCGATCTTCTTTTAGGAAAAAAATTTTAAATTTCGTTGTGCCTTTCTTTTGTGTTTTCCCAACAAAAGTAATAATATACAATCTCCCAAAATTAGAGTAAGTATAAGTATGCAACAACAAGGTATGCTCAAGCTAGGCTACAAAGTAAAGACACGACAGACTCTATTTCCCCGCCTAGCGAGACCTGCAAAAGCTGAAAGTGAGGAGGGGTTAGTCTGTGAAGACTAAGTGAGGGGTTTATATATATACAACACGTAGCATGCAACTTATAATCCCGAGTATAGTTTTGTCAATCATCCAAGTGGTCAGTTTGGGAAATGAGGCATTATAAGCATCATTTTAGTTACAACAATTCATTAGGCAATCAGTGACCCGGTGAGGGGGTAATCTCCATCCAAACTCCGACAGTGAACAGTGATTAATTCAAGTGTGGGGTGATCATGCAAGTTCAGTATCAATCAATCAGTTAAATAGTAATACAGTATCCATCCTCTTTCCATGGGCCGGTGGTCGGGTTTGCAAGGCCCGAGCCACCTCAATACAGTGTGAGACGGGGGCTCACGACTCCTACCCGCTCCTTCGATGGTATGGGAACCACCAACTCAGGAATACCCCGCTTTCCCGTCTCCTAGGTTGCGTGAAGGTATTCCCAATGGGTACTACGTGCAAAGGTTCTTTCCGATGGCTAGATACCGTTCTGGTCACCAATCCCACGTTTCCCCTTGGGCCCCAATCAATACAGTGCAATATCTCGCCAAAACAATATGGTTGGTATGTTTCAATTAAAGGAAGGGCTCCTTTGTAAAACATTTACATTTTGGAAAAACTATATGTATATTATAAGTTTTGGCCAAAATAGACACATTGGGATATATGGGCTTTTAAATACGTAAAGAAAACCTCACCTTGAAAAGAAGAAAGGAAAGCTAGCTAAGGAGTCTACCCCTCAAATCCTGGACCGACCCCTGTACAAGAAAAGGAACAACTAAAGTAAGACTCGACTCCATGAACCAAGTATTCGACGAACGGCATGTTCATAAGATGATATGATATGAAGTGATGATGCTAATAATTATTATAAATGTTCATGTACACAATTAATGTCCAGAGGACCAAGTAAACGAGCCAAATAATGAAAGGAAAGAAAACTACACAATGCATGCTTCCAGTGGACAATCCCGGGGGGGACTGTTTTTAGTTGAAATGGGATCCCGGCCGGGACACTCCATCAGCAGCATCCCTGCATAACTATCCCCGGTCGGGAATGATTTTGTGCTAAAAAGGATCCCCGTCGGGATCGGTGCTCAGCCAATGTAACGCCCCGTCTTTTGGAGCAGGTAAAACGTGTGTGAACGTCTGAGAGTATATGTTATATTTGTTCGTTGTGTTAATTCCCAACTACTTGTCTTTAATTGCCAAAATTTTCAAAGTATGAGTACTTAATTGAATTTTATTTGGCTTTAGATATTATTAACTCAAGAGTATGATCACTTAATTGCATAAATTACATAACATGGAGGATATATAATTAAATTGGGAATTAAAGTCAATATAACTTTATGACTTATGCAATTGAATTAAATGTTGTATGCTTTTAAGGAAATATCATAATCTTGCATTTTATCTCGTGAATTCCAAGAATACAAGAGAAGCACATCTTCTTTTCCCTTGTTCCCTC
The DNA here is from genome assembly GCA_037501455.1 of Lantana camara. Classification (NCBI taxonomy): domain Eukaryota; kingdom Viridiplantae; phylum Streptophyta; class Magnoliopsida; order Lamiales; family Verbenaceae; genus Lantana; species Lantana camara. Next base: position 88,834,975 of record CM074857.1, on the reverse strand, counting down.
ATTCATGCACACCACCACACACCCACATACTTTCACCTCAACTCAAGTTCTTCCAAATTCAAGGTAGGATTCATGCTTTTCTTCACACATAAACATATTTCCATGGTTTAATTCTTGCATAAACATGAGTTTGCATGGTATGAATATGTTTCCATGGAAGCTAGGTTATGGAGAAGTATATGGCAAAGCATGTTAGGAGGAAGTGGTAGAAGTAATTATGCTAGAAATCATGAGTTAGAAAGAGTTTAAGAAGCTATCATGCATGATTCTTAAGTTAGAAAGCTTGGAGGTTCATTAATGGAGTTCATGGGTTTTGAGGTTGATGATGATGAATATTAGGCATGAGTTCTTGGAATATATTTGCTCCTTGAATGTTTCTAAATGTGCTTTTGTGTGTGATGAAATGGTATTGCTTGATTCTAAGTATATCTTTGCAAAAATGGGATGGTTGGATGAATGATTTGCTCCCTTTTCCTTTCCTCCCCTATTTCTTCTCGTTTTTCAGCTGAAAATACTCTACCCGGGTGGGTAAATTTCATGAAGAAAAGTACCCGGGCGGGTACTCTAGGAGATTTTCTAGACAGTTTTCCCCTAGTGGGGAACTTTTGCCTTACATTTTACCTGGCCGGGTACCCCCTCAAATGAACTGCGATTGAGCTGATTTTCGGACCAATGAAAGTTATTTGAGTGTAGAGAATTCTCCAATTGGAATCACCTTAAAATAATTTCTGAGTAGGGAGATACGATAGATCCAAAATTTTGTCGCCAATCTTCCGAAAATCGGCAATTGCTCAACTTTGCACCTATGTCATTTTTTATCCACTTTGAACTAAAATTTGAGCCATATATGGTTGAAAATCCCTGTTTGTCTAATTTCATTTCCAATAAACAAAACTTAATTCCGACTTCTAAATCTTAAGATATACAAAATTCTTTACAGATTGCGCGTTTGGAGAAAACTGTCAGCTTTTGCTAAATTGTGCCCAAATGCCCATTTCTTGTCTTTTTCATCATTTTTTTCCGTTTATTGAACCTCATATATGCTATATATTCCTTAATTAAAGTGTAAATGCTCTTATATAAGTAGTTTATTTTACTAAAGTTGAATGAAAGATGCCGAAACTTACCCTACATGATCTTCAATGTGAAAGTTAGTTCTTAAAGTGCTATGATTGCTCATTTTTGTCATTCCTTGCATAATTATAACCTTATTGCATATGAAACTATACTCATATCATTTCATGACATTGTTTTGCATCGCCGAGCGTCTTTAGTTGGTTCTTTTGTGTCTAATGTCAACCTTAATTGTGTCTTTTGTTCAGGTGATCCTTCCAAGGACCCGGTGGTTTAGATTATATCTTGTTTTGGTCCTCTTTTGTCGAGGTGGTCAAGGTAAGGTTATTCTCTTGCTGTAATCAATACTATATCGATATTATGGCCTGCACGATTTGATTTTTCCTCACCCGAACTATTATTCATATATGTATTATGTATTAAATAAGCCATTGCCTACTAATTTCCCAGTTTTCTCGGAAATGGTTTTCTAATATCAAATGAATTATATATATATGCTCTTAAGTGTGTGTTCATGAATCTCAAGTAAAAATGAAAAGGTATCTTGCATGCATTGCATAACGAGTGCTTATCTTGTGATTGTTGGGCCCGAGGTAACGTGGCTTAGGGGATCCGGGAAAGCATAGGGCTGACGGTGAACCTACTCTGCAACCTCTATGGGTGTACGTGCTATCTTCGGAGGTAGTGGATATCACGTATTACCTGTGACCGGCTTCGGCCAAAGAACATAGTACCGAACGGGCTATAACTCGAGTGTTCTTGGATGGTTAGGGGTTCGCTACCTCTTCCATCACCCGGAGGCAGAAGGATGGTTTCTTGTTATTGTTCTTATTCTTGATTGATTGTGGAGTAAAGGTTAGAGAACGGGTATAACTCGGTACCCGATATACGCCCTAGTATTGTAATGAAAATAATTGTATTGTAAATGGGGCTATATTTGGTCGAGGGGAATTGTTATTGTGCATTGCATCTCTCGTTACTGCATTAATTATAACTTGTATATTGTTATCCCTCGCCAGTCACCCGACTGACCCTCTTTCTCTTTCCTTCTTGTCCCTTCGTATTGATTGCAGGTTTTGGGAGTCGACTAGGCGGCGGGTTGTCTAGCTTTCTTTTGAGTCGAGTCCTAGTCTTGATGCTTTTATGTACGATATTAGTTGAAAATGATATTGGCATGTAATGTAGTTATTGTCTTATACACTGTACTACCTTTGATAAGTTAGTTGTGAACCTTCTTGATGTAAATTAGTTAATGTTGAGCTTTTGAATTATTGGTTACATGATGAGTTGCTTCCGCTATGCGTTTAATTGTTGTTAACCGTCTGTATAGCGCCGCCTAGCTAGCTAGAAATGGTCTTGAGTGTCTCCCGTTCACTAGCTCTTAGCACGTATATGGATTCTCCATTTCATATGTGTGTTGGGTTCTAGTGCGGGGGATGTGATAGCTCCACGCTAGGGGCGTCACAGCCAATCCCCTGACATAGGTTCCCGGCCGGTATTGTTTTTGTACTAAAAGAGGTCCCGGCCAGGAACCTCTGCTCGAGAAACAGGACAGCATCAGGTTCATGCAAAAACATAGCAAACCAACATATAATCACTCACAAATTGAAACAATAACCGGTAATATGAATACGCACATAATACTTCAATTAGGTAACAATGAATCATCATAACACGCTTAGATCATCACATATTCGACATATAAACCCTCATTTATTATATATTTCATATCTCAACCAACTAACAAGAATCCATGCATTAAACTAATAAATAAACATATATTCATGCATACATACTGTTAAAAGCATGATATAGAACTCAAATTCACTAAAGCCCTAACATATCCTCACAATCAAACACATACATACATATAGATATATATACATAAACCTTGGAAGAAAGGAAGAAATAAGGAATGGGATGATGGTGATGATGATGAAAATGGAGAGAGCTTGGCTTCTCCTCTTCTCCTCCTCTAGCTCGATCCAAGTATGTGTGGGTGGGTGAGTATGTGTGCTCTTGTGTATGTAATGAGAATGAGAGATGAATGCAAAGTGTATAGTGTATATGATATATGCTATAAAGTTAAGTCTTGTATGTATATAGCTATTTGCACTTAAGTCCTTATGAACATTTTATTTACAAGTTAGAGATGAATGATATGAGGGTGTAAGCGCAATTATGAAATGTAGGGATCAAGTGGATGCACATATATATATATATATATATATATAGAGAGAGAGAGAGAGAGAGAGAGAGAGAGCCAACAACCCCAAAAACCCTGTGTTATTCGAAATAATCACAAAAAACCCTGACAAAAAAAAAACTACTTTAAAAAACCATCTGTTTTTTAAAATAAACTCACCACCCCCTCATCCCAAATAGTCAACGAAAAAGAGTAAAATTCTTATTATACCCTTGTACACTATTTCAGGCATATAATGTTATTAAAAATTATTAAATAAGTTTAATAATATATATATTAATAACTTATTATTTATATATATGTGTATATGTATATTTATAATTATTAATAAATATTAATAATATTATTTATATATATATATATACATATATATATTTATATACATAATACATAATACATATTAATAATTACATATATATATACATAATACATAATACATATTAAAAATAATATATAAATATACATAATACATAATACATATTAATAATTACATATATACATACATAATACATAATACATATTAAAAATAATATATATATATATATAAAATACATAATACATATTAATAATTATATATATATATACATATCAAAAATAATATATATGTATATGTATATATATATTTATATATACATCGTCTTCTTCATCTCCAGCCACCCCAATCGTCGCCTTTGCCACCGACGGGATCTCCTCTCCAACCACCGCCGCCTCTCCAGCTATCGTCGCTACCGCCTCCGCCATCGCCTACGGCGGAGTGAAGCAGCAGCGCCGGCAGCGTGAATGCGGGCAGCGACGGGATGGCCTTTTCGGCCATCCTCCGGTGATGAAATCTTTGGGTTTCAACTAAATTCGACAAGGTGAGTCTATTGGTGATACTCCCGTCACCTAAAACCGACCCGAACGACGGTGGCGATGGAGCAACATAGGCGCGCGACTGTTCACGGTGGTGATCAATTTTCGGTGAAATTTTCCTGCGAACAACATATGCATTTCGAAGTTCTCAACACGGGTAAGCTAATGCAATTTACGGATTTGAATTTCGTTAAGCGGTTTGAGAGTAATTGCGATTTTAAATTTTTGATTTTGTGTTTTTAGATTTGAAATTGGGGATAAACGGTTTGGAATTTCTAGAAAACGATCGGACATATGGAACAAGCACGAAGAGCATATTCGAAATTGATTTTTGGGATTTTTTCGGCGACTTTCAATGGCGGTTTCCGGCAGCCGCTGGAAGCACTGTATACATACATTATATATATATATATATATTTGTTTATTTATATAATAGCGGGGTAAAATAGTTATTTTAATTGAAAAAGTGAAAAAATTCTCAATCTTAATCGCAGTCAACGCGCGTGCACCACATATTCTAGTTTCAGGGTTTTTCGTGCATATTTTGAGAAATATAGGGTTTTTTAAAGTAAATTTTTTTTGTCGGGGTTTTTCTTACTACTTTCGAATTACACAAGGTAGCTGGATGAAAATTTTCCTATATATATATAAGTTATAGAATAAGAAGTTAAGTATAATATGTTATGCCCGTAACAATTAATCACTTATTGTTATATTAATGTAATTAAGTCCATTTATAATTAGTTGGATAATTAATCTTACAATTTGCAAAATAAAGTGTGAAAGAATTAAATATATAACCCTAACTCTTGAAAAATCACCCGCGTAGCGTGCGTACCTGGAAGACGAGATCACGGGGTGCAACAGCCCGAAACAGGGGCAAGTTGGAAATTACGAAAATACCCCTACAACCCTAGAATTTTCCTACATTCCCGAAAGTACTTTTACTATCCAATATTGTGACCAAAAGAATCCTCACATTATTTTGAGGATCTTGACACTCTCCGTGAGCCATAATTCCCATCCTAACTCTAGTAGCATCAAAAATCGGCAAAACCCTAGCTTATAGTTCGATCGTAAATAACTCTTTACTCATCTACCTTTCGATATTCAATATTATAACCAAAACGATCCTTGAATTATTTTGTGAATTTTCATGCATTTACCAAAACTTGATTCCAACCATAGCATATTTTATAAATATTTTCCTTTTTAAAAATTGTCATTTATTTTAAACAATTAGCTTTCATTCAATATTCGAAATTTTACTTAAAACGTTTCTTGAATTTTTCTCTAAAATATGATAATTTTTACAGCCTTTAACCTTCGTCATAGCTTCGTTTATATAATTTTCTTATGATTTTCATCATCTTTAATATTCATAATTTATAAACGAAAACTCTAAATATTCCACATTTATAATCAAAACGAAGCTTATTTTTCACTCGTTCTTTCATTAATTTACTACTTCAAGGTTTCACCTCTCGACTGTTGAATAAATTTTATACCATTTTATATTTATTTTTATTCAACATAAACCTTCTAGAAAGTTTAAATAAATGGACATATTTTCCCCGCATTTCCTATCTAATTACCAAGCATATGTCTAAAATATAATTCATCCACATTACCTAAGTAGCAACCAAGCATTTGTCTAGGATATGAAGCTTCCACATCTCCCCTAAACTCTTAGAAATTGCAAGGTAAGCCCCTAAATCCCAAGTATAAATACCCCTCCAAGCTCATTTCCAAAACTACACCAAAATCACTCACTTTCTCTCCCTAGTTCGGCCACTCCTCTCTTCTCTAAGGTATGAGTCTTGTTCTTTTATTATTTCATGCTTTATATTATGTTCTTAGTATGATAATAATAGTAACATGCTTAGATTTAATTAAATTATGCTTTAGGAATTTTATTTTATGAAATATATGCTATTTATGCTAGTTTAGGAAAAATGTGATAACATATATGCATTTTATTTAATTAAATGCATGAGTTATGATATGAATATGTGTTTAAATAATTATGATCTTGTTTGATTAAATTCATGCCTAGAATAATTTATTTAGAATTATTTTTCATAGAGAATTCATATATTTTGCTATATTATGCTTCAAATTCTATGTTATAAATATGAATATGATCAAGTGTATTACATATCTTCTTTGAATATTCAAATAGGCTCAAGAACATGTTCATGTTGTTCTTGAACAATTTTAAGTGCACGTGTGATAGTGTGTGAGTGTGTGTGTTCGATTTTGTGTTATAAGGTGTTTAATTCATAAGAAATTGAATAGTAAATGTTTTCAATAGTAACTTTGACTTTTGGGTCAACATTTATCATGATAATTTCGAAAATATTATTAAAATAATTATAAAATTAGTTTTGGAATTTTTAAATAAAGATTTTATCCGAATTTTCCAAAAATCGGTAAATTGTGAATTATTTTCAATATATAACCTACATTATCAAATTAAATTCTAAATTTCATTACTAATGTTATAATTAAGATTATAATGTGATTAATAAATATTTAAGTGGTTAAAGAATTCATGAAACCTGATTAATTACTTAATTTCCCTTAAACGGTTAAAATTAGAGTCTACCAGGAATTCTCTAACATGATATAGTTTATGTGTTTACTTGATGTAATCCTTTTATGCATGAACAAATGTAATCCTTTTATGCATGAACATTATGTGTTTTATGTTCTTATTTGATTAATATAAGGAACCTAGTTCTAAGCTTATAGTAGTTAATACTTTCAGGCGCACTGGAATCCACATTACAATGTTTGACTACCGGTATAGGTGAGGGTTAAAATGTTTTCAACTGGAATCATGCCTATACATATGTATCTATATAAAAACTATTTCAAGCCTACCTATCATTTTGATTTACTACCCTATATATATATATTATTGTACTACAATGTCCCTCTTAAGGGAAAAATACTTTCATGCCGGAATCAATGTTTTACTAGGACATTATATATTTCAAGTCCATTTTATCAAAACATTGATTTCGGGTTATGCAAGAAAAATATTGTTCTTGATTCATATCATGGGCCCTGGCTGTATCCGTAGCGAGCAATTACCCGGAAGGTATCGGGCCGAGGGTATTGTTGGTGCTGCGGACTGCCACCACCTCTTGGTACTGGTTTAACTGGAAGTTAGTTACTCCACGCCAAGGGATGAGGGAGAGATAGCTGCCTCCCGAATCGTGTTCGTGGTCTCTAGGGTTTGATTCCCTATTGACATCAAGGAGTAGTGGAGTTAATATTCTTGGCTTTATTGAAGTATCGGAGCCTGATCAGCCCGATACTATTTTACCAATTATTTAAGGAGTTATGGATGGAGAGGCCTAGCTTGCGGGCATTAATGTTCTTGTTACAAACAATTCATATTTTTACAAATATTCCAAACTACCCCTATCCCTGTTTTACAAATATTATGAACTGTTTCCTATTTGTTATATCCTATTGTTAATATTTCAGATCAAGATCTTCTTGATCATATACATACATATATATATATATATATATATATATATATATATATATATATATATATATCAATAAGTTATTATACCCCCCTTCACTTAGTCACTTTGACTAACCCTCTCGCCTATTTTTAAAATGCATGATTTCAGGAATCAATGAACGACAACTAGAGGTATCTTGAAGCACTACAACCGTAGGTTGGATCCGATCCTAAGAGTACATTGTCTTGAGCCTACTCTCTGTAGAAACAAACCATCTCATATTTTGTCCTTGCATGTCAACCTGTTGTACTCTTTTGCGAACTACTTTGATCAATAATGATAATCCTTGCTCATTATACGTTATCCTCCCTATTTATAGGTAAAGTTGAATCTCTTTATCTTCCGTTGCACTGTGTCACATATTCAATTCATATATTATCCTGACCGTTCGCCGTAGTATTTCCTGAATGTTGGGTCTAACCTCCACTCAGGGAGTATTGCGGTGCGGGGTTGTAGTGTTGGGGAGGCGCTACACGGGGTCTCACAGTGCAGTTGGATTTGGGCTGATCAATGGTTGAGATTGTACAGTAGGTTTGGATTCCTTACTTGACCTTAAGCCATGGTCATAAATTATGCTCAAGTCTGTTGTATAGTCCTGCTCTATTTCTTTATCAGGTTTTGTACTGCTATAATATGCTCTGTTTCAGACTCTACTTTCTGGACCACCATTTCATTTCTTGATTGGTCATCATAGCTTGTCCATTTTTCTGCAAGTAGTTCAAGTTTTGATTCTTATCTTGTAATCTTCTCACGGAAGAAGCTAATTGTGCAATTTGATTTTTCAACTTCTCTTGAAATTGTTGCATGTTATTACGGGTCTCTTATTGGAATTACCACATTTGTTACATATTTTTCTAAGTTTCCTGTTGAAATTATTGTGCATTAATCATGAATGCCTTAAACATATCCTCAATAGATGTACCTGAATTGGAAGATGAAGGATATTATTGTGGAGGTTGAAACGTTGTGTCTACTTCACAGTCTTACTTTGCTAGTTTTGGAAGAAGTTCCTTATCAAGCAAAGGACACCTATCAGTGTGGTGAAGGCCTATGCACACTCCACATTGCTCGGTTATGGGTCGAAAGTGAGAAAAACGATTATTAAGAAGCAAAGGGCACTCATTAGTTGGATGATCTCCCGTGCAAATTTCACAAACATCTTTTTGAGTGTATGTAACCATCAATGACAGCATGTTGATTCCCTGGACTGACTTCTCTACACAAACAACACTAAGCTATCAAGAGAAAAAAAAAAATCAATTAGAACCACTCCCCGGCAACGGCGCCAAAAATTTGATAGGTGCCAAATCCACCAAATAAAATTCCTAAACTACCAAACACAATAAATTGTGTATAGTGGTAAAGGGTCGATCCCATAGAGATTGGATGGTTCTATAATTGACTGATATCCAAGCAAACAAGCAACAAAAATAAAAAAACAATTTTTTTTTTTTGGGGGGGGGGGGGGGGGGGGTGGTTAACGTAGTTGACTAAGTGCAGAAAATAATGAACAAATTGAAATTAAATAAACCAAAACCAAAGCATAAAATTAAAGTAACTAGGAAATAGGAATCTAGTCAAGTTATTCTCTCGATTCATGTTTGTAATCTGGTCATCGATGCACAAATAAGCTTAAAATCCATCGATAGACCGGCTATAGTGTCAACAAGCTCTGAACACCTAGTCCTTTCTCACTTATTCGATGATTAATATACGATCTTTAACCAATTCCCTAACCAATAACCAACCTTGTAGATACGATCTGAAGATTTAATTTAATGGCAGCTTTAAAGCACGAAAAGAACACCGATCCTAGACAACAAACACGCAAGCTCGGAATGTTTAAGCTATCATGCATGCATCTCACCAGTTTCAAACAAACAAAGGTAAGTTATCGATGGTGTTTAACTCTTTAGCACAATTAAAATGACAATTACGGATCAATTTAGTTTAGGGAAAAAGATTTTTTGTCATCCGAACTTTGACTCTTTTTGCAATTTACCATCCCAACAAACTTTCATTGTAAACCACCATCCAATCTTTGCATTTGTAGCATACCACCAACTAAACTTGTTTTTTGGTGGTTTTGGTGAAAATACATCTGACGTGTATATTTTATAAACATGCCACGTGTCGTATTTTTTAGTCAAAACCACTGAAAAGAAAGTTTAGATGGCGGTATATTACCAATACAAAGATTGGATGGCTGTTTGCAATGAAAGTTTATTGGGATAACAATTTTAAAAATGCACAAAGTTCGGATGGCAAAAAATATTTTTCCCTTTAATTTATGCAGTTTGATAGGTGAGTTTCATGATAACTAATTGGCCAAATTAATCATCCATCAACAAACCCGTAGCATATAAATGGAACACATGCAAAGTAACAAGGATTAGAAGCTACAAATCAATTAGACCTCAAAATCACAACATGAATCTTGGAAATAACTTAACTAGAAATAGAGGGTTTAGTTGCTATTCATTTTTCACAAAATATTCAGGTAAAAAATATTAAAGAACTGAAACTAAACGCTAAGATTATCTACAAAAAATATATTAAAATACTTCACAAGCTAAACATGGAATTCAACTAAATGAAGGAGAGGAAAGGGGATTTCTTCCTCTGATCAAAACATGGGATTTAGCCCCTGTTTCTGTTGTGTTCCAGTAGCTACTGTTACTGCACGCCTCCTCCCTCAGCTTCCAAAACTGAATATGAACCCTTTCTTTGTAATGAAGTATATAAAACCCCCTTTTGCAATTTGGGCATACAATTCAAGGTAAAAGTACTTTTGGAAGTCCCCAAATTATCAGATTTAATCCTTGAGACGCACAATCTGAAATAAAGATACTGAAAGTGGGTTTAATTGCCAAAAATGAGAAGTGAGCCACAATTGTTGACCTGGGTGTGCTGGCTGCTACGTCACTCTTAACTTTAGCTATGCTCATAGCTTGAAGGTCATAGCTCAGGTCTTCTTCTTCACTTATCGCTTCTTTTAGTTCACATTTTGCATAATTCTTCATTCTAACGTAATTAGGCCTAAAAAGCCACATTTAAGCAAAATTATGTAGATTTTTACTTAAATACATAGGGAAAATTAAAGAAATTAAAGCACTATTTACACACTAACACAATGGTATGCACAAGATCGAAAATTTCACAAGCAGTTGGCTCAGTGAGCAGATATATGCATGAGCTTGAAAGGGCTCACTGGCAAGCTGTGAAATGGATTTTATATACAGTATATTCAAGATACTGTAGATGTTTGACTAATGTTTGAGCAAGATGATTCACTTGGTCAAGGCATAATTAGATATTGTCATTCTGACTATGCAGGAGGTTTGGATAAGCGAAGATCTACAACTGGCTACTTGTTCACTTTAGCCAAGACGTTAGTCAGTTGGAAGCCTATCTTACAATCAACAATTGTTTTATCAACAATAGAGTCAGAGTATATGACCGTTACATCAGCTGTAAAGGAAGCAATTTGGCTTCAAGGACTGCTTGAAGACTTGAGAGTTAGTCAGAAACACCTTGCGGTGTATTGTAACAGTCAGAGTGTTATTCATTTAACAAAGAACTAGTCCTTTCATGCAAGAACGAAGCATATTGATGTTCGCTTTCACTTTGTGCAGGAAATTCTCGAAGAAGAGCAGATTGTTGTTCACCAGATTCAGACTACGGAGAATCCTTTAGATATGATTACCAAAGTGGTGACAAAAGCCAAGTTTGAATATTGTTTAGACTTGGTCAATATCCTGCACTTTTGAGTATGGCATCTGCGGGCGCAATTTGGAGGTACTATAATCTAATTGAGAGATGAAGTTTGTTTGTATTTGGTGGGATCACAAATTGTACCAAAGTGGAGATTTGTTGGTTTGTGGCCCAATTTTGATGTCCCGCATTGAAAAGTTTAGGTTGAGACAATTGAAGCTTGTCGCACATAGGAATTTTATAATAGTTTGGGGAGAAACTAACATTATAAATAGACTTCCCCCGTTCTAACTTTTGCATCCCAAACAAAGTACTCTCTCACTTTGTAATATTTCTTTAATGAAATATTTTGAGTAGTGCCCTTGAATGTAGACTAAATTGGCCGAACCTCGTTAAATTTTGATGTTATTTTCTTTATTTGCTTTTAATAGCCTTATTTGGTTATGTAATTAGTTAATTATTTTGCCTGAATAATTGAGATTTTTCTTGGTATAATTTTAGGCATTATAATTTGAAATATTTTTCGGCACTTCCGCAAAGTATGTAACATATTATCACTTGATACATATTATTACTTCACATTTTTTGGAAAATTGAACGAAACTACCTTGTGTTAAGCGAAACTAACAAAAAAAAAAAAAAAACTCTAACATATAAAATATCATTAAAAAAACCCTATGTTTATTAAAATTTTGCAAGAAAAAACCCGGAGAGCATTTTTGTTATCACACGTGCGTTGACCGCACGTATAATTGAGTTTTAAGTGGTGAAATGTTTATAATACTCTTAATGAAACACTCAATAATATATTATATATATACTTTTTTATTTAATATAGGATTAATTCCAGACACCCCCTGTCCTCTGGGTTTAGTGCACTTTGGCCCTAACCTTTTAATTAGTGCGATTTTCCCCATAACCTTTGAAAAATGATGCACTTACCCCCTTCCTGGCAGAATCTTGGGGAATATTCTGTCGGATCTTTTGAACAAAATTTTGACGTGATTTCTAATGGCAAATCTATACAGATCAAATGTCAAATGTGTTGAATTATACATCAAATCGAAGCTCCCGATGTAAAGAACACAATGGTGGTTTGAAATCAAAATCCGACAACCGAAGAGAGGGGAATTACTGGTCAAAGATGGCAAATGGCCGACAAAGCTTTGTAAGCAAATTCCGACGACTTCCGACAGCCAATTGGCCAAACGGGGTATGGGTTTTGTTCGTCTTTGAGAAAGGAACACGATGGTGGTGGTCTTAACTCTTGGGTCCCCGTGACGGAAGAGAAATAGACGGTCAAAATTAATTTTGAACAAAATATTACTGGAATATTCCGCCAGAATAATGTTAAAGGGGTTAAGTGTTATATTTTACAAAGGTTAAGGGGTCAATCGCACCAATTCAAAGGTTAGGGGGCAAAACGCACTAAGCCCCAAATGACAGGGGGTGTCTGGAATTAGCCATTTAATATACATATAATTAGAAGGAAAAAAAAAACAAACAAACAAACAACACCACCCTTACCCACCAAAAATCCCACTGCCGACATCTTTCCCAAATCCAACTCTGTTACCCTCTTCCCATATACATTGTGTTGTTGCTGCCACCATTAATATCATCATTTATCACCTTCTCTTTCCCTCAGGTCAGTTGCCACCACCAAACACCAACCACCCCCCATTCCTTTCTCCATATTCACATAAGCACAGACACATAAGAACACACCCGTGAACATACATAAACAAACACTGCCTCTGGATCTGAGAAGGAAAAGAGGTGTCGACTGAGGTGGGCGACAGCGGAGTGGTTGTACTGCATGTGTGGAGGCTGCGTTTTTTAGGGGGCGGTTGGTTTTTTGGCTTGAGTGGCAGCGGATTTACGAAAGTAAGAGGGGAGGTAGTAGCGTGATGGGGCGGGGGCAGGAAGCGACGGTTTTTTGGTGGGCGACGGTGGCACAGTACTGTGGAGCAGCAACGCTGCTAATAAGAAAATGACATAGAATTTTTCTTATAAATGCAAACAAACACATAAGTGTCCCCGACCAAAACACGTGCCCAACCTTTGAATTTTGTTAGACTTAAGTGCTCCCGACCAATAAAAAAATGACACATGTACTCTACCGATCAATAAGAAAATGACACATTGGTATTGGGCACTTAGGTGCAACAAAATTCAAAGGTTGGATACTAAAATGTAAAAATTCAAAGATTGGGTATTAAAGTGCAAAACACTCCAAAAGTTGGGGTGCAAATAAATATTAACCCTATATTTTATTCATTAATATAATATACATATTTTAAATACGCATATTTTAATGGTAAAAAAAATGTGTATATTTTAGAAATAATGCAATTATAATATCTTATAATATATAGGGAAAAAGATTTTTTGCAATCCAAACTTTGTGCATTTTTACAATTTACCATCCCAACAAACTTTCGTTGCAAACCGCCATCCAATCTTTGCATTTGTAACATACCGTCGTCTAAACTTTTTTTTAATGATTTTAGCTAAAAAAAATGACTAATTGCATGTTTATAAAACATACACGTCAGTTGTATTTTCACCAAAACCACCAAAAAAAAAGTTTAGATGGTGGTATGTTACAAATGCAAATATTGAATGGTGGTTTGTAATGAAAGCTTATTGGGATAATAAATTACAAAAAGAGACAAAGTTTGAATGACAAAAAATCTTTTTCCCAAATAGATATATCTAATATCTATACTATTATATATTTGAAAACCATGTTTGACTTTTTGTTGTGTATTTTGATGATGTGGCATTTTGTGGATTTTTTGAGATTTTTAATTAAATAGAAAAAATATCATTGGCTGATTTTTTTATATATTATTTTATTATGAAAATAAAAGTAACTAAGGAAAATAATTATCTTTGGCAATATTTATTATATACTTTCTATTTATGAACTTCTTTTTAAAATTATATATTTTTATCAATATAAATAAATGTCATACTAATGAGTTTTATGTTAAGAAAGATTGAATTGATAATTTTATATATCAAAACATCCACCCCATAATTAGGGCGATATTTAATACTATTATTAATTAGGGTTAATAAAATTGATAAAGAAAAATTAAAACCAAAATCTTTATTTTGTGTACTATTTTATTATGAAAATAAATATTACTAACAAAAATAATTATTTTAGACAATATTCATAATATATTTTCCGTGTATGAATTTTTTTTTTAAATTGTATAGATTTTTATTAATCTATATCTATCTATCTATTACTATAATATACAGGAGGATTGTATTTTGACCAAAATGTATTAATTCTGACTGAATACTAATTTTTTAGAATTTCGAATTTTTTTAATTACTAAAATTATTTTAATGGAAGGCTATTTGACATTAATTACAATATCCAATTTGTCTAAGAAATTCAAAAATCATATCAATTATCTCCTTAATTTACGAAATCTTTTAAAATTTACAACTTAATTATGTATCCTTATTTATCGTTTGTTGTTTCCTATTTTCATTATAAAAGTTGTAAACACTTATCTATTGTGTCTAAACGTAATAGTTTTTATCCTTCATTTATTTTTTTTTTCTCTCATCTCTTCCTCTCTCTCTCTTCACTCACACATCGCCGATTCCATTCGTCTTCATCCATGTTCGCCTCTCTCGGTACACACAATTTTAATGGCTTTTACTTTTAGTTTTGTATATTATTTTTTTTATTTACATTTGTTGATTTTAACAATTTATATATATATATTTTTTAATTTACAGTTGTTGATTTTAATAATTTTTAAAATCTTTTTATTTATGTGTATTGTGGTATTTGTTATGGGATCTGGACGTTTCTTTTTTATCGTTTTATGAATTTGTTTAATTTTTTTAATTGTCCATTGTTGTAAATTTTAATATTTTTTAATTGTTTTTATTTATTTAAAAGATTTTATTGTATTTGAAAATTATATTTAAATTAATATTTATATTGATTATTTATTTGACATACTCGAATTATTCTTAAATAATTTATTCATATGTTTGAGTATTTATTTGTATTAAATTGTCCAACTATGCATTTGCATATAAATTAATTGATTCTTCCACCGAAACAAAAAAATATAATTTAATTGAAAATAAAATATTTTTATTTTTACTTATTAATTGTTAAAATTAATTTTGTTTCTATATAGAAGCTTAACATATATTTAAAAAAACAAAAACAAAAAAAAACTTAACATGTATTTTCTTTTAAATTTTCCAACTACGCATTTAAATTGGCCGAATCCCTAATTTATGCAAGAATCATAATAATATTAAATGGTAACGGCATAAATTTGAGATCTATCCTTCATTGTTCGTAGTTCAAAATATTGACACAATCCGTAGTTAAAATCCAATATTTAAGAGGTAATTTATAGTTTTCAATTGCTACATCATTTTCATCTTGAAAGATAAATTGAAGAATTTACTCAATTAAGAGGGTGGGTATAATATGATTCATTTGCCATGAAATTCTACCAACAAATTGGTATTATCTCTTTGATGAGATTTCACTATTTGATTCTCATGCATTTGTCTTCTTCTTTACCATTTTTAATTGCTCTTCTAATTATTTTTATCATTTATATTGAAGGCTTTCTTTAGTTTTTGCAAAGTACTATTTTATTATTTTATGAGTTTTATGAAAAGTATTATTATTTTCTTCATGTGTACTATATTTATTTTACAATTTTTATTTTATTCTTAAATACGTATATTATTTTTTATTTTTTTTTTGTATTTGTTATTGTATTTTAAGATTTATTAAATTATTTTTCTGGCCTTTTCATTTTATCACTTTCCTTGCATTTTAAGATTTATTCACCAAAGTAATTTACCTTATTTTATTTTTAGTTTATATTTGTTTTCTTGAATGTATCTATACATGTAGCATTCTTCGATTATCAATTTCTTTTAAATCTTTGTATTGTGCTTTTAACTATATATATTTTTTCTTTTTAATATTACTTATAGTTTAGACAACGGATGATATTATAATGTTTTTTTAGAATTTTAAGAATAATTATTTTGAAGTCAATAATAATTTTATATTTCTTATATTCTTAAATATTTATTTTTATATTTTTGATTTATTATTCAATTTTTGTTAATCGTATGGTAAAACATTAAGTATTCGTTAATATTATATTTATTTAAATAAGTGAATTCAGTATCTTATATATTTCACACAACTACTATGTGTTTTCATAGGTCTATAATATATATGATTAACTGAATTTCAAGATGTAGATTTTATAAATTTGTATTATCTTATTTGAGTTATATATATTATTTTATTAATTTTTTAGTCATGTTTCACTCCCTTTGGTTATTATTTTTCATTTATGTTTCAATATTCTGTAATTAAGTTAGTATATTACTTATACTTATAAAATACCCTTTTTTTTTTATGGTATTGTACTAAATAAATAGGATTTAATTTTTTAGCAATTTCTTTTAATTTTTATTTTTTCATTGATTTTACTTTGTTCTTAAAATATTATTTATTGATTATTTTTTTATTTAAGATTTTAATTTTAATTTCTTTTGTTATTAAAACTTTTTAGTGGAGTATTTTTTTTTTCCTTTCTAAATTGATAAAAATTTTATAATTATTTTTTATTTATATAATTGAACCCTTTTTTACTACAATTATTTTATTTTGATTAAATTTTAATTTTTGGGGTTTTTAAATTTTTTATAAATATTATTTGAATGATTGTTTAGCATAATTTTTCTCTTACTTTGGTGATTTTTTAAATTAGTATGTATCTATATATTTCTTTTTTCCTTCATAAATCAGTCCCTATTTATCTTTTTGTCTCGAAGGGTTTTTTTCATCACCAATAATATTTTTATATAATACATACGTTTGTTAACTTTCAATTAAAAAAAAAAAAAAAAAAAAACTTTCATTAAAATTTTGTTTCTAATTTTTCGCGATAGTCCATGGTTGAATATACACATTAATATTTTTTCAATAATTTCTTTTGATTTATTATCATTACCGGTGTGGGTTTTTTGTCTTTTACTATATGTTTTTGCTAATATTTATTTTATGTTTTATATTTTATATCTAAAGTTCTTTATTATCTTTTCATATTGTTATGCTGAATAAAGAGAATTAGAGTAATTATTGAATGATTATTTATAATTTATTTTCATATAAATCTAATACTTTTGCTCAAAAGTTAATTTTTAAATAATAATTGGTTAATATTTTGTAGCCAAACAAATATATTAGTATTTTCATCTTTAATTTGTTTTGTTTTTTTTATCTAATTCTTCTATTATTCGAATTGAGTTTCTTGAAAAGATTTTGGAATTTCATAATTGAAATTTGTAAATAGTCGATAGTTTTTGTCATGTTTTCTTTTTACCTTTATTTTATTTTTTAAGGTTGATATTTTTTGTTATGTTTTCTTATTAGCTTTAAAGATTTTTTTACAATTCCAACAACTATAGTTGTATTTGTTTATATATTCTTTCTGAAATTATTGTTATTTTTTACGACGTCTCTACTTAATATTTAAATAAAACTATAATAATTAAAAAAATATCTTAGTAGTAATTTATTTATTATTTATAAAAAAATATGTATTATATAAAATATTTTTCATTGTATATGATTTAGTTAATTATTTTAATTTACAAGATTCATATATAATATTATAAATTATATAATCATCAATACTGTGCATCGCACGGGGCATACGCTAGTTACTTTAGTATACAAAATAAAAGTATTGGTTGATATGCAAAAATAATATAATATAAAAAAATTTAAACTAATTTTTATAAGATAGAAATTTTCTTATAAATTCAAACAAACACATAATTTTTTATACAACTAATTGTAACATTCCAACCTTAAAACATGTCAGATGATGTGGCTAATTTGGTCTCTGTCGAAAGTTTCATTGGATTATAAGTTTGTCAGAAATACGAGTCCAATCAATTAATTTGGGACAATATAGTTTTTCAAAGGAAAGCCATAGAAAGATTCACCTTGAAATTAGTTAGTAGAAAGTTTCAATTAATTTGGGACAATATAGTTTTTCAAAGGAAAGCCATAGAAAGATTCACCTTGAAATTAGTTAGTAGAAAATGGGATCGCTAGTTCGTTTGAGAAAAAGTTTGGATGATTAGTTTTCAGTCGACTTGAAGTTGTTTTGGATTTCATAGCAAGTTCGTTAGAATATATTATTTTCAGAAGAAAAAAGTTTAGTTTTTTATCCGAAAAATTCTTTTAGTGATAAGAAGTAAAAAAATTAAGCACTCAACCGTTACTCGTTATTTCAGATAGTTATGGTGCACGACCAAGAAGATGGAAATATAAACACGATATTATCGATGTGTTTCCCTTAAATTATACAAATAGGATGTGTTCGACATAAATATTTAATATGATACGATACGATAAAATAATATTATTAAAAATTTTCGTGCTATTCCGTTAACTCTCATAAGTATTTGGTGTGATTCGTCTGTTTTGGATTTCCTTTAGTAAATCCACCCTCCCTTTCACACACACACATGGCCCACCCCAGCGCCTCCCCCCAATCACATATACCCACCCCAAATTAAAAAATTAATTGAAAATTTATACCCCAACTTGAATCCCATATATACTTGCCCCTGCCTCAATCATGAATTGGATTGCTTCTTAGTTTTTAGTTTTTGTGAAGTGGATTATTTCGGTGAATTCTTATTGAATGTTTAAGCTTTGTATGTTTATAAAATGTTCGAGCTTTATATGTTTATTGAGAGTGCTAACTAATGAATTTTTTTTTTTTTTTGAATTGACATCGTAGATTATAATCATGCATCAGTATTCTAGCAAAAGATATTAATTGATACTGGAAGAGATATAGCTTTCCTATTGTTGTATCGTTTAATTGAATTGATGTTGATCCTTCCAGTTGCGACAACAGTTGTCTAGAGAGTATTTTCTGCCATGAAACTTATCAAAACTGATTTGTGAAGCAGAAAGAGAGATGAATGGCTGAAATATATCATTGTTGTATATAATGAAAGAGAAATCTTCAAATGAATTGATGATGAGACTATTCTACAGAGGTTTCAAGGGATGACGAATTGTTGGAAAGAGTTATCATCTATAAGTTCTAGTATCTTAGAAAAATTGTAAAAAAAAATTTCAATATGTTGAGGTCCAAAAATTTTCAATCCCGACTGCCGAGAAATCCTGAATCCGCCCCTGATAAGAGGTTAATTGAGCGATATACGTTTTCACTTCAGTGTATAACTGCATATGGAATTAACTAGGTATCTTCTGAACTAATTAGTCTCAATCAGGGGTATCAATTTCAAACCCGACCCAATAACCCGACACAACCTACCCGTAAAATACCAGGTTAGGGTTAGATGTTTTCGGGTTCGGGTCAAATCGGGTCTGACCCAATAGCAACCCGAGGATGAGAGAGAAAAACAGGTCGAGTTTCAGGTTAACCCGAAAATTTTCACGGGTGACCCACAACCTGCAACCCATCCGATTCAATCTGAAGCACCCGAAAATGTATGGTATAAAAAAAAAAACCCTAGGTCCTTCTTCCACATAACAACTACGCCGTTTATGACTTTTGTTTTCACCATCTCAGATTCTCAAATTATAATCGGCCATTAGGCCCATCATCTCCCCTATTTTTCTTCTATTCTTTTGGTATCCCTAAGTTTGCGATTTTGTAGTAGATAGAAAATTTTCGTAGAATCTCAAAGACTGAAGAAGCATAAAAATGGCCATCACCTCCCTTCATCACCATCTTTTTCGGCCGCAGTCGCCTTCTCGCTGATGTCGTCACCACCGATTTTCCCATTTATTTAATGTCATGTCAAATTTCCGTCTTCATCTTTCTTGTCAGCTCCTCTCTCCAACGTGCCTAAACTGTTGAGATTCGTAACCTTTTTTTTTTTTTTTTTAATCTTTTTCCTCTTTATTATTATGAAGAAATGCGAAACTAATTTCTAAGTTTGTTACTCTTGCTGAAAGGCTCCTAAGGTTGATTGGTTTCTTTTATTTTTGCTTTGTATGAACTCAAACGGAAGAACAACCAAGACTTTTGTCTTGAAATCCATATGAATATGGTTAAATTTATTTCGAGTCGAGTCAGGTTACCAGGTGGATTTGGGTTATCGGGTGACCTGAAAATAAATCAGGTCAATTCGAACCCAACCCAAACCTTATAAGATCAGGTTAGGGTTGGAGGTATCGAGTTTAACTTCGGGTCTGATTGGATTCGGGTTGAAGATCCGTACTCACCCGATTCATCCGAATTGACACCCCTAACCTCAATATCCCTTTCTCAATGTATGAAGCAACTAAAATATATTATTTTTGCATTGTGACCCACGAGATTTCAGAAAATAGCACTACTCGACCAGGTCTTCAAAGTTCATACTCCTTGGGCCCTTTGTTTTTTTTTTTTGTTTTTTTTTTGGGGGGGCTCGAGCTCGGTCCGACCAAGGCTCGGGACAGACCCTGCTCGGCTCGAGGCTCATCCATATTATATTATTTTTGATAAAAAAAATAGTTTTTTTAATAATTTAATATATTTTTTATATAATAATATATTCCTTAAATGATTATATATAATAAATATATTACTTTTTTATTCATTTTGTATAAAATTTAATATATATATATATAATATTATATATTAATCAAACATTTATATATATAAAAATTAAAATATTATTTTTTAATTAAATATACAGGCTCACAAGCTAGTTTGCTCGTCAGGCTCATGAACTGACTCGATTCTTTTGTATCCCTACTCAGCAGTACTTTAATTCGTGTTTAAGAATAATAAAAGTTGAAGGATTCCCAATCCGAAAGATCTCTAAATTTGGGTCTTATCGTGGAGTGGTTCAGGTGTCAGATTTTGACAATTAATATCTTTGATAATAATTACTTAGGATTTCGAAATGCACTTTGCCATCACATTAATCTGTTCACATCAATTGTTTTCTCCTCCGCTTTAAAAGTTTGGAAGATTCTTTTCAGATCGGTAGATGTGTGGTGGTCCATTTCACTTAATGTGTGTGTTGATCACTCTTCCTTTCTTATTTATCCCAAAATATAATTTCTCTCCTTTTCTATAATTTAATTTACCATTATAATCTCTTTAATACTCTTGTTTAATTCTTTTTTTATTTATAATCTTTCTTTTTTATAATTTAGTTAAATTCAAATTTATCATTATTAAAATAAAAATAATAATAAAAGGAATTGGTTTTCAACATTCTTTTTTATTGTTTTATTTCCAAAATTTTGCCAGACAGATCCAAAGAACAAGGCTTTTTTTCACGCAAACCAATACATTTGGGACCCTGGAGATCCGTTCTTTGTCCTATTCCAAGATGAGGTCTCTCGCTCTATGTTTTCACCTGTAGATTTTGTGCCAGATGACGATCTGGCAAGGGGGCTTGAGCCTCTTGTTTCCTAAAGAATTGGTAGGGTCTTTAAATATGTCGAAAAACCCCCGGCCCAAGATTTCTTCCTCTTGCTGAAGAATCCACAACACTATGAATTGTGGGGTAGTCGTCAGAAATGGTGGATGGGCAGAACCAATCGTTCATTCTCTAATGAATCTTTCCGTTCAAATACTCTATCTGAATGTTATCGATCAGTATTTATCAACTCTGTTCCTATCGAACGGAACGCGATTTGATCAACTGACAAAGACATTGTTAAGAAAAAGATGGATTTTCCCATATGAAACGGACATTTTTTTGAACGATTTCCCATTTTTTAAGCCGGAAAGGTAGAAAGAGGGGATCAAGTGGAACAGAATTGATTGGGAGGTAGAGTGGTGGAAAGGCTTCTTTCTTCCATATTTTGTTTCCTTAGCTCCATGGAACAATATGTTACTTCTGAACCACGGAAGAATTGAAATCTTAGATCAAAACACTATGAATGGATGGTATGAACTGCCCAAACAAGAATTCTTGAACAGCGAACAACCCGTTCAGATATTCACGACCAAGAAGTATTGGATTCTCTTTCGGATCGGCCCTGAAAGGAGAAGGAAGGGTGGAATGCCAATGGGCGTCTATTATTGAATTGACCCAACTCAGTAGTAGCCCTTTTGGGAACGTCCAGTGCCAAAGTCAGTGAATGGGTAAGTCGCCAATCCCTGGACTATGTAATGTCCTTTATCCGCTGGGTGATGGGCGGGGATTTTACCAAAGGTTTCTAATCTACCCTTGTATGATTCCTGTTGAAGCATTGGGTACAGGGCGGATGATTTTTAAGCAGACTCCCCATTCATTAGATAGAGAAGATCCACAAGATTTCATGATCATTACGTCAAAATTCATTCATATATAATGTAATCGAGTTTGAATATTCACCAAAATGATAAAGTTTAATTAAGATAATTTCTTAATTAAATTAAAAGATAAAGTTAAATAGTAAGAAAATAGAGTTAGAGAAGAAAATGAAAATTTTCCTCTCTCCTAGGAAAAACATTTCTCACTAGATAAATAGAGAGGAAATTTCTCTTTTCTCTTTAGACCTTTAAGTGTTATTCTCTATTCTAGATAAAAGAAATGAAAAGATTTCAAAAACTATAATCTTTGAGAGTTATGTGTGAATTATGTCACGCATCAATTTGGCTTTTGAAGGGAAAAGTTTCTTGCTCTTAATTTCTCGTTTCTTGTTTCTTTCAATACAGAATATAGTGTTAGCATCCTTACTGATTTGATTTGAGTCTAGGTCCGGTGTGGTCACATTCTAGAGGGCTTCTACTTTGGAATCTCAAAGGAAAGAATCGATCGAGAAATGAGAAAATTCATTATCGCATGAATAGTGTTTGAGAACCGCTTAAAAAACTTCAAGAAAACATCTAGTAAAATAAGTTGTTGATAAACATTTTGTTAAGTTTCAGAATAAAAAAAGCAAACAAACGATTCCTTGTTGAGTAAAATTTTTAATTTTCCGCAGCGTTTCAGACCCGTTTTTCCAACAGTGAAAACAATTGACTACAAGTGAGAGTCGGTTGAGAATTACACTCACGTGCAATATACATGAAATGTTTATTCCGGGATGCATATAAGGAGGTAGTACGCCTAATACTTGATCATTCCTTTTGGCCGAATGATTTGAAACTTGAGCTATCATTTGTAATTCCTCTACCAGGCACAAGACGTTCCGGGCGACCTAAGAAGAGTAAGAGAAAGGAGTTAGGGGAGAAGAATATACCGGGCATGGGTCACAACAAGAGGTCTTCCACACTTAGTTAGGAGGAATAAATGTAATAAAAAGCTCAAAGACAGGGGCCTAGTTTCAACACAAAATTTTTTTGGGGGTTACGGAGATAGAATAGAAGATTTGAATAGGACTAATGGTAACAACTTCTCTGTACCTCACTTAGAACAATCTACACAGGATGCACTCAAAGTGGTGATGCAAGAATGGGCTGATGAAGGATGGATATGGTTATTGAGCCTAGAGGATTGGATATATTAAAGAATAGACCACTGACTGCTCCACAACCTGCAGTTGCTGATGGTGGTGACTCGGATGAGGATGATCCAAGATATGATGATGGGGATGATAGTTCAAATTTCATAATGGAGAGTGAATCAGAGAAAATAACGGATGCTAAAAGTATATTTTCACTTCTCAGCTCAGAAAGGGATGATTCTTTTGCCGAAAACTATGTCTACGAGCAAGAGGACAAGAGTGATGATGGGTTATCCGATTATGCTTTAGATGACCTGTTAGAACATGGTATTTGGGGAAGATTTTCATTGTATTCATTATGAATCGTATAGTTTTCGTATGAAAAAGTGTACAAGGGTCCTATATATATAACAAATTATACAAGGAACAAATCCCTACAAATCAGACCCTATCTCTACCAATTAGGGATATAGTCAATCGTTCCATATATAGGTGACATCCAACACTCCCCCTCAAGTGATGGAGTCGTCAATCCTTAACTTACTTAACGCCGTCTGAAATATCTGACTGGTGATTGCTTTGGTAAGTATATCCACTAATTGATCTTCTGACCTAACAAACGGAATCGTGATAGTTCTATTCTCTAGTTTCTCCTTAATAAAGTGTCGATCTACTTCCACATGTTTTATCCTATCATGCTGAACGGGGTTTTCCAAGATGCTGATAGCAGCTCTGTTATCACACTTTAGAGGACTCGGTCCTAAGGGAGCCAAGCCAATCTCAGTCATTAGCTTCCTTAGCCAAATTATCTCTGCCACCCCTTTCGCTATGCCCCTGAACTCTGCTTCTACGCTAGATAAAGCCACGACCTTCTGCTTTTTGCTTCAGCAAGTTACCATATTCCCTCCAACAAGTGTATAGTATCCAGAAGTTGATCTTATGTTATTTGGGTTTCCCGCCCAATCTGCATTAGTATAGGCTTCAATGTTAAGATGGCCATGTCTGTCAAACATGATTCCTATTCCATTAGTCCCTTTCAGACATCGGATGATTCGTATCACTGCTTCCATATGTTCTCTCTGTGGTTGATGTATGAATTGGCTTACAATCCCCACAGCATAAGCAATATCAGGTCTCGTGTGAGACAAATAGATGAGTTTACCAGCCAGGCGTTGGTACCATTCTTTCTTAGCTCAGCTGGTTCCCCACTTTCTCCTAGTTTCAGTTTGTGATTCACCTGTATCAGAGTCTCAACTGGTTTGCAATCCAATATACCAGTTTCTGCCAACAAATCGAGGACATACTTTTTCTGTGAAATGAAGATGCCTCTTTTTGACCGTAGAACTTCAATCCTTAGGAAATACTTCAATCCTCCAAGGTTCTTCATTTCAAACTCTTTGAAGAGATTCCCCCTGACTTGATTTATTTCTTCCATATCGCTCTCCGTTATGATCATGTCATCCACATAGATAATCAGACATGTGATCAATTCCCCTCATCACTTCAAAAACAGAGTATGGTCTGAGTTTCTCTGAACATACCCATAACGTTGCATCGCCAATGTGAACCTGCCAAACCATGCCCGAGGTGATTGTTTTAATCCATACAAAGCCTTATGGAGTTTGCAGACTTCATCTTTCCCAAATTCCCCTGTAAACCCTGGAGGGGGTTCCATATACACTTCCTCTGACAAGTCACCATGCAGGAAGGCATTCTTCACATCGAACTAATGAAGGGGCCAATCCTTATTAGCATCAATTGAAAGTAGAACTCGAACTGTGTCTAACTTTGCCACCGGAGAGAAGGTTTCCGAATAATCAATGCCGTACGTCTAAGTGTACCATTTTGCTACTAACCGGGCTTTATATCTTTCAACAGATCCATTACAGTGAATACCCATTTGCACCCAACCGGCTTCTTCCCTTTAGGTAGTCGACACTTTTCCCAAGTCTCATTTTTTATCAGAGCACTCGTCTCAACTTCCATAGCTTCCTCCCATTCTCTACTCTGCTTGGCTTCCTGCACTGTTTTCGGGATAACTTCTTTACAAAGGTTTCCAAAGAAAGCTTTAGAACCTCCGGACATGCTCCCCTGACCATGTTTCCTATGGGATATTTAGCTGATCAAGAAACATGCTCTGGAGAGTATCTGTGTAGAGGGACCCCTCTGTGTTGGAAAACATGAATCAGAAAGCAGCGGAAATTTAAAAATTTTCCAACAAAAGGATCTTGGGCTCGCAATCGTGTAACTAAATTCGTAGGGATTAGAAACTTACTTTCTTAATTATCTTTCTTGAAGCGTTTCCAGCCACCCAAGAACGCTCTTCTCGCGGCTTGATCCCCTCTCCTTGGTAAAGCTCGAATCTTCAAACTTCTAACTTGAAGGTCTCTAGAGATAGTCCACCAACTTGACTACAATCTAACTAGTAAGGATGCTAGTTCTCTAGTTAGTGTTTAGGCTTAACCTAGGGTTTCGTTTTTCTTGGAGAAAGGATGGTGTTCAACACATGAACCAAAAGAATTGCCAATTAGCCCCAAGAGGAGCTCGAGCTCCCCTATTTATAAGAAGGGAGTGGCCGAAATTCCTAGTCCTCATGGACTAAGGATTTGGTCCCTCTGTCCTATTACTTGATCATCAAGCAATTTTGAATTTGACTTTGAATTCAAATTCAAATCAACTTTCAAGAGAGCTAAAATATCCAAACTATTTTTGGATAATTTTATACTTTATTTATTTAAAATAAATAACTTATTTTATCTAATTAATTAATTCACAATTAATTAACTACATTATTTTTCTCCAAAATTAGACTTTCTTTTTAATTCAAAGTTAAACCAAAGTCTATTAAATAATTAACAAATTAATTATTTAATATATATACAATATATATATATTCACGTGAGACACGTGTCATAATGACATGTGTCACTCACGTGACCCACACGTGTGGAACCCTCTCGGCCTGATTAACTCGTTTAATCATTTTAAAGCCTCAACTCATGTAACCAAGTTGTTGTGTGTGACCCTCTAGGTTCTCAATTCAATTAGCAGTGACCCTAATTAATTAATTCACTAATTAATTAATCAGTCCACAAATTAAACGACCATAGTCTAGCAACAGGTGTTTAACCCCTAGCTAAATTGGAATGTTGAGATTCGACAGAACCTTTAAGTCATTAATTCATGTGAGATATAATTCTCCTACTTACTATCTCTCGACCAAGATCTAGGGTAAGGGAATAATCAGAACCCTAATAATCCGGTCTTAAAGCTAAGTGCATTTCATATCCATTTGATTCAATCCAAGAAACCCTTTTCTTGATGTCTTGATCTACTGCCTTGGCCAAGGACTCTGTATGGCATATGAATGACTTATACAATAAGAGATCACCTTGCAAATGCAAGTGTAGGTCCTTTCTTGATTCTCATTCACTTTCGTGAATCACTTGTGCAGCCCCAGCATAAGCCTTGAATCAGTTGTCTAAGGCGACACCCTTTAAAGCTTATACCTAAGACTACAGAGTTAACTCATAAAGTGACAAGGAACCTCAAGTCTAAGGATTAATTAATCACATCATTGACTCGTGAGATATTTCCTAATCTGGAAGTTTCCATTTCCTGAAATAGAAACTTCCTTTCCCATTTAGGAATGTTCTCACACGGGGCACCTCAGTGAACTTACTTATTGAAGTAAGCACCCTCATGTATCACGCACGTATCAACTATACACTTAGTATTTTACTAATCATGACTTATGTGATATAGGGCTCGTTTCATGAACCATTTCACCTAAATGGTAGAGTCCTAAAGTCATCAGGATTAGGGGAGTTCTCATACATGTACTGTTGGAAAACACGAATCAGAAAGCAGCGGAATTTAAAAATTTTCCCAACAAAAGGACCTTGGACTCGCAATCGTGTAACCAAATTCGTAGAGAAAGAAAACTTACTTTTCTTTTATTCTTTCTTGAAGCGTTTCAAGCCACCCAAGAACGCTCTTCTCGCGGCTTGATCCCCTCTCCTTGGTAAAGCTCGAATCTTCAAACTTCTAACTTGAAGTCTCTAGAGAAAGTCCACCAACTTGATCACAATCTAACTAGTAAGGATGCTAGTTCTCTAGTTAGTGTTTAGGCTTAACCTAGGGTTTATTTGATCTTGGAGAAAGGAAGGTGTTCAACACATGAACCAAAAGAATTGCCAATTTGCTCTAAAGGGGAGCATGAGCTCCCCTATATATAGGAAAAGGGAGAGGGGCGCCGATCCTAATCCTTGTTGGGCAAGGATTTGGTTCCTCTCTCTCCTATTACTTGATCATCAAGTATTTTCCAACTTTGACTTTGAATTCTAATTCAAGTCAACTTTTAAGAGAGCTAAAATTATCCAAACTATTTTAGGATAATTTTATACTTTATTTATTTAAAATAAATAACTTATTTTATTATCTAATTAATTAATTCGTAATTAATTAACTAGATTATTTTCTCCAAAATAAGACTTTCTTTTTAATTCAAAATTAAACCAAAGTCTATTAAATAATTAACACATTTAATTATTTAATACATATATATATAATATATATATATATTCACACGTGTGTGACACGTGTCACAGTGACACGTGTCACTCACGTGAGCCACACGTGTGATTTCACACGTGTGGAACCCTCTTGGCCCGATTAACTCGTTTAATCATTTTCAAGCCTCAACTCATGTAACCAAGTTGTTGTGTGTGACCCTCTAGGTTCTCAATTCAATTAGCAGTGACCCTAATTAATTAATTCACTAATTAATTAATCAGTCCACAGATTAAACGACCATAGTCTAGCAACAGGTGTTTAACCCCTAGCTGAATTGGAATGTTCGGATTTGACAGAACCTTTAAGTCATTGATTCATGTGAGATACAATCCTCCTACTTACTATCTCTCAACCAAGATCCAGGGCAAGGGAATAATCAGAACCCTAATAATCCGGTCTTAAAGCTAAGTGCATTTCATATCCATTCGATCTCAATCCAAGAAACACTTTTCTTGATGTCTTGATCTACTGCCTTGGCCAAGGACTCCATATGGCATATGAATGACTTACACAATAAGAGATCACCTTGCAAATGCAAGTGTAGGTCCTTTCTTGATTCTCATTCACTTTCATGAATCACTTGTGCAGCCCCAGCATAAGCCTTGAATCAGTTGTCTAAGGCGACACCCTTTAAAGCTTATAACTAAGTGATAAACAAATCTTGAACCCAAGTGTAAGTTCTAATTCGATTGCAACACTTAAGGTATCGTATCCACAGGGAAGGGAATTCAACAACCACTTTTATGACTATTTCTAATCTAAAGACCGGAAAAGGCTGACAGAGTTGTGCTATACTACTATGACAAAATTAAACTTAAATAATAAGTAATCAAACACACAAGCTAACAAATAAACACGAGAATTAACCACTTAATTAAAACAGGTCGGGGAGTAAATCATATGCTCTTTTGTGATCAAATCAATACTCAAGTACGGATGTATGATTCTTCAACCTAATCACGATGTTATACCTAGCTTCTTTCGAAGGCTAGATGTCTAATTAATTAAGCCAAGTGTTGTTCTCACAATCACTTAGTAACCAAATTAATCGAATAGAACAAGATTAGTGTATTTAAAACCTAGCGGCTTGGCATGGAATTCTAAATACGGGTTGTAGAAATTAGGGTTAAATTTCTTTTTAAGCCCAAAAGATCTAAGTTTCAGAAAACACTCTCAATTATCCTCAATCTCTCGATTATCGGATAATTTACAACATGTTCATGGATGGCCAATCCATTCCCAGCTTATTCAATACCGTTTTCCTAACAAAGAATCACACAAATTGACTTGAGCATTAATTCGAACACCTTAGATGCATAATCCTTACCCCCTAACCCTAGGAGATTAGTTCCTCATATGTGAATTAAAACTCATTAAACTCAAAAGAATCGCATTCAAAATACTCATGTTTAACATAAACATCAAAACGGAATTAATAACTTCGAGTTCTAACCTAATTATCCGAAAACGAATCTAAAACGAGAAATTAACTAAACTAGAATTGAAAACCAAAACTTGAGGAATTAGTTTGATCGGAAAGCAGTAAATAAAACCAAATTAACAAAGTCTTGTGATTGGAATGAATCTTCAACTCTCTATCTTCGTGTTTCTTCGTTCTTCAAGTGTTCTTGAACTTCTGGGAAAAACGTAGTCCAAAAGCTCCCTTATTCCGCCTCAAATCCGCGTATATATAGAAGTTAGAATCCTAACCCGACCCGTGACACGGGCGTGCGAAACCCATGCCTAAAATCGTGACACGCCCGTGTCACATAATAAAATCGTATTTGCGCTTTTCTCCTTGACACGGGGGTGTCAATATTTGTTCTGCTAGATGACACGGGGGTGTCATGATCTCCAGCCTCTCTGTACCTGGTCACGGGCGTGCAACAATTTTCTCTCCATAGGTGACACGGGCGTGTCACCTCCTGAACTCCGAGGATCACTTCTGTACTGAGACACGGGCGTGTCTCAGTTTGCTCTTCCACGGGGACACGGGCGTGTCCCCTAGAAATCTCTCGTTTTTTTTGCCCTGTATTGCATGGTTTTGCTTTAACTCCGTCTTTTCAACTCCAAGGTGAAAGGTACCTAATAGGGAGCATAAATCACGTTATAAGTTCTTAAACTGCTTGAATTTAACTAAATTTGCCCTACAAATCCATGCAATAAACCAATACATCAAACTCCCCCAAACTTAGATATTGTTCGTCCTCGAGCAATCAAGAAAATTACGTCAAACCAACCTCAAAATCAATCTCTCAATGGAGCAATTTCAGAATTTCACTAAAACAAGTCTAGCTCATCAAACACATTTCAATCAAGCACAAGTATCAACACAATGGTATAAGTCAAATATCCTCGTGTAGTGTGTGAATTCGAACAAGAAAATGTACAATGGTCAGAACACCAGACTAATGATTCCTTCCTAAGTACCAATGATAGACTTCGGAAAACATTCTTCGCACCTATCTCCACTAATGGAATTGACCTAGAATTAAGGATCGGAAGGTCTTTCGAGGCTTGTAATGTGGCTCGGGGTTAAGGTTATGGAATTTTTAGTATAGTAGTGACTCAACACACCTAGCTCACCCATTCAAATTTCCATGGTTGCCATCTTTGTCTTCCCCCATTAAACTCCCCCAAACTTAGACTTGTCTAAGTTTGTCACAGACAGTCTAAAATTTTCTTCTGTTTCAAATCTACTCAATCACTTTTTTTTTTCTTTCTTTTTTTTTTTTTTTTTTTTTTTTTTTTTTTTTCTTTTTGTCTACTTTTGCTTACACAACTCGTTCTTTTACTACTTCCTTTTGAATTCTTCTTTTCTTTCAGCATCTAAGAGTATCTCTTAATTCTTCTCTTGGTTTCTCATCAGGAATTTAGCAGCATCTTCAATTGATTCAAACGAGTGAGCAAAGTGTGACTCAAGGGTAAGTTTATGGTGTTGTGCCTGTGGCTTATAATGTGGCTACAAAAATTTAATGGCACAACACTTAGGCTCAGCGGGGTCAATAGGATTTCGTTATTTAGTACTAATGGCTCCATAGCGAGGCTACCTCCGACATGAATGCCTAAGTCATCTCCCTAACTCTTCGTCAATTCATAACTTCGCTTCAATAGGACTAAAATGCCTCCTAATCCACTTCTTAGTATTATTCAAGAATTACTAATTTAGTATCCTAACCTAAGTACATGACCTTGTTCCAATGTGCACAAAAATAAGGATATTCCACCATTCCAAAGTATCAATACCCATACCTAACTTCATGCATTCAACTAGCCTAACTCACTTCGGCAAACTTCCAACAATCAACCTCATCGAAAAAATTAAAAATTTTGGCTTATTTTCAACAATCCTCTTTTCACGCTCAAAGATATCACAAATTCAAGTAAGTCAAGCCCCCAACGCATCTTCCTATGCAAAATATTAGCAATACAATCCAAAACTTTTTGCCCCGCTCCCCCAAACTTAAATCATGCAATGTCCCCATGCATAAAAGAAAAAGGAAAGAAGGCAAAAAGAAAACTCCCTCAATCACTGCGAAGAACCCGGCAACAAGCCATTCATCAACCCTAACCTGCACTTAAACGACTAAAACACGGATCATAAGCAAAGCAGAGCAAATGATAATCAACATGCATTTAACAAGAAAGCCCTGTCGTCAAGTGTCTCAAATAACCATAAGAATAATTAGCAGTGTGCAATTAGTTAGGTTAGTGTGGTGAATTATATCATCATACAGACCACGGCAGAGAAAATGAAGGACTAGAAAAGAAATCACTCAAGGAAAAGATGGCGGGTAATGTGGCGGTTGGCTTGAGCTACTCGCTCCGGCGCCTCCAAATTGTTTGGCGAGGTATGCGTGGAGGTTCTCGAACTGACCATCAATGTGGAGCTGCAAGGCATCAAGCCGGGAGTCCACATGCTCAACAAAGCTGTCCATCCTCGCATTCTGGGATGCCATATAATCCCGCATGTAAGCGGGGATTTCCTCCTCGTCGTCTTGGGCCATTGGCATCTGTGCTCCTCGTCCGCCTTCCGCCCTATCCGGTATCTGAGCAAGCCTTCTCTGCTGATCAAGGGTGAGGTCATCATATTTGGCCACCCCCCACCTGTACATTCGCTCAAACCGGTTCCTTTCCCTTTCTGGATACCAGGGTAAAACCCTGTCCTTTAGGCTACCGGCAGACCATCGGATAAATAAGTCCATTTTGATGAACGTCTGCTCCTCCACATAGGGAAAGTTGGATAAGGGCTCCATATCCTCTTCAAGCCATCCCACCTCTCTGGCGAGCTTCGTCACATAGGCCCCATGACCTATAGTTCCCGATGCCCTGCCTGCCACTTCCTTTAACTTGTACATGAAATCCGTTGTGGCATCATACTGCACCCCCTCTTTCATGAAATACATGATGGCCAACTCAAATCCGTTTATATTGCCATCACTCTCATGCCGCGCACAGATTCCCATAGCTAGTAGCCTATGCACCATTCGCCAGACTAAGCTATCAAGCCATGTGGACTTTGTATTCCGCGGGTTGTAAGCCGGGGCACCAGCTTTGAGAGGGAAAGACCGCCACACCGCCTCTCTATCTGCCGTGGACCAATTGGGCAACGTTGTCATCTCGCACGTAGGAAACCCTAAGGCATCCCGAATCTCATCAAGAGTTAGTGATTCGGTATCCTCTCCATCCAAAGTGAAAGTGAGCTTGGTGTCGACTTGGTCCCAAGTCATGGTGGTGAAGAATGCGGTTGTCAATTCCGGATATGTATTAGCCGGAACCATCAAGAACGTCCTCCACCCTATATTGTTGAACAAAGCCTCAATTTCTTCCAAAACCCCTAGTCTTCGAAGTGTGGCGAGATGCGGGAATTTGGTGGGCATGATATTACGTGTCGTATTTCGGTTGTAAGGGTTCCCAAGCCCTTCCAATGTGACATTCACCGAGTCCCGCGGTTGGCGGCCGGTTGGCCCGGACGAAGAGGTGAGTTGCAGAGGGGCGGGTCTCTTGTTGCGTCCCATAGTTCCTGCACAAAAATTACCCTCAAATCACAAACAAAAATCAAGGCAAGTTCAATGAGGCATTTTATCGAGCACCTTGTAAGCACCACAAAAAAAAACCTAGGATTTCATCAAATAAAGCACAACACGTCGTCACCGAATACCTAGACTTAGCTCTCTATAACACCACATTCGTTTAAAGATCATAGTGCCTCAATTTCATTCACCCACGGTTAAACAACTACCCACAACAATTCTCCAAAATTTGTAACATTCATGCCAATGTATAAGAGCAAAAGCCAAATTTTCCAATACAAACCAATTACCTAACTCTAGCATGCTCAAGACTCGACTAAGGAGCAAAAATTCAGAGGACTTATATCCAACATGCTCAAATAAGAGATTAGGGTTCACCCGCATAATGCCCACAATTTGCAAAATTATTACAATTTCTAGTTCTAATCATGCTAAAACTCACAATAGAATCAAGAAATCCCAATAAAATACACATAAGCATGCTTCATAGAACTAGGGTCTAACTTTTCTCAATTGAAATACAAGAAATTAAAGCACCAAAGAGAAGAGAAGACTTACCCGATTGATTTAGGATGTAAGGTGTAATGTGGGTGTGTTGTTATGCCGAATTTTGACCTAAGAAACAAGGGTGGTGGTGTTTGTGCCGTGTGGGAATGGGGAAGAAGAAGAGGGATGAGAGAAAATGGGGGAGGTTTTTGTGTGAAAATAAGAAAAAGAGTGAGGAACCCCCGTTTTATTTCGGCCGAACAGACACGACACGCCCGTGTCGTTTAATATGCTGTATGGATGACACGGGCGTGTCATCCCTTACCTGGCGATTTCTGTACTCTGACACGGGGGTGTCGATTGTTCCTTGCGTAACTTGACACGCCCGTGTCATCTTTTCGGCTAGCAAGTTCTGTACCTTGACACGGGGGTGTCACAAAATGCCTAAGGCTGGTGACATGCCCGTGTCGTTTCCAACTCATCCAAACCTCTCCTGTACCGAGACACGGGGGTGTCTCGGTTTATGCTTTGTGGGAGTCACGCCCGTGTCTCCCCCAAACTTGGAATTTTGCTCAAAATTCCGCACCTATTAGCTCAAAATCATCCCTTCTTTTCATAAACCGTCCTCTCTAATCGAACCAAAATACCTGAACACGAGACAAAAGATATCATCAATCACAAGCTTAACTAACTAACACGAAAGAAAAGAAAACGACAAAGGAAAGAAAAATAGTTCTAAGTTATAGTCGTTAGCTTGACTTCATGACTCCGGGTTAAGGTGCTGGAGCTGTTAACACGCACGAGACGTGTTTGCCAATTCGGTCTCCGGCGAGATATGGCTTGAGTCTTTGTCCATTCACCACAAAGGATGGTGAGCCTTCATTGCCTATTTCCACCGCTCCATTCACTAAGACTTTCACTACTCTGAACGGACCTGACCACCTCGATTTAAGTTTCCCGGGGAAAAGCTTCAATCTAGAATTGTACAATAACACCAGTTGACCCTCGACAAACTCCTTGACCCTAATATGCTTGTCATGCCACTTCTTCGTTCTCTCCTTATAAATCCGGGCATTTTCGTACGCTTCTAACCTTAATTCCTCCAACTCTTGCAGGTCAAGTATCCTTTTCTCTCCGGCTCTTGTGAGATCAAAATTTATAGCCTTAATGGCCCAATACGACTTATACTCGATCTCGACGGGGAGGTGACATGCTTTACCATAAACCAACTGATACGGAGAAGTTCCTATAGGTGTCTTGAACGCGGTCCTGTAAGCCCATAACGCGTCATCCAACTTCGAGGACCAATCCTTCCTAGAGGGGCTCACCACCTTCTCCAAAATCCACTTCAACTCCCTATTCGTGACCTCTGCTTGCCCACTTGCTTGGGGATGATACGCAGTAGTTACCCGATGTTGGACCCCATATTTCTTCAACAAAGCTTCCAAGGGCCTGTTGCAAAAGTGCGTACCTC
Organism: Lantana camara; assembly: GCA_037501455.1. Taxonomy (NCBI): domain Eukaryota; kingdom Viridiplantae; phylum Streptophyta; class Magnoliopsida; order Lamiales; family Verbenaceae; genus Lantana; species Lantana camara. Next base: position 88,799,562 of record CM074857.1, on the reverse strand, counting down.
TATCACTGATCAATGCCCGTGGAACTCCGAACCTATTGAATATGTTCTTTTGCAAAAACCTAATCACCACCTTTGAATCATTGGTTGGAGTTGCCACCGCTTCGGCCCACTTGGATACATAATCCACCGCCACCAAGATATACTGATTTCCGTTCGACGGTGGGAAGGGTCCCATGAAATCGATCCCCCAAACATCAAACAACTCAACTTCCAAGATATACTTCATGGGCATCTCATCTCTTTTACTAATGTTCCCGGATCGCTGACAAGTATCACATTCCTTGGCAAATTTGTAAGCATCCTTAAACAGCGTTGGCCACCAAAACCCAGACTGAAATACCTTAGCTGCTGTCTTCCGACCACTAGAATGCCCTCCATACAAGCTTGCATGACATCTCTCTAACACTTCATCAGCTTCAACCTCCGGGACACATCTCCGTACTAAACCATCTGAACAGTGCTTATATACATAGGGCTCCTCCCAATAATAACGTTTCACTTCGGATAAGAATCTCTGTTTCTGATGGAAATTCATGCCCGGTGGTAGAGCTTTGCAGACCATATGATTCACGATATCTGCGTACCAAGGGACGACTGCATCGGCTGCAAACAACTGCTCATCTGGGAAATTCTCAGTAATCTCCTCCTCATACTCATCCTCCTTGTCCCCAACCTCTAATCTTGACAAATGATCTGCAACTAAGTTCTCTGTCCCCTTCTTGTCACGAATTTCGAGATCGAACTCCTGAAGCAATAGAATCCATCTAATCAAACGGGGATTTGAATCCTTTTTCGAAAGGAGATACTTGATTGCTGCGTGGTCCGTGTAGACGATTGTCTTCGAACCTATCAAATAAGACCGAAACTTGTCAAAAGCATGCACAATAGCTAATAATTCTTTTTCAGTAGTAGCATAATTTAATTGTGCATCATTTAAAGTTTTGCTAGAATATGCGATAACGTGTAAACGTTTCTCCCTTCGTTGGCCAAGAACTGCTCCAATAGCCGAATCGCTCGCATCGCACATTAGCTCGAACGGTATAGTCCAATCAGGTGCAACCATGATTGGTGCCGAGGTAAGCTCCTTCTTCAACCTATCAAATGCAAGTAAGCAAACATCATTAAACACGAATTCAGTATCTTTTTGCAGTAACTTGCATAAAGGTAAGGTAATTTTCGAAAAGTCCTTGATGAACCGGCGATAAAACCCGGTATGACCAAGGAAACTTCTCACTCCCTTGATATTGGTGGGTGGAGGCAATTTTGCAATCACATCAATCTTGGCCTTGTCCACCTCAATGCCTTTCTCTGAAACTTTGTGACCCAACACTATCCCTTCCTTTACCATGAAATGACACTTCTCCCAATTTAGCACAAGGTTAGTTTCTTCACATCTCTGCAAAACTTGAGCAAGATTATGCAAGCAAGAATCGAAAGAAGAACCAAACACAGAAAAGTCATCCATAAAAATTTCCATTGTGCGTTCTATAAAATCAGAGAAAATGGCCATCATGCATCGCTGAAAAGTAGCCGGGGCATTACACAACCCAAAAGGCATACGCCTATACGCAAAAGTACCATAAGGGCAGGTAAACGTACATTTTTCCTGATCTTCTGGAGCTATAGCAATTTGGTTATACCCTGAATACCCATCCAGAAAACAGTAATAAGAATGTCCGGCTAATCGTTCTAACATCTGATCAATAAAGGGAAGTGGAAAGTGATCTTTACGAGTGGCATTGTTCAACTTCCTATAATCTATACAGACTCTCCAACCCGTGACTGTCCTAGTTGGTATTAACTCATTTTTCTCATTTTTAATTACAGTCATTCCCCCTTTCTTAGGTACTACCTGTACAGGGCTAACCCACTTGCTATCTGAGATAGGGTAAATTATCCCGGCATCTAACAATTTCAGTACCTCAGCCCTAACTACCTCTTTCATGTTCGGGTTCAATCTGCGCTGATGCTCTACAGAGGGTTTATGGTTATCTTCCATAAGAATTTTATGCATGCAAATAGATGGGCTAATCCCTTTGATGTCAGAAATAGTCCAACCTATCGCTCGTTTATGTTCTCGCAAAACTCTCAACAAGGCATCACGATGTGCATCAGTTAAATCAGAGGCAACAATAACAGGCAGTGTTTCAGATTCACCCAAGTAAGCATATCTCAAATGAGCGGGGAGGGGTTTCAGTTCTAACTTGGGAGCTGACTCAATAGAAGGACGAAGAGTGGGCTTACCTGTACCCAACTCTTCATATACAAACCTCTTTCGGAATGGTACGTACGGGGTGGCTTCAAGTGCCTTTGCGTAGGCAGCCAATTCTTCTAGTATGTCTTCCCCATCAATGTGGTCAGTGAGTCCTCTTAGACAGAGTTCAAGAGGGTCCTCGTTGCTTATGGACATCGGTGTCTGTGCTCTGATTTCCACCATATTGCATTGTTCTTCGATCACCGGTCCTTTCATTGCTTTGAACAGATTAAACTCCACCTGTTCATCTCCCACACGAAGAGTTAGAATGCCACTTTTCACATCAATTAAAGCTCCTGCTGTGGCTAAGAAAGGCCTCCCTAAAATGAGCGGCATGTTTTGATCTTCTTCCATGTCCAACACTATGAAGTCAACGGGCAGGTAAAACTTCCCAACCCTGACTAACACGTTTTCCAGGACTCCCGTGGGGTATTTGACTGATCGATCCGCTAGCTGTAGGGAAACGGTTGTTGGCTTTAATGAAATCAGTCCAAGTTTCCTGCAAACAGATAATGGCATTAGACTCACACTAGCACCAAGATCACATAAAGCTTTATTAAAGGACATTTGACCAATTGTGCAAGGAATTGAAAAACTCCCTGGATCCTTAAGCTTTGGTGGAAGCTTATGTTGTAGAATGGCGCTGCACTCCTCAGTAAGTGCAATCGTGGCATAGTCCTCCAATTTCCTCTTGTTGGAGAGGATCTCCTTCAAGAATTTGACGTAAGTGGGCATCTGAGCTAGAGCCTCGGCAAAGGGGATGTTGATGTGTAGTTCCTTAAAGATATTCAAGAACTTCTCGAATTGTTTCTCCAACCTTTGCTTTTGAAATCTCTGTGGGAAAGGAAGTGGTGGCACATATGGTTTGGGTGCCACTGATGTCTTTGGCTTTGAAGGGGGCTCACTTGTCAGTACTTCTTCCTCCTCCTTCGATGCCTCGACAAAGGTCTCAGGTTCCACAACGGTATCCTTTTCCTTTCTCACTTCGGTCTCCACCGGTATTGCAGGCTCTTTATAAGTCGTGCCACTTCGTAGTGTAATGGCCTTACACTGCTCTTTCGGATTCTCCACAGGTTTGCTTGGAAACATTCCTTGGGCTCTAACATTGATTGAATTAGCCAACTGGCCCACCTGTACTTCCAAATTTTTATTTTGAACCAGCACCTGTTCTACCTGAGATTCGAGTTTCTGATACCTATCATTCGAAACATTTATGAACTTCTCAAGGGCCGCCTCCCACCCCGGCTTCTGTTCTTGCGGTGGTTGTGGAGGGGGTGCGAATCTCTGCTGATTTTGTTGCGGTGGATGTTGTCCCTGTTGTCTTGGTTGGAACTGTGGTCTTGGATTTGGATTTGGGTTTTGAACATTCTGATTGTTTGACCACGAGAAGTGCGGATGATTCTTCCAACCTGGGTTGTAGGTGTTTGAGTATGGGTCATTTGCTGGTCTTTGATTCTGCACGTAATTGACTTGTTCTTGACCAACAACCTGTGCACCTGCATTGGTAGACGGACAAATATCAAATGAATGGGGACCACCACAAATTTCACATAATACCTGTAGGGCGTTTGACTGTGCCACAGTGTTTCGTGCTGTAGCAATTGCAAGTCGGTCTAGCTTTTGGTTTAGTGCTTCGAACTTGGCATTTAAAGCTGTCACAGTGTCAGTGGCGAGTATGCCTGCCTCAGGTTTTGGAGGAGGATTGCTCCTCTCCTTTGTCCAACTGCTATTTGCTGCCATCTTGTTAAGAAGTTGCATTCCTACTTCCTCGGACAGTGCCATAAATGCTCCTCCCGCTGCTGCATCGACCATGATTTTCATGTTCTCTGTCATTCCGTTGTAAAAGATTTGTACCAATTGCCATCCTGGAACACGGTGATGCGGGCACTTCCTTTGCAGTTCCTTATATCTTTCCCATCCTTCGTACAATGTTTCCCCATCAAAGAGCCTGAAGCTCGTTATTTCGTCTCTGTACCTCATGGTCTTACTAGGAGGGTAGAACTTGGCTAGAAAGGCCTTAGAGAGGTCTGCCCATGTCTGAAGTGTCTCGTTTGACAAGGTCGAAATCCATGTCCGGGCTTTATCCCTTAGGGAGAAGGGGAAGAGCCTAACTCGGATCGCATCATCAGAGGCGTTGTGGATCTTAAAGGTCGAACAGACATCCAAAAAGTAGGACAAATGTGATGCGGGGTCTTCATGTGGTAAACCCCCGAACGGGTTCTGTTGTAAAAGGTTGATGAACCCAGTTTTGATTTCAAAGTTGTTCGCCTCCACGGCGGGGCGAGTCAAGTTGTTCTGGATTAAGCCAATGTTAGGAATGGCATAATCCTGGAGTGTGGTTGGTTGCTCGTTTACGGGTTGTGCCATTGGGATTGGGTCTACTTTCTGCTTCTTTTCCTTTTTTCGCTTCGTTCGATTCGCCCTACAAGTCTTCTCAATTTCAGGATCGTAAGGCAGGGGTTCCAAGCCTTTCGATCGTAGCATAAACTAGGTACCTGCAATGGAGAAAACCCGTGGTCAAATTCAACGCACTTTAAAAAGAACTCAAGCAGAAAGGGTGGTCTAAAGCACCAGAAAAATCACTAAAGTAATATTGAATTAAACGCCTTCCCCGGCAACGGCGCCAAAAACTTGATAAACAAATCTTGAACCCAAGTGTAAGTTCTAATTCGATTGCAACACTTAAGGTATCGTATCCACAGGGAAGGGAATTCAACAACCACTTTTATGACTATTTCTAATCTAAAGACCGGAAAAGGCTGACAGAGTTGTGCTATACTACTATGACAAAATTAAACTTAAATAATAAGTAATCAAACACACAAGCTAACAAATAAACACGAGAATTAACCACTTAATTAAAACAGGTCGGGGAGTAAATCATATGCTCTTTTGTGATCAAATCAATACTCAAGTACGGATGTATGATTCTTCAACCTAATCACGATGTTATACCTAGCTTCTTTCGAAGGCTAGATGTCTAATTAATTAAGCCAAGTGTTGTTCTCACAATCACTTAGTAACCAAATTAATCGAATAGAACAAGATTAGTGTATTTAAAACCTAGCGGCTTGGCATGGAATTCTAAATACGGGTTGTAGAAATTAGGGTTAAATTTCTTTTTAAGCCCAAAAGATCTAAGTTTCAGAAAACACTCTCAATTATCCTCAATCTCTCGATTATCGGATAATTTACAACATGTTCATGGATGGCCAATCCATTCCCAGCTTATTCAATACCGTTTTCCTAACAAAGAATCACACAAATTGACTTGAGCATTAATTCGAACACCTTAGATGCATAATCCTTACCCCCTAACCCTAGGAGATTAGTTCCTCATATGTGAATTAAAACTCATTAAACTCAAAAGAATCGCATTCAAAATACTCATGTCTAACATAAACATCAAAACGGAATTAATAACTTCGAGTTCTAACCTAATTATCCGAAAACGAATCTAAAACGAGAAATTAACTAAACTAGAATTGAAAACCAAAACTTGAGGAATTAGTTTGATCGGAAAGCAGTAAATAAAACCAAATTAACAAAGTCTTGTGATTGGAATGAATCTTCAACTCTCTATCTTCGTGTTTCTTCGTTCTTCAAGTGTTCTTGAACTTCTGGGAAAAACGTAGTCCAAAAGCTCCCTTATTCCGCCTCAAATCCGCGTATATATAGAAGTTAGAATCCTAACCCGACCCGTGACACGGGCGTGCGAAACCCATGCCTAAAATCGTGACACGCCCGTGTCACATAATAAAATCGTATTTGCGCTTTTCTCCTTGACACGGGGGTGTCAATATTTGTTCTGCTAGATGACACGGGGGTGTCATGATCTCCAGCCTCTCTGTACCTGGTCACGGGCGTGCAACAATTTTCTCTCCATAGGTGACACGGGCGTGTCACCTCCTGAACTCCGAGGATCACTTCTGTACTGAGACACGGGCGTGTCTCAGTTTGCTCTTCCACGGGGACACGGGCGTGTCCCCTAGAAATCTCTCGTTTTTTTTGCCCTGTATTGCATGGTTTTGCTTTAACTCCGTCTTTTCAACTCCAAGGTGAAAGGTACCTAATAGGGAGCATAAATCACGTTATAAGTTCTTAAACTGCTTGAATTTAACTAAATTTGCCCTACAAATCCATGCAATAAACCAATACATCACTAAGACTACAGAGTTAACTCATAAAGTGACAAGGAACCTCAAGTCTAAGGATCAATTAATCACATCAATGAATCGTGAGACATTTCCTAATCTGGAAGTTTCCATTTCCTGAAATAGAAACTTCCTTTCCCATTTAGGAATGTTCTCACACGGGGCACCTCAGTGAACTTACTTATTAAAGTAAGCACCCTCATGTATCACGCACGTATCAACTATACACTTTGCACCTTCATGAAATAAGGTGGTCCTTCTTAAGGGCGTGATCCCATAAGCAAGCCTTAGAGGAGTCAGGTTGACACTCCCACTGTCTGTAGGACTCATCGGCTTAGAGTATTTTACTAATCATGACTTATGTGATATAGGGCTCGTTTCATGATCCATTTCACCTAAATGGTAGAGTCCTAAAGTCATCAGGATTAGGGGAGTTCTCATACATGCACAGCTAAAGTAAATGCATACCAAACAAGAGCATATAAAGAAGTGTTGCCTCAATTCGTTATTTCATTCAAAGATTGTTTGTGATTACAATAAGGAAAAGCACAAAGCGGATATACAATCGGCTTTTAGGGCACTATTCCTAACAATCTCCCACTTACCCGTCAAAGCCATTCTAAAGCTACTCTAAGTCCCATCTTCTGAAGATGACCTTGGAAAGCTTCTTGACTAAGGGGTTTAGTAAGTGGATCTGCCACGTTCTCTGCTGATGTGACCCTCTCAATTTGCACATCTCCTCTTTTGATAATATCACGGATTAGGTGATACTTCCTTATAATGTGCTTGGTCCGTTGGTGAGATCTTGGTTCTCTTGCTTGAGCAACCGCCCCAGTGTTGTCACAAAACACAGTAATGGGGTCTTTCATGCTAGGAACAACATTCAACTCTTGAATGAAGTTTCTAAACACCTTCCTTAGCTGCATCATTTGCAGCTAAGTATTCGGCCTCAGTGGTCGAATCTGCAGTGGTAGTTTGCTTGGAACTCTTCCAACTCACTGCTCCGCCGTTTAGGCAGAAAATGTATCCTGACATTGACTTAAAATCATCTAAGTCAGATGCAAAGCTTGCATCGCAGTATCCTTCGACATTAAGATCTTTCTGACCTCCGTAAACTAAGAATAAATCTTTAGTACTTTTCAAGTACTTAAGAATATTCTTCACGGCAGCCCAGTGACCATCTCCAGGGTCAGTTTGGAAACGACTTGTCACACTAAGTGCATAAGCCACATCCGGTCGAGTACATAACATTGCATACATTATGCTACCTATTGCTGATGCATAAGGTGTATGAGTCATTCTTTCCTTCTCAAGGTTAGTCTTAGGACACATCTTCTTTGAAAGACATGTTCCTACACTCATAGGAAGGTTCTTAACCTTTGCTGACTCCATATTGAATCTCTTCAATACTTTGTCAATGTATATCGACTGTGATAGTCCTATTAACCTTCTAGATCTATCTCTATAGATTTTAATTCCAAGGATATAGGACGCATCACCAAGATCTTTCATCTCGAATTGGTTCGATAACCATAACTTAGTCACTTTAATGTCATCCTTCGAATTCCCAATAAGAAGGATGTCATCATCATAAAGTACTAAGAATTGCACTGAGGTCTCCAATTCCTTTCTATACACACATGATTCATTCGAAATTTGGATGAAGCCAAACGCTTTGACCGATTCATCAAATCGAATGTTCCAATTCCTAGAAGCCTGTATCAATCCATAGATTGATCTTTGGAGTTTGCAAACCTTTTGCTCACTCCCACTGAATGTGAAACCTATGGGTTGCTCCATATAAATGTCTTTGTCAATGTCACCATTGAGAAAGGCAGTTTTCACATCCATTTGCTATATCTCATAGTCATAATATGCAGCAATGGCAAGCATGATTCGAATGGACTTTTGCATTGCAACTGGTGAAAAGGTTTCGTCAAAGTCCACGCCGGGTCTTTGAGTGAATCCTTTTGCAACCAGTCTTGCTTTGTAGGCTGCAATGCTTCCATCAACTCCAAGCTTTCTCTTAAAGATCCATTTGCAACCTATGGGTTTGACCCCATCAGGCAAATCTACCAAGGTCCAAACTTGGTTGGAGTTCATGGAATCCATTTCGGATTTCATGGCTTCTATCCACTGTTCAGAGTCAGAATCTGAAAGTGCCTCCTCATATGTTGAAGGATCATTATCCTTTTGAGAGATTTCATGGAAGAATCAATACCATCTCTCCGGCTGTCTAGGAGTGCGTTCAGAACGCCTTAGAGGAGGATTTACATGTGTATCGAAATTCGTGATTGGTTGTGGTTGATCAGTAGGGGACGTTTCTTCAGTGGGTGGCGTGGGGTTACTTTGTACTTCTTCTAATTCTATGATCTTGCCTTTCTTTTCTTTAAGGAATGGTTCCTCAAGAAAAGTGGCATTTCTGGAAACAAACACCTTTTGCTCAGATTGATCCTAGAAGTAGTATCCTATGGATTCCTTAGGATAACCTACAAAGTAGCATAAGTTAGAACGAGATTCTAACTTATCTCCCACTGTCCTCTTCACGTAAGCAGGACAACCCCAAATTCTTAAGTAAGAATAACTAGGGATTTTACCATTCCACATTTCATAGGGCGTTTTAGGGACTGACTTAGAGGGAACTAGATTCAGAATCTTTGCTGCACTTTCTAGGGCATAACCCCAGAAAGAAGGTGGTAAGTCAGTGAAACTCATCATGGAACGAACCATATCAAGTAGGGTTCGATTCCTTCTCTCAGAAACTCCATTAAGCTGAGGAGTTCCCAGAGGAGTCAACTGAGAGATAATCCCATTATCTTTGAGATGATTAAGGAATTCTTCATTGAGATATTCGCCTCCTCGATCAGATCGAAGTGCTTTTATCTTGTGACCAGTTTGGTTCTCAACCTCCTTTTGAAATTCTAAGAATTTCTCAAAAGCTTCAGAATCTAAAATGATTTTTAGATTCCTCAGCCAATCAGAATAGTTGGGACCAGTCAACTTGTTTGACTTGAGGATCGATACAAGAGGGTTTTTGGTTGCCATTTCAAAACACGTAGAGAATCACAGAATCTACGACCTAAATGGTAAAACAGAGAACTAGTGAGCATGCTGAATTATAACGATATACAAAAGATAAGGTCTTTAATCTATTGTAGCTCCCACTATTTTTTCAAAGATCTATAATTCCCAAAGATCTAAGAGGAACACGTTTCCCAGTGGGTACTAAGATCCTAGGCATTTTACCTCGAACCCACGACTCGCGGACATTCTCAGTAAGAACCCTAGGTAGGTACAACTTACCAATTCTAACACCTTTAGAACTCTTAGTAATTGTTTTTGCATCACCTATCTTTCAATATGGACCCACGACTCGTGCGACATCCATATTTACTTAGGCGTTAAGCTAGACCCATCAATCATAAGATCATGACCAAAACTTAGTTCGAACGACCCACGACTCGCGGACATCGCCCTTGCTAAAATTGACCACGAAATATTGATCATTTAAAATGATCAATTAGGTAACTAAGAACTAATAAGCTCCACTAGCTATCCCACGACTCGCGGACAATAACTAGCTTTACTTACTAAACTTAAAACCTATTGATGGAATGCTAGGAATTTAATTCAAAATTTGCATCTCGAATTAAACACCTATTTGTTCGAAATTAGCTTAATATTTAATGGGAATTTTCGAATCAACCGGAGAGTTGTCCGGTTCGACCTCACCAACATATATGTTATCCAATTTTATTAGTCTTGATTAATGCAAGTACACTTAAATGCATATCAAACAAGCACATAAACAGATAACATGTCCTAGCATGATACTAACATGTAATGATCATGGGTTCTACCTATCTTATGCGTGATATGTGGGAGCCACTCCACAATCACAAGTTCTAACATACATACCACATAAACAGTTTAAATCACATAAGGGAAAGCGGTAACAAAATACGAGCCCTATCTCTATTACATTTAACAATTGAGATTCCCCTCCCTAACATTTTGAGGGGTCTTCACTTATGGCCTCCTTGTTACTTGAATGTGGTCCATCTTACTCCATGGGTGCATTGTCTCCAAAATGAAAATAAAACCTCACCACCTATCTCTACTCTCAAATTACAATAAAAGGAAAAAGACATAAAGTAATAAGGCTCAATCTTCATATTGGCCTTAGACAATTACACGGGGCATACCCCGGCCTCAAAAACAGTATTATGGAAAGCCACATAATAAATCACATAACAGTACGCACATAAGTGAGGCTCCAACCTCAATTGAAAAACGCAACTATAGGGCTCCAACCCCAATTTAAACCATCCATGTGCATAAATTAAAACCATACATAGATCTAAACCCATGATCAACTAACATGCTTTTGTAAGAATTTAAATTTAACCAATAAATTAAAATTCTTGTTTCAAATCCTAATGACTTAAAACACGACTTAGATGCAATTCTTGTTCAAGAGCCTTTTCAATAAAACCCGAAAAAACAATAAACCAATAAAATTCCAATTAATTTCCAAAATTAATAATTTTATTCTTTCATTATTTTCAGAAAATAAAATTCATAATTTTCCCAAAATCCAAATCGCTTTAATTTCTCAAAAATCCCAATTTAATCAAAATTTTAAAATAATTTTATTTTAACAAAACTGATTTTAAAAGATAAAATTAAAATAACATTAAATCGGGATTTTTCGGACCGAAAAATACGAAACACGAAACCACGAAAACACGGGCCCGGGACGACGCGGGATCGCCCGCCCGCCGCACAGCCGGAAGCGATTGCCGCCAGGCGCGCCCTTGCGCGCAGACGTGCGGCGCGGGCAGGCAGGCAGTCCTGCCCATCCCTCGGCGGGCGCTCCCGCGCGGTTGCGGGAGGAGCAGGCGGCTGTCCCGCACGGTTGCGGGACAGGCGAGCAAAGCGCCTAGGCGGGCGAGAGGCCTCCCACACGGATGCGGGAGGGCTGCGCGGCGGTGATGGGGCTTGGGCGTGTGACGTGCTAGCATGCCCAGGCCCGTTCTTTTCGTGTCCCGTTTCGTATTTTTGGGTTTCTCCAAAACCCGGCTCAATCCAAAATTAAAAAATTCGATTTTGATAAATTTCAACTAAAACGATTTTCAAAAACAGTTTTAGAAATTCAGGAAAATTTACAGTTTCGTATTTCAGGCTTTCTAAAAGAACTCATGAATACCTAATTCGCATCTAAGCCTAAGAATTTCTACCAAATTCAGAATAATTGAGACGAATCAGAAACACGATTAACGAGGTGGCTCTGATACCACTTGTTGGAAAACACGAATCAGAAAGCAGTAGAATTTAAAAATTTTCCCAACAAAAGGACCTTGGACTCGCAATCGTGTAACCAAATTCGTAGAGAAAGAAAACTTACTTTTCTTTTATTCTTTCTTGAAGCGTTTCAAGCCACCCAAGAACGCTCTTCTCGCGGCTTGATCCCCTCTCCTTGGTAAAGCTCGAATCTTCAAACTTCTAACTTGAAGTCTCTAGAGAAAGTCCACCAACTTGATCACAATCTAACTAGTAAGGATGCTAGTTCTCTAGTTAGTGTTTAGGCTTAACCTAGGGTTTATTTGATCTTGGAGAAAGGAAGGTGTTCAACACATGAACCAAAAGAATTGCCAATTTGCTCTAAAGGGGAGCATGAGCTCCCCTATATATAGGAAAAGGGAGAGGGGCGCCGATCCTAATCCTTGTTGGGCAAGGATTTGGTTCCTCTCTTTCCTATTACTTGATCATCAAGTATTTTCCAACTTTGACTTTGAATTCTAATTCAAGTCAACTTTTAAGAGAGCTAAAATTATCCAAACTATTTTAGGATAATTTTATACTTTATTTATTTAAAATAAATAACTTATTTTATTATCTAATTAATTAATTCGTAATTAATTAACTAGATTATTTTCTCCAAAATAAGACTTTCTTTTTAATTCAAAATTAAACCAAAGTCTATTAAATAATTAACACATTTAATTATTTAATACATATATATATAATATATATATATATATATATATATTCACACGTGTGTGACACGTGTCACAGTGACACGTGTCACTCACGTGAGCCACACGTGTGATTTCACACGTGTGGAACCCTCTTGGCCCGATTAACTCGTTTAATCATTTTCAAGCCTCAACTCATGTAACCAAGTTGTTGTGTGTGACCTTCTAGGTTCTCAATTCAATTAGCAGTGACCCTAATTAATTAATTCATTAATTAATTAATCAGTCCACAGATTAAACGACCATAGTCTAGCAACAGGTGTTTAACCCCTAGCTGAATTGGAATGTTCGGATTCGACAGAACCTTTAAGTCATTGGTTCATGTGAGATACAATCCTCCTACTTACTATCTCTCAACCAAGATCTAGGGCAAGGGAATAATCAGAACCCTAATAATCCGGTCTTAAAGCTAAGTGCATTTCATATCCATTCGATCTCAATCCAAGAAACCCTTTTCTTGATGTCTTGATCTACTACCTTGGCCAAGGACTCCATATGGCATATGAATGACTTACACAATAAGAGATCACCTTGCAAATGCAAGTGTAGGTCCTTTCTTGATTCGCATTCACTTTCATGAATCACTTGTGCAGCCCCAGCATAAGCCTTGAATCAGTTATCTAAGGCGACACCCTTTAAAGCTTATACCTAAGACTACAGAGTTAACTCATAAAGTGACAAGGAACCTCAAGTCTAAGGATCAATTAATCACATCAATAACTCGTGAGATATTTCCTAATCTGGAAGTTTCCATTTCCTGAAATAGAAACTTCCTTTCCCATTTAGGAGTGTTCTCACACGGGGCACCTCAGTGAACTTACTTAATAAAGTAAGCACCCTCATGTATCACGCACGTATCAACTATACACTTTGGACCTTCATGAAACAAGGTGGCCCTTCTTAAGGGCGTGATCCCATAAGCAAGCCTTAGAGGAGTCAGGTTGACACTCCAACTGTCTGTAGGACTCATCGGCTTGGAGTATTTTACTAATCATGACTTATGTGATATAGGGCTCGTTTCATGAACCATTTCACCTAAATGGTAGAGTCCTAAAGTCATCAGGATTAGGGGAGTTCTCATACATGCACAGCTAAAGTAAACGCATACCAAACAAGAGCACATAAAGAAGTGTTGCCTCAATTCGTTATTTCATTCAAAGATTGTTTGTGATTACAATAAGGAAAAGCACAAAGCGGATATACAATCGGCTTTTAGGGCACTATTCCTAACATGTACAGATAAAGTAAACGCATACCAAACAAAAGCATATAAAGAAGTGTTGCCTCAATTCGTTATTTCATTCAAAGATTGTCTGTGATTACAATAAGGAAAAGCACAAAGCGGATATACAATCGGCTTTCTAGGGCACTATTCCTAACACTCTGTTACTTCACTGTGGCAAGGAATACCCGAGACTCACTGTTACATTCTCTAAAACAGTATCAGCAGCATTTGTGGTATCAAAATTATTATGCATACCAGAGAGGGAGGAGTTCAGAGCTTCTGTTACCTCGATTTGGACATCATTCGGAGGAGGGTCATCAGGCGTAGGTGTGGTAGTGGTACTGAGGTCTTCTTTGCTCTGCTTAGGTTTAGGCGCAGTTACTGTATCAATCGAATCCGGATAGGTCAGCCAGTACAAGGGTTCATTCTGACTCTCCCTCTGAACCCGAGACTGGGTAAGGAAGAAGTACTCTGTCTCTACAAAATCACAATCCATAGTGACATGTGCAGGCTTAGTAACCGGGTTATAACAACGGTACCCCTTTTGGTGAGGGGCATAACCCATGAAGACACACTTGACGCACACAGGTCCAGTTTAGTTCGGTCGGTCCTCGGAACATGAACGAACACTGTGCATCCGAAGATTCGGGGTAGTAAGGTAAGGTGGGGGGAGGGTATGTTGGTTTGGGTTTGGAGTACTGAGAGTGGTGTTTTGTGGCCGAGGATTTTAGTAGGTAACCGGTTTGTCAGGTAGGTAGTAGTGGCAACAGCTTCGGGCCAGAAGTGATTTGGGACACGGGCTCGGTTAACAGGGCTCGAGTCATTTCTAGTATGGTGCGGTTCTTTCTTTCGTACACACCATTCTGCTGTGGGGTGTTGGGATAAGTGGTTTGGTGTACAGGCCCTGTTATCGAAAAAACCTATTTATTTATTGATTAACAAAGTCCCTCCCATTATCTGACCGGAGCACTTTAACTTTTTGATTGAACTGAGTTTGCACCATTTTAAAGAAGGCCACAAACGTATTATAAACCTTAGATTTGTGATGTAGAAAATACACCCAAGTCGTGCGTGAGAAATCATCAATAAATAATACAAAGTATCGAAACTGGTTTTGATTTGTAACCGGGGCGGGTCCCCAAACATCTGAATATACCAAAGAAAACGCAGTCTCAACTCTTGTATTATTAGGTTTAAAAGAAGTCCTATGACTCTTAGCAATAAGACAAGCCTGACACGATATTTTCACGTTCCGATTATTCTGCAATAATGCAAGAAATAACAATCTCAAATACCCGACTGAGGTATGTCCAAGACGTAGGTGCCAAAGCCAAAGTTGTGTATCTGCCATTCCCATTGAAAGAAGGGCTTTAGACGGGTTCTCCATTTCATCAACATAATACAATCCTCACCTCTCAGTACCACGCCCAATGATCTCCTTCGTATGAATGTCATGTAACAAACAAAATCGAGATTATATCAGGACCACACAATTTAGCTTTTTCGTAATATGGCTCAAAGAAAGCAACCTGCAAGATAAATATGGCACATAAAGACAGTTGCTCAATTTAAGTTTAGGAGCAACACGAATCGAGCCATCTTTTTCAACCACAACCAGATCTCCATTAGCAGTTTGGATGTGAGATCTTTTCGGAGTTTTAGGGTCAATAAGGTCGGATGAGTCAGAAGTCATCGAGTCCATTGCTCCACAGTCAAAGATCCACTGTGATGATTTCTTTCATTTTGATTGGGTATGAAATCCATAAGTTGTACAATTCGCCAGCCCCGATCCAATCCTCTGGTTACCGATGATGTCTTCGCCACCGGCTGTCGCCTTCTCGGTTGGGATTTTGGTTGGAGTTGACATGGTGGTGGTGTTTTTTTTTTTTTTTTTTTTAGTTTGAGGTTGATTTAGGGTTCGGGATTATTAGGGACGATGATTGTTAAAGCTGAGTCCCAAGAGTTCTAACACTGCTCTGATACCATGTTAGAACATGGTATTTGGGGAAGATTTTCATTGTATTCATTGTGAATCGTATAATTTTCGTATGAAAAAGAGTACAAGAGTCCTAGATATATAACAAATTGTACAAAGAACAAATCCCTACAAATCAGACCCTATCTCTACCAATTAGGGATATAGTCAACAGTTCCATATATAGGTGATATCCAGCATGACCATTATCATGGCCTTCATAGTGATGTCTAACTTGATGGTGGCCCAAGATTGGATTGGGGATAATGTAGGATCAAATTTGATAATGTTTCATATGAATTTTTATTTTTGAGGGAAAATTATTATGATGCCAAACAAATTATCTTAAATTAACTTTAAATGGACTTGTACAATATATATATATATATATATATATATATATATATATATATATATATATAAGAGGAAATTTATAACATACTTCATAAGAATTAGTAATTCTGCACACTCAATGCCTGTGCAAAAAAAAAAAAAAAATTTATTATTTAAATATATTAAATTAAATTGAACGTCTTAATATAAATTTAATAATTATATATTAATATGAAATATTTATAATAAAGTAAAAAATATGAGAAAAAAATAAAAAGAATTTTGAAAAAAAAAGCTAACTTATACACGTTCTTCGTGTGTTGAAGAAAAATAAATAAACTAAAAAAAAAAGAAAAAAAAAAGAGACAAAGTCCAAGAAATCACAATTGGCTCTCGCGCTTAATAATAGAGTATAGATAAATATGCACATAATATCTATTTCAATTTAAATTTATAGATAAAATATAAATATTAAATTAAATAACAACTTTTCAAATGAAGAAATTAAAAACTAACTAGAATCTATACTCTTGCTCCAAAAGGTGGAGTCGCCCACCTTAGGTGTCCCTCCTAAGTGACCCCACACCAGTAGGAGAGGAGGTAAATCACGGTGACTCACGGCCCCACAAGGTAGGAGGACGGTTTCTGGCGACCACAAGGGGCCACTAGTATCTATACTCTGTTATTAAGCGTGGGAGGTAAAAGTGGTCACTTGGACTTTGTTTCTAATTTTATTTATTCAATTTTTTTTTCCTATTATATGCGAAACGTGTTTATTGATCTATTATTCCTACTTTTCTCTCATCCCAACTTTTATTCTCATTTTTATTTTTTTAAATTTATAATTTAACTATTTTTTATTAATATACAATTATTAGATTTATATTAAGATAAATAATTTAATTTAATATATTTAAACAATAATTTTTTTTCCCACGCACATAGAGTGTACAAAATTAATAGTTATAATTATATAATCAAACTCTAAGTAAAATTACAACATAATCCTAAGGGTGTTCCTGAAATGTAAATTTGAATGAACAATGAAATAAGGGCAAAATTGAAAATTTTGAAATAATAATCTATGATGCACGGATATGGACACGACACGATACAGATACGGCGACATTGATTTTTTTTTTGAATTTTCAACATGAGGAGTGTCGGACACGGTGCCAGATACGAGCGTTTGACATGACATGGCAAAATGATATTTTTAGAAATATTTGTACATCATAAATAATAATAATGGATGTCTTCGTCAAATTTAAACAGTGTGATTAAGATTTAAGGGTACATGAAATTTGTAAAAGAGTATCAAGGTTAGGGGGAAACTCATAATTTCCAAAACTTCATGAAGTAATTTGTAATTTCACCAAACTCTTAGGGATGTTCGCAATTACTCCCTTCTTTTTCGTGCTAAATGTGTTCAAATGATATAACGCGCAAAAACCTATATTAGTAGAATTGTTATATTAACAAATAGGCTGTGAGCCTGTGACTGTGAGATTTGCATTGTAGACGACATAATTTCATCATGAATCGAAACATTTTCTCTCTTTCTCTCCGAGGATGTATCTCAAATCACGCTTGTTTTGTTTGGTTTTGTTTCTTGGTTTAATTCGTAACATGAACTCCCTCCAATTAAACTGGTGCAGGCCTTTCTTGGAAGTTGGAACATAGAGTTGACTTGTTTAAATTTTGTTCACTCTCTATTTCCAGATATTAATTACTGTTGTTCAGAAGAAAATCTCCCAACATGCAATCTTTCCATCTACATTCAGTAACAATACCCTCCTGTGTAAATACTCAAAATCCCAACTCAAACGTTCGTAAGAAAAAACTCAACCTTTCATCCTTGCGTTATTCATCACAACGTGAAAGTGCATTCTCTGAGGCGCTTCTTTCTGTACAGAAATGCGCTGAAACTGAAGACCCAAAACTCGGTTCTTGTTTTCACGCCCAAATACTCAAGTTGGGACTTGAAAGCGATGTGTTTCTTGGCAATTCTCTCTTAAACATGTACTCAAAATGTGACCGGATAAAGGATGCAGAGAATCTGTTCGATTATATGCCTGAGAGAACTGTAGTTTCCTGGACTTCTGTGATGTCGGGGTATTATCGTAACGGGCTTGCAGATGAGACAGTATCATTGTTTCTGCGAATGCTGGAGCATCTGCAGCCTAATGAGTTCACTCTGGCGGTGGTTATACAAGCTTGTGCATTGAAAGGAGATGAAAAATTGCTCGAAGCCATTCATTGCTGCGCCATTAAAAGTGGGCTTATATTGGATGAGTTCTTGCAGAATACCTTAATAGATGTGTATGCTAAATTGGGGATGTCGTCAGCTGCAGAACAGCTTTTGCAGAGGCTATGTAACAGAGATGTTGTGTCTTGGACTTCTATTATTTCTGGTAGTATATGCCATGGCAATTCTGAGAGGGCTCTAGAGTTGTTTGGCAGCATGTTATGTGATGGGGTATTTCCTAATGATGTTGCAATGTTAACTGTATTACAGGCCTGCTCAGAAAATAATAACTTCAAGACCATGCAATGTATTCATGGATTGGTTTTGAAAGGGAATTGGTGTATCAGTGGACTAGTGTTGAATTCGCTTATAGGGATGTACTCTGCAAACGGCTACTGCACTGATAGTTTAAAGATACTTTGTCAGTTCTGCTTTAGCAATGAGGGCTTGTATCCAAGTCCAGAAACTATGGCGAACATTCTACAGGGTTGTGGAAATTTTGGATCATTAAAGATTGGGGAACAGATTCATGGATTCTTAATCAAACATGGTTTTCTTCCTTGCACTATTCCTGAAAACTCTCTTATAAATATGTATGCCAAGAATGGATGCAAAGATTCTGCATTGCTCCTGTTTAGAAAGATGACAAAGAGAGACATAATATCCTGGAATACAATTATTAGTTGCTTTGTGAAGAACGATCAGCCAATTGAGGCATTGAGATTTCTTGGTGAAATTCAGAGAGAAAATTCGAGAAATAATGTTTCTCCGGATTTTGTCACATTGCTTACAGCTCTTGAGGCTTGTTCCAACCTGGCATTGCTTCCACACGGTCAAATCATTCATGGTTACTCAACAAAGTCTGGATTCCTTGATGATGTGTTTATCCAAAATGCTCTAATAGACATGTATGCAAAATCAGGAAGACTAGATTTTGCTGAGAATATCTTCAAGGAAATGCATGAAAGAGATATTAGTTCGTGGAATTCAATTATCGCAGCATACGGTCTTAATGGAAATGGGAGCTCTGCTTTAAGGGTCTTTAATGATCTTTTAAAATCAGGGGCCGAGAAACCGAACGCAATCACATTTGTCAGCATTGTCTCGGCATGTGCTCATGCAGGATTTGTCGAAAAAGGTTTCGAGATTTTTAACTCAATGGAAACAATGTATGGTGTGAAACCTTGCACGGAACATTTTGCTTGCATGGTTGATCTGTTGGGACGAGCAGGTCGAGTTGCAGAAGCAGAAGCTTTCATTCGTGACATGCCAATTCGAGCGAGGCGTGATGTTTGGGGAGCTCTTCTGAGTGCTTGTGTGGTAAGTCGGGACTTGAGGATTGCAGAGAAGGCAGCAAAAGAGCTCGCAGTCTTAGAACCGAGCAGTAGCATTTGGAGAGTTGCATTGTCCAATGCATATGCTGCTGCGGGGAAATGGGAGAAAGTGGCGGAGATGAGAGGCGAATTGAGGCGGTTGAGGAAGGAAGGAGGATGGAGCAGTGTAAATGTTGGAGGACGTGAGTTTAGTTTCATGGCTGGAGACACAAAGTGTCCTGAGAGTGTGGTGATATATGAAGTCATTAGTAGGTTGCAAAATCACATGCGTGATGATACTTCTATAGTTATATTAGCTTAACTTAGTCTCAGATGCCAGTAATGGAATGCCAACAGACTGCCAGTCATGCTCGGTCGCTACCACGGCTGGAGCTGCGGCAAATAAGGAAGCTTCTCAGTCGGTTTGAACAAACTGCTATCGATGTATTTTATAATTTAATACCATCTACAACACTGATCACTGTTTATATATATGTATTTGGTAGCGTCCTTTTTTAATATGCCTTGATACATTTCAGGCTTATTAATTAAGGCATGTTATCCTCTAACATGAGGGAATTAATTTTCTGTCTGGTATCCAATTTTGTCACAAGTGCAGACTAATAGGTCATACCTAATTTTATGTTTGGTAAATCTTATTAACTCCCATTGTAGCTATTTTTACGAATTTACCCTTAAACATAGTTAAAGGGGAAAAGTGTGACACCCTGAACGGAGGGCACCACATCCCCCGCACCATGAGCCCGGTCCACACATGAAATGGAAAATCCATACATGAACCAACCTCATAGCGAACGGAGACAGAAATAAAACAACCCTGTGTTAGGCGGGATTAGACCCTATACCAACAAATCAATAGGAACAAGAATGCGGAAGCAAGGCAATCATTCATTCAATATCAAGGAAGTAAATGGAATTCAAACGGGAAAGTAAATACGGGGTTAAACTAAACTAAGAAACCTGTCCTAACCTGTCCCGAATAACAATACAAGACAATAACATAAAACGGGTCCAACTAGGGCCCTAGAATCCTGTCCCGAGTTCAATAAAACGATAAAGATACAGTATGGCCTACAAGGCCCAGTACAAGCAGGAAAAGATTGTGTGATACAATGCGGTGTGTAAAGGACCAATACTTGAACCAAGACCTCGACAGACCCCCGCCTAACAACCACTGGACCTGCAAGACAACCACTAAAAACAACAAGAGGGAGGGATCAGCCAATTGACTGACTGAAGGGGTTACACACGCATATATATATATAAGCAGACAATCAAGCAGGCGTAATTCCACTGTACGTTATTTGTTAATAAAGCAAGTAACGGGAATCAGGATTCAATCACTCTGTATGGGTGGAATTACGTTCATTCATGCAATCGGGTAAGCAGGATATACAATGCATGTGTCGATATCCGTACACCCTCTGTTGATGCCCATTTTACCTTAACGATCCTCGAACTCGGGGTGCCGAACAGGGACTGGGGGCATGCCAGAGGTTACGGATATCTATGTATTACATTTTAGGGGACCCGACGAGAACGGGTATTTATTCCATCCTGGACTCCACTTTCCAGTTATTAAACGACAGGAACAGGGCAAGTATACAGTTAAGCAAGTAGGAATCAGGATATGCTACAATTATTAAATAGTGGGAAAAGTACAAGTACAAATTAACCTCCTTCTCCAATGATGGTCCGGGTAGCTAACACTCGCCATCCAAAGAGGGTGATTTACGGGTTCATGACTCCCCAGACCGGAGCCCCATCTTCCACCAAACCTCCTGGTGGATATTCGGGTAGTCCAACAGGATGAGACTTGTACAAGAGGTCACCATCGGCCCGATACCTCCCCGGTTCACTCCATACACAAGCCCCTGGGCCCAGGAACAGGTACAGGATTCCACACCGGCTAGCCCAGCGCTAGGAGAGCCGGGGGCAATAACAGGATCTCGTAAAACAAGCTCAGGGTTAACACTACACAGTTTATAAAGCATTTCCGATATGTAGCCGGTATAAAAGGTATAGCTAGTTTGATATAAAAAAACATTTGACTTATTTAGAGCATGCAAGGTTATAGGTCGTTTATAAAAGAAAACCCTCACCTCCAAGTGCAAGAAAAACCAAGAGAAGAACCACAAGGCTGGAAGGTCTCCATCGAGGAGATCACTATACAAGAAAGGAAACATGGTGTGCTTGTGAGATAAGACTCAAAATGGAACCAAGTAGGACGCACGACAATGTTCATGAAGTGGTATACAAGTCATTGAATGATTTAATATGAAATAAATCATAAGAATGTCATGAAATGGTGTGACCGTGTTCATGTGCACAATTAATGTCCCCACAAATAGGCAACGATACAAATTCAATTCATATAAAGCACGGAGTCAAATAATCAAATTAAAGAGATTAAGGACCAAGGAGTGTCAAATAATAACATAATCATCAATTATTCAAGCATACAATTCATATAAATCACATACGGGAGTTAAGGAAGTGAAAGGAACGTAAGAAGAGGGGTTTTGGCAAAGTTTAGCAAAAGCTGACAGTTTTTGGAAATGCGCAAACTGTAGAAAAATGGGAATATCTCGAGTTCTAGAAGTTGAAATTGGGTTTTTTTTTGTTGGGTATGAAACTATACAAACAGGCCTTTCCAATGATATATGGCATGGGTTGTGGTTCAAAGCGATAAGAAAATGGTGTAGGCTCAAAGTTGGACGAAAGCAGATTTTTGGCGAAGTGGCGACACAAAATTAAAATGGTTATATCTTGGTCCTCATATATGATTTTAAGGTGATTCCAATTAGAATACTCTACACTCAAATTAGTTTCTGTGGTTAAAATTCAGGTCAATCGAAGCACTTATGAGGGGTAAACGGCCGTTTGAAAATTAGCCTAAAAGCAGAAAAGGGAGTTTGGAAGCTCTCGGCTCAAAACAGGGGGTCTTACATGGGCATTTGAAAAATGAATTGGGGAGCCAAACGGGCGTTTCGGAAGGTCTGGAAAGAAAAATAATTAGGGGAATGTGACGGAATCCAACCACAAACACACACACGGCCACACACCACTCGGAAATCAGCTTTTCCAATGGAAAACCGACGGGTTTTTGAAAAATCCCGTCGGAATTTGCCCGTCGATTTTCGGGGATTTTTTTGTAGTGATCACTTTATTGACCTGTGAGATATTTCCTAATCTGGAAGTTTCTTCAAACTTTCTTTCCCATTTAGAAATGTTCTCACGCGGGACATCTCAATGATGAAGTTCTTGTAACAATCACCCTTATGTATTATGAACGCATCAACATATGCACTTATCACTCCATGAAACTGAGTGATCCTTCAAAAGGACATAATCACATAAGCAAGTCTCAACGGAGTCAAGGTCGATACCTTACTGTCTATCGGACTCATCGACTTGGAGAAATTTCTAATCCTAGCCTATGGAGTTAAGAACTTGTTTCATGTGTCGTTCTCATAAGGGCGAAGTTCTTAATGGCCTCGTCTGATTAGGGGAGTTCAGAACATGCAAAACACAGTCAAACCCAAACAGATATAAGTAAGCACAAAAAGAAGTGATTGCCTATGAAATAAATCATTTCGTTTATTGTTCAAAGACTATTTGTGATTTTACAACGAAATAGTAAAGCATAAATGCTCCTTTAAGGGCACTATTCCTAACTATTATTATTTTAAGAGAGACTGACAGGGTGTTTTCTACTGAAAGTGCAATTATGAAAGTATAAAACCTATACCAAAATAATATAAAAATATCAAACCATCAATAAGTATATTTTCGAATTAATAATATGAACAAAATGATACTAAATATTATATATCATATTGTTTGAGGAGTACATAAATTGCTCAATCGAGAGTCTAATTAATTTTCATAATATATTATTTCTTTAATACTTTATAAATAATAAATTAATTATTAAAAGCTCTATTAATATTTTATATAATTAAATTACTAACACTTTTAATTGTTTAAGGAGAATATAACTCAAAATATTATAGGAAACTTAGTTTACAAGTGTACATGGAGTTTTGTTTTCTCATTACAATCGAATAGTAGAAGTTATTAATTGAAAATTGCATGCGGTAACTGCAATGTAATTAAAAAAGTACAATCCAATGTATCAACAGAAAGTAAAATAGAAATACTCATTAAATCAAATTACAATTATGGAGAAAAAGATGAAGCTTTGAAAAAGAGGATAATATTGAAAATGATGATATATCAAACCGATGGTTTTGAGAGATGAATATTTAATACAAGGTAATTAAACTAAAATTGATGATAATAATATATCAAAAGTTACAGTTTCTCAAGTTTATGGAATAAAAAAGAAAAAAAAATAACAATGTTCCCATTTTAAATGATGGAATCGAGATCAGAAAAATAGAAAAAAAATCAGGTGCAAAAGTTATAGTTTTCAAAGTGAATATTACTTTTAGATTTTGAATGACGACAAAATGATTCTTCAAATTTTCATTAAAAATCTAAAAATAAATCACAAATTATATTAAAAAAAGAACCATTATATGATCTTTTAAGTTTTTGTCTATATTCTTTTATATATTTTTTTTTATTTATTAAAAACATTTGAAATTTATAAACTATTACTTATGCTTAAAAATTAGAACTATTTGGGTAAATTAATATTATACACTTTAAACATTTTGTTTTATGTAATTACATAGTTTCAAATATTTTTATTGTTTATTTATTTAGAAGTTTCTATACTTCAAATTTCTACTTATTGTGCATGATTTGAAAGAGAGATCTCATATAAATATTTTTGTATGTGTTACTTTTCAAAATTAAAATGGTTCATTAAAAATATTATTATATTTATTTAATCAAACTAGATATTTTAATATCCTAATTTGTTCAATAAATATAATAGCTATATTTATTTAAATAAATTAAATGATAAACGTACAACGCACGTTCATTTCACTAGTTATTTATAAAAGCACGAATAGTGATGAGGCCAAATTACGTACGAATCTGCACCGCACACGTGTCACCATCTAAGTCGCTCTCCAGTCATCGGGAAAACCCCTAAGTTTGGACGCTCGCCCTATTGGGCTCGTGGAATAAGCCCAGCCCATTCACCGCTTAGAGCTTGCGCGCCTCGGCCCAAGCCACGAGCGTGGGCTTTATCCGCCCATCATACCTGACGCTCGTCCAGCAGACCCACAGGACGCTCTCCTCCGGAGCCCATCTCTTCCGCGCCAGGGATGTCCGTTATAGTGACGCTCGCCGGCATCTGCTCTCAACTTCGCCTCGCTCAGCGCACGAGTTATCTGGCGCTCACTAGGTGTCAGCTTGAGGAACCCTACCCGAGCGTCCCCGGCGCTCGGACCAGGCATCAAAGACTCCGGTCTAAGGTTAACTCCCATCGTGGTGAAGGGTTCCCTTCGAGGGCACACCCGGCCACATGGAGGACCGTTCTAAGCGCCTCCGCGCTCGCCTGTGGTACTGTAACTACCTCTGACACAGTGGTAGTGCGCACCACTCCTGACACGCCCCAAACTTTTCAGGGCAGTCACTTTCATACCATCACATAGCGCCACGTGTCTAGGACAACACAGGGTTTGGGACCACTTGGTCACTATTACTGAAATACCCTGACCCCTAACATATAAATATGGGAATGCACACGCTTATTCCCCAAGTCATCTTCTTCACCTGCATTACACTGTACTGAACTGCGCATTCTCTTCCATTTTTCCTCTTCTTCTTCAAGCTTACACAACCCAACATCCGAAGCTCCTCAGCTGCACAATCTCTTAGTGTTATCCTAGCTGGAAGAACCTACGCTACTAAGGAAACCCAGTTCCTGAGGCTTTACAGTCTGTGATGGTATTCCCTCTTACAAACAAATCTTAAAGTGTTGGTGATTTAGTACATCCCAAGTATTTACACCATCATTTTTTGCGCCGTCTGTGGGAAACCGCCATTATCTTCTTTGGATTTTCACCTATTTCTTCCTCCTTCAGCTAGTTGAGACATAACACCATTAGCTTCAATCATGGTTACTGCAACAAGGTCTGGAGTTCTGGATACTAGAAATGCTCTTCCGCCTGTCAATGAGGAAAATATGGAAGGGAGTATGCCCAAAGTCTAAGCTGGAGGTGAAGTCCCCTCTGTGCCTGGGGAAGGAAATGGAGGAAAAGGGGCTTTACCGGCAGGAGGAACCGAGGACGGAGGCCCTAGTTCTGCCATCCTACCTCTGACCCCCATGCCCGCCACAGTGGCGATCAACACAGTCATGACGATGCGCCACAGGGATTCGCGTATGTGCAACCCGCCATGATGCCCGAAATGATGCCAGGCATGGTGTCAATGGTCCAGCCCTACCAAGTGGGCACATTGCAACTTCCTGTCTCCATTCCTAAAGAACTTCAAGGAGTGGAGATGCCACAAATGACCCGGAAGCAGCTCCAGGCACTCTACGCTCAATGCGAAGTGCAGGCCGCGCAAAACGCCTGGAGGCACTTCACCACCTCCTATTTCCCCTCAGGAATGGGCACTCAGATGGTTGCTCCTCCGTTAGGGGGGCTACAAATCCACCCACTGGCCGCTGCCCAAAATGTACTAAGGGCGCAGCCACCACCGCCGCCACCAGCCCAAGAGAAGGACGCTTCCCCGAGAGCTGGCCGAGAATAGCACCCTTTGGAGAAGGAGAAAGCCCCTCTGGTGAGGGGAGATGTAGAAGAAGAGATCCAATCCCGGGCCACAGGAAGGAAGAACAGGAGGGAAGGAAACGACCCTCGTTTGGCTACTGTCCAAAACCAACTTGAAGGATTGCAGCAGATAATGGAGCAGCTCTCTTGAGCGCGGCCTCAAGTCCCCTCGCTGGGGACGAGAGGTCCAAGGCCAGAGACGCTCGCAACCCACGCGACCGTATCCCTCACCGCTGGAGGGTGGAAGACTACGATGAGCATGACCATGAGGGCGGGAACCATAGGCCTTTGACAGGCAGTTCGCCCCTCGTTGAGGATGTTTTGATGGCCCATGCAGGGAGGGGCAAAATCCCCACATCCGTTAACCGCTATGACGGACCACCGATCCGGCCGAGCATCCGGATCATTTTGTGCACTTGATGCACCTCTATGAGCATTCCAGTCATTACTGGACCAAAGTTTTTGCCACTTCCCTCGTGGGAATGGCACAAGAGTGGTATAAGAAGTTGCCCCCGCGCTCAATCTGAAGGTATACCGATCTGATTGATGCCTTCATGAGCCACTTCAGTTCCTTAAAGGCTCCAGCGCCTGCTGCCACTGCTCTCTACAACCTGGTACAAGGGCCTAATGAGACGCACAGGTCCTTCATGGGCAGCTTCAATAAGGAGATCCTGCTGGTGGAAAAGCCCTCGATGGACTTCTTGAGGCACGTGCTCTTTGGAGCAGTCAACATGAAAAACTATGTCAGCAAGGAGTTCGTGGAGGAAGTGGCGAAGAAAAAGCCTCGCTCGCTGATGGAGATCAGAGACATAGCTGACTCTTTCTTCTCTCTCGAGGACATGTACCTCGCGAGGGATCAGAAACTCGCAAATGCCCCTTGAACCAACAGGGGCCAGGAGAACAGAGTAGAGCCCAAGAATCTCCGTCGTAGCCCAGTGCCCGCTCGGAGAAACTCCCCACCCCCTCGCAGATACGAACACATTCCCCTCAACCGCCCCATCGCTGAAGTCTATTCCATGACGGACAAGAAATTATTTAAGAGGCCGCCAAAGATGAGGGAGACCGAGGCTCAGAAACGCTCGGGCAAATACTGTGCTTTTCACAAACAGAAAGGGAATGACACCAATGAGTGCCGCCATCTGGAAAGCGAAATTTAGAGGCTCATTGCCAGGGGGGAACCTCAAGGAATTTGTGAAGGTGCTGGAGAGATATGACGAACATTGCGCCGAGCGCGCCAAGGCAAGAGGAAGAAGTCGCTCGCGCTCCAGGAGCCCCCGCCACCACCACCCAGAAACAAGCGAGCGCGGTAAGCAGAAAGCCGGCGATTTGGAAAACCAGCCCTTCGCAGTCATTAATATGATCGCCGGTGGACCCTCGGGGGTGATTCCAATTCCTCTCACCGTCGCTACATCCGCAGCTACGATCAGAGGTCCTCAAGACCCAAACCGGTGTACTCACTGGAAGGATCATCGCGCTCGAAGGAGGAAGATGTTGTAGGGTTTACAGAAAAGGATTTAGAGCATATTGTAACACCTCATGGGGTCGGTGTAACCTCTGACTGCCCCATGGTGGTTAGTTTAGACGTTCATAACCACGTTGTAAAGAGGGTTTTGATTGATAGTGGAAGCTCAGTGAATGTTCTCCCCTACTCCACATTTCAAAAATTGAACATTACAAACATTCCCCTCGAACCCCTCAGAACAGCCCTTGTTGGCTTTGGGGGTTCCGAGATTGCCCCTCGTGGATAGATTCACTTGGTCACCTCTTTTGGCCGCGCCCCACAGCGGAAGACTCTGAGCGTCCTTTATGCAGTGGTCGAGGTAGACCTCCCATATAACATCATTATTGGCCGCCCAGCCCTCATTGACTTCAAGGCAGTAATATCAACGTACCATCAGAAAGTCAAATTCCCCACCCCTGAAGGGACTGGGGAGGTGTTGTACAATGTTAAGGAGGCCTGGGAGTGTTATATCCTATCCTTGAGAAATCATAAGCCAAAGCAAGCAGTCCAGGCGGGGTTTACTAAGAAATATGTGGACTTTCCAATGTTAGACGAGGATGGCCCCCAGCGGAAGCGAGCCAAGCTCAACAGAAAGAAGAACAAAAAGAAAGTTGAGGGCGAGTCCAAGGACGATGGAGACACACCCCTCGGACCCATCGAAGGGTCGTCCTCAGAAGGTGAGGACCATGCGCCCTCGGGGGATCCCAATGAAAAGGTTACAGGTAAGAAGTGGGTGCTCGAGCTACCGAGGCCGGAGGTACGTATTGAGCCTACAGAGAACTTTCTGACCATTGAATTGGAGCCTGGAAACCCTGACAAAACCACCCAGATAGGTTTCAGCCTCGACGGTCCTTCTCAGATCATGATGATCGATTTCTTGCGGGAAAATTTGGATGTCTTTGCCTGGAAAGCTTCTGACCTCACATGGATAGATCCGAGCGTCATGGTTCACAAGCTCAATGTGAACCCATCTTTCAAATCAATTAAGAAGAAAAAGAGGGACGTCTACGGGTTCAGAAGGGCAGTCATCGAGGAGGAAGTTAGCAAGCTTCTCGAGGCTCAATACATTGAAGAGATCTTGTACCCAGAATGGTTGTGTAATGTGGTCCTCGTACCCAAGAGCGCAAACAAATGGCACATGTGCAACGATTTCACGGATCTCAACAAGGCGTGCCCCAAGGACCCCTACCCTCTACCAAGAATTGACCAACTGGTAGATTTGACGGCTGGTTGTGAACTTATGAGTATAATGGATGCCTTTCTGGGCTATTACCAGATCTTTATGGTGCCCGAGGATCGCCCCAAAACCTCCTTCGTGGTACATGTGGAAGTCTACTGCTTCCTGGTAATGCCATTTGGGCTCAAGAACGCTGGGGCCACCTATCAACGCCTCGTCAATAGAATGTTCGAGCGTGAAATTGGAAAATCTATGGAGGTTTATGTGGATGACATGATCGTCAAAAGCGAGCGCCAGCACTCCCACTTAGAGGATCTCAAACGAGCCTTTGATATCCGGTGTCACTACGGTATGAAGCTAAACCCCTCGAAGTGCACGTTTGGAGTCCGAGGGGGAAAATTCTTGGGATACGTAGTCAGCCAAAGAGGCGTTGAGGCTAACCCGGAAAAAAATCAGAGCGATCATTGATATTCCCTCCCCTCGGAACGTCAGGGAGGTCCAAGTACTGGTGGGCAAAATCATCTCCTTAAACAGGTTCATTTCCCGCTCAGCAGACAGGAACTTGCCGTTCTTTAAGATTCCACGTAACGTTCGAAACTTTGCTTGGACTGACGAATGTGAGAGGGCCTTGCAAGACATGAAACACTATCTCTCATGCGCACTATTGCTAATGAAGCCGGTCCCCGAAGAAAGCTTATTCATCTACCTTTCCGTTTCGTCAGAGGCCACAAGTGCAGTCCGCGAGCGTAAACACTTGTCAGTGTATTACTTGTGCAAAACCTTGCAAGGAGAAGAAAAGAGATATATGGAGATAGAGAAATTCGTCTTTGCCCTCGTTAATGCTTCCAGGAGATTGAGGCCTTATTTTCAAGCTCACTCCATCACTATGTTTACGGATCAGCCGCTCAAGCAAGTACTCTCGAAACCGGACGTCTCGGGTAGGCTAATCAAATGGTCCATAGAACTCAACCAATTTGACATCAGCTTCGAGCCCAGAACAACCATACATGCTCAAACGGTAGCAGATCTGCTTGTCGAGCGTTTCGGCTTGAACCCAGTGCCCTCGGAGGAAGAGGGGTTGTGGCTTCTGCACACGGATGGTTCCTCAACCTCACAAGGAGAGGGAGCCGGGGTGACCCTCAGGGACCCTCGAGGAATTAAAATCGACTACGAAATCAAACTGGCCTTCCAAGTCACCAATAATGAGGCCGAATAGGAAGCCCTCATCCAAGGACTCAGAATTGCCCTTCAGAATGGAGCCTCTCGGGTCACTGTTTATGTTGACTCTCAGTTAATTACTAGTCAAGTAGATGGCACTTATGAGGCTCGAGAAACCACCATGGTGCAATATCTGGCCAAGGGTAAGGAGATGATCGCTAAATTCAAGGAGTTTCATTTGCTGAAGGTACCGCGAGCGGAAAACGAGTGTGCGGATGCCCTCTCTAAGTTTGCATCAGCTCTGGAAGGACCCTGCGAACGTCACGTCACGTTCCTCAGAACAGAGGAACCGTTGATAAACAAGGGAAAACCCTCGGGCCAGGTGAACATGATTGATCTGTCCTAGCCTTGTTGGCTTGATAACATCATCAGATTTCTGAAGGACGGTACCTGTCCGAGTGACAAAGTAGATGCATGAAAGATCAGATGTAAAGCCCCCCGGTTTTCATTGGATAGTGAGGGCAGACTCTTCAAGCAGTCGTTCCAAGGCCCGCCATTAAGGTGCCTGCGACCCTCGCAAGCCAAGGACGTATTGTAATAGGTACACAGCGGAAGCTGTGGGAACCATTCAGGTGGTCGGATTTTTGCTAAGAAGATGTTGAGGAGCGGGTTCTATTGGCCCTCGTTATTACAGGATGCCATCAACTTCTCCAAGAAATGCCCTAAGTGCCAATTCCATTCCAACGTTCCTCAATTGCCCGCGGCCCAAATGATCCCCATCGATATTTCGTGGCCCTTCGACCAATGGGGCATCGACATAGTGGGGCCCCTCCCCATGGCAGTCGGACAGAAGAAATTTGTGATCCTCCCGGTGGATTACTTCACCAAGTGGGCCAAAGCTGAAGCGGTCGCAAAGATAACATTCAAAAGTAATGAGAGACTTCATTTGGAAGAGCATCATTTGCAGCTATGGAATCCCGAAGGTGCTCATCTCAGATAACGGTTCTCACTTTATTGTTGTCGACACACGGGAATGGTGTTCGGAGCTAGGCATTGAGCAACGCTTCACTTCCGTAGGCCACCCTCAGGCCAACGGTCAAGCTGAAGTCACAAATCGAACCATACTCCAACATCTTAAAACGATGCTCGAAAGTAAGAAGGCTGAGTGGGCTGAAGAGCTCCAAGGGGCCCTCTGGGCATATCGCACAACCCCATGAGCGACAACGGGCGAGACACCTTACTCCCTCGCTTACGGCTCCGAGGCCATGATACCCGCAGAGATTGTCTAAGAGTCTGCCCGCGTCGCTTACTTCGAGCCCACCGCTAATGAGAGTAATAGGGTGCTCGAACTAGACCTGCTGGATGAAAAGAGAAACACTGCTTGGGCCCGAATGCACAAGTACAAAGCATCAGTGGTCCATCAATACAACAAACGCATCAAAGAAAGGACCTTCCAACTGGGGGATTTGGTCCTCAAAAAGGTTGAAGTGTCCAAGCACGTGGGTAAATTAGATCCCAACTGGAAAGGCCCCTTCAAAGTCATCCTGGTGCGAGCGAACAACACCTAACTGTTGGAAACTTTGCAAGGCGAGCGTCTCCCTCACCCATGGAATGCCTGCAATTTGAGAAGATTCTTTGTTTAAAGGTAAAATTTTGTAACTCCCCTGCTCGGGGCACACTGTATCTTCTTTTGACAGAAATACAAGTACTCAGTAAGTATTTTTCATACATTGTTGTTTATTTACTGGTTCAATTTATTATAAACTATGCTGTCAGTTAAATCAGCGCCAACTCCGTGTCGAGAATTCTTCGCGTCGAACGGCGTGATGATTAATCTCCATGACGCTCAAAACCGTAAGAACCCTTCTAAAAACGAACGGGTCGATATCAAGGGTAGCACATATCCCATTACACCAACTGGGTACCGAGGGTCCCAGTTCGCGCTTGTAGATCCGTTAAAAGCCCTCAAGCCATTGAGTGCACGTACGCTCATTAAGGGTAAACACTTAGCTAATCCATGTGCTGGTTTCTAAGTTCAAGTCCAAACCCCAGCCACGTTCATTATTTTGCAACACTCGGATTATTTGTTAATCAAGGACAAACACTTGGCAAATCCTCACAATAATTTCCAAGTTCCAGTTTGTGTTATTACTACGCCCACTATTACTATTCTCAAGATGGTTTTTACCAAAGGCAAACATTTAGCAAAACCCTTGATGGATTTCTAAGTTCAAGTTTAAGCCTTAAAGTAAGATAGGGCCAAGGTGACCCTCATACGATACACCCCCGCGCCTATGCACTCATGTGTTACAAAATCCGAAGCAGAAATCAACATTAAACACCCAAGGCGTAACAACACAGCATGAAAGAAAATAGGATTTCATTAACTACGACGAAAAATTACAAGTACGGGGATAGAAATTACATGGGAAATGAGAAATTGGTTGCAGATTCAAAATAAATAGAGGAACAGACTCAAGGGGCTTCACTCTCAGGCTCCGGAGGGGCAGTGGACAAAGGAACAGGAGCAAAAACTTGAGCGTCGGAGGTCTGAGCTTCATCCTGGTCGGGGTCTTCTGGGGCGTCCGTATGCGTACCCTCGTCAATTGTCATGGGCTCGAGATTAATGGGGTTGGCCGCCATATACTCGTTTTGGAGCATAACAACCAAGTCGTTATACTCCGGCTCAGTGAGGTCCTCGTTTGGATCGCTAGCGGCCATGGGCTCTAAGTTCTCATCCAGGTCCATTCTTAAGCGCTCGTCAGTACAGGTGGATGGGGGCACCACGCCCAACTTGATCAGCTGGCCCACGGACTTCCAAAAGAAGCGGCGAGCGTTGTCCAAGTAGTGCAAGTTCGCGGTAAAAGCAAACGCCTTGGAGCATACAAACTTGACAACTGTTTCCCAAGCGACCCTCGACTCCAAGCCCTCAATCTGTCCCTGCAAGTCAGCAAGCTCTTTCCTTGTTGCCTCAAACTGATGGTTGCGCTCAGCCAAATGCTTGTTGAGCTCCTCATTATCAACTCTCAACTGGTTGCGCTCATCCTTCAGCTTCTTTTGGCGATCGTCTAGCTTCAGATAGGCGTCCTCCTATTCCTTCAGCGTCTTCTTCACCCCCTCGTGGTCAAGCTTGAGCGCCGTGAGCTCCGCTGAGACGTTGTTGTAATCCGCTTGCAGCTGACCAGGATCAGAGACGTGCAGCAACTTCCTGTACATGGCCTTATGCTCAGAGTAGACCTTCGCTCGCTTCTGCAAGTTCTTCAGCCTGGGGAGTACCTCCTAATAAGAAAAAAAAAAAAAGGAAGTTATTACAAAGTTGATTCGAGGGTGAAATTCCTCCACGAAGGTTCAAGAGCTTACCGTTACGAGGGCGTAGTAGGCTTCGTCCGCAACTCGGATAGCATCCTGCTCATTCAGCTTGTCGTGATCCCCAAAACATTGCAGGTTGTTCACAACCCCCGTAACCAAATTACGGGTGGCCGAGCACCTCCTCAGGAGTACAGGACCGTCTTGTCTCGGGCACTTATACCGAGCGTCACCATTGCATCCGCCCTTCCAGAAGTCCTCATCCTCAGAAGATGAGGTATCGCCGCGCTCGCCAAGCTGGCCCACTATCACCTCTTTTCCCTTCCCCGTGATGGGGACATAATCCGACATCCTCTTCCTCTTTCCCGAACGCTCGACACGCACCTCCTCCAAGATCTGGACTGCGGAGCCCGAGCGGTTGCTGCGAGATGTATGCGAGCCCATTGGAGTTGGCCCCACGGGAGCGACCAGGGAAGTAACAACTTGGGCATCCTCGAGGGTTAAATCCTCTATATGGCCAACTCCTTGGCCATCCCCCCGGCCGCTCGCTCCACGCCCGGACCCTCGCCAGATACCACGCCTCCCACGAGGAGCATTGGGAGTCTGTTGGTTCTGCGGTGGTTGCTGCTGCTGGTGGTTGGCCCCGGCTCTTTGAACGCGCATCATTGCCAGAATACCTTCAGCATTCGGTCCGGCCATTAGTAGTTCTGTGTCTGCAAATGGAAGAAAAACGAGTGTCAGATAAATACAATAGAATAATTGCTATAAAGATACACAATCTAGACAAGTTAGTGGTGCTATTCTAAGTGTTAGGGGAGTTAGCTCCTAGAATCTAACCTTCGAGGTCCATTATTTGAGCAGGGGGGTTGGTTATCATGTCTGGAGGATTTGAGAGCCCATAACGGAACAATATCCTCTCATCCCTCATCTGGTCCTTGGCCTTAATTAACTTCCTCTCATTTTTCATCACGGTAGCCAAGTTTTTCGCCCAATGCTCGAAGAGATTATCCCCTGATCTGTGTCTAACTAAGGGCCCCTCTCCATGTACTATCCACCCTCGGTTAGCTCTGAAAATCCCCCCGGGCGCCCCCATGAAAAAGTATTTTTCCTTCCAATTCTCGCCTTAAGAGGCCGAGGGCGAGTCAATCATTTTAAACCCAGACTTGGCTTGGGCATAATAGAACCCATCTATCGGAGACGAACATGGCGAGCGGGCCACTTGGATTAAACTGTTGAAATTGTCTATTGAGGGTTCGTGGCCTGTGGCCTTCATCAGGATCACAAAGGTGTTTATTAATGCTATGCCGTTCGAAAGAATCTGGGAAGGATTGAGAACGAGGTAATTACAAATGTTAGCAACTGCGGTTGGAATTGGGAATCTCAAACCTCCGGCCAGAACAGAGTCTCTGTAGACGGTCATCATTCCCGGTGGCGGACGGTTGGCCCTCTCTCCCTCCACAGGGAGGCGGATTGGGAACACTGCCTCGTCCTAGTACACCTTGGTCTTCAAATCTTCCAGATCCTCGAGCGTCAGTGTGGTCTCTATGTCATCCGGTGATCTATCGGTTTGATGGGGATTATCTTTCCTCACTTTAGTGGCAGGTTCCTTTTTCTTCCTTTGACGTTTTCGAGGGGGCTTCCCGTCATCTTAACGCCCAGAAGGCCCTGGTACATTTTTAGGAGCCGCAATCGCTACCGTGATTTGATGGTCTTGCGGCCTCACAACACTGTTCAATAGGGGAAAAACCCTTTCCCCTTGTCTCTGCATTTGAAGCACCAAACCCATCTCCTCAAAAATCTGATCTACCCCTTGGGGATTACGCTCGTTCATCCCTTGAACTGTAGCGTTCAAATCTTCATCCCCAACTTCTATAGGAGCCCTTGCTACGGGAATAGCGTTTGGGATCGCGCTACCTAGGGAGGCCCTTGCCACTGGAATAGCAATGGGAATCTCATCATGAGGAGAAAAGCTCCCAACGGACATCTCATCTATCTCCCTCACCATCTCATCTATGACGTTTTCCGCCATTACTGCTCTGTGTTCTTGAAGATGGAGCCTTTAGCAGAAATTCAGTGGGGAAGAAGGGTTACAGGTTGAATCTGATGATTCAAAAGCTTTTTCTCACAAAGAATTACGCTCAAAATGACCTAAATCTAGGGTTAGTATCAGGTTACAAGGATTTACCTAAGTTTTAAGAGGAAGTTCATTGGGAATCGCTAGAAGATGCAGAAAATTGCAAGGTGGATGCTGCCTTTTCTACCTTAAGAGAATGTTGAATACATAAAGAGAGACAAAGAGACTCAATATCCCTACTTATAGGGAGGAAATACGCATTAATTAGGGTTTGGAATTCAAACCGTAATCATTTCCCGCCTTGAAAACTCCCCACTTTTGGTAACTACCGCACGTCTCCCAACAGACACGCGCCCACGTCGCCACTCAACATTCAATGCGGATGGGACTTCATTTAATGCGGTGTCAGAAGATGCCAGTTACTGAAGATGGACAGTCACTTCCCTCCAAAGGCTTGGCCCTCGAACATCCAAGGCCAGGGCTCAGTTTTTAAAATTCTACAGTACGCTCAAGCGTAACTATAGAATTTGGGGGGTAAATGATGAGGCCAAATTATGCACGAATCTGCACCGTACACGTGTCACCATCTAAGTCGCTCTCCAGTCGTCGGGAAAACCCCTAAGTTTGGACGCTCGCCCTATTGGGCTCGTGGAATAAGCCCAGCCCATTCACCGCTTAGAGCTTGCGTGCCTCGGCCCAAGCCACGAGCGTGGGCTTTATCCGCCCATCCTACCTGACGCTCGTCCAGCAAACCCACAGGACGCTCTCCTCCGGAGCCCATCTCTTCCGCGCCAGGGATGTCCGTTATAGTGACGCTCGCCGGCATCTGTGCTCAACTTCGCCTCGCTCGGCGCACGAGTTATCTAGCGCTCACGAGGTGTCAGCTTGAGGAACCCTATCCGAGCATCCCCGGTGCTCGGACCAGGCATCAAAGACTCCGGTCTAAGGTTAACTTCCACCGTGGTGAAGGGTTCCCTTCGAGGGCACACCCGGCCACATGGAGGACCATTCTAAGCGCCTCCACGCTCGCTTGCGGTACTGTAACCACCTCTGACACGGTGGTAGTGAGCACCACTCCTGACACGCCCCAAACTTTTCAGGACATTCACTTTCATACCATCACATAGCGCCACGTGTCTAGGGCAACACAGGGTTTGGGACCACTTGGTCACTATTACTGAAATACCCTGACCCCTAACATATAAATATGGGAATGCACACGCTTATTCCCCAAGTCATCTTCTTCACCTGCATTACACTGTACTGAACTAGGCATTCTCTTCCATTTTTTCTCTTTTTCTTCAAGCTTACACAACCCAACATCCTAAGCTCCTCAGCTGCACAATCTCTTGGTGTTATCCTAGCTGAAAGAACCCACGCTACTAAGGAAACCCAGTTCTTGGGGCTTTACCGTCTGTGATGGTATTCCCTCTTACAAACAAATCTTAAAGTGTTGGTGATTTAGTACATCCCAAGTATTATAGTGTGCAGCTTACGTATTTGTACTAGTTAAACCAGAAGTAAGTAGATAATTAATGAAAGCATAATAGTTCATGTGTGAAGATTGTTCATCATTTAATTAGTTAAATTTAAGTTTAGTACACTTCACCTGTTGAAAATAAATTGAATCTATAATTATATACTGTAATTGATAACACCTATGAAAATAGATTTTGAAGTTACTCATCAAAGACATCCCAATCAATACCATGAACATAAAAGGCTTGACAGCCCTCGATATGGTGATGGAACTTCCACCGGAAGTGAATGGGAAAGCTTTAGGAATCATACGGCGCAAAGGAGGCAAAAGTGGATCATCCTTTAATTCTCACCCCAAAACGATGTCCTCTTTCGCAAGTTATTTGAGTTCACCAATTACCATTTTGGAGAACCTTGTCAAACTCCACGTATATCTGGACATGGGTTTGCCTGCTGAGATGCGAAATGCAGTCTTAGTGGTGGCGGGGCTCATAGCCACCACCATGTATCAGGCCATGCTCAGTTCCCCGAGTGGGGTTTGTTAGACTTAGAGAGTTTCATGGTTTGTGAATGAAATATTTTGTATTGCTGTAATCATGAAAAGATGTACAAGGAAGAATAAATACACTTACACCTAGGCTAG
Organism: Lantana camara; assembly: GCA_037501455.1. NCBI lineage: Eukaryota > Viridiplantae > Streptophyta > Magnoliopsida > Lamiales > Verbenaceae > Lantana > Lantana camara. The sequence goes on along the minus strand of CM074857.1, from coordinate 88,761,968 downwards.
GAAAAGGAAAGAAAAATCACGCTAATTATTTACATAATTACATCAATCCCTTAATTATCTACTTTCCATATGCTCACACTCCCCCTCAAGTTGTACTGTCGGGTCCTCGATGTGCAACTTGCTTAGGATTCCCGCAAATATCCTCCCATTCACGGCCTTTGTCAAAATATCCGCCAGCTGGTCCTCGGACCTCATAAACGGGAGCTTAACGATTCCTTCCTCAATCTTTTCTTTGACGAAGTGTCGATCCACTTCAACGTGTTTCGTTCTATCATGCTGGATCGGATTCTCTGATATACTTATCGCCGCCCTGTTGTCACATTTCAACCTACACGCTCCGGTGGGCGAGAAGCCAATTTCTGTCAGCAATTTCCTTAACCAGAGTACCTCGGCTACCCCACGGGCGACCCCCCCGAATTCTGCCTCTGCGCTCGAGAGAGCTACTACCTTCTGCTTCTTACTTTTCCACGTCACTACATTTCCTCCAACCAAGGTGAAGTAACCGGATGTTGACCTCCGATCGTTGGGATTCCCTGCCCAATCTGCATCAATATACGCCTGAATCTCTAAGTGTCCATACTTCTGAAACACAATTCCTCTTCCCGGGTAACTTTTCAGATACCTACACACCCTTACTGCTGTATCCATGTGTTCCGTCTGAGGGTGGTGCATGAACTGACTTAGCACTCCTACAGCATAGGCTATGTCAGGTCTCGTGTGGGCTAAGTAGATCAACTTTCCCACCAAGTGCTGAAACTGTGTCTTGTCCGTTTCCTCTGCTCCCTCTTCTACCCTCAACCCATGATTAACTACCATAGGAGTGTCAGCTGGCTTGCACTCCAGCAGCCCAGTTTCAGCTAGCAGGTCAAGAACGAACTTCCTTTGGGAAATGTAGATTCCCTTCCTAGATCGCAATACCTCAATTCCAAGAAAGTACTTCAGTTGTCCCAGATCCTTCATCTCGAACTCTCTGAATAGGTTTTCCCTTAAGTGCAAGATTTCTTCCGAATCATCCCCTGTGATAACCATATCATCTACATAGATGATCAGACATGTTACCAACTTATCCCTGCGTTTGATAAAGAGAGTATGGTCTGAATTACTCTGATGGTAGCCATACTTCTTCATTGCTGCTGAAAACCTACCAAACCACGCTCGGGGAGACTGCTTTAATCCGTACAGCGCCTTTTTCAACTTGTACACTTCTCCCTTCCTGAAATCGTTACTAAATCCTGAGGGAGGTTCCATATACACTTCTTCTCGAAGATCCCCGTGCAAGAAAGCATTTTTCACATCAAACTGGTGAAGGGGCCAGTCCCGGTTTGCTGCTACCGAGAATAACACCCGAATCGTATCAATCTTGGCAACGGGAGAGAAGGTCTCTGAATAATCCACACCATATGTCTGTGTGTATCCTTTCGCTACCGGCCTCGCCTTGTACCGTTCTACACTCCCATCTGCCCTATGCTTAACCGTAAAGACCCAACGACACCCTACAGTTTTCTTTCCAGGGGGAATCACACACCTTTCCCAAGTTTCATTTTTTTCCAGTGCTTCCATTTCTACTTCCATGGCATGTACCCATTTCTTATCTGACAGAGCTTCTTCAACCTTGTTTGGCACGGATATCGAGTGTATGGCTGCTGTATATGCCTGGGCCTGTTCAGCTAATGCCCCCGGAACCAAATTTGCTACTGGATATCTGGGAGTCCGACCCATATGTTCTGGCTCATACCGTTTTAGGGGAATTCCCCTATTCACCCGTGGAGGCAAAGCATACCTCCCTGTATCCTGATCAGCATTCTCCCCCTGGATCTCATCCCCTGTCTGATCCCCGGTGTCATCTGCATTGTTAGGATTATAGGGAATAGGCGAAACAGAAGGGGACAGATAATAATTTGTGCTACTAACCTCAGGACTATTCGTCGGGGTGCCGGGCTCGGTGGAAGTAGCCGTTGGTTGTACTGCGGGAGGAGGTGACTCGGTGGTTCCACCTACTTGCTCTTGTGGGACTGTGTCAGGCCAAGACAGTGGTGGCACCTCACTCAGTAGGTCCTGCTGGCTACTACTCTCCCCTTGACCGCTGAGTGGGGAAAGAAAATAATAATCAGATTCTATGAAGTCACAATCCATTGTGGTGAACAACCGCCTAGTGGGGGGATGATAACACCTATAGCCCTTCTGAGTAACCCCATACCCGACAAAGACACACTTAATTGAGCAAGGGTCAAGTTTGGACCGGACTGCTTTAGGAAGGTGGACAAAGGCAGAGCACCCGAAAACCCGTGGCTTAAGGTGTAAAACAGACGGAACACTAACTTGAGTGGCAAGACACTGCAGAGGTGTGTTAAAGTTAAGGGGTTTTGATGGCAACCGATTAACCAGGTAATCTGAGGTGGACACAGCATCTGGCCACATATACTGAGGACAATGAGACTCAATTAGAAGGGATCTGGACATTTCAAGCAACTGGCGATTTCGACGTTCTGCTATACCATTTTGCTGGGGAGTATGTGGACATGAAGTTTGGTGTACTAACACGTTTTCCCGAAAAAACTGTGTTAAAACCGAGTTAATGTACTCCTCCCCATTATCTGAACTAGTACTTGAATTTGAGACTGATACTGTGTACGAACCATCTTATAAAAATCAATGAATTTGGCTGACACTTCGGTTTTACTTTTAAAGAAATAAACCCAAGTCATTCGTGAAAAATCATCAATAAATAAAATGAAATACTTAAAGCCATGACTTGACTCAGTATTCGGGGTAGGGCCCCATACATCAAAATGCACTAAGGAAAAAACTGACTTAGACCTTGAACTCGACACAGAATACGACTGCTTATGACTCTTTGCTAACAAATAAGTCTCGCAAGAAAACTGACTATCTGAAGAAAATAACTTTGGAAATAACAACTTAAGATACCCTAACGAGGGATGACCCAAACGCCGGTGCCACAGCCACTGTTGGTGATCTATTGTCCCGCGAGCAAGTGCTGCAGTCCCTTGTTGAGCTACCTCGTCGACGAAGTACAACCCTCGTTCCTCAGTACCACGCCCAATCACCTTCCCCGATCGAATATCCTGCAACAGGCAAAAAGTTGGGAACATCAGCACCATACAATTGAGCTCTTTAGTAACCTGACTGACAGAAAGTAACTTATAGGATAAACTAGGCACATAAAGACAATTCTTTAATTTTAGGTCTGGTGAAAGAGTCACTGTGCCCGTCCCCTCCACGGGGCAAACATCCCCACTAGCATTGAGTATTCCCCTTTTCAAAGGGGCACCAAAGTCTTCCAAGTCAGAACGGTCAGAAGTCATTGTATCGGTGGCACCACAGTCAAAGATCCACCTGGACGTCTGAGTTGGCTTTTGTGACATGGCCTGAAAGGTTGTACCTGTTGTAGTATTACTTATACAAGGGTCCCGTTTACAAATAGAGGAATACGGGTCCTTATAATCATCAATTAAAACATTAGGGGTACAATTGAATGACTTAGAACATGGGGGGGTGAACTTGCAAAAATTAAAAGATGGGGGGCAAGGTGGTAAATCCACCCTTTGCCCTATACCTAAATGAGCCTGCCCCATTTCTTCCTTGTTCGATACAGCAGCCGCCTCTACTCTCTCTCCCTCCTTCTTCTCTAGAGGCGGTGACTCGCCTCCACCTATGACGACGGACGTCGCGCAGTACGCCGGCGTTGAGTGGTCCCATCGCCGATTCTTCCATCCGGCCGGCCACCCTATCAGTTCATAACAACTCTCCTTTGAGTGGCCCACCCTTCTGCACTGGCCGCACACTACGGGACCATCATTCTCAGCGTTGAAACTCCGGCGTGAAGCCACCGACGGAGGTCTTGGTGGCCCATTCGCCTCTGCTCTCTCTCCCTCCTTCTTCTCTAGAGGCGGCGACTCGCCTCCACCTGTGACGACGGATGTCGCCCCGTACGCCGGCGTTGAGTGGTCCCGTTGCCGACTCTTCCATCCGGCCGGCCACCCTATCAGTTCGTAACAGCTCTCCTTTGAGTGGCCCACCCTTCTGCACTGGCCGTACACTACGGGACCATCATTCTCAGCGTTGAAACTCCGGCGTGGAGCCACCGACGGCGGTCTTGGTGGCCCATTCGCCGGAGACGGCCTTGGTCCGCTGTTCCTTGGCTTTCCGCGACCAGATCCATCGCGATTTTGTCCCCCTGTAAACGGTCCGTCGCGATTCTGTCCCTCGGCAAATAGACCGATGTCAATCCCACCTTCCGATGCCGATGATGATGACCGACCCCCAAGAATTTCACGCCGGTTTCCCTCTCGTCTGATGGTGGCATAGGCTTTTTCCACGGTCGGAAGAGGGTCTTATTTAAGGAGGTCTCGTCTTTCCGATTCGTACCTATCGTCAATCCCGATGAGGAATTGGAATAACTGGGTCTCGGATCTGAGGCGATTGAAGGCTCCAATGTCCCGTTCGCAGGCCATCGGATTCGGCTGCCGGAGTTCGATCTCTCGCCAAATTCGCTGAAGGCTGCTGTAATACTTTTCTATACTATCTGTCCCTTATCTCAAATTATTCGCTTTAACCGTGAGGTCGAATATCTGGAGACCATCCCGGCTTTGGCTGTACGTGGAATTGAGAGCATCCCACAGTGTTTTTGCTGAAGGATATTCGACGAACAGAACCACTAGTTCAGGTTCCATATTGTGCAGTAGCCAAGTACAGACTATGAGATCCGTCTGTTCCCATTTGGCGTAGGCCGGTGAGTCTACTGCTGGTGGTGGTGGGTTTCCGGTGAGATGATTCAATTTCCCTCTCCCCCCAATCTCCATCTTCATGAGTCGTGACCAGAGGGAGTAATTGAATTGATTTAATTTGATGTTGATAGATATGGATTGATGCATTTGGTTATTGGTCTGATTGGTGTCGGGATGTGGTGTTTGTGTTTGCTGTAGGTTGCTGAGTATGCTGGCTAATTGGGTGGCTAGGGAATCGTCGGGCTGTTGCGATCCCTTGCCGGTGCTGCTGTTGTTGTCTTCGGCCATGGCCGGGAAAGGTACGGTACGTGATGAGCAAGGATCGGATCCAATTATTGGATCCTCACCCGCTCTGATACCATGTTAGACTTAGAGAGTTTCATGGTTTGTGAATGAAATATTTTGTATTGCTGTAATCAGGAAAAGATGTACAAGGAAGAATAAATACACTTACACCTAGGCTAGGAAAAGGAAAGAAAAATCACGCTAGTTATTTACATAATTACATCAATCCCTTAATTATCTACTTTCCATATGCTCACAGGGTTAGCGATCTAACACCCGCTGTTTTCAACATCACCGGCGGCCCCCCAACTCTCAACAGTTCCTTCACGGTGGCCAAAATCACTAGTAGTAAAGAACTTGATCAAGGAAAAAAAAATATGCTCGGTTTCCACTCAATACCATTGATTTTCTCAGTGGCGATGATTTTCCTGGTCCTCCCCATATGCCCGTTCAATATGTTACTCCACAATACGATGTTTTTCTTCGTACTGAGTTATTTTGTGGATTTGAGTTTTTCATCACATGATGGGCTAGCCGTCAGTGATATCTACGCATTATTTTTAGCCATCATTTTATATGTGTTTGTAATGAAGAAGACCTTTTTACCGATGGTGTATTGGAGTTCTGTGCGGTCTACGGGGGAGATGAAAGTCTACAACTTCATGTTGGATTTTCTATTCAGGTGGTCTCACATATTTATAATTGTACATGGGTTATCTCAGAATACGAGCCCGATTGATTGATCTACTTGAGATTTATTTCTAATATGGGCTTATAGAAATATTTATTTGTTGAAGTATGGGGCTTTTATTTGTAGAAACCCATGGACACTTAATTATGATTGATGGGCCCATAATTAAGGTGCCCTACTTTGGATTATAAATTAGGGTTGTGGTCCCTAAGCCAGATACGTTCTTTTGTCTTCTTTTCTGCCCCATCCCAGAGAGAATTGAATTGACGGTGTATCAAGGCTTAGAAGATCACAACCTTGGATTGCCGATTCAACTACGAATTTCTATGGATCAAGGTACTCTTCCGTTTGTGTGTTCTTGATGATTTCGACTACGGTTTAGGGATTTTCCCTACACTTCAATGACCGTTTTAAGGCCATAAAAATGTTGCTTCGCAAAAGATATTCATGCACCAACTCTGATGGCAAAAGATTGGGGGATGAAATTTAATGGCAACAGTTCACCAATACAATCACGTGATCCTTCGTGGAATGCAGCGCCAGCTTCCTCCTTTGTGATAAGGTGTAAAACTATTTTCTTCAATGTTTTTGTGAGAGTTTTTGGCTTGGATACTCCCTGTGTTATGCCTAATTAGCACTCTGAACCCTGTGATTTGAAAATTCTCAAAGAGAACCCTGTGATTATATAAATTAGCACTTAAAACCCTATGATTGTATTAAAGTTAGCACTCAAAACCCTACAACCACGGCTGTAGGGTTTGAAATTCTAATTGAGTGCTAATTTATTACAATCACAGGGTTCGCTTTGAGAATTTTCAAATCACAGGGTTCTGAGTGCTAATTAGGTATATCACAGGGTTTTTGATGTAATAAACTCTTTTTGTGAAGTTAAAGCACTCTGCTTGTTCCAATAAACGTTGTTCTCTTTTGATGTTTAATAATAAAGGGTCAGTGTAATTTTTTTTATTTTTTTTAAACACACACAATCTCGAACCCGAGTCATTGTCTTCGAGAAAAACCTTCAAACCACTTGGTCAACTCCTGGTGACCAAAGGATCAGCGTAATTTAATTACATTAATCATTACATTATCAAGATATAGGATAATAACGAGTACTCCTCACATTTGACCCAAACTAAGAAAAAAAATTCTTTAAATTGTAACATTACGAAAAACACTCTTACTATTTGGACGGTAATTAAAAGGTTGGGCGATGAATTACTCTAAAATAGGTAGAAATGCAGAAACAACGGGGGCATGGATAATTTATAGCTATAAAAACTTTGTTATGCGATTTGATGTACCTTTTTTAGCTATGATCAATGGACTGAACTTAAACTAAGATTATCTTGACTAAATATTTGTGTAATTGCTTCATAGTCTGCTCGAGCTAATATATATCTTTAGTTTACATTTAATTAGTTTGTAGAAATATTTTGAAAATAATACTTCCAATTTAAAAAAAAGGATATTAATTATTGACCAACAAAAAAAGATATTAAGTAATCTATTTGGGATAAATCCTATTACCGGTCTGCATAAGTTTTGCGGTTACTAGCCCAATAAATTTATTTTTTTAGATTTGACTCCGTCGGGCATTTTGATAAACTATCTATATTTTAAGAAAAATAAAAGAAATTATAAGTATCAAAATTCAAAAATCATTTATGACAGTTGAGAATTAGTATGTGATGAGAATAACCCTATTTTCTCTTTTTCTCTCGTTGCGGTAATCTAGCATAATCCCTTTTGTTCTCCTTTATTTATAGCTATTCAAGGTCTTATCTTTTCCAATTCATTAGGACGATAGATTTGACCTAAATTTATTCTTATCTAGTTATTACTTCTTAGATACTTTAAAAGACTTTTTATTCTTTCACACTTTTCTCTACGATTTTTATTCGATTTCATTAGGCCAACAGATGTTGTTTCTTTACTCCGAACAAAACTCAAGGTTTGAGCTCATAAAGGAATCGTTAGGTACGTCCCAACGGTATGAGATACTTCATATAAACTTGGCAAACACGGACAATCCACCTTACTAATATGGGTAAATACTTATCTCCAACTTTTGGGGCGGAGCCCACGCTTTGGGCCCAAAATTAGATATATTCACAAAGCGCCGTTACTTCGCATGACATCCACTAAATTTCTGATATGGGCTGCACTTACCACTATTTGGGCCATCACTTAGGTATTTAAAGCTAACGCTGTTAACCTTACCGAGGAATGAGGCCCAAAAGTAATTAAGTTCTGGGCCTTCGCTTAATGGAGTTACTTTTATTATAAAATATTAAAGCCCATGGGCCCAGGATAGGAGCAAATCAAAGTATGACAGGTGAAAATTGTATATAACGGCTAGTGGAGCTATTGGTGATCTAAAAAGGATACAAAGCTAAAGTCTTATCAAATTCAAAGGCTTAGGATTTCCTGATTCATATTTGTGTTTCATCACCTTTTCTTCTCACATTAACGCGTCAAGTGGATAAATAAGCTACTCAAATTAAAAGTGAGTTCTTTTAAATATTTTCCATATCACAATTGTTTCTCTCTTCTAATTTAGACCATCTATTTATACACAATGGCATATATATATATATATGAATGAAATAGGAGATGAAACACAAATATAAAAGAAGAGATCATAAACCCAATTCAAATTAATATAACAATCTTAAGTATAATAGTGTCATTGTGTCTTGCATTGGGATAAAAGTGTTAATTCGCATGGATTCAGATCAAGTTGATGGAAGCATGCTAGGGTGGCGGAATGCGGATCAAGTTGATGGAAACATAATTGCGAATACACAACTCCGCATGACTCATGATCGAGCAAGGGTCGTAAATTAAATACTTAGGAGTTGATAGCAAATTAATGGTTAATCCTAACCGAACTTGGTTAGGTCGTACTAGTATAATGACGGGGGCGACGATCATGTGATTGATTGGGAAATTTAGAGTGAGTGCCTAATTAAATATCAAGTGCAATACATACTTAGTCATTGTAATTGATTGGATTCGGGCAAATCAAATCTGGTCTAGAATTTTCTTAAGCTAATACAGACCTCTACCGGCCTTTAGTTCCTACGCGTAACATGTACTGTATTAATGTAATATTCTTGTTTCTACTGCAAGATGATGATGAAGATGAGGATTAATAACTAATATATGAAATATAATTAACTAAAAACATAAAATAGTTGTGAAGGAGCAAACAAGAGCATTCCTTATCACCCTTTATTACTTCTCCAAAGTTCCCTTTACATGATCACGAAAATTAAAAACAACACTCACCAATTCCTCTGTCAAATATCTCACACTTCCTCTAATAAGTATATAATAAAAATTAACTCCACCCACAAAAGGGGATGATGAGAAAAAGAGACAAAAAAAAAAGAAAAAAAAAACAAATATAAATAGAAGAAATCATCAATCAAATCCATGGCAGGATTAAACTTAGTAAAACTGACCGTAACGTTACCGTTCATCACTGTTAATATTTATATCTTTAATTATACGCACGTACTTGTCAGTCATAGAGATGTAGGAAAAGAAGACAAAATATTTCCCATGTTTGATGAATTGATTATTTCTTCGCCACCAATTTGTCCTTCTGCCTGCAATTGATCCCAAAAGAAGAAGCTATTACCACACTGTGTCTGTGTATCAACAACCCATTCATTAAGTCCTCCCACATTGATCCCACAGTTCTGAACTTGATCAATGGATCCCATCATGCTTTCCATGTTGTTCTGATCTATCAATGGCGGCAAACAGGTAGAGTTCGTCATCGCGGCGCTCGTATACTGCACAATTTCGGAAGGGTGATTCAGTTGCCATGTTTCTGAATTCAATCCTGCGCTTTCTTGGAAGATTTGATCAATTCTGGAGTTGTGATTGGAGGTCGTTGGGTCGAGCGTGGAGCCGATGTCGAACATGAATGAGGGGTTTGTTGGTAATGGGAATAAAGTATCGGGCTGAAGGTGTAATGGCTTTGCAACACTGAAATCATGATTCATGAACTGGCTTTGTGGGTATGAGAATTGGGAAGTTTGGAGCTGATCATCGGACTTTGGGATTGTGTTTGCAGTTGAAGATGCTGATGACGAAGTTTTTCTAATCTTTTTCTTGATCCATGAATTCCAGTAGTTCTTGATTTCGTTGTCTGTTCTCCCAGGCAAATGGCTGGCTATGTGAGCCCATCTACAAAAGGTCCTTGGCACTTTAGTGTTTCATGAAATGTACTAAATTAAATGATAGGAAATTGCTAAAATAAACTCGTACTTGTATGTTAACTCTATATGATCAATTTTTTTAATATCGTTTCTTTTTTTGGTCACGTTTTAATTTTAGTTCAATATAACTAACAGGATTGTTATTTTAGGTTTGGTGAAACCTCAATATAACTAGAAGTTTGTAATTCTAAAGATAATTCTAACACCTAATATAATCAAATCACGAAAAATTCAGCCATTTGTATTCAGATCATACGGGAATCTATCCGTTAAACTAATGTATCAATGACAAATCAACACAAATACACAATAGGCTAAGATTCCAGCGAATTCGATCTCTCATTTTGAATTATTTAGAAATTATAGGGAATATGTATACTTTTGAAAGCCTGATACAAGCTAAGCTGGATAAACTTATTCGATTGATCATACTCAAAAGTCACGTATATAATTTAGGGTAAACTGCAAATTTGGGATAGTAAAATACCCCATTTTGCATTTTTAAACTTTAATTTGATATTTTCAATTTTAGGGGCACTTATTCTCAAAATTTTGTAATTTTGGTCAAATTCAACCTGATCCCTAATTTTTTTCAAGGGGCATTCTGGAGACCACGTATTCCGGGAGACCACGTCGACGCAAAGATGGTATTTCGGGCGGCCACGTAGGCACAAGGGCGGTATTCCAAGAAAAAATTAGGGATTTGGCTGGGATTTGATCAAAATTGCAAAATTTTGAGAGTAAGTGTCCCTAAAATCAGAAATACCAAATTAAATTCCAAAAATATAAAATGGGGCACATTATTGTCCCAAATTTGCAGTTTTCCCTATAATTTACTGTTAAACTTAATTCATTATACGTGATTAGTTAAATATACAATAATCACATGACATCCACAGTTCATTCTCATATAACAAAAATTGGTTTGGACTAAGAGTTCTCAGGAAAATATTAGAGGATAAAAAAATTAAGAAACAAACCTAAAGTTTTCAGTAAATTGTTAATTTAAATGTGAGAAAAATGTTTTACTATAAAATTTAGAATATAATTACATTTAACTACCCTGCTAGAAGGCCTAATTACTACGCAATTCATTTAATTGGTAAATTATATTTTAGTCCCTAACTTTTAAGAACCGTTTGTGATCTTCAGGGTTTCGTTACGTCATTCCAAAAATATTCCAAATTTGTTGTTCAATTCATATTTTATAGGGATCATTTTGTTAATTTTTGTAAACGTTAGGGATAATTTTGTAATTTTGGTCATATATTCAATGTAACACTCGTACGACCGTCAGGGGTATAAGGGTACTTTTACAAATTCCGTTAAGGAACTTTAGTCCAAGTAAGATTTATAGAGACTAAAATGTAATTTCTCAATAAACTGCATTGTGATTAGGTCTTCTAACAGGATAGTTAGATGTAAACCACCCAAAATTTTAAGTAGTAATTAGGAAAATTGTCCGAAATTTGTTTTAATTACGGAAAACAAAAGCCACATAAGTGAGAGGCATTGCGAATGCACTATCAGGCTTGGACAATGGTTAAAAAAACACCCTGACAAATTACGAGAAACACTTCGATCATGGTGTTTTTTCATAATTTCTTAATTGTGAATTTTTATTTTTTATTTTTTGTTAATTGAGTGAAATTTTTGAAAGCATTCGCAATTATTCCGAATTTTATATCACCAATTATGAGTGAATATTTTAAAATTAAAGAGGTTAACTAATTTAGAAATGTGCAAACGAAGGGATCTTGTGTTGATTCTATATGTGACAAGTGACTTGCAACGAATAATACAATGATCCCTTACTTACACTGCAAATGCTTTTCCAATGAAAACATTCTACCAAACAAACTTCCGACATTGGCTTCTTAACGTCTTCCAATATGCCAGATTTGATAGTGAAATATGTATGTATATATGCACATGAAATACGTAGCTCAAAAAAAACTCACTGGTAAGCTTACCATCGACTACCAACTCTTTAGCAAACTAGCGTACGTATTGCATACCGTACCTCCGTACCGGTACCACATATCAGGAAATACCGTGTGTTAAGTAACTACTCTAGAAAGCTTATACATCATCTAATATAATCTAGCTAGTTAAAGTTTGATAATGGGTGTGTTTATGAGTATGAGATTGTTTATGTGTGGGAAAATGTATGAAATAGGTAGAAAGAAGAACATTCATTAAGATAACCTGTTTCCAACGGCCCCATGGAGGCTGATAATCAATTTCTCCTCTTCCGGTGTAAACCTTCCCCTTCTGATATCAGGCCTCAAATAATTTATCCACCTCAAACGACAGCTCTTGCCACACCTCTGCAACCCTAATTAAATCAAACAACCCGAACTACATATTATGCACAAAAAACAAAACATCTTTCTTAATTTTCACAAAAAAGAACCCTAAATTATATTACACACGCGTATATATAGTATAAATTAACCTGCTTTTTCCGGGACTTCGCTCCAGCACCCATAGCCATGAGTGGTGATGTATCTGATCAGCTTCTCGTCCTCCTCCGGCGACCACAAACCCCTCTTAACCTTCTGCTGGTTGCAGCAAGAGTGATGACCCATAATTCTTTTCTTCTTACTTCTTTCTTGATCTCTATAATTAATTAAGTAATAACTTAATTAGTGCAATAATTAGCAGAGGTAGATTAACAAGAATATTTGGGATGGGTAGTTGTGTGTATAAATATGTTGAAACTGGACAGGATCCGACAGAAACCCTCAAATGGACCCTGAAATAGGGTCCCAATAAGGGTTCCCATCTAACCCTGATATGACGTTTTATCAACTCTGTAGTGTTACGGGTCCATCGGAGTTTTTCTACGTACATGACATGTATTACGTAACAAACCTCTTTCACGTAGTTAACATTGCAGCAGCCGAGTTTTGCCGGTTGGTCCGTAGAATCCGAGAAGACTCGTTTTCATGCATACAGTCTTAATTACCTTTCAATTTCCGGAACAGTGCAGCTATATAGGGGCGGCGTGGGTTTGAAGTCACAGATATTTGCAGATTAAGGAATTGGAAATCATGAAGAAGGCAATGTGTTTTAGAGGAGTGTTTGGCTTTCTTTTACGTTGTTTTCAGAAGTATTTAGAAAATGTGTTCTGATGAGGGGGGTTTTTAAGATGAAATTCTTGTTCGAATTTGGTTCCATCAAATTAAACTAGTGTAATAAAAAAGTAAGTATTTTGGATTTTTTGTGTGATTGGTAAAAAAATTATGAAAATTAATCAATCAAATAGTAACTATAATATTATTATAACTGATTGGATTGGAGCGAATCCAATCTTAACTACCATTTTTTAAGGGGCACAAAAGAAAAGGAATACAATTACATCTGACTACCCTGCTTGACTACCCTGCTAGAAGGCCTAATTACAACGCAATCCATCTACATCGAAAAATTATATTTTAATCTCTAACTTTTGAGAACGGTTTGTGGTCTATAGGGTTTCGTTATGTCATTCCAAAAATACCCTTGATTTGTTGTTAAATTCATAATTTACAGGGATTATTTTGTTAATTTTTTTAAACATTATGGATGATTTTGTAATTTTAGTCATATATTCAATGTAACACGCATACGACCGTCAGGGGCATAAGTGTATTTTGACAAATCCCATTAAGGAATTTTAGTCCAAACAAGATTTATAGGGACTAAAATATAATTTTTCAATTTAGATAGATTGCGTTGTAATTAGATCTTCTAGTAGAGTAGTCAAATGTGAACGACCCAAAGAAAAATTATTAGTCAATTGACTCAATTTTCTAAAGAAATTCAAGTCTGTAATTGGTTGCAAGTTTATTGATGGGTGTAGATACTTGCGATTAGGGGTGTAAACGGATAATAAAAGAATGTATGTGCAGTATCTGAATCCGAATCTGTTTAGCATATTTATTATCAGAATTCGTTATAGGGCAGATAATAAAAACATTATCCATGCCTTATCCGATGGATATTATCCGGATATCGAATTATTTATATCCGTAAGGATATCCTATTAGTGAATTACCTGATATCCAAATTCGTATTCGTTTACCTATTTTACATATATTTTTTACTAAAAATAATAGATTAAAATTTCACAACACAATCAAATATTAAATGTACATACAAACTCTATACTAATAAGTATAAGTAGGGGCAGTCGCGAATAACTCCCCATCAGTTTGAATATTTTTACTTAACTCCCCATAAATTTATACTACAGAATAGGATATAAATACTGCATTAGAACGTTTTAGTACTACATTATGTGAAAATTATACAACATATTTTGAGAGTTAGAATATATTTATCACACTTTTGGATATAACATATTACTAAATTTATATTACATAATATGATATAAATACTACATTATATTATATTTGTATTACATTATGTGAAATTTATACGTGGGGAGCTAAGTAAAAATATGTTGCTCAATTGGGGAGTTAAGTAAAAATATGATCCCCAATTGGGGATTTATTCCACATTACCCGTAAGTAGGTATAATATATAATTTATAATATACGTTGAATATTATTAATGAATAGTTTTTATTATTAATAATATGATATATTTTTATTAATAATAATAATAATAATATTATTATTATTATTATTATTATTATTATTATTATTATTATTATTTTAAAATAATTGTATAATGCATAATTTAAAAATCAAATAATAAATATATCTAAGGGATATATAAACGAATAATAATATTGAGTTCCTGATACTAAGGTAATTTAAGTGTTTATAATTGGATACTGATAATATCCTCTTTGAATGAATACGTATAATATTCTTTTTAAAAGAATTTAGAAGTGAACGAATATCAAATTTTTGGATATTCGGGCTTACTTGTGACAAAAAATATATTTATGTCATTGTATTTCAATAATGAGTTGACGGAAAATTACGTAAACGCGTGATCATTATAATTATATTGTGTCATTTACCACAAGAGATCAACAATATTAATGAGAAAAGTTTAAGTGAAATGTTGAAATTTGTCATCAATAATACAAATTTAGTAACAATACTTTTTATTGTACAACAGTGGACTATAATTGGGACAAATATTCTAATTATGTCACAATATGAATAAATATTGTCAAAGAATTATTATTATTATTATTATTATTGGAAGATATTTTGGCAAAATTAAAGCAAATTATAGTTAAATTTGAAGCATATATATGTGTGTGTATACATATAATTGCATACACACGATGAACTAGAGGTTCACTATATTTAAAACGGGGTCGGCTTTCCGACAGATAAAACCGGTTTTCGGTCAAAAAGTGTATTAAATTGCATAATTTTTAAAATACGGTCTTATTTTATTGTCGGAAAAATGAAATATACCTAAAATGCTGAATTGATTGAGTTAGTATGCCCAAATTTGTAATTCTTTCCTACAATTAATATAAGAAAAGAGATGACTGAAACATAAAAAGATTACTGAAGTTATAGAACTAACCTTACAATTTTGGCACACTTTTATTTCTAACAGTGCACATATAAACAAATTAGAGTAATTTTTAAAGCAAAATTATACGAGAAAAGATTGTGTGAGAACTGCTATATACCAAAAAAAAATCACAAAATTGTCAAATTTCATCAGCGTCCGTGTAAATATTAGCAAATCTGGATCGGAAAAGGCACATAAAAGTCAAGTTATTAGTTATTACACATAAGAAGTTTGCTTCCACTAACCTTAAGATTTGGTATAATTTATCTATAAAAATCTTCTCCAGCTTCTATATGATTTATTTAAAATTAGACCGAATTTGTAAAAATCTTGATAAAAGGAGTCGGAGACTTAAGTATTAACTGATTTTGGGAAAAATGAAGATTTGGTATGCCAACTCGAATTTAGTATTTTGGGGGAGAAAATAAAACTGTATTTTCAAAATCAAGTAATTTAATACACATTTTTTAATCAGAAATTAATTTTGTCGGTCGGAATTTATACTTGACGAACTAGGAGTTTGCTACGTGTAAAACCGGATCAGGTTTCCAACGGACAAAATTAGGTTCCTGCCAAAACGTATACTAAATTACATGATTTTGAACATAAAATCTTATTCTATTACCAAAAATAAAATATATCAAAAACGTTGAATTTGTCGATATATTAAATTTGCAATTTCTCCAACCAATTCCAATAAGGATTTTTAAAATGCATAGACTTTTAGACCGACATGATCCGCTAGAGCACAGGCGTACGTATGTGGTGTTGTGAAGTTAGTCAAATTCCGAACACGGTCTTCCATGGAAAACAAACTTCATGGGGGTTTTTGTAATTATAAAACTAGTTTATAAATTATAACTACACTAGATCGCATGAACGGTAAATCCCACTGTATATAAAAATACTGCTGATCTTATTTGCAAATAAAGAAGAAAGACAGATCACATCATTACAAAACCCAATAGTTGTCTGGATGAAAAATGTCAAACTCCTGATCACCATAAATGAGGTTGATTTATTGGGAAGCTTTTGAATATGTAACGCTGTTCTATGTTTACGGCTTTTTAATCTATTGAATTACAGAATTGATAGGATGTCTGAATGACATATAGTCATTACAGTTCCTGTATATGAAGTAGACTGTACATTGAGTTGTGAGTAAGAATTCCCAGGATTATTTCAGAATGTTTTGCTTAATCGGGACGTATCAAATCCACATATATCATTTCATCATTTATAAGCAATTCCTTCAATTAATTTAATTCTCTCTCAATCTATCTATCTATATATATAGGGAGAGATAGTCGTCCAGAAAACCTTATGAAATAGCGAAAATATAAAATAAATAATATATTTTAAAAATTAGCACAATGTAATTTTGTTTTATAAAAATAAGCAATAAAAATCATTACACGGTTTTTGAGCCACATATGCCAGCAAATTCATTTGTTAATATTGTGTCCCTCTAGCATCGATAGTCTAACTTGAGATAGCATTAAAATTCCAAATCAATGAGAAACTATATGCAAGTTCCATGAAGTAAGTCACTGAACATAATCCATAACCATCAAATTAAAAGAAATAGTTTAAGGTTATAACATGGCATTGATTTTTGGTTATGTGATGTAATGCTGTTTTGCGCATTACGATCGTTTCAATTATGCATTTCGTCTTCTCTTTCGTATGTTCAGATACATGTAAATGTATATTGATAAGCTATTGAAATTAGGAAATAATCTTAACTATTTATATTTCAGCGCAATACACATAATGTGAGTACGTAAGTGAAATAAAAAATGAAACACAAAATTGAAATAAAAGATCTAATAAGCAATTTGGCCAATAGTCCAATTGTTAATGAAACAAATGCAAATATCAAACGTGGCGTAACTTACTCATCATTAAGCATTATACTAACTTATTACATATTTCATGTTCGAACCATTGAGTATGCAACTATATTGATGATATAAAGAGTTTTATATTTTAGTAGTTCGATATGACCTATAATTAGTGGGATATAAAAATTAAAAAAGAAAAACGATGAAAAATGCTTGCACAAGTGAGCTAACTTCCAAATCCAAGACATTATGCGTTTAGGATGTTTGGGGTCCCATGATCCTCTAGGGTCAAGAAAATTTTTCCCATTAATCACCAATAATTAAGCTCCTCATCACTTCTTCGTCATTATGAGATAAATCAATTAGCAACTTAATCATCATCAAATTCATTCTAAATAACCAAAGTATTTAGCCTCAACAAATTTAAACAACCAAGTACATAAATCTACATGATCGCGACTTCGTGTCGGCAGCGTGAAAAATATTTGAAAATTAAAAATTGAAAACTTCAAGTGCAATTCAACTTAACTTATAAGCTTAATCAAATCTTTATATCAAAAATAAACATGTTTTGCATGCGTCCATGCTCCTCTCTGTACTTGGACTAACATATACGTACGTATGTCTACATACATGCATACGCACATATATATTTTCAAGAATATATATTAGGGCGAAAACGACGTGGAATTGATGCTAATCATCCACCATACTGATATTGAAAATGTGCGACTGTTGCTTGGATGGAGCAGAAGCTGAATTTGGAAGTAAAATGCAAATCATTCTAAAAAGGACAGTATGAGAGGAAGGGGGATGAAAAGGGGAAATGATTAAGCTTAGCTTTAAGGGGGGGCAATGGGGGCTAACATTAGGGGGGCCTACCCCTCACATATTAAGAAAGTAATTAGAGAAAACAAATATGGGGGGTCTTCGCCCCCTGAAGTAGGACTGTAGGGTTGGTTTAAGCTAATAAGGTCATGGATACAAGGTCTCTACTAGAAGCCCTTTTTAGATTATTTAGGGGGATTGAATTTGAGGGTTTCCAGGGTTTGTTACTATTGTAAAAGAGTTTCGCTAGTTAAACATTGCTCGAACATTTATGAGTATTGATATACTTATAATAATGGGAAAATTACATTGTACTACCCTGAGGTTTATCATAATTACAAATAGGTCCCTATTCTTTGCGTAATTAGGTTGAAGTCCCTAAACTTTCACTTTCGTTTGAGGTCCATAACGGACGTTGGTGTATCGTTAGGGTCAATGGTTGACCGACCCGAAATACCCCTAAATATTAAATTATTATTACAAATAGGCCCTTGAGGTTTGAATTTACCAACAAAACGATCCCTGTAGTTTACTCAATAACAAATAAGTCCCTGTATTTCAGGCCGGTCAACCGTTGACCCTGACTGAACAGTAACTTCCGTTATGGACCTCAAACGGAAGTGCAAGTTTAGGGACTTCAATGTAATTACGCAAAGAATAGGGACCTATTTGTAATTATGGCAAACCTCAGGGTAGTACAATGTAATTTTCCCTATAATAATTGATTTTTTTTTTTTTTTTGTCCGGATTTCAGTTTTATAACGATTCAGATTATTGAAAATAATTTTTCTATCAGTTAAAGATGTTTCTTTTTCAGAAAATGAGTGATCTCAAAAACAAGCAAAACATTGTCAGTAATAAGGCGTTTAGGAATAAAAGTGGATTGCGACACAGAAATAACATTATCAAGAACAGGTTTAATGCGGTTCGCAATACATTTTGAGGCCATTTTATAGATCACATTACAAAGACTAATCGGACGGAATTAGGTAATAATATCAGGCTTTTGACACTTCGGAATAAGAACAATATGAGTGAAATTGAGTTCACAAGAGTAAATCCCTTTGTTAAGAAAATTAAGCACACAAGTAGTGACATTCCGTCCGACCACATGCCAGAATTTCTGGAAGAAGAAAGGGGGGAGCCCATCGGGCCCGGGGGATTTCAGGGGATACATATTAAAGATAGCGCAGTTAACCTCTTCGGCAACGAAAGGGCGGGCCAGCTCAGATCTCATGGATTCCGTGATTTTAGGATTAACCAAACTAATGACCTTCTCCAATTCCGAATCAGAACATCTGGACGAACGAAAAATCTCCCCGAAATAGCTTTCAATAATCCCCTATATTTCCTTCTTAGAGGAGCAGAGACGCCCCTCTTCATCTAAAAGCCCATAAATCCTGTTATTTTTCGCTCTAGCGGTAGCTTTATTGTGGAAGAACCAGGTATTTCCATATATCCCGTTCTTTGAGCCAATGAGTCTTAGCACGTTGTTTCCACATGGTTTTGGCCTGTTGGAATAATCATTAATGCGACTTCGGAGTTCCTTTTCCTGAAACTTAGAGTCTTCCGTAATAAGCCCCGAATGAAGAGCATCAACTCTTTCCTCCAGCCGTTTACTTTCCTTCTCTAGGTTGTGTGAATTTTTCTTATGCCAATCCAAGAAATCGATTATACAGTTCTTCGTATTATCCAAGACTATAAGCAGCGCTGAATCGCTAGTATCATCCTGCCAGCAGTTGCTAATAATTCGCTCACAATCCTCTGTGCATGCCCACATAGCTTGAAACCGGAAATGCTTATTCCTCTGACTCGGGCTTCTAGTGGCCTTACCGGACATCTCGACAAGGATGGGGAGGTGATCAGAAACGGAATTTGGGATATGAGAAACTCGGGCAGAAGGAAATAGAGACATCCATGAATGCGAGGCTATAGCACGATCAATACAAGACTTAATGGTATGTGGAAAAGGTTGATTATTTGACCAAGTAAATCATCTTCCTTCAAAACCAAGGCCAAAGAGGCCGTTTGCATCAAGAGTGCCATGAAAAGTAGCAAGAAAACCAGGAGAGCACGAGGTGCCACCCTCTTTTTCGTCGTTACTCGGAATTTCATTGAAATCCCCACACACAAGCCAAGGATAATTAGAGCTTTCACCCAAATGTGTCAGGAGGTCCCACGATAGCCATCGAAATTGTTTATCAGGTTCGCCGTAGAAACCCGTAAATCTCCAGATAAGGTCTGAACCAACACAACCCACCAAAACATCAACATGGTGCTTAGAAAAAGTTTGAAGGTAGATATCGACATCCTTTCTCCAAAGAAGAGTTAGCCCTCCGCTCATCTCAACACAATCAACATTAATTTCGAACCAGTTAAGAAAATCCTTAATCTGCTCAATCCTACGTTTGCGGCAACAAGTCACAAATAAACAGAACTGAGGGGTTAAACTCTCTGATAAGAGAATGGATTGCTTGAACTTTCTGGGGACCTCCCAAGCCCCGGGAGTTCTAAGTGATGAGATTCATGGCTCCTGGTGGGCCTGCGTAGCAGCACTCGCCAATACAGAATAGCCATCCCCTGAAGGAGAAGGAATCCCAGCCTGAGAAATTTTAACCTGTTTCGGATGTGGGTGAACAGAGGTTTCAGGGGACAGAGACAGGGCACGTTTAGAAGGTTTAATATCAAGAAGGGGGCAGTGGTTCGACGGGCTAATTTTTGCTTTAAACTTCTTGACGGAGAGTTTGGGGTTAAGAGAAAAAGACAATCGTTGGTTGGTTGAAGAAGAGATCACTTGTGCGAGAAGGGGTGTTGGCGTGATGGAATGATCCAGAGAAAATTGAGGCGAGGGGGGAGTGTTTTGCTGGCTGACATCAGTAGAGGATGAGTCTTGTTTTGAAGGTTGGGTTTTAATAAGTGGGCTCTGCTTTATGCTAGTCTGATTAGGTGGGCTTTTGAAAGTGGGTTCGATGTTGAGAAGGTTTGGAGATGTGTTTTCTTTGTTGTTCATGGGTTGGGAGTTAATAGGGGCAAAAATTGGACAAGGCTTATTGTTCTCAGAAAGTGGGGCAACAGATTTAGGGAAGATTGGGCCCAAAGTGGAGACAGGCCCAAGCAGAGGTTTGCGGCCCAAAATAATAGGATTTAGTAGATTGGGGTTTCTGCGCGGGAAAGATAGAGATTTTGGAGGGGGAGAGTTTAGGGGGGGTTAAGCGAAGAGATATGGGATCTAACGGATGGGATGGGGAGATTTTCTGAAAAGGGGGTGTTTGTTGTGTCTGTGAGAGTACGACTCTCAAGGGTAGGTATGACGACTCTCATAAGAATATAAGAGCTGGAGTGTTATTTTTCCTGACAGACTTTCGAGTTTTGACCCATCGCCCACCTACTCTGGGGAAGGTTCTGACTCAGGAAACGAGGTCTCCCTTTCGCCGAAGGAGACTCGGCGATCATTGTTTCCGGTGGCGACTCCCTGAACTATAGCCCGAACTGGAAGTTGGGACTTGGATCAACAAAATTCTCCTCAAAACGAACATCAAAGACCTTCTCCGTATGGTCACACATCCCGCAGAGATAGCAAAAGTTGAGGAGGCACTGGAACATAAATTTTACCAAGATTTCTTTTCCATCTGTGATCCGGATCTTTAGGCAATGGGGTAAGGGTTTCTTCATAGAGATTTTCTCTCTGACGTGCAGGCTGTCTGTTCTCTTTGTTCCTCTTTTTTCAAAATCAATGTCCATGAAGCATCCCACCTTATTACCGATGAACTTAGACATGTTTCTTGTGATCTTACTAAATGGAAGTCCATTAATATGGATAAAAATTGGGCACCTGTGGCGCCCCGACCTGGGGTCTTCGTAGGCCCACGGATCCAGGCGTCAGGTGATACCAGTCACTCCACAAAACCTATGTAAACACTAATACAAAAGTCATGTCTAATTTACAAATATAATATAATACCACATATATCCAACGATAACACACTTATATAGGACACACTTGTCTAAGTTCAAAAGTATAATAGCGCTATTCGTCACTCCAGACCGGCTAACTCACCTGAGATTTAATTGCTGCTTTATTCAAACCAGTCTATGGGCACTATGCTAAAGTTCCCCTTAGCTTACTTTCCGTTTCCAGGTAGCATCCTCTATCTACACATTCTGGAGAACAAAATGAAACAAAGGGAAATATAGGGTGAGTCAAATGACTCAATGGGAATTATCACAATAATCAAGAACAGAAAGATAGTAGAACAAATCAGAAGAATAATGAATAGAAAGGTAGCAGAGCACATAAGAAGAATAAAGGTAACAACGATAACAGAAATGAAGAATGAGATAAACAGATAATGTTCACTGAGGGTCAAGTGTTATAGGTCCCGCCTTGTATCGCCTTTCCCGATGATCAGTCCAAGCAATAGTCAGTGGGCAGTGGCAGTACAGAGACCAGCGATGCACGCATGGTCATTCCAAGGGCACGACCCAAGGAATTAACGAACTTTGGGATCCTCGCAGTCGTTATTCTCCTTCATATTGGTTTACAGAATCGGTTACAGAATCAGGCTTAGGGTAGGCTTACAAAACAGTTCAAAAATGGCTATCAATCAAAGGCTCAGAACACAAGGCAGTGAACATGCAGTAAGCAGTACAGTAACAGTTTAGTAACAGATAAACAGTTCAGAAGACAATTCAGAATAATTCAAGAAGTAATGCAAAAGATAAGTTAAGGAACAATTCAAGAATAATAGAAACGGATAGAATAATAGAAACAGACAGAAGGAATAGAAGCACATAGAATAAAAAAATCAAAACGGAAAGAATAGAAGCAAATAGAATATTAAAACCAGATAGAAAGAAAGTAGGGTACGAGGGTTGTGTTTTGTCTCCAGCAAGAAGGGGTTATTCCCACCTTTTCGTTAGGGTTGTTGCATTTCCTTATTTGCTTATTGTTGCTTTAAGTTACCTGACAAGAATAATGTAATTGACTAAGCCCATATTCTTATATTCGTTATTAACAGTTTCTAAATTACCGACTTTTATGACACACCGACATCAGTTAGTTAATCTTAGTGTATCTAATACTAAGTCTGCTAATTAATAACTTAATCTTAACTCAGTTAATAATAAATTGGTTAATTAGCAACAATATATAATTATCATTATATTTTATTAACAATTATATAAATCCCGATAAATATTTAATCGATATTATTAGAGATCAAACTATCCTCAAAGTCGTTTAAGTTGTCCAGTATAACCCAATATGTAAGGCCCACATCAAAGCAAAGCTATACTAAATTTCCAAATCCAAGTCCAAGGTTGTATTATTATTATTATTAGATATCAGGTTATATTATTAAAGCAATCTTAGCATTCAATACCCTTCCAATTTGCGGTGTCCAAATTAAAATAAAAGCTAAGGTCAAAACAAATTTCAAAATCAAAGAATAACTTTAATTATTCATCATAATTATAAGGGTTAGTTCGTAACATTATTACTATTACTATTGTAAGTATCATTACTATTATTCTTCATAATTACGATTATAATAAGAATTAGCCAATATCAATATATCATTGTTAATGTTACTGTTATTATTATTATTATTATTATTATTATTATTATTATTATTATTATTATTATTATTATTATTATTATTATTATTATTATTATTCAGTTTTAGCAGAATTAAGTTCCAATTGTATTAACCGTCTACCGAATTATCAATATTATCGTACGGATAGGTTCAGGAGGTCAAGAATAGTTTTCTGGTGTTTCTCCGGCGAGTCGCCACCGCAAGACCGCCACCTGCCGCCGCTCCATGTCACCAGAAAATTCTCCAAAAATAACACAAACGATCATTTTCTCACGCTCGTTAACAATTTTCAGTCAATTTCAACAGATTAATTTACGTTAGGGAGTAATTCAAGAATCCCCTTTTCAATCCTAACCCTAAACCCAGAAATTTGGTTCTCAAATTAAACCCAAATCAGCCGAAATAAATCAAAACTAATTTCATAGATAGATTACCCATATTTAACTCGTCAAAACCCACCTTGAGTTCACCGGAAAAAGTCACCGAAAAAGCAAGGCATTGTTGCCGCCGTTCATTCAAGGTCACGACACCGCCGTACCTCCACTGCTTCGATTTTCAACAGTCTACCACCAGTAATAGGCTCGTCTTATCGATCTATTTAAAAGGCCTGAGGCCACTGGTAAAAGTTCCAGCCAAATCGTCGCCCCCAATAAGGTTTCCGATCGCGTTTTTAGCTCAATTTTATCCCTTGTCTCTGGACGGAACTTGTATATGATCGCACCTTTATATTCTCCTTGTGGAGACAAAAAAAAAAAATACTATAACTTGATGTGATTTGGCTGTAAATCGTCGGAGCTTGAAATCAACGAGGGTTCGCGTTCTTTCTTGTCCGTGGAATGTGTGTGAGTTTGAATATGTTTAGTGTGTGGGTAAATGTGTTGTATGCGTGAGTTATAATATCAGGCTTCACCCCCTGATATTCCTTTTTTTTTTCTTTTTCCTCAATATTTTGGCCAATATCAATTTCACCCCCCAAAACTTTCTATTCTATTTATTTAGGTCCAAATAAATATAAATAATAATATATTAATATTTAATAAACACAAATATATATAGTATTCGACTATGGTAATTTACGGGGCGTTACATACTCCCTTCCTTAAAAGGAATCTGATCCCCAGATTCATACCTATATCGTCGAATAACTCAGGATATTGTTTCTGCATTATGTTCTCTCGTTCCCACATCGTCTCCTCCTCATCACGATTTCTCCAAAATACTTTTACTTGACGGATCTTCTTATTTCGGAGTTCCTGAATTTTTTGATCTAGAATACGTACGGGGAACTCTTCATAGGTTAGGTTTTCTTCTAAGGAGACGTCATCGAGTGGTATGATATGTTTTTCATCCGGGTAGTACTTTCGTAGTTGCGATACATGAAACACATTGTGGATTTCGGTGAGATTGGCAGGCAAAAGAAGACGGTAAGCTACAGGGTCGACTTTATCTAGGATTTCGAAGGGTCCCATGTACCTTGGACTCAACTTTTCTCACTTTCTGATCCTCGAGAACCCTTTTCTAGAAGAGATGCGCAAAAATACTTTATCTCCAACTTCAAATTCTAACTTTTTACTTCTCTTATCTGCATAACTCTTTTGTCTGTCCTGTGATGCTTTCATGTTTTGTTTGATTGTTTGGATTTTATTATTTTTTTTCGTTTCTTGCATTAGCTCAGACCAGGTCATCTTCTTTTCCAACTTGGTTAATTACTTTTCTTCTCTTAAATCCCAATGTATGTGGGATCGGCATTTTCGTCCATGCAACGCCTCATATGGAGCCATCTGGATGGTCTCCTGATAGCTGTTATTGTAAGAAAACTCCACGAGGGGTAAGTGTTTGTCCCATCCTGCACTAAAGTCAAGCACACATGATCATAACATGTCTTCTAATATCCGAATGGTTTTTTTAGATTGACCATCGGTTAGAGGATGAGCAGTAGAGCGAAATCATAATTCCGTTCTTATTTGCTCCTAGAGGGTAAATTTTGGTCTCTATCTGACACAATACTCATTGGTATACCATGAAGTTGTACGATCTCCTTGAGATATTTAGTTGCCATCTTTTCTACATTATACGATGTCCCTACAGGTAGAAAATAAGCTGACTTGGTGAGTATATCGTTGATTAGCTAAACACTATCATAGTTGTCTCTAATGGTTGGTGAGCTAGCAACATAGTCCATTGTGATATGATCCCATTTCTAGGTGGGTATCAACAATTGCTGCAACAATTCCAGATGGTTGCTGACGCTCTACTTTAACTAATTGACGAGTGAAGCATTTTGCACATAATCTGCAATGTCTTGCTTCATCCCGCTCCATTAAAAGTGTTGCTTAAGATCTCGATACATCTTGGTTCCGCCAGGGTGTACTGCATGATGAGTTTTTTGTGCCTCTCTTAACACATCTTCTCGCAATTCTTTTGGCACACAAATTCATTGCCCAAACCAAAGAATCCCTATATCCTCGATTTTGAATTTTGTATTCTCTTCAACTTGTAAGGTTCTATTTAATTGTCGAATCTCTTCATCTCTTGGTTGAGCGTCTCTTATCTTTGTATATATCTCAGGATATATTACTAATCCCGCGACCTGACATCTAGTTACTGCAGTCACTCATTCTCTTGGAGGATTTTGGACTTCTGAAAATTCCTGCCCTCTTAAGTGTGATATCCCACTTTTTCTGCTTAAGGCATCTGCCACGATATTGGCTTTGTCTGGATGGTAGATGATGTTGCAATCGTAGCTCTCCAGGAATTCCATTCACCTCTTTTGTCGCATATTCAATTATTTTTGGGTGAATATGTACTTTAGATTCTTGTGATCTGTATACACATCAAAGGTTGCATCGTATAAATAGTGCCTCCATTTCACCAATGCAAAAACTATTGCAGCTAGCTCAAGTCATGTGTGGGATAATTTTGCATATATAGCTTAAGCTTCCTTAATGCACAGGCTATGACTCGCCCATTTTGCATGAGTACACAACCTAATCCTTCCTTCGAGGCATCTGTATATACTACGAATCATTCTAAGCCTTTTGGTAATGCCATCACCGGTGCCGAAGTTAGTTTTCTCTTGAGCTCATCAAAACTCTTTTCGCAATCTGCTCCCTACTCGAAGGGTTGATCCTTGTGGGTGAGTCGCGTCAAAGGTCCAGCTAGTTTAGAAAAACCTGATACAAACTTTCGATAGTATCCTGCAAATCCCAAAAGTTACGAACTTCAGATAACTTCTTGGGTGGTCTCCAATTGGTTGTAGCCTCGATCTTAGTAGGATCTACCTCAATTCCATTTTGAGGAATGGTATAACCCAAGAATGTCACTCGATCCAACCAGAACTCGCATTTACTAAATGTTTCGAAATATTAGTTATTTTCTAATATTTACAGTAACATTCGTAAATGCTCTTCATGCTTCTCGTCTGATTTCGAATAAATCAGGATATCATCAATAAATATTACCACGAATCAATCCAAAAATGGTTGAAAAATTCGATGCATCAAGTCCATGAACGCAGCTGGTGCGTTAGTTAATCCAAAAGACATCACTTCAAACTCGTAGTGGTCGTATCAAGAATTAAATGCAGTCTTAGGCATATCTCCTCCCTAAACTCTTAGCTAATAATATCTTTGTCGTAAATCCAACTTTAAATAGACGCTAGAGCCTTAAAGTACTTCTAAGAGTTCGTCAATATGGGAGAACGGATACTTATTCGTGGTCATTATCTAATTTAACTCCTCATAATCAATAAACATACGCATTAGTCCATCCTTTTTCTTGACAAACAGCACTGGAGTACCCCAAGGTAATGTGCTAGGTCGTATAAACTATTTATCATTAACTCCTGGAGTTGTTTCTTCAACTTCTACAACTCAGCTGGTACCTTGCGGTACGGAGTCTTGGAATACGACTCTATACTTAAGACTAGTTTGATGATAAATTCTATTTCTTTCTAGGGTGGTAAGGATTTCAAATCCTCAGGGAATACTTTGGGAAATTCCTTCACAATCCTTACTTCCTCCAACGTAATCTTATTCTCAGGCTTATTAATCAAGTAGGCCAAAATTCCTTGATTCCCTTTTCTGATCAATCGTCTTACTTACCCAAATGACGCTAATGATACAGACATCGGTCTACTATCGGGTTTTATAGGGGTAGTCACTGGGTTTTCAATCTTGATTTACTTATAAAATCAATCAATTTGTGCCCAGTGATGGTATAACCAGTCCACCCCCAAAATAACACCATAACCTTCAATAGGAAGCTCAATAAGATCGGCTAGATATTTACCTTCGCCAATTCTTACTGGGCATCCTGGGTATATCCTATCAGTCGTCATACTAGCACCTACTGGAGTCTGTACCTCAATTTGGTAAGGCGTAACTTCACAACGCAATTTTAAATTTACCGCAAAGTTCGGAGACACAAAAGAATGAGTAGCCCTAGGATCAAATAATACTTTGCCTCTACTTTCAGAAATATAGAACATACCTTCCACCACATCGTTGGGGTCTGGTGCTCCCTTTCCGGCTATGCCATAGGCTTGTGCAGGCACTCGAGATTTTCTCATTGGCTATTTTTATGCTCCTCTATTTACGTTAGTCGTCATTTTTCTCTTCTCCGTGCAGTTGCTGACTAAATGGTTAAGATTAGCATACTAAAACCATAGATTATTTTTCTTCCGACAATCTTCCTCGTTGTGATGAGGGTTTCCACAACCTCTATAATTTCCCAAGGTATTTGGTCATCCTACATGTTCTCTCCTAGCATTATTGGGGCGATTGTTAGAAAACTTGTGTTTTCTGAAATTCCTTTACAAGGCTTTCTTGCATAATACCCCTATTCTTCCTTACTCCATCCTCAATCCTATGTACTTGCAATTCAAAATTATCTTGTAAAGCTCTGTTAACCACTTGTACGTAATTTCCAAAATCACACGCGATCAAAGAGCATCAAATCTTGATTTAAAGGTCGTCCACAAATTTTTGCATCATTCTCTTTTCATCTGCTTGGATGTGAAGCGCATATCGCTTCAGAAAATTGAATTGTACTACGTATTGGGAAACTGTGGATGTTCCTTGAATCGTCCTCATAGACTCTCGCTCTCTATCATTCTTTACCACTTAAGGCACAAAGCTGTTGTGAAAGCTAGAGAAGAGTTTTCCCAGGTCAATGGCGTTCTTTCTTGTTCCTATTGGTTGGAAGTTAATCTCCACAAATTTCTATCAGCATCTGCCAACAAGAAAGTGACATAACGTGCTTTCTAGAGATTAGTGTAAGTTGGATAACACCAAACCAAGATTATGTCACTTGATCATTAGGTTCGCCAGAAAATCTAGGCGGATAAAAGTGAGGAATCGCTCTAAGCCTTTATCTCCCACGTTACTCTCATCGTTGTTTCGAGCGTAACCTGCGTACCCTTGTTGTTGGCAAAATTACATAAATCATTGCATCATATCGGGCATGTCGCTTGACACATGTTGTTGATGGGCTTCTCGGGGTGGAGGACCATGTGGGTATTTAGCAACGTTGCGCTCCTCAACTGCAAGTTCCACTTCACTTCATTCTTGTCCACGATCACCGAGGCTCGTGAAATTGGAGGTCTTCCACTTTATGTTGAACAACCACGAGAGTTAGTACGAGAACCTTGTCATGATACCATTTTCTAAAATACGTATACGCCCATCGAGGACCGCGTGAGATAAAAGATTGACGTGACACTTTCGTGTCAGCAAGAATCATCGCTTAGAACTAAAAAAGGATTCTCAAAACAGGTCGATGGGAGGCCCAAAATTCGAGCACAAGACTTGAAGTCAAACATAAACACATACAGAACAATCAATGAGCCATAAGCCTTTTGGCTCAGACACTCGAGTCCATTGATCCCCCTCACAAAAGGGCATCACTCCTCCACACATATAAGTCTATCTATAATCTATAAAACCACGTTTCAACTTTCAAAAGATAGCTGACCAATGTCAGATACACCCCGAAATCGTGGTTATATTAAACTGATAATCTATCTATATCCATACTAAGCAACCTCTAAAAAAAAGAGTTGCTATAACATTTTCCTTAGGTGACCCAAGTATGACCCATCACTCTCTTTCTATAGGTTACTTACCAAAATACTAATCTCGGGGTTCATATAGTATAGAACTTACTATTTGTTGAGTCCATACTTCACAGTCAAAGGATCCTATCCCGGAAAAGCTTAGGTATCCAACCTAAGCTCTGATACCACGTGTGGCACCCCGATTCGGGGTCTCAGTAGGCCCACGGATCCGGGTGTCAAGTGATACCAGTCACTCCGCAAAACCTATGTAAACACTAATACAAAAGTCATGTCTAATTTACAAATATATATAATACCAAAGATATCCAACAATAACACACTTTTATAGGACACCCTTGTCTAAGTTCAAAAGTTTAATGACGCTATTCGACACTCCAGACCGGCTAACTCATCTGAGCTAGCATATTCTCACCTAAGATTTAATTGCTAGTTTATTCAAATCAGTCTATGGGCACTATGCTAAAGTTCCCCTTAGCTCACTTTCCATTTCCAGGTAGCATCCTCTATCTACACATTCTGGAGAACAAAATGAAACAAAGGGAAATATAGGGCGAGTCAAATGACTCAGTGGGAATTATCACAATAATCAAGAACAGAAAGATAGTAGAACAAATCAGAAGAATAATGAATAGAAAGGTAGCAGAGCACATAAGAAGAATAAAGGTAACAACGATAACAGAAATGAAGAATAAGATAAACAGATAATGTTCACTGAGGGTCAAGTGTTATAGGTCCCGCCTTGTATCGCCTTCCCAGATGATCAGTCCAGGCAATAGTCAATGGGCAGTGGCAGTACAAAGACCAGCGACGCACACATGGTCATTCCAAGGGCACGACCCAAGAAATTAACGAACTTTGGGGTCCCCGCAGACGTTATTCTCCTTCATATTGGTTTACAGAATCGGTTACAGAATCAGGCTTAGGGTAGGCTTACAAATCAGTTCAAAAATGGCTATCAATCAGAGGCTCAGAACACAAGGCAGTGAACATGCAGTAAGCAGTACAGTAACAGTTTAGTAACAGATAAACAGTTCAGAAAACAATTCAGAATAATTCAAGGAGTAGTGCAAAAGCTAAGTTAAGGAACAATTCAAGAATAATAGAAACTGATAGAATAATAGAAACAGACAGAAGGAATAGAAGCACATAGAATAAAAAAATCAGAACGGAAAGAATAGAAGAAGATAGAATATTAAAACCAGATAGAAAGAAAGTAGGGTACGAGGGTTGTGTTTTGTCTCCAGCAAGAAGGGGTTATTCCCACATTTTCGTTAGGGTTGTTGCATTTCCTTATTTGCTTGTTGTTGCTTTAAGTTACTTGGCAAGAATAATGTAATTAACTAAGCCCATATTCTTGTATTCGTTATTAACAGTTTCTAAATTACCGACTTTTATGACATACCGACATCAGTTAGTTAATCTTAGTGTATCTAATACTAAGTCTGCTAATTAATAACTTAATCTTAACTCAGTTAATAATAAATTGGTTAATTAGCAACAATATATAATTATCATTATATTTTATTAACAATTATATAAATTCCGATAAATATTTAATCGATGTTATTAGAGATCAAACTATCCTCAAAGTCGTTTAAGTTGTCCAGTATAACCCAATATGTAAGGCCCACATCAAAGCAAAGTTATACTAAATTTCCAAATCCAAGTCCAAGGTTGTATTATTATTATTATTAGATATCAGGTTATATTATTAAAGCAATCTTAGCGTTCAATACCCTTCCAATTTGCGGTGTCCAAATTAAAATCAAAGTTAAGGTCAAAACAAATTTCAAAATCAAAGAATAACTTTAATTATTCATCATAATTATAAGGGTTAGTTCGTAACATTATTACTATTACTATTGTAAGTATCATTACTATTATTCATCATAATTACGATTATAATAAGAATTAGCCAATATCAATATATCATTATTAATGTTACTGTTATTATTATTATTATTATTATTATTATTATTATTATTATTATTATTATTATTATTATTATTATTATTTAGTTTTAGCAGAATTAAGTTCCAATTGTATTAACCGTCTACAGAATTATCAATATTATCGTACGGATAGGTTCAAGAGGTCAAGAATAGTTTTCTGGTGTTTCTCGGGCGAGTCGCCACCGCAGGACCGTCACCTGTCGCCGCTCCACGTCACCAGGAAATTCTCCAAAAATAACACAAACGATTATTTTCTCACCCTCATTAACAATTTTCAGTCAATTTCAACAGATTAATTTAGGTTAGGGAGTATTTCAAGAATCCCCTTTTCAATCCTAACTCTAAACCCTAGAAATTTGGTTCTCAAATTAAACCCAAATCAGCCAAAATAAATCAAAACTGATTTCATAGATAGATTACCCATATTTAACTCGTCAAAACCCACCTTGAGTTCGCTGGAAAAAGTCACCGAAAAAGCAAGGCGTTGTTGTCGTCGTTCATTCACGGTCGCGACACCGCCACACCTCCGCTGCTTCGATTTTCAACAGTTGACCACCAGTAATAGGCTCGTCTTATCGATCTAGTTAAAAGGCTTGAGGCCACTGGTCAAAAATCCGGCCAAATCATCGCCGCCAATAAGGTTTCCGATCATGTTTTTGGCTTAATTTTATCCTTTGTCTCTGTACGGAACTTGTATATGATCACACCTTTATATTCTCCTCGTGGAGACGAAAAAAAAAATGCTATAACTTGCTGTGATTTGGCTGCGAATCACCGGAGCTTGAAATCAACGAGGGTTCGCGTTCTTTCTTGTCTGTGGAATGTGTGTGTATGTTTGAATATGTTTAGTGTGTGTGTAAATGTGTTGCGTGCGTGAGTTATAATATCAAGCTTCATCGCCTGTTATTCCTTTTTTTTTTCTTTTTTCTCAATGTTTTGGCAAATATCAATTTCACCCCCAAAACTTTCTATTCTATTTATTTAGGTCTAAATAAATATAAATAATAATATATTAATATTTAAGAAACACAAATATATATAGTATTCGACTATGGTAATTTACGGGGCGTTACAGCACCAGTCCAAATCAACTTTCGTTGGATCCTCTTCTTCTTTCAACTCATTGAGAATCACTAGCGCTCGCCTTCGATCAATTGTGTGGTTGAAACTCATAATAAACCTATTTTCTCCCGATCGAACAATATCCATATCCTTTACTGGGTTTATGGCCTTGATGATAGTTTGTTTCATAGCTTCGAAATTCACCATACGCCTGGTGAAAACCTTCCCGACAAGGCACAGTTTAACATTACTGCTGGAGTCCTTCGAAGCACTATCCGGAATGACCACTAAAGACTCTTCCTTGTCTGTCAAGGATAAAGCAGTTCTAAGCCAAGGAAAATTGTTGTCCATCAAACCCAGATCAGATTGAAGAGAGGTCATTGGAAGGGTGAAAGGGGACCCAACGAGATAAAGCTGACTCTTCCTTCCGTAGTCTTAACGAGAACCTGCAGGGGAGAGGAAAACAACAAAGAGTGAGCAAAAAGAAAACAGAGAAAAGAAGAACAGTAGAGAGCAAGGAGATGGGCAGTAGAAGGAGAGTGGAAGAAAGGGGTCAGGGGGAAGGAGAAGAGAGCAGTTGGCGATGATAGAGCAGAGTGGCAGCACTTCATTGGGTGTTGAGCAGAGCGAGTGACAGAAGGAGATCTGAAAGCAAGCAAAAACTAGCGGACTAACTCTCAGAATGAGAGACCAAGACTCTCATAGAGAGAGAAAATTTTCAAAAACTTTCCCACAAGGTGTTTCTTTGCCTTGAAACTTGATATGAGCAAGGCGTTTGATAGAGTTGAATGGAGGTTCCTGGCGCGAGTGCATGAGAGGTTAGGTTTCCCTTCTTATCTGATTCGTTTTATTTCAGCTTGTATTACTTTGGTCTCTTTCTCCTTTATTCTTGATGGTGCACAGTTTAGTTCGGTTACCCCGGAGAGAGGCATTCGCTAGGGTGACCCTCTCTCGCCTTACCTGTTTCTCCTTTGCGCAGAAGTCTTTTCACTTTGTTTATAGGATTTAGAGAACAAAGGTATTTTGCAGGGGGTGGCCATTTGCAGGAATACCCCTCGAATTTCTCACTTGTTATTCGCTGATGATACGCTTGTGTGTGGGCAGGTAGATGTTATTCTTGATATGTTTTCTAAAGCCTCGGGTCAGGTGGTAAATTTCCAAAAGTCCTCTGTTGGTTTTAGTCGGAATGTGACCCCTGAGGCAGGTTCAAGTTTAGCTTTACTTTGGGAGTGCAGAGAATGGATAAATTTGATCTCTACTTGGGCCTTCCTTCCGTTGCTGGAAAATCTAAGAAATCTTTATTTTCCTCACTTAGAGAGCGTATTAGGAAGAAAGTTTCTGGTTTCTCTGAAAAGAATTTATCCTCTGCTGGTAAGAAGATTTTGATCAAGGCCGTTCTGCAGGCGATCCTCTCATATTCTATGAGCTATTTTAAGTTGTCGGATTCCTTTATTAAAGAGCTTGACTCGTTCTCGACAAATTTCTGATGGAGCAACAAAGATCATAACCGTATTCACTGGCTCGCTTGGGATAAGCTTTGCCTCCAGAAATGTCTTAGTGGGCTTGGTTTCAGAAATTTCAAAGCTTTCAATCTTGCTCACTTAGCTAAACAAGCCTGGCAAATTATTTCGTTCCCGGATTGCCTCCTTAGTCAAGTTCTTAAAGCGAGGTATTTCCCTAACACTGATTTTTTTGGCACGGGTTTGGGACGTTCGCCCTCATTCACATGGAGAAGTATTTTGGCGACCAAGCCTATCCTGAAGGCGGGATCAAGATACCGAATTGGGTCTGGAAATTCAGTTAATATTTGGTTCGATAGATGGCTAGTGAGACCAAACTCTTTTTGTCCTCTTATTCGGCAACCACATGACCCGACTATCACTTGAATTAACCAACTCCTTCTCCCTAATTCTGCTGGCTGGAATCTGAAGTTAATCGATGAGACCTTTTTCCCTAGTGATGCTGCACTTATCCAAAGCATTTCGTTGGGACGTGTGGAACGGGATGACAAACTTATTTGGCATTTTGAGAAAAGTGGTTCTTTCTCGGTCCGTAGCGCACACCAGGTGGCTCTGGCTCTTGATGGAGCTTCTCGTGCCTCCTCCTCTTTCTCTAGTAATGGTTGGTTATGGAAGAAGATTTGGAGGCTCCATGTGGCTCCAAAAGTCCGGGTCTTTTTATGGAGAGCTGCTCATGACATTCTCCTGACCTCCTCGAACCTCCGTTCAAGACACTGTTTTGTTGATGGTTCTTGCCTTACTTGCGGCACTAATTTTGAGGATATTAAGCATACTCTTTTTGCGTGTCCCTTCGCTCGCCAGGTTTGGGCAATCTCATTCCTCCCTTGGACTACCATTTCGAATTTCCCGGGGGGAGTCCACGAGTGGATCGAGATGATCTTCTCTTCTTTTAATTTGGGCGGCGAGTGCGCGAGATTTTCCTTGATCTTATGGGGTTTGTGGTGGTTCAGAAATGAAGTGAGGATGGAAGGTTGTCATTGGCGCCCGGATGAGTTGGTTGACTTTGCACTCTCACTTCATGCTCCCCCCTGTCTCGATTCCCATCCCTCGGTTGGACCAGATGTTGTGAGCGGTTGGACTCCGCCTGACCAAGGTTTTGTTAAACTTAATGTGAATGGTGCTTTGTTTGTTAACAAAGCAGATGTGGGCATTGGGATTGTGGCACGTGACCATGGCGGGACTTGTTTGGACTGGCTTTGTGATAGATTTGAGAGCTTCTTAGATTTGAGACCCTTGGATTACCATTTCGAATTTCCCGGGGGGAGTCCACGAGTGGATCGAGATGATCTTCTCTTCTTTTAATTTGGGCGAGTGCGCGAGATTTTCCTTGATCTTATGGGGTTTGTGGTGGTTCAGAAATGAAGTGAGGATGGAAGGTTGTCGTTGGCGCCCGGATGAGTTGGTTGACTTTGCACTCTCACTTCATGCTCCCCCCTCTCTTGATTCCCATCCCTCGGTTGGACCAGATGTTGTGAGCGGTTGGACTCCGCCTGACCAAGGTTTTGTTAAACTTAATGTGGATGGTGCTTTGTTTGTTAACAAAGCGGATGTGGGCATTGGGATTGTGGCACGTGACCATGGCGGGACTCGTTTGGGTTGGCTTTGTGATAGATTTGAGAGCTTCTTAGAGCCGGAAGCTGTGGAAGCTGTTGTCATGGCCCGTGCTTTGGAATTTGCTCGTGATAAGGGTTGGCAGAACATCTGGATCGAAAGCAATTGCCTTAACCTCATCAACAAAATTAAGGAGTCTCTGGATGACTGCTCTTCGATTGGTAATCTGGTCCAGGACATCAGAATGTTGGCAGGCTCTTTCTCTTGTTGTCGTTTCCTATTTGTCAGACATGATGCCAATGTTGTGGCCCATACGTTAGCTTGCAATGCAGTTCCGGCTTGCGTGGGTGATTCTATTACTCCACCCTTTATTGTTGATTTTCTTTTGGCCGACTGTTTGGTATGATTTGTGCCCTCCCTTCTGAGGGCTTCTGCTGTCCAAAAAAAAAAAAAAAAAAAAAAAAGATGTTTCTTTTTGTTTATTACCTGATTTCCCTGGCTACGTACCTTGGTTGGACTTCGACTTTACTCATACTAGTGGCATCATCCATCGGTGTAGGTATCAACATAATTTGAAGTCCTATCGATCACAATCAAAAAATTTATTTGCAATATTTCTCGAATTCTGTCTAGGAATTAGAGAAAAGAACCATAAAATGTTAAGCAGGAAAAGACTAAATTATAATTACGCAAAATCGTATACTTTGTTTTTAACACACATCGCATGTGAAATTTGAACCACAAAAATCAAAATGACATACTTTCTTGTTCATTTTATTCATAAAACCGGTCTATTAATATATTAATCAGTCACATAAGCATTTCGGATAAATTAATTAAAACGTTGTGTATAAGTATTATCTTTTATCATATATTGAAAATTAACTATGCAACTAATTAAATATTTGTGTTCATGAGATTCAAACCTGAAGATTTTAAAATTTATTTTGATGGCCCTCATGAATGAGCACCTTTTGCTGTAATTAGTACTGACTACTGATATGATCGTTAGATATTGGTCAATTGCGTCCAGATATGACCCATTTCGTGGACCCCATAACCATCATCACTACAAACATAATAATCTTTTCTTTCTAATTATCATATTAATCATGTTTCCTTCATTAGAAGCTTGCTTTTTGACAATCTTCTTGCTGGTGGGACATACTAATTATATACTAAATTGTATTCCAGAATTAATTATATATATTTAGTATCCTTTCAAATTTTGGATATTATAATTGAATTTTTATTAGTCATTTTATTATATTATAATTTTTTTAAAAAATTATAAATTACATTAAATCAGTTTTTCGTTAAATTTAGTATGATATCATAGATTTTGAGAATTGAATTTTTCATTGTATCATTGCCAGGTAATATTTTTATACTAAATTTACTCTAAATATAAGGAAGCGGGTTAACCGGAAAATTCAAATCCCAAAATTTATGATATTATCCTAAATTTAAGATATAATGTAATTTATAATTTTTAGAAAATGAGTTAAAACGTAATAAAATGATTAATAGGGATTTAATTATAATATCTAGAACTAGAAAGAATACTTAATGTAATTAACCCTAAAAACTATATGATTATTATTTGTTATGTAATTAACTATAAACTGAAGGAACATTACAGTAATAAAAAAAAAATTAAGTTGTTGTTATTGGTAACTAGTGACACATTTACCTTGACGAATTTTAGCAACAATTTTTTGATCACTAGTCACGGTAAAGCGTCGCTTGTGATAACTTGTGACAATTATAAGAAAAAATTATTGTTACTACAGAGTAATAAAAGTTGTTGTTACCAAATACTAGTAAAATTGTTAATTATTATTACCAATAGATAAATATATAGATAATCAGATAAATTACTTGCTACTACTATTAAAAAAATATATATAATTGAATTCAATTAACCTGACCGTTTTACTAAATGACTGGATATTATAGTATTTTTTTATTATTATTTTTTTTTTTTGGTTAATGAAATCGATCAATGCGACTCTAGGGTGAGTACCGGGAATACCATTCATATATAAAACCAACCAAAAAATAAAATTGTCCACCAAAAGACAAATGGACAATGAAAACCTTGTGGGAAACACAATAGAACTTATATCTGATACACATCGATATTAATGGAACAAGAGCTGAACTCAAAAGGTGTCCAATCTTTCGGGCCGTATGACAATGTACCATAGTCGCAACCCTCGAACGCAACCGCATCAGTGGTTTCCTGAGGATCGTAGTTGCAGTTCTATACAGTAGAGTATTTCATTACAACATTTATAACAATCTGGTTGACTGAATACTATAGTATTGACTCATTTTATAACTTATGCGCTATGATGCACGGACACGGATACGGCGACACGGACACGACACGACACGGACACGGCGACACGGATTTTTTCAAAATTTTAGGACACGACACGGCTCCGACACGGCTATATTATATATATAAAATAGGGCAAATTACATCTACACCCCACGAGGTTTGCCCTAATTACGAATCAATCCCTCCTTTTTCATTTATTACATATCAACCCCTAAAAATACTGTTTTAATTACAAATCAGTCCCTCTTTAGGGGTTAAAATATAATTGAAACAGTATTTTTAGGGGTTAATATGTAATAAACGAAATAAGAGGGACTGATTTGTAATTAGGCCAAACCTCATGGGGTGTAGATGTAATTTCCCCTATAAAATATTATATATATATATATATATATATATATATATATATATATATATATATATATATTAAATTATTAATATATGTACTATGTAATAAAAGATATTCATAAAAACATTCAATATTATAGATCCTGTAAACTGTATGCCATAATTTCCATTAATACTCATTCAAATTAATGAATTACACGTTACAGTCATTGAAATGATCAAATCAATCATTCCTGCATAGTGCATTCCATAATCAACATAGTGACATACAAATTACAAACCAAAGTCATTTCTTATACAGAAATTCCAAAACCCACAATCAACATATAAATTACAGACTTACAGTCATTCATATTCTTACAGAAAGTGAGAAACTAAATTCACCAAAGAAATCATTCAAATTCTTACAGAATTACACTCTCACAAACTAAATTCTTAACATTTAACTATTTTGCAATACCACAAAATAAACTAATGATCTAAAATGTCATCAACATTATGAGTTTCTTCATCGACTTCATCCATAAATAAAATAGACTCTAGCTC
Source organism: Lantana camara (assembly GCA_037501455.1). Lineage (NCBI taxonomy): Eukaryota > Viridiplantae > Streptophyta > Magnoliopsida > Lamiales > Verbenaceae > Lantana > Lantana camara. The sequence goes on along the minus strand of CM074857.1, from coordinate 88,722,845 downwards.
AGGTTCATCAAGAGAGAGATTCGCAGTCTCTAAAATACCAACATCATCCATGGACTCAAAAGCATCTCCACCTACATCCCACATTTTAGTATCACCTTGCACATATTGTGGAGTCTTTCTTGACAAAAGTCGAAGGTTACTATGAACAAACACCAAATCTTGAGCACGTTGAGGAGCAATTTTATTCCTTCTTGCCGAATGCACAAAAGAGTAGGTACTCCGATTTCTTTCAGCACAAGAAGAGGAACAAACATGGCCAAGTAACTTCATTGAAATAATTTGAAGGTTTGGAGCTGACGAGCCATGAACTAACCACCATTTTATTGGATCCATTTCCCATCTATCACGAAAAGAATCTTCATCGGCAAAGTCTTCAAGACATCCAAAAAATTTGGCAAGCTCCACATTCACATCTCGTCGTGTATCTTCATTAGGAAAGAGGCGCTTCAAACATATTTTTCTCATCCTAGAAACATCTACATCATTTTGAGGTTGAGTGAGGTACGGATGTTGAAGTTGCCATTCGTTGGTAGAACACCTAAAAAAAGTAAAGCATTACAATTTTGTAAAATAAGATTCAAGAATAAAGTATGACAAAAAAACATAAAATTGATTACCTTGGATTTAATGAATGGGCAAGACAATGCAATGGTGTATTACTTTTGCTCCATCTATCCTCCAAAATTGCCAAGACAACACACCAAAAACTTGAATCCTCATGGACTGATTTCATCTCATGTTTATAAATAGCTGCCTTCACTTTAGTTATCATAGTATCCCACATCTCATAAATCAAATGAAGACAAGGCTTATCTGTATCACATGCTCTAAGCATCTCATAAATAGGATCAGTAAAGTCAAGAATATAATCAATTGAGTCCCACCAAAAATCATCCAACAACTTCTCTTTCACAATTCTCGCCTTATCAACATTATCATCACGATAGCAAGACCATTGTTCACTAATAACCATGCTTTGCAATTGTTTCTTTATGAGTTTAAACCTTTTCAACATGATTATGACAGAAGCAAAACGAGTCTCAGCAACAGCCAACAGTTTCAACTTAGAGAATTCATTGAACATTGCAAGTCTCATAGAGTGATTCATAATAAAATTCCTTATCAACACAGCTGATCCAGCAACTTCAGTAATCCAATGGCATTCTTCATATGTGATTTCATTTGACTCAGTATTCTTTGCAGCACAAATATTCTTTAATGCAAGATTAAGAGTATGAACCACACATGGTGTCCAAAAGACATGAGGATAAGTTTGCTCAATTAACAACCCAGCAGCTTTACAAACAGGAGCATTATCAGTAATTATTTGAACTACATTGGCAACTCCAACCTCTATCATTATTTCCTTGATTAAGTTAGAGATAAACCACTTATCCTTGTATTCTCCTTCACAATTAACTGCCCGTATAAACATTGTTCCTCCCTCATTTACAGTCATGAAATTAATCAATGGCCTCCTTTGTGGATCAGTCCAACCATCACATACTAGAGTCACACCTTTACTTTTCCATGTGCTCTTAGTATACTCAAGCAAATTCTCAATATTAGTTTTCTCTTTCTCCAACAATTTTGTTCTTAATGCATTATAGCTTGGTGGCACATAACCTGCAATGTGGTTATTTACAGCAAAAGAGAAAGCTCTCACATAGTAAGGATTTCGAGCAAGATTAAATGGAAACCCCCCCCCCCCCCCCCCCCCCCCGAATAAAACATCCTTGCTATTTCTCCATCTAGTTGTTCTCTAGTTTGAAGATTAAATGATTTCTCTAAGGCACTATCACCCCCACTCTTTCTTTTCTTAGGTTCATAAGCTTCTTGCCTAAAAGATGTGTTCATTGAATCCATTGATGTTGAATAAGACGAAGATCGAGTAGAACTACAACTAGAACGAGGCAAAGGAACCATTTTGGGTTGACATGATTCTCTTCTTTGATTTGCTTCTTCTTCTAACCTCAACATTTCATTTATCTTTCCAATTGTTACTTTTGGACATGTTTTAATCCCAAATCCTACCATCTTTAATAAATGTGCCTTTACCCTTGAATATGAGCCTTTATATGTTGCCTTACAAAAACTACAATCAAAAGCAACATTTCCACCACCTTCATTACTTTTCTCTTTTCTTGTGACATACCTCCACAAAGGCCGAATATCATTAGGAGAAGGTGTTCCCGTTCCACCGCCATTACTTGCATTATCCATTTTCAATTTCCCACCTATTCACTAGAAACATAAAACTTAATGAAATTGAAAATGTAAAACTTAAGACAAATTAACAGTAACTCAGTAAGGAGCAGCACCATGGCAGAGCAAGAAAAATCATTTCTATAATCTAAATGTAACTTGAGAACTTTAAGCAAAATCAAGCACTAACGTGGTAAGTCAAACATAACAGCAACAACTTCCATTTCATACCATTTGAAGCAAAATCAGCACTAATTGTAAAACAAAATTAATCGTACAAACCAATTAAATTACAAAGCTATAAAAAGTATAAGCATTTGAAATTAGGCAAAATTATGATATTAATCAAATTAGGGCAGCACTTATATAAATGATAAACGTAAAATTTAGGGCTTGTGATACATAGGTGATAGAAATCAAGATTAAACAACTAATATTAATCAAATAACAACCAATTAGGCTCAAAATAATCGCACCCAACTTGCTAATTAGTAAAAATTAGGGCTTTTTTCTGCACAGTGCACACCAAAAACGAAAATACAAATACCTTTTTTTTTTTTCTTCTTATCCTTGACCAACAACAAGCAAAGCCGAGAAGAAGCTCAGAAACTTAAATCCAACGAAGACCCTTCAATAAAGATTGTTCTTTTCTGATAGAGAGAGAGATGGAAGAAAAAGGGTTCGTGGTTTTGTCTTAACGAAAATACAAATACTTACCGATCTAATTGGCGACGGGGTGGCTGGATGCAGTGGAGCTGTAAGGGCATCGCGTTTCGTTGAGAGCCTGAGATTGAGAATTGAGAGTGAACTGAAGACAGAAGCTTGAGAGTCGAAGTGAGAGATGAAAAATGAAATTTTGGAATCTCAGTCTGTCGTACTCGTGCTTTACCTGATGAAAGTGAAAAATAAAAACTAAAGAATTTAGTTAATTTCAGTTTGCCCCTCACAAAGTTCCAAATATATTAAAAAAAGCCCATAAAATTTTGTATAATTATGAAACTAGCCCCGCCGTGTCGGATCCGTGTCGGACACTCCATAGGGCCGTGTCCGACACCGTGTCCCTATTTATTTTTCTTTTTTTTTTTAATCTGACACGGCTTAGGCGTGTCGGACACGTGTCGGAGGCGTGTCGGAGCCGTGTCCGTGTCCGACACTGCACGGGACCAAATTTCGAAGTGTCCGTGCATTAGAGCTTATGCGTGTATGGAGTTATAGATAGATTATATTACTGGCTACTATAATTTTAAAAAAATCTTTTTAATTAAATTTAATTAACCTGACCCGTTTTACAAAATGACTGAATAATTTAGTGATCCATTCGTCGGGAAATATGCAATAACTCCCCAGATGCCATGCCAAATTTTATTTTGCTCCCCCATTGAAAAACGCTCATTATTAACTCCCCAATTCACTTTGCTAATTTTACTTCACTCCCTAATTTGGGTGATTTTACCAATATGCCCTTTGAAGGCTATGACTTTTCCTCCCAAACTCATCACTCTCATTAATGTTAAATAAAAAAAGGGCCGACGGTGGGGGGGATTTCTGGGGAGAAATCCGACGACGGGAAGAAGTGATTTTTGAGCCAAAATCGACGGTGGTGGCCGCAGAAGTGGGTTTCAGTTACGGAGGTCAGAGATTTCAGTCGTTCAAGGAGTTTCGCTGCCGACCGGAGTCTTCCGCACTAGGGTTTCCGCCGTTGAGGTCTGAAATCGACGTTCAGGGGGAAGTGAGTTTTGAGCAAAAAATCGACGGTGGTTGCCGGAGAAGTGGGTTTCAGTTACGGAGTTTAGAGACTTCAGCCGTTCAAGGAGTTTCGCAACCGACCGGAGTCTTCCACATTAGGGTTTCCGCCACTGAGGTCTGAAATCGATGTTCAAGGGTTTCAAACGTCGACGAGGATGACGACCACGAAAAGTAAAGGTATTTTACCCAAAATTTTTTGCCTTTAGTTCTCAGCTTTGCTCCAATACGAAATATGTACGAAAATGGTTGGGTGTTGATTGAATCTGAATGCTTTGCTTTGGTTGGGTGTTGGTTGAACCGAAATGCTCAAGTTTGTGTGTATGTTGTTTGAATCTAAAAGCTCTAGCCTTTTTTTCCCATATTATGCTTGAATACGATATATCAGCTTTTAGGTACCTTATTACACCATTTTTATACACGGAATTGTCATTTAGTTAAATGAATTGAAATGCCCTAACTTCTTTGGAGGTTCCTTGAACCAAAATGGCCTTATTTGTTTGTGGGTTGTTTAAAATTGAAAACCCTGATTTTTTTCCCTTTTCTGCTCTAATACTATATTGACGTGTTTAGATACGCTATTTATTCCTTTTAGTACACGAATTTGTTATTAACTCTTTGATGTTATCTTTGGCAGAAATGGCTAGCTTCAAACTCGTTGTTCCCCCGTGGCATTATGCAAAGAAATGGAACGTGTTCAGATTTTAATGAAGCTCGTAAACCATGAAGCCATTTCTAGATATCCATTTGGTTTTTTCTTGAACATGCCGTTTGGATATGCATCCAATTCTAGAATCAAACTATTGTTATCCCGATTTGACCTGCAAACCTGTTTTGTTTCTGTTGGCGAAGATATCGTTGTTCCCTTCACCGCTGCCGAATTCTGTATAGTTAATGGGTTGCAGCATTATGGTTTGAATGTTGATTTACACTCGAAGCTGCCATCGTCGACACAACATCATTTGAATGTTGATTTACACTCGAAGCTGCCATGGTTTGAATGGGCTGCAGTATTTTTTTTTTGGTATGTTGTCGTGATAGACTGTAATTTTTGGGGGTGTGCCCTTGAACATTATATTGTTTGCTGCTTAGGGATATGTAAGTAGTATTGGTTCAAATTATTGATGTTATGATGTATGAAATTCTCTTAAGTTCGTATTAAAACCATGTAATGCAGTATTTATGTTGTATAAATTCTTATAATTCTAGTATAAGATCGTATAATTCTCGCGATATATAGTATAATAAAGCAAAAATGATGTATCTAATTGCCCATATATAGTATGAAATATCAGGTATGCTTTTATCACCCCCACGAGTTGGAATTACACAACCTTCTTCATGTAGTATAAAATTGGCGATATGCAGTATAATAAAGCAATAACAACATATTTAATTGTCCATATGTCTTATAAAATCATGAAAAGTATGGATTTGCTTTTATCAGAGAATCTTGTATATATTAATCAATCTAAGTATAGTATCATGTAGTATAGTATCACACAGCATATCATTTGTACTAATTTAGTATTTATACGTATCCTTTGTTGCTTTCAAACAACTTTCTTCATGTGGTATAAAATTGGCAATATGTAGTATGTGGGAGTAAAAATGATGTATCTAATTGCCCATATGTCGTATAAAATCATGAAAAATATCAGGTATATATTTAGCAATATATGATATAATATAACAAGAATAATGTATCTAATAGCCCATATGTCGTATAAAATCACGAAAAGTATGGATTCGCTTTTATCACCCCCATGAGTTGGAATGACACAACATTCAAACCTATTATTGATTATTTTTTGTAGTATAAGATCACATAATAACATTTGTGAATCAATTGGTACATCGTCACACAACATATATGTTCCTTTAGTATGTATCATTTGGTATAATGTCACAAAACCTTGTATTAATCAATCTCATTTAGTATATTGATAACCGTATCACGTAGTATATTATCACACAACATATCTTTTGTACTAATTCAGTATTTATACGTATTCTTTGCTGCTTTCAAACAACTTTCTTCATGTAGTATAAAATTGGCAATATGTAGTATGTGGGAGTAAAAATGATGTATCTAATTGCCCATATGTCGTATAAAATCATGAAAAATATCAGGTATATATTTAGCAATATATGATATAATATAACAAGAATAATGTATCTAATAGCCCAAATGTCGTATAAAATCATGAAAAGTATGGATTCGCTTTTATCACCCCCATGAGTTGGAATGACACAACATCCAAACCTATTATTGATTATTTTTTGTAGTATATGATCACATAATAACATTTGTGAATCAATTGGTACATCGTCACACAACATATATGTTCCTTTAGTATGTATCATTTGGTATAATGTCACAAAATCTTGTATTAATCAATCTCATTTAGTATATTGATAACCGTATCACGTAGTATAGTATCACACAACATATCATTTGTACTAATTCAGTATTTATACGTATCCTTTGTTGCTTTCAAACAACTTTCTTCATATAGTATAAAATTGGCAATATGTAGTATGTGGGAGTAAAAATGATGTATCTAATTGCCCATATGTTATATAAAATCATGAAAAGTGTCAGGTATATATTTAGCAATATGTGATATAATATAACAAGAACAATGTATCTAATAGCCCATATGTCCTATAAAATCATTAAAAGTATGGATTCGCTTTTATCACCCCCATGAGTTGGAATGACACAACATTCAAACCTATTATTGATCATTTTTTGTAGTATAGGATCACATAATAACATTTGTGTATCAACTGGTACATTGTTACACAACATATATGTTTCTTTAGTATAGTATCACACAGCATATCATTTGTACTAATTCAGTATTTATACGTATCCTTTGTTGCTTTCAAACAACTTTCTTCCTGTAGTATAAAATTGGCAATATGAAGTAGTGGGACTACAAATGATGTATCTAATTGCCCATATGTCGTGTAAAATCATGAAAAGTATCAGGTATCTATTTAGCAATATATGGTATAGAAAGGACCAAATAATGTATCTAATTACCCATATGTCGTGTAAAATCATGAAAAGTATCAGGTATAAAATTGGCAAAATATAGTATAGAAAGGACCAAATGATGTATCTAATTGACCATATGTCGTATAAAATCATAAAAAGTATCAGGTATATATTTAGCAATATGTGGTATAGAAAGGACCAAATAATGTATTTAAATGCCCATATCTCGTATAAAATGATGAAAAGTATCAGGTACGTTTTTATCACCTACCATGGATATCATACCGCCCAAGCGACTCACGGGTGTGTTAGGATCACCTTTTTCTTTGAGCAAGCCATGAATTTATACAAAACAAAGCCAAAAAAAAAAAAAGGGAAAGAACCATGAAATGTAGAATCAAACCTAAGAAATAGAGAAAAAGAACGAGGTTTCCTAAACTTAGACACCACGAAAATGGGGTAAATTGCCGAAAACTACCTCGTGTTAGGCGAAAAGAGTAGAAAAGACCCCGACATATGGAATATCATTCAAAAAACCCTGTGTTTTTAAAAAGTTTGCAAAAAAAAACCCTGAACGCGTTGTGTGGTCCGCACGCGCGTTGACTGCGTGTATGGAAGGGTTTTTTGGAGTGAAAAGTCATTTATGCCCTTAATGATATATATATGTAAATATATATTTATATATATATATATATATATATATATATATATATATATATATATATATATATATATGTGTGTGTGTGTGTGTGTGTGTGTGTGTCTCTGCGTGTGTTTGTGTAGGTGTGGAGGGGCTCCGGCGGCTGTTGGTCGGTGAAGGAGAAGTTGGCCGGCGGCAGCCGTTCGTCGGGGAAGGAGAAGAGTGAGTGGTCGTCGCCTCCGGCAAATCGGGGAAGGAAGAAGAGTGGGGCAGCGGCGGCGACCGTGAATCGGGTCAGGAGAAGAGGGTCGGCGGCAACGACAGTTGTTTGGTGTTGGGCGGGGAAGGAAGCGAGTGGTGGGGTGTGGCGGGGCTGAGGGGAAGGAGATGGTGGATTGGGGTGGCGCCATTTTTCCGCCATTTTTCCCCTGCTTCTGCGCAGCTTCTTTGGGGAAGAAGAAGATGGGGGGGGAGGGGGGGAGAGGGTTTAATATTAAATATTTTATATATATATATATATATATATATATATATAAATAATATATTTTTTAATGAAAATATATAAATAATTATCTATGTATATTTTTATTTATTAATAATATTTTTAAATATTAGAATACATTATACACATATAATATAATATATAAATATAAAATATTATATATTTTATTATGTATATATTTATTTAGTATATATATATATAAGTAATTGTGTATATATATATATATATATATATATAATAATATATTTTTTATGAAAATATATAAATAATATCTATGTATATTTTTATTTATTAATAATATTTTTAAAAATAATTATTCATTTATATCTATATTTTAATATATATTTAAAACTATTAAAATGATTTTTAATATTTATATATTTTTATTTTTTAATATAATATGCATATATTAAATATGTATATTTTAAAATTAATATAGTTATAATATTTTTATTCTTAATACATTAAATATTTACATTTTTAATATTATTTTATTATATAAAGTAGGGGTATTTTAGGGTTATCACGTTTTACATTTGACCAAATGAGTTCAAGGGGCGGTGTGCAAAATTTAAAATAACGCAGGGTTTTTTTAGCTAATTTTTATAACTGAGGGTTTTTTCTGCAAAATAAAACTAACACAGGGGGTTAGGTGCAGTTAACTCCACGAAAATGAAAACTCAGTCCTCAAGTTCGTCGGAGAGAGTTTACAGGCCCGATTCACTTGAGCTCTCAAAACCTAAAATCAAGTTGTATTAATCGTCCCCGACGAAATGGGGTGATACCGGCGAGATAGATGGAAGAGGAACTTTTCCTCTTGCTGAAATAGACCACCGTCGCGGGCGAATGGGGGAACCGACGGCGAAGTTGCGCCGGCGAGTTGGGGAACGGATTTCTCTTCTTTCTTTCAGACAATAAGTTTGGGGGATGTGTTGGTTGGTTGGAGATGATAAATAGAGGGTAAGAATGTCATTTTAGGTGCTTGGGGAGGTGATCAAAATTATAAAACTCATCTAGGGAGTAAATGAGGAGAATTTCCAAACAGGGGAGCAAAGTAAAATTTTGACAATCCCTGGGGAGTTAAAACATACCGCCCCATTCTGTAACTTAAAAAAAGTCACTAAGAAATAATAAGCAGGCTTGTTTGTTTTGTATTGAACTATACTTTCAGTGTACCGAAAGACGTCAAAAAAAAAAGTAGAGATATTGTTTTTTTAGAAAAAAGAGATATTTAAACCATAGTACTGTAGCTAGTTTTGCAAGTAAAAATGTCACACTAATCTATCTATAATGTCACAATGACACAATTATTTATAATGGGGGGAGGAGCTCATTTTATTCATTAAAATTTACGTAGGGAAAATCGTAAATTTGATAGACCGACTCGATCAATTCAGTATTTTTGGATTATTTTATTTTTTGATAATAAAATAGACAGTATTTTCAAAATCAAGCAATTTAGTCCATATTTTTTGGCCAGAAACTGATTTTGCCCACGGAATTTACACGTGGTGAACTAGGAGTTCGTCATATGTAAAATTGAGTAGGATTTCCGGAGGGCAAAATCAGGATCCGAATACGAGCTTATTTTGTCAGTTAAAAATGAATATACCAAAATCGTTGAATTGATCGAGTTGGTATACCAAATTTAAATTTTCCCTTATTATATATACATACATTTTTTTTTTAACGTACACACAACTCCAAATGATCAAAGGATTCAAACCCAAATAATTACTTTGAAAAAAGAACTCTTTAAACATTTGAATCAAACCACCTCAGGTATAACATACATACATGAACCTCAAAAAAAAAAAGTGAGGGTAATGTGAGTAAATTAATATTAAGGCATGCACTAATATAAATAGTCATGTTAAGCGAGGGGCTTTTTCTAAAAATATTATAGTTTTTCAAACATATTGCACATCTATTGTACTTTCTGGGGATATTGCAAAAATATTGTAAGCCGGTTTCTGTGAAACCGGTTTTCGGGGTTTTTTTTTTTTTTTAATTATTTTATAAAGTCGGTTTCCATGTAACCGGTTTATTTTTGATTTATTTTTTTAGCCAAATTTCCAAGACTGAAATTGAAGTAAAAAAAATAAAATAAAATTGAACAACTTATCCGGGAGAAAAAGAACCGGTTTCCTTGTACAAAACCGTGCCCCACGAAAATAGATTAGGTTTTTTATTGTAAATGGATTTTGTTACTGTTTTGACTCTTCCTTTTCATTCCAAGGGAAGCCTCTTTGCTTCAAAACTGAACAGGGGCAGGAGGAAAACATTTGGGGCCAAGTTTCGAAGAAGCAATGTTGGAGGGGGAAAAAACTATTGAAGGCTCTAGATCTGTCATCCATTATTGGTATGTTGGTTTTATTGGAAATTTTTCCTTTTTTTTTTTTTTTTTTTTTTGTTGATATGGACCTCCATGTAATAATTCAAGGTGTGGGTCTTCTTATGTATATGACTAGGAATTGGGATAAATTTTTTGAAATCTTGTTGTTGAAAAGCCGTTACATTATTTTATCAGCCAATTGAAGAAAGCGAAGTTGGTCTGAAGAGGGAAAAAGTGGTGGCCAAAACTTGGAAGTTGGATTGAAGGGGGAAAAAGTGGGGAAAAAGTGGTGGCCAAAACTTGGAAGTTGGATTGAAGGGGGGAAAAGTGGTGGCCAATCTTGAACACAAACGTTAATTTATCAAATATCGGTATGTGCGGTTTATTTTTGAAATTATTTTTTCTGTTGATGGTGACCTCAATCTAATAACGCAGGGTGTGGGGTTCCTTATGTTTATGACTTGGATGTGTGGTAAATTTCTTCAAATCATATTGTTGAGGCTTGGTATAGTGCAATTCGTGTAAATTTGTATTTGTTCTTTAAAGGCTAACATTATATCTAGTGCTTATTTAAGAAACACTATCTTCCCTAAATTGATTAATTAATGAAAATATATTATCTTAATTAATTGTCATTTGTTTGGATTAAATATTGTTTGCAGTTGCAACTTTAAACAACTAGAAAGAGGGATTACAGAAAATTTCATCTTCACATGCATGACCAACTAGAATTATTTTAAAATGTGTCCAATCCTCTTATGAAGACCAAAATTATCTAAATATTTATTAACACTAGATAAATCTTCCCCCACCCAACTTCCCCCAGTGTATATAGATTCCAAATGAGAAGAGTTTGAATTAGGTAAATAGGTTTTTTCAGTATGTAATACTAGTAAGAAAAACATTTATATATTTATTATTTTAGGTTAACTGAGATTAATATATTAAACTATATTAATCTATGTATGTAGCTATTGGTATGTAATGGAGGTGTATTATATTTGATCTTGACTTGTGTGTTTGTGTTTATTAAATGGTAACAGGTGATTGGCATTTATTTTCTCTTGACGTGGTAATAGGTGATTATTGTTTATTAGACGCAACAAATATTAATGACATGCTAATGTAATAGGTGATTTGTAATGGTGATAATGGTAATTATTGATATGTTTTTTATATATTTTTTTTTATTATGGTAACAGGTGATTATGGAAGATATATACGGCCCATACGACAACACCGTTTTATATGCACAAAAATCACACAGGTGTCGAAATTTGTTTGATAGCACCAATGCAGATATTGATTTTAAATTGAAATGTAGAAGCGGGAAACCTGGTTTCTATGGCAAGAGCTCGAGTCCGAAGTATGTATCCATTCATCCGTGGGTAGTTGAATACCTATACAAGATGGGTTTTTACGGTCTGTATCGATCTGGAGAAATGAATGTCGATCATTACCTAATTACAGCTTTAGTTGAAAGATGGAGACCGGAAACACATACCTTCCATCTGCCAGTCGGTGAGGCTACTGTCACGCTTCAGGATGTGGCAATTATTTGGGGTTTGCCCATCGTTGGTCGTGCAGTTATTGCGAGAGACCCAACTGACATTGATTGGGTCGACGCTTGCAAGAGAATGCTTGGGTTGAGAGAGCCACGACTAGATGGGACCAAGATAAAACTAAACCAACTTAGAGAGCACATGCAACGTCGTCCAATTACGTGTAAGAGCACAGACACGCAGGTGATGCAGTGGACACGATGTGCCATACTCCTGATGATGGGGTGCTTGATGTGGCCAGATACAAATGGAAACAGCGTTCACGTTATTTACTTGTTGCAGCTCGGATATAGACCCCGCCCTACTGAGAACTTAGAATGGGTGGAGGATGTGAGTGGGGTTTTAGCAGAATCGTCGAGTTATAGTTGGGGAAGCGCATTGTTGGCTAACTTATATCGTGAGTTGTGCAATGCATCAGAACGTGAGGCCAGGGGGATGGGTGGCGCGCTTCAACTGTTGCAAGTATTTGCTTTTTTTTTTTTTTTTTTAAATTTAAAATTGCAACTTGTTCACTAGTTATTCTACATTTTTATTTTTTTTGCCTTTTATTTTTGTGTAATTTTCATTGAAGATATGGGCGTGGATTCGTATCAAAACCATTACTCCTGAACCGAAGCGTGCAAAAATTTATCGTGGCATATTTGCTATAAACGGTTATGATTTGCCTCCTGCACCTTATGGAGCGAGGTTTGACGGTTTCCTTTTGTTTAATATTACTTATTGGCATTGACTCTTCATTGAATTGTATTTTTCTTATATTGTAGTTGGGTCCAATATAATTCTTGGGTAAAAACTGTTTCTCACAACGTGAGAATATTTAGAGAAGCTCTGGACCGGTTGAAGATAGGAGAGGTTAGAAACACTGAATATTGGTGGTTGATTGTTGTGTTTTACTTGCTTAAATTTTATACTAAATTTTTTTATTGTTGAAATGTAGTTTGACTGGATGCCTTATGACCCAAATGCTGAGGAGAATGTGCTTTTACCTGATTATGTTGGTCGGCACTTGTGGACTGCCCGAGTGCCCCTTATAAATTGGTCTACCGTAGAGATGCATTACCCTGATCGGGTGTCTCGGCAATTTGGCTTTATTCAGGGAATCCCTACACAAGTTGATCAAGAAGCCACTGATTATCTCCATAGGCAAGATAGAAGAGGAAGACCCGGAAAGGACTGGCCATCTGAATTTTCTCATTATGTTTCCTTATGGGATAATATAGATAATCTAGTCGTGCATTTCGATAATGGCGTGGGTGTTGGTGTTTCAGAGGACTATTGGAATTGGTACCGTAGAATAACCAGAAAGTTTGTCACGCCTCATAAAAAACTTGGAAGTCAATTCAATACTGTAGATCTTGATTCTTACGAGGGCTATCATCCACCGGATGTCAGCTTTGTGTGGAGTGTGGTAAGGAACTATAAATGTCCATTTTCATCAATGTGCATAGTATCGTTACTTGTTATTTTAATATGCTTAATTGCATCACTTATTATTAATATTCTCGCAGGATGAGTACGCAGCAAACCTGTTTACGCGAGCAATGAACATTTCCGACTTCAACGACTCTGGAATGTTCCAATCTTTCCATCAAGATGTAGTTAAACATAGCCAAGAGTTGCAGACATTGGCACGAAAATCAATAGGTCTAGAATCAGTAGGTCTAGAGGATCCTTTTATGCAGCCGAGTACGCAGCCAACTCAGGCAAAGCGTAGACCAGCATACCATATGAGACCAGAACAGATACCTAGAGCCGAAAGTCGTCGAAGAGCATCTACGATAGATGAGCAAGAGCCTTCACATGCTCAATCACCTGAAGGGTTTCATTCATATGGGTATGGTCAAAACAGTCAAGCACATGACATTCCACCGGACTCGTATGATTTCGGGGACAACACAATCTTGTCTAATGTGATGCCAGTGAGTTATGCCCCGGTCCCTTATGTATCACCTCACCATGCTAGCCATTATTCTTCACCTACCAGTACTCGTCATCCTTTTGGAGTGCATGAGTTGACACCACTAGTATATGAGCAAAGTGCACCTGATACTCAAGATGCCCATGAAGAAGTACATAGTCCACAACAAAGTTTAACACAATTTATTTATGAGGAACTACAAGCCGCTGATGCTAGGGACGACCAAATGGAAGAACGACAACGACGAACAGAAGAAGAACAAGGGCTACAACCCCGAGGTTGTTCATTGTTTCGGAGGTACCCACAACGTGAGCGGCACGCTCCACATTGTGGGCGAGATTCTTGTGATGAGCCTCACTGTTAGTATGTTAACAGTATTGCTTAACTTAGTATGTAATCCTTGGTTTTAATGGATGAATATTTGAGTACTTTAATTAAATATAGTACCTTGTCTAATGTAATTATATTTGCCTGATCCTGTCGCTGATAGTTTCCAACAAGAACCCCTAATAAATTCAGAGGGAGAGGAATCAGATGCAGATGAGCCCACGCCAGAGGAAAGAGATCCAATCACAACCAACGAGGAAGAAGAAACAATACGTGGTATGCATGAAGCTCTTACTGGCCAAAATAATCACCGATCACGACGGTGATGATGGACGAGAGTACAACAACTTCCAACCAACTCAAGACGACTCGGCTAACCATATACGTAATGTTCATCCTTTTTTGCTCAGTACATTTCCAGAGGTGACACCCGATTCAATTGATGTTCCTGCTAAACGTTTTAGTTTTGTGTATGATCGTAGCAAGGGTGATCTAGAGGTTGGAATGACTTTCAAAGATAAAGCACACGTCATAGTCTCCGTCAAGGATCATTGCATAAAATGGGCGAAGCGCGAATATACTGTCAAAGAAAGCACCCCTAAGATTTGGAAAATCACCTGCATAAATAGTTCTTGCCCCTGGATTATACGTGCAAGCGAGAAACACAACAAGGGGTTCTGGAAAATAACAAAATTGGCGCCTCGTCACCATTGCCTGCCGAATGAACGTACATGCGATCATGCAAATTTGGACGCCGCCTTTGTAGCGAGTCTAATACTACCGTTCGTACGTACTAACTATGGGTATGAGGTTAGTAACGTACAAACACAAGTTCACAGCATATATGGTATTAACATTTCGTATTCAAAGGCATGGCAGGGATTGAAGAAGGCACGAGCTATCGAATTTGGAACATGGGATAGTTCTATTCAAAAACTGCCTCGGTACATGAAAGCAATACAAAAGTGGAACCCAGGTAAGAGAAACTTTTGATGAATTATAATTTTTCAGTATGTATATACACTAAAAAATTCAATATTTTACAGGAACCGTTGTAGAATGGCTTCATAATACCCATTTTAGATCTACCATCCCTAACACATACATGGTGAAGCATGTCTTTTGGGCGTTCAAGCGATGCATTGATGCATTCCAGCACATGCGTCCTGTCATCTGTGTCGATGGCACACATCTATATACAAAATACAAACACAAACTCCTACTCGCGGTGGGCATGGATGGTAACCAAAATATACTACCATTGGCTTTCGCGCTAGTTGATGAAGAGACAGAAATCTCCTGGAAATTCTTTTTATACCATCTGGCAAAAAATTTCTGTACATCATCACGCCGTGTTTGTCTTATTTCAGATCGTCATAGGGCCATTCTATCCGCCATTAACAGCACCGTAGAGTTCCAAGAGCCAAGGGGTGCCATCGTTACTGTTTGCGCCACATTTGTTCGAACTTCTACAAGGCTCATTCTTCACAAACTCTAAAGGATTTGTGTTGGCAAGCAGGGGATGCAATGGAGACCAAAACCTACGATAAAATAATGAGACAAATTGCTTTATTGGATATGAGGGCTATCGAGTGGTTTGACAACCTCCAACCTGAAATGTGGACAGCTTCACACGATGGGGGGGGGGGGGGGGGGGTGCGCTGCGGAATGACAACAACCAACATTTCTGAGTGTTTCAATGGTGTGTTAAAGAATGTTCGTCGACTGCCAATAGTACCAATCGTTGAAGCAACACTAAACCGTACAGCTCTGTACTTTGTTAACCGTCAAAAGAGTGGCCTGCACACCAAAAGCATGAGCCATGCCTGGACTGATTACGCATACAACATATTCAAAACGAATCTTGAATGTTGTGGTCAGCACATTATTACAAAGTACGATCACCGAGATCTTCGAGCAGAAGTAGTTACGCAAAATCATGAGTCATGTGGGAGATCCAGGAAAA
The DNA here is from genome assembly GCA_037501455.1 of Lantana camara. Lineage (NCBI taxonomy): Eukaryota > Viridiplantae > Streptophyta > Magnoliopsida > Lamiales > Verbenaceae > Lantana > Lantana camara. The sequence continues at coordinate 88,706,640 of CM074857.1, read as the reverse complement.
ATATCGTATGCTTATCCGAGCAAACATGTTCATGCGGTTTTTGGAAAAGGTTCGGGATACCTTGCTCTCATGCCATGAAAACAGCCATATCATTTGATATGATGCCATCCTACTACGTAACTTGGTATTACGAAATTGATCATTATTTGGAAACATATATCGGTGGATTCGCACCGATTTGGGATGAGGATTACTGGCCGGAAGCATCATTCAATTTGATAAACACCACTGAGATAAGGCCCCGAAGATTGCGAGGAACAAATAATGCAACTAGTCGGGCAGGTCGAGATCGGACAACACGCTATCAGATGGAAATGGATCGTTCACAAACGCGGGCAAGGGCCCGTGGTGCTCGTGTTGGAAGAGTTTAGAGCTTATATTATTTCCATGTTTTTATGATTCCCTACGTAGAGAAATGTTTGAGATTACAACACCTAGCCTCATATTAAATAAATTGGGTTCAATTTTTGCAATATTTCATTTTGACATGGAATCATATTAAATGAAAAATCTCCTTTCCATATTCGAATTAAAATAAGCGAAAAACAAAATTTTTGAAAACTTCAAAATTTTAATTGCATTTAGAGAGATTCAATTTAAAGAAAATCATTAAGTGTACATATTAATTTCAATTAAGTTTAGAATAACAGTTTCCATTATTAATAGACAAGATATCGTTATAAGATAAAAAAAAATATTAATATTATAACTCTTTGCATCTGCAACGGCCTCTATAAAATTTTGGAAATAGAAAACATGCTATACAGAATGCTATATATTGCTTTGGTGAAAAAATTTTCGATAAACATGTTTTGAGAATTGGAAGTTTGCGGGAAAAATAATTTTCTTCAAATGAAACCGGTTGTTCTCGTACCGGTTATGTTTTTTTCAATTATTGTTAATTTCAGTCTTGGGAAAATGATGAAAAAATAAATCAAAAATAAACCGATAACATTGAAACCGGCTTTATAAAAAATTAAAAAAAAAAACATTAAAACCGGTTTCATAGAAACCGGCTTACAATAAGTTTTTTTTTAAAAATTATTTATAGTTTCAGTCTTCGAAAGTTGGCGAAAAATAAATCAAAAATAAACCGGTTACAGGGAAATCGGTTTTATAAAATATTTAAAAAAAAAAAAAACCCCGAAAACCGGTTTCACAGAAACCGGCTTACAATATTTTTGCAATATCCCCAAAAAATACAATAGATGTACAATATCTTTGGAAAACTATAATATTTTTAGAAAAAGCCCTTAAACGAGTAATTAATCTCATGGGCCATTAATAATTAGTAGTCATTTCAAAACTTTAAATTTCAATAGATTTGACAAATGAGGATCATCGAAACAACAAAATCCTCATGACATGATGAAACATCTCAATTAAAATAAAATATTCAAGTAGAATTGGAAGCATGTACCTATCTGGTGACGCAATAATGATGTATTAAAATTAGAATGCAAGTAAAATAAAGCACTCAAGTGCTTGAGCCGCTCTTATTTTTCTTTGATTTCTTTTTTTTTTTTTTTTTTTTTTTGAGAACAGATTTTTCTTTGATTTCAATCAATTCACTTATATATATATTGCAATTTATTCCATTAATTAATCAATCTATTTTCTAATATATGATGCTGACTTAGTTATAAATTATAATGCATGTGTTTTCTGATAATTAACTATTTTCCCCATAATTTCAACTTTGAATTTTATTATTTTATGCATACGTGCTAAGCAATGTTTCTGGACATTTCTCGGACTGTTTAGATCGGTATAAGATTTGGGAGATGTATTCCATTAACAAAACTTTTAACCTCTCTACTGTTTCTATAACTTTATATATTATCACGGATCAAGCCAAAATTCATAACGGTCAATTCGAGTTGAAAATCGGTAGAATCACTTAGAATTTGTGAGTTGAGGAGAACAGTGCTCAACCTAGATGATGCGTGAAAGAAAGAATAAACGTGAGTTTGAAATCAATCCGAGATAAGGTGGAGTTTTGCTAGGGGTTATCGCTCGAACGCTCAAATCAATGAATTTATATTAGGTCGAATGGAAAAGGTAGAAAATGAGTGCAATTAATGTTGCTCACCTACCGAAGTAAATGAGGGGGGTATTTATACCTTTGACCACAGAGTGATGACGTTCGTCATGTAAGGAGCTCCAGTTGACAGTTGTCCCACTACCACGGTGCATCTAATGCATGGTCGGTTACTATGTCTAAGTGGCCAGTCATGGAGTGTGGGAGGTCAAATGATGTCCACGAATATCTTCCTCGACCTAGTATCGGGAGGAGTTGCGTTCACTGGTGAAATAGCTCACTCGATCTCAAGGTTAGAAAATGAAAGATGAACGAGCAGAACAGGATAGCCACGTGTCGTGTCAGGATTACTCTATATAGACAGGTAGGGTCAGGTCACGTCAATCATAATTAATAAATTAATTTTATATTATCAAATGATATAAGTTAGGAATTTAGTGTTATACTAGCTTAATTAGGATTTGGTGTTCAAGGTCTCTTGAGTCCGCTAACCGTCATCGGTAAAAGAACATTACACTAAGACCTTAGTGGTTAGTAATATTTTTCTAATAAGATACTTTGGATGTCTCTCTTACGCGTCCCCAAATCACCTGAATATGGAATCACAGGATTGCAATTTAAATTTAATTTTTTCACAATGGCTGGCTCCAATTCGGATCGGGTATACGCTGATTGCAATAAACTGGATTAAAATCTAGCCATCTAGGATTCAAAGTCTTCAATGCTAATTTGGGATAAATCTACCGAGTCTGATCCGATAAAATATTTGAATAGATCTGAGATGGGTCTTAATTTTTTTTTTTTTTTTAAACACACGCACCCCAAGTGGCCAAAGGGAGATGGGTCTTAATTGCTTTGCTTAGCGGGCTACCATTTTCTAAGCCCACATAAAGTATTCACACTAGTGTAATTTTTTTTTTCTTTTTCTTTTTTTTGGGGGTTTTTTGCACCGAAACCCATTGTGGTTTCTCGAATGTTTAAAGAAAAGTAAAAAACCCTATGATATAAAATATCATCTAAAACACCTTATGTTTTGAAAAATAAGCATACAAAACCCTAAACTCATAGATGTAATTCCACGCGCTCTGAATGAGATTGGGGGTGCTATTTTCCTACATAATTAACTGCAAAATGTCTTTTATGTCCTTAGTACAATGTTCTCTCATATTTTATTATTATTATATATATATATATATATATATATATTATTTTTTTATTTAAAAAAGAATAGGATTTTTTCCCTTCCATTGCCATCTCTCCAGTACTTCAACAAACGCCGGCATCGGCGCCGACACCCATCACTCATGTCGCCACCCATATTCCACCACCACAACCCCAAGACCAGCTACACCACAACCAATGGCCGCACCGCTCACCCCTTTTCCCAACACCTTCAATCTCGCATTCTACTCTCACCTTCAATGTCGCCGCCGGCGGTACAAACGCAAAACACACACACAACAGACGCACAAACACAAAATCACACACACACAGAAGCCGATAACACGCACACACTCTCAGATCTAGATCTGAAAAGGCGATAGGGGGCGACAAATTTGAGAGATGAGCCCGGCGGCGGCATGGTGCTACTTCACGGGTGGCTGCTCCATGGAGGTGGCGAGCGAGGGGTGGGTTGTTGCGCAGTGGCAGACTTGAGAAAGGAGGCTGACGATGGGGTGTATCTTGGTTGGTGGTGGCAGATCTGGTGGTAGTGGCGGTGGACCTGGGAGAGGCATTAAAGTTGTAGTGTGGTGGTGGTGCTAGATCTGATAGTTGTGGTTGTGGGTCTGAAGAGATCAGATGCCGTAAAAGGGATGGTGGTGTGAGAAATGGTGGTGGCGGCGGAGGAGGTCTGGGGTGACGAGCCTTAAAGTGGTGGTGGTGGTGGTGGCAATGGTTGCAACAGTGGCGTCGGAGGTGGTGGTGTGAATTGATGGAGATGGCATTTGAAGCCACTGATGACAATGGCGTGAAAATGTTGCAGCGGTGATGATGATTATGATAATAATATAATATAAAAAAATATTTATATTTTAATTCTTTATTAAATTATAAATAAAAAATAGTTGAAAATAAAAAGTAAATGATAAGGAAAAATGAGTAAAAAGGTATTGAATCTGAAGGGGGCAATTATGGAATTTCACCCCTTAAAACGTACCTGATTGATATGAGGGGTCGGTGAGTAGAACTTTAAAAACATGATGTTTTTTGGATTATATTTTAAAACTCAGAGTTTTTTGCGTCACTTATGAAAACCACAGGGTTTTTTTTGTATATAGCTCTTTTTTTTGGAAAAGATTTTATCATCCAGTTTGAATACCGATATGGATAACACCCATATGGCCATACATATTTGGGCTAAAAATACCCAAGCCCAGATCATGGGCCCAATGCATAATTTAAGCCCCAAATTAAATGGATCCATCAATTGCTGGGCTGATACCCTAAACATTGTGGGCTCGACATGTGACAGCCTATGAAACTAGACAACCTCGCCATATAAATACTACTCAACCAGTCATTTCAGTAATGGCCACCAGAAACCGTCCTCCTACTTGTGGGGCCGTGAGTCACCGTGATTTACCTCCTCTCCTACTGGTGTGGGGTCACTTAGGAGGGGCGCCTAAGGTGGGCGATTCCACCTTTTGGAGCAAGTAATGGTAACTCATAGATGCTTTCTAAATTTGATTTCTAGCATTACACTTCTTCGGACATGATATGATTTGAGCATCAGAATGATTTGAGCAACAGAAGATCAACGTATAAGAACTTTTCAACTTTTCCAATAACAAAGTGTTTGAAGTGTTCAGATAATTGACTGAGACTTGAAAGTCTATATTTAACGGTGGGAGAGTAGTGTGTTGAACAAAAGAAAGACGATCCAAAAGTATCAGATGAAATACAAATCTCATTAGCAATGATGAACATACAATTTCTTTTATTCATTTATCACATCCGAGCTATTTGCATCATTATATCGGGGAATAAGTTATTACAACATTATTGCAAACAAAGTATAAAAATAGAATAATAGCCACATACAAGGTCACTTGTCCTGTAAAGTGCATTATTGCATGGAAATATGCTTCTCATTCAAAGGCTATATTAGGTTAGCTACAATGCACCGCAATAATTCGTAGGAAACCTAAAAGTGAGATTTCATTTCAAACTCATTATTACAATATTAAATAATTCAAATAAATACATAAAAATTAATTGCTATCATTATAAACTCTTGATTCCAATAATTTATTGAAATACTACAAAAATTTAAGTGGTTCGTCAATTACTAAAGTACTGCATTTTTCTTTTATCCCTAATAGCGTTTATTCATAGTAAATAAACTAGAACCACTAACACACAATTCTTCCATCGTCAATAGTACTTTTCTAACTAAAAACGGGACTTATGGATCTCAATTAAATTAATATAATCATAAAATAAGAAATTTATCATTTGATGATAAGCAGTATAAACTATTTCTTTTCTTTTTTTTAATCCATACGTATTGAATCTAGCTCTTCTCTCTATTTTATTTTATGTGAGCTGACTTTTGTGTTAACCTTAACATCCTCTCTCTATTTTATTTTTTCATATTTGACTTTATTTTTTTGTTTATCCTAACATAACATACTCTTACATAGAGAAAGAATCTTATTAGGGTTTCATTCTTCATGAATCATGACCGATGGATTCCCTATTAAATTTCTCCTTTATCTCTAGATTCCCGTATCTTGTCCTCACATTTTTCTCAATTCCCTTGAACGACGATCGAGAATGCTTACTCCCTTGTACTCTAATGATGAGCTCGCTACTTAATGAACTGTCGTACTACTCTTTCCTACTCTTTCGTGGATTCAGCTACGTGTTTCTAGTTAGCTCGTACCTGTAAGGGTTATGACCCCATCGCCCCGCAGGCCCGCACCAAAAAAGAAACAGAAAAATAAAGTTTAAAAAATTGGCTATCGTGGGGAGAGGAGTGGAAACTGGAACGTGGAGACCCCGTTGAGGGCTAGGGCTGTCAAAATTGAACCCGACCCGAAGACCCGACCCGAACCCACCCGCTTTTTTTCAGGTTAGGGTTGGGGGTTATCGGGTTCGGGTCAAATCGGGTCGGACCCGATTTCAACCTGGAGATGAGAGAGAAAAAAGGGTCAGGGTTAGGGTCAACCCGGGTTGACCCGAAAAACATTTCGGGTGACCCTATAACCCGGACCCGACCCGAAAAACCCGACCCACCCGATTTAATTGAACATATATACTAAACGGAAACCCTAGCTCCACATTTCTTCAGTTCTTCTTCGTTTTTTTCGCCAAGAAGAGAGTTCAGCGGCTGTGCTCTTTTCTCCCAAAACTCCACCATCGCCGCAGACCATCCAAAATCAGGTATGTTCAAGATCTTGAAACCTTTTCTCCTCTCTCTCTATCTTTTTTTTTTTTCGAATTATTCAAGACTCGGTTTTAAAGCATATTTTTTTCTTCTTTTTTTTTCTCCCAGCGGCGATTCTTCTTTTGTCCAAGAATTCCACCACCGCCGGCCGTCGACCGTTGGGTATTAGGTACGTTCGAGTTCTTCTGACCTTTTCTCTTCCCTCTCTCGTTTTCCTTTTCATATAAGAAGAGCTTGAGAATCTGAATGTGGTTGATGCGCTGATAGTTTGCAGAAATTGGGTTGGGAGAATCTGAATGTGGCCACCACCGCTGATAGTTTGCAGAAATTGGGTTGGGAGAATTCTTTTGCTGAGAGAGACTATCTTGTTCAACTGCTATTGACTGCAATTCAGACACTACTCGGTATGATGTTTAGCCAGATTCATACAGACTATCCACAATGTGAAAATGCCTTTGTATTATTTTTTTTTAGCTAAGTTGAATTATTCATATTGTCGAACTTTAGTTGGCCATTGGTGTTTGTAAACTTCTTTAGTTAATTTCAGTTTGTGGACCCATCAACTACTTTGCTTGAATTTCTGCGCCTCCAAAACACGCTTCAAGAGTGCCAAGCTCGGTTGTGGTGAAGGTATGAATTTGTGGGTTGATGGGGTTCGTATGTGCTTTGAATTTGCTAACCTGAAGTTGGGTTCTTTTGTTAGTTTGACTTGTTTGTATGAGTTGATGGGTTCATGTTTGAGTTGGATTTGCAATTCTTGAAGTTGGGCTCTTTCCTGAATTTGATTGCTCTAATCTGTATGTGTGTGTTAGTTCAGTGTGAAATTCACTCTTTTTTTCTTCATTTTTGTTCTTGTACATTCTTTTCTGATTGCTATGATCTGTTTTATATTTGATGTGGTTTCTTGTGCTTGCAAATCATTTCCAGCATTTTTTGGCATTTTGAAGACGCATGTGAAAGAAAACAAACTGTGTGTTTCTATGTGTGGAAATCTTCTGTTTTCCAGTGTTGATCTGATCTGATCTCTTCTTTTTTTTTTTTAGACATAGATGTCATCTCTTCTTTTGCAATTAATTTTTATATTTGGTGAACATGACCAATGTTCTTGACAATAGAATAAAATAATAATGATTTCTTTCATCTGACTAATCTTGTAGGCCATAACTATCTCAGTAATGTTAAGTTTCTATTGGTAGCTTGTGCATTATAGAAGATAAGTGTTTTACATGTGTAAGTATATATATGTATTTATGTATATGTACATATTGTATATAAGTAGACTACTACTAGTTCAAGCAAACTTGCTTTGAAATAACTGGAATTTTGGTTTTGGCAGTAAGGTGATGTGAATGCATATTTATTTGTCCTGTTTAATCTGGCTTAATTTGATTGTTTACATTAGATTATCATTGGCCTAACGAGTAATTAATTTGATTGTTTACATTAGATTATCATTGGATAACAATAATTAATTTAATTAGACACCTCAACATCACATTTAATTAATTTCAGATTATTAATCACATTTAATTACTTTCAATTTATTAATCACATTGTTATTGTATTATTTCAGATGGATCCGGATCATATCGATATTGATATTGATGTTAACGAAGAAGGGGACACTGCTAACAATATAAAAGCCGATCCCTAGAACAGATACACGTGATATTGCTCAAGCTAATGTGACCGAGAATGAAGAGTTGACCGAGAATGTCATGGCTATGTGTTTGAATCAAAACGATGATCAATCCAGTACGGCTACTTATGTTGTTGATTGATAGGTAAATAATCTTTTTTATATTTAATATATGAACTCTTAATATTTATCATGAATCTTTTGGAATTAACTTGCTTATTACTTTTAGGTGGCATGAGTTGGTGAAGAACTTTTTTGTTGTTTTGGAAGAAGATGGTGATGCAAAACTACCTTATGAGCTATGAACTGTATTGTTTTTGAATGTTTGGTTAATTGAAGTTATTTAAGTCTTTGGGAATGGATTTGGATTGTGATTTGCAAAACTACCTTGTGAGGTTATGAACTGTCTGTATTGTTAATTGAAGTTGTTGCTATGATGGATTGATAAATTTTGCTCCTCTGTACTGTAAACTTTAGGTGAAACTTTTTTTTTGGATTGCTGTGATTGTACGTATAGTTTACAGAACTTAAACTCAGCAAAAGTCCCAAAAAAAAGAGAAGAAAAATATAAAGAGGAAAAAAAATCGGGTCGGGTCGGGTCAATCAGGTTGGACGGGTTAGCAGGTGACCTGAAAAAAATTCAGGTCAACCCGAACCCGACCCGAACCTGATAGGTTCAGGTTCGGGTTGAGGGGGTCGGGTTCATTTCGGGTTCGGGTCGGGTTCGGGTCAAGTATTTTTGTGTAATATCCCTACCCCAACCCGACCCGAACCCACCCGACCCACCCGAATTGACAGCCCTATTGAGGGCAACATCTGTAGAAAAAAAAGGTAACGCGTTCAACGCCGTAATTCTTGTCATGGTTTTTTGGGCCGTGCCATTTTTATTTTCTACAGTCCTATTTCCAAAGCCTGCAAACTAAAGCCGCTCCAGGTCCAAACAATCACTTAGTTGCCACTACCACGTTTCTTCTAATTAATAATTGTTTTAACAATTAATCTTGTATAATTTAATTTGTGATCAGATCTACAACATATTTGTTTATCCATCATTGCTTTAATTTCTGAATGTTGATAGTTTTGTCCACTTTATTGCCTTCTCTCGCAAGACATAAATGCGTAAGAACATTAAAGATGCGATAAAGAAAACATAATTGATGTGGATCGATCTTATAATTAAGTTTTATTAATACCAAGTCAGAAACCCTATCCATGTACCCTATTCTTATTATAATAAACAAGTAAAGAGTAAAGACTAGTTGTTAGTAAGCGATTTAACCCAAAAAAACAAATTAATATTCTCAATGTCTTTACTTTGAACAAGTCAAATAATAAATTAAACTTCTATGATAAATACAACATAATATTTTGCACATCACTATGCGGAACTATTAGTAACACACTGATCTAAACTATAAATTTGCACGAGTCGATAAGAATTGATCTAAATAATTAAAGATTACTTTTTTAAGGATAATGATTTAAATTTAATTCCTCTTACCACTTTGGGTTATGCATTAAAAAAAATCTAGAGATTCAGTTTAATTCCTTTTCTAATTTCATATTTTTCAAATTTATATATCCACAAATATAGGATGTACTACCAAACAACTAACACGTGATAATTTTTAAAAAAAAAATATATATCTATATAGTTTCATATCCGTCTCTATTGATCAAAACTCTTAAAAACTTTATGATTATCTTTGCATTTATTTCAAAATTGAAAATACAAATAAAACAAGTGAGCTAACTCAAATTTCAGAAAGAAGCCAGGGGTAGTATAGTAAAACAGCGAGGCAAAGTACCTGGTCAACCTGGCAGAGAGAAACGGTCTTGCTCCAGACAAAGGTTAACCACCCATTTCCCGCAATATATTACCAACACACACACATTTCATTACTTCTTCTTCTCTATCTCAAACCATTTCAACATAATTTCCATCTGAAAACTTCTTAACAACAAAAAACAAACATGCCTCCCACCGATAATCAAGGTTCCTTCCTCAATCTCATAAGCATGCGTCGCAATCAGGTCGCCATGGATAACAACCACGATCAAGAATTGGAAGACCTCGAACTCTTCCAAAAGCACGTCAACATTCGCTTCTCCGATCTCCTCTCCACTCCTCCCGCCGCTCCTCCCCCGATCCCCGTCCCCGTCCCCGCCCCCGCCCCAACACCCCCACCCGCCGCCGCCTCTGCAGCAGGCAACACTACCAATGCTCCCAGCGACGGTTCCTCCGCCGCGGCTGCGGGGACTGAATCCCCGATCGCCCCTGCGGAGGAAACTTATACTCCGCTGCCACCGCCGCCGCTGCTGTCGATTTCGTGGTTCCGGAACCTGCTGGACACCTTCCTCTGCTGCGAGGCGGAGTTCAAGGCCGTGCTCGTCTCCGGCCGCGACCCGTCGCAGTTCTCCAGGCCGCCGCTCGACCGGCTCATCCCCGATTTACTGGAACGCGCCGTGAAGGCGCTCGACATCTGCAACGCCGTCACCCACGGCGTGGAGCTGGCGCGCCACTGGCAGAAGCTGGCGCAGATCGCCGTCGCGGCGCTGCAGCACGACCCAGTCGGCGACGGCCAGGTCCGCCGTGCCAGGAAGGCGCTCGTCACCCTCGTCACCTCCATGGTCTTCGACGACAAGGAGAACGCCACCGCCAACGCCCACGGCAAGTTCACCGAACGAACCTGGTCCCTCGGCCGCCGCGGAGGGGGAGGCGCCGCTGCCGCCGCCGCGAAGGACCGCCACGCCATCAACTTCCGGCCGATGTCGTGGTCCGTCGCCAAATCCTGGTCCGCCGCGAAGCAGATCCACGCGATGACCGCCAATCTAGCGCCGCCGCGCGGCGCCGAGGCCAACGGCCTCGCCATGCCGGTCTACATCATGAGCACCATTCTCGTATTCCTCATGTGGAGCCTCGTGGCCTCAATCCCGTGTCAGGAGCGTAATGGGCTTGTGGCCCATTTACAGATCCCGAGGCAATTGGGCTGGGCCCAACCTATGATTGGGCTTCAAGAAAAAATCGGGGAGGATTGGAAGAAGAAGGAGAAGAAAGGGACTGCTGGGCTTTTGGAGGAGATTCAGAGAATGGAAAAAGTGGCCCAATCCTTGCTTGAACATGCCGACGCATTTGTTGTCCCCTTGGAGGAGGAGAAGGCGGCGGAGCTGGCGGCGCTGGTGGCGGAGCTGGCGGAGATATGCAAGAAGATGGAGGAGGGGCTGGGGCCCCTCCAACAACAGGTTAGAGAAGTGTTCCATAGGCTGGTGAGGAGTAGGGCGGAGATTCTTGATGTTCTTGATCAAGTCAGTAAAGCTTCTGCACCGGTTCCATATTAATGCACATTTTGAAATTGAAATGTGTTAAATTAGGTTGTATAAATTAATTCTTTTTATTATTTTGGAGAGACTGAATTGTTAGGAGCTCTAGTGAGCCAAAGCTCGAGTGTTACGGTAGAGATGTGATATAGGTAGGGATGGCAACGAGCCGAGCCGGCTCGCGAGCCCATATATTTAATTAAAAAATAATATTTTTAATTTTTATATATATAAATATTTTATTAATATATAATATTATATATATATTCATTAAATTTAATACAAAATGAATAAAAAATAATATATTTATTATATATATTCATTTAATATATATTATTATATATAAAAATATATTAAATTATTAAAAAAACTAATTTTTTTATTAAAAATAATATTCCAGGCCGAGCCTCGAGCCGAGCCGAGCCGGGTTCGAGCCTTGGTCGAGCCGAGCCCGAGTCCTGAAAAAAGGCCAAGGCTCGGCTCGGCTCGGCTCGTTGCCATCCCTAGATATAGGTCAGGTCAGTAATATGGTTTTTCATTAATTTTTTATTTTTTTTAGTTTTCCTCCTTTATTTTATTTTATTTCGTGGTAAAATCTAGGAAATTAATGGATGTTTACATTTTGGTGCTTCTTATTATGTCCATTTTGATTTTTGCCATTGTTAGAAAATAAAGTGATAAAGTATGCAGGTTAGGCTGAAATTACAAGTTTGCAATTGTCCAATGGGCCTCCTGACTTGATTGGAGTTACAAGGTTAATTATAACATATAACAGGGAGATTTAGGAAACGTAGCAACGAGTCATTCCACAGAATTATCTAGTTTTTTATGCACAGGATCCTTAAAAAAAGCAAGTATAGAACATACTTTTAAGATAATTAGGAGTATATTATAATAAATCCTTTGAGAGTATTGAAGAATTAGAGAGGAAAAATTTAAGCAGGGATGATAAAGACAGATATAAGAATTTATTTCTGAACTTTAATGCCCAAAACACAAATGCTCATCCGTCTTATATAGAGAACGGACTTAAAGCATTATACAACGGAATTAGAAGGCATTGACATCCGGAACGTAAGTCCTTACATCATACCCACAAGCAGACAAATATACAAAAAGTAAATACAGGACAGACACTAACATAAAGTAATAGTTACAGTAGACGCAGATATAAAGTAACCCTAAAAATCCCATGGGTCTTGACTGTAATTGGGTGGATCAAATCTTAAGTCATAAAGATATTGATCACTTGGAGCACATGCTTTAGGACTTGAACCATTATATTCTGTTTCATCCCATAGAGAGTGATCTTCTTCATGTACTTCTTCCCAAAGACTTTCTTCTTCTTCTTCTAGGATTGATTCTGATAATTCTGAGTTTCCCATGACTCTAGTAACATGAACACGTGGATTCAATTGATTAAGTCATTAGATTGTTGCATTATGATTAACTTTAAAGGTAATAAAATGATTGCCGAGGGCCATATCTTCAATTAGTTATTCAAATTTTAAAATATTTTATGTTATCATCTTAATCATGTTAAAATTCTCAGATAACTATTTTAATTCAATTTTTTGTGCTTATTTTTGGATGAAAATTTTTCTTTACATCTAATTCCAACCAAAAATAAGCTCTAGAAATCCAAAACAATGCCAGATGGTCATGTGAGAAATTTAATATAATTTAGTAGACACTTTAAAACATTTCAAAAATTAGATTATTAATTGTAAATATAACCAAAATTTCATAGAAGGGGCTTTTCCAGAGATTTCCAATGATCCATCCTCACATGAATTGCTAAGGATCTAAATTCCAATAAGTCAAATATTATTTTCTTCCTATGTCCAAACACTACCATAGTGACTAGGATGAATATCTCGTATCTAAAAATAAGCTCTTAATCCTATATTAGTCCTCCAATATCTAAATAATTCAATTTTCTCAGATGAACCTCGGAAAGTAAATTCTTTTTTTATTTTTTTTTCTCTTAATGTTAAATAAAATATATTATTTATCATGGCTCACGCAAAATCGATTAAACTAATCTATAATTAAAACCTAACATATGTGCACAAAAAAAATTAAATCCTAATATATCAAAATTATTACCCTTTTGCGAGATATTTTTAATGATTATAATTTAATTAAAATATTTCTAAAATGATTATTTCAAATTCATCTCATTTATTTGAAATATGTCTGGATTAAAATTAAAAAAAAAAAAAAAAAGACAGAAAAAAGAGCAGGTCAAAGACGTAAGAAGAGCTGAGAATCACGTTATGACAAATGTCAATCCAGAATGGTGGCCCATATCGCCGGAAAAATATCGCCACCACTGTTTCCAGTTCTGACGTCCCTTTCACTCCGCCAATCGCCGCCACCTAACGGACACATTCGCCAACCCTACGTCTTTTGAATCTTCGCAAGAGTCATTTTTTCCAAATTAGACTACTGATCAATTCAATTTTTAATTATTTTTATGCTATCAATAATATATAAAGCCCAATCAAATCTCGCTTCTCGATGTCTTCTTCAGGTCCACCTTCGTCCCTTTCCTTCGCATAATTTCGATACTTTTCTGCTTGTTTCTGGTTTCCATTTCTACTCACAGTTTGTGTGGGTTTTGTACGAGCTTACAGTTCGTAGAACGATAATGGCGAGCATATCCAACGCGATTTCGCTGAAGCAGGGGCTTTCGCTGTGGTGTCCTCAGTCGGCTTCGGTGAAGCGAATTTCGGCGGCTCCTTCGATTGCTTCCAGAAGTTTCCGGAGGCGATTCACTGTTTCGGCGTCCTCTTTCGCGAATGAGAATCGAGAGTAATTGTTCTCGGTTTTTCTGATTGTTGTCTCTTGGTTTGATCACTCTTTTCATCTTCGTTTTCTTTGGTTGTTGCTTGGTTGGGGGTTTGATTGCAGATATGTTATAGTGGGAGGTGGTAATTCAGCTGGTTATGCAGCTCGGACTTTTGTCGAGCACGGAATGGCTGATGGAAAGCTTTGCATTGTCACGAAAGAGGTAATTTTCTATTTCAATTTGATTGAATGGCTGGTGATATATCTGATGAATATCAGATTATGCAGTTCTGTGCATTCCTGTGACTTGTGCGATATGGCGTGCTTGCAGAGATTAGTTTAATGATGAGATTATGGATGTGCGGGCACCCATGGCCCCCACCCCTGCTGTGCTTGAAAGAAACTTAGAACACTATGGAATTATGCTCAGTAAACATATTAATCCTAATGTTATAGTTATTTTCTAGTGATCTTTACTCTGCCTAACTAATATAGTCTATGATCAAGATCATATTAGAGATCTGAATGATTTGGCAGTGGCTAGTAATTTGCGTTGTATATATTGCAATGGCTAGTAATTTGGTTGTTTATATGGTATTGCAACGGTTTTGTGTGGGTGGTATTTGGGTTTTATTCTCAAAACACAGGCATATGCTTCTTATTGGCAAATTTTTGTTGTGTATATGGTATTGTAATGGCTTTGTGTTGGTGGTATTTGAATTGATTATTTTGTTCCCATATGCAGCCATATGCACCTTATGAGCGTCCAGCATTGACGAAAGCTTACCTATTCCCTTTGGATAAAAAACCAGCACGTTTACCGGTGAGCACAATTTTGTTGGTTATCTTGTGTTTTGGCTAATGGATGATTATACTTTGAGATATTGGTCCTCAAGTTGTATAAGAAAGTAGTGCTATGCAAAATTCAATAGTTTTGTTTCAAGAGAGCTGCTATGATCGATAACATTTCAGGTTTTCTTGAAAATTGTCCATTTTAGGATCCATTGGTTATTTTGGTAGAGCTGTTCAGCTGCTATATATCTTTTGTTTGATTCTGGGAGAATCATTGTTACTTTTGCTATTTTAGGGTTTCCACACCTGTGTTGGCTCAGGTGGTGAAAGGCAGACTCCTGAGTGGTACCAGGAGAAAGGGATAGAGGTAACGTAGAACCCCTCTTCTAATCTCATATGTGTGCGATCTGATTTTTCATGATTAAAAGGCATAGCACTTAGAAATCGAAGAAATATTTGAAGTTTTTTAACTGTCAATAAACATCTATCTAGCTTATAGATAAGTTTGTCGATTTCATTGATTTTGAACATGCAAAAATCTGATTAAAGGTAGAGCTTTAAATATACTAGTTCAAGTATTAAAAATATTCGACATTTGGCTTGCTATTCATTTACAGGCTCTAATACTAATTTATCCGTAGAAAAAATTGTAGACTGATCGGGTTTATGAAATTTATATACTGCCTCTTTGATCTGATGGTCATATTAATGGGATGGTCACATTCTCATTCAACTAGATCAACAAAGAAATATCTAATCTTAAGAATGTAATATTAATCATTGAACTTGCTGCTTATGTTTTGATATGAGTATATCCAATTAAACATCCAGGGGTTGTTTTTTAATTGTGTTTTAAACATGACCTGCCTTTTTCTTAGATCAGTTTTTCATAAATTTGGATCTTTAATCCATGTGTATTTATTTGCTGACAATATTTATGGTTTCAATTGCATAAATTATTGTGTAGATGTTGTACGAAGATCCAGTAATGGATATCGATATTGAAAAGCAAACGTTGAGCACAAGCTCGGGAAAGTTGCTCAAGTATGGATCCCTAATAATTGCCACTGGCAGCACTGCCTCAAGGTATTTGCAGAATTTTTATTTTACCTTAACCCATTTCTTGTATTCTTAGAGTCTTCACTTTGATCTGAAACCAATTTTACACTAAAGAAATAATCTCTAAGCTGCACATTCAGGTGCTTTGAGAATTTATACTACCCCAAAGTAGCTGTCAACAAATAAAAAACCTATCCCTTGCAGATCAACATAATATTTTCTAATTATCTATACCAAACTGTCATAAAGCGCATTATAGCTCCTGACATGCCTTAAAGACTCATGTTGATACTTGCATGTTTCTTAAATTAGTCATCAAATGCCAAATGCCACGAATATCAAGCTGTAGTAGATGCTTACCTGATTTATCTTTGAAGGTATCTGGTGGTATAATTGATACTTGAGTTCATTTTTCTCCGGCAAGGAGCAAGAGTAGACCTCTTCCGAGGCAGTTATTCCATCGTTCCTTTCAAAATGCTCCATGTTCATCTACGCTGCTTATTATCTAGTTTTAATGTATTGCCACATGGAAAATGCTCTATATTATTGCTATTTCACTAGTGTACTATTTGAGATTCTAATGGTTGAGATGAAATATTTCTGTTCCTCGGCTTCAGATTCCCAGATAAGATTGGAGGAAACTTACCTGGTGTTCATTATATTCGGGAAGTTGCAGATGCCAACTCACTCATATCATCACTGGTAATTTGTAATTAGTGTGTTAATTATCAATTAATTATTCAGTTAACTGTTTGCTTTAGATTTGCTGACCTTGTGGGCTTCACAACTAATGTAAATGAATGTATTTTAGGAGAAAGCAAAGAAAGTTGTTGTGGTTGGCGGTGGTTACATTGGCATGGAAGTTGCAGCAGCAGCTGCTGGTTGGAAACTTGACACAACTGTGAGTAACCTTTGTATCTCCTTAATATTTGCAATTGGCTGGGAATCCTTAGAAAAGGACACGGTAGAGTATACTGTATACATAAAGCACCTTGCTGGGTCTTTTTTTTGTAAGTTCACCTTTTTATTGCTTTCAACAATTTTTAGATGAGAATTATCTTTTGCTTACACAATCTGACGGTTCTCACCTGGAGAGCATTTTATATCACAATTTCACGCGAATGTAATGAAGAATTAAAAATGTGATTCCTTGTGCACCTGAAGTGCCTAAATCTCCAATCTGTTAATTTTCAATTTCAGAGCTTTTGCGGTCTTTGATTTGAGTGTATGATCTGCTATAATTGACAATTTTTATCTCCATATTTGTTTTGATGATTTAGGTCATTTTTCCTGAAGACCATCTCATGAAAAGATTGTTCACTCCTTCTCTTGCCCAAAAATATGAAGAACTCTACCAAGAATATGGTGTCAAATTTGTCAAGGTAAGTTATCATCTCCTCTTTCCTTCTGTTCTCTTAGGGGGTGTTTACTAAGCTTGTTATGTTTATGCATGTAAGGACTATGAATGTTAGTGATAATAAGTTAACATGCGTTTACGGTTCATGTTCCAAACTCTGAAGCATGCATGTTTATTTTTGTTAGTGTGTTTACTTTGTGTGTTTGTATGGGCATGATAGGGGTAAAATACTATTTTAACCCCGTCGATAATTTAAAGATAATGTGCGCCACCACCTCAAATTTCATTCGGTATTGATGTGCCCTGCAACTGTAGCAGCTCCATTTAGGGCAAAAGGGTTTGCTGAGATTTGGGACTTCAATCTAATCGCAAGAGTCATTTGATTATCATATTTGGTAATGATTTCGCATGTAAATTCATTCTTGAATGTTCTTTTCACCTTAATTTTTTTTTTCCCCTCTTCCAAAAAATAACTGATTCATAGATAATCATAGAAAAAAGTCTTTAGGCAAACAATATATTCTCTGTCTGAAGAAATAGTGCGTACAAAGCAAGAAAAAGACGAAAGTATGAAGTTTGGCAACGAATCAATTCAACTTATAACAATTATTTTGTTGAAATGGGAAATTTATATTAAGAAAAAAAAAAGTTTACGTATGTATCCCAGGATGATTGTGCCTTTGCGTCAAAATATATAAACTAGTTCATAAATGATAACTAACAATGATGCTAAAAATTTTGCACTGTAGCAATGGCAATTAGACGTAAATTTCAGCAACTCCTGGACTTCATCATAATTTCCCACGCCATGTTAAAATCATATCTGCCATCACACGCCTCATTGGCGTGTGATGTAGGACATGGTTAAACACCAAAATCACATGGGCCTCCGTTTATCACACAGGCCTTAGCTCATGAAAAGTAAACAACTAATTAGGCATGACAAGGCCCACCAACATGCATAATTCGTATTAGTAAACAAGCCCTTAAGTCTTACCCTTGCCTCCCATTCCAAGTTCCAACTATGCCATGCCCCAAACCCAGGATAGGGCAGAGTGGTGTCTTTAAGCCCAAAGTGACTTGAAGATGTCAAGCAATGGAAATCAGACTGCATAAGTTTATATATAATTCACCTCAAAAGAGAAATAATAAATTATTCAGCAGAACAAGCCTTATTATTACATACAAGTCATGAGTTAAGAATTAAGAGTTTCAAGTTTCAACCAATATCTATGCTGGAGTGATTACCAAACTGCATGTTTCTCCTCTTCACTTTCCTTGATGCAATACTCTGCAAAATGGAATATAGGAACTTAATAGCTGTCAATTGTTGAAAGTATATATATATATATATATATATAGACAGTATAGGCACTTAACACAATAATCCAATTGATCGGATGCAGGAAAGAATAAATTATAACCTGATTCTTTTCATGCATCCAGGGTGCTTCCATAAAGAATTTAGAAGCTGCTTCCGATGGTCATGTAGCTGGTGTTAAACTTGAGGATGGTTCTACCATTGAAGCTGACACGGTAACACTGAATCTTGTGCATATCGAACATTTTACATAAACAAGTTTTTGGTTGGGATGCATATATATATGAATAATTTTAATATTAGCTGCTTAAATATACTAATACAATTTCTAAAAAGATGTATACGCATGGGTATTGTCGTGCAGGTTGTAATTGGCATTGGAGCAAAACCAGCAGTTAGCCAATTTGAAAGGGTCGGTTTAAATAGCACTATCGGGGGCATACAGGTAAGAAGTTCTGCGCTTATTCTTATGATGCAAGAGTTGTTTATAAATCTCTTAACATGTGAATTCTTTTTCATGTGCCATTTATTACTATAGGCAATACTCTTGCCAAAATTAAAGGATTATGCCAGCTGAATAGTAGTCATGTCATCTCCTGATTTTTAACATTGTGATCTGGTGTTCGCTTATGGAAAGAAGAAATATGAAATGAAGAACTACCCCAAATAAAAGCAATAAATGTAGACAAATTTAGTTATCATATAACCTAAACTACTTTTGCAATTCAAGAAAGAGAGAATCAGTAACTAGTTTTATACCATTATTCAAAATTCAGGTTGATGGCCAGTTCAGGACAAACGTACCTGGAATTTTTGCTATTGGAGATGTCGCAGCTTTTCCCCTGAAGGTATTTTATCTTGTGAATGCGTAGCAGAACTAATTTGTTTTCTCTCTAACAATGAGAATCTGACCAAGTGTAAATTTCAACAGATATACAACAGAATCGTGCGAGTAGAGCATGTTGATCATGCCCGTCGCTCTGCACAACATTGTGTTAGTTCACTACTAACTGCACAAACTTCCACGTAAGTAGGAATGTTCTCAAATTTGTCTTCTGTTATAAACTTGTGCTTCAAGGGCATTTTCGTTGTAACATGCATTGTGTTTGATTTAGGTATGACTATCTCCCTTATTTCTACTCACGAGTATTTGAATATGAAGGCAGCCATAGGAAAGTATGGTGGCAGTTCTATGGGGACAATGGTATGAACATGTTTTGTTTTGCTATATGTTTGGAATCACTTTTAGATGGATTTTTTCTACGTTAGCCTTGTACTAATGCTAATATTTTGCATCTAAATGAGCAGTTGGTGAGACTGTTGAAATTGGGAATTTTGATCCAAAAATTGCAACATTCTGGATAGACTCTGGTAATACCTATTTTCAAATGTGGGATTATTCATGTGAATTCATTGTTTGCATTTTGACACCAAATTGGGACGATAAACTGACAAACAACTCTTCATTATGGCTGCAGGAAAATTGAAAGGAGTGTTTCTTGAGAGTGGAAGCCCTGAGGTATTGATTTATTAGCTAATTAACTGAAGTTGATCAGATTTTCTCCTCACATTCCCATATGCTTTAATGTATAAGCTACTGAAAAGCAATTACCTTTAGCATTTGCATGGATATTTTTCTAGCTATTTGCTCTTGTATCTTCCTTATAAGGGTGTTTCCTCGTCTCTTTTTTGAAAATAAATGGGGATAATTACAATGACATACCTTGAGGTTTGGCCTAATTACACAATCTTTTCATGAGTTTTGAGAAATTATAAGAATATTCCTATTCAAAGGATTTACGTTACATGTGGATTGATGGATTTTGATGATGATTTAATCTCTGAATTTTTATGAATCCCTATTTTTTCCTTCTCTCTTACTGATCAATATTTGAATTTAAAATTACGACTATAATATAATAATATATGCATTAGGCCAATTCTCAAGGTATGTCAGGGGAACCTTCTGTAATTTCTGAAACCTTGGGGGAGGTTTGTGCAATTAGTCCCATCTGAGGGTTTGTTACTGTAACTATACCAGTAATTTATAATTCTGCATCTTGTAATTCAGGAGTTCCAACTACTTCCTAAGCTTGCAAGGAGCCAGCCTTCGATCGACAAAGCCAAGCTTGAAAAAGCTTCATCAGTGGAGGAAGCATTGGAGATTGCCCATGCTTCATTACAGTCTGAAGCTAAAGTCTAGTTTCTTCATCTGGTTCCTGCATTGGGTCTTGCACGGTTTGTTTCTCTTCATTTTGGCTGCGATGCAGACTATGTATTCCCGGAGGATGGCCTGATATTGGGACATGCAAGGAGACCTTGGCGAGACAATGTGTAAATCATTGTCGAGATGAGCATGACGCATTCTGCCCAATAAAGAGTGTTTTTGAGTCTTCACATAAACCATAAAACAAGCATTCATGAAGAAAATTCTGTGGCTTTTGTAGAGAATCGTTACCTATATCTGCACAATAATGCTAATAATCATGGTTTAGGGTTTTGCCAACTCAAAAAGCTTCTTTAAGTTGCAGTGTTATCGAGGACAAAGTGCTTACATGCGTGAGAGCCACCTTTAACATTTTAGCCCTGGTTTCATCTGTCATGTTAAATATCGCAATCGGAAGAGGGTGGATTTTGCAACATATAACATATTGAGAAAAAATGACGCTTTTAAGCGTGTGAAAATGTTTCGGGATAATTACACCGGCTCATCCAAGGGTTAGTCGATTTAGACAAACTCCTCAAAGTCCCCATATCAGACAACATAAGTGAATTGATAAATTTTGATGATATTGTTTCTAATTTCTTATAAATTCAACGATATTTTGTCCCTATCATGTACCTATCAATATTTTCATTTTAAATTTTGGCTACAGTGACATATATTAAGAAGAAAGACACTTAAAAAGAGGACAGGCTTATCTCACTGTCTACTGATATAAGAATGAGGATTAATTAACTAGGGAAAATTATTAACAGGGTCCTGAGGATTTCCTCCTTTGAAAAATTATGAACCCCCTATATTTACATTTTCGATCTCCTGGAAATTGCCCTCACCTTTAATTACGATGTTAAAATTTGATGATGTTAGGAAAATTATTTTTAAAATTTTCAATTCTACCCTTAACAGATATAATAATACTGAAAGTATAATGATATATTTATAATTTAGTTAAATTTGTATTTTTTTTAATTTAAAAATTTAAAATTTAATATAATATTTATATTTTATAATAAGTATAAATCGAAAATAGATATTTTAGAATATCTATTCCTATAAAGTAAGATAAAAAATCACAAATTCTACCTTATGTTTATGCTTTAATTTTACGTATATTTTACATAAGTTTATTTAAACTTAATCGTTTGAAATAACAAAATTTTCAATCGGAATAGAAAACTATAAGAAATACACCAACATAAATCAATGTATTAGTAAATTCACATAAATATCCATCAGAGTTATTTAAACAAATATTTCAAGTGCTTGAGGATCCCTAATACATCTACCTTACATACAAATAATAGCATCTCAATATAAACATGCATGCCAATATAAACAAAATAAATATTAGCACTCATAAACTCTAGAGGTATGAAATTATTTCATCATAAAAATATTAAAATATCATCAAGTAATATTTTTGAAAAAAAAAATAAATTATATATTAGATAGTTACAAAACTCAAGTACTTACATCAAATCCCCGTGAATTTCAGTACTTACATTAACCCTCTTATCTTTGGACTTTTATTACATATACTTCCTTGAGTTCAGCATATGAGGGGTAAAATAGTAAAATCACACATTATGTTAATTTTAACTGAACAAATAACGTGTCAAGAGAGAATTCGTAATTTCTCAAACTTTAGGGAAAAATTCATAATTTCGCCGTATTTTAGGGGGTTGTTCTTAATTATCCCAATATTCTAACTTAAAAAGAAAAAAAAAGGTCCAATTCTAAATAGTTTTCCACTCTGATCTATGACCTCAAGTATAATGCGCAGCAACTTATGATGTATGATATGATATGAATACGCTATATGATTTTTTTTTTTTTTACAAGAAAAATGTACGTGTAAGAATTGAGACGAATGTCTAATGGGATACG
Source organism: Lantana camara (assembly GCA_037501455.1). Lineage (NCBI taxonomy): Eukaryota > Viridiplantae > Streptophyta > Magnoliopsida > Lamiales > Verbenaceae > Lantana > Lantana camara. The sequence goes on along the minus strand of CM074857.1, from coordinate 88,683,819 downwards.
GCAAAATAAAATGATATTATAGAAATATTCGTACATTAAAATGCACAGCTAATAGCAAGAAGAACTCTCCCAGATATAATAACTGAAAGTTTTAGAAAATATTTAAAAAACCAAACATTATCTAATTCAATAGGTCATGCAATAATTTCTTCTTAAATATATACCAACTATGCGTAAATTCTTTCTTTTATATTAGATACGTGCTCTGATTTAAAACTAATGAGTACCAGACATATAATGTAAGTCATCGCTTCAATAATTAAAGAATAATATAACTAAAAGACATGTCAGGTGGATTAATTAACTTAATTACAGGTTTAGTTAAGTCATCAAGATTGAGCTCTATCTATTTCTGCTAAATTTAATTGAGACAGGGGACTAAATAATATTTAATTTTAGTCTTTAGTTGAAGTCAGATTAATCAATATTAAAATAAAAAACGTTAATAAAAGGATAAAAAAAGGAATTATTTTTCAACATTCCTTTTCATTCTTCTTTTTTTTTTTTTTTTTTCTCCCACAATTCTTCCAACGACTTGTTTTTTTTTTTTTTTGGTCTGCCAAAGAGACTAGCATGGCTAACTGCTATTTTCCCTAATCAAGTCCTTGATCGCCCAGGGCTCATCCGCCCATATCTTCCTGTCTTCCGGCAAGTCATGCCCAAGCTTCGCAAGTATATCCGCATCAGGGTTATTAGTTCTGTAGACATGCTGCAAGGAACACTCCCACACGGTTGGTTGAGATAATTTCGGCAGTCTTCAACAATTGCCCCATACGGGTGCCAATCCATGTTCCCCTGTTTGATGAGCTTTATTACTATCTCGGAGTCACACTCGACCCGGATCTTGCTGAAACGGCAATCCCAGGCCATTTTCAAACCCTCCCTAAGCCCCAGGAGTTCCGCCCGGGTGATGGGAATGTCTCCCAACTTCAAGGAAAAACCACAAATCCATCTCTCGTTCTCATCCCTGATCAAACCCCCTACCGCTGCTGACTTGTCCCGCTCAAACCGACTGCCGTCGGTGTTAAGTTTAAACCACCCACTCGGTGGTTTTGTCCATCCCCCTGATGGCCTCTTCCTCTCCGTTGCGCCTCTGTGGCTGCTCATAAGCTCAATATCAGCTGCCAACATGATCGTATTCCTTACCGTCGCATGTGTGGGGTTCCTTCTTCTGCTTATACTCCCACGCATTGCGCGCCTTCCATATATTCCACAGGGCCGCCAGGCAGATGTTGCGCCAGCTACAAACTGTCAGATTTGAGGTTCTGAATTTAGCCTTCATGATGTTATGGATCCCTTCTCCCCCGGCCATACTCTGGAAACTGGAAAGATCCTCGGTGTGAAATGTGAACTAATCGCTCCTATATCTTCTCCGCATACTGGCATCGGAAAAGAACGTGAATGATGTCTTCCCGAACATTCCCGCAGCGGCTGCAACCAGCGTCATCCCTCATTCTTCTATCAAATCTGAGTGCATTGGTCAGCAAGCTCTCATGCTGGATTAACCAACAAAAGGTCTTCAATTTTGTGGGGACTTATTGCTGCCATATCCAACGCCAATCGCCCATGATGGGGCCATTATTTTCTCTCAGCAGATTATAGGCGGACTTACACGTGAAGTTGCCATTGTTGGAGCCTCCCCATATCAATCTATCTGGCACTTCTCTTCCCCAGGGAATCGGCAGCGCCTGGATCTCCTTCTCTACTTGTTCTGGCAATCTGGTGTGAATCTCACTAAGTTCCCAATTCCCTTCCTCATTAATAATCTCTGCCACTGTCAAGTCCTGGTCCCTCGGATCCACCTCCCCCTCAACTTTATCAATCAACTTACGTTCCCCAATCCAGACATCATTCCAGAAGAAGATATTAGTACCAGACCCGAGTCTCCATTTGAGATTGTCTTTCAATAAGTTAACACTCTTCACAATCCCTTTCCAAGTCCGAGATGAATTTGACTTTACCACATGCTGCCGAATATCTCCACCGTTGAGATATTTGGCTTCGAACACTTTGCACCAGATTGTGTCTCCCCTAGTAGTCACTTTCCAACCCGCTTTTTCCAACATAGCCACATTCGTTTTCCTTGCCTCCCGAAGACCCAGCCCTCCTAACTGCTTCGTGTTTATGACTTTGTCCCAGCCGACGAGATGCGTCTTCCTCTTTGCGGCGTTCGAGGACTAACGAAAGCTTCGGTTAATTTGATCAAGCCGATCACAAATGTATCTAGGCATCCAATTTGTGTGCATATGATAAACCGGTACGGAGGTCATGACCGATTGAATAAGGGTCATACGCCCCGTGAGACTCAAAGACTGCGCTTTCCAGTTAGTGAGCTGTTGTTCTATGCGTTCGATGATGTGAGAGAACGTCGCTCGTTTATGTCGACCTTGTCCCACTTTAACCCCGAGGTATTTGCCCAAATCATCAGTTTCTTCAATTCCCAACGAGTCTACTACCTCACGCCGAATTTCTGGCGGGACTTTACTACTTAACAGCACCTTAGACTTGTGCAGATTCACCTTAAGCCCGGAAGCTTTACAGAAGCTGTCAAGCACCCCCTGTATCGCATTGGTACTCCTAGAATGAACTCTTGCCGCCATAATTATATCATCCGCAAATAGCAAGTGGGATATCTTCGGCCCCCCTCGACAAACTTGGATAGGCTCCCAACCCCCATTTCTGATCGACTCCTCAATGAGATAGGATAATCGTTCCATACAGAGAACGAATAAATAGGGCGACAACGGGTCTCCCTGTCGAATGCCACAAGTTGGTGTAACTCTCGCCGTTGGGTCCCCATTCCATAGGATTCTAGGCTGTACACACATCACCGCGCTCATGATGAGATTAATCACCCTAGCTGGAAACTCAAAGAATTCAAGCGTTTCTCTTAAGAAGCCCCAATTCACTTTATCGTAGGCCTTTTTAAGGTCAATTTTGAAAATCATACCCCCATTTTTGCTATTCGAGGTGTGCAGCTTGTGTAAGAGTTCCTGAAAAACTGCTTTGATATGGGCTAATGAGGTCTGATATGAAGGGCTTAATTCGCATCACCAAAATCTTCGTCACCAATTTTAGTAAGATATTACACAGCGCTATTGGACGGAATTCACTAGCATCTTTTGGATTCTTTACTTTAGGGATGAGGCAGATGTACCCGTCTCCCATCTCTTCACGGACCTTCCCATTAGTGAAGCATTCAAGCACCAGATTCGTTATGGAACCACTAACCACATGCCAGTATCTCTGATAGAAAAAGGCTTGAAGTCCGTCAGGTCCCGGGGCCTTATACGGGTTCATTGTATGAAGAACCCTATGAATCTCTTCCCCCGTAGGTGGGCAATTTAGCGCTTCCAAATTTTCTGCCGACAAGACTCTCTGGAGCTAGACGCGGTAGCTATTGGATGTCGGTAACCCTTTGAGCTGTAAAGAGCTTCGTATAAAAGCTGTGAACATGCTCATGTAATTTCATGGGATCGGAGGTCCACTCACCATTTATCATGAGGGTATCAATCCTATTTCTCTTCCGTCGACAGATCGTCGAAATATGGAAAAATTTCATATTTTTGTCCCCCATGGTTAACCAATTGATCCTTGATTTCTGGAACCAAAGTGTTTCCTCTTGCTGCAGCGTGAGATTATATTTATCAATAAGCTCTCGTTCCAGTGCCCGCAAATGTTCGTGCAGACGAGGCCCCCTGATCCTTTGTATGCCCTCGATCCTCGCCTTCAGTTTCTTTTCTCCTGAAAATATTACCGAACACTTCTCGATTCCATTGTTTTAAAACAGGCGGCAATTTCTTAATAATTTCCATCACTTCACCCCCCGCTGACCATTCCTTCTCCACAATTCGTTTACAATCCGGGTGTGAATCCCATGCTATTTCGAACCGAAAAGGCTTGTTGAACATAAACAGTTCGGTCCCCAGAGTATTGATCAGAATTGGGCTATGGTCAGAGTGCATACGAGGCAAGACTCTAACGGAACAGTTCGGAAAGCTGAGCGTCCACTTCATGTTAGCAACCTCTCTGTCAAGTCGTTCATGCACGATCTGCCCTCCAGTAACAATCCCCACCCAGGTGAATTCCGGCCCTGTGGAACCAAGGTCCATGAGACCACCCCTGTCGAGGTTATTTTTGAACTTGGTGCAGCGATTCCAGCATGCTTCCCTTCCTCCGCTCTTCTCACTCAGGAGGAGGAAGTCATTAAAATCACCTGTCGCCATCCAAGAAAGATTGTGCGAATTTCCGAAAGCATCCATCTCTTCCCATAGTTCCTCTCTGAATCTCGAAGTCGGGCAGGCGTATATCCCAGAACATATCCATCCGTTGCCTTTATGAGATCGGATTAAAGTATGTACAACCTGAGAAGAGGATCCCAAGATGTCTAAGTCCATGTTATCTTTATTCCAAAGAACCCATATTCCTCCTTCACGCCCATTGGTTGGGGCTCGGTGAACATCTGTGAATCCCAACTGACCTGAAATCTCTTCCGCGCGGTTGGCTGAGACTTTAGTCTCCAACAAAAACGAAATGTTTGGTCGGTGTTCTTTAATCATATCTCTGAGGTGTCTTCGAAAACCCTCTTTTCCCGTACCCATACAATTCCAAGAAATAACTTTCATATTCACAGAGCTAGAAATATTGAGTACCTCTTTCGGGGCCTTACTAGACCACGCTATCATGCACCACAGCATCTTGGTCATCTTCAACCATCTCGGCGACGTAATCATCACCTCCTTCTATAATTGCTTTGCCCCATTCTCCTGGGTCCGGTTCCAGCGTAAAATTGTGCTCTTTAAACCTGTTCTCCATGTTATTAGTTCGGGTGATACCACATCCTTCATTCTCTTCCATGGGTTGGTGGCTTATACCCTCCATGTTAATTCTGTTATTCCAGTGCGCTATCGGTATTCTCCGGCCACCCATATGATTGATTTCCCCTTTATTCTTGCTTCTCTCTCCTGGGCCACCATCATGGTTATTATCTATAGTTTGTTGTGTTGGGGTGGGGATCCGGACTTGAGTGTTGGTCCTATCCTTCAGTGCCGGGCGGCCTGCATGTGTTTTTTGTGAGGTTGATTGTAATGCCCCGGTTCCGGATGAACAGGTAAGCACGCCACGTGTGAGTTTTGAGCGTAGGATTTATTTTAATTCCTTAAATTTCTATTTTTCCTACGTGACATCTCATAATTTTATAAAATTCATGATCCATTAGTTACATGAATTATATGAAATCATATCATTGGAAATTTTATTTCGAGTCATAGAAAATATTCATTACGTAAAACAATTACCGAGAGTACTTTAATTACCGAACTTGTCCCTAATTGACCATTTTCTAACTTTAGGGATTTAATTACATAAACTTTCAAGGGCTTAATTGATCATATTCCAAAACCATACACACTTGATTGCATAACTTCATGAGTTGAAGGATTAAACTGATTAGTTGTAATCTCGGGCAAAGAACAAGTTATTCTTGAACTATATATTTATTTCATTTCCAAGTCTTCACCCGAGGATACAACTTGCATGGGATGTGTGCCTTATATATATTTATTGCCCCTCACTCAGTCTCCGGTAGACTGATACTTCACTTTTCAGGTACTTTTGATCGTGGTCATGCTAGGCGGGAGTGAGTCAGGTCTTGCATTACATCGAGTCTAGCATTGTACCTCTTATGTACAACATGTTATGATCGTTGTTATTATATTTTGAATACTTGGACATGTATATTATATAAGAGATGATAATGTATTGATAGTTAATGTTGGTATCTATTATATATATATACTTTGGTAAATATGGTACCTATACGTATTAATTGAATTGCTTCCGCTTTTGATTTCATGGTTTTGGTTATTTATGTTGGGGAGTGTCCCGCCTAGCTCATTTATTTTGCTTGTCACCCGTTCGCTATAGTTTTGGTTTATGTACGGATTGTCCATTTCGTATGTGGATCGAGGCTATAGTGCGGGGGATGTAGTGCCTTGAGGTTAGGGTGCTACATCTACAGGTGGTATCAGAGCCCGGTTGCAAAACCGAGGTTCTCGAGTCGTGTCAAGTGAGTCTAGGTCGCACGACATAGGATTACTTGTTATGTGAGAGTCTGCATTTAATTGAATTACTCGATTGCCTGAATTCTTGCATTACTTGAGCTATTTGATCTTCTTTAAATGTGTGCTTATTAACACTATGAAATTATATGCACACATTTGCATTTATTAATCAAACCACGCATGTGTAGTGATTTGATTTCAGGATAGATCGTGATAGACATCATCGTGACCGATCTCCGAGACATCGGTATCATCATCACCGCCGCCACCATCGCCGTGAGAGGTCACCTCCTCCTCCACCTGCTCAGGCACAACCTGAGGATTTTATGAACACAGTAGTGGGGTTGATTGATCAGAGGTTACAAGAAAGGGTCCCTCCAGCACCACCAGCGCCCGTAGCACCTCAGGAGAACCCTATTTCAGCTATACTACGGGAGTTTCAGAATCAGCGTCCCTCAAAATTCTATAAGGGCGATGATATACAGGCTGAGATGTGGCTGAAAGAAATTGAAAGGATTTGGCAGCTCATACCTTGTGATACTCAGGAGAAAGCCCGCTGTACTCTTACTTTGATTCAGGGCGAGGCTTACTCCTGGTGGGAGAGCACTCAGATAGTTTTGGAGGCTGCTGGTACATATATCATGTGGGAGGTTTTTGTACGGGAGTTCAGAAACAAGTTTATTCCTCCAGCTTCCCGTACGCGCAGGTTAAGGGAGTTTACAGAGTTGAAGCAAGGAGGGAGATCAGTGGGTCAGTATATCGCCGAGTTCGAGAGACTTTCTCGCTATGCACCCAACATAGCGAATGATGACTTTCACAAGGCGATGCAGTTCGTGCAGGGACTCAGGCCAGACATTCAGGATGCTTTGAAAGCAGCTAACACGAGCACCTGGGCCAATGCTACCGCCAAAGCTTTAAAGGTCGAGGATTCAGAGATTTCCAGGAGACCTATTCCTCGTACTGGACAGGCTTTGGGTTCGAGATCGGGACAAGGGTCGAGCTCGGGAAAGAGACCTATGAGTTATTCTGCACCTCCAGCACCCAAAGACTCCGGGAAGAAGCTCAAAGCTACGGGACCAACCCAGAGGGGTCCACGAGCTCCAGCACCACCCCAGCCACCTCAGAAATCGGGTTACAGATTTTGTGGGCTTACTACACATACTTATGATAACTGTAGGAGACGACTGGGCTTATGTTTGATCTGTGGGAGTGACGAGCATAGGGTTGATGGTTGTCCGGATCGTCAGGATCCGCCACCTGCAGGTCAGAGGCCACTTGTGAGAGCTCGGGCCTATGCATTAGCCGGAGAGGAGCAGGATGCAGAGATCGACCCTGCAGCGATAGTTGAAGGTACTATTTACATCCATGGCACGAGCATCCATACATTATTTGATCTAGGAGCTACACACTCCTTTCTTGCGCATTCTATTACTATTACATTATCTTTGCCTGCTATGTGCTCTTCTGTGCGCTATTTAGTTAGTACTCCTTTCGGTAGTAGGCGAGAGACGGATTAGGTTTACAGGGATGTTCTAGTGGTGATTGAGGGTCGAGAGTTCTTGACAGACTTCATTGTTATGCCGATGGAGAGATATGGGCCTATTCTGGGGATGGATTGGTTGTACAGGCACTGTGCTACAATAGATTGCCGAGCAAAGAAAGTGCAGTTGGGTTCAGATGTTATTACGGGTTGGACTTCGAAGACAGTACCCTTTCCTTCTCAGAGGCTCAGAAACTGGTTAGAGACGGGGCTATAGGGTTCATTGCCTATATCTTGAATAAGCCTAAAGGTCAGGTGAAATTGGAAGATACGGAAGTGGTAAAAGAATTTCCCGAGGTATTTCCAGAGAAGTTAGATTCTTTGCCTCCTGAGCGAGAGATCGAGTTTGTGATTGATCTTTATCCGAATGCTGAACCGTATTCAAAGACTCCATATCGGATGGCTCCAGCAGAATTGAAAGAATTAAAGGTTCAGCTCGAGGCATTATTGAAAGTTGGGTACATCAGGCCGAGTTCGTCACCCTGGGGAGCACCGGTGTTATTTGTGAAGAAAAAGGACGGAACTTTGAGAATGTGCATCGACTACCGAGAGCTGAACAGGATGACTATTAAGAAAAAATATCCCCTTCCACACATCGAGGAGTTATTTTATATACTTCAGGGTTCCAAGGTCTACTCGAAATTGGATTTAAGACAAGGATATTATCAGCTGCGAATCCGAGCAGAGGATATTCCAAAGACGGGATTCAATACTCGGTACGGGCATTACGAGTTCGTGGTTATGCCATTTGGATTAACCAATGCCCTGTAGCTTTTATGGATATGATGCATCGGATTTTCAGGCCATTCCTCGACAAGTTTGTGGTGATTTTCATCGATGATATTTTGGTATTCTCAAAATTTGCCGAGGAACATGCGAGGCATCTTAAGCTTGTTCTCCAGACCTTAAAGGAGCATCAGTTATTTGCTAAATTCAGTAAGTGTGAATTTTGGATCGATCGGATTGCTTTCTTGGGACATGTGATTTCAGGTAAGGGTTTGAAAGTCGATCCTTCGAAAATTGAAGCCATGCTCAAATGGGAAAAGCCAAAGAATGCCTCGGAAGTTAGGAGCTTCTTGGGATTGGCCGGCTATCACCGAAGGTTTGTTCAGGATTTCTCTAAGATTGCTGCACCGTTGACCCGATTGACAAAGAAAGATGTCAAGTTTGTCTGGGATGAAAAATATGATCAAAGTTTCAACTTTTTGAAAGAAAAGTTAGTCTCGGATCCGGTGTTAACACTTCCCGAGGGTTCAGAGGAGTATGCCGTGTATACAGATGCTTCTAAAGGCCTAGGGTGTATACTGACTTAGAAGGGAAAGGTGATCGGTTATGCTTCCCGGAAGTTAAAGGAGTATGAAAAGAATTATCCTACACACGACCTGGAGCTTCCAGCCGTGATCTTTGCTCTCGAGAAATGGAGACATTACTTATACGGGACTTCTTTTGAGATTTTCACCGACCACAAGAGCCTCCAGTATTTATTCACGTAGAAGGATTTGAATATGAGGCAACGGCGTTGGATGGAAAAGTTATAGGATTATGATTGTACGATCAAGTATCTGTTAGGAATAGTGCCCTAGAAAGCCGATTGTATATCCGTTTTGTGCTTTTCCTTAATGTAATCACAGACAATCTTTGAATGAAATAACGAATTGAGGCAACACTTCTTTATTTGCTCTTGTTTGGTATGCGTTTACTTTATCTGTGCATGTATGAGAACTCCCATAATCCTGATGACTTTAGGACTCTACCATTTAGGTGAAATGGTTCATGAAACGAGCCCTATATCACATAAGTCATGATTAGTAAAATACTCCAAGCCGATGAGTCCTACAGACAGTGGGAGTGTCAACCAGACTCCTCTAAGGCTTGCTTGTGGGATTACGCCCTTAAGAAGGACCACCTTGTTTCATGGAGGTGCAAAGTGTATAGTTGATACGTGCGTGATACATGAGGGTGCTTACTTTAATAAGTAAGTTCACTGAGGTGCCCCGTGTGAGAACATTCCTAAATGGGAAAGGAAGTTTCTATTTCAGGAAATAGAAACTTCCAGATTAGGAAATATCTCAGGAGTCATTGATGTGATTAATTGATCCTTAGACTTGAGGTTCCTTGTCACTTTATGAGTTAACTCTGTAGTCTTAGGTATAAGCTTTAAAGGGTGTCACCTTAGACAACTGATTCAAGGCTTATGCTGGGGCTGCACAAGTGATTCATGAAAGTGAATGAGAATCAAGAAAGGACCTACACTTGCATTTGCAAGGTGATCTCTTATTGTGTAAGTCATTCATATTCCATATGGAGTCCTTGGCCAAGGCAGTAGATCAAGACATCAAGAAAAGGGTTTCTTGGATTGAGATCAAATGGATATGAAATGCACTTAGCTTTAAGACCGGATTATTAGGGTTCTGATTATTCCCTTGCCCTATATCTTGGTTGAGAGATAGTAAGTAGGAGGATTGTATCTCACATGAATCAATGACTTAAAGGTTCTGTCGAATCCGAACATTCCAATTCAGCTAGGGGTTAAACACCTGTTGCTAGACTATGGTCGTTTAATCTGTGGACTGATTAATTAATTAGTGAATTAATTAATTAGGGTCACTGCTAATTGAATTGAGAACCTAGAGGGTCACACACAACAACTTGGTTACATGAGTTGAGGCTTTAAAATGATTAAACGAGTTAATCGGGCCAAGAGGGTTCCACACGTGTCAAACCACACGTGTAAATATATATATTGTATATATATATATATTAAATAATTAATTTGTTAATTATTTAATAGACTTTGGTTTAATTTTGAATTAAAAAGAAAGTCTAATTTTGGAGAAAAATAATCTAGTTAATTAATTATGAAGATAAAAATAAGTTATTTATTTTAAATAAATAAAGTATAAAATTATCCAAAAATAGTTTGGATATTTTTAGCTCTCTTGATAGTTGATTTGAATTAGAATTCAAAGTCAAAGTCAAAATTACTTGATGATCAAGTAATAGGAGAGAGAGAGACCAAAACCCTAGTCCATAAGGACTAGGAATTTCGACCACTCCCTTATTATAAATAGGGGAGCTCGAGCTCCCATTAGAGCTAATTTGGCAATTCTTTTGGTTCATGTGTTGAACACCATCCTTTCTCCAAGATAAACGAAACCCTAGGTTAAGCCTAAACACTAACTAGAGAACTAGCATCCTTACTAGTTAAATTGTGATCAAGTTGGTGGACTATCTCTAGAGAGCTTCAAGTTAGAAGTTTGAAGATTCGAGCTTTACCAAGGAGAGGGGATCAAGCCACTAGAAGAGCGTTCTTGGGTGGCTTGAAACGCTTCAAGAAAGAATAAAAGAAAAGTAAGTTTCTTAACTCTACGAATTTGGATACACGATTGCGAGTCCAAGGTCCTTTTGTTGGGAAAATTTTTTAAATTCCGCTGCTTTCTGATTCGTGTTTTCCAACAAGTAGTATCAGAGCCACCTAGTTAATCGTGTTTCTGATTCGTCTCATTTATTCTGAATTTGGTAGAAATTCTTAGGCTTGATGCGATTGAGTATTTGTAATTGTTTTAGAAAGCCTGAATTACGAAACTGTATTTTTTCCTGAAAGTTTCTGAAAATTATTTTTTGTAAAATTTAATTTTTGAAAACTATTTTAGATTTGAAACTGTATAAACTTTTTTTGGATTTCTTTGATTGGTTTTGCTTTTGAACGAAAAACACGAAACGAAAAGCCTGGATTACGAACACGCGAAACCCCGCGCGAGAAGGCGTCGTGCGCGCGGGCTTCGCGCTCACCGCCCGCCTGTCCTAGGCGCGCGCAGGCATCACCGCCATCGCTCTCCCGCAAGTGTGCGGGAGGCACGCCCGCCTAGGGCTGCCGGGAATGGCCGCCCGCCGTCTCGCCCAGGCTGGGCAAGAATCCCGCAAGGCGTGCGGGATAGCTCACCCAGGCCGCCCGCCGTCCTTGCCTAGAAGGGCCGCGCGCAGGAGCGCTCGGCGTGCACGCCCAGCGCGCGCACTCGCGCGCACGCCTGCGACGAGCAGCCCTTCTCTTGCAAGGGCCCCGTTTTTCGTAATCTGTGTTTTCGTATTTCGTGCAATCCAGTCCCAATTTTTATTTTTAATTTTAAAATTTTATTTTTGAATATTTATTTTAATTTTTGTATAAAACTTAAAATTGGGATTTTTGAGAAATAGAAACGGTTTATATTTTGGGAAAATACATCTTTGATAAAATTATTAATTTTCAGAAATTAATTGGAATTTTATTTGTTTTTGTTAATTTGGGATTTATTGAAAACTGTTATAAATAAGACTCACATCAAGTCGTGTTTTAATTCATTAAGACTTGAAATGGGAATTTTAATTTATTGGCTAAATTTAAATTCTCGCAAGAGCATGTTAGGTGATCATGGGTTTAGACTTATGTATGGTTTTAATTTATGCACATGGATGGTTTAAATTGGGGTTGGAATCCTATAGTTGCGTTTTTCAATTGAGGTTGGAGCCTCAATTATGTGCGTACTGTTATGTGATTTATTATGTGGCTTTCCATATTACTGCTTTTGTGGCCGGGGTATGGCCCGTGTAATTATCTAAGGCCAATATGAAGATTGAGCCTTATTACTTTATGTCTTTTTCCTTTTATTGTAATTTGAGAGTAGAGATAGGTGGTGAGGTTTTATTTTCATTTTGGAGACAATGCACCCATGGAGTAAGATGGACCACATTCAAGTAACAAGGAGGCCATAAGTGAAGACCCCTCAAAATGTTAGGGAGGGGAATCTCAATTGTAAAAATGTAATAGAGATAGGGCTCGTATTTTGTTACCGCTTTCCCTTATGTGATTTAAACTGTTTATGTGGCATGTATGTTAGAACTTGTGATTGTGGAGTGGCTCCCACATATCACGCATAAGATAGGTAGAACCCATGATCATTACATGTTAGTATCATGCTAGGACATTTTATCTGTTTATGTGCTTGTTTGAAATGCATTTAAGTGTACTTGCATTAATCAAGACTAATAAAATTGGATAACATATATGTTGGTGAGGTCGAACCGGACAACTCTCCGGTTGATTCGAAAATTCCCATTAAATATTAAGCTAATTTCGAACAAATAGATATTTAATTCGAGATGCAAATTTTGAATTAAATTCCTTGCATTCCATCAACAGGTTTTAAGTTTAGTAAGTGAAACTAGTTATTGTCCGCGAGTCGTGGGATAGCTAGTGGAGCTTATTAGTTCTTAGTTACCTAATTGATCATTTTAAATGATAAATATTTCATGATCAATTTTAGCAAGGGCGATGTCCGCGAGTCGTGGGTCGTTCGAACTAAGTTTTGATCATGATCTTATGATTGATGGGTCTAGCTTAACGCCTAAGTAAATATGGATGTCGCACGAGTCGTGGGTCCATATTGAAAGATAGGTGATGCAAAAATAATTACTAAGAGTTCTAAAGGTGTTAGAATTGGTAAGTTGTACCTACCTAGGGTTCTTACTTAGAATGTCCGCGAGTCGTGGGTTCGAGGTAAAATACCTAGGATCTTAGTACCCATTGGGAAACGTGTTCCTCTTGGATCTTTGGGAATTACAGATCTTTGAAAAACAGTGGGAGCTACATTAGATAAAGACCTTATCTTTTGTATATCGTTATAATTCAGCATGCTCACTAGTTCTCTGTTTTACCATTTCGGTCGTAGATTCTGTGATTCTCTACGTGTTTTGAAATGACAACCAAAAACCCTCTTGTATCGATCCTCGATCAAACAAGTTGATTGGTCCCAACTATTCTGATTGGCTGAGGAATCTAAAAATCATTTTAGATTCTTAGAAGAGAACTTATGTTCTCTTCGAAGGGGAGCCTAGTCCCGAAGGGGAGGCTCCCACTCGGGCCGAGCGGGATGCGATTCAGAAGTGGAAGGATGATAATCTCCAAGCCCGTTGCCTTATGTTGGCTAACATGTCTCCGGACTTGCAAAGGCAACATGAGGCCATGTAATTCGCTTGGGAGATTTACGACCACTTAGAGCAACTTTACCGCCCTCATGAACGTGTTACAAGGTATAACACTTCAAAGGAATTGTTCCACTTGAGAATGAGGGAAGGTTCAAGTGTCCATGAATATGGACTCAATTTTCTCGCCCTTACTGAGAAACTTGCTTCCATGGACATGCCACTGAAAGATGAGCTTTCAGTGGATTTGTTGCTAGCTTCGCTCCCACCATCATTCAACCCATTTGTCCTTAATTTCAACATGAATCATGCTGGTGCTACTGTAGCTGAGCTGATTAGTCAGCTTGTGACTGCTGAAAGCACGATCAAGAAGGACAATAAGGTTTTGATGGTGAATGCTCCATCTTCCTCTTCTGGGTCTTCTAAAGGTAAGGGTAAGAAAGCCCAAAAGAAGAAGAAGAAACCCCTTAGGCCCACTGGTGGTGTTTCGAAGGGGAAGACCCAAAAGAAGAAGCGTGATCAGAAAGAGGATGTTTGCTTCCATTGTGGCAAAGCGGGACATTGGAGGAGAAACTGCCCAGAGTACAAGACTACTCTAAAGAAAGGTATCTTTCTCGTTGAAGTAAATCTCTCTATTAATTCTAGTTCTTGGGTACTTGATACCGGTTGTGGAACTCATATCTGTAATGATGTACAGATGCTAAGTGAAGTCCAACAACTCAAAGAAGGAGAATGTGTCTTGAAGATCGGCGATGGTTCAAACGTTGAAGCTCGAGCTTTAGGCACAATTAGATTAGATTTAGGTAGTTTTGAGTTAGTCTTAAATAAAGTCCTTTATGTACCGAGCATTATTCGTAATATAATTTCTGTTCCGATTTTAGATTGTGAAGGTTATGAAACTTATATTAAGAATGGTAAATACTTTATCAAACGGAACAACTCTTCCGTTCACATCGGTACTCTAAGTAATGGACTTTATCTAACTCATAATATCAATATTATGAATATACAACGAGAAACGAAGCGTAAGAGAGATGACAAAGTTTTAGCTCCCTTATGGCACGCTAGATTAGGACACATTTCCAAGAACAGAATTAGCAAGATAAACACTTTAGGATCATTCTCTGAAAATGATCTTAAAGAGTTAACTTCTTGCGAATCTTGTCTCAAAGGAAAAATGTCCAAAGTTCCTTTTAAAGGAACTGTGGAACGTGCCACTAAGGTTTTGGATTTGATCCATACTGATGTTTGTGGACCGCTTAGTGTAAGCACTAGAAACAATCATCAGTATTTCATAACCTTTAATGATGACTTTAGTCGGTATGGTTTTGTATACTTAATGAAGTATAAATCTGAAGCTTTTGAGAAATTCTTAGAATTTCAAAAGGAGGTTGAGAACCAAACTGGTCACAAGATCAAAGCACTTCGACCTGATCGAGGAGGCGAGTATCTTAGTGAAGAATTCCTTAATCATCTCAAAGATAATGGGATTATCTCTCAGTGGACTCCTCCGGGAACTCCTCAGCTTAATGGAGTTTCTGAGAGAAGGAATCGAACCTTACTTGATATGGTTCGTTCCATGATGAGTTTCACTGACTTACCACCTTCTTTCTGGGGTTATGCCCTAGAAAGTGTAGCAAAGATTTTGAATCTAGTTCCATTTAAGTCAGTCCCTAAAACGCCCTATGAAATGTGGCATGGTAAAATCCCTAGTTATTCTTACTTAAGAATTTGGGGTTGTCCTGCTTACGTGAAGAGGACAGCGGGAGATAAGTTAGAATCTCGTTCTAACTTATGCTACTTTGTCGGTTATCCTAAGGTATCCATAGGATACTACTTCTATGATCAATCTGAGCAAAAGGTGTTTGTTTCCAGAAATGACATTTTTCTTGAGGAACCGTTCCTTAAAGAAAAGAAAGGGAAGATCATAGAATTAGAGGAAGTACAAAGTGAGCCCAAGCCACCCACTGAAGAGACGTCCCCTACTGATCAACCACAACCAATCACGGATTTCGATACACACGAAAATCCTCCTCTAAGGCGTTCTGAACGCACTCCTAGACAGTCGGAGAGATGGTATGGATTTTTCCATGAAATCTCTCAAAAGGATAATAGTCCTTTAACATATGAGGAGGCACTTTCAGATTCTGACTTTGAACAGTGGGTAGAAGCCATGAAATCCGAAATAGACTCCATGAACTCCAACCAAGTTTGGACCTTGGTAGATTTGCCTGATGGGGTCAAACCCATAGGTTGCAAATGGATCTTTAAGAGAAAGCTTGGAGTTGATGGAAGCATTGCAGCCTATAAAGCAAGATTGGTTGCAAAAGGATTCATTCAAAGACCCGGCGTGGACTTTGATGAAACCTTTTCACCAGTTGCAATGCAAAAGTCTATTCGGATCATGCTTGCCATTGCTGCGTATTATGACTATGAGATATGGCAAATGGATGTGAAAACTGCCTTTCTCAATGGTGACATTGATAAAGACATTTATATGGAGCAACCCATAGGTTTCACATTCAGTGGGAGTGAGCAAAAGGTTTGCAAACTCCAAAGATCAATCTATGGATTGAAACAGGCTTCTAGGAATTGGAATATTCTATTTGATGAATCAGTCAAAGCGTTTGGCTTCGTTCAAATTTCGAATGCATCATGTGTGTATAGAAAGGAATTGGAGACCTCAGTGCAATTCTTAGTACTTTATGTTGATGACATCCTTCTTATTGGGAATTCGAAGGATGACATGAAAGTGACTAAGTTATGGTTATCGAACCAATTCGAGATGAAAGAGCTGGGTGATGCGCCCTATATCCTTGGAATTAAAATCTATAGAGATAGATCTAGAAGGTTAATAGGACTATCACAGTCGATGTACATTGACAAAGTATTGAAGAGATTCAATATGGAGTCAGCAAAGGTTAAGAACCTTCCTATGAGTGTAGGAACATGTCTTTCAAAGAAGATGTGTCCTAAGACTAACCTTAAGAAGGAAAGAATGACTCATACACCTTATGCATCAGCAATAGGTAGCATAATGTATGCAATGTTATGTACTCGACCGGATGTGGCTTATGCACTTAGTGTAACAAGTCGTTTCCAATCTGACCCTGGAGAAGGTCACTGGGCTGCCGTGAAGAATATTCTCAAGTACTTGAAAAGTACTAAAGATTTATTCTTAGTTTACGGAGGTCAGAAAGATCTTACTGTCGAAGGATACTGCGATGCAAGCTTTGCATCTGACTTAGATGATTTTAAGTCAATGTCAGGATACATTTTCTGCCTAAACGGCGGTGCAGTGAGTTGGAAGAGTTCCAAGCAAACTACCACTGCAGATTCGACCACTGAGGCCGAATACTTAGCTGCAAATGATGCAGCTAAGGAAGGTGTTTGGATTAGAAACTTCATTCAAGAGTTAAATGTTGTTCCTAGCATGAAAGACCCCATTACTTTGTTTTGTGACAACACTGGGGCGGTTGCTCAAGCAAGAGAACCAAGATCTCACCAACAGACCAAACACATTATGAGGAAGTATCACCTAATCCGTGATATTATCAAAAGAGGAGATGTGCAAATTGAGAGGGTCACATCAGCAGAAAACGTGGCAGATCCACTTACTAAACCCCTTAGTCGAGAAGCTTTCTAAGGTCATCTTCAGAAGATGGGACTTAGAGTAGATTTAGAATGACTTTGACGGGCAAGTGGGAGATTGTTAGGAATAGTGCCCTAGAAAGCCGATTGTATATCCGCTTTGTGCTTTTCCTTATTGTAATCACAGACAATCTTTGAATGAACTAACGAATTGAGGCAACACTTCTTTATATGCTCTTGTTTGGTATGGGTTTACTTTAGCTGTGCATGTATGAGAACTCCCCTAATCCTGATGACTTTAGGACTCTACCATTTAGGTGAAATGGTTCATGAAACGAGCCCTATATCATATAAGTCATGATTAGTAAAATACTCCAAGCCGATGAGTCCTACAGACAGTGGGAGTGTCAACCTGACTCCTCTAAGGCTTGCTTGTGGGATCACGCCCTTAAGAAGGACCACCTTGTTTCATGGAGGTGCAAAGTGTATAGTTGATACGTGCGTGATACATGAGGGTGCTTACTTCAATAAGTAAGTTCACTGAGGTGCCCCGTGTGAGAAGATTCCTAAATGGGAAAGGAAGTTTCTATTTCAGGAAATGGAAACTTCCAGATTAGGAAATATCTCACGAGTCATTGATGTGATTAATTGATCCTTAGACTTGAGGTTCCTTGTCACTTTATGAGTTAACTCTATAGTCTTAGGTATAAGCTTTAAAGGGTGTCGCCTTAGACAACTGATTCAAGGCTTATGTTGGGGTTGCACAAGTGATTCATGAAAGTGAATGAGAATCAAGAAAGGACCTACACTTGCATTTGCAAGGTGATCTCTTATTGTGTAAGTCATTCATATGCCATATGGAGTCCTTGGCCAAGGCAGTAGATCAAGACATCAAGAAAAGGGTTTCTTGGATTGAGATCAAATGGATATGAAATGCACTTAGCTTTAAGACCGGATTATTAGGGTTCTGATTATTCCCTTGCCCTAGATCTTGGTTGAGAGATATTAAGTAGGAGGATTGTTTCTCACATGAATCAATGACTTAAAGGTTCTGTCAAATCCGAACATTCAAATTCAGCTAGGGGTTAAACACATGTTGCTAGACTATGGTCGTTTAATCTGTGGACTGATTAATTAATTAGTGAATTAATTAATTAGGGTCACTGCTAATTGAATTGAGAACCTAGAGGGTCACACACAACAACTTGGTTACATGAGTTGAGGCTTTAAAATGATTAAACGAGTTAATCGGGCCAAGAGGGTTCCACACGTGTGAAACCACACGTGTGGGTCACGTAAGTGATACGTGTCCTTGTGACACGTGTCCCACACGTGTAAATATATATATATTGTATATATATATTAAATAATTATTTTGTTAATTGTTTAATAGACTTTGGTTTAATTTTGAATTAAAAAGAAAGTCTAATTTTGGAGAAAAATAATCTAGTTAATTAATTATGAATTAATTAATTAGATAAAAATAAGTTATTTATTTTAAATAAATAAAGTATAAAATTATCCAAAAGTAGTTTGGATATTTTTAGCTCTCTTGAAAGTTGATTTGAATTAGAATTCAAAGTCAAAGTCAAAATTACTTGATGATCAAGTAATAGGAGATAGAGAGACCAAAACCCTAGTCTATAAGGACTAGGAATTTCGGCCACTCCCTTGTTATAAATAGGGGAGCTCGAGCTCCCCTTAGAGCTAATTTGGCAATTCTTTTGGTTCATGTGTTGAACACCATCCTTTCTCCAAGATAAACGAAACCCTAGGTTAAGCCTAAACACTAACTAGCGAACTAGTATCCTTACTAGTTAGATTGTGATCAAGTTGGTGGACTATCTCTAGAGATCTTCAAGTTAGAAGTTTGAAGATTCGAGCTTTACCAAGGAGAGGGGATCAAGCCACGAGAAGAGCGTTCTTGGGTGGCTTGAAACGCTTCAAGAAAGAATAAAAGAAAAGTAAGTTTCTTAACTCTACGAATTTGGATACACGATTGCGAGTCCAAGGTCCTTTTGTTGGGAAATTTTTTTAAATTCTGCTGCTTTCTGATTCGTGTTTTCCAACAGTATCATCCATCAAAAGCCAACGTGATCGCCGATGCACTTAGCAGGAAGGAGAGTGTATCAAGTTTGGAAGTAAAAAGAAGTGATGAAGTTGCTCCAATTGTGTTAAAGGCTCGGGTTTCTAATATCACAATTCAACCGGAATTGAAGTATCAGATGTTTGAGGCTCAGAATAATGATCCGGAGGTTCAGAAGCTTGTAAGTAAGACTAGAGCTGATCCGGAGAGTCCTTTTGGATTTGACGAGACCGGTTTACTTCGATTTAAAGACAGAGTAGTAGTGCCTGAAGAGTTGAAACGGGTTCTACTCGAAGAAGCTCACAAGTAAGCATATTTGATCCACCCGGGAGGAAATAAAATGTATAAGGATCTGAAACAATTTTATTGGTGGAATGGTATGAAAAGAGACGTCGCCGTGTATGTGTAACATTGCTTGACTTGTCAGAGAGTGAAAGCTGAGCATCAAAAGCCCGCGGGACTACTACAACCATTACCTATTCCCGAATGGAAGTGGGAACAAGTAATGATGGACTTTGTTTCCGGATTACCGAAGGTAAGAGGTGGGTTTGATGGTATTTGGGTAATCGTGGATAGATTTACGAAGTCTGCTCATTTTCTACCGGTCCGGATGTCCTATAAGATTCCAAAGTTAGCCGAGATCTATAACAGGGAGATTATCCGAATTCATGGCATTCCAGTGAGCATAGTTTCAGACAGGGACCCGAGATTCATATCTAAGTTGTGGCAGGAGTTACAGGCTATGTTGGGAACGAGACTTAAGTTCGGTACGGCATTTCACCCGCAAACAGACGGTCAGACGGAAAGACTAATAAGATATTTGGAAGATCTACTTCGGGCGTGCGCAATGGATTTTCAGAATTCGTGGCAAGAGCAGCTACCTTTAATTGAATTTGCCTATAATAACAGCTTTCAAGCTTCGATCGGGATGGCTCCTTATGAACTTCTTTATGGAAGAAAGTGCCGATCTCCGTTGTTCTTCGACTTGGAAGAGTGGAAATGGTCGAAACAAGAAGGGGTAAAGAAAGGTGAAAAATTTGAGAAACCTTCCAAAGTCGTTCAGGCTATGATCGAGAAAGTTCAAATGATACAACAACGGATGAAAGCTGCGCAAGATAGGCAAAAGAGCTATGCCGATACTCGTCGAAGAGATCTTGAATTCGAAGTTGGTGACCGGGTATTCTTGAAGGTGTCACCAAGGAAAGGTTTCACCCGGATCGGGAAAGGAGAAAAGCTTAATCCTCGCTACTTAGGTCCTTCCGAGATTCTTGAAAGAATAGGCGAAGTAGCCTATCGACTGGACCTACCACCGAGTCTTACGCGGATTCACAACGTGTTTCACGTATCTCAGCTAAGGAAATATTACCCAGATGAGACCGTGATTCTCCCCGTTGAAGAAGTGGAATTGGAACTGAATTTGACATTTATTCAGAGGCCGGTTAGAATCTTGGATCGAAAATTTCAGGAATTGAGAAACCGGAGAATTCCCATGGTTAAAGTTTTGTGGAGAAGCGATAAAACCGAGGAAGCTACGTGGGAAACCGAGGATAAAATGAAGCGGTTCCACCTGAATTGTTTACTCAGGACTAGAGAATCTGGGGACCAGATTCTTTTAGGGGGGGGGGGAGAGTTGTAACGCCCCGGTTCCGGATGAACAGGTAAGCACGCCACGTGTGAGTTTTGAGTGTAGGATTTATTTTAATTCCTTAAATTTCTACTTTCCTACATGACATCTCATAATTTTATAAAATTCATGATTCATTATTTACATGAATTATATGAAATCATATCATTGGAAATTTTATTTCGAGTCATAGAAAATATTCATTATGTAAAATAATTATCGAGAGTAATTTAATTACCGAACTTGTCCCTAATTGACCATTTTCTAACTTTAGGGATTTAATTACATAAACTTTCAAGGGCTTAATTGATCATATTCGAAAACCATACACACTTGATTGCATAACTTCATGAGTTGAAGGATTAAATTGATTAGTTGTAATCTCGGGCAAAGAACAAGTTATTCTTGAACTATATATTTATTTCATTTCCAAGTCTTCACCCGAGGACGCAACTTGCATGGGATGTGTGCCTTATATATATTTATTGCCCCTCACTCAGTCTCCGGTAGACTGATACTTCAATTTTCAGGTACTTTTGATCGTGGTCATGCTAGGCGGGAGTGAGTCAAGTCTTGCATTACATCGAGTCTAGCATTGTACTGTTAGGAATAGTGCCCTAGAAAGCCGATTGTATATCCGCTTTGTGCTTTTCCTTATTGTAATCACAGACAATCTTTGAATGAAATAACAAATTGAGGCAACACTTCTTTATATGCTATTGTTTGGTATGCGTTTACTTTATCTGTGCATGTATGAGAACTCCCCTAATCCTGATGACTTTAGGACTCTACCATTTAGGTGAAATGGTTCACGAAACGAGCCCTATATCACATAAGTCAAGATTAGTAAAATACTCCAAGCCGATGAGTCCTACAGACAGTGGGAGTGTCAACCTGACTCCTCTAAGGCTTGCTTGTGGGATCACGCCCTTAAGAAGGACCACCTTGTTTCATGGAGGTTCAAAGTGTATAGTTGATACGTGCATGATACATGAGGGTGCTTACTTTAATAAGTAAGTTCACTGAGGTGCCCCGTGTGAGAACATTTCTAAATGGGAAAGGAAGTTTCTATTTTAGGAAATGGAAACTTCCAGATTAGGAAATATCTCACGAGTCATTGATGTGATTAATTGATCCTTAGACTTGAGGTTCCTTGTCACTTTATGAGTTAACTCTGTAGTCTTAGGTATAAGCTTTAAAGGGTGTCACCTTAGACAACTGATTCAAGGCTTATGCTGGGGCTGCACAAGTGATTCATGAAAGTGAATGAGAATCAAGAAAGGACCTACACTTGCATTTGCAAGGTGATCTCTTATTGTGTAAGTCATTCATATGCCATATGGAGTCCTTGGCCAAGGCAGTAGATCAAGACATCAAGAAAAGGGTTTCTTGGATTGAGATCAAATGGATATGAAATGCACTTAGCTTTAAGACCGGATTATTAGGGTTCTGATTATTCCCTTGCCCTAGATCTTGGTGGAGTGATAGTAAGTAGGAGGATTGTATCTCACTTGAATAAATGACTTAAAGGTTCTGTCGAATCCGAACATTCCAATTCAGATAGGGGTTAAACACATGTTGCTAGACTATGGTCGTTTAATCTGTGGACTGATTAATTTATTAGTGAATTAATTAATTAGGGTCACTGCTAATTGAATTGACAACCTAGAGGGTCACACACAACAACTTGGTTACATGAGTTGAGGCTTTAAAATGATTAAACGAGTTAATCGGGCCAAGAGGGTTCCACACGTGTGAAACCACACGTATGGGTCACGTGAGTGACACTTGTCCTTGTGACACGTGTCCCACACGTTTAAATATATATATTGTATATATATATTAAATAATTAATTTGTTAATTATTTAATAGACTTTGGTTTAATTTTGAATTAAAAAGAAAGTCTAATTTTGGAGAAAAATAATCTAGTTAATTAATTTTGAATTAATTAATTAGATAAAAATAAGTTATTTATTTTAAATAAATAAAGTATAAAATTATCCAAAAATAGTTTGGATATTTTTAGCTCTCTTGAAAGTTGATTTGAATTAGAATTCAAAGTCAAAGTCAAAATTACTTGATGATCAAGTAATAGGAGAGAGAGAGAGACCAAAACCCTAGTCCATAAGGACTAGGAATTTCGGCCACTCCCTTATTATCGAGCTCCCCTTAGAGCTAATTGACAATTCTTTTGGTTCATGTGTTGAACACCATCCTTTCTCCAAGATAAACGAAACCTTAGGTTAAGCCTAAACACTAACTAGAGAACTAGCATCCTTATTAGTTAGATTGTGATCAAGTTGGTGGACTATCTCTAGAGAGCTTCAAGTTAGAAGTTTGAAGATTCGAGCTTTACCAAGGAGAGGGGATCAAGCCGCGAGAAGAGCGTTCTTGGGTGGCTTGAAACGCTTCAAGAAAGAATAAAAGAAAAGTAAGTTTCTTAACTCTACGAATTTGGATACACGATTGCGAGTCCAAGGTCCTTTTGTTGGAAAATTTTTAAATTTCCGCTGCTTTCTGATTCGTGTTTTCCAACAAGTGGTATCAGAGCCACCTCGTTAATCGTGTTTCTGATTCGTCTCATTTATTCTGAATTTGGTAGAAATTCTTAGGCTTGATGCGATTGAGTATTTGTAATTGTTTTAGAAAGCCTGAATTACGAAACTGTATTTTTTCCTGAAAGTTTCTGAAAATTATTTTTGCAAAATTTAATTTTTGAAAACTATTTTAGATTTGAAACTGTATAAACTGTTTTTGGATTTCTTGGATTGGTTTTGCTTTTGAACGAAAATACAAAACGAAAAGCCTGGTTTACGAACACGCGAAACCCCGCGTGAAGGCGTCGCCCGCACGGGCTTCGCGCACACCGCCCGCCTGTCCTAGGCGCGCGCAGGCATCACCGCCATTGCCCTCCCGCAAGCGTGCGGGAGGCCTTCCGGGCGCGCCCGCCCAGGGCTGCCGGGAATGGCCGCCCGCCATCTCGCCCAGGCTGGGCGAGAATCCCGCAAGGCGTGCGGGATAGCTCGCCCAGGCCGCCCGCTGCCGCCCGCCATCCTCGCCGAGAAGGGCCGCGCGTTGTGCGCGCCTGTCGAGTGCCTGCGCGCGCACGCCTGCGACGAGTAGCCCTTCTCGTGTAAGGGCCCCGTTTTTCGTAATCCGTGTTTTGTATTTCGTGCAATCCAGTCCCAATTTTTATTTTTAATTTTAAAATTTTATTTTTGAATATTTATTTTAATTTTTGAATAAAACTTAAAATTGGGATTTTTGAGAAATAGAAACGGTTTATATTTTGGGAAAATACATCTTTGATAAAATTATTAATTTTTCAGAAATTAATTGGAATTTTATTTGTTTTTGTTAATTTGGGATTTATTGAAAACTGTTATAAATAAGACTCGCATCAAGTCGTGTTTTAAGTCATTAAGACTTGAAACGGGAATTTTAATTTATTGGCTAAATTTAAATTCTCGCAAAAGCATGTTAGGTTTTAATTGGGGTTGGAGTCCTATAGTCACAAAATCATGGGTTTAGATCTATATATGGTTTTAATTTATGCACATGGATGGTTTAAATTGGGGTTGGAGCCCTATAGTTGCGTTTTTCAATTGAGGTTGGAGCCTCACTTATGTGCATATTGTTATGTGATTTATTATGTGGCTTTCAATATTACTGTTTTTTAGGCCGGGGTATGCCCCGTGTAATTGTCTAAGGTCAATATGAAGATTGAGCCTTATTACTTTATGTCTTTTTCTTTTTATTGTAATTTGAGAGTAGAGATAGGTGGTGAGGTTTTATTTTCATTTTGGAGACAATGCACCCATGGAGTAAGATGGACCACATTCAAGTAACAAGGAGGCCATAAGTGAAGACCCCTCAAAATGTTAAGGAGGGGAATCTCAATTGTAAAAATGTAATAGAGATAGGGCTCGTATTTTGTTACCGCTTTCCCTTATGTGATTTAAACTGTTTATGTGGCATGTATGTTAGAACTTGTGATTGTGGAGTGGCTCCCACATATCACACATAAGATAGGTAGAACCCATGATCATTACATGTTAGTATCATGCTAGGACATGTTATCTGTTTATGTGCTTGTTTGAAATGCATTTAAGTGTACTTGCATTAATCAAGACTAATGAAATTGGATAACATATATGTTGGTGAGGTCGAACTGGACAACTCTCCGGTTGATTCGAAAATTCCCATTAAATATTAAGCTAATTTCGAACAAATAGGTATTTAATTCGAGATGCAAATTTTGAATTAAATTCCTAGCATTCCATCAATAGGTTTTAAGTTTAGTAAGTGAAACTAGTTATTGTCCGCGAGTCGTGGGATAGCTACTGTAGCTTATTAGTTCTTAGTTACCTAATTGATCATTTTAAATGATCAATATTTCATGATCAATTTTAGCAAGGGCGATGTCCGCGAGTCGTGGGTCGTTCGAACTAAGTTTTGATCATGATCTTATGATTGATGGGTCTAGCTTAACGCCTAAGTAAATATGTATGTCGCACGAGTCGTGGGTCCATATTGAAAGATAGGTGATGCAAAAATAATTACTAAGGGTTCTAAAGGTGTTAGAAGTGGTAAGTTGTACCTACCTGGGGTTCTTACTTAGAATGTCCGCGAGTCGTGGGTTCGAGGTAAAATGCCTAGGATCTTAGTACCCATTGGGAAACGTGTTCCTCTTGGATCTTTGGAAATTATAGATCTTTGAAAAACAGTGGGAGCTACATTAGATTAAAGACCTTATCTTTTGTATATCGTTATAATTCAGCATGCTCACTAGTTCTATGTTTTACCATTTCGGTCGTAGATTCTGCGATTCTCTACATGTTTTGAAATGGCAACCAAAAACCCTCTTGTATCGATCCTCGAGTCAAACAAGTTGATTGGTCCCAACTATTCTGATTGGCTGAGGAATCTAAAAATCATTTTAGATTCTGCGAAGAGAACTTATGGCTTCGAAGGGGAGCCTAGTCCCGAAGGGGAGGCTCCCACTCGGGCCGAGCGGGACGCGATTCAGAAGTGGAAGGATGATAATCTCCAAGCCCGTTGCCTTATGTTGGCTAACATGTCTCCGGACTTGCAAAGGCAACATGAGGCCATGGAATTCGCTTGGGAGATTTACGACCACTTAGAGCAACTTTACCGCCCTCATGAACGTGTTACAAGGTATAACACTTCAAAGGAATTGTTCCACTTGAGAATGAGGGAAGGTTCAAGTGTCCATGAATATGGACTCAAGTTTCTCGCCCTTACTGAGAAACTTGCTTCCATGGACATGCCACTGAAAGATGAGCTTTCAGTGGATTTGTTGCTAGCTTCGTTCCCACCATCATTCAACCCATTTGTCCTTAATTTCAACATGAATCATGCTGGTGCTACTGTAGCTGAGCTGATTAGTCAGCTTGTGACTGCTGAAAGCACGATCAAGAAGGACAATAAGGTTTTGATGGTAAATGCTCCATCTTCCTCTTCTGGGCCTTCTAAAGGTAAGGTTAAGAAAGCCCAAAAGAAGAAGAAGAAACCCCTTAGGCCCACTGGTGGTGTTTCGAAGGGGAAGACCCAAAAGAAGAAGCGTGATCAGAAAGAGGATGTTTGCTTCCATTGTGGCAAAGCGGGACATTGGAGGAGAAACTGCCCAGAGTACAAGGCCACTCTAAAGAAAGGTATCTTTCTCGTTGAAGTAAATCTCTCTATTGATTCTAGTTCTTGGGTACTTAATACCGGTTGTGGAACTCATATCTGTAATGATGTACAGATGCTAAGTGAAGTCCAACAACTCAAAGAAGGAGAATGTGTCTTGAAGATCGGCGATGGCTCAAACGTTGAAGCTCGAGCTTTAGGCACAATTAAATTAGATTTAGGTAGTTTTGAGTTAGTCTTAAATAAAGTCCTTTATGTACCGAGCATTATTCGTAATATAATTTCTGTTCCGATTTTAGATTGTGAAGGTTATGAAACTTATATTAAGAATGGTAAATACTTTATCAAACGGAACAACTCTTCCGTTCACATCGGTACTCTAAGTAATGGACTTTATCTAACTCAGAATATCAATATTATGAATATACAACGAGAAACGAAGAGTAAGAGAGATGACAAAGTTTCAGCTCCCTTATGGCATGCTAGATTAGGACACATTTCCAAGAACAGAGTTAGCAAGATAAACACTTTAGGATCATTCTCTGAAAATGATCTTAAAGAGTTAACTTCTTGCGAATCTTGTCTCAAAGGAAAAATGTCCAAAGTTCCTTTTAAAGGAACTGTGGAACGTGCCACTAAGGTTTTGGATTTGATCCATACTGATGTTTGTGGACCGCTTAGTGTAAGCACTAGAAACAATCATCAGTATTTCATAACCTTTAATGATGACTTTAGTCGGTATGGTTCTGTATACTTAATGAAGTATAAATCTGAAGCTTTTGAGAAATTCTTTGAATTTCAAAAGGAGGTTGAGAACCAAACTAGTCACAAGATCAAAGCACTTCGATCTGATCGAGGAGGCGAGTATCTTAGTGAAGAATTCCTTAATCATCTCAAAGATAATGGGATTATCTCTCAGTGGACTCCTCCGGGAACTCCTCAGCTTAATGGAGTTTCTGAGAGAAGGAATCGAACCTTACTTGATATGGTTCGTTCCATGATGAGTTTCACTGACTTACCACCTTCTTTCTGGGGTTATGCCCTAGAAAGTGTAGCAAAGATTTTGAATCTAGTTCCATCTAAGTCAGTCCCTAAAACACCCTATGAAATGTGGCATGGTAAAATCCCTAGTTATTCTTACTTAAGAATTTGGGGTTGTCCTGCTTACGTGGAGAGGACAGTGGGAGATAAGTTAGAATCTCGTTCTAACTTATGCTACTTTGTAGGTTATCCTAAGGAATCCATAGGATACTACTTCTATGATCAATCTGAGCAAAAGGTGTTTATTTCTAGAAATGCCACTTTTCTTGAGGAACCGTTCCTTAAAGAAAAGAAAGGGAAGATCATAGAATTAGAGGAAGTACAAAGTGAGCCCATGCCACCCACTGAAGAGATGTCCCCTACTTATCAACCACAACCAATCACGAATTTCGATACACAAGAAAATCCTCCTCTAAGGCGTTCTGAACGCACTCCTAGACAGTCGGAGAGATGGTATGGATTTTTCCATGAAATCTCTCAAAAGGATAATAGTCCTTTAACATATGAGGAGGCACTTTCAGATTCTGACTTTGAACAGTGGGTAGAAGCCATGAAATCCGAAATAGACTCCATGAACTCCAACCAAGTTTGGACCTTGGTAGATTTGCCTGATGGGGTCAAACCCATAGGTTGCAAATGGATCTTTAAGAGAAAGCTTGGAGTTGATGGAAGCATTGCAGCCTACAAAGCAAGACTGGTTGCAAAAGGATTCACTCAAAGACCCGGCGTGGACTTTGACGAAACCTTTTCACCAGTTGCAATGCAAAAGTCCATTCGAATCATGCTTGCCATTGCTGCATATTATGACTATGAGATATGACAAATGGATGTGAAAACTGCTTTTCTCAATGGTGACATTGACAAAGACATTTATATGGAGCAACCCATAGGTTTCACATTCAGTGGGAGTGAGCAAAAGGTTTGCAAACTCCAAAGATCAATCTATGGATTGAAACAGGCTTCTAGGAATTGGAACATTCGATTTGATGAATCGGTCAAAGCGTTTAGCTTCATCCAAATTACGAATGAATCATGTGTGTATAGAAAGGAATTGGAGACCTCAGTGCAATTCTTAGTACTTTATGTTGATGACATCCTTCTTATTGGGAATTCGAAGGATGACATGAAAGTGACTAAGTTATGGTTATCGAACCAATTCGAGATGAAAGATCTTGGTGATGCATCCTATATCCTTGGAATCAAAATCTATAGAGATAGATCTAGAAGGTTAATAGGACTATCACAATCGATGTACATTGACAAAGTATTGAAGAGATTCAATATGGAGTCAGCAAAGGTTAAGAACCTTCCTATGAGTGTAGGAACATGTCTTTCAAAGAAGATGTGTCCTAAGACTAACCTTGAGAAGGAGAGAATGACTCATACACCTTATGCGTCAGCAATAGGTAGCATAATGTATGTAATGTTATGTACTCGACCGGATGTGGCTTATGCACTTAGTGTAACGAGTCGTTTCCAATCTGACCCTGGAGATGGTCACTGGGCTGCCGTGAAGAATATTCTTAAGTACTTGAAAAGTACTAAAGATTTATTCTTAGTTTACGGAGGTCAGAAAGATCTTACTGTCGAAGGATACTGCGATGCAAGCTTTGCATCTGACTTAGATGATTTTAAGTCAATGTCAGGATACATTTTCTGCCTAAACGGCGGAGCAGTGAGTTGGAAGAGTTCCAAGCAAACTACCACTGCAGATTCGACCACTGAGGCCGAATACTTAGCTGCAAATGATGCAGCTAAGGAAGGTGTTTGGATTAGAAACTTCATTCAAGAGTTGAATGTTGTTCCTAGCATGAAAGACCCCATTACTGTGTTTTGTGACAACACTGGGGCGGTTGCTCAAGCAAGAGAACCGAGATCTCACCAACGGACCAAGCACATTATGAGGAAGTATCACCTAATCCGTGATATTATCAAAAGAGGAGATGTGCTAATTGAGAGGGTCACATCAGCAGAGAATGTGGCAGATCCACTTACTAAACCCCTTAGTCGAGAAGCTTTCCAAAGTCATCTTCAGAAGATGGGACTTAGAGTAGCTTTAGAATGGCTTTGACGGGCAAGTGGGAGATTGTTAGGAATAGTGCCCTAGAAAGCCGATTGTATATCCGCTTTGTGCTTTTCCTTATTGTAATCACAGACAATCTTTGAATGAAATAACGAATTGAGGCAACACTTCTCTATATGCTCTTGTTTGGTATGCGTTTACTTTATCTGTGCATGTATGAGAACTCCCCTAATCCTGATGACTTTAGGACTCTACCATTTAGGTGAAATGGTTCATGAAACGAGCCCTATATCACATAAGTCATGATTAGTAAAATACTCCAAGCCGATGAGTCCTACAGACAGTGGGAGTGTCAACCTGACTCCTCTAAGGCTTGCTTGTGGGATCACGCCCTTAAGAAGGACCACCTTGTTTCGTGGAGGTGCAAAGTGTATAGTTGATACGTGCGTGATACATGAGGGTGCTTACTTTAATAAGTAAGTTCACTGAGGTGCCCCATGTGAGAACATTCCTAAATGGGAAAGGAAGTTTCTATTTCAGGAAATGAAAACTTCTAGATTAGGAAATATCTCACGAGTCATTGATGTGATTAATTGATCCTTAGACTTGAGGTTCCTTGTCACTTTATGAGTTAACTCTGTAGTCTTAGGTATAAGCTTTAAAGGGTGTCGCCTTAGACAACTGATTCAAGGCTTATGCTGGGGCTGCACAAGTGATTCATGAAAGTGAATGAGAATCAAGAAAGGACCTACACTTGCATTTGCAAGGTGATATCTTATTGTGTAAGTCATTCATATGCCAAATGGAGTCCTTGGCCAAGGCAGTAGATCAAGACATCAAGAAAAGGGTTTCTTGGATTGAGATCAAATGGATATGAAATGCACTTAGCTTTAAGACTGGATTATTAGGGTTCTGATTATTCCCTTGCCCTAGATCTTGGTTGAGAGATAGTAAGTAGGAGGATTGTATCTCACTTGAATCAATGACTTAAAGGTTCTGTCGAATCCGAACATTCCAATTCAGCTAGGGGTTAAACACCTGTTGCTAGACTATGGTCGTTTAATCTGTTGACTGATTAATTAATTAGTGAATTAATTAATTAGGGTCACTGCTAATTGAATTGAGAACCTAGAGGGTCACACATAACAACTTGGTTACATGAGTTGAGGCTTTAAAATGAATAAACGAGTTAATCGGGCCAAGAGGGTTCCACACGTGTGAAACCATACGTATGGGTCACGTGAGTGACACGTGTCCTTGTGACACATGTCCCACACGTGTAAATATATATATTGTATATATATATTAAATAATTAATTTGTTAATTATTTAATAGACTTTGGTTTAATTTTGAATTAAAAAGAAAGTCTTATTTTGGAGAAAAATAATCTAGTTAATTAATTGTGAATTAATTAATTAGATAAAATAAGTTATTTATTTTAAATAAATAAAGTATAAAATTATCCAAAAATAGTTTGGATATTTTTAGCTCTCTTGAAAGTTGATTTGAATTAGAATTCAAAGTCAAAGTCAAAATTACTTGATGATCAAGTAATAGGAGAGAGAGAGAGACCAAAACCCTAGTCCATAAGGACTAGGAATTTTGGCCACTCCCTTATTATAAATAGGGGAGCTCGAGCTCCCCTTAGAGCTAATTGGCAATTCTTTTGGTCATGTGTTGAACACCATCCTTTCTCCAAGATAAACGAAACCCTAGGTTAAGCCTAAACACTAACTAGAGAACTAGCATCCTTACTAGTTAGATTGTGATCAAGTTGGTGGACTATCTCTAGAGAGTTTCAAGTTAGAAGTTTGAAGATTCGAGCTTTACCAAGGAGAGGGGATCAAGCCGCGAGAAGAGCGTTCTTGGGTGGCTTGAAACGCTTCAAGAAAGAATAAAAGAAAAGTAAGTTTGTTAACTCTACGAATTTGGATACACGATTGTGAGTCCAAGGTCCTTTTGTTGGAAAATTTTTAAATTTCCTCTGCTTTCTGATTCGTGTTTTCCAACATGTACCTCTCATGTACAGCATGTTATGATCGTTGTTATTATATTTTGAATACTTGGATATGTATATTATATAAGAGATGATAACATATTGATAGTTAATGTTGGTATCTATTATATATATATACTTTGGTAAATATGGTACCTATACGTATTAATTGAATTACTTCCGCTTTTGATTTCATGGTTTTGGTTATTTATGTTGGGGAGTGTCCCGCCAAGCTCGTTTATTTTGCTTGTCACCCGTTCGCTATAGTTTTGGTTTATGTACGGATTGTCCATTTCGTATGTGGATCGAGGCTATAGTGTGGGGGATGTAGTGCCTTGGGGTTAGGGTGCTACATCTACATTGATCTTTGGGCTTGAGTCACTAGCTCCTCCCCTGGCCCATTCGCTTTTGCAGTGTTACCCATTCCAGCCCTAAACAAGGGATTTACCTATGTATTTCTTAGGATCTCAGATGCGATTTCGGCACGTTCTCTAGTTTCCAAATTCTCCTCTCATTTTGTTGCGGATTTCTCCTGATTTTCCGCCTCAATTTCTATATCGGCGAAGATACCGAATCGGTTGGTCGCTGTCAGATTGGCGTGATGGACGAGGATTGTTCTGCCCGCTCTGCCACCCGGTCTTCCTCCTCTTCCCTTCCTGGCCACCATTCAGCTACCGTACACCGGTCCTGCCGATTTCTCTGGTGGTGTAGTTGGTGGTGGCACCATGCTTTCGGAATTACCCGTCGGGGCAGAGTTCTCCTTTTTCTCCGGACAGTTAGAAACTCGATGGCCTACCCGGCCACATTGGAAACATATTGTTGGAAGATTTTCGTACATAATCGGACATAGCATACCATCAACTTCCACAACGCTTCTTAGAGGTTTCTCCAAGTCCACCTCCACGCAGGCTCAGGCAAACTTCCCTTTCGCTCCCCAATACGTATTTTTGTCAATCTTTATTGGTGTGCCAACTGCCGATGCAACGTAGTACATCATTTCCTCCTTGTAATATTCCACCGATACCTTTGGGATCCGGATGCAAGTGATGGCCATAGTGATTCGATCCTTTGATGCCTGAAACTTTGGCATCCATTTACGTACTCACCAAGTAGTGGCCTGATATGACCCATGGCCCCTCCGTGAGAATGAAGGAGGCTTTCTCTTTCTCCATTAGTTTCAGAATAAAGCAACCATGCCCTAACTCGACAAGATCAAAGTCCCCATTCAGCTTCAAAAGTTTCTCAATTCTCGTCGAAAGGAGGTTAACGTTCACACTTCTTCCGAGGATCCGGAGGATCAGGGTGTCCTTTCACGCCGCACGTAGTTCTTCCAGATAGTCATTCGCGATCTCAATTCTAGGGTTTGGGTGCCCCTCCGTTGGTTCCAGCAATTTGATCTTGTCCAGGTTTTCCAACACATCCTCCTGGAATCTGATGTCCTCTTTCTGATCCATTAGAGATTCTAGATATGAACCCTTTGGACTTTCCGCCTGATACGGTTGGTCATTATACTCCATAGCTTCCTCCGTCATTGTTTGAGGTTGTTCCCGATTCGACTATTTGTATTTCTTAGTGCTTCTTCTCATGTGGTCGAATTCTTCACTAGAGAGAGATGGAAAATTTTCTCTCCCCATGCCTCAGTTGCAAAGAAAATTATTATTATATATTAAATTAAATACACCAAATATTAAAAAGAATTGCAATCTACAATCACCTTCCAACGACTTGTGTATCTAGCTAATATGTTGCATTCCATTATAGAAATTATTCAATGAGACTATTATTTTGTAATTATTTGTATACGTAAACTTCAAAGTTATTTAATTCAAAGAAAAAATAAAATAAATTATTTATGTATATGTTTTAATTAAATTAAAAATTATGATGTACGAATATTTTTAAAAATATTATTTTAACATATTATGTCATGTTAAATACCATGTCCGATACTCCTTACGTAAAAAATTTAAGAAAAAATTTGTACCGCCACATCCGTACCATATATATATCCGTGTTGCCATATTCGCAAAGGGAACGACACCACAGTGGGGATTATGGGATCAATTGACCCCATAATTTTTTTTTTCTTAATAATATCTATGAATTTTTCATGTGTTTTTCTATTTTTATTTTAGATGAGTTGAATTTAGAATTTAGATATTGGGGAAATTTTCTGTATTCTATTAATTTCTGTATATTTCGATTACAATAGAGGCTACAATAAATAGGATACAAATACCTACAAAAGAGGAAACAAGATATATACAGACGTAATTATCTAAATCTCGCTAAATCAGGGATTCCTCCAAATCCTAACCGTAATCTTCAACACTCCCCCTCAAGTTGACTGTGGGATCACACACATTCAACTTGTTTAGAACACTTGAGAACACTCTCTCGGTTACAGCTTTAGTGAGGATGTCTGCCAATTGATCTTCTGATAGTACAAAAGGAAGAGTCACGACCCGATTTTCAAGTTTCTCTTTAATGAAATGTCTGTCCACTTCTATATGCTTCGTCCGGTCATGCTGAACCGGATTCTTTGAAATACTTATAGCTGCTTTATTATCACACCATAAACGGCACTTCTCTTTCACAGAAAAACCAAGCTCTTCAAGTAACTTTCGTAGCCACAAAACTTCTGCCAATCCTCGTGCAATTCCCCTAAACTCAGCCTCTGCACTGGAAAGAGCAGCCACCTTTTGTTTCTTGCTTTTCCATGTGACAAGATTTCCTCCAACCATGGTAAAGTACCCTGTGGTGGAACGTCGATCATCCTGATTTCCTGCCCAGTCTGCATCTGTGTAGGCTTCAATAGATAGATTGCCGTATTTTTGAAACAAAACCCCTCTTCCGGGCGATCCTTTGAGATATCTAACAATCCTGAGTGCCGCCTCCATATGGTCATGCTGTGGTCGGTACATGAACTGACTCAATACACCTACTGCATAGGCAATGTCTGGCCTAGTATGGGATAAGTAGATCAGATTCCCAATGAGATGCTGGTATCGGCCTCGATCCACTGTTTCTGCCCCGTCTGTGATATTCAGCCCATGATTAACCACAATAGGAGTCCCCGCTGGTTCGCTGTCAAGTAATCCCGTCTCTGCTAATAGATTAAGTACATACTTCCGTTGGGAAATAAAGATTGCCTCGTCCTAAGTACCTCAATTCCTAAGAAGTACTTTAACTCCCCCAAATCTTTCATTTTAAACTCCTCAAACAGATTTTTCCTCAATTGCTTAATTTCCTCAAGATCATTCCCAGTGATGATCATATCATCCACATAAATGATAAGATAGGTTACTAGCTCACCCCTTCTCTTAAAGAACAAAGTATGGTTCGAATTACTCTGTTTGAACCTATACTTTCTCATAGCAACTGTAAATCTTCCAAACCAGGCTCTTGGAGACTGCTTAAGCCCATAGAGTGCTCTCTTCAACCTGCATACTTCCCCAGCACAAAACTGTTCAGAGAATCCTGGTGAAGGTTCCATGTACACCTCCTCTTCCAACTTACCATGCAGGAAGGCATTTTTTACGTCAAACTGATGCAATGGCCAATCCTGATTAGTTGCTATTGAGAAAAGTACTCTGATAGTGTCAATCTTAGCAACTGGAGAAAACGTCTCTGATTAATCCACTCCGTACGTCTGTGTATACCCCTTGGCTACCAACCTAGGCTTGTACCGCTCAATGGACCCATCGGATCGATGTTTGATGGTGAACACCCATCTGCAACCTACTGGTCTCTTTCCTGGTGGTAATCTACACTTTTCCCAAGTCATGTTCTTTTCAAGGGCCATCATTTCTATTTTCATGGCCAACTTCCACTCATCTTTCTTCTGAGCTTCTTCAACTGTTCTGGGAAGCACATCACTGTAGACTATTGCTGAATATGCTCTAGCTGTCACTATTAGCTTTTCCTGTGCATAATCAGCTACCGGATACTGAGACTTTCTGGGTTCATACTCTGGTTCATACCTCCTTGGAGGCACTCCACGATTACTC
This sequence comes from Lantana camara, assembly GCA_037501455.1. Taxonomy (NCBI): domain Eukaryota; kingdom Viridiplantae; phylum Streptophyta; class Magnoliopsida; order Lamiales; family Verbenaceae; genus Lantana; species Lantana camara. The sequence goes on along the minus strand of CM074857.1, from coordinate 88,648,234 downwards.
CTTGGTGGAAGGACATACCGGTCACTTCCCGTGGGCTCCCCCTGAACCTGTCTTTCCTGATCCTGTACTTCACCCTGAACCTGTCTTTCTGGATCCTGTAATTCCTCCACGTGCAGATTATCAATAGTACCAACAGTATTATTATCAAATGAGGAAGTTTCAAGGGGTACCTCAGGAACATTCAGTGGTTCGGATCCTGGGACTGGTGCTGACAAAAGGGGCTGAACTGTGGGAGACGTGTGCTCGGTGGTCCCGCCTACTGGATCTTTTGGGTCCGGATCTGGCATAGTGGAGTATGACACCCAACTTAGTGGATCAATAAACTGCTCCCCCTGACCGCTAGGTTGGGTGTGGTAGAAGAACTCAGTTTCTAGGAAGGTACAGTTCATGGTGGTGTACATGCGTCGTGTGGATGGGTGATAACAACGATACCCTTTTTGATTGACCCCATACCCAACAAAGACACATTTAACTGAACACGGGTCAAATTTGGCACGTTCCTGTTTAGGGATATGGACAAAAACTGAACACCCAAAGACACGAGGTTGCAGAGTGAGAGGTGTGGGAATACTAACATATCTGGAGAGTTCTGAAAGAGGTGTCTTAAGATCAAGAATCTTAGTGGGCAATCTGTTGAGGAGATAAATAGCTGTGGCAATAGCTTCAGGCCAAAAAGACTTAGGAACACCCTCATCAAACATAATGGCCCTAGCAATTTCAAGGATAATCCGATTTTTACGTTCAGTAACCCTATTTTGTTCAGGTGTATAAGCACAAGTAGTTTGGTGAACAAGACCCTTTTCTGAGAAAAACTGTTTAAAACTGGAATTAACATATTCCCCCCCCCCCCCCCCCATTATCTGACGGAAGAATCTGTATTTGAGCCTTAAACTGAGTTTGGACCATGTTATAAAATTGGACAAACTTAGAAAAAACCTCTGATTTATGTTTCAAAAAATATATCCAAGTCATGCGCGAGCAATCATCAACAAACAACACGAAGAAACGAAAACCAGAGTGAGAGCCCGTATACGGAGCTGGACCCCATACGTCCGAATGTATAAGTGAAAAAACTGTGTTCATACGAGTTCCAGAATACGGATATGACTGTTTATGGCTCTTGGCTAGAATACAAGTCTCACAAGATAACTGACTCTTAAACTGAAAGATACTTGGAAAGAGTAAGTGTAAGTAGCTAACCGATGGGTGACCTAACCGACGATGCCATAACCACTGTTGTCTCTCAACAGTCCCGTGAGCCAGCGCTGCAGTTCCGTTTTGAGCCACATCGTCCATATAGTACAACCCACCACGTTCAGTGCCACGCCCAATCACTTTCCCCGACTGAATATCCTGCAGAAGACAGAAACCAGAATAAATCACTACAACGCAATTTAATTCGCGGGTAATATGACTGACAGAAAGCAGCTTGCAGGATAAACTAGGAACATATAGATAGTTTTTCAAGGTTAAGGATGGAGATATATTAATCGTTCTGGTGCCCTGAACCGGTAATAGATCTCCGTTAGCACACTGAATCGGTGGTCTTGTAGACTTTGACACGATAATCAAGTCATTATTGTCATAAGTCATGGTATCGGTGGCCCCGCAATCAATGACCCATTCGACTGGCTTGGGTCCTTGGGTTATATAGGCATTTCCACATTTTGGGGGGTCCTTCTGCACAAGAATCTGGAATTAACCCATTCGATTGGTTTGGTGAACAAGACCCTTTTCTGAGAAAAAACTGTTTAAAACTGGAATTAACATATTCCCCCCATTATCTGACCGAAGAATTTGTATTTGAGCCTTAAACTGAGTTTGGACCATGTTATAAAACTGGACAAACTTAGAAAAAAACTCTGATTTATGTTTCAAAAAATATATCCAAGTCATGCGCGAGCAATCATCAACAAACAACACGAAGAAACGAAAACCAGAGTGAGAGCCCGTATACGAAACGGACTCCATACGTCCGAATGTATAAGTGAAAAAACTGTGTTCATACGAGTTCCAGAATACGGATATGACTGTTTATGACTCTTGGCTAGAATACAAGTCTCACAAGATAACTGACTCTTAAACTGAAAGATACTTGAAAGAGTAAGTGTAAGTAGCTAACTGATGGGTGACCTAACCGACGATGCCATAACTACTGTTGTCTCTCAACAGTCCCGTGAGCCAGCGCTGCAGTTCCGTTTTGAGCCATATCGTCCATATAGTACAACCCACCACGTTCAGTGCCACGCCCAATCACTTTCCCCGACTGAATATCCTGCAGAAGACAGAAACCAGAATAAATCACTATAACGCAATTTAATTCGCGGGTAATATGACTGACAGAAAGCAGCTTGCAGGATAAACTAGGAACATATAGATAGTTTTTCAAGGTTAAGGATGGAGATATATTAATCGTTCCGGTGCCCTGAACCGGTAATAGATCTCCATTAGCACACTGAATCGGTGGTCTTGTAGACTTTGACACGATAATCAAGTCATTACTGTCATAAGTCATGGTATCGGTGGCCCCGCAATCAATGACCCATTCGACTGGCTTGAGTCCTTGGGTTATATAGGCATTTCCACATTTTAGGGGGGTCCTTCTGCACATCTTTCAAACCTAGGGGACTAATCTGCAAAGATCTGAAGTTGGAGAACTAATCTGTGGTTTCTCCAAACTATAGGGACCAATCTGCAAGTCCTTCAGACTTGGGGGGTCAATCTGCAAAGTGTTTGAAATTGAGGGACCAAATCGCAAAGTGTCATTAAAAGGGGGTTGAGACTGAAAATTCCCAACCCTAGCACCCCTGTTATCACCTGCTTCGTTCAATTTCATGGTTGAGAGAGAAAAACCCATTTCTCTAGCCGCCACCACCGCGCGGCCTCCATCTGAAATTCCGAAGGCCGGCGACACTGGATTCGCCGCCGGCGGTCTCTGCTGGTAGTTTATCACTGGCAGATTCTGCTGAAGTTCATCCGCCCCTGTCTGTTGCTGAGAAATCGCCGTCTGTGGCTGCTGAAAAAACTTCGCTGGTGGCGACTTCTACTGGAAGTCCACCGCCGCTGTGCTCTCCTGAAAACCCGCTGCCAGTGGCCTCTGAAAGCTTGCCGGTGGCTGCTGCTGAAAATTCGAAGGGGTTCGCTGTCTTGGTGTGGAAAAGGCGAACCCTACTTCGCCATTTCCTTCTCCCTTTTCTACCTCAGCGACGACAGCTATGGCGCCGCTACCAGTGCCGCCGCCTCCGTCCCGCCTCTGTTTTCTCATGCTCTCAATCCGGCGCTTGCTCCGCCATCCTTGTGGAAAACCAATTATTTCGAAACACTGTTCTCTTGTGTGACTCCATCTGCCACACTGAGAGCATGTAACTTGTGTTCGTCCTCCGTCACGCGACTCCGACTCCGACTCCGACTCCGACTCCGACTCCGACTCCGGTCATGGCTGATCTGAGCGTGGTTTGGGTGAGTTTTCATTGTCTTTGGTCATGGTGGTAAATGATGAGCCCGGAAAATCGTCGGAAAGGGATAAACCTGCTCTGATACCAAGTTGGAATTTAGAATTTAGATATTGGGGAAATTTTCTGTATTCCATTGATTTCTGTATATTTCGATTACAATAGAGGCTACAATAAATAGGATACAAATACCTACAAATGAGGAAACAAGATATATACATATGTAATTATCTAAATCCCGCTAAATCAGGGATTCCTCCAAATCCTAACCGTAATCTCCAACAAGATGTGACCCCATAAAATAAAAAAAAAGAACATATATAATTGACCTTAAAATTTTTTGATCCTATCAACCGAAGATTTTGGAGTCGTTTGTTTGTGTCCGTATCGATATATTATAACTAAAAGTATTGAGTTTTAATATTCGTGGAGCGTGAAAAGTTTAATTATATGGTTATGTTTAATTCTTTCATTATATTTGAAAACTAGAAAATCAAAATTTTGCAATTTTAAGATATTGTAGGAATAGTAGCATTGTAAACTACTTTGCTTATTATAATATAACAGATTAAGTATATCCAGCACATAAAATACTCTTTCTTAATTATGTTATTTACATTTAATTTATATAATCCGGACCATTTATTAATTGCTTAATACTTTATATATAACTGAAACAAAAAGCATTATACATTATGATAATAAAGCAAAGGCAAATTTCTATAAATTTCAATACTCTAAAATTTTAACTTCCATATTCCATCATACATTAAAAAGGTTAGCAAATTCAGAATTAAAAAAAAATTATAATTATGTATTCTAAATTGGAGGAAGCAAAATGTATATTTTAACAATTCATAGGACCAAAGTAGTTTAGTGACTCGATACTATACTACCTAATTAAATATTTTGTGTTCGAGTTCTTGAGAAAACAACTATCATTAGTGGGAAAGAATTTTACACTACTACTTTAACTAGAGGTTTCGTGTTAGAATTTCTAGTATTGCAACTATCATTGGTAAATAGAGTTTTACATTATTGGCTTAACCAAAAGTTTCGTGTTCGACTTCATAAACTACTATTGATATAGAGAATTTTAAGTAGTGCAGAATTAAATTCAAATAAATAAGTTATATAAAAAAAAGAAGTACCAAAGTAACATCAACACTTAGAGGTGTGATGACTAATAGGAATTGGTTCAAGTGATTTACGAGTTCATTCTCCAGGATAATATTTTGGGTTTGAATTCTATTTGGGGTTGTTTTGAAAAAAATAAAAAGTTAAGAGGCCTGACGTAGCGGTTAAGCCAAAATTGATACTGTTATGAATCTATAGACAATTCCAACAACATAGTACAATTAATGTGAACATATTTTCATTTGTTTCTACTATCCTTTCAAATTTCCACACATGAAACAATAGTCTGCGTCCGCCCGCCTTTCGTCAGTTAGAGAGATGACTAAATTCTGAATTTAAATTATTTCTTATGAATACCACAAGAAAACGTCATGCTAAAAATATTATGGTACAACCATGCAAGTCTTTTTATATTATTACAAAAAGCTTTAAAGGAGAACTTTTACTCATCATCCTATTTTGAATCCAATTAGATAAGATATAAACTGAAAAAATTACAATCATTCATGTGCAGCGGACTCCGTGATATAAACTCTTTCTTTTAGAAAAGAAAAATCCAAAAAAAAGGGAACTAGCAGACACATTAAAATAAAAGAAGTTAATTTTATTTAGAGGCATTTTCTCTGTTTTAGTAAGAAAATCAATTATTCTTTTAGTGTTTCTCTCTTCTCCCTTCGTAGAAGTCGTCTTCTCTTCTTATAAATAGTTCTCTCTTTTTTAGTTGAGGTTTGAGTGGTCTTCTCTTCTTGTAAATAGTTCTCTTTTTCACATGAGGTTTAAATCTCTTTGAGATCTAGATCTTTGAGAGATCTAGATATCTTTTCTTTTTTTAATTTTTTCTCTCGCAGTGTTGGAAATGATTAAGTGTTTGTCTCTCTCGTTATTTATGGATAATTGCATCTGCTTCAAAACCAAATTAAATGGATATATGACTGATCACGAGTCGACCAGTATGATTCAGGTCTTAATAGTTACCACTAAAGAATTTGCAAGCGTTTTGATTCCGGTGGTGGCATCGGAATTAGATTTGATTATGTTCGTGGAAAAATTATTTATTTTAAATTTGAAAATGTTAGTTCTTGTTCTATTAGACATGAAGTAAATATGATTACCACAAATTTGTTAGAATTGTAATCTCGAGCTGCATTATTTTTTCGATTGTTCCTTTATTAGTTTAGTAAATTTTCCGATGGGGGTTTGTGTTAAAAAAAAAAAAAAAAAAAAGTAAGAAAATCAAAATTTCTTCTTTTTTTTATTTGAACACATTTCATTTTCCAAATGTGAACGACCAAATTGGCCCTATGATCGTCAAAACTCCGAAGGTTTACCAAGTCGTCATAACAAACATAGTTGTAGTCTGTCTTATAGACAAAGTGGAATTGTTTAATTAAGCCAGTCAACATAACTAGTCTCCCTCTTAACGTCTCCTTGCCCAGCAAGCTATTTCTACTCACCTTCTCTGCCCAACATTTCTCCTCATGCCTTACTTAGTATAGTCTACATATACCTCACAATTCACAACCCTTAATTTCCCTGTAATTGCACTCGAATTCTTAAGCAACTCTCAAGTCCCAATCAACTACTTCCTCAACTTACAATTGCAGAGATGACGAAGGTGAGAATCTACCACCATCCATTCTTTGTAATATTTAATTTTGCACATTCTATTCTTGGAAGTTACATGAGGATTAGTCACGATTAGATTGTAGTTTTCGGGGTAGGATTTCCTCTTTCAATTACGTATTTCATATATCATGTTTCACTGATCACTCACACCGTCACACGTGCCAAGTATATTGGTAGCTGATGGAGATTAGCGGAGAAAATCTTTGGACTTTTTTCCATGTAACAATGGTTTATTTATCTAAAGTTCACTGTCAACCAATACACATGGCGTATGTATATAAGTAAAACGTACATGATGTGAAACAGAAAATTGAAACAGGGGATCCAAACTTGCAATTGCCTAATTCGTATATGCTTCAAATTCGACATCCATGATCCCATCTTGTTTCTTTCTTCTCCGCAGAAGCTAGTGTTCAAACTACAAGTCCACAACGAGAAGGCCAAAAAGAAAGCCTTGAAGACAGTCTCAGGCCTCTCAGGTACACAATTTTTCATACTTACAGGGACTATTTCGCAATTCAATCAAACTTCAAGGGTCCGGATGTAATTCACCCTAATATATTTTCACATAATTTCACAGGGATAGAATCACTCGCCATGGACATGAACGACAAGAAACTGACTCTAGTCGGGGACATCGATCCCGTTGAAGTGGTGTGCAAGCTGAAAAAGAATTGGCACACAGAAATCCTGACAGTCGGGCCCTCGAAAGAGTCCGACAAAAAGAAGGAAGAAGAGAAGAAAGCCGACCCCGCGAAAGAAGCATATTACTACCCTTATACCACACATTACTACCCTGTCTACAGCATCGAGGAGAACCCAAATTCTTGTGTTATTTTCTAAACTTCTCAATTTTGCATGATGTATTGCTTATATATGGTTGAGTGTAAAAAGGATTTTTAAACGGTGAATCCATCCGATGATATTGTGAATAGGATATGTGTAACTGTAATCTATTGTTTTTTTTTTAAACAAACTGTAATCTATTGTTGAGTTAGCAATAAATTTCCAAAATTTTCCAATGCATGAATGTCATTTTTAAAAAAAAATTCTAATTCAAACCTATGTCCTCTATTATATTTGTTATTTAATTTAACACTCTTTCTAAATTTTCTACTAACCACACACAAATGTAAAACATTTATCCCTTCGTTACACTAGTTTAGCCAAGTCAAATTCAACCTAGAATTACTCGTTATTTTTCTTGTTCAGTAACTTGAAAAAAATACAAAAAAGAGATACAAACTACGCATAACTAGCAAAAATTGAAATAATTAAAGAAGAATAGTAATAGAAGTAGAATCCTACAGGAAAAAGAATTAAAGGGAGCATTATAATACGTGATAAATCTTATGAAGATACACGTTCACAATCAATAGAATAGATAGATATCATGGGTTGTGCCGCAGATTGGCAAACAACTAGAATATGCAATCAAACCGATCATGATATTTAAATGCGTGCGCAGGAGGTGGAGACGCTTGGAAGATACTTTCGACTGAACTGTTATGACTATCGAGCGCAGTACGGTCTTAATACGATTAGAGTGCGGCCTCACGAAACAATCAAGGTTTCACAACAGCTCGTCATGCTATTAGATCAAATTTTCAATCATGAATGACACTAACGGGTAAAGATTGACGGGCAATATTCAGATATGGTTATAAATAGCTATAATCACTTGAGTTGAGATTTTGCGACATCAATTACGTTCTCGATTAACAAGGCTTGTATCAAATTTGTGCCCTCAGAACTAAAGCAAAGGTTATCAACTTCCCCGGAATGAGTTTGATCGGGCCTATTATTGGGAAGAATCGGAATTGGAGAGAGAGACCAATAACTGTATTTGCACGAGCATAACCCAAATGCAGCATACATCTTTCTGCATTATATGGGTGTACAATCTTTCGGATCAAAAGAATAAAATATTTTTCTTAGTAGTAATAAATAAATCCTTTTGGATTTCTTAAACATCTATAGACTTGATCTTATTTATTTTGTCTTTTTTCAATAATAATATTTCGTATATATTGCGTGATTTAATTCCAATTATCGACATTATTTACTGACTTTGATGAGACTATTTTATTATTTAAAAAAAAAAAAAAATTACCCTAACTAGCGATTTTGGAATAATTTTTTTTTCGATAACAAAAGAAGCCCATAACTTTTAAAATGTCTCATTTTCGGGACAAACTTCGCCAGAAACTACCAAAGTTCGCCGGAAATTGCTCATGGCCCTCCTAAACTGCCTTATGTGTCAAATTTATGACTTGGCCAAAACCACCATGACCACATCAAATACAACTCACACCATGATAGTGACGTGGCATATACCTCACCTATCACCCACTACAAAAAAAGAGAGCTTTTACTACATAAACTTCCCCACGTTTTCTTAAAAGTGTTGGAAGAGAAGTACTTCCCTACACTTTTTTTTAAAGTGTAGTAAGATTATGAATAATTAATTTTTATATTTATAAAATAGACTAGTCCCCATGCGTTTTTACAAAGTACAGTAAGAATAGAAAAAAAAAATCTCATAATTTTGGGAACTATATACAAGATTATGCTTTGTTATCTAAGTTCGAGTATTATTTTTTATGTTTTACGACCTGAAATCTTGTTAATTGGCACCGATTGCAGGAATTTACGTGGTAGGTACATGCAGACTTTCGATAATTGGTCTAAAAACATTACATACATATTAAAAATGTAACTTTGAAATAGTGTAATCAGTGATCAGTGATAACCAAATGTTCGGACGGTGAAGTGAGAAAAAATGCATAGTTTGAATGTAATTAACACATAATTACAATTTGATATTACGTACGTTGTGGAGCTGTTTGATGATCTCAGTACATTTAAGGTGAAATATACCAAATATTACCCGACCTGTACACTGGCACGATCAATATTAACTGCATGGTAGACATTTTTTGGTTTTTATGAACGTGATTGATGTATAATTTAAGGAGATAAAGAACAATATTAGAGTGTAAGTTTTACAAAATTATTATATGATTGATCGAATTTAACTAATGAATCAAGTATGAACACGCCTTTTGTTTTTTCTTTTCCTTTTTGCAAAGAACAAATGCATATAAGAATACACTTTTTACTTTATTTACACAAGCCAAAAGACTCAAAACTTTTAGAGAAATGAAAATGTCCTTTTCTAATTGCACAAGTTGCTTCAATTTTTATGCAGCTTTCACTTGTGGCTTCCCACATAAACTGAAAACACATAAATAATATCTTATAAATATAATATGCATATCATTTTAGATAATGACAAATGTTATAAATTTCTGTGAATGATAGTATAATAATAAATTTATAATCCATTTGATATTAACTTCAAAAATCAATATTGGATAATAATAATAATAATAAAGGGTACATTATATTTGATACAATATCAAAACTGTCAATTAGGTTGCAATTCAGCTACGCAATTGCTAGGTTTTGTATTTGCTACGTATCGGTTGCTTTCTGATATTCGATCCGATCCATACGTTTGTTTAAGTTCCAAAGTCAAGTCCATGTTGGGTTATTTTCATTATGAAACTTTGTCCTATGTATATTGCAAGTTTTTTATTTTTTCTGTAATAAGTTTGCCATATAGTACAATATTAATTAATATTTTTCAGCAATAAGTTTAATTATTTGGCACGGCAAAGACTTTTAGAGCGCGTTTGGTAGCCGCCATTAGCCCTCATTGGTATGAGGTAGGGACTTTAATGTTTCATTTGGTAGCGCGCATTAGTGCGTGCGGGCCAACTGAGTTTAGTAGCTGGCCCGTAAGAGCCCGCCACTGTTCAGCAATTAAGTGCAGACTCTCATCTCGGCTTTGGGCTGTTACTAAGTGATATTACATTTTCACTTTTTACTGTTCAAGAAATTATTTCCTGTCATGCCCTTTTATTTGGCTTCTCTTGTACGTTGAAAAGGATTTTTCTTTTTATCACAGAAGCGGACTAGGGTTTGTCAATTCTACGCTTTGCTTCAGTTCGGCTAAGAACCAGACATCACTACCATCGTCGCAGCAAGGAATTATTCTTAAGCAAAAGGTAAATTGTTGGAATTATTCATCAATTACCTTTGTTTTGCCATACTTTCTCCGATTATTTCTGTTCCCTTCACGCTAAACCTTCAGGCACATTTAAAATGTTGGTATTTTTCGGGTTGTAAAAATGGCTTAGTTCATCGTGGATAAAAGGTAAATCGGAAGTTTGTCTGGGTGTTTTCAATTGCATTATATTTCACGCATTACTGTTGGCTTAGGAATTTTTTATTCCAAAGATTTCACCCAAATACTGGGTGTGTAACATCTTTCAAAAGTTCTTTTAGTTTTGGTTCTGTTCCCGCTGCACGGTCGACGAATTTTTTTCCCCTATAACGCTCGATATGCTCATATGCAACAAGGCCTTCGTTGCAGTTTGAAATTTTTTTCCTGTGTTTCATTTGGGTAACCGTGTGCAGATTTTTTATTTTGAGTGGTATGCATCCGAACTTGAGGTTACGTTATTTGGCCTGGGTTGAGTTCGTCCTTAAGCGAACTGCTGTGACACTTGCGATGATGTATCTGTTGTATGTGTTGTACGAGCAAACATGTGAGAATGGCAGGAGCAAACGTAAGCGCAGGTATTCTATTATAGCCACTCAGCCTGATCAATTGAAACATCTACGTCGCTTTACCCAAGTGAGCGACCAGGATTGTATTGACAATTTAAGGATGGATCGCAACGCATTCTGTCGACTTTGCTATCTTCTAGAGAACTTAGGTGGTCTAACACATGAGAGATATGTGTCAATTCCGTGTAAAGTCGCCATGTTCTTGAACATATTAGGACATCATCATAAGAACCGCACCGTGAAGGGGGATTTCTACTGTTCTGGTTACACCGTTAGCAAGTATTTCAGGCAGACCTTGAAGTCCTTGCTTAGGATAAGCCACGTTTTGCTGATCGAACCAGTTGGGGTACCCGAGTCTTGCACGACAGAACCTTGGAGACACTTTAAAGTAAGTAAGTCAACTGTAACACAATGGTATTTTTATAATTCCTTTCATCATACAGTGTAGTGATATCTCAATTGTTATTTTCCATTTACAAACAATAGTTATTTCGACGTACAACATGATTATGCTTTGTTTATGTAATTTTCATATAGGGATGTCTTGGTGCGCTGGATGGTACGTACGTGGATGTTATCGTTCGCCAAAAAAATCAGCCCAAGTATCGAACGCGGAAAGGGACTGTTTCTGTGAACGTGCTAGGCGTTTGTAACCCACAAATGAATTTTATTTACATTTTAGCGGGTTGGGAAGGTTCAGCAGCTGATAGCAGGGTACTTCGGGATGCTGTGAATAGACCCAACGGCCTGAAAGTACCTGCTGGTTGGTGCTATACTTAGATAAAAATTAATTTTATTTTTAAAACTTGTTTTGCCTATATTTTCTCTGTCTTTGGTGGCGAACAATTATTATTTGACTGTTGAATGAATTGTCAGGGTCCTACTATCTTGCCGACTGTGGCTATACCAATGCCGACGGATTCCTTACACCGTATCGGGGCAATAAGTTAATATATAGAGATGCATGGAAATGAGCAGTTCCTTATGTACCATTGCTTATGTAGGTGACATCATGAACAACTTCAATTAAAGGATAGGGGTAAACATGTCATTTATCTCTACTAAATTACAGAAACAAAATAAATTTTACCTTTTTACTTATCAGGGGAAGGTGGAGTAGATCCACAAGAAGCACCAGAGAATCCTGCCGACGAGCTCCTCACACCGAACGGGCCGAACTTGAACTTGGGCACCTGTGGTGGCAAACGGCGATGCGGTTGTACGTTGCTGGATTCAGCACCGGAAACGGAGCTCTCTTCATCAACTATGGCACGGGGTATGTGAAACAGATTAAAAGAAAAACCCAAACGACATAAAATTGATCAACCAAACATTAGGCTTTCAAATTTGTTTGCAAACCATTGATGAATGTGTGCGGAAGGAAGGTATCACTTTGCATTGTCAAAATTCTCCTATTTTTTCGCATGGCATTAATTACTCCTTGACCGAATATCATATCCAGCTCATATATGTTAGGCTCCGGCTTGTAGTAATATGCCCCGCATAGAGAGTTAACCTGCGTGTAGGTATAAAGTATTTGAGCAACTCTGTTTCCCTTATAACTATTTCCTTCCAACAAGCATTGGCAAAAAAATATAACAAAGGCATCAACTTTGTTATAAAAAAAAACTATATATAAATATGTATAAATATACCTTACAGATGTAGTCCCAAGCTTCCTCGCTCGCATGAACGATGTTGGTAGAAGGGTTAATCATAGCCCGATCACACTTCTTCAGCCAACTCCAAGCTACAAATCGCTTGTGCAGGAATTGAAAACGTGTATAACAGAAGTAATATTCAAAAGATTTTTTGTACTTGGTATTGACGACCTCCATTGCATTTGTGATGGATACGTGGCTTTCATCAGTCAACTTTCCCCCACTCTCCAATGCCTCCGTCTCTAGGGCGTGCATGAAATCGATGTCCAATTCTTTACTCCAATCACCCGGGTAAAATAAGTTAGCTTGGTAATTGAACGAAGCCCGGTATGCCATTAGTCGGGAGTGGTTTGTGCTGCTATGAATGTAAGATGTATTTGTTGCTTGTATGAATTGTAGGATCAAAGCCACATATATAGAACATTTCTAAGCCTGTCTGTTCACTGTGCAACATGTGATACGAGATACTGCCACATTTTTCATGTGTAAGACAACAAACTATAATTACAATACCCTAGTCACCTAGCACTACGCATTGTTTATTTCAATTGAGTAATTATGGAGACAATGAAACAAACCAAACAAACCTGCACGAAGCAGGCCGGACTGGAATATTGGGCACATATAGCTAAGTGCAAACAACCAAATAGTTGAAGTATGGTATCCCGAAAATCCACCCATATGTGAGTGGTGTGCTTATAATTCAGGAGTCCAAACTTCATATGGACAATTGGAATGGCACTAACCCGCAATGGTCCTACTGTTAATGAAATTAACACGAACAAAAATTAGCAAACACTTCCAAACGACACCAACATCCAAACTTACGCCTGCAATTTACGAAATACACATTTCTTAATATTATCTCAAACCACACGACCGACAATGAACCCAAGTAGGACTCCAACCAACAGTACGACAACGTACATCAACATGTACACATGTACAACAGGGACAAGGAGACGACCTCGTTCGATTTCCCAGTCCTGCCTCTGAAAGACACTTGCGCCACAGCCTTGTGTTGCAGACTTGTGCGAGGTGTTATCAGCTTGTGCCTCGGCTGCCTTTCTTGCAGAATCTGTCCCGACTGAGCTGCCACTCACCCCAACGTGATTATATCCGGTGCTCTGAAAATTTGCCGCGGATGTCTCGCTCATATTCGAACTGTTATTGGAGCGTTGGTACACATCCCACCACATGAAGAATCCTTCGTGTTTAATCTGCAGGGGGCAGATATAGTACAGCCTGCCGGGATTGTTTGCCGAATTAGAGGTCTTCAAAATCATCTCCCCATGGCCCTTTGGACAATGTGGATTGGGTAAACAATTCATGCCTGTATGCCAACCAAATTCAAATACATATTACACACAACACTTTCCATCAACAAGCCACCTTAATCAAAGGATGCATGAAATACATGTAAAAATCCAAAATTTCCTACATGAATGTACAAGAGCACATGTCAACTTGAGTTAGGAATGTCGATTCACCTTCCCCGTTACCCACCACCCAAAGAAAATCTGAAACCCCACCATTAATCTAAATCCTGGAAGTTCAACAAATTGGATAAATAATCACTAACCTCACAACAATGGGTGGAATGTAATATGTACGAATGGTGGAACTCCTCCAGGATGGGCCTTCAGCCACCACAGCGAATCTGCCTTCCTGCTCCAAGAAACGCACCGACAAAACCCTACAGATGGGAATACAAATATCTAACAAAGTTACAGGCAGCCCAACTTTTCCATTTAAACCCAAGGGTAGTAATGGAATTCCAATGTACAATGAAAGTTAATAACATTTAACCAAACGCAATATTAGGTTGGGCATTAACGCACATGCTGCCAAATAAACACTACCAAACATGTAATTAAGACCAAGCTAATGTTCACTTATACTACCTAGTAGGCCCATTTAGTACTAGCTCTCATTACCTTTTAAATGCTACCAAACGCGCTCTTAATTATTTGGCACGACAAAGACTTTTAGTTAATAAGGGTCAGCATCAAGTCATCGAGACAAGAAAAAGAGAATTTTCAATACTAACTCTATTCAAAATTTATTCTTTTATTAAAAAAATTATTTAAATAAACCCTGAAAATTCAAAGACCAGTGATAAGTCCCTTTAAAGATAATTTGAGAATAAATTTTATGGTAAATATATACGTAGTTATATATATATATATATATATATATATGGATTTCTATTAGTTTCGCAAATTATGTTTTGGCCCCTTATGATTGGCTAATAGATTAGAGTCCACCTTCATTATTTATAGGCTATATTGGAAATATACGTGATGTGTTGATATTTTTAAAAATATTATTTTATCGTTTTGTGTTAAAAATTTAAAAAAAAATCCATTAATCGTATTTATGCTATGTTTTAAAACCCAGACCGGAGGTCGAACCGGAGCCCTTACTGGTTACTGGTTTTACTGGTTCGACCGGTCGGACCATCGGTCAGACCGGTATGACGTCATAATTATATAATAATTATATATATTTATATAATATTATAAATATTAATTAAAAATAATTAAATTAGTTAAATAATATGAAAAAATGGATATATAAATAAATTTTAACTACTCATTGATTTTTTAATAACATATGCTATAATAAAATTTCAAATTATAAATCTAAACAATAGAAATAAAGATTAATTTAACAAATAACATACTTTTTATTGTAGAAAAAATAATATTACACATACTTTTATGTTTTTACAAATATATATTATAGATTATAATTGAAAATTAATTGCTAAGAAAATATAATTATAATTTAGATGTTTAGTAAGCTTATAAACTATTTGCTGATAAAATTTAACAACAAGTGAAGTTGGCAAGCTGGTGGCGCTTTCCTCCTTCTACATCAGGGGTCCTGGGTTCAATTCCCCCAGCCCCACAATAAAATTTTGCAATTTTGGAGGGGAAAAAAAAAAAAAAAAAAAAAAAGTGAAAAATCCGGCCCAACTGGTCCGAAAACCGGTCCGGTCCGGGTTTTTAACCGGTTTTTGACCGGTTCGCCCCGGGCCAGACTGGTTCGTGAGGGGGGTAGTTTTAAGGGGTCACCCGGACCGGAAGGCCGACCGGTCACCGGTCGAACCGGTCCGACCGGCCGGTCCGATCCGGGTTTTAAAACATAGTATTTATGTATTATAGGGGGTTATAGTCAACACATCACTGACACCTTGATATACACATCTCCGATAGTGAAAATGATTTTATACTAATTTTAATATAGGGAAATTTGTATCCAGCTACCCTGTGAAACACGAATATAGCAAGAAAAACCCCGATAAAAAAAAACTACTTTAAAAATCCCTATGTTTTTTAAAATATGCACGAGAAACCCTGAAACGAGAATGTGAATCTCACGCGCTTTGACTGCGACTAGGAATGAGATTTTTTTTCTTTTTTAAGTAAAATGACTATTTTACCCCTCTATTATAAACAAATAAATAAATAAATAAATATAAATATATATATAGATATAGATATAGATACACTGTGCTTCCGGGCGGAAACCGCCGCCGCCGGACCGCCATTGAAGGTCACCGGAAAAATCCCCAAAAATAAGTCCCGAATGTACTCCTTGTGCTTGTTCCATACGTCCGATCGTTTTCTGAAAATTCCAAGCCGTTTGTCCCCAATTTCAAATCTAAAAACACGAAATCGAAAATTTGAAATCGCAATTACTCTCAAATCGCTTAACGAAATTCAAATCCTTAAATTGCATTAGCTTACCCGTGTTGAGAACTTCGAAAAGCATATGTTGGTCGCCGGAAATTTTCACCGGAAACCGATCACCGCCGTGAACAGCACCGCGCCTCCGCTGCTCTGCCATTGCCGTCGTTCGGGTGGGTTTCAGGTGACGGGAATATCACAAATAGACTCGCCTCATCGTACTTAATCAAAATCCAAAGATTCCGTCGCCGGAGGATGGTAGGAACGGACATCCCGTCGCCACCCGCGCTGGTGCTGCACTTCGCTGTTGCTGCTGTGCACTTCGCCTATAGCGGGGGCGGTTGGCGATGGTGGAGGCGGTGACTGAAGAGGCGGTGGAGGCGGTGGCGGCGTTGTGGGTATGAAGATTGAAGACGATATATGTATACATACATATATCTATCTATATATTCTATTTATTTATATAAATAATTATATATAATTATTTATATTAATTACATATATATATATTAAATGTTTTTTTTATAAATTCATTATATATATATTGAATTAATTATTACAATTAGTATAATATGTATACATATATATAATTACTAATATACATATGAAATATTATTTCTATAATTTGTTAATTTATTAATATGTATTATTAATATATACATACACATATATATATATATATATTATGCTTATATATATAATTATTTATATTAATTACATATATATATATATATATTAAATGTTTTTTTTATAAATTCAATATATATATATATATATATATATATATATATATATATATATATTAAATTAATAATTAAAATACATTATGATAATATAATATATAATTATATTTTTATTATAATTACAATATTTTTATATTTTTATATATTAAATAAATATATATATATATATATATATATATATATATATATATATATATATATATATATATATATGTTTATATTATGTAATTATATACATATATACTATTTTTATAAATTTATTAATTTATTAATATGTATTTTTAGATATTAAATAAGTATATATATTTATATAACTGCTACAGTACATAAGGGTATTATAGGGATTTTATATTTTTTCGTTGACCAAATGGGGTTAGGGGGCGGTGAGTTTATTTTAAAAAACAGAGGGTTTTTTAAAGTACTTTTTTTTTGTCAGGGTTTTTTGTGATCATTTCGAATAACACAGGGTTTTTGGGGTTGTTGGCTCTTTTAATATAATTAGCAGTTTGAATTGTTTAAAAACTAATATATATATTTTTTTCTGTGTAGGTGGATTAATAGGTAACAATTAATTGTTGATGTATATTTTAGAGTATTATTCAGAAATAATAAAGTATCTAAATATAAAATTAGAGTATTATTCGTCAAAGTTAAAGTACTTATAATTCAAAATAGAGTATTATTCATAAAAGTTAAAGTACCTACATTTATAATTGGAGTATTATTCAGAAACGTTAAAATATTCAAATTTAAAATTATAGTATTATTTGTAAAAGTTAAAGTAATAATGTTTAAAATTAAACAAATATTTAAAATTGAAATATGGGAAGGAAAAACAAAGAAAAAGAAAAGGAAAAAGAGTATTGTTCGTAAATTTAAAGTACTTACATTCTAAACTAGATTATTATTCATAAAAAATGAATTACCTAGGTTTATAATTTTTGGTACGACCTAGGTTTATAATTGGAGTATTGTTTAGAAACGTTAAAATCTTTAAATTTAAAATTATAGTATTATTTGAAAAAGTCATATTTATAATTGAAGTATGAAAATAAAATAGAAAAAATAAGAAAATAAAAAGGAAATAATTAAGAGTATTACAGTAAATTTAGGTATTTGAGAGTATATAAAAATAAAAAAAATAAAAAAAGGAAATTATCTATATCTATATATATTATAAAAGTACGAGTTGGGTTTTTGGTTTCTTGAAACTTTATAATCGGCCAAAATATCCTTACTATAATACTTTCAACAATATAAAACTAGAGGGCGATTTGGTAAATCATACTATATATTATGATATTTAAAAATTTTAAAAATACTTATTTAAGTGAATATAGAACTCTTTAATAAATTAGAATCAAGATTCTTTCGATCTATAGACAACATACACAGTAATGAGGATTCTTTTTAAAATTAATTAATATAAGTTATATTATAAGATGCTATTATATTTAAAATTTTTAAAAATACTTATTTGAGTGAAAATAAAATTCATTAGAATTGAAAGTCCTCCAATATATTGAAAATATATAGAGCATCATAATAAGAACTCTTTCTGATGGTGTCAAAATCTGGCTATGTACGGAACGACAGACTTGGACTTCCAATCACCCAAGATATTTGTTTGCGTGAGACAACTTTGATGCTTTCCTGAATTGAAAATGAAGAACGAACGTGAGCTCAAAGGCCAAAATAGGGGAATGTGGGTGTTGGATCCGTTTTGGCACTCCGAAACTCAAGTCAGCTAAAGCTCTGGGTCGATAATGCGAAGAGAATATGGACTTAGAGTGTAAAGGAAAACGTACCCTTATTAGTGTTGGAGATGGGTTTACATAGTGAGGAAAAGGGCTTAGTGCGTGCAGGTACACCATTAAAAAGGTGTGGATCTTGTCTCCTGAGAGAGGGAGACCAACTGTGGCCGGAACAACGCTTTACGGCTAAAGCACTGTTCACCTGCTCTTGCAGAGATGCCTGACACCGTGCTTGGTGCAGCCGCAATTAATGCGGCCAGCAGTGGATGGTACCAGCATTTAATGCACTTGTATTGTAGCGTGTGGGCCGGCCTGTGGCGTGGCTCGAAGGATCTCGATCAGGGACCTCTATGGGTCGAGTCTCACCCCAGGTGGCGAGTACAGTTGCCTTTCCTCATAAAGAGCTAAATGCTGGCTCGATCAAAGAGAGGGATGACTGGGTCGAATGCAAACGTTGAACTGTCAGTTCTCGCAATATGGTAAGGACACGTCATGCCTAGGCATAGCTCCCGATTTTCCCCTTATCACTTTCTAAAATTAATATATTAATTATAAATTACATTATAAGATTTTTGTATATTTAAAAATAAAATTAATAATATAAAAATAAATATATATCGTGTTTCACATCAATGTATATTTTTACTATTAAAATTTATTATGACTTATTGACAAATAAAAAAGATATCATTTAATTGTACAACTAAAAATAAAGAGAAAATATATTAAATTATTAGATTTTTTTTTTTAAAAGAGGATCCTAACAAACTAGGATTAGTAAGTTAGAAAGAAGATTCACGAAAAGATTACCTAAAGATTTCTGGGAAAACTTGAAGAAGGATGAAATTCTCCGAGATTTGCTCTGAGGATTTTTCTTGAGTAATAGCTCTGGAATTTGGTTCGCGTAAAGAAGAAGAAGTGAAGTGTGGAATCCCCTATTTATAGGGTATGATTTGGGATAATAAATTCAAAAGGCAATCATTTTTCGCCTAGGTAACCGTCCATTTTTGTGAACCGTCACCCACATCCCAAGATTCACGCACCGTTTCTTAGATAGTCGCACCCACTCTCCCATCAGCATTAAAAGCGGAATGATGCAAGCAGTCAATTGAAGAGACAAGCATTTAATGCTTAATCAGAAGAAGATTTCCCAACAAGTCTCCTGAGCGATGCCCTCGGAATATGTGAAGGATTTGAATTCTACAGCCCTTATACTAAGGACTCCAGAATTGAGAGGTAAAATGATGGGACCAAAATACGCAGGGCCCCCGTCTTGACACGTGGTGCCGCCAATTATAGGCACATGGCCACTTGGTCCCAGTCGAGCCACCCTCGGCCGCCTCCGCGCTCGTGCCACGTTTTGACACGTGGCACCCCGTCACTGGACGCGTGCCACTCATTGTAGCTCACGAACGAGCGTCGCCCTTGCTTTAATGGGATACCTTAATTTCCCCTTCCTTGAATAGATTCCGAGTGAATAACGCCCTCGGCGAAAGCACGATCATGCTAGCGAACCAAGGGGCCAAGTCCCCCCTCATGGTACAGCCTGGACAAGGATCCCCACTTGGATCCACAAGCCCATCAGGCTCATGGTTGACACGAGCGTGCCCCTGGCCCTCGTTACCAACCCCCAAAACGGCTCTCTGACACCCCGTACGCTCCCGCACACCTGCCACTGTTGCCCGCACCACCTTTTCGCTAGCTTTTGCAGGAGATTCCTCATAGGTTTCTCCTCATTGCGCCACGTATTGAGACGACATTAGGGCAGGACCACAAGGGAAAAATTACCAAAAGGTCCCTGACCATCAACTATAAATAACGGACTTCATCTTCTCCACTGTAAGCCATTCATACTTGCAAAAACACTGAAACTTACTGAAATTCTTGCATTCAGGTCATCATCTGACTTGGGCGTCAGAGAGCCAAACTGGGCATCACCCCCAATTCCCCCAGCTTGGCCATCTGATCTCTGTTTGTTCTTGGTGTTTGTCCTAGCAGGTAGAATCCACAACTTTTCCGGTGAACGTTTGAGCACCAACAAATAGAAAGTGATCGGATCTGGATCCTTCTATATTCAGACCCATCACATATCTTTTACTGTATTCATCAACTAAAATTAATGTATAAGATAATATAAAGAACAATATTTTATTTTATGTGAAGATGTATTTGTGATAATTTAATACATTTAATTTAAAAAAACTCATAAATTAAATTAAATTAAATTAAAATAAGAAATGTAGAAAATGAATTTAATAAAAAAATAGTAAGTTTATAAAGCAGAGAGGAATAGAGATGCTAGAAAATATATATATTCGTAAAAGTGTGAAGTGAGATAAAAGCTAACTACGCAGATGTTAATACATTAATGTAATTAAATTATTTTTATAATTCATACATATTGATTTAAAGTTAGTTATTTTAAATATTTTGTAAGTGTATAAACTATTAAATTTTATTATATTAAACTTAAATAGTATATTTTGAAAGTACTAGTTTTAACGTTGATGTGTATGTTAAAATAAACTCTCATATTTTATTTTCTATATATATATATTTATTTTAATATATACTAACAATAAGTATTTGGTAACATAACATAATTCAATTGGGTTGTGTAGCGCGTTCTAATGGGAACCACGTGGACACTAAGTCCATCATGTGCAAACCATGAAGGGCCACATTGACTTCAACTTTTGTGGTCAAACTCCATGGCAAAGTATACTGGCCAAGAAGCGACCCACATATGGTCGTTGAGTCGACGAGTTGAAGAAAATGGGTCAAACATCAAAGTCAGCATGGCAATCTCCAGACCGACCAACATACGAGAAGTCGTGAGGTCGATCCGGTAACTAAGCTGGCCAATTAGCTAAAGCCTAAAGGTCAAATGAGATCTCGTTGATCAAACCCTAGGTTGAGAGGTCGATAAGATATTACGAACCAAAATACTAACAACGACCTGGCAACCTAAGCATGAAAATGTATCAATTTCTAAGTTCACGTGTCAGACTATCAGAAGAAATTTAATGTCAAATATACCAGATACAACTAAAAATGAAAAGTCAAAGTATCTGTTAAGCTAGGTCGAAAGTATGCTTAGTAACAGATTATGAGATACACATTTAATAAAATAATCTTAATGTGTGATTTTTGTGTGTTTTAGACTGCACCGAAAGTATCTGTTAAGCTAGGTCGAAAGTATGCTTTGCACTTTGACATTTATATTATTCCCATTGGATTAAATTTGTAATGTTTATTTATAAATTTAATGATATTGTACTATAGTGAATAATATAAATGTCAAAGAACAAAATTTCTATTACCAAACGAAACATATTGTCACTATTTCTACACGCACAAATAAACATATTTAAGAAAAAATAAAACATTAATAAATTATAGATAAAATCACACATAGTGGTATGCGATGACATTAATGTTGAGTGAGTGATCGACAAGTAGACAATAACAAGAATTGGTTGAAAGAATAAAAAATAAAGATGTCTGGATGGAGTATTTTCATATTCGTATCATATCGCGTCCCTATTGTCGTATCATATTTATGGATAATGGCTATCAATCATAATATTTTTTAATTCTTTAATATATTAAAAACAATCCCCCCCCCCCCCCCCCCCCCCCCCCCCCCCAAAAAAAAAAAAAAAACCTCACCGCCAATTATTTGGTCTCTAATTTGCTATCGTATTTTCGTACATTTGATCCGAATCATACGTTTGTTTAATTAATTCCGAAGTCAAGTTCATGGGGATTTATTTTAAGTTGTATGAAAAATTGTAAAATATTACATTTAATTCCACAAATTTAATTGCAAAACCATGAAATGATTAATCAATAACGTTTTGAGTCCCTCTAACTATTTAAAAAGCATATCTTAAAAAAAAAAAAAAAAAAAAAAAAGCAGGTACTCGTTTTCTTTTTCTTTATTAGCTAACAAACTCTAATGTACGGATACTTCTAAAAATATCAGTTTGTCGTGTCGTGTCGTGTCGGATATTCGTGTCCGACACCGTGTCCGACACTTCTCACGTGGAAAATTCACAAAAAAATTCGTGTCGCCGTATCCGTGCAACATAGCTAATAAGAGATAATAACTTAAATCCTTTTTATTTTTTCTTTATTAACTTATTAGTTGTTTTTCTATGTTAATTTTAACACACTTTTCAATTTTTTCTTTTTATATTAGTTATTCATTCTCTAATTGTATGGATTAGAAAGTAATTAATAATTTTATTCCCTTTAAGTTAGAATATATGATCGTGCATATCGCTCTGTGATAGTTTTTTCCCCCTTTTTTTGTTATATTTTTATACTTTTTTTTAACTCATGATCTCTATGCATACTTATTTATTGTATATCGATCCGATATAGTTTAGTATGTATGTATATATTCTTTTTTAACATTTTGGCAATGTTTGGATAAACTGCATTTTTTTATTATTCCCATGCATTTGTTTATTATATAGTTTTATAAAATAATCACAAATTATTCAATTTACTTTTATATTGTTGTGGTTTAATAGAAGATTTATTTTAAATTTTACTTATGATTTTTAATTTGATATCATTTTCAAGTTTCACTGGATAGATTATAGATACAATATATTTATAAAAATAATACAATACAAAGTTGATTTTTTTTTTTCCCTTCTCTTAGAACAGATTCAGATAGAATATTTTAAATATGTGAAGAATTCTATTACCTTTCAATCATTTATAAATCGTATTCTAATATTTGATGCATTGCATGAGTTTTACGCTACTTATTATATAGAAAGAGTGCGTTTGAGAATTTCAATTTAACTAAATACTACGCTGTATATTAATTTAATTTATATTATTACAATTTTTTTTTTTTAGGATCTTATATGACTTTTTTGATTAGTAAATTTTATGAAATAGTGATATATAATAAACTACGAGGAAATAAAATCAATTCGTATTTTTGTTGGTAATATAAATGGACAATGAGTCAACGATAGTCTGAAAAGATTTGTTAAAAGGGAAAAAACTTATATCAAGTTTCTCTCAGCAAGTTTCGTGAAACCCTAACCCTAAACCTCGTACCTATGCTCTGGCAGCCGCTTGCGGCTGACGCTATCCCACCGGCGGCGTCTCAGGGGGATGCCGTCCCTCCGCAACCGAGGCGCTCCTATGCTGCAGCGGCAACAACTACGGCAAAGCAACCTGTTATCCCTCGAGTTGGGAAAATCCACGTTTTTGACAAGTCTGCGAACAGGAAATCATATGGCGTAGTCACAGAACGCAACGGGATCCCGCATATCCAACTTTCTGATGAGGAGATTGATGAGTTATCCAAACCGTTCAGGCTTGCGTTAATCGGAAAGTTCTCGCACGGATACCCGACTATGGCACGTCTCCATGAACTTTTCATGGAGCTTGAACTCAAAGGAGAGTTTAAACTAGGGGTGATGAATATCAAACACGAACTAATCAGGTTAAGCTGCGAAGAGGATTATTCCAAAATCTGGTTACGACGTATTATCAATTTTGATGGCTATCCGATGAGGGTTCTCAAATGGACCCCTACCTTCAATCCGAAGATTGAATCTTCAATAGCACCTATCTGGATCAAGCTTCCTTCCCTGAAGACCCAGTTTTTCAATCCGGATATCCTCCATAATATCGTCAGTCAGATAGGCGAACCCCTTGGTTACGATGAAGGCACCTTTGATTGTAATCGTCCCGATTACGCACGCGCCTGTGTAGAGCTAGACCTGCTGAAGTCTTTGAAGACAAAATTAAGCATCGGTTTTAATGGTGGTACTCTAATACAGCCGGTCATTTATGAGAGATTGCTAGTCTATTGCAGAAAGTGTTCCAGATTAGGGCATGATAAGAAGGACTGTCACGATTTGGTTAGCCATGAGAATCAAGATGATCAACCTGATCTTAGACAAGTAATCCAGGACAAGAGGGAAGCCGCTGCTAAATTTCCTACAGAGACTTCCAAAGAAAAGGGGAAACAATCCGATCACAGAGATAACCCTACAGATATACAAAAAGATTCTCAAAACAACAAACAGACAACGCAAAAGGAACTTATTTGGCCAGAGAAGACTCAGCAGAAGGAGAAATCCAACTTAGACATAGTTGAGGAAAATAACGACACAACAGAGGCCCCGGAACAGATCCAGATTATTGGAAAAATTCATGAAAACCCCCTGGTCGTGCATGAGGACGAAGAAGCAGAAAATGCAGGAGCTATCTCCGGCTCTGAGGATGGTGGAGAGAATGGCAGCGAACTGGAAGCAGACCCTCTGGACGAGGACGGAGACCACCCAAAGGACTTAAAGCAACTTGCTCTCTACAAACCAGTAAGCTCCGATGGCGAGGGTAATTATGATTTTACCCCAGTGGCTCAGAAGAAAAGGCACGGAAGACCCCTAAAGAACCCCACCATGGCCTCTAAAGGAACGACTTCGTCGTTGGCCATTAAACACGGTTTATAATGATAGAACAAGGGATGATCTGGAACGTGAGAGGAATGGGCAAACTTGATCATTGTCGTTCCCTAAATCAGTTTTGTATTAATAATAATTTAAAATTTCTTGCTATTTTAGAACCTATGATTACTCTAGTTCCTCATAGTATGTGTCGTAAATTTCGTTTTCATAATGTCATTAGTAATTGCTCTAATCACATTTGGTTCTTTTCATGCGAGGAGATTGATATAGAGGTGATCAGTGATGACAGACAATTCTTGGACATGCGCATCACCTGGAGGACGTCTGACAAATCCTTCTTCTTGACAATAGTTTATGCACGGTGTAACACTGTCGCGAGGAGGGAAATCTGGGAACACTTTATTCATCGGGCAAACAGTGATGTTCCTTGGCTTATTGGTGGGGATTTTAACACGGTTACTTCTTTGAATGAAACGAGAGATGCTCGCGATCTGGACTTCCAATCTATGACCGAATTTGGCGACTTCATCACTGAATGTGGACTCATTGAACCACCTTTCGAGGGATCGCCTTTCACTTGGACTAATAAAAGGGTTTGGAAACGTCTGGACAGAATCTTAGTCAATGAAGCTTGGTGTGGTCTTTTTGATAATACGGTGGTTAAACATCTGGCCAAGAGCTTGTCGGATCATTGTCCGCTATTGATTAAGATGTGGAACAACTCCGACTCACATCCGGTTTCCTTTAGGTTCCAGGAGATGTGGCTACGCCATCATGATTTGAAACCTACGGTCACTCAAAATTGGAACCAACCAATCGGAAGCTCTGGTATGAGAAAACTGGCAGACAAACTCAAACGGCTTAAGCAGCACCTTAAGTTCTAGAACAAGAACGTGTTTGGTAATGTTTTTGACAGAGCGAAGGAGGCAGAGCAGGCAGAACTTGAAGCTGAAAGAGAGTTTGAAACTTCACCCACGGATGATGCTCTCATTAAATGGAACAAAGCAATCGCTGAAAGAAAGATCATACTGGCGATGGAAGAGGATTTTTAACGCCAGAAAGCTGCTTGTAAATGGATAGAGGAGGGTGAGAGGAATACTAAATACTTCCACTCTCTTGTAAAGAAAAAAAGGTTTTGTAGTAGAATAAACTTGATTCACGAAGGGATGTAGAACTAACTGAACAACACATGATAAGGGACTCTGCCAAAAATTATTTTCAGGATCTTCTTACGGAACCACATATCCAGCGGTCTGTAGGAAGCTTTGAGGCAGTGCCGCGGGTTTTAACTAATTCGGACAATGCCATCTTGGATAGAGATCCGTCCATGGAAGAGATAAAAACAGCAGTTTTTTATCTCAATCCAAATAGTACAGCGGGCTCGGATGGATTTAGTGCTAAATTCTATCAAGCTTTCTGGGATATTATTAGTCATGATGTCATTGAAGAGGTTCTCGACTTCTTCAATGGGGGGACAATACCTATGGCTTTTACTGTGACTACGGTAACACTGATACCAAAAAAAGACAACCCTGCACATTGGAGTGACTACCGTCCCATTAGCTTATGCAATGTGTCTTACAAAATTATTACTAAGATTCTTAACTCTAGATTAGTTGATTTCTTGCCTAAACTTGTTTCTAATAATCAGAGTGGTTTTGTGCAGGGCAGAGTGATCAGCGATAATATCCTTCTGGCTCAGGAAATGGTTCATGCGTTGGATAATAAGAGCAGAACAAAAAATGTGATTCTTAAAGTTGATATGGCAAATGCTTATGACAGGCTTAACTGGGATTTCCTGTACAAAATGTTGCGTGCAAAAGGCTTTTCGGAGAATTGGATCGCTTGGATTTGGAAGTGTATTGCAGGATGCTAGTTCTCAGTTCTAATTAATGGAGAATCCTCAGGGATTTTCAAGTCGAGTAGGGGAATTCGACAGGGGGACCCGTTGTCCCCGTCTCTATTTGTCATTGCTTCTGATTACCTGTCTTGTACTTTGAACAGATTTATGGTGGACCAACCATGTGCTAGGTTCAGGACGTCGGCAGCAATGCATGTGTCCCATCTTTCATACACTGATGATATGATGTTATTTACCAACAACCGTCCCCTCTCTCTTCAGGGAGTTAACCATATAATTCATAACTATGAATTAATCTCTGGTCAAAAGGTTAATATTAACAAAAGCATTTTTTTGGTAGGGAATAATGACGCAGCAGCGGCAGCAGAGGTTCAAAGCGTCTTCGGGTACAGTCGAGCACAACTTCCAATCAAATATTTCGGAGCGCTGCTTTATAGGGGACGGAGGAAAATAAGCCTTTATGATGAGCTTATCGGGAGAATCAGAGACCGTATAAATGGATGGGAGTGTGCATATCTCTCCCATGGTGGAAGGCTTCAATTAATCAAATCCATTATCTTAGCCTTGCCTACTCATATCTTCCAAATTATAGAGCCTCCCATTTCGGTTCTTGGAAGGATAGAAATCATGATCAATAGGTTCTTCTGGGGGTAAAGGGATGGCAACAAAAGGTTACATTGGACTACCTGGAAGCGTATTTGTTTCCCGACAGAGGAAGGAGGCCTTGGTGTGAGACTGCTTGGGGATGTCGTACGCGCTTATTCACAAAAGCTTTGGTGGCGCATGCACCAGCGATTCCCTTTGGGCCAAATACATGAACAACATATATTGCTATAATGTGCACCCTAGATATGCACCGGTAATGAACACTCACTCCTCAGTTTGGCAGCTTTGGGTAAAGTACGAAAGCATGTTGAACCGGACATCTTTTGGAGTATAGGAGAAGGTAATGTGTCCTTTTGGGAAGATGCCTGATTCAAAGGGAAATCTCTTGCTTCGGACAGGATATGAGCGTTCGGAAATGAGAAAGTCAAGGATTTCATCCAAGCAGGAGCTTGGAATCGAGAACGGCTCCTATAGGTTATAAACTCAAATATTGTAGATGAGATTTGCAAGGTCCCGATCCCTCATGATCAGCGGGATAGGGGATATTGGAAGAATAGCTCTGATGGGAATTTCTCTTTGAAATTAGCTTGGGAAAAAGCGAGGAGTCGAACGAAAATATCAGACTTGTATACGGCGATATGGTCGGTTAATTTAACTCCGACAATTACGATTTTTCTTTGGAGGGCTATCCATGACTGGTTACCGGTGGATGAACGCCTGCATAGAAAGGGGATTATATTCCCTTTTAAACGTGTTTGCTGCAATAATCAGGAGACAAGTGAACATGTTTTTCTGTCCAATTCTAAGATTAAAGAGGTATGGAATTATTTTGCTGATATTTTCCATTTGCAGGTTTCGGAGGCCACCTCTCCCAATGGTATGCTGAATATATGGAGGAGTTCGTCCCCTTTCAGCTCCAAGAAGCATATTAGAATTGTTGTGTCTGCTCTTATCCTATGGTTTGCATTGACGGAAAGTAATAGGAGAAAGCACCAGGGCACAAGCTATATGTCTTACAACATTAAGAAACAGGTCTTCAGATACATGGTGCAGCTACATGAAGCCGGGATAGTTAAGAGAGATTGGTGGAAAGGAGACGACATAGTTGCACAACGGTTTGGTATTAAGCTGAAACCTATAAAACAACCTGAGCTAAGAATTGTTAGATGGCTAAAGCCACCACTGGGGCAAGTGAAGCTTAACTCTGATGGATCTTGTTATGGTAACCCCGGACTGGGCGGAGTTGGTATAGTCATTAGAGATCATAACGGGAAAGTGCTGGCTGCTTATATTGCGGGCATAGGAACTACAACAAACAATCACGTAGAATTATTGGCCCTTGTTCAAGGATTGAGAATGGCGATCAACCTGGGCGTCGACGCAATCA
Organism: Lantana camara; assembly: GCA_037501455.1. Taxonomy (NCBI): domain Eukaryota; kingdom Viridiplantae; phylum Streptophyta; class Magnoliopsida; order Lamiales; family Verbenaceae; genus Lantana; species Lantana camara. Next base: position 88,619,228 of record CM074857.1, on the reverse strand, counting down.
GGGCGGAGTTGGATGCCAAAATTATCATGGACATGGTGAAGAGAGGTTCAGCTGGAGACTGGAGTATGCAAGACCTTCTGCTTCAATTCCGAGAAATCACGGCTACTACTCAGGTTCAATTGAGCCATGTCTACCGTGAGGGGAATATGGCCGCTGATTTCTTAGCCAAAAATGGAGTTGTCACTCAACCAACGTGGTCCTTTCCAAGGTCAGAGATCATGCCTCGACTCAAGGGACTCATTACAATGGATAAATGGGATCTCCCTAACCTCGTGTTAAATGATGGAACTTTCCTGGATTAAGGTTGAGCTGCCACAACCGTATTTGGCAGGTAAGTTTAGCTGGATGTTTGATATCTTTGTCTTTTTTTCTCTCCAGGATGTTATTCCTATTTCTAAGGACAAGATTGATGCACTTTTCTTTGGGTCGAGAAATTTGGTGTTTTTGCAAATTAGGGAGAATAAGGATACCTTTTACTTGAAGATTTTCAAGAGTAACAAAGTTTCCCTAATGGGAATAGTTTGCAACTATGGAATTGACGGTCCTAATTTTTTGACCCCTCGTAATACGTATATCAACAAACATAATCCTAAGGACGCCCTGACCGTTGTTGTGACCAGACGTTGCAAGATACTCTCCGCATAGGGGGTTATCGCTGCTCAGGACCCTGGGCGTCTTTCAAGACCAACATTTGGTTCCTTTAGTGTCATTGGTAGCAGGGATTGCTGGAGCCTCGATACTTGCTTTAAGAGTCATACCCTGTGTTCTTGTCATGCTCTGAAGTGTAATCTGTTTGCCCTCTTGTGCCCGATTGTCTTTTGTTTTAGAGTAGGGCTCTTTCACAATCCTAGCTTTTTGGATATCTGGATGTACGTGCATTGTACCTTTTCTTGGGTCTTTCTTATAAAGGAGGTGAGGACCTCGCCTAAAACCTCACGGTCTCCTTGACCGGTTTCCCCCCCCCCCCCCCCCCCCCCCCCCCCCTCCCCCAAAAAAAAAAAAAAAAGAGTAAACGATAAAGTAATAAATATATTGCACCAAAAAAATAAAATAAAATAATGTAATTATATATTTTTAGGCTAATTCTAGATAATCCATCATTCTTTGAGGGTTAATGTATTTTGACTCCTAATTTTTTGATCGGAACAATTTCTCTATTAAATTTAAAAAATATCACACTTAATTCATTTTCGATGGAATGTTGAAGAATATTCTATTTAATTTTTTTTCCACTAAATTTTAGCCCAATTTACGAGGACAAATCTATAAAGATTAAATTTTAAATGGGATGATATTATATGTCAAATCGAAACTTTCGACAAAACCCAAACGGTGACCTTAAAACCAAAACTCGACAATCGAGTATATGGCGCACAGTGGGCGGAGTTTTATAGACAACTTTTGATTTTTGACGGCTTTCGGTTGTCAATAGGGCTAAATAGGGTACGGTTTTGTTCATCTAAAAAAGAGAAACATGAGGGTTGTCTTGACTCTTGGTCGCCGTTGATCGGGCAAAAACACGTTCGAGCCTCATTTTGACACGTGGCGTCATCAGCATGCAACACGTGGAAGCCAGGACCCCCACATAGGCCACCCTCACAACGAGCCCTGCCCTCGTTCCCAAGGATGTTCCAATTCTTCAAGAGTTAACTCCCGAGCGTGAGGTATTGTGACCCTCAATTCATGCCCTCACGAAAAAGAATTTCTCCTTCTAGTCAGTTCCGTAAGACGTTGAGGGCGAGTCTATCAATCTCAAATTGGACTTAGCCTGGATATAATAAAACCCCGTCGTCGGGGATGAACATGGTGAGCGAACCACTTGAAAGAGGCTGTTGAAATTGTGGATTGACGACTCGTTCTCAGTGCATTTCATCAGGACTACGAAGGCGTTGATAAGGGCTATGCGTTGGGGACGATTTGAGAAGGGCTCAGATTCAAGAGATTTAGGATGCTTGCCACGGGAACAGAAATGGGGAATCTCAACCCCCCTGCCTCAACCGCGCCTTTGTAGACTGCCATTTCCCCAGGAGGAGGGTTGTTAGCCCTCTCGTGCGCTGTCAAAAATCCTATATGTAAATCGCTCGTCGCAATACCTTAGAGCCCTCATTGTAACCAAGTCTCCCATAGTTATGGTGCTGGGGGTTTCGTCGGGTGTTCTTTCCGTGGCCTGCAAACCCTAGCCTTCACCCTCGGTGGACTTCTTGGATTTTTTCCGCCTTCTTTCTACGTTTAGCAGGGGAATCTTCCAAGGGTCCAGCATCCGTATCCTCTTGGACCAGACCTGGAACAGCCACTGTTACAGTATGACGGTGGGGGTGGGTGGCACTCTCCATCAAGGGAAATGTAACCCTTTGCCGCTTCGCCTCCATCACCAATTCCATCTCATCGAAAATATAGTCAACACCGCATGGGTTTCTCTCCCCCATAGCAGACACAGCGGCGTCCAACTCCTCATCCCTGGCATCCCCGAACATCTCCTCCACCGTTTGATGGTAGGGAGTAGGGTTATGAGAAGAAGAGCTTGAGTTGGCTATTTCGTCAATTTCCCTAACAGTCTCCTCTATGATTCTCTTGGACATGGTGGATTGAAGGTGGTAGAATGAGCAAAAATGGGGATGTGGGGGGAAGGAGACCTATTAATTTAGGGGTTAGCAAATCAGAAAGTTAAGAAGGAGCAAGAAGTTACCTAAAGGTTGGAAAAGCCTGGAGATTGCTTAGAACTATCTGAAGAATGCTTCGAAGGTTTTGAAAAGAGTCAAGTGCTTTGGAATTGATTGCGTAAAGAAGAGAAGAGAATGAAACAAATCCTTACTTATAGGGGAAGGAGTTGGTGGGATTTGGGCAATTAATTCAAAAGTTGCAATCATTCCCGCCTAGGTAATTGCCCACTTTTGGGAACCATCACACACATCCCGAGATTCACGCTCCGTTTCCTGAAAAGGCGCACCCACTCGCCCTGCTGCTGGTACAGGGACCCGAAATATTACTGTTCCGGGACCGTACTTTAAAATTTTACCCTAATATACAGGTATCAAAATATTTCTAAAATATTTAAATACAAACAGCGGAAGACTAGCCTGAACTACTCAATTATATACATGCAACTGATAATAAATTTTAAATCACAAAGCAGATAAATAAAGCAAGCAATTAACACTTAAGAGCACCTAATTTATCATGCTTAAACAAAAATCAAATAAAAATACCTTTCACCGAAGATGGGTACTGCGCCCCGAATTCACCTCCCGAGAACCCGGTACCCGATCTCCTCGTGAAACCGACAGAGCTTCCCTGCAATAACCCCAGGGACACCCTCGGAGTGTGGGCTCCAAAAGTATTTCTCTAAATACTCAGAGAAAATAAAACTTTAAACTAGAAAACCCTTTTCAGGGTTTATTCTCCCGAAATTAGGTGTTTATATATAAACACCTAATTAAAATTAATTCCAAAATAAATCGGATTTAACTAGGAGAAAAGGGATATGGTTTGAAAGCCGAGAACTCAGCCAAAACCTCTTCCAAAAGTTGTATGGAAAAAATGAAATGCCAAGCCCCCTATTTATAGGGGAGAAACCGAGGGTAAAATAGTAATTTCACACCCCACTTGCGTGTGCAACTTGGACATAAAAACCGTGGTGACCACATCGTAGCTCTCGTCACCACGAGTCCAATGCCGCCGAGAACGCGCCGATCCACCGCCACACGCTCCCTCACGCGGCTAGGGTTTTTGGCTGACGTGGCCGATTCTGATTCGGCCATGTGTCTGGGTCGGTCCAACCGGACCCGGTTTGAACCGACCCTATCCATTTCCGACCCGACCCATTGACCCGGTCTGAACCTGTTGAGCAGCCCGGTCCAGATCTAATCTGGACCGTCCGCGGCGATGACATGGCACAATCTCCGCCGTCCACGAGTTGCGCTACCTGACTCCCAGTCAGCGCCACCTCACGCCTGTCCGTTGATGTGGCATGCCACGTCATCTTTTTTATTATTTTTTTTGATGAGAATTTTATTTTCTCCAAAATAAAATTCCAGGCATTTCCAATTCTTTGGAACTTGATTTATTTTCTTAAAATAAATCCCTTGGCTATTTTCAAACACTTTGAAAATTTATTTCTTTCATTCCTTTTAATGTTTTATCTTCGGGTTTTCGATTTAGGGCTTGCAGGGGGACCTGCAGAACTAATTAATTTTAGCTCCAAACGGATTAATATATTATCATCTCATGATAATAATTAATTTCCGTTTAACAATATTTAATTCCACTAAATAAATATTGTTGCACTCTAAAATTAATTAAATTATTCACGAATTTCTCGATCTAGAATAATTTTGCATTTTACTCCTTCGTGTGGATATCCATGAAAAATAAATTAATACTACCATCATTTATTTTTTACTTCTAATCTGAAATCTCCTGATTCACCTTAAGTTCAAATCTCTTGTATGTGAAACACATTCAACATACAACTTCAGTGACGCATCACACGAAGTACTTTGGCCAAAGTTTTAATTCGAACTTTGCAAATCTATTTCAGGAATATCTTTTAACTTTCCAGCAAAGCCACAGATTCATCGATCAATATTTCTCTTTAGCACATTTCATGTAATCACTGAACGTACAAAGGTTTCGGTCATTCGATATCGAGACCTCACTTATGAGCAAGTTACAATGATTAACACTACATGCCTAAAGTCAAAATACTACCAGGATTAAGAATTCAATGCTCCATAAGATTTGTTCATTTTAGATAGTAGTTTAAAATGAACTATCTTAGCTGTCCAGTTCGATGTTTCCAAATCTATTGAAAATCAACAATGTGTTATAATTGGAAACTCCATTTCCCTATGAAGAAAGACTAATCATCTTATATAACACATTATAGTCTCGATAAGAACTTATTCTTATCTTACTGACTAGAACTTTAATAACACGTGATTTCGATATCCAAAGTCCTTTCCTATGAAACACATTTCATGTAATAATATCATCACATGTTATTAATTATGTTAATATACTCGTAACTTGCAATAATTTCAGTTTTATTAATCCAACAAAATATGAAGTATTTACAAAGAAATTGGATTTTCAGGGCACTAATCCCAAAAATCTCCCACTTGCCCTAAATCCAATTGGCTACACATCTAAGCCCCATCCCTTCTACATGAGTATTAAAACTCTTTTGCGCCAAAGTCTTAGTGAAGGGATCTGCCAGATTGTTTACCGAGTCAATCTTTACTACTGCCACTTCTCCACGTTCCACACAATCTCGAATAATGTGGAACTTTCTCTCGATGTGCTTTGCACGTTTATGACTTCGAGGTTCCTTGGAGGTGGCCACCGCTCCAACATTGTCACAGTACAATGTGATTGGTGTAAGTCCATCTTTGATGACTTCCAAATCTATCAGGAAATTTCTAAACCAATACGCTTCTTTGGCTGCTTCCGAAGCTGCCACGTAGTCGGCTTCCATGGTGGAGTTAGCAATGCAACTTTGCTTAATATTCCTCCAACTTACGGCTGCCCCTCCCAGAGTAAACACGTATCCAGACGTCGAACGTCTAGAATCTAGGTCAGATTGAAAATCTGAATCTGTGTATCCTATGGGAATGAGCTCATCACTGCGATAAACAAACATATAATCCCGTGTTCTTCTCAAGTACTTCAATATATGCTTTACAACTATCCAGTGTTGGGGTCCAGGGTTTGACTGATATCTGCTGACCATACCTACAGCATAACAGATATCTGGCCTTGTACATAACATGGCATACATAAGGCTACCGACTGCCGAAGCATACGGAACATTTTTCATTTCTTCTGTCTCTTCAGCTGTCTTGGGACACTGATCTCGAGACAAATGAACTCCATGTCGGAAAGGTAATGAACCTTTCTTGGAGTCAGCCATATTGTATCTTGCCAGCATTTTATCTATATATACTGCTTGTGATAAACCAATCATCTTATTTTTCCGATCACGACAAAGTCTGATCCCTAAAATATAACTGGCCTCACCTTGGTCTTTCATGTCAAATTGATTTGATAACCAAATCTTGACTACTGACAATACTCCTGTGTCATTCCCAATGAGTAAAATATCGTCTACGTATAAAACTAAAAATGTTACAACACCACTCTGATGTCTTTTGTACACACATGGTTCATCAGGAAATTGTATAAATCCAAACGATTTAATTACTTCATTAAATCTGATGTTCCATGATCTAGACGCTTGCTTAAGACCATAGATTGATCTATTAAGCTTGCATACCATATGCTCCTGATTTCTGGCTATAAAGCCCTCAGGTTGAGCCATGTATATCTCTTCTTGAAGGTGTCCATTCAAGAAGGCAGTCTTTACATCCATTTGCCAGATTTCATAATCATAATAGGTGGCAATGGAGAGAAGAATCCTTATGAACTTAAGTATTACTGCGGGCGAGAAGGTTTCATCGTAATCGATACCTTCTTTCTGAGTATAACCCTTTGCCACAAGCCTTGCTTTAAAGGTTTCTACCTTTCCGTCCACTCATCTTTTTCTCTTGTAGACCCATTTGCATCCAATAGGTTTAATGCCCTCAGGTGCCTTTACAAGTTCCCAAACTTTATTAGAATACATTGAATCTAACTCAGATTCCATGGCTTTGACCCAACGGTCTGCGTCTATATCTTTTATAGCTTCATAATATGTGATAGGATCAGATATGTCAGATTCAAACACTTGGGTTAATCCTAAGTACCTGTCAGGTGCCCTGACAATCCTCCCACTACGACGGGCTTGTTGTGTACTTGTCCCTACATCATATGTCGTATCTGGTACATCATATGTATCCATCACATTTTCAGTTGTTATGGGTTCTTGGAGTTCAGTATCTGATACTGTCATTTCTTCTAACACTATTTTACTTTTACCCTTGTGGTCATTTACGAAATCATCTTCGAGATATTTAGCATTAGTGTTTACAAACACTTTGTGATCTCTCGGATCGTAAAATATCCCACCTCTTGTTCCTTTAGGATAACCTATAAACAAATAATCCTCTGTTCTTGTTGGGAATAGTGCCCTGAAAATTCAATTTGTTGAATTAATCAAACTGAATTTACAGCGAGTTGTGAGTATTTCACATATTGATAATTAATGGCGTATGGTGGTATTTTATATGAAATGTGTTTCATAGGAAAAGACTTTGAATACCGAAATCACGTGTCATTAAAGTTCTAGTCGGTACGATAAGAATATGTTCTTATCAAGAATATAACGTGGTTATGTAAGATGATTAGTCTTTCGTCATAGGGAATGGTGATTCCAATCATAACACGTTGATGATTTTCAATAGGATTGGAAACATCGAACTGGACCACTGAGATTATTCATTTTATACTGCTATCTAAAATGAATAAAATCTCAGGAAGCATTATACTCTTAATCCTGATAATATTTCGGCTTTAGGCATGTAGAGTTAGTCACTGTAATATACTCGAAGTGAGGTCTCGGTAACGAGTGACCAAAATACTCTTAGGAATAGTTGCCTTGAAAGCCGATTGTATATTCGCTTTGCACTTTTCCTTATTGTAATCACTAACAATCTTTGAATAAAGTAACGAATTGAGGCAACACTTCTTTATATGCTCTTGTTTGTTATGCGTTTACTTTAGCTGTGCATGTATGAGAACTCCCCTAATCCTGATGACTTTAGGACTCTACCATTTAGGTGAAATGGTTCATGAAACGAGCCCTATATCACATAAGTCATGATTAGTAAAATACTCCAAGCTGATGAGTCCTACAGAAAGTGGGAGTGTCAACCTGACTTCTTTAAGGCTTGCTTGTGGGATCACGCCCTTAAGAAGGACCACCTTGGTTCATGGAGGTCCAAAGTGTATAGTTGATACGTGCGTGATACATGAGGGTGCTTACTTCCATAAGTAAGTTCACTGAGGTGCCCCGTCTGAGAAGATTCCTAAATGGGAAAGGAAGTTTCTATTTCAGGAAATGGAAACTTCCAGATTAGGAAATATCTCACGAGTCATTGATGTGATTAATTGATCCTTAGACTTGAGGTTCCATGTCACTTTATGAGTTAACTCTACAGTCTTAGGTATAAGCTTTAAAGGGTGTTGCCTTAGACAACTGATTCAAGGCTTATGCTGGGGCTGCACAAGTGACTCATGAAAGTGAATGAGAATCAAGAAAGGACCTACACTTGCATTTGCAAGGTGATCTCTTATTGTGTAAGTCATTCATATGCCATATAGAGTCCTTGGCCAAGGCAGTAGATCAAGACATCAAGAAAAGGGTTTCTTGGATTGAGATCAAATGGATATGAAATGCACTTAGCTTTAAGACCAGATTATTAGGGTCCTGATTATTCCCTTACCCTAGATCTTGGTTGAGAGATAGTAAGTAGGAGGATTGTATCTCACATGAATCAATGACTTAAAGGTTCTGTCGAATCCGAACATTCCAATTCAGCTAGGGGTTAAGCACCTGTTGCTAGACTATGGTCGTTTAATCTGTGGACTGATTAATTAATTAGGGTCACTGCTAATTGAATTGAGAACCTAGAGGGTCACACACAACAACTTGGTTACATGAGTTGAGGCTTTGAAATGATTAAAAGAGTTGATCATGCCGAGAGGGTTCCACACGTGTCCCCAAGGACACGTGTGTCACACCTGCATATATATGTATATGTGCTTAAATAATTAATGTGTTAATTATTTAATAGACTTTGGTTTAATTTTTGAATTAAAAATAAAGTCTTATTTTGGAGAAAAATAATCTATTTAATTAATTACGAATTAATTAATTAGATAAAATAAGTTATTTATTTATTGATAAATAAAGTATAATATTATCCAAAAGGGTTTTGGATATTTTAGCTCTCCTAAAAGTCGATTTGAATTAGAATTCAAAATCAAGGTTAGGAATTACTTGATAATCAAGTAACAAGAGAGAGGGACCAAATCCTTAGTCCAATAGGACTAAGTTTTGGCCGCCCCTCTCCTTCCTATATATAGGGGAGATCGAGCTCCCCTTAGGAGTGATTGATAATTCTTTTGGTTCATGTGTTGAACACCATCCTTTCTCCAAGATAAAATAAACCCTAGGTTAAGCCTAAACACTAAGAACATCTTTACTGCACTTGTTTGCTGTCCATTGGGGATGGCTTATTTTTTTGAAAATTTTGGGTTATTTTATCTAGTCATCTTTTTACTTTGGTAGTTTAGGACCTTGACCAAATGAACCATTATTTTAATGCTTTACTTTGATTGTTAAGAAACCATTTGAATGTTGTGTAAATGACAACAATACCCTGCCCTCAAATCGCGTGCCGAACTGTCATTTAAGCCCACTCCTTGACTATTTCTTCATAAATTTCGCCCATTTATATAACGGACTCCAGTTCTTTAGAATGTGCTCAGTGTTAAGGTTCTTTTGAAGAGCAATTGTAAGGCATTTTCAATGTTTAGTCTCCAACAAGCATTCCATCATGTCTGTTTATGTACAAAAACTCCCAACTCTCACGAGAAATGACTCTGTATCCAATAGAACAACCTAACAACAAATCTGTACTCCCATGTACATAAATACTGATGGAAGAGCAAGTTTTCTTCATAAATTTCGCCCATTTATATAACGGACTCCAGTTCTTTAGAATGTGCTCAGTGTTAGGGTTCTTTTGAAGAGTAATTGTAAGGCATTTTCAATGTTTAGTCTCCAACAAGCATTCCATCATGTCTGTTTATGTACAAAAACTCCCAACTCTCACGAGAAATGACTCTGTATTCAATAGAACAACCTAACAACAAATCTGTACTCCCATGTACATAAATACTGATGGAAGAGCAAGTTTACATCATTTTCCAGACTCGAATCCATGATGAACTTCGTATTTCTCTGTTTCCCCCTCCCCCCTCCCCCAGGAAATACCAAAATTGTATGTATAAAGTGTGAAACAATTCACCTAAGCTATACTTAGACAAAAAAAGTACATAAATCCAGCCGATGTGTAGAAAAAAACCCGAAAAAAGATATAGGAAAGAACCGAAAAATCTCAATCATCAACCCCGATGAACTAAGCTAACTCCATTATCACTTCATCAAATAAAGGGGCTTCTCTTTCTCTACAAATGATATTAGCATCAACCATATCTCATCTTCAACCTCATCACTTCTCAAACCTTCACAAACCCTTCGTTTTACAGACGACGTTCCACATATATCAAAGTCGAAAATACCCTTCAGGCCCGAATTGATAAAATCAAATAGAAGCTTCCTTCCAGACCTTTGCCAAGATGCTTGTTTGCTGTATTTTTTCTCTAGCTCCTCAAACACTGAGGGGCTTATCGGGAACTCCAATGAATGCCATTCTTTGAAATCGACAAATGATGTCTCACCACAATATCTGACCTTGTCTAAAACATCAGCCATGTAAGAGAAGTTCCTACTTTCCACATCTCCAAGCCACCTTTTTAAGTTTCTGCCATCTTAAGGGAGATCATGTAACTGTTTCTCAGACTCATCATCATCAGAAACGAGCAAGATTGATTTTTCGGAGTAAGTTTCTTCTCTCTCATAGTTTAGAGCTTGAAGTTGCAAATGCAATCCTAGAATTTACCAAGCCAATATTTTAATTAGAGGAAAAAGATTGGTAATTCTTGTGAAAATACTTTGACACAGTGCGTCCGGACGATTAAAATCGAACTGATCAACAACAGAATTCTTGTTATGAAGCGATAACACCCCAAGAAATATGCACACCTACTCCACGATAGTTACTTCGCGACTGTCGGTTAGACCCCCGACCTCACGGAGTACAATACAAAGGTGGCCTAAAGCGTTCCTACCCATTCGGAGCAAATTAATGCATCTTCTCTCTGATTGTTTTGTTAAACGATCAAGATATTCTACACGGGCAGCCAATCTCTCTTTCAAGCAATATGATGAACTAGCCCCATCACATAATCTATGCCTTTTTGGGCTAACAATCGACAGAAGCAACATGGTGTCCCTCAGGCCTCAACATACCAAGCAACACAAATTTACATAGTTCGATAATGAGCAAAGCTTTCTTAGAATCCATCCTAAACTCTTGTATTGTTATTAATATAATTAGATCGAATATTAAGCACGAATATAAATATTTTAGTATCAATACCCGAGCCAAAATGAACCTGGATTCACCATATATGAAGCATACTAGTTGATTTCGATTCTAGTGACTTTATTCCGTGTAAACAAGCAATAATTAAGGCCATATACCACTGGTTTTTGGCAGCCAACAAATTAGGTTCTATAACACAAATAAATTCAAAGACTTCAGTCACTAAATGAAAGATAAAATCCTAGTAGCAATAAAACATATCAGAAACATCACCTTCAGGAGAAACTGGTATTGTGATAGGCACCCCCAAATGAAAACACCTATAAGAAATTACAAGAAAATTGTTAGAACGACCTGCAATTAACCAAAACAGGGTCGCTTCTCGCTTTAAATAGCACTCCGAGATCCAGAATCACTATAGACAGCCCGAAATCTCTACCTTCATTGAAAACACGAAGCTCTCGCCCATTACGAAGATTGTCGAATAGCTGCCCTAGGTCTTGTAAATGGAGTTCAATTAAGGACGCGGCAAAGATAGCGGGAAAGTGTTGGGAAAAGGGGGGGAATTATTTTTGGGAACGATGAGGGTACACAACGTGAATTTTACAAGACAACTATGGGCATAAAGGTAAATTTGGTCAATCCATTCCCTCCAGTTTAATTAGCAACAATCTTTTTTGGTTGCTATATTCCCACCCCTTTTCCAAGTGAATCCCGGGGCTTCGAGAAATCAGTATATTGGCAAACTTGCAAAGTAAAGAATGGAAATTGGGGGTTTAAATAACCAAGAAGTTATTTTCAATTGAAGTAAAAATGTTCTAACTAGAGAACTAGCATCCTTACTAGTTAGATTGTAGTCAAGTTGGTGGACTATCTCTAGAGAGCATCAAGTTAGAAGTTTTAAAGATTTGAGCTTTACTAAGGAGAGGGGATCAAGCCGCGAGAAGAGCGTTCTTGGGTGGCTTGAAACGCTTCAAGAAAGATTATTGAAAAGTAAGTTTCTAATCTCCACGAATTCGGATTCAGAATTGCGAGTTTCGATCCTTTTTGTTGGAAAATTTTTAAATTTCCGCCGCTTTCTGATTCCTGTTTTCCAACAAATACTTTGTACGTTCAGTGACAGCATGAAACGTGCTAAAGATTTATATTGATCGAGGAATCAGTGGCCTTGCTGGAAGGTAAAAGATATCCTTGAAATAGATTTGCAGAAGTTCGACTTAAGACTTTGGCCAAAGCACTTCGCGTGATACGTCACTGAAGTTGTATGATGAATGTGTTTCACATACAGAGAATTTGAACTTAAGGTGAATCAATAAATTTCAAATTAGAGATGAAAAATAAATGATAGTAGTTACAATTTATTTTTCATGGATATCTACGCGGAGGAGTAAAATGCGAAATTATTCTAGATCGACAAATTCGTGAATAATTTAATTAATTTTAGAGTGCAACAATATTTATTTAGTGGAATTAAATATTTTTAAACGGTAATTAATTATTTTCATGAGATGATAATATATTAATCCGTTTGGAGCTAAAATTAATTAGTCCTGCAGGTCCCCCTGCAAGCCCCAATTGAAAACCCGAAGAGAAAATATTAAAAGGAGAAAGAAAAATGAATTTTCAAGTGTTTGAAAATAAGTCAAGGGATTTAAAAATAAATCCAGTTCCAAAGAGTTGGAAATGCTCGGAATTTTATTTTGGAGAAAATAAAATTTAAAAATTTAAAAAAAAATGATGGTGACGTGGTAGGTGACGTGGCACTGACGTGTCAAGCCACATCAACAGGGTGGGGTCCAGATGGTGCTGACTGGACGCCGCGTGTGCGACTGAGATTGAGCCACGTCATCGCTTATAAACGGTCCAAACTAGATCTGGTCGGGCCGGTCAACGGGTCGGGTCATCAAATCAGATCTCGGATAGGGTCGGACCAGACCCGGACACGTGGCCGCTTCAGAAGAGGCCACGTCAGCCTCAAACCCTAACCGAGAGTACATGACACGCGTCATCTTTAGGCGGTACGCGGGGGAGCGTGCGTGCTCCGATTGGTGCGTTCATAGTGGCGTTGGACTCCTGGTGGCGAGACCTTCCACGTGGTCACCTCAATTTTCGTGTCCAAGTTACACACGCAAGTGGGGTGTGAAATTACTATTTTGCCCTCCGTTTTTCCCCTATAAATAGGGACCTTGGTCCTCATTTTTCATTAACAAGTTTGGGAGGTGGTTTTGGCTGAGTTTAAGCTTTGAAACCATATCCCTTTTCTCCTAGTTAATTCCGATTTATTTTGGAATTAATTTTAATTAGGTGTTTATATAAAACGCCTAATTTCGGGAGATTAAACCCTGAAAAGGGTTTTCTAGTTTAAAGTTTGTTTTCTCTAAGTATTTAGAGAAATACTTTTGGAGCCCACACTCCGAGGGTTTCTCTGGGGTTATTGCAGGGAAGTTCTGCCGGTTTCACGAGGAGATCGGGTATCGGGTTCACGGAAGGTGAATTCGGGAGCTGGAAAAATGCCGTTAGATAACCATGTTTGCTGTACGGTAATATTTTACAGTTGTTTTATTTTAAGCATGATAAATTATGTGCTCTTAAGTGTTAATTGCATGTTAGATATTTATCTGCTTAAGTGATTTAAAATTTATTATCAATTGCATGTATATACTTGAGTAGATCCGGCTAGTCTTCCGCTTTTGTAGTAAAATATTTTAGAAATATTTTAATACTTGTATTATAATAAAAAATTTAAAATGTGGTCCCGGATCGCTACTGTTCTGGGCCCACCACCCAGCAACTGGTATCAGAGTCATGCTCTAGATATATACATGCATTGATATGATGTATACGATGCATAATTTTAAATCTGATACTGTGCACTTAAATTCTGTCAAATGAGGCTGGGTTTTAAGTGGGACCGTTTGTGACCCCTCCAGTATTTCCTGGGAATTTACGTGGAATGGTATTTTTTGGGAAACAATTTAATTGCTTTTCCTGAAAAATTACCGAATCAGTAAACATGATTTAAATTATGAGATAATTTATTTATAATATGTTTACTTTTTGCCCTTTGTTTTAAGCATGATAATTATGTGACAATTATATGAAAGCATGCTTAATTGTTTTAATTTATGGCATGATCATGATAATAAGGGATATTATGTTATTTACAATTATGTATATTTTATTTAATGTGATTAAATAATATTGTTTAATAGAGATTAGACGCGATGAATAATTGGACTAATATTTTTCGGCCCAATTAATAAATAGTTATTAAATTGCCTTAAAATATTATTGGGGTTTTAAATATGATTTAGTAATCCTAGTGGGAGCATATTAATAAGATTAATCACTTCCAACAATAAGACGCCAAAAGCGATTATTAAATAATCAACAGATAATCCACACTTTTTTTGAAAATTCAAGTGGGAGTGAGATGAAAAGAGTTAGATTCTCACGGCTTCCATTACCGGTCTATAGTATAGTGAATATGTACTACTCCCTTCGGCGGGTATATATTCGCGGTATACAAGATTAGACTTCTACGGATAGAATGAAATACGGGAAAGTCAGCTCGACCATGCCTCCGTGGAGTGTCTTGACCTACTCGTATGGAATTCTAGGTAATGGTGCACACTTGACTAAGTAATGTATTAACCTCCCTTCGGAGCTCTATTATACATTTACTTAGAAGCCAAGGGTTGACGTGGTGAATTAACTTTGTTTGGTAAGAGTTATCTAGATGACATGTTAATTAAGAATAGTTCTTGCTTTTCTAAGCAGTTTTCAACCTCGCCTCCGGGGAGTCAACTGCAGTTAGTTAAGTCACCATTGCGTAAACCAAAATGCTTACGTGGATTTCATTTAATGGTTGAACGCAAAAGAAAGTGAAATGCATAATCATAACTTGCATTTATTTATTTATTTCAGTTTTATAATTACGATCTCCTTTAGCCCACTCCAAACTGTATGTTTATAAGGAAATAGGCTAGTAAGGGTGCAACTATGCTGACTAAGAAATGAATCTTGACATCGTGTTGAGACACGAAAGTTTACGTACTCACTGAACCTTATCCGAAAATTTCGGAAATTACAACCAGTCAGGATTAGAAAGACGCTTATTCTAAATGGATCAAGTGTGATGATCTGGCTAGTCTTATATCCTGACATCTGTTTTAAATGTCCTTGAGCATCAGATACATGAGATGTCCACTGATAAGGACATGTTTTGAAAACAGAATAGTACAAAGGTACGAGCCACGAAGAAGGTTATTAGTTAAAGATGTTTTAAGGATCATTAGTTCAGAATCATATTATGAATATGATAACTGATCTGAACGAGATTGAAAGCCTCCGTGCTTAAAGAGACAATCTTAATAGATAGGATACGATCCTATAATCTCTGCCTAAGTCGTTTGAACGTTCAAAGATTAATTTTAAATGTTTTTTGAAAAACCTAACCTGGACCAATGAACGACCTCAATGTGGCAGAAAAAGTGATATAGACTAAGGGAAAAGTTCTCTTAAATCAGACATCAATATCCACAGCCTCAAAAGTCAGTAAGTAGAAGATAAAAGAAAAGGAATGGTTCCCAATCTTAAGGTTCATAAATAGAAAGTTAAATCCGACAATGAAAAGTGTTTCTATTTCGGTGGTAACGGGTATTGGAATAAGAAATTGTCCAAAATACTTAGTCTGTCTGTTTACTACACCGTTTAGATAAGATATGAAGATATCTTACTTGTTGAAAATATGTTTAGTTGGAAATTCACCAGAATCCTGGTGTGTGAACTTGAGATCAACTAATCATATTTGCAATTCGTTGCGAAGATTCAAACTAACCGGTAAGTTTGAAAAAACGGTTAACACACAACTACTGCTCGAGGATAATACAAGTCTAATTGTATTAGTAGTAAGTACTATAAAGTCGTATTTTGGCAATAGGGTTTTATATTACACGTGCCGTATAAACAGAAATTTAATTTCTGTGAGTTATTTGATAACTAACGGTTTAACTGTTTGTTTTGAACAAAAGTTTAACGCTAAGCAAAATAAATGGTTTATTTGCTCTGGCACAATAAAAGATGGTCTTTTATACCTCAATGAAAAACCTATTTTAAGTTTAACATTAAGAAGCTTGACTTACCATCTAAGAGGAAAAACTTCTATATGGCACCTATCTATTGGTCAATTGAATCTGAATAGGATCCAAAGACTGATTGTTGAGTCCTATTGACTTGAAAACAGTATCAATCTGCGAATCCTATTAAGAAAGTTAAAATGACCAAGAAGTTTTTTTTGGACAAGGGGTACTTAAGCCATGAAGTTGCTTGTGCCAGTCCATACGGATATGTAATCCTATGAATGTTCAAGCAAGAGAAAGTTTTGGGTACTTCATCATTCATTTGAATGATTACTTCAGATACAGATATGTTTATTTGATGAGACTTAAGTCTGTAATTTTGAAGAGTTCAAAGAATATAAGACTGAAGTCAAATAGTCAAATTAGAAAACATCTCAAGGCACTTCGATTAGATCGAAGTAATGATAAGTATCTAAGTTCAGAGCTAAATAGAATTTCTCAAATGAGATTCGATCTCAACTATCTCTATGAGATACGTCTTAACAAAGATGCATTGCAGAAAGGAGAAATAAAACTCTGATAATGATGGTAAGATTTATGAAGAGTCATGCTCCCCTACGAATTTTGTTTTGGAGTCTTGTGCTCAAAAACAACAAAACACACTAAACCTAGTTCTATCTAAGTCAGTTCCTAAAACACTAATGGATCTGTAGTTGGGGTGAAAACCTTGTATCTCTTATCTTCTGATTTGAGGTAGCCTGGTCCACGAGTTAAGGATGGATCCTGACAAGTTAGAATAAAGAACAAAGGTTTACTTGTTCTAAGGTTATCATAGAAGAACGAGAGGTGGTATATTTTGTAATTTGAGAAATCACAAAAGATGTTTGTGAATATTTCAATGATAATTACATAGATAACCACAAAGGGTGGAAGCAAAGTAGTGTTAAAAGAAATAATAGTATTAGATACTGATTTTCATAAACCCGTGATAACTAAAAATGTATTAGATACATGTGATGTACCAAATACAACATGTGATGTAGAGACGTGTACACGAGAGCATCATTGTAGTGGGAGGATTGTCAGGACACCTGACAAGATACCTAAGATTAACCCAAGTGGTTGAATCTAACACATCTGATCCTATCACGTGTAACGAAGCTGTGGAAGACACAGATGCTGACCATTTGGTCAAAAGCTATGGAATCTAAGTTAGAATCTCTGTATTCTAACAAAGTCTTGAGCTTGTAGAGGCGCCTGAAGGCATTAAACCCATTACATTCAATTGGGTTCTACAAGAAAATAAAAGGAGAAATGGACAAAAAGTAGAGACTTTAGAGCAAAGCTTATGGCAAGGGATTTTACTCAGAAAGAAGAAATCATTTATGAGGTCTTCTCGCCTATAGCAATGCTTAAGTCCATTATCCTCTCCATTTTATCTCATTATATTTATGAGATTAGATAAATGGATGTAAAGACTATGTTCTTGAACGGGCAATTTCAAGAAGAAGAGATACATGGTACAACCTGCAGGCTTCATAGCCAGAAATCAGGTGCATATAATGCAAGCTTAATTGATCGATTTATGATCTTAAGCAAACGTCTAGATTATAGAGCATCAGAATTATAAGACAATTTAGATTCTTTGAATTTGTATAATTGCCTGATGAACCATGAGTGTACAAAATGACATCATGATAGCGTTGTAACATTTTCACTTTGTATGTAATTAATATTCTGCTCATTGGAAATGATGCAAGAATTTTGTCAGTGGTCAAGATTCGGACGTCAAATCATTTTGACAAGAAAAGACCTATGTGAGACCAATGCTATTCCAAGGATCAGACTTTTGTCATGATCATAGGAATAAGGAGATTGGTTTATCACAAGAAGCATATATGGATAAGATGCTGGTAAGGTATAATATGACAAATTCCAAGAAAGGTTCATTACCTTTCAGATACAGAATTTATCTATCTCGGAATCAGTGTCCTAAGACAACTAAAGAGATAGGAGACATAACTAGAGTTCCGCAGAGGAAGCTTTATGTATGTCATATTATGTACAGGGCCAGATGTCTATTATGAATTAGGTCTAAGTCAGCAGATATTAGTCAAACCCTAGAATCTGACACTGGGTAGTAGTGAAAGCATATATTGGAGTACTTGAGAAGGACTTGAGATTATATTCTTGTCTACCACAGTGGTGAGCTCATTTTATAGAATACACAGATTCGGATTTACAGTCTGATTTGTATTCTAGATGTTTGACATCAGAATACGTGTTTACTCTAGAAAGAGCAACCGTTAATTGGAGAATGTTAAGCAGACTTGTATTGCTTACACCGCCATGGAAGTCAAATACATGGTACCTTGAGAAGCAGCCAGTTAGATGTATTTGATTCATGATTTCCTAGTTGTTGGCTCAGAGAAATGTCTAATAGATTCCTTCACTAAACTATTGGCGCGAAAGAGTGCAAAATGAGTTTTTGACACTCATGTAAAAGGAATAAGACTTAGATGTGTGGCCAAATTGAATTTAGGGCAAGTGGGAGATTGTTGGGAATAGTGCCCTGAAAATTCAATTTGTTGAATTAATTAAACTAAATTTAAAGCGAGTTGTGAGTATTTCACATATTGATAATTAATTGCGTGTGGTGGTATTCTTATATGAAATGTGTTTCATAGGAAAAGACTTTGAATACCGAAATCACGTGTCATTAAAGTTCTAGTCGGTAAGAAAAGAATATGTTCTTATCAAGACTATAACGTGGTTATATAAGATGATTAGTCTTTCGTCATAGGGAATGGTGATTCCAATCATAACACATTGATTATTTTCACTAGGATTGGAAACATCGAACTGGACCACTGAGATTATTCATTTTATACTGCTATCTAAAATGAATAACATCTCAAGAAGCATTGTACTCTTAATCCTGATAATATTTCGGTTTTAGGCATGTAGTGTTAGTCAATGTAATATACTCGAAGTGAGGTCTCGGCAACGGTGGCCAAAATACTTTGTATGTTCGGTGACAACATGAAATGAGTTAGAGAGTCATATTGATCGAGGAATCTGTGACCTTACTGGAAGGTAAAAGATATTCCTGAAATAGATTTGCAAAAGTTCGAATTAAGACTTTGGCCAAAGCACTACGCGTGATACGTCACCGAAGTTGTATGTTGAATGTGTTTCACTTACAAGAAATTTGAACTTAAGGCGAATCAATAAATTCCAGGTTGGAGATGAAAAATAAATGATAGTAGTTGTAATTTATTTTTCATGGATATCTACACGGAGGAGTAAAATGCGAAATTATTCTAGATCGAGAAATTCATAAATAATTTAATTAATTTAGAGTGCAACAATATTTATTTAGTGGAATTAAATATTGTTAAACGGTAATTAATTATTGTCATGAGATGATAATATATTAATCCGTTTGGAGCTAAAATTAATTAGTCCTGCAGGTCCCCCTGCAAGCCCCAATTGAAAACCCGAAGAGAATATTAAAAGGAGAAAGAGAAATGAATTTTCAAAGTGTTAAGCCAAGGGATTTATTTTAAGAAAATAAATCAAGTTCCAAAGAGTTCGAAATGCCCGGAATTTTATTTTGGAGAAAATAAAATTTTAATTTTTTGAAAAAAAAAAATTATGCTGACGTGGCAGGTGACGTGGCACGCCACGTCAGCAGGGTGGGGCCCAGATGGCGCTGACTGGACGCCGCGTGTGCGGCTGAGATTGAGCCACGTCATCACGTGTAAACGGTCCAGATTAGATCTGGCCGGGCCGGTCAACGGGTCGGGTCATCAAATCGGATCTCGGATAGGGTTGGACCGGGTCCTGTTGGAAAACACGAATCAGAAAGCAGCGGAAATTTAAAAAATTTCCAACAAAAGGACCTTGGACTCGCAATCGTGTATCCAAATTCGTAGACTTAAGAAACTTACTTTTCTTTTATTCTTTCTTGAAGCGTTTCAAGCCACCCAAGAACGCTCTTCTCGACGCTTGATCCCCTCTCCTTGGTAAAGCTCGAATCTTCAAACTTCTAACTTGAAGCACTTTAGAGATAGTCCACCAATTTGATCACAATCTAACTAGTAACGATGCTAGTTCTCTAGTTAGTGTTTAGGCTTAACCTAGGGTTTCGTTTATCTTGGAGAAAGGATGGTGTTCAACACATGAACCAAAAGAATTGCCAAATCCCTCTAAGGGGAGCTCGAGCTCCCCTATTTATAAGAGGGGAATGGCCGAAATTCCTAGTCCTTATGGACTAGGGTTTTGGCTTCTCTCTCTCTCCTATTACTTGATCATCAAGTAATTTTGACTTTAACTTTGAATTCAAATTCAAATCAACTTTCAAGAGAGCTAAAAATATCCAAACTATTTTTGGATAATTTTATACTTTATTTATTTAAAATAAATAACTTATTTTATCAAATTAATTAATTCATAATTAATTAACTAGATTATTTTCTCCAAAATTAGACTTTCTTTTTAATTCAAAATTAAACCAAAGTCTATTAAATAATTAACACATTTAATTATTTAATATATATATATATACAATATATATATTTACACGTGTGGGACACGAGTCACAAGGACACGTGTCACTCACGTGACCCACACATGTGGTTTCACACGTGTGGAACCCTCTTGGCCCGATTAACTCGTTTAATCATTTTAAAGCCTCAACTCATGTAACCGAGTTGTTGTGTGTGACCCTCTAGGTTCTCAATTCAATTAGCAGTGACCCTAATTAATTAATTCACTAATTAATTAATCAGTCCACAGATTAAACGACCATAGTCTAGCAATAAGTGTTTAACCCCTAGCTGAATTGGAATGTTCGGATTCGATAGAACCTTTAAGTCATTGATTCATGTGAGATACAATCCTCCTACTTACTATCTCTCAACCAAGATCTAGGGTAAGGGAATAATCAGAACCCTAATAATCCGGTCTTAAAGCTAAGTGCATTTCATATCCATTTGATCTCAATCCAAGAAACCCTTTTCTTGATGTCTTGATCTAGTGCCTTGGCAAAGGACTCCATATGGCATATGAATGACTTACACAATAAGTGATCACCTTGCAAATGCAAGTGTAGGTCCTATCTTGATTCTCATTCACTTTCATGAATCACTTGTGCAGCCCCAGCATAAGCCTTGAATCAGTTGTCTAAGGCGACACCCTTTAAAGCTTATACCTAAGACTACAGAGTTAACTCATAAAGTGACAAAGAACCTCAAGTCTAAGGATCAATTAATCACATCAATGACTCGTGAGATATTTCCTAATCTGGAAGTTTCCATTTCCTGAAATAGAAACTTCCTTTCCCATTTAGGAATCTTCTCACACGGGGCACCTCAGTGAACTTACTTATTGAAGTAAGCACCCTCATGTATCACGCACGTATCAACTATACACTTTGCACCTCCATGAAACAAGGTGGTCCTTCTTAAGGGCGTGATCCCACAAGCAAGCCTTAGAGGAGTCAGGTTGACACTCCCACTGTCTGTAGGACTCATCGGCTTGGAGTATTGTACTAATCATGACTTATGTGATATAGGGCTCGTTTCATGAACCATTTCACCTAAATGGTAGAGTCCTAAAGTCATCAGGATTAGGGGAGTTCTCATACATGCACAGATAAAGTAAACGCATACTAAACAAGAGCATATAAAGAAGTGTTGCCTCAATTCATTATTTCATTCAAAGATTTTCTGTGATTACAATAAGGAAAAACACAAAGCGAATATACAATCGGCTTTCTAGGGCACTATTCCTAACAATCTCCCACTTGTCCGTCAAAGCCATTCTAAAGCTACTCTAAGTCTCATCTTCTGAAGATGATCTTGGAAAGTTCTCGACTAAGGGGTTTAGTAAGTGGATCTGCCACGTTCTCTGCTGATGTGACCCTCTCAATTTGCACATCTCCTCTTTTGATAATATCACGGATTAGGTGATACTTCCTCATAATGTGCTTGGTCTGTTGGTGAGATCTTGGTTCTCTTGCTTGAGCAACCGGCCCAGTGTTGTCACAAAACACAGTAATGGGGTCTTTCATGCTGGGAACAACATTCAACTCTTGAATGAAGTTTCTAATCCAAACACCTTCCTTACCTGCATCATTTGCAGCTAAGTATTCGGCCTCAGTGGTCGAATCTGCAGTGGTCGTTTGCTTGGAACTCTTCCAACTCACTGCTCCGCCGTTTAGGCAGAAAATGTATCCTGACATTGACTTAAAATCATCTAAGTCAGATGCAAAGCTTGCATCGCAGTATCCTTCGACAGTAAGATCTTTCTGACCTCTGTAAACTAAGAATAAATCTTTAGTACTTTTCAAGTATTTAAGAATATTCTTCACGGCAGCCCAGTGACCATCTCCAGGGTCAGATTGGAAACGACTTATAAGACTAAGTGCATAAGCCACATCCGGTCGAGTACATAACATTGCATACATTATGCTACCTATTGCTGATGCATAAGGTGTATGAGTCATTCTATCCTTCTCAAGGTTAGTCTTAGGACACATCTTCTTTGAAAGACATGTTCCTACACTCATAGGAAGGTTCTTAACCTTTGCTGACTCCATATTGAATCTCTTCAATACTTTGTCAATGTACATCAACTGTGATAGTCCTATCAACCTTCTAGATCTATCTCAATAGATTTTTATTCCAAGGATGTAGGACGTATCACCAAGATCTTTCATCTCGAATTGGTTCGATAACCATAATTTAGTCACTTTCATGTCATCCTTCGAATTCCCAATAAGAAGGATGTCATCAACATAAAGTACTAAGAATTGCACTGAGGTCTCCAAATTCCTTTCTATGCACACATGATTCATTCGAAATTTGAATGAAGCCAAACGCTTTGACTGATTCATCAAATCGAATATTCCAATTCCTAGAAGCCTGTTT
This sequence comes from Lantana camara, assembly GCA_037501455.1. NCBI lineage: Eukaryota > Viridiplantae > Streptophyta > Magnoliopsida > Lamiales > Verbenaceae > Lantana > Lantana camara. The sequence continues at coordinate 88,596,104 of CM074857.1, read as the reverse complement.
CAATCCATAGATTGATCTTTGGAGTTTGCAAACCTTTTGCTCACTCCCACTGAATGTGAAACCTATGGGTTGCTCCATATAAATGTCTTTATCAATGTCACCATTGAGAAAGGCAGTTTTCACATCCATTTGCCATATCTCGTAGTCATAATACGCAGCAATGGCAAGCATGATCCGAATAGACTTTTGCATTACAACTGGTGAAAAGGTTTTATCAAAGTCCACGCCGGGTCTTTGAGTGAATTCTTTTGCAACCAGTCTTGCTTTGTAGGCTGCAATGCTTCCATCAACTCCAAGCTTTCTCTTAAAGATCCATTTGCAACCTATGGGTTTGACCCCATCAGGAAAATCTACCAAGGTCCAAACTTGGTTGGAGTTCATGGAATCCATTTCGGATTTCATGGCTTCCATCCACTGTTCAGAGTCAGAATCTGAAAGTGCCTCCTCATATGTTAAAGGATCAGTATCCTTTTGAGAGATTTCATGGAAGAATCCATACCATCTCTCCGGCTGTCTAGGAGTGCGTTCAGAATGCCTTAGAGGAGGATTTTCATGTGTATCGAAATTCGTGGTTGGTTGTGGTTGATCAGAAGGGTACGTTTCTTCAGTGGGTGGTGTGGGATCACTTTGTACTTCTTCTAATTCTATGATCTTGCCTTTCTTTTCTTTAAGGAACGGTTCCTCAAGAAAAGTGGCATTTCTGGAAACAAACACCTTTTGCTCAGATTGATTATAGAAGTAGTATCATATGGATTCCTTAGGATAACCTACAAAGTAGCATAAGTTAGAACGAGATTCTAACTTATCTCCCACTATCCTCTTCACGTAAGCAGGACAACCCCAAATTCTTAAGTAAGAATAACTAGGGATTTTACCATGCCACATTTCATAGGGCGTTTTAGGGACTGACTTAGAGGGAACTAGATTCAAAATCTTTGCTGCACTTTCTAGGGCATAACCCCAGAAAGAAGGTGGTAAGTCAGTGAAACTCAGCATGGAACGAACCATATCAAGTAAGGTTCGATTCCTTCTCTCAGAAACTCCATTAAGCTGAGGAGTTCCCGCAGGAGTCCACTGAGAGATAATCCCATTATCTTTGAGATGATTAAGGAATTCATCACTAAGATACTCGCCTCCTCGATCAGATCGAAGTGCTTTGATCTTGTGACCAGTTTGGTTCTCAACCTCCTTTTGAAATTCTAAGGATTTCTCAAAAGCTTCAGATTTATACTTCATTAAGTATACATAACCATATCGACTAAAGTCATCGGTAAAGGTTATGAAATACTGATGATTGTTTCTAGTGCTTACACTGAGCGGTCCACAAACATCAGAATGGATCAAATCCAAGACCTTGGTGACACGTTCCACAGTCCCTTTAAAAGGAACTTTGGACATCTTTCCTTTGAGACAGGATTCACAAGAAGTTAACTCCTTAAGATCATTTTCAGAGAATAATCCTAAAGTTTTTATCTTGGTAATTCTGTTCTTGGAAATGTGTCCTAATCTAGCGTGCCATAAGGGAGCTGAAACTTTGTCATCTCTCTTACGCTTCATTTCTCGTTGTATATTCATAATATTGATATTCTGAGTTAGATAAAGTCCATTACTTAGAGTACCGATGTGAACGGAAGAGTTGTTCCGTTTGATAAAGTATTTACCATTCTTAATATAAGTTTCATAACCTTCACAATCTAAAATTGGAACTGAAATTATATTACGAATAATGCTCGGTACATAAAGGACTTTATTTAAGACTAACTCAAAACTATCTAAATCTAATCTAATTGTGCCTAAAGCTCGAGCTTCAACGTTTGAGCCATCGCCGATCTTCAAGACACATTCTCCTTCTTTGAGTTGTTGGACTTCACTTAGCATCTGTACATCATTACAGATATGAGTTCCACAACCGGTATCAAGTACCCAAGAACTAGAATTAATAGAAAGATTTACTTCAACGAGAAAGATACCTTTCTTTAGAGTAGCCTTGTACTCTGGGCAGTTTCTCCTCCAATGTCCCCCTTTGCCACAATGGAAGCAAACATCCTCTTTCTGATCACGTTTCTTCTTTTGGGCCTTCCCCTTTGAAACGCCACCAGTGGGCCTAAGGGGTTTCTTCTTCTTCTTTTGGGCTTTCTTGCCCTTACCTTTAGAAGGCCCAAAAGATGAAGATGGAGCATTCACCATCAAAACCTTATTGTCCTTCTTGATCGTGCTTTCAGCAGTCACAAGCTGACTAATCAGCTCAGCTACAGTAGCACCAGCATGATTCATATTGAAGTTAAGGACAAATGGGTTGAATGATGGTGGGAGCGAAGCTAGCAACAAATCCACTGAAAGCTCATCTTTCAGTGGCATGTCCATGGAGGCAAGTTTCTCAGTAAGGGAAAGAAACTTGAGTCCATATTCGTAGACACTTGAACCTTCCCTCATTCTTAAGTGGAACAATTCCTTTGAAGTGTTATACCTTGTAACACGTTCATGAGGGCGGTAAAGTTGCTCTAAGTGGTCGTAAATCTCCCAAGCGAATTCCATGGCCTCATGTTGCCTTTGCAAGTCCGGAGACATGTTAGCCAACATAAGGCAACGGGGCTTGGAGATTATCATCCTTCCACTTCTGAATCGCGTCCCGCTCGGCCCGAGTGGGAGCCTCCCCTTCGGGACTAGGCTCCCCTTCGAAGAGAACATAAGTTCTCTTCGAAGAATCTAAAATGATTTTTAGATTCCTCAACCAATCAGAATAGTTGGGACCAATCAACTTGTTTGACTCGAGGATCGATACAAGAGGGTTTTTGGTTGCCATTTCAAAACACGTAGAGAATCACAGAATCTACGCCAAAATGGTAAAACAGAGAACTAGTGAGCATGCTGAATTATAACGATATACAAAAGATAAGGTCTTTAATCTAATGTAGCTCCCACTGTTTTTCAAAGATCTATAATTCCCAAAGATCTAAGAGGAACACGTTTCCCAATGGGTACTAAGATCCTAGGCATTTTACCTCGAACCCACGACTCACTGACATTCTAAGTAAGAACCCCATGCTGAAAAAATACAGTTTCGTAATTCAGGCTTTCTAAAATAATTACAAATACTCAATCTCATCAAGCCTAAGAATTTCTACCAAATTCAGAATAAATGAGACGAATCAGAAACACGATTAACGAGGTGGCTATGATACCACTTGTTAGAAAACACGAATCAGAAAGCAGCGGAAATTTAAAAATTTTCCAACAAAAGGACCTTGGACTCGCAATCGTGTATCCAAATTCGTAGAGTTAAGAAACTTACTTTTCTTTTATTCTTTCTTGAAGCGTTTCAAGCCACCCAAGAACGCTCTTCTCGCGGCTTGATCCCCTCTCCTTGGTAAAGCTCGAATCTTCAAACTTCTAACTTGAAGCTCTCTAGAGATAGTCCACCAACTTGATCACAATCTAACTAGTAAGGATGCTTGTTCTCTAGTTAGTGTTTAGGCTTAACCTAGGGTTTCGTTTATCTTGGAGAAAGGATGGTGTTCAACACATGAACCAAAAGAATTGCCAAATCCCTCTAAGGGGAGCTCGAGCTCCCCTATTTATAAGAGGGGAGTGGCCGAAATTCCTAGTCCTTATGGACTAGGGTTTTGGACCCTCTCTCTCCTATTACTTGATCATCAAGTAATTTTGACTTTGACTTTGAATTCAAATTCAAATCAACATTCAAGAGAGCTAAAAATATCCAAACTATTTTTGGATAATTTTATACTCTATTTATTTCAAATAAATAACTTATTTTATCTAATTCATTAATTCATAATTAATTAACTAGATTATTTTCTCCAAAATTAGACTTTCTTTTTAATTCAAAATTAAACCAAAGTCTATTAAATAATTAACACATTTAATTATTTAATATATATATATATATATATATATACAATATATATATTTACACGTGTGGGACACGTGTCACAAGGACACGTGTCACTCACGTAACCCACACGTGTGGAACACTCTTGGCCCGATTAACTCGTTTAGTCATTTTAAAGCCACAACTCATGTAACCAAGTTGTTGTGTGTGACCCTCTAGGTTCTCAATTCAATTAGCAGTGACCCTAATTAATTAATTCACTAATTAATTAATCAGTCCACAGATTAAACGACCATAGTCTAGCAACAGGTGTTTAACCCCTAGCTGAATTGGAATGTTCGGATTCGACAGAACCTTTAAGTCACTGATTCATGTGAGATACAATCCTCCTACTTAATATCTCTCAACCAAGATCTAGGGTAAGGGAATAATCAGAACTCTAATAATCCGGTCTTAAAGCTAAGTGCATTTCATATCCATTTGATCTCAATCCAAGAAACCCTTTTCTTGATGTCTTGATCTACTACCTTGGCCAAGGACTCCATATGGCATATGAATGACTTACACAATAAGAGATCACCTTGCAAATGCAAGTGTAGGTCCTATCTTGATTCTCATTCACTTTCATGAATCACTTGTGCAGCCCCAGCATACGCCTTGAATCAGTTGTCTAAGGCGACACCCTTTAAAGCTTATACCTAAGACTACAGAGTTAACTCATAAAGTGACAAGGAACCTCAAGTCTTAAGGATCAATTAATCACATCAATGACTCGTGAGATATTTCCTAATCTGGAAGTTTATATTTCCTGAAATAGAAACTTCCTTTCCCATTTAGGAATCTTCTCACACGGGGCACCTCAGTGAACTTACTTATTGAAGTAAGCACCCTCATGTATCACGCATGTATCAACTATACACTTTGCACCTCCATGAAACAAGGTGGTCCTTCTTAAGGGCGTGATCCCACAAGCAAGCCTTAGAGGAGTCAGGTTGACACTCCCACTGTCAGTAGGACTCATCGGCTTAGAGTATTTTACTAATCATGACTTATGTGATGTAGGGCTCATTTCATGAACCATTTCACCTAAATGGTAGAGTCCTAAAGTCATCAAGATTAGGGGAGTTCTCATACATGCACAGATAAAGTAAACGCATACCAAACAAGAGCATATAAAGAAGTGTTGCCTCAATTCATTATTTCATTCAAAGATTATCTGTGATTACAATAAGGAAAAGCACAAAGCGGATATACAATCGGCTTTCTAGGGTACTATTCCTAATAGGTCCGATTCCGGGTCGAACCAGACCCGGACACGTGGCCGCTTCAGAAGAGGTCACATCAGCCTCAAACCCTAGCTGAGAGTACATGACACGCGCCGCCTTTAGGCGGCACGTGGAGGCGCGTGCGTGCTTCGATTGGCATGTTCTCGATGGCGTTGGACTCGTGGTGGCGAGACCTTCAATGTGGTCACCTCGGTTTTTGTGTCCAAGTTGCACACGCAAGTGGGATGTGAAATTACTATTTTACCCTCGGTTTTTTCCCTATAAATAGTGGCCTTAGTCCTCATTTTTCATTAACAAGTTTGGGAGGTGGTTTTGGCTGAGTTTAAGCTTTGAAACCATATCCCTTTTCTCCTAGTTAATTCTGATTTATTTTGGAATTAATTTTAATTAGGTGTTTATATAAAACGCCTAATTTCGGGAGATTAAACCCTGAAAGGGGTTTTCTAGTTTAAAGTTTGTTTTCTCTAAGTATTTAGAGAAATACTTTCGGAGCCCACACTCCGACGGTTTCTTTGGGGTTATTGCAGGGAAGCTCTGTCGGTTTCACGAGGAGATCGGGTATCGGGTTCACAGAAAGTGAATTCGGGAGCTGGAAAAATACCGCTAGATAGCCATGTTTTCACGAGAAAATCGGGTATCGACTTCCAGTTGTTTTATTTTAAGCATGATAAATTATGTGCTCTTAAGTGTTAATTGCATGTTAGATATTTATCTGCTTAAGTGATTTAAAATTTATTGTCAATTGCATGTATATACTTGAGTAGATCCGACTAGTCTTCCGCTTTTGTATTAAAATGTTTTAGAAATATTTTAATATTTGTATTATAATAAAATTTTTAAAATGTGGTCCCGGACCGCTACTATTCTGGGCCCACCACCCAGCAACGTTTTCCAATTTAATTCTCGACTTCAGCCTTATATTCTTTGAACTTTTCAAAAGCTTCAGACTTATGCCTCATCAAATAGACTTATCCATATTTGGAATAATCATCCGTAAAAGTGATGAAATACTCAAAACCTCATCTTGCTTGAACACTCATAGGACCACACACATCCGTATGAATTAGTTCAAGCAACTCTGTGGCTCGATTACCTTTAGTCTTAAAAGACCTCTTGGTTATTTTTCCTTCTAAACAGGATTCGCAGACTGGAAGTTTTGTCAAGTCCAAAGGACTTAATAGTCCATCTGAAATTAGTCTTTGGATCCTATTCGAATTAATATGACCAAGCCATAGGTGCCACTTATAAGCCTCGTTGGGCATAAGAGCTTTTCTCTTAGATGGTAAGTTAAGTTTAGTAGTGTTAAGCTCAGAATTAGGATTTTTATCAGGGTATAATAAGAAAACACCATCGCTTACTGTACCAGAGAAAATAAACCTTTTATTATGCTTAATGGTTAAACATCGTTCAAAATAAACACTAAAACCATTATTTATTAAACAACTAACAGAAATCGGATTTCTGCGTATAGACGGTACGTATAAAGTGTCTTTTAAAATCAAAACCCAATTGCCAAAATATAATTCTACAGTCCCTACTGCTAATACAGATATACTAGTATTATCTCCGAGCAGTAGCTGCATCTCGCCGTCTTCAAGCTTCCTGGTTAGCTTGAATCCCTGCAATGAATTGCAGATATGATTAGTTGATCCTGAGTCCACACACCAGGAATCTGGTGGACTTCCAACTAAACATACTTCTAAAAAACAAGACGTCACCATACCTTGTGCAGACGACTTAGCAGGAAGACTGCCTAAGTATTTTGGGCAATTCCTTTTCCAGTGCTCATTTCCTCCACAATGGAAACATTTTCCTTTGCTTGGCTTAGCTTTCTTCTTCTGAACCTTACCTTTAGGATTGGAAACTTTTCCCTTTCCTTTCTTCCACTTATTGGCTTTTGGAGCCGTGGAAGTCGATACCTGTGCCAGGAGAACCGTTCTCTTAGCTTTCATTACTCCTTCTGCCACCTTGAGTTCATTCATTAGTTCAGGCAGCGTGAAATCCAACTTATTCATTGAATAATTCTGCTTGAACGTATCAAATGATTTTGGCAGAGAGCACAGGATCATGTCCTGTTTGCTGAGATTATCCATCTTAGCACCAAGGCTCTCAATTTCTTTCAGATAAGCCATCATGTTCATAACATGATCCTGAACAGGTGATCCTTCAGACATCTTAGTTACCACCAACCTCTCATCAGCTCGTGCCTACGTGCACGATTCTGTCCACCGAACATCTGATGAAGATGTTCCATCATGTTCTTAGCAGTAGGCATCTCATGCATTTGATGTTTAAGAACATTTGAGACAGATGCCAGGATGTAAGACATAGCCAGATCATTATGCTTGATCCACTTGGCATAGGTCTCTTTCAAAGCCTGGGTGGTTGTGGTTTCTGGTACTCCTGGACAAGGTTCAGTGAGCACATATTTCAAACCCTCGTGTCCAAACACAATGTCAAGATTCATTTTCCAATCAGCATAGTTTGAACCTTCAAGCCTATTTTCTTTAATAATTGATTGAAGCGGGCTAGCTGACGTCATTGTTCTAAAACTGAAATATTTAAAAATATGTGCAAGTTATGAATCTGTATATTACTACTTTAGCGTCTAACCATTAAATGAAATCCACATAAGCATTTTGGTTTACGCATTGATAACTTAACTAACCGCAGTTAGCTCCCCGGAAGCGAGGTCGAAAACTACTTAGAAAAGCAAGAACTATTCTTAATTAACATGTCATTCAGGTAACTCTTATCAAACTATGTTAATCCACCACGTCAACCTTTGGTCTCTAAGTGAGTGTAACAGAGCTCCGAAGGGAGGTTAATACATCACTCAGTCAAATGTACACCATTACCTAGAAATTCATACTGGTAGGTCAAGACACTCTACGGAAGCGTGGTCGTGCTGACTTTTCTCGTATTTCATTCTATCCGAAGAAGTCTAATCTTGTATACTGCGAACACATACCCGCCGAAGGGAGTAGTATGTATTCACTATATTATAGACGGACAATGGAGACCGTGAGAATCCAACTTTTTCATCTTGCTCCCACTTGAATTTTTAAAGTTGTGGATTATCTTTGATCATCACATAATCTATTTGGCGTCTTATAATCGGAAGAGATTAATCTAATTAATATGCTCCCACTAGGAATAATAAATCACATTTATAATCCTAATAATATTTTGAAGTCTATTTAATAACTCTTTATTAATTAGGCCGAAAAATATTAATCCAATTATGTATCTCGTTCAATCTCTATTAAACATTATTTATCTAATCACATCAAATAAAATATGTAAAATTGAAAATAGAATAATATCTCATATTATCATGATCATGCCATAAAATAAAACAATTAAGCATGCTTGCAAATAATTATCATATAATTATCATGCTTAAAATTAAATGGCACTTTAAGTAAATATGTTATAAATTATCACGTAATTTAAATCATATTTACTGATTCGGTAATTAACCAGGAAGATTATTGAAATCGATTCCCAGAAAATTACCATTCCACGCAAATTCCCAGGAAACACTGGAAGGGTCACAAACGTTCCCATTTAAAAACTAGCCTCCTTTGACAGAATTTACGTGCATAGTAGCAGATTTAAAATTATGCATCATATCAATACATGTATATATCTAGAGCACGACTCTGATACCAGTTGCTGGTACAAGGACCCGAAATAGTACTGTTTCGGGACCTTACTTTAAAAAATTTCCCTAATATATAGGTATCAAAATATTTCTAAATATTTAAATACAAACAGCGGAAGACTAGCCGGAACTACTCAAGTATATACATGCAACTGATAATAAATTTTAAATCACAAAGCAGATAAATAAAGCAAGAAATTAACACTTAAGAGCACCTAATTTATCATGCTTAAACAAAAATAATATAAAAATACCTTTCACCGAAGATGGCTACTGTGCTCGGAATTCACCTCCCGAGAACCCGGTACCTGAACTCTTTGTGAAACCGGCAGAGCTTCCCTGCAATAACCCCAGGGACACCCTCGGAGTGTGGGCTCCGAAAGTATTTCTCTAAATACTTATAGAAAATAAAACTTCAAACTAGAAAACCCTTTTTAGGGTTTATTCTCCCGAAATTAGGCGTTTATATATAAACACCTAATTAAAATTAATTCCAAAATAAATCGGAATTAACTAGGAGAAAAGGGATATGGTTTCAAAGCCGAGAACTCAGCCAAAACCTCTCCCAAAAGTTGTATGAAAAAAATGAAATGCCAAGCCCCCTATTTATAGGGAAAAAACCGAGGGTAAATTAGTAATTTCATACCCCACTTGCGTGTGCAACTTGGACATGAAAAACGAGACGACTCCAACGCCGCCGAGAACGCGCCGATCCGCCACCGCACGCACCCTCACGCGCCACCTTAAGGTAGCGCGTGTGTTATACTCACGGCTAGAGTTTCTGGCTGACGTGGCCAATTCTGATTCGGCCACGTGTCCGGGTCGGTCCAACCGGACCCTGTTTGAACTGACCCTATTCATTTTTGACCCGACCCGTTGACCGGCCCGGTCCAGATCTAATCTGGGCTGTCCGCGGCGATGACGTGGCGCAATCTCCGCCGTCCACCTGTCATGCCACCTGGCGTCCAGTCCGTTGCCACGTCATCTTTTTTTTATTTTTTTTTCGATGATAATTTTATTTTCTCCAAAATAAAATTCCGGGCATTTCCAACTCTTTGGAACTTGATTTATTTTCTTAAAATAAATCCCTTGGCTATTTTCAAACACTTTGAAAATTTATTTCTTTCATTCCTTTTAATGTTTTATCTTCGGGTTTTCGATTTGGGGCTTGCAGGGGGGCCTGCAGGACTAATTAATTTTAGCTCCAAACGGATTAATATATTATCATCTCATGATAATAATTAATTACCATTTAATAATATTTAATTCCACTAAATAAATATTGTTGCACTCTAAAATTAATTAAATTATTCACGAATTTCTCGATCTAGAATAATTTTGTATTTTACTCCTCCATGTAGATATCCATGAAAAATAAATTAATACTACCATCATTTATTTTTCACTTCCAATATGAAATCTCCTGATTCGCCTTAAGTTCAAATCTCTTGTACGTGAAACACATTCAACATACAACTTCAGTGACGCATCACACGAATTACTTTGGCCAAAGTTTTAATTTTAACTTTGCAAATCTATTTCAGGAATATCTTTTAACTTTCTAGCAAAGCCACAGATTCCTCGATCAATATTTCTCTTTAGCACATTTCATGTAATCACTGAACGTACAAAGGTTTCGGTCATTCGATATCGAGACCTCACTTATGAGCAAGTTACAATGATTAACACTACATGCCTAAAGTCGAAATACTACCAGGATTAAGAATTCAATGCTCCATAAGATTTGTTCATATTAGATAGTAGTTTAAAATGAACTATCTTAGTGGTCCAGTTCGATGTTTCCAAATCTATTGAAAATCATCAATGTGTTATAACTGGAAACTCCATTTCCCTATGACGAAAGACTAATCTTCTTATATAACACACTAGAGTCTCGATAAGAACTTATTCTTATCTTACCGACTAGAACTTTAATAACACGTGATTTCAATATCCAAAGTCCTTTCCTATGAAACACATTTCATATAAGAATATCATCACACGTTATTAATTATGTTAATATACTCATAACTTGCAATAATTTCAGTTTTATTAATCCAACAAAATACGAAGTATTTTCAAAGAAATTGGATTTTCAGGGCACTAATCCCAACACCTGCAACATTTAATGTCTGACGTTTCGAGCGGTCAATGTGAAAAGACATCATTAATTGCTTGTTGAGAAGAAAATTTTCAAGCACGCAATCTCTTTAAACGAGCGTCACCCTCGGAAGTTTGAAATCAGGAATTCGACAACCCTCATTACTGAAGGCTACATAATTGGGGGGCAAAAATGATGGGGCAAAAACATGCTCGACCCTCGTTTTGACACGTGTCGTTATTAGCATGCAACATGTGGAAGCCAGGACCCCTACATAGGCCACCCTCACAACGAGCCCTGCCCTCGTTCCCAAGGATGTTCCAGTTCTTCAAGAGTTAACTCCCGAGCGTGAGGTATTGTGACCCTCAATTCATACCCTCACCCTTGGAGGAACCTTCCCACGTGAACGAACAGAGAAATAGACTCCCCTCTCGTAATCCATGGCATTGGCCCAAGTGCCCCTCGGACCTGCGAGCCTCAATGACCCATATTAAACCCGAGCGTGCGTCTCTGTAACACCCCAGTTTTCCAGTCGTTCAGGTACGCGCGCCACGCGTGTGAGTTTTGAGATTTAGGATTATTTTAATTCTTTTTCGTTATTTAATTGCGCGGTTCAATTTATTTAATGTGAATTCTTGTGATTATATGATTTCTAATTTCTGCCTTCGTGAATTTCATTACGTGAATTATATGTCTAATTCTTTCTAATTGGAAATTATATGTGTAATTGGTTCTAATTGCAACATTTTAAATCTTGTAGACCTAATTGACTAATTGATAAGGACCTAATTGTAACTTTCTTAAATTGTATACTTGATTGCATTCATTTAATTTCACAAGGACTTAGTTGTAAATTCTTCCCCTTTCCTCCCCTTTTTTTTACGATCAACACACACACAAAACACACTTGCACATTTCTTCATCCCTTCTTGCAAGAACAAGCCAAACCCTCTTCTTCCTTTTCCTCTTTCAATCGAGCCATTCAAGGGGAACAAGAGCTAAGGAATTCTTCATTTTCTTCAAGGAAACCGCCACAAGACTTCATCTCTTTCTTTCCCCTTCCTCTTCTCCATCTTCAAGGTAAGTTCATGTATAATTTCTTTGAGGAATCATGAGCTATTGTTAGGGTTTTAGTTCTTACGGAATTCTATGACTTGGTATGCTATATGTATGATGATTTTGAGTTGGATTCTTGCACATATAACTTTGTTTCATGGAGGTATAAATATATGAAATCATAATTCCATACTAAAGGTTTCATGAATGATTTTGATGAATCAAAGCATGTTTCCATGGATTAAATGTTGCTTAATTAATATATGATCATATACATGTTATATGTTAGTTTGCGGTTAAATTCTTGCTTTGGTTTGGTGTGAAAGTGAATTGGGAGCCAAAATTTGAGTTTGCCCTATCTTTCCCGAAGCTTTTGCTACTACTGGAGTTGTGGTCGCGACCGCGACCGTTTCGTGACCATTTTTGGTCGCGCCCGCGACCAACAAGTCGAGAAGTTGGCCAATTTCCTTCGCGGTCCCGACTGATTTTTAGTACAATTTTGTCAATACCGCGACACCCTCATCCGAACTCTGATTGACCTGATTTTTTAACCCAGGGAAACCTCTTGAAGTTTAGAATATTCTCCAATTGGAATCACCTCAATATCTTTTCTAGTTTGTCAGATATGATCAATTCTTTTTGGTGTCGCCACTTTATCAAAAAACTGCTTTCATCCAACTTTGGGCCTACGCCATTTTCTCCTCGTTTTAAACTAGAAAACGATCCATATGTCACCAAAAAAGTCTTTATGTTTAGTTTCATAACCAACAAGTAAAAATTAATTCCAACTTCTATAACTCAAGATATTCCAATTTTTCTACAGCGTGTACGTTCCCGAATATTGTCAGGTTTTGCCCAACTTCACCAAAACCTCTCTTCTTGCTTTTCTTTCACTCTCTTGGCTCCCATATGTGAATTATATGATATATATGCTCGATTAATAGATAATTATGTTCCTACTTGACACTTCTTGGTATTTAATTGCTCAAAAATGATTGTGTGACTCCATGCTCTATATAAATTGAACTTGAAATAATTGAATTATATGTATACATGACTCCTTGAGATTAATTGCACCTCTTAGGTGTTAATTGGTTTTCATACATGCTAAGTGTCACTTGATTGCCAGCTTTATTTATTTACATGAGCATGGTCGTGCGTCATACTTGGTCTCATATTAAGTCTCGTCTCACGAGTTCCCATTATTTCCTTTCTTGTCCAGTTTTCTCCAGGGCGGAGATCATTGATCGTATGGGCACTTTCTTGTATCCTTGTTTTGTTCTGTCGCTTGTCAGGTGAAGTTTAATTTCTAGTTATATAGAACTCGTACAACCATTATGTGGATTTCAGCCAAAATGTATACATATATCTATAGTTTTCCATAAACCTCAAATGATTTACAACTGAATTACTACTATTATACAGAATTACTGTTACTGTTACTGAACCAAATTGTACCGATTGATTGATTGATTGATTGTTTTGGTGAGTGTATTGTTCATTGTGGGCCCGAGGGTTAGTGTATGAGCCAACCCAGAAAGCACGGGCTGACGGGTAACTCTACACTCCCTTCGCATTGTTGGGATGACCCCAGAATCCACTAGGAGATTAGTGGAGGAAGGGGTTCCGGGCATAGGGACTCATGAACCCTATGCCCAATGAGATTGGGTGGTGGGGCCTTGCAATCCCACCACCAACCGGAGGAAGAAGGAGTTATTGAAATTGCTAATTGTGTACTGTAATTGATTGCTTGATCACCTAATCATTGAATAATTGAATTATTGTACACAGACGGAGAAAGGTTGGAGATTTGCCCTCACTCGTCGGGCCACTGATTGATTGAATTGAATTGATTGTATTATTAAATTGGAATAGTTGTAATCTTGGGCCAGGAATTATTGTACTCTTAAACTTATATTGTTTCTTTTATAAAATCTTACCCGAGATTATAGCTTGCATGGTAATTGCACTTATATTTATAAACCCCTCACTCAGTCTTTCATAGACTGACACCTCATATTTTCAGGTTTGCAGGGTGCATGCTAGGCGGGATTGAGTCAGTCTTTCCTTTTCGGGTCTAGCACAGTTCATGTAATTGTTATTTCATATGTACACATCATTGCATTAAGCTTGAGGTTATTATGGTACTTATATAGATATATATTTTTTACTTGATCTTGGAAGTCATGAGATTGTTATGGAATCTTGAAATGGTATATTTGGAGTTGATGTAAATGAATTGGAATGATGATAATGAAATGAATGTATGTATTTTATGCTTCCGTTTATGGTTTATGCATGTTGTAATTGAATTGAGGGTTAGTCCCGCCTGGCTAGAGTGTCATTTTTTTTACTGTCTCTCATTCGCTATAGGCTTGATTCATGTATGGGTGTTCGTTCCTTATGTGGATTGAACTATAGTGCGGGGGATGTGGCTACCTAGCGTTCAGGGTGCTACAGTCTCGCCCTCGGTAACAACCCAAAACGGCTCTCTGACACAAAGTACACACCGGCGCACCTGCCACTGTTGGCCGCCACCAACTTTTCACCAGCCTTTTGCAGGAGATTCCTCCTAATTTCTCCTCATCACGCCACGTGTTAGGGCAACATTAGGCCAGGACCACAAGGTGCTGATTACCAAAGGGTCCCTGACCCTCAACTATAAATAGGCAAACTCGTCTCCTACTTTGTAAGCAAGCTTCCATATTTTTTGAGCTCTGTAATTACTTCATTTTCTTCAGATCATCGTTTGACTTGAGCATCGGAGAGCCAAACTGGGCATCTCCCCAATTCCCCCAGCTTGGCTTTCTGACTGTTTGCTTTTCTTGGTGTTTGTCCTAGCAGATTGAAACCCCCTCTTTTCCGGAGAACACTGTTTGACTTCATCCCTTATTTCCCCACATTAAACAAATCTTAAAGTGATCGAATTCTGGATACCTCAGATTAAGACCCATCAGCCGTGATGGGGAAAAAATTGATGGTTAAAATTAATCTTAAATAGAATAACTATTGAAATTGTATAAAAATAGTTAAGTGTTATATTTCTTAAAAATTAGGAAAATAATTGTACCTGGTTGGGGGCAAATTGTAAATAAATCTAAAAAAATGATAGAATTATCTTAAATTAGTCCTATACTTTTATGGAAATTCTAACCCAAACCCGGCTTAGCCGAGCCCACGAATAAAAATACGGCACGTGGAAAATTAATTTTTAATTAAAATAATTAGAAAACTCAATTACTTTTCTAACTCTAGTTAACAATATCTAATTATTATTCTCTCAAATATTACTTCTCTTAAAAAAAAGATCTTCATCTTCCCTACAAATATGCATTTTCTCTAAAAATCTGCGTCTTCCTTTTCTTTCACTTCTCGACATCTCAATTTCAACTTTCTCCTTCTCCACAAATTTCAATGGCATTTCACATGGATATATTTTAGTTCAAGCGTCAGAGATGGAATGACTATCCTTTAGTGGTTGACAAAATCTACTATGACCGACTATCTCAAAACACTCGTGTGGGGTACGCATCGCGCCTGAAAATTTAGAGAGTGAAAATTTGGCCAGAAAGGGAAGATGTTTATTCCATCAAGATATTGAATCTATAGCACTCTCTGAAAACAAAACATAAAAATAATTCAAATAGTTTCAAAATAAAAGGGTTTTCAATTTTGTGATTACGTATCATGGTTGTAGCGATTTCAGCAAGACATTTTTATTCTATATGTAATTATTTATTTACTTCCCCCATTTAAGAGAAGCAATTTGATTTCAGCAAGCCATAAGATATTTTGTTTTGTTGATTTTTTTCCTCAAATTTGAGAGAAACCATAGTTTGTTTTGCCGATTTTCTTTCCCTCAAATTTGAGAGAAATCATAGTTTCAGACTTCTGCTGAGTATCCAAAAAAGGTTGATCACATCAAAAATTAAATATTTAAAAGAAAAAAAAAAAGAAGATCAAAAGAAACAGCAATGAATAGTACCGCATGACTTGAACAAATGTTCAAAAACATTGTGTTAATTTTCTATCAAGTAATTGTCAAACTCTTTTAACAGAATAATCTATCAGCAGAATAATGGTGTGTACACGAATTATTACCATGATTTGGGCAAATGCTAAATGGGCAGAATTCTTTTAGCAGAAAGATGATTTTGACATAATTCTTTTAGTAGAATAATGGTGTAATTTGGGCACAACTCATTTAGTTCTTATGATTATTTGTCCTGAATTTTTACAATATTTGTTCTTACGATGAAACTAGGCAGAACTCTTTTAACATAACAATGGCACGATGATTTGTCCAGAACTATTTTAGTAGAATAATGGTGTAAAATTTCTGAGTACCCAAAAAAGGATAATGATAGGATTATTGAGAATTTTGTTTAAGATTGATTCTTGTCCATATATTCTTTTATCGGCAAATTATTGAACAATCCCTAATAAGGCAACAATGTTATCCTAAACCCCCCAATTTGAAATCTAACTATTTTACATCCCCAATACACAACATATTTTTTGAAAACCCCCTAAATCGCCTAAAATTACCAAAGTATCCCTGCTAAAATAGAATAATCACAATCCATACCAAGCATCCAAATCCCTCCTCCATTGGCGGGAATTTATCATTCTTCACCGTCTCCCGCCACCGCCGGCCACTGCAGACCGCCGCACACCACCGCCGACAAGTGTAGAAGAAGTTATTGGAGACTGAACGGTCCACACACCTACGTTAGAGGCGAAACCCCTGCAAGCTACCAACCACGCCCCCACGACGCACACTCTGTTTTAGCTCGTTGCTTGAAATGGTAAGGTCTGAGAGGAAGGTACGTCGCACCCAACCGGTCGAGGTTAGTTTTCTTCTATAAGTGGTCAGAAATTCAACTTTTTTTTTGTACTTGGTAATTAATGATTTTAACTCAACAAGTAAGGGTTTCAGGAGTTTGTTAAATAAGGAACATTGAATCGATTTTTATTCGATAGATGGTTCGCTCAATGTCGACGATGCCGTTGACGATTGTTTTGTCCCCAGCCGAAACAAGCAGGGGAAAGAGAAAAAGATCAGAGGTAGACAGCCATGAGACTGATGAGGGCACGCTTTCGAAGAAGCGGGTGTATTCGATTTTTCATCAGTGCGTGTTGGAGAGATTCAGTGAGGTTATCTCTAAAATTCGTGACCAAATGTCTCCTGGTCAACTCGATGCAGTTAAGAAATGGCCGTTTGGTTGTTTTTTTGGAGCGCCTGTTCAAAAGGGGAGCATTAACAGAGTTGGGTTGTTGCTCGATTACTACAACTGCAGTACAAATACATTTAAATTTGGTAGCCAAGAAGTTTTATTTTGTGAGGAGGAATTCAGCATTGTTATTGGTACGCGGCATTCCGGTCATCCTGTCATGGTTGTGGGCAAGAGTAAATCCAATACCTTGATCAAGCATTTTGGCAATAAGGGAAACAATGTCTCCCGAGCTAACATCGAGAGTAAACTGTACGAATTCGTCGGAAGGACTGATGACTATGGCATTGATGATTTTGTACGGATGTAGATTTTATACGTTTTTAATTGTTTGTTGTTCCCGCGTAGCAGTGTACGTGTGCCTGCTGTGCTTATTTGGTATGTAGATGATTTGTCCAGGATTTGACAGTACGCGTGGGGCACGGCGGCTCATATGTTTTTGATTCAAGGTATTAGGAAGCATGTTGTGGATAAACATGATTTTCTTGATGGATGTACTATGGGTTTGTTGGTAAGTCGTTGGCTTGGTTTTGTAGATTGTGTCGTTTATACCTATATATACACCTAATTAAGTTATTGTTTATGTCAGGCATGGTTTCATGAACGAATCCAGAAGTTTGGCATCTCAAGAAGGTTGGCAGCATTCCTTCGGTTGTTTAAATGGAAAGGGAGTGCACTGCCTAGTACGAAGGAGAATGCGAAGAAGGAACTGGAAAGTATTTGCCTGTCAGATGTAAGTCCGTAATCTTTGGTAATTTAAACCAATATGCATATTTTATTCAAATGTTTTTTAAGGAAGCCTGTTGATTTAAAAATACCCAGATTGTTCCCTTACGAGCGGCTAACAAAATGGAGAGAAGTTTGTCTAGAGGGGAGGAAGAAGTTTTTGTTGACGAAGGGGATCAAGTTGTTTGCGTAGCAGAAAAAGCGCAAGGTGTCGATCAAGGAGTTCAAACCGTTTGTGTGGAAGAGGCACCTGAATGTGTCGATGAAGGAGTTCAAACGGTTTGTGTGGAAGAGGCACCTGAATTTGTTGACGTAGGAGTTTAAGTTGATTTGATTGAGGATGGGAAAGGTGATTGTGATTCCGGACGAGCTGAGGTTAGATCGAAGAGGAAGAACGATGTGAGGGAGCGTGTGGAAGAAAATGTGAGAACATATTACATACAAGATTCAATATTACAATGTCTTGTTTTTATACGTGTGTGTTTGATTTGTCATTGGATAATTATGTATTAGGTGGTTGTGTTTGATGGAGCTCAAGTGGACAGTAGGCCTAAGGAGGCCCCAGGTTGTGAGGTCGTCACTGAGGAGCAACGGAATAGGGCATTTAATTTGATTATGAGCTACACGGAGACGCAAAAGTAAGTGTTCTTACTTAATTCAATGAGTTTAGTTGGTAGAATCTTGTTGATTGTTTCATTATAATCTTTTGCAGCCATGATGTTGTGTATACAAGTAAGACGAGTTTTATCTTCGTGTACGATCTACGAGATCTAATTTTGGGGAAGGAGACCAATGACAATGTTATTCTGTCCTATTACGACCTGCTAACAAGTCCTGGTTACCTTGTGCCCAAATTCCACGATGTACATTTTGTTAACCCTCATGTGTCAGTTGAGTTTGTGATGAAATTGAAGAACAACGTCACGGGAAAGACAAAGAAGAAGACTGCCCCTTACATTGTCCCATCTACAATCAATGACTTCATGATGAACCGGATAAAAAGTGACTATGTCATGACCCTGAGCGAGGTGTCTTCAACAGTTATGTTCTCATGTCGTTATGTTATTTTTCCTCTACTGACAAATTCTCACTGGCATATGTTTGTGTATGAGACCGAGCACAAACGTTTCAGTCACTACAACTCAATGCATACAGAAGAAGCTGTCACCGATGTCGTAGTATACTCAGATTTCCTGTAGAAGTTGTGGATTAAGAACAATGTTGTCAAGGGTTCCAAAGAGAGGGAATTGGGCGGGGACGAATGAGAATTCAAGATAAGGGGAGCAGTGATTGTGGCGTATTAACGTGCCTGTATGGTGAGATGCTTGTTCGAGAGACTGACGACTTCAGGACATATGCTGAGACATGCAACATCGCCGAATACCGCTTTAAGTTAGCCAATGCCTTTCTAGGAAAAAAATCTGGTTCATCTGTATAATTGAAAATTCAATTGGATTGTTATTTATTTTTTGCCATCTTTTACGAATTCCAGTGTCCAAAAAATGTGTGATAATGTCAAGTGAAACTGTAATAATGCGTAATTGAAAGGGGACTTTGTCAAGTGAAACCGTAATAATGCGTAATTGTGAAACTGGAATAATGCGAAATTGAAAGAGGAATTTGTCCAGTGAAACCGTAATAATGCATAATTAGATGGGTGGAGTGTCCAGTGAAACCGGAATAATGCGTAATTGAAAGAGGAATTTGTCCAGTGAAACCGTAATAATGCATAATTGGATGGGTGGAGTGTCCAGTGAAACCGGAATAATGCGTAATTGAAAGGGGAATTTGTCCAGTGAAACCGTAATAATGCATAATTGGATGGGTGGAGTGTCCAGTGAAATTGGAATAATGGTAATTGAAAGGGGACTTTGTCAAGTGAAACCGTAATAATGCGTAATTGAAAGGGGACTTTGTCAAGTGAAACCGTAATAATGCGTAATTGGATGGGTGGAGTGTCCAGTGAAACCGGAATAATGCGTAATTGAAAGAGGAATTTGTCCAGTGAAACCGTAATAATGCTTAATTGGATGGGTGGAGTGTCCAGTGAAACCGGAATAATGCGTAATTGAAAGGGGAATTTGTCCAGTCAAACCGTAATAATGCATAATTGGATGGGTGGAGTGTCCAGTGAAACTGGAATAATGCGTAATTGAAAGGGGACTTTGTCAAGTGAAACCGTAATAATGCGTAATTGGATGGGTGGAGTGTCCAGTGAAACTGGAATAATGCGTAATTGAAAGGGGACTTTGTCCAGTGAAACCGTAATAATGCGTAATTGTGAAACTGGAATAATGTGTAATTCAAAGGGGACTTTGTCAAGTGAAACCGTAATAATGCGTAATTGGATGGGTGGAGTGTCCAGTGAAACCGGAATAATGCGTAATTGAAAGAGGAATTTGTCCAGTGAAACCGTAATAATGCGTAATTGGACGGGTGGAGTGTCCAGTGAAACCGGAATAATGCGTAATTGAAAGAGGAATTTGTCCAGTGAAACCGTAATAATGCGTAATTGGATGGGTGGAGTGTCCAGTGAAACCGGAATAATGCGTAATTGGATGGGTGGAGTTTGTCTCATAACTATACGTTAAGACGATTAATTGTATCATGATCACATCATTACAACAATATAGTTATGAACAAAATTTTGATTAAAACACCGCAACATTAACAAGATTGATTGAATGATGATCACATCATTACAAAAATATAGTTATGAAAAAGATTTTGATTAAAACACCGCAACATTAACAAGATTGATTGAATGATGATCAGATCATTACAACAATATAGTTATGAACAAGCTTCTGATAAAACACCGCAACATTAACAAGATTGATTGAATTATGATCACATCATTACAATAATATAGTTATGAACAAGCTTCTGAATAAAACATTGCAACATTAGCAACAATATATAATTGAATCTTCATCACATTATTTCAACATTATTTGTTTCATCAATTACGCATTATTACGGTTTCACTGGACACTCCACCCATCCAATTACGCATTATTACGGTTTCACTGGACAAATTCCCCTTTCAATTACGCATTATTCCGGTTTCACTGGACACTCCACCCATCCAATTACGCATTATTACGGTTTTACTGGACAAATTCCCCTTTCAATTACGCATTATTCCAGTTTCACTGGACACTCCACCTATCCAATTACGCATTATTACGGTTTCACTTGACAAAGTCCCCTTTCAATTACGCATTATTCCAGTTTCACTGGACACTCCACCCATCCAATTACGCATTATTACGGTTTCACTGGACAAAATTCCCCTTTCAATTACGCATTATTCCAGTTTCACAATTACGCATTATTACGGTTTCACTTGACAAAGTCCCCTTTCAATTACGCATTATTCCAGTTTCACTGGACACTCCACCCATCTAATTACGCATAATTATGGTTTCACTGGACAAATTGCCCTTTCAATTACGCATTATTCCGATTTCACTGGACACTCCACCCATCCAATTATGTATTATTACGGTTTCACTGGACAAATTTCTCTTTCAATTACGCATTATTCCGGTTTCACTGGACACTTCACCCTTGGAATTAGGCGTTATTACAGTTTCACTTGACAAGAATAAAAAACAAAGATAAGATAGACCTCTTCAAAAGACATATCATCCTGCCAGGTCCATCACCAAGCCAAAATGGCAAGCATCCACTGAAATCTCGGCCAATCTTCAGTTTCTGTGTGAAAACAAATAATATAAACGTGATTAGGATCCCGAATTGAACAACATACCCAACAACATACAAACAGTCAATTTCACACAGGGCCCCTGCATGTTCTCTTGTTATGCCTAGGCCTTTTACATGATGAGCACACTGTAACAGCTTTGACGACCTGCGATGGGAACCTATTCCTCTTCGGTCGACCAGGCTGAGGCCTCACATCGGGAGGCATGATCTGAACCTCGACATTTGAGACCATATCAACATTTGGTACAGGGAAAATAATATTCTCATATGCTTTTTTATAGGTTTCAACTGAATAAGCATCACCACAAAAATCGTATACCGACCACCCTTTCTTGTCAATGCATGCACAAGCATTTTTGCAGGGGAGCTTCAAGATCTGCCAGTAATTACAAGAACATTCCAGCTTGCCAAGGTCTACTGTGTGTCGGAATTCCCCTTCATTCACCTCAAATGTCACTGAGTTGGCTCGCACAACATCCAAGCTCTTCCCTACTTTAAATTCAGCCTTGACCATCACCTCTTTATCCATACAAAGGTGTGTTTGCCATTCATGACTTTGCTCCCTTCTATTGCACATCATGGTCATTATCTGCTGCCTAATCCGGTCAATCAAAGCAACAATTGGGAGGGATCTCGCATCCTTCACCCAACTGTTCCAACACCCTGCAATGTTGTTGTTGATGATACCAAATCGATTACCGGTAAATAATGAATTAGCCCAGTTTTCAGGAGCGGAGTTATTTAAGAAATCTGCGGCCAATGGTGTTGCTTTAAGGATTTTGTTGATGTACAGGGAGTACTCAAGCCTGGTAGGAGCATATGTTGCTGCATTGAACACATTGGTCCAATGTTTTTTGTTCAGTTTGGGATAATGCTTCCTAAGGACCTGCGATAATGACAACCAACATCCACTTTATTATCAAGAAAAGGAGCATACATATCAACTCATCACACTAATCAGTAAACAAATACCTGAGTTCTGAAGTTATCCACCAAATGTCTGAGGCAGAATGCATGTTGGCAGCCTGGAAATACCCTTGGCACATGCGTAACAAGTCCCACGTGCCTATCGGAGAAGAATGTGTACTGTCTAAAATCACAAAGCACAGGCTGACTTTCAAGAGCATGTCTCAACTTTTGGCAAAACCATTCCCAATTCTCATCATTCTCTGAGTCAACGACAACGTATGCTATTGTAAACAACTGATTGTTCCCATCCTTCGCTGTCGCACAAAGCAAATGACCTTTGAATTTGCTCCTGATATGAGTGCCTTCAAGGAAAACTATTTTCCTACAACCTCTAAGAAATCCTACCAAACAAGCATTCAAAGCAATAAACAAGCGATTAAACCTGTTATCCGGTTGTTTTATCTCCAAATCACAAATGCTGCCGGGATTCGAACGTCTCACAGCATCCACATACCAATGGAGTCGGTTATAAGACCCAACATCAGAACCATGGATTTCATGTAGTGCTATCTCCTTGCCCAGCCAAGCAGTATGGTATGGAATTTCCACATTGTGCTCGTTCCGGATATAAGAAACTATATCTTTCGGTTTGTTTTAGGATTTGCCATGATATGGGCCTTCATCACACCCGCAACCCAATTTGAATGGGCATTGGGGTGTGACCTTTTATTCGTCACAGTTTCCAAACCACAAACATGGTCAACATTTAACTTTCTTATAGCAAACTCACCATCTCTCCTACAATAAGAGGCATAAAACCTCCAGTTGCAGTTCTCATACGGGCAATTAGCTATAATCTTATCAGTATCATTCTTTATATATTTAAACTTTCGATTCACTACAATGTGATAATTTTTTAGATGAACCCTACAGTCATTAGCATCCTTAAAGGCCTGTCCAACGCGACGGATGCAACGACTCCAGGATTCATTGTTGTTGGAATTATGAACGACTAAGGCTTGACTTGTAGAGGTCATTCCCTGGTCATCCCTTTTCAAATAAGACACAAGCCAAATGAATAACGCATCACATATGCATCACAATCCCAAATCAGCCATATAATAGAGCAAATTAAAATATAGGGACTACCTTCTCTGAGATGAACTTGAAGGGGGCTGAATTGCTCTCAACTTTGCAATGTGTTGTTTTGCTAGACCATGCACTGCCACCATACTCTCAACATCTTGATCTTTCTTCAAAGTAATCCATTATTCATCTTCCATATGGGCAGCCTTGTACTGCACCACATATGTATCACAATCGAACACAGGCCAATGGGTCTCAATCTCCGAAAACACTCTTGCAAGCGTATCGCTCTCCCGAAATTGAAAGACATGATCTTCGCCTTCAAAAAATACACTACACCAAATCGAACAAGTCACCAAGCTGCCGGAATCCATCTTCCCAGATTGGGTTTTCTTGATTCCGTATCAAACAAGTGGTGTCCGCTTCGGTTATCAAATCAAAATACCAATAGCAACAATTGGGGGTGCTATGATAATAGGCTTATGGCTACGACGGCGGGGACGGGGGCGGCGGTGGACTCAGAATCGCGGGAAGAAGCAGAGGGAGTTTAGTTGCAAGGGATGAATCAATCGTGTGTGTATCAGAGTAAAACTTGAGGGTAAGGTAGTCTTTTAAGGTGTTTGGGGGGTTTACAAAAAATCTATGTTATATTGGTGATCACAAATGAAGAATTTTCAAATTAGGGGGTTTAGGATAACTTTTTAACATTATTGGTCATGTTTAATAATTCCCCCTTCTTTTATTTCCATATACAATAAAATAATAATTAAATATTGTTAACTAGAGTTAGAATTAGAAAAGTAGTTGAGTTTAGTAATTATTTTAATTAAAAATTAATTTTACCACATGGCAAGTTTTTATTCGCGGGCTCGGCTAAGCCGGGCTCGGGCTAAAATTTCCCATACTTTTATATACTTAATTCTGGCCTTCTTTCTTTAAGTTAAACTTGGTTCCAAAAATTGCCATTGCTTCACTATTTAAAGGTAAATTAATTTGAAATAAAGTTCATTCAAAATTTCCATTTATATTTATGATTATCTATATCTAGTTCGTTGGTTTTTTATATGCTCTTTATGTTTTACTATATTAAAAAGTTATATTTTATATCGAAAATCAATAGTAAATTTTTTTGGAAAAACTTATAACAATGTAGAAAAGCAGGCCTGAAACCTACAACAGTGAGTATAAAACATAATAGTAAAATCTAAAATTATGATATACGACAAATCTAATAAAATAGAAAATACTTAAAAATATTTTTAAATGGGGTAAAGATTATTTCTCCACTATTCAATATTTTTAATCTTCACTGTCAAACTGAAAATGTGATACGTATAGGTGGATTGTTGTATTTTCTATTTTTCTTTTTCCTATATCTATACTCTTATACTTAGTTTTAGGTTGAGATAGAAACTATTTTGTTGTTTTTAACTTAAATTTTATTTTTATTCCTAAAATAATTATTTTTACACCCAATTCATAAAAAAATTTCCCATACCCGACTTACCCAAATGAACTGTTACTAACTTAGCCATTCCTCTTCTTTTTTTTAATTGGCTAATTTAATTGCTCACTCTCTCTCACTAATCAATCGGTATATATCATGCATTATCTTTTTACCTCATCCAACTCATAAAAAAATTGCTCTAAATGAACCGTTACTAGATTAGCCGCTAATAAATTAGTCAATAATCAATAATCGCTTCGTGCTAGCTCTCTCTGAATTGAGATTTGGTAAATGGATTTTAAAATTTTGTCTAGTTAATTATTTAATGTTATAAGGATTTTTTGTTTCTTTTCTTTTTTTTAGAATTGTGATGGTAAAACATTCTATTACGGTGTTTGAGTGTCGTGTTTGTTAGAAGATTAGTACAAATCTCGGGATTGATATAGTTGCCTTTGATAGGAGATTTATTTTCCCTGATTAGTAGGGAACTTAGGCTATTTATCTTTGATTGTGTAATCCGTTTATTCATTCATGAAATACAATTCTAAACCTTACACTCAAACATGGTATCAAGAGCAGAGTTTCGATCCATGAGACTCAGCCAAACATCATCGTCTCCAACCTTTTCTCAAACCAATTAGCCTAAAAACCAAGAAAAGAACACTGCAAAACCAAAACCATGGCAGAAGAATCAGGAGCCAAAACCGAACCAACCAACACAGATCTCTCGATCCAAATTGCAAATCTGTGGAAAACCAATACCCAACCACAAACAAACCTGTCCAATTTCGACAATCTGTCGATTGGCTTCAAGTTAAACAATGACAACTATCCCGTATGGGCAAGGCTGATGAAGATGGCCATTGGGGGAAGGGGATGCCGCTCACATTTAACCGGAATTCCTGATCCTCCGCACGAAACCGACCCGACATATGATCAATGGGAACAAATAAATCAAAATGTATTCACTTGGATTATACAAAATATTGAAGTAAATCTAGTGAATAATATTTTACATTACCCGACAGCAAAAGCCCTATGGGACGGACTTGCAACCACATATGGGAGTGGTTCGGATCCGTTACAGCTCTTCGATCTCCACCGACGAGCAAACACACAGAAGCAAGGGCAAGATAGTCTAGAGGACTTCTGGAACAAGCTCCAATCGATATGGACCGCTATCGATCGGAAACAACCCAACCCCATGAAGTGTCCCGAGGACATCACAATCTACAACCGGATCACCCAAGAGCATCGCCTTTACCAATTTCTGACTAGTATAGATGAAAAGTTCGATCCCATAAGGAGAGACCTCCTGAAACAGGAAACGAAGCCCTCGCCAGAGTCGGCCTACGCCACCATCAGACGAGAGGCAGCCCGCCTCCAAATTATGAAAGCAGCAACCGGCGGCGAAGGCGACTCCAATGGCATCGGATCTGGGCTTGCTGCAAAAAGGGAAAAACAGGGAAGGTTCGAGAAACAGGGGCGCTCAGACTTCACCGGACGCTCCGGAGACGCCGGCCGGAGAAACTCCTCATCGCACGAGGACCAAGAACAGATCGTGTGTGGACACTGTGGAAAACCCAAGCACTCAATTGAAGAGTGCTTTGAGATTGTGGGATATCCCGATTGGTGGCCGAGAACCAAGAAACCCGTCGCCGGAACGGCGAAAAATGGAGGCAACAGAAAGGCTCACATCGCCATCTCTGAAAATCGGGCAGACGGAAAGGAGGGAGAGAAGCAACACGGTGGCTCCGCCGCCACCATAGGCTTCATCGGCCATGAGGGAGAAGCCGGTACGGCGACAGGCGGAGCCCGGCTAGCCAATTTGGTCAGGCTTGATGCAGCGGCGGAACTGGAACACCGAAGTGGAGGTAATGGGTTTGGGGGTAATGACCCAAACCCTAGTGATTTATTTTTTAAGTCTCCAAATTCTTCCTTAACTACAAAACAGCCCCATAAAAAGGAAAATTGCAGTTGCACCCCACTTTCCACTATTTCTGACAAAAGGGCCCTCTTCACTCACAAAGTATCACCTTGGATAATTGATTGTGGTGCAACGAACACGATGACATTTGATTATTCAGATATTCTTGAACCCTGTACACCCGAACAATCTTATATACAAGCAGCCAATGGAGCCCGGATGGAGGTTAAAAATGAGGGAAAAATTTTATTTAACCAGAAGATAACATTGAATAACTGTCTCTATGTGCCTTCATTATCATGCAAGCTGCTGTCTGTTAGTCACCTGACAAGTGAACTCAATTGCACTGTTCTGATATATCCTCGCTTCTGTCTTATACAGGACATTCATACGAAGGAGATAATTGGGCGTGGTACTGAGCGCGATGGACTTTACTACATTGATGAAGTGGATATCCCGTCCAAAGCTCTCTTAACCAAAGGCACCCAAGACACTCAAATTTGGCTCTGGCATCGTCGACTTGGACACCCATCCATTGGGTATCTCCGATTGTTATTCCCTACTTTATTTCAGAATAAAACGCATGTTCTTTTTCCTTGTCAAACATGCTCAATTGCTAAGAGTCATAGGACCACTTTTAAACCCACAAACACTCGGGTTCCGACAGTTTTTTCCTTAATTCATTCTGATGTTTGGGGCCCCACCCCGGTGACTAGTCATAGTCGATTTCAGTATTTTGTGTTATTTATTGATGATCATTCTCGCATGACTTGGGTTTATTTTTTGAAACACAAATCTGAAGTATATGAGACCTTTGTGAGATTTTTTAATATGATCCAAACCCAGTTTAAACACAACATCCAGATTCTTAGATCAGACAATGGGAGGGAATATGTGAATCAGAAAATGGAGGATTTTTTCCAAACACATGGCCTTGTTCACCAAACTAGCTGCCCAAATACACCACAACAAAACGGTGTCGCTGAACGAAAAAACCGGACCCTACTCGAAATATCCCGGGCCCTCATGACCGAATCCCAAGTACCAAAACACTTCTGGCCCGAAGCCATAGCCACTGCCACTTATCTTACTAACCGGCTACCCACTAAAACTCTTAACCACCAAACACCCCTATCCGTCCTGGAAACACAGACACTAGTACCACCTCATCTCACCATGCCACCTCGAATCTTTGGTTGTTCAGTGTTCGTACATATTCCCAAACATGAAAGGTCCAAACTTGACCCGTGTGCAGTTAAATGTGTCTTTGTTGGGTATGCCCCTAACCAGAAGGGATATCGGTGTTATGACCCTGTGACACGCCGAATCCATGTCACGATGGACTGTGAATTCCTAGAAATGGAGTATTTCTATCAGAATCCTCAAAGGGTTCAGGGGGAGAATGAGGATGATCCCTTTGTCTGTTTGGATATATCAGACACTGCTGCAGAGCCGCCACAAATCGAGCTCAGTACCATCTCCAATGACCCTCCTCCGAATGATGCCCGACCTGAGGTAATGATATCTGAGAACCCTTCTTCTGAGTCTGATAATATTGATGGTAACTCAGTTGCAGTTAACCCTGTTTCTGATGACACAGAAAGCCACAGGTATACATTGCCACAACGGAGTAACAGGGGTGTTCCTCCAACTCGTTATTCCCCTGAGCATGTGTCTCGAAATTCCAGATATCCAATGGGTAACATGATCAGGGGGAGTATGTCCGAAAGGGCAAAGGCGTTTATGGTGACTCTTTACTCCGAAGAGATCCCCAGAACAGTTACAGAAGCTATGAAAAGAGGAGAATGGTCTGAAGCCATGGAGACTGAGATGAGTGCCCTGATCAAGAATGGAACTTGGGAAAAATGTGAGTTACCACCGGGAAAGAAACCAGTGGGGTGTAGGTGGGTGTTTACCATTAAACACAAGGCTGATGGGACAATCGAACGATACAAAGCACGTCTAGTAGCAAAGGGATATACTCAGACGTATGGGATTGATTACTCAGAAACTTTCTCACCAGTGGCAAAGATTGATACAGTTCGGGTCCTTCTGTCAGTGGCAGCAAACAAAGATTGGCCCCTTCACCAGTTTGACGTAAAAAATGCCTTCTTACATGGGGACCTAACCGAAGAAGTGTATATGGAAGCACCTCCAGGATTTACAGATGGCTTCAAAAGTAATGAAGTGTGCAGACTTCGTAAAGCATTGTATGGACTCAAGCAGTCTCCTCGGGCATGGTTTGGTAGATTCACGGTTGCAATGCAGAAGTATGGATACAGGCAGAGCAACTCTGATCATACCTTATTTCTCAAGCAGAGGGGAGAACTGATCACGTGCCTAATCATATATGTGGATGATATGATCATAACGGGGAGTGATCAGGAGGAAATCGAGAGACTCAAAAGGAACCTATTCCAAGAGTTCGAAATGAAGGATTTGGGAGGTCTGAAATACTTCCTTGGGATAGAAGTTATGCGGTCCAAACGGGGGATTTTCATTTCCCAGAAGAAATATGTTCTTGACTTGTTGGTTGAAACAGGAATGTTAGATTGTAAACCAGCAGATACTCCTATTCAAGTGAACCACAGACTCAAGTTAGATGAAGGCGAGGAACGAGCAGATAAAGGGAAGTACCAACGGTTGGTTGGAAAGCTGATATACTTGTCACATACTAGGCCAGACATTGCCTATGCAGTGGGGGTGGTCAGCCAATTTATGCACCAACCACAGAAGAGTCACATGGAAGCCGTAACGAGGATCATACGGTATTTGAAAGGCACAGTGGAGATAGGAATTCTGTTTGGGCGACATGGTCACCTCGACATTGAGGCTTATACGGATGCAGATTGGGCAGGTAACCCGAATGACAGGAGGTCCACCTCGGGATACTTTACATTAGTTGGTGGAAATGTGGTAACATGGAGGAGTAAGAAACAAAGAGTTGTTGCTATCTCGAGTGCAGAAGCTGAATTCAGAGGCATAGCCAAAGCTGTAACAGAGATAATTTGGCTCAGGAAATTGATGACAGAGATTGGGGTGAACCCGCGAGGTCCGAGCCTGCTGAGATGTGACAACAAGGCCGCAATTAGTATCTCAGAGAATCCTGTGCAACATGACAGGACCAAGCACGTGGAAGTTGACCGGCACTTCATAAAGGAGAAACTTGAGGATGGTACAGTGGCAATTCCATTTGTAAAGTCAGAGGATCAACTTGCCGATCTCTTAACAAAGGCTGTTCCCGTACAAGCATATCTGAAAGCATTGAGCAAGTTAAGAATCGGCGATACCATTTCTTAACTTGAGGGGGAGTGTTAGAAGATTAGTACAAATCTCGGGATTGATATAGTTGCCTTTGATAGGAGATTTATTTTCCCTGATTAGTAGGGAACTTAGGCTATTTATCTTTGATTGTGTAATCCGTTTATTCATTCATGAAATACAATTCTAAACCTTACACTCAAACAGTGTTAATGTTTTGGTAAGGGATATGGTCCGTGATTTTTTCTTGAATTACTAAAATAAATATATGAGGTTGGAAAAAAAAAAAAAAGGTATATGGGTAGCATAGTGGCTAACTAGATCATTGGGTTATTAATTCATTATTTTATTATAAATGTTCTATTTTATGTATTTCTTTATTTGAATAAATTAGTGAATATGACGTTTCTTGTTTAGAAATAATTCTTTTATTTCATATACGTCTTATTTGAATAAATCAGTGAATATATAATGTTTATTTTCTTGTTTACAAATAATTCTTATTTCTTATTTAACCGTCTTTAATTTGTTATGAAAATTCATAATAAATTACGGATTGATTTATATTTATTTATGTATATAATACATAATACAGATCTGATTAAACCAATCAATGACAAATTTTATATTAATTAAAAATTTTAATAAACCTAACAAATTTTATTTGATCAAAATTATATAATGAAAAGTCAAATATTATTATCAAACATATAATTGTATAGATCACCCCATATTAGATACAATTTTAAAAGTTCACTTCTGTTATCTCGACTATTCACCGGTACTAATAATGTGGAATTATATTGCAACTTTACATGAGATATTATACGACTATATCTTAGAAGATTTAAGCTTTTAATTTTTAAAATAAAAAAATTAATAATAATAATAATAATAATAATAATAATAATAATAATAATAATAATAGTTTTTAATTGGTAAATAACTTTAAACAATTTGTTATAATGCACAATACTTGAGCTACCGAGTTTTGTTAGGATGTTTGGTGGAGACATATTGATTGAGAGATGGACCATTTTCCAAACTAATGTAGTCTTTCTGATATGGACGAAGATAGGGTGTATCAAGAGATAAGAATAGGAGATATGGTGTTTCACGATAGACGAGTTGGAATCGGATAGGATCAATATCAATATTTACGATATATATTAATTGGTTTATTTTAGTCTAGGTTATTTATTTCCTTAGGTTGATTATTTGTTTTCCATAGTTGGTAGAAGTCTTTTATTATATATTGTTCTTCTTGGATTATTTTACGCAGCAGAAATAATATTATCAAGTTCCTAAATCTCTCTCTCAAATCTCTTCTCCCCTCAATTTTCCCCGGCCGGACGGTCCTCCAGATTATCCTTCTCTTCTCCCCTAATTTCTTACGAGCTCGAAACTGCTCTAAAGTCTCTCTTGTGATACGAAACCGTATCATTGGTGCTTTCGTTGAGAGTGAAGATGGCCGAAATGGTTAGTGTGTCCAGTTCGCAGCGAATCGACACGAATTTGAAA
Source organism: Lantana camara (assembly GCA_037501455.1). Lineage (NCBI taxonomy): Eukaryota > Viridiplantae > Streptophyta > Magnoliopsida > Lamiales > Verbenaceae > Lantana > Lantana camara. The sequence continues at coordinate 88,564,301 of CM074857.1, read as the reverse complement.
GAAGCCCAGAAACAGATTGAAATCATAATGACCTCGATGCAGGCCATGAGACAGACCATGCAAAAGATGCAACAAAATTTTAGTTCCTTCGTGGCTAAGACAGAAAAGCCGCGTGCAACCCCTGAAACGGCGATTGTGCCTAGGGCTGTGGGAACCGCTGCCACGTTTGCCAACCCTGAAACGGCGATTGCGCCTAGACCGTGCGAAAAGAATTTGGGAACGCCTGAGAGGCCTACGACATCGGTCGGGGTAACGGTTGTTGAAGAAGACGAAACGGCTAGCCCAACTGATGAAGAAGTAATTGAAAAAGATAATTCCGAGGAAGTCCTTTCTATCTCCAAGGACACGGTTGCAAGTGATGTCATCTCCTGGGAACCGATGGGCAATGTTCGGGTTGTTCCGGAATTACACCTTGAGGACAAGGTGGTTTGTGAAGGGCGGGAGAGTGATATGGATGAAGATATGGTGTATCAAGAGATAAGAGTAGGAGATATGGTGTATCACGAGAGACGAGTTGGAATCGGATAGGTTCAATATCAATATTTACGATATATATTAGTTGGTTTATTTTAGTCTAGGTTATTTATTTCCTTAGGTTGATTATTTGCTTTCCATAGTTGGTAGAAGTCTTTTATTATATATTGTTCTTCTTGGATTATTTTACGCAGCAGAAATAATATTATCAAGTTCCTAAATCTCTCTCTTAAATCTCTTCTCCCCTCAATTTCCCCCGGTCGGACGGTCCTCCAGATTATCCTTCTATTCTCCCCTAATTTCTTACGAGTTCGAGACTGCTCTAAAGTCTCTCTTGTGATACGAAACCGTATCACTTTCATATACTTTAATCATTAGTACTAATTTTTTCTACATCGGTCCAAGCAAACACAATACGTACGTTATGAATTTTACCAAATAAAAAATAGAAATGGATTGGAATGCAGACTCAAAAGAAAATAAGATTTTTAAATAGGTAGTCAAAGTTTTTTAAAGAATTCATTAAATAATTGGGCTCCATTACGATGATTTCATGACATCACATTGTTAAAAGAATTGGCTTTGAGAAGGTTCCATTTAGTGGATGCTCAAAGGAGTGAATATGCAATATTGTATTTGAATCTGTTGGAATATATTCCTTATCTGAATTTGTATTCATTATTTAACGAAAAATGAAAAGCATTATTTGTATTTGTATTTGGTGAATACTATTTGAATATTGAATTGTTTGTTTTCCTAAAGATAGTTAATTGGTCAATTATTCGATATTTGATGTTTGGGTCCGTTTATCTATTTTATATATTTTTTTTTTATTAAAAACAATAGAATATAATTTCACAAAACAATCATGTATTATTCTTCTTAAATTTTAGTTTAATGAATCACCTTTATCATTTATCAATAACATATATACGTTATTGTTATTATTATTTTATAATTTCAATTAATTATATAATGCCTAAATATTAATGTATTTCCTGAAGGCGCACGCACACACACATATATATAAATATAAATCGGATATGAATTATGGATAAATTAAATAATAGATATAACCAACGGTCATGCAAATTAAGTGGATCTTAAATAAATCGGATGTCTGATTATTATATTGTTATTCGTTTATAGTCCAAGTATCTATAATCGAATATAAATTATATTTTTTCAGACAAATTCAATTAATATTTTTTTAAACAAATTCAGGTAACAAAATTTTCGAGTATTCGTTTTCAGCCTTTGTTCCGATCAATGATACATGTATACAAATACCGGCCTTACCGACATAAATATGAACCATAGTGTTTGACTGTTTGGCAATTGGCTTCCTAACCACTTTCTTACTAGTTACTTCTGCCCGCGTAATGGTAGAGCTTGACTCACTAGAGTAGATTCAGTTGAGACAAGCCCAAATGTGCAAACTAAGGGCCCAATCTCATAATTAGCTCAGATTTAGTTAAGAGCAAATTAAATTTTTGATCTCATAGAATTTGACCTTTTGTAATTTTAGTCCAATTTTTTAAAAATTAGATATATTTAGTTTATTATTTTCAAAAAGTTATAATTTTGGTTCTATCTGTCAAATAATCTATGAGAAATGTATTTTTTACCGTTAAATGCAATTTGGGGAAAAGATTATTTTCATTAGGTTATTTTTTGTGGAAGTTTACTTATTAATACCTCATTTTAGCACTACAATACCTTAATGAGAGTAATTCAGAGTATTGCTTCAAAATTGATTCAGGATGCTAAAATGAGATATTAATAATTCCCTCAAAAGATAATCTAATGGATAGTAACTTTTTTTCCTCAAATTACACTTAGTGGAAAAAGTGCATTTTCCTCAAAAGATAATCTAATGGATAGTAACTTTTTTTTCCTCAAATTACACTTAGTGGAAAAAGTGCATTTTCCGTCAATTATTTGACGAATGAGATCAAAATTGTAACTTTTTTAAAACAATGACACTAAATATACCTAATTTCAAAGATATTGGACTAAAATTGCAAAAAACCTAATTCTATGGGAAACAAAATGTAATTTGCTCTCTATTTAATTATTGATTCCAGTTCACTTGTTTTTGCCACTGGACTTCACTTTTCTTTGGACATCAGGATTGATTACATTTCATTTAAGGGCATGGATTTGAATGCAACTTAATTTACGCATTATTGGGACAATAACACATTTTTGATATATTTTTTCAAATTCATGATAAATAAAACATCATTCATGCAAATAAAAATAAAATAAACCTCATCGCGTAGGTAAACAGGAGATGAAATTGAAGGAAAATAGAGGGGAATGAGAAAAGGGAGAAGAAGAAACATTAAAACAAGAAATCAAATGACTAATTTTTGGCTTCAAATCGTGTGGTAGTTGATTAAGGAGCTTAAGAATTTGTCTCTCACTAAAAAATTTCATTTAATTGTAATCATCTCAAACGATAAACTAATTAACTAAAAGATTATTATTATTATTTTTTTTTATAACATACATACTCCTAAAATAATTAGAAGATTCAAACTCAAAATCATTACTTTAAAACGAAATTCTTAACTATTTATACTCGATCACTGTTGGCAACTATATAAAAAATTTAGAGCAAATTAAATTTTTGATCGCATAAGATTAGGAATTTTGCAGTTTTAGTCCCACGTCTTTGAAAGTAGACACATTTAGTTTCATTATTTTCAAAAAGTTGCAAGTCTGGTTTCATCTGTCAAATAATGGACGGAAAATGCATTTTCTCCGTTAAATGCAATTTGAGCGGAAAAGTTATTGTTCGTTTTTTTTTTTTATTTTTTATTTTTATTTTTGCGCGAATTTGCTTATTAATGTCCATTTTAGCACCCTGAATCAACTTTGAGATATTACTCTTAATCACTCTCATTAAGATAATATAGTGTTAAAATGAGGTATTAATAAACAAACTTCCACAAAAAACAACCTAATAAATAATAATTTTTCCTAAATTACACTTAAAGGCAAAAAAATACATTTTCCATCGATTATTTGATGAATGAGACCAGAATTATAAATATTTAAAAATAATAGAATTAAATATGTCTAATTTTTAAAAAAATAAAATAAAATTACAAAAGATCTAATCTTATAGGAAAAAAAATATAATTTGTTAAAAAATTTAAGATTGCCCCGTACGAGTCAGATCAGCATAACCGCGTCTAAAAGTCAATACTAACGAAGGTGGAGAAGCAGAGACTTTAACAATTGTAAAACTAATGGACTGGTCATCATAAACTCCTTTTGTGTTTTGTCAACAGCCTTTATAGCTGCTTAACCCACCAATGAAATCTCAGTTGCTAAGTAAACAAAAGTCTTGTAGCCTGGCAACCAACAATTGAAATATTGCATCTAGATTCCCAACATTACTTCATATATTTTGTGAAATTATAAATAGACTCCCTTAACTTTACACTTCTCTTGCCAATACCTCCCTTTGAGGCTTTGATTATTTTTTATCAGGACTATAAGGGGAAAACTATCATACAATCTATCGAAAATTGTCTATCTAAGGGTCTCTTGATATGTTTTTTCATATTTAATTCTTAGATTCTTTTCATATTTAATCTCTTTTTAAGGTATTGAATCTTAATACTTGATTAAAGATAAATGAGTTTCTTTCATTCAACGCCGACTCTATAAGTTAATCAACCCCCACAAAATAAATGATTTAAATCAAGAAGTGATTCTTATTAATGTAATCAAAATTCAATTGAAAATACTGAAACTTATGCAGATACATACATTCATCCAAAAACTTGATGAAATATATATATATATATATATTTTTTTTTTTCAACACACACTTAAAGTGATCAGAGAAGATCAAACTCAGAATCATTGCTCTAAAGAAAAATTCCTTAATTATTTTGGTCAATCACTATTGATTTGATCAAACGTGACTTGAATATGGTCCGTGCAACATTTTACTCGTAGTGTTCTTTTCATAAAAAAGAATACTTTTTAGAGGCAGTTTGAAATAACTCCCCATCAGTTTAGAATATTTTTATTTTACTCCCCATAAAATTATACAACATAATAGAATATAAATACGACATCAGAACGTTTTAGTACTACATTTTTTGAAAATTATACAACATATTTTGAGAGATATTTTAAGTACTACATTATATGAAAATTATACGATATTTTGCCAAATTGAGGAGTAAAGTAAAAATATGATGCCCAAATGGGGAATTATACCACATTACCTCTACTTTTTATGCGTTCATTTTGATGACATCCATTTCTAAAATAGAGGCACACTGGTAAGTTGACTTAACCCATTTCTGACTGGGCTATATTGCTGCTCAAAATTTGGAGTTTGTATTTGTTCCATTAACTTCAATATTCTACCGTGATATTGGGCTCCTCTCATACGACAAAGCCCCAACCCTATCACAGTAAACGGCACATTATGGACTTATGGTGTGTGCGAAGATCCCAATAAGCCCTTTTCAACTCTAATAAACTAGTCCGATATTACATTTCCTACATTCTCAATGTAACATAATTCTTGATTTTAGCATATTATAATAGTTTATGAAAACCTAATATTGGTATATTGGAACTCAAGAAATACCAATGCAAGGTTCATTTGTACAAAGTCAAATGAAATGTAGCCCGAATCTAATTCGGTCAAATCGACCTAATGAGGAAGTGAGTATTTTATGTTTATCATATAGTTGTTGGAAAATTTAAAGAGATTGATAAATCAAATGACAAGTATAATATACTTGCTCTTTTAATTGGTTAAGGTCAACCGGTTTGAATTAGAATTTTCTTTTATGGTGAATTAAGCAACTATAAACTTATCATCGATAACGCTCTTATTGTTTTTGAGTTAAATCATTTTATTGAAAATGGGAAAATTTATATCTGACTATCCTACTATTAGGTCTAATTACAACTCAATTCATTTTTATCAAGAAGTTGCAATGTAGTCCCTCTAATTTATGTTTTGTTAGTAGTCCCTCTAATTTATGTTCCGTTAGGGTTCCGTCAAGACTTTTCCCTATAATCCCAAAAATACCCTCAAATATTTTTACAAATTTTAAAATTACCAAAATACCCTTATATGAAATATTTGAAAAATATTACAAAACATCCCTGTCTATTACACACTCCAACAAAACGACCATTTCAATTTCAAAAATTGAGAAAATAATTAAGGGTATTTTCGAAATCACAAAAAAAATCTTGATGGAACCCTAACAAAATTGAGGGACTACTAACGGAACATAAATTAGAAGGACTATATTATGATTTCCTAATAAAAATTGACTGCATTATAATTAGGCCTAATAGCAGGGTAGTTAAATGTAAATTTCTTTTTAAAATAAGAAACAGGGTGAAGAAGCTCGGTATTTGGCCCTTAAACTGGAAATGAACAAAGCTTATGATAAAGTCGAGTAGGTCTTTATCGAAAGGATAATGCTCAGGTTAGATTTCTCAACTTGTTTCGTGAGTTTAATTATGAAATGTGTGTCCTCTATTTTGTATTCTTTTGTTTTGAATGGCTCCCCTTTTGGTTTCACTTCGCCCGAAAGGGGCCTTCGTTAAGGAGACCCGCTTTCACCTTATCTCTTCTTGAGTCGCCCCGAGGTGTTAAGTTGTCTTTTACAGGACTAGGCGGAGATCAATGGTGTGGTCATCAATAGAAATGCTCCTCGTATTTCTCATTATAATTTTCACAGATTTGACGCTATGATCTATTGCCAGGCTACTTGTGAAGAGGTGGAAGGTATTCCGAGAGTGTTGGAGTTGTATGGCAAGGTTTTCAGGCAAGTAAATTTCAAAACATCCTCGATTTGGTTTAACCCGACTGTGCCACTCGAGACGCGAGAGGAGTTGACTACTCGATTGGGAGTTCCGGTTGGCGAGAAGCACAATAAATATTTAGGGCTTCCTGCTCTAGTGGGCAAATCCAAGAAAGAGGTGTTCGCCAATTTATAGGATAAGGTGTGGAGCAAGATCTAGGGTTGGAAGGAGAAGTCCCTCTCTCAAGTAGGCCGAGAGGCTCTTATCAAAGCAGTCTTCCAATCAATCCCTGTGTATGCTATGAGTTGCTTCAAAATTCCTATCACGCTCCTTGACGAGATCAAATTGGCTATTTGCGACTTTTGGTGGAGTGGTTCGAGCAGTCGAAAAATTCATTGGAAATTGTGGAAGACCCTCTGTTTACCGAAAGGGGAATAGAGCTTGGGTTTTTGGATCTTCGAGCATTTAACCATGCGCTCCTAGCGAAGCAAGGGTGGCGCATCATTTCTGAGCCAAATTCCATTCTTAGTCAGTTACTCAAGGCACAGTATTTTCCTTGTTGCTCATTTTTTTATGCTAGTCTGGGCTATCGCGCGCCCCTCTCTTACTTAACAAAACATACTTGAGGCTAGGTGGAGAATAGGCAATGGTTTTGGTTTTGGATTTAGCAAAACAGTTGAATACCATGCGCATTTACTTTCAAGCTGATCAGCCCCCCTACAACCATGGATCTTTTCACGCAAGTGAGCCACTTATTGAGTGGGAATGGGAACTGAGATGAAGCTGTGGTTTGGGCAATCTTCTTGTAATTTGACGCATAAGAGATTCTAAAAATTTCTCTTGGGTGCACCACGCACGAAGATAGAATGATTTGGCATTTCCTACTAATGCCTTGTACACGGTCCGTAGTGTGTATTTTATGGCAATAGACTTTTGGCTGGCTAGTACTTCGACTCTGTAATCCTCCTCAAGATCGAACTAGATCTTCTTATGGACTAGAAAAGTGGCCCCAAAAATTAAAACATTCAGCTGTGGACTTTGTAATGAGGCCCTTGCTACGGGTTGAACTTGGCGAAGAGAAAGAGTGATCAGAATATATCGTGCTCTTTGTGTGGATTCTCCCTAGAGTCTTCGAAGTATTCATTCATGAAGTGCTCGTTCGCATGCTAGGTGTGGGCGCTATTGAACCTCCCATAGCGTGTTATTTCAAGGTGGGACGGCTCCGCGAAAGAATGGGTAAGGAGCATGCTAGGCGCACTTGATGGGAAGGAAGGGGACCTTTTTCTGACAATTTGTTGGAGCCTATAGAGAAACCAAAATAGCCGCTGGGATGATCTCGACGGGATGGACACATTGGGTTTAGCACGGCAAACGATGACCTATTGCGCTGCCTACTAACTACCAAGTAGGGCGAAAGGCGGAAAAAGTGGCTCCAAACACACTGAGTCCCTCTGCTTGGTGACGGCTGTGCTATTAGGACAGGTGAAAATCAATTTTGACGCGGCAATGTTTGGCGCTGAGGGTGAGTATAGTGTGGGAGTGATAGCTAGGGATGAGTAGGCAAGGTTCTATGTTGCTTGAGCTATAGGAAGTCGCCAAGTCGGGGCACCTCGAACCAGAACATGTTGAGACCATTACAGCTGTTGAGGGTAGCGAATATGGCACAGCAAGAGGGATAGGAACATGTGGTGTTAGAGGGTGACTGTGCAAAGGTAATAAGGAAGATCAAGACTAAGAGTGAAGACTTGTCTCCCATTGGAAATTTGGTCATCGATATTAGAGAAGCACTGTAACTTATCCCAAATCACACGATTTATTAGTAGGTTAGACGAACAACGAATGGAGCAGCACATGCACTTAGATGTTGATGCCGCTGTCTAGTTTGCCTTCTATTAGTGATGAGTGCCTCCCTTTTCGACCCTTTTCTCAGAGTAATTTCAGACAAAGGTTTGTATTTTATGCATGAGCATGAATGGTGAAGTTACAGTCAAATTCCTCGAGGTTTCCTTTTATTACAGAAAAACCCATTTTTCGAAAGGACCAAGATGCAATTATATGTTATCAGATCTGTACCAGGACATTGGCCAAATTCTAGAACAAGAGTATCCAATAATTCATAATTTATGAGGTCCCATGAATGAGATACATTGGACACTGACAATTGGTGTCTCTATTGTAATAAAGCTCCTTATCATGAAGATATGAATCCAAATTAAGAAACAGAATGAATGGCTGAGATGATGAGATATAAACTCACCCTGGATAGTATGGCTTCGGCACCAGGATTGCATCACCGGGATTAGCCAAGCAGAAAGCCAACGTCTCTCCGGCACCCGTGGCACCGCCACTCATCACGATACGGTCGGGATCGAACCGCACTCGGTCTCCTCTCACTTTCTCCATAAACCTCGCAACAGCCTGTAAGAACTCATGCTGTCAGAAAACATCACACAGAATTCATCAAATTTATGAAGATAGGGACACAAAAGGGCCTATAATTTTAGTACATTTCTGAACTGCGGCAAGCCGTGGTAGTCTTGAAACAACGCCATATCCTTGAAGTCGTTAAGCCCTTCGTCCGTGCAGATCGAGGCATTCGGGTTGTTCTGTATCCAACCCGGACTAAATCAAAGGAAAGCTGCACAGCCATGGAAACCGGATGAACATGTTGTCATGAGGGGGGATTTAGAATCTTAAAAGAAAAGGTTTTTGAATGACTATGATAACTAATTACCTGGTTTTCTGCAAGTCCCATCTCAATAACTCCATAAGGATTTTGAGTTGGATGATAGGGATTGTTGTCGTACGCTTTCCAACCATCGAAGTAAGATGAGTTCTCGCCATGGCCGTCGCCGGTCGCGATTTTGGACAAGATTTGATCTTGGTTTCTCAGCATATACTCCATTGAGGTTGTCTTTGGATTACTAAAATAGTAATGAATTTAGGACCAGAAATGAAAGAATCTGGGAAAATTAAGGAATGAATGAATGAGTTGAAGACTAAAATTGAGTTGAAAAAAAAAAAAAAGTATTGAAGTATGAGAAGATTTTGTTTTGAATTTTTGATGAATGAGTACTATGTTGTAATTGAAAGTTGCAATGTATGTGTGTGTATATATAGTTGCTTGGTTGCAGCATCAGATGCTTCTAAGTGGAAGCATGATTCTATCATTGAAGCTTCCCATGAAGGTACCAATCGTCCAACTCCCTTAATTATTTAATGTTATAAGGATTTTTTGTTATTTTTTTTAGGGCTGTAATTAAATGGATATCCGAAAATCCGATATCCGTTCGCATCCGAATTCGTTTAAAGAGGATATTATCCGTATCCGTTCAAAGAGGATATTATCCATATCCGATTATAAACATCCGAATTATAAACGGATAAGGATATTGTAATGACACATCCGATCCGTTTAATATCCGATCCGTTTATACATCCATTAGATATATCCGTTATCCGTAATCCGTATCCGATAACATATATATATCTATATATTTTTTATAGCTTGATGAAACATATATTAATTTACACATTATATAATTATTTGAGAATTATAAAAAAAAAAGGATAACGGTAAACGTATATCATATTATTTGTAATAATAAACTTCATTAATTATTGTAAACATATATTATAAATTATATATTATACTTATGAGTTAATGTGTATAGATTTAATATATTTATAGTTAGTTATATTAATATTTAATTATGTTATGAAATTTTAATCTATTATTTTTTATTAAAAAATATATGTAAAATAGATAAACGGATTCGAATTCGGATATCGGATAACTCATTAATCGGATATCCTCACGGATACGAATAATCCGATATTCGGATAATATCCGTCGAATTCGGATACGGATAGCATTTTCATTATCCGTTGGATAACGGATACGGATTCGGATTCGGATACTGCACATCCGCTCCGTTTATTATCCGTTTACACCCCTAATTTTTTTTTTTAGAATTGTGATGGTAAAACATTCTACTTCGGTGTTTGAGTGTCTTGTTAATGTTTTGGTAAGGGATATGGTCTGTGATTTTTTCTTGAATTACTAAAATAAGTATATGGGGTTGAACAAAAAAAAACGGTATAAGCATAGTGGCTAGCTAGATCATTGGGTTATTAATTCATTATTTTATTATAAATGTTCTATTTTATGTATTTCTTTATTTGAATAAATTAGTGAATATGACGTTTCTTGTTTAGAAATAATTCTTTTATTTCATATACGTCTTATTTGAATAAATCAGTGAATATATAATGTTTCTTTTCTTGTTTACAAATAATTCTTATTTCTTATTTAACCGTCTTTGTTATGAAAATTCATAATGAATTACGGATTGATTTATATTTGTTTATGTATATAATTACATAATACAGATCTGATTAAATCAATCAATGACAAATTTTATATTAATTAAAAATTTTAATAAACCTAACAAATTTTATTTGATCAAAATTTTAAAAGTTCACTTCTATTATCTAGACTATTCAACGGTACTAATAATGTGGAATTATATTGCAACTTTACATGAGATATTATACGACTATATCTTAGAAGATTTAAGCTTTTAATTTGTAAAATAAAAAAAATTAATAATAATAATAATAGTTTTTAATTGGTAAATAACTTTAAACAATTTGTTATAATGCACAATGCTTGAGCTACCGAGTTTTGTTAGGATGTTTGGTGGAGACATATTGATTGAGAGATGGACCATTTTCCAAACTAATGTATAGTCTTTCATATACTTTAATCATTAGTACTAATCAGCAAACACAATACGTTATGAATTTTACCAAATAAAAAATAGAAATGGATTGGAATGCAGACTCAAAAGATAATAAGATTTTTAAATAGGTAGTCAAAGTTTCTTAAAGAATTCATTAAATAATTGGGCTCCATTACTATGATTTCATGACATCACATTGTTAAAAGAATGGGCTTTGATAAGGTTCCATTTAGTGGATGCTCCAAGGAGTGAATATGCAATATTGTATTTGAATCTGTTGGAATATATTCCTTATCTGAATTTGTATTCATTATTTAACGAAAAATGAAAAGCATTATTTGTATTTGTATTTGGTTAATACTATTTGAATATTGAATTATTTGTTTTCGTAAAGATAGTTAATTGGTCAATTATTCGATATTTGATGTTTGAGTCCGTTTATCTATTTTACATACATTTTTTTTTTATTAAAAACAATAGAATATAATTTCACAAAACAATCATGTATTATTCTTCTTAAATTTTAGTTTAATTAATCACCTTTATCATTTATCAATAACATATATATATGTTATTGTTATTATTATTTTATAATTTCAATTAATTATATAATGCCTAAATATTAATGTATTTCCCGTATAGGTGCACGCACACACACATATATACACACACATATATAAATATAAATCTGATATGAATTATGGATAAATTAAATAATAGATATAACCAATGTTCACGCAAATTAAGTGGATCCTAAATAAATCGGATGTCTGATTATTATATTGTTATTCATTTATAGTCCAAGTATCTATAATCGAATATAAATTATATTTTTTCCGACAATTTCAGTTAATATTTTTTTAAACAAATTCAGGTAACAAAATTTTCGAGTATTCGTTTTCAGCCTTTGTTCCGATCAATGATACATGTATACAAATACCGGCCTTAGCCGACATAAATATGAACCTTAGTGTTTGGCTTCGTAAACTACTTTCTTACTAGTTACTTCTGCCCGGGTAATGGTGTAGACTTTGATTTATTAGAGTAGATTCAGTTGAGACAAGCCCAAATGTGCAAAGTAAGGGCCCAATCTCATAATTAGATCAGATTTAGTTATGAACAAATTACATTTTTTGTCTTATAAAATTTGGCATTTTGTAATTTTAGTCCAATTTTTAAAAATTAGATATATTTAGTTTTATTATTTTCAAAAAGTTATAATTTTGGTTCTATCTGTCAAATAATCTATGAGAAATGTATTTTTTACCGTTAAGTGCAATTTGGGGAAAAGATTATTGTTCATTGGGTTATTTTTTGTGGAAGTTTGCTTATTAATACCTCATTTTAGCACTATATTACCTTAATGAGATTAATTCAGAGTAATGCTTCTAAATTGATTCAGGATGCTAAAATGAGATATTAATAATTCCCTCAAAAGATAATCTAATGGATAGTAACTTTTTTTCCTCAAATTACACTTAGTGGAAAAAGTGCATTTTCCTTCAATTATTTGACGAGTGAGACCAAAATTGTAACTTTTTGAAAACAATGACACTAAATATACCTAATTTCAAAGATATGGGACTAAAATTACAAAAAATCTAATTCTATCGAACACAAAATGTAATTTGCTCTTTATTTAATTATTGATTCCAGTTCACTTGTTTTTGCCCCTGCACTTCATTTTTGTTTGGACATCAGGATTGATTACATTTCATTTAAGGGCATGGATTTGAATGCAACTTAATTTACGCATTATTGGGATTTGGGCCACTAACACATTTTTGATATATTTTTTCAAATTCATGATAAATTAAAACATCATTCATGCAAATAAAAATAAAATAAACCTCATCGCGTAGGTAAACAGGAGATGAAATTGAAGGAAAATAGAGAAAAGGGAGAAGAAGAAACATTAAAACAAGAAATCAAATGACTAATTTTTGGCTTCAAATCGTGTGGTAGTTGATTAAGGAACTTAAAAATTTCTCTCTCACTCAAAAGTTTCATTTAATTGTAATAATCTCAAACGATAAACTAATTAACTAAAAGATTATTATTATTATTATTTTGGGAATATTTCATTTTTCGTCCTCTAAAAATGCCCTTGTTCGATTTTGGTCCTGATCTTTTAACATTTATCACTTTGCATCCTTTATGTTTCAAAAAATCTCAATTTCTGTCCTTTAGGTAACGGACGTTAATTTTTTAACGGAAATTATTCACGCGCCCTGAATATTGTGAGTGGCGCGTGTCACTCACGCGCCTTATTCCGTCAATTTTTTAACGTCCGTTACCTAAAAGACTGAAATTGAGATTTTTTGAAACATAAATGATGCAAAGTGATAAATGTTAAAAGATCAGGATCAGTGCAATTCGCGCATCTGTTGGTAGAGGGTTCAGATAAAGTAAGTAGCTCGCAAAGAGGGAGTTCCCCGGCTGCAGGCTCGAAAATATCTCTTTCGCCTTTACCCCTTGTCTCAATTCTTATTGATTCGCTTTTTCCTTCGCGCAAGCGCGCCCCTTGTTGCGTGATCCTCCGCTTCAGTCTGCCTTTTTCGGATAGCCGGGGCCTGACGTTGATTTCCGATTTCAATTGTTATGTCAGCTCCAGGTTTTTTTGGGCGGTCATCTGGCATCTTTAGAGGACGAAAAATGAAATTTTCCCTATTATTTTTATAACATACATACTCCTAAAATAATTAGAAGATTCAAACTCAAAATCATTACTTTAAAACAAAATCCTTAACTATTTATACTCGATCACTATTGGCAACTATATAAAAAATTTAGAGCAAATTAAAATTTTTGATCGCATAAGATTAGGAATTTTGCAGTTTTAGTCCCACGTCTTTGAAAGTAGACACATTTAGTTCCATTATTTTCAAAAAGTTGCAAGTCTGGTTTCATCTGTCAAATAATGGACGGAAAATGCATTTTCTCCGTTAAATGCAATTTGAGCAAAAAAGTTATTGTTCGTTTTTTTTTTTATTTTTTATTTTTATTTTTGCGCGAATTTGCTTATTAATGTCCATTTTAGCACCCTGAATCAACTTTGAGATATTACTCTTAATCACTCTCATTAAGATAATATAGTGTTAAAATGAGGTATTAATAAACAAACTTCCACAAAAAACAACCTAATAAATAATAATTTTTTCTAAATTACACTTAATGGCAAAAAAATACATTTTCCATCGATTATTTGATGGATAAGACTAGAATTGTAATTTAATAGAATTAAATATGTCTAATTTAAAAAAAAATAAAATAAAATTACAAAAGATCTGATCTTATAAAAAAAAAAATGTAATTTGTTCAAAATTTTAAGATTGCTCGGTACGAGTCAGATCAGTCAATACTAACGAAGGTGGAGAAGCAGAGACTTTAACAATTGTCAAACTAATGGACTGGTCATGATAAACTCCTTTTGTGTTTTGTCAACAGCCTTTATAGCTGCTTGACCCACGAATGAAATCTCAGTTGCTAAGTAAACAAAAAGTTTTTGTAGCCTGGCAAGTGGCAACCAACAATTGAAATATTGCATCTAGACTCCCTTAACTTTACACTTCTCTTGCCCATACCTCCCTTTGATTATTTTTTATCAGGACTATAAGGGGAAAACTATCATATAATCTATCGAAAATTGTCTATCTAAGGGTCTCTTGATATGTTTTTTTATATTTAATTCTTAGATTCTTTTCATAATTAATCTGTTTTTAAGGTATTGAATACTAATACTTGATTAAAGATAAATGAGTTTCTTTCATTCAATGCTGACTCTATAAGTTAATCAACCCCCACAAAATAAATGATTTAAATCAAGAAGTGATTCTTATTAATGTAATAAAAATTCAATTGAAAATACCGAAACTTATGCAGATACATACATTCATCCAAAAACTTGATGAAATATATATATATTTCAACACACGCTCAAAGTGATTAGAGAAGATCAAACTCAGAATCATTGCTCTAAAGAAAAAATCCTTAATCATTTTGGTCAATAACTATTGATTTAATGAAATGTGACTTGAATATGGTCCGTGCAACATTTTACTCAGTAGTGTTCTTTTCATCAAAAGGAACACTTTTTACGCGTTCATTTTGATGACATCCATCCGTGTAGTTCTAAAATAGAGGCACACCGGTAAGTTGGCTTAACCCATTTCCGACTGGGCTATATTGCTGCTCAAAATTTGGAGTTTGTATTTGTTCCATTAATTTCAATATTCAACCGTGAAATTGGGCTTCTATCATACGACAAAGCCCCAGCCCTATCATAGTAAGCGGCATATATATTATGGTGTGTGCGAAGATCCCAATAAGCCCTTTTCCACTCTAATAAACAAGTAAGATTACATTTCCTACATTCTCAATGCA
Organism: Lantana camara; assembly: GCA_037501455.1. Lineage (NCBI taxonomy): Eukaryota > Viridiplantae > Streptophyta > Magnoliopsida > Lamiales > Verbenaceae > Lantana > Lantana camara. The sequence goes on along the minus strand of CM074857.1, from coordinate 88,548,897 downwards.
ACATAATTCTTGATTTTAGCATATTATAATAGTTTATGAAAACCTAATATTGGTATATTGGAACTCAAGAAATACCAATTCAAGGTTCATAATTTGTACAAAGTCAAATGAAATGTAACCCGAATCTAGTTCGGTCGAATCGACATAATGAGAAAGTGAGTATTTTAAATTTATCATGTGGTTGTTGGAAAATTTAAAAGAGATTGATAAATCAAATGACAAGTATAACACACTTGCCCTTTTAATTGGTTGAGGTCAACCGGTTTGGATTAGAATTTTCTTCTATGGTCAATTAAAGCAACTATTAGGCCTAATCATTTTATTATAAATGAGAAAATTTATATCTGACTATCCTACTATTAGGCCTAATTACATTTCAATTCATCTTTATCAGGAAATTACAATGTAGTCCCTCTATTTATGTTCCGTTAGTAGTCCCTCCATTCCATTAGGGTTCCATCAAGACTTTTCCCTATAATCCCAAAAATACCCTCAAGTATTTTTATAATTTTTAAAGTTACCAAAATACCCTTATATGAAATATTTGAAAAATATTACAAAAACATCCCTGTCTATTACATACTCCAACAAAACGACCCTTTCAATTTCAAAAATTGAGAAAATAATTAAGGGTATTTTCAGAATCACAGAAAAAATCTTGATGGAACCCTAACAAAATTGAGGGACTACTAACGGAACATAAATTAGAAGGACTATATTATAATTTCCTAATAAAGATGGACTGCATTATAATTAGGCCTAATGGCTAGGTAGTTAGATGTAAATTTCTCTTTAAAATAAGAAACATGGTGAAGAAGCTGGGTATTTGGCCCTTAAACTGGATATGGGCAAAGCTTATGTTAAAGTCGAGTAGGTTTTTACTGAAAGGATAATGCTCAAGTTAGATTTCTCAACTTGTTTTGTGAGTTTAATTATGAAATGTGTGTCCTCTATTTTGTATTCTTTTATTTTGAATGGCTCCCCTTTTGGTTTCACTTCGCCGGAGAGGGGCCTTCGTCAAGGAGACCCGCTTTCGCCTTATCTCTTCTTGAGTCGCCCCGAGGTGTTAAGTTAACTTTTACAAGACCAGGTGGAGATCAATGGTGTGGTCATCAGTAGAAATGCTCCTCGTATTTCTCATCTACTTTTCACAAATTTGACGCTATGATATATTGTCAGGCTACTTGTGAAGAGGTGGAAGGTATTCAGAGAGTGTTGGAGTAGTATGGCAAGGTTTCCGGGCAAGTAAATTTCAAAACATCCTCGATTTTGTTTAGCCCGACCGTGCTACTCGAGACGCGAGAGGAGTTGACTACCCCGATTGGGAGTTCCGGTTGTCGATAAGCACAATAAATATTTAGGGCTTCCTGTTCTAGTGGGCAAATCCAAGAAAGAGGTGTTCACCACTTTACAGGATGTAACACCCCTTAACACGTGGAGGTGCCACACCCCCGCACTATAGGTTAATCCACCTATGAAAGGGATAATCCATACATGAACCAACCTATAGCGAACGGGTGACAATGCAATACACGACAAGCTAGACGGGATTAATGTATACTTGCAACGAGTGAAAGCGGAAGCATAATAATGTTGTCTCATCATATCAATACATTATCATCTTCCAAATAACATTCATCTATAAGTGCTCACAACTATTAACTTGATACTCCAATATGCTAATACATAAGAGGTAATGCTATGCTAGACTCAGCTGGGTGAATGACACAACACGACTCCCGCCTAGCACGCCACGAACAAAACCTGAAAGGTGGAGGCGTCAGTCTGTGAAGACCGAGTGAGGGCATAAATATATATAAACACAAGTAACATGCAGGTTATAATCTCGGGTAAGGTTTTGTAATTAAAATAATATAAGTGTGAAAATAACATGGGACTCGTCCGAGATTACAACTATCCAGTTTAACATGATAATCAGGTTTATAATATCTATCAGTGGCCCTGGCGAGGGGCGTGCACGATTTCTAACCAATCTCGACAGTGAACTAGGATTACACTTTCTTTTAATTAAGTTATCATACAAGTTATTAGTGCCCACGATCAATAACACGAAATCCATCCTGCACCATTGGTGGTGGGTTTGCAAGGCTCGAACCACCCACGATAACACGATGCACGTCGGGAGCAAGACTCATACGTACGGGACTCCTTCCTCCACCAAACCTCCTGGTGGATTCAGGGGGCATCCCCACGGTATGAGAGAGGTGTGTGAGTTACCCGTCAGCCCTATGCTTTCCCGGTTGGCTCAGACACTCACTCTCGGGCCCATAAACACGATACACGATAATTCGCCAAAACACGATCACAGCGCAATCACGATAACACGATACACGGCTTGCTTGTCATGAACACGATTAGTTTCAAGAAACACGATTTACTTTCAAAGAGCACGACTTGGAGCACGATACACGGGTAGTTATTAAATCCCTTGCTCTTGGAAAATGATTATAAAGATATATGTATATGTAATTTGGCTGAAATCCACATAAAGGTTATATGGTTCTAAATAATTAATAACTAAACCTCACCTTTACCGACAAAATGCAAGTCAAGACACGGCCTACAGCCCCTGCTCCACGTCACGAGAAGATAATCTGTGCAAGGGATACATGTATACGTGAGACTTGACTCTAAATGAACTAAATATGACGAACAGCGAAAATGCAACGAGATGACGAGCAATGACCAATGTGGCATGAAAACATCTTGTTTCAGTACATATTGGATCATATAATAGCAATTCGGGGTCAAAGAAGTCATCGGATCGAGGGGCTAAAAATGTAATTTTATACAGAATATTTTGTTCTGTCAGACGCACGGGAACGGCCGTTCCGGATTCCCTTTGTAAATGGGAACGGTCGTTCCCATAACCCCAAATACGCACCAACGATTTTAATTTGAAAAGTGCTCTTTGTCTGGGAACGGCCCTTCCGGCCTCAAGGCCAAAATGGGAACGGCTGTTCGCAGGCCCGGCCACCTAGTTTCATTTGAAAAGGTGGGAACGCCCATTCCCACAATACCTTGAGACTAGGAACGGTCGTTCCCAGTTCTGCAACTGAAGAATAACAGAGCAGAACAGGGGAAGAGCTGCGGGAATGATCAACAAGCAACCAAACTCCAATTTTTGATCAACAAAGATAAAGTTTTCTGGAAATATGATGCATATATATTCAAAAGGTGATAACATAATACTTAAACACTTAAAACATGAAAGATTATCAAGAATTTCAAGTTTCATGTTCATGCTTCCTATGATCATTCAAACTCAATTTTCCAACAATTCCATGACCAATTCATGCCATAATTCATGATATGATCACATATTCATGCTTCCTTCTCCAATTAATCCATCTAACATATACATCCCAAACCCTAGCTATCTCAAACATGATCAAGAATCATGAATTCATGCAACACCAACCTTGAAAGAAAAAGAATGGAAGATGAGGATGATGATGAAGATGATGATGATTCAAAGCTTGAAATTCCTTGAATTCTTGGATGTAAATGAAGAAATCACTCTTTCCTTTCTCTCCTGGAATGAACCGAACTCAAGAGCAAATATGTTTGAGGAAATATTTGGATGAAATGAGCACAAGGAAGCTTGGAGATGCATTACGTGAATCACCATCCTTGATTTTTGTGGAATGTGGAAATTACAATTTAATCTCTCAAGTCTATGGCTTATGCAACTAAGGATGAGTTTGGAAGAAATAGGATCAATTAGATCCTTGAAACCCATGCAATTTAGTCCCCAGTTTTAAAGAAATAGCCATCTAGGGACAATTCGGCAATTCACGCACTCTCGGTACTTATTTCACGAAATAAATACTTTCAAGTTATGAAATAAATTCTAACTTTAATATAAATTCATGGAATTTCATGAAAGTTTGGTAAAATATAATTTATAAAATTATAATAAACATAAGGATTTAGTTAATGAAATTCGGGGCGTTACACAGGATAAGGTGTGGAGCAAGATCCAGGGTTGGAAGGAGAAGTCCCTCTATCAAGTAGGCCGGGAGGCTCTTATCAAAGCAGTGCTCCAATCAATCCCTGCGTACGCTATGAGTTGCTTCAAAATACCTATCACGCTCCTTGACGAGATCAAATTGGCTATTTGCGACTTTGGGTGGAGTGGTTGGAGCAGCCAAAAAATTCATCGAAAATCGTGGAATACCCTCTGTTTACCGAAAGGGGAATGGAGCTTGGGTTTTTTGGATCTTCGAGCATTTAACCATGCGTTCCTAGCAAAGTAGGGGTGGCGTGTCATTTCGGAGCCAAATTCCATTCGTAGCCAGTTACTTAAGGCACATTGTTTTCCTTGTTGCTCCTTTTTTGATGCTATTTTGGGCTATCGCGCGCCCCTCTCTTACTTGGTAAAACATACTTAAGGCTAGGCCTCTATTCCAAGTTGAGACTAGGTGGAGAATAAGTAATGCTTTTGGTTTTGGATTCACCAAAACAGTTGGATACCATATCTATTTACTTTCAAGCCGATCAGCCCCCCTACAAGCACGAATCTTTTCATGCAAATGAGCCACTTATTGAGTGGGGATGGGAGCTCAGATGAAGCTGTGGTTTGGGCAATCTTCTTGTAATTTGACACAGAAGAGATTCTAAAAATTTCTCTTGGGTGCACTACGCGCGAAGATAGAATGCTTTGGCATTTCTCTACTAATGGCTTGTTCACGGTCCGTAGTGTGTGTTTTATGGCAACAGACTTTTAGCTGGCTAGTACTTCGACTCCGTAATCCTCCTCAAGATCAAACTAGATCTTCTTATGGACTAGAAAAGTGGCCCCAAAAATTAAAACATTCAGCTGTAGACTTTGTAATAAGGCCTTTGCTACAGGGTTGAACTTGCCGAAGATAAAGAGTGATCAGATTATATCATGCTCTTTGTGTGGATTCTCCCTGCAGTCTTCAAAGTATACATTCATGAAGTACTCGTTCGCATGCTAGGCGTGGGCGCTATCAAACCTCCCATAGCGTGTTATTTCACGGTGGAAGGGCTTAGCGAAAGAATGGGTAAGGAGCATCCTTAGCGCACTTGATGGGAGGGAAGGGGACCTTTTTCTGACAATTTGTTGGAGCCTATAGAGAAACTAAAATAGCCGCTGGGATGATCTCGACGGGATGGACACATTGGGTCTAGCATGGCAAACAATGACCTTGTAACACCCCGAATCCCCGGTCGTACAAGTATGACATCACGAGTGTGCTAGTATGCTTTTAAATTATTTAAGTATGCAATTATGTGATTTATTTGATATTCGAATGATGATATATAATATGTTTTATATTCTTATTTTGAACGTTTTAAACCCTTTTCAACTCGTTTAACTCCGTTTTAAAATATATAATATGTAATTTCTTTTGGTTTAATGCATGATATATGATCACAAGACCTTACTTTATGTCTCTATATTCATGTTTTAAGTGTTAGGTGAGTTATCTTGGAGTTGCCATTAAAGAACTAAGCTGGTATGCAAGAATATGAACTTGTTGAACCTCTTGCAATTTCTCCTTGCTGTGCTTCGGTTTTTGCTTGATTTTAGGCCTTAATTTCATGAGTTTTTGATGCCTTAACATGCCTTTATGTGTTACCTAGCTTTGGTATGAGTTTTGTGGGGTTTTGGAGCTGATTTGTAGGTGTTCGCGAAAAGAAGACGAAGTAGGGGAGAGCTAACGCCCATTAGCTCTCTTGGAGGTAACGGCCGTTAGCAACACTTGGGATATCTGAACCCACTAACGGCCATTAGTGGGAGTTTAAGGGGTGGGGATTAATGGCCTTTACTCCCCCACACTCCTTGTTTTGTGTGTTTTGCTTGCTTGTTTGCTTGTTTTGTTCGTTTTCCTCCTCGATCTTGATCCTTGTGTGTTTTGTGCTTGTTTATATGTATGAATAGCTTTGATATGACTTGTAATTGCTTGGATTTGATATTTTTATGTATGAACAATGTGTTATGATGTGTATATGTTTGTTTTTGTATGATTTTGATGCATGTATATGAGCTATGAACTTGTTTCCCTAAGTGCTACGTGTAGCGCCTCTTTGCACCTAATTGCCGCCTCATATGGTTTAAACTTGAGTGTTCTTGGAATAAGATGTAGTATGATGTAACTTGATGTATTATGTGTTTGTTTAGCGTGTTGTGTGTTTGGTTCAAGTTCCGTTTATGTGAAAAGTGTTAAAATGCTCCGACTTTGCCCAAGTGTGAAACGGTTATGACTTACATTGCATCATTCACATTCATACACATTTGCCAAACTTCTGTATGGTTCATTTTAATTCTAAGTATGTATTTGATGTTTATCTTGTTCAGAGGAGTATTCCGTTGGTGACGAGGTCGCTCCGTAGGCATCGGTTTGTTCTCTTTTGCCCGGTTCATTGGTGTAAGGTGATGTTAGATTATAGTTAAACCGTAATGAAATGTTTCCGATTTGTATGCGTGTGAATATAAGCTTTATGTGTACGTAAGTATGTGTGATAAGTACGTGTGGGATATGTATGTGTGTGATTAAGACATATGTTTTGAAATATGAAAGGCTATGTATGAGCATATGTAAGTTTGATTTCGGTTTTGCCTTATGTATAAGTAATGTGTGTGAGCTGTGAAGCTGTGAATATGTATGATATATATATATATATATATATATATATATATATATATATATATATATATATATATATATCTATCTATCTATATAATATTTATGTTTGGTACGTGGGTGCGGTACGTGTTAGTATGATTCTGAATTTGAATAAGAGATAATTATGAATACGCTATGGCTAGGAATATGCTATGAATATGAATACGATTATGCTATGATATGAACAGGAGTTTGGCTTTGAATCTGAGTCTGGATACGGTAAGAATATGACTTTGAATGTAATATGACTTTGGCTTTGGCTCTGACTCTGAATATGTTTGGGGCTCGACGATTATGGGTAAGGGAAACTCGGGACGTCGGGTATTACGTCCGTGCATGATCATCGAGATGTGCGATAGGGGATCCGGGACGGACATTACCCCTTGATAACTCGTTAATTCACCGTTTTTATGATGAAATTATACCCCGAATTGTGCTTGAATTGATATTATCTTGAAAGAAATTGATGCTTTGTTGTTTATATTGTAGATTCGGGGCTTGAAGGTGAAATTGGTGAGAATTTGATCTTTTTACGAAGAAATTCTTAAAGAAGGTATGGACTCCGGTTGGTTTAAGGCTGTTGCTGACCTGCTTCACGAACATAAGGATGGAATTGGGATGCAATTTTGAGGTTCTGCATGCATTCAATTGTGGGGAGTCTACTTTGGATTAATAAGGGCTGAACATGTCTCAAAACCTTGGAATTAAATGAGAAGGAATTTTTTAACTTGGAGGCTGACTTGTTTTTAATGGGAGTAGGCTGCATCTCTTGGAATTAGTTTATGGGCTTGGCATGATTTCTGTGATGTAATGGGTTGATTTTGCAAACTTGTAATTAATTGAAAGAGGCCCATATTGCTTTTGTGATGGGTTGCCACTAGCTTGGGATTAATTATGGGCTGAGGATGCATTGAACTTAGTAGAAGAAGTCCAATTTGATGGACAATTATGAAAGCTACGTGTGGCCCGGCTTGGAGGACAAGAAATACACTCCTAATTGCATGAGGTTTAGGAGTCTAGTTTTGGAAAAAGCTTGGGAACATGTATTTATATATTGGGACAGCAGAAGCTTTGGAAGATCACGTACACTTTGGAGCAGCTGATCGAGATTTGGATGCGACATCGAGGAGCCAACTTCTACATCACGATTCCTTCATCTAAGTTTAATTCTTTTACTTTTTAGTTTATTTATGTTAAAGAATTCCTCTATTGTTTTGATGGATTTTTGCAACATGAGTAGCTAAACTCTTAATTATCTAGCTAGAGATTAAGATTCGATTTGGATATTGTGAGACCTAAACGTTTTTATTAATTCATGTTTATTCAGGCATTTATCTTATCTCCGTGTTTCGTGTTTATTGTGATTGATTTACTTAGTGGTAGGGCCCGACCATCTAGGTAGATTTAATTGCATATTGCCATTCATGATGCTTGAAGTGTGTGTAAAGTTGATTGATAAATTGTGGTAAATTAGTGACAGGGTTTTAGGGATAGAATTCCTCGTTCACTAAGGGATTTGATAATCTAATTTAAATCTTGCGTGTGTCATGACTTGGTTAATTAGGATTAGTGTTTTTATGGTTCTTAATGCTGCGAATTCGTTAAATCCTGTCGAGTGTCTCTAGGGGTTGTGAATTTGTTAGGGAAGATAACTGCCGAGTGTCTCTAGGTTATCAGATTAATTAAGTAAAAATGAAGTTGAGTCAAGTGTCTCTATCAACTATAGCCAATCTGTCTGAATAACTTGAATTTATCTTTGAGTCAATGATCAATATAACAATTCGAATCAAATATCCCTGGCTAGGTAATTTTTCCTCTGATTGATTTAGTCTTACGTGATCTTGCTTGATAGTTTTAATTAATTTTTAATTCTTTCTATTTTATTTTAATTGCATACTTTAGCTTTAAAAACTTAAAACCCCCATTTTAATTGTGCTTTTCGTGAACAACTTGGAATTGTTAGCAATAAATCAACCAGTCTCTATGGATCGACCCTGATTTGCACTATACTTTGTGTTTAGTCGTTGAATAGGATTTATATATATTTTTTGACGGATTCGACACCTGTCAAATTTTGGCGCCGTTTCCGGGGATTGTGTTTTTAATCGATTTTATTTCTTTTCATGAATAGGAGTATTCGAGGAAAGGACATCCCTCTCTGCGATCTAGAAATTGAGAAAACTGCTAGGAAAAGAAGGCAACAAACCCAATCACGCAAGAAACAAGTTGAGACTTCAGGTTTAGTCAAGGAGGAGGAATCAAAAATTGATTTGGACAGTTTGAGTGAAGAAGAACCTGACTTGACTGTTGAGCGTGACCACGCCTTAAAGATGGCAGAAGCTCGAGTTACTATGCACGATCTGGAGCGCCCTGCTACTGCACAGCAACCCCTCTGTATCACTTTTCCAGAGGTGGGTGCTGGTTTTGAGCTGAAGATGGGCACAATTCACCTACTTCCCGTCTTTCGCGGTCTGGAAAACGAGAACCCCCATCAACATCTGAGTAAGTTTCACACGGTTTGTTGCTCTACCAAGCTGCATGGGGTCACCGAGGACCAAATCAAACTGAGAGACTTCCCATTCTCCTTGCAAGATGCTGCCGAAGCTTGGCTTTATTCTCTTCCACCCGGAACCATCACCACTTGGGCAGGAATGCGGGAGAAATTCCTAGATAAGTACTTCCCAGCTTCACGGGAACTTGACCTACATCGGGAGAATGTTGCAATTAAGCAGAAGGATACCGAGGGCTTCATGAGTATTGGGAGCGTTATAAGAAATTGCTTGCACTTTGCCCACACCATGGTTTCCCGGAGAACACTATCATCCACTACTTTTATGAAGGTTTGACGCCGGCAGATAGGAAGATGTTGGATGCTGCAAGTGGAGGAACCATTATGGATAAGACCCCAACAGAATTAAAGGACATGATTGAGAAAGCCTCGGCTCATTCTTCAAAGTTCTATGCCACTGAGTCCACCTCCAGAAATACTAATGCGGTCAATTCTTCCTCTCTAGATGAAATTAAAAATATGTTGAATGTTTTGGTTTCTAATCTAGGTACAGGTATCCCTCAAGTTGCCAAGGTTTGTCAGCTTTGCTCAAGCACAATGCATCCTACTGATGCTTGCCCAACTCTCCAAGAGGAAACCGTGGAGAATGCTAGTGCAGCAGGTTATCAGCAGTAGAATTACAACCCCTATTCTAACACATACAACCCTGGATGGAAGAATCACCCTAATCTTAGCTATGCACCTAAACCTCAGCTGCTGAACTTCTAAAATTTTGTACCTAGGCCTCCACAGCCTCAGCAACACAATCCTCACCAAAACCCACCTCTTAACCCACAAACAATCCGGATGAATAACATGGAGTCGAACATTCAGAACATAGGGTCCATAGTACAAAACTTAGGCTCCTCGGTTAAAAACTTGAAAACCCAACTAGGATAGATTGCTACTGCGTTAAGTAGGTTGGAAAATCCAGGAAAATTACCCTTGCAAACCAAGGATCCCAGGCACAATGTTGTGCCATCACACTCAGGAGTGGTAAGGAACTACCTCCACCTATGGACAAACCCAAAGCGAGTCAGAATGAGGTAGAAACTGAACAAAAAGACTACTCGACGATTAAGCGTGACCATGCCTTAGGCTCCAGTCGAGACAGAGAGTCAGAAATTGTCAATCAGCCTAAGCCACTGGTGATCCCACCTCTGTTTCCACAGCGCTTAGCACAGACGAAGAAACAAAAGGAGGAACAAGACATTCTTGATACATTCCAAAAGGTTGAGGTCAACATTCCTTTGTTGGTTGATATCCAACAAATTCCACGCTATGCAAAGTTTCTTAAAGAACTCTGCACCAACAAACGGAAACTAAAAGGTAATGAAAGGGTAACTGTCGAAGAAAATGTCTCCGCGGTTTTACAAAAGAAATTACCACTGAAGTGCAGAAACCAAGGTATGTTTTCAATTCCATGTAAAATTAGTAACCTCGGTATGAAGAAAGCCATGTGTGATTTGGGTGCATCAATTAATGTTATGCCTTTATTTGTCTATATTGCGCTTAATCTTGGTCCCTTGAAAGGCACATGTATTATAATCCAGCTTGCTGATCGATCCGTAGTGTACCCGGAAGGAGTATTAGAGGATGTGCTTGTACAAGTCAACGATTTGTCTTTTCCTGCTGACTTTTTCCTACTAGACATGGAGGATGATAAATCCACTAAATCTTCTGATATTTTGCTTGGTCACCCATTTTTTTAGCACTGCTAGAGCTAAAATAGACGTTCATAATGGATTGTTAACTCTTGAATTTGACGGTGACATTGTTAAATTTAATGTTTACGATGCTATGAAGCATCCTGATAAACTGTCGAGTGTGTTCTGTGTTGATGTGATTGATAATTTAGCTGATGAAACTTTCAAATTGGATAATTTCGAAACTTTGAGTTATGCACTTTATAATGATTTGAATGCTGAAACTTTGGTTAATTTGTCAAAAACCATGATTTTACCTAAGGAATTGTGTAATACTGTGCATGAACTAGAGTCTCTAAAGCCTGTATTTGGGAATGTTCCTAAATTGGATTTACCGTTATCTAACACTAAATTGCTTCCTTCCATTGTGTAGGAACCTGATTTGGAACTCAAGAAATTACCGGAGCACTTGAAATATGCTTACTTAGGCGAAGGATAAACACTACCGGTCATTATCTCTAATTCACTCGACAAACTCGAAGAGGAGAAGCTGATCCGAGTCTTTAGGGAGTTCAAGTTGGCCATTGGTTAGACAATTGCCGACATCAAGGGCATAAGTCCATCCACTTGCATGCATAAGATCATCCTTGCAAATGATGCTAAGCCTAAACGACAAGCACAACACCGATTGAACCCCCCCCCCCGATGATGGAAGTTGTTAAAAAGGAGATTCTGAAACTTCTCGATGCATGTGTGATTTTTCTGGTTTCTGACAGTGATTGGGTAAGTCTCGTACAGGTAGTGCCCAAGAAAACGAGCATAACGGTTGTGGAAAATGCTGAAGGTGATATGGTACCCACTCGAGTTCAAATCGGGTGGAGGGTTTGTATGGATTACCGTAGTTTAAATGCTTTAACGAGAAAGGATTTTCCCTCCCTTTTATTGATCAGATGCTTGAATGGGTAGCTGGAAAATCTCATTATTGTTGTCTTGATGGTTATTCAGGTTTTTATCATATCCTGGTGGCTCCGGAAGATCAAAGCAAGACAACCTTCACTTGTCAATTCGGGACATTTACCTTTAGAAGGATGCCGTTTGGACTATGCAACGCACCGGCTACTTTTCAGAGATGTATGGTATGTATTTTCTCTGATTATGTTGAACACATTATTGAGGTATTTATGGATGATTTCACAGTTTATGGTGACTCTTTTGATGAATGCCTCGAAAATCTTGCTTGTAACAACCCGGATTTTCAAGGTCAGGACAGCACGGGTAAGTAAAGGGTTAAGAGGAAAGCGTTTATAGCCTTAGTCCATTACACATTCCATTTTATGTGAATTATATGCATTGTGTTCTGATTTATGCTTTGTGCCTTCTTGAGAGAGATATATCACTATTCATTCACTGAAACCTAGACCTTTACCTAAACCTTCAGAAACCTTAGAAAGTTGATTTCCATAGTTTCCAAATTCATACCATAGCTTTTAGCATCCCGAAATATGTTTTGAAAATTGTTTGTCAAAACTTCCATTTAGGTCCCTAGTTACTATTCACCCTTAATTGTAGTAAATTTTCGAGACACTTTTACCTATCCAATATTGGGTTCAATAGAATCCTTACGAAATTTTATGAATTATGGTATGATTCCCAAACCCTAATTCTTAACGTAGCTTCCGTAGAAATCAAAACCGGCCGAAAACCCTAGTTTTGCCCTAAATTAGAAATTTCCGAATTTCAACGTTTTTCCTATACAATATTATAACCATTACGATCCTTGGATTATTTTATGAATTTTAAGATCTTTTCCAAACTTTATTTCAAATCCTAGCTCGATTTATAAATTTTTCCCTATTTTTCCCAAAGTACTATTTCCGTCGTAAAAACTAACTTTCAAACCGTACCACATTTGATATCCAATATTACAGTCAAAATGATTCTTAAATTATTTGAAGAATCATGAACACTTTCTCGGAAATCAATTCACGTTCTAGCTTCGTTTATGAATTTTATCGTGTTTTTCAAAATTCCCGAACACCTACTACTTTAAATGTAGACGTTCAAACATTAAGTGTTTATAACCATTAGAAAGCTCTTTCGATTCTCTTTCATTTACAATATTTCTCATTTCAAACTACCCCTAGACATTCTTCTATGATTTTATTATCATTTTCATCCTATTTTAGAATTATTTTATTAAGATGTATTTATTACATAATACATGTATACATAAGCTCATACATCACTATACACTAGTCCATACACCTAGCAACCCTAGAAAATACACTTAGTTACCCCAAAGCCCTTAGTCACTACCCTACACCATAATAAATTGCAACATAAGCCCTCAAGACATACCTATAAATAGCCTCCCAACTTCACTTAAGAGAACGCACACAATCATCACTCTCTCTCTCCATATGCACGGCCAAACCCCTCTCTCTCTCACTAAGGTGCATTTTTATTTTATTATTTCATGCTTTATATTATGTTTTTAATATAATAATATTAGTAGCATGCTTAGGTTTAATTAAATTATGCTTTAGGAATTTATTTTTATGAAATATATGCATAATTGTTAGCTTTAAATACCATGTGTCTACATTATGGAATTTTATTTAATTAAATGCATGAATTATGATATGATATAACATGAGTATGTATTTAAATAATTATGTTCTTGCTTGATCAAATTTATGCTTAGAATAATTTATTTAGATTTAATTTTACAATTAAAGTGCTATATTTGAATTTAATTTTATGTCATGAATTTAAAAAATTTATCAAATGTGATCATGAACTAGTATGAACATCTTCAAAAGCTTAAGAACACATTCATAATGTTCTTGAATTAAATCATGTGCACGTGTGATAGTGTGTGTGTGTGATCAATTTTATGCTATAAAGTGTTTAATTCACAAGAAATTGAATAGTAAATGTTTTCAATAGTAATTTTGACTTTTTGGTCAACCATTAATCAATTAATTTCGAAATTAATTTAAATTTAATTATAAAATAGGATTTTGGAATTTTAAATAAAGATTTTTCCAAATTAATTCAAAAATTAATAAAATTATAAAATAATTTCAAAATCAACCTACATTGTTGAATTAAATTCTAAATTTAATTCCTAATACTCTAATTAAGGTTACACCTTGATTAATAAATATTTAAGTGGTTAAAGAATTCATGAAACCTAATTAATTAATTAAATTTTCTTAAATAGTTAAAATTAAATTTTACCGGGGAAATAATTTCTAAATGTTATGAGAATTCTCTAATATGTTATATTTCATAAACCTTATGTAATTATTTGATTAGAATAATAAGAACCTAGTTCTAAGTCAGTAGTAATTACTTTCAGGCAATAATTGCACTGAACAGTGGGATCCGTTCCAACCTATTTGAATTTCAGTACTAGGTGAGGGTTAAAACCTTTTCAACTGGAATCATGTATATACCTGTATCTAACTATAAAATGATTTCCAAACCTACCTATTATTTGATTTCCTATCTACACATATTGTTATTATACGATATTCCTCTTTACGAGGGATATACTATTAAGTCGGAATCAGGATCTTATCCGGACATTATATATTTCAGTCCTAATAATATTAAGAACTGATTCCCGACTAAGCAAGTAAATCATTATTATCAAAATGGGCCCGGCGTGCAGCTGTGTCGAGCAATACCTGGAAGGCATCGGGCCGAAGGTATTGTTGGTGCCATAGACCGCCACCAACTCTTGGTAGTGGTTTAGCTGGAGGTTAGTTACTCCACGCCAAGAGACTTACAAGAGAGACAACCTCCCAGGGAGAGATAGCTTCCTCCCACATATTACATATCGTCGGTAGGGTTTGCTCCCTTACTGACACTACGGTGTTGCAGAGTTATTATCATACTTAGTTTTATTAAAGTATCGGTGCCTTGATCAGCCCGGTACTATTTTACAAACATTTTAAGGAGATCGGAGGGAGACGCCTTACTTGCGGGCGGTACAAATCTTTTATCAAACGGTTCATGACTTATAAAACAAACTCCAAATACCCCTTATCCCTATTTCAAACTTATGAACCGTATCATATTTGTCATATCCTATTGCCATTAATTTAGACCAAAGATTTCTTGATCCTATATAAATATATATATATACCTACATATATCTATAACTAATCTTCCTTCACTTAGTCACTTTGACTAATTCCTCGCCTATTTCAAACACATGATTTCAGGGAGCGAGGACAACGACACCTAGAGGTATCTTGAGGCTATAGGTGTCATACATATTAGATCAGGGTTAGATTAAGAGCATTTAATCCTGATCATGTATATACTGCTAATAAGCTGCTCTTGTACATTAACTCGCATGCCACGCTATCATATTACCCCCTTATAATATCATATACTATTTTGTGTTTACATGTTGTTCGTTACAAGTTTTAAATTCCTTTATCTTCCGCTGCATTTTATCCTACGCTCTACTTAAGTACTGTCTATACCGTTCACCGTAGTATTTCTCGAGTGCTAGGTCTCACATCCACTCGAGGGTAGTACGGTGTGGGAGTTGTATTATTAGGGGGCGCTACTTTGCTAAAGTCCTAAAACGAAGTGCTGAACATAATTTGGTCCTGAATTTTGAAAAATGTCACTTTATGGTTGATAAAGGGATAATACTTGGTCATGTGGTCTCGAGTAAAGGAATTAAAGTAGACAAATCTAAGATTGATATTGTAAAATCTTTGCCTTACCCCGTCGGAGTACGGGAGATTCGCTCCTTTCTTGGCCATGCAGGTTTTTACAGGTGTTTCATCCAAGATTTCTCCAAGGTTACTTGACCTCTATGCCGGCTTGTACAAAAAGATGTGGAGTTTGAATTTGATGACAAATGCAAGAAAGCTTTTGATTTGCTAAAGGAAAAATTGATTTCAACTCCCATCATGTAACCACCGAATTGAAATTACCCTTTTGAGATCATGTGTGATGCAAGTGACTACGCGGTTGGAGCGGTACTTGGGCAAAGGATTGACAAGAACTCTCATGTCATCTATTACACGTCCAAAATGCTTGACAATACCCAAATTAATTACACCACGATGGAAAAAAAAACTCTTATCAGTTGTTTTTGCTTTAGATAAATTCCGTTCGTATTTGTTGGGCACTAAAGTCATTGTTTTTTCTAATCATGCAGCCTTAAAGTACCGACTCACGAAGAAGGAAGCGAAGCCTAGGTTGATCCAATGGATTTTGTTCTTACTAGAGTTTGATCTCGAAATTCGGCACAAGAAGGGTTGTGAGAACCTCGTGGCAGATCATTTAAGCCGAATTCCAAGAGTAATAATTGATTCTACGCCCATCCGTGATGAATTTCCTGACGAACAGCTGTTTTCGGCGCTGGACAGTAAGGTGTGGCCACGCTTTATGGCCACGCCCTGGTATGCAGACATTGTTAATTACCTAGCATCAGGTTTATTACCCGATAATCTGTCGCGTGCTGAAAATGATAAAATTAAAAGCGATGCTAAGTATTACATTTGTGATGATCCCTATCTTTGGAAAATGTGTTCTGATCAGATAATTAGGAGATGTGTGTCTGAAATGGAGTTTGAGTCCATTTTGAATTTTTGTCACTCTTTTGCATGTGGTGGGCATTTTGGAACAAAACGGACTGCATTGAAAGTACTTGAGAGTGGTTTTTTTTTTGCCTACTTTGTTTCGAGATGCCTATATGTTTTGCAAAAGTTGTTAAAATTGCCAACGGACAGGGAATATTGGTCCTAAAAATCAAATGCCTTTGAATCCTATACAACCATGTGAAATTTTTGATGTTTGGGGTATTGATTTTATGGGACCTTTTCCCGTTTCTTTTGGCAATCATTATATACTACTTGCTGTTGATTATGTCTCAAAACGGGTGGAAGCTAAAGCTACCCATACTAATGATTCTAAAGTGGTTTTGGAGTTTGTCAGGTCTTGCATCTTCTCTAGGTTTGGTACTCCGAGAGCAATCATAAGGGACCGTGGCACCCACTTTTGCAATCTCCTTTTGGAGTCTTTGTTGAGCAAGTATCATGTTAGACATCGGACATCTACAGCTTACCATCCTCAGACTAATGGTCAAGCTGAAGTGTCAAATAGGGAGATTAAGTCCATTCTCGAGAAAACGGTTAGCCCAAATAGAAAGGATTGGAGTTTGAGGTTGAATGATGCATTGTGGGCCTATAGAACAACCTACAAAACCCCATTGGGAATGTCTCCTTATCGAGTGGTTTATGGTAAGGCATGCCACCTCCCGGTGGAATTGGAGCATAGAGCCTATTGGGCCATCAAGCAATGCCAATTGAATATGGATGAAGTGGGCGAGAAACGTATGCTCCAACTTCAAGAATTGGAAGAGATTCGTAATGATGCTTACGAGAATTCGATCATTTACAAGTCCAAGATGAAGAATTTTCATGACTCGATGATTTCAAGAAAGCAATTTCAAATTGGTCAAAAAGTTCTACTCTACAATTCTCGTTACGTCTCTTCCCTGGAAAATTGAGATCGCATTGGATGGGTCCATATGTGGTTACGAATTTCAATCAACAAGGAGCAGTTGAGATTAAGGACATCAAAGCCGGAAAGATTTTGAAAGTGAATGGGCATCGACTGAAACCATTCTACGAGAATTTCCAAACCTTCACGATTGAAGAAACTCTTCTGGAGGATATTCCTCCAAGTGCTTAACTTTTAAATCAGCCCCGTCGAGTCCGAGACAATAAACAAGGGCGCTGTTTGGGAGGCAACCCAAATATGGCGGTTCAGGCGCCATTTTCTTTCCCTGTTTCACTTTTTCGTTTGTTCTCTTCTTTTTCCAGTTTTCTTTGTTCTCTTGTTGATTTTCTTCTCTTTTCTGTGTTGAAGGTACGTATCGATTCCCTGGTTTTTGCTGATTTGCTGCCCAGAAGCTTCTACTATTTTGCTGTCAATTTTCTGCTAATATGACCTTTGAGTATGGTCAAGTCCAAAGCCCACGCTAGCTTCCAAAATGCAGTTAAGCCTTTGAATAGCAGCCCAGACCCGTTTCCTGTTCGCGGATCTTTGCCCCTCTCTCACAAACCGATTCGTGGACCCCAACCGAACGGACTCGTAAACCCGTGCACAGAACCTCCCCAAATTAATCCCCCAAATTCAGTTCTTTCCGTCCCCTCCTCCCCCTAAATTGACGAAGCCAATTTCTCACCAGAAATCCCTAAAGCTATCTCAATTGGGAAACCCCCAATTCCTAAACCCTAATTTCACCGCGATTTCGCCGCACCAGCCCCACCTCCCTTTCAACAACATCATCAACCACTAACACCACCATACACCACAATCCGGCCGTCTTCCCCAACTTTCCATAACTTATCGATACAACCGCCATGGCAAAAAAAAAACTTCAAAGAAACTTAAAAATTGACCGCCCCCAGAGACAGAGGCGGTCGCATCGTCATCTCCGACAGCCCAAGCAAAGCCGCAACCGTCTTCCTCCGTACCACCACAGGCGGAGCTACCACAGCCCGCCATTCTCACAGCAGTGGAGCGACAAACAAAGCGCCGCCACGACAATATCACGGCCGCCTCTTCCCTACCACCAAAAAAACCGCCGCCTAAACGCAATCCTCAGGTGAGAGGAGTCCGCCGTTCTGACCGAATCATGAGGGCGAGTTACGAAAGAGCATCGAACCATCCGCCAGTGTTGATTGATCTCAGCCATCTACCGCCTAGGCCTCCGAGAATACAACCGCTACCCTGATCTATTCCGGTGAAGTCAGCCCCAAAACCACTCAACATTCTGTCATCTGTCCCGACGAGCACCTTAGTTCTGACACAACCTTCGCAGGTCGAACAGGTATAGCAGCAAGACGAGGGTCCTACTTCCACCCCTGACCCGTCTTCCTCATCGGGACCCTCCGATACAGCAGCCACCTCAGCCTCTGAGACCGGAACTTCTTCCAGTTATCAGTCAGCCAACCAATCTTCACCTTCGAGCGAAAAAAACTCCGAAGATACAGATAAGACAGCCACTGAAGAGGCTCAGCTGGAGCCCTCTCATGCGCCACAGCCTACACGATGAAAAACTCAATCCAGAGTAGGAGTGAGGATGCAGTAGCCTCGCGCCAACATTTTTTTCGAGCCGAAATTTGGGAATGAAAAGCACGCGGACAGGTATGACGAGCTTGCTTTGAAAAAAGTTATGAAATGTACATATCCTGATTTAACTGCTCTGCGTGCTTTGGGATTATATAACTATGTGAATGAGTATATTGATAGAATAGGCTGAAAGGTTTACTTTAAGATGAGACATCCTATGTTTAGAGATTTGATGCACGGATTTTTAGTTAACGATTGATTTGATGCGCGAATTTTTGGTAACCCCCAAAATTCATCTAATTATACAATTAACTTCTAGGGTTCAAGTCTTAGATGGGAAGAATTCATTCTAAACTCAAGATAAGAGAGATGGATTACTTACCAATTCACAAGAGAGAAGGGATGTGTGACGGTGGTGATGCCTTGGTTAGGAATAATTGCTTACTTCTCTTCTTAGGGATTGTGTTTGTGTGAGAAAAGAGTGGAGGGAGTTCTATATTTATAGGTTATGGTGGAGGAGGGCCCAAGTTGAGAGGGAATAGGATTTAATCTTCAAAAACGAGTCTTCCCCTATTAAAGATTAAAATTTGTGATTTCCCTTGTAACGGGCGTTACTGAATTATGCTTACTAAGAGTAACGGGCACTTGTCCCCACGCCTGTACCCATTAATGGGCGTTACCAAAAATTAACTGAAGAGGTGTAACGCCCGTTACTAACTACGCTCAAGACGCCCGACTCCCTTAACGGGCGTTACCAGAAATTGCCTAGAGGGGTGTAACGCCCGTTACTAGCCTTCTTGCACAAAACTCAATTTTAACAAAAGTGAACTCAGACGGTGCTTAATCACGTTAATTCGTACAAATTAACTCAAAAATTTCAATCAACCCATAGTGTACCAATATCGAAACGCAGAGACATCTCAAAATTCATCTTGCAATACATCACAACAATTCATTCTCCTCACAAGCAAATTCAATCATTCACATACATGTTCACACACAATATAAATGGACCTCCATGTCGAAATTCAAGCTCGAATCATGATCCTTGCATGCTTTCCCAACACCGAACTCCGACAACACCTCCACTATCCTTCACAACTGGAGAGAGATAACTAAAAATTACATGAGAAACACGAGAACGAAAGGAAAGAAAGAACGAAAAAAAAAAAGAAGAAAATAGAGATTAGTTCTAAGTTATAGTCGTTAGCTTGACTTTGGTAACGGGATTAGAGATTAACAATCCCCTCGTGACACGTCACAAGGCGTGACCTCGTTCTTCCTACTCACAACTTTGGACCTTGGGTTCCACGTATCCATGTTCAAAACACCCTCGTTCGGAATTGGTGGTTCCTCGGGGCTAAGAATCCTAAACTCCTTACTTTCGCTCCCTATATTGAACGTAAAATGTCTACCTTTAAAATCAATATTTTCTCTTGTCGTGGCTAGAAACGTCTTCCAAGGATCAATGGAACACTCTCAACATTTTCAACATCAAGGACTACAAAATCATTAGGAATGTAGAATTTTCCAACTTTTACCAACACATCCTCAAGAATTCCTATTGGGTATTTCATTGATCTGTCAGCTAGTTGGAGCGTCATATTGGTCAGCTTGAACTCCTCCACTCCTAATTTCTTGCAAATGGAATAAGGGATTAGACTCATGCTATTTCCTAAATCACATAAAACATTATAAAATTGTAAGGAACCAATAGTTAGAGGGGTAGAAAAACTCCCGGGATCCTTATGCTTCGGGGGAAGCTTCCCTTGAATGATGACACTCCACTCTTCAGTGAGTGCAACTATAACCAAGTCTTCAGACTTTCCTTTTCTTGAAACCACTTCCTTCATAAACTTCAAATACTTGGACATTTGAGCTAATGCCTCCGCAAAGGGAATGTTAATGTGAAGCTGCTTGAACATGCTCAAAAACTTCTCAAATTGTTTTTCTAATTTCTGCTTCTGTAACCTCTGAGGAAAAATCACCAATGGCACTTGTTTCTTGGGTGCCACTCTCACCTTTGGCTTTAAAGGGAGATCTTCCTTTTACTCCTCTATGTCCACCTTGTCAATTTCAACAACCTCTTCAACCTTTTTACTAGCAAACTCATCAACATCAAAATCTACAAGCAACCTTAGGCTTTCATCCTCCCCCTTATTTAGTACAAATATGGCCTTACAGTGCTCCTTGGGATTATTTTTGGTTTGACTTGGCAACATTCCAGGGCCTCTTATATTCAAAGATTGGGCAATCTGACCAATCTGAGTCTCCAATTTCTGATGTTGTTCCGTAGACACTGCTATGAGTTTCTCGAGTGCAGTCTCTCATCCTTGCTTCTGTTCCTGATGAGGAGGTGGGGTGTGATATGGAACGGGTGGTCTCTGCTGAAACTGAGGCCTCGGCTGAAATTGTGGTCTTGGTTGAGGTGGTTGCTGGACATTCTGATTGTTGGACCAAGAAAAATGGGGGTGGTTCTTCCATCCCGGATTGTAAGTGTTTGAGTAAGGGTCATTTACCGGTTTTGAATTGTTTACATAATTCACTTGCTCTTGCACCTGTTCTCCTGTATTGGTATGAGGACACACATTAAATGCATGCGGACCACTACAAATTTCACAAGTTACCTGAATTGGTTGGGCTTGTGTCCCAATTGGATTCACCGAAAGTTGGTCCAGTCTCTTGTTAAGATCTTCAAATTGGGCATTAATGGCGGTTAATCCGTCTCGTTCTGCAGTTACTGCTTGCACTTTGGTTGGCTGGGAATGGCTCCTGTCATGCACAAAAACATCATTCTGTGACATATTATCTAATAGTTCTTTAGCAATGGTCTCAGATTTTGACAAAAATGCTCCGCCAGCGGCGGCATCCATCGCTCCTCTGTATGTAGGGGACATCCCATTATAAAAAGTCTGAATCAATAGCCAACCAGGATTCCCAAGATGAGGGAACTTCTTCTGCAAATCCTTAAATCTTTCCCAAGCCTAATAGAAGGATTCCCCGTCTAGTTGTCTGAAACCTTGAATATCATTCTTGTACTTCTTGTATGGTTTTGCTGAGCGGGAAGAACTTGGCTAAGAAAGCCTGACAAAGCGTATCCTACGTCTGAAAGGACTCATTGGGTACAGTACTTAACCATGCTTTGGCTCTTTCCCTTAGTGAGAATGGGAAAAGCCTGACTCGGATAGCATCGGTTGTGACATTGTGGATCTTAAAGGTATCGTACACCTCAAGAAAGTACTCAAGATGTGATGTCGGATCCTCGAGTGATAATCCTGAAAGCGGATTGTTCTGTAGCAAGTTGATTATAGCTGGTTTGATCTCAAAGTTATTTGCTCCGATCGGGCGACGAGTTGCAGTCTGGATTGCTCCAGCATTTGGCAAGTTGTAATCACTAATCACAGAAAGGGGTGGTTGTGGTGGATCTATAACCCCTCCGCCTCTTGCATTGTTCAGATCTACAACCATTGGTTCGGTTGGGGATTTCTTGCCTTTTTTCTTCTTTTTCCTAATAGCACTGAGTGTTCTCTTAATTTTCGGATCGTAAGGATCTAATTCCGGCTCTTGAGATCTTCGCATGCACCGTGAACCTGCATAAAAGCAAAGAAAATCCTTAGCTCAATTCCACAATGACTAAGATCAAAACAGAAAGTAAAGTAATGGTCTAAAGCACTAGATCAAAATAATTAAGTAATATTGATTTAAAACGCCTTCCCCGGCAACGGCGCCAAAAACTTGTTGTGTGATTTTTCTACTACGTTAAAACCAATCGTGCAAGTGTACACTTAAGATACGCGTACCACAAGGAAGGGAAATCAATCACTACTCAATATCTCTTTCAAATCTAAAGACCAAACGAAATCAAACGGGTTACTAATCTACTGAAACAAGATTAAACAGTTAACTAGAATGAAACATAATTAACAATTAAAACGCGCGGATTAAAATCAATAGACTAATTAGGCTGGGGAGTAAAGATTCATGCATTCATGATTCAATATAATACTCGTCTGAAAAGTGCAATTCTACAACCTAGTCACGTAAGTTTGTATTATCCTCTCTCGAGGTATAACCAAGTGTTCAACTAAGCTCAAAGTTGCTCTCACAGTCATCAATAATTAATTAAACCATCAAGATCAAGACTAGTGCAAATCTAGTTCTAGCGGCTTGGCATGGAATAAGATTTACTGTTGTATAGATCAGAACCAAATCTCTTTGCATTCCTACAACCTAGTAGTTATGAAAACCATCACAATTACCATCAATCTCTCGATTCTCCGGTAATCCTAGATTATGCTAAGGGTGATCAGGCCATCGCAATTCAATTCAAATCAGTTTTCATGCTAAGAATTAGCACAAGTCATTCAAGCATCATATCAAACACTTTTCATGCAATCATCATCACTCCCCTAGCCCTAGGGAATTAGCTACTCATAGTTAAAACAAAACTCATAAAAATAAAGGAAATTGCATTAAGGAAATTCATGTTCAACAATTCTAAACAACGTCACAAAAACCAAATCATAAACATTCAAGAATTCTGGAAAGACAAATCTAACATCTAACCAAATTAAAACGAAACTTAGAGGAATTAGTTTTATAATTAAAGCAACAAATATATCGTAAAAACCAAAATTGGTGAAGAACTCGATCCTTTTGTCTCCTCGAAATTCTCTGGACAATTCTGTCAAAATTTTTTCTCCAAGCTAGGTGACTAACTGAAGAAAAATCTCGGAGAAGTTTCTCAAAAAAACTCCCAAATGAACTATAAATAGTAGCCCAAAATTCAGTCTCGTTGCCCTAGGTAACGGGCGTTACCCTTCCATGCACAAAACTCGTTAACGCCCGTTACATACATGAAATCGTATTTGCGCTTTTATAAGTGGTAGGGCGTTACCACTTTCCTTCTGCCCAGGGGTAACGGGTGTTACCCATCCTTCGCCAAGAATGTTATGCTATTGTGTCTGTTAACGGGGGTTAACAAAAATGCTCTTCCAAGGGGTAACGGGAGTTACTCCTTTTTCCTCCAAACATGTGTGAATTCTCCTCGGCTCGCCGTTCCTCAACTTCAACTCCTAAAACACCTGAATGGAGCAAAATAAACACATAAACGCATCAAACGACACACAAATATACTCTAATTTGCACTCAAATCCATGCGAATTCCACACTCAACATCAGCTTTGGAGGATCACGTACACTTTGGAGCAGCTGATCGAGATTTGGATGTGACATCGAGGAGCCAACTTCTACATCATGATTCCTTCATCTTAGTTTAATTCTTTCGTTTTTTAGTTCATTTATGTTAAAAAATTCCTCTATTGTTTTGATGGATTTTTGAAACATGAGTAGCTAAACTCTTAATTATCTAGCTAGGGATTAAGATTCGATTTGGATATTGTGAGACCTAAAAGTTTTTATTAATTGATGTTTATTCGGGGCATTTATCTTATCTCCGTGTTTCGTGTTTATTGCGATTGATTTACTTAGTGGTAGGGCTCGACCATCAAGGTAGATTTAATTGCATATTGCCATTCATGATGCTTGAAGAGTATGTAAAGTTGATTGATAAATTGTGGTAAATTAGTGACAGGGTTTTAGGGATAGAATTCCTCGTTCACTAAGGGATTCGATAATCTAATTTAAATCTTGCGTGTGTCATGACTTTGTTAATTAGGATTGTTGTTTTTATGGTTGTTAATGCTGCGAATTCATTAAATCCTATCTAGTGTCTCTAGGGGTTGTGAATTTGTTAGGGAAGATAACTATCGAGTGTCTCTAGGTTATCCGATTAATTAAGTAAAAACAAGGTTGAGTCGAGTGTCTCTATTAACTATAGCCAATCTGTCTGAATAACTTGAATTTATCTTTTTGTCAATGATCAATATAACAATTTGAATCGAATATCCCTGGCTAGGTAATTTTTCCTCTGATTGATTTAGTCCTACGTGATCTTGCTTGATAGTTTTAATTAATTTTTAATTCTTGCTGTTTTATTTTAATTGCATACTTTAGTTTTAAAAACTTAAACCCCCCATTTTAATTGTACTTTTCATGAACAACTTGGGACGTCGGGTATTACTTCTGTGCATGATCATCGATATGTGGGATAGGGGATTCGGGACGGACATCACCCCTATGAACATTTCCCTTTGTGTGAAGGTTTGCGTGTTGGTTAGTTAGATTTCTATTCGTTCCGTTGTGTGAGTTTGTTAAGAAATTATTCATGAAGCGGGAATGGATTCTCAATTATTAAAATTTGGTTGTTTTGGCCTTCAGCCTAACTTTCTCTCTATCCCTATATGTAGTATCACGTAAGAAACTGTTTTAGAATGTAAAAACCACGGCCCGGTTCATGAACTCTCAACTTTGATATGTGATATGCTATGTATATGTATGTATGCATGCGTGTATATCCCCTCACTCAGTCAGTGTGACTGACCCCTCCCTCTTTATGTTTTTAGTTTGCAGGTATCGGTTTTTGGTTCGAGCTAGGCGATTTGTAGCCTTGTGTCTCCTTATCTTTGTCCGAGTCTGTATTCTCATACTTAGTTTGTTTTGCACTTGTACGTTTGGAATATTTGTACTTTGGAGAATTCAGAATTTGTATTTGTTAAGTTTTGGCCCGTTGTGCCAAGTATGTATATAAATTTTTCTAAGTGTTGTATCACCTTGACTTTATGCCTAGTTAAGTTTGATTTAAATGCTTCCGCTCCTGTATGTTTTGTTTTGTGTGCGCTCTGTTTGAGGGTCTAGACCGCCTAGCTTAGGAGTGACTTTTGTTTGTCACCCGTTCGCTAGTGCTTGGTGCGTGTACAGATTCTCCATTTCATTACACGTGTCGGGCTCTAGTACGGGGGATGTGGTGCCCCCTCCCCTCGGCTTGGGGTGCTACAGACCTACTGCGCTGCCTACCAACTACCAAGTAGGGCGGGAGGCGAAAAAAGTGGCTCCAAACGTACGGAGTCCCTCTGCCTGGCGACGGCTGTGCTATTAGGACAGGTGAAGATCAATTTTGATGCAGCAATGTGGCTCTGAGGGTGTGTATAGTGTGGGAGTGATAGCTAGGGATGAGGTAGGTAAGGTTCTATGTTGCTTGAGCTATAAGAAGTCGGGGCACCTCGAACCTGAATATGTTGAACCATTGTAGCTATTGAGGTAGCGAATATGGCGTAGCAAGAGGGATGGGAGCATGTGGTGTTGGAGGGTGACTGTGCAAAGGTAATAAGGAAGATCAAGGCTAAGAGTGAAAACTTGTCTCCCACTGGAAACTTGGTCATCGATATTAGAGAAGCACTGTAACTTATCCCAGGTCACACGATTTAGAAGGTTAGACCTGCTAGGAATAGTACCCTGAAAGCTGATGTAATAGTCTGCTTTGTACTTTTCCTTTTGTAAATCACAGACAATCTTTGAATAATAAACGAACTAAGGCAACACTTCTTTATATGCTCTTGCCTGATTATGTGTTTACTTTAGCTGTGCATGTATAAGAGCTCCCTAATAAATGTGATTTATAGGACTCAACCATTTAGGTGAAATAGTTCATGAGACGAGCCCTAAATCTCTTAAGTCATGATTAGAAATGACTCCAAGCCGATGAGTCCGAAAGACAGTGGGAGTGTCTATATGACTCGTTCGAGGCTTGCTCGTGTGATCACACCCTTAAGAAGGACCATCTTGTTTCATGGGGTGCAAAGTGTATTGATTGATACGTGCGTGATATATGGGGGTGCTTACTTATTCTAAGTAGGTACACTGAGATGTCCCGTGTGAGAAGATTCCTAAATGGGAAAGGAAGTTTCTATTTCTGGAAATAGAAACTTCCAGATTAGGAAATATCTCACTAGTCATTGATGTGATTCAGTAGTCCTTAGACTTGAGATTCCATCGATGCTTTGTGGGCTAACTCTGCAGTCTTAGGTATAAACAGAATGTAGCCCGAGACAACCGACTCAAAGTTCATGCTGGGGCTGCAAAAGTGGCACATGGAAGCATATGAGAATCGATAAAGGACCTACACTTGCGTAAATAATTTGATCTCTTATTGTGTAAGCCATTCGTAAGCTCGAGATCAAATGGATATGAAATGCACTTAACTTTAAGATCGAGATTATTAGGGTTCTAATTAGTCCCTTACCCTAGATCTTGATTGAGAGATGGGATGTAGAAGGATTTTATCTCACAAATGTCAATGACTTAAAGGTTCTTTCGAATTGAGACATTCTTATTCAGCTAGGGGTTACACACACCTGTTGCTAAACTATAGTAGTGTGATATGTGGACTAATTAATTAATTAGGAATTAATTAATTAGGGTCACTGCTAATTGGATTAAGTACCTAGAGGGTCACACACAAATGCCCCATCACAAGGGTTATGACTTAAATCGATTAAACGAGTTGATCAAACCAACAAAGTGTTGGAAAGGGGCTGCATGTGTGAGACACACGCGTGGGACACGTGTCACATTGTGATATGTTAAATAATTAATATTGATTAATTATTTAATAGACTCTAATTAAATTATGAATATTATTAAAGTTCTAATTTAGAGATATTAAGTCTAATAAATAATTAATTATGAATTAATTAACTAATTATTAGCAACAAGTAATTTATTGTGAATAAACAAATAATCAAATAAAATATCTAAAATAGTTAGATATTAATTCTTGCTAGACAAGTTGGTTAAAAGGAGACTTTTGGTCAAAGTAGAGAGTCTTTCTCTCCAAGCAAGAAATCCCCTAGCTAGAAGGTTGAGAATTCTACTCCCATAAGGAATAGGGGTTCAAACCCCTAGAGCTATATATACAAGGGGTTCGAGCCCCATGTAAGATTGATAGCAAAATCTCCTTATCCAAATTATATCACACAAACCTAGAGCCTAAACATTAAACATAGAACTAGCATCCTCCGTGTTTAGATCGTGATTGAGGTTGGTGTAGATTAATACTCTTGTAGCACCCGAATCGCAAAGATGCCACACCCCGGCACCATAAGTTTAGCTCACACATGAAATGGGTAGTCCATATATGAACCGGACTCATGGCGAACGGGTGATAATAATAAAAAACTCACTAGCTAGGCGGGACTAACCCTCAAACCATTCAAGTCCAAGTCTAGGAATTTAAAGCGGAAGCATTATAATTTCATTAGCATATATCAAATATCCCAAAAGAGTTAACTTTCAACTTTATATCAATACATTATCATCTCCACCATAACAAGAACAACAACCTAATTGATCCATAAATGTCCATAATATGAAAATGCAATGCTAGACTCATCTCGATAACTGGACACAACTCGGACTCCCGCCTAGCACACCACTGAAAGTACCTGAAAAGTGTGAGGTGTCAGTCTACCACAGTCTGAGTGAGGGGTTTAAATAAATATTAGCGCACGCATCATGCAAGCTATAGTCTCGGGTAAAGTCTTTTACAGTTGAAACAATATAAATTAATAAAAGAAATAATCTTCGCCTGAGATTACAACTATCCAATTTAACAATACAATCAATTACAATTCATTT
The DNA here is from genome assembly GCA_037501455.1 of Lantana camara. Taxonomy (NCBI): domain Eukaryota; kingdom Viridiplantae; phylum Streptophyta; class Magnoliopsida; order Lamiales; family Verbenaceae; genus Lantana; species Lantana camara. The sequence goes on along the minus strand of CM074857.1, from coordinate 88,520,377 downwards.
CAATCAGTGGCCTTGCGAGTGAGGGTAATTCTTCCAACCTTACTCCGACTGTGTACAAATTCGTGCTTGCATTATTAATCAATAGGTGATCATGCAGTTCAATTATTGTGTATTCGCGCATATTGTATTCAAGCAAGACAATCAATAAGTGCAATCATGACAATAACCCGAGGACAATCCGTGATGCCGGACCCGTCCCCAGTCTCCTTCTTCCTCCGGTTGATGGGGGATTGCAAGGCCCCGCCATCCAATAACGGTGTGCGTTAGGAACATGACTCCCACGCATGGAATATTCTTCCTCCACCAAACCTCCTAGTGGATTCAGAAGGGTTCCCAAAACGATGAGGATAGTGCACAGATTACCCGTCAGCCCTTGCTTTCCCAGGTGACTCCATACACTACCCTCGGGCCCAAAATGAACATGCTTTACTCGCCAAAACATAATCAATTCACGATATCTCAATTGTCCAATATATCACGAGATCACTTGTTATCATTAAGGTTTTAGAAAGATTATAGATATACATACATTTTGGCTTAAAAGATCACGTAGAGGTTGTATGGGTTCCATATGTATACATATCTAGAAATTAAAGCTCACCTGTGACGATCAAAATAAGGATATAATTATGGTTCGTGTCCCACGTCTACTGGAAGAAGATCTGTGTAACAAGGACAAGTGTACATGAGACTAGACTCAAATGAACCAATTAAGACGCACGACAAAGTCATAATCAATATATTATACAATAACAATCAAGGAATGTCAAGTAGGCACATAATTATCACTAAACCAAGTTTATAACTCATATAAGTCACATACGAGAGCCAAAGAAGTGAAAAGAATGCAATATGAAAGGTTTTGGTGAAGTTTAGCAAAAACGGACAATTTTAGAAAATGTACATGTTGAGGAAAAACTTTAATATCTTTAATTCTAGAAGTGGGAATTGAGTTTTGTTTATTTTATATGAAACTAGACACAAAGACCTTTCCAACGCTATATGGCACGTTTTCTAATTCAAAGCGAGGTGAAAATGGCGTAGGTCTGAAGTAGGGCAAAATGCAGATTCTGGCGGGGGTCGCGGGCGCGACCAAAATCCTTCACAAAATGGTCGCGGCTGCTACCGAGTGTTTTTCCGGATTTTCATGCAATTTTTCCAAAAGTCGAAAGTTGGCCAAAATGGGGTCGTGGGCGCGACCAGTTTTATGCATATTTTTGGTCGCGGGCGCGACCATATACGCAGCAGCAACAAAACAGGGGAAAACAGGGTATTTCCGAACCAAAATCACCCAAAACAATTATACCACCAAGTTTCAACCATAACAATTATTCAAACACACCAAATACACATTATAATTCACTTATACAACAAGCCCACCAAGAAATACTCACCAAGGTACCAAAATTCATCAAGAAAACCCCACATGTATGATCATGCTTCCAATTTCATGAAATTCAATATATCCATGCAACTTCCAAGCCTCATGATCCTAACATGCTTCTAACTCCAAATATTGCAAGAATTCACCATCAAATCCATAAATCCATACTTGATCAAAATTTCAAGAGTTTCACAAGCTTCATGCTATACCTTAATTCAAAGAAGGATTGGATGAAATGATGATATGATGTTGATGATGATCCTAACTCTTCAATTCCTCAACTTTAGCTTGGATTTGAGATGAAATTTCCTTCCTCCTCTTGTGGTATAAATGTCGGTACATACTAGGTGTAAGTGTGTGTAAATTATGTTCTTGAATGAAATGGAATATATGAGAAGAAAGTGGAAGAAATGTAATGATATATGATATGCTCCTAAAGTCATGTATGGAAATATGAGCTTCAACCTTATTTGCACATCACTCCCTCATTTATTTAAATTAATGCAAGTGAGTTCTATCTCTACACAACAGGTCACTTAACTCCAATTCATAATATACAATTAAGTCCCTAATTACACAAAGGAGTCATTAAGGGCATGTAATGCAATTAAATCACTTATATCACTTAGTTCATATAATTTATGTTAAGGACAATTCATATAAATGCATAGATATAGGATGCATATAATACGATGAAAGTTATAAAGTAACATATAATATCACATAATGATTGAATGGAAATCAGGGCGTTACAATTCTCCCCCCCTTAAAAGGACCTGGTCCCCAGATCCATTGTCATGTTTCAAACGATGCACAAGCTAGAAGAGAACCCCGTCTCTTAAATAAGAAATGAAAGAACCCCGTCTTTCAACAAAGAATGAGAGAACCCCGTCTCTCAACAAGAAATGAGAGAACCCCGTCTCTCCACAAGAAATGAGAGAACCCCGTCTCTCCACATACACGAAAACAACTCAAGGGAACAGATTGTAGAGACAATTACATAAATGTCACATAGACAAGTAGAGTCATATTGATCATATAAGTATCATTCATCAATAACCAATTTGGATTGACGAGAAATTAAGTACAACAATAATAGGATTCATGATGCACGTGATATGCATGGTTAGATGTACCGTTCACCGTTGGTCTTAGAAAACTTCAATGGCAGTGACTTGATTTAATATTTGATTCTTTGATCGGAATCCCTTCTAACCAAAATGCCATTCCTCGAGTGCCAAATATAGTTGACTTCCTCCGATACCTGGGGCTAATTATTTGATAACTCGAAGTCTAGCTTTAATCCTTCATAATATTCCTGGTTCAAATAATTCTCATGTGATCCTTTGCGATAGAGAATGTTCCCATCAAGTTGTTATTATCTAGCACCATAGTAGTAATGTCGCCCTTCTTTGGTCACTTTGTGCAAATCTTGAATGACAGTCCCTTTCCTCGTAAAATTCTAGCTTTTGATCAAAGTATGCTCCTAGTAGAATAGCCCACTTACACCAAATTCCAAATTTCAACTCATCCCCAGTTGATTCTTCCCTCTTAGACTTTCCATTCTTATTCATTGCTCTCGTGTATCAATTCCTAGTTTGAAGAATCTCAATTCTTCATAGTGTTTCCTTGATATAGTTGATTCTAACCATGCCACTTGGCCGGAAATTTTCTCACGTTATTTTTGAGATGATTGACAGGGATAACAACCCACTCCTATCAATCTAACTCCCGGTTACTTCTCCGACCTCTCCATGGCTCTTCCTCTTTATCCTTTCAACCCCATAAATTCTTTGTCATAAGTCGGTTATGTCTTGGTTAAAGTAATGGTTGATACATGAATTGGGAAGAGTTCCTATCAAGAAACACTTAACAATGCATGCCAGGTTAATATGCCAATGCATGTGTCACACTTGTAAGTAATACAATACACAAGTTGGGGAAAATCAAGCTCAAATAGTAATGCATATATAATTAAAGAAATTTTAAATAATTTAAACAGTGTATGATGCACGTGCTCATGACTGCGTTGAACCTGTCACCGTAGTTGCCTCTTTTAGCTTGGCACTTTTCCTTGTTTGGTGATTTACAAGCTTGCCTTGAATTGATTGGCCATTTCTTGTTACTCACGATCTTCTAAATTTTCAAAATTCTCTATCTTCGACCCATACACTTCCATTACCCGGGGTTGAAATTTCTTGAACCCGATTCTTTTCCAATTATCGATCTTCAAGTATTACCCGAATCTTCACCATAAATATCTCCTCGATCAAAGTTTTCTCGTACCACTTGTATGACCTTATACTCCGAAATTGAAATTCTTGAATTCAAATTATTTTCCACTTATGAAGGTAGTATCCCAACTTCTCTCCAGGAACGAATCTCCCATTGTTGTCCCGACTTCATTTAGGCATTACCTCGGTTGAATTCCCCTTTTGCTCTTCTTGAACTTGAATTGGTTGTATGACTTGTCTTTCTTCACGGTTTCCATTTGTTGCTCCATATCTCCCAGTTTAACCTCACTATATAGCAACTCATCTTGGATCCAAAATTCAACTCAATTTAACCGAAGATAGAATCTTTAGTACTGTGATTTACCACGAACTAGCAATCTCCATATTAGTTGTTCTCTTTACTCTTCCCATCCGACTGCCTTCTTAACCCGAAATCCAAATATCTCAATTCTTGTAGATCTACATCAATTACCTCGTTGTTCAATCCTTCCCATTTATCATCTTTAAAAGCCCAAAATGGCCCAATTTCTTAGTTTTTCCCAAGTTAATCCAAATCTTGTTCGAAGGTCGAAAATGTCTCAATTCATCCCGAAACTTAATCCCCAAATTTTGATCTTGACCCGAATCATTTGAGTTACTTTCCTCTTCTTCCTGCCCAGCTTAACTTCTACCGGATCAATTTACTTGAAATTCTTCCTTAGCTACCCTTGTTATTGATTTTCCGACAACCTATTTTACCTTAAACTCAAAGATTTTCCTTACTTGTTGACTAAATTCTCGAATTTAATATCTCCAAGACCTCTTTCCTTCCATTCCTCAGTTTAGATAGTCCCATGGAGTCCAATTATCTAACCTTCCATATGACATGAGGTATATGTTAATCTTGTGGTGGTTAAACATCATACCCCCAACTTCACCTCTTCAAATGTTCATCAATCTCCTTAGAACTTGTAAATCATTCCACAATTCAAACCTTTTATTCCGGATCCTCACCCTTGAATAAAATAGACTTTCTTGCCCGGTTGATACACCCTTTGTGGTAATATGAATTCTCATAGTTGGTTCCTTCATTCCGGATCTTATCCTTTAAACCATACCCCGATGGAAGAAGTTAATACCCCTCAGATCCGCTTATGAAGTCCCTGGCCCATTTTCTAACCCTTCTAAGCTCAAGAAGTAGCACTTGTAATATAATGAGGTTGTCGTAAAGGTTGTCCGTGGTTGGATATCATTTCTACAACCTGTATTCACAACTTCCTTTGAAAATAAATACATGTGGGTAAGACATGCTCATGTCACAAAATTGTCACACAATTGATGTCAAGAATTTAATATAAAATGCAACAGGTAATTCATCAATGTTTAAAATAAAACACGTTGAGCAAATAATTTCAAATAATTCAAGATCAATTAATTGGCAATTAACAACATAATTCAACACAATACTCAAATTATTCAATAACTCAAGAATTTCAAAAGATCCAAGTAATCAAATAATTTCAAACAAGATGCAAGATCCTCAAATTAGCAGTTAATTCCTATGCCGTTCGACCTAGACTTGACACGATACGTCACTAGAACCTCGGTTTTGCAACCGGGCTCTGATACCACCTAAGATGTAGCACCCGAATCACAAAGATGCCACACCCCCGCACCATAAGTCTAGCTCACACATGAAATGGGTAGTCCATATATGAACTGGACTCATGGCGAACGGGTGACAATAATAAAAAACTCACTAGCTAGGTGGGACTAACCCTCAAACCATTCAAGTCCAAGTCTAGGAATTTAAAGCGGAAGCATTATAATTTCATTAGCATATATCAAATATCCCAAAAGAGTTAACTTTCAACTTTATATCAATGCATTATCATCTCCACCATAACAAGAACAACAACCTAATTGATCCATAAATGTCCATAACATGAAAATGCAATGCTAGACTCATCTCGACAACTGGACACAACTCGGACTCCCGCCTAGCACACCACTGAAAGTACCTGAAAAGTGTGAGGTGTCAGTCTACCACAGACTGAGTGAGGGGTTTAAATAAATATTAGCGTACGCGTCATGCAAGCTATAGTCTCGGGTAAAGTCTTTTACAATTGAAACAATATAAATTAATAAAAGAAATAATCTTCGCCCGAGATTACAACTATCCAATTTAACAATACAATCAATTACAATTCATTTCAATCAGTGGCCCGACGAGTGAGGGCAATTCTTCCAACCTTACTCCGACTGTGTACAATTCGTGCTTGCTTTATTATTCAATAGGTGATCATGCAGTTCAATTATTGTGCATTCGCTCATATTGTATTCAAGCAAGACAATCAATAAGTGCAATCATGACAATAACCCGAGGACAATCCGTGGTGCCGGACCCGTCCCCAGTCTCCTTCTTCCTCCGGTTGATGGGGGATTGCAAGGCCCCGCCATCCAATAACGGTGTGCGTTAGGAACATGACTCCCACGCACGGAATATTCTTCCTCCACCAAACCTCCTAGTGGATTCAGAAGGTGATACGGCATAAAATGGTCGAGCCACGTGGCACGCCTTAGAGAAATCCACGTGGACATCACGCCACCTCAAGCGGACCAACGTCCCCGCGCCAACGAATCAACGGATCGAACTCGATCTGCTACGCACTAACGGACCAAATTCGACCCATAACCCTAATTGAGATTGATCCCTCAAGGAACAACGGATCGAACCGATCCCTATCCCAAGAGCGGATCGATCCGATCCCTAGCTCAAGGGATCGATCCGATCCCGTACAACTCTGGGATCGATCCGATCCCGAGGCTCATGGGATCGATCCGATCCCGTGCACCTCAGGGATCGATCCGATCCCTAGGCACAAGGGATCGATCCGATCCCATGCACCTCTGGGATCGATCCGATCCCTAGGCTCAAGGGATCGATCCGATCCCTACACCGCAAGGGATCGATCCCGATCCCATAATCCGCAACGAACGGTCCGTCTTTGTCCCCCCCACGGGAACCACGCGTGAAACATCCTCATCCCGCACGAGTCTTGGGGTCGGACTCGACCCCACTAGCGGGTTCCTCACTACGGACATGCTTCATCACGACCCGCCTGACCTCGACCTCCCGGATCGAGATTCTACATCACCAGGCGACAAGATGCCATAAAGCATCTTTGTCGGGACAAGTGTAACTCCCCTGTTCGCCAAGGCTAGATGCGCTACAGTGCATTTAATGCACCTGGTACACGTCTACGCCCAAAAGGGAAACAAAGTACACCCGACCCCAAGGCACCCGCTCAGGCGTCCGACAAACGACCCGATCGACTGCAGAGCATTTAATGCATAGTCGCGGTACACGCACTACTGTGTTAATTGCTCCTGACTATAAATACCCAAGTCTTGAACAGTGTTTGGTAAGCAATTTAAGAGCATTTATTTCGCTTCTCAGCATTTATCTCTCTCTCTAAAATTCTCCCTCTGACTTGAGTGTCGGAGTGCCAAACTTGGGTCCAACCCCAAGTCCCCAATTTGGCCTTTGAGCTCACGTTTGTTTCAAGTGTTTCCAGATCGATTAAAGAGCCCACGTTACAAATTCTTGACTGATCGACCCGAGAGATTGCCACTTAGACCTCCAACTCAGCTAAACCATTTGTGGCCGGATCAGTTTGGCGCCGTCTGTGGGAAACTAAACTTCTCTCTACCTCGATCTTGAGTGAAACACTTTCTTTCTTCTTGCAATCATGGTGAACACTAGGAAGACCCGACAGGATGAGGACTTGGAGGAGGTCACCAAAAGCAGGCACGACACCAACGCGCCGCTTGGTCATCTCCCCACTGCTCCCCCCGTCTTCGGGATTGCGGGCCCCAGCGCCAGTGCGATCGTGCCTCAACCAGAGGCTGCTCCGAGGGTCGCCATTACACAGGCTGACCTTGAGGCCTTTCTTGACCATTGGCGGGTCGAGATCGAACAGGCCCAAGTAGAAGGCCGGGAGCCAAGACGCCCGAAATTGCCGAGGGCTAGTCCCGCAACTATCCCCAGCCCCGTAATAGCCAGCGCTTATGGGCCTGCGGCTCAGACTTACGGGTCTACAGTACCCTACTACCTCCAGCCGCTCAACGGCGGACCCGCCCAGGTCATATGGGGCCTTCCTCCCCAAGCGGGTGTGGGCCAAGCACAGGTCCCCGGGTTTGCACCTCCTCCGCCACCCGCGGGAGGGAGCAAACAGGTCCCGTTGGAGGGCCATTGGGATTCGGATCATCCCAGCCGCGCGAGCGGCAAGCGAGCGGTCGATGACGACCATGAAGAGTACGATGACTTGCGGAACCGGTTACCCACCCGATCGGCCCGTAACGAGGAGGCAAGGATCGCCGCAGCCCGCCAGGACCGCAGCCCGGATCGATATATCGATCCGCCAAGAAGGCGGGTGTAGGACCGCCTGGGGGATCGAGGTTCCATGATCTCCTAGAGGTAGGTCGATCTACGCGCTGGGTTGAACCGCCAACCCCTGCGCTATAGATCCGATCGGGAGGAAGCCTCCCCATTTTCTGAGGATCTTCTCCGCACAACCTGCGACGGAGATCGAATCCCCTCGGGATTACCTCTTTACAACCGGACGACCGATCCCTAGAAACACGTTACTGCTTTTGAAAACAGAATGTTGCTGCACCCCCATCCGCAGCAGATTTGGGCCAAAATTTTCGTGACCACTCTGACGGGTCCCGCGCAGGACTGGTTTATCCGCCTGCCGCCTCGATGCATCCGAACCTACAATCACTTTGTAGACCGGTTTTCGGTGCACTTCTCCTCCATGTCAGGGGAGAAGCTACCCCCTTTTTACCTCAACAACCTCCGCCAAGAGAAAGGAGAATCCCTTCGAGACTTCTTCACCCGATTCTCAAGGGAAGTGGTACGGGTCGAGGACCCGACGATGGACACTCTGCTCCCGGTCGTCCATCGGGCGCTACGCAATCGCCTGTGGGCGGATGAGATCGTCAGGGCTGGCCCCAAAAACCTGACTGAAATTCAGGATCTCGCCCATGGGTTTATGCGGGTCGAGGAGATGGCATTAGCTCATGGGCCTGCTCCTTCGCCCACCCCGGAGAGCCATCACATGGGGTCGAACTCGACCCCGACCCGGAAGGGGTTTGAGCCAAAAAAATCGAAGGGAAAAATCGATCCGCCGGCCCAAATCGATCGGAGGAACTACATCCTCCTCAATACGACTGTCCAACAGATCTTCACGGTCATGGACAAAAAACTCTTGAACAAGCCCAAGACCATCCGGGAAGGCCCCAAAGCCCAGAAATAGGGGAAGTATTGCGGATACCATCAGCAATGGGGTCACACCACCGAGGAATGCAACGCCCTCCGCGACGAGATCGAAAGACTCATCCGAGGAGGGCACCTGAAGGACTTCGTTCGTAAGATCGATCACTATTCTGAGAAGGCCGGTCGGAGCCAAGATCAGTCTCGGGATCGAGATCGATCCCGATCCCCGTCAAGGAGAACCGACAAGCAACCCCTGGAGAGGACCGAGGACAACCCCCCGACTAACGACACTATCTACATGATCGCCGGGGGGCACGAGGGCGGTGATTCCAACGCTGCCAGGAAGAAGAACATCCGGAAGGTGGCTCGAGAATACAACGGTCCGCGCAAAGAGGTCCTCCAGATCGAGCAAAGCAAAGAGTGGGAGAGGCAAGAGGTTAGCTTTAGCGAAAATGACAGCCACTCTGGCCCACATCGGGAGGGTGAAACGCCTAGTTGTCCGATGGTGGTGACCTTGGGAGTGGCTAATTACAATGTAACCAAATGCCTTGTTGACAATGGAAGTAGCACAAACATTATCCTTTACTCTACGCTTGTAAAAATGAAACTGCATAACTTGAAATTAGATCCGATCTGAACGCCTCTGTCCGGCTTCGAAGGATCCCAGGTTGTCCCGCTTGGGCGCATCAAACTGCTCACTTCGATGGGAACATCGCCTCAGCGAGTTACCCAAGAGGTCGAGTACGTTGTGGTAAACATGCCCCTCGTTTACAACATGATTTTTGGCCGACCCGGCCTCATTCAATTCAGAGCCATAATCTCCACCTACCACCAGAAGTTGAAAATGCCAACCCCTAACGGGGTCGGGGAAGTGGGGTGTGATGTCCCGGACAGCTGGGCATGTTATGCGATCACCCTTAAGGAACCGAAAGACAAGGAGAAAGACGCGGGCGAATGCCTTGATCTCCAGACTTACACGAGCTCAGATCTCGATCTCGCTGCGCCCAAGGTAGGCGCCGAAGGATCACGCATAGCCCAAAAGAGGAAAGCAGTAGGTCGGATCGAGCCTTCTGATTCTTTGAAACACATACCCCTCGACCCGAACGACAGCAACAAATCCACGAAGATCGGGGCCAACATGAACCCCCAGCACGAGATGATGATGATTGAGTTCCTCCAAGAAAACGCAGACGTGTTTGCGTGGACGACGAAGGATCTTGTGGGGATCGACCCGAAGGTGATCTGCCATCGCCTCGGTCTCGATCCCACTCACAGACCCATAAAACAGAAGCTAAGAACTCAAAGCAAAGAACGAAACGAGATCATCGAGGCCGAGGTCAACAAATTGCTCGATGCGGGTTACGTGACCCCGGCCCAATATGTCGACTGGCTATGTAATGTAGTCTTGGTACAGAAGACGGGGGGTAAATGGAGAATGTGTAACGATTTCACGGATCTAAATAAAGCGTGCCCAAAGGACCCTTACCCGCTCCCTCGGATCGATCAGCTCGTCGATTCGACGGCTGGTTGTGAAATGCTGAGCATGATGGACGCCTTTCAGGGATACTATCAGATCTCCATGGAGCCCGAAGATCGACCCCACACCGCTTTTATAACAATCAAGGGCATTTATTGTTTTAAAGTAATGTCGTTCGGTCTCAAAAACGCCGGAGCGACCTACCAGAGGTTGGTGAACAAGATGTTTAAGGAAGAGATCAGGAAGACGATGGAAGTCTACGTGGATGATATGATCGTAAAGAGCAAACAGGCGTGTGAGCATCTCGGCCACCTGGGTCGAGTGTTTGAAATCCTCAGGGGGTACGGTATGAAGCTTAACCCGGACAAATGCACCTTTGGGGTCGAAGGGGGAAAATTCCTCGGCTATATGGTTAGCCAGCGGGGGATCGAAGCGAACCCGGCAAAAATCAAGGCAATCCAGGTCATACCTCGACCCGACTGCATAAGCCAAGTCCAATCTTTGGTCGGCCGGATCATTTCCCTAAATCGGTTCATATCCCGATCATCCGAACGGAACCTGCCCTTCTTCAAAATATTACGAAACCTAAAAAAGTTCGAATGGAATGAGGAGTGTGATAGAGCCTTTGAGCAACTTAAAGAGTACCCGGCATCTCCACCGTTGTTGGCCAAGCCCAACGAAGGGGAGACCTTGTACCTCTATCTCTCCCTTTCCAACGAAACTTTTAGTTTGGTCCTCGTCGCAATTAGGGATCGAAAACACATGCCCATCTATTATCTGAGCAAAATCCTACATGGGGCAGAGCGAAACTACCTTGAGATCAAAAAGTTTGTCTTCGCGTTGACACATGCGGCTCGAAAATTACGACCCTATTTCCAGGCACACCCGATCGTGGTGCTAACCGACCAACCCCTTAGACAAGTCTTGTCCAAACCCGATGTCTCGGGTCGAATGATGAAATGGGCGGTGGAGCTAAGCGAGCATGACATCACTTTCCAACCTCGCCTCGCCCAACAAGCTCAGGTTCTGGCTGACTTTTTAGTCGAAAAGAACGCGAAGCCCCCAAAGAACGCCCCCGATCCCTTGAGTTGGACAATGTACGTTGACGGCTCATCGACCTCCAAGGGGGGAGGGGTGGGGATATCACTAATCAGTTCGGATGGTACACAGTTCGATTTTGCCGTCCGCCTAGACTTTAAGGCCACTAATAACGAAGCAGAATACGAGACACTCATCGCAGGACTAAAGTTCGCTTCAGAACATCGGGTCAACCGATTGGCCGTCGTGATCGACTCCCAGCTTGTCGCGGGTCAGGTCAACGACACGTATGAAGCAAGGGAAGAATCGATGGCGGATTATCTCAAAATGGTTAGAAAGTTGGCACGCCTTAGAGAAATCTACATGGACATCACGCCACCTCAAGCGGACCAACGTCCCCATGCCAACGAATCAAAGGATCGAACTCGATCTGCTACGCCCTAACGGACCAAATTCGACCCATAACCCTAATTGAGATTGATCCCTCAAGGAACAACGGATCGAATCGATCCTTATCCCAAGAGCGGATCGATCAGATCCCGTACAACTCTGGGATCGATCCGATCCCGTGCACCTCAGGGATCGATCCGATCCCTAGGCACAAGGGATCGATCCGATCCCATGCACCTCTGGGATCGATCCGATCCCTAGGCACCTCTGGGATCGATCCGATCCCTAGGCTCAAGGGATCGATCCGATCCCATGCACCTTTGGGATCGATCCGATCCCTAGGCTCAAGGGATCGATCCGATCCGTACACCGTAAGGGATCGATCCCGATCCCATAATCCGCAACGAACGGTCCGTCCTTGTCCCCCCCATGGGAACCATGTGTGAAACGTCCTCATCCCGCGCGAGTCTTGGGGTCGGACTCGACCCCACTAGCGGGTTCCTCATTACGGACATGCTTCATCACGACCCGCCTGACCTCGACCTCCCGGATCGAGATTCTACGTCACCAGGCGATAAGATGCCATAAAGCATCTTTGTCGGGACACGTGTAACTCCCCGGTTCGCCAAGGCTAGACGCGCTACAGTGCATTTAATGCACCTGGTACACGTCTACGCCCAAAAGGGAAACAAAGTACACCCGACCCCAAGGCACCCGCTCAGGCGTCCGACAAACGACCCGATCGACTGCAGAGCATTTAATGCATAGCCACGGTACACGTACTACTTTGTTAATTGCTCCTGACTATAAATACCCAAGTCTTGAACAGTGTTTGGTAAGCAATTTAAGAGCATTTATTTCGCTTCTCAGCATTTATCTCTCTCTCTAAAATTCTCCCACTGACTTGAGCGTCGGAGTGCCAAACTTGGGTCCAACCCCAAGTCCCCAATTTGGCCTTTGAGCTCACGTTTGTTTCAAGTGTTTCCAGATCGATTAAAGAGCCCACGTTACAAATTCTTGACTGATCGACCCGAGATTGCCACTTAGACCTCCAACTCAGCTAAACCATTTTTGGGCCGGATCAGAAGGGATCCCAAAACGATGAGGATAGTGCATAGATTACCCTTCAGCCCTTGCTTTCCCAGGTGACTCCATACACTACCCTCGGGCCCAAAGTGAACATGCTTTACTTGCCAAAACATATTCAATTCACGATATCTCAATTGTCCAATATATCACGAGATCACTTGTTATCATTAAGGTTTTAGAAAGATTATAGATATACATACATTTTAGCTTAAAAGATTACGTAGAGGTTGTACGGGTTCCATATGTATACATATCTAGAAATTAAAGCTCACCTGTGACGATCAAAATAAGGATATAATTATGGTGCGTGTCCCACGTCAACTGGAAGAAGATCTGTGTAACAAGGACAAGTGTACATGAGACTAGACCCAAATGAACCAATTAAGACGCACGACACAGTCATAATCAATATATTATACAATAACAATCAAGGAATGTCAAGTAGGCACATAATTATTACTAAACCAAGTTTATAACTCATATAAGTCACATACGAGAGCCAAAGAAGTGAAAAGAATGCAATATGAAAGGTTTTGGTGAAGTTTAGCAAAAACGGACAATTTTAGAAAATGTACATGTTGAGGAAAAACTCGAATATCTTTAATTCTGGAAGTAGGAATTGAGTTTTGTTTATTGGATATGAAAGTAGACACAAAGGCCTTTCCAACGCTATATGGCACGTTTTCTAATTCAAAGCGAGGTGAAAATGGCGTAGGTCCAAAGTAGGGTAAAATGCAGATTCTGGCGGGGGGTCACTGGCGCGACCAAAATCCTTCACAAAATGGTCGCGGCCGCTACCAAGTGTTTTTCCGGATTTTCATGCAATTTTTCCAAAAGTCGAAAGTTGGCCAAAATGGGGTCGCGGGCACGACCAGTTTTATGCATATTTTTGGTCGCGGGCGCGACCATATACGCAGCAGCAACAAAACAGGGGAAAACAGGGTATTTCCGAACCAAAATCACCCAAAACAATTATACCACCAAGTTTCAACCATAACAATTATTCAAACACACCAAATACACATTATAATTCACTTATACAACAAACCCACCAAGAAATACACATCAAGGTACCAAAATTCATCAAGAAAACCCCACATGTATGATCATGCTTCTAACTTCATGAAATTCAATATATCCATGCAACTTCCAAGCCTCATGATCCTAACATGCTTCTAACTCCAAATATTGCAAGAATTCACCATCAAATCCATAAATCCATACTTGATCAAAATTTCAAGAGTTTCACAAGCTTCATGCTATACCTTAATTCAAAGAAGGATTGGATGAAATGATGATATGATGTTGATGATGATCCTAACTCTTCAATTCCTCAACTTTAGCTTGGATTTGAGATGAAATTTCCTTCCTCCTCTTGTGGTGTAAATGTCGGTACATACTATGTGTAAGTGTGTGTAAATTATATCTTGAATGAAATGGAATATATGAGAGGAAAGTGGAAGAAATGTAATGATATATGATATGCTCCTAAAGTCAAGTATGGAAATATGAGCTTCAACCTTATTTGCACATCACTCCCTCATTTATTTAAATTAATGCAAGTGAGTTCTATCTCTACACAACAGTCACTTAACTCCAATTCATAATATACAATTAAGTCCCTAATTACACAAAGGAGTCATTAAGGGCATGTAATGCAATTAAATCACTTATATCACTTAGTTCATATAATTTATGTTAAGGACAATTCATATAAATGCATAGATATAGGATGCATATAATATGATGAAAGTTGTAAAGTAACATATAATATCACATAATGATTGAATGGAAATTGGGGCGTTATAACTCTAGAGGGCTGCTTTCGTGGAGTCTTGAAAGATTCGAAGGAGCTTGGGGACTTGTCGCTTGAAGAGCGTTTGTGGGCGGCTCAAACGTGTCAAGAAAGCATTGATCTAAGTGAGTCCTTGAAACCCTACAAATTGGAAATAGGAATTGTAAGTTTAGATTCTGCCTTTTGGGAAAAAAATTAATTTCCGCTGTGTTTTTCATTTCGTGTTTTCCCAACAAGATGAACAACGAATGGAGCAGCACATGCACTTAGATGTTGATGCCGCTCTCTAGTTTGCCTTCTATTAGTGATAAGTGCCTCCGTTTTCTCCCCTTTTCTCTCCTCCTTCCTTTCTTATCTCTTTTGTGCTCTGTATTGTATATTTTTCCTCTTATTTATAGTTAATGAGTTTCTCTCTTGATCTATCTTTGAAAATTTACCCTAAATATGATTCTATCCCTTTGATGTCCATTGTTTGGGGAATACTTCACTTAGTTTTCTACTAAACTCGAACTTTCTTTTCCAGTTCACAGATAGCGAACTGATAACTTCTGAACTGACTTGACCGAATTGCTTTTTGGCTTAGGCTCTTATTGAGCCTTTAGGGAGGTATCCAACCGTTAGTTTGTTTCTAAAAAAAGTAACGAAAGCACCAAAATATGCAACTTTGAAATACTAAGTTTTGAAATTTCTATTTTATATTATGTGTTTATCTCTTATTTTATCCATCCACACCAACCAAATCTATAAATATATAGTCGAAATTAGAAAAAAAAAATCTTTTGATTTCTTTATACATAAATCAAAGATGAAACATATATTTGAAACAAAATTATAACCTGTTAATACATTCAATGGTTAACCTTACATTGATGGTTACTTACAAACTTACAATCACACAACACATTGGGCATTTTACTACCCAGAAAAACAATGTATCTATGCTGTCAAAAGTCCTATTATTTTCCAGCAAACAAATTACTACAAACTAAAAAGCTCAAGTCCTGGCTCACACCAGCGGCGACGCCATCGGTGAATGCGGCGACATCTTGTGTGGCGCCATCATGATCTCATCTAGCCGCCGGAACGACAAGCTAATCTCCAGCATCCCGCTCCCACAGCTCTTCCTCTCCAGCCCTCTCTTCTGCATCACAAACTTCCTGATCCTATTCATCGCCACCCGCATCGTCTCGTTCTCCATGTTCGCGAAGCACACCCGAAACCACCCCGGCTCCGAGCAGTGAAACGATGCCCCCGGAGAAATGTTCAGCTGTTGGAAAACAGAATCATAAAAGCAGCGAAAATTTAAAAATTTTCCAACAAAAGGATCTTGGACTCGCAATGGTGTATCCAAATTCGTAGAGATAAGAAACTTACTTTCTTAATTATCTTTCTTGAAGCGTTTCAAGCCACCCAAGAATGCTCTTCTCGCGTTTTGATCCCCTCTTCTTGGTAAAGCTCGAATCTTCAAACTTCTAACTTGAAGCTCTCTAGAGATAGTCCACCAACTTGATCACAATCTAACTAGTAAGGATGATAGTTCTCTAGTTAGTGTTTAGGCTTAACCTAGGGTTTAATTTATCTTGGAGAAAGGATGGTGTTCAACACATGAACCAAAAGAAATCTCTATTAGCCTCTAAGGGGAGCTCGAGCTCCCCTATATATAGGAAGGGGAGGACCGAAAATCCCTAGTCCTTATGAGCTAAGGATTTTGGTCCCTCTCTCCTATTACTTGATCATCAAGTAATTTTGACTTTGACTTTGAATTCAACTCCAAATCAACTTTCAAGAGAGCTAAAATATCCAAACTATTTTTGGATAATCTTATACTTTATTTATTCAAAATAAATAACTTATTTTATCTAATTAATTAATTCGTAATTAATTAACTAGATTATTTTTCTCCAAAATAAGACTTTATTTTTAATTCAAAATTAAACCAAAGTCTATTAAATAATTAATCACATTAATTATTTAACACATAAATAAATATACACATATATTTACACACGTGAGAGATACGTGTCACGAGGACACGTATCACTCACGTGAGCCACACGTGTGGTTCACACGTGTGGAACCCTCTTGGCCCAATTAACTTCTTTAACCAATTTGTTGTGTGTGATCCTCTAGGTTCTCAATTCAATTAGCAGTGACCTTAATTAATTAATTCACTAATTAATTAATCAGTCCACAGATTAAACGACCATAGTCTAGCAACAGGTGTTCAACCCCTAGCTGAATTGGAATGTTCGGATTCGACAGAACCTTTAAGTCATTGATTCATGTGAGATACAATCCTCCTACTTACTATCTCTCAACAGAGACCTAGGGCAAGGGAATAATTAGAACCCTAATAATCCTGTCTTAAAGCCAACTGCATTTCATATCCATTTGATCTCAATCCAAGAAACCCTTTTCTTGATGTCTTGATCTACTGCCTTGGCCAAGGACTCCATATGGCATATGAATGACTTACACAATAAGAATCACCTTGCAAATGCAAGTGTAGGTCCTTTCTTGATTCTCATTCACTTTCATGAATCACTTGTGCAGCCCCAGCATAAGCCTTGAATCAGTTGTCTAAGGTGACACCCTTTAAAGCTTATACCTAAGACTACAGAGTTAACTCATAAAGTGACAAGGAACCTCAAGTCTAAGGATAAATTAATCACATCAATGGCTCATGAGATATCTCCTAATCTGGAAGTTTCCATTTCCTGAAATAGAAACTTCCTTTCCCATTTAGGAATCTTCTCACACGGGGCACCTCAGTGAACTCACTTATTAAAGTAAGCACCCTCATGTATCACGCACGTATCAACTATACACTTTGCACCTCCATGAAACAAGGTGGTCCTTCTTAAGGGCGTGATCTCACAAGCAAGCCTTAGAGGAGTCAGGTTGACACTCCCACTGTCTGTAGGACTCATCAGCTTGGAGTATTTTACTAATCATGACTTATGTGAAATAGGGCTCGTTTCATGAACTATTTCACCTAAATGGTAGAGTCCTAAAGTCATTAGGATTAGGGGAGTTCTCATACATGCACAACTAAAGTAAACGCATACCATACAAGAGCATATAAAGAAGTGTTGCCTTAATTCGTTATTTCATTCAAAGATTGACTGTGATTACAATAAGGAAAAGCATAAAGCGGATATACAATCGGCTTTCTAGGGCACTATTCCTAACAATCTCCCACTTACCCGTCAAAGCCATTCTAAAGCTATTCTAAGTCCCATCTTCTGAAGATGACCTTGGAAAGCTTCACGACTAAGGGGTTTAGTAAGTGGATCTGCCACGTTCTCTGCTGATGTGACCCTCTCAATTTGCACATCTCCTCTTTTGATAATATCACGGATTAGGTGATACTTCCTCATA
The DNA here is from genome assembly GCA_037501455.1 of Lantana camara. Taxonomy (NCBI): domain Eukaryota; kingdom Viridiplantae; phylum Streptophyta; class Magnoliopsida; order Lamiales; family Verbenaceae; genus Lantana; species Lantana camara. Next base: position 88,502,329 of record CM074857.1, on the reverse strand, counting down.
ATGTGCTTGGTCCGTTGGTGAGATCTTGGTTCTCTTGCTTGAGCAACCGCCCCAGTGTTGTCACGATACACAGAAATGGGGTGTTTCATGCTAGGAACAACATTCAAGTCTTGAATGAAGTTTCTAATCCAAACACCTTCCTTAGCTGCATCATTTGCAGCTAGTTATTCGGCCTCAGTGGTCGAATCTGCAGTGGTCGTTTGCTTGGAACTCTTCCAACTCACTGCTCCGCCGTTTAGGCAGAAAATGTGTCCTGACATTGACTTAAAATCATCTAAGTCAGATGCAAAGCTTGCATCGCAGTATCCTTCGACAGTAAGATCTTTCTGACCTCCGTAAACTAAGAATAAATCTTTAGTACTTTTCAAGTACTTAAGATTATTCTTCACGGCAGCCCAGTGACCATCTCCAGGGTCAGATTGGAAACGACTTGTAACACTAAGTGCATAAGCCACATCCGGTCGAGTACATAACATTATGCTACCTATTGCTGACGCATAAGGTGTATGAGTCATTCTATCATTCTCAAGGTTAGTCTTAGGATACATCTTCTTTGAAAGACATGTTCCTACACTCATAGGAAGGTTCTTAACCTTTGCTGACTCCATATTGAATCTCTTCAATACTTTGTCAATGTACATCAACTGTGATAGTCTTATCAACCTTCTAGATCTATCTCGATAGATTTTATTCCAAGGATGTAGGACGCATCACCAAGATCTTTCATCTCGAATTGGTTCGATAACCATAACTTAGTCACTTTCATGTCATCCTTCGAATTCCCAATAAGAAGGATGCCATCAACATAAAGTACTAAGAATTGCACTGAGGTCTCCAATTCCTTTCTATACACACATGATTCATTCAAAATTTGAATGAAGCCAAATGCTTTGACTGATTCATCAAATCTAATATTCCAATTCCTAGAAGCCTGTTTCAATCCATAGATTGATCTTTGGAGTTTGCAAACCTTTTGCTCACTCCCACTGAATGTGAAACTTATGGGTTGCTCCATATAAATGTCTTTATCAATGTCACCATTGAGAAAGGCAGTTTTCACATCCATTTTCCATATCTCATAGTCATAATATGCAGCAATGGCAAGCATGATCCGAATAGACTTTTGCATTGCAACTGGTGAAAAGGTTTCATCAAAGTCCACGCCGGGTTTTTGAGTGAATCCTTTTGCAACCAGTCTTGCTTTGTAGGCTGCAATGCTTCCATCAACTCCAAGCTTTCTCTTAAAGATCCATTTGCAACCTATGGGTTTGACCCCATCAGGCAAATCTACCAAGGTCCAAACTTGGTTGGAGTTCATGGAATCCATTTCGGATTTCATGGCTTCTATCCACTGTTCAGAGTCAGAATCTGAAAGTGCCTCCTCATATGTTAAAGGATCATTATCCTTTTGAGAGATTTCATGGAAGAATCCATACCATCTCTTTGGCTGTCTAGGAGTGCGTTCAGAACGCCTTAGAGGAGGATTTTCATGTGTATCGAAATTCGTGATTGGTTGTGGTTGATCAGAAGGGTACGTTTCTTCAGTAAGTGGTATGGGATCACTTTGTACTTCTTCTAATTCTATGATCTTGCCTTTCTTTTCTTTCAGGAACGGTTCCTCAAGAAAAGTGGCATTTCTGGAAACAAACACTTTTTGCTCAGATTGATCATAGAAGTAGTATCCTATGGATTCCTTAGGATAACCTACAAAGTAGCATAAGTTAGAACGAGATTCTAACTTATCTCCCACTGTCCTCTTCACGTAAGCAGGACAACCCCAAATTCTTAAGTAAGAATAACTAGGGATTTTACCATGCCACATTTCATAGGGCGTTTTAGGGACTCACTTAGAGGGAACTAGATTCAAAATCTTTGCTGCACTTTCTAGGGCATAACCCCAGAAAGAAGGTGGTAAGTTAGTGAAACTCATCATGGAATGAACCATATCAAGTAAGGTTCGATTCCTTCTCTCAGAAACTCCATTAAGCTGAGGAGTTCCCGGAGGAGTCCACTGAGAGATAATCCCATTATCTTTGAGATGATTAAGGAATTCTTCACTAAGATACTCGCCTCCTCGTTCAGATCGAAGTGCCTTGATCTTGTGACCAGTTTGGTTCTCAACCTCCTTTTGAAATTCTAAGAAATTCTCAAAAGCTTCAGATTTATACTTCATTAAGTATACATAACCATATCGACTAAAGTCATCGGTAAAGGTTATGAAATACTGATGATTGTTTCTATTGCTTACACTGAGCGGTCCACAAACATCAGAATGGATCAAATCCAAGACCTTAGTGGCACGTTCCACAGTCCCTTTAAAAGGAACTTTGGACATTTTTCCTTTGAGACAGGATTCGCAAGAAGTTAACTCCTTAAGATCATTTTCAGAGAATGATCCTAAAGTGTTTATCTTGCTAATTCTGTTCTTGGAAATGTGTCCTAATCTAGCGTGCCATAAGGGAGCTGAAACTTTGTCATCTCTCTTACGCTTCGTTTCTCGTTGTATATTCATAATATTGATATTCTGAGTTAGATAAAGTCCATTACTTAGAGTACCGATGTGAACGGAAGAGTTGTTCCGTTTGATAAAGTATTTACCATTCTTAATATAAGTTTCATAACCTTCACAATCTAAAATTGGAACAGAAATTATATTACGAATAATGCTCGGTACATAAAGGACTTTATTTAAAACTAACCAAAAACTACCTATATCTAATCTAATTGTGCCTAAAGCTCGAGCTTCAACGTTTGAGCCATCGCCGATCTTCAAGACACATTCTCCTTCTTTGAGTTGTTGGACTTCACTTAGCATCTGTACATCATTACAGATATGAGTTCCACAACCGGTATCAAGTACCCAAGAACTAAAATTAATAGAAAGATTTATTTCAACGAGAAAGATACCTTTCTTTAGAGTAGCCTTGTACTCTGGGCAGTTTCTCCTCCAATGTCCCGCTTTGCCACAATGGAAGCAAACATCCTCTTTCTGATCACGCTTCTTCTTTTGGGCCTTCCCCTTTGAAACGCCACCAGTGGGCCTAAGGGGTTTCTTCTTCTTCTTTTAGGCTTTCTTGCCTTTACCTTTAGAAGGCCCAGAAGAGGAAGATGAAGCATTCACCATCAAAACCTTATTGTCCTTCTTGATCGTGCTTTCAGCAGTCACAAGCTGACTAATCAGCTCAACTACAGTAGCACCAGCATGATTCATATTGAAGTTAAGGACAAATGGTTGAATGATGATGGGAGCGAAGCTAGCAACAAATCCACTGAAAGCTCATCTTTCAGTGGCATGTCCATGGAAGCAAGTTTCTCAGTAAGGGCGAGAAACTTGAGTCCATATTCATGGACACTTGAACCTTCCCTCATTCTCAAGTGGAACAATTCCTTTGAAGTGTTATACCTTGTAACACGTTCATGAGGGCGGTAAAGTTGCTCTAAGTGGTCGTAAATCTCCCAAGCGAATTCCATGGCCTCATGTTGCCTTTGCAAGTCCGGAGACATATTAGCCAACATAAGGCAACGGGCTTGGAGATTATCATCCTTCCACTTCTGAATCGCGTCCCGCTCGGCCCGAGTGGGAGCCTCCCCTTCGAAGAGAACATAAGTTCTCTTCTCAGAATCTAAAATGATTATTAGATTCCTTAGCCAATCAGAATAGTTGGGACCAGTCAACTTGTTTGACTCGAGGATCGATACAAGAGGGTTTTTGGTTGCCATTTTAAAACACGTAGAGAATCACAGAATCTACGACCTAAATGGTAAAACAGAGAACTAGTGAGCATGCTGAATTATAACGATATACAAAAGATAAGGTCTTTAATCTAATGCAGCTCCCACTGTTTTTCAAAGATCTAGAATTCCCAAAGATATAAGAGGAACATGTTTCCCAATGGGTACTAAGATCCTAGGCATTCTACCTCGAACCCACGACTCGCAGACATTCTAAGTAAGAGCCCTAGGTAGGTACAACTTACCAATTCTAACACCTTTAGAACTCTTAGTAATTGGTTTTTGCATCACCTACGTTTCAATATGGGCCCACGACTCGTGCGACATCCATATTTACTTAGGCGTTAAGCTAGACCCATCAATCATAAGATCATGATCAAAACTTAGTTCGAACGACCCACGACTCGCGGACATCGCCCTTACTAAAATTGACCATGAAATATTGATCATTTAAAATGATCAATTAGGTAACTAAGAACTAATAAGCTCCACTAGCTATCCCACGACTCGCGGACAATAACTAGCTTCACTTACTAAACTTAAAACCTATTGATGGAATGCTAGGAATTTAATTCAAAATTTGCATCTCGAATTAAACACCTATTTGTTCGAAATTAGCTTAATATTTAATGGGAATTTTCGAATCAACCGGAGAGTTGTCCGGTTCGACCTCACCAACATATATGTTATCCAATTTTATTAGTCTTGATTAATGCAAGTACACTTAAATGCATTTCAAACAAGCACATAAACAGATAACATCTCCTAGCATGATACTAACATGTAATGATCATGGGTTCTACCTATCTTATACGTGATATGTGGGAGCCACTCCACAATCACATGTTCTAACATACATGCCACATGAACAGTTTAAATCACATAAGGGAAAGCGGTAACAAAATACGAGCCCTATCTCTATTACATTTTTACAATTGAGATTCCCCTCCCTAACATTTTGAGGGGTCTTCACTTATGGCCTCCTTGTTACTTGAATGTGGTCCATCTTACTCCATGGGTGCATTGTCTCCAAAATGAAAATAAAACCTCACCACCTATCTCTACTCTCAAATTATAATAAAAAGAAAAAGACATAAAGTAATAAGGCTCAATCTTCATATTGGCCTTAGACAATTACACGGGGCATACCCCGACCTAAAAAACAGTAATATGGAAAGCCACATAATAAATCACATAACAGTACGCACATAAGTGAGGCTCCAACCTCAATTGAAAAACGCAACGATAGGGCTCCAACCCCAATTTAAACCATCCATGTGCATAAATTAAAACCATACATAAGTCTAAACCCATGATCACCTAACATGCTCTTGCGAGAATTTAAATTTAGCCAATAAATTAAAATTCCCATTTCAAGTCCTAATGACTTAAAACACGACTTGATGCGAGTCTTATTTATAAAAAAATTTCAATAAATCCCAAATTATCAAAACAAATAAAATTCCAATTAATTTCTGAAAATTAATAATTTTATCAAAGATATATTTTCCCAAAATATAAACCGTTTCTATTTCTCAAAAATCCCAATTTTAAGTTTTATTCAAAAATTAAATTAAATATTCAAAAATAAAATTTTAAAATAAAAATAAAAAAATTGGGACTGGATTGCACGAAATATGAAAACGGATTACGAAAACGGGGCCCACACACGAAAGAGCCGCGCACATCACGCGCGCGCGCACAGCGCGTGGCCAACGCCGGGCGAGTGCGGGAGCTGCGCGCCGATGCGCGCAGCCTTCTCGGGCGGCTGGCCGGTCTGTCCCGGCCAGGGCTGGCAACGATGGGCGGCGCGCCCGGAAGGGCTCCCGCGCGGTTGCGGGAGGGTGCTGGGCGATTGCCCTGCGCGCGCCTCGGACAGGAGGGCGGCGGCACGCGGGGTTTCGCTTGTTCGTAATCCAGGCTTTTCGTTTCGTGTTTTCGTTCAAAAGCAAAACCAATCCAAGAAATCCAAAAACAGTTTATACAGTTTCAAATCTAAAATTGTTTTCAAAAAATTAAATTTTGTAAAAACTAATTTTCAGAAACTTTCAGGAAAAAATACAGTTTCGTAATTCAGGCTTTCTAAAACAATTACAAATACTCAAGCGCATCAAGCCTAAGAATTTCTACCAAATTCAGTATAATTGAGACGAATCAGAAACACGATTAACGAGGTGGCTCTGATACCACTTGTTGGAAAACACGAATTAGAAAGCAGCGAAAATTTAAAAATTTTCCAACAAAAGGACCTTGGACTCGCAATCATGTAACCAAATTCATAGGGATAAGAAACTTACTTTTCTTTTATTCTTTCTTGAAGCGTTTCAAGCCACCCAAGAACGCTCTTCTCGTGGCTTGATCCCCTCTCCTTCGTAAAGCTCGAATCTTCAAACTTCTAACTTGAAGCTCTCTAGAGATAGTCCACCAACTTGATCACAATCTAACTAGTAAGGATGCTAGTTCTCTAGTTAGTGTTTAGGCTTAACCTAGGGTTTCGTTTATCTTGGAGAAAGGATGGTGTTCAACACATGAACCAAAAGAATTGCCAATTCGCTCTAAGGGGAGCTCGAGCTCCCCTATTTATAAGAGGGGAGTGGCCGAAATTCCTAGTCCTTATGGACTAGGGTTTTGGTCCCTCTCTCTCTCCTATTACTTGATCATCAAGTAATTTTTACTTTGACTTTGAATTCAAATTCAAATCAACTTTCAAGAGAGCTAAAAATATCCAAACTATTTTTGGATAATTTTATACTTTATTTATTTAAAATAAATAACTTATTTTATCTAATTAATTAATTCATAATTAATTAACTAGATTATTTTCTCCAAAATTAGACTTTCTTTTTAATTCAAAATTAAACCAAAGTCTATTAAATAATTAACACATTTAATTATTTAATATATATACATATATATACAATATATATATTTACACGTGTGGGACACGTGTCACATGGACACGTGTCACTCACGTGACCCACACGTGTGGTTTCACACGTGTGGAACGCTCTTGGCCCGATTAACTCGTTTAATCATTTCAAAGCCTCAACTCATGTAACCAAGTTGTTGTGTGTGACCCTCTAGGTTCTTAATTCAATTAGCAGTGACCCTAATTAATTAATTCACTAATTAATTAATCAGTCCACAGATTAAACGACCATAGTCTAGCAACAGGTGTTTAACCCCTAGCTGAATTGGAATGTTCGGATTCGATAGAACCTTTAAGTCATTGATTCATGTGAGATACAATCCTCCTACTCACTATCTCTCAACCAAGATCTAGGGCATGGGAATAACCAGAACCCTAATAATCTGGTCTTAAAGCTAAGTGCATTTCATATCCATTTGATCTCAATCCAAGAAACCCTTTTCTTGATGTCTTGATCTACTGCCTTGGCCAAGGACTCCATATGGCATATGAATGACTTACACAATAAGAGATCACCTTGCATATGCAAGTGTAGGTCCTTTCTTGATTCTCATTCACTTTCATGAATCACTTGTGCAGCCCCAGCATAAGCCTTGAATCAGTTGTCTAAGGCGACACCCTTTAAAGCTTATACCTAAGACTACAGAGTTAACTCATAAAGTGACAAGGAACCTCAAGTCTTAAGGATCAATTAATCACATCAATGACTCGTAAGATATTTCCTAATCTGGAAGTGTCCATTTCCTGAAATAGAAACTTCCTTTCCCATTTAGGAATCTTCTCACACGGGGCACCTCAGTGAACTTACTTATTGAAGTAAGCATCCTCATGTATCACACACGTATCAACTATACACTTTGCACCTCCATGAAACAAGGTGGTCCTTCTTAAGGGCGTGATCCCACAAGCAAGCCTTAGAGGAGTCAGGTTGACACTCCCATTGTCTGTAGGACTCATCGGCTTGGAGTATTTTACTTATCATGACTTATGTGATATAGGGCTCGTTTCATGAACCATTTCACCTAAACGGTGGAGTCCTAAAGTCATCAGGATTAGAGGGGTTCTCATACATGCACAGATAAAGTAAACGCATACCAAACAAGAGCATATAAAGAAGTGTTGCCTCAATTCGTTATTTCATTCAAAGATTGTCTGTGATTACAATAAGGAAAAGCACAAAGCGGATATACAATCGGCTTTCTAGGGTACTATTCCTAACAGTTAGGTAAACAAGATAGAAACGTAGTGGAAAATTAAAATTTTCCCAATAAGTTAGGATCGAATCTTGCAAGTCCTATTCCCAAATTCGTAGTCATCAAGAAACTCACTTAAATAGTAGCTTTCTTGACACGTTCTAGCCGCTCAAAAACGCTCTTCACGCGGCCTGATCCCCAAAAGCTCCTTCAAATCTTTCAAGACTTCACGATAGTAGCCCTCTAGAGAATTAGTCAACCAGCCTCGACCACGATCCGAATAGGGAGGATGCTAGTTCTATATTCGGTGTTTAGGTGCTAGGGTTTAGTGTATAATTATTGGAGAAAGGAGAATTTCGTATCACCCATCAAGGGGCTCGATCCCCTTGTATTTAAAGGGACAGGGTTTCAAATCCATCTCCTAATGGAGATAGGATTTGCTAACCCACTGGCTTCTTATTTCTTGCTTGGAAAGAAAACTTTCCAACTTTTAACCAAAACTCTTATGTTTTGACCAACTTGAAGAGAAAGAAAATATCTAACTCTCTTAGATATTTTATTTTACTTTATTTATTAAATAATAAATAACTTGAAGACTAATAATTAATTAATTCATAATTAATTATTTATTAGACTTTATTTCTCCAAAATAGGACTTCAATATTAATTCAAAATTAAATCAAAAGTCCATTAAATAATTAACACATTAATCATTTAATATACACACATATATACACGTGAATACACATGTCCCCAAGGACACGTGTCATACACGCCTTCCACACGTGTGCGCACCACCATTCTCTTAATGTTTCGATCAACTCGTTTAATCGATTCAAGCCTTAACCCACGTGACCGAGTTGTTGTGTGTGACCCTCTAGGTTCTTAATTCAATTAGCAATGACCCCAATTAATTAATTAGTCCACAGATCAAACGACCATAGTCTAGCAACAAGTGTTTGACCCCTAGCTGAATTAGAATGTCTCAATTCGACAGAAAATTTAAGTCATTGACATATGTGAGATACAATCCTCCTACATCCCATCACTCTAGGGCAAGGGAATAATTAGAACCCTAGTAATCTTGATCTTAATGTTAAGTGCATTTCATATCCATTTGATCTCGATCCAAGAAACTCGTTTCTTGATGTCTTGATCCATTGCCTTGGCTAAGCACTCCTAGATGGCATATGAATGACTTACACAATAAGAGATCAACTTGCGAAGTGTAGGTCCTTTATCGATTCTCATATACTTTCATGTGCCACTTGTGCAGCCCCAGCATAAGCTTTGAATCAGTTGTCTAAGGCGACACCCTTTAAAGCTTACACCTAAGACTACAGAGTTAGCCCATAAAGTATCAATGGAATATCAAGTCTAAGGATCACTTAATCACATCAATGACTCATGAGATATTTCCTAATCTGGAAGTTTCTATTTCCAGATATAGAAGCTTCCTTTCCCATTTAGGAATCTTCTCACACGGGGCACCTCAGTGTACTTACTTAGAATGAGTAAGCACCCTCATGTATCACGCACGTATCAGCAATACACTTTGTACCCCATGAAACAAGGTGGTCCTTCTTAAGGACGTGATCACACGAGCAAGCCTCGAACGAGTCAGGTTGACATTCCCACTGTCATAGGACTCATCGACTTGGAGTGATTTCTAATCATGACTTATGTGATATAGGGCTCCTCTCATGAACCATTTCTACTAAATGGTTGAGTCCTATAAGTCATATTGATTAGGGGAGCTCGAATACATGCGCAATTAAAGTAAACATACAATCAAACAAGAGCATATAAAGATGTATTGCCTTAATTCGTATTATTCAAAGATTGTCTGTGATTTACCAAAGGAAAGTACTAAAGCGGACTATTACATCGGCTTTCAGGGCACTATTCCTAACACACGCACCATACAAGTGTTAACGAGCCCGCCTTAGACCGTGGTACGCCTTCAAGTATCTAATTTGATATCGGCAAAAATCATTAATAGTTTGACGGAGGTCGGCTACCGCATAGGCATAGTTGGTCCTGATATGGCCAATTAACATACCCATAATAAAATTCGTGACCAAGTTTACATGGTCGGTTAGAATCTAATCGGGACTACAAGTATGATCATCTTGATAAACAGAGATGACCCAAATCCGCACTCTCTTTTTATATTGGGCACGCAACTCCCATGGGCAGCCTGTACACTGACTTTATTTACAATGAACCTTCCAAAGTTCTTGGGAACTAAGCCGAAACTCTAAATTCTCGCTTAGCCCATCGAATGCAGAAGTCCTTACCGACTGCTTGAACACGTTTCTTACTTTGATAAGTTATCCCCATAGCCAATCTACCAATATTAGAATCTTAAAACTGACTCCATATGCCCGATGGCTAGTCCATCAACTCGGCGTACATTTCGATCCAGTTCCATGGTAGGTGGATGGAATTCGTGGAGTTAAGGATGTGAGCTTTCAATGTTATGTTGTGCCAATACAACCTCAACAGCTACAACCTCTGCGGCACGTTCTTTGGCACTTTAGTTAATGTCATTACCGGTTTCATCTATTAGGAATAATGCCCTTAAAGCAACTTTTGTTTTTACTATTTCCTTGTTATATCACAAACAGTCTTTGAATAATAAACGAGATGATTTTGTTCATAGAAAATCACTTCTTTATGTGATTATTTATGTCTGTTTGGGTTGACTGTATTTTGCATGTATTGAACTCCCCTAATCCGATGAGGCCGTTAAGAACTTTGTCGTTATGGGAACGACAAATGAAACAAGTTCTTAACTCCATAGGCGAGGATTAGAAACTTCTCCAAGTTAAGAGTCCGACAGACAGTGGGAGTGTCGACCTTGAATTTGTTGAGACTTGCTTATGTGATTATGTCCTTTTGAAGGATCATTCAGTTTCATGGAGTGATTAGTGCATACGATGGTGCGTTCATAATACATGAGAGTGATTGTTACTAGAATTTCATCACTGAGATATCCCGTGTGAGAACATTCCTAAATGGGAAGGGAAGTTTCCAGAAACTTCCAGATTAGAAAATATCTCACAGGTCAATAACGTGATTCATTAATCCTTAGACTTGAGATTCTGTAATGTCTCCTATGAGCTAACTCTATAATCTTTGATATAGGCTCAAAAGGGTTTTGACATACTAAAACCTGAACCACGGCCTATGTTGGGATTACACAAGTGGCATATGTAGAATTAGCAGAATCAACAGAGGACCTACACTTGTTGCAAGAACAAGAATGATCTTTTACTGATTGAGTTGTTCGTAGTCCATTAAACTTAAACCCTTGGCCAAGGTGGATAAAAGATCAAGACATCTAGAAAATGGGGTTTTCTAGGATTGAGATCGAGATGGATATGAAACGAACTTAACTTTAAAGATCAAGAATATTTGGGCTTTGAGAATATTCCTTTGCCTTAGTTCTTGACTGAGAGATGGAGTTGTAGGAGGATCGTATTTCACTGTATGTTATTGATTGAAAGGTTCTTCGATTCATTTCGTTATTCGGCTAGGGGTCACACACCCATTGCTAGATTACGGTAGTGTGATATGTGAAGTGATTAATTAATTAGGGATAATGAACCTAAAGGGTCACACACAAATGCCAGGACACGAGGGTTATGGTAGGATGTTAATATGGTTAACAAAGGATCAAATTATTGATCGAAACGGAACAAGGATGGCGTGAGTAGCTGCCATGTGTCACGCACACGTGGCACGTACGTGTCTCCGGACGTGTGACTTTATTACACATGAATTCTTTTCTAGAATTAATTAATTAAATTGTAATTAATTAATTTAAGTCTTTTAATTAATTTTGAATTAATTGTTAAGATTTTATTTCTCAAGCTTAACCCAATAAATAATTAATTGAGAATTAATTGATTTATTGAATCTTGACTTTTAACTTTAGGAAAGTAAAAAGTCCAACTTCCTATTGTAGGAGAGAGAAGCTTATTCTTGCAAGACTTGTAGAACAAGTTGGGAACTTATTTTCTCCAATTAAATAAATAATTAAATAGTTAATTAGTGAGCAAGAAAACAAAGTCCACTAGGTTTGGGAACCCTAGTGATTTCGAACCAACCTTGTATAAATACAAGTGGTGGTGTTTCTCTTATGCTTTAGACCAACACTCACGAAGTGTTATGTTTTTGAGAAAAATTAAAAGAAAAGTTTTCAATGCAAAACCCTAGCCATTAACACAAGTTATAGAACTAGAATTCTCACTTGCTTGATCGTGTTCTAGGACTGGTGTGGATACGCTTTGGAGGCCTTCTACTTTGGAGTCTAAATCAAAGGACCATTCGAGGGACTTTCCGCTTGAAGGGTTTTCGTTAGGCGGTAACGACATCACAAGAAAGCTTCAATTAAAGTGAGTTTCTTGTTATTCCCAACGTTACAATATGAAAATTGCAAGACAATGATTAAACTTTTGGAAAATTTTAAACTTCCGCTACTCAACTCTTTCGTGTTTTCCAACAAGTGGTATCAGAGCCACTTTGCAACGTTTGTATTGTCTCTTTACTGCTTTATGAATTTTGATGAAAATTCTTGAATTTGAGTATATGTTGTGTATTCATGGTTTTTGTTTGAAATACAAAGTGGCCGGATCAAAACTGTTTCTTGAAAATTTTGCGAAAATTATTTCCTAACTAAATCTGGTTTTAAGCGGTTTAGATTCAGATTGTTTAGAACTGCTTTAATTCGAAATTGGATTACCTGATTTTTTGAAATTACGAACGAAAAACCGAATGAGGGTCTAGCCAAGCCATCGCACACGGCTTTGCCCGTTTCGGCAGCCCCGCCTTGTCCACCCCGGCCGGCACTGCCCGCAAGCAGCGCTCACCGCGCTACGTGCCCGGCCATGCGCGTAAGCCTAGGCACAACTGTACGGGCGTGCTGGGAGGTCCCGGAAACCTTGCGGGCTGTGGGAGCGATGTCGCCTACTCGAGAGCGCCTCATGCGCGTGCTTGTGGGCGGCGGTCGTGCGCCTCGCTTGGGCGTTCTGAAATCCTGTTTTCGTTTCGTGTTTTTCCAACTTCGTAAAATCCCGTTTTGTAAAATCTTATTTTATTTTATTTTAAAATTTGATTTTAATTTTATTAAATTATTTATTTGAAATAATTATAAATTTTGGGATTTTTTATAAATTAAAGTCAGTTCTAGATTTTCGAGCAAATTACAAAAATCACTTTGAATGATTTATTTGACAAAAATTTAATTTTGAATTAATTGTGGTTTTGTCAAAGATCCGGTGATTCGATTTTGAATAAATTCTTGAATAATGAACTATATTCAAATTACTTAAGTTAGTTGTAACTTGAAGTCAAGGGAATTTTAAATTTAATTGGTAAATTTAAATTCAAGCGGATGCATGCTAGTTTAGGTGATCATGGGTTAGTCTTATGTATGGTTTTAAATTCTGCATATGGATGAATTCAATTGGGGTCGGAGCCCCATTGTTGAGCGTTTTCAATTGGGGTTGGAGCCCTACTTATGTGCGTACCGTTATGTGTTTATTATGTGGCTTTCCTTATTATTGTTTTTGGGCCGGGGCATGCCCCCTGTACTTGTCTATGGTCAATATGAAAATTGAACCATATTACTTTATGTAAAGAGAGCAGAACTTAGGAAGTGAGGTTTTTATTTTCATCTTGGAGACAAGCCCCATGGAATAAGAAGGATCCACAAGAAGCACTTGAAGAACGGTGGCCATAAGAAGACCCTTCAAAATGTTTAGGAAGGTTTCTATTAATGTAATAGATAGGGCGTTTTATCCATTAAATTATGTACCCTATGTGATATGAATTGCCTTATGTGGCATGAATGTTAGAACTAGTGATTTTGGAGTGGCTCCCAAAATCACATATAAGATAGGATTCCCATGATCATCACATAATTAGTATCATGCTAGGACATGTAATCTGCTAATTGCTTATGTGATGCACTTTATGTGAAACTGCATTAACAAGACAATTAAAATTTGGATAACATTATATGTTGGTGAGGTCATTCGAAAATCCCATTTAAATATTGAGCAAAATTCGAATAAATAGGTGTTTTATCACGGTAATAAGATTCCTAGCATTCCTTCAATAGGATTTAGGACTTAATAAGTGAAACTAATTGCTGTCTCACGAGTCGTGGGGTAATTAGTGTAGCATATTAACTCTTAGTTTCCTGATTAATTATTTTAAATAATTAATATTTCTTGACCATTTTAGAATGGGCGATGTCTCACGAGTCGTGGGTCGTTCCGGACTAAAGTAGATATGGATGTCTCACGAGTCGTTGGTCCATGATTGAAAGATTAGTGATGCAAAAATATTACTAGGAATTCAATGAGAGATCGAATTGGTAACTAGTACCTACCTAAGATTCTTAGACCTTTGGATCTCTCACGAGTCGTGGGTCTAAAACTAATACTGCTTGGGATCCTAGTACCCACTCAGAAAATAAGTTTCTTCTAAAGTCGTTGGGATTTCTAGACTTTCTAAAAATAGTAGGAGAACATATTTCTAAAGGTCTTGATAATATGTATAATCATTATTATTCAACATGCTCATGATTTCTCTGTTTTTCCATTTAGGTTGTAGTTCTGTGATTCTCTACAATTGAAATGGCAACCAAAAACCCTTTGGTATCTATCCTCGAATCAAACAAGTTGACGGGGCCCAATTACTCTGATTGGCTTCGAAATCTAAAGATAGTTTTAGATTCTGAAAAGAGAAGATATGTTCTCTTCGAGGGAGAGCCTGTTGCTGAAGGCGAGGCTCCGACTCGGGCCGAAAAGGACGCGATTGCGAAATAGTCTTAAGATAATCTTCAAGACCGTTGCCTCATGTTGGCCACCATGTCCCCGGACATGCAGAGGCAACACGAGTCAATGGACAACGCTTAGGAGATTTACGACCATCTCGAGCAATTGTACCGCCCCAAAGAGCGTGTTCTAATGTACAACACCTCTAAGGAGCTCTTTCATCTCAAAATGAAAGAAGGTACAAGTGTTCATGAGCACGGTCTCAAGTTTCTTGCTTTGAACGAGAAACTGACCTCCATGGAAATGCCACTGAGTGAAGAACTCGCTGTAGATTTGTTGCTCGCATCGTTTCCACCATCATTCAATACTTTCGTGTAAACTTCAACATGAATCATCCTCATGCTACTGTAGTTGAGTTGATTAGTCAGCTCGTGACTGCTGAAGACACGATCAAGAAGAATCGCAAAGTAATGATGGTCACTTCATCTTCTGGGCCATCAAAGGCAAAGGGAAGAAAGTTCCCAAGAAGAAGGGGTCTCTTAAACCTGAATGAGGGGTTAAAAGGAGAAAGGCCAGGAAGAGAAAGGATCAGACAGAGGACGTTTGCCACCATTGTGGTAAGAAAGGGCATTGGAAGAGGAACTGCCAAGAGTACAAGGATACTCTAAAGAAAGGTGCGTTTATTGTTGAAGTAAATCTATCTATTGCTTCTAATTCTTGGGTACTGAATACCGGCTGTGGAGCTCATATCTGTAATGATTTACAGATGCTAAATGAGGTCCGACAGCTCGAAGAAAGAGAATGCTTCTTGAAGGTTGGGAATGGATCAAGCATTCAAGCCCAAGCCATTGGGACGTGTAGATTAGATTTAGGTGTCTTTACTTTAGTTTTAAACAAAGTCCTTTATGTACCTTCTATTATTCGTAATATCATTTCCATTCCAATACTTGATTGCGAAGGTTATGAAACTTTTATCTTAAGAAGAATAAAGCTTCCGTTTTGCTTGGTACATTATCTAGTGGACTTTATACAACTAAAGACACCAATATTTTGAATATACAACAATTAAACAAACGCAAAAGAGATGACAAGATCTCGGATTCTTTATGGCACGCACGTTTAGGCCACGTTTCTAAAGATAGGATTGCTAAGTTAACTAATTTAGGATCATTCTATGATAATGAACTTATTAACTCATTGTGAATCTTGTCTTAAAGGAAAGATGGCCAAAACTCCCTTTAATGGTAAAGTGGAACGTGCCACTAAAGTATTGGATTTAATCCATACTGATGTTTGTGGACCACTCAGTGTAAGTACGAGAAACAACCATCAGTATTTCATAACCTTCATAGACGACTTTAATCGTTTTGGTTATGTGTACTTAATGAAGTATAAATCTGAAGCCTTTGAGAAATTCTTGGAATTTCAAAAGGAGGTTGAGAACCAACCTGGTCACAAGATTAAGACACTTCGATCTGATCGAGCTGGCGAGTATCTAAGTGACGAATTCCTAAGTCATCTCAGAGATAATGAAATTGTCTCTCAGTGGACTCCTCCGGGAACTCCTCAATTGAATGGAGTTTCGGAGAAAAGGAACAGGACCCTACTTGATATGGTTCGTTCCATGATGAGTTTTACTGAATTGCCACCTTCATTCTGGGGATATGCCCTAGAACCAGCAGTTAAGATTCTGAATCTTGTTCCCTCCAAATCTGTACCCAAAACCCCATATGAGATGTGGTTTGGCAAATTCCCTAATTATTCTTACTTAAGAATTTGGGGTTGTCCTGCTTACGTGAAGAGAACAATGGGAGATAAGCTTTAAGCTAGATTAAGCTTATGTAACTTCGTAGGATATCCTAAAGAGTCAATAGGATATTATTTCTACGATCCTCTTGAACGAAAGGTCTTTGTGTCAAGAAACGCCACTTTTCTTGAGGACTCGTTCCTTAAAGAAAAGAAAGGCAAGATCGTAGAACTTTTAAGGTTTGAGACCAAGGTCCCACGCCAAGTTTGGAGACTAATGTCCCTCAGCTAATCACAGAGAGTGATACACACGAAAATCCTCCTCTAGTAAGACGTTCTGAATGCATTCCTAGACAACCAGAGAGATGGTATGGTTTTCTCCACCAAACATCTCAAATGGATAGTGATCCATTAACTTATTAGGAGGCACTGTTAGATTCGGACTCTGAACAGTGGAAGGAAGCAATGAAATCCGAAATGGATTCCATGCACTCTAATCAAGTTTGGACCTTGGTTGATCCATCTGATGGAATCAGGCCTATAGGGTGCAAATGGATATATAAGCGCAAGCTTGGAGTAGATGGAAGCGTGGCAGCCTTTAAAGGAAGATTAGTTGCTAAGGGTTTCACTCAAAGACCAGGTGTAGACTTTGATGAAATCTTCTCCCCGGTTGCAATGCAAAAATCCATTCGGATCTTGCTTGCCATTGCTGCATATTATGACTATGAGATATGGCAAATGGATGTGAAAACTGCCTTTCTCAATGGAGACATTGACAAAGACATTTACATGGAGCAACCCATAGGTTTCACATTCAGTGGGAGCGAACAAAAGGTTTGCAAGCTCCAAAGATCAATCTAAGGATTGAAACAAGCTTCTAGGAATTGGAACATTTGTTTTGATGAAGCAATCAAATCGTTTGGCTATATTCAAAATCTGAATGAGTCCTACGTGTATAAGAAAGAATTGGAAACTTCGGTTCATTTTCTGATACTTTATGTAGATGACATCCTCCTCATTGGGAATGCGAAGGATGACATGAAAGTAACAAAGTCTTGGTTATCGAACCAATTTGAGATGAAGGATCATGGTGATGCATCCTACATTCTCGGGATAAAGATCTATCGGGATAGATCTAGGAGATTGTTAGGATTATCACAGTCGGTTTACATTGGCAAAATACTAAAGAGGTTTAGTATGGAAGAATCCAAACGTGGAAAACTTCCAATGGGCCCAGGAACAGTTCTTTCGAAGAAGCTGTGTCCCAAGACTGAACTTGAAAAGTCCAGGATGTCCAAAATTCCTGATGCATCAGCTATAGGAAGCATAATGTATGCGATGCTATGTACTCGACTGGATGTAGCTTATACACTTAGCGTGACTAGCCGATTCCAATCTGACCATGGTGAAGGTCACTGGACTGATGTAAAGAACATCCTTAAGTACTTGAGAAGAACTAAGGATTTGTTCTTAGTTTACGGAGGCCAGCAAGATCTTGTCATTAGAGGATACTGTGATGCAAGATTGGCATCAGACGTGGATGACTTTAAATCCATGTCAGGATACATATTCTACCTCAACGGCGGAGCAGTGAGTTGGAAAAGTTCCAAGCAAGCGACCACTGCAGATTTGACCACTGAGGCCGAATACTTAGCTGCAAACGATACTGCTAAGGAAGGTGTTTGGGTAAGAAACTTCATCCACGAGCTGGGTGTAGTTCCTAGCATTAAAGACCCCGTTATAGTGTTTTGTGACAACATAAAGGCGATTTCTCAAGCAAGAGAACCAAGATCTCACCAAAGGACCAAGCACATTTTGAGGAAGTATCACTTAATCTGTGATATCATCAAGAGAGGAGATGTACAAATTGAAATGGTCACATCGACAGAGAACATGGCAGATCCACTTACTAAGGCCCTTAGTCAACAGGCTTTTGAAGGACATCTTCAGAAGATAGGTCTTAGATTATCTCCTGAATGGCTTTGACGGGCAAGTGGGAGATTGTTAAGAATAGTGCCCTTAAACCAGCTTTTGGATTTACTATTTTCTTTTTATATCACAAAGATCTTTGAAAAATAAACGAGATGATTTTGTTCATAGGCAATCACCTCTTTATGTGCTTATTTATGTCTGTTTGGGTTAACTGTGTTTTGCATGTATTGAACTCCCCTAATTCGATGAGGCCGTTAAGAATTTTGTCATTACGGGAATGACACATGAAACAAGTTCTTAACTCCATAGGCGAGGATTAAAAACTTCTCCAAGTCGAGAGTCCGACAGACAGTGGGAGAGTCGACCTTGACTCTGTTGAGACTTGCTTATGTCATTATGTCCTTTTGAAGGATCATTTAGTTTCATGGAGTGATAAGTGCATACGATGATACGTTCATAATATATGAGGGTGATTGTTACGAGAACTTCATCACTGAGATGTCCCGCGTGAGAACATTCCTAAATGGGAAGGGAAGTTTCCAGAAACTTCCAGATTAGGAAATATCTCACAGGTCAATAACGTGATTCATTAATCCTTAGACTTGAGATTCTGTAACATCTCCTATGAGATAACTCTGTAATCTTTGATATAGGCTCAAAAGGGTTTCGACATACTGAAACCTGAACCACGACCTATGTTGGGATTACACAAGTGGCATATGTAGAATTAGTAGAATCAACAGAGGACCTACACTTGTTGCAAGAACAAGAATGATCTCTTACTGATTGAGTTGTTCGTAGTCCATTAAACTTAAACCCTTGGCCAAGGTGGATAAAAGATCAAGACATCTAGAAAATGGGGTTTTCTAGGATTGAGATCAAGATGGATATGAAACAAACTTAACTTTAAAGATCAAGAATATTTGGGCTCTGAGAATATTCCCATGCCTTAGTTCTTGATTGAGAGATGGAGTTATAGGAGGATCGTATTTCACTGTATGTTATTGACTGAAAGGTTCTTCGATTCATTTCGTTATTCGGCTAGGGGTCACACACCCATTGCTAGATTACGGTAGTGTGATATGTGAAGTGATTAATTAATTAGGGAATTAATTAATTACTGTCACTGCTAATCGAATAATGAACCTAAAGGGCCACACACAAATGTCAGGACACGAGGGTTATGGTAGGATGTTAATATGATTAACGAAGGATCAAATTGTTGATCGAAACGGAGCAAGGATGACGTAAGTAGCTGCCACGTGTTGAGCACACGTGGCTGCCACGTGTTACGCAGTCCACGTGGCTACCACGTGTCACGCACACGTGGCATGTGCGTGTCTCTGGACATGTGATTTTATTACACGTGAATTCTTTTCTAGAATTAAATAATTAAATTGTAATTAATTAATTTAAGTCTTCTAATTAATTTTGAATTAATTATTAAGATTTTATTTCTCAAGCTTAACCCAATAAATAATTAATTGAGAATTAATTGATTTATTGAATCTTGACTTTTAACTTTAGGAAAGTTGAAAAGTCTAACTTCCTGTTGTAGGAGAGCGAAGCTTATTCTTGCAAGACTTGGAGAACAAGTTGAGAACTTATTTTCTCCAATTAAATAAACAATTAAATTAGTTAATTAGTGAGCAAGAAAACAAAGTCCACTAGGTTTGGGAACCCTAGTGATTTCGAACCAACCTTGTATAAATACAATGGGTGGTGTTTCTCTTATTCTTTAGACCAACACTCACGAAGTGTTAAGTTTTTGAGAAAAATTAAAAGAAAAGTTTTCAATGCAAAACCCTAGCCATTAACACAAGTTATAGAACTAGAATTCTCACTTGCTTGATCGTGTTCTAGGACTGGTGTGGATACGCTTTGGAGGCCTTCTACTTTGGAGTCTAAATCGAAGGACCGTTCGAGGGGCTTTCCGCTTGAAGGGTGTTCGTTAGGCGGTAACGACATCACAAGAAAGCTTCAATTAAAGTGAGTTTCTTGTTATTCCCAACGTTACAATATGAAAATTGCAAGACAACGATTAAACTTTTTGAAAATTTTAAACTTCCGCTGCTTAACTCTTCCGTGTTTTACAACATCATCCTCATTGTTAGTGGTGTCATGCTCGTCGTCGTCTGTGTCTAACTCCGACAACACATCATCAATTTGTTGGAATTGATATGCAAATTCTTCCTGCTTCCGAACCACATAAACATCAGCCTGATTGCTTTGTTAGAGTGTTGTATTGGGGTCATTGATACCAAATGCTTCGAAAACCACTGCTAATCGATGTCATCTCCTGAGTGAGCAGTTCCATGTAGTGTCGCATGTTTTGACTCCAAGTAGCATCTACTGATTGTTGTTATTGGATGAGTTCAGCGACAACAACGACCTTGAATGACTCGAGTTGGGATGTTATATTCGTGTAACAACTCAAAAAATTATCATCGGATATTTCAACAAACGTTTCGATTGATACCAAAATTTTTGATATGTACCATGTCGAGAAAAACTTGATATTGTATTCATCTCGTGGCAAATGAATTACATCACAAATATGTTGAACGAGACCATAAAATGAGGCTGATCGTTAAATTCTAGTGATGGTAAATGGTGGTCGATCATAAGAAATACAATGGTTTGACTCAGGATAATTGCCACTGTAGAAGATAATTACCCCAATCGAATCCATTGTAAGGAACTAAAAATTTTCTGAAAGAAGTTAAAGAGGGATTGGTATGCAGATAACTCAACGAAGGTTTTGGTATCCATTGGAACAACATCTTTGCTGCTTTAAATAAACTTTGGGCACTCATCCATAATGCATTTTGAACAGTACCAATGCACAAACCTCTATCAATAATGATGAATTGATATATCAATTCTAAATAAACTGTCAGTTTTATTGCATTGATATATAAATTCTGAATATATTTTCAGTGTACTATCACATCTATTTACCATTGCTGAATTTAACTGTGTTTTTCAGTGTATTAAACTGCATTGATTGGGGAATGTGAGGCGTGTAATGTGTGTGGGGGTCGTCAGAAAAAATGGCAACCCATTATAAAATTTTAAAATGGTCAAAGGACGCCACAAGCTGACTACCACTTATTTTATTAATTTTTTTTTTTTAAAATGGGGGCGCCAAAGAGTATAGCGACCCCAATAAAATATTAAAAAAGAATTATTTTTTTAAATGGGGGCACCAAAGAGCATGGTGACCCCCAATAAAATATTAAAAAGAATAAAAGAGTAATGGGTTGCCACAGAAAGTGGCGACCCCGTTAAAAAAAATATAAAAATAAATTTGAAACACCACAAGCTGTGGCGTCTTATAATAAAATATTAATCCACATCACTTTATGAATTCGAATTAAAGTAAATAATATTTTAAAGAAAAACCTCAAATATAATGCATCGCAAAAGGATACCGGTAAATATATTAAAAGAATTATGAACAACTCAAATTTATAGTGTTTTTCCCAGATGAGTGTAAGAAATACCTTAAATAATATTATTGTTGAATAGCTACGTAGGTGGTGTTCGATACCGAGCTAACACCAAGTCATAAGTCATCACAGGGGTTGGGGAATATATAAGGAATAGAAAATTGTTATCAAATTTGACTTTGTAGTCAATTGATATGATATACAAATTGAAATGTTTCATATATTATACTTTGGTTCGAACTTTTTTTTTTTTTTTTGGATGGAACCGGTCAAAATGACCGTGGGGTTAAAAGTGAGGCCCCCTTCTCATATATAAACCAATCGAAACCACAAAGTGAATACATTTGTTCATGATCCAGGAATCGTTTATACAGGAAAGATTGAAATGCCCACGAACATAACTAATAAGGAAACGCAAAGCGTGGGTATAAACGTTATGGTCGCCCCTATCACTAATCGTCATCAAAGGAACATTAGTTGGACTTCTACGAAGGCGCCCAGTCATCCGGGCAAAGTCGACATGGGCCAATCTGGTACATATTTTACAATCGATGTACGCGAACTCGACGATAGCTTCTACAGGGCGGGAATTATGGGTATTCGGTTGGTATCTGACATCATGTACAAGAAGCCAACCGTCAATTTCCAAGTGCAAAACTAGCTGCCAGTGGTAACAAATCCTCAAGCTGCAACTCAGGCCACAAAATGAAACCTACCAATTGAAGATACCATCTGGCAACTTGGAAAGATCCAGCATAAAATCCAAATCATTGTGAAAAGGAATATAGTCAATAATGGAGATAATATAATGAAGAAAATAATCTAAATCTCCCTTTTCAGTCTCATCACGTGCTTCCATAAAATTATGATTGAACTTCAAGAAGTAGTAATTCCTAGTTAATCTCTTAGTGAATAAATCACCCCTGCCGGTTGTGCTTGACATACCAATATCACGAATCTGTGCAAACTCTCCCTTCTTCCCTAGGATTATGTAACCTCGTTTAGCAGAGAGAAGCTCAACTCCATTGCCCTTTCCTTTTCGCTGCCTATCCCTAATAAGGACAACACTATACACCACATCTTTAACAAACATGTTAGAAAGCAACTCTACCTCGATAGAGTTGTGATTACAGAAATAGCACACCATTAATGGAAATGAAAGCTTGGTAATTCCCATCTATCCACAATAATAAAACCTTTTACCTCATTTAACATTTGCTCTTCTGGAAAATTCCATTCAGTCTAAGTGTCAGCTCCTCTTGTAGCTAGGCGATCTGCGATAGCATTGCCTTCTCGATAAATATGTGTCATCCTAATAGACATATTCTTGGCGTGCAACCCGAATTCTTAGATGAGTTGATTGGTGGTTATGCCCCCAGCCTTGCCCCGTTTAATAATAGCCATGACAGCTTGGGCATCAAACTCAATCCAGAGGCGGGAACATCTCATATCAGCAGCAGCTTGAACACCTCAAACCAAAGCCCTCAACTCAGCCACCGTATTTGACGCCGTCTCGATACCACAGCTGAAGGCACTAACTACAGTACCCTCGTCATTATGAATAACCCCTCCGATCCCTGCAGGGCCCGGATTTCCCCGTGAGGCTCCATCCATAATCAATTTGAGGCTCCCCTGTTGCGGCCGTCTCCAGATGACTCTCTTGCAAATCTGTTCAGGGGGTTTTTGGAGGCGAACACCGAACTCTCGCCCTTCTGATATCTCCTCTCCAGACCATACGGTTCATCAGACTCGTTTTACCCCAGTGAAAGATATGATCTTTAACTCCCTGAATAATATTATACGTAGAAAAAATTATCCCATTGTGTTTGAATCTGTTTCGTTCCACCCATATATCCCAAAGTATGAGAAGTGGGACAACACTTCTAATATGCTTCTTACCCTTAGATACGGACGACGACATCCAGCCTTGAATTATCATAGTTGGCGACGTAAGGCCTGTAATATTAACACCGAAAAGCTCTGTAAAGTATTCCCACACCGTCTTAGCTTTCTCACTAGTGATGAAGAGATGTTCCTAGCTTTCCAACTCAGAGCAGCACTGACATTTCGACGGGAATATGATGCCCTTACGATGCAACCTTTCATCGACCGGGATCCAATCGTGCATGAGGCGCCAACGAAAGATCATTATTTTCGGCATGAGATCAGCTCTCCAAATCGAACGTAATAGATTAGAGGTTTCCCGTCTTTGTCTTAGGGAGTACCAAGCAAACTTGAGAGAGAAAATCTTGTCCTTATTGAGTGACCAGAAAGCCTTATCATCCAAGGAGCTCTCGCAGGGTACCTTGATGGTTTTTCCAGCCACTTCACTCCCCACAGTGGCATTTAGCTTGTTTCTGTCCCAGACCCCATTTATCCAAAAGTCATTTACCTTAGTGGAGTTTGCTATAGGGCCCTCATTCAAAGGCTTCACCAATTCACCTGACCAATTATCATACCAGAAGGATACGTCTCCGCGGCCTATGGACCAGTATATCCCCTTTTTCTGTATGTTCTCTAACCCCACAAATCCTTCTCCATACAGGCGAGTGGTAGTGTTTCACCTCCGCAATAACAGGGTGAGTTTCCTGACAATATTTCGCCCTCATGTAGAAAGCATAAAGTGAGTTGCTTGTTCTCAGCCGCCACCATAATTTGTGAGAAAAAGCAGCAATAATGTCATCCTTGCCTCGGGTACCTAGACCTCATTCGTCATTCGGGTAGTAGAGCCTATTCCAAGCTACCCAATGGACTCTTTTACGATCAATCGTTGTGCCCCAAAAGAATCTATTCAGCATGATTTCCATGGATTGTACAACGGACTTTGGAGGGTTAACAATTTGGAGAGTATGCATGGGGATGGAATAGAGAACGGTTTTATAAGTTGTAGTCTCCCACCATGCAATAACTTAGTAGATTCCCAACCCTACAGTCACATCCTCATTTTGTTAAGAATGTCATCGAAGTAAATGATATGGCACCGACCTCTAAAAATCAAAGCTCCAAGGTATGTAATCGGGAGTGATTCACGCTTAAAACCAAGGATTTCCCTTACCCGATTGGCAGCCCCATTATCATTGTTTCCCACAACACATGAGCTCTTTGAGCTGTTGATTTTCTGACCCGAAATTCGTTCATAGCATTCCAGAATATCTCTAACACCATGCAAGGATTGACACTTGCTATCAGTGAAGATGATAGTGTCATCAGAGTAAGCGAGATGCAAGACTAGGACAGTGGAAGGAGATCGAAATATGCATCTTAGATTATCCTCGAAGAACCTATCAAGTAAGATGGAAAGGAAGTCAGCAACAATAATAAAGAGAGATGGGGAGAGAGGATCTCCTTGTCTCAAGCCTATCGTGGATTGAAAGTAGCATGCGGAGGAACCATTAATTAATACCGAGAACCAACAGTTTCCAACGTAGTTTTTGAACCAGTTAATCCAAGTTTCCGGAAAACCTTTCCGTCTGAGAATACCATACATAAACTGCCACTCGATGCGATCATAGGCCTTGGCCATATCAAGCTTGAGCAAAACATTCTTGTTTGCCCCTTTAGAATCGAGCGAATATATCATTTCCTGAGTAAGAAGAATATTATCACTAATCAGCCTACCTTTCATAAAACCGCTCTGACCCGGGCTATCACCTTCGAAAGCACTGAGGATAGCTTGTTGTTTATGATTTTTGTGAGGATCTTATTCTTGACGTTGCAAAGACTAATGGGTCTGTAGTCTGACCAATGAATGGGGTTGTCCTTCTTTGGAATCAAAACAATGGAAGTCGATATGTAGGCTCCCGGGAGTTCCGTACCCTCAAAGAAATCCCTCACTGCCTCGCACACGTCCTTTTTTATTATGGACCAAAAGTATTGGTAGAATGTTGCACCATATCCGTCTGGCCCCACGGTATTGTGCGGGCTTATGCTAAAAATCGCCTCCCGAATTTCCTCCTCAGTAGGAATGTTAATCAAACTCTCGCATCATGGGCAGATAACACATTCTGTATTATGTTCAAGTGTTGATCCATGTCATGATTCTGCCCCTCGCTAGTCAGGAGCTGCTTGAAGTACTCGTTTGCCGAAGCCCGGAGGTTTCCGTGATTCATGATTTCTTCACTTCCCACTTTGATAGCTCTGATCTGGGAATTTTGTTCGCCATCTTCAATCCATTTACAAGCAGATTTTTTACGTTAATAATCCTCCTCCATTGTGGTAGTTCTATTCCGGAGTGCTACACAGTCGTTAAGATTAGCCCGGTTAGTCTTCGAAGGGCACGTATCAAAACTAATTTCCGCTTCTTCCACAACTTTCTCTGCCTCAGGGACCCTCTCAAATACGTTCCCAAAGATTTCCTGATTCCAAATCTTGAGCCGTTGTTTAAGACAGCTCAGCTTTATGTGCAGCCGCCAGAGTCCTCTAGCATATGCAGCGGCTCAGCCCAGTTCCGTCGGACCTCATCTTCAATATTCGGGTGACGGAGCCATATATTCTGGGAGCGGAACGAAGATGGAGGGTGCTGTTGGGCATCTTCACATAAGATAAACAATGGGCAATGGTCAGACTCACCACGTGGAAGGTGTTTAATGTACATGTTCGGGAGAGTGTCTGCCCAAAGCTCATTAACCATTACCCGATCAAGTCTCTGTCGCATGTTTCCTTTAGCCCAAGTGAATTTAGCACCTTCAAATCTTGGCTCCATCAACTTACATTCCTGAATAAAACCATTGAACTCAGACATGCCAAGCAAATCCGGGTCATTTCCACATTTTCTTTCCTCTGCTTTAGTAATAATGTTAAAATCTCCCTCTATTAACCAAGGTTCTGTCCGGTCATGATTTTCCTTTAACCATTCCCACATTTCCCTTCTGCCCGGGGTCGTAGACTTTGCATAAATGATAGTGATGAATAGGGATCTGCTCCACGTCGGGTTTGTTAGTTTGAGGTAAAGGAATTGGCAGTTGTCATGGAGAATATCCACATTCGTGTCCTATTCACAGAAAAACCAAATATGGTTAGAGACTTTAGATAAAACGTTAGGGAAATTGAACTTACGAGTAAAATAGATAGCATCAAGAGGTATCATAGGTTCTAAAACAGCCATGAAATTTAATTTATTACTCTTTTTGTAATTTTTAAGGATTTGTTGGCGGCCGCCGTTACGGAGCCAACTTATGTTCCAAATGAGGCCTCGTATAATCATGATCGACCCACATTGGCACCCGATGTTGGAAAACGGAATCAGAAAAGCAACAAAAATTAAAAAATTTTCCAACAAAAGGATCTTGGACTCGCAATCGTGTATCCAAATTCGTAGAGATTAGAAACTTACTTTCTTAATTATCTTTCTTGAAGCGTTTCAAGCCACCCAAGAACGCTCTTCTCGCGGCTTGATCCCCTCTCCTTGGTAAAGCTCGAATCTTCAAACTTCTAACTTGAAGCTCTCTAGAGATAGTCCACCAACTTGACTACAATTTAACTAGTAAGGATGCTAGTTATCTAGTTAGTGTTTAGGCTTAACCTAGGGTTTAATTTATCTTGGAGAAAGGATGGTGTTCAACACATGAACCAAAAGAATTCTCGATTAGCTCCAAGGGGAGCTCGAGCTCCCCTATATATAGGAGGGGAGTGGCCGAAAATCCTAGTCCTTATGGGCTAGGGTTTTGGTCCCTCTCTCCTATTACTTGATCATCAAGTAATTTTGACTTTGACTTTGAATTCAAATTCAAATCAACTTTCAAGAGAGCTAAAATATCCAAACCCTTTTGGATATTATTGTACTTTACTTATTAATAAATAAATAACTTATTTTATCTAATTAATTAATTCATAATTAATTCACTAGATTATTTTTCCTCCAAAATTAGACTTTCTTTTTAATTCAAAATTAAACCAAAGTCTATTAAATAATTAACACATTAATTATTTAATCACCAAATAAATATTCACGCACATGCACACGTGTCCATGAAGGACACGTGTCACGCACATGACCCACATGTATGGTTTCACACGTGTGGAACCCTTTGGCCCGATTAACTCGTTTAATCATTTTAAAGCCTCAACTCATGTAACCAAGTTGTTGTGTGTGACCCTCTTGGTTCTCAATTCAATTAGCAGTGACCCTAATTAATTAATTCACTAATTAATTAATCAGTCCACAGATTAAACGACCATAGTCTAGTAACAGATGTTTAACCCCTAGCTGAATTGGAATGTTTGGATTCGACAGAACCTTTAAGTCATTGATTCATGTGAGATACAATCCTCCTACTTACTACCTCTCAACCAAGATCTAGGGTAAGGGAATAATCAGAACCCTAATAATCTGGTCTTAAAGCTAAGTGGATTTCATATCCATTTGATCTCAATCCAAGAAACCCTTTTATTGATGTCTTGATCTACTGCCTTAGCCAAGGACTCCATATGGCATATGAATGACTTACACAATAAGAGATCACCTTGCAAATGCAAGTGTAGGTCCTTTCTTGAATCTCATTCACTTTCATGAATCACTTGTGCAGCCCCAGCATAAGCCTTGAATCAGTTGTCTAAGGCGACACCCTTTAAAGCTTACAGGTAAAACTACAGAGTTAACTTATAAAGTGACAAGGAACCTCAAGTCTAAGGATCAATTAATCACATCAATGACTCATGAGATATTTCCTAATCTGGAAGTTTCCATTTCCTGAAATAGAAACTTCCTTTCCCATTTAGGAATCTTCTCACACGGGGCACATCAGTGAACTTACTTATTAAAGTAAGCACCCTCATGTATCACGCACGTATCAACTATACACTTTGCACCTACATGAAACAAGGTGGTCCTTCTTAAGGGCGTGATCCCACAAGCAAGCCTTAGAGGAGTCAGGTTGACACTCCCACAGTCTGTAGGACTCATCGGCTTGGAGTATTTTACTAGTCATGACTTATGTGAAATAGGGCTCGTTTCATGAACCATTTCACCTAAATGGTAGAGTCCTAAATTCATCAGGATTATGGGAGTTCTCATACATGCACAGCTAAAGTAAACGCATACCAAACAAGAGCATATAAAGAAGTGTTGCCTCAATTCGTTATTTTTATTCAAAGATTGTCTGTGATTACAATAAGGAAAAGTACAAAGTGGATATACAATCGGCTTTCTAGGGCACTATTCCTAACAATCTCCCACTTGCCCGTCAAAGCCATTCTAAAGCTACTCTAAGTCTCATCTTCTGAAGATGGCCTTGGAAAGCTTCTCGACTAAGGGGTTTAGTAAGTGGACCTGCCACGTTCTCTGCTGATGTGACCCTCTCAATTTGCACATCTCCTCTTTTGATAATATCACGGATTAGGTGATACTTCCTCATGATGTGCTTGGTCCGTTGGTGAGATCTTGGTTCTCTTGCTTGAGCAACCGCCCCAGTGTTGTCACAAAACACAGTAATGGGGTCTTTCATGCTAGGAACAACATTCAACTCTTGAATGAAGTTTCTAATCCAAAAAACTTCCTTAGCTGCATCATTTGCAACTAAGTATTTGGCCTCAGTGGTCGAATCAGCAGTGGTTGTTTGCTTGGAACTCTTCCAACTCACTGCACCGCCGTTTAGGCAGAAAATGTATCCTGACATTGACTTAAAATCATCTAAGTCAGATGCAAAGCTTGCATCGCAGTATCCTTCGACAGTAAGATCTTTCTGACCTCCGTAAACTAAGAATAAATCTTTAGTACTTTTCAAGTACTTGAGAATATTCTTCACGGCAGCCCAGTGACCATCTCCAGGGTCAGATTGGAAACGACTTGTTACACTAAGTGCATAAGCCACATCCGGTCGAGTACATAACATTGCATACATTATGCTACCTATTGTTGATGCATAAGGTGTATGAGTCATTCTTTCCTTCTCAAGGTTAGTCTTAGGGCACATCTTCTTAGAGAGAGATGTTCCTACACTCATAGGAAGGTTCTTAACCTTTGCTGACTCAATATTGAATCTCTTCAATACTTTGTCAATGTACATCGACTGTGATAGTCCTATCAACCTTCTAGATCTATCTCGATAGATTTTAATTCTAAGGATGTAGGACGCATCACCAAGATCTTTCATCTCGAATTGGTTCGATAACCATAACTTAGTTACTTTCATGTCATCCTTCGAATTCCCAATAAGAAGGATGTCATCAACATAAAGTACTAAGAATTGCACTGAGGTCTCCAATTCCTTTCTATACACACACGATTCATTCGAGATCTGAATGAAGCCAAACGATTTGACCGATTCATCAAATCGAACGTTCCAATTCCTAGAAGCTTGTTTCAATCCATAGATTGATCTTTCGAGTTTGCAAACCTTTTGCTCACTCCCACTGAATGTGAAACCTATGGGTTGCTCCATATAAATGTCTTTATCAATGTCACCATTGAGAAAGACAGTTTTCACAACCATTTGCCATATCTCATAGTCATAATATGCAGCAATGGCAAGCATGATCCGAATAGACTTTTGCATTGCAACTGGCGAAAAGGTTTCATCAAAGTCCACGCCGGGTCTTTGAGTGAATCCTTTTGCAACCAGTCTTGCTTTGTAGGCTGCAATGCTTCCATCAACTCCAAGCTTTCTCTTAAAGATCCATTTGCAACCTATGGGTTTGACCCCATCAGGCGAATCTATGAAGGTCCAAACTTGGTTGGAGTTCATGGAATCCATTTCGGATTTTATGGCATCTATCCACTGTTCAGAGTCAGAATCTGAAAGTGCCTCCTCATATGTTAAAGGACCATTATCCTTTTGAGAGATCTCATAGAAGAATCCATACCATCTCTCCGACTGTCTAGGAGTGCGTTCAGAATGCCTTAGAGGAGGATTTTCGTGTGTATCGAAATTCGTAATTGGCTGCGGTTGGTCAGAAGGGGAAATTTCTTCAGTGGGTGGCGTGGGGCCACTTTGTACTTCCTCTAACTCTATGATCTTGCCTTTCTTTTCTTTAAGGAACGGTTCCTCCAGAAAAGTGGCATTTCTGGAAACAAACACCTTTTGCTCAGATTGATCATAGAAGTAGTATCCTATCGATTCCTTAGGATAACCTACAAAGTAGCATAAATTAGAACGAGATTCTAACTTATCTCCCACCGTCCTCTTCACGTAAGCAGGACAACCCCAAATTCTCAAGTAAGAATAACTAGGGATTTTACCATGCCACAATTCATAGGGCGTTTTAAGGACTGACTTAGAGGGAACTAGATTCAAAATCTTTGCTGCACTTTCTAGGGCATAACCCAAGAAAGAAGGTGGTAAGTCAGTAAAACTCATCATGGAACGAACCATATCAAGTAGAGTTCGATTCCTTCTCTCATAAACTCCATTAAGTTGAGGAGTTCCCGGAGGAGTCCACTGAGAGATAATCCTATTATCTTTGAGATGATTAAGGAATTCTTCACTAAGATACTTACCTCCTCGATCAGATCGAAGTGCTTTGATCTTGTGACCAGTTTAGTTCTCAACCTCCTTTTGAAATTCTAGGAATTTCTCAAAAGCTTCAGATTTAGACTTCATTAAGTATACATAACCATACCGACTATAGTCATCAGTAAAGGTTATAAAATACTGATGATTGTTTCTTGTGCTTACACTAAGCGGTCCACAAACATCAGTATGGATCAAATCCAAAACCTTAGTGGCACGTTCCACAGTTCCTTTAAAAGGAACTTTCGACATCTTTCCTTTGAGACAGGATTCACAAGAAGTTAACTCTTTGAGATCATTTTCAGAGAATGATCCTAAAGTGTTTATCTTGCTGGCTCTGTTCTTGGAAATGTGTCCTAATCTAGCGTGCCATAAGGGAGCTGAAACTTTGTCATCTCTCTTACGCTTAGTTTCTCGTTGTATATTCATAATATTGATATTCTGAGTTAGATAAAGTCCATTACTTAGAGTACCGATGTGAACGGAAGAGTTGTTCCGTTTGATAAAGTATTTACCATTCTTAATATAAGTTTCATAACCTTCACAATCTAAAATTGGAACTGAAATTATATTACGAATAATGCTCGGTACATAAAGGACTTTATTTAAGACTAACTCAAAACTACCTAAATCTAATCTAATTGTGCCTAAAGCTCGAGCTTCAACATTTGAGCCATTGCCGATCTTCAAGACACATTCTCCTTCTCTGAGTTGTTGGACTTCATTTAACATTTGTACATCATTACAGATATGAGCTCCACAACCGGTATCAAGTACCCAAGAACTAGAATTAATAGAAAGATTTACTTCAACGAGAAACATACTTTTCTTTAGAGTAGCCTTGTACTCTGGGCAGTTTCTCCTTCAATGTCCCGCTTTGCCACAATGGAAGCAAACATCCTCTTTCTGATCACGATTCTTCTTTTCGGCCTTCCCTTTCGAAATGCCTCCAGTGGGCCTAAGGGGTTTCTTCTTCTTCTTTTGGGCTTTCTTGCCCTTACCTTTAGAAGGCCCAGAAGATGAAGATGGAGCATTCACCATCATAACCTTATTGTCCTTCTTGATCGTGCTTTCAGTAGTCACAAGCTGACTAATCAACTCGGCTATAGTAGTACCAGCATGATTCATATTGAAGTTAAGGACAAATGGGTTGAATGATGGTGGGAGCGAGGCTAGCAACAAGTCCACTGAAAGCTCATCTTTCAATGGCATGTCCATGGAAGCAAGTTTCTCAGTAAGGGCGAGAAACTTGAGTCCATATTCATGGACACTTGAACCTTCCCTCATTCTCAAGTGGAACAATTCCTTTGAAGTGTTATACCTTGTAACACGTTCATGAGGGCGGTAAAGTTGCTCTAAGTGGTCGTAAATCTCCCAAGCAAATTCTATGGCCTCATGTTGCCTTTGTAAGTCCGGAGACATGTTAGCCAACATAAGGCAATGGGCTTGGAGATTATCATCCTTCCACTTCTGGATCGTATCCCGCTCGGCCCGAGTGGGAGCCTCCCCTTCGGGACAAGGCTTCCCTTCGAAGAGAACCTAAGTTCTCTTCTCAGAATCTAAAATGATTTTCAGATTCCTCAGTCAATCAGAATAGTTGGGACTAGTCAACTTGTTTGACTCGAGGATCGATACAAGAGGGTTTTTGGTTACCATTTCAAAACACGTAGAGAATCACAGAATCTACGACCTAAATGGTAAAGCAGAGAACTAGTGAGCATGCTGACTTGTAACGATATACAAAATATAAGGTCTTTAATCTAATGTAGCTCCTATTGTTTTTCAAAGATCTATAATTTCCAAAGATCTAAGAGGAACACGTTTCCCAATGGGTACTAAGATCCTAGGCATTTTACCTCGAACCCACGACTCGCGGACATTCTAAGTAAAACCCTAGGTAGGTACAACTTACCAATTCTAACACCTTTAGAACTCTTAGTAACTGTTTTTGCATCACCTATCTTTCAATATGGACCCACGACTCGTGCGACATCCATATTTACTTAGGCGTTAAGCTAGACCCATTAATCATAAGATCATGATCAAAACATAGTTCGAACGACCCATGACTCGCAGACATCGCCCTTGCTAAAATTGACCACGAAATATTGATCATTAAGAATGATCAATTAGGTAACTAAGAACTAATAAGCTCCACTAGCTATCCCACGACTCACGGACAATAACTAACTTCACTTACTAAACTTAAAACCTATTGATGGAATGCTAGGAATTTAATTCGAAATTTGCATCTCGAATTAAACACCTATTTGTTCGAAATTAGCTTAATATTTAATGGGAATTTTCGAATCAACCGGAGAGTTATCCGGTTCGACCTCACCAACATATACGTTATCCAATTTTATTAGTCCTGATTAATGCAAGTACAACTTAAATGCATTTCAAATAAGCACATAAACAGATAACATGTCCTAGCATGATACTAACATGTGATGATCATGGGTTCTACCTATCTTATGCGTGATATGTGGGAGCCACTCCACAATCACAAGTTCTAACATATATGCCACATAAACAGTTTAAATCACATAAGCGAAAGCGGTAACAAAATACGAGCCCTATCCCTATCACATTTTACAATTGAGATTCCCCTCCCTAACATTTTGAGGGGTCTTCACTTATGGCCTCCTTGTTACTTGAATGTGGTCCATCTTACTCCATGGGTGCATTGTCTCCAAAATGAAAATAAAACCTCACCACCTGTCTCTACTCTCAAATTACAATAAAAGGAAAAAGACATAAAGTAATAAGGCTCAATCTTCAAATTGGCCTTAGACAAACACACGGGGCATACCCCGGCCTCAAAACAGTAATATGGAAAGCCACATAATAAATCACATAACAGTACGCACATAAGTGAGGCTCCAACCTCAATTGAAAAACACAACTATAGGGCTCCAACCCCAATTTAAACCATCTATGTGCATAAATTAAAACCATACATAAGTCTAAACCCATGATCACCTAACATGCAACTTGCGAGAATTTAAATTTAGCCAATAAATTAAAATTCCCGTTTCAGGTCCTAATGACTTAAAACATGACTTGATGCGAGTCTTATTTATAAAAATTTTCAATAAATCCCAAATTACTAAAAACTAATAAAATTCCAATTAATTTCTGAAAATTAATATGTATTTTTCCAAATTATAAACCGTTTCTATTTCTCAAAAATCCCAATTTTAAGTTTTATTCAAAAATTAAAATTTCAAAAATAAGAATTTTAAAATTAAAATAAAAAATTGGGACCGGATTGCACGAAATACGAAAATGGATCACGAAAACGGGGCCTGTACGCAAAAAGGGGCTGCATGTCGCAAGCGCGCGCGCGCACGCGCACAACAGGCGTGCACAGCGCACGGCCAAGGCCGAGCGAGTGCGCGCGCAGGCCGTGCGCTGGAGCGCGCAGCTCCTGCCGGAAGCTTGCCGGCGGGCTAGGCGAGCAATCCCGCACGCTTGCGGGATTCTCGCCCAGCGGGGGCGGTGACGGGCGGGCGTGCCCTGGGAGGCTCCTGCACAGGCGTGCGGGAGGTGCTGGGCGGTTGCCCTGCGCGCCTAGGCCAGGCGGACGGTGCACCTAGGCCAATCTCAAGGCCTTCGCGCACGGGGTTTCGCATGTTCGTCGTAATCCGGGTTTTCGTTTCGTGTTTTCGTTCAAAAGCAAAACCAATCCAAGAAATCCAAAACAATTTATACAGTTTCAAATCTAAAATAGTTTTTCAAAATTGAATTTTGTAAAAACCAATTTTCAGAAACTTTCAGGAAAAAAAATACAGTTTCGTAATTCAGCAATCCTATCTTTAGAAATGTGGCCTAAATGTGCATGCCATAAAGAAGCCGAGATCTTGTCATCTCTTTTGCGTTTGTTTAATTGTTGTATATTCAAAATATTGGTGTCTTTAGTTGTATAAAGTCCATTAGATAATGTACCAATTAAAACGGAAGCTTTATTCTTCTCAAGGTAAAAGTTTCATAACCTTCGCAATCAAGTATTGGAATGGAAATGATATTACGAATAATAGAAGATACATAAAGGACTTTGTTTAAAACTAAAGTAAAGACACCTAAATCTAATCCACACGTCCTAATGGCTTGGGCTTGAACGTTTGATCCATTCCCAACCTTCAAGACGCATTCTCCTTCTTCAAGCTGCCGGACCTCGTTTAGCATCTGTAAATCATTACAGATATGAGCTCCACAGCCGGTATCAAGTGCTGGGTGGTGGGCCCAGAACAGTAGCGGTCCGGGACCACATTTTAAAATTTTTTATTATAATACAAGTATTAAAATATTTCCAAAACATTTTAATACAA
This sequence comes from Lantana camara, assembly GCA_037501455.1. NCBI lineage: Eukaryota > Viridiplantae > Streptophyta > Magnoliopsida > Lamiales > Verbenaceae > Lantana > Lantana camara. The sequence continues at coordinate 88,466,774 of CM074857.1, read as the reverse complement.
AGTGGAAGACTAGCCGGATCTACTCAAGTATATACATGCAATTGATAATAAATTTTAAATCACTTAAGCAGACAAATATCTATCATGCAATTAACACTTAAGAGCATATAATTTATCATGCTTAAAATAATATAACTGTAAAAAATTACCGTACTGCAAACATGGCTATATAACGATATTTTTCCAACTCCTTTCCCACTCTTGAGACCGGCAGAGCTTCCCTGCAATAACCCCAGAGAAACCCTCGGAGTGTGGGCTCCGAAAGTATTTCTCTAAATACTTAGAGAAAATAAACTTTAAACTAGAAAACCCTTTTCAGGGTTTAATCTCCCGAAATTAGGTGTTTTATATATAAACACCTAATTAAAATTAATTCCAAAATGACTCGGAATTAACTAGGAGAAAATGGGACTTGATTTCAAAGCAAAAAATTGGCCAAAATAATCACAAAAATGTTATGAAGAAATGAGGTTGGGATCAGCCTATTTATAGGTAAAAACCGGAGGGCATTTTGGTCATTTTAGGTATAAAATGAAGGGCAATTTGGTCATTTGTACAACCGCGTACAAACCGTGTGTAATCTGGCCAATCGGAGCATGCCACGTGGTAGCTCTCTTCGCCGCGGACACAACGCCGCCAACCACTCGCCGATACGTGGCCGCACGCATCGCCACAAGTCGGCCAAGTGGTTGGCGCGTGTTAAAAAGCATAGCCTAACCAGAGCCTGACACGTGTCCGGGTCTGGTCCTACCCTATCCGAAAACCGACCCTTTAACCGTTTGACCGACCCGTTGATCGGCCCAGCCCAAATCGAATCTGGGCCGTCCATTTCGATGACGTGGCGCAATCTCAGTCATCCATATGGCGCGCCACGCGGCGTCCTGTCAGCGCCAACTAGGGCGCAACCCGCTGTCGTGGCGTGACACGTCAGGTGCCATGTCAGCAAAATGCCACGTCAGATTTCAACAAAAAAATATATATATATAAAATTTTATTTTCTTCAAAATAAAATTTCGGACATTTCCAACTCTTTGGAACTTTGATTTATTTTCTTAAAATAAATCCCTTGGCTATTTTCAAACACTTTGAAAAATCATTTCTCTTTCTCGTTTTAATATTTTCTCTTAGGGGTTTTCAATTGGGGCTTGCAGGGGGACCTACAGGACTAATTAATTTTAGCTTCAAACGGGTTAATATATTATCATCCCATGATAATAATTAATTATCGTTTAACAATATTTAATTCCACTAAATAAATATTGTTGCACTCTAAAATTAATTAAATTATTCACGAATTTCTCGATCTAGAATAATTTCGCATTTCACTCCTCCGTGTAGATATCCATGAAAAATAAATTGTAACTACTATCATTTATTTTTCATCTCCAATCTGAAATTATTGATTCACCTTAAGTTCAAATTCTCTGTATGTGAAACACATTCAACATACAACTTCGGTGATGTATGACGCGAAGTGCTTTGGCCAAAGTCTTAATTCGAACTTTTGCAAATCTATTTCAGGGATATCTTTTACCTTCCAGCAAGGTCACAGATTCCTCGATCAATATAGCTCTTTAGCACACTTTGTGTTGTCACCGAACGTACAAAGTATTTTGGCCACCGTTGCCGAGACCTCACTTCGAGTATATTACAGTGACTAACACTACATGCCTAAAGCCAAAATATTATCTGGATTAAGAGTACAATGCTTCCTAAGAATTTATTCATTTCAGATAGCAGTATAAGATGAATAATCTCAGTGGTCCAGTTCGACGTTTCCAATCCTATTGAAAATCATCAACGTGTTATAATTGGAATCACCATTCCCTGTGATGAAAGACTAATCATCTTATAAAACCATGTTATAGTCTTGATAAGAACATATTCTTATCTTACCGACTAGAACTTTAATGACATGTGATTTCGGTATTCAAAGTCTTTTCCTATGAAACACATTTCATATAAGAATACCAACACACGCTATTAATTATCAATATGTGAAATATTCACAACTCGCTGTAAATTCAGTTTAATTAATTTAACAAATTGAATTTTCAGGACACTATTCCCAACAATCTCCCACTTGCCCTAAATTCAATTTGGCCACACATCTAAGTCTTATTCCTTTCACATGAGTGTCAAAACCCATTTTGCACTCTTTTGCGCCAATACTTTAGTGAAAGAATCTTTTAGATGTTTCTCTGAGCTAACAACTAGGAAATCATAAAGCCAATTCATCTAACTGGCTGCTTCTTAAGCTACCATGTATTTAACTTTTATGGTGAAGTAAGCAATATAAGTCTTGCTTAACATTCCCCAATTAACGGTTGCTCTTTCTAGAGTGAACACGTATTCTGATGTCAAACATCTAGAATACAAATCAGATTGTAAATCTGAATCTGTGCACTCTATTGAAATGAGCTCACACTGTGGCAGACAAGCATATAATCTCAAGTCCTTCTCAAGTACTCCAATATATGCTTTCACTACTACCTAGTGTCAGATTTTAGGGTTTGACTAATATCTGCTGACTGAGACCTAATTCATAATAGACATCTGGCCCTTGTACATAATATGACATACATAAAGCTTCTGCTGCGGAACTCTAGTCATGTCTTCTATCTCTTCAGTTGTCTCAGGACATTGATCCCAAGATAGATAAATTCCATATCTAAAAGGTAATGAACCTTTCTTGGAATTTTTCATATTATACCTTACCAGCATCTTATCCATATATGCTTCTTGTGATAAACCAATCTCCTTATTCCTATGATCACGACAAAAGTCTGATCCTTGGAATAACATTGGTCTCACATAGGTCTTTTCTTGTCAAAATGATTTGACGTCCAAATCTTGACCACTGACAAAATTCTTGCATCATTCCCAATGAGCAGAATATTAATTACGTACAAAATGAAAATGTTATAACATTATCTTGATGTCATTTGTACACACGTGGTTCATCAGGCAATTGCACAAATCCAAAGAATTTAAATTGCCTCCTTAATCCTGATGTTTTATGATTCAGATGCTTGCTTAAGATCACAAAATGATCTATTAAATTTGCTTACTATATGCACCTGATTTCTAGCTGTGAAGCCTTCAGGTTGTGCCATGTTTTTCTTCTTGAAGGTGCCCATTCAAGAACATAGTCTTTACATCCATTTATCTAATCTCATAATTGATAATGAGGTAAAATGGAGAGGACAATGGACTTAAGCATTGCTATAGGCAAGAAGACCTCATAAATGATTTCTTCTTTCTGGGTAAAATCCCTTGCCATAAGTTTTCTCTAAAGTCTCTACTTTTTCGTCCATTCTTTCTTTTTATTTTCTTGTAGAACCCAATTGCATCTAATGGGTCTAATGCCTTCAGGTGCCTCTACAAGTTCAAGACTTTGTTAGAATATAGAGATTCTAACTTAGATTATATGGCTTTTGACCAAATGGTCAGCGTCTATATCTTCCTCAGCTTCATTACATGTGACAGGATCAGATACGTTAGATTCAACCACTTGGGTTAATCTTAGGTATCTTGTCAGGTGTCTTGACAATCCTTCCACTACAATGATGCTCTCGTGTACACATCTCTACATCACATGTTGTATTTGGTACATCACATTATCTAATACATTTTCAGTTATCACGGGTTTATGGAAATCAGTATCTAATACTGTTATTTCTTTTAACACTACTTTGTTTTCGACCCTTTGTGGTTATCTATATGTAATTATCTTTGAAATATTCACAAACATCTTTTGTGATTTCTTAACTCGTGGACCAGGCTACCTCAAATCCGAAGATAAGAGATACAGGGTTTTCACCCCAGCTACAGATCCATTAGTGTTTTAGGAACTGACTTAGATAGAACTAGGTTTAGTGTATTTGTTGTTTTTGAACGCAAGACCCCAAAACGAGCTTCGTAGGGAAGCATGACTCTTCATGAATCTTACCATCATTATCAGGGTTCTATTTCTCCTTTCTGCAATACATCCTTGTATCTCATACAGATAGTTGAGATCTAATCTCATTTGAGAAATTCTATTTAACTCTGAACATAGATACTTATCACTACTTCGATCTAATCGAAGTGCCTTGATATGTTTTCTAATTTGACTCTTTGACTTTAGTCTTATATTCCTTGAACTCTTCAAAATTATAGACTTAAGTCTCATCAAATAAACATATCTGTATCTAGAGTAACCATTCAAATGAATGATGAAGTACGCAAAAACTTTCTCTTGCTTGAACATTCATAGGATCATATATTAGGATCATATATCAGTATGAACTGGCACAAGCAACTTCATGGCTTAAGTACCCTTTGTCTAAAAAAAGGCTTCTTGGTCATTTTAACTTTCTTAATAGGATTCGCAGATTGATACTGTTTTCAAGTCAATAGGACTCAACAATCATTCTTTGGATCCTATTTAGATTCAATTGACCAATAGATAGGTGCCACGTAGAAGTTTTTCCTCTTAGATGGTAAGTCAAGCTTCTTAATGTTAAACTTAAAATAGGTTTTTCATTGAGGTATAAAAGACCATCTTTTATTGTGCCATAGCAAATAAACCTTTTATTTTGTTTAATGGTAAGCTTTTGTTCAAAACAAATAGTTGATCCATTAGTTATCAAATAACTTACAAAAAATAAATTTCTGTATATATGACACGTATAATATAAAACCCTATTGCCAAAATACGACTTTATAGTCCTTACTGCTAATATAATTCACTTGTATTATCCCTGAGCAGTAGTTGTGTGTTGGCCGTTTTTCAAAATTCCTGGTTAGTTTGAATCTTCGCAACGAATTGCAAATTTGATTAGTTGAGCTCGAATCCACATACCAGGAGTCTGGTGAATTCCCAACTAAACATACTTTTAATGAGTAAGATATCTTCATATCTTATCTAAACGGCATAGCAAATGGACAAACTAAGTATTTTGGACAATTTCTTTCCAATACCCTTTACCACCGAAATATAAACACTTTTCCATTGTCGGATTTGAGTTTTTATTTCTGAACCTTAAGATTGGGAACCATTCTTTTTCTTTTATCTTCCACTTACTGGCTTTTGAAGCCCTGGATATTGATGTCTGATTTAAGAGAATTTTTCCCTTAGTCTATATCACCTTTTCTACCATATTGAAGTCGTTCATTGGTTCAGGTTAGGTTTTTCAAAAAACATTTAAAATTAATCTTGAACGTTCAAACGACTTAGGCAGAGAGTATAGGATCGCCTCCTATCTGTTAAGATTGTTTCTTTAAGCACAGAGGCTTTCAATCTCGTTCAGATTAGTAATCATATCATAATATGATTCTGAATCGGTGATCCTTCAAACATCTTCATAACTAACAACCTTCTTATTGCCTTGTACCTTTGTACGATTTTGTCTTCAAAACATGTTCTCATCAGTAAACATCTCATGAGTCTGATGCTCAAGAACTTTTAAGATAGCTGTCAGGACATAAGACTAGCCAGATCATTACACTTGATCTGTTTGGAATAACCGTCTTTCTAATCCTGACTGGCTGTAGTTTCTGGAATTTTCAGATAAGGTTCAGTGAGTACGTAAACTTTCGTGTCTCAACTCGATGTCAAGATTCATTTCCTAGTTAGCATAGTTGAACCCTTACTAGCCTATTTCCTTATAGATAAATAGTTTGGAGTGGGCTAAGAGAGATCGTAATTATAAAACTGAAATAAATAAATAAATGCAAGCTATGATTATGTATTTCACTTTCTTTTGCATCCAACCAATAAATGAAATCCACGTAAGCATTTTGATTTTCGCAATGGTGACTTAACTAACTACAGTTGACTCCCCGGAGGCGAGGTCGAAAATTACTTAGAAAAGCAAAAACTATTTTTAATTAACATGCCATCTAGGTAACTCTTACAAAACAATGTTAATCCACCACGTCAACCTTAGCCTCTAAGAGAATGTAACATAGCTCCGAAGGGAGGTTAATACGTTCCTTAGTCAAGTGTGTACCATTATCTAGAAATTCGTACGAGTAGGTCAAGACACTACACGGAGGCGTGGTCGAGCTGACTTTCCCGTATTTCATTCTATCCGTAAAAGTCTAATCTTGTATACCGCGAATACATACCCGCCGAGGGGAGCAGCGTATCCACTATACTATAGACGGGTAATGGAGACCGTGAGAATCTAACTCTTTTCATTTCGCTCCCACTTGAATTTTAAAAAATGTGGATTATCTGTTGATTATTTAATAATCACTTTTGGCGTCTTATTGTTGGAAGTGATTAATCTAATTAATACCCCCCCACTAGCATTACTAAATCAAATTTATAATCCTAATAATATTTTAAGGCTTTAATAACAATTTATTAATTAGGCCGAAAAATATTAGTTCAATTATGCATCGCGTCTAATCTCTATTAAACAATATCATTTAATCACACTAAATAAAATATGCATAATTGAAAATAGCATAATATCTCATATATGATGATCATGCCATAAAATAAAACAATTAAGCATGCTTTCATATAATTATCACATAATTATCATGCTTAAAATAAATGGCATAAAGTAAACATGCTATAAATAAATTATCTCATAATTTAAATCATGTTTACTAATTCGGTAATTTTTCAGGAAAAGCAATTAAATTGTTTCCCAAATAAATTCCATTCCACGTAAATTCCCAGGAAACACTGGAGGGGTCACAACGGTCCACTTAAAAACCAGTTTCCTTTGACGGAATTTACGTGCACAGTATCAAATTTAAAATTATGCATCAAATGCATTATATCAATGCATGTACATATCAAGACCACGACTCTGATACTAGTTGCTGGGTGGTGGGCCCAAGACAGTAGCGGTCCGGGACCACATTTTAAAATTTTTTATTATAATACAAGTATTAAAATATTTCCAAAACATTTTAATACAAAGCGGAAAACTAGCCGGATCTACTCAAGTATATACATGCAATTGATAATAAATTTTAAATCACTTAAGCAGATAAATATCTATCATGCAATTAACACTTAAGAGCATATAATTTATCATGCTTAAAATAGTATAACTGTAAAAAATTACCGTACTGCAAACATGGCTATCTAATGACATTTTTCCAGCTTCTTTCCCACTCGTGAGATCGGCAGAGCTTCCCTACAATAACCCCAGAGAAACCCTCGGAGTGTAGGCTCCGAAATTATTTCTCTAAATACTTAGAGAAAATAAACTTTAAACTAGAAAACCCTTTTCAGGGTTTAATCTCCCAAAATTAGGTGTTTTATATATAAACACCTAATTAAAATTAATTCCAAAATGAATCGGAATTAACTAGGGAAAAATGGGACTTGATTCGAAAGCCAAAAATTGGCCAAAATCATCTCAAAAATGTTATAAAGAAATGAGGTTGGGATCAGCCTATTTATAGGCAAAAACCGGAGGGCATTTTGGTTATTTGTACAACCGCGTACAAACCATGTGTAATCTGGAACGCGCCGCCACAAGTCGGCCAAGTGGTTGGCGCGTGTTGAAATACGTAGCCTAACCAGATCCTGACACGTGTCCGGGTCTGGTCCTACCCGGACCGGACCCGGTCCGACCCTATCCGGAAACCGACCCTTTAACCCGTTTAACCAACCCGTTGACCGGCCCCGCCCAAATCGAATCTGGGCCGTCCGTTTCGATGATGTGGCACAATCTCAGCCATCCATATGGCATGCCACGCGACGCTCTGTCAGCGCCAACTGGGGCCCAACCCGTTGTCGTGGCGTGACACGTCAGCTGCCACGTCAGATTTTTTTTATTAATTTAAAATTTTATTTTCTCCAAAATAAAATTTCGGGCATTTCTAACTCTTTGGAACTTTGATTTATTTTCTTAAAATAAATCCCTTGGCTATTTTCAAACACTTTGAAAAATCATTTCTCTTTCTCGTTTAAATATTTTCTCTTCGGGTTTTCAATTGGGCCTTGCAGGTGGACTGCAGGATTAATTAATTTTAGCTCTAAATGGGTTAATATATTACCATCCCATGATAATAATTAATTGCCGTTTAACAATATTTAATTCCACTAAATAACTATTGTTGCACTCTAAAATTAATTAAATTATTCACGAATTTCTCGATCTAGAATAATTTCGCATTTCACTCCTCCGTGTAGATATCCATGAAAAATAAATTGTAACTACTATCATTTATTTTTCATCTCCAATCTGAAATTTATTGCCTTAAGTTCAAATTCTCTGTATGTGAAACACATTCAACATATAACTTCGGTGATGTATCACGCGAAGTGCTTTGGCCAAAGTCTTAATTCGAACTTTTGCAAATTTATTTCAGGGATATTTTTTACCTTCTTGCAAGGTCACATATTCCTCAATCAATATAGCTCTTTAGTACACTTTGTGTTGTCACCGAACGTACAAAGTATTTTGGCCACCGTTGCCGAGACCTCACTTCGAGTATATTACAGTGACTAACACTACATGCCTAAAGCCGAAATATTATCAGGATTAAGAGTACAATGCTTCTTGAGATTTTATTCATTTCAGATAGCAGTATAAGATGAATATCTCAGTGGTCCAGTTCGATGTTTCCAATCCTATTGAAAATCATCGAAGTGTTATAATTGGAATCACCATTCCCTATGACGAAAGACTAATCATCTTATATAACCACGTTATAGTCTTGATAAGAACATATGCTTATCTTACCGACTAGAACTTTAATGACATGTGATTTCGGTATTCAAAGTCTTTTCCTATGAAACACATTTCATATAAGAATACCAACAAGCGCCATTAATTATCAATATGTGAAATACTCACAACTAGCTGTAAATTCAGTTTAATTAATTCAACAAATTGAATTTTCAGGGCACTATTCCCAACATCAAGTACCCAAGAATTAGAATCAATAGATAGATTTACTTCAAAAATAAACGCACCTTTCTTTAGAGTATCGTTGTACTCTTGGTAGTTCCTCTTCCAATGCCCTTTTTTGCCACAATGGTGGCAAACGTCCTCTGTCTGATCCTTTCTCTTCCTGGCCTTTCTCTTTTTAACCTCTCCTTCAGGTTTAAGAGACCCCTTCTTCTTGGGAACTTTCTTCCCTGTGCCTTTAGAAGGCCTAGAAGAGGAAGTGACCATCATTACTTTGCGATTCTTCTTGATCGTGTCTTCAGCAGTCACGAGCTGACTAATAAACTCAGCTACAGTAGCATGAGGATGATTCATGTTGAAGTTTAGTAAAAAAGGATTGAATGATGGTGGAAGCGATGCGAGCAACAAATCCACAGCGAGTTCTTCACTCAATGGCATTTCCATGGAGGTCAGTTTCTCGTTCAAAGTAAGAAACTTGAGACCGTGCTCATGGACACTTGTACCTTCTTTCATTCTGAGATGAAAGAGTTCCTTAGAGGTTTTGTATCTTAGAACACGCTCTTTGGGGCAGTATAATTGCTCGAGATGGTCGTAAATCTCCCAAGCGTTGTCTATTGACTCGTGTTGCCTCTGCATGTCCGGGGACATGGTGGCCAACATGAGGCAACGGGCTAGAAGATTATCTTTAGACCATTTCGCAATCGCGTCCCTTTCGGCCCGAGTCGGAGCCTCGCCTTCAGCGATAGGCTCTCCCTCGAAGAGAACATATCTTCTCTTTTCAGAATCTAAAACTATCTTTAGATTCCGAAGCCAATCAGAGTAATTGGGCCCTGTCAACTTGTTTGATTTGAGGATGGATACCAAAGGGTTTTTGGTTGCTATTTCAATTGTAGAGAATCACAGAACTACAACCTAAATGGAAAAGCAGAGAAATCATGAGCATGCTGAATAATAATGATTGTACATATTATCAATGTCTTTAGAAATATCTTCTCCCACTGTTTTTAGAAAGTATAGAAATCCCAACGACTTTAGAAGAAACTTATTTTCTCAGTGGGTACTAGGATCCCAAGCATTCTTAGTTTTGGACCCACGACTCGTGAGACATCCAAAGGTCTAAGAATCTTAGGTAGGTACTAGTTACCAATTCAATCTCTCATTGAATTCCTAGTAATATTTTTGCATCACTAATCTTTCAATCATGGACCCACGACTCGTGAGACATCCATATCTACTTTAGTGTTGAGCAGTACCCATCAATCATAAGATCTCAACCAAACTTAGTCCAAACGACCCACGACTCGTGAGACATCGCCCATTCTAAAATGGTCAAGAAATATTAATTATCTAAAATAATTAATTAGAAAACTAAGAGTCAATAAGCTACACTAATTACCCCACGACTCGTGAGACAGCAATTAGTTTCACTTATTAAATCCTAAATCCTATTGATGGAATGCTAGAAATTTTATTAACGTGATAAAACACCTATTTATTCAAATTTTGCTCAATATTTAAATGGGATTTTCGAATGACCTCACCAACATATAATATTATCCAAATTTTAATTGTCTTGTTAATGCAGTTTTATATATAGTGCATCACAGAAGCAATTAGCAGATAACATGTCCTAGCATGATACTAATTATGTGATGATCATGGGTATCCTGTCTTATATGCAATTATGGGAGCCACTCCATAATTACTAGTTCTAACATTCATGCCACATAAGACAATTCATATCACATAGGGGTACAGAATTTAATGGAAAATGCCCTATCTATTAAATTTAATAGAAAGCCCTCCTAAACATTTTGAGGGGTCTTCTTATGGCCACCGTTCTTCAAATTCTTCTTGTGGATCCTTCTTATTCCATGGGTGCTTATCTCCAAAATGAAAATGGAAACCTCACCTCCTAAGTTCTACTCTCTTTACATAAAGTAATATGTTTCAATTTTCATATTGACCATAGACAAGTACACGGGGCATACCCCGGCCCAAAAACAATAATAAGGAAAGACACATAATAAACACATAACGGTATGCAGATAAGAAGGGCTCCAACCCCAATTGAAAACACGCAACTATGGGGCTCCGACCCCAATTGAAATTATCCATGTGCAGAATTTAAAACCATACATAAGACTAACCCATAATCACCTAAACTAGCATGCTTCCGCTTGAATTTAAATTTACCAATTAAATTTAAAATTCCCTTGACTTCAAGTTACAATTAACTTAAGTAATTTGAATATAGTTCATTATTCAAGAATTTATTCAAAATTGAATCATCGGATCATGAAAAAACTACAATTAATTCAAAATTAAAATTTTGTCCAAAATATCATCCAAAGTGATATTTATTATTTTCTCGAAAAATTAGAACTGACTTTAATTCATAAAAATCCCAAATTTCATAATTATTTCAAATAAATAATTTTATAAAATTAAAATCAAAATTTAAAATAAAATCAGATTTTAGAAAATGGGATTTTAACGAAACCGAAAACACGATACGAAAAAGGTGTCCCAGGACAGCTCGCTCGCAGCACGCGCACAAGGCGCGTGCGAGCAGGCCGTCCCACGCACATGGCCCGAACGGGACGCCTAGGCAGGCTGGTAGCAGTGCACAGGGCTGCACACAAGGCCACGCGCGCTTTGCGCGCTAGCCCGTGTGCGGCTAGGGCCGCTGCCCGGGCGGGAGTAGACAAGGCGGGGCGGCTTCTACCGTCCCGTACGTGAAAACGCGCAAGGCCGCGCGCTATTGCGCGCAACTATACCCCCGTTCCGGATTCGTTTCATAATTTCCAAAATTCCAATTTTCGTTTTGAATTGAAACAGTTCTAAATAATCTGAATTAAAACAGTTTAAAACCAGATTAATCAGGAAACAATTTTCAAAAATTTTCAACAGTTTTGATCCGGCAACTTCGCATTTCAAACAAAAACCATGAATACACAACATACTCAAATTCAAGAATTTTCATCAAAATTCATAAAGCAGTAAAGATATAATACGAACGTTGTAAGGTAGCTTTGATACCACCTGTTGGAAAACACGAAAGAGTTGAGCAGCGGAAGTTTAAAATTTTCCAAAAGTTTAATCGTTGTCTTGCAATTTTCGTACTGTAACCTTGGGAATAACAAGAAACTCACTTTAATTGAAGCTTTCTTGTGATGTTGTTACCGCCTAACAAACAACCTTCAAGCGGAAAGTCCCTCGAACGGTCCTTCGATTTAGACTCCAAAGTAGAAGGCCTCCAAAGCGTATCCACACCAGTCCTAGAACACGATCAAGCAAGTGAGAATGCTAGTTCTATAACTTGTGTTAATGGCTAGGGTTTTGCTTTGAAAACTTTTCTTTTAATTTTTCTCGAAAACTTAACACTTCGTGAATGTTGGTCTAAAGAATAAGAGAAGCACCACCCCTTGTATTTATACAAGGTTGGTTCGAAATCCCTAGGGTTCCCAAACTTAGAGGACTTTGTTTTCTTACTCACTAATTAACTAATTTAATTATTTATTTAATTGGAGAAAATAAGTTCCCAACTTGTTCTCCAAGTCTTGCAAGAATAAGCTTCTCTCTCCTACAACAGGAGGTTGGACTTTTCAACTTTCTTAAAGTTAAAAGTCAAGATTCAAAATCAATTAATTCTCAATTAATTATTTATTGGGTTAAACTTGAGAAATAAAATCTTAACAATTAATTCAATATTAATTAAAAGACTTAAATTAATTAATTACAATTTAATTAATTAATTCTAGGAAAAGAATTCACGTGTAAAAAAATTACACGTCCGGCTACTCACGTCATCCTTGCTCCGTTTCGATCAACAATTTGATCATTCGTTAATCATATTAACATCCTTCCATAACCCTCGTGTCCTGAAATTTGTGTGTGACCCTTTAGGTTCATTATTCGATTAGTAGTGACAGTAATTAATTAATTCCCTAATTAATTAATCACTTCACAGATCACACTACCGTAATCTAGCAATGGGTATGTGACCTCTAGCCGAATAACGAAATGAATCGAAGAACCTTTCAGTCAATAACATACAGTGAAATACGATCCTCCTACAACTCCATCTCTCAATCAAGAACTAAGGCATGGGAATATTCTCAGAGCCCAAATATTCTTGATCTTTAAAGTTAAGTTCGTTTCATATCTATCTCGATCTCAATCCTAGAAACCCCCATTTTCTAGATGTCTTGATCTTTTATCCACCTTGGCCAAGGGTTTAAGTTTAATGGACTACGAACTACTCAATCAGTAAGAAATCATTCTGGTTCTTGCAACTAGTGTAGGTCCTCTGTTGATTCTGCTAATTCTACATATGCCACTTGTGTAATCCCAACATAGGCCGTGGTTCAGGTTTCAGTATGTGGAAACCCTTTTGAGCCTATATCAAAGATTACAGAGTTAGCTCATAGGAGACATTACAGAATCTCAAGTCTAAGGATTAATGAATCACGTTATTGACCTGTGTGATATTTTCTAATCTGGAAGTTTTTGGAAACTTCCTTTTCCCATTTAGGAATGTTCTCACGCGGGACATCTCAGTGATGAAGTTCTAGTAACAATCACCCTCATGTATTATGAACGCATCATCGTATGCACTTGTAACAGCCCAGAACCACCTTCTTGTGAATATTGTCCGCTTTGCACGCCCTTAATCGAAACGGCCTCACGGTTTTGTTCCTGCGCCCACTGGAGAACCCAGCTGTAGAGCAGAACGCGTCTACAGGGTGAGGTATCCATCTCTCCTTATAAGGGCAGATTTCGTTCTCCTCACTTCCGATGTGGGACATTATATCGACCCCCCCCCCCCCCCCCCATAAGGGTCCAGCGTCCTCGCTGGCACACCGGCTGGCCCCAAGTCTGATACCATATGTAACAGCCCAGAACCACCTTCCTTTGAATATTGTCCGCTTTGCACGCACTTAATCGAAATGGCCTCACGGTTTTGTTCCTGCGCCCATTGGAGAGCCCAGCCGTAGCACAGAACGCGTCCACAGGGTGAGGTATCCATCTCTCCTTATAAGGGGAGATTTCGTTCTCCTCACTTCCAATGTGGGACATTACAACACTTATCACTCCATGAAACTGAATAATCCTTCAAAAGGACATAATCACATAAGCAAGTCTCAACAGAATCAAGGTCGACACTCCCACTGTCTGTCGGACTCTCGACTTGGAGAACTTTCTAATTCTCGTCTATGGAGTTAAGAACTTGTTTCATGTGTCGTTCCCATAACGACAAAATTCTTAACAGCCTCATCGGATTAGGGGAGTTCAACACATGCAAAACACAGTCAACCCAAACAGACATAAATGAGCACATAAAGAAGTGATTGTCTATGAACAAAATCATCTCGTTTATTATTCAAAGACTGTTTGTGATATAACAAGGAAATAGGAAAGCCAAAAGCTGCTTTAAGGGCACTATTCCTAATAGTCCATTTGCGCTTCGGGTGTCGAACAAGATTATTGATGCACAAACTGAACGAAATTTTCGTTGCTTGCGAGTGTCGAACAGTCTCAAAGAGAGTTTTTATAGCAAAATTCAGAGTAATATGTTATCAGAATATCATGTGTGAACTGTCTTGATCTTGACGCTCTGGAATATTTGGAATATATGGAACCGATGGAGCTATCAAAATATTATGAAATTTTGAAATGTCACTCTTCGCCACATGAAAGAGTTAACTGAAACCTCAACACTAATTAGTGAGGACAAAAAATACAGACAAAAGAAAAATATGCACTAAGTTGTCGTGGAATAAATCCGAGAAAGGTTTGGTGAAACTAAACTCGAATGTGAGCTTTTATAACTCGGGGCATCATTTGAGATAACAGGGGCGTGATTCGAGATGACAGCTGAATATGGGTGTTAGGATACGCTATGAATCTTAGTAGAGTTTTAATAATGTAGTGGAGTTATTGAGCTTACGTGACGTATTAACACTAACTTGGGAAATACGGTTTTCGAAAACTAATGTGGGGATTGATTCAAAATTGGTCGTGAAATGGATTACAACGAAGGATATTGAAATGGAACAAATGAGAAAGGTAATTTTATGTGACAAAGTTTACTCTAAAGGCCCTACGAAACTTGAATTAAATAAATCCCTAGAAAAAGAAAAATGATGGCGGATAAATTGGCGAGGATAGGTCACAAGTTTCGAGATGATTACTGCATCTAAAATGCTCCATCGGCAAAACTGGATGATCTTTTAGGTTTTTGTCTATAATTTTTACATGTGTTTTCATTTTATTAAATATATTTGAAAGTTATAAACTATTAATTGTGCTTAAAAGCTAGAATTATTTGGCCAAATTACTATACACTTAAATATTTAATTCATTTTTATATAATAACATAGCTTCAAATATTTTTATTGTTATTTATTTGGATGTTCTCTGCATCGAATTTCTATTTATTATAAATGATTTGAAAGAGAGATTTCATATAAATATTTTTGTATGTGTATATTTATTTAATCAAATTAAATATTTTTAATATCCTAATTTATTCAATAAACATAATAGTTAAATTTATTTAAACAAAATTAAATAATAAACGTGCAGCGCACGTTCACTTCACTAGTATTTATATATATATATATGTGGGTGCCCGCACGCCTATAGAAAATAAATTAATATTTGGGCATTTTATAATTATTTGAAATTATAAAAAAAAAATAATAACAATAACAATAACATATTATGTTATTGATAAATGATAAAGATAACAAAATTATTGTGAGAACATCAGATATATCAAATTACGGTTTAATGCGATAAAAATTTTAAATCTGTAGTTTGATATTCATGCCTCAATAATGCCAATTAGGATTCTAAATTCATCGATATATGGCTCTGATACCAATTGTAAGATATTTTTGCCAAGAGCAACACCATGAATTTAGAACACCAAATCATTAAAAGTATAGATATTCCAAAATAATCGAGAGTACAAACATACCTGAATTTCGTTGTATTAAATCAGTTTATTACCGGTGTTGTTAAACAATTGCACGTGGTATGATCGGTTCCTCTGGCTAGATTTTCCTCTCCTTCTCTCACCAACAGTTGACAACACAATGGGAAAGCAGATATCAATAATGTGGAGTGGAAAGGGGACCTAGCCATCAATAAATAAAACCCTAGGAGCCCTCCCATCACGCGCTTTCTAGAGTGGGCCTACACCAGCTGTCAGACCACATCTACTAAAATCAAGCCTTTGAAGATACTTGGTCAAATA
This sequence comes from Lantana camara, assembly GCA_037501455.1. Classification (NCBI taxonomy): domain Eukaryota; kingdom Viridiplantae; phylum Streptophyta; class Magnoliopsida; order Lamiales; family Verbenaceae; genus Lantana; species Lantana camara. The sequence goes on along the minus strand of CM074857.1, from coordinate 88,450,637 downwards.
AATAAGCTTGATAAGTCTTGTCCTATTAACCGTATTTATTTAGCCCGTTTTAGTTTTTAATATAACCATCAATTAATAGAAGTCCAATAAGAAATATTCTTACAGTCTCCCACTGAACAATATTAATTGACGTTTTGACTCCAAAAATAAAAAAGAAAAAAGACACATTTTAAATCAAAATGACTCTCGGGCTAAATTACACAAAATTTTTTTACTTTGGCCACAGATTTTGAAAAACAATATGACAATAGACAAGACTTTAAACAATCCGGTCCGACGAAAGCCACTAAATATTGAATCATGGCGGTGATATCATCCTTTATTGATACAAGACCTTCTATGGTCACAAATACTAGGAACTTCCACCGATATGGATTCAGACGTGGTCGTATAGTAAGAAATAACATCCAAATATGACCCAAATATGCTATTTCATTGTCGGTCCTCCGATTTTCTTGTACGATACGAATTTCTGCGCAATATGAAATCCTAAGAAAATCTAATTTCCTTATCATATATGGTCTCGGAAGCAATATGAAACCCAAAGGAAATTATAGTTCTCTTGTAAGACATGGATTTCTAAAATAACATGAAATCCCAAGAAAACTCAACAGCTTCTCAGGAAGTTATGTATGTCACATTTAATGCTCAATATACAATATGGTGTGATTATGAGACATACCCAATATTTCTTAAGAACAACACCCAATCTTAAGATAAATATACATGCGAGATACACAATTCAATCATGTGCACATAAAAGAATCATTAATGAGTCAAAAATAGTCTCGCATTAAGTGCACATAAGATATTCAAAATGCATATTTTATTCGCATTATGAATGTAAACAAATCACATAGACCAATATGCACATTGTAAAGCTAAGCTGCACTCACGTGTTCTTTTGTCAAAATATCAAGAGATTTACATACTAGCATAGGTAATATGGTATGTCAAAATAACGTCATATCAGTTCAATCGAGTAACATTATCACTACTAACAAGTAGTATATCATCATCATAAAATCTAAGAGATATAATATACTTCCACTAATTCAATAATTATCACATATCTACATGAAAATTATAGATATGATCCATCAACAATTAGCAACTAGAGCCAAAATACAATATGTTCCTCAATAGACCAATAAAATATGTCTTATTAACCAAAATAATTGTCCTTATCAAATTTCTTTTATAAGAAACTGCTTATTGACAAAATCATGTCAATACGAAAACTAGGAGAGTTAATCACCAAACATCAAGTTTCCTGTTTTATGACGTGTGTTTTTCTACTAAATAAAACTTAGAAAAACCACGGTGAATTAATCAATGTTCCAAAACTCACTTTCAAAATATTTCTTTTCTCAACCCTACTAACCAATATGCACATGTAGGTTATATAAAATAGTAATAATAATCAAGCTTATTATTTTCAAGATATTTCACTAAAATAGCAAGACATTCTAACAATCGATATATGAGTGTCTCAAATACTTGATCGGCTAACAAATGGTCACCACCGATTGAGAAAAGATCGTGTTGCACTAAAGTTATGGGGTGTTTCAACTATTCCATATAACAAAAATTCTTTCCCTCACAATTTTGCAAGAAACTATTAAAAACTAATGTATCCACATTCACCCCCTTTTGAAATAATTTCTTTGAAAACAAATTTTGACAAAAACAATTGTGAAAGAACTCCCACATACCTAGATAAATTAAACATTAATATGAGTTCATGACGGTAGGAACTCCCACATATCTAGATGAGTTAAAAAGTGAACCATAATCAACATGAATCGAGTTAAGTATATAACCTAAAAATAATAACCAACAAATTTTCTCCAGGATCAATTTAATAACAAAATGAAAATCATTCTCTCATTTGCAATAAATGCAAGATATTTGTATCCAAATAAATTTTAAGATATCTGCTAAATAGGATCTTAGAGTGAAAGAAATCATTGTATAAATAATAAATTATCTTAAAAGAGTTTAGGATCTCTTGCATATATTCCTATCACATATTGGGAATTAAGAAAATAGTGGAGATCAAAATTTAAAATTATCAGTCATACGTAAAACATTTTGTCATTTCAAATTATACAGTAGCAATACGTATATGACAAAAACGGATATTTGGATCAAGCAATAGCCAAATAAATTGCAAGATCAAATAATTTCAAATATTGCAAACTGACCCAAAACCAACAATTTTACAGGTATTTGATAAAGATTTATGTTCAAGTTTGAATTCAAGAACTTCCTTTTGTTTCCAAATATAAGAATTCAAACATAACTTCTCAAAGTACTAAAAGTACATGTCGAAAGTAACTCCTGTCAACTCATTTGAACATGACATATATAGTAATAGGTTAACGTGAAACTCATAGTCAAATTCTTACAATCAATGCGGAATTTTAGAATTTGACATTTTCTCCAATATCTTTACAGCTTCTACAAAATTATATTTAAAATGACTTACTCAACTATTTCGAAATTATTTTGAAAAATAATTTTCTTCATATCTCAAGAAAAGTATCTTGAAAACAAGACACCTAAAATTGAGCTAAAGTCATCACTAGAGTATAGAAAAATCTCTAACTCATAATGTAAGAAATATTGCCAAACAATTTGCACGAATAACACATAATTAGAGAGTATGGTTCACGAATCTAAAAGTTTAAGTAATACTTCATACTTAAAGCCAACTCAAAGATTCTTGCTAATGTGACACATGCATTTTACTCAAGTAACTAAAATTTCACATAAGAAAAGAAAATCCCACATAAATCATAAAAATATCAACTTTAGGGATTTTTCAAAAGCAACTTCATGCTATAATTAGGCCACATACAATTAACAATACATTGTGTCAAATTTTATATTTAGGCTTACTATTTTACTTGTTCCAAGTAAATTCTCGTAGGGCCTATGTAACGCCCCGGTTCCGGACGAGCAGGTAAGCACGCCACGTGTAAGTTTGTGAGCGTTAGGAATTCATTTTAGTTCTTTAATTTCTTACTTTCTTTCATTTCATCATAATTATATGAATCATATTTCAACATAATTACGTGAAATTATATGAATTCATATCAAATTGAGAATCTAATGCATGACGTGAAAATGATTGTTACGTGAAATAATTACCGAACGTGATTTAATTGTCAAATTGTCCGTACATGACCATTCTTTAAGATTTAAGGACTAAATTGCATAAAAATTTCTTGGACTTAAGTGATCATTTAGCAAACCTTTTATCCTTGATTGCATAACTTATACAAATGAGGGATTAAATTGTAATTTGGATATTTCATCAATTTCAAAATGGTGAATCACGTAAGAAGCATTCTTCATGCTTCCAATATCATTTTTCATCCAAGAATCTCCAATACTTTGCTTCTTTGTGCTCTCGGTTCATCCATCAAGAAAGGAGAAAGAGATTCCATTGATTTCCATCAAATTTCCAAGAAAATTTCTGTGTTTGGAGCTTGATCATCCATTTTCATCATCTTCTTCCATTTGTTTTCGTTCAAGGTATATGAAGGTTCATGTATGTGATTTTTGGTGAATTTTGTAGAAGATAGGGTTTATGATTTCATGGAACAAGTGGATGAATTGTTGTTTGCTACATGAATACATGGATTTTCCATGGATTGATGCATAAATTCTTGAAGAATTTGAACTTGTGTGATGAATTCATGTATGAACTTGAAACTCATGAATCTTGATGATCATGTATGATTTGAGTGTTTATATGGAATATATTTCACATTGAACATGTATACATGTTTATTTCCAGATATCTTGCACTTATGTGATTGAAACTTGAGTTTTTGGTTGGTTTAATTTCTTCCCGAAATGCTTCCCTGTTCTGCTCTGTTTCTGCATTTGCAGAGGAGTGGGAACGGCCCTTCCCGTCCCCAATTCATTTTGGGAACGGTCGTTCCCACTCCTTTGCCAAAACCGGCGCGCGCATGGGAACGACCATTCCCATTTTGGCCTTTGAACCGGAAGGGCCGTTCCCAGCATAGTCACCATTTTCATTTTAAAAACACGGGGGCATTTTTGGAAGGGCATGGGAACGGCCCTTCCCATTTTGAACTGAAACTTGGAACGGTCGTTCCCAGCCCCTGATAGAACAAAACTTTCTGTATAAAATTGAGATTTTCACTTTCAATTCCAATCATTTATTTGACTCCAAATTGTCATCATATGATTAATAACATGCCAAAACATGATGTTTACAAGCTACATTGGGTATTGCACGTCATCTCGTTGTATTTTCATCGTTCGTCATAATTGGTCCATTTTGAGTCAAGTCTCATGTACACACGTCTTTCTTGCACAGATCAAGTTCTTGGTAATGAGGATGACATACCGTAGAGTGTATCCTTGGTCTATTTTGTCACACAGGTGAGGTTTAAATTTTAGATATATAGAACCTTTACAACCCTTATGTGGATTTCGGTCAAAATTTATAAATATATCTATAGATTTCCATAAACCTCAAATGATTTCAAACTTCATCGTGTCTACTGTACCGAATTGACCGTATTTTGGCGAGTATATTGTATTGCACTTTGGGCCCAAGAGTAGTGTATTGAGCCAACCGGGAAAGTAAGGGCTGACGGGTAACTCTTGCACTATCCTCACCATTTTGGAGTCATATTCCCGACGTACACCATGTCATGGATGGTTGGGCCTTGCAAACCCACCATCACCCGGAGGAAGAAGGGTTCATGAAATTGCTACTTGGTATGTGATAATGAAAGTTCATGCTTCTGCTCTTATTATTATGAATTGATTTGATCGAATTGGGGTCTAGTCCCGCCTAGCTAGATTATTTCTTGTGTTGTCACCCGTTCGCTATATGTTTGGTTTATGTACAGATTATCTATTTCGTATGTGGACCGGGCTATAGTGCGGGGAAGGTGGTGCCTTGGTGTATAGGGTGCTACATCTCAAGATGGTATCAGAGCCCGGTTGCAAAACCAAGGTTCTAGTGTCGTGTCTTGTGAGTCTAGGTCGTACGGCATAGGATTAATTGTTATTTGAGAGTCTTGCATTTTATTTGAACTACGTGATTTACTTGAATTCTGGAATTAATTAGATTAGTTGAATTTCTTGAATTATGTGATTTATTGGTATTATGAAATTATTTGCACTCATTTGCATTTATTAATCGAACATGCATGTATAGTTATTTGATTTCAGGATGCCTCGAGGTAGACCTCATCGTGAGCATTCTCCAGGACACAGGAGACACCGCCATGAGCGTTTTCCACAATCTCCTCCACCTCCACCCCCTCTTGCTCAGCCACAGGACTTCATGAACGCGGTTGTTGGTTTGATTGATCAGAGACTTAGAGAGTATGTGCCTCCATCACCATCTCCTCCACCAGTACAACCAGAGACTCCTATTTCTGCTATACTTCGGGAGTTCCAGAATCAATATCCTCCTAAGTTCTATAAGGGCAATGATATTCAGGCAGAGATGTGGCTAAAAGAAGTGGAAAGAATCTGGGAGCTTATTCCATGTGATTCCCGGGGGAAAGCTCGTTGTACTATTACTTTAATTTAGGGTGAAGCATATTCATGGTAGGAAAGCACGAAGATTGTCTTAGCTGCTGTTGGGGAAGATATTGCTTGGGAGGTATTCATTAGAGAGTTCAAGAATAAGTTCATTCCACCAGCTTCTCGCACTCGCAGGCTGAAGGAATTCACTGAACTGAAGCAAGGAGGGAGGTCTGTCGCGGAGTACATTTTGGAGTTTGAGAGATTATTTTGCTATGCACCCAATATAGCGAGTGATGACTTCCATAAGGCTATGTAGTTTGTACAGGGACTCCGACCCGATATACAGGCGGCTATTGAAGCAGTTAATACGAGTACTTGGAGGAAAGCTACTACCAAAGCTTTGAAGGTCGAGGACTCGGTAAATGCACGGTGACCTATTCCACGCTCGGGACAGGGTTTTAGCGTCGGGAAGAGGCCTATTTCTTATTCTACACCACTACCACAGAAGGGGCCTGGAAAGAAATTTAAAGTGACAGGACCAGTTCAAAAGGCTCCACGTGCTCCTGTTTTACCACCACCACCTCAGAAGCCTGGCTATACCTACTGTGGATTGCCTACTCATACATATGATGGGTGCAGGCATCGGTTAGGGTTATGTTTGATCCGTGGGAGCGCCGAGCACAGGGTTGATGGCTGTCTGGATCGTCAGGATCCGCCACCTGGGGGTCAGAGACCACTTGTGAGGGCTTGGGCCTATGCTTTAGCTGGAGAGGAACAGGATGCAGATATCGATCCCGTTGTAGTTGTTGAAGGTATTATATGCATACATGGCATTAACATTCATACATTATTTGATCCCGGAGCTACACACTCCTTTCTTGCGCATTCTACTCCTATTACTTTACCTTTGCCTGCTATATGCTCTTCTGTGTGTTATTTAGTTAGTTGTCCTTTCGGTAGTAGTAGAAAGACGGATCGGGTGTACAGGGATGTTCCAGTGAAGATTGAGGGTCAAGAATTTCTGACAGACTTTATAGAAATGCAGATGGAGAGATATGGATCTATTTTGGGAATGGACTGGTTATATACGCATTGTGCTACGGTGGATTGTCGGGCAAAGGAAGTGCAGTTGGGTTCAGAGGTTATTACAGGTTGGAGTTCAATGACGGTACCTCTACTTTCCTTGTCTGAGGCTCGGATTTCTTAAGGACGGGGCTACGAGATTCATTGCTTATATTCAAAATAAACCCAAGGATCAGGTAAAGTTGGAGAAAACATAAGTGGTAAAGGATTTTCCCGAGGTCCTTCCGGAGAAATTGGATTCCTTACCTCCTGAACGAGAGATCGAGTTCGTGATTGATTCATACCCGAATGCAGAGCCTTACTCAAAGACTCCATATCAAATGGCTCCAGCCGAATTAAAGGAATTAAGGGTTCAGCTTGATGCATTATTGGAAGTCGGGTATATCAGGCCGAGTTCTTCTCCCTGGGGTGCACCGGTTTTGTTTTTAAAGAAGAAGGACGGAACCTTGAGAATGTGTATTGATTATCAGGAGCTGAATCGAATGACTATCAAGAACAAGTATCCCCTCCCACATATTGAGGAGTTATTCGATATACTTCAGGGATCTAAAGTCTATTCCAAACTTAATTTAAGACAGGGATACTACCAACTGCGAATCCGAGCAGAGGATATCCCAAAGATAGGATTTAATACTCGGTATGGGTATTATGAGTTCGTGGTTATGCCATTTGGATTAACTAATGCCCCTGCAGCTTTCATGGATATGATGCACATAATTTTCCGGCCTTTCCTCGATAAATTCGTGGTAATTTTTATCGATGATATTTTGGTATTTTCCAAATCCGCCGAGGAACACGCGAGACATCTCAAACTTGTTTTACAGACTTTAAAGGAACATTAGTTATTTGCAAAGTTCAGTAAATGTGAATTTTGGATCGATCGGGTTTCCTTTTTGGGACATGTTATTTCGAGAAATGGTTTGGAAGTTGATCCTTCAAAAATTGAGGCCGTGTTAAAATGGGAAAAACCAAAGAATGCCTCGGAAGTTAGAAGCTTCTTGGGATTGGCCGGGTATTAAAGAAGGTTTTTTCAGGATTTTTCAAAGATTGTTGCTCCGTTAACCCGGTTAACAAAGAAAGATGTAAAGTTTGTATGGGATGAAAGGTGTGATCAAAGTTTCAACTTCTTGAAAGAAAAGTTAGTCTCAGCTCCAGTGTTAACACTTTCGGAAGGCTCAGAAGAGTATGCAGCTTATACCGATGCTTCAAAAAAAGGCCTAGGTTGTGTGTTGACTCAGAAGGGAAAGGTGATTGCTTATGCTTCTCGAAAATTAAAAGAATATGAGAAAAATTATCCTACACACGATTTGGAGCTCGCATCTGTGATTTTTGCACTCGGGAAATGGAGACATTATTTATACCGGGTATCCTTTTAGATTTTCACCGACCACAAAAGCCTTCAATATTTATTTATGCAGAAAGAATTGAATATGAGGCAACGGCTTTGGATGGAAAAGTTAGAAAATTATGATTGCACTATTAAATATCACCCCGGGAAAGTCAATGTGGTCGCCGATGCACTTAGCAGGAAGACAAGTGTATCAAATTTGGAAGTGAATGAAAGTGATAAAGTCCAACCAATTATTTTAAAAGCTCGGGTTTCCAATATTACCATACAACCGGAATTGAAATATCAGTTATTTGAGGCTCAAAAGAATGATCCGGAAGTACGGAAATTGGTAAGTAAAGCAAAGAATGATCCGGAAAGTCCCTTTGGATTTGATGAAACTGGTTTGCTTCGGTTTAAAAATAGAGTGGTCGTACCTAAAGAGCTGAAACGGGTATTGCTCGAGGAAGCTCACAAATCGGCTTATTCTATCTACCCTGGAGGAAATAAAATGTATAAGGACTTGAAGCAATATTATTGGTGGCGTGGATTGAAGAAAGATGTCACCGAGTATGTGAAGCACTGTTTGACCTGTCAGAAAAGTGAAAGCTGAACATCAGAAACTCGCGGGACTTCTACAGCCGTTACCTATTCCCGAATGGAAGTGGGAACAAGTCACAATGGACTTTGTGACCGGATTGCCGAAAGTGAAAGGTGGGTTCGATGGTGTTTGGGTAATTGTGGACCGCTTAATAAAGTCTGCACGTTTCCTATCAGTCCGAATGTCTTACAAGATCCCCAAGTTAGATGAAATATACAACAGAGAAATTATCCGACTTCATGGGATTCCGATTAGTATAGTTTCAGACCGAGACCGAAGATTCACCTCCAAATTGTGGCAAGAATTACAGGCAATGTTGGGGACAAAGCTCAAGTTTAGTACATCCTTTCACCCGCAAACGGATGGCCAATCGGAAAGATTAATAAGATATTTGGAGGATTTACTTCGAGCCTGCGTAATGGATTTTCAAACTTCTTGGCAAGAACAATTTCCTTTGATTGAATTTGCATATAATAACAGCTATCAAGCTTCCATCGGTATGGCTCCCTATGAACTCCTTTATGGTAGGAAATGTCGATCTCCGTTATTTTTTGACTTGGAGGAATGGAAATGGTCAAAACAAGAAGGCGTAAAGAAAGGTGAAAAGCTAGAAAAACCTTCTAAAGCCGTTCAAGCTATGATTGAAAAAGTTCAATTGATACAACAAGGATGAAAGCCACCCAAGACAGGCAGAAAAGCTATGCTGATACTCGCCGAAGAGATCTTGAATTTGAAGTTGGAGACCGGGTATTCTTAAAAGTATCACCAAGGAAAGGTTTTACTTGGATCGAGAAAGGAGAAAAACTTAATCCTCGATACTTAGGTCATTTCGAAGTTCTTGAAAGAATTGGAGAAGTAGCTTATCGACTGGACCTACCACCAAATCTTATGGGGATTCATAACGTATTTCATGTGTCTCAATTAAGGAAATACTACCCCGGTGAAACCACAATCCTCCCCGTTGAAGAAGTGGAATTGGAACCGAACTTAACTTTTGTTCAGTGGCCGGTTAAAATATTGGATAGAAAGTTTCAGGAGTTAAGACACCGGAAGATTCTCATGGTTAAAGTTTTGTGGAGAAGTGACAAAACGAAAGAAGCTACGTGGGAAACTGAAGATAAAATGAAACGGTTCCATCCAGAGTTGTTTCCTCAGGAATAGAGAATCTGGGGAATAGATTCTTTTTTTTTTTTTGGGGGGGGGGGGGGGGGGGGGAGGGGAGAGTTGTAACGCCCAGGTTTCGGACGAGCAGGTAAGCACGCCACGTGTAAGTTTGTGAGTGTTAGGAATTTATTTTAGTTCTTTAATTTATTACTTTCTTTCATTTCATCATAATTATATGAATCATATTTCAACATAATTACGTGAAATTATATGAATTCATATCAAATTGAGAATCTAATGCACGACGTGAAAATGATTGTTACATGAAATAATCACCGAACGTGATTTAATTGTAAAATTGTCCCTACATGACCATTCTTTAAGATTTAAGGACTAAATTGCATAAACATTTCTTGGACTTAAGTGATCATTTAGCAAACCTTTTATCCTTGATTGCATAACTTATACAAATGAGGGATTAAATTGTAATTTGGACATTTCATCAATTTCAAAATCGTGAATCACGTAAGAGGCATTCTTCATGCTTCCAATTTTATTTTTCATCCAAGAATCTCCAACACTTTGCTTCTTTGTGCTCTCGATTCATCCATCAAGAAAGGAGAAAGAGATTCCATTGACTTCCATCAAACTTCCAAGAAAATTTATGTGTTTGGAGCTTGATCATCCATTTTCATCATCTTCTTCCATTTCTTTTCATTCAAGGTATATGAAGGTTCATGTATGTGATTTTTGGTGAATTTTTTTGAAGATAGGGTTTATGATTTCATGGAACAAGTGGATGAATTGTTGTTTGCTACATGAATACATGAATTTTCCATGGATTGATACATGAATTCATGAAGAATTTGAACTTGTGTGATGAATTCATGTATGAACTTGAAACTCATGAATCTTGATGATCATGTATGATTTGAGTGTTTATATGGAATATATTGTACATTGAACATGTATAAATATTTATTTCCAGAAATCTTGCACTTATGTGATTGGAACTTGAGTTTTTGGTTGGTTTGATTTCTTCCCGAAATGCTCCCCTATTCTTCTCTGTTTTTGCATTTGCAGAGGAGCGGGAACGGCCCTTCCCGTCCCCAGTTCATTCTGGGAACGGTCGTTCCCACTCCTTTGCCAAATTAAAACCGACGTGCGCATGGGAACGGTCGTTCCCATTTTGGCCTTTGAGCCGGGAGGGCCGTTCCCAGCAAAGTCGCCATTTTCATTTTAAAAACACGGGGGTATTTTCGGAAGGGCATGGAACGACCCTTCCCATTTTGAACTGAAACCCGGAACGGCCGTTCCCTGCCCCCTGACAAAACAAAACTTTTTGCATAAAATTGAGATTTTCACTTTCAATTCCGATCATTTATTTGACACCAAATTGTTATTATATGATTAATAACAAGCCAAAAAATGATGTTTACAAGCTACATTGGGTATTGCACGTCATCTCGTTTCATTTTCGCCGTTCATCATAATTGGTCCATTTTGAGTCAAGTCTCATGTACACACGTCTTTATTGCACAGATCACGTTTTTGGTGACGAGGAGGAGGCACTGTAGAGTGTATCCATGGTCTATTTTGTCACACAGGTGAGGTTTAAATTCTAGATATATAGAACCTTTACAACCCTTATGTGGATTTCGACCAAAATGTATAAATATATCTGTAGATTTTCGTAAACCTCAAATGATTTCAAACTTCACCGTGTCTACTGTACTGAATTGACCGTATTTTGGCGAGTATACTATATTGCACTTTGGGCCGGAGGGTAGTGTATTGAGCCAACCGGGAAAGCAAGGGCTGACGGGTAACTCTTGCACTATCCTCACCATTTTTGGATCACCCCTGAAGCCACCAGGAGGTTTGGTGGTGGAAGGAGTCCCGTGCGTGGGAGTCATGTTCCCGACATACACCATGTCATGGATGGTTGAGCCTTGCAAACCCACTATCACCCGGAGGAAGAAGGGTTCATGAAATTGCTACTTGATCGCACTAATTAAATTGCATGATCACGTGATAATTAATAAAGCAAGCATGTATTGTTCATGATTGGTGTAAAGGTTGGAGACTTGCCCTCACTCACCGGGCCACGTATTGAATAAAATTGATTAAATGAATTGTTAAACTTGATAGTTGTAATTTTGGGCGAAGAATATTCTATTCTTGAACTTATATTACTTTCATTTTAAAAGCTTCACCCAAGGTTACAACTTGCATGTTACTTGTGCTTATATATATTTATGCCCCTCACTCAGTCTTCGGTAGACTGACACCCTCACTTTTCAGGTGCTCACGGTCGCGTGCTAGGCGGGAGTCAGAGTTGTGTCTTTTATCCAGCTAAGTCTAGCATAACATATTTTCCATGATAGTGATGCATACGGATTACCTATGTTCTTACGGATTTTGACATGTTTATGTAATCTTGGAGATGATAATGCATTGATATGTGAGCTAGAATATGATGATCTTTTGGGTACTTGGTATGTGATAATGAAAGTTCATGATTCCTCTCTTATTATTATGAATTGATTTGATTGAATTGGGGTCTAGTCCCGCCTAGCTAGATTCTTTCTTGTGTTGTTATCTGTTCGCTATATGTTTGGTTTATGTACGGATTATCTATTTCGTATGTGGACCGGGCTATAGTTGCGGGGGATGTGGTGCCTTGGCTTATAGGGTGCTACAGCCTAAAATCAAAACAATCAATAATATTGTTCTAAAAACCACGGCAGGAAGACAAGCTCAACCAAAAGCATTATCCGATCATTTATGCTAATACACAATAAGTTTCTAATTACATGCACAATCTATATAAATGCAATGTTATTATATAACAAGAACACTTATTTAAAATAAGCTGGAATGTAGCACCCGCAACGGGAACACCACATCCCCCGCACTATGAGCTCGATCCAAGTATGAAATGGCTTGTTTATAAATGAACCAAACTCACAACAAACGGAAGACAATAAAAGGACTGTCCTAGCTAGGCGGAATCTAACCCTGGAACAAATCATTAATAACAAAGGTGCGGAAGCAATGCAATTATCTATCCAATATCAAGTCAATAAATACAACCTTAACAAAATAAATACAGGTTCCACTAAACAATGCACCTATCATAACCTGTCCCGAGTTCAATTTAATTCGATTCGATAGATCAGTTCGGTAAATAAATACAATATACAATGTGTGTACACGTGTAGGACTCGAACAAAGACACGACTCCCACCTAGCAACAACCTGTAAGGAACCTGGAGAAAAAGGGTAAGAGGGGTCAGTCTCTAGAAGACTGAGTGAGCAGGAGATATACGTATATATATAGAAACATGCACATGCAAGCTATAAATTCCGAGAAAAGTTTTAGGTAACGTAGTTTCCGTCAAGGTAAGAATCAAATGATCAATGCTCGGACTTTACAACTATCAGTTTATATAATTAATTACAAGTTACAGGCTATCAGTGGCTCGGCGAGTGAGCGTGCACAATCTTCAAACAAACTCCGACCGTGTATAATGATTAGGTTTCAATTTTCCTAAGAAGGGTGATCATGCAATTCAGTCGATAAAGTACAGTGCAAACAGTGCAACAGTGTAATCACTCAGTACAATCCGTCAGTGCAGTCAAGACAATAGTCTGTGGAGCAACCCGTGGTGCCGGATTCACCCACACGATCCCCTTTTTCCTCTGGTGATGGGAAGGTAGCTAGCCTTCAACCATCTAGTCATGGTGAGCATCAAGAACATGACTCCTATTCCCGGGATTCCTTTCTCCACCAACCCTCCTAGTGGATTCAGGGGTCATCCCAACAATGTGGGACTGTGCAAGAGGTTACCATCGGCCCGATGCCTCCCCGGTTCGCTCAGTACAAAAGTCCTAGGGCCCACAATCAATGTGCAGTACAATATCTTGCCAAAATAGGAACGGTCAGTAGGTAACAATAACAATATGGTTCAGTTTCAATAAATATTTATTCGATTACGATTTTGGAAACAATATAAGTATAAATATGGTTTTAGGCCGAATTCCATTCACGTAGGTTTTAGGGTTATATATGTAACTAGAATGAAAACAACTTCACCTGACAAGCGACAAGACAATACAATGATGTAAGACAGTGCCTACTCGATCGATGATCTCCACCCTAGAGAAGAACTGGACAAGAAAGGATACAATGTGTACTCATGAGATGAAACTCAATAATGATACCAAATATGACGCACGTCGTAATCAAGAAATGATATGACGTGCATTGATAATTATGTAATGTCATGGACATATTCAAGTATGAAATTGAGCATATAATAACATGTATTGATCATATAAGAGCTTAGAAACGAAACGGAATTGCATGAAATGAAGCAGGAAATCATAAACACCTTCTGGAGCATGGGAACGGACGTCTTTCAAGCAAACAACGAGAGAATCCCCGTCTTTCAAACAAGCATTGAGAGAACCTTGTCTCTAAACTAGGAAACGAGAGAACTCCATCTCTCAACCAAGCAAGGAGAGAACCCCGTCTCTCAAACAAGCAACGACCCAAAAGAACACTTAAATAAGCACGCACATAAATCTTCACGTAAGGAATAGGTAGGTAAATAATAAGTACATCAATTAACATTCATATAAAAGCAATTAACAAATAATAAGGAACCATATACGACAATAAGAAAGTGCATGATGCACGTGATATGTATGTTTAGATGTACCGTTCACCGTGGCAATGAAATTTGAAGTTGGTAACTTTCGGACACAGTTGCTTGGTCTGATCCTTAACCGATTGGGTTCTCCAATCGATTTTTCCTTCTCTAGGGTGTGCTTGAATAGAAAGATAGACGAATCCTCGGTTGACTAAATTCTCAAAATCCATTCTGATCCTTTCCCACGGTTTTCTTCTTTAATTTGGTGGAGTTCCAGGAATTCAATTAGACCTTCCGAACATAACGATTTCTGTCTTCTTTGATCTTTTATCGCCACGATTCGAAGTTTCAATTCTTGCATGTATACTTGTCTTAGCCCTAGCTAACTCGTTCTCTTCCATAAATCATACTCAACCTTCTCAGATGCTCGGCCTATCCTTCAGTCGTTTAGATTTTAATGTTTAATTTTTCATCATACCTATCTGATCCTGGAAAGTGACTGACAACCGGTAACTCATCTTGTTTATCTAACACATTTTCGCCTAAGTATTCCATTTTCAAACTCGGTTGAATTGACTCCCACGTTGTTCTCTGCAGTATATGATAATCTCATCAAGCTTTTATTATTTAGCATTCTTGTAATAATGCAACACCTTTTTTGTCATTTCGTGCAGATCTTGAATGACAATCGCCCTCCTTGTACGATTCTCATCTTTGATCAAAGTATGCTCAATCAACTCATAGAAGTCATTGTCTCTCCCATTTTTCATCAAATCTCTTTTAATTTCAGCTCGGCTCAAGATACGCCTCCTTATGGCTTTAGGAGTCTCCATTTTGAGAATTTTTGGGCGCACAAGATTTAAGATATGAAGACTTCTTTCACATGGTTCCGATAGAGGGTTCCAGAAAGAACCACTTTTCTTGAAGTTTCAACTCTCTCAAGTGAAGTCTAAACATCGGCTTTAAGTTGTTCCCCGACCGGCTCTCTCCCTTAAGAGATTTTTTTTTTCAACTTCTTGAACTTGTTCTTCTACTTCTCGGATCAAAGACTTTGATTTCTTCAACTTCACTCTCTCGAGGTAAACGGTTCTAGTTAAACCACGTATTCAATAATCCCTGTTCTAAGTGGAAGAAGCATAATAATACCCAAATTCCAATTTCCTTCAATATCTGCGTAAATACAGATTATACTAAAATCATGGATCAACAGGTAACCCCGAATTCTCGGAATATCATTGGACTTCGAGTAGATTCGGATGATCCAATTGCAAAAGATGATGCTCGACGACGAAGAAGTATTCTTCTTCATCTTGATTCAATATGAACTGGGTTGAGGCGATATAGTTGGAGCAGAAAATGGAGAGAGCCTACTAACAATAAACACTTAATAATGCATGCCGGTTAAAATACTAGTGCACATATCACACTTGTAAATAATTAAAGATGCAACACATTGGAACAATTACGTCAATTAAAGAGACGTATATAAATAAAGAAATTTAAATGATTTGAAGCAATGTATAATGCACGTGCTTATGAATTCATTGAACCTGTCACCATAGTAATAATAAATTTAGCTCGGTACTTATTCCTTGTTTGTGGAGTTACAAGCTTGTCTCGAATTTGTTGATCATGACTTGTTTTCCCACGGTATTCTAAATCTTCAAAATTCTCCGGTATCAACTTGTACATTTCCATGACTTGGGATTGAAATTTCTTGAGCCCAATTCTTTCCACTTATTGATCTGTAAGTGTTGCCCGAATCTTCACCATAACTAATTCCTTGATCAAAATTTCCTTGTAGCACCTTGTGTAACCTTATGGTCCGAGATTGTGATTCCTTGGAGCATGGGAATGGCCGTTCCGGTTTTAGTGAAAATGGGAAGGGCCGTTCCCGGCTCCCCGAATAAATCCCGCGCATCTTCAAAGAATTTGGGCTGGGAAGGGTCGTTCCGGCTGTAAGCCAAAACTGGGAAGGGCCGTTCCCAGTCTCGCGCCAAGATGTTCCGGGAAATGAACTAGGACGGGAAGGGTCGTTCCCGTTATGCAGATGATGCAGAAATAAAGCAGTGAAATAGGGGCATGCTCAAACCAATATCAACAACCATCAAACTCTAACAAAACTCTTCTAAATACGATTAAATCATAAAGGAAGCATGCTAGCATACTTAAAGTGCAATAAAATCCATCATAAACACTTATTCCATGCTTGATCATTATAAATCATCAACTCCAAACCCATGTATGGGCTCATCACATAACTTCATAAACTTCAAGGTATATGCATGAAATTCAAGCTCGAAACAAAGAATCAATCTTCCAACACCAAATTCACAAATTGTTCCACTTAAATACTAACCCTAGCTTCAATCCAAAAGTCCAAGAAATCACATATATCACTCATATATACCTTGAGAGAAAAGGAAAAGAGAAGAGATGAGATGAGAAGGATGATTGAGCTTCAAAGTTTCAATTTGATGAAAATAACTTGGAGATGATGAAATTCTCTCCTTCTTCCTTCTTGGTTTTGGCTCGTGAAGAAGAAGATCAAGGAGCAAAGTGTTTGTAGGTATTGTATGAAATGAAATGAGATGAAGGAAGGTTTTACGTGATTCTTCCAAATAAGAAAGGAATCATCTCCAATTTGCAATTAAATCCTCCAAATGTATAAGTTCATGCAATTAAGGATGAAACTTTGAGAAATGGTCAATTTAATCCAATGAGATGGTCATGCAATTAGGTCCTCAAATTTAAGGAAACGATCAATTAAGGACATGATAGAAATTAAATCACGTTCGGCAATTAATTCACGTCTCAATCAAATTCGAGTTATGCAATAATTCTCAGGTCTATAATAATTTCACATAAACACTTAGTAATATAATTCATATAATATCATGTAATGTATAACTGGAAAACTGGGGCGTTACATGGAACCAACATAGCTTATTTATGAGAAAATTTACACTTGTCATGACGAACTCCCCTTTGGGTAGAGTTTATCACACAAAACTTATTTTCTCCATGCAAGATTGGTACAAGAATATCCTAATTTTCGAAAAGTTGACTCCTTTGGGAGAACAAACCCTCTAAATTAGTAAATTTTAGTTAATATGCTCTGCATCAATAGTTCAAAATATATGTGCATATAAGCTCCATTTAAACAAGTTAGGATATATAATGCATCATAAGAATTCCCCAATCTTCATGTGATATATCATTCACGTTTGAATATAGGACACTCAATCACATAAGATCATATAACATACACATGATGGAGTTCAAAATATTATTGTGTATACTTCAAACTATGTATATAAAATATTTCTATTCAAACTCATGGTAATAATATGGGAGACCATGAATGCAACATATTATGATCAGCAGACAATCAATAGAATAAGCCTAGAAAATATAGCTTTATTTAATAGAGAGTCCAGGGTGTCATGAAAAACTCCCCTTTGAGCAAAATATGTTATGATAAACTCCCCTTTGGGCAGAATATGTCATACGTGATAGGCCCCTCCGTGCAAAATGGTATAGAAATACCTCAATGTTTGAAAATCGCTTCCTTTAGGAAACTAAACTTTCTTGATTGATGTACCCCTACCAATATGCTTTGCACAAATAAAATAAAACTATCATGCATATCTCACCCCCTTTGGGCAGGTAAGAATGCATAATAATTCATTCACTCGAAATATGCATGTTCCAAATTTACAAGTCTTCATAAATAGAACACTTAGGTGTAACAATCTACTTAAACTTAATAAATTAAGAACATAGCCGAGTTCAAATAAATTGTCCAATTTGCACACGCACGATATGTATGCAAATACTCCCACAAAATAAAGTACGAAAACTATGTACTTTTGGAAGTTATCTTTAATATAATATGTTGCATGCAAATTAATCCCAAGATCTTATTTATTTGAATACTCATGTAAAGTAGTCCGTCAAAATAATTCGATTACAATCAATATGATAAAAAATGTGAACTTTACATCACATTCACCTTTTATGAAAACTTAGTGAATAATGAACAACTTAATCCGAATATAATTGTCATTCAATATAAAATATTTGATCACATATATCCCAAATTAAATAGAATAAGAGCAAAATGGACAACTAACCTTCCAAAACATGCTCTCACTCAAAAGACTTGGTACCAAAAGTCACATTCGGATGCAAAGTGTCTCGGGTGAAAAACCATCTTTCTCAGTGTCGTCCAAACATACGAAAACTGAAATAAACACCTCAACTCACAAATGAGCTTTCAAATTAATTAGTAGTGACAATAACGATAAGGGAAGTAACATAGATATTAAATATTTCAACCGAAATACTGATAGTTGTGACTTTAAAAGGTTATAGAGACAGAAGATACTGATAAAGTTGAAATTACTTTTCTTCTCAATTAAAAAAAAAAAAAAAACCTCAACATAAACGGTGAAAACGATACATTGATTTAATTGCAAATGACATAATATAAGAGAGATTTTGATGTAATCCAAAATAATTTGTATTTCTATTTTGTTATGGGTAATCTCTGAAATAATAAAACCTTTAACAACTATAAGGTTTTGTAACACTATAATATTTATGCATATGCAACTTTTCAACCTAGTATTCCCTATTGATCCGCGAGGGTAGCATAAGATTTTTGGGCACACTGTTCATAAGATTCAGAAGAAAACAATGAAGAAATTTTTTTCTTTAGAAATTTAGAGAGCACTTGGACTATTAGAAACTGATCATTTGAAATCAATAATAATTTTCTATCACGTATCAATTCATCAATAAATATTAAAAAAAAATACTTAATTCAAAATTAATAAAATTTCAAATTAATTTATAGGTATGGAATTTACGTAGTAATCCCTTCTAATCAAATAAGTGAATAATATGCAATTATCTCAATTTAATCCATACACAAAATCAATTTATAATACCATATTATATTATGTGGGTTCCTAAAGCAACAAATTTGAATATCTACATTTATAATAATTTGGGCACAGAGCCACAAATAAATACACCATATATTCCTATGACATTTTATATGAAGTTCATAAGCCAGAGTTTAAATTGTAACTCACTCCCGTCGGCAACTTCAAAATTATACACGAATAAATCTACACAAATATATGCATAATCGATAAGAAGGCGCAGCATTCAAATTCATTTCGAATACAAGTGTCAAAAGTTGTTAGTCTCTAATTAGTCAGGAGATAAGATTTTGTATTCTAATTTGTTACGCCATTTAACAAATAAAAGAAACCCAACATGATCAATTAAAACTGGGTTTCACGCAATTCACTATTCATCACAAGAGTTCAAGATTAATGCATTAAAGAATTAGGTAAATTTAAGATTGCATTGACCGACAGATTATATGTATACATGTACATCATAAAAAAGGACTTCCACATTCATTATCACATACTTGTAACAAAAGCAATTATGAGTCATGTTTTGGAGATCATAGCAGTAACAGGCAAAAACGCAAAATTACGAATTCTAGAAGTAATTGTAATTTATACGCAATTGTAATTCATACATGAAATTTGAATTTCAATAACTGTGAGAACATCAGATATATCAAATTACGGTTTAATGCGATAAAATTTTTAAATCCGTAGTTTGATATTCATGCCTCAATAATCCCAATTAAGATTCTAAATTCATTGATGTATGGCTCTGATACCAACTGTAAGATATTTTCGCCAAGATCAACACCATGAATTTAGAACATCAAATCATTAAAAGTATAGATATAACGAAATAATCGAGAGTACAAACCTACCTGAATTCCATTTTATTAAATCAGTTTATTACCGATGTTGTTAAACAATTGCACGTGGTATGATCGGTTCCTCTGACTAGATCTTCCTCTCCTTCTCTCACCGACAGTTGACAACTTAATGGGTAAGCAGATATCAATAACGTGGAGTGGAGAGGGGATTTAGCCATCAATAAATAAAACCCTAGGCCCTCCCATCATGGGCTTTCTAGAGTGGACCTACACCAACTGTCAGACCGCATCTACTAAAATCAAACCTTTAAAGATAGTTGGTCAAATAAATAGGTCTGATAAGTCTTGTCCCATTAACCATATTTATTTAGCCGTTTATAGTTTTTAATACAACCATCAATTAATAGAAGTCCAATAAGAAATATTCTTACAGTGGTACTTGTTGACTCTTCTCTGAAGGCCTTTTATGATGCTAAGTGTCTCACTTCGATTGGTCCCCGGGCTGTGTTATTGTAGAACCCCCATATGTAGAGACGCCACACCCCCGCACTATAGGTCGATTCACATACGAAATGGGTAATTCGTACATGAATTAACCTATAGCGAACGGATGACAAATAAAAGAAACAAGCTAGCTAGGCGGGACTAACCCTCTAATCAAGTACCATAATGCATAAGAAAGAAAGCGGTAGCAGGCTATATTATCGATCATTTGTCAAGTAAGCCATATTCTAATCTCACATATCAATACATTGTCATCTCCTAAAATACATAACATACGATATTAATGCCAAAAATAACGATACATGAAAGTGTAGTGTGCTAGACTCGACTGAAAGACAGGACACAACTCTAACTCCCTCCTAGCACGCACCTGCAAAACACTGAAAGGTGGAGAGACATATCTGTATATTAGCGCAAATAACATGCACGTTATAACCTCGGGTAAAGCTTTAGAAATAAAAGTAATATAAGTTCAAGAATGACATATTCATCGCCCGATATTACAACTATCAAGTTTAATAAGTTCATTCAATCAATTTCATTCAATACGTGGCCCGGCGAGTGAGGGCAATTCTCCAACCTTACACCAATAGTGAACTGTACATGCTTTGTTTAATTATCATGTGATCATGCATTTTATTATAGTGCACAAGTAGCAATTTCATGAACTCCTTTCCCTCCAGGTGATGGTGGGTTTGCAAGACCCTAACCATCCATGCTACGTACGTCAGGAACATAACTCCCACGTACGGGATTCCTTCCTCCACCAAACCTCCTGGTGGATTCAGGGGTCATCCCAAATGATGAGGGGAGTGCAAAGTTATCCATCAGCCCTATGCTTTCCCGGTTGACTCATACACTAACCCTCGGGCCCAAAGTGACTGATCATGCTTACTCGCCAATACACTATCACGATAACATGCTACAGGGCTTGCTTGCAATTACTTGAGAGCTTAGAAATGATTGTAAATAAATATATATACCTTTTAGCTTGAAATTCCACATAAGGGTTATAGGGTTCTAGGTAACTAGCAATTAAACCTCACCTTTACCGACAAAATACAAGCAAAGAGACGGCCTACGGGCCCTGCTCCTCGTCACGGGGAAGCTGGTCTGTACAAGAAAGACATGTATACATGAGACTTGACTCAAAATGGACCAAATATGACGACGGCGAAAATGCAACGAGGTGACGTGCAATACCCAATGTAGCATGAAAATATCTTGTTTTCGCATGTAATTGATCATATAATAAAAATTTGGGATCAAATAAATGATTGGAATTGAAAGTGAAAATCTCAATTTTATGCAGTGAGTTTTGTTCTGTCAAAGGGGTGGGAACGGCCGTTCCGGGTTGTAGTGTAAAATGGGAAGGGCCGTTCCCATGCCCTTCCGAAAATGTTCCTGTGTTTTTAAATTTAAAATGGCGACTTATGCTGGGAATGGCCCTTCCGGCTCGCTGGCCAAAATGGGAACGGTCGTTCCCAAGCGCGCGCCGCCTTTGGTTCAAAGGAGTGGGAACGACTGTTCCCAGAATGAATTGGGGACGGGAAGGGCCTTTCCCGCTCCTCTGTAATTACAGAAACAGAGCAGAACAGAGGAGAGCTTCGGGACAGCAACACCAACCATCAAACTTCATCAAATTCACATTAAAATGCAAGAATTCTGGGGATTTATATGCATACATGCTCAAAGCATCATAAAACACCAAATAAACCATTAAACCAAGCTTGAGCATCAAGATTTATCACTTTCAAGCTCATACATAATTCCATCACCAAAGCTCAACTTCTTCAAGAATTCATGCTTCAATTCAAGTTATAATTACATATTCATGAATCTAACGACAATCAATCCATTTATTCCATGAAATCATAAACCCTAGCCTTCATATAATTATCAAAGAACTCACATATATCAACTTACATGCACTTAAAGAAAAAGAAATGGTTGAAGATGATGGCTATGGAGATTTGAGCTTCAAAGCTTGAATTTTCTTGGAAAACTTGGTTGAATTCCACAAAATCTTTTCTCCTTGGCTTGAAGGTTTGGTTCGGTGAGAGAAGAAGCAAATTGTGGGATGAAAGCTTTGTTGGAAATGAAATGGAAACATGAAGAAGCCATTTATGTGAATCACCAATCTTGATTTTGATGAAAACCACAAATTGCAATTTAATCCCTCAAAGATTCAAGTCATGCAATTAAGGATGAAAAGCTTGAGAAATGATCAATTAAATTCAAAGAAATAAATATGCAATTGGTCCTTGAATTTTAAAGAAAGGTCATTTAAGGGCAAGTTGACAATTAATTCACATTCGGCAATTATTTCACGTAATAAATATTTTCAAGTCACGAAATAAATTCTCAATTTGATATGAATTCATATGATTTCATGTAAATATATTGTAATTTTATAGAATTATGATAAAACGTAAGAGATTAGTAAATAAAAAGCCGGGGCATTACAGTTACCCCCTTTTTGGAAGGCCCCCTTCTGGAATTATTAAAATCAATGTTGATGGCGCTTGCTTCCCCGATCGAAATGAAGGTAGCTTTGGAGCAGTGGCACGAGACTCGCTTGCACGCAGCAAGAGATGGAAGTGTGGTATTTGCTCTGGCCACCCAATTCCCGAAGTCTTGGAGGCCTGAGCTGCTATTGAAGGTCTTCTTTTGGCTCTTGAACATGGCTTGACTAACATAATATTGGAAGGGGATTGTTTCAATTTATTTTCAAGTTTTCAGAGCCCTACCGCTGTTGATTCTCTTGTTGGGAATTTCATTTTGGAGGTTAGGCAGCTTAGTAGTTCATTTGCTTTTTGTTCCTTTTGTTATGTTCCTAGGGAAAGCAAGTGTTGCTCATTCCCTTCCTAGACTTGCAGCTTCAGCCTGTGTTAGATCCGGGCTTTTGCCAGATGTCATTTCACGTTTGGTTCTGTCAGAAGTTGTTGCCTCTTGACCGTTTCTGGCATTGTTTCCTTTAAAAAAAAATAATAAAAAAAATGGAACCTTCTGAAAGCCAATTTCTTTTGACAATGTGATGTCACGAAATCATGGTAATGGAGTCCAGTTATTTAAATGAATTCTTTAAGAAACTTTGACTACCGATTTAAAAATCTCATATTTTCTTGAGTCTGCATTCCAATCCATTTCTCTTTTTTTAAAATCCATAACGTATTGTCTTTGCTTCGACTGACGTGGAAAAAAATAGTACTAATGATTAAAGTATATGAAAGACTACGCATTAGTTTGGAAAATGGTCCATCTCTCAATCAATATGTCTCCACCAAAGAACCTAACATAACTAGGAAGCTCAAGTATTGTGCATTATAACAAATTGTTTAAAGTTATTTACCAATTAAAAACCATTATTATTATTATTATTATTATTTACAAATTAAAAGCTATTAACTAAAATTTCTAAGATATAGTCGTATAATATCTCATATAAAGTTGCAATTACTGGTGAGTAGTCGAGATAATAGAAGTGAACTTCTAAAATTTTATGTAATGTGGCGTGATCTATAAAATTATAT
This sequence comes from Lantana camara, assembly GCA_037501455.1. Classification (NCBI taxonomy): domain Eukaryota; kingdom Viridiplantae; phylum Streptophyta; class Magnoliopsida; order Lamiales; family Verbenaceae; genus Lantana; species Lantana camara. Next base: position 88,426,543 of record CM074857.1, on the reverse strand, counting down.
GTCAGATAAAAATATTTGATTTTTCATTGTACAATTTTGACCTAGTTTTATTGAAAATTTTAATTAATACTAGTGAAATGAACGTGCGTTGCACGGTTATCATTTAATTTTATTTAAATAAGTTTAGCTATTATATTTATTAAATAGATTAGGATATTAAAAATATCTCATTTTGCTAAATAAATATAATAATATTTTTATTAAATCATTTTGATTTTAAAAAGCTATCGTACAAAAATATTTACATGAAATCTCTCTTCAAGTCATGTAAAATAAGTAGAAATTCAAAGTAGAAAAACATTCAAATAAATAAATAATAAAAATATTTAAAATTATATTATTATATTAAAAAAAAGTTTAAAGTATATAATAATTTGTCCAAATAATTTTAGCTTTTAAACATAAGTAATATTTTATAACTTTCAAATATATTTAATAAATAAAAGACATATATAAAAATTATAAATAAAAATCTAAAAGATCATATAATGCTATATTGCCTATATATATTTTATTCCTTTAATTATTTAATTTTCTTTAATATAATTTGTGATTTATTTTTAATTTTCTTTATATAGTTTTTGAAAAATCTTTTCCTTGTCATTCAAATTGTAAAAGTTATATTCACTTTTAAGATTATGATTTTTGCTCCTAATTTTTTTTTTTATAATTTCGATCTCGATTTCATCATTTAAAATGGGAATGTTGTCATTTTTTTTTATATATTTTTATTCCATAATCTTGAAAATTTGTAGTTTGGTATATCATAATCATCGTTGGGTTCCTCCCTAATCACTCTTTTATCTCATTTTCTCTCCTATTCTCGCTTATGCCTTTAATGATTCTTCTTCCCTTATTGATAGATATAAGATTACTTTTAGTCTTCGTTACTCGTTCTTTTCTTAACCTAGACTCGTTCTTATTTCAAGTTTAGTTATGACTTGTTGAATATTTCATAGAATCTCATATGTGCTAACCTCTCTTGGTAAACTCTCACCGGTTCGTCTCACGCTTTTTCCTTAGTTTGCCATCCGATGGAGAACTGACCAGCCTTTTCCCAGGCGAGTTGATCTTAGGTCCAGGTCCATTAAAGGCCAAATGAGTCCTTAACAATCACCAATTTTAGTATGATTAATACCTTTGACTAAATATTCATCTCTCGAAACTATAAGTTTGGCATATCTATTATTTTCAATATTACTCCCTTTCCCAAATCTCCATCTTCTTCTCTGTAATTGTAGTTTAATTTAATGAGTATTTCTATTTTTTTTTGTATTTATATAACGGATTGTACCTTTTCAATTGCATCAGCTACCGCATACAATTTTCAATTGATAACTTTACTCCTGTGATGCATGGACACAGACACGCCGACACAAACACGACACGACACCGATACAGCGACATAAATTTTTTCTTGAATTTCCCACGTAAGGAGTGTCAGACACGGTGTCTGACACGAATGTTCGACACGATATGACACGACGAAATGATATTTTTAGAAGTATCCTTGCATCATAGCTTTACTCTTGGAACTGCAATGAGAAAGTAGAACTCCATGAATACTTGGAAATTAATTTTCCTATAATATTTTGAGTTATATTCTCCTTAAATAATTAAAAGTGTTAGTAATTTAATTATACAAAATATCAATGAAACTTTTAATGATTAATTTTATAAAAATTAATTAGATTCTCTATTGATTTTTGATAATTTATATAGTGAGCAACTTATATACTCCAAATAATATGATGGAAGCACTATACCTATATGTATAACATTTAGTACCACTTTCAACCTATTATTAATTCAAAAATAATTTACAATATGAAATTTATAAATAAAAAGTTTACTTATTGATGGTTTGATATTTTTATATTACTTTTGTATAGGTTTTATATCTTCATCATTGCACTTTCCTTAAAAATCACCATTTTCAAATTTGCATATTGATGCATTGCATGTTTTACACATTTCATATATATCATAAGGATTTTTTTTTTCAATCCCATTAGTATTTTTTTATTTCTAAATAGAGCAACTCAACATAGGCAAAACAACCTTAAGTTAATACTCATATAGTTTTGTCAGAGGAGCATCCTAGACTTAGTAACCATATTGAACCTTGTGACTTATCCTCACAAACTTATGTCGAGATTCATTTAATCCAAATTACCCAGGGCCTTCGGAATAAACTTTAGTAATTAAACATCACATTTCTCATTGGGCTCTTTTCAACATTCTCATTGTTAGCCATTTCACGATAGCCTCTAAATCAATATAAACATTAAACTTCGAAAATCGCCTCTAACCAGCTAGTGTTAATCTCTCACGTAAGCCTAATAACTTCGCAACATTATTGAAATTCTACTAAGATTCATATTGTATCCTAAGACCCATCTTTAATTTTCATCTCGAATGATTCCCCTGACCAAAGCGTTGTTGACGTGGTTATAAAAGTTTTATCTAAGTTTAGTTTCACCCATCCCTTATTGGGTTTATTTAATGACAACTCAGTGCAAATTCTTTTTGCCTGTGTTTTTTGTCCTCACTGATTACGACTGAGGTCTCAAATAACTTTTTATATGGAGAAGAGTGATACTTCCAAACTTTATAATATTTTGTTAGCTTTATCGTTTTTCATGCTTTTCAAAGATTCTAGAGCGTCAAGATCAAGACAATTCACCCAGGATATTTTGGTAACATATTACTCTAAATTTTGCTATTAAAACTCTTTTTGAGACATGTCTGATCTTCACAAGCCACGAAAATTTTGTTTAGTCTGTGCATCGATAATCTTGTCCTACACCTGAGTACGAACATACAACTTCTCAGCACGCAGTCCATATATTCATGTCCTATACAACAACTTGTACATACATTACTTTTTTCAAAATTTTTATCATACTTTAGTACATTCGTAAGCAAGCTATCATCTTGGTAAAGCCGTAGGAAAATTTTGAACTTTTGGGGGTGAGGTAATTTCCAAATTCATTTTTAGTTTTTCTCACATGTCTCATCCGACACCATAAGCAAACTATATGTCGTTTATAGGAGAATTTTTCGTTAGTTGACCCAATTCAGACTTTCTTATTTTTGTTATCATTCAGCGTGGTTAGGACAATAAGTATCTCATTCACCATCTCCTTTGACAATAATATTTTTAGCTTATTCAGGTTTTAGTTTTTATCTGTACCGATGAGATTACATACCATAAGACCTTTAACCTTTTCATGAATGTTATCTCCAAAGATGTCCGCTAGTTTGCCTTGTGATAACCATATATTGTTCCATAAAGATGCCCCCTTCACCTTTCCCAATCCTCCATTTGCAAAATGAATCTACCATTCAAGTGCTTCTAACTATCCCCTGTAACGCCCCAGTTTTTCGGCCTTTCAGGTACGCGTGCCACGCGTGTGTATTTTTGAGAGATCATATTTATTTAATTCGTTTACTTCTCAATTTGTGCATTTCATGATAAATTTCAAATTATATTTCTAAGTGTTTATATGAAATTCTTGTCAACTTTAGAATTATTACATGAATCGTATCTAATTGTTGCGTGAATTAATTATCGAGCATGCTTGATTTCATTAATTGTCCTTAAGTGATCACTTTTATAAATTAAAGGACTTAATTGCATGAGATTTCACTGGACTAAATTGACAATCTTTCACAAGCTTGGCCCTCAATTGCATGAACTTAACACCTTGAGGATTTAATTGCAATTAGTGGCATTTCATATCTCTTATATGGATGAATCACGTAATATGCACCACACACTTCATACACAACACATACACTTGCTCCTTTGCTCCATCTTTCTCTCGGTCAAGACAAGGAAGAAGAAGTGGAGGTGATTTCTCAAATTTTAAGCTTTGATTTTGGCAAATTACGAACTTGGAAGCTCCAAAACATCCTTCTAACTTCATCTCCTTCTTCTCTTTTTCTTCTAGGCTAGAGATGGATTTATAATTGAATTCTTAAATTTATTGATTGAAGTAGGGTTTGTGAATTTGAATTGGATAACTTGATTACTAGTTGTTAGAAACATGATTATATGCTTTTACCTTGAATTGGATGCATGAATATTGAAGTATATGAAAGTTGGATGACATGAACTTATAAGGGTTTCAATCTTTCATATTGAATTTCTTGGATGATCTTAGCATGAAATGAGTGTTGATGATGATTTTTATTGTACTTTAAGTGTATAAACATGTTTATTCATGTTTTGGATGCATTTGGGAGTGTTTTTGGCTTGGTTTGGTTGTGCTTGACTTTGGTCCGAAACATCCCCTGTTTCTTGCTTATTTCTGCGCTTCCAGTACCACGGGAACGACCCTTCCCGTTCCTAGTTGTTTTTCGGAATGTCCGTTTCCAGTTCTTACAGAAGCACGAGATCAGTTTAGGAAGGTGGGAACGGCCATTTCCGTTCCAGTTGTTTCCCTGGAAAGGCCGTTCCCAATTCTTACAGACGCGCGGGATTTTTCGGGGAGAACTGGGAACGGCCCTTCCCATTTTACACTTAAACCCGGAACGGCCGTTCCCAGTGTCCAGAGACAGTCTGTAATTTTCTACTTAACCTTAATTATTTCAAAACCTTTTCTAATCCTTTAAATGATCAATACATGTTATAATATGCTCATTTTATGCATGAATATGTTCATGACATTTCATAATCGTCAATCCACGTCATATCATTTCATGATCACACCTTTCGTCTTAATTGGTTCATAAGAGTCGTGTCTCACGTACACTTGTCTTTCTTACACAGACCAGCTTTCGGGTGATGAGGAGTAGGCTCCATAGGCCGTGTCCTTTGTCTTATTTTGTCTCGACAAGTGAGGTTTAATTTCTCCTTACCCAGAACCCTTAAAACCTCTATGTGGATTTTCGGCCAAAATGTATATATATCTATAAATCTTTTTTAAAACGTCAAAGTATTGAAAATGAACCATCTTTTATACATTGAACCGACCTTGTTTTGGCGAGTAATATTGTACTACACTGTGGACCGGACAGTTAGTGTCTTGAGCCAACCGGGAAAGTACGGGCTGACGGGTAACTCTTGCGCTACTCTCACCATTTGGGATGACTCTTGAATCCACCAGAAGGTTTGGTGGAGGAAGGAGTTCCGGGCATAGGTTTCATGCACCTGATGCTCAACGAGATTGGGTGGTTCGGGCCTTGCAAACCCGACCATCACCCGGAGGAAAAAGGGGTTATTGTTATTGGTTGCTTGCACCGTAATAACTTGTATGATCACTTAAAAAAGTTCATAACATAATCATTATACACTGTCGGAGTAAAGGTTGAAGACTTGCCCTCACTCGCCGGGCCACTGGTTGACCGAAATTGATTGAATTGTTAAACTTGATGGTTGTAATCTCGGGTGATGTTTTAGCTTATAATTGATCTTATATCGCTTTTCATCTTAAAACTTTACCCGAGGTTATGAATTACATGATAATTGCGCTTATATTTATTATACCCCTCACTCAGTCTTCCATAGACTGACGTCTCCACCTTTCAGTCTTCCGCAGGTGCGTGCTAGGCGGGAATTAGAGCCTTGTGGAGTCTTTAATTCGTGTTTATCATAGGACACTTTCATTTTGGATACATATTCGATATTGTCACTATATTTATGCTACTTTTGGATATTGTATACATGGTTATGGATTGTAAATTATGTGAGGCATCAACTTTTAGTTGTAATTAGCCTTGATCGATGATATATGTGATGCTTTCGCTTAAATTGTTATGTATTGGTTACTTGGTTCAGGGTTAATTCCGCCTAGCTAGGATGGTTTTTTTTATTGTCTCCCGTTTGCTATATGTTTAGTTTATGTACGGGTTCTCCATTTCGTATGTGGAGTGAACTATAGTGCGGGGGATGTGGCTACCTTACGTCTCGGGTGCTACATCCCCTTTCATGCCCGGGAAACCATAAGTTGAGGCTTATATTCGATCAAGAATTTCTTCCCATTTTAAATATTTTTTCTTATGCATCTAGTTTCACGTCGTCGTCTCCTTGTTTAGCATTCTGTTGGGGTTAATGCCCTGAAAATCCAATTATATTGTAAATATTTTGGATTAATAAAACTCAAATTATCGCAAGTTATGAGTATTTTACAAATTTAATAATTAATGACGTGTGATGGTATTTTTATATGAAATGTCTTTCATAGGAAAAGACTTTAAATACCAAAAATCACTTGTCATTAAAGTTCTAGTCGGTATGATAAGAAAATGTTCTTATCAAAACTATAATGTATTTTATATATGACGATTAGTCTTTCGTCATAGGAAAATGGAGTTTCCGATTACAACATATTGATGATTTTCAATGAGATTGGAAACATCGAACTGGACCACTGGGATTGTTCATTTTATACTGCTATCTAAAATGAAAATAAATCTCTGGAAGCATTAGACTCTTAATCCTGGCAGTGTTTCTACTTTAGGCATGTAGTGCTAATCACTGTGATGTACTCAGAAGTGAGGTCTCGGTAACGTGGCCAAAATACTTTGTACGTTCGGTGATTGCATGAAATGTGCTAAAGAGAAATATTGATCGAGGTATCTGTAGCCTTGCGGAAAGGTTAAAGGATATCCCTGAAATAGATTTGCAAAAAGTTCAAATAAAACTTTGGCCAAAGTACTTCGTGTATGCGTCACCGAAGTTGTATGTTGAGTGTGTTTCACATAGAAGGAATTTGAACTTAAGGCAAATCAAGAATTTTAGATTGAAAGTGAAAAATAAATGATAGTAGTATTGATTTATTTTTCATGGATATTTGTACAGAGGAGTAAAATGCAAAATTATTCTAGATCGAGAAATTCGTGAATAATTTAATTAATTTTAGAGTTCAATAATATTTATTTAGTGGAATTAAATATTGTTAAACGGTAATCAATTATTGTTATGAGATGATAATAGATTGACCCATTTGGAGCTCAAATTAATTAGTCCAACAGCTCAAATTAATTAGTCCAGCAACTCAAAGAGAAAATATTAAAAGGAGAGAGAGAAATAAATTTTCAAAGTGTTTGAAAATAGCCAAGGGGTTTATTTTGAGAAAATAAATTCCAAAGAGTTAAAAATGCCTGAAATTTTATTTTGGAGAAAATAAAATTTTCGAATTTTTTTTTGCTGACGTGGCAGCTGAGGTGTTGCACCACGTCAACGAGTCAGGCGCCACTGGGCATGGAAAGACACATAGACGGGTGGGATCGCGCCAAGTCGCAGGCGGCCAACGGCCTAGGTCAAGCCTTGAAATGGACCGAGTCGGAGCTACGGTTCGGATACGGGTCGGTTATGAACGGTCCAAGGTGGACCGACCCGGGCACGTGATGCCTCAAGAGAATGCCACGTGGTAACGGACCAGACAAGTGAACCAACCGGTTCACTGCTGAACCGATTCTAGGCCTAAACCGTCCGGTTGGACCGGCCGGACCCGACACGTGGCACATCCTGGTTCAACCGTGTTCCCCACCCATCCCATGAACATGCAGAATCTTCTGTGGCGCGTGAGGGCGCATGAGGGGGTCTTTTGGTGTGTGGTCAGCGCATCTGAGCTTGTCGTGGCGTAAACTACACTCCTATGGCCTCGGATTGGCTGAAAGATCTTCAACGCCAAGGCAAAAATCGAAAAATTGCCACGGGAGTCCTTGTTTTTGTGCTATAAATAGGGCTGTACATTTGATTTTAAATCATTAGATTTGCCATCACATTTCTCACTCTTAAACAACCATTTCGACAGTCTCTCTCTCTAGGAATTAATTAATCCTTAATTAAGGATTAATTAATATTTAATTAGGTGGTTATAAAATTAATATAAAATCCACTTAATTATTAGAAATAGGGATTTCTGAAATTAGAAAAAGGTGTTTTTCTAGAAAAATATTTTCTCAAAGTATTTAGCGAAATACTGCCAGAGCCCACACTCTAAAATCTTAATCGGGGATATTACGGGGAAGCTCTGCCGGTTTCATGAGAAAATATCGAGGTGCTGGAAAAGTGTCGTTGATTGCCAATTTTGCAGTACGGTAATACCGTTATGCTGCCAAAATTAATATTTGTATATTGTGATTATATGCTCAATGATTTAACATTATGTTATCGATGCAAATATATATTAGAGTTATTCTGCCCGATTTGTTCTGCTGCTTATTAAAATATTTTAGAAATATTTTGATAACGAGGTTATGGCAAATTTTTTTTTGAAATATTACGGAATATTGTCACTCTGCATCAGGCCCGCCACCCAGCAACTGGTATCAGAGTGGTGCTCTGATTATATACTTGCATTGATAAAGCATATGATGCATAATTTTAAATCTGATATTGTGCACGTAAATTCTGTCCAAGGAGGCTGGGTTTTAAGTGGGACCATTGTGACCCCTTCAGTCTTTCCTGGGAATTAGCGTGGAATGGTAATTTTCTAGGAAATAATTTAGTTGTCTTCCTGGTAATTGCCGAATCAGTAAATATGATTTAAATTATGTGATAATTTATAACATATTTACTTGGGGCCATTAAAATTTTAAAGCGTGATAATTATGTGATAATTATTTGCAAGCATGCTTTAATTTTAAATATGGCATGATAATATGAGATATTATGTTGTTTCAATTATACATGATTTATTAGATAAATAATATTTAATAGAGATTAAACACGATGCATAATTGAGTTAATATTTTTTATCTTAATTAATAAATTGTTATTAAAGCCTTAAAATATTATTAAGGATTATTTAATAATCCTGGTAGGAGCATATTAATTAGATTAATTACTTCCAACAATAAGACGCCAAAGGTGATTATTTAATAATCAAAGATAATCCACAAATCTTAAAAATTCAAGTGGAAGCGAGATGAAAAGAGTTGGATTCTCATGGCCTCCATTACCCGTCTATAGTATAGTGGATATATACTACTCCCTTCGGCGGGTATGTATTCCCTGTATACAAGATTAGACTTCTGCATATAGAATGAAGTACCGGGAAAATCAGCTCGACCACGCCTCCGTGGAGTGCCTTGATCTACTCGTATAAATTTCTAGGTAATGGTATATGCTTGACTAAGTGATGTATTAACCTCCCTTTGGAGCTATGTTACATTCACTTAGAGGCCAAAGGTTGACGTGGTAGATTAACATAGTTTGGTAAGAGTTACCTAGATGGCATGTTAATTAAGAATAGTTCTTACTTTTCTAAGCGATTTTTGACCTCGCTTCCGGGGAGTCAACTGTGGTTAGTTAAGTCACCATTGCGTAAACCAAAATGCTTACGTGGATTTCATTTATTGGTTAGATACAAAAGAAGTAAAATACAAAATCATAACTTGCACTATTTTAAAATATTTCAGTTTTAAACAATGACAACGGCTAGCCCGCTTCAATCGATCCTAAAAGAAAATAGGCTTGAAGGGTCTAACTATGCTGATTGGAAAATGAATCTTGACGTCGTGTTTGGTCAAGAGAATCTGAAACACGTGCTCAATGAACCTTGTCCGGGGGTACCAAAAACTACAACCAATCAGGATATGAGAAATGCTTATGCCAGTTGGATCAAGTCCAATGATTTGGCTAGGTCATATATCCTGGCTTCTGTCTCCAATGTTCTTAAGCATCAAATGCATGAGACGCCAACTGCTAGGAACATGATGGATCATCTCCATCAGATGTTTGGAGGACAGAATCGAGCCAAAAGCCTCGAATTGATGAAAAAGCTGTTAGTGACTAAGATCTCTGAGGGATCACCTATTCAGGATCATGTTATGAACATGATCGCTTACCTGAATAAAATTGAGAGCCTTGGTGCTAAATTTGATGATCTCAGTAAACAGGATATGCTCCTATGCCCTTTTCCAAAGTCATTCCACACATTCAGGCAAAATTATTTTATGAACAAATTGGATTTTTCTCTGCCTGAATTGATGAACGAACTTAATGTGGCAGAGGGACTGAGGGAGTGATGAAAGCTAAGGGAACTGTTCTCCTGGCATAGACATCGACTTCCATGGCCTCAAAAGGGAAAAGGAAAGGTCCTCAATCCCAAGAAAAAGGTTCAGAAGAAGAAGGGTAAACCTAGTAAAGGAAAATATTTCCACTGCAGTGAAAATGGGCACTGGAAGAGGAATTGTCCAAAATGCTTAGCAAGTCTTCCTGCTAAGCCATCTGGACAAGGTATATCGATATCTTGTTTGATAGAATTATGTTTAGTTGGAAGTCCACCAGATTCCTGGTGTGTGGACTCGAGTTCAACTAATCATATCTGCAATTCATTGCAGGGATTCATGCTAACCAGAAAGCTTGAAGATGGTGAGATGCAGCTACTACTCGGGGATAATACACGTATATCTGTATTAGCAGTAGGGACTGTAAATTTGTATTTTAGTGATAGGGTTTTGATGTTGAAAGACACATTGTACATACTGTGTGTTCACAGAAATGTAATTTCTGTGAATTGTTTAATAAATAATGGTTTCAGTGTTTGTTTTGAACAAAATTTTACCATTAAGCAAAATAAAAGGTTTATTTGCTCTGGCACGGTAAAAGATGGTCTTTTCTTGTCATACCCCGATAAAAACCCTAATTCCGGACTTAACACTACTAAGCTTGACTTACCATCCAAAAGGAAAACTCCTATGCCTAACGAGACGTACAAGTGGCATTTACGCCTTGGTCATATTAATCCAAATTGGATTTAAAGACTAATTTCAGATGAATTGTTGAGTCCCTTGGACTTAATAGAACTACCAGTGTGTGAATCCTGCTTGGAAGGTAAAATGACCAAGAAATCTTTTAAATCAAAAGGTAATCGAGCCACAGAATTGCTGGAGTTAATTCATACGGATGTGTGTGGTCCTATGAATATTCAAGCAAGAGGAGGTTTTGAATATTTCATTACTTTTACAGATGATTACTCCAGATGTGGATACATTTATTTGATGAGATATAAGTCTGAATATTTTGAAAAGTTCAAAGAATTCAAGGCTTAAGTTGAAAATCAAACTGGAAAACGTATCACAGCACTTCGATCAGATCGTAGTGGGGAGTATCTGTCCACAAAGTTTCTAGAATTTCTCAGTGCAAGTGGGATTAGATCTCAATTATCTGCCCTAGGTACACCCCAGCAGAATGGTGTTGCAGAGAGGAGAAATAATACTCTGATGGAAATGGTAAGATCTATGATGAGTCATGCTACCCTACCAAGTTCATTTTGGGGCTTTGCACTCGAAACGGCGGCACACATATGTTGGAAATCAGGAATCAGAAAGCAGCGAAAATTTAAAAATTTTCCAACAAAAGGATCGAAACTCGCAATCGTGAATCAGAATTCGTAGAGATAAGAAACTTACTTTTCAATAATCTTTCTTGAAGCGTTTCAAGCCACCCAAGAACGCTCTTCTCGCGACTTGATCCCCTCTCCTTGGTAAAGCTCGAATCTTTAAAACTTCTAACTTGAAGCTCTCTAGAGATAGTCCACCAACTTGACTACAATCTAACTAGTAAGGATGCTAGTTCTCTAGTTAGTGTTTAGGCTTAACCTAGGGTTTATTTTATCTTGGAGAAAGGATGGTGTTCAACACATGACCCAAAAGAATTGCCAATTCGCCCTAGGGGGAGCTCGAGCTCCCCTATATATAGGAAGGAGAGGGGCGGCCAAAACTTAGTCCTATTGGACTAAGGATTTTGTCCCTCTCTCTTATTACTTGATGATCAAGTAATTCCAAACTTTGACTTTTGAATTCTAATTCAAATCAACTTTTAAGAGAGCTAAAATATCCAAACTCTTTTGGATAATATTATACTTTATTTATTAATAAATAAGTAACTTATTTATCTAATTAATTAATTCGTAATTAATTAAATAGATTATTTTTCTTCAAAATAAGACTTTCTTTTTAATTCAAAAATTAAACCAAAGTCTATTAAATAATTAACACATTAATTATTCAGTATATACTATATATATATATATACACGTGTGAGACATGTGTCCCAAGGACACGTGCCACTCACGTGACCCACACGTGTAATTCACACGTGTGGAACCCTCTCGGCATGATCAACTCGTTTAATCATTTTAAAGCCTTAACTCATGTAACCAAGTTGTTGTGTGTGACCCTCTAAGTTCTCAATTCAATTAGCAGTGACCCCAATTAATTAATTCACTAATTAATTAATCAGTCCACAGATTAAATGACCATAGTCTAGCAACAGGTGTTTAACTCCTAGCTGAATTGGAATGTCTCGATTCAACAGAACCTTTAAGTCATTGACTTATGTGAGATACAATCCTCCTACTTACTATCTCTCAACCAAGATCTAGGGTATGGGAATAATCAGAACCCTAATAATCTTATCTTAAAGCTAAGTGCATTTCATATCCATTTGATCTCAATCCAAGAAACCCTTTTCTTGATGTCTTGATCTACTGCCTTGGCCAAGGACTCCATATGGTATATGAATGACTTACATAATAAGAGATGACCTTGCAAATACAAGTGTAGGTCCTTTCTTGATTCTCGTTCACTTTCATGAGTCACTTGTGCAGCCCTAGCATAAGCCTTGAATCAGTTGTCTAAGGCGACACCCTTTAAAGCTTATACCTAAGACTATAGAGTTAACTCATAAAGTGACATGGAACCTCAAGTCTAAGGATCGATTAATCACATCAATGACTCGTGAAATATTTCGTAATCTGGAAGTTTTCATTTCATGAAATAGAAACTTCCTTTCCCATTTAGGAATCTTCTCACATGGGGCACCTCAGTGAACTTACTTATTGAAGTAAGCACCCTCATGTATCACGCACGTATCAACTATACACTTTGTACCTACATGAAACAAGGTGGTCCTTTTTAAGGGTGTGATCCCACAAGCAGGCCTTAAAGGAGTCAGGTTGATAGTCCCACTGTCTGTAGGACTCATCGGCTTGGAGTACTTTACTAATCATGACTTATGTGATATAGAGCTCGTTTTATGAACCATTTCACCTAAATGGTAGAGTCCTAAAGTCATCAGGATTAGGGGAGTTCTCATATAGGCACAGCTAAAGTAAATGCATACCAAACAAAAGCATACAAAGAAGTGTTACCTTAATTCGTTATTTTATTCAAAGATTGTCTGTGATTACAATAAGGAAAATTACAAAGCGGATATACAATCGGCTTTCTAGGGCACTATTCCTAACAACATATTAATCCTTGTTCCATCCAAGTCGGTTCCTAAAACACCAATGGAACTGTGGCAAGGGAGAAAGACCAGTGTCTCCTATCTTTGAATATGGGGAACCCTAGTTCATGTGTTAAGGAAGGATCCTGATAAGTTGGAATCAAGAACTGAGGTTTGCTTGTTCATAGGTTATCTTAATGGAACAAGAGGTGGTATATTTTACGATCCGAGAGATCACAAAGTGTTTGTGAGTAGTAATGACAAATATCTTGAAGACGATTTCGTAAATGACCACAAGGGTAGAAGCAAAATTGTGTTAGAAGAAATGACAGTTTCAGATACTGAATTCCAAGAACCCATAGTAACTAAAAATGTGTTAGATACATATGATGTACTAGATACAACATATGATGTAGGGACGAGTACAAAACAGCCTCATCGTAGTGGGAGGATTGTCAGGGTACCTGACAGATACCTAGGATTAACCCAAGTGGTTGAATCTGACGTATTTGATCATATCACATATGATGAAGCTATAAAGGATAGGGACGCTGACCGTTAGGTCAGAGACGTTGAATCCGAATTAGATTCAATGTATTCAAATAAAGTTTGGGAACTTGTAGAGGCGCCTCAGGGCATTAAACCTATTGGATGCAAATGGGTCTACAAGAGAAAAAGGGGAATGGACGAAAAGGTTGAGACCTTTAAAGCAAAGCTTGTGGCAAAGGGTTATACCCAGAAAGAAGGTATCGATTACAATGAAACCTTCTCGCCTGTAGCAATGCTTAAGTCCATAAGAATTCTACTTTCCATTGCTGCTCATTTTGATTATGAGATTTGGCAAATGGATATAAAGACTGTCTTCTTGAATGGGCACCTTCAAGAATAAATATACATGGCTCAGCCTGAAGGTTTTATAGCTAGAAATCAGGAGCATTTGGTATGTAAGCTTAACCGATCTATCTATGGTCTTAAGCAAACGTGTAGATCATGGAACATCAGATTTAATGAAGCAATTAAATCCTTTGGATTTATACAATTACCTGGTGAACCATGTGTGTACAAGAGAAATCATGATAGTGTTGTAACATTTTTAGTTTTAGACGTGGACGATATTCTGCTCATTGGGATGACACGGGAATATTGTCAGCAGTCAAGATTTGGTTGTCAAATCAGTTTGGCATGAAAGACCTAGGTGAAGCCAGTTATATTCTAGGGATCAGACTTTGTCGTGATCGTAAGAATAAATTAATTAGTTTAACACAAGTAGTATATATAGATAAGATGTTGGCAAGATATAATATGGCTAACTCCAAGAAAGGTTCATTATCTTTTAGATATGGAGTTTATCTGTCTCGGGATTAGTGTCCCAAAACCCCAGAAGAGATAGAAGAAATGAAAGATGTTCCGTATGCTTCGGCAGTCGGAAGCCTTATGTATGCCATGTTATGTACAAGGCCTGATATTTGTTATGTTGTAGGTCTAGTCAGCAAATATCAGTCAAACCCTAGACCCCAACATTGGATAGCTGTAAAACATATATTAAATTACTTGAGAAGGACTCGGGATTATATGCTTGTCTATCGCAGTGATGCGCTCATTCCTATAGGGTACACAGATTCAGATTTTCAATCTGATTTGGATTCTAGGCGTTCGACGTCTGGATACTTGTTTACTCTAGGAGGAGCAGCTGTAAGTTGGAGGAGTATTAAGCAAACTTGCATTGCTGACTCCACCATGGAAGTCGAATACATGGCAGCTTCGGAAGCAACCAAAGAAGCGTATTAGTTTCAGAATTTCCTGATGGATCTAGAAGTCGTCAAGGACGGACTTACACCGATCACATTATATTGTGACAATGCTGGAGCGGTGGCCAACTCCAAGGAACCTCGAAGTCATAAACTTGCAAAGCACATCGATAGAAAGTTTCACATTATACGAGATTATGTGGAATGTGGAGAAGTGGCAGAAGTGAAAATTGGCTCAGTAAATAATCTGGCAGATCCCTTCACTAAGACTTTGGCGCAAAAGAGTTTTGACACTCATGTAGAAGGGATGGGCCTTAAATGTGTAGCCAATTGGAGTTAGGGCAAATGGGAGATTGTTGGGGTTAATGCTCTGAAAATCCAATTATAATGTAAATATTTTGTATTAATAAAACTGAAATTATCGCAAGTTATGAGTATTTTATAAATTTAATAATTAATGACCTATGATGCTATTTTTATATAAAATGTGTTTCATGGAAAAGACTTTAAATACCAGAAATCATGTGTCATTAAAGTTCTAGTCGGTATGATAAGAAAATATTCTTATCAAGACTATAATGTGTTGTATATGATGGTTAGTCTTTCGTCATAGGGAAATGGAGTTTCCGATTATAACACATTGATGATTTTCAATGAGATTGGAAACATCGAACTGGACCACTGAGATTGTTCATTTTATACTGCTATCTAAAATGAACAGAAATCTCGGGAAGCATTAGACTCTTTATCCTGGCAGTGTTTCTACTTTAGGTATGTAGTGTTAATCACTGTGATGTACTCAGAAGTGAGGTCTCAGTAACGGGTGGCCAAAATACTTTATATGTTCGGTGATTGCATGAAATGTTCTAAAGGGAAATATTGATCAAGGAATCTGTAGCCTTGCTGGACGGTTAAAAGATATCCCTGAAAAAGATTTGCAAAAAGTTCAAATAAAACTTTGGCCAAAGTACTTCGTGTGTGCGTCACCGAAGTTGTATGTTGAATGTGTTTCACATACAGGGAATTTGAACTTTAGGCAAATCAAGAATTTCAGATTGAAAGTGAAAAATAAATGATAATAGTATTGATTTATTTTTCATGGATATCTGTACAGAGGAGTAAAATGAAAAATTATTCTAGATCAAGAAATTCATGAATAATTTAATTAATTTTAGAGATCAACAATATTTATTTAGTTGAATTAAATATTGTTAAACGGTAATCAATTATTGCCATGAGATGATAATAAATTGACCAGTTTGGAGGTAAGATTAAATTCACTGGTGAACCGATTCGAGGCCTGAATCGCCCGGTCCCGACACGCGGCACATCCTGGTGCAGCCGTGTTTCCCACACGCCCCATGACTATGCAAAAAATATTAAAAGGAGAGAGATAAATAAATTTTCAAAGTGTTTGAAAATATCCAAGGGGTTTATTTTGAGAAAATAAATTCCAAAGAGTTGAAAATTACTAAAATTTTATTTTCTCCAAAATAAAATTTTCGAAATTTTTTTTTTGCCGACGTGGCAGCTGAGGTGTTGCACCACATCAACGAGTCAGGCGCCAAGTGGCGCTGACTGGGCATGGCAAGACACGTAGACGGGTGGGATCGCGCCAAGTCCCAGGCGGCCAACGGCCTAGGTCAAGCCTTGAAATGGACCGGGTCGTTGCTATGGTTCGGATACGGGTCGGTTATGACACGTGATGCCTTAAGAGAATGCCACGAGGTGACGAGCCAGACCAGTGAACCAACCGGTTCACTGCTAAACCGATTCGAGGCCTAAACCACCCGGTTGGACCGGCCGGACCCGACACGTGGCACATCCTGGTTCAGCCGTGTTCCCCACTCATCCCATGAACATGAAGAATCTTCTGTGGCGCGTGAGGGCGCATGAGGGGGTCTTTTGGCGCTTGGTCAGCGCGTCTGAGCTTGTCGTGGCGTAAACTACACTCCTGTGGCCTCGGATTGGCTGGAAGATCTTAAACGCCAAGGCAAAAATCGAAAAATTGCCACGGGAGTCCTTGTTTTTATACTATAAATAGGGCTGTACATTTGATTTTAAATCATCAGATTTGCCATCCCATTTCTCACTCTTAAACAACCATTTCGGCAGTAACTCTCTCTAGGAATTAATGAATCCTTAATTAAGGATTAATTAATATTTAATTAGGTGGTTATATAATTAATATATAAACCACTTAATTACTAGAAAATAGGGATTTTCTGAAATTAGAAAATTGTGTTTTTCTAGAAAAATATTTTCTCAAAGTATTTAGCGAAATACTGTCGGAGCCCGCATTCCAAAATCTTAATCGGGGATATTACGGGGAAGCTCTGCCGGTTTCACGAGAAAATATCGAGGTGCTAGAAAAGTGCCATTGATAGCCAATTTTGCAGTACGGTAATACCGTTATGCTGCCGAAATTAATATTTGCATATTGTGATTATATGCTCGATGATTTAAAATTATGTTATCGATGCAAATATGTATTAGAGTTATTCTGCCCGATTTGTTCCGCTGCTTATTAAAATATTTTAGAAACATTTTGATAACGAGGTTATGGAGATTTTTTTTTTGAAATATTGCGCTATACCGTCACTCTGCATTGGGCCCACCACCCAGCACATTCTCCATTCCGTTTTAGCGAGTATAACTATATTTCTTTTTGGGCTTCTCTAAGACCTAATCCGTCGTCTAGCTTTTTTCTAGTCACGTTCTCCACCCTACAAAAAGGATTTGTTTCTTTATTATATCAGTCGCCTAAAGAAAGTTTTGCTTGAGTCAATCAAGATTATTGCACACGTAATTCGAGAGCTAATTCGTATGCATGTGATAGATGGAGATCGAAATCGTGATGGAATGAATAAGTGACATTCATCCGGAATGGTTTGTCATTTTGGATTTCTATACCAGGAGGTGCTTTTAGATTCTCTTAATCACAATCGAAAAATGCTTATTATAGTTTCAACTAAAGTTTATCTGCACCCCCAAATAGTTCCTTATCTTGTTAAGTTTATCTGCACCCCCAAATAGTTCCTTATCTTGTTTGTACTTTCCATGCCCATGATTCTACTAACCTACTACTTCATATCATTTGACACAGAAGGAGCGAACAACACATGTGATTTGCTAAATTTTAATTTGAGGCTCAACACCTTGTGAAACTTCTCAACCACATTTTGAATGCACTTTGCTCCATCCACGGTAGGTATGGCTTCCAATATTAAGTCGTCTACAAAAAGCAAGTATGAGATATGAGGGCTTCTCTGACATACCGTAATTGGCTTCCAGGTTTGGCTTAAAAGGTCTCCTCAATCATATACGTAAGTTATTCCATGCAGATTACAAACAAGTAAAGCGATACTATTGCCTTATCTAATGTCACATATCCTATAACATGCATCATTTCATATTGATGATTTTCGTCGGGAATTTGAAAAACGTTAAAGTTTTTCTTATAAAATTCGACCAGATTTTGTTGTACGTCTTTTCAAGATTTAATTTTAGCACCATGTCCTTTTTTTTTATCATTGGAGTGATGTAGCATCCGTACCACTTCTTGAGGCATCAAGATATAGTAATGGCTGCCATGACAGGGAAAGAAGCTATTGTGGTTTGATCTCAAAGTTTCTTTGATATATGGCTTAAATAGAGTATAATTATTTTAGTGATCATTTTGATCAATACGTTACAGAACGTAATGGGCCAAAATTCGTTTATCTTTCTAGAGCATTAATATTTTAAATTAGGCAAATAAACACCCAATAATCCTTCTTGGGAATTGATTCTCTCTCCATGCAATCATTGATGAATTTCATCGTCAAGTCTCCTACTATATCCTAACAGGTTTGGAAAATGTAAGTTTGGAAATCTTCTACTCCCGACATTTTGTACAGGTACATGCTCTTCATTACCCTCAAGATTTTCTCATTTGAGATCATTCTTGCCAAGTTAATTTTTCTCTAATGCCTTAGGGTTCGTTGTTACAAGCTAATAGCAAGACTCATCACATGTTCAATGGTATCTCCACTGAATAGTTTGGTGTAGTACTCCCAGGTGTGTGGTTTCAGTTGATCATTATTGGTTACCCATTCGTTGCCTATTTTGAGAGCATTCATCTAGATACTCCTTCTTCTTGTTATGGTTGAGAGATGAAAGAAACATATATGTTGGTCCCTAAATTGGAGCCAATTAATTCTGGACTCTTAAAATCAAATAATCTCATCTTATTGCAATAGTTTGTTATATTTTGCCATCAATTCTTTCTTCAAATCTTTTGAATATTTACCTTGCTTGTCTCGTGCATAATGCTCTAAAACTTCTTTGTATTTCTTTTTTTTCCGCTTTTCGAGAACATTGAAAAGCGTTCAAAGACCATTGTTTTGGAGCAATGATCCCAAGTCAAAATTTCATTCAAGTTTTGATCTTAAGTCATGTATTGCTACTTTGAAAAATGTACCCAATCTAGTATCTTGAAATTTTTAATCTATTCTTCGAAATTTTATTTGTCATTGTATTCTCGCTTTGTTATGTCCTTTATAATATATTTGTAAAGATATTTCACAGTTGTTCTTAATTTTGATATTTGTGTGTATATATACTAAAATCAAGTAATTATTTCTTTTAACTAATTATTCTTTATCTCTTTTTTTATTATCTTTGCCATTTGATCATACATTCCATTTTCTTATTTGTATTTCTCTAATGAGTATTATTTAAGATTTATGTTAATTTTTTTTATAAATTGATTTTATGTATGTAATAGAGATAAATAAAGGAGTATATATACATAAAAAATTCAAAGAATGTTTAATCGAATACTATAAAAATTATTATAAAATTAGATTATATCTTATTTTTATATATAGACATTGAGTCTCCTTAGAATTTTTAATTAATTTAAAGTAACTTTGGTCTGATGACCTATAATTCTAAATTGTTGTATATTACGTCGTAAGAAACTGAAAGTGCTATTCATACTTTTACCTAGTTATTTTATATGTTATGATATAAAGTAAAGAAAGATTATATGGGTAGTTAGATTTAGATAATTACAATTATATTAGTATTAGTTAATTAAAAAATATTACATTAGGATTAATTAATTTATTGAAAAATATTTTATGTAAATCATTCAATTATATTATTTTGTTAATTAGATAAGTTTATAAAATTATAATATGATTATAATTTAAGAAAGCTTATGAAATTAGATAATTAGAACTATGGACTTATATAGTTAAAATTACATTAGGATTGATTTATTAAAAGTGATCTTATGTAACTCATTCAATTTAAATAATTATTTTAATATAATTACAAAAATTTATTAAAATTTAATTTGTTAATATGCTAGAAATTATTGGGCAATCCTAAAATGAATGTATTTAATTGGACTTTTTTAATACTTTCAATTATCTTATTTAATTTAAAGTATCTTGGATTTTTTTTTTTTTGAGAGAATTACATCTGACTACCCTGCATTTAGGCCTAATTACAGCGCAGTCCATCATTATCGAGAAATTACATTTTAGTCCCTAACTTTGAGAACCATTTGTGATCCTTAGGGTTCCATTATGCCATTCCAAAAATACCCCTGATTTGTTGTTAAAATCATATTTTGTAGATATCGTTTTGTTATTTTTATAAACTTTATGGATGATTTTATAATTTTGGTTATATATTCAATGTAACACTCATAAAACCGTCAGTGGCATAAGTGTACTTTTATGAATTCCGTTAAGGGACCTCAGACCAAACAAGATTTATAGGGACTAAAATATAATTTCTCGAAAATGATGGATTGCGTTGTAATTAGGTATAAATACAAGGTAGTCAAATGTAATTCTCCCCTTTTTATATTTTTAATGATTTGATTGCAGAAAATGGGTAAAGAAAGAACAAAAGCACAATCCACTCTTTCTAATAACAGTAGTGAGGCTCCAAAGAAAAGAGAAAGACCATGAAGGTTCAAGATAAAAATGCTTTGCAAAAAGAGCAAGAACCAGCAACAATTCAATACAACAAAGAAAACGATGAAAAATATAATATTAGTATTAGTAGTTTGAACAAGTCTGAGCACATTCAAACTAATATCGATTCACTAGAACTAAATTAGAAGTCATTTACGATCAAACTCAAGCTGTTAAGACTTGGAGCTGAGATGGTAACCTGTCAAAAGGGAACTATAATTTTGAAGATGATCATGGTGGATGATGAAATAAGTAAAATTATAATATTATTTTCATATTATTATACAAACATACTAAAATAATTCATACTTTTTGCAGGGCACAACAATTGGAGCCATAATGTTCAATGATGATATCAACCAATTTGATGGAAGATTTTTGACTAATGAAACATATATTATTTCTAATGGAGAAATTAGAAAATTTAATACAGACTTCATTAACTCTCACCATGAGAAAAAACTTGTATTAATGAAGTATACTGTTATAACGAATGCTCATGAGTGTATAACAAACCAAGTCACCTACAACTTTGCTGATTTTTGAGATATAAACGAAGAACAACAGGGCCCAATTGGTATAAGTTTGTCTTTTAATATTATAGTAAATTGTGTTAAGTCTTCTTTTTTTTTTTTTTTTTTTTTTTTTTTTTTTTTTACCATCTTACTATTAATGTTTATATTACGAATACAATTGCAGATATTTTTGGAATTTTGTGGAAAGTCAATGAAGTTAAAGAACAACAATTTTACAATGGTGTTCGTGCATATGTTAGAGAAATTACATTAGTCAACAATGAGTAACTATTATACACATAATGTATACTATTTCGACAAAAAATCAAACATCTCTTTCTTATATTTTCTTAATCAAAGGTTTCCAACGAATTTATTACATTATTGCTTTTATTATTTTGTAGACATTTTCCTGTGGTTATCGGCCTTTGGGATGATCTCTCTACAAATGAAGGCCAGAAGTTAAAAGAAATAGTTAGTGAACATACTGTAATAACTATTGGAAAAGTCAAAGAAAAAAAAATATATGGGTAAAAACCCAAATAAGCTCAATATTTTCATATATAATTAGATGTATATATCTCGATAAATACATAATCTTAACTTTATTATTTGTCAATAGGTGAATTTTCTCCAAACTACACAAGCATCATTTTTAGAAGTAAACCCAATGCAAGACAAATTTGTCTTAGTTTTTTTATTTTTAACTCTAACATGCATTCTATATGTTATTAGATTCAAAACAACTCAACATTATCACTCGATATACATGAGTTATCAATGAAAGAAAGAATGAAAAGCATAAAAGAAGTGATGATAAGAGATATCATACACAAAAGATTTACACTATTTGAGGTAATTAATTTAATGTATTCATAATTTGGTCATTTAATATATATAATAGCAAATTATTTAATATTGGTAATTTTTTTTACACTATGCATGATATGTATTATAGTTTGAAAGGAGTGGTTGACTGAGTTGAAAATAAATCCTCTTTATGGTACGAGGCATACAAAAAATGCAATCCTTCCATAAACAAATCTGACGAGGGTGTTTCCTACAGAAAATGTAATGCCGAAAATATACAAACAATACCGAGGTACTCTACAATATCAAGCCATCAATAAATAAATTTTTAATTTAAATTTTTATTTTTTTAAATAACTTTTGAATTAATAATAAGTACATAGTAATGTTAAATGTTATACATAAAGGTGATAGTGCTTCCATCAACAACAATGGATATAAGATGCTCAGTATATCAATATCAAAAATCAATTGAAGATGTAATTAATTTTCATAAAACATTGCTTTTTTATTTCATAAATAGACAAATCATTAAAATCTCAATTAATATATTTTATGGTCAAATTATTAACACTTTTAATGGTTCAGGGAGAACACAAGTCAAGATATTATAGGGGACTAAGTTTACAAACATCAACAGAGTTTCGATTTCTCATTGCACTCAATCGAAGAGTAGAAGTCATCAATGGAAAATTGCATGTGGTAGCTGATGAAGAAAACCAAAAATAAATCGCATATTATATCAAAGAAGATCAAACAAGAGAAGGAATGAAGTATATTTAACTTACATAGTTCTTTATATGGGAATATTACAATTTTGGTCATCCAACTATACAATTTATTCTATTTCCGCCGTCTGCCTTGCCGTTAACTGAAGACGAAACCCTAATTTCAGGCCAATTTTGGCACCGTTTTTTGGCTTTTCCCTCATTTCTTTCACCTGTTGCAACAGTGAAGTTCTCCAAGATGAGCATGTCAAGCCAACATCGATCAAGAATGGAGGGCAAGGATGATCTTCTCCAAATGCCATGTTATCAACAAAGCCAAATTTTGGGCGAGGGAAAGAAAAGGAAGCGAACGGATAATGCTACCGGAGGGAGCCACATCTTTGAAACGACTAGTGATCAATATTCGGCTTCCACATTTGTTATTTGGAAAACATTTTCTTAAATCGTCCCACACAATCGGATGCCAAATATCATCCAACACAAGAAGGTATCTCCTCCCCTATAAATTTCCATAGACACATTCTTTCGAGATGGTTTTCTTGTCGATGCCAACCAAAAGATTTCCCCTATAATACATTTAAGAAACGAAACCCCACCGGCGTTTGTCAAAGTGATAGACAACCAAAGGATCATAGTATAATTTTTTTGCTAGTGTTGTCTTACCAAGACCAAGAACGCCGACCATGGAAATTATTTGAAGTTCTTTCGGTCCGCCAATCAATAGATCCAACATTTCCATCGTGCCTTCTTCGAATCCAAACATAGAGGTATCTACCATAGGACCTTTCTCCATTATCATAAAATCTTGTTCAATTTTGGCAACTCCATTGTCACAATTGATCTCCATTAGTTGAATGATCTAGGATTTGAAGGAGGAAGTTGATGAAACTAACAATGAGCCCATCTTGAACCTTGAAGAACTTCTGAAGATCTGGCATGAGAGAGGCCACCATTTCTGAAAATTTATTGAAATCTTTGGTTTCAGGGTCGAAAATGAAACATGAAGCTAAATTATCCAAGGCCATTAATTTTTTATATACTGTATGATTCTCCGAGTTGGAACAGAAATTAATCATATAACAATAAACAGCTAAAACTTGTGATGTATTCCAGGGCAAAGCCTTGAGATTTTCATCTTCGTTAACCCGTCGATGATTCAGACTTCTCAAATAAGTAGAAAGATTTTCGAGGGAGAGAGCTATGTGCATGTATATCAAATGAAATTATGTGACTAATGATATAGAGAATTGATAGTTTTTGTGATTAGAAAATTCTGAAATGTGTTCATCTGATAAACACTGAATAGCAAAATTTACAAAAGGAGAAGTAAGAGCATTGTAAATTTTTTTTTTAGGTCAAAGAAATGAGGGACAAGGTAAAAAATTGGCCTGGAAAGTGGGGGACTAAAAGAGAATAAGTTGTATAGTTGGATGACTAAAATTGTAATATTCCCTTCTTTATATAGTTATCTGGGCTTCTATCGAAAGTTCTTATATATATCTTCTCAATTGTTAAGTATATTACAGAGTTTTGGACTATTACTTATGTTTAAAAGTTAGATTTATTTAAACAAATAATCGTTTCTTTACTTGAATGTTTCTCTGGATGTTTCCCTAATATGAAATATTTAACGCCCCGTGTTTTCGTCATACAGGTACGCGCGCTACACGTGTGATTTTCTGAGAGTTAGGTTAATTATTTATTTAATCTCGTACTCGCATGTGTTATTATTTGATAACCTTACTTGAATTATTTGGTTTAATTGAATTATGTGAAATACATCAATTATGTTCGCAAGCCATTTCATAACATATAAGTATTTCATAATATTCATTCATAATCATTTCATTAATTTTCTTCTAACTTATGCATATGAATTTATATACCTAAATATATTTTTTCACACAATTCACATTTTATAACATGAAGTACATGCCCCAATATAATTATATACTCACATCATACTTTATGCATATACTTATAAGAATATACATACTTGTATATATATAGATACATGTACATCATATACACTTCCTACACACATCTCATACTATAAGTTGGAGTATATGTACTTATATATATATATATATATATCAAATATCTCCATTTCACTTTATATGTATATATCATATATCTATACATTATATCATATATACACAAGAACACACACACAACACACACAATTTCTCTACACACACACAAACCCTTTCTTTCTCATTTTCTTCAAACACACACCCATTTAAATCCAAGAGAAGAAGTAGAGAGGGAGGAGTTAAGCTATCATCATCTTCATCATTTCATTTTCTCCATTCCTTCATTCCATTTCAAGGTGTGTGTATATATATATATATATATATATATATGTATGTATATGTTTGTATTTTGGGGGTTTGATGAATTCATGGATTAATACTTGTTCTTAGGTGTGTTTGGTGTGTTATATCTTGTGTTTTGTGGTATTTGTGAGTTCTTTTGGTTGGGATGTTGTTTTGGGATGAATTTAGAGCCTTCCCTTCGAGCTAAATCTGATCCCTTGCCCTTTTTTCAAACAGAGCATACCCAAATGGGTGTTTGGGTTCTCAGTTCATTCACCAAACGCCCGTGTAGAAAGCTACTGCCTCATCCGTGCCTTTTCAAATGCCCATTTCTGCTTTCAGTACATTTTTCAAACGGGCGTTTCTCCCTCATAAGAACTCCGATTGACTTGATTTTTGAACCCACGGAAACAAATTGAAGTATAGAATACTCTCCAATTGGAATAGACTCATTATCATTTCTAATTTGTGAGATATAATCAATTCTTTTTGGTGTCGCCAATTTACCCGAAATCTGCACTCCTTCAACTTCGGACCTATGCCATTTAGTCCTCGTTTGGAACTAGAATAAGAGTCATATATCATTTTAAAGGTTTGTGTACTTCCATATCCAATAAACAAAACCCAATTCCCACTTCTATAACTCAAGATAATCTTGTTTTACCACAGCTTGCGCATTTTCGAAAATTGTCCGTTTTTGCCAAACTTCACCAAAACCCCTCATATTGCATTCCTTTCACTTCCTTGGCTCCCGTATGTGACTTATATGAATTATATACTTGTTAATTGATATTTATGTTATTATTTGATAGTTTTTGATCTTTAATTGTTTAGACTTGATTGTTAACTCTGTGCCTTACATGAAATGAATTCATTTGATTAAATGGCATGAATACATGACCTCTTTGAGTTTAATTGCATCTTTTATATGTTAATTGAAGGTCACACATGTTATATCACCTCATACCAATGCCGTGCGTCTTATTTGATCTCATATTGAGTCTCCTCTCACGAGTATACATTGTTACTTTCTCTTGTACAGTTCATCTCCAGGGCGGAGACTTTCGGAGTGAATAGGCACCAGTATCAATCATGTTTCTTGTCTCGGGTTATTCCAGTTGAGGGTGTTTTCATTCTAGATAAGTATCAAACCCTACAACCTTGAAGTGATAAGTTTTGTCCAAAAACCTAAAGTATATATATATATCGTTTTCAAAGTAAAGTTATCGAGTAAATTCTTATCGAGTAAATGTTTCTCATGGATTATGAAATGAATTATGATAATTACGAGCATGACTTTAAATATTTTGGCGAGATATGCACATTATGTTCATGTTATTGGGCCCGGGGAAACGTGGGATTGGCGACCGGATCGGCATCGGGCCGACGGAAAGAACCCTTGCACGTAGTACCCATTGGGAATATATCTGCGTGACCTAGGAGATGGGGAGGTGGAGTATTCCTGAGCCGGTGGTTCCCATACCATCGAAGGAGCGGATAGGAGTTATGATCCCCCGTCTCATACTGCACTGATTGTCTCCCGCGACTGGGTTACCCCTGGCGGCGAGAAAGAATTGGGTGGTTCGGGTCTGCAGGCCTGACCATCACCACGGAGGAAGAAGGTTGGACTGTATTGTTCCTATTTATTTTTTAACCTATTAATTAACTGAATGATTGATTGCGTGATCACGATTTAATAGTTATTCCCTATTGATTGTACACGGTCGGAGTTCGGTTGGACAATTTTGCAAGCTTACTCGCCGAGCCATTATGATTATTCATGAATTATGAACTTAAGGAATTTAATATGAATTAGTCGTAAAGTCCAGGCAACGATTAGCTATTCTTTTGCCCTTCATGGGAACTAGTTTCAAATAAACCTTTGCTCGGGATTTATGACTTGCATGCGCATGTTTCTATATATATGTATAGCTCCTGCTCACTCAGTCTTCTAGAGACTGACCCCTCCTTCCCCACTTTTCAGTTCTTGCAGGTCTTGCTAGGCGGAGGTCGAGTTTTATTTTCCTTGTCAAGTCACTTGTACACTCGAGTCACATTTTACATTGTATGATCTAAGGAAAATCCCTTTATGTATTTGGGCCTGTGTGCCAATTATGAATTATTGTTGATTATTGATTCGGGACAGGTTGCATGCGTAGTTGAACCCGTTATTAGGATGCATGATGATTTTAATTTATGTATTGGAATTGTTGGGCTTGTAGCCATTACTAAATTTTATTATTGGTATCATTACTTCCGCATTGCACTCGTCAGGTTGTTGAATTAATTGGTACAGGGTTAGATTCCGCCTAGCCAGGGAGTTGTTTTTATTTTGTCACCCATTCGCTATGAGTCCGGTTCATGCTGGATCATCAATTTCATGCGTGGACTAGACTTGTAGTGCGATGGATGTGGTGCTTATCGTCCCGGGTGCTACAAAATATTTTTTATAGTTACTTTATTTGATTATTTTTCAAGTCTCAATACTATTAGTTATTACTCATAAATGAAAAGATAGATTTTATACAATTGGTTTTATACGTGAACTTATGAAGGGGGTGTTAAAAACTTTATTATATTTATTTAATTAAGTTAGAAACTTTTAATATTTAAAGAATAATTTATTAAATTAAACATAAAATTAACACTTATTTAAATAAATTCAACAAGTTGCATGTCGAATTTCCCACCAAGTCTAAAGAAGACTTTCTCATATCCATGAAGTAAGAAATTCAAGCAAATAGAGCATACGAATATGACACATATGGAAAATCTAAGAAATTAAATTCAATCAAATAGAGCATACGAATACGACACATCTGGAAAATCTCAGAAATTATGACAAACCCAAATTATTACAAACCATTATCTACTAAAAATTAAAAATCCCCAAATAACTCAAGCTCATTTCACAAATCAAGCAACAAACAGAACCTACATTTTTGTTTTCACCAAAATAAAGTTAAAATAAGAAAGATAACATCCTTATATTGCTAATTTATGTTGACCTACCGAATGAATATATCATTTTCCACAAAGTGATTCTCAAATTAGTTCACATGATCTTTATTATTATAAAATAAATTAAATAAAAATGAAGAAATTTTAAATGAGATACACATAGCTAATTAAAGACCAGATTAGGATGGGTGTTACGGTGGAGGGAGCTGGTGTCGTCGGCGGCAAAGATTGGAGGAGAAGGCAGAAGGGAGAAGGCGACGACAGTGATTGATGGTGGCGGTGACTTGGTGAGTACAATGAGTGTTGGATGCGTAGGGCAAAGGGGGAGGCGTCATCCATAAGCCGGTGCTGGCGGCAGGACTTGGTGGGTGGTGTGCAGAGGTGAAAACTGTATACTATTAAACATGTATTTATTAATGTGTGCCTGTGAGTGAAAGAGAGAGTGGGACTGTGGTTTTTTTTTTTCTTTTGAGGAATATTATTCGGCATTATAAATGGGATTGACACTTGGTAGTTGAATTCTTAGAAATAATAAAATTAATTTGATTAATTAATTTATTTATTTATTTTAAAAACACGCACACCCAAGCAGGATTCGAACCTCGGGATCTTGCCCTATAGAATGAATCCATTAATCACTTGGACCAACCCCTGTTGCTTGTCGGCAAAATTGATTTGATTAGAAATGAATAGATCTAACTCATTTATTTGTATCAATCTAACGATATAGTTGTACGAAAAAAAAAATAAATAAAATTTACTATTAACGTAGAAATATATTATAAGAGAAATATACTTAATTTATAAATAATTTAATAATAAATAAAAATAATAATAAAAATAAAAATTCTGATTTTTTTAGTTTTATATAGTAACATAGTTTTAGTATTCTTATTCCGACCCGACTAGATCAATAAAAATAGACATAAATTATTATTGTTTATTTATTTAGATATTTCTATACTTTAAATTACTTTTAATTATTATTTAATTCAAGAGGTTTTTAAATTTCAAAAGTAAGGTGGGCTTGTTAATAATATAATTATATTTGTGTAATCAAGTTAAAAATTGTTAATACTTAAATTTATTAAAATAAATAAAATAAAAAAACTTATAGAAAAAAATAAATGAAGAACGTGCGATGTATGTTGACTTCGTTGGTATATTATAAAAGTACGAGTTAGATTTTTGGTTTCTTATAAAATATAGATTGTCTAAAATATCCTCACAATAATTACGTCAATAATTATTAGTCAAGGATAATGATGTAAATACATATTATAAATTATTAATTTAACTATATTTAAAAAACACTTATTAACTTAAAATGGGACTCTTGGTAGAATTAAAATTTCTCATACTTAACCAAAAAAGATATAGAATTCAACAAGGATTGTTTTAATATTAATATATTAATTTATTGCATTGAAAATTTATAATATAAGTTGTAACGCCCCAATTTCCGGCTATTCAGGTACGCACGACACGTGGGAGTTTTTCCGAGAGATAGGATTATTTTAATTCTTTCATTTAGTAAATCCCTACAGTTCGTGAAAATTATATTTCAACATGTTTACATGAAACTCGTGACGATTTGAGAATTATTGTACAAATTGGATTTAATTGTTATGTGAAATAATTATCAAACATGATTTAATTACTCAAGTGTCCTTAATTGACATTTATTTAAATTATTGGACCAAATTGCATGGAAATATTCTTGGACTAAATTGAGCATTTTCCAAACTTTGACACCTAATTGCATAATTATAGAACTTACAGGATTTAATTACAATTTTAAATATTTCATCAAAATCAAAGATATATCATGTTATATCCTTCTTCATCCTTCTACTCATTTCATTTCATCCAAAATCATCATCTATATTTGCTTCCTTCTCACCGAGCTAAGCCATGAAGAAGGGAAGGAGAGATTTCATTGATTTCATCCAAGTTTTCCAAGGAAATTCCATGTTTTGCAGCTCAATCATCCATTTCCATCATCTTCTTCCATCTATTTTCATTTTAAGGTATATATGGTTATATATGTGATTTCTTGATAATATTTCTTGAAGCTAGGGTTAGGATTTAAGCTTGTCAACTTGTTTATTTGATGTTAGAAGCATGATTCTAAGCTTTAGACTTGAATTTCATGTATAAATCTTGAGAATTATGGAGATATACGATGAGTTCATGTTTGGCTTAAATTTGATCATTCTTGATGATCAAGCATGATTTATGCGTTTATAATGGTTCTTAGTATACTTTAAGCATGTATATGTGTCTCCCTTCATAAATTCTGCATTTGGGGAGTGATTTGGGCGATGTTTGATGCATTTTGGGATTGGTTGGTGCTTCCCCTGTTCTGCTGCTCTGTTTCTGCATCCTCTGCGTAACGGGAACAACCCTTCCCGTTCTCTTTGTATTTGGGGAATGGTCGTTCCCATGTTTGAAATGTGTGTATACCGGCAAGAACAGGAACGACCGTTCCCATTTTGGCTTATAGCCGGGAACGGGCGGTTTCCATATTCGGGGAGCAGCTTCGGGGAGCTGGGAACGGCCCTTCCCATTTTGAACTAAGGGTCAGAACGACCGTTCCCAGGTCTTTGGAGAGGCAGGAACATTCTGCAAAAATATGAGAATTCCAAATCTTTTTCTTTACCTTTAAATGATCCTATCATGTTATTATATGATCAATATCATGCAATAATAAGATTATATCATACTACATTTGACAATGCATGTCATCTCGTTGCATAATTACGCCGTGCGTCATATTTGGTATCATTATTGGGTTATTGTCTCACGAGTACACAATGTCCACTTTTCTTGTCCAGTTCTTCTCCAGGGCGGAGATTATTGATCAATGAGCACGTTCATGCATCCCTGAGTCATCATGTCGCCTGTCAGGTGAGGTTTAATTTCTAGTTACATAGAACCCATACAACCCTTACGTGAGCTTTAGGCCAAAAGGTATTTATATTTATAGCTCTCTAAAATCCTTCATTAAATTACAAGCAAGCCATGTTCAAGAAACAAGTCATGTATTGTACTGAATCAAGCATGTTTGGCGAGTAATCATGTTCACTTTGGGCCCGAGGGTTAGTGTATGAGCCAACCGGGAAAACATAGGGCTGACGGGTAACTCTGCACTCCCCTCATCATGTGGCATCACCTCTGAATCCACCAGGAGGTTTGGTGGAGGAAGAAATCCCGTGCGTGGGAGTCATGTTCCTGACGTACACCATGTCGTGGATGGTGAAGGCTCATGACCTTTCCATCATTGGAGGGACAAGGAGACTGGGGACGGGTCCGGCACCACGGCCTGTCCTCGGGTTACTGCATTGATTTCACTCATTGATTGTATTGATTCAATACACTACTTGTTGTAAAGTTTTACTATAGTTAAAAACCAATCGTGCATTGGCTTATAATGTGGCTACAAAAATCATTGCACAACAATTAGGCTCAACGGGGTCAATAAGATTACGTTATTTAGTGAAAAACGGCTAAATAGAAAAGCTTAAAATCCTCCGACAATGAATGCCTACTTCACTTCCTTAGTCTTTCATTAACTCAAAATTTCGCCTCAATAGGACTAAAGTGCATCCTCAATAGTATGAAAAGTAAACCCTTGTGTAGTGCATCCTAAAGTGCATCTCTCTAAGCTAAGTACATTATTTCGTTCAAAAGTGCTTAAAATATAAGGGCATACTAACACACTAAATCATCAAATCTCATGCAATTTTCCTTAATTCAAAACGCCTAACTTATTCTAGAAAAAGCTCAACAATCAAACTTCAAAGAAAAAGTTCAAATTGAGGGAAAATTTTCAAAAATTTTCAAACTTACTCGAATCTTAGCAAATCACAAGTGAAACTACATCTAACCATGCAAATATTCGATAAAGCTTATAGCAAACATGCACATTCTTCTCACACACTCAAACTTTGCGATGTCCTCATGCAATTGAAAGAATCAAAGGACTAGAAAACTCCCTGATTAACCGAAGAACCGACGATGTGCTTGCAAAGCTTCCGAAACCTGAACAAGTGACTAGAAAACATGGATCAAGTGCACTGGCAATTAACAATCAACATGCATCCAACAAGTATAATACAAGTCATAAATTCATGAAAATAAAAGCACCAATGCCTAAACCAAATCAGGAAACCAAACATAGCAAAACTCAAGTGTAGACAAATATTCCAACACAGTAATGCATAAACGAAACAAAATATCTAGAATTCTGGGGGAAAAATCAAGGTAACAGAATCAGGGTGACGGGGGTCCTCCAAAATACTGATCCAAGCGAGCACTGAACCCGTCAAACTTGGCCTCCCACGCGTCGAATCGCTCATCCACATAGTGTGTTAAATCTTCAACTCTGGTGATTACGGTGGTCAAATCAGCCTCAATCCTGCTAGCTCTGCACGTACGCCTCTCAAAGTCACAGGAGTGTCGTCACTGGCCTCAGCAACAATAGACGTGGCATTGCGAAGAATCGCAAACCCATCATCAGGCCGGTCAGGTATCCGAGCCAAGAGCTCCTTCTGCCTCTCATAGAGCTTATCGAACCGGGCTATCCTGTAACATCCCGATTCTCCGGCTATCCAGGTACGAACGTCACGGGTGTGCTAAGTGCGCATTTAATTATTCAAGCATGCGAAAATATGAATTATTTGGAATATTTGAATAATTGAAATAAGTGTTAAGTTTGAAACCTTAAACGTTTAAATCCTTTTCTAATCGTTTTCGATTCGTTTAACTCCGTTTTCAATTCCGATTTTTGTGCCAACTT
This sequence comes from Lantana camara, assembly GCA_037501455.1. Lineage (NCBI taxonomy): Eukaryota > Viridiplantae > Streptophyta > Magnoliopsida > Lamiales > Verbenaceae > Lantana > Lantana camara. Next base: position 88,393,501 of record CM074857.1, on the reverse strand, counting down.
GGATACTTGAATTATGTGAGTTATGAATGCGTTTGCATGCTCGTTTTAAGTTTTCGTGTTCGTTTTTCGAGGTTTTAAACCTTTGGTTTTGACGAGGGACATGAGGGCCTAACTAGTTTTAGCGCGCCTCTTGTTCCGGAGGCCATAACTTGAGCTAGGGAATTCGGATTCGAATTCCGGAAGATGCGTCGGACTCGTAACGAAGAGATGAAGCTGAGGAACCTAATTTGGTATTTTTCTAAGCTCGTTTAAACCCTCGTTTTTCGACCGGAACGAACAGCTTGTGCTTAAGCCACCTTCTTTGACTAGTCATGTACTTGTGGGGCCAATTTAACTCAACCTAAGCCTAACCCTTGATAACTTGACTTGAGTTAAGTCTTTCCCTCTCCCTTATCAGCTGAAAATCGAGCCAAACCCCCTCATTTGGTGCAGCAACTGATCGAGAGAGAAGAGAGGAGAAGAGAAGAGAAGAACTTTGGCCCTTTTGTGGATTTTGAGCTCAAATCCTCATCTTTCTTCTCCAAATCTTCAAGGTAAGTATATTTTTGAATTCTATACTCTTTTATACAAGTTTTGATCCATTTAATACTTGTTTTACATCAGATTTGATTAGGGTTTGGGTAGGAGCATGAATAGGGACTTTTGGGGATTTTTGCTCTAATGGCCTACCTAGTTGTGTAGCTGATTTCCTTGCCTTAAACTGATTATATGGACTTGTTTCTTTGGTCATTTGATGTTCAATTGATATTATTTGATGTTAGGATGAATTTCTCTTTAGACCCTTTGATGAAATTATGAGATATAGAGCTCCAAACTTAGTGATCAAAATTGCCTCCCCTGTTTTGGACTGCTGTGTGAAATTATGCTTTGTTGCTTGATCAAATGACCTTATTTTCGTGTGAAATTGCATGGATATGATGTACACTCATTTCTCTATATGTTAGCATTCATGTTGCAAGCCTTTGGATCCATTTTGAGCCCCAAAAATCGAAGTACATGACCTGTTCTTATGCATGATCCATGACAGACCTGCTGCTGTTGCATTTTGTGGTTCGTTGGCCATTTTAAGGTGCTTCAATTCGTGCTATTTTGCATATATATGATGTATATTAGTTGTTTAGTATGTTAGCATGCCTTCCCCAAGGTTTTAGATCCAAATTCAGCCCCTAAGTACTTGATCTTGGTATGATCGAACTCATATGTGCGGTTTTGACGCCCCAGACTTGATGCATGGTTTCGGTGCTCTTAACGTGTGATTTGGCTTTTGCATTCTAAATGAAATATGCTCCTAACATGCTAAATATGTTTTATATTAAGTTTCATAAGATTTGGAGTCGATTTGGTATGCTTTTGGACTGATTTTGTTTAAGGTTTGTTTTGCCGGTAAACCTTGTTTGCATTTTTGAACCTGTACCGTGACACCCCCGTGTCTCATTTGCCTTGGAATGTGAGACACGGGCGTGTCATGCTTCCTGGGCGTGACTGTACTGAGCCACGGGCGTGGCTCAGTTTGTCTTAGTTGAGGGACACCCCCGTGTCCCTCCCCCTGCGCAGCTCTTGGTTTTCCTTTTGGGTTTTTGGTTTGTTTCACCTCTTTATTGCCTTTATCTTCGTTTGTGTTGAATTATGAACTTATTTTATTATGTGTTAGGAGTCTTGTGGTTCAATTTCATAACATTTGGATGAGATTTAGGCATGCTTTTGCCGAATGCCGTTTATGTGCGTTTTTGTATCATTTGTGATTTCCGTAACCCTTTTTCCCTATCATATGATTTCTTCTTGTTTTCAAGCTTTGGTAATGTGTTATATCATGTACTATGATGTAAGTAGTAGAGTTTTGTGAAAGATTGAATACGTTTGAATGTAGGTTGAACTTAATTTGCTTTAATGCCTTTATTTGCCTAAATGACGGATCTTGTACTTTGAATTTGCATCATATGCACCCATATGCATTAGCCGAGCGTCTCTATGGTCTCTTTTGAGTCTAAGTTTGTTTGTCGTGTTTGTCTTGTTCAGAGGAGTCTCCCGTTCGTGACGTGGTTGCTCCATAGGCTTTGTTTTGGTCCCGTTTGCCCGGTTCGTCGGTGAAAGGTGAGGTTAGGTTATAGTTATACCCTAATGATATGTGCCCTATATGTTTGCATGTGAGATAAGCCTTTTTATATGTAATGCGTGTGAGTATGATTATGCGAGGTATGAATATAATATGAACATAAGACTAAGAATATGTTAGAATTATGATTAGGTTAAGCCTCATGCTAAGATATGTTATGTTAGGTTTTGATAGGATTATGTTAGGAACATATGGGGTTGTGAATAATTCAGGGTTATGCAATGTTTTATGAATACTTTATGTTTATGTATATGCTTCCGCTTATGCTATGTCCTTGAGGCTGTGTACCTCCGGTATGATATGCTTTACGCTTATGCCTTTACTATGCTTTGCGATATGAGATAGGTCGCGGACCTAGTTATGCTCTGATTATGGTAAGATTCTGCTTCCGACATGTCTGTGTGCGTGATATGCTCCGGGACGGCTTATTTTAGGTCGACGGAGGTTCCGTTATGATAAGTTCTGATCTGTTCTGCATCCGGGATGGCTTATTTTAGGTCGACGGATGATGTGTGCGTGCGTTTGGGTTATGTCCGTTTTTCGTTATGTTTAGTCATTTAAGAAGTAGTTCGTGAAACGGGAGTGGATTCTTAATTAATAAAATTTGGTTGTTTTGGCCTTCGGCCTAACTCTTTTATTCCCTATACTTAGTATCACGTGTGAAAATGATATTGGATTGCAAAAGCCACGCCCCGGTTCATGGATTCCCACCTATGCTTTGTGCTGTGCTCCGTATACGTATATATGGGTGCGTGTGTAACCCCTCACTCAGTTTTTGGACTGACCCCTCCCTTATGTTTTTAGTTCGCAGGTTTTGGTCCGTTGGTTCGAGCTAGGCAGTTTTGGTTTGTTTTCCTTGGAGTCTTGTCGGTCTAGAGAAGTCTGCATTTTGTATTTAAATCCTGTTGCATCTGTACGTTTGAAGTTGTAATATGAGTGTTGAATGATATTTGTTATTTTGAGTCCTACTTTGTAAAGTTCGTGTGTAATCTGAGTTAAGTGGTCTGTAACCTTTATACTTTGCTCTGTTTAGTTTGTCTTATGCTTCCGCTTGGTTTGATTTTTTTTTTTTTGTTTTGTGCACTCTGTTTGAGGGTTTAGGCCGCCTAGCTTAGGAGGATCTTTTGTTTGTCACCCGTTCGCTAGTGCTTGGTGCATGTACGGATTTCCTGTTTCGTTACACGTGTCGGGTCCTAGTGCGGGGGATGTGGCGCCCTACGCTCGGGGTGTTACATCTAAGGTGGTATCAGAGCTCCGGGTTACAAAACCGGAGTTCGTGTGTCGTGTCTGTTGGTCTAGGTCGTTCGGCTTAGGATTATGTGTGTCTCTGTCTGCATTCACTCTCATTATATGTGACTAAGGTGCTCTTAACTGTATTATTTTCTCTTATTTGTATTAATTGTTCATATGAGCATGCACTAAACCCTTCATGCATCGATATTCTCTTGAAATTGTGCTTCTTTAGGATGCCTCCAAGAAGAAGAACTCGTGAGAATACTCCTCAACCACCACCACCCACTGCAGAGGATATCCTACGAGCTCTCCTCGACCATCTTCAAAGGAATCCACAACCACCAAATCCTCAAGGTCAAGGACAAGGAAGAGTTGTCAATACGATTCATAAAGAATTCCGGGATAACAACCCTCCAAAATGGCTCGGAGGCAATGACATCGAGGCGGAAGAATGGTTAACCGAAATTACGGGGATTTGGGAGATTTACCCCGGTACTTCACAAGATAAGGCCATATGTACCAGTCGTTATATTCAAGGACAAGCCTTAAATTGGTTGAAGGGAACAAGAGCTCGGTTGGAAAGGAATGGTGAGGAATTCAATTGGGAGAGCTTCGTTAGGGAATTTCGTGACAAGTATATCCCTCCCAGCTCCCGGGAGAGAAGATTACAAGAGTTCACGGATCTCAAACAAGGAGAGCGAACAGTTGAAGACTATATCCTCGAGTTTGAGAGGCTTGCTCCTTACGCTTTTCACATTACGGATGATGATGAGTTGAAGACCCGAAACTTTGTACAAGGATTAAGAGAAGACATTCAGTGGGCCTTGCGAGCTACCACGGTGGATACATGGGCTAAGGCGACGAAGAAAGCTATTAGAGTTGAGACTCGATAACAACGTTTAAAGCGTCAAACTTTCTACTCGGAGCTAAAATATGAATCAAGTTCGGGTTTGGGAAAGAGACCGGTATTTCAAGATAAACCTCCAACCTTCGACCCCGAAGAATTTCTTGATGCTATCAAGAAACCCCGACTTCCAACTCCGGATCCGATATGCACTCCACCGGAACCTAATCGATGCTCCTTTTGCGAAAGACCAAACCACACGGAGGAAACTTGTAGGAAGAAGTTGAGAACCTGTTTCGGATGTGGAGAGATGGGACACAAGGTGAGATTTTGCCCTACAAATCCGAATCCGAAGCCCTTGAATATGATGCATCCAAGATCTCCGGAACAAGCTCAAGCCAATGTGGTGGAAGTCGATGAGGAAGTGAATGTTGAAGTCGAGGCCGAGCCTAATGTCATTGTCGAGGTGCAAGGTACCATAAACATGCATCACATTCCATTTCACGCATCGTTTAAATTTGGGGGTAACCCACCTATTTGTGTACTTGTCTCTTTATACGTGTGCTCTTATTTGCGTGTGTCTCTCTTCTTTCCTTATTACTTGCGCGTGTGATTGTTGTTGTTTAGTTATCTCGTGGAGAGACGACTTTGAGAGTACGAGTGCTCTAGCTCTACGGTAAGTCGAGGGTCGTGCTTTAATCGAGCTTCCTAGGTGTTTCTACAACCGCAAGAAGGTGTGAGTGGTGGAAGTCCGGTGACTACACCATTCATGTAACTCCGAGCTCTTGAGTTGACTTGAAATGAATCAAATGGTGGGTGTTGAATCTCGTTTAGACCCTCTCACCGTACGAGACAAATCGAGTTGCTCCTAGCCGGAACCAAATTGTGAAGGAGACCCCCGTCTACCGTTGAAGACCTTTCTCGGGCTAACCCTCGTCGGGACTTCATGAACCTCGAACTTGGGTAAATACGGGAGAGTTGCTAGCGGTTGGACCTGGAGGACCAGGTCCTTTTAAGGGGGGGAGATTGTAACATCCCGATTCTCCGGCTTTCCAGGTACGAACGTCACGGGTGTGCTAAGTGCGCATTTAATTATTCAAGCATGCGAAAATATGAATTATTTGGAATATTTGAATAATTGAAATAAGTGTTAAGTTTGAAACCTTAAACGTTTAAATCCTTTTCTAATCGTTTTCGATTCGTTTAACTCCGTTTTCAATTCCGATTTTTGTGCCAACTTGGATACTTGAATTATGTGAGTTATGAATGCGTTTGCATGCTCGTTTTAAGTTTTCGTGTTCGTTTTTCGAGGTTTTAAACCTTTGGTTTTGACGAGGGACATGAGGGCCTAACTAGTTTTAGCGCGCCTCTTGTTCCGGAGGCCATAACTTGAGCTAGGGAATTCGGATTCGAATTCCGGAAGATGCGTCGGACTCGTAACGAAGAGATGAAGCCGAGGAACCTAATTTGGTATTTTTCTAAGCTCGTTTAAACCCTCGTTTTTTGACCGGAACGAACAGCTTGTGCTTAAGCCACCTTCTTTGACTAGTCATGTACTTGTGGGGCCAATTTAACTCAACCTAAGCCTAACCCTTGATAACTTGACTTGAGTTAAGTCTTTCCCTCTCCCTTATCAGCTGAAAATCGAGCCAAACCCCCTCATTTGGTGCAGCAACTGATCGAGAGAGAAGAGAGGAGAAGAGAAGAGAAGAACTTTGGCCCTTTTGTGGATTTTGAGCTCAAATCCTCATCTTTCTTCTCCAAATCTTCAAGGTAAGTATATTTTTGAATTCTATACTCTTTTATACAAGTTTTGATCCATTTAATACTTGTTTTACATCAGATTTGATTAGGGTTTGGGTAGGAGCATGAATAGGGACTTTTGGGGATTTTTGCTCTAATGGCCTACCTAGTTGTGTAGCTGATTTCCTTGCCTTAAACTGATTATATGGACTTGTTTCTTTGGTCATTTGATGTTCAACTGATATTATTTGATGTTAGGATGAATTTCTCTTTAGACCCTTTGATGAAATTATGAGATATAGAGCTCCAAACTTAGTGATCAAAATTGCCTCCCCTGTTTTGGACTGCTGTGTGAAATTATGCTTTGTTGCTTGATCAAATGACCTTATTTTCGTGTGAAATTGCATGGATATGATGTACACTCATTTCTCTATATGTTAGCATTCATGTTGCAAGCCTTTGGATCCATTTTGAGCCCCAAAAATCGAAGTACATGACCTGTTCTTATGCATGATCCATGACAGACCTGCTGCTGTTGCATTTTGTGGTTCGTTGGCCATTTTAAGGTGCTTCAATTCGTGCTATTTTGCATATATATGATGTATATTAGTTGTTTAGTATGTTAGCATGCCTTCCCCAAGGTTTTAGATCCAAATTCAGCCCCTAAGTACTTGATCTTGGTATGATCGAACTCATATGTGCGGTTTTGACGCCCCAGACTTGATGCATGGTTTCGGTGCTCTTAACGTGTGATTTGGCTTTTGCATTCTAAATGAAATATGCTCCTAACATGCTAAATATGTTTTATATTAAGTTTCATAAGATTTGGAGTCGATTTGGTATGCTTTTGGACTGATTTTGTTTAAGGTTTGTTTTGCCGGTAAACCTTGTTTGCATTTTTGAACCTGTACCGTGACACCCCCGTGTCTCATTTGCCTTGGAATGTGAGACACGGGCGTGTCATGCTTCCTGGGCGTGACTGTACTGAGCCACGGGCGTGGCTCAGTTTGTCTTAGTTGAGGGACACCCCCGTGTCCCTCCCCCTGCGCAGCTCTTGGTTTTCCTTTTGGGTTTTTGGTTTGTTTCACCTCTTTATTGCCTTTATCTTCGTTTGTGTTGAATTATGAACTTATTTTATTATGTGTTAGGAGTCTTGTGGTTCAATTTCATAACATTTGGATGAGATTTAGGCATGCTTTTGCCGAATGCCGTTTATGTGCGTTTTTGTATCATTTGTGATTTCCGTAACCCTTTTTCCCTATCATATGATTTCTTCTTGTTTTCAAGCTTTGGTAATGTGTTATATCATGTACTATGATGTAAGTAGTAGAGTTTTGTGAAAGATTGAATACGTTTGAATGTAGGTTGAACTTAATTTGCTTTAATGCCTTTATTTGCCTAAATGACGGATCTTGTACTTTGAATTTGCATCATATGCACCCATATGCATTAGCCGAGCGTCTCTATGGTCTCTTTTGAGTCTAAGTTTGTTTGTCGTGTTTGTCTTGTTCAGAGGAGTCTCCCGTTCGTGACGTGGTTGCTCCATAGGCTTTGTTTTGGTCCCGTTTGCCCGGTTCGTCGGTGAAAGGTGAGGTTAGGTTATAGTTATACCCTAATGATATGTGCCCTATATGTTTGCATGTGAGATAAGCCTTTTTATATGTAATGCGTGTGAGTATGATTATGCGAGGTATGAATATAATATGAACATAAGACTAAGAATATGTTAGAATTATGATTAGGTTAAGCCTCATGCTAAGATATGTTATGTTAGGTTTTGATAGGATTATGTTAGGAACATATGGGGTTGTGAATAATTCAGGGTTATGCAATGTTTTATGAATACTTTATGTTTATGTATATGCTTCCGCTTATGCTATGTCCTTGAGGCTGTGTACCTCCGGTATGATATGCTTTACGCTTATGCCTTTACTATGCTTTGCGATATGAGATAGGTCGCGGACCTAGTTATGCTCTGATTATGGTAAGATTCTGCTTCCGACATGTCTGTGTGCGTGATATGCTCCGGGACGGCTTATTTTAGGTCGACGGAGGTTCCGTTATGATAAGTTCTGATCTGTTCTGCATCCGGGACGGCTTATTTTAGGTCGACGGATGATGTGTGCGTGCGTTTGGGTTATGTCCGTTTTTCGTTATGTTTAGTCATTTAAGAAGTAGTTCGTGAAACGGGAGTGGATTCTTAATTAATAAAATTTGGTTGTTTTGGCCTTCGGCCTAACTCTTTTATTCCCTATACTTAGTATCACGTGTGAAAATGATATTGGATTGCAAAAGCCACGCCCCGGTTCATGGATTCCCACCTATGCTTTGTGCTGTGCTCCGTATACGTATATATGGGTGCGTGTGTAACCCCTCACTCAGTTTTTGGACTGACCCCTCCCTTATGTTTTTAGTTCGCAGGTTTTGGTCCGTTGTTTCGAGCTAGGCGGTTTTGGTTTGTTTTCCTTGGAGTCTTGTCGGTCTAGAGAAGTCTGCATTTTGTATTTAAATCCTGTTGCATCTGTACGTTTGAAGTTGTAATATGAGTGTTGAATGATATTTGTTATTTTGAGTCCTACTTTGTAAAGTTCGTGTGTAATCTGAGTTAAGTGGTTTGTAACCTTTATACTTTGCTCTGTTTAGTTTGTCTTATGCTTCCGCTTGGTTTGATTTTTTTTTTTTGTTTTGTGCACTCTGTTTGAGGGTTTAGGCCGCCTAGCTTAGGAGGATCTTTTGTTTGTCACCCGTTCGCTAGTGCTTGGTGCATGTACGGATTTCCTGTTTCGTTACACGTGTCGGGTCCTAGTGTGGGGGATGTGGCGCCCTACGCTCGGGGTGTTACATATCCCCCAGCTTTACATTTGCCAAAAACGATCTCTCTCACGGATAGGCCACCATGGCAAAATCTTATTCTTCAGCTCCCAATTCTCCCAAGGTATAGCTAAGCCTACGGTCTCCAAGTATTCCGGACCAATATGTCCAAAACTAATAGGCAAAGCCTCTCTCGGTCTCCAATTCATCTCTCTCGCAAACATCGTCACAAAGCCTCCATGAGCAATCGTGCCCGTAACACTCCCAGCACTCTCCTGCAGCTTCCAAAGAAATTCAATCGTACCATCGAACTTAATACCTTCCTTCATCAAATACATTATGCCCAACTCAGTTTCCGTAATATGGCTATCTCTCCCGTATCTGGCACAGAATCCCAGGGCTAAAATCCTATGGACTAGTACCCAAGTCAACGAGTCAAAATAACTGTCATGCGTGCACCTGGAGGAATAACTAGGGACACCCTCCCTCAAAGGAAAGGATCTCCACACCTCCTCTCACTGAGTCTCGCTCCATCTTGGTAGAGAAGTGGTGGCATTAGCTGGAAACCGAAGAATCTCTCTTATCTTGCTCACAGTCCAAGTCCGAGTTTCCATATCATCAAGAGTGAAGGTCAAGGTGTTGTCCATCGGATCAAAATTCATTGTATTGAAGAAAGCGACGGTCATATCTCCATAGGTCATATCCATCATTTGAAGGAAAGGCAGCCAACCTATGTTATCGAACAACCTCTTCACTTCCTCCTAAACCTCCAATCTATCCATCCGCTCAAAGAACTTAGTACCCACAATATTCCTTGTTGGATTCCTTTGGAAAGGATTCCCAAAGACATTAACTGTTATGTTGACCGAATCAAAAGGTTGATGGTCCAATCCGGATGACGTAGTGAAAGGTTCCGGGATTCTAGAGCGCTTAGTGCGACCCAAAGTACCTAAATTAAACGATTATAGCAAAACAAAGCACAAAGAAATCAATCACAATTCACATGGACAATTCATCAAACACCTTGTGCGCTTAAGCCTAGTGTGTGAGTCCTAACTCAAGTTCTTCAATCTACCCAACTCAAATTCGCACTAGCTTAATTACTACAATTCAAGCTCATAACTCTCTACCTTCAACTCCGAAATTCAAAAACAAGGCCACTTAGAACTTTAGGATTCTTCAAAATTTTAACCCAATTCAAGTTCACTTCAATTTAAAGCATCAATCCTAATTCTAGCATAGTTAATCTCTCAAATTTCATCAATTCAATCTCATAGTGATTCCTAGCAAGCAATTCAACCCTAGGTCTCATCCATTAGATTGAAAATTTTAGCTTAAATAATTATTCTAAGACAAGGGAATATTGGCTTACGTGGATTCACAAGGGAGTAAAGAGTGTAACTTGGAGGGGAAGCTTCTTGCTTGTAAATTTTTTATGATTGACCCAAGGGAACAATTGAATCTCTTGTAAGGTGGAATAAGTGGGTGCAAGTGTATTTATAGGTTTGGGGGAAAGAAAACCGAAATTGGGTAGGACAAGACTTAAATTAACACTAAAAATGTGTTCCTAAAACCCAATCTGTGCCAATCGGACCGATAATGGGCGTTATCGGTTTTCCTAAGGAAAGGGTTAACGAGCGTTACCCCTGTTGGCCAAGACGCCTGTATCCATTAATGGGCGTTACCTAAGAATAACTGAAGAGGTGAAACGCCAGTTACCTTTTCTACCCGGAGAGTCTGACCTCTTTAACGGGCGTTACCAAAAGGTAACTGCAATGGTGTAACGCCCGTTACTTACAATTCCGCCCAAAACATACTTAAAACACAAACACACAACTAATAGTGCTCAATCAGTCAATTAACTGAAATTAACTCATAGTATTCAATCAAATCACAGTGCACCATTCTCGAAACACATATAACAATTCATATCAATAATTCATTCTCCTCAGGAAAGTCATTACCATGCACAAGCATACAAACAAGTAAATGGACCTCAATATTGACAATGACGCTCAATTCACGACCCTCGCACCATCTAGATCTTGGCTACCTAGTAAACCATCATGTGACCTGCAACGAGAGAGACAACTCAATTATTGCGAGAAAACGGGGACGACAGAAACGAAAACAATGGAAACAAAAACAGAACAAAAGAAAAGAAAAAGGAAAAAGTTAGTTCTAAGTTATAGTCATTAGCTTGACTGTGGGAACCAAATTGGGATTAGCAATCCCCAAGCAACGAGTCACAAGGAGTGACCTCGTTCTTGTTACTCACAAACCCAGAGCTTGATCTCCAAGTATCTAAGTCCAGAACATCTTTTATTCTCGATCTTTGAAACTTCGTTTCTCTTTGCCAATCAACTACATCTCTTTGCTCCGTAAACAGAGTCTCTCCATCTGGTGTATCATTTAGAACCTTAATCATGCAACACTTATCTAGAATTACTGGTGGTGTCCTGGAACCAAAGTTCCTGAACTCCATTCTTTTATCTCCTATTTTGAACGTGAGTCGTCCATTCTGAACATCAATATCTGCTCCAGCCGTAGCCAGAAATGGTCTTCCAAGTATCAATGGCATCCTCTCATCGCTCTCAATATCAAGAACTACAAAATCAGTGGGAATGTGAAAATTTCCAACTTTTACCAAAATATCTTCCAGAATTCCTGTCGGGTATTTCACCGATCTATCTGCTAGTTGGAGTGTTATATTCGTCGGTGTGAGCTCCTTCACTCCTAATTTCCTACAAGTAGACAATGGAATTAAACTCACACTAGCTCCTAAATCACATAGAATATTATGAAATTGCAAAGAACCAATAGTAAGAGGAATTGAAAAACTCCCTGGATCTTTAAGCTTCGGAGGAAGCTTATGCTGAATAATAGCACTACATTCCTCAGTAAGTATCACAGTAGTGAAGTTCTCAGGCTTCTCCTTGCTTGGTACCACTTCTTCCTCTAAAGGTTTCTCAAGTACTCCTTTTTCAAGCACAACTTTCTCATCATCCAAACTTATAAACTTCTTCGGACCTTCTTTATCTCTATTGTCTCCTACAAATACGGCTTGGCAATGCTCCTTAGGATTGTTTTCAGTTTGACTTGGTAGCATTCCTGGACCTCTCAAATTTAAAGATTGGGCAATCTGACCAATCTGAATCTCCAAAGTTTTGGTCTGATTTACGACTTGATTTACTTGGGCTTCTAACTTTTGATGTCGACCCGTAGACACGGTTATGAACTTTTCAAGTGCGACCTCCCAACCCTGCTTTTGCTCCTGTTGAGGGGGTGCAACATTAAATTGGGTTGGTGGTCGTGGTTGAAATTGTTGCTTAGGTTGAAACTGTGGCCTAGGTTGGGGTGGTTGTTGAACATTCTGATTATTAGACCACGACAAGTGAGGGTGGTTCTTCCATCCTGGATTGTAGGTGTTTGAGTAGAGATCACTTGCTGGTTTGAAGTTATTTGCATAATTTACCTGCTCTTCCACTTGTTCTCCGATATTGGTATGAGGACACATATTAAAATCATGTGGACCACTACAAATTTCACATGTTACCTGAACTGGTTGGGATTGTATCCCAACTGCATTGACAGATAGTTGGTCCAATTTCTTGTTAAGGGCTTCAAATTTAACAATGATGACGGTTAAGCCATCTAACTCTATGACTTCTGTTTGCACCTTCGCTGGTTGCGAATGGCTCCTTTCATGCACAAAAACATCATTCTGCGATATATTATATAACAACTCAGTAGCGACTGCTTCAGATTTGGCTAAGAATGCTCCGCTAGCTGCGGCATCCATCGCTCCTCTAAAGGTAGGGGACATCCCATTGTAAAAATTCTGAATCAATAACCAACTGGGAATTCCGTGATGTGGACACTTCTTCTATAAATCCTTAAATCTCTCCCAAGCTTCACAGAAAGACTCTCCGTCCAACGGCCTGAAACCTTGGATATCATTCCTGTACTTCGTGGTTTTGCTAAGTGGAAAGAACTTTGCTAGGAAAGCCTGAGATAATGCTGCCCAAGTCTGGAAAGACTCATTTGGGACAGTACTCAGTCATGCTCTAGCTCGATCCCTAAGTGAAAAGGGAAAAAGCCTAACTCGGATAGCATCAGTGGTGACATTGTGAATTTTGAAGGTATCAGAAACTTCCAAAAAATACTCCAGGTGTGAAGTTGGATCCTCCAAAGGTAATCCTGAAAACGGATTGTTTTGCAACAGATTTATGATAGCTGGTTTAATCTCAAAGTTATTTGCTGTAATCGGGGGGCGAGTTGCAGTTTGAATTGCTCCAGCTTGCGACACGTTATAATCTCTTATGACGGGTGGTGGTGGTGGATCTGCTTCAGCCATCGGTAAAGCAATTGGTTTCTTCTCCTACTTATGCCTTCTCCTAATAGCACTCAGTGTTCTCTGAATTTCCGGATCGTATGGAATTAGCTCAGGATCTTGAAATCTTCGCATGTACTGTAAACCTGCACAAGGAAAAAGAATTCCTCAGTCCAATTTCACAGTAACAAGGATACTGAACACAAAGTAAAGTAATAGTCTAAAGCACTAGATCAAAATAATTGAGTAATATTGACTTAAAACGCCTTCTCCGGCAAAGGCGCCAAAAACTTGTTGTAAAGTTTTACTATAGTTAAAAACCAATCATGCAAGTGTACACTAACATACGCGTAGCACAATAGGATCGAACCCACAGGTAAGGGAAATCAATCACTACTCTCTATTCCTCTCTAATCTAAAGACTTGACGGAAGTAATAGTTGCTTTTATTAATCTACTAACGCAGAAATTAACAAGTAACTAAACTAAAATTGCAACTAACAACTTAAACACACGAATTAAATTCAGTAAACTAAACAGGCAGGGGAAAAGTTCTGAATCATATAATCAAGAGCTGACGTGATACTCGTTTGACAAGTGTAATCCTACGACCTAGTCACTTATATTTGAATTACCCTCTCTCGAGGTATAACCAAGTGCTTAATTAGTGTTCAATGTTGCTCTCGCAATCAACAATAGTTAATTAAACCAGAGAAACAAGACTAGTGTAATTCAGTATTCTAGCGGCTCGACATGGAATAAGATTACTGTTGTATAAGTTAGGACCAAATCTCTTTGTACCCTACAACTTACAAGTTCTGAAAACCATCTAAATTACCATCACTCTTTCGATATATAGGCAATTATAACACATGCTAAGGGTGATCAAGCCATCGCAAGTCAGTTCAAACCTGTTTTCAAACTAAGAATTAACACAAGTCATTCAAGCATCTCATCAAGCATCCATCATGCAATCATCATCACTCCTCCTCGCCCTAGATAATTAGCTACTCATAATTAAAGCAAAACTCATAAGACTAAAGGAAATTGCATTAAAATAAATCACCGTCAATGAATGTAAGCAAGATCTAACAATTAAACTAATAAACATTCAGTGGTATCTAAAAACAAAACTAGCATACGAAACTAAAACTAAACTCAAAGGAATTAATTTGGAAATTAAAGCAACAATAAAACCAAAGATCGTTCTCAGAATTCAATTCTGTTGTCTTCTCGAATTCTCTGAAAATCTCTAAAACTTCTGATTCTTCTTCCAAACCCTGGGTCTTGACCTGGAAGGAAAACTCTTTCTCTCTCTAACTCCTTTTGTCTATCTGTGGCTCTCTCTTCCCAATCTCCTTGACTAAAGACTCCAAAACGCATTAATATAGCAGCCCTAGGATAATTCTCGCCGCCCTAGGTAACGGACATTACCTATTATTGCCTTGCTTCTGTTAACGCCCGTTAATCTTATCTAAGTATATCCGCGAGGTTGCCCTCGTTATATCTAACAATCCCGGCTTACCACTTTTCTTCTGCATAGGGGTAACGAGCGTTACCCCTCTATTCTCGCCAAAACTCTCCTCCTGTGGCCAGTAACGAGCGTTACTCATTTTATATAAAGTGGTAACTGCTCCCAAAAATGCGTGAAATCGCTCTACTTCGCAGTTTCGTAACTCCAACTCCATAAGCACCTGAACGGAGCAAAATAGACACATAAAAGCATCAAACGGCACCAGAATATAATCTAATTAACGCTTAAAATCATACAATTTCTACAGACAACACTACTGCACTACTGTACTGTAACTGAATTGCATGATCACCTGTTAACTAATAAAGCAAACATGTATTGTTCACTATTGGTGTAAGGTTGGAGATTGCCCTCACTCGCCGGGCCATGTATTGCATGAAACTGAATTAAATGAAGTGTTAAATTGGATAGTTGTACTCTCGGGCGAGGAATATTACATTCTTGAACTTATATTATTTTCCTTTCTCAAACTTTACCCGAGAATATAACTTGCATGTTATTTACACTAATATTTATTTATACCCCTCACTCAGTCTTTATAGACTGACGCCTCCACCTTTTAGGTTCGTGCAGGTGCATGCTAGGCGGGAATCGAGTCGAGTCCAGTCTTTGTAGTCGAGTCATGCACGGTTCATTTATTTATTATTGCATATGATTTATTTTTATTTTTATTTATTATGTATTTTGGAGATGATAATGAATTGATATATGGATATAATGGAGATAGCATGCTTTCGATGTTGATATTTGATATTGCACATATTATGCTTCCGCTTTATTTTGACGCATTATGGATTGATTAATTGGTTTAGGGTAGTCCCGCCTAGCTAGTTGTCAATTATTTTTATTGTCTCCCGTTCGCTATAGTTTAGTTCATGCATGGGTCGTCCATCTCACATGTGGATTGGGCTATAGTGTGGGGATGTGGCATCTTTGCGCTTCGGGTGCTACATAAGTTGTCTATTTTTTAATTATAAGGCCTATAATTTTAAATGTTGTAGTAAGATATATCTAACGAATTGGAAAAAAATAAAATGATTCAATTTATAAATTTCAATAAATCTAAAAATACTGTACCATAAATTTTAGAGATCTCTAAAAATCCTTCCTGTCAAATTCAAATAATTTTAGATATAACAAACAAATTCAATTTCTATTATCAACGTTTTTAAATTCATGCAAATAAAGAAGAGATGAACCCCTTGAATTTCTCAATCAATTTATTTCATGCAAATCCATAATCTATATATATATAATTTAGAACCCTTGAGGCTATTCACATAAGTATGTCTTAAAAAATTTTAATTACCTCAATAGATTTTATATTTAATATTTTTCAAATTCTGTTTTTAAATTTAAAATATGCAAATTCTGTTTTCTATAACAAATCACTTTAATCCAAAAGTATTAAGGGTTTTTAATATTTTCTAAATTCTGTTACTTAGAAAAGTTTAAATTTAAAATACATTACCAAAAATTTTGTTTTATATAACAAATCACCTTTTTCCAAAAGAATTAAGGATTTTGTATAGATATTTTACTTATCAATTCAAATTCAAATTATTTAATTTATCTAAAATATATATATCTATTCTTTTTGATAAATTTGTTAGGAAAAAAACTCAAATTTAAACTTTTAGTAACATTACACACCATCAAGAATCAGTATTTAAAGTTTAATCATACTCAATTATATTCTCAACTATTTTTCTCCTCATATATGATTTTTTTTTCCCTCGGATCATTCTTCATCAAGCAAGTCTTATTCCAATGAGTAAGTCTTATTCTAATCATATATGATTTTTTTCTCTTATGCAGTATCGTTCTTCGTCTAGAGAAGCTTTATTCTAATCAAATCTCATGTAGGATCTTTCTTCGTTGAGGTAAGTCTTATTCTAATCAATATTTTTTTTTCGGTTCTAATTGAAAATTTTATTTTGTTAGCTCTTTTCATATCTATATATAAATTTTCTTTTTTCATACAGGATCATTTTTCTTGAAGATATATGAATTTTTTTTCATGTAGAGTCATTTTTCTTTAAGATAAATTTGTTCAAATTCAAATCACTTAATTTATACAAATGTGTTGGTAAATTTTATTCTAATCATATATGTTTTCCTTCATGCGTCGAGGTAAGTGTTATTCTAATCGTGTTTTTTATATTCTAATAGAAGTAATTTTTTTTGTCATACCCATATATGAAATTTTTTTTTTTCATGACGGAATTTCATGCATGATCATTTCTTTTTTAAGGTAATTTTTTTTTTTGATTTCAAGTGTTTTATTAGTTTGACAATTAACTATTTGCAGGTATTTAAAGTACATATAATCGGTATTGTACTTATTGCTAATTTCATACCTCTTCTCATATCCATGTAAATCGTAATTATGTTAAAATTATTAATTTAGTTTGTAATATTTGATATTTTTTATGTTTTAAAAATCATATTTTTATAATATATTTTTATTCATCATTTGCTCATTAAAGTTCTTTTTTATATATATTAATTAATATCTTTTTTTTCTTTTATTAGTTGATTGTTATACAATATAGAAAATTTTTATTATATTTTAATAAAATATATTCAATTTTGACAATTGTCAAATAATATAATATATTTTGATTTGACATGATATATTCATATATCTTTACATATATAAATTTATTTGTAAGAACCTTTCAAAATTTGTAACATATTTTATTTTTCTTTATATATGTAGCAATGTACTGTACAATTATAGAGAGTTTTGTTTTTATTTTTTTTAATTTTAATAAATATACTTTTGATTTTAAATATAAATTTTATTTTTTCTTATTTTATATAATTTACAATAATTTTAGTTTTACTCTCTAATTTTAGTAACATTTCTTTTATAAATTGATATTTTTACATGTAATTTAAATATTTTAAATAAAATTTTGATCATAGCTACAATCTTAATAATATATTTTAAATGATTTTTTATTATATTTTTACAAAAATTTAACCCTGTGCCTTGGCATGGGTTTGTAACTAGTTAATAAATAATTTCAAATATTATGATAAAATAAATAAACAAATGTAGTTGTGCAGCTTCCATATCTTCTTCTCTTTCTTCTCATACCAATTAGACAGAAATACCCAGAAATTATTGAAACACATATGTTAAGAAAACTAAGCGATAAATATATAAAAAGGAAAAAAGACGTCTTTCAAATACAAAAGCTCTTTCATGTACTCACCAAAAATTTATAGGTGTACCGACTTCTATGTGCTTGGTTAGAAAGATCACCGAAAATTTATATGCCTACAGACTTCTATGTGCTAGCTAGAAAGAAAGTGTTTTAGTTTTTAAAAGTTGAATTAATCTTATTTATTGATGTTGATAAAGAATTAGAGTGCCAGTAGATATAGGAATAATTAGGCCTTGGTTAGAATTTTAGATAAACTAAAATTACAATAGATTAGATGTAGTGTTTTATAATTATAGGAAAACTTATAGAATTATTTTATAATATATATAGATAATGTAACGCCCCAATTTTCCAGACGTTCAGGTACGCACGCTACGCGTGTGATTTTTTGAGAGATAGGATTTATTTAATTCTTTAAATCTATTAATTCACGCCTTACATGATATTTTGTGAATTATATCTCCAAGTGTTTATATGAATTTCGTGTCAATTTGAGAATTATCGCATAGGTGTATCTATTTGATACGTGATGTAACGCCCCGTTTTTACGGTTATACATTACGTGACATTATGTGAATTATATTACTCAGTGTCTACATGAAATTTTATCAACTTGTAATTTATGGCATGATTCATATTTAACTGATTTCGTTATTTAATTTTCTTAACTTTAATACTTGCAACTAAGATTTAAATTATAACTTCATGAATTCAATTTCGTGAGTGTGTATTTAATTCTCGGAGCATGATTTAAGGGATTTAGCATAACATATATATATATTCAACTCCATTTCATCATATTCTTTTAGAGCTATTTATATATATATTTGTATAATCATCTCACATACATGCCAAGTTGATGCATCTCTAACTTGTAAATTCCTAAGACGCAAGGGTTTATGTGCAAATAAGTTTTAATGCCAAGACTTTTCATTCCAATTTAATTATATACAATGCATACATACATATATATAGCAAGGGTTTATGTGCAAATAAGTTTTAATGCCAAGACTTTTCATTCCAATTTAATTATATACAATGCATACATACATATATATATATATATATATATATATATATATATATATATATATATATATCTTGACTCATTCAATTATATGCATACACCTATACATACCTAATTGCATGACTTTTATAGCTTAGGGACTTAAGTGCAATTTATGCCTTGACATCCCATTTCTTGGAAGACTTTTGTAAATATCCAATGTATTTCATCTCTCTCTCATTTCATTCTCATTTTCCATCAAAACCACACACACACACTAATACACGGTTTTTACACCAAAGAAGAGAGGGAGAATTTCACATCATAGTTCAAGCTTTAATTCAAGGAGGAAATTATACAAGTTGAATCATCATCATCATCCCTTCATTTCATCAATTCTATTTTCCATTTCAAGGTATAGTATGAAAGTATATGAATTTCTTGATCCATGCTTGAGTAGGGTTTGATGATCTTGGTGGGATTCCTTGAATATATGAGTTTAGAAGCATGTTTAGGACCTTTATACTTGGAAGCTTTCATGAAATCTTGGTTTATAAGAAAGTTGGAAGACATATAAATATATGGGTTTTTCATGAATGATTTCTATGATCTAAATATGTTTCCTTGGATTATATGTGATCTAAATGACTTATATGAACCATATGCATGTTATATGTTGGTTTGGAGTGATTTAATTGCATTGATTTGGTGTTGGGATGATTTGGGAGCCAATTCTCATGCCTATACCCTGTTTTTGCCCTGTTTTTCGCCCAGATTGCTTTGACACGCCTGTGTCACTCCCCAGTTCATTCTCCACACTCCCGTTTCGGAACCTACTGCCTCACTCGCGAGTTCTGACACGCCCGTGTCTGCCTCCAGTGCAAACTTCACACACCCGTTTCTCCCTCATCCGAACTCGGATTGACCTGATTTTTAAACCCACGGAAACCTCTTGAAGTGTAGAACAACCTCGGAATCACCACAATATCGTTTCTAGTTTGTGAGATATAATCAATTCTTTTAGGTGTCGCCATTTTCCGAACAAACTGCACTCGCTTAACTTCAAGCTTATGCCATTTTCTCCTCGCTTTGAACTCGAAAACGATCCATATAGCATCGGAAAGGTCTTTATGTCTAGTTTCATTCCAAATAAATAAAACTCAATTCCCACTTCTAGAATTAAGGATATTCCAGTTTTCCTACAGCGTGTGCGTTTCTTAAAATTGTCCATTTTTGCCAAACTTCTCCAAAACCTCTCTTATTGTATTCCTTCCACTCTGTTGGATCCCATATGTGAAGTATATGATATATATACTTGATTAATTGATAAGTACGCTCCTACTTGACACTTCTTGGTACTTAATTGCTCAAACGTGATTGTGTGACCCCGTGTCTTATATGAATTGAACTTGAAATATGTGAATGATGTAAATACATGACTCTTTGAGATTTATTTCACCTCTTAGGTGTTAATTGGTTTTCATACATGATAAATGTCACTTGATTGCTTTTTTTATTTATTTACATGAGCATTATCATGCGTCATACTTGGTATCATATTGAGTCTCGTCTCACGAGTTCCCGTTATTCCCTTTCTTGTCCAGTTTTTCTCCAGGGCGGAGATCATGGATCGTGTGAGCACTTTCTTGTTCCGTCGCTCGTCACGTAAGGTTTAATTCTAGATATATAGAACCTTTACAACCCCTATGTGATGTTTTCGGCCAAAATATATCTATATATCTATAGTTTTCCAAACTTATATGATTCTCAATGGATTTCATGGAATGAACGGATTGATTGATTGTTTTGGCGAATAAAGCACATTCACGTTGGGCCCCGATGGTAGTGTATTGAGCCAACTGGGGAAGCAAGGGCTGACGGGTAACTCTTGCACTATCCTCACCATTTTGGGATCACCTCTGAATCCAGCAGGAGGTTTGGTGGAGGAAAAAATCCCTTGCGTAGGAGTCATTTTCCTAACGTACACCATTCATGGATGGTTGGGTCTTGCAACCCGACCATCACCCGGAGGAAGAAGGGTTCATGAAACTGCTAATTGTGCACTGTAATAACTTGCATGATAACCATTGAATTGAAACCTAAATATTGATTGTACACTTTTGGAGAAAGGTTGGAGAATTATCCTCACTCGCAGGGCCACGGATTGAATTGATAATGATTTAATTATTAAATTGACTAGTTGTAATCTCGGGTGAGAATTACTTTAATATTTGATCTTATATTGTTTCTTTTATGAAAACTTACCCGAGATTATAACTTGCATGGTAATTGCGCTTATATTTATTTAAACCCCTCACTCAGTCTTCGGTAGACTGACACCCTCACTTTTCAAGTACTCATGGTCGTGTGCTAGGCGGGAGTCCGAGTTGTGTCTTTTGTTCAGCTGAGTCTAGCATCGTATTTTCATGTTCTTGGTATTTTTGGCTTTACCATATTAGGGTTCCTGTTAGTTTTGGAGACTTATGCATGTATAATATGTTGGAGATGATAATGTATTGATATATGAGCTAGAATAGGATGAGCTTTTGGATATTTGGTATATGATATTGAAATGTTAGTGTTTATACTTCCGCTTTCGAATTTTCATGTATTGGATTTAATTTAATTGGGGTCTAGTCCCACTTAGCTAGATTGTTTCTTCCATTGTCACCCGTTCGCTATAGTCTTGGTTCATGTACAGATCATCCATTTCGTATGTGGACTGAGCTATAGTGAGGGGGTGTGGCATCTCGGCATTTCGGGTGCTATATCTTAAGCGGTATCGGAGCCCGATTGCAAAACCGCGGTTCTAGCGTCGTGTTGTGTCAAGTCTAGGTCGAACGGCATAGGATTAATTGATAATTTGGGAGTCTTGCATCTTATTTGGTACTACTTGAACTTATTTGAATTTATTTGAACTTACCTGAACATATCTTTGAGCTACTTGATAACTTGTGCATGACATTGAGTCGTGTCACTACTTGCTGATTAATTGACCTTCTATGGCTTGGAAATTATATGTCTAATGTGTTTTACTTTAACTTAGTTGAAGTAATTGTTGCATTTTGCATCAAATATGTGTCTAAATGCTAATTATGTGTCATGTGCAATCACTAACCCCATGTATTTATAATTGAGACAAGTTGTGATTATAGGTTATAAAGATCATATCAAATCACGGCTAATTCTACGACAACCTCAATCTATCCTTTCTCTAGCTGTGAAGTTGTAAGGAATGCACCAGGGAACTTCACACAAGAATTCAAGAGCCATGAATTTCTCTAAGTGGGTTATAATTCAAGTGATGAGATTCAGAATAGAAGGATCCATGGTGGGATTAACATATGAGATCTAGTAAGGTTAGGCGATAATTAAGGAATGTGATGCTTATAATTTGTAAGATAGACACGAGGGTTTACATTACGAAAAGAGGTGGATCAACCGGGTTCAGGAGATTTATCCAATGCAAGGAAGAGGTGAGGATAATGATTCAAGGTTCGGATTTGTAATAGAATTGAGGATCTTTTGCTTGTTGGAACAAAAATCAAGTTGTGGGAGGAAAGTAACTTAAACGATTCAGGTCATGGTCAAAATTTGGAAATAAAGTTGAGATGAATTGAGACATTTTGGACTTTGAAATAGAATTTGGATCACCTTGGAAAAATTTAAGAAATTGAGCGATTTTAGGTTTATGAAGATGACAAATTGGAAGGATTGAACAATGAGGTAATTGATGTAGATCTATAAGGATTGAGATATTTTGGATTTCGGGTTAACAAAGAAATCGGATGGGGAAAGTGAAGAGAACGACTAATATGGTGATTGCAAGCTCGTGGTAAATTAGTGTACTAAAGATTCTATGTTCGGTCAGATTGAGTCTATTCTCCGTATCCAAGCTGAATTGTCGGGTTGGGCGGTTGAATCGGAAGATATGGAGCAACAAGGGAATCGATTAAGAAGGCACGGCATCATGGAAGTAGAAGCATTTGAGTTCAAGGATCATAATTTTGATTACAAAGTTATGCGAGTTGCTACAAGAAACTTTGGTCAATAAGATGTTTAAGGTGAAGGCTCGAGCCAAACTTAGAATCGATAAATTGGAAGGAATACTTGGGGACGGAATCGAGTTCAAGAAATTTCGATTCTCGAGTGATGGAAATGTACGAGTTGATGTTGGGGATTTTGAATAAATTGGAAGACCGTGGGTAACAAGAAATGGCCAACCAACTCAAGGCAAGCTCGTAAATCAACAAACAAGGAAAAGTGTCAAGCTAAAAGATACAACTACGGTGACAGGTTCAACGCATTCATGAGCACATGCATCCTACATTGTTTAAATTATTTAAATTTCTTTAATTATATATGTATTCCTAATTGAGCTTAATTTTTCCGACTTGTGTATTTTATTACTTACAAGTGTGACATGTGCATCGGCATATTAACCCGACATGCATTGTTAAGTGTTTCTTGATAGGAACACTCCCCAATTCATGTATCAACCATTACTTTAACCGAGACATAATCGAATTATGACAAGGAATTAATGGGGTTGAAAAAGGATAAAAGAGGAAGAGCAATTTAGAGGTCGGAGAAATAGACGAGAGTTAGATTAGTAGAAGTGGTTTGTTGTTCCTACCGTTCGTTGCAAAAGTAATGTGAGAAAATTTTCGGCTAAGTGGTGTGGTTGGAATCACTTATACCAAGGAAGCTAAATTTAAGGAATTGAGAACTTTCAATTAAGAAGTGATGTTACGAGCCAACGGGTAAGAATAGGCATTCTTAAGGGGGAGAGTCGACCAAGGAAATGACTTCAAAGTTATTGATGAGCTCAAATGGGTTACTTTCAATAGAAGAAACAAAAATACAAGAGTTATCAACAACGAGATTTCTTGGAAATAGAGAAGGGGAAGGATTAGAAGACTTTGACACTTGATGACCTTCAAGATTTGGAAAAAAATATTATGAGAATAATTTCAGAAAAGGTTAAGTGATTCAAGAACCGGAGGTGAGCATTCCAGAAAGGATGGTAGACTTCGTGTTCATTTCAATTTCCAACCGGGATGGGGGAATTTTCGGGAACAAGGTCAGAAGTGATAGGGAGAGAGCCGGCCGGAAAACTTCAAGAAAGGTGGTTCCGTCTTTCCCTCTATCAGAACCATGTGGACGAAGTCTTCAATATCTCAAAGCTCATGCGCCTAAAGTTCTCAAATGGATATTTCTAAAGCCATAAGGAGGCATGCTTTAAGCCGAGCTGAAAACAAATAAATTTGATGAGAAATGGGAGAGATAATGGTTTCTATAAGTAGAGTGAACATACTTCAATCATAAATGAGAATTCTACAAGAAAGGCGATTGTCAGTCAAGATCTGTGCGAAAGGAACAAAAAGGTGCTACACTATTATAAGGGTAGAAACCGAACTTCGAGCTACCACATAATTAGCTCGGGCATTGGAGGAGGTTAACTTTAACTTGTGGGAAGAAGGAGTGAGTTGGATTTCTATCAAGTGCACATTCAAGAGTTGAAACTCCGGATTGTCGTATCGGGAAAAAATAAAGAGTTCGATCGTGGGATAAA
Organism: Lantana camara; assembly: GCA_037501455.1. Lineage (NCBI taxonomy): Eukaryota > Viridiplantae > Streptophyta > Magnoliopsida > Lamiales > Verbenaceae > Lantana > Lantana camara. The sequence continues at coordinate 88,369,134 of CM074857.1, read as the reverse complement.
GATTGAGAGGATATTTGATACATACAGTGGGCATGTTGAGGAATCGAGCCAGTTAAAGATCAGACTATGCAACGATACTGGAAAGTTATCCATTTCAAATTTCATTACATCAGTGAACGGTACACTTAAACATGCATATCACGTGCACTATGCATTTATTATTACCATCTATGGTTCTTTGTATTTGTTAATTGTTTGTATGACTAATTGGAATACCTGACTTCTTATACTTGCTCCTTATGTGGCGGGTTGTGTGTGAGTGTTTATTCACTTGAGCTTAGGTTGTGTGTTTCTTGTTTAAGAGACGGGGTTCTCTCATTGCTTGTTTGAGGGACGGGGTTCTCTCATTGCGTGTTTGAGAGATGGGGTTCTCTCATTTCTTGTTTGAGAGACGGGGTTCTCCCATTGTTTGTTTGAGAGACGGGGTTCTCTCATTGTTTGTTTGAGAGATGGGGTGCTCTCGTTGCTTGTTTGAGAGACGGGGCTCTCTCACCGCTTGTTTTAAAGATCTAGAACTCGAGTATGGACCTGGGGACCAGGTCCTCTTAAGGGGGGGAGAGTTGTAACGCCCCGTTTTTACGGTTATACATTACGTGATATTATGTGAATTATATTACTAAGTGTCTACATGAAATTTTATCAACTTCTAATTTATAGCATGATTCAGATTTAATTGATTTGCATTATTTAATTTTCTTAACTTGAATACTTGCAAGTACGATTTAAATTATAACTTCGTGAATTCAATTTCGTGAGTGTGTATTTAATTCTCCGAGCATGATTTAAGGGATTTAGCATAAATATATATATTCAACTCCATTTCATCATATTCCTTTAGAGCTATATATATATATATATATATGTTTGTTTAATCATCTCACATACATGCCAAGTTGATGCATCTCTAACTTGTAAATTCCTAAGAGGCAAGGGTTTATGTGCAAATAAGTTTTAATGCCAAAACTTTTCATTCCACTTTAATTATATACAATGCATACATATATATATATATATATATATATATATATATCTTGACTCATTCAATTATATGCATACACCTATACATACCTAATTGCATGACTTTTATAGCTTAGGGACTTAAGTGCAATTTATGCCTTGACATCCCATTTCTTGGAAGACTTTTGTAAATATCCAATGTATTTCATCTCTCTCTCATTTCATTCTCATTTTCCATCAAAACCACACACACACACACTAATACACGGTTTTTACACCAAGGAAGAGAGGGAGAATTTCACATCATAGTTCAAGCTTTAATTCAAGGAGGAAATTATACAAGTTGAAGCATCATCATCATCCCTTCATTTCATCTATTCAATTTTCCATTTCAAGGTATAGTAAGAAAGTATATGAAATTCTTGATCCATGCTTGAGTAGGGTTTGATGATCTTGGTGGGATTCCTTGAATATATGAGTTTAGAAGCATGTTTAAGACCTTTATACTTGGAAGCTTTCATGAAATCTTGGTTTATAAGAAAGTTGGAAGACATATAAATATATGGGTTTTTTATGAATGCTTTCTATGATCTAAATATGTTTCCTTGGATTATATGTGGTCTAAATGACTTATATGAACCATATGCATGTTATATGTTGGTTTGGAGTGATTTAATTGCATTGATTTGGTGTTGGGATGATTTGGGAGCCAATTCCCGTGCCTATACCCTGTTTTTGCCCTGTTTTTCGCCCAGATTGCTTTGACACGCCCGTGTCACTCCCCAGTTCATTTTCGACACTCCCGTGTCGGAACCTACTGCCTCACTCGCGAGTTCCGACACGCCCGTGTCTGCCTCCAATGCAAACTTCACACGCCCGTTTCTCCCTCATCCGAACTCGGATTGACCTAATTTTGAAACCCACAGAAACCTATTGAAGTCTAGAAGAACCTCCAATTAGAATCACCACAATATCGTTTCTAGTTTGTGAGATATAATCAATTATTTTAGATGTCACTATTTTCCCGACAAATTGCACTCGCGTAACTTCAAGCTTATGCCATTTTCTCCTCGCTTTGAACTCGAAAACGATCCATATAGCATCGGAAAGGTCTTTATGTCTAGTTTCATTCCAAATAAACAAAACTCAATTCCCACTTCTAGAATTAAGGATATTCCAGTTTTCCTACAGCGTGTGCATTTCTTAAAATTGTCTATTTTTGCCAAACTTCTCCAAAACCTCTCTTACTGTATTCCTTCCACTCTGTTGGATCCCATATGTTAAGTATATGATATATATACTTGATTAATTGATAAGTATGCTCCTACTTGACACTTCCACTTAATTGCTCAAACGTGATTGTGTGACTCCATGCCTTATATGAATTGAACTTGAAATATGTGAATGATGTAAATACATGACTCTTTGAGATTTCTTTCACCTCTTAGGTGTTAATTGGTTTTCATACATGCTAAATGTCACTTGATTGCTTGTTTTATTTATTTACATGAGCATTGTCGTGCGTCATACTTGGTATCATATTGAGTCTCGTCTCACGAGTTCCCGTTATTCCCTTTCTTGTCCAGTTTTTCTCCAGGGCAGAGATCATGGATCGTTTGGGCACTTCTTGTATCCTTGTCTTGTTTCGTCGCTCATCAGGTGAGATTTAATTCTAGATATATAGAACCTTTACAACCCCTATGTGATGTTTTCGGCCAAAATATATCTATATATCTATAGTTTTCCAAACTTATATGATTCTCAACGGATTTCATGGAATGAACGGATTGATTGATTATTTTGGCGAGTAAAGCATGTTCATGTTGGGCCTCGAGGGTAGTGTATTGAGCCAACCGAGGAAGCAAGGGCTGACGGGTAACTTTTGCTCTATCCTCACCATTTTGGGATCACCTCTGAATCCAGTAGGAGGTTTGGTGGGGGAAGAAATCCCGTGCGTAGGAGTCGTGTTCCTGACGTACACCATTCATTGATGGTTGGGTCTTGCAAGCCCACCATCACCCGGAGGAAGAAGGGTTCATTAAACTGCTAATTGTGCACTGTAATAACTTGCATGATAACCATTGAATTGAAACCTAAATATTAATTGTACACTTTTGGAGAAAGGTTGGAGAATTGACCTCAGTCGCCGGGCCACGGATTGAATTGATAATGATTGAATTATTAAATTGACTAGTTGTAATCTCGGGTGAGAATTACTTTAATATTTGAACTTATATTGTTTCTTTTATGAAAACTTACCCGAGATTATAGCTTGCATGGTAATTGCGCTTATATTTATTTAAACCCCTCACTCAGTCTTCGGTAGAGTGACACCCTCACTTTTCAGGTACTCACGGTCGTGTGCTAGGTGGGAGTCCGAGTTGTGTCTTTTGTTCAGCTGAGTCTAACATCGCATTTTCATGTTTTTGGTATTTCCGGCTTTATCATGTTAGGGTTCCTGTTAGTTTTGGAGACTTATGCATGTATAATATGTTGGAGATGATAATGTATTGATATATGAGCTAGAATAGGATGAGCTTTTGGATATTTGGTATATGATATTGAAATGTTAGTGTTTATACTTCCGCTTTCGAATTTTCATGTATTAGATTTAATTGAATTGGGGTCTAGTCCTGCCTAGCTAGATTATTTCTTGCATTGTTACCCGTTCGCTATAGTCTTGGTTCATGTACGGATCATCCATTTCGTATGTGGACTGAGCTATAGTGCGGGGGTGTGGCATCTCGCCGTTCCGGGTGCTACACGTGAATTAATTACCGAACGTGACTTAATTGCCAAATATGATATAATTACCTACATGTCCTTAGATGATCATCTTTTGAAATTATAGGACTTAATTACATGAATTTGAATTGGATTTAATTGATCACATTACATGAGCTAGGAGTCAATTGCATGAATTTATATACTTGGAGGATTTAATTGTAATTTGAGACATTCTCACCCATTTTATGGCTGCCATCACGTAACACACATATACATACAAAATAACATACAAACACTTTGCTTCCTTGCTCCCCTTTTTCTCGATCAAACACCAAGGAAGGAGGAAGAAGGGATTTCTCATCTCTAAACTATTTTTCCATCAAATTGCATACTTTGGAGCTCAATCAAGCATCTAACTCCGTATCTTTTCTTCTCTTTCTCTTTCAAGGTATACATGAGATATATATATGATTTCTTGAATTATGAATTGAAGCTAGGTTGTGGTTTATGGTTGATAACTTAGATATTTGTTGGTGGAAGCATGATTGTAGCCTTTTAACTGGGCCAATTTTGTGCAAGAATTCTTGAATTTTATGGTGTTGGGTGATGAATTTATATATGGGTTTGATATTGTTGATTCTTGAGAATCAAAGCATGAAATAAATGTTTATGTTGAATTTTATTGTACTTTAAGTATGCTAGCATGCTTCTTTCATGATTTTAAGGCATTTAGGAGTGTTACTTGGTCATTTGTTGGTGTTTTGGTTTTGGTTCGAGCATCCTCTGTTTCACTGCTCTGTTTCTGCATCATCTGCATAATGGGAACGACCCTTCCCGTCCCAGTTCTTATCCCGAAATGGCCGTTCCCATTCCTCTGAGTATCCTGGCGCGAAGCTGGGAACGGCCCTTCCCATTTTGGCCTTGGGCTAGAACGGTCGTTCCCATGCGCGGAAAATGGCATTTTTATACAAACGCGTGGGATCATTTCGGGGAGCTGGGAACGATCCTTCCCATTTTACACTGAAACCCAGAACGACAGTTCCCATGCCCCAGAGGCTGTTTTGATGTTTTGTTTACCTTTAATTGTTTCAATTCTTTTCCCTAAGCCTTTAACTGATCAATACATGTTATTATATGTTCATTTTATACCTGAATATGTTCCTGACTACGCCGTGCGTCATAATTGGTATCATTATTGAGTTTTTTCTCACGAGTATACATTGTATCCTTTCTTGTCCAGTTTTTCTCCAAGGTGGAGATCATCAATCGAGTATACACTGCCTTCCACACTTGTCTTATCCTGTCGCCTGTTTGGTGAGGGTGTTTTCGTTCTAGTTACATACATAACCCTAAAACCTGCATGAATGGAATTCGGCCTAAAACCATACTTATACCTATATTGTTCTCAAAATTGTAATCGAGTATACATTTACTGAAACTGAACCTTTTGTTATTGTTGTTTACTGACTTATCCTGTTCTGGCGAGATATTGTACTGCACATTGATTGGGGCCCAGGGTTGTGTGTATTGAGTAATCTGGGGAGGTATCGGGCCGACGGGTGATCTCTTGCACTCCCCAAGTTGTTGAGATGAACCCGAAATCCACTAGGAGGTTAGAGGAGGACAGAATCTCAGTCTGTGGGGATTCATGCACCCATTGACCATATTGATTGGAAGGCGAAGCCCAGCTACCCGAACCATCACCCGAAGGAAGAAGGATGGAATGGAACCGGTTGTGCACTGTTACTGAATTGACTGCATTGAACGATTAAAACCTAATTATTGCATGATTGCCTTTAAATTGAAACTTAATCATTGTACACTATCGGAGTTTGGTTGGAGATTGGTTGGTAAATTGATAGTTGTAAAGTCCGAGCTTAGAATAACTGATTTCTTGGCCTTCACAGGAACTACTTTAACCAAAACTTTGCTTGGGATTTACAGCTTGCATGTGCATGTTTCTATATATACATATACCTCCTGCTCACTCAGTCTTCTAGAGTCTGACCCTCATTTCCCTTCCTTCCAGTTCTTTTGCAGGTTGTTGCTAGGCGGGAGTCACATCATAGATCGAGTCTTGCACCTTATACACTCATTGCATATTATACCGCTTATTGTATCGCATTAATTTAATCATTGGGCCTGTGAGCCATTTATCTATTAAATTATATTAAACTCGGGACAGGTTAGGACATTTACATTATTTAGTGGAACCCGTATTTACTTTTCCATTGAAGTTGCCTTTATTATCTTGATATTGAATAAATAATTGCCTTGCTTCCGCATCTTGATTTTGTTGAGTGTTGCAGGGTTAGATTTCGCCTAGCTAGGACAGTCCTTTTCATTATCTTCCTTTCGATGTGAGTTTGGTTCATGTATGGACTAGCCATTTCATATGTGGATCGAGATCATAGTGCGGGGGGATGTGGTGCTCTCGTCGCGGGGGCTACATCTTAAGGTGGTATCAGAGCTCCAAGTTGCAAAACCGGAGTTCTAGTGTCATGTCGTGTCAAGTCTAGGTTGTACGGCTTAGGAATTAGTTGAGAACTTGTGCATTGCATTGATTTTTACCACTAATTGTTCATTGCTTGACTTTACATTGCTTAAATTTTATATGTTCAACGTGTTTTACTTTAAACTTCGTTGAATTAATTGGAGTATTTTGCATCAAATCCGTGTCTTTGGTATCAATTATGTGGTATGAGCATGCACTAACCACATGCATTTATTTCAAAATGAGTTATGATTTATAGGTTATGTCACGCCCCGGGTCCGCAGGCCCGTTGGACTCAAGTACAAGTCTCCAAGCCCACCGAGTATAACCTGAAATTAGACCTAAACCACTGCCCAAAAGGGATATCCATTGGTTATACTTGGACTCTTTAACTTATATACTGAACTTAATTCTCATATTTTCCCGATGTGGGACAGGGGTATCACAATCACCTCTCCTTCAGAATCGCGACGTCCTCGTCGGGCATGACATATAGCCCATGACCGACTCGTCTGCGTTGGGACTCTAGCGGTGGCCCCTACGGGCTCAAGAGGTGGCTCCCACACATGTAGCACTTTGCCCCGCATGCTCAAGAGTTGGCTCCCATGTGCGTAGCACTTTACCCCGTATAGCACTTAGCTCCCACGACTGACGAGTGGCCCTGATACCATCTGTCACGTCCCGGGCCCGTTGGACGTGAGTACAAGTCTCCAAGCCCACCGAGTATAACCTGAAATTGGATCTAAAACACTGCCCAAAAGGGATATCCATTGGTTATACTTGGACTCTTTAACTTATATACTAAACTTAATTCTCATATTTTCCCGATGTGAGACAGGGGTGTCACAGGTTACAAAGATAATATCAAACCACGGTCAATTTCTACAACCACAACAATTCATCATGAGTTCTATCTTCAAGCCGAATGATGCAAGGAAGACGTCGAGAATTATATGCAAGGATTTAGGATTTCATAACCTTCTCTAATTAGGGCTATGATTCGAGGGTTAGAATCCGGAATAGAAGAACCAATTGTGGGAGTAACTTCTAAGTTCAATTGAAGTTGGTGGATACTCGACGAGATAGTGGTAGAGTGTAATGCTTACACGTCGCAAGATCAACAATCAAACGCCTATACTACAAAAGTTATTTCAATCGGATTTTATAGGATTTTCGCATTCAAAAGAAAAATGAATAAAATCTCGAAGATGTTTAGATTCGAGGTTTCTATCAACAAGGAGGCGATGATCTTCAGGAGAATTAACGGTAAAGCAGGCTCGGGGTTGATAAGCAACAAAGATTATTTAACTCGAGAAAGAAGCAAAGAAAAAATAGGAAGAATTATAAATCGGGGTTGGATCAATGAAGAAGGATGAAGAGACTAAGAAGAGGGAATTGAGGTCACTTAGATTTCGAGTGAGAAAGAAATTGAATTAGAGAAGTTAAAGAGAACCGATGGTTGCAAGTCTATGGAAGCCAAAATGCTAAAGGTTCTACCTTCCGACAAGTTGGAGTTCATTTTCCAGATCCAAGCTGAATTGTAGTGTTGTGAGCGCAAATTGGGAAATATGGAGCAACAAATGGAAACGATAAAGAAAGGCAAAGAGCTTTTAGAGGGAAGTTATGTGCTCAAGAGTAAGCAATTAGAGGGTGAGTTCGTTCGACTATCTGAATTTATACAAATTAAACCGACGAAACTTGGATCAAAGTGATCACTATGATGAGGACTAGGACGACTTTTGGAGACTGATTCTTCGAGAGAAGGTAAGATACCAACTTCACGAGCATAGAAGACTTGGAATTCAAGAATCCTAATCCGAGAGCATAAAGTTATACAGGTTGATGCAAGGAAATTTTGATCAAGGAATTAACTGTGGTGAAGGTTTGGGCAACACTTAGAGATCAATAATTGGAAAAGGATTGGGTTCAAGAAATTTCAATCTCAAGCCATGGAAACATACAAGTTGAGGCCAGAGGATTCTAAAGATTTAGAAGACCGTGGGAAAAAAAAAGCAAGAGATGATCAATAATTCGAGACAAGCTTGTAATTCAACAAACCAGAAATAAGTGTCAAGCTAAAGTTTATCGTTACTACGGTGACAGGTTCAATGCATTCATAAGCACGTGCATCATACATTGCTTCAAACTATTTAAATTTCTTTATTTTATATGCGTTTCTTTAATTGGTATAATTGTTCCAATGTGTTGCATCTTTAATTGTTTGCAAATGTGATACGTGCATTGACATCCTAACCCGACATGCATTATTTAGTGTTTAATTGCTAGGAAGCTTTCTCTATCATATGTTTTAACTGTCGCCTCAACCCAGTCCTACCGAATTGAGGTGAAGAAGAATATTTCTTTGTCGTCAGTCATCACCTGTTGCAATTGGGTCATCCGATTCTACTCGAAGTCAGACAATATTCTGAGAATCCGCGATTTCCTGTTGATCTATAATTGTGGGCTATTCCGGAGTTAACGCGGGTATCTAAGGAGCTCGCCGTTAGTGTGTAACCATGTTTCTCTCAGGCAGAGTGGGGAAGTTTGGAACAATCGAACAACTAAGTCCGGATTTCAAGGGGATTAAGGAAAAATGGAAATTTCGAGGTTCGGGAAAAGTAGTGTCAATAGTTTGGAAGAAAAATGGGTTACTATCTCTATTAATCATTTCAAGGTGACTATGAGAAATATAACTGAACAAGTGGTATGATTAGAAACATTTACACCGAGGGAGCTAAATTGGGAAATCGGGAATCTTTGATCCGAGAAGCGGTAAAACAAGTTCAAGGAGTAGGATAGAAATTCTTAAGGGGGAGAGCCGACTAGGGAAATGACTTAAAATTTTCGATCGTGCCCGAGCGGACTACTTTTATTAAAAGCAACGAAAATACAAGAGCCACGAGTAATAAGAATTCTATAAAGGGTTCAAGAGATAAATTGGAAGAGTTAGTATCCGATGAAATTCAAGACCGAGGTAGAAAAAAAATTCAAGAATTAGTAAGAAGAATATCGGGTAAGCAAACTCAATCGGAGCCTCATACTTTGTGATGGAAGGTGAGAGTCAATTCAATCGAGTGTTGAAAGTGGAGTGTTTAGGAAGAGAATCACAACATGAACAAGATAGATTATCGACTCATCAGTCATCCTTTCATGATGATCCCGGAATGCTATGAAGAGTAAAGACTAGACTCCGAGCTACTAAATAATTAGCTCGAGTATCTGAGGATGGTAATTATAATTTGGGGGTGAAGGATAAGTTAGTTGGGGTAACCACCCAATCAAGGGTGGAACATCGGACCTCGTTGGTTAATATGGAAAAGAAAATCAACATGAAAAAAAAAAGGAATCGGGTGGTCATTGAGGTATCAAGTATGTTGGGGATTTTGAAGCATGATAGTATGGTTAGAAGAATTTCTAGCAAAGAATCAAGTATTCAATCAAATCATTACCATTGAAGCTTCCTGAAACAACGGTGAACGGTACATTTGAACATACATATCACGTGCATCATGGCCATTCTTATTATCGTATATGGTTCCTTGTTATTTGTTAATTGCTTTTGTATAACTATGTGGTGTACTTGATCTCTCTTACTTGTTCCTTGCGTGATGGTTTGTGCGTGTGTTTATTTAATTATTCTCTTGGGTTGTTAGGTTGCGTTTTGAGAGACGGGGTTCTCTCGTTGCTTGCCTAGGGAGACGGGGTTCTCTCGTTGCTTGTTTGAGAGACGGGGTTCTCTCGTGCTTTTTTGAGAGACGAGGCTCTCTCATTGTCACTTCTTAGTTGTTTAACCTGTTCTAGCGATAGTTTAGATTTTCTTTCGAGTGCTTAGATTTCGGTAAGCTAAGGGTCGTGACTAACGACAATGAAGGACTCTTGTTACCTGAAGACCTTTTCCGAACTAATCCCTAACGGGGAGTTGCTAACCCGCGTAGGATGAACTCGAGAAAGCTACTTCGAGTTCAGAGCTCGAGACAGTGGACCTGGGGACCAGGTCCTCTTAAGGGGGAGAGATTGTAACGCCCCAATTTTCCAGACGTTCAGGTACGCGCACTACGTGCGTGATTTTTCGAGAGATAGGATTTATTTGATTCTTTAATCTATTAATTCATGCCTTACATGATATTTTGTGAATTATATCTCCAAGTGTTTATATGAATTTCGTGTCAATTTGAGAATTATCGCATAGGTGTATCTATTTGATACGTGAATTAATTACCGAACGTGACTTAATTGCCAAATATGATATAATTACCTACATGTCCTTAGATGATCATCTTTTGAAATTAGAGGACTTAATTACATGAATTTGAATTGCATTTAATTGATCACATTACATGAGCTAGGAGTCAATTGCATGAACTTATATACTTGGAGGATTTAATTGCAATTTGAGACATTCTCACCCCTTTTATGACTGCCCTCATGTAACACACATATACATACAAAATAACATACAAACACTTTGCTTCCTTGCTCCCATTTTTCTCGATCAAACACCAAGGAAGGAGGAAGAAGGGATTTCTCATCTTTAAGCTATTTTTCCATCAAATTGCATACTTTGGAGCTCAATCAAGCATCTAACTCCATTTATTTTCTTCTCTTTCTCTTTCAAGGTATATATGAGATATATATGTGATTTCTTGAATTATGAATTGAAGCTAAGGTTGTGGTTTATGGTTGATAACTTGGATAGTTGTTGGTGGAAGCATGATTATAGCCTTTTAACTTGGCTAATTTTGTGTAAGAATTCTTGAAATTTATGGTATTGGGTGATGAATTTATATATGGGTTTGATATTGTTGATTCTTGAGAATCAAAGCATGAAATAAGTGTTTATGTTGAATTTTATTGTACTTTAAGTATGCTAACATGTTTCTTTCATGATTTAAGGTATTTAGGAGTGTTACATGGTCATTTTTTGGTGTTTTGGTTTGGTTCGAGCATCCCCTGTTTCACTGCTCTGTTTCTGCATCATCTGCATAACGGGAACGACCCTTCCCGTCCTAGTTGTTTTCCCAAAACGACCGTTCCCATTCCTCTGAGTATCCTGGTGCAAAGCTGGGAACGACACTTCCCATTTTGGCCTTGGGCAGGAACGACCATTCCCATGCACGAAAAATGACATTTTTATACAGACGCATCGGATCATTTCGGGAAGCTGGGAACGACCCTTCCCATTTTACACTGAAACCCGGAACGGCCGTTCCCATGCTCCAGAGGCTGTTTTGATGTTTTGTTTAACTTTAATTGTTTCAATTCTTTTCCCTGAGCCTTTAATATGTGCATGACTACGCCGTGCGTCATAATTGGTATCATTACTAAGTTTCCTCTCATGAGTACACATTGTATCCTTTCTTGTCCAGTTCTTCTCCAGGGTGGAGATTATCGATTTAGTATACACTACCTTTCACACTTGTCTTGTCCTGTCGCCTGTCAGGTGAGGGTGTTTTCGTTCTAGTTACTTACATAACCCTAAAACCTGCATGAATGGAATTCGGCCTAAAAACATACTTATACCTATATTGTTCTCAAAATGGTAATCGAGTAAACATTTATTGAAACTGAACCTTCTGTTATTGTTGCTTACTGACTTCTCCTGTTTTGGCGAGATATTGTATTGCACATTGATTGGGGCCCAGGGCTGAGTGTATTGAGTAATCCGGGGAGGTATCGGGCCGATGGTGATCTCTTGCACTCCCCACATTGTTGAGATGAACCCAGAATCCACTAGGAGGTTAGTGGAGGACGAAATCTCAGTCTTTGGGGATTCATGCACCCATTGACCATATTGATTGGATGGCGAGGGCTAGCTACCTGAACCATCACCCGGAGGAAGAAGGAAGGAATGCAACCGGTTGTGCACTGTTACTGAATTGACTATATTGAACGATAGAAACCTAATGATTGTATGATTGCCTTTAAATTGAAGCTTAATCATTTTACACTGTCGGAGTTTGGTTCGAGATTGTGCACGCTCACTCGCCGAGCCACTAATAGCCTGTAACTTTAATTATTGGTAAATTGATAGTTGTAAAGTCCGAGCTTTGAATAACTGATTTTTTGGCCTTCATGGGAACTACTTTAACCAAAACTTTGCTTGGGATTTACAGCTTGCATGTGCATGTTTCTATTCCCGTTGGAGGAGGAGAAGGCGGCAGAGCTGGCGACGCTAGTGGTGGAGCTGGAAGCTTGCATGAATGTTGGCGGAGCTGGAAGCTTGCATGAATGTTGGCGGAGCTGGCGGAGAATAACTGATTTCTTGGCCTACGTGGATTTTGCATGAATGTTGCTCAGCCATGACTGAACCACCATGGAAGCTTGAAGCTTGAAGTTTGATCTTTCACCTTTTCCACACCTTGCTTGTTTACGTAACTTGTTGTTTGATATGGATGATTTGCTACTTGTTTTGCTTCCTTTTCCAAGTTGTTTGCTGCTGGTTTTGTGTCCTTGGAGAGCTGCTGCTGCTGTCATGGAAATAGAGGAAAAACAGGGGTTGGAACTCCTTGAATGCGTCATGCAGTTCGCGGTCGCACCCGCGACCGTAGCAAAGCCTTTTTTGGTAGCGCCCGCGACTTGATTTTGGCTGAGTTTCGGGATGAACAGTGGCTGGCTACTGGAGAAGTGAATGGTCGCGGCCGTGACCCTTTTTAGTGTGTTTATGCTCGCACCCGCGACCTTGTTTCTTTGATGTTTCGAGTTATTTCCTGCTGCTGTCAGAATTGTTGCATGTTTTGGGTTAATTTGTGCATGTATGTGTGTTGTGCATGTGTTTTATGCATAAGGGTGTGTTCGTGTATATTTATATATTTTGTATGCATGGGTGAAAGTATATATATATATATATATATATATATATATAGGTATCATATTGAGTAGTATATATATATATATATATGTGTGTGTGTGTGTGTGTGTATGTTTATGCATGTAAGTACATATATAAATATATATATATATATATATATATAATGTTTTGCATGGAAGTTATGTATGTATACATATATATTATATATTATATAAATGCATGAAGTGTATATAAATAGATTATATGTAATATATTATATAGGTATTTATATATATTATATTGTTTGATTTATTTGGAATTATGAAATTAATTTGTTACCTGTTTCACGTCTTTTTTTTTTTTAAATGATTGGAATGCCGTTGTTTTGTTTAATTTATAATTGTAACCTTGATATATTTGAATTATGATCATTATATGAATTTCATGACTTGAATTGATATGATTTACAAAATATATGAAACTATTTAAATTGAATTATACGAGCTAGGATTTATTATGACCTAATGTGATTTAGATACTTCCTAATTTGCATCCATGCTACGTTGCTTCGTTTATGGCCCCAAATGATAACTTTTCTCTTCTTTTACGACTCATAATGAAATGTAAAAATGTTGTAGCATATGTTGTGATTGTTATATAAATTTATACCTTCTTTTGATATGATTTATGAAAGTTATGAAACACGTAAATGTGGAACCTTCATGAGTTGAGTGTATTTGAATCTAATGGATAAATTATTGAATGTCATGACTTCATGACGTTATTTTACATCTTATGCATCACATATCATGTTCATTACATGTCGTGCGTCGCATATGGTTCATTTGGAGTCTTGAGTCTCACGAGTGCTTTGTATTGTCCTTTGTACAGTCTTCTCTAGGGCGGAGACTTGCCGGGTTCATAGGACACCTTCAAGTCTTTCTATCTTTTGGTATTGTTCGGTAAGGTGTAACAGGTGGGTTTCTCTACTATTTAGTTAAATGACCCTATATACTCCTAATGTGTAAAGATTTCAACCAAAAGTATATATGTATATAGAATCGTTTTCAAGAGTCAATGATTTCAATGTAAAGCCCTTCTTTTATGAGCCCTACCAAATGTTTTGGCGAGAAAGAATGAATGAATGCACAGAATGGAGCCCAGGGACTTAGTGTGAGTGGCTATCCGGGGAGGCATGGGCCCACGGTGATCCCTTACACTAGTTCCAACTAAACCACGGCGTAACCGGACCTCGTTAGGAGTTAGCGAGGAATGGATGCTGAGCGCCTTTGGGGAACTCATGAACCCCCTTTGGTCAATGAAGGAGGTGGCCGGGTCTTGCTAACCCTTCCACCGCCCGGAGGAAAAAGGTGTAAATGGTCATGAATGTGCACAAAGAATGTAATGCATGAAAAGAAAGAATGAATGAATGTTTAATGAATTACACAAAGTGTTGGTTGGATATAATGCACGCCCACTCGTCGGGCCACGAAAGACCTAATGGAAATTGGTTGTTATAATCCCCTTTGATGATTTCTTTATCTCACCCACTTGGGAAATACTTTGAAAACCTCATTTGGGATTATAACTTGCATGTGAATGTTTAATTATTGTTTTATATTATACTTATGCCCCGTTTTATACCCACCAGTCTCCTATAGACTGAATCCGGATTTGTTTCTTTCTTTTGCAGGTTTGGAGTGCTAGGCGGGAGTTCGAGTCTGTCGGGTCTTGTGGTCTAGATTGAGTCACACCATTGCATTTTGTAAATTGATTTAAAATTCCTTGATTTGTATTGATTTATGTTATTGATTCGGGACAGGCTTCTAGGGATAGAGTGAACCCGTGAATGTATGATTTATGTTTATGTATAAGTTTTCGGGACTAGGTATCTATGCTAGTTGAACCCGTCATTTAATGCTTGTATTTGTGACTGATATAATTTTTGAATATATGTTCCGCTTCTGCAATTGTATTTATCTTGTTGGAATTGTTTAATTGGTTTCGAAGTTTTAGTTCCCACCTAGCATAGGGAGTGAGTGAGTCCCCGTTCGCCGTGACTTGGCACGTGTATGGACTTCCTATTTCATATGCAGGTCGGGTTTCGGTGCGGGGGATGTGGCGCCTTCCGTTTGGGGTGCTACATCTATATTTTATCTATAAGTATAAATCGAAAATAGATATTTTAGCATATCTATTCCTAATAAAGTATGATAAAAAAATCACAAATTCTACCTTATGTTTATGCTTTAATTTTACGTATATTTTACATAAGTTTATTTAAACTTAATCGTTTGAAATAACAAAATTTTCATTCGGAATAGAAAACTATAAGAAATACACAAACATGAATCAATGTATTAGTAAATTCACATAAATATCCATCAGAGTTATTTAAACAAATATTTCAAGTGTTTGAGGATCCTAATGCATCTACCTTACATACAAATAATAACATCTCAATATAAACATGCATGCCAATAAAAAATAAATAAATATTAGCACTCATAAACTCTAGGTATGAAATTATTTCATCATAAAAATATTAAAATATCGTCAAGTAATACTTTTTTAAAAAAACAAAAAATTATATATTAGATAGTTATAAAACTCAAGTACACTTACATCAAATACCCGTGAATTTCAGTACTTGCATTAACCCTCTTATCTTTGGACTTTTATCACATATACTTCCTTGAGTTCAGCATATGAGGGGTAAAATAGTAAAATCACACATTATGTTAATTTTAACTGAGCAAATAACAGGTCAAGAGAGAATTCGTAATTTCTCAAACCTTAGGGAAAAATTCGTAATTTCGCCGTATTTTAGGGGATTGTTCGAAATTATCCCAATATTCTAACTTAAAAAGAAAAAAAAAGGTCCAATCCGAAATAGTTTTTGTCACAGTCCGATTACCTTGCTTCAGGTTCATAAACTCTCTCAACCTTCGGTCCCGAGCCACCAGTGGAATGTATTTATTTTTGAACTCCCGGATGAACACCTCCCAATTGATTTCTTTGCCCGAGGCCTCCAACCTGATTTTTATGTTCAACCACCAACTATAGGCTTGCCCTTGAATGAGTGAGATAGTACACCGGGCTTTTTCCTGGGAACTGCAAGGAATGAGTTCCCCAATCCTTTCTATTTGAGTAAGCCACTCCTCCGATTGCATATCATTCCCTTCTTCAAACCGGGGAGGATTCTGGTTTCGGAACTCCCGATAGATGGCAGTGATCTGTCCTACTTCATTAGCAATGAGAGGAGGAGCAGGAGGATCTTGCCAACGAGGCGAACGATCCCGATGATGCCTATGGTCTGGTGACCTGTCACGATGATGTCTACGGTCTGGTAACCTATCACGATGATGTCTACGGCCTAGAAACCTGTCACGATGATGTCTACGGTCTGGCATATCTGGAATGCACAAATGAGAAAAAATATAGATACATGTTCGTTAGTGTATGTTTATGAATGCAAGAAAATAAGAAATTAAATAGGTAAGAATTAAAATAACATCAAAGAATGGCACAAAGGCACATAATCCTAAGCCGTACGACCTAGACCAACTCGACACGACACTAGAGCTCTGGTTTTGCAACCTAGAGCTCTGATACCACGCAAGGATGTAGCACCCCGGAGCGTAGGGTCACCACATCCCCCCGCACTCTGACCCGACACATATACGAAATGGGAAATCCGTATACATGCGCAAGTCAAAGCGAATGGGAGACAGACAAACACTCCTAAGCAAGGCGGATTCTAACCCTTACAAAATGTACATTCAGATATCAAATTACAAACCCATGCGGAAGCGTAATATTTCAAAACGATTTACACACACGAGCCCTTCACAGGCCATAACTGAGCAAATATATATTGTTTACAAAAGCTATTCCAAAAGTTCAAGTCTGATAGGGTTAATTTAAAAATTTACATCTAAGCTGGCAAGGCCACAATATATACATGAACAAAATGTAGTGTGTGTGCAAGTACCACCCAAAGACTCGACTTAGACGAACACGAACTTGACTCGACTCAATGCTCCGCCTAGCTCGACCAAAGCATACCTATACCTGCGAAACTAAAAGATAGAAAAGCGAGGAATCAGTCCATGACTGAGTGAGGGGTTAACCCTACAGAGTATATTAACGATTTTGATAGGTTGGTCCGGTATACTCCGAAACATTGCAAGTGATGATCGACATAAGGCAATCCAATTTTATCAGGGCCTTCGGGAAGATATGAAGGATGTTCTTGAGGCTGCAAATACAAGCACCTGGATTAAGGTGACTGAGAAAGCTTTAAAAGTTGAAGAAAGAGTTGTGAGTAGAACAAGGGCATATCATTCGGGACCGGCATCGAGTTCGGGTCAGATTCTGAAGTTCAGAAAGAGGCCGGTGTATCAGTCAGCTCCAGCACCGAAACCCCAGGGCAAGAAACCTAGACCTCCAGGGCCTATTCCAGTGTCTACCCCAACTCCACCGGAATGTTCATATTGCCATGGTCCGAATCACACAGCAGAGGACTGTAGGAAAAGACTCAAGAAATGTTTTAAATGTGGCTCGTCGGACCATATGTTGAATCAGTGCCCTCAGAAGAGGCTAGAGCCCAGACCTTCTGGGAATCAAAAGGCTACCATTCATGCACGGGCCTATGCGTTGGGAGGTGAAGAGGATGCCGCCGACCCTGATCCTACTGTTGTTGTGGAAGGTACAATCTGCATACATGGCATCACATTACATGCATTGTTTGATCCCGGGGCAACTCATTCGTTCATTGCCCTAGATATAGCTGCTTCATTATCCATGCCTGCTTCATATGTCGAGTATATGTATGTGGTTAGCTCTCCTCTTGGAGGAAGCTTGGTGATCGATAGAGTTTTTCATGAGTGCCCGGTCAGTATTGAAGGTAAAACCTATTCGACGGATTTGATCGAGATGCCGATGAAAAGGTATGGTGTAATTTTTGGAATGGATTGGTTACATCGTCATAGAGCTCTCATAGATTGTCATGAGAAGAAGATTTCTTTAGGTTCGATGGTATTTTTGGGTGAAAGAGTGAAGTCCGGTCCATTCATTTCATTCATGGAGGCAAATAAATTATTACGGGATGGAGCAAGAGGTTATGTGGCCTATCTTCTCAACAAACTGAAGGATCAGGATAAACTAGAAGAAACAGAGGTTGTGAAAGAGTTTCCTGATGTGTTCCCCGAGCAGTTAGGTTTGCTACCGCCCAAAAGAGACATTGAGTTTGTTATCGATTTGCATCCCGGTGCGAAACCGTTTGCGAAGACTCCATATAGAATGGCTCCTGCAGAATTGAAGGAGTTGAAAACGCGGCTGGATGAACTCTTAGGTTGTGGGTACATTCGACCGAGCATATCCCCATAGGGTGCCCCAGTGTTGTTCGTGAAAAAGAAGGACGGGTCATTGCGTATGTGTATCGATTACCGTGAGCTGAATCGGATGATTATCAAGAATAAGTATCCACTACCACACATTGAGGAGTTGTTCGATCTCTTGCAAGGTCTAAGGTCTATTCAAAGCTTGATCTGAGGCAAGGTTACTATCAGTTGTGTATCAGGAAGACATACCTAAGACGGGATTTAACACCCGTTATGGACATTATGAGTTCGTGGTTATGCTTTTTGGATTGATGAATGCTCCAACGGTGTTCATGGACATGATGCACCGAGTATTCAGGTCTTTTCTTGATAAATTTGTGGTTATTTTCATTGACGACATCTTAGTTTATTCAAAGTCCGTAGAAGAGCACGCGCAACATTTAAGAAGAGTACTGGAAACCCTCAGAGAGCATCGGTTGTTTGCGAAGTTCAGTAAATGTGAGTTTTGGATCGATAGAGTTGCATTCCTGGGTCATATCATTTCAGGCAATAGAGTGGAAGTTGATCCATCAAAGGTGGAATCCGTTATATAGTGGGAGAAACCGAGAAATGCCTCCGAAATTCGAAGTTTTCTTGGGTTAGCAGGATACTACAGGCGATTTGTAAAGGATTTTTCGAAGATCGCAGTCCCATTGACCCGATTAACGAAGAAAGCGACCCGATTTGAGTGGAGTGATACATGCGATAAGAGCTTCCAAACCCTAAAAGAAAGATTAACTTCAGCACCTGTTCTTACTTTACCCAAGGGTAACAAAGGTTATGCGGTGTATTCAGATGCTTCTAAAGAAGGGCTTGGATGCGTTCTAATGTAAAACGGTCGAGTATTGGCTTATGCTTCAAGGAAACTAAAAGAGCATGAGAAGAATTACCCTACTCATGATCTTGAGCTTGCGACTGTTGTATTTGGTTTGGCAAAGTGGCGTCACTATCTTTATGGCGCTACGTTTGAAGTCTTCACTGACCATAAAAGTCTCAAGTTTCTCTTCACATAAAAGGAGCTTAACATGCGGCAAAGACGTTGGATGGATTTCTTGAAGACAATGATTGTAGCATTCTGTACCATCCAGGCAAAGCTAACGTGGTCGCTGATGCATTGAGCAGGAAAGTGAGTATCTCGAGCATCGAGGCTAGTCCGAGAAGTCAGGGTTCCGAGATCATAATTTCAGAAGTCCGATTAGCAAACATTACCGTGCAACCAGAATTGAAACAAATGCTATTGGATACCCAAGCCAGAGATCCGTGGATTCAGAGGTAACTTTTACGGGCAAGAGATCATCCAGAATCGAAATTTAGGGTCGATGATATGGGATTATTTCGGTTTAAGACCAGTGTTTGTGTTCCAGAATAACTTAGACGTCTCATTCTTGAAGAGGCAAACCGTTCAGCCTATTCTATTCATCCGGGAGGAACTAAAATGTATAGGGATTTGAAGCAGTACTACTGGTGGAACGGCATGAAGAGAGATTTTGCTAACTTTGTAAGGCGTTGCCTCACTTGCCAAAAGGTGAAAGCTGAGCATCAAAAACCAGGAGGAACCTTACAACCACTTCCTATACCGGTGTGGAAATGGGAACAGGTGACTATAGATTTCATATCTGGTTTACCGAGGGTCAAAAGAGGATTCGACGGGATTTGGGTGGTTGTGGATTGCTTAACCAAATCAGCCCACTTTCTCAAGGTTAGAATGTCTGGCAAAGTAGAAAAGTTTGCTGAGTTGTATTGTAAAGAGATCATGAGACTTCACGGTGTGCCGGTTAGTATTGTATCAGACCGAGATCCGTGTTTTACAGCTAGTTTATAGCAAGATCTACAAAGATGTTTGGGGACTAAACTCAATTTCAGCACCGCATCGCATCCACAAACGGATGGCCAATCAGAGAGACTTATCAAGTATCTTGAGGACTTGCTCAGAGCCTGTGCTTTGGACTTTCAAGAATCTTGGGACGAGCACTTATCATTAGTGGAATTTGCCTATAACAACAGTCATCAAGCATCAATTGGCATGGCCCCATACGAGGCATTGTATGGAAGAAAGTGTAGATCGCCTCTCTTTTGGGATTTGGAAGATTGGCGTTGGACTAAGGAAGGTGGTGTTAAACGAGCTAGATCTCCAAAGGTTATTGAAGAAGCCAGTGAGAAAATCCAAATAATTCAACAACGCATGAAAGCAGCCCAAGATCGTCAAAAGAGTTACGCCGATCGTCGGAGAAGACCCCTGGAATTCGAAGTCGGAGATAAGGTTTTCTTGAAAGCATCTCCAAGGAAAGGATTCAGCCGTATTGGTAAAGGTGGAAAGCTTAATCCCCGCTATCTTGGACCTTTTGAAATACTCGAACGGGTTAGAGAAACTACATACAGATTGAACTTACCTCCGAACATGACCGGGATTCATAATGTATTCCATGTTTCACAGCTCCGAAAATATTATCCCGATAAATCAACCATTCTCCCAATTGAAGATGTACAACTTGAACCGGACCTAACCATCATGAAGAAACTAGTGAGAATCATGGATCAAAAAATGCAAGAGTTAAGAAGTCGACAAATCCCAATGGTTAAGGTGTTATGGAAAGATCAGAAATCTGAAGAAGCCACTTGGGAAACTGAAGAAAAGATAAGGAAGTTGTATTCGGAGTTGTTCAGATCAGAGCAGCGAACCTGGGGACCAAGTTCTTTTAGGGGGGGGGGGGGGGGGGGGGAGATTGTGACGCCCCGTTCATCTAAAGGTTTAGGTTAACAAGTACTAGGGTTGTGGGAAGTTGGCCCGAAGAATCTGTTGCAACGAACGTAACCCTATCAAGCTAGTTCAGGATAACAATGTTAATAGATCGCTTTCAATTCCATTGAATTAACCTAAGTTCGGGATGAGCTATGTGAGATCCGTCTTAGCCATTGGATTCGTTTTGACGTTTTGAGATGATTAACGTTAGTTTCATAATTTTCGGAGTTGCTACCCCGGCGCCCTAAAACCGGTCCACGTGAACCGGTTACTCTTGGAATTGAGCCTAGATTATTCACCTACTTGCTTCCACTTTTTCCCTCACAATTAAGCAAGTGATAGCAGCTCTAAAATCAGCCTCATCACCTCCTTGCTTCCATTTTTCTCCCAAATTAAAGCAAGTGGCAGCAATTCCTTAATTTCAAATGCATATTCACCTACTTGCTTCCATTTTCCTCATGTTAAGGCAAGGAGCAGCAGCCATACACATCTACTTTCTTCCTTTTCTTTCCCCACGTACAGCCCTCTCTCTCTTTCTTGCAAAGTGTTGAAGAGATTCGGACAAGTGAAGAAGCAATCCTCCATCTCTTTCCATCTTCGGTTTTCAGTCAAGGAAGGTAATAAATAGATCCCTCATCATCTTTCCCCTTCCATTTCAGCAAGTTTCAGTCTCTAAGATGATGGTCATGGAGTTATAAGTTCAGCAATGTGTAGAGATATGTGGGAATTTGGAGATTATTGCATGTTTGTTGAAAGTTGATGACCGTGTGTGACTTTTAAGTGTATAAACTGCATAGTTCTTGCATAAACTGAAATTTAATTGCAGCATGTTACCTTACATGAAATTATAGATGCTTTATGTATGATTTATGGACCTGATATTCAAGTTTTGAGGCCTGGAACAAGTAGGAACCGAACCTACAAGAGAATCCCCTGTTCTGCCCTGTTTCATAGTTTCTGCAGTGACTTTTTCGCATCTGTTACCCAAACTAAACATCTTAGAATTTCCTGAATTTGTAACCACTTAAACTTCTTTGAGTCTAGGACACTCTCCTTTTTACGGCTTGTCAAAATTCTTTCTGGAGAGTGAGATATGCCCAATACAAACTGGTGTTGCCAGTCTGCCGAAATCCTGCGTTCAGCCAACTTTAAACAATAAACTGTTTTGATCCGCTTTGAATAAAAAATTGAGCCATATTTGGTCAGAAAGATATGTGTGTCTAGTTTCATTTCCAAAAAACGAAACTGAATTTGGACTTCTAGATTTTATGATATTCTGATTTTCCTACAGCCTGGTCATTTTCAGAAAACTGCCAGCTTTTACTAGATTTGCAACCGAAGCCTCGTTTGAGCTTCTCTTCCGTTTCTTTTGTGATTTTTCTGTACCGAACTTGTTCAAAACATGTTAAATTATGTAATTATGTACTTTTCAGATTATGGTGCTATGATATGAGTTGAAAATATGCTCCGTGATTTGCTTCCTTGTAGCCCGGCACGCCTAAATGAAACCCTTGCTCAAGTGCATTTCAATTCTTGCATTCCATTGCATTCATTTTTCATTGTCGTGCGTCTAAGTGGTTCATGATCGAGTCTTTGTCATGTTTTGCTCTTTGTTTGTTCAGTGGTGATCCCAGGAGAGTTCGATCCGGAGGGTTAGTCTCATTTCCATGCCCGGTGTTGTTCTTTGGAACTCTTTTGTCAAAGGTGAGGTTAGGTGTGTTTTAGTTATTCCCTAATACCCCTATATGATTGTTTCCGGCCTGAATAGCTATATTAAGGTTATATATGTACGTATACTTCTGATAATTGCACTCTTGAAGGTTTTGTTTGATACATGTATTATTTTGGCCTATGTATGCCTTGATTTTGAGAAGTGGTAACTCTTGAAAGTGATAAAATGTGATATATGTACTCTTGCGAGATAAGCCATTGAAAGATATGTCCTGATACTTGTGGATACTTCGTGTATTGGGCCCGGAGGCTATGGGTAAGGGAGCCTGGAACGGTATTAGACCTTCAGGACCGTGCCCTATGCATAGTCTTCATTTGAGATTACTTGCTTGTTTCCAGGAGGTTTGGTACAGGTTAGTTATCTTGAGCCGGTGGTAACCCCATCGAAGGAGCGGGTAGGAGTCATGAGCCCCCGTCTCGGTGTGTATACGTGTTTCTGAAAGGATTGGGGTGCACTCCCTTCCTTTCCATGGCGTGATGGCGGGATTGTATTCTGATTTCTGTTTTTTCTGTGTTTCTGAGGCTTGTTGACGGATGTGGTTTGAAAGCTCGTACTCACCGAGCTCTGTTCTACTTTGAGTTTGTGAAACAAGGATGGACTGAATAGGATCTTGATTTCTTTTGTATACGTATGTATCCTTTTGCTTTTAGAAAATGTGTTTGTGTGCAAAAACCATCCTTAGGTTCATGAACATTCGAATTTTGATACATGCTCTGCTCTGTTATATCTATATCGTGCGTGGGTTAACCCCTCACTCAGTCATGGACTGATTCCTTGCTTTTCCATCTTTTAGTATCACAAGTATAGGTATGCTTTGGTCAAGCTAGGCGGAGTATTGAGTCGAGTCAAGTTCGTGTTCATCTAAGTCGAGTCTTTGGGTGGTACTTGCATACACTCTACATTTTGTTCATGTATATATTGTGGCCTTGCCAGCTTAGATGTAAAGTTTTAAATTACCCCTGTCAGACTTGAACTTTTGGAATAGCTTTTGTAAACAATATATATTTGCTCAGTTATGGCCTGTGAAGGGCTCGTGTGTGTAAATCGTTTTGAAATATTACGCTTCCGCATGTGTTTGTAATTTGATATTTGAATGTACATTTTGTAAGGGTTAGAATCCGCCTAGGTTAGGAGTGTTTGTCTGTCTCCCGTTCGCTTTGACTTGCGCATGTATACGGATTTCCCATTTCGTATATGTGTCGGGTCAGAGTGTCGGGGATGTGGTGACCCTACGCTCCGGGGTGCTACAGTTTTCCACTCTGATCTATGACCTGAAGTATAATGCGCAACTTATGATGTATGATATGATATGAATACGTTATATGATCTTTTTTTTTTTTTTTTACAAGAAAAATGTACGTGTAAGAATTGAGATGAATGTTTAATGCGATACGGCAAAATAAAATGATATTATAGAAATATTCGTACATTAAAGTGCACAGCTAATAGCAAGAAGAACTCTCCCAGATATAATAACCGAAAGTTTAAGAAAATATTTAAAAAACCAAACATGATCTAATTCAATAGGCCATGTAATAATTTCTTCCTAAATATATACCAACTATGCGTAACTTCTTTCTTTTATATTAGATACGTGCTCTGATTTAAAACTAAGGGTGAATTACATCCAGATACCCTCATAATAGGCGAAATTACATTTCAGTAACCCTTGTTTGGAAAATTACATATTAGTCCCTGTAGGACGTGTTTGGCTTGAAGTCCCTGACGAAAAAGGCTATTTTTCCTTGTTCTCAGTTTCAATTACTGCATAAGCTAGTGGGTAAAGGCCAATGTTCCCATCAAATAACACGAAAAACAATGATACACCTCCAAATTGCCCCTTCAAATGTCAGGGACTTCAAGCCAAACACGTCTTATAGGGACTAATATGTAATTTTTCAAACAAGGGTTCCTAAATTGTAATTTCACCTATTGTGAGGGTACCTGGATGTAATTCACCCTTAAAACTAATGAGTACCAGACATATAATGTAAGTCATCACTTCAATAATTAAAGAATAATAAGTTAACTAAAAGACATGTTAGGTGGATTAATTAACTTAATTATAGGTTTAGTTAAGTCATCAAGATTGAGCTCTATCTATTTGTGCTAAATTTAATTGAGACAGGGGACTAAATAATATTTAATTTTAGTCTTTAGTTGAAGTCAGATTAATCAATATTAAAATAAAAAACGTTAATAAAAGGATAAAAAAGGAATTATTTTTCAACGTACCTTTTCATTCAATTTTTTTTTTTTTTTTCACAGTTCTTCCAACGACTTGTGTATATAGCTAATATGCTGCATTCCATTATAGAAATTATTCAATGAGACTATTATTTTGTAATTATTTGTATACGAAACTTCAAAGTTATTTAATTCAAAGAAAAAATAAAATAAATTATTTATGTATATGTTTTAGTTAAATTAAAAATTATGATGTATGAATATTTTTAAAAATATTATTTTAACATATTATGTCATGTTGAATACCATGTCCCACACTCCTTACATAAAAAATTTAAGAAAAAATTTGTACCGCCACATCCGTACCATATATATATCCGTGTTGCCATATTCGCAAAGGGAACGGCACCACGGTGGGGAACTGGGGATTGTGGGATCAATTGACCCCACAAATATTTTTTTTTTCTTAATAATATCTATGAATTTTTAATGTGTTTTTCTATTTTCTATTTTTATTTTAGATGTGACCCCATAAAAAATAAAAAATAAAAACATATATAATTGACCTTAAAATTTTTTGATCCTATCAACCGACGATTTTGGAGTCGCTCGTTCGTGTCCGTATCGATATATTATAACTAAAAGTATTGAGTTTTAATATTCGTGGAGCGTGAAAAGTTTAATTATATGGTTATGTTTAATTCTTTCATTATATTTGAAAACTAGAAAATCAAAATTTTGCAATTTTAAGATATTATAGGAATAGTAGCATTGTAAACTACTTTGCTTATTATAATATAACAGATTAAGTATATCCAGAACATAAACTCTTTCTTAATTATGTTATTTACATTTAATTTATATAATCCGGACCATTTATTAATTGCTTAATACTTTATATATAACTGAAACAAAAGGCATTATACATTATGATAATAAAGCAAAGGCAAATTTCTATAAATTTCAATACTCTAAAATTTTAACTTCCATATTCCATCATACATTAAAAAGGTTAGCAAATTCAGAATTTAAAAAAATTATAATTATGTATTCTAAATTGGGGGGAGCAAAATGTATATTTTAACAATTCATAGGACCAAAGTAGTTTAGTGCTGATAGTGCAGAAACTTGTAAAGGAGTTAAACACCAATCATTTTAGAATTTGTATGTAGAAGGGAAAGATCATCACAGGCGAAGGAGCCTCAGGATCTGCGTTTCCTTTTGAGCGTGGGTTCTTCCAGCTAGGATAACACCAAAAGTGTTCAGTGCAGTGGTGGTGCAACTTTGGAGAGAGTGATGCCTAGCTGGAGAAGATGAAGAAAAACAGTGGAAAATATGCCCAGAACAGTGAATGAGTCTGTATTTGGTAGGGAAGATGACTTAGGGGAGAATGCAAGGGTTCTCTCCTATATATATATGTTAGGGGTGAGGGTAAACTGGGTAATTGACCGAGTGGTCTCAAACCTGTGTTGCCCTAACACGTGGCGGTCTGTGAGGGCATGAGAGTGACATCCTTGAAAAGCAGGCGGCGTGTCAGGTACAAGGTGCGCAACAACCTCTGTGTCAGAGGTTGTTGGCGAGGGTCATGCGCAGGGAAGGCCCAAGGTCCACCTTGCTAGAGTTGGGATCCCTCGCGGCGGAGAGGATCATACGCGAGCATTGGTGACGCTCGATGGCCGCACGGTTAGGTTCCCCACGGTAGATGGTCTAACAAGCGTCCCAGCCCCGAGCCCCGGGAGTGGGGCCCTAGTGTAGGTGCCTCCCTGTGGAGGGTGACCCTGAGGGCCGGGGTGTGAGCGACAGGCCTGTCAGCTTGAACCCTTTACTTGAATAGTTGGTCGAGGCTCATGGCCTATACCAGTCAGTAAGTGAGTGGGCTGGGTTGGCCCGCGAGCCCATCAATGCGAGCGCCCAATCCCTAAGCCAGCAAGTGGTGACACGTGGACGGCTCTGATATGAGCGCGGTTTTATGTCTCATCATTTTGCCCCCCAAATTCTGTAGTATCGCCCGAGCGTACTGTAGAATTTAAGAGACGCGAGCCTTGAATTTTTGAATATCCGAGGGTCAAGCCTCTGCAAGAGAAGTGACCGCTTGGCTTCCGTATCGGACACGTTCTGACATCGTATTAAATAAAGTCGTGTCCGCATTAAATGCTAAGAGGGAACGTGGGCGCGTGCACTCCGGGAGACGTGAGACGGTTACAAAAAGTGGGGGGATTTCCTAGGTGGGAAATGATTGCGTTTTGAATTTTCATGACCAAAACGATATAAATCCCCCCATATAAATAGGGCCTTGCGCAGCCCTTGCACCTCTTTCACGCTTTCAACTTTCTTCAAGCAATCAAAAAGCAAGAACTTCTTCTGCAAAATTTTACAAACTCCGGCGAATTCTCCTTCAGTCTTTAGGTAAAACTTCATAATCCTTGATATTCTTGCACTAACTTTAGATTTAGGTTGGGCGAGTGAAACTCTTGAGTGAAGAGCCCCTTTCTGCCGTTGAATTCATTTATGAAATTTCCTTCTCTAATGAGTTTTCTGCGAGAAACTTCGCCTCTAAAAATCAAAGAGCAGTCATGGCAGGGCACCAAGCAGATGATTAATTATGTGAGGGAGATAGAGGAAATGTCGGTTGGGAGCTCCTCCCCTCATGGTAACGTACCCACGGCGGTCCCAATGGCCAGAGCCTCTCCTGGCGATGAGATTCCAATCGCCCTCCCAGTGGCCAGGGCTCCGGCTGAATCTGGGGATGAAGAAGTTGATGCCACTGTTCAAGGGATGAACGAGCGCGCACCCGGGGGGGGGTAGATGATTTCTTCGAAGAGATGGGTAACTTCATGGAAATGCAGAGACAAGGGGAAAGGGTATTTCCCGTGCTCAACAGCGATGTTAGACCCTAGGATCATAGGATCACGGTGGCAATCGCGGCTCCTGAGGGCGGTGCAGGGCCTTCCGAGCGTCATGCTGAGGCTGAACCTCCCAGAAAATGCCAAAGAAGGGGAAAAGAGCCTACTACACGAGTGAGGCAAAATAACCCTCACCAAACCGATAGGTCTCCGGATGAGATTGAGAGCATCTTGACGCTCGAAGACCTGGAGGAGTTAAGGACAAAAGCATACTGGGATGAGGCGGTGTTCCCTATGCGCCTTCCCGAGGAGGGGGAAAGAGCAAATTTACGGCCGCCGGGGATGATGACAGTTTACTAGGACGAGGTCCTGGCCGGGGGTCTGAGGTTTCCGATTCCTCCCGTCGTTTGTGACATCTTCCACCACCTTAGACTCTGCCCTTCCCAAATCCTTCCCAACGGTATTGCCTTAATAAACACTTTTGTTATACTGATGAGGGCATTAGGCCATGAACCTTCCGTTGACAATTTTGATAGTTTGATCCAAGTGGCTCGCTCAACGCGTTCGTCCCCCACAGATAGGTTCTACTTCGCTCAAGCCAAATCTGGCTTCAAAATGATAGATTCCCCCTCCACCTCATATGGCGAGCATTGGAAGGAGAAGTACTTCTTCGTTGGGGCTCCTGGGGGAATTTTCAGGATTTACCGAGGGTGGCTTATACATGGTGAGGGGCCACTGATCAGAGAAAGGACAAAGAACAAAGCTTTCGAGGATTGGGCGAAGGGGTTGGCCCTCGCGATGAAGAATGAGAAGAAATGGATCAAGGCTGAGGTCTTGATGAAGAATGAGGGAATATTATTCCGCTATGGCCTATCTTGCCCCCCAAGCATGATAACTAATCCTCCCGCTCAAATCATGGCCCTTGACGGTTAGATTCTAGGAACTGACTATTCTAACTCTTAGGATAGCATCGCTGACTTTACTTCACTTGTCATACTTTTGTAATCACCATCCAAATACCCAATTTCTGACGCTCGTATTTCCCATTCGCGGATATCCAGCCACTAACATCAGGGATGAATGCCGAAAAACTTGCCCGAATGATGCACGCTCAGGGGCCTGGCGCCAACCCTCAGCAACAGCAACAGCAACAAGCACGCCCTCCCAACGCCCCGAGGGGGAGAGGAGTCCGACGTGGGACAGGACGTGGCAACGAAGGCGCTCGCGGCGACGTCGGGAACGAAGCTCCCCGTACGGGCCCCATCGAAGACTTGACAGTAGAGGGCGCTCGAGGGGCTACACCTCCGCCGGCCGCCCACGAGGGTCCTATTGTGCTCAGCTCTAGAGACTCTCGCAACCGCTCGGGGGAGTTAGCCCACTTCCACGATGCAATCAGGGCCGACCGCCCGGGGAAGAGAAAAAGATTGCCAGACTCCATCCCTATCTCAGGCAAAGGGAAAGAGGTGGTCGTGGGTCACCGCAGCGAGGGCAGCGACACTTCCTCATCGGAGGATGAGGACTTCTGGAAAATGGGCTGCTGGGGCGACGCTCGTTACAAACGCCAACGGACAGATGGTCCAACTCTGCTGAAGAAAAGCGCGCACTCTGTGAACCTAATCTCTGACATCGTCGGAAAACTTCAATTCTCCGGCGACCACGACAAGTTGAATGAGCACGACGCCGCTCAAGTCGCGGACGACGCTTGCCACGCCCTCCTGACGGTTCGTTTCTAGTGTTCCTTGTGGAGTTCCAACTTTTTCTATTCTAACTTTGATACTGACCCTCGCTTCTGGCTTTCTAGGAAGTAATCCCCAGGCTGAAGAACTTGCAGGGCCGAGCGCAGGCCTATTCCAAACATAAGGCCAAGTACAAGAAATTGCTGCGCATCTCTGATCCTGGCCAGCTGCAGGAGGATTACAACACCGTCAGTGCCCAACTGACTGACGCCAACCTTGACAAGGACAGGTTGAAGGAAGAGTTGAAGCGGTCAGATGATGCCTATCTGGCCCTTGACGAGCGTCACAAGAAGCTTAAAGAGGAGCGAGACCAACTGAGGGTCCAGAATAGAGAACTAGGTGAGCAACTAGCAGAGAGCACTCGCCAGAATGAGACCACAAAGAAGACCCTCGCTGAGTTACAGGAGAAAGTTGCAGGTTTGGAAACGAAGGTGTCATGGGAGGCGGTGAGGAAATTCGTACGCTCCAAGGCCTTTGCGTTCGCGGCCAACATCCATTGTTTCGACAACGCTCGGCGATTCTATTACAAGGCGATTGGGCAAATGGTGAAACTAGGACTGGCTCCTGAGAGCACTCGAACTGATGAGCGCTTGCGCATGGACTTAGATGACAACTGTGAGCCCATGGATTACGACGAGGATCCCTCCGAGAGTCTGGCGGAGCCGGAGTATCAAGAACTGGTGACGATGCTCCAGCAGGAGTTCATAGCGGCCAATCCCATAGACCCCGAGCCCATTCAAATAGACGACGAGGGTACCGTCATGGACGCGCCGGTCGATGTGGAACCTGGAGAAGCCCAGATTTCTGACGCCCACGTGTTGGCCGTAGTTCCTATTGCAACGGCCCCTCTAGAGCCTAAAAACCAAGCCCAATGATGCTCTTCCAACTGCCGCTTCAAGATCTTGCTAAATTTCCATTCTTGTTTATGAACATTTTTAATTTCGGCATCCGATCTCTGTACCTTTGACAAACTATCCGAACTTGGTTCCTTATTGTCTGAATGCTTATGTTCATTTTCTTCTATTTTTGAATGTTGCGCCTAGTTGTTTTATTGCGTTCGATGTTTGCATGCTTATCTTTCCGGTTATTCGAATGTCTATGAGGGGTGTGTATGGGTACGAGGGTGTTTCCATTGAAGGTTCCCTGGCGCTTACCGCCACGCGTCTGAAGTTTAAATTTTGGAAATGTCTTACAGTCTGAGAGATGCAAGCATGAGCGCGAGGGTATTTCCTATAAGGATTCCCTGGCCATATTCCCAATGAGGCTCGAATTTGATATTAGAAAACCTCTAAAGATTTAACTAAGTATTGGCCTTAAGCATATAACCCATACTTCTAATTTGAGGGCTTCAGTAATCTGAATGGACCTAGAAGCCCGCTGTTGCACTCGCCACCCATGGAATTTAAAGCGAGCATAGCCGTGGAATTGGCTTCATCCTTAGGCATCCGTAGAAGGATTAGCCCAGGGTCTGCCATCCACGAGCGTACCTTTACCTCATAAGGTAATCTATGAGGGCAAGGGTCATCGGGGCTTACATGCGCGAATTGGCGTGGTGAACACCCGATTGGCGTAAATTAAGCGTTTAGCATCCCACTTCCTGGCACGCTCATCCTTAAGGCTCTCACACTTATGAGCCTCAGCGTACTCAGTGTGGAGAGTTCTTGACACACAGTTAGCGTTGATTTGAGATCAATGGGGTATTAATTAAGTCGTTCGACGTGGAAGACGCTCAACACGGAGTAGGCTTTTTGTTACCCAGATCATTAATCAAAGGGAAAGCAAATAAATGACATAATAATGGATAAAATACTCACTATAATGCTTGCAATTTAAAGATAATTACAACATGCTTTCTGCCAAAAGAAAGTACAAAGTGTCGCGAACGGGCGATTACAAAGGTTGATATTTATACGTAGAACCGTCTAAGATTGCACGCGTTCCACGGTCTCGGGAGACGCTCGCCTTGCAAAGTCTCTAGCAAGTAGGTATTGTTGGCTCGTACTTGAATGACTTTGAAGGGGCCTTCCCAGTTGGGATCCATCTTACCCACATGTTTGGAGACCTCAACCTTTTTGAGAACCAAGTCCTCTAGCTGGAAGGTTCTCTCCTTGACACGTTTGTTATATTGGTGGGCTACGGTCGCCTTGTACTTGTGGATGCGAGCCCAAGCTATGTTCCTCCTCTCATCTAGCAAATCCAATTCGAATGTCAAGTTGGCTTCATTGATTGAGGGCTCGAAGTAGGCAACGCGTGCGGATTCTTGAGCGATCTCCGCAGGTA
This sequence comes from Lantana camara, assembly GCA_037501455.1. Lineage (NCBI taxonomy): Eukaryota > Viridiplantae > Streptophyta > Magnoliopsida > Lamiales > Verbenaceae > Lantana > Lantana camara. The sequence continues at coordinate 88,337,267 of CM074857.1, read as the reverse complement.
TCATAGCCTTGGAGCCATATACGAGGGAGTAAGGGGTTTCTCCTGTCGCCGCTCGTGGGGTAGTACGATATGCCCAGAGGGCACCTAGAAGTTCTTCTACCCACTCCCCTTTCTTACTCTCGAGCATCGTTTTCAAATGCTGGAGTATGGTTCGGTTGGTCACTTCAGGTTGACCGTTGGCTTGAGGATGGCCCACGGAAGTGAAGCGTTGCTCAATCCCCAGCTCATAACACCAATCCCGTGTGTCAGCCGCAATGAATTGGGAACCGTTGTCCGAAATGAGCACCCTCGGGATGCCATACCTGCAGATAATGTTCCTCCAGATGAAATCCCTCACAACTTTGAACGTTATCTTGGCGACCGCTTCAGCCTCGGCCCACTTAGTGAAATAATCCACGGCGAGTATTACAAACTTCTTTTGCCCGACCGCCATTGGAAGGGGTCCCACAATGTCAATGCCCCACTAGTCGAAGGGCCAAGAGACATCAATAGGGACCATTTGAGCTGCCGGCAGTTGGGGGGTGTTAGAATGAAACTGGCACTTAGGGCATTTCTTGGAGTAACTGATGGCATCCTGTAATAGCGAGGGCCAGTAGAACCCACTCCTCAAGACTTTCTTTGCCAGGACTCGACCACCGAAATGATTCCCACAGCTTCCGTTATGCACATGTTCCAACACCTCCTTGGCCTGCGAGGGCCTCAAGCACCTCAGCGGTGGACCTTGGAAAGACCGCTTAAACAGCCATCCGTCGCTGTCAAGAGAAAAGCGAAGGGCTTTACTCCTAACCTTCCGAGCCTCTACCTTATTGCTTGGGCAAGTTCCATCGCTGATAAATCTAATGATGTCATCCAACCAACAGGGTTCAAGGGGATCAATCGTGTTTACCCCGCGCGAGGGTTCCGTTCCACTCATTAGCGGTTTCTCTGTCCTGAGGAACGTGACTGAGCGCTCACACGAGTCATCAAGGGCCGAAGCAAACTTGGAAAGTCCGTTCGTGGGATCTGCAATAGATGGAACTCTTTGAACTTGGTGATCACGCCCTTAGCCTTCTCCAAATACTGCACTATAGTGGCTTCTCGAGCTTCATAAGTGCCATCAATTTGACTTGCGATCAGCTGGGAGTCAACATAAGCGGTGATCCGATCAACACCATTTTGTAGGGCTATCCTGAGCCCTTGGATTAGAGCCTCGTATTCAGTTTCATTGTTGGTGACCTGGAACGCCAGTTTAATTGCGTAATCGACTTCCACACCGTGAGGGTCTCTGAGGGTCACCCCGGCTCCCCCCCCCCCCCCCCTTTGTGAGGTCAAGGAGCCACAACCCTCCTTCTACTGGGGGCCCTGTATCTAAATTAAAGCGCTCTACTAACAGGTTCGCCACTGCCTGAGCCTGTATCGTGGTGCGAGGCTCGAAAGTGATATCAAATTGACTGAGTTCGATCGACCATTTAATTAACCTTCCTGAGACATCTGGTTTTGCGAGCACCTGCTTGAGGGGCTGGTCTGTGAGCAGTGTGATAGAATGAGCCTGAAAATAAGGCCTTAGCCTTTGGGACGCATTAACGAGCGCAAAAGCGAATTTCTCTATCTCCAAATATCTCTTCTCCGCCCCTTGCAAGGTTTTGCTCAAATAGTAAATAGGCATGTGCTTACGCTCGCGGACCGCCACTAGGACAGCGCTCGTAGCCTCTGCGGAGACTGAAAGGTAAATAATCAAGCTCTCTCCAGGGCTAGGCTTGGTCAACAGTGGCGCGCTCGTGAGGTATTGCTTCATATCCTGCAAAGCCTTCTCACACTCTTCGCTCCAGGCGAAGTGGCGAGCGTTGCGCAAAATCCTGAAGAAAGGTAAGTGCCTTTCCGCCGAGCGGGAGATGAACCTGTTCAACGAAATGATCTTTTCTACCAGCACTTGGACTTCCCTCACGTTCCGAGGGGAGGGAATATCAAGGATCGCCTTAATCTTTTTTGGATTTGCCTCTATGCCTCGTTGACTGACCATGTACCCCAAAAATTTACCGCCCCGAACGCCAAATGTGCATTTGGAGGGGTTCAATTTCATTCCATAATGGCGTAGGACGTTGAAAGTTCGCTTGAGATCCTCTAGATGGGAATGCTGGCGCTCGCTGTTGACTATCATATCGTCCACATATACCTCCATAGATTTTCCTATCTCGCGCTCGAACATTCTGTTGGCGAGGCGTTGATAAATCGCTCCCGCATTTTTGAGTCCGAACGGCATGACTTTGAAACAACAAACGCCTATGTGCACCACGAACGAGGTCTTGGGGTGGTTCTCGGGCGCCATGAAGATCTGATAATACCCTTAAAAGGCATCCATCATGCTCATGAGTTCACACCCCGCTGTTGGGTCTACCAACTGATCAATCCTCGGCAGGGGGTAAGGGTAGGTCTTTGGGGCACCCCTTGTTGAGGTCCGTGAAGTCATTGCACATGCGCCATTTGTTGGCGCTCTTGGGAACGAGGACCACATTACAAAGCTATTCCGGGTATAAGATTTCCTCAATGTACTGAGCGTCCAAGAGCTTACCCACTTCTTCTTCAATGACTTACCTTCTGAAACCGTGGACGTCCCTTTTCTTTTGTTTGACCGGCTTGAAGACCGGGTCCACATTGAGCCTGTGGACTATGACACTCGGATCTATCCCAGTGAGATCAGAAGCTTTCCAGGCGAATATATCAAGGTTTTCTCGGAGAAAATTAATCATCATAACCTGTGAGGGACCGTCGAGATTTGAGCCAATCTGGGTGGTTTTATCTGGATTCCCCGGTTCCAACTCGATGGTCAAAAACTTTTCGGCAGGCTCGATTCGAACCTCAGACCTTGGAGCCTCGAGCGCTCGTTTCTTCCCAGTAAGCCTACCCTCTTCCTCACCGGAGGGCCCATTACCCTCGCTCTCGGAGGAAGATCCTTCGACGGCCCCAAGTGGCCCGTCCTTCGGGCACTGGGCACCATTGGGGGTCTTCTTTTTGTTCCTCTTTTTGTACAACTTGGTCCTTTTCCGTTCCGGGCCACCCTCATCCAATTTGGGGAAGTCAACTGATTTTTTGGTGGATCCCGCCTGAATTGTTTGTTTGGGCTTATGGCTTCGAAGGGAAAGGACGTAACATTCCCAAGCCTCCTTAACATTGCATAGAACCTCGCTCGTGCCCTCGGGAGTGGGGAATTTGACTTTCTGGTGATAAGTGGAGATTACTGCCTTGAAGTCCATGAGGGCCGGGCATCCAATGATGATATTATAGGGGAGGTCCACCTCGACGATCGTGTAGAGGACGTTCAAAGTTTTTCGCTGTGGGGCGCGACCAAAAGAGGTGGCCAAGCGAATCTGTCCGCGTGGGACAATCTCGGAACCCCCAAAGCCGACCAGGGCAGTTCTTAGGGGTTCGAGCGGAATATTTGTTATATTTATTTTTTGAAATGTTGAGTACGGGAGAACGTTCACAGAGCGTCCACTATCAATCAGAATCCTTTTTACAACATGGTTATGAACGTCTAGACTAACCACCATGGGACAGTTAGAGGTTTCACCAATCCCATGGGGTGTTACAATGTGTTCCAAGTCTTTCTCTGTGAACCCTACAATGTCGTTCTCTTTCAAGCGTGGGGAGCTATTAATGGAGAGCACAGGCTTAGGCAGGGATGACCTCTAGTAGTAACTCCGAATGTGGCGGCGCCGGGAAGTATTAGAATCACCCCCCGAAGGTCCACCGGCGATCATGTGAATGACCACAAAGGGCTGATTCTCCGTACCCGTAGCTTTCCCCTTACCGCGGTCACTCGTTTCGGTGTGATGGTGGCGGGGACTTCGTGAGCGCGAGCGGCTTCTCCCTCTAATACGTGCTCGTTCAGCGCAATGCTCATCGTACCTCTCCAGCACCTTTACAAACTCCTTGAGGTGCCCCCTAGCGATAAGCCTCTGTATCTCGCTCTCAAGCTGGCAGCACTCGTTGGTATCATGCCCCTTTTTCTTATGAAAAGCGCAGTACTTTCCTGAGTGCTTCTGAGCCTCAGTCTCCCTCAACTTTGGCGGTCTCTTGAACAGTTTCTTGCCCGCCGAAAGATTTCGATGAGCGGGGATAGGGCTACGGCGGCAAACCCTGTTAGAATCTCCTCTGTCCTCATGAGCTTTGCTGGGGCGAGGGGCATTCGCCATTTTCTGATCCCTTGCGATGTACATATCCTCGAGGGAGAAGAAGGAGTCCGCTATATCTCTGATCTCCATCAACGAGCGTGGCTTCTTCTTGGCCACCTCTTCCACAAATTCTTTGCTAACATAATGCTTCATGTTGATGGCCACAAAAAGTACGTGCCTCAAGAAATCCATCGAGGGCTTCTCCACCAGCAGGATTTCCTTGTTAAACCTTCCCATGAAGGACCTGAGAGTCTCGTTCGGCCCCTGGACTAAGCTGTAGAGAGCTGTCGCGGCTGGGGCTGGCGCCTTCAAGGAGTTGAAGTGGCTTATGAAGGCGTCTGTCAGACCAGCATACCCTCGGATTGAGCGCGGAGGAAGCTTTTTATACCAGTCTTGAGCTATTCCCACGAGGGAAGTGACAAACACCTTGGCCCAATAGTTGCTCGGATGATCGTACAAATGCATCAGGTACACAAAGTGATCCGGATGTTCGGCCGGATCAGTCGTTCCGTCATACCTGTTGATGGACGTGGGGATTTTGCCCTTTCCAGCACGGGTCATCAGAACCTCGTCGATGAGGGGGGAATCGCCCGTCATGACTCTGTAATCCCTGTCCTCGGGATCGTACTTCTCATAGCTGGCTTCTTTTCGGTGGTGAGAAATTTTGATGCGTGGTCGGCGAGCGTGTCTGGCCCTGGACCTCTCGCCCCCATCGCGGGGGGTTTGAGACCTTGCTCGAGAGAGCTGCTCCACCACATTCTGGAGCCCCTTAAGCTGATTCTGTACTGCGGCAAGCTGAGGGTCGCCAACATTTCTGCGGCTTGCCCTCTCTGTAGCCCTCGATTGGACCTCTTCGTTGTTTTTAGCCCTCTCATTTTGTGGGGCCCTTTCATTTCCAACGGGTTGCTGCCCTGGCTGGACCCTCGGTGGGACTTATTTTTCCTGAGCAGGGGGTGGCGGTGGCGGCTGGGCCCTCAACACATTTTGGGCGGCTAACAGGGGATGGGTTGGGAGTCCTCCTACGGGCGGAGCCGCTCGAGCGCCCGTCATTAATGGAAAGTAAGCAGCAGTAAAGTGCTCCCAGGTGTTCTGCACCGCCTGCCCCTCGCACTGCGCGTAAAGCGCTTGAAGTTGCTGAGGGGTGATCTGGGGCATTTCCACCCCTTGTATTTCTCTCGGAAGCGATATGGGGAGATTTAGGGTCCCCACTTGATAGGGTTGGACCATGGGCATCACTCCGGGCATCATCCCAGGTAGCATATAAGCATATCCTGGCGGCGGCATGGCCGTGGAGACACGCCGGGATGGGAAGCAGGAACGTTGGGGATGAAGGCTGAGGGGGGAGGAATGGAGCCAGATCCTCCTACCCCGTTTTCGTTGGGAGGATGAGTTGCATCAGCGGTTTCCGTGTTTTCGGCCCCATTCCCATCCGTGGGTGGGGGCGTACCCCCGGCGGGGACGTTGCTCCCTGCATTCTCCTCATTGATGGGCGGAAGAACACCCCTGTTCTCTACTGCCCCAGATCTTGTTGCAGTTACCATGTTTAATGTAAGAGGTGTTATATCTCAACTAGCTTACAGAAGAAACAGATGAAGATGAAGTTGAAGATGTCGATGGTTTCCCACAGACGGCGGCAAAAATGATAGTGCAGAAACTTGTAAAGGAGTTAAACACCAATCACTTTAGAATTTGTATGTAGAAGGGAAAGACCATCATAGGCGAAGGAGCCTCAGGATCTGGGTTTCCTTTTGAGCGTGGGTTCTTCCAGCTAGGATAACACCAAATGTGTTCAGTGCAGTGGTGGTGCAACTGTGGAGAGAGTGATGCCAAGCTGGAAAAGATGAAGAAAAACAGTGGAAAATATGCCCAGAACAGTGAGTGAGTCTGTATTTGGTAGGGAAGATGACTTGGGGGAGAATGCAAGGGTTCTCTCCTATATATATGTTAGGGGTGAGGGTAAACTGGGTAATTGACCGAGTGGTCCCAAACTTGTGTTGCCCTAACACGTGGCGGTCTGTGAGGGTATGAGAGTGATATCCTCGAAAAGCAGGCGGCGTGTCAGGTACAAGGTGCGCAACAACCTCTGTGTCAGAGGTTGTTGGCGAGGGTCATGCGCAGGGAAGGCCCAAGGTCCACCTTGCTAGAGTTGGGATCCCTTGCGGCGGAGAGGATCATACGCGAGCATTGGTGACGCTTGATGGCCGCACGGTTGGGTTCCCCACGGTAGATGGTCTAACGAGCGTCCCAGCCCCGAGCACCGGGAGCGGGGCCCTCGTGTGGGTGCCTCCCTGTGGAGGGTGACCCTGAGGGCTGGGGTGTGAGCGTCAGGCCTGTCAGCTTGAACCCTTTACTTGAATAGTTTGTCGAGGCTCATGGGCCTGTACCAGTCAGTAAGTGAGTGGGCTGGGTTGGCCCGCGAGCCCATCAATGCGAGCGCCCAATCCCTCAGCCAGCAAGTGGTGACACGTGGACGGCTCTGATATGAGCGCGGTTTTATGTCTCATCAAGTGCCTCGATACTATACTACCTTAATTAAATATTTTATGTTCGAGTTCTTGAGAAGACAACTATCATTAGTGGAAAAGAATTTTACACTACTACTTTAACTAGAGGTTTCGTGTTAGAATTTCTAGTATTGCAACTATCATTGGTAAATAAAGTTTTACATTATTGGCTTAACCAAAAGTTTGGTGTTCGACTTCATAAGAACACAATGTTCGACTTCATAAGAACACAACTACTATTGATAGAGAGAGTTTTAAGTAGTGCAGAATTAAATTCAAATAAATAAGTTATAGAAAAAAAAAGAAGTACCAAAGTAACATCAACACTTAGAGGTGTGATGACTAATAGGAATTGGTTCAAGTGATTTCCGAGTTCATTCTCTAGAATAATATTTTGGGTTCGAATTGTACTTGGGGTTGTTTTAAACAAAACAAAAAGTTAGAGGTCTGACGTAGGGGTTAAGCCAAAATTGATACTGTTATGAATCTATAAACAATTCCAACAACATAGTACAATTAATGTGAACATATTTTCATTTGTTTCTACTATCCTTTCAAATTTCCACACATGAAACAATAGTCTTCGTCCGCCCGCCTTTCGTCAGTTAGAGAGAGGACTAAATTCTGAATTTAAATTATTTCTTATGAACACCGCAAGAAAACATCATGCTAAAATATTATGGTACAACCATGCAAGTCTTTTTATATTATTACAAAAAGCTTTAAAGGAGAACTTTTACTCATCATCCTATTTTGAATCCGATTAAATAAGATATAAACTGAAAAAAATTACAATCATTCATGTGCAACGGACTCCGTGATATAAACTCTTTCTTTTAGAAAAGAAAATTCCTAAAAAAAGGGAACTAGCAGACACATTAAAATAAAAGAAGTTAATTTTATTTAGAGGCATTTTCTCTGTTTTAGTAAGAAAACCAATTATTCTTTTAGTGTTTCTCTCTTCTCCCTTCGTAGAAGTCATTTCTCTTCTTGTAAATTGTTCTATTTTTCACCTGAGGTTTGAATCTCTTTGAGATCTAGATCTCTGTTTGAGAGATCTAGATATCTTTTTTTTTTTTTTTTTTAATTTTTTTTCTCTCGCAGTGTTAGAAAGGATCAAGTGTTTGCCTCTCTCGTTATTTATGGATGATTGCATCTACTTCAAAATCAAATTAAATGAAGATATGACTGATCACGAGTCGACCAGTATGATTCAGGTTTTAATAGTTACCACTAAAGAATTTGCAAGCGTTGAGATTCCGGTAGTGGCGTCAGAATTAGATTTGATTACGTTCGTGGAAAAATTATTTATTTTAAATTTGAAAATGTTAGTTCTTGTTCTATTAGACGTGAAGTAAATATGATTACCAAAAATTTGTTAGAATTGTAATCTCGAGCTGCATTATTTTTTCGATTGTTCCTTTATTAGTTTAGTAAATTTTTCGATGGGGGGTTTGTGTTAAAAAAAAAAAAAAGAAAGAAAATCAAATTTTCTTCTTTTTTTTATTTGAACACATTTCATTTTCCAAATGTGAACGACCAAATTGGCCCTATGATCGTCAAAACTCCGAAGGTTTACCAAGTCTTCATAATAAACATAGTTGTAGTCTGTCTTATAGACAAAGTGGAATTGTTTAATTAAGCCAGTCAACATAACTAGTCTCCCTCTAACGTCTCCTTGCCCAGCAAGCTATTTCTACTCACCTTCTCTGCCCAACCTTTCTCCTCATGCCTTACTTAGTATAGTCTATATATACCTCACAATTCACAACCCTTAATTTCCCTGTAATTGCACTCGAATTCTTAAGCAACTCTCAAGTCCCAATCAACTACTTCCTCAAGTTACAATCGCAGAGATGACGAAGGTGAGAATCTACCACCATCCATTCTTCGTAATATTTAATTTTGCACATTCTATTCTTGGAAGTTACATGAGGATTAGTCATGATTAGCTTGTAGTTTTCGGGTAGGATTTCCTCTTTCAATTACGTATTTCATATATCATGTTTCACTGATCACTCACACCGTCACACGTGCCAAGTATATTGGTAGCTGATGGAGATAAGTGGAGAAAATCTTCGAACTTTTTTCCATGTTACAATGGTTTATTTAGCTAAAGTTCACTGTCAACCAATACACATAGCGTATGCATATAAGTAAAACGTACATGATGTGAAACAGAAAATTGAAACATGGGATCCAATCTTGCAATTGCCTAATGTGTATATGCTTCAAATTCGACATCCATGATCCCATCCTGTTTCTTTCTTCTCCGCAGAAGCTAGTGTTCAAACTACAAGTCCACGACGAGAAGGCGAAAAAGAAAGCCTTGAAGAGAGTCTCAGGCCTCTCAGGTACACAATTTTTCATACTTACAGGGACTATTTCGCAATTCAATCAAACTTCAAGGGTCCGGATGTAATTCACCCTAATATATTTCCACATAATTTCACAGGGATAGAATCACTCGCCATGGACATGAACGACAAGAAACTGACACTAGTCGGGGACGTCGATCCCGTTGAAGTGGTGTGCAAGCTGAAAAAGAATTGGCACACAGAACTCCTGACAGTCGGGCCCGCGAAAGAGTCCGACAAAAAGAAGGAAGAAGAGAAGAAAGCCGACCCCGCGAAAGAAGCACATTACTACCCTTATACCACACATTACTACCCTTATACCACACATTGCTACCCTTTCTACAGCGTCGAGGAGAAGTGAACCCAAATTCTTGTGTTATTTGCTAAACTTCTCAATTTTGCATGATGTATTGCTTATATGGTTGAGTGTAAAAAGGATTTCTAAACGGTGAATCCATCCGATGATATTGTGAATAGGATATGTGTAACTGTAATCTATTGTTGAATGAGGAATAAATTTCCAAAATTTTCCAATGCATGAATGTCGTTTTTAAAAAATTCTAATTCAAACCTATGTCCTCTGAACCCAACAAATTAAAAAGCAGATGTATTACATTTGTTATTTAATTTAAAACACTTTCTAAATTTTCTACTAGTTTAGCCGAGCCAGACTCAACCTAGAATTATTCGTTATTTTTCTTGTTCAGTAACTTGAAAAAAAATACAAAAAAGAGATACGAACTACCCATAACTAGCAAAAATTGAAATAATTAAAGAAGAATCGTAATAGGACTAGAATCCTACCGGAAAAAGAATTAAAGGGAGCATTGTAAATACGTGATAACTCTTATGAAGATACACGTTCACAATCAATAGAATAGATAGATATCATGGGTTGTGCCGCAGATCGGCAAACAACTACAATATGCAATCAAACCGATCATGATATTATATTGCTTGCGCAGGAGGTGGAGACGCCTGGAAGATACTTTCGACTAGACTGTTATGACTATCGACCGCAGTACGATCTTAATACGAGTAAAGTGCAGCCTCACGAAACAATCAAGGTTTCAGAGCAGCTCGTCATGCTATTAGATCAAGTTTTGAATCATGAATGGCACTAGCGGGTAAAAATTGATGGTTAATATTCAAATATGGTTATAGATCACTATAATTACTTGAGTTGAGATTTTACCAGAATTGACATCAAATACGTTCTCGATTAACAAGGCTCGTGCCGTCAGAACTAAAGCAAAGGTTATCAACTTCCCAGGAGTGAGTTTGATCCGGCCTATTATTGGGAAGAATCAGAATTGGGGAGAGAGACCAATAACTGTATTTGCACGAGCAGAACCCAAATGGAGCATAAGTCTTTCTGCATCATATGGGTGTACAACTATGCTGCACGGATACGGACACGGCGACACGGACACGATACGACATGGATACGGCGATACAGATTTTTTTGTAAATTTTCCACGTGAGAAGACACGAGTGTCCGACACGACACGACACAGCAAAATGATATTTTTAGAAGTATCGGTGCATTAGAGGTATACAATCTTTAGGATCAGAAGAATAAAATATTTTTCTTAGTAGTACTAAATAATGTTGGATTTTCTATTTAATAGTCTCACATATTTAATTAAATTGTACATAGACTATCTCATAATACAAGCCTAATTGAGTGATCTACTTAAGATTTATTTAATTATATAGGCTTATAGAAATATTTGGTTGAAGTATGGGTCTTTTATGTGTAGAAACCCGTGGATACTTAATTATGATTGATGAACCCATAATTAAAGTGCCCTAATTTTGGTTACATATTAGGGTTGTGGTCCCTAAGCCAGATACGTTTCTTGTCTTCTTTTCTGTCCCATCCCAGAGAGAATAGAATTGACGGCTTATCCAGGCTTAGAAGATTACAACCTTGGATTGCCGATTCAACTACAGATTGCTATGGATCAAGGTACGCTTCCGTTTGTGTGTTCTCGATGATTTCGATATGTTTGTTACAGTTTAGGGATTTTCCCTACAAGTGGTATCAGAGTCACTCTCATGTCGAAGGATTGGGATTTATTTTCGATTGATAACAAATTGATCGAAAATTATACATGATTTACATCAAGATTTATTTCTTGACATGCGGTTTGGCCGATTCGGATATTGTCTATTTGGCAGATGATTTTATATTAAATTTCATGAAATTTATGTGAGATTATGAATTGATAATCGGCAGATATGCACAATCTTTGTTAATTAATTGACTGTGCTGCTATTTATTCATACTTGCTGCAAAATTGTAATTCCATATAAAATGCCTAATCATTGTTCCTTGTACATGTACATGTGCAATTCCTCGATCTGCGAGAAACTGTGTTATATGCAATTTAGGCCCAACATCATAATTGGAATTTGGATGAATACATATTCAGTATTGTTGCTTGTACATGGCATGATTATTAATATGTAAATTTGCATATGTTAGTTGTACATGCTGGTAGGAACGAATTGTTGTTCAATATATATACGTCCATTATGAATTGTTTGAGATTTGTAATCCCAGATTACTGTATAATAGATTTCTCTCGTTTTGCGTGCGAAATTGAGTTTGCTGGACATTATCTAGTTAATACAGTTTATGATGCATATTTATGGATTAAAAGATGCCTCTGTACGTCTCAATTTTTTTTTGGGCAATTAATTTGGTATTGATATACATGTTCAGGTTCAGAAATATATCTGCAATATTATGTTTCGGTGTTTTGGAAATTAATTAGATTGAAACAAAATGTTGCCAAAGTAACCTCTTTTAGGTAAAATTTAGTTAATTTTCGACAATTAAGTTATCTTTTATTATCTATGCGAAATAACCGGCCCAAAGGAAGATTAATTTGGCCAGAGAATGATAGTCATGAATATGTGATACATTTGGTGTTAACATGCTTACAATGTGTCGGTCCAAAGAAAGGCATATTGTAAGGCCGTTTTTTGGTTATCAATGTTTTGACTATGTATAAGAGTACCACTTACAAATTGTTATTTTTGTCCAACGACTAAATAATAATGTTGTGCTAGGTATCTTGAGATGGGCCCACCAGTGCATATATATTTTGATATTTGGCTTTATCTTTGTATATGCATGTTTTGATATTTAATTAATTGTGAGCATATTATTTTCTTTTATAGTGTCTTCTATATCTGCCAACTTGAACAACATCCCTGAACTCAATGGTTCTAATTTCAAACAATGGAAGGAGCATGTTATGATTATGCTTGGCTGTGCGGATCTCGATCATGCATTAAGGTTTGATCACCCCGTGGATCTCACTGATACTAGCACTACTGTACAGAGATCAGCATACGAGAAGTGGGAGCGATCAAATCGCATGAGTTTGATGATCATGAGGCGTTCAATTCCGGAAGGAGTTTTTTGCACAGTCACCCCCCTGTGATATACCTAATTAGCACTCTAAACCCTGTGATTTGAAAACTCTCAAAGAGAACCCTGTGATTATATAAATTAGCACCGAAAACCCTGTGATTGTATTAAAGTTAGCACTCAAAACCCTACAACCACGGATGTAGGGTTTGAAATGCTAATTGAGTGCTAATTTATTACAATCACAGGGTTCGCTTTGAGAATTTTGAAATCACAGGGTTTTGAGTGCTAATTAGGTATATCACAGGGTTTTTAGTGTAATAAACTCATTCCGGAAGCCAAAAGGGGTGGTATTCCTAATGAAGAAAATGCCAAAAGTTTCCTTGACCAAATAGCAAACCGATTCAAAACTAATAAAAAGGTTGAGACCAGCACTACTCTTAGTAAGCTGGTTTCTATGCGGTATAAAGGTAAAGGAAACATAAGGGAGTACATCATGGAGATGTCTAATCTTGTGACAAGACTTAAGGGCTTAAAGCTTGAGGTGTCGAATGACATACTTGTACACTTGGTCTTGATCTCACTTCCTGCACAATTTAATCCATTTAAAATCTCCTATAATACTTAAAAGGAGAAATGGACTCTAAATGATTTCATAGCTCAATGTGTGCAAGAAAATGAGAGACTGAAACAAGATAGGACTGAAAGTGCTCATTTGGCTATGACTTCTAAGGCTAGGGCTACCACCAATAAGAGGAAAAGGAATAAGGATAAGGAAGCTGGAGAACTTGGGACAAGCCAACCTAAGGTGCAAAACAAACAGAATTCGGTTATTTCCTGTTACTTTTGCAAGAAACCTGATCACATAAAGAAGGATTATCCCAAATACGCCGCTTAGTGTGAAAAGAAGGTAGACTTCTCAACTTCGTTTGTTCAGAAGTTAATTTGACTTTAGTACCTAGTGACACTTGGTGGATAGATACTGGTGCAACTACTCACATAAGTGTCACAATGCAGGATTGCCTAAGGTGCCGAGTACCAACTGATGTTGAAAGATACATCTATGTGGGGAATGGCAATAAAGCTTTAGTAGAAGCTATTGGTGTTTTTAGAGTTCATTTAGATACTACTTTTTATTTGAATTTGGAAGAAACTTTCGTTGTACCGTCATTTAGACGGAACTTGATTTCTATTTCTTGTTTGGACAAATCTAGATATTCATGTTCATTTGGGAATGGAAGTTGTGTTTTTTCTTTAAATTCAAATGTTATTGGTACTGGTACTCTAATTGATAATTTGTATAAATTGAACACTAAAGCTTCAGCTGATATTGAAAACTTGCATTCAAGTAACTTTGGTACTAAACGTAAGTTAACAAATGAGAATTCATCAATGTTGTGGCATAAGCGTTTAGGACATATCTCTGAAAAGAGAATACAGAGGCTTATATCACAAGGAATTCTTGATTCCCTTGATTTTACAAACTTTAAAATCTGTATAGAATGTATAAAGGGAAAACAAACAAATATGAGGAAATTGGGTGCCAATAGGAGTAAAGAACCTTTAAAGTTGATACATACAGATATTTGTGGTCCATTTCCTACAGCTTCTTGGAATGGACAACGATACTTTATCAACTTTATTGATGATTACTCTCGTTATGGATATTTGTACCTAATTCATGAGAAGTCACAGTCTTTGGACGTGTTTAAGGCTTTCAAAACCGAAGTTGATAATAAACTAGGCAAGAAAATTAAAGCTGTCAGATCTATCCGTTGTGGAGAATACTATAGTAGATATGATGGATCTGGTGAACAACGTCCAGGACTCTTCGCCAAATACTTAAGTGAGTGCGGGATTGTACCTCAGTACACCATACCGGGGAGTCCAAACTAAAATGGTGTTTTTGAGAGACGAAACCGAACTCTTAAGGGTGAGAAGTATGATCAATCATTCTTCATTGCCAGAATCACTTTGGGACAAAGCACTAAAGACTGCAGTTTATATTTTAAATCGAGTACCAAGCAAAGTAGTAGATAAAACCCCGTACGAGTTGTGGACAGGTAAGAAGCCTAGTATTAGGCACTTGCATGTCTGGGGATGTCTAGCTGAAGCTAGGCCCTATAAGCCTTACGAAAGGAAATTGGATTCAAGAACAATTAGCTGCTACTTTGTAGGTTACTCAGAAAGGTCAAGGGGATTTAAGTTTTATGACCCCTCAAACAAGTCCTTTTTCGAAACTGGAAATGTCAAATTCATTGAGAATGTTGATTACAGTGGGAGGATCAAATTGGAAAGATTGTGTTTGACGAGGAATGTGTTAACATTCCTACTATAGTTGCAGCTGAGAATGATTGGATAAATATTCCTATCACTCCTCAGCCTGCGAATCAAGTAAATTCAGAAAACACAATCACATTTGGGATTCCTACTGAATCAGTTTCAGGTCCATCATTTGGTCAAAATAATGAGTTAAGACCTACTGAATCAGATCCAGAACCATCATCTATTCAAAATTATGCACCATAACAACCTCAAAATGAAGTGCCTATAAGGAGGTCCACTAGAGAAAAGAGGAAAGCGATTTCAGATGACTATGTCATTTACCTCTATGAACATGAATTTGATATGGGATTGCAAGATGATCCTACATCTTTCAATCAGGTAAAATTATGTTCAAACTCTAATGAATGGATCAAAGCCATGAATGAAGAGATGAAATCCATGATGGACAATGACCTTTGGGATCTTGTCGAGTTACCACAAGGAATAAAATCAATTGGCTGTAAATGGATTTTTAAAACCAAACGGGATTCAAATGGTAACATCGAAAGATATAAAACACATCTTGTCGCCAAGAGTTTCACTCAAAGGGAAGGCATTGATTTTAAAGAGACTTTCTCTCCAGTTTCAACGAAAGACTCTTTTAGAATCATTATGGCACTTGTAGCTCATTATGATTTAGAGCTCCATCAAATGGACGTAAAGACAGCGTTTCTCAATGTAGACATTGAAGAAACTATATACATGGTGCAACCGGAGAACTTTGAGTCCAAAGATTCAAAGCACCTAGTATGTAAACTAAAGAAGTCCATTTATGGTCTAAAGCAGGCGTCCCACTATTGACCAATGCATATATCTCAAGGTCAGTGGGAGCACATTCATTATCGTAAACACTGTTGACCAATGCATATATCTCAAGGTTAGTGGGAGCACATTCATTATCCTAAACACTGTTGACCAATGCATATATCTCAAGGTCAGTGGGAGCACATTAATTATCCTGGTGTTGTACGCAGATGATAAACATTGTTGACCAATGCATATATCTCAAGGTCAGTGGGAGCACATTCATTATCCTAAACACTATTGACTCAAGGTCTGTGGGAGCACATTTATTATCCTAAACACTGTTGACCAATGCATATATCTCAAGGTCAGTGGGAGCACATTCATTATCCTGGTGTTGTACGTAGATGATATTCTACTAGCAAGCAGCAATATAAGCCTATTGCGTGAAACCAAGAAATTTCTATCAAGTAAATTTGAGATGAAAGATCTTGGGGAGGCGTCATATGTTCTGGGTATACAGATCCATCGGGATCGTTACAGAGGTATACTCGGCTTGTAGCAAAAGGCCTATATTGATAAGGTGTTGAGTCGTTTTGGCATGCAGAACTGTGCACCAGGGGACACACCTGTGTCAAAAGGTGATAAATTTAGCTTGTTCCAATGTCCTAAGACGGACCTTGAGAAGAAAGAGATAGAGGAAATCCCTTATGCATTTGCAGTAGGGAGTCTCATGTATGTTCAAGTGTGTACGCGTCCGGATTTAGCATACATAGTGGGATGTTAGGCAGATATCTAAGTAACCCGGGAATGGATCTGTAACACCCTAATTTTTCTAGTATGCATTACGTGACATTATATGAATTATATTCTTATATGTTTATGTGAAAAATAGGATATTATACGTTACTTTATAATTTTTATAACACTATATGTATTATGTTTACGTGAACTTATATGAAATTTGGTTGAAATGGAAATTATGTGAATTAATTGTCAATGTGATTTAAGTGATTTAGCATAACATGTATATATATAATCAACTCCATTTCATCATATTCTTTTAGAGCTATATATGTAGACATGTTTATATAATCATCTCACATACATGCCAAGTTGATGCATCTCTAACTTGTAAATTCCTAAGAGGCAAGGGTTTATATGCAAATAAGTTTTAATGCCAAGACTTTTCATCCCATTTTAATTATATACAATGTATACATATATATATATATATATATATATATATATATATATATATATATATATATATCTTGACTCATTCAATTATATACATACATATATACATACCTTATTGCATGACTTATAAAGCTTAGGGACTTATATGCAAATTATGGTGAGTCATGCATATATGTGGAAGACTTTTGTAAATATCTCATTCATCTCTACCATTTCATTTCATTTCATCAAAACTTCACACACACACACACACACACACTAAATCACGGTATTAACACCAAGAAGAAGGAAGAAGATTTTATCGCATCACCAAGCTTGAATTCAAGTGGAATTGCATAAGTGACGCATCATCATATCATCCTTTCTCATCTTCTTCATTTCTTTCAAGGTATATGTATGTATATGTGATGAATATCTTGATCATATGTGAAGTTAGGGTTTTGATCCTTGAAGAATAACTTGTGCATATATGATTAGAAGCATGCTTAGGCTCATTATACTTGATAACTTACATGAATTCATGAGTTATGTGAAGGTTGGAAATCATGAGAATATATGGGTTTTGGATGAGGATTTCTTGATGATTATGCATGTTTACTTGGATTAAATGGTGCCTAATTGATATATATATGATCATATACTTGTTATATGCTAGTTTTGAGATGGTTAATTGTTGTGGTTTGGTGTTGGAAAGGTTTGGGAGCCATCTTTCGAGCATAGCCCTATTTTTTCACCCAGAGGCTTCCCAAACGCCCGTGTGGCTTTCCAGTTCATGCACCAAACGCCCGTTTGGCACTGTTACAGGAGGTTTTCACACGCCCGTTTCTGCTTTCAGACCAATTTTCAAACGGGCGTTTCTCACTCATACAAACTCCGATTGACCTGATTTTTGAACGCACGGAAACCTATTGAAGTCTAGAACAACCACCAATTAGAATCATCTCAATATCTTTTCTAGAATGTGAGTTATAATCAATTCTTTTAGGTGTCGCTACTTTCCCGGAAAACTGCACTCGCCTAACTTCAAGCTTACGCCATTTTCTCGTCACTTTGAACTAGAAAACGATTCATATATCATCGGAAAGGTATTTGTGTCTAGTTTCACATCCAATAAACAAATATCAATTCCAACTTTTAGAACTCAAGATATTCCAGCTTTCCTACAGCCTGCGCATTTCCTAAAATTGTCCATTTTTGCTAAACTTCACCAAAACCTCTCTTATTGCATTCCTTTCACTTCCTTGGATCCCGTATGTGAATTATATGATATATATACTTGGTTTATTGATAATTATGCTTTTACTTGATATTCCTTAATTGTTATTGCATGACACATTGATTATGACTTTACCATGCGTCGTAAATGGTTCATGCGAGTCGTGTCTCACGAACACTTGCCCCTTTTTACATAGATTGTCTTTTTGTTGACGAGGAGCAAGCTCTATAGCCGTATCCTTGTTATTTTTTTGGCACAGGTGAGGTTTAATTGCTAGTTATATAGAACCCGTATAACCCTTATGTGAAGTTTTGGGCCAAAAAGGTATATATATATTTATCTATAATCATTTCTAACTTTCAAGAGATTAGCAAGCAAGTCATGTTCATTCAAAGAAATGCATGTATCGTGATTGAATCGTGATAGCGTAGTGGCGAGTAGTATGATAGCACTTTGGGCCCGAGGGTTAGTGTACGAGCCAACCGGGAAAGC
Source organism: Lantana camara (assembly GCA_037501455.1). Classification (NCBI taxonomy): domain Eukaryota; kingdom Viridiplantae; phylum Streptophyta; class Magnoliopsida; order Lamiales; family Verbenaceae; genus Lantana; species Lantana camara. The sequence goes on along the minus strand of CM074857.1, from coordinate 88,318,893 downwards.
ATAGGGCTGACGGGTAACTCTGCACTCCCCTCATCATTTGGGATGACCCTTGAATCCACCAGGAGGTTTGGTGGAGGAAGGAATCCCGTACGTGAGAGTCATGTTCCTAACGTACGTAGCATGGATGGTTAGGGCCTTACAAACCCACCATCACCTAGAGAAAGGAGTTCATGAAACTGGTACTTGAGCACTGTAATTAAATTGCATGATCACATGATAACTAAACCAAGCATATAATGTTCACTATTGGTGTAAGGTTGGAGAATTGCCCTTACTCGCCAGGGCCACTGATTGAAAGCATGAAATTGATTAAAGTGTTTAATATTGATAGTTGTAATCTCGGGCAAAGTGTATTATGTTTAGAACTTATATTACTTTCAGTTATAAAACCTTACCCGAGGTTATAACTTGCATGTTATTTGCGCTAATATTTATTTATGCCCCTCACTCAGTCTTTCATAGACTGACACCTAACATTTTCAGGTTGCAGGGTTCGTGCTAGGCGGGATCGAGTCAAGTCTTTTATTTTGAGTCTAGCATTCCACTTTCATGTTGGTACATATGTATATGATGTAATTGAACTTAAGGATAATGAAGTGAATGTATATTATGTTTTCATTTTTTGAATCGTACATGTTGGTAATATTTGAGGGTCAGTCCCGCCTAGCTAGAGGTTTATTTTCTTTTGTCACCTGTTCGCTATAGTCTTAGTTCATGTACGGATCATCCATTTCGTATGTGGACTGACCTATAGTGCGGGGTTGTGGCATCTCGGCGTTCCGGGGGCTACAAGATCATTGGAGGGCAACAAAACGGGTTATGAGGTATCTACAAAAGACTAAGAATTACATGCTCACCTATCGAAGATCGGATCACTTGGAGATCATTGGATACTCCGATTCAGACTATGTTGGATGCCTTGAAAGTAGAAGATCCACATCAGGTTATGTCTTCATGATGGCTGAAGGAGTTGTCTCTTGGAAAAGTGTCAAACAGACACTGATAGCTTCTTCCACTATGGAGGCTGAATTTGTAGCATGCTTTGAGGCATCGAATCAGGGGATATGGCTCTGAGATTTTATCACTGGGCTGCAAATTGTCAATGGCATTGAAAGGCCATTGAGAATTAATTGTGATAATAAAGCTGCAGAGTTGTATTCAAAGAACAACCGGAGTTCATCTAAATCTAAACAAATAGATGCTAAGTATCTGGTTGTGAAAGAAAGAGTTCAGAGTCCAATAGAGCATATAAGTACAAACTCAATGCTAGCAGATCCACTCACTAAGGGATTGCCACCTAAAGTGTTTCATGAACAAGTGGCTCATATGGGTGTCATCAAATTAGATGACATGTCTTAGTGGTGTGAGTTTGTGGTTTTTCCATATGCTTATTGACATGTTTTATGTTCTGTACAAACTGAGGTTTTATGAGACAAAATAAAGTTTTATTTGATTGAATACTCTGACAATAAGGATTTTGACTTTCTATTGCGGTTTTGCATTAAGTATTTTGAAAGTGCTTTGGACTCGTTGAGTCATAAGGTAGGACCAGTTGGAAATAGACATGACTAAGATCACATTACATGTAATTTCCATGCTACATGCCATACTTTTGATCTATGTCATTGATTATGTTAGTATTGTGACCATTGTTCGGTTTAGTTACGAATTGTGTAACGAAAGCTGCTTTGATCCTATAATAGCATAATTGATGGACCAGATTGTTTGGAAATATTTCGAAAGTAGAGATAGCATAAGGTTGTGCGCACTAAGGTTTAAAACCATGTAAAATTATTTGGAACCATATGTGGACCAAGTGGGAGATTGTTGGATTTTCTATTTAATGGTCTCACATATTTAATTAAATTGTACATAGGCTATCTCATAATATGAGCCCAATTGAGTGATCTACTTAAGATTTATTTAATTATATGGGCTTATAGAAATATTTGGTTGAAGTATGGGTCTTTTATGTGTGGACACTTAATTATAATTGATGGACCCATAATTAAGGTGCCCTAATTTTGGTTATATATTAGGGTTGTGATCCCTAAGCCAGATACGTTCCTTGTCTTCTTTTCTGTCCCATCCCAGAGAGAATAGAATTGATGGCGTATCCAGGCTTAGAAGATCACAACCTTGGATTGCCGATTCAACTACGGATTGCTATGGATCAAGGTACGCTTCCGTTTGTGCGTTCTCGATGATTTCGACATGTTTGTTACGGTTTAGGGATTTTCCCTACAAATAAATCTTTTTGGATTTCTTAAACATCTATAGACTTGATCTTATTTATTTTGTCTTTTTTCAATAATAATATTTTGTATATATTGCATGATTGAATTCCCATTATCGACATTATTTACCTGACTTTGATTTTTATTTTTTTTTTGGGGTACAAATTTACCGACTTTGATGAGATTGTTTTATTATTAAAAAAAAAAAAAAGATTAGCCCTAACTAGTGATTTTGGGACAAATTTTTTTTTGACGACAAAAGAAACCCATAACTTTTAAAATGTCTCATTTTCGGGATAAACTTCGCCAGAAACTACCAAAGCTCACCGGAAACTGCTCATGGCCCTCCTAAACTGCCTATGTGTCAAATTTATGACTTGGCCAAAACCACCATGACCACATCAAATACAACTCACACCTTGATAGTGTCGTGGCATACACCTCACCTATCACCTATAAAAGATTATGCTTTGTTATCTAAGTTCAAGTATTCTTTTTTATATTTTACTACCTGAAATCTTGTTAATTGGTACCAATTGCAGGAATTTACGTGGTAGGTGTAACTGGTCTAAAAACATCACATACATATTAAAAAGGTAACTATGAAATAGTTTGAACTGTTTCAAAAAAAAAAAAAAAAAAAAAGTTTGAGCAGTAATCAGTGAGAACCAAATGTTCGGACGGTGAAGTGTGAAAAAATGCATAGTTTGAACGTAATTAATACATTACATTTTGATATTAAGTTGTGAAGCAGTTTGATCTCAGTACATTTAAGGTGAAATATACTAAATATTACCCGACCTGTACACTGAAACGATCAATATTAACTACATGGTAGACATATATATTTTGGTTTTTATGAACGTGATTGATGTATAATAAGGAGATAAAGAACATTAGAGCGTAAGTTTTACAAAATTATTATATGATTGATCGAACATAACTAATGAATTAAGTATGAACACACTTTTTTTTTTTTTCTTTTTCTTTTTTTTACAAAGAACAAATGCATATAAAGAAATACACTTTTTACATGATTTTCACAAGTCAAAACTTTTAGAAAAATGAAAATGTCCTTTTCTAATTGCACAAGTTGCTTCATTTTTTATGCAGCTTTCACTTATGGCTTACCACATAAATTGAAAACACATAAATAATATTTTATAAATATAATATGCATATATTTTAGATAATGACAAATGGTATTAATAACTATTGCACTAGTATATTTTCAAGATCACTATATATGGGTGAATGATAGTATAATAATAAATTTATAATCCATTTGATATTAATTTCAAAAATTAATATTGCATATTATTATTATTATTATTAGTATTATTGAATTTGCTACGCATCGGTTGCTTTCTGAAATTCGAGCCGATCCATACGTTTGTTTAAGTTCCAAAGTCAAGTCCATGTTGGGTTATTTTCACGTTTTATGAAACTTTGTCCTATATATATTGCATTTTTTTTTTAATTTTTTCTGTAATAAGTTTGCCATATAGTACAATATTAATTAATATTTTTCAGCAATACGTTTAATTATTTGGCACGGCAAAGACTTTTAATGTCAGCATCAAGTCATCGAGAAAAGAAAAGGAGAATTTTCAATATTTCTATTAGTTTCACAAATTATATTTTGGCCCCTTAGGTCGCTAATAGCTAGATTATAGTAACCTTCTTTCTTTGCTACGGTATGTACGAACACTTTTAAAAATATTATCTTTTTATGTTGTATCGTGTTAGATATGTATTCGATACTCTTCATGTAAATTTTTTTTTTTTTTTAAATCCGTATATCTATCGTATCCCTTTATCACAGGGAATTATAGACATCACTGAAACCTTGATTTTCATCTCCGTAGATGAAAATGACTTGATACTAATTTCAATATAATTAGCAGTTTGGATTATTTAATCAGTTATTCTGAAAAGTTTTGAGGGGGCTAATAGTTCCATAAAGATCAACTTGGAAATTTTCAAGTGTATTTTTGGTTGAATATTAATCAATTTAATAAATTTCAGTTAGGGTGTGCTCTGAGTCGAGCTGGCTTGTGAGCCACGCAAGCCAAATTCAAGCTGGCTAAACTCAAATTCGAGCGATGTCAAGCTCAAGCCGAGAGTGATTCACAGTAATGCTTTAAAGTTGATTCAGGGTATTAGAATGAGGTTAATACGCAAACTCCTTCAAAAAACACCCTAATGAATCGTAATTTCCCCCCCAAATTATATTTAACAGCAAAAATGCATTTTCCATCCATTATTTGACGGATGGGACCAGAATTGCAACTCTTTGAAAATAATGGAACTAAATGTGTCTAATTTCAAAGACATGAGACTAAAATTGCAAAAGATCTAATCTTATGTGATAAAAAATATAATTTTCTCTTAAATTATTGTTCATAAACATTAAAGTTTCAAATTTAAACATAAATTATTATTCGTAAAAGTTAAAGCACCCATGTTTAAAATTGAAGTATGAAAAGAAACAACAGAGAATAAGAAAAGAAAAAATAAATAATTAGAGGTATTGCAGTCAATTTAGATGGTTGAAGAGTGAACTAAAATTAAACTTTGAAAATGGGGAGTTAGTACTTAAAGTTTTAGCATTGGGGAGTAAACTAAATTATTTCCAATTGAGAGAGATTTATTAATTAGAGCCCCTTATTCTATGGATTTTCAATTTATTTATTTTTTCAGAATTGCAATGGTAAAAGATACCATTTTACTTGTTTGGGGTGTCTTGTTAGTGATAGGGTCAAAATGCGCTCGTCCCACGTTTGGACACGTGGCGCCTCAAAGATGACGACACCTGTCAAATGATTATGGTAGTCATATACGAGCGCTGGAACCCTTAAAGCGCCAGTATCCTCCAAGATCACGTGCCGTCTCTGTCACATTCGCGCGTGATCATCTTTACCGCTCCCTCACGAGCGTCATTCACACTACAAGGCTAACGTTCCAATCAATCAAGGAAGCCCTCTTCGAGCGCTACACTCCCTCAGGGAGGCTTCCATTCCAACACAAGCCCTGGCCTTCATCCCCCAGTGGATTCCTTGGCCTCCAAGGCTCTTAGTTGTCACGAGCGCGCTCCTAAGCCCTCGTTACCAACCCCCAAAACGACTCTCTGACACATCGTACATGCCCGCGCACCTGCCACTGTTGCCAGCACCACCTTTCACCAGCTTTTGCAGGGAATATTCCTCCTAGGTTTCTCTCGCAATGCCACGTGTTAGGGCAACATTTGGCCAGGACCACACGGCGCAAATGACCAAAGGGTCCCTGACCCTCAACTATAAATACACAAGGTCATCTTCTCCATTGTAAGAAACTTCCATTACAGTAACTTCATATTTATCATTTTTTCTCTTTTAGATCTTCATCTGACTTGAGTGTCGGAGAGCCAAACTGGGAATCAACCCCAGTTCCCCCAGCTTGGTCTTCTGACTTTTGTCTGAGTGTTTGTCCTAGCAGGTAGAACCCCCATCTTTTCCGACGATCATCGACTGGTTTCCACACCCAAATAAATTCTAAAGTGATCGGACTATGTACCCCATATTCAGACCCATCATTTTTTGCGCCGTCTGTGGGAAACCAGTTCTCAACTCATTTCTTCTTTTCTGCTAGTTGAAGAGCAAACACCCAGAATCTTCTCAACCATGGTGGCTATAAGATCAGGAGCTGTGGGAGGAGGTTCTCACGATGCCAATATTGCCGTTTCTTCCGTTGCGGCTGGCGAAGCACCGCCTCTTTCCTCCACCGCTGGAGGAGCACCACCCGCCGGAGGCGTGATTCCCCTTGCAGAATCTACAATTCCACCACCAGCGCCACCAGCACCGCCAGTCCCCAGCACCGTAGGAGGTGTCTCTCTCTCCACCCTTCCTCAGCTTCCTCAGAATCCTTGGGTTCCTAACCATGCGAATCCAGGAGGGCAGTCCTACATGATGCCGCCACCGGGGTACACGCTTACCCCCACAGTCATGATGCCGCAGATCCATCCCTACCAGGCCGGGCAAATCCAGCTCCCGGCGGTGATCCCGAGAGAGATTGAAGGGGGGTGGAGCTGCCCCCTTTGACCACTCAACAGCTAAGGGCTAGTTACGCCCAATGTGAGGTTCAGGCGGCCCAAGGGGCATGGGAGAAGTTTCACTCCATGTACTTTCCCTCTGGGCTGGCCACTCCAGCTGCTGCTCCTTTGGGCGGATTACAGACGTTTCCGCTAAGGGAGGTTCAGGCCGTCCAAAAGGCTCCACCACCACCACCACCACCACCTGCCAAAGAGACGCACCACCAAGGCGATAACGAGCGTCCCCCTGTGGACCGGAACAGGGAGCCCACGGAAAGAGTCAACGAAAATGAAGGGGACTCTCATGCCTCCAAAAGGGCCTCCAGGGCATAAGACAGGGGGACAAAGAAGGAGATGTAAATCCTAACATCCTCGCGGCTGTGCAAGACCAGCTGCAGGGTTTGAAGGACATGGTTGGACAGCTCTCTTGAGCGCGGTCTCAGATCTCCCACAACAGGGATGAACGAGCCAATGCCGGTGACCCTCGTTACAAAGACCGCCAGCTCCAAGTCCCCCACCACAAGGAGCAAGAAGAGAACTTTTGCACTTATGAATACCATCCCCTGGCAAGGGGCTCTCCCCTCGTGGAAGAAGTTCTGATGGCCCAAGCCGGAATGGCCAAAATCCCCACTTCCGTCAATCGCTACGACGGAACTACTGATCCGGCTGAACACTTGGATCATTTTTTGCACTTAATGCACCTATACGAGCACTCGAGCAACTACTGGGCCAAAGTCTTTGTCACTTCCCTGGTGGGAATGGCTCAGGAATGGTACAAGCGACTGGCGCCACGCTCGATACATTCATATCAAGAGTTGGCTGAAGTTTTTCTCAACCACTTCAATTCTTTGAAGGCTCGAGTGACTGCGCCTACTGCCCTTTACAACATAGTGCAAGGCAAGAATGAGTCTCTTCGCTCGTTCTTTGCCCGACTCAACAAGGAAATCTTGCAGGTGGAGAGGCCATCCATGGATTTCTTGATCCCAGTGCTCTTTCAGGCTGTGGATCACAAGCAGTATGTGAGTAAAAAGTTTGTCGACGCCATTGTGGAGAGAAGGCCAGGAACTCTCATGGCCTTAAGAAAAGTTGTCGAGCCATTTTTTGCACTCGAAGACATGTATGAGACGAATGGGCCCCGGCATCACAGCCCAGTAAGCCACGAGCGTCACCAAGAGCGGGGTCGGGAAGTTATAGTAAAAAAGGAACGTAAGAGATCGCCCCCACCCCCGCGATGTTTCGAGCGCATCCCACTCACCCGGCCGAACTCAGAGGTTTATAACCTCTCTGATAAAAAATTCTTCAAGAGGCCGATTAAGATGAGGGAGACGAAAGCACTAAGGCGCTCGAATAAATATTGTGCTTTCCACAAGCAGAAGGGGCACGACACGAATGAATGTCGCCAGCTGGAGGCAGAAATCCAAAGACTCATCGCTGGGGGCCATTTGAAAGAATTTGTCAGGATTTTGGAGCGTTATGATGAACGCTGTAATGAGCGCACTGGGGATAGAAGAAGGAGCCCGTCGCGTTCTAGAAGCCCGCGGAGGCGAGGTCCCACGGAGAGTAGCCATCGCGGCAAAGGAAAAGCTCCTGAACAAGAAAATACCCCTTTTGCGGTCATCAACATGATAGCAGGGGGTTCCTCAGGTGGAGATTCTAACGCTGCCCGACGAAGGTACGTTCGAAGTTATGACCAGCGTCCATCAATGTCCAAATCCGTCTACGCCATTCAGAAGGCAAGTGACCAACGATCGAGAGAGAATGATGTAATAGGATTTGATGATAGTGATTTAGAGCATATTGTAACGCCCCATGGGGACAGCGAAACCTCTGACTGTCCCATGGTGGTTAGCGTAGATGTCCACAATCACGTTGTAAAGAGGGTGTTAGTGGATAGTGGAAGCTCTGTTAATGTTTTTCCCTATACTACGTTTCAAAAGATGAACGCCAATATCCCGATCGAACCTCTCAAAACAGCTCTCATTGGCTTTGGAGGTTCCGAGGTCGTCCCACGGGGGCAAATTCGTTTGGCCACTTCATTCGGCCGAGCCCCACAGCGCAAAACGCTCATGGTCACATATGCAGTGGTAGAAATTGATATTCCCTACAACATCATAATTGGACGGCCAGCCCTCGTTGAGTTCAAAGCTATCATCTCCACCTACCACTAGAAAATCAAATTCCCCACCCCCGAGGGAGTGGGAGAAGTACTGTGCAATGTGCGAGAGGCCTGAGAATGTTACATGCTGTCCCTCAGAAAACCTAAGGCTGAGAAAACTTTCCAAATCGGATCCATCAAGAAATCCGTTGACTTTCCTAATCTAGACGATGATGGTCCCATGCGCAAGAGGGCCAAGTTGAACAAGAAAAGGAATAAGAAGAGAGATCCCAGCACCAAAAGCTCCATCGAAAACGCTCCGCCAGGAACAGTGGAAGAATCCGCCTCAGAGGAAGACGAGCGTGAGGGGGACGAGCCCCTTAATGATGGACACTTGACGGGAAAAAAGAGGGCGCTCGAGCTTCCCCGTCTAGAAGTAAGGATTGAACCCTCGGAGCAATTCCTTACCATCGAGCTGGAACCAGGAAACAAGGATAAGACTACTCAGATTGGGTCCAACCTCTCTGGGCCTCGCAGATTATGATGATTGACTTTCTCAGAGAAAACATTGACGTCTTCGCGTGGAAGGCATCTGACCTTACAGGGATTGACCCGAGTGTCATAGTCCACACACTCAATGTGGATCCCTCATTTAAGCCCATAATGCAAAAGAAGCGGGATGTACATGGTTTTCGGAAAAAAGTTATTGAAGAAGAAGTTAACAAACTTCTGGAGGCTCAGTACATTGAGCCCATCCTATACCCAGAATGGCTATGTAACGTGGTGTTGGTGCCCAAGAGCGCTAACAAATGGCGAATGTGCAATGATTTTACCGATCTTAACAAGGCGTGCCCTAAGAATCCCTACCCATTGCCCAGAATAGACCAATTGGTGGATTCGACCGCTGGCTGTGAACTCATGAGCATGATGGACGCTTTCCAGGGGTACTATCAAATCTTTATGGCGCCAGAGGACCACCCAAAACTTCATTTGTCGTCCACTTAGGGATATACTATTTTTTGGTCATGCCCTTTGGGCTGAAGAACGCTGGGGCCACTTATCAACGCCTTGTTAATAAGATGTTTGAGAAGGAGGTTGGGAGATCCATGGAGGTTTACGTGGACGACATGATTGTCAAAAGCGAGCGTCACGGCTCGCATCCGGAAGATCTCAAGCTCACTTTTTCCATTTTGCGCCAGTATGGGATGAAATTAAATCCTTCAAAGTGTACTTTTGGAGTACGAAGGGGAAAGTTTTTAGGCTATATGGTCAGTCAGAGGGGGATTGAAGCTAATCCTGAGAAAATCAAAGCCATTCTGGAGATCCCCTCCCCTTGAAATCTACGGGAAGTGCAGGTGCTAGTGGGAAAAATCATTTCCCTGAACAGATTCATTTCGTGATCGGCAGACAGAAACCTTCCTTTCTTCAAGATTTTGAGAAACGCACGAAATTTTGCTTGGACTGAGGAGTGTGAAAGGGCACTGCAAGACATGAGGCTTACCTTTCGAGTGCTCCGCTCCTAACCAAACCTGTTGACGGTGAAAGGTTATTTATGTACCTCTCCATTTCGACTGAGGCAACGAGTGTGGTATTAATAGCTGTGCGGGAACGTAAGCATTTGCCTGTTTACTACTTGAGCAAAACGTTACAGGGGACGGAGAAGAAGTACTTGGAAATCGAGAAATTTGCGTTCGCCCTCATCAATGGATCAAGGCGATTGAGGCATTACTTTCAAGCGCACTCAATAACGGTCCTTACTGATCAGCCCTTGAAACAAGTTTTGTCCAAACCAGACGTGTCGGGAAGATTGATAAAATGGGCCATTGAGTTGAGTCAGTTTAACTTAAGTTTCGAGCCCAGAACCACTATGCAAACGCAGGTAGTGGCGGATCTGCTGGTCGAACGCTTCGGTTTAGAACCCGCTCCAGAGAATGAGGGGCTATGGGTCCTGCACACGGATGGTTCCTCGACCTCTCAAGGGGGAGGAGCAGGGGTAGCCCTTAGAGACCCCAACGGGAATGAGTTAGACTTTGCAATCAGGTTGGATTTTCAAGTCGCCAATAACGAAGCAGAATATAAAGCCCTGATACAAGGATTGAAAATTGCTTTTCAGAACGGAGCTTCCAGAATTACTGCTTATGTTGATTCGCAGTTAATTGCGAGCCAGATCGAAGGAACTTATGAGGCTCGAGAAACCACCATGGTGCAGTACTTGAACAAAGCCAGGCAGATCATTGGGAAGTTCAGAGAATTCCATCTACTCCAAGTCCCACGAGCGGAGAACGAGCGCGCTGATGCTTTATCTAAATTTGCTTCGGCATTAGAAGGCACTTCTGAGCGTTCAGTCACGTTCCTTAGAACGGAAGAACCTTTGATCAAGGAGAAGATCACTCAGGAAATGGTCGTTATGATTGATCCGCACGAGCCTTGCTGGCTTGACGATATTATTAGATTTCTTAAAGATGGTGTTTGTCCCACTGACAAGGTAGAGGCTCGAAAAATCCGAAACAAGGCCCCTCGGTTTTTTATAGACTCTGAATGTAGATTGTTCAAGAAGTCATTTCAAGGACCTCCGATGAGGTGTCTAAGGCCCTCGCAGGCAAAGGAAACGCTCGAACTTATTCACAATGGGAGCTGTGGGAATCACTCAGGAGGGCGTATCCTGGCTAAAAAAGTCTTGAGAAGCGGGTTTTATTGGCCCACAGTTCTCCAAGACGCCCATGAGTTTTCCAGAAAATGCCCTAAGTGCCAGTTCCATTCCAATCTCCCTCAACTGCCAGCCGCTCAAATGATCCCTATAGATGTCTTCTGGCCCTTTGATCAGTGGGGAATTGATATTGTTGGCCCCTTGCCCATCGCGATCGGACAAAAGAAGTTTGTCATCTTAGCTATCGATTATTTTACCAAATGGGCCGAGGCCGAAGCCGTAGCAAAAATCACCTTCAGGGTGGTGAGAGATTTCATTTGGAAAAAAATCATTTGCAGATATGGCATTCCAAGGGTGCTAATTTCAGACAATGGATCCCAATTCATAGCAGCTGACACACGGGAGTGGTGCTCAGAGTTGGGGATTGAACAGTGCTTTACCTCCGTGGGCCATCCTCAAGCCAACGGACAGGCTGAAGCTACCAACAGGGTTATTTTACAGCATCTGAAGACAATGCTAGAAAGCAAAAAGAGTGAATGGGCAGAAGAACTGCAAGGAGCACTCTGGGCTTATCGCACTACCCCACGAGCGGCCACTGGGGAAACACCTTTCGCACTCGTATATTGGTCAGAAGCAATGATACCAGCGGAAATTGTACATGAATCCGCTCGTGTAGCCTATTTCAAGCCTCAGCTTAACGAAGTTAACAGAGGATTAGAGTTGGACTTATTGGAGGAAAAAAGAGACAACGCATGGGAAAAAATACACAAATACAAAGAAACTGTTGCACAACAATATAACAAGCGTGTGCGAGAAAGGACTTTCCAGCTAGGAGACTTGGTTTTGAAGAAGGTGGAAGTATCCAAACATGTGGGGAAGTTGGATCCCAACTGGGAGGGTCCATTCAAAATCATACAAATCAGAGCTAACAACACTTACACCCTGGAGACACTCCAAGGCGAGCGCTTGCCTCGCCCTTCGAACGCATGCAACCTCCGGCGGTTTTATGTTTGAAAAGCTCCCTAGAAATGATGATGTAACCACCCCGTTAATGGGTTCTATGTACTTCAAATCCCAAGTAAGTTACAATACATCCTTTTTAATATCCCTGTACTTCTGCTTTTTTAATTACATGAATGAACAAGAACGTCCCTCGTTTTCACGAGCGTGGTTGGCAATCCGTTACCGTACGCACGATATTATCGCATTTGGGTTACGCTTTCCAGCACTCTACTCCACGTGGGGGGACGCCCTCATAAAGATAGACTGGTAACGCTCACAACCAACTTGATGAATAGGAGAAAAATGCAAGGAGAATCCTAGTAGGCCTTGGTCGTTTGTTACAACACCTTGCGCTCGAAAATAGGATTGGCTGTAGGACCAAAAAGTCAACAAGTACAGCCACAATTGTTCAAGTCTTGAACGAGGGCAATCTCTTAGTAAGACCCTCGTAATTACTCAAGACTTAGCAAAATTTTCCAAGACTAAGAAGAATTTTCACAAGTCTTGAACGAGGGCAGTCTCTTAGTAGGACCCTCGTAATTACTCAAGACTTAGCAAAAATTTTCAAGTATAAAAGCAAAATTTCTAAAAGTCTTGAACGAGGGCATTCTCAAAATAAGACCCTCGTAATGACTCAAGACTTAGAGAAATTTTCTAAATATATAAGCAAAAATTTACTCAGGTCTTGAAAGAGGGCAGCCTCATAGTAAGACCCTCATGGTTACTCCAGACTTAGCAAAATCTCCAAGATTCAAGAGAACTTTCACAAGTCTTGAACGAGGGTAGTCTCTCTATAAGACCCTCGCATTTACTCAAGACTTAGCAAAATTTCCAAGATTAAGGAGAAATTTCACAAGTCTTGAACGAGGGCAGTCTCTCAGTAAGACCCTCGCTTTTACTCAAGACTTGGTAAAATTTGTCAAAGTCATGAAAGACTTAACCAAGTAATACACTTTTTACTAAGCCAGTTACACACAAATCTTATTATTACAAGATTTTGTTACAACAAGCGCAAAGTAAGAGTTTCACAATCCAAAAAAGAAGAAAAAGAGAAAGACAGTATTATGAAAAGGAAGGATTTCATTGATAAAAGGCTTTCCGCCTAATGTTACAAAATTAAGGCTCAAAGGCCCATGACATTATTACAGAAAGGAGGGCACTAGATTGAAATAAAAGGAGTTGCAAAATAAGGCTGGATAGAAGGGACTTCAAGCAGCTGGAGCGACGTCCTCATCCAAAACCACAAAGATGTTCTGGGCCACAGGACCCTAAATGGGGCCTTCCGGCTCTTGTACAGGGGGAGCATTTTCCTCTTGGTGCTGGGCGGCTGGAAGCTCCGGCTCGTTGATTGTGGGCGCTTGAGGGGTGTGAGGCAGAAGAAAGGACTGCATTTAATGCTTGGACGTTACAGGCGGAGAGTTGAAGAGACCGCATTTATGGCGCACTCAGAAGGAAGGTTGCCCAACACTCCAAACCTCATACGAGTGACACGCACGGTGGATTACATTGGAAAAAATTCTACAGCCCTTATCACTAAGGACTACAGAATTGGGGGGCAAAATGATAGGGTCAAAATGCGCTCGTCCCACGTTTGGACACGTGACGCCTCAAAGATGACGACACCTGTCAAATGATCATGGTAGTCATACACGAGCGCTGGAACCCTTAAAGCGCCAGTATCCTCCAAGATCACGTGCCGTCTCTGTCACATTCGCACGTGATCATCTTTACCGCTCCCTCACGAGCGCCATTCACACTGCAAGGCTAACGTTCCAATCAATCAAGGAAGCCCTCTTCGAGCGCTACACTCCCTCAGGGAGGCTTCCATTCCAACACAAGCCCTGGCCTTCATCCCCCAGCGGATTGCTTGGCCTCCAAGGCTCTTGGTTGTCACGAGCGCGCTCCTAAGCCCTCGTTACCAACCCCCAAAACGGCTCTCTGACACATCATACATGCCCGCGCAACTGCCACTGTTGCCAGCACCACCTTTCACCAACTTTTGCAGGGAATATTCCTCCTAGGTTTCTCTCGCAATGCCACGTGTTATGGCAACATTCGGCCAGGACCACACGGTGCAAATGACCAAAGGGTCCCTGACCCTCAACTATAAATACACAAGGTCATCTTCTCCATTGTAAGCAACTTCCATTACAACAACTTCATACTTAGCATTTTTCCTCTTTCAGATCTTCATCTGACTTGAGCGTCGGAGAGCCAAACTGGGAATCACCCCCAGTTCCCCCAGCTTGGCCTTCTGACTTTTGTCTGAGTGTTTGTCCTAGCAGGTAGAACCCCCATCTTTTCCGGCGATCATCGACTGGTTTCCACACCCAAACAAATTCTAAAGTGATTGAACTCTGTACCCCATATTCAGACCCATCAGTTAGGCCTCGTGTAGTTACGCAAATTGGGCATATTAACATGATTTAGCATGAGTTTTCATTTGTTTACTTCGATTGGATCAAATTTCGTGTCATAGGGCCTGGCCCGTGTCATTGGCATGAAACGATATGACCAAGTTGCCTTTATCCACAAGTTGCGTAAATTTACATTCCACTGCCACTAAATCTTTACCGGGCTAAATTTTCCAGATGCGCGTCCTTTTTTTTTTTTTTCCGATGGCGCACCTGGAAATTAATTCTTGGCCGCTAAATTTTTGCGGGATTCAATTATCCCGCTAATCATTGCCCTTCAATTATTCATGGATTGCAAGGGTGACGCCACAACCTTCATTGTGGGGTCAGTTGGCCCCACTCAATTTATATATATATTATGTTTTTAATTTTGTAATTTTAAAATTAAGTCTTTTGACCCCACTTAAAAAAAGGAAAAAGTGTATTGACCCCATAAATTTTAGAATCATGTGCAAAATTAAAAAAGCCCATAACCCAAAAATAAAAATAAAAGTCAATTTAATGATGCCCAAAATATTAAAAACTCTAAAGAATAAATACTTTGCCGTTTTGTTCAATTTCGAAAGCCATTGTTAGAGATGGAAAAATATTACAAAAGAAAATCACAAGTTTTAGAGAATTCATCGATCGAAGAAATTAATCAAGATGATTCAAAGCGCAGTCAGGAAGTGATTGATTTTGAAAGTCTTCCATCAGATCCTGGATTACGTAAGAAATTTGTAGATTATCATCCAAACAATCGAGATGAGATACGAAGATGGTATATACAAAAAGGGCCATGCCAACCTTCAAGTCATGTTTTTCCACAAAGAGATATTGGTGGGATGATGCGTCGATTTAATCCGGATTGGTTCAAAGAATATGGAAATTGGTTCAAAGGGCGATCAAGACGCAAAGTAACAGAATTTACCAATTTGCATCATTATCACATCGAGTTATTTTATAATGTCATTGATATGCAGCTTCAAGAGTTGAATGATCGGTTTGACGAGGTAAATACTGAATTACTTTGTTGTGTGGCTTGCCTCAATCCAAGCAATTGTTTTGAGGCTTTTGATAAAAAGAAGTTGATGCGAATGGCTGAGTTTTATCCATCTGAGTTCTCTACGGCTGAGCGTCTCGCACTAGAGTGTCAATTGGACATTTTTATAATTGATATGCGGTCAAATGTCGACTTCTTGGAATTATCTGGAGTTACGAACCTTGCAGAAAAATTAGTAGAGAAAAAGAAAGATGTCATATCAACTAGTTTATCTGCTTGTTAAGTTATCTCTGATTTTACCTGTGGCTACTGCAACGATTGAACGGACATTTTCAGCGATTAAGACTGTAAAGCATCGGCTACGAAACCGTATTGGTGATCAGTTTATGAGTGACTGTTTAGTTACATATATTGAGAAGGATGTGTTCAATACGATTAGTAACGATAAAATTATGGTGCGGTTCCAAAATATGAAAAATCGTAGAGGACAATTGTAAAATAAATATTTTAAATAAACTTTTTTTTTTTTAATAATTTTTTATTATGAGTTAAATTTTTGACCCCACTGTTCGGAAGTTCTAGAGTTGCCCCTGATGGATTGGAATGATAAAATGGTGCTATAGGTTTCCACTTAACTGAAATATCTCAGTCGGCCATTGGAGGCGGCGACAGACTAAAGCGGTGGTCAATGGAAAAGACACCGGAGGTGGTGGTAATGGGTGGGCAGGGCTCTTTCCCCTTTTTCTCAGATCTGGGGCGAGGGGAAGGAGAGAAAGGGGATGGGGATGGTGGCTGACTGAAGAGAACAAAGAGACAGAGAGAAAGAGTGCGGTGGTGATGGCGCTGTAATCGAAGTAGAAAATTCGGCCGGTTCAGGGTGGTGGATAACAGAAGGCTGTTGCTCTATTCTTCTTGTTGCTGAGTGAATGGTAGCACAGGGGAAAAAAGAGAGGTACGAGAGCGAAAGAGAGGTAAGAGAGGGGAACATAAAGCATAATCAGAGCAAACACACACCAAAAGTAAACTGAAAAAATAAAAAAAATACTAGGCCGTTGCAAACACGGGCCTTAAACACATCTTAGACCAATTTGTCCGACTCATAAAATCATAACCTGCATAAAAATTTTTTGGGATGTGATCGAGACCTTAATGTTTTGGTAAGGGATGTTGTCTGTGATTTAATTTCTGGAATTACTAAAATAAGTATATGGGTAGCATAGTGGCTAGATCATTGGGTTATTCATTACTTCTATTATAAATATTTTATTTCATGTATGTCTTTTCGAATAAACTAATGAAATCAACGTGTGTTATATGTTTATCATTTAGTTTATTTCAACAAGTTTAGTTATTATGTTTATTGAGTAAATCAATAGACTAAAAGTATCTAATTTAATTAAATAAATATAATAAAATTTCTAATGAATCAATTTGATTTTATAAAACTACACATATAGAACACTTTATCTGAAATCTCTCTTTCGAACCATATACAATAAGTAAAACTTCAAATTGGAAAAACATTCGATTAATAAAGAAACAATCAAAATATATATTTGAAACTATGTTACTGTATGGAAAAAAAAATATTTAAAATGGATAATGTAAATGAAAAGACATATATAAAAATATAAATTAAAATTTTTAAAAGATTATATAAAATACTATGTTAATTATATGTACTTTATTTTTTCTATTATTTGGTTTTTCTTAATATAATTTGTGATTTATCTTTGATTTTTATAAAAAATTCTAAAATGTTTCTTTGCTATATTCAAAATGTAAAGGTTATTGTATTTTCTATAGGAATCACCCTCTTCATATTTGTATTTTAATGTATTGGATTCTTCGCAATCCAATAGAGGAATAGTAACCTCAAGCCAAGTCTTATTCAACTCCGTTGGTGGACCATCCTAGACCTAGTAACCATCTTGAACCTTGTGGTCTATTCTTACCAATTTATCCACCATAATGTTTTTTTTTCTTAGGATATGCTCAATCTCAGCTTCCTAGGGCATGAGGAGTAAATTTCAGTAATCGAATAATAAATTTTTCATGGGTGCTCTCTATAATACTTCTTTGTTATACATTTCACCAGCATCTCTGAATCAATCTCCCTATTAGTATTCAGAATGTGCCTTTCCCAAGCTAACTTTAATCTCTCGCGTAAGCCTAATAACTTCGTCACTTTTTTTGGAACTCTATCAAAATTTATAGAGTATCTTAACACCTATCTTCCATTGTCATCTTGAATAACGCACCTAGTCGAAGCATTGTTGGTGTGTCTATAATGTTGGGTAGAGGGCCCAAACAATAGCAGTATAGGACTGTATTTTAAAATTTTCTCTTATGATACAGGTATTAAAATATTTCTAAAATATTTTAATAAACAACATAGTGGAAAGCTAGTCAGATCTACTCAAGTATATACATGCAATTGATAATAAATTTTAAATCATAAAGTAGATAAATATCTAACATGCTATTAACACTTAAAAGCATATAATTTATCATGCTTAATAATATTATAACTGTAAAATATCACCGTACACCAAATATGGCTATCTAACAACATTTTTCTAGCACCTTTCCTTTTCGTGAGACCGGAAGAGCTTCCCCGCAATATCCTCGGCTCGACCATCGGGGGCTCCGCAAGCAATTCTCTTAATGTTTAGAAAATATTTTTGTAGAAAAATTCTTAATTTTCTAATAATTAAGTGATTTATATATTAATTACATAATCACCTAATTAAATATAATTAACCATTTAATTAGGATTAATTATTCTAGAGAGAGAAAGAGCCAAAAGATTCCTCAAAATTGGCTAAAAATTTTCAAGAAAGGATGATTCAAAACTGAATGTCGGACAACCTATTTATAGGCATGGTTTGGAGGGCAAAATGGTCATTAACCACATTCAGCTTTAGCCACGCGTCGAATGCCGCCACTAACGGCCAATCAGAATACACTACAAGAAATTCCCGAAATTCCGACGGAAAATTTCGAGGGAAATATCCCGTCGGAATTCCCTCGGAATTCCGACGGGTTTGGATTTTTAAAAATATATATATAAATTAAATAATTCCGAAGTCGGCTTTTTTAAATAATTACAATGAAAAATATTTCCGACAGGATTCCGAGGGAAATCCCGTCGGATATTTTAAAATATAAAATTAAAAATAAACAATAAATATTTCCGACGGGATTTCCCTCGGAATCCCGTCGGTTTTTTATTATGAAATTTAAAAAGTATTGTTAAAAAAATTCCGATGGGATTCCGAGGGGAATCCCGTCGATTTTTTAAAAATATAAAATATAAAATGTAAAATTGTAATTAAAATAGATTTAAATGAAAAATAAAATTTAATGGAAAAATACATATAATATAAATTAACCAATTCCGACGGTTTATCCCTCGGAATCCCATCGGTTTTTTTATTATAAAATTTAAAAATTAATTGTATATATTTCCGACGGATTTCCGAGGAGTATCCCATCGGTGTTTTCAAAATATAAAATATAAAATAGAAATAAAAATAGATTTTAAATAAAAAATAAAATTAAAAATTAACGAAAAAATACATATAATAGAAATTTCGGAATCCCGTCGGATTGTATTAAATTGATAAAAAAAAAATCTAAAAATAGGTGTTGCTTGGGAATCGAACACAAGAGCCCATGGTATATTGGGCAGCATTTTGCCAGTCAAGCTAACGTATTTGGTATCTGGAAATTTAATTTGTTTTTAATAACCTATCTGCAAACAAGTAATACTCAGATAAGCTAGGGCAAAATTTCATTTCGCCCCAAATTCCTTCACTCTTCCAAATTGAGGCGCGAGCTCCTGCATCAGTGTGACTGCCGAATTCACTCTCGCCTCCGCCAGCTCCGGTCTTCGCTTGCTATTGCCTCCGCCAGCTCCGGTCTTCGCTTGGTGTCACCTCCGCTAGCCTCCGCCATCGCCTACCGGTCGTCACCTACCAAGTAAGGGGAATTTAATTTTTGTTTAAGATTTTCGGTTCGAAAATCGGAATATTGGTTTGTGAAGATTGAGAATGTCGATTGATTGATTGATTCTTAGATGCACGTTGTGACAAAGCTGGACTGGGGAGATGCGAGAGAGAAGCTTCACTTGAAGCTGTTGAAGGTTTGAAGTTTCAGAGGCCTCGGCAAACGGTACATTTCTATTCTTCAATTCAACTCTCTCTGTAAATGGTTGAATCTTCTTTCAAGATTACTCAAGGAATCTGGAGTTTGCTCTATCTATCTCTGTAAATGGTTGATTTTTCTTTCTGAATTGTTCAAAGAAAGTGAATTTTACTCTCTCTGTCTGTAGGATAATTCTGGGAAGTGTGAGTAACCATGTGATTGCGAATGCAACCTGCCCAGATTTCCTCATGTGATTGCAAATGTAACCTGCCCAGATTTCCCTCCTCCGAGGTATCAGGAATTGTTTCCCGTATCTGCATAGCATTTGTGCCTGTGCTTGTTCGCCTTTTGATTCTGTCTGTTTTATTATTTATGAATGCTGAACCTTTTCTATTTTTTCTTTAATAATTTGAATTCATTTATTAATTTCTTTGTGCCATTTGACTATAGGGTCTTGTGTCTTGCTCGTTGGTCTGTAGATTCCTAAACTTTGCTGCTGCAGAGGAATCCTTGTGGCGTCGCTTGTAAGCATTCGTTTTCCGTTGTCTTGTTTCTCATAGAATCTACCCCTCAATTAAAAAATACGAAAGAAGAAAAAAGAAATAAATAACAAATAAGAATTAGTAAAAAGAAACAGAAAGCAGAGCACAGTCCACAACAGGGACGGCGACTTTTCGTTGATGTTTTTCATCATTAATTGCACTTGTAATGACTGACTTCAATGTTCTCTTATTTTCTTTGCTTTATCGGACTTATATGTTGAAGAAACAATCAAATAAGACCACTCTTCTCTGCTGTTTATCATGCATAGTTAGTTTTCATATTTCATATGCTAAAGAATTTCAAGTCGTTGCTTGTTTTCGTTTCAGAATTGTTCTTCGTTCGTTCAAATTATACTTAGTTCGGCGAATGCTAAATTTTGATGTCTTTTAATTTGGTCAAGAAGTATTGCTGCATAAGTTGTTGTGTATATATATATTTATATATAAACTTTAGGTGATGGAAATGTGATGAAATATGGACATGGGTTATGATATTTTTGCTTGAAATTGCAGCCAAAATATGTATATTTTTGCTTGAATTTCCTGCTCAATTAATTTCCTGCTGCTGCATTGTATTTTGTGGGGTGTTGCGTGAGTTTATGGGAGGGAAAGTCATGAAAATGGCTGCTGCCATAAGGCCCCTTTTTGCTTGCCTACTACCTTGAATTATTGTTGGAAAAATGGGATAGACATGGAAACGTGGCTGCCGCTTTACATTGATGTATCAAACTAAAATGAAATTAGCTTTGTCATTGTTGTATACCTGCTGTTGTTGCCTTAAAATTTGTAAATATGTAGGTTATTAATTAAGTGGGTGGCTCTATAAAAGCTTTAAGGTACAACATCTTTAAATGCTCGAGTCTAAATATTATTGAAGGTATAGACTGTAGAGTTTGTTAATTATTCTTGATATATCTTCCATTCCGATTAGATTGTGAATTCTCAAGTACCTTTTATATTTTTCTTATGCAGACATCTCTGAAATCATGTCACAAGGGGCCCTCTGAAGTTAATTAGAACTCAGGTAAAGCTATAGTGTTTCAGCAACGATAATCGTATACTCATTACTTCTACGAAGCAACTGTTGGAGCCGGTTTACCAATCATTAGCGCATTACAAGGCCTGCTTGAAACCGGTGACAAAAGAAGGTTGATTATTGAAGGAATATTTAGGTTGGTATGTTTCACACATCAAGAATATTGAGAAATGCGGCTGTCCCTTTTACCGTTATCTAAAATTTCCTCTTATCTTGAACTTCTCTTTCTATATAGGTTGCTTTTTTACACATCAAGAATTTAGGGTGCTTTTTTCTCTCTATATATATATATATATGTGCATACTCATATACATGCATACATGATCATATATCAGGTTCACGCATATCATATATCATATATGAGGACAATGATCTAGCATGAATTTACACGGGAAGTTAATCAATTGTTCATGAGTTGAATTTTTGTGGAAAAAGACAAGTCTGCCACTGAAATCGTAGCATGTATTTATTCACAGCTGAAAATGTTCCTTATACAAGATTTATTCATGAGTTTTTTCAATATTTACTAACTAATACATGGTTTGATATTTATTCAACGTGGGACATGTTAAAAATGGTAATATACTGAATATTTGGAGAAATAGGATCAACATTTTATTTATGAAATAACTTAGAAGCTGCACTTGAACACAAACACTTTAAGTGGCAGCTAGCTAACACCCTTTTAGTCTTCTGCTGCAAATTCCAAAGTATGCAATTTTAGCTTCAGTTCTTTGATCCCTTAAACCACGTCATATTTAATGTTTGTTTTCTTAATATCCAAGCTGTATATGTTGAGAGCATTAGGTTGGTGTAGACAATGATAGCTCTAAGTCATGGTAATTTACCAAATCGTTCACCAAATTCTGCCAAAGTTGAGTGATGAATTATAATAAATGGTGAGGAAATGATTCCTCTATGCTAAGAAGTCATGATGAAATTTGGAAAATAGGAGTGAATTGAGAGATGACGAGTCTATGAGAAATGAAGAGTCTATGAGAAATGATTAATTGAGTGAATTTAGGTTAATTTTCATCAATTGTGCAGTTACAACATTTTCATGAATTGTGCAGTCACAAAACGAAATAATACAAATATAGAAAATAAAAATACACCATTAAGAGAAATTGAGACGTGCCAAGAACTATGCATGCTTACAGAAACGATGCTGAGCTCCGCATGCACGTTAATAGCGCTCCATCTTCAATTCCCATATTTAGAATGACATATTAAGCAATTTACATGATATTGCTCAGTTTTTTTGTATGTCATTTCTTTCAGATTTCTTGCTTCTCTTCTCAGCTCCGAAATCTCTCGATATTGCCAAATCTAACCATCTCCCAGTTCCAAATGTGAAGAATAACAAGATACTGCCAGATTTCTGGTTTTTTGGTAAGTTTTTTGCCTCCCGAATTTCATTTTTCTTGTTCTCTGCATGTATAAATAGATTAGGCGTTATTTGATTCGATTAAATCAATGGGCTTTATTAGTTTTTCTTTAATTTTGTGGTTTTAGGTTAATTTTCGCATCCCTTTTCGCCCAATTGAATTTAGGTTAATTTTTTTGGATTTTGTTTTGATTGTTCGTTGAATTTAGGTTAATTTTCATCAATTGTGCAGTTTCGTTGGCTGAGGTTGAAGAATCTATGAGAAATGATTCTTACATTTTGATATTTATATTTATATTTTCATGCGATCTTATTGGGAAAATCATGTCACTGGATATATTTCACAATTAGGTTATTCCACCTGTAATTGCAAGCGTTTTATCATATACTTGCTTTGATTGCTCTTTTTTGTTTAGATGACTCAACCTTTGAAACTTTTGCAGAATTTGGTGAACGATTTTGGTACAACTTGATATCAGGAACTTGCATAAGTACAACTTTTGATTGCTCTAGTTCCCATTGAGGTACACATCAATTTATTTCAATCTGACTTTTCACAGCATTACGGACCTTAGTTTAATGTTTCCTTGCTTTAATTTTAAGATGTGAATTACTATTCAATCTTTTTATATCATCCCATTGTATATTCAAGGTTTTGTTGAGACCCTCTCTTGTACAAATCCACATATAATTTATAATTTATAACCTTTTCCCTTTTTGTTTTGGGTCAGAAACTATAATTTATAACAATTTATTTTTTTTTAAGTTCAATAACATATTATCGACCAAATATTTTAAGTTTTTTCCATCTTTGTTATTTTTTAATTTGTTTTATTTTTTCAGCTGAATTTGTCCTTATAATTTAATATCCCTATTTTAAAAGTCCACAAAATATCCTTTTTATTTCCATGATGAAACGATAAATTTATTGCATGTGATGGGATGTCTATACATGTAAAACTGTAATGGGATGTCTATACATGTAAAACTGAAATTGGCTTGAAATTGTTAGCCTTCTTGAAATTGGTTAATTCACGTGAGAAATGGGATTCAAACTATATCTATATCATGTGAATTATTAAATTTTATCTATATTCAAATGGGATGCAAACTATATCATAATCAATTTTGTAATATGTCAGGCGATATAACTCAACAAATGCAGCAGCAGCAGCAACAGCAAACGCAGCAGCAAATGGAACAACTTACGAAGCTAATAGAGATGCAGACACAAGCGGTTAATCAACTAATAAATGCTTCACAAACTCGCGAAAGGCGTAAGAGCAAAGGTAGATCCGGTAAGAGCAAAAGAAACACTCCTATAACTTATGAAAATCACGATGATGAAGAGAGGGAGGAGGAGGACGAAGATAATGTAGGTGAAAATTGGTAAGTGTACTTGTGGATAAATACTTTTGTTGGATGTATAAATTTGTAGCATGTGAAGACTAGTAAGTGTAGTTATGGATAAATACTTTTGTTGGATGTAAAAATTTGTGGCATGGAAGACTAGTAAGTGTAGTTATGGATAAATACTTTTGTTGGATGTATAAATTTGTAGCATGTGTACTTATGGATAAATACTTTTGTTGGATGAATTCGTAGCATGTGGAAAGGATGAATGTTCGGATTTGACGTATAATTGTTGGAAATGAATATTTGGATTGATTATGGATGAATTGTATATTTGATGAATTGTTGGGATAAATTGCATGTTTGACAGGTACAAAAAAAAAAAAAAAAAAAGGAAAAAAAAAAAACGGATTTAAATAAAATGTAAAATTCTTTTTGAAATAATTCCGACAGGTTTCCGAGGGAAATCCCGTCGGAATTAATAAATATTTTTATTATATTTTTAACAATTCCGACGGGATTCTGAGGGAAATCCCGTCGGAATTAATTAATATTTTTATTATATTTTTAATAATTCCGACGGGATTCTGAGGGAAATCCCGTCGGAATTAATTAATATTTTTATTATTTTTTTAATAATTCGGACGGATTTTCGACGGAAATTCCGTCGGAATCAATTAATATTTTTATTATATTTTTAATAATTCCGATGGGTTTTCGAGGGAAATCCCATCGGAATCAATTAATATTTTTATTATATTTTTAATAATTCCGACGGGTTTCCGACGGAAATCCCGTCGGAATGATTTAATACTTTTATTATATTTTTAAATATTCCGACGGAATTCCGAGGGAATACCCGTCGGAAAATATATATCGTTTATCCAGCCTATGTCTTTTCCGACGGGATTTCCCTCGGAATCCCGTCGGAATTGTTTTAAAATTTTTTTTTTTCGTCCCTCGGTAGTCCGTCGGTATTCCGTCGGTTTATTTATTCCGAGGAACGAATTTCCAAGGGACTGTTTCCCATCGGACTTCCGTCTGAATTCCATCGGAATTCCTGCGGGGACTTCGGTCGGAATTCCGGGAATTTCTTGTAGTGATATACCATTAGGCACATGTCACGAGGAGCACGGCGCCATAAGCCACGCGCCTAATGGGTGTCCCACGTGCCATCACGAGTCGCCGGAATTTGGCCAAGTGGCTGGCGCTACGCCACATGTCTGTGTCCGGCCCTGCCCAGACCTGGTCCGATCGACCCTATCCATGTATGATTCGACCCTACCGGTTTGAATCGGGTCTGACCTGATTCTATTGAACCATTGACCTGCCTAGTGAACCCTCAATCTGGGCTACAAAATTCTGCCGATGTGGCGCAATCTGGGTCGTCCATGCGGCATACCACGCCCCCCAGTCAGCGCCATTTGGCATCTGACTTGCTGACATGACATGACAGGTCAGCACCAGCCATGTCAGCAAAAAAAAAAAAATTCGTTGAAAATTTTCTTTTTCTCCAAAATGAAATTCTTGACATTTCCAACTCTTAGAACTTTGATTTATTTTCTCAAAATAAATACCTTGGCTATTTTCAAACACTTTGAAAATTTATTTCTCTCTCACCTTTTAATATTTTTTCTTTGGGTCTATAGTGGGGCTTGCAGGAGGACCTGCATGACTAATTAATTTTAACTCCAACTGGGTCAATCTATTATCATCTCATGATAATAATTGATTATCGTTTAATATTATTTAATTCCACTAAATAAATATTGTTGCACTCTAAAATTAATTAAATTATTCTCGAATTTCTCGATCTAGAATAATTTCTCATTTTACTCCTCCGTGTAGATATTCATGAAAAATAAATTGCAACTACTATCATTTATTTTTTACCTGGAATCTGAAATTCTGATTTGCCTTAAGTTCAAATTCTCTATACATGAAACAAATCCAACATGCAACTTTGATGATGTATCAAGCGAAGTGCTTTGGCTTAATTCGAACTTTGCAAGTCTATTTCAGGAATATTTTTTACCTTCTAGTAAGGCCACAGATTCCTAGATCAATATTACTCTTTAGCACATTTCTTGCAGTCACCGAACATACAAAGTATTTTGGCCACCCGTTACCGAGACCTCACTTCTGAGTATATTATAGTGACTAACACTACATGCCTAAAGCCGAAATACTGTCAGGATTAAAAGTCCAATGCTACCTGAGATTTTATTTATTTTAGATAACAGTATAAAATGAATAATCTCAATGGTCCAGTTCGATGTTTCAAATCCCAATGAAAATCATCAACGTGTTATGATTGGAATCACCATTCCCTATGACGAAAGACTAATCATCTTATTTAACCATGTTATAGTCTCGACAAGAACATATTCTTATCTTACTGACTAGAACTTTAATGGCACGTGATTTCGGTATTCAAAATCTTTTCCTATGAAACACATTTCATATAAGAATACCATCACACGTCATTAATTAATAATACTTAAAATACTCATAACTTGCTGTAAATTCAATTTAATTAATCCAACAAATTGAATTTTTAGGGCATTATTCTAACAATCTCCCACTTGCCCTAAATTCAATTTGGCTATACATGTAAGTCTTATTTCTTTCACATGAGCATCAAAACTTCTTTTTGCACTCTTTTGCGCCAATACTTTAGTGAAGAAATCTATTAAATGTTTCTCACTAAGCCAACTTTTAGGAAATCTTGAAGCCAATACATTTCTTCGGTCTCTTGTCAAGCTACCATTTATTTAGCTTGTATGGAGGAGTAAGCAATGCAAGTTTGCTTAATACCCCTCCAATTAGTAACTGCTCATTCTTGAGTAAACTTGTATTCAAACGTCAAATGTAAATAATACGAATCTGATTACAATCTGATTCTGTGCACTCTTATAGAAATGGGCTTGTAGCAGTGGTAGATAAGCATATAATCTCAAGTCTTTTGCAAAGGCCATTTCGCGAACGACTCTCAATTTGAGAAGTCGATGAAGCTGATCCTCGAGCTCCAATAAACACAATAAGCGTAACGCTGATAATCTCAAGAATCTAGAGGATTCAAAATAGAAAAGTCTCCGAACCAATTATCGTAGAAGGAATAACAGCCCCCCGACGGCCTGAAACTCGAAGGGCACAAGAAAATCATCGCAGTGATGTCTGACAAAGAGGATCTAGTGAAGTGTTCGATTGATTAGGCCCAAACGGATGACCCAATCAAATTCAAAGATCGAATCGAGGGCATATCGTGAGATCGAATGATCCCATGAATCAACTTCCCCCAAGGAACTCCCGACAAGATTCTCATCGATATGACGAAGGCCAAGGCTCCCACAGCCGTTCTGTTAGGAATAGTGCCCTGAAAGTGGATGTAATAGTCTGCTTTAGTACTTTTCTTTTGTAAATCAATGACAATATTTGAACAATACGAATTATGACAACACTTCTTTATATGCTCTTGTTTGATTGTGTGTTTACTTTAACTGCGCATGTATAAGAACTTCCCTAATCAATATGACTTATAGGACTCAACCATTTAGGCGAAGTGGTTCATGAGACGAGCCCTATATCACATAAGTCATGATTAGAAATCACTCCAAGCCGATCAGTCCTAAAGACAGTGGGAGTGTCGACTTGACTCGTTCGAGGCTTGCTCGTGTGATCATGCCCTTAAGAAGGACCATCTTATTTCATAGGGTGCAAAGTTTATTGTTGATACGTGCGTGATACATGGGGGTGCTTACTTATTCTAAGTAAGTACACTGAGGTGTCCCGTGTGAGAAGATTCCTAAATGGGAAAGAGAGTTTCTATTTTTGGAAATAGAAACTTCCAGATTAGGAAATATCTCACGAGTCATTGATGTGATTAAGTGATCCTTAGAATTGAGATTTCATTGATGCTTTGTGAGTTAACTCTGTAGTCTTAAGTATAAGATTTAAAGGGTGTCGCCTTAGAGAACTAATTCAAGGCTTATGCTGGGATTGAACAAGTGGCACATGGAAGCATATGAGAATCGATAAAGGACCTACACTTGCATTAGCAAGATGATCTCTTATTGTGTAAGTCATTAATATGCCATCTAGGAGTCTTTGGCCAAGGCAGTGGATCGAGATCAAGAAATGGGTTTCTTGGATCGAGATCAAATGGATATGAAATGTACTTAACTTTAAGATCAAGATTATTAGGGTTCTAATTATTCCCTAGCCCTAGATCTTGATCGAGAGATGAGACGTAGGAGGATTGTATCTCACATGAATCAATGACTTAAAGGTTCTTTCGAATTGAGACATTCTTATTCAGCTAGGGGTCATACACCTGTTACTAGACTATGGTCGTATGATCTGTGGACTGAATAATTAATTAAGAATTAATTAATTAGGGTCATTGCTAATTGAATTAAGACCCTAGAGGGTCACACATAACAACCCGGTCATATGGGTTAAGGCTTGAATCTATTAAACGAGTTAATCGAACCAATAGGAGATTGGTGGGGTCCACACGTGTCACGTGTGTATGTGTAAATTAAATAGTTAATCTTGATTAATTATTTAATGGACTTTAATTTAATTATGAATTAATATTAAAGTTCTAATTTAGAGAAATAAAGTCTAATAATTAATTAATTAAGAATTAATTAACTATTAGTCTCGAAGTTATTTATTATTTAATAAATAAAGTAAAATAAAATATCTAAGAGAGTTAGATATTATTCTTTCTTGACAAGTTGTTCAAAGGAGACTTGTGGTCAAATTTCTGAAAACTGTTTTCGAAAAATTTGTTTGAAATTATTTTGAAAAGAGGGCTACTATCGTAAAGTCTTGAAAGATTCGAAGGAGCTTTTGGGGATCAAGCCGCCTGAAGAGCGTTCTTGGGCGGCTAGAACATGTCAAGAAAGCTACTATCTAAAGTGAGTTCTTGATCTCTACGAATTTGGGAATATTGCAAGATTCGACCCTTGCTTAGTTGGGAAAATTTTTAAATTTTCGCTACGTTTCTGCCTCGTTTTCCCAACAAGTGGTATCAGAGCCACCTTGCAAGGCCTATTTCTGGTTCGTCTCAATTATTCTGAATTTGGTAGAAAGTCTTAGGCTTAGATGCGAATTGAGTATTCTTGAGTTATTTTAGAAAGCCTGAAATACGAAACTGTGTTTTTCCTAAAATTTTTGAAAACCGTTTTCGAAAAATTTGTTTGAAATTATTTTGAATCAAATATAATTAAATCGTGTTTTTAATTTTTTGGATTGATTTGGTTTTGAACTGAAAGCATAAAACACGAAATCGCGATACAAAAATGCGAGCCTAGGCGTGCTAAAGCGTCACACGACTAGGCACGCCCGGACTGGCCCGCCAGCCCCTCCCGCAACTGCGGGGGAGCCTCCCGTACCACAGCCCCGTAACCGCGCGGGGCCTTCCGCTATCACCTCCCGCATCCGAACGGGAGGATGTCTGCGCAGTGCCGACCTGATGGCCCTAGGCGCCTGCGCGCGATACGATTGCATGTGCCGGGCGGCCTGAGACGTTGGACGGGCGTGGCGGACACTCCAATCCATGGAGGTCTCATTTTTCGTGTTTAGTCCAATCCATCTCGATTTGATTTCAGCAAAAATTTGTTTTATTAAAATTAATTTTATTTTAAAATAATTTTATAATTGGGATTTTTTATGAAGTTAAAAACAGATTTAATTTTGGAAAAATTACACTTATTATTTTTGAAATAATGAAGAATAAAATTATTAATTTTCAGAAATTAATTAGAATTTTATCGAGTTAATATTTCTTGGTTTTATTTGAAAAGGCTCATGATCAAGAATTGCATCTAGGTCTTGTTTCGAGTTATTAGAACTTGAAGCGAGAATTTTAATTTATCGTTTAAATTTAAATTCTTATTATATATGCATGTTAGGTGATCATGGGTTTAGTCTTATGAATGGTGTTAATTTATGCACATGGATGGTTTAAATTGGGGTTGGAGCCCCATAGTTGCGCTTTTCAATTGGGGTCAGTGCCCCGCTTATGTGCGTACTGTTATGTGTTTATTATGTGGTTCCCCATACTGTTTTTGAGACCGGGGTATGCCCTATGTAATTGTCTAAGGCCAATATGAAGATTGAGCCTTATTACTTTATGTATTTTTCCTTTTATCGTAATTTGAGAGTAGAGATTGGTGGTGAGGTCTTTTTCTTTCATTTTGAAGGCAATGCAACCATGGAGTAAGATGGATCCACACAACGAGTAACAAGATGGAGGCCATAAGTGAAGAACTCTCAAAGTGTTAGAGAGGATTTTATTATTGTAATAGATAGGGCATCGTTTTATTTCCAATTCCCTTATGTGGTTTAAACTATTTTATGTGGCATGTATGTTAGAACTTGTGATTGTGGAGTAGCTCCCACATATCACGCATAAGATAGGTAGAACCTATGATCATCACATGTTAGTATCATGCTAGGATATGTTATCTGCTATGTGCTTGTGTGAAATGCATTTAAGTTGTACTTGTATTAATCAAGACTAATTAAATTGGATAACATATATGTTGGTGAGGTCAAACCGGACGACTCTCCGGTTAAATAAAAAATTCCCTTAAAATATTAAGCTAATTTCGAAAATAGGTATCTAATTCGAGGTGCAAACTTTGAATTAAATTCCTAGCGTTCCATCATTAGGATTTAAGTTTAATAGAGGAAGCTAGTTGTTGTCCATGAGTCGTGGGGTGACTATGTGAAATCTATTAGTTCTTAGTTTCCTAATTGATCATTTTAATGATCAATATTTCGAGATCAATTTGATCAAACTAAGTTTTGGTCTTGATCTTATGATTGATGGGTCTAGCTTAACGCCTAAGTAAATATGGATGTTGCACGAGTCGTGGGTCCATATTGAAAGATAGGTGATGCAAAAAACATTACTAAGAATTCCACTGAGTTGGAATCGGTAAGTCGTAACTACCTTAGGCTTTGTTAAGAATGTCCACGAGTCATGGGTTCGAGATAAAGTGCTTAAGATCTTAGTAC
Organism: Lantana camara; assembly: GCA_037501455.1. Classification (NCBI taxonomy): domain Eukaryota; kingdom Viridiplantae; phylum Streptophyta; class Magnoliopsida; order Lamiales; family Verbenaceae; genus Lantana; species Lantana camara. The sequence goes on along the minus strand of CM074857.1, from coordinate 88,287,948 downwards.
CCATTGGGATAACAAGTATACTCTAAGATCTTTGGGATTTATAGATCTTCTAAAAATAGTGGGAGCAACATAGATTAAAGACCTAATCTCATGTATATCGTTATTATTCGGCATGCTCACTTAGTTCTCTATTTTTTCATTTAGGTTTTAGATTCTGTGATTCTCTACGTGTTTTGAAATGGCAACAAAAAACACTCTAGTATTGATCCTCGAGTCAAACAAGTTAACTGGTCCCAACTATTCTGATTGGCTTAGGAATCTAAAAATCGTTCTAGATTCCAAAAAGAGAACTTATGTTCTCTACAAGGCGGAGCCCGTTCCCAAGGGGAAGCTCGAACGTGGGCTGAGCGGGACGCGATCCAGAAGTGGAAGGATGATAATTTCCAAGCCGTTGTCCCATGCTTGCTAACATATCTCCGGACATGAAAAGACAACATGAGTCCATGGAATTCGCTTGGGAGATTTACGACCACTTAGAGCAACTTTACTTCCCTCATGAGCGTGTGACCAGGTATAACGCCTCAAAAGAATTGTTCCATTTCAGAATGAGGGAAGGTACAAGTGTCCATGAATATGGACTCAAGTTTCTTACTCTCACTGAGAAACTTGCTTCCATGGACATGCCACTGAGAGATGAGCTTTCAGTGGATTTGTTGCTAGCCTTGCTCCCACCATCATTCAACCTATTTGTCCTTAACTTCAACATGAGTCATGCAAATGCTAGTGTAGCTGAGCTGATTAGTCAGCTTGTGACTGCTAAAAGCACGATCAAGAAAGACAATATGGTTATGATGGTTACTGCTCCATCTTCTTCTAAGTCTTCTAAAGGCAAGGGTAAGAAAGCCCAAAAGAAGAAGAAGTCTCTTAAGCCCAATAGAGGCATCACGAAGGGAAAAGCCCAAAAGAAGAAACGTGATCAGAAGGACGACGTTTGCTTCCATTGTGGCAAACCGGGGCATTGGACGAGAAACTGCCAAGAGTACAACGCTACTCTAAAGAAAGGTATGTTTCTCATTGAAGTAAATCTTTCTATTAATCCTAACTCTTGGGTACTTGATACCAGTTGTGGATCTCATATCTGTAATAATGTACAGATGCTAAGTGAGGTCCGGCAGCTCAAAGGAGGAGAATGTGTCTTGAAGATTGGGGACGTCTCAACTGTCGAAGCTCAAGCTTTAAGCACAATTAGATTAGATTTACGTCATTCTGTTTTAGTTTTAAATAAAGTCCTTTACGTACCGGACATTATTCGTAATAAAATTTCAGTTTCAATACTTGATTGTGAAGGTTATGAAATTAGTATTAAGAATGGTACCTTTTTCCTCAAAAAGAATGATTTTTCAACACATCTTGGTACGTTGAACAATGGACTTTATCTAACCCAAAACAGTAATATTTTGAATATACAACAAGAAACAAAATGTAAGAGAGATGACGAAGTCTCAGCATCTTTGTGGCACGCTAGATTAGAACACATTTCCAAAAACAGAATTAGCAAGTTAACTACCTTACGGACATTCTCTGAAAATGACCTTAAACAATTAACTTCCTACGAATCTTGTCTCAAAGGATAAATGTCCAAAACTCCTTTCAAAGGAAGTGTGGAATGAGCCCCAAAGACCTTGGATTTGATCCATTCTGATGTTTGTGGACCGCTTAGTGTAAGCACTCGAAACAATCATCAGTACTTCATAACCTTTACTGACGACTTTTGTGGTTATGGTTATGTGTACTTAATGAAGTACACATCTGAGGCTTTTGAGAAATTCTTAGAATTTCAGAAGGAGGTTGAGAATCAAACTGGTTACAAGATCAAAACACTTCGATCTGATCGAGGTGGCGAGTATCTTAGTGAATAATTCCTTAGTTATCTCAGAGATAATGGCATTTTCTCTCATTGGACTCCTTCGGGAACTCCTCAGCTTAATGGAGTTTCTGATAGAAGGAATCGAATACTACTTGATATGGTTCGTTCCATGATGAGTTTCACTGACTTACCACCTTCTTTTGGGGGTTATGCTCTAGAATGTGCAGCCAAGATTTTGAATCTAGTTCCTTCAAAATCAGTCCCTGAAACGCCCTATGAAATGTGGCATGGTAAAATCCCTAGTTATTCTTACTTAAGAATTTGGGGTTGTCCTGCTTATGTGAAGAGAATAGTGGGAGATAAGTTAGAAGCTATTTAGCAACGGAAAATCCATTGCTATATGGAAGAAAAAATTAGAAATAAAAATAAATAAATATAAAAAATATTTTCCGTTGCTATAAACAATTGATCAAAATATTGATAAAATATTTATAATTTTGCAACGGAAAATCTGTTGCTATAAATATTTAATTAAAAGATAATAGAATACTTATAATTTAGCAATAAAAAATTTGTTGCTATAAATAGTTGATTAAAAATTTTATAGAATATTTATAATTTAGCAACGAAAAATCTGTTGCTATTTAGATTGTAATTTCTTTATTTTGACCAAAAATACATTAAAATATTTGTTTATATGGTTTAATATACATATACATATAATTATTTAAACTTTCATCCTCATTCTTTCACGCTCTCTCACACATACATCCATATAATTTATATATATATATGACTGTTAGATCATTATATTGATAGCCACCATTGACTTATATAAGACATGATCATATGTTTGGTGATTACGTAGAATGAATATTTGTATAGTATAACCTTTCATATATAAAAGCCTTTAATATTTTTATTTGATAGAAAATTTACATTTTGATATATTATAAGGTATAATATAAATAAATTATAAATCATTAAAAGATGTGCATCATAATTAAAAGACAAAAGCGTTTCAAAGCTAACAATCTTAATACAATATCTCTATATTTACGATTACATATATTTAATATAAATAATCATATATTTAACGGATAGTTAGATATATAGTTCCACAATTACATAATGTTATTCAAAGAAAAGTTTTTTATTTAATAACTAACAGTTGCGTAGCACAATAATTCCTTAAAAATCATATATAATGCTCGAAATTCAAATGTAAATACTTCATATAAAGAGAAAAGTTTTTCATTTAACATCTAACAGTTGCATAACACAATAATTCCTTAATATTTAGATATAGTTCTACAAAGTTAAATATAAGTAATTTATATTAAAAGAAAAATTCTTCATTTAACATGTAACGGCTGCATAACACAATAATTCTTCAATATTTAAATATAATTCTACAAATTCAAATATAAATGTTTCATATTAATAAAATAATTTTTCATTATGTTATTCAACTACGATTGCTAAATAATACAATATTTCCTCAAAATGCAGATATTGTTCTACAAATGTATAAGTGAATACTTCATATAACATAAAAAAATTTTATTCAACAACCAACTAAATCTAAGTATTTAGTTATGTAAAACTTTCTTCCTTTTTTTTTTTTTTTTTGTATGTCATAAAAAGTTATACTTAAATTGAGATACATTAGATTTTTATGTCATAACTAAAACTTTGAATATGTAGTTAATTAATAAGTAATTAGTAAAATTTGTAATGGAATATGTATTAATATGAATAATTATATATTTAAAAATATTTTTATTTAAACTATGGTAACAAGTATTTAATTATTTAAACTAGTGTATGAATATTTGATTGTTGTTAAATATAACAAATGACATAATATTACCAATAACATAGCTTTCCAAGTTGGTTGGGGGTCCAATCTTCTACATTGGAGACCCAGGTTCGATTCATGGATGGCGCAAATTATACATTATATATCATGAGCCATCTTGGGCTGGTTCGGCTGGGTCAGGGTGGTGCGGTCTGGGTGGGGGTTCGAACCTGCTGCGGTTTAGGGGGGGTTCTGGGGCCCGCAAATAAAATTTTAATTTATTAATTTGAGTTATTACCTTTTGCGACGGATTTTGCAATGAAAATTCCGTTGCAAAAAGGTAAAAAAATTAATTAATTATTGCTTGGTTTGCAACGGAAAATCTGTTGCTAAATCTGTTACTAAAAAATTCGTTGCTAAGACCGTTGCTAATGTCTGTGGGTAGTAATCCGTTGCTATAAATTCGTTGCCAATTCCGTTGCTAATAATTCATTGCTAAATCCGTTGCTATAGATTAGCCACGAGGGTTATAGCAATGAAAAATTTTCGTTGCTAAATCCATTGCTAATTTGGTCAAAATCCATTGCTAAATCCGTTGCTATATGGCGTTTTTGTAGTAGTTTATTGTGTAAGTCATTCATATGCCATCTAGGAGTCCTTGGCCAAGGTAGTGGATCGAGATCAAGAAATGGGTTTCTTGGATCGAGATCAAATGGATATGAAATGCACTTAACTTTAAGATCAAGATTATTAGGGTTCTAATTATTCCCTAGACCTAGATCTTGATTGAGAGATGGGACGTAGGAGGATTGTATCTCACATGAATCAATGACTTAAAGGTTCTTTAGAATTGAGACATTCTTATTCAGCTAGGGGTCATACACCTACTGCTAAACTATGGTCATATGATTTGTGGACTGATTAATTAATTAGGGTCACTGCTAATTGAATTAAGAACATAGAGGGTCACACATAACAACCCGGTCATGTGGGTTAAGGTTTGAATCGATTAAACGAGTTAATCGGACCAATAGGAGATTGGTGGGGGTCCACACGTGTGGGACACGTGTCCTTAGTGACACGTGTCACGTGTGTATGTGTTAATTAAATAGTTAATCTTGATTAATTATTTATTGGACTTTAATTTAATTATGAATTAATATTAAAGTTCTAATTTGGAGAAATAAAGTCTAATAAATAATTAATTGAGAATTAATTAATTATTAGTCTTTAAGTTATTTATTATTTAATAAATAAAGTAAAATAAAATATCTAAGAGAGTTAGATATTATTCTTGCTTGACAAGTTGGTCAAAAATAGACTTTTGGTCAAAGTAAGAGTCTTTCTCTCCAACAAGTAATCCCTTTCCAAAAGGGTTTAGGAAACCCTTGCCCAACAAGCAAAGGGGTTCGAACCCCTTGTACTATATATATGTGGGGTTCGAACCCCATAAAGGGTGTTAGCCAAATTCTCCTTCTCCATAATTATACACTAAACCCTAGAGCCTAAACACCGAATATAGAACTAGCATCCTCCCTATTTGGATCGTGGTCGAGGTTGGTGGACTAATTCTCTAAAGGGTTACTATCGTGAATTCTTGAAAGATTCGAAGGAGCGTTTGGGGATCAAGCCGCATGAAGAACGTTCTTGGGCGGCTAAAACGTGTCAAGAAAGCTATTATCCAAGTGAATTTCTTGATCTCTATGAATTTAAGAATAGGAATTGCAAGATTCGATTCTATTGTTTGGGAAAATTTTTAAATTTCCGCTACGTTTCTGTTTCGTTTTCCCAACAAGTTCTCCGAGCAGTCGTTCCCCTCGACCCGAACACTCAGAACAACAATAGGATCACCCTTGGCAATACCAAAATGATCGGGAAGCACAATCGCCATTTTGCAATGAGACCATCGAGGCCACAACAGAAGAAAAGATCCCACAGGATTACCCATGTATAATGGCTCGACTGATCCCGAGAAGCACATATCTAGACTTGAAATGCAGCTCAGCATGTTCGGACATTCTCCGAATATATGAGCTAAAATCTTTGTCACCACCCTCGGCGGACCGACTCAAGATTGGTTGTCGAGGCTTCCTCCTCGATGCATCCCATCTTACAAAAATCTGGTCGAGCGTTTCGCTCATTTTTCTTCCATTAAAGGGGATAAACTGTGATACCCCATCTGCCCATACTTACAGGTTCGTACCACGTGTGAGTTTGATTTTTGTAATTTCAATTAATTTTATATTTAATTGATGTATTTATTTGAATTCTATTTCGTTATTCAATTTCTTATATGAATTATTTGAAATTATATGAATTATTTGCATTATATGTCAAGAATATGCCTTGATTGAATTTATGATATGAATTCTTGTGATTTGTGAATTTCTAAAATATGAATTTAATTCCCGAGCATGCTAATTTTAGGAATTATGTGATATATGATTTAAGGACTTAATTGTATGGTTTTAAGTTGTTTTGGACTTGATTGAAACCTTAGAGGACACAATCGCACTTTTTCTGAAGTTTTGGGCCAATTTGCAATTTGGCCATACTTAAGTCCTTACTTGCAAAACATGAGCTCACAAACTCGGATTCAAGTTTCGTCTTTGTCGTTGGACCCGTTTCAACGATTTAGATCCAATAGAATAAGGCTTTTAATTTTTCGATGTCGTTTAGACCTCCGACAACGTGAATTTCAAACACAATTTACCACATTTGATACCCTACCCGTTTTAAGGCCTAAAAACCCGGTTCTTGACCCATTTTTTGACCATGTTCAGACCTTATACCCTCATCTCTCTCCCACATCTATCAGAAATGTGATTCACCTAAGAAAGAAAGTAAGAAGCAAGCAACAAGAGAAAACACTCCATTTCTTCACCATTTGAGCTCATAAGACCATTTCTTGTTCTCCAACTTCAGAGGTAAGAATGGAATCTTGTTCTCCACAGTCTTGTGTTTATATTCACCCATATGAATCATGTTTTAAGGTTGAGATGCATTGGTTATGGATTTCTTGATGAATAGTTAAGGTTATATGAAATTTTGTTAGAACATGATCATTCCTTGCTTATTTTGAGTTTGGAGACTTGTATGATGATCTTTATAGCTCATTTATTGCATATCTTTGGTCCTATTTCATAATAGTTGAATGATGAACGAGTTGCCAATAATGCTCTTAAGTTTTTTGCAAGAAAGAGTTGGAAGTGTAAGGGTGTTATGTGCTTGATTTGCATGAACTTTGTGCATGCTTTTCATGGCTTTAGCTGCCGTAAATTGCTTCCCTTTCTGTCCTACGTTGCTACTATTGTTAAGTGTTGAAAATAGAGGAAATTTTTAACTTTTTCCATGAAGACGATTGATCAAACTGCATGACATCCCCGTGACAGCAACTCAGTGATCGAGGAGACACAACCGTGTCTCTCAGGCCTTTGCCACTGACCCGAGACATGGATGTGGCTCATTTTATGCTTGGAGAGGCACATGGCCGTGTCTCAGGCCTGAATTCGTGAGGCCTTAGCTCTGTACTGTGCCACTGCCGTGACCCCTTTTGCACTAAAGTGCAGCCATGCCCGTGGCACCCTTCACTTGTGTGACTGCTGTTTGTTTTTGTTTTTGGTTACTTGTTTTGTTATTTTCTTGCTCTGTTTATGACTTCTAAATGTTACTAACATGTTATATTATGTGTTAACTTGTTTCTATTGAATTTGTGGATCAATTTGATATGATTTGTACGATTTATGATCCTATATGGCTTAAGTGGTACGTTCTTGAACTTCACATGCATACTTTGCATTAATGAGCATTGTCGGGCGTCTAATTGGTACATAATTGAGTTTAAGTCTCGGTTATTGTGTTCTTTTGTTATAGAGCCACTTCTGAACGTCATTGAACCCGAGGTTTAATTGTTCGTTTGCTCGTTTTGGCCTCCGTACTCCATTACTTTTGCTATAAGGTGAGGTTTAGGTTTCTTTCTTTTAGTTAAACGACCTATGGCCTATTATGTGATGATTTCTCACCCCGCATGCGACTATCTATCTTATATACAGTTAAATAGGTGTGTTTAAGCTATGATTATGATCTTATGAATACACTTTAAGTTTATAAAAAGTGTATAAGTATGAGCATACCTAAGCTTACGTTTTGAACTCTTTTGTATGTTTATGTTATGGTATGAGCCAATTGAGCCTTAAAATAAAAGAATATGGTTAGATTTGGTATTTTGGGCCCCGGGAATTGTGGTTAAGGACACCCAGGATGGCAAGGGCCGTGGGGATTAGCCTGTACATGATTCCATTTGAAGTATTTACTCGTGACTCTTGGAGGTTGAGGAGGCATGGTACTTTGAGCCCTCGGTGAACAACCGGGGAAGGCACAATGTGGGTTAGCTACCCCGTGTGTATTTTTTAAGTAGGTGGAGAGGGTTTGATTCCTGAAACAACAAGGTTGTGCTGATGGATTTGTATTTGTGAATTCGGTTTTTATGTTATGTTATGAGGTATGTTGGTGGAGGTCCGTACTCACTGGACGTTTGTGTATGTTTATGTATTGATGGATTATGAATTGAGTTAGGCTTTCTTTTACGTATTTTATGATAGGCTTTTGAAAATAATTTGGTATGCGAAACCCTAGCTCGATTCATGACCATCCCTTTTAAATATGCTATGCTCTATAGGTATAAGTGTGTGGGTGTGTATTAGCCCCCTCACTCAGTCAAGTTTAGACTGACCCTCTCTTTAACACTTTTAGTTGCAGGGTTTGCTTGAGCTAGGTGGGGAAGTATGTCGTTGAGTCGTAGGTCGAATTTGCATATATTTGTTGCGTATTATGATACTTTTGGACTTGTATATATTCATGGATTGTATATTTGGAGAATTTCTTAATACTTGATGTATTTTTGGGCCGTGATGGCCATGTATATATTTTGTAGGCTCGTATGAAGCTCTTATTTGGATCCTGTTTGTTGCTTCCGCACTTTGTTTAATTATTTTTGGACGCTCTGTTTGTCTTTAGCCCCGTTTAGCCTAGTGTGTGTGTAGGTCCCCGTTCTCTTAGACTAAGGCTCATATATGGACTTTCATTTCATATATGGGTTTGGGTTTAGGTGCGGGGGATGTGGTGGCCCACCGTTCCGGGCACTACATAAACTCCCCTCGACCTATCTCTACACCATAAGATAAAGAGCTAACGAATCTCTTTGAGATTTTGTTACTCGATTCTCACAAGTTGTTATCAAGACCGATGAACCAAGTATAGAACTTCTTATATCCATAATCCATCAAGCCTTGATTAGCAATGATTGTGCCAGATATTTAGTTCTTCAGAAGCCAAAAAATCTGGCAAGTATCCAAGCTGCTACTTGTGATTGGATGCAACTTGAAGAATTGGAGAATTCCTGACTCAACCCCGCACAAAACAGAAGGAATGAGTCAAATCGATCTGCCAAGCCCGATGTTCGACCCAAATTTTACACACCTCTTGGCCAACAACCTCGCAAGCATTACAAACAGCTAATGCGACCAATCAACGAAATCTGCAATGTTATCGATCCGAAACTCCTCAAGAAACCAAACCTATGAGAGAAACACCTAAAAGTCAAAAATGTAACAAGTTCTGTAACTTCCATCAACAAAAGGGTCACAACACCTCCGAGTGCAATGCCCTGAGCAAAGAGATCGAAGTCTCATTAAAGGTGGGCATCTGCTTGAGTTTGTCAAAAAGATCGACGATAATGCTCGCAATCGAGAGAATAAAAAAGATCAGTCCCCTGCTTGACAGAGATAAGCCAAATCCCCAACCAAACGTGATCCTCATAACCGACCTTTTGTAGGTCGTATCGATATGGTTGCTGGAGGACCTTCTGGTGGCGACTCGAAGACTACAAGGAAGAAGACTCGAAGAGAAGCATCTCGAAACTTCTTCGGCCCAAGAGAAGTAATGAGTGTTCGACCCGGGGACTCATGGCAAGAAGAAGAAGTTGTGTTCAATGAAAATGATGTAATAGATACACCACAGTACACAAGTGACACTCCTAGTTGTCCAATAGTAGTTACGCTCGATATAGCTAACTTCGCCCTATCTCGAACTTTGATCGATAATGGAAGCTCAAGCAATATTATCATCTACTCCACTCTTGTACGAATGAATTTACATGCTAAATTGCTACTCGATCCTATTCGAACCACCTCTGACAGGTTTTGCCGGAGCCGAGTTACATACACAAGGAAGTATTCGACTCGTGACTTTGATGGGTACTCTACCCAAAAGAGCCACTCGAGTGATCGAATATCTTGTCGTTGACATGCCCCCCGCCTACAACATCATCATTGGTCGACCTGGCTTGATCAAATTTTAGGCCATCATTTCCAGTTACCATCAATTAGTGAAGTTGCCCACTCCGGCAGGGATCTGCGAAGTGCGATGCGATATTCCCACATCTTTGGCTTGCTATTCTATTTCGATGGAAAAGGTCAAATAGCCTAAAGGGAAGCAAATTTTTGTTTTTACTACCGATCCCATGATCAAAGATGAGCTCGGTGATCCTGATGCTGTCGATCCTAAAAATTCCAAAAAGATGTACTTATCATATGCAGCAAAAAGAAAGAAACAAGAAGACAAGAAAAACTTGAGGTGATAAAGTTTATCCCAGGCCAGATTGAAAAGATCACTCACATAGGGGTTCGCCGAACCAGAAAAAAGTAATGCATGTTAATCCAATTCTTTTGAGAGAATATCAACGTCTTCACATGTAGTGATTTAGAGCTCGTCGGAGTCGATCAAAAGGTGATCGAACATTACCTCAACATCGACCCATCCTACAAGCATGTCAAGCAAAAACTCTACGCTCAGAGCGATGCTCGAAATGTATAATCGAACAAGAAGTTAATAAGTTGTTTGACGCTTGATATATTACTCCGATCTAGTATGTCGAATGGCTCTGCAATGTAGTACTCATCCTAAAGCCTAGAGAAAAATGGCAGATGTGCAATGATTTTACCAACGTAAATAAGGCATGTCCCATGGACCCTTACCCTCTGCCCAGGATCGTACCAATTGGTTGACTCCATGGTTGGCCGTGAGCGATTGAGCATGATGGATGCATTCCAGGGGTATTATCCTATCTTCATGGCCTCTGAGGACGAGTCAAAGACTGATTTTGTGGTCTTCAACGGCATCTATTGCTTCAAGGTCATGCCATTTGGACTAAAAAATATAGGAGCAACTTATCGAAGAATGATCAAGAAAGTGTTCGAGCAGGAGATCGGACAAACTATGGAAGTATATGTTAATGACATGATCATCAAAAGTGAACGAGCTTTTGATCACCTCAATCATTTGGAGAGGGCATTCGACCTTCTAAGGAAGTATAACCTCAAGCTTAACCCCGCTAAATGCACGTTTGGTGTCAATGGCGGAAAATTTCTTGGATATATGGTCAGCCAACATAGGATCGAGGCTAATCCCGCCAAGATTCAGGCCATACAACTCTTTCCGAAGCCTAGCTTGATTCGAGACATACAATATTTAGTGTATCAAAACATCTTGCTGAATCAATTCATCTCACGTTCATCCGAGAAAAACTTACCGTTCTTCAAAATCCTCCGCAACATCAAAACTTTCGACTGGACACTCGAGTGTGATCAGGCGCTCGAAGATCTTAAAGCTTACCTATCATCAACACTCTTGCTTACAAAGCCCATTGATGTTGAGCCATTATATCTTTATTTGGCCATCTCGTTTGAGGCCATTAGCTCGGTCCTTGTAACGATTCAAGATCGAAAACATCTTCCGGTCAACTATGTAACCAAGATTCTCCATGGCCCAAAAGTTCGATATCTTGAGATCAAGAAATTTGCCCTTGCGGTTGTACATACATCCCAGAAGCTTCAACCATACTTTCAGGCTCATCCTTTAGTTGCCTTGATGGATTAACCACTCAAGCAGGTCTTGGAAAAACTCGAAGTCTCAAGAAGATTGACTTAATGGGCAATCGAACTCGGACAGTTTAAAATTTTTTACCGACCTTGAGTGTCATATCAGGCCCAAATCCTTGCCGACATTCTTGTTGAAAAGGATATATCAACCACTTCCAAGCGGGATAATACTCTGTGGACCCTGGTGGTCGATGGCTCTTTGACCTCTTCCTGGGGGAGGGGTAGGAATATCCCTCCACAACACAAATGGAGAAGAACTCGAGTACACGATCACCCTCGAATTTTCTGCAACAAACGACGAAGCAGAGTATGAAGCCCTATTAGCCGGATTGAAGATTACGAAAATGCACAGCGTCAAAAAGCTCACGGTCACCACCGATTCCTAATTGGTTGTGGGATAAATTAATCGAGATTATGAAGCTCGAGAAGAGTCCATGATTCAATATCTCGCTCTTGCAAGGAAAATCATCTCAGAATTTGAAGAATTTAGGCTCTATCAAGTTCCTCGAAAAGAAAACGTTCGAGGAGATGCTCTCTCAAAATTTCATAACGGATTACAAGGGACAAGAGATAGATTCATAACTTTCATGACTTCTGCAAATCGATCGATAGATCAGGCTAAAAAGGAAGTCAATTCAATTGTAGAGGTGGGCAAGGGACAAGGAGTTCAAGATTCGGGGAGTTCGGATCGGGAAATTCGGGGGTCGGGGTGGAAAATTGTGTACCCGAGCCCCTTCCGAAAATGTCGGGTACTCGACTAGTTGGGGAGTTCGGGATATGGGACGGGCTCGGGTCGGGCTAGGGGAGATTATTAATTTATTATTGGGCTTATTGAAGATATGGGTTGCCTGCTGCCAATTAATTATTGAACGTGGCACGAAATCTTAAAACTTGAAAAATACCTCAAAATTAAAATTAGGGATGTGCTGATCGATGGGCTGCAAAAATGCAGTGGTGGATCTGTGACTGTGATGTGTGGCTGAGTGCGGTGGCGGACTGGTGAGTGGGGACTTGGTGCAAGTTGCAATGCAGCAACTGTGGCTGTGAGCCTGTGGCTAAGTACAGTGGTGATAGTAGCTTGTGAATGGCCTAGTGTACTGGTGGCGTGGTTCGGCGGCGTGCCTTTATTTGTGAAAGTGAAGGTGAAGGTGAATGACTGAAACTAATTGTTTGTGGGTTGAGAAACTTTGAAAGTGAAGGTGAAGGTGAAAGACTGAAACAAATTCCCCGACCCGAACGCCCACCCCTATTCGATAGATCTTGAAGAGCCCTGCTGGCTCGATGATTTAATACTTTAGTTAACACCCCGATTTCTCAATCTACAGGTACGCCCGCCACACGTGAGAGTTTTGAGATTTAGGATTTATTTAATCTCTTTTTGTTACTTTAATTGCGCAATTTAATTTGCTTAACTTGAATCTTTGTGAATTAATTAAACTTGAGTTAAGTATTTCGTGAATTTAATTAAGTGAATTATATATTTAATTTTTCCCGAGCATGATTAAGTGTTTAACTATTCATATTTGTGCCCAATTGTCCTTAATTTCAACTTTATTAAATTTGAATACTTAATTGATAATTTCTTAAGGACTTATTTGTAACTTTTATAAACTTTGGACTTAATTGCATAACTTTAAATTCTTGGAGGACTTGAGTGCAATTTCCCTTCTTCCTCCACCCATTTTACACAATTCAAACACACATACACATACTTGCACATTTCTCTTCTTTTCTCTCAAGAACAAGACACAAGCTCTTCCCTCTCCTTTCCTTTCAATTCGGTTCATACAAGGAAGCTTAGGGCAAGGATTTTTCTTCCATTTTCATCAAGAAATCGAACACAAGACGTTCTGTTCTTCTTCCCCTTCTTTTTTTTTCCATTTTCAAGGTATCGTGTGGAGTATGTTTATGAGTTTTCTTAAGAATTGTTAGGGTTTTGTGATCAAATGAAGTCCATGGTTTAATGTGAAGTGTTTGTGATGATTATGAACTTATTAATGTATCCATGACTTGAGTTTTATGAAGTTTGAAGCACGAGTGGCCATTTTCATATTAAGGGTTTCTTGGATGAATTTGTATGGATTGAAGCAGGGATTTTTGGTTCTTTTGATGCCTAAACATGTATTAAGTGTTTACATATGTGTTCTTGTTGTTTTATTGCATTTGAGACATGTAACTTTGGTTTGGGGATGGTTTTTTCACCCTTCCCTGTTCTGCTCTTTTCGAACTTGAGCTGCTGTAATCGCGACACCTTCAACTGCTTTTCATCGCGGCCACGATGCTAGTACAGATTCGGCTTCTAGATGTCCGTCGCGCCCGCGATGCTTTTGAACTAAAAATCGGGCGCGACCGTGAAACCAGGTCAGTGAGTGCTACTAGACCCCCATCGCGCCCGCGACTTTAGTCCAGTGCGTGTGTCTGTAAGTCCATCGCGCCCGCGATGTGTTTTACTTGTTTTTCAGGCGCGACCGTGACGGCATGTCAATGGGTTCCCCTGCTAGTCCGTCGCGCCCACGAAATTTCCTGGCACGCCGCGATGTGGCCTGGCGTGCCCGCGATGCTCCCTTGCTTTGTGATTTTTATTCCTTGTCTCGCTTTATGCTTTTAATTACCCTCATTTGCTTACTATTATGCATGATTGAAACTTATATGATATTATTATGATTGAATTCTTGTTGAAGCATGCGTGGGACATTAATTGTGCATATGAACATGTTCATAATATATATTGATTTCATAATCATTTTACTTCATTCTTATTTCATTGTCGTGTGTCGTGTTTGGTTCATATTGAGTCGTGTCTCACTCATGCACTGTTCTCCTTGTCCAGAGAGTTCTTAAGAGGGTGACAAGCCAGCTCGATAGGGTTCTAGGAGTCTGTTTTGTTCCGTTTGTTCGGTACAAGTGAGGAATTGATAGGTTATATATTATAAACCCTACAGCCCTCTTATGATTTGGCCAAAAATCTAGCTTATATATATACCTTGATTTTAAATGTTAAATGTTTTCAAAATGAAACCGAATCCTGATCCTGTCCTGTTTTGGCGAGAATCTTGTACTTCCTGCGGCCCAGGGGCTTGTGTATTGAGATAACCGGGAAAGCATGGGCTGACGACCATCTCTTACATAAGTCCTATCTATTCGGACCAACCCAAATGTCCACCAGGAGGTTTGGTGGACTGAGGGGATTCTGGTCAATAGGATTTATGTATCCATTGATCGTTGTGCCTGGGTGGTAAGGGCTAGCCACCCGAACCACCAACCCGGAGGAAAAAGGAGTACTTGTGCACCTGAATTGATTCCTGTAACAAGTGAAACTTTTATCTTGCATGATCACTTAATAACTTTATTCTGTACACTAAAGGAGTAAAGTTGGAGATTTCTCACTCGCCGAGCCACTGATCACTTATCCTGAATTAAACTTGATAGTTGTAATTCCATACATTGATATCTTGTGTTTTACTCATTTCTTTAAAAACCTTATATGGAATTATGGCTTGCATGAACTTTACCGCCTTATATATATTATTTATGCCATTCACTCAGTTTCTTCATCAACTTTCTGGACTGCTATGATACGGTCTATTTCAGTCTCTGTTTTCTGGACTACCATTTTATTTCTTGATTGGTCATCATAACTCGTCCATTTTTCTGCAAGTAGCTCAAGTTTTGATTCTTTATCTTCCAATCTTCTCATCGAGGAAGCTAATTGTGCAAATTGATTTTCCAACTTCTCTTGAAACTGCTGCATGTTATTACGGGTCTCTTATTGGAATTGCCACATTTGTTTCATGTTTGTCTGAGTTTCCTGTTGAAATTTTTGTGCATTAATCATAAAAGCTTTAAACATATCCTCAAGAGATGTACCTGAATTAGAAGATGATGGATATTGTTGTAGAGGTTGAAACATTGTGCCTAAATCACAATCTTGTTTTGTTGGTTTTGGAAGAAGTTTCTCATCAAGCAAAGGACACCTATCGGTGTGGTGAGGGCCTGTGCAAACTCTACATTGCTCGGTTATGGGCTGTGAATGTGAAAAGTGATCATCAAGGAACAAAGGACATCTATTGGTTGGATGGTCACCGATATAAATTCCACAAACATCACTTTGAGAGCTTACAGCATACAATGACAGCATATTGATTCCCTCAACTGACTTCTCTGCACAAGAAAACACTAAGCTACCAAAAGAAAAACAAAACCAATTAGAATCAATCCCCGGCAACGGCGCTAGAAATTTGATGGCTGCCGAATCCACCAAATAAA
Organism: Lantana camara; assembly: GCA_037501455.1. Lineage (NCBI taxonomy): Eukaryota > Viridiplantae > Streptophyta > Magnoliopsida > Lamiales > Verbenaceae > Lantana > Lantana camara. The sequence goes on along the minus strand of CM074857.1, from coordinate 88,272,137 downwards.
ATTCCTAAACTAACAAACACAATAAATTGTGTATAGCGGTAAAGGGTCGATCCCACAGAGATTGGATGGTCTCGTAAATCTCCAATAGCCAAGTGAAGGAAGCAACAAAATTAAATTGAGAGGGGGTTAACGTAATAAACAAAGTGCAGAAATTTAAACAACAAGTTGAAACTAAATATGCTAACTAAAGAACACAAACTAAAGGTGATTCAGGAAAATAGAACTCTAGTCAAGGGATTTTCCCGATTCATAGTTTTGATTTGATCATTGATGCAAAGATAAGCTCTTAATCCTATGATAGATTAGCTATAGCAACAACAAGCTCTGGTAACCTCGTCCTTTCTAACTTAATTGGTGATTAAGATATGATTTTTAATCAACTCCCTAACCAATAAACAACCTTGTAGATACGATCTCAAGATTTAATTTAAAGGCAGCATTAAAGCACGAAAAGGACACCAATCCTAGCCAATGAACACACAAGCTCGGATCATTTAAACTAGTTTGCATGCTTCCCAACACACTTAAGCATATAAAAATACACTCTAGCGATGGTTAATCCGTGGTCATGGCTTAGACTGACAATTATGGATCAGTTTCAGTAATGAGATTTTTTTGTAGAATTTAATCAACGATAAATCTGGCCAAGTCTACCATCAATGAACATGCCATAATCATGAAAACCAGAAGCATACAAGATATCACGGATTAAAAGCTAGAAACACAATTAAATCTCACAAATCATAGCATAAATCTCAAAACCCTCGTCTAGAATTTAAGGAGTTTAGTTACAAAACATTCTTATAAATCTCTTCATCAAAGATGAAGAGAGAAAGGTTGAAACGAGCTGTAGAAGTCTTCTCTTCCTCCTCCTCTTCAAGTTCTACTCAAAATCGCCCGAGAGAGGAAGGAATTCAGCTGCACCAAGTGTATCCCCCTATTTTTTCTTCTTGTGTGTGGTTGATGGATGTTTATGACAGCTGCTCTCCTTCTTTAATAATTGATTTTCCCCAAAATAAATTCACCATCCCAAGGAATATATTATTTTAATACATTATGGCAAAGTTGGCTGGTTAAAATGAGGAGTCTTCATGGTGAAGCACTCTAAAAAGAGCTTCCAGAAAGTGAATGACGAGCTGATGACACAGCTGCCTGCTGATAATCTGTTCATGTCAGATGATATTTAGCCATGGTCATAGCTTACAGTCTTGGCTCTTGTCGATTTTAGTACTTCTCATTCTTTTTTTGGATTGATTTCTTTCAATCCTTAACTAGCTGCTTCATTAGACAAATTAAACTCTAATTAGGCAGAATTAGCTCATATCAAAGTAAAATGGAGGGGAATAAACTGTAATAAATTAGCACAATTAATGTAGTACCCCGGAGCGAAGGGCACCACATCCCCCGCTCCATATCCCGATACGTGTAACGAAATGGAGACTCCGCACATGCACCAAGCTATAGTAAACGGGTGATAAACAAAAACTCACCTAGGCTAGGCGGTCTAGACCCTAATACAGAGTGTGCAATAAACACAATTAACAAATGCAGAAGCACCAGGAATCAAAATACAAACGTATATGCTTTCAAATTAGGGATACAATAAAATAATTGTACATGCCATGCCCATCCCGGGCCAAATTAAAATCATACAAGTCCTCAATTCGAATTTCAAAACATAAACTTAAACATATTTATACATAGTACCATATTTATACGAAAGGTAAAGATGCAAAATGCAAAGACTCTACTACAAAACTCTGACGACTCAAAAGAAAAACCTCCGCGTAGCTCGAACTCTCCAAACGGGTACCTGCAACTCAAAACAAAAGGGGAAAAAGAAAACAACGAGGAGAAGTCACTCCTAAAGACTGGTGAGGGGGCTAACACACACATACATATACGTAAGAGCATAACATATTCAAATTAGAAAGTTCATGAACCAGGACGTGGTTTTTGCATTCTAAAACATTTTATCCCATGATAATATATATAAAGGAAAAGGTTTAAGGCCGAAATCCAAAATCAACCAATTTTAGAAGTTAGAAGTCCACTCCCATTTCACGAACTATAAGCAGAAGCAAAAGCACACCAACTCAGCGAGTACGAGTTTCCAACCCACCTATTCCATATCATAAGCAAAATGCAAAGGCAAAGCAAAGTGTAAAATCAATCCCACCTTCTCCAGTTTGGGAAGAGAGGCGCTACCCCTTAACCCCGAGGCTCTCGATAAAACATGAGTCGGGGGATCCTACCCACTCCTTCGACAGGGTTACCGCCGGCACAAGAAGACCCGTCTTTCCTTCGACCTCCTGAGGTTGGGCTAATTCATCCTTTTGTGGGGTTGTGTTGATGAGAGAGCTCGGCGACCCCACGGCCGACCCGAGATCACAAACCACTTCTCTAGGGCCCAAGGCAAAGTGCAAAAAGACATAATTTTCACAAAGCTTATCTTTCAAAGCCCATAGCTCGCTAATGCAAAACACATGCCAACCCTTTTCGAAAACAAACCAACAAAAATATAGCTTATAAATATATATATAAAAGCGTTTTCCAAAAGGTTTCATAACAAACGGGCCAATTCCCATACAATACGTATGATACACGTATATATATATATATATATATATATATATATATATATATATATATCGCGCACACGGGGATTAAAATTCACGTAGGGTTATAGGTCATATTAACTAAAAGAAAGAAAACCTCACCTTGTCGACCACACAGAACGAAATGAACCGAAAGACTCCTCAAGGACCACCTCCTCAACAACGGGACCAACCTAAGAGTAAAACAAAGAATGAGAGACATATTAAGACTCCATATGAACCAATTAGACGCTCGGCAAATGCATATATATAGATGCAAATGATGCATAAAGAATGCAACGAAGTAGCACTTAGATCATATTAAGCCATATTAAGTCATATTGAATCATAACTCACATATATCACGTTAAACGAGTTCATACATTTCATGCAACACTAGGGGTGAGCAATCGGTAAATAATCGATTTTTTGGTTATTCGGTTTCGGTTAACCGAAATTTCGGTTAGCATATATGCTAACCATTTACCGAACCGAAATAGATCAGTTTCGGTTTGGTAAAAACCGAAATATTTCGGTTTGGTTTCGATAATTAACCGAAAAACCAAAGTTGAATATTACATTTGAAATTTTTTTTAAAAAATGGAGAAAACTGATGCCCAACAGGTATTCATTTCAACGATTCAATCCATACCCTTGATTTCTTTGTGTGAACATTTACATGACTTAAAAAAGGTTGTCAATCAAATACATTGAGGAATCAAGCAAAAATTCATAAAAAATCCATACCCCTTTTTGTTTTTTGCTCCTAAATGTGCCATACAACAGCAACCAACAAAATTAAAATTTGAAAAGCAGTAGAAGCAGACTGTCGGTGGGCTGCGGCGGTGGTGGTTGTGGATGATTGATGGTGGGTGAGATTAGATGGTGGCCGATGATGAACTTGGCGGGGGCGGATGGTGGGTGTGGCTTGTAAGCTCAGCAGCGGCGGAAGGAGCAATTGGGCAAAGACGCAAAGATGAATGAAGAAAAACCCCATCTCCACTACTCTTCTTAACTAAAAAAGGGAAAAATAAAAGTGCTATGTCCAAACTTAAAAGTAAGAAACGTTATTCACTATGCACATTCGGTTTTTCGGTAAAAACCGAAATTTTTTTGATTTTTACTGAAATCGATAATTTTAAAAATCACTAACCAAAACCGAACCGAAAGGCCTTCGGTTCGGTTCGGTTATCATCGGTTCGGTTTCGGTTCGGTTCGATTTTCGATTTCGGTTCGGTTTTGCTCACCCCTATGCAACACACCTAACACATCATACAACACATTAGCAAATCATTCACTTCATAAAAAGAGCAAGGAATTTACTGCAAGGCAATAAACATGGTATGAAGTCGTGCATGCAAGTAGGAGATCATATAAAGTCATATAATGCATATTTCACGTAAAATGAATCCATAAACTTAATACAACATGCATAACACATTATTCAAACATAAAACATACCAAATTCATGCATTAACAAGTCATAGCACAACATTTCATACATATAAACAAGCATACATCACAAAAGGAGCAAGGTCGGGGAGGGAAACGAACAAAACAAACAAACAAACGAACAAAACACACAAACGAACAAGCTTGGGGGACTAACAGCCGTTAGTCCTACCCCAGCACAACCCAGGTAACGACCGTTACCTGGTACAAATGCCACCAGCTGGGAGTCACGGCCCTAGAACTGCTAACGGGCGTTAGCCCACGCAGGCTGGAATTTTCGAATTTCAACCCCTGTTCTAGCCCTAAAACTCCAAGAAAACAAACCCACACCCAAGCCAACACATCATGCAAGGTTTATGTAGAAAACAGTCAAATATTCATGCCCTAAATCATGCAAAAACCGAAGCTAAACTCATGTGAAAGAAAGAGATGCATAAACAAGTTCATGTTCTTCAAGTTCATGCAAAATTCAACAATGGTAACTTCAATATAACTCACCTACCACACAATACAAGTTCAAGGAAACATAATTGGAGGTCTTAAGAACATATTAGATGCATCAAATCAAAATAAAACTCAAAGATAGCATGAATCCATCAAAGAAATGCATATGACCTAACTATTCATGCACCTAATCATAGCATGCTCTAATCTGCATGAAACTTAGCAAATATACACTTAAAAGAAAGAGGAGAAGATGGAAAACAAGATTCTGGACTTATCTTTCAAATTTGAGGCGAATCGGAGGTGGAACGAGCAAGCAATTTGTAAAGTGAATAGTATTTCCTTCTCTCTCTCTCTCTCTCCCCTTCGGTTTGCAGCTGCCCTCCCCCTTTTTTTCTCTGCTGAAATCAAAATGAAAATGGAAATGAATGGTAGGGGGTTAAGTTAAGAGATTTTGGGCCCAATAATCATTTAATTTGGTCAAGGGATGAGAAAGATATGACTATTTTAGTCAAAGGTTGCAAATCTATCACACGGGCTCGATTCGGGCAAAATTTGGAGGATCAAACGGGCTTAGAAAAATACAAAATTATATTCATTGGTTTCCATTCTTTGTTATGAGTCCGATGAATCTTCCCAAATTCAAATCCGAATTCCCGATCTCAAGTTACACCTCCTGGAATCTAAGGCGCTCTAAAACTAGTTAGGCCCTCAAGTCCCTAACAAATAAAATGGCTCAAGAACCGTAAAAAATGAGCTTAAAAACATAAAATGAACACGTAAGCAAATTCATAACACACGTATTTCATGCATATCACTTAGTCACAAAAATTAGAATAAAAAACGGGTTCAAACGAATTAAAAACGAGGCAACTAGGGCATGAACGTTCAAGTAATTCAAACAAGGTTCAAATAGAATTTAAATATAAATTTCATATAATTCAAATAAGTCACATAAGCAATATAATAATCACGTAATTCGTGTAAATAAATAATTCAAAAGCGCACATAGCACTCCCATAAAGGCATTCCTGTACGCACGGACGAGCAAGACGTACAATTAACATACTAACAAATCCCCCCACACTTAAACTTTGCATGTCCTCAAGCAAACCACAAAACAAGAATCCAAAAAGGTTATCCCCTGACCACTACAACCCCACAGTTTATCAATGAGAGAATGTGAACACTAAATTAAATGAGCATCATAACAAGTCTCCATAGCCTATCAAAATGGAAAAGGATAAATTCTAAGTATTTAACTTGCTAGAGAATGTTAAGGAATTTAGAATTCAATTAATCATGCACATTTACCATATAAACAATTAAATCATGTGATCAAAGGTTTCCCTTAAGACTGTCCAAAAATTAAAAAGATAAAAGTGAGGGTTTTAATTCATTTATACCAAAGCTCTTTGCATTGCCTATTTCGGGTGTCATGATACCGCTTTGGTATTTCATGACTATCCCTAGGCTGCACTTTGTGCATCACTTATAGTCACTTATTATACTGAGATTAATTTGTTTTCGGCTTTATAAATTTAATTTGTCATTTCCACAGTGACCAGCGGAGTAAAACTAGCTTCGTTGAATTATCTAAAGTGTAAGGATAAAACGTTTAGGTAATTTGAAATTCCTTTGACTGTGATCATTTTTTATCTTTTTCAGTCTCCAACAGCCTCTTAGGTGGTTAAAACGTCACTCATAATCACTCGCCTTGAGTGAACAGCGGAGTGCATCAAACTTATGGCTTTTACAGCCTTATTCATAAGTCCTCAATCAACATTTAGCACCATTTAGTTTCCACATTTAGACAGTCAAAATTAGCACTCTTTTTCACACATGAAAGTCCAATTTATTGCATGCAATTTCAGTTATCATCCATTAATCCAAATTCAAGAGCATTCTCTAGCCAAGTCAAAAACTACAAGTTTGTTCAATTCTAGGAATCAGGCATGGAAATTCATGTTATTTCAACCTATTTTTTATGTTCAAAACTCTCAAATCAAAACATGTTGCGCATGGTCAGGTTCAAACTAACATAACTACACAAACTGCACAAAAACACACCAAAAGAAACTAAGGACCAGTTGACTAACCAACAAACTAACAAAACTAATCAAGACAAAGACAAAAAAGAACAGGACTATCCATCAAACATGCAATCAGGACAAAGATTCAAAGCATGCTTCACACAGTAGACCAACCAAAAGTTTGATAAACTACCCAAATAACTCCCCCACAGTTATTCCACATTGTCCTCAATGTAAAAGTAAAGAAAAGGTAAGGGCATGAGGACTTCCCTAAATGCATGTACTGAGATTGTGTGGAGTTCTTGAGGCTTAAGGGATGATCATCCTCTACAGACTCAGTCCTGGGCACCTATTTAGACAAAAGCCTAAAAATAACAGATAAATTCGGTCCTTAGTCAAGAAACAGAGAAAAGCTAGAACTAAATAACAGCAAATCAAAAAGAATTGGGTTGCCTCCCAAAAAGCGCCCTTGTTTAACGTCCTAGGCTAGACGATGTGTTGCATCACATATCTTCAATTAAAATCTTTTACATCTTTCATGGGAAAACCTGCATAAAACCCCTTCAAATAATGTATGTTTAATATTAACAGGTTTTCATCATGGCTCCTGAAATCCCTTATATGATAAAGCCATATGTGAGTACATAGAAAAGCTCTCTTCCATTTAGAACTTAGCTTATCAGGAAATAAACTCAATAAGGATCGATAAAACAACCACTTAACTCCATCAAAGCAAGATTTTCTAAAAAGCAATTGAGAGTGAGTGCTAAAAAGATTTTTATCATCATATCTTTGCTCAAAAGATACACCACATGCAAGGGGACTAACAAAATCCATGTCGTTTAAACAAAACAATTCACTGAGAGATTTCATGGAATCAAACATAGTGAATTTAACAACGTTTCCATTAAATTTCATTGTGAATTTAACATTACTCAATAATAAAGAAAAAAATATAATGATTTATAAAAATTATTAAAATACTTTAATTTATATATATTCGAAAAAAGATATAAAATGAAATCAAAATTAAAAAAAAAAAAGATAAAAAGAAAACTCATCCCTCCCCCACCTATATAAATATGTGTGTATTTCTGCACATGGCACATGGCGATAACTAAGGAGTAAATCAAAGACATAGCATTTTCTTAGGAGGATTGACCAAGTGGTTTATGGATTTTTTCTCAAAGGTAATGATACGAGTTTGAATCCCTCTGGCCACTTGGAGTGTGTGGGATATATATATATATATATATATTCTTATTTATCAAATTTATTTTAAATTTAGTGAGGTTAAAAAAATTCAAATCAGCAATGGTATTTGACATAGGCAGCCTGATTTAACCACATCATATAAAATTACATGTACACAGGCCACGTGTATAAATTGATCGAGTTCTCGGCGGGTTTAGTATTTTCGGTGAAAATTTGATTTTTTTTGCATTTTTTGGTACTTGTGAGGTTATCCCCCCTTGCCCCCGGCACACAACATCGCAGTTCATATTCAGATCTAGGTGTTTGTGCCACCGGTTAAGAAGAAAAAGAGAAAGGACGTCGGCTGCAGCAGCGTTGAGAAGGATAACGGTGGGATTGGCGAAGGCGGCAGTGTACCGACGAAGGCAGTATATATATATATATATGTATGTATATATCTCACACACTCCAAGTGGCCAGAGGGATTCAAACTCGTATCATTACCTTTGAGAAAAAATCCACAAACCACTTGGTCAACCCTCCTTGACTTACATATATATATATATATATATATATATTCTTATTTATCAAATTTATTTTAAATTTAGTGAGGTTAAAAAAGTCAAATCAGCAATGGTATTTGACATAGCCAGCCTGATTTAACCACATCATATAAAATTACATGTACACAGGCCACGTGTATAAATTGATCGAGTTTTCGACGGGTTTAGTATTTTCGGTGAAAATTTGATTTTTTTTGCATTTTTTGGTACTTGTGAGGTTATTTTGCCACCGAAAAGTTTAGAGTACCAAAAAGACATTTGGGTGAGTTGTGTAACAATTTTACAATTTTTCCTTATTTGAATATTGAATTATTCATTTTCATAAACATAACTGATTTACCAATTATTCGATATCTGATTTTTAATCGATTTACCTATTTTATATATATATTTTCATTAAAAACAATAGAATAAAATTTCACAAAACAATCATGTATTATTCTTCCTAAAAATTTAGTTTAATTAATAACCTTAATCATTATCATTATAATATATGTTAATTGTTATTAGTTTTTTATAATTTTAAGTAATTATATAATGCAAGAATATCAATTTATTTCCTATATATATATATATATATATATATATATATATATATATATGGGGAATGCGACAAAATCGCCAAGACATAAGACAAATTTGACATCACTCCCCCATAGAAAAAAATATCAATACTAACTCCTTAATTCAAATTTATAATTTGATTTCACGTCCCTTTTTTGACTAAATTACCAAAATAGTCTTGAAGAAACATGAAATGACATAACATATCACTCTTTCCTCTTACACAAACCTTTTCGAATGCAAACTATGGATAAATTGGATAACAAATATAGTCAACGGACATGTAAATCAAGCGGATCCTAAATGAATCAAATATCTGATTATGATATTCTTATTTATTCACAATTCAGATTCAGATGTTTATAATCAAATACGAATAATATTTTCTTTGGATGAATACGAATAATATTTTTTTAAAACAAATTCGAATAACAAAATTTTGGGTATTCCTTTTCGGCCTTTTTGGATACAGGCTATGTTTTTAAACCCCGACCAGATCGGTCGGTCGGACTGGTTCAACCAGTGACCGGCCTCCCATTCGGTCTGAACAGCCCCTCAAAACCAGTTCTTAACCGAATCAGTGCTAACCGGGGTGAACCAATCCAAATCTGGTTTAAAAACCGGCCCGGACCGTTCCACGGGACCGCTTGGCATGATCCATTTTTTTTATGATTTACTGGTTTATAGGAAATCTTGGCATGATCATCTTCAACATTTGCATATTGTCTTGATTTTAGTGAGACAACATCAATTATACACAAAGAGAAGTAAATGTAACTTTGGAAGAAAAGTAAGGATCATTTGGGACGTATGATTTCATGAGGAAGGTGTCTACTGACCCAACAAAGGATTAGTGTATGATGGAGTGGCCAACACCTAAGACAGTCAAGAATTTAAGAGGTTTCTTGGGGTAAACAGAATATTAAGGAAAATTCATTCAGGGGTATGGACTGATGAGTAAACCTTTAACAAATTTGTTCAAGAAAGTTGCATTCCAGTGGAGTGAAGAAGCAACTGAGGCTTTTGAAAGGTTGAAAAGAGTCAGTTCTTCAGCTCCAGTGTTAGCATTATCAGATTTTAGAAACCATTTGTCTCGGAGACTAATGCAAGCAAGATAAGGATTGGAGCTGCATTAATGCAGAGTGGTGGTGTCACACCCTAAATTTATTAATAATTAAATATTAAACTATGCAGTTTTAAATTACATTACTAACTTATATTTTAACATTGAATTTTCAGCAATTAAAACACTAACTAATGGAAATTAGATATTTAAAAGAGATAATGATTTTTTACCATCCGGACTATAGGCCATTTTGCAATTCACCCTCCAAACTATTTCGACCCCAATACCACTATCTAAACTATTAATTCATGACAAACCATCATCACAACCCCTTTTTGAGCGGTTTACCCCCAAAACCAGCACACGCGCGAGTCACACGTGATAAAGGGGAGGGTATTTTTGACATTTCATCTTATATTAAATGTCTGAGTCTCCTTTAAAACCTCGTACCCCTCTTTTGAACCCTAATCTATCACAAAATCTCAAAGAAAGGAGAAGTGCGATTGAACAATATGTGGAAGGAGACTCTTGAATTTCTCGTTGATCATTTTTGTCATTGTGGCAGGCGTGCAAACCATCGGACATCATGGAAGAACGAAAACCCTGGTCGGCGTTTCTCAATTTGAAAGAATTACAAGGTTATATCTCATTTTTTATTCTCATTTAAACCCTAAATTTTGGGAATTTTATCTGATTTGCAAGATTTTTGGTCAGATGATAAAAGGGTGCTCCTACTTTGTATGGATTGATCCACTAATGTCTCTCAGGGCTCATCAAGTAATCATTGAGTTGGTTATGAAATCTGATAGACAAGAAGCTGCGTTGAAGTTGAAGACTAGGAAGCTGAAATGGATGCGGATAATGCTGATTTGTTCTTGGGCATTTATGTATTTGTGGAAGTAGTGTGTTTGTTGTAAAAAAAATATCCTGAGATGAGCACTGATTCTCATTTTCAAATGTAAGAGAATTGTGCTATATTGCAACATTTTGTACTTTGCAGTTCATGAGTAAGCAATGAAGTTATGTTGCATATTAGTGTCTTGTATTTCTTGATGTTATCTTCCTAAATAAAATGGATAGAATTCCTGGACATGAAGAAAAGAGTATGAATAGCAAAATTCCTGGTCATGAAGAAAAGACTATAAATTGCTGAATTGCTGGACCTGAATTGTTAAAATACCATTGAAATATAGCATATGATAAACATAATCACCCTTAATTGTTTGGTACCATAACTGAATTAAGCCAAAACATGCTTACCCATACTTGTATTTAAACATAAACATAAAAGTTCTAGACAAAAACATCATAAAACCTAACAAGCAAAATGATTACAACAGAACTAGTCTTTCACAAATTTCACATTCTTTGGATCTTGTCTCCTCTTTCCAATGGAGAACCTCACTCCTTGTGTGATAGAGCTTTTAGTAGCTTTCCATGTAGGCTGGGATAAAAATGATAACTGATGTGTAGATGTTCCAGATTCACTGTTTGTGTGGACACCAGTTTGCTTGATACGCACCTTTGGCATGACTTGTCTTGAACTGGGAACTTTCTTTTCACCCCTAATGTCTTCTTTGTAGGAGCAGCAGTAGGAGCCACATTTTCAGCTGCACTTTGACTCTGAAGTGAAGAACTTGTAAACCGTCTTGGACTTTGTTCTATAGATAATGCTGAAGATCTTGTAACTCTTGAAGGACTTTCTTGAACCTGTTTCTCTTTATCCTACATACAACACAAAATTCAGTGCAAGATTGAATTATATGTCTCATAAACTGGCTCTCTAAAACAATACAACATCTTTCAAAAATATAACATGTTAAACCTTTGCAACAATTTTTGTGGTTTTGCTCCTCTTGCCATCATTTTTTCCAGCAGGTTTTTTCCTCTGCAAAAAATATAAACAATTAGTCTCAATATAAACATTGAGTTATGATAAATAAACACAGTACCTTTGACTGTTGTTTGGCCCTTGCTAGATTGTTTAGTGGTGGGATGTCTCTTTCCAATTCTGAAATTGAAGGCCTTGGTACTTGGGACAAGTCCTTATATTATTTCCCTTTTCCCCGCATGCTCTATAGGTCATAATCACCCCCTTTTTGCTTATTTTTACTGGAAATTTCAGCCTTCTTTTTCCCCTTGGATATTTCATCTACTTCTTTTCTTCTGCTCTGTTTTGTGTCTTCCAGGGAGCTTTGTTGGGATTGGTGGCTGCAATTTTGTGTGAGGAGTCTTTGGCCACATGTCACTAATACCCAGTGTAGGCATCACATAAGAGCAGGCTTTCATGAATGTCTTCGTGCTTACACTTTGCCTAAAGCTTTTTCTTATCATTCAATGGCCATCTTATATCCCTACCACAGCTGATTGCATGTTGTCTTACGACTCTCCTTAAACTATCACCATCAGAATACTGTTTAGTTAGCTCAAATTTCGGATCTAACTCAGTTTCTTTATGGCTAACTACTGGATATCCCCTATGTAAGTTTGAAACATTCTTTACTAATCTCTCTCGACTAGTACCCTCACAAACAGCTGATTCAGTGCAGCCTATCTTAGAACCTCACTCAACTTCAGGATCAACAACCTCTTCAAATAATACATCATCATCAGACACATCATATTCACTATCAACCAGGTACATAGAATTATCTGAGTCACTTCCTACATATACATCATCATCACTGCCTGAATTCTGGGCTTATCTCTTATGTCAAAGGTCATCTTATATGCTGCATAATTCTCATATACATTATGAACTTGTTCATTTTCAGTCTGACTCTCAACATAAGGATCATTAACAGTTTCATTACCCATACTTTCAGATTCTTTATTGTCACGTACAAACTTTAACCCAAAATTTAATTATTGCCCACTTTCAGATTCATCATCTTCTTCTTCAGGATGTTCAACAAATACAGCTACCATCCTATTCACATCAGCATATTGATCTAACGTACATGCATCTAAGTCATTTTGTAACACAAATAAGGCATCAAAGCAGTTCACTCCAATTGTGCTAAAATGATAAACACACGGGTCTACATCAGTTACATCTATTTCTTTCACCATGCGCTTAATCTCCAAAATTGACAACTCATTACCATTACAGAAGTCAATATGTCTTACCTCTCCCCACCAAAATACTTGGGCTTCCCAAAATCTACAAAATCCGTCCCCTATAATGCATTCTAATGGTGAAATCACCAGAATCTTTTCCTGCAAGTTAAAAAGATAGTATATAACATGAGCCCTAGAAAAAATTAATAAAAAACGAAGAAAAACCCAAAAAAGGGGACATGTGCGACATTAGCCCTAGACAAAATTCTTTAAAGCAACAATGCCTTCTCCTTGGCGGAACATTGTGGACCACTGCTACTTATGGAAGGAGTAGCCAACAATATCGGACCATAACCGTGTATAAAAAAGGGGGGGAAATGGCGAGAAACACAGGCAAAGCATATGGGACCATTTTCACTCTCTGTTACAAAATCTAAAACTTGCCATAATGGGGCGTCAATTTCCCGCTTGGATTATGAGCTTTTTTATCGTCCCTCGAAGTCTGCACCATTGAGAACGAAAAAATTCAGTTCAAACTTCCAATTTCTTCCAAAGATAAGCTAGGGTTTACGTTTCAAGACAGGTTTTGTATTTGGGGAGAAGTGAAGCCTCGTATTTGTTTATTCATCTTCCCAATTTCAATGGTAATATAATAATATAAGATGAAATGTCAAAAATACGCTCCCCCTGATCACGTGTGACTCGCGCATGTGCTGGTTTTGGGGGTAAACAGCTCAAAAAGGAGTTGGGATGGTGGTTTGTTATAAATTTATAGTTTACATCGACGTATTGAGATCGAAATAGTTTGGATGGTGAATTGTAAAATTGTCATCATTATCTCTATTTAAAAACTAACTAGATATTTTACTTTATATATTATATAAATGGTCGATATTAGTTGTATATATTAAATCATAGGCTTTTAGTAATTTAAAAATAATAATAAAATTTTATATTCTAGAAATGGTAGATATTTTTTTCTTTTTGGTCAACGGATATTTACTACTTTAAACTTTAGTAGATAATCAAGCAAAGGCAGTAAAAAGATGGATTGAGATGCTATGTCACCTGTGCCAATGCTATTATGGACCAAAATTTTGCAGGTCTCAAGGACGTGTAATCTTGTCAACCTAATAAACTATTTCATTTGCCCACTCTTAAGTTTCTCTCTCCATTTTTTTATGCAAAAGATTCTAATTGCTTTATGCATATTTCCATTTTGATAGTTGCATTTATTAAATAATCTTGTCTCATGCACATGCATTCCCAAGTATCTGTTCATGCACGGACACCTATACATACACCCATATATATAAATATATTTATAGTGGTATAACTGTACATGCATATTTATCCGTACTATTAACGATATATTTAACTTTCTATTGTATGAATAATAACGATATCACATTTTATTTTGTATATTACTTTTTTATAAAAATAAAAAGTAACTAAGGGTAATAATTAACTTTGATAGGCTTGACTGAATGGAATTAATTTTGATATTTCTACGAATTAAGTAAGGATAATATTATATACATATATTTTAATATTTCTATATATTTGTTAAATTAATTTTAATTGTTGATTACTTAAATTGCGGATACAATTTTCATAAAAACTCATTATAATTTCAAATTTAAATTCACACGTTACAAAATAAAGAGAATTAATTAAGTTGCTTAAATTACTCCATTAAATTAATTAATTTTTTTAAATTTAAAATTATAGTTAACACACACACACACACACATAGCTTCAGTCAAATCGTTGTATCCTCGAATTGAGCAAGGGGGGAGTTTCTTGTACCTTTCCTGAGCAATCCCAATGAGTGAGGTGACAAAAACCTTGGCCCAATAATGGTTGGGATGCTCGTACAAGTGCATCAAGTGCACAAAGTGATCCAGGTGCCCAATAATGGTTGGGATGCTCGTACAAGTGCATCAAGTGCACAAAGTGATCCAGGTGCTCGGCTGGATCGGTTCTTCCATCGTACCGGTTGACGGACGTGGGGATTTTGCCTTTCCACGCACGGGTCATCAGGATCTCGTCGATGAGAGCAAACGCGCCTGTCAAGGGCCTGTGGTTCCCATCCTCGTAGTCCTCCTCTCTCCACCGGCGTGAATCATGGCTTTGTGGGTTGCGAGCGTCTCTGGTCTTGGACCTTTCACCCCCAGCATGGGGGGCGCGAGACCGTGCACGAGAGAGCTGCTCCACTATATTCTGGAGTCCGATGAGTTGGTCTTGTACAACTGCCAGTTGAGGGTCACCGACATTTCTGTGGCTTGCCCTCTCTGTGGCCCTCGATTGGACCTCTTCGCCTTCAGCCCGTTCATCTTGAGGGGCCTTTTCCTTTTCGGTAGGCTGCCGCACCTGTGGGACCCTCGGTGGGGCCCTTAACACATTCTGATCCGTAGTCAGCGGATGGACTGGGAGCCCCCCTATTGGTGGAGCGACTCGAGCGCCGGCCGCTGAGGGGAAATAGACGGTGGTAAAGTGTTCCCAGGCGTTCTGTACCGCCTATGCCTCACATTGCGCATAGAGCGCTTGAAGCTGTTGGGTAGTGACTTGAGGCATTTCAACCCCTTGTATTTCGTTTGGGAGTGATATAGGAAGGCGCAATGTGCCCACTTGGTACGGCTGAATCATAGGCACCATGTTGAGCATCACTCCAGGCTGCATGTATCCATACCCCGGCGGCGGCATAGCCATGGGATAGGCGGCTGGGTTGATGACGATGGTGGAGGGAATGAGCGCCGTCGGGGGAAGGGTGGAGCTATTCCCTCCGCCAGTGTTTCCTCCGGCGGGGAGAGTTCCAGCACCGGTTTCCTTGTCTCCTGCCCCACCTCCAACTGCGGGCGGAATCACGCCTCCGGCTGGGGTGTTGTTCTCCATATTTCCTTCGTTGACAGGCGGCAGAGCGCCTCTGTTGTCTAAGATTCCAAATCTGGTAGCTTTTACCATGGTTGAAGTTGCAGGTGTTACTATTCACTAGCTCAAAGAGGAAGAATATGAAGAAGATGAAGATGCAGATGGTGGCTTCCCACAGACGGTGCCAAAAATAATGGTGTGAAAACTTGGGTGGTAACTTTAACGCCGAACACTTTAAGATTTATTTAAGGAAGGGAAGACCATCACAGGAGTTTGAGCCTCAGGAACTAGGTTTCCTTCTGAGCGTGGGTTCTTCCAACTAGGATAACACCAAGAGTGCAAGTGCGATAAGTATGCAGCTGAGGTATGTGTAACGCAGCGCTTGGGAAGAAGAAAATGGAGGAAAATGTGCCCAGTTTTGGAGTGCAGTGTATTGTGAAGAAGATGACTTGGGGAGGAATGCATGTGTCTCCCTCTATTTATATGTTAGGGGTGAGGGTGGTTTGGGTAATTTGACCATGTGGTCCCAAACCTGTGTTGCCCTAACACGTGGCGACCCGTGACGGTATGAAAGCGATGGTTCTGAAGAGTGGGCGGCATGTCAGGTACGAGGTGCAAGCTGTCATTGCGTCAGAGGTTGTTGACGAGTGTTGAGCGTTCGGGAAGGCATTAGATATGTTGTACAGATGAACGGATGCTCGTGCTCTTGTGTATACCTTACCCGAGCGTCAGTGACGCTCGTAGAGACGCACGAAAGAGTTCGCTCCGGCAGATGCCCATCGAACGTCAATAACCCGAGCGTGTGCCAGGCAAGGCCCTCGTGAAGTGCTTACTTAGGAAGGGATGGCTTTAAGGGCCCCCAGCGTGGGCGTCGGGTTTGACAGTTAGAACCCCCCTTCGAAGAATGGGCCGAGGCTCATGGGCCTGGATCCATTGTCCACAAGTGAATGGGCTGGGTTGTTCCACGAGCCCAGTAATACGAGCGTCCAAGGTCTAAGTTTGCAGATGGCGACACGTGGACAGCGCTGATCCGAGCGTGATTTTATGCCTCATCTATATATATATATATATATAATTATATGCATCTATACAATTATATATAAAAAATGTGTTGTTTTATTTACCAAATTGTGTCGAATTTGGTTCAAATTCTGAATTTTTAGAATTTTAATCTTTTTTATTGTTAAATAGTATTAATTGAGGTTAGTAGTAATGCAGACTTTTTATGGCTAATTACTCGAATCATGGAAACTTCTATAAAATATCACTATGTTTTCAAATTAAAATCAGATCTTAATTTCAAAATAAAATAGATAATTAGTTGTTTAAATTATTCCATCAAATTGATGTTAAGTAAAGAAAATTGTCACAAATATTGATATTACATTTCATACGATTTGCATGGGCTAATATAGGTGTTTTAGTTTTATTCTTTAATTCATTTATTTGATGTGTTTTTTCATTTTTGTTCATAAACCCAACTTGCTATGAGAAAATCTGATAAATTGCAATAACATGTAAGTACTTCTGAAACTGTGTCAATAATGATTCATTTAATTTTTTTTATTTACTTTAATATATTTGACATATTGATACGTTGCATATTCCTTTAAATATGGAACTTAGAATTTCTATATTTTATCCACTTTCTAATTTAATTATGGATAATTGATTAAATTCTATGTTTTCTATAGGGAATCTAAATTGGAAGAATTTGAAGAGAAGTATCAACAAATTGGGAGCACTCACACGGTTTTGGAGAAAGGGCCGCAAACCTCAATTGGGATTTAAAGCCTCTTGGAACAAATAAAATACTTGGCCCATGCGTGCAGCTGGAGGAAAGATAGCTTCCAAGTTTTTAATTCATGAAAAGTCCAAAGAGTCTAGGCCCAGCTTCAACCTTCAAGCCACGTAGAGCCCATAACCTCCAATTTTGTCCTTGGGCATTAATTCACAAAGAAAGTGGCGCACGATCTTGCTGTTACTTTGAGGGCATTACTTTGGGAAATTATCACCCAATTATTTGATGAAGAACGTGGGAGGAATTGGGTGTTACATTGGGGATTAAATCTCCAATTCATGGCAGATTATATGGCAGCCAACGTGGGAGAGTGGGAAGAAGGCAGCAGTTCCACGTTGCACTATTTAAATGACGGAATTCTTGCAGAAGGGGGACGACACTTGAGACGATTTTCATCAAACACGCAGCAGCTCTAATTCGTCCAGGAAAAACGAGCATCAATAGTTTTATCTCCTTTCTTTCCTTTTATTTTTATTTGAGTACTATGTTATTTCCAGAACTTTGTTTGCTTAATTTCGTTATGAGTAGCTAATTTATATTTTAGTTGGGATTTTCCAAAGCATGTATTAGATTGTGTGAGACAATTGATTTTGGGTTGATTAATTCAAGTTATCCGTTTTATTTCCGAATTCACGATATTGTGTTTTGCTTTATTCTTTGGTTTAAGAGCTCGAATCTTAGGACTAGCAATTCATATAAAGCTAGATAATTTATTTGGTGAAGTCTAGCCGGATAATTAACGGAGTAGCAATCAACACTAGGTTGTTAAGTTCGGCTGATTTTGTGTTGTGGAATATTACGGTCTAATTAGGCGAAGTAGGAGTTTCTACCTAGTTGGTTAGGGTTAGTGTTTCTTTAGTTCGTAAAGCAATTGGTTAATTGAATCTTTGAAGGAGTTTCTGAAAAGGTTATTAGCTAATTAGGGAATAGTCTTTAGGAGTTTCTTCAGACTATTCTAAAAATACGAAGAAACGAGGGAGCCTAAGGTAATTGGTAACTATAGCTAGCCTAACGAGGAACTAATCACCCTGTCCGTGATCATAGTCTAATGCATGCGTAGGAAAATCCCGGCTATTCGTCATTCACTGAGTTAATCTAAGTGTCAGCTGAGTAGTTGTTAATCTTTTATCTATTTAGTCAGTTTTATTCTTGCTTATTTAGTTTCACTATTAGTTTGGTAAAAAATCTTGAACCCCCCCCCCCCCCTTTTATTGTAATTAATCGTTTTTGGTGTATTAAACGATTACAAACTCGTCCAATCCCCGTGAATCGATACCCGTGCCACTATTTTACAATTTTAATTGTGTGCAATACTCGGGGTTTATTTTTGGTGGTTTCGACACCCATCAAATTTTGGCGCCGTTGCCGGGGAGTTGGTTTTTAATTGATTTTGTTTCTTTTCTTATGCCTAGGAACCTTCGTTCGGGATAACTCGTTGCATACGATCCCGAGATCGAAAAGACCGCTAAGAAGATTAGGAAGTGGACAAGGCAAAGGAAAGAACAAGCAGCAGTTGGTGAAAGTTCGAGTCTATTTGAATTGGGTTCGGACATTGAAGTTGAACAGCAGCTAGAATTTGAAGAACAGGCTGTCAGTGAACCTGACAGTGATCACGGTCAGGATATGGCTCATAACGGAACGCTTCGTGAGCTTGCCCGACCTACTGAAGCTCAACAGCCACTATGCATAACCTTTCCAGCACTGCAAGAGGGCTTCGAACTGAAGTCAGGACTCATCCATTTATTGCCCACTTTCCGTGGTTTGGAAAATGAAGATCCGAATAAGCATTTGAAAGAGTTCCACCTTGTGTGCACATCCATGAAGCCACACAACGTCACGGAGGATCAAATTAAGCTTAGGGCCTTCCCATTCTCATTGCAAGATGCAGCTAAGGATTGGTTGTATTACTTACCTTCGGGTACGGTCACTACTTGGGCTGAAATGTCGAGGCAATTTCTAGAAAGGTACTTTCCAGCCTCCCGTGCCACCAATATTAGGCAGGAGATTTGTGGAGTTAAACAAAAAGATTCCGAGAGCCTCTACGAGTATTGGGAAAGATACAAGAGGTTGCTAGCAAGCTGCCCTCAACATGGAATTTCGGACCAATTGGTTATCCAATATTTCTATGAAGGCTTGACTCCGATGGAACGCCGAATGATGGATGCCGCAAGTGGTGGAGCTATTGTTAGCAAGACCCCCGCCGAAGCTAGAGAGCTTATTTCTACTATGGCTGTAAATTCTCAATAATTTGGAGCTCGAGAGGACATCCCTCGAAGGGTAAACGAGGTAACTCTTAGTCCTCTTAATAAAATTGAGTCTTTGCTAACAACCTTGGTGCAGAAAATGAATGTAGGTACTAATCCACCCTCGAGAGTATGTGGCATTTGCACTAGTCCCGAGCACCCTACCGATGCGTGCCCTACACTCCATGAGGAGACACCCGCGGATGTAAATGCCATGGATTTTCAGCAGAGAAAGTTCGATCCTTATTCGAACACTTACAACCCCGGATGGAAGTACCACCCGCATTTAAGTTACGCCAATAATCAACCAAATAATCAGAATTTCCGTCCACCGCCTCCACCGCAGCCAAGACCACAACACCCTCAGGGTTCAGGTACGCCTCTTAGTGAAATTGTTCGTTTGTTGGCCACTAATTCCGAGAAATATCAACAGGATACGACGAACAGGATTCAAAAGATAGAGGACACTATCAAGACCATGGAGATTCATATGGGACAAATTGCCTCTTCGGTGAGTAAATTGGAGACCCAAGGGAAACTCCCGTCGCAAACCCACGACCCCAGACACAATGTGAGCGCGGTTGTGTTGCGAAGCGGGAAGGAATTGCAGCCTCCAGTGGACAGGATTTCGAAAAGTGGTCAGATGCAAGTTTCTGATACAGAAACTGAAAAAAAAAAATCGAAAAGAATCCTGACAGTGATCACGGACAGACTTCCAGACAGGCTGAAATCACTCAGAAGCCTAAGCCACTAGTAGTACCACCACCATTCCCTCAGAGATTGACTCAGAATAAGAAAGACAAAGAGGATAAGAGCATCTTGGCTCTTTTTGAAAAAGTTGAAGTAAACATTCCACTTCTCGAAGCCATCAAACAGGTTCCATGTTATGCCAAATTCCTTAAGGAATTGTGCACCAATAAGCGTAAGTTGACAGGTAATGAGAAGGTGAGTATAGGTGAAAATGTTTCAGCCGTCTTACAAAGGAAATTACCACCTAAGTGTCGTGATAGAGGTATGTTTTCTATCCCTTGCAAAATTGGTAATATTGGCATTGGTAAGGCTATGTGTGATTTGGGAGCTTCTATTAATGTGATGCCTTTGTCCATTTACACTTCTTTGGGTCTTGGTCCATTAGCTCACACCGGGGTCATTATCCAATTAGCCGATCGTTCGCTTGTTTATCCCGAGGGTGTCTTAGAAGACGTTTTGGTACAAGTGAATGAATTAATTTTCCCTGCCGATTTCTTTGTTCTTGATATGGAAAAGGATAGTTCTACTAAGTCTTCTGACATTCTATTGGGTAGACCTTTCCTTAGCACGGCTAAAGCGAAAATCGATGTTCATAGTGGTTCATTGACTTTAGAGTTTGATGGTGAAATGGTCAAGTTTAATATGTATGATGCTATGAAACATGTTGATGATGTGTCTTGTGTCTACAATGTTGATATCATAGATAACTTGACTAATAAAGTGTTTGCCTTGAATCATGATGATGAATTGGACTATGTCTTGTGCCATAGCTTGTCCGTTGATAAAATAAAGAAATTTGATGATAAATTCAGACTTTCTGAAGATATGCTTGAGATAATTTATGCTATGGAAGTTCTCCAAGTTACAAGTTCTAAATTTGTACCTTTTGAGCTTAATCGGTCTGAATCTAAACTTTTACCTTCTGTTTTGCAGGCCCCTAAGCTGGAACTTAAGACACTGCCAGAACACTTGAAGTATGCATATCTGGGAGACAAAGAGACACTGCCAGTGATCATAGCCAGTACGCTCAACAGTCTGGAAGAGGAGAAATTGATCAGAGTTCTTCGGGAGTACAAACAGGCTATTGGATGGACCATTTCTGACATCAAAGGACTCAGTCCTTCCACGTGCATGCATAAAATCATTTTGGAAGAAGGTGGCAAACCACGCCGTGAAGCACAACGAAGACTCAACCCACCAATGATGGAGGTAGTGAAAAAGGAGATCATCAAACTCCTTGATGCAGGTATGATCTATCCGGTATCCGATAGCGAGTGGGTAAGTCCCGTTCAAGTTGTGCCCAAGAAAACGGGAATTAAGGTTGTTGAAAACAAGGATGGTGAGTTATTTTCTACTAGAGTTCAAAATGGTTTGAGGGTGTGTATGGATTATAGAAGTCTTAATTCTCTTACTAAGAAAGACCAATCTTCCCTCCCCTTTATTGATCAAATGCTCGAACGATTAGCTGGGAAAACTCACTATTGTTGTCTTGATGGTTACTCAGGGTTCTATCAGATTCCGGTGGCACCCGAAGATCAAGGAAAAACGACTTTCACATGTGCATTCGGGACCTTTGCGTTTAGGCGAATGCCCTTTGGACTTTGCAACGCGCCGGCTACCTTTCAAAGGTGCATGGTAAGTATATTTTCTGAATATGTTGAGCAAATTATTGAGGTATTCATGGACGATTTTACGGTTTATGGAAACTCTTTTGATGAATGCCTCAATAATCTTGCTACAGTATTAAAACGTTGCATTGAAACGAATTTGGTCTTGAATTATGAAAAGTGTCACTTCATGGTTGATAAAGGTTTAATTTTGGGGCATATTGTTTCTGCACATGGTATTGAAGTTGATAAATCTAAAGTTGATGTCATTAAGTCCTTGCCTTACCCCGCTAGTGTGCGGGAAGTACGTTCCTTTCTTGGACATGCAGGTTTTTATAGGCGATTTATTAAGGACTTCTCAAAGATCACCAAACCATTGTGCAAGTTGCTCCAAAAAGACGTGAAGTTTGAGATTGATGATGAATGTAAAGCTTCTTTTGACTTGTTGAAAGAAAAATTGATTTCGGCCCCGATCATTCAACCACCGAATTGGGAGTACCCGTTCGAAATCATGTGTGATGCAAGCGATTATGTCGTAGGGGCTATACTTGGACAAAAGATCAACAAACACTCTCACGTGATCTTTTACGCCTCGAAGTTGCTAGACAATGCCCAAAGCAACTACACTACTACCGAAAAGGAGCTTTTGTCAATTGTTTATGCTTTAGATAAATTCCGTCCTTATTTGCTGGGTACTAAAGTTGTTGTGTATTCTGATCATGCAGCTTTACGGTATCTTCTCACCAAAAAGGATGCGAAACCAAGGCTCATTCGATGGATTCTACTCTTACAAGAGTTCGACTTGGAGATAAGAGACAAGAAGGGATGCGAGAATCTGGTAGCTGATCATCTCAGCCGAATTCCAGTCCTTAAGCCAGATTCTCTGCCCATCAATGATGAATTTCCAGATGAACAACTTTTTGCTGCTCAGGAATCCTACCCGACGTCACAGACAGGTTTCCTGACTCCCTGGTATGCTGATATTGTTAATTTTTTAGCTACTGGTGCTTTTCCTGATCATTTGTCTAGGTCTGAGAAAGATAAAATCAAGTCTGATTCTAAATACTATATTTGGGATGACCCTTACTTGTGGAAAATAGGCACCGATCAGATTATTAGGCGTTGTGTAGCTGAAAATGAAATCAAATCCATACTAGAGTTTTGTCATGCTTATGATGGTCACTTCGGTCCTAAACGAACAACTCATAAAGTGTTAGAAAGTGGATTTTTCTGGCCTACACTTTTTAAGGATGCATACTTGTGTTGTAAAAGTTGTGTTAATTGTCAAAAGACAGGAAATATAGGTCCTAGAAACCAAATGCCCCTTAATCCTATACTTATTTGTGAAATTTTTGATGTGTGGGGTATGAATTTTATGGGTCCTTTTCCTTCGTCTTACGGTAATTTATACATCATTCTTGCCGTTGATTATGTGTCGAAGTGGGTGGAAGCGAAAGCCACCCGAACTAATGATTCTAAAGTTGTTGTGGATTTTGTTAGGTCTCACATTTTTGTCAGGTTTGGAATTCCTCGAGCCATAATCAGCGATAGGGGTACTCATTTTTGCAACCGTACGGTCGAGGCGCTTTTCAAGAAGTATCATGTGACCCATCGCACGTCCACGGCCTATCATCCACAAACAAATGGCCTCGCCGAAGTCTCAAATAGGGAGGTCAAGTCTATTCTGGAGAAAACGGTTAGTCCTAACCGTAAAGATTGGAGTTTGAGACTCGACGATGCACTTTGGGCCTATAGGACGGCGTACAAGACTCCGATCGGTATGTCACCTTATAGAATGGTTTTTGGGAAAGCTTGCCACCTCCCGGTTGAGCTAGAGCATCGAGCTTATTGGGCAATCAAGAAGTGTAGCTTTGGCTTAGAAGAGGCCGGGACGCACCGAAAGCTTCAATTGCAAGAATTAGAGGAGATTCGAAATGATGCCTATGAAAATTCCAAAATATACAAGTCCAAAACTAAGGCATTTCATGATGGGATGTTGTCTAGGAAGAGCTTCGAAGTCGGACAAAAGGTGTTGCTTTATCAATCCAAATTGAGACTTTTTCCGGGCAAATTGAGATCAAGATGGTCTGGTCCGTATGTTGTGATTAAAGTCTTTCCACATGGAGCTGTGGAAATTGGGGAAACTGATACGGATAAGACTTTCAAAGTGAACGGGCATAGACTTAAGCCATTTTACGAGGGATTCGAGCCACACACGGTTGAAAAGATGAATCTAGAGGATCCTCCTCTAGGAACTTGAGTGTGAAATCAAGAACTCGTCGAGTCCGCGACGTTAAACAAGGGCGCTGTATGGGAGGCAACCCATATTTCTTTTCCCTTGCTTTAGTTTCCTTTGTTTTTCGTTCTCTTTCTTTGCTCGTTTTCCTTGCTCGTTGTAATGTCTTCTACTTGCATGTTTTCAGGTGAATGGGAAGCTGGATAATTTGGATAAGTGTGGGGGAGTGTTCCAGGTTGATTAATTTTCGGATTTGGTGATGCAAAAGACTGGCGAATTTGGTTTAAAGCTACTGTGAGGATACCTGTCTGAGGTCACGAACAGGGTATTGGACCCAGTTTTAACAAAACGGAGCCCCAAGCCATAAAACTACCCTGACCCGCTACCCGCTACCCGCTACCCGTGACCCGCTTCTCTCACCAAACCGACCCGCCCCATTCATTACCTCCATCCCTAAACCCCTTTCAGACGCCATTCTACCCAATAACACCCAAAGCACCAAACCTTTCCCCAAATTGCAAAACCCTAGATTCAAAATCGGCCATGGGGAACGGGATGATCCACCGCCCCGGAAAACCACCGCTTAAACTCGGCGGCGGCACCGCATCTCCGCCCGTCGCCGCTTCTCCACCACCAGTCCCTTCACGCCGTAGGTCCGCACGACTCCGCCCTCACAGCTCTCCGCCCGCAGCCGCTTCTCCTCCACCTGTCACGACGGCGAACGCCACTTCTCCACCACCCACCTCCGTTCACAGTACCGACGATCTGAGCCAGGGCGCCATCACCACATCGCCGCCTTCCTCCCCTGACCGAATAACCAGCTCTCCTCCCCTCTCCAGCGAACAGCGGCAACCCCTCATCGATTCCGCCGCCATCATCTCCGTTCCTCCACCCCCAACAGATGTCGCTGGTCCCTCACGGAAGAGACGCGCCGCCCGCGCACCACCTGCACAAAAGCGCCGCCGCGCTTCCACCACCGTCTCCGACGCCACATCACCAGCTCCGCCGCGTTGCGCCTCCCCACGCCTCCGCCGCATGCCCACATCACAAAAGGCCACATCCTCCACCCCTGTTCTTACCCCGGAATCCCATTTCGACAA
Source organism: Lantana camara (assembly GCA_037501455.1). Taxonomy (NCBI): domain Eukaryota; kingdom Viridiplantae; phylum Streptophyta; class Magnoliopsida; order Lamiales; family Verbenaceae; genus Lantana; species Lantana camara. The sequence goes on along the minus strand of CM074857.1, from coordinate 88,246,556 downwards.
TGTTTCTCGCACGACCTCGCACGGGGCTTCTTCTCCAAGCTCTGCTCCTAGTTCCGCAGCCCCTGTTGACGGCGATGAGTCTATCTCAGGCCGTGACTCCATCGACGGTGACGCTGAACCCCCACGACAGCCCTTCGATCCCGCCTTGGATCCGACCCAACACATTCGTCACAGGGGCAGTGATGTCCACATTGTTCCAGCGCTAACATTTTTGGAGGAAATTGGTCACCTCAATTTTGAGAGTGAAGCTCCAAGCTCGTCTTCGCCGCCTCCCGAAACGAAAGGTAATTCGAGGTAAACTGCTCCATACTCCAACCTTGGACACGTTGAATATTCATGATAGAGTTATGGAAATGATTGATGGAATTGGTTGGCGTTCTTTCTTTATGCTAGATTGCCCGATTATCTATGAGTTGGTATATGAATTTTTCTGCACTTTCAAGTTCGATAAGCATGCCAATTTGGATGTTAATTCTCCTGTGATTTCTTATCGTATGCTTGGGCAAAATTTTGAGGCTTCTATCGTTGATATTAATGCCGCTTTAGGTGTTGATAGGACTGATCCCACTTCTGTGCTAAGTGTTTGTGGATACCCTCCTGATTTTAATGTGACAACAGCCTGGACTTTGTTAACAGGACGCCCTGGGCATGATTATTCTGATTCTAGTTGTGATAGGCACCTTATTGACCCGGCTTTGCGTTATTTGCACAGATTTCTTGCTTACTCATTTTCCGGTAGAACAAAAGGTGCCCCAACAGTTACACAAACTGAATTATTTTTCTTGTGGGCTATGGTGACTAACACTAAAGTGAACTTGGGATATTGGGTTGTTACTGCTTTCAATTATGCACTTGCATCCTCTCGTTCACTTATTATGGGGCATGTTATTACTCGTCTTGCTGCTTTTCACAATTTGATTGACACCACAGCCTTAGGGACTCACGCTGCACGACCTTTGGAGTACCTTGACTTGTTATCGCTTGATTTGATGATGTTCTTAGTCCGTGTAGATGGTGTTGTCTCTATGACCTCTACAGGTGTTAAAGCTCCTGTTCGTGTATTCCACACGGATGCTCGTCGGCGCCGTGCGCCTGCTGTTGTTCCACCTCCGACCACCGACGAGCGCCTTGCTTGTTTGGAAGAACGCATTCCCATTATTGAGGAGCAGCTTCATACTCTCCTTACTCTCGTCCGAGAGCTTCCTCAACGCCGCTGAGCGGCGTATCACACCCCCCGGGTTCAGGGAAGTCCTCGGTTTTTCATTTCTGTTTTACTTTATGTTGAGGACAACTTGCTTTAAGTGTGGGGGGGTACTAAGGCTGAATGGAAGTCAATTTTGGGTATTTTGAACACGGCTAGGGGCTGATAATTTTGAACATCTAGGACTGATATGCTATTCATTTTGGTGATATTTGGCTGGGACTTTTTGCTGCTATTGTTGTCCTTGTCTTTTTGGGTAATTTTTGGAGAATTTAGATGCATGAATAGGGCTGTCAGTTTAGAGTTTATATGTTGTTGATGCTGCTGGAATTCTGTCATTCTCATGATAGCATAGAATTGTTTGCTATGGCATTATATCCTCTCTAATGAACTTCTTACAACATCCTGTTTGTGGTGGAATTGATCTTTGAAAAGGAAACTAAGTTTGAACCTTTGATTATTTATGATTCGCATGACATGAAGTTGAGTTTGTTTGACACTCGACATGGTAGGAATTATATGAGCTTGAGAATAATTAATTAAACTAAATATTGTGTGTGCTAAATTGATGCCATGCTATGAGTGAATCTTGTCTAAAGTGGTTAGTTGATTTAATATCTTTTTTAAATTTTGCAAGTATGTTGCGAAACGGTAGTTTGGTGTTGAGCTAAGTTAAGTTTGACTTGATAAGCATTTAGTGTGAGAGGGAGCTTGCGAGGGGCCAACTAGAGAAAGCTTGGTCAGTAGAACTCGCTCGACTACTCCTCTGGCCTTGGAAGAATTCCAAATCATTAAAGTCCATGAGTAGGGCCGTATCTTGCTAATTCGGCCGCTCTTGAAATTGTTTTCCCAACACTTAAAGGGATAAACAACTGGAGTTTGCTTGCTTTGCGAAAAACTCAGAAAAGAAACGAGAAAAAAAAAAAGAGACAAAAAAGAAAAAATTGCTGACAGAAAAATGGGAAAGTGTTGAGCAGAAAAAAAAAGAAAGAAGAAGAGATATATTGGAAAAAATACTTGTTAAAAGCTCTCTAGGAATTTTAGGTTGCTTATCTAGGAAGGTGTAACTCGGCTCATCACCATATCTTTGGTATTCTTTAGCATGTACGCAAAATTGATTGATATTCGATTAAACTAACTGCTTTATACTTGTTTCCTTTGTTTGCATTGGATTAATGGGATAACATAATCATGTGTGATTAAATTGAAACTCGAGCTCGTATGTTCTTGCTTTGGAAGGTTGATTTCAAACTTGGCTTTGTGATCATGTTCGTTGTAGATGGTTTTTGGTGACAGCAAAGGTTTCCTAGTTTACACAATGGACTGTTGTAGTTGGAATTTGGAGTGTGATTCTGGCCTTGGTTCTGTGTTATGCTTAGGGACAAGCATCGCCTAAGTGTGGGGGGATTTGATACGTTGCATATTCCTTTAAATATGGAACTTAGAATTTCTATATTTTATCCACTTTCTAATTTAATTATGGATAATTGATCAAAATTCTATGTTTTCTATAGGGAATCTAAATTGGAAGAATTTGAAGAGAAGTATCAACAAATTGGGAGCACTCACACGGTTTTGGAGAAAGGGCCGCAAACCTCAATTGTGATTTAAAGCCTCTTGGATCAAATAAAATACTTGGCCCATGCGTGCAGCTGGAGGAAAGATAGCTTCCAAGTTTTTAATTCATGAAAAGTCCAAAGAGTCTAGGCCCAGCTTCAACCTTCAAGCCACGTAGAGCCCATAACCTCCAATTTTGTCCTTGGGCATTAATTCACAAAGAAAGTGGCGCACGATCTTGCTGTTACTTTGAGGTCATTACTTTGGGAAATTATCACCCAATTATTTGATGAATAACGTGGGAGGAATTGGGTGTTACATTGGGGATTAAATCTCCAACTCATGGCAGATTATATGGCAGCCAACGTGGGAGAGTGGGAAGAAGGCAGCAGTTCCACGTTGCACTATTTAAATGACGGAATTCTTGCAGAAGGGGGACGACACTTGAGACGATTTTCATCAAACACACAGCAGCTCTAATTCGTCCAGGAAAAACGAGCATCAATAGTTTTATCTCCTTTCTTTCCTTTTACTTTTATTTGAGTACTATGTTATTTCCAGAACTTTGTTTGCTTAATTTCATTATGAGTAGCTAATTTATATTTTAGTTGGGATTTTCCAAAGCATGTATTAGATTGTGTGAGACAATTGATTTTGGGTTGATTAATTCAAGTTATCCGTTTTATTTCCGAATTCACGATATTGTGTTTTGCTTTATTCTTTGGTTTAAGAGCTCGAATCTTAGGACTAGCAATTCATATAAAGCTAGTTAATTTATTTGGTGGAGTCTAGCCGGATAATTAACGGAGTAGCAATCAACACTAGGTTGTTAAGTTCGGCTGATTTTGTGTTGTGGAATATTACGGTCTAATTAGGCGAAGTAGGAGTTTCTACCTAGTCGGTTAGGGTTAGTGTTTCTTTAGTTCGTAAAGCAATTGGTTAATTGAACCTTTGAAGGAGTTTCTGAAAAGGTTATTAGCTAATTAGGGTAGTCTTTAGGAGTTTCTTCAGACTATTCTAAAAATACGAAGAAACGAGGGAGCCTAAGGTAATTGGTAACTATAGCTAGCCTAACGAGGAACTAATCAACCTGTCCGTGATCATAGTCTGATGCATGCGTAGGAAAATCCCGGCTATTCGTCATTCACTGAGTTAATCTAAGTGTCAGCTGAGTAGTTGTTAATCTTTTCTATTTAGTCAGTTTTATTCTTGCTTATTTAGTTTCACTATTAGTTTGGTAAAAAATCTTGAACCCCCCCCCCCCCCCCCTTTATTTTAATTAATCGTTTTTGGTGTATTAAAAGATTACAAACTCGTCCAATCCCCGTGGATCGATACCCGTGCCACTATTTTACAATTTTAATTGTGTGCAATACTCGGGGTTTATTTTTGGTGGTTTCGACACCCATCACATATTATGACTATACAATTTTTAGTATTTCTGATTCATCTTGCTCCTATCTTTTTTTATTACTCATTGTTCATTAATTATAAATTATTTAATTGAGTGGAATTTTTTTATGTAATGTTCAAATTTAAATGAGTTTTAGCATCTCTTACTGTTACAATTTTTTTTTGTAAATCATCTTTGATTCAAGTTGAGTTTTAGCAGCAATGGTTACTCTATTTTTCAGATAAAATTTCATCGATTTTTTGGTATATATTAATTTTAGTTTTTGATTAACATGTGGAAACAAAAATTGCTAGCATCAAAATTCGTTTAATTGTATAATAATAATTATCTTTTAAATTTCAGACCTGATTTTCATTGTTTATTTTGAAGTATTTGTATTTTTTTTTTTTTTTTAGTGTGTTTATATATTTATTCATGTCTTTTAAAATTTACAGAAATTGATATGGGACGGCACCAAAACGGGAAAAACTTATATCGGTAACTTTTGTTTGTTTACACTGTACTCCATAACTATTATGATTATTTCGTTTAATATACTCTAATTGTACTTTTTTTCTTCTTTATTTTATTTTAGAATATATTAACTTACGCAATTTTGTTATCGTAATCCTTGTACTAGCTTGGATCTTTATTTTTTGATAATTATTTATTTGTATGAAGATATTTATCTTTATATTTGAAATATTCAATTATTACTTTGGTATTTCAAAAGCTAAGTTTCAATATTTAAGATAACACTTACTTTGATTATTCTACTTTTATTTAATATATTTCTCCATAAATGCATTAACAAGCCTACAATTAGTCTTCATATATGTTAATCCCTTAAGTCTTGCCCAAATTGGTTATTACTAATCTTTAAATATATATATTCCAATAAGTCTTGAAGTGATTAACTCCTACAAATATATATATATTCCAATCAATGGATTAAATCACATGAATTAAAATTTTCATATTTAACTATGGAATTTGAACTAAATGATATTGCATTGTTTTGTTAAAAAATTTTGGTTCTAAATCTATATATATTTACTAGAGCATATTTGTTGTGTTTGTTGACCTAATTTCCTTGCCTTTTTAAATTGTTTTAATAAATAAATTTTATTTATTTATTTATTAATTTAAATTTTATAATTTACATAAATAAATAACGGACAATTCCTCAAAAATCCCCAAGTGTAAACTGAATTTCCTTGTCACTCCCCAATTTTGAAAAAGTTCCTGTTCACTCCCCAATTGAAAAACAAAATTTCTTTTCACTCCCCAAGATTGTATAATAATTCAGGAATTGCGTACATTTTTGAAGGAATTGCGTATAAAAATCCCGGAATCTCGTATATACGAGATTCCAGGATTTTTATACGCAATTCCCTCAAAAATGTGCGCAATTCCTAAAGACAATGTACGAACCTGTACTATTTGTGGGGACCTAAAAGGAATTTTGTTTTTCAATTGGGGATTGAATGGGAACTTTTTCAAAATTGGGGACCTAAAAGAAATTTTTTCAACTTTTTGGTACTATTCAAAGATTTTCCCAATAAATAAATATTTTTTAATTATTACCTTATTCATTACTACATCATAATTCTCAAAATTTGAAGGTTATAACCAATGCTTAATGGCCTTTTCATATATATATATATATATATATATATATATATATATATATATATATATATAAAACAATTAACTCACCTCTTATTTTTTATTTATGTTTTCCTTGGCATATATCTTTTTTCTGAGCTTCTCTCTTGGTTTCTTCCTTTCTCTCTCTCTCTTTTTTTTTTTTTTATCTATCATCTCATTTCTAAATATTTCATATATATTTCTTCTATTTTATTATTTATTTTAGTATATATATAGCTCATATTTGATCGAAATTATTTTTAATCTTTTAATTATTTATTTTTACAATTATATTTATTTTTTTATTTGTTGACTTAATTACATTTTATGGTTGTTTTGTTATTTGTAGAAATTAATTTGTTATATTTTAATATTTATTTTAGTTTGTTTTCAATGCTTTTAATATGTTAATATTTTTTTTTGTTCCTTATTGTTTTTATTTATATTATTTATTATTTTTTCTTATTCAAAGAAGTTTCTCAAAATTTTTTGAATTTGAATAATGATAGACTTTAGTGACTTGACTCACTTCATAGAAGCACATATTTCAGGTTAGATATATTTTTTTAGTTATTTTCTTACTTTTTTCTAAATTTTTCGGATATATTATATCTTTTAAGCATTTTTTAACTTTTATTATTGCTTGAATTTTGTATTTTTAAACTTTTTATTTTGCGCATATACACCATTATATAATTTAAGCGATATTTATTACCTATTTTGATGATTTATACTTATTTGAGTGGTTAATAAATATAAACTTAGATTCTTCTAATATTTATTTAAATATGTAAATTTTTTTGTTACATATAACTAAATATTTATTTATATACAAATAGTTATATTTTTTAAAATTTTTCATGCATCGCACGAAGGTTTTGCTAGTTGCTAAATATTAGGTAACCCTGTAGGTCAATCTCCGAATTTCTCTATTGAGGGTTAGGTGTGTACCAGGTAAGTGCCTTTAATTTTTTTTCCTGGGGTATTGAACTATTAATATAGTAAATATTCTCTTACGACCAATCCAATTTTATGCATTGTTTTATAAACCCTTAGATATATATCTGCATTTTAGGATATATTATATTGTTATTTGTGACGATTTGATTATAGAGCAAATTACATTTTTGGTCATAATGGATTATGGCTTTTGCAATTTTAGTCTCATGTCTTTGGAATTAGACACATTTAGTCCTATTATTTTTAAAAAGTTGCAATTTCAGTCCCATCCGTCAAATAATTGATTGAAAATATATTTTTTTACCGTTAAGTACAATTGGTAGAAAAGTTATTGTTCATTAGACACATTTAGTCCTATTATTTTCAAAAAGTTACCATTCCGGTCTCATCCGCCAGATAATCGATGGAAAATGTATTTTTTTGTTGTTAAGTGCAATTTGGTAGAAAAATTATTGTTCATTAGGTTGTTTTTTGTTAGAGTTTACTTATTAATACCTCATTTTAGCACCACATTAAAAGTGATTCAAAGTAATGTTCAAAGTTGTGTTCATGATTTTGAGGATGATAATGAGGGGCGACAAAGTCTTATATATTCTTGAATCGGTTGAAGCTTAGTTCGCGATTTTGAGGTAGATGGTAAGGTGCGACTGTTCAATTTCAGAACGTAGGAAGACGGAGAAAAAAATTGAGAGGTAAGATGGAGAAAAAATTTTTAGAGATGAAGAACTCCAATCCAACTTAATGGCAGCCCCACGGCCCCACCCCTAAGATTCAAGAGAACTTAATTTATGAACAGTGTGGACTTCCGTCGGGCTAAAAATTAAGTTGTACGGCCTAATCGTTTTAGTCAAACGGTGTTTTAGTCACACTAAATGGTTTAATTGGCCTAATCGTTTATATGAAACGGCTACTTAATAGTCTTATAGACAAGTGGAGTCAATGTAACTAGCTAGTCTCCCTCTTCTTCTCCTTGCCCTTCAAGCTATTTCTACCAACCTTCTCTATCCAAACCTAACCTTTCTTCTCATAAGTCATTCCCTTACTACTTACTATATATACCTCACAACCCTTCATTTCTATGTAATTGCACTCAAATTCTTAAGCAACTCTCAAGTTCCAATCAACTACTTCCTCAAGTTACAATCGCAGAGATGACGAAGGTAAGAATCAACCTCCATCCCATTCTTAAATTGTAATATTCAATTTTGCACAGTCTATTCTTGGCAGTTACATGAGAATTAGTCATGATTATATTGCAGTTTGCAGCACTGAATTTTCTATTTTAATTATGTGCTTCATATATGTCCTGATACATGCTAACTGTATTGGTTGACTATCCAAATTAGTAGAAAAAAGATTTCAAATTTTTTCCATATTACAATTATTTCTCTCTTCAAAATCCAAACTGCCAACTAAATGACTATCTGGTACATTTGACGTGTATGTATTAGTAAAATATGAGCGTGAAACACAAAATTGAAACCCCGGAGGCCCAAATTAACCAGCAATTGTCTAATGCTTATGTCCTTCAAATTTAGCATCCATGATCCCATCTTGTTTCTTTCTTCTCGGAAGAAGGAAATGGTGTTCAAACTACAAGTCCACGACGAGAAGGCCAAGAAGAAAGCCTTGAAGACTGTCTCAGGCCTCTCAGGTACACAAATTTTCACACTTCATGGACTATTTCATAATTCAAGCAAAGTTCAGTGGTTCCGATGTAATTCACCCTAATATATTTTCACATCATTTCACAGGGATAGAAATACTCGCTATGGACATGAACGACAAGAAACTGACTCTAGTTGGGGACGTCGATCCATTTGAAGTGGGGCGCAAATTGAAAAAGAAATGGTACACAGAACTCCTGACAGTCAGGCCCATAAAAGAGCCCGAGAAAGAGAATAAAGAAGATCAGAATGAAGCTGAGCCCTGGAAAGAAGTCGAGAATAAGATTGATGAGCTTGTCAAGCTCTGCAAGAGTCACTACCCTTACAGCACACAGGACTACTACTACCATGTCTCGAGCGTCCAAGAGTATCCAAATTCTTGTGTTATTTGCTGAATTTCTCAATTTTGAATCAGCATGATATATTGCCGGGGATAGAGAAGTTTACGTACCTTTCTTTTTTGCTTAATGGTTGAGTGTAGGATGAATGGAATCGATTGGGTGATATTTTAAATAAAACATGTGTAATCTATTGTTGAGTTAGGGATAAATTTCCAAAATTCCCAATGCATGAGTGTCATTTTTCTTGTTTAGTAACTTTTTACTTCATTGATTTCGGGTTGATTGTACTTTGCTATCTAAGTTCAAGTATCTTTTCTGGTCCCTGGTTAATTGGTACCTATCGCAGGCATCACGTGGTCCATGCATGCAGAGTTCTGATACTGTAAATGTAACTGGCCTGAAAGCAGGGACGGAGTTAGGGTTTAATGTTGTGGGGGACGAAAATATTAAAACATCACAATATTAAGGGATAAAAATATAAATATATCAAAAATATACGTACAAAAATTAAAATAATTCAAAGTCATTGCCTGAAAGGATCACATTAGTTTAAATGTAATTAACTTATTACAGTTTGACCCAACAAGAGTTGGTCTAAGTCATTTTTTTAGGATAATGAGCCAAATTCGAATCTCAATTGGAGGTGCGTGCGTTAAAAAAACAAAAAACTTACAACAGTTTGATACATAAGTAATTATTCGAGAGTAGTTTGATTTCAACACATTTTTTTAGGGTAGACATTCTTACCCAATCTAATACGATGAAATCAAATTAACTATATGGTAGACATTTTTCTGTTTTTAAATAACTAGTTTTGATTGGCTTGATTCATTAATATACCAGTGGGGGCTCGGTAAAAACCCACGGTCTCATTGGCCGTTTTTAATAAAAAACAAAAAACAAAAAAACAAAAAAAGGTACGCGATTGATGCATAATTTAAAGAGTTTCGACCATTAAAGCGTAAGTTTTACAAAATTGTTATATGACTTATCGAATTTAACTAATAAATTAAGTACGAGAGAGAATTTTTTGCAAAGAGCATATGCATCTAAAGAAATACATTTTTTGCAAAGAGTCTATGCATCTAAAGAAATACACTTTTTACTAAATTTTTCATAAGTCGAAGTTCAAAAAAAAAAAAAGGGAGGTAAAGGGTTAATGGACGCGGATGGAAGCCACTTCGTTCAAGGACATAACCACCCTCCTTTATCCCAAACACGTTCGACTTCGACAGAACCAATCATTTAAAAAATAAGTGTATTATATTTTTAAATTCTCTACCAGTCACATGTTATGTGTAAAACAATCTTCCTTTCATTATAGCAACTAGCATGCAACTCGTGCAATACACGAAAATTATTCTAGTATTATCTTTTATTAGTTTTTTTCTTTAAAAAATAGAAAAAATATAACCAATAAAAAAAATATTTTTAAATATTCTTTTTCACTTCATCAAGAGATGAGAGGGGAAAAAGAAATTCATGTTTTATATTTTATTTAAAAATCAAGTTTCAAAATAAAGCAATTTAAAAAGTTCCAGAATAAGTTCCAAAATATTTGCATCACTTCATTTTATTTGAATGCTACATGTATAGATACATTTAAGAAGAAAAAATTTATAAAATAAAGATAAAATAATGTAAAAAAATTTTATCGATAAATCAACTCTCAAAATATAATGAAATAACCGAGAAGAACTTAAAAATCTAAAAATGTTATAACAAACATATAAAAAATTAATATATGTGTTCAAGAATAAGAAACTTATTGAATAATATATAAGAAAACTAAAATAATACTCATAAAATTATAAAAAAAATGACTTTTTAAAATCATAAAAAAGAATTCAACAGAATATAAAAAAAATGTAGAAAAGAAATTAAAAATACGAAAAAGAGTAATAAATGCACAAGAATTAAAAAGTGAAATTTCAACCTCCCAAAAAATACCAATTTATTCATAAAATTTCATAGCAAATAGATCATTAACATACACGGTACTTGTGCATATTCTTCGATTAAGTTTTTAAGGTGAAGAGTGAGTAATACCCTTCCCAACAACATATGAAATAATTGATTTTAGCCATGAAATTGTTAATATTCTGAACTATAAACAATGAAGGAAAGATTCCATTGCGAAGTTACCATGCATAATGCAATCTTTAGATACGATAGCTATGATTATTGTGTAAATTGAAGTATTCAATAAACATCATTTTAAATTTGATTAATAGTATAACTATTTCTTATAATAAAATAATTCAAATTTTTAAAAAATCATGTAAATTGAACTAATTATGGTAAAAACACTTTTACAATATATAATAGTATAGATATAAATATATAATTTTATTCTTTTAAAAAAAGAAAAAGATTTGACCAACATGATAAAAACACATCGGTCAAAAGATATTGTCCTTAACAAAGGAAAGATTTGACCAATACTAATATGATAAGTTCCATCACACGCGAATTGAAGTTATTAATTATTGTCTTCGTCCAAAAGATTTCGCCCTTTAACAAATGAAAGATTTAACCAAAAAATATCTCCCTAAAAGCCATAGATAATAAAAGACTCAAAATGAAATATAAAATTTTAAATAGAAAAAATATATCTATTTAAATGTATTTATATCAAACACTGGAATAGAAATATTAAAAATACTAATTACTATCTCATAATTAATAATATGATATGGAAGTAAAAAATAAGAATTTAAAAAATACAAAATTAAAATAAGTTAAACTAAAAAATACTTAAAAAAATATAAATGTGCGGAATTTAGAAAAGAATAAAAAAAAAAAACTATAGAACAATACATATATAATACTTAAAAGGGCTAATCACAGAAAAAACCCCATCCTTTGGGGGTTTTGGCACTTTCCCCCTGTCCTTTCATTTTTGGCATTAAGCCCCCCTAACCTTTGAAAAATATCACACTTAACCCCTTGTAACAAACTTTAACAAAGCAAATCTATACAAAATTGATCTCAAATGTGTAGATATTATATATCAAATCGAAACTCTCGACGCAAGGAACACAACAATGGTCTCGAAATCAAAATCCGACAACCGACGGAGTAGAAATCATCGGTTAAAGACAACGCACGACGAACGAAGCTTTTGGCGGTCAATAGGGTTGGCTGGGGTATGGGCTTTGTTCTCCTTGGAGAGACGAACACGATGGCGGTGGTCTTGAAGCTTGGGTCGCTATGACGGAGGAGAAATCGATGATCAAATTTTTTTGAAGGGGTTAAGTGTAATATTTTTCAAAGGTTAGGGGGTTTAATGCCAAGAATGAAAGTATAAGGGGGAAAGTGCCAAAACCCCCAAAGGATGGGGGGATTTCTGTGATTAGCCCTACTTAAAATATCATATATATAAACACGTATAGGAAACATATATTAACAAACTCAACATAAATCTCTCAATTTCATAGAGCAATACATTTCAAAAAAAAAAATAGTATAATAATAATAGAAAAAATAATAAAAGAATTCAAATAAAATAAATAACTCTTGCACCATTTCATTCAAACTTCAAATATGTTGCCTGGAATATGCAGTAGCATAGACATGACTCGGAAGCTCCATAAGAAGTGAAATATCATTGGTCATAAAAAAAATTCAAAAAATCTCTCTAAATAAACAAAAATAAAAATTATTGTAGATTAAAATAATAAAGAAAAATATCAAAGAATTAGTGTAAGGCTGCGGCTCTAATTTTTTAAAAACTCGATTCACATGCATGCCTAACGTGGAAGGTCCACATTTATAAATTACTAGGGTGAGGGACACCGCGCGAGGCGCGGTGATCATGCCCATGGGCAGATTAGTTTTTGTTAAAAGTATCAAACAAATGTAGTGTCGCACAATATAAAAGCAATGTGATCTTAGTATGGTTATCATGCTCAAAACCATTTTAAGTTTGTCAAAATGTAAATTTTGAATATCTGACGATGTACTATCTACAAGTAGCTAAAAGATATGCAATAATGTTGATTCAATTGCAGAGTAACATTAATTGGAAAGCATGGGTGAAATAAAGCTTCAATATTGTATCCTAATCAATGTAAGCAGGAAAGACCAAAAGTGCGTGTAAACAATGCTGGTCTTCGTGTATTTATAGTCTCTGTACAAGTAGTTAATGTTATACAAAGATATAAGGACTGGAATATCTAAGAATGTACCATCTACATGCAGCTAGGAGATATGAAATAATGTTGATTCAGCTGCAGCATATAATTGGAAAGCATAGGTGAAAAAAATGTAAGCAGGAAAGACCAAAACAGAGTTTATACAATGCTAACCTTCATGTATCCATAGTTTCTGGAATACAAAAATATATGGAGTGACACATAGTTTCTGGAATGTAAAACAAAAATATAAGGAGTGAACATCTCCGGATCAAAGTATATATAAGTTTAGAAGGTGACCTAAACATGTACATATTTCCTTTCTACACAAGCCCGGCTGGTGACATTATCTCAATCTTCGCATGATTTAACCTCTGTACTCTGTGATCCCTCAGAACCATGTTTTACACCTGCCTCTACAAATGTAAGCAGTGAAATGTAATGTACTGTTAAAAAAGGAAAAGGCTTAAGAAATCTAATTCAGTGCATGTATAATAAAAATGCATATTTGAGCGTCCTTCAGTTTCACTTTGCATGGGTAATAGGCAAGAGCTTCACCAACACCATTTACAGCTTTGTCAAGGAAGTAAGATCATCTCCTACCTCAAAACTTTTTCCACCTATGGTAATTTTGCTCCGCGTGGATTGCAATTGGGTGTCTCAAAACATCATACGGTAAACTATGCGCCTGAAAACCAATTTCTCACTTTTTTTTTCTGCACAAAGGAACAAGCCCCCTTCTCTTCAAATTAAGGGTCACCTTGTCCAGGTTTTCTGGAGATTTTGGAATGGAGCTTGCTGACCTGCTGGGTTTGTTCAGGCTAATCAGGAAAACAAAAGTTGCGTGCACGGTCGGTCAGACAACCGCAATAAGTATAATTTAATCATATTACAGCACAACGTAAATAAACTGGATGAAAATTGTTGGAGAAAGTATAATTTAATTAAGCTCAAAAAATTTAATTAAGTTGAAAACATAATTACATAAATAAACCTGATACAAATCGCTAGTATTTTACCTGAGAGAAAGACATATATAATGCAATTTTCATATATATATAAGTGAACAAATAAAAACTATGAAAACTATAAATACGGAGATAACAAACCTGATATACTGCCGTAGCACAAGAAAGTAGCCTTGGGAGAAATCGAAACCAAAAACTAAACTGTATAAAAGTAATGCAAACTAATATTAGAGAAAGAGAACTATGTGTTTTTTATTGATACATGAAGGTATCAGGAAATATTATTGTGTAGTAAGAAGTAATTGCATGGTTAAGAACAAAGGTAATACAAAATTCCATATCTCAGGTCTTGTTGAAGAACTAAACAATGTTGGTCTATTTGAGCAAATTTAACAGTGAGTACATGCATGTAATTGGTATATAAAAAGATCTTCGGCGCTATGGCAAATCAAAAATACAATTGCAAGTACTCTCGGCTATATACACTTTGGCGTATTTGTCTAGTAATTCGGACACATATTTGTTGTGATTTTGTAGTTGTGTACTCGTGGAGCAAATTATGATTTTTATAGTAATGCTCTTATGTATTCATATTGTTTGTCAAATTGCAACCCTTTTTTAATATATATATTCTTAAACGTGCCTATTCCTACCCGGCGCTGCATGCGGCAGGTAATCAAGCTACTTTAACATTGTTCTAATTACTATTATATATTTCAGTTATGTAAGGGAAACCTACAGATGGTTGGCCCCTTGTGCATTTCAAGGTGTTTTATGTGATTGTACAGCGAGTTGTTTGTTTTTCTATATATCAGATTAAACCCAGAGGAGGTCTTTACATCTATTTCTTTATATAACTATACTATAACAAAATTAAGTCTGTCTTTTGCTTGATTCGAACATTTATTTACTACAAATGTGATTGTAGAGATGGAAAAAAACACCAAGAACTTGGCAACATAGCAATGAGCATATGGGAAAAAGTTTGTGTAAACTATTATAGTAAAGTATGAAATTAATAAGTTGGTTTGTTTTATTTTGTTAGTACTGTTATTATTATTTATATATGAATTTTGGTGGTTATTATTATTTATATATGAATTTTGGTTATATTTTTATAGCACGTGGTAGAAATTATTTCCACAGGGTAAAGTGAGGAAAAACGGTAGCAGTAGGGAAGCAAAGGATGTGAAGTTATAGCTACTGCCATGAATTGCTCTTCTCGTGACAAGAACACAACGAGCAACCTATGTGTCAAGCACCAACTTAAAGATCCATCTCTATGTGGTTCAAAGAACGTGACCATGAACAGTGATTTTTGCCTATCATCATAGTTTGTTTTATAACCTTTATGTTGATACTATAGGCATTTACCCCATGGCCTTGCCGTTTTTATCAATGAAAAAATAAATCATAAAAATAGATTCATCTTGTAATCAAAGAAAAAAGCTGCAAATTCTAAATTTTAGAGAAAGACTCAATTTTGCAAAAGTGCTAAAGCTCAATAGTCATGAAGAGGATATTGACCCACCTGTTTTACATGAACAACTAATGCAACCTGGGAGGTCCTACGATCAAGATACCCGCTCTTATCAATCACATTAAATGATGTAATCAGAACCTGAAAAAGGCGGAAAATAACTGAGATCCAATGCACAAACATTTAATAACATAAACACATATTTATCTAGCATAAGGCAAGTTGCCTTGATTCTCTTCTCGGATCACCCCAAACAAATCCACAAATTAAAGCGCAAATAATTAATACAATTCTTAAAAAGGACAAAAAGGTGAAGGAATTGCTTCGGTAAAATAGGCCCGGCGCGTCTCCTTTCTATCTCTCTCTGTTAACCCAAAAATTATGGTTGAAAACAAAAAAGCTAACAATATACTGACCACGAGTAAAATATTGACAGCTTCTTTCCAAGTTTGTAAAATCAAAGACGAATGAATTAACAACAGGCAAGCTAATAATCAAATACTATTGCCAAACATCATGAGATCCAAAATTGATTACTTCTAAAACAAAATTCTTAGTGACAAAGGTACGATCTTTGCCATTGAGATCACGAAAAATATAATTCATCAGAAGAACCAACATAACATCAAAATGCCCATTTTCGATTGGATTTTTAGTAGCAAACTGAAGCCTAATAAAAATAGTACAAGAGAACTAAAAATGTAGAAAGCTCATACCTTGCTAATGAAACCTGGAAGCCTTCAGAATTCCTGAAACCAAACAAACAGAAACCTCAGGAAGAATATATTAAGAAGTCCCACCCATAAAACACAAATAAAAAAATAATAATAATAAAAAAAAAGACAAAATTAGAGGAGATACCACGCCAAATTATACACACATCGGAACCCCTCCAAGCGAGAATAAATTACATCCTAATCAGAGAACCTCGGAAGCAGAGGCACAGGTAGGAGCTGGTTGAGGAGGCGATCTCTCGTCCATATCAACAAAAGGGAAGTACCAACTCAGGTCTGCTAAATCCACAACACTCAAACCTACCTTCAGATGCCAAGCAAAAAAAGCAATTGAGAACGGAAGTGTATGAACCAACAAGATGATAAAGTGAGCATCATGGTGAACTAAGCGAAACTTGTAACAATCTTTTTTTCAGAAATAGACCGAAAATAGAAGCTATTTTTCTATCCCACACCAACAAAGATAGCAACGGTGGGAGAACGATCCAGCAAGCAGCAAAACAACTTAAAATTCTAACACAAAAACTGGGAAATTAAATGCAATATTTTCAGCAAGCCGAAGTGTCAAGAAAGCAAAAAAAACAACATTAAAAAAATATAAACATAATCCCTCAGAAACAATAAACTGTAAAGTGATAAAGTTAGTTCGCTTTGAATCACTGTAGTAGTTTAGCAAAAAGAAAAACGAAAGGCGGACAAAACATTGAACAAAAAAACAAAAGCATTGTAGTTAACACACCTCTGTTTGCATACAAATGCAAATATACATGGAAGACAGTATATAGACAATTAACAGCAAGTTCGTAAGAAATAAAAAGGGAGCGCTGCAAACAAACTCCTATACAAACTACAAAATGAAAAGGTCACCAATTTTTAACACTTATTGACGAGTTTGTCCTACTGATACGCAAAGCTTCCACGACCTGTCCACATTTGTAGCTTCCAAAAGCACTAACAACAAGAAGGATGTAACTCAAAGTTAGCAGAAGCTCAAATTTCTATAACAAACACAACACAAAAAGTCTGCAAGGTTGGAAAACTTGGTATAACTAAGCCTGTCATACAACTGATACGAAATACACAGGCTGTCGTACTTTCAGCAGAATAATTATTAGCTGTCATCCTTCTTTTCTTAGGATGAAACTAACAAAAAAAGACATTTTTGAGTTGAAGTTTCACATTATCTGTCACAAGAAAAACA
Organism: Lantana camara; assembly: GCA_037501455.1. NCBI lineage: Eukaryota > Viridiplantae > Streptophyta > Magnoliopsida > Lamiales > Verbenaceae > Lantana > Lantana camara. The sequence goes on along the minus strand of CM074857.1, from coordinate 88,229,268 downwards.
ATACATATACCGTAGAACAAAAAAACAAAACAAAAAAAAAAAAAAAAGAAGAAGAATTTGCAGAGTCGGGGTTCGAGCTTGTTGCTGGATCAACGAATACTCTGATCAGATTGATGCAAACCCTCTTTTCAACCTGCCCTCACATTCATAACCTTGTGATACAAAGATTCAGTTAAAATACACACTATTTCGACCAAAAATTTTGAATATTAAAACACCCAGGGGACTGCATAATCAGACGCGGAAGAAAAAGTGAGAGCAGAAAAAATGCAGGGAAACCTATCGATTCCAAGAAACCCACCAGCACAAGAAGCAGTATTCCGAAATCCTAAATAAAATCAAAGAAACACACTACTCCTCGATTATAGCCAAAAAAACAAAGAAGTAAATTTTTTGAGAGCGAGGCACGTCGTTTACCATGTCAGTGGACTGAAGGTGCAGGCGTGTTGCATGTGGAGATTGGACGGTGAAAGGTTATCCTGGGCAAGGGAAGTCGGCAGACATGGAACATATTTGATTTCTTAATAGAGAAGCGACTTAAATTCCATCCAAGCGACAAGCGAGTAGCATCTAGAAAGGGCAAAAATAGGTGTGAAAATTAGTGTTGCTCTTTGGCGAGAGCAGCGTTATTCCCGGTATCTATTGGGGCGGTATCACATGGAGACGGTAGGAAATTAGCAATTATGAGCTTGGTCGTCGAAGGTAGGCGCGGAGAAATCTGGAGAGGCGGAGAGTTGAACGGACAGGAAAGACGGGGGAAGAGATGGATATACATATAATATAATAAGAGGCCGGATCATATGTGGCCGTAAGAAAAAGTTAAATTGTGAGCTTGTTTTTCAATTGAAACTTGGCTCTTATATATATGTTAAATAACATTATTATAGCTGATTCTAACACACTTTCCTATTCAGTATGTTATTATTATTATTTTTTAAACTTTTGAATAGGTGCATTTGTCCATATAATATTTTAAGAATTTTACAATTAACCCTTTTTAAACGATTCTGATATAAAAATTTTAAAATATTCTATTCAAAATAAACTTTGACCCTCAATTTCTCTTTCGTCATGACAACCCAAGAGTCAAAATTATAGTTATCATGTTCCTCTCTCTAAGACAAAAAAAACTCATAACACACTCAACTCAATTAGCAGTTGAAAGCCACCGAAATTCGACTGCAAAGCTCCACCTGTCGTGCGCTATCTTTGACCGATGGTATCTCTTTCATCACTAGTCGAATTTTTATTTTGAAACCACTATTTTGTTCTTTGCATCGGAAATTTCAATTTAATGTATAATATCCATACATTTAAACTTTGATCTTTTCAAATTTATCTTTATAAATCACACCAAAAATTTATTTAAAAAATTGAACAGAATATTCCCCGAAATTTCATCAAAAATGGGTAATATTTTTTAAAAGTTGGAGGAATAATCGCACATATTCAAATAAGGGGAATAAAACACGCTATGTCTCAAAGGATAAGAGATATGTGGAATTAGTTCTTCTTCTTCTTATTATTATTAGGGATAAATACAGTCACCCCCTCATCCTTTGAGGGCATGTGCACTTTCCCCCCTATGCTTCAAATCGGTGCACATTGCCTCCTAATCTTTGAAAAATATCACGTTTAACCCCTTTGAACACATTTTGACCGTCGATTTTTCTTTCGTCACGGTGACCCATGTTTCAAGACCACCGCCATCGTGTTCGTCTCTCCAAGGAGAACAAAACCCATACCCCGCTTGACTCTATTAGCCGCTAAAAGCTTCGTTCATCGTGTGTCGTCTTTAACCGATGATTTCTGTTTCGTCGGTTGTCGGATTTTGATTTCGAGACCATTGTTGTGTTTCTTACGTCGAGAGCATCAGTTTGATATATAATATCAACATATTGGAAATCAGATTTGTACAGATTTGTTTTGTTAAAGTTTGTTCAAAGGGGTGAAGTGTTTCATTTTGCAAAGGTGAGAGGGCAATGTGCACCGATTTAAAGCATATGGGGGAAAGTACACATACCCCCAAAGGATGGGGGGCGGGGGGGGGGGGGGGGGGGGGGTTGACTGTATTTATCCCTTATTATTATTATTATTATTATTATTTCACTTCTTTACTATAAATGGTACATTATATTGGATACAATATTAAAACTGTCAAATAGGTTGGAAGAAAAGTTCAGCTAAGCAATTGTTAGGTTTTCTGAAATTCCACCCGATTCATATGCTTTTGTTTAAATTTCAAAGTCAAGACCATGATGGACAATTTTAACGTTTTATGAAACTATGTACTATGCATGTTTTTAATTTTTTTATTACGGGGAATTCCCGAACACTCCCCAAATGATAAGTCCAATTCCTTTTAGCTCCCCATTTTAAAAAATGATGTACTAAAACTCAAGAATCGCGTATCTAAAACCCCAAATGATGTATTTGAAATACAAGGAAAAAATCATGTATCTAAATCCCAGAATCGCGTATCTAAATCCCAGAATCGCGTATCTAAAACCCCAAATGATGTATTTGAAAATGGGGAGTTAAAAGGAAGTTTTCAAACCCATGGGGAGTTTTCAAAAATTACCCCTTTTTATTATAATAAGTTTGTTATATAGTACAATATTAATTAGTTCATGAATCTAAGCGTGTGCAAGATATTTTTGGGTGATATTTATTATTTGGGCCGGCAAACACTTTTAGTTAAGGAAATCGTCAAGAAAAGACTAAACAGTCTCAGTATATACAGACTGTATTCAAAATTTATTCTTTTCTTGAAAAGATTATTTAAATAATAATCTCTGAAAATTCAAAGACATTACATCAGTAGTGATGTGTATTTATATATATATATATATATATATATATATATGGATTTCTATCAAATTTACAAATTATATTTTGACCCCTTTTTATTTTTTTTTGGATAAACACCGTAGAGAGATTAATGAGGACCCCCTCATATATTGAAACACACTCAAAGAAAACAAAGAGTTAATCCATCGGTCCAATAGCGACAAAATAACCAAAATGCCCGCGAAATAGAATAGGCTTATACACTCTCGTGCCAATCTCTAATTAAGCGACATCCAAAAGGATGTCCGATTCAAGGACAAAACATCACTCACAACTACGGCAACCCCGCTAGCAGCTAAGTACCAAACCACAGCAACTGAGTCAACCACCAGATACTTGGCAAGAATCAGGTGAACTTTGAACAGTTGTTTATTCCCGATTCAGATTGGCTTGAAAAACTTGCTATTTAAAACGTGGTTCGGACTAGTTGTAAGCGGCTTAGAGGTAGGATCAATTAACCAAATAATCATACAATCAAGGATAGGACCCATCTGTGTAATGAGAGAGCTATCCTAATACTGCGGTCCATCTCCCAGCTTCACAAGTCTCTTATTGGCCATCTAATAAAGCTCCTGCAACTCTTCTTTAGATAATAAATATCCTGTAAGCACCAAAATACCATTCTGGACCAAAAAGGCCAAATCACGTGAAACATCTATATACCAAAAGCTTCGAATGAATTTAAAATAAGAAATATATAACACCCATCTAATGCTTTTATAAAGGAAGCTCCCATTTGTCCACAATAAGTAAACCTTTGAGTTCTTTTGGAAGTGTGTTCTCCGGGAACACCCACAGCTCTTGCTGCCGCGATCACCTATTAGCCAAAAAATCGCAACTCCATTACATTCTCCGTAATTGTGAGTAAGTCGTACTTCCATCCCTTGCAGATACCTCGTAAGCCTAATGAGTGAGTGTTATATCTGAATATTTCCTACTCGTCCCCTTCTTAATATGTCTATAATTACTTTTGCATCCACTTCGATCCACAGCTTCCCGCAACCCAAACTCTTAGCTTGTCGAGCTCCTTCAACTAAAGCCTCCATCTCTGCCATTACATTGGTTTCATTACCAATACCATTGCTAAATGCCTTGACAATAGATCCTTCCTGGTCTTTTATTACTCCTCCCATTCCCGCTGGTCCCCGATTCCCTCTTGAAAAGCCATCCGTGTTCAATTTATACCACTGAATTGGTGGTCTTTTCCAACACACCACCCGTGGCAAGATCACCTTGGGCTTCCACACTTTAATTCCAAACGATTGGGCAATATGCACGTCTCCTCTCCACCAAGCAAAGTCCAAATGTTTAGTCCTGCCAAGAAGAAACATATGGTTAGAAACACGACGAATGATATCTATATATATATATTATAAAAGCACGAGTTGGGTTTTTGGTTTCTTATAAAATATGGATTGCCTAAAATATGCTTACAATAATTACGTCAATAACTATTAGTCAAGGATAATGATGTAAATACATGTTATAAATTATTAATTTAATTATATTTAAAAACACTTACTAACTTAAAATAAGGACTCTTGGTAAAATTAAAATTTCTTCAACTTACCCAAAAAAGATATATAGTTCAATAATGATTGTTTTAATATTAATATATTAATTAATTGTATTCAAATTTTATAATATAAGTTGTATATTTTTTAATTATAAGGCCTATAACTTAAAATGTTATAATAAGATACATCTAATTAGGAATTGGAAAAAAAACAAATTGATTCACTTTATAAATTTTAAATAATTTTTTGTAATTATGTAAAATAAAGTATTATTTAAATTTAATGAGTTACATAAGATAACTTTCAATAAATCAATTCTAATGTAAGTCTTATTATATAAGTCCATAGTTCTAATTATCTAAGTTCATAAACTTTCTTAAATTACAATTATATTACACTTTTATAAACTTATCTACTTAACAAAATAATATAATTGAATGATTTATATAAAACATTTTTCAATAAATTAATTAATCCTAATATAATATATTTTAATTTACTAATGCTAATATAATTGTAATTATTTAAATCTAACTAACAATATAATCTTCCTTTAGTTTATATGATAAAATATAAATTAAACACGTAAAACTACGAATAGCGTTTTTGGTTTCTTACGACTTAATATACCACAATTTAGAATTGCATGTCGTCAGACAAAAGTTACTTCAAATTATATGGTAAAATATAGATTAAACACGTATGAATAGCTTTTTTGGTTTCTTACGACTTAATATATCACAATTTAGAATTGCATGTCATTAAACCAAAGTTACTTCAAATTAAGAATTCTAAGGAGACTCAATGTGTGTACACATAAAAATAAGATATAATCTTATTTTATAGATATTTTTTATAGTATTCGATTAAATATTCCTTAAATTTTTTATATAAATATACTCTTTTAATTATTTTTACTAAATACATAAAATCAATTATAACATAAATCTAAAATATGGTCAACAATGAAATATCTTTACAAATATATTTATAAAGGACATGGCAAAGTGAGAATTAATATCGGCGTACAATGACAAACAAAATTTTGAAAATTAGATTAAAAATTTCAAAATGCTAGATTGGGTTGACGCTCAACAAACGATATGGAGGATTTTTTAATTTAATTTGAATGAGATTGATCCAATAGTTATCAATTTGGAACTACAATTTTCAAAGTAGCAATACACAACTTATTGGTCGGATCAAAACTTGACAGACATTTTGACTTAGGATCATTGCTCCAAAATAATGGTCCTCGAATATTTTTCAACATGCCAAAAAAAAAAAAAAAACACAACAACAACAACAACAAAGAATTTCCAGAGCATTATTCATGAGACAAACAAGGTAAATATTCAAAATAGTTGGAGAAAGAATTGATGGCGGAGTATAACAAACTATTACAACAAGAAGAAATTATTTGGTTTTAAGAGTCAAGAATAATTGACTCCAATTTAGGGATAATCATATACATTTCTTTCATCTCTCAACCATAACAAGAAGGAGGAACCAAATGAATGATCTCAAAATAGGCAATGAATGGGCAACCAGTAATGATCAACTGAAGCCACACACTTGGGAGTACTATACCAAACATTCAGTGGAGGTAACATTGAATAGGTGATGAGTCTTGGTATTAGCTTGCCTCAAAGCTACCGTGGAAGGAGAAAAGTCCCTTCAAAGTGTGGTTGAGGCGTTCCGCAGGGCGTTGAGCCTCAAATTAAACTTCAGCAAATCACATGTGTTGTTCGTACCTTATGTGTCAAATGATTTAAAGTAGTATGTTAGTAGAATTTTGGCATGAAAAGTACAGACAACTTAAGAAACTATTTGGGTGTGCAGATGAACTTTAGCTGAAATTATAATGAGCATTTCCTGATTGTGATTAATAGAGTCGAAAAGTGCCTATTGGGATAGAAAGCCAAAACGACAAACCTTTTTGAAAGAATGACACTTATTCAATCCATCATGATCTCGATCTCCATCTACCATATGCACACAAATTGGCTCCCCAATCACGTGTGCGATAAACTCGATCGACTCAAGCATAACTTTTTTTTAGGCGATTGATATAATAAAGAAACAGACCCATTTTTTAGGGTGGAAAAAGGTGACTAGAAAGAAGCGAGAAGGTGGATTTGGTCTTAGAGAAGGCCAAAAAGAAATATAGCGATGCTGGCTAAAACAGGATGGAGAATGCTCAACAAGGAGACGATGGTGTGAAACTAGATACATAAGAAAAAATATTTAAAAGGGGAGGACATTCTTGATCAAATGTAAACCTCAACTTATGATTTCCCGAGTATGGAAGGAGATAGTTAGAAGCACTTGAATGGTTTGCAAATAGAGCGTTGAGAACGGTGAAAGGACATCTTTATGGAGCAATAGATGGTTATCACAAGGCAAACTAGTGGACATCTTTGGAGATAACATTCATGAGGAGGATAAAGATATATATGTCAAATGATTTAAAGTAGCAGGTTACCAGAATTTTGAGTATGGAAAGTACAGACAACTTAAGGAACTATTTGGGGTGCGGATGAACTTTGGCTTAAACTATAATGAGCATTTCTGTATTGTGATTAAGAGATTCGAAAATGATCTCTTGGAATAGGAAGCCAAAACGACAAACCAACACTAGCTCGATCCCCATCTACCACAAGCACACAAATTGGCTCCCCAATCACATGTACGATAAACTTGATCAACTCAAGCACAACTTTTTTTAGGCCATTGATATAACAAAGAAACATACCCATTTTGTAGGGTGGAAGAAGGTGATTAGAAAGAAGAGAGAAGACGGATTGAGTCTTAGAGAAGGCCGAAAAAAATATAGCGATGCTCGCTAAAAAGGGATGGAGAATGCTCAATAAAAAGATGACGGTGTGAAAATAGCTATATATGATAAGAATATTTAAAAAGGGGGAAGGGACATTCTTGAACATAAGCCTCAACTTATAGCTTCCCGAGCATAGAAGGGGATAGTTAGAAGCAGTTGAATGGACGTCTTTATGGAATGATAGATGGTTATCACAAGGCAAACTAGTGGACATCTTTGGAGATAAGATTAATGAGAAAGATAAATATATTATGGTATGTAATCCATTGGCATAAATAAAAACTGAAACTTGGATAAGCTGAAAACAGTATTGCCCAAGGTGGTGGTGGATGGATACTTAGTGTCCTAATTGCATTGCATGATAACGGAGATAAGAGAGTTCGGATTTGGTCAACTAACGACAAATTATCTTATAAAACGGTTATAGTTTAATTATGGTGTCGAATGGGAGAAAAATTGAAAATGAATTTGGAAATTACTTTGTCCCCAAAAGTTCAAGATTTTCTTGTGGCTTTAGCTTGCTCACGAATGTACTGAAATATGATAGAAAATTTAGAAAAAGTGATGTATGTAAACACTACTGTACAAAACATGAATATGTAAACCACATGCTTAGAAGTTGTCCATTCGCACTCCGAGTGTCGGATAAGATTGTTGATGCACAAACTGAACAAAATTTCCGTGGCTTGCGAGTGTCGAACGGCCTCAAAGAGAGCTTTTATAGCAAAATTCAGAGTAATATGTTATCATAGTATCATGCGTGAATTGTCTTGATCTTGACGCTCTGAAATTTTTGGAAAACATGGAACCGATGGAGCTATCAAAATGTTATAAAACTTAGAACTGTCACTCTTCACCACATAAAAGAGTTAACTAAAACTTCAACACTAATCAGTGAGGACAAAAAATACAGATAAAAGAAAAATGTGCACTGAGTTGTCGTGGAATAAACCCCGAGAAAGGATTGGTGAAACTAAACTCGAAGGTGAGCTTTTATAACCAAGGGAATCATTTGAGATGACAGGGGCATCATTCGAAATGACAGTTGAATATGGGTGTTAGGATATGCTTTGAATCTTAGTATAGTTTTAATAATGTAGTGGAGTTATTGAGCTTACATGAAGTATTAACGCTAACTTGGGAAAGACGCTTTTCGAAGACTAATGTGAGGATTGATTCGAAGACGATCGTGAAATGGATAACAACGAATGATATTGAAATGGAACAAATGAGAAATGTAATTTTAATTGACAAAGTTTACTCCAAAGGCCCAACAAAACTTTGAATTAAATAAATCCCTAGAGAAAGAAACATGTTGACGGTATATTGACGAGAGTAGGTCACAAGTTTCAAGATAATTATTACGTCTAGAATGCTCCACGGGCAAAAGTAGGTGATCTTTTAGGTTTTTGTCTCTAATTTTTACATGTCTTTTCATTATATTAAATATACTTGAAAGTTATAAACTATTACTTATGCTTAAAAGGTAGAATTATTTGGCCAAATTACTATACACTTAAATATTTTGTTTTTATATAATAACATAATTTCAAATATTTTTATTGTTTATTTATTTGGATGTTTTCTACTTTGAACTTCTACTTATTGTAAATGATTTGAAAGAAAAATTTCATAAAAATATTTTTGTATGTGTATATTTATTTAATCAAATTAAATATTTTTAACATCCTAATTTATTCAATAAACATTATAGTCAAATTTATTTAAATAAAATTAAATGATAAACGTGCAACGCACGTTCACTTCACTAGTTTATATAAGAGAAAGAGTTTTCCTCATATTTTGCCCGATTCAGTTCCAATCATATGTACCAAAGGATTAAGATGGGGATGATAATTCTGACATGTCTCCTTGTGCTGAAAGGTGATGATCCAATCCAGCAACTTATCATGTTTATCCCATCAGAAAGATCTACTCCGAACATTTTCCAAAGTGTGCCCACACCTTAGCAATCTTAGATGACTCAAAAAATAAATATCTCATCGTTTCCGTGTCAAAGCAACAGACGCATTTAGATACCAATGTAATGCCTTTCTATTGTAATCTTTCATCCAAAGGTAGCAGATTATGAACAAATAAAAACTAAAATATTTGGTGTCAAATTAGTAGACCACATTGATTCCAGAAATTGAGATGAATCTCGTTTCTGCCGCAAAATCCTCCATGCTGACTTGATAGTGAAGTCTCCTTTTGTGTCTTGTGCCCATAAAGCACAATCTGCTCCTGTTTGGTTAATAGGAACACTTATGTGTAAGAGATTGAGCAATCAAAGGCACCACTCAATCACCAACCGATCGCACCATCCAAGGACCCCAATTAGGAAAACTTATATTGAGACAATCTCATGATTCTTTACTATAATTAGTTCCATGTAATCTGTATTTGTACTGCTCTCCTTGTTAGCTTGGACATAATGCAAAATACAAACTTCCATCTCTATATGGTATCAAGAGCCTAGGATCCATATTTTTTTTTTCCTCTCCTCTCCACCATGGCTGTCGACTCCGTCTCCTCCGCCATTCACACCACCCCCATCACCCCGCTTCAGGCAGACCCTCCTCGCCAGTTAACTCTAATCAACTCCTCCAGTGCCGTCAAACTCCACCCCAAAAACTACATGGCATGGAAACTCCATATGCAGGCCCTCCTCCGAGGCCACAACCTCTTTGGCTATGTCGATGGCTCCATCGCCCAACCCACTTGTACTGGCTCCTCCGCCGACCCCGGCACAATCACCCCTGACTTCACAGCCTGGTTCCAGCAGGATCAATTGATTCTCGCCGCCCTTGCCGGTTCCCTCCATCACACCGTCGCGCCGGTTATTCACAGCGCCACCACCTCTCGCGAAGCGTAGCATACTCTGGCCACCACCTTCGCCAACGCCTCTCGGGGTCACATCAAACAACTTCGTGACGCCCTCAAACGCACCACCAAGGGTGCCAAACCCATCAATGAGTACATGACCCTTATCCGCACCAAATCGGATGAGCTTAATCTACTAGGCCATCCTCTCGGCCAGGAGGACATCACGGATATTGTCCTCGATGAATTGTACCGATCAATCGTTGATGCAGTCAATGCCCGCGATAGCCCCATCTCCTTTGCGGAGCTCCATGAAAAACTCCTCAATCGGGAACTATCCATTTAGCAGTCGGCCTCTAATGCCGCCTCTCCGCTGCCAATCTCGGCCAATCTGGCCGGCGTTCCCCACAAGTCAAGACCGTGGTGCCCCTCACCTACCATGAGCCATCCCGCCACCCAACCCCGGCCTCCGAGACCATACCTTGGCACTTGCCAACTCTGTGGCACCCAAGGCCACTGCGCTCGCCACTGTCCCCAATATCAGGTTCTCCAACACCAACCCCACCCCTCACCGCCCACCCACCAACACCATCATCTCTCTCGCTCATACCAGTAACCACGTCGGACTCCTCCCCAACATCAGACCCCCTGGCAGCCCCGGGCGCACTACACTCCCGGACACGCCCTCACCACCCACTTGGCTCCTTAACAGTGGAGCGTCTCACCATATCACCCCCAATCTGGAGTCTCTCTCTCTCCGTACTCCCTACAACGCTCAAGACAATGTCATGATCGCCGATGGCACCTCTCTACCCATCACTCACTCGGGTTGTACCTCTTTACCCTCTCACACGTCTTCTTTACAATTGAATAATGTTCTGTGTGCTCCCTCCCTCAACAAAAGTCTAATTTCTGTTTCCAAACTTCGTGAATCTAATCAAGTTTTTGTTGAATTTACCCCTCATGGCTTTCAGGTGAAGGATCTGGCAATGGGGGCTTCGATAATGACGGGACAGTCCAGTAATGGGATCTACGAGTGGCCGGCGCAGCCTTCCAATGTTCCTCCTCCCCCCCACCTATCTTCACTTCAAGTTTGCAACCTCCCGGTGGTGGCTGGCACACCCGACTAGGCCATCCTTCCGCCGCCATTCTCCGCCATACCATTCAACAATTCAGTCTTAAACCCTTCCCTTCCCCTGCCAAGTTAGATTGTCATTCCTGTCTTTGTAATAAGAGCCACAAGCTCCCTTTTGGTGAATCCTCAATAAAATCAAATGCTCCCTTAGATGTTATCTTTACTGATGTCTGGACTTCTCCTATTTACTCTCAAGATAATCAACAATACTATGTCATTTTTGTTGTAAACCTTGTCGTAAACCTCTTGTGGATTTAAAAAATCCCTCCGAAGCCCCATTAACCATGACTGAGAACCAGTAGTTAGCTATGCTTTTGTCTATCCAACTAATCCATGTTTCCGGAAACCCTTTCCATCTCAACACACTTTTCAGGAAGCTCCAATCCAACCTATCATAAGCTTTCTCCATGTCTAGCTTTAGAATAACATTCGTAGCTTTCCTGCAGTTGTTTATCTCATGGACTAGTTCTTGAGCAAGCAAGATATTATCGCTAATGAGGCGACCTCTGATAAATCCATTTTGATTCAACTCCACCACCTTCGGCAAAATCTCGGCCAGCATGTGGTTAAACAATATTGTAAGTATTTTATTCGTAACATTGCACAGGCTTATTGGTCGGAAGTCCTTCCAATACACAACATTGTCTTTCTTTGGAATCAAAGCTATCGATGTAGCTGTATATGCCTTAGGTATATGTCCTCCCTCCATGAACTTATAAACCGCTTCGCAAACGTCATGCCCGATCAACGTCCCAAAATTCTTGGAAGAATCTTGCTCCATATCCATCTGGGCCCGCGACACTATGTGGTGAAATAGAAAACACCTTATCTCGAATTTCCACATCAGTTGGTCTTTTGATAAGGAATTCGGCATCTTGTTGAGTGACTTTAGGCGTCGGCAAGTCTATATCCAACATTGCATCATGCCTTTATTCTTCTGTGAGTAGCTTTTCAAAGAAGTTGCTGGCCGAGAGTCGGATTTGTTTTAAATCCTTCAATTCCTCTCCTCCTTCTAAAATGGTGAGAATAGAAGCCCTGAAGCGGTTTTTCTTCACTAAAGAGTGGAAGTACTTCGTGTTTCTTTCCTTCTTCACTTGCAAGCAGCTTTTTGCTTCCAAAATTCTTCTTCCATCGCTAAGACTCTATTATACATCGCACTACAACAATTCATCTCACACAATTTTTCCTCTGAGGGATCATCATCATAGGCATGTTCTGCATCAGTCACTCTTTTCTCTGCCTCCTTAACTCTATCGAAGACATTCCTGAAAATCTCCAAATTCCAAGTTTTTAATTTCTTTTTTAGCCTATACAACTTTTGATGAAGTCTCTGCAGACCTCCTCCATACATTGGCTCTCCCCAACTTTCACTCACCACCTTCTTTGAATCCGGATGCCGAAGCCACATGTTCTGAAATCTGAACGACGAAGGAGTTCGTGCTGATCCGTCATCAAAAGATATCAAAAGTGGCGCATGATCCGAGGTATTTCTTGCCAAATGCTTGACATTCGTTTTAGGCCAAACCTAATGCCATTTTTTGGAGATCAGAGCCCTGTCCAACCTTTTCCATAAGGACTTATTCGTCCAAGTATAAACTGATCCCAAGAAAGGCTGCTCAAGAAGACAGCATTCCTGGATACAATTATTGAAATCCACCATGCCCCGGTAATCTGGTGTTCCGCGCCCCCCACGTCTTTCCTCCAAGTTTGAGATAATATTAAAATCAGCCCCGACTAGCCACGGCCTTTGATTGTCTTGATTATCCATCAAAAACTGCCACAAGGATCGCCTTTCTTGAGTATCACAAAGAGCATAAACAACCGTGATCAGAATTGGGCCAGACCAATCTATACTACTAAGTTGTAAATGTAAAAATTACCGATTATCAACCAAAACTTCTACTTAAATACCATCAGAAACAAAAAACCAAATAAGGTTTGACACATTAGCAACCACTGAATTGAAATTAAGATTACGACACATATAAACAGCATCTAAGTTAATAAACAGTTCAAGAACAGAGACAAAGGAAAGCTTATTCTTTTTGCGTATGTTTTTGAGAATCCGAAGTCTTTTGTCGTTCCCTATTCCCCTAATGTTCCATATTAAGCCTTCAATCTTCATGGATCACTCTTCTGTAAGGCCGACGATCGTGTCGTCCTTTTAGCGGCCTGGTTGTTTTTTTTTTTGTAAATTGCTAGGCTGAGTGCTCTTCTGATTAATAATTCGTCCAGCCGTATCCTTCTCGATGTTCAAAGAATGCGATCGCTTGTGAATAGCTTTCACCCTGTTTGTTTCCATGTCATCTTCCAGAACAAGATTGTCACTTGATTCCTCAACCTCTTCTAAATTCTTGTTTAGCAAGTTCCCCTTTGTAAATTCTCCAGTAAGCACCCGACTACCTTCATAGCTTTCTGTTAAGGCCCTTCGTATCTCCATGTCGTCCTCTTCTTGGAGCACTACAATCTATTTTTTTGATGCTGCATTGGATTGTTCTCTATCTCCCTCTTTAGCATTAGTGTTTTGAATATCAAGGTCTGCTATCGCCTGAATACTCCCCTCAGATACCTCTGTACCCTTTGTCCCAGAATCCACTGTTCCTTTCGGTAGCGTGTCGTCATTATCCGTCCCTGTACTGTTAGATTTTTGATGATCCTCTTTATCCATTATCCCCTTTTCCATTATTTTTCGGGGAACCTTCTTTGCTTTTTCCTTGGTGTTCAGCTTCGTCAGTAATCAACGCAAATCTGTTAGTTCCACTTATATTCGACTCTGTTGTAGAGACTTTATTTCTGGGGTTCCCTTCCTTGTTTCGTTTATTTTTGACTTGTGTCCACTCCTGTTTTTTTCGATTTGCTTGTGTGACTCCTCTGCTGTGTCTTGTATTATCTCACATTATTTCATTCACAGCTTTAGGTGACGAACAAATTTCCTCAGTTTCCTCCTCTTGTGTTTCCTCTGCTACATTGCAATTTTTGGTTTTATGATATAGCCGATTGCAACATCTACAGTAATCAGGTATATTTCCATAATTGACTTCCTGTTCTATATAATTGTTTCCAATCCTAACAAAGATAGACTTTTAAAGAGGTTTAGCCACATCCAGTTCTACACAAACTCTATGTTCTAATGTGTTCTTACCTTTAGCAGTCGATTCATCACATCTTAATGGGATACCCAGTGCCCAAGCAACAGTGTAAAACCCTTTCTTCTTAGTGATTTGAGCCTTTAATCCTGGAAAAGAAACCCACACCGAAACTATCAACGATTCCACCTGAGGATCGAAGTCAGGTGTCCACTTCAAAATCCTCATAGAAAAATCTTTGAAGTACCACTTATCTTTTGATAATAGTCATGCGTAGTCATCGTGATCCTCGCACTTAATCAAAATGTGATTTCTATTCCAAGTATCTCATTGAGGGATACCCCCTTGTAAACTTCCCAACAAGTGCGTAGCGGAAGTCTTCACACAACTCTTTCTCTTCCTCCCTAGAGAAAACCACCGCCGGTCACCCTCTATAAAATCATGTTAGTGAATGAGGGTTCTGCGGCGTCATCTTTTCTGATCAAGCAGCTACTGGCCATAGGGGGAGACAATTAGGTCCCAAGGGACGCCAAAGTTTTTTTAGGGATATAACCCTCAATTTCTTTTCCCGTTTTCTTTCTCCAATATTTTTCGACGTGGCATATTAAATGCTAATCAAACCGCAATTAACTCATTTTGTAATGGGAGAAACCTGATGGGCCATTTTGCAAAAAATAATAAAATTAATAAGTTATTCAGTGTTTGTGTTTATACATAAAAACCCTAATTCTCTTCCGTTTTCCTCGCTTATCTTATTCTTCTTCACCGACATCTCCTTCTTCTCTCCCATTCTCTTCTTTGCGCCGGCAAAGCTTCGAAAATGAAGCTTGAATAATCATGTAACGCCCCAGTTTTCCAGTCGTTCAGGTACGCGCGCCACGCGTGTGAGTTTTGAGGTTTAGAATTTATTTAATTTCTTTTTGTTATTTAGTTGCGCGGTTCAATTCATTTAATTTGAATTCTTGTGATTATATGATTTCTAATTTCTCCTTTCGTGAATTTCATTACGTGAATTATATGTCTAATTTTCCCAAACATGTTTAAGTGTTTAAGTTTACATAATTGCAATCATGTTCATTTGTTCTTAATTGAAACTTTATAAAATTCTTGGACTTAATTGATAAATTGATAAGGACTTATTTGAAACATTCATGAAACTTGGTAGCTAATTGCATTCATTTAAATTTCTTGAGTACTTGATGGCAATTTCCTTTACTTTCCCCTCTTCTTTCACGATATGATGCACATATACACATATACATACATTTCTTCTTCATCTTTTATACACAACAAAGCTCAAGACATCTCTTCCCCTCATCCCTTCAAATTTCGATCAAAGCAAGCAAATGATAGACCAAGGTTTTCTTCCACTTTCACCAAGAGATCAACCTACACATCTCCATGCTTTCTTCCCCTTCATCTTTTCTTTCTTCCAAGGTAAGATCATGTATATATATCTTTGATTAAATGAGGTGATGTTAGGGTTTTTAATTTGTAATGAATCCATGAGCAAATATGAGATATATATGGTGATTTTGAGTTGATACAAGTATATATATCTTGAGTTTCTTGAAGCTTGGAGCATAGATGATCTCTTGGTACATTGAGGGTTTCTTGATTGAATTTATGTGAATCAAAACATGTTGCCTTGGATTAAATGTGGCCTAAATGATTTATATGAGACTTATGCATGTTATATGTTAATTTTAAGTTCATTTCTTGCATTGGTTTGGGAGTGGGAATTGTTTTAAACCATTCCCATGTGTATACCCTATTTTTCCCCTGTTTTTTCGTCCAGTGGCTTTCTAAACGCCTGTTTGGCCATTTAGTTCATTTACCAAACGCGCCGTTTCACTTCCCAGAATTTTGACCTGAGAGCTCCCAAACGCCAGTTTGAGTTTCCAGGCCATTTTTCAAACGACCATTTCTCCCTCATACGAACTCCGATTGACCTGATTTTTGAGCCCATAGAAACCTCTTGAAGTCTAGAACATGCTCCAATTAGAATAACCTCAATATGTTTTCTCATTTGTGATATATAATCAATTCGTTTTGGTGTCACCACTTCATCGACAATCTGCATTCATCCAACTTCGGGCTTACGTCATTTTTACCCCGCTTTGAACCATGATTCGTGCCATATATCCTTGGAAAGCTCTATTTGTATAGTTTTATTTCCAATAAACAAAACTCAATTCCAACTTCTACAACTCAAGATATTTCCATTTTCCTCCAGCTTGTGCATTTTTGAAAATTGCCAACTTTTACCGAAACTTGCCCTAACCCTTTTTCTTGCATTCCTTTCACTCCCTTGGCTCTCGTATGTGCTTTATATGAGTTGTATGCTTGGTTTATTGTTAATTATGTTATTATTTGACACTCTATGATCCTTAATTGTTTAAATTTGATTGTTAAATCCGTGCCCTACATGAAATGAATTCGTGTGATTGAATGGCATGAATACATAACCTCTTTGAGTTTAATTACATCTCTTATATATCTATTGAATGTTACACATGTTATATACTTTCATATCATTCTATGACACCTCATACCAATGTCGTGCGTCTTATTTGGTTTCATATTGAGTCAATTCTCATGAGTACACATTGTTTCTTCTCTTGTACAGTTCATCTCCAGGACGGAGATATCATGATCAATAGGCACCCGGCCTAGCTTGTATCCTTGGATCGTTATCTTCCAGGTGAGGGTGTTTTCGTTCTAGATATGTATCAAACCCTGCAACCTTTATGTGATAAGTTTTGGCCAAAAACCGAAAGTATATATATTTATGGAAAAATATCATTTTTGGTCCTCTACAATTGCCATTTTTCGCTTTTCGTCCTGAACTTTTCACTTGTCTCAAATTGCATCCTCTTAGTTTCCAGAAATCTCAATTTTGGTCCTTTTAGTAACAGATGTTAAAATTTGGACGGAATAGGTCACGTGAGACGCACATGGCCCGCTCGGGTTAATTTTTTCAGCCCGCCAGGCTGTGAAGTGGAGCGAAATTGCAGCTATAAAAAAAAAGAGGGAAAATTGGGGTATAAATCAGGTGGTTACACATTTTCCCCCCAAAAAC
Organism: Lantana camara; assembly: GCA_037501455.1. Classification (NCBI taxonomy): domain Eukaryota; kingdom Viridiplantae; phylum Streptophyta; class Magnoliopsida; order Lamiales; family Verbenaceae; genus Lantana; species Lantana camara. The sequence goes on along the minus strand of CM074857.1, from coordinate 88,211,936 downwards.
TGGAAATTAGGGTTCAGACTTCTCGCTACTCCATGGCTGCTGCAAATGGTGTTGTAATGTGCTTCTTTGGGAGGGTTTCAACATTGCGCACCTCGTGGACTCCATCAAACCCAAGGAGAAGGTTCTACACCTGCAATAACAGTGATGAAGCATATGGGTTCTTTGTCTGGGAAGATCCTCCTATGTGTGCAAGATCTAAAATTATCATCCCTGGACTCCTACGCAAGAGCAATGACCATGAAGTTGAGGTTGCTAGGTTAAAGAAGAGAGAGGACCGTTTGATTTACGCCATTGTTGTGCTTATGTTATTCACAATTTTCACCCTTCTTTTCTGAATGTTGCTGCATATTTATGTAGTTTGGGCTCTTTTGTGGCTTAATGTAATTACCCAAACTAATCGGAATGTAAGGTTAATGTACTGATATTGTATGTTGGTTTTGTAATGGTAATGAAAATGTAATGGTTTTTATGTATTGTCAAAATTGTGTCTCTTTGAGTGGTTGCTTGAATATGTATGTCAATTCACCAACAAGCACCTATGGTTCCAAACAATACCAATTCTGATGCAAAAGACCAACATTAATTCATTGAACAAGGAATATTCCTACATTACAATTGTGCATATATCATGTTCTCCAAAACATTGCAATTGGTTCTGCAAATGTGATCATCATTAAACACTAACCAACAAAAAACCAATTCTAAAGCCATAGACAAAAGTGCTTTAATTCAGTACATAAGTAGATCACTTAGAACTTCTTGAACCTCCCTTTCTAATCCTGTCCAATGCTGCACCAAGGTTCTTCATGGTAACAAACTTCTTGCCATCCTTCTCAATGATCTTGCAATTAGTGGGCTTGTTTGGTTGTGTCACCAAATACACTGCCACTCTGGGATGGTCTGGGGAAAATGGAATCCTCCTGTTTGAAGGCTCAACCTCATCACTGTAAATTGAGTCAGCTAGTTGCCTTGGTGCTTTGAATCCCTTATTGCGCTGTACTTTCTTTCTAGCCTGACAAACAAGTATAACATTTAAGGTGTGATTTTTAATAGATAAAAGTTGAACACAATATGCATAACTGATATAACACACAAATACCAGACTTACAATTTACTTCCTCCTTGTAAATGTAGGCTGTGCAACAACCTCAGAAACTTGCTCTGTTGTTTCCAATCCTTCATCTCCTTGCACTTGAGATTCAACTGGTGGGATAGATGGAGACACATCTATCTCCTCTTGTGCATAATATTCTGCTTCAGCATCCTGCATTAAGTTGTCAATGTGAGGATCAATTGGCTCAAACTCCTGAACATTACCTCCATGGGATGCCAACTTCCTCTTCTTGCAACTTCTTTTGTTATGTCCTGGTTCACCACGGAGGCGACACTTTATCAAAGGAGATCTTTTCTTCAACCTTTGGGTCCCTTTCTGTCCTTTCCCAGCAGGTGGTTCCTCTCTTTCCCTTCTCCTTGACTTCTTAGGTCTGCCAACCCCTCTCTTAGGAAGAGCAGGTAAGCATTTAACTGAGCATGTAGAAGGCCACTTCTCTGGCCCATTCATAGGATAAATAAAGGGTTCATATACCCTTCTGAAACATTCCACAGTATAGCAATCAGCTACATAATCCTCACCATCATACCTTGAGCCTGAATGGCACTCATTGCATGTTTACAAGGAACCCCTTGCAAGTCCCACATTCTACATGAACATGTGTGGTTGGACAAGTCAACTGCACATATACTGCCATCATATCCATGGATTTCATAGTGCACTTCATTTGATTTCACAGCCCTGCACTCAATGCCAGCCCTTTCTGCATTCTTCAATAACAACTTCCTGATTTTAGGACACAATTTCCTGCTCCATTTTGCAGCCATACCCCTATTCTCCTGTAATCTCTCTATGGAGTGATTTCTGATCCACTCACACATAGCAAATCTTTATCCCTAGCTTCAAGTATGTTAGAGTTGAAAGACTCACATATATTGTTCAATAGTAAGTCACATCTGGGGAAAGTATGGAAGTGTGACTTACTCCATTGAGAAGGAGGCTTGTCATTCAACCATTCAGCCATGCTTTAGTCAATTTCAATTATCTCCCTCATTGCAGCTTCAAATTCAGAGACAGTGGATGCCCTTGCAGCCTTCCATAATGCATTTCTATGAACTGACCCTCTGAACCCTGCACTCTTCATGTTCCCATGCAAATGTCTAAAACAAAATCTAATTTCAGAAGTTGGGAACACTAAGTCAAAAGCTGGTACCAATCCCTTCTATTTATCACTTATGAAAGTGTATTCATGTCCCACATGTATATTTAAGTCCATCTTCAATAATTGCAGAAACCATACCCATGTGTCTTTATTTTCACCATTCACAACAGCAAAATAAATTGGATATGGATCATTATTTGGATCAACCCCAACTACACTCAGAATTACCCCACCATGAAGTCCTTTGAGGTGACAACCATCCACCCCAATGATTGGCCTACAACTATTTAACCATCCTTGTCTCATTGCATTAAAACATATGTATAACCTATCAAACACCTTCACATTTGGAAGCAAACTAGGCTGCATCTCTAATACAACATTGGACCCAGGATTTGATCTTCTTAACTCATTACAGTAATCAAATAACATTCCATATTGCTCTTTAGTGTCACCTTCAATGTTCTCTAAAGCTTTCCACTTTGCCCTATAAGCTTGATTCCTAGAAACATTCACATTAAGGGTAGTGGAAACATCTCTTTTAAATCCTTTAACCTTTCTTTCAGCATCTGTTCTAAACATTTTTTCAAATTTCTCTGCAATCCAACCTGACTTAACATTCTTGCAGTGATAATCAGGAGCACATCTGTGTTTCTTGTGATATTCCCTAATTCCAAACACCCCTTTAGTCCCAATTGATATAGCATGTAACCTCCATTTGCAACCTGGTTCCAAATACTTAGCATGTACTCTAAGTTTGTCATTCTTTGTAACCTTAAGGTTTCTTCTAGTATTAATAGCATGAGAATGAACAGTCTTCAACAACAGTTTCTTATTTGAGAACTCTAGTCCTAAAACATACTTAGGCTTCAATACATCTTCAGGATTAAACTTAGGATATTTTTCAGGATTCTCCTCTTCATCAGACAATTTATCACTGTCAAAGTCATCTGAATGATCAGGGACAGCAGGCCTAGACTCTTTCTCAACTACTTCATCATCATCAGACTCTGTTTCAGATTGAACCCTCTTCCCTTTATCTTGTTCATTACTTACACCCCCATATTCAGTCCTTTTGTCTATGTTTTTATTGAATTGATTGTCATCTTCATCAGTTGACACTTCTATGTCACTATCTTTAAAGATATCATATTCCTCTGAATTATCACTCTCACCATCACTCTCACAATCATCATCTACCGCATCCCCACTATCCAACTGATATAAACACCCATCCAACCATACATGCACAACCCTGTCCTTGTGATGTTGAAGACATTTACTTAGCAATTGTTTACCATCCACAACCAACACAAAACCATGTTCATTCTTAGTGTAATACTTGTTAGGACCACCAAAACCTATTTTCTTAGCCAGTTGATCAATATAATCCAAACTCATCCCATTTAACTCCACATAATCAAAGACACTAACTGTACCACCAGTATACGTAGCGGCTATATTGTCAAATTTACCACCATGATGAAAAATCATTGTCACAACTGGATCCAAATCATCTGAAAAAAAACAGAGCACACCCCAAAACACAAAAATTAAACAAACATATTACCAACATAAATGCCCTACTCAACACATTCAGCAAATAAAATATGACAACGGCAAGGGACCACATCAATAAACAAATTAGCACACATATTTGAACAAATTCCATCACAATACAAGACAATGCACATTTACCCAAGCTACAAACCATAAAACAACCAAAAAGGATCATGCTTCTTACTGTATCTTGGTGGTGGGAACCCCTTTAGCTTCACATTTCGTAAACTCATGGTGCCTTACGGATTCTATTTCATCCACGCCATCTCCAATGTAAGCAATTTCTTGAGAGAAATCAGTGAATCCAAAATTGCCAGTAAAGAGAGAGGAACAGGAGCAATGTTGGTATTTTTTGAATTTTTAACCCTAGGTAAGAAAATGAGGGCTTTTCCTCAGAACAATTTTGTCAATTTCGGGCTTCATTAAGGCCATGTGCGTCTCACGTGACCTATTCCATCCAAATTTTAACGTCTGTTACTCAAAGGACCAAAATTGAGATTTCTGGAAACTAAGAGGATGCAATTTGAGACAAGTGAAAAGTTCAGGACGAAAAGCTAAAAATGGCAATTGTAGAGGACCAAAAATGATATTTTCCCTATATTTATTGATTTCAAAGTAAAGTCATCGAGTAAATATTTCCTCAAGAATTATGAATGAATTATGATTATTATGATCATGGCTTAAATGTTTTGGCGAGATATACACATCATGTTCATGTTATTGGGTCCAGGGAAACGTGGGCTTGGACACGGGCATGACATCGGGCTGTCGGGTAACTCTTTAGCACGTAGTACCCTTTGAGAATCTCTCACTCGACCGAGAAGCATGGAAGTTGAGTTATTCTTGAGCCGGTGGTCCCCGTACCATCGAAGGAGCAGGTAGGAGTCATGAGCCCCCGTCTCGATATAGTATATTATTAAATGGTTCGGGTCTGTAGGCCCGACTATTACGGAGGAAGAAGGTTAGAACTTATTTCATGATTATGATTATGGCATTATTGTTACGCACCGTGCGGGAAGGCCGGGACACGGATTGCCCGAACGCTCATGTCCCATGTATATGAATCACATGTATTATTATGTGATGCATGATCACGTACTCAAAATGTATTAATCATGTTATTGTACACGATCGGAGTTTGGTTAGAGAATTATGCACGCTCACTCGCCGAGCCATTATGATTATTATGGATTATGAACTTAATGAATTTAATATGAATTAGTCATAAAGTCCGAGCATTACTTAGCTACTTTCTTGCCCTTCGTGGGAACTAACTTTAAAATAAAACCTTGCTCGGGATTTATAACTTGCATGTGCATGTTTTATATATACGTATAGACCCTGCTCACTCAGTCTTCTAGAGACTGACCCCTCTTTTCCTCACTTTTCAGTTTTCTTGCAGGTGTAGATAGGCGGGAGTCAAGTCTTAGCTTTCTTTTGAGTCTCACTTGTACACTCGAGTCACATTTTACATTATTACGCCTTTAATTGTATTTATTCATGGAATGGGCCGGTGTGCCATTTATGTATTATTGATTATTGATTCGGGACAGGTTACATGCTTAGCTGAACCCCGTTGTTAGGTGCATGTTGGATTTAATTATATTTATGAATTGTTTGGGCTTGTAGACATTAATGGAATTTTATTGTTGGCATGATTGCTTCCGCATTGCACTCGTACTGTTTTTGGTTGTTTGGTACAGGGTTAGATTTCGCCTAGCTAGCAAAGTTTTTATTTTGTCACCCGTTTGCTATGAGTCCGGTTCATGTTGGACCATCCATTTCACGTGTGGACTAGACTTGTAGTGCCGAGGATGTGGTGCCTATCGTCACGGTTGCTACATCCTAAGGTGGTATTAGAGCCCAGGTTGCAAAATAGGGGTTTCTTGTGTTGTGTCGTGTCGTGTCAAGTATAGGTCGAACGGCTCACGAACAACATGTCAACGTGTGCATTGCATTGATCATGAATATTACTTGTTAAAATTTTATGGAAATTATATTGTTGAATGTGATTAATTTAAATTTTGTTGAATTATGTGTTGCATCCTGCATCAATACGTGCTTTTGATGTTAATTATGTGTCATATGCACTTACTAACCGGCATGCATCTATATCTAAATTGAGTTATGATTGTAGGGTATATTACCACATCAAACCACGGCCAATTTTTATGACCACAACTTGCCACAATCTCTTCTTCCAAGTGTGGGTGATTGAAGAAGGCTCCGGAGATTTAGAAGAATTCGGGTAATTGGTGTCCTTATGACAAGATTATAGGTTGCGAGTTCGGACTTGAGATAGGAACTAAAGTTTTGGGAGAAGATTTAGCACGAATAAGAAATAAAGCCCATCAACATAAGGGACGTGATTGGAGGTTTATGGGGAAGCCAGGAGAGATGAATTACCCATTATTCTTCAGGGCTAATATATTGTTAGTTGGCGATGGAGACTTCTCCTTTTCGTTCCATTTGGCATGGGCTTTTGGTTCTGCAACTAACATCGTTGCTACTTCACTTGATACCTATGATGAATTGATCAGTAGATACACTTATGCAATGGCCAAATTGGACATTTTGAGAACTCTAGGAGCGACAGTTTCACATGGAGTGGATGCAACCAAAATGAAGAATATACCTTATCTCCAGTGGAAGACTTGGGATCCGTAATGTGACACAAGACATACAAGGAAGATAAGTGTTAAAGAAAACCAATCAACGCTAGGAATACAACCTCATGGAAGATATGGAGCAACAAAGGGAAACGATAAAGAAAGGCAAATAGCTTTAGAAAGTAAATTATGTGCTCAAGTGTAAACAATTGGAACACGAGTCATTCAAACAATTTGAATTACAAGAGATAAATCAAGGGGATGTAGATCAAGAAGAATATAGGTTCAAGAATCATGAAATTTCAGACCATGGAGAAATACAAGTCGATACAAGAAACTTTGAAGGTTTGGGAGACCATGGGAAGTCAAGACACTCTAGTTGACATTTAAGTTCGGTATTCGGATCGGAGTGGAACAAATAGGATTACTTAATCCTGGATGATGAGAGTTCATTTCTCCGTATGAACTTACAGGATAGACCAAGATAACTTCGATTAAGGTAATGACCGTGGAGAAGATTTTAATAAATTGGAATTAGAATTTGGAAAAGAATCAAGAGACCGGTTCCGTGGATATAGAATTTGGGTTCAAATAATAACTCGGACTGTGTGAACACACTACCTTATACAAGAAAGCTAAGGAAACTTGGAAGACCGTGGTTAAACAAACAAGGATCAACAAATTCAAGAGCAAAGGACAAGGTGTCAGACTAAAGGTTATCTTTACGGTGAAAGGTACTTGCATTAATGGCACGTGTATCATTCACTACGTTAAATTATTTAATTTCCTTACATTGTGTTTAATTTATATAATTGCTTAAATGTGATGCATACTTTAATTGTTGATAATGTGCTACATGCATCGAGCATTCTTACCCGGCATGCATAGCTTGATGTTTACTTGATAGGAAGTCTTCTTCAACTCATACTCCGCGTGCTATATTAAAAGAGTTGAGTTTGGGTCGATAGATGAGTTTTGGTTGCAAAATAGATGAGGATATAATGGAAGACTTTGAAAAGTTTGGGAATTGAATCGAAGTTTGTGTTGAAAGTGATGTAATTGCTATCCTAACTAATCACCTCAAATGAATAGGGACAAGAACACCGGAAACATCACATAGTCAGGACCATTCATTCCAAGTAAGATGATTCTTGAAGAAGCCGAGGAGTTCGGATAAAGAAGTAGCCAATCAAGATAACAAACAAAGGTAGATCAATTTCTTAAGGGGGAGAGCACGACCAGGAATAAATTTAAATTCTAGGTCATGCCAGGGAAGTTACTTCAAGTGGGAACAACGAAGGTGCAAGGTTTAGCAAGCAATAGGACCTTACGAAAGCAATACGGAGTAAGTTGGAAAAATTTTAGAAATTGATGAAATTTAAAGTCAAGATGATAAAAACTTTGGGGGCACATTGGAAGGGATTGATATCTTAAGTAGTGAAGATGCAAGCTCGAGGATTTTTAGCGATTTGTCTACGAGTGGGGAAAGGTATGAAAGATGGTTGCTTACGCCGATCCCTTGGAATAAGAGACGTAAGAACTCAATCTTTCAAGACTAAAATGGATTGAATTCGGTATTACGGGTATTGGATGTCGAAGAGGATGGGACGAGGAAGAACGAGGAGAAAATAGAGAGCCAGAGATACCTCTAAGATTGGAAATAATAATTTGAGCGAATGGTGGGTTAACTCGAGCATCTGAATCCGTCGAGTATAACTCTGTAGGAAAAGCAGGTTGATTAGATTATAGTCGAGAGCACCCTCCAAACTTGAGAAAAGTGATTAAGAATCAAGCCATTCGAAAGATGGAATTAATTAAGGACCGGGCACGTGCCAAGGATATAAGAAAGAAGCCGAGAAATAACTTAATCACGGGATAAAGCATTCACACAAGCAACGAGATCATCATCATCAATTTTAATTCTTCAGTGAACGGTACATCAAACATTCATGGCATATACATACATGCAACTTTAATTTGAACAATCTTATGATAGTATGTGCCTTAATTACTAATTATTTTAACTGCTTCTTGTGTGGTTACTATGTGATGTAACTGCATTTTATGTTTTGGGTGCTCGCGTTGTGCCGAGGGGTGTTGATCCCTTTTATGTTGTGCTTGTTGTCTCTCTTGCTTTGTGTTTGAGAGACGGGATTCTCTCATTAGTTGTTTGAGAGACGGGGTTCTCTCGTTGTTTGCTCAAGAGACGGGGTTCTTCTTACCTGGTTAGCTTGCCAACTGGTGGCAGCTTAGATTCTTAAGTGCTTAGGTCTCACGGTGAAATGAGGGTCGTGACTAGATAACAAGATTCATGGAACGCCTACGAAGGTTCTCAACATTTCTTGAAGACGGTTCGAGTACCCAAAGGCAAGCCTTGATGTGGTGCATTGAAGTTTCCACTTGTTACTTGAAGACCTTTTTCCGAACTAATTCCTGACGGGGAGTTGCTAACCCGCGTGGGATGAACACGGGAGAGGCTGATTAAGAGTCCTGAACTTGAGGCAGTGGACCTGGGGACCAGGTCCACTGAAGGGGGAGAGATTGTAACACCCCAGTTTTCCAGTCGTTCAGGTACGCGCGCCACGCGTGTGAGTTTTGAGGTTTAGAATTTATTTAATTTCTTTTTGTTATTTAATTGCGAGGTTCAATTCATTTAATTTGAATTCTTGTGATTATATGATTTCTAATTTCTCCTTTCGTGAATTTCATTATGTGAATTATATGTCTAATTTTCCCAAACATGTTTAAGTGTTTAATTTTACATAATTGCAAGAATTCATGTTCATTCATTCTTAATTGAAACTTTATAAAATTCTTGGACTTAATTGATAAATTGATAAGGACTTATTTGTAACATTCATGAAACTTGGTAGCTAATTGCATTCATTTAAATTCCTTGAGGACTTGATAGCAATTTCCTTCATTTTCCCCTCTTCTTTCACGATATGATGCACATATACACATATACATACATTTCTTCTTCATCTTTTATACACAACAAAGCTCAAGGCATCTCTTCCCCTCCTCCCTTCAAATTTCGATCTAGGCAAGCAAATGATAGATCAAGGTTTTCTTCCACTTTCACCAAGAGATCAACCTACACATCTCCATCCTTTCTTCCCCTTCATCTTTTATTTATTCCAAGGTAAGATCATGTATATTTATCTTTGATTAAATGAGGTGATGTCAGGGTTTTTGATTTGTAATGAATCCATGAGCAAATATGAGATATATATGGCGATTTTGAGTTGATACATGTATATATATCTTGAGTTTCTTGAAGCTTGGAGAATAGATGATCTCTTGGCACATTGAGGGTTTCTTGATTGAATTTATGTGAATCAAAACATGTTTCCTTGGATTAAATGTGGCCTAAATGATTTATATGAGACTTATGCATGTTATATGTTAATTTTAAGTTCATTTCTTGCATTGGTTTGGGAGTGGGAATGGTTTGAAACCATTCCCGTGTGTATACCCTGTTTTTCCACTGTTTTTTCATCCAGCAGCTTTCCAAACGCCCATTTGGCCATTTAGTTCATTTACCAAACACTCCGTTTCACTTCCCAGAATTTTGACCCGAGAGCTCCCAAACGCCAGTTTGGGTTTCTAGGCCATTTTTCAAACTCCAGTTTCTCCCTCATACCAACTCCGATTGACCTGATTTTTGAACCAAAGAAATCTCTTGAAGTCTAGAACATTCTCCAATTAGAATCACCTCAATATCATTTCTCATTTGTGATATATAATCAATTCTTTTTGGTGTCGCCACTTCATCGACAATGTGCATTCATCCAACTTCGGGCTTACGTTATTTTCACCCCGCTTTGAACCATAATTTGTCCCTTATATCCTTGGAAAGCCCTATTTGTATAGTTTTATTTCCAATAAACAAAACTCAATTCTAACTTCTACAACTCAAGATATTTCCATTTTCCTACAGCTTGCGCATTTCCAAAAATTGTCAACTTTTACCGAAACTTGCCCTAACCCTTCTTCTTGCATTCCTTTCACTTCCTTGGCTCTCGTATGTGCTTTATATGAGTTGTATGCTTGGTTTATTGTTAATTATGTTATTATTTGACACTCTATGATCCTTAATTGTTTAAATTTGATTGTTAACTCCGTGCCCTACATGAAATGAATTCGTTTGATTAAATGACATGAATACATGACCTCTTTGAGTTTAATTGCTTCTCTTATATGTCTATTAAATGTCACACAAGTTATATCCTTTCATATCATTCTATGACACTGTTGGAAAACAGGAATCAGAAAGCAGTGGAAATTAAAAAAAATTTCCAACAAAAGGATCTTGGACTCGTAATCGTGTATCCAAATTCGTAGAGATCAAGAAACTCACTTGGGTAGTAGCTTTCTTGACACGTTTTGAGCCGCCCTCAAACGCGCTTCATGCGGTAATGGCAACCCGTTCCTCGAAAGTCTCTTTCTACTTCAGAATCCATTGTAGGGATAACAATCCACACCAACCTAGATTCAATTCATGTTAGGGAAGTTCTTAACAATATAATATAAAGAAAGAAACATGAAACGAGAAAAGCAGGATTGAAACTCCCTTCGAAAACCTGTTTTGCGAAAGTAGAAAACTGCCAGTCACAAAACCCTCGTGAAAAAATTCATCCTTCAGGATATGGACGAACGGTTTTCGCCATCTTCTTTGGTTCGATTTTTTCATTCGTTTCATGTCGGGTTCAGAATCGTTTCATCATCCCTTCTGATCGTTTTGCTTGATCCCCACTTTTTGGTAAAGCTCGAATCTTCAAAACTTCTAACTTGAAGCTCTTTAGAGATAGTCCACCAACTTGGCTACAATCTAACTAGTAAGGATGCTAGTTCTCTAGTTAGTGTTTAGGCTTAACCTAGGGTTTTGTTTATCTTGGAGAAAGGATGGTGTTCAACACATGAACCAAAAGAATTCTCGATTAGCTCTAAGGGGAGCTCGAGCTCCCCTATTTATAAGCAAGGGAGTGCCGAAATTCCTAGTCCTTAATGGGCTAGGATTTTTGTCTCTCTCTCTCTCTTATTACTTGATCATCAAGTAATTTTGACTTTGACTTTGAATTCTAATTCAAATCAACTTTCAAGAGAGCTAAAAATATCCAAACTATTTTTGGATAATTTTATACTTTATTTATTTAAAATAAATAACTTATTTTATCTAATTAATTAATTCATAATTAATTAACTAGATTATTTTTCTCCAAAATAAGAATTTTTTTTTTAATTCAAAATTAAACCAAAGTCTATTAAATAATTAACAAATTAATTATTTAATATATTATTAAACAATCATGTGTCCTGTCACGTGACCCACACGTGTGGAACCCTCTAGGCTCGATTAACTCGTTTAATCATTTTAAAGCCTCAACTCATGTAACCAAGTTGTTGTGTGTGACCCTCTAGGTTCTCAATTCAATTAGCAGTGACCCTAATTAATTAATTCACTAATTAATTAATCAGTCCACAGATTAAACAACCATAGTCTAGCAACAGGTGTTTAACCCCTAGCTGAATTGGAATGTTCGGATTCGACAGAACCTTTAAGTCATTGATTCATGTGAGATACAATCCTCCTACTTACTATCTCTCAACCAAGATCTAGGGTAAGGGAATAATCAGAACCCTAATAATCTGGTCTTAAAGCTAAGTACATTTCATATCCATTTGTTCTCAATCCAAGAAACCCTTTTCTTGATGTCTTGATCTACTACCTTGGCCAAGGACTCCATATGGCATATGAATGACTTACACAAAAAGAGATCACCTTGCATATGCAAGTGTAGGTCCTTTCTTGATTCTCATTCACTTTCATGAGTCACTTGTGCAGCCCCAGCATAAGCCTTGAATCAGTTGTCTAAGGCGACACCCTTTAAAGCTTATACCTAAGACTACAGAGTTAACTCATAAAGTGACACGGAACCTCAAGTCTAAGGATCAATTAATCACATCAATGACTCGTGAGATATTTCCTAATCTGGAAGTTTCCATTTCCTGAAATAGAAACTTCCTTTCCCATTTAGGAATGTTCTCACACGGGGCACCTCAGTGAACTTACTTATTAAAGTAAGCACCCTCATGTATCACGCACGTATCAACTATACACTTTGCACCTCCATGAAACAAGGTGGTCCTTCTTAAGGTCGTGATCCCACAAGCAAGCCTTAGAGGAGTCAGGTTGACACTCCCACTGTCTGTAGGACTCATCGGCTTGGAGTATTTTACTAATCATGACTTATGTGATATAGGGCTCGTTTCACGAACCATTTCACCTAAATGGTAGAGTCCTAAAGTCATCAGGATTAGGGGAGTTCTCATACATGCACAGCTAAAGTAAATGCATACCAAACAAGAGCATATAAAGAAGTGTTGCCTCAATTCGTTATTTCATTCAAAGATTGTCTGTGATTACAATAAGGAAAAACACAAAGCGGATATACAATCGGCTTTCTAGGGCACTATTCCTAACAATCTCCCACTTGCCCGTCAAAGCCATTCTAAAGCTACTCTAAGTCCCATCTTCTGAAGATGACCTTGGAAAGCTTCTCGACTAAGGGGTTTAGTAAGTGGATCTGCCACGTTCTCTGCTGATGTGACCCTCTCAATTAGCACATCTCCTCTTTTGATAATATCAGGGATTAGGTGATACTTCCTCATAATGTGCTTGGTCCGTTGGTGAGATCTTGGTTATCTTGCTTGTGAAACCGCCCGAGTGTTGTCACAAAACACAGTAATGGGGTCTTTCATGCTAGGAACAACATTCAACTCTTGAATGAAGTTTCTAATCCAAACACCTTCCTTAGCTGCATCATTTGTAGCTAAGTATTCGGCCTTAGTGGTCGAATCTGCAGTGGTTGTTTGCTTGGAACTCTTCCAACTCACTGCTCCGCCGTTTAGGCAGAAAATGTATCCTGACATTGACTTAAAATCATCTAAGTCAGATGCAAAGCTTGCATCGCAGTATCCTTCGACATTAAGATCTTTCTGACCTCCGTAAACTAAGAATAAGTCTTTAGTACTTTTCAAGTACTTAAGAATATTCTTCACGGCAGCCCAGTTACCATCTCCAGGGTCAGATTGGAAACGACTCGTTACACTAAGTGCATAAGCCACATCCGGTCGAGTACATAACATTGCATACATTATGCTACCTATTGCTGATGCATAAGGTGTATGAGTCATTCTTTCCTTCTCAAGGTTAGTCTTAGGACACATCTTCTTTGAAAGACATGTTCCTACAATCATAGGAAGGTTCTTAACCTTTGCTGACTCCATATTGAATCTCTTCAATACTTTGTCAATGTACTTCGATTGTGATAGTCCTATTAACCTTCTAGATCTATCTCTATAGATTTTAATTCCAAGGATATAGGACGCATCACCAAGATCTTTCATCTCGAATTGGTTCGATAACCATAACTTAGTCACTTTCATGTCATCCTTCGAATTCCCAATAAGAAGGATGTCATCAACATAAAGTACTAAGAATTGCACTGAGGTCTCCAATTCCTTTCTATACACATATGATTCATTCGTAATTTGGATGAAGCCAAACGCTTTGACTGATTCATCAAATCGAATGTTCCAATTCCTAGAAGCCTGTTTCAATCCATAGATTGATCTTTGGAGTTTGCAAACCTTTTGCTCACTCCCACTGAATGTGAAACCTATGGGTTGCTCCATATAAATGTCTTTGTCAATGTCACCATTGAGAAAAGCAGTTTTCACATCCATTTGCCATATCTCATAGTCATAATATGCAGCAATGGCAAGCATGATCCGAATAGACTTTTGCATTGCAACTGGTCAAAAGGTTTCATCAAAATCCACGCCTGGTCTCTGAGTGAACCCTTTTGCAACCAGTCTTGCTTTGTAGGCTGCAATGCTTCCATCAACTCCAAGCTTTCTCTTAAAGATCCATTTGCAACCTATGGGTTTGACCCCATCAGGCAAATCTACCAAGGTCCAAACTTGGTTGGAGTTCATGGAGTCCATTTCGGATTTCATGGCTTCTATCCACTGTTCAGAGTCAGAATCTGAAAGTGCCTCCTCATATGTTAAAGGATCATTATCCTTTTGAGAGATTTCATGGAAGAATCCATACCATCTCTCCGGCTGTCTAGGAGTGCGTTCAGAACGCCTTAGAGGAGGATTTACATGTGTATCGAAATTCGTGATTGGTTGTAGTTGATCAGAGTGGGATGTTTCTTCAGTGGGTGATGTGGGGTCATTTTGTACTTCTTCTAATTCTATCATCTTGCCTTTCTTTTCTTTAAGGAACGGTTCCTCCAGAAAAGTAGCATTTCTGGAAACAAACACCTTTTGCTCAGATTGATCATAGAAATAGTATCCTATGGATTCCTTAGGATAACCTACAAAGTAGCATAAGTTAGAACGAGATTCTAACTTATCTCCCACTGTCCTCTTCACGTAAGCAGGACAACCCCAAATTCTTAAGTAAGAATAACTAGGGATTTTACCATGCCACATTTCATAGGGTGTTTTAGGGACTGACTTAGAGGGAACTAGATTCAAAATCTTTGCTGCACTTCCTAGGGCATAACCCCAGAAAGAAGGTGGTAAGTCAGTGAAACTCATCATGGAACGAACCATATCAAGTAGGGTTCGATTCCTTCTCTCATAAACTCCATTAAGCTGAGGAGTTACCGGAGGAGTCCACTGAGAGATAATCCCATTATCTTTGAGATGATTAAGGAATTCTTCACTAAGATACTCGCCTCCTCGATCAGATCGAAGTGCTTTGATCTTGTGACCAGTTTGGTTCTCAACCTCCTTTTGAAATTCTAAGAATTTCTCAAAAGCTTCAGATTTATACTTCATTAAGTATACATAACCATACCGACTAAAGTCATCAGTAAAGGTTATGAAATACTGATGATTGCTTCTAGTGCTTACACTAAGCGGTCCACAAACATCAGTATGGATCAAATCCAAAACCTTAGTGGCACGTTCCACAGTTCCTTTAAAAGGGACTTTGGACATTTTTCCTTTGAGACAGGATTCGCAAGAAGTTAACTCTTTGAGATCATTTTCAGAGAATGATCCTAAAGTGTTTATCTTGCTAATTCTGTTCTTGGAAATGTGTCCTAATCTAGCGTGCCATAAGGGAGCTGAAACTTTGTCATCTCTCTTACGCTTTGTTTCTCGTTGTATATTCATAATATTGATATTTTGAGTTAGGTAAAGTCCATTACTTAGAGTACCGATGTGAACGGAAGAGTTGTTCCGTTTGATAAAATATTTACCATTCTTAATATAAGTTTCATAACCTTCACAATCTAATATTGGAACTGAAATTATATTACGAATAATGATCGGTACATAAAGGACTTTGTTTAATACTAACTCAAAACTACCTAAATCTAATCTAATTGTGCCTAAAGCTCGAGCTTCAACGTTTGAGCTATCGCCGATCTTCAAGACACATTCTCCTTCTTTGAGTTGTTGGACCTCACTTAGCATCTGTACATCATTACAGATATGAGTTCCACAACCGGTATCAAGTACCCAAGAACTAGAATTAATAGAAAGATTTACTTCAACGAGAAAGATACCTTTCTTTAGAGTAGCCTTGTACTCTGGGCAGTTTCTCGTCCAATGTCCCGCTTTGCCACAATGGAAGCAAACATCCTCTTTCTGATCACGCTTCTTCTTTTGGGCCTTCCCCTTCGAAATGCCACCAGTGGGCCTAAGGGGTTTCTTCTTCTTCTTTTGGGCTTTCTTGCCCTTACCTTTAGAAAGCCCAGAAGAGGAAGATGGAGCATTCACCATCAAAACCTTATTGTCCTTCTTGATCGTGCTTTCAGCAGTCACAAGCTGACTAATCAGCTTAGCTACAGTAGCACCAGCGTGATTTATGTTGAAGTTAAGGACAAATGGGTTGAATGATGGTGGGAGCGAAGCTAGCAACAAATCCACTGAAAGCTCATCTTTCAGTGGCATGTCCATGGAAGCAAGTTTCTCAGTAAGGGCAAGAAACTTGAGTCCATATTCATGGACACTTGAGCCTTCCCTCATTCTCAAGTGGAACAATTCCTTTGAAGTGTTATACCTTGTAACACGTTCATGAGGGCGGTAAAGTTGCTCTAAGTGGTCGTAAATCTCCCAAGCAAATTCCATGGCCTCATGTTGCCTTTGCAAGTCCGGAGACATGTTAGCCAACATAAGGCAACGGGCTTGGAGATTATCATCCTTCCACTTCTGAATCGCGTCCCGCTCGGCCCGAGTGGGAGCCTCCCCTTCGGGACTAGGCTCCCCTTCGAAGAGAACATAAGTTCTCTTCTCAGAATCTAAAATGATTTTTAGATTCCTCAGCCAATCAGAATAGTTGGGACCAGTCAACTTGTTTGACTCGAGGATCGATACAAGAGGGTTTTTGGTTGCCATTTCAAAATACGTAGAGAATCACAGAATCTACGACCTAAATGGTAAAACAGAGAACTAGTGAGCATGCTGAATTATAACGATATACAAAAGATAAGGTCTTTAATCTAATGTAGCTCCCACTGTTTTTCAAAGATCTAGAATTCCCAAAGATCTAAGAGGAACACGTTTCCCAATGGGTACTAAGATCCTAGGCATTTTACCTCGAACCCACGACTCGCGGACATTCTAAGTAAGAACCCTAGGTAGGTACAACTTACCAATTCTAACACCTTTAGAATTCTTAGTAATTGTTTTTGCATCACCTATCTTTCAATATGGACCCACGACTCGTGCGACAACCATATTTACTTAGGCATTAAGCTAGACCCATCAATCATAAGATCATGACCAAAACTTAGTTCGAACGACCCACGACTCACGGACATCGCCTTGCTAAAATTAACCACGAAATATTGACCATTTAAAATGATTAATTAGGTAACTAAGAACTAATAAGCTCCACTAGCTATCCCACGACTCGCGGACAATAACTAGCTTTACTTACTAAACTTAAAACCTATTGATGGAATGCTAGGAATTTAATTCAAAATTTGCATCTCGAATTAAACACCTATTTGTTCGAAATTAGCTTAATATTTAATGGGAATTTTCGAATCAACCGGAGAGTTGTCCGGTTCGACCTCACCAACATATATGTTATCCAATTTTATTAGTCTTGATTAATGCAAGTACACTTAAATGCATATCAAACAAGCACATAAACAGATAACATGTCCTAGCATGATACTAACATGTAATGATCATGGGTTCTACCTATCTTATGCGTGATATGTGGGAGCCACTCCACAATCACAAGTTCTAACATACATGCCACATAAACAGTTTAAATCACATAAGGGAAAACGGTAACAAAATACGAGCCCTACCTCTATTACATTTAACAATTGAGATTCCCCTCCCTAACATTTTGAGGGGTCTTCACTTATGGCCTCCTTGTTACTTGAATGTGGTCCATCTTACTCCATGGGTGCATTGTCTCCAAAATGAAAATAAAACCTCACCACCTATCTCTACTCTCAAATTACAATAAAAAGAAAAAGACATAAAGTAATAAGGCTCAATCTTCATATTGACCTTAGACAATTACACGGGGCATACCCCAGCCTCAAAAACAGTAATATGGAAAGCCACATAATAAATCACATAACAGTACGCACATAAGTAAGGCTCCAACCTCAATTGAAAAAACGCAACTATAGGGCTCCAACCCCAATTTAAACCATCCATGTGCATAAATTAAAACCATACATAGATCTAAACCCATGATCACCTAACATGCTTTTGCGAGAATTTAAATTTAGCCAATAAATTAAAATTCTCGTTTCAAGTCCTAATGACTTAAAACACGACTTAGATACAATTCTTGTTCAAGAGCCTTTTCAATAAAACCCGAAAAACAACAAACCAATAAAATTCCAATTAATTTCCAAAATTAATAATTTTATTCTTTCATTATTTTCAGAAAATAAAATTCATAATTTTCCCAAAATCCAAATCGCTTTAATTTCTCAAAAATCCCAATTTAATCAAAATTTTAAAATAATTTTATTTTAGCAAAACTGATTTTAAAAGATAAAATTAAGATAAAATTAAATCGGGATTTTTCGGACCGAAAACACGAAACACGAAAACACGAAATTAGGCCCGAAAGCATCCGCCCAAAGGAGGGCACTGCCGCGTGGCATCAGGCGCGCGCGCGCAAGCTGCGCGCACAGCGTGCGGCAAGTGCCGCCCGTGTGCGCGCGCTGGGCGCGCGATTCGTGCGCTTGTCGCGCGCAGCAGTGCCCGCCCGATGGCGGGCGATCTCGGCCTGGGCGTCCCGCTCTGTTGCGGGACGGTGCGGGCGGCTGTCCCGCGCGGTTGCGGGATAGGCGAGCGGTCGCGCCTAGGCGCGGGCGGGAGGGCCTCCCGCGCGGTTGCGGGAGGGCTGGGCGGTGGCGACGGGCCTGGGCGTGCGACGTGCTAGCACGCCTAGGCTCGTCCTTTTTCGTGTTCCGTTTCGTATTTTGGGTTTCTCCAACACCCGGTTCAATCCAAAGTTAAAAAATTCGATTTAAACATATTTCAATCAAAACGGTTTTCAAAATCACAATTTAAGAAAACAGTTTCAGAAATTCAGGAAAAATTACAGTTTCGTATTTCAGGCTTTCTAAAAGAACTCATGAATACCTAATTCGCATCTAAGCCTAAGAATTTCTACCAAATTCAGAATAATTGAGACGAATCAGAAACACGATTAACGAGGTGGCTCTGATACCACTTGTTGGAAAACGCGAATCAGAAAGCAGCGGAATTTAAAAAAATTTCCCAACAAAAGGACCTTGAACTCGCAATCGTGTAACCAAATTCGTAAAGATAGAAAACTTACTTTTCTTTTGTTCTTTCTTGAAGCGTTTCAAGCCACCCAAGAACGCTCTTCTCGCGGCTTGATCCCCTCTCCTTGGTAAAGCTCGAATCTTCAAACTTCTAACTTGAAGTCTCTAGACACTACAAGAAATCCTGCAAATTCCGACGGAAAATTCCGAGGGAATTCCGACGGAATTCCGACGGAAATAGTAAATTCCGACGGAATTCCGAGGGAATTCCGACGGGACACATGCCGTAGGAAAACCCTCCCTCGGAATTCAAAACCGACGGAAAACCGACGGAATTCCGAGGGACAAAAATCATAAAAAAAAAATTAAATTTAAAAAATTCCGACGGAATTCCATGGGAAATTCCGTCGGAATTTGCTTTAAAAAAAAATTTTAATTAATTATTTCCGACGGAATTTCCCTCGGAATTCCGTCGGAATTTACTGGAAAAAAAATTTAATTAATTATTTCCGACGGAATTTCCCTCGGAATTCCGTCGGAATTTACTGGAAAAAAAAATTTTAATTAATTATTTCCGACGGAATTTCCCTCGGAATTCCGTCGGAATTTACTGGAAAAATAAAAACTTAATGCGCCCCTGGGGATTCGAACACCCGACGTTGTGGTAGTAAGACCTTATGGAAACCAAGGTAAACCAGTTGAGCTAGATCAATTCATTGGTTTAATTTGATACAAATATTTATATATCATTTGAAATAATAAAATCATAAATTTTGTAGACTATATTTAAAATTGAGTTCTAAGAAAATATTAATTATAACTACAAATATTATAATATGTCATAAGAATTCAATTTAAGCATAGATAAAACCGACGGAATTCCGACGGAAAGTTCCGTCGGAATTATTTAATATTATTTTTAATTTTTATTTTTAAAAAATCCGACGGAATTCCGACGGAAAGTTCCGTCGGAATTATTTAATATTATTTTTAATTTTTATTTTTAAAAAATCCGACGGAATTCCGACGGAATACCCGTCGGAATTATTTAATTTCTATTTTTAATTTTTATTTTTAAAAAATCCGACGGAATTCCGACGGAATACCCGTCGGAATTATTTAATTTCTATTTTTATAATTTATATTTAAAAAAACCGACGGGAATCCCATCGGAATTCCGTCGGAATTATTTAATATTATTTTTAAATTTTATTTTTAAAAAAATCCGATGGAATTCCGATGGAATTTCCGTCGGATTTATTTAATTTTTATTTAAAAAAAAAAAAACAAATTCCGTCGGAATCCCGTCGGAATTCCCTCGGGAATTCTGAGGGAATTCCGACGGCCTGTTTCCCTCGGAATTTTCCGTCGGATTTCGGCGAATTTCTTGTAGTGAGAGAAAGTCCACCAGCTTGATCACAAGCTAACTAGTAAGGATGCTAGTTCTCTAGTTAGTGTTTAGGCTTAACCTAGGGTTTAATTTAATCTTGGAGAAAGGAAGGTGTTCAACACATGAACCAAGAATTGTCAATTAGCTCCATAAGGAGCTCGAGATCCCCTATTTATAGAGAGGGGAGTGCCGAAATTCCTAGTCCTTTATGGGCTAGGATTTTGGTCCCTCTCTCCTATTACTTGATCATCAAGTATTTTCCAACTTTGACTTTGAATTCTAATTCAAGTCAAATTTTAAGAGAGCTAAAAAATATCCAAACTATTTTTGGATAATTTTATACTTTATTTATTATAAAATAAATAACTTATTTTTATCTAATTAACTAATTCGTAATTAATTAACTAGATTATTTTCTCCAAAATAAGACTTTCTTTTTAATTCAAAATTAAACCAAAGTCTATTAAATAATTAACTAATTAATTATTTAATATATATATTAAACAATCACGTGTGGCACACGTGTCACAATGACACGTGTCCAGTCACGTGACCCACACGTGTGGTTTCACACGTGTGGAACCCTCTAGGCTCGATTAACTCGTTTAATCATTTTCAAGCCTCAACTCATGTAACCAAGTTGTTGTGTGTGACCCTCTAGGTTCTCAATTCAATTAGCAGTGACCCTAATTAATTAATTCACTAATTAATTAATCAGTCCACAGATTAAATGACCATAGTCTAGCAACAGGTGTTTAACCCCTAGCTGAATTGGAATGTTCGGATTCGACAGAACCTTTAAGTCATTGAATTATGTGAGATACAATCCTCCTACTTACTATCTCTCAACCAAGATCTAGGGCAAGGGAATAATCAGAACCCTAATAATCTGGTCTTAAAGCTAAGTGCATTTCATATCCATTTGATCTCAATCCAAGAAACACTTTTCTTGATGTCTTGATCTACTGCCTTGGCCAAGGACTCCATATGGCATATGAATGACTTACACAATAAGAGATCACCTTGCAAATGCAAGTGTAGGTCCTTTCTTGATTCTCATTCACTTTTATGAGTCACTTGTGCAGCCCCAGCATAAGCCTTGAATCAGTTGTCTAAGGCGACACCCTTTAAAGCTTATACCTAAGACTACAGAGTTAACTCATAAAGTGACAAGGAACCTCAAGTCTAAGGATCAATTAATCACATCAATAACTCGTAAGATATTTCCTAATCTGGAAGTTTCCATTTCCTGAAATAGAAACTTCCTTTCCCATTTAGGAATGTTCTCACACGGGGCACCTCAGTGAACTTACTTATTAAAGTAAGCACCCTCATGTATCACGCACGTATCAACTATACACTTTGCACCTCCATGAAACAAGGTGGTCCTTCTTAAGGGCGTGATCCCACAAGCAAGCCTTAGAGGAGTCAGGTTGACACTCCCACTGTCTGTAGGACTCATCGGCTTGGAGTATTTTACTAATCATGACTTATGTGATATAGGGCTCGTTTCATGAACCATTTCACCTAAATGGTAGAGTCCTAAAGTCATCAGGATTAGGGGAGTTCTCATACATGCACAGCTAAAGTAAACGCATACCAAACAAGAGCATATAAAGAAGTGTTGCCTCAATTCGTTATTTCATTCAAAGATTGTCTGTGATTACAATAAGGAAAAGCACAAAGCGGATATACAATCGGCTTTCTAGGGCACTATTCCTAACAAATGGTAGAGTCCTAAAGTC
Organism: Lantana camara; assembly: GCA_037501455.1. NCBI lineage: Eukaryota > Viridiplantae > Streptophyta > Magnoliopsida > Lamiales > Verbenaceae > Lantana > Lantana camara. Next base: position 88,189,619 of record CM074857.1, on the reverse strand, counting down.
ACCAGGATTAGGGGAGTTCTCATACATGCACAGCTAAAGTAAACGCATACCAAACAAGAGCATATAAAGAAGTGTTTGCCTATGATATTAATCAATCGTATATTATTCAAAGATTGTCTGTGATACTAGGAAAGTCCCAAAACGGATTATGACTAATCGACTTTCTAGGGCACTATTCCTAATAGACACCTCATACAAATGTCGTGCGTCTTATTTGGTTTCATATTGAATCAATTCTCACGAGTACACATTGTTTCTTCTCTTGTACAGTTCATCTCCAGGGCGGAGATATAGTGATCAATAGGCACCCGGTCTAGCTCGTATCCTTGGATCGTTATCTTCCAGGTGAGGGTGTTTTCGTTCTAGATATGTATCAAACCCTACAACCTTTATGTGATAAGTTTTGGCCAAAAACCAAAAGTATATATATTTATTGATTTCAAAGTAAAGTCATCGAGTAAATCCTTATCGAGTAAATATTTCCTCAAGAATTATGAATGAATTATGATTATTATGATCATGGCTTAAATGTTTTGGCGAGATATGCACATCATGTTCATTTTATTGGGCCCGGGGAAACGTGGGCTTGGACACCGGCACGGCATCGGGCCGTCAGGCAACGCTTTAACACGTAGTACCCTTTGAGAATCTCCCACGCGACCGAGAAGCACGGAAGGTGAGTTATTCTTGAGCCGGTGGTCCCCGTACCATCGAAGGAGCGGGTAGGAGTCATGAGCCCCCCTCTTGATATAGTATATTATTAAATGGTTCGGGTCTGCAGGCCCGACCATTACAGAGGGAAAAGGTTGGAAATTATTTCATGATTATGATTATGTCATTATTGTTATGCACCGTGCGGGAAGGCCGGGACATGGATTGCCCAAACGCTCATGTCCCTTGTATATGAATCGCATGTATTATTATGTAATGCATGATCACGTACTCAAAATGTATTAATCATGTTATTGTACACGGTCGGAGTTTGGTTGGAGAATTATGCACGCTCATTCGCCGAGCCATTATGATTATTATGGATTATGAACTTAATTAATTTAATATGAATTAGTCATAAAGTCCGAGCATTACTTAGCTACTTTCTTGCCCTTCGTGGGGAACTAACTTTAAAATAAAACCTTGCTCGGGATTTATAACTTGCATGTGCATGTTTTATATATACGTATAGCCCCTGCTCACTCAGTCTTCTAGAGACTGACCCCTCTTTTCCCCACTTTTCAGTTTTCTTGCAGGTGTAGCTAGGCGGGAGTCAAGTCTTAGCTTTCTTTCGAGTCTCACTTGTACACTCAAGTCACATTTTACATTATTACGGCTTTAATTATATTTATTCATGGAATGGGCCGGTGTGCCATTTATGTATTATTGATTATTGATTCGGGACAAGTTGCATGCTTAGCTGAACCCGTTGTTAGGTGCATGTTGGATTTAATTATATTTATGAATTGTTTGGGCTTGTAGCCATTAATGGAATTTTATTGTTGGCATGATTGCTTCCGCATTGCGCTCGTACTGTTTTTGGTTGTTTGGTATAAGGTTAGATTCCGCCTAGCTAGCAAAGTTTTTATTTTGTCACCCGTTCGCTATGAGTCCGGTTCATGCTGGACCATCCATTTCACGTGTGGACTAGACTTGTAGTGCGAGCGATGTGGTGCCTATCGTCACGGGTGCTACAAATCATGCCAAACTTGAAATAACAATGCTGGTATTGATGGTTTTGTGTTTGTACCATAACACAGAATCATCAATATCAACCTTATAATTTAGTCGAGTTTGAAGACAGCCGTAGCAGATAGAGAAAGTTGCAAAAATTGAAATTCAACCGACGAAATCAATTGCAATATATTATTTAACAGAATTGACAATGTAGGTCAGTCTCTTGACAACATGAATCAATAAAGTAACTCTACAGAAAAATCGAGTGCGTGATTCCATCATTCGAGCACGTAATTCTATTTATTGATAAAATCTTTCGAGTACTAGATTCAATGAATCGGGTGCTCGATACCATCAAGTCGAGTGCACGATTTAGTTGAAATTATTTTGTTTTGGTTACCTGACTCTTTTAAATCAGCCGTATTTGATTGAAATGCTACTGAAAATTGTCATTACTGTAGGACCTGTTGCCAAATAAGAACAATTAATAGATGTTTTTGTAAAAACCATCTAATCCTTAGCCATCCCACTGGGTGGAGCTAGAAGATGAACTTTTAAGGTTTGGACTACACATGAAAATCTTGCCAATCCTGAAAAGCCAACCTCTAGATCCACATTCAAGGTAATAACAAAGATTACATGATCTCGACAAAAAATTTCTATTGATTGATACTATTTGGCGAAAATCATACAATAAACATGATAATTTTCAGGAGCAATTCAATATAATAGGATAGATCTTACATATTTGATCACTTATTTTGAACCGGCAACGGAAGAGGAGAGGAGAGGCTAGGGTTTGGTTTTGCTTGAAGGTGTGAGGATGAGCTTGGTAATTGGACTCTTTATAGAAAGAATTAGGGCTACATGCATTGAATTAAATTGGTTGGCAATGTATTCAATACTACGACGGTTGGCTGTTGAAGAATAAATAAATAAATAATTCTATTTAGCTGAAGAATCTAGTGCGCGATTCGTTAAAAAATAAATAATTGGATTTAGCTGCAGAATCGATTGCGCGATTCATTAAATTGAGTGCGCGATTCATTTGAGAATTGGATTACTTATAAGAAAAAATAGGGCTACATGCATTCAATTAGTTGGTTGGCACATGCATTATACAATTTAGGGTTTAGGGTGAAAATAAATCAAATAAATATTGCTAAGGATCAAAATACAAACTATATTATAACTCAATTATATATTCTATAGAGTGCAGTTAGCTAGTTTTTAAATTTATCGATTCATTAAATCGAGTGCGCGATTCGTTAAAAATAATAAATAATTGGATTCAGCTGCAGAATTAAGTAAGCGATTCATTAAATCGAGTGCGCGATTCATTTGGCAATTGGACTATTTATAGGAAAAATAGGGCTACATGCATTCAATTAGTTGGTTGGCACATAGATTATTCAATTTAGGGTTTAGGGTGAAAATAAATCAAATAAATATTGCTAAGGATCAAAATACAAACTTTATTATAACTCAATTATATATTCTATAGAGAGCAGTTAGCTAGTTTTTAAATCTAGCGATTCATTAAATCGAGTGTGCGATTCGTTAAAAATAAATAAATAATTGGATTTAGCTACAGAGACAAGTGAGCGATTCATTAAATCGAGTGCGCGATTCATTTGGGAATTGGACTATTTATAGAAAAAATTAGGGCTACATACATTCAATTAGTTGGTAGGCACATGGATTATTCAATTTAGGGTTTAGGGTGAAAATAAATCAAATAAAAATTTCTAAGGACCAAAATACAAACTATATCGTCTGCACCTCTTTATTCAGCCATATTTGATTGAAATAGGGTTGAGCCAAAACAAGAGTGGAGCTTGAAGATGAAATACCCAGGATTGGGCTTCATGAATGATCTTACTAACAGCAATAAGGTGACTTACTGAGCTTCATGAACCCCAATCCTGGATATCTATCACCAAACTCCACTCTGAACCTAGTTTGTTTTCGTGTTCGCCTGCCTTTCTTGAAGAAGAAGAAGAAGAAAGAAAGAGAAAAGAAAGAAAGAAGGTGAGAAAGCGGCTAGGGTTGTGTGGCTAGGGAATACTTATTGTTGAATTGAAGTATTTATAAGCAAAAATTAGGGCTACAGTGAAATAAAAACATGCAATAAATAATACTAATGGAATAATTATTCGATATAAGGAAATCTAAAATTGCTAAGGATGAAATAATAGAAATTTGAAAATATAATAAATAATAATAAATCGAGTGTGTGATCCATTAAATCGAGTGGCGATTCATTAAAAAAATAAATAATTCTATTTAGCTGAAGAATCGAGTGAGCGATTCATTAAATCGAGTGCGCGATTCATTAAAAAAAGTAAATAATCCCATGTAGCTGAAGAATCGAGTGCGCAATTCATTAAAAAAATAAATAATTGGATTTATCTGCAGAATCAAGTGAGCGATTCATTAAATCGAGTGCGCGATTCATTTGAGAATTAGACTATTTCTAGGAACTAGTGAAATCAACGTGAGTTGCACGTTTATCATTTAATTTATTTAAATAAATTTAGTTATTATATTTATTGAACAAATTAAGATATTAAAAATATTTAGTTTGATTAAATAAATATAATAATATTTTTAATGAACCATTTAATTTTGAATAGTAACATATACAAAAATATTTATATGAGATCTTTCTTTCAAGTCATGTCCAATAAGTATATAGAAATTCGAAGTAGAGAAATATGTAAATAAATAAATAATAAGAATATTTGAAACTATATTATTACATAAAACAAAATATTTAAAGTGTATAATATTAATTTGTCCAAATAGTTCTAACTTTTAAGTATAAGTAATAGTTTATAACTTTCAAATATATTCAATAAATAAAAAAACATATATAAAAGAATATAGACAAAAATTTAAGAGATCATATAAAATGCCATATTAACTATATGTATTTTATTCCTTATATTGTGTATTTTTTTAATATAATTTTTAATTTATTTTTAGTTTTTTTATGAAGTTTTGCAAAATCTTTTTGTCGTCATTCAAAATCTAAAAGTTATATTCACTTTCAAAATTATAATTTTTACACCTTTTTTTTTTCCATATTTCCGACCTCGATTCCATCATTTAAAATGGGAGCATTGTTTTTTTCTTTCTATTTTATTTCATAATGTTGAGATATTGTAACTTTTGATATATTATTATCATCAATTTTAGTATAATTACCTTGCACTAAATATTCATATCTCAAAACCGTGGGTTTGACATATTATCATTTTCAATATTATTCACTTTCTCAAATCTCCATCTTCTTCTCCATAATTGTAATTTGATTTAATGAGTATTTCTATTTTGATTTTTGTTGACATCTTGGATTATAATTTTTTAATTGCATTGCACCTACCTCATGCAATTTTCAATTGATAACTTTTACTATTCGATTGCATTGATAAAACAAAACTCTATGGATACTTGTAAATTAAGTTCCCTATAATATTTTGAGCTATATTCTTTTTAAACAATTAAAAGTGTTAGTAATTTAATTATATAAAATATTAATAGAGCTTTTAATAATTTATTTATTTATAAAGTATTAAAGAAATAATATTTTATGAAAATTAATTTAACTCTCGGTTGAGCAATTTATGTACTCAAATAATATGATGTATAATATTTAGTATCATTTTGTACCTATTATTAATTCAAAAATATACTGATTGATGGTTCGATATTTTTATATTACTTTGTATAGATTTTATATTTTCATCATTGCACTTTCAATAGGAAACACCCTTTTCAAATGTCTATATTGATGTATTGCATTTTTTACACGTTTTGTACCATAAGAAGGATTTGTTTCAATCCTGTCAGTCTCTCTTAAAACAATAATATATATTTATATCTTGTATAGTAAACAAAATATAACTAATATTATTTATTTTGCACTATTTATACGTCAAATCATATATATATATATATTTTTATCTCTCCGATATATATATATATTGTTCCTAAATGAAGCAACCCAACACAGGAAAAGCAGTCTCAAGTTAAGACTCATCTAGTTTTGTCGGCAGAGCATTCTAGACGCAGTAACCATCTTAAACCTTGTGACCTGTCCTCGCTAATTTATCTGTCATCATGTTTCATTATCTCAAGATTTATTTGATCCAAGTTTCTCAAGACTTTTGGAGTAAATTTCGCCAATCAAATATTACACTTCTCATTAGCTTCTTTTCAATATCCTTCATTGTTATCCATTTCACGTTCGTCTTCGAATCAATCTCCACATTAATCTTCAAAAAGCGCCTCTCCCAAGCTAGTGTTAATCCTTTAAGTAAGCCTAATAACTATGCTACATTATTGAAACTATACCAAGATTTAGAGCATATCCTAGAACTCATCTTTAGTTGTTATCTCGAAGGACGCCCCTGGCCAAACATTGTTGGTGTGGTTATAAAAGCTTCCAACCGAGTTTAGTTTTACCCATCACTTCTCGGGTTTATCCCATGACAACTAAGTGTAGATTTTCTTTTGCCTATACTTTTGTCCTCACTGATTAGTACTAAGATCTTAGATAATTCTTTTATGTGGCGAAGAGTGACTCTTCTAAGATTCATAAAATTTTGATAGCTCCATCAGTTCCATGGTTTTCAAAGATTCAAAAGCATCAAGATCTAGACAAACCACTCAAGATATTCTAGGAATATATTGCTTAGAATTTGGCTATTAAAGCTCTCTTTGAGCCTGTTTGACACTCGCAAGCCACGAAGATTTCTTCAAGTTTGTGTATCAACAATCTTGTCCCACACCCAAAGTGCGAACGGAAAACTTCTCAGCAAGTGGTCCACATATTCATATCCTGTACAACAGTGCGTACATACCTCATTTTCCACAAATTTTCTATCATACTTCAATACATTCGTGAGAAAGCTATCATATTAGCAAAGCTATAGAAAAGTCATGAACTTTTAGGGCCAAGGTAATTTCCAAGTTCATTTTCAATTTTTCTCGCATGTCTCATCTGACACCATAAGCAGAGTATAGTCATTATATAGGAGAATTTATCTTTAGTTAACCCAGTCTAGACTCTCTTATCTCCGTTATCATGTAGCGCGATTAGGACACTAAGTATCTCATCCACCACCTCCTTGAGCAGTATTGTTTTCACCTTATCCAGGTTTCAGTTTTTAACTATGTCAATGAGATTACATACAATAAGATCTTTCCCCATGAATGTTATCTCTAAAGATGTCCGCTAGTTTTTCTTATGATAACCATCTATCATTCCATAAAGATGTCCATTCACCGTTCCCGATCTTCCATTTATAAAATGGTTCCACCATCCAAGTGCTTCTAACTATCCCCTTTCATGCTCAGGAAGCCATAAGTTGGGGCTTATGTTCAAGAATGTCATCCCCTTTTAAATATTTTTTCTTATGTATCTAGTGTCACGCTATCGTCTCCTTATTGAGCATTCTCCATCCCATTTAGCAAGCATCGCTATATTTTTTTTTTGGGCATCTCTAAGACCCTCGCTTCTTTCTAACCACGTTCTTCCACCCTACAAGATGGGTCCATTTCCTTGTTATATGAGTCGACTAAAAAAAGTTGTATTTAAGTCGATTAAATTTTTTTACGTGTGATTGGAGAACCAATTTGTGTGCATGTAGTAGATGGGGATTGAGCTCGTGATCCACAGAATAAGTGTTATTCATCCGGTAAGGTTTATCGTTTTGGCTTTCTATCCCAGAGGCATTTTTCGACTCTCTTAATCACAATTGAGAAATATTCACTATAGTTTCGGTCAAAGTTCTTCCGCACCCTAAAATAATTCATTAAGTTGTATGTACTTTACATGCCCAAAATTCTAGTAACCTGTTGCTTTAAATCATTTGACATATAAGGTGTAAACAACACAGGTGATTTGCTGAAGTTTAGTTTGAGGTCCAACTCCTTGTGAAATGCCTCAACCACACTGTAAATGCACTTCGTCCCATCCACGGTATCTTTAGCTCCGAACATTATGTTGTTCGTAGAAAACAAGTGTGAGATGTGAGGACCTCTCTGACATACCGTAATTAGCTTCCAGTGTCCGACTAAAATGACCTCCTCAGTCATATACGTAAGTTATTCCATACAGAGTACAAACAAATAAGGCGAGAGTGATTGCCTTATCTAATATCAATATAGCCTCTATCGGTTCACCATTCCATAAAACCTCTAGTTGTGTCCCCTTTATTCTGCTCATACTGATATTGATGATTTTCATCGGGAATTTGAAGAAAGCTTTAGAAAATTCCACCGAACTTTGCCAAATGCCTTTTCAAGATTCAATTTAAGCACCATACCCCTTTTTTTTGTCATTGGAGTGATGTAGCGTTCGTAACACTTCTTGAAGCAGTAAGCTATTGTAATGGGTGTCTCGACCTGGAATGAAGCTATTCTGGTTTAGGCTCACAATTTATTTGATATACGACTTAAATGAAGTATAATCATCTTGGTGATCATTTTGAGCAATACATTAGCTATTCTGGTTTGGGGTGATATTTTATTTTATATACGGTTTAAACAAAGTATAATCATCTTGGTGATCATTTTGAGCAATATGTTACACAACGTAATGGACCGAATCTCTTTTGTTTTTCTGGAGAATTAACTTTCGAAATCAGACAAACAAACGTTTGATAAGCCTTCTTGGGAATTGATTCTCTCTCCATACAATCATTGATAAATTTCACTACGTCTCCTACTATATCCTAATAGGTTTGAAAAAAAATAGGCTTGGAAACCATCTGGTTCCAGTGCTTTGCACGGGGTGCATGCTCTTCACTACCCTCAAGATTTCCTCATTACAGGTCGTTCTTTCCAAGTTATTTTTTCACTACCACCTTAGTGTTCATTGGTGCAAGCTAATACCTAGACTCATCACCTCTTCGATAATATCTCCACTGAATAGTACTTAGTACTCTCAAGTGTGTTGTTTTAGTTGATCATTAGTTGTTACCCATTTGTCACCTATTATGTGAGCATTTATCTAGTTCCTTTTTCTTCTCGTTATGGTTGAGGGATCAAAAGAACGTTTATGTTTATCCCTGAATTGGAGCCAATTAATTCTTTACTCTTAAAACTAAATAATCTCTTCTTGTTGCAATAGTTTGTTATATTCTGTCATCACTTCTTTTTTCAAATCTTTCGAATATTTATCCTGCTTGTCTCATATATAATGCTCTATAAATTTTTTCTAAATTTTTTTGGTTGCGTTTTTCGCTTTTCGAGCACATTAAAGATTGTTCAATGACCATTATTCTAGAGCAATGATCCAAAGTCAAAATACTTTTCAAATTTTGACTCGGCCAATAAGTCATGTATTGCTGCTTTTGATGATATTGATCTAAATTGGTAATTGCTAGATCAATCTCATTCAAATTAAATTCAAAAGTTCTCCATATTTTTTCTTGAGATAAAACCCAATATAGCATTTTCCAATTGTTTAATCAAATCTTCGGAATTTTTTTTACCATTGTATGCGACATTTATTCTCACTTTGTCATATCCTTTATAAATATATTTGTAAAAATATTTCACAGTTGTCACTCTAAGAAAAATCTCGATGTTAATTGAGAAATATAACTTAATAATAGATATGGGTTATAAGGTACTACATATTGATTATAAAGTTGTGTATTGTGAATTGGACCATCACTCTTATTCTTCTCCTTCCACAGACCAGATACCCATCGTTACTTTGTATTATGTTTTTGTAATATGAACATGAGTAATGATATTTATATTCTCCATCTATCATATAAAAATTATTTAAGTTCTTTTATCCACATGATTCATGCGCCATGTGTTCCATAACTAACTCATAAAGTTTGGGATTCTTTCCTTAGTCAAACAATTCAACACAGATAAATTGATCAAGTTGATCATGTATTGTAATTTTATATTTTGACTCCAAAATTATCAAAATATGAGCATGTGTCAACCATTTCTTTTGAAACTCGATTGCATGAATATGTGCAACCACCTTTCTAGAAATCTCCTTTTTGAATAATTGATATTTTAAATCCTGCAACTTTTCCCAAAAAACTCGTGATGTCTTTTAAATTATGAACAATAAATGATACGATTAACAACTGATCACTAAGTAAAACATAACAAAATTAATAAATACTTGCATTCCTTTTCATGTGAAAGAACTTCATTTGCAGATGAAAATTTGATAACCGAGTGACATCATTATTAAATCAAATAAAAAATATTATTTGGATTGTTCATTAATTTAGGTATGCGTTTGTATATACATTAAAATCAAGTAATTCTTTCTTTTAACTAATTATTCTTTATCTCTTTTTTATTCTCTCTTCATTTGATCTTGGATTCTATTTTTTATTTATATTTTTCTAATGAACATTATTTAAGATTTATATTATTTTTTATTATTTATTTTATGTATGTAGTAGAAATAATTAAAAGTGTATATTTATATAAAAAACTCAAGGAATGTTTAATTGAACATTATAAAAATAATTTATAAAATTATATTATATCTTATTTTTACATACATATATATTGAGTCTCCTTAAAATTCTTAATTTAAAGTAACTCTGGTTTGACGACCTGCAATTCTAAATTATGGTATATTAAGTCGTAAGAAATCAAAAATGCTATTTGTACTTTTTAATATATATAGATTATATTAATCATCCTATCTAAATAATATTTACGCATTTAATTTATATTTGATTGTATAAACTAAAGGAAGATTATATGATTAATTAAATTTAGATAACTATAATTATATTAGTATTAGTTAATTGAAAATTATTACATTTACATTCATTAATTTATTAAAAAATATTTTATGTATATCATTCAATTATATTATTTTATTAATTAGATAAGTTTATACAATTATAATATGATTATAATTTAACAAAGTTTATGAACTTAGGTAATTAGAATTATGGACTTAAATAATTAGAAGTACATTAGGATTGATTTATTGAAAATTGTCTTATGTAACTCATTCAATTTAAATTATATTTTATTTTACATAATTACCAAAATTTATTGAAATTATAAAGTGAAGCAACTTGTTGGTTTTCAATTTGTTAGAGATATCTTATTATAACATTTTAAATTATAGGCCTTAAAATTAAAAAATGGACAACTTATATTATAAAATTTGAATACAATTAATTAATATATTAATATTAAAGCAATCCTTGTTGAACTATGTTTCTTTTTTTGGTAAGTTGAAGAAGTTTTAATAATACCAAGAGTCCTATTATAAATTAATAAGTACTTTTTAGATATTGTTAAATTAATAATTTATAATATGTATTTACATAATTATCCTTAACTAATAATTATTCATATAATTATTATGAGGTTATTTTAGGCGATCTATATTTTGTAAGAAACTTTCGTGCTTTTATAAGATATATAGAAAATTACGGATACATGCATTCAATTAGTTGGTTGGCACATACATTATTCAATTTAGGGTTTAGGGTGAAAATAAATCAAATAACTATTGCTAAGGATCAAAATACAAACTATATTATAACTAAATTTTATATTCTATAGAGTGCAGTTTGTTAGTATTTAAATTTATCAATACCATAAAATATTTCAGATACTAAACGTGACCTGAAAAAGAGGTTTTATCGTCATCCAGAATTTGCAGCGGTTCCCCACGTATGAGAAGCTCAACGTAATATAACGAATATAGTCCACAATCGCCACTGCAAAAAAATAATAATAATAATAAAATAAAATAGAAATTAATTCAAACTATAATAAAAATTTTTTAAGTTAGTAAATGTTGTATGTACCTTCGTTTATTTTTTGGACACGGAGCAAGTTCCAACTTCCACATGCGGTTGAGGTTGTTACCTAAATGCCTGAATTTCCTGTGTGGGGCCATAGTTTGGGAAAGTAAACACACAGATGATTCAAAGCAATTTGGTAATTCCTTAAGTCAAATGTTCTACCACCACTGTTGTAAACTTTGATGACTTCCTCTTTAGGAAAAATCTCAACGGTCACCCAATGGAAATTTCCTATGTTGACTACGCTATAAAATTTATTTGCTCCTTCCCATGCCCGGTCATGTAAAAATGGAAGAAAACCAGTTGTATACCCCAGAACATTATCCTGCCACTTGATGGGATCATTCCAGATACTTTTCATCACATCCCATGAATGCGAGACAGTCTCGAGGTCGATGGGTTCAGGCACACTTGTCATCACAGTCTTCGCACCCCTGCCACTCTTGGCACCAAGCCTACCGCCGACTTTGCCACCCCTCACACCTTTGGCAGCAGTGTCTAACCTATTGGTAACTTTGATATTGCCATCTTCACCAATCGCCACTGAATCATCCTCTCTAATGAGTCCCCTTGCAATGTAATAATTGATTTTAAGATATTAGAAGAAAGTCTCATCAAGAACCACACAATCCTGAGCATATTGATCTGGGTGTGTCTTTTGCTTAATCCTTATATTGGCCAAGCACTCTTGCAAATGCTGCAACAAAGTGAACCAAATTAAAAACCGTAAAACTCAAAGAGCGAGCATAAAACAAGGATCATACATGTATTGACTAACATTAACTAACTAACTAGTTTACTTCGGATTGTAACCATGCCCCATCTGTGAGGAGGACTTTGAAGAATTTCTTGTCGAAATCCTGACTTTGTCCAGAAACTTGGTCTTTCGCCTTAGCACTGAACACCCAGTTGTATAAGCTGGAACTAGATTTCTCCTCTTTGTTGGATAACCATCTGTTGAGAGAGAGAGAGAGAGATGCTAGTGGAAGTTTCTTTGGTTTTCGGACAAGGCGGTTGGGGCTGAGCCATTAAAGAGGGTGTTGCTTCTTTAGCCTTGGCTCTAGCTATGGCTCTAGCTGTATAAATCATTTTAAATTGCTGAGTATACGGAGACAGGAGGTATGTGGGCCTTCTTTTATTTCTCTTTGGTCTTTGACGTTTAGTCCCTTCAACCTCCTACACCAATACACTACCGCTTGCGTGGTCTTGTTTTTCCTTCTCCAAATGCAGTAATATTTTCTCAACAGTTACCTTCAACGATTCATAATTAGCTTCCGTTTTCTGGATAAATTGTTGAATTTCAGAAGGTAATTGAAATGCAGCAGCTGGTGCAGGTGATGGTGTTGTAGCCGGTGATGTGGCAGTTGCGGGTGCTGTGGCAGGTGTTGTGGCAATTGCGGGTGCTGTTGTGGCTGGTGCGGGTGTGGTTGTCTCTGCGACGGGTGGTGTTGTCGTTGGAGGTGGCGGTGAGGGCAACCAATCAATGTAAAAACCCATGAGATCATCATCTTCTTGGACTGGAGGGGCATTTGTTCACGGGGGCAACTCATCACCAATGATCAAAAGGGTACACCCTTGCAAACATTGATGTAGATAATCAATGGGTTCATCCTCAACCTCTGGAATTGTTGGTTCGTAAAGGTCTCTGATATAACTCATTTTCTTTTCTCTGCTGGAGGGAAACAAAAATGGATGCACCTGATTCTGTTACATCCAAAAATCATAGATGTTAAAAATATTTAATGATACATTCCTTTAAAAAAATAACAAAAAGCGTCTTTACTAAATGATCCATTCCAAAGCAAATAATATAAATTTTGTTCAAACCTCAGGTCCATGGTTATTTATCTTTTGTCACAGTTCTTCAATATCAATTGGGATCCCTCTCGTGTGCAACCATCTGAACATCCTGGGGAGTGGCAGTTTGGACATGTGGGAATCTTCAGTTACTAGGCCACCCCCATAACTTGCTATCGTTGGGCACATTTCGTAAGCCCACGCCTATAAGTCACAAACTGCAAAAGAGTTGTATTATACAATTTATTGAGTTGAGGAATCCAGTGCGCGATTCATTAAATCGAGCGCGTGATTTATTAAAAAATATAAATAATTCTATTTATCAGAAGAATCGAGTGCGCGATTCATTAAATCGCGTGTGCGATTAATTAAAAAATAAAAAATTTGATTTAGATGAAGAATCGCTTGAGCGATTCATTAAATCGAGTTCGCAATTCATTAAAAAAAATAATTAATTCAATTTAGCTGAAGAATCGCGTGATCGATTCATTAAATCGAGTGCACAGTTTATTAAAAAAAATAAATTGCAATAAAATATGAGGATCATACTCACCTGCAAGGCCCAGGGAAAACCTGAAACATGATAGGTCTTCGTTTTAGAGTCCTCTTCTGTAGGAGGCAGCCATTGAGCAATATCATTTTCCCTTTTTTTTATTGATTCCATTGTCACATTGAATGACAATAGTCCCCATGGATATGAATACAAAAAATCCAAATCACTTGCAAAACAAATATAGTCCTTATTTACAACTCTTCCCTTTTCAATACCAAGCAAAATATTTTGTACAAAAAGCACATGAGCTATCTTCAGTCGATCTTCCACAGCAATCTTCTTATTCACTAATAACTTCTCCGAATCTGTATCCTTCACTATGGATTTCCATTTATTACCGAGGATCCTTTTAAGAAAATCCTGGGAATTATTTATAACCCTCACTTCATCAGCTCTATCGGGCATCGTACTAGCACTACAATAAAGCCCGGTAACAAGAGCAAACTCTCTTAAGCCAAATCTGACTGGCTTTTGTCCTATCAAGAACCACAGTTCATGTTTTTTCTTGGTTGGGAGGGAGTACATCATAAGATAATGAAAGAGGGTGCCTGAAAAACACTTCCAGCAGAAAGGAAGCTCTTCGGTATATTTTCTAAATACTCCTTCGAAATTTATTCCGTTATCTCCGAGGAATACTTTAACTGGGGAAAGGCGCTCCCATGATGACCGGACTATTATCCTCACAATTGCAGAGAAGAAGTACCGTTCCCAGAAAGGGCACATGTTGAATTTTGCAAAATCAATGCTGCGGGTGAGCTCTTCTTCATATTCCACCTCCAACTCGTCGTCATCATCCTTCGCATCCTCAACTAACCCCGTCATACCCACATTCTCCGAATACATGCGTTTACTCCTTTATTCTCGTATATAGAATGACGCTTCTTCAGATTCATCATCTCCGGTTTGATCATCATCTCTAAACTTCTGAAATGTATCAAATATCCTTTGAAAATAGAAAATATTTGAAATATATAAAAGGCGCCATTTTGATCGCGTACGCGACTCAATCAATCGATTAAGCGACTAAGAGATTCTTTCCAAATAAACAACAAAAAATACAGTATATAAACACGAGAATGTAGTTTCAAGACCAGAACAAAAACAGAAAACAAAAAATAAAGAACAATTACATTATACTTAGTCTCTTGCGATTTTTCCATGGGATCAGTAGTTCCTTCTCCTTCCCTTATGGGCCTTTGGTTTGCTCCCTCTGATGATCAAAAAATGTGATAATTACGTTGAATAACGGGAGAGAAATGGCGGAAAACCCTAGTTCTTTGCTTTGTGAGGAAGAAGAACAACCCTTTTTTCTTTCTTTCTCCCTTTTTTGTTTGCCTATAACACAAATTAATTAACGATGGTGATTGGTTTGACTATTTGGTGATATATATTATAAATATACCTAACTATCAGACAAAAGGTAATTATAATATAATATAATATACATAACGTTTGCCGCCTTTCTCGGACATATATATTAAAAGAAGATTTTTTTTAATTATTATTTTTGGAGTGAGCGATTCCTTAAATCAGTGCGCGATTTAGTAGGTTTGGTGACCAAATTCAAGTTCCAAAGGTAAATATAATATAATATACATAACGTTTGCCGCCTTTCTCAGACATATATATTATAAGAAGATTTTTTTTAAAAATTATTATTTTGAAAATACTATACCTAATAGAGAACTTGAATCAAATTTGTAATGGGATCAATGTATAATTTGGTTATGCCTAAGTGTTGGGATTCTATCAAACACAATGTTTTGTACATGGTAACAAAGATGTTGTCAAGCTTTGTGTGGGTTTATGACTTAAGGTTGCAATAGATTACACCCCACAGCGCAAAATCAAAATGTGGGCTCATATTATACCAAAAAAACAAGCAAGGGGATTAAGAAAAATATTTAAAAGAATAAATAATTCGATTTAGCTGAAGAATCGATTGAGCAATTCCTTAAATTGAGTGCGCAATTTAGTAGGTTTTGTTCCCAAATTCAAGTTCCAAGACATGTGCCATTACCAATACTCTTAGGGAACTTGAATCAAATTTGTAAGGGCATCAGTGTATAATCTGGTTATGCTTAAGTGTTGGGATTCTATCAAACACAATGTTTTGTACATGGTAACAAAGTTGTTGTTAAGCTTTGTTTGGGTTTATGACTTAAGGTTGCAATAGATTACACTCCGCGGTGCAAAATCACAATGTGGGCTCATATTATACCTAAAAAACAAGCAAGGGGATTAAGAAAAATATTAAAAAAAATAAATAATTCGATTTAGCTGAAGAATCGATTGAGCGTCCTTAAATCGAGTGCGCGATTTAGTAGGTTTTGTGTCCAAATTCAAGTTCCAAGACTTGTGCCATGGCCAATACCCTTAGGGAACTTGAATCAAATTTGTAATGGGATCAGTGTATAATCTGGTTATGCCCAAGTGTTGGGATTCTATCAGACACAATGTTTTGTACATGGTAACAAAGTTGTTGTTAAGCTTTGTGTGGGTTTATGACTTAAGGTTGCAATAGATTACACCCCCACGGTGCAAAATCACAATGTGAGCTCATATTATACCCAAAAAATAAACAAGGGGATTAAGAAAAATATTTGAAAAAATAAATAATTCAATTTAGCTGAAGAATCGATTGAGCAATTCCTTAAATCGAGTGCGCGATTTAGGAGGTTTTGTGCCCAAATTCAAGTTCCAAGATTTGTGCCATGGCCAATACCCTTAGGGAACTTGAATCAAATTTGTAATGGGATCAGTGTATAATCTGGTTATGCCCAAGTGTTGGGATTCTATCAAACACAATATTTTGTATATGGTAACAAAGTTGTTGTTAAGCTTTATGTGGGTTTATGACTTAAGGTTGCAATAGATTACATCCCACGGCGCAAAATCACAATGTGACCTCATATTATACCCAAAAAACAAGCAAAGGGATTAAGAAAATTATTTAAAAAAATAAATAATTCGATTTAGCTGAAGAATCGATTGAGCGATTCCTTAAATCGAGTGCGCGATTCAGTAGGTTTTGTGCCCAAATTCAAGTTCCAAGACATGTGCCATTACCAATACTCTTAGGGAACTTGAATCAAATTTGTAAGGGCATCAGTGTATAATCTGGTTATGCTTAAGTGTTGGGATTCTATCAAACACAATGTTTTGTACATGGTAACAAAGTTGTTGTTAAGCTTTGTTTGGGTTTATGACTTAAGGTTGCAATAGATTACACTCCGCGGTGCAAAATCACAATGTGGGCTCATATTATACCTAAAAAACAAGCAAGGGGATTAAGAAAAATATTAAAAAAAATAAATAATTCGATTTAGCTGAAGAATCGATTGAGCGTCCTTAAATCGAGTGCGCGATTTAGTAGGTTTTGTGTCCAAATTCAAGTTCCAAGACTTGTGCCATGGCCAATACCCTTAGGGAACTTGAATCAAATTTGTAATGGGATCAGTGTATAATCTGGTTATGCCCAAGTGTTGGGATTCTATCAGACACAATGTTTTGTACATGGTAACAAAGTTGTTGTTAAGCTTTGTGTGGGTTTATGACTTAAGGTTGCAATAGATTACACCCCCACGGTGCAAAATCACAATGTGAGCTCATATTATACCCAAAAAATAAACAAGGGGATTAAGAAAAATATTTGAAAAAATAAATAATTCAATTTAGCTGAAGAATCGATTGAGCAATTCCTTAAATCGAGTGCGCGATTTAGGAGGTTTTGTGCCCAAATTCAAGTTCCAAGATTTGTGCCATGGCCAATACCCTTAGGGAACTTGAATCAAATTTGTAATGGGATCAGTGTATAATCTGGTTATGCCCAAGTGTTGGGATTCTATCAAACACAATATTTTGTATATGGTAACAAAGTTGTTGTTAAGCTTTATGTGGGTTTATGACTTAAGGTTGCAATAGATTACATCCCACGGCGCAAAATCACAATGTGACCTCATATTATACCCAAAAAACAAGCAAAGGGATTAAGAAAATTATTTAAAAAAATAAATAATTCGATTTAGCTGAAGAATCGATTAAGCGATTCCTTAAATCGAGTGCGCGATTCAGTAGGTTTTGTGCCCAAATTCAAGTTCCAAGACATGTGCCATTACCAATACTCTTAGGGAACTTGAATCAAATTTGTAAGGGCATCAGTGTATAATCTGGTTATGCTTAAGTGTTGGGATTCTATCAAACACAATGTTTTGTACATGGTAACAAAGTTGTTGTTAAGCTTTGTTTGGGTTTATGACTTAAGGTTGCAATAGATTACACTCCGCGGTGCAAAATCACAATGTGGGCTCATATTATACCTAAAAAACAAGCAAGGGGATTAAGAAAAATATTAAAAAAAATAAATAATTCGATTTAGCTGAAGAATCGATTGAGCGTCCTTAAATCGAGTGCGCGATTTAGTAGGTTTTGTGTCCAAATTCAAGTTCCAAGACTTGTGCCATGGCCAATACCCTTAGGGAACTTGAATCAAATTTGTAATGGGATCAGTGTATAATCTGGTTATGCCCAAGTGTTGGGATTCTATCAGACACAATGTTTTGTACATGGTAACAAAGTTGTTGTTAAGCTTTGTGTGGGTTTATGACTTAAGGTTGCAATAGATTACACCCCCACGGTGCAAAATCACAATGTGAGCTCATATTATACCCAAAAAATAAACAAGGGGATTAAGAAAAATATTTGAAAAAATAAATAATTCAATTTAGCTGAAGAATCGATTGAGCAATTCCTTAAATCGAGTGCGCGATTTAGGAGGTTTTGTGCCCAAATTCAAGTTCCAAGATTTGTGCCATGGCCAATACCCTTAGGGAACTTGAATCAAATTTGTAATGGGATCAGTGTATAATCTGGTTATGCCCAAGTGTTGGGATTCTATCAAACACAATATTTTGTATATGGTAACAAAGTTGTTGTTAAGCTTTATGTGGGTTTATGACTTAAGGTTGCAATAGATTACATCCCACGGCGCAAAATCACAATGTGACCTCATATTATACCCAAAAAACAAGCAAAGGGATTAAGAAAATTATTTAAAAAAATAAATAATTCGATTTAGCTGAAGAATCGATTGAGCGATTCCTTAAATCGAGTGCGCGATTCAGTAGGTTTTGTGCCCAAATTCAAGTTCCAAGATGTGTGCCATGGCCAATACTCTTAGGGAACTTGAATCAAATTTGTAAGGGCATCAGTGTATAATCTGGTTATGCCCAAGTGTTGGGATTCTATCAAACACAATGTTTTTTACATGGTAATAAAGATGTTGTTAAGCTTTGTGTGGGTTTATAACACAAATACAAATCATTAAGACAAGTTACATTATGGATTTCCAAATACAAATCAACAAAATTACTATTAAAAGACACATATTGACTATTATCAACTTGTACAAAATAGTTTGCTCTCCTCCTGCTCTAATTAGTGGTGTCCTCCTGCTTGAGACTTCACCTTCGGCTTTTTGTGAGTGCTGCTCTTCTATTGGATTACACCATTGAGAAAAGCCATGCAAATTTCAAAAATAAATTAATCTTCCCCAGTTACAATTATCTTTATCAACCACCTTGATTGTAGCCCACTTATGTCATTCCCTGCATTTCTCCTTTCTATATCTAAGAGACTTTTTTCGTGTATAAGTTGAGCTATTTGAACTTGCCATGATCTTTAAATTCTTTAATGATCATCAGAAGACTTATATAGTGATCCCCACCAACGGCTATAATACGGATATAATTGCTATAATATAACGGCTATAATATTTTGTAATATTATCATCTTTCAGGGGCTTTTTTGCAAACCCACAAATTTACTCACTCTATATAAATATATTATAAATAAATATGTTTAACATTGCCTAACCCTAATTCACATTTTTCCCTTCCATCCTCTTATCTTGAATTTTTCCGCCGCCGTCGCCAATCCAAAGGAACAATCATTCGCAGATCTGTAAGAGTCTGCCCTATAAGTTTGAATTGCTCTTGAAAATTATCATGTTTGCTGTATGATTTTCGCCCAATAGTAGGAATTAATAGCTGTTTCTTTATTTGGTCCATGTACTCGTTACTCATTGTAGATGTACTATACGGTGGGCAGTACATGAAATAGTCATGATATGTTTCGTGCGGCTTTTGTATAAAAATGAAAAGAAACCTTGGAAAACTCTATTGATGATTTAATATAGATTTATTTTTTATAATAAATCTTCAATCGCGTTTTCCAGGGTTTCTTTTCATTTTTATACAAAGGCTGCATGAAGCATCTCATAACTATCTCATGTATTACACATTGCTTAGTTAGTTCTTCTACAATGTCTAACGATCTAGTGCAAGGCCTAACAAAGAAATCTATTGGTTGTTATTGTTTGGCAACAAGTCCTACGGAAATGACGATTTTTATGAACATTTCAATCAAAATACGGCAGATTTGTGATTAAGGAGGAAGACAGACAATTAATTTTATCCACAATTGGAGCAAAATTGAAGGGAAATGTACAAAGGACATTTTAAGCGAATACTCGACTCTTTATTTTATTTTAATCGAGTCGTTATTTTATTTGTCAAATGTTAATATGAGTTCTTTATTTACAAAAATTATATGAGTTCTCTATAGAAATTAATATGTTAATATTTTATTTTATTCGAAATTATATGAGTTCTTTATAGAAAAATTAAGAAAGATCAAAATAATATAAAGAGAAAAATCCAAATCGAGTGCGTGATTCATTAAAAAAAATAAATAATTCTATTTAGCTGCAGAATCGAGTACGCGATTCATTAAAAAAATAAATAAGTTCACTTAGCTGATGAATCGAGTGAGCGATTCATTAAATCAAGAGCGTGATTCATTAAAAATTAAATAATCCGATTTAGCTGCAGAATCGAGTGCGCGATTCATTAAATCGAGGCCGCGATTCATTAAAAAATAAATAATTGGATTTAGCTGAAGAATCGAGTAAGCGATTTAGTTGGTTTTCTCCCCAAATTCCAGTTCCAAGACGTATAAAGTGGCCAATACCCTTGGGGAAATTGAATCACAAAACGTAAAAAAGTTGTATTATACAATTTATTTATTTACATGACAAATTAGCAAAAACATAAAAACTAAATTGTAATAAAATATGAGGAACTCTCGATTAGCTATTCGATTCTTCGACACCCCAATCACATGTAGCCTTTTTGTGACCCTTTCCTCCACACTTTGAACAGGTATTGTATCTTTTTCTTCCCTCAGAAGGTGCCCAGAATCGCGTCATCCTTTTTCTTCCAACACGCACCTTTAGCGGTGGTGGCTGTACTTGTTTTATACCTATATCTTCAGGAAAATCCCACTGTAACTCTGGAGGTGAAGGAAATATTGTCTCCGAATATGCATGTATGTAATACTCAACACTGTAAAATTGGGAGCATAAGGAATATATTCTTTGTCCAAACCCTTCTCGGTTTTGCTCCCTTAACGCCGATAATACATGGGGGTAGGGGGATCTTATCCATCTGGGAGACACCACATGTGCACGTCATATTGTTCAAGTCAACCATAACCTCTGCTCCAAGTCCGCAAACAGAAAATTCATGAGCATTGAACTGTTGTGCAATACATCCTTTAGATTTCTCCAAATTACTCAGCAGAAGTTTCTCTTTTGATGGCACCAGGATTGTATTGCAGTTGATCATGTTCGTTCGCCGGGTAAGGAACCAATCAACCAAGATTCGTATGATAGACTCAAACAGAGCAGGGATAGGATACTCTCTTTCAAATCGACTCTAGAATTAACAAACTCGGCGATGTTGCTAGTCAGAACATCATATGTAACAGTCCGAAACCCGCCTATCGATATTGTCCGCTTTGCTATCCATAAGTCGGCATAGCCTCACGATTTTGTTCTTCCCGGTGGAATTTAAGCCAAAGGCGCCCAGCCAGGAAAAGGCCTCAACAGTGGGAGGTTTCCACCCACTTATAAAGTGGGCTTAGTTCTCCTCCCTAACCGATGTGGGACAAGCTCTTTTAGCTTTACAGTCTACCCCCCTCCCCCTCCATAAGGGCCCAGCGTCCTCGCTGGTACACCGACCTAAGTCCTAGCTCTGATACCATTTGTAACAGTCTGAAACCCTCCTGTCGATATTGTCCGCTTTGCTATCCATAAGTCTGCATAGCCTCACGGTTTTGTTCTTCCCAGTGGAATTTAAGCCAAAGGCGCCCACCCAGGAAAAGGCCTTAACATTGGGAGGTTTCCACCCACTTATAAAGTGGGCTTACTTCTCCTCCCCAACCGATGTGGGACAAGCTCTTTTAGCTTAGACGGTTTTGTTCTTCTCGGTGGAATTTAAGCCAAAGGCGCCCACCCAGCAAAAGGCCTCAACAGGGGGAGGTTTCCACCCACCTATAAAGTGCGCTTAGTTCTCCTCCCCAACCGATGTGGGACAAGCTCTTTTAGCTCTAAGCTAAAAGAGCTTGTCCCACATCGGTTGGCGAGGAGAACTAAGCGCACTTTATAGGTGGGTGGAAACCTCCCGCTGTTGAGGCCTTTTCCTGGGTGGGCGCCTTTGGCTTAAATTCCACCGAGAAGAACAAAACCGTGAGGCTATGCCGACTTATGGATAGCAAAGTGGACAATATTGACAGGCGGGTTTTGGACTGTTACATCATACCTGTTTGATTTAGAATGTACCCTGCTCTATAACTCAAAACCAACCTCATCCTTCAAGTACTCCGCTGCACGTTTGTGAATACGTTCGATCTCTTGGTAGTGCTCCATGAAATCTTCGACAGTGTATGCTTTTACTGCCCTAAAAAATGGCTCAAGGATCGCACTTTTTTTCAAAACGTTGTTTCAAGTTCTCTGATAAGTGCTTCGTACAAAATCCATGATGAGCCTTAGGATAAACCTTAGCAATAACATATTTAATGCAAACATGTCTATCGGATATTATACAATGATCCTCACTATCATGTGCTATCCTTTTTAAATTGATAAAAAAACCATTCCCATGATGTATTATTTTTTGAATCGACCACTGCCCATGTAATAGGATACGTATGGTTCTCACTATCTTGTGCAGTAGCCAGTAGGATAGTACCATCATCTCTACCGGTCAAGAAGCAACCGTCTACGGCTAACACCTTGCGCATGAATGTAAAACCCGCATAAAAGGGCCAAATGCAACAAAAAAATGAAGAAACCTGTTTTCATTGTGAAGAACCAATTCAGTGATGCTTCTTTGATTCCTACCTGTGAGCATATAACGATATGCATCTATAATTGCATATCCATGCTCAGGTGATCCTCTGACAATATTCTTTGCATGTATTCTGCCCATCCAACACTTCCAGTAACTAACCTTGAACCCCAATTGAGCTTCGATGTACTTTTTAATTTCTCGTGGTGTTGGACCTCTCCCATTAATAAACAATGGCTTCAATAACTAATAAACAATGGCTTCAATAACTCCCCAATCATTTTTGCGGTTGACTGTTGATGATGAGTAGTTGTCTGTTCCAACCCACAACTGTGAATCCGATTATACTTTCGGAGGATAAATTTGTCAAAATTGGCATATCTAACACACCGAACCCACCACTTGCAATCCTTGGAATAACATCCCAGAACAAGAAGGGACTTTGTAGATTTTATCGTTCTGAATTGGAAGCTTCCCTTACATGCAACTAGGTTGAGCTTCATAATGGCATCTTCTTTGTTTATAAACTCTTCATCATCACTATAGTCTGAACCATCACCCCACGTATGACTTTCAATCCTGACCTCTGGATTATCATAACATATGATGGCTTCTTCGTCATTAATACATTGATTGGGCACTTCTTCCTCGATTACATTTTCAGAGGGATTTTGAAGATCTTAATTACAACGATATACCAATTCTTCTTCGCTTGTATAGTTAACAAGGGTGTTATCAGGAAGATTGAAGTCTTCATCGTTGTTATCAGGGAGATTGAAGTGTTCATAATGATGTTCGTATTGATCTTCATCCTGAGAAGTAAACCCGGTTGTATCAACATGTTCGGATTCTGTTTGACTCTCCTTCCTATCAAAGGAAACCTTTAAAATGGGCCTCCAACCGTGAGTAGAGATATCGACGAAGTAAACTTATAGGTCGTGATCAGACTTTATTTCAGTTGGATGACAGTTTGGAGGTGCACTTGTAAGAAAATATTTCACGTGTACATCATAATGGGAGCAAGTAAGTTCTGATTGTTCGATAATATCACTTCTCAACATTTGAAATGTAGTCTGATTGCTCAGAAGAAAAGCAGTCGTTTGCTTGTTATCCTAAACCCAATTCCAATACGTGGATTCTTCTTCCCACACTCCAAATTCAACTCCAACAAAAAATTTTGACAAAACCTAGTCTCCGTTCCTATACGCAGTCAACATTAAAAAAAAAAAGTTAACCATGCACGCAGTAGAACATTAAAAAAAAAATTGTTCGAGTACACGATCAATCAAATCGAGTGTGCGATTTCTCAAAATCGCGTGATCGATTAATAAAATCGAGTGCACGATTCCTCAAAATCACGTGATCGATTAATAAAATCGAGTGCGCAATCAAGCTTATTATCTACTAAACACGTTGTAGTGGTGTCCAAAACAGGTTAGGGAATGTACTGCATTCAACCCAGATAGATAACAAAAGCAAATCTCATGTTGTAAACAATCATTGAGTGAAAACGTAGTTCAACAAATAGGGTTCAGAAAAAACTCATACGAACCGAAATCTTTCTTTACCTTTGATTGTTGTTGTTTGCCATTGTCCATGTAATCAGAGAGATGTGATACTTAGGGTTCTTTGAAGAATCAAACGCACAGCACAGCGATCGGAGAGAAATTTCAGAAAAACTGGGTTGGGTTTTTTGTCGCACAGCCAAGAAAAGAATTGGTAAAATATGATTTGGGGTCAGATTCTAATTTTGTATAAATTTTGGGGTAAAAAAGAATCTCCAAAAACCTGACGTGATAACGATTTAATTAGGCTAAGTAACTAACTAATAGCTAATTGTACATAATGAAGCAAAGGGTTATATACCCAATTCTTTTGAAACTAGGGGTTACATAACAAAAAAAACACTTGGGCGTCCCTCAAGGCCCGCCATAGGGGATCTGGCGGCCAACATCCTACGCGAAGGCAGTGACAACAAAGGCGAGGGACTTTAAGCTCCCAGACGAAATAGCTAAACTAAAATCCTTTAACTTTAAAGGACTTTAAACTCAAATCCTTTAAGTTTTGGCAACATATTTTACCCCATTTGATTTGCTAATAGATTACGATTAACTTCTTTGATAAGTTATATTCTTTTAGGGGAAATTGCAAATTTGGGACAATAACATATCCTTTTTGCATTTTTGAACATTAATTTGGCATTTCTAATGGGGACACTTACTTTCAAAATTTTGTAATTTTGGCCAAATTTCAATCGGATCCCTAATTTCTTCCCAAAATATTGCCTTTGTGCCTATGTGACTACTCGAAATACCGTTGTGCCTACATAGCTGCCGGAATGTCCCCCTAAAAATTAGGGATACGACTGGATTTGGCCAAAATTGTAAAATTTTGGGAGTAAGTGTCCCTAAAATCGGAAATATCAAATTATTGTTCGAAAATGTAAAAAAACGTATGTTATTGTCCTAAATTTACAGTTAATCACATAATTAAATGAGGTAGTATGATCAACGCAACTAAAGACTGAATAACACAAGTCGAAGCTGCAATAAACGAACGCAAGCCGAAGTTGTAATTTTTGAGAGTGAATGAGCAACACAGTTTGCCTCACGCAGAATAGACTTAACACTGAATAGACTTAATTTCCATAAGAAAGATATGGAAAAAAAATAAAACTGAACTTAAAGAAAGTAACTAAACTTCCACATGGAAGAGATAAAACTTCCATACGAAAGAGATGAAACTTCCATAAGTAAGACTTAAAGAAAACATAACTTAAAAAAAAAAAAAAACCAGTGGACGCAAATCGTCTTTGCACCATAAAAATGCCAGTGGCGGAGCAAATCTCCACTATAACTGGAAGGATGACACTAAATTTGGAAGAGTGGCGGCGGATCCGAGAAGATAACGATAGATCCAAGAGAATGACATTAAATTTGGGCGGATTTCGATGAAACAAATTTGAAAAGCTGAAACGGAATAAATTTGAATCAATTCGACGGTGGAACAATAATAATGTTCTCCAGATAATCATCATACTTTGATAAGTTACGTTTTTCATATATGAATCCCTATTGGTTTCAGAAATTACATTTTTTTGTTCTACGAATTATAGTCATCACACTACTGCGCCCTGATTTTCATATATTTGGTAATGATGACATGGACTCCATACTAATTTTTTAGATTTAGTTGTCCAAATTCTTTGATATAAGTTATTTTGAAAAATTTTGGGGGAGTCGGTAGTTCATAAAGAACAATTTAAAATAATTCAACTGTATTGATTTTTTTAAACACCCCCCCAAAATAGTATAAGAGATTCAAATTCAGAGTCATTATTCTAGAGAAACAACTCCTAACCATTTGGGCAAACTACTTTTGATAAATTAAATTGTATTGATTGTTGAATATTAATAATCTATTTTATAAATTTCAACAATACATATCAATTTGTATATGTGCAGAAGAGCAACTCGCGGAGGAGATACGATAAGCCATCGCTGCACAGGGCGCCTCTGTTCGCCCAAGCTTTCGTAAGAAGCATAAAGGTAGTAAGACAAATTGTTGGAAAACACATAGTAAAAGCAGCAGAAGTTTAAAATTTTTTCCAAAAGGGATCGTGATCTTGCAATGTTCATTTCAAAACTCTTAGGGATTCAAGAAACTTACAAGAGTTGAAGCTTTCTTGAAATGTATTGAGCCACCCTCAAACGTTCTTCATGCGCATGAATATCCCCGTTTCTTGAACGATTCTTTCTTTGAGATTCGAAATCAGAAATCCTCTAGAAGTATCCACACTAGTCCTAGATTCAAATCATATCAACGAGTATGCTAGTACTGTAATATGTGTATTAGACAAACAAGAAACAAGACAAAATTAAGAGCATGATTAAATCTCCCTTCAAAATCCCTATTTGACGAAGATTGAACTGCTACGACTTAGCCTCGAAAAAGGTGTCGTCGGCTCATCATATTCTTGATCGGATATCGTTTTCCCTTATAAATCGTATTTTTTCAATCGGATTCTCTCATTAAAAAAAATCTTTCCACTAGCCCTTGATATATATAACTTGAATTAATTCTCCAATTAATTCCATGATGGGTTTTAGAATTAATTCACTAATTAATTCTAGCGGAATAAAATTAATTCCTAATTAATTTCCTTTGGGTTATATAATAAATTCTCCAATTAATTATATTGTGGCTTTATAATTAATTCACTAATTAATTATATTTGGACTTAATAATTAATTCTTCAATTAGTTAACACCTGATCCAATTTCTCAATTGGACTCATGCATCCCAAACAATTGCTTTCGAACCCACCTGTGTACTTTACACGTGTGGTCTCCTTTCGATCAATTATTTGATCTTTCCAATAATACCCTTTGACATGGCATTTGTGTGTGACTCTCTAGGTTCAATTTTAGTTAGCAGTGAGCCTAATTAATTAATACACTTTATCAATTAATTATTTCACAGATCACAGGACCATATTCTAGTAATAGGTGTGTGACCCCTACCCAAAATATGATTATATATTCGAAAGAACCTTTCAGCCAATGACATCATGTGGGATACGATCCTCCTATCATCCTATCTCTCGATTAAGTTCTAGGACATGGGAATATAGAGAGCCCTACTAATCTTAATCTTAAACAAAGTTCCCTTCATATTCCATTTGTCTCAATCCAATAAAACCCCATTTTCTTAATATCTTGATCTAACGACCTTGCTCAAGGATTTTGGGATGGAACATGAATGACTTGTGTAATAAGAAATCATCGTGCTTTAGCAAGTGTAGCTCCTTTATTGATTCCAACAATTCTCATATGCCTCTTGTGTAATCCCAACATAGGCCGGAGTTCAGGTGTCTATATGGCGACACCTTTTTGAGCCTATACCAAAGATTACAGAGTTAGCTTATATGAGACAATGTGGAATCTCAAGTCTAAGGATTAATTCCTCATATCATTGACATGTGAGATATTTCCTAATCTGGAATTTCTTGTAACGTTCTTTCCCATTTAGGAATTTTCTCACGCGGGACACCTCAGTGAACTTGTTCCTTCAACAAGCACCCTTGTGTATTGTGTACGCATCAACTTATGCACTTTATACCCTATGAAACTGGATGACCCTTCTTAAGGACACAACTACACAAGCAAGTCTCAATGGAGTCAAAGTCGACACTCCCACTGTCTGTCAAACTCATCGACTTGGAGAAGTTTCTAATCCCCACCTATGGAGTTAAGAACTTGTTTCATATGTCGTTCTCATAAGCACAAAGTTTGTAATGTGACACCCCGACTTTCAGACCGTACAGGTATGACGTATGTGCGCGATTTACCTTATTTAACTTCATATTCTTTACTCTTTTAATTCTTATTTTAAAATATTCCTATGAATTCTATATGATTATGAATGCTATTTGTTAAGATTTGATTCGTTGATGCTTGATTTGATTTCGGAAATTTTTCGTTGTATGAATATGTTGGAGATTTACGTGTTATGAACTTTGATTATGCTCGTTATATGTTTTCGAATTTATTTGTTGAGCTTTTGAATTAATTGTTACGTTCGGAACCTAAAGGAGGTTAAAACGCTTTTAGCGCACCTTGGGTTCCAATGTGTGTATTTTGAGCTCGGGAATTCGGATTCGAATTCCGTCACCACCGTTGAACTCGTTTCGACGATTCGGGTTCGATGGACTAAGCCTCATAACCTTTTAAGCTCATTTGGTATTCCTAAACCCGATCGGAAACTTACCTCGCTCTTATATGACTACCTTTCACCTATTTGCATCTTAGTCCCTCGATTCTTGACATATTACCCTCGAGCTTGGCCCCACACTCCACCACAAATCAGCATATTCATCCCTCTCCCTCTCAATGTCAGTATACACAAGGAAAAAAGAGAGAAAGTGCAGCAATTTTGGAGCAAAACCCTTCAAACTCGTCACTATTCACCCTTGGGAGAATTTGAGCTCTAATCTCCATTTTCTTCCAACTTCTTCAAGAGGTAAGTTAGTATTTGATATGTACATGATTATATGAGTATTTTGAGCTATTAATTCCATGCTTTGAGCTATGTTTGGGGTATTTATGGAGCATGGCATGTATATTAAGGGTTTGATGATCTCATGCAATTCTTGGAGTTAAGCTTTGATTTGAAG
This sequence comes from Lantana camara, assembly GCA_037501455.1. NCBI lineage: Eukaryota > Viridiplantae > Streptophyta > Magnoliopsida > Lamiales > Verbenaceae > Lantana > Lantana camara. The sequence goes on along the minus strand of CM074857.1, from coordinate 88,160,411 downwards.
ATATGTATATGATCCCATATGACTCTAATTTGATTATATGGTTCCTCTTTTGAATATGGTTGAGCATGGTGGAAGTTACCCTTATTGGAATTCAAATTCTTGCATGAGAATTCTTGAAATATATGATGATTCTTGAGCTTTTATGATGATTGGGTGATTATATGATGATTATGAAGTGATTTGCTATGATTTGCATGAGTTTTGTGGCTTGGGATGTTGGCTTGTTGTTGCTGCGTGCTCCCCTGCTTCCTTGCTCTTTTTTTCCCGCATGAGTTACTGTTGCTGCTGTTATTTTTTTTTTCGAAGACGAAGGGCCAACACGGCTATGTCAGCTTTGTGCATGTTTTGGACACGGCCGTGTCAGCCTCTCGACTTGGAGCAAATTATTTTTCTAAAATCGGACACGGCCGTGTCCATGTTGAACTAAAACTCAACACGACCGTGTCAGCCTCTCGAATTAAGCTCCTGAATTAATTTTAATCGGACACGGCTGTGTCCATTTTGAACTAAAACCCAACACGGTCGTGTCATTTGGAAATATGGCGGCGGCAATTGCTCGTTTGATTGCTTCGGTGTTTTTCCCTGTAACACCCCAAACGGAGGATGCCACATCCCCCGCACTATGACCCAGACCCAGAACATGAAATGGAAATCCATGCCCGAATCCGAATCAGAGCGAACGGGAGACCAACTCACACACTAGGCTAGGCGGATCTAACTTGACAAAAACTCAGAGTGCGGAAGCAATTAAAACCAACAACAATAGATAGCGGAAGCATTTAAAACAAAACATGCAAAGCAGGTGACTGGTTCAACTAGCATAGATACCTAATCCCGAATATCGACATACATAATCCAACATAATAAACAACATAAATATCATCAATATCTAGTAACAACCAAATACTATCTTACTAACCCCACACGGGTTGAAGTCTAAATAGAACATAAACATAATCTGCAAATGTGAAACATAAATACATAAAATAAGTAGAGTGTGCGACAAATGCATCCTAACACCTACTAGACTGACAAGTGTGACTCAGAAGACTCACTTCCGCCTAGCTCAAGCCAAAAGAACCTGCAACTAAAAGATAAAATGAGGTGTCAGTCAACTGACTGAGTGAGGGGGGCTAACGCACACCCACAATATATATATAGAGCACAGCACATATCATAAGGGTGGACTCATGAACCGGGATTAGGGTTTTGCACGCTAAAACAGTTGAAATACCCAAAATAGTATAAGTTTGGAAAACCATTTAGAGAAGCCTATCCCGTTTCACAAATCCCATATATTCATAACATATACCCGGCGAGTACGGGCTTCCAACCTTTACTCCTCATAACTGAACAGAACATAAAGCAGAATCAATCCATCCTCTACTCCAATGATGGAAGAGCCACGCGTTGGCCCTAACCATCAATAACATACATACAAACCCTCAAGGGGTAGCGAACCCACAAGAGTCCTCCCCGGCTGTACACCGAAGGCTCAAGATATCACGCCTCCCTCATCGCCCTAAGGTCGTGCAATGATGTCTCAAATGGAACTAGCACAGTGGCTTATCCGATGGCCCTATGCCGTGCCGGTCTCCACTCGTACCAGCTCCTGGATCCACATAACATAACATACATACATATGCCAATATTTCATGGCAACTCGCTACAGAATCATAATATATTAGAGTTTTCCAAAATAGCTTACATATGCCTTAATACTTAATTTTTCTTCAAAACCAAGGATGGTCCACAAGGTCATAATCATATCATATCCAACACATATCTAATCATACATAGTATATAACCGCATGCAAGGATTGAAATCATCATTTTAAGGCCATAGGTCGCTTAACTATACAAAATCCTAAACCTCACCTCGTGAAAGTAGAGTCTGAGAGTGTGAAGGGCCAAACACTCTAAACCTCGGGCCCACCGGCACCACCAAACTCTGTGACAAGACATACAGAAGCCCAGACTTAGACTCTATATATGAACCAAACAAGACGCACGGCGTTGCTCAACATGATCGTGGTTATGCATAAGTGTTCATGTTGTGCTTGGATAAGGTGTCGTGGTCATTCAAGGCATATCAATGCTCAATAAGGTCATATTTACAAGCAACCATCACGTAATTCCATATCCAAAGATGCACAATCAATTTAGGAAGTCAATGTATTCACAAAATGCATATTAAATCATCCAATGTCACAGGGTTCAATTATAATATTAGAATTAAGCATCAAGTTCATGTCGAGTTATAAAGTGCATAAGTAAGAACAACTTGATCGTATAAACATACAAAGTTGTTGTGCGTAGATGGCATGCTTGATACAAATAAAGAGTACATTTAATTCACTTAAGATCATACTTTACAACTTCACAACATGTTTGGTACACAAGCTCAAATCACATTCGTAGTTTCATAAATATTACACTTACATCCCCTAAGTTATTTATAAAAGTTTAGAATTATTACACATACATCCCCTTAGTTGATTACTAAGCATAATTGTTCGTTTAAAGTGTTTATATAGTTATTCCACTAGGAATTAATTACTTACAAACATGACAATTATCAATTTATCGTAATTCATAATATACCATTTTCAAGTAGTAAGAGTAAATCAAGATATTACAATTCTAACTCCTATCATGCATAAAGTCTCAAGTTGTTCAAGCATCCTTCATGTATCTAAATTTAATAGTGGAAACACAATTTACAACAAACATAACATTGAGAACGTCTCAAATTCATATAGAGAAATCACAACATGTTCGTTCTTCTAAAATATCATTCAAGTTCATTTAGTCACATAAAAGATTAGTTTCTAGATATTACACTAACACCCCTTCGTACTTAACAAATAGCGTAAATTCATCACATCGGGATTCGAATTGTAAATCGAAACATTCATACATATCACAATCCATTCAACACATGTTTTCATATACGATTAGAATACATCTCGATCAACAAACCAACAATAACCAATTTATTTGCACTTAAAACAATTAATTCAAATAATCACAATTACGCAAAATAATTCGTAATAAATAGATCGAGTGTCCGATTAACAAACGGAAGGTGGCGTTGAACTCACCACAAGGAGACGAACATTCTGACCAAACGCCGCCGGAACGCCACCACTGTAGCTGCCGGAATTTGGCCGGACCGCCGCCGAAGGTCGCCGTAAAAATCCCAAAAAATCATTCCTGAATGAAGTCTTCGTGCCCGTTCCGAATCCTCAATCAATTTCTGGAAATTCCAAGCCGATTGTAGTAGATCTGAAATCTAAGAGCACAAAAACCCTAAATCTTCAAACTCAAATTACTTCCAAACCGGTGAACCAAAATACGATCCGAAAGAGGTGTTGTCTTACCCATGACGAGCTCTTCGAAAGCCCTAAGGTAGCTTTCCGGAAAAATCCTCGGAGCTAGTGCCGCCGTTGCACCGCCACTTTGCCGCCACCGATCCGCCACCAAACCATCGAATCTGGAGTCGGCTGATGACAGGTCACTAGTTCTCGTCGTTCCGAACAACTTTCGTGAAGAGCCAGAGACCAAAAGATGGCCGAAAAAGGCCCCCGTTGGCCGCCGAAGTTTCTGCCACCGCGAGCTTTGGGCGGCGCGTGCGGCGTCTTCACTGATCCGATGGCCTCGCTGCTGACATCAAACGAAGTGCCTGGAAGTCCTCTATCTGGGAATGGGGCGCGTGCATCAATGAGGTGGCCGAAAACCGCCGCGAAAGGCCGGCGAAGTGGCGGCGGTCCGACACCTCCGCCGCTGCTACTGAAATCCGGCGATAACTCCGCAACCGTTCGTCGTTAGGCAGTGAAATTGGTACTCTTACGTCGGTCTCACCGAGATAATCGAAATGGACTATTCGTTTGTTGAATTCCGTCCAGAAACGATCGAGTTATGGGCTCGTAACCGAAGCCGCGATAGTAACCCGCGGGAGAGAGAAAGTGGGAGAGGAGAGAGAGAGAAAAAAAAAGGGATTGGGAGAAATGTGTCTTGTGCACAAGCTATATATAACCGGGTATCCTTATCGCGTAGCAAGGATAAATATCGCGTACAATTAATCGTAAATAAAATTAGTAAAGTTACGAATAAACATTCAAGCTCCGAATTAATTTTACAAATAAAAGTGAAATAGAGATTTACCAATTAGAGTTTAATTCAATTTAATTTTAGAAACTTTTCGTATAATTTAACGGCACTTTGTAAACACATGATTGACAATTAATCTCAAGGAATTCAAGTAAACAGAAATTAAACAAGTTAAGTAACATGATGGATTTAAAATCACTTGACAATTATTTCATGGAATAAATTTGAATTAAATCAAATTAGGTAGTTAGGGTTAAATATGCGCGTAATTAATCAAGTTGACAATAATCTTAGAATAATTCGAATGAACACATATTAAATTGGATTTACATTAAATCACATAATTCAAGAACTCTTAAATTAAACACACATAAGTGTAGAGACTTACTTGTTGATGTCGTAAGAACGCCCTTCGAGAAAACGGGGCGTCACATTCCCTGTATTTTCTTTCTTCATTTATGATGTGTATGCTATGTTAGCTTGTTATATTACGCGTTATGTGCTTTGTTTTGAACTTATGACCTTATTTTCTATGAATTGTGTGAATAAGAATTGGTAGGATTATTGGACACGCAATTTCATTTCAATTGCATTCATAAGCATTGCCGAGCATCTATTTGGTTCATATTTGAGTCTAAGTGTCGGGTCTTGCTTTCTTTTGTGTTTCAGAGCCTCTTCCGGTCGCGCAAGAGCCCGAAGCTTAGGTGGTTGGTCGCCTTTTCGATCCTATCTTTTGTCTCTTTTGTTAAGGTGAGGTTAGGAAATAGTAGCTAATTACCCTATGACCTATAATATGATGAATTTTTCCCTTGAATGCGGATATGGTACATATATCTAGATACGCGTGCTTAAATTATGTTTATGATCTTATGGAATAACTTTGGACTGTTGGAAACGATATATGTACGAGTATATATAAGCTTGATTTTGAATCTATTTTAGTATGTTTTGTTATGTTGAGCGAGTGTGCCCTGAAAGATGGGATTTTTGGTTTGGATTGGTTTGTGGGCCCTGGAGACGTGGGTAAGGAAGGCCCGGGGCGATCACGGGGTCGCCGGGTTTAACCCCTGTGCATGTTCTCATTTGAGATATTCACATTCGACCTAGGGAGGTTGGGAAGGCGTGGTATCTTGAGCCTTCGGTGGATAACCGGAGAAGGCTTAACGTGGGTTAGCTACCCCGTATGTTTTTGGTAATGTAGATGCTAGGGTTTGATTCCCGACACACCATGGATGCAAGGGTGGATTTATGATTTGATATTTATGTTTAGAGGAGTAAGGGATAGTCCGTTCTCGCCGGGCTTTTAATTATGTTCTGACTGATGGATTATGAATCGAGATAAATGCTTTTCTTACTAAATATTAATTTCGAGCAAATGGTTTTGGTGTGCAAAACTCTAGCCTCGATTCATGACTATCACTTTTGATTTGTGCTATGCTCTATACGTATTTAAAGTGTGGGTGTGTTAAGCCCCTCACTCAGTTGAGTTGTGAGACTGACCCTCTCCTTTCCCTTTCAGGTGTGCCGAGCTAGGCGGGGAAGTGCGTCGAGTCGAGTCGTACTTAGCCGTTTAGGTCGAGTAGCATCGCATCTCTTTTGCTTTTAGCATCTTGTATGAATTATAACCTTGTCACTTGAATTCTTATATCTATTTTGGGCTGATAAACCATGGTATATATTGTTACTTTTGCATGAGCTCGTTTGGATCCTGTTTATTGCCTCCGCATATTTGATTAGTGTTTACGCGCTCTGGTGTTGTTTAGCCCCGCTTAGCCTAGTGTGTGGGTGTAGGTCACCGTTCGCTTAGACTTGGGCTGAGGTATGGAAGCCCATTTCATATGTGGGTTCGGGTTTAAGTGCGGGGGATGTGTTGGCCCACCGCTCCGGGCGTCACATCCTTAAAGTGGTATCAGAGCTCTCGGTTGCAAAACCGGAACTCTTGGGTCGAGTCTGGTGAGTCTAGGTCGTTCGGCTTAGGACAACGTGGTTATATGCATTTATGTGATTACTTGTTTATTTCCTTGTTAATAGTGCACATGCACATGTATTAACCCTCACGCATATGAATTGGAATCTTTTGTTTTGTAGAAATATGCCTCCCCGAAGACACCACCGCCGAGATAGATCTCCGGAACATCGTCATCACCGGGATCATTCTCCACACTTGGAAAATAACAACCCTCCACCACCACCGCAAATGGATCCCGGGAACTTTATGGAAAGATTGGTCGTATTTTTGGAACAAACGGCTCAGGAAAGGAATAATGCACCTCCGGCTGGGAATCATGGAGAAAATGCTATCACTGCTCTACTACGGGAATTTAAAAATCAGAATCCACCGGGTTTCATTGGTGGGAATGATGTGCAAGCCGAAGAGTGGCTAATCCAGACAAACCGGGTATGGCGCTTCATTCCTTGTGACCCGATGGACAAGCTACAGTGCACTCTTAGCATGATACAGGGACAAGCCTACAGTTGGTAGACTAGCTCTCAGATTAAGTTGGAAGCTTCCGGGGAAGAGATTACATGGGATATCTTCGAACAGGAATTCAAGAACAAATATATCCCTAAGGCTACGAGAAACCGAAGGTTGAGAGAATTAATGGATTTGAAACAAGGGAGTATGTCTGTTACTGATTATATCAACGAGTTTGAGAGACTCTCCTGTTATGCCCCTAATATCGCTAATGACGATGAAGCGAAGGCCTCTCAGTTTCTCCAAGGACTACGGGAGGATATGAAAGATGCTTTGGAAGCAGCTAACACGAGCACGTGGGCGAAAGTAGTTGATAAGGCTCTCAGGGTCGAAGAGAGAGTGGTTTTGAGGAGGAGGGCTTCACATTCAGGGCAAGGGTCCAGCTCAGGGACTATGAATAAGTTTGGAAAGAGGCCAGCCTTTCAGACTTTTCAACAGGCTAAGCCTCAGAACAAATCATTCAGACCAGCGGGACCAATTCAAGCCAAGCAACCTTTAGCACTTCTAGCACCACCTAAAATGCAATGTACCTATTGCAAAGGCCCTCACCACGTGGATAACTGTTTCAGACTCCATAAAAGGTGTTTCCTTTGTGGAGCACCGGATCATATGGTGAACACGTGCCCTAAAAAGAAAGACAACCCGAGGCCTGCAATTCCAGCTAGGGCATATACGTTGGGAGCTGAGGAGGAGCAAGCTGTAGATGTCGACCCAAACGCGGTGATCGAAGGTAATATAAGCATCCATGACACTACATTACATGCATTATTCGATCCCGGGGCTACTCATTCATTTATTTCCCGGGATATTGCTGCTTCTATGTGCTTGCCTATTTCTTTATGTGCGCATGACTACGTGGTTAGTTCCCCTCTTGGTGGTAGCTTAGTATCTTGCAGGGTTTTTCGGGGTTGTCCAATTAGCTTTGAAGGCCGAGTCTTTCTGGCAGATTTGATTGAGATGCCTATGCAGAGGTATGATGTTATTTTGGGGATGGATTGGTTGTATGATTATGGGGCTCAGATGGATTGTCGGGAGAAGAAAGTTTCCTTCGGTTCAGTGGTGTTTAAGGGCGAGTAGGTTAAGTCAAGCCCTTTTATTTCTTTCATGGAGGCTAGTAAACTGGTCCGGGACGGAGCAACAGGTTTTGTGGCCTATCTTTTGAATAGACCGAAGGATCAGGCCAAGCTTGAAGAGACGGAGGTCGTGCGAGAGTATATCAATGTTTTCCCTGAGACTTTGGGTTCTCTTCCGCCTGATAGGGACATCGAGTTCATAATTGACCTTTATCCCGGAGCAGAGCCTTTCTCGAAGACTCCCTACAGAATGGCTGCTGCAGAGTTAAAGGAGTTAAAGTTGCAGCTTGATGAACTGTTAGCTTGTGGGTACATCCGTCCGAGCACTTCTCCGTGGGGTGCTCCCGTGCTATTTGTAAAGAAGAAAGATGGAACGTTACGGATGTGTATAGATTACCGTGAGCTGAATCGGATGACCGTGAAGAATAAATACCCTTTGCCTCACATCGAGGAGCTATTTGATATTAGTTTATTCTAAGTTGGATTTGAGGCAAGGTTATTACCAGCTGCGGATAAGGGAGGAGGATATCCCTAAGACTGGATTCAACACTCGCTATGGGCACTTTGAATTCGTGGTCATGCCATTTGGATTAACTAACGCTCCAGCCGTATTTATGGATATGATGCACCAAGTGTTTAGACAGTTCCTCGACAAGTTTGTGGTAATTTTTATAGACGACATTCTGGTGTATTCTAAGTCAGCTGAAGAGCATGTTCAGCATCTCCGGATTGTTTTGGAAACCCTAAGGGAGCATAACTTGTACGCCAAGTTTAGCAAATGCGAGTTTTGGATCGACAGGGTCGTATTTTTGGGTCATATCATTTCGGGTAATGGAATTGAGGTGGATCCGTCTAAGATTGAATCCGTGCTTCGTTGGGAGAGACCGAGGAATGTATCAGAAATTTGGAGTTTTCTTGGATTGGCCGGTTACTACAGAAGGTTTGTTAAAGATTTTTCTAAGATTGCTGCTCCGTTGACTCAGCTGACTAAGAAAGAAGTGAAGTTTGAGTGGGATGATAAGTGTGAAGCAAGTTTTCAGACTTTGAAAGTGAAATTGACTTCAGCACCAGGTCTCACCCTACCCGAGGGCACCGAGGGTTATGCAGTTTACACGGATGCTTCTAAGGAAGGTCTGGGTTGTGTTTTAATGCAGCACGGTAGAGTGGTAGCTTATGCTTCGAGAAAATTGAAGGAGCATGAGAAGAATTACCCTACCCATGACTTGGAATTAGCTGCCGTTGTGTTTGCTTTGATGAAGTGGCGACACTACCTCTACGGTACAACGTTCGAGGTGTTTACGGATCACCAAAGCCTCAAGTATCTCTTTTCTCAGAAAGATCTGAATGTAAGGCAGAGGCGTTGGATGGAGTTATTAGAGGATTACGACTGCAAGATTCAGTACCATCCGGGTAAAGCGAACGTGGTCGCCGATGCCTTGAGTAGAAAGGCGAGTGTGGTTAATTTGGAAGCAGGTTCTTCAAGCTCAGGATCAGAAATCTTGGTTTCGGGAACTTGGTTGGCTAATCTTACCGTAATACCGGATTTGAAACAGCAGTTATTGGAGGCTCAAGCCTCGGATGCCGAGATTCAGAAGTTGATAGCTCGTTCTAAAGATGATCCAAATTCTAAATATGGATTGGATGACTCAGGTTTGTTAAGGTTCGAAGCGAGAGTTTGTGTTCCAACCGAGCTCAGGAGGTTGATTTTGGAAGAAGCACATCGCTCGGGGTACTCGATTCATCCGGGAGGTACTAAGATGTATCGAGACCTGAAAGAGAAATTCTGGTGGAATGGTATGAAAAGGGATGTCGCGAACTTCGTGAAGCGATGTCTGACATGTCAAAAGGTGAAGGCAGAGCACCAGAAACCAGGAGGAACTCTCCAACCACTTCCTATTCCCGAGTGGAAGTGGGAGCAAGTGACAATGGACTTTGTGTCCGGCTTGCCTAGAGTCAAAGGAGGGTTTGATGGAATTTGGGTGGTTATTGACAGGTTGACTAAGTCTGCCCACTTTCTTAAGGTTCGGATGTCTGATAAGGTACCGAAACTAGCGGAGTTGTATGTGCGGGAAATTGTAAGATTACACGGAATTCCAGTCAGTATAGTTTCGGATCGAGACCCGAGGTTCACTTCGATCTTTTGGCAGAATCTTTAGAGATGTTTGGGTACCAAGCTCAAGTTCAGCACCGCTTCGCATCCTCAGACAGACGGTCAGTCGGAGAGGTTAATTCAGTATCTGGAGGATATGCTTAGGGCGTGTGTTTTGGATTTTCAAGATAAGTGGGACGAACATCTGGCTTTGGTTGAGTTTGCGTATAATAACAGCTATCAGGGTTCAATTGGGATGGCTCCTTACGAGGCAATTTATGGGAGGAAGTGCAGATCCCCTCTATTTTGGGATATTGAGGATTGGAGATGGACTGAAGAGCATAAATTCGAGAGAGCCGAATCTAAGGAAAATATTACTGCTAATGTTGAGAAGGTTCATCAGATTAGACAGAGAATGAAAGCGGCTCAGTCTCTTCAGAAGAGTTACGCTGACAGAAGAAGAAGACCTTTACAATTTGAGGTAGGAGATAAGGTCTTTCTAAAAGCATCTCCGAGAAAGGGGTTCACTCGAATTGGTGAAGGTGGGAAACTCAGTCCCCGATATCTTGGACCGTTTAAGATTTTAGAAAGAATTGGGGAAGCGGCGTACAGATTGGATTTACTGCCGAATTTGACCGGGATACACAACGTTTTTCACATTTCTCAACTCCGTAAATATTATCCCGATGAGGCAACAATTCTCCCAGTTGAAGAGGTTCAGTTAGAGCCGGATTTGACGATTGAGAAACATCCAGTTGCAATTCAGGATCGAAAAATGCAAGAATTGAGAAACCGACAGATACCTTTAGTCAGGGTTCTTTGGAGGGATCAGAAATCGGAAGAATCCACCTGGGAAACTGAGGAAAAGATGAAGAGATTATATCCGGGGTTGTTCGAGAACTCGGTTCGGACTTGAGGGCAAATCCTTTTTAAGGGGGAAGGATTGTGACACCCCGACTTTCAGACCGTACAGGTATGATGTATGTGCGCGATTTGCCTTATTTAACTTCATATTCTTTACTCTTTTAATTCTTATTTTAAAATATTCCTATGAATTCTATATGATTATGAATACTATTTGTTAAGATTTGATTCGTTGATGCTTGATTTGATTTCGAAAATTTTTCATTGTATGAATATGTTGGAGATTTACGTGTTATGAACTTTGATTATGCTCGTTATATGTTTTCGAATTTATTTGTTGAGCTTTTGAATTAATTGTTACGTTCGGAACCTAAAGGAGGTTAAAACTCATTTAGCGCACCTTGGGTTCCAATGTGTGTATTTGGAGCTCGGGAATTCGGATTCGAATTCCGTCACCACCGTTGAACTCGTTTCGATGATTCGGGTTCGATGGACTAAGCCTCATAACCTTTTAAGCTCATTTGGTATTCCTAAACCCGATCGGAAACTTACCTCGCTCTTATATGACTACCTTTCACCTATTTGCATCTTAGTCCCTCGATTCTTGACATATTACCCTCGAGCTTGGCCCCACACTCCACCACAAATCAGCATATTCATCCCTCTCCCTCTCAATGTCAGTATACACAAGGAAAAAAGAGAGAAAGTGCAGCAATTTTGGAGCAAAACCCTTCAAACTCGTCACTATTCACCCTTGGGAGAATTTGAGCTCTAATCTCCATTTTCTTCCAACTTCTTCAAGAGGTAAGTTAGTATTTGATATGTACATGATTATATGAGTATTTTGAGCTATTAATTCCATGCTTTGAGCTATGTTTGGGGTATTTATGGAGCATGGCATGTATATTAAGGGTTTGATGATCTCATGCAATTCTTGGAGTTAAGCTTTGATTTGAAGATATGTATATGATCCCATATGACTCTAATTTGATTATATGGTTCCTCTTTTGAATATGGTTGAGCATGGTGGAAGTTACCCTTATTGGAATTCAAATTCTTGCATGAGAATTCTTGAAATATATGATGATTCTTGAGCTTTTATGATGATTGGGTGATTATATGATGATTATGAAGTGATTTGCTATGATTTGCATGAGTTTTGTGGCTTGGGATGTTGGCTTGTTGTTGCTGCGTGCTCCCCTGCTTCCTTGCTCTTTTTTTCCCGCATGAGTTACTGTTGCTGCTGTTATTTTTTTTTTCGAAGACGAAGGGCCAACACGGCTATGTCAGCTTTGTGCATGTTTTGGACACGGCCGTGTCAGCCTCTCGACTTGGAGCAAATTATTTTTCTAAAATCGGACACGGCCGTCTCCATTTTGAACTAAAACTCAACACGGCCGTGTCAGCCTCTCGAATTAAGCTCCTGAATTAATTTTAATCGGACACGGCCGTGTCCATTTTGAACTAAAACCCAACACGGCCGTGTCATTTGGAAATATGGCGGCGGCAATTGCTCGTTTGATTGCTTCGGTGTTTTTCCCTGTATTTTCTTTCTTCATTTATGATGTGTATGCTATGTTAGCTTGTTATATTATGCGTTATGTGCTTTCTTTTGAACTTATGACCTTATTTTCTATGAATTGTGTGAATACGAATTGGTAGGATTATTGGACACACAATTTCATTTCAATTGCATTCATAAGCATTGTCGAGCGTCTATTTGGTTCATATTTGAGTCTAAGTCTCGGGTCTTACTTTCTTTTGTGTTTCAGAGCCTCTTCCGGTCGCGCAAGAGGCCGAAGCTTAGGTGGTTGGTCGCCATTTCGATCCTATCTTTTGTCTCTTTTGTTAAGGTGAGGTTAGGAATTAGTAGCTAATTACCCTATGACCTATAATATGATGAATTTTTCCCTTAAATGCGGATATGGTACATATATCTAGATACGTGTGCTTAAATTATGTTTATGATCTTATGGAATAACTTTGGACTCTTGGAAACGATATATGTACGAGTATATATAAGCTTGATTTTGAATCTCTTTTTGTATGTTTTGTTATGTTGAGCGAGTGTGCCCTGAAAGATGGGATTTTTGGTTTGGATTGGATTGTGGGCCCTGGAGACGTGGGTAAGGAAGGCCCGGGGCGGTCACGGGGTCGCCGGGTTTAACCCCTGTGCACGTTCTCATTTGAGATATTCACGTACGACCTAGGGAGGTTGGGAAGGCATGGTATCTTGAGCCTTCGGTGGATAACTGGAGAAGGCATAACGTGGGTTAGCTACCCCGTATGTTTTTGGTAATGTAGATGCTAGGGTTTGATTCCCGACACACCATGGATGCAAGGGTGGATTTATGATTTGATATTTATGTTTAAAGGAGTAAGGGATAGTCCGTTCTAGCCGGGCTTTTAATTATGTTCTGACTGATGGATTATGAATCGAGATAGATGCTTTTCTTATTAAATAATAATTTCGAGCAAATGGTTTTGGTGTGCAAAACTCTAGCCTCGATTCATGACTATCACTTTTGATTTGTGCTATGCTCTATACGTATTTAAAGTGTGGGTGTGTTAAGCCCCTCACTCAGTCGAGTTGTGAGACTGACCCTCTCCTTTCCCTTTCAGGTGTGCCGAGCTAGGCGGGGAAGTGCGTCGAGTCGAGTCGTACTTAGCCGTTTAGGTCGAGTAGCATCGCATCTCTTTTGCTTTTAGCATCTTGTATGAATTATAACCTTGTCACTTGAATTCTTTTATCTATTTTGGGCTGATAAACCATGGTATATATTGTTACTTTTGCATGAGCTCGTTTGGATCCTGTTTATTGCCTACGCATATTTGATTAGTGTTTGCGCGCTCTGGTGTTGTTTAGCCCCGCTTAGCCTAGTGTGTGGGTGTAGGTCACCGTTCGCTTAGACTTGGGCTGAGGTATGGAAGCCCATTTCATATGTGGGTTCGGGTTTAAGTGCGGGGGATATGGTGGCCCACCGCTCCGGGCGTCACATGTAACGGCCTCATCGGATTAGGGGAGTTGTAATACATACACACGTAATGGAAACACACAAAACACGTAATGGCACATAAAGAAATGTTCGCCTGTGATTACAATCATTTGTTTGTTATTCAAAGATTGTCTATGATATAAGGAAAGTCTCAAAGCATACCAGCTTTCTAGGGTACTATTCCCAACACAAGTCATAATCCCAATGCCACGCCATCCTCCAAATATACGACCTCGAATAAAGTGCAACAATTAGATGTACAAGCCACTTTCGCCTGAACTGTAGTTGCGAACAGGAAATGGTGGCTATAGGAGGCCACCCTACTGAAGTGTATGTTCAATCCTCTGATCAGACAGCATTGGTGCCCTCTCTACATCCTCTTTTGTTTAAATAAACTCCATTCTAAACGCATCTGATCCTGTTGTGTACCGCAAATACCTCCTTGTGGTTGTGCCAAAATCGGACAAGGACATTCTGCCCGAACAAACCCTAAACGTACACACAGACAGATAGCCCCCTTAGTGCTCAAGTAAGTAACATTTTTATTGAACTAAATATGTTATGCACCAAAATCTTACCGAGTATTCTATTCTCAGTTTACCGCATGTATAGGGGATTGTTGGATAACTTAGACCAAGAAGCTAATCGGGAGAGAAAAGCGACGATGCTAACCAATGAAAACAAAAAGAAAGCAGAACAAATTTCTGATTTACAAGGGAATTTTGATTGTCTGCAGGTAGAATATAAGGACTAGAAACTCCAGGCCGAAGAAGCGAACAAGGAAAGGGAGAAAGTTATATCCCAGCTGGTGGAATTGCAAAAATTTGTGGATGACAAGGTCAAAGCATCTTGCGAGGAAGAACAAAGGTTGCTAAACAAAAATATTGTAGCACCCCTACATGTGGAGATGCCACACCCCCGCCCTATAGGTCGACCCACATACGAAACGGTTAATCCGTACATGAACTAACCTATAGCAAACGGGTGACAATGCAAATAAAATGACAAGCTAGGCGGGACTAACTCATACATGCAACATAATAAAGCGGAAGCATAATTGATTCACTTGCGAATATATCTATTACAACATGCTATATCTTGGATCATCTGTTCGATAACTTATATACTAGTTCTCATATCAATACATTATCATCTTCGAATACATATCAATTAACTTTAACAATAATGTCGTACGCAATAATAATTAAACAAATAAATACACTGTGCCTGACTCGACTACATGGACTGGACTCGACTCGAATCCCGCCTAGCGTGCACCTGCAATAACCTGAAAGGTGGAGGCATCAGTCTGTGAAGACCAAGTGAGGGGTTTAAATAAATATTAGCGCAGATAACATGCAAGTTATATTCTCGGGTAAAGACTTAGAAAGATAAATGTATAAGTTCAATAAAGAGATATCCTAGCCCGAGAGTACAACTATCAATATTAAATACTTGATCATTTTCATGCAATCAATACATGGCCCCGGTAAGTGAGGGCAGTCTCCAACCTCACTCCAATTGTACATGAAACATGCTTGCTTTGTTAATCAATAGGTGATCATACAATTCAATTATCGTGCAATCATGCGATAGTGTAATCAAGTAACACGATCAGGAAATGAAAATCATGCAATAACCCGAGGACAATCCGTGGTGCCGGACCCGTCCCCAGTCTCCTTCTCCCTACAATGATGGGAAGGTAGCTAGCCTTCACCATCCACGACGTGTTGAGCAGAGGGTACATGAATCCCTAAGCCCGGAACTCCTTCCTCCACTAATCTCCTAGCGGATTCAGGGGTCATCCCAATGTGGTGAGGATAGCGCGAGAGTTACCCGTCAGCCCTTACTTTTTCGGTTGGCTCAAGCCACTACCCTCGGACCCAACGTGAACAATCCTGTTTACTCGCCTAAAACATGCAAGATTCATGACAATAACATGGCTTGCTTGCTTTTCATGAACATGACTTGCTTGAGATGATAAGTGATTTCATGTAAAATTATAGATATAGATACCTTTTTGGCCGAAAGATAACATAAGGGATATACGGGTTCTATATAACTAGTAATTAAACCTCACCTGACAGGCGACACAATGACTCGTGGATGCGTGAACGTGCTCATGATCAATAATCTCCGCCCTGGAGAAGAATTGGACAAGAAAATAGGATATACGTGCATACGTGAACCAATACTCGACAATGGTACCAAATATGACGCACGGTATGATCACATAACGAGATATCGTGCAATGAACAATGTAGCATAAAATTATCATGTTATGACATGTAATTGATCATATAATCACAATTTGGGGTCAAATAAACCATTGGAATCAAATCCCAGAAATCCATTTTTATGTAGAATATTTTGTTCTGTCAGAGTGATGGGAACGGTCGTTCCGGGTTATAGTGTAAAATGGGAAGGGTCGTTCCCAGTCTCCCGACATTGTGCCCCGAAGATGGGAACGGCCGTTCCGGTTTGTGAGCCAAAATGGGAAGGGATGTTCCCGCCCTCGCTGCCAAGCCTGCATTTTAAACATGGGAACGGCCTTTCCCACGTACAAAGGGAACCGGAAGGGTCGTTCCCGTTACGCAGTAGAAGCAGAAACAGGGGAGGCACAAACACATCTCCAAATCTCATCAAACTCATATAATTCACTTCCAAATATTATTTTTAATGAAAGGAAACATATATGCATGGTTAAAGTGTAATAAGAACCAACATAAACACTCATCTCATGCCTTGATCATCATAATCCCCAACTTGATACCATATATGAATTCATCACATAACTTCCAATTCTCCAAGAATTTATGCATGAATCCAAGTTAAAATCATGTATTCATGTATCTAACAACCAATAATCCACTTATCTCAAGAATTCAAGAACCCTAGCTTCACATACTCAATCAAGAAATTCAAACATATACATCCATGGCTACCTTGAAGAAAAGAGATGAGATGGGAGAAGATGGTGATGATGCTAAAGCTCCAAAACATGGAATTTCCTTGGAAAATTTGAATGAAATCAATGAAGTCTCTCTCTCTCCCTTCTTCATGGTTTGGCTCGGTGAGAAGGAGCAAATATGGATGAGGAATTTTGTGAAAAAATGAAATGAAGAGAAGCATAGAGAAGAATATACGTAATATCCTCCCCTCAATTTTGATGAAATGCATAAATTGCAATTTAATGCTTAAGCTATACAAGTTATGCAATTAAGGATAAAAGGAATAAAGAATGATCATTTTAGTTTCAAAAGAATTTCATGCATTTTAGTCCTTACACTTTCAAGGATAGTTATTTAAGGGCAATTAACAAATAACTCATGTTCGATAATTAATTCACGTAACCACTAAATCCAATTTATAAAATAGTTCTCAAGTGACACATATTTCACATATTTTCACGTAGTCATGTTGGAATACAATTTATAAGATAAATATAATGCATGTAAATTGAATAAACAGAAATAATAAATTAATATCCTAACGCTCGAAACCCACACGTGTCGAGCGTACCTGACTATCTGAAAATTGGGGCGTTACAACTCTCTCCCACTTAAGAGAATCCGTCCTTGGATTCACTGTCTTGAATTCCTGGAAGTTAATTGACTCTCCCGTTTTCATCCCATGCGGGTTGGCCATTCCCCTTCTGGGATTAGTTCGAAAGAGGTCTTCAATCCACATGGGTCCTCCAAATGTGGTGAAGTCATGACCCTCAATTTTTCGGAGCCTAAACACTCGAAAAATAAAATCTAACTTCCACTAGAACAAGTTGACAAGTAGCCGAAAATAATAAGAGTGCCCCGTCTCTCAAATAACCAACGAGAGAACCCCATCTCTTGACAACCCTGAGAGAATCCCCGTCTCCCACGCACATAAAATAAAATTCAAGCAGGTACTTAGGTAAATATTTACAATTAACACATAAGGGGCAGGTAGAAATATCAGTTATGCAACTTATTATTCACATAAAAAAAATTAATAGTAAACCAGGAATCACGTATGGAAATAATAAAATAAATGGTGTTCGTGATATGCATGATTAAGTGTATCGTTCATCGGGGATTGCAACTCTCGTGTTGCGGTTTTTTAGTTAACTGCTTGGTTCTTGAATTAAAGTTCCTTGTAACCCGAATGACAATCCTTGATTGCCCAATAACTATATATACTTCAATAACCCCTTGATCCTCATTCCGAATTTAATTCTTTATCTTTTCCGGTACCCAAACTCTAAGTGTCAATTCCTGACGGCTACCTCAGTCCCAAACTATTTTCTTACATAATCCGTAAATCATTATTATTCACCACATTTCTGTGTAATTTCAATCTTAAACTTGCCGATCGACCCTTCTCAATTTGACTTGTTTACCCTGCCAATTTCACTAAGATTTCCATTTAAGGCGGACGCTCGATGAGGACACGGAACAAGATCGTCCTTTTATGAGAGTAATTCATCAAGTACACTCACGTAGAAATCGAAGGATTCAGGTCCTAGTAAAACATCTTCCATTTGATTCCTGAAGTTTGATGACATACCCAACAACTCTGCAGAAGATCTTGAAAGAGACGATCGATGGGCTTCAATCTTCTCAGACGTGTTCATGGCAATTAGTATATTTATGGAAGCGACGCCGGCAACAAGAATGAAAGGGCGATGCACAGACATCCCTAGGGTATAAATAACAACTTCATAAGAAAACTCTTGTCGGAGTCGACCTATTAAAACTTGGAATTGGTTTCAAGTATTAACCAAGTTGAATCCTTTTCTAATTACTGAGTCAACTGGTATCCCGAGACTACACACACACCACCTAAAGGCATCCACATTTCGAGAGCAGTAACAAATCAAAGATGTTGTCGATGATGGGACTTTTCTTTGTGTAAGAGGGAGAAAAAGACTTGAGGTATTGAAACTTCCTTCACGTGATTCCGATAAGGGCTCCAGGAAGAATTAATTTTCTTGAAGTTTCCCGACCGACTCTCCCCTTTAAGAAATTGGAAATTTCTAATTCTTTAAGTTTGTTCTGTTCTTTCCCACTTGCAAGCTTCTCTGCTGGTTCAAATCCCGTAACCTTTTCCTCGTCCTACTTGTTGTTAACGACATACTCAACTTGAAGCTCGCCGACAATCACCCCTCTGATCTGATAACTGAAATTTTCCAACACCCCACAATTCGATAAAACATAATCAGCCATTAAAGTTCTTTAGGTGAAGGTTGTGAATTTCTGCTGTCCGTAGAAGTGCAACCAACATTTCACTTGCCACTTATTGCTTCCAGAAAGTTATACTTGACAAAGCCGACACCATGACCTGAAGCAAGAAGAAGTCCATTCTCCTGAACCACTACATCTCCAAGATACTGACTAATTCCTGAAGGTTGAAAAAACCACTGAACATTTATCTGCTTGAACTTATCAGCATTTCCAGATCCGAATAATCTTCCCATTATCTATATCATGCCGGATCATATTAATTCATGGACCAACAAGTTCTCACGGATCCCCAAAACATTACCAGACTTCAGGTATAATCAGATGACCCGGTTACCAACATAATACCCGATGGCTAAGAGAAACTCTTCTTTAAACTCGAATTGATAGGACTGGATTGAAGGAATGAGTGGGTAGAGAATAGGGAGAGCCTATTAACAATAACCACTAAATAATGCATGCCGGTTAAAATGTTAATGCACAACTTACAACCAATTTAAATGCAACACGTTGGGACAATTGTATCAATTTAAAGATATACTTATAAGTAAAGAAATTTAAATAATTTAAAACAATACGTTTAACATTAACACTTCAAGCATGAAATCTGAAATAACAATTACGGTAACATATATATAAAGGAGAAGTAATTAAATTAATGCAATATATAATGCATGTGCTAATGAATGCATTAAAGAACCTGTCACCGTAGTAGGGTAATTTTATCCCGGCACTTCTCCTTGATTGTTGTATTATAACTTGTCTCGGATTGTTGATTGTTTCTTGTTTACCCACGGTCTTCTAAATCTTCAAATTCCTAGGTAAGACTTTCTATAGCTTTAGGCTCCGAAGTTGTACTTCTTGGTTTCAATTGCTTCCACTCTCATGCTGTCAATATCTCGGTCTTTCTCCAACGGTGGTCCCGGTGTTCACTCTGGTTGTTATTTTACTCTTCTTTATGGTTTCCATTTGTTGCTCCATATCTTCCAATTCAACCATATCATAGTTGATAATCTTTAAAGCTACTTCATCATTGATTCCTCGAGAATCGCCTCTTCCTTTTTGCTAGAATTCCCGGCCTAAGCATCTTCGAAAATTTATTTTTTTTTTCTAACTTCTCGAATCGTGTAAATGATTTCCACGCTGGATTTCTCTCTTCCGGATCCTATCACTTGAATTTTAACTCGATAGGGAAGATAATGATTCTTGAAGCCTTGTATGAATTTTCGGATTTTATCCTTCCCAAGTTGAAGAAAAGAACTTGTTGTATGCTGAGGTTGTCACGAAAATTAGCCGGGGTTTGATATTATTTCCACAACCTGTAACTCACCATTGTCTTTGAAATATAAATGCATGTAGGTAAGGTATGCTCATGTCACACAATTGTCACCAAAACAGAACTTAAATGCAAAAGCAACAATTAATTCAATAAAACTGATGATTAACACACGGAACATATAATTCTTCAAGTAGTGTAGGCTCAATTAACCGACAATTATGGACAAGAAGCAATGCAATGCTCAAATTATCACATAATTCAAGTACTTCAAGAAATTCAAGTAGGTCAGGAAATTCAAATAATATGCAAGACTCTCAAATTAACAGTTAATTCCTATGCCGTACGACCTAGACTTGACACAACACGACACTAGAACCTCGGTTTTGCAACCGGGCTCTAATACCACTTAAGATGTAGCTCCTCTACACGTGGAGATGCCATACCCCCGCACTATAGGTCGACCCACATACAAAACGGTTAATCCGTACATGAACTAACCTATAGCGAACGGGTGACAATGTAAATAAAATGACAAGCTAGGCGGGACTAACTCATACATGCAGCATAATAAAGCGGAAGCATAATTGATTCACTTGCAAATATATCTATTACAACATGTTATATCTTGGATCATCTGTTCGATAACTTATATACTAGTTCTCATATCAATACATTATTATCTTCGAATACATATCAATTAACTTTAACAATAATGTCGTACGCAATAATAATTAAACAAATAAATGCACCGTGCCTGACTCGACTACATGGACTGGACTCGACTCGAATCCCGCCTAGCGTGCACCTGCAATAACCTGAAAGGTGGAGGCGTCAGTATGTGAAGATCGAGTGAGGGGTTTAAATAAATATTAGCGCAGATAACATGCAAGTTATATTCTCGGGTAAAGACTTAGAAAGATAAATGTATAAGTTCAATAAAGAGATATCCTCGCCCGAGAATACAGCTATCAATATTAAATACTTGATCATTTTCATGCAATCAATACATGGCCCCGGCGAGTGAGGGCAGTCTCCAACCTTACTCCAATTGTACATGAAACATGCTTGCTTTGTTAATCAATAGGTGATCATACAATTCAATTATAGTGCAATCGTGCTATAGTGTAATCAAGTAACACGATCAGGGAATGAAAATCATGCAATAACCCGAGGACAATCCGTGGTGCCAGACCCGTCCCCAGTCTCCTTCTCCCTCTAATGATGGGAAGGTAGCTAGCCTTCACCATCCACGACATGTTGAGCAGAGGGTACATGAATCCCTAAGCCTGGAACTTTTTCCTCCACTAATCTCCTAGCGGATTCAGGGGTCATCCCAATGTGGTGAGGATAGCGCGAGAGTTACCCGTCAGCCCTTGCTTTCCCGGTTAGCTCAAGCCACTACCCTCGGGCCCAATGTAAACAATCCTGTTTACTCGCCTAAAACATGCACGATTCATGACAATAACATAGCTTGCTTGCTTGCTTTTCATGAACATGACTTGCTTGAGATGATAAGTGATTTCATGTAAAATTATAGATATAGATACCTTTTTGGCCGAAAGATCACATAAGGGATATACGGGTTCTATATAACTAGCAATTAAACCTCACCTGACAGGCGACATAATGACTCGTAGATGCGTGAACGTGCTCATGATCAATAATCTCCGCCCTGGAGAAGAACTAGACAAGAAAACAGGACATACGTGCATATGTGAGACAATACTCGACAATGGTACCATATATGGCGCACGACATGATCACATAACGAGATATCGTGCAATGAACAATGTAGCATATAATTATCATGTTATGACATGTAATTGATCATATAATAACAATTTGGGGTCAAATAAACCATTGGAATCAAATCCCAAAAAATCCATTTTTATGCAGAATATTTTGTTCTGTCAGAGTGATGGGAACGGCCGTTCCGGTTTGTGAGCCAAAATGGGAAGGGTCGTTCCCGCCCTCGCCGCCAAGCCTGCATTTTAAACATTGGAACGGCCTTTCCCACGTACAAAGGGAACGGAAAGGGCCGTTCCCGTTACGCAGTAGAAGCAGAAACAGGGGAGGCACAAACACATCTCCAAATCTCATCAAACTCATATAATTCACTTCCAAACGTTATTTTTCATGAAAGGAAACATATATGCATGGTTAAAGTATAATAAGAACCAAATTAAACACTCATCACATGCCTTGATCATCATAATCCCCAACTTGATACCATATACGAATTCATCAGATAACTTCCAATTCTCCAAGAATTTATGCATGAATCCAAGTTAAAATCATGTATTCATGTATCTAACAACCAATAATCCACTTATCTCAAGAATTCAATAAACCTAGCTTCACATGCTCAATCAAGAAATTCAAACATATACATCCATGGCTACCTTGAAGAAAAGAGATGAGATGGGAGAAGATGGTGATGATGTTAAAGCTCCAAAACATGGAATTTCCTTGGAAAATTTGAATGAAATCAATGAAGTCTCTCTCTCCCTTCTTCATGGTTTGGCTCGGTGAGAAGGAGCAAATATGGATGAGGAATTTTATGAAAAAATGAAATGAAGAAAAGCATGGAGAAGCATATACGTAATATCCTCCCCTCAATTTTGATGAAATGCATAAATTGCAATTTAATCTTTAAGTTATACAAGTTATGCAATTAAGGATAAAAGGAATAAAGAATGATCATTTTAGTTTCAAAAGAATTTCATGCAATTTAGTCCTCACACTTTCAAGGATAGTCATTTAAGGACAATTAACAAATAATTCACGTTCGGTAATTAATTCACGTAACCACTAAATCTAATTTGTAAAATAGTTCTCAAGTGACACATATTTCACATATTTTCACGTAGTCATGTTGGAATACAATTTATAAAATGAATATAACGAATGTAAATTGAATAAACAGAAATAATAAATTAATATCCTAATGCTCGAAACCCACACGTATCGAACGTACCTGACTATCTGAAAATTGGGCCGTTACAAATATAATGCGTTTGCCGCACAATATTTTTGCTATTACCATCATGGCTTCCAAGAGTGTCATCGTCAAGTGGAGAAAACTCTGAAACAGCTCCCTTGTATCCTTGATCGACACGGCAAGGTGAAGCAGCTACCCGTGCCTCCGGACAGCTCAGTCAGCGAGGAGGAAGATGATATAAAGGATCCAACAAGTAAAGTTGCGGACAAGACATATCCTTCTTCCATCATCATCCCAGATTCCCAGCCTTAGCTCAATTAAGTTATGTTTTCATCCCCAATATGTATGTGGTTTATTTTGTTATGTAGAAATGCTTGCTCCCCTGATCGGGGCAAAACAATTTAAATTTGTCTAAGGTTATGTTTCTATCTGAACAAGTTTTTATGATATTTTGTTTGTGCCTATATTAAAGCCATGTTGTGAATTTCAATCATTCCAACAAAAAACTAATGTAGGCTTTACAGTATGCCTGTAATTCATCGAGACTTTTTTTTATCTCATTCACGGAAAAGAAGCCCAAAGGAATACATATAATAGTTTTCCAGGCATAAAGTACTAATTCAGAAGCTCTATGACTAATACTAAAAGCTCCATGATGATCGAAATCAAATCCTAGCGTATAAGTCGAGAAAAACTAAATACTGTGTTATAGATTTTGATTCAACTAAAAATTTCAAGTCGATCAATCGTGAGGAGTAAACTTCTCAAAAGAGTTCATGAAACTTATTATTTTTAATCATGAAAGAGTGTATTTTGTTGCCAGATAACTAATGTATTCGCTGTCATGCCGACTGATCCTGAAATTTGTTCACTATATTACTATTTCACATGTTTTCGAACGCTTCATGCTCAGAAAAAATGTAAAGTATATCTACATCTTTTTCTCGGAAGATATCAAGAATTTGAGCAAGCATCTTTTGCTCAAAAAAGATGTAAAAAAGATTTATCACTTCTCGTTTCCTCGAGCAGAACTCTAGTCAATGTTCTTATCTAATGAAGATTTTATTCAAATGAAGATGCTTTTATTTAATCATAGTAAAGTGCAAAACAAAAACAAAAAAGTTGCCTCATTAAAAACCTTTTTAGGGGAAAACCTTATAGGAAGAAGTCCTGCGAAGGAAAAAAGAGTGCAACCCTAACCTACTAAACAAAATACTTCTTAAGATGTTGGGCATTCCAAGCCCATGGTAACTCCCAGTGTTCACCCCTGTTATCTTCTTTTGCCAGTTGTATGCTCCGCCCATTAACACTTCAGTGACCACATATGAACCATCCCAAGAGTGGTCCAGTATACCCACTCCCCTTGAAACCTTTGCTCGCTTTAAAACCAAATCTCCTGCCTGGAACTCCCGCGGTCGTGCTTTACTGTTGAAAGTTGTTCGTATTTGTGCTTTGTACCTTGTTTCCCTTAACTATGCCAGATTCTTGTGTTCGTCAATAAGGTCCAAGTTTGCTTGTAAGAGCTGATCAATCTCTGTGATGTTAAAAGTTGCTATTCTGTGGGATTTTCCAATTATGTCTCCTGGTATGATGGCCTCTATTCCGTACACCATGCTGAATGGTGATTTCCCTGGGGCTCGCCGAGGTGATGTTCAGTATGCCCATAATGCTTGACAACTCATTCCACCGTCTTCCACCATGTTCTTCTAACCGAGTTTTTGATTCCTTATAAGATTGTTTGTTCGTTAGCTCGACCTGGCCATTAATCTGTGGGTGTGCTACAAATGCTGTGTTTTCTTGACTACCATGCTCTTGGCAACAACTCTTGACCCTGTTACCCACAAACTGAGTTCCATAATTAGACATTAGTATTTGCGGTATATCGAATCTACAATATATATTTTTCCACAAAAATTTTATTATATCTTGTTCAAAAAAATTTGCCAAAATTTTTTGCCAAAGCTTTTGCTTCGACCCATTTGGTAAAGTAGTCAATTGTGACTACAATGAAGCATTTCTAGGAAGTTGCTCGCAATATTAGTCCAAGCAAGTCAATGCCCCAAATTGCGAAAGGGCACGATGAGCTCATCGTTTGGAAATACTCAGGTGGACTCCGTATGGCTGATCCATGAAGTTGACATGCTTTGCATTTTCTTGTTAACTGTAACGCGTTTGCATTTTTGGCCAGTAAAAGCCTGCTCGGAAAATTTTACTGGCCAATAATGTTTCCCCTCATGGCTACCACATGGGTAATTCTTGCCCGAGCCTGGCTCGGCCAAACCGGTGTAACGAGGGCGCGAGTGTTTTACACTTGCCGTGTGGTTGGTGGAAAATTCAGGGAAAGTGACCAATCAAATGGCAAGTGTAATACACTTGCTTTCTAATTGGTTTGGGCTCGGCCAAGCCGGGTCTGGGCTAGAATTTTCCCTACCACATGATCTGTTATGTATTTCCTATAGGATTCTCTTTCCTTCTTCTTCTTGGACACACTTTAACCAGAGTTGAAACTGACTCTTTTTGTATAATTTACCTCCAAGTTCGCCATACCTTGCCACTTGTTTGATTGTTATCCCCATGTCCTGTTCACCCCCTTAAAAATTTGAGATACGGAGTTCGCCAATCAGTGTCTTCATTCATATTACATACGCTCTCCTCTCCCGACTGGATATTATCTAAAATGGTTATCTTTTGATTAGGACATCCCTCTGGCGAACTTGCCAATTTTGCCAACACATCAGCCATCTCATTCGCTGATGTATCTACGTGCTCGATCAAAAAATCTACTAGTCTATCAACTAGTAGGTTATCCTGGTCCACATAGTTTTTCATTTGTTCATCCTTAACCTCGTATTCTCAGGTAACCTACTTTATTCTAACTTCGAATCCGATACTACTCGTATTCTATTCGGCCCAACTCCCAATACAATACGTAGTCCTACTATGAGTGCTTCGTATTCAACCTCATTGTTAGAGGCTGAAAAGTGCAATCGCATAGCATACTCTATGCTTTCCTGCTCTGGGGTTACCACCACTATTCCTACTCCACTACCTTTTTGTCTCGAAGAGCCATCAACATGAACAGTCCACCACGTTCCTTCTACTGTTCCTTCTGTTAATATGAAGTCGGCTAGTACGTATGCTTTTATTATTTTCCTTCGTTAATAGTCGATGTTGTATTCACTTAATTCAATTGTCAAACTGACCAACCTCCCCAAGAACTCTCTCCTGACCAGAATCTTCTTAATCAGCAAATTCGTGCGTACCACGATCTTGGGTGCCAAGAAATATGGTCGCCATTTCTGGCCGTTGTGACTACTGCAAGAGCTCCTTTCTCTATATTCGTATATTTCATCTCTGCTTCTGCTAATACCTTACTCACAAAGTATATGGGGAGCTGTTCATTCTTGCTTTCTTTCAATAGTACCGCACTCACAACCTTTTTATCCACCGCTATTACAGCACCCGCAACGATAGGCACCACATCCCCGGCACCATAAGTCTAGTCCACGCATGAAATGGATATTCCATACATGAACCGGACCCACAGAGAACGGGTGACAAAGAAAAACATTCCTAGCTATGCGGATTCTAACCCTATACCAAACAATCAGAGAGAACAAAATGCGGTGCGAAAGCAAACAAGAATAAATCGCAATACAATCCATTAACATTAATAACCAATTCAGCACGTAACCTAGTGATGGGTTCAACTACACATGCAACCTGTCCCGAATCAACATTCACCAATTATTAACAATCGACTTTCAAGCTTGATCAATAATTCAATATAATAAAATGTAACAATGTGAAATGTGACTCAAGTGTACAAGTGTAACTCGATCAAGGACACTAAGACTCGGTTCCGTCTGGCAAACATGCAAGAAAACTGGAGAGGGGGAAAGAGGGGTCAGTCTCTAGAAGACTGAGTGAGCAGGGGCTATACATATATATAAAAACATGCAAATGGAAGTCATAAATTCCGAGTAAGGTTTTATTGAAGTTAGTTCCCACGAAGGGGCATGAAAACATTGTCCAATGCTCGGACTTTACGACTATATCCATTTATAAATATTTTCAATTCAATTGGTTGATCAATAGCTCGGTGAGTGAGTGTGCACAATTCTCCAACTAAACTGCAACTGTGTACAATCATTAGGTGATATTTATTAAAAACACGATCATGCAATCAAGTATTCAATCAACCAATCATTCATTACGTTCATTAGCAACACAGTCCAACCTTCTTCCTCCGGGGTGATGGTCAGGCCTTCAGACCCGAACCATCCAATCAGTACAATGTTGAGAAGGGGGCTCATGAATCCGACCCGCTCCTTCGATGGGTTTACCACCTGCTCAAGAATATTTCGCCTTCCTGTCTCCTAGGTGGTGCGAAGATATTCCCAATGGTTACTACGTGAAAAGGTTCTTTTCGACGGTCCGATGTCGTTCCGGTCACCAATCCCACGTTTTCCTGGGCCCACAATACAGTACAATAAAGTGTAATTCTCGCCAAAATAATAGGGAGTCAATAAATCATTTCAATTCATTGAAACGGTTCATTCTCTTGAAAACATTTACTCAATGATTCTTTAAAAGCAATATAGATATTTCACATATAGGTTGTAGGGTAACATATCTAACTAGAATGAAAACACCCTCACCTAAAAGACGACGATACAAGAACACGAGCTATGCCAGTGCCTATTGGATCACGATATCTCCGCCCTGGAGAAGAACTGTACAAGAAAGGGAACAATGTGTACTCATGAGATAAGACTCAATATGAGACCAAGTAGGACGCACGGCAATGCTCATGAAGTGGTGTAACATGTGATGAAATGAGACGATATATAATAAATCATAAATTGTCATGAAGTGTTATGATCATGTTCATGTACACAATTAATGCCCTCACGTAATAGGCGATCATATAAATTCATATCATAACAAACAATTAATCATTAAATAATTAACAAGCCATTGACACTCATTTAACATGTATAACATTCAATTAGAACATAAAGAACGCAATAACCCTCAAAGATATCACATATACATGCCATCCAATCAATGGAATTCAATTCATATTAAGTACGAAGTCAAGTAATCAAATCTAAGAAATTAAGACCAAGGAGTGCAATTAACAAGATAATGATCAATTAGGCATGTATAAAGAAAAAACATGTAAGTCACATAAGCTGTCGAGAAAGTGAAAGGAAAGCGATAAAACGGGTTTTGCCAAAGTTTAGCAACAGTTAGGAATTTTCCCAGACGCGCAAGCTATATGAAAATGGAAATATCTTGAGTTTGAGAAATTGGAATTGGTTTTTGTTTGTTGGATATGAAAGTAAACAAATAAGGATTTCCAAAAATATATGGCTCGACTTCTAGTACAAAGCGGAATGAAAATGGCTTAGGTCTAAAGTTGGGTAAGAGCAGTTTCGCGACAGCTTGACGACACCAAAATGAAATGGCCATATCTCACTTCTTGGAACTGATATCGACAATCCGTAAAAGGGAGAATGCTCTACACTTCAAGTACTTGAATTAGGTAAAATTTTAGAGCAAACAGAGCAGGGGAAGGCTGTCCCGGCCTGGATTAACTCTGTCCTGGTTAGGATCCTAGAGCAACGAGTTTCGGAAAGTGCATCCCGGTCGGGATTCAATTTACCCTATTTTCAATCCTGGCTGGGATCTGGCCTCGAACAGCAGAAAACAAGGGAAAAACGGGAAATGGTTACGGGACTCAACACAAAACACTCTAAACCTTCATCCCATGCTAAGAAACTCACAAATACGCCACAATACATGATATAACACATATAATAATCAATAAAACAAGTATTAATCCATGAATCAAGTGATAAAATTCAAACCCACCATATATATAAACATATATATACACATACATATATATACACATATTCTTGCTCCGAGAATTCAAACATTCAAGCATAAAACTTATGGATTAACACGTATTCATGTATATTCGCACAAGAATTCAAGTTATTAAGCAAAGATCACAAACCCCTATCTTAAATCATTCAAATTCATACATGAATGCACATATATATACACACCCTGGGTGGAGAAATGAAGGAGAAGAAGAATAAAGGGCGGTGGTCTGGTGGTGGCGTCGGCATACGGCATGGCACACTGCGGTGGTGCGTCGGCATCCGGCGCGGCGGACGGCGGTGGTGGCCCCTTCTCCCCTCTCTTCCTTGGTCGAATGGGGTGTGTGTGTATTTAATTCTTGCATGAATAGTACATGTATGTGTGAGTATATATATATTTTTTGTAAGCTTCGAATAATGTAATTAGGTCCCTCTAGTTTTAATTAAATGCAATCAAGTTCCAATATTATTAATTAGATTAATTAAGTCCAAATTAAAATGCACTTAAGTCCTTAAATTCATGGAATTTTTCAATTAATCCACCAAGGTTTAATTAGAATGCAATTAGAAAAAAATTAGGCACTTAGATCATGCTCGGGAATTAAATTACAATTCACACGCACGTAGTATAATGTAAAATCGAAGACAAGTTCATGATTTATAATTAAACCACATAATTAAATGATTTAAACATATAAAAGAAATTAAGTCACATAGTTAAATAATTAAAACACGTAACACCCGGTCTGATCTCATTCGTGACGTCATACCTGATTAGTCTTGAAAATACAGGGCGTCACAGTTATATATAATAGTAGGGTTTCTCCTTTTTTCGACTTTGTTAAAATTAGTAATTCGCTCAATTGGTCCTTTAGCCTGTTGAAATTATGCTCGGCCTCCACATCCCATTGAAATTTTTTCTTCTTTAAGATTCTAAAGAATGGTTTCCCTTTCTTCGTTGATTTTGGAAGAAAACGACTTATCGTTGCAAGCCTTCATGTTAATTATCGGACTTCTCTTATGGTTCTCGGTGATCATAACCCCTGGATTGCTACTATCTTTTCGAGATTCACCTCTAACCCTTTTTTTGTTACCAAAAATCCTATAAATTTCCCATCCCGAACACCGAAAGTGGAGTTTCCTTGATTTAGCTTTAACTTGTAGCGTCTCAATGTAGCAAATGTTTCTTCCAAATCTGTTATGTGCTCTCCGGCCTTTGTGCTTTTCGTTAACATATCATCAACGTATATCTCTATGTTTCGTCCGATGTTTTGTTCATCATTCGCTGATATGTTGCTCCTACATTCTTTTATCTAAAAGACATAACGATGTAATAATATATACTGAAAGATGTAATAAAACTTACTTTTTTACGGACTTTTTCTATAAGTGGTATTTGATGATATCCTTATATCGCATCCATCATAATCAACATTTCACACCAGGCCGTTGATTCCACCAGTTAATCTATTCGTGGGAGTGGATAATGATCTTTCGGGCATGCTTTGTTCAAATCTTTAAAGTCTATACATGCCCTCCATTTTTCACCTGGTTTTGGAACAAGTACCGCGTTGGATAGCCATTCTGGGAAATGTATTTCTCTAATATGTCCTACTCGCAATAGCTTCTCTACTTTGTCCCAAATGATTGCGTCGTCCTTCACTGGTCTGAAGTCTCTCTTCTTCTCTATTATTGGTTTACTTCCCCTGATCACATATAGATAGTGTTTGGCAACTGTTAGATCGACTCCAACCAAATCATTAGGAGTAAATACGAACACATCAATGTTTTGCCTTAGTGTTTAGATTAGTTCTTCTTTTGGTTCACCTTCCAGAGCAGCTCCTATTCTCGTGATTGTCCCTTGTTTCCCTAGGATTAGTTCAACGCTCACCACTTCTCCTTCTGGATTTACTTGTACATCTCCCTTTCTCTTCATTCCTCAACTTTGAATATGCTTGCCGATATCATTCATCTCATTTCTACATTTTTATTTTCTAATAGCCTGTATATAACACTTTCTATACGCTTTTTGATCACCTCGCACTTCGCCTATATCCTTTCCGACATGATATTTTATTTTTAGGTGATATGGGGAGGCTATTGCCTCAAACAGGTTCAGAGATGGTCTTCCAAGGATGAAATTATAAGAGGGTGGTGTATCAACAATCATAAATCGTACCTGTCTTATCTTCGTCTGATTTCCCCTTCCTATGGTTAAAGGTAACATTAATTGTCCCATAGGCTCCACTGCTTCTCCTCCAAACCCATATAAAGAGGTATTAATTGTTTTCAACTCTATTTCTCCTATATCCATCCGTTTAAAAGTGTTTAGAAATATAATACCCACCGAACTTCCTCAATCCACAACTACCCTCGATACTTGATGGTGGGCTATGATTACGGTAATCACCAATGCATCATTATGTGGCAATTGTACTCCATCCAAGTTTTCTGGTCCAAAGTGGATGGTTGGTCCTTCTCGCCTTTGTAGTTGCAGAGTCTCATCCCTCCATTTTTCTCGCGCATGTTTCTTTCGAGCCCTCTGAGCACCGTCCGTTGGTTCCCCTATTATCATCTGGATCAACCCTCTTACTTGTTGCTCCTTTGTTGTCTGTTCGCTTTTTAATCTTCGTCTTTGTCCTGTTCTAACCTCATCCTCTCCATTTGGCTATTTTTTCTCTATTATCAACTCGGTTATTTTTCCTTCATGGGCCAATCGTTCTATTTCGTCTTTCAAATGCTCCCACCTCGCTGTCTAGTGGCCATACTCATTGTGGTATTCATAAAACCAGTCGGATGGTGGTCTTTGTGGTGTTTCGTCCGTGGTTGTAGGCCATCTAAACCCCTCTACCTATTTGATCTTTCGTAGAACAGTTTTATATAGCTCCTTTAACTCTACAAAAGTGTTGTATCTAGCGAAAAAGGGGGTCTAAGCTGCTCGTCGCTTGCAATTAACCTTCTCTACAGTTATCTTTCTAGCCTCCATCGTTTCTTCCAAGTTGATGTATTTTCCTACCATTTGTAACAGCTCATCGAAGTCTTGTACGGGGTCAAGGGCCAGGGACTAGAAAAATTCTTCTCCTGATAGACCCTGCGCAAATACCCTGACCTTTACCTCCGCGGAGGCAAAAGGAACATCCAATGTTTCCTTATTAAACTTACGCACGTATGCCCTCAATGACTCTCCCACTTCTTACTTTATTGTGAACAGACTTAATGAAGTCTTTTTATATTTAAGAGAGCTGGCAAATTGGCTCTGGAAAAGTTTGCAAAAATCTTCAAAATCCGCAATTATGTTCGAGGGGAGCAGAGTGAACCATCTCCTCGCCGGTCCCCACTGTGTTGTGAGAAAAACTCTGCACTTGATCCCATCCGATAGTTTAAGTGACATAGCTACATGTTCGATTCAATTACATTCTCGATTGGATCTCCGGTTCCGTTATAACTCGTCATATTGACCGAACGAAAGTCTCGTGGTAAATCCTCTTTCAAGATCACCTGTTGGTAAGGACTGCATTTTCTCTCCACTACTTGTCCCTCTAATAATCTATTCATGTCCGCCACTACCTTTTTCAGGTTTTGCATCTTCTAACATGTTCGTCCCATTATTCCATAATTCTCTATTTTTAAACGCTCTGGTGCGTATGTGTGATCTTCCTCTTCGTAGTAATCTCCTTCTTCTCCGTCCTCGTCGAAATTTTTTCGTTGGATTGGCGAGCGAGATCGTCTTATAGAGGTTTTGTCCTGCTAAGATGCCTTTTCTTCATTCCGTTCGAACTTAAGGCCTTGAGTTTTAGTGATTAGTTCCACCAACATTCTTAATTGACCCATAGTCATTTGGGCGGGTAGTATCATGGTCTCTTGTTATCCCCTATTCGCCTAATCAGGCGTGATAAAATCTGTTTTTATCCTTCTCTCATTGGGTTGGTTATTCCCCTCCACTCCTTCATTATGGTTCTCCGGCATCCTGACTTCCGCTCGTTCTCTGAGTCTGTTCCCCTATTCCTAAGATATATTTTCTTTTTAGGAAAAACTAGAAGAGAAATGAAAGAGGTCTCTTGTTAGTGAGATCTGTGGGTTCATTCTTTTTCCCACAAACAGCCTCAGAGATGGTGATCTCCTAAGAGAGCCTGTGTAATTCCCTTTTTCTCTTCTTGTTTATTGGGTTCTGATTAGTCTATTCTCTCATCTCTTATTTATAAATCGACGAGTTAAGTGATTTGCGATTTACCCTAGATCTCTTCTTATCCTTTATTTATTTATTTCGTGTTAATCACTTCTTACAGTCTGTTTCGAGCCCTTATCTAGTGCCCCAGTCTTATCCGGTGCGTGGTATATCCTTTATTAATTTCTTCTAGATTCTTCCTACTTTATTTATGTCGCTGATGTCTATCACGAACAAGCCATCTCCTGAACAGGTATTTGTCTGTCTGATGATCGAATAGTGTAGCTTAGAGGATTTGGGATACCCCAATAGTGGAAAATGTGAGAAATGTGCGCTTGTACTTTTTATAAGTTTAGGTGTTTTCTTTTCAAAAAACAGATGTATCAATATGTTGTAGAATAGGTGTTTTGGGTTTGTATTTTATACGAGATATTTCTCTAAAAAGATTTTCCATATGTATTCTATCATTATTTTTAAATTGTATGCTAAGATGACTGTTAGCTAATGCATAGCCAATCGATTATGTTATTGAGAAATGATAGTCATTTTCTTCCATTAAGTTATGCCTTTCAAATTATATGCAATAT
Source organism: Lantana camara (assembly GCA_037501455.1). NCBI lineage: Eukaryota > Viridiplantae > Streptophyta > Magnoliopsida > Lamiales > Verbenaceae > Lantana > Lantana camara. The sequence continues at coordinate 88,126,718 of CM074857.1, read as the reverse complement.
TTAGTGATTTGTCTAATTTTTCTGTCTCTAATGGTATAGAGACATGTAATGCTATACTGAAAAGTAATTTTGTATATGCGGGATTTCCTTCACTTATTCCAATTAGTTTGTCTTTCATATCCATAATTCTGTCATCACATATTATAAGATTTAGTGACACCCTTTTTGACCTATATCTAAGATTTCATAGTTAACTCACATAAGACAACTATGAAATCTCAAGTCTAAGGATTAAAGTGTAACGCCCCAGTTTTTCCAATTATGCATTACGTGATATTATATAAATTTTATTCCTACATGTTATGTGAAAACATGTGAATTTATGTCAACTTGAGAATTATTACATGATTTATTTCTAATTGATACATGAATTAATTGCCGAACGTGACTTAATTGCCTATGTATCCTTAATTGATTATTCACTCAAATAAGAGGACTTAATTGCATGAACCATTCTTGGACTTAATTGATCATTTCTTCCTAGCTCATCCTCAATTGCATAACTTAAAAACCTTGGGGACTTAAATGCAAATTTGGTTGAGTCATCCCTTATAATAGATGAATCATGAAAATACATGTCTTCCGTGATCTTCATTTCATTTCCAACACACCAAATTGCTTCCCCTTTCTCACGAACAAAACCCCAAAGCAAGAAGAAGAAGATTTCATCAATTTCCAAGCTAAATTGCATACTTTGAAGCATCATCATCATCACAACTTCATCCCTTTCATTCTCTCATTCATTTAAGGTATAGATGAGATTATGATTGAATCCTTGAATCCATGATTGAAGTAGGGTTTGAGAATTTTGATGTAATTCCTTGACTATTTGTGGTTAGAAGCATGATCATGATCATTGAACTTGAAAGCTTGCTTGAATTCTTGGTTTATATGAAAGTTGATGCCATGAAATTTTATGGGGTTTGGATGGTGAATTCTTGATGATTTGTGCAAGTTATGATGGACTACTTAATACCTAAATGAAGTATTATGTGCATTTGATGTTGGAAAGTGTTGGTATTGGATTGGAATTGGGTTTGAGATTGGTTTTACATGGAAATGAAACTGCCCTGTTTTTACCCAGTTCTTCGAGCAGAGGGCCCCGGTCGGGACTCCTTTTAGTTCAAAACCTATCCCGATCAGGAACCAATGTCAAAAGGACTGCCTGACTACTGATCCCGGCCAGGATCCTTCTCAGTTCAAAACATGTCCCAACCGGGAGAGTCATGCAGGGGATTGCCTGACCAGCCATCCCGGCCGGGATCATTTTCAACATAAACCTGTCTCGGCTGGGATCGTTATGCAAAGGAGGTGCCTGTAAGGGTATACCGGTCGGGACCCCTTTTCCTTTAAAATCAATCCTGGCCAGGATTGCTTGTTGGAGGGGAAGTTTGTGTAATTTCTCATGCTTTGAATTGTGTATGGTATGCTTATTCCTTGATACTTTATTTGGGAAATTGAACATGATCATGATATTTATTGATTGTAAAATCATGTTTCGACATTGCATGATTAAGTCGTTCGTCCTAATTGGTTCATTCAAGTCGTGTCTTACGTACACTTGTCCTTGTTACACAGATCACATTCCCGGAGCACGCTCCACAGGGTGTATCCTTACTTTCTTTTGTCAGTAAAGGTGAGGTTTAATTGCTAGATATATAGAACCCGTACAACCCTATGTGATGTTTTGGGCCAAAATTATATAGTTTTCCAAAATCTCAAATGATTTTCAACTGGATCACTGTTACCGTATTGATCGACTGTTTTGGCGAGTATATTATACTGCACTGTGGGCCCCGAGGGTAGTGTATTGAGCCAACCGGGAAAGCAAGGGCCGACCGGTAACTCTTGCACTATCCTCACTACTTTGGGATGACCCTTGAACCCACTAGGAGATTAGTGGGGGAAGGAGCTCCGGGCATAGGGATTCATGTACCCTACGCTCACCCTCACTGGATGGTGGGGCCTCGCAATCCCACCATCACCCGAAGGAAAAAGGGATACAGAAACTGCTCGTAACTGTTGCACTGTAATTACTTGAGTGATCACCTAATCAACTGATAACATAATTATGGTACACTGTCGGAGAAAGGTTGGAGAATTACCCTCACTCGCTGGGCCACTGACTGACTGAAATTGACTGAATTGTTAAATCGAATAGTTGTAATTTCGGGCAAGGCTATTTTCTTATTAAATTTATATTGTTTTCCTCTATTAAAACTTTACCTGAAGTTATAACTTGCATGATACTTGCACTTATAATTATTAAACCCCTCACTCAGTCTTTCATAGACTGACACCTCCATTTTTCAGGTTTTGCAGGGTGCATGCTAGGTGGGAATTGAGTTGGGTCAAGTCTTTTAATTAAGGTCTAGCACGAATCATTTCCATTACTGATGCATATGTATTGTTTATGACTTGTTTTAGTACTTTTGGAGATTGTATATATGGTTAAGTTGGAAACAAACTGAGATGATGATATGTATATTATGCTTCTGCTTCACTCGTCATGTATCATTTTAATTGTTTGAGGGTTAGTCCTGCCTAGCTAAGTTTTTTTTTTTTCTATTGTCTCCGTTTCGCTATATGTTTGGTTTATGTACAGATTATCCATTTCGTATGTAGACCAAGCTATAGTGCGGGGGATGTGGCTACCTTGCATTCTGGGTGCTACATCCTAAGGTGGTATCAGAGCCCGGTTGCAAAACCGAGGTTCTAGTGTCGTGTCTTGTGAGTCTAGGTCGAACGGTATAGGAACAACTTGTCAAGGCGTGCATTGCATTCATTCCTAGCATTAATTGTTGATTAATTTCTATTAAATTAATGAAATTTTATGTGTCAACGTGTTTTAATTTCCACTTTGTCGAATTAGTTGTCGCAATTTGCATCAAATTCATGTCTTTAGTATTAATTATGTGGCATAAGCATGTACTAACAGCATGTATTTATTCTTGAGTTGGTTGTGAGTTATAGGCTATAATGATGATATCAAACCACGGCTAATCTTTACGACAACCTCAGCCTATTACAAGTTCTTTTCTCTAGCCTGGAAAGGTAAGGGAATACACCGGGGGAAATTCATCCAATGATTCAAGAGCCATGGTCTTCTTCCATCGAGTTAGGATTTAAGTGATAAGATCCAAAAAATAAGAAGTAATTGTGGGAGTAACTCACAAGTTTTAGGAAGTAAGAGGATAAAAGAGGAAAGTTTGCAACCTATGGTATCAATGGTGAACCCTCAATACGATGGGAAGTTGCGGTATGTAATGATTTTAATTCACAAGATCAACATGTATGCCACGCTATGAAGACTTCTCAACCGGATTCTACAGGAACGTAACATTCACTCAGGAGAAAAGTGAATAGAGTCTCGAATATGTTTAGGTTCGAGGTTTCCATCAACAAGGAGTGATGTTTATAACTTGCAAAATAAACATGTGAGCACATATTATGAAAGAATTCGATCAACTAGGATCAAGAGACTCATTACCTCAAGGGAGTGATGAAGGAAGTCTTGAGGGTATCAAGGATTCGAGGTTTAGATTTGTAAGCAAGTGAGGATCTTCAACTAGTTGGAACTAAAATCAAGATGTGAGAAGAAAGTAACTCAAGTGATTCATGTTGAAGCTAAAATTTGGAATTAAGTTCGAGATGAGTCAAGACATCTCGGATCCTGGAATCAGGTTCGGACTGATTGGGAGAAATTTAAGAAATTGATTAACCTTGGGTTCATTGAAACAACAAGTAGAAGAATAGAATATTAAAGTAATCAATATAGCTCTACAAGGAATCGAAATATTTTGGATTTTGGGTTAAGGAAGAAGTTGGATGGGAAGGAGTAAAAAGGATCGATCAATATAGTGGTTTCAAGTTCATGGAAACCAAGATACTCAAGATTCTATCTTAGGTTAGATTGAGTTTATTTTTCAGATCCAAGATGAATTGCCATGTGGTGAGGTTAAATTGGGAGATATGGAGCAACAAATGGAAACAGTAAAGAAAGGAAATGAGCTTATAGAGAAAAATTAGGTGCTCAAGTGTAAGCAATTGGAGGGTGAGTCTATTTGATTTGAACTCATAAAGGATAAACCGAGGACTTCAATTGAGGTGATGGCTAGGTGAAGATTTCAGACAACAATTAGAGATTAATTCTTCAAAAAAAGGCAAGGTATCAATTTCATGGAAGTACAAGCATTTGAGTTCAAGAATCATAATTTCGATTACAAAGTTATGCGAGTTGATACAAGGAAACTTTGATCAAGAAGATGTTTAAGGTGAAGGTTTGAGCAAAACTTAGAATCAATACTTTGGAAGGAATACTTGGGGAAGGAATCGAGTTCAAGAAATTTCAATTCTCGAGTGATGGAAATGTACAAGTTGAGGTTAAATTGGGGTTCTCTCATTTCTTGTTTGAGAGACGGGATTCTCTCGTTGCTTGTTTGAGAGACGGGGCTCTCTCATCGATTATTTTAAACTTCAGAACTCGAGAATGGACCTGCGGACCAGGTCCTCTTAAGGGGGAGAGAATTATAACGCCCCAGTTTTTCCAGTTATGTATTACGTGATATTATATAAATTTTATTCCTATATGTTATGTGAAAACATGTGAAATTTATGTCAACTTGAGAATTATTACATGATTTATTTCTAATTGATACGTGAATTAATTGCCGAACGTGACTTAATTGCCTATGTGTCCTTAATTGATTATTCATTCAAATTAGAGGACTTAATTGCATGAACCATTCTTGGACTTAATTGATCATTTCTTCCTAGCTCATCCCCAATTGCATAACTTAAAAACCTTGGGGACTTAAATGCAAAGTTGGTTGAGTCATCCCTTATAATAGATGAATCATGAAAATACATGTCTTCCATGATCTTCATTTCATTTCCAACACACCAAATTGCTTCCCCTTTCTCACGGTCAAAACCCCCAAGCAAGAAGAAGAAGATTTCATCAATTTCCAAGCTAAATTTCAAGGGAAATTGCATACTTTGAAGCATCATCATCATCACAACTTCATCCCTTTCATTCTCTCTTTCATTTAAGGTATAGATGAGATTATGATTGAATCCTTGAATCCATGATTGAAGTAGGGTTTGAGAATTTTGATGTAATTCCTTGATTATTTGAGGTTAGAAGCATGATCATGATCATTGAACTTGAAAGCTTGCTTGAATTCTTGGTTTATATGAAAGTTGATGCCATGAAATTTTATGGGGTTTGGATGGTGAATTCTTGATGATTTGTGCAAGTTATGATGGACTACTTGATACCTAAATGAAGTATTATGTGTATTTGATGTTGGAAAGTGTTGGTATTAGATTGGAATTGGTTTTGAGATTGGTTTTGCATGGAGATGAAACTGCCCTATTTGTGCCCTGTTCTTCGAACAGAGGGTCCCGGCCGGGACTCCTTTTAGTTCAAAACCCATTCTGGCTGGGAACCAATGTCAGAAGGACTGCCTGACTACTGATCCCAGCCGGGATCCTTCTCAGTTCAAAACATGTCACGGCAGGGATAGTGATGCAAGGGATTGCCTGACCACCCATCCCGGCCAGGATCATTTTTAACATAAAACCTGTCTCGGCCGGGATCGTTATGTAGGGGAGGTGCCTGTATGGATATCCCGGCCGGTGACCCCTTTTCCTTTAAAATCAATCCCGGTCGGGACTGCTTGCTGGAGGGGAAGTTTGTGTAATTTCTCATACTTTGAATTGTGTATGGTATGCTTATTCCTTGATACTTTATTTGGGAAATTGAACATCATCATGATATTTATTGATTGTAAAAGCATGTTTCAACATTGCATGATTGTGTCGTTCGTCCTAATTGGTTCATTCGAGTTGTGTCTCACGTACACTTGTCCTTGTTACACAGGTCACATTCTCGGTGACGAGGAACACGCTCCATAGGGTGTATCCTTACTTTCTTTTGTCGGTAAAGGTGAGGTTTAATTGCTAGATATATAGAACCTGTACAACCCTATGTGATGTTTTGGGCCAAAATTATAATATATATATATATATATATATATATATATATATATATATATATATATATAGTTTTCCAAAATCTCAAATGATTTTCAACTGGATCACTGTTACCGTATTGATTGACTGTTTCGGCGAATATATTGTACTGCACTGTGGGCCCCGAGGGTAGTATATTGAGCCAACCGAGAAAGCAAGGGCTAACGGGTAACTCTTGCACTATCCTCACTACTTTGGGATGACCCGTGAACCCACTAGGAGATTAGTCGGGAAAGGAGTTCCGGGTATGGGGATTCATGTACCCTACGCTCACCCTAACTGGATGGTGAGGCCTTGCAATCCCATCATCACCCGGATGAAAAAGGGATACTGAAACTACTCGTAACTGTTGCATTGTAATTACTTGAGTGATCACCTAATCAACTGATAACATAATTAAGGTACACTGTCGGAGAAAGGTTGGTGAATTACCCTCACTCACCGGGCCACTGACAGACTAAAATTGACTGAATTGTTAAATTGAATAGTTGTAATTTCGGGCAAGGCTATTTTCTTATTAAATTTATATTGTTTTCCCCTATTAAAGCTTCACCCGAAGTTATAACTTGCATGATACTTGCGCTTATAATTATTAACCCCTCACTCAATTTTTCATAGACTGACACCTCTACTTTTCAGGTTTTGCAGGGTGTGTGCTAGGCGGGAATTGAGTCGGGTCAAGTCTTTTAATTCGGGTCTAGCACGAATCATTTCCATTACTAATGCATATGTATTGTTTATAACTAGTTTTAGTACTTTTGGAGATTGTATACATGTTTATGTTGGAAACAAACTGAGATGATGATATGTATATTATGCTTCTGCTTCACTCGTCATATATCGTTTTAATTGTTTGAGGGTTAGTCCCGACTAGCTTAGTTATTTTTTTTTTCTATAGTCTCTCGTTCGCTGATAACTCGCTAATTCGTCATCTTTATGATTGAATTATTTCTTGAATTGTGCTTGAATTGATATTATCTTAAAAGAAATTGATGCTTTGTTGTTTATATTGTAGATTTGAAGCTCAAATGCGAAAATGGTACAAACTTGATCATTTTATAGAGAAATTCTTATAGAAGGGACGAATTGTGACTGAGCTTAGTGTTGCCGCCGACTTGACGCGGGCGAAATTTAGATGAATTGGAGCAGTTTTGAAGTTCTGGAATTCATGTGGAATGTTGGGCCTTGGGAGTTAATTAGGCTTTGGGGTGCACGTGTACCTTTGGGTTTTAATTAAAGATGGGCCCATTTATCGATTTGAGTTTTCTTTTCTTGCGCTGCATGCATGGAATTCGATAGAAAAAGCCCAATTCACTTTGTTGGGCCATGGATTTTATTAATTAGATTAAGCTAATTGGGACGTACAATGCATGTGGAATTAATTGAAAGCAAAATTATTGAGAATTGGGCTGCGTGAATTATTTGGAAGGGCCCAGTTGATGATCACTTGATGGACAAGCAATAGAGTCCGAATTGTTTGGGGTTTAAGAGACTTGGAACGTGATTTATTTATTGGAGGGAGATCAGATTTTCAGTGTAACGCCCCGGTTCCGGATGAACAGGTAAGCACGCCACGTGTGAGTTTGAGCATAGGTTTTATTTTATTTCTTTAATTTTATGATATATTCTTACGTGGCATTCATAATTTTATAAAATTCACGAAACACCCTTTATGTGAATTATATGAATTCATATCATTGAAGATATTATTTCACGACACGGAAAATATTTATTGAATGAAACAAGTACCGAGAGTGTTTTAAATTACCAAATTGTCCCTAGTGAAGATTTCTTTAAAATTTTAGGGACTTAATTGCATAATCCTTCAAGGATCTAATTGATCATATTTTAAAACTATGTATACTCAATTGCATACTCTCATGAGTTAGAGGATTAATTGGCAAATTGGCACATTTCACACATTTCAAAAATGGGTTTTACGTAATGCATCTCCAAGCTTCTTTCTTGATCATTTTTCTATCCAAAGATTTCCCAACAACTTGCTCTCTCACTCTCGGTTTCTCCAAGGAAAGAAAAGGAAAGAAGTTTTTCAATCAATCATCAAGATTTCAAGAAATCATCCAAGTTTTGGGAGATTGATCATCATCTTCATCTATTTTCTCCATATTTTCATCTTCAAGGTTGGTTGCATGGAAGTGATGATTCTTGCTCAAATTTGACATGGTTAGGGTTTGAGAATTATATGATAAATGAATGAATTAGAAGTAGAAGCATGATTATGTGATCATTTCATGAGTTATGGCATGAATTATTCATGATATTGTTGAGAATTAGAGCTTGGATGATCAAAGTGGGCAAGAGCTTGAAATCTTGGAAACCTTGGTGATATAGCATGTTTTATGCGTTTAAGTAGGATATTATTACTCCTTGAATGTGTATGCATCATACTTCCAGAAATTATAGCATTTGGGGATCAAAAATGAAATTTTGTGGCCTTGTTGATTCTTTGCCGAGAGCCTCCCCTATTTCTGCTCTGTTCTTCAAATTTGCAGAAACTGGGAACGACCGTTCCCAGCCTCAAGGCATTAAGGGAACGGGCGTTCCCACCTTTTCAAATGAACTGGGCGGCCGAGCATGGGAACGGCCGTTCCCACTTTGGCCTTGCTGCCGGAAGGGCCGTTCCCAGCTAAAAGGCGCGCTTTTATTTTTTAAAAATCGTTGGCGCATTTTGGGGAACTCATGGGAACGACCGTTCCCATTTTGCAAAGGGGACCGGAACGGCCGTTCCCACCTGGAATGTAGAACAAAATTCACTGCATAAAATTACGAAAATGACCCCTCGATCCAACGACTTCTTTGACCCCGAATTGCTATAATATGTACTAATATGAAGTGAAACAACATGTTATCATGCCACATTGTATTTTCGTGGTCGTCTCGATACATTTCCGCCGTTCGTCATATTTTGGTCATTTTAGGTCATGTCTCACGAATATACATCGTGTTTGCACAGGTCACGAGGGCGTGGACGGGGAGCAAGCTCCTTAGAACACTACATTATTGTATTTTGCAAGAAAGGTGAGGTTTAAGGTTATGTATATAGAACCCTACCACCCTTATGTGCTATTTCGGCCAAAATATACTATACTTATAAATGATTTCAAAACCATGAATATTTCAAGCAAGCAAGTCATGATTTCAAGCATGTTTGGCGAGTACATGATTGCATGTGGGCCCGAGGGTAATTCTTGAGCCAACCGGGAAAGCAAGGGCTGACGGGTAACTCCTGAATTATCCTCACATTGTTGGGATCACTCCCCGAAGCCACTAGGAGATTAGTGGTGGAAGGAGTTCCGTGTCTAGAGGGTCATGTCCTCTACACACACCATGTTGTGGATAGTCGAGCCTTGCAAACTCGATATCACCCGGAGGAAGAAGGAGACTGGGGATTAATCCGGCATGTCGGGTTATCCTCGGGTTATCACATGATTTCAAGCATGAAATTGTCTATATGGGCACTAAATGGAATTGCGTGATCATGTATTGAATTGATAAAGCAAGCACGTATTGTCACGTTTGGTGTAAAGGTTGGAGAATCGCCCCTGCTCGCCGGGGTCACATGTTCATGAAATGGTTAAGCTAAAATGTTAAAGTGATTGGTTGTAATCTCGGGCAAAGATTAAGTTTCTTGAATTATATATTCCTTTCATTTCCAAAGTCTTCACCCGAGGCTACACCTTGCATGTGATGTGTGTTATATATATTTATTGCCCCTCACTCAGTCTTCGGTAGACTGATACTTCACTTTTCAGGTACCCTTTTGAGCGTGGTCGTGCTAGGCGGGAGTTGTTCAAGTCTTGCATGTCCTCGGGTCTAGTTTCATACCCTTTTGTATAGTCTTATGCTAGTTTCATTTTATGATAATTATTGTCACGTTTTGGATACTTGAATATGTGTATTATCAAGAGATGATAATGTATTGATAAATAAATTGGTATCTATGAGTATCTATTCAATAAATATGGTACCTATATGTATATTTGAGTTATTGCTTCCGCTTTTGAATTCATGTTTTGCTTTATTTCTGTTGGGGAGTGTCCCGCCTAGCTCGTCATTTTTATTGTCACCCGTTCGCTATAGTTTTGGTTTATGTATGGATTTTCCATTTCATACGTGGATCGAGGCTATAGTGCGGGGGATGTAGTGCCCTGGGGGTTAGGGTGCTACATTCAGCAACTTTGAGAGGGGGGATCACGTACGTTTTGGAGCAGACTTTTGTGACGTAACAATTGGCGGCAGCTTTTGGGGGGAGTGGAGACGCGAGCAACACGAAGCAACTTTGGGAGTTTTTCTTATTTTTAATTTCTTTCTTCTTTAGATAATTTAGTTTATTTATGTTAAAGAATTCCTTTAGTATTGTTTTTATGGATTTTAGTAGCTAAACTCTTAATTATCTAGCTAGGGATTAAGATTCGATTTTGGATATTGTGAGACCTAAACGTTTTATTTAATTCATGTTTATTTAGGCATTTATCTTATCTCCGTGTTTCGTGTTTATTGTGATTAGGCAATTTTGGGATAGTGCACGATCTCTAGGTTGTTTAATTTGCATATTGCCATTCATGATGCTTGAAGTGTATGTAAAGTTGATTGATAGATTGTGGTAAATTAGTGACAGGGTTTTAGCGATAGAATTCCTCGTTCACTAAGGGATTTGACAATCTAATTTAAATCTTGCGTGTCTCACGACTTGGTTAATTAGGATTGGTGTTTTTATGGTTCTTAATGCTGCTAATTCATTAAATCCCATTGAGTGTCTCTAGGGGTTGTGAATATGTTAGGGAAGATAACTGTCAAATGTCTCTAGGTTATCCGATTAATTAAGTAAAAACGAGGTTGAGTCGAGTGTCTCTATCAACTATAGCCAATCTGTCTGAATAACTTGAATTCATCTTTCAGTCAATGATCAATATAACAATTCTAATCGAATATCCCTGGCTAGGTAATTGTCCCTCTGATTGATTTAATCCTACGTGATTTTGCTTGATAGTTTTAATTAGTTTTTAATTCTTGTTATTTTATTTTAATTGCGTACTTTAGTTTTAAAAACTCAACCCCCCCCCCCCTTTTTAATTGTTGCTTTTCGTGAATTCCTTGCGATTGTGAGAAATAAGTCAATCAGTCTCTGTGGATCGACCCTGTTTGCACTATACTCTGTGTTTAGTCGTCGAATAGGATTTTACATCTATTTTTGACGGATTCGACACCTGTCATTCGCTATATGTTTGGTTTATGTACGGACTATCCATTTCATATGTGGACCGAGCTATAGTGCAGGGGACGTGGCTACCTTACGTTCCAGGTGCTACATAATGGAACACGTTCTTGACTTGTGAGATATTTCCTAATCTAGATGTTTCTATTTCTAGAAATGGAAACTTCCTTTCCCATTTAGGAATGTTCTTAGGGACGCAATTCCACAAGCAAGTGTCAATCGAGTCAAATTAATACTCCTACTGTTTGTTGGACTCATCGACTTGGAGTAATATCTAGTCTAGCTTAGATTAGGGTTTGTTTCATGTGTCATTACTCTATAATGATAAAGCCCTAAAAGCTTTATAGACTAGGGAGTTCTAATGCACGCGAACATAATTAAAGTAAACACCCAACGCATACAAGAGCATATATAAAGAAGTGATTGCCTTTAATCAAATCATTTCACTTGTCATTATTCAAATATTGTCTGCATTTTACAAGGAAATAGATAAAGCGGACATTACAAGTCAGCTTTAAGGGTACTATTCCTAACATTTTCAACTAAGGTGTTGGAATTGTGTATTTTGATGGTCCATATGTCAAATTATAATTGGATTTATAATTGATTTTAACGTTTTTATCTTTGTTTATTTTCTATGATGCATGAAATACTTGATTTAGCTGCCATGCGACTATTTCATTTATTTCATCAAACATTTTTATCGGCTCCTTTTTTAGCTTGTGTTTGGACTCGGTCCATTAGGTTTGCTGTGAATGGGTTTATTGTGGGTATATTTCTAAGGAACCTCATTTTTTCTTTCAGATTGTTTTGGGTTTGAATAGTGTTTTTGTAGGTCTTTGTCTCCTCAAGGGCTTGTTTAGCTTCTTTGAAATTGGTATAGACTTGGTGTGTTATTCCCGAATGTCCGAGTATATGAATGCTCGCTTTGGACCAATGGTCGCATATTCCAAGACTTGGGCCACTGAATATTACATACTATTTTTTGACTTGTTTTTTTTTTTTCATCATCATCATCATCTTCGTCCAATTGTTTTTGTTTTCCCTTATTTTGAGTTTCTTCTCTGGTGTCAGTGTTTGCTTGTGGTAGACCCACCAAGCATGCTGCCAATTCTGATGTGGGTAGTCCAGCTGCCTATTGGATGGCGTGTAATATCGTAATATGTTGTTTGATCATTTTTAATTTTGTGAATCTTTGTATCTACATTTTTTGCCTTTATGAATTGTTGTATCTCACGATCAATTATTTCATATTTTGTTTCGTCAAAGCTATCATGGCTTCCATTTTCGTGTGAGAGTATCTGTTAGGGCATTCTCGTTAAACTTTATATATGTTATGTGAAATTGGTATCTTCCAATTTCAAGTTGCTAACGTATCAGTCTTCCTTGATTGTAATTGTTACGTAATGTGTACCTACAGAAATTTGTTAAATATTTTGAATTCGTTCAGAGTTCAAATTCTTGAGGCCAAAGCTCAAGTTTCCATTTTCGTTCAGGCATGCTAAAGTTTCTCGCTCATGAACTGTATAGTTCTTTTGAGTTTTTGTAAATGTTTCTAATATGTACTTACAGAGTTACGTAATTTCGTGAACCATTTTTGTTCTTTTATTCATATAACCTTTTTCATATAGGTCGTGTATTTGCCTTTTCGGCGAGAATTGCAAGCATGCAACCAAACCATGTATCGTTAGAAGCATCTGTTTCAATAATAATGTAATCATCTTCTTTTGGATTGTACACAACAGGTAATGCTTCACAGTGCATTTTTATTTTCTGTACTTGTATAGAATCAGTAATTTTCTAATTCCATTGTATTTTTTCTCTTCTTGTAATTGTTTTCTTTCCTTTTTGCAAGATTTTTAATAAATCATTGATCAGAAATATAGTTTAAACTTCCAAGAAATCTCTGTAGTTGTTTTCGATCTACAATTTAACCCGGAAAATCCTTTAATTTTTTCAAAATATTTTTTTGTAAAACTATATTTTCTTGTGAATGAAAAGTATTTCCAAAAAAATCAATTCTTTTTTTACATAAGACTGATTTCTTCTTGGAAAGTATTAATCCTTTGTCTTTACAACGATTTAAAATGATTTTTAGTTTTTTCAAATGATCTTCTTTGTCTTGATTACTAAAGACAATAATATCATCGGTATAAGCAAGATAGAAATTTTCTAATCCTTCAAGATTTTTATCCATAAATCTTTGGTACATTCAGGTTCTTGTTTTAATCCAAATGGTAAAACATTCCATTGGTAATTTTTGTATGGAGGACAAATAAAAGTTGTTAAAGGCTTTGTAGTTTCATGTAATCTAAGTTGTCAATATCCCGATTTAGCGTCTAATGTACTAAATCATGTCTTTTCTTTTAACATATCCTTGATATAATCAATTCTAGGTAATTTATATGCATCTCCTATAGCTTTTTCATTTAATCTTTTATAATTTATGACCATTCGTCGTTTTTCTCATTTTATTTCAATTTTATTTTCTACATAAAATGCAGTTGTTGCATGTGGGTTTTTACTTAATCTCTTTTTTAAAAGTTGTTTACATTCTTCTTTAAATTCATCAATATCTCTTTTTTTTTTTTTTTTTTGAAGACCAGACGCCCCGAGGGCTACATTAAGACGACTCAAACGAAATCAAATCTGAAACGAAAGAAGGAAAATCAGAAGCACCAACGTAGGTCGAGGCTGCATTCCTAGCTAACTTGTGGGCTACATCGTTAGCACCACGACGAACAGAAGAGAACACACACTTCTCGAACGAGGATTTACACCTAGCTTTGATAGCCTTAATCAAGTCACCAATATCCGACAGGTCCCGGTACTCGCTCTTTAGCAACTTTATCATATTGGAGTTATCCCCCTCCAAAATGATCTTTTCCAACTAAAATCCCGCCACAGCCGGGCCACTGACAACGCCGTCATAACCTCTGCCACTAACGGATCACATTTGTTGGACTTCCTATCCGTTTCCCACCCAATGCAACCTCCATCGTGTCTCCTAGCCACCACCCTAATACCTAGAGCATTGACTTTCCGAAAAATCGCTCCGTCAAATTTAACTTAATCCTCCCGAGAGCAGGCTTCCTCCACCTCTCAACCACCACTGGCGAAGCCATCTTATCCACAGTGTCTTCCAAGGCCGGAATCGGAGCAACGAAGGTGTCCACAAAATACACCACCTCATGCTGCTATCTTACGACCCCTTTCATTCTCCTAACGTTCTTGTAGTTCCAAATGCACCATAAAAGTAGTCGCCAGCCGCCTGCTCAACTCTGCTAGAAGGTTCTTCAACGCCTGACTGAGCCCAGACTTGAAGTTTGTCATCATTTGTTGCACGACATGCCAAGGGACTTGGGCCAACGCCCAAACCTGCCCAGTATAAAGGCAAGACAATAACGCATGTGTCATGTCTTCTTTCTCCACGCCACAGTGGATGCACCCAAAATCAAAGCCACAATGTTTAATTTTCAAATTTCTCCCCGTAGGCAGAACGTAAGGCTGCATCCCCTAAGAAAATTATGGATCTTTGGTACCACATGCTCTTTCCAAACACTCTTCCACAATCCTTCACAATCCGAGTCTGACGCATTATCTCTTTCCGCAATCCTAACGGCTAGATGGTAGACACTGCGAACCGAGAATTTGCCATTTTTATTATAATGCTAAAGAATGGAGTCCGGTCTTCTAAAGGTCCCCAAAGTTATACTCAGGATCTTCCTAGCATCCTCCTCGTAGAATAAGTTCCGGATAAGCATCTCGTCCCACTCCAACAAGCCCAGCTTCATCAGATCTCCCAACCACTCCGGACATATACTAACTCCCAGGAGAAACTTCGGTCTAAAATCAGTTCTCTCAGACCCAACGGTCTCTCCAAATGTGGGTCAACATGCCATAAACTATACGCATATGAGTCCCCGTTGCTATGAGGTACCGCGCAGCATGAAGACTCCTCCACGCATACGAAGGGGATCTTCCCAACGGCGCATCCCAGTCTCTTTTAGGATAAGGAATGCTATTTTTCACATTTAATTTTTTTGAGGCATCTTTAAGTTTAATTTCAACAATCATATAATTAATGTTCTTGTTTTTATCTAAAGGATCTTTGCTAGTGATAAATTTTAGCATTTCCTCTATTTCTTTTTTGAGATTTATTTTTATAAAAAAATATTAGTTCGTGATTAACTAGATATTCCAATTTGTTTATAAGATCACTCTTACTTTCAATTTTTACTATTGGTAATTTTTACTATTTTATTTTTCTGTGATAATTTCCTCATAACAGGTGCTTTTAAAGTTATATATTTTAAATCTTGACAAAAAGGTTTATATAATTTTAAAAAATTGTTTCCTATGATAAATGGTAAACCTATTTCATGCCTATATATTGATTGTACAGTAAAACAATATCCTTGTATCCATATTTTTTCTAAGTATGTGACAAACCATATATAATAGTGACTAGCATCAGCTATCATTATTTTTAATGGTTGTTTAAGTTTAGTCCATTTGAATATTTGAAGTATTGGTGAAACAAAGCATAAACTTGCTCCTGTATCTATAAATTCCTTAAGCTTTTTTTGTTTTATCTTTACTTTTATAAATGTAGCGTTAGAATTCCTCATCTAAACTATAATCAGTTTCTGATTATGTAATTGATTCTATTTCATACATGTTATCTAAGTCAGAATAATCTTTTTCTATGGGTTCTAGGTCATATGTTTGAGCTAAATGAAGTATATTTAGTCGTTTTTTTCCTTTTTATTTTTTAGGACATTCATTTGCATAGTGTCCTTCTTCATGACATAACTAACATTGCCATTTTTTCTTTCCTTCTAGACAATATTTTTTATGTGTTTTTCTATATTTCTTTATTCTTTTATATGATGGCTTATTTCCATATACTTGTGGTACTACGGGATTCCCTTCACAACACATTGTAACCCTATTTTTTATGGTATTATGTATTTGTCTTTAAAAACATTTATCTGCTATAAATTGATCTACAATGTATTTTGATCCTCCTAATGTGTTATTTTCCAAAAGGAATCCGTAGTATCCTTTCCATCTAATGATGTTTTTTGTTGTTCTGTTAATGAGCTTAAAAAATGTGACACATTTCATATTGTTTTGTGTTGTATATAGTTAAATATCATATCAAAACTTCCATATATTAGTTTATCTTCAGTTTGTAAAATTAATCATATCTTATGTGCTCATTCAGTAAGAAGTGTTGATTTATCGATTACACAATTTAGATTAATACTCCATCCATTCCTAATATTCCCTTAGTAGGTATATATTGATCGGGGTATCCTTTCCTAATTTCTATTTTTGGTTGGAATACAACCCTGTTTAAACATGTATTGTGTACTAGTACTTTTTAGAAAATTAGTACTTCGATTATCTTCAACATATTCAGTCTGTTCTTGACCTTGCCCATATCTATGACTTGTTTCTGCATTTTCTTGTTTTAGATTGTGTTCCATTCCTAAGACATCATCTTCTGATGATTCATATCCACATATAACTTCTTCATTTTCTATTTTTATTTTAATGACTTCTAATGTTTGACTCTGTTTATTTTCTTCTTCTATTATTTTTAATGATTCTAATAATGTGTTCACTTCAGTAATTTTATCTTCTAATTCAAAAGACGTCATTATAATTTAAATTTTTTGCTTTCCAAGTATCTTTCAAGGTCGACAATAGCGATATATCTAGTTTGGTCTTTTTGTATATAATTAATTTTCTAAGTTGTTCTAATAATTCGTGGCAATTTATCATTAGTTTTATTATCTGTTTTTCTCTAGGTATCATTATTTGTTTTTCTTTTTCTTTTTCTTTGAATTCTTCTAAGAGTTTAGTTAATATTTCTTGTGTATTATCAATTTCTTTTATAGCATCTTGTTGATGTTTTTTTTTTTTATTTTTTTGTAAAAGTATTTGTTGTAACATATCAACGGTAATATTTAATTGTGGGTTTTTTTAGGTGTGAAATAAGTGTGGATATTCTCCCCCTCCTGATGACAAGAGAAAAAATTACTATCAACTATGTATTGTTGTTCTAGTTCTTGATCAATTTCTACTGTCTTGGTGAGTATAATTGTTTCTAATTTATACATTTCTTCATTAGTGTTATGAAGTTGTTTAGATAATGAATTTATCATATTACTAGATATTATATTTGTGCAGACGGTTTTTCTATAAATTTGTATTTTATTCATACTTATTTATAAAAAATTTTATAAATGTTTGAAAAGAGTTTATGAAATTTATATATAAGTGAAAGTAATGGGGTAGAATTTATAATATTCGAAAAATTATTGTACCTGCTGGTGTCTAAATCTGGGTTGTGTGCTAGACTGCAGATTAGGACTCCCAATCACCCAAAAAATTTGTAAAGTGGGGAGGCTCTGATGCTTTCTTGAGCTGAAAGAAAGGGGCAAACGTGAGCTCAAAGGCCAAAACAGGGGAAGGTAGGGGTTTGACCTGTTTTGGCACTCTGACGCTCAAGTCAGTAAACTGAGAAAGGAAGGGATACTGAAGACGAGGAGCTCTGTGTGCCAAGGAAATCTTACCTCCAATGGGGATGGAGAATGGTTTATATAGGGTCCAGGAGGCCTCAATGCGCGCAAGTACACCCTCAGGAGGGTGTGGATCCTGTTTGGTGGGAAGGGGGTGCTAGGTGGCCGGAACAGCGCTTTTACGGCTAAAGCACTGTTGTTCTGTCCCTGCCAGAGACCCGGGTACAGTACTTGACGCGACTGCAATTAATGCGGCCTATAGAGGTAGTATGCGCATTAATTACGGTTGTCCGATAGCCTCTGGGTCGATTGGCCACTGGGTCGCATTTCTCTGGGTCGAAAGGGGACCCAGGACGAAAGCTGGCCCAGGACACGAAGGGCTGGGTTGAAAACCAGCTGGCTTGGGTCGGACGTTATGGGCTGACGTGGCCCAGACTGCCACATGGAAACGACGTGGGAATGACACGTGGTGCTTAGTCAACCGATCCCGATTTTCCCCTTATCATCTGCCCCTCCAAGTCCGGTGGCACTCAGCGTGTGTCGTCGGACCTAGAAGAAGGCGTTATCATCACTGAGGGAAAAAAAGAGGAAGAAGGGCTATTTGCTACCTTGAGCAAGGCTGGGTCGCATAACACCCAATCCGAGCCAGGTATTCCGAGCCAGGGCATTAAGCCAACATCCGTCGACCTAGGGGTAACCTAGACCCAAGGGGTGGTGAGGTCACGCGCGCGTGCTTGTGGGGGACTCCTAGGCGGGAAAAACTGGGTTTTTCCCCTGGCAGTGCAATGATTGCACTTTTTGAATTTTGAAGGGCTTGCACAAACCTAGAGGGACGGTTGTGTGTAGCCGCCGTTGGATAACGGGCCATGCTCCTCCCCAAGCCAGTTAATATGCCCGCACATGGAATTGAAAGATCCCCATTAGGGATAACTGCAACTATAAATTGGGGACTTAGGCGGTTTCCCCCTTTTTCCACGCTATTCACAAGAGAGAAACCTTTGAGTCCAGAATTTTAGGCATTCAAAACACTCAAGCAAACCTTATTCAGAGAGTACTTCCATCAAATCCCTAAGGTACGCTATTAATCTTCCAAACTCTCTCTCTTCTCCTTTCCCTTGAGTGCTAAAATGGCCCCCAAGAGATCTTCTGCCGTGCCGGCCGGTAGCCAACCCAAAGATAAGCAACCTAGAAACTACGGGCCTAGAGACATCCCGTCCGACCCTGAAGTGTCTGTAGAGTGCATCATAATAAGACGCCCTGGGAAAAACAGATGGGAGGATCCCGATGCTGAAATGTATATCCCTGCCGTGGAAGAGGAGGTGACAGGTCCCATTTCGGATGATGCCGTAGGGAGAGAGCAGAGCCTGTCCCTGAGCGAAGAGGGAGAAAAGGGGGTTGACCCCGCAACGGTGGAGGACCCCGCAGCGGTGGAGGACACCGCAGCCGAAATAGAAGAGATGTCCTTGGAGGAGGAATCTCGTGATCAAGGAGGGGCTGCTCCACTTCAGATATTGAGCCAGAACTCCAAGGGGGTAGGAAGAAGAAAGGGCAACAAAAATGCCCCAAATACTATCATGAGTTTAGGGCTGAGATCTGGGGGTCGGAGAGGACAACTGCATTGAAAAGGCTGACCGGGTGGAGGGATTTAGACACAAGTTGCGAGATTTATACTCCAAACTCCAATGACAACATGGGAGCTCCGCCAAAGGGGTGCATCGCCATCTCGTTGCAAGCCATTGAGTACGGATTCAGGCTACAACTATCGCCCTTTCAAGTTGCGTTGTTCAACCATCTCCAAATCAGCCCCATTCAATTGCTCCCTAATGGGCATGCAATGATAACGGCATTCAGGATGTTGATAAAAATCCTGGGTCAAGTAGAGTGTGTGGAGCACTTCGCGGAACTATTTGTGGCATCGGTCGATGCAGCGGCTTCCCCTAATAGAAGGGGATTTGTGAAGCTCCAATCTCGATCAGGTAAGAAAATCTTTGACACAGAGAAATCTTCCCACGGAGTGGATTGGAAGAAGAAGTTCGTGTTTGTGAAGCACGCAAAAGGGTGGGATGGCTTAGAGCACACCTCCTGGAATGACGTTGCTCAGGTCCTTTTTGAAAGAGGGCCGGTACGTTGGCCTAACACACTGCTGGTGGTACTGAGGGAGTTGCACCCCCTCGACACTGGTATTTTTACTAGCACTCACCTGCTAATAAACCTTGGGTTGGCTCCAGGTACGGTGAGGCATATTGACTTCAGATTGGGTAACTACGCCGTCAATTCCCTTAGGCCAAGCACGTTCTCACTCCTAACCCTCAACTTTTATATTTCTGTCATATATCAATCCTCGCTTGCTAACTTTGTTTGCCTTTCTTGCTCAGAATCAATAATGGTTGTTGTACGTGCCAAGGCTCTTGATCGCAAACTCAAGAAGAAACAAGCCGCAAAGGCCAAGGAGGTCCAAGAGGGAAAAAAGGATGGTCTTGTCCCCTCAATCCAAGAGATAGACCAGGCTGAGGGCTGGACAGAGAAGGCTTCATTGGAGAAAATCGTCGTGGTGGAGAGAGCGACGGGACAAAGATGGGGGGACGCACATGTTCCCACTGAAGGAGGAGAAGCGGACACCCAGGGGGCCACTTGGGCCGCCCAAGATGACATTCATGCGGCCCCAATAGTCCCAGATAAGAATGCTCGCCCTCTCAAGGCAAAGGGAAAATAAGTTCCTTCAGTTGGGAGACCAGAGTCGAGGCCGGATACTACTTCTAGGTGGTTTCCCGTCGGGGTGCCCAAGGGAAAACTATCCCAAAAAAGGAAGGACAGTGAGGATGCTGCTGGTGGGGCCCCGCCTAAGATGCCTAGGAAGGACCAGGTCCCTTTCCAAGCTGCCAGCGGGTGGGCACCCCCCTTCTTCAGATCTGGCACTTCCCCTGGATTCGCCATGCTGCGGGGGGATTATGAGAAGATTGTGAGCGTCCCCAGTTTTGAGGGACCGAAGTACCCCTTTGGCGTTTCTGATTTTTGGGCTGATGGGTCGGAGAGGTGGGCTGCTACCGGCGACATCGACCAAGATGCGGTGGGGGCCATCTATTACTCGCTGCAAACCAGCGCCGACCACCAGGAGTTGGCTAAGGAGAGTAATGCAACCCTTAGCTACAACAAAATAGCCTTGCTGAAAGCGGTATGGATTTTACACTTCCAGCTTTTTCCTCTTCTTCTCTTCCTTTTTATATATTTTACCCTATTTCCATGTTTCATTGATAGTGAGGGAATATCAGTCTGCCTCACGCTTAGAGATAGCCGATGAAGCCCCTCGCAAACTGCTGTCCGAGAGGGCTGAGGTGTTGGAAGGGAAGAGTTGGAAGGACGAGGCGGCTAAGTTGACCAAGGAGCTGGGAACTGCCAAGGCAACTTACATGGAGCAAATAAACAGGATGGATCAAGTCATCAAAGACTCGACCACGGAGAAGTCCGCTCTGGAAGCGGAGATAGGCCGTTTGAGGGCCGAGAATGAGAAGCTGCAGACCAGGGTCGCTCAGCGCCAGAACCTGCTTGATATTGCTGAGAAGAAGACGGAAGCCGCCTACGCCAAAGGAAAGCAAGATGGGTGGAAGGAAGGGTTTGTTAACGGTCAGAAAGATGGAGCCAAAACCGCCTTCTGGACCATAGAGAAGCTCATTGCCCAAATAAAGGATGGCGCGGTGGCCGAATTCCTTCAGTCTGAAGAGTTTGACAACGTCTCCGGGTCGTTGGGGGCGTCAGATGTGGAGACCGGGTTCATGAGGTGTCTCTCCCAAGTTCATCTTTATCACCCCATACCTCATGAGCTACTCAACGACCCCAGGAAACTCAACGCCCGCCAACGGCTACATCGCGAAGACCCTTCCTGAGCAGTTTCTAGCGCGTGTGGAATTCGAAGATCAAGAGGCTCAGATTGTGGAAGAGGAGGTTGGTGGAGAGGAAGAGCCTGACTGGAGCACTAAGTCTTATGGTTGGGCAGCAGAATGGACGGATGCTAAGGTGGAGAAAAGGCCTGAATCAGAAATTGAGCTGCCTGGGCAAGTAGATTTGGAGAAGGCTAAGGAGACGTTGCTGGAATCCTTCACGCCTTCAAGCAGTGGGTCGAAACAAGAAGAAATCCAAAATGCAGACCCAAAAGGCCTAGCATTGGCAATTCCTCCCCTGGCGACTCTTCCTCCCGCTCAAGTGCTCGCTGAAAATGACTCCTTTCCCGCGGAGACTCATATCGCTACTGAGACAAGACTTCCAGCTCCGATTGAAAATCCCCCATCTTCTTCCGTGGATCCCCCTACCTCCAACTCTTAATTTCTCTAGACGACTTGCTATGCATCCTGTAATTTCTTCTTTGTATTGTTTTCCCTTGTAGGTCATTGGGGCCAAAACCCCATTTGTGGATGAAATAAAAGGAAGTTTAGCCTCACCTTTTACTTTGTTTATTCGTCTGTTAATATTTTTGATTCACCATTTGGCTTAATCAAACGAGACGATAACTTGGGATTTTTAACCTTGCATGACTTCCAGCAATTTTTCACAAGTGCTGGCTCGATTCGTGCAATCGGTCCTAGGTCGGAACGAGTTGTGACTTTTTACATTTCTTTTTATCGGGGGACCAAACTCTCCTCTCCAAGGCATTGATAAAATATCGAATGCGCTTTCTCGAAATAAACTCAATGTGGTCAAAATAAACATTTATAATCCGAATAAACACACCCAGACTGACTGGTACGACTAAGAGTTCAGATTGACTGATAAAAAGGGAGCACTCAGGTTGACTGAAAGTAAAAGAGTCATTCAGATTGACTGAAAACACTTTTATTATCGCGAATAAGTCAAAACAAGTACAGAGTAGCACTTACAACTGATAATAATTTCAAACATAAAGTTTCTTGAGGTTGTGAGCGTTCCATGACCTGGGAATGATGTTTCCCTCTATGTCCTCCAGATAATAGGCTTTGTTGCGGCCTATTTCAGCGATGTGATATGGGCCTTCCCAGTTGGGTTGTAGCTTTCGCACATGCTTGGTCACCTCAACTTTCTTGAGAACTAGGTCACCGATCTGGAAGGCGCGAGGTCTGACTCCCCTGTTGTAGCTCCGAGCCACTGTGGCTAGATATTGCTGCATGCGTTAGAAGCCTTTCTGTCGTATTTCTTCGATGGTGTCGAGCTCATGTGCTCGGTCTTCTGCATTTTTGGAAAGTTGGTAGTTGGATAGCATGTCTTGATTAATGCAAGTAAAACTTAAATGCATTTCAGACAAGCACTTAGCAGATAACATGTCCTAGCATGATACTAACATGAGGTGATCATGGGTCTATCCTATCTTATGCGTGAAAAGGGGGAGCCACTCCACTATCACAATTCTAACATACATGCCACATAAACAGTTTATATCACAAAAGGGGAAAGCGGTAACAAAATACGAGCCCTATTTCTATTACATTTTCAATTGAGATTCCCCTCCCAAACATTTTGAGGGGTCTTTACTTATGACCTCCTCGTTACTTGAATGTGGTCCATCTTACTCCATGGGTGCATTGTCTCCAAAATGAAAATAAAACCTCACCACCTATATCTACTCTCAAATTACAACAAAAAGAAAAAGACATAAAGTAATAAGGCTCAATCTTCATATTGGCCTTAGACAATTACACGGGGCATACCCCGGCCTCAAAAACAGTAATATGAAAAGCCACATAACAAATCACATAACAGTACGCACATAAGTGAGGTCCAACCTCAATTGAAAAACACAACTATAAGGCTCCAACCCCAAATGTAAACCATCCATGTGCATAAATGTAAAGCATACAAAGATTAGTACCCATGATCACCTAACATGCTTTTGCGAAAATTTAAACTTAGCCAATAAATTAAAATTCCCGTTTCAAGTCCTAATGACTTGGAACATGACTTGATGCGAGTCTTATTTATAAAAGCTTTCAATAAATCCCAAATTACTGAAACAAATAAAATTCCAATTAATTTCTGAAAATTAATAATTTTATCAAAGGTGTAATTTCCCAAATTATAAACCTTTTCTATTTCTCAAAAATTCCCAATTTTAACTTTTATTCAAAATAAATTAATTTAATTAAAAACAATTTTTAATAAAATAAATAAAATTGGGACTGGATTGCACGAGATACGAAAATCGGATTACGAGGGGAAAAAAACGGGGCCCACACGCGAAGGGGCTGCACGCGTCGCATGCGCGCGCGTACAGCGCGCGGCCCTCTCGGCCTGCTTGCGGGCGGCCTGGGTGAGGGTTCCGACACGCCTTGGGGATTCTCACCCAGCCTGGACGAGACAGGCAGGCGCGCCTAGACGCGTCCGGAAAGCTCTCGCACGGTGGCGCGGGGGGTGCTGGGTGGGAATGCCCTTGCGCGCGCCTAGCGACGGGCGGTGGCGCGCGACGCCTTCGCTCGTGGGGTTTCGCGTGTTCGTAATCCAGGCTTTTCGTTTCGTGTTTTCGTTCAAAAGCAAAACCAATCCAAGAAATCCAAAGACAGTTTATACAGTTTCAAATCTAAAACAGTTTTCAAAAACAAAATTTTCAGAACAGTTTTCAGAAACTTTCAGGAAAAATACAGTTTTGTAATTCAGGCTTTCTAAAACAGTTACAAATACTCAATCGCATCAAGACTAAGAATTTCTACCAAATTCAGTTAAGTGGAGACGAATCAGAAACACGATTAACGAGGTGGCTCTGATACCACTTGTTGGAAACAGGAATCAGAAAGCATCGGAAATTTAAAAATTTTCCAACAAAAGGATCGAAACTCGCAATCGTGAATCCGAATTCGTAGAGATTAGAAACTTACTTTACAATAGTCTTTCTTGAAGCGTTTCAAGCCACCCAAGAACGCTCTTCTCGCGGCTTGATCCCCTCTCCTTGGTAAAGCTCGAATCTTTAAAACTTCTAACTTGAAGCTCTCTAGAGATAGTCCACCAACTTGATTACAATCTAACTAGTAAGGAAGCTAGTTCTCTAGTTAGTGTTTAGGCTTAACCTAGGGTTTATTTGATCTTGGAGAAAGGATGGTGTTCAACACATGAACCAAAAGAATTGCCAATTCCTCTCTAAGGGGAGCTCGAGCTCCCCTATATATAGGAAGGAGAGGGGCTGCCGAAACTTAGTCCTATTGGACTAAGGATTTGGTCCCTCTCTCTCTTATTACTTAATCATCAAGTAATTCCAAACTTTGACTTTTGAATTCTAATTCAAATCAACTTTTAAGAGAGCTAAAATATCCAAACCCCTTTTGGATAATATTATACTTTATTTATTAATGAATAAATAACTTCTTTATCTAATTAATTAATTCGTAATTAATTAAATAGATTATTTTTCTCCAAAATAAGACTTTCATTTTAATTCAAAATTAAACCAAAGTCTAATAAATAATTAACACATTAATTATTTAATCACATATACATATATATGCACGTGTGTCACACGTGTCCCTAAGGACAAGTGTGGAACCCTCTCAGCATGATCAACTCGTTTAATCATTTTAAAGCCTTAACTCATGTAACCAAGTTGTTGTGTGTGACCCTCTAGGTTCTCAATTCAATTAGCAGTGACCCTAATTAATTAATCAGTCCACAGATTAAACGACCATAGTCTAGCAACAGGTGTTTAACCCCTAGCTGAATTGGAATGTCTTGATTCGACAAAACCTTTAAGTCATTGATTCATGTGAGATACAATCCTCCTACTTACTATCTCTCAACCAAGATCTAGGGTAAGGAAATAATCAAAACCCTAATAATCTGGTCTTAAAGCTAAGTGCATTTCATATCCATTTGATCTCAATCCAAGAAACTCTTTTCTTGATGTCTTGATCAACTGCCTTGGCCAAGGACTCCATATGGCATATGAATGACTTACACAATAAGAGATCACCTTGCAAATGCAAGTGTAGGTCCTTTCTTGATTCTCATTCACTTTCATGAGTCACTTGTGCAGCCCCAGCATAAACCTTGAATCAGTTGTCTAAGGCGACACCCTTTAAAGCTTATACGTAAGACTACATAGTTAACTCATAAAGTGACATAGAACCTCAAGTCTAAGGATCATTTAATCACATCAATGACTCGTGAGATATTTTCTAATCTTGAAGTTTCCATTTCCTGAAATGGAACCTTACTTTCCCATTTAGGAATCTTCTCACACGGGGCACTTCAGTGAACTTACTTATTGAAGTAAGCACTCTCATGTATCACGCACGTATCAACTATACACTTTGCACCTACATGAAACAAGGTGGTCCTTCTTAAGGGCGTGATCCCACAAGCAAGCCTTAAAGGAGCCAGGCTGACACTCCCACTGTCTGTAGGACTCATCGACTTGGAGTATTTTACTAATCATGACTTATGTGATATAGGGCTCGTTTCATGAACCATTTCACCTAAATGGTAGAGTCCTAAAGTCATCAGGATTATGGGAGTTTTCATACATGCACAACTAAAGTAAACGCATACCAAACAAGAGCATATAAAGAAGTGTTGCCTCAATTCGTTATTTTATTCAAAGATTGTCTGTGATTACAATAAGGAAAAGTACAAAGCGGATATACAATCAGCTTTCTAGGGCACTATTCCTAACACCACAATGTCAATGCCCCATTGATCAAAGGGCCAGCATAAGTCTATGGGGACCATCTCTACAGGGTGTTGGTGCGGAATGTTGGCATGCTTCTGGCATTTGACACACTTGCGGGCGTATTCCTTAGCATCTTCATTCAGAGTGGGCCAATAAAATCTGCTCCAGGAAACTTTCTTTGCTAAGGATCGACCACCCGCATTGCCCGCTATGAATTTCTTCCAGGACTTCCTGGGCTTGCGAGGGACGGAGACACCGCTTAGTTAGCCCCATGTACGCTCTCTTATACAATCTTCCCTCTGAATCCAGGGAGTAACTCGCGGCCTTGTACTTGAGGCGCCTCGCAGCGTTTCTACAGGTGGGTAGGATTCCATCTCTGAGATACAGTATGAATTCATCGACCCAACAGGGCTCCGCTGGGTCGATGGAGAATATGGCTTCTGCCTCGCCATCGATCACCCTTCTTTTACTTGACAGGTAAGTGATGCTCTGGTCCTTGGAACCTCTCGTCCCGTTTACGAATTTGGATAACGCGTCTGCCCGTGTGTTCTCTTCCCTGGGAACTTGCTGCAAAGTGAACTCTTTAAACTTTGCCGCCAAGGATTTGACCTTGGCCAGGTACTTGATCATTGTTTCTTCACGTGCTTCGTAGGACCCTTGAAACTGGCTTGCCACCAATTGCGAATCCGTTGTTACTGAGATTCTTTCGATCCCATGTTGCTTTGCGATTTTGAGGCCGGCTATGAGCGCCTCATATTCTGCTTCGTTGTTGGTGGCTGGGAAATCTAGGGCGATGGCAAAGTCAAGCGCTTGGCTCTCTGTGCTTACCAATGATATCCCCAGACCCCCTTCCTGAGAAGTTGAGGAGCTATCAACCGACATGGTCCATAGCACCGAGCGTGGGGTTTGCTTCTTGGGGTCGTTCTTTTCGATGAGGAAGTCAGAGAGGATCTGGGCTTGGTACGCAGCTCTGGGCTGGTAACTGACGTCGAACTAGCTCAATTCAATAGCCCATTTCACAATTCTCCCTGAGGCTTCTGGTTTCTCCAAAACTTGACGCAGGCCCTGATCCGTGAGGACTACTATAGAATGAGATTGGAAGTAGGGCCTTAACTTCCTGGAGGCGTGCAAAAGCGCCAAGGCAAACCTTTCAATCTCCAAGTATCGCACTTCTGCGCCATGCAGTATCTTGCTTATGTAGTACACGGGCATGTGTTTTCTTTCGCGTAGTGCCACCAGCACAGAACTAACAGCCTCCTCTGTCACTGCTAAGTATAAATACATGGTTTCCCCTGCAATAGGTTTAGCCAACAAATGAGGGGAAGCAAGATATTCTTTGAGCCTTTCAAAGGCCTCATCGCATTCATCAGTCCACTCAAATTTCTTAATATTGCGTAGAATTTTAAAGAATGGAATATTTTTCTCAGAGGGACGAGAGATGAACCTGTTTAGCGAGATGATTCGACCGACGAGACGTTGGACATCCCTGACGGTATGAGGCCTATTGATGCTTTTCAGCGGCAGGATTTTGTCTGGGTTTGCCTCGATCCCGCGCTGGCTGACGATGTAACCCAGAAAATTTTCTCCTTCCACACCGAAGGAGCACTTGTTGGGATTCAGTTTCATTCTGTACTTGCGCAGCAGGTTAAAAGTCCACCCAGATCTGCTAGATGCATCTCAGTCCTCTCGCTCTTGACGATCATATCATCGACGTACACTTCCATCGTTTTTCCAATTTCCTCCTTGAAGACTGTGTTAACTAGCCTCTGGTATGTAGCGCCAGCGTTTTTCAATCCGAAGGGCATGACCTCAAAACAATAGATCCCTTTGACAACAACAAAAGCAGTCTTCTTCTTATCTTCCTGGGCCATGAAAATCTAATAGTAGCCTTGGAAGGCGTCCATCATGCTCAAGAGCTCACAACCGGCGGTAGAATCGACCAGCTGGTCAATCCGCGGAAGCGGGTAGGGATCTTTGGGGCACGCCTTATTTAAGTCAGTGAAGTCATTGCACATCCGCCATTTCCCCCCCATCTTGGCGACCAAAAAGACGTTGCAGAGCCAATCCACATACTTGGCCGGGGTAATGTAGCCCGCGTCCAAGAGCTTGTTAACCTCTTGCTCTATGATCCCATTGCGTTCGTCGCTTTGCGCCCTCAGTCGCTGTTTGATGGGTCGAAAACTTGGATCGACATTTAAGTGATGTTCTATAACCTTTGGGTCGACGCCGAGCAAATCGGAGAATTTCCAGGCGAACACAACTGCATTATCTTGCAAGAATTGAATGAGCATACACTGCTGTTTACCTTTGAGGTTAGCTCCTATATTGGTGGTTTTTGTGTCATCATCTGGGACCAGCTGGATGGGGACGATCGCGCCTGCGGCTTCTATTTTTCCATCATCCATTTTCCTCTTCTTTCTGGCGATGGTTGAGGTCATTTGTTTGGAGCACATCTCCGCAATTAGGTCATCAGGATCAGCTAGTTCCGTATCCAAAAAATCATCCACATTCAAAAGAGGTACAATAATTTTGTTGGGAAGTTTTACCTTTTCCATGGAGATGGAATAGCATTCCCAGGATTCCGGTATGTTGCACCGGAGTTCACCTATCCCATGCGGGGTTGGTAGCTTGACTGTTTGGTGGTAGGTGGAAATTACTGCTCTGAAGCTTATGAGGGCGGGACACCCTATGATGACGTTATAAGCAAAAGGTCCTTCCACTACCAGGTACTCCAACAGCTGTGTGGCTTTTTTGGGAAATTTTCCCATGGAAGTGATGAGCTTGACTCACCCCTTGGAGTAGACCTCCGACCCGCCGAAACCTGTCAAAGGTGTCCTAATAGTCTCGTATTCGAGCGAGTTATGAATGTTCATCTTTTGCAGGGTGGAATAAAAGATAATGTTGGCGAAGCTTCCACTATCAACGAGGGTCTTGTGTACAGCACAGTTTGCAACATCAAGCGTGACTACCATCGGACAACTCGGCATCCCGCCGTCCCATGGCATCACAGGTACAAAATCCCTATCGCTAAATGAGACCTCTTGTTCGCTCCACTCTTGTCCGACCTCCACCTGCATCATCTCTCTTGGGCCATAGAGCTCTCTTCCCACTTGTCGCCTCGATCGCTTGCGAGCAGTTTTAGAGTCTCCCCATACCGGCCCCCCAGCTATCATAAATATCTCGTTGGTAGGCAGGATGTGGGGGTTTTCTTCTCCGGACTTCTCGAGCGGCGGTTTGCGTCCTCTTCTTAGTGGTGGGGAATCTCTTGGGTCGAATGCCTGGCGGGCTCGTTCGTCCAGCTTCTTGACGAATTCCATCAGATGGCCTCCTTGAATTAGCCTTTCCACCTCCTCCCTGAGAGCGATGCATTCAGAGGTCCAGTGGCCGAATTACATGTGGTAGGCGCATCGCTTGCCAGATTCTTTAGCCTTCTTGGTCTCTTTCAGCTGTTTGGGCTTCTTGAGCAGCCCCCTGTCCATGACCTCATAAACTTCTTCAATGGGGCAGACCAGCGGGGTATAGGCTTTCTTGGTTCCACTGCCAGAAGGCATCTCACGCTTGAGCCTTTGCTCCATCCTATTAGAGAGTCTGGGCAGTTCCGACCGAGGTGGGTTGGATCTCGGAAATCGATCCTGGGCTGGCTCATTCAAGCGCCAGTCATTTTTCTGCCCCAACGCTTTCGTGGTGGATTTGACTTCTTCTAACCGCATAAAACGACGGGCGATGACCATGACTTCCTCCACATTCTGCGGCCTCGTGACGAATGGCCTTGTGCAAGGTTTGGGTCAAGATATCGATCCCCGGATGCTCCACCTTGACAAACGCTTCATTGAAGTGGGTAAAGAAGCTCCTCAAAGTCTCCCTTTCTCCTTGAATGATGTTGTACAGATAAGTGGACGGGAGCTTGACTCTCGCCATGGAGGAGAAGTGAGCCTTGAATTTTTGCGCTAGATGGGCGTAATCTCTGATGTTGTGGGGAGCGAGACGTTCGAACTAGTCTTGGGCTGGACCCTCAAGCGTGGTTTCGAAAATCTTGGTGCATATGAGCTTGGTGTGGCCATAGAGGCTGACCTGAGCCTCAAACTTAGAGCAGTGCTTCACGGGATGGTGTTTCCGTGATAAGTTAGCAAATTGGTGGGAACCTTGTCCACCACTTTGGAGTCTATGATTTCATCGCAGAAAGGGGACCGTGCCTCCCTTTCACTACGTACATCCTTCCCTGACGTTGGGGAGGATGGTCGTTCTGGTAAGCGGGCGCCAAGATCTCTTGCCCGCGAGGAATGTGTGATGACAGCTCCTCTTGTGGATCAAAATACTCCGACCCATGGGCTGGGTCGGGGAGATAGTGTTGTTGTTGTTGTTGTTGTCTCCTAGAGAGTTGATTCCGGAGGTCGCCCGGACCTACCCAATGGCCACGATTGGCGCGAAAGTAGGCGTCGGGATGGACCATAGCCCCCAAGCGGTCAAAGATTGGAACATTTCGGGGAATAGGCGCGTCCCTGCGCATCTCGCTGGTCGTTCCCGCGATATGGCGAGCACCCCTATCTTCGTCCCTCACATTTCTGAGGGCCTGTGAGGGGCGCTCCTCCTCTATTTCCTGTCTTCTCCTCCTTGGCTCTCTACGAGGTTGGAGATTGCCATTGTCATCCACCCCTTCCTCCACATGGGCCCCAAGATGGACTTGGGGCTGGACCCCTGTAGCCGGGGCCAAATAAATGGCTTACGGATGGGCGTAAGGATTTTGCACGTATGGCAGAGGTGGGTATCCCCAGAAGCTAGGTTGGTTAACGGGCTGTTGGACAGTGTACGCCAAAGGGGCAGAGGGGCCTTGGACGGTAGGGTAGGCAACATTTTGAGGGGTTAACGCCAAGGGACTCCCTCGTGGCGGGGCCGGTATATTTGGCTCTCTATTCTCCCTGGCCGCCGCCAGGGCCTCCGCCCTGTATTGTTCGACGTAGGCGGTTAGATTCACCTCCGTCAGGACTAGACGTCCCTGGGTGCTGGGGCCGGCATCCATGGTAGCTACCCCCACCGCGGGAGGCTGGAAGTTGCCACCAGAAGTATTGAGGTTAGGGAAAATCTCTTCCCCATTTTCACCGTAGACACGTCGGCCTTGGTGAGTTTGAACCATGATGATTACTGAAGGAGATGTTTGTCACGAAAGAAGTTTAGGCTTTTCGTTCAGAGTTTCCCACAGACGGCGCCAAGATGATGGTGTCTAAATCTGGGTTGTGTGCTGGACTGCAGATTAGGACTCCCAATCACCCAAGATATTTGTAAAGTGGGGAGACTCTGATGCTTTCCTGAGCTGAAAGAAAGGGGCAAACGTGAGCTCAAAGGCCAAAACAGGGGAAGGTGGGGGTTTGACCTGTTTTGGCACTCTGACGCTCAAGTCAGTAAACTGAGAAAGGAAGGGATACTGAAGACGAAGAGCTCTGTGTGCCAAGGAAAGCTTACCTCCAATGGTGATGGAGAATGGTTTATATAGGGCCCAGGAGGCCTCAATGCGCGCAAGTACACCCTCAGGAGGGTGTGGATCCTGTCTGGTGGGAAGGGGGCACTGGGTGGCCGGAACAGTGCTTTTACGGCTAAAGCACTGTTTTCCTATCCCTCCCAGAGACCCGGGTACAGTACTTGACGCGGCTGCAATTAATGCGGCCTGTAGAGGTGGTACGCGCATTAATTACGGTTGTCCGATAGCCTCTGGGTCGATTGGCAATTGGGTCGCATTTCTCTGGGTCGAAAGGGGACCCAGGGCGAAAGCTGCCCCAGGACACAAAGGGCTGGGTCGAAAACCAGCTGGCTTGGGTCGGATGTTATGGGCTGATGTGGCCCAGACTACCACATGGAAATGACGTGGGAATGACACCTGGTGCTTAGTCAACCGATCCCGATTTTCCCTTATCAGTACCAATTGATAAAAAATACCACCTGTCTAATGAAAATTGTGAAACAGCTTTTTATGTTATAGGATTACGCTATTTTTAAAATACAACAAAAAGTACACTGATTCTAAAATATATTTTGAAAAGTATACTAATTTTGCCAAATCCCCGAACAAAGACAATACGATTAATGGGTGATTTTCTGAAATTGGTGCCCTTTTTTGTGACTAGTGCAAAATTGATATACTTTTCCATGTAATTTAATTTTGGTGTTTACGACTTTCTGTGAAAGCGATAACATTACGTATTTCTTTTTTAAATTTTTTTAATGAATTTGCTTTCTGACAAAAAAGTTTCATTAGATTTTTTTTTTATTTTACATTAAAGACATCCTCATATAATATACAACATTATAAACGTCTTAAATGATGAACAACTTAGTTCAACCTAACCGCATCTAGAAGTCTAGGGCTGTCAACGGGTCGGATTCGGACCGGATCAGGAAATTCCGGATCCGAATCCGACAAGAAGATCCGATAACCGGATCCGAATCCGAATCCTATAGAATTCGGATTCATTAATACCAAGTCCGTATGTTAACGGGTCGGATCAGATCCGATAAAAGATCCGACCCGATTAACAATAAAAATTAAATTTTTTTATAAAGAAATAAATAAATAAAATATAAATATATATATATAATATTTAACAAATAATTATTACTTAATGAATTCTTGAATGGTTTTGTGTATATACATTTAAAATAGGTTAATTTAAGATTTTTAATAAAGAAAAACATATTTTTTAGAATAAATAATTTAAATTTTATTATTATTTATAGTGAACATAAGTGAAATTTTTAATTTTAATTATTTTATTTAATATTCTTTACCAATAAAATAATTAATTTAATAAAATATTATAAAAAAATCGGATTCGGATCTTTAACGGATCGGATTCCTTAATTCCATATCCGATCCATTTATTTCGGATAACGAATATTTATAATCGGATATGATCCATCGGACTTTTTTATCGAACGAATATGATAAAATTCGGATCGGATTCGGATCGAATTCGGATTAAAATCCGCCCCATTGATAGCCCTATAGAAGTCCATACTCCATACTAGTCAAGGTGAGAGAGAGCATATGAAATTTTGGTCAAACTAATCGGCTGGTCATCGTAAACTCTTTTTTTCATCAGCCTTTATATAGCAGCTTGATCCACCAATGAAATCTCAGTTGCTAAGTAAACAAAAGTCCTGTAGTATGTAACCACAGCCAACGATTTAAAAATTGCATCTAGATTTCCCAGCATTTGATATATATATATATATATATATATATACTTCATGTATTTTGTGAAATTATAAATAAACCCCATTTAACTTTATACTTCTCTTACCAATACTCCCTTTGATTATTTTTTATCTGAGACTACAACATTTTTTGTTAAAACTATCATACAATCTGTCGGAAATTGTCTATATAACGGGAAAGGTTTTGTAGCTAGAATTCACATATTTTGAATGACCTACCATTTGCTAGGTAAAAGTGGGTGAAATTGAAAGTTTTCTACATTGTACACCAATGATCATTAATTAATAATCTCTTGATATGCTCTTCCCTATTCAATCCCTTAAAATTTTTTCCATTCTCTATACTTATTGTAAAGGGATCCAATCCTAATATTTGATTAAAAATAAATGAATCTCTTTCATTTAATGACCCTGACTAACTCCAGAAGGTAAATGATTAAAATCAAGAAATGATTCTTATTTATGAAATCAAAATTCAATTGAAAATAATGAAACATAACTTCTTCTTTTTTAACACACCCTCAAAGTGATCAAATGAATTCGAACTCAAAATCATTGTCCTTCAGAAAAAACTCTTAGCCATTTGGGCTAGTCACGGTTAGATTTAGTGAAACATAACTTGAATATAATCAGTGCGATATTTTACGCCGAACATT
This sequence comes from Lantana camara, assembly GCA_037501455.1. Taxonomy (NCBI): domain Eukaryota; kingdom Viridiplantae; phylum Streptophyta; class Magnoliopsida; order Lamiales; family Verbenaceae; genus Lantana; species Lantana camara. The sequence goes on along the minus strand of CM074857.1, from coordinate 88,092,434 downwards.
TCATTTCATAAAAAAGAACACTTTTCTGCGTTCATTTTGATGACGTACCATCCGTATAGTTCTAAAATAGAGGCACACTGGTAAGTTGGCTTACGCCCTTTCCGACGACTGGGCTATATTGCCGCTCCAATTTGGAGTTTGTATTTGCACCATTCATTTCAACATTCAACCATCATAAACGGCATATTATGGTGTGTGCGAAGTTCCCAATAAGCCCTTTTCCACTCTAATAAACTAGTTCTAAATTCATTCCCAACATTCTCAATGTAACATAATTCTTGATTTTAGTATATTATAATAGTTTATGAAAACCTAATATTGGTGTACTGGAACACCAAAATCCCAATTCAAGGCTCGTCTGTACAAAGTCAAAATGAAATGTAATCCTTCTAATCTGAGACAGGCTCGATAAAATCGATATAATGAAGAGTTGAGTGTTTTACACTTATCATGTGGTTAGTGGAAATTTTAGGAAAATTGACAAATCAAATGACAAAGATAACAAACTTGTCTTTTAATTGGTTGAATTTGGTCAAATCGAGTTTGTATTAGAATTTTCTTTTAGTCTCAATTAATTAAGCAACTGTTAATCTCAATTATACATTATTAATAAAATTTTCAATACTCAATCTGCTTTTGTCCCTGGTAGATTTATCACTGATAATGTTCTTATTGCTTTTGAGTTAAACCATTTTATCAAAAATAAGAAACATGGTGAAAAAAGGTATTTGGCAGTTAAGCTAGACATGAGCAAAGCTTATGATAAAGTCGAGTAGGTCTTTATCAAAAGGGTAATGCTCAGGTTAGGGTTCCCAACTTATTGAGTTGTAGTTATGAAATGAATGTCCTTTGTTCCGTATTCTTTTGTTTTGAATCTTTTTTTGTTTCTCTTCGCCTGAACGGGGCCTCCGTTAAGAAGATTCACTTTCGCCTTATCTCTTCCTGATTTGTGTCGAGGTCTTGAGTTGTCTTCACTGTACCGGGCAGAGATTAATGGTATGGCCATCAGTAGAAACGCTCCTCGTATTTCTCATCTACTTTTCGCAGATGACACTATGATCTATTCTGAGGCTACTTGTGAAGCAGTGGAAGATATACTGAGAGTGTTGGAGTTGTATGGAACGGATTCGGGGCAAATTGTAAATTTCAATTAATCCTCGATTGTGTTTAGCCCAACTATGCCACTCGTGACTCGGGAAGAGTTGGCTACCTAATTGGGAGTTCCGATTGGTGATAAGCACAATAAATATTTAGGGCTTCCTGCTTTAGTGGGCAAATCCAAGAATCCAAGGTTGCAAGGAGAAGTCCCTCTCTCAAGCAGGCCGGGAGGTTCTTATCAGTGCTCCAATCAATCCCTATATAAGCTATGAATTGCTTTAAAATCCCTATCACGCTCCTTGATGAGATTGAATTGGTTCGATATCGTGGAAGACGCTCGAGCATTTAACGTAGCGCTCCTAGCAAAGCCGGGGTGGAGCATTATCTCGGAGCCAAATTCCATTCTTAGTCAGTTACTTAAAGCACGATATTTTCCCTCTTGCTCTTTTTTTAATGCTAATCTGGGTTGTCGCCCTTCTCTTACTTAGCGAAGCATATTGGAGGCTAGGCCCCTACTCCAATTTTGGGGCAAGGTCGAGAATAGGCAATGATTTTCGGGTTAGGATTCGGTAAAACAATCGGATACCACGTCCGTTTACTTCCAAACCGACCAGCCCCCCTACGGCCACGAATCTTTTCAAACAAGTGACCACTTATTGAGTGGGGATGGGGGCTGATACGAATAGGGATACGAACGTATCGCAAGAGATTTTGGAGTAGTCTTGGACTCGTAAGAAAAGGGGATGAGAGAGAGATAGATAATCTGGTAAAACCGACCGGCCGGTGAAACTTAGGGGAGAATGAGATTTGAGTGAAAAGGTTTTAGAGAATTGATAATTATGTTATTGATATCAACTATTTCCACACGTACATAATATATAAGAAGACAACCCAAACAATATGGGCTCTGCAAAGAAAATTTACGTAAAAATTTAAAGACTCAAATCTTGTACTAAAACAGGACCATATCAATCCCTATTCAAACTAATGCATATCGTAAATATTGATATCATATTAATCTTATCCAATCCCTACTCTTCTCTCTTGATATCGTGTATCTCCATCCATATCACTCCCTTGCCCATCAAGGACCACCTTGTCCTCAAGCTGTAATTCGGGAATAACCCGTCAAACGTTGTCCGCCGGTTCCCATGAGGCGTCATCAAGAGACCCATCAGACCAGTTAACCAACTATTGTTCTTCGGGAAAACCATTACGCAGCACCGTGTGGACTTCTTGGACCTTTACCGGCTGCGATGGAGCCTTGTCGTGGTGGAGGTTAGTCAGCAGCCCTTATTCAGGCCCTTCGCATCGCGCTCCAAACTCTCTTCACCAGATAAACATCGGATGGGCAAATTTGGAGATGGTTTAGGTGGCAATAACTGTTGTGTTGCTGGGCTAGGAAATTATGGTATCGAGGACAGCGGTACATAAGGCGCCCTGACTGGAAACGAAGGGCCTCATGGCATGGTGGCCCGTCCACCCAATTTGCATGTATGTAAGGACGAAGACCAGGCCTGATATTTGGCTTTGAATTCTCGTGCTAAAGCATAGGATGCCGACAAGAATTCGGGTTTCAGTAATATAATCTCAAGTTGTAAGTGCTTCTTCAGTCCAACATGAAAGTGTGATTGTAGACTCGTCTCAGAAACATCTGTAACGTTACCCAAAACTTTCTCAAAAGCGATTTGATACTCCAAAATGGATCCCGGCTGTTGGACCTTCGCAAGCATTCTGAAGTAATCCATATAATTTAGCGGGTCGAAAAGACACATAAACTTGGTGATAAAATCCTGCAAAGAATCCAATTATAAGTTGTTGCATTGATGCCATCAAAATCAATCTAAGGCAGGGCCTTCCAGCATTAAACCCATTGTTGTCAATCGCGAATCCTCTGATATGTTGTAAAACACGAAATACTCGTGTGCCTAAAAGAGCCATCCCAATGGCCCCGTACCATCGTACTTCGGCATGTCAAATTGCATCTTGGCGATAGGGTTCGAGGTGATAGGGGGGTTGGCTTCCCCGGATTGTGACGAGGAAGTGGAAACAACCTCCGCCACGGTCCAGGAAGAGTGTCAGTTCGTGTTGTAGTTTTTCGAAAGTCTAGTTAAGTTGTTGCATCGCCGCCGTGTGGGATAGAAATTGCACACCGATTCGTTATTGGAACTCAGTGAAGATATGATCTTCACTAATTATCTCAGACATCGCGCCTCTCAGTGAAAGCACCAATGATACGAACGTATCGCAAGAGACTTTGGAGTAGTCTTGGACTCGTAAGAACAGGGGCTGAGAGAGAGAGATAATCCGGTAAGACCGACCGGCCGGAGAAATGTAGGAGAGAAGGGAATTGAGATTAGAAGATTTGTGGAATTCATAAATTTGTTATTGATGCGTTCTTTCATCTAACCAGTACAATATATTATGAAGACACCCCCAAACTAAAAACTCTCAAAGGAAAATAAAACAACTATTAATATATTACCATATATTATCCTAACTACCAAACTAAGAATTCTAATTAATCTAATAATCTAATGCATATCGTAATAAGATGTATGCCAAGCTGGAGCTCTTGAAATTTTGCTACTTCTTTTGACTTGGCTATGATTACTTTCTTCAGGCTTTCCTTTCTCTTGAGTCTACGTAGTCCCTTCCGTATCACTCTCTTGCCCATCAAAAACCACCTTGTCCTCAAGGTGTAATGAGGAAAAGAAATTTGCTAATGTTTCTCTTTGTTCCCAAGGTGGCATCGGTGGGACAACAAGCAGCTCATAGCAGGATAAGATTTCGTTGGGTGCTCGAAGAGCATAAAAGTGATGGAGGATGATCGCCCGAGGGGTTGTCTTGCCTCCTTTGAGCGTTACCAACTTATCGTCCCAATTAAATTCCATTGTTAAGTAGGAGTAGTGGTGAGAAACGCGACATGTTATTTCATCACTTGTGTTGCACTTGTAGCAACAAATTTCGATCTCATCGTCATCGCCAAGTAACAACAAATATCGACCACAACGATGACCCTTGACCCATTTCTCGTTGCAGTTGTAACACAAACCCTTCGCATCACACTCCAAATGCTCTGCACAGGATTAATGCTCCAAAATGAAAGAAAAAGACCTCACCACTTATCTCTACTCTCAAATTACAATAAAAAGAAAAAGACATAAAGTAATAAGGCTCAATCTTCATATTGGCCTTAGACAATTACACGGGCATACCCCGGCCTCAAAACAGTAATATGGAAAGCCACATAATAAACACATAACAATACGCACATAAGTGGGACACCGACCCCAATTGAAAAACGAAACCATGGGGCTCCAACCCCAATTTAAACCATCCATGTGAATAAATTAAAACCGTTCATAAGACTAAACCCATGATCACCTAACATGCATAAATAGCAAGAATTTAAATTTACCCATAAATTAAAATTTCGCTTTAAGCTCTAATAGCTTAAAAAACGAATTAAATGTAATTCTTGTTCATGAGCTCTTTCAAATAAACCAAGAAAAATTAAATCAATAAAATTCTAATTAATTTCTGAAAATTAACAATTTTATTCTCCATTATTTCAAAATAATAAGTGTCAATTTTCCCAAAACTTAAATTTGTAAAACTTCATAAAAATCCCAATTTTAAAATTATTTTAAAAATAAAATTAATTATAATAAAACAAATTTTTACTGAAATTAAATTGGGATCGGATTGGACTAAACATGAAAATCAAGATCGCAAAACAGGGGCCCGGATTGCCTGCATGCTAGCGAGAGACGCTGACAGCAACGGCTGCCAGCACGCGCGAGCCAGACTCGTGCCCTAAGCGCATCGCGTGCAGCAGCAGGCAGTCATCCCGGGCGAGGCTCCTGGGCGGTTGCGGGAGGCGCGCCTAGGCACGCCTAGCAGCAGCGACGGGCAGTCGTTGTGGGACTGCTGGGCGGACGGATCGCGCAGGCCTAGGCATGCTACGCCTTAGCATGTCTAGGCTCGTGTTTTCGTTACACGATTTTGTGTTTCGTATTTTCAGTTCAAAAATAAAACAATCCAGAAATTAACAAACACGATTCAGTTTGACTTGATTCAAAACGATTCTAATCAAAATTTTTGAAAACGTTTTTCAGAAATATTTAGAAAAAATACAGATTCAATTTTCTTAGATTTCTAAAAAACTCATGAATACTCAATCGCATCTAAATCTATGAGTTTCTACCAAATTCAGAATAATAGAGACGAATCAGAAATAAGTCTTGTAAGGTAGTTCTGATACCACTTGTTGGGAAAACGAAACAGAAACGTAGCGAAAATTTTAAAATTTTCCCAAAAGATAGAATCGAATCTTGCAATTCCTATTCTCAAATTCGTAGGGATCAAGAAACTCACTTAGATAGTAGCTTTCTTGACACGTTCTAGCCGCCCAAGAACGCTCTTCGCGCGGCTTGTCCCCAAAACTTCCTTCGAATCTTTCAAGACTTCACTGTAGTAGGCCTCTAGAGAATTAGTCCACCAACCTCGACCGCAATCCGAATAGGGAGGGTGCTAGCTCTATATTCGGTGTTTAAGCTCTAGAGTTTAGTTTATAATCTTGGAGAATGAGAACTTTTCTATCACCCTTAATGGGGTTTGAACCCCACTTATTTATAGCATAAGGGGTTCGAACCCCTTTTCCTTGTTGGACAAGAATTCCAAAACCCTTTTGGTAAGGGATTTCTTGCTTGGAGAGAAAGGCTCTTACTTTGACCAAAAGTTTCCTTTAGACCAACTTGAGCAAGAATAATATCTAACTCTCTTAGATATTTTATTTTACTTTATTTATTTAATAATAAATAACTTGAAGACTAATAATTCATTAATTCTCAATTAATTATTTATTATACTTTATTTCTCCAAATTAGAACTTTAATATTAATTCACAATTAATTTAAAGTCCATTAAAGAATTAATCAAGATTAATTATTCAATCACATTTACACACGTGATACGTGACACTAGGGACACGTCTCTCACACGTGTTCCACACGTACAGACCCCACCAATCTCCTATTGGTCCGATCAACTCGTTTAATAGATTTCAGGCCTTAACCCACGTGACCGGGTTGTTATGTGTGACCGTCTAGGTTCTTAATTCAATTAGCAGTGACCCTAATTAATTAACTCCTAATTAATTAATTAGTCCACAGATCATAATACCATAGTCTAGCAACAGGTGTATGACCCCTAGCTGAATAAGAATGTCTCAATTCGAAAGAACCTTTAAGTCATTGACATATGTGAGATACAATCCTCCTACGTCCCATCTCTCAATCAAGATGTAGGGCAAGGGAATAACTAGAACCCTAATAATCTTGATCTTAAAGTTAAGTGCATTTCATATCCATTTGATCTCAATCTAAGAAACCTATTTCTTGATCTCAATCCACTGCCTTGGCCAAGGACTCCTAGATGGCATATGAATGACTTATATAATGAGAGATCAACTTACTAATGCAAGTGTAGGTCCTTTGTCGATTCTCATATACTTTCATGTGCCACTTGTGCAGCCCCAGCATAAGCTTTAAGTCAGTTGTCTAAGGCGACACCCTTTAAAGCTTACACCTAAGACTACAGAGTTAGCTCTTAAAGTATCAATGGAACCTCAAGTCTAAGGATCACTTAATCACATCAATGACTCGTGAGATATTTCCTAATCTGGAAGTTTCTATTTCCAGAAATAGAAACTTCCTTTCCTATTTAAGAATCTTCTCACACGGGGCACCTCATTTTACCTACTTAGAATAAGCAAGCACCCCCATGTATCACACTTTACACCTCATGAAACAAGGTGGTCTTTCTTAAGGGCGCAATCACACGAGCAAGCCTCAACCCAGTCAAGTCGACACTCTCACTGTCTTTAGGACTCATCGGCTTGAAGTGATTTCTATGACTTATGTGATATAGGGCCCGTTTCATGAACCATTTCACCTCAATGGTTGAGTCCTACAAGTCATATTGATTAGGGGAGTTCTTATACATGCGTAGTTAAAGTTAACATACAATCAAACAAGAGCATATAAAGAAGTGTTGCCAAAGTTCGTTTATTACTCAAAGATTGTCTGTGATTTACAAAAGCAAAGAACTAAAGCGGATGTACAATCGGCTTTAAGGGCACTATTCCTAACAATTAGTGTCGTCACACTTCGGCATCTCAATCCGCATCTTCGTGATAGGGTTGGAGGTGAATGTGGCGGTCAATTCCCCACCCCAATTCACGTGTAATGATTCTGAATCTGCATTCATCTTTTCGACTCGAGATAGAACAACCAACAAGTCATGTTGCAGTTTCTGGATAGTTTGATTCAATTGTTGCATAGTTACGGTATGGGAAATCATATGCGCGTCCATCTGCTGTTGAAATTCCTTGAAACAATTTTCACTAATGGGTTCTGACATCGCACAACTCAATGAAAGCATACGAACGTATCGCAAGAGACTTTGGAGTAGTCTCGGACTCGTAAGAAAAGGGGATGACAAAGAGATAGATAATCCGGTAAGACCGCCGGCCGGTGAAACTTAGGGGAGAAGAAGATTTGAGAGAAAAGGTTTTGGAGAATTGATAATTATGTTATTGATATCAACTATTGCCAAACATACTTAATAAACAAGAAGACAACCCAAACAATAAGGATTTTGCAAAGGAAAGTTACGTAAAGACTTAAAGACTCAAATCTAGTACTAAGACAGGACCATATTAATCCATATCCAAACTAATGCATATCGTAAATATTGATATAATATTAATCCTTTCAAATCTCTACTCTTCTCTCTTGATATCTTGTATCTTCGTCCCTGTTAGGGGCTAGGATGAGCTGTGGTTTGGGCAATCTTCTTGCAACCTGACAAAAGAAATTCTAAAAATTCCTCTTAGGTGCACCACGCGCAAAGATAGGATGATTTGGCATTTCTCTACTAATGGCTCGTTCGTGGTCCTCAGTGTGTATTTTGTGGCAACGCACTTTTGGCTGGTCAGTACTTCGGCTCCGTAATCCTCCTCAAGATCGAACTAGATCTTCTTATGGACTAGAAAAGTGGCCCCAAAAATTTAAATATTCAGCTGGGAGACTTTGTAATGAGTCCCTTGATAGGGGGTTGAACTTAGCCAAGAGAAAGGGTGATTAGAATATATTGTGTTCTTTGTGTGGATACTCCCCGGAGTCTTCGAAGTATACATTCATGGAGTGCTCGTTCGCATGCCAGGTGTGGGCGCTATTGAACCTCCCATGGCGTGTTATTTCAGGGCGGAACGGCTCAGTGAAGGAATCGGTAATCAAGGGATGTGATTGGCGCACTTGATTAGAGGGAAGGGGACCTTTTTCTGACAGTTTGTTGAAGTTTATAGAGAAATCAAAATAGACACTGGGATGATCTCGACGGGATGGACACATTGGGTTTAGTACGACAAGTGATGACCTATCACGCTACGTACCAGGTAGGGCGGAGCGGAGAAGGTGGCTCCAAATTCCAAACACACCGAGTCCCTCCACCTAGCAACGGCCCCTGTTGGGACAGGTGAAGACCAATTTTGACGCGATGTTGTTTAGCTCTGAGGGTGAGTATAATGTGGGAGTGATAGCTAGGGATGTGGTAGGCAAGGTTCTATGTTGCTTCAGCTACAGGAAGTTGGGGCACCTCGAACCAGAACATGCTAAGACCATTGTAGCTCTTGAGGTAGCGAATATGGCGCAGCAAGAGGGATGGGAGCATGTGGTGTTGGAGGGTGACTGTGCAAATGTGATAAGGAATATCAAGGTTGAGAGTGAAGACTAGGGATGTAAACAAGCTGAGCTGGCTCGTGAGCCATGTGAGCCGGCTCGGGGAAAAGCTTGGGTTCGAGTTCGGGATTGGCGAGCCGAACCGAGCCAGGGCTCGACTCGTGCTTCTTTCGAACCAAGCCCGAGCCTTCTCTATATTTGTTCGAAGCTCGTGAGTCGGCTCACGAACTGAATAAAAATAATTATAAAATATAATATATATATATATGTATACGTATACACTTTATATATATATATTATATATATCATAGACACTTTATATATATATATTATATATAAACCGTAAAAATATAATATATATTATATACAAAATATATATATATATATAATAATCCATACATAATTTCAATAAAAAACTAATATATTATTATAAACTAACCCTAATTTTTCCTTCCATCCAAATCACAATACACAAAAGTCACTTCTTCATTCTCTTTCTAAACACCGCCGCCTGCTTTCACCTTCAAGACTCCATAACCACCGTCGGCTTCCAAGGTCATAATCACAACCTACTTGAAGACATCTCCAAGCGCCGCCACAGTCTTCCTCACCTCCAAGACACCACCACCGTCGCCTGCTTCAAGAGATCTCCAGGCGCCGCCACATCATCCTCTGCTCCTTCAAAAGATGCCACCGCCATCTGCCGCGTCTGCGAACGGTAACCTCCCGATGTCTGCGAACGGTGACCACCCGGTGAAGTGAAGCGGAATTCTATTTATTTTTTCTCTTCTCCTTTCTCAAAATGCAGATCTGATTAGATCTCCATTTTTTGGTTGTTTGTTCTTTGTTCAATTTTTTTTTTACTTTAACAGCTTATGCGGTTGATGAATTTAGATCATTTTCTTAAGTTTTCTGGTTGATGTATTTACATCGAGGTATTTAGATGGTGTTCTTAAGTTTTCTAGGGTGTGGACAATATGGGTCGAAGGTTTTCTGCTGTTGATTTCATGGGTTCGTAAGGCTCGCGAGCCGAGCCGAACTTCAGTGCGAGCCAAGCCCGAACCCAATTTTTGAGGGCTCGCTGGCTCGCAAGCTAAGCCCGAGCTGCCTTTTACATGCTGATGCCGCTATTTAGTTTGCCTTCTATCATTGTGTTTCTTAAAAAAATAACGAAAGCACCAGAGCAGGCAACTTTGAAATACTAAGGTTTGAATTTTCTATTTCGTGTTTTATCTCTTATTTTATCCATCCACACCAGCCAAATCTATAAATATATAGTCGAAATTAGAGAAAAAATCTTTTAATTTCTTTTTTTATATAAATCAAAGATAAAATACATATTTTGACACTGGAACCTTTTAATACATTCATGGTTAACATTGATAGTTACGTACAAACAAACTTACAATCCCGCAACACATTGGGCATAATTACTGCCCAGAAAAACATTTCATCTACGCCGTCAAAAGTCCTATTATTTTCCAGCAAACAAGTTACTACAAACTAAAAAGCTCAAGTCCTGGCTCTCACCAGCGGCGACGCCATCGGCGAATGCGGCGACATCATGATCTCATCCAGCCGCCGGGACGACAAGCTGATCTCCAGCTTCCCGCTCCCACACCTCTTCCTCTCCAGCCCTCTCTTCTTCATCACAAACTTCGTGATCCGGTTCAGCGCCACCCGCATCGTCTCTTCGTCCATGTTCGCGAAGCACAGCCGGAACCACCCCGGCTCCGAGCAGTGAAACGACGCCCCCGGAGAAACGTTCAGCTTCACCTCGTCTATTATCACGTGCCACAGCTCCATCTCCCCCTCGAACGTCGCCTCCCGCAGCAGCCGCCGCAGGTCCATCCAGAAGAACAATCCGGCGTTGCTGTTCAAACTCCCGATCCCCACACGCGCCAGCCCCTTCGACATGGTGGCGTGGCGGGCCGCGAGCCGCTCGAGCTCTCGGAGATGAAATTGGTCACGAAGTCGTCGTCGGAGAGCATCGCCGCGATCAGGTGCTGCGTCTGGGAGGAAACCAGGCCGAAGCTCGACATTTTCCGGGCGCAGTTCACGACTGCGTCGTTGTAGGAGTATATGATCCCGACGCGGAATCCAGGGAAGCCGAGGTCTTTGGATAGGCTGTAGACGATGTGGATTAGGTCTGGATTGTGGTGTGGGTTGTCCTGGATTATCTCGGCGATGCTGATGAAATTGGGCAGGCTGAAGACGGTGGCGGAGTAGATTTCGTCGCAGATTAGGTGGATGCTTTTCTCGGTGGTGAAGTTTAGCGATTCGGTTAATGTTTCTCTGTCGATGATTGTGCCCAGTGGATTTGATGGATTGTTTAGGAGCAATCCCTTCACTTTGATGTTTGAATCTTGAGCTTTCTGGTATGCAGCTTCTAGAGCTTCGCGGGCGATTTCGAAATCATTGGAGCTTTCACAGATGACTGGAAGGAGCTTGATTCCAGTTCGCCATGTCAAATCTCTGTCATTCCTGCAAAGATTGAGAAGATTCGGTCACAACAGAGGCAAATCAGAGTAATTTCATACAAAGGTTTGTATTTTATGCATGAGCATGAATGGTGAAGTTACAGTCAAATTCCTCGAGGTTTCCTTTTATTACAGAAAACCCCATTTTTCGAAAGGACCAAGATGCAATTATATGTTATCAGATCTGTACCCGGACATTGGCCAAATTCTAGAACAAGAGTATCCAATAATTCATAATTTATGAGGTCCCATGAATGAGATACATTGGACACTGACAATTGGTGTCTCTATTGTAATAAAGCTCCTTATCATGAAGATATGAATCCAAATTAAGAAACAGAATGAATGGCTGAGATGATGAGATATAAACTCACCCTGGATAGTATGGCGTCGGCACCAGGATTGCATCACCGGGATTAGCCAAGCAGAAAGCCAACGTCTCTCCGGCACCCGTCGCACCGCCACTCATCACGATACGGTCGGGATCGAACCGCACTCGGTCTCCTCTCACTTTCTCCATAAACCTCGCAACAGCCTGTAAGAACTCATGCCGTCAGAAAACATTTCACAGAATTCATCAAATTTATGAAGATAGGGACACAAAAGGGCCTATAATTTTAGTACATTTCTGAACTGCGGCAAGCCGTGGTAGTCTTGAAACAACGCGATATCCTTGAAGTCGTTAAGCCCTTCATCCGTGCAGATTGAGGCATTCGGGTTGTTCTGTATCCAGTCCCGGACTAAATCAAAGGAAAGCTGCACAGCCATGGAAACCGGATGAACATGTTGTCATGAGGGGGGATTTAGAATCTTAAAAGAAAAGGTTTTTGAATGACTATGATAACTAATTACCTGGTTTTCTGCAAGTCCCATCTGAATAACTCCATGAGGATTTTGAGTTGGATGATAGGGATTGTTGTCGTACGCTTTCCAACCGTCGAAGTAAGATGAGTTCTCGCCATGGCCGTCACCGGTCGCGATTTTGGACAAGATTTGATCTTGGTTTCTCAGCATATACTCCATTGAGGTTGTGTTCGGATTACCAAAATAGTAATGGATTTAGGACAAGAATGAAAGAATCTGGGAAAATTAACGAATGAATGAATTTTAGAAGACTAAAATTGAGTTGAAAAAAATAGTTTTGAAGTATGAGAAGATTTTGTTTTGAATTCTTGATGAATGAATACTATGTTGTAAGTGAAAGTTGCAATGTGTGTGTGTATATATAGTTGCTTGGTTTCAGCATCAGATGCTTCTAAGTGGAAGCATGGTCCTACCTTTGAAGCTTCCCATGAAGGTACCAACCGTCCAACTCCCTTAATTATTTAATATAATAAGGATTTTTTGTTATTTTTTTTTTAGAATTGTGATGGTAAAACATTCTATTACGGTGTTTGAGTGTCTTGTTAATGTTTTGGTAAGGGATATGGTCTGCGATTTTTTCTTGAATTACTAAATAAGTATATGGGGTTGAACAAAAAAAAACGGTATATGGGTAGCATAGTGGCTAGCTAGATCATTGGGTTATTAATTCATTATTTTATTATAAATGTTCTATTTTATGTATTTCTTTATTTGAATAAATTAGTGAATATGACGTTTCTTTGTTTAGAAATAATTCTTTTATTTCATATACGTCTTATTTGAATAAATCAGTGAATATATAATGTTTCTTTTCTTGTTTACAAATAATTCTTATTTCTTATTTAACCGTCTTTGTTATGAAAATTCATAATGAATTACGGATTGATTTATATTTATTTATGTATATAATTACATAATACAGATCTGATTAAATCAATCAATGACAAATTTTATATTAATTAAAAATTTTAATTAACCTAACAAATTTTATTTGATCAAAATTATATAATGAAAAGTCAAATATTATTATCAAACATATAATTGTATAGATCACCCCATATTAGATACAATTTTAAAAGTTCACTTCTATTATCTAGACTATTCAGCGGTACTAATAATGTGGAATTATATTGCAACTTTACATGAGATATTATACGACTATATCTTAGAAGATTTAAGCTTTTAATTTGTAAAATAAAAAAAATTATTATTATTATTTGTTTCTTATTTAACCGTCTTTGTTATGAAAATTCATAATGAATTACGGATTGATTTATATTTATTTATGTATATAATTACATAATACAGATCTGATTAAATCAATCAATGACAAATTTTATATTAATTAAAAATTTTAATTAACCTAACAAATTTTATTTGATCAAAATTATATAATGAAAAGTCAAATATTATTATCAAACATATAATTGTATAGATCACCCCATATTAGATACAATTTTAAAAGTTCACTTCTATTATCTAGACTATTCAGCGGTACTAATAATGTGGAATTATATTGCAACTTTACATGAGATATTATACGACTATATCTTAGAAGATTTAAGCTTTTAATTTGTAAAATAAAAAAAATTAATAATAATAATAATAGTTTTTAATTGGTAAATAACTTTAAACAATTTGTTATAATGCACAATACTTGAGCTACCGAGTTTTGTTAGGATGTTTGGTGGAGACATATTGGTTGAGAGATGGACCATTTTCCAAACTAATGTATAGTCTTTCATATACTTTAATCATTAGTACTAATCAGCAAACACAATACGTTATGAATTTTACCAAATAAAAAATAGAAATGGATTGGAATGCAGACTCAAAAGATAATAAGATTTTTAAATAGGTAGTCAAAGTTTCTTAAAGAATTCATTAAATAATTGGGCTCCATTACGATGATTTCATGACATCACATTGTTAAAAGAATTGGCTTTGAGAAGGTTCCATTTAGTGGATGCTCAAAGGAGTGAATATGCAATATTGTATTTGAATCTGTTGGAATATATTCCTTATCTGAATTTGTATTCATTATTTAACGAAAAATGAAAAGCATTATTTGTATTTGTATTTGGTGAATACTATTTGAATATTGAATTGTTTGTTTTCCTAAAGATAGTTAATTGGTCAATTATTCGATATTTGATGTTTGGGTCCGTTTATCTATTTTATATATTTTTTTTTTATTAAAAACAATAGAATATAATTTCACAAAACAATCATGTATTATTCTTCTTAAATTTTAGTTTAATGAATCACCTTTATCATTTATCAATAACATATATACGTTATTGTTATTATTATTTTATAATTTCAATTAATTATATAATGCCTAAATATTAATGTATTTCCTGAAGGCGCACGCACACACACATATATATAAATATAAATCGGATATGAATTATGGATAAATTAAATAATAGATATAACCAACGGTCATGCAAATTAAGTGGATCTTAAATAAATCGGATGTCTGATTATTATATTGTTATTCGTTTATAGTCCAAGTATCTATAATCGAATATAAATTATATTTTTTCAGACAAATTCAATTAATATTTTTTTAAACAAATTCAGGTAACAAAATTTTCGAGTATTCGTTTTCAGCCTTTGTTCCGATCAATGATACATGTATACAAATACCGGCCTTACCGACATAAATATGAACCATAGTGTTTGACTGTTTGGCAATTGGCTTCCTAACCACTTTCTTACTAGTTACTTCTGCCCGCGTAATGGCAGAGCTTGACTCACTAGAGTAGATTCAGTTGAGACAAGCCCAAATGTGCAAAGTAAAGGCCCAATCTCATAACTAGCTCAGATTTAGTTAAGAGCAAATTACATTTTTGGTCTCATAAAATTTGACATTTTATAATTTTAGTCCAATTTTTAAAAAATTAGTCATATTTAGTTTTATTATTTTCAAAAAGTTATAATTTTGGTTCTGTCTGTCAAATAATCTATGAGAAATGTATTTTTTTTACCGTTAAATGCAATTTGGGAAAAAGATTATTGTTCATTAGGTTGTTTTTTGTGGAAGTTTGCTTATTAATACCTTATTTTAGTACTACACTACCTTAATGAGAGTAATTCAGAGTAATGCTTCAAAATTGATTCAGGATGCTAAAATGGGATATTAATAAGTAAACTCCCTCAAAAAATAATCTAATAGATGGTAACTTTTTTTTCCTCAAATTACACTTAGTGGAAAAAGTGCATTTTCCGTCAATTATTTGACGAATGAGACCAAAAATGTAACTTTTTGAAAATAATGACACTAAATATACCTAATTTCAAAGATATGAGACTAAAATTACAAAAAACTTAATTCTATGGGACAAAAAATGGTATTTGCTCTTTATTTAATTATTGATTCCAGTTCACTTGTTTTTGCCACTGGACTTCACTTTTCTTTGGACATCAGGATTGATTACATTTCATTTAAGGGCATGGATTTGAATGCAACTTAACTTACGCATTATTGGGCCAATAACATATTTTCGATATATTTTTTCAAATTCATGATAAATTAAAACATCATTCATGCAAATAAAAATAAAATAAACCTCATCGCATAGGTAAACAGGAGATGAAATTGAAGGAAAATAGAGGGGAATGAGAAAAGGGAGAAGAAGAAACATTAAAACAAGAAATCAAATGACTAATTTTTGGCTTCAAATCGTGTGGTAGTTGATTAAGGAACTTAAGAATTTGTCTCTCACTCAAAAATTTCATTTAATTGTAATCATCTCAAACGATAAACTAATTAACTAAAAGATTATTATTATTATTTTTTTTTATAACATACATACTCCTAAAATAATTAGAAGATTCAAACTCAAAATCATTACTTTAAAACGAAATCCTTAAATATCTATACTCGATCACTGTTGGCAACTATATAAAAAATTTAGAGCAAATTAAAATTTTGATCGCATAAGATTAGGAATTTTGCAGTTTTAGTCCCACGTCTTTGAAAGTAGACACATTTAGTTCATTATTTTCAAAAAGTTGCAAAGTCTGGTTTCATCTGTCAAATAATGGACGAAAAATGCATTTTCTCCGTTAAATGCAATTTGAGAGGAAAAGTTATTGTTCGTTTTTTTATTTTATTTTTGTGCGAATTTGCTTATTAATGTCAATTTTAGCACCCCGAATCAACTTTGAAATATTACTCTTAATCAATCTCATTAAGGTAATATAGTGTTAAAATGAGGTATTAATAAGCAAACTTCCACAAAAAAACAACCTAATAAATAATAATTTTTCCTAAATTACACTTAACGGCAAAAAAATACATTTTCCATCGATTATTTGATGAATGAGACTAGAATTATAAATTTTTAAAAATAATAGAATTAAATATGTCTAATATTAAAAAAAATAAAATAAAATTACAAAAGATCTAATCTTATGGGAAAAAAAAAAATAGTTTGTTAAAAAATTTAAGATTGCTCGGTACGAGTGAGATCAGTCAATACTAACGAAGGTGGAGAAGCAGAGACTTTAACAATTGTCAAACTACACAACCCTAATTTCAAATTCTCTCTCTCTCTCAGAAAGAAGACCCAGCAACACACGCAAGAGATCGCAACGTCCATCCGGCGGTGGAGAACACAGTTCCACCGCCGGATCGGCCCAAATCTATTTCACCTTCTCAGATTTATTTGTCGAAATCCGCTCAGATTTGCTGTCACTTTTCGTAAGTTTCATTGGTTTTCTTCCAGATCCATTGTCGTCCTCCCAGATCTAGCGAATTTCCCTGGTTTACAGCCGTTCTCCTTATCTGCTTTCTCTTTTCGTTATGTTTTATTTTGTTTTTTCCCTATGGAGGCTTTATCTCTTCCGTATGGAAGTTCTGTTCGTTCCGTATGGAATTTTAGTTTTTTCTTTTTCTGTGTTTTTTCCGTGCAACTTTCTGGCAGAGTTCTCTGCTGTAGGCCAACCTATTTGTTCTCAATCCGAAGGAAAAGCGGCTGCGGATCTTCAGCCCGATCAGATCGAGATCCACATGAAAGGAACAATTGTTAAGGAGTTCTTTTCTTTTATTAATTGTTATGCTAATATAATAGCTCACAAATCTGTTGAAATTGCGGCTTCGCCCTGCGTTAATTTTTCTACTGTTGCTTCTTGTATTTTTTTCGTTGTTTCTCTTGATTTGTTATAATATTCCCCTTTGAGGGTTTTGGTTGTCAAAAAAAACAATTGTAAAACTAATGGACTGGTCATCATAAACTCCTTTTGTGTTTTGTCAACAGCCTTTATAGCTGCTTAACCCACCAATGAAATCTCAGTTGCTAAGTAAACAAAAGTCTTGTAGCCTGGCAACCCACAATTGAAATATTGCATCTAGATTCCCAACATTACTTCATGTATTTTGTGAAATTATAAATAGACTCCCTTAACTTTACACTTCTCTTGCCCATACCTCCCTTTGATTATTTTTTATCAGGACTATAAGGGGAAAACTATCATACAATCTATCGAAAATTGTCTATCTAAGGGTCTCTTGATATGTTTTTTCATATTTAATTCTTAGATTTTTTTCATATTTAATCTCTTTTTAAGGTATTAAATCCTAATACTTGATTAAAAATAAATGAGTTTCTTTCATTCAATGCTGACTCTATAACTTAATCAACCCCCACAAAATAAATGATTTTAATCAAGAAGTGATTCTTATTAATGTAATCAAATTCAATTGAAAATACTGAAACTTATGCAGATACATACATTCATGCAAAAACTTGATGATATATATTTCAATACACACTTAAAGTGATCAGAGAAGATCAAACTCAGAATCATTGCTCTAAAAAAAAAATCCTTAATCATTTTGGTCAATCCCTATTGATTTGATGAAACGTGACTTGAATATGGTCCGTGCAACATTTTACTAGTGTTCTTTTCATCAAAAAGAACACTTTTTATGCGTTCATTTTGATGACATCCATCCGTGTAGTTCTAAAATAGAGGCACACTGGTAAGGTGACTTAACCCATTTCTGACTGGGCTATATTGCTGCTCAAAATTTGGAGTTTGTATTTGTTCCATTAGCTTCAATATTCTACCGTCATATTGGGCTCCTCTCATACGACAAAGCCCCAACCCTATCATAGTAAACGGCATATTATGGTGTGTGCGAAGATCCCAACAAGCCCTTTTCCACTCTAATAAACTAGTCCGAGATTACATTTCCTACGTTCTCAATGTAACATAATTCTTGATTTTAGCATATTATAATAGTTTATGAAAACCTAATATTGGCATATTGGAACTCAAGAAATACCAATTCAAGGTTCATTTGTACAAAGTCAAATGAAATGTAACCCGAGTTTGGTTCGGTCAAATCGACATAATGAGGAAGTAAGTATTTTATATTTATCATGTGGTTGTTGGAAAATTTAAAGAGATTGATCAATCAAATGACAAGTATAATACATTTCCCCTTTTAATTGGTTGAGGTCAACCGGTTTGGATTAGAATTTTCTTTTATGATGAATTAAGTAACTATAAACTTATCAACGATAACGCTCTTATTGTTTTTGAGTTAAATCATTTTATTGAAAATGAGAAAATTTATATCTTACTATCATCCTACTATTAGGCTTAATTACAACTAGCTTACTCAATTCATTTTTATCAGGAAATTACAATTTAGTCCCTCTAATTTATGTTTTTTAGTAGTCCCGGGTTCGTCAAAACTTTCCCCTATAATCCCAAAAATACCCTCAAGTATTTTTACAATTTTTAAAATTACCAAAATACCCTTATATGAAATATTTGAAAAATATTACAAAAACATCCCTGTCTATTATATACTCCAACAAAACGACCTTTTCAATTTTAAAATTTGAGAAAATAATTAAGGGTATTTTCGAACCAAAAGCTTTATCATAATTGAGAAAATAGGCGAAAGCTTTTGGTTTCACTTCACCCGAAAGGGGCCTTCGTCAAGGAGACCCGCTTTCGCCTTATCTCTTCTTGAGTCGCCCCGAGGTGTTAATTCGTCTTTTACAGGACCAGGCGGAGATCAATGGTGTGGTCATCAGTAGAAATGCTCCTCGTATTTCTCATCTATCTGCTTTTCACAGATTTGACGCTATGATGTATTGTCGGGCTACTTGTGAAGAGGTGGAAGGTATTCCGAGAGTGTTGGAGTTGTATGGCAAGTTTTTGGGCAAGTAAATTTCAAAACATCCTCGATTTTGTTTAGCCTGACTGTGCCACTCGAGACGCGAGAGGAGTTGATTACTCGATTGGGAGTTCCGGTTGGCGAGAAGCACAATAAATATTTAGGGCTTCCTGCTCAGTGGGCAAATCCAACGGTTTTGGTTTTGGATTCAGTAAAACAGTTGAACACCATGCCCATTTACTTTCAAGCCGATCAGTCCCCCCTACAGCCACGGATCTTTTCACGCAAGTGAGCCACTTATTGAGTGGGAATGGGAGCTGAGATGAAGCTGTGGTTTGGGTAATCTTCTCGTAATTTGACGCAGAAGAGATTCTAAAAATTTCTCACGCACGAAGACAGAATGATTTGGCATTTCTCTACTAATGGCTTGTACACTGTCCGTAGTGTGTATTTTATGGCAACAGACTTTTGGCTGGCTAGTAGTTCGACTCCGTAATCCTCCTCAAGATTGAACTAGATCTTCTTATGGACTAGAAAAGTGGCCCCAAAAATTAAAACATTCAGCTGTAGACTTTGTAATGAGGCCCTTGCTACGGGGTTGAACTTAGCAAAGAGAAAGAGTGATCAGAATATATCGTGCTCTTTGTGTGGATTCTCACTGGAGTCTTCGAAGTATTCATTCATGAAGTGCTCATTCGCATGCTAGGTGCGGGTGCTATGGAACCTCCCATAGCGTGTTATTTCAGGGTGGGACGGCTCAGCGAAAGAATGGGTAAGGAGCATGCTTGGCACACTTGATGGGAAGGAAGGGGACCTTTTTCTGACAATTTGTTGGAGCCTATAGAGAAACCAAAATAGCCGCTGGGATGATCTCGACGGGATGGACACATTGGTTTTAGCACGACAACGATGACCTATTGCACTGCCTACTAACTACCAAGTAGGGCGGAAGGCTGAAAAAGTGGCTCCAAACACACCGAGTCCCTCTACCTGGAGACAGCTGTGCTATTAGGACAGGTGAAGATCAATTTTGACGCGGCAATGTTTGGCGCTGAGGGTGAGTATAGTGTGGGAGTGATAGCTAGGGATGAGGTAGGCAAGATTCTATGTTGCTTGAGCTATAGAAAGTCGGGGCACCTCGAACCAGAACATGTTGGGACCATTGCAGCAAGAGGGATAGGAACATGTGGTGTTGGAGGGTGCCTGTGCAAAGATAATAAGAAAGATCAAGGCTAAGAGTGAAGACTTGTCTCCCACTGGAAATTTGGTCATCGATATTAGACAAGCACTGTAACTTATCCCAAATCACACGACTTAGTAGGTTAGACGAACAACGAATGGAGCAGCACATGCACTTAGATGTTGTTGCCGCTGTCTAGTTTGCCTTCTATTAGTGATGAGTGCCTCCCTTTTCGACTCTTTTCTCTCCTCCTTCCTTTCTTATCTCTTTTGTGCTCTGTATTGTATATTTTTTCTCTTATTTATAGTTAACGAGTTTCTCTCTTGATCTATCTTTGAAAATTTACCTTAAATATGATTCTATCCCTTTGATATCCATTGATTGGGGAATACTGATAGGAAAGGGATACACCAAAACCGAGTGTACGCAGCGAAAATTAAAACTCCTTTCCAAATTCCCAATAAACAATCAACCAAGTATGCCCAAGGATAGAAAAATAATCAACCAAACAAAACCAAGAATGGAGACACGAGAATTTTAACGTGGAAAACCCCTTCAAAACGAAGAGTAAAAACCACAAGGCCTACGAGACCCAAAACCAAATCCACTAAAAATACGAGGCAAAATTACAGCGGTTCAACACCAATAAATCTAACTCCAAACACGAACCAAACACCGATTCGATCCAAAACGAACTAGATCACAAAAGGAGAAAGAACACGAAAAATAAGCTGAAATCGCGTCACTGTTCACGCACCGAAAAACCCGACTTACAGTGTTCCAAATCCGATCTCCACCGTTCACTTTCAAGTTCGATGAGTTAGGAACCTGCTGTCCAAAAATCAGCTCGATCGGACCACAAATGACCTCCCAATCGTCCGTGCAAAGTTGCTGTCGCTGCCCAGAAAACTGCTGTCAAAAGTGCAGAAAATTTCCCCCTTTTTCTCACGTTAAAAGACACGGCTGCTGCTCTTTTCTACCAAAAACAAAGAAACCTATTTTGAATTGAAAAAGGATTTTATGGGCTTGAATTCTATTTCTAATTGGGCCAACAAATATGGGCTGGACCCAACAAATCTCCCCCTCCAGCCCAAGTCGAGGAAGGAGACAAACCACCATTTAATCATTCAAACTTGAGACCCGCTATCCCGGCACAAACCTCAAGTTTATCACGACTTACCACCTTTGTCAACATATCAGCACCATTGTCAGCAGTGTGAATCTTTTCAAGCTCAATCAACTTGGAATTCAAAACATCTCGAATCCAATGATACCTCACATCAATATGCTTCGACTTACCATGAAAACTCGAATTTTTACTGAGATGTATTGCACTTTGATTATCACAAAACAGAACATACTTCGACTGTGAAAATCCAAGTTCTTGAACAAACTTCTTCATCCAAAGTAATTCTTTGCAAGCTTCAGTGGCTGCAATAAATTCGGCTTCTGTAGTAGACAAAACAACACATTTATGCAGTCTAGATTGCCAAGCCACTGCTCCCCCTGCAAAAGTAATCAAATAACCAGAAGTAGACTTTCTCGAGTCCAAATCACCAGCTAAATCCGAATCTGTATAGCCAACTAACATCGGTTTCCAGACCCAAAACAAAGCTTCAAATCTGTAGTGCCGCGGAGATATCTCATAATCCATTTTACGGCATTCCAATGCTCTCTACCCGGATTTGAGAGAAACCTGCTAACTTTGCCAACTGCATGAGCCAAATCCGGTCTCGTACAAACCATGGCATACATCAAACTTCCAATCGCGGATGCATAGGGAACACCTTGCATGTCCTTCTTATCTTCATCATTAGAAGGAGACTGTGCACTACTCAGCTTAAAATGTCCATCAAGAGGAGTACTTACAACTTTGGCTTTATCCATGTGAAACCTCTGAATCACCTTCTCAATGTACTTCTCTTGAGACAACCATAGCTTATTGGCATTTCTATCACGAGAAATTCTCATGCCAAGAATGTGCTTCGCAGGTCCTAAATCTTTCATGGCAAAAGATTTACTCAACTCATTCTTCAACCTGTCAATTCTAGAAGCACTATGACCAATAATGAGCATATCATCAACATAAGGCAATAAAATGACAAAATCAACATCAGAGAATTTTTGAATAAATACGCAATGGTCAGCATTAGTTTTTGTATAACCCTGCTGCAGCATAACCGACTCAAACTTCTTATACCATTGCCTTGGAGCTTGTTTCAAACTATACAAGCTTTTCCTCAATCTGCAAACAAAATTCTCTTTCCCTTTAACAACGAAACCCTCCGGTTGCTCCATATAAATCTCCTCCTCCAAATCACCGTGGAGGAAAGCAGTCTTCACATCCATCTGTTCAACTTCTAAATCAAGACTAGCTACTAAGCCCAAAACAAGACGAATTGATGACATTTTCACAACAGGTGAGAAAATCTCTTCAAAATCAATTCCTTTCTTCTGACTGAAGCCTTTAACAACTAATCTAGCTTTGTATCTCGGCTGTGAATTATTCTCTTCTTGTTTTAACCTATAAATCCATCGGTTCTTTAGAGCTTTTCTACCTTCAGGTAACTTGACAAGGTCAAAAGTATGATTGTCATGTAAAGATTGCATCTCATCTTTCATTGCTTCAAACCACTTTTCCTTAAGCTTACTATCCATGGCTTCCTCATAACAATCAGGTTCTCCTCCATCTGTCAAAAGCACATACTCACTAGATGAGTATCTAACAGACTGCGTTCTGTTCCTAGTAGATCTTCTGGGTTGGATTGAAGGTTGCTCAACAATTGGATTATCTTCCCCATTCTGAATTTCATGATCTTCCTCAGCATGATCATGATCAACCTCTATCTCCAAATTATTCTGATTGTCTAACTCAACTGCATTAGGAAGATTAACAATAGGTTTTGGATCCAAATCTATCAAGTCCTCACCACTTGGAGACTCCAAATTACTTGTTTTACCGAAGTCTTCAATGGTTTGATCCTCCATGAAGACTATATCACTACTTCTAACAAGTTTCTTTTCAGCTGGATCATAAAACCTGTAACCAAACTCATCCTGACCATACCCAAGAAATATACATTCTCTTGCTTTAGTGTCTAACTTAGACCTCTCATCCTTAGGTACATGCACAGAAGCTTTACAACCAAACACACGTAAATGATCATAGGAGACATCCTTTCCATACCATACCCTATTAGGAACATCAGCATGCAATGCAACAGAAGGAGACAAATTAATTATATAGGCAGCAGTAAGTAAAGCCTCACCCCAAAAAGACTTAGGTAGCTTCGCGTCTGAAAGCAAACATCTGACTCTCTCAACCAGATTCCTATTCATCCTTTCTGCCAAACCATTTAATTGAGGGGTTTTAGGAGGCGTCTTTTGATGCCGAATACCCTGTTCTCTACAATAAGAATCAAATAGACCACAATACTCGCTACCATTGTCAGTACGAATACATTTCAGTTTCTTACCAGTTTCTCTCTCAACTGATGCCTGAAAAACTTTAAAAAACATCAAATACCTGATCTTTGGTTTTTAAAACATAAACCCAAACTTTTCTCGAACAATCATCAATAAAAGTGACAAAATAAAGTGCACCACGATGAGTTCGTACCTTCATTGGTCCACAAACATCTGAGTGTACCAGTTCAAGAAGCTCAGTTTTTCTTGAAGGGGAATGGCTCTTGAATGAAACCCGTTTTTGCTTCCCAGCCAAACAGTGAACACATCTTTCTAACTTTGTATCTTTCAGCCCTGACAACAAATTCTTCTTGGCCAAACAATCGAGTCCCTTTTCACTAATGTGACTAAGTCTCTTGTGCCAAAGCTCTGACAAGTTGTCACTCTCTGCTGCATTAACCGAGTTCACACAAATAGAAGCCTTCATCTTATATAAATTATGAAATTTATCACCTCGAGCCACAATTAGATTCCCTTTTGTGAGTTTCCACTGACCATTACCAAAGAAATTGCAATAGCCATCATCATCGAGCCTTCCTGTTGAAATCAGGTGCAAACGAACATTAGGTGCATGTCTAACCTCATGCAGCACCAAACTCGACCCACTGTTAGTTTTCAAACAAACAGTCCCAATGCCTACTACTGGTACCACCGTATCATTCCCCATCTTCAAAACTCCAAAATCACCAGAAGTATAAGAAGTGAAGAAATCTTTCCTTGATGTTACATGAAATGAGGCACCGCTGTCAATAACCCAACTGGAATCATCACTGGCTACGACAACTACATTGTCATCATATGCAAGAATAAGATCATCATTGGAAGTAGCAGTAGCAACACGATCATTCTTATCCTGGTCTCTCTTATCGTGCCCATCACGATTGCCTCTACGCTCTTTCTTCAATTTAAAACAATATTTCTTGATATGACCAGGTTCACCACAATGATCACACTTAAATTCTTTCCATCCTGACCTTGACTTGCTTCGACTTTTGCTTCTACCTTTATTATTATATTTATGTTGGCTTCTCCCCCTATTCTCTGAAACCAACAACTCGGGTTGAGACGAATGCTGAGTTTTTTGTCTCATCTCTTCATTCAAAACACTACTCTTCACAAGCTCAACGGTTATACCACCATCAGACGAAGAGTTAACAAGTGAAATACGAAAAGTTTCCCAAGAATCAGGCAAAGTCGCAAGAATCCAAAGTCCGACAATTTCATCATCAAATTTAATTCCCATACCTGTCAACTGATCAAGAACACCTTGAAACTCATTCAAGTGATCAGCAATAGAAGTGCCTTCTTTGTATTTCAACTGCATCATCTTCTTAAGCAAAAACAGCTTATTGTTTCCCGTCTTCGATGCATACAAATTCTGCAACTTCTCCCACAAACTTCTCGCATGTGTCTCGTGTTGAATATGGTTGTAAACATTCTCCTCAACAAACTGTCTGATAAACCCACAAACTTGTCTGTGCTCAAAATCCCATTCTTCATCAGTTTTAGACACGGGCTTTTCAATTGCAAAAACAGGCAAGTGCAAAGATTTAACAAAGAGGAGATCCTTCATTTTATTACTCCATAGATGATAATTTAATCCATTCAAAGTTATCATCCTACTTGTACTCATCTCCATGGTCACACCGGCAAAAGAACCAACTCGGCTCTTGATACCACTCTGATAGGAAAGGAATACACCAAAATCGAGTGTACACAGCGAAAATTAAAACTCCTTTCCAAATGCCCAATAAACAATCAACCAAGTATGCCCAAGGATAGAAAAATAATCAACCAAACAAAACCAAGAATAGAGACACGAGAATTTTAACGTGGAAAACCCCTTCAAAACGAAGAGTAAAAACCACGAGGCCTACGAGACCCAAAACCAAATCCACTAAAAATACGAGGCAAAATTACAGCGGTTCAACACCAATAAATCTAACTCCAAACATGAACCAAACACCGATTCGGTCCAAAACGAACTAGAACCCAAAAGGAGAAAGAACACGAAAAATAAACTGAAATCGTGTCATTGTTCACGCACCGAAAACCCCGACTTACAGTGCTCCAAATCCGATCTCCACCGTTCACTTTCAAGTTCGATGAGTTAGGAACCTGCTGTCCAAAAATCAGCTCGATCGGACCACAAATGACCTCCCGATCGTCCGTGCAAAGTTGCTGCCGCTGCCCAGAAAACTGCTGTCAAAAGTGCAGAAAATTTCCCTCTTTTTCTCACGTTAAAAGACACGGCTGCTGCTCTTTTCTACCAAAAACAAAGAAACCTATTTTGAATTGAAAAAGGATTTTATGGGCTTGAATTCTATTTCTATTGGGCCAACAAATATGGGCTGGACCCAACAAATACTTCACTTAGTTTTCTACTAAACTCGAACTTTCTTTTCCAGTTCGCAGATAGCGAACTGATAACTTCCGAACTGACTTGCCTGAATTGCTTTTTGGCTTGGGCTCTTATTGAGCCTTCAGGGAAGTATCCAACTGTTAGTTGGTTTCTAAAAAAAAATAACGAAAGCACCAAAATACGCAAGTTTGAAATACTAAGTTTTGAATTTTCTATTTTATATTATGTGTTTTATCTCTTATTTTATCCATCCACACCAGCCAAATCTATAAATATATAGTCGAAATTAGAAAAAAAAATCTTTTGATTTCTTTATATATAAATCAAAGATGAAACACATATTTGAAACACAATTATAACCTTTTAATACATTCATGGTGAACCTTACATTGATGGTTACTGTAGACGAATTAATTTTCGTTGAATTAAAATGGAACAGTGTAAAATTAAATATTG
This sequence comes from Lantana camara, assembly GCA_037501455.1. Taxonomy (NCBI): domain Eukaryota; kingdom Viridiplantae; phylum Streptophyta; class Magnoliopsida; order Lamiales; family Verbenaceae; genus Lantana; species Lantana camara. The sequence continues at coordinate 88,065,640 of CM074857.1, read as the reverse complement.
ATTATCAAATTTAATTCTCTTTATTTAATATTTTTGGATTGTTATTAAATCAATATCCATAAAATATTTAAATAGATTGATTTATTTGATAATTTTAATATTTATTTTGTCATCAAATCATGTATTGACATGTGTCAAAATTGAAGTGTTCCGGCGAATCAAATCAAACCTTGCAGCTCAGTTGGTTATGACCGATCAAATGATGACACGTGGTATGTTTCAACACGTGGACCAATCAAGTCAAAGCATATGTCATTTATTTATTTCTTTAATTTATATTAAAGTGATTAATAAATAAATAAATTTGATATTATCCCTTTAATAAATAAATTAATTAATTAAGGGATAATTATCACAAAACTCAACCCTATACCTATAAATAGAGGTCATGGGTAACACTTCAAAGATGGACATCATCATCAACGGACTTCAAGGCTTCGACTTCGACTTCGACTTCGTCATGGACATCAAAGGAGTCTTCACTCCGTCAAGTCTACATACGTGCGCGAGTCTTCTTCACGTCATATAGTCTTCGTCAAAGTCTTCTTCTTGTCGTCTTCAAGTCTTCTACATATTCAAGCCCCGCTGCTACGACAAACTACAACTATAGTCTCATCAAGGCTGCAGGTAAATCACGTGATTTCTCCGTCAAATTCGGCAAAGAGTCACGCCTACGTGTTCGAGAATAAGCTTCATGCCCTCGAATGCGAAATTGAAGAGAAGAATCAGAGGAATAGACTTCATAGGATTTATTCCTTTAAATTTGAATTCTTTAAATTTTCATACTTATTCCTTCTTATCTTCTACACATGGTCATCTTGACGACTCAAGATCATCTGATGGCTCGACTCCTCCGACCCCTAAGGAAACTAACCAGAAGGAAACTCCCTTTGGAGGGAATACTAAGGGAATAGAAACAATGACAGATGGAGATCAAGTTGCGCAAATGGCTCAGGCAATAGCTCATCTGCAACAGGTTTTGGAAGAGAAGGATTTCCAGATCGCCCAACTCATGAGCAAACTAGAAAACAACGATCCTGCTCAGTCTAGCCGCAATCCTCCCACTCCTTCAGTTCAAATCACCGATGGAAAGCAAGTGAAATTTCCTTCTAAAAAACACGACTCTGCGAGGACAAATCACTCTGTCGCCGCTTTATCTGTTCAAGAACTGCAGGACATGATAACCAACACGATACGAGCTCAGTATGCCGCTTCATATCAGAATTCTCCATCATATGCAAAACCATACACTAAACGCATCGATTCACTAAGGATGCCAATAGGTTATCAACCACCGAATTTTCAGCAGTTCGAGGGTAAAGGTAACCCTAAGCAACATGTAGCCCACTTCATAGAAACTTGCAACAATACGGGGACATATGGAGATCATTTGGTCAAGCAGTTCGTGCGATCACTTAAGGGAAACGAATTTGATTGGTACGTTGATTTAGAGCCTGAATCAATCGACAGCTGGGATCAGATGGAGAGGGAATTTCTCAATCGGTTCTATAGCACTCGCCGCACAGTAAGCATGATCGAGTTTTCAAACACGAAATAATGGAAAAATGAACCGGTCGTGGATTACATCAACCGTTGGCGAGCTCTGAGTTTGAACTGCAAAGATAGACTCTCCGAAATATCGGCAGTGGAAATGTGTATTCAAGGAATGCATTGGGGGCTTCTCTACATTCTTCAAGGCATCAAACCTCGTAGCTTTGAAGAGTTGGCTACTCGCGCCCATGATATGGAACTGAGCATCGCGAATCATGGCACCAACTTTCCCACAGATGAACAAAGGAGGGACAGAAAAGACATAAGGAAAAACGAAAGATTCGTTAAAACTCCTACAAAAGAGTCTATGCCTGTTAAAGCTGTTCCTGTTAAAACCCCGCCTAAGGATAAAAAGATGTAGAAAAGCCAAGAAGTCAACCCATGCAAAATGAAAGGCGTCGTCTCACTCTAAAGGAGATGCAAGAAAAAGAGTATCCATTCTCAGACTCAGATGTTGCACACATCTTCAACGAATTGCTCGCAAGAAAGATGATAGAGCTGCCAGAGCCAAAACGCCCCGAAGAAAGTGGAAAAGTGAACGATCCGAAGTACTGCAAATATCACTGAGTTATTAGCCACCAGTTGGAAAAGTGTTTTGTTTTGAAAGACAAAATCATGGCTTTGGCTAAAGAGGGGAAAATTATTCTCGACTGCGAAGATGTAGCTGATACGAACACTACTAGTGTTGTGACCTCGGCAGATCCTAATGTGCTTGAAAGCCAAAAGAACGTGACAACACCGCTAGCATCATCGGGGGTACCCATGTTAATCCAGTTTGGGATTTTTGAACCGCAGTTACTTTCAAGTTTATTAACTCCTAAAAATACTAAGTGCGAGGCATACACGATGAACGAGGATGAGGATGAGGGAGAATGGACCATAGTGACTCGCCGCCGAAGACAAAGACGACGTGTTGAGAAGTTTCATCCTACTTGGTCAAAGAGACTAACGCCGCTCAAGCATACACAAGATAAGCCAAAGAAGAAGTCGAGAACACCTGACCGAAAAGGGCCTTCAAACAAGTGCTACTGGAAGTCCGTGACTTTAGGCGACTTTTTTCCAAAGAAGTACTTCGGATCAAAAGTAGGAAATGTGAATCCTGTTTCCGGTGAAGAAAAGACTCTCCATGTTGTTTCTTGTCATGTTACCAGCGCTGCAATTAACTTCACAGATGAAGATTTGTTGTTGGGACCAAAACCACACAATCGACCACTTTTTATCTCTGGATTCATGTATGAACAAAAGGTAAACCGTATATTGATTGATGGAGGTTCGGCGGTTAACATCATGCCAAAGTTTACCATGAAGAAGCTAGGCATCTCCATTGAGGAGTTATCTCAAAGTCGCCTAACCATCCAAGGATTCAACCAAGGAGGCCAACGTGCGATGGGGATGCTCCGAACAGACCTTCAAATTGGAGAACTAAAAGCTAGCACCCTGCTTCACGTGATTGATGTTAGAACCTCCTACAACCTATTGTTAGGAAGACCATAGCTTCATGAAAACGGCGTCGTTCCCTCTACCCTCCACCAATGCTTCAAATATTTAAAGGACGGAGAGGTTGTGAAAGTGGACGCGGATGTGAAGCCCTTTACCGAGGCTGAATCTCACTTTGCTGATGCTAAGCTCTACCTGGATCCCGAATTCGTAAAAGAGGATATATCCATTGAAGTTCCTGTAGAATCTTCAAGTGAAAAGCACAAAGTCTGCAATGAGGAAAACAAACTCACATGCGAAACTTGTGATGAACGACAAAAAGTGAAATTCCTTAACGGTCTCGAAACTTTGAAATCAGACTTGATAATGCCCATCATCAACTTGAAGTCTGCAAATTCACCATCTTCGGAAGTGCGGCCTGAAAAGCTAGAAGAAGTATTCGATCCGAAAGCTTACACACTCTTAAAGAGGTAAGGATATGACTTTTCTACCCCGTCGGCCTTAGGCAGCTTAAGACCAGAATTAACTGGTGAAAAGATTCACGGCTTCACGGAAGCACAACTTAAGCTGAAAGAAAAGGGACTTCGTGTTAATCAGCCTAAGACAGGCGTGGGATATGTTCATACGGAACCGGTGAGAATACGTGTATCTCGAAAAGATAAACGTGTGAATGTGCAACACATCTCGAAAAACGAAGGCGATCAGAAGAATAAATGCGTATCAGTGTTTGATAGGCTTGGTACTCCCATGAAACGTCCTTCCGTGTTCAAGAGACTCGGGCCTAAGTATCACGAAGCTTCAGAGAACAAGTATGCGTCAAAACGTCGCTCGGTGTTCGATCATCTCGGTGAAAACGCATGTGCTGATGGAAACGCAACCTATGAAAAGTCTACAAAATCGCCAAGTACGACTGGAGAAAATCAAACTCTCCATTTCTCAATTGGGGGCACATCTTCTACTTTGCTTATCACAATGGAAGGGCCTGTCACCATAAGAACGTGTAATCATGTCTCGATTCATGAAGATTGTGACTCTGAAATCACGGATGATGAAGTCCAAAATGCGCCTCCACAACTTGAAGATGGAGTGCAAGCAATCGTAGACGAGTTACGAGAAGTCAACCTCGGTACGGTAGACGAGCCTCGGCCAACGTTTGTGAGTGCACTTCTCGACCCTGAAGAAATAACTCGGTACATAAATTTGTTAAAGGACTACAAAGACGTCTTCGCTTGGACATACAAAGAAATGCTCGGGTTAGATCCAAAAATCGCGACTCATCGCCTTGGCATAAAGCATGGAGCTCGGCCAGTGAAGCAATCACAACGTGTATGTCGCCCAGAATTAGTCCCTCTAATTGAAACCGAAGTAAACAAGCTTATCGATGCTGGGTTCATTAGAGAAGTGAAATACCCCACTTGGATCTCCAGCATTGTCCCGGTCAAGAAGAAGAATGGCCAGATTCGCGTATGCGTGGATTTTCAAGACTTAAACAAAGCTTGCCCAAAGGACGACTTCCCGCTGCCAATCATCGAACTTATGGTTGATGCCACTACAGGGCACGAAGCTTTGTCTTTCATGGATGGATCATCGGGGTACAACCAAATCAGAATGTCCCCACAAGATGAGGAATGTACAGCGTTTCGCACTCCTAAAGGCATATACTGCTATAAAGTTATACTGTTCGGATTAAAGAATGCAGGTGCTACTTATCAACGAGCTATGCAGAATATCTTCGATGACATGTTGCATAAAAACTTGGAATGCTATGTCGATGACCTTGTAGTCAAAACTAAGAAAAAGAGAAATCATCTAGCGGATCTACAAGTTGTGTTTGATCGACTGCGAAAATACAATTTAAAGATGAATCCTTTGAAATGTGCTTTTGGAGTCACTTCCTGAAAATTTCTCGGTTTCATAGTTCGTTATGGTGGAATCGAGGTCGACCCTGCAAAAATTAACGCCATTCAGAAAATGCCCCCACCCAGGAATCTCAGACAACTGCGGAGTCTACAAGGCAACTTGGCATTCATTAGAAGGTTCATATCAAATTTGGCTGGAAGATGTCAACCTTTTAGTCATCTCATGAAGAAAGGCACTACTTTTGAATGGGACCGAGGGTGTCAGAATGCATTCGAGAGTATCAAGAGACATCTCTCAAATCCGCCTGTTTTAGGGGCTCCAACGTCCGGAAAACTGCTCATCTTATATATCGCCGCCCAAGAGAGGTCAATTGGTGCTCTAATGGCGCAAGAGAATGATGAAGGAAAGGAAAGAGCACTATACTATCTTAGTAGGGCTTTGACAGAAAATGAGTTGAAGTACTCTCCTGTTGAGAAGATTTGTTTGGCGTTGTTTTACGCGATTAAGAAGTTGAAACACTACTTCGAGGCTTACTCCATAAGACTCATATCTCGAGCCGACCCAGTTAAATATGTGATGTCTAAACCCGTGATATCTGGAAGATTGGCTAAGTGGTCCATCATATTTAATCAATACGAGATAGTTTATGTATCCCAGAAAGCAGTGAAAGGTCAAGCGCTTGCTAACTTCTTAGCAGATCACCCGGTTCCAGCTGATTGGGAACTGTCAGATGACCTCCCGGATGAAGAAGCCTTCTTCGTTGAACCCTCGCCAGCATGGATGATGTTCTTTGATGGATCGGCCCGGTTCGATGGAGCAGGTACAGGAGTGGTGTTCGTTTCGCCTGAAAGATTGGTGCTAACATACTCTTTTGTATTAGGAGAATTATGCTCAAACAATGTGGCCGAATACCAAGCTCTGATCATCGGTCTCCAAATGACGTTAGAAATCGGGATTTTAAGTATAGAAGTGTACGGCGACTCCAAATTGATAGTCAACCAACTTCGAAACGAGTATGAAGTCAGGAAGGAAGACTTGGTTCCATACTATCAACAAGCTTCTGATTTGGCGACAAAGTTTGAAAATATTGTCCTAAGTCACATTACAAGGGAGGAAAATAAGTTGGCGGATGCTTTGGCTAACTTGGCCACCGCCATGGCCCTATCGAAGGATGAAACGACGAACGTACCCGTGTGTAACCGATAGGTTGTGCCCTCACTGGAAAAGTTTAACACTGAGAATGTAAGCGTCGTTTCGGTCGCGGTAAATGATGAGGATGATTGGAGAACTCCAATAGTCGACTATCTGAGACATGGAAAACTACCGTCTGATCCTCGACATAAAACAGAAATACGTAGGAGGTCTTCTCGTTTTCTGCTATACAAGGACACTTTGTATCGGTGATCATATGAAGGGACTTACCAACGTTGCTTAAATGGTGATGAAATAATCGAAACTTTGACGGAGACACACTCGGGAGTATGTGGGGCTCATCAATCGGGCCCGAAGTTGCATTTCAGAATCAAGAGGATGGGATATTATTGGCCAACTATGATCAAGGATTGTTTGGAATACGTGAGAAAATGCGAAGCTTGCCAAATGTACGTTAATCTGATACACCAACCGCCCGAACCTCTACATCCGTCTGTGGCTTCTTGGCCGTTCGATGCTTGGGGACTTGACGTGGTGGGGCCGATCACTCCTAAGTCGTCGGGTGGTCATTCTTACATATTGGCAGCCACTGATTACTTCTCGAAATGGGCGGAAGCAGTACCCCTTAGAGAAGTAAAGAAGGAAACTGTGGTCGAATTTATAAGAAATAATTTAATCTTCAGGTACGGGGTGCCTCGATACATCATCACTGATAATGGGAAACCTTTCTACAACAAGCTGATGGATAAACTCTGCGTGCAATTCGGCTTCAGACAACACAATTCATCGATGTATAACGCTACTGCGAATGGTTTGGCGGAAGCGTTTAATAAAACATTGTGTAATCTTCTGAAGAAAGTGGTGTCTAAGTCAAAACAGGACTGGCACGAAAGAGTAGGGGAAGCATTATGGGCGTATCGAACGACGCATCGCACTGCAACTCAAGCTACTCCGTATTCACTAGTTTATGGAGTTGAAGTCGTGCTCCTCTTAGAAAGCCAAATTCCATCACTTCGTATCGTGATTCAAGAAGGACTAACTCCTGAAGAAAACGCTCGTCTGAGGCTTGAAGAGCTAGAAGCATTAGATGAGAAAAGACTCGCAGCGCAACAACAACTTGAATGCTATCAAGCTCGAATGATGAGAGCGTTCAACAGAAAAGTGCGTCCACTGTCGTTTCAAGTTGGAGACTTAGTCTTAGCGGTGAGAAGACCTATCACCATCACTCAGCGTATGGGAAGTAAGTTCATGTCAAAATGGGATGGTCCGCATGTGGTAAAAGAAGTATACACAAATGGCGCCTACAAGTTGGTCGACAAAGATGGCTTGCGCATCGGACCGATAAATGGCAAATTTTTGAAGAAATACTATGCATAATGAAGCATGCTGCTCCTCGACGCACGAGCCTAAACTGCATGTCAACTCCTGACCCATATGAGTATAAACTATGTACGGTAACCACCAATTGTAATGTATGTGGATAAACTGCTAACTTATTCCACTGATGGTATTTCGTGTGGCTAAAATAGAAATTCCCCACTCTTGTTCAGGGTGGTTAAACTTTGAATACTCCTGGCCCGCATGAGTATAAATTGTGAACGGCCCCCCTAAATCTTCTCAAAAGAAGTTTTCTTTGAACTACGTTATGACTTGATCCCTTTCATTAGGGTACGTAGGCAGCTTAGATTTCTTCTAAGTTCAGTCACAACTTTATCATGACCTTATGTTGGTTTTATGTTGAATTGATAATTCTTCATAAAAAAACTAAATATAAACAAGACAAAAAAAGGGGTCATATAAAGTTAATATATTGAACACAAAGTTAGCTCATTTTATTTTGATGCTTTCATGTGATAATGAATTATGTATACATGCAAATATATAATTCGTTATAATGGCATTAAAAACAAAGGAACTACTCGAAGAGTTGCGAGATAAAAAAAAAAGTTAACTTTTATTAAGCAATCTCTAAAGTAGTAAAGTTCATAACATCATCAAAAAAGAAAAGTCCTAAAGCTAAGCAACCGAAGGAAAACAATCAACTACTCTAAGCTATCTATAAGAAAATATCAAAGTCTATCAAATCCTGACGAGTTGCTTCAAGTAGCTCCTCCGTCTTCTTAAGGGCTTCGTTTTCCTTTTCGGTCATATAAGGGGCATCTTGAAGTTTCAAAAGAGCCTCTCGACGAGCATCCACATCAGCTTGCATTTTGGCTAAGTTCTCTTCTGCTTGACGAAGTTCCTCCCTCAAATTCTCTACTACTCCGGTAGACTTATGTTTCTGTGCCTCAGCTTCGTCAAGACTTTGTAAAGCAAGAGAGAGAGATTGTTCATGAGCCTCTTGTGTTAGCCTGTGGATGGAGTTCTGCTTAACACTTGCGAAGTTTGAAGCATTCTCAAGAAATTCCTTCAGGCGATTCTCCAAAGGTGATGGATCTCTCATGTAATCCTTCATTTTGCCAAAAACAGCTCGTATATCAGATTCTATATTCGAGAGCGTCTCAAAGGGAGTTCTTTCAATCTTGTCCCGAATACTCTTCCAAAGGAAGTTGACCAACATTTTCTCGGCTTCACCATAAAGAACTTGGGGGCAAAACACAGACGGTTCGGGAGCCATAGAAGGGCGATGTGGAACTTTAGATGCCTTTCTAGATGTTTCAAGTACTTCTGTCGGGCGCGTTTTAGGCATCAATTTGGGTAGAGTGCTTCTTGGCTGTTCACTATCACCTCTAACTGCTTTAGCTTCACCGCTTGGAGGATGAGAAGAATCCACTTTTGACAAGTCGAAAGGGGTGAGCTCATTTACGGAATCACCACTCTGCTCAGAAGTTGCTCAAACCCCGTCCTCAAGTTGTGAAAGCTGCAAGAAAAATGTTATAATTGATGTGAGTAAAGGATCAAAGAAATTACTAATAATAAGAAAAAAAATAAGTATTTTCAGCCGATATATACATAGAGTGGTAATTCAGCCAACGGTAGATTAGAACTTGGGCAATCTGCAAAAAAGTTAGAATCAACAGTAATGTTGCCTAAATTGAACACCTTCTGCTTCTTCTTAAGTGGGCGTCGGCTGTCAGAATCTTCGGCTGAACAAGAAAGGGCAGAGATGACTTCGTTGCCTTCCTTGGCTATCTCGTGCTTCAAGAAAGATGCGTAGAGTAAAGTCATTCGTTTCTTGGGCCTCTCAACTACTTGATAAGCATCCCCATTCGAACTATCTTCTTTCTCTGCTGGGAAAATAGAGTCATGAGAAGCCTTCGAATGGGAAGTTAGCTTCTTCGCGACGGGTTTATGATCATCGTTTTGTTGCGCAGCCTTAGAAGAATCGCCTTTATGTTGTTTTTGCATTGTAGGGTTTGGCTTCGTGTTGTTCTGAGGAAGCTTTAAGACAATCTTGGTGTTGTTTCTCTGAGTAGCGTCCCAAGTTGCCTTCCACCAAATTGTGTACTCTTTCGTGGCCAATGACGAAACATCGCGTTTCCCCGGCCAAACTACTGTGGATGACGAGTTCAGAAAAGTGCATGAGCGCCAAAGTCGAACAAGTGCAGATAATCCGCAGGTTAAGATTTCTTTCTTCAAGCGACCCGGAATGTGTTGACAAAGGCCGTGTTGTCGGCTGAATCGATGAGGACTGTATGCTTCAACAAGGTGTTCATTCCCACACCGAAAAGTCAAGTACCTAGATCGTAGAGATATGAAAATACCCTTGAGGGTGAGGGAGAAACAAGTACGATCCATCAGCACTTCCTTATCTTGATGTTTGGGATGTAAGTTTCGAAGGTCTGACGAGCTGATGCTATGGAATAAATCACGTACCGGCTGAATTTCAAAAGACTTAGCTATATTTTCTCCCGAATGTCTTACCATCGAAGCACATTTTACCTTGTCCCCGCTTTGTTGTTCAATGTTGGAAGTAAAGTGAGTGTCGAAGTATCGCGCCATCCAACTATAAAGATAATGAATAGGGAAGACAACTGTAGACTCGGTCAAATTCGGCGAAGTAGATATATCTCTTAAACCGCGATAAATACTTGTTAACACAGTTATAGCGAGAGAAAAAAGACGTCCACGAGTCATCTGACTAGTAACTTTGAAAACAGTAGCACGAACACGGTCGACTTGTCCATGCGGAAGAACAAAGCTGCAAAGCCAGCATGCGAGGAAAGCAGCAAGATAAGTGTCCTCTTTTACATTCTCTTCGATTCCCAAGATCGTGAATGGATCAGCGTGGTAATTGGCACGAGGTAAAAGAGACGCGTCGATACTCCCGCAAGGATTTCGAGAAAATCGTGGCTTGCTGGTTCTCTTTTTTGTAGATCGCGATGGAGGAGGGGCATATCTAGCCGTTTCCTTGAATCAGAAGTTTATCCAATCTGAAATCAATATGCCGCCAGAAGTCGTAGGCAGCATGTGATAAGCCAAGAACAAGTACTTGCAGCAACGTGGAAGAGCAGAGTCGTTTCGCGAAGAGGTGGAGCTACGGGCCTGATCACCAAGAAGTTCATAAGCTGAAGGGATTGCCTCGTCGTAGAAATCTCCAAGTATGGGCAAGCCAGAAATTCTACGAAGATCCCATAGAGAGATTGACAATTCCCCAACAGCCGTATGAAGAGTATTCGTCGAAGGATGCCATAACTCGAAGAATGCCTGAAGGACGTTTTTGTCGATGACATACGTGAAGAGTGAAGCATGAATGGCTGTGTAGATGTCTGCTTGAACGAGACGATGTTCGAAGAAGGCCGAGATGTGTTCTGTCCATTCCCAGAAACCGGCGTGGAAGGATACTTCACCAAACTTTGAAGAAGGAATCTTCCAAGAAGTTCCTTTGGTGACGAGATGCCGATTCGGAAGTGAGAAGCCCGTTGTCGAGTTGTCGACATCATGTAGAGAAGATTTCAATAAGATGGCCGGCGAACGAAAGAGTTCGTCGATGTGATCATCATAAAGTTCTGTAGTGATCTCTTCTGACCAACCGGCGATGTGCAGTGTCGAATCAATAGGCTCAGAAGAGAGAAGATCGATAGCAGACTTGTGGACGGGCAAAGAAGTAGGTTTGACTTTGAAGCTATCATTTTCGCAATCGATGACGATGTATGGAGTCGGTTCGGCATGATCCTCGATCAACATCTTAAATTGTTTGAGTTACCTACGGGAAACAAAGGAAAAAAAGGAAATTAAGATCAACGAGACAAAATCTAAGTTTCTGCAAAGGAAAGAAAGAAATACATGTAAAAGGGACAAAATAGAATGGAGCGATGACAACATCCATTCTTAAGGATTTTAAGTTTGTTGCAATCATGGCATTATACATAATGTTATTATATTGCTGTCAAACATATTTCAAAGGATTGGGATGTTTGCGAAGTCAAACTTTAAAATTAAATAAAAAAAAAACAAAAAAATAAAAAAAATAAAACCCAAGGAGTGTTTTGAGTGCAAGTCCATGCCAATATTTTCATTATATAATATCCTTTCCCTTCAAAACAAATAAATGCATGCAACCAGCGGTCCGACTCAATTGAAGTGGTTCTCTTAGCTTGAAATAATTGAGACCATGTGAAGCCAAAACACAATATTCAATTCATGAAAGAGAAAAGGAGATCAACAAGTCAAATTGACCTAGTAGATGGAATTTTGCAAAGTTGACTTCCAAGAGATTTTAAAATAGCAACGGCCAAGTTGTCACAAATTCAAGATGTAGTGATGCTCCAAAAAAAAAAAGCACCCACGTCGATAACGCAACAAAGTTGCTTTCGCTGAGTTGAATTTACCTCCCGGAGTCTTTTGATACCCTGCAAAACAACAAAGGTTACTTTAGTGAATTGCAAAACAAAGCAAATTAAGAAAAGGAAGCGAAAAAATAAAAAGAAGAAAAAAATCAACTCCTGGACATGCATAGCAAAGTTCTAGTAATGTGGCCTATTCAAATTATGTATCATAATCATGGTGCAAGTTCAGTTGCTGATAGAGTCGAACAATTGAACAAAATTCTAGTCATGGAGTGCCGTGCAACAGCTACTTTTCATCAAAGAAGGAAGAACGAAGATCGACTGGAGAGTCTTTATAGTTGACGACGGGTGACGTGAAGGCAGAACAACGAGTCGAATGTGGTCGAAGGAAATTTGATAGTCCTTATAGCTGACGACGACGCGAAGGCAGAAGAGCGAATCGTATCTCTTGAAATTATGGACTTGGTATGTTTCCAGTACATAAACTTGGGCAGCCATAAAACGAGACTGAAACGGATGAAGCTATGAGTGTAGAGGAAAGAACCTGTGTTGAACTCGGTCTCGATGGATGCCGTTGTCAAAACGGGAGCTCTTCTTCAAGGTAGTTTCTCAGAGGATGTTCATCAAACAGTTTGTGAGCATGAATTTGAGCAGAAGAGATGTGATATATTTTGTATGGAGATCGAGCCTGGAAGAGATGGGAGGGAAGAAGCAAGAAAAAGACACGCGTCGTTCAAGATGTAGTTCACCAAAATCAGCTGCTAAACTCTATTTGCCCATGATCGAAGTAAACTGATTATTTATAGGAGCAAGTCCCTGTTATTCCATTAGAATTCTGCAATCAGGAGTCCGGTTTGCTTTAGAATTAAAGTCCAACTTGGATTCTATTAAATTGTTGTTAAAAAAAAAAAAAAAAGAAATAATGGATGGAGATGAAAGAAGTCGTGGCTCGTCCAAAATCCAGGTTGCAGATGTATTCCTCCTGAAGCTGGAAGGAGATTTTGCCTCGGAATGAAATTTGATTTCTTTCATAAAATTTGGGCTTATTTTTACAACAAGTCATGGTCTATCAAAGAAGAAATGGTCCATCAAATTTGGGCCCACTGCTTTCGATAAGTTCAGTCTATTTGATGGTGCTAGAAATCGGACTTCCAGAAATGCAACAACACTTTAATATTTGTAGGAAAGGGGAAAGACCATCACAGGCGTAAGTGCCTCAGGATCTGGGTTTCCTCTTGCGCATGGGTTCTCCCAGCTAGGATAACACCAAGAGTGCAGGATGCAATGGTGACGCTACTGTGGTGAGAATGATATGAAGCTTGAGAAGATGTGAGAAAATGCCCAGAACAATGCATTCAATATGTATGCAGAAGATGACTTGGGGAAGAAAGCATGTGTTCTTCCCTATTTATATGTTAGGGATGAGGGTAAAACGGGTAAATTGACCGTGTGGTCCCAAACCTGTGTTGTCCTAACACGTGGCAGTCCGTGAGGGCGTGAGAAGGACGTTTCTGAAAAGGAGGCGGTGTGTCAGGTGCACGGTGCACACTACCTGTGTGTCAGAGGTTGTTGGCGTGGGTCGCATGAGAGGAAGGCCCAAGGTCCGCTCCGCTAGGGTTTGAATCCATCACGGTGGGGAAGGATCATACTCGAGCGCTGGTGGCGCTCGAAGGACGCACGGATGGGTTCCCCGCGGCTGATGACCCTTGAGCGTCAAAACCACGAGCATAGGGAACGTACCCTCACGTGGGGGCCATCCTGAGAAGGGCAACCCTGAGGGCCGAGATGTGAGCGCCAAGCCTGTCGGCTCGGACCCTTTACCTGAATAATTGGTCGAGGCTCAAGGGCCTGTACCAGTTGGTAAGTGAGTGGGCTGGGTTGGCCCGCGAGCCCATCAATGCGAGCGTATAGTCTTCAAGTCAACTGATGGTGACACATGGACGGCTCTGATACGAGCGTGTTTTTATGCCTCATCATTTTGCCCCCCAAATTCTGTAGTACAGCTTGAGCGTACTGTAGAATTTAGAGAGGTGATCCTCGAACATCTAGGATATCCGAGTGTCACGATGCTACAAGGGGGAGTGTCCGTTTGGCTTCCGTAACGGGCACGTTCTGACATGGCCTTAAATGAAGTCTTGTCCGCATTTCCTAGGTGCGTGAGTGGGAACGTGGGCGCGTGAGCTCCGGGATACGTGTGGCTGTTACCAAAAGTGGGGGATTTCCTAGGCGGGAAATGATTGCGTTTTTGAATTTTCCACACCTAAGTGGTGCAAATCCCTCCCCTATAAATAGAGTTTTGTAGAGCCCTTGCTCCTCTTTCACGCATTCATCTTTTCTCACTCAGCAATCCGAAAAGGGCAAGAACCTTCTGCAACTTTTGTGTATTTCGGCAAGCTTCTTCTTCAGCTTCTAGGTAAAATTTCCATGAATCTTGATACTTCTGACACTAACTTTTAGATTTAGGTTGTGCGCGAGTGATCTTTCTAAGCGTAGAATCCTTTCTGCCATTGAATTCATTCCAGAATTTTTATTCTCCACTGAATCTCTTGCGAAAAGCTTCATCTCCGATAACCAAAACCCAGATATGGCAGACAATAACGCAGATTCTTATGTGAGGGAAATAGATGAGATGTCAGTGGGGAGCTCTTCCCCTCATGGTATGTGCCTACAGCAGTTCCAATGGCCAGGGCTTCCCCAGGCGAGGGGATTCCTACTGCTATTCCAGTGGCCCAGGCTCCGGTTGATGCCAGGGATGAAGAGGTCGATGTCGCCGTTCAAGGAATGAACGAGCGTGCTACTGGAGGGGTAAATGACCTTTTTGAAGAGATGCACAACGTAATGGAAATGCAGAGGCAGGGGGAGAGAGTGTTCCCGGTGTTGAATAGTGCCGTAAGACCTCAAGATCATAGGATTACAGTGGCAATGGCGGCCCCTGAGGGTGGTGCAGGGCCATCCGGGCGTCCATTTGAGGCTGAACCTTCCAGAAGGCGCCAAAGAAGGGGAAAAGAGCCGGCAACGCGAGTAAGGCAAGACAACCCTCACCAAACCGACAGATCCCCTGATGAAATTGAGAGTATTCTGACGCTCGATGATTAGGAGGGGTTGAGGGCGAAAGCTTATTGGGATGAAGCACTATTCCCTATGAGACTTCCCGAGGAGGGGGAGAGGGCCAATCGAACGCCGCCTGGGATGATGACGGTTTACCGGGATGCTGTCCTGGCAGGTGGCCTGAGGTTTCCAATTGCTCACGCCGTCGCCATCATCTACCATCATCTAGGGCTTTGCCCTTCACAAATTCTGCCAAACGGCATAGCTTTAATCAACACCTTCGTAATAATGATGAGAGCCCTAGGCCATGCATCCTCGATTGCCAATTTTGACAGTTTGATACAGGTAGCCCGCTCAACACGCTCGTCCCCTACGGACGGGTTTTATTATGCTCAGGCCAAGTCGGGCTTTAAGATGATAGACTCCTCATCCACTTCCTACGACGAGCATTGGAAGGAAAAGTATTTCTTCGTGGGGGCCCCCGGAGGAATTTTTGGGGTTCACCGACAGTGGATAATACGCAGCGAGGGTCCTTTGATTAGGGAAAGGATAAGGAATACAACCATTGAGGATTGGGCAAAGGGACTAGCCCTCAGGATGAAGGGTGAGAAAAAGTGGATTAAGGCTGAGGCCTTGGTGAAAAACGAGGGAATGTTGTTCCGTCACGGTTTATCTTGCCCACCAGATATGATACTCAACCCTCCAGCTGACATCATGGCCCTCGACGGTTAGACTCTAGGAACTAACTGCTATAACTTTTAGAATAGTTTTACTGACTTATCTTCACTTATTATGCTTTGTAGTTGTCATCCAAATATTCAACTTCTGACCCTCGCATCCTTTGTTTTGCAGATATCCAAATACTAACTCTAGGAATGGATGCCGAACGTCTCGCTGAGATAATGCACACACAGAGGGGAGGTGCTAGCCCTCAACAACCGCAGCAACACGTACAAGTCCACGATGCTCCGAGGGGAAGAGGAGCCCGACGAAGGGCAGGGCGGAAGGGGTACGGGAAATGAAGTTCCGATCGTTGGTCCCATCGAAGACCTGACCATCGACTGCGCTCGGGATCCTACTCCCCCTCTGGCCGCCCCAGAAGGGCCTATCGCCCTGAGCTCAAGTACCTCCCGCAACCGCTCGGGGACAGCGATCCAAATACACGAAATCTTGAGGGCCGACCGCCAAGGGAAGAGAAAAGGTTGCCCGACTCACTTCCCATTTTGGACAAAGGCAAGGAGGTGGTCGTGGGCCACCGGGGCGAAGGCGGCGATACTTCCTCGTCGGAGGAAGAAGATATTTGGAAGGTTGGTTGTCGGGGGGATGCTCGTTACAAGCGCCAGCGGACCGAGGGTCCGGTATTGCTGAAGAAGAGCGCGTATTCCGTGAACTTAATTTCTGATATCGTCGGGAAACTCCAGTTCTCCGACGATCATGACAAGTTGAACGAGCATGACGCCGCTCGTGTTGTGGACGATGCATGTCATGCCCTCATGACGGTAAGTCTTCCATTTCCTTTCTGAAAACTCGGTCTACTCTGTCTCCACTTTTGATAGTGACCCTCGATTTTTGCCTTCCAGGAGGTAATCCCGAGGTTGAAGAACTTGCAGGCTCGAGAGCAGGCCTACTCCCAACACAAGGCCAAATATAAGAAGCTGTTGCGCGTCTCCGACCCCGGTCAGCTGCAGGAGGATTACGATGCAGTTTGACCTCAACTGACAGATGCCAACCTCGAGAGGGATAGGTTGAAAGAAGCTTTGAAGAAATCAGACGACGCCTTCCTGACTCTCAACCATCGTCATGATAAGCTGAAAGAGGAGCGGGACCAGATGAGGGTCCAGAATGGGGAACTGGGACAGTAATTGGCCGAGAGTACTCGCCAGAACGATATAATCAAGAAGTCCCTCGCTGACTTGCAAGAGAAGGTGGCCAGCCTTGAGTCGAAGGTGGCATGGGACTCAGTGATGAAGTTCGTGCGCTCTAAGGCCTTCGGTTTTGCCGCCAATCTCCATTGCTTTGACAACGCCAGACGCTTCTTCTTCAAAGCAATTGGGCAGATGGTCAAACTAGGGTTAGCACCGGAAAGTGCTCGCTCCGACGACCGCCTCCGCATGGATTTAGACGAGAACTGCGAGCCCGTAGTTCGTCACGTGGATCCCTCGGAGGAATTGGCTGAGCCCGAGTATCAGGAGCTGTTGGCGATGCTCCAAGGTGAATTCATAGCGGCCAATCCCATAAATCCCGAGCCCCTACAAATAGAGGATGATGGCGTTACCCTTGACGCTCAAGAAGGCGAGGATGCGGGTGATGCGCAAACTTCTGATGCCCATGTGCTGGCCCCAGTCCCTCTTTCAACTGCCCCTCCTGAGCCCGAGAGTCAGGCTCCTTGAAGATTATCCCTCTGCTACTTTATTGCTTATCCATCTTAGTTTCCATTTATGTTTATGAACACTTTTAATTTCTGCGATAGGTGTCTGTACTTTATTCCTTAAGATTTCTTCAACGTGGTCGGATTTCCTTATGCTTTTCCTCGTATACTTGGATCTTTTTTCTTATTGTCTGGATGTTTGTGTACTCTCTTCTGTTTGTTGTTTTTGTTCTTCCCCCTTTTTTTTTTTTGTGCATTTGTCTTTCTTGTTTGAGTGCTTGCGATGAATGTGCGCACGTACGAGGGCATTTTCTTTGAGGGTACCAGGGCGCTCATCACAATGTGCCATCAGTTTAGGATTTTGACGGGCGCGAAGGTGGTCTCCATGGGGGTTCCTTGGCCGTACTCA
Organism: Lantana camara; assembly: GCA_037501455.1. Classification (NCBI taxonomy): domain Eukaryota; kingdom Viridiplantae; phylum Streptophyta; class Magnoliopsida; order Lamiales; family Verbenaceae; genus Lantana; species Lantana camara. The sequence continues at coordinate 88,048,086 of CM074857.1, read as the reverse complement.
TAATGAGGGTCGAATTTGAACTTAGGAAACCTCTGAGAATTTGCCTAAGTATTGGCCCCAATAATGTGCACCCTCATCTCGAACGCTCCAATGAGTTACACGTACCTTAGAAATCAACAGTAGGATTTGCTAAGTATAGGATCGAAGCGAGCGTAACCGTGGGGTTAGCGTCATTTCGAGGGACCCATGAAAGGATTGTTCTAGGATCCATTATTTTACGAGTGTGCTCTTACCCAAGAAGTTGAGGGCTATCGGGTGTTTACGAGCACGAACTGGAGCGGCGAGCACCCAGTTGGCATAAATTAAACGTTTAGCATCCCGCCTTTTGACACGCTCGTTCTTAGGACTTTATCCATTTATGAATCATCAAGCTATTCCGTGCGGAGGGTTCTCAACACCCAGATAGCGTTGCTTCGAAACGATTGGGGTATTACGTAGGCCGTTCGATGTGGAGGATGCTCGACACGGAGTAGGCCTTCTGTTGTCCGAATCATTAATCAATCGGAAAGCAAATAAATGACATAATCAAAGAATCAAATGCTCACTGTTATACTTGCAATTTCCAAAATGAATACAATATGCTTTCTGTCGAAAGGAAGTACGCCATGCCGCAAACGGGCAATTACAAAAAAACTGACATTTTACACGTAGAACCTTCTAAGGTTACATGCATTCCATGGCCTAGGGAGACGCTCGCCTTGCAAAGTCTCCAGTAGGTAGGTGTTGTTTGCTCGTACCTGAATGACTTTGAAGGGGCCTTCCCAATTGGGGTCCAACTTACCCACATGTTTGGAGACTTCAACTTTTTTTAGGACCAAGTCCCCTAGCTGGAAAGTCCTCTCTTTAACACGTTTGTTGTACTGGCGGGTTACAGTCGCTTTGTATTTGTGGATACGTGCCCAAGCAATATTCCTCCTTTCGTCCAACAAATCTAATTCGAACGCTCGATTGGCCTCGTTGACAGCAAGCTCGAAATAGGCAACACGTGTGGATTCTTGAGCAATTTCCGCAGGTATCATAGCCTCGGATCCATAAACGAGGGAGTAGGGAGTTTCCCCTGTTGGCGCTCGTGGGGTAGTACGGTACGCCCACAGGGCTCCTTGAAGTTCTTCAGCCCATTCTCCCTTCTTACTCTCGAGCATCGTCTTCAGATGTTGGAGTATGGTTCGATTGGTCACCTCCGCTTGCCCATTGGCTTGAGGGTGGCCCACAGAAGTGAAGCGTTGCTCGATTCCAAGTTCGTAGCACCAATCCCGTGTATCAGCGGCAATGAATTGGGATCCATTATCCGAGATGATTACCCTTGGGATGCCGTATCTGCAAATGATGTTCTTTCAAATGAAGTCCCTCACAACCTTGAACGTTATTTTCGCAACTACTTCAGCTTCGGCCCACTTAGTGAAGTAATCCACAGCGAGTATTACGAATTTCTTTTCTCCGACCGCCATTGGGAGGGGACCTACAATATCAATGCCCCACTGATCAAAAGGCCACGAAACATTAATAGGAATCATTTGAGCCGCCGGTAACTGAGGGGTGTTAGAATGAAACTGGCACTTAGGGCATTTCTTGGAGTAGCTAATGGCATCCTGCAACACCGAGGGCCAGTAGAACACACTCCTTAAGACCTCTTTGCCAAGATTCGACCGCCCGAGTGGCTCCCACAACTTCCACTGTGCACATGTTCTAAAACTTCCTTGGCCTGCGAGGGTCTCAAGCATCTCAATGGTGGTCCTTGGAAGGATCGCTTGAATAATCGACCCTCGGCGTCCAATGAAAAGCGAGGGGCCTTGCTCTTGACTTTCCGAGCCTCAACTTTGTCGCTCGGGCTGGTTCCATCCTGGAGGAATCTGATAATTTCGTCGAGCCAACAAGGCTCGGAGGGATCAATCATATTCACCTCCTTCGAAGGTTCACCTCTACTTATCAGCGGCTCTTCTGTTCTAAGAAACGTAATAGCGTGCTCGCTAAAACCATCCAGGGCGGACGCGAACTTTGAAAGAGCGTCAGCACGTTCGTTTTCTGCCCTTGGGACTTGCAAAAGGTGGAATTCCCTGAACTTGGCTATCACCTCCTTAGCGCTCGCCAAATACTGCACCATGGTGGCTTCTCGGGCCTCATAAGAGCCGTCAATTTGACTTGCGATCAACTGCGAATCAACATATGCAGTGACCCGAGTGGCGCCATTTTGGAGTGCAGTCCTGAGCCCCTGGATGAGGACCTCATACTCAGCTTCGTTGTTGGTGACTTGGAACGCCAACTTGATGGTGTAGTCAACTTCAGCTCCGAGAGGGTCCCTGAGGGTCACTCCGGCTCCTCCCCCTTGTGAGGTCGATGAGCCATCTGTGTGCAGAAGCCATAGACCATCTTCGGCCGAGGGCCCGGTATCTAAGTTGAAACGTTCCGCCAATAGGTCGGCCACGGCCTGAGCTTGTATCGCCGTGCGAGGCTCAAAGGTGATGTCGAATTGACTAAGTTCAATTAACCATTTAATTAATCTCCCTGAGACGTCCGGCTTTGCAAGCATCTGTTTGAGGGGCTGATCTGTAAGCACCACGATGGAGTGCACTTGAAAATAAGGCCTTAGCCTCCGAGAGGCATTAACCAGCGCAAAAGCAAACTTATCTATTTCCATGTATCTTTTCTCCGCTCCCTGTAGAGTTTTGCTTAAATAATACACCGGTATATGCTTACGCTCGGGAATCGCCACGAGGACAGCGCTCATCGCTTCCAAGGAAACTGATAGATAGACAAGCAAGTTCTCCCCCGGGTTAGGTTTGGTCAACAAAGGCGCGCTCGAAAGGTACTGCTTCATATCCTGCAGGGCTTTTTCGTAGTCCCCACTCCAAGTAAAGTTGCGTGCGTCACGCAAAATTTTAAAGAATGAGAGATTCCTGTCCGCTGAGCGGGAGATGAACCTGTTTAATGAAATGATCTTACCCACAAGCACCTGGACCTCTCTCAGATTGCGAGGGGAGGGTATGTCCAGGATTGCTTTAATCTTCTCTGGGTTTGCCTCTATGCCCCGTTGGCTGACCATATATCCCAGAAATTTGCCACCCCGCACACCAAATGTACACTTGGAAGGGTTCAGTTTCATACCGTAACGACGCAGGATATTGAAAGTTCGTTTTAGGTCTTCTAGATGAGAATACTGGCGTACGCTTTTGACGATCATGTCGTCCACGTATACCTCCATGGACTTTCCAATTTTGGACTCGAACATTCTGTTGACAAGGCTTTGGTAAGTCGCTCCTGCATTTTTGAGCCCAAAGGGCATAACCTTGAAGCAATAAACACCCATGTGGACTACGAACGCAGTTTTGGGATGGTCCTCAAGAGCCATGAATATCTGATAATATCCTTGGAAAGCGTCCATCATGCTCATAAGTTCACACCCAGTGGTCGAATCCACCAACTGATCAATTCTAGGTAGTGGGTATGGATCCTTAGGACATGCCTTGTTGAGGTCCGTGAAGTCATTGCACATACGCCACTTGTTGGCGCTCTTCGGAACGATCACCACATTGCAAAGCCATTCGGGATATAGAATTTCTTCTATGTACTGAGCGTCAAGCAGCTTATTGACCTCTTCCTCTATGACCCGCTTCCGGAACCCATGAACATCTCTCTTCTTTTGTTTTATAGGTTTGAAGGCCGGATCCACGTTCAGTCTGTGGACAATAACGCTCGGGTCTATACCGGTGAGGTCAGAAGCTTTCCAAGCAAAGACATCAACATTTTCTCGCAAGAATTCAATCATCATGATCTGGGAGGGACCGTCGAGGCCGGAACCTATTTGCGTAGTCTTATCAGGATTCCCAGGCTCCAACTCGATGGTCAGAAAGCTCTCCGTAGGTTCTACCGGCACTTCAGGCCTCGGCTGTTCGAGCGCTCATTTCTTGCCTGTAATTTTCTCGCTGGTATCTCCCGAGGGTATATGATCCTCGTCTTCCGAGGAGGAATCCCCGACCGCTCCGAGGGGTGAATTCCCCGCATCTACGGGTTTGCCCACAGCCTTCTTTTTATTCTTCTTCTTGTAGAGTTTGGCCCTCTTGCGCTCGGGGCCATCTTCGTCTAATTCGGGGAAGTCGACAGACTTCTTGGTGGAGCCGGCTTGGCTTGGTTGCTTGGGCTTTTGGCTTCGAAGGGACAGTATGTAGCACTCCCAGGCCTCCTTAACATTACACAGTACCTCTCCGGTACCATCGGGAGTGGGAAATTTGACCTTCTGATGATAAGTGGAAATTATAGCTTTGAAGTCGACGAGGGCTGGGCGCCCAATGATGATGTTGTATGGCAGGTTCACTTCGGCCACTACATAGAGAATATTTAGAGTTTTTCGCTGTGGGGCGCGACCGATAGAGGTGGCCAAGCGAATTTGTCCGCGAGGGACGATCTCGGAACCCCCAAAGCCAACGAGGGCTGTTTTGAGGGGTTCGAGCGGTATGTTTGTGATGTTCATTTTCTGAAACGTGGAGTAAGGCAAAACATTCACAGAGCTTCCACTATCAATTAAGACCCTCTTTACAACGTGGTTGTGAACGTCTAAGCTAACCACCATGGGGCAGTCAGAGGTTTCACCAACCCCATGGGGTGTTACAATATGCTCTAAATCTTTCTCTGTGAAACCTACGCTCTCATTCCCTTCCGAGCGTGATGAGCTTTCGATGGAAAACACTGGCCTGGATTGAGAAGATCTTTGATCGTAACTCCGAACATAGCGATGCCGAGAAGCGTTAGAATCGCCCCCCGAGGGTCCTCCAGCAATCATGTGGATAACCGCAAAGGGCTGGTTTTCCATGTCTGAGGCCTTCCCTTTGCCACGGTCGCTGGGCTCGGGGTGATGGTGGCGCGGACTCCGCGATCGTGAACGGCTTCTTCGTTGGGTACGCGCTCGCTCAGCGCAATGCTCATCATACCTCTCTAACACCTTCACGAACTCCTTAAGGTGCCCCCCAGCGATTAGCCTCTGAACCTCACCCTCAAGCTGGCGACATTCGTTGGTGTCGTGTCCTTTCTGCTTGTGGAAAGCGCAGTACTTTCCCGAGCACTTCTGAGCCTCGGTTTCTCTCAACTTTGGCGGCCTTTTGAACAACTTCTTATCCGCCAGGGCATACACTTCGGCTATAGGGCAGTTGAGAGGGATGCGCTCGAACTTCCGAGGAGGTGAAGAATTGCGACGAGCGGGAATAGGGTTGCGGCGGCGGCCTCGAGTAGAATCTCCTCTGTCTTCGGGGGCTTTGCCGGGGCGAGGGGCGTTCGCCATTTTCTGGTCCCTTGCTCAATACATATCTTCGAGAGTGAAAAATGAATCAGTTATGTCCCTTATCTCCATCAGCGAGCGGCGCTTTTTCTTGGCCACTTCTTCTACAAATTCCTTGCTGACATAATGCTTCATATTGATGGCTCCAAACAGAACGTGCCTCAAAAAGTCCATCGAGGGCTTCTCTACCAACAAGATCTCCTTGTTGAACCTTCCCATGAAAGACTGGAGGGTCTCATTCGGCCCCTGGACCAAGCTTTAAAGGGCGGTTGCGGCCGGGGCAGGTGCTTTTAAGGAGTTGAAATGGCTTACGAAGGCATCGGTCAAGTCATAATACCCTCGAATCGAGCGCGGGGGAAGTTTTTTGTACCAGTCTTGAGCCATTCCAGTGAGGGAGATGACGAACACTTTGGCCCAATAGTTGTTAGGGTGATCATATAAATGCATCAAATGTACAAAGTGATCCAGATGCTCGGCTGGATCGGTGGTTCCATCGTACCTATTGACAGACGAGGGGATCTTGCCCTTCCCCGCGCAAGTCATCAGTACCTCCTCAATGAGGGGCGAGTCACCGGTCATGATCCTGTAATCCCTGTCTTCGGGATCCTCGTAGCTGGCTTCCCTTCTGCGCCGAGAAATTAGGCTACGTGGCCGGCGAGCGTCTCTGGCCCTGGACCTCTCGTCCCCATCACGGGGGATTTGAGACCTTGCTCGAGAGAGCTGCTCAACCACATTTTGGAGCCCCTTAAGCTGGTCCTGTACAGCTGCAAGCTGAGGGTCTCCGACGTTTCCACGGTTTGCCCTCTCTGTAGCCCTTGATTGGACCTCTTCATTGTCTCCGACCCCCTCCTTTTGAGGGGCTCTCTTATCTTGAGGGGCCTTCTCATTTCCTGCGGGTTGCTGCCCTTGGTGGACCCTCGAGGGGGTCTCGTTTTCTTGAAGCGGTGGTGGGGGAGGTTGCTGGGCCCTCAACGCGTTTTGAGCCATCGTCAACGGGTGAGCCGGGAGTCCTCCAAGAGGTGGGGCCACTCGTGCACCTGCCAGCGAGGGGAAGTAATCCGCGATAAAATGTTCCCAAGCATTCTGCACGGCTTGACCTTCGCATTGCGCGTACAACACCTAGAGTTGTGGTGTAGTGATTTGGGGCATTTCCACCCCTTGGATCTCTCTTGGCAACGACAGGGGGAGATTCAGTGTCCCCACTTGATAGGGTTGGACCATCGGCATCACTCCGGGCATCATTTCGGGTTGCATAAAAGTGTATCCCGGTGGGGGCATGGTGGGATACATGCCTGCGTATGGGACGGAGGCGTTGGTGACGGGAGCCGTAGGTGGAAGAACGGAACTGGGCCCTCCCATAGCATTCCCACCAGGTGGGAGAGTTGCAACCACCGTTTCTGCATTTTCGACCCCATTTCCCGCAACTGGTGGGTTCGTACCTCCGGCGGGGATGCTGCTCTCCGCGTTCTCTTCGTTGACTGGGGGAAGAGCGCCCTTGTCTCCTACGGCTCCAGATCTCGTTGTTGTCACCATTTCTGCAATGGGAGGTGTTATATCTCAACTAGCTTTCCGAGGAAGAAACTAATGATGTCAAGGAAGGTAGTGATGGATTTCCCACAGACGGAGCCAAAAATGATGGTGCTAGAAATCAGACTTCCAGAAATGCAACAACACTTTAATATTTGTAGGAAAGGGGAAAGACCATCACAAGCGTAAGTGCCTCAGGATCTGGGTTTCCTCTTGCGCATGGGTTCTCCCAGCTAGGATAACACTAAGAGTGCAGGATGCAATGGTGATGCTACTGTGGTGAGAATGATATGAAGCTTGAGAAAATGTGGGAAAATGCCCAGAACAATGCATTCAATATGTATGCAGAAGATGACTTGGGGAAGAAAGCATGTGTTCTTCCCTATTTATATGTTAGGGATGAGGGTAAAACGGGTAAATTGACCGTGTGGTCCCAAACCTGTGTTGCCCTAACACGTGCCAGTCCGTGAGGGCGTGAGAAGGACGTTTCTGAAAAGGAGGCGGTGTGTCAGGTGCACGGTGCACACTACCTGTGTGTCAGAGGTTGTTGGCGTGGGTCGCATGAGAGGAAGGCCCAAGGTCCGCTCCGCTAGGGTTTGAATCCATCACGGTGGGGAAGGATCATACTCGAGCGCTGGTGGCGCTCGAAGGACGCACGGATGGGTTCCCCGCGGATGATGACCCTTGAGCGTCAAAACCACGAGCATCGGGAACGTACCCTCGCGTGGGGGCCATCCTGAGAAGGGCAACCCTGAGGGCCGAGATGTGAGCGCCAAGCCTGTCAGCTCGGGCCCTTTACCTGAATAATTGGCCGAGGCTCAAGGGCCTGTACCAGTTGGTAAGTGAGTGGGCTGGGTTGGCCCGCGAGCCCATCAATGCGAGCGTATAGTCTTCAAGTCAACTGATGGTGACACGTGGACGGCTCTGATACGAACGTGTTTTTATGCCTCATCACTATTGAAGAAAAAATTGGATGACGAAAGATGGAGTTCGTCCAAAGACAGAAGTCCCCTGATGCACGCTATGTTTCTGCCCTTGAATTAGTATGCATGGGCCTCACTTTAATTTGCTCTAAAGAAAAAAAAAAAAAAAAGGGAGTTAAGTTTGGTCCATTTAATCGTAATGGGCCGAGGCATGATCCATTGGAAACAAACATGATTATTTAAAGTCCAAGAAGAATAAAAGCGGGGAGTGCTCTGTCACGGCCATGTGTTGCTTCAAATAGACTAAGGGAACATTTTCAAGTCCTGGAATCAGAGGATGAAGTGTAATTTTCCTTTTATTACCAAATTAAAAAAAAAAATATATATATATATATATATATATATATATATATATATATATATATATATAGTTGCATTTTAGGATGGGATTTTAAAATCAAGTACTTCAAATTTCGCCGACACAACACTTGGCACGTCTTTCGCCGAGCTTTGAAGTGGGGGCATTTGTAGACGAATTAATTTTCGTTGAATTAAAATGGAACAGTGTAAAATTAAATATTGATTATCAAATTTAATTCTCTTTATTTAATATTTTTGGATTGTTATTAAATCAATATCCATAAAATATTTAAATAGATTGATTTATTTGATAATTTTAATATTTATTTTGTCATCAAATCATGTATTGACACGTGTCAAAATTGAAGTGTTCCGGCGAATCAAATCAAACCTTGCAGTTCAGTTGGTTATGACCGATCAAATGATGACACGTGGTATGTTTCAACACGTGGACCAATCAAGTCAAAACATATGTCATTTATTTATTTCTTTAATTTATATTAAAGTGATGAATAAATAAATAAATTTGATATTATCCCTTTAATAAATAAATTAATTAATTAAGGGATAATTATCACAAAACTCAACCCTATACCTATAAATAGAGGTCATGGGTAACACTTCAAAGATGGACATCATCATCAACGGACTTCAAGGCTTCGACTTCGACTTCGTCACGGACATCAAAGGAGTCTTCACGCCGTCAAGTCTACATACGTGCGCGAGTCTTCTTCACGTCATATAGTCTTCGTCAAAGTCTTCTTCTTGTCGTCTTCAAGTCTTCTAGATATTCAAGCCCCGCTGCTACGACAAACTACAACTACAGTTTCATCAAGGCTGCAGGTAAATCACGTGATTTCTCCGTCAAATTCGGCAAAGAGTCACGCCTACGTGTTCGAGAATAAGCTTCACGCCCTCGAATGCGAAGTTGAAGAGAAAAATCAGAGGAATAGACTTCATAGGATTTATTCCTTTAAATTTGAATTCTTTAAATTTTCATACTTATTGTTCATATTATATTTTGTCTTGTAATTTTATTTTGCAGACAATAAAATTTGTTGTGAACAGTTACAAACTTACAATCCCACAACACATTGGGCATAATTACTGCTAGGGTTGTCAATTCGGGTGGGTCGGGTTGGAATAGGGGTATAATACCAAATATTGTAACCCGAACACGACCCGAACCCAAAATTAAACCCGATATCCCCAACCCTAACCTGATATATAAGGTTCGGGTTGGGTTCGGGTTAACCCGATACATTTTTGAGTCATCCATTAACCCGATTTAACCCGGTAACCTGACCCACCCACTTTATTTTTTTTTTGAATTTTTTTATGTTTCCTTCAGAAAACAAAAAAGAAAAATAAAAAAATTACGTAAAAAAAAAGAAGAAAGAAGTTGGAAACTTATGCAGAACAGAAAAAAAAAAATTTCTCTCCATTTTTTGGTTTTCAAGGCTTTTCTTGTATGAGAAATCTAATTCCTGACAATCACCTTATTGCCTCTTTCTCTCTCTCAATTCTTGGATCCCACCGCCGGTAACTTCTTGACTCTACGAACCCCAAACTTCTGGAGAAAAGAAAAATTAAAAATTTCTCTCCATTTTTTGGTTTTCAAGGCTTTTCTTTGTATGAGAAAGCTAATTCCTGACCTTATTCCCTCTTTCTCTCTCTTAATTCTTGGATCTCACCGCCGGCAACTTCTTGACTCTACGAACACCAACTTCTGCATGCACACACCACTTGGGATATTCCTAAACTCCATTATTTTGTGGAGGAAAAGCTTCATCCTCGGACGGAATTTGGGGGTTTCATCTATGGATAAGCCCATCTAGACCCTATATCTGTTTCGGATTTGCAGACATTTGGGAGTGGCGAGGCGGAGGCTATCGACAGCGGATGAGGTGGTGATGGATCGATCGCTTTTGAGCAAGGTAACGAGAGGATGAGGTGACAGGGGAAGGGGATGGTGGTGGGGGAAGTGGCGATGAGAGGAGGCATTGGTGGGGGAAGACGAGACAACGGAGAGGAGGTGATGGCGATAGCGATGAGAAGAGGAGATGGGTGGTGAGAAACGGCGCAGAGAGGCTATGGCTGTTCTGGGAATGGAATGAAGGGGTAAAATTAGGGTTTTATTTCTTTTATAATGCTTCATTTTCGGGTTGATCCGGGTTGACCCGAAACCCGACCTGATTTTCTCTCTCTTCTTCGGGTTGATTTCGTGTCCGACCCGATTTGACCCGAACCCGAAATCTCTCAACCCTAACCTGATATTTTAACGGGTGGGTCGTGTCGGGTTATCGGGTCGGGTCTAAAATTGACACCCCTAATTACTGCCCAGAAAAACATTTCATCTACGCCGTCAAAAGTCCTATTACTTTCCAGCAAACAAGTTACTACAAACTAAAAAGCTCAAGTCGTGGCTCTCACCAGCGGCGACGCCATCGGCGAATGCGGCGACATCATGATCTCATCCAGCCGCCGGGACGACAAGCTGATCTCCAGCTTCCCGCTCCCACACCTCTTCCTCTCCAGCCCTCTCTTCTTCATCACAAACTTCGTGATCCGGTTCAGCGCCACCCGCATCGTCTCGTCGTCCATGTTCGCGAAGCACAGCCGGAACCACCCCGGCTCCGAGCAGTGAAACGACGCCCCCGGAGAAACGTTCAGCTTTACCTCGTCTATTATCACGTGCCACAGCTCCATCTCCCCCTCGAACGTCGCCTCCCGTAGCAGTCGCCGCAGGTTCATCCAGAAGAACAATCCGGCGTTGTTGTTCAAACTCCCGATCCCCATACACGCCAGCCCCTTCGACATGGTGGCGTGGCGGGCCGCGAGCCGCTTCGAGCTCTCGGAGATGAAATTGGTCACGAAGTCGTCGTCGGAGAGCATCGCCGCGATCAGGTGCTGCGTCTGGGAGGAAACCAGGCCGAAGCTCGACATTTTCCGGGCGCAGTTCACGACTGCGTCGTTGTAGGAGTATATGATCCCAACGCGGAATCCAGGGAAGCCAGGTCTTTGGATAGGCTGTAGACGATGTGGATTAGGTCTGGATTGTGGTGTGGGTTGTCCTGGATTATCTCGGCGATGCTGATGAAATTGGGCTGGCTGAAGACGGTGGCGGAGTAGATTTCGTCGCAGATTAGGTGGATGCTTTTCTCGGTGGTGAAGTTTAACGATTCGGTTAATGTTTCTCTGTCGATGACTGTGCCCAGTGGATTTGATGGATTGTTTAGGAGCAATCCCTTCACTTTGATGTTTGAATCTTGAGCTTTATGGTATACAGCTTCTAGAGCTTCGCGGGTGATTTCGAAATCATTGGAGCTTTCACAGATGACTGGAAGGAGCTTGATTCCAGTTCGCCATGTCAAATCTCTGTCATTCCTGCAAAGATTGAGAAGATTCGGTCACAACAGAGGCAAATCAGAATAATTTCAGACAAAGGTTTGTATTTTATGCATGAGCATGAATGGTGAAGTTACAGTCAAATTCCTCGAGGTTTCCTTTTATTACAGAAAAACCCATTTTTCGAAAGGACCAAGATGCAATTATATGTTATCAGATCTGTACCAGGTCATTGGCCAAATTCTAGAACAAGAGTATCCAATAATTCATAATTTATGAGGTCCCATGAATGAGATACATTGGACACTGACAATTGGTGTCTCTATTGTAATAAAGCTCCTTATCATGAAGATGTGAATCCAAATTAAGAAACAGAATGAATGGCTGAGATGATGAGATATAAACTCACCCTGGATAGTATGGCGTCGGTACCAGGATTGCATCACCGGGATTAGCCAAGCAGAAAGCCAACGTCTCTCCGGCACCCGTCGCACCGCCACTCATCACGATACGGTCGGGATCGAACCGCACTCGGTCTCCTCTCACTTTCTCCATAAACCTCGCAACAGCCTGTAAGAACTCATGCCGTCAGAAAACATTTCACAGAATTCATCAAATTTATGAAGATAGGGACACAAAAGGGCCTATAATTTTAGTACATTTCTGAACTGCGGCAAGCCGTGGTAGTCTTGAAACAACGCGATATTCTTGAAGTCGTTAAGCCCTTCGCCCGTGCAGATCGAGGCATTCGGGTTGTTCTGTATCCAGTCCCGGACTAAATCAAAGGAAAGCTGCACAGCCATGGAAACCGGATGAACATGTTGTCATGAGGGGGGATTTAGAATCTTAAAAGAAAAGGTTTTTGAATGACTATGATAACTAATTACCTGGTTTTCTGCAAGTCCCATCTGAATAACTCCATGAGGATTTTGAGTTGGATGATAGGGATTGTTGTCGTACGCTTTCCAACCGTCGAAGTAAGATGAGTTCTCGCCATGGCCGTCGCCGGTCGCCATTTTGGACAAGATTTGATCTTGGTTTCTCAGCATATACTCCATTGAGGTTGTGTTCGGATTACCAAAATAGTAATGGATTTAGGACAAGAATGAAAGAATCTGGGAAAATTAACGAATGAATGAATTTTAGAAGACTAAAATTGAGTTGAAAAAAATAGTATTGAAGTATGAGAAGATTTTGTTTTGAATTCTTCATGAATGAATACTATGTTGTAAGTGAAAGTTGCAATGTGTGTGTTATTTATAGTTGCTTGGTTTCAGCATCAGATGCTTCTAAGTGGAAGCATGGTCCTACCTTTGAAGCTTCCCATGAAGGTACCAACCGTCCAACTCCCTTAATTATTTAATGTTAATAAGGATTTTTTGTTATTTTTTTTTAGAATTGTGATGGTAAAACATTCTATTACGGTGTTTGAGTGTCTTGTTAATGTTTTGGTAAGGGATATGGTCTGTGATTTTTTCTTGAATTACTAAATAAGTATATGGGGTTGAACAAAAAAAAAAAAAAAACGGTATATGGGTAGCATAGTGGCTAGCTAGATCATTGGTTATTAATTCATTATTTTATTATAAATGTTCTAGTTTATGTATTTCTTTTTTTTTTTTTTTTTTTTTTTTTTTTTTACGATCAGCCAACAGAGGCTAATTAGCTAGCATCCGCCAAAACAGAGTCCAAAACAAAAGTCGGAACATCCGACGAACCAACGCAGGCCGAGGCCGCATTACGAGTAAGCTTATGGGCCACTAAATTGGCGCCACGCCTAATAAAAGAAAAACGAACATCGGAAAAACACTTGCAAATGAGCTTGATGTCCGAGATAATATTCCCAACGTTCGAAAGGTCTTCCTCTTCTTTGAGTAAGCTGTTAATCAAATTGAGAGAATCGCCTTCAATAACAACTTTTCTCCACCCAAAGTCGCGGCCCAGAATTGCCGCTGAACGGGCAGCCCTTGCTTCTGCCTCCAAGGGATCCACCGAGAACCTCTTAACATCCGTTTCCCAACCTACGCAGTTCCCCATTGGATCGCGAGCAACCACACCAATACCGATGGACTGAGTCTCCTTAAAAACTGCACCGTCAAAATTAATCTTTATCCAACCTTGTGATGGGCGTTTCCACTTCTCCATCATCGAAGGCAACTGAGGTGCTGCAAGCTCATCATCAATTGAACGGTAAGGCAGCATGTTATACGTAGCTAGTTTCACCACCTCCAAAGGTTGCTTAACCATACCTTCTGCCCGCTTTAAGTTCCTACAATGCCAAATAGCCCAAAGGATCGAAGCTAGCTTACAACCATCTCCAGGGTCCAATTCTCTAAGTGCATGCCACAGCCCATTACGGAAGTCCACTGCTATCCACTGAATCAAGTGCCAAGGGAGATGGGACAGAGCCCACACCTATCGAGCGTAAGTGCAGCCAAAAAGAGCGTGCGAAACATCTTCCAAAGGCATATCACAATGAGGGCAAGATGCTTCTGCATAACAGTGTCTGAAGGTGAGGAGGGCCCCCGTCAGGAGAATACCATGACAGCACCGCCATAAGAAATTTCTAACTTTCGGGGGAACTTTCAACCTCCAAATCTGCCGCCACACATCATGATTCAAATTCGAAGGAGAAGCGCGGTCATGGTTCGCAAGACTAACTGCAAGATGGTATGCACTTTTCACCGTAAAATTACCATTCTTATTCAATTGCCATATAATCGTGTCATCCCGAGGAACCGAACCAAGAGGAATACTAAGGATAGTTTTAGCATCCCTCTCATGAAAAACATTACGCACAAGAGGCTCATCCCATTCCATAAGCCCAGGTTTGAGCAAATCAGCCACCCACTCCGGACAGATTGTCGTACCCTGTCTGAAAACCGGTCTATAATCCAACTGCCTAGGAAGCCATCGATCACGCCAAATGTGAATACTTTTGCCATTTCCAACCCGCCAACGGGATCCTGAAGCCACCAAATAACGAGCCTCGTAAAGGCTTCTCCGAATATATGACAGAGAACGACCCAGCGGTGCATTGCATATATCCCCATCCGGGAAGTATCTCGCCTTAAGAATGCGGCTTAGTAAACTATCCGGCGATCGTATGATTCTCCACACCTGTTTGGCCAACATTGCCAAGTTAAACAACTTAAAAATACGAAAACCCAAACCTCCTAAACCTTTTCGGCTGCATAATGTCGACCACTCCAACCAATGAATTTTCCTAGAATCCCGGTTATTCCACCAAAAGTTCGCAATGGCAGACTCAATATCATGAATCAAGTTATCCGGCAATAAGAAACAATTCATGGAGTAGGACGGGATAGCTTAAAAAACTGCCCTAATAAGAATCTCGTTACCAGCCTTGGAGAGGAATTTTTTGGAATAACCCTGAATACGGCGCCTGATCTTATCAAGAATACTAGAGAAAACCTCTTTACGGGACTTCCCTACCACCGAAGGTAAGCCAAGATAGAGGTCCAACTTCTCAACACGACGAACCCCGATCAAACCAGCAAGTTCCTGTTGTAACTCCGCCTTAATGTTCTTGCTAAAGATAATAGAACACTTGTTGCCATTCACAGTTTGGCCCGACAGATACTCGTAGCGAGCCAACACCTCCTTAATGCAAAGAAGAGCCTCTTGGTCCGCTCTACCACAAATCATAGTGTCATCAGCAAATAACAAATGCGACACTCTTGGGGCGGTACGACAAACTACAATGCCCACCAACCTTCCCTTTCTTTCCTCCTCCTGCAAAAGAATGGAGAGAACCTCTGCACAGAAAAGGAAAAGATAAGGGGAGAGAGGATCACCCTGACGGATACCTCTCTCCGGGACTAGGTTTCCGAATTGACAGCCATCAAGCAGGAACGAATAAGAGACAGAAGAGATGCACATCATGATACGGGAAACAAAAACGGGGGGAAAACCTAACCTGACCAACAACCGTTCGAGGAACCGCCATTCAACGCGGTCGTAAGCTTTGCTCAAATCGAGCTTCAGGTTAAAATAACCTTCCTTTCCTGTGTTCTTACGCTTCAAGAAATGATTAAGCTCAAACGCAACCATGACATTATCACAAATAAGGCGATTAGAAATAAACGCCGATTGACTTGGGGAAATAATACTGTCAAGCAGAGGCTTAATGCGATTGGCAAGGGTTTTGGAAGCAATTTTGTACACAACATTGCAAAGACTAATCGGTCTAAAGTGAGTAATCAGTTCTGGGTTTTTACATTTAGGAATAAGAACAATATGGGTAAAATTTAGCTTCTTATCAAATTTCCCATAATTCAAGAAATCAAGGACACAAGAGACCACATCCCGACCCACAATATCCCAATAATGTTGAAAAAAGTACGGGGGAAAGCCATCCGGGCCTGGGGACTTAAGGGGATACATGCTCTTAAGAGCACGAGTTACCTAGTCAGGCGAAAAAGGGATGAGGAGCTGCTTTCCCATGTTATCACTGATTTTCCGTGGCACTGCGCTGATCCCCTCATCAATATCTTCATTAGAACAACATTTAGAAGAGAAGATATCACCAAAATATTTCACAATAATAAACTGAATTCTGTTAGGAATAGTGCCCTAGAAAGCCGATTGTATATCCGCTTTGTGTTTTTCCTTATTGTAATCACAGATAATCTTTGAATGAAATAACGAATTGAGGCAACACTTCTTTATATGCTCTTGTTTGGTATGTGTTTACTTTATCTGTGCATGTATGAGAACTCCCCTAATCCTGATGACTAAAAGACTCTACCATTTAGGTGAAACTGTTCATGAAACGAGCCCTATATCACATAAGTCATGATTAGTAAAATGCTCCAAGCCGATGAGTCCTACAGATAGTGGGAGTGTCAACCTAACTCCTCTAAGGCTTGCTTGTGGGATCACGCCCTTAAGAAGGACCACCTAGTTTCATGGAGGTGCAAAGTGTATAGTTGATACGTGCGTGATACATGAGGGTGCTTACTTTAATAAGTAAGTTCACTGAGGTGCCCCGTGTGAGAAGATTCCTAAATGGGAAAGGAAGTTTCTATTTCAGGAAATGGAAACTTCCAGATTAGGAAATATCTCACGAGTCATTGATGTGATTAATTGATCCTTAGACTTGAGGTTCCTTGTCACTTTATGAGTTAACCCTGTAGTCTTAGGTATAAGCTTTAAAGGGTGTCGCCTTAGACAACTGATTTAAGGCTTATGCTGGGGTTGCACAAGTAATTCATGAAAGTGAATGAGAATCAAGAAAGGACCTACACTTGCATTTGCAAGGTGATCTCTTATTGTGTAAGTCATTCATATGCCATATGGAGTCCTTGGCCAAGGCGGTAGATCAAAACATCAAGAAAAGGGTTTCTTGGATTGAGATCAAATGGATATGAAATGCACTTAGCTTTAAGACTGGATTATTAGGGTTCTGATTATTCCCTTGCCCTAGATCTTGGTTGAGAGATAGTAAGTAGGAGGATTGTATCTCACATGAATCAATGACTTAAAGGTTCTGTCGAATCCGAACATTCCAATTCAGCTAGAGGTTAAACACCTGTTGCTAGACTATGGTCGTTTAATCTGTGGACTGATTAATTAATTAGTGAATTAATTAATTAGGGTCACTGCTAATTGAATTGAGAACCTAGAGGATCACACACAACAACTTGGTTACATGAGTTGAGGCTTTAAAATGATTAAACGAGTTAATCGGGCCAAGATGGTTCCACACGTGTGAAGCAACACGTGTGGGTCACGTGAGTGACACGTGTAACAAATATATTATATATATATTAAATAATTAATTTGTTAATTATTTAATAGACTTTGGTTTAATTTTGAATTAAAAAGAAAGTCTTATTTTGGAGAAAAATAATCTAGTTACTTAATTATGAATTAATTAATTAGATAAAATAAGTTATTTATTTTAAATAAATAAAGTATAAAATTATCCAAAAATAGTTTGGATATTTTTAGCTCTCTTGAAAGTTGATTTGAATTAGAATTCAAAGTCAAAGTCAAAATTACTTGATGATTAAGTAATAGGAGAGAGAGACCAAAATCCTAGCCCATTAAGGACTAGGACTAGGAATTTCGGCACTCTCCCTTTTATAAATAGGGGAGCTCGAGCTCCTCTAGGAGCGAATTGGCAATTCTTTTGGTTCATGTGTTGAACACCATCCTTTCTCCAAGATAAATAAAACCCTAGGTTAAGCCTAAACACTAACTAGAGAACTAGCATCCTTACTAGTTAGATTGTGATCAAGTTGGTGGACTATCTCTAGAGAGCTTCAAGTTAGAAGTTTGAAGATTCGAGCTTTACCAAGGAGAGGGGATCAAGCCGCGAGAAGAGCGTTCTTGGGTGGCTTGAAACGCTTTAAGAAAGAATAAAAGAAAAGTAAGTTTTCTATCTCTACGAATTTGGTTACACGATTGCGAGTTCAAGATCCTTTTGTTGGGAAATTTTTTTAAATTCCGCTGCTTTCTGATTCGTGTCTTCCAAGAAGTGGTATCAGAGCCACCTCGTTAATCGTGTTTCTGATTCGTCTCAATTATTCTGAATTTGATAGAAATTCTTAGGCTTAGATGCGAATTAGGTATTCATGAGTTCTTTTAGAAAGCCTGAATTACGAAACCGTAATTTTTCTTGATTTTCTGAAATTGGTTTCTTGAATTGTGTTTTTTGAAAAACCGTTTTGATTGAAATCTATTTAAATCGAATTTTTCTAATTTTTGGATTGAACCGGGTTTTGGAGAAACCCAAAATACGAAACGGAACACGAAAAAGGACGAGCCTAGGCGTTCTAGCACGTCGCACGCCTAGGCCCGTCGCCGCCGCCCAGCCCTCCTGCAACCGCGCCTAGGCGCGACCGCTCGCCTGTCCCGCAACCGCGCGAGACAGCCGCCCGCACCGTCCCTCAACAGAGCGGGACGCCCAGGCCGAGATCGCCTGCCATCGGGCGGGCACTGCTGCGCGCAACATGCGCACGAGCCGCGCGCCCAACGGGCGCACGCGGGCGGCAATTGCCGCGCGGCGGTGCCCTCCTTTGAACGGGTGTTTTCGGGCCTAATTTCATGTTTTTTCGTGTTTCGGTCCTTGAAAATCCCGATTTAATTTTATTTTAATTTTATCTTATAAAATCAGTTTTGCTAAAATAAAATTATTTTAAAATTTTGATTAAATTGGGATTTTTGAAAAATTGATCGATTTAAATTTTGGGAAAAATTACAAATTTTATTTTCTAAAAATATTGAAAGAATAAAATTATTAATTTTCAGAAATTAATTGGAATTTTATTAGTTAATTGTTTTCGGGTTTTATAGAAAAGGCTCTTGAACAAGAATTACATCTAAGTCGTGTTTTAAGCTATTAGAGCTTAAGTCGAGAATTTTAATTTATTGGTTAAATTTAAATTCTTGCAAAAGCATGTTAGGTGATCATGGGTTTAGACTTATGTATGGTTTTAATTTATGCACATGGATGGTTTAAATTGGGGTTGGAGCCCTACACTTGCGTTTTTTTCAATTGAGGTTGGAGCCTCACTTATGTGCGTACTGTTATGTGATTTATTATGTGGCTTTCCATATTACTGTTTTTGAGGCCGGGGTATGCCCCGTGTAATTGTCTAAGGCCAATATGAAGATTGAGCCTTATTACTTTATGTCTTTTTCTTTTTATTGTAATTTGAGAGTAGAGATAGGTGGTGAGGTTTTATTTTCATTTTGGAGACAATGCACCCAAGGAGTAAGATGGACCACATTCAAGTAACAAGGAGGCCATAAGTGAAGACCCCTCAAAATGTTAGGGAGGGGAATCTCAATTGAAAAAATGTAATAGAGATAGGGCTCGTATTTTGTTACCGCTTTCCCTTATGTGATTTAAACTGTTTATGTGGCATGTATGTTAGAACTTGTGATTGTGGAGTGGCTCCCACATATCACGCATAAAATAGGTAGAACCCATGATCATTACATGTTAGTATCATGCTAGGACATGTTATTTGTTTATGTGCTTGTTTGAAATGCATTTAAGTGTACTTGCATTAATCAAGACTAATAAAATTGGATAACATATATGTTGGTGAGGTCGAACCGGACAACTCTCCGGTTGATTCGAAAATTCCCATTAAATATTAAGCTAATTTCGAACAAATTGGTGTTTAATTCGAGATGCAAATTTTGAATTAAATTCCTAGCATTCCATCAATAGGTTTTAAGTTTAGTAAGTGAAACTAGTTATTGTCCGCGAGCCGTGGGATAGCTAGTGGAGCTTATTAGTTCTTAGTTACCTAATTGATCATTTTAAATGATCAATATTTCATGGTCAATTTTAGCAAGGGCGATGTCCGCGAGTCGTGGGTCGTTCGGACTAAGTTTTGGTCATGATCTTATGATTAATGGATCTAGCTTAACGCCTAAGTAAATATGGATGTCGCACGAGTCGTGGGTCCATATTGAAAGATAGGTGATGCAAAAACAATTACTAAGAGTTCTAAAGGTGTTAGAATTGGTAAGTTGTACCTACCTAGGGTTCTTACTTAGAATGTCCGCGAGTCGTGGGTTCGAGGTAAAATGCTTAGGATCTTAGTACCCATTGGGAAGGGTGTTCCTCTTAGATCTTTGGGAAATCTAGATCTTTGAAAAACAGTGGGAGCTACATTAGATTAAAGACCTTATCTTTTGTATATCGTTATAATTCAGCATGCTCACTAGTTCTCTGTTTTACCATTTAGGTCATAGATTCTGTGATTCTCTACGTGTTTTGAAATGGCAACCAAAAACCCTCTTGTATCGATCCTCGAGTCAAACAAGTTGACTGGTCCCAACTATTCTGATTGGCTGAGGAATCTAAAAATCATTTTAGATTCTGAGAAGAGAACTTATATTCTCTTCGAATGGGAGCCTAGTCCTGAAGGGGAGGCTCCCACTCGGGCCGAGCGGGACGCGATTCAGAAGTGGAAGGATGATAATCTCCAAGCCCGTTGCCTTATGTTGGCTAACATGTCTCCGGACTTGCAAAGGCAACATGAGGCCATGGAATTCGCTTGGGAGATTTACGACCACTTAGAGCAACTTTATCGCCCTCATGAACGTGTTACAAGGTATAACACTTCAAAGGAATTATTCCACTTGAGAATGAGGGAAGGTTCAAGTGTCCATGAATATGGACTTAAGTTTCTCGCCCTTACTGAGAAACTTGCTTCCATGGACATGCCACTGAAAGATGAGCTTTCAGTGGATTTGTTGCTAGCTTCGCTCCCACCATCATTCAACCCATTTGTCCTTAACTTCAACATGAATCATGCTGGTGCTACTGTAGCTGAGCTGATTAGTCAGCTTGTGACTGCTGAAAGCACGATCAAGAAGGACAATAAGGTTTTGATGGTGAATGCTCCATCTTCCTCTTCTGGACCTTCTAAAGGTAAGGGCAAGAAAGCCCAAAAGAAGAAGAAGAAACCCCTTAGGCCCACTGGTGGCATTTCGAAGGGGAAGGCCCAAAAGAAGAAGCGTGATCAGAAGGAGGATGTTTGCTTCCATTGTGGCAAAGCGGGACATTGGAGGAGAAACTGCCCAGAGTACAAGGCTACTCTAAAGAAAGGTATCTTTCTCGTTGAAGTAAATCTTTCTATTAATTCTAGTTCTTGGGTACTTGATACCGGTTGTGGAACTCATATCTGTAATGATGTACAGATGTTAAGTGAAGTCCAACAACTCAAAGAAGGAGAATGTGTCTTGAAGATCGGCGATGGCTCAAACGTTGAAGCTCGAGCTTTAGGCACAATTAGATTAGATTTAGGTAGTTTTGAGTTAGTCTTAAATAAAGTCCTTTATGTACCGAGCATTATTCGTAATATAATTTCAGTTCCAATACTAGATTGTGAAGGTTATGAAACTTATATTAAGAATGGTAAATACTTTATCAAACGGAACAAGTCTTCCGTTCACATTGGTACTCTAAGTAATGGACTTTATCTAACTCAGAATATCAATATTATGAATATACAACGAGAAAAAAAAACGTAAGAGAGATGACAAAGTTTCAGCTCCCTTATGGCACGCTAGATTAGGACACATTTCCAAGAACAGAATTAGCAAGATAAACACTTTAGGATCATTCTCTGAAAATGATCTTAAGGAGTTAACTTTTTGCGAATCCTGTCTCAAAGGAAAAATGTCCAAAGTTCCTTTTAAAGGAACTGTGGAACGTGCCACTAAGGTTTTGGATTTGATCTATACTGATGTTTGTGGACCGCTTAGTGTAAGCACTAGAAACAATCAGCAGTATTTCATAACCTTTACTGATGACTTTAGTCGGTATGGTTATGTATACTTAATGAAGTATAAATCTGAAGCTTTTGAGAAATTCTTAGAATTTCAAAAGGAGGTTGAAAATCAAACTGGTCACAAGATCAAAGCACTTCGATCTGATCGAGGAGGCGAATATCTTAGTGAAGAATTCCTTAATCATCTCAAAGATAATGGGATTATCTCTCAGTGGACTCCTCCGAGAACTCCTCAGCTTAATGGAGTTTTTGAGAGAAGGAATCGAACCCTACTTGATATGGTTCGTTCTATGATGAGTTTCACTGACTTACCACCTTCTTTCTGGGGTTATGTCCTAGAAAGTGCAGCAAAGATTTTGAATCTAGTTCCCTCTAAGTCAGTCCCTAAAACGCCCTATGAAATGTGGCATGGTAAAATCTCTAGTTATTCTTACTTAAGAATTTGGGGTTGTCCTGCTTACATGAAGAGGACAGTGGGAGATAAGTTAGAATCTCGTTCTAACTTATGCTACTTTGTAGGTTATCCTAAGGAATCCATAGGATACTACTTCTATGATCAATCTGAGCAAAAGGTGTTTGTTTCCAGAAATGCCACTTTTCTTGAGGAACCGTTCCTTAAAGAAAAGAAAGGCAAGATCATAGAATTAGAAGAAGTACAAAGTGATCCCACACCACCCACTGAAGAAACGTCCCCTTCTGATCAACTACAACCAATCATGAATTTCGATACACATGAAAATCCTCCTCTAAGGCGTTCTGAACGCACTCCTAGACAGCCGGAGAGATGGTATGGATTCTTCCATGAAATCTCTCAAAAGGATAATGATCCTTTAACATATGAGGAGGCACTTTCAGATTCTGACTCTGAACAGTGGATAGAAGCCATGAAATGCGAAATGGATTCCATGAACTCCAACCAAGTTTGGACCTTGGTAGATTTGCTTGATGGGGTCAAACCCATAGGTTGCAAATGGATCTTTAAGAGAAAGCTTGGAGTTCATGGAAGCATTGCAGCCTATAAAGCAAGACTGGTTGCAAAAGGATTCACTCAAAGACCCGGCGTGGACTTTGATGAAACCTTTTCACCAGTTGCAATGCAAAAGTCTATTCGGATCATGCTTGCCATTGTTGCGTATTATGACTACGAGATATGGCAAATGGATGTGAAAACTGCCTTTCTCAATGGTGACATTGATAAAGACATTTACATGGAACAACCCATGGGTTTCACATTCAGTGGGAGTGAGCAAAAGGTTTGCAAACTCCAAAGATCAATCTATGGATTGAAACAGGCTTCTAGGAATTGGAACATTCGATTTGATGAATCAGTCAAAGTGTTTGGCTTCATTCAAATTTCGAATGAGTCCTGTGTGTATAGAAAGGAATTGGAGACCTCAGTGCAATTCTTAGTACTTTATGTTGATAACATCCTTCTTATTGGGAATTCGAAGGATGACATGAAAGTGACTAAGTTATGGTTATTGAACCAATTCAAGATGAAAGATCTTGGTGATGCGTCCTATATCCTTGGAATTAAAATCTATAGAGGTAGATCTAGAAGGTTAATAGGACTATCACAGTCGATGTACATTGACAAAGTATTGAAGAGATTCAATATGGAGTCAGCAAAGGTTAAGAACCTTCCTATGAGTGTAGGAACATGTCTTTCAAAGAAGATGTGTCCTAAGACTAACCTTGAGAAGGAAAGAATGACTCATACACCTTATGCATCAGCAATAGGTAGCATAATGTATGCAATGTTATGTACTCGACCGGATGTGGCTTATGCACTTAGTGTAACAAGTTGTTTCCAATCTGACTCTGGAGATGGTCACTGGGCTACCGTGAAGAATATTCTTAAGTACTTGAAAAGTACTAAAGATTTATTCTTAGTTTACGGAGGTCAGAAAGATCTTACTGTCGAAGGATACTGCGATGCAAGCTTTGCATCTGACTTAGATGATTTTAAGTCAATGTCAGGATACATTTTCTGCCTAAACGGCGGAGCAGTGAGTTGGAAGAGTTCCAAGCAAACTACCACTACAGATTCGACCACTGAGGCCGAATACTTAGCTGCAAATGATGCAGCTAAGGAAGGTGTTTGGATTAGAAACTTCATTCAAGAGTTGAATGTTGTTCCTAGCATGAAAGACTCCATTACTGTGTTTTGTGACAACACCGTGGCGGTTGCTCAAACAAGAGAACCAAGATCTCACCAACGGACCAAGCACATTATGAGGAAGTATCACCTAATCCGTGATATTATCAAAAGAGGAGATGTGCAAATTGAGAGGGTCACATCAGCAGAGAACGTGGCAGATCCAGTTACTAAACCCCTTAGTCGAGAAGCTTTCCAAGGTCATCTTCAGAAGATGGGACTTAGAGTAGCTTTAGAATGGCTTTGACGGGCAAGTGGGAGATTGTTAGGAATAGTGCCCTAGAAAGCCGATTGTATATCCGCTTTGTGCTTTTCCTTATTGTAATCACAGACAATCTTTGAATGAAATAACGAATTGAGGCAACACTTCTTTATATGATCTTGTTTGGTATGCGTTTACTTTATCTGTGCATGTATGAGAACTCCCCTAATCCTGATGACTTTAGGACTCTACCATTTAGGTGAAACGGTTCATGAAATGAGCCCTATATCACATAAGTCATGATTAGTAAAATGCTCCAAGCCGATGAGTCCTACAGACAGTGGGAGTGTCAACCTGACTCCTCTAAGGCTTGCTTGTGGGATCACGCCCTTAAGAAGGACCACCTTGTTTCATGGAGGTGCAAAGTGTATAGTTGATACGTGCGTGATACATGAGGGTGCTTACTTTAATAAGTAAGTTCACTGAGGTGCCCCGTGTGAGAAGATTCCTAAATGGGAAAGGAAGTTTCTATTTTAGGAAATGGAAACTTTCAGATTAGGAAATATCTCACGAGTCATTGATGTGATTAATTGATCCTTAGAATTGAGGTTCCTTATCACTTTATGAGTTAACTCTGTAGTCTTAGGTATAAGCTTTAAAGGGTGTCACCTTAGACAACTGATTCAAGGCTTATGCTGGGGTAGCACAAGTGATTCATGAAAGTGAATGAGAATCAAGAAAGGACCTACACTTGCATTTGCAAGGTGATCTCTTATTGTGTAAGTCATTCATATGCCATATGGAGTCCTTGGCCAAGGCGGTAGATCAAGACATCAAGAAAAGGGTTTCTTGGATTGAGATCAAATGGATATGAAATGCACTTAGCTTTAAGACCGGATTATTAGGGTTCTGGTCATTCCCTTGCCCTAGATCTTGGTTGAGAGATAGTAAGTAGGAGGATTGTATCTCACATGAATCAATGACTTAAAGGTTCTGTCGAATCCGAACATTCCAATTCAGCTAGGGGTTAAACACCTGTTGCTAGACTATAGTCGTTTAATCTGTGGACTGATTAATTAATTAGTGAATTAATTAATTAGGGTCACTGCTAATTGAATTGAGAACCTAGAGGGTCACACACAACAACTTGGTTACATGAGTTGAGGCTTTAAAATGATTAAACGAGTTAATCGGGCCAAGAGGGTTCCACACGTGTGAAGCCACACGTGTGGGTCACGTGAGTGACACGTGTCCTTGTGACACGTGTCACACACGTGAGTATATATATATATATATTATATATATATATATATATATTAAATAATTAATTTGTTAATTATTTAATAGACTTTGGTTTAATTTTGAATTAAAAAGAAAGTCTTAGTTTGGAGAAAAATAATCTAGTTAATTAATTATGAATTAATTAATTAGATAAAATAAGTTATTTATTTTAAATAAATAAAGTATAAAATTATCCAAAAATAGTTTGGATATTTTTAGCTCTCTTGAAAGTTGATTTGAATTAGAATTCAAAGTCAAAGTCAAAATTACTTGATGATCAAGTAATAGGAGAGAGAGAGAGACCAAAATCCTAGCCCATTAAGGACTAGGAATTTCGGCACTCTCCCTTTTATAAATAGGGGAGCTCGAGCTCCTCTAGGAGCGAATTGGCAATTCTTTTGGTTCATGTGTTGAACACCATCCTTTCTCCAAGATAAACAAAACCCTAGGTTAAGCCTAAACACTAACTAGAGAACTAGCATCCTTACTAGTTAGATTGTGATCAAGTTGGTGGACTATCTCTAGAGAGCTTCAAGTTAGAAGTTTGAAGATTCGAGCTTTACCAAGAAGAGGGGATCAAGCCTCGAGAAGAGCGTTCTTGGGTGGCTTGAAACGCTTCAAGAAAGAATAAAAGAAAAGTAAGTTTTCTATCTCTACGAATTTGGTTACACGATTGCGAGTTCAAGATCCTTTTGTTGGGAAATTTTTTTAAATTCCGCTGCTTTCTAATTCGTGTTTTCCAACAAATTCCTTCCTCAGATTCCCATCTAATCCCATTCTCGTCCCGAAGTGCTTCAATATGATTGTTCTTCTCTCTCTGTTTGGCTTTTGAGTGGAAAAATTTTGTGTTCCTATCTTCTTCCAGGAGCCATTGAGATTTTGCTCTTTGTTTTCAAGCAGTCTCTTCTTGGATAAGAATTGTATCAATTTTCTGTCGTAATTTGTCCATCTCTTGCTTAGAATCAAGAGTGATCAACCCCTCTTTAAGAGATTTTAGACGTTCTTCCAAGGTTTCAAGACCCCACTCTTTATCCCGTCGTATCTCTCTACGCCAATTAAGAAGACCAATTTTGCATTTTTCTGAACCCGCTAAAACTGAGTCAGCCGCTGAGCAAGTAAGAGAACTCTCCCAAGATTCCGAAATGATACGACGACAATCTTCAGATTTTACCCAACAGGTCTCGAAACGGAACGGCCTAATTCTATTCCTTTTACCATGGCGAACACCCGACAAGAAAGTGATAATCGGAGAGTGGTCCGAGCAGGAAGCCTTAAGATGAGAAACCCGGGCATCCGGAAAGAGAGCACGCCATTCATCCGATGCTACTGAACGGTCTAGCCTAGCTCGAAGAGTGTCAGGATCGCAACTATTTTTCAACCAAGTAAAAGGGAATCCCGAGAAACCAAGATCTGACAGTTTAGTATCCAACAGCGCATTAGCAAAATCCATCATCTGGGAGAGAGGACGATCGTTCCCACCTGTTTTCTCGCCATTATGCAAAATCTCGTTAAAATCTCCGCTTACAAGCCAGGGCACCGAGGATTGACGGTGCAAAGAGCGGAGAAGTGACCAGGACCGAGCTCTGTTTTGTCGTTCAGGAAAACCATAAAAATCGGTAACCCTCCAAGCATCGTCTCTAACATCATCTGCTACTAAGACATCAATGTGATTTTGGGAGAAACTCTGGAGAGTAATCCCGACATCCTTACGCCAGAGTAAGGCGAGTCCACCACTTTTGCCTATCGAATCAACACTAACTCCATGCATATCCAACTGTAACTTCAACGTTTCAATCCTCCGCTGCTTATACTTTGTTTCAGAGAGGAAAATAATCGAGGGGTTATGGGTTCTATTTTATGTATTTCTTTATTTGAATAAATTAGTGAATATGACGTTTCTTGTTTAGAAATAATTCTTTTATTTCATATACGTCTTATTTGAATAAATCAGTGAATATATAATGTTTCTTTTCTTGTTTACAAATAATTCTTATTTCTTATTTAACCGTCTTTGTTATGAAAATTCATAATGAATTACGGATTGATTTATATTTATTTATGTATATAATTACATAATACAGATCTGATTAAATCAATCAATGACAAATTTTATATTAATTAAAAATTTTAATTAACCTAACAAATTTTATTTGATCAAAATTATATAATGAAAAGTCAAATATTATTATCAAACATATAATTGTATAGATCACCCCATATTAGATACAATTTTAAAAGTTCACTTCTGTTATCTCGACTATTCACCGGTACTAATAATGTGGAATTATATTGCAACTTTACATGAGATATTATACGACTATATCTTAGAAGATTTAAGCTTTTAATTTGTAAAATAAAAAATAATAATAATAATAATAATAATAGTTTTTAATTGGTAAATAACTTTAAACAATTTGTTATAATGCACAATACTTGAGCTACCGAGTTTTGTTAGGATGTTTGGTGGAGACATATTGATTGAGAGATGGACCATTTTCCAAACTAATGTATAGTCTTTCATATACTTTAATCATTAGTACTAATTTTTTCTACATCTGTCCAAGCAAACACAATACGTTATGAATTTTACCAAATAAAAAATAGAAATGGATTGGAATGCAGACTCAAAAGATAATAAGATTTTTAAATAGGTAGTCAAAGTTTCTTAAAGAATTCATTAAATAATTGGGCTCCATTACGATGATTTCATGACATCACATTGTTAAAAGAATGGGCTTTGATAAGGTTCCATTTAGATTTTAGTGGATGCTCAAAGGAGTGAATATGCAATATTGTATTTGAATCTGTTGGAATATATTCCTTATCTGAATTTGTATTCATTATTTAACGAAAAATGAAAAGCATTATTTGTATTTGTATTTGGTGAATACTATTTGAATATTGAATTATTTGTTTTCGTAAAGATAGTTAATTGGTCAATTATTCGATATTTGATGTTTGAGTCCGTTTATCTATTTTACATACTTTTTTTTTTTATTAAAAACAATAGAATATAATTTCACAAAACAATCATGTATTATTCTTCTTAAATTTTAGTTTAATTAATCACCTTTATCATTTATCAATAACATATATATATGTTATTGTTATTATTATTTTATAATTTCAATTAATTATATAATGCCTAAATATTAATGTATTTCCTGTAGGCGCACGCACAAGCACATATATATAAATATAAATCGGATATGAATTATGGATAAATTAAATAATAGATATAACCAACGGTCATGCAAATTAAGTGGATCCTAAATAAATTGGATGTCTGATTATTATATTGTTATTCGTTTATAGTCCAAGTATCTATAATCGAATATAAATTATATTTTTTCAGACAAATTCAGTTAATATTTTTTTAAACAAATTCAGGTAACAAAATTTTCGAGTATTCGTTTTCAGCCTTTGTTCCGATCAATGATACATGTATACAAATACCGGCCTTACCGACATAAATATGAACCATAGTGTTTGCAGTTTGCCTGTTTGGCTTCCTAACTACTTTCTTACTAGTTACTTCTGCCCGTGTAATGGTAGAGCTTGACTCACTAGAGTAGATTCAGTTGAGACAAGCCCAAATGTGCAAAGTAAGGGCCCAATCTCATAGCTCAGATCAAATTGCACTTTTGGTCTCATAGAATTTGACATTTTGTAATTTTAGTCTAATTTTTTAAAAATTAGCCATATTTAGTTTTATTATTTTCAAAAAGTTATAATTTTGGTTCTATCTGTCAAATAATCTATGTGAAATGTATTTTTTTACCGCTAAGTGCAATTTGAGAAAAAGATTATTGTTCATTAAGTTGTTTTTTGTGGAAGTTTGCTTATTAATATCTCATTTTAGCACTACATTACCTTAATGAGAGTAATTCAGAGTAATGGTTCAAAATTGATTCAGGATGCTAAAATGGGATATTAATAAGCAAACTCCCTCAAAAAATAATCTAATGGATAGTAACTTTTTTTCCTCAAATTATACATAGTGGAAAAAGTGCATTTTCCGTCAATTATTTGACGAATGAGACCAAAAATATAACTTTTTGAAAATAATGACACTAAATATACCTAATTTCAAAGATATGAGACTAAAAAATTACAAAAAACCTAATTCTATGGGACAAAAAATGGTATTTGCTCTTTATTTAATTATTGATTCCAGTTCACTTGTTTTTGCCACTGGACTTCACTTTTGTTTGGACATCAGGATTGATTACATTTCATTTAAGGGCATGGATTTGAATGCAACTTAATTTACGCATTATTGGGCCAATAACACATTTTTGATATATTTTTTCAAATTCATGATAAATTAAAACATCATTCATGCAAATAAAAATAAAATAAACCTCATCGCATAGGTAAACAGGAGATGAAATTGAAGGAAAATAGAGGGGAATGAGAAAAGGGAGAAGAAGAAACATTAAAACATGAAATCAAATGACTAATTTTTGTCTTCAAATCGTGTGGTAGTTGATTAAGGAACTTAAGAATTTGTCTCTCACTCAAAAATTTCATTTAATTGTAATCATCCCAAAGGACAAACTAATTAACTAAAAGATTATTATTATTTTTATAACATACATACTCCTAAAATAATTAGAAGATTCAAACT
The DNA here is from genome assembly GCA_037501455.1 of Lantana camara. Taxonomy (NCBI): domain Eukaryota; kingdom Viridiplantae; phylum Streptophyta; class Magnoliopsida; order Lamiales; family Verbenaceae; genus Lantana; species Lantana camara. Next base: position 88,018,108 of record CM074857.1, on the reverse strand, counting down.
CAAAAGCATTACTTTAAAACCAAATCCTTAAATATTTATACTCGATCACTGTTGGTAACTATATAAAAAATTTAGAGCAAATTATATTTTTAATTATTTTTTTATTTTTGCGCGAATTTGTTTATTAATGTCCATTTTAGCACCCTGGATCAACTTTGAAATATTACTCTTAATCACTCTCATTAAGGTAATATAATGTTAAAATGAGGTATTAATAAGTAAACCTCCACAAAAAACAACCTAATAAATAATAATTTTTCCTTAATTACACTTAATGGTAAAAAAAATATATTTTTCACCGATTATTTGATGGATGAGACTAGAATTGTAATTTTTTGAAAATAATAGAATTAAATATATCTAATTTAAAAAAATAAAATAAAATTACAAAAAATCTAATCTTATAGAACAAAAAAATGTAGTTTGTTCAAAAATTTAAGATTGCTCGGTACGAGTCAGATCAGCATAACCGGGTGACTTTTTAATTCTAGTGTACTTTTAAAACACATTTGTAAAACTAGGGTACTTTTTTAATATAGTGTAAAATTAGTATAAGAAGCTTATCTGAAAAGCGTCTTTAAAAATTCATGACACAGTTGATATTTTCTTACAAGTCAATACAATAACTTTTGAAAATTATATTTTTAACCACAATACTTTTCATGAAAAAATATACTGAATATTTAACAGATCTATACGAAGAATATAATAATCATAAAAACTTATACTTAATAGCAAAAAATAATGGACATTGGTATATCACGAGATATCATGAATATTGGGCAGAATATTATAAAGAGCAAATACAAAAAACTATTTCAATACTAAAACGATTTGAAAAATAAATGGATAAACAAAGAAAAACCAAGAACGATATAAGAAAATTGGGAAAGAAACTGGATGTTGCAACAAAATACGATTCTATTATGAAAGAAATTTTTGTATATCCTAAAGAAATAAAAAATATAACAGATAATGCTGAACAAATTAATATAATAAATACAAAATTAATAGAAAAAATATATCAAAGGGAAATGAATGGATAAATAACTTTTCTAAAATTATAAATCCTACCCCAACACTTACATTTTTCTACAAAAAGAGAATTCAGTTTGAAAATGTATAAATTTTTATTGTAAACTTTTAATCAATTGTAATAAATTGTAATGGACAAAACGTCAATACACCCCCATGTCTAGATGGTATCAGAGCCTAGAAGACGATGTCTTTTGGGATAAAAAGTATAAAAATTTGATAAAAATAATTATAACTACTATGTATATATTATTAGAAGTTGGAATTATTATATGGTTTCAAATTCTAGATGAAGATAAAAGATTAAATGATATAGAAGAACAATTAAATTATCTAGATATCGATGGATATTATACAGATATATCCTACGATGATACAGATTGGCAATATCCTTCGCCTTAATATGAGAATTTTAGATAAACAAGAGTTAGCTAATTTATATAATTTTTATGAAGATATGCTAAAATATTTTATAAAAGTGAATAAATTAAATCCTTCCAATTATTATAAAAAGAAGATAAGGAAGATTAGAATAAAAAGAAATTATTATTCAAATCTCCTTTCTATATGAATCGTTATTGGAAAGATTGGATTAACAATATAAATAAAATATTGGAATTGGATATTAAAATTGATAAATTAAGGGATGAAATAAAAACTTCAGTTAATAAAGAACTTTGTAATAAAAATAAAAATGATATAAAGAAGCTAAAAAATCTATTAAAAAAGGAAAAGAATAAGGCTTTATTAAACATAATAAAAGCTGGAAAAATATGGAAACGATAGACATAAACCTTCAATCTATAATAGAATCTGTTAATAGAATTAAAGAAGAAATGTTAAATCTTCAAGATTCTATAAGAGAACTAAAGAATGAAATCCAACTAAATAGAGTTAGCGTAAAGCAGTTAGAAATAACTATTAAAGAAATAGAAAAAAGATCTAAAGCTGAAAAATTAAAAGATATAGAAAAGGAAATAAAAACTCCTTTTAAGGTAATAAATTTAGAAAAGGCCAAACCATATGAAAAAGGCTTTTTTGATGATTGTATGCTAAATACCATAGTTCCAAAAATGCTAAAAGAACAAGAAGAGAATTCTAAAGGAGCTCTAGAAAGGCTTAAAGCTAAAGGAACTAATATAGAAAATGAAAAGGAACAAGAAAATCAAATATAAATATGAATGAAATAAATGATTTAATAGAAGATTTTGAAAAAATAAACTTGGATGATATAATAGAATACGAAGTAAGAATGAATCACGTCGGTTCTTCGGGAACTAAAAGAGAAGATGGATCAACATTGGAAGACCCAGATGAATCTATGGGATCCAACGAACCAAAAAGTTATCCAACATATTTTAATACAAAGAAAAATAAGCATCAAGATAAAAGAAATAAAATCTATAACTCTAAATATCAACTAAATGATGATTATGCAGAACCTATAAATGTAAATGGAAGCAAATTAAATTTGAATAATAAAAGAGATAAAAGAAAAGCCCTATCCAAATGGATTAATGACATGATTGCATATTTCCTAAATCAAGATGAAATATACGCTACAGAAACTAGAAGAACATAATATATAATATCTACATTTGATGGAGTTATAAACAGTTGGTGGAAAGGAATTTCTTCTGACTTACAAGGAATAATGAGAACTGAAACTGAAACTGGTTTCGATAAAGATATTAGAACTGGAGTAGAGCGAATGGCATATTATATAGCTAATGAATTTTTAGGAGAACCTTGGATAAATAATGCTGAAAATGAATATTTAAAAGAAAAAGAAGAAGCTAGAAATGATCTTATAAATCTTTCAATATGCTGTATGAAATTCCTTAGAAATTATATAGAAGAATTTTGTGACTATTATTATAGACAATATTGGAGTGGAGAGTCACACGACATATATCTTAAAATGTTCTATTCGAAACTCCCAAATCCATGGAATACACATATAAATAAAGTTTGGAAAAAAGAAAAGGAAAATGTAAGTAATAATCTAGGAGGAAGAATAAGAGTTTTAATTGATGAATTAAAAAGGTTATGTTATGAACAAGATTTATACAAGAAATCCAGAAAATTTTCTGGACTTTATTGTTCAAAATTAGAGATGCCTACCCAATGGGGTTGTGTAGAGAAAAATAGAAATAAACCTTATAGAAAGAGAAAATTCAAAAGGAACAGATACAAAAAATATAAGAAGTTTGATAGAAAAAATATAAAACCTAAAAGAAGATTTTTTAAGAGAAAAGGAAAACCAAATAAAAAACCTACAAAATGCCAATATTGGAATTGTGGTGAAGAAGGTCATAAATCACCAGAATGTCCTAAATCTAAGAAGGTAAGAACAATAGAAGCTGAATTTATAGAAATAAAAGACGAGCTAGAAGAAGTTTTAGATATAGAAAATTATATAGGAAATGAAATATATGTTGAAATAAGTTCTTCAGAAAATTCTGAATTAGAATCTGAATCGGATTAAATGGATACTGAAATACAAAATTATAATGAAGAAGAAATGATAGAAGAAGAAAGTACAGCAGGATATGCTAAACGAATAACTTTTAGTCAAGAAACACTTGACAAAATAAAAAACTTAAAGTTAAGTGCAGCAAATCCGACAAATAATATATTCACTGGATTGGCTAATTTAGTAAAAAGAAATAAGATAAATATCTATGACTATCACGAGGTAGAAAAAGCCATAAGTGTAGAAAATACCTCTGGAAGGGTCAAGATAAGTCTTATAACAAAAGAAATAGCTAATACTGCTATAAATAAAGTGAAAAAATCTCTTAGACAAAAAATACAATATATATATTTGGGAAGAGTTCAATTTCTAGTTAAATCTCTATTTAGAGAATGTATAGATAGTCCATTAGTCCTCTCTTTACATGATCAAAGATTTAGAGATGCTAAAACTAGTCATTTGGGAACAATTGAAGGAAACTTGTTTTATAAGCAATTTCTTTTTGATGTTTTCCCGAAATATAGTATCAATTTACAAGATGAAAGTATAGATGAAGTCTTAACTTTACATTATAAATTTCTAAAAGATATAGGTTTAAACGATGGAAGTAAGGCTTTCACTATCTACCATAGAGCACTTTATGTGCTAAGTAATAGTAATTATGGTAGAACTTATCAAAATGAACCATACTTAAAAATAGATGAAGAATGTAAAGATATAGCTACAGCAAAATTACCTTTATTAGAAGAGATACAAGAAATAGAACCCTATCAAATAGAAATTAATAATAAACCAGAAATGGAAAAAAGATTATTACCTACTAGTCTAAGTTTCCAAGGAAACAGATTATTAGGAGGAAGTTCTAAATATTCTCTTACGGGAGAAAGTTCTGGTATAAAAATAGAAAGAAAGTTAACGGTTAATAAATCTCTAAGATATACAAATTCAATGATCATAGAAGGAGAATATTTTAATGGAACTGATAGAATATTTGGACCTAAAATACTGATAGACACAGGAGCTAGTGTTAATCGCTTTGCTCAAGTAAAAAATAAAGGACTAATAGGAATGATTACTAGCCTACCATTCCAATATACAACCTTAGATGGATATAAGGCAATGTGCAATCAAGAGTTATATGTCCCAATTACAATACAAGGAATAAAATTGAAAGTTAAATGTTGTATAGATACATACATGAATGGAGAATTCTTTGATATAATTCTAGGAAATGAATTTCTCAATAATTGTGAATATTACAAAATAGAAAAGCATGGAGTTACACTCCAAATACAAGAAAATGAAATTTTTTGTCCTAAATATGAAAGGAATTAACTTTCCTTTAAGTGTTTTTATACAATTAACACTTTTAAAACGAAATATAACGACATGTGCTTTGATAGATACGGGATCAGAAATAACAATATTTAAAACATTCTTAATTAAGGAATGGAAAACAGATAGCAATATAAGAATTAAAGGAATAACGGGACAATCTCAAGCTATTAATAAAGTAGCTAAAGATGTAGAAATAATACTTGGAAGTAAGATAATTCTTATTAAACAAGTATATGAATACAATTCTTTAGAAGTAGATATATTATTAGGAAATGATTTCCTTGAACAATTTCAATTTTATACACAAAATGTATATATGGTAACATTAAAAACATCATGTGGACATCTTCTTAAAATACCAAGAGTCAATAAACCATTCAGAGTTCAGCCAGCTGAGCGTGGTGGACGACAGGTGTTTGAGAAAATTCCAATACAGATAAATACCATTTCTATAAAAAGAATAAACTTAGATGTTATTAAAAAGAAAATAGAAGAAAACTATAATGATAATCCATTAGCTTTTTGGAAAGAAAGTCATCCTAAAGCTAGAATAGAATTAACTGAAAATGTAATTATAAAAGAAAAACCTATGTTATACACTATTGAAGAAAGACAAGAATTTAAAAAACAAATAGAAGAATTAATGAATAAAAAACTCATTCGAAAAAGCTTCAGTCCTTTCTCTAGTCCTGCTTTTATGGTTATAAATGAAGCAGAAAAGAAGAGGAATAAAGCTAGAATGGTAATAAATTTTAAAAGGCTAAATTATTTTACTAAAACTGATAGTTATCCTTTACCAAATAAAGAAGTTATCATAAATCTAGTCAAAAACAAGTCTTTCTACTCTAAATTTGATTGTACTTCTGGCTTTTGGCAAATAAAAATGGAAGAGGATAGTATTCAGTACACTGCATTCAGTGCTCCTCAAGGACATTACGAATGGCTTGTAATGCCTTTTGGGCTAAAAAATGCACCTTCGATATACCAAAGGAAAATGGATAATATCTTTTCAAAATACCATAAATTTATGATAGTATATATAGATGATATCTTAATCTCTTCAGATACAGAAGAATATCATAGAAAACATCTTTTATTATTTGCAAAAAATTGTAAAGAAAATGGAATTGCTCTCTCAGAGAGAAAAGCCATAATAGAGAAAAAAGAAATAGAGTTCTTAGGATTAAAATTAAGTGTTGCAGGAATAAAATTGCAACCTCATATTTCTCGAAAAATCTTAGAATTTCCAGATAAACTAGATAATAGAAATCAAATAGAAAGGTTTCTAGGATGCTTAAACTATGTTGAAGGATTTATTCCAGATTTAGCAAAGAAAAAGCATGAAATACAAAAATTACTTAGGAAAAATAATACTAAAGGATGAAATTCTAGACATACAGATATAGTTGTTAGTCTTAAAGAGGAATGTAAAACATTACCAGAATTAAGACTACCTGAAGATAAAGACAATCTTATTGTCCAAACTGATGCATCTGACCTATATTGGTCTGCGATTTTAAAGACGGATCTAAATGAAATTTGTAGATATACCAGTGGAACTTTCAGTCAAGCAGAAGTAAATTATACAACACATGAAAAAGAACTACTTGGTATAATAAGAGGAATTGAAAAGTTTTCTCTTTTCCTTTTACAAAAACCTTTTGAAGTTCATACAGATAATACTCAAATTCAGAGTTTAATACAAAATAAACTCCCAAATAAGCCTCAATATAGGAGACTACATCGTTGGCAAGTTTTCTTGTCACACTATAATTTTAAGGTAAAACATATTAGAGGAATGAATAATTTCTTAGCAGATTTCCTTTCTCGAAATGTTGAATTTGGTCTTGATTAAAGGCGAGTATATGCGTATACATATACCTAGTCCATCTCAAATGGTAGATGGTAAAGACATTATCAAATCCGTTAATGGGTGATGATTTCCCAAAAATCATATTGAGACGAGTATATGCGTATACATATACCTAGTCCATCTCAAACGGTAGATGGTAAAGACGATAACAAATCCGTTGAAGGGTGGTGATTTCCCAAAAATCACTTCAAGGCTAATAAAGTTTTAATTCATCTTCATTTTGCAGGATGAAGGACATACAGGAACTAGCTGAAATAAAGACAGAAGTTGATACACTGAGAGTAATCTCTCTTGATATAAATGAAGTACTAAACATCTTTGAAGACTCCATACAAGATACTCTCAGAGTTTTATCCGATCTTGTCATAGAAAATGCAAAAAGAATGGATAATTTATATAAAAGAATTGAAAAAGAATGGATAATTTATATAAAAGAATTGAAAAATTCGAAAATAATAAAGAAAAAGGCAGAATGTTCAGGCAGTAAAAAGCCAGAGATGCCTGTAAAAATAGAGGAAGATAATAAGAATAAAGGAATAAAAATCGAGTAAGAGAAAAAGACATCCTCTACAAGAACCATAAAAATCAAACCACTTCAAAAATCTGGTTCTTTCAAAACTGTTCAAATAAAGGGTGAATATATACCAAAACATTCCTATGATAAAGAATACAAGCGAATGTTTGATCTGACATATAACTATCCAGATTGTGATGAAATCTTTTACTCAAGTGGAAACACAATATACCCAAGGTTAACTGCAATCGATGGGGCTGATCCAAACCAAGTTCTAAAACTTGCAAATTTTGGTTTTCTAGATTTGATATACCTTAGCAAAGATCAAAAAGAAATAAGTGGATTTGAGGATACATTCAAGTCCAAAGTTTCCCAATTTGCTAAAGGAAGACAATGCGTCTTAAAGTTCTACACCATATCTCCAGAATTTGATGGAAATAGATAGTATGAGTCACTTCATATTGTCTCAATAAATCCATTATATAGCAACGTCAGCTTGGAAGTTGGAAGAAAAAGTTTCAAGGCTGCAATATATTCCCCGTAATGGGTTGTTACACGAAGAGCTCTTAGGATAAAAGCCATACAAAGTATCTCAGAGAATCTTCTGAATAAAGGTTTTCAAACCATCTTTGTTGCTGGTAACTGGTTACTAGTTACTAAAGGCTCTCCAAATGATCCAAGATCTGGATTACTAGAGGAATACTACAGGTGTCTTGTTACCCATAGAACTATTTACTCCACTGCTACAAGACAGGAGGCATGTAAACTAATTGGGTGCCATACAGACATACGAATGTGACTGCATAAAGAGAAAAGTCCAATAGAGAGACGTAAGCAATGACGTCTGCAAACTGTCGGCAGGATCTCAGCCGTTGAAGAAAAAGATAGATCAGACGGATACAAATGAAAGTTAGGATTTCCTTATCTGAAGGAATCTTATTTCTTTACTCGTTTTAGAGTTCTATAAATTGATAGAGTCTGTAATAGAAAGGATCATCGAAAATCAGAGAGTCAAGAGTGAGAAAAAATATATGTGAGAATTGTAATCCGAGTGATTGTCTTTTGTACTGAGTATGGAAAAATAAACCCTAAAAGGGGAAATAAAATCCTTTCTTTCATAAATCATGAGTCTTATTTTGTTTTGAGCTTATTACATCTCTTTACTCCTTTTTATCCTTTCCAAAAAAGATATCTGGTTCCGATAAGCCGTAGTGAATTTTCCGTTGGAGATCGAAGCTTGTTTCCGTTGATGTCCATATAGGCAGGAGGCCGTCAGGACTGTTGGAAGGTTGAGCTGATCAAGGAAGAAGAAGACGAGTCTTAGAAAAATCCGATAGATCTTTATAGAAGACGAAGGAGATAAAGAAAGGTAATAAACTCTACTCAAAATATTTTGTGAATTATGATTTTAGAATGGATTTTAGAGTACTCTTGTTAAAATCAATTATTAATGAATTTTGTTATTAAATCTGGATATTTATATAATCCCTTGCTCATAATCATAAACTGCATATAAATAAACATTTTAGACAAATGATAAAACAACTTTTGAACTCTAAAATGAGATCATTAGTACAAGAACATAAAGATACACATAAATCTCAAAAAGAAGATTGTAATGAAAATTGCAAAAGGATAAATAAAAAATTAAATATCATAAATAAAATAATTTTTGTTACAGATCAAATCTACGAACAAGAAGAATCTTCAGATTCATAAAAATAAAATGAATTCCAGAAAAATAAAAGCCGATATAAAAGGGTTAGGATTAAGGCTAAAAACTATAATATCAAGATTTCCAAGTTTTTGGTTTATGATGAAGATCTTTAGGATACTTGATGAAGAAAATAGATTAGAACCATTTTCATAAGAACAATATAAACAAATTAAAACAATAAACAAAAAGCTAGTTAAGAAAATATATCAAAGAGAAATAGAAGGTTAAAAATGGATCAATATCAGAAAAGACTTAATAGACAAGAACTTAGATTAGTAAGAAAAACCATAAAAGAACAAATAGAAAAATCGAGAGAAATAGATAATGAATTTGAAAAAAATATGAATGAAAAAATAATGAAGGAACTAAAAACAAAAGAAAAAGATCTGATAAAATATAGAGAAGTTTGTAAGAATACATTATTAGATTTGGAAAAAAGTGTTAAAATAATTAAAAAATATAATGAATCCTTAGAATGGACAATAAAAAATATACCTCGTTATAATATGGAAAATAAATATTTATTAGAAGAAAATAATAAAGCTACAAAATGGTATGAAAAAAGAATAAAAATAATAAATAGTCTGACGATAGCATAATAATATATAAAATTATGAGCACTAAAAATATTAAAGATATGGGAAATGATTTAGAATCATCCATACGGAAAGAAAAAATATATAAGAAAAATTACGAACGAACATTAAATAAAATTGTAATAAATAAAGATACAATTTTACAAGGTATAAAACAACAAGGAAAAATAATAAATAATATAAATAACAAGTTTGTAGGAAAAATACAAGAAAGAGAAATAAATGGACCAAATTAAAAATATTCCTAAAATTTAGTACTTAATTATAAAATATACAAAAAATAGAAAACTTTTGATGAAGACGGTTGAGGGAAAAACGTCTTGCACCATTTTTAAAATATAAACTATTTATATACTAGTATTGCACTATTGCAATCATAAAGCTACCACTATTACAATTTCACCGCATAACCGCGTCTAAAAGTCAATAGTAACTAAGGTGGAGAAGCAGAGACTTTAACAATTGTCAAACTAATGGACAGGTCATCATAAACTCCTTTTGTGTTTTGTCAACAGCCTTTATAGCTGCTTGACCCACCAATGAAATCTCAGTTGCTAAGTAAACAAAAGTCTTGAAGCCTGGCAACCAACAATTGAAATATTGCATCTAGATTCCCAACATTACTTCATGTATTTTGTGAAATTATAAATAGACTCCCTTAACTTTACACTTCTCTTGCCCATACCTCCCTTTGATTATTTTTTATCAGGACTATAAGGGGAAAACTATCATACAATCTATCGAAAACTGTCTATCTAAGGATCTCTTGATATGTTTTTTCATATTTAATTTTTAGATTCTTTTCATATTTAATCTCTTTTTAAGGTATTGAATCCTAATACTTGATTAAAGATAAATGAGTTTCTTTCATTCAACGCTGACTCTATAAGTTAAACAACACCAACAAAATAAATGATTTAAATCAAGAAGTGATTCTTATTAATGTAATCAAAATTCAATTGAAAATACTGAAACTTATACAGATACATACATTCATGCAAAAACTTGATGATATATATTTCAACACACACTTAAAGTGATCAGAGAAGATCAAACTTAGAATCATTGCTCTAAAAAAAAAATCCTTAATCATTTTGGTCAATCACTATTGATTTGATCAAACGTGACTTGAATATGGTCCGTGCAACATTTTACAAGTAGTGTTCTTTTCATCAAAAAGAACACTTTTTATGCGTTCATTTTGATGACATCCATCCGTGTAGTTCTAAAATAGAGGCACACTGGTAAGGTGACTTAACCCATTTCTGACTGGGCTATATTGCTGCTCAAAATTTGGAGTTTGTATTTGTTCCATTAGCTTCAATATTCTACCGTGATATTGGGCTCCTCTCATACGACAAAGCCCCAACCCTATCATAGTAAACGGCATATTATGGTGTGTGCGAAGATCCCAATAAGCCCTTGGCCACTCTAATAAACTAGTCCGAGATTACATTTTCCTACATTCTCAATGTAACATAATTCTTGATTTTAGCATATTATAATAGTTTATGAAAACCTAATATTGGCATATTGGAACTCAAGAAATACCAATTCAAGGTTCATTAATTTGTACAAAGTCAAATGAAATGTAACCCGAGTCTGGTAACATAATGGGGAAGTGAGTATTTTATATTTATCATGTGGTTGTTGGAAAATTTAAAGAGATTGATAAATCAAATGACAAGTATAACACATTTTCCCTTTTTAATTGGTTGAGGTCAACCGGTTTGCATTAGAATTTTCTTTTATGGTGAATTAAGCAACTATAAACTTATCAACGATAACGCTCTTATTGTTTTTGAGTTAAATCATTTTATTGAAAACGGGAAAATTTATATTTGACTATCCTACTATTATGCCTAATTACAACTCAATTCATTTTTATCAAAAAATTACAATGTAGTCCCTCTAATTTATGTTTTGTTAGTAGTCCCTCTAATTTATGTTCCTTTAGGGTCCGTCAAGACTTTTCCCTATAATCCCAAAAATACCCTCAAGTATTTTTATAATTTTTAAAATTACCAAATTACCCTTATATGAAATATTTGAATAATATTACAAAAACATCCCTGTCTATTACTTACTCCAACAAAACGACCCTTTCAATTTCAAAAAATTGAGAAAATAATTAAGGGTATTTCCGATCACAGAAAAAATCTTGATGGAACCCTAACAAAATTGAAAGACTACTAACCGAACATAAATTAGAAGAACTATATTATAATTTCCTAATAAAGATGGATAGCATTATAATTAGACCTAATAGCAGGGTAGTTAGATGTAAATTTTTTTTAAAATAAGAAACCGGGTGAAGAAGCTGGGTATTTGGCCCTTAAACTGGAAATGAACAAAGCTTATGATAAAGTCGAGTAGGTCTTATCGAAAGGATAATGCTCAGGTTAGATTTCTCAACTTGTTTTGTGAGTTTAATTATGAAATGTGTGTCCCCTATTTTGTATTCTTTTGTTTTGAATGGCTCCCTTTTTGGTTTCACTTCACCGGAAAGGGGCCTTCGTCAAGGAGACCCGCTTTCGTCTTATCTCTTCTTGAGTCGGCCCGAGGTTTTAATTTGTCTTTTACAGGACCAGGCGGAGATCAATGGTGTGGTCATCAGTAGAAATGCTCCTCGTATTTCTCATCTACTTTTCACAGATTTGACGCTATGATGTATTGTCAGGCTACTTGTGAAGAGGTGGAAGGTATTCCTAGAGTGTTGGAGTTGTACGGTAAGTTTTCGGGCAAGTAAATTTCAAAACATCCTCGATTTTGTTTAGCCCGACTGTGCCACTCGAGACGCGAGAAACCAAAATAGCCGCTGGGATGATCTCGACGGGATGGACACATTGGTTTTAGCACGACAAACGATGACCTATTGCGCTGCCTACTAACTACCAAGTAGGGCGGAAGGCGGAAAAAGTGGCTCCAAACACACCGAGTCCCTCTACCTGGCGACAACTGTGCTATTAGGACAGGTGAAGATCAATTTTGACACGGCAATGTTTGGCGCTGAGGGTGAGTATAGTGTGGGAGTGATAGCTAGGGATGAGGTAGGCAAGGTTCTATTTTGGTTGAGCTATAGAAAGTCGGGGCACCTCGAACCAGAACATGTTGAGACCATTGCAGCTGTTGAGGTAGCGAATATGGCGCAACAAGAGGGATAGGATAGGAACATGTGGTGTTGGAGGCTGACTCTGCAAAGGTAATAAGGAAGATCAAGGCTAAGAGTGAAGACTTGTCTCCCACTGGAAATTTGGTCATCGATATTAGAGAAGCACTGTAACTTATCCCAAATCACACGATTTAGTAGGTTAGACGAACAACGAATGGAGCAGCACATGCACTTAGATGTTGTTGCCGCTGTCTAGTTTGCCTTCTATTAGTGATGACTGATGAGTGCCTCCCTTTTCGACCCTTTTCTCTCCTCCTTCCTTTCTTATCTCTTTTGTGCTCTGTATTGTATATTTTTCCTCTTATTTATAGTTAACCAGTTTCTCTCTTGATCTATCTTTGAAAATTTACCCTAAATATGATTCTATCCCTTTGATGTCCATTGCTTGGGGAATATTCACTTAGTTCAGATAGCGAACTGATGACTTCCGAACTGACTTGCCCGAATTGCTTTTTGGCTTGGGCTTTGATACGCAACTTTGAAATACTAAGTTTTGAATTTTCTATTTTATATTATGTGTTTGATCTCTTAGTTTATCCATCCAGATCAACCAAATCTATAAATATATAGTTGAAATTAGAAAAAAAAAAAAAAAATCTTTTGATTTCTTTATATATAAATCAAAGATGAAACACATATTTGAAACACAATTATAACCTTTTAATACATTCATGATGAACCTTACATTGATGGTTACAAACTTACAATCCCACAACACATTGGGCATAATTACTGCCCAGAAAAACATTTCATCTACGCCGTCAAAAGTCCTATTACTTTCCAGCAAACAAGTTACTACAAACTAAAAAGCTCAAGTCGTGGCTCTCACCAGCGGCGACGCCATCGGCGAATGCGGCGACATCTTGTGCGGCGCCATCATGATCTCATCCAGCCGCCGGGACGACAAGCTGATCTCCAGCTTCCCGCTCCCACACCTCTTCCTCTCCAGCCCTCTCTTCTTCATCACAAACTTCGTGATCCGGTTCAGCGCCACCCGCATCGTCTCGTCGTCCATGTTCGCGAAGCACACCCGGAACCACCCCGGCTCCGAGCAGTGAAACGACGCCCCCGGAGAAACGTTCAGCTTCACCTCGTCTATTATCACGTGCCACAGCTCCATCTCCCCCTCGAACGTCGCCTCCCGCAGCAGCCGCCGCAGGTCCATCCAGAAGAACAATCCGGCGTTGCTGTTCAAACTCCCGATCCGCACACGCGCCAGCCCCTTCGACATGGTGGCGTGGCGGGCCGCGAGCCGCTTCGAGCTCTCGGAGATGAAATTGGTCACGAAGTCGTCGTCGGAGAGCATCGCCGCGATCAGGTGCTGCGTCTGGGAGGAAACCAGGCCGAAGCTCGACATTTTCCGGGCGCAGTTCACGACTGCGTCGTTGTAGGAGTATATGATCCCGACGCGGAATCCAGGGAAGCCGAGGTCTTTGGATAGGCTGTAGACGATGTGGATTAGGTCTGGATTGTGGTGTGGATTGTCCTGGATTATCTCGGCGATGCTGATGAAATTGGGCCGGCTGAAGACGGTGGCGGAGTAGATTTCGTCGCAGATTAGGTGGATGTTTTTCTCGGTGGTGAAGTTTAGCGATTCGGTTAATGTTTCTCTGTCGATGACTGTGCCCAGTGGATTTGATGGATTGTTTAGGAGCAATCCCTTCACTTTGATGTTTGAATCTTGAGCTTTCTGGTATGCAGCTTCTAGAGCTTCGCGGGTGATTTGGAAATCATTGGAGGTTTCACAGATGACTGGAAGTAGTTTGATTCCAGTTCGCCATGTCAAATCTCTGTCATTCCTGCAAAGATTGAGAAGATTCCGTCACAACAGAGGCAAATCAGAGTAATTTCAGACAAAGGTTTGTATTTTATGCATGAGCATGAATGGTGAAGTTACAGTCAAATTCCTTGAGGTTTCCTTTAATTACAGAAAAACCCATTTTTCCGAAAGGACCAAGATGCAATTATATGTTATCAGATCTGTACCAGGTCCAGATGGGACATTGGCCAAATTCTAGAACAAAGAGTATCCAATAATTCATAATTTATCAGGTCCCACGAATGAGATACATTGGACACTGACAATTGGTGTCTCTATTGTAATAAAGCTCCTTAAGATATGAATCCAAATTAAGAAACAGAATGAATGGCTGAGATGATGAGATATAAACTCACCCTGGATAGTATGGCGTCGGCACCAGGATTGCATCACCGGGATTAGCCAAGCAGAAAGCCAACGTCTCTCCGGCACCCGTCGCACCGCCACTCATCACGATACGGTCGGGATCGAACCGCACTCGGTCTCCTCTCACTTTCTCCATAAACCTCGCAACAGCCTGTAAGAACTCATGCTGTCAGAAAACATTTCACAGAATTCATCAAATTTATGAAGATAGGGACAAAAGGGCCTATAATTTTAGTACATTTCTGAACTGCGGCAAGCCGTGGTAGTCTTGAAACAACGCGATATCCTTGAAGTCGTTAAGCCCTTCGTCCGTGCAGATCGAGGCATTCGGGTTGTTCTGTATCCAGTCCCGGACTAAATCAAAGGAAAGCTGCACAGCCATGGAAACCGGATGAACATGTTGTCATGAGGGGGGATTTAGAATCTTAAAAGAAAAGGTTTTTGAATGACTATGATAACTAATTACCTGGTTTTCTGCAAGTCCCATCTGAATAACTCCATGAGGATTTTGAGTTGGATGATAGGGATTGTTGTCGTACGCTTTCCAACCGTCGAAGTAAGATGAGTTCTCGCCATGGCCGTCGCCGGTCGCGATTTTGGACAAGATTTGATCTTGGTTTCTCAGCATATTCTCCATTGAGGTTGTGTTCGGATTACCAAAATAGTAATGGATTTAGGACAAGAATGAAAGAATCTGGGAAAATTAACGAATGAATGAATTTTAGAAGACTAATATTGAGTTGAAAAAAATAGTATTGAAGTATGAGAAGATTTTGTTTTGAATTCTTGATGAATGAATACTATGTTGTAAGTGAAAGTTGCAATGTGTGTGTGTGTGTATATATAGTTGCTTGGTTTCAGCGTCAGATGCTTCTAAGTGGAAGCATGATCCTACATTTGAAGCTTCCCATGAAGGTACCAACGGTCCACCCCACCCCACCCAACCTCTCAAAAAATTGAAAATTAAAAAACAATTTCTAAAATGAATTTCCCTTTGAAAAAATGTTTTGACTGTGGTAGGCGGCTTCAACTTAGAGTCATAGAACCATACTTTGATCATACAAAACGTGATATTAATTCGATTCTCTGCTTTGAAAAGCATGTAACAATGTCAAAGGAGAAATTCGTTGCTGCTATTAATTGTAAGAATTTTTTTTTAGGACTTTTACTTTCAAATTAATTAATTAAATCATGTCGTGGGAGTTACATTTTCTCCACTTAATACTAGTTAATTAATAGTCGAAAAGTATTTACCTTATGGAAATTAAGGGCACTTCAAAATTGTTATGTACATTATATTTTGCATTTTCTATTTCAAGAAAGTTGACTAAAGTACCCACTTATTCTTATCAGACGACCTATATTAATTTGGATGTCATACATTTCCTCTTCTACGATTAGAGTGTAAGTGTGTAACATTAACACATCCAAGGACATATTATTTTGGTCCATATCTCCTTTTGAAAAAAAAAAAATAAAGTGCAATAATGCTTTCACACTGCTAATAACATTAAATTAATAGTGAAATACAAATTTAAAATTTTCAAAACATATATGATGCATGTACACGAATACGAATACGATACAACACGGAAATGGTAGAAAATTCTTCCCTTCAAAAGCATCTGGCACGATTGTTCGACCCGACACGATACGATACGCCAAAATGATATTTTTAAAAATATCAGTATATTAAATTAAAACATTAATTGAATTTTCGGGTAACATAAATATCCATATTCAAACTTATGGACTAGATCACATAATCCTTCTATTATACTTAATGCACTCGCACTCAGTTCTCCGCACTGGCGAATTTATGCACATTTCTCGTTTTAAGACAACTTAAAATTTTAATTTTCCGCACTGACGAATTTGTGCATATTTCTCTCTTTAAAACGAGTTATAATTTTTCAATTCACGTCTTTAAGAATATAAAGACACATTTTAATTTTTTGATTTAATATATAATTACTGTAAAATGATAGAATTAGTAACATTTATCAATAATTAAAAAGAATCATGTTTTATCTTATATTAATTTTTAAATTTTATCTTGAAACTATATATGAAATAAAGTTATATTATATAAATAATTATTTAAATAATTTTTTATTAAACACTTTAAGGCGCACCCGCACAGCCGCACTCAATTTTTTTAAAAATTTTGCGCACTGCACATTCACACCCACACCCCGCACTCACTCCCGCATTCGCATTATATGACCTAGCTTATGGCCCCATTGTGTGACAGCCTTGGACCTAAAATTCAAAATTAGGTTTCAAAACTTTGTAATAAAAGCATGTAAATATCCATACCAAGAAATGTTGTGCTTAAAATGGGAATTTTTTTATTTATAGAAAGCTTGAATTATTAATAGTTGTTTGATTAGTTAGAACAAGCTAAGGTAGGCCGGTTAGAGGCTGAGGCAAAATGAAGAAAAAGAATGTGACCTATTTTCATAGTTTCAACTTTCAAAACATTCCCAATTCAAGATTAAATTAGAACAAATCCAATTTCATTTATATATCCTAAGTTGTGAAATAGTTGATAGGTCCAATATTTTGAATATGTAACAGCAAGTCCACCGATTGTCAATGATGTTAATTAATAATGACCGAGATTGGTAGGTATATATATTCATATTTGAATCTTTTAATTCACATTTTCATTCTTATAATTTTGCTAATGATGGCAAACTTCTTATTCCCTTAGGTTTTAATAGATTTAAATAATTTTTATTAAAAAATTATATATAATAGTGGCAACTTTTTAAATTGAATAGTTGATATTATTACCATTGGGATTTCTCAAAATGATCTATATTGATCATCAAAACTTTTCAATTTTATTACAAATAATATTAAATTTTTGCAACTAACTGAATGGGTGAAATATAGAGGTATAATAGTGAAATACCTGCGGTACTATACATTAACATGTTAGTAAAATTAATTTCTTCCCCAACAGATGTCACCAAAGGGGATATTTATAATCTATTAGCAATTATAAGGGGTGAGTGTAATCTCTGAAATTAAATGGGGTCTAAGTATAAATATGTCTAATTATTGAGGATCAAATTGTAATTTTCCTTGATGAACAAATAATGTTGAAGATGACTAATTAGGTATTTCGAGAAAATGTGAAAGTTGACACCCCTGTAATAAGAGAATTCCAACTCAAATCAGCTAGATTACTTGTCAATAAACAAGTAAGAATTACCTCAACAAAAATTTATGGAATTGGACTTAAAAAATTTAGGTTCGTTATCGATTAGGTACCAATGGGAACATAAAGATAAAAAAAATTAACTAAGTTTCAGTTTGATCAAATTGAACAAATAATAGGTCAAGATCACGTTGTTTATTGAGAATTGAAGAGGGAACAACGAGCCAATATCAATCGATTAATCTTTACATTTTAAAGAAAAAACTCTTAATCATTGGATCAACCATCGTTTATTTTGGATAATTAATTAAGCAGAATGATACATTTCGCCGCATATCATTTGGGTGGTAAAAAAATCCGAACTACATGTTGACCATCTTTTGCCTATTTTCAACTTCTAGGTTTGAACAAGTCCTCCATTCTTAATTTAATTATTTAATTCATAATTCACAAAAATTAAGTAGTTGGACTTGGTAAAATTATGAAATTGATAATTTATTACAAATTGTGTATTTATCTATTTGTACTTCTAGTTAAATTCCAAGTAGCTATTACATCATCAAAATATTTTCTTCAATAATCCCAACCCTTGTTACGCAAGTCAAAATAATTAATAAAGTTGTAGCTGTCATTCGAGTTCGAAATTCAAATAATTGAGTTGACCTCGGCCTATACTAACTGTTATGCAACACACCGCAGGATACCAACATAAGTGAAATTAATTAATACTAACAACTCTGGATATTTGATACATGTCTAACTAAAAAATTATTATATAAATATAGTAACATAATTTTTTTATTAATATATACTCCATATTTATTTTTAATATAATTATTAAATTATGATAAATAAATGAATAGGTAGTGATCGAGCCAAAAATCCAACTGAAGAGCTCGAGCTGGAGGTCGACCACACAAAGATTTATGTTTGGGGAAAATTGTTCGAATTAGAAGCTGCCAACCTGAGACAGGATGGCTTGGACCCATGATTGACACTCCAACATTTAAGTCAGTGCTTCGAATTAGTTGAGTAATTGAGGTCGAAGTTGGATTGCAATTAGTGTTCTTACCTAATAGAATAAATGAGGGGAAGATTTATAACATCAGTCGTGAGTGGTGGCAGACTCCATGTAAGGCACGTTGACTGAGACCTAGCACTGTGCATTTAATGCCACTGTAATGCTGGTCGACCATTCATTCCGCAAAAAGAGTTAGTAGGCCACATGGCCTCTTATCTAGCCCACTGATGCTCGAGCTATCATTCGAGAATGAACACCAATCGGGCATTCGAGTTCAGGGGCGGATGGTGGATATAGTAAACCTAGCCTTGGTGGTAAGGAAGCGATTTGGAAGGGGTTGGATATGGTGATCGAGCGTCAATTGTGTGATAACCACATGGCGCAGTGGGACCAAGACATGTTAGGTAGCATAAGATAGTGTCATATTAGTAATTAAAATAAGAAATTAAAAATATAAGTGGAAAGTGATAAAAAATTATATTAAAAAAAGAAAAAAATTATAATGAGTATAGAGAAAATAGAAGTTAAGAAGAGATGATTGGAGTTATGAAATAAATAAATAAAAAGAAAAGAAATAAAAAGAGTGCAAGAGATAACCGGAGAGAGTATGTCAAGATGTAGTAGACGTAAGTCTGCCAGCTAGTAACTTGAGGATTGATGTTGGATCTCCTAAGAATAGGTAGCCAATTAACATGAAGTGAGACTTCGTTCGGGACCCTGAGTAAAACATGTTATAATCTGAGGGAGGGTTGGTGAAATGATTCTATGGAAGCCTACTGTTAAGAAAATTTGAGCAATGGATGAAGCTAGACGCGGATATTCCCTGTCCTTAAAGTTTCTATCGCCCATAACTTTCTGGGAAGTGTGCTGAAGGTTTCAGGCAATACACTTCCGGGATATATGTCAAGCTTTTAGGGAGGATGATTTCGTGTGATAGCACTGCACAAGAAATCTGGTGAGTGTTGTGTGTTCTTTTCAGCTCAAGAGGACTACATATATAGATATCAGGTGTTACAAAATGGACCAATTTGAATTATGGCTGTTGGGGAATTAATTCAGCATCAATGGGCTGTTAGTGGCCCCTGAATTTATTTGTGGCTTAATTCTCTTGACTTTTCAATTATAATTAGCCACTCAACAGACATGTTCAAATTGTTGGGCTAATTTAGGGTTAATTTTGAATGAATTTGGCCTAAAAAGATAGGCTCTCCACGGCCCCGTGCCCGAGTATGAGCCCATCAACCCTCTCTTGAGTTCCACAAATTTAATACTGTATTCACCACTTTAATATATAAAGTTGTCTCATATTCATTATTTTTCCAATGTGGGACTCTAAGAGCCATAGTTTTTTCAAACACATATTATATGTCTTTGATATTCCCAATGACTTTTCAATTTTCAATGTGGGATATTAAAGATACGTAATATTCAACAATCCCCCACTTGTTTGGAAAAACTATTCTTTCCCCAAACTAGTGTCTGATAAAGTGTTATATAAAGTTCACATGCATAACGGAAGATGTGACGAACATTGTGTTGGAAAACACAAATCAGAAAGCAGTGGAATTTAAAAAATTTTCCCAACAAAAGGACCTAGGACTCGCAATCGTGTATCCAAATTCGTAGAGATAAGAAACTTACTTTTCTTTTATTCTTTCTTGAAGCGTTTCAAGCCACCCAAGAACGCTCTTCTCGCGGCTTGATCCCCTCTCCTTGGTAAAGCTCGAATCTTCAAAATTCTAACTTGAAGCTCTCTAGAGATAGTCCACCAACTTGACTACAATCTAACTAGTAAGGATGCTAGTTCTCTAGTTAGTGTTTAGGCTTAACCTAGGGTTTCATTTATCTTGGAGAAAGGATGGTGTTCAACACATGAACAAAAAGAATTGCCAATTAGCTCTAAGGGGAGCTCGAGCTCCCCTATTTA
The DNA here is from genome assembly GCA_037501455.1 of Lantana camara. Classification (NCBI taxonomy): domain Eukaryota; kingdom Viridiplantae; phylum Streptophyta; class Magnoliopsida; order Lamiales; family Verbenaceae; genus Lantana; species Lantana camara. The sequence goes on along the minus strand of CM074857.1, from coordinate 87,997,085 downwards.
TAATAAAGGGAGGACTGAAAATCCCAGTCCTTATGGGCTAGGGTTTTGTTCTCTCTCTCCTATTACTTGATCACCAAGTAATTTTGACTTTGACTTTGAATTCAAATTCAAATCAACTTTCAAGAGAGCTAAAAATATCCAAACTATTTTTGGATAATTTTATACTTTATTTATTTAAAATAAATAACTTATTTTATCTAATTAATTAACTAGATATTTTTCTCCAAAATAAGACTTTCTTTTTAATTCAAAATTAAACCAAAGTCTATTAAATAATTAACACATTTAATTATTTAATATATATATATACAATATATATATTTACACGTGTGGGACACGTGTCACAAGGACACGTGTCACTCACGTGACCCACACGTGTGGTTTCACACGTGTGGAACCCTCTTGGCCTGATTAACTCGTTTAATCATTTTAAAGCCTCAACTCATGTAACCAAGTTGTTGTGTGTGACCCTCTAGGTTCTCAATTCAATTAGCAGTGACCCTAATTAATTAATTCACTAATTAATTAATCAGTCCACAGATTAAACGACCATAGTCTAGCAACAGGTGTTTAACCCCTAGCTGAATTGGAATGTTCAGATTCGACAGAACCTTTAAGTCATTGATTCATGTGAGATACAATCCTCCTACTTACTATCTCTCAACCAAGATCTAGGGCAAGAGAATAATCAAAACCCTAATAATCCGGTCTTAAAGCTAAGTGCATTTCATATCCATTTGATCTCAATCCAAAAAACCCTTTTCTTGATGTCTTGATCTACTGCCTTGGCCAAGGACTCCATATGGCATATGAATGACTTACACAATAAGAGATCACCTTGCATATGCAAGTGTAGGTCCTTTCTTGATTCTCATTCACTTTCATGAATCACTTGTGCAGCCCCAGCATAAGCCTTGAATCAGTTGTCTAAGGCGACACCCTTTAAAGCTTATACCTAAGACTACAGAGTTAACTCATAAAGTGACAAGGAACCTCAAGTCTTAAGGATCAATTAATCACATCAATGACTAGTGAGATATTTCCTAATCTGGAAGTTTCTATTTCCTGAAATAGAAACTTCCTTTCCCATTTAGGAATGTTCTCACACGGGGCACCTCAGTGAACTTACTTATTGAAGTAAGCACCCTCATGTATCACGCACGTATCAACTATACACTTTGCACCTCCATGAAATAAGGTGGTCCTTCTTAAGGGCGTGATCCCACAAGCAAGACTTAGAGGAGTCAGGTTGACACTCCCACTGTCTGTAGGACTCATCGGCTTGGAGCATTTTACTAATCATGACTTATGTGATATAGGGCTCATTTCATGAACCATTTCACCTAAATGGTAGAGTCCTAAAGTCATCAGGATTAGGGGAGTTCTTATACATGCACAGATAAAAGTAAACGCATACCAAACAAGAGCATATAAAGAAGTGTTGCCTCAATTCGTTATTTCATTCAAAGATTGTCTGTGATTATAATAAGGAAAAGCACAAAGCGGATATACAATCGGCTTTCTAGGGCACTATTCCTAACACATTGAACCTTCCCTTAGTGTGAGTAGCTCAAGACCACACCGAAGTTGATGGTGTCCGAAGATTGAACCTCAACTCCTTAGTGGCGTGATTGGAGTTACCACACATACGTGTTCTTTCTCGCACAACAAGCACTCCGCTGCTTGGCACTTATCAAGCCATACTCCATATCCCGTTTCATGAACCTCTAAGAGAGTAAACCACAACTCTCTATGAGAAGCGGTTTCACTTCTAGTTCATATAGGCAAAATGTTTCGTTCACTTGTTGCAAAGAGTACAATATTTTGTTAAGAGCATAGCTCAACCTTATGACATTGCAACCCACTGAGCTATATTCTACTACATATGAGACCACTTTATAGCTTTAAGCAAATTGTGACTTATTTTTCCCTTTGAACCTGTAATCAGGGTAACCTAGATTATAGGTAGGGTTACTATCACTTTGGTTTAGGTGGTTTAAGTATCATATCCCTTGTAGTTGAAGCTACTAAGTCTCTCGTCAGAGGCTTAGTAAACAGATTAGCCAAATTCTTATTTGACCTCACATAGACAATTGTTATAATACCATCTTGTATTAATTCTCTCACAAACGCGTGTCTAAGACCAATATGTCTAGACTTACCATTATAGGTACCACTGTACGCTTTTGTAAGCGTTGCTTCGCTGTCACAATGCAATGAAATTGGAGGCATTGGACTTGGCCAAAGATCTATATCTAGCAACATATTTCTAATCCAATCATCCTCTTGTCCAGCTTGGGCTAAAGCTATGAACTCATATTACAGGGTAGAGTGGGAGATTATTGTCTATTTCTTGCTTACCCAAGAAATAACCCTACCGGCAAGAGTGAAAATTCACCCACTTGTAGATTTGTTATCTCCCACGCTAGTTATCCAACTCGCATCTGATTACCCTTCCAACACACTAGGGAATTTGTTATAGAACAAAGCAAAGCTAATAGTTCTCTTAGGGTACCAGAGTACCCTACTAATAGCTTTCCAATGATCAGCATTGGGACTGCTCGTGTATCTGCTAAGTTTTGAAATTGCGAAGGAGATATCTGGTCTAGTGCAATGCATTGCGTACATAAGGCTACCAATAGCACTTACATACTCAAGCTGCGCAATAGCTCTACCAGTATTTTCTTTAAGTTTTAGTTCATTGTCAAACGGAGTATTCACCTCCTTGATTTCTCAATATAGTGAGATTAGTTTAGTGAAAAACCCCACTATATTTTTTAACTTTAATAACTAAAATAATATCTACTTCACCTAAGTTTTTCATTTTAAAGACCGAGGATAGATACTTAGTTTCGTTTACTCCAATCATATGCGTTCTGATGATCAACATATCATCGACATATAAGCAGACTATCACCATATAGTCAGCTATACTTTTGGAGCAAATGCACCTGTCAGCACAGTTATACTTGAATTCAAAACTCAAGATAGTAGTGTCAAACTTCTCGTGCCACTGTTTTGGTGCTTTTTTCAGACCATATAGAGATTTGACTAAATTACACACTTTATTTTGTGTTCCTGGTGCTGCAAAGTCCTCAGGTAGTTCCATATAGATTTTTTTTTTTTTTAATTTCCATTTAAAAATGTTGTCATTACGTCCATTTGATGAACAAACAGGTCGTAAAGAGAGGCTAAGGCAAAAAGAATTCTAATGGAAGCAACTCGAGCCACCGATGCGTAAGTGTCATAGTAGTCCAATCCCTTCTACTTATCTGAACCCTTTGGCAACTAATCTAGTAGCTTTGAAAGTTGAGATAGTTCCATCGGTGTTTTGTTTTCTTCTAAATACCCACTTGCACCCAATGGGTTTAGAATCATGAGGTAAGTCTGCTAGTACTCAAGTATTGTTACCTAAGATCGAATTCATTTCATCGTTTACAGTTTCCTTTCAAAAAGGAGCATCTCGAGAAGTCATAGCTTCTGCAAATGTCTTAGGATCCGTCCCAAGTATGAATACAAAAAGTATTTCACTTACCACTTTATTATCCCGGTCCCCCTCCACCAAGAACAATAAAGCCTCAGAAGAGATAAAGTCTTTATCCAAACTTTCCTCTTTTCTTACTCTAGTACTCCTTCTAGGCTCTATTGGTTGTGTAGGAATATTATTTTCCACAACCGGCCTTATAGGACCTCTAGACTCAATTTCGGGTGGCTCAGTTTCATTTCTAATATCTTTTGAACATGTATTTTCGAAGAACTCGACATCCCTAGACTCAGTTATCACATTAGACTCCAAGTCAAGAAGTCTATAGGCCTTGCTATTAAGAGCATATCCGACGAATACACTTTTAATAGCTCTAGCCCCTAACTTAGTCCGTTTGGGATTAGGAACCCGAAAATAAGCCACACACCCCCACACTTTGAAATAGCTTATGTTGGATTTTCTGCCTTTCCATATTTCATAAGGACTAGTCTTCACAACAGAACCAGGTATCCTATTCAGAATATGGCACACAGACAGAAGGGCTTCACCCCACAAGTTATGAGCTAAGTTAGCATGATTTAGCATGTAATTTACCATATCCAAAACTTAGCATGATTTATCATGCAATTTACCATATCCAAAAAGGTATGATTTTTTCTTTTAGCTACACCGTTCTGCTGGGCATATATCCGACAGTTGTTTGATGTATGATACCACTTTCTTCGCAAAGTGTATCAAAAGCATACAAACAATATTTCATGCCCCGATCAGAACGTAGAACCTTAATCTTATTTCACAAATGAACTAAGAGCTTCATCTTTAGTTCGTAATAGATATACATAGCAAAAACGATTGGCATCATCAATAAAAGTAATAAAATACCATTTTTCCCCTCTAGTTAAAATTCTATCTAACTCACAAATATCCGCATAAATTAAATCTAATATTTGTGATTCTTTTTTAACACTTGGAAAAGGTTTTCTTACAATTTTTGACTTTGCACATATTTCACATTTATCAAGTTCGTTTTTACCAATATCTATTAATCTCATTGCATGCATATTTTTCAAGTTCTTTGCACTAACATGCCCTAATCGACTATGTCATAAAGAAATTGAAGAAAGAATGTAAGCAGAAATAGAATTCATATTATTGATAGACATTTTGTACATCCCGTTACAAGCATAACCTTTGCTAACAAAATCACCATTTTTCATAATGATGATTTTTCCAAACTCAACGAAAATTTTAAAACCCTTTTTGTCTAACAAATCAACAGAAATTAAACTAGGATTCAGACTCCATCTTCAATAGATAGAAACTTTAAGATTGTTAAGAAAATCTAGGCAATAGATGAAGCTAAACACGGGTATTCCCTGACCTTAAAGTTTCTATCACGCCTAACTTTCTGAGAAGTGTGCTAAAGGTTTCAGGCGATACACTTCCAGGATATATGTCAAGCTTTTAAAAAGGATGATTTCGTGTGATAGCACTACACAAGAAATCTGGTGAATTTGTGTGTTCTTTTCAGCTCAAGAGGACTGCATATATAGATATCAGGTGTTACAAAACGGACCAATTTGAATTATGGCTGTTGGGGCATTAATTCAACATCAATGAGTTGTTAGTGACCCCTGAATTTATTTTTGGATTTATTTGTGACTTAATTCTCTTGACTTTTCAGTTATAATTAGCCACTCAACAGACATATTCAAATTGTTGGGATAGTTTAGAGTTAATTTCGAATGAATTTGACCCAAAAAGATAGGCTTTGAACCCGGAGACGAGGTTAATTATTTTCACAGATATCTCTTTCTAAAAACTCAAGAGAAAATATTATTACTTAATAAAATTGAATAAGTTAAAAATTCTAAAAAAAAATGGGACTGAAACTGGAACCCTAGCTAAAGTTAAAAAAAAAAAAAAAAAATCTGAAATAAACATTGCCAGACATAATTTAATTTGAGGTAATAATTTATAATAAAATGCGGAAATATACAAAGACACAAAACAAACTTTCACAGTATAAGTATTATCTTTTTTTTTTTAAAGAAGTGATTGGTCAAATGGTTCGAGGGTTCTTTCTCAAAGGCAATGACCCGGGTTCGAATCCTCTGGCTACTTGGGGTGTGTGTGTTTAAAAGGAAAAAACAAAAAAAAAACTTTCAAAAATATAAGTATTATCTTTTTTTTTTTTTAGAAAATAATACTATCATTTTTTTTTTGTGCACCGAAAATAACATTGGCTCAAGTGAATAGGGGTTTGAGTTTAATTAAATAAGGTCTCGGAGAGCCTTGTGGATGTAAAAAGCTACGTTGGAAGTCCCCGCAATAAACGCCTTCAATTACCTCGGGATCAGATTAGTTCTTCACTCAATTGGGTGGGGGAACTTTGAGAGATAAAAAATAAATAATATTAAAAATTAATAATATAGAGCAGCTAATATTTCATTTTTCTACAGTGGGTCCAGAGGTCTCAGTTCTTGGTCCATGCTCTTAATGTAATTCACCTAATTAAGTTCTCATTGGCCACCACATGGTCAACAAACACCAATAATTCTTCTATAAACTTTTGTTTTCGAATCTTGTTCCATCAAATTTCGTATTATAATTATAATTAATTATTGTGTTTATTACATGATTAATTATTCTCTTCAAAAAAATATATATATATATAATTATCACTAAATAAATCTAAAATTATTCCTTATATTATTTTTTCCCTATAGTATAGGATTCACCGTCCATTATATTACATGACCGACTTTTCTTACTGAATTATAGAGCATGTAAAAGGTAAGACAACTAAGATAATTTAAAGTTATTTCAGACACAACGTCATAAAATTAACAAGTTTCTAACAATTAATTAAGAACCAACGAGACACTCCCACTTAACTTCATAATAGGACGTACGGATACTCTTAAAATATCATTTTATCATATCATATTATATCGAGTATTTATGTCCGACACTCCTCACATTGAAAATTAAAAAAAAAAAGTTATATCACTATATCCATATCATATTATATTCATATCCGCGCAACATATATTTCAACCTTACCTTACATAATTGGTATAGATTTTTGGCAGACTAAAGTTTTCCAATAATGGAATTTCATTTTCTATGCAAATCCAAATTTTCAACAATTGCATGGTACTATTTTTGACATATTGTGAAGCCCTCTCCCCTCTTTCTCTTTGAGTTAACATAAATATATTCAATCATATCATCCTCAAATACTTTTAAAAATATTATTTAATCGTATCGTATTGGATACTCGTATCTAATATTGTATTCGATATTCTTTATGTAAAAAATTTTTAAAACAAAAAAAATTTATATCACTATATTCGTATAGTATCTTATCTATATTATCATGTCCGTATCCATAATTCAACCATAAATATGACTAAGCAATTGTCACTGTTGCCTTCAGTGTGAAAGTTGACCCACGAAGATCCTTCCTTGTAATTCAGTTCTTTTCTTAGTCTATATTTTTGGATTTTTTTAAAATTATTTTTCCGCTCTAAATAAATGGCTCCATGATTCAACATTCAAAGTGTAATATCATCGATATATATTGCTATATTTTGTAAATAAAAGCTACAAGAATTTTGTAAATAAAAACCCATGTGTTTCTCTAATTAGTTTTTCTTAATTTATTTATTTAACATAAATTTTGTTATTATGAAATTATTGTAATATTTTAACGCTTTAGTTTATATGAAAATAGGGTTTATTGTGAACGCTTCTTTTAGTACAAGGATTAGAACCAACTGAGTAAAAATAAATGAGGATTACAAGTAGGGAAAATTATATCTGACTATCCTGCTAGATAGGATAATTATAGAGCTCAATCCTAATGGAACCCTAACAGAATAGAGGGATCACAAACGATCCATAATATTTAGGGTTTAAAAGTAATTTCTAGATAAACATAGATTTGATTGTAATTACCCTATCTTGCAGGGTAATCAGATATAATTTTCCCTTAAAAGTATTTTCATATGCCAACTTTGAACAAATTCGATCACCAAGCAATGTAGTTTAGAGATTTGTATGCTATTTTAACCAAAGGTTTCGTACTCCAGTTTTCAAATACGCAACTATCATTAGTAGAGAAAACTTTATATCTTATTAATCTGACGAAGTTGACCCACATAAATAGATTATATAACAAAAGATATATATATATATATATAAAAACTAGTTCTAAACCCGTGCCCAAGGCACGGGATATGTAACAGTCCGAAAACCCGCCTTTAGACATTGTCCGCTTTGCTATCCATAAGTCGGCATAGCCTCATGGTTTTGTTCTTCCCGGTGGAATTTAAGCCAAAGGCGCCCACCCAGGAAAAAACCTCTACAGGGAAGAGGTATCCACCCCCTTATAAGGAAGGCTTGGTTCTCCTCCTCCTCCGATGTGGGACATTACATCCACCCCCCCATGGGAGCCCAGCGTCCTTGCTGGCACACCGGCCTGGGTCCCGGCTCTGATACCATTTGTAACAGCCTGAAAACCCGCCTATAGATATTGTCCGCTTTGCTATCTATAAGTCGGTATAACCTCACGGTTTTGTTCTTCTCGGTGGAATTCAAGCCAAAGGCGCCCACCCAGGAAAAGGTCTCTATAGGGAAGAGGTATCCACTCCCCTTATAAGGAAGACTTAGTTCTCCTCGTCCTCCGATGTGGGACATTACAGGATACATTCAATTAAAAAATTAAATTATCTTTAAAAACACACATAAATCATATTTAGAATATTCATTTGCAAAAATTAAATAAAAAATTCAAAAATCACATGTATTAAACATTCATACGTAATCATTTCAAAAGGTATTGAATTATAAATATGAAATTTTATATAAATAAAAAAAATTAAAATCCTTTAAGAAAATATATATATGATCTAAAAACTCAAAACTCAAAAATACATATAAAACCATAACAAGGCAAGGTATATCTATACTATATAAAAAAGGAAGCACCTTTTCTCTCACAAACGGCTGTTTTCTCAGGGTGACAGACCAATTTTTTGAACTACCTATTTTGCCCTCAATAATATTACTAACCATATGTAAGATTAATGGATTTTTTTGGAATTTGACTACCCACATAATTTGTGAACCCACGTTCAAGCATTATCAAAACCCCCTCTAAAAATCTCACAATCTAAAATTCTTTTTGTCATTATCCATATCTCAGAACGATAAAGTATCACTTTTTCTCAACTCCCCTCTAAAAATCTCACACCTCGAATTCTTTTTGTCATTATCCATATTTGAGAACAATAAAGTATCAGTTTTTCTCCGATTAATAACTCCCATTTTGTTTTTCTATTCTTCAATTTTTTTCTCCGATTAATAACTTTTTTTCTACTTTTCAATTTTTATGTTGCAGATCTTCACATGACGAAGATGAGCAATTGCTTGAGATCTTCACGTGACAAAGAGGAGCAATTACTTGAGATTCAACTCTGGTTCGACTTTAATGAAAACTAAGAAGGGACTTTGGGTACGTATTTATAGAATTGAGTTGTTTTCTTCTCTCTCTTTCTTTCTTTATTAATTTAATTTGTATTTTGCGGTTAGTAAAAGATAGTTAAGTTTTGGTGAATTTTGCTATCAAATTCACAATATAGATAAAGATTAAATATACTTAATTTATTTTTTTAGTGAAATACAAATTGCACAAGTTTTTTATGCACGCAGGGACGGCGTGCAACGGTGACTAGTATATATATATGTGATGAAATAAACTTAATGTAAACAAAAAATAATATATAGAAAAAAATATTAAACAAAATTAAAAGTATCGTCAAATATTAAATATGAAAAACATAATAAACAAGAGGCAAATATAATAACCGAAATACTTAAAGTACAAATAAACACATAGATAAAGAAAAATTTAAATGGATAGAAAAATGAAATACATAAGTTAATTAATGGAATGAAGAACTTACATATAGAGGAAGAAGGGTAGAAAAAATACAGTGCGGAATGCTTAAAAAAATAGGTAAAAGCTAAGGGATAAAAATAGGTAAGAAAATACTTTTTTATAGATTTGAACCCATTTAGTAAATGTATTTATAATAAAAGCTATATTGCTAAATTATAGTTTTTTCACCTAGTGTAAAATAATATAAACATTTGTGGGAATATTGAAAATATCATCTGGGACTTTGGTGCAGAAAAGACAAAACTCTTTGAAAATCACAAGGTTTATTTTGGACTTTAAATTATTCATTACAATGTATGAATACGGATATAGAAATATAAATATAATTTTTAAAATTTTTACGTAAAAAGTGTTCGACGTGATATCGGATGCAATTATATTTTAAAAAATATTAGGCACAAAAAATCAATGTTGTTTTTCATATGGGTGGCTAGACAACATATAGACAGTTCTTTGGTCTCCGACAATATATTGTTCAAAGTTCAAACCCTCCTATGTTAATTAATATTAATCATATTTTTATTTTTGCTTTTCTCGAAAGTTTGATTAAGATGCAAATGTCTACGAACGGATTATGCCACATGGTGCGTTGAGAAGTCGACCATTTTTACATTTTGGCAGAAATAAATTTTAATTAAGCAAGGTAGCCAAGATATATTTATTTGACTTAATATTTAGTCCCTAAAACTTGTGGTCAATGTTGGAAAAATTTTAGTTCAGATCTAATTTAAACAAACTCAATTAATTATAATAATAATTAGTGCATTATACTTTGGATATAATTGTGCGGCAAACACGACATATGAAATTAATGAAAAGAAAAAACTCATAAAATATAATTAGTAAAAAATATTTACTATCTTGGACCAAAAAATGTTTTACTATCGGTTTTATTTTTTATTTTTTCCTTTATCGTATTCTGCTAGTTTTTCATCTAACGGACATTATAACTAAAAAAGAATTCAAATTTACAAGATTCAAAGCAAATGGAAGAAAATGTGCCGGTTCATTGAAGAACATAAACCAAAAGCGAAAAAAACAAAATGCTAGAACAAAGCATTGGAAACGTGTCTGACATGATATTTGATAGAAGATTTTTTGAAAATAATATTTAATTTAAATTGGATTTGTAAAATGTTATTGAAATGGGACGGGTTAATATTTTGTTATAGAACATTACATTGTGTGGCGTTCTTGTGTTTTTTAATATTTTTTTTAAAATAATTCGGCGACCTTTAAAATTTGTTTAAAATATAATATATTCGGCGACCTTTAAAATTTTTTTAAAATATAATATAATGGTCGCCAAATAATTTGGCAACCTTGGGGGTAATTATGGGGAACTGAAATTGTTTTTGCTGTGGATATGGGGAAATTTTGATTTTTAGATAGGTCGCCAAATAATTTGGCGATATTTCAATTTTTTTTTTTAATTAACAAAAAGGTCGCCAAAGAATTTGACGATCATTATGTTATTGTCCATACTGTGCCAAATTTGGTGATATGTGCATTATTGTACGATATGTGCCAAATTTGACTATATAATTTATAGCACTCACAATTATAATGCGTTGAAAGTATGTTCGACAATGCATTGGAATTTTATTTAAAGCCTTGGAGATATCTGCAATCTAATGCAAAACATTGCCATTCCTAAAATTTTAGAAACTTTTTTTTTTTTTTTTCAGATATCTGCATTCCAACCTTTTGTTGTTAGTTTCTACGAATTTTTTTTTTTGTTGTTTACAATGGATTCAATTGGGGTAATTGTCTACTACGGTGGAAATTATACTGAGTCAAACCACTGTATTTTTTACTATCGACCACCATTTACCATCACTAGAATTTCACGCTCAACCTCATTTTATGATCTCGTTCATCATATTTGTGATGTAATTTGTTTGCAACGAGAGCAATACAATGTCAAGCTTTTCTCGACATGGTATATATCAAAATTTCCGGTACCGATCGAAACCGTGGTTGAAATATCCGATGATAATTTCCTGAGTTGTTACACGAATATAGCATCCCAACTCGAATAATTCAAGGTGTTTGTTGTCGCTGAATCCATCCAACAACAACAATCAGTAGATACTACTTGGGGTCAAGACATGCAACACTATGTGGATCTGCTCACCCAGGATATGCCGTCGATTAGCAGTGGTTTTGAAGCATTTGGTATCAATGAACCCAATACATCACTCCACAAAAGCAATCAGGCCCATGCTAATGGTGGCTCTAGATGAGGAGGAAGATTTGGAATATCAATTCCAACCAACTGATGATGTGTTGTCAGAGTTGGAGACAGACGACAGCGAGGATGATACCAGTGACAGCGAGGATGAAACCGGCGATGGCATTAACCAAAGTGTCGAAGAACGTACCCAAGAATGTGTCGAGAAGCTTACAGCTGTTGCGGAGGTGTTGGCACAGCATAACAGTGAAAGCTCACATCCTCAACTCCATGAATTCCATCCCTACTACCATACAGCTGGATCAGAAATGTACGCCGACTCGACGGACTTGCCATCAGGCAGATGGAGTCAGTTCTATGATTGTAATATTGGTACATTGGCTGTGGGGATATCGTTTCAAAGTAAGAAACATGTTCAAGCAGCTGTTAAGGACTTCTCCATTCGATGGGCTAAGCGAGAATTTAAAGTTCGAAATAGTACACAAGAATTTTGGAAGGTTCATTGTAGACGAGGCCAGACTGCAGGCTGCCCGTGGGAGTTGCGGGCCCATTATAGCAGAACCTAGCACTATGTGGAGGTTTCGGCAATATTCGACCATTTGTAAGAATCGTTTCCTCGAGTCTCACACGTTGGCATCGTCGTTGCGGCCGGATGGATTTTATTCGTATCCAAGCCCAAATCTGTACCAACACATTTAACAATGTTTATAAATATAGATATACATGAAAGTAGAAAATTCCTTAAATGAACTTACTTGCAAGAGTTGCAATGCTCCACCAACATTCTGATTAGGACCACAGCTATAGCTACCTCCACATAGCTCACGATATAGAAAAGCCAATACGGTGCTCCCCAATTATGATTCCGACACTGCTCTACTGTATCCATATGCCGTAGATATAGTAAACTCACAAGATTTCCACTAGTATCCAGACACATTACTGAACCAATTAGTAGTAACGCGGCGGTACATGCATATTGTAGTACTTCCTCTTCATTGCTCTCTGTATCCACCAAGTTCTCGCATAAATGAACCCTTAATGCTGTCAATCGAATGCGGGATCCTCTAATCTCACCCGCATTTGGTGCAAATCCCAACATATGTTGACAATAATGTCTCCAAGAAGCAAACTCGTTTAGGTATGTATTTGGACCGGTTATTGGTTCACCACCTATTGGGAGCCCCCACAACACTGCCACGTCCTCTAGAGTAATCGTGGCTTCCCCAAAATGAAAGTGAAAGGTATGAGTCTCCGGGCGCCATCTTTCCAGTAGTGCAGTAATTAAATGTGCATCAATCTCTACAAATCCAGATGAATAGACACAAAAAAAACGCATATCATATAGCATCTCCACAACACGGTCATTTTAAATTATGTCCCCATCATCACCCTCCCAGTGACTGAAACCGGATGAATTATTATGCCTTACACGCACAATCTCATCAATATCGCCTTGCTAAACATTATTAGAACGATGGATATCTTGCAAGTAAAGTAAATCATCTTCAATTGGTCCGAAAGTCGTCGTACCTACTCTGCTCCCGGACATTATAAATCTGCACAAATATTAAATTATTTCATTAGAAATGTGATGCTATTGTTCTAACCAATTACAAACTTAACGAACATTTTCAATAATTATATATTATTATAAACAACTATCTACTTATTTTATTTTGTGTTACTAGTTAAATATTCTTCTAAATTATTAAAAATATATTAATGTTCTTCTAGTTAACAATTTTTACAATAAATTCTTCTAAATTTTTACATTATCAGAAACTTCTACATTTTTTTTTATAATTAAAAATAATAAATTAATTATTCATTTCGTAAATTTATACTAATCCCCACTTTCCCTAAACAATTAGATAATCAACTACAAAATAGACATCAACATTTTTTATTGAATTCTCCTAAACCATTACATTTCAAATTACGAAAATTATACATTTCTGTAAATGATAAATTATTTGAAAACATTAACTAACAATTTAAATAACAATTTCTGTAAACAAAACATTTCTCTAAATAACAATTTAAATGATAAATTTAAACATTTTTGTAAACAGAACATTAAATAACAATTAAAAAAAAAAAAAAACCTCAAACTTACCTTTCTTCCTCAAGCAGCTGCGTCTAGAGGTGTGGTGGACGGAGCAACGACGGCGTCACGGCGGTAGATGAGCAGCACAGGTGGGGGTGGTGGCGGGCCTCTTCTGGGTGGGAAAGTGGGGAGGAATGGGGAAGAAAGAAATGGGGAAGAAAGAGGGGGGACCAGATTTAGATCAGGTCAAAGGTCGTCGAATTATTTGGCGACCTTCATTAAAATATTTTTAAAAAAAATTGTTTTTTAATAAGGTCGCCATATCATTAATAAAATAGTAAAAAAAAAAAAAAAAAGTTTATTGGGTCACCGTATTATTTGACGACCCCATTAAAAAAATATTAAAAAAATGCAAGAACGCCACACGATTTGCCATTCTATAACAAAATATTAACCCGTCCCATTTCAATAATATTTTAAGAATCCGATTTAAATTAAATATTATTTATGAAAAATCCTCGATATTTGATTTAAGTATTTGATATAACATGATACGTAAATTGAAAGAAGAAGAGGAAGATCTAACCACATATCCGATATCATGATGATATTATTAATCTGTCAGATTCGACTCATTAGAAATTTATACTCTTCATTGTACATATAGTACTGTTTTAAATTCATTACGTAAGTGGTGGCTAAAATTTCGTAAAATCAGCTTGATTAATTTAATAACTTATACATGAGTTAATATATTTAAATTAATTCATAAGAAATACCGACCACCGCAATTATTATGTAATGGATTGCGATCGCAAATTTGCAATCTATTCGAATTGGGACCAGAAGTTTAATATAGGAATATATTATTCATAATTATTAAATAGGTAGGCAAGGTTAGGTTAGAGGTACACGTCTGGAGTTCATTCTTATTTCTGCTTCCAAAAGTACATAAAACTAAATTGATATTGCGTTGCTGGCATCCATATCCATTATTCAGAGACCAAGAATTTTATTTTTATTTTTATTTTTATTATTTTTTATTTTTTTTGGCAATTACTTTGAATGGAATATTAGAAACAAAAGAAATTGTGTTCTAACTTCTAATCTCATTCAACTCTTTTGATTTTGTACTTATTTGGTTTGACTTTGATATCAGTTATATATATATATATATAGATTTTTTATACGAATAGAATATAGTATGAGTAGAATAATATAATCTTTTTTAAAATTTATTATGTAAAAAATATTTGAAACTACAAGATAATAAGAAAAAAGAATAATTTTAATTAATTCTTATTAGTAATGATATATGGACAAGAACACCAAAATACAGACGCAATATGGTAGGGATGCTACAAATCTAAAAGAAATTTATCGTTTGAGAAGTATTTTACTAGGTATCAGATATAAATATATACTACAAAATTATAAATAAACTTATTCTAGTAAACAAATTTATGAATTTTTTTAAATATTAATTATATTTCGCTACTAATTTTTTTTTTTTTTGAAACTCAAACCCTCAAAGGGGAATATTATTGAACAACAAGAGAAACAATAACAAAATTACAAGGAATAACAGGAAAATTAACGCAGACCGAAGCCGCAATTCCAACAGATTTGTGAGCTATTATATTAGCATTACGTTTAATAAAAGAAACAGGCTCCTTGAAGTTGAAGATCCGATCTGGGTGAAGTTCCACAACCACCTTTTCTCCGGATTGAAAAGAACACTTTGGCCTACAGCAGATAACTCGGCCAAAAAATTTTCTCGGAGAATCACAGAACATAATAAAAAAGAACATAAAGAAACTGACTAAACTTCCATACAGAAGGGACAAAACTTCCATACGGAAGAGATAAAGAACTTCAAATATCATATAACTTAAAGAAAAAAACACAAACCATATCGATGTAACAAATCTGAGAATCTGACAGCAGAATAGATCTGAATCAATCCGGCGGTGGAGCATAGTATTCTCCACCGCCGGATCGAAGCTTCAATTGATTGATTGCTTTGTCTTGAGTTTGAAGCACGTAGATTGGCGTAGCATAGTATTCTTATTTATTTCTCTTCTTCTTCACAATTCTCTATTTCACTACTAATTAGTTTCTCAAAACAACTCACACTAGGCTTGGCATTAGGGGGAAAATCCCCAATCCTAACCTGAATTTTAATCATTCAACCCAAGTCCAAGCCCAAGCCCAAACTCATACCCAAACTTAAGTCCACATTTTAATTAAATATGAGTTTGAGTTGAAATTTTATTCGTAGGTTTCAAATTTTGAAAATACTCAAAGACCAAACGGACAAACATTCTCAATTTTGCAAGTATTATTATTATTATGGGTAATAATTTTGTATAACTGATCTAATAAAAAAATGTATGATGCAGTTATTTAATAATCTCCCGATTAATAAAATGAAAACAAGAAGAAGTTAAAATAAATAATTAAATATATAATACTAGATTTTAGCAATAGCTGGGTCATTCATTATTGAGAGCCTGGGATGTTGAGATTTGGGATTTGGGGCTGGCCTTTTAATATCTAATGGGTTTAATGAATTTTGGGTAGGTTTAGAAATCCACCCATAAACATTAGGTTTTACCTGGATAAAAATTTATTGGACTTGGGTTGAGTTTGAATATGAAATATTTGGATTTTGTTTGGGGTTTTTTACCGCCCCAAAGGGAAGGCATCACATCCCCCGCACCGAGACCCGACCCGTATATGAAATGGGAAGTCCATTCTCGTTCCAAGTCAAAGGAACGGGGACCACTCACTTGCTATGCTAGGCAGGAGCTAATTTCGAAACCAAATAAACAATTCCAAAGAATAAAATGCACGTGCGGAAGCAAAACATATAATCAATCACAGTTGCAATTAACAATTGACGGGTTCAACTAGTATTGATACCTAGTCCCAAAATTCCAAACATAAATCATAACTCATAATTCACAATTCACGGGTTCAATCTATCCCTAGAAACCTGTCCCGAATTTATAAAATGAAATCATAACAATTCATACATTCATTGTAAAACTTAATTAATATACAAAATGCGTGTGGTGTGACTCGGACTTAATCACAGGACTCAACAGACCCAAAATCCCACCTAGCACTCCAAAACCTGCAAAAGAACTGAAAACAAAGCCGGGTTCAGTCTATAGGAGACTGGTGGGTATAAAACAGGGCTTATTATAATATTATCGCAGAATTTAAACACCCACAAATCCAAGCTATAATCCCGTGCGAGGCTTTTGAGATATTATTAGGAATAGTGCACTAGAAAGCCGATTAGTCATAATACGTTTTGGGACTTTCCTAGTATCACAGACAATCTTTGAATAATATACGATTGATTAATATCATAGGCAAACACTTCTTTATATGCTCGTGTTTGGTATGCGTTTACTTTAGTTGTGCATGTATGAGAACTCCCCTAATCCTGATGACTTTAGGACTCTACCATTTAGGTGAAATGGTTCATGAAACTAGCCCTATATCACATAAGTCATGATTAGTAAAATACTCCAAGCCGATGAGTCCTACAGACAGTGGGAGTGTCAACCTGACTCCTCTAAGGCTTGCTTGTGGGATCACGCCCTTAAGAAGGACCACCTTGTTTCATGGAGGTGCAAAGTATATAGTTGATACGTGCGTGATACATGAGGGTGCTTACTTCAATAAGTAAGTTCACTGAGGTGCCCCATGTGAGAAGATTCCTAAATGGGAAAGGAAGTTTCTATTTCAGGAAATGGAAACTTCCAGATTAGGAAATATCTCACGAGTCATTGATGTGATTAATTGATCCTTAGACTTGAGGTTCCATGTCACTTTATGAGTTAACTCTGTAGTCATTAGTATAAGCTTTAAAGGGTGTCGCCTTAGACAACTGATTCAAGGCTTATGCTGGGGCTGCACAAGTGACTCATGAAAGTGAATGAGAATCAAGAAAGGACCTACACTTGCGTTTGCAAGGTGATCTCTTATTGTGTAAGTCATTCATATGCCATATGGAGTCCTTGGCCAAGGCAGTTGATCAAGACATCAAGAAAAGGGTTTCTTGGATTGAGATCAAATGGATATGAAATGCACTTAGCTTTAAGACCAGATTATTAGGGTTCTAATTATTCCCTTATCCTAGATCTTGGTTGAGAGATAGTAAGTAGGAGGATTGTATCTCACATGAATCAATGACTTAAAGGTTCTGTCGAATCCGAACATTCCAATTCAGCTAGGGGTTAAACACCTGTTGCTAGACTATGGTCGTTTAATCTGTGGACTGATTAATTAATTGGGGTCACTGCTAATTGAATTGAGAACCTATAGGGTCACACACAACAACTTGGTTACATGAGTTAAGGCTTTAAAATGATTAAACGAGTTAATCGGGCCAAGAGGGTTCCACTCGTATGAACCACACGTGTGGCTCACGTGAGTGACACGTGTCCTTGTGACACGTGTCTCACACGTGTGTAAATATATGTGTATATTTATTTATGTGTTAAATAATTAATGTGATTAATTATTTAATAGACTTTGGTTTAATTTTGAATTAAAAAGAAAGTCTTATTTTGGAGAAAAATAATCTAGTTAATTAATTGTGAATTAATTAATTAGATAAAATAAGTTATTTATTTTAAATACATAAAGTATAAAATTATCCAAAAATAGTTTGGATATTTTAGCTCTCTTGAAAGTTGATTTGAATTTGAATTCAAAGTCAAAGTCAAAATTACTTGATGATCAAGTAATAGGAGAGAGGGACCAAATCCTTAGTCCATAAGGACTAGGATTTTCGGCCACTCCCATCCTATATATAGGGGAGCTCGAGCTCCCCTTAGAGCTAATCGACAATTCTTTTGGTTCATGTGTTGAACACCATCCTTTCTCCAAGATAAACGAAACCCTAGGTTAAGCCTAAACACTAACTAGAGAACTAGCATCCTTACTAGTTAGATTGTAGCCAAGTTGGTGGACTATCTCTAGAGAGCTTCAAGTTAGAAGTTTTGAAGATTTGAGCTTTGCCAAGGAGTGGGGATAAAGCAAAACGACCAGAAGGGATGATGAAACGATTCTGAACCCAACAGAAAACGAGTGAAAAAATCGAACCAAAGTAGATGGCGAAAACCGTTCGTTCATATCCTGAAGGATGAATTTTTTCACGAGGGTTTTGTGACTGACAGTTTTCTACTTTCGCAAAACTGGTTTTCGAAGGGAGTTTCAATCATGCTTTTCTCATTTCATGTTTCTTTCTTTATGTTATATTGTTAAGAACTTCCCTAACATGATTTGAATCTAGGTTGGTGTGGATTGTTATCCCTACAATGGATTCTGAAGTAGAAAGAGACTTTCGAGGAATGGGTTGCCATTACCGTATGAAGCGCGTTTGAGGGCGGCTCAAAACGTGTCAAGAAAGCTGCTACCCAAGTGAGTTTCTTGACCTCTACGAGTTTCAATCCTGCTCCAAGATCCTTTTGTTGGAAAAAATTTTAAATTTCCGCTTCTTTCTGATTCCTGTTTTCCAACAAGTGGTATCAGAGCCACCTCGTTAATCGTGTTTCTGATTCGTCTCAATTAAACTGAATTTGGTAGAAATTCTTAGGCTTAGATGCGAATTAGGTATTCATGAGTTCTTTTAGAAAGCCTGAATTACGAAACTGTGATTTTTCTTAAATTTCTAAAACTGTTTTCTTAAATTGTGTTTTTGAAAACCGTTTTGATTGAAATATATTTAAATCATATTTTTCTTATTTTTGGATTGAACCGGGTTTTGGAGAAACCCAAAATACGAAACGGAACACGAAAAGGACGAGCCTAGGCGTGCTAGCACGTCGTACGCCCAGGCCCCGTCACCGCCGCCCTTCCCTCCTGCAATCGCGAGGGAGGCCGTCCTAGGCGCGCCTGCCTGCCCCTCCCACAACCGCGCGGGAGCGTCCGCCCGAGGACGTGCGGGACTGCCCGCCCACGCCGCGGGCAAGGGCGCTGGCGGCATTCGTTGTCGGCTGTGCGCGCACCTAACGTGCGCTGCTGCGCAGCGGGCGGGTGATCCCGCGTTGTCCCGGGCCCGTGTTTTTCGTGTTTCGTGTTTTCGGTCCTTAAAATCCCATTTAATTTTATTTTAATTTTATCTTTTGAAATCCGTTTTGCTAAAATAAAATTATTTTAAAATTTTGATTAAATTGAGATTTTGAGAAATTGATCGATTTAAATTTTGGGAAAAATTGCATACTTAATTTTCTGAAAATATTGAAAGAATAAAATTATTAATTTTCAGAAATTAATTGGAATTTTATTAGTTTATTGTTTTTCGGGTTTTATTGAAAAGGCTCTTGAACAAGGATTGCATCTAAGTCGTGTTTTAAGCTATTAGAGCTTAAAGCGAGAATTTAAATTTATTGGTTAAATTTAAATTCTTGCAATTTATGCATGTTAGGTGATCATGGGTTTAGACTTATGTATGGTTTTAATTTATGCACATGGATGGTTTAAATTGGGGTTGGAGCCCTATAGTTGCGTTTTTCAATTGAGGTCGGAGCCTCACTTATGTGCGTACTGTTATGTGATTTATTATGTGGATTTCCATATTACTGTTTTGAGACCGGGGTATGCCCCGTGTATTGTCTAAGGCCAATATGAAGATTGAGCCTTATTACTTTATGTTTTTTTCTTTTTATTGTAATTTGATAATAGAGATAAGTGGTGAGGTTTTATTTTCATTTTGGAGACAATGCACCCATGGAGTAAGATGGACCACATTCAAGTAACAAGGAGGCCATAAGTGAAGACCCCTCAAAATGTTAGGGAGGGGAATCTCAATTGTAAAAATGTAATAGAGATAGGGCTCGTATTTTGTTACCGTTTTCCCTTATGTGATTTAAACTGTTTATGTGGCATGTATGTTAGAACTTGTGATTGTGGAGTGGCTCCCACATATCACGCATAAGATAGGTAGAACCCATGATCATCTCATGTTAGTATCATGCTAGGACATGTTATCTGTTTATGTGCTTGTTTGAAATGCATTTAAGTTGTACTTGCATTAATCAAGACTAATAAAATTGGATAACATATATGTTGGTGAGGTCGAACCGAACAACTCTTCGGTTGATTCGAAAATTCCCATTAAATATTAAGCTCATTTCGAATAATAGGTATTTAATTCGAGATGCAAATTTTGAATTAAATTCCTAGCATTCCATCAATAGGTTTTAAGTTTAGTAAGTGAAGCTAGTTATTGTCCGCGAGTCGTGGGATAGCTAGTGGAGCTTATTAGTTCTTAGTTACCTAATTGATCATTTTAAATTATCAATATTTCATAGTCAATTTTGGTAAGGGCGATGTCCACGAGTCGTGGGTCGTTCGAACTAAGTTTTGATCATGATCTTATGATTGATGGGTCTAGCTTAACGCCTAAGTAAATATGGATGTCGCACGAGTCGTGGGTCCATATTGAAAGATAGGTGATGCAAAAACAATTACTAAGAGTTCTAAAGGTGTTAGAATTGGTAAGTCGTACCTACCTAGGGTTTTACTTAGAATGTCCGCGAGTCGTGGGTTCGAGGTGAAATGCTTAGGATCTTAGTACCCATTGGGAAACGTGTTCCTCTTAGATCTTTGGGAATTATAGATCTTTGAAAAATAGTGGGAGCTACATTAGATTAAAGACCTTATCTTTTGTATATCGTTATAATTCAGCATGCTCACATTTTCTCTGCTTAGCATTTAGGTTGTAGTTCTGTGATTCTCTACAATATGAAATGTAAACCCATTCGTATCCATCCTTAAGTCTAACAAGTTGACTAAGTCCTAACTAACTCTAATTGGCTTCGGACCCTAAAATTCGTTTTAGATTCATAATAGAGAAAGGCGTTCTCTAAAGGGCGAAGTTTTCAATTGTGAAAATTCGACCCGGGCCAAAAAAGAAGCGATCTGAGGTGAACGGATTTCTCCAAACCACTTAAGAGCAATTGAACTACATCATAGAAATGTTACAAGGTATAACATTATGGAATTATTCAATATTCCAAATGAGGAAACTAGTGCACACGAACAAGGTCTAAAGATCTTATTTGAAGATCTTATGGTCTCGATCATCAACCGAGAAAAGAGTTCTCAATGCACTGATTGCTTACATTGCTTCCACCATCATTCAAACCCTTTATGCTCAACTAGAATGATGCTAATGTAGCATAGTTAATCATTTAGTTGATAATGGTTGAGAGCATCCTTAAGAAGGAATAAAAGGTTGAGATGGTTAATTCTTCTTCTAAACTCCCTAAGTTAAAGGCTTGAACGCCTAAAGAAGAAGAAACCCTTAAGAGCCCAATGGAGGGTCATGTAAGGGGTGTGCCCAAAAGACACTAGAGATAAAATAGGACGTTTGCTTCTATGGTAGCAAATAAGGACCTTGAAAGGGAACTACAAAGAGTATGAGTACTCTGAAATGTTACCTCGTTTAGTAATTCTACTAGGAATAGAATTCACTAGTCTTTAGTCAATTCTGCATAATCCGTTGTGCAAAGACTCAAGGCACTAATGTTCTGAACATACAACGAGATAACAAAAGTAAGTGAGATGACAAAGCTTCGAATTACTTTAGAACGTTGAGATATAAAAGGATTAGCAAGTCAGACACCTTAGGATCATTCTATGAAAATGAACCTATAGAGTCGACTTCCTGTGAATCCTGTCTTGAGGGAAGCGTTCCTGAATCCCGTTTATAAGAAACGTGGAACGTTCCAAAATTATAATGGATTTCGATCCATGTTGATGAGTGTAAGATGCTTAATGTAAGCACTAGATACAATCGTCAGTTTAATCATTATGAATGAATATACTTGTTGAAGTACAAATTCGAAAATTATATGAAATTCTTAGAATTTCAAAAGGAGGTTAAGAACCGAAGTAGTCATAAGTTATAGGTAAATAGATATGATCGAGATAGCCAATATCTTAGCAACTAATTCCTTAGTCATCTTAGAGATAATAGGATTATCTCTCAGTAAACTAATTCGAGAACACCTTAGTGTTTCCGAATGAGGGATTGAAACCTAATAGGATATGGTCCATTCCATAGTAAGCTATACTGACTTATAATCATCCTAGGAATGAACTCCTAGAATATGCAGTTCGAGATTTTGAATTTAGTACCTTCCAAAATCAGTCCTTTAGTTGCACTATGCAATGTGGCATATTAAATTCCCTAATTATTCTTATCCAAGAATTTAATGGAATCCTCTTAAGTGAATAGGATAGTGGGAGATAAGCTTGAAGCGAGTTCAAGTTTATATAACAATATAGGATATCGTTTCTGCGATTCCCTTGGACAAAGGTTGTTTTTCTCAAGGAATGTACCTTTCTTAAGGAATCGTTTCTATAGAAGAAGAAAGACAAGCAAGCAGACCTCAAAGAAATTTGAGGATAAATATCCATGCCGCATATAGAAGAAACGAGCCCATCTGATAAAACTTAGCCAAATTTTAGAGTATGTACACGTGTGAAACCCTTCTCTTAAGACGCGTTTAGAACGCGTTCCTAGATAGCCAAGGAATTACTTGAAGAGGAGACACTATCAGATTTGGAATCTGAGTAGTGTAAGCAAGCCTTGAAATCCAATATGGATTCCGTATACTCAAACCAAGTTTTGACCTTGGTTGATCCATCTGATAGGATCAAGCTCGTGGAGCTCCGAGTGAATGAAAGCAATACAACCTTCTTGACGGTTGAAATGCATAAGTCCATTTGGATTATGTTTACCACATCCTCATATTCTGACTATGAGATATGATAAATGAATATGAGAACTATCTTGTTCAATATGAGATTGAAAGAGACTGAAATAAGGTATTTCTATAAGTCTCATATTCAGTGGGAGTATGCATAAGGTATGCAAATCCCTAAGTCAATCTGTGGATTGATAAAGGCTTCTAGGAGTTAGACAATTTGATTCCACAGTCAAATCGTTTGACACAGATGGAAGTCGAATAAGTCTCAAAAGTGTACATATGAAAGTTAGTGATGTAAGAGTTAATTTTTGGTTCTTTAGAAGACGACATCCTTCTCATTAGGAATGTCAAGGATGACGTGAAAGTTTCCAATTCTTGTTTAAGAAACAAATCGGCATGAAAGATCTTAGTGATTATCCTGAATTCTCGACATTCAGATCTATAGAAGATAGATCTAAGAGCATAAATGGATTATCACAAAACGAGTACATAACCACGGTACTAAAAGGAGTTTAGTATGGACAATGGAACATCTCTTTTGAAGAGTATGTGTCCTAAGATAACTTTAAGAAAGTTAGAATGTCCAAAATCCCTTTAAGTTAAAGGGTGCATAATGTATGAAAAGTTATGTACTAAATTAGATATGGCGCAACACTAAGCGTAGTAGGCCGAATCTAATATGGCCTCAGAGAAGGTCATTAGATCTCTGTAAAGGATGTCCTCAGAGTACTTGAGAAGAAATGAGGATATGTATTAGTTTACAGAGCCCAAAAGATCTTATCATTGAAAGGATATTTTGATGTAATTGTTGCATCAAACATAGATGATTGTAAATCATTGAAAGGATGTAATTTTTGCCTCAATGGCAAATCAACGTGTCGGAAACATTCCAAGCACGAACGTGGCAAAATCTCGACTATTGTAGTTGAGTACTTAGTCGTATCAAATACCGCTAAGGTAAGTGTTTGGGTAAGAAACTCCATCTAACTAGTTAGATTAAGTTCCTATCATGAAACAACACCATTATCATAACGTATGATTAAATGGATGGTTGCTCAAGTAAGAGAACCAAGACCTCACCAAGAGACTGAACACGTGATTACGAATCACTTTATAAGGAAAAGGTGTTTCCTAAGAGATGTGTAAACAGGAGAGTCACATCAGCAGAGAATATAGCAGATCCACTTTGGAAACGCCCAAAGTCAATAGGCTCTCAAAGTGCATCTTGAGAAGATGGGACTTAGAGTACCTAAATGGCTTTTACGGGCAAGTGGGAGATTGTTAGGAATAGTGCCCTAGAAAGCCGATTAGTCATAATCCGTTTTGGGACTTTCCTAGTATCACAGACAATCTTTGAATAATATACGATTGATTATTATCATAGGCAAACACTTCTTTATATGCTCTTGTTTGGTATGCGTTTACTTTAGCTGTGCATGTATGAGAACTCCCCTAATCCTGATGACTTTAGGACTCTAACATTTAGGTGAAATGGTTCATGAAACGAGCCCTATATCACATAAATCATGATTAGTAAAATACTCCAAGCCAATGAGTCCTACAGACAGTGGGAGTGTCAACCTGACTCCTCTAAGGCTTGCTTGTGGGATCACGCCCTTAAGAAGGACCACCTTGTTTCATGGAGGTGCAAAGTGTATAGTTGATACGTGCGTGATACATGAGGGTGCTTACTTCAATAAGTAAGTTCACTGAGGTGCCCCGTGTGAGAAGATTCCTAAATGGGAAAGGAAGTTTCTATTTCAGGAAATGGAAACTTCCAGATTAGGAAATATCTCACGAGTCATTGATGTGATTAATTGATCCTTAGACTTGAGGTTCCATGTCACTTTATGAGTTAACTCTGTAGTCTTTGGTATAAGCTTTAAAGGGTGTCGCCTTAGACAACTGATTCAAGGCTTATGCTGGGGCTGCACAAGTGACTCATGAAAGTGAGTGAGAATCAAGAAAGGACCTACACTTGCGTTTGCAAGGTGATCTCTTATTGTGTAAGTCATTCATATGCCATATGGAGTCCTTGGCCAAGACAGTAGATCAAGAAATCAAGAAAAGGGTTTCTTGGATTGAGATCAAATGGATATGAAATGCACTTAGTTTTAAGACCAGATTATTAGGGCTCTAATTATTCCCTTACCCTAGATCTTGGTTGAGAGATAGTAAGTAGGAGGATTGTATCTCACATGAATCAATGACTTAAAGGTTCTGTCGAATCCGAACATTCCAATTCAGCTAGGGATTAAACACCTGTTGCTAGACTATGGTCGTTTAATCTGTGGACTGATTAATTAATTAGTGAATTAATTAATTGGGATCACTGCTAATTGAATTGAGAACCTAGAGGGTCACACACAACAACTTGGTTACATGAGTTAAGGCTTTAAAATGATTAAACGAGTTAATCGGGCCAAGAGGGTTCCACATGGATGAACCACACGTGTGGCTCACGTGAGTGACACGTGTCCTTGTAACACGTGTCTCACACGTGTGTAAATATATGTGTATATTTATTTATGTGTTAAATAATTAATGTGATTAATTATTTAATAGACTTTGGTTTAATTTTGAATTAAAAAGAAAGTCTTATTTTGGAGAAAAATAATCTAGTTAATTAATTGTGAATTAATTAATTAGATAAAATAAGTTATTTATTTTAAATACATAAAGTATAAAATTATCCAAAAATAGTTTGGATATTTTAGCTCTCTTGAAAGTTGATTTGAATTTGAAATCAAAGTCAAAGTCAAAATTACTTGATGATCAAGTAATAGGAGAGAGGGACCAAATCCTTAGTCCATAAGGACTAGGATTTTCGGCCACTCCCATCCTATATATAGGGGAGCTCGAGCTCCCCTTAGAGCTAATCAAGAATTCTTTTGGTTCATGTGTTGAACACCATCCTTTCTCCAAGATAAACGAAACCCTAGGTTAAGCCTAAACACTAACTAGAGAACTAGCATCCTTACTAGTTAGATTGTAGCCAAGTTGGTGGACTATCTCTAGAGAGCTTCAAGTTAGAAGTTTTGAATATTTGAGCTTTGCCAAGGAGTGGGGATAAAGCAAAACGACCAGAAGGGATGATGAAACGATTCTGAACCCGACAGAAAACGAGTGAAAAAATCGAACCAAAGTAGATGGCGAAAACCGTTCGTCCATATCCTGAAGGATGAATTTTTTCACGAGGGTTTTGTGACTGGCAGTTTTCTACTTTCGCAAAGCTGGTTTTCGAAGGGAGTTTCAATCATGCTTTTCTCGTTTCATGTTTCTTTCTTTATGTTATATTGTTAAGAACTTCCCTAACATGATTTGAATCTAGGTTGGTGTGGATTGTTATCCCTACAATGGATTCTGAAGTAGAAAGAGACTTTCGAGGAATGGGTTGCCATTACCGCATGAAGCGCGTTTGAGGGCGGCTCAAAACGTGTCAAGAAAACTGCTACCCAAGTGAGTTTCTTGACCTCTACGAATTTGGATACACGGTTGCGAGTCCAAGATCCTTTTGTTGGAAAAAATTTTAAATTTTCGCTGCTTTCTGATTCCTGTTTTCCAACAGATATTTCCCAAATGGGTGAAAACAAAGAAAAGCATCCACGAGATTACAACTGTCATATTCATTCATTTCATTCATAAGGTGTCATGGCCCGGCGAAGGGGCGTGCATAATCTCCAACCTTCTCCTCTTGTGTGCATATCAATCCAAATTTTACATTAGTGATCATACACATTCATACATATTCGTTCATAATCAATCATAATCATATCATTCATAATCATATCATTTACACCTTTTTCCTCCGGGTGGTGGACGGGATTGCAAGGCCCGGTCACCTAAACATATCAATGTGGCTAGTGAGGTACATGAATCCTCAAAAGCCCGATTAGCCTTTCCTCGTCAAAACTCATTAACTAGGTCAGTTTCACCGTAAAGTTGGTTGAAACTAGTGTATGGGATCACCGTCGGTCCTTGCCTCCCTGGAGAGCCACATACACTAAGTCTCTGAGCCCGTGTTCATTTCATATCATGCACTCGCCAAAATCATAGGTAGGATTACATAAAAGGAGGATTATAAGTTGGAAATCATTTACTCTTGAAAAGACTCGATATATTTATATATATACAGTATTTTGGCTCAAAACTTTTCACACAAGGGATAGAGCGGGTCATCATAACTAATAGAAGAGAAACCCACTTGTTACATCATACCGAACCAAAATCGAAAAAAAAGGAAGACTTGGGAGTAACCTATGAACTCGGCATCTCCACCTTGGAGAACTGAACAAAGAACAATACAGTGTACTCGTGAGACTCAAGGCTTCCGAATGAACCATATAGGACGCACGACAATGCTTTAGCATGATATGAGCTGCATGCATGATAATAACATGTTATGAAGATGTTCATGGGCTCGATTAATGTATCAGAAGCACATAAACAAGCAATTCATTCAAGTTCAATCAATACATTAAGGTTTGAAGTTCATTCATTTCATATCTTTCATGAATCATATCAAATCGAGCCATAAGCTTTATACATTAATCATAACTCATACTATAACATGTTTACAATGCATGTGAGTCATAAATGAAGTGAGAAGTTATCATATGAGGCCAATAAACGGAGGAACAATTCATGCATGCAAGCTAGAGAGCATTTACCACTCATCACATCCCCGTTAAACTTGCCCGAAGGATCATAATTCACAAAATGTTTAACAAAATCACATTATGATTTCATAATATACAAGTTAACACATAATATAACATATTAACGAAATATATAAGTCATGGAAGAAGCTATACACAACATACAAAACAATTTAAACGAAGCAAACCGTTCATGCATGTATAAAAGTAGCACATAAACATTCTTGTTGTCATTTCACATTTATACATTGCATTCATAGCATAAAATTCATAATCATATCAATAAATATCACATATAATCAATTAAGCAAGCATACAATTCATTCAAACCACATATGGAGTCCGAGGAAATGGAGGGAAAGCAAGAAAACGGATTGAGCAAGCTTTTGGTGAGAGCTGACAGTTTCTGGGAATGCACGAGTTGTAAAGAATTAAACATATCTTGAGTTCTAGAATTTGGAATGGAGTTTTGTTTGTTGGGAATGAAACTAGACACATAGACCTTTCGAATGATATATGGCCCGAATCGTGGTTCAAAGCGATGTGGAAATGGCGAAGGTCCGAAGTTGGGTGAGTGTAATGTTCCGGTAAGATGGCGACACCAAAAATAATTGCTTATATCTCATAAACGAGAAAACATATTGAAGTGATTCCATTTGGAGATTATTCTAAACTTCAAAAGGTTTCAGTGGTCCAAAATTCGGGTCAATCGGAGTTCATATGAGGGTGTCGCAGCCACGAAGGAAAAATAGCCAAGTCTCGACTTGTTGGTCGTGGCGTAAAAATGGTCGCGGGCACGACCCTGGTACCCAGGTGACAAAAATGGCATCGGAAAAACAGGGAAGTGGCGGAGAAAAGCTTCAAGAATGCCAACGGAGCTCCCAATTCACCCAAAATCACACAACAACAACCAAATACAACATATATATACATATCACTCATCAATTCATGAATTAATCCATCAAATTATATAAATCCACATTTATGTATATACATATATATACACATATACCTTGGAATAGAGAGGAGAAGCGAAGAAGGAAGATGGTAGGCTTGAAGCTTGAACTTAAGGGGGAAGAATGGAGCTTGGAATCTTGCCTTCTTGCTTCATGGTTGGATCAAATTGGATAGGGAGAGGATGGAGGGTTTTTCTTGCTCTTGTGTGAGAAAAATGAAGAAGAAAAGAAGGTGTGTATGTATATACATACATATCGTGCAACAAGGGAGGAAAAGGGAGAAAAATTGTCAACAAATCCCTCAACAATTTAAGTGTTCCATTAGGGTCCCGAGATTTAATAGGGGAACAATTAAGGTCCAAATCAAAATTCGATTGAGTCCAAGGATTTCATATAATATCAAGTAAGTACATAATCGAAATAAAACATTCAATTAACAAGTAAACAAATTAAAAACGAGTTTAAGTAACATAATCACTTAAGTCATATAGGTCACATAATAGCAATTAGTTCAAGAAATTATTAAATTAAATAATCACTTAGCAATTAAAAAATAATTAAACCACATAACACTCGGTCTAAACCCACTCGTGACGTCATAACTGTAAGGCCGAAAAGTCGGGGCGTTACAGGTTTGGCATTCGGGATGTCAAATGGGTGGGTCGGGGTTGAATAGGGATATCACACAAAAAGTCCCAACCCGAGCTTGAATTGAACCTGAAACTCTCAACCCTAACCTGAACTTATTGGATTCGAGTCGACCTGATTTTTTTTGGTTCACCCACTAACCCGACCCAACCTGTGTTTGTGGTGAATTAGATTCAACGAAAGACCAGAAATCAAATCTGGTTAATTAATATTATTCAGAAATTAGAACAAGAAAATGGAAACAAAGAAAATCAAATTCATATCACGCAAATAAATACTAGAAAAACATATATGTATCTATAAATTTATCCAAAAGAATATCATTTTCTCCTTAAATTAGCAAGAGATAAACGTTTATATATGTACATAAGTTGGTTTCAAATATCCCAATCTTTTTTCCCCTCTATAGATTTGAAAAACTGAGAGTCAAATATTGAAAGAAAAATAGTGATAAAGATTAAAAGGCTTACATTACTGATGAACTCTCAAGTCTCAAAAGAACAATCGAGTTAAAAAAAACCAATAATCAATTTAAAAGTGTTGTTTGAACTTCAAGACAGGTAAAAGTAATTAAAGCTGAGTGGTGGCGCCGTGTCGGCGTGCGTCTGGAGATTGTGATGAAGATGGAGCGGGAGAGATTGTGGCAGTGAGTGACGCCTGAGATAGAACGGTGGAGAAGCATTGGAGATGGTGACGGAGAGCGGTGGTGATGGTGATTGGTGAATAGAAATAGAGATTGTGACTGCTGAATAGAAACGGTGTGAGTGAGAGTGAATTACTGAATTAGGTTAGGATTTTTCAAAGTTTATAGTATCTATATTTCGGGTGGGTTGGGTTAGATCGGGTGGGTTTAGGTTATTGGGTCACCCCCAAAAGTTTTCGAGTCAACCCAAACCCAACTTGTTTTTCTCTTTCCTCATTCGGGTTGTTTTCAGGTCCAATCCGATTTGACCCGAAATATCCCAACCCTAACCTGTTATTTTGTTGATTGGGTCGGATTGGATTATCGGGTCGGTTCAGATTTGACACCCTTATTGTGCATGGATTGGGGATTCCCCATCCAATGTCTGGCCTAACCCATAGACATCATTTTCAAGTTACAAACAACTAATTTATGAAATTTTTTGGAGGATTAACACATAATTCGGTTATAAATTGATATCCATGATAAGTTTTTTCCTGGGGGTATAAGGTAAAGCTCCCCAACGCACAAGACAAATTTGACATCACCCTCATACGAAAAAAAATATCAATATTAACTCCCAAATTCAAATTTACAATTAGGATTTTACTCCCCATATTTTGCAAAATTACCAAAGTAGCATTAAAGAAACATGAAATGACATAACACATCACTCTTCCCTCCCCCACAAACCATTTTGTTAACATAATACCTCATATACACGATTTTATACTTTTATATATTTTGTGTAGGTAGATAGTGGTGTAAAAATTAATTGTTGATTTATATTTTGGAGTATTATTTTAAAACTATAAAGTATCCAAATTATAAAATAGTATATTATAAAGTATCAAAATTATAAAATAGAGTATCTAAATTATAAAACAAAGTGTCCAAATTTAAAAGTAGAATATTCTATATATCTATATCTATATATTATAAAAGTACAAGTTGGGTTTTTGGTTTCTTACAAAATACTCGCCTAAAATATCCCCAAGATAATACTTTTAACCTAAGTCACATAATTCTCCTTCCTAACCAAACGACCCCGCACTAATCGGCGAACCCACGACCTGAGTGCTGATGCGGCGCTTTAGGAAGCATTAAAAATTTAAGTGCGCGAACTATTAGCATCCCATCAATGCGTGGTTAAGCGAATTAGTAGAGCCATATAAATTCAGGATTCTTATAATTCTTTAATTCATCACAACCACACGATCACATGGAGTCATGGTTTCATGGAGTCATGGACCCACAAAAATCACACAATCTCACGCCATAAAATATCTAATCTTTTACTAAAATATTTACTTATTTTATTTTAATAATTAACTTAAGTATATAAGTATATAACTAAAGAAAACCCTTAAAATCTTAATCAACTACAATTCTCTCCATCATCTAGTTGCTCACTTTATCATCGCTGGATTTCAATTTCTTCGACATTACAAATCTGATAAATAAACAAGATACTCCAAGAGATTAACAACAATTTCAAGGTATATATTTTTTTCTTATTCCTTTCTTCTTATTTTCTCAGTTATATTATTTATGTTCTTTAATCTTTGTTCCATACTTCCATTAGTTTTTTAATGTTTTTCGTTTTCATATCAATTAAATGAGAGTTTTCTTCCATAATGTTCAGTTCTTAGATGTTGGAGTGAATTTTTTTGTACTGAAATTTTCTCCTGTAAATTTCTTCGAATTGGTTCAGTAATCAGTACTTCAGTATTATCTATTGAATATTAGTTACCGTATTATTTTTTGCTTACTAATCTCTATAAATGGGATGCAAAATTGCAAAGTAATTATTTAATCCATAAAGTATTTATGTCAGGGTTTTTTATATTACGATGAGTGAGATTAGCCAAGAAGCTAATTCGTCCATTGCAACAAATAATGATGATGCAACCACCACTCCATTAAAAAAGTATGTTACTATGGTGGGTGAGAAAAAAGAGAACAAATGGATATGTAATTTTGGTTGCAGAATAGATCCATATACTGGATCATATTCTAGGATCAGAGCACACTTAATCGGCTTACAGAAAGGAGAAAATAAACGAGGAATTATTCTGTGCTCTAAGATGTCAACTAAAGATAGAGTCATAGAGAGAAGCTTAAAAAAGAAGAAGAAAC
The DNA here is from genome assembly GCA_037501455.1 of Lantana camara. Taxonomy (NCBI): domain Eukaryota; kingdom Viridiplantae; phylum Streptophyta; class Magnoliopsida; order Lamiales; family Verbenaceae; genus Lantana; species Lantana camara. Next base: position 87,964,566 of record CM074857.1, on the reverse strand, counting down.
AGCAAGAGAAATACATGGAGGGGATTTGCGTAAAAGGATTAAATTTGATGCTCCAATTTTACCACCATCTGGCAAACGACAAGCCACTGCAAAAGCTGTCAATGATATGTTTAAGATATCTATAAGAGAGGATACAGATACAAGAGTTTCAAGATTATTCTACGGGTGTGGAATTCCTTTTAATGTAGCTCGATCACCTTTTTGGGTTGATGCTGTCAAAGCTATAAATGAAACTCCCAAAGGTTACAAAGCACCAAGCTCAGAGAAAATACGAACTTCTATGCTTGATAAGGAAAAAACAGCAGTAGATAACCGTTTGGCAGTAATCAAGCGTGATTGGCCCCAATATGGTGTCTCAATTGTGTCCGATGGTTGGTCAAATACTCGAAACCAACCATTGATTAATGTTCTTGCAGTATGTGGAGGTAAACCTATTTTTTTAACTGCCACTGACACTTCTGGTGAGGAAAAGAATGCTGCTTATATAGCTGATTTTTTGTTGAAAGTAATAGATATTGTAGGGAAATACAACGTAGTTCAGATATTGACGGATAACGCAGCAAATTGCAAGGCTACTGGAGATATTATTATGGAGAGGATGCCGCATATTTTTTGGTCAGGTTGCATGGCACATACGTTGAGTCTTTCGATGAAAGATATTGCCCAGTCATTACATCCATCTTTAACTTTTGTGGGGGATTGCTACAACAAGGTCAAGGAGGTAACTAATTACATCAAAAATCATAGCTTTGTGTTGTATATTTTCAGAAATTTTTCTTCATTGGAGGTGATTCAAGTGAAAAAGACTAGATTTGGTCATCATTATGTGGTAATTAAACGCCTTCATAAGGTAAAAAATTCTCTGATTAATATGGTTTTGAATGATAAATGGGAATCACTTAAGAAAGGAACATCAAAGTCCAAGTTAGCTCGTGATGATGTTAAAAGGACAATTCTAGATGAGCAATTCTGGAAAGACATCAAGTCGATATTGTCTTTCACAAAGCCTATTTGGCGAATGATTCGCTTTTGTGATTCTGATAAGGCTGTAATTGGTGAACTGTATCAAAGAATGGAAGATATGATAAGTTCAATTAAAGAGGCATTGCATGATAATTTAGAAATGTCTGAAGAACTCGAATCTTTGGTGATGATAAGGTGGGAAAGGATGAATTTGCCGTTGCATACACTTTTCTATGTGTTAAATCCCTATTATTATTCAGAGGAATGGTTGGAAAGTTTGGGTCCTGGTGGTAGAAAACGATGTAAGCCTCATGCAGATCCTTTTGTACAAGGTGTATACTTAGATGCAGTTCGAAAGCTTGTGAGTCAAGGGGATGCTTCTATAGTTCGACGACAACTTAGTGATTTTACTTGTGATAGTGGTGTTTTTGCCAAGCCTGAAGCAATTGAAGATCGAAAAACAATGAGCTCAGTGGAATGGTGGAATTTATATGGTGTTGCTGCTCCACAATTGTATTCTTTGGCTACTAAAGTTTCATCTCAAAATGTAAACAGTTCATGTGCAGAGAGGGCATGGAGCTCATATAATTTCATTCATAGTGTTCGAAGAAACAAGTTAAATGCTGATCGAGCTGATTCTTTGGTGTTTGTTCATTATAACAACCGAATCATGACAAGGTATGAGAAAGACTATGAGAAGTCTTACAAAGATTGGGATCGGAATACGTATGAAAACTTTCTTGAAGATGATGTGGAGGCTCTCGAAGATCAAGAACTGAATGATCATCAAACTGATTGAATGTTCTCACTGTTTCACATATTTTATGTTTAATATTGTGTCTTCTTTAAGCTAATTAGAAATTAATGTCTGTTAGTCTGTCACTGTGACAATAAAATTTAGTTGGTTTAAGAATAGTTCAAGATTTAGTTTTTATTAAGAATTATACTTATTCTGTCAAAACGTTTTATTGATAATAAGAAATTTTGATTGAATTGTAATCTTGATTGCAGATTATGGATGATACGACCTAATTCTTTGTGAAATTATTTATCTAAATATTTTTCTATTCAAAATATTTTATAATATTGAATAGAAATAAATAGATATATTATTAATGGATTTATTTTTAATTATTTTTAATTAAGCGCATTAAGGCGCTCCTGCTCTCAAATTTTTTTAATTTTTATGCATTTGCGCACCCGCACTCGCACCCGCATTCGCGCTCGCACCCGCTTTATGTGACTTAGCTTTTAACAATGTTTAATTAGAGGACAATTTGGTAAAATATATTATATATTATTATATTTAAATTCTTTAAAAATACTTATTTGAGTGAAATAGGACTCCTTAATTAATTAAATTAAGACTCCTCCAATTTATAAAAAGTATATAAAATATCATTATAATAAGTAATCTTTTTAAAGTTAATATATTTATTATAATTTACATGATAAGATATAAGTAAAAAAAAAAAAAAAATTGGTTGGATACAATCAATTAAATAATTAAATTTATTGACTGAGAAAAAAATATTATCAACAAAATATGAAAGAGTTAACAATACATTTTTAAGTTTAACTATTACAAATATATCAAGACAATTAAAAGTTCGTCATTAATTTAATGGTTAACTTCCTACTTATGTTATAATTAATTTTCTAAATAAATTTGTTTTGGTAACATTACATATTATTCAATTCCGTCGAAAATTGCAAAAACTAGGATATTAATTATCACTATGTTGACGTTTTAACACACTCATTGATACAGCTGGCAAAATATACCTATAATTTAAGAAAATGGCAATTTAATTTACGGGTAAAATTTTCCCCAAATTCAATTCCGTCAAAATTTGTCATGTGCCGAGCACATGTTACTAGAAAATGCTTATATGGCTTCGTCTTATGTACTTGGGAATACCACTATATAAATGTGGACAGTTTTTAACATATTCATAATATATTGTTAATGATATTTTAATATGTATTACAATTTTATTAATTATATATTATCGATTTCCTCATATTCATTATTTTATAGTTGTATATCTATATCAACAAAGGAATTATGATTTAATGCGAAGAAAATATTCCAATCCAAGTGGCGCAGATAAATAAAAATACAAAATTAAAGTTATGAACGTGAAGGCCGAAAAGAATATGAAATTTGAAAAAGTGAAAACGTATTATGTGGCTTGTAAAAATCATAATCGTGAGGAATGAATATAATGTACATTACATATAGTATATTATCGTTATAGGAATATTGCAGTTGCAGAACTGAAGACATTAATTACTAATAAGTCGACATTTTAACACATTAATTGGTACAGTTTGCAAAATAGGCCTTTAAATAGAAAAGAAATTGACAATTTAAAGACAAAATTTTCTTCAAATTCAATTTTGTCGAAAATTATCATCTGTCAGGCACGTGTTGTCAGGAAATACTTATGTGATTTCTTCTTACGTGCTTCGCAGTACCACTATACAAATATATATGGATGGATTTTACATTTTCATAATCATTGCGTCAAGTAATAATAATATATATTTAATAATATTTTAAAATGGATTAGCGTTTTATTAATGGTATATTATCGATTCCTTCATGTTCATTAGTTTACAGTTGTAGATGTATATTAACAAAGGCATCGTGATTTAATGCGAAGAAAATATTTTAATATAAGGATGCCGATAAATAAGAATACAAAAATAAAGTTCTGAACAAAAAAAAAATAAAAATGCAAAACTTAAAAAAGTCAAAAAAATGTTACGTAGGTTTTAAGAGTTGTAATTGTGATGGATGAATATGAAAGTTAGTGGTTCAATTATTCATTAAATACAACTTTATATTTTAAATGAAGTAATCACTTATATTTCTTCTTTTGGTTGAATACATTATAATGATATATCATCAATAGAATATGATTTTGGATATTTTTTAGCAACAAAGGGCGTGATTTTACTATGATCATTGCAAAGGTCGAGGCGAGAGTTCAACTCTCTTTCCTTAAGATGAAATTGTCCCGCTCAGGTGCTTACGGATTAGCGACAATCGTCTCCCAAGATACAACGACCACTTCTCGTAATAGTAGCACTACAAATTACGAGATCAACGAACTCTAAGTGTTTAGAACTTTCTTAGAACTTAAATGCTTCTAAGTATACTTGTATGTAATTCTAGAATTGGATTGGATTTGAATGATTGAAATGCATAATGGTGGGGTCTATTTATAGATGACAATGTACCTCTTCAAAAGGGTGTTTACCTTTTCATTTCTAGTTCATAATTAATAAGACACCTTTTCGGTTATTACCGAAAAAACGCAATGTTACAACACACCTTTTCATATAAAGTGACAACTATTAGTCACAATTATTAATCTCAAAGGTCGTGTCTTTTGGAAACATTGCATATATTGAATATAAATATGTCCTTATTAATTATTAACTTTAATCTTAATTTTCCCATTCAATAATTATTAGATTTTGATAAATAAATATATCAAAATTCCAACAATCCCCCACATGAATGGAAAATTTCCCTTTTGAAGATATGCATATGACTAATGCAGACACGTAAGAGAGTTCATGCGAACAATTATTGCATCGGGATAGGTAGCTTGTGGCTTTGAACCTTCCGTAGTGATGTATAATCGGATCTACTTGGCTAATCAGTGAACAAGATGTCTTGAACTGTTCAGCCGTTAGTGTAGACCAAGACAATCATACTCACACAATAATCATTCTAACACTTGTGGTTCTCATGATTGTGTCCGTTTCGGCCTTGGACAACATCTTGGATTCATAAGTGTTTTCATTTGAACCGACCATGTTCACACTTACTTAGGTGATCTCCTAATAAAGAGTATCCTGCTATACTCCACCTTGTAGGTCTAGGAATCATTAAAAGTCTTAGCTTAACCTCTTACCCTTTGCAGGCAACACTTATATTGTCCTAGGAATGAGTTGGAAATAAATTCCTAAGTGCTCGACTAGTCCTTGTAACTTAGTTGTCCCATTGAACCAAGATCTTGGGATCTCCAGTCAACAAGGTTGGGTTACCATTACTTGGACTTTAATAATGGGTTTTAATCTCATTCCCCTTGACAAGCAGTATACTTGATCTCTCAATAGGCCTTTTGTCAATGGATCCACTATATTTTCTTTTGACTTTACATAGTCAATCTTTATAATTTCACTAGAGATCAACTGCTTAATGGTATTACGGCTCGATCTTATGTGACGAGACTTACCGTTATACATATCTTTCAATAGTCGCTTGACCATCACTAGTATAGCACAAGTTTTAGGCCATTTTAGCCATCGTGCTATGCCTTGGTTCTATATTACCTCGATGGTCATAACTCGAATTTTCATCAATTCGATCATCACCATAAGTTCTTTTCTTAAAACTTATTCTTTTCTTCCTTTACAAGAATATCTTTGAATAATACAATATTCTTCATTTCTGTATTCTTACTTGTTTCAAGAACTTATTCAAACGCCCCCACATTTTAAGGTATTTGTAGGAAGTATATAATCTTTCCAAAGCTCATATGATCCCTTTTCAATCGAGTGGACGTTTCTCAACCTTGACCACTTCTTGAAAAGATTCATTAAGTTGCATTTTTTCAAAGCAACATATCATATATAATAATTTGCAAGTTCTTAAACTTGCCTTATCAACGTATTTTTGATATAGACATATTTGTCTTATTCATTAATTCGAAATTGTTTGATAGCATAGTCTTATCAACTTTCCATAAATTATAATTAATAAGACACTCCTTCAATATAATATCTGAAATTTCCGAAGAATTGTTTTATCCAATTTCCACAACTTTTGGATATGATCATGTAATTAATGTTGGTGCATGTCTTCAATTTTGAAACACACCTCTTCGGCTCGTTACACGAACCAAACATCCATTCCATGCAATGAAATATGAAAAGGTGTCAATATGCAACAAATTATTTGAAATATATGGCAACTATTCATTAATTGCATTCCCGAAAAGTTACTTAATTAATTAGGGAGCATTTGATCTCATATTTTATCTAGATAATTAAATTATCCTTGCACACCTTAAATGCTCCACAATTAATTTAGTTCCACCATCATTTCATCTATCATTTCATTAATAAATGAAACGACGAAGGGGTGCAGGCCGTTATTCACCATTTCACACCATTTCGTTTAAGATAAACAAATTATCTTAGTTAACGTATACCATATATATATTATTTTATAAATAATATATTTGCGCATTTGCGCACATATATAATCAAATCGAAATAAAGCCTTAACACATAAAAATATCTACTAAAGATATATATTCATATGAAATAATAAAATGAAAAGCGTACTTGGAAGGTTCCTTACGGTACTTTAGGATTTCAATCGAACAACGTCTTTTGTTGTAACCACTTGAAATCAATTTCGATGACCTTTTTCGATTTATCTTCATAACCGGCCTCCTAGTAATCTTAGAAGTAGAGTTCTTTTCGTCCATGGTAAAATCAACAAAAATTTCGTCTTAAGTTTGTTGGATATTTTCCTTAAGACGAAATTGCCCCGCTCAGGTGCTTACGGATTAGCGGCAATCGTCTCCCAAGATACAACGACCACTTCTCGTAATAGTAGCACTACAAATTACGAGATCAACGAACTCTAAGTATTTAGAACTTTCTTAGAACTTAAATGCTTCTAAGTATACTTGTATGTAATTCTAGAATTGGATTGGATTTGAATGATTGAAATGCATAATGGTGGGGTCTATTTATAGATGACAATGTACCTCTTCAAAAGGGTGTTTACTTTTTCATTTCTAGTTCATAATTAATAAGACACCTTTTCGGTTATTACCGAAAAAACGCAATGTTACAACACACCTTTTCATATAAAGTGACAACTATTAGTCACAATTATTAATCTCAAAGGTCGTGTCTTTTGGAAACATTGCATATATTGAATATAAATATGTCCTTATTAATTATTAACTTTAATCTTAATTTTCCCATTCAATAATTATTAGATTTTGATAAATAAATATATCAAAATTCCAACATATGAGCTTAAAAAAATGTTGAATTACATACATTGTGCAATTTTAAGATTTGAGTACGAATCTCCTACATTTTGTTGCAGTAAAGAAAAACTAAACTGACAAACATTGAAATTCTAAATGATTTGTGTGGGTTATTCCATTCCCAATCGGGAAGAAGCAGTAGAATTTTGGCCAATATTTGTTTGCTCAATTGCATATTTTCTTTTACCTTTTTGGACGTGAAATTAGGTAAAAAGATTGCATTTTTTCGAGCAGAAAAAATGGTATATCATGACCGTCCTGAGCGTTTACTAAATTTTTTATATATTGACTGATGAAATAATCATTTAATAAATTAGATAGTCTTAAGAGTATAAATAGGACAATGAGTACTATAGTTCAAGTGTACTATATTTTGTCATACTTTCAATAATTTTAATGGATAATTATAAAAAAGCTACAAATTTTTGTCACACTTTGAGACTCAATATGAGGTTGAGAATAGAATGAAACAAAATATTGGAGAAATTTAACTTTATCTGAAGAACTATTAAAAAAATTTAAAGGTTAATTACTAAGCAAACCTTTTAGGGGATTAAAGGATTATCATTCAATGGATGATATTCAACCTGATATATCTAAGAAATATTTGTGACGGACTGAAAATTTAGGGCGCAGTAATACTTGACCATGAGTGAATGAAGTGAGAAAAATCAAAAGGAAAAAGTTAAAAGGAAGAAACATTCCATATTACATCTACATGCATCATAATTATGTGTTTTACTTTAATTTACTTAATTTGCATTATAACTTCAAGTATTTATATTAATTACCATAGCGATGTACCAGAGGTCTAGGTTGCGGATAACTTAAGTTCTTCTATTTTGAGCTCTGATATTAGATTTTGGACTTGAAACCTTTTGCATTATAAGTTATGTGACTGTATGCTTTAATTTGGTTGTGTCAAGCATGTTTGCACCATAACTTGATTTAGTGGCGAAAGGAAAATTTTCAATTTTTGATACTTGAATTGTGATGGATCATCGTAAGATTGATCTACCAATCAATGGTTCATTACCATTTTCGTATTGAGCCCTAGATTCTACCTAAGTCAAGCCTTAAGGTAAGAGTTAGCTCGATTATTTGTGTTGTCCTTTCATGTGTCTGGTCAATACTTGAGTATGTTAATTGATTTTATATTTTAATACTTGAGCTTTGGAAGCCCTCCTTTCATTTGTCTGGTCAATACTTGAGTATATTAGTTGATTTCATATTTTAATAATTGATTATGTGATTACTTGCCTATTATACTGACTAGATAGTGTATTTTTTTTATTTAAATTTTGTAAAGTATATGTATATCTTGTTGCCCACACTTTATATCTTTTTCATCATCCAATAAACTGTCAGTCTGTCACATATATGATCGAAAGACACTGTGAGAGGACTAAAACACCGAAAATATTCTATTTGGATTCATTGGGTTTGTATTCAAATCAAGTAAAGTAGAGGATGTAAAATTTTATGACAAACCAACTCCAGAAGATAACTATTACAGACAATGACAAGTATTTCAATTATCAATGTTGTCTATTTCTGAAAAAGCATGGGTGCGAATGGTCATGAAAAGGAAATCAATAGACTGGTTGAATGTATAAATAATATAGGATGAGAATTCAAGATCTTCAACCCAAAGAGATAGAAATCTGAACTAAAAATCAGAGATAATGATGGTTTTACAGACAACTTGAGCCAGGATAAGGACTTTAATATCTAAAACAAAGTAGCAAAAATGCCACATGTTATGACCACTTAATTCAAACGAAGAAATTATATGTAAGAAGAGCATGGAAGTTGTGTTATTAAAGAAAGTAAATTTTAAGTTTTTGAGTAAAGAGATATGATTATACAAGAAAAATGAGCACCAAAATTGCTTCACTTTAAGGGCGAATTACGCAAGATCAACTACTGATAATTTTAGAAAGCCAAAGTTATGTATATGAGAAAAGATCCAACCAATGGAACATGTTAATCAAATGTGCACCATCTAGGTTTGTTTGCATTCATGACATGCATAAAACATATTATGTGATTATCTGTCATGTAACGCCCCGGTTTCCGGATGATCAGGTAAGCACGCCACGTGTGAGTTTGAGTGTAGGTTTTATTTTATTTCTTTAATTTTATAATATATTCTTACGTGGCATTCATAATTTTATAAAATTCATGAAACATTATTTATATCAATTCTTTGAATTCATATCATTGAAAATATTATTTCATGACACGAAAAATATTTATTGCATGAAATCATTACCGAGAGTGTTTTAAATTACCAAATTGTCCCTAAATATTCAATTTAAAACTTTGGGGGACTTAAATGCATAACCTTACAAGGACTTAATTGAGTATGATTTAAATTGTGGCATACTTGAGCTCATGACTTCATAAAACAAAGGATCAAATTGCAAATTCCATATTTCACACAAATCAATGTTGGTGAATCACATAATATACATTCCATGAGTTTCCATGAATCCATTTCATCCAAATATTTCCCAACCAAATTGCTTCCTTGTTCTCTCGGTTCATCACGTAACAAAAAGGGAAGAGAGAGTTCATTCAATCATCAAGATTTCAAGAAATCTTTCAAGGAATTGGAAGTTCATCATCATCATCTTCTTCTTCATCCATTTCTTAGTTTCAAGGTTGGTTTGACATGAATCCATGATTCTTGATCATACATGGGATAACTAGGGTTTGAGTTTTATAGGCTAGATGAATGAATTAGAATTTGAAGCATGATTAGGTGATCATTTCATGAATTATGGCATGGTATATAGCTTGAATCCTTGAATATGGAGCTTGATTGATCAAAGTGAGCATGAACTTGAAATCATGAATTCTTGGTGATATTTGGTGTTTTAAGTGTCTAAGTGTTATATTATCATCTATTGAAGTTGTATGCATCATATTACCAGAAATTCATAACTTTGTTGATTGAAAATGGAATCTTGTTGCTTTGTTGATCATTGCCGAGAGCATGCTCTGTTTTTGCTCTGTTTTCCAGTTGCAGAAACTGGGAACGACCGTTCCCAGCCTCAAGGCATACCTTTTCAAATAAAATAGGCGGCCGACCGCGGGAACGGCCGTTCCCATTTTGGCCTTGGAGCCGGAAGGGCCGTTCCCAGCTAGGCGCGTTTTAAAAGGGGAAAAACGTTGGCACGTTTTGGGGAACTCATGGGAACGACCGTTCCCATTTTGCAAAGGGGACCGGAACGGCCGTTCCCACCTGGAATGCAGAACAAAATTCACTGCATAAAATTACGAAAATAGCCCCTCGATCCAATGACTTCTTTGACCCCGAATTATAGTTCCCACCTGGAATGCAGAACAAAATTCACTGCATAAAATTACGAAAATAGCCCCTCGATCCAATGACTTCTTTGACCCCGAATTGCTATAATATGTGCTAATATGATGTGAAACGACATGTTATCATACCACATTGCATTTTCATGGTCGTCTCGATACATTTCCACCGTTCGTCATATTTTGGTCATTTTAGGTCATGTCTCACGAATATACATCGTGTTTGCACAGGTCACGAGGGCGTGGACGGGGAGCAAGCTCCTTAGAACACTGCTTTATTGTATTTACAAGAAAAGGTGAGGTTCTAGGTTATGTTTATAGAACCCTACCACCCTTATGTGCTATTTTCGGCCAAAACCTATTATAATTATAAACGTTTTCGAAGTTATAAATATTTCAAGCATGAAAGTATTGATTGTCATGGTTTTCAAGCAAGTTTGGCGAGTACATGATTGCACGTGGGCCCGAGGGTAATTCTTGAGCCAACCGGGAAAGCAAGGGCTGACGGGCAACTCCTGAATTATCCTCACATTGTTGGGATCACCCCCGAAGCCACTAGGAGATTAGTGGTGGAAGGAGTTCCGTGTCTAGAGGGTCATGTCCTCTACACACACCATGTCGTGGATAGTCGAGCCTTGCAAACTCGCTATCACCCGGAGGAAGAAGGAGACTGGGGATTAATCCGGGATGTCGGGTTATCCTCGGGTTATTGCATGATTTCAAGCATGAAATTGTTTATGTGAGCACTAAATAAATTGCATGATCACGTATTTATCAAGCAAGCAAGCATGATCACGTATTGTTCACGATTGGGAGTTCGGTTGGAGATTGCCCTTGCTCGCCAGGGCCACATGTTCATGACATTGACAAGCATGATTAAATAAATGTGATAAAATGATTGGTTGTAATCTCGGGCAAAAATTAAACTTCTTGAAGTATATATCTAGTTTATTCCAAAGTCTTCACCCGAGGCTACAACTTGCATGTGATGTGTATATATATTTTATTGCCCTCACTCAGTCTTCGGTAGACTGATACTTCACTTTTCAGGTACACTTTGAGCGTGGTCGTGCTAGGCGGGTGTCCGGTCGTCTTTTGCATCTTCACGAGTCTAGTACCTTTCATGTAAAGTACTTTTGAGACATTTCATGTTATGATCGTTATTGTCACGTTTTGGATACTTAAGTATGTATATTATTAAGAGATGATAATGTATTGATAGTTAAGTTGGTATCTATACGTATCTAATTGGTAAATATGGTACCTATATGTATGAATGATTTTATTGCTTCCGCTTTCGTTATCATGTTTGGGTTGTTTGACTGGGGAGAGTGTCCCGCCTAGCCCATTTATTTTATTGTCACCCATTCGCTATAGTTCTGGTTTATGTATGGATTTCCCATTTCATACGTGAATCGGGGCTATAGTGCGGGGGATGTAGTGCTCTGGGGTTTAGGGTGCTACATGTCATCCCGTATTTTATATTAAGCTACATATATAACTACATATTGGAAATATATGAATTAATACGACTTGCAAGAAGTTTTACCAATAGAGATATATCAAAGCATGTCAGAGTTGAGTTTATTTATCAGTGGCTGAAATACAATATCTTTATGAGTCAATCTATATTAATATCTTTATGAGTGTCACTTTTATTTGCATTATAAGTTCAAGTATTTGTAATGTGTGTTATTTATGTAGTTTGCAGTTTATTGGATGTTACTTTTTTTTTTTTTTTTTTTGAAACAAGAACCGATATTATTATTCAAAAGAAGCGTCTGACGTTACAAATGTCAAAGTATGATCAGGGATATCAAAGTCCCCTTCTTGAAAATTAGAGACGTTCCTAACTAGATTGTGTGCTACCTTATTTCCTGTTCTACGAACACTCTTAAAAGAGACAGTAGGAATAAGAGATAGAATTTCTCTAATGTCGTCAATAATAGCACCGCCTGTGGAGTAGCCTGGGTGGTCGTCTTTTAGTTTCTTGATAACATTTTGCGTATCGCCCTCAAATTCCACATACGGCCAGCCTCTCCTGACAACCAGCTTTGCGGCCTCAAGCGCAGCAAAGATCTCGACTACCTCTGGGTGAAAGACACCCGGCCTTCGCCTCGCAACCCAACCCACAACATCTCCCTTTTCGTTTCTTGCTACAACTCCCACCCCAAATTGTTTGTTCCCTTCAAATAAAGCTCCATCAAAGTTTAATTTCACGTAAGGTGTCACCGGAGGTTGCCATCTTGCCGACGAAGTCTTTACGACAGCGATTGTGTGGCTCTCCACCTCCACCTCCCTGTAGGACTGCCAGTAAGATCGAGCATAACAGATGAGCGCTAGTGGTGAGAGACATTCTCCTTCTATAAGCATCCTATTTCTGTTCCACCACAAAGACCATACGGTAAACAAAAATAAAGATGAATCCTGCTCGCAAAGACTGCACATCACTTTCCTCATCCACTCTTCCGAACTCCCTCTCCATGTCCCTATAACTGCCCAAGGTAGGTTGCTCATCGCCCATGTGATGCGGGCTGGAGGGCACTCAAGAAAAACGTGACAAGCGTCCTCTCGTTCGCTCCTACAAAAAGGACACACCAACCCCTTCCCACAAGCTCGTTTTCTCAAGTTCACCGCGCTTGGGAATGCTTCCTGACAAAAGCGCCAACAAGATATTATTACCTTTGGAGGAACTTTCGCATTCCATAGAAACCCCAAAGACTCACCTTTCCCAGAGCTTGAGGCCTCTTCCTTGTGCAGTAGGGAGAGAGAAACATTATGAGCACTACGTACGGAGAACCTCCCATTTTTATTATGTTGCCAAATCAACACGTCTCGGTTCCTTGATTTTCCTAAAGGGACACTCTGGATGTAGTCCGCATCTATCGGCAAGAATAATGCTCTGATAAGATCCTCATCCCATGCCTTCCCGCCTCTCACCATCAGCTCTCTAACGTTAATATTTTCTGCTCCATCGGGGCAAGGGGTAAATGGTTTTGAGGCATACTGTCTCGGGATCCATGCATCTTTCCACACTTTAATCCGGGACCCTGAGCCTACCCTCCACCGGGAGCCTGCCTTAATGATATCCTGAGTCTGAACAATACTGCGCCATGTGTAAGAGGGTTTGTAATCAGCACCTGCATTGAGAAAGTCACACCTCGGGAAGTATCTCGCTTTTAGGACCCGACTCAGCAAACTATGAGGCTCTGTGATCAGTCGCCATGCCTGCTTGGCTGGCAATGCCCGATTGAAAGCCTTCAAATCCCTAAATCTTACTCCCCCTTGGCCTTTCGATCGACATAATTTTCTCCATGCGATCCAATGGATTTTACTCGTCTCACTCGTGTTCCAGAAAAAATCCGATATGATTGATTCGATTTCCCGAATAAAGGTGTCAGGGAATTTGAAGCAACTCATGGCATATGTAGGGATTGGCTGCAACACGGACTTGATCAAAATCTCTCTACCTGCTTGTGAGAGAAACTTTGTGGACCAGCCATGAACTTTACTCCATACTTTCTCCCGAATAACTGCAAAAATCTCCTTCTTTAATTTTCCAATAATAGCCGGTAAACCTAGATATTTAGCATAACAATCCTCCCTTTGGACAGCTAAACGCCTTGACAAGACGTTCACCCTGTCCACATTTGTATTCCTTGAGAAAACGATAGTAGACTTCTGAAGGTTCATTTGCTGGCTAGAGATCTTTTCATAAACACCCAGTACTTCCAAGATGGCCTCCACCGCCTCCGTTCTGGCCTCACAAGTGATTAGGGTATCATCGGCGAACAACAAATGAGAGACTCGGGGAGCGGTCTTGCTGATAGCCACCCCTTGGATACGCCCCAGTCTTTCCTGATCCTGTAAAAGGCAACTAAACACCTCCGTACACAAAAGAAACAAATAAGGGGACAACGGGTCACCCTGCCTGATTCCTCTCTCCGGCGTAATCTGACCAAACTCTGAGCCGCTCAAGATGAAAGAATAGGATACGTGCGAGACGCAATGCATAATCAAGTCCACTACCCTCGTCTCAAAGCCTAATCTTACCAGCACTTTCCGTAGAAAAATCTATTCCACTCTGTCATAAGCTTTGCTCATATCCAATTTCAAGGATAGAAAGTCCTCCTTGCTTTTTGTTTTATGTTTTATGAAATGATTCAGTTCAAAGGAAACTAAAATATTATCAGTTATCAATCGACCCGGAACAAAAGCGGCTTGGTAAGAAGAGATGATTAGATGTAGTAAGGGCTTCAGGCGGTTAGCAACGCACTTAGAGGCAAGTTTGAACACTACATTGCACAGACTAATTGGGCAAAACTGGGTAATAGATTCAGGATTTGAACACTTAGGGATCAGAACAATGCGAGTAGCATGCATATGCTCAATGGATTTATGGTCATTTAAGAAGCTTAAGATACATGCAATGACCTCTTTATGGACAATTGGCCAGAACTTTTGAAAGAAGATAGGTGGCATACCGTCCGGCCCGGGCGATTTGAAAGGAAACATCTGAGCTAATGCTCTAGTCACGTCGTCTGCAGAAAATGGCTCCTGGAGTCCGCTGTTCATCTCTGGCGTTATCTTGGGAGTAAGACAATTCAAAGCCCTATCTATATCCATAATATCCGGTTTGTTAGAAGTAAAAAAATGAGCCAAAATAGTCTGTAATAATATTCTGAATCCCTGTGGCTGACTCGCACCATTCGCCTCGTGAGTCTTTCAACTTCGAAATGGAATTATTTTTGAATCTAGTATTGGCCTTCGCATGAAAGAAAGATGTGTTCCTGTCCCGCTCTTTTAGCCATTGAAGTTTAGCCCGTTGTTTCCACTTTAATTCCTCTCTAGCATCCAATTCGGCCAACTGATCCATCAAACGTCCCTCTTCAAGTTTCGACTCATTAGAAATTACATCCCTTCTTAGTTCTGTAATCCTTTTTTCAATCCTCTCTCTAGTTTGCTTGATATCACCGAAGGTAGATTTGCTCCACTTCAGCAAGCCAATGCTACAATTCTCTATTTTCTCCCACGGAATCTCATATACCTCTCTATTGGAGTCCTTTTTTCATTCTTCCTCGATGACCCTCTCACAATCCTCGTGTCGAATCCACGACGCCTCAAATCTAAATCGCCTTCTACTAGATAGCTTGGGTAACCTAGTACCGCTAAGGTCAACCAATATAGGCGCATGATCAGAGTGAATGGCCTCCAAGTGCTTAACTCTTGCCCCAGGAAACTTAAGTCCCCAAGCAGTATTGGCCACTACCAAATCGATCCGTTCCCTCACCGTTCCAAAATTCCGATGCCTATTATACCAAGTAAACTTATAACCTTCATACCCTAAATCCATTAAGCCACACTCTACCAAGCAACTACGGAATGCTGATAACCGACCCGGTTATCTTGGGTACCACCATGTTTATCCGAGTTGTAAAGTATTTCATTGAAGTCTCCCCCGCACAACCATGGGTAATCCGCCCCCCTATTCAAGTGCGCAGCAATTCCCAAGTAACTACTTTGTCAGTTGAATCTGGTGCCCCATAAACCCCTGTGAACCGCCAACTACTACTATCTGGTTCAGACGTAACCAGTACATCCACATGATTTCTCGAATAGCTTCTTAATGATACATACACCTCGTTTCTCCACAGAAGGGCTAAGCCTCCTCCCGTGCACACGGAGTCCACACAAACACCTTGCAGATTAAGTTTATTTTTTAAAAACTCGACCCTTCTTGTTTTACATTTAGTTTCTGACAAAAACACCACTGAGGGAGAGTGGGCCAGTAAGAGACCCTCAAGCTCACGAACTGTCGGGGTTCTCTCAATTCCCCGACAGTTCCAACAAAGAAGCCTCATTGCAGTCGGCGAGGTTGCCGAGCAACCTTCGCCGAATCAACAGGGTCATCAATCATACGCAAAGCCTTGGTCTTAGCTGGTTTGGGGTGAACTGCCTTCTGGAGATAAGCTGGGAGTTTACGTTTGTTCTGTATGCGGAGCTGAGGGATGTATGTGGTTTAAGGTTAGAGATAGGTGTGGATTTGGTTTGGGTTTTTGATCGAGCTCTTATATTGTGGGTCGAGGTCTCTTGTGAAGAGATAGGGGTATTAATGGGTTGTTCATCCGGCGAGACTATCGGCGAGAGAATGGTTTCGGCAACAATCATGTCTGTGACACCATCATCCCCCTTAGCGGTACTCTGAATATTTTCGGAGTAGGAGATATCCTGGCGTGATATTGTGAGAAAGGTTGGAGTTGAGGGATGATTATTTTCTGACTTGCACACATAATCACGGTGCATTTGCATCGGACCTTCCGCTTGCACAAGGGTTGAAATTGGTTGCACGGACATGGATGTATTATGGCTGCCATCAACTTGTAAATTCTTGGAAAGTTGAGAAAATGAATGTGCTACCGGAATGTGGGTGATAGGTGTTGGTAAGGACAAGGTTTGTTGTGGGCCGCTGGAATTGGAGAGTGGGCTAGTGAATGTGTGGGATTTAGGGGAGCCATCCATCCCATTATGAATTTGAGAGTGTGAAATTTTAGTTAATCGGTATGGGCCAATTAAATACAAGTTTGGATCAGTTGAAGAGTGAGGGTTGGGTTGTTTTAAATTTGGAGCATCTAGTGACTTCTGCCACGATATGTCTACGTGGTTTTGACTGTAGGTCTGAACATCAGAATTCTGTATCGCTCTCCCTTTCTCTAAGTCGGTGAGATTTACCACAGACCGCCTTTCATCTGCCGTCCTAAACACGGATCTAGAGCCCTCCTTTCCACCTCCTAATTCATCCTCCATCGCCAAGCTGTCCGTCACGGTCGGCGCACTAGGTGGCGACCAAGACGCCCCGCTGTTAGCGTCAACTGTCGGCTTGTTCACCATCTGTATCTCTGTTTCCAGAGGAGGTCGCCGCTCATCCGCCGTCTTGCTGAGAGGCCTGGCCGCCGACCTTTCACCAACTGAGAAGCGCTGATTTCTCCATCCCGATACGCCGCGCACCGAATCTGTTCTCAATCGAGGTCCGTATGGAAAATCCGATGCAGGATCAATGAAACCGTCTTCGTATTGTAGTTGGCACAATCCTATGATGTGGTCGAGTCGACCACAGAGATAACAAAAATTAGGTAGTTTCTCATATCTTAAAGAAATTTGCCTCTCTATTGAGCCCGATAACGTTTTAATTTTCAAGGTCTTCTTCAATGGCTTGGAGACATTCAGCGCGACATGAATCCGCATACCATCTACAAGTGTTTACACCATTCCCCTGGACATCTAAGTCGAGAAAACGGTCGATACCATTCCCGATTGCCATAGCAACAGCCCTCGTCCAACTACACAACGGAAGATCGTGTACTCGAATGTAGAAATCGCACCATTAGAGATCTACTTCTTAAAACCACCAAGCACCGATCAAATGGCCACGGTGCCCTATCAAGGACGCGTTGCCTATCCACCGGGTGATTAAAAATCATTACAAAACGCCCTTCGTTTAACATTTGAATGTCCATACCTTTGCCCGGGTTGATTGCGTGTATCATAGTTGTTCTGAAAGCTTCAAAATTGGGGGTTCTTGTCGACAAGATACGCCCTACCACCAAGAAATGCTTCGTAACCCCCTTACTCTCTAGGTCACGGTCTTCCACCGTCACAACATCCTCTTCTTCCCTGACCGACATATTCATGGCCTGCCTCAACAGTTCAATCTCCCTTTCCATAGAGAAAACAGGAAAAAACTATGGGGTGTCGCCTTTCGAATCGCTCCTTGGATGGGGGGTCTGGAGTCCGCACCCAGCTATACAGAGTGAAGAAACTTAAATCAAGGAGAGAAACCTCAGCCCGAAAAATCGGAATTAAGAGGAGAAGAAAGAAGGACGAAGGAAGAGCGATTGGTGTATGTGAGTCTAATTATTTGGAACTGCAAGAAAAAGGAAACTCCGAGGGCGAGAGAACAGAGGGACTCCCAGGGCAAGAGAAAAAAAAATTCCTTTTATTGGATGTTACTTATTCTTCAAGATTTGAAATAACAATTTTATACAGATATTTTTATATGTTTAACTTTTTTAAATCAAAATGATTCATTCAAAATTTTATTATTTTTATTTAATTTAGACACTATCAATATTTAAATTTATGAAATAAATATATTAGTAAAAATTATTTAAATACACTAAATGATAACGTCCAACGCGCGTTGATTTCACTAGTATTTGTAAAAGTTAAAGTACTCAAGTTTAAAATTGAAGTATGAGAAGAAAAAATAAATTTTTTAAAAAAAAAAGAAAAGAAAAAAGAGTACTTCTCGTAAAAGTTAAAGTACTTACATTTTAAATTAGAGCATTATTCATAAAAGTTAAAATGCCTAAATTTATAATTGAAATATTGTTCATAAACATTAAAGTATTCAAATTTAAAAATAGAATATTATTCGTTAAAGTTAAAATACTCAAATTTAAAATTGAAGTGTGAAAGGAGAAAACAAAGAATAAAAAAAGGGAAAAGAAATAATTAAGGGTATTGCAGTCAATTTAGGTAAGTGGAGAGTGAAATCTAATTATGAATTTGAACTAGAAAGTTAATATTTATATTTTTTATGTGGGGGGAATAAACTAAATAATTTCTTTTTTTTTTTTTTTTTTTTTTTTTTGTGTAAAAGGAGTAGTAAATAACAAACTATTTACTCTCCTGCATTATCAAAAACTCCCACAAGTGGGTCTTTCCCAAACAGGGAAAATTCTAACCCAGACCCGGCTTGGCCGAACCCCAACCAATTAAAGGGCAAGTGTATTACACTTGCCATTTGATTTGTCACTTTCCCTAAATTTTCCACCAACCACACGGCAAGTGTAAAACACTCGCCCCCTCGTTACACCGGTTTGGCCGAGCCAGGCTCGGGCTAGAATTACCCCCCAAACAGCAACCCGCTCCTTAATTTCGTGACCCTTCTTAGCTTAAAAACAATTATTTCCAATTGAGAGAAGTTAATTATAGCCCTTTTTTTCCGAATTAGCTTAAAAACTAATTAGTGGTAAGATATTATAGTTAATTCAACAATGATTTTGTAAAAAATCCAATCATAATGAATTCATTTGTAATTTTCCGAACTTAAAATAATAAATTTTATGATATTTTTATTTAAGATAATACGGGTTGTAATTATTCAATCTCACAAGAATGCATATGTAAACAACCCTATTTTATTTTAGGGTGAGTTTCATCTGACTACCCTGCTAGAAGGCCTAATTATAAAGCAATCCATCTAGATTGAAAAATTACATTTTAGTCACTACAAATCTTGTTTGGACTGAAGTCACGGAATTTATAAAAGTATATTTATGCCCCTAACGGTTGTATGACTGTTACATTGAATATCTGACCAAAATTACAAAATCATCCCTAAAGTTTTCAAAAATAACAAAACGATTCCTACAAATTATGAATTTAACAACAAATCAGAGGTATTTTGGGAATGACATAACGAAACCCTATGGAACACAAAAGGTTCTCAAAAGTGAGGGACTAAAATGTGATTTCTCAACTTAGATGGATTGCGTTGTAATTAGACCTTCTAGTAGGGTAATCAGATATAATTATTTCTTTACTTTATTGGTTATTTCTAATGAAGTACTTAGAACCCCTTTCTATAGGTCGCAGTAACTAGCTAATGTATGGTGAAAGGTGAAAGAAGAAATTATTAGGAGCTTAATTGGAAGGGATAATTGCCAACACTTGATAACCTATAATGTACCAACACAGATATGATCAAAATTAAAATAATACTTTTAACCTAACAACCTATATATAATGTACGAACACAAATACGATCAAAATTAAAATAATATTTTTACAAATTGCTCGTGCCTTAGAGCTACTAGGGGCTACGGCGTATTTCGATTGGTGTAATTTATCCATTCACCTTTCAAAAGAAAAGGTCAAAGTCTTTGAAGAAAAATAAAGACCAAGCATCAAAGTCAATACAAGACTATCATCCTGTTTTCTATACTCAACTGCAAACAGTCAAATATTTTACCTCGAGTCCCATCATATAAATAGGAGAAATTATCAAAATTAGTTATTTCTTCCAGGATTATGTAGCAAATCACTACAAACTTTTCAGCTACGATACAGAAACAATATCGAACTCTTGAACCACGAATACATTCTTTTTCTCCTATGTTTTCTGCCATTAAATTTCACAAATATCAATTGCATTTATTTGTTCAGAAGCTGTAGAAACAAAAGGGCTAAGCAATTGGATACCTGAAAGCAGATTATTGTTAAAAACTTCATGTATTATCTATCCATACACTTCTTTGTTGAGAATTATGAGTCATTTATTACTTCCTCATAAGGAGGACGACTGTATGTGCTGCTATGCTCCGGTTTTCGCCAAGACTATCAACCTTCTCATGAGTTTTTGCCTTCAGATTTACAACCGAGGGATCAGCACCAAGTAGCTCGCATAAATTGGCCCTGATAGCCTCCTTGTGAGGGCTCAATTTCGGTCTTTGGAGAATCAATGTCGCATCCAAGTTCCCAAGTTCATAGCCTGCCTCATGCATTAGTCGAACCTAGCATGCAATATATGGGTAGAATGAATTAGAACATGTAAGAAATAATTCACTCAGATCTTGGATTCCATTAAGAACGTCAAAATGTTGTAACCGAATCAAATGACAGCCATTTTGTGTTCTTGTAAGGGATAATAACAGCTCGACCCCTTGAGGTAGGGCCTAAATAGTAAATACAGTCACAACATTACATCTGCACTCCATCAGATAGACAAATGGGACAAAATTGGAAGTTAAAAATTACATTTCTAGAGTTCTCCCACAAAATATGGCTCAGTAACACTTGGGTGTAGATGTAATTTCCAAACCTTTTCACTGGTTGTATTTAGGTCAAACTTTAGGGGGTCTAGCTGTAATTATCGCCTTTATAAATGTTTCGCATATTAAACAAAATAACACGAAAAACACGGGAACACCACATATTCAGGTAAATGTTGCTAATTCTTCATTCGCACTACTCTTATAATCGTTTCAGGAATAAAAGAAAATCAAGGAAGTTGTCAAACTCTATATCTGTCAGTGTGTTTCTGAATGTATGTGTCCGAGAGGGAGTGAGAGAAGAACAAGTCATGGTCAACACTGTAATATATGCAAACCCTGAAACATCCTAAACAAGCACGCAACAAAAGGAAAAAGGATTTCAAGTAAAATCGACCAATAACATGATATAGAACATAAAAGAAGACATAGAACATAAGAAATTAAAACAACACTCACTGCCTCCTTCATAAAAACAGAAGAAGCTGCGCCTTTCCACTTAGGATCCGTGTCGGGGAAAATCTGCCCAATATCCGGAAGCCCAAGTGCCCCCAATATCGCATCAACCACACAATGTAGCAACACATCACCTGCAAATAACAGAACCGTGTCTTCCTCAATTACATAACTTCTTATAAGCTATGGATGTAAGAAAGTTTTATTATGCTCTAACTTAAGGTTCAATGATGTAAGAAGATTTTATCATGCTTTAGAATGTTGCATCTATACGGCAAGTTGAACGCCCTTCTATCTTGTAGTTTCCTATAACTATTCAATGAATATTTCAAGAACCAGATAACTGTTGATTTTTCAGTCAAATTTCATATACATTTCGGATCCCATCATCCAATTACTGTTGAACACGTCAAGAAATGTTCGGAATTCAAATCACATTTTCTTGTATTGCAACTGTTCCCAAAGATCCCATTTTTCCTTCCTCACCCAAATTGAGATGCAAATAGAATAGCAGGAATACCTAAAATAAAGCGCAAAAGCAAGAAAAGCTTTTACATAATAAATCGATCAAATATTCAGGATAAGAAGACGAGAAGAACACGTAAACCAACAAACTGGGGAAATACAGAATGTCAATATTGCAATAGCAACAGGAAATTATCTATGAATCAGAAATGGTAATTAAATTACAGTATTACACAAAGAAGGATGAAAAATACACAGACAGCTAAAATTCAGCAACATTTAAGTAAATTAGATTCTGTTCATACCGTCCGAGTGAGCTTCGCATCCACGTTCATGAGGAATATTAATACCGCCGATGATGAGCGGATACCCCGGCTCAAGTCGGTGAAGATCGAATCCGTGTCCCACCCTAAACGGCAAAACCTTCGCCGGAGTCGCAGATGCCGTCTGCGGCTCGGCTTCAGCCGTGCTGGAGGCAGAAGCCACCACAAACTTCGCCGGCGAGGAAGAAGCTCTTGCGAATTTCAAAGAAGGAAGCAAGTTCCGCGAATTGACAAACGCTCCAGGTAGCTGAACTGGAGCCTGCTTTGAGGGGGTTTTAATGGAAAAGGGAGCGGTGTAGCAGACGGAATTAGCCATAGCCATATTTGATGGAGTTTTCCTCGGTGCGCAACCGCGGACGGCGGTGCGTATGGTCCCGGCGGCGGTTTAGAGGGAGGAAGCCGTTAAATTGGGAGTGCTGAGCAGCTCGTGAAGCACGGGGCTCGTTATATTCAACTTTGGTGTGTGTTAGAATTTCTTAATTTCTTTTTATATAATGTTTATTTTATTGTGGTAGAGAGAGTCCTTCACGTTCGGTGGCAGTATTATATTATTATTTTATTAAAAAAAATAGAAAGAATTATTTGTTTAATCGAAACACAATAGTATAATAAAAGATTTTAAATAATTAAAATAATTAAAATGTGTTTTTGATCTTTGACTAAAAGAGGAGTATTTGAATCTCTTGCTCCAACTCTGGATGTTCAAGTTTGACTAAATTCAAGAATTATAAATTTAATTTTAGAATGTTGAAACTATTTATTATTATACAAAAACATTTTTTATATAGGTATAAATTTGAGCATGGTCATCTACGATACACAAACTCAATAATACAAACACGATATAAAACGACACAAATACAACAATAAGAAATTTTTTTAAAATTTCTCACGTAAAATATATCCAACACCATGACAAAATGATGTTATTAAAAATATTGAAACGTCAAAGATGGCTATAAGCTCCTTAATTAAAAGAAATTAATTTGTGCAGCCTATTATTGAATTTGATGCAGAAAATTAGTTGCCCTATGGCAAATTACAATTATTAACCCGTTTTTCACTCTTAAATAATTTAGGGATAGCCTAAGATTAGGTATGGCACCTATCATCCCTAGTTCTTTATAACATGTCATTGAGGGCGTACGGTACAAAGCTTGTCTTCCGTGGGAAGGAATCGAACCCAACCAGTCATATGGCAACTACATAACACTTATTATGTTGTTAATCACTCTTCTTGATATATACATCAATCACACGAATCAATCGCACGACAAATATAAACACCGACCATATCACTTGAACTAGTTCGCTCGAGACAGGTGCCGCTTAGAATTTCCCATATACGGCGATATTCCCATAATACGAATTTCCGGCACTCATCATAGAAGTAGATACTAATAGCGCCATTGTTATCGATACATGGATACAAGTTCAATACAATATACATACACCCTCCGAATTTACAAAAACTTACGAACAAGCGAACTTATTCATAAGTTTTCGATAAAATACATACACCAACCATACTAGCAAGTAGTACCGATAAAGGAGAAGAGTATTCACATTTTTTTTAATGAAGCTCATTTGGAGTTATCATAAGCAGAAGCTCGGGGAAGTTTGGCTGCGCGCTCTGGTGTGGGATTATCGCATGAAGCCCTCTTCGTTCTCAGCTGCAATTACGAAATGAAGTCATAAAAATGGAATGGAGAAGAAGGATCTTTCCACGATCAAGAGAGAATTAATTATGATGAGAGCTAACCTTCTCTTCAGAGTGTTGGTAGAAGTGCCTCAGGAGAATGTTTCTGGCTTCAGGTACTATGACTGAAGAGAGAAACGAAGAAATCAGGTAAAAAGGAAAGACAATATGCAACAATCTCCAAATAATTCATCAACAGATGCAAGACAGAAAGGGTAAAACACAAAGAAAAATCCGGAATATGGGATAAGATAATAGTTGTTTATGTTACCCTGATCAGGTGGTGGCATGGTGCGATCATGGGTCGGATGATAAGTAATAGGCGTCATTTTCTGGAGGCAAAAAGCAATACATAGTTTCAGAATATTATATATATATGATAAATGTGAACCGTAAGTAAATCGCAAGATAAACAGATGATCCATACAATGAAGCTCTTCAAATATACAAGCAAGTGAAAAGTTACTGCAAACAGAAGAATACAAATGTAGCTCCTGAAATAAATATGTGAACTGTTGCTATAAGACTATCCATGATCTGTATGAAATTGAACGAAGCGATCAGAGTGCAATTTATGACTCCTTGAAACTTCAACAGATTAAGATCCTTCTTCTGAAGCTATGGAAATCCCACTGTCCTCCAGGAACCCTAATACATCCACTTATAGAGAACAACTATAACATCGGCTACCAAACAAGATCCAATATATTTAATTTTAGAAACTTAGAAGTGTCGAATATTAGGCAATCATCTTGAAATTAGATCCAAATGACAGCATACTAGCAACTCCAGCATAACCCTGATCAGTAGTATGATTACAGCTACTAAAGTCTAAATTTAAAACTCAGAAAGGATTTTAGGATTCTTATTAGTATAACATATGAATGGCAAGTAGTTACTTGACGTCAAAACTGCAACAGAAGATCAATAAAATGTAGAATAAAACCCAATTCAGTAAAATTCACATAGCCAATAGAGCAAACATATATAGAGAGGCTAAGTCTTTGTTTGTTGATGTAAAGTTGCTTCCATTATATCCTCATGACATCTACTTAGCCTAATTTATTGCCTCAAAGATCAGAAGCACCAACTATGAGAAATCCACCATACTTGCTTGAGTATTTAAGTGCTTTGGTTTAATCTCTCAAGCAACTTGACCAATGTGTGCAGGTGATTTAACTGAGTCCTTAAAGGTTTTAAAGCCATTGACTCAGAATGTTTTAGAATAAGTACCATCCCTTAATATATGATGTGACACGACAGCCATGGTAAAACCATATAGTTCATCTCCACATTGGAAATGAAACAAGAAACTATGGTAAGGTATGAGGCACCATGGCTTCAGCATTTATCGCATAAAGCTAAATATGAGATCACACATATTTTGCAGCAATAAAGAAGTAACTGTCACGCCTTACAATTAATAAGAGAAGAAAAATATTTCCATGAAAGGCATTACTAAAAGTACAGAACTCTTTTGAAATATAGAGTTGCCAACTTCATTAATGGCAAATCAAATTGAACAAAAATGGACCTCGACTGTCGCAAGTTCCAACTTATTTACAAGGCAAAAGTATGGACTTTGGACCAATTAAAGCCACAAGGATCAATATTTCATACAAGTGTCTACCATCAATCTGTGAGCAAAATGATGGATTATACAATCACCGACACTTTGTGAAATCCTGTTAGCAGTAGCGCGATTACACGTCAACATTTAGTAGGAATGACAAAAATCCTGATACGACAAAAGGTCGAGTAATGTAATCCCGTTGGGCCGTTGGCACGTGGAATTCATAAACTTTGTCGAGTAATGTAACCCCGATGGGCCGTCAGCCACGTGGAATTCATACACTTTGTCGAGTAATGGAATCCCAAAGGGGCATCGGTCACGTGGAATTCATATACGGCGCCATACAATATAATTAACTAATCCAAACAAGACAGCATTAATTGCAGACAGAGTTCCAATTATCCATTAGCTTGGTTCACATACAAGTACACAACATGTATTATACAAACAGTTAACAACATAAACCAAAGGAAGGCTGAGATCAACCTTAACTGGAATACTATTCAGCCATTACAAGTGCAGGGAGTTCATAATTTTCAGCTAATTTAGAATTGCTACCAAAAAAACCAAAACCACCAAACATATTTCTGGAATCCACCACTTCATGCCATTTACACAAGAATTTCTCCACAACACATGCTCATTCCTACTGCAAATAACACAAATGAACCATAAACCCTAGCACCGAATCAGACCCTAAACTCATAACCCACAACTCATAAACATTCCACTTTTACTCCAAGTATGCATCAATCACAAAACTAGAAATTAACAGCAAAACCCATAAAAACCAGAATCTAGAAAGAATTCTTACAAAAAGGGCAAATGGGCTCACAGAAAACAACAAAAGCTGAAATCTTGATGAAGAAAGCGAAGTCCTTACCGAGGGATTTGAAGGATCATTGGGTTTGAACTGGCTGAAGTTGTGAGGGTCGAAAGAAGGCCAACTCCCCAGCATTGAATCATTACAGAATTCAACAATGGGGATTGAGACGAATTAATAGAGCAAAACCAAAATAATTATGCAGCCGTGACGAATATATATACAGGTGGTTGCGGAGGAGGTGCAGTGACAGATAGGTGGCGATTGGCCTGGTGGGCAGGTGTTATGGCAAACCATACCAATTTATGAAGGAAAGCTTTCCAGTTTTTACCGCAAAGATACTATTTGCCAAACAGTATTTCTTTTCGTTTTTTATAGTAATTTTTTTTTTTCCTATATTATATTTAATTGGGTCGATGAGTTCACGGCAAAATGTAGTTTTAGAGGGTGTAACCGACAGAATCACAGGCAGACCATAGTGTTGTAAACTCGTCACAATGCAAAACTCAGATGATGTTAACGGGACTTTAATCTTGATTTCCCATATTGGCAAATAGATTTTAAATAAATTATTAGTGCGGCGTTCGAAACGGTCGCCCACTATATTCCCGCACTAAGACCGATAAATATATGAAACGGACAATATGTATATTCGTCAAGTTATAGCGAACAGGTGACGGACAAGGCCCGATTAAAAATGGTTTGATAGGAATAAATAGTTTCATCGAGGATAATAGTGATTTATTAACCAATGGGACAAGTATCAAAAATATTACTCCACTTTTAAATAAATTATTGGGACAAAGAAAGTTCTCTTCAAAATTTTTTTAGATATGGATTTTGAGATCCTCTTAAAAAATTCGATAAAATCCCTCACATGATTTAACCAATCACAACTAAACTGAATTCCTCGAGTAATTATGGTTATTATCCTCAGAGGTGATTTTAAATTTTTAAAGGGTTTTGTGATAATAAATATTATATTATCTAGCAAGAATTTGAGAAATATAACGTTTTACAAGTAGCAGTCACTAGTAAATCTGTATATTTTATATTGTTTTAGTACTCAAGAAGGGTTGGAAAATAAAATTGTGATTTATGTTAGGGTTAATTACATATAGACCCCATGGGAGTATTAGAAACTACAACTTGTAACCCTCTTAGTCAAATAATTACATATACACCCATTGGAGAGTTTAAAAATTACATAAAACACCCAAGAATTAGGGTTTTGTTAAAATTTTAATGACTTCATCAAATTTTTAACTTGATTTTCCTGTTTTACCCCCTTTACTATATTAAATCTGGATTTAATATATTAAATATAATATTTAAAAAACATAATATATATAGAGAGTTATAATATATAATTAATATATATAATAAAGTAATATTTATTAATATATTATATATCATATATATACATATCATATATATTATATATATTTGTACATTTACTGCACCACCACCACCGTAACCCTCCCCATGCCATCCTACAACAGCCGCACGCCGTCCGACTGACGCAGCACCATTCTCCGTATCTCCCCCTTCTATGATTTCTCCATCTCAATTTCACCATACTTTCACTAAATTCATGAAAAATCAAGATCAAATCTTTTCCAATGACAGGCTACCAATCACCCCAAGACGAGCAGAACCCATCTCTCAACTCCGACTGGCGATCATTCCGAGCAAGCCTAATCGCCACCGAATGGGCTTTCCGGGCCGAAGACCTCCTCTCCTCCGCCGTCGACCCCGACGCACCCATGGACTGCCACACACTCATCGTCGGCGAAAAATGGGCCCACAAAATCCACGAGCCCCAAATGGGCTGCCTACTAATCACCAACGAGAAACTCGACGGCGAGCAGCAACTGTGTGCGTCGGTCGGACGACGTGCGGCGGTGCTGCGTCGGTCGTAGAACGCCGTGGGGAGGGTTACGGTGGTGGTGGTGTCGTAAGATATATATATATATATATATATATATATATATATATATATATATATATGATATGTATATATAATGTAATATATATGATATATAATATATTAATAAATATTACTTTATTATATATATTAATTATATATTATAACTCTCTATATATATTATGTTTTTTAAATATTATATTTAATACATTAAATCCAGATTTAATATAGTAAAGGGGGTAAAACAGGAAAATCAAGTTAAAAATTTGATGAAGTCATTAAAATTTTAACAAAACCCTAATTCTTGGGTGTTTTATGTAATTTTTAAACTCCCCAATGGGTGTATATGTAATTATTTGACTAAGAGGGTTACAAGTTGTAGTTTCTAATACTCCCATAGAGTCTATATGTAATTAACCCTTTATGTTATAATAATATTAAAATGTTATATTGCTATTATATAAGACTTCAGTCATTTAAAAATTACCCCTAGTTTTGTAAGTCTTGGGATTATTCTCTTGTTTTAAACCTGGACTTCGCCTTTTCTTTTCTCAACTTTGGACTTTCTATAACTATTTACTCACCTAATTTTATCTTATCTTTTTTCATATATTTATTTACACATTAAATTTTTTTTGAAAATTATTTACACATTAAAATTAATTAGCGTATTCGTAATTTTATATATCTTTTTGTAATTAAATATACATATATACATTACCAACACATCTCATCATTGGTATAATCTAGTGTATTATCCTAATCACATCCAATTTAAAGGTATAACACATCTCATCATTGGTATATTCTAGTGTATTAACCTAATCACATCCAATTTAAAGATCAGGTATACCTTAATGCCAATTAATTTCCCGAATGTTCCCAAGAGTTCCCGATTCAAACAAGGATTTCTACATACCTTAAAGAAACACATACTAGCAATTAAATAAAGAAAAAGAAAAAGAAAAATTAAACCATGGAACTAAAATCCCAAAAACAAATATGGACAAAAGAGTATGTCCCAACAGTTCCACAGTATTTAGCTAGCAGGTCCTGTTCCTGCACAAGAAGAATTTGGTAACTGAGTTGATGGAGAGTTGACATTTGAGTTAGGTCTTGCAGCTGGAGCTTGCTGATTAGGTCTACTAGTAATAAACTGGTTCAATGCATCAGCATAAGCCTGCCCCGAGAGGGCCCCACGCATCCGCCCGGCAGGGCGCCAGTCCATCTCCGTGCCCATGGTGGGTTGTGATGAAATTCCAGCATTGGTGCTCGTGACGGGTTGTGATGGAATTCCGGTATTGGTGCTCGAGACGGGTTGTGATGGAATTCCGGTATTGGTTCTCGTGACGGGTTGTGATGAAATTCCCATGCTGCCCCTTGGATCCACTGGAAGTGGTGCACTGCGCCCGTCAACAGCCATCTGCATGGTTCTGTTTGCAGCAGCAATCAGTTCGGATTGGGTGGTGACTACGGTAGGTCTGTGAACCGGTCTGCCTAGTGGAACTCTCGTGTGGTTTTGGGGGCGCGAGAAGCTTCCGGAAGGAGGCTGCAGGGGTGATTGCGCCACACGAGGACCAATAGGTCGAGCTGCTCTGAGGTGGGGTCCCATCTGCTGGCGCTCGTTTGGAACTCTATTCTGCTGAGGGGGTCGAGCTGGGGCTGATGCACGAATTTGCTGCACAAAATACAAAATAGACTTTCAGAATCCATTAACGGCACAATTAATTACAGAGATCGGCAAGAATGGTATTTACATGATGCATTGTTAGGAGAGAGCAAACAATTCATAAAAACCAAGAGCTTTTGATGTACATTATTGCCAATTGCCTCTTGATAGACACACACACATTCTCTGTACATTCCAAACTGCGCACTTTTTACTCTCTACCTCCCAATTTATAGCACTTTTTACACTTTCACTCTACTATTCTCATTAAAAACGCTTTTTGGAAATGACGTGCTATTCAACAGCAGTTAAGTTACCTGTATGACAGGGTGCGGACGTGGACTTGGAATAGAGGTGTTCACACTACTTCGAGAACTTTCTAGGATAGAAGTTGCACGAGTCGGAAGGGCCAGACCAGCAGCTGGTGTTCTGCTTACATGCCTGGGCAATGATGGGAACGATGCATTGCCCAATTGATTTGGCTGCGATTGCACAGCATTTGGCAAAGACGTTTCTCTATGTGAGGCAGGAGTAGTAAGAAGCTGTGAACTTTTTTTTACATTTATATTGGCTGTAGCCTGAGTTGTAAGTTGAGATTGATGAGTATTTGAGAAGTTTCTTCCTTCTTCAGCTTCATTAGTGGGAGCAGCATCCATAGCATCATCAATCTGGGTAAGATCTAGTACATCAATGGCTTCTAATGTCTCATCCTGTCCCTTGTTGGAGGGCTTATCCTCAGTTGGCTTCTGCGAGGTATCTTCCTTGTCCACGAGAACATTCCATGAGCCATCTGGGGAGATGATTATGTCAGAGACATCGGGCATGTCTTTCAAGACCTGAGGAAAATTAGCACCAATAAAAAGTCAGTAAACATATAAACATTAATAAACATATGAACTCTTGACTTTCGTCTTACTTATAGTGAATGTAAATAGATACTTGCCTTAATCATTTTTTGGTCAATGCGAATATCAGAGAAGCAGACATGCTGATTACAATGCGGGCAGCGCCAGGACGGTCTTCTTGAATTTATGTCCACGTAGTTGTCAAAATCAAAACACTAAAGGAGAAGGCAAAAGGAGTAATTAAAGTAGGCTGGAAAATTATTCTAGTTTAGATTTCTTTATCCTAATAGGTTTCTACTTTTCTTGGATTTTACTGTATGAGGTGGTTTAGAAATTAAGATAGATTCTAATGGTCCCAGATGGATTTACTCCTTTGTAGTGGATCTATCAGAATGTATAGAGACGGCAATGTTAAAAATAAATTGAATACTGATTGAACCACTTTTGCGCAAGTAAAATAATTTCTACTTCAAAGATCACGTAATAATTAAATGTGTAAGCTCTCTTCAATAAAGCTAACAAACCTGGATATGCCTGCAAGAATGTCCTTTGACAGGTGTCTTAATACGCTTGAAGCTGTAAACAATGATAATGACTACAATATGAGTAGAGCATCAAGGTATAACTAAACCGGCCGAATAATGACCATGTACAAGAGAAAATAGGATGTCCATAAGCAAATGCAAAGGTTTTCCCTCACAATCTTAGAGCAGTCATGAATAGGTAAATCCAAGAATCTGTTAAGAGCCACAAATATGAAGAGTTTACCTGATAGGACAATTTAACGATATGCGTGATTTCCCCACAATAACTTCAGAATCTACAAACAACGAAAAATGGAAAAATGTCAGAGAAACATAACTAAGAGCTTTGCTTAGACATCAATTTAGGAAGACAAATGTATCCACAATTCCCTTATCCATAAATTATTTCTCAGAGATATATAATGGGATATTCTCAAGTAAAAAAGTCAGTGGACCTGAATCCAGAGTTGCAGGGGCAAACTGCTCATAATCTTTGAGGGTATTGCTATCAGGGTTTGGAATCTCACTCATGAAAGCAACGGCTATAATATAATTTCCTTCAAAATGATCAACACTGAAAGTAGTAAGCAATGCTGGAATATTCAACGCAAAAACAAGTAATAAGACAAGGAAACTTGAGCAATAATACCATTAAATTCACCGACAGCCTGAAGGAGATTCGTCCCAAATTTCAGCAAATGTGTCACGAGTGTTGGAATTTGTGGTCCTGTATCCTAATAGAAGCAAAAGATGTATACAATTAAAATTTTCAGGCTTAGCCAAAAACAATGAACATATTGTCAATAATAATCTGCAACAGACCATGGCAAGAGTAGACCTTCTTTCCACTCCCTTCCCATTTAATAGAAAGCTGCAGCAAAAATATGAAAGTTTGTGAAATAGTCCTCATGCAAGGAAAGTTATTTTCCTTTAGTTGGATCTGGGGGATGAATTAGCTTACTTTACTTTTGCAGGATTAATGAGGCAGGATGATGTCTCAATACTGTCTGTTTGGACAACAAATAGCCTCTGCACAAAAGAAATGATAGGATGAATGAGCAATCAACACCAACGATCTATTTTATATCTATCATTTTCAAGAGAAGGTAAATATACTAGACACACACCGAGGTAAACACCATCTCAGCCTAAAAGATTTACATAACTTCAAGTATATATTAAATATATCAGCATAATAGATTTGTATGTCTCAAGAGATAAAACCTCAAGTAAGCGTAGCATATACCCATAAAACGATTATCAAAATTCTTATTCAGAGTAAGGCGAA
Organism: Lantana camara; assembly: GCA_037501455.1. Taxonomy (NCBI): domain Eukaryota; kingdom Viridiplantae; phylum Streptophyta; class Magnoliopsida; order Lamiales; family Verbenaceae; genus Lantana; species Lantana camara. The sequence continues at coordinate 87,931,757 of CM074857.1, read as the reverse complement.
TCAGATATCAAGTATTCTATTCATTAGAATGATGCATACTCAAAAACATCTGGAAGATCTGTAACCACAATTACTTTTAAAATAAGGTCAAAATGACGTAACACTAGTTGTTCCTTTATCATGGATTAAACTAAGAGATCCAAACACATTCAAGGAAGTCCTGAAGAGGCAACGAAATCTAGTGAAAACAGCCTCAATTGCAAAACCTTACACCCAAATTGAACAGGTGCTTTCCTTGATACAACTATTTGAAAATGTGAATAAGGCCTGGACATGCTTACTATTTTATCTCCTGGAGAAGACTTTAGATTCTTTGTAATCTTGAAGTCACTCACATAAGCGTCAAATCCAGGCTACAATGAACAAATGCACAAGTACTATTAGCATTGGAACATCATATCAGAACCTGGATGGAAGAAAGGTAAGGAGAAATAACCACCTTAACTTCAAGAAAAGCCAAGATATGGCCCATTTTCATTCTTGGATAGAATCTGCATACATATTCACAGAGAGATTCTTTTAGTTGCAAGCTAAATAATTTCTCCAGCCCAAATAGAACACTGTATATTGCTGATAACAAACAGATCAGGAAATCAAAGAACTAAGCAATGCCACATTTTCGGAAGTCGCTATAATTTAACCGGAGAGTTCATCACAAAATTGAGTAGCTATCGATCAAATTGTTGAAAAATTGCAAAGGCTTAACATTAAAATAAGAATTACGTATTAAATACAGCATCAAAAACCAGATACTGTGCAGCACAAGAACTACGCACAAACCAATGCAATTATCTGCTTTTTATGCAGCACCGAAAACCAGATTGGATATCAAACACTAACCAACTGTATTAGACTGTAGCACTTTTACTAAAAAATGATAATGGTTAGTCAAGCAATAAACATTCACAAACCCTGTAGAAGGTCGGTGATACCACCTATGACCAACAAATTCACAGAAGTAGAATTATCTAGGAGGACTAAATCTGACACCCTTGTGACTTGCCTTTATTGTGACTTCCCTATGCTGGCAAATTAAGTGTAGTCATAATCATATTTTCCAGTAAAGATTGTGTCATGGATATAGAGCCCTCTAAGCAATACTAAGAAAGAAACAATGGCAGGTAATTAAAATGCGGCTCCTTGATGCAAGCAGAAACAGTTTCAAATTTGCTTTAACATAGATGAGAACTCAAGAGCCTTGGTATATGTCATTGTAGATTTGACCACTATTATCAACCCATAAAAAGGGCATAAACACTATACCTTGACATGACTGTTGAGATAATTGATTGAGAAGAGCTCGGTTCGGTCTTGAAATTTGAATCACTGACAAAAGGGGTTGCAATCTGCAAATATAAAAAAGATGGAGAACTACAATCCAGTCAATGAGGGGAAAAAATGATGAGCACAAAATATTAAAAGAAAGTTGACCGACCTCCTTCACCAGCTTGCTGAGCTCTTCAGAATCTCTATCAGAAAACCACCCACTTTCGCAAGCACTCTACCAAATAGTTCACAATCAGAAAGACACCAGAATTACCAGGTTTAGAAATTCAAAAGAGGATTGGTTCTTATGCCTAAACTGCTTCATGAAGAGGAAAAGTTCCAATGTACGGTATAATATGAACACGAGGAAGCAAGTTAAGAATAAATGCTTGAAGATTACCAAGTTGGAAATTCAAGAAGGGTAAATCAGAATGCACATTATTTTGGGCCCCCTGATGTACCTATATTGATGTCCACATAGATACACTAAATAGCTCATCCAAATTCCAGTTTTAGAAGAAAGCCAAATTATCCTAATAAGTCTCCAACTGGTATACTTTAAAGAAGAGAACTAGTTAAGCCTTGCTGGTGCAGACACCCACCGTATGACTTTCTTGATAGTTATTGACTTATTTCCATTTCAAATATTCAACGGTTAATCTGGTTTTCAGTTACTGGGGAACTAAGCATTGTGCACTTCTAAAAGTAGATTTCATTTCCTCTTCCTCAGGATTTTCTCACGACCAAATAAAATTTAGATAATTGTCAAATCATCTTTTCAACATGCTTGACACCAAGAGTTCAGAAAACAAGATGATAGCTATGATACTAGAGGTACCAAGTGACATGGTATGCATTTCTTGCGGCTCTATTCGCATTGCTGAACTCGAGCACTGCAATAGTAAGAGACAATGGTCAAAATAAATTACCTTAACAGATATCATGAGGACCATACAAGCTGCTTGAAGGAGGGCTTCACTTCTATTTTGGCACACCTAACCACATGAAATTATCAGAAAGACAGAAACTTCCTCACACCGATCTACTGAACAATGAAAACAGGCTTAAGTGTGGCATATAAAGGACCACGGGTTGCAACAAATGCCTCAATGAAATGCTACGACAAAATGCTCGCAAAGAGAGCACAACAACAAGTCACAGGCAATCAATTTAGTGAAGAAAGTAAAAGGAAGCCTTGTATCAATATTTGCAAAATACAGATTGGTCATTTTTTTATCATAAAGCACAGACAAAGCCAATGACATCCTAAAAACCGGCTAAAAAAGGGAGCAACGGGGATGTTACTTCTAGCCTGTAATTTTGCTAGACGTTCTAGAGAGAAGATTATGTGTATCCAGGTCTCGTGATGCCATATTTGAATAGTTTTCCACATAGGGGTCAAGTTTCTTTGTTGGTTCTTTTGTTTGGGAAAGAGTAACAAGTAAAAAGTTAAAAGAAAAGGACAACCCAAGGTTGGTAATAAAATGGAAGTGTAACAAAGAAATGGGCACACCGCACATGTATATGTGCAACAGTCGGCTACAGCACATTAGTATGCTATTCTACCTCAATCACTTTGTCAAGAGTCAAGAACCAAAAGGATAGACAAAATAGTTCTCCTCAACAGTATTGTTGGCACTATCGATTTCAAGAGGCAACACAGAGTTTGCAAGAAAATAATATATGATGATCTTGTATACCCATAGTCAGCACTCAAGAATTTCAAGCCCTTTCCTGGATCATCCAATCTAGTTATACATATGTCTTGAAAATTCAAAGAAGTGCATATAAATCATCACCTCCTTTACTATTGAGGGTAAATCCTGTGTTCTGCTTGGAACCTCATGGTTTGCAATGGCAAAATCGATACCTCTGCATTGCATAAGAAAATAAAGAAAAAAGGCAGCTAATCAATACAACATAATTCAATAGTGTTAAATGAAATACAAAAGCTATATTTTATTAGAATACTGAAGAACCTCACTCATATATTCCAATACCTCTAAAGCTGTGCATGTCTATCATAGAAAGTTATTAAAAATCAAACACACACCAAAAATACAAAAATGAGAAAAAGAGAAAGGAAGACGGAAGGAAGGAAAAAGCAAAATGATCCCTATTACATAACAAACACTGACCCTCAAGCTAAACATCCTTGAAGTTTGGAGGAGCAAATAGATATTGCACCAATTTTGAAGCAACATACTCAAAAGAAGCAGGCAATTATCATGTTAAACCATGAGAGGACATTACAAACCTACAGCAAGGCAAGCATCATCACATAGTCATAAATGTCTATTCTGCCAGAAATGCTTGTTCCTATCATAGACACAAAGAAAGATCACTCAACTCTTCTCAACCTCTTCAATTTCCTATATACAGTTTTGATTTCTGATCTAGTTCTACTTTAAGCAAGTGTACCTCAGATAAGTCTCAGAGGTGTAAAGTGAACCTAAAGCTACAAATCAAGACCAACAGATATCTACTAGTTTAAAACTCATACGAAAAAACAGAACAAAATCAAATTTATCAAAAGAAGGAACTGGCAATTAATGGAAAACTAGTGAAGTCCAGATGAATCATCTTAGTAATTGTCAGAACATAATATAGTCAATGGACTGACACAGTTTAACCATGCCCAATATCGATAAATAAATTTCTCTCGGGACCTAAAAATAAACAGACTGTTCTGTTATTGTTTTATCTCTACCTAATCAGTAGAAGGCAGAATGTCTTTCAACTGAATACTTTCTCCTTCGGCATTGCTATAGATGACAAATAGTTTGCATATACACTCAAGCAACAGAAATGAGTTCTATTGATCTTAACAGAAGACTCAAGCAATAGACAAACGAGTTCTGTTGAAGAGAGGGCCTCTCCTAGTTATGTTATTTGAAAGTAAATAGACATTCCTTGGAAACCATCATGCAATAATGGGTATCTGGGACAAGGTATAAACCAACAGATGCATGCCCTGTTTAAAGAAGTTTTACAGCAACAGATGGACGAGGCAAGCATTGGAACTATATACAGTTAAAGGAGAAACCTTCCAGCTAAGACACAAAAAGAACACTACTTCATCGTGTGAGGATATCAAAATTCAAAATTCCACCTCTACTAAAGAAATTAGACAAATAAGTTAAAGAACCGAGCAACATAAATTGCAGGAAGTTGTAAGCCGTCACAGCCATACAGGAGCAAATTCTAGAACTCGTTTGCTCCACAATTCGGAAGAAGAAGAATACTACTTCATCGTGTGAGGATATCAAAATTCAAAATTTTCACTTCTACTAAAGAAACTAAACAAATAAGTTAAAGAACCGAGCAACATAAATTGTAGGACGTTGGAAGCCATCACAGCCACACAGGAGCAAATTCTAGAACTCGTTTGCTCCTTTAAAGAAGAAGGCGTATTCATGTAAAGAGGATTACCTAGCTAGAGAAAGGCAGAGATTTAAGAACTCAATGGCGTCTTCACTGTTGGTGCGAACGTGAATAGCTAAACGATCCATGACGGCCGAAATTCGGAAGGCGTTCAATTCCGACGGGGTTAACCCGCTGGCCTGGGGAGCTCCGCCGCCGTCTAATAACGCTCCGGCCGCCGGAGCTGCCGTCACCGCCGTCCCTGTCATCCCTCTCTCGCTCTTTCGACTCCTATAAACCTCTTCCTCCACCCTAGTCCTGGGTTTTGGGATGCGAAGCAGATTTCAATGCTCCATAACAAGGTTTCCCCTTTTCAGAAATTGGCTCAATTGTTGAGTTCGAGCTGCTGCGTCTCTTTTATACAAGTACATATCACCATCATTCCGATTCGAAATTTTCCGACGACACCACGGCGGTGTTAGATCTTCTGTTAATTGAGGTAAAATACGAAGAATTACAACTGAGCTGACGAGTGAGAAGAGAAATATTGATATATCATATATATATGGAAATGAATTTCTAAATTCTCTGGGACACGTGGCGCTTTCTTGAGGCAAAATTCAGTACGATTCCCCGATTATTACAATGTATAGGGACTAGGGTAAATTACACATTGGGCCCCCATAGTTAGCAAAATTATATATCGACTCTTCTCACTTTCAAAAATTAGAAAATTGTACCTTGTAGTTTGTTAATGGGTTGAAACTTTAAAGTTGAAGAAGACAACAATGGTGCTTGGAGTATTAGAGAGACGAGAGGAAATTAGGGTTTGCAATTAAGAACAAAATATTAAGTCTCTGTAATGTAAAGGTAAGGTTTACAAATGGATGGCCACCAATAAATAGACGTGGCCCAACGGCCATTAAGACGCGTGGAAAAGACGCTACAACGAAGAAAAATAAAATACGTTTCTGTACAAATAAAATACAAGGAAAGGAAATAAAATAAGATCTCAACACCCGCCCTCAAGTTGGAGCTTCATTGAAGAGGAAGCCCAATTTGCAAAGAATACGTCTGAAAAGTGGATCACCCAAACTCTTGGTAAAGACATCAGCTAACTGCTGCGTTGTAGGTACATGCTGAAGGGCAATAAATCCCTTCTTAAACTGGTTACGGACTATATTACAATCTATATAAAGATGTTTGGTACGCTCATGGAAAACCGGATTCTCTTAAATATGGATCGCAGCTTTATTATCACACCACAAATCAATTGGTAATGACACAGTAACATGAAGGTCTGCAAGGATGTAACTCAGCCATTGTAGCTCGCACACGGTAGCCCCCAAACTTCTGTACTCAGCTTCGCACGAAGACTTACTCACAGTTGGTTGCTTCTTCGTTTTCCAGGAAATTAACGAACCACCTAACAAGATGCAAAAACCTATTAGTGACCGTCTAGTCAAAGCGCAGGTTGCCCAATCTGCATAACTGTATGCAGTGAGCTTAAGGGAGTTATTAGCTGAAAAGAAAAGACCAGCTCCTCGTGTGCCTGCAAGATACTTTATAACATGTATTGCAGCATCCTAGTGCCCCTGCATAGGTTTAGAGACCAACTGGCTAAGCTGCTGCACAACAAAACTTAAGTCAGGCCGTGTCATATTCAAATACAATAAACGACCAACCAGCTGCCTATACTGTGCAGGATCAGGATAAGGTAGGTCCTGATCTGCATTAAATTTATGTCCACTAGGCAAAGGGGTGGTGGCAATGCGAGCATTAGCAACCCCAGAATCATTAAGCAGATCAGCAAATATACTTCTTTTGAGTAACAATCATGTCATTAGAACAATGAAATATTTCAAGACCCAAGAAGTGTTTAGCTATCCCCAAATCCTTTATAGTAAACTCAGCATGCAAGTATTGTTTAATATCAAGAATAAGACTGTCATCAGAACCAGCTATCAAGACATCATCTACATAGACTAATAGCATGACAAAGCAAGAGTTCTTGACAAGAGTAAACAAACAGTGATCATGTGGTGATTGAATGAAACCATGCTCAAGCAATTTATTTGTAAATTCAATATTCCATTATCTAGAGGCTTGTTTAAGCACATACAGGGACTTAGTTAATTTGCAAACCTAACCAGGTTTTGCTTTATCATACCCTTCTGGAGGTAAAAGATACACATCTTCATCCAACTGACCATGCAAAAAAGCATTGTTTATGTCAAGCTGGTACATTCCCCATCCTTTGGCAGTAACAATAGCCAAAAAACTCTAACAGTAACTAACTTAGCCACTGGTGAAAAACAATCATAGTAGTCTATCCCAAAAGTTTGATTAAATCCCTTAGCCACTAATCTAGCCTTAAATCTCTCAATGGACCCATCAGGATTAAACTTAGTTTTATATACCCATTTAGATCCTATTGCCTTTTTTCCAGAAGGCAAGCTAGTAAGTTTCCAAGTATTATTTGTTTCAAGAGCTTCAAGCTCTTTATTCATAACTTGCACCCATTCTGGGTACTGTATGGCCTATTTATAGTTAACAGGCTCAGGAACAAAAGCAATCTTGGCCATAAAGGCCACATAACAGAAAGCATAAGGTAAATCAGAATCATTATTGACCATAGTAAACTCAGAATCTGTACAGGTAACACAATAACTAGCACTACACACATAGTCTTTCATCCAAACAGGTGGAGCTCTAGTTCTTTCACTGAGTCTAGGTTGCACATCAATAGAAATATTATGATCACTAAAACCTGCCTCATTCTGATCATCAGCAGGGAGATTTTCAGTTTCAGCATTGCTGCGTTGAAAATTAGTATCATCATTTTCCAACTGAGTGGAATCAGAAGAGTTATAAAAATCATTTGCATGTATTTTAGGTACAAAATGTTGGAAAACAGGAATCAGAAAGCAGCGGAAATTTAAAAATTTTCCAACAAAAGGATCTTGGACTCGCAATCGTGTATCCAAATTCGTAGAGATTAGAAACTTACTTTTCAATAATCTTTCTTGAAGCGTTTCAAGCCACCCAAGAACGCTCTTCTCGCGGCTTGATCCCCTCTCCTTGGTAAAGCTCGAATCTTCAAAACTTCTAACTTGAAGCTCTCTAGAGATAGTCCACCAACTTGACTACAATCTAACTAGTAAGGATACTAGTTCTCTATTCGGTGTTTAGGCTTTAAGGGGTTAGTGTATAATTAAGGAGAAGGATAAATTTTGTATCATCTTCCCATGGGGTTCGAACCCCTCTATTTATAAGGCTAGGGTTTGAACCCCTTATCCCTTTTGGAAAAGGATTCCAAACTCCTTTTGGAAAGGGATATCTTGCTTGGTGACCAAGTCTCTTACTTTGACCAAAAGTCTCCTTTTGATCAACTTGGAAAGCAAGAATCTAGTCTAACTCTTTTAGACATTTAATTTTACTTTATTTATTTTACAATAAATAACTTGAAGACTAATAATATAATTAATTATTTATTAGACTTTATTTCTCCAAATTAGAACTTTAATATTAATTCAAAATTAAATCAAAGTCCATTAAATAATTAACACATTAATTATTTAATATTTATACACATACATACACGTGACTACACGTGTCCATAAGGACACGTGTGACTTACACGTGTAGACCCCACCATTCACTTAATGGTTCGATCAACTCGTTTAATCGATTCAAGCCTTAACCCACATGACCGGGTTGTTGTGTGTAACCCTCTAGGTTTTTAATTCAATTAGCAGTGACCCCAATTAATTAATCAGTCCACAGATCAAACCACCACAGTCTAGCAATATGTGTTTGACCCCTAGCTGAATAAGAATATCTCGATTCGACAGAACCTTTAAGTCATTGATTCATGTGAGATACAATCCTCCTACTTACTATCTCTCAACTAAGATCTAGGGTAAGGGAATAATCAGAACCCTAATAATCTGGCCTTAAAGCCAAGTGCATTTCATATCCATTTGATCTCAATCCATGAAACCCTTTTCTTGATGTCTTGATCTACTGCCTTAGCCAAGGACTCCACATGGCATATGAATGACTTACACAATAAGAGATCACCTTGCAAATGCAAGTGTAGGTCCTTCCTTGATTCTCATTCACTTTCATGAGTCACTTGTGCAACCCCAGCATAAGCCTTGAATCAGTTGTCTAAGGCGACACCCTTTAAAGCTTATACCTAAGACTACAGAGTTAACTCATAAAGTGACATGGAACCTCAAGTCTAAGGATCGATTAATCACATCAATGACTTGTGAGATATTTCCTAATCTGGAAGTTTCCATTTCCTGAAATAGAAACTTCCTTTCCCATTTAGGAATCTTCTCACAAGGGGCACCTCAGTGAACTTACTTATTGAAGTAAGCACCCTCATGTATCACGCATGTATCAACTATACACTTTGCACCTCCATGAAACAAGGTGGTCCTTCTTAAGGGCGTGATCCCACAAGCAAGCCTTAGAGGAGTCAGGTTGACACTCCCACTGTCTGTAGGACTCATCGGCTTGGAGTATTTTACTAATCATGACTTATGTGAAATAGGGCTCGTTCCATGAACCATTTCAGCTAAATGGTAGAGTCCTAAAGTCATCAGAATTAGGGGAGTTCTCATACATGCACAGCTAAAGTAAGCGCATACCAAACAAGAGCATATAAAGAAGTGTTGCCTAAATTCGTTATTTTATTCAAAGATTGTCCGTGATTACAATAGGAAAAAGTACAAAGCGGATATACAATCGGCTTTCTAGGGCACTATTCCCAACACAAAAGAGCCTAAACTGTCTGATGTCAAGTAAGGAAAAACATTTTCAAAGAATTTTACATCTTTTGACACCAAAACAGTTTTAGCTTCCAAATTATAAAGCTTGTAACCTTTCTTACCATTCACATACCCCAACATGACACACCTTGAAGCTCTAGGTGAAAATTTCCCTTTCCCAGGACTGTTATCCACAGCATAGCAAAGACATCCGAAGACTTTGATGTAATCATAAGAGGGCTTCTTATGTATAAGCTTGTTATAAGGAGTGTCCCAATCTAGGACTCTGATAGGTAACCTGTTTATAATGTAGGTAGCTGCAAGAATAGCATCTGCCCAAAAATACTTGGGAACATTAAACTGAAACATCAAAGCTCTAGCAATCTGTAGAAAGTGTTTATGCCTAATTTTAACAACCCCATTTTGCTGTGGAGTATAAACACATGAAGTTTGATGCATAATTCCTAATTCCTGGAAAAGACTCCTACAATTCTGATTTACAAATTCAGTGCCATTATCACTCCTAATGACCTTAACCATTTTCCCATATTGAGTCCTAATGTAATTCAAATAGTTTTTAAGAATGGTGGATGTGTGATCTTTGTAAGGCATCAAAAAGGTCCAAACACACCTAGAGTAGTCATCTACAACAGTTAAAAAATAATGGCATCCAGAAATTGACTTAACCTTATAAGGTCCCCAGAGATTCAAATGTATAAGATCAAAGGGTTCCTTAGAGGATATTTCACTGACTGGAAAGGGCAGCCTATGCTGCTTAGATTTTTGACAAACATCACACAAATCATCACTCATATCAAAATCCACAGGTATATGCAAGTGTTTAAGAGTGCTAGCAGAGGCATGTCCTAACCTCTTATGCCAGATATGATAGTTTTGAGTTTTAACAGAAAAGCAACCATTCTCCCTGGTAGTAGTTACAGGGTACTTATTAGAAGATCCCCCAGTGAGGGATTTACAGTTGTGATCAAAACAATATATGCCTTCAGAGACAATAGAAACATAATGAAAATCAGAATTCTTAGAATCAAAGATGTAGAGACAATTATGAATTTGTCCAGAAGCAAGGAGTACTTTAGTTTTCTGGACCTACAAAGCCCAATGAGTTTTGGAAAAAACAAATTCACTGTTAGTGGAATCAGTAACCTTGCTGACAGAAATCAAGTTGAATTTAAAGGAAGGTATAAAAAGTACATTTTCCAAGGTAATGTCAGCTGTTAATCTAACTGATCCTATGAATTTGACTTGATAACAGTTTCCATTGGGTAAGTAAATAGGTATATCATGATCAGGAACATGATAACTAGTAAACATATCAAGTCTGGATCATATATGGCCAGTAGCCCCTGAGTCTATAATCCACTAATGTGAATTAAGTTTACTGGAACATGAAAGTACACAGTTCCAAGAATTACCTGAGAACTCAGAAGTAAAGTGCAGTTGCTCTGAGGTTCCAGCTTTGTTCTCTTTGAAGAACTTCAGCAATTCCTATCTAATCAAATCAGATATATTCACACCAGATGAGATAGAGGCAGATTGTACAGGCTCAGAATACATTTCCAGTGGAGTATCAGTTAAAACATTGGCAATATTTTTGAAAGACCTCTTTGAAGAACCAACGCCACTGGATCTTCTCTCTTTATAGGCCTTGTACCAATCAGGCTCTCCAGTGATCTTAAAGCAAGTGTCAGTGTTATGTGAGTTGCTATTACAGATAGTGCAGTGCCTCTCAGCCTTTTCCTTTCTCTTATTGAATCCTCTACCCATTCCATTCCCTATATTGGTGTTAACATTCTTAGTGAACATGACATAATTACTAGAGACATCATGAAAAGCAACATGAACGTCTCTTTGAGACTCTACCCTAGAGATAATGGAATATGCCTTATTAACAGTAGGCAAAGGATCCACAACGAGAATCTAGTTCCTAACAACATTATAAGAGTCATTCAAACCCATGAGAGACTGGATAAGCATGTCAAGAAGATTGAGATTCGTTGATATAACGAAGAACAGCACAAGCAGTCCCAGTGGTGCACACAGGAGGATCATTCAGATTTGCAAGTTCATCCCAAAGCGTTTTCAGGCGATTGAAATAGGAGGCCAGAGAAAGATTACCTTGCGTGATGGAACTAAGATCTCGTTTCAATTGATAAAGCAAAGGTCCGTTGCACTGACCGTACCTCTGCTCAAGATCGTCCCAAAGCTCCCTGGCTGTGGTCGCATAAAGGAAGCTTTGATGTATCTCAGGCGCCAAGGAATTGAGAATCCAAGCCTTGACAGTGCTATCCACTCTCTTCCAGGATCTCTACGAAGAGTCCTCAGCAGGTGGTAAATCGATAGATCCATCAACAAATCCAAGTTTCATCTGAGAGTCAAGAGCGATTTTCATCGTTCTACACCAGGTGAGAAAATTTTTCCCATCCATGGTGACAGTAGCAACAGACAGCAGCAAAGAATCGCTGTTTGAAATAGTGAGTGATTCATCTTGAGAAGATGAAGTAGTGACAACAGCAGATTTGTTCTTAGGGTCAGGATCCATCGTTGGAAACAAGGCGGAAGCGATTGGAAGCGAAAAACAAGGAAAAACGGCTAAAACGAAAGGAACTGAAACAGATCTGAGAATGGAAGTATAGATCTGAAGAAATCACAGGGCAAAGGAACAGGATCTGCGAGAGAAACCTGCTCTCGACACCATGAAGAAGACGACAATGGTGCTTGGAGTATTAGAGAGACGAGAGGAAATTAGGGTTTGCAATTAAGAACAAAATAATAAGTCTCTGTAATGTAAAGGTAAGGTTTAAAAATACATGGCCACCAATAAATAGACGTGGCCTAACGGTCATAAGACGCGTGGAAAAGACGCTACAAGAAAGAAAATTAAAACACGTTTCTGTACAAATAAAATACAAGGAAATGAAATAAAATAAGATCTCAACAGCCTTGTTTCCTTAGGCTTTGTTAGGAATTTAGATGTCTTTTTTATTAGAAATGTGTAGCATTAGATTTATTATAATCGATTGATATGAAATTATTTACACCGTTGGAGTTTCGCAAATTGATGCTTATGGAACTACATACGTAGCTGAAATTTTTCAAGAAGTTTAAGTTTAAATAATTGAAACAGTTAAATTTTTTATCAAAGTTAATCTAAAAGTTATAGTTACTTAAGGTATGAAATAATAAAATTCACAGTAATGGTGATGACGGATGAGGTGAGTGTAATATCATACATCAATTTTAACAGAAAAACGTTTTCATTTTAAATATAACCTAACACACGAGTATAATTTATATTTAAAATACAAAGGGTGGAACTAAAAATTTTAAAAATGTGAGGGATCCATGTGTAAATTACTTAACTAATTTGGTTCATATATAATTTATTATATATTAGTGAATATAAAAAAAAAAGTAATAAAAAAATATTTAAAAAATAATTTAAATTCAAAATAATGAGTAATCGTATCAAAATTAATCTTGCTTATTTGTTTTTTTTTGTTTTGAAATAACCGATTCAAGGAGTTGTGGGGTTATTCACGAACTCCCCTCATTTATAACAAGGAATGAAGCAAAATATAAGGAAAGAGAATCAATCCAAAAGTTAAGAATTGAATTATTATTGATTTATATAAAATTTTCTTTTTATTATGTCAATAGTATTATATATTTAGACTTTCACAAATAAGGTATTTTAGGTACATCAAATAAAATAAAAATTGATTTGGTACAAAAATTAAAATAAAATAAAATAAAAATTGATTTTGAAAGTTATTATTTTCTATATTTGACTTCTTTTTGTTTTTCAAAAACATTATTGGTTGGTTCCCGATTATCCCGAACTTTTTTATGAAAATCAATCCAAACCTCAAAAATTGAATTATTATTAATTTATTTAAAATTTTCTTTTTACTATGTCAAGAATATTATTTATTTAGACTTTTCACAAATAATGTATTTAATAAGGTGTTTGAGGGAAGAATTTATCTGAAATGAAATTAAAATTGAAGGAAGAAATTACTTAAATCTAAGAACCCTTCATGATATCAGAGCAAGTCCGGTTCTAGGCCTGTCTCTCCACCCCGCCGGATGTTCCGATTCCCGGCTTGCAGATGTTCCGATTCCTGCAATGTTCACGCTCCAGTTTGCCCCGCATTCCGCGGCCCTGGGCGTGACAGGGGTGTGTCAAGTATCCCACATCGAATAATCAAAGATGTGGAACTCAATATATAATGGCTTGACAACCCTCTCCTCAACAGCTAGCTTTTGGGTGTGAGTAAGGCCAATCACATTATTCATCATTAGTGTAAGAGGAAAATTCTCTCTCATCAAAATAACAAATGAATTTTGCATGTAATATTAGTTTTCCTTACGTAAGATCGAGTCTCTCTTTTGTTTTTGACAACCAACTATTCGAGGGCCAACTAATTCAAGTCAGACGACACAAAACGCAGCAACAAAAGGAATATTCGAAAACCCAACGTACGCCAAAACCACATTTTTAACAATAGTATGAGCACCACAAGAAATAAAGGAAAAACGGAAATACTCAAAGGAAGAGCAAAGCACCTTCATATTTTCAATAATATTCCCGACACGAGAATAGTCCGTCTCGTCACTTTGGAGGCTTTTTTAAGTTGTATATTAGTCTTGCTTGTGAAAGTTTGAGTTTCTTTTTTAAAAATTATCAATCAAGTTGTATATTAATCTTTCTTATGGAAGTGTTGAGAAAATGGGAGAAATGGGATCAGAATGACACGGGTAGTCCCTGTCTTTAAAGTGTTAATCGCCCCTACTCTCTGAGTTTGCTAAAGGTTGCAGACGATTTACTTTTAGGATATATGTCAAGCTGGAAAAAGATGAATTCAGACAATAGCAATTTGCCAGAATTCAGGTGAGTTTTGCTGTGTTATTTTCAGGTGTTGGATTGTCTATTTATAGGCGTCAGGAGTTTGGCAGGATTAAATGTGGGAATTTGAATAGGTCAAATTCAGGTGTTAATGGCCTGAATTACACCCCTTTTAATGCCCACTACCTGACTGTTACATCCCTCAACGGATCTGACTGTTGAATCAGATTCGGAGGTACCTAGACATCCCTCAGCGGATGTACTTGGACATTGGTTCGTAATTTGAATTTTGGACTAAATCAGGCCGACTCTGGCTCAAAAAGTAAGGCTCTGGGCTCGCGAAGTGCAAAGTGCGCCATCAAACGCCACATTCGCCCATGCCCGGCCCCGAGCCCGTGCCCGTGCCCGTACCCGTGCGCGCGCGGGTGGTGCACCGCGTGTGAGCCCATTAGTCCTCTCTTGGGTCCCATAATTTAATAACACATACAACATTATAATATATAAAGCTGTCTGCTTAGTGTTATTTTTCCAATGTGGGACACAATAACCAATGCACATTTTCCAAACAACCTTTGATATGCCTTTGCATAATTATTGATTAATCCTACAACAATTAATCATATATATATTAATTCTCCAACAATTAATTGTATTTATGCACAGCATATTCAACAATCCCCCACTTGTTTGGAAAACTACTCTTTTGCCAGACAAGTCCCTGCAGATTTTGTCAAAGATCACATGCCTAGAGGAAGGTGTGACGAACATTGAACCTTCCCTTAGTGTAAATAACTCAAAACTGCATCGAAGTTGAAGGTGTCCGTAGATTGAACCTCAACTCCTTCGTGATGCAATCGGAGTTATCACACACACGTTTTCTTTCTCATACAGCAAGCACTCCACTGCTTTGCACTTATAAAGCCATACACCATATCCCATTTCATGAACCTTTAAGAGAGTAAACCACAACTCTCTATCAGAAGCTGCTTCACTTCTTTTTCATATAGGCAAAATGTTTCTCGAGCACTAGTTGCATTAGTGCAGCATTTTGTTAAGAGCATAGCTCAACCTTGTCACTTTGCAACTCACTGAGCTATCTTTTACTACATATGAGACCACTTTGATAGCTCTAACCAACTCGTGACTTGTTTTTCCCTTTGAACCTATAACCAGGGGTAACCTAGATTATAGGTAGGGTTACCATCACTTATGGTTCGGGTGGTTTAAGTCTCATATCTCTAGTAGTTGTAGCTACTAAGTCTCTCGTCAGAGGCTTAGTAAATGGATCAGCCAAATTCTCATTTGACCTAACATAGACAATTGTTATGATACCATCTTGTATCAATTGTCTCACAAATGCATGTCTAAGACCAATATGTCTAGACTTACCATTATAGGTACCACTATACGCTTTTGTAAGCGTAGCTTCGCTGTCACAATACAACGAAGTTGGAGGCATTGGACTCGGCCATAGATCTATGTCTAACAACATATTTCTAATCCAATCAGCCTCTTGTCCAGCTTGTGCCAAAGCTATGAACTCATATTACATGGTAGAGTGGGAGATTATTGTCTATTTCTTGCTTACCCAAGAAATAACCCTACCGGCAAGAGTGAAAATTCACCCACTTGTAGATTTGTTATCTCCCACGCTAGTTATCCAACTCGCGTCTGATTACCCTTCCAACACACTAGGGAATTTGTTATAGAACAAAGCAAAGCTAATAGTTCTCTTAAGGTACCAGAGTACCCTACTAATAGCTTTCCAATGATCAGCATTGGGACTGCTCGTGTATCTGCTAAGTTTTGAAACTGCAAAGGAAATATATGGTCTAGTGCAATGCATTGCATACATAAGGCTGCCAATAGCACTTGCATACTTAAGCTGTGCAATAGCTCTACCAGTATTTTCTTTAAGTTTCAGTCCGTTGTCAAACGGAGTATTCACCTCCTTGATTTCGAGGTGATTAAACTTAGTCAGAACTTTCTCAATATAGCGAGATTGGTTTAGTGAAAAACCCCCACTATGTTTTTTAACTTTAATGCCTAAAATAGTATCTACTTCACCTAAGTCTTTCATCTTAAAGACCGAGGATAGATACTTTTTAGTCTCGTTTACTCCAATCATATTCGTCCCGATGATCAACATATCATCGACATATAGACAGACTATCACCATATAGTCAGCCGTACTTTTGGAATAAATGCACCTGTCAACACTGTTATACTTGAATCCGAATTTCAAGATAGCAGTGTCAAACTTCTCATGCCACTGTTTTGGTGCTTGTTTTAGACCATACAGAGATTTTACTAACTTACACACTTTGTTTTCTGTTCCCGGTGCTACAAAACCCTCAGGTTGTTCCATATAGATTTCTTCTTTTAAATTTCCATTTAAAAATGCT
This sequence comes from Lantana camara, assembly GCA_037501455.1. Taxonomy (NCBI): domain Eukaryota; kingdom Viridiplantae; phylum Streptophyta; class Magnoliopsida; order Lamiales; family Verbenaceae; genus Lantana; species Lantana camara. The sequence goes on along the minus strand of CM074857.1, from coordinate 87,915,075 downwards.
ATCTTTACGTCCATTTGATGAACAAATAGATCGTAAAGAGAGGCTAAGGCAAGAAGAATTCTAATGGAAGCAACTCGAGCCACCGGTGCATAAGTGTCAAAGTAGTCAATCCCTTTTACTTGTCTAAACTCTAAACCCTTTGGCAACTAATCTAGCTTTAAAAGCTGATATAGTGCCATCAGTGTTTCGTTTTCTTCTAAATACCCACTTGCACCCAATGGGTTTAGAACCACGAGGTAACTCTGCTAATACCCAAGTATTATTACCCAAGATCGAATCCATTTCATCGTTTACAGCTTCCTTCCAAAAGGAAGCATCTCGAGAAGCCATAGCTTCTGAAAATGTTTTAAGATCGGTCTCAAGTGAAAACACAAACGGTATTTCACTTACCACTTTATTATCTTGGTCCCCTTCCACCAAGAATAATAAAGCATCAGAAGAGATAAAGTCTTTATCCAAACTTTTCTCTTTTCTTGCTCTAGTACTCCTTCTAGGCTCAATTGGTTGTGTAGGAACATCGTTTTCCACAACCGGCCTTATAGGACCTCTAGGCTCAATTTGGGGTGGCTCAGTTTCATTTCCAACATCTTTTGAAAATGTATTTTCGAAGAACTCGACATCCCTAGACTCAGTTATCACATTAGACTCCAAGTCAAGAAGTCTATAAGCCTTGCTATTAAGAGCATATCCAGCGAATACACTTTTAATAGCTCTGGCTCCTAACTTAGTCCGTTTGGGACCAGGAACTCGAAAATAAGCCACATACCCCCACACTTTGAAATAGTTTATGTTAGGTTTTCTGCCTTTCCATATTTCATAGGGACTAGACTTCACAACAGTGCTAGGCATCCTATTCAGAATATGACACGCAGACAGAAGGGCTTTACCCCACAAATTGTGAGGTAAATTTGCATGATTTAACATGCAATTTATCATATCCAGAAAGGTATGATTTTTCCTTTCATCTACACCGTTCTGCTGGGGTGTATAATCTGCAGTTGTTTGATGTATGATACCACTTTCTTCGCAAAGTTTATCGAAAGCATTCAAACAATATTCCATGCCTCGATCAGAACGTAGAACCTTAATCTTCTTCTCAAGTTGGGTTTCTACTTCTGATTTGTATTTCACAAAAGAACTAAGAGCTTCATCTTTAGTTCTTAACAAATACACATAGCAAAAACGACTAGCATCATCAATAAAAGTAATAAAATACCTTTTACCACCTCTAGTTAAAATTTCATTTAACTCACAAATATCAGTATGAATTAAATCTAATAATTGTGATTCTCTTTTAACACTTGGAAAAGGCTTTCTTACAATTTTTGATTTTGCCCATATTTCACACTTATCAAGTTCGTTTTTACCAATATCAATTAATCCCATTGCATGCATATTTTTCAAATTCTTTGCACTAACATGTCCTAATCGACTATACCATAAAGAAATTGAAGAAATCATGTAAGCAGAAACAGAATTCATATTATTGATAGACATCTTATACATCCCATTACAGGCATAGCTTTTTCCAACAAATTCACCATTTTTCATGATGATGACTTTGCCAGATTCAACAGAAATCTTAAAACCTTTCTTATCTAACAAATCAACAGAAATTAAACTTTTTCTAACATCTGGTACAAACAATATATTAATCAAAGTTAATTTCTTTCCGGAGGTAAAGTTGAGTTCGACAGATCCTTTGCCTCCAACACTAGCTTTGGAGTTGTTTCCCATCTGAACCTCTTGCCCAACAGTTTCTTCAAAGGTCTTGAAAAGCCTTCGATCGTTGCAAATGTGAACGGTAGCTCCAGAATCTAACCACCAGCCAGAAAGTTCACTTGCCATGTTGATTTCAGAAATCATAGCCACATCGAGGCTAAGATCAGTCACCATGGCAACTAGGTACTCCTCAACCATATTTGCAACTCCGGATCCACTCTTCCGTTATGGGCATTCTCTCGCATAATGTCCTGTTTCTCCACAAACATGACACTTGCCTTTTCTTTTGTTAGCAGCATTAGAAGGTTTAGGCTTCTGTATGGTTTTCTTAAATTGTCCAGAATTCTTTTTAACACCAAAATGTTTCTTTTTGGAAGAATTTCCAGATTCAACAAAATGCACACTCGATTGTCCTTGAACCAAATTCTTTCCATCGCGTTTCTGAGCCTCCTCTTCAATACGTAGATGTTTTTGAATTTGTTCCAAGGACAAATCCTCAGACTTATGCATCAAACGCTTTGCATAATCTTTCCAGGCTGGAGGAAGTTTTGCAATGATTGCACCAACCTGGAATATCTCTGGAAGGACAATTTTAATCATTCTGAGTTTGTTAACGATTACTTGGAGCTCATGCACTTGCTCCAGAATCGGTTTGTTGTCAACCATCTTGAAATCCAAATATTTAGAAACTAAATATTTGTTAGTACCTTCTTCCTCAGCCTTGTATTTGTATTCCAAGGCCTCCCAAAGCTCTCTAGGCGACTTCACGTTTGTGCATAGATCATACAGCCTGTCAGAAAGCGTGTTGAGGATGTGACCACGAGCCAACTCTTCATCTTCAGCCCTTTTCCTCCTTTGCTGTTGAAGAGTCTCCACAATCTCTTGGTGGATCTGCATAGCATTCCTGGAAGGACCTGTTGCTGCAGTGTTGGGAGGAGCAACAACTCCTGTTGTCGGAGGATTGGCAGGAGGAGCACCACCTGCTTCAGTGGTTGGTGGATCCAAATCAACAGGCTGCTGGGGAGCAGGAGGATCTTCTGGAATTGGTGGCAGGCTGGGATCCAGAACATAGGCCAGCTTCAAAACGGTAAGCAGGAACTTCATCTTGTCTTGCCAGCGGCTGAAATTGTTTTCATTGAAGCGATCCAATTTCTGCTGGTTCATGATGCGGAAGGATTCTGATTCCATCTTCACACGTATTAACACTTTAAGATTGTTGAGAAAATGGGAGAAATGGGATCAGAATGACACGGGTAGTCCCTGTCCTTAAAGTGTTAATCGCCCCTACTCTCTAAGTTTGCTAAAGGTTGCAGACGATTTACTTTTAGGATATATGTCAAGCTAGAAAAAGATGAATTCAAACAATAGCAATTTGCCAGAATTCAGGTGAGTTTTGCTGTGTGAGAAAGAAAACGTATGTGTGATAACTCCGATTGCATCACGAAGGAGTTGAGGTTCAATCTACGGACACCGTCAACTTCGATGCAGTTTTGAGTGTGCACCGCACCGCGTGTGAGCCCATTAGTCCTCTCTTGGGTCCCATAACTTAATAACACATACAACATTATAATATATAAAGCTGTCTGCTTTGTGTTATTTTTCCAATGTGGGACACAATAACCAATGCACATTTTCCAAACAACCTTTGATATGCCTTTGCATAATTATTGATTAATCCTCCAACAATTAATCATATATATATTAATTCTCCAACAATTAATTGTATTTATGCACAGCATATTCAACATGAAGTTTGAGTTTTCTTTTTTAAGAGTTTAGTCATTTTCCATCTCTTCAACCACAAGAGAAAAGAAAATTGATACCGGTCATTGAATGCGTGATGCGAGTATTATCTAGGATCATCCATAATTTTCTTTTGTTTCCCACAATTGCATAGTTTTTCAGTTTTCTTTAAATATTTTTGGATATCTAGGACCATCCATAATTTCCTTTTTGTTCCCCATGATTGCATAGCTTTTCAGTTTTTATTTAAATATTTTTGGAATATGATTTCTTATTTTACAATTTTATTTTTTTATTTTTAAATCTCTTTGAAAGATTTTAAACGAAAAGATTTATACAGATGGAGAATCCAAGATTTTAAAGAACCAAGTAGATGACAAAACTAAGGAGGTTACAGAAATTAGAAGATTACCTGGGAGATGTCAGAATTTTGGGGATAGATTTAAAAAATTAAAGAGATGGCAGAAATAATGAGATTACCAAGGAGATGTCGGAATTTAGGAGATTTCAAAAATCAAATAGATGACAGAAATTAAGATATTACCAAGGAAATGTCAGAACTTAGGAGATTTAAAAAATAAAAGAGATGGTAGAAATTAAGGAGTCCTTTACTTTGGCTGGAAACGGTGGTTTGGTTAGATAAACCACCACTTCCAGCCATTTACTTCAATTGGTGGCTTATTGGGGTCTAACCTGGAGCCCCGGGAATTGAGTAGAAAAGGATGGTCTATTTACAAGCTCCAAAATGAGTAGCTATATACACCGGTGGCAATGGTCAGGAAGAAATGTCCTTTGTGCCCTTGCCACCAATACCTAATTCATCTTCTTTACTAAATTTCGTTTCCCGCTGGGGGGAGGGTTCCTATTTTCCCAGATACATTTCCCAATCTCAGTATCTATTGCATTGCATTCCGTCCGACATAGCATTGAAGTCGAAATACGGACTCAAGAGGCGGTAAGTGAATTTTCTGATGTAGCATGATAATCGAGGACTCTGATTTGTGTTGTTTTGTAGATGGGAGTTCTTGTCTTAATGAACCTCTTGTTTTTATTCTTCGCGAAGATGTAATTTGTTCTGAATGTGCAGTTGCGACATACTTATACATTCTATTGTTGTTGTAGATCGTGATTACGGGAGGGAGAAAGTGGAGAGGTTAGAGATTTCCACATTTCTAATCAATTTGATTTTACTGCTTGTTTTCCCTTAAATTAAGTTCTGTATTCATACTGATTGTTAATGTTATTTTGATTTTTTTTTATTTTTCTGGTGGGGGAATGATTTTAGCCACAATTAATTTGTTACTTATGGGTAGGGATGCACTTGGGCGTTTATGTATTATATTACGGGAGATGGGTGGGTTGTCTGATACTCGTAAAGTAACGGTGGTAGAACAAGTATGCATATTTCTAGGCGTCCTTGCCCATCATAAGAAAAATTGTATTGCCGAGATACAAGTAGAAGGAGACAAACTTTGTTTTAAAATCTTGGTTGGTGGGCTTTCTAATACTTCCTGAATGTTGATATTGGCATTGTATGTGTTCGACATGTATGCACTTTACATATAATGGTTATTGTAATCTGCCAATTTGCCCATTTAGTGACCATCATTGGTATTTATTGATATGCTCTTTTTCTGTTCCTCTGTATATTATTTAAGGAAAATAATAGTTGATGGCATGCTACTTATCCCATTCTCTGTTTTTGTAAAACCTATCAGTTTTTTTAGACATACTCTCGAAGTATGGGTCTTGAAAGAAAACCTATAGGGAAGTAGAGAGGGCATTGGGTAAGACGGGAATGGGATGGAACGCTACCACAAAGACAATACTGGCTGACCCGATGTACTGGGAAAATTTGATCCAGGTTATTAGTTCTATTGTTTTTAGATATTTCAATTGATAACGTTGGCAAATAGGTTAATTCATTTTTAAGTATATATATTTCAAGAACACATCAACTTCTTCCATTCACAACAATTGTATTTGTAACTTATATTTTCATGTGATATGTTTAACCGTTTATTACTTCCAGCATAATCCCGACTTGGCGTATGTTCAGGAGAAGCCCTTCCCGTTTTATGAAACGTAGGTTGAGATGTGTGGGAGGGATGGAGCCACGGGTAGCGGGGCGTTTGATTTCAATGGCTCTTGTTTTGTAACTTATGTCGTTGGTCAAACAGCTTGCATTGTGCTACCTGGTGTTGATCCTTGCGTTTATATATTGTGTAGCAGTTTGGTATATCAATTGCAGAAATTTATTAAAGATTATGACTCTATGAGATGTACTTTAAGCAATATTCCTATCTTATGCATATCATATTTGGTACTAAATTCTACATTAATACTGAAACAGAGTTTTATGAACAATTATCATTTCTAATTGTTAGTTCGTGGTATTGTATCATTACAATAGCTAATTCAGGATGTTATCTGCTATTATAAAAATAATTGTGAAGCCTAATAGTCAATGTAACTTGAAACGAATAACCTGAAACTTAGACATGATTCAGGTTACGTAGCTATCACCATTGTTCAAGTAAAATTTGTAACCAACTCATAACTCATAACAAAGATTTGGGGCAAAAACAACTGTTGTGCACAGTACTCAAGAGGGGGGTAATGTAGTCATTTGCACCACAAACCTATTGTTTACCATCCACTGAAGTAAATGGCTTTAATTTTGGTCTAATTAGACTACTTTTCCAACCATCAATGTAAAGAGGCCGGTGGCTTATATACCCAGAATTTTTCAAAATTTTAAACCATCAGCAATGGATAGTCACCAATAGAAGTAAAGGACCCCTAAGAGATTATAAAGAAGATGACAGAATTTAAGAGATCTGAAAAGATGAATTTGAATAACCAAGAAGATGACCGGGAATTTAAAAAATCAAGGAGATGAGGAAATTTAAATAACCAATATTTGAAAAGGTTAATTTGAATAACCAAGGAGATGACCGAACTTAAAAAATTTGAATAACTAAGATATGAAAAAACCGGCTTGAATAACCAACAAGATAACATGTGATTTAAAGAATCAAGGAAATGACAGAATTTAGAAAATATGAATAACCAAGGAAATGACCGAATTTACAAGAAATCAGATGGGAGTGTTGAAGAAAGCAGATTTGTGGTTTTAGAGATCATCATTAGAAGAAAGCAGATTCCCTTTTTTTTTTTTTACTTATATTTAGTGTGAGACTAATTTGTAGCTCATTCATTTCTTAGTAATTATGCACACTTTCAATGTGTGTACCCGGAAAAAAAAAAATATTACTATTAAAATATATTAAATTAAAGCTTTTATATTAGTAAAAATTAAATAATTATTAAATACATTTGATGCTTAATATAATAGTATAGATAAACATAAATTAAAAATACAAAAAAAAAAAAAGTTTGAGTCATAACAATCAAAATAATAACAAAAAATTAAAGATATAAGAAAAAAAAAAAAAAAAAAGGCTAACATGATGTAAGAAAAAATACGAGTTTAGAGATAATATATGAACAAATTAGAGGAAAAGAAGAGATTTTAAAAGTTAGAAACATAAAAGAAAATAGTTTAAGAGTCCAAATAATCAAGAAGTTTTTATCTATGCCTAATAATAGTATAGACAATGTTACTTGGACCTGTGTATGCTCTAATTTTGGCTTATGCCACATTATTTATATTTTTAAATTTGGTAGCTTAATCTATAATATTAATTGTTTAAAAAAAATGATTTTGAAAGTTAAAAAAAATATATATTATCCGGTGATTTTGAGCTCTAACTTCTATATTTGACTTAATTATTACAGAGTACCTCAATTTTGAGGTATTTAATGAGCTAATAATTATTTTAGAAAGTAGAGTTCTATAGAAAATTTAATAGAATTAAATGCAAAGACAGCTAAAAGCACTACAAAAATAAAGTAATAACTAATAGGGTTAAATTAAAAATATTTTCTCTCTGAATGAGAGTTTATTTTTCTCTCTGAAAGAGAGTTGTTCTGCCCTTGTGGTTATTCGTTTATTTGTTTGCTGAGAGTGACACAATATACACTTCGCACACACACACGAGAACTCCATTGCGCCGTCAGAAGCATCACAGATCTCCGTCATCAGTCGTGCTCCCGTCTACTCCTGTTTTTTTCCTGCTTTGTGTCTACCTCTGTTTATTTATTCTCTTTTTTGTTTTTTCTATTTGTTTTCTTGTTTTCGTGACGTTGCTCTTGTCCTGTTTTCTCAGGGCAGTCTGGGGCAAATCTTGCTCTCTTTCATCCGAGGGTTTATTGGTAGCGGCTTATCACACTATTAGTACATCATGGATACTGAATTAGAGGCAATCATTCAGGCTCTAACCCTGACGTCCGAGGAGGATCTTGGAAGAGTAGCTCCTGAGTCAGTTTGGGAAACAGGGAAAAATCCAAAGGGCTTAGTGCTAGTCGGCCGCATCTTCTCGAGGAAGACTTTTCGGTTTGACTCCTTCAAATCCATTATGCAAGGAGCTTTCAATCCTATTAAGGGTATGGAATTTCGTAGAATGGAAGGGGGAAGGTTTCTTATTATTCTGAATCATGTGCATGATCACAAGCGAATAGTTAGAGGAGGCCCTTGGGCGTTCGAAAAAAGTCTACTTATATTGAAGGAACTTGGGGAACTCGAGGACCCAGTAAACTGCAGTTTGAATGAATGTGAGTTCTTTGTACAGGTGGGAGGGCTCCCGTTTGGTATGAGGAACAAGCGCATGGCGGAGTTTATTGGGACTCAAATAGGTGTCTTTGTTGAATACGAAGAACGGCGGAAGGGTCCGAACATTTATAGTACCAAGATGAGAGTACGAGTTTGTTTGGATATGGAGAAACCACTGAAGCGAGCAATCAAGGTCCGGAACACGACAGGTGATAAGGAGTTGATGGTAACGTTGAGTTATGAACGGTTGCCGAATTTTTGCTACATATGTGGTATGTGTGATCACATACATAATATTTGCCCGAAACAGTGTGAAGAGGGTTTTTCAGATCCGGCACCGAATTATCCTTACGGGAATTGGTTGCGTGCATCGGCGGATACAGCCAGTCACGGATGGAGAGATGCAACCGGCACACCGGCGCAGAAAGAGAATCACCCCCTTTTTCGGTCCATTACTACTGATGATCGGATGCTACGGAATTCAGTTGATGAAAGTAACGGGAGTCAAGGAATTCAAATTGTTTCGAATCGTGAAACTTTCAGTCATCTAAATATGACTAACATATCCTCCAAACAAACTGACCCCTTTTTAGGAACAGAAATTCTAACCAAGTCCAAATCTACTCAACCTAGCCATGCAGCCCATAACAAGATGGACTCTACATCCCTCCCTATTACCCCCGTAACATCTCACCAAATCAACACTGACTTCAACTGTAACCTGCAAACTATTTTACCTCACTCATCCCCACAGAACCCATCTATACACATACCTACAAAAACTCTCGTTCCCATAATAGACACGCAACCACCTGGGGTCCTATCCCAACAAGACCAAAACCAAGGGAATCCGAACCTGTTAGCCGACACCTTAACCGAACCAAAACTCTTATTCAATTTGGGACAACCTGAACTTCACAATAACTCAACCACACGTCTCAAACCGAAACACAAAACACATAACCGTAAGACGAACCCCACCTCAACAAAAAACCTCAATAAAGAGAACAGGTCACCCCATCATCCTCTCCTTTTTGAGATGCTTGTTGACAACCCCATAGAACTTCAAACTGATTTCCCAAATCCCAGAAAAAGGCCCATATCTACCCTTATTCTCGCAGCTGACGAAACTCGCCCTTTGAAGATGCTTATCTCCTCATTGACGAGTTCTGAAAGTTCGCAAAGTCCGGTGGAGGTTGCTGAGCAGCCCCGCCATTCATCATGAATCTTCTTTCTTGGAATTGTCGCGGGCTAGGTCGGGCCTGGGCATTTCATAACCTGGAGTCTTTGCTCCGTACTTACGACCCACTCTTAGTCTTTCTTTCGGAAACTAAGAGTAAATGCAAACGGATAGATTCTCTTAAAAACAGATTCGGTATGTTCGGTTTGAGTTCGGACGTGGTTGGACGGAGCGGAGGCTTGGCTTTATTGTGGCATCCGGAGATTTCTGTTGATCTATTGAGTTACTCTAAAAACCACTTCGACATCATGATAGGGATTCCGAATGATCCGGTTAGCTGGCATATTACTTGTATTTATGGATTTCCTGAACACTCTCAACACTATAGAACGTGGGAGCTTCTCTTTTCACTACGAAGTTATCTGCGTAACCCGTGGTTAGTACTGGGAGATTTCAACGAAATACTCAGCAATGACGAAAAGACAGGTGGTAACCTACGAGCTCCGGGTCTGATCAGAGCATTCAGGGATTGCCTTTCAGATTGTTGTTTGACCGACCTTGGATACAAAGGCTATAAATTCACCTGGTCCAATAATAACCGAGGCCCGCACACGATCAGAGAAAGACTTGATAGAGCTGTAGGGAATATGAGTTGGAAAAACCGTTATCCGAACCATGAGGTGCTACATGTGGATGCTTCAGCCTCGGATCATATGGCACTGATAGTATCCCTAAAGGGGCAACAGGAGAATTCAAGGTTGGTTAGCAGGAGAACTGATTTTAAATTCAAAGCAGCTTGGCTTCGGTCGGAAGACTACTTGGATGTGGTTAAGAGTTGTTGGAGTTCGGTCAGGGAATCGGAGAAGTCTAGAAGAGCGTGGTATAAGATTGGGGCTTGCCAAAAGGGGTTGTTGAAGTGACGGAAGAAAAACTTTATTGAACCTAGAAAAAGAATCGAGCAACTTGAGGAACAATTAAACGATCTGAAGAAAGGAGATATCACTGAGGCAAGCAAGGAGGAGGAACAAAGAATTAGGTCAGAGGTCTCGGAGTGGTATGCGAGGGAAGAGATGTGGTGGTGTCAAAGAGCCAAAGCACATTGGCTCCGAGAGGGTGATCGTAATCCGAATTATTTCTTCACTAAAACTAAAAAAAGAGAGAAAAGAAACAAGATTGCTAAGCTAACGGGTAATGACGGGATACAAAAAACCCAACCTCATGAAATTCAGCAGATTATCCAAAAGCACTTTGAAACAATCTTTGCTTCTAGTTCAGTGGAACGTGATGATATTGATAGTGTGATAGAGAATCTGCAATCCAAGGTTACCCAAAGTATGAATGAAAAGCTCATTGCTCCGTATACAGCCCTGGAAATCGATAAAGCTCTCAAATCCATGTTTCCCTTAAAGGCCCCCGGGCCCGATGGTATGCCTCATATCTTTTTTCAGAAATTCTGGCAATTTGTGAGAAATGATATTGTTGACTGTACTCTTGAATTCCTAAATTTTGGTCATTATGACAATCGTATGCACGCTACTAATATTGTCCTTATTCCCAATTGTGAAAATCCCACTACCATGAACCATCTTCGACCCATAAGTTTATGTAACGTCATGTACAAAATTGCTTCCAAAGCTGTGTCAATTTGCCTTAAACCTGTCCTAAAATCTGTGATATCCCCCAGTCAGAGCGCCTTTGTTCCTGGGCGTTTGATTACTGATAACGTTTTATGTGCCTTTGAGGTTAATCATTTCATAAAGCAGAAAAAAAGGGAAAGGAGAGTTTTCTAGCTCTCAAGTTAGACATGAGCAAGACCTATGACAGAGTGGAGTGGCGCTTTCTCGAACGCGTAATGTTGAAGTTAGGTTTCCACAGTAAGTTTGTGAGTTTAATCGTTAATTGTATTTCTTCTGTAAGTTATTCCTTCACCTTGAATGGTACTTGTTTTGGGAGCCTACTACCTGAGAGAGGGTTGAGACAAGGGGACCCTCTCTCCCTTTATTTATTCTTGTTATGTGCAGAAATTCTTAGCTTTCTTTTTGATAAGGAGGAGAAAATTAAGGGGACACGCATTTGCCGAGAAGCACCAAATATCTCACACTTATTGTTTGCTGATGACACAATGGTATTCTGTCCAGCTTCTGTGGAGTCCGTGGAGGGTATTTTGGAAGTCTTACAAATTTATGGGAAGATTTTGGGGCAATGCGTGAATTATGAGAAATCCAAAGTAGTGTTTAGCCCGAACATTGTAGCGGGGTTAAAGGAAGATTTGGTTGTTAGATTGGGGGTCGAGGTGGTGGATAAACATGATAAGTATTTGGGATTACCAGCGATGGTAGGAGCATCTAAGAAAGAGGTCTTTGCTAGCATTCGAGACAAGGTGTGGAACCGAATACAGGATTGGGGTGATAATAGGATATCTCAGGCAGGTAGGGAGGTACTTATTAAAGCAATTCTGCAGGCCATTCCGGCCTTTTTGATGAGCTGTTTTAGACTTCCGGAGACTCTCCTGTCGGAGATTAATTCAATGATAGCAAGGTTTTGGTGGAGTGGAAGTGGTGATTCTAAGATACATTGGACTAAGTGGGATAATCTTTGTTCTTCTAAAGAAGCAGGGGGTATGGGATTTCGTGACCTAAAGGCACTTAATATGGCATTGTTGGCTAAACAAGGTTGGAGGTTGATTACGGAGCCGAGAAGCCTCCTAACTCAGTTACTCTGGGCTAGATACTTCCCCGGAGAGGACTTCTTCTCAACAAAGATGGGGTTTAGGCCGTCGCTTACTTGGCACAGCTTGATGTTTGCTAAACCTTTGCTGGAGTTTGGCACGAGGTGGAGAGTGGGGAATGGGATGTGTATACGAATATGAGAGGATAAGTGGCTGCCGAGGCCGGCTTCATTCAAGCCTCTATTGAGATTACCCGTCACAGAAGGCCTCACCTATGTTAGCCAATTAATTACTTCGGATATGGTGTGGGATGTGGATTTGATAACGGACAGTTTTATTCCTTTGGACGCTGAACAAGTGCTTTCCATCCCAATTGGCGATGTTACTAGCTTGGATAGGAGAGTGTGGCATTTTAACAAGAACGGACAATTTTCGGTAAAGTCGGCGTATCATGTAGCTCATACCAGTTTTAAGTCCATGGAAGATAATGCATCGTCGTCCCAGCCTAGTCGGTGGAGCTTCATGTGGCATCGAAGAGTCGCTCCCAAGATTCGTGTTTTCCTTTGGCGACTGTGTAAGGAGCTGCTACCAACATGTGTCAATCTGAGAAAGAGAAGGGTTGCAGAAGAGATTTTTTGTCCTTCGTGTAGTGAAGAGAATGAAGATACAGCCCATGCATTTTTATTCTATCCTTTTGCGAGACAGTACTGGGCTATTTCTGGTCTTCCGTGGCACATAATATCACCATGACATGGAAATGGGGAAAGCTGGATCAGGTTTGTGATGCAAAATCTGGATGGAGAAGAGAGGGATAAGTTTGCAGTTATGGTCTGGTTTTTATGGAAGAATAGGAATTCCCAATGGGCGGAGGAGAAAGGAACGGACGCGGAGCGTTTAATGGCGGATGCTGGGCGTTTTTATGATGCTGGACGGAGGAGCTCCCAAGCGGCGGCACCAGCGGACCTTATTACTTTGCAAATTCACTGGAGTGCACCTTTGGAAGGATGCTTGAAATTGAATGTAGACGGAGCAGTGTTTGAGCAGGGGAACTATGTTGGTCTTGGAGTAATGGTGAGAGACTTCAGAGGTGATTGTGTTTTCTGGCAGAGTTTGAGGTTGGAAGGAGTAAGAGACCCTGAGATAGTGGAAACATTGGCAACAAGACAAGCGGCCCTCATAGCTGGATCACATGCTTATCATAATGGGGTCATTGAAAGTGATTGCATGAACTTAATTATCAAGCTACAAAGCAATGAGAAGGATCTCTCAAGCACAGGAGTTATTATTGATGAAATTCGTCAAATTCTTGCCCATACACACAGTCTTAATTTCTCTTTTATTCGTCGTGAAGGCAATAAAGCAGCTCATCACTTGGCAAGGTTGGCACTTAATGCAAGTTATGGGGACATGGATCTCCCTGAGTTAGTTTCGTCTAGCTTGGTAGAGGATAGGATTATGATGTAATGCTTTCTCCTACCTCCACCTTTCAAAAAAAAAAAAAAAAAAAAAAACTAATAGGGTTAAATTTTTTTTGTACCCCAACGTTTGGGGGCATTTTCACTTCATTGCCCAACCTTTAAATTTTGACGATTTAGTATCCAACCTTTAAAAGTTGTTACATTGCAGTACCTAAGTCAAAATTCCGGCATAATTTTCCGGCCAAAGCATAGCATGTGAGATTCACGTGATTTATTAAGGGTATTTTCGTCATTTTTGCTTTTTACACATTAAAAAATAAAAAATAAAAAGGAAAAAAAAAAGAAGAAAAAGGGCAGATCTCCATCTCTCTTCCACAAAGCGATAGTCATGGACTCTGCCACCCTCCCCCAACTCTACAGCAATGCAAAAAAAAAAAAAAAAAAGGAAATATGTCATTGCTGTCTCCCAACCACAGAAAAAGGGACACAAGCCCTCCCGCACCACCACGCCCATCGGTCGGCCACTGCCGCACCACGCCGCCTCAGGTTCCCTCTCTCTCTTTCTCTCTCTCTCACACCCAGATCTGAAGAAGGACAAAAACCCCGCCTAAGTTCCACCAGCCTTGTTTCTTCCTCTTTCCTCTCCCTGAATCTCTTTCTGAATCGGCCACCTCCGACCACCTTTTTCCATCTTCTCCGACCACGCCTTTTACCGCATGGAATGAGGAAAATGTCTGGAGCACCGAGGAGAAAATGGTGGAGAAGATAAAAAAATCCATCAATTCCCTTAGTCGGTTTCTTCATAAAGGGCGTCAAACATGCCGCCGCCGCCGAACAACAACAAAAACTTGATTAAAGGCCCCGTAGAGCTTCAAAGTACCCTAATCGGAAGATTTCTGGCGATGGCCGCCGCGCATAAGGCATCCCCAACACTTTCATCAGATAGAGATTTGCTCTTTTTCTTTTTTTCTTTTTCATTTTTTTTTATTTTTTTATGTGTAAAAAGCAAAAATGACGAAAATACCATTAATAAACCACGTGAATCTCACATGCTATACTTTGGCTGGAAAATTATGCCAGAATTTTGACTTGGGTACTGCAACGTAACAACTTTTAAAGGTTGGATACTAAATCGTTAAAATTTAAAGGTTGGGCACTAAAGTGCAAATGTCCCCAAACGTTAGGGTGCAAAAAAAGTTTAACCCTAACTTATAAGAGAAAATAAACCCTATTAATGTCCATTAAATAGTTTAACATCTTTTATAATAGATTTATTAGAATAATTTAGAACTCTCCATACTATCCATCTCATCTCAATTTAGGTTTAGATAATTTCACTAAATTATATCTTACCACTTAATAAATACACAATTTTTATTAAATATATTTTTTATATAAAGTTATATCCAAAACCATCAAAAGTTTCGTATATATTTGTTATTATCTTTTTGGGGTCTTATCTTCGGACGTGCACTCTTCCCGATCAAGTGAGTCAGGGGTTGAAAGAGTTCTCGTCAGTGACACAGAGACTTCTTCGTACGACCCAAGGTTTGAAAGAGTCTTTACAAGAGAGCATAGATGGAATGAATGATAGTTAACACACTTCTCAGTGGCAATAGCAGGTCGAAATTCAATAATATATATAAATAGACGTTAATGTTTAACTTAAATTAACAAAAATAAACTATATATCAATCTAAATTTGACACAAAAATAATTTATTTTTAAAGGAGAAAATTAGTTGTTAACATAAGAGCAAATTGATTTAGGGATAATTACGAACAACCCCCTGAAATTTGGCGAAATTACAAATTATCCCCTGAGGTTTGAGAAATTACGAACTCCCCATGATCTTTACACTCTCTCTCACAAATTTCACCACCGTTTAAACTTATATTTATATTCCAAAAATACCCTTAGGGGGTATCTTGTAATTTTACTAAAAATTTAATGATATAATTGTAATATTAGTTAATTTTTTGAATTTTTTGCATTTAAAAAGTTGTTATTTAATTTAAATTTAATATTTTATCAATAAATATAAATTAAATTAGATATTCCATGCATATTTATGTTTATAAAGTATGATAGAAAATTATAAATTCCCTCTTATATTTATCTCTTAGTTTTAAATATATTTTGTACAAATTCATTTAAAGTTAATTTAAAATGATTTATTTACAATTATAACAACCTTTTTCTCAAAATAAAAAATCATATAAAAAAACCACGCAAGAAGTTTCAATTAGTGCATTATCAAAATTTTCCCTCTTGAAAATCATAACAAACACATCAACATCAATAAATGTATTAGTAAATGCACATAAATATCCGTCAGAGTCATTTAAACATTTATTTCAAACGTTGAACATTCATGATCAATATCTACAGTAAAATATTAGGCATCCATAAACTCTATGTATGAATTAGTTTATCATAAAAATATTAAAATGTCATTAAGTAGCATTCATTGAAAAAAAAAAAAAGATGTTAGGTAGACAGAAAATTCAAGTATTTACAAATCCCTTACAAATTTCAGTCATTGTATTAACCCGCTTACCTTTGGGCTCTTTATTACATATACCCCCTAAGTTTCAGCATACTAGGAGCAAAATAGTAAATTTCACACATTTCGTAAAATTTAACGAAGAAAATAACGGGTCAGGGGGGAGTTCGTAATTTTTCAAACTTTAGAGGGTAATTTGTAATTTCGTCAAACCTCAGGGGCAGTTCGTAATTATCCCAATATTTTATTATACGTAAGTAGACCATTCCAAATAACACTATTTTAATAAAAAAATTGAGCGCTCTTATTTTGTCATGATAAAAATATAATATTAATTAAACAAACTATCTAGTAGAAATAATAATAATAATTCTTTAAAATAAATATTCACCTCATGCCTTTGACAAGGGGTCTAGGTTTCATATAATAAAAAACCTATTTAAGTGTTAAGTTTTTAAAGGAAAAAAGTTCCAATTAAAGGTATTTCTTTGCAAGAAAATGAGGATGTAATTTTCATCCCAATTTTTTCAATTTGTACATCTGTGGTAATTAAAGGTACTTACCACGAAATTATATATGTTAAAGAAATTATTCATATTATTTTTATATTAACTTATTATTCAAATTCATACTATTCATTTATTGATATTTTACCAGATTTATAATACGGTTGGGTTCCTTTGGGATGACTTCTCTTCCTTTTCTATCTTATTTTGTTAGGACTTTTACTTAATTCCCCCCTCTTATTTATAGTCTATAGATGTTAAATTCATTCACTTTTCAAATCTTCCTCTCCCTTATCTTAAATTTATTCTAAAGTTAACTCAGCCACACACACTATTTTAATTGAGAGTGGAGAGTCCAACATTTCTCCAACCTAATGACTCTTTCTTCCCACACACCTCTTGATCAGTTCATTGTGTGTGAACTGACCTCATTTTGACCGAGTTAAATCGTAATTTGAGCTCACCCTAAGCCCAGAAGGAGTATATCCCAACAAATACAAATTTATAATTCTTGAATCAATTTTGAAGCCACATTTTTTTAATGTTATTTATTAATATTATTATTTTGAGTTTATTCGCCACGTGTTGAAATAAACTGTAGCCGAATAATTTATGAGTAAAAAAAAAAAAAAAAAACAGATAAAATAATCGTAGAGAATTGTTTCCGTAATCTCTTAATTACCTCATTCGGCCAATGTCCGACAAAATTCTTTGTGACAAATATATGCACCAGCACAGCACAGCCACAGCCCAATTACTTTTGGTGGCAACATTAATAATGTATGATTGTTTGGTGTCCACCAAATTATGAACCGACTAGTCGGTTGTCACAATTCATGGTAGCCGTCGCCTAGGTATTTAATTTCTACTTCATTATCTCGTTATGGTTTAGAATCGAATCCAAATATCATAATATAAAAATTTTCATATTAATAATAATTGAGTATTAAAAAAATTCAAATATGTGGGATTGCGGCTCAAACACAAATATAGTTCGTTCAAACTATTTTGAATGGACGGAGCATAAAGAGAGTAATATAATAAGGTTATTCTTGAGTCCAATTTAGGCTTTGAGGATGGGCTCCTTGTATACCTAGTGAGGAGCACACCTTCCTCTTAACGGGCCGCTGAATACCTAATTTACCTCATCTCACTTGCTTCGTCGGACCGGGATGTGGGGGACCCTTAGGGTTGGGGATTCAACCTTTTGCGACAAGTAATATAATAAGGATGCATTTGCTAGGTGGAGAAACAAGATTTACCGTTAACCGAATCATATTTAATATGGCCGTAAAAGTTATGAACTCCATAAATTTTTGCCGCGTAACCCTATTGATTAATAATTGTGCTTTTTAATTATTATATTATCCAAAAATTAATTAATTAAGAATATACCGTCCGAAAAAGAAATTTGCCGCCTAACCAAATATTAATTAATATACGTACAATATATTAGGAATATATACTTCTCTTCGGAGGAGGAATTTAGTTTATTTGTTTGAGTTTTATTTTTTTATTGCAAATGATAGAATAACATTAAGAAAAATACAAGAAGAAATAACATAAAAATCAATGTAGGCCGAAACCGCAATTCCAATAAATTTGTGGGCTACCATATTAGCATCACATCTAGTAAAAGAAAAACGAATTCTAACAGACAGGGAGCTCCCTCCGAGTATTGCAATTTTTTACTTTAATAGGATTCGACTCCTTGAAATTGAAGGTTGTTCCTTTCAAATTGATTTTAATCCGACTTGGGTGTGGTTTCGTAGTTGCCCCTTCGCGGGATTGAGAAGAACAGTTACCTTGGTCACCCTCACGCTGCCTCCGACCACCCACCACCGTCACGCTATCTGGTGGTTGCCTACCATCTCCCACCTCCTCCGACCACCCAGGCGCCCACCATTTCCCGCTGTCTGCCACCACCACCGCAACTTTCGAAGCACCACCCCCTTCGCCAACGCTCTCCGAGCCGCCGCCACCACTCACCACTCACCACTTCATGCAGCTTGAAGGACGTCACCATCGCTCGTGCACCTCCGATCAGAGTGATTTCAAAATTCAAAATTGAATTCCCTCCCCCCCCCCCCCCCCAAAAAAAATTTTTGGTCCTGCATCTACGTTTTTTTTTGCTTTGGGAAATTTGGATTCTTTGTTCTACGCTGGATGCGTGTGAAGGAAAAATCTAGATCTAGGCAAAAAAAAATTATTTTGATGGTTTTTCTATTGGCTTGTGGGCTTGGCTTCACCCGAGCCACCCTCCTCATGGCTCGTTGGCTCGCGAGCCAAACCCAAATAAAAATTTTAGCCCCGAGAAAAAACACCAAGTCTCGACTCTGCTCGGCTAGTTTGAATCCCTACGCCAGGCGAAAGCGGGAGACCTGCTCAAAGGTGTATTCCATAAGTCAGAGTTAGCAAAATATCTTACCTTATAACTTAAATTGAGAAAGACGTCTGGAAGATAGATAGTACGCCACAATTGCTTAGGTGACATAACAAAGATCGAAGGAAGATCCTAACAATAATGGATTTGATGGCTTGTTTATGAAATTAGTGTTTAATGGCGGCTCTCATAGGAGAGGGAAAAACTCTCATACTAGAGAGAAACTAAAATCAATATTGTACTTGAACACAAGTGAATGTCAGCATTGTTAGTGTTAGAGTTCGATTTTATTATTATGTACTATTTCTTATAGAAGTTGATATTCAACTATCTAGTTTTCCCTATGAAAATTATGTTGGAAAACAGGAATCAGAAAGCAGCGGAAATTTAAAAATTTTCCAACAAAAGGATCTTAGACTTGCAATCGTGTATCCAAATTCGTAGAGATTAGAAACTTACTTTCCAATAATCTTTCTTGAAGAGTTTCAAGCCACCCAAGAACGCTGTTCTCGCGGCTTGATCCCCTCTTCTTGGTAAAGCTCGAATCTTCAAAACTTCTAACTTGAAGCTCTCTAGAAATAGTCCACCAACTTGACTACAATCTAACTAGTAAGGATGCTAGTTCTCTAGTTAGTGTTTAGACTTAACCTAGGGTTTGTTTGATCTTGGAGAAAGGATGGTGTTCAACACATGAAGCAAAAGAATTCAATCACTCTCTATATATAGGAAAGGGAGGGGGACGCCGAACCCTAGTCCTTTTGGGCTAATAAGGATTTGGTCCCTTTCTCTAATTACTTGATTACCAAGTAATTCCAAACTTTGACTTTGAATTCTAATTCAAATCAACTTTTAAGAGAGCCAAAATTATCCAAACCTTTTGGATAATATTATACTTTATTTATTAATAAATAAATAACTTATTTATCTAATTAATTAATTCATAATTAATTAAATAGATTAATTTCCCCAAAATAAGACTTTCTTTTTAATTCAAAAATTAAACCAAAGTCTATTAAATAATTAATCATATTAATTATTTAATATATAAATAAATATACACATATATTTTCACACGTGTGAGACACGTGTCCAGAGGACACGTGCCACTCACGTGAGCCACACGTGTGGTTCACACGTGTGGAACCCTCTTGGCCCGATTAACTCGTTTAATCATTTTAAAACCTTAACTCATGTAACCAAGTTGTTGTGTGTGATCCTTTAGGTTCTCAATTCAATTAGCAGTGACCCTAATTAATTAATTCACTAATTAATTAATCAGTCCACAGATTAAACGATCATAGTCTAGCAACAGGTGTTTAACCCCTAGCTGAATTGGAATGTCTCGATTCGACAGAACCTTTAAGTCATTGATTCATGTGAGATACAATCCTCCTACTTACTATCTCTCAACCAAGATCTAGGGTAAGGGAATAATCAGAACCCTAATAATCTGGTCTTAAAGCTAAGTGCATTTCATATCCATTTGATCTCAATCCAAGAAACTCTTTTCTTGATGTCTTGATCTACTGCCTTGGCCAAGGACTCCATATGGCATATGAATGACTTACACAACAAGAGATCACCTTGCAAATGCAAGTGTAGGTCCTTTCTTGATTCTCATTCACTTTTATGAGTCACTTGTGCAGCCCAGCATAAGCCTTGAATCAGTTGTCTAAGGCGACACCCTTTAAAGCTTATGCCTAAGACTACAGAGTTAACTCATAAAGTGACATGGTACCTCAAGTCTAAGGATTAATTAATCACATTAATGACTCGTGAGATATTTCCTAATCTGGAAGTTTCTATTTCCTGAAATAGAAACTTCCTTTCCCATTTAGGAATCTTCTCACGCGGGGCACCTCAGTGAACTTACTTATTGAAGTAAGCACCCTCATGTATCATGCACGTATCAACTATACACTTTGTACCTCCATGAAACAAGGTGGTCCTTCTTAAGGGCGTGATCCCACAAGCAAGCTTTAGAGGAGTCAGGTTGACACTCCCATTGTCTGTAGGACTCATCGGCTTGGAGCATTTTACTAATCATGACTTATGTGAAATAAGGCTCGTTTTATGAACCATTTCACCTAAATGGTAGAGTCCTAAAGTCATCAGGATTAGGGGAGTTCTCATACATGCACAACTAAAGTAAACGCATACCAAACAAGAGCATATAAAGAAGTGTTGCCTCAATTCGTTATTTTATTCAAAGATTGTCTGTGATTATAATAAGGAAAAATACAAAGCGGATATTCAATCGACTTTCTAGGGCACTATTCCTAACAATCTCCCACTTGCCCGTCAAAGCCATTCTAAAGCTACTCTAAGTCCCATCTTCTGAAGATGACCTTGGAAAGCTTCTCGACTAAGGGGTTTAGTAAGTGGATCTGCCACGTTCTCTGCTGATGTGACCCTCTCAATTTGCACATCTCCTCTTTTGATAATATCATGGATTACGTGATACTTCCTCATAATGTGCTTGGTCCGTCGATGAGATCTTGGTTCTCTTGCTTGAGCAACCGCCCCAGTGTTGTCACAAAACACAGTAATGGGGTCTTTCATGCTAGGAACAACATTCAACTCCTGAATGAAGTTTCTAATCCAAACACCTTCCTTAGCTGCATCATTTGTAGCTAAGTATTCGGCCTCAGTGGTCGAATATGCAGTGGTCGTTTGCTTGGAACTCTTCCAACTCACTGCTCCGCCGTTTAGGCAGAAAATGTATCCTGACATTGACTTAAAATCATCTAAGTCAGATGCAAAGCTTGCATCGCAGTATCCTTCGACAGTAAGATCTTTCTGACCTCCGTAAACCAAGAATAAATCTTTAGTACTTTTCAAGTACTTAAGAATATTCTTCATGGCAGCCCAGTGACCATCTCCAGGGTCAGATTGGAAACGACTTGTTACACTAAGTGCATAAGCCACATCCGGTCGAGTACATAACATTGCATACATTATGCTACCTATTGCTGATGCATAAGGTGTATGAGTCATTCTTTCCTTCTCAAGGTTAGTCTTAGGATACATCTTCTTAGAAAGACATGTTCCTACACTCATAGGAAGGTTCTTAACCTTTGCTGACTCCATATTGAATCTCTTCAAGACTTTGTCAATGTACATCGACTGTGATAGTCCTATTAACCTTCTAGATCTATCTCGATAGATTTTAATTCCAAGGATATAGGACGCATCACCAAGATCTTTCATTTCGAATTGGTTCGATAACCATAACTTAGTCACTTTCATGTCATCCTTTGAATTCCCAATAAGAAGGATGTCATCAACATAAAGTACTAAGAATTGCACTGAGGTCTCCAATTCCTTTCTATACACATATGATTCATTCGAAATTTGAATGAAGCCAAACGCTTTGACTGATTCATCAAATCGAATGTTCCAATTCCTAGAAGCATGTTTCAATCCATTTGATCTTTGGAGTTTGCAAACCTTTTGCTCACTCCCACTGAATGTGAAACCTATAGGTTGCTCTATATAAATGTCTTTATCCTTGTCACCATTGAGAAAGGCAGTTTTCACATCCATTTTCCATATCTCATAGTCATAATATGCAGCAATGGCAAGCATGATCCGAATAGACTTTTGCATTGCAACTGGTGAAAAAGTTTCATCAAAGTCCACGCCGGGTCTTTGAGTGAATCCTTTTGCAACCAATCTTACTTTGTAGGCTGCAATGCTTCCATTAACTCCAAGCTTTCTCTTAAAGATCCATTTGCAACCTATGGGTTTGACCCCATCAGGCAAATCTACCAAGGTGGAATCCATTTCGGATTTCATGGCTTCTATCCACTGTTCAGAGTCAGAATCTGAAAGTGCCTCCTCATATGTTAAAGGATCATTATCCTTTTGAGAGATCTCATGGAAGAACCCATACCATCTCTCCGGCTGTCTAGGAGTGCGTTCAGAACTCCTTAGAGGAGGATTTACGTGTGTATTGAAATTCGTGATTAGTTGTGGTTGATCAGAAGGGGATGTTTCTTCAAAGGGTGGCGTGGGGTCACTTTGTACTTCCTCTAATTCTATGATCTTGCCTTTCTTTTCTTTAAGGAACGGTTCCTCTAGAAAAGTGGCATTTCTGAAAACAAACACCTTTTGCTGAGATTGATCGTAGAAGTAGTATCCTATGGATTCCTTAGGATAACCTACAAAGTAGCATAAGTTAGAACGAGATTGTAACTTATCTCCCACTGTCCTCTTCACGTAAGCAGGACAACCCCAAATTCTTAAATAAGAATAACTAGGGATTTTACCATGCCACATTTCATAGGGCGTTTTAGGGGCTGACTTAGAGGGAACTAGATTCAAAATCTTTGCTGCACTTTCTAGGGCATAACCCCAGAAAGAAGGTGGTAAGTCAGTGAAACTCATCATGGAACGAACCATATCGAGTAGAGTTCGGTTCCTCCTCTCAGAAACTCCATTAAGCTGAGGAGTTCCCGGAGGAGTCCACTGAGAGATAATCCCATTATCTTTGAGATGATTAAGGAATTCTTCACTAAGATACTCGCCTCCTCGATCAGATCGAAGTGCTTTGATCTTGTGACCAATTTGGTTCTCAACCTCCTTTTGAAATTCTAGGAATTTCTCAAAAGCTTCAGATTTATACTTCATTAAGTATACATAATCATATCGACTAAAGTCATCGGTAAAGGTTATGAAATACTGATGATTGTTTCTAGTGCTTACACTAAGCGGTCCACAAACATCAGAATGGATCAAATCCAAGGCCTTAGTGGCACATTCCACAGTTCCTTTAAAAGGAACTTTGGATATTTTTCCTTTGAGACAGGATTAGCAAGAAGTCAACTCTTTGAGATCATTTTCAGAGAATGATCCTAAAGTGTTTATCTTGCTAATTCTGTTCTTGGAAATGTGTCCTAATCTAGCGTACCATAAGGGAGCTAAAACTTTGTCATCTCTCTTACATTTAGTTTCTCATTGTATATTCATAATATTGATATTTTGAGTTAGATAAAGTCCATTACTTAGAGCACCGATGTGAATGGAAGAGTTGTTCCGTTTGACAAAGTATTTACCATTCTTAATATAAGTTTCGTAACCTTCACAATCTAAAATTGGAACTGAAATTATATTACGAATAATGCTCGGTACATAAAGGACTTTATTTAAAACTAACTCAAAACTACCTAAATCTAATCTAATTGTGCCTAAAGCTCGAGCTTCAACGTTTGAGCCATCGCCGATCTTCAAGACACATTCTCCTTCTT
Source organism: Lantana camara (assembly GCA_037501455.1). Lineage (NCBI taxonomy): Eukaryota > Viridiplantae > Streptophyta > Magnoliopsida > Lamiales > Verbenaceae > Lantana > Lantana camara. Next base: position 87,891,025 of record CM074857.1, on the reverse strand, counting down.
TGAGTTGTTGGACTTCACTTAGCATCTGTACATCATTACAGATATGAGTTCCATAACCGGTATCAAGTACCCAAGAACTAGAATTAATAGAAAGATTTACTTCAACAAGAAACATACCTTTCTTTAGAGTAGCTTTGTACTCTGGGCAGTTTCTCCTCCAATGTCCCGCTTTGCCACAATGGAAGCAAACATCCTCTTTCTGATCATGCTTCTTCTTTTGGGTCTTCCCCTTCGAAATGCCACCAGTGGGCCTAAGGGGTTTCTTCTTCTTCTTTGGGGCTTTCTTGCCCTTACCTTTAGAGGGCCCAAAAGAGGAAGATGGATCATTTACCATCAGAACCTTATTGTCCTTCTTGATCGTGCTTTCAGCAGTCACAAGCTGACTAATCAGCTCAGCTACAGTAGCAACAACATGATTCATATTGAAGTTAAGGACAAAAGGGTTGAATGATAGTGGGAGCGAGGCTAGCAACAAGTCCACTGAAAGCTCATCTTTCAGTGGCATGTCCATGGAAGCAAGTTTCTCAGTAAGGACGAGAAACTTGAGTCCATATTCATGGACACTTGAACCTTCTCTCATTCTCAAGTGGAACAATTCCTTTGAAGTGTTATACCTTGTAACACGTTCATGAGGGCGGTAAAGTTGCTCTAAGTGGTCGTAAATCTCCCAAGCAAATTCCATGGCCTCATGTTGCCTTTGCAAGTCCGGAGACATGTTAGCCAACATAAGGCAACGGGCTTGGAGATTATCATCCTTCCACTTCTGGATCGCATCCCGCTCGGCCCGAGTGGGAGCCTCCCCTTCGGGACTAGGCTCCTCTTCGAAGAGAACGTCTCTTCTCAGAATCTAAAATAATTTTTAGATTCCTCAGCCAATCAGACTAGTTGGGACCAGTCAACTTGTTTGACTCGAGGATCGATACAAGAGGGTTTTTTGGTTGCCATTTCAAAACACGTAGAGAATCACAAAATCTACGACCTAAATGGTAAAATAGAGAACTAGTGAGCATGTTGAATTATAACGATATACAAAAGATAAGGTCTTTAATCTAATGTAGCTCCCACTGTTTTTCAGAGATCTATAATTCCCAAAGATCTAAGAGGAACACGTTTCCCAATGGGTACTAAGATCCTAGGCATTTTATCATGAACCCACGACTCGTGGACATTTTAAGAAAAAACCCTAGGTAGGTACAACTTACCAATTCTAACACCTTTAGAACTCTTAGTAATTGTTTTTGCATCACCTATCTTTCAATATGGGCCCACGACTCGTGCGAGATCTATATTTACTTAGGCGTTAAGCTGGACCCATCAATCATAAGATCATGATCAAAACTTAGTTCGAACGACCCACAACTCGCGGAGATCGCCCTTGCCAAAATTGACCACGAAATATTGATCATTTAAAATGATCAATTAGGTAACTAAGAACTAATAAGCTCCACTAGCTATCCCAAGGCTCGTAGACAATAACTAGCTTTACTTACTAAACATAAAACCTATTCATGGAATGCTAGGAATTTAATTCGAAATTTGCATCTCGAATCAAACACCTATTTATTCGAAATTAGCTTAATATTTAATGGGAATTTTTGAATCAACCGGAGAGTTGTCCGGTTCGACCTCCCCAACATATATGCTATCCAATTTTATCAGTCTTGATTAATGCAAGTACAATTAAATGCATTTCAAAAAAGCACATAAACAGATAACATGTCCTAGCATGATACTAACATGAGATGATAATGAGTTCTACCTATCTTATGCGTGATGTGTGGGAGCCCCTCCACAATCACTAGTTCTAACATACATGCCACATAAACATTTTAAATCATATAAGGGAAAACGATAACAAAATACGAGCCCTATCTCTATTACATTTTTCAATTGAGATTCCCCTCTCTAACATTTTGAGGGGTCTTCACTTATGGCTCGTATTTTGTTACCGCTTTCCCTTATGTGATTTAAACTGTTTATGTGGCATGTATGTTATAACTTGTGATTGTGGAGTGGCTCCCACATATCACACATAAGATATGTAGCACCCCTCACGATAGGCGCCACAACCCCCGCACTACAAGTCTAGCCCACACAAGAAATGGATAGTTCAAGCATGGACCAGACTCATAGCGAACGGGTGACAAAACAAAATATCCTGGCTAGGCGGAATCTAACCCTGAACCAATTAAATCAGAATACCAAAGCATATTACGGAAGCATCAGAGCCAAACATGAATTTCAACAAAGGCTACAAGCCCAATACATATCATGAACATAAATTAAATCAGACATGCAACCTAACAACGGGTTCAACTAAACACGCAATCTGTCCCGAATCAAATCCAATAATCAAAATTGGCACCGAGGCCTAAATTCATAAAGAGATACAATTAAATTCATAATAATGTGAAATGTGACTCAAGTGAACAAGTGACTCGAACAAACATGATAAGACTCGACTCCCGCCTAGCTAAACTTGCAAGAGCTGAGGGAGTGAAAAGAGGGATCAGTCTCTAGAAGACTGAGTGAGCAGGGGCTATACATATAATATAGAAACATGCGCATGCAAGCCATAAATCCCGAGTAAAGTTTTATTTGAAGTTAGTTCCCTCGAAGGGCTAGAAATTAAGTAAGCAATGCTCGAACTTTACTACTAATTCATATTAAATTCATTAAGTTCATAATTCATACATAAACATCAAGGCTCGGCGAGTGAGCGTGCATTATCTCCAACCAAACTCCGACCGTGTACGACAAATATCATCAATACATTAAATAGGTGATCATGCAATATATCATAATACACACAAATCATATATCATATCCTAAATCATATTCGTTTGGGCAATCCGTGTCCCGGCCTTCCCGCACGGTGCCTATCAATCATAACATATTCATAATCATAATCATAATCATAATCATAAAATGAGTTCCAACCTTCTTCCTCCGGTTGGTGGACAGGTTAGCTAGACCTGAACACCGGTCCATACATAGGCACAATGAGGGTACATGAATCCCTCAAAGGCACTCGGCTCCCATTTCCCGCCAAATCTCCTAGCAAGGTCCGGAGTCGCCGTTAGTTTGGTTGGGACTAGTATATGGGATCCCCGTCAGCCCTTGCTTCCTCGGTTAGCCACATATACTAAGTCCCGGGGCCCGTGCAATCATAAATCATATCATGCATCTCGCCAAAACATTTCAGTTCATAAGAAACATAATATAATTCATAAATCATTTGAAAAGGGTTTACTCGATCAATATTTACTCGGTACGTTCATTTGAAAACTATATATAACTATAATAGGTTTTTGGCCAAATCTTGTCACATACGGTTGTAGGGTTTAATACGTAACTAAAACGAAAACACCCTCACCTGGAATACCACGGGACAAGAAACATGAGCAATACGGGTGCCTATTCAATTTGGAAGTCTCCGCCCTGGAAACAAACTGTACAAGAGAAGGAACAATGTGTACTCGTGAGAATTGACTCAATATGAAACCACATAGGCGCACGGCAATGCTAAACACATGATATGAGATGTAAAAGAAGTAAAATGATGTTATGGAGTTACATAATCAAGTAATTCGTTCAAGTACATTCCATACATGAGGATTTCAAGCCCAATCATTTCATATCTTTCATAATTCATAGCAAATCAAGTCATGAACTTCATATAACATTTATAATTCAAGTATATCAAGTTTACAATTGTAAAATAGACAAATAGAGACATTCAAATCATTTAAAACTCACAAAATCACATACCAATTCTAACTATATCAATTATATATAATTCACACATGGCATACTCAATTCATATATCACTAAACGGATTCAATTAACAAGGTTACCTAATTAAATCAAACATTATTCATATTGTTTACAAAATTACACATACACCCCTTCAAGTTAGACAAATATCTCAAAGAAATCATATTACAAATTAGGACATATTCATGCGCACAATTAAGGTAAACAAGAGAAATAGAAAGACAAATTCGAATTATTTCATATTAATTCATATAACACATTTCATACAAATTCACAATATATATAACCAATTAATTCATATAACATGTTACGAGTTCCATATAGATTCACAAAGTCATTTATCAATTTCCAACTATATCAACAACAACATGAATTCATACATTCATAATTTATTACATGTTTTCAAATGCCATACAATGCATATTCATTAATTATCAAGCATACAAGATCAAATTACATTTTAAAACAATTAACAATTAATACAATTTAGGCATAACGGGATTCAAATTGCAAATCAAAGCATCTACATATATCATAGTTCATTTAATACATGCTTTCGTACACATTGGAATACATTTCGATCGACAATTCAAGCAATTAACAATTTATTGCAATTAAGACAATTAATTTCAAATAATATAAATACACAAAATAAATCACAACAAATCAACCGGGCATCCGATTGATGAACGGAAAGTGGCGTTGGACTCACCACAACGAAAGGAACCTTCTGCCCAAAGGTCACCGGAATGCCGCTACCGGAGCCGCCGGAACAGTCACCGGCCGCCACCGGAATACCGTCTCCGGTGGTCGGAAAAATCCCCGGAAGGATAAAAACGTGCGCCTCGGCCTGCTCAACAAAAGCCCTCAATCAATTTCAGAAAATACCAAACACACCGGGCTTCATTGACGAAAAACCGAACTTAAATCCTAGTACGAAAACTGAAATTAAATACAAACCGCTAAACGAAAATAAAATCCGGATATACCGTTGGAAAGCTTGTAACGAGCCCTACGAAAGCCCCAAGTCAAATCGCCGGAAAAATCGCCGGAACAGTAACCGGTTCAGACCCGCCGGTTCACCACCGGTTCACCGCCGGTCCGCCGCCAACGGCCGGTTCTCGGAACGCCGCCGATGCCATCCACTACGTTTCGTCATTCTAAGCAACTTTTGTAAAGGCTCCACCACCAAAACCGGCCGGGAAAAGGGTCGAAATCGCTGCCGAAGTTTCTGCCGCTGTTGCCTCGCCGGAACCACCACTTGTGGTGGTTTTCGTGCTGAACGGAGACCGGAAATGGAACGGGAAGGTCCAAAAACGTAGGGTAGGGTCAAGCTCCGCTCGCGAAACTCGCCGGAACGCCGGCGACGAAGTGGTGGCGCCACCCGCCACTTTCAGGCCATCGATGCACCGCCGTCGGTCTTCGGTTGGCCACGAAATTGGTACGGTTGTGACGGGCTCGTCGAGCTGATGAATTTCCACTATTGATTTGTCGAATTCCGTCGAGAAACGAGGGAGAACGGCAAGTGTGTGTTTTCACACCTTCACTGTGTGAACAGTGATGGGTCGCGGGGAAGAAGACGATGGCTGGAGTTGCTGTGATATGGCACACAAAACGAGGATTCGGGGTATATATCTCGGGTCCTCGTACGCAAAAAAGGTCGGAAGAACGGGCTAACGAAGTCAGAATTGGGCAAACTTAGAGTCTACGGACTCGTTTCGCTGCCCCGGACGCGTTAAAGGAATCAAAGAAGTCAAAATCTCTACCGAACGAGAAGTGACCGGAAAAACCCCCTAAAAGGAGAAAATTACAAAAAGGGCCCTAAACTCTAAAAGAGTTCAAAAGAGGGCCACACAACGCACCAATCACATAATTAAACACATAAAAATGTTGAAAGGTGACGTACCTTATTTATCGGATGAGCGGGGCGTTACAAGATAGGTAGAACCCATGATCATTACATGTTAGTATCATGCTAGGACATGTTATCTGTTTATGTGCTTGTTTGATATGCATTTAAGTGTACTTGCATTAATCAAGACTAATAAAATTGGATAACATATATGTTGGTGAGGTCGAACCGGACAACTCTCCGGTTGATTCGAAAATTCCCATTAAATATTAAGCTAATTTCGAACAAATAGGTATTTAATTCGAGATGCAAATTTTGAATTAAATTCCTAGCATTCCATCAATAGGTTTTAAGTTTAGTAAGTAAAGCTAGTTATTGTCCGCGAGTCGTGGGATAGCTAGTGGAGCTTATTAGTTCTTAGTTACCTAATTAATCATTTTAAATGATCAATATTTCGTGGTCAATTTTAGCAAGGGCGATGTCCGCGAGTCGTGGGTCGTTCGAACTAAGTTTTGGTCATGATCTTATGATTGATGGGTCTAGCTTAACGCCTAAGTAAATATGGATGTCGCACGAGTCGTGGGTCCATATTGAAAGATAGGTGATGCAAAAACAATTACTAAGAGTTCTAAAGGTGTTAGAATTGGTAAGTTGTACCTACCTAGGGTTCTTACTTAGAATGTCCGCGAGTCGTGGGTTCGAGGTAAAATGCCTAGGATCTTAGTACCCATTGGGAAACGTGTTCCTCTTAGATCTTTGGGAATTCTAGATCTTTGAAAAACAGTGGGAGCTACATTAGATTAAAGACCTTATCTTTTGTATATCGTTATAATTCAGCATGCTCACTAGTTCTCTGTTTTACCATTTAGGTCGTAGATTCTGTGATTCTCTACGTGTTTTGAAATGGCAACCAAAAACCCTCTTGTATCGATCCTCGAGTCAAACAAGTTGACTGGTCCCAACTATTCTGATTGGCTGAGGAATCTAAAAATCATTTTAGATTCTGAGAAGAGAACTTATGTTCTCTTCGAAGGGGAGCCCAGTCCCGAAGGGGAGGCTCCCACTCGGGCTGAGCGGGACGCGATTCAGAAGTGGAAGGATGATAATCTCCAAGCCCGTTGCCTTATGTTGGCTAACATGTCTCCGAACTTACAAAGACAACATGAGGCCATGGAATTTGCTTGGGAGATTTACGACCACTTAGAGCAACTTTACCGCCCTCATGAACGTGTTACAAGGTATAACACATCAAAGGAATTGTTCCACTCAAGAATGAGGGAAGGTTCAAGTGTCCATGAATATGGACTCAAGTTTCTTGTCCTTACTGAGAAACTTGCTTCCATGGACATGCCACTGAAAGATGAGCTTTCTGTGGATTTGTTGCTAGCTTCGCTCCCACCATCATTCAACCCATTTGTCCTTAACTTCAACATGAATCATGCTGGTGCTACTGTAGCTGAGCTGATTAGTCAGCTTGTGACTGCTGAAAGCACGATCAAGAAGGGCAATAAGGTTTTGATGGTGAATGCTCCGTCTTCCTCTTTTGGGCCTTCTAAAGGTAAGGGCAAGAAAGCCCAAAAGAAGAAGAAGAAACCCCTTAGGCCCACTGGTGGCATTTCGAAGGGGAAGGCCCAAAAGAAGAAGCGTGATCAGAAAGAGGATGTTTGCTTCCATTGTGGCAAAGCGGGACATTGGAGGAGAAACTGCCCAGAGTACAAGGCTACTCTAAAGAAAGGTATCTTTCTCGTTGAAGTAAATCTTTCTATTAATTCTAGTTCTTGGGTACTTGATACCGGTTGTGGAACTCATATCTGTAATGATGTACAGATGCTAAGTGAAGTCCAACAACTCAAAGAAGGAGAATGTGTCTTGAAGATCGGCGATGGCTCAAACGTTGAAGCTCGAGCTTTAGGCACAATTAGATTAGATTTAGGTAGTTTTGAGTTAGTATTAAATAAAGTCCTTTATGTACCGAGCATTATTCGTAATATAATTTCAGTTCCAATATTAGATTGTGAAGGTTATAAAACTTATATTAAGAATGGTAAATACTTTATCAAACGGAACAACTCTTCCGTTCATATCGGTACTCTAAGTAATGAACTTTACCTAACTCAAAACATCAATATTATGAATATACAACGAGAAACAAAGCGTAAGAGAGATGACAAAAGTTTCAGCTCCCTTATGGCACGCTAGATTAGGACACATTTCCAAGAACAGAATTAGCAAGATAAACACTTTAGGATCATTCTCTGAAAACGATCTCAAAGAGTTAACTTCTTGCGAATCCTGTCTCAAAGGAAAAATGTCCAAAGTCCCTTTTAAAGGAACTGTAGAACGTGCCACTAAGGTTTTGGATTTGATCCATACTGATGTTTGTGGACCGCTTAGTGTAAGCACTAGAAACAATCATCAGTATTTCATAACCTTTACTGATGACTTTAGTCGGTATGGATATGTATACTTAATGAAGTATAAATCTGAAGCTTTTGAGAAATTCTTGGAATTTCAAAAGGAGGTTGAGAACCAAACTGGTCACAAGATCAAAGCACTTCGATCTGATCGAGGAGGCGAGTATCTTAGTGAAGAATTCCTTAATCATCTCAAAGATAATGAGATTATCTCTCAGTGGACTCCTCCAGGAACTCCTCAGCTTAATGGAGTTTCTGAGAGAAGGAATCGAACCCTACTTCATATGGTTCGTTCCATGATGAGTTTCACTGACTTACCACCTTCTTTCTGGGGTTATGCCCTAGAAAGTGCAGCAAAGATTCTGAATCTAGTTCCCTCTAAGTCAGTCCCAAGATGCCCTATGAAATGTGGCATGGTAAAATCCCTAGTTATTCTTACTTAAGAATTTGGGGTTGTCCTGCTTACGTGAAGAAGACAGTGGGAGATAAGTTAGAATCTCGTTCTAACTTATGCTACTTTGTAGGTTATCCTAAGGAATCCATAGGATACTACTTCTATGATCAATCTGAGCAAAAGGTGTTTGTTTCCAGAAATGCCACTTTTCTTGAGGAACCGTTCCTTAAATAAAAGAAAGGAAAGATCATAGAATTAGAAGAAGTACAAAGTAACCCCACGCCACCTACTGAAGAAACGTCCCCTACTGATCAACCACAACCAATCACGAATTTCGATACACATGTAAATCCTCCTCTAAGGCGTTCTGAACGCACTCCTAGACAGTCGGAGAGATGGTATGGATTCTTCCATGAAATCTCTCAAAAGGATAATGATCCTTCAACATATGAGGAGGCACTTTCAGATTCTGACTCTGAACAGTGGATAGAAGCCATGAAATCCGAAATGGACTCCATGAACTCCAACCAAGTTTGGACCTTGGTAGATTTGCCTGATGGGGTCAAACCCATAGGTTGCAAATGGATCTTTAAGAGAAAGCTTGGAGTTGATGGAAGCATTGCAGCCTACAAAGCAAGACTGGCTGCAAAAGGATTCACTCAAAGACCCGGCGTGGACTTTGACGAAACCTTTTCACCAGTTGCAATGCAAAAGTCCATTCGAATCATGCTTGCCATTGCTGCATATTATGACTATGAGATATGGCAAATGGATGTGAAAACTGCCTTTCTCAATGGTGACATTGACAAAGACATTTATATGGAGCAACCCATAGGTTTCACATTCAGTGGGAGTGAGCAAAAGGTTTGCAAACTCCAAAGATCAATCTATGGATTGAAACAGGCTTTTAGGAATTGGAACATTCGATTTGATGAATCGGTCAAAGCGTTTGGCTTCATCCAAATTTCGAATGAATCATGTGTGTATAGAAAGGAATTGGAGACCTCAGTGCAATTCTTAATACTTTATGTTGATGACATCCTTCTTATTGGGAATTCGAAGGATGACATGAAAGTGACTAAGTTATGGTTATCGAACCAATTCGAGATGAAAGATCTTGGTGATGCGTCCTATATCCTTGGAATTAAAATCTATAGAGATAGATCTAGAAGGTTAATAGGACTATCACAGTTGATGTACATTGACAAAGTATTGAAGAGATTCAATATGGAGTCAGCAAAGGTTAAGAACCTTCCTATGAGTGTAGGAACATGTCTTTCAAAGAAGATGTGTCCTAAGACTAACCTTGAGAAGGAAAGAATGACTCATACACCTTATGCGTCAGCAATAGGTAGCATAATGTATGCAATGTTATGTACTCGACCGGATGTGGCTTATGCACTTAGTGTGACAAGTCGTTTCCAAACTGACCCTGGAGATGGTCACTGGGCTGCCGTGAAGAATATTCTTAAGTACTTGAAAAGTACTAAATATTTATTCTTAGTTTACGGAGGTCAGAAAGATCTTACTGTCGAAGGATACTGCGATGCAAGCTTTGCATCTGACTTAGATGATTTTAAGTCAATGTCAGGATACATTTTCTGCCTAAACGGCGGAGCAGTGAGTTGGAAGAGTTCCAAGCAAACTACCACTGTAGATTCGACCACTGAGGCCGAATACTTAGCTGCAAATGATGCAGCTAAGGAAGGTGTTTGGATTAGAAACTTCATTCAAGAGTTGAATGTTGTTCCTAGCATGAAAGACCCCATTACTGTGTTTTGTGACAACACTGGGGCGGTTGCTCAAGCAAGAGAACCAAGATCTCACCAACGGACCAAGCACATTATGAGGAAGTATCACCTAATCCGTAATATTATCAAAAGAGGAGATGTGCTAATCGAGAGGGTCACATCAGCAGAGAACGTGGCAGATCCACTTACTAAACCCCTTAGTCGAGAAGCTTTCCAAAGTCATCTTCAGAAGATGGGACTTAGAGTAGCTTTAGAATGGCTTTGACGGGCAAGTGGGAGATTGTTAGGAATAGTGCCCTAGAAAGCCGATTGTATATCCACTTTGTGCTTTTCCTTATTGTAATCACAGACAATCTTTGAATGAAATAACGAATTGAGGTAACACTTCTTTATATGCTCTTGTTTGGTATGCGTTTACTTTAGCTGTGCATGTATGAGAACTCCCCAAATCCTGATGACTTTAGGACTCTACCATTTAGGTGAAATGGTTCATGAAACGAGCCCTATATCACATAAGTCATGATTAGTAAAATACTCCAAGCCGATGAGTCCTACAGACAGTGAGAGTGTCAACCTGACTCCTCTAAGGCTTGCTTGTGGGATCACGCCCTTAAGAAGGACCACCTTGTTTCATGGAGGTGCAAAGTGTATAGTTGATACGTGCGTGATACATGAGGGTGCTTACTTTAATAAGTAAGTTCACTGAGGTGCCCCGTGTGAGAACACTCCTAAATGGGAAAGGAAGTTTCTATTTCAGGAAATGAAACTTCCAGATTAGGAAATATCTCACGAGTCATTGATGTGATTAATTGATCCTTAGACTTGAGGTTCCTTGTCACTTTATGAGTTAACTCTGTAGTCTTAGGTATAAGCTTTAAAGGGTGTCGCCTTAGACAACTGATTCAAGGCTTATGCTGGGGCTGCACAAGTGACTCATGAAAGTGAATGAGAATCAAGATAGGACCTACACTTGCATTTGCAAGGTGATCTCTTATTGTGTAAGTCATTCATATGCCATATGGAGTCCTTGGCCAAGGCAGTAGATCAAGACATCAAGAAAAGGGTTTCTTGGATTGAGATCAAATGGATATGAAATGCACTTAGCTTTAAGACCGGATTATTAGGGTTCTGATTATTCCCTTGCCCTAGATCTTGGTTGAGAGATAGTATGTAGGAGGATTGTATCTCACATGAATCAATGACTTAAAGGTTCTGTCGAATCCGAACATTCCAATTCAGCTAGGGGTTAAACACCTGTTGCTAGACTATGGTCGTTTAATCTGTGGACTGATTAATTAATTAGTGAATTAATTAATTAGGGTCACTGCTAATTGAATTGAGAAACTAGAGGGTCACACACAACAACTTGGTTACATGAGTTGAGGCTTGAAAATGATTAAACGAGTTAATCGGGCCAAGAGGGTTCCACACGTGTAAAATCACACGTGTGGCTCAAAAGAGTTAAAAAGAAAGTCTTATTTTGGAGAAAATAATCTAGTTAATTAATTACGAATTAATTAATTAGATAAAAATAAGTTATTTATTTTATAATAAATAAAGTATAAAATTATCCAAAAATAGTTTGGATATTTTTAGCTATCTTAAAAGTTGACTTGAATTAGAATTCAAAGTCAAAGTTGGAAAATACTTGATGATCAAGTAATAGGAGAGAGAGGAACCGAATCCTTGCCCAACAAGGATTAGGATCGGCGCCCCTCTCCCTTTCCTATATATAGGGGAGCTCATGCTCCCCTTTAGAGCTAATTGGCAATTCTTTTGGTTCATGTGTTGAACACCTTCCTTTCTCCAAGATTAAATTAAACCCTAGGTTAAGCCTAAACACTAACCAGAGAACTAGCATCCTTACTAGTTAGATTGTGATCAAGTTGGTGGACTTTCTCTAGAGACTTCAAGTTAGAAGTTTGAAGATTCGAGCTTTACCAAAGGAGAGGGGATCAAGCCGCGAGAAGAGCGTTCTTGGGTGGCTTGAAACGCTTCAAGAAAGAACAAAAGAAAAGTAAGTTTTCTATCTTTACGAATTTGGTTACACGATTGCGAGTCCAAGGTCCTTTTGTTGGAAAATTTTTTTAAATTCCGCTGCTTTCTGATTCGTGTTTTCCAACATAACATTTATTCCAATAATAATTAAATATCTTATTCCAATAATATTTATTCTAATCATATTAGAATTAATATTTACTAGAATAATAAAATAGAAGATATTTAATATTTATTTATTTATTCTAATCAAATTAGAACAACTAAATAATCAAATATTAAATACTTAGAATTAATTATCTAATTAATTCCATGAAGGGCTTTAGAATTAATTTTCCAATTAATTCTAACGAGCTAAAACTAATTCTTTAATTAATTTTTTTTGGCTTTATAATTAATTCTCCTAATTAATTATATTAGGGATTTATAATTAATTCTCTTAATTAATTATGCTTGGGCTTTTAATTAATTCTCCAATTAATTAACATATTGTCCAATTTTACAATTGGACCATACACCCAACTTGAGCTCGCATGCCACACGTGTACATTACACGTGTGGTCTCGTTTCAATCAACTATTTGATCTTTCCTTCAATACCCTTTGAATCTGGCATTTGTGTGTGACCCCCTAGGTTCATTTTCAATTAGCATTGAGACTAATACGCTTTATTAGTTTACAGATCATACGACCATAATCTAGCAACAGGTGTATGACCTCTACCCGAACAATGAATATATATTCGAAAGAACCTTTCAGTCAATGACAGCTGTGAGGTACAATCCTCCTACCAACCTATCTCTTAATTAAGATCTAGGGTATGGGAATAATGAGAGCTCTACTATTCTCAATCTTAAAGCTAAGTTCATTTCATATCCATTTGATCTCAATCCAAGAAACTTTTTTCTTGATGTTTTGATCCACTACCTCGGCTGAGGGTTTAGGATGGCATATGAACGACTTATGCAATAAGAGATCTTCTTGCATTTAAGCAAGTGTAGGTCCTTTATTGATTCTCACATGCTTCCATGTGCCATTTGTGAAGCCCCAACATAAGCCTTGAATCAATTGTTTAAGGCGGCACCCTTTGAAGCATATACCTAAGACTATAGAGTTAGCCCACAAAGCATCAATGGAATCTCAAGTCAAAGGATTAATTTACTCATGCCATTGATCTGTGAGATATTTTCTAATCTGGAAGTTTCTATTTCTAGGTATAGAAATATCATTTCCCTTTTAAGAATCTTCTCACGCGGGACACCTCAGTGTACCCGTTTTAATAACGAGCACCCTCATGTATTGCGTACGCATCAGCTATGCACTTTACACCCCATGAAACAGGATGCTCCTTCTTAAGGACGCAATCCCATGAGCAAGTCTCAATCGAGACTAATCAACACTCCCACTGTTTGTTGGACTCATCGACTTGGAGTGATTTCTAATCCGGCCTTGAGTTAGAGCTTGTTTCATGTGTCATTCACCTAATGACAAAGTCCCTAACAGCCTTATGGATTAGGGGAGTTCTAATACATGTGCATGTAATGGAAACACACAAAACACGTATTGGCATATAAAGAAGTGTATGCTTATGATAATAATCAATCGCATATTATTCAAAGATTGTCTGTGACATAAGGAAAGTCCCAAAGCAGATTTCGTCGAATCGGCTTTCTAGGGCACTATTCCCAACAGTCTCCCACTTGCCCGTAAAAGCCATTTAGGTACTCTAAGTCCTATCTTCTGAAGATGTACTTTGAGAACCTATTGACTTTGGGTGTTTCCAAAGTGAATTTTCTATGTTCTCTACTGATATGACCCTCTTATTTACATATCTCTAAGGAAACTCATTTTTCTCATTAAGTGATTCGCAATCACATGTTCGGTTTCTTGGTGAGGTCTTGGTTCTCTTACTTGAGCAAACACTCATTTAATCATACAATATGATAATGGAGTTGTTTCATGCTAGGAACTTCATCTAGCTAGTTAGATGGAGTTTTTTACCCAAACACTTAACTTAGCGGTACTCAATACGGCTAAGTATTCAACTACAATAGTCGAGATTTGCAACATGTGTGCTTGGAACGCCTTTCCAACATGTTGCATTACCATTTAGATAGAAGTTATATCATTTCAATGATTTACAATCATCTATGTTTGAAACAACGTTTACATCAAATATCCTTTTAACGATAAGATCTTTCTGGGCTCTATAAGGACATCCTCATTTCTTCTAAAGTACTTTGAGGGTATATTTTACAGCAGTCCAGTGACCTTCTCTAAGGTCTATGAGATTCAGCCCACTACGCTTAGTATTACGTCATATCAAGTCTAGTACATAACATTGCATACATTATGCACCCTTTCACTTAAAGGGATTTTGGACATTCTAACTTTCTTAAAGTTATCTTAGGTCACATACTCTTCAAAAGAGTTTTTCCATTGTCCATACTAAACTATTTTAGTACCACGGTTATGTACTTGTTTTCTGATAATCCATTTATTCTCTTAGATCAATTACTATAGATCTCAAGTTGAGAATGTAGGATTCATCATCTTTCATGTCAAACTGTTTCCTAAACAAAATTTTGGTAACTTTCAAGTCATCCTTCACATTTCTAATGAGAATGATGTCAGATCTAAATTACCAAAAGTTGAAGCTAACATCACTAACTATCACACGTACATTTGAGAGTTATTCGACTTTCATCTGAGTCAAACGATTTGACTACCTACGGAATCAAATTCTCTAACTCCTAGAAGCCTTTATCAATCTTCAGATTGACTTAGGGGTTTGCACACCTTATGCATACTCCCACTGAATATGAGATTCATAGAAATACCATATTTCAGTCTCTTTCAATCTCCTATTGAGGAAGACGGTTCTCACATTCATTTAACATATCTCATAGTCAGAACATGCAGATATGCTAAATATAATCCGATTGGACTTTTGTATTTCAACCGTCAAGAAGGTTGTAATGCTTTCCATGTTGGGAAAATACAACGAAAACGCAGCGGAAATTTAAAATTTTCCCAACTAAGCAAGGATCGAATCTTGCAATTCCTTTTCCCAAATTCGTAGAGATCAAGAAACTCACTTAATTAGAAGCTTTCTTGACACGTTCTAGCCGCCCAAGAATGCTCTTCTCGCTTGATCCCCAAAAGCTCCTTCGAATCTTTCAAGACTTCACGATAGTAGCCCTCTAGAGAAATAGTCCACCATCCGCAACCACGATCCGAATAGGGAGGATGCTAGTTCTATATTCGGTGTTTAGGCTCTAGGGTTTAGTGTATAATTATGGAGAAGGAGAAATTATGTATCATCTCCCTATAGGGTTTGAACCCCTCTATTTATGAGGCTAGGGTTCGAACCCCACTCCTTATTGGACAAGGAATTCCAAACTCTTTTGGAAAGGGATTTGTTGCTTGGAGACTAAATCTCTTACTTTGACCAAAAGTCCACCTTTTGACCAACTTGTTGGGCAAGAATAATATCTAACTCTCTTAGATATTTTATTTTACTTTATTTATTAAATAATAAATAACTTGAAGACTGATAATTAATTAATTCATAATTAATTATTTATTAGACTTTATTTCTCCAAATTCGAACTTTAATATTAATTCAAAATTAAATCAAAGTCTATTAAATAATTAACACATTAATTATTTAATATATATATACACATAAACACGTGACTACTGCTGGGATGTGGGCCCAGAACAGTAGCAGTCCGGGACCATATTTTAATTTTTTTTTATTACAATACAAGTATTAAAATATTTCTAAAACATTTTAATACAATAGCGGAAGACTAGCCGGATCTACTCAAGTATATACATGCAATTGATAATAAATTTTAAATCACTTAAGCAGATAAATATCTAACATGCAATTAACACTTAAGAGCACATAATTTATCATGCTTAAAATAAAATAACTGAAAAATATTACCGTACTGCAAATATGGCTATCTAACGGCATTTTTCCAGCTCCTTGCCCTTTCGTGAGACCGACAGAGCTTCCCCGCAATATCCTCGGAGAAACCCTCGGAGTGCGGGCTCCGCGATTATTTCCCTAAATACTCGAGAAAATATTTTCTAGAAAATTCATTTTTCTAGACTAGAAAATTTCCTAATTTTCTAATAATTAAGTGGATTATATATTAATTATATAACCACCTAATTACATAATAAATTAATCCTTAATTAAAAGGATTAAAAAGAAAAGAGAAGCACTTCGCAGCCCAAGTTTGCTGCCAAAAACTGAATGAAAAATGAGGGGAAGGGATCAGCTATTTATAGCCAAAACCACAGGGGCAAAAGGGTCTTTTTAGACATAAATTGAAGGGTAAAATCGTCATTTCACACTCCCGCGTACGAACCGCGTCCCGGATGGCCAATCCGATTGCACCACGTGGAACAGCTCGTCGCCGCGAATCCATCGCCACCAACCACGCGCCGCCACGCGCGGCCGGAACGGTGCCAGGTGGTTGACGCGTGTTGGTGCTCGTAAAGGGCTCCAGAGCGTGACACGTGTCCGAGTCTGGTCCTACCCGGACCGGACCCGGTTTGACCCTATCCGAATAGTGTCCGACCCTATTCATTTGAACCGTGCCCGACCCGATTCCGTGACCCGTTGACTTCTCAGTCAACAGTCAAGCTGGGCCACTCACCTACGCTGACGCGGTTCCATCTGAGCCGTCCATTTGGCGCGCCACGCGGCGCCCTGTCAGCGTCTACTGGGGCCCAACCCGCTGACGTGGCTGCCACGTCAGCAAAATGCCACGTCATCTTTTTTTTTTTTTTGATGAAAATTTTATTTTCTCCAAAATAAAATTCCGGACATTTTCAACTCTTTGGAACTTGATTTATTTTCTTAAAATAAATCCCTTGGCTATTTTCAAACACTTTGAAAATTCATTTCTCTTTTCTCCTTTTAATATTTTCTCTTTTGGGTTTTTCAATTTGGAGCTCGCAGGGGGACCTACAGGACTAATTAATTTTAGCTCCAAACGGATTAATACATTATCATCTCATGATAGTAATTAATTACCGTTTAACAATATTTAATTCCACTAAATAAATATTATTGCACTCTAAAATTAATTAAATTATACACGAATTTATCGATCTAGAATAATTTCTCATTTTACTCCTCCGTGTAGGTATCCATGAAAAATAAATCGCAACTACTATCATTTATTTTTCATCTCTAATTTGAAATTTATTGATTCGCCTTAAGTTCAAACTCTCTGTATGTGAAACACATTCAACATACAACTTCGGTGACGTATCACGCGAAGTGCTTTGGCCAAAGTCTTAATTCGAACTTTTGCAAATCTATTTCAAGGATATCTTTTACCTTCCAGCAAGGCAACAGATTCCTCGATCAATATAACTCTTTAGCGCATTTCATGTAATCACCGAACATACAAAGTATTTTGGCCACCCGTTACCGAGACCTCACATCGAGTATATTACAGTGACTAACACTACATGCCTAAAGCCGAAATATTATCAGGATTAAGAGTACAATGCTTCCTGAGATTTTATTCATTTTAGATAGCAGTATAAAATGAATAATCTCAGTGGTCCAGTTCGATGTTTCCAATCCTATTGAAAATCATCAACGTGTTATAATTGGAATCACCATTCCCTATGACGAAAGACTAATCATCTTATATAACCACGTTATAGTCTTGATAAGAACATATTCTTATCTTACCGACTAGAACTTTAATGACACATGATTTCGGTATTCAAAGTCTTTTCCTATGAAACACATTTCATATAAGAATACCATCACACGTCATTAAATATTAATATGTGAAATACTCATAACTTGCTGCAAATTCAGTTTTATTAATTCAATAAATTAAATTTTCAGGGCACTATTCCCAACAATCTCCCACTTGCCCTAAATTCAATTTGACCATACATCTAAATCTTATTCCTTTCACACGAGTGTCAAAACTCGTTTTGCACTCTTTTACGCCAATACTTTAGTGAAGGAATCTTTTAGACGTTTCTCTGAGCCAACAACTAGGAAATCATGAATCCAATACATCCAACTGGTTGCTTCTCAAGCTACCATGTATTTGACTTTCATGGCGGTGTAAGCAATACAAGTCTGCTTAACATTCTCCTATTAACGATTGCTCTTTCTAGAGTAAACACGTATTCTGATGTCAAACATCTAGAATACAAATCAGATTGTAAATCCGAATCTCTATACTCTACTGAAATGAGCTCACTACTGTGGTAGACAATTATATAATCTCAAGTCCTTCTCAAGTACTCCAATATATGCTTTCACTACTACCCAGTATCAGATTCTAGGGTTTGACTAATATCTGCTGACTTAGACCTATTTCATAATAGACAACTGGCCTTGTACATAATATGACATACATAAAGCTTCCGCTGCGGAACTCTAATCATGTCTTCTATCTCTTTAGTTGTCTCAAGACACTGATCCCGAGATAGATAAATTCCATATCTAAAAGGTAATGAACCTTTCTTGGAATTTACCATATTATACCTTACCAGCATCTTATCCATATATGCTTTTTGTGATAAACCAATTTCCTCATTCCTATGATCACGACAAAAGTCTGATCCTTGGAATAACATCGGTCTCACATAGGTCTTTTCTTGTCAAAATGATTTGATAATCGAATCTTGATCACTGACAAAATTCTTGCATTATTCCCAATGAGCATAATATTAATTACGTACAAAGTGAAAATGTTACAACGCTATCATGATGTCATTTTGTACACTTCATGGTTCATCAGGCAATTATACAAATCCAAAGAATCTAAATTGCCTTATCATTCTGATGCTCCATAATCTAGACACTTGCTTAAGATCATAAATCGATCTATTAAGCTTGCATTATATGCACCTGATTTCTGGCTATGAAGCCTTTCAGGTTGTACCATGCATCTCTTCTTCTTGAAGTTGCCCGTTCAAGAACAAAGTCTTTATATCCATTTATCTAATCTCATCAACGATAATGAGATAAAATGGAGAGGAGAGTTCTTATGGACTTAAGCCCTGCTATAGGCGAGAAGATCTCATAAATGATTTCTTCTTTCTGGGTAAAATCCCTTGCCATAAGCTTTGCTTTAAAGTCTCTACTTTTGTCCATTTCTCCTTTTATCGTCTTGTAGAACCCAATTTTATCTAATAGGGTTTAATGCCTTCAAGCGCCTCTATAAGTTCAAGACTTTGTTAGAATACAGAGATTCTAACTTAGATTCCATGGTTATTGACCAAATGGTCAGCGTCTATATCTTCCACAGCTTCATTTTAGATAGCAGTATAAAATGAATAATCTCAGTGGTCCAGTTCGATGTTTCCAATCCTATTGAAAATCATCAACGTGTTATAATTGGAATCACCATTCCCTATGACGAAAGACTAATCATCTTATATAACCACGTTATAGTCTTGATAAGAACATATTCTTATCTTACCGACTAGAACTTTAATGACACATGATTTCGGTATTCAAAGTCTTTTCCTATGAAACACATTTCATATAAGAATACCATCACACGTCATTAATTATTAATATGTGAAATACTCATAACTTGCTGCAAATTCAGTTTTATTAATTCAATAAATTAAATTTTCAGGGCACTATTCCCAACAATCTCCCACTTGCCCTAAATTCAATTCGACCATACATCTAAATCTTATTCCTTTCACACGAGTTTCAAAACTCGTTTTGCACCCTTTTACGCCAATATTTAGTGAAGGAATCTTTTAGACGTTTCTCTGAGCCAACAACTAGGAAATCATGAATCCAATACATCTAACTGGTTGCTTCTCAAGCTACCATGTATTTGACTTTCATGGCGGTGTAAGCAATACAAGTCTGCTTAACATTCTCCAATTAACGATTGCTCTTTCTAGAGTAAACACGTATTCTGATGTCAAACATCTAGAATACAAATCAGATTGTAAATCCGAATCTCTATACTCTACTGAAATGAGCTCACTACTGTGGTAGACAATTATATAATCTCAAGTCCTTCTCAAGTACTCCAATATATGCTTTCACTACTACCCAGTATCAGATTCTAGGGTTTGACTAATATCTGCTGACTTAGACCTATTTCATAATAGACAACTGGCCTTGTACATAATATGACATACATAAAGCTTCCGCTGCGGAACTCTAATCATGTCTTCTATCTCTTTAGTTGTCTCAGGACACTGATCCCGAGATAGATAAATTCCATATCTAAAAGGTAATGAACCTTTCTTGGAATTTACCATATTATACCTTACCAGCATCTTATCCATATATGCTTTTTGTGATAAACCAATTTCCTCATTCCTATGATCACGACAAAAGTCTGATCCTTGGAATAACATCGGTCTCACATAGGTCTTTTCTTGTCAAAATGATTTGATAATCGAATCTTGATCACTGACAAAATTCTTGCATTATTCCCAATGAGCATAATATTAATTACGTACAAAGTGAAAATGTTACAACGCTATCATGATGTCATTTTGTACACTTCATGGTTCATCAGGCAATTATAGAAATCCAAAGAATCTAAATTGCCTTATAATTCTGATGCTCCATAATCTAGACACTTGCTTAAGATCATAAATCGATCTATTAAGCTTGCATTATATGCACCTGATTTCTGGCTATGAAGCCTTTCAGGTTGTACCATGCATCTCTTCTTCTTGAAGTTGCCCGTTCAACAACAAAGTCTTTATATCCATTTATCTAATCTCATCAACGATAATGAGATAAAATAGAGAGGAGAGTTCTTATGGACTTAAGCCCTGCTATAGGCGAGAAGATCTCATAAATGATTTCTTCTTTCTGGGTAAAATCCCTTGCCATAAGCTTTGCTTTAAAGTCTCTACTTTTGTCCATTTCTCCTTTTATCGTCTTGTAGAACCCAATTTTATCTAATAGGGTTTAATGCCTTCAAGCGCCTCTATAAGTTCAAGACTTTGTTAGAATACAGAGATTCTAACTTAGATTCCATGGTTATTGACCAAATGGTCAGCGTCTATATCTTCCACAGCTTCATTTTAGATAGCAGTATAAAATGAATAATCTCAGTGGTCCAGTTCGATGTTTCCAATCCTATTGAAAATCATCAACGTGTTATAATTGGAATCACCATTCCCTATGACGAAAGACTAATCATCTTATATAACCACGTTATAGTCTTGATAAGAACATATTCTTATCTTACCGACTAGAACTTTAATGACACATGATTTCGGTATTCAAAGTCTTTTCCTATGAAACACATTTCATATAAGAATACCATCACACGTCATTAATTATTAATATGTGAAATACTCATAACTTGCTGCAAATTCAGTTTTATTAATTCAATAAATTAAATTTTCAGGGCACTATTCCCAACAATCTCCCACTTGCCCTAAATTCAATTCGACCATACATCTAAATCTTATTCCTTTCACACGAGTTTCAAAACTCGTTTTGCACCCTTTTACGCCAATATTTAGTGAAGGAATCTTTTAGACGTTTCTCTGAGCCAACAACTAGGAAATCATGAATCCAATACATCTAACTGGTTGCTTCTCAAGCTACCATGTATTTGACTTTCATGGCGGTGTAAGCAATACAAGTCTGCTTAACATTCTCCAATTAACGATTGCTCTTTCTAGAGTAAACACGTATTCTGATGTCAAACATCTAGAATACAAATCAGATTGTAAATCCGAATCTCTATACTCTACTGAAATGAGCTCACTACTGTGGTAGACAATTATATAATCTCAAGTCCTTCTCAAGTACTCCAATATATGCTTTCACTACTACCCAGTATCAGATTCTAGGGTTTGACTAATATCTGCTGACTTAGACCTATTTCATAATAGACAACTGGCCTTGTACATAATATGACATACATAAAGCTTCCGCTGCGGAACTCTAATCATGTCTTCTATCTCTTTAGTTGTCTCAGGACACTGATCCCGAGATAGATAAATTCCATATCTAAAAGGTAATGAACCTTTCTTGGAATTTGCCATATTATACCTTACCGGCATCTTATCCATATATGCTTTTTGTGATAAACCAATTTCCTCATTCCTATGATCACGACAAAAGTCTGATCCTTGGAATAACATCGGTCTCACATAGGTCTTTTCTTGTCAAAATGATTTGATAATCGAATCTTGATCACTGACAAAATTCTTGCATTATTCCCAATGAGCATAATATTAATTACGTACAAAGTGAAAATGTTACAACGCTATCATGATGTCATTTTGTACACTTCATGGTTCATCAGGCAATTATAGAAATCCAAAGAATCTAAATTGCCTTATAATTCTGATGCTCCATAATCTAGACACTTGCTTAAGATCATAAATCGATCTATTAAGCTTGCATTATATGCACCTGATTTCTGGCTATGAAGCCTTTCAGGTTGTACCATGCATCTCTTCTTCTTGTAGTTGCCCGTTCAACAACAAAGTCTTTATATCCATTTATCTAATCTCATCAACGATAATGAGATAAAATGGAGAGGAGAGTTCTTATGGACTTAAGCCCTGCTATAGGCGAGAAGATCTCATAAATGATTTCTTCTTTCTGGGTAAAATCCCTTGCCATAAGCTTTGCTTTAAAGTCTCTACTTTTGTCCATTTCTCCTTTTATCGTCTTGTAGAACCCAATTTTATCTAATAGGGTTTAATGCCTTCAAGCGCCTCTATAAGTTCAAGACTTTGTTAGAATACAGAGATTCTAACTTAGATTCCATGGTTATTGACCAAATGGTCAGCGTCTATATCTTCCACAGCTTCATTTTAGATAGCAGTATAAAATGAATAATCTCAGTGGTCCAGTTCGATGTTTCCAATCCTATTGAAAATCATCAACGTGTTATAATTGGAATCACCATTCCCTATGACGAAAGACTAATCATCTTATATAACCACGTTATAGTCTTGATAAGAACATATTCTTATCTTACCGACTAGAACTTTAATGACACATGATTTCGGTATTCAAAGTCTTTTCCTATGAAACACATTTCATATAAGAATACCATCACACGTCATTAATTATTAATATGTGAAATACTCATAACTTGCTGCAAATTCAGTTTTATTAATTCAATAAATTAAATTTTCAGGGCACTATTCCCAACAATCTCCCACTTGCCCTAAATTCAATTTGACCATACATCTAAATCTTATTCCTTTCACACGAGTGTCAAAACTCGTTTTGCACTCTTTTACGCCAATACTTTAGTGAAGGAATCTTTTAGACGTTTCTCTGAGCCAACAACTAGGAAATCATGAATCCAATACATCCAACTGGTTGCTTTTCAAGCTACCATATATTTGACTTTCATGGCGGTGTAAGCAATACAAGTCTGCTTAACATTATCCAATTAACGATTGCTCTTTCTAGAGTAAACACGTATTCTGATGTCAAACATCTAGAATACAAATCAGATTGTAAATCCGAATCTCTATACTCTACTGAATGAGCTCACTACTGTGGTAGACAATTATATAATCTCAAGTCCTTTTCAAGTACTCCAATATATGCTTTCACTACTACCCAGTATCAGATTCTAGGGTTTGACTAATATCTGCTGACTTAGACCTATTTCATAATAGACAACTGGCCTTGTACATAATATGACATACATAAAGCTTCCGCTGCGGAACTCTAATCATGTCTTCTATCTCTTTAGTTGTCTCAGGACACTGATCCCGAGATAGATAAATTCCATATCTAAAAGGTAATGAACCTTTCTTGGAATTTACCATATTATACCTTACCAGCATCTTATCCATATATGCTTTTTGTGATAAACCAATTTCCTCATTCCTATGATCACGACAAAAGTCTGATCCTTGGAATAACATCGGTCTCACATAGGTCTTTTCTTGTCAAAATGATTTGACAATCGAATCTTGATCACTGACAAAATTCTTGCATTATTCCCAATGAGCATAATATTAATTACGTACAAAGTGAAAATGTTACAACGCTATCATGATGTCATTTTGTACACTTCATGGTTCATCAGGCAATTATACAAATCCAAAGAATCTAAATTGCCTTATAATTCTGATGCTCCATAATCTAGACACTTGCTTAAGATCATAAATCGATCGATTAAGCTTGCATTATATGCACCTGATTTCTGGCTATGAAGCCTTTCAGGTTGTACCATGCATCTCTTCTTCTTGAAGTTGCCCGTTCAAGAACAAAGTCTTTATATCCTTTTATCTAATCTCATCAACGATAATGAGATAAAATGGAGAGGAGAGTTCTTATGGACTTAAGCCCTGCTATAGGCGAGAAGATCTCATAAATGATTTCTTCTTTCTGGGTAAAATCCCTTGCCATAAGCTTTGCTTTAAAGTCTCTACTTTTGTCCATTTCTCCTTTTATCGTCTTGTAGAACCCAATTTTATCTAATAGGGTTTAATGCCTTCAAGCGCCTCTACAAGTTCAAGACTTTGTTAGAATACAGAGATTCTAACTTAGATTCCATGGTTATTGACCAAACGGTCAGCGTCTATATCTTTCACAGCTTCATTCTAGATAGCAGTATAAAATGAATAATCTCAGTGGTCCAGTTCGATGTTTCCAATCCTATTGAAAATCATCAACGTGTTATAATTGGAATCACCGTTCCCTATGACGAAAGACTAATCATCTTATATAACCACGTTATAGTCTTGATAAGAACATATTCTTATCTTACCGACTAGAACTTTAATGACACATGATTTCGGTATTCAAAGTCTTTTCCTATGAAACACATTTCATATAAGAATACCATCACACGTCATTAATTATTAATATGTGAAATACTCATAACTTGCTGCAAATTCAGTTTTATTAATTCAATAAATTAAATTTTCAGGGCACTATTCCCAACAATCTCCCACTTCCCCTAAATTCAATTTGACCATACATCTAAATCTTATTCCTTTCACACGAGTGTCAAAACTCGTTTTGCACTCTTTTACGCCAATACTTTAGAGAAGGAATCTTTTAGACGTTTCTCTGAGCCAACAACTAGGAAATCATGAATCCAATACATCTAACTGGTTGCTTCTCAAGCTACCATGTATTTGACTTTCATGGCGGTGTAAGCAATACAAGTCTGCTTAACATTCTCCAATTAACGATTGCTCTTTCTAGAGTAAACACGTATTCTGATGTCAAACATCTAGAATACAAATCAGATTGTAAATCCGAATCTCTATGCTCTACTGAAATGAGCTCACTACTGTGGTAGACAATTATATAATCTCAAGTCCTTCTCAAGTACTCCAATAGATGCTTTCACTACTACCCAGTATCAGATTCTAGGGTTTGACTAATATCTGCTGACTTAGACCTATTTCATAATAGACAACTGGCCTTGTACATAATATGACATACATAAAGCTTCCGCTGCGGAACTCTAATCATGTCTTCTATCTCTTTAGTTGTCTCAGGACACTGATCCCGAGATAGATAAATTCCATATCTAAAAGGTAATGAACCTTTCTTGGAATTTGCCATATTATACCTTACCAGCATCTTATCCATATATGCTTTTTGTGATAAACCAATTTCCTCATTCCTATGATCACGACAAAAGTCTGATCCTTGGAATAACATCGGTCTCACATAGGTCTTTTCTTGTCAAAATGATTTGATAATCGAATCTTGATCACTGACAAAATTCTTGCATTATTCCCAATGAGCATAATATTAATTACGTACAAAGTGAAAATGTTACAACGCTATCATGATGTCATTTTGTACACTTCATGGTTCATCAGGCAATTATAGAAATCCAAAGAATCTAAATTGCCTTATAATTCTGATGCTCCATAATCTAGACACTTGCTTAAGATCATAAATCGATCTATTAAGCTTGCATTATATGCACCTGATTTCTGGCTATGAAGCCTTTCAGGTTGTACCATGCATCTCTTCTTCTTGAAGTTGGCCGTTCAAGAACAAAGTCTTTATATCCATTTATCTAATCTCATCAACGATAATGAGATAAAATGGAGAGGAGAGTTCTTATGGACTTAAGCCCTACTATAGGCGAGAAGATCTCATAAATGATTTCTTCTTTCTGGGTAAAATCCCTTGCCATAAGCTTTGCTTTAAAGTCTCTACTTTTGTCCATTTCTCCTTTTATCGTCTTGTAGAACCCAATTTTATCTAATAGGGTTTAATGCCTTCAAGCGCCTCTACAAGTTCAAGACTTTGTTAGAATACAGAGATTCTAACTTAGATTCCATGGTTATTGACCAAACGGTCAGCGTCTATATCTTCCATAGCTTCATTTTAGATAGCAGTATAAAATGAATAATCTCAGTGGTCCAGTTCGATGTTTCCAATCCTATTGAAAATCATCAACGTGTTATAATTGGAATCACCATTCCCTATGACGAAAGACTAATCATCTTATATAACCACGTTATAGTCTTGATAAGAACATATTCTTATCTTACCGACTAGAACTTTAATGACACATGATTTCGGTATTCAAAGTCTTTTCCTATGAAACACATTTCATATAAGAATACCATCACACGTCATTAATTATTAATATGTGAAATACTCATAACTTGCTGCAAATTCAGTTTTATTAATTCAATAAATTAAATTTTCAGGGCACTATTCCCAACAATCTCCCACTTGCCCTAAAGTCAATTTGACCATACATCTAAATCTTATTCCTTTCACACGAGTGTCAAAACTCGTTTTACACTCTTTTACTCCAATACTTTAGTGAATGAATCTTTTAGACATTTCTCTGAGCCAACAACTAGGAAATCATGAATCCAATACATCCAACTGGTTGCTTTTCAAGCTACCATGTATTTGACTTTCATGGCGGTGTAAGCAATACAAGTCTGCTTAACATTCTCCAATTAACGATTGCTCTTTCTAGAGTAAACACGTATTCTGATGTCAAACATCTAGAATACAAATCAGATTGTAAATCCGAATCTCTATACTCTACTGAAATGAGCTCACTATTGTGGTAGACAATTATATAATCTCAAGTCCTTCTCAAGTACTCCAATATATGCTTTCACTACTACCCAGTATCAGATTCTAGGGTTTGACTAATATCTGCTGACTTAGACCTATTTCATAATAGACAACTGGCCTTGTACATAATATGACATACATAAAGCTTACGCTGCGGAACTCTAATCATGTCTTCTATCTCTTTAGTTGTCTCAGGACACTGATCCCGAGATAGATAAATTCCATATCTAAAAGGTAATGAACCTTTCTTGGAATTTGCCATATTATACCTTACCAGCATCTTATCCATATATGCTTTTTGTGATAAACCAATTTCCTCATTCCTATGATCACGACAAAAGTCTGATCCTTGGAATAACATCGGTCTCACATAGGTCTTTTCTTGTCAAAATGATTTGATAATCGAATCTTGATCACTGACAAAATTCTTGCATTATTCCCAATGAGCATAATATTAATTACGTACAAAGTGAAAATGTTACAACGCTATCATGATGTCATTTTGTACACTTCATGGTTCATCAGGCAATTATAGAAATCCAAAGAATCTAAATTGCCTTATAATTCTGATGCTCCATAATCTAGACACTTGCTTAAGATCATAAATCGATCTATTAAGCTTGCATTATATGCACCTGATTTCTGGCTATGAAGCCTTTTAGGTTGTACCATGCATCTCTTCTTCTTGAAGTTGCCCGTTCAAGAACAAAGTCTTTATATCCATTTATCTAATCTCATCAACGATAATGAGATAAAACGGAGAGGAGAGTTCTTATGGACTTAAGCCCTGCTATAGGCGAGAAGATCTCATAAATGATTTCTTCTTTCTGGGTAAAATCCCTTGCCATAAGCTTTGCTTTAAAGTCTCTACTTTTGTCCATTTCTCCTTTTATCGTCTTGTAGAACCCAATTTTATCTAATAGGGTTTAATGCCTTCAAGCGCCTCTACAAGTTCAAGACTTTGTTAGAATACAGAGATTCTAACTTAGATTCCATGGTTATTGACCAAACGGTCAGCGTCTATATCTTCCATAGCTTCATTTTAGATAGCAGTATAAAATGAATAATCTCAGTGGTCCAGTTCGATGTTTCCAATCCTATTGAAAATCATCAACGTGTTATAATTGGAATCACCATTCCCTATGACGAAAGACTAATCATCTTATATAACCACGTTATAGTCTTGATAAGAACATATTCTTATCTTACCGACTAGAACTTTAATGACACATGATTTCGGTATTCAAAGTCTTTTCCTATGAAACACATTTCATATAAGAATACCATCACACGTCATTAATTATTAATATGTGAAATACTCATAACTTGCTGCAAATTCAGTTTTATTAATTCAATAAATTAAATTTTCAGGGCACTATTCCCAACAATCTCCCACTTGCCCTAAAGTCAATTTGACCATACATCTAAATCTTATTCCTTTCACACGAGTGTCAAAACTCGTTTTACACTCTTTTACTCCAATACTTTAGTGAATGAATCTTTTAGACGTTTCTCTGAGCCAACAACTAGGAAATCATGAATCCAATACATCCAACTGGTTGCTTTTCAAGCAACCATGTATTTGACTTTCATGGCGGTGTAAGCAATACAAGTCTGCTTAACATTCTCCAATTAACGATTGCTCTTTCTAGAGTAAACACGTATTCTGATGTCAAACATCTAGAATACAAATCAGATTGTAAATCCGAATCTCTATACTCTACTGAAATGAGCTCACTACTGTGGTAGACAATTATATAATCTCAAGTCCTTCTCAAGTACTCCAATATATGCTTTCACTACTACCCAGTATCAGATTCTAGGGTTTGACTAATATCTGCTGACTTAGACCTATTTCATAATAGACAACTGGCCTTGTACATAATATGACATACATAAAGCTTACGCTGCGGAACTCTAATCATGTCTTCTATCTCTTTAGTTGTCTCAGGACACTGATCCCGAGATAGATAAATTCCATAGCTAAAAGGTAATGAACCTTTCTTGGAATTTGCCATATTATACCTTACCGGCATCTTATCCATATATGCTTTTTGTGATAAACCAATTTCCTCATTCCTATGATCACGACAAAAGTCTGATCCTTGGAATAACATCGGTCTCACATAGGTCTTTTCTTGTCAAAATGATTTGATAATCGAATCTTGATCACTGACAAAATTCTTGCATTATTCCCAATGAGCATAATATTAATTACGTACAAAGTGAAAATGTTACAACGCTATCATGATGTCATTTTGTACACTTCATGGTTCATCAGGCAATTATACAAATCCAAAGAATCTAAATTGCCTTATAATTCTGATGCTCCATAATCTAGACACTTGCTTAAGATCATAAATCGATCTATTAAGCTTGCATTATATGCACCTGATTTCTGGCTATGAAGCCTTTCAGGTTGTACCATGCATCTCTTCTTCTTGAAGTTGCCCGTTCAAGAACAAAGTCTTTATATCCTTTTATCTAATCTCATCAACGATAATGAGATAAAATGGAGAGGAGAGTTCTTATGGACTTAAGCCCTGCTATAGGCGAGAAGATCTCATAAATGATTTCTTCTTTCTGGGTAAAATCCCTTGCCATAAGCTTTGCTTTAAAGTCTCTACTTTTGTCCATTTCTCCTTTTATCGTCTTGTAGAACCCAATTTTATCTAATAGGGTTTAATGCCTTCAAGCGCCTCTACAAGTTCAAGACTTTGTTAGAATACACAGATTCTAACTTAGATTCCATGGTTATTGACCAAACGGTCAGCGTCTATATCTTCCACAGCTTCATTCTAGATAGCAGTATAAAATGAATAATCTCAGTGGTCCAGTTCGATGTTTCCAATCCTATTGAAAATCATCAACGTGTTATAATTGGAATCACCATTCCCTATGACGAAAGACTAATCATCTTATATAACCACGTTATAGTCTTGATAAGAACATATTCTTATCTTACCGACTAGAACTTTAATGACACATGATTTCGGTATTCAAAGTCTTTTCCTATGAAACACATTTCATATAAGAATACCATCACACGTCATTAATTATTAATATGTGAAATACTCATAACTTGCTGCAAATTCAGTTTTATTAATTCAATAAATTAAATTTTCAGGGCACTATTCCCAACAATCTCCCACTTGCCCTAAATTCAATTCGACCATACATCTAAATCTTATTCCTTTCACACGAGTGTCAAAACTCGTTTTGCACCCTTTTACGCCAATACATTAGTGAAGGAATCTTTTAGACGTTTCTCTGAGCCAACAACTAGGAAATCATGAATCCAATACATCTAACTGGTTGCTTCTCAAGCTACCACGTATTTGACTTTCATGGCGGTGTAAGCAATACAAGTCTGCTTAACATTCTCCAATTAACGATTGCTCTTTCTAGAGTAAACACGTATTCTGATGTCAAACATCTAGAATACAAATCAGATTGTAAATCCGAATCTCTATACTCTACTGAAATGAGCTCACTACTGTGGTAGACAATTATATAATCTCAAGTCCTTCTCAAGTACTCCAATATATGCTTTCACTACTACCCAGTATCAGATTCTAGGGTTTGACTAATATCTGCTGACTTAGACCTATTTCATAATAGACAACTGGCCTTGTACATAATATGACATACATAAAGCTTACGCTGCGGAACTCTAATCATGTCTTCTATCTCTTTAGTTGTCTCAGGACACTGATCCCGAGATAGATAAATTCCATATCTAAAAGGTAATGAACCTTTCTTGGAATTTGCCATATTATACCTTACCGGCATCTTATCCATATATGCTTTTTGTGATAAACCAATTTCCTCATTCCTATGATCACGACAAAAGTCTGATCCTTGGAATAACATCGGTCTCACATAGGTCTTTTCTTGTCAAAATGATTTGATAATCGAATCTTGATCACTGACAAAATTCTTGCATTATTCCCAATGAGCATAATATTAATTACGTACAAAGTGAAAATGTTACAACGCTATCATGATGTCATTTTGTACACTTCATGGTTCATCAGGCAATTATAGAAATCCAAAGAATCTAAATTGCCTTATAATTCTGATGCTCCATAATCTAGACACTTGCTTAAGATCATAAATCGATCTATTAAGCTTGCATTATATGCACCTGATTTCTGGCTATGAAGCCTTTCAGGTTGTACCATGCATCTCTTCTTCTTGAAGTTGCCCGTTCAAGAACAAAGTCTTTATATCCATTTATCTAATCTCATCAACGATAATGAGATAAAATGGAGAGGAGAGTTCTTATGGACTTAAGCCCTGCTATAGGCGAGAAGATCTCATAAATGATTTCTTCTTTCTGGGTAAAATCCCTTGCCATAAGCTTTGCTTTAAAGTCTCTACTTTTGTCCATTTCTCCTTTTATCGTCTTGTAGAACCCAATTTTATCTAATAGGGTTTAATGCCTTCAAGCGCCTCTACAAGTTCAAGACTTTGTTAGAATACAGAGATTCTACCTTAGATTCCATGGTTATTGACCAAACGGTCAGCGTCTATATCTTCCACAGCTTCATTTTAGATAGCAGTATAAAATGAATAATCTCAGTGGTCCAGTTCGATGTTTCCAATCCTATTGAAAATCATCAACGTGTTATAATTGGAATCACCATTCCCTATGACGAAAGACTAATCATCTTATATAACCACGTTATAGTCTTGATAAGAACATATTCTTATCTTACCGACTAGAACTTTAATGACACATGATTTCGGTATTCAAAGTCTTTTCCTATGAAACACATTTCATATAAGAATACCATCACACGTCATTAATTATTAATATGTGAAATACTCATAACTTGCTGCAAATTCAGTTTTATTAATTCAATAAATTAAATTTTCAGGGCACTATTCCCAACAATCTCCCACTTGCCCTAAATTCAATTCGACCATACATCTAAATCTTATTCCTTTCACACGAGTGTCAAAACTCGTTTTGCACCCTTTTACGCCAATACTTTAGTGAAGGAATCTTTTAGACGTTTCTCTGAGCCAACAACTAGGAAATCATGAATCCAATACATCTAACTGGTTGCTTCTCAAGCTACCATGTATTTGACTTTCATGGCGGTGTAAGCAATACAAGTCTGCTTAACATTCTCCAATTAACGATTGCTCTTTCTAGAGTAAACACGTATTCTGATGTCAAACATCTAGAATACAAATCAGAATGTAAATCCGAATCTCTATACTCTACCGAATGAGCTCACTACTGTGGTAGACAATTATATAATCTCAAGTCCTTCTCAAGTACTCCAATATATGCTTTCACTACTACCCAGTATCAGATTCTAGGGTTTGACTAATATCTGCTGACTTAGACCTATTTCATAATAGACAACTGGCCTTGTACATAATATGACATACATAAAGCTTACGCTGCGGAACTCTAATCATGTCTTCTATCTCTTTAGTTGTCTCAGGACACTGATCCCGAGATAGATAAATTCCATATCTAAAAGGTAATGAACCTTTCTTGGAATTTGCCATATTATCCCTTACCGGCATCTTATCCATATATGCTTTTTGTGATAAACCAATTTCCTCATTCCTATGATCACGACAAAAGTCTGATCCTTGGAATAACATCGGTCTCACATAGGTCTTTTCTTGTCAAAATGATTTGATAATCGAATCTTGATCACTGACAAAATTCTTGCATTATTCCCAATGAGCATAATATTAATTACGTACAAAGTGAAAATGTTACAACGCTATCATGATGTCATTTTGTACACTTCATGGTTCATCAGGCAATTATACAAATCCAAAGAATCTAAATTGCCTTATAATTCTGATGCTCCATAATCTAGACACTTGCTTAAGATCATAAATCGATCTATTAAGCTTACATTATATGCACCTGATTTCTGGCTATGAAGCCTTTCAGGTTGTACCATGCATCTCTTCTTCTTGAAGTTGCCCGTTCAAGAACAAAGTCTTTATATCCTTTTATCTAATCTCATCAACGATAATGAGATAAAATGGAGAGGAGAGTTCTTATGGACTTAAGCCCTGCTATAGGCGAGAAGATCTCATAAATGATTTCTTCTTTCTGGGTAAAATCCCTTGCCATAAGCTTTGCTTTAAAGTCTCTACTTTTGTCCATTTCTCCTTTTATCGTCTTGTAGAACCCAATTTTATCTAATAGGGTTTAATGCCTTCAAGCGCCTCTACAAGTTCAAGACTTTGTTAGAATACAGAGATTCTAACTTAGATTCCATGGTTATTGACCAAACGGTCAGCGTCTATATCTTCCACAGCTTCATTCTAGATAGCAGTATAAAATGAATAATCTCAGTGGTCCAGTTCGATGTTTCCAATCCTATTGAAAATCATCAACGTGTTATAATTGGAATCACCATTCCCTATGACGAAAGACTAATCATCTTATATAACCACGTTATAGTCTTGATAAGAACATATTCTTATCTTACCGACTAGAACTTTAATGACACATGATTTCGGTATTCAAAGTCTTTTCCTATGAAACACATTTCATATAAGAATACCATCACACGTCATTAATTATTAATATGTGAAATACTCATAACTTGCTGCAAATTCAGTTTTATTAATTCAATAAATTAAATTTTCAGGGCACTATTCCCAACAATCTCCCACTTGCCCTAAAGTCAATTAGACCATACATCTAAATCTTATTCCTTTCACACGAGTGTCAAAACTCGTTTTGCACTCTTTTACGCCAATACTTCAGTGAAGGAATCTTTTAGACGTTTCTCTGAGCCAACAACTAGGAAATCATGAATCCAATACATCTAACTGGTTGCTTCTCAAGCTACCACGTATTTGACTTTCATGGCGGTGTAAGCAATACAAGTCTGCTTAACATTCTCCAATTAACGATTGCTCTTTCTAGAGTAAACACGTATTCTGATGTCAAACATCTAGAATACAAATCAGATTGTAAATCCGAATCTCTATACTCTACTGAAATGAGCTCACTACTGTGGTAGACAATTATATAATCTCAAGTCCTTCTCAAGTACTCCAATATATGCTTTCACTACTACCCAGTATCAGATTCTAGGGTTTGACTAATATCTGCTGACTTAGACCTATTTCATAATAGACAACTGGCCTTGTACATAATATGACATACATAAAGCTTACGCTGCGGAACTCTAATCATGTCTTCTATCTCTTTAGTTGTCTCAGGACACTGATCCCGAGATAGATAAATTCCATATCTAAAAGGTAATGAACCTTTCTTGGAATTTGCCATATTATACCTTACCGGCATCTTATCCATATATGCTTTTTGTGATAAACCAATTTCCTCATTCCTATGATCACGACAAAAGTCTGATCCTTGGAATAACATCGGTCTCACATAGGTCTTTTCTTGTCAAAATGATTTGATAATCGAATCTTGATCACTGACAAAATTCTTGCATTATTCCCAATGAGCATAATATTAATTACGTACAAAGTGAAAATGTTACAACGCTATCATGATGTCATTTTGTACACTTCATGGTTCATCAGGCAATTATACAAATCCAAAGAATCTAAATTGCCTTATAATTCTGATGCTCCATAATCTAGACACTTGCTTAAGATCATAAATCGATCTATTAAGCTTGCATTACATGCACCTGATTTCTGGCTATGAAGCCTTTCAGGTTGTACCATGCATCTCTTCTTCTTGAAGTTGCCCGTTCAAGAACAAAGTCCTTATATCCATTTATCTAATCTCATCAACGATAATGAGATAAAATGGAGAGGAGAGTTCTTATGGACTTAAGCCCTGCTATAGGCGAGAAGATCTCATAAATGATTTCTTCTTTCTGGGTAAAATCCCTTGCCATAAGCTTTGCTTTAAAGTCTCTACTTTTGTCCATTTCTCCTTTTATCGTCTTGTAGAACCCAATTTTATCTAACAGGGTTTAATGCCTTCAAGCGCCTCTAGAAGTTCAAGACTTTGTTAGAATACAGAGATTCTAACTTAGATTCCATGGTTATTGACCAAACGGTCAGCGTCTATATCTTCCACAGCTTCATTCTAGATAGCAGTATAAAATGAATAATCTCAGTGGTCCAGTTCGATGTTTTCAATCCTATTGAAAATCATCAACGTGTTATAATTGGAATCACCATTCCCTATGACGAAAGACTAATCATCTTATATAACCACGTTATAGTCTTGATAAGAACATATTCTTATCTTACCGACTAGAACTTTAATGACACATGATTTCGGTATTCAAAGTCTTTTCCTATGAAACACATTTCATATAAGAATACCATCACACGTCATTAATTATTAATATGTGAAATACTCATAACTTGCGGCAAATTCAGTTTTATTAATTCAATAAATTAAATTTTCAGAGCACTATTCCCAACAATCTCCCACTTGCCCTAAATTCAATTTGACCGTACATCTAAATCTTATTCCTTTCACACGAGTGTCAAAACTCGTTTTGCACTCTTTTACGCCAATACTTTAGTGAAGGAATCTTTTAGACGTTTCTCTGAGCCAACAACTAGGAAATCATGAATCCAATACATCTAACTGGTTGCTTCTCAAGCTACCACGTATTTGACTTTCATGGCGGTGTAAGCAATACAAGTCTGCTTAACATTCTCCAATTAACGATTGCTCTTTCTAGAGTAAACACGTATTCTGATGTCAAACATCTAGAATACAAATCAGATTGTAAATCCGAATCTCTATACTCTACTGAAATGAGCTCACTACTGTGGTAGACAATTATATAATCTCAAGTCCTTCTCAAGTACTCCAATATATGCTTTCACTACTACCCAGTATCAGATTCTAGGGTTTGACTAATATCTGCTGACTTAGACCTATTTCATAATAGACAACTGGCCTTGTACATAATATGACATACATAAAGCTTACGCTGCGGAACTCTAATCATGTCTTCTATCTCTTTAGTTGTCTCAGGACACTGATCCCGAGATAGATAAATTCCATATCTAAAAGGTAATGAACCTTTCTTGGAATTTGCCATATTATACCTTACCGGCATCTTATCCATATATGCTTTTTGTGATAAACCAATTTCCTCATTCCTATGATCACGACAAAAGTCTGATCCTTGGAATAACATCGGTCTCACATAGGTCTTTTCTTGTCAAAATGATTTGATAATCGAATCTTGATCACTGACAAAATTCTTGCATTATTCCCAATGAGCATAATATTAATTACGTACAAAGTGAAAATGTTACAACGCTATCATGATGTCATTTTGTACACTTCATGGTTCATCAGGCAATTATACAAATCCAAAGAATCTAAATTGCCTTATAATTCTGATGCTCCATAATCTAGACACTTGCTTAAGATCATAAATCGATCTATTAAGCTTGCATTATATGCACCTGATTTCTGGCTATGAAGCCTTTCAGGTTGTACCATGCATCTCTTCTTCTTGAAGTTGCCCGTTCAAGAAAAAAGTCTTTATATCCTTTTATCTAATCTTATCAACGATAATGAGATAAAATGGAGAGGAGAGTTCTTATGGACTTAAGCCCTGCTATAGGCGAGAAGATCTCATAAATGATTTCTTCTTTCTGGGTAAAATCCCTTGCCATAAGCTTTGCTTTAAAGTCTCTACTTTTGTCCATTTCTCCTTTTATCGTCTTGTAGAACCCAATTTTATCTAATAGGGTTTAATGCCTTCAAGCGCCTCTACAAGTTCAAGACTTTGTTAGAATACAGAGATTCTAACTTAGATTCCATGGTTATTGACCAAACGGTCAGCGTCTATATCTTCCACAGCTTCATTCTAGATAGCAGTATAAAATGAATAATCTCAGTGGTCCAGTTCGATGTTTCCAATCCTATTGAAAATCATCAACGTGTTATAATTGGAATCACCATTCCCTATGACGAAAGACTAATCATCTTATATAACCACGTTATAGTCTTGATAAGAACATATTCTTATCTTACCGACTAGAACTTTAATGACACATGATTTCGGTATTCAAAGTCTTTTCCTATGAAACACATTTCATATAAGAATACCATCACACGTCATTAATTATTAATATGTGAAATACTCATAACTTGCTGCAAATTCAGTTTTATTAATTCAATAAATTAAATTTTCAGAGCACTATTCCCAACAATCTCCCACTTGCCCTAAATTCAATTTGACCATACATCTAAATCTTATTCCTTTCACACGAGTGTCAAAACTCGTTTTGCACTCTTTTACGCCAATACTTTAGTGAAGGAATCTTTTAGACGTTTCTCTGAGCCAACAACTAGGAAATCATGAATCCAATACATCTAACTGGTTGCTTCTCAAGCTACCATGTATTTGACTTTCATGGCGGTGTAAGCAATACAAGTCTGCTTAACATTCTCCAATTAACGATTGCTCTTTCTAGAGTAAACACGTGTTCTGATGTCAAACATCTAGAATACAAATCAGATTGTAAATCCGAATCTCTATACTCTACTGAAATGAGCTCACTACTGTGGTAGACAATTATATAATCTCAAGTCCTTCTCAAGTACTCCAATATATGCTTTCACTACTACCCAGTATCAGATTCTAGGGTTTGACTAATATCTGCTGACTTAGACCTATTTCATAATAGACAACTGGCCTTGTACATAATATGACATACATAAAGCTTCCGCTGCGGAACTCTAATCATGTCTTCTATCTCTTTAGTTGTCTCAGGACACTGATCCCGAGATAGATAAATTCCATATCTAAAAGGTAATGAACCTTTCTTGGAATTTGCCATATTATACCTTACCAGCATCTTATCCATATATGCTTTTTGTGATAAACCAATTTCCTCATTCCTATGATCACGACAAAAGTCTGATCCTTGGAATAACATCGGTCTCACATAGGTCTTTTCTTGTCAAAATGATTTGATAATCGAATCTTGATCACTGACAAAATTCTTGCATTATTCCCAATGAGCATAATATTAATTACGTACAATGTGAAAATGTTACAACACTATCATGATGTCATTTTGCACACTTCATGGTTCATCAGGCAATTATACAAATCCAAAGAATCTAAATTGCCTTATAATTCTGATGCTCCATAATCTAGACACTTGCTTAAGATCATAAATCGATCTATTAAGCTTGCATTATATGCACCTGATTTCTGGCTATGAAGCCTTTCAGGTTGTACCATGCATCTCTTCTTCTTGAAGTTGCCCGTTCAAGAACAAAGTCTTTATATCCATTTATCTAATCTCATCAACGATAATGAGATAAAATGGAGAGGAGAGTTCTTATGGACTTAAGCCCTACTATAGGCGAGAAGATCTCATAAATGATTTCTTCTTTCTGGGTAAAATCCCTTGCCATAAGCTTTGCTTTAAAGTCTCTACTTTTGTCCATTTCTCCTTTTATCGTCTTGTAGAACCCAATTTTATCTAATAGGGTTTAATGCCTTCAAGCGCCTCTACAAGTTCAAGACTTTGTTAGAATACAGAGATTCTAACTTAGATTCCATGGTTATTGACCAAACGGTCAGCGTCTATATCTTCCACAGCTTCATTTTAGATAGCAGTATAAAATGAATAATCTCAGTGGTCCAGTTCGATGTTTCCAATCCTATTGAAAATCATCAACGTGTTATAATTGGAATCACCATTCCCTATGACGAAAGACTAATCATCTTATATAACCACGTTATAGTCTTGATAAGAACATATTCTTATCTTACCGACTAGAACTTTAATGACACATGATTTCGGTATTCAAAGTCTTTTCCTATGAAACACATTTCATATAAGAATACCATCACACGTCATTAATTATTAATATGTGAAATACTCATAACTTGCTGCAAATTCAGTTTTATTAATTCAATAAATTGAATTTTCAGGGCACTATTCCCAACAACTACACGTGTCACAAGGACACGTGTCATCCACGTGTTCCACACATGTGATCCACACGTGTGGGCCCCACCATTGTCTTAATGGTTCGATCAACTCGTTTAATCAATTCAAGCCTTAACCCACGTGACCGTTGTTGTGTATGACGCTCTAGGTTCTTAACTCAATTAGCAATGACCCTAATTAATTAATTCTCTAATTAATTAATTAGTCCACAGATCAAACGACTATAGTCTAGCAATAGGTGTTTGACCCCTAGCTGAATAAGAATGTCTCGATTGGACAGAACCTTTAAGTCATTGACATATGTGAGATACAATCCTCCTACGTTCTATCTCTCAATCAAGATCTAGGGCAAGGGAATAATTAGAACCCTAATAATCTTGATCTTAATGCTAAGTGCATTTCTTATCTATTTGATCTCAATCCAAGAAACTCTTTTCTTGATGTCTTGATCCACTGCCTTGGCCAAGGACTCCTAGATGGCATATGAATGACTTACACAATAAGAGATCATCATCTTGCTAATGCAAGCGCAGGTCCTTTATTGATTCTCATATACTTTCATGTGCCACTTCTGCAGCCCCAACATAAGCCCTGAATCAGTTGTCTAAGGCGACACCCTTTAAAGCTTACACCTAAGACTACAGAGTTAGCTCATAAAGTATCAATAGAACCTCAAGTTTAAGGATCACTTAATCACATCAATGACTTGTGAGATATTTCCTAATCTGGAAGTTTTTATTTCCAGATATAGAAACTTCATTTCCCATTTAGGAATCTTCTCACACGGGACACCTCAGTGTACCTACCTAAAACAAGTAAGCACCCCCATGTATCACGAACGTATCAACTATACACTTTGCACCCTATGAAATAAGATGGTCCTTCTTAAGGGCGTGATCACACGAGCAAGCCTCGAACGAGTCAGTTTGACACTCCCACTGTCTTTTGGACTCATCGGCTTGGAGTGATTTCTAATCATGACTTATGTGATATAGGGCTCGTCTCATGAACCACTTCACCTAAATGGTTGAGTCCTATAAGTCATATTGATTAAGGGAGTTCTTA
This sequence comes from Lantana camara, assembly GCA_037501455.1. NCBI lineage: Eukaryota > Viridiplantae > Streptophyta > Magnoliopsida > Lamiales > Verbenaceae > Lantana > Lantana camara. The sequence continues at coordinate 87,850,798 of CM074857.1, read as the reverse complement.
TATATGCACAGTCAAAAGGAAACACACAATCAAACAAGAGCATATAAAGAAGTGTTGCCTCAATTCGTATTATTCAAAGATTGTCTTTGATTTACAAAAGGAAAGTACTAAAGCCGACTATTACATCGGCTTTCAGGACACTATTCCTAACAATCTCCCACTTGCCCGTCAAAGCCATTCAGGAGCTAATATATGTCCCATCTTCACAAGATGACCTTCGAAAGCTTCTCGACTAAGGGGTTTAGCAAGTAGGTCTGCCACGTTCTCTGTTGATGTGACCCTCTCAATTTGCATATCACCTCGTTTGATGATATCACGGATTAGGTGATACTTGCTCATAATGTGTTTGGTCCGTTGGTGAGATCTTGGTTCTCTTGCTTGAGCAATATCCCCAGTGTTGTCGCAAAACATAGTAATGGGGTCTTTCATGCTAGGAATGATATTCAAATCTTAAATGAAGTTTCTATTCCATACACCTTCCTTAGATGCATCATTTGCAGCTAAGTATTCGGCCTCAATGGTCGAATCTGCAGTAGTCGTTTGCTTGGAACTTTTCCAACTCACTGCTCAGCCGTTAAGGTAGAAAATGTATTCTACATTAACTTAAAGTCATCTAAGTTAGATGCAAAGCTTGCATCGCAGTATCCTCCGATCACTAGATCTTTTTATCCTCCGTATACTAAGAATAAATCCTTAGTGCTTCGTAAGTACTTTAGGATATTCTTCATGGCAGTCGAGTGACATTCTCCAGGGTCTGATTGGAAACGGCTCGTTACACTAAGTGCATAAGCCACATCCGGTCGAGTACATAACATTGCCTATATTATGCTACCTATTGCCGAGGCATAAGGCACATGAGTCATTCTTTCCTTCTCAAGGTTCGTCTTAAGACACATCTTCTTCGAAAGAGATGTTCCTATACTCATGGGAAGAACTTTATTCTTAGCATTCTCCATACTGAATCGTTTCAGTACTTTATCTATGTATATTGATTGTGATAGTCCTATCAATCTCTTAGATCTATCCCTATAGATCTTTATCCCGAGAATGTAGGACGCATCACTAAGATCTTTCATCTCGAATTGGTTTGATAACCAAGATTTGGTAACTTTCATGTCATCCTTCGAATTCCCAATTAGAAGGATGTCATCGACATAAAGTACCAAGAATTGCACTGAAGTCTCCAATTCCTTTCTATACATGCAGGACTCATTCGAATTTTGAATGAAGCCAAACGCTTTGACTGCTTCACCAAAACGAATGTTCAAATTCCTAGAAGCCTGTTTCAATCCGTAGATTGATCTTTGGAGTTTGCAAACCTTTTGTTCACTCCCACTGAATGTAAAACCTATGGGTTGATCCATATAAATGTCTTTATGAATGTCTCCATTGAGAAAGGCAGTTTTCATATCCATTTGCCATATCTTATAGTCGTAATATACAGCTACGGCAAGCATGATCCGAAAATGGACTTTTGCATTGCAACTTGTGAGAAGGTTTCATCAAAGTCCACACCGGGCCTTTGAGTGAATCCTTTTGCAACCAGTCTAGCCTTATAGGCTGCAATGCTTCCATCAACTCCAAGCTTTCTCTTAAAGATCCATTTGCAACCTATGGGTTTGACCCCATCAGGCAAATCTACCAAGGTCCAAACTTGGTTGGAGTACATAGAATCCATTTCGGATTTCATGGCTTGTTTCCACTGTTTAGAATCCAAGTCTGACGGTGCCTCCTCATATGTTAGAGGATCATTATCCTCTTGAGAGATTTCATGGAGAAAACCTTACCATCTCTCCGGCAGTCTAGGAGTGCGTTCAAAACGCCTTAGAGGAGGATTTTCATGTGTATCGAAATTCGTGATTGGTTGTGGGGTATCAGAATGGGACGTGTCCTCTAAATGTGGCGTGGAAATATCTCAAATTTTTTCGAGTTATGTGATCTTGCCTTTCTTTTCTTCTAGGAACGATTCCTCAAGAAAAGTTGCATTTCTTGAAACAAACACCTTTTGTTCAGTTTGATCATAGAAGTAGTATTCTATGGATTCCTTAGGATAGCCAACAAAGTAGCATAAGTTAGAACGAGCTTCTAACTTATCTCCCACTATCCTCTTCACATAAGCAGGACAACCCCAAATTTTTAACTAAGAATAACGAGAGATTTTACCATGCCACATTTCATAGGGCGTTTTGGGGGACTGACTTAGAAGGAACAAGATTCAAAATCTTGGTTGTACTTTCTAGAGCATAACCCCAGAAAGAAGGTGGTAAGTCAGTGAAACTCATCATGGAACGAACCATATCAAGTAGGGTTCGATTCCTTCTCTCAGAAACTCCATTAAGCTGAGGAGTTCTTGGAGGAGTCCACTGAGAGATAATGCCATTATCTCTGAGATGATTAAGGAATTCTTCACTAAGATACTCGCCACCTTGGTCAGATCGAAGTGTTTTGATCTTGTGACCAGTTTGGTTCTCAACCTCCTTTTGAAATTCTAAGAATTTCTCAAAAGCCTCAGATTTGTACTTCATTAAGTACACATAACCATAACGACTAAAGTCATCAGTGAAGGTTATGAAGTACTGATGATTGTTTCGAGTGCTTACACTAAGCGGTCCACAAACATCAGAATGGATCAAATCCAAGGTCTTTGTGGCTCGTTCCACACTTACTTTGAAAGGAGTTTTGGACATCCTTCCTTTGAGATAGGATTCGCTAGAAGTTAACTGTTTAAGGTCAATTTCAGAGAATGTCCCTAAGGTAGTTAACTTGCTAATTTTGTTCTTAGAAATATGTCCTAATCTAGCGTGCCACAAAGATGTTGAGACTTCATCATCTCTCTTACGTTTTGTTTCTCGTTGTATATTCAAAATATTACTGTTTTGAGTTAGATAAAGTCCATTGTTTAATGTACCAAGATTTATTGAAAAATTATTCTTTTTGAGGAAAAAGTTACCATTCTTAATATTAATTTCATAACCTTCGCAATCAAGTATTGGAACTGAAATAATATTACGAATAATATCTGGTACATAAAGGACTTTATTTAAAATTAAAATAGAATGACCTAAATCTAATCTAGTTGTGCCTAAAGCTTGAGCTTCGACCGTTGAGCCGTCCCCAATCTTCAAGACACATTCTCCTCCTTTGAGCTGCCAGTCCTCACTTAGCATCTGTACATCATTACAGATATGAGATCCACAACCGGTATCAAGTACCCAAGATTTAGAATTAATAGAAAGATTTACTTCAACGAGAAACATACCTTTCTTTAGAGCAGCCTTGTACTCTTGGCAGTTTCTCCTCCAATGCCCTGGTTTGCCACAATGGAAGCAAACGTCCTCTTTCTGATCACGTTTCTTCTTTTAGACTTTTACCTTCGTGATGCCTCCATTGGGCCTAAGGGACTTCTTCTTCTTTTGGGCTTTCTTGCCCTTGTCTTTAGAAGACTTAGAAGAAGATGGAGCAGTGACCATCATAACCTTGTTGTCCTTCTTGATCGTGCTTTCAGCAGTCACAAGCTGACTAATCAGCTCAGCTACACTAGCATTTGCATGATTCATGTTGAAGTTAAGGACAAAAGGATTGAATGATGGTAGGAGCGAGGCTAGCAACAAATCCACTGAAAGCTCATCCCTCAGTGGCATGCCCATGGAAGCAAGTTTCTCAGTAAGAGCAAGAAACTTGAGTCCATATTCATGGACACTTATACCTTCCTTCATTCTCAAATGGAACAATTCCTTTGAGGTGTTATACCTTGTAACACGCTCATGAGGACGGTAAAGTTGCTCTAAGTGGTCGTAAATCTCCCAAGCGAATTCCATGGACTCATGTTGTCTTTGCATGTCTAGAGACATGTTAGCGAGTATGAGACAACGGGCTTGGAGATTATCATCCTTCCACGTCTGGATCGTATTGATAACTCGTTAATTAACCATCTTCATGATGGAATTATACCCCGAGTTGTGCTTGAATTGATGATATCTTGAAAGGAATTGATGCTTTGTTATTTTTATTGTAGGATCGGGGTTTGAAGGCGAAATTGAAGCATTTTTGTTTATTTTAAGAAGAAATTCATGCAAAAGGGTGACCCCTCCTGGCCTTATTGAACCCTGCTGTAGTGGAGCATGATTGCTACTGCATGAGGCTTAATCGTTTGGAGGAAATTGGAAAATTTATGGTCTTTAAAAGTTATGCCTGCATGCAAGTAGATTTGGGACGTGTGGGCTTGACTTTATTTTGTGGAATTTGTTTTAAATTGGAAGATTGATATTGGGCTGCGCACTTGGAATTAAGAAGAGAAGCCCAATTCTCTTTGGATGGGTTGCACGCTTGGAACTTTTGGAAAGGGCCTAATTTGCGTAAGAACTTGGGGAGCAAGAATTGATTCCAACTCTTGGGAATTAGGAGTCCGTGTGGGGTTAGAAAATTTTATCATATATATACATGGAAGTAGTTTGTTTTTGGAGGGGTCACGTAACACTTTGTGGCAGCAGAAGTTCGGCAGCTCCTGGGGAGAAGGACGTACACTTCTGGGAGCAACACTTCGACATCACCGTTTTTTAGTTTAACTCTTTATTTCGCTTTTTAGTTGATTTATGTTAAAGAATTCCTCTATTGTTTTGATGGATTTTAGTAGCTAACTTTTAATTATCTAGCTAGGGATTAAGATTCGATTTTGGATATTGTGAGACCTAAACGTTTTTATTAATTTATGTTTATTCAGGCATTTATCTTATCTCTGTGTTTCGTGTTTATTGTGATTAGGCAATTTCGGGATAGTGCACGATCTATAGGTTGTTTAATTTGCATATTGTCATTCATGATGCTTGAAGTGTATGTAAAGTTCATTGATAAATTGTGGTAAATTAGTGACAGGGTTTTAGCGATAGAATTCCTCGTTCACTAAGGGATTTGATAATCTATTTTAAATCTTGCGTTTGTCACCACCTGGTTAATTAGGATTGGTGTTTTTATGGTTCTTAATGCTGCGAATTCATTAAATCCTGTCGAGTGTCTCTAGGGGTTGTGAATTTGTTAGGGAAGATAACTGTCGAGTGTCTCTAGGTTATCCGATTAATTAAGTAAAAACGAGGTTGAGTCGAGTGTCTCTATCAACTATAGCCAATCTGTCTGAATAACTTGAATTTATCCTTGAGTCGATGATCAATATAACAATTCATATCGAATATCCCTGGCTAGGTAATTTTCCCTCTGATTGATTTAATCCTACGTGACTTACTTGCTTAGCTTTAGTTAGCTTTTTAATTCTTGTTATTTATTTTAATCGCATACTTAGAATAATTCTAACCCCCCCCCCCCCTTTTAATTATTCATTTTCATGAATTTCTTGGAATTGTTAGAAATAAATCAACCAGTCCCTGTGGATCGACCCTGTTTACACTATACTCCGTACTTAGTCGTTGAATAGGTTTTACATTTATTTTTGACGGATTCGACACCTGTCAAATTTTAGCGCCGTTGCCGGGGACTGTGTTTATAATCGATTTTATTTCTTTTCATGAACAGGAGCATTCGCGGAAAGGACGAAACAACCTATGATCCAGAAATCGAGAAAACTGCTCGGAAATTAAGGCAACAAACTCAATCATGCAAGAAACAAGCTGAGACATCAGGTTTGGTCAAGGAGATTGAATCGGGAACTGAATCGGACAATTCGAACGAAGGAAAGCCTGACTTGACCGTTGAGCGTGACCACGCCTTAACCATGGCAGACCCACTCAGAACCATGGAATATCTGGCGCGCCCCGCCGCCACACAGCAGCCCCTCTGTATCACTTTTCTAGAGGTGGGTGCTGGTTTTGAGCTGAAGACGGGCACAATTCACCTACTTCCCATCTTTCGCGGTCTGGAAAACGAAAACCCTCACCAACATCTAAGTAAGTTCCACACGGTTTGCTACTCCACCAAGTCCCAAGGGGTTACCGAGGACCAAATCGAGCTCCGTGCTTTTCCGTTCTCTTTGCAAGATGCACTGAAAAAATGGTTGTACTCTCTACCATCAGCAACCATTACTACTTGGCAGCAGATGCACGATAAATTCATGGACAGATTTTTCCCTGCTGATCGATACCTGGATCTCCTTCAGGAGATAATCACCATTAAGCAGAAGGAACATGAAGGCCTGGATGAGTATTGGGAACGATACCAAAATTTACTTGCAATGTGCCCGCATCACAACCTGCCGGAAAATTCAGTTGTTCATAACTTTTATAGGGGCCTGATGCCTGCTGAGAAAAGGCAGTTGGATGCTTCGAGTGGAGGCTCCATTATGACCAAAACACCCGCAGAACTGACGGAACTAATTAGCAGAATTTCTAGGGCCTCACAAAAATACTATGCCAAGTCCGACATGACAAGACAGGTAAAAGAGATAAGTTCTTCCCAGTTTGATGAACTCAAGAATATGATATCTGCTTTAACATCTAACATGAGTGTAGGAATCCCACAAGTAGCGACAGTTTGTCAATTACCTCCACAACCCCAACAATACAACCAACAACCAAACCAACCTCTCAACCCACAAGACATCCGAATTAATAGCTTGGAAAACCAAGTTAAAAATTTGGAAACTCAATTGGGACAGATTGCAGTAGCGTTGGGTAGGATTGAGAATCAAGGAAAATTGCCTTCTCAAATCGAGGATCCGAGGCACAACGTGAGTGCAATCACGGTCATAAGTGATAAGGAACTACCTACAGATGTGGAAAAGTCCATAACTCTCCAGAACAGGGCTGAAACTGATCGGAAAGATGACTTGACCATTAAGCGTGACCACGCCTTAGGCTCCAGTCGCGACAGAGAGGCAGAAATTAAAGTCTAGCCTAAGCCATGGGCAGAACCACCTCCGTTTCCAGAGCGCCTAACCCAGACGAGAAAAGAGAAGAAGGAAAAAAGTATACTTGAGACTTTTCGAAAGGTTGAGGTCAACATTCCTTTATTGGATGTCATTCAACAAATTCCACGCTATGCGAAGTTTCTTAAAGAACTCTGCACTAACAAAAGGAAATTAAAAAGTAATAAAAGGGTAAGTGTCGGGGAAAATGTCTTTGCGGTTTTGCAAAAGAAATTACCACCAAAATGCAGAGACTAAGGTATGTTTTCAATTCCGTGTAAAATAGGTAACCTTGGTATTAAGAAAGCTATGTGTGATTTGGGTGCGTCGATTAATGTTATGCCTCTATCTATTTATACTGCACTTAATCTTGGTCCATTGAAAGGTACAGGTATTATAATCCAGCTTGCTGATCGATCCGTAGTGTACCCGGAGGGAGTATTAGAGGATGTGCTCGTACAAGTCAACGATTTGACTTTTCCTGCTGACATTTTCGTGCTAGATATGGAGGATGATAAATCCTCTAAACCTTCTGATATTTTGCTTGGTCGCCCATTTTTTAGTACCGCTAATGCTAAAATTGATGTTCAAAAAGGCTTGTTGACTCTAGAATTTGATGGCGATATTGTGAAGTTTAATGTTTATGAGTCAAGTAAAGGGCCTAATAAATTTTCCAGTGTTTTTAGCATTGATGTGATTGAAAACTCAAGTAATGAAACTTTTGAGCTTAACAATGTGGACAAGCTAAGTTTTCAAGACATGTGACCGTAAGATGTCGCCACACTCTGAGGTCACGCACTGGTATGCGGATAGTATTGATTATTTAACTACTATCTTCTTTAGCTCTCATATCTTTTTCAAGTTCAGGAATCTTAGTGATCGTGGTAAGCGTTTCTACAAATGGTTGATAGAGTATTTGATGAGGACCTATCAAGTCATGTTGAGAACCTCTACGAGTTATCATCCCTAATCTAGAGGGCGCAATGGACTAGAAGATTCATCTCCACACAGTCGAGGGGATTTGTATGGAGGGTGTACCTCCATTTGAGTAGCACTTTAACAAGTCTTGTCGAGCCTAACACATAAAACAAGGGCGCTATTGGGAGGCAACCCAAGTTTTGGCGGTTTAGGCGCCTTTTTCTTCCCTTAGTTTCTTTTTCTTTTGCTTTTTCGGTTCTCGTGGTGTTTGTGTTGATTTTCTGCCCTTTTCTATCTTTTAGGAGCGTGTAACTTGGCCCAAATAATGTTGATATGCTGCTGATAACTGCTGTCAATTTTCTGCTAACATGACCCTTGAGCGTGACCACGCCTACCACCCACGCCACTTCCAGAATTTCAAATGACATAGGGAATTTACATGACCAGAACCGTGACCCTATTTGCCTAGCTCGAACTTCAGGGAAGTCCTCTTTATTCTAGATCTTGATTTTTCTTATGCCTTGAGGACAATGCATGATTTAAGTGTGTGGGTGGGGGGGAGGGGGGGTCCACTAGTGCTAGAATTGAAATTTTTTTTGAAAATTTTGTTTTGTGGCTAAACTTGTGATTTTACTTCGAACTTGAGGATGTTGATAATTGTGGATATGTTTCCCCTGTTTTGAATGCTTTATGTTAAGTTTGATTGTTGAATTTTGCTAGAATAAGTTAGGCTTATTGAATGCATGAAATTTTGTATGAATTTCGGTAAATTAGTGTAGTAGCATGCCTTCATTTTTCGGGCACCATTGAACGAATTAATGTGCTTTGCTTAGATAGAAAAGTCTGTGCTTTTCAAATAGGTCTAAAAGTTTATTAGCATGCATCTTATCTCCCTTCGAGGCGAAATTTTTAGTTAACGATTGATTTGGGAAGTGACTTAGGCGATCATTGTCGGTGGTAAGCCTTTTCTTGATCTTACAAATAAAATTATCCCGTTTGACCCCGCTGAGCCTGAATGTTGTGCAAAATTTCTTCTCAGTCACGTTACAAGCCGAAGCACAACATTATTATCCCTACCCTACTTTGAATCACATCGTGCTTGCTCATTTTGGGTTTGAATTTTGAGATGTCTTTGGCTCCTTGTTATCCTTTGTGCTGAATTCAAAGTCGAAAGAAAAAAAGAGATGCTATGAAAAGAAAGAGGGAAAAAGAAGTCAAGAAAGAAAAAAAAAATGAGCAAAGAAAGAAAAGAAAAATAGGAAAAAACAATAAGAAAATTGAGAGTGTGTGTGAGTTGCCGAAATTTCAATGAATGAAAGGGGGGAAATTATTTGTTTAAAGCAAAGTAAAGGAGTCCGGTAGATGAAAAGGGAAATACTACGGGTTTTATTGTAAAGTGTGTAAGCTTGGTGTGTTAGCCACTAAATTCCAAAATTTCCTAACCTTTACCCCAAGCCTACATTACAAGTTCGAAAGACCTATTGATCCCGAGTCATGAGTTAACTACATTAGTGGAGATTGGAGTAAAGGATGCATTCGAAGCCGATAATTGGTACTTAGGCGAAAATCATAGACTAATCAATCTAGTCTTTGTACATTTTTTCGTTCAATTCACACTACACTATACGAGGGTATGCTATTTATACTAAATTGTTGAATTTTGTGGAATTGAGTAGTGTATTGATGAGCTAGACTTGTTTAGGCGAGAATTCGTTGATTGCCTTTGTGATTGTGTTTGATGGGTGATATTATTTCCATTTGATTCTCATGATTCCTCGAGGATGAGTAATGGACAAGTGTGGGGGGATTTGATAACTCGTTAATTTACCATCTTTATGATGGAATTATACCCCGAGTTGTGCTTGAATTGATGATATCTTGAAAGGAATTGATGCTTTGTTATTTTTATCGTAGAATCGGGGGTTGAAGGTGAAATTGAAGCATTTTTGTTTATTTTAAGAAGAAATTCATGCAAAAAGGTGACCCCTCCTGGCCTTATTGAACCCTTTCGTAGTGGAGCATGATTGCTACTGCATGAGGCTTAATCGTTTTAAGGAAATTGGAAGATTTATGGGCTTTCAAAGTTATGCATGCATGCAAGTGGATTTGGGACATGTGGGCTTGACTTCATTTTGTGGAATTTGTTTTAAATTGAAAGATTGCTATTGGGCTGCGCGCTTGGAATTAAGAAGAGAAGCCCAATTCTCTTTAGATGGGTTGCACGCTTGGAACTTTTGGAAAAGGCCTAATTTGCGTAAGAACTTGGGGAGCAAGAATTGATTCCAACTCTTGGGAATTAGGAGTCCGTGTGGGTTTAGAAGATTTTATCATATATATACATGGAAGTAGTTTGTTTTTGGAGGGGTCACGTAACACTTTATAGCAGCAGAAGTTCGGCAGCTCCTGGGGAGAAGGACGTACACTTCTGGGAGCAACACTTCGACATCACCGTTTTTTAGTTTAACTCTTTATTTCACTTTTTAGTTAATTTATGTTAAAGAATTCCTCTATTGTTTTGATGGATTTTAGTAGCTAACTTTTAATTATCTAGCTAGGGATTAAGATTCGATTTTGGATATTATGAGACCTAAACGTTTTTATTAATTTATGTTTATTCAGGCATTTATCTTATCTCTGTGTTTCGTGTTTATTGTGATTAGGCAATTTCGGGATAGTGCACGATCTCTAGGTTGTTTAATTTGCATATTGTCATTCATGATGCTTGAAGTGTATGTAAAGTTGATTGATAAATTGTGGTAAATTAGTGACAGGGTTTTAGCGATAGAATACCTCGTTCACTAAGGGATTTGATAATCTATTTTAAATCTTGCGTGTGTCACGACTTGGTTAATTAGGATTTGTGTTTTTATGGTTCTTAATGCTGCGAATTCATTAAATCCTGTCGAGTGTCTCTAGGGGTTGTGAATTTGTTAGGGAAGATAACTGTCGAGTGTCTCTAGGTTATCCGATTAATTAAGGAAAAACGAGGTTGAGTCGAGTACCTCTATCAACTATAGCCAATCTGTTTGAATAACTTGAATTTATCCTTGAGTCGATGATCAATATAACAATTCGAATCGAATATCCCTGGCTAGGTAATTTCCCTCTAATTGATTTAATCCTACGTGACTTACTCGCTTAGTTTAGTTAGCTTTTTAATTCTTGTTATTTATTTTAATCTCATACTTAGGTTAGAATAATTCTAAACCCCTCCCTTTTAATTATTCATTTTCGTGAATTTCTTGGAATTGTTAGAAATAAATCAACCAGTCCCTGTGGATCGACCCTGTTTATACTATACTCCGTACTTAGTCGTTGAATAGGTTTTACATTTATTTTTGACGGATTCGACACCTGTCACGTATCCTGCTCAGTCCGGGTTGGAGCGTCCCCTTAGAGAACACTGAACAGGCTCCGCCTCGTAGAGAACATAAGTTCTCTTCTCGGAATCTAGAACGATTTTTAGATTCCTAAGCCAATCAGAATAGTTGGGACCAGTCAACTTGTTTGACTCGAGGATCGATACTAGAGGGTTTTTGGTTGCCATTTCAAAACACGTAGAGAATCACAGAATCTACAACCTAAATGGAAAAACAGAGAACTAGTGAGCATGCTGAATAGTAACGATATACATGAGATTAGGTCTTTAATCTATGTAGCTCCCACTGTTTTTCAAAGATCCATAATTCCCAAAGATCTTAGAGGATACTTGTTATCCCAATGGGTATTAAGATCCTAAGCAATTAACCTTGAACCCACGACTCGTGGCCATTCTCAATTAAGCCTAAAGTAGGTACAACTTACCAATTCCAACACTGTGGAATTCTTAGTAATGTTTTTGCATCACCTATCTTTCAATATGGAGCCACGACTCGTGCGACATCCATATTTACTTAGGCGTTAAGCTAGACCCATCAATCATAAGATCATGATCAAAACTTAGTTCGAACGACCCACGACTCGCGGCCATCGGCCTTGCTAAAATTGATCACGAAATATTGATCAATTAAGATCAATTAGGAAACTAAGAACTAATAGGTTTCACACAGACACCCCACGACTCGTGGTCAGCATCTAGCTTCCCCTATTAAACTTAAATCCTATTGATGGAATACTAAGGATTTAATTCAAAACTTGCACCTCGAATTAAACACCTATTTTAGAAAATTAGCTTAATATTTAATGGGAGTTTTCGATGTAACCGGAGAGTTGTCCGGTTCGATCTCACCAACATATATGTTATCCAATTTAATTAGTCTTGATTAATGCAAGTACAACTTAAATGCATTTCACACAAGCACTTAGTAGATAACATGTCCTAGAATGATACTAACATGTGATGATCATGGGTTCTACCTATCTTATGCGTGATATGTGGGAGCCACTCCACAATCACAAGTTCTAACATTCATGCCACATAAAACAGTTTAAATCACATAAGGGAGTTGGAAATAAAACGATGCCCTATCTATTACAATAATAAAAATCCTCTCTAACACTTTGAGAGGTCTTCACTTATGGCCTCCATCTCGTTACTTGTTGTGTGGATCCATCTTGCTCCATGGGTGCATTGTCTCCAAAATGAAAGAAAAAGACCTCACCACCTATCTCTACTCTCAAATTACAATAAAAGGAAAAAGACATAAAGTAATAAGGCTCAATCTTCATATTGGCCTTAGACAATTACACGGGGCATACCCCGGCCTCAAAACAGTAATATGGAAAGCCACATAATAAATACATAACAGTATGTACAAAAGTGAGGCACCGACCCCAATTGAAAAACGCGACTATGGGGCTCCAACCCCAATTTAAACCATCCATGTGCATAAAATAAAACCATACATAAGTCTCAGCCCATGATCACCTAACATGCATAAATTGCGAGAATTTAAATTTAACCAATAAATTAAAATTCTCGCTTTAAGCTCTAATAGCTTAAAACACGACTTAGATGCAATTCTTGTTCAAGAGCCTTTTCTATAAAACCCAAAAAACAATAAACTAATAAAATTCCAATTAATTTCTGAAAATTAATAATTTTATTCTTTCAATATTTTCAGAAAATAAAGTTCGTAATTTTCCCAAAATTTAAATCGTCTTAATTTCTCAAAATCCTAATTTAAACAATTATTTCAAAAATAATTCAAATTTAATAAAACAAAATTTTACAGAAAAATTAAATCGGGATTTCAAGGACCGAAAACACGAAAACACGAAAAACGGCCCGGAACCCCGGAATCGCGAAGCACTGCTGCGGCAACAAAGGGGGGGCTTGGCCGGGCGTCCCACGCGATTGCAGACGGAGTGTGCGGGACACCTGTGCGGGCACGCCTAGGCAGCTCCACCGCGGTTGCGGGAGGTGCTCGCGGGGTTGGGACATGCTACACGTTGGCACGTCCTAATTCGTGTGTTCGTTTCGCGTTTCGTTTTTTGTATCTCAGGTTTCTCCAAAACCTAATTCAATCCAAAATTAAAATTACGATTTAAATGAATTTCAACTAAAACAGCTTTTCAAAACAGATTTAAGAAAACAGTTTTCAGAATTTTTTTGGAAAAACACAGTTTCGTATTTCAGGCTTTCTAAAAGAACTCAAGAATACTCAATTCGCATCTAAGCCTAAGAATTTCTACAAATTCAGAATAATTAAAACGAGTAAGAAATAGGCCTTGCAAGGTGGCTCTGATACCACTTGTTGGGAAAACACAACGAAAATACAACGGAAATTTAAAATTTTCCCAACTAAGCAAGGATCGAATCTTACAATTTCTATTCCCAAATTCGTAGAGATCAAGAAACTCACTTAATTAGAAGCTTTCTTGACAAGTTCTAGCCGCCCAAGAATGCTCTTCTCGCGGCTTGATCCCCAAAAGCTCCTTCGAATCTTTCAAGACTTCACGATAGTAGCCCTCTAGAGAAATAGTCCACCAACCGTGACCACTATCCGAATAGGGAGGATGCTAGTTCTATATTCGGTGTTTAGGCTCTAGGGTTTAGTATATAATTATGGAGAAGGAGAAATTATGTATCATCTCCCTATGGGGTTCGAACCCCTCTATTTATGAGGCTAGGGTTCGAACCCCACTCCTTGTTGGACAAAGAATTCCAAACTCTTTTGGAAAGGGATTTCTTGCTTGGAGACTAAGTCTCTTACTTTGACCAAAAGTACACCTTTTGACCAACTTGTTGGGCAAGAATAATATCTAACTCTCTTAGATATTTTATTTTACTTTATTTATTAAATAATAAATAACTTGAAGATTAATAATTAGTTAATTCATAATTAATTATTTATTAGACTTTATTTCTCCAAATTCGAACTTTAATATTAATTAAATTAAATCAAAGTTCATTAAATAATTAACACATTAATTATTTAATATATATATACACATAAACACGTGACTACACGTGTCACAAGGACACGTGTCATCCACGTGTGGGCCCCACTATTCTCTTAATGGTTCGATCAACTCGTTTAATCGATTCAAGCCTTAACCCACGTGACCGGGTTGTTGTGTGTGACCCTCTAGGTTCTTAACTCAATTAGCAGTGACCCTAATTAATTAATCAGTCCACAGATCAAACGACCATAGTCTAGCAACAGGTGTTTGACCCGTAGCTGAATAAGAATGTCTCGATTCGACAGAACCTTTAAGTCGTTGATATATGTGAGATACAATCCTCCTACGTCCCATCTCTCAATCAAGATCTAGGGCAAGGGAATAATTAGAACCCTAATAATCTTGATCTTAATGCTAAGTGCATTTCATATCCATTTGATCACAATCCAAGAAACTCTTTTCTTGATGTCTTGATCCACTGTCTTGGCCAAGGACTCCTAGATGGCATATGAATGACTTACACAATAAGAGATCATCATCTTGCTAATGCAAGTGTAGGTCCTTTATTGATTCTCATATACTTTCATGTGCCACTTGTGCAGCCCAGCATAAGCCTTGAATCAGTTGTCGAAGGCGACACCCTTTAAAGCTTACACCTAAGACTACAGAGTTAGCTCATAAAGTATCAATGGAACCTCAAGTTTAAGGATCACTTAATCATATCATTGACTCATGAGATATTTCCTAATCTGGAAGTTTCTATTTCCAGATATAGAAACTTCATTTCCCATTTAGGAATCTTCTCACACGGGACATTTCAGCGTACCTACCTAAAACAAGTAAGCACCCCCCATGTATCACGCACGTAACAACTATACACTTTGCACCCCATGAAACAAGGTGGTCCTTCTTAAGGGTGTGATCACACGAGCAAACCTTGAACGAGTCAGGTTGGCACTCCCACTGTCTTTTGGACTCATCGGCTTGGAGTGATTTCTAATCATGACTTATGTGATATAGGGCTCGTCTCATGAACCACTTCACCTAAATGGTTGAGTCCTATAAGTCATATTGATTAAAGGGGTTCTTATACATGCACAGTCAAAAGGAAACACACAATCAAACAAGAGCATATAAAGAAGTGTTGCCTCAATTCGTATTATTCAAAGATTGTCTGTGATTTACAAAAGGAAAGTACTAAAGCTGATTATTACATCGGCTTTCAGGGTACTATTCCTAACATTCCATTTACTCCAAGCTTTCACTTCTAGATCCACTTAAGTGGATCAACCAAGGTCCAAACTTGGTTTGAGTATATGGTATCCATAATGGATTTCAAGGCTTGCTAACACTACTCAGATTTCAAATCTAATAGTGCTTCCTCTTTAAGTAATTCCTTGGCTATCTAGGAATGCGTTCAAAACGCATCTTAAGAGGAGGGTTTCACACGTATACTTACTCTAAAATTTGGTAAGTTTTATCAGATGGGTTCGTTTCTTCCATATGTGGCATGGGATACTTATCCTCAAATTTTTTCGAGGTCTGCCTACTTACCTTTCCGGTCTTATAGGAACGATTCCTTAAGAAAGGTACATTCCTTGAAACAAACTACGAGAATTACATAAACAATATTCCATATTGTTGTGTAATCTTGAACTCGTTTCAAGCTTATCTCTCACTATTCTCTTCACTTAAGAGGATTCCCCTAAATTCCTTGATAAGAACAATTAGGGAATTATTGAATGCCACATTTAATAGTGCAACTAAAGGACTGATTTTGGAAGGTACTACATTCAAAATCTCTAACTGCATATTCTGGGAGTTATTCCTAGAATGATATAAGTCAGTAAAGTTTGCTATGGAATAGACCATAACCTATAAGGTTTCATTCCTTCATTCGAAAACACTAAGGTGTTCTCAAATTAGTTTACTAAGAGATAATCCTATTATCTCTAAGATGACTAACGAATTAGTCACTAAGGCATTCCCTATCTCGATCAAATTGAGTTACTCATGTTTTATGACCAATTCGGTTCCTAACCTCCTTTTGAAATTCTAAGAATTTCATATAAGTTTCGATTTTGCACTTCGTCAAGTACACTCATTCATAATGATTAAACTGATGATTATTTCTAGTGCTTACACTGAGCAATAGATAAACATCATTATGGATTGAAATTCACTAAGTGTTATGGCATGTTTCCATGTCTCTCATAGACTGGGTTATGGGAACGTTTCCCTTAAGACAGGATTCATAGGAAGTTAACTCTCCAGGTTCATTTTCGTAAAATGATCCTAAGATGTCTAACTCACTAATCCTTTTGAGTCTTAACATCCCTAAGTAATTCGAAACTTCATCATCTCACTTTCTTTTGTTATCTCGTTATATGCTCATAACATTAGTGTTTTGACCTTTGCACAACGGATTATATAAACTCAACTCAAAACTTGTGTGTGAGGAATAGTGCCCTTAAAGCAGATGTTTGCTTTACTATTTCCTTGTAAAACCACAAACAGTCTTTGAATAATAAACGAGGTGATTTTGTTCATAGGCAATCACTTCTTTATGTGCTTATTTATATCTGTTTGGGTTGACTGTGTTTTGCATGTATTGAACTCCCCTAATCCGATGAGGCCATTAATAACTTTGTCGTTATGGGAACGATACAAGAAATAATTTCTTAACTCCATAGGCGAGGATTAGAAACTTCTCCAAGTCGATGAGTCTGACAGACAGTGGGAGTGTCGACCTTGACTCTGCTGAGACTTGCTTGTGTGATTATGTCCTTTTGAAGGATCACTCAGTTTCATGGAGTGATAAGTGCATACGTTGATGTGTTCATAATACATAAGGGTGATTGTTACAAGAACATCATCACTGAGATGTCCCGCGTGAGAACATTCCTAAATGGGAAAGGAGGTTTCCTAAAACTTCCAGATTAGAAAATATCTCACAGGTCAATGACGTGATTCATTAATCCTTAGACTTGAGATTCTGTAATGTCTCATATGAGCTAACTCTGTAATCTTTGATATAGGCTCAAAAGGGTGTCGCCATATAGACACCTGAACTACGGCCTGTGTTGGGATTACACAAGTGGCATATGTAGAATTAGTAGAATCGATAAAAGACCTACACTTATTAAGAACAAGAATGATCTCTTACTGATTGAGTTGTTCGTAGTCTATTAAACATTAAACCCTTGGCCAAGGTGGATAAAAGATCAAGACATCTAGAAAATGGGGTTTTCTAGGATTGAGATCGAAATGGATATGAAACGAACTTAACTTTAAAGATTAAAAATATTTGGGCTCTGAGAATATTGTCATGTCTTAGTTCTTGATTGAGAGATAGAGTTGTAGGAAGATCGTATTTCACTGATTGTCATTGACTGAAAGGTTCTTCGATTCATTTCGTTATTTGGCTAGGGGTCACATACCCATTGCTAGATTGCAACAGTGTGATCTGTGAAGTGATTGGTTAATTAGGGAATTAATTAATTACTATCACTGCTAAGCGAATAATGAACCTAAAGGGTCACACATAAATGCCAGAACACGAGGGTTATGGTAGGATGTTAATATGATTAACGAATGATCAAAATGTTGATTGAAGAGGGCGAGACGAATCACGCCCTGCCACGTGTCACGTTTGGAATGTGTCTGCCACGTGTCCACGTGTCATGTACAGGTGGCTGCCACGTGCATTATACACGTGTGGTAACGTGGTTCATGCGTGTGGAATTTTCCACACGCGAATTCTTTTCTAGAATTAATTAATTAATTTGATCTTTTAATTAATTGTTGAATTAATTGTTAAGACTATTCTCAAATAAACTTAACCCAATAAATAATTAATTAGGAATTAAATTATTTATTGAATATTGACTTTTAACTTTAGGAAAGTTGAAAAGTCCAACTTCCTATTATAGGAGAGAGAAGTCTTCTCTTGCTAGACTTAGAGAATAAGTTAAGACCTTATTATTCCAATTAAATTAAATAATTAAATGAGTTAATTAGAAAGCAAGAAAAGAAGCCCACTAGGTTTAGGGAAACCCTAAGTGGTTCGAACCCCCTAGTATTTATACTAGTGGTGGTGTTTCTTTTATTCTTTAGACCAACACTCACGAAGTGTTAAGTTTTTAAGAAAAATAAAAGAAAAGTTTTCAAAGCAAAAATCCTAACCTTAACACAAGCTATAGAACTAGCATTCTCACTCGCTTGATCGTGTTCTAAGTCTGGTGCGGATATGCTTTGGAGGGCTTCTACTTTGAAGTCTAATTCGAAGCCCCGTTCGAGGGATTTCCGCTTGAAGGGTGTTCGTTAGGCGGTAACGACATCACTAGAAAGCTTCTAGCTTTGTAAGTTTCTAAAACACCCTATGATACGATAAGAAAATTGCAAGACAACGATTAAACTTTTGAAAAATTTTAAACTTCCACTGCTCAACTTTTTCATGTTTTCCAACACTATCGACCCCGCTTTCCGACGCCACGCGTCGACGATCGAGACGAGTCGCTGTCAAGATACGTGTCCCATTCTCATTCCCCGATACAGACGCATGCCAGCGCATTTAATGCCTGGTACGCTAGGCCTTACCAAAAAGGGGAAGTTGGCGCGCTTTATACCCCCTTGCTGGGATCGAGCATTTCCTAATTAGGATTAACTCTTGATCGCATTTAATGCATAGCTGCAGTACACGCACTACTGTGTTAATCACTCAGGGCTATAAATACATCCTCCTTCAACAGTAGTTGGTAAGCGAATTTAAGAGCATTTAATAGCATTATTTCTCTCTCTAAACGTATCCCTTATACTGACTTGAGCGTCGCAGAGCCAAACTTGGGCTCAACCCCAAGTCCCACAATTTGGCCTTTGAGCTCACGTGTGTTCGAGTGTTTTCAGATCGATTAAAGAGCCCACCACTATAAATTCTTGACTGTGATCGACCCGAGATTGCCAGCTAGACCTCCATCTCGGCAAAACCAATTTTGAGCCGGATCATAAGATATTAAGAAACTCACTCAGCAAATTCCTCTATCTTCATTCTCTTTTATCCACCGAGACGGGAACATGGCTGCTCATGCTCTGATAAAACATGCCTTTTTTTCTTCTACTGTCTCTTGTGATTTGCCTCCTGTAGTGTATGTAAATTTGTAGCAGCAGATTTGAAGTATTTACTTTCGGACTTTGGGTGTGTGCTAAACTCGTATATAGTAAATAAATTAAAACTAGTTTACTATTAATTATTTTAAAATTCTCAAAGGATAACCTCGCAAAAAATATTTTAATTCTATAAGAAATTATCAACCAATATCAGTATATGATAAATCCTCATCAGACATATTAACATGAGATTTATGATGTATGAATATAACGGTACAAACACGATAAAACATATTAATTTTCTTAAATATTTCATGTGAGAAGTATCGACACGGTATTCGATACTAGTATCTAACATGATACGATACGATTAATAATATTTTAAAAAATGTCCATGTATCATAACATCATATATTAATATGCAAATTTTTGGTAAACCATTAAAAAAAATGTTATTTCGGTAGTTCGTGTGATAAAATAATTTCCATTGTTTGACTTTTTTTAATTTTTTTTATCTTTTCGTTTTTTTTATTATCTTCCTGAAAAAAGTTAAATCATTAAAATGTAACCATATAATATAAACAAATCTAAAAAAAAAAAAAAAATGATTGCAAAAGTAGAAATTAGTGGGCCCACATTTCTGACGTGGCCCATGCACAGTTATATTGCAATGTGCTCGGAGGCGGTAAAGTTCAGTTCTACGTCTACGTCTATCCGCGTTTATTTCCCTCAGGGATAAAAGTCGTGTTGTAAGTGAAGATTATAACTAAAGTCGCGTTTTAGTACGTCACCCAAAGGAGTGTCTGAGGCACGTGGACTAACATATGCAGGTTTGATGGCACGGTTCACGGTGACGCCACCCGCACCTGAATATTCCCCTCTAATTTCTGCTTTTCCCGAAAACTATAAATGCTTCTTCTTCTCTCCCCTCAATTTCGTGCCCTAGACCCTCTCTCTCCTCAGCCGCAACATGCCACCGCACCTGAATTTATCCATTTTGCCATTTCACTCCTCTTCTCACTCCCTCGAGCTCCGATTGTTCCGGTCCTTTGTCCGTTTGGATGTTCAATTTTAGCTAAAGATTGGTTATTTCATCGGAGATATCGTTTTATTGGTGAGGGTTTTCTTGAGATGAGGATATCGTTGAATTCGTTTGGGGTTTTGTGGACTTGGGGCTTTTTGAGCTGAATGGAAGTGGCGGTTGAGGTGGATCTCCCGGTATCAGTTGCGGTGGCGAGGCTTATGGGATCAGCGGAAGGGTTTGGAAGTGGCGGCAGCGGTGGTGGTGGTGGTGGTGTTGTGGTGGGGGAAGTTCGTTGGCGTGCTGAAGGTGCATGCAGCTCTGGAGGGAAAAAAGGTGAGCTTGATATGATTAGATCTTCTTATATTTAGGTGAATAAGTAGTTAATCATTCAGGTGTGGAATAAGTTTTTGTAGTTATGCTTAAGGTGTGTATGATTCTATTTACTCTATTTTTTACCCGTATTGATTTTAAGCTTGTATCGGTGGTCTTTTTATTTTCAAAAAAAGGAATTTTGAAGTTAAATTGTTGATTTACAGTCAGTGAGGTGCTTCGAAAGATGATTCTGAAACAGTTTATGCTTGTGAATTTGAATAAGCAAGATAATTTAAATAATTACAAATATCCTTGTCCCATAAAATATCTTGTTCAGTGGTTATCTTTGAACTGCGTGAGCAGTGGAAGTAGATATTTCAGGAGTATCTTAACGGGTTTGATTTGTGCTTTGTCCCTGCAAAGTATGTTTTTTTTCCTTGGGTTGGGGGATGGGGTTAAGTTTGTGTTGAGTATGGATGAGGGTTTGGGTGTGTCCCACGAGGTGCCTAGATGGATTTGAAATATAAACTAAATTAGATATGAAGCATGAGTCATGACTGAGATTTTTTTTTTTACTATTGCTCCTTCATGCCATTTATTAATGCATACAGGTGCATTTGTGTAACTAACTATTGATATACTGCCAAGTGTCAGTATTTCTTCACATTTGGGAATCTGTTTTTTCTTTGTTTCCTTTTAAATTTAATTCCATCATTGTGACTGTTTTGAATTTATGCTATTGTTGAAATCATATTAGAGAGATGAGGATACATGCGTGTGGAATTAGGCAATTAGCATGATCCTATTTCGGTTTCTCACGATGGATATTTTTTAGAATGCTCATCCTACTCAATCTCATAGTACTCATAAGAGTGATGAGTGTAAAATTTTTTCCACTTTTCATAATTGTAATATCAAACTTACCTTGTAACTCGATAAGAAATCTGAGTTCATGGGTGGACCTTCTGAACATCATCTTAAATTCCTCATCACCATGTTCTTTTTCTCATACTTCTTCTCATAGGATTTAACTAATTTTGAATTATTGACATGCATCTACTATCTGTAGATATTATAGATACCTTGAAAAAAAATATGTCATGCTATAGTATTCGACTTCAATCTCGTTTTGGAACACAGGAGGAAACTGATACTGCTGTTTGTATTCCTTGCTTTCTTCGTATTCCACTCTACTAATGGTAGCTCATAATATGACTGTGTCAGATGATATTCATGCTGTTAATGTCTCGGCATCTGCATTTTGGCGCAAGATTCCCGATTCTGAAATTCGTGCACAAGTCTGTCAGAACTCCAGTTTGCAGAATGATGATGCGTCAAAAGACCGTGGGTTGGGGAACATGAATTCTCATACTTTAATTCTAGACCTAGATGCTAAACCTGCACTTCAGAGGCCTGGTAAAATAATAAGAAATAATACTGGGTTCACTAAGAGGTCAGGGATGGTACAGATGGAAATTTCTAAAAGTAAAACTGGATTGCATGATGGAAATGGAATTTCACCTGAGCTTGCATCATCTTCTGCAAGCTGTAATGTTTCAGGTACTTCATGGCTAATAATTTCTATCTGTAAAATGCGACACTATGGAAGCTCATTTGTTTTTCTTTATTTATAGTTATTCCTGTGGTTGCCAACTGTCATGATAAGCTATATACTGTCAATTTACTATTTTAAGGTGGAATTTGGAAATTCTTTTATGTTAATTATTTCTATGTACCTTTTGGGATAATAACTAAGGGGTTCATTTCTGAACATATTAGTTGGACAATATGAGCAGGAAAGAACTCTCTACCTGACTGACAACACAACTATATAGTTCCATCGATTTCTGTCTTTATCTGAGAATTTAATCCAAGGCATTGAAACTAACGAACACCACAATTTCAAAAAGTACAGTTGATTGTTGCTGGCTATATTTGTGTATTGGAGCATGATACCAGCTCTGTGTTTGTTGGTAGAATTTCGCCTTGATAATTTGTACTGAAAATTTTTGACTAAGCCGCTGATCGGAATGTGCTTGGTTGATTTTGTGCCACTATGCTGCTAGCTTTTATTCTTTGGCAATCCAATAGGAATTAAAGTCGATCAACTGGTAATCTTGAAAATGCTACTAGCAGATCTATATTGAAGTTCGTAGGGATCCATCTTTTAATAAACTCCTAGACCGTTTCCTGTATTCAAGGTTTGTGCTACTTTTTCTACCCCCAGATTCCACATTGAGAAAGAATAGCTTTGACTGTTTATCTCAACCCTTGATGAAGGTTTTCTATACAAACTAAGCATAAGTAAATTATTCCAAAATCAGTTTTTACCACAATTATTAGCTGTCCGTGAATTATGATCATCAAGAGGGCAATGTTGATCATGTTAGCTAAGTTGCTAGAGATACTGTATTTGCTTTGAAGATATCATCTGTTACGGTGTTACCCAATTGAAAGTTTAAAAATAAATAGTGATAGAAATAACCATTGATTATTTCCAGTTTGTTCTGAAGTTTGCATCTCTAGTTATTGACATCTAACCATTTTGGTTTTGTTAATGTTTTTCATGGTTTTCTATAAGTTTCTTTAAGCTGCAATGATGATGCTTCTTTAACTTTTGTCGTAGATAAAAGTATACCGGTTAAGCAAAAGAACAATTCGACTGGCAGACGTGGGGATAAAAGAAATAGTAAAGTTAAACACAAGAATAGATGCGATTCATTTTCTCTGAAGAATGGCTTGGTTGGATTTAATTCTGCGGCCGGAGGAAATAACTTTTTTGGTATGGAATGGTTTCTCTTTATCTGATTCAATTTTATCTATGACATGGCCTGGATTACTTCTGGATGGTATAAAACTTGTGTACTGCTCTTCTCTGTTTAAATAACTTCACAAATTTTGTTGGGATGACTGGAAATAAGTGAGCTACCATCACACACTGAACTACAGTTTTTGCGATGCGATAGTCACCTTTTGTCTTTTTCTGTTTTCAGTTCATAGCTCCAATGGTCTCCGGCTAATAGAGCTGGGACTCTGGAAATGGTTTCTCAGAAAGGTCCAATTTTGTGTATATAAGGCATTTCTAAAACCAGAAAGCGAAGTGAATATAGCTGTTAAGCCAATGCTAGGTAATATTAAGTTGACTGCACACAAGATTGCTTATTAACAAATCGACCAATCTTAGACATGAGTCACACAAGCGTACACTTTATCTTTCCCTTTCCAGAAGTGTGATGATTCCAAATTGATGCATTGTCTAGCTACTCAGTGGTCCCAATGATATCATCCTTTTACCTATTGGTGGTTTATGATTCTGGTGGATTGGTCATTTAGAGAAGTGATGAGTTTTCTAGTTTTTGTTTTGCACCATCATCACTATGCACAAGCAATTTCTTTTGTATTTTCGACACATGAAGCATATGAGGAATTTTCATTTATCAATTCTCAGGAACAGACATTTTTTGTTTTGAGAACAGTGATCTGACTTTGTGCAAATTATTCAGGAATGTACGGTTTAAAACCGGATGTCTATGACATCGCAAATTATGACGATGAGTTGCCTTTAGATGAGCTACTTCGTGGAAGCTATAGTCATCCTAATATTGCAAAAGACAAGGGGAAAACTGCAAATACAAGTGATAATCTTTTGCAGTCAATAAGAAAAGCCTGTTCTGTTCTTCAAGCTCAAAAGATCCTGCAGGCCCAAAATTGTCCTGAGACTGATAACAGCTGCATCGGGAATGTGTCAGACAGCATTGTAACTGTTGGTTCTGCAGTAGGCCAAAGTGATGGTGACAAAGGAGATAGCTGCACTATAGATCGACCTTCTTTTGACAAGGTGTGTGAACATGCTACCAAGTATCTGCTAATGGTGTATTACAAATAACTCTGATTAGTTCGTCTGCTGCCCTTAATCATTAGTTAATTTATACCTCAAAATTGTTTCGACCTCATAAAATACAGACTTCAGATGTGTGCCATTCTATAATTCTCATTCTCAGTCTATCAAAATTCTAATAGTTTTGACATACATCTTATTGGTTCTGAAAATTTCGGATTCATTTTATCTTACAGGTCCAAGAATCTGAGGACGAACTCAAAATGCCAACCATTGCTAATTCTTCTCTATATCAGCCAAAAGATATCTTGGAGCGTCTTGCACTTCCTCCACCAAAGGATTTGGATGTGTTGCTCTCTGATGCCAGCAAAACTACTTCATCATCAAAAAATAGTACTGATCCTCGTTTGGGAAAACAAGCTTCTCACCGAACTGGTCTGCCACCTTTCCCTTGGTCTCATTCTTTTGCTGGGCACAATAAGTTGGGTTCTGATGCTGTTAAGTTATCTGCAAGTAGGACAATATGCCAGGGTAGATGGGTAAAAATAAAAAATTGGACTGCTCTTCAAAAGGGTTCTGCTGACTTATTAAAGGACTTTGAATCTCTGACATTTGACCAAAGTTTAGTTCCTTCTGTAAATCGTACGGCTGATCAACCTAAAAACGACTTTGCTTCAATGGATCGGGTTGTCGCTGCCTCCGGTGCATGCTCAACCTCAAAAGTTCCTTCAGGTAAATCTCTTCCAAGGTGTCGTTATTAATAGCTATTATGACATTTATCGGATTTTCCATTGTTGCCCTTAATTTTGCATTTATTGCCAATTTGCAATACACATATCTTGGCATATTGCCTGGCTTTGTGGAATTTAGGCCTGGATATACTCATTTGATTGATTATTTGACATGCAAGGGATAGGTTTCCCAAGTCTAGCACTATAATGGGTTGCAATTTATTCTTATAAATGTGACTGACTACATTACGGCCAACATCTTATGAAGTTTAGCAACTTCATGTCCATTTTCTGAAAAAAAAGAACACGATTCTAATTTATTACTCATAATCATTTGTAGACATGCTTTACTGTAGGAGAAATAGTGAAAGACGTATCACCTTGGCTTGAGATTGTCAATTTTATTTGAGTAGATAATATCACTACTTGGTTCAATTATATTAGGTATTCGGTTTCACTTGTTTATACTTTCGTGTTGTGTTTTCCTCAATTCTTCTAATCTGTATGTTTCATTATGTGGGTCTGTATGATTAAACCAGAAGAACACACCTCCACACACGCTGCTGCTCAAACGCTCTTGGATATGGCTGCATATTCAACCGAAAACCCCTCTGAAATAGGTAAGTTGCTGAAAAGACCTTCTCCGATGCCCATGAAGACTAGCAATAGCAAATCAAAAGCAGTTGCGAAATCCGAAAAGTTCTTTGGTGGACTAAAATCAACAATTAGACCGACAAATCCTTCAAAAGTAAGTAACAATGGCTTTCCTTCAAAGAAGCTAAAGCTCTCCACAGATACCTACATCAGTCATCCCGATCCAGTGAGGAAAAGCTCATTACACCACCGGTCGACTCCCCTGTACGTCAAATCACCTCCGATGAAACTATTTAGGGATGCAAACACAAACACTAATAGTTATGGGGTGAATATTGTAAAGAAATCATATATGATGAAATCGCCGGGGAGCAGCAGTCAACACCACAAGTTCAGGAAGCCATGAGCCCGTCAACAGGCAACACAAAGGCACGTCGTGTATCTTTTACTCATGTCTTTGAATTTGAATTTGTTGTTATTAGCGGGATTTAGGGTCATGTCCAAGTGATGTTAGATTTGTATATATAGTGGTCACATTTGTAAAGATGTATGTTGTAATATTACATGTTGGGAGTTTCTACGATACACCATTACTTGTACGGATTGGTGCAGAATGTGCACCTGAATTTCACTTTTTTTCCTCCTTTTTCTTGGCCTTTGCCTTGTGTAGAGCATTGTTTTCGCAATCTAATCTTTAGGGAGAAAAACTTTTTGTATCTAGCGCAATATAATTGATCTTCTTATAAGTTTAGAATATATTAATATATTAATTATTTTATTGATTATAATGTTCCGAAAATACATCAACAAGACCAAAAATAAATCAATCCCAGAACAAACCATGGAAAAACTAACTAAAATCCAGCAGACAAGACAATTCTAAACATGCACTTTAGAGCTGTAACTCCAGTGGGCCTTTGTGCCATAACCAGCAATGTCTCTGGTGTCATAACAGTAACACCATAGTAGGACCATAGAAACACGTCCAACAAGGAGAGCTCTCCAAACCATCACTAAGCTTATTATCCATATGAATATCAACAAATACAACATAAATACATTTTTGGAAAAAGAGTATTTTTACAAATTATCAATCTTACTTTGGAAAAATGTATCAATCTTAGACCAAACGTCAATGTTGTTAATCAATAAAACATTTCCCACCCGAACGACAAGGATTGATCTCGCCTCAATCCAAATTATCGGCGTGTCACATTGATGATTCCTTGCGGGATACAAATATCTCAAATGGGGAAATGGTATCTGCAAATAAAATCGGGGAGGGGTAAAACGTTAGAGCTCGCCATTAAAAGGCATCCAACGGCATGAAAGCAATATACTGACGGTACAGTTTGAAAACTTTGGGGTTAGGAAAGTGTTAGTCACTCTTTAAGTAGTTCCCTCCCTTACTAACAAGCCACCAATTCCAGATGGTCCCGGGTTTCCTCAAGACGATCCATCCGTGTTTAATTTGATCCAATGTTCCTTTGGCCTATGCCACACCACAACAATTTGGGGCTTTTACTTGTGGCCTCCAGACTCTTGCACCAAACTTAGCCGCTAAATGATTGTCACCACGCCACCACATGTAATCCACCTTGTTGGTCCTGTTAAACAGAGAAACATAATTAATAACACCACGGATGATATTATAAGCGTTAAATGTACCTTCATTATGCTTCACATTGTTACGTTCTAACTAGGTAAACCACATTATTAATATCGGAATCACTGAACGGATATGAGATTTGGAGCTATAAGGCGAGGATCTGCTCCAAACAATCGTAACCATTGATGGATCACAACTATCTGCCATTTTAACTCCAAACCAATCGCCAAATAAATCCCGAACTCTCATAATTTTTGTAGACCCAAAGAACAAATGTTCCCTGTTTTCGAGAGCTATTTACACCCAAAACCCTATTGGCATGATTGGTATGATGGAACTAAACCGTTGATTGGTACAAAATGTGATTAGGAATGTTCATTACTGAGGTAATGCTCATTCCTACAAACATGAGTTTATCTATTCCTTAGTTACCCCATGGTATTAGTCATTTCCAATCTTCAAAATTTATTTACTTTTTATATAATGGCCACATATTTATTAAATGTATATTATATTATTATTATTTATTATTACGATCATTTATTCTGATTGAAAATTTAATGAATTGCATTTAATATATGTAAAAATAAATCTAAATCTAAATATACTATATATATTATATATTTAAAAATACATGTTCATTATATTATTCTATTTACTTATAAATTCATAGATATGCATAATAGATTAAAATATTCATTAAATACAAAATTTGGCATTTATATTAAATTTAATTTTAAATATCATACATTATATTAAATATAATAAAATCATATAATGTACGTATAAATATGAAAATATTAATACCTTTCATATTAATAACTTTATAATATTTATATGTATGTATAAATCTCTCTCTCTCTCTCTCTCTCTCACACACACACACACATATATATATATAATTTGTACATAAAGTAAATGTCATAAATATAACACATTCGATATAAAATAGTTACAATATATTACATATGAAAACATAATATTGCTCAAGATAAAAAAAAAAATTATATCAATATATAAAGTATTTTAGTCATGTATTTAATCATCATTATTAACAATATTATTACTTATATTTTTATTTGTATATAATATGATCGAAATAAATCTAAAATTTTTATTTCATTCCTAACTTTATTACTGAACGTACCAATCATAGGAATGCTATAATAAAGTCATTCAATTCCATTGTTCATTCCATTCCAAAATTCATTCATTTCCTGTCTCATTCCATTCATTCATACCAATCATGCTAATTCGAAAAGAGCAAGAAAAATCCTGTTAAAAAAAAAATAAAATTAAAAGACCCTAAATTATAAAACTTAAGCTTACAGTCTCTTTTCATTCGGTCAATTGAATGATGCGTTTTGACTAAAATGCCTCTCTTCGCATCAAAAGCACTCAACCAAAATTAAAGAGTTATATGCACCAGAACCCTGAGTTATGCGTAAAGAGGAAAAAAGACCCTGATAAAAAAATTATTTATTTACTTAGGTGTGACTTTTGGATAGATTTTTTAATTTATTGTTTATTTTTTGGTGAAATGTAGGATTTTTTTAATACACATCAATAATTATATTTTGTTGAATTTTCCTTAAAAGCATAAATTAAGTAAATAATGATAAAGTTTATAGATTTGTTAGGGTTAGAAATTGTTATGCATTCTTCTTTAGAGCATAATAAGTTTTATTAAGTAAATAATAATAATAAAAGTGTAAATAATATTTTATTAGATTTGACAATTATATTTATATTATAATAATGATAATTTTTTTGTATGTATTTCATAATAGATATAACATTTGAAAATTTATATATTTTTTATTTATTAATATAGTATTTAATAAAGTAAAAAAATTGATATATGAAATATTTTAATATATGTGTTAAAAAATAAAAAAATAAAATTAATTAGTAATTTATATAATATATTTTAATAAAATTCAATATCATTTGTTAAATATAATAATATAACTAGAACATATTATAATAATAATCAAATAAATACATCATTATTTAAAATTAGAAGAGTTGATATCATAAGAATTTTTTTAAATTCTGCTTGCAGGGTTTTTGGTGCACATTTCAATAAACATAGGTTTTTTTTATATATTTTAATAGTAGATTTTTTTTTTTTTTAATAAGGACTTAAATGTTATTACACATGTCAAAAAGGTATTATGAAACTAAAAGAATCGTAATCAATGCACGTGATATAAAAATTTTTTGGAGAATTTTTTTTGATAGAGTTTTTATTTCTCTTTTCGAATTACCCCGAGTTTTGAGTGCAAATAACTCCTGTTTCGACTCGTGAAAAGCAGTGGCACTTCGAAGGCTAATTCCTTTACTTTGGCGTTTATCGTCCAGAGAAGCCAATTATGTATCAACCTCCAGGTAAATATGAGAATGGAAGGGATAATTCTGGAGGACCATATATAATTTTTTTAACTTTAATTATTATTCCTTTTCACTAAATTTAATTTACGTAAATTATCCTGTTACTTTTTTTTGTATGCTTAATTTGATATTAAGAAGGGGGAGTTATGAAACAGGACCAATAATGCTAAAAAGTTATCCTAAACATCCTAGTTTGAAAATTCTATGTTTGAGGTCAACAATACACAATATATTTTTCCTAAACCCCCTAATCACCTAAAAAGACTGGGTTGCCCTTACGTTTTTCCTACCGCCAGCCCAAATTTGCTTCCTCCAAATCTCAGCTTTACTAAGTCTCAACAGCCCCCATCGGAGTCTTCTTTTTCAAGCTTGCTTTGCGCGATTGGTGCCGTAATTTTCATTTGGCGACAGAGACCAGGACAGTAAAGCATATCAAGGAAGTATATGAGACCTTTTGCCGTCCTAAATTTGAATCTTTGATGTTGTATTCTTCCCTGTTTTGTTTGCATTTCATTTCCATTTTGGTTTATATCTGCAATGTTTAGCTGGAAAATGGTATTGACTGTAATAACGCGTCAATGGTTGTTAATGTGCAGATTATCTTGTTAAGATATTTAATTCAACAGCGTCGGCGCAGAATGAGTCGAGGCTGTGCTTTATTGTGGTGTCCTGGCCCGTGTTTTTATTTCTAAGACTTTCAGAAATCCTCATCGGAGGTTTGCTAAATGTTGCAAGGGAAATTATCGCTTGTGGGTGTGGATAGATCCAGAACCCACCCCTGAAATGAGAGCACTTTCCGCCAGCTACGAGAAGAAGATCGTTGTCCGGGATGCTGAAATCAGACTTCTGAAGTTGAAGTTAAAATTTATGGTAGCTCTTCTTCTTCTTCTTCTTCTTGTCTCATGGATAGCCTTCCTAGTAAGATGATTTATTTGATGATTCCTCTTAGTGTAAGATTATGGGTGATTCTTCATTTTTGGTAGTATGGTCACCCTCGATTGTAATTCTACATTTAAACAAGCATGTAAATATTTTGCAGTGTATATTCGGTTGTCTATTATCTGTTTTGGCGAATGGGGAGAACCTATGCTTGTCGAATTAAGAGATGAAAACTCGTAATTAAAAGTTGGGTTTATCGAGTGAAAGGGTGTGAAAAAGTTTTAATTAAAAGTTGGGTTTGTAGAGTTAGGTCATGAATATTCGGAATTAAATTATGGGTTTGTATAGTTAGGCTATGAGAATCGTAATTAAAAGGTGAATTTGTAGAACAGGCCATGAATATTTGGAATTAAAGGCTAAGCTTGTCGAGTTAGGCTATGAGAACTCGTAATTAAAAGGTGGGAAACAAAGAAAGTAGCAAATAATCAACCAATTTATGCAAACAATATATATTAATTCAGTCCAGCTGACTACATTCTTGTAAGGCATTTAATCGAACAACTTGCGAGCAATTCTTACATTGTATTCTTGCCCACCCCCTATTGGTTTAGCTATCACCGATCTGTGCAAAGATGCTCCCATTTTTATTTTCCCACCCATGTGAATTTATTGCAGGGGAAAAAATGAGAGCATCTTTGCACAGATCGGTGAGAGCTAAATCGTACATAGATGATCGACCATTACAGATCTGTAGAAGTGGGGATTTGATGCCTGGCAGCCCACTGTCACCTTTAAAAGCAGTAAGTTCACCCCCTTATTGGTTTAGCTCTCACCGATTTGTGTATAGATGCTCCCTAAGGGAGCATCTATACACAAATCGGTGAGAGCTAAACCAATACATAGATGATTTAGCATAAGAGATCTATAGAAGTGGGGAGTTGGTGGTGAATATAAAGAAGACCATCTATAATCACATCGTCTTGGGTAATGGGGGAATTAAATGCCGGGAGTTGGAGAGTCACGCCTTGGAAGATTAAAAATAGGGTTAAAAATGCGTAATTGAAGGTTGAAGTGTCCAATGAAACTGTAATAATTGCGTAATTGGATGGGGACTTTGTCAAGTGAAACTGTAATAATGCGTAATTGGAAAGTTGAAGTGTCCAGTGAAACTGTAATAATGCGTAATTGGATGGGGAGTTTGTCAAGTGAAACTGTAATACTGCGTAATTGGAAGGGTGAAGTGTCCAGTGAAACTGTAATAATGCGTAATTGGATGGGGACTTTGTCAGGTTAAACTGTAATAATGCGTAATTGGATGGGGAGTTTGTCAAGTGAAACTGTAATAATGCGTAATTGGAAGGGTGAAGTGTCCAGTGAAACTGTAATAATGCGTAATTGGATGGGGAGTTTGTCAAGTGAAACTGTAATATTGCGTAATTGGATGGGGACTTTGTCAGGTGAAAATGTAATAATGCGTAATTGGATGGGGACTTTGTCAAGTGAAACTGTAATAATGCGTAATTGGAAGGTTGAAGTGTCCAGTGAAACTGTAATAATGCGTAATTGGATGGGGAGTTTGTCAAGTGAAAATGTAATAATGCGTAATTGGAAGGGTGAAGTGTCCAGTGAAACTGGATGGGGACTTTGTCAGGTGAAACTATAATAATGCGTAATTGGATGGGGACTTTGTCCAGTGAAACTGTAATAATGCGTCATTGGAAGGGTGAAGTGTCCAGTGATACTGTAATAATGCGTAATTGGATGGGGACTTTGTCAGGTGAAACTGTAATAATACGTAATTGGATGGGGACTTTGTCAAGTAAAACTTTAATAATGCTTAATTAGAAGGGTGAAGTGTCCAGTGAAACTGTAATAATGCGTAATTGGATGGGGACTTTGTCAAGTGAAACTGTAATAATGCGTAATTGGATGGGTGAAGTGTCCAGTGAAACTGTAATAATGCGTAATTGAAAGGGGACTTTGTCAAGTGAAAGGAAAATATTGTGTCAATGTTACAATGTTACAATATAGAATCAATGAAACTAATAATGTTGTAATGTTGTAATGTTGTGATCATGATTCAATTATATATTGTTGTTAATGTTGCAATGTTTTAATGACAATCTTGTTCATACCTATATTGTCGTAATAATGTGATCATCATTCTATCAATCTTGTTAATGTTGCAATGTTTTAATCACAATCTTGTCCATAACTATATTGTTGTACTGATGTAATCATGATTCAATCAATCTTGTAAATATTGCAATGTTGTAATGATGTGATCATGATTCAATTAATCGTCTTAACGTATAGTTATGATTCAATTAATCGTCATGATTGCATTATTTCCCTTTCACTGGACACTTCACCCATCCAATTACGCATTATTACAGTTTCACTGGACACACCCAACTTTCAATTACGCAATTTTTACCTTTTACTTGACAAACCTAACTTTCAATTACCAAAATTACAAAGAAACTTTATACGTACAAAATTATAAAAAAATAGTATTTCTTTCATACAGGCTGTTGAAGACCAAATTTTAGAAGCAAGTGGGCGATGTGAACACGGTAATCAGTAATGGGGACCTCTTTTGCAAACTGGTTGTACTCCGTGGTGTCCTTTGCAAGCGACTCCACGAAGAGGCAAATAAACTTCCCACAGTCCAAGCTTCCTGGTGCTTGAGTACGACTGGATATGGCTTCTGGGTGCCTTTCAGCTGCAGCAACTTTGGCAATGCCCTTGTATTCCCAGTATGCTTTCATGAAACAGCCCCATACCTTCTCCGCGTGGTGTGTTCTAGGCGAGCTCATAGAGTTGTACGCCAAGAACTTATTCTCCACTGTGTTGTACACTACCAAATGCCAATGATTGGCAGTGTTCAATGGGAATATAACGTACCGGCATTGGTCAATGACACCGCTGTTCAGCCTTTCCAGCTGCAGCACCGCATACTTCATCAATTTGGGCTCTTCAAGAAATTTACCCATCTTTTTCGCTGAAAGATAGTGGGTTTTCGTGTAGCCCTTCACCAAATCTATTATATGTTGTGTGAGAAATGAAGAAACGCAATAGATTTTGTGGGAATGTACTCACTACTCCTCAGTATATGAAAATAGGCCTCGAAAACCCTTTAATTCATTGACTGACCCCATATCAGTCTCAGAATATCACTCACAAACACCCGCGTTTCATCGCCACACACATATACCACCTTATCACTGGGAATAAAATAAAAGACAATTACACATTGATACAGATTTGATTTTGAAATTACTAATTACGCATCAAAAACAACTTACTTGAACGTGCTAGCGTAGTCATCAATGATCCCATCGATCACCTCAAGGACTTCATCGTTCAAAGATGCACGCCCATCAAAATCCTTTCTACCTACAAAGGACTTCAAATCATCAGCAACAGAATAAACTGGGGCATCAACATCATCATCATCAGCCTCCTCAACAACATTAACTGTTTCATGAGGGAACTCAGCAGCACCTCGCTCAACCTCATCAGCAGCAGCCCCCTGAACTTCATCCTCAGATTTCCCCCATTCACTTTTCAAATCACACATGACATCACAAACAAGAAGATCTACAGAATCACGCCTCGAAAGCTCCTGCACATCTTCAACCTTCTCCTCTACAGCATTCTCATCCTCTACAAAATCCTCCTCAGCTTCATCCTTCCCCTCACCAACATCCCCTTCAACCCCTTGTACAACAGAGTTCTCAGCAGCTGCCTTCCTTCTTTTATTAGATTTTGCACGCTTATTAGATTTTTTTCTCTTACCATCTTTCTTCTCCTCGTCCACATCATCCTCTAAACCATCATCATCATCATCATCATCAACAGCCTCATTTTGAAAGGCAGACTCTGGTAGATCCTCTACACAATCAAGCAACTTAAGCTCCTTTTTATTAGCAGGTTTGATTTGATATAGCTGCAAGCAAACGATTAAATTGTATAAAATAAGCGTAGAGCTCATCATAATTCATGTATAAATAACGTTTTTAATCATAATGTTTACTTACGCCGGATAAGGCCAGCTTGCTGAAACACTTTTCAATTTCCTTCTTTTGTGCAGGCAAATTACTCTTCCCCCACTTCAAAAACCGTGGGAAGGCCTGCACCAGCACGGCATGCCCACAGGAGGGAAAATGCTCAATGAACCAAGCCTGGATTTAAAACAGACTAGGGGGATCAAAAAGACAAACACAACTGCGTAGATATAAAAAACAAGATAACAATATATATATTCTTACCATCAGCCTCATGGTACAACTGTCAAGAAACTGTTTGGAATCAACTTTAAACTTCTCAATTGACAAAACTAAAAAATTATAAACAACAACACCCCAAGCGAATCGGTCGATATACGTTAAGTCATCTACATAGCATATCAGACCAATTGGCAGCTTAAGGCTGCTGCGTGGAAAAAGCAATGTAGAAAAAACAAACAATATGAACATTCTTGCAAAATCATCGATGCCTTCGGCATCACTCCTACAAGCCAAGCACTGTAACCTGGCCAATATGTTAGCACGTGTCACCCTACCATTTTTGTTGTCAAAATACAGTTGCCGGAATCGTAATTTCACTCTAACATAAGGATCAACCGGGTTACCCTCACATTGTAGCCCCAACACAATTGAGAGCTCTGTGTTAGTAAAGGGTACGCTGACTTGCCCAAAGTTGAATGTCCGTAGATCCACGTTATAACGTTCCAGCAGCATCCCAACACGTTTGTTTGTACCTTGAACTCCATGCATTTGAAGGAATGAGCCAAATGAAGTCGCCAATATCCTTTGCCTTTGGGCATCAGTTAGCACACCAATTTCGGTCATTTTTTTCAGTAAAGTATGTTGGCGAGCAACGACATTGTATTTCGTCGCACCGTGTAGTTTTACTGTTGGACCTATTTGAGATTTGCTTCAATCTAGCCATCAGAACTAATTGAAAACGAAAACTGTCCAATTAATTACAAGCCCTAAACGCCGAATTGGAATCCCTAAATGTCGAATTAATACCCACAAATCCGGAATTAAAAACTTAAATTGCAGTATCAGGGTTGTTATAATTACTGGATATGGGGGCGGAAGTATGGAGGCCGGAGTGCTCGTCTGCGGCGGCAGGTTACAGGTATCGGATTCTGAAAGATGAAACTTCTCAAAAATGATTCAAAGGTTGGGTTTCATTGGTATTCAAGGAGGACAAAACGATTTTTTCATATGTTTTAGAGGGTTTACAAAAAAATATTTGTATATTGAAGATATAAAATTGATTATTTTCTTTTTTTTTTTTTTTTGAAATGTAAAATTGATTATTTTCAATTGGGATGTTTGGGATAAGTCGTTAGGGATGAAAGTCAACCTCTTCCTCCGTAGAAGCAGGTAGTAATGAAACATTAATTATCCGTATTAAGAAGAGTTAATCGGTTATGCTCCGGCGGCCGGCGCGTTACTGGACGGCGGCGGAGCTCCCCAGGCCAGTGGGTTAACGCCCTCGGATTTGAACGCCTTCCGAATTTCGGCGATCATCGATCGTTTAGCTATTCACATTCGCAACAACAGTGAAGACGCCGTGGAGTTCTTAAATCTCTGCCTTTCTCTAGCTAGGTAATCCTCTTTACATGAATACGTCTTCCTTTTCTTCTTCTTTAAAGGAGCAAACGAGTTCTAGAATTTGCTCCTGTATGATTGTCCTTTAAACTTATTTGTTTAGTTTCTTTAGTAGATGTGAAATTTTGAATATTGATATCCTCACACGATGAAGTACTGTTCTTCTTCTTCCGAATTGCGGAGCAAACGAGTTCTAGATTTTGCTCCTGTATGGCTGTGACGGACTCCAACTTCCTGCAATTTATGTTGCTCGGTTCTTTAACTTATTTGTCTAGTTTCTTTAGTAGAGGTGAAATTTTGAATTTTGATATCCTCACACGATGAAGTAGTGTTCTTTTTGTGTCTTAGCTGGAAGGTTTCTCCTTTAACTGTATATAGTTCCAATGCTTGATAAACGCTTGCCTCGTCCATCTGTTGCTGTAAAACTTCTTTAAACAGTGCATGCATCTGTTGGTTGTTACCTTGTCCCAGATACTCATTATGACATGATGGTTTCCAAGGAATGTCTATTTACTTTCAAATAACATAACTAGGAGCCTCTCTTCAACAGAACTCGTTTGTCTATTGCTTGAGTCTTCTGTTAGGATCAATAGAACTCATTTCTGTTGCTTGAGTGTATATGCAAACTATTTGTCATCTATAGAAATGCGGGAGGAGAAAGTATTCATTTGAAAGACATTCTGCCTTCTACTGATTAGGTGGAGATAAAACAATAACAGAACAGTCTGTTTATTTTTAGGTACCGAGAGAAATTTATTTATCGATACTGTCTCAGTCCATTGACTATATTATGTTCTGACAATTCCTAAGATGATTCTTCTGGACTTCACTAGTTTTCCATTAATTGCCAGTTCTTTCTTTTGATGAATTTGATTTGGTTCTGTTTTTTCGTATGATTTTTTAACTAGTAGATATCCGTTGGTCTTGATTTGTAGCTTTAGGTTCGTTTTACACCTGTGAAACTTATCTGAGGTACATTTGCTAAAGTAGAACTAGATCAGAAATCAGAACTGTCTATCAGGAAATTGAAGAGTTGGAGAAGAGTTGAGTGATCTTTCTTTGTGTGATTGTGTCTATGAGAACAAGCATTTCTGGCAGAATAGACATTTATGACTATGTGATGATGCTTGCCTTGCTGTAGGTTTGTAATGTCCTCTCATGGTTTAACATGATAATTGCCTGCTTCTTTTGAATATGTTGCTTCAAAATTGGTGCAATATCTATTTGCTCCTCCAAACTTCAAGGATGTTTAGCTTGAGGGTCAGTGTTAGATCTTGTTATGTAATAGGATCATTTTGCTTTTTCTTTCCTTCCGTCTTCCTTTCTCTTTTTTTCATTTTTGTATTTTTGGGGTGTGCTTGCTTTTTAACAACTTTCTATTATAGACATGCACAGCATTAGGGATATTGGAATATATGAGATAGGTTCTTCAGTATTCTAATAAAATTTAACTTTTGTATTTCATTTAACAATATTGAATATTGTATTGATTAGCTGCCTTTTTTCTTTATTTTATCATGCAATGCAGAGGTATCGATTTTGCCATTGCAAACCATGAGGTTCCCAGCAGATAGCATATTTCATGTGCTTTAGCCGACTGTTGCACATATACATATGCCAATTTCTTTGTTACACTTCCATTTTATTATCAACCTTGGGTTGTCCTTTTCCTTTTAACTTTCTACTTGTTATTGTTTCCCAAACAAAAGAATCAACAAGGAAACTTCCCCTATGTGGAAAACTATTCAAATATGGCATCATGAGCCCTGGATACACAGAATCTTCTCTCTAGAAGTCTAGCAAAATTACAGGCCCTGTTGCTTACTTTTATAGCCGTTTTTTAGGATGTCATTGGCTTTGTTCATGCTTTACGGTACAAAATGACCAATCTGTATTTTGCAAATATTGATACAAGGCTTCCTTTTACTTTCTTCACTAAATTGATTGCCTATGACTTGTTCGTGTGCTCTCTTTGCGAGCATTTTGTCGTAACATTTCATTGAGGCATTTGTTGCAAGCTGTGCTCCTTTGTATGCTACCCTTAAGCCTGTTTTCATTGTTCAGTAGATCGGTGTTGGGAAGTTTTTGTCTTTTTGATAATTTCATGTGGTTAGGTGTGTCAAAAATAGAAGTGAAGCCCTCCTTCAAGCAGCTTGTATGGTCCTCGTGATATCTGTTAAGGTAATTTATTTTGACCATAGTCTCTTACTATTGCACTGCTCGAGTTCAGCAATTCGAATAGACCCTCAAGAAATGCATACCATGTACCGCTAGTATCATAGCTATCATCTTGTTTTCTGAACTCTTGGTGTTGAGCATGTTGAAAAGCTGATTTGACAATTATCTAAATTTTATTTGGTCATGAGGAAATCCTGAGGAAGGGTTGATGAAATCTACTTTTAGAAGTGCACAATGCTTAGTTCCCAGTAACTGAAAACCAGATTAACTATTGAATATTTGAAATGGAAATAAGTTAATAGCTATCGAGAAAGTTGTTTAAAAAAAAACAAAAAACTATGAAGAAAGTCATACAGTGGGTGTCTGCACCAGCAAGGCTTAACTAGTTCTCTTCTTTAAAGTATACAAGTTGGAGACTTATTAGGATAGTCTGTCTTGTCCTTTTCTTCTAAAACTGGAATTTGGATGAACTATTTAGTGTATCTATGTGGACATCAATATAGGTACATCAGGGGGCCCAAAATAATGTGTATTCTAATTACCCTTCTTGAATTTCCAACTTGGTAATCTTCAAGCATTTGTTCTTAACTTGCTTCCTAATGTTCATATTGGAACTTTTCCTCTGCATGAAGCAGTCTATGCTTAAGAACCAATCCTCTTTTGAATTTCCAAACCTGGTAATTCTGGTGTCTTTCTGACTGTGAACTATTTGGTAGAGTGCTTGTGAAAGTGGGTAGTTTTGTGATGGAGATCCTGAAGAGCTC
Source organism: Lantana camara (assembly GCA_037501455.1). NCBI lineage: Eukaryota > Viridiplantae > Streptophyta > Magnoliopsida > Lamiales > Verbenaceae > Lantana > Lantana camara. Next base: position 87,811,626 of record CM074857.1, on the reverse strand, counting down.
AACCATCTGGTGAAGGAGGTCGGTCAACTTTCTTTAATATTTTGTGCTCACATTTTTTTCCCCTCATTGACTGGATTGTAATTCTCCATTTTGGGTGTAAGGTTTTGCAATTGAGGCTGTTTTCACTAGATTTCGCTGCCTCTTCAGAACTTGAATGTATTTGGATCTCTTAGTTTAATACATGATAATCGGAACAACTGGTGTTACGTCATTTTGACCTTATTTTAAAAGTAGTTGTGGTTACAGATTTTCCAGATGTTTTTGAGTTTGCATCATTCTAATGAATAGAATACTTGATATCTGATTCGCCTTACTCTGAATAAAAATTTTGATAATTGTTTTATGGGTATATGCTACGCTTACTTGAGGTTTTATCTCTTGAGACATGCAAATCTATTATGCTGATATATTTAATATATACTTGAAGTTATGTAAATCTTTTAGGCTGAGATGGCGTTTACCTCGGTGTGTTTCTAGTATATTTACCTTCTCTTGAAAATGATAGATATAAAATAGATCATTAGTGTTGATTGCTCATTCATCTTATCATTTCTTTTGTGCAGAGGCTATTTGTTGTCCAAACAGACAGTGTTGAGACATCATCCTGCCTCATTAATCCTGCAAAAGTAAAGTAAGCTAATTCATCCCCTGGATCCAACTAAAGGAAAATAACTTTTCTTGCATGAGGAATATTTCACGAACTTAGTGGTATTTTTGCTGCTTTCTATTAAATGGGAAGGGAGTGGAAAGAAGGTCTACTCTTGCCATGGTCTGTTGCAAATCATTATTGACAATATGTCATTTTTTTCAGCTAAGCCTGAAAATTTTAATTGTATACATCTTTGCTTCTATTAGGATACAGGACCGCAAATTCCAACACTCATGACACATTTGCTGAAATTTGGGATGAATCTCCTTCAGGCTGTCGGTGAATTTAATGGTATTATTGCTCAATTTTCCTTGTCTTATTTCTTGTTTTCGTGTTGAATATTCCAGCATTGCTTACTACTGTCAGTGTTGATCATTTTGAAGGAAATTATATTATAGCAGTTGCTTTCATGAGTGAGATTCCAAACCCTGATAGTAATACCCTCAAAGATTATGAGCAGTTTGCCCCTGCAACTCTGGATTCAGGTCCACTGACTTTTTTACTTGAGAATATCCCATTATATATCTCTGAGCAATAATTTATGGATAAGGGAATTGTGGATACATTTGTCTTCCTAAATTGATGTCTAAGCAAAGCTCCTAGTTATGTTTCTCTGACATTTTTTCATTTTTCGTTGTTTGTAGATTCTGAAGTTATTGTGGGGAAATCACGCATATCGTTAAATTGTCCTATCAGGTAAACTCTTCATATTTGTGGCTCTTAACAGATTCTTGGATTTACCTATTCATGACTGCTCTAAGATTGTGAGGGAAAACCTTTGCATTTGCTTATGGACATCCTATTTTCTCTTGTACATGGTCATTATTCGGCCGGTTTAGTTATACCTTGATGCTCTACTCATATTGTAGTCATTATCAATGTTTACAGCTTCAAGCGTATTAAGACACCTGTCAAAGGACATTCTTGCAGGCATATACAGGTTTGTTAGCTTTATTGAAGAGAGCTAACACATTTAATTATTACGTGATCTTTGAAGTAGAAATTATTTTACTTGCGCAAGAGTGGTTCGATCAGTATTCAATTTATTTTTTAACATTGCCTTCTCTATACATTCTGATAGATCCACTACAAAGGAGTAAATCCATCTGGGACCATTAGAATCTATCTTAATTTCTAAACCACCTCATACAGTAAAATCCAAGAAAAATAGAAACCTATTAAGATAAAGAAATCTAGACTAGAACAATTTTCCAGCCTACTTTAATTACTCCTTTTGCCTTCTCCTTTAGTGTTTTGATTTTGACAACTACGTGGACATAAATTCAAGAAGACCGTCCTGGTGCTGCCCGCATTGTAATCAGCATGTCTGCTTCACTGATATTTGCATTGACCAAAAAATGTTTTGTGGCAAGTATCTATTTACATTCGCTATAAGTAAGACGAAAGTCAAGAGTTCATATGTTTATTAATGTTTATATGTTTACTGACTTTTTGTTGGTGCTAATTTTCCTCAGGTCTTGAAAGACATGCCCGATGTCTCTGACATAATCATCTCCCCAGATGTCTCATGGAATGTTCTCGTGGAGAAGGAAGATACCTCGCAGAAGCCAACTGAGGATAAGCCCTCCAACAAGGGACAGGATGAGACATTAGAAGCCATTGATGTACTAGATCTTACCCAGATTGATGATGCTATGGATGCTGCTCCCACTAATGAAGCTGAAGAAGGAAGACACTTCTCAAATACTCATCAATCTCAACTTACAACTCGGGCTACAGCCAATATAAATGTACAAAAAATTTCACAGCTTCTTACTACTCCTGTCTCACATAGAGAAACTTCTTTGCCAAATGATGTGCAATCGCAGCCAAATCAATTGGGCAATGCGTCGTTCGTCTGGCGCTTCCGACTCATGCAACTTCTGTCCAAGAAAGTTCTGGAAGTAGTGTGAACATCTCTATTCAAGTCCACGTCCGCACCCTGTCATACAGGTAACTTTAACTGCTGTTAAATAGCACGTCATTTCCGAAAAGCATTTTTCGTGAGAACAGTAGATTGAGAGTGTAAAAAGTGCTATAGATTGGGAGGTAAGAGAGTAAAAAGTGTGCAGTTTGGAATGTAAAGAGAATGTATGTGTTTTTGTATGTATCAAGAGACAATTGACAATAATGTACATCAAAAGCTCTTATGTTTGCGCAGTGGTTTTTATGAATTGTTTGCTCTCTCCTAACAATGCACCATGTAAATACCATTCTTGCTAATCTCTGTAATTAATTATGCCTTTAATGGATTCTCAAAGTCTATTCTATATTTTGTGCAGTAAATTCGTGCATCAACCCCTGCTCGACCCCCTCAGTAGCATAGAGGTCCAAACGAGCGCCAGCAGATAGGGCCCCACCTCCAGTGCAGCTCGACCTATTGGTCCTCGTGTGGTCCAATCACCCGTGCAACCTCCTTCTGGAAGCTTCTCGCGCCCCCAAAACCACATGAGAGTTTCACTAGGCAGACCAGTTCACGGACCTACCATAGTCACCACCCAAGCCGAATTGATTGCTGCTGCAAACAGAACCATGCAGATGGCTGTTGACGGGCGTAGTGTGCCACTTCCAGTGGATCCAAGGGGCAGCATGGGAATTTCATCACAACCGGTCATGAGCACCAATACTGTAACACCAATGCTGGAATTTCATCACAACCCGTCACAGGCACAGAGATGGACTTGCGGCCTGCCGGGCGGATGCGTGGGGCCCTCTCCGAGCAGGCTTATGCTGATGCATTGAACCATTTTATTATTAGTAGACCTGTTGAAAGGAGTAAAAACTGAATATATTATTAATGTAGTGCAGGATCTGTGTTACATAGACACCAACTAACCTCTATATATAATAGAGCAGAGAGACCTATTAGACTAGTAATTCTAATCCATATCAGAATCAATCCTATCTAATATCAACTTCCTAATACCTCTACATATCAACTATCTAAGTAATTCTCGAAGTAATTCTCACACTCCCATCAAGTTGGAGCATGTGTAACATGCATAGCTTGTAGTAGAAACAAAAGAAATTAAAACCCTTAACAGAAAAGAACATTCTAGATCTGAAACTATTTCATCATCCCGTAAGCTGTGAAACAGAAAAGAACATTTTAGATCCGAAACTATTTCATCATCCCGTAAGCTGAGAAACCTTGAAGCTTGAAATCATCATCCTCCCCTCAAACTGAGAAATCTTGAAACTTAATCATGAATCTGGACATGCGCACGAGGGCGTAGTCAGTAGAAGCAGTTAGGAGATGCGCACGAGGACGTAGTTAGGAGATACGCACGAGGACCCATTCAGTAGAATCACGACTAAATTGTGACAGGATAGTTAGTTAGTTGAAAGAATCACGATTAAATCGTGACAAGAGAGTTTGTCAGATAAAACTGTTCTGATTCAGCTGACTAAGGCAGACTTTTTTTGTGGAGTAAGGCAGTTTCTTTTTCTTTTTTTTTTTTTTTGGAGGGGTGAATGCAAAAACTTCAAAACTCAGAGTTCTCTTTGGTTTTGCAAAGGAATTAGGAGGGTGGAGGAGTAGAAATTTAATTGAAAAAACTTAGGGATTTTTTTTTGTTTTTTAATTTTAAGGAAGTTGAAGGATTGAAAAAAAGAAAAAGAAAAAAAAGTCCTTAAACAAACGCAGCAGCAGAAGAGGGAAAAAAAACGCAGCAGAGAGGAGAGAAGAATTATTTGTCTTCATTGAATCCTCTCTTTTTTTTCTTTTTCTTCCTTTTCTTCTTGAACAGGATAGCTAGTTAGTTGAAAGAATCACGATTAAATCGTGACAAGAGAGTTAGTCAGAAAAAATTGTTCTGATTCAGCTGACTAAGACAGGCTTTTTTGGTGGAGTAAGGCAGTTTCTTTTTTTGGGAGGGGTGAATGCAAAAACTTCAAAACTCAGAGTTCTCTTTGGTTTTGCAAAGGAGATCGGAGGGTGAGGGAGTAGAAAATTTTTATTTTTTAATTTTAAGGAAGTTGAAGGATTGAAAAAAAAAAAGACCTTAAACAAACGCAACAGCAGAAGAGAGAAAAAACGCAGCAGAGAGGAGAGAAGAATTATTTGTCTTCATCGAATCCTCTCTTTTTTTTCTTTTTCTTACTTTTCTTCTTGAACATGATAGTTAGTTAGTTGAAAGAATCACGATTAAATCGTGACAAGAGGATTAATCAGACAAAACTATTCTGATTCAACTGACTAAGGCAGGCTTTTTTTGTGGAGTAAGGTAGGTTTTTTTTTTTTTTTTGGGAGGGGTGAATGCAAAAACTTCAAAACTCAGAGTTCTCTTTGGTTTTGCAAAGGAGGTAGGAGGGTGGGGGAGTAGAAATTTAATTGAAAAAACTTAGGATTTTTTTTTTTTTTTTTTTAATTTTAAGGAAGTTGAAGGATTGAAAAAAAAAAAAAAGAAAAAAAAGACCTTAAACAAACGCAGCAGCAGAAAAGAAAAAAAAACGCAGCAGAGAGGAGAGAAGAATTATTTATTTTCATCGAATCCTCTCTTTTTTTTCTTTTTCTTCCTTTTCTTTTTGAACCCGAACCCGCTCGATACCATGTTGAAAGGAGTAAAAACTGAATAAATTATTAATGTAGTGCAGGATCTGTGTTACATAGACACCAACTAACTTCTATATATAATAGAGCAGAGAGACCTATTAGACTAAGAATTCTAATCCATATCAGAATCAATCCTATCTAATATCAACTTCCTAATACTGCTAGATATCAACTATCTAAGTACTTCTCGAAGTAATTCTCACACGACCTAATCAGCAAGCTCCAGCTGCAAGACCCAACTCAAATGCCAACTCTCCATCAACTCAGCTACCAAATTGTTGTTGTACAGGACCAGGACCTTCTACCTAAGATACTGTGAAACTGTTAGGGTCGGCATACTCTTTTATCTAGTTCCATTATTTGATTTTTCTTTCTTTTTTTTTTTTTTTTGTAATCGTTGTTTCTAGTTAAGTGATTCCTTAAAGTCTGTAGAAATCCTTGTTTGAATCTGGAACTCCTTTTTTTAGCTGGTTTTTAGGATGTCATTAGCTTTGTCCGTGCTTTATGATACAAAATGACCAATCTGTATTTTGCAAATATTGATACAAGGCTTCCATTACTAACAACAACAGAACAACAAAAGTCATAGTAGAAGCAGTGTGTATTTCCAATCTGTATTTTTCAAATATTGATACAAGGCTTCCATTACTAACAACAGAACAACAAAAGTCATAGTAGAAGTAGTATGTATTTCCTGACTAGAAAAACAACAGAACAACAAAATTCATAGAAGTAGTATGTATTTCCTGACTAGAAAAACAACAGAACAACAAAATTCATAGTAGAAGTAGTATGTATTTCCTGACTAGAAAAACAACAGAACAACAAAAGTCATGGTAGAAGCAGTAGATTAGAAAAAAATACTAAAACTCTATCAGTAACAAAAAAGTCTATTATAGTAGAAGCAGTTTTCACTGGTGCAGACGACGGTCATGGAGCAACATAATGGTGGACGCAAGGTATGATGCAGGTAAACTCCGTAATAGTAGCGGATTAGATCAGCATTCGTTCTTAAAGGCAGCTACAGTTTGGCCTTTGCAAAAAAGTCAAGCGATAATCCCTGAAATTCTGTGATTAATTACGCAAATTCTTGCTCTTCGTTCTTCGACCACCCAATTGAAGCCCATTCATCATAAAACTGAACATCCATGTAGAAAAACTTGAGCCTAGCTCGGCTTTTAAACGTGCGTGTTGCTCACCAATATATAGCTCAATGAAATCGGAAAATCCCGGATGAATGCAACTACAAATCTTTGGCCTTCCTCTCCTTTCAACCAAGCTAGGTCCATCTCTTTCCCATGGTCCTTTACAATATTATTCCCGAACTATCTGTCTACACTCAAAATGATTTCTCCAGTCCATTCGTTAACCTGTGCACGAGAACTTGCCCCTTCGTTAGGTGATGCTGCTGGAGGAGGAGAACTTATCCCTTCATTAGGGGATGCGGGAGGAGAAGTGGGTCTTCTGTAAGTACTAGAGCAAAATTGATGTCTTACCCTATAGCTTTGAGGGAATAATAGTCTGACAGGTGGTTCGGTCCAATTGGGGTACCCCATTTAGGTACCAAACAGACCCCACTATTGATTTGAGATATTGATAGGGTGAATATCCGTCCATTTAATGCTTGGCAGAGTGAGTATAAGGTCCTCAAAAAATCTCTTTTCATCCTATGATGCAATGTCCCGCTTTTTTGTACATGCAGGTAAGTGATACGTGTGTTTGTTTCTTGAAATTATATGATTTTAATTTCCATTTACTTGTCTAATTGCATTTATGACTTGAAATATTTGTCTAAATTTCGTTGGAATTCCAATTTGAACTATGAATATATGATCGAACTTGCAAAATTGTGAATTGCATGAATCTTATGTTAATTTCATGAAATTGTATTATTTACGTATGTCGAGGTTGTAATTGCAACTTATTTGAAAGTTGTAGATTTGATCGAAAGTAAGCCTTAGGCTTAATCGGCACTTTTTGAAAGTTTAGGGACCTATTTGAATGATAGGCTAGCCTGAACGGTTTTTTGAATATCTTGAGCTCGGGATCTCGGATTCGAGATCCGTCTTCGGCGTTGAACTCATATCGACGAATCCTAACCGTAAACTTGACCTCACACCTTTTCGATATCATTTGAACCTTCGATGAAGCAAATTTCAATTAAAACTATTCTTATAGTTCAACTTGAATCCATTTTAATTACTACCAGACTCGGTTCGACCCATACTTGATCCGTTTTTTCACCTTAAGAGCTGAGTTCTTTCTCCTTTCTTCCACATCGATCGATCAACTTCATCATCCCAAGAGAAGAGAAAAGAAGCTCTAAGAAACTTTCACTTTGATCATCCAGTTTTGAGCTCAAGATCAACCTTCATCCAATTTTCTTTCAAGATATTGGTCAGGTGGGAGACGAAGTCGGGCAGTGAGGTCCTTGCATTTTTCTTTTGGTAAATCAGGTGATTTTTCTTCTATTAGTTAAAGATATGACCCGTTATACCCTAATGTGCAAGATTTCGACCAAAAGCATATATGTATATATTGTCTTTCCACGAATTAAATTTTTCAACGTAAAGACCTTACTCTATGAATCCCTACCAAACGTTTTGGCGAGAATTGATTGATCAGAAAGAATGGGGGCCCTGGGACTTAGTGTGAGTGGCTAATAGGGGAAGCAAGGGCTGATGGGGATCCCGTACACTAGTTCCACCGAATTGCGATGTTACCAGTCCTTGCTAGGAGATTAGCGGGGAATGGGAATCGGGCTTGTGGGGATTCATGTACCCCACTAGCCATAATGAATGGGTGGTCGGGCCTTACAAACCCGTCCACTAACCGGAGAGAAAAGGAGTAAATGAACGATTGAATGAATGAGCACGAAAGATTATATGCATGATCATTAATGAATGAATGATAATGATATACAAGGTGAAGGTTGGAAACTTAGCTACTCGCCGGCTCACGGATGACCTAAAGATTGAAATGATTGTTATAATCCCACTCATTGCTTCTCTTGATCTAACCACTTGGGAAAATATTAATAAAACCTTGATCGGGGTTATAACTTGCATGTATATGTTAAATTCAGCGGTATGATTATATTATGCCTATTTTATACCCACCAGTCTCCTTAAGACTGAACCCGATATTGTTTTCAACTTCCTTTTTTGCAGGTAGGAGGTGCTAGGCGGGAATACGGGTCTTTTGGAGTCTTGCATTAGTGTCTAGCATTTCTTTAATATTTACACTCATGCTTTTGCTCATTATGATCTTGTATATGTATGGAGTGTACATGAATTGTATTAGGCCATGTGGGTCGTTACTTCTGATACTTGTACTTGTCTTGGTGATATGGAGCTTTGAAGGCTCAATGTATATTATTGTTACCTGCTTCCGCGTTCATGCTACTCTGTTACTATGATTATTGGTAATTGGTTTAAGGGTTAGTTCCCGCCTAGCGTAGTGGGTGTGTTGTGTCCCCGTTCGTCTTGATTTGACACGTGTATGGATTTTCCATTTCATATGCGGGTCGGGTCATGGTGGGGGGGGGGGGGATGTGACGTCTCGCGCTCGGGCTTTACATATGAACTTTAAGGTGTATGAACTTTCATATTTGATTTTTTAAGCCGAACGATAGAGACTTCATTTAACTTAAAACGATCTCCTTTTTTACCGTCTAAGCTCCATCTTTTCTAATTTTGGTTAAATCCACCATAAAAGGGAATACAATTTAAAACAAGATAATCAAAATAACACACACACAGAGCAAGTCTTTTTTAACGTCTAAGGTCTATTTTTTCTGATTTTGGCAAAATTCACCATCAAAGAAAGGGAATATGTTACACCGGTGAAAGTTGCCTTGGCTTGACTCGGCGGGTGGACGAGTCAAGGTTGCGAGATGATGCTTGCTTGGTGAAGGATCATTGAATTAAAGTGCTTTGGCGCAATGCAAAGTGCTTTGTCCCGATAAATCTTGGCTTGGATGCAAGGATGTCGGATGTTGGTGCTTGGCGGCTGGGCGTCAAGCAAGACCGTGCGAATGTGTTTTGCATGGTGCGCGCAAGTCTTGGTGGATTGCGTAAGTGTCCCGCAATGTTGGCACATGAAAAGTGATTGTTCCGCAAGGGTTGGCTAAGTTGATTGTTGCTGTGCGGATTATCCCGGAAGACTTAGGCCGTTGGGTGCTTTGTCCCGCAACGCTAGGATGATGGTGCGCGCACTAAGCAAAGGTTGTGCGCGCAAGGCAGCGGGAAGCAGGCGGCAAGGTTGGGAGTAAGCGCGCAAGCGCGCGCCTATGTGCGGGACTGATGTGCGCGCGCGCGCAAGGCTGCGCGCAGCGCCTAGGCGCGCCCGCACTAGGCTGGCAGCAGTTCAAAAGTTGGCGGGAACAGTTACTTCGGCGGGGACGGTTATGGGCGAATTTCAGCAGCTCCTAGGCGCCAAAAAAATAGTCCGATTTGAGTGAGCTTTGGCTTGGGCGGTTGGCTGGCATAACCGCCAAGTTAGTGGGCGAGATGGGCTGATTAATGGGGCGGTTATGGGCAAGTTTGGGCGGCAAAATTGCCCAGCTTTGAGTTGCTTGAAATTTGAATTCGCCTAGGCGGTTGGGGCTGTCAACCGCACAGTTTTGTAGGCTTATAAATAAGCCAAGTGTGCACGATTTTGAGCGGAGTTGAGCGTCCCAATATTGTGTACAAGTGAGGGTGTCCTTTTGTATATTGCATCGGAATGAATATATTGAAAAGGTTGGGCGTAAGCCCGTAACTTCGTGTGTTGCTTTAATTTCAGCAAGTGTGTGTGCGTGGGGCTTGTTGAATTAATGGGCAATGCGTGGGCTTGTCTTGTTGGGAACTTAATCCCCCAAAACGAGGGAAAAACACGAGTGTTGGGTTCAATGTTTGGGAAACACGAGTGTATGCGAGTTTTGGGATAAGGCTGAGGGAGTTTGTGAGGAATTCCTGCCGGATGGAGTCGGACTCGCGCGAAAAATTTAGTATCGAAGTTCGACCCCGTCACAAGGCTTGTTGAATTAATGGGCAATGCGTGGGCTTGTCTTGTTGGGAACTTAATCCCCCAAAACGAGGGAAAAACACGAGTGTTGGGTTCAATGTTTGGGAAACACGAGTGTATGCGAGTTTTGGGATAAGGCTGAGGGAGTTTGTGAGGAATTCCTGCCGGATGGAGTCGGACTCGCGCGAAAAATTTAGTGTCGAAGTTCGACCCCGTCACAATTGGTATCAGAGCCTCGTTTGGGGTTCTGAACCGACCAAGTTTGTTCGTGGAGATCAAGCTTGAAGCGTGCACGATGAAGGTCTTGGCTTGGGAGGAAGATCTGCACGCAAGGATGAAGATGGTGATGTGCTTGGTGGCGTTGCTGTCAGAAAATGGGAGTTGGTGCGCGACTCCTATCCGCTGCGTGAATCTCGATCCTTGAAGGGGAACAAGGATGAAGATGGTGCTGAAATCCTAGAGGGCTTGCAAGGATTTCAAAATTTCATGGCTGATGCAAAGGTCATGAGAAATCCGAGTCGTTGAGGCGGCTTGGTCCACTTCTTTTCAACAAATTCGTGGGCAAGATGCATGGATTTCGAAGTGGGTGAATCTTTGGTTGAAAATCCGAGGATTCAAGGGCTGGAACAAGGTTTGAACGAATCTCTTGAAGGTGTTGCTGTTGGAACCGTTGTGGATCTGACTTCCTTGGTCTAGATCTTGAAGGTGGCGGTTATCTTTGGCTAAGAGTTCGAGTTTGGCATGAATTTTGAGTTTCAGAGGGTGCTGGCCGAAAAACTTAGGCCATGGAACTTAAATTCGTGCTAAGAAGATGAACTTATGGGAAGCAAAGACGGCAAAACGAGGAAGGGGAAGGCGGTGCGTGGCTGTTGTTCAAAATAGGGGAATTCCAGACCCTAGATCTACTTTGCGTGGTAGATCTTGTGCAGAAGACTTGATGATGGCGAAAGTCTGCACAAAGGAGTTGTTGAGGCGACTCCAAGTTGCTGCGTTGAAGGGTCCTTGGCCGAAAAAGCAAGGAAGATAGCGGAGCAAAGGCGGATCCATGCGGAAAGGTGGATCTCTTGACGATTTCGTTGGGGGACGAAGTCACATATGAGTCGGTAAGCGATTCATAACCGTGGATGCTTGCTCTTTGTGCTGAAAATCGAAGGCAAGTGGCGGATTTGAAGATCCAAGCGTGTGTGGGGTTGGATCTTGAACCTGGTTTCGTTTGGGAAGAAATCAGCCGGCATTGTTCGAAGTTAGTCAAGGATGTGGCCGAAATTTTGGTCCTTGGCATGGGCAGATTCGAGGTATTGCTGTCCTGCTTGATAACTTGTTCAAGGTATCGGGTTTCCTAAGGAAATTTGCAAGGTTGCAACGTTGTATTGCTGTTGCTGGAGTTGTCCGTAAGAAGGAGGCGGAATCCATTGCTTGATGGAGCAATGACGTTGTTAGGATGGAACCGGAGCAAAGAAGGAAACAAATTAAAGTTGATGTGGCGTGAAGGTTGATCTCAAGGCCTAAAAACGAGATCCAAGAGAATAACACATTGATTTTTGAAGGAAGGATGAGGGAAGGCAACGGGCAACCGGTTAAGTGAAATAGCTCGTTTCATCCATTCCATGCATGCCAAAAGGGGAGTGATGCAGTCTTGTGTGAGAGAAGGCTGTCGTGTTTGATGGGTTTTCAAACAAAACAACCAAGTGGATCGAGTTTGGTTGAGCAAAGCCAAGGGAAGGACGGATCGTGCTCGGATTTGTTAAGGAAAGTCCCACAAATTTCCTAACAAATGGATTCTGTTGCAAGTGATGGTGGGATTGGACAGAATTGGTTCGTCGATGGCAAAGTTGATCTTGGTGGGCAAAATCAACAAACGGAGTGGTAATCTTAGAATACTCCGGGGCAAAGGCATGAAGATTGGGAAGTTGACGCTAAGGTCCGAACATAAAGCTGCTTTGGAAAGAGCTTGAGGCAAAGAGTTCAAGGTTGGAACCACGGGCAAGAGATTGTCCGACGAGGGCGTCGGATTCTTCAAGTGGGGGTGGTTTGTTACACCGGTGAAAGTTGCCTTGGCTTGACTCGGCGGGTGGACGAGTCAAGGTTGCGAGATGATGCTTGCTTGGTGAAGGATCATTGAATTAAAGTGCTTTGGCGCAATGCAAAGTGCTTTGTCCCGATAAAGCTTGGCTTGGATGCAAGGATGTCGGATGTTGGTGCTTGGCGGCTGGGCGTCAAGCAAGACCGTGCGAATGTGTTTTGCATGGTGCGCGTAAGTCTTGGTGGATTGCGTAAGTGTCCCGCAATGTTGGCACATGAAAAGTGATTGTTCCGCAAGGGTTGGCTAAGTTGATTGTTGTTGTGCGGATTATCCCGGAAGACTTAGGCCGTTGGGTGCTTTGTCCCGCAACGCTAGGATGATGGTGCGCGCACTAAGCAAAGGTTGTGCGCGCAAGGCAGCGGGAAGCAGGCGGCAAGGTTGGGAGTAAGCGCGCAAGCGCGCGCCTATGTGCGGGACTGATGTGCGCGCGCGCGCAAGGCTGCGCGCAGCGCCTAGGCGCGCCCGCACTAGGCTGGCAGCAGTTCAAAAGTTGGCGGGAACAGTTACTTCGGCGGGAACGGTTATGGGCGAATTTCAGCAGCTCCTAGGCGCCAAAAAAATAGTCCGATTTGAGTGAGCTTTGGCTTGGGCGGTTGGCTGGCATAACCGCCAAGTTAGTGGGCGAGATGGGCTGATTAATGGGGCGGTTATGGGCAAGTTTGGGCGGCAAAATTGCCCAGCTTTGAGTTGCTTGAAATTTGAATTCGCCTAGGCGGTTGGGGCTGTCAACCGCACAGTTTTGTAGGCTTATAAATAAGCCAAGTGTGCACGATTTTGAGCGGAGTTGAGCGTCCCAATATTGTGTACAAGTGAGGGTGTCCTTTTGTATATTGCATCGGAATGAATATATTGAAAAGGTTGGGCGTAAGCCCGTAACTTCGTGTGTTGCTTTAATTTCAGCAAGTGTGTGTGCGTGGGGCTTGTTGAATTAATGGGCAATGCGTGGGCTTGTCTTGTTGGGAACTTAATCCCCCAAAACGAGGGAAAAACACCAGTGTTGGGTTCAATGTTTGGGAAACACGAGTGTATGCGAGTTTTGGGATAAGGCTGAGGGAGTTTGTGAGGAATTCCTGCCGGATGGAGTCGGACTCGCGCGAAAAATTTAGTGTCGAAGTTCGACCCCGTCACAGAATACAAGTTTAAAGTAATATAATCATAATCAACCCACACAGAAAGCAAGTCTTTTTTACCGTCTAAGGTCCATTTTTTCTGATTTTGGCTAAATCCACCACAAAAGAAAGGGAATACAAGTTAAAACAAAATTATCAAAATCACACACACAGAGCAAGTCTTTTTTAACGTCGAAGGTCCATTTTTTCTGATTTTGGCAAAATTTACCATCAAAGAAAGGGAATACAAGTTTAAAACAAGATAACCATAATCAAGCTCACAGAAAGCAAGTCTTTTTTAACGTCTAAGGTCCTTTGTTTTTTTTTTTTTTCTGATTTTGACAAAATTCACCATCAAAGAAAGGGAATACAAGTTAAAACAAATCTCATAATCACACATACAAAAAGCAATTTTAAATGTAAAGACCCCTGATTTTTCCCCTGCCTGACCAATTGAATGGAGAAATACCCAGAAACTGAATTCAATGAGTGAGAGAGAGAGACTGAGACTCAATTCAGTGAGCGAGAGAGATTCAGTGGGCGAGAGAGAGAGACTGAGACTGCGACTTAATTCAGTGGGCGAGAGAGAGAGAGAGAGACTGAGACTGCGACTCAATTCAGTGAGCGAGAGAGAAAGACTAAGACTGCGACTCAATTCAGTGGGCGAGAGAGAGAGAGTGAGAGAGACTGAGACTGCGACTCAATTTAGTGAGCGAGAGAGATTCAGTGGGTGAGAGAGAGAGACTGAGACTGAGACTCAATTCAGTGGGCGAGAGAGAGAGAGAGAAACTGGACGAGAGAGAGACTAAGATTACGACTCAATTCAGTGGGCGAGAGAGAGAGAAAAAAACTGGGCGAGAGAAAGACTAAGACTATGACTCAATTCAGTGATAAAATTGTAACGACTCTTTGCCAATTTAAAATTATAACGGCTCTGGCCAATTTAAAATTATAACGGTTAAATTATAGCGGCTCTTTCGTCAATTTAAATTTAATAAACTTTTTAACAAGGCCAATTTAAATTTAATATAAATATAAATTTAATAAATATATGGATTAATCTATACTCTATAATTAAGCTCTCCTGCATTTGGTCTCTTTATTTTTTTTTCTAATTAATTTATTTTTCTCCAATACAGAGAGAATGTATCAATTAGTTATTACTAGTAATTTTGGCATATTTGTTGTCTGTGCAGATTAAAATTTTTTATTGTTTCAAATATATTAAAATTAATTTTTATATTAATATATATTTTATCACTATTTTTAATATTTATTAAATTAATATAAATAATAGCATAAAAGAATAAAACACCAAACAACACTATCTTAAAAAAAAATTATATCCAAAAAAAAAATTTGAAAGGTGAGAGAAAAAATAAGTTAAGAAAAATATAATAGAATAAATAAATAAAAAGAAAAGAAAAGAGAAAAACGTAAGGGAAGAAAACGGATAAAAGACAAATAAAAAAAAAGAGCAAGAGAAGAAAACGGATAAATAACAAATAAAAAAAGAAAAAAAAAAAGAGACACCAAGAGACAAATCACAAATGGGTTACTACTTGAGTTCTCGCTTGATATATATGGGATAGATTAACCCCACTTTTCTGTAACTTCACTTTTATTCTTTTTTTTTATATACTTTTTATATTTTTCTTTCTCATATTTTTTAATTTATATTTTAACCATTTCATATTAATATACCATTATTAAATTTATATTAAGATGAATTATTTAATTTAATTAATTAAAATAATAATATTTTTTTTCTTTGCAGATGCATCAAATGTACGGAATTACTAGTCTAATTTATTTATTTTTCTTCAATACACGGAAAATGTGTATAAATTGGTTACTTATCCTACTTTTCTCTAACCTTATTTTTACTCTTTTTTCAATATTCTTTTCATTTTTCTTTCTCATAATTTTTAATTTATATTTTAAATATTTCTGATATAAAATTATTAAATTTATATTAAAATAATTAATTTAATTTAATATATTTAAATAATAATATTTTTTCCTTTGCACACGTACGGAGTGTGCATAATTACTATTGTACATTAATCACCTAAGTAATGCATATCCAGCCAATTGTTAGGATGATATTCCTAAAGAAAATTATTTTCTTAAAGTTAAATATTCGCAGCGAGATTAAAATATGATATGTATATTTCATGGTTTCTTACTTAAATTTGGGAAGATGATACAATCCCAGATAAAAAGATACATCTCCCATCTCATACGATCCCAAAACCATTTTGACAACTCAACCCAAAAATACATAGAATAACCAGAAATGATCAAGAAACAATATTTCGTCAATTACTCAATTGGGATCAGTGGACGACTCAGCCATATGGATTCTTGCTGGCCCAGTTCCAGAGGTCTCTACACATCTCATCGATCCCAAATTTTGCCCTTCAAAACATGCAAAAAAAATTAACTTGACCACAGAATTTATGCTAGTACAATTGCATGTATATTTTCATGTTTCATTATTAGTTCCAAATACATAAATTATCAACACTT
Organism: Lantana camara; assembly: GCA_037501455.1. Classification (NCBI taxonomy): domain Eukaryota; kingdom Viridiplantae; phylum Streptophyta; class Magnoliopsida; order Lamiales; family Verbenaceae; genus Lantana; species Lantana camara. The sequence goes on along the minus strand of CM074857.1, from coordinate 87,795,691 downwards.
ACTTCCAGTTCAATTCACGTTCAGCTTTCTCCGTTGCAGCGTAAACAATCTCAGCATCACCGGGTCGTCGATCAGCCATCACCAATGGAATTTTCAATATAATTTGAACAACAAATTAGTATTTCATCTCTCTTATTTATGGATGCAGTATTATTTCTCCAATATAGTATATAGATGAAAATTGATTTCAAGAAATTACCTATCCAGATGCTTTCTCAAATGCAGCTACCATTTCCAATACAGATGTTCCTTCCCCGGTTCCAAGATTGTAAAGCTCACGTCCTGCATTTGTTTTTACGCATTTTATCAAGAGTAGCGATAATTACAAAATCAGTTTAATTGGGTAAAAATAAGCAAGGGTAAAATTGTATTTTCATTGGTTTTGTGTTTCTGGTGTCAGAAATTTCCTGAAATTTGTAAAATTGAAACTGCCATAGGGGGGTGTTTGTAATTTTGAAACCAAAAGGTGTTCTTCGAAATCGGCCCTAACCTCGGGAGGTTTGTAATTATCCTTAGAAGCTGTGACAATGAATTCGGGCCCAATACCTACAGAAGGATCAGATAGCTTGTTGACAGCAGCAATATGGCAATCAGCTAAATCCACAACATGGATATCATCACGTACTTTGGAAAATTATAATAATCCCAGTTAAAAATAATTAAATATTCAAAGTTTTGCCACAACTTGACACTTCGAGACAGAAGTTCAAATCAGATTAAATCCAAATGTTCGTGCAAATTAAGCACCATAAATCGAATGTTTTCATAAATAATGAAAAGTTTCAATTGCTGATTATGCCTACTCCAGTTGCATCCTTTGTTCCATAAACTGTCAATGCACCAGATTGTCCAGAACTCCAATTGGATCTTCTCCAGTATAGCCACTAGGATGTGCACCAACTGGGTTGAAGTACCTCAGCAATATAATTTTCCATGTAGAGTCGGATTTGTATATGTCAAGACATATCTCTTCAATGGAAAGCTGCAAAATTAAAATAATATATTTTTAGACAAGCTTGCTAGCAGAGCTTAATAAAAAATATGGAAGGGGTTGATTCCCAAAAGGGAAAACACAAAGAACCGGCTGAGGTTTGCCTTAATGAAAAAAATCCCTCCTATACATTAAAATTACAATTACCCCACTTGAGGATTGCTACCATCTTAGAAAGTAGCAAAGACACTAAAAAACTCAATCTGCATTGGGGACAATTGTAAATTTCAATAGACATATGAGGCTCTTCCGTAATTGGTGTGAACCTTAGGGTTCATTTAAATTTTCTTGATTATGACTAAGAAATAATTAGCTAGAAAGTGACCTCCGTACATCCATGAGGATTCATAGCACAAATGGGACATGATGAAAATACAAGCTGAAAATTACAAACAAGTTAAAACCTGCTGAGTTAAAAAAACCAACATGAATCAAATACAGATACACATGGGTGCGTGTGACGCAAGACTAAAAGTTAAGAGAGGTGCTTTTTTACTTCCATGGGCTGCCATGATTTCGAGCAGAACAATTGTACCAGTAAGGTTATTGTCCTAGTACAGTAAGGGTTTCGTCACACTTTCTCCATCTGCTTTTGATCCAGCAAAATGGATAAAAGCATCAAACCTTCACTAAGTACAAAAGCACCTGTCAATGTAATGGCAACATGTTGTATTTGTCAAAACTTTGTTATTATTAGAGATAATTACACTGAGATACCCTAAGGTTTTTCTTTATTACGCAAACTTCCCTTATGGTTAGAGAAATTATAAATATTGTCGCTATCAAAGAATTTTTATTACATATGCATTGATGAATTTAAGATAATATCTCTAATATTTTATGAATACCTATTTTAACTTTGACACTTACTGATCAATAATTGAATTTAAATTTATGACTATCATAGCATGTATTGCACAAACCACAGGATATGCCACAGGAAGTTTTGTGATTCTCAAACTTTAAGGAAAACTTGTGTAATTAGGCCAAATCCCAGCATATGCCTGAGCAATTATCCCTGTTTATTATTATGATTAAGGCCAAAGTTCAAAACTTTGTACTACTCGAAAAACTCGAACTAGGACTTGTTCTAAGAGATTAAAAAGCTAAATTAATACTTACTTGTCGGAAAGCAAAAGCTTCCCAAGTGCCAGTTTATCCCGAAGGTCTATCTGCAAAACATATATCTTAGAATAAGCACGCCATCATCTACAACCTAGTATCTAGATCAGGTATACAATAAATCTGATCTAAGTTTATTCCGTAATGCAGCAGAAAGTTATTCCTCTAAATTAGAGAAACAGAGCAGCAGCTCTTTTATATCAACTTCCAATTTTCATCCTTCTGCTGTTTCAACAATATTAACGTTTCGGTTTAACCATTACAAAACTGCCAACTTTTGAATGAATATTATCAGGAAGTGAACATCCTAACTCGACAATTGGTCACCGTCAACAATTTTATTTTCTTGACTGTTGGGAGTATTTTCTAAAGAATTTTTCACTGTTCCCAAAAAGATAAGTGTAGCTATTTTGGATTATGGCGTAGGTCTTGAGTCAAATAAATATTAGTTTCTTTTTGACAATAGTGAAGAATTTTAATCCAAATAATACCATTTCACCAAGAAATGACCAATCAACTCACTCCAAGTAATAACTTTTACGCATCAACTTAGCAAGTGACAAAACTACCATAGAAATCAAACAGTTCTAATAACTAATAGGCAGATCTTGAATGTGCACGATCTTGTAACAATCATCTCCCTTTACTTTCTCACATCGCCTTGCCAGTTCTGGACAACCAAAACTGTAAAGTCTTTGGAGATTTGTCATCCCTCGAATGCTTGATGGAAGCGATGCAACTGGAGGGAGAGAGAGATATTGCCTTCTCAGCTCCAAAATTGTAGACCTCACACCTGTAGTTTTTACATATTCTAACAAGGATTCTAAATTAAGAGCTTTATGGAATGCATTTTAATATAATTTTGATAATAAAATTGTACAGAATATCCAACTAAGAGCACAGACCTACGGAAGGATCAGAGAGTTTGTTCAAAGCAGCAATATGGTCATCAACTAAATCCAATACATGGATATAGTCACGTACTTCTCAAGTTAAGACCCCAACTGAAAAAACAACTTAAAGGGAAGATAATATAATTGACAATCACTAATTTTTTTTGATATGCACATTTTTATTCAATTGCATTTAAAGGCCAGATGAGATAATAATTAAAAAGAAAAAAGAAATAAAAAGTTAACTTAAAAGGAAAAGTTGGGTTTGAATAAAATATAGGTTGTGTGTATGGGTCCAGAAAAGAATTTCCCCAACAATTCTATCACACTGTTGGGAGTATTTTTCTAACAAGTTTCGCCATTGTTCATGGAAACAAAAATGTCTACAAATGAACTTTATTTTTGCATTATATTTAATTTATATTGTCTTGTTCTTCAAAACAAAAATGTCTCAAAATAAAGCCATTTCATTTATATTTCTCTACAGCAGTTTTTCCCATTAATGCAAAGATAAAAAGTAAGAACATAAAAATGGAATAAAGCATCTCGACACAAAAAAATAATGAAAAGCAATACCTTAGAAGCATATTACAGAAAACAAACCCCTATTTGCAATCTCTTCGGGGAGTTTCTGTAATATTACGAAGAGGCCAAGGGGTGTTTATGTAATATTTAAACATTTCAAGGGACATGTTTTAAAACTTGTGGGTACCGATAGTAATACTTGCAATATCCCTTGCATAATACAAATGAAATATAAAATATTGGCTTAAGTACTTCCAAAAAAATTCGTTGCCGTCATCATTTTTATTCCTTCAGTTGGTGAAAAATTGGTGGAATGTGCTCTACTTCACACCATAGAATTTATAGAAGCACACAAAACAAAAGGTACAAAGATTAATCAGGTGGAAAGAGCTCGGAAACAGATGAAAGGTAAGTACATCAAATTCACGCTGATGGGAAAATTTCCAAGGCAATTTCCTTGAGAGAGAGAGAGAGGATAGATATGTCTCTATAGATTAGGATTATGAAACCATATAATACCAATAATTCTGCAAGAAGTTATATGCCTGCTGCCTGCTTATACAGTAAAGCCAAACAATTAGCCCCTTAGAGTTTATTTGACCAACAGTGTCTGATTGTCACGGAGAAAAGGTTACAAGGAACACATGTAATTGAAAACCAGAATTGGATATTTTTGTAATGACGCAAAGTTATTGGTAAGCAAAGTAAGGGTGATTGTAAGATGGACATAAGTTACATGGGAGGAGTGTGTAATTCTGATTACAGGGGGGATTTGTGTAATTGCACATCGTTATAGGGGAGGTTACTGTAATTATTCGTAAATGATAAATATGCAGAGAATAACCAGTAATGATCAAGAAAAAAATGTTTAGCCAATTACTCAATTGTGGTATCCGTTGAAGACTCATAGCCAAATGGTTGAAGACTCATAGCCAAATGGATTCTTTCCCAGTTCCAGAGGTCTCTAATCTCTCTCTATACATCTCACCAATCCCATATTCTGTTCTTCAAAACATGCAAAAAAAATAATTACTTACCCACATAATCTGTGCTAGCGGAATTGCATATATATTTTTACATGTTTCTGTGTTATTTCCAAATAATATTTTCTGACAATAATGAAGAATTTTAATCCAAATAATTGACACTATTTCGTTGAGAAATGACCAATCAAATTTGCACAAGTAATATCTCGCACACATCATAACGTCTACACCAACTCAGAAAGTGACAAAATCAAAACTAACAATGAACAGAAACATTTCTATCATTTTTTCCAGTTAATTCAAAGATAAAAAGCAAGAACATAAAAACTGAATAAAGCATCTTGTACACAAGCAAATAGTGAAAAGCAGTACCTCCGATGCTCACGGAGAAGGGATGAACCAGAAGGGAGGATTAACTCGACTCAATGATTCTTCAATTTCGAATGGTGGCATAATTAGTTTCTTTTGTACATCGTAAGAACCCATATTCTCTCCACATCCACCTCCTTCCTTTGAATTGGGATATGTTCATGAATCATGACGATCATCCGTGTAGTAAATATGACTAGACTTAACTCCAGGGAATTGAGAGGCATCGTCCAAGCATATGGAAGTGTTGTGTCCAACAAAAATGGCTCTTTCTCCAATATTCGATGTCCTTATGAAATACCTTCCAATCAATTCAATAACTTGAAAATGAGTTACGCAATTATCACATTCATCTCGAACGACAACTAGTAATGTCCCTGCACTTACCACAATATAGGGCTTTCTGCTAACGGAAAGATAAGATATTTTGTCTACCAGAGTAGGCACAATGGGTTCATGGGATGAAACCTTGTAACTCCAAACTTCTCCTCCATAATTAATGGCATAGAAGCATGGTTCGCAGTCGCGGTCGCAGGAAACGGAACGGGGCCACCGTTCCAGTTCCAGCGTCATATCGGGGAACGGTCGCGGTACTTCATGGAACGGAGGACATTTTTATGATAAATATAATTGAATAATGTAAAAAAAATCTTAAAAAATTCTCTTAAAACATTTAAAGTGATAATTTATCGTATAATACTTATATTAGATAATTTTTTCTATGATTTTTTTTATATCTATACAATTTTCAAAAACCACAATGATAATGAATATAATTTATTTTTTTAATATAGAGTTAAAGAAATACATATACAACAAAATTATAAAATAATTCTACAATAAATTGATGGTTAAAATAAATTATTCATTCATAAAATTGCCCCATTTAATTTAAATTAAGATTTTACTCAAAAATTGAAAAGTTAATAAAATATTAAACACAAATTCATAATATTAGTACTAGAACTAATATAATTTAATTTTTACTAAATATTATTATTGTATACCTTTCAAAAAATTTATTATTATATAAAAATAGACCCATTTTGTTAGCCCAAATGTTATACATTAAATGTCTGGCCCATTGGTTAAATTAATAATTTTGGCCCATTTATTCTCCATTTAAATAGAAAAAACAAAACCTACTGTTCTTCTTCCCATTCATCCACGCCGGCAACACAGAGCATCCATTTCCATTCTTCATCAGCTCGATTATCGCCGTTCCACACCGTTTAGTGCCGTGAAATCGCCGCTCCAATCCGTGTTTCACCATGAAAACGGGGTGGAACGCCGTTCCGGCCGATTTCACGGCATTCCACCACCGCTTCGAGTTGCCAGCGTTCCAACCCCGTCAAGGTGGCCGTTCCGGCCGTTATCGTGGCGTTCCGGCGAACCATGCATAGAAGTGATCCTGGTAATACGTAAGATCGCTGAAGTAAGTTGGTTTTGGAATCTTCTGCGGCACTAGGAAGATTGTTCGACTCTAGTCCACTCTGTGTCACCTGATCTCCAATAACCCAAGTATTTACCACCATTTACGTATTTACCACCACTGTGTATAATCATCAGTACTAAATCAGATGGGGATTCTGATGGGTCTGCCGACAACGCAGCACGTCTCGTGAATATGTAAATTGGATCATTTTTGTACTCATCGTACTCTGTGATGGATGTCTGAGGAGGAAGCTCGATCTGAGATCTGGAAAGAGGATGCACCAAACTCATCTCCCCTTTTTCTCCGGAAGATATCGTGAGGACCCATCCATAATTCAACCCGATGCATCTTTTATCAGACATCTCTGGGATGACAAATTCATCGCTAATAATTTTTGCTTTGAAAGGCTGAAAATTCGTCGTTGATGATCTTCTCCTTTCTTCTCCGGGAGAATCAGCCAAGGAGTTTGGGGAGGGGGCAGATGCCGCTTATTGCTTGCAAAAACCTTATGCCATGAAATGCAGACCATCCCAAATGCAACAAAATCTTCTGTTAGTGTTACCTTTCTAAGGATTAGAGCAAGGAGATCATGATTAAACCCCTCCCAATCTGCCGTCGCCGCCGTCAAGGTTGAATTTTTCTTCGCAGCAGGTTGAAGCACTTCCCAATCTGCCATCGCCACCGTCAAGATTGAATCTTTCTTGCCGGCAGGTTGAAGCACCTCCCAATCTGGTTGAGCTTTTCTTCGCGGCAGGTTGAAGCACCTCCCAATCTGGTTTTGGATTTTGCTCTTATTTATAAGGAGGAGTGCTTTCGACTTCTCAATCTTCTATTTCTACCGGGACTCAACTTGTAGCTTTTCAATCTTTTATTTCTAAGAAATAGTTTATTTGGGTGTGGAGCAATCCATCCAGATTTTGTTATTGATGGGCTGATTGTAAAGTATTTAATAAATTATTATAAACTTATATAAGATTATTTAGAATTAATAAAAAATTTAATTATTTTATACATAATGGACCAAAAAAATTTATTTTATACATTCCTTCATTTATGATATTTATATTCCATTTGATGTGCAGAAACAGGAAGTGTGTTAATACACCAACACTCTAAGATTTGTTTATGAGGGGAAGAGACCCGATCCGAATACTCATCCCGACCCACCTGATTAAATATCAGGTTAGGGTTGGGGGTTTTTGGATTAGGGTCGAATCGGGTCGGACCCGAGAGCAACCTGAAAAGAAGAGATAAAAACAAGTTGGGTTCGGGTCACGGGTTGACCCGAAAATGTGGATACTATATAAAATAGAAAACCCTAGCAACATTATTCTCTCACTCCGCCATTTCACATCTCAAGAGCAAATTCTCACTCTAGAATTTCTCCACAACTTCACTCTACACTCTCACATCGGCAGCTCTCCCACCACCATCTCTGGCTCCACCACCGCCACCATCAACACTCCGACGCGCCTCCCTCTTCCGTCTTCCGCCGACGCCACCGTCTAAATCATCACCTACTGCCGCACCTCCCTCTTTCGCCTTCCGCAGATGCCACCGTCTCAATCATCACTATAGCCGCGCCTCTCTCTTCCGCCTTCCGCCGACGCCAGGTACGCCCCTGCCTCTCTCTCTTCTCGGCCCTCTCTCTGTTTCGCTCTCCCTCGCTCTACCTCTCTCACCCCCATTTTTTTTCAATGTCCAGATCCGCTTCCGCCACCGTCCGCCTGCTTCCACCACCGTTCAAATCTACTTTCACCACCATCTATTTCTTTAATTTGTGATTTTTATTTAACTTCTTTAGTTTTTCCAGATCTATTTAGTTTGAGATCAATTTGGGATCCTCACATATACATATTTTTATTTTTATTTTAGTTGGGGATTTTCATATTTACATATTTGCTAAAATAAATTAGATGTTTATACAACGATAGTGAATGAAATATTGCAATACTGAGATCTAGTGTTAGTGCAAATTTTATGTTGGATTATATTTTGTCATTTAGAGATTTGGTGTTAAACATAACTGTAGTTGATTGTTTTGGAATTATGCAATGATGTTCAGTTTGTCCTCCATCCATTTAGTATTTCAATTTGTTGCATTTCAGGCTCCACAACAATTATGTAATTTTATTCGGGTCGGGTCAGGTTGTACGGGTTGATTAGGTTATCGGGTGACCTGAAAAATTTTCAGGTCAACCCGAACCCACCCGAACCTGATAAAATCAGGTTAGGGTTGAGCTTTTCGGGTTCAATTTCAGGTCGGGTTGGGTTTGGGTTGAAGTTTTTTATGTTGTACCCCTATATCAACCCGACCCACCCGAATTGACACCCCTAGGGAAGACCATCACAGGCGTTGAGCCTTAGGAACTGGGTTTCCTATGAAGCGTGGGTTCTTCCAACTAGGATAACACCAAGGGTCAGAACGCAGTATGGATGCAGCAATGGTGTGTGTAAAATGCAGAGCTTGGAGAAGAAAAATGTAGGTGAATACCCAGCTCAGTGTATGCAGTGTCTTGGGAAGAAGATGACTTGGGGAATAAGGGTGTGCATTCCCCTATTTATATGTTAGGGGTCAGGGTATTTTGGAAAAACCGTCCAAGTGGTCCTGAATTCAGTGCTGCCCTAGACACGTGGCGTCATGTGATGGCGTGGAAGTGATTGCCTCTGAAAAGCATGTAGTATGACAGTACGAGGTGCGCACTGCCATTGTGTCAGCGGTGGTTGGCGAGCGGCGAGCGTGCAGGGGTCTACTTAGGCCCCCAGTATTTGTGAAGTGCCCCAGTGAGGGTCTTCTTATGCTATAGGGACTGATCCTCGAGAGGATAGCCCCTTGAGAATGGACCGAGCGTCGGCTGCGCTCGAGGGGGTCCTCCCAGCGACAGGCCATAAACGCTGGTGACCCGAGCGTCAGGGCGTCGGTGGGTCCGAGCGTGAGGCTGGAGTTCCCTTCGCTTGGCGTTCCCCCGAGGGTGTGTTGAGCAGGCCTTGGGGACCGAGATGAGAGCATCAATGGGATCGAAATGGAGGGTTCCCGGCTCGAGGAGTGGGCCAAGGCACATGGGCCTAGATCTGGGTGACAATGAGCATGTGGGTCTGGTATCTCGTGAGCCCGGCAATGCGAGCATCCCAGCCATAGGGTCCTCCGATGATGACACGTGTATGGAACAGACCTGAGCATAATTTGGCCTCATCATTTTGGCCCCCAAATTCTGTAGTTACGCTCGAGCGTATTGTAGAATTTAAATCACTGAGCCCTGGCTTTGAATACTCGAGGGTCAGACTTTTGGAGGGGGATGACTGTTCGTCTTCAGTAATAGATATTTTCTGACATTAGCAATAAATGAAGTCCCATCCGCATTAAATGCTGAGTGGCGACGTGGGCGCGTGTGCCGCTGAGTGGGCGCATGCAAAAGGGGAACCGTGCAACGGTTACCAAAAGGTGGGGGGTTTTCAAGGCTGGAAATGATTGCATTTTTGAATCCCAACCCTAATTAATGCAAATCTTCCCCCTATAAGTAGTGCTCTAACCATTCTCCTTCAAACTTTTGCGCATTCCTGAATTTTTAAGCAAAGCAGCAACAAAGCCTCCGCAACTTTCCGTAGTCTTTAGCAGTTTCCGGTGAGTTTTTCTTTAATCTAAGGTAATTCCCCATAATCTTTGATACTAACCCTAGGATTAGATGGTGTTCAAGTGTCTTTTCCCGTGTGAAAACTCCTTCCTGCAATTTTCCATACCAGACTCTTCCTCTTCTCCACCAAACTCTTCACAAAGAATCCCTTGAATCCCCTGAAACAAGACCAACAATGGCGGACAATGCTGTAGATGCTTTGGTGAGGGAGATTGAAGAGATGTCCGTGGGGATTTCTTCCCCTCATGAAGAAATTCCGATCGCTATCCCGATAGCAAGGGCCCCAGAGGAAGCGGGCGATGAGGAACTGGGGACAGCCGTTCAGGGGATGAATGAGCGCAACCCTGGCGGTGTAGATCAGTTGTTTGAGGAGATGGATTTGTCTCTAAGGATGCAGCAGCAAGGGGAAAGAGCATTCCTCTTGCTTAACAGCTCTGTAAGACCACAAGACCATCAGGTAACTGTGGCAATCGCAGCTCCAGAAGACGGTGTCGGACCTTCCAAGCGTCGGGCCGAGGGTGAGCCTCCCCGCAAACGTCGTCGCCAGGGGAAGGAACCCTTGACGCAAGTGAGGGTAAATAACCCTCACCAAACTGATAGGGCCCCAGATGAAATAGAGAGCATACTGACGCTCGAGGACCTAGAAGATCTGAAGGCTAAGGTGTATTAAGATGAGTCCGTGTTCCCAATTCGCCTTCCTGTGGAGGGGGAAAGGGCCAACCGCCCGCCACCGAGGATGATGACCATCTATCTAGACTCCGTGCTGGCCGGTGGTTTGAGGTTCCCATTCCGACCGCTGTCGCTAATATCTGCAACTACCTCGTGTAACACCCCAAACGGAGGATGCCACATCCCCCGCACTATGACCCAGACCCGAAACATGAAATGAAAGTCCATGCCCGAATTCAAATCATAGCGAACGGGAGACCAACTCACACACTAGGCTAAGCGGATCTAACTTGACCAAAACTCAGAGTGCGGAAGCAAATAAAACCAATAACAAAAGATAGCGGAAGCATTTAAAACAAAACATGTAAAGCAGGTGACGGGTTCAACTAGCATAGATACCTAATCCCGAATAGTAGATCAACAAACATAACAAGTGACGGGTTCAACTAGCATAAATCCCTAGTCCCGAATATCAACATAAAGTAATAATCATCAAGTGCCACAAGGGGGCCGAATGTGAGTACCACGCAGGGCTACCGAATAGTAAAGTATAATCTCAAGTCTACGAGTCAAAGCATAAGTAAAGTGTATGAAAAGACAAATGCAAATAGAAAGACTAGACTAACGAAGTGCAACTCAAAGGACTCACTTCCGCCTAGCAAACGCCAATAACCTGCAACTAAAAGTGTAAATGAGGGGTCAGTCAACTTGACCGAGTGAGGGGGCTAACGCACACCTACATTATATATATATAAGGAGCATAGCACATAATAAAAAGGATGGACTCATGAACCGGGGATAGGTGTTACATACCAGAACATTTTGAAAGAACCCGAATAAGATATAGATATAAGTTTAGAAATCATTTCCTGAAAGACTCTATCCCGATTCATAATTCCATAACATAACATAATTAACTGCTCGGCGAGTACGAGCTTCCAACCTCAACTCCTCATAACGTAAATCAAAATCAATCCAACTTGTACTCCAATGATGGAAGAGCCACGCGTTGGCCCTAACCATCTATAATAAACCGTCTAAAAATAGACTCACCCTCAAGGGGTAGCGAACCCACAAGAGTCCTCCCCGGCCTTAGCCGAAGGCTCAAGATACCACACTTTCCCTACAGCACGGGTCGCGTGAAGATATCTCAAATGGAACTACGCAATGGATAAATGCCCCGACGGCCCTAACCGTCCAGGGGGTACCCATTCCCGCAGCTCACCAGGATCAGATCCACACACAGATCACAACGGATCACAACGGATCACATACGCCAATCTTTCATGGCAATCTCGCTACATAATCACAACACAATTGTTTTTCCAAAATAGCTTACATATGCTTCAAAAACTGGTTTATACATTTTATCCCTACGCGATGGAACTTTAAGCCTCATGACCTCCACCCACGCAGGACGCACACAAGATCATAAACATATCATATCCAACACATACGTATTTATAGTAGAGTATACTCGCATGCAAGGGTTGAAATCAGCATGTAAAGGCCATAGGACGCATAACTATACAAAATCCTAAACCTCACCTCGTAGTAGTAGTGTCTGAGAGTGTGAAGGGCCAAACACTCTAAACCTCGGGCCCACCGGCACCACCAAACTCTGTGACAAGACATACAGAAGCCCAGACTTAGACTCTATATGAACCAAACAAGACGCACGGCGTTGCTCAACATGATCGTGGTTATGTATAAGTGTTCATGTTGTGCTTGGATAAGGTGTCGTGGTCATTCAAGGCATATCAATGCTCAACAAGGTCATATTTACAAGCAACCGACACGCAATTCCATATCCAAAGATGCAAGATCAATTTAGGAAGTCAATGAATTCACAAAATGCATATTAAATCATCCAATATCACAGGGTTCAACTATAATATTAGAATTAAGCATCAAGTTCATGACGAGTTGTAAAATGCATAAGTAAGAGCAACTTGATCATATAAACATACAAAGTTGTTGTACGTAGATAGCATGCTTGATACAAATAAAGAGTGCATTTAATTCACTTAAGATCATACTTTACAACTTCACAACATGTTTGGTACACAAACTCAAGTCACATTCATAGTTTCATAAATATTACACTTACATCCCCTTAGTTGATTACTAAACATAATTGTTTGTTTAAAGTGTTTATATAATTATTCAACTAGGAATTAATTACTTACAAGCATGACAATTATCAATTTATCATAATTCATAATATACCATTTTCGAGTAGTAAGAGTAAGTCAAGAGATTACAATTCTAACTCCTATTATGCATCAAGTCTTAAGTTGTTCAAGCATCTTTCATGTATCTCAATTTTATATTTGAAACACAATTTAAAACAAACATAACATTGAGAACGTCTCAAATCCATATAAAGAAATCACAACATGTTCGTTCTTCTAAAATATCATTCAAGTTCATTTAGTCACATAAAAGATTAGTTTCTAAATATTACACTAACACCCCTTCATATCTAAACACATAGCATAAATTCATCACATCGGGATTCAAATTGTAAGTCGAAACATCCATACATATCACAATTCATTCAATACATATTTTTGAATATGATTGGAATACATCTCGATCAACAAACCAACAATAAACAATTTATTTGCACTTAAAACAATTAATTCAAATAATCACAATTACGCAAAATAATTCGTAATAAATAGATCGAGTGTCCGATTAACGAACGGAAAGTGGCGTTGAACTCACCACAACAAGAAGAACATTCTGTCCGAAAGTCGCCGGAGTACCGCCACTGGAGCTGCCGAAAAGTCGCTGGGCCGCCATCGAAAGTCGCCGGAAAAATCCCGAAAAATCAGTCCTGAATGAAGTCTTCGTGCCCGTTCCGAATCCTCGATCAATTTCTGGAAATTCCAAGTCAATCTCCTCCAATTTCAGATCTAAGAACACGAAAACCCTAAAATCTTCAAACTCAAATTACTTCCACACCGGTGAACCAAAATGCGACCCGAAAAAAGCGTTGTCTTACCCATGACGGGCTCTTCGAAAGCCCTAAGGTGGCTCGCCGGAAAAATCCTTGGAGCTAGCGCCGCCTTTGCGCCGCCGCTGCACAGCCGTGATCCACCGCCAAACCGCCGAATCTGGAGTCGCGTGATCACAGGCTACTAGTTCTCGCCGTTCCGAACAACTTTCGTGAAGAGCCCGAGACAAAAAGATGGCCGGAAAAGGGACCCGTTGGCCTCCGAAGTTTCTGCCGCCGCCCACGTCGCCGGAACCACCACCTACGACCAAGATCTGGTGAAATTGATGCCGGAAATGAACTTAGGGGTTGAAAAACCTTGGAAATCGAAGAGGGTCGCTGAAAAAGACCGCCGGAGGCGGCGGAATCGTGCCGCTGCAGTGACGGGCGCCGCTGCCGCGAGCTTCAGGCGGCGCGTACGGCGCCGTCGCGGCCCGGATGGCCGCGCCGCTGACGTCAAACGGTGTGCCGGGATGTCCTCTTTATGGGTCTTCAGCGCGTGCATCGAGGAGGTGGCCGGAAACCGCCACGAAAGGCCGGCGAAGTGGCGGCGGTCTGATAGCTCCGCCGCTGCTACTGAAATTCGGCCATAACTCCACCACCGTTCATCGTTAGGCCGTGAAATTGGTACTCTTGCGTCGGTTTCGCCGAGATAATAGAAATGGACTATTCGTTTGTTGAATTCCGTCGAGAAACGATCGAGTTATGGGCTCGTAACCAAAGCCGCACATAGTACCCACGGGAGAGAGAGAGAGAGATAAAAGAGATTGGGAGAAATGTGTCTTTTGCACAAGCTATATACTACCGGGTATCCTTATCACGTAGCAAAGTGAAATATCGCGTACAAATAATCGTAAATAAAATTGGTAAAGTTACGAATAAACATTCAAGCTCCGAATTAATTTTATAAATTAAAATGAAAGAGATAGATTTACCAATTAGAGTTTAATTCAATTTAATTTTAGAAACCTTTCGTACAATTTAACGACACTTCGCAAACACATGATTGATAATTAATCTCAAGAAATTCAAGTAAACCGAAATTAAACAAGTTAAGTAACATGATGGATTTAAAAATCAACTTAACCATTAATTTTAGAATAATCTAAATGATCACATATTAAATTGGATTTACATTAAATCACATAATTCAAGAACTCTTAAATTAAACACACACAAGTGTAGAGACTTACTTGTTAATATCATCAGGACGCCCTTTGAGAATGCCGCTGAGTGGGCTCATGCAAATGGGGAACCGTGCAATGGTTACCAAAAGGTGGGGGGTTTTTAAGGCGGGAAATGATTGCATTTTTGAATCCCAACCCTAATTAATGCAAATCTTCCCCCTATAAGTAGTGCTCTAACTATTCTCCTTCAAACTTTTGAGCATTCCTGAAATTTTAAGCAAAGCAGCAACAAAGCCTCCGCAACTTTCCGCGGTCTTTAGCAGTTTCCGGCGAGTTTTTCTTTAATCGATCTAAGGTAATTCCCCATAATCTTTGATACTAACCCTAGGATTAGGTGGTGTTCAAGTGTCTTTTCCCGTGTGAAAACTCCTTCCTGCAATTTTCCATACCAGACTCTTCCTCTTCTCCACCAAACTCTTCACAAATAATCCCTTGAATCCCCTGAAACAAGACCAACAATGGCGGACAATGTTGTAGACGCTTTGGTGAGGGAGATTGATGAGATGTCCGTGGGGATTTCTTCCCCTCATGACGAAATTCTGATCGCTATCCCGATAGCAAGGGCCCCAGAGGAAGCGGGCGACGAGGAACTGGGGACGGCCGTTCAGGGGATGAATGAGCGCAACCCTGGCGGTGTAGATCAGTTGTTTGAGGAGATGGATTTGTCTCTAAGGATGCAGCAGCAAGGGGAACGAGCATTCCCCTTGCTTAACAGCGCTGTAAGACCACAAGACCATCAGGTAACTGTGGCAATCGCAGCTCCAGAAGGCGGTGCCGGACCTTCCGAGCGTCGGGCCGAGGGTGAGCCTCCCCGCAAACGTCGTCGCCAGGGGAAGGAACCCTTGACGCAAGTGAGGGTAAATAACCCTTACCAAACTGATAGGGCCCCAGATGAAATAGAGAGCATACTGAAGCTCGAGGACCTAGAAGATCTGAAGGCTAAGGTGTATTGGGATGAGTCCGTGTTCCCAATTCGCCTTCCTGTGGAGGGGGAAAGGGCCAACCGCCCGCCACCGGGGATGATGACCATCTATCTAGACTCCGTGCTGGCCGGTGGTTTGAGGTTCCCATTCCGACCGCTGTCGCTAATATCTTCAACTACCTCGTCCTTAGCCCTTCTCAAATTCTTCCAAACGGCATAACCCTAATAAACACTTTTGTGATCCTGATGAAGGTCACAGGCCACGAACCCTCGATAGATAATTTCAACAGTTTAATCAAGGTAGCCCGTTCGTCGCGCTCGTCTCCGACAGATGGGTTTTATTACGCCTAAGCCAAATCTGGATTTAAGATGATTGACTGGCTCTCGACCTCGTACGGCGAGAACTGGAAGGAGATATATTTCTTTGTGGGGGCGCCCGGGGGGATTTTTAGGGCTCACCGAGGGCGGATAGTTCACGGAGAGGGGCCTTTGGTTAGGAACATATCAGGGGATAAACTCTTCGAGCGTTGGGCTAAGAACTTAGCTCTTGTCATGAAAAATGAGAAGAAGTGGATAAAGGCCAAGGATCTGATGAGTGATGAGGAGGTGCTATTCCGTGATGGTCTAGTGCAGCCCTCGGAGATGATATCCAATCCTCCCGCTCGGACCATGTTCCACGATGGTTAGATTCTAGGAACTAACACTTCTAACATTTAGCACAGGAACAAACTTTTGAGCTTTTGCCTCGTTTTATATGCACAACATTTCTGATGCTCGTTTGCTTTTCGCTCGTAGGTGTGGACATTCTTATGGTGGGAGTTGATGCCGAGAGCATTGCAGAGATGTTGCGCGCTCGCCAAGCGGGCGGTAATCAGCAGCAACCGCAACAACAGTAGGATATCCAACCCCCTAACGCCCCGAGGGGGAGAGGTGCCCGTCGGGGAAAGGGACGAGGCGATGGCGGCAGGGACGCTCGCCGGAGTGGGGAGAATGCTGGCCACGGTGAAGGCCACATTTAAGATCTGACGCACGGGGTTGCTCCCGAGGCTACTCCCCCTGTTGCCTCTGGGGGGACCCATAGCATTGAGCTCAGGCAGCTCCCGCAACCGCTCGGGGGAGCTGGCCAGAATGCACGACGAAGTGCGGGCCAAGCGTTCCGAGCGCTCGGGGAAAAGGAAGAGAATGCCAGACTCTATCCCCATCACTGGCAAGGGGAAGGAGGTTGTCGTGGGCCCTCACGGCGAGGGTGGTGATATCTCATCCTCGGAGGATGAGGATTTTTGGAAAATTGGGTGCGAAAGGGACGCACGGTACAAACGCCAAAGGAGAGACGGCCCGGTCCTCCTGAAGAAAAGTCTATCGTCTTATAATTTGGTCACAAGGGTTGTAAGCAAACTCCAATTCTCTGGCAACCATGATAAACTGAACGACCATGATGCCGCACGGGTTGCTGACGATGCTTGTCGGGCCCTCTTAACGGTGAGTTCTTTAACTACTTTTGAGAATTTCCAACTTTTGAGTAGACCTGATGGTAACTTTGGTTGTTGACCTTTTAGGAAGTGATCCCCAGGTTGAAGAACTTGCAAGGGCGAGGGCAGGCCTACTCCGAGCACAAGGCCAAGTATAAGAGGTTACTGCGCATTTCTGACCCAGGCCAACTGCAGGAAGATTATAGCTCCGTTTGCGCTCAACTCACTGCATCCAATCTTGAGAAAGATAAGCTGAAGGAGGACCTGAAGAAATCAGATGATGCATACTTGGCCCTTGACGAGCGTCATAAGAAACTCAAGTAGGAGCGCGACCAGCTGAGGGTAGCCAATGAGGATCTGAGTAGGAAATTAACTGAGAGTACCCAGCAGGCTGAGGCAACTAAGAAGGAGCTTGCCAACTTACAGGAGAAGGTGCTCTCTCTAGAGTCGAGGGTGGCTTGGGACGCGGTGACCAGATTCGTGCGCTCCAAAGCTTTTGCCTTTGCAGCCAACCTCCACTGCTTTGACAACGCTTGGCGATTCTTCTGGAAGGCGGTGGGCCAAATGGTGAAACTGGGAATAGCACCCGAGAGCGCTCGGATTGATGAACGCCTGCGCATGGACTTAGATGAAAATCTGGAGTCAATCGTCCGCAACAGGGATCTATCAGCTGACTTGACGGAACCCGCGTATGATGAGTTGGTGATGATGCTCCAGAGGGACTTCATAGCAGCCAACCTAGTGGACCTCAAGCCAATTCCTGTGGAAGACAACAACATTACTCTCAACGCTCAGGACGGCGTGGGCCCAAGTAATGCTCAAACTTCCGACGCTAATGTGTTGGCACCCGTTCCCATTTCAACTGCCCCTCCAGAGCCCGAGAGTCAACCTCAGTGATGCTCCTCTATCTGCTACTCCAAAATTCTGTCTTTCTGTTTCCTGTGAACATTTGAACTTTTGGCACTTGTACTTCTGATAATGTACTTCTGCTTGCGCTTATTTTGATGATTGTCATCCTCTTATGAATGGTGGAAGTATTTTTCGCATGGTGTTGAACTTCTGAATGTTGTCTGTTGGTTTCTTTTGATGCTAGAATGTTGGCATTATGTGAATGTGTGAGCGCGAAGGTATCCCAGGCGATGATATCATGGCCACTTTCCATAACAATGCTCGAATTTAAACTTAGAATCCGCTAGAGGTTTTGCTAAGTATTGGCCTCTTTTAAATGTGTGGGGTATTTCTGTCTTGAGCGTCCCAATAATTTAACGATGAACTTATAACCCAGTAGGATTTGCTAAGTGTTGGATAATCGGTGAGCGTAGTTGTAGTGTGAGCTTCGCACTTGGGTATCCATGAGAGGAGTAGCCCTGTGTTAGCTACTTATGAGCGTACTCATACCTAAGGGGATGAGGGTCATTGGAGTTTTACAAGCACGAACTGTTGCGATCAGCATCCAGTTGGTTGTAGGTTAATCATTCAGCAACCCGCCTTATCGACACGCTCATTCTTAGGGTTTACACGCTTACGATCGTCAAGCTACTCAATGTGGAGGGTTCTCGACACAATGATAGCATTGATTTGGTGAGGTTGTGTGGGCGTTGATGCCATTGATAATTCAAACAATTAATTAAGGACGAGCGAGTAAACGACAAATATTAATTGAAAGATGCTTACTGTTGTATTTGCATTTCTGTCAAAAGAGAATACAAAGTGCCGCTAACGGGCAATTACAAAGGGTGAGGCTTACACGTAGAGCCGTCTAAGGTTACATGCATTCCATGGTCGAGGGAGACGTTTGCCTTGCAAATTCTCTAGCAGGTAGGCATTGTTCGCGCGTACCTGAATGACTTTGAAGAGGCCTTCCCAATTGGGGTCCAACTTACCCGCATGTTTAGAGACTTCAACTTTTTTTAGGACCAAGTCCCCTAGCTGGAAGGTCCTTTCTTTGATGCACTTGTTATACTGGTGGGCTACGGTCGCTTTGTACTTGTGGATCCGAGCCCAAGCAGTGTTTCTTCTCTCATCTAGCAAATCCAATTCGAACTTTCGGTTACCCTCGTTGGCTGTAGGCTTGAAATAGGCAACGCGTGCTGATTCTTACGCAATTTTCGTAGGTATCATAGCCTCGGAGCCGTACACGAGGGAGTAAGGGGTCTCTCTTATTGCCGCTCGTGGGGTAGTACGGTACGCCCAGAGGGCTCCTTGAAGTTCTTCTGTCCATTCACCCTTTTTACTCTCGCGCATTGTTTTCAGATGCTGGAGTATGGTTCGGTTGGTTACCTCAGCTTGACCGTTGGCCTGGGGGTGGCCCACGAAAGTGAAGCGTTGCTCGATCCCTAGTTCATAGCACCAATCTCGCGTGTCAGCGGCGATGAATTGGGAACCGTTATCTGAGATGAGCACCCTCGGAATGCCAAATCTGCAGATGATGTTCTTCCAAATGAAGTCCCTCACAACTTTGAACGTTATCTTCATGACCGATTGAGCTTCGGCCCACTTGGTGAAATAGTCCACTGCTAGGATTACAAATTTCTTTTGTCCGACCGCCATTGGCAGGGGTCCCACTATATCGATGTCCCATTGGTCGAAGGGCCATGAGATGTCAATAGGGGTCATTTGGGCTGCCGACAGTTGAGGGGTGTTGGAATAAAACTGGCACTTAGGACATTTCTTGGAGTAGTTGATGGCATCCTGCAGTAGCGAGGGCCAGTAAAATTCACTCCTTAATACCTTCTTAGCCAGAATTCGACCGCCAGAATGGTTTCCACAACTTCCGCTGTGCACATACTCTAACACTTCTTTGGCTTGCGAGGGTCTCAGACCGTTTGAAGAGTCGACCCTCGTTGTCAAGAGAGAAGAGAGGGGTCTTACTTCTAACTTTCCATGCTTCCACTTTATCGTTTGGGCAGGTTCCATCCCTCAGGAACCTACTGATGTCATCGAGCCAACAAGGTTCGGAGGGATCGACCACGTTCACTTCACTCGAAGGTCCCACCTCGCGAATCAGTGGCATCTCCGTTCTAAGGAATGTGACTGAACGCTCGCATGAGTCTTCCAGAGCGGATGCAAATTTTGAGAGGGCATCTGCACGCTCGTTTTCTGCCCGGGGACCTGCAGTAAGTGGAACTCCTTGAATTTGAAGATCACTTCTTTAGCACTCGCCAGGTACTGCACCATAGTGACTTCTCGAGCTTCATAAGTGTCGTCAATTTCACTTGCGATCAGCTGGGAGTCAACATATGTAGTCACTCGAGCGGCACCAGTCTGAAGGGCGATCCTGAGCCCCTGGTGTTAGGAATAGTGCCCTAGAAAGCCGATTGTATATCCGCTTTATGCTTTTCCTTATTGTAATCACATACAATCTTTGAATAAAATAACGAAATGAGGCAACACTTCTTTATATGTTCTTGTTTGGTATGCGTTTACTTTAGCTGTGCATGTATGAGAACTCCCCTAATCCTGATGACTTTAGGACTCTACCATTTAGGTGAAATGGTTCATGAAACGAGCCCTATATCACATAAGTCATGATTAGTAAAATACTCCAAGCCGATGAGTCCTACAGACAGTGGGAGTGTCAACCTGACTCCTCTAAGGCTTGCTTATGGGATCAGGCCCTTAAGGAGGACCACCTTGTTTTATGGAGGTGCAAAGTGTATAGTTGATACGTGCGTGATACATGAGGGTGCTTACTTCCATAAGTAAGTTCACTGAGGTGCCCCGTGTGAGAAGATTCCTAAATGGGAAAGGAAGTTTCTATTTCAGGAAATGGAAAATTCCAGATTAGGAAATATCTCACGAGTCATTGATGTGATTAATTGATCCTTAGACTTGAGGTTCCATGTCGCTTTATGAGTTAACTCTGTAGTCTTAGGTATAAGCTCTAAAGGGTGTCGCCTTAGACAACTGATTCAAGGCTTATGCTGGGGCTGCACAAGTGATTCATGAAAGTGAATGAGAATCAAGAAAGGACCTACACTTGCATTTGCAAGGTGATCTCTTATTGTGTAAGTCATTCATATGCCATATGGAGTCCTTGGCCAAGGCAGTAGATCAAGACATCAAGAAAAGGGTTTCTTAGATTGAGATTAAATGAATATGAAATGCACTTAGCTTTAAGACCAGATTATTAGGATTCTGATTATTCCCTTACCCTAGATCTTGGTTGAGAAATAGTAAGTAGGAGGATTGTATCTCACATGAATCAATGACTTAAAGGTTCTGTCGAATCGAGACATTCCAATTCAGCTAGGGGTTAAACACCTGTTGCTAGACTATGGTCGTTTAATCTGTGGACTGATTAATTAATTAGTAAATTAATTAATTAGGGTCACTGCTAATTGAATTGAGAACCTAGAGGGTCACACACAACAACTTGGTTACATGAGTTGGGGCTTTGAAATGATTAAACGAGTTGATCATGCTGAGAGGGTTCCACACGTGTGAATCACACGTGTGGGTCACATGAGTGTTTGTCACACGTGCATATATATGTATATGTGATTAAATAATTAATGTGTTAATTATTTAATAGACTTTGGTTTAATTTTGAATTAAAAAGAAAGTTTTATTTTAGAGAAAAATAATATATTTAATTAATTACAAATTAATTAATTAGATAAAATAAGTTATTTATTAATAAATAAATAAAGATTTATTTATTAATAAATAAAGTATAAAATTTTCCAAAAGGGGTTTGGATATGTTAGCTCTCTTAAAAGTTGATTTGAATTAGAATTCAAAAGTCAAAGCTAGGAATTACTTGATCAAGTCCCTCTTCGCGTACGGGCCCCGTTTTCCTCATAATCCGTTTTCGTACTTCGTGCAATCCAGTCCCGATTTTTTATTTTAATTTTATTATTAAAAATTTATTTTATTAATATTTATTTTAATTTTAGAATTGGGATTTATTTTTTTGAGAAATAGATACAGTTTATAATTTTGGAAAACTACATCTTTGATAAAATTATTAATTTTCAGAAATTAATTGGAATTTTATTAGTTTTAGTAATTTGGGATTTATTGAACGCACTCCTAGATAGCCGGAGAGATGGTATGGATTCTTCCATGAGATCTCTCAAAAGGATAATGATCCTCTAACATATGAGGAGACACTTTCAGATTCTGACTCTGAACAGTGGATAGAAGCTATGAAATCCGAAATGGATTCCATGAACGAGATGTTAGTTGGGAGTTCTTCCCCTCACAATAATGTGCCTACGGCGATTCCAATGGCTAGGACCTCCCCAGGTGATGAGATTCCTACTGCTATCCCAGAGGCCAGGGCTCCGGTTGAAGCCGGGGATGAAGAGGTTGATGTCGCCGTTCAAGGAATGAACGAGCGTGCTCCTAGAGGGGTAGATGATCTCTTTGAAGAGATGCATAATGTTATGGAAATGCAGAGACAGGGGGAGAGGGTGTTTCCCGCGCTTAATAGCGCTGTAAGACCTCAAGACCATAGGATCACGGTGGCAATTGCGACTCCCGAGGGCGGTGCAGGGCCTTCCGAGCGTCGGGCCGAGGATGATCCTCCCAGGAAATGCCAAAGGAAGGGTAAAGAGCCTGCTACGCGAGTGAGGCAGAATAACCCCCATCAGACCGACCGGTCCCTTGATGAGATAGAGAGCATCCTGACGCTCGATGATTTGAAGGAGTTGAAGGCTAAAGTCTATTAGGACGAGGCGGTGTTCCCCATGCGTCTTCCAGTAAAGGGAGAGAGAGCAAACCGACCGCCACTTGGGATGATAACGGTCTACCTGGATTCAGTTTTGTCCGGGGGTCTAAGATTTCCCATTCCGCCCCCAGTTGCTAACATCTGTAATTATTTGGTATTGAGCCCTTCCCAAATCCTCCCCAATGGTTTCGCGTTGATAAACACATTCGTGATGCTGATAAGGGCCACAGGTCACAAGCCCACATTAACCAATTTTGATAGTCTGATTCAGGTGGCCCGTTCGCCTCGCTCATCTCTGACAGACGGATTTTACTATGCCCAAGCTAAGTCCGGGCTGAAAATGATCGATTCCCCCTCGATGTCGTATGGCGAAAATTGGAAGGAGAAGTACTTTTTCGTGGGGGCTCCTGGGGGGATTTTTAGAGCTTCCCGTGAGTGGTGGATACATGGACCCGGGCCCCGGGTTAGGGATCGATCAAAAAATGATGACTTCGAGAAATGGGCAAAGAATTTGGTCCTCGTAATGAAGAATGAGAAAAAGCTTATAAAAGCTAAGGATCTGATGAAGAACGAGGGGATATTATTCCGCTTTGGGCTCTCTCATCCTCCGGAAATGGTAGCCCACCCTCCGTCTTCGATCATGGCACTCGACGGTTAGATTCTAGGAACTAACTTCTCTAACGTCTAGGATAGCATCACTACCTTTGTTTGATCCATAATATCTTTATAGTTAGCATCCAAATAACCATCTTTTGACGCTCGTGATTTCTGTTTTGTAGGTATTCAAATTCTAACAGCAGGGATGGACGCCGAGAGTCTTGCCCAGATGATGCGCGTTCAAAGGGCGGGCGCTATCCCGCAACAACAACCCCAGCAGCAGGCCCAACCTTCCAACGCTCCGAGGGGAAGGGGAACTCGGCGAGGGCCAGGGCGACGTGACGGTGGCAGAGGCGCTCGGAGGGGCGCCGGAAATGAGGCTCCACCCGCCGGTCCCATTGAAGATTTGACCGTGGATGGCGCTCGGGGTGCCACCCCTCCTCCGGCCGCTCCTGAAGGGCCAGTTGCACTGAGCTCCAGCACCTCCCGCAACCGTTCGGGAGAACTTACCCGCATCCATGATACCATGAGAGCCGACCGCCAGGGGAAGAGGAAAAGGCTACCAGATTCCATCCCCATTTCCGGAAAAGGCAAGGAGGTGGTAGTGGGCCATCGCGGCGAGGGCAGCAATACCTCATCGTCTGAGGATACGGATTTTTGGAAGATAGGCTGCCGGGGGGATGATCGGTATAAGTGCCAATGGAGGGATGACCCTGTCCTTCTGAGAAAGAGTGTGGCTACCGTCAACTTGTTTTCGGATATCATCGGGAAACTTCAATTCTCCGGCGATCACGACAAGTTAAACGAGCATGACGTATCACAGATGACGCTTGTCACGCACTTCTGACGGTAAGTCTTCATTCCCTTTGTAAAGTTCCAACCCCTTCTATCCTAACTCTGATAATGACCCTCGCTTCTGGCTTTTCAGGAGGTAATCCCAAGGCTGAAGAACTTCCAGGGTCGAGCGCAGGTCTATTCTGAGCACAAGGCCAAATACAAGAAGTTGCTGCACATCTTCGACCCCGGCCAGCTGCAGGAGGATTACAATAACGTCTGCGCTCAACTTACCGCCTCTGACCTTGAAAAGGATAAGCTAAAATAGGACTTGAGGAAGTCAGATGATGCATATTTGGCCCTTGACGAGCGTCACAAGAAGCTTAAAGAGGAGCGTGACCAGATGAGGGTTCAAACTAGGGAGCTGGGGCAACAGTTGGCCGAGAGCACTCGCCAGAATGAGATAACCAAGAAGACCCTCGCCGAACTGCAAGAGAAGGTGGCCAGTTTAGAGTCGAAGGTGGCATGGGACTCGGTGCTAAAGTTTGTACGCTCGAGGGCCTTCGTTTTTGCCGCCAACCTCCACTATTTTGACAACGCTCGTCGCTTCTTCTATAAGGCGATTAGGCAGATGGTGAGGCTAGGGTTGGGCCCTGAGAGCGCTCGGACCGACGACCGCCTACGTATGGATCTGGACGAGAATTGCGAGCCCATTGTCCGCGATGTGGATCCCTCGGAAAGCCTGGCAGAACCGGAGTATCAGGAGCTTGTGACAATGCTCCAGGATGAGTTCATGGCGGCAAATCCCATAGATCCTGAGCCCCTTCAGATAGAGGACGATGGTATCACCATTGACGCTCAAGGAGGTGACGATCCAGGTGAGGCGCAAACTTCCAATGCTAATGTGATGACCCCCGTTCCTCTTTCGACTGCTCCTCCTGAACCCGAGAGCCAAGCCTAGTGAGGCCTCCCAACTGCTACTCACAGATCTTGCCCATTTACTCTCAATTTCCGTTCATGAACAATTCAATTTCTACACTTGATTTCTGTACTTTAATTTTGATACTTCTGCTGGCATATTTGAGTTTGCCCTTCATTTTGTCTTGCAATGATATTTATGCTAATGAAGCTTGAATCCTTCAACATTGAATGTTATGCAATGTTGTCCCTTTACGTGAGATGTTTGCATACTGATCTTTGTTGTTACTTGAATGTTCGTGATGGGAGTGTACGCGCACGAGGGTGTCTCTTTCGAAGGTTCCCTGGCACCTATCGCCATGCATTCTAAGTTTAGGAATTGGAAACGTCTGACCATTTGAGAGATGAATGTATGGGCTCGAGAGTGTTCCTTACGAGGGTACCCTGGCCATATTCATACTGAGGCTCGAATTTGAACTTAGAAACCCTCTGAGGATCTAACTAAGTATTTTCTTTAAGTGTGTAACACATACTTCTAATTTAAGTGCTCCAGCAATTTGAGGGAACCTAGATGTCAACTGTAGGATTTGCTAAGTATGGAATTAAAACGAGCGTAGCTGCAATGTTGGCTTCATCTTTAGGTATCCGCGAAAGGATTAACCCAGGGTCTGTTAGTTACGAGCGTACTCTTACCCTTGAAAGTGAGGGTCATTGGGGGTTTACGAGCGTGAACTGGCGTGGTGAATATCCAGTTTGCGTAAACTAAGCGTTTAGCATCCCATCTTTTGACACGCTCATTCTTAGGGTTTACACGCTTATGAGCATCAACGTATTCAGTGTGGAGAGTTCTTAACACACAGATAGCGTTGATTTGAGATTAATGGGGTAATAACTAAGCCGTTCGACGTGGAGGACGCTCAACACGGAGTAAGCTTTTGCTACCCAAACCATTAATCAAAAGAAAAGCAAATAAATAAAATAAACCATTAATCAAAGGTATACTGTTATGCTTGCAATTTAAAGATAATAACAATATGCTTTCTGTCAAAAGAAAGTACAAAGTGCCGCGAGCGGAAAATTATAAAGGTTGACATTTACACGTAGAACCGTCTAAGGTTACATGCATTCCATGGTCTAGGGAGACGCTCGCTTTGCAAAGTCTCTAGCAAGTAGGTGTTGTTCGCTCGTACTTGAATGACTTTGAAGGGGCCTTCCCAATTGGGATCCAACTTACCCACAAGTTTGGAGACTTCAACCTTTTTGAGGACCAAGTCCCCTAGCTGGAAAGTTCTCTCTCTGACACGTTTGTTATACTGGTGGGCTACGGTCGCCTTGTACTTGTGGATGCGAGCCCAAGCTGTGTTCCTCCTTTCGTCTAGCAAATCCAATTCGAACGTCCGATTGGCCTCGTTGATTGCAGGCTCGAAATAGGGTGTGGATTCTTGAGCGATCTCCGCAGGTATCATAGCCTCGGAGCCATATACGAGGGAGTAAGGGGTCTCCCCTGTTGCCACTCGTGGGGTAGTACGATACACCCAGAGGGAACCTTGAAGTTCTTCTGCCCACTCCCCTTTCTTACTTTCGAGCATCGTTTTCAAATGCTGGAGTATGGTTCGGTTGGTCACTTTAGCTTGACCATTGGCTTGAGGATGGCCCACGGAAGTGAAGCGTTGCTTAATCCCGAGTTCATAGCACTAATCCCGTGTGTCAGCAGTAATGAATTGGGAACCGTTGTCCGAGATGAGCACCCTCGGGATGCCATACTTGCAGATGATGTTCCTCCAAATGAAATCCCTCACAACTTTGAACGTTATCTTTGCGACCGCTTCAGCCTCGGCCCACTTAGTGAAATAATCCACGGTGAGTATGTTAGGAATAGTGCCCTAGAAAGCCGATTGTATATCCGCTTTGTACTTTTCCTTATTGTAATCACAGACAATCTTTGAATGAAATAACGAATTGAGGTAACACTTCTTTATATGCTCTTGTTTGGTATGCGTTTACTTTATCTGTGCATGTATGAGAACTCCCCTAATCCTGATGACTTTAGGACTCTACCATTTAGGTGAAATGGTTCATGAAACGAGTCCTATATCACATAAGTCATGATTAGTAAAATACTCCAAGCCGATGAGTCCTACCGACAGTGGGAGTGTCAACCTGACTCCTCTAAGGCTTACTTGTGGGATCACGCCCTTAAGAAGGACCACCTTGTTTCATGGAGGTGCAAAGTGTATAGTTGATACGTGCGTGATACATGAGGGTGCTTACTTCAATAAGTAAGTTCACTGAGGTGCCCCGTGTGAGAACATTCCTAAATGGGAAAGGAAGTTTCTATTTCAGGAAATGGAAACTTCCAGATTAGGAAATATCTCACGAGTCATTGATGTGATTAACTGATCCTTAGACTTGAGGTTCCATGTCACTTTATGAGTTAACTCTGTAGTCTTAGGTATAAGCTTTAAAGGGTGTCGCCTTAGACAACTGATTCAAGGCTTATGCTGGGGCTGCACAAGTGATTCATGAAAGTGAATGAGAATCAAGAAAGGACCTACACTTGCATTTGCAAGGTGATCTCTTATTGTGTAAGTCATTCATATGCCATATGGAGTCCTTGGCCAAGGCAGTAGATCAAGACATAAAGAAAAGGGTTTCTTGGATTGAGATCAAATGGATATGAAATGCACTTAGCTTTAAGACCGGATTATTAGGGTTCTGATTATTCCCTTACCCTAGATCATGGTTGAGAGATAGTACGTAGGAGGATTGTATCTCACATGAATCAATGACTTAAAGGTTCTGTCGAATCCGAACATTCCAATTCAGCTAGGGGTTAAACACCTGTTGCTAGACTATGGTCGTTTAATCTGTGGACTGATTAATTAATTAGTGAATTAATTAATTAGGGTCACTGCTAATTGAATTGAGAACCTAGAGGGTCACACACAACAACTTGGTTACATGAGTTAAGGCTTTAAAGAGATTAAACGAGTTAATCGGGCCAAGAGGGTTCCACACGTGTGGGTCACGTGAGGAGCACGTGTATATATATATATATATATATATATATATTAAATAATTAAATGTGTTAATTATTTAATAGACTTTGGTTTAATTTTGAATTAAAAAGAAAGTCTAATTTTGGAGAAAAATAATCTAGTCAATTAATTAAATAAAATAAGTTATTTATTTATTTAATAAATAAAGTATAAAATTATTCAAAAATAGTTTGGATATTTTTAGCTCTCTTAAAAGTTGATTTGAATTAGAATTCAAAGTCAATGTCAAAATTACTTGATGATCAAGTAATAGGAGAGAGGGACCAAAATCCTTAGCCCATAAGGACTAGGGATTTTCGGCCACTCCCTTTCCTATATATAGGAGAGCTTATGCTCCCCTTAGAGAGTGATTGATTTCTTTTGGTTCATGTGTTGAACACCATCCTTTCTTCAAGATAAATAAACCCTAGGTTAAGCCTAAACCCTAGGTTCATGTGTAGTCAAGTTGGTGGACTATCTCTAGAGAGCTTCAAGTTAGAAGTTTTGAAGATTCGAGCTTTACCAAGGAGAGGGGATCAAGCCGTGAGAAGAGCGTTCTTGGGTGGCTTGAAACGCTTCAAGAAAGATTATTGAAAAGTAAGTTTCTAATCTCTATGAATTTGGATACACGATTGCGAGTCCAAGATCCTTTTGTTGGAAAATTTTTTTAAATTTCCGCTGCTTTCTGATTCCTGTCTTCCAACAGAGTATTACGAATTTCTTTTGCCCGACCGCCATTGGGAGGGATCCCACAATATCAATGCCCCACTGGTCGAAGGGCCAAGAGACATCAATAGGGATCATTTGAGCCGCCGACCGTTGAGGGGTGTTAGAATGAATCTGGCACTTAAGGCATTTCTTGGAGTAACTGATGGCATCCTGCAGTAGCGAGGGCCAGTAGAACCCACTCCTCAAGACTTTCTTAGCCAGAATTCGACCGCCGGAATGATTCCCGCAGCTTCCGTTGTGCACATGTTCCAACACTTCCTTGGCTTGCGAGGGCCTCAGGCACCTCAATGGCGGGCCTTGGAAAGATCGTTTGAATAGCCGTCCGTCGCTGTCAAGAGAAAAGCGAGGGGCCTTACTCCTAACCTTCTGAGCTTCTATTTTATCGCTCGGGCAGGTCCCATCCCTCATAAACTTAATGATGTCATCGAGCCAACAAGGTTCGGAGGGATCAATCGTGTTCACCTCGCACGAGGGTTCCGTTTCGTGAATCAGCAATTTCTCCGTTCTGAGGAATGTGACTGAGCGCTCGCAAGAATCCTCCAGAGCCGACGCAAACTTGGAAAGAGCGTCTGCACGCTCGTTTTCCGTCCTTGGGATCTGCAACAGATGGAATTCTTTGAATTTGGCGATCACTTCCTTAGCATTCGCCAAGTACTGCACCATAGTGGCTTCTCGAGCCTCATAAGTGTCATCAATTTGACTTGCGATCAGCTGGGAGTCAACATACACAGTGACCCGAGCGGCACCATTCTGGTGGGCTATCCTGAGCCCTTGGATTAGGGCCTCATACTCCGCCTCGTTGTTGGTGACCTGGAACGCCAGTTTGATAGCGTAATCAACTTCCACTCCGTGAGGATCTCTGAGGGCCACCCTGGCTCCCCCCCCCCCCCCCCCCTGTGAGGTCGAGGAGCCATTTGTGTGCAGAAGCCACAGTCCCTCTTCCACCGAGGGCACGGTATCCAGATTGAAACGCTCTACCAACAGGTCTGCTACTGCCTGAGCCTGTATCACTGTACGACGCTCGAAAGTAATATCAAATTGACTGAGTTCAATTGACCATTTGATTAACCTCCCTGAGACGTCAGGCTTCACAAGCACCTGTTTGAGGGGTTGGTCTGTGAGCACTGTGATTGAATGAGCCTGAAAATAAGGCCTTAGCCTTCGAGACGCATTAACGAGCGCAAAAGCGAACTTCTCTATCTCCATATATCTCTTCTCCGCCCCCTGCAAGGTTTTGCTTAAATAGTATACCGGCATATGTTTACGCTCGCGGACCGCCACGAGGATAGCGCTCGTAGCCTCTGCGGAGACTGAAAGGTAAATGAACAAGTTTTCTCCAGGGCTAGGCTTGGTCAATAGCGGTGCGCTCGTGAGGTATTGCTTCATGTCTTGCAAAGCTTTCTCACATTCCTCGCTCCAGACGAAGTTGCGAGCGTTGCGCAAAATTTTGAAGAAAGGTAAGTTCCTGTCCGCCGAGCCGGAGATGAACCTGTTCAATGAAATGATCTTCCCCACCAGCACTTGGACTTCCCTCATGTTTCGAGGGGAGGGAATATCAAGAATTGCTTTAATCTTTTCCGGATTTGCCTCTATGCCTCTCTGACTGACCATGTACCCCAAGAATTTGCCACCCCGAACGCCAAATGTACATTTGGAGGGGTTCAATTTCATCCCATAGTGACGTAGGATGTTGAAGGTTTGTTTGAGATCCTCCAGATGGGAATGTTGGCGCTCGCTCTTAACTATCATGTCGTCTACATACACTTCCATGGATTTTCCTATTTCGCGCTCGAACATTCTGTTGACTAAGGGTTGATAAGTTGCACCCGCATTTTTAAGTCCGAACGGCATGACTTTGAAACAGTAAACACCTACGTGTACCACGAACGAGGTTTTGGGGCGATCCTCGGGTGCCATGAAGATCTGGTAATATCCTTTGAAAGATGTCCATCATACTCATGAGCTCACAACCCGCTGTTGAATCTACCAGTTGATCAATCCTCGGTAGGGGGTATGGGTCTTTGGGGCACGCCTTGTTGAGATCTGTGAAGTCGTTGCACATGCGCCATTTGTTGTTGCTCTTGGGAACGAGCACCACGTTACAAAGCCATTCAGGGTACAAAATCTTCTCAATGTACTGAGCGTTAAGGAGTTTATTGATTTCTTCTTCGATGACTTGCCTCCTGAAACCATGGACGTCCCTTTTCTTTTGTTTGACTGGCTTGAAGGCCGGGTCCACGTTGAGCCTGTGAACTATAACGCTCGGATCTATTCCAGTGAGATCGGAGGCCCTCCAAGCGAATATGTCGAGGTTCTCCCGGAGAAAATCAATCATCATAATCTGTGAGGGACCGTCGAGATTTGAGCCAATCTGGGTGGTTTTATCTGGATTCTCTGGTTCCAACTCGATGGTCAAAAACTTTTCGACGGGCTCAATGCGAACTTCAGGCCGTGGAGCCTCGAGCGTTCGTTTTTTCCCAGTAAGCCTGCCGCCTTTCTCACCCGAAGGCCCATCACCCTCGTTCTCGGAGGAAGATCCTTCGACGGCCCCAGGTGGCCCATCCTGTTAGGAATAGTGCCCTAGAAAGCCGATTGTATATCCGCTTTGTGCTTTTCCTTATTGTAATCACAGACAATCTTTGAATGAAATAACGAATTGAGGCAACACTTCTTTATATGCTCTTGTTTGGTATGCGTTTACTTTAGCTGTGCATGTATGAGAACTCCCCTAATCCTGATGACTTTAGGACTCTACCATTTAGGTGAAATGGTTCATGAAACGAGCCCTATATCACATAAGTCATGATTAGTAAAATACTCCAAGCCGATGAGTCCTACAGACAGTGGGAGTGTCAACCTGACTCCTCTAAGTCTTGCTTATGGGATCACGCCCTTAAGAAGGACCACCTTGTTTCATGGAGGTGCAAAGTGTATAGTTGATACGTGCGTGATACATGAGGGTGCTTACTTTAATAAGTAAGTTCACTGAGGTGCCCCGTGTGAGAACATTCCCAAATGGGACAGGAAGTTTCTATTTCAGGAAATGGAAACTTCCAGATTAGGAAATATCTCACAAGTCATTGATGTGATTAATTGATCCTTAGACTTGAGGTTCCTTGTCACTTTATGAGTTAACTCTGTAGTCTTAGGTATAAGCTTTAAAGGGTGTCGCCTTAGATAACTGATTCAAGGCTTATGCTGGGACTGCACAAGTGATTCATGAAAGTGAATGAGAATCAAGATAGGACCTACACTTGCATTTGCAAGGTGATCTCTTATTGTGTAAGTCATTCATATGCCATATGGAGTCCTTGGCCAAGGCAGTAGATCAAGACATCAAGAAAAGGGTTTCTTGGATTGAGATCAAATGGATATGAAATGCACTTAGCTTTAAGACCGAATTATTAGGGTTCTGATTATTCCCTTGCCCTAGATCTTGGTTGAGAGATAGTAAGTAGGAGGATTGTATCTCACATGAATCAATGACTTAAAGATTCTGTCGAATCCGAACATTCCAATTCAGCTAGGGGTTAAACACCTGTTGCTAGACTATGGTCGTTTAATCTGTGGACTGATTAATTAATTAGTGAATTAATTAATTAGGGTCACTGCTAATTGAATTGAGAACCTAGAGGGTCACACACAACAACTTGGTTACATGAGTTGAGGCTTGAAAATGATTAAACTAGTTAATCGGGCCAAGAGGGTTCCACACGTGTGAAGTCACACGTGTGGCTCACGTGAGTGACAAGTGTCACTGTGACACGTGTCACACACGTGTGTATATATATATATTATATATATATTAAATAATTAATTAGTTAATTATTTAATAGACTTTGGTTTAATTTTGAATTAAAAAGAAAGTCTAATTTTGGAGAAAATAATCTAGTTAATTAATTACGAATTAATTAATTAGATAAAAATAAGTTATTTATTTTAGAATAAATAAAGTATAAAATTATCCAAAAATAGTTTGGATATTTTTAGCTCTCTTAAAAGTTGACTTGAATTAGAATTCAAAGTCAAAGTTGGAAAATACTTGATGATCAAGTAATAGGAGAGAGACAAACCAAATCCTTGCCCAACAAGGAGTTCGGCCGTCCCTCCCCTTTCCTATATATAGGGGAGCTCATGCTCCCCTTTAGAGTGAATGGACAATTCTTGGTTCATGTGTTGAACACCTTCCTTTCTCCAAGATTAAATTAAACCCTAGGTTAAGCCTAAACACTAACTAGAGAACTAGCATCCTTACTAGTTAGATTGTGATCAAGTTGGTGGACTTTCTCTAGAGACTTCAAGTTAGAAGTTTGAAGATTCGAGCTTTACCAAGGAGAGGGGATCAAGCCGCCAGAAGAGCGTTCTTGGGTGGCTTGAAACGCTTCAAGAAAGAATAAAAGAAAAGTAAGTTTTCTAACTTTACGAATTTGGTTGCACGATTGCGAGTCCTAGATCCTTTTGTTGGGAAAATTTTTTAAATTCCGCTGCTTTCTGATTCGTGTTTTCCAACACATCCTCCGTACGCTGGGCCTCGCAGGGGGTCTTCTTTTTGTTCTTCATCCTGTAAAGTTTGGCCCTCTTACGTTCGGGGCCATCTTCGTCCAACTTGGGGAAGTCAACTGATTTTCTAGTGGATCCTACCTGAATAGTTTGCTTGGGCTTGTAGCTTCGAAGGGAAAGGATGTAGCATTCCCAAGCCTCTTTGACATTGCATAGAACCTCGCCAGTGCCCTCGGGAGTGGGGAATTTGACTTTCTGGTGATAAGTGGAGATTACTGCTTTGAAGTCCACGAGGGCCGGGCGTCCAATGATGATGTTGTAGGGGAGGTCCACTTCAACGACTGCGTAAAGGACGCTCAAAGTTTTTCGCTGTGGGGCGCGACCAAAAGAGGTGGCCAAGAGAATCTGCCCGCGAGGGACAATCTCGGAACCCCCAAAGCCAACGAGGGCTGTTCTGAGGGGTTCGAGTGGAATGTTGGTTATATTCATTTTTTGAAACGTTGACTAAGGGAGAACGTTCACAAAGCTTCCACTATCAATCAAGACCTTCTTTACAATGTGGTTATGAACGTCTAAACTAACCACCATGGGGCAGTCAGAGGTTGCACCAATCCCATGGGGTGTTACAATGTGTTCCAAGTCTTTCTCTGTGAAACTTACAATGTCATTCTCTTTCGAGCATGAAGAGCTGTCAACGGAAAGCACAGGCTTGAGCTGGGATGATCTCTGGTCATAACTCCGAATGTGGCGGCACCGGGAAGCATTAGAATCGCCCCCCGAGGGTCCTCCAGAGATCATGTGAATGACCACAAAGGCTGGTTCTCCGTATCTGCGGCTTTCCCTTTGTCGCGGTCGCTTATTTCGGTGTGATGGTGGCGGGGACTCCGTGAGCGCGAGCGGCTTCTTCCTCTAACACGCGCTCGCTCAGCGCAATGCTCATCATACCTCTCTAACACCTTCTCAAACTCCTTTAGGTGTCCCCCAGCGATAAGCCTCTGGATCTCGCTCTCGAGTTGGCGGCACTCGTTGGTATCATGTCCCTTCTGCTTATGGAAAGCGCAGTACTTCCCTGAACGCTTTTGAGCCTCGGTCTCCCTCAACTTTGGCGGTCTCTTGAAGAGTTTCTTATCCGCCATGGAATACACTTCAGCAATTGGGCGGTTGAGGGGAATCCGTTCGAACTTACGCGGAGGTGAAGAGTTGCGGCGAGCGGGGATAGGACTCCAGCGGCGACCCCTGTTAGAATCTCCTTTGTCCTCGGGGGCTTTGTTGGGGCGAGGGGCGTTCGCCATTTTCTGATCCCTCGCGATATACATATCCTCGAGGGTGAAAAAAGAGTCAGCTATATCCCTTACCTCCATCAACGATCGTGGCTTTTTCTTGGCTACTTCCTCCACGAATTCTTTGCTGACATAGTGTTTCATAATGATCGCTCCAAAAAGTACATGCCTCATATTGAAGTGGCCTAAGAAGGCATCTGTCAGATCGGCGTACCTTCGGATCGAGCGGGGAGGGAGCTTCTTATACCAATCCTGAGCCATCCCAACGAGGGAGGTGACAAAGACTTTAGCCCAATAATTGCTACCGTGCTCGTACAAGTGCATCAAGTGCACAAAGTGATCCAGATGCTTGGCCGGATCAGTTGTTCCATCATACCTGTTGATGGATGTGGGGATTTTTCCCTTCCCCGCGCGGGTCATCAGAACCTCGTCAAAGAGGGGGGAAGCGCCCGTCAAGGTTCTGTAATCCCTGTCTTTAGGATCGTATTCTTCGTAGTCTGCTTCTTTCCGGTGGTGGGAGATCTGGCTGCGTGGGCGGCGAGCATCTCTGGCCCTGGACCTCTCACCCCCGCCGTGGGGGGCTTGAGTCCGTGCTCGAGAGAGCTGCTCCACTACATTCTGGAGTCCCTTGAGCTGATCCTGTACTGCAGCAAGTTGAGGGTCGCCGACATTTCTGCGGCTTGTCCTCTCTGTGGCCCTCGATTGGACCTCTTCGTTATTTTCAGCCCTCTCATTCTGAGGGCCCCTTTCGTTTCTAGCGGGTTGCTGTCCTTGCGGGGCCCTCGGTGGGGCTTCATTTCCCTGAACGGGTGGTGGTAGAGGCGGCTGAGCCCTCAACACATTTTAGGCAACTATCAAGGGATGAACTGGGAGTCCTCCTATGGGTGGAGCCGCTCGAGCACCTGCCATTGAGGGGAAATAAGCATCGGTGAAGTGTTCCCAGGCGTTCTGTGCCGCCTGCTCCTCGCATTGCGCATAAAGCGCCTGAAGTTGTTAGGTGGTGATTTGGGGCATTTCCACCTCCTGTATTTCCCTCAGAAGTGACATGGGAAGTTGTAATGTTCCCACCTGATAGGGCTGAACCATGGCCATCATTCCGGGCACCATCCCGGGTTACACATACGCATATCCCGACGGTGGCATGGCCCTGGAGTACACACCGGGATGGGAGGCTGGAACATTGTGAATGAGGGTCGGGGGAGGAGGAACAGAGCCAGATCCCCCTGCCTCGTTTCCACCAGGGGGGAGAGTTGCAGCGACGATCTCTGTGTTTCCGGCCCCATTTCCGGCAGTAGGTGGGGGGCGTACCTCCGGCGGGGGCATTGTTCCCTGCGTTTTCCTCGTTGACAGGAGGAAGAACACCCCTGTTTTCTAGTCTCCCAGACCTGTTAGGAATAGTGCCCTAGAAAGCCGATTAGTCATAATCCGTTTTGGGACTTTCCTAGTATCACAGACAATCTTTGAATAATATACGATTGATTAATATCATAGGCAAACACTTCTTTATATGCTCTTGTTTGGTATGCGTTTACTTTAGCTGTGCATGTATGAGAACTCCCCTAATCCTGATGACTTTAGGACTCTACCATTTAGGTGAAATGGTTCATGAAACGAGCCCTATATCACATAAGTCATGATTAGTAAAATACTCCAAGCCGATGAGTCCTACAGACAGTGGGAGTGTCAACCTGACTCCTCTAAGGCTTGCTTGTGGGATCAAGCCCTTAAGAAGGACCACCTTGTTTCATGGAGGTGCAAAGTGTATAGTTGATACGTGCGTGATACATGAGGGTGCTTACTTTAATAAGTAAGTTCACTGAGGTGCCCCGTGTGAGAACATTCCTAAATGGGAAAGGAAGTTTCTATTTCAGGAAATGGAAACTTCCAGATTAGGAAATATCTCACGATTCATTGATGTGATTAATTGATCCTTAGACTTGAGGTTCCATGTTACTTTATGAGTTAACTCTGTAGTCTTTGGTATAAGCTTTAAAGGGTGTCGCCTTAGACAACTGATTCAAGGCTTATGCTGGGGTTGCACAAGTGACTCATGAAAGTGAATGAGAATCAAGAAAGGACCTACACTTGCATATGCAAGGTGATCTCTTACTGTGTAAGTCATTCATATGCCATATGGAGTCCTTGGCCAAGGCAGTAGATCAAGACATCAAGAAAAGGGTTTCTTGGATTGAGATCAAATGGATATGAAATGCACTTAGCTTTAAGACCGAATTATTAGGGTTCTGATTATTCCCTTGCCCTAGATCTTGGTTGAGAGATAGTAAGTAGGAGGATTGTATCTCACATGAATCAATGACTTAAAGGTTCTGTCGAATCCGAACATTCCAATTCAGCTAGGGGTTAAACACCTGTTGCTAGACTATGGTCGTTTAATCTGTGGACTGATTAATTAATTAGTGAATTAATTAATTAGGGTCACTACTAATTGAATTGAGAACCTAGAGGGTCACACACAACAACTTGGTTACATGAGTTGAGGCTTGAAAATGATTAAACTAGTTAATCGGGCCAAGAGGGTTCCACACGTGTGAAGTCACACGTGTGGCTCACGTGAGTGACAAGTGTCACTGTGACACGTGTCACACACGTGTGTATATATATATATTATATATATATTAAATAATTAATTATGTAATTATTTAATAGACTTTGGTTTAATTTTGAATTAAAAAGAAAGTCTAATTTTGGAGAAAATAATCTAGTTAATTAATTACGAATTAATTAATTAGATAAAAATAAGTTATTTATTTTATAATAAATAAAGTATAAAATTATCCAAAAATAGTTTGGATATTTTTAGCTCTCTTAAAAGTTGACTTGAATTAGAATTCAAAGTCAAAGTTGGAAAATACTTGATGATCAAGTAATAGGAGAGAGACAAACCAAATCCTTGCCCAACAAGGAGTTCGGTCGTCCCTCCCCTTTCCTAGCTCCCCTTTAGAGTGAATGGACAATTCTTGGTTCATGTGTTGAACACCTTCCTTTCTCCAAGATTAAATTAAACCCTAGGTTAAGCCTAAACACTAACTAGAGAACTAGCATCCTTACTAGTTAGATTGTGATCAAGTTGGTGGACTTTCTCTAGAGACTTCAAGTTAGAAGTTTGAAGATTCGAGCTTTACCAAGGAGAGGGGATCAAGCCGCGAGAAGAGCGTTCTTGGGTGGCTTGAAACGCTTCAAGAAAGAATAAAAGAAAAGTAAGTTTTCTATCTTTACGAATTTGGTTGCACGATTGCGAGTCCTAGATCCTTTTGTTGGGAAAATTTTTTAAATTCCGCTGCTTTCTGATTCGTGTTTTCCAACAAGTGGTATCAGAGCCACCTCGTTAATCGTGTTTCTGATTCGTCTCAATTATTCTGAATTTGGTAGAAATTCTTAGGCTTAGATGCGAATTAGGTATTCATGAGTTCTTTTAGAAAGCCTGAAATACGAAACTGTAATTTTTCCTGAATTTCTAAAACTGTTTTCTCAAATCGTGTTTTTGAAAATTGTTTTAGTTGAAATTTATCTAAATCGAATTTTTTAATTGAAACGGGTTTTGGAGAAACTTTAAAAATACGAAACGAACACGAAATAGGACGAGCCTAGGCGTGCTAGCAAGTCGCACGCCCAGCCCGTCGCTACCGCCCAGCCCTCCCGCAACCGCGCGGGAGGCCCTCCCGCCCGCGCCTAGGCGCGACTGCTCGCCTGTCCCGCAACCGCGCGGGACAGCCGCCCGCACCGTCCCGCAACAGAGCGGGACGCCCTGGCCGAGACCGCCCGCCATCGGGCGGGCATTGCTGCGCGCGACAAGCGCACGAGGCGCGCCCAGCGCGCACGAGGGCGGCAATTGCCGCACGCTGTGCGCACAGCTGGCGCGCGCGCGCCTGATGCCGCGCGGCGATGCCCTCCTTTGGGCGGATGGTTTCGGGCCAATCTTCGTGTTTCGTGTTTCGCGTTTTCGGTCCTTGAAAATCCCGATTTAATTTTATTTTAATTTTATCTTTTAAAATCAGTTTTGCTAAAATAAAATTATTCTAAAATTTTGATTAAATTGGGATTTTTGAGAAATTAAAGCGATTTGGATTTTGGGAAAATTATGAATTTTATTTTCTGAAAATAATGAAAGAATAAAATTAATAATTTTGGAAATTAATTGGAATTTTATTGGTTTTTTGTTTTTCGGGTTTTATTGAAAAGGCTCTTGAACAAGAATTGCATCTAAGTCGTGTTTTAAGTCATTAGGACTTGAAACGAGAATTTTAATTTATTGGCTAAATTTAAATTCTCGCAAAAGCATGTTAGGTGATCATGGGTTTAGATCTATGTATGGTTTTAATTTATGCACATGGATGGTTTAAATTGGGGTTGGAGCCCTATAGTTGCGTTTTTCAATTGAGGTTGGAGCCTCACTTATGTGCGTACTGTTATGTGATTTATTATGTGGCTTTCCATATTACTGTTTTTGAGGCCGGGGTATGCCCCGTGTAATTGTCTAAGGCCAATATGAAGATTGAGCCTTATTACTTTATGTCTTTTTCCTTTTATTGTAATTTGAGAGTAGAGATAGGTGGTGAGGTTTTATTTTCATTTTGGAGACAATGCACCCATGGAGTAAGATGGACCACATTCAAGTAACAAGGAGGCCATAAGTGAAGACCCCTCAAAATGTTAGGGAGGGGAATCTCAATTGTTAAATGTAATAGAGATAGGGCTCGTATTTTGTTACCGCTTTCCCTTATGTGATTTAAACTGTTTATGTGGCATGTATGTTAGAACTTGTGATTGTGGAGTGGCTCCCACATATCACGCATAAGATAGGTAGAACCCATGATCATTACATGTTAGTATCATGCTAGGACATGTTATCTGTTTATGTGCTTGTTTGATATGCATTTAAGTGTACTTGCATTAATCAAGACTAATAAAATTGGATAACATATATGTTGGTAAGGTCGAACCGGACAACTCTCCGGTTGATTCGAAAATTCCCATTAAATATTAAGCTAATTTTGAACAAATAGGTGTTTAACTCGAGATGCAAATTTTGAATTAAATTCCTAGCATTCCATCAATAGGTTTTAAGTTTAGTAAGTAAAGCTAGTTATTGTCCGCGAGTCGTGGGATAGCTAGTGGAGCTTATTAGTTCTTAGTTACCTAATTAATCATTTTAAATGATCAATATTTCGTGGTCAATTTTAGCAAGGGCGATGTCCGCGAGTCGTGGGTCGTTCGAACTAAGTTTTGGTCATGATCTTATGATTGATGGGTCTAGCTTAACGCCTAAGTAAATATGGATGTCGCACGAGTCGTGGGTCCATATTGAAAGATAGGTGATGCAAAAAAACAATTACTAAGAGTTCTAAAGGTGTTAGAATTGGTAAGTTGTACCTACCTAGGGTTCTTACTTAGAATGTCCGCGAGTCGTGGGTTCGAGGTAAAATGCCTAGGATCTTAGTACCCATTGGGAAACGTGTTCCTCTTAGATCTTTGGGAATTCTAGATCTTTGAAAAACAGTGGGAGCTACATTAGATTAATGACCTTATCTTTTGTATATCGTTATAATTCAGCATGCTCACTAGTTCTCTGTTTTACCATTTAGGTCGTAGATTCTATGATTCTCTACGTGTTTTGAAATGGCAACCAAAAACCCTCTTGTATCGATCCTCGAGTCAAACAAGTTGACTGGTCCCAACTATTCTGATTGGCTGAGGAATCTAAAAATCATTTTAGATTCTGAGAAGAGAACTTATGTTCTCTTCGAAGGGGAGCCTAGTCCCGAAGGGGAGGCTCCCACTCGGGCCGAGCGGGACGCGATTCAGAAGTGGAAGGATGATAATCTCCAAGCCCGTTGCCTTATGTTAGCTAACATGTCTCCGGACTTGCAAAGGCAACATGAGGCCATGGAATTTGCTTGGGAGATTTACGACCACTTAGAGCAACTTTACCGCCCTCATGAACGTGTTACAAGGTATAACACCTCAAAGGAATTGTTCCACTTGAGAATGAGGGAAGGTTCAAGTGTCCATGAATATGGACTCAAGTTTCTTGCCCTTACTGAGAAACTTGCTTCCATGGGCATGCTACTGAAAGATGAGCTTTCAGTGGATTTGTTGCTAGCTTCGCTCCCACCATCATTCAACCCATTTGTCCTTAACTTCAACATGAATCATGCTGGTGCTACTGCAGCTGAGCTGATTAGTCAGCTTGTGACTGCTGAAAGCACGATCAAGAAGGACAATAAGGTTTTGATGGTGAATGCTCCACCTTCCTCTTCTGGGCCTTCTAAAGGTAAGGGCAAGAAAGCCCAAAAGAAGAAGAAGAAACCCCTTAGGCCCACTGGTGGCATTTCGAAGGGGAAGGCCCAAAAGAAGCGTGATCAGAAAGAGGATGTTTGCTTCCATTGTGGCAAAGCGGGACATTGGAGGAGAAACTGCCCAGAGTACAAGGCTACTCTAAAGAAAGGTATCTTTCTCGTTGAAGTAAATCTTTCTATTAATTCTAGTTCTTGGGTACTTGATACCGGTTGTGGAACTCATATCTGTAATGATGTACAGATGCTAAGTGAAGTCCAACAACTCAAAGAAGGAGAATGTGTCTTGAAGATCGACGATGGCTCAAACGTTGAAGCTCGAGCTTTAGGCACAATGAGATTAGATTTAGGTAGTTTTGAGTTAGTATTAAATAAAGTCCTTTATGTACCGAGCATTATTCGTAATATAATTTCAGTTCCAATATTAGATTGTGAAGGTTATGAAACTTATATTAAGAATGGTAAATACTTTATCAAACGGAACAACTCTTCCGTTCATATCGGTACTCTAAGTAATGGACTTTACCTAACTCAAAATATCAATATTATGAATATACAACGAGAAACAAAGCGTAAGAGAGATGACAAAGTTTCAGCTCCCTTATGGCACGCTAGATTAGGACACATTTCCAAGAACAGAATTAGCAAGATAAACACTTTAGGATCATTCTCTGAAAATGATCTCAAAGAGTTGACTTCTTGCGAATCCTGTCTCAAAGGAAAGATGTCCAAAGTTCCTTTTAAAGGAACTGTGGAATGTGCCACTGAGGTTTTGGATTTGTTCCATACTGATGTTTGTGGACCGCTTAGTGTAAGCACTAGAAACAATCATCAGTACTTCATAACCTTTAATGATGACTTTAGTCGGTATGGTTATGTATACTTAATGAAGTATAAATCTGAAGCTTTTGAGAAATTCTTAGAATTTCAAAAGGAGGTTGAGAACCAAACTGGTCACAAGATCAAAGCACTTCGATCTGATCGAGGAGGCGAGTATCTTAGTGAAGAATTCCTTAATCATCTCAAAGATAATGGGATTATCTCTCAGTGGACTCCTCCGGGAACTTCTCAGCTTAATGGAGTTTCTGAGAGAAGGAATCGAACCTTACTTGATATGGTTCGTTCCATGATGAGTTTCACTGACTTACCACCTTCTTTCTGGGGTTATGCCCTAGAAAGTGCAGCAAAGATTCTGAATCTAGTTCCCTCTAAGTCAGTCCCCAAGACGCCCTATGAAATGTGGCATGGTAAAATCCCTAGTTATTCTTACTTAAGAATTTGGGGTTGTCCTGCTTACGTGAAGAGGACAGTGGGAGATAAGTTAGAATCTCGTTCTAACTTATGCTACTTTGTAGGTTATCCTAAGGAATCCATAGGATACTATTTCTATGATCAATCTGAGCAAAAGGTGTTTGTTTCCAGAAATGCCACTTTTTTTGAGGAACCGTTCCTTAAAGAAAAGAAAGGCAAGATCATAGAATTAGAAGAAGTACAAAATGACCCCACATCACCCACTGAAGAAACGTCCCACTCTGATCAACTACAACCAATCACGAATTTCGATACACACGAAAATCCTCATCTAAGGCGTTCTGAACGCACTCCTAGACAACCGGAGAGATGGTATGGATTCTTTCATGAAATCTCTCAAAAGGATAATGATCCTTTAACATATGAGGAGGCACTTTCAGATTCTGACTCTGAACAGTGGATAGAAGCCATGAAATTGGAAATGGATTCCATGAACTCCAACCAAGTTTGGACCTTGGTAGATTTGCCTGATGGGGTCAAACCCATAGGTTGCAAATGGATCTTTAAGAGAAAGCTTGGAGTTGATGGAAGCATTGCAGCCTACAAAGCAAGACTGGTTGCAAAAGGATTCACTCAAAGACCCGGCGTGGACTTTGCCGAAACCTTTTCACCAGTTACAATGCAAAAGTCCATTCGAATCATGCTTGCCATTGCTGCATATTATGACTATGAGATATGGCAAATGGATGTGAAAACTGCCTTTCTCAATGGTGACATTGACAAAAACATTTATATGGAGCAACCCATAGGTTTCACATTCAGTGGGAGTGAGCAAAAGGTTTGCAAACTCCAAAGATCAATCTATGGATTGAAACAGGCTTCTAGGAATTGGAACATTCGATTTGATGAATCGGTCAAAGCGTTTGGCTTCATCCAAATTTCGAATGAATCATGTGTGTATAGAAAGGAATTGGAGACCTCAGTGCAATTCTTAGTACTTTATGTTGATGGCATCCTTCTTATTGGGAATTCGAAGGATGACATGAAAGTGACTAAGTTATGGTTATTGAACCAATTCGAGATGAAAGATCTTGGTGATGCGTCCTATATCCTTGGAATCAAAATCTATAGAGATAGATCTAGAAGGTTAATAGGACTATCACAGTCGATGTACATTGACAAAGTATTGAAGAGATTCAATATGGAGTCAGCAAAGGTTAAGAACCTTCCTATGAGTGTAGGAACATGTCTTTCAAAGAAGATGTGTCCTAAGACTAACCTTGAGAAGGAGAGAATGACTCATACACCTTATGCATCAGCAATAGGTAGCATAATGTATGCAATGTTATGTACTCGACCGGATGTGGCTTATGCACTTAGTGTGACAAGTCGTTTCCAAACTGACCCTGGAGATGGTCACTGGGCTGCCGTGAAGAATATTCTTAAGTACTTGAAAAGTACTAAAGATTTATTCTTAGTTTACGGAGGTCAGAAAGATCTTACTGTCGAAGGATACTGCGATGCAAAGCTTTGCATCAGACTTAGATGATTTTAAGTCAATGTCAGGATACATTTTCTGCCTAAACGGCGGAGCAGTGAGTTGGAAGAGTTCCAAGCAAACTACCACTGCAGATTCGACCACTGAGGCCGAATACTTAGCTGCAAATGATGCAACTAAGGAAGGTGTTTGGATTAGAAACTTCATTCAAGAATTGAATGTTGTTCCTAGCATGAAAGACCCCATTACTGTGTTTTGTGACAACACTGGGGCGGTTGCTCAAGCAAGAGAACCAAGATCTCACCAACGGACCAAGCACAATATGAGGAAGTATCACCTAATCCGTGATATTATCAAAAGAGGAGATGTGCTAATCGAGAGGGTCACATCAGCAGAGAACGTGGCAGATCCACTTACTAAACCCCTTAGTCGAGAAGCTTTCCAAGGTCATCTTCAGAAGATGGGACTTAGAGTAGCTTTAGAATGGCTTTGACGGGCAAGTGGGAGATTGTTAGGAATAGTGCCCTAGAAAGCCGATTGTATATCCGCTTTGTGCTTTTCCTTATTGTAATCACAGACAATCTTTGAATGAAATAACGAATTGAGGCAACACTTCTTTATATGCTCTTGTTTGGTATGCGTTTACTT
The DNA here is from genome assembly GCA_037501455.1 of Lantana camara. Taxonomy (NCBI): domain Eukaryota; kingdom Viridiplantae; phylum Streptophyta; class Magnoliopsida; order Lamiales; family Verbenaceae; genus Lantana; species Lantana camara. The sequence goes on along the minus strand of CM074857.1, from coordinate 87,751,269 downwards.
TAGCTGTGCATGTATGAGAACTCCCCTAATCCTGATGACTTTAGGACTCTACCATTTAGGTGAAATGGTTCATGAAACGAGCCCTATATCACATTAGTCATGATTAGTAAAATACTCCAAGCCGATGAGTCCTACAGACAGTGGGAGTGTCAACCTGACTCCTCTAAGGCTTGCTTGTGGGATCACGCCCTTAAGAAGGACCACCTTGTTTCATGGAGGTGCAAAGTGTATAGTTGATACATGCGTGATACATGAGGGTGCTTACTTTAATAAGTAAGTTCACTGAGGTGCCCCGTGTGAGAACATTCCTAAATGGGAAAGGAAGTTTCTATTTCAGGAAATGGAAACTTCCAGATTAGGAAATATCTCACGAGTCATTGGTGTGATTAATTGATCCTTAGACTTGAGGTTCCTTGTCACTTTATGAGTTAACTCTGTAGTCTTAGGTATAAGCTTTAAAGGGTGTCGCCTTAGACAACTGATTCAAGGCTTATGCTGGGACTGCACAAGTGATTCATGAAAGTGAATGAGAATCAAGATAGGACCTACACTTGCATTTGCAAGGTGATCTCTTATTGTGTAAGTCATTCATATGCCATATGGAGTCCTTGGCCAAGGCAGTAGATCAAGACATCAAGAAAAGGGTTTCTTGGATTGAGATCAAATGGATATGAAATGCACTTAGCTTTAAGACCGAATTATTAGGGTTCTGATTATTCCCTTGCCCTAGATCTTGGTTGAGAGATAGTAAGTAGGAGGATTGTATCTCACATGAATCAATGACTTAAAGGTTCTGTCGAATCCGAACATTCCAATTCAGCTAGGGGTTAAACACCTGTTGCTAGACTATGGTCGTTTAATCTGTGGACTGATTAATTAATTAGTGAATTAATTAATTAGGGTCACTGCTAATTGAATTGAGAACCTAGAGGGTCACACACAACAACTTGGTTACATGAGTTGAGGCTTGAAAATGATTAAACGAGTTAATCGGGCCAAGAGGGTTCCACACGTGTGAAGTCACACGTGTGGCTCACGTGAGTGACAAGTGTCACTGTGACACGTGTCACACACGTGTGTATATATATATATTATATATATATTAAATAATTAATTAGTTAATTATTTAATAGACTTTGGTTTAATTTTGAATTAAAAAGAAAGTCTAATTTTGGAGAAAATAATCTAGTTAATTAATTACGAATTAATTAATTAGATAAAAATAAGTTATTTATTTTATAATAAATAAAGTATAAAATTATCCAAAAATAGTTTGGATATTTTTAGCTCTCTTAAAAGTTGACTTGAATTAGAATTCAAAGTCAAAGTTGGAAAATACTTGATGATCAAGTAATAGGAGAGAGACAAACCAAATCCTTGCCCAACAAGGAGTTCGGTCGTCCCTCCCCTTTCCTATATATAGGGGAGCTCATGCTCCCCTTTAGAGTGAATGGACAATTCTTGGTTCATGTGTTGAACACCTTCCTTTCTCCAAGATTAAATTAAACCCTAGGTTAAGCCTAAACACTAACTAGAAAACTAGCATCCTTACTAGTTAGATTGTGATCAAGTTGGTGGACTTTCTCTAGAGACTTCAAGTTAGAAGTTTGAAGATTCGAGCTTTACCAAGGAGAGGGGATCAAGCCGCGAGAAGAGCGTTCTTGGGTGGCTTGAAACGCTTCAAGAAAGAATAAAAGAAAAGTAAGTTTTCTATCTTTACGAATTTGGTTGCACGATTGCGAGTCCTAGATCCTTTTGTTGGGAAAATTTTTTAAATTCCGCTGCTTTCTGATTCGTGTTTTCCAACACATCCTCCGTACGCTGGGCCTCGCAGGGGGTCTTCTTTTTGTTCTTCATCCTGTAAAGTTTGGCCCTCTTACGTTCGGGGCCATCTTCGTCCAACTTGGGGAAGTCAACTGATTTTCTAGTGGATCCTACCTGAATAGTTTGCTTGGGCTTGTAGCTTCGAAGGGAAAGGATGTAGCATTCCCAAGCCTCTTTGACATTGCATAGAACCTCGCCAGTGCCCTCGGGAGTGGGGAATTTGACTTTCTGGTGATAAGTGGAGATTACTGCTTTGAAGTCCACGAGGGCCGGGCGTTCAATGATGATGTTGTAGGGGAGGTCCACTTCAACGACTGCGTAAAGGACGCTCAAAGTTTTTCGCTGTGGGGCGCGACCAAAAGAGGTGGCCAAGAGAATCTGCCCGCGAGGGACAATCTCGGAACCCCCAAAGCCAACGAGGGCTGTTCTGAGGGGTTCGAGTGGAATGTTGGTTATATTCACTTTTTGAAACGTTGAGTAAGGGAGAACGTTCACAAAGCTTCCACTATCAATCAAGACCCTCTTTACAATGTGGTTATGAACGTCTAAACTAACCACCATGGGGCAGTCAGAGGTTGCACCAATCCCATGGGGTGTTACAATGTGTTCCAAGTCTTTCTCTGTGAAACCTACAATGTCATTCTCTTTCGAGCATGAAGAGCTGTCAACGGAAAGCACAGGCTTGAACTGGGATGATCTCTGGTCATAACTCCGAATGTGGCGGCACCGGGAAGCATTAGAATCGCCCCCCGAGGGTCCTCCAGAGATCATGTGAATGACCACAAAGGCTGGTTCTCCGTATCTGCGGCTTTCCCTTTGTCGCGGTCGCTTATTTCGGTGTGATGGTGGCGGGGACTCCGTGAGCGCGAGCGGCTTCTTCCTCTAACACGCGCTCGCTCAGCGCAATGCTCATCATACCTCTCTAACACCTTCTCAAACTCCTTGAGGTGTCCCCCAGCGATAAGCCTCTGGATCTCGCTCTCGAGTTGGCGGCACTCGTTGGTATCATGTCCCTTCTGCTTATGGAAAGCGCAGTACTTCCCTGAACGCTTTTGAGCCTCGGTCTCCCTCAACTTTGGCGGTCTCTTGAAGAGTTTCTTATCCGCCATGGAATACACATCAGCAATTGGGCGGTTGAGGGGAATCCGTTCGAACTTACGCGGAGGTGAAGAGTTGCGGCGAGCGGGGATAGGACTCCGGCGGCGACCCCTGTTAGAATCTCCTTTGTCCTCGGGGGCTTTGCTGGGGCGAGGGGCGTTCGCCATTTTCTGATCCCTCGCGATATACATATCCTCGAGGGTGAAGAAAGAGTCAGCTATATCCCTGACCTTCATCAACGATCGTGGCTTTTTCTTGGCTACTTCCTCCACGAATTCTTTGCTGACATAGCGTTTCATATTGATCGCTCCAAAAAGTACATGCCTCATATTGAAGTGGCTTAAGAAGGCATCTGTCAGATCGGCGTACCTTCTGATCGAGCGGGGAGGGAGCTTCTTATACCAATCCTGAGCCATCCCAACGAGGGAGGTGACAAAGACTTTAGCCCAATAATTGCTCGGGTGCTCGTACAAGTGCATCAAGTGCACAAAGTGATCCAGATGCTTGGCCGGATCAGTTGTTCCATCATACCTGTTGATGGATGTAGGGATTTTTCCCTTCCCCGCGCGGGTCATCAGAACCTCGTCAATGAGGGGGGAAGCGCCCTTCAAGGTTCTATAATCCCTGTCTTTAGGATCGTATTCTTCGTAGTCTGCTTTTTTCCGGTGGTGGGAGATCTGGCTGCATGGGCGGCGAGCATCTCTAGCCCTGGACCTCTCACCCCCGCCGTGGGGGGCTTGAGTCCGTGCTCGAGAGAGCTGCTCCACTACATTCTGGAGTCCCTTGAGCTGATCCTGTACTGCAGCAAGTTGAGGGTCGCCGACATTTCTGCTGCTTGTCCTCTCTGTGGCCCTCGATTGGACCTCTTCGTTATTTTCAGCCCTCTCATTCTGAGGGGCCCTTTCGTTTCTAGCGGGTTGCTGTCCTTGCGGGGCCCTCGGTGGGGCTTCATTTCCCTGAACGGGTGGTGGTAGAGGCGGCTGAGCCCTCAACACATTTTGGGCAACTATCAAGGGATGAACTGGGAGTCCTCCTATGGGTGGAGCCGCTCGAGCACCTGCCATTGAGGGGAAATAAGCATCGGTGAAGTGTTCCCAGGCGTTCTGTGCCGCCTGCTCCTCGCATTGCGCATAAAGCGCCTGAAGTTGTTAGGTGGTGATTTGGGGCATTTCCACCTCCTGTATTTCCCTCAGAAGTGACATGGGAAGTTGTAATGTTCCCACCTGATAGGGCTGAACCATGGCCATCATTCCGGGCACCATCCCGGGTTACGCATACGCATATCCCGACGGTGGCATGGCCCTGGAGTACACACCGGGATGGGAGGCTGGAACATTGTGAATGAGGGTCGGGGGAGGAGGAACAGAGCCAGATCCCCCTGCCTCGTTTCCACTAGGGGGGAGAGTTGCAGCGACGGTCTCTGTGTTTCCGGCCCCATTTCCGGCAGTAGGTGGGGGGCGTACCTCCGGCGGGGGCATTGTTCCCTGCGTTTTCCTCGTTGACAGGAGGAAGAACACCCCTGTTTTCTAGTCTCCCAGACCTGTTAGGAATAGTGCCCTAGAAAGCCGATTAGTCATAATCCGTTTTGGGACTTTCCTAGTATCACAGACAATCTTTGAATAATATACGATTGATTAATATCATAGGCAAACACTTCTTTATATGCTCTTGTTTGGTATGCGTTTACTTTAGCTGTGCATGTATGAGAACTCCCCTAATCCTGATGACTTTAGGACTCTACCATTTAGGTGAAATGGTTCATGAAACGAGCTCTATATCACATAAGTCATGATTAGTAAAATACTCCAAGCCGATGAGTCCTACAGACAGTGGGAGTGTCAACCTGACTCCTCTAAGGCTTGCTTGTGGGATCAAGCCCTTAAGAAGGACCACCTTGTTTCATGGAGGTGCAAAGTGTATAGTTGATACCTGCGTGATACATGAGGGTGCTTACTTTAATAAGTAAGTTCACTGAGGTGCCCCGTGTGAGAACATTCCTAAATGGGAAAGGAAGTTTCTATTTCAGGAAATGGAAACTTCCAGATTAGGAAATATCTCACGAGTCATTGATGTGATTAATTGATCCTTAGACTTGAGGTTCCTTGTCACTTTATGAGTTAACTCTGTAGTCTTTGGTATAAGCTTTAAAGGGTGTCGCCTTAGACAACTGATTCAAGGCTTATGCTGGGGTTGCACAAGTGACTCATGAAAGTGAATGAGAATCAAGAAAGGACCTACACTTGCATATGTAAGGTGATCTCTTATTGTGTAAGTCATTCATATGCCATATGGAGTCCTTGGCCAAGGCAGTAGATCAAGACATCAAGAAAAGGGTTTCTTGGATTGAGATCAAATGGATATGAAATGCACTTAGCTTTAAGACCGAATTATTAGGGTTCTGATTATTCCCTTGCCCTAGATCTTGGTTGAGAGATAGTAAGTAGGAGGATTGTATCTCACATGAATCAATGACTTAAAGGTTCTGTCGAATCCGAACATTCCAATTCAGCTAGGGGTTAAACACCTGTTGCTAGACTATGGTCGTTTAATCTGTGGACTGATTAATTAATTAGTGAATTAATTAATTAGGGTCACTGCTAATTGAATTGAGAACCTAGAGGGTCACACACAACAACTTGGTTACATGAGTTGAGGCTTGAAAATGATTAAACGAGTTAATCGGGCCAAGAGGGTTCCACACGTGTGAAGTCACACGTGTGGCTCACGTGAGTGACAAGTGTCACTGTGACACGTGTCACACACGTGTGTATATATATATATTTTATATATATTAAATAATTAATTAGTTAATTATTTAATAGACTTTGGTTTAATTTTGAATTAAAAAGAAAGTCTAATTTTGGAGAAAATAATCTAGTTAATTAATTACGAATTAATTAATTAGATAAAAATAAGTTATTTATTTTATAATAAATAAAGTATAAAATTATCCAAAAATAGTTTGGATATTTTTAGCTCTCTTAAAAGTTGACTTGAATTAGAATTCAAAGTCAAAGTTGGAAAATACTTGATGATCAAGTAAGAGGAGAGAGACAAACCAAATCCTTGCCCAACAAGGAGTTCGGTCGTCCCTCCCCTTTCCTAGCTCCCCTTTAGAGTGAATGGACAATTCTTGGTTCATGTGTTGAACACCTTCCTTTCTCCAAGATTAAATTAAACCCTAGGTTAAGCCTAAACACTAACTAGAGAACTAGCATCCTTACTAGTTAGATTGTGATCAAGTTGGTGGACTTTCTCTAGAGACTTCAAGTTAGAAGTTTGAAGATTCGAGCTTTACCAAGGAGAGGGGATCAAGCCGCGAGAAGAGCGTTCTTGGGTGGCTTGAAACGCTTCAAGAAAGAATAAAAGAAAAGTAAGTTTTCTATCTTTACGAATTTGGTTGCACGATTGCGAGTCCTAGATCCTTTTGTTGGGAAAATTTTTTAAATTCCGCTGCTTTCTGATTCGTGTTTTCCAACAAGTGGTATCAGAGCCACCTCGTTAATCGTGTTTCTGATTCGTCTCAATTATTCTGAATTTGGCAGAAATTCTTAGGCTTAGATGCGAATTAGGTATTCATGAGTTCTTTTAGAAAGCCTGAAATACGAAACTGTAATTTTTCCTGAATTTCTAAAACTGTTTTCTCAAATCGTGTTTTTGAAAATTGTTTTAGTTGAAATTTATCTAAATCGAATTTTTTAATTGAAACGGGTTTTGGAGAAACTTTAAAAATACGAAACGAACACGAAATAGGACGAGCCTAGGCGTGCTAGCAAGTCACACGCCCAGCCCGTCGCCACCGCCCAGCCCTCCCGCAACCGCGCGGGAGGCCCTCCCGCCCGCGCCTAGGCGCGACTGCTCGCCTGTCCCGCAACCGCGCGGGACAGCCGCCCGCACCGTCCCGCAACAGAGCGGAACGCCCTGGCCGAGACCGCCCGCCATCGGGCGGGCATTGCTGCGCGCGACAAGCGCACGAGGCGCGCCCAGCGCGCACGAGGGCGGCAATTGCCGCACGCTGTGCGCACAGCTGGCGCGCGCGCGCCTGATGCCGCGCGGCGATGCCCTCCTTTGGGCGGATGGTTTCGGGCCAATCTTCGTGTTTCGTGTTTCGTGTTTTCGGTCCTTGAAAATCCCGATTTAATTTTATTTTAATTTTATCTTTTAAAATCAGTTTTGCTAAAATAAAATTATTCTAAAATTTTGATTAAATTGGGATTTTTGAGAAATTAAAGCGATTTGGATTTTGGGAAAATTATGAATTTTATTTTCTGAAAATAATGAAAGAATAAAATTATTAATTTTGGAAATTAATTGGAATTTTATTGGTTTGTTGTTTTTCGGGTTTTATTGAAAAGGCTCTTGAACAAGAATTGCATCTAAGTCGTGTTTTAAGTCATTAGGACTTGAAACGATAATTTTAATTTATTGGCTAAATTTAAATTCTCGCAAAAGCATGTTAGGTGATCATGGGTTTAGATCTCTGTATGGTTTTAATTTATGCACATGGATGGTTTAAATTGGGGTTGGAGCCCTATAGTTGCGTTTTTCAATTGAGGTTGGAGCCTCACTTATGTGCGTACTGTTATGTGATTTATTATGTGGCTTTCCATATTACTGTTTTTGAGGCCGGGGTATGCCCCGTGTAATTGTCTAAGGCCAATATGAAGATTGAGCCTTATTACTTTATGTCTTTTTCCTTTTATTGTAATTTGAGAGTAGAGATAGGTGGTGAGGTTTTATTTTCATTTTGGAGACAATGCACCCATGGAGTAAGATGGACCACATTCAAGTAACAAGGAGGCCATAAGTGAAGACCCCTCAAAATGTTAGGGAGGGGAATCTCAATTGTTAAATGTAATAGAGATAGGGCTCGTATTTTGTTACCGTTTTCCCTTATGTGATTTAAACTGTTTATGTGGCATGTATGTTAGAACTTGTGATTGTGGAGTGGCTCCCACATATCACACATAAGATAGGTAGAACCCATGATCATTACATGTTAGTATCATGCTAGGACATGTTATCTGTTTATGTGATTGTTTGATATGCATTTAAGTGTACTTGCATTAATCAAGACTAATAAAATTGGATAACATATATGTTGGTAAGGTCGAACCAGACAACTCTCCGGTTGATTCGAAAATTCCCATTAAATATTAAGCTAATTTCGAACAAATAGGTGTTTAATTCGAGATGCAAATTTTGAATTAAATTCCTAGCATTCCATCAATAGGTTTTAAGTTTAGTAAGTAAAGCTAGTTATTGTCCGCGAGTCGTGGGATAGCTAGTGGAGCTTATTAGTTCTTAGTTACCTAATTAATCATTTTAAATGATCAATATTTCGTGGTCAATTTTAGCAAGGGCGATGTCCGCGAGTCGTGGGTCGTTCGAACTAAGTTTTGGTCATGATCTTATGATTGATGGGTCTAGCTTAACGCCTAAGTAAATATGGATGTCGCACGAGTCGTGGGTCCATATTGAAAGATAGGTGATGCAAAAAAACAATTACTAAGAGTTCTAAAGGTGTTAGAATTGGTAAGTTGTACCTACCTAGGGTTCTTACATAGAATGTCCGCGAGTCGTGGGTTCGAGGTAAAATGCCTAGGATCTTAGTACCCATTGGGAAACGTGTTCCTCTTAGATCTTTGGGAATTCTAGATCTTTGAAAAACAGTGGGAGCTACATTAGATTAATGACCTTATCTTTTGTATATCGTTATAATTCAGCATGCTCACTAGTTCTCTGTTTTACCATTTAGGTCGTAGATTCTGTGATTCTCTACGTGTTTTGAAATGGCAACCAAAAACCCTCTTGTATCGATCCTCGAGTCAAACAAGTTGACTGGTCCCAACTATTCTGATTGGCTGAGGAATCTAAAAATCATTTTAGATTCTGAGAAGAGAACTTATGTTCTCTTCGAAGGGGAGGCTCCCACTCGGGCCGAGCGGGACGCGATTCAGAAGTGGAAGGATGATAATCTCCAAGCCCGTTGCCTTATGTTGGCTAACATGTCTCCGGACTTGCAAAGGCAACATGAGGCCATGGAATTTGCTTGGGAGATTTACGACCACTTAGAGCAACTTTACCGCCCTCATGAACGTGTTACAAGGTATAACACCTCAAAGGAATTGTTCCACTTGAGAATGAGGGAAGGTTCAAGTGTCCATGAATATGGACTCAAGTTTCTTGCCCTTACTGAGAAACTTGCTTCCATGGACATGCCACTGAAAGATGAGCTTTCAGTGGATTTGTTGCTAGCTTCGCTCCCACCATCATTCAACCCATTTGTCCTTAACTTCAACATGAATCATGCTGGTGCTACTGCAGCTGAGCTGATTAGTCAGCTTGTGACTGCTGAAAGCACGATCAAGAAGGACAATAAGGTTTTGATGGTGAATGCTCCACCTTCCTCTTCTGGGCCTTCTAAAGGTAAGGGCAAGAAAGCCCAAAAGAAGAAGAAGAAACCCCTTAGGCCCACTGGTGGCATTTCGAAGGGGAAGGCCCAAAAGAAGAAGCGTGATCAGAAAGAGGATGTTTGCTTCCATTGTGGCAAAGCGGGACATTGGAGGAGAAACTGCCCAGAGTACAAGGCTACTCTAAAGAAAGGTATCTTTCTCGTTGAAGTAAATCTTTCTATTAATTCTAGTTCTTGGGTACTTGATACCGGTTGTGGAACTCATATCTGTAATGATGTACAGATGCTAAGTGAAGTCCAACAACTCAAAGAAGGAGAATGTGTCTTGAAGATCGACGATGGCTCAAACGTTGAAGCTCGAGCTTTAGGCACAATTACATTAGATTTAGGTAGTTTTGAGTTAGTATTAAATAAAGTCCTTTATGTACCGAGCATTATTCGTAATATAATTTCAGTTCCAATATTAGATTGTGAAGGTTATGAAACTTATATTAAGAATGGTAAATACTTTATCAAACGGAACAACTCTTCCGTTCATATCGGTACTCTAAGTAATGGACTTTACCTAACTCAAAATATCAATATTATGAATATACAACGAGAAACAAAGCGTAAGAGAGATGACAAAGTTTCAGCTCCCTTATGGCACGCTAGATTAGGACACATTTCCAAGAACAGAATTAGCAAGATAAACACTTTAGGATCATTCTCTGAAAATGATCTCAAAGAGTTGACTTCTTGCGAATCCTGTCTCAAAGGAAAGATGTCCAAAGTTCCTTTTAAAGGAACTGTGGAACGTGCCACTGAGGTTTTGGATTTGATCCATACTGATGTTTGTGGACCGCTTAGTGTAAGCACTAGAAACAATCATCAGTACTTCATAACCTTTAATGATGACTTTAGTCGGTATGGTTATGTATACTTAATGAAGTATAAATCTGAAGCTTTTGAGAAATTCTTAGAATTTCAAAAGGAGGTTGAGAACCAAACTGGTCACAAGATCAAAGCACTTCGATCTGATCGAGGAGGCGAGTATCTTAGTGAAGAATTCCTTAATCATCTCAAAGATAATGGGATTATCTCTAAGTGGACTCCTCCGGGAACTTCTCAGCTTAATGGAGTTTCTGAGAGAAGGAATCGAACCTTACTTGATATGGTTCGTTCCATGATGAGTTTCACTGACTTACCACCTTCTTTCTGGGGTTATGCCCTAGAAAGTGCAGCAAAGATTCTGAATCTAGTTCCCTCTAAGTCAGTCCCCAAGACGCCCTATGAAATGTGGCATGGTAAAATCCCTAGTTATTCTTACTTAAGAATTTGGGGTTGTCCTGCTTACGTGAAGAGGACAGTGGGAGATAAGTTAGAATCTCGTTCTAACTTATGCTACTTTGTAGGTTATCCTAAGGAATCCATAGGATACTATTTCTATGATCAATCTGAGCAAAAGGTGTTTGTTTCCAGAAATGCCACTTTTTTTGAGGAACCGTTCCTTAAAGAAAAGAAAGGCAAGATCATAGAATTAGAAGAAGTACAAAATGACCCCACATCACCCACTGAAGAAACGTCCCACTCTGATCAACTACAACCAATCACGAATTTCGATACACACGAAAATCCTCATCTAAGGCGTTCTGAACGCACTCCTAGACAACCGGAGAGATGGTATGGATTCTTTCATGAAATCTCTCAAAAGGATAATGATCCTTTAACATATGAGGAGGCACTTTTAGATTCTGACTCTGAACAGTGGATAGAAGCCATGAAATTGGAAATGGATTCCATGAACTCCAACCAAGTTTGGACCTTGGTAGATTTGCCTGATGGGGTCAAACCCATAGGTTGCAAATGGATCTTTAAGAGAAAGCTTGGAGTTGATGGAAGCATTGCAGCCTACAAAGCAAGACTGGTTGCAAAAGGATTCACTCAAAGACCCGGCGTGGACTTTGCCGAAACCTTTTCACCAGTTGCAATGCAAAAGTCCATTCGAATCATGCTTGCCATTGCTGCATATTATGACTATGAGATATGGCAAATGGATGTGAAAACTGCCTTTCTCAATGGTGACATTGACAAAGACATTTATATGGAGCAACCCATAGGTTTCACATTCAGTGGGAGTGAGCAAAAGGTTTGCAAACTCCAAAGATCAATCTATGGATTGAAACAGGCTTCTAGGAATTGGAACATTCGATTTGATGAATCGGTCAAAGCGTTTGGCTTCATCCAAATTTCGAATGAATCATGTGTGTATAGAAAGGAATTGGAGACCTCAGTGCAATTCTTAGTACTTTATGTTGATGACATCCTTCTTATTGGGAATTCGAAGGATGACATGAAAGTGACTAAGTTATGGTTATTGAACCAATTCGAGATGAAAGATCTTGGTGATGCGTCCTATATCCTTGGAATCAAAATCTATAGAGATAGATCTAGAAGGTTAATAGGACTATCACAGTCGATGTACATTGACAAAGTATTGAAGAGATTCAATATGGAGTCAGCAAAGGTTAAGAACCTTCCTATGAGTGTAGGAACATGTCTTTCAAAGAAGATGTGTCCTAAGACTAACCTTGAGAAGGAGAGAATGACTCATACACCTTATGCATCAGCAATAGGTAGCATAATGTATGCAATGTTATGTACTCGACCGGATGTGGCTTATGCACTTAGTGTGACAAGTCGTTTCCAAACTGACCCTGGAGATGGTCACTGGGCTGCCGTGAAGAATATTCTTAAGTACTTGAAAAGTACTAAAGATTTATTCTTAGTTTACGGAGGTCAGAAAGATCTTACTGTCGAAGGATACTGCGATGCAAAGCTTTGCATCAGACTTAGATGATTTTAAGTCAATGTCAGGATACATTTTCTGCCTAAACGGCGGAGCAGTGAGTTGGAAGAGTTCCAAGCAAACTACCACTGCAGATTCGACCACTGAGGCCGAATACTTAGCTGCAAATGATGCAGCTAAGGAAGGTGTTTGGATTAGAAACTTCATTCAAGAATTGAATGTTGTTCCTAGCATGAAAGACCCCATTACTGTGTTTTGTGACAACACTGGGGCGGTTGCTCAAGCAAGAGAACCAAGATCTCACCAACGGACCAAGCACAATATGAGGAAGTATCACCTAATCCGTGATATTATCAAAAGAGGAGATGTGCTAATCGAGAGGGTCACATCAGCAGAGAACGTGACAGATCCACTTACTAAACCCCTTAGTCGAGAAGCTTTCCAAGGTCATCTTCAGAAGATGGGACTTAGAGTAGCTTTAGAATGGCTTTGACGGGCAAGTGGGAGATTGTTAGGAATAGTGCCCTAGAAAGCCGATTGTATATCCGCTTTGTACTTTTCCTTATTGTAATCACAGACAATCTTTGAATGAAATAACGAATTGAGGCAACACTTCTTTATATGCTCTTGTTTGGTATGCGTTTACTTTAGCTGTGCATGTATGAGAACTCCCCTAATCCTGATGACTTTAGGACTCTACCATTTAGGTGAAATGGTTCACGAAACGAGCCCTATATCACATAAGTCATGATTAGTAAAATACTCCAAGCCGATGAGTCCTACAGACAGTGGGAGTGTCATCCTGACTCCTCTAAGGCTTGCTTGTGGGATCACGCCCTTAAGAAGGACCACCTTGTTTCATGGAGGTGCAAAGTGTATAGTTGATACGTGCGTGATATATGAGGGTGCTTACTTTAATAAGTAAGTTCACTGAGGTGCCCCGTGTGAGAACATTCCTAAATGGGAAAGGAAGTTTCTATTTCAGGAAATGGAAACTTCCAGATTAGGAAATATCTCACGAGTCATTGATGTGATTAATTGATCCTTAGACTTGAGGTTCCTTGTCACTTTATGAGTTAACTCTGTAGTCTTAGGTATAAGCTTTAAAGGGTGTCGCCTTAGACAACTGATTCAAGGCTTATGCTGGGACTGCACAAGTGATTCATGAAAGTGAATGAGAATCAAGATAGGACCTACACTTGCATTTGCAAGGTGATCTCTTATTGTGTAAGTCATTCATATGCCATATGGAGTCCTTGGCCAAGGCAGTAGATCAAGACATCAAGAAAAGGGTTTCTTGGATTGAGATCAAATGGATATGAAATGCACTTAGCTTTAAGACCGAATTATTAGGGTTCTGATTATTCCCTTGCCCTAGATCTTGGTTGAGAGATAGTAAGTAGGAGGATTGTATCTCACATGAATCAATGACTTAAAGGTTCTGTCGAATCCGAACATTCCAATTCAGCTAGGGGTTAAACACCTGTTGCTAGACTATGGTCGTTTAATCTGTGGACTGATTAATTAATTAGTGAATTAATTAATTAGGGTCACTGCTAATTGAATTGAGAACCTAGAGGGTCACACACAACAACTTGGTTACATGAGTTGAGGCTTGAAAATGATTAAACGAGTTAATCGGGCCAAGAGGGTTCCACACGTGTGAAGTCACACGTGTGGCTCACGTGAGTGACAAGTGTCACTGTGACACGTGTCACACACGTGTGTATATATATATATTATATATATATTAAATAATTAATTAGTTAATTATTTAATAGACTTTGGTTTAATTTTGAATTAAAAAGAAAGTCTAATTTTGGAGAAAATAATCTAGTTAATTAATTACGAATTAATTAATTAGATAAAAATAAGTTATTTATTTTATAATAAATAAAGTATAAAATTATCCAAAAATAGTTTGGATATTTTTAGCTCTCTTAAAAGTTGACTTGAATTAGAATTCAAAGTCAAAGTTGGAAAATACTTGATGATCAAGTAATAGGAGAGAGACAAACCAAATCCTTGCCCAACAAGGAGTTCGGTCGTCCCTCCCCTTTCCTATGTATAGGGGAGCTCATGCTCCCCTTTAGAGTGAATGGACAATTCTTGGTTCATGTGTTGAACACCTTCCTTTCTCCAAGATTAAATTAAACCCTAGGTTAAGCCTAAACACTAACTAGAGAACTAGCATCCTTACTAGTTAGATTGTGATCAAGTTGGTGGACTTTCTCTAGAGACTTCAAGTTAGAAGTTTGAAGATTCGAGCTTTACCAAGGAGAGGGGATCAAGCCGCGAGAAGAGCGTTCTTGGGTGGCTTGAAACGCTTCAAGAAAGAATAAAAGAAAAGTAAGTTTTCTATCTTTACGAATTTGGTTGCACGATTGCGAGTCCTAGATCCTTTTGTTGGGAAAATTTTTTAAATTCCGCTGCTTTCTGATTCGTGTTTTCCAACACATCCTCCGTACGCTGGGCCTCGCAGGGGGTCTTCTTTTTGTTCTTCATCCTGTAAAGTTTGGCCCTCTTACGTTCGGGGCCATCTTCGTCCAACTTGGGGAAGTCAACTGATTTTCTAGTGGATCCTACCTGAATAGTTTGCTTGGGCTTGTAGCTTCGAAGGGAAAGGATGTAGCATTCCCAAGCCTCTTTGACATTGCATAGAACCTCGCCAGTGCCCTCGGGAGTGGGGAATTTGACTTTCTGGTGATAAGTGGAGATTACTGCTTTGAAGTCCACGAGGGCCGGGCGTCCAATGATGATGTTGTAGGGGAGGTCCACTTCAACGACTGCGTAAAGGACGCTCAAAGTTTTTCGCTGTGGGGCACGACCAAAAGAGGTGGCCAAGAGAATCTGCCCGTGAGGGACAATCTCGGAACCCCCAAAGCCAACGAGGGCTGTTCTGAGGGGTTCGAGTGGAATGTTGGTTATATTCATTTTTTGAAACGTTGAGTAAGGGAGAACGTTCACAAAGCTTCCACTATCAATCAAGACCCTCTTTACAATGTGGTTATGAACGTCTAAACTAACCACCATGGGGCAGTCAGAGGTTGCACCAATCCCATGGGGTGTTACAATGTGTTCCAAGTCTTTCTCTGTGAAACCTACAATGTCATTCTCTTTCGAGCATGAAGAGCTGTCAACGGAAAGCACAGGCTTGAGCTGGGATGATCTCTGGTCATAACTCCGAATATGGCGGCACCGGGAAGCATTAGAATCGCCCCCCGAGGGTCCTCCAGCGATCATGTGAATGACCACAAAGGCTGGTTCTCCGTATCTGCGGCTTTCCCTTTGTCGCGGTCGCTTGTTTCGGTGTGATGGTGGCGGGGACTCCGTGAGCGCGAGCGGCTTCTTCCTCTAACACGCGCTCGCTCAGCGCAATGCTCATCATACCTCTCTAACACCTTCTCAAACTCCTTGAGGTGTCCCCCAGCGATAAGCCTCTGGATCTCGCTCTCGAGTTGGCGGCACTCGTTGGTATCATGTCCCTTCTGCTTATGGAAAGCGCAGTACTTCCCTGAATGCTTTTGAGCCTCGGTCTCCCTCAACTTTGGCGGTCTCTTGAAGAGTTTCTTATCCGCCATGGAATACACTTCAGCAATTGGGCGGTTGAGGGGAATCCGTTCGAACTTACGCGGAGGTGAAGAGTTGCGGCGAGCGGGGATGGGACTCCGGCGGCGACCCCTGTTAGAATCTCCTTTGTCCTCGGGGGCTTTGATGGGGCAAGGGGCGTTCGCCATTTTCTGATCCCTCGCGATATACATATCCTCGAGGGTGAAGAAAGAGTCAGCTATATCCCTGACCTCCATCAACGATCGTGGCTTTTTCTTGGCTACTTCCTCCACTAATTATTTGCTGACATAGTGTTTCATATTGATCGCTCCAAAAAGTACATGCCTCATATTGAAGTGGCTTAAGAAGGCATCTATCAGATCGGCGTACCTTCGGATCGAGCGGGGAGGGAGCTTCTTATACCAATCCTGAGCCATCCCAACGAGGGAGGTGACAAAGACTTTAGCCCAATAATTGCTCGGGTGCTCGTACAAGTGCATCAAGTGCACAAAGTGATCCAGATGCTTGGCCGGATCAGTTGTTCCATCATACCTGTTGATGGATGTGGGGATTTTTCCCTTCCCCGCGCGGGTCATCAGAACCTCGTCAATGAGGGGGGAAGCGCCCGTCAAGGTTCTGTAATCCCTGTCTTTAGGATCGTATTCTTCGTAGTCTGCTTCTTTCCGGTGGTGGGAGATCTGGCTGCGTGGGCGGCGAGCATCTCTGGCCCTGGACCTCCCACCCCCGCCGTGGGGGGCTTGAGTCCGTGCTCGAGAGAGCTGCTCCACTACATTCTGGAGTCCCTTGAGCTGATCCTGTACTGCAGCAAGTTGAGGGTCGCCGACATTTCTGCGGCTTGTCCTCTCTGTGGCCCTCGATTGGACCTCTTCGTTATTTTCAGCCCTCTCATTCTGAGGGGCCCTTTCGTTTCCAGCGGGTTGCTGTCCTTGCGGGGCCCTCGGTGGGGCTTCATTTCCCTGAACGGGTAGTGGTAGAGGCGGCTGAGCCCTCAACACATTTTGGGCAACTATCAAGGGATGAACTGGGAGTCCTCCTATGGGTGGAGCCGCTCGAGCACCTGCCATTGAGGGAAAATAAGCATCGGTGAAGTGTTCCCAGGCGTTCTGTACCGCCTGCTCCTCGCATTGCGCATAAAGCGCCTGAAGTTGTTAGGTGGTGATTTGGGGCATTTCCACCTCCTGTATTTCCCTCAGAAGTGACATGGGAAGTTGTAATGTTCCCACCTGATAGGGCTGAACCATGGCCATCATTCCGGGCACCATCCCGGGTTGCGCATACGCATATCCCGACGGTGGCATGGCCATGGAGTACACACCGGGATGGGAGGCTGGAACATTGTGAATGAGGGTCGGGGGAGGAGGAACAGAGCCAGATCCCCCTGCCTCGTTTCCACCAGGGGGGAGAGTTGCAGCGACGGTCTCTGTGTTTCCGGCCCCATTTCCGGCAGTAGGTGGGGGGCGTACCTCCGGCGGGGGCATTGTTCCCTGCGTTTTCCTCGTTGACAGGAGGAAGAACA
Organism: Lantana camara; assembly: GCA_037501455.1. Taxonomy (NCBI): domain Eukaryota; kingdom Viridiplantae; phylum Streptophyta; class Magnoliopsida; order Lamiales; family Verbenaceae; genus Lantana; species Lantana camara. The sequence goes on along the minus strand of CM074857.1, from coordinate 87,734,058 downwards.
CCCCTGTTTTCTAGTCTCCCAGACCTGTTAGGAATAGTGCCCTAGAAAGCCGATTAGTCATAATCCGTTTTGGGACTTTCCTAGTATCACAGACAATCTTTGAATAATATACGATTGATTAATATCATAGGCAAACACTTCTTTATATGCTCTTGTTTGGTATGCGTTTACTTTAGCTGTGCATGTATGAGAACTCCCCTAATCCTGATGACTTTAGGACTCTACCATTTAGGTGAAATGGTTCATGAAACGAGCTCTACATCACATAAGTCATGATTAGTAAAATACTCCAAGCCGATGAGTCCTACAGACAGTGGGAGTGTCAACCTGACTCCTCTAAGGCTTGCTTGTGGGATCAAGCCCTTAAGAAGGACCACCTTGTTTCATGGAGGTGCAAAGTGTATAGTTGATACGTGCGTGATACATGAGGGTGCTTACTTTAATAAGTAAGTTCACTGAGGTGCCCCGTGTGAGAACATTCCTAAATGGGAAAGGAAGTTTCTATTTCAGGAAATGGAAACTTCCAGATTAGGAAATATCTCACGAGTCATTGATGTGATTAATTGATCCTTAGACTTGAGGTTCCATGTTACTTTATGAGTTAACTCTGTAGTCTTTGGTATAAGCTTTAAAGGGTGTCGCCTTAGACAACTGATTCAAGGCTTATGCTGGGGCTGCACAAGTGACTCATGAAAGTGAATGAGAATCAAGAAAGGACCTACACTTGCATATGCAAGGTGATCTCTTATTGTGTAAGTCATTCATATGCCATATGGAGTCCTTGGCCAAGGCAGTAGATCAAGACATCAAGAAAAGGGTTTCTTGGATTGAGATCAAATGGATATGAAATGTACTTAGCTTTAAGACCAGATTATTAGGGTTCTGATTATTCCCTTACCCTAGATCTTGGTTGAGAGATAGTAAGTAGGAGGATTGTATCTCACATGAATCAATGACTTAAAGGTTCTGTCGAATCCGAACATTCCAATTCAGCTAGGGGTTAAACACCTGTTGCTAGACTATGGTTGTTTAATCTGTGGACTGATTAATTAATTAGTGAATTAATTAATTAGGGTCACTGCTAATTGAATTGAGAACCTAGAGGGTCACACACAACAACTTGGTTACATGAGTTGAGGCTTTAAAATGATTAAACGAGTTAATCAAGCCTAGAGGGTTCCACACGTGTGAAACCACACGTGTGAAACCACACGTGTGGGTCACGTGACTGGACACGTGTCATTGTGACACGTGTGCCACACGTGATTGTTTAATAATATATTAAATAATTAATTTGTTAATTATTTAATAGACTTTGGTTTAATTTTGAATTAAAAAGAAAGTTTTATTTTGGAGAAAAATAATCTAGTTAATTAATTATGAATTAGTTAATTAGACAAAATAAGTTATTTATTTTAAATAAATAAAGTATAAAATTATCCAAAAATAGTTTGGATATTTTTAGCTCTCTTGAAAGTTGATTTGAATTAGAATTCAAAGTCAAAGTCAAAATTACTTGATGATCAAGTAATAGGAGAGAGAGAGACCAAAATCCTAGCCCATTAAGGACTAGGAATTTCGGCACTCCCTTGCTTATAAATAGGGGAGCTCGAGCTCCCCTTAGAGCTAATCGAGAATTCTTTTGGTTCATGTGTTGAACACCATCCTTTCTCCAAGATAAACGAAAACCTAGGTTAAGCCTAAACGCTAACTAGAGAACTAGCATCCTTACTAGTTAGATTGTAGCCAAGTTGGTGGACTATCTCTAGAGAGCTTCAAGTTAGAAGTTTTGAAGATTCGAGCTTTACCAAAAAGTGGGGATCAAGCAAAACGATCAGAAGGGATGATGAAACGATTCTGAACCCAACATGAAACGAATGAAAAAAACGAACCAAAGAAGATGGCGAAAACCGTTCGTCCATATCCTGAAGGATGAATTTTTTCACGAGGGTTTTGTGACTGGCAGTTTTCTACTTTCGCAAAACTGGGTTTCGAAGGGAGTTTCAATCATGTTTTTCTCGTTTCATGTTTCTTTCTTTATGTTATATTGTTAAGAACATCCCTAACATGATTTGAAGCTAGGATGGTGTGGATTGCTATCCCGACAATGGATTCTGAAGTAGAAAGAGACTTTCGAGGGACGGGTTGTCAAGCCGCGAGAAGAGCGTTCTTGGGTGGCTTGAAACGCTTCAAGAAAGAATAAAAGAAAAGTAAGTTTTCTATCTCTACGAATTTGGTTACACGATTGCGAGTCCCAGATCCTTTTGTTGGGAAAAATTTTTAAATTCCGCTGCTTTCTGATTCGTGTTTTCCAACAAGACCTTGTCGCAGTCCCCATGTTTAGAGCAAAAAGTGTTACAACTCAACTAGCTAAAAGAAGAATCAGATGAAGTTGAAGATGATGGTGATGGATTTCCCACAGACGGCGCCAAAAATGATGGTGCAAGAATCTGAACTTCCTAAAATGCAACAACACTTTCAATATTTGTATGGAAAGGGAGAGACCATCACAGGCGTGAGAGCCTCAGGAACTGGATTTCCTTTTTAGCGTGGGTTCTTCCAGCTAGGATAACACCAAAGAGTGCAAAATGCAGTGGTGATGCAACTGTGGTGAAAGGAGTACGAAGCTTGAGAAGATGAGGAAGAATGCCCAGTACAATGAGTGCAGTAGGTATTGTGGAAGATCACTTGGGAGAGAGTGCAGGTGTTCTCTCATATTTATATGTTAGGGGTGAGGGTAGATTGGGTAAATTGACCGTGTAGTCCCAAACCTGTGTCGCCCTAAAACGTGGCGGTCTGTGATGGCATGAAAGTGATAGCTCTGAAAAGCAGGCGGCGTGCTAGGTACGAGGTGCACACTGCCATGGTGTCAGAGGTTGTTGGCGATGGCTGTATGTTGGGAAGGCTCAAGATTGGTCCTGCGGGTGTGCAGATGCCCTACCAAGGGGAAGGCCATACTCGAGCGCGAGTAACGCTCGAAGGGACGCACGTGGGGGTTTTCCCTAGTAGATGGCCTACGAGCGTCAACAGTGCGAGCGTCAGGGAGCAAGTGCCCTCTGGGGGTGCTTCCCTGGAAAGGAGGGCTCTGAGGGCCGTGGTGTGAGCGTCAGTTTTAACAGCTGGGACCCTTTGCCTGGACAGTCATCCAAGGCTCATGGGCCCGTATTAGTCGGTAAATGAGTGGGCTGGGTTGGCCCGCGAGCCCATCAATGCGAGCGTACAGTCTTCAAGTCAACTGATGGCAACACATGGACGGCTCTGATGTGAGCGTGATTTTATGTCTCATCACGCCTTGTGGATAAAAATGCATACTATGTTAATGAAGAATATTAATATTATTATAATGGATTATTAATGAAGAAAAAATTATCAATAAATACCATGTAAATACATTACAACTAATACGCATACGCCCGTTGCTGACATACCCAGATAATTTATGTAAAAGAAATTTCGGAACAATAAATTTGAAGTGGTCTAACTTACGTACATGGTAGACTCCACATAGTAAGAAGCTGACTCCACTAAAAATTTTACCTCAATTATATATTTATAATATTATTATATAATATTTTGTTAATATGTTTAATTATATTTCTTGACCCCATATTAAAATAAAAAACTTGTAAATTGACTCCTAAGGTGAAATATGCAAATTTTGTCATTGTATATAGATTAAATAGTTTAATCCACAATATTTTTGTGAGATTTTTTATTAGTTCATATACTCTATTATACATGAACTTCAAAGAAAAATACTCTTTTTGTGAGATTTTTATTTTTTTAATGATTCTTGAATCCTCACTGCCTACCTAAAATATGAAGTTGAATACCGAATTTTAATATGAATGTCGAAATATCTTTAACAATGAAGTAATGCTGTATGAGGAACAAAAAGGTGCCATAACCTAGTGAGAATTTTAATTTCCATTACCAATTTAGGGGGAGTCAAAATTTGGAGGGGCGAAAAAGGCAAATAGACGAACTCCCTTTTGTATTTTTTCCGATGAAGTACATCAGCTTTTGGCTAAATAGCAACCCAAGTCGAGAGTTGTTAATTAAAGCTCTCACACCCTAGGGCTAGGTAGCAATAAGGCCGGCGGGCTAGAAGCAGGCCCAGACCCAATCAAAGTAAACGTCTTTAACAGACGGATACCAACATCAATCCACCCTTTTTTGTCCGAGTAAATTGTCTCATTAATAGGATTTTAATAATAACTTTTTGATCTCTCAAAATTATTTCATCATTGATTGGGAAACGAATGGCCTAGGTTTTGCTCTTATTCATAAGAAGAAGTGCTTAAAAGAAAGTTCAACCCATTTCTATTTTCAATCTTCTATTTCTAATGGGACTCTACTACTAGTTATTTCAAAACAAATTCGAAACTTGGCCCAAAATCTTTTATTTTTATCATCTATACTTGCTATTATTTTTATTTTTTTTAAATATAAACCATTAGTCAACTAAATTATCAAATACAAATTGTTTGCACTAAAAATTCGCGTTTATTGATTTTTGGCCCAAAATCTTTTATTTTTATCATCTATACTTCCTATTATTATTATTTTTGAAAAATAAACCATTAGTCAACTAAATTATCAAGTACAAATTGTTTGCACTAAAAATTCGCGTTTATTGATTTTTGGTCAACACCGAATAGATAATACAAATATTTGAGAATTTAAGTAAATCTTCAATTTGATTCTCTAATTCTTCCTTCAAACTTTAAGTTGTAAATCTTCAAACACTTCTTCATAAATTTGGTGGTTTGATTTTCTTCAACTTCAAATTAGACTTGAAAAACCTTAATCCGTAGGTCCTTCCACTTGTTTATGAATCAAACGCCAGATTTTGGTGAATTCCGCCAAAAACACCTTTGAACTCGTCGGTAACTCCGTGGATTAGCTTGAATATAATGTCGATTCGCCATTATAACGCCTTGATAACGGGGTCAAACGCCTTGATTTGGTAACTTCGAGGAAGAACGTCTTTGAATGCCTTGGAACTCCGTCTTGAATTTGTAAAGTGAACTTTGGCCTTCTTCTTCTCCTTAGCCTTCTTGGTTTTGTGTTGTGTGTTGAATGAACTATACACACATGACCCCTTTATATAGGTGTGGGATTAAGAGTTGTGGTTCAAGTCAACCTTTATTTAATAATTATCTTTTATATTTTTTTGAAGAGATAATATCAAATAAATCATATAAATATTTATCTCTTTAATATTTTATTATTTTTAAATAAATAATATCACATAAAATCACATGAATGTTTATCTCTTCATATTTCTTATTTTAAAGAGATAATATCATATAAGACTTGAATTTGATTGATCGGTGTGTCGCAATACGCTACGTGTCGCCATATGATTTGTCCTGACTTTCTTTGACTGCAAGACTTGATTTAATTGGTCAAAACATGCCACTTTGACACGTGTCATCACTTGATTTGTTGATAAAATAAAACATTATAATATTAACTTAAATTTAACTATTTAACTTTGAAATTAACTTTAGGATAATTTCAAAATTTTAAATAGCAAATTAAATTAATAATATAAAGTTTATTTATTAGTCTACAAATGCCCCCACTTCAAGACTCGGCGAAGAACATGCCGAATATTTATACGAAGGCAGGACTTGAAGTATTTAAATTTTCTCCTTTTTTTTTTTTTTTTGAAACTTTAAATGAATATGATATTAAACATGATTTAGTAAATCACATTTAATTTCAACCAGCTAAAGTTGAACTTTTTTTTTATTTTTTTTTTATCCCAAATCTCGTGGCTTTCCGAATCCTTGAATAATTAGAAATTTTAATTCATCCAAGCAATTGAATTAGTATTGGACTTGTTCATGCAATATGTCCTGTACAAGAATTTGCATGCATGCATAAGTTTGAATTATATAAGAATTAATTCTTATATTAATTCTTTTTCACTTCATATTAAATATGGAATGTTAATGGGAGTCCTGGCCCCACTACAAGTTTCATCACCACATGTCTTTCCATACATTGATGTTTCTTCTTTCCTCAAAATTTAGAATCACAATTTAATTAGAAGTAAACTTCTAATTACAGAACTCCACGTGCTCTCTACATGCATGGCTTTGATGGATGGGAAATTCTTACGGACTCGATGGAGCCCGCCAATTAAAATGTATCAAGTAAAATTTGAATTTTATATTAAAATAATTACTAACCTTAATTTATTTTCTTAACTCTAATTAAGATAAGTGAGATCTAATTTTAGTTTATGGTAAATAAAAGATTTTGAGGAAAGATTTCTTGCACGAATATCATCATCTTCTTCATAATTCTGGGAGATGCTTCTCAGAGAAAATCGTCTTCTTCAAATTTCTTCTTCATAATTAATTCGGGATACCATTCAGAGGCAAAAAAAATATGCTAAAACATGTTTCACACATAGTAATAATAGAGATGCATATCAAAAAAAATAAAAAAAATACAGATGCATATAAAAATATATATATATATACAGATGCATATTTACTCATCAACCTGATTTTTTTTAATATAAACACACTATAAAAATATAACAGAATTTTTGTATTCAAAAGTAATGATTTTTACTTTACAGTAGGCTAATTAGCAATGATGTGTAGCATAAATTTGTTTATCAGAACTCGTTTTCTAGAATCTATTGTGCAAACGAAATTTGTCTCTCAAACTCGTTTTCCAGAATGATGTGTAGCAGACTAGAATCTGTTACTGAGGAAGAAGACGATATTCTTGGAAGAAATCTTTCCTCAAAATCTTTTATTTACCATATACTAAAATTAGATATAGTTAATGTTAACTAGAGTTAAGAAAATAAGTTGAGGTTAGTAATTATTTCAATATAAAATTCAAATTCCACTTGGCGTATTTTAATTGGCGGGTTTGGGTAAAAATTGAAAAATTCTTACCCTAACCCGGCTCGATCGAGCCCGTCGATTAAAATGCGCCAAGTGGAATTTCCCTGGATGGATTGAAGACATATAATCACTATAGAACTCAATGCATGACACAATTCCTCAGCCAATATATATATATATATTTTTAAAGGCCAACAGCCACTAAGAAAACAGAGAAAAACAAAAAAAATTTAAAATCAAATTAAACATCAAATGATGATGATGATGAGCTAATTCATCATCCAATATTTAAACATCAAATTTATTTTATTTTTTTTGAAATCAAGCAGACTCCGATTCGGATTAGGAGGTCCAATCCGATTAGGACAACCCATATTCCCACGCTTATAAATAAAGGCATCCCCATACTCAATCCTCACATCTCAATCAAAGCAACATACTTCACAAGAAAAGCTTGAGTGGCTGGTATAATCCGAGACAACATTAATTCAAGAAGCAGCAGGCACCATTACTTTGGAGATTTCTATCGCAGTACTTCAATAATTCCGCCGATTATCAAGCTTCGTTCTTAAAATAATATCCAAGTTTTTTTTTTCTTTTTTGTTTTTTCTCGTCCCCTTGTTTTTTTGTTTTTTTTTTTTTTTTTTGAGTTTTATTCTTAACTTGCTCTTCCTTCTTTTTTTCGATTCGAATATCACAATGGTGTACTTTAAAGATTTCTCAACTCCATCCGATGTCAAGCACTTAGCGATCCTTAACGACGAGAGATAATCCGAAGAGAAGGTCACATGCTTGGAGGTACATGATTCTTTACTTGGTCCATACAGAGGTCGTTGGCCAAAGTTGATTACGTCGATACGCTTAAACGAATGGTCCCCAAGAATTACTCTAAACAAAACATCAAAGGTGTGGGCTCTGCAGACTGCACACCATCAACTTACCGAAGGGCCAGATTACTTACTTACCATCATTGGGTCGAGCTATTATCGAAGGAAAAGCCAAGTGGGGAGACGATCTCAAATTCGATGGTGAATTTCGCTTTATCAACTGATACTGGGAGTAGACCGAGGATATCCTTAGTCGATGCGGAGACAAGTTAAATGATGTTCAACTACATGATGCAGTACGTGCCTCTTTATAGCATAGTGCTTCGATGAAGTATATAAAGAGGCACGTACTGCATCATGTAGTTGAACATCATTTAACTTGTCTCCGCATCGACTAAGGATATCCTCGGTCCACTCCCAGTATCCGTTGATAAAGCGAAATTCACCATCGAATTTGAGATCGTCTCCCCACTTGGCTTTTCCTTCGATAATAGCTCGACCCAATGATGGTAAGTAAGTAATCTGACCCTTCGGTAAGTTGATGGTGTGCAGCCTATAGAGCCCACACCTTTGATGTTTTGTTTAGAGTAATTCTTGGGGACCATTCGTTTAAACGTATCGACATAATCAACTTTGGCCAACGACCTCCGTATGGACTAAGTAAAGAATCATGTACCTCCAAGCATGTGGCCTTCTCTTCGGATTATCTCTCGTCGTTAAGGATCGCTAAGTGCTTGACATCGGATGGAGTTGAGAAATCTTTAAAGTACACCATTATGATCTTCGAGTCGAAAAAAAGAAGGAAGAGCAAGTTACCAATAAAATTCAAAAAAAAAAAAAAAAAACAAAAAAACAAGGGGGACGAGAAAAAACATAAAAGAAAAAAAGAAAAAAAAACCTGGATATGATTTTACAAACGAAGCTTGATAATCCGCGGAATTATTGAAGTAGTGCAACAGAAATCTCTCCAAAGTAATGCTGCCTCGGATTATTGCCTGCTTCTTGAATTAATCTACAGCCACTCAAGCTTTTCTTGTGAAGTATGTTGCTTTGATTGAGGTGTGAGGATTGAGTATGGGGATGTCTTTATTTATAGGCGTGGGAATATGGGTTATCCTAATTGGATTAGACCTCCTAATCCGAATCGGAGTCTGCTTGATTTTAAAAAAAAAAATTTAAAATTGATGTTTAAATATTGGATGAGGAATTGTTACGTGCATGGAGACATGGAGTTCTACAGTGATTATATGTCTTCAATCCATCAAAGCCATGCATGTAGAGAGCACGTGGCTTTCTGTAATTAGAAGTTGACTTCTAATTAAATTGTGATTCTAAATTTTGAAGAAAGAATAAACATCGATGTATGGAAAGACAGGAAAATTCTACCCCAGACCCGGCTTGGCCGAGCCCAAACCAATTAAAAAGCAAGTGTATTACACTTGCCATTTGATTGGTCACTCTCCCTGAATTTTCCACCAACCACACGGCAAGTGTAAAACACTCGCCCCCTCGTTACACCGGTTTGGCCGAGCCAGGCTCGGGCTAGAATTACCACTAAAACATGAGGTGATGAAAATTGTAGTGGGGCCAGGACTCCCATTAACATGCCATATTTAATATGAAGTGAAAAAGAATTAATATAAGAATTAATTCTTATATAATTCAAACTTGTGCACGCATGCAAATTCTTGTACAGGACATATTGCATGAACAAGTCCAACAATACTAATTCAATTGCTTGGATGAATTAAAATTTCTAATTATTCAAGGTTTCGGAATGCCACGAGATTTGGGATTTTAAAAAAAAAAGGTTCAACTTTAGTTGTTGAAATTAAATGTGATTTACTAAATCATGTTTAATATGAATTCATTTAAATTTTCCAAAAAAAAAAAAAAAAAAAGAGAAAATTTAAATACTTCAAATCCCGCCTTCGTATAAATCTTCGGCATGTTCTTTTGCCGAGCCTTGAAGTGGGGGCATTTGTAAACTAATAAATAAACTTTATATTATTAATTTAATTTGCTATTTAATATTTTGAAATTATCCTAAAGTTAATTTCATAGTTAAATAGTTATAATACCAATTACTTTGAAATTATTTAAATTGGTATTATAATATTAAATTTCAAAATATTAAATAGCAAACTAAATTAATAAAATCAAGTTTATTTGCTCGTCTACAAATGCCCCCACTTCAAGGCTTGGCGAAAAACATACCAAGTTGTCGTGCAAAGACAGACTTGAAGTACCCAAATTTATTGGGCATAACTTTTTTACTTGAAGGAAGAATCAGAGGATTAAGTTGAAGATCGAAGACCTACTTTTACTTGAATTTTCAAATAATTTGTATTATCTATTCTGTGTTGACTAAAAATCAATAAACACGAATTTTTAGTACAAATACAAATGTCAAAATGTACAAATATCTTACGCAAGTCGAGGCTGTATTTTAGCCTCACGTTGAATAAAAGTACTAAAACTAAATGAAATAAATATCACTTTCATGCGCAAGATCAAATTAAACTCTATAAAACAGACTAAACTTCCATACGAAACTTCCATATAGAAAGAAACTTAAACTTCATCGTTTGAAATTTGAGATCTGCGTCTTCTGCGATCATAAAAGGAAGATCGGAAGATAATTTCCTTCGTGTCTTTCTTAAGATTAGTTTGAGTGAACCGTAGCCTCTCTTACTCTATCTTCTCTAGCTAAGATTTCTGTATGAGCCTCCATACTTACTATTATTTATGCTATATAATATAAAAATTTTTCTTTAATCAAATTATGTTAATTTTGATTAAGTTTTAAACTTTAAATTATTTTTATTAAATAGAAATTTTTATTGGCTATTTTATATTAATTTACATTTTAAATTATATAACAAAAATAGGTTTCTTAATTAATCCTTTTCACCATTTAAGCCTAAAATCTGATAATTCAATTTACCAATTATTTTATCATATTTGCAATATATGCAACCAAATTTAGTTCTACAAATAGGTAAAATTTCCTTAATTAATCATTTTATTATTATTTAAGACATTCATTAGCTAAACAATTTATTTCACTTTGGTTGACTTATAGGTGGGAGATGGAAACGGTTGATATCTGAATTATATTGGGTTTGAATTGGTTTAACACAAAAGATTATTATGAAGGGTGGTTCAGTGGAACATATTCATCAAGGGATTTCAATTATTATATGATAAATACGCAGATCCCGATTCAAGAATGTTTTTATAAACTCTTTATTGCAAGGATGACATAATGAGTGTTGGATCCTTTTGGAACCATTGCGGAACAAATCAATCTTTTGATGTCTAAAAGAAATTGCATTGTTGGATTAAAATCCTAATATACTACATGATCTTATATTATCTTGCATTATCTCTCTAACATTTATTTGCAAACATATATCTTTTGAAATATGTTGATCAATAGTCAAATAGGTTTGAAGAGAGCTGTCAAGACTCAAGAATATAAAGTCAATTAAGGCTGCTGGAACAGTGTCTTCGAAACACACCTGTTTCAAATTTTCAAAAGAAGGCAACGGCTATCAAATGGTTGTATTGAATCTTCTCTAAATAAACGATTCTTTCAAACTCTCTTTTTATAGCTACTTTGTGTGTATATTTTATAGAGATTGTGTGTGTGTTTTTCTGTGGGTAGCCATTAGTGAAGAAAGCTCGAGATCCAGGAGTTGGTTTGATTTGTACCAGTTTTGTAACAGTTAGTATCAGACGATTTCGACTGTGTTGATTCTTGTATCTTGTGATCTAATAAAGTGTTTGACTTCAAAAATCCTAAGTCTAACAACTTAGATAGAAGATTAATCTCTTTAAACTTGTGTTTTACACAATTTTTAGGGTCAAACCTCTATAAACTCCTCATCTCAAAGTTCCTTATTGCATATGCCTTGTTTGAGATTGATTGGCATCAATGTTTAAGCCTTTGGATCATATTTGTTCTGCATGAACTAAGTTTGTTAAATTCTGAGTTAAATAGATTCTGTGAATATCAAAAGATTGTAATTGAAAATTGAAATTTTTTTTTTTATCACCCCATCTTGTTCAACAGAAACACAAACCACTACTGTTGGCAGAGGCCAGAAGACATGATCACCTCGAGCTGCATACAAAATGGACCCCAGCCACCTTGGATCAGACCTTGCTGGCAAGACCACCGCTGTCATGGCTGCCGCTTACATCGTCTTCCGCCGCTACAACCCTTTTTACTCGGCGGAGCTTCTCCAACATGCCCACCATGTGAAATAAATCAATCAACAAATTTCTTTGTATACTATCATACTAGCGTATGATAACAGTATATTTTTGATAGACAGACACACTCAAAAAAAATCAATTTGTGGTGTTATATCGTGTTGAACGCTCATATCGAACATTGTGTGAGTGTCCGACATTCTTTTTGTGTGGAATTCAAGAAAAAATCTGTTACTTTATCAGTGTTATCCCATCCTTATCAGTTGTTTGTTTCAATCTACATTTGATTGGGTTTAGAATGTGCATTTTAGCAGTCAGTTGGAGACGCGTAGGTTAGCGAAAGCGTCGCAGTAAATAGGGCAGTTACGTTTAGGTTTAGCTCTGGCCTCTGGCTTTGTGTCAGCCAGGTTGTTGTCGGCGCACTATAGCAGTGGACGCCACCACCTCTCTGAACAAATCCTTAAATACACGAATATACGTATGTATACTCTGAGAATATGTTGTGGAATTTAATGTTGTAATTAAATGCGGGTAAAACAGTTCAAATTAAAACGAGCCCCGTACCCATTTTGTGTAACTGCAAATCTCATCTGTCTAATCAATGGTCCATTAGTACTCTGTGCGCACGAAATAGTGTAGCCGACGGTAAATGTCTTTGAAAAACACTATCCGATTTCTTTTGGGCATCTCACATGGTTTCGGTGCCCCTGTCCGTGAAATTTTTTTTCGGTGTCATGTTCCATTGATTATGGTCGAATGAGATCACTGAAATATAAAACTGTCTTATTAATAATATTTATGTATCAATGATTTGAATACGAGAATTTTAGTTAATTGAGTATAAAATTGAATCATTAAATTACTATCACTTTTTGATACCATAATGATTTATATGCTAACCATTGATTTATCTTCGATTTTCAGCCTTTTGATTATGCGGACAAGTACAGAGGCAAGTATGACAGTAGCACATAAGTACTACCGCTCTGTTAGTGGTTACGCCGAATGTGATTCTTGTCTCATTTCTTACAAAATTTTAATGATAAAACAAATCCCATTTTGTTGAGTAAATTTTCTTTTATTTTGAGCAGTATGAATTGTTATGGGTAGCTGCATGGCTATACAAGGCAACAAATGAGGAGTACTACTTGAATTACTTAGGCAACAACGGTGATGCACTAGGAGGCACAACTTGGGCCATGACTGAGTTTGGTTGGGATGTTAAATATGCTGGAGTTCAGACCCTTGTCGCTAAGGTACATATGTTTCAGCATTGAACATAAAGTTTTGAGTTAAAGGATTTAGTTAGTTATGACTTATGATGAAAATTAGCAATTTCTAATAGGGTTTCAATTGATTTTATATTTTTTTGGCTGGAAAAGGTGGTGAGCATACAGCAGTGTTTGAGAGTTACCAATATAAGGCTGAAATTTTCTTGTGTTCTTGCTTAGGCAAAGGCACACGCAATGCTCAAAAGACTCCAGCAGGTCTCATCTTCTGGCAGAGGTGGAACAACATTCAGTTTGTCACGACTGCTGCATTCCTTATGACTGCTTACTCCGATTATCTCACTTCCCTCGGGAAATCCCTCAAGTGTTCTAACGTCTCGCCTCGCCTCGCCAAATCTCAGGTGAAGTTCTAATATCAGTCAACACTTTCAAATAATTCGTTGCCATGCTTTTTCGACTCTAAAGTAAAAATTTTGACTCCATCCCTGATGTAATTTGTCTGATGACTAGATGGACTACATTCTTGGAGATAACCCGCGAGCCACGAGTTACATGGTTGGATTCGGAAACAACTACGTGCAACAAGTGCGTCATAGAGGTTCGTCAATTGTGTCTTACAAGAAACACCATTCATTTGTTAGCTGCAGGGGAGGGTATGCCACTTGGTTCAGCAGAAAGGCGAGCGACCCCAATCTCCTTACCGGTGCGATTGTTGGAGGCTCTGATGCCTACTGACAACTTTGCGGATGAAAGAGACAATTAGGAGCAAACTGAGCCGGCAACTTACAACAATGCTCCACTTATTGGTGTATTGGCAAGATTGCATGGAGGTCATAGTGGCTACAACCAGCTCCTTCCAGGTTGGTTAAGATCAAGAATCTCCATTTTCTGCTAATTTTAGTATTTTGCCAGCAGAAACTTATTAGATTTTGTTGGATTCTTGATTGTTAGATTTTGTTAGATTCTTGACTGCAGGTTGAGTTGAGTTGATTGGCAGGAACTTTGCCAGCAGGAACTGATTGCTGCCGATCTGAAACCAGCTAAAAAGCCGGTCGTAAATCAAGCTCCAGGTAAAATTTTGAATTTAAGAAATATATGAAAAAATAATAGGGCGAACTACGTTTACTACCCCTGAGGTCATGCGAAATTGTAAGTTAATAGAACATTGTCTATTCGAGAGGGCACCTGATAATAAAGAAAACTCATGTTCATGGAACTTGTAATGCAGCTTCCTCTGCAAGTCCAATTGCTATCAGTCAGAAAATGACCACTTCATGGGTTCAAGATGGAAAAACTTTCTACAGATACTTACAACGATAACCAACAAGTCCTCTAAAAACGTGAAGGATTTGAAGCTTTATATATCTAAGCTTTACGGTCCTCGGTGGGGTCTCACAAAGTCGGGTGATTCTTACTTCTTCCCGGCATGGATTAATTCTTTGGCTGCAGGTAAAAGCATCGAGTTTGTGTATATCCACTCAGCTTCTCCGGCAGAGGTCTCGGTATCAAACTACACTCTCATATAGGCAACGAGTTGTGTGTCAGTCGTCACATTCTTGTATAGGCAATTAAGATGATGTAGCTACAGGGGAGACGGTAGAAGGTCTTCTCGCTCTTCTTTAAGTTACTGTTAAGTTCAATGTCTTGTTGATTGTTGATATATCTCCGTAGGAATTTAGACGAAATTATAGAGTACATAAGGTGAAACTAGGAGGAAGAAGGGTGTGATAAGACGATTAAAAGAAAGTGCTTGTCCTCTTTCTTCCCTTCACTTCGCCTATCAAAAGATATCTCAGAAAGGAGTGAGAAGTGAAGAACTGTAATTCTCTGCAGGATTTGTAGGTTTCTTTGGTGGTGGAAACCCTTGATTGTGTTTGATTTGATGTTGTAATCTGCAAAATATTTCGTTGTATAAATATAGTCTGTGCCAAGATCAAGTGTTTTAAGTTTGTTTCACAAATCCTATTGCTTCTCGCATCAATTTTCATGTTTTTGGTGCTTTGGAAATGTAAACTATCTGAGTTAATTTGAGACTAAATCAATGGTTCTTGTCATCAGACCTTTGGCAGTCTTGTTATTTTGTTTGATGACATCGTTCAAAATGAGTAACGGAAGTAATGATGTGGCCACATGAAAAGTATCATTTTGTACACAACAGAGTTGTAAACTAACTTGTGGAAATGCTTGAACAGCAATAATATATTAAGGCACAAATCAGGGCAGAGATGTTTTTCAAGACAAAGTTCGTCGAGTACAAGGTTCGGTGAACGCTAAACTAAAAAGCATACCAGACTGACCAACTTCTCGTAAGATGAAAATTGGGTAGAGTGAAAAGGTTCGGCAACCCAAAAATCAGAAGAAAACCAGACTAACCGTCTTCTCATAAGATGAAAATTGGGTAGACGTCGACCTTTAGTAGTCTCTTATTTTGCGTTCTTGTACATCTTGTCAACAATGTCCTGCAAACCAAAGCAACAGATTTGGTAAGATGGCCACATCAATATATCATGAGGTAACAGTTTGGGTAATATTCCCGTGGAAATTTGACGCATAAAAAGAAGGGATAAATTAAACCAACATACCCTGAGGTGAGAAATTACAAAACTTCCCTCTCAAAGAATTATTAATTGCATCTCGATCGATTGATCGAGGAATTCTGATGGTGTTATCTTAATTATTTTAAAAATATCCTATTTTGCCTTTGGCACTTACTAATAACACCATTAGGTCAAACCTCAAGGTATGTTAGGGGAACCTTTTGTAATTTCTTAAAAACGCAAGGGAAGTTCTTGCTATTATGCCAAACCTCGGGTATGCCAGTGTTTATGACAATACAATTGTTCGACTATAAATAAAGTTGATGTACATATGGAGCCTAGTGTTGAAAAAATTGGGGGATACAAAGCATCTTATAATCTCACTAAAAGATGAAAGACAACTCACCTGGTAATACTTAAGCAACTAGGGTCTTTTCTTCTTATAAGTCGCTGTGATAAGGTCTCATTCCATGTTAAATGGGACAGGATCAAGGTGCACATCTTTGACAATTTCAAAACTCTTCAACTGCAAAAAGAAAATCGCAGATATGATTGGGAAAACGTTGAAAACCTCCTCATGGTTAACAATCACTTCATAATACTCGGAAACATCCCATAAATTAATTCCACTAGCTTAAATGAGCAGAAGTGCATTACAGAAGAAACAATTAGGTAAAAGGGGTATGCAAGAGAAAAACCTTCTTTTCTTTGGATCCTCTTGAGCTCCCCAAGAAAGTATTTGTTAAGACATGGTATTCGGGGAAGAAATAAATTGTATTCATGATTTGTTTGTATATTCTGACATACAATGTTACAGGAAAGCAGAGGTATATATCAAAGGTGGAAGGAATCAAATCTCTACAAATCAGGCATGAATCCTTCCAAGGCGGGACAAGGTCAAACATGCCATATATGTAATCTCTAACACTCCCCCTCAAGTTCAGTGATGGAGTCGCCAATCCTTAACTTGCTCAATGCCTCTTGAAATATCTGGCTTGTAACTGCCTTGGTCAAAATGTCAGCTAACTGGTCATCTGATCTGACAAATGGAATGGTGATGATGCCTCCCTCCAGTTTCTCTTTAATGAAATGCCGATCAACTTCCACATGTTTCGTTCTATCATGCTGAACTGGGTTCTCCAAGATACTAATTGCCGCTCTGTTATCACACTTGAGTGGGCTTGGTCCTACCGGAGTGAAGCCAATCTCGGTCATGAGTTTCCTTAACCATATTATTTCAGCCACACCTTTCGCTATGCCCCTGAATTCAGCTTCAGCACT
The DNA here is from genome assembly GCA_037501455.1 of Lantana camara. Classification (NCBI taxonomy): domain Eukaryota; kingdom Viridiplantae; phylum Streptophyta; class Magnoliopsida; order Lamiales; family Verbenaceae; genus Lantana; species Lantana camara. Next base: position 87,717,085 of record CM074857.1, on the reverse strand, counting down.
GGATAAAGCCACAACCCTCTGTTTCTTACTACGCCAAGTTACCATGTTTCCTCCAACGAGTGTAACAAACCCTGAGGTGGATCTCCGATCGTTTGGGTTCCCGGCCCAATCTGCATCAGTGTAGGCTTCTATGTCTAGATGCCCGTGCCTGCCGAACATAATCCCTGTTCCAACGGTCCCTTTCAGATACCTGATGATCCGTAGCACTGCCTCCAAATGTTCCTTCTGAGGTTTATGCATGAACTGGCTAACGATTCCTACAACATATGCAATATCAGGCCTTGTGTGAGAAAGGTAGATCAGTTTACCAACCAGGCGTTGGTATCGTTCTCTCTCAGTTGTTTCCCCACTCTCTTCTATCTTTAGTTTATGATTCACCTGTATGGGAGTATCGGCTGGTTTGCAATCAATCATTCCAGTCTCAGCCAGTAAATCTAGGATATACTTCCTCTGAGATATGAAGATACCTCGTTTGGAGCGCAGAACTTCAATCCCTAGAAAATATTTCAGACCCCCAAGGTCTTTCATCTCAAACTCTTTGAAGAGATTCTCCCTGAGTCGACTTATCTCTTCTGCATCGCTCCCCGTAATAACCATGTCATCTACATAGATAATCAAACACGTAATCAGCTTCCCTCGTTGTTTCAAAAACAGGGTGTGGTCTGAATTGCTCTGAACATATCCATGACGTTGCATAGCTAGTGTGAACCTGCCAAACCAAGCCCGTGGTGACTGTTTTAACCCATACAGAGCTTTACGAAGTTTGCAGACTTCGCCAGTCTCAAACTCTTCTCCAAATCCTGGAGGAGGTTCCATGTAAACCTCTTCTGAAAGATCCCCATGCAGGAAAGCATTCTTCACATCGAACTGGTGAAGGGGCCAGTCTTGATTTGCAGCTACAGAAAGTAACACCCGAACTGTGTCAAGCTTTGCTACCGGAGAAAAAGTCTCTGAGTAATCAATTCCGAAAGTCTGAGTGTACCCTTTGGCTACTAGTCTGGCTTTGTATCTTTCCACTGATCCATCAGCTTTATGTTTTATGGTAAACACCCATCTGCATCCAACCGGTTTCTTTCCTTTGGGAAGGAGGCATTTTTCCCAAGTTCCATTTTTTATTAATGCCTCCATTTCAGTGTTCATTGCCTTTTCCCACTCCTTGTCTTGTCTGGCATCTTCCACTGATTTTGGGATGACTTCTCTGCAGAGATTCCCAAAGAAAGCTTTGGCTGCTCCAGAGATACTCCCCCTGACCATGTTCCCTATAGGATATTTGGACGCTCGAGATTTATGGTCAGGGGAGAATCTGGGTGGTGGAATCCCTCTGTTACTTCGTACGGGGTACCTGTGCTCTTTTGTTACATCCTCAGAAGTCATATCAGTAGTATTTGTTGTGAAATCAATATTATCAGGAATATTAGAGGAGGAGGGATCAGATTCTGTTACCTCGTTATGGACATCATCCGGAGGAGGATCATTGGGAAGTTGAGAAGTGGTACTGAGCTCTTCTTTATTCTGTGTGGATTCAAACATAGTGATTGTATCCGGATAGCTTAGCCAATGCAGTGATCCATCTAGATTCTCCCCCTGAGCACTGGATTGGCTGAGGAAATAATATTCGGATTCGACAAAGTCACAGTCCATGGTGACATGAATCCGTCTGCTGAGAGGGTTAAAACATCGATAACCCTTCTGATGTGGAGCATATCCCACAAAGACACACTTTGTTGCACAAGGTTCAAACTTGGTTCTCTCTGTCTTCGGAACGTGCACAAACACAGTGCAGCCAAAGATTCGTGGAGGTAGGGTAAGGTGTGGAGGTATAGTGGTTTGGGTTTCAAGCACTGATAGGGGTGTTTGGTAGTTGAGGATTTTGGTGGGTAATCTGTTTGTTAGGTAGGTCGCAGTGGCAACCGCCTCGGGCCAGAAATTGGGTGGAACATGAGATTCGGTTAATAGGGCACGGGTCATCTCCAATATAGTACGGTTTTTCCTTTCAGATACGCCATTCTGCTAAGGGGTGTTAGGGCAAGTAGTTTGATGAATGAGTCCCTGCTTCTGAAAAAACTTTTTCATTTCCTGATTAACAAATTCCCTGCCATTATCGGATCGGAGTACCTTAACTGTTTGATTAAACTGAGTCTGAACCATTTTAAAGAAAGACACAAATGTTTCGTAGACTTCAGATTTATGACAAAGAAAGTACACCCATGTCATGCGTGAAAAATCATCAATGAATAACACAAAGTACCGAAACTGATTCTGGGTTGTAACTGGGGCAGGTCCCCAAACATCTGAGTGAACTAATGAAAAAACAGTCTCAACTCTTGTATTATTCGACTTAAAGGAAGTCCTGTGACTTTTCGTACTTAAACAAGTCTGACAAGAAAAATCCGAAGTTTGACCATTCTGAAATAAAGTAGGAAATAAAACTCTCAAATACCCCACAGAGGGATGTTCCAGACGGCGATGCCACAGCCATAGTTGTGTATTTGCCTTCCCCACTGACAGAAGAGCTTTAGACGGAGATGCAACTTCATCAACATAGTACAATCCCCCCTGCTCAGTACCACGCCCAATGATCTCCTTCGTATGAATGTCCTGTATCACACAAAACCGAGGGTAAATCAGAACTACACAATTCAATTCTTTTGTTATCTGGCTAAGAGACAACAATTTGCAGGATAATGACGGGACATATAAGCAGTTGCTCAATTTCAGATTCGGTGTAACAACAACGGGACCCTCTTTTTCAACTATAGCAGACCCCCCATTGGCAGTTTGAATATGAGATTTTTCCAATTTTATCGGGTCAATTAAATCAGACGGATCATATGTCATAGAATCCGTAGCACCACAATCAAAAATCCATTTTGAGGCATTATTAGATAAATTCCGGGTATAAAGTCCAACACTTGTAGAAAGATGGGGTTGTTTTTGCAAATTCTCACAAGATGGGGGCCTACTAGCAAATTGGGGAGAACCATAAATTAGGGAACTAGGGTTTGGGACACAACCCCCAAACCCATTACCTGTGGTTGGGCCGAAATCTCCTCCTCTTTCTCTTTCATTTCCGCCATTGCTGGAGATGATGGCGGCGTTGGCGCGGCCAATTTCGGCCGTGGTGGTGGCGGGCCTGGAGTCTCCGTGGAAGATTCCGTCGGCCACTCCCCCTGTTTTCTGTCCTCCGTCGCTCACAGCCGCGTGAGCCCTTCTCCCGCCGCCTTTCGTTGCCCCTCCAACAGTGGGTTTCCGGTGGCCCTCCCACCACTCTGGATACCCGATAACTTCGAAGCACTGCTCACTTGTATGCCTGGGCTTGCCGCACTGACCGCACACCAAGCCGGCTTTGTCATCGCGCGATGATGATCGACGATTGCCGCCGTCGGGACGGCCGCCATCTGAGCGCCCATACGTCTTACCACCTTTCTCCTTCCTTGCTACAAGTCCGGATCCGATCCCCTGTGTTCCGGAGTCACTGTCGCCTCCGATGTTGGTCTTGAGGATCTGGAGCCGTGCCGCCTCTCTCCGGACGGTGGCATAGGCGGACTCCACTGTTGGTTTTGGATCCTGTTTCAGGATGTCTCTCCGGATGGGCTCATACTTCTCATCGATTCCGGTAAGGAACTGATACAACCTTTGTTCTTGGGTCAGTGAATTGAACGCCTTGATGTCGTCAGGGCATTTCATGGGGTTGGGTTGTTTTCTGTCGATCGCCATCCATATAGATTGGAGGTTGTTCCAGAAAGCTTCTAGGCTCTCTCCATTCTGTTTCTGGGTATTGGCTCTTCGGTGCAAATCGAAGAGTTGGAGTGGATCTCCGCCACTGCCGTAGGTGGTGGCGAGGCCATCCCACAAATCCTTCGCCGTCGGATATTGGAGGACATTATTGATGAAAGTTGGCTCCAAGTTCTGAATTATCTAGGTAAAAATCTTTTGATCAGTTTGTTCCCACTGATCGAATTTTGGGTCTGTACTTTCCGGTGCCGGTGGGACGCCGGTTAGGTGCGAGCGACCGCCTCTGCCTCCGATCGCCATTTTTATTAGGCGTGCCCATATCGGATAGTTGTCCCCGTTTAATTTGATCCCGATGAACAGGTTCTCCGATTTGGACACCATTGTTTGGTTGTTGTTTGTCATCAGACTTGTTGTCTGGATTGCAAGATCTTGGTTTGTGTTTATGGGACTAGACATGCTGGTTTGGTTTTTCTGACTTGCAGGTTTCGGCTATGGATCAAGGCTGTAAGGGTTTGAGATTTGGTAGGGACGATGATGTTAATACTGAGTCCCAAGAATTCGTACCATGCTCTGATACCATGTTAAGACATGGTATTCGGGGAAGAAATAAATTGTATTCATGATTTGTTTGTATATTCTGACATACAATGTTACAGGAAAGCAGAGGTATATATCAAAGGTGGAAGGAATCAAATCTCTACAAATCAGGCATGAATCCTTCCAAGGCGGGACAAGGTCAAACATGCCATATATGTAATCTCTAACAGTATTCTTTCACTTTGATATTCTCACAGAGACCATTGAAGTCCCCAGATACACTATTCTCTCTGGCCACTAGCCTACTGGTTTGGATTAACAATGGCCACAAGGAAAGACTCGAAGCTGTTCCCATATACCGATATCTGTAATTGAATGAAAAACATGCAATTTGATATCATATAGAAGCTTGTGTGGAAGGTGCATTTTTGGAAGTAATATTTCTAGTCTAAGTTCATTCAATTCACAAAGACTCTCATACGTACGGAGTCAATCTTGGAGGCTAGATCATAGATATTTTTAGTTCTCCACAGCAACATATTCCCCCTGCGAAAGTTTGAAAATATTCTTCTTGCGATCAATAATTTCAAGCTCCCGTCACCTTGCCATTCATCAATGTCCCCTAATAAACAGAGTTATATCATATATGAATAAGATTAGATGAGAATAGATCAATGAAGTACTTTAACCAAGACCAAGTAATCACTTGGGGAGCAACCTGTGTGAAATCAGCCATCAACTAAAACTTCCTTGGTAAGGTCTTCAAGTTTAAAATAGCCTGAGAATAAAGTATCTCCCTTACACATAGCTCTCCGCATGGCACTGTTGAAAGGGCATCGTATCCCATTTCAGGAGCAGACTCAAGGCAAACATCCACATTGGGCAGAGGGGGGGGGGGCACAGTACCGAGCATGTTCATCTCATCTGGTATCGAAACAAATGTGCCAGCACAATTTTCTGCCAAACCTGCATCAAACAAGAAAATGTTTTAGAATCCATGTCAAAGTAGAAAATTGTACAATTAAAACCATTTCCAAGGTTCAGAATGCATAAAAAACAGTAAAAACTGAAAACCAAGCCACTGATTATAAAGAAACAGCGACATCCGAATTAGTATAAATTTCTTGGCGAGAAGAAAAAATACCATAACCCTGAAGAACATAAGAACATGTGATTACTCTCAGATACTCTTCAACATGGGAGGCAAGAGGCACTGCTGCAAATAAAGAAGTCTTACATTGCCACCTAGACCTTCTTTTACCTAAAAAAACAAGTATTAACTTTGTTACATTTTTATGAATTGGACGAAGTTACAAAGCTAGAGAAATAGTGTCAGTTACCTTGTTGAAAACAATTTTGTCAGAGACCTGAGACGCCTGAGCATGTTTATCGCCATTCCTCAAGTTATGCAGTTTCCTGCTCAATTTTATTGGTGTGCTGTTATTAGTAACATAGAACTCAATGCCGACATTGTCCAAGTTTTAAGTTATTCCCCCAAAATATATAAAGATCATGATATTAGAAGATTAGAGAAATTAGCCATACAGCTAAGTTACTCAAACTTAGCATTGAAATTAAGAAATTTTGTTTCCACTGCCACGCTGTAAATTTCTTTCTTGGGTTTCTCAAGAAGCAAAGAACAGTCAAGCAAAGCTGCTGACATAATGGAGGCAAATTCAAGTTACTCACTTACAGTAATTTATTTCATAGAATGAGAAAACCAAAGTTGGATAAGAACTTATATTGAGTAAGCAAAATTAAATGCTGTCTGTTTAATAAAACCTTCCAACGAAATCTTCTGTTGCATACCTGAAAGAAAACAGACCACTTCAGAAAACAAAACCTGGAAAAAGACAAGAAAAAGCGCTAAAGAAGCCCTTGAATTCTCTCTGGACAAAGCAAAAAAAAAAAAAATTCTCCAAGACTTTCAAAAAGTTCTGCACTCTAGACGTTAAATTCTAAAATATTTGCATCAGCTTTTGCAAGTTCACAGAACTGAAGGCACACATTAGAAAAGTTCACCATTAAGCTTTGATATCTGTTGGGTGGATATCTGTTCGCAAAGTCAAAAACAAGCAGTACATGACATATATGTATTGACTTAGGTAACATATTAATCTACATTCCACACATCCGTCTTAAAGTATGCCAGAATTAGCTGTGGACTAAATACTATGTCATGGATGAACAACACAAACCTGCATATATTCTATCTAATACTAGAGGAACTGCAGTGAAGACAGTGGGTTGAAGCTCCTTAATATCTTCAGTCAATAACTTAGCATCCTGAAAAATGCCACACATAACATATAGACAGCTTTCTATAAGCTCCAATAATGGAATGGAATGAAACTTTCTTACCCCACGCCAAAACCCTATTGAGGCCCCATAATTGATGAAAAACTCTTCAATCACACGGTCAAAGATATGCGCCAACGGAAGGTATGACAGATACACATCATTGACAGTCAACTACAAGAATAATAATAAATAAGAATGAATAATTAAGCTGCAATTTGTTCAATTAGTTATTTGATGTCGTCCACGTTAATTTTAAAGAATGCAATTTAAGGTTCAACTTATATCTCTCACATGAATTATATGAGCAGTAAAATACAAATGAATAAATGTGTAATCACCGCTTCATTGACACTTTCGAGCATGCACTTTATTCCAACAATTAACATAACAATGTTGTTGTTGGAAATCATGCACCCTTCGGATCTCCAGTAGTTCTACTAGTATACATTATTGTGCAAATGTCGGGTTTTTTCTTCACAGGAAGATCAAAGTTTTTATTCTCTCCCTGCATGATACAAAGGTAAGAGTTTAATCAACCGTTCACATAAGCAAAAGGGGTATCCACGGGCATGCAATAACTACGTGGAATCAATAGTCAGGTGATCCTCATGTACCAATTCACCAGAAAGTTATACAGCCAATAAGCCGCAATGAACATACTATTTTTATTATTATTATTTTTTTTTTTTTTGGTGAAAGAACATACTGATTTTCCGATTAGCCAAAAGCACAGTTGATGAAACAGCAAACATGCAACAATCACTGACCGGACCTCATTATTTTAACACCCTCTCCCAGCAAACGGAAGAAAAAAATTAAAATGGGAAAAAGAATAAAAGAACAAAAGATCCCAGAAGTGAGAAATTTTGAGAGTTAATTGCGTCAAAAACCCTGTGTTATGCCTAATTAGCACGCAGAACCCCGTGTTTCAACAATTAGCATAAAAAACCCTATGAAATTTTAAATTTGCTCACCGCCCCCTTTAACACTCAAACGGCAATGAAGGACGGAAAATGTCTGTTTTGCCCCTTTAAAAGTTACCAAGGGTAAATCATTTATCAAAATTCACTTTCACCCAAAATATTTCACATTCCTTTCTCATTCTTGTTTATATTAATATATATCTATATGTATATATTTTATAACTAATTAAAATTAATACTAAAATAATATATTTTATGATATAAATTTATATATATCATATGATTAATGTTGTGTATTATATATATCATATATAAAATATTATATATTAACGTAATATATATCTATATGTATATATTTTATAACTAATTAAAATTAATATTAAAATATTATATTTTATGATATAAATTTATATATATCATATGATTAATGATGTGTATTATATATATCATATATATAATATTATATATTAACGTAATATATATCTATATGTATATATGTATTATATCTATATCATATATATAATGTTATATATTAACGTAATATATATCTATATATCTATATTATTTAATTACATACATACATACATTTAAAAAAAAAAAAAATTAAAAAAAGGGAAAAAGATCATCTTCTCCAATGCTTCTCTGCTCTGTCTCCCTCAACACAGCAAGGCAACCCACATCCACCGACTCGTCGCCACCACCACAAATCCACCCACTACCGGCAAGCCCACATTCTCCCTAAACTTCATCTTCTTCAGCATCGCGCCACCACCGCGCCACCAACACCATCCTTTTCCAACCCAGATCTGAAAGCACCACCGCCACATCGCCACCACCACCACCACACAACCATGCCAACCCAGATCTGCAACCACCACCACCGCCACGAGGCCATCCCAACTCAAATCTGAAGCCGCCACCACCACCACCACATGACAACCACCACCACCACCACGACATCCCCACCGCCGCTCCAACCTTTTTCTTCACCATGATGGCCACCTCTCTTCCAACCTTTGTCACCGTCGAGAACGTCGGAGATCAGGTAGACTCAGATCTCCGACCAAAAGAGGCGACGATTGCTTCCTTCAACGATTCTGCCAAGCCTAGGTCTAGGTCGGGTTGAGGCGGGGAGCGGCGATGACGATGGAGATGGCCGATGGGTCAGATCTGGTTCAGAGTTTAGGTGGAGGGCGGTAATGGCGACTGTGGTGGGGGGATCTGGTTCAAGTTGAGGCAGAGGGTAGTGGTGCCGGTCCGGAGGGTAGTGGTTCAAGTTCGATTGAATGTTGGGGCTGCTGCCGCTTCATTCAATCGAACACCTTTTTAATTCATTTTGTTTTTATTTTTTTTATAATATTTGAAGTAAATTTTGTGGAATTAAAAAAAAAAAGAAAAAAAAAAGAAAATATGGGTTTAATTTTATTAGGTTCCAGAGGGGTATAAATGTCATTTAACAGCCAATAAGTGCAAATATTCGTAATCCCAGTCGCAATTAGAGCATGTGTGACAACAACCACTGACGCAGGGTTCTCGGTGATAATTAAATAGAATCATAGGGTTTTCCATATTAATTATTGAAACACAGGGTTCAGAGTGCTAATTCGGCATAACACAGGGGGTATCGGGGCAATTAACTCGAAATTTTGACGCCTTTTCAGATATGAATTTGTATACAAAACGATAAGGAGACAGCAAACAAAATCAAAGAGGCTGGCATCAAGCTAGTCCATTCTGCAAACTTATGATTAGAAACAGTTATAAAGAACCACAAATATGAGAGTGCTAGACATATGGAAGACAGGTATATTTATTAATCCTTTTTTTCTGTTGCTGTTAATGACAGGTATATTTGTTAGATATCAAAACGTTCCTTTCAATTGAAAATATAGCAAGACAGAAAGAAGTTGAATCAACCACTAACAAAAAGCAACACTGGTACCACAAATATGTTTTTCTTGCCATAACATCACATACTAACCTGATTTTTTAATCCAAAATCTTTCCAAATGAATGCTCGAAGTATACTGGAAAAGTAGAAGCCATGCAAGCTACTTTTCCTCGAAGTTAACATTTATGGCTTAGGAGAAAACACTCAAGTAAGACTAGCTAATCACCAGAAAGAAGGTTTTGAATAGCTCCACTTAAGATACTGGAACAGATAGGATGCCATGTGAATCAGAACCAAATCTGTTCCACATTACAAGGGTATGTGACGCTCAAATTGAGCAACCACTACCCTTAGGCCTCAAACATGTAGTGTTATTTGTTTTCGAATAGTAAACTCAACAAAAATTTGGGCAGGCTTATCAATGACAAAAATTAATCCCAACAGTAGATAGTCACGCCTGACTTTTCAGACTCTTCCTTCTGTTGAGAAGTAACTTTCCCAAAGCTTACGATTGCTGAGATTTAGAATGGCATTCATCACCTCCATCAAACCAACACATCATAGGCAGAGGAAATATATTTTGAAAAGATAATTACTTTTCAAGCACTTCGCTGCACCAGCAAAAGTTTTCAACAGCTGCCAATTCAAAACATATTAGCATAAATGGCATTGTTCCCAGACCAAGGTCATTTGATGGAATATGTGCTACCATATTTCCACCATGTTCAGATAAAAATGTTAGAATCATTAAAGCCTTGTATATAGGAGGAAAGAGACAAAACTCAAACCGACAGCAAAATTAGTGCATCCATAAAAACATACAGAATACCAGTTGAAACTCAAATAATTTTTATTTCAAATGTTTAAAAATTGTACCTCGGACACTTTTTTCTCTTCCACAAAAGCAAGTGGAACTTCCGAATGACATATGATGAATTCAACTGCCCCAGCAGCTAAACCAGCCAGAGGAAAGCGTCAAGCTTGCTGATCAGTACTTTCAAGATTCAAATGCATTAAGCGCATGGTATCCTGTGAGCTTAGGAACAGATTCATAGCAGGAGTGGAAAGAAAACTAGATCAAGGAAGGAAACGGAAGAACAATGCTTACCTAAGGAATCATATAAAGGGACGCAATGGAGTCCATTAGCATTGCAAGCCTGCATATCATTTGTTTAACTATAGGATGCACTTAAAAAGTTTCAGATGGTCTCTAAATAGCAGCTGACATCCACCTAACGGCAAGGGGAAGTGGAACATTTAGGGAAGGAAAGAGCAAAAAGTAAAAGGTGGAATGCACTGATATAAAGTTACACTTCAGAACGTTTTTTATAAATTCAAATGGCATATGTCATTTTCTCACTAGAAACCATATTGCCGCGGAAAGTTACTTGGAAAGTATGTGCCTTTAAATTTAAAGAAGAAAAAGATGGAAAAGGGGTAAAGGAAGAGAAAATGAAAGTGTTGCTGAAACCATAGGAAACTGTAACATTAAGGGGGGAAAAAATGGTGAAATCTCAATATGCTTGAAAATGATGTATAAGTCACTAATAAGACAGGAAAGGTTTAGCAATCATAGGAATTGCACAATATGTTCTCAGAGTTTGAAATGCACATATACAGTTATAGGTAAAATAATCAGAGTCATAAAAGTATGCCTGCAAGCATGCACAAAGAATACTGCATGAAAAGATGCATGCCGAGCATGAGAGAGAAAAGAAGATCATAAAAATACCTCCATACTTATAACCCACTTAGGGGAATTTGCACCGTAAATTCCACATTGTCCGCCCTACCACCATAGTCAAGTTAAGAAAGAGTTAAACGGAAAATCATTGCATATTTGCATTAGAAAAAAAATGGGAAGAATTCTTATATAACTACTGAGAATATACAATATAAAACACATAGTTCTAGCAATAAATAACTAGCCACCAAATATAAGTTACACTGTGTTTAGAAATAGATTTACGAGCTACATGCTAGTTTTTCCGGTCTACATGATTAAGTCAAGGAAACTTACATTACAAGTACAAATGGCATCGGTAACACAATTAAAGGAGAGCACACATTAGAGTTATCTTAAATTGATAGGGCATACAAAAACGTGGAAACTTTAAATGATTAAGCATCATTGTTATTTGTTCTTTGAGAAAAGTAATACTTACGCAAAATTTTAAATAAATAAACAATATAAGCTCAAGACAAACTATAACAACGCTTAATTCCTCAACTCCACAAGTGCAAATGGAATTACCAACTTTCAGCACTATGTCATAAACTTCTTTGTATGCCATCCATATGTATTTACCTGGCTGGTGAGGCAAGAACAGCTAAGAATTAAGATCGGCCCAAACCATCCCAGGAAATAGTAAGGGAAGAAACCAAGAGAGAAGTAAAAATCAGATTTTGAAGTTTCAGGCACGGATGCATAAACTGCCAATTCTTGCATGATAACAATGTACCTTTTCATTGACAATTTCACGATGACCAAGCATTCGGTTATCAGGATACTTCTCTACTGACAAGCTGCACCGAATAGGAAAATATTTGATTCAGGTACTCGTCAGCTTAGGAAGCTGAAGGAAAAAGTATGAAGTTCAAGAAGGACCAGACCAGCAAGGGAGATGAATGGGAAATCTCCTAAAGTGGAGTATCGGTCTGCGCCACTAACAAGATAATTATGTGATACTGAAGGACTGGTGGGAATATGAGACGTCATGTTTTGGATAGTCAACCACCCATGTTCCAATTCACTTCTCTTACAACCCAACCGCTTCAGTTGTACTTTCTCGAACGCCATGAAACTTTCATTTCATACATTTTAAAAAACCCATTCATTTTATTGTTTTACTCGAAAAACTCCATTAACTTCTCAAACATGTTACTTATCGACTAAACTTCCCAATGTCGCCAAGTATGATGTTGAGTGAGGATATAGTAAATTGGTTTTAGATGTAACAGTAATATGTATGATTATGCAGCATACAGTATTTAAAAAAGCTTCATATTAAGTGGTCATATTGTTCTTGGACACATCGATAACTGTCCTTCTCAATCCAATAGTCAATGATAGGAAAAAAGAAACACAGACTATTTTATTCTCCTTCATAGGCGTTGTAATTAGTAACATGCTTCAAACACGAAAACAGGTGTGTGTATATATATATATCCTCTCACAAACATGTACGGCTCAAACATGTGTAGCATGTACATTAAATATTATCTGAAGGATTGAAAATAATTGAAAATTGACACATGCATGATTATCCCCCTTAAAAAACAAAAAAGCATAAAGACGCACCAAACACAAATCTACTCAAAAAATTTGAAGTATCTATTCACAAGAAAGAAGCCTATAGAAAATTCTCTGTACTTTTGAGTACCTGCGCAAAGAATTTGGAGTACCTACTCAACTGACAGTTTTCCAGTAAAGTAGAAGTTAATTAGATGGTTTTTTAGAGGAGATACACGTTTTTTAGAGGTCATAACTCATATCTAGATTAAAAAAAAAAAAAAAAAAAGCCTCATATCTAGATATTATTCATCACTTTTTATGCATATTCCTAGTATTAGTTCTCAAGTCTTAGAATCTCAACTTGGAAGAATCATTTGAGCAAGGATTTGGAGGAAGAAAGAAGATTGATCTGGAAGCATCTCGCGTCTACGAGTTTTCTTATCCTCTTCCCTCTTTTTAACTTTTGTAAAGATGAATTCTATCATGTTGTTGAATTTTAGTATTCCTAATATGTTCAGTTAAGTTTCTCTAGGATTGCAATGGATCTTGACTCGTAATTGATTTTCGTTTACCATATTCATGATTCGTGTTGTTTTGATCGTTTAATTTGGTGGTGTTGTGATAATTGACTGACCATCGATTATTTGAGAGATAATTAACTGAAAAAAGGTTAATTTCGGATGAGAATTAAATGGTACATGTTCAATTAATTAAGAGTAGATTAATTGATTCGTTAGTAAGATAAACATATACTTGCTAGCCTTGTATTGACATAGGAGCTGTAATTGAATGCATAATTAGTTAATTGATCACCATAGACACATAGGAATTGTTAGCTAATTATAGATTTATATGACTCAGACAAAAGCTTATAGACAATTTTGTTCTTTAGTCTCTCAAAACCCAACACTATGATTGAATTATGGTGAATTAAAGTTAAGTATGAGTTAAGTGAAATTATAATCCAGTTTAATTCATATTTGTTGGTAATTTTCTTTGTTACATTGTTAATTTAGTGTTCGTTATTACTACTCGTTTATTTGATTGATTAGAATTCAATTAGAGAAAATTATGTTGGTATTTAGTACGATAAGTTAGTAGTCTCTGTGAATACTATTGGGAATAGTGCCGTAAAAAGCCGATTCGTCGAAATTCGCTTTGGGACTTTACTTGTGTCACGGGCAATCTTTGAATAATAGATATATGTATGATTGTAATCAAGGGGTAAACACTTCTTTATGTGCAATTACGTGTTTTGTGTGTTTCTTATTACATGTGTATGTATTAGAACTCCCTAATCCGTCAAGCTTTTACGTCTTAGTCATTCAGGGTAATGCCTTATGAAACAAGCCCTAATCTAAGCTGGATTAGAAACTACTCCAAGTTAATGAGTCCAACGAACAGTGAGAGTGTCAACTAGGCTCACTTGAGACTTGTTTGTGGGATTGCGTCCTTAAGAAGAAATCATCTTGTTTCATAGTGTGTAAAGTGCATAGTCGATACGTACGCAATAAACAAGGGGGCTTGCTACATAGAACGAGTATACTGAGGTGTCCCGCGTGAGAAGATTCCTAAATGGGAAATGAAGTAACTACTTCAAGACATAGAGACTTCCAGATTAGAAAATATCTTACGGGGTCAATGGCGTGATTCATTAATCCTTAGACTTGAGATTCAATTGATGTCTTGTGTGAGATTACTAGGTAATCTTAGATATAGGTCTAAAAGGGTATCTCTCGAGACACCTGAATTACGACTTACGTTGGGATTACAAAAGTGGCACATGGAGTTATGTGAGAATCAATACAGGACTTACACTTGCTTGAGACAAGAAGATCTCTTATTGCATAAGTTGTTCATATACCATCGTGAAAACCCTTGGCTAACTAAATAATGAACCTAGAGGCTGGTCACACACAAATGCCAGGATGAGACGGTATTGCTACACATGTGGCTCGTGAGAGAGCTTATGGGCACGTGGTCCATCTAGTTGAATGGATCATGTATTAATTAATTGGAGAATTAATTATAAAGCCTAAATATAATTAATTGGAGAATTAATTATAAAGTCCAAATATAATTAATTAGGAAATTAATTATAAAGCCCAAGTACTAATTATAAAGCCCTTATCAGCCTGTCTTTGGCCCTGCCCTCCTTTTGAGGCCCTCCCTTCTTGAGCGCAGGTGGAAGAGGGGGCGGTTGTACTTGTAAGACCGCTTGAGCGGCCATCAAGGGATGAATCTGCAATCCCCCCATCTGAGGGGTGAACTGTGGGCCGTAGGCCATGGGTGAGTATTGTTGGGAAAACGAAATAGAAACGCAGCGGAAATTTAAAAATTTTCTCAATAAGTTAGGATCGAATCTTGTAATTCCTATTCCCAAATTCGTAGAGATTAAGAGGCTCACTTAGATAGTAGCTTTCTTAACACGTTCTAGCCGCCCAAGAACGCTTTTCGCGAGGCTTAATCCCTAAAAGCTCCTTCGAATCTTTCAAGACTTCACGATAGTAGCCCTCTAGAGAATTAGTCCACCAACCTCGACCACGATCCGAATAGGGAGAATGCTAGTTTTATATTCGGTGTTTAGGCTCTAGGATTTAGTGTATAATTTGGCGAAGGAGAATTTGTGCATTAACCCTCATAGGGTTCAAACCCTATGTTTTAATAGGCAAGGGGTTTGAACCCTTTTGCTTGCTTGTTGAGCAAGGGTTTCCTAAACCCTTTTGGTAAGGGATTTCGTGCTTGGAGACCAAGTCTCTTACTTTGACCACAAGTCCACCTTTTGACCAACTTGTCAAACAAGAATAATATCTAACTCTCTTAGATATTTTATTTTTCTTATTTATTAAATAATAAATAACTTGAGGACTAATAATTAATTATTTATTATACTTTCTTTCTCCAAATTAGGACTTTAATATTAATTCAAAATTAAATCAAATTCCATTAAATAATTAACACTTTAATTATTTAATATATACACATATATATATGCAACTACACGTATCCCTAAGGACACATGTCATCCACGCATTTCACACGTGTGATTCACACGTATGGGCCCCCACCATTCTCTTAATGGTTCAATCAACTCATTTAATCGATTTAAGCCTTAACCCACGTGACCGGTTTGTTGTGTATGACCCTCTAGTTCTTAATTCAATTAGCAGTGACCCCAATTAATTAATTAATCAGTCCACAGATCAAACGATCATAGTCTAGCAACAGGTGTTTGACCTCTAACTGAATAAGAATGTCTCAATTCGACAGAACCTTTAAGTCATTGGCATATGTGACATACAATCCTCCTACGTCCCATCTCTCAATCAAGATCTAGGGCAAGAAAATAATTAGAACCCTACTAATCTTGATCTTAATGCCAGGTACATTTCATATCCATTTGATCTCAATCCAAGAAACTCATTTCTTGATGTCTTGATCCACTGCCTTGGTCAAGGACTCCTAGATGGCATATGAATGACTTATACAATAAGAGATCATCTTGCTAATGCAAATGTAAGTCCTTTATCGATTCTCATATACTTTCATGTGCCACTTGTGCAGCCTTAGCATAAGCCTTGAATCGGTTGTCTAAGGCGATACCCTTTAAAGCTTACACCTAAGACTACAGACTTAGCTCATAAAATATCAATGGAACCTTAAGACTAAGGATCACTTAATCACATCAATGACTCGTGAGATATTTCCTAATCTGGAAGTTTCTATTTCCAGATATAGAAACTTCCTTTCCCATTTAGGAATCTTGTCACAAGGGACACCTCAGTGTACTTACTTAGAATAAACAAGCACCCCCATGTATCACGCACGTATCGACAATACACTTTACACCCCATGAAACATGGTGGTCTTTCTTAAGGGCGCGATCACACGAGCAAGCCTCGAACGAGTCAAGTCGACACTCCCACTGTCTTTAGGACTCATCGGCTTGGAGTAATTTCTAATCATGACTTATGTAAAATAGGGCTCGTCTCATGAACCACTTCGCCTAAATGGTTAAGTCCTATAAGTCATATTGATTAAGGGAGTTCTTATACATACACATTTAAAGTAAACACACAATCAATCAAGAGCATATAAAAAAGTGTTGCCTTAATTCGTATTATTCAAAGATTGTCTGTGATTTACAAAAAGGAAAGTACTAAAGCAGACTATTACATCGGCTTTCAGGGTACTATTCCTAACAAGTACATGGCTACAAAATTTTTCCTGGCATTTTGGGCAGCCTGGACCTCGCATTGAGTGTACACTGCTTGGAGTTAAAGCTGGGTCATCGGCAATATTTCTACCCACTGATTTCTTTAGGAATCGTCACGGGGAGCTGCAGATGCCCGGCGTGATAAGGTAGAACGGCGGGCAGAACATCAGTATGTAACCTGGCGGGTGCATCATTGTTGTAGGCCCTCCAGGGTTGGCCACGGCGGAGGCTTGGTGGGTTTGAGAAACATTTGATCCAGAACCACCCATTTCGCTAGTGACGAGCAGCTCAAGGAGAATTCACTTTCCCTTATCATTGGGATTCACTATAGGGGGAACTTCTTCGGCAACAAGGGGGTCAGTGGGAGGCCTATAGCAATATTCCCTTGGCCGGTGTTAGTGTTCTTGACATATTTGGACTTGGGTCACCCTTGTCTCCAATAACGCCTGATCTCATCGACATCACCGTAGAGTTGGGTGTGTTTATTCTACTTCTAGCAGTAAAGAAAAAGGAGGAAGAAGAATGGTTTCCCACAGACGGCTCTAAAATAATGGGGTATGATCCAATGTGTTACACAACACCGCTTAGAATTTGTATGAAGGGGAAACCAAGACCGATAAAACTCCAGTGAAGTTGCGGAATATGATTGAATGACGGTGGGTTCTACCTGCTAGGCAAGCACAAAGCAAAACTTTAGAGAGATGCAATATTGAGCTTGTAAAGTAAAGCTTGCTTACTGAAAAGGATGAATCTTAGAGTATTTATAGGTGAGGGTGAGGACCTTTCAGTAATTACGTGTTGCTCAGGTACACAGGGATGTTTCCCTAGACACTTGGCACAATGAGGGATGTTTGAGGGAAAGCATCCGTAGGCTTGCCATAAAGGTAGCTGAAAATCAACTGTAGCCGGAACATGATCATGTGCAATGCGTCAGAGAGTACTATTAGATTGTTACTGAGGGGTTAGCACGCTCGGTGTACGAAGGGAGTGACGTACCCCCAAAGCATGAAGTCTCAAGAGGCCCTAGCTCCAGAGGGCTCGAGGGATCGCTGGGTTTAGGATGGGTTTTCCTCGAGCGCCTTAATCTCGAGGGCTGCCTTGGATGGGTAGGAGCTTTGAGCGTCGGGCTCATTCTCCCAAAGGGAGACTTCAGATGTTATGATTCTTTGTCTGCTGGGTATCTGAGGTGGTGCTAGGATCAACGTGGCAAATCTGAGTGGGACCATGTGTCATAACAGTAGAATTAGACCACATCAAATAGCATTTCCCCCCCAACCTTTGGAGGTGTTTACACTTTACCCCCCCCCCCCCCCCCCCCAACCCTTCATGTTTTACTGTAAGTAATACATAACCTTTGAAGTTTGTTTTCAAATACACTATTTAGCCAAAAAATTTTGCCAGAAACTTTTAGAGGGGGTATTAGAGAACAAGTTTCAAATGCTATATACTATTTATACCAAAACGTGAATGTTTGGGGTGTAAGTGCAAATATCCCTTAATACACATATTTTAATCAATATATATATATATAAAGAAATGTCTAAATAAACATGGTCTCGATACAAATTACTAAAATTAAAAAATAAAAAACACATGTAACCAAAGAGTTATAAATGGAAAATCAACTATAGGTATTGGGTCTTTTTTTAGCCAATTTAAAAAATATAATTAGTTAAATATAGTAATTACTCAAATATACTGCATAAAAATTCTTATACCAATATTTGATTTTTCACTTATAACTCTTTGATTACACGTAGTTTTTATTTTTTGATTTAGTAATTTATATCGAGATTTTGTTTATTTAAACATATCATTTTTTTTGATATATTTTATTTTGGTTATGTATATATTGATTAAAACATACATAATTGGACCAATTAGGTAGATCAAGAAAACCGCGGTAGCAGCTGCAACAGGAGCTGCTTTGAAGTTTGTTCTCTAATACCTCTCAAAAAGTTTCCTATGAAAATTTCCGGTCAAATAGGGTGAGGTGTTTGAAAAGACATGAGATCTTCTGCTCCATTTATGTGCTTCATCTCATACTCCACACATCGGATGAGTGACACGTGTAAATTTTTATCAGATTTTCTAATAGATAGAATTATGGTATTTTCAATAAAAGGAAAACAAATCTTTATATATCTAATATTAAAAAAATATAAAATTTATATATCCAATAAATTAAAAAACAAATCCCACTTTTTTGGAAATATTTTTTACTATTCAAAATAAAAACATTAATATTAAATATATTTTATAATATTCAAACTTTGCATATTATAAAATATATTTAATATTAAATATAACAACTTTGAATATCAATTTAATATTTTTACTTTAAATATCATAAAATATTTTTAAAATTTAATATTGTAAATATATTTAATATTAATATTTTTAACTTAAAAATAAAAATTAAAAAAAAACACTAATTTTACTTTGAATATTAAAAAATATTTCCAAAAAAGTGGAATTTGTTTTTTAATTTATTGGATATATAAATTTTATATTTTTTTAATATTAGATATATAAAGATTTGTTTTTCTTTTATTGAGAATACCATAATTCTATTTGTTAAAAAATCTGGTAAAATCTTACACGTGTCACTCATCCGATACGTGGAGTATGAGATGAAGTACATAAATGGAGCAGAAGATCCGGTGCCGTTTGAAAATAAACTCCAAAAGTTATGTATTACTTACCCTAAAAGGTAAAACTTTTTTAGCACCCCCAACTTATGGGTCATCTTGCACTTTGGTACCTAAACTATAAATTTTAAGGATTTCATACCTAATCTTTAAAAGTTGTTACATTGCAATACTCAATTTGAATTTTCAGCGAAATCTTCCGGCCAAGACTCCACACATGCCAAGCATGTAAGATTTTTAAAGGCAAATTCGTCATTTTAATTTTTTATACATTAAAAAGTTAAAAAGAAAAAATAAAATCAAAAAGAAAATTAGATCTAAATCTAGATTTAGATCTTGAGGTGTTGAAGAAAGGGCGTGGTAAAGGTGGAGGTGATAGTGATGGTTGATGGCTGTGGTTATTTGTGTAGAAGAGTAAGGTGTTGAAGATAATGGCTCATGATAGGGGTGGAGTGGGTGGCAGTGGCCGGTGGAGAGAAAAAAAAGAGAAGAAGAATGTAAGAAAGGTGGAGGTGGCCGGCATTCCACCTTCAACCACCAAATAAGGTGGAGATATGGCGGCGGCAACTGTTGTACAACAAGCCAAAAATCCTCTCAAATTGCCGGCGTAGATGGCGAGATCTGAAACTTGCTAATTTGTTGTTAGATTTAAAGAATAATAGATTAAGCTTGCATATTTGGATCCTTCTATGGAGATATATAAATATATTTTCTTTTTAGTTTAGGTCTTCTGTGAAGAAATTCTCCTCGAATGGGAATGTGGGATGAAGCACAACAACTGGTCTTTTTCATTTTAATTAGTTTTTGTTTTTGTTTTTTTTTGTTTTTTTTTTTAGGGAAATCTCCAAAGAGCAGAACAGACCAACAAAGGCAAGAAAACAAGCAACAACAGAAGGAGAAACCAAAACAGCAACAGAAACTAATGCTTAACAGGGAGATCAGACTCGGAGAATCCTTCCATGAAAGCCGATGAACTCCTTGCCAAAGAGTGAGCCAAGGCATTACCTAATCTATTAATCCAAGAAAACGAAAACTGAGCACAAGAAAGGGCCTCCTTGATATCCCAAACCACATTACCAGACTCAGACAAATCCTGCTGAAGAGAATTAAGTTTAGCAAACAAATTTGCACAGTCTCCTTCCAGGATAACTTTATTTCCGCAGCTAAATAAGCCACGCTGCCTCCCTAGCTGCAAACGTTTCCACACACTCAAGGAAAAACACGCCACATCTACGCGCCGAACTCCACCCCACACACAACGCCAGATGATTCCGAGCAACAAAACCAAAACCTAGTTTTTTGTGATTTTAAATAATTTTCTTTTTGTGATTTTTAAAGGGATGAACTATGTCCTTGATCGAAGAACCTAATATTCTTTTTCTTTTATTGTAAAAATTTTAATGCTGTTAGATTTAATTTTCTTTTTATCTTTTAAAATTTTAATGTATAAAGAAGTAAAATAACGAATTTGTCCTTAAAAATCTCACATGCTTGATATGTGTAGAGTTTTAGCTGGAAGATTCTCCTGAAAATTTAAATTGAGTACGGTAATGTAGCATCTTTTAAAAGATGAGTACCGAAGTACAGTATAGCCTATAAATTGGGTGCAAAAATAGTTTTAGCCTACGCTAAAATGTAAAAATTGGGAATAAAGTGCAACAGCCCAAAAGGTCATGACTGAAATTCATATTACCCAAAAAAAAAAAAAAATCATCAAAAGTTTAAATTGAAACTTATTTCTTTATTTTTTTCAGGTCATTACTGGCCCAACCCGATCTCTATTTTTCAGCCCAGTCATTTTTAAATTGGGCTTTAGAAGTGGGCCTTCAATAAATCTTATAGGCCCAAGTCCAAAGTCATTCCATGTAAAAGCCTGGCAGAAATTCAATCTGCATTCAGAATTCCAACCATTTTTTTTCCCCCCAATACTTCGAGCGGGCGGCGAAAATGGATACCGTGGGTGGCGCGTCGCTGCCGTCCTCCGGTATCGATGCGTGGAAACAGCGCGTAACTTACTTCTACGAACCAGAAATCCGCGACATCTTCTACGACAAAGGTCATGTGATGAAGCCTCATCGCATTTGTATGGCACACAATCTGATCGTGAATTACAAGCTCCACGACTGCATGGAGATCAACAGGTCATATTATACCGACGCAGAGGACATGATGCGCTTTCACTCCAAGGAGTATATCAACATACTCTCCGCCAGGTCTGAATGCAGTGATTAGGATTTTTTAAAAATAATATTTAACATAAAACGAATTCATAAAGTGGTATTGAAATTAGGCGGGTTAAAATTTTATTATAAGTCGTCACATTTTGTGGCGACCAATGAATTTTTTTTTTATATTTTTTAAACGGGGTCGCTACACAATAACTTTTTCTTTTTTTTTAATATATTTACGTCGGGGTCACCAGAGATCTAGGCGACCCCCTATTTTTTATTTTTATTTTTTAAATTTCTCTTGGGGGTCGCCAGAGATCTAGGTAGGGATGACAATGAGCCGAGCCGGCTCGTAAACTTAGCGAGTCGGCTCGAGGGAAGTTCGGGCTTGGGTTCGGGTATGGCGAGCCGAGCCAAGGCTCGGTTCGGCTCGTGCCTGGTGCGAGCCAAGCCCGAGCCCAATACTTTCTGTTCATGGGTTCGCGAGCCAGCTCGCGAACCATAGATTTTTTTAAGTATATATATATATATATATAAAATATATACTAACATATCAGACTTAATATATATAAAGACCTAAATATATATACTTATTTATATATGTATTATAAATATATATAAACACACACTTATACACACCCAAAATCAAACAGGAAACCCTACCCTCTTCAAAACCCTACGCCGCCCACGTCTTCCCCCCTTTCCCTCTCCCCCCTATTCCGTCTCCCACTCACGGCGGTGGGCACCGCCCCACCACCGCATCCCGCCACCAGTCCGCACACGTCACCACCTTCGCAGTCATCACTTCCGCACGCCACAACCACGCGCCACCATCTTCACAGCCATCACCTCCGCACGCACCACCCTTCTCCCACAATTTCTGTTTAGATCTCAATCGTGTTTAATTTCTGTTTTCACTTATTTTTAGTTTTTTGAATTTGTTAATGTTTGGGGAAATTGTGATTTCAGTGTGTTTTGGGCCATCTCTAAAAGATTTATGCAATTTGATGTTATTGAATTCAGATAGAGGATGGTTCTGGGTGAGAAAATGGAAAAAATGGTGAAATCTTTAATGGGTTTATGAAGCTTTTGGTTATGGCGTTTGTTGCTGCTGGGTTTGGAAGGGAAATCTTACCAGGAAAGCAAAATTTCGGCAGCAGGAGCCCTGGTTTGCAAGCCGAGCCGAGCCAGCTCGAGCCAAGGCCCGAGCCAGAAAATTGAGGTTCGATGGCTCGCGAACCAGGTTCGAAACCTAAGATTTTAGTGCGAGCCCGGGCCCGAGCCCGAACCTAAAAAAAGTGCCAAGGCTCGGCTCGGCTCGGCTCGTTGCCATCCCTAGATCTAGGCGACCCCCATTAATTTAATTTTTTTTAAATATATTTTTAGGGGGTCGCCAGTCACAGGAACTCATTTATTTTTTTTTATTTTTTTTATTAAGGGGTCTCTTCGGATACTCAAATAATATCGAAAAAAATATGAGGTTTATTTCATTGGATTCAAATCGTAGAAATGAGTCTAACGACAAAAACAAAATTCGAATCCGAATCCCGTAGCTCAAGTTACAGCTGAAAAACGAATCAAATAGGGTAAATGGGTCTTAAAGAGTGAAATTTGCTCTGTCGGATGATCAAACGACATTGAAAAAATACGAGGTTTGTTTCATTGGATCTAAATCATCAAAACGAGTCCTAAGACAAACACAGAATTTGAATCTAAATCCCGTAGCTCAAGTTACAACTAAAAAATAAATTAAATAGGGTAAATAGGTCATATGAACTGAAATTTACTTCGTCAAATGATCAAACGACATCGAAAAAAACACGAGGTTTATTTCATTGGATTTAAATCGTTAAAACGTGTCCAACGACAAAGGAGAAATTCGAATCTGAATCTCGTAGCTCAAGTTACAGCTAAAAAACAAATTAAATAGGGTAAATGGGTCATATGGACTATTTGCTTCGTCGGATGTTCAAACGGCATCGAAAAAATATGAGGTTTGTTTTATTGGATCCAAATCGTCAAAACAAGTCCAACGTCAAAGACGGAATTCGAATCCGAATCCTGTAGCTCAAGTTACAGCTGAAAAACGAATCAAATAAGGTAAATGGGTCATAACTCATATGGACTGAAATTTGCTTCGTCGGAGGTTCAAACGGCATCGAAAAATTACGAGTTTTTTTTTTTTCAAATGGCATTGAAAAGTTACGAGAAAAAATTATGAGGTTCAAATAGGGTATTTTTTCGATGCCACTTAAACCTCCGACGAAGCAAATTTCAGTCCATATGACCCATTTATCCTATTTAATTTGGTTTTTAGCTTGAGCTACGAGATTCAGATTTGAATTCTGCCTTTTTCATTGGACTTTGGATCCAACGAAACAAACCTCATATTTTTCCAATGTCGTTTGATTACCCGACGAAGCAAATTTCAGTTCATACGACCCATTTACCCTATTTAATTTGTTTTTTAGCTGGAACTTAAGCTACGGGATTCGGATTCGAATTTTGTCTTTGCCTTCGAACTCGTTGTGATGATTTGGATCCAATGAAGCAAACCTCGTATTTTTTCGATGTCGTTTGATCATCCGATGAAGCAAATTTCAGTCCATACGACCCATTTATCGTATTTGATTCGTTTTTTAGCTGTAACTTGAGTTACGGGATTCGGATTCAAATTTCATTTTTGTCGTTGGACTCATTTCGACGATTCAAATCCAAAGAAATAAACCTCGTATTTTTTTGATATCATTTGAATATCCGAAGAGACCCCTTAATAAAATAAAAAAAAAAATTAAATGGGGGTCCTGTGACTGGTGACCCCCTAAAAATATATTAAAAGAAAATTTACATTAATGGGGGTCACCTAGATCTCTGGCGACCCCCAAGAGAAATTTAAAAAAAAATAATAAAAAAAAGGGGGCGATATAAATATGAAAAAAAAAGAAAAAGCGTGTGGAGACCTCGTTTAAAAAAAATAAAAAAAATTCATTGGTGGCCACAAAATGTGACGACTTATAATAAAATTGTAACCCATCCAATTTCAATATCATTTTATTAATTTATTTTATATTAAATATTATTTTTGAAAAATCCTCATCCAGTGATGGTGTTACAACAATGATCTCCTACTCACTATATTCTTTAAGAATTCAAGTGAAGTTGCATATCAAAGTTTCATACACAATCAAGAATTGAGAAATAAAGTGAAAGGAAGAAGAAGATCAGAGAAGAGAGAGTGAGAAAGTAGAGAGAGATTGAAAATAGGATTTGATTTGCTAAAAGTTACAATACAACAGCTATACAGTACAATATGTAATCCATCACCAAACTAAGCTACCTACTCAGCCATCTAATCCCCTGCTAAAGCCATACTTTCACCTAACAAAAGGAAAATACAAATCTTAGGCTGAGAAAACATATAAAATTAGCTAAGTAATTTGACTGACATCAGCTCTCAAAACGGTACCGTTCCAGAAAACATAATATCCTACTAAAAGAAGTGTTTTGCACCTTTAAAAAACCGTAATCTCCAGTTTCTCACATTAACTTTAACATCTTCCTCTCCAGGCATGTGTTCATGAACAGCTGCAACTTTCATAACATTGCTCCCCTCTAGACCCAAGGCTTGTCCCCAAGCCTCTAATTTAGGAAATTGCTTGATTATGGGGTAAAAATCTTCCCAAGTTGCTTCAGATTCTGGAAGATGAGACCACTACACTAAGAGTTGGATGACAACAGCGTTGTTTCTTTTAACCAATCTTTTTGCCAAAGCCTTTATTGGTTTAAGAAACACTTGTGATTCTTCATCAAATAAAGGTAGAGTAGCAGTCACTTTGTCAGTTGATCCAACATGAAGTTTAAGCACTGATACATGGAACACTGGATGCAACTTAGCTCCTTGGGGTAATTTCAGTTTGTAAGCGACTGATCCCACTCTTTCTAACACCATGAAAGGACCTGCAAATTTTGGACTAAGTTTCCAAACCTTGCTGCTGCATATGGACATTTGTCTGTATGGTTTTAATTTCAAATAAACCATATCTCCAACTTGAAACACCCTCTCTTGTCTATGCTGATCAGCAGCTTGTTTCATCCTAGCTTGTGCCACTTGTAACTGATACTTTAGATGTTGTTGTATCGATTCTCTTTGGGCAAACAATTCCTCTAACCCCACTGAAGTCATCTGTTGGTAAGATTGTATGGTGAAATAGCTCGGTTTATAACCATATAGAGCTTCAAAAGGAGTTAGCTTTAAGGCAGTGTGATAGTTGGTATTGTACCAAAGTTCAGCCATAGCTAACCATTTAATCCACTTCTTTGGATATAACCCACACATGCATCTCAAGTAGTTTTCCAAACATTGATTCACCCTCTCAGTTTGACCATCGTTTTGAGGGTGATAAACAATGCTTAAATATTGTTTAACTCCTGTAACCACCATCATTTCTTTCCAAAACTGACTTGTGAAGATCTTATCCCTATCTGACACAATGCTACTTGGCATTCCATGTAATTTATAAACTTCATTCATGAAAATGTGAGCCAACTGAGTTGCTGTGAATGGATGATGCAAGGCAATAAAGTGAGCATATTTGGTAAATCTATCAACAATTACCCATATGACCTCTTTACCTTCAGATTTTGGAAGTTGCTCTATGAAATCCATAGAGATATGTTGTCAGGCCTGTTCAGCTATTGGTAGAGGTTGCAGTAACCCAACCAATTTCCTAGTTTGATGCTTACTCTGTTGATAGGTTTCACATTTCCTAACTTCTTCTTCAATTTCTTTTAAAACTCCAGGCCATAAGAACACACTTTTTAACCTCTGATAGGTTCCTTGAATACCAGAATGTCCTCCCAAACTAGAAGAATGCATACTCCAGATAACTTTATTCCTCAAATAAGAACCTTTTCCAACATAGATTCTCCCTTTGTACCTTAGTATCCCATTCTTATACTCATACAGTGACAGATTGGCTGGAAACATAAGTAATTCAGTGATGATCTCCTGAGCCTGCTCATCTGATTCATAACTCAAGTTTAGCTCCTCCATCCAAGTTGGTTTCACAATGGTAATAGAACTTTAGTCAGCTTCCATATCCTCACACCTTCTTGAAAGGGCATCAGCTCCTTTATTTTCTTGCCCTTTCTTGTACTCAATTATATAACTCAAACCCAACAATTTAGTTAAGTATTTATGCTGCAAAGGGGTAGATATCTTCTAATCAATAAGATATTTGAGGCTGCATTAATCAGTCCTAATTACAAAGGTATTATGCATCAGATAACTTTTCCATTTTTCCACAACTTGAATAATGGCCATCAACTCTTTTTCATAAACTGAAAGTCCCAAAGATTTCTGCCCCAAAGCTTTACTCATGTAAGCAATACGATGTCTATCTTGCATTAAGACAACCCCTATCCCTTTGTAACACGCATCGGTCTCCAGCACAAATTGCTTATTGAAGTCTGGAAGAGCTAAAACTGGAGCCGTCACCATGGCCTGCTTTAATTCCTTAAAAGCTTTGTCAGCTACCATGTTCCAATTGAATTGCCCCTCCTTGGTTAGATTAGTCAAAGGTCTTATAATTATTCCATAGTTCTTGATGAACTCTCTGTAATAACCAGTTAGACCTAAGAACCCTCTCAAAGCTTTTACAGTCTTTGGTTCTGGCCAATCCACCATAACTTTAATCTTTTGAGCTTCAGCCGCCACCCCTTTTGTTCCAATGACATGGCCCAAGTACTCAATTTGAGTCTGTCCAAAAGTACACTTAGATGCCTTAGCATACAGTTGTTGACTCAGCAGAATTTGAAAAACTGTCTCCAAATGTTGAACATGCTCATCTAAACTGCAGTAGTATACCAAGATATCATCAAAGAAAACTAATACAAACTTCCTCAAGTAATCTTTGAAGATGATGTTCATCAAGGATTAAAAAGTAGCTGGGGCATTTGTGAGACCAAAGGGCATTACTTTGAACTTATACAACCCGGAGGAGGTGACAAAGGTTATTTTTGCAATGTCTTGGCTATGTGCTCTGATTTGATGATAGCCTGACCTCAAATCAATCTTGGAAAAGATTGTGGCTCTTCCCAATTCATCAAGTAATTCATCGACCAAGGGAATGGGATAATTATCTTTCACAGTTATAGCATTTAGTTTCCTGTAATCTACACAAAACCTCCATCCCCCATCTTTCTTCTTACAAGTAACACTGGTGAGGAAAATGGGCTAGTGCTGGGTTGTATTATGCAATTCTTGAGCATCTCGGTTACTAACTTTTCAATCTCATGTTTCTGGAGGTAAGAATACCTGTAAGGATGCTGTTTTAAGCCTTCTACACTAGGTTTGAGAGTTATGTGGTGATCATGGCTCCTCTGAGATGAAAGTGCGTCTGGTTCTTTGAGTATCACTGAAAATTTGGACAACAAAGGCTTCAATTCTTCTCTGACATCCCATTCTTCTTCTACTTCTATAGCAGATACCATGCATAAACAATTTATAGAAGCTTTCCCTCTTTTCTTGAATAGCTTCTGCAACTTTCTTCCTGATATCATCGTGAGAGAAACTTCCCTTTGTCCCCCTTGCAGAGTTATCACCTTATTGGAGTGAGTGAATTACAAGGTCTGCTTATCAAAGTCAAAGGTTATTGGACCAAACCTTCTTAACAGATCTACCCCAACTACCATGTCACAACCTCCTAATCTCAGTAATCTCACACTGGATCTGAATTGATGCCTCCCAATTTCCCATGTAAAGTTGTTGCACTTAGAGTTACAATGCATCTTGGCCCCATCTGCCACTGTTACTAACAATGGATTTGTGTATTCCATCTCATACCCTGCTCTCTCGGCAACTTCTGGATCTAAGAATGTGTGCATGCTTCCAGAGTCTTTCAAGATGGTGATATGATTATTCCCCACTTTCCCATCAAGTTTGATGGTATTTGGAGCAATTTGTCCATTTGTTGCATTCACTGAAATATGAAATTCAGTGTTTTCAGGTTCCTCCAAGTCAACTATGGGATCATCTGGTGATTCTTCTTCTTTCTCCTCACCTATGATGACAAATAACTTCTTACATCTGTGACCAATATGGAAAGCTCATCACAATTAAAACATAATCCTTTTTTTCTTCTTGCATCCATCTCCTCAGCACTCAGTCTCTTGATGGGAGGGTATTTCTCTTGATTCACATTGTTAAGCCTTTTCATACTATTTTATGAAGTAACAGGCTTAATATTCCAACCTTTTGAGGGATTCTTTGACTGCTTTCCCATGGTTCCTAATAGGTCTTGCTGTCTTTTGCCAAATATATAGCATGAGTCAGACTATCAGGACGTATCATCTCCACCATCTGGCCTATTTCTTCCTTGAGACCACTTACATAACTCTTGATGAAAAACTCATCAGTGAGTGATCTGTTATGGTCAAGCATTAACTCTTCAAACTTCACAGTGTAATCTTCCACCTTTTTCTCTTGCTTGAGCTTGTTAAATTGTCCAATTAGGTTACTCTCATTTTGTATAGAGAACCTTTCCAACACTAACCTAGAGAATTTATCCCAGCCCATACTTTCTTTTCCTTCTATGTAGTCCAAATACCTACTGTCAGCATTCCCTTCCATATGCATGGCATCTAAAAGGATCTTTTCATAGTCACACATATGGTTGAAAAGGAAATATTTATGGCATTTTCTGAACCATTGCCTTGGTTCTTCTCCACTAAAATGTGGAAAATCTACTTTGCCTTTGAGAGTGGTATTACTAGATCCTTCATTCTGTCTAATCGAGGGAGTTAGTAAGATACCTGTATCCCCTTGCTGTTTTGTTGTCACTGTGAAGGTTCATTTGAGCTACTTGTCTCCTTTCCTTTCTGTTAGTTCTGTATCAGAAATTCCAGCTTCTGATTCAGAGTTCTGGTGAGCTCCTCAAGTTGTTTCTTGATATCTTCCTGACCACCTTTTAATTCCTTTGTAAAAGCTTCCAACTCATCTATCCTTTGGCCATGATTCTTGGCCATTTGTACCCAGGGAGTCTTTAAAAAACTATCTCTAAGGCCACTGTTACAACAATGATCTCCTCCTCACTATATTCTTAAAGAATTCAAGTGAAGTTTCATACACAATCAAGAATTGAGAAATAAAATGAAAGGAAGAAGAAGATCAGAGAAGAGAGAGTGAGAAAGTAGAGAGAGATTGAAAATAGGATTTGATTTGCTAAAAGTTACAACACAACAGCAATGCAGTACAATATGTAATCCATCACCAAACTAAGCTTCCTACTCAGCCATCTAATCCCTTGCTAAAGCCATACTTTCACCTAACAAAAGGAAAATACAAATCTTAGGCTGAGAAAGCGTATAAAATTGGCCAAGTAATTTGACTGACATCAGCTCTCAAAACGGTGTCGTTCCAGAAAACGTAACCTACTATAAGAAGTGTTTCGCACCTTTAAAGAAACGTTATCTCCAGCTTCTCACGTTAACTTTAACATCTTCATTTCCAGGCATGTGTTCATGAACAGCTGCAACTTTCACAACAGATGGCTTCAAGCGCTTCAATCTAGGCGGTGATGGTGATGATTGCCCTGTATTTGATCGATTGTTTTGAGTTCTGCCAGATCTCTGCTGGCGGCTCAATTGGCACTGCAGCAAAGCACAATACACAGAAATATGATATTACGAAAAATTGGGCTGGGGGCTTGCATCATGCGAAGAAGAGCCAAGCTTCGGGATTTTGCTATGTTAATGATATTGTTCTGGCAATTCTGGAACTACTTCAAGTTTACAGGGTAATGAAATGAATGCATAATTATTAATTTAGGTTTTCTATTAAACATGTGTGGAATTTAGGTTTTCTATTTTACATGTCTGGAATTTAGTCTATTTTTGCCCTTTTGACGCCAAATAAGGTATTTAGTTCGCAATTATCACATTCCAATAATCAAGTATCCACATAAGTCATCTAGTAAGTTTGGGGTACTAAGCTTCTAGTATATACTGTAATAGTAGTGTTAGTGAGTAAACTTAATTTAACTCCAGTCCACATGAACTGTAGAAATCCTAAAGCAAACTGCTAGTATGACTTGATCTATGTGTTAAACTATATAAAACTTATTTTTGGATCACATTTTGGGCTGATTCAGCGTGTTCTGTACGTTGATATTGATGTCCACCATGGAGATGGTGTAGAGGAAGCCTTCTATGAAACAGATAGAGTAATGACAGTGTCATTCCATAAATATGGCGGAAACTTCTTTCCTAAAACAGGGGACATTACAGATACGGGATACAGTGCTGGGAAGAGTTATTCTGTAAATGTCCCATTGAAAAATGGTCTAACTGATGACAATTTTGGTAGTTTATTCCGTCCGATCATTGAAAAAGTAATGCAAATGTACCAGCCTGAACCTGTTGTTCTCCAATGTGGGGCAGATTCATTATCTGGTGATCGGTTACGGAATTTAATTTGTCTATCAAAGGCCATGGAGATTGTGTTCGGTATTTGAGATCATTCGGTGCTCCTCTTATGCTTTTGGGTGGAGGAGGGTATACCATCAGGAATGTTGCCCGCTGCTGGTGTTATGAGGTTTCTTTCTCTCACTCTGTCTTGTATTGTGCATATTATCTTTCTGATTCATCTGGTAATTTTCTTGATTGTTTCACTGATTTTTTTAATTTGTTAATTTGTGTAGACTGCGGTTGCTGTTGATGTCGAGTTGGAAAACGAATTGCCACACAATGAGTATTTTCGATATTATGGACCAGAGTACCTTCTTCATATGGAGCCAGGTCAAATGAAAAATCAGAATGCAAAGAAAGGATAAGGTTTTTTTCCCTATTCTTTATGTTTGAATCCTAATGTCCAAATGTGTTTGAATAGCTGAGGACATCCTCTTACTCAACTAATAACTTGGTTTTTACATCATCTGCATGATATAAGGCTTAGATAAATGATGTGTTGCGATTTTAATGACTTTGTGATAGTTTCTCCTAATTAAATAGTTTTATGGACCTCATCCTACCTTGGCATTCCGGTTACCCAGGTCTATGCTCGTTCATCTTGAGACCTCCTTCATCCCGTTCTCTTTCTGCTTTATTTGGTCGACAAGTGCCCCCGTAGACAGTTACTAGAGGGACTTTCAGTTACCAGCATTTTATTTTTTCAAGAGAGAACTCTCTGCGCCCTATATACCTCTTTTTTTTAGGTGTTTTTTATTTGTTGTAATCATGTGCTATTAAATTTGAAAGGTTACTTGCGATTAATTGATTGCAGAACTAGGATACTTGATCAACTTTCTGAACTACGACATGTACCTGGTGTCCAATTTGAAACAACAGCTCACCTCATTAAATTTCCAGAAGAGGTGAATGATCTAGGCAACACACCCTTCATAATTTCAATTTCCTTACAATTTTCCCTAAATAGATTTTCATAAATCTCTATTGCCAGAAAGAAAAGGACATGGAAGTGAAACCGAAACCCAGGATATGGAGTGGAGAGTTATACGAGTCAGATGAGGATGAGAGCTCTCAGGGAAGGAGTGTGACTAACGACTCTGCCAATGAAAGCCTTATTAAACGTTTCACAGCTATCACTGAAGCAAGCATCAAGTATTGTGTGGATGTTTACTTGTCTAAAATGATATCTGATTGTTTACACTACGTAGCAGAGTACTTGTCCTTTTGTAGCTATCAGTGATGAGACCTAAAATCACGCTCGAATCAGAGCCGTCCACGTGTCAGCACATCGCTGGCTAAGGCCAAAACACTCGCATTGATGGGCTCGTGAGCCTTCCCAGCCCACTCATTTGCCAGCTAATATAAACCGTCAAGCCTCGGACGACAATTCAGGTAAAGGGCCAGAACCGACGAGTTTGACGCTCGTATCTCGGCCCTCAGGCTTACCCTTCTCAGGGAAGCACCCGCATGGGGGGGCCCCATTAATGATGCTCGGTATTTCGGCGCTCAAGGGTCGTCTATCGTGGGGAGGCCATCCATACACTCTTCGAGCGTCACCAACGCTCGTGCATGACCATGCTCCACTGCGTTGGATCCGAACCTCGGCAGAGAGAATCTTAGGCCCATCCCCCGCGTCACCCTCGCCAACGACTTCTGACACAAAGGTAGCGCGCACTACGCATCTGACACGCCGTCTCCTTTTCAGAAACGTCCTTCTCATACCTTCACGGGCCGCCACGTGTTAGGGCAACACAGGTTTGGGACCACACGGTCAATTTACCCTTCTACCCTCACCCCTAACATATAAATAGGGAGAACTCATGCACTCTCCCTTAAGTCATCTTTTACACAAGACATCTCACTGCTGAACTGGGCATTATTTTCCTCTGTATCTTCATCTTCTCCGAAGCTTCATACATTTCACCGTTTCCTGCACCCTTGCTGCACGATCTCTTGGTGTTATCCTAGCTGGAAGAACCCACGCACAAAAGGAAACCCAGTTCCTGAGGCTCTTACGCCTGTGATGGTCTTCCCTTCTTTAAACAAATCTCAAAGTGTTGTTGCATTTTAGGAAACTCACTTTCCTGCACCATCATTTTTGGCGCCGTCTGTGGGAAACCATCATCATTTTCTTCTTCATCGCCGGATCCTTCCTCTAAAGCTAGTTGAGAAATAACACCTTTAAGCTCTGGAAATGGTAACTGCTACGAGATCTGGAGTAGTAGGAGAGAAGGGCGCTCTTCCCCCTGTCAGCGAAGAGAATGCGGAGAGCAACCTCCCCGTCGGAGGAGCAAACTCCCCCGCTGACGGAAGTGGGGACAGGAATGCAGAGACGGTGGTTGCAGCTCTCCCACCAGGCGGGAATGCTGTAGGAGGACCCAGTTCCATTATTCCTCCTGTAGCTCACACCACCCATGCAACCTTCCCCTACCCAGCATGTATCCCATGGCCACGCCTCCACCGGGATACCCTTTTATGCAACCCGAAATGATGCCCGGGTTGATGCCGATGATCCAGCCCCATCAAGTGGGGACACTGAATCTCCCCCTGTCACTACCAAGGGAGATACAAGGGGTAGAAATGCCCCAAATCACTACACAACAACTTCAGGCGCTGTATGCGCAATGTGAAGGCCAGGCAGTCCAAAACGCTTGGGAACATTTCACTGGAGCGTATTTCCCCTCACAGGCTGGCGCTCAAATGGCCCCGCCTCTCGGAGGACTCCCAGCGCACCCTCTGACGATGGCCCAAAACGCGTTGAGGGCCCAGCAGCCTCCTCCTCCACCAATCCAGGAAAATGAGGCCCGACCGAGGGTCCAGCCAGATCAACCGCCCGTAGGAGACGAAAGGGCTCCTCGAAACGAGGGTGCCGGAGATAACGACGAGGTCCAATCGAGGGCCACAGAAAGGGAAAACCGCAGAAATGTCGGTGACCCTCAACTTGCTGTAGTCCAGGACCAGATTCGAGGGCTACAGAACGTGGTAGAGCAGCTCTCTCGAGCACAGTCTCACGTCTCTCGCGATGGGGGCGAGAGGTCCAGGGCCAGAGACGCTCGACGACCACGCAGCCCCATCTCTCGCCGACGGAGGGAAGCCAGCCCAGAAGACCCGGAGGACAGGGATTACCGTATTGCTACGGGCGATTCTCCCCTCGTTGAGGAAGTGCTAATGACCCGTGCGGGGAAAGGCAAAATCCCCTCGTCCGTCAACAGATATGATGGAACAACAGATCCGGCCGAGCATCTGGATCACTTTGTGCATTTGATGCATCTATATGATCACCCTCTCAACTACTGGGCCAAGGTGTTTGTCACCTCCCTCGTGGGAATGGCCCAGGAATGGTACAAAAGGCTTCCTCCGCGCTCAATCCGAGGATACCATGACCTGACTGACGCTTTCATCAGTCATTTCAATTCTTTGAAGGCTCCAGCCCCCGCAGCGACGGCTCTCTACATCTTGGTCCAAGGGCCGAACGAGACCCTCAGATCCTTCGTGGGCAGGTTCAACAAGGAAATCTTACTGGTAGAAAAGCCCTCGATGGATTTTTTTAGGCATGTTCTCTTTGGGGCCATCAATATGAAGCGTTATGTCAGCAAGGAATTTGTAGAAGAGGTAGCCAAGAAAAAGCCCCGTTCACTGATGGAGATAAGGGACATATCTGACTCGTTTTTCACCCTCGAGGATATGTATCTTGCGAGGGATCAGAAAATGGCGAATGCCCCTCGCCCCAACAAAGCCTTTGAAGACAGGGGAGATGTAACCAGAAGCCGCCGCCACAGTCCTATTCTCGCTCGTCGTAACTCCCCAACTCCGCGGAAACTCGAGCGTATTCCCCTCAATCGCCCCATTGCTGAAGTTTACTCCATGGCAGACCAAAAACTGTTCAGAAGACCGCCCAAGCTGAGGGAAACCGAGGCTCAAAAGCGCTCGGGAAAGTACTGCGCTTTTCATAAGAAAAAGGGGCATGACACTAACGAGTGCCGCCACTTGGAGAAGGAGATTCAGAGGCTGATCGCCGGGGGGCACCTTAAGGAGTTTGTGAAGGTGCTGGAGAGGTATGATGAGCATTGCACTGAGCGGGCGCGTTTCCGAGGAAGGAGCCGTTCGCGTTCCCGGAGCCCTCGTCGCCATCACCCAGCAACGAGCGAACGCGGCAAAGGAAAAACTGCAGAGTTAGAAAATCAGCCCTTTGCGGTCATTCACATGATCGCTGGAGGGCCCTCAGGGGGCGATTCCAATGCTTCTCGCCGTCGCCACGTCCGGAGCTATAACCAGAGAGCATCTCTTCCTCGTCCAGTGCTTTCCGTTGATAGCTCTTCGTGCTCGAAGGAGGATGACGTCATAGGATTTACAGAGAAAGATCTTGAGCATATTGTAACACCCCATGGGGTCGGTGAAACTTCTGACTGCCCCATGGTGGTTAGCTTAGACGTTCATAACCACGTTGTAAAAAGGGTCTTAATTGATAGTGGAAGCTCCGTGAATGTTTTGCCTTACTCCACGTTTCAACAAATGAACATAACAAACATCCCCCTCGAACCTCTCAGAACTGCCCTCGTAGGGTTTGGAGGTTCCGAGATCGTCCCTCGCGGACAGATTCGCTTGGCCACCTCTTTTGGTCGCGCCCCACAGCGAAAAACTTTGAGCGTCCTGTACACCATCGTTGAGGTGAATCTTCCTTATAATATCATCATTGGGCGCCCAGCCCTCGTGGATTTCAAGGCCGTAATTTCCACATATCACCAGAAGGTCAAGTTCCCTACCCCCGAGGGTACTGGAGAAATTCTGTGTAACGTCAAAGAAGCTTGGGAATGTTACATACTTTCGCTTCGAAGCCACAAGCCTAAGCAGTCCATTCAACCTGGGTCTACTAAGAAGTCCGTTGACTTCCCCGAATTAGACGAAGATGGCCCCGAGCGCAAAAGAGCCAAGCTGTACCGGAAGAAGAATAAAAAGAGGACCCCTGGAGATGCTCAGCGTTCAGAGAATAGGCCACCGGGGGCCGTCGAGGGTTCCTCTTCAGAAAACGAGGGTGATGAGCCCAAGGGTATGCTCACTGGGAAGAAACGAGCTCTAGAGGCGCCGAGGCCGGAGGTTCGGATTGAGCCCACCAAGGAGTTTTTGACCGTTGAATTGGAGCCTGGGAATCCGGATAAAACCACCCAGATTGGCTCGGGCCTGAATGGGCCCTCGCAAGTTTTAATGATCGACTTCCTAAGGGAGAACCTAGACGTTTTTGCGTGGAAAGCTTCTGATCTCACCGGGATAGATCCGAGCGTCATTGTCCACAGACTGAACGTGGATCCAACCTTCAAGCCCATCAAACAGAAGAAGAGGGACGTTCATGGCTTTAGGAAACGGGTTATCGAAGAAGAGGTTAGTAAATTGCTTGATGCTCAGTACATAGAGGAAATTTTGTATCCGGAATGGCTTTGCAATGTGGTGCTCGTCCCAAAGAGCGCCAATAAGTGGCGTATGTGCAACGACTTCACAGATCTCAACAAAGCGTGCCCCAAAGACCATTACCCACTACCGAGGATCGATCAGTTGGTAGATTCTACAGCCGGGTGTGAACTCATGAGTATGATGGACGCCTTTTAGGGATATTATCAAATCTTTATGGCGCCCGAAGATCGCCCCAAAACTTCGTTCGTTGTGCATTTGGGTGTTTACTGTTTCAAAGTCATGCCATTTGGGCTAAAAAACGCGGGAGCAACCTATCAACGCCTTGTCAATAGAATGTTCGAGCGCGAAATTGGAAAATCTATGGAGGTATATGTAGACGACATGATAGTCAAGAGTGAGCGCCAACGCTCCCATCTGGAAGATCTCAAGCAGACTTTCGATATCCTTCGTCGCTACGGAATGAAGTTGAACCCATCAAAATGCGCCTTTGGCGTTCGAGGCGGTAAATTTTTGGGATACATGGTCAGTCAACGTGGCATAGAGGCAAACCCCGAGAAGATTAAAGCAATCCTGGACATACCCTCCCCTCGCATTCTGAGAGAGGTCCAGGTGCTTGTGGGTAAGATCATTTCATTAAATAGGTTCATCTCTCGCTCAGCGGATAGGAACCTACCCTTCTTTAAAATTTTGCGTAACGCTCGCAACTTTACTTGGAGCGCGGACGGCGAAAAGGCCCTGCAGGACATGAAGCAGTATCTTTCGAGCGAGCCTCTGCTGACCAAACCTAACCCGGGGGAGACTTTGTTTATCTATCTGTCAGTTTCCTTGGAGGCCACGAGCGCTGTCTTAGTGGCCATTCGCGAGCGTAAGCATATGCCGGTGTATTATTTAAGCAAAACTCTACAGGGACCGGAGAAAAGATACATGGAAATAGAGAAGTTTGCATTCGCGCTCGTTAACGCCTCTCGGAGATTAAGGCCATATTTTCAAGCACATTCTATCGTGGTGCTCACAGATCAGCCCCTCAAACAAGTGCTCGCAAAGCCGGACGTCTCAGGGAGATTGATTAAATGGTCAATTGAGCTCAGTCAATTCGACATCACCTTTGAGCCTCGTACAGCGATACAGGCTCAGGCTGTAGCCGACCTATTGGTGGAACGTTTCAACCTAGGTACCGAGCGCTCGGAGGAAGATGGTCTATGGCTGCTACACACAGATGGCTCCTCGACCTCGCAAGGGGGGGGAGCCGGGGTGACCCTCAGGGACCCTCTTGGAGCTGAAGTTGACTACGCCATCAAGTTGGCGTTCCAAGTCACTAACAACGAGGCAGAGTATGAAGCCCTCATTCAGGGGCTCAGAATCGCGCTTCAAAATGGCGCCACTCGGGTTACCGCATATGTGGACTCGCAGTTGATCGCGAGTCAAATCGACGGTTCTTATGAGGCTCGAGAAGCCACTATGGTGCAGTATCTGGCAAGCGCTAAGGAGGTGATAGCCAAGTTCAAGGAATTCCACCTTTTACAAATCCCGAGGGCAGAAAACGAACATGCTGACGCTCTTTCGAAATTTGCGTCCGCCCTGGACGGCCACAGCGAACGCGCTGTTACATTTCTGAGAACGGAGGAACCGCTGATAAGTAAAGGCGAACCTTCGAAAGAAGTATACATGATTGACCCCTCCGAGCCTTGTTGGCTTGACGAAATTATCAGATTCCTCCGGGATGGAACCAGCCCGAGCGACAAAGTTGAGGCTCGAAAGATCAAGAGCAAGGCCCCTCGCTTCTCATTGGATGCCGAGGGTCGATTATTCAAGCGATCCTTCCTGGGCCCACCGCTGAGATGTTTGAGACCCTCGCAGGCTAAAGAAGTTTTAGAGCATGTGCACGGTGGAAGTTGTGGGAACCACTCAGGCGGACGAATCTTGGCAAAGAAAATCTTAAGGAGTGGGTTCTATTGGCCCTCGGTATTGCAAGATGCCATTAGGTATTCCAAGAAATACCCCAAGTGCCAGTTCCATTCCAACACTCCTCAGTTGCCGGCAGCTCAAATGGTTCCTATTGATGTTTCATGGCCTTTTGATCAGTGGGGCATTGATATCGTGGGACCTCTCCCAATGGCGGTCGGGCAAAGGAAGTTCGTAATACTTGCTGTGGATTATTTTACTAAGTGGGCTGAGGCAGAAGCGGTCGCTAAGATAACGTTCAAGGTTGTGAGGGATTTCATTTGGAAAAATATCATCTGCAGATACGGCATCCCGAGGGTGCTCATCTCGGATAACGGTTCCCAGTTTATCGCCTCTGACACACGGGATTGGTGCTATGAACTAGGGATCGAACAACGATTCACTTCCGTAGGTCATCCTCAAGCTAATGGTCAAGCTGAAGTGACCAACCGAACCATACTCCAGCATCTGAAAACGATGCTCGAGAGTAAGAAGGGAGAATGGGCTGAAGAACTTCAGGGAGCTCTGTGGGCGTACCGCACTACTCCGCGAGCAGCGACGGGGAAAACCCCTTATTCCCTCGTGTACGGCTCTGAGGCCATGATACCTGCGGAAATTGCTCAAGAATCCGCACGCGTTGCCTATTTCGAGCCTGCCGCCAACGAGGCCAATCGGGCGCTCGAGTTAGATTTGCTGGATGAGAAGAGGAATGCTGCTTGGGCACGCATTCACAAATACAAAGCAACCGTTGCTCGCCAGTACAATAAACGTGTTAAGGAAAGGACTTTCCAGCTAGGGGACTTGGTCCTCAAGAAAGTTGAAGTCTCCAAACACGTGGGTAAGTTGGACCCTAATTGGGAAGGCCCCTTCAAAGTCATCCAGGTACGAGCAAACAACACATACCTATTGGAAACTTTGCAAGGCGAGCGGCTCCCTAGGCCATGGAATGCATGTAACCTTAGAAGGTTCTACGTGTAGACATCAGTTTCTTTGTAATTGCCCGTTTGCGGCATGAAGTGCTTTCCTTTGACGGAAAGCGTGTCGTAATCATTTCCAAAAAATGCATCTATATAACAGTAAGTATTTAATTCTTTGTTTTTGTTATCTGCTTGCTTTCTTATTTGATCTAAGGATTCGAGCGAGAAGAGGCCTACTCCGTGTCGAGCACTCTCCACGTCGAATGGCCTACGCGATACACCAATCGTTTCAAAGTTACACTGTCCAAGGTGTTGATAACCATCCACTTGTAACAGTTTGAACGCTCGCAAGAGTTTAAACCCTAGGAATGAGCGTGTCGAAAGGCGGGATGCTAAACGCTTAATTTACGCCCACTAAGTGCTCGTCACGTTAGTTCGCGCTTGTAAACCCCCTGTGACCCTCATCTACTTGGGTAAGAGCACGCTCGTAAATAGTGGATGCCACTAACACTACGGCTACGCTCGTTTTAACCCCTACTTAGCAAATCCTACAGGCGATTTCTAAGTACGATCAATTTTCTGGAACAATCAAGATAGAGATGCACGCCAAATGTCTAAGGCTGATACTTAACTAAATCTTTAGGGATTTCCTAAGTTCAAATTCGAGCCTCATTGAGAATACAGCCAGGGAACATTCATAAGGATCGCCCTCGTGCCCATATTTGCATCTCCCAATATTCCAGCCATAAGCCAATTCTTGGCTAAAGATTTCCTAAGTCTGGATTCGAAGCTTCATTTCAAAAGTGGCCAGGGAACCCTCTTAAGGGTCACCCTCGCGCCTGTATTTCCTCAAAGGTTTTCTAAGTCCAAATTCAAGGTTCATTTCTACTATGGCCAGGGAACCCTCCTAAGGGTCACCCTCGCGCCTAGATTTGCAATAGGCCAACTGCCTAACGTCGTCGGCTTCTAAGCTTAATATGCATGGTGATGAGTGTCAGAGGACCGTCGTAAAAGACACCCCTGCATGCTTACACTACCATCGCAAACGTTCCAAACAAAAGACATTAATATAGAAACGGCGAGCGTAACAAAGCAGCATCATTCACCATTCAAAAGTAAGGAAGAAAGCATTCATACATTCAAGCAGTAGAAAAGAGTTCAAATATATTAAAAGAAGCATCAAGAAGTCCAAGACATCCAAAGAAATAGCTTGAAGATTGATTACAGATATAAGTTGTTCATGGGGTAGACAAGGAAGTGAACTGGCAAATTAAGGAATTCATCAACAGAAGAAGCTTCACTGGGCTGGAGCATCAGGCTCGGGGGGAGCAGTCGCAATGGGAACTGGGGCCAGCACGTTGGCGTCAGAAGTTTGGGCCTCGCCAGGTTCCTCGACATCCACGGTGTCAATGAAGGTGCCTTCATCTTCTATCTGGTTACGCTCGGGACCTGCAGTATGGGTGGCTATGAACTCCCGCTGGAGTGTTTCCACCAACTCCTAGTATTCTGGTTCCGCCAAGCTCTCGGAAGGATCCTCGTCTTGGACCATAGGCTCACAGTTTTCGTCCAAGTCCATACGCAGGCGCACGTCCGTTCGAGCGCTTTCAGGAGCCAAACCAAGTTTCACCATTTGCCCGATGGCTTTGTAAAAGAAACGCCGAGCATTGTCAAAGCAGTGGATGTTGGCTGCAAACACGAAAGCTTTGGAGCGCAAGAACTTCTTCACTGCCTCCCAGGATACCCTCGCCTCCAGGCCCTGTACTTTGCCCTGCAAGTCAGCAAGGGCCTTGTTAGCTTCCTCGTTTTGGCGAGTGCTCTCCACCAGCTGCTCGCCCAGCTCCCCATTTTGCACCCTCAGCTGGTCCCGCTCGTCCTTCAATTTCATGTGACGCTCATTAAGGACCAGAAAAGCGTCATCGGATTTCTTCAGATTTTCCTTTAGCCGAACGTTCTCAAGGTTGGCGGAATTCAGTTGAGCGCTGACATTGTTGTAATCCTCCTGCAATTGGCCCGGGTCCGAGGTGCGCAGCAACTTCTTGTACTTGTCCTTATGCTCGGAGTAGGCTTGCGTTCGCCCTTGCAGATTCTTGAGCCTCGGGATTACTTCCTAGAAAGCCATAAGCGGAAAACACCATCAGAATAAAAAGAAAAGACGGGGAATCTTACTGAGGGAATCGAGGCCTAACCGTCAGGAGGGCATGGCATGCGTCATCCGTGACCCGAGCGGCATCATGCTCGTTCAGTTTGTCGTGGTCAGCGGAGAACTGGAGCTTTCCGACGATGTCGGAGACCATGTTGACAAAAAAGACGCTCTTTTTCAGCAAGACGGGACCGTCCTTCCTTTGGCGCTTGTACCGAGCGTCCCCGCGACAGCCAATCTTCCAGAAGTCCTCATCCTCAGAGGAGGATGTATCGCTACCCTCGCCCCGGTGGCCTACAACCACCTCCTTCCCTTTACCGGAGATTGGGATTGAGTCCGGCATTCTCTTCCTTTTTCCTTGGCGCTCGGCCCTAAACCCTTCTTGAATGCGGACTAACTCCCCGGATCGATTGTGGGAAGTGCTGGAGCTGAGCGCTATAGGCCCCTCGGGAGCATCAGGAGTTGGGGTAACCTCCCGAGCATCATCTAGGGTGAGGTCCTCGACGGGACCAACGGCTGGAGCCTCGTTTCTGGCACCCCTGGCTCCATCGTCTCGCCCTGGCCTGCGCCGAATTCCTCTGCCCCTCGGAGCATTTGGGGGTCTTGATTTTGCTGCTGAGGGTTAGCACCAACTCCCGGAGCACCCGACATGCGGGAAAGAGCCTCAGCATTCATGCCTCGTGATAATATTTGGACACCTGCAAATAAAGAGGAAACGAGCATCAGAAGTTGGTTGCTTGAGTTACATATGCGAGAAATACGGCGATTACACTAAGTTAGAAGGTTATTCTAAAAGTTAGAGCAGTTAGTTCCTAGAATCTAACCGTCGAGGGCCATGATGTCAGCTGGAGGATTGAGTATCATGTCTGGGGGGCAAGATAAACCGTAACGGAACAATACTCCCTCATTCTTCATCAGGGTCTCGGCCTCAATCCATTTTTTCTCAGCCCTCATCTCGAAGGCCAACCCCTGTGCCCAATCCTCAAAAGCTTTATTCCTTGTTCTTTCTCTAACCAGAGGACGCTCGCCATGAATCATCCACTGACGGTGAACCCCAAAGATCCCCCCAGGGGCCCCCACGAAGAAGTACTTCTCCTTCCAATGTTCGCCGTAGGAGGAGGACCGGGAGTCTATCATTTTAAAGCCTGATTTGGCCTGGGCATAATAAAACCCGTCCGTAGGAGACGAGCGGGGCGAGCGAGCAACTTGTATCAAACTATCAAAGTTGATGATCGAGGGAGCATGGCCTAGAGCTCTCATCGCTATTATGAAAGTGTTGATTAGGGCTATGCCGTTGGGCAGGATTTGTGAAGGGCAAAGCGCTAGATGGTGATAAATGATAGCGGCGGAGTGAGCGATAGGGAATCTTAATCCCCCAGCCAAGACCGCATCCCAATAGACCGTTATCATTCCCGGTGGTGGTTGATTTGCCCTCTCCCCCTCCTCAGGGAGTCGCATGGGAAATACCGCTTCATCCCAGTAAGCTTTTGCCTTCAACTCCTCCAGATCATCGAGCGTCAAAATACTCTCAATCTCATCCGGAGATCTGTCCGTCTGATGGCGATTATCTTGCCTCACACGAGTGGCAGGCTCCTTTCCTCTCCTTCGGCGCCTTCTTGAGGGCCCAGCTTCAAATTGACGCCCGGACGGTCCTGCTTCGCCCTCGGGGGCCGCCATGGCCACTGTAACCCTGTGATCCTGGGGTCGAGTGGCACTGTTCAAAACCGGGAACACTCTCTCCCCTTGTCTCTGCATCTCCATCACATTGTTCATCTCTCCAAAAATATCATCAACCCCCCCTGGCGCACGCTCGTTCATCCCTTGAACAGCGGCATCAACCTCTTCGTCTCTGACAGCGGCTGGAGCCTGGGCCACTGGAATCGCCATGGGAACCTCATCACTGGGGGACGCTCTAGCCATGGGAACAGCGGTAAGAATGTCACCCTGAGGGGAAGAGCTCCCCACCGACATCTCGTCTATTTCCCTTACAAAGGCATCGGCGTTATGGCCAGCCATGTTTGGGTTTTGGTTTTTGGAGAAGAAGGGTTCTGGGAAAGGTTTAATACCAGAGAAGAAATCCTCACTCAGAGAAATACTATTCTCTAGCAACCTGGATCTAAAGTTAGTAAAGAAGAATAAGTGCTTAAGGAATTTTACCCGGAAAGTTGGAGAACGGGAACTCGCCGGAACTTGGGAAAATTGCAGAAGATTTGTTGCAGTGTATGTGCTTGAAAGGGATGAATGCGTGAAAGAGGTTCAAAGACTCTGCAATTCCCTATTTATAGAGGAGGATTTGCATGAATTAGGGCTTAGGATTTCAAATGACAATCATTTCCCGCCTAGGAAATCCCCCCACTTTTGGTAACCACCTCACGTCTCCAGGAGAGCACGCGCCCACGTTCCCATTCAGCATTAAATGCGGACAGGACTTCAATTAATGCGGTGTCAGACTATGTCCGTTACGAAAGTCAAGCAGTCACTTCTCTAGCAGTGACTCGACCCTCGGGTAATTCAAAATCCAAGGCTCCCTCCTTATTAAATTCTACAGTACGCCCGAGCGATACTACAGAATTTGGGGGGCAAAATGATGAGACCTAAAATCACGCTCGAATCAGAGCCGTCCACGTGTCAGCACATCGCTGGCTAAGGCCAAAACGCTCGCATTGATGGGCTCG
Organism: Lantana camara; assembly: GCA_037501455.1. NCBI lineage: Eukaryota > Viridiplantae > Streptophyta > Magnoliopsida > Lamiales > Verbenaceae > Lantana > Lantana camara. The sequence goes on along the minus strand of CM074857.1, from coordinate 87,672,884 downwards.
TGAGCCTTCCCAGCCCACTCATTTGCCAGCTAATATAAACCGTCAAGCCTCGGACGACAATTCAGGTAAAGGGCCAGAACCGACGAGTTTGACGCTCGCATCTCGGCCCTCAGGCTTACCCTTCTCAGGGAAGCACCCGCATGGGGGGGCCCCATTAATGATGCTCGGTATTTCGGCGCTCAAGGGTCGTCTATCGTGGGGAGGCCATCCATACACTCTTCGAGCGTCACCAATGCTCGTGCATGACCATGCTCCGCTGCGTTGGATCCGAACCTCGGCAGAGAGAATCTTAGGCCCATCCCCCGCGTCACCCTCGCCAACGACTTCTGACACAAAGGTAGTGCGCACTACGCATCTGACACGCCGCCTCCTTTTCAGAAACGTCCTTCTCATACCTTCACGGGCCGCCACGTGTTAGGGCAACACAGGTTTGGGACCACACGGTCAATTTACCCTTCTACCCTCACCCCTAACATATAAATAGGGAGAACTCATGCACTCTCCCTTAAGTCATCTTTTACACAAGACATCTCACTGCTGAACTGGGCATTATTTTCCTCTGCATCTTCATCTTCTCCGAAGCTTCATACATTTCACCGTTTCCTGCACCCTTGCTGCACGATCTCTTGGTGTTATCCTAGCTGGAAGAACCCACGCACAAAAGGAAACCCAGTTCCTGAGGCTCTTACGCCTGTGATGGTCTTCCCTTCTTTAAACAAATCTCAAAGTGTTGTTGCATTTTAGGAAACTCACTTTCCTGCACCATCAATCAGTGGCCTATTCTTTAGATTTTTTAGGCAATTACAATGATTTTGTTCTTCACCTCTTTGCCTCCCTATAAAATTGGAGCTCACAGGTAGAATCTGCCTCTATTTCTTTGAGATAAACTCAGTATTCCCACACATCAAGAAAGAAATTAATTAGTTGTTTTCTATTTTTAACATGACCACATTGGGTTGCAGCTTACGCCCCTCTTTTTTTTTTTGTGGTGTGAGTTGGGATTTATTCTTCGTCATAACCAATTGAAGCTAAATAGTCCTTGCTTACCTAGACAAGAGTTATCCAGGTACAGAGAAAGATATTATCCAGCTTACCTCACATATGCACATCACTGTTGGTTTATAAGTTGATACTAATATCGTGGCTATATAATACCTTTTGATAGTTACAAGTTTGTAATAGAATGCAACCTATGTCTTCTAATCGGTATATCTAGTATTTGAATCCTGGATATTATTGGTTGATCTTAATAATTCATTTGTTACGGCTTGTTTGTATGGATTTGATTAGGTTTAGTTTGATCGGTGCTGCATATGAGGTAAATAAAATTATAATTTGATTGTCCTATTGAGTGTAAAGTTATTCGCATCGGTGGTATTTATTATTTATTGTTTAAAAATAAAGGGATGTAGCTCAAATGGTTGAGCGCTCACTATATCGGTGAGAGGCTCGGGGTTCAATCCCCTGCATCTCTGTTCAATTTGTACATATTTATTCTTTAATTGAGACACATAAACTACTCATGTGTTAAGATCAAAAATGATGAAGTGCAAAGATATATCACATATATCTATCTGCATTCGAATTAGTTTACAGAACTAGAATCCCTCTTTAATGGGGAAGAGGAATTGCCAATTGATAGGGAAGAAGAACTCTGTTTTTTATGTGTGTACACAGAGATCTTCTGAGAGTGAGTTTTTGAGATTAAGAAAAGATTTTTTAAGTTCGTGAGTTTTGTGAGGTTTAGGAAGACGATTTCTATGTTGGCAAGTTTTCAAATTAACTCTAGTATTAAGTTTTTACTACTCTCAACAAATTCCACACGCCCACTCCCGAAACAACGTTCAGATCGCAAAAAGCCCACAGGCCTTAAATAGGACTATGCCGGCGGAATCCCTATCAAACCATTTTTTAGCTCAAACCATTTGGCCAAAAAAATATAGGGATAATTACGAATAGCCCCCTAAGGTTTGGCGAAATTACAGATTACCCCCTAATGTTTGATAAATTATGAACTTTCGCCTGACCTTTACATTCTCTATCACAAATTTCACCACGGTTAATCACACCATTTAAACTCATATTTATATCGACGAATTAGAAGAGATGTCAACCGGCAACCGTATCTGGAAACAACGATCAGTGGGTATTGGTACTGTCACTGCACAGCAAGCAAAGGGGGCCTTTTCAATAAGGCTCGCGTAGGGATGCTCACCTTTTCTGGCTTCCCTAAAATAGAATACTTTAAAAATACCCTTAGGGGTTATATTGTAATTTTACTTAGAGTTTAATAATATAATTATAATATTAGTTAATTTTGGATTTTTTGTATTTAAAAAGTTGTTATTTAATTTAAATTTAATATTTTATCTATAAATATAAATTAAATTAGATATTCCATGCATATTTATTTTTATGAAGTACGATATAAAATTATAAATTCCCTCTTATTTTTATATCTTAATTTTAAATATATTTTGTACAAGTTCATCTAAAGTTAATTTCAAATAATTTATTTGTAATTATAATAATCTTTGTCTCAGAATAAATTTCATATAAAAAAGCCATACAAGAAGTATCAATTAGTACATTACCAAATTTTTCCCTCAAAATTGAAAATCATAACAAACACATCAACATCAATAAATGCATTAGTAAATTCAAATAAATATCCATTAGAATCATTTAAATAATTATTGCAAATGTTTAACATGTATGATCAATATATACAGTCAAATATTAGGCATCCATAAACTCTATGTATGAAATTAGTTTATTATAAAAGTATTAAAATATCATTAAGTAGTATTCATTAAAAAAAATGTTAGGTAAATACAAAACTCAAGTATTTACATCAAACCCCCTTAGAATTTCAGTCCTTGTATTAACCCCCTTACCTTTAGGCTCTTTATTAAATATACCCCCTGATTTTTAGCAGACTAGGGGCAAAATAGTAAATTTTGCACATTCCATTAAATTTAACGGAGGAGATAACGGACCAAAGGAGAGTTTGTAATTTCTCAAATCTCAGGGATAATTTGTAATTTCACCAGACTTTAGGGGATTGTTCGTAATTATCTAAAAAATATAAGACAATTAAAAGAATAATTTGAATTTTGAAGCATAAAGAAATAAGAATTTCAAAGCACTAAAGTATTCAAAACTAAAACACATTTTTTTTATATTTTTTAATAAACACACATCTCAAATGACGAGAGATTCGAACTTGAGGAACCCTCAAACCACTTGCCTAAATCAATTTTTTTTTTTAATTTTTTACTGCACACATGACACACTCAAACGGGGGAGAGAAGATAAATCGGCGTTGAGAGAAATAGAGAAGGAGAAAAGATGAATGAGAGAGAAGGTGAGAAGAAGAAAAAGTAGATTTAGATCTGAAATTTGAATCTCAATACGTTTATCGAGATAATATAAAAAAAAAAATATAAAGAGTCACGTAAACTAATAGAGAATAAAAAAAAAGAAAAAAGAAATTGAGGTTATCTCCCTAAAAAAAAAAAGAGTTTGGCGTCCCTTGGACCAAATTACCTCTCCAAGCGGGCTAGTAAGTAATAACCCTCATTTTCATCTCGGCTGCCTCCACCGTCGCGGAGCACCACCCCTGCCACACCGACCCCGGTGAACCGTCGCCCCTGAAAACCCCATCTTCCGAAACACTAACTCCAGAACTATTGGTGTTGAAAACCGAAGATTGAGGCGATGTTAGCACCCTCACTGATCCACCAAGAATGGCTACTGCAGTTACTGAATTACAGAGCTTTGGTGATGAAGTATTGTGGAATGAGAGAAAAGAAACAGAGAATAGGGAGAAATAGAAAGGAGCAGAGATATAGAGTTGAAAAGATAACTTGATTCATGCATAAAAACCTCCCCACGATCCTTGTCCATTACATATATATGTCTAAACATAACTGCTACTCCCACGTACAGAGGAGCCAAATACATAAGCTCAAATAAATAAAAGACTCAAAACAAACTGAATTTAAATGAAAGACTAAACAAGAGGCAACTGAAAGCTAAACGACGCCGTTCCCGTAAGTCGTGAGCAAGGTTACTTGAAGAAGCGTGCCACGTTCTTTATAAAACGTAATATGGAATCGCCTTGCATCATCTTCCCAACTTGATCATCCTTCATGAATATGGCAGACATAACATTGCTCCCTCCTAATGCCACAGCTTGTCCCCAAGCTTCCAATTCAGGGAATCGATCCACAATGGGATGGAAGTCTTCCCATGTAGCTTCTTCTTTAGGGAGATGCGACCAATGAACCAGCAACTGGACTACTGCAGCATTATTCTTTTTAATCAGCCTCTTCCCTAACACTCCAATAGGCTTGAGCAATACCTGAGACTCTTCATCGAATGGTGGAAGATCATTAATGACTTTATCCGAGGATCCCACGTGAAGTTTCAGTACTGAGACATGAAATACGGGATGTATTTTGGATCCCACAGGTAATTCCAGTTTGTAGGCCACGGCTCCCACCCTCTCAATAATCGTGAAGGGGCCTGCATACTTGGGGCTTAGTTTCCATACTTTGCTACTTCTAACGGTTAATTGTCTGTATGGCTTTAACTTGAGGTACACCTTATCTCCCACCTTGTACTCTCTTTCCTTCCTATACTTGTCAGCATTCTGTTTCATTCTATGCTGTGCTAGCTGGAGTTGATGTTTAAGGTATTGCTGCATCTGGATTCTCTGATGAATAAGCCCTTCCAGCCCTACTGATATTACTGGCAACTCTGATTGTAGTGTGAAACAAGAGGGCTTGTACCCATACAGGGCTTCAAAAGGTGTCAACCTCAGTGATGTGTGGTAATTGGTGTTATACCATAGTTCTGCCATTGATAGCCATTTCTTCCAGTGCTTTGGCTGCAATCCGCACATGCATCTTAGGTAGGTCTCTAGGCACTGATTGACCGTTTCCGTTTGGCCGTCCGTTTGGGGATGATAAGTTATACTCAAAAGCTATTGAACCCCTGTAATTTTCAGCATTTCCTGCCAGAATTGGCTGGTGAATATCTTATCTCGATCTGAAACGATGGTAGTAGGGAGTCCATGAAGCTTGTACACCTCATCTAAGAAGATCCTTGCCAACTGACTTGCAGAGAACGGATGGCTAAGAGCAATGAAAAACGCGTACTTGGTGAATCTGTCTACAATCACCCATATAACTTCCTTCCCCTCAGATCTAGGCAATTGTTCAATGAAGTCCATTGAGATATGCTGCCATGTTTGATCAGGAATAGGCAGAGGTTGCAGCAGCCCTGCCATTCGCTCTGTCTGATGTTTACTTTGTTGGCATATTTCACATTCTTTAACAATCCCTTCCACCTCTGACATCATTCCTGGCCAAAGAAATACATTCTTCATCCTTTGAAAAGTCCCATGAATCCCAGAGTGTCCCCCTAAGCTTGATGAGTGTATACTTGTAATCAATTTCTTTCTCAAGTCAGAGCCACTTCCCACGTATATCTTCCCTTTAAACCTTAGTATTCCTCTCTGAAACGTGAAGTAAGACAGATTGTGTGGAAATACCAGAGACTCAGTGATAGCTTCTTGAGCAACTGTGTCCCCCTCATAACTTGCTCCCAACTCCTCCAACCATGAAGGCTGTAAGATGGTGATAGAACGACATTCTCCTTCATCAATATCATTCCTCCTCGATAGAGCATCTGCAGCCCGGTTTTCTTGACCCTTCTTGTATTTGATTGTGTAGTTGAATCCCAGAAGCTTAGTGAGGTACTTGTGCTGTAAAGGAGTGGAGATTTTCTGATCAATAAGGTACTTGATGCTGCACTGATCTGTACGGATGATAAAGGTGTTGTGCAGTAAGTAACACCTCCACTTATCCACCGCTTGTATCACAGCCATCAATTCCTTTTCGTACACAGACAGTCCCAAAGACTTGATTCCCAAAGTTTTACTCAAGTAGGCAATTGGATGTTTGTCCTGCATCAACACAACCCTTATCCCTTTGTAACAAGCATCCGTTTCTAATATGAAAGGTTTTGAGAAATCTGGTAGAGCCAGTACTGGTGCTTTGATCATAGCCTGCTTCAACTCAGTGAAAGCCTGTTCAGCATCTTTACCCCAATCAAACTGTCCTTTCTTAGTCAAGCTGGTTAATGACTTGGCTATAACACCATATCCCCTAATAAATTTTCTGTAATACCCAGTTAGGCCAAGGAAGCCTCTCAATTCCTTCACTGACTTGGGTTTTGGCCAATCAACCATGGCTTGGATTTTCTGAGGATCAGCAGACACTCCGCCTTTCTCAATTATATGCCCAAGATACTCCACCTTATCCCTTCCAAAAGTGCATTTGGAGGCTTTAGCATACAGTTGTTGTTCCACCAGTACTTTGAAAACCAACTCTAGATGCCGCTTATGTTCTTGCAAACTGTTGCTATAGACTAAAATGTCATCAAAGAACACCAGCACAAAGTCCCTCAAGTATTTCTTGAAAATATGATTCATAAGTGACTGAAAAGTAGCAGGTGCATTTGTTAAGCCAAATGGGATCACTCTAAATTCATACAATCCAGAGGAGGTCACAAAAGTTGTCTTGGGAATGTCTTCCTTTCTCACTCTAATCTGATGATATCCAGATCTTAAATCAATTTTTGAGAAGATAACAGCTTTTCCAAGCTCATCTAGCAACTCATCCACCAAAGGAATGGGGTAACTGTCCTTAATGGTGAGTGCATTCAATTTCCTGTAGTCTACACAAAATCTCCAGCTCCCATCTTTTTTCTTTACCAGCAACACAGGTGAGGAAAATGGGCTAATACTGGGCTGTATAATTCCATTATCCATCATCTCCTGCACCAGTTTCTCAATTTCACATTTTTGTAAGTAGGAGTACCTGTAAGGCTGCTGTTTTATACCCTCAGTCCCTGGTTTGAGCTTAATTTGATGATCATGCCCTCTTGATGGTGGCAGAGTGTGGGGTTCCTTAAACAAAGTAGCATATTCAGTGAGCAATGGCTTGAGCTCCTCCTGGACTTCTTGTTCTTCTTCCTTTACAGTGGCAGAAACCATACACAGGCAGCCAAGGGAAGTTTTTCCTTTTTTCTTCAACAGTTTTTGCAGCCTTGATCCTGTCATCATCCTAAGGGAACCCTCAGTGTCCCCTGTTCGAAAATACGAATCAGAAAATAGCGGAATTTAAAAAATTTTCCTAACAAAAGGACCTTGGACTCGCAATCGTGTATCCAAATTCGTAGAGTTAAGAAACCTACTTTTCTTTTATTCTTTCTTGAAGCGTTTCAAGCCACCCAAGAACGCTCTTCTCGCGGCTTGATCTCCTCTCCTTGGTAAAGCTCGAATCTTCAAACTTCTAACTTGAAGCTCTCTAGAGATAGTCCACCAACTTGATCACAATCTAACTAGTAAGGATGCTAGTTCTCTAGTTAGTGTTTAGGCTTAACCTAGTGTTTTGTTTATCTTGGAGAAAGGATGGTGTTCAACACATGAACCAAAAAAATTGCCAATTAGCTCTAAGGGGAGCATGAGCTCCCCTATATATAGGTAAGGGAGAGGGACGGCCGAACCCAATCCTTGTTGGGCAAGGATTTGGTCCCTCTCTCTCCTATTACTTGATCATCAAGTATTTTCCAACTTTGACTTTGAATTCTAATTCAAATCAACTTTAAGAGAGCTAAAAATATCCAAACTATTTTTGGATAATTTTATACTTTATTTATTTAAAATAAATAACTTATTTTATCTAATTAATTAATTCATAATTAATTAACTAGATTATTTTTCTCCAAAATAAGACTTTCTTTTTAATTCAAAATTAAACCAAAGTCTATTAAATAATTAACACATTAATTATTTAATATACAAATAACTATTCACGTGTGGCACACGTGTCCAGCCACGTGACCCACACGCGTGGTTTCACACGTGTGGAACCCTCTTGGTATGATCAACTCGTTTGATCATTCTTAAGCCTCAACTCATGTAACCAAGTTGTTGTGTGTGACCCTCTAGGTTCTCAATTCAATTAGCAGTGACCCCAATTAATTAATTCACTAATTAATTAATCAGTCCACAGATTAAACGACCATAGTCTAGCAACAGGTGTTTAACCCCTAGTTGAATTGGAATGTTCGGATTCGACAGAACCTTTAAGTCATTGATTCATGTGAGATACAATCCTCCTACTTACTATCTCTCAACCAAGATCTAGGGCAAGGGAATAATCAGAACCCTAATAATCCGGTCTTAAAGCTAAGTGCATTTCATATCCATTTGATCTCAATCCAAGAAACCCTTTTCTTGATGTCTTGATCTACTGCCTTGGCCAAGGACTCCATATGGCATATGAATGACTTACACAATAAGAGATCACCTTGCAAATGCAAGTGTAGGTCCTTTCTTGATTCTCATTCACTTTCATGAATCACTTGTGCAGCCCCAGCATAAACCTTGAATCAGTTGTCTAAGGTGACACCCTTTAAAGCTTATACCTAAGACTACAGAGTTAACTCATAAAGTGACAAGGAACCTCAAGTCTTAAGGATCAATTAATTACATTAATGACTCGTGAGATATTTCCTAATCTGGAAGTTTCCATTTCCTGAAATAGAAACTTCCTTTCCCATTTAGGAATGTTCTCACACGGGGCACCTCAGTGAACTTACTTATTGAAGTAAGCACCCTCATGTATCACGCACGTATCAACTATACACTTTGCACGTCCATAAAACAAGGTGGTCCTTCTTAAGGGCGTGATCCCATAAGCAAGCCTTAGAGGAGTCAGGTTGACACTCCCACTGTCAGTAGGACTCATCGGCTTGGAGTATTTTACTAATCATGACTTATGTGATATAGGGCTCGTTTCATGAACCATTTCACCTAAATGGTAGAGTCCTAAAGTCATCAGGATTAGGGGAGTTCTCATACATGCACAGATAAAGTAAACGCATACCAAACAAGAGCATATAAATAAGTGTTGCCTCAATTCGTTATTTCATTCAAAGATTGTTTGTGATTACAATAAGGAAAAGCACAAAGCGGATATACAATCGGCTTTCTAGGGCACTATTCCTAACATCCCCTCCTTGCAACATAACCTCTTTTCCATTTTTTATGAACTTGACGGTTTGCTTATCAAAATTCAGTGTTATATCCCCCAACTTCCTCAGAGCATCCACACCAACAACCATGTCACAACCCCCCATCCTCAATAGTCTGACACTAGCTTGAAACTGATTTCCACACATTTACCATTTGAAATTACTACATTTTGAATTGCAGTGCAACTTACCCCCATCAGCTACAGTCACTAGGAGTGGGTGTGTGCATTCAATAACATAACCTGATTTCTTGGCTATTTCAGGATCAAGAAAAGTGTGTGTACTCCCTGAATCAATCAAAACAGTCATTGTATTGTTCCCAGCCTTCCCTTTGATTTTGATTGTATTAGGAGCCCTTCGATCGGTTGCAGCATTCACTGATATGTGTAAATCAGTGCTTTCGGACTCCTCCAGGTTAATCACATCTTCCTCATCCTCATCACCTCCTTCTAGCTCTTCACACACAATCACAAATAATTTTTTACACCTATGTCCAACGTGGAACTGCTCATCGCAATTGAAACAAAGTCCCTTCTTTCTTCTAGCATCCATTTCCTCTGAGGTTAACCTTATAATTGGAAACTTGTCTGGTGCTGTACTCCCTAACCTTCTCACAGTGTTATCACCATTCCCAGATTTTGTATTCCAATTTTTCTGAGCCGGTTTGGAGTGTTTGCCCATTGTCTCTACGTACCCTTGTTGTTTCAGTGCTAAGCTCATAGCATGAGCTAAGTCAATTGGGTTCAGCATCTCAATCATCTGGCCAACTTCATCTTTAAGGCCACTGATGTAGCTCTTGACAAAGTAATCCTCTGTTAAGGACCTGTTATGTACCACCATGAAGGCTTTTAATTCCTCAAACTTCATGTTGTATTCCTCAACAGACTTGTCCTGCTTTAATTTGTTAAACTGACCAACCAAGTTTTTCTCTTTTTGATTGGAAAATTTCTCCAGCACCTTACACGCAAACAATTCCCAACCCATACCTTCCCTACCATCAATGTAGTCAATGAACCAATCGTCTGCCTGTCCTTCCATGTTCATAGCAGCAAGTATGATCTTTTCGTAATCACTCATAGGATTAAACGCAAAGTACTTGTTACATTTTCCCAGCCACAATCTAGGTTCATCTCCATTAAAACGAGGAAAATCTAGCTTATTCTTAAGATTCATAGTATTAGGTACCTCATTCATACGTATAACCGGTGTGGGTAGAATTCCGGCATCTCCATAACTCCGTGTACCCGAACCTATTGGATCTTGAGAACCGCTAGCCTCTTTTCCCTTGCTCATCGTCTGTAGTAACATAGTGATCTCTTCCAGCCTCGAATTTATGACTTCCTGGCCCTTCTTAAGTTCTTTTGTTGTGTTTTCTAACTCATCAATACGTTTAGTATTGTTTTTTGCCATCTGGGCCCACGAAACCCGCCACACAGAAACTGGCTCTGAGTCCACTGTTAGCACCCTCACTGATCCACCAAGAATGGCCACTGCAGTTGCTGAATTACAGAGCTTTGTGTAGGGAAAATCCCTAAACCGTAACAAACATGTCGAAATCATCGAGAACACACAAGCGGAAGCGTACCTTGATCCATAGCAATCCTTAGTTGACTAGCAATCCAAGGTTGATGTCTTCTAAGCCTTGATACGCCGTCAATTCTATTCTTTCTGGGATGGGGCAGAAAAGAAGACAAGGAACGTATCTGACTTAGGGACCACAACCCTAATATATAACCAAAGTAGGGCACCTTAATTATGGGCCCATCAATCATAATTAAGTGTCCACAGGTTTCTACACATAAAAGACCCATACTTCAACCAATATTTCTATAAGCCCATATAATTAAATAAATCCTAAGTAGATCACTCAATTGGGCTCGTATTATGAGATAGCCTATGTACAATTTATTAAATATGTGAGACCACTAAATAAAAAATCCAACAATCTCCCACTTGGTCCACATATGGTTCCAAATAATTGTACATAGTCTTAAACCTTAGTGCGCGCAACCTTATGCTATCTCTACTTTCGAAATATTTCCAAACAATCTGGTCCATCAATTATGTTATTATAGGATCAAAGCAGCTTTTGTTACACAATTCGTAACTAAACCGAACAGTGGTCACAATACTAACACAATCAATGACATAGATCAAAAGTATGGCATGTAGCATGGAAATTACATGTAATGTGATCTTAGTCATGCCTATTTCCAACTGGTCCTACCTTATGACTCAAAGAGTCCCAAAGCACTTTCCAACACTTTATGCAAAACCGCAATAGAAAGCAAAAACTTTATTGTCAGAGTATTCAATCAAATAAAACTTTATTTGTCTCATAAAACCTCAGTCTGTACAGAACATAAAACATGTCAATAAGCAAGATGGAAAAAACCACAAACTCACACCACTAAGACATGTCATCTAATTTAATGACACCCATATGAGCCACATGTTCATGAAACACTTTAGGTGGCAATCCCTTAGTGAGTGGATCTGCTAGCATCGAGTTTGTACTTATATGCTCTATTGACACTTGAAAACTCTGAACTCTTTCTTTCACAACCAGATACTTAATATCTATATGCTTAGATTTAGATGAACTCCGGTTGTTCTTTGAATATAACTCTACGGCCTTATTATCACAATTAATTCTCAATGGCCTTTCAATGTCATTGACAATTTTCCGCCCAGTGATAAAATTTCAGAGCCATATCCCCTGATTCGAACTTCGACAAGTGAGCCTGTAATCCTTAGTCTTTTGTAGATACCTCATGTCCCTACTAGATATCTGCCTAACATCCCCACTATGTACCCTAAACCTGGACGCGTACACACTTGAGCATACATGAGAGTCCATACTGCAGAAGCATAAGGGATTTCCTCCATCTCTTTCTTCTCAAGGTCCGTCTTAGGACATTGGAGCAAACTAAACTTATCACCTTTTGACACAGGTGTGTCCCCTGGTGCACAATCCTGCATGCCAAAACGGCTCAACACCTTATCGATATAGGCCTTTTGCAATAAGCCGAGTATACCTTTAATACGATCCCGATGGATCTGTATACCCAGAACATATGATGCCTTCCCAAGATCTTTCATCTCAAATTTACTTGATAGAAATTTCTTGGTTTCACGCAATAGGCTTATATCGCTGCTTGCTAGTAGAATATCATCTACTTATAACACCAGGATAATAAATTTGCTCCCACTGACCTTGAGATATATGCATTGGTCAATAGTGTTTTCCTTTTATCCTCCCCAAGATATGTATTAAGAGAAGGCTTAGCCATTCGTAGTAATACTATATATGAGAACGTGAATAAGTAGATAGTATAGAAATATGAATAAATAGATATAGAATATTAGAACAATCGTGCCGATAACTAGAACGATCGTGCTGATAACGTGATATGAAACTGAATAATAAATAGACGAAAGAAGCCAGAAAAATAATCACGAAAGCAAACAAAGAAAGGGCAAATTTACCCAGAATGATCATAAGAAGGGTGTAGAAAACCCATGCTTTCGGTGTGGTCTAAAGGGCCACTGGACGCGTACCTGTCGTACGCCTGACCATTTTGTTAAGCTATATCAAGCTTCAATCAAAGGAAAGGGAAAAAATGTTGAAGCAAATTTTGCAAATAATATCCCTATTTTTGATAATCCAGACAATGAGATTGAAGCAAATATGGCTCTTAAGGATGATGAATTTGATAACCTCGCCGGTATCACGCATCTCGATACGGCTGATTTCCTAATGACGGATGAATTCTAGCTTACATGGTTGATTATTAGTTATATACTATTTTCCTCGTATTGTATTATGTTTTATTTCCTATCATTATGTACCCAGTTTTGTTATTAATATTATTATCTCACATGTTATTTCCATTCTTCTTATTATGAACTTTTATTTTATGAAGATATGGATAAAAGAGGAAATCACCGTATCAAATTTCCGGTACCACTGACGGGACGCCTGCTTTAGACCATAAATGGACTTCTTTAGTTTACATACTAGGTGCTTTGAATCTTTGGACTCAAAGTTCTCCGGTTGCACCATGTATATAGTTTCTTTAATGTCTCCATTGAGAAACGCTGTCTTTACGTCCATTTGATGGAGCTCTAAATCATAATGAGCTACAAGTGCCATAATGATGCTAAAAGAGTCTTTCGTTGAAACTGGAAAGAAAGTCTCTTTAAAATCAATGCCTTCCCTTTGAGTGAAACTCTTGGCAACAAGACATGCTTTATATCTTTCGATGTTACCATTTGAATCCCGTTTGGTTTTAAAAATCCATTTACAACCAATTGGTTTTACTCCTTGTGGTAACTCGACAAGATCCCAAACGTCATTGTCCATCATAGATTTCATCTCTTCATTCATGGCTTTTATCTATTCATTAGAGTTTGAACATAACTTTACTTGATTGAAAGATGTAGGATCATCTTGCAATCCTATATCAAATTCATGTTCATGGAGGTAAACGACATAGTCATCTGAAATCGCTTTCCTCTTTTCTCTAGTGGACCTCCTTATAGGCACTTTATTTTGAGGTTGTTGTGGTGCATCATTTTGAATAGATGATGGTTATGGATCTGACTTAGTGGGTCCTAACTCATTATTTTGAGTCAATGATGGACCCGTAACTGATTCAGTAGGAATCCCAAATGTGAATGTGTTTTCTGAATTTACTTGATTCGCAGGCAGAGGAGTGATAGGAATATTTATCCAATCATTCTCAGCTGCAACTATAGTGGGAATGTCAACACATTCCTCGTCAAACACAATCTTTCCAATTTGATCCCTCCCACTGTAATCAACATCCTCAATGAATTTGGCATTTCCCATTTCGAAAAAGGACTTGTTTGAGGGGTCATAAAACTTAAATCCCCTCGGCCTTTCCGAGTAACCTACAAAGTAGCAGCTAATTGTTCTTGAATCCAATTTCCTTTCGTTAGGCTTATAGGGCCTAGCTTCAGTTGGACATCCCCAGACATGCAAGTGCCTAATACTAGGCTTCTTGCGTATCCACAACTCGTACGGGGTTTTGTCTACTACTTTGCTTGGAAGTCGATTTAAAATATAAACTGCAGTCTTTAGTGCTTCGCCCCAAAGTGATTCTGGCAATGAAGAATGATTAATCATACTTCTTACCATATCCTTAAGAGTTTGGTTTCGTCTCTCAGAAACACCATTTTGGTTTGGACTCCCCGGCATGGTGTACTGAGGTACAATCCCGCACTCACTTAAGTATTTGGCGAAGGGTCCTGGACGTTGTTCACCGGATCCGTCATATCTGCCATAATATTCTCCACCATGGTCAGATCTGACAACTTTAATTTTCTTGCCTAGTTGATTCTCAACTTCGGCTTTGAAAGCCTTAAACACGTCCAAAGACTGTGACTTCTCATGAATTAGGTACAAATATCCATAACGAGAGTAATCATCAATAAAGTTGATAAAGTATCGTTATCCATTCCAAGAAGCTGCAGGGAATAGACCACAAATATCTGTATGTATCAACTCTAAAGGTTCTTTACTCCTATTGGCACCTAATTTCCTCATATTTGTTTGTTTTCCCTTTATACATTCTATACAGATTTTAAAGTCTGTAAAATCAAGGGAATCAAGAATTCCTTGTGATATAAGCCTCTGTATTCTCTTTTCAAAGATATGTCCTAAACGCTTATGCCACAGCATTGATGAATTCTCATTTGTTAACTTACGTTTAGTACCAAAGTTACTTGAATGCAGATTTTCAATATCAGTTGAAGCCTTAGTGTTCAATTTATACAAATTATCAATTAGAGTACCAGTACCAATAACATTTGAATGTAAAGAAAAAACACAACTTCCATTCCCAAATGAACAAGAATATCCAGATTTGTCCAAACAAGAAATAGAAATCAAGTTCCGTCTAAATGACGGTACAACGAAAGTTTCTTCCAAATTCAAATAAAAACCAGTATCTAAATGAATTCTAAAAACACCAATAGCTTCTACTAAAGCTTTATTGCCATTTCCCACATAGATGTATCTTTCAGCATCAGTTGGTACTCGGCACCTTAGGCAATCCTGCATTGTGACACTTATGTGAGTAGTTGCACCGGTATCTATCCACCAAGTGTCACTAGGTACTAAAGTCAAATTAACTTCTGAACAAACAAAGTTGAGAAGTCTACCTTTCTTTTCACGCCAGGAGGTGTATTTGGGACAATCCTTCTTTATGTGATCAGGTTTCTTGCAAAAGTAACAGGAAATAACCGAATTCTGTTTGTTTTGCACCTTAGGTTGGGTTGTCCCAAATTCTGCAGTTTCCTTATCCTTATTCCTTTTCCTCTTATTGGTGGTAGCCCAAGCCTTAGAAGTCATAGCCAAATGAGCACTTTCAGTCCTATCTTGTTTCAGTCTCTCCTCTTCTTGCACACATTGAGCTATGAGCTCATTTAGAGTCCATTTCTCCTTTTGAGTGTTATAGGAGATTTTAAATGGATTAAATTGTGCAGGAAGTGAGATCAAGACCAAGTGCACAAGTATGTCATCCGACACCTCAAGCTTTAAGCCCTTAAGTCTTGTCACAAGATTAGACATCTCCATAATGTACTCCCTTATGTTTCCTTTACCTTTATACCGCATAGAAACCAGCTTACTTAGAGTAGTGCTGGTCTCAACCTTTTCATTAGTTTTGAATCGGTTTGCTATTTGGTCAAGGAAACTTTTGGCATTTTCTTCATCAGGAATACTACCCCTTATGACTTCCGGAATTGAGCGCCTCATGATCATCAAACTCATGCGATTTGATCGCTCCCACTTCTCGTATGCAGATCTCTGTACAGCAGTGCTAGTATCAGTGAGATCCGTGGGGCGATCAAACCTTAATGCATGATCGAGATCCGCACAGCCAAGCATAATCATAACATGCTCCTTCCATTGTTTGAAATTGGAACCATTGAGTTCAGGGATGTTGTTCAAGTTGGCAGATATGGAAGACACTATAAAAGAAAATAATATGCTCACAATTAATTAAACATCGAAACATGCATATACAAAGATAAAACCAAATATCAAAAAATATATATGAACTGGTGGGCCCATCTCAAGATACCTAGCACAACATTATTATTTAGTCTTTGGACAGAAATAATAATTTGTAAGTGGTACTCTTAAACATAGTCAAAATATTGATAACTAAAAAACGGCCTTACAATATGCCTTTCTTTGGACCGACACATTGTAAGCATGTTAACACCAAATGTATCACATATTCATGACTATCATTATTTGGCCAAAATAATCTTCCTTTGGGCCGATTATTTCGCATAGATAACAAAGATAGCTTAATTCATGAAAATCAATTAAATCTTACCTAATAGAGGTTACTTTGGTAACATATTAGTTCAATCTAATTAATTTTCATAATCACCGAAACATAATTGCATATTATCTGATAAACATGAATCTGCAATCATGACCCATCTAGTATATAAATCATAATCCGTGATCTACATCTAGCGGAAACAATTAACAGACAATAGAAAATAAGGCCAAGGACAGTTGCTAAAATAATCTGCACAAAACAGAATTAATAGTTCTAATTCCAAACCATACTGCAGATATATGTTTCTGTCAATGCATATATTCATGAATAAACAATTACAGACCAGTGGGATTCCGCCAATATATACATACATACTGCCTTGCCTTAATCCAAAAGAACTTCAATCAATATGTCCACATAAGTGTATTTCGTGAAAAGTATTACAGGAGTTCATACGTGCACTATAATTGTAAACAACATAATTTTACTTGATTGGCACGCAAAACGTGGAAATTTAACCAAAAATCCACTACAAAATTCAATTGACTAAGCAACATATACACAGCAAGTCAACACCTCGCACATCAGAATTGCTATTCAGACTATCCGAATTAATAAAGGTGCATATCATATAAGACGAAATCTACTATCATTATATAAATATGCATATTCGTCCAAAACCGTAATCTCACAAATAATTAAAATCTAATAATTTGACCGATATTAGAATAGCAAATCGATAGCTATATTCGTGCGTAATTCATCGATTTAACGACACACAAATAATGTAATGAAATCCACGATCACTATCAATTTTCGATCTATTTGTTATCAATCGAAAATAAATCTCAATCCTTCGACATGAGAGTGGCTCTGATACCACTTGTAGGGAAAATCCCTAAACCGTAACAAACATGTCGAAATCATCGAGAACACACAAGCGGAAGCGTACCTTGATCCATAGCAATCCTTAGTTGACTAGCAATCCAAGGTTGATGTCTTCTAAGCCTTGATACGCCGTCAATTCTATTCTTTCTGGGATGGGGCAGAAAAGAAGACAAGGAACGTATCTGACTTAGGGACCACAACCCTAATATATAACCAAAGTAGGGCACCTTAATTATGGGCCCATCAATCATAATTAAGTGTCCACAGGTTTCTACACATAAAAGACCCATACTTCAACCAATATTTCTATAAGCCCATATAATTAAATAAATCCTAAGTAGATCACTCAATTGGGCTCGTATTATGAGATAGCCTATGTACAATTTATTAAATATGTGAGACCACTAAATAAAAAATCGAACACTTTGGCGATGAAGTATTGTGGAATGAGAGAAAAAAAACAGAGAATAGGGAGAAATAGAAAGGAGCAGAGAGATACAGTTGAAAAGATAATTTGATTCATGCATAAAAACCTCCCCACGATCCTTGTCCATTACATATATATGCCTAAACGTAACTGCTACTCCCACGTACAGAGGAGCCAAATACATAAGCTCAAATAAATAAAAGACTTCTCTCAAAAAAAAAAAAATAAATAAATAAATAAAAGACTCAAAACAAACTGAATTTAAATGAAAGACTAAACAAGAGGCAACTGAAAGCTAAACGACGCCGTTCCATAAGTCGTGAGCAAGGTTACTTGAAGAAGCGTGCCACGTTCTTTATAAAACTTAATATGGAATCGCCTTGCATCATCTTCCCAACTTGATCATCCTTCATGAATATGGCAGACATAGCAGGCGAATCCAGTTTCCCAACTCCAATTGCCGCCGCGCCGCCGCCGCCGTTCGATCCGATTTGCAATTCCCCGTCGATTTCCTCTCCGCTCTTCGAGCTTTCTTCTCCCTCCTCAACTTCTGCCAAATTACCGTAATCTTCACATCCACGGCGTCCTTCAGGCTCTCGATTCGGGCAGCCATCTCCGAGCCCTAATTTTGCAGAATCTCGCAAACTGGGGAAATTGAACCGCGCGTAGTCGCCACGCAGCGTGTAGGCCACCCTATCGTACGCGTACGCCGCCACCGTTTCGTAGGTGCCGAGCCACACCCTCATCCTGTTCTGCCGCAACCGTATCTCAGCCATCACACCGCCATATTCCGCCGCCGCCGTCGAGTTGCTCCACCGCTCTACCCTAACTGCGCTTTCAATCTCTCATTCTTTTTACGGGATTATTCAGGTAAAATTTCTCAATTTTTCTTGAAAACTCCTGCAGTGCTAACTTCAGGCCTTTCCTGTAAATATTAGCTATTCTCTTGAAAGAATTCCCTTAATAGGGTTAGATTTGATTGAGAGGTATTCCACTATAAAACTTGAGATTACAGAAGGTTTTGACAAAAAGGACTTCACCCTCTAGCGACATTAAATTATCATTTTTTTTCAATTTTCCAATGGCCTAGGCGCCACTCCTCAAATGGGGTAATCTGTAATTTCTATTTCTTTTAGTTTATTCTGATTAATCATGTTTCTTTGTAAGTCGTACTTTGCTGAGTTATGGCAAATTTTCTTTTGGGATTTTTGTGGGACTTCAAAAATTTCACTCCTATTCTTGTTTTTCATAATTTTGCCAGTTGCATTATGTTGTTCGTGAAATTCTGATCTGGATTGTGATTCTTTAATCTTTTGTTTTGAATTACAATTATGTCTATGTTCTTGAAGAGAGATTTCAGGAAGTATTGCAAAAATAAGCAAATTGGGATGGGAACGAGATTTGTCTGTTGTTCATAAGAGTTTGGGTTGTATGTCAGTGTGTGTGGAGAAGAATGTAATGAGACGCAAGAATTGCATCAATACATGATCAAGATGAAATTTTTGTCTTGTGTAGGTATTTATTGGGTTTTTTTCACATTTTTTTCTGGTTAATGTGGTTGATGTATATATATATGGCTTCACTATTTTTTGATTTCTGTATTTACAAGAGTTGCTTTAATTGCAGCATAGCCGTTGAGTGGTCCAATTCAACTCATTTCATTGAAATTCTTGTATAATGATTCAAATTTCGGGAAACTATTCAATAACAGAATTAAAGAACTTCAATAAACTCATAATCAATAATGAAAACACAATTTTACATATAAATGGACAGATAAAAAGATTAGGGAACAGGAAGATGCATTTTCCTTGGAGTTTGAATTTGGGGCAATCACATGTGTTTTTTGAAATTAAGAGTTTGAATTTGGGGCAATCACATGTGTTTTTTGAAATTAAGAGTGAAAATTGAAGCCTCTGATTGATTCAAAAGGTGGGATTTTAATCTGTTCCTCTTATGTCTATGTGTGTGTAGTTTAGAATGTGTAACACTCTTTACCTAAAACTTGGTCAGTTATGAAGTCTGCGTTCGGATGCCATCCTATGTATCAGCAGCTTTGTAGTGCACTTTCTTGCAAAATAAGCTTTTTGTTAGGACATGAAATATCATTGCTTTCTTGATCTAACTTTGATCCTATTTGATTTTTCTTCTTCATGTTATGTTAATGGCTTTTCTTGAAACTATTAAGGAAATCAAGAACCCGTCTTCAGCTAATGAAATCTCCAAGAATTATGGCCTGGAAGCTGGTCTTTGGAAGGTGAAGTGATTATTTTTAGTGGGCTGTCATCCACAGCCTGTTTTTCTGCATGTATTATTCTTACAAATTAAAAATTTGCCACTGAAAAGATGTTAAGTTTGATGGATTTGGGGTGAAAACGGAATTTAACTGATTCAAATAGGCCAAACGGGTCGACTTGTCGAAAAATTGGTCAAGCAAATCCAAAATGGGTTGGACTCGTAAAAAACAGATCAAATAATTAAAAAAATAAGCTAAACGGGTCAAAATTGATAAATGTGTCCAAAACGGGTCTGGGTTAGACCCAGGTCCAGCGGGTCCAAAAATGGACCCAATGGGTTTAGCGGGTCGCCGGGCCCATCGGAGACGCATCTGGTCTGGATCGGGTCCAGACCCATCACGGGCTGGGTTTGGACCCGAAGGTTCTGGCCCTGACCTGGTCCATTGCCATCCCTAGGCATTACCATAGAATGCCTGTTTTATCTCGCGAGGAACTGTTGTGTGTGGTGGCAAAGGATCAGTTTTTTGCCTCGACCTTGCAACATCTTTATTTGCTTTTTTATTTTTACCCATGCTAGCTTCTTGGTTAGAGAACAATGCATCAGTAAAAGTCACAATCCATTTGGTGATGATAAAACCATCACAATTATTTAGAACACTTGTTTCTTACTTATTAAAGTTCTACTACGAGTTTGTACTATTGTTTTATATCTGGAATATGTAATTTAGCTTTTTCTTGTTACTGCATTTTGCCTAGTTGACCTTTAGTTCCTCATTGTGCTCTGGGATCTTTCTATTTTTTGTTGAAACTTTATTCAATGCAACTCATCAAGGTTTATTATTTAGTGAGGAAGCCAAATAGGTTGTAAATGTTCAACGTCACAACTGATTCATTGTGGTTAGTGGTTCGTTAAGCCATGATCTTGTTTTCACTGTTCTACTGAATGTGTCTAAGAATTGCTCCCAGTAAATAGCAAAATCAGTTGTAGATACTAAGTCGACAGAGAAAACAAGAGATGTTCCTCTGGTAAATATTACTTGAGCCCAATTTTTTGTATGACAGTGAGATTTTTTTTTTTTTTTTTTTGAAAAAGTATGACGGTGAGATTTAATTTGGAGTTGTTAGCTTTTCTTAACTAATACCGTTTCTATGTTTCAGAACAAGTCCTACACATGTATCATTATGTTGTCACTTTTTGATATGTGATTGATCTGATGTGAGATGTATCCTCTTGTTATTGAAGCTGTACTTTGATTGGGGGCCGGATGGTCTTACATTTGCCTGGCCATTCTTCCATCTTTTCTTTTTTTTTTTTTTTTGGCCATTCTTCTATCTTAAATGTACTTAATGCTGCAGTTGTACTTGGCATTTGTGGACACTCAAACATCCATATACAAATACTTTTCTGACGTGAACAAGTCTTTCTCGTGTATATGCACACACTGGATTATATATGTGTTGCCATGCCCCTACACTACGTGTAAATATATTCTTGCGTATTTACATCCTGCTTTTAATTGATTTTTAGATGTTACTGCAGAGTGAATTTGATACCAGAGCCTTCAGTTACCTAAAAACCGAGTTGCTTAGAATATACAGCCATGAGAAAACTTGGTTGTGGAGAAATGGCATCATTAGATATCTTCTCCAATGATCCCACAAGCGAAGCCTGAGTTTGTTGGTACTGAAGAGGTTTGTATGGCTGGCAATTTATTGTTATTATTGTTTTAAACACCATTATGTGAGATTTTACCTGCTGTTGATTAGTACACTTATCTTATGTCTTTGAAGGATCCAATGTGCGTCATTTGCCAACAATTGTTATATCTCTCTGCTGTTTCTTGCAGATGCAGGCCATCTGCATATGTTTGTCTTGAGGTGAGTAGCCCGTAATTTGACAAGTTGCATCTCTTTTTCAGTATATTATTAGTTCGATCTGCTTATATTTTATATATAGCAGTCTAAACTCCAGTTCTATTTTATATGTAGCAGTCTAAACTCCAGTTTGACCCTGAACGATGGGCAGGTTGGGGGGAATCCTCTAAGTCCCCCCCTCCATTGATGGCTTTGAATGATCTAATAATTTCAAATTTGGCGAACTTCTTATTAAGCTGTTCACTTTCTTTTATTGAAACTTGAAATGCCAAAGAATACATGAGAATTGAAATTCACTCTCCTTTCTGACTCGACTCTTGCAGCACTGGCAAGCCAAAAAAAAACTTGGTCGTTTTTACCGTCGTACTCTGGCAGAAATGAGTTCTTTGCTGCTTAAGGTTGATAAATGTGAGTCGAGGGAAGCAGCTGATGATTCACAAAGGGATGCTTGCTCAGAAAAAGCAGAAAATGTAGTGCGAAATGAATGGTGACTGGAGAAATAGTGGACAGATTTTACTTCTAAGTTGTGATATATTGTACTCGTACTATCCAGAGTGAATAATCTAGCACTTTCCAGAAACGTGTGGAATATAAAACTATGAATAACATAATAAGTATTTTTTGAATGTTAAAAAGTTCACAGAAAATCTGAAAGATTTGCGCAAGTAATACCTTTTTCTTGTCATTTTTGATAAAATCTGTAGTCCATAAATTATTATTAGATAGTTCACTCAGATATGTTTCTCTGTTACGTAATTCCATCTTCATAGTTTACATATATTCATTATATGTAGCCAACAAAGTTGTCAAACACCTATTTATAGACTACAGTGTCTGCCAAAAATTACACAGAAACAGCCGTGGAGGCGGGACATGTTGTGACAGCCGCCCCCAGTTGCCCCTATTTATATTATGTTGTCCTACAGTTTTAAAATATTTGTTCTTTAAACCACAATAATTTGCCAAAATTTCTTTTCACCCACTATCTAAACACAGACTCCATCCTCTAATAAGCAGACAATCACATACTCGAATTGCAAAAAACTACCAAATCCCTTGAAAGAAAAGAATAATCTGAGATTTCAAGAGAACATTTGATCCAGTAACAATACAATTGCCATAGCATATCTCGAATCGATTCCAGGCATAACAACAAGATGAAAAACTTCTAAACCGAAAGATACACCACAACCTTTCAAGGCCTCTTTCCTCCTGATTTCTGCAACAACCCTTTTCGTCACATCCAGAATCTTGCACGATCGATGCACATACGATCCTTCAATCATGTACGCATACGATCCCTTCTCCGACATCCCATCGTAAACGTACGCAAGAACACTTTGTTTCATTCTCAAGATGCTTGTATTTTTCCTCACATATAATACAGGTTTCTTTGATGTTGGCGAGCTGCTGCTGCTGCTGTCAACTTCTCCTTCATAGACAAACCAGTCTTTGTCCACTAAATTCAGCTTCTGCTAATCACAATCAAACCAAATCAAACACATAATAATAAAAACAAATCAAAATACGCAGCTGTAAATATGATTGATTCTTTTGCACACACACCTTTCTGCGGCAAATTGTGAAAATGGGATTCCCTGAGGCATCCATGAGGACGGTTTGATTGGGGGTGTGCCTGTAATTATCAACTCTGTAGGCTAAGTTCCCATCTGAGCCAATCACAGTGAAGCCTTTGCAGCTGAAAAGAAGTGATTTTCTCCAGACCGTGAGGGAAATGCATGATTCCTCCTCGTGATTATTGGAAGTGAACTTGTAATTGTTGTTGGGTTCATGTTCTTCATCGTTGTGGTGGTGGACGGTTCTTGAGGTTGATTTCCACAAGGAAAGCATTTTTTGTTTCTCTTTTCTTCTGTGGCTGGAGTTTCTTTGCGTAGTATTAGGTCAAGGACTCAAGGTTTTATATGGGATATTTATGTCTAAGGAAAGGATCTTTCATCGATATATATAAGTAAAAGGATGTAGACGTCTACGTTTGCGTCATCTTATACATTCCCCTTTTACCACTTGGGAAATCTGCCATATATTAAATATGGATAAATATTTTTTGTCATCCGAACTATGTCCGTTTTTACAATTTACCATCCAAACAATTTTTCATGGCAAACCGTCATCCAACCTTTGAATTTGTGACAAAACGCCATCTAAACCATTTTTTGGTGGTTTTGGGAAAAAAAATTGACACGTGCTATTTTCCTAAAATATACACGTCGGACTAAACCACCTTCAGATGGCGTTTTGTCACAAATGCAAAGGTTGGATGGCGATTTGCAATGAAAAATTGTTTGGATGGTAAATTGCAAAAACAGGTATAGTTCCGATGGCAAAAAATCTTTTTCCCCATTAAATAAATAGATTGCGGTGAATTTTTTTTTTTTTTTTCAAACTCGATTCGAATAAATTCAATTGATAGTGCATTAATTAGCGAACAAGTACAAATATTGTTATCTATCACCAAGTGATGTAGTTTATATTAGCTTAATCAGAGATTTTAAGTTTGAGTCCCTGTGAATGTAGCTACTATTGGTAGGGAAAACTTTACACCCTAAGTTATGCGTTCCGATTCGACCCATGAAAACAGACTATAGAACAAAAAAAATCGACTCCTGAAAATGAAACTGTTATCTTATTATATTAATTTTACTTAATTAAGTTAGGATTAGAATTATCCGTTGTGAAATATTTGTTGTATAGAGATATTGGTGTTTAAGTCTAATTGTTTCAGTTCAATCTAATTTTGTATTACAAATTTTCTCTTTCAGAATAAATTATATATAGATGACCTCGCATAATCTAAACCATTATTATTATTATTATTTTCCTTTGGAACTTTTATTATTTATTTAATAACTTTTTTTTTTTTTTTTTTTTTGTTTTTCCCCCTTACTCAATCTGTGTGACTTACTTATTTAATAACTTGCCTATTCCTATCACATGAATAAGTTTATCTTATATATTTTTAAAATTAGTATTCAATGCCAGAGTAATGATATTTACCTAAGAAAACCCTATAAAAAGGTTATAGGGGACGGTGGGTTAATTAAAAGTTCAATAAAATCTTGAACACTAACGGCATGATTGGTATGCATGAATGGAATGGGATAGGAAAGGAATGAACTTTGTAATGGAATGAACAAAGGAATAGAATGACTTTATTATGGCATTGCTATGATTGGTACGCCAAGTAATAAAGTTAGGAATGAAATAAAAATTTTAAACTTATTTCATTAATAATAATAAAAGTATATAATTACAAATATTTTTATATTAAATCTATATTTTAAATTTTTTATTTTGAGTAACTATATATTTTCATATATAAATATATTATTACTATTTTATGTCGAACGTGTTATATATATGACATTTACTATATGTACTATATATATGTGAGTGCCAGAGTGAGTTTGGTGTGTATATATATATATATATATATATATATATATATACACTATTTTTTTATTCATGCATAGATTATGCATTAATTATTTATTATATTTAATATATTTTTTGACATTTAAAAATAAATTTTATTATAAATATCAAAATTCTTTCTTTATAAAATATTTGAATTTATAAAATTTTATATATAAAATAATATTTTGAACATGTTTTTTAAATATATAATATATTTAGATTTATATATATTTAATATAATTTGTTAAATTTTCAACGTGATTAATAGTATTTAATTTTTATTTATGAAAATAATAAAATATAATATGTATTTAACAAATATGTGACGACAATATAAAAATAATAATAAAATTTCAACATTGGGAATGACTAATACCATGGGGGATCAAAGGAATGGGTAATCCCATGCTTGTGGGAATGAGCATTACCGAGGGAATGAGTATTCCTAATCATGTTTTGGTACCAATCATGGGTTTAGGAATGAACACAGTAATGCCCATTCCATTCCCACCCCATTCCATCATACCAATCATGCCGTAATTTAAGGAATACAGAGCTTTCGGTGTGCATTAATATAAAGGGTTGTTTATATTTGCACCCCAATGATATTGAATAATTACAAATCATACTCTCTTAAATAAAAATATTATACAACTTATTTTTTCAAGTTTGGAAAACTATAAATGAACCCATTCCGGTTAGATTTTTTTATAAAATCATTCTTAAATTGACTATATCTCACCACTAATTAGTTCCTCACAACAACTCATACATCATTTTTAAGTGATAGACATGTAATTTACGAAGTTTTTTGGAGGATTAACACATGATTCGTTTGTAAATTGATATTTACAATGATTTTTTCCTCCTCAATTAGCGATGAGGAATTAATTAGTGGTGAAATATATTCAATTCAAAAAAAAATTCGTGGAAAATCCTACCGGAATATGTTCATTTGTAATTTTTCAAACTTGGAAGGGTGGGTTATGTTATATTTTTATATAAGGAGGTACAAGTTATAATTACCTAATCTCGCAAGGGGTGTAAATGTAAAAATACTCTTAATGTAAATTACATTAATCCTAAGTTTTATAAATAACTCAGTAAAACAAAAATTGTCTGGCTCTCTTCTCTCTCTAGCTCGATATATGATATGCTTATCAATAGCATACATTTATACACACAATTATATATAGAGACAAATTTACTAATTTATGCATGATAATATATAAAGAAATTAGTATAGTTTATAAACATAGAGAGAGTTTGGCCAACAAGGGTTGGTCAAGTGGTTTGAGGGTTGATTCTCGAAGGCAAAGACCTAAGTTCAAATCCCTCTGCCCACTTGAGGTGTGTGTGGAAAAAAAAAGAAAAAAATAGAGAGAGTTTGGAAAATGTGATTATCATGAAGTGGATTAATGGGCATTACTCACCTACATTTACAAATATCGTTGAAGAGGGTGCCATTTGTTTGGATGATATTCCAAAAGAAATTTATTAAGTTAAATAATTCTAGCTACAACATAAATTTCAAAACATTGAAAGAAAGTTCGGTGCAGCCTTTCTTTTCGACACAGATTCAAGAACCAAAAATGACAGAAAAACAAGATTTTTTTATAATTCTTTTGAATTAGGGTGAACTCTAAGAAAATATAGCCTTATATCTGTGTACTAATTAAAATTGAGAATATTAAAGTAAAAGGAAAACAATCTTCTTTTAAGATGCTTGTACCTATAGGGACACTTTTAAAAGTTATATTTCGTGTAACATTGTATAAATATTTATGTTGGATTTTATATCGAGCACGTGTTATGTGCATGGATGGAGGGTGGCCCTGCGCCTCTAAAATTTAAAATTTTCTTACTTTTGTATGTATATTTTTATTCTCATTAATTAAAAATTTATTTTCTCTATCTTTAATATTATAATTTTCGCCTCCATTATATTAAATTCTGATCCGTCTTTAATTCTGTGGTTAGTTTGAAAATTGATTATTTTACTATGTCCATCTAGTATAGTGTATATATTCAGAGATTTTAAATATGTTGATTTCGACATAATTTTGGCTGTTTACTCATTGAATATTATTACTACGAGAATCGCAAGTACTTTTCAAACCGCCCAGAAACACACACTATAAGACTAATTTGTCATCCAATAATGCCTTCCAAATTCCAAAAAGGCATACTATTTTATGGGTCCTTATCATGATAATTGAAAGCGATAAAATTCGTTGTTTGAATAGTGAATGAAGTCTCTCGTTCTTTGCATCGCTATTAATCACGATCAATTTTAATTTAATATCCCATTTTCTTTTTCTAGATCTCCTTTATATTTAATTATACTTCCATCAAATATCAATCCATCAAATGAGGTATGTATTATTTGAAAATTAACCAACATGATCATACTTTACCAGAATTAGTACCACCAGTAATTTGTATTCATATATTATGTTTTCTTATAATATCTCCAACTAATACTTGAGGTGAAATAATAATCTTATATCTTGTCATAATATGACATAATGGTAATGGATGTCAACCAGAATTTATGATGTAAGGATATGGATACGGTGATAAGGACACGACATAATACGGATATAGGCGCCGACACAAATTTTTTCTTAAAATTTTCATGTGATGAGTGTCGGATATGGTGTCCGATACGACACGATACCATTGATCTCGGCATGCTCCAGGTACAGAACTTATGGGTAATCCTTCCAGATGCAACGATCTTCCTTCATATTTTGGTCAATTCTTACCCCTGCCTAATATGCTGGACTAAACATTTCCGAGGCTTATGAACGAATCTCTTGCGATCTTCAATAACCAGTTTGTAAAATCATTTAATTTGTGACAGTATATCAATGCATAAATTTATAATCCAAGACCTTCTAACCTTAGCAAATAATGAAGTACTGTACTAGCTTAAGAAATCATAATTTTCAAACCCATGCTAGAAGTTAACATCTACAGTTTGCTACATTAAAAACCAGTCCAATGTTTGGTCAAAGAAGAATATAAGAAATTGCAATTTCCTCTCCACTTCTCTACACGCTCCACTCTCTAATTGGCCATTGGACTTTGGGGATGCAAATTGGACTTTGGGGATGAAGATATTCTCATTTGCCTTTAAATAGTGTAATAACTAACTAAATAAGGTGACAAACATATACTTTTATTCTTGTAATTAGGGTTTTACCCATGGCACGTGATCCGCCACTTATAGGTCACTAATGTTATTCGGTGATCGATTTTTATTATATTAGTGATTGATTTGACCGTCACAAAACTGTTTTTTGGATAGTGAGATATGATAAGAAACAAATATAATAATATAAACTTGTTTTAATTCACCATATAACAAATATTTGAAATGACGTACGAATACCAACATGATACAATATGATACGATATGGTAAAATAATAATTTTCAAAGTATTGATTTCTAAATATATCTTTTTGTGATGGTATTTGTGGCAACCAGGAGTCCAGAAACAGGACAAAATTAGTTGAAATTGGTATCAATGGGCGAATCTTGGATTGACAGATAGGGTTTAGGCAGAATTAAAAAAAGTTATCTATAGTTGATAACGGAGTTAAGTCTTATTCCGTTGCCCGAATTTGGAATAAGATTTGAAAAAAAGGACAACAGATCAACCACGTGCATTTTGGGTACATATTAATCAAGATGCTGATCCTCATCTATCTTTCTTGTACATTAATGGACATCATCATCTTTGCCAACCCTTCATGCAGATTAGATATAACGGTCCTATTGTCGTGTAACTTTAGGGCTCTTTAAGTACTACCAAATCTTGAAATATACTTCTTATATTATGATCGTTTCCATGATTATTATCATAACAAGAAAGATTTCAATACATGATGATGAATTGATGATGATATTTCCATTTTGTATTATGTGTGGCCTATGATGCACGGACACGGACACGGCGACACGGACACGACACGACACGGTTACGGCGATACAGATTTTTTCTTGAATTTCCCAAGTAAGGAGTGTGTGATACGACAAAATGATATTTTTAAAAATGTCCGTGCATCATAGTGTGTGGCTTATTTATCATGATATATCTATTTGATACGTGGGGATAATAGTAAGTTCGCCCCTCAAACGATAAGAAGTATTTCCTTCTCAAATATCTCGTCCTCACCCAATCCAGGCTCTGATCGAGAGGTGTAATTCGTTCCCGTACATGTAATGTTGGCTTGAGAAATGTGGATTTTTAAAACAAATTAAGAAAAGATTTGGGCTTTTATGGATAACAATATTGGGAAGAGCATTTAATGGGTGTTAATCTAATGGTGACTATCTGATTGATCAAAAAAGAATTTTACCTGTAGTTCGTCTCAAAACCAAATAATGGGATATAGGGAAAGAAAAAAAAATTTTAATAGAACAGAATAGATGCATCATTTGCAATATCAGCAGGCTGATATGTAATAAACTAATAACAGCAATATGTATGTGGAATTCTTTTTTTCCCAAAAAAAAAAAAAAAAAACCAGAGTTAGTTAAATGGAGCACGACAGGGCTCATTCTTGATAAGGTTATATATTCGAACTCTTCTTGTTTTATGAGGTGAAGGAAAATCTAAGTTTTTTTTGTAAACACTGCTAAATTCGAAAACATTCCTTATTTTGGATTGGGATATCATTAGCTTAACCTAAAATTTTGCTTAAAAAAAGCATATGTGAAATGGAAATGAATTTTGAAATTCTGTTTTTTCTTTTGGTCAAAAATTGAAATTCTACGACTACAAGTGTGTAGGGCCTGACTTGTTTAAAAATACAGATAGGGCCTGACACTTGTTTCTTATTTTGGGCCTCGATCTTTCGATACAGACCCAAAAAAAAGGGGGAATTTTCTTTACTATGTTTATTTTAATGAAAAAACAACAATGTTTTTTATTTATTACCTATACTTACATGTCCTAGGCCCTAGGATGACAATAGGCCCAGTCGAGTTGAGCTTGAGCCCTGACCCTCTTTTAATGCTCGAGTTCGAGTATGAGGTCGTATATAATTTTGGACTAATTCCAAACACTCATTATACTTTGGGATTTAGAGCGCTTTGCCTCCTAATTTTTCTAAATCGTAATACTTAACTCCTTTTTACATAATTCCGGTGGAATATTCCGGATATATTCCGTTGAAGTTAAATTTTGACCGTTGATTTTTCTTCCGTCACGACGATCCAAGAATCAAAACTACTATCACCGTGTTCCTCTCTCTAAAAAGAACAAAATTCATATCTTATTCGACCCTATTGGTCGTTGAAAATATTGAAATTCGCTTGCAAAGCTTCGTTGGCCTAATAACATCTTTGATTGGCGATTCCTCCTTTGTTGCTTGTCGGATTATGATTTTAAAACCACCATTTTGTTCTTTACGTCAAAACCTTCGATTTGATTTATAGTATCAATACGCTTGAAATCTGATTTGTACAAATTTAGTCTTATAAATCTCGCCCAAAAAATTGAACGAAATATTTTCTAAGATTTCACTGGAAAAGGGATTAAGTGTTACATTTTATAAAGATTAGGGAAACAATCGCATTGATTCAAAAGTTAAAGGATAAAGCGTGCACTAAATCCTAAAAGATAGGGGGGTTATGAAATTAGCCCTATAATTTTTAAAATAGTGATATTGAGCCTTGGAATATGAGGGAACGAACTCGGACTCGGCTCAAAAAGTATATCTGAATTCCTTGCAAGTTGCAACTGAGAGCTGCAGAACATTCTAATACTAGTACGTGATATATTTTGCAAGTTCTATTTATAGTGATCTTATATTGTTAATTGCACTTAATTTTTTTTTTTTTGTTATAAAATGACTAAACTATTCCTCTTTGTTTCTAACTAACTTCATGATACATTTGGAATACTATTAACAAGCATGGGTTTCTTATATAATAATTAATTACTGTTTTTCATGGGGCACCGTTGAGGAAATTAAAATTTGTGGATAGAAAATCATACTATGTTTAAAAAGAATATTATTATTACAGAAAAATTTCCACTCACAAATAAATTGTCTTATTTCTTTTTTTTCTAAATTAAAATATCCATAGTCGATTATAATAAATAATAAATAATCTTCCCGTTAAACTGTAGACATCTGAAAGTGTGAAACAGGTTCTTATCTTTGATGTATAAACATATATGGAAAGTCTTGAATGGCTTGCTAATGTTCATTACGGACACACACAACGCGTGAAATGTTCAACTTTTCTTACCACGATTAGCATGATTTCTAGAAACGGATTACTTTCTTAATTTTATAGCACTTAATCTTATTAAAATAGACACCACTGGCTTGATTAATCCATCTTCTGTGACTTGATTGAATTAACAAGGGAATGTAGGGATAAACATATCAAACGTCTTGATTCATACTTTTTCTATGATTCCATAGAAACGGAATGTAGGGATGACAAAACTATGCGAGTATATATGAGATTTAGGGTTTGAATTTTTAAGATTGATGCTATTGTATTAATGATGTAAATTGTAATAAATATATTTTTTCTTCTATTTTACTCATCCACATACGTCGAGTCTATTAATAAACGGTCAAGACTATAAAAGAAACTATTCTAAATTTTTTTCATATCACAATTGTTTTTCTGAGATTTTTTAAAATTTTTTTTTCATATTATAATTGTTTTAATCTTTTAATTTTAACCGTCTATTAATACATCTGATGTATGTATATTAGTGAAATAAAAGATGAAACGCTGAAACCAAAATAGGAGATTCAAACCTTGTATCATCTGTCTAATAAATTGTTTTTTTTTTTTTTTTTTTTGCGACTTTGTAGTACCATACGTAATTGTACAAATATCGGACGAAATTGAAAATCTCTCACCTAAGACTTTTGTGTTCTATTGTTTGAGCTAGAAATTATTGTGTGTATTGCCACTTCTATATTTTAATTCTTGTTTTTACACGACTAAATGATCTTGTCAAGCATAAAATGTGAATTGAAACACATGCCTAACTTTTTATGTAGAAAATATATAGGTTCAGAAAATGCATAAATTTAAGTTGCTGAACAAGCAAAATTAATACAAAATAATTACCCAAAAAACAATGTAAAATATCGAAAATATGAAATAAATTTTATATTTAAAAATTAGCATAAATCACCCTATGTTTTATAAAAATGAGTAACAAAAAAACTCGCGCGTTAATAAAGTAAATTTTTGTATTTGTTTTTAATAGTATATGGGAAAAATACAAAATCAGGATACCAACTCTACCCAACTAGCGTTTTCGGGACACTAAATTTTCCGGCGACAAAAGTGTCCAGTAACTCTGAAAATCTGGCATTTTTAGGACGATGCTCGCCGGATTTTGGTGACTAGGATAAAATTGCTGACGTGGAAATTAAACAGCACACATTGGTATTGACATGTCCTGTGACTCAGAAAAACATGTCCAGCTATGTGAATACCATGACTAAAAGATGAATGCGTTTTTCTCCAAAGAACACGATTTATTTAGGGGGGAAATTTTCCCTCCAAAACCAACAAGAGTGAAGTTACTGTTTTGGTCAGGTCAAAGCTTTCTCCTTCACTTATTTAATACCCTGACCTCACTCTTTTTGCCCTAAAGAATTTTGAAGGTACGCAGGTAAGAAGAGAGGAAATAGCAACACAGAAATGGCTTCGCAAGCTTCTTTTACCCCCGACTTCAGGTTTCCCATTCCCGACGACAACACCCATTGTTACTGTGGGAAGATATCAGTTGTGCGCACCACGTGGAAGGCTAGCAATCCCGGACGACGCTTCTACTGCTGCCCCGATTCGGCTTGTCGCTTCTTTCGGTGGGTTGATCCAGAGATGTGCGATAGGAGCAAGCTTATTATTCTGGGCCTACTGAAGAAGATTAACAAGCTTGAAGCAGAGTTGGAGATGGCGGAGAGAAAACTCAAAAGAACTGTTGCTAGGGTTTACATCTTTATGCTTTGTGTTATGCTTGTTGTGGTTGCTGTCCTTGTTGGCATGATGAAAGTGTAGCTGCTCCCTTGCTTAAAATTATGAAATGGAAATAAATGGGTTTTCATGTTTCAATCCCTTATTGTGTTCAATATTAGAGTGTTATCATGTTGTTAATCTAATGTTAAGGACGAAGGGAATGAGAAGCATACATGTAGAGATTGTAATGCCCAAAGAGAATGAAAACCGTAAACAGCAAACATTTCTCCAGTAGTCAGAAAACATCCACGTGCTTACAAAAACATCCATGTGCTTACAAAAACATCCATTTTGTAATACCAAAATCTGTTACCTTAAAGTTTGAGCTACCATAAATTCAAAAAGCAGTTGAGCACAGCTCAATGTACTTATAAACAACAGACATTCAAACTACAAAGTGTCATCCTCCTTTGATGGACTGGACAATGATAAGAATTTTTTCCCTCCTGCAACAATGATGTTCTTCGTTGTCATAGGGCTACAAACACTGGACTGAGACATGACAACAGTTGAATTAAGCATGGTAGGCGGAACTCTCATTCTGATTCCCTGCTGAATGTTCTTGGCTTTACCCTTTCTCTTTGCATTATTCCTCAGCAATGAGTCTCTTATCTCTCTAACTGTTGTTACTGGTCTGTTCCTTTCAATGACCTGATCTTTGTTCCCTAGTTGAAGCTGCTCAAACATGGATGGACCCGCATTGGTAGGCTCATCATTGTACACATATGGTGTACCATCCACTACCTGAGTCTCCTCAATAACTTCTGATTGTGTTTGTGTCACCTGAATTGGGGGTAAGATCACAGGAGGTTCCTGGATTATAGAGATGACATTGTAAGTATCACTATAAGTTTTTGGTGCATGTATTTAATTGGCAGAATTACCTCAGCCTTGTCTTCATTTCTCTCAGCCTCTGTACTCTCATTGATTTCATCAACAAGGGATGGTCCGGCCTGGATTACAAAATAGAATTTGTTAGTAATCTCTTTAATTTTATGTACATACACTTAAAATTTGGAAAAATACCTCAGCCTCAAAACCCTTTCTAGCTTTATCAAAGAGCCTGTCCATTATCCGTACTGTACTTTGGGGCAAATCAGGACAAGACAGTGTATTGTGTCCAGACCTGCGACAATGTTGACAGTGAATTGTGGTCTGGAATCTTCTAAGTTTTTGTGTTCGACTGTCCTTCTTATTCTTCTTCTTGCTATTTCCTTCATCTTCATCTTTGCCTCTCCTTCTCAATTTCTTTGGTCTCCCTGGCTTTCTCCCAAAGTTGGGAGGTAATGGTGGAATACACATTGTTGGGCCCCATACATCATGGCCAGAAATTGGGTAAATTATACCTGAGTACACTTGGTTGCAGGAGGTAACTGTATAGCATGCATCCACAAAATCTACTGCATCCATCTTCTCATGGTTGATAGCAGACAAAGCATGGGTGCAGGGAATACCAGATAGTTGCCAACCTCTACATGAGCAGACCCTATCATCCAAGTTGACTGCATATTGTGATCCATCAATTGTCTGAATTTGAAAATCGCACCTTGAAGCTTTGATAGGTCTACAGCCACCAACTCCCTTTCCATTGTGTACAAGTATGTCAGCAATTCTTGGGCACAACAATTCTGTAATGAAAAAAACCGAAGTTATTGTATGACTCATGTAAATTACAAATGAGTAGAGTTAAAAATCAACCACTGACCTTCCCATTTTCCAGCTTCTTCCCTTGATTTTTGTAGCAGTTTCATGAGGTACTCTCTTATCCATTCTAGCATGGTTAGGATGGGTTTTTCCGTGGCTGGCAAGATTGAGCTGTTGAATGACTCACATGAGTTATTCAGCAGCTGATCACATTTGCAAATTTCCATGAAATGGCTTTTGGACCACTGTGAAGGGTGCTTGTCTATGAACCACTCATACGCACCTGCAATTAAAGTCCAGACATAAAAGTCAGTTGGATTCAGAAAATGAAGCTTATTGAAAAAACTATAAATTATGTGGTCTGACCTGGATGCTTCAACCTCATTTGCTTCATTGCAGCTCTAAATGCACCCATTGTTGTAGCATTCGCAGCCTTGTACACAACATTCTTCAGGTCTAACCCTTTATGACCAGCACTGTTTAAATTGACTATCAGGTGCCTAACACAAAATCTGATCTCTGCTGCGGGAAATACCTCAGGTAGTGCATTGATCAACCCCTTTTGCTTGTCACTAATAAATGTGAATCCTTGCCCAGTCCCTAGTTGAAGATCAGTTTTAAGGACATTGAAGAACCAATCCCAATTCTCCTTGTTCTCTATGGAGACTACTGCATAAGCTATAGGGAAGATGCTATTGTTTGGGTCAACACCCACAGCAGTAAGAAGTACCCCACCATGGGGTCCTTTCAGAAAACAACCGTCAACCCCTATTATGGGTCTGCAATTTTTGAATCCAGTTTTCATCGCCTTAAAACAAACATAGAATTTGGAGAACCTAAGATCTCCCTCACTGTCATCAGTCCCTAAAATCACAGTGGAATCTGGATTGGTCTTCCTCA
Organism: Lantana camara; assembly: GCA_037501455.1. Lineage (NCBI taxonomy): Eukaryota > Viridiplantae > Streptophyta > Magnoliopsida > Lamiales > Verbenaceae > Lantana > Lantana camara. Next base: position 87,637,031 of record CM074857.1, on the reverse strand, counting down.
ATTCACTTGCATAGTCCCACAGTTTGGTGTACTGAAAATCTGGGTCACCCTCAAGCTTCTCAACAGCCTTTCTCTTAGCCCTATAGGCCTGCGAAACAGAAACATCTACATCTAGTTGCTCTTGTACATCTGCTCTCCACCCCATAACATTCCTCTTAGGGTCTGACTTAAACAAGGCAACATATCTTGCAACAAGCCATGGGGTTTTCAGATTCTTCACATTGTATGACTCAACACAAACATGTTCAAGATTGATCTCTCTTAATACATAAGTTTCCTTCTCTCCTGGGTAAATCATTGCATTGAGCTTAAAAGGACATTTTCTGTTATTATCACATTTAACATAACACCTTTGTGCACAACTTTTAGTAAACCCCAGTGATCTCCTTGTCTTTATTGCATATGAATTTACAGCCAACTTGAATGTATCTTTGTCAAGAAATGTTTGGCCAAGATAGAAAGTGGGGTCAAATATGTTATCCATGTTGAAGGCTGGGAAATGTACAGGTTCAGCCTCATCAGCAGAAACCCTACCCATGTCAAAATCCTCAGCCCCATTTCCTACTACATCATCCATACTAAAACTACTATCTGAAGACTCAGAATTAGACTCATCATCACCATTTTTGAACTCAGCACTTGCACTCACATAGTCCTCAAAATCACTGTCATCTATTGAACTATCCTGCACTTCCTTAGGAACAAAATCACTGTCCTCAGCTGAATCATACACCACATCAAAGTCCATGAATACAACATCATCCCTAAGTGGATCACTCTTAACATTAAAATCAGGTTCTATACCATTATCAACAACATCATCAAATTCTAAATCATCATCAGGACCAACACTCTCATTAGACACACAGAACTCTTGATCAGACTCATCTGAATCATAATCAGGCACATCTCCATGCACATCATCAATAACATCAGCCTCAACAGATTGTCTAGGAACTCCTGGATATCTTCTGTTATATTCATCTATCCACTCTTTGGTGGCTTCTGCTCTACTTAAAAATTCCACACTGGACTCTCTTCTCATCCTAGCATCACCACCTAATTCATACCTGACCTCTACTTCAATCTCCTTATCCTCAGTTTCATTATCTTCCACATTCTCATCAATTACATTATGTTCAGAATCAGTGTCTTTAGTTTCATTAAGACCATTATTATCTTCGTTTACATCATTATTTTCTTCGTTAACACCATCATTTTCTTTGGTCTCACCATCATTTTCTTCATTTACACAAACATTTTGTTCATTTACACCATCATTTCCTTCGTTACATCTATCTTCATTACCTGACCCCCCACCCACATCATGGGTATCTTCTGGAATCACAGTGTCAAAGACTAACGGATATTCCCTTACCTTACCCATGTATTTCTTTGCATACCTGCGTAGTTCTAAGTTAGACAACAACAACTTATACCCCCCTTGCACTGGTACATACCACCTAATTACAGACCCCTCCACAAACAAGTCCTGCACATATTCTTTCAGTTGCTCAAACTTAAGCTTGTCTCTGTCCACATAGTCAATCTTCCTAACCTTACCACCTTCGTACTCCCCCAACACTGCCTTTCCCCCATAATATATGGCTAATGTCAAAGAATTTGAATCCGGATCTGAAATGATTGAAAGTCAAAAACAAATAAAGCTTCAATACTTCCATTTTTTGGTATTTCTTTAATGTATACACCAACCAAAGACCCTCAATTAACAATGGGGACAAACGGGGGAACAAAAAATGGGACCATCAAGGGACAAAGGGGACCATTAAAACCTTATTTTAAACCACATCACACAATTCCAAAGTTTAAAAAATCACTGATACCCCACATACACAACAGGAGACAGAGGAATCTTCATTTAATCGATAGGAAACTGTAAAGGAATCTTCAAAGCAAGAAAGAAAGCATATTGTGGCACTTACGATACAGGGGTGGGACCTTCATCAACCCCTCGGACCTCACTCGCACCATGGCGCAACAGTGGCCAAACTTCTTCGCCGACGAACACTCACTATCGACGCTGCAAAAAGTAGGGTTTTTTAACTTCAATCTCTAGTGCAAATCGCTGAAAGTGCTGTGTTTTTTCCTTCGAAATGTCAGAGGGAAAGTTTTGGGAGAAATTGGTCCTCTGATGCAAGGTTTGAGTATTGGGAAATGAACCGTCAGAGAAGCTTCCTCAATACGCTTCTGTTTCAAATTAAGAAATTTATTTCGTGGGACCCACCATCCATGTAATGTGCCACATGTATTATACGTGTACACATAATCTGACGTGACAAAGTTGTCACCTTCCACATCATAAAAAATGACACGTCCCCATATGCCCCGGTGAGAAACAGTGGAATCCGGCGAGCATCGTCCTAAAAATGCCAGATTTTTAGAGTTACTGGACACTTTTGTCGCCGGAAAATTTAGTGTCCCGAAAACGCTAGTTGGGTAGAGTTGGTATCCTGATTTTGTATTTTTCCCATAGTATATTACTCATTCTTTGTGCTATTTTACCATAAACCATCGTCATTTGTTTTTTGCTTCTCAATAGAAATTTTATGGTATTTATATTTTTTATTGATTTCTTTTATATATCATTTCTAATATTTTCTCTTATTCTTTTATAACTTTTTGAAAATTTTGATTTATAAATGTTTGTTATCTAATTTTTACTTTTATTTTCCTAAAAATGGGCAAGAATGTGATTTTTTAATATTTAAAAATAAATTTTTTGGCCCATCGTGACTAAAATAATGTGCAAGAATTTTTTGTTTCTCATTTTTATAAAATACAAGAACTTTTATGTTAATTTTTGAAATATAAGATTTATTTTATATTATCGGTATTCACATGGTTTTTTTGGGCAAATATCCCTATATAATAGCTACGTGTAGTTGCTCAAGCAGCCTCGGTTAAGATCACTAATAAACAATACATCCATTGCCTAATTTGACCCTAGAAAAAAAATAAATTTCTTTTGCCTTTGTCATCTTCTCTGCATTTTTTTTTTTCAAAACCAAATATTTCTCTAATTTTCTCGTTCTCATTTCATTGAAAGATATTTAACAACCGTTCACTAATGAATTTGTTTCAATAAACTAATTTTTTTTTTTTCGTAAGTTTCTTAAATTCTATATTTGGAGTATAGTGTTTTATTACTGTGCCCCATATTTTAATTACATTACAATTAGATCACATAGTCAAAGTCCTCTATAACAAGCATTGGTCACTCACTAGTCACTAGTCATTAATGAACAACGTTACTTTGAAACTTTAATTTTGCCTCCAATCCCCCATCTTATACCTATACAAATTTTAGTTCGAAACCCATTTTAACTTCACTCAATCAATTATAATGGTAAATATATTTTAATTATTATTTAGTTAATTATTCTTTCTAAAATTTTTACCAATTACAAGATTAAGAGCCCCTTTATCAAACTAATTTGATTGAGCTATATTCAGGGTAGAATTACCCGTTATATATTTATCCAATTAATTAACATGTACAAAATTTTCTTCCTATATATACACACCCATTCTCTACTTCTAATCCTCACCAATGCATCCCGTTTTCTAATAATCAAAGCTTCCACCTTTCCTTAATTGCAAATCATTCCCTTACCAAAAAAACCAAAAAAAATAATAATAATAAAATATATATATATATATATATATATATATATATATATATATATATATCCCACAAGCAATCAATTATTAAATCGAAAAGATGTCTAAGGGCAATGGTAAAAGCAGCAAGAAATTATGCTTCGCATACATTGCAGCATTCGTTGTTATTATTACTGTCATCATATTGGTTCTTGCTTTCACAGTTCTCAGAGTTAAAAGCCCTAAAGTCAGGTTCAATGCCATGGCCGTAGAAAGCTTCAGTTCCAGCAACAGTAACAACAACAACTCGTCTTCCATCCGCATGAGGCTGCTGACACAGGTCGCCATTAAGAACACCAACTTTGGTTATTTTAGATACCATAAAAGCACGCTTACCATCTTCTACAAAGGTGTACCACTCGGCGAGGCTGCGATTCCTCGCGGCCGAACCAAGGCCCTAAAGACAGAGAGATTCAACGTGCCTGTCGATCTCGGTTCCGACAGGTTATCGGCTGAGATTGGCAGAAGTTTCGGAAATGATGTAAATTCAGGGGTTTTGGAGCTGAGCAGTCAGGCCAGTTTGAAGGGGAAGGTGCATCTGTTGAGGGTTATTAAGAGGAAGAAAACTGGGAATATGAACTGTAACTGGAATGTCAATTTGGCTACGAGGGTGGTGGAGAATTTGAGGTGCAAATAGAGAGATGGATTCATGTGCACGTACGACGTTGTTGGATCGAGGTTGATTTGTGATTTAAAATATATGTTGACTGTTGTTGTAATATTTCTTTCGTTGTATTATTTTTTTATTCGTTGCTGTGCTTTGTTGTGAATTTGGATTCTTTGGCTTTGTGTTAATTACGAGTATAATTATCATGTTGTAACTATATTTCCAACTAGTTCTTAAATAAATTTTAGATTAATTTGAAATATATATGTAACCATGTAATTATAACAATAATGGTTATTTATTTTTATTTTCTTATAATTTAAAATATATCAAATATAGTATACATAGCCAGTAATATATGAAATTGCCCCAATACGAAAACCCTAATATTACACTATTTTAATTTGAATGTCTTTTGAACTATTACAAAATTATTATATGTTTAAATTTGGACAAGTAACACTTGACATGGCTAAATAATGATGGTACACGTGACGCCACATTGATGGATTTTCTATTTAGTAGTTTTACATATTTAATAAATTGTAGGTAAGCTATCTCATAATACGAGCCCAATTGAGTGATCTACTTAAGATTTATTTATTTATTTATTTTTTGACAAACTTAAGATTTATTTAATTAAATGGGTTTTGTAGAAATATTTATTTTGAGTATGGATCTTTTATGTGTAGAAACCCTTGAATAGTTAATTATGATTGACGACCCATAATTAAGGTGTCTTACTTTTGGTTATATATTAGGGTTGTGGTCCCAAGTTAGATACGTGCTTTGTCTTCATTTCTGCCTCATCCCAAAAGGAATTGAATTGACGGTGTATCAAGAATTAGAAGATCACAACCTTGGATTGCTAGTCAACTACGGATTGCTATGGATCAAGGTATGCTTCAGCTTGTGTATTCTCGATGATTTCGACATATTTATTACGAATTAGAAATTTTCCCTATAAGTGGTATCAGAGCCACACTCACATCAAAGGATTGAGTTTTATTTTTGATTGATAACAAATAAATCGAAAATTGGATATGGTTATTGTATAAATTGAGAGTTTAATTCATGTTATATTGGTCGCACCGAATTTTGCCTCTTCCCATCTATTATCAGTCGTAGATGTGATTTATGTTATGGTTAAACTCTTGATCTGGAAATTATTTACAATATGGCGTTGCGACAAAATTTTGTAAGCCGTAAACTGTAATTATGATATTACTAATTGAATTGTTATACATATGAAGTGAGAATCTCATATTCTGTACATTTATGGCTGACATCATATATATCATTATAGGATGAAGTGGGTTTTTTTGTTGTATTATTTATTAATTCGCAATATGTATATGCTGAAGTCTTTACAAGAACATATAGCTCCGATATGCTCGAATTAAAATAAAGATTTACTGTAATTATGATATTACTAATTGAATTGTTATACATATGAAGTGAGAATCTCATATTCTGTACATTTATGGCTGACATCATATATATCATAATAGGATGAAGTGGGTTTTTTTGTTGTATTATTTATTAATTCGCAATATGTATATGCTGAAGTCTTTACAATAACATATAGCTCCAATATGCTCGAATTAAAATAAAGATTTGCATGAGTATGATTATGTGGATTACTTCGTGACTATATATGACTTTCTCGTTCCACGTGAAGTGGGTATATGGTGAATTTGGTTGGCAAATTATGCTCCTAGTACATATCAATATTTTGGTTATTAGTTGTTTTAATCGACTATAATCCAGCGGCGGCTGAGACGGCTTTTCATCGTATTTGAGATTATATAATGTGCAATTATGTTTCGGTAATAATGAAAATTAGTTAAATTGAGTTAATATGTTACCAAAGTAACCTCTATTGGGTAAGATTTAATTAATTTTCGTTAATTAAGTTATCTTTTGTTATCTATGCGAAATAATCGATTCAAGGGAAGATTATTTTGGCTAGACAATGATAATCATGAATATGTGATATATTTAGTGTTAACATGCTTACAATGTGTCAGGTCCAAAGAAAGACATATTATGAGGCCATTTTAAATATCAATATTCTTGATTATGTTTAAGAGTATCACTATAAATTGTTATTTATGTCCAAAGACTAAATAATAATGTTGTGCTAGGTATCTTGAGATGAACCCACCATTGCATATACATTTTGATACTTGGTTTTATCTTTATGTATGCATGTTTCTATGTTTAATTAATTGTGAGTATATTATTTTCTTTTATATTATCTTCTATATCTACCAACTTGAACAACATCCCTGAGCTTAACGGTTCTAACTTTAAGCAATGGAAAGAGCATGTTATGATTATGCTTGGTTGTGCGGATCTCGATCATGCATTAAGGCTTGATCGCCCTGCCGATCTCATTGATACTATCACCGTTGTACAGAGATCCGCATACGATAAGTGGGAGCGATCAAATCGCATGAGCTTGATGATCATGAGGCGCTCAATTCCGGAAGCCATAAGGGGTGGTATTCCTGATGAAGAAAATGCCAAAAGTTTCCTAGACCAAATAGCAAACTGATTCAAAACTAATGAAAAGGTTGAGACGAGTACTACTCTGAGTAAGCTCGTCTCTATGCGGTATAAAGGTAAGGGAAACATAAGGGAGCACATCATGGAGATGTCCAATCTTATGACAAGGCTTAAGGGCTTAAAGCTTGAGGTGTCGGATGACATACTTGTGCACTTGGTCTTGATCTCACTTCCTGCACAATTTAATCCATTTAAAATCTCCTATAATACTCAAAAGGAGAAATAGACTCTAAATGAGCTTATAGCTCAATGTGCTCAAGAAGAAGAGAGACTGAAACAAGATAGGATTGAAAGTGCTTATTTGACTATGACTTCTAAGGTTAGGGCTACCACCAATAAGAGAAAAAGGAATAAGGATGAGGAAACTGCAGAATTTGGGACAAGCCAATCTAAGGTGCAAAACAAACAGAATTCGGTTATTTCCTGTTACTTTTGCAAGAAACCTGATCACATAAAGAAGGATTGTCCCAAATACGCCGCCAGGTGTGAAAAGAAAGGAAGACTTCTCAACTTTGTTTGTTCAGAAGTTAATTTGGCTTTAGTACCTAGTGACACTTGGTGGATAGATACGGGTGTAATTACTCATATAATTGTCACAATGCAGGATTGCCTAAGGTGTCGAGTACCAACTGATGCTGGAAGATACATCTATGTGGGGAATGACAATAAAGCTTTAGTGGAAGTAATTGGTGTTTTTAGGATTCATTTAGATACTGGTTTTTATTTGAATTTGGAAGAAACTTTTGTTGTACCATCATTTAGATGGAACTTGATTTATATTTCTTGTTTGGACAAATCTGGATATTCTTGTTCATTTGGAAATGGAAGTTGTGTTTTTTCTTTAAATTCAAATGTTATTGGTACTGGTACGCTAATTGATAATTTGTATAAATTGAACACCAAAGGTTCAACTGATATTGAAAATCTGCATTCAAGTCATTTTGGTACTAAACGTGAGTTAACAAATGTGAATTCATCAATGTTGTGGCATAAGCATTTAGGACATATCTCTGAAAAGAGAATACAAAGGCTTATATCACAAGGAATTCTTGTTTCCCTTGATTTCACAGACTTTAAAATATGTATAGAATGTATAAAGGGAAAACAAACAAATATGAGAAAATTGGGTGTCAATAGGAGTAAAAAACCTTTAGAGTTGATACATACAGATATTTGTTGTCCATTCCCTACTGTATCTTGGAATGGATGATACTTTGTCAAGTTTAATGATGATTACTCTCGTTATAGATATTTGTACCTATTTCATGAGAAGTCACAGTCTCTGGAAGTATTTAAAGCTTTCAAAGCCGAAGTTGAGAATCAACTAGGCAAGAAAATTAAAACTGTTAGATCTGACCGTGGTGGAGAATACTATAGCAGATATGATGGATCCGGTGAACAACGTTCAAGACCCTTCGCCAAATACTTAGGCGAGTGTGGAATTGTACCTCAGTACACCATATCGGGGACTCCAAACCAAAATGGTGTATCCGAGAGACGAAACTGAACTCTTAAGGATATGGTGAGAAGTATGATTAATCATTCTTCATTGCCATAATCAATTTGGGGCGAAACACTAAAGATTGCAGTTTATATTTTAAATCGAGTTCTAAACAAAGCAGTAGATAAACCCCGTACGAGTTGTGGATAGGCAAGAAGCCTAGTATTAGGATTTAGGCACTTGCATGTCTGGGGATGTCCAGCTGAAGCTAGGCACTATAAGCCTAACGAAAGAAAACTGGATTCAAGAAAAATTAGCTGCTACTTTGTAGGTTACTTGGAAAGGTCTAGGGGAATTAAGTTTTATGACCCTTCAAATAAGTCATTTTCGAAACGGGAAATCTCAAATTCATTGAGGATGTTGATTACATTGGGAGGGATCAAATTGGAAAGATTGTGTTTGACGAGGAATGTGTTAATATTCCCACTACAGTTGCAGTTGAGAATGATTGGATAAATATTCCTATCAATTTTCAGCCTGCGAATCAAGATAATTTTGAAAACACAATTGCATTTGGGATTCCTACTAAATCAGTTCCAGGTCCATTATTTGTTCAAAATAATGAGTTAGAACCCACTAAGTCAGATCCAGAACCATCATCGATTCAAGATGATGCACCACAACAACCTCAAAATGAAGTGCCTATATGGAGATCCACTAGAAAAAAGAGGAAAACAATTTTAGATGACTATGTCGTTTACCTCCATGAACATGAATTTGATATGAGATTGCAATATAATCCTACGTCTTTCAATCAAGTAAAATTATGTTCAAACTCTAATGAATGGATCAAAGCCATGAATGAAGTGATGAAATCCATGATGGACAATGATGTTTGGGATCTTGTCGAGTTACCACAAGGAGTAAAACCAATTGGTTGTAAATGGATTTTTAAAACTAAACGAGACTCAAATGGTCACATCGAAAGATATAAAGCACGTCTTGTTGCCAAGGGTTTCACTCAAAGGGAAGACACTGATTTTAAAGAGACTTTCTCTCCAGTTTCAACGAAAGACTCTTTTAGAATCATTATGGCACTTGTACCTCATTATGATTTAGAGCTCCATCAAATAGACGTAAAGACAACATTTCTCAGTGGAGATATTGAAGAAACTATATACATGGTGTAACAGGAGAACTTTGAGTCCAAAGATTCAAAGCACCTAGTATGTAAACTCAAGAAATCCATTTATGGTCCAGGTGTCCCGTCAGTGGTACCGAAAATTTGATTAGGTGATTTCCTCTTTTGGCTTTAAGGAAAACACTGTTGACCAATGCATATATCTCAAGGTCAGTGGGAGCAAATTTATTATCATGGTGTTGTATGTAAATGATATGCTTAAGCAGCGATATAAGTCTAATTTATGATACTAAGAAATTTCTATCAAGTAAATTTGAGATGAAAGATCTTGGGAAGGCATCATATATTCTGGCTATACAGATCAATCAGGATCATTTCAAAGGTATACTCGGCTTGTCGCAAAAGGCCTATATCAATAAGGTGTTAAGCCGTTTTGGCATGCAGAATTGTGCACCAGGGGACACACCTGTGTCAAAACGTGATAAATTTAGTTTGCTCCAATGTCCTAAAACAGACCTTGAGAAGAAAGAGATGAAGGAAATCCCTTATGCATCTAGAGTAGAGAGTCTCATGTATGCTCAAGTGTGTACGCGTCTGGATTTAGTGCACATAGTGGGGATGTTAGACAGATATCTAAGTAACCCGGGAATGGATCATCAGAGGGTAGGAAAACTGGTTGTGTCTTGACAGCGGAAGATCCACATGAGGTTAGGTCTTCGTGATGGCTGAAGGAGCTATATCTTGCAAAAGTGTCAAACAGACACTAATAGCTTCTTCCACTATGGAGGCTGAATTTGTAGCATGCTTTGAGGCATCGAATCAGGGGATATGGCTCCGAACTTTTATCGCTGGACTGCAAATTGTCAATGACATTGAAAGGCCATGGAGAATTAATTGTGATAATAAGGCTGCGGAGTTATTGTTAGGAATAGAGCCCTTAGAGCAGATGTTTGCTTTACTATTTCCTTACTATTTCCTTGTGAAATCACAAACAGTATTTGAATAATAAACGAAATGATTTTGTTCATAGACAATCCCTTCTTTATGTGCTTATTTATGTCTGTTTGGGTTGATTGTGTTTTTGCATGTATTGAACTCCATGAGGCCGTTAAGAACTTTGTTGTTATGGGAACGACACATGAAACAAGTTCTTAACTCCATAGGCAAGGATTAGGAACTTCTCCACATCGAGAGTCCGCCAGACAATGGGAGTGTCGACCTTGACTCTGCTGAGACTTGCTTATGTGATTATGTCCTTTTGAAGGATCATTAAGTTTCATGGAGTGATAAGTGCATATGATGATGCGTTCATAATACATAAGGGTGATCGTTACAAGAACTTCATCACTGAGATGTCCCGCGTGAGAACATTTCTAAATGGGAAAGGAAGTTTCCTAAAACTTCCAGATTAGGAAATATCTCACAGGTCAATGACGTGATTCATTAATCCTTGGACTTGAGATTCTGTAATGTCTCATATGAGCTAACTCTATAATCTTTGATATAGGCTCAAAAGGGTGTCGACATACTGACGCCTGAACCACGGCCTATGTTGGGATTACATAAGTGGCATATATAGAATTAGTAGAATCAACAAAGGACCTACACTTATTAAGAACAAGAATGATCTCTTACTGATTGAGTTGTTCGTAGTCCATTAGACTTTAAACCCTTGGCCAAGGTGGATGAAGATCAAGACATCTAGAAAATGGGGTTTTCTAGGATTGAGATCGAAATGGATATGAAGTGAACTTAACTTTAAAGATTAAGAATATTTGGGCTCCGAGAATATTCCCATGCCTTAGTTCTTGATTGAGAGATGGAGTTGTAGGAGGATCGTATTTCACTAATTGTCATTAACAGAAAGGTTCTTCGATTCATTTCGTTATTCGGCTAGGGGTCACACACCCATTGCTAGATTGCGGTAGTGTGATATGTGAAGTGATTAATTAATTAGGGAATTAATTAATTGCTGTCACTGCTAATCGAATAATAAACCTAAAGGGACACACACAAATGCCAGGACACGAGGGTTATGGTAGGATGTTAATATGATTAACAAAGGATCAAAATAGTTGATCGAAAACGGGGCTGGAACACGTGGGCATTGCCACGTGTCAAAGACACGTGACTGCCACGTGTCACGCATGCCTGCGTGGCTGCCACATGTCACGTACACGTGGCTGATGCGTGGCTCTGACGTGTAATTATATTACACGTGAATTCTTTTCTAGAATTAATTAATTAAATTGTAACTAATTAATTTTAGTCTTTTAATTAATTATTGAATTAATTGATAAGACTATTCTCAAATAAACTTAACCCAAGAAATAATTAATTGGGAATTAATTGATTTATTGAATCTTGACTTTTAACTTTAGGAAAGTTGAAAAAGTCCAACTTCCTATTGTAGGAGAGAGAAGGTTATTCTTGCAAGACTTGGAGAACAAGTTGGGAACTTATTTTCTCCAATTAAATAAATAATTAAATTAGTTAATTAGTGAGGAAGAAAACAAAGTCCACTAGGTTTGGGAACCCTAGGGATTTCGAACCAACCTTGTATAAATACAAGGGGTGGTGCTTCTCTTATGTTTTAGACCAACACTCATGAAGTGTTAAGTTTTTGAGAAAAATTAAAAGAAAAGTTTTCAAAGCAAAACCCTAGCCATTAACACAAGTTATAGAACTGGCATTCTCACTTGCTTGATCGTGTTCTAGGACTGATGTGGATACGCTTTGGAGGCCTTCTACTTTGGAGTCTAAATCGAAGGACCGTTCGAGGGACTTTCCGCTTGAAGGGTGTTTGTTAGGCGGTAACAACATCACAAGAAAACTTCAATTAAAGTGAGTTTCTTGTTATTCTCAACGTTACAGTACGAAAATTGCAAGACAACGATTAAACTTTTGAAAAATTTTTAAACTTCCGCTGCTCAACTCTTTCTCGTTTTCCAACAGTTATATTCAAAGAACAACCGGAGTTCATCTAAATCTAAGCATATAGATATTAAGTATCTGGTTGTAAAAGAAAGAGTTCAGAGTTTTCAAGTGTCAATAGAGCATATAAGTACAAACTCGATGCTAGCAGATCCACTCACTAAGGGATTGCCACCTAAAGTGTTTCATGAACATGTGGCTCATATGGGTGTCATCAAACTAGATGACATGTCTTAGTAGTGTGAGTTTGTGATTTTTCGTCTTGCTTATTGACATGTTTTATGTTCTGTACAGACTGAGGTTTATAAGACAAATAAAATTTTATTTGATTGAATACTCTGACAATAAGGATTTTAGCTCTCTATTGCGGTTTTACATTAAGTATTTGAAAGTGCTTTGGGACTCTTTGAGTCATAAGGTAGGACCAGTTGGAAATAGGCATGACTAAGATCACATTACACGTAATTTCCATGCTACATGCCATTCTTTTGATCTATGTCATTGATCGTGTTAGTATTGTGACCATTGTTCGGTTTAGTTACGAATTGTGTAACGAAAGCTGCTTTGATCCTATAATAACATAATTGATGGACCAGATTATTTGGGAATATTTCGAAAGTAGAGATAGCATAAGGTTGTGCGCACTAAAGTTTAAAAAATCTATGTACAATTATTTGGAAACATATGTGAACCAAGTGGGAGATTGTTGGATTTTCTATTTAGGGGTCTCACATATTTAATAAATTGTACGTAGGTTATCTCATAATACGAGCCCAATTGAGTGATCTACTTAAGATTTATTTAATTACATGGGCTTTGTAGAAATATTTATTTTGAGTATGGATCTTTTATGTGTAGAAACTCGTGGACACTTAATTATGATTGATAGCCCATAATTAAGGTGCCCTACTTTTGGTTGTGGTCCCTAAGTCAGATACGTTCATTGTCTTCTTTTCTGTCTCATCCCAGAGAGAATAGAATTGACGACGTATCAAGGCTTAGAAGATCGCAACCTTGGATTGCTCAATCAACTACGGATTGCTATAGATCAAGGTACGCTTTCGCATGATGGCATGATGTAAGCCTTTGTACCGCTGTACGTTAGTCCTGGTTCCGCAAGGCAGTGCGAGTGTGTCCAACTAGGCGGTCGAGAGTCGGTTTGATCCAAGGAACTTGATCGGGGAGTCCCTCCAGACTTGGAATGTGGAATACCCAGCTTGCATTGTCCGAGTAACCCAACCTCAATTGAGTAGGAATGGTCCTTCGACCACTATATCACTTGACCAAGCAGTCAACAGTTGCCTAGAGAATCCTGTACGAATCGTGTAGCACCCTAACCCCCAAGGCACTACATCCCCCGCACTATAGCATCGATCCACATACGAAATGGACAATCCGTACATAAACCAAAACTATAGCGAACGGGTGACAATCAAAATAAACAAGCTAGGCGGGACACTTCCTAACATAAACACCCAAACATGAAATCGAAAGCGGAAGAATTTCAATTAATACGTATAGGTACCATATTTACCAAAGTATATACATAGTAGATACCAATATTAACTATCAATACATTATCATCTCTTATATAAAATACAGATCCAAGTATCCAAAACGTGATGACAGTGATCATAACATGCTATAACCAAATGTTCTATACATGAAGGGTACAAAGCTAGACTCAAGAAAATGCAAGACCTGACCGGACTCCCGCCTAGCACGACCACGACCAAAAGTACCTGAAAAGTGAAGTATCAGTCTACCGAAGACTGAGTGAGGGGCAAATACATATATATAACACACGTCACATGCAAGTTGTATCCTCGGGTGAAGACTTGGAAATGAATTAATATATATATATAGTTCAAGAATAACTTGTTCTTTGCCCGAGATTACAACTGTCCAAATTAACATGTTAACTTGATCATTTCATGAAACATGTGGCCCCGGCGAGTAAGGCAATTCTCCAACCTTTACGCCAATCGTGAACAATACGTGCTTGCATGATTAATTCGATACGTGATCATACATTTCATTTAGTGCTCACTTAGACATATTCATGCTTGAAAACATGCAATAACCCGGGATAACCCGTGGTGCCGGATCCATCCCCAGTCTCCTTCTTCCTCGGGGTGATAGTGGGTTTGCAAGGCCCAACTATCCACGATAAGGTGTACATAGGGAACATGACTCCCTATGCACGGAACTCCTTCCACCACTAATCTCCTAGTGGCTTCGGGGTGATCCCAATGAGGTGAGGATAATTCAAGAGTTACCCGTCAGCCCTTGCTTTCCCGGTTGGCTCAAGAACTACCCTCGGGCCTAAGTGCAATCATGACTCGCCAAAACATGCTTGAGATCGTGAACAATCATGGCTTGCTTGCTTGAAAATGCTTAGATTTTAGAAAACGTTTATAAATATGATAGATTTTGGCCGAAATATCACATAAGGGTTGTAAGGTTCTAATTACCTAAGACAAAACCTCACATTTGCTTACAAAATGAAACAAGGATATGCTCTAGGGAGCCTGCTCCTCGTCCACAACCTAGTGACCTGTGCAAACACGACGTGTATACGTGAGACATGACTCAAAATGGACCAAATAGGACGAACGGCGAAAATGCAACGAGATGACGAGCAATATGCAATGTGGCATGAAAATATCTTGTTTTGTCATATATTCAATCATATAACAACAATTTGGGATCAAAGAAAGCATTGCATCATCATGCTAAAATTTTAATTTTGTGCAGAAAGTTTTCTTCTGCCAGACGAGGTGGGAACGACCGTTCCAGCTTCCCTTTGAAAATGGGAAGGGTCGTTCCCGTGCCATTCCAACACGTGCCACCGTTTTAACCTTTAAAAAATGCGCTTTAGCTGGGAACGGCCTTTCCGGCACGCAGGCTAAAATGGGAACGGCCGTTCCCAGGTTCGGCCGCCTATTTCAAACTGAAACGTGGGAACGACCATTCCCAAAAGGCCTTAAGGCGGGAAGGGCCATTCCCGCTTCTGCATCTGAAAGAAAACAGAGCAGAACAGAGCAGAAGCTATGGCACAACCACAAAGCTTCCAAAAATCCAAGTTTTGATTCACTAAGTTCAAGAATTTCTGGAAATATGCATGTATACATGTTCAAGACATGATAATATATCACTTAGACACATAAATCATGAAATATCATCAAAATTCCCAAGTTTAATGTTCATGCTTCTCTTGATCATTCAAGCTCAATTTCTCAAGAATTCAAGGAACAAATCATGCTATAATCAAATATATATTCAGGCCTCAATCAACAAATAATTAAGTTATGCAATAATTCTCAAACCCTAGCCATCACATATTTGATCAAGAATCATGAATTCATTCATATACCCACCTTCAAAGTTAAAGAAATGAAGAGGATAGATGGAGATGATGATCAACTTCCAAAACTTGGATTATTTCTTGAAATTCTTGATGAAAAATGGTTGAAATTCTCTTCTTTCCTTTTCCTTCTTGAAACCGAGAGTGAGGGAAGCAATTATTTGGGGAAATTTTGGATGAAATGAGATCAAGGAAGCTTGGAGATGCATATACCGTTACATCCCTTTTTGAAATATGTGGAATGCCAACATTTGCAATTTAATCCTCCAAGAAATCAAGTCATGCAATTGAGGATATTCAGTTTTGAAATATGATCAATTAAGTCCTTGAAAGTTTATGCAATTAAGTCCCTAAAGTTAAAAAAATAAACAACTAGGGACAATTTGTAATTGAAGCACTCTCGGTAACTATTTCACGCAATAACTATTTTTCCATGACATGAAATAATTTTCCCATGATATAAAATCACATAATTCACATAGAGAATGTATTATGAATTTTGTAAAAATATGGAATGTCATGTAGGAAAAATAGAAATTTAAAGAATTAAAATAAATCCTACGCTCAAAATCTCACACGTGGCGTGCTTACCTGTTCATCCGGAGCCGGGCGTTACAAATCGCATTAAATGTTTTAAAATTTTTTTGAAACAATATTAAATGTCTGAAATACTCTGCAAATTCCATAAGGAGTAGCCCATGTCGCATGTTTACCAACTATCGTAAGTGCATTTTTAACGCACACTGACTGTGAGTACTTGATTACACACAAAGGTCCACATTGTAAATACCTCAATTATGCATATCAGTATATATGACATTAGGTTAACACATTTATTCTCTGTCTCTCTATTGCTTTCTTTAGCTTCCTTAAGCATCTCATTGACTTGAGTATCGTAGTGTCAATTAGGGATGCAAACGAGTAGACTCGTCTCAAGCCCAAACTCGAGCCACTTGTGTCTTGTTCGTTAGCTCGCAAGCCTAGATATTAAAAAAAAAAAAAAAAAATTATATATATATAAATATTGAATTAATATATAATATTATATATATATGCTGTTTTTATACAAAATACCTAGAAAAATAATATATTTATTAATATATTGAATATATATATACATTAAATTAATACAAAATTTTATTTTTTAATATAAAATAATATAATTTTGTTTTGGCTCGATCCGAGCCCGAGCTAGAAAAAAATGCTAACTCTCAACTCGGCTCGTTTACATTCGTAGTGCCAATGTTGGGTAAAATTTCAATCTCCCCAACTTGGTCGATAACTCAAGTTTGTTCTCTTTTTTCCGAGCAAATTTAAATCACAATATTTTCCCAAGTCTAAATTTTTGAGTTTTGGTGTGATTGGTTCAATGCCAGCTCAGCCAAACCAGATCGAATCACCATAAATACTAGCTATTATGCAAAACAATCAATTTGAAGTAGGAAAATAATTTTGTTGTTACAACACATGAATCTTTTTGGTAATATAAATAATTCTTTGGGCCAGTTAGTGGCCACGCTAACCTATGGGTCGGAGAGTGTCAAAGCATAGAAATCGAGAGTTGAGCCAGTCACATTCGGTCGAGGTCATGATGATAAAAGTAGCTGGGGTGAATCGGTTCCTTAATGACTCGAAGAAGAGGTTCAATCCAATCGAGACGCCACATCGCAAATGATTACTGGTCCACATAGGAAGATGGATCCATACCACGTCATATATATATATATATATATATATATATATATATGTTCCATGATCTAAAGCTAAACAAAACAGCGCTATAGAATGTAAATGATAATGCCATCACAAATAGTATTATATTTTGGGACCAAAAATTCATGTTCCCCATAATATATCAGTTATCACTCCCAATCGTCAACTTGAATAAAGAAAGTAAGAAACTTTGTAACATAAACTAATTTGCATAGCACATGCACGACATTATTTAATTACCATGCATGATGTTTAATTATTCTTGAATGGTTGGCTCATGTAATAAATTAGCAATCTAAGCATTTATTTCCAACTCTAAAAACACATAACCAACTTATACGGAAATTTCATTTTTGTCTCCCCTCAACTATTACAAATTTATGAAATCATCAACCTTTATTTGTTAAATTTTATTTTGCGCCCAGTAATTACAATTTTTGTGGCATTCAATTTTCGATATATTATAAAATAATTTCTAGAATTTTATTTTTCAAGACATGTGCAAAAATTTTATTCCGTTGTGCAAATAATTTTTTTTTTTATATGAATCGTTAATTACTTTTGTTTAATGATGCGAGAACTTATTTAGGATTAATTAAATTCCGAATTAGAGTGAAAAAGCTAATAGTACTGCTTTAACTTGCTGCATAAAATTTAGAAGTAGGGTTGCTACTCCTTTTCAAGTTTAGAGCATATAGTTGACCCTTTGGAATTTATAGGTAAAATCGAACACTGTCGAACTGCAAAAAATCTCTAACGAAATATTTTTTTTTCACCAAAAACTAAATTCGGAAGTGTTAGACACAATTGTAAAAATTAAGGAGCTATTACAATTGACCCAATAGTTTATGGGTGTTTCGATTAATGTTCTCCATTAAAATTTTAATTACTTAAAGTTTTTTAAAAAGGGAAATTATATTTTTGGTATATTTATTAAACAATTTCTAATAATTTTGAAACGTTTATTTTCTAACAACAAAATAAATATATATATATATATATTTTTAAAATTAAAAAATTTAGTATCACATTTGATCGGAACATAACTCCCAAATATCTAACGACAAACAACCATATTCTTCATCTGTCCAAGCAAAATCGAGACGGATTTCCAGAAGCAAAAGATGTTTCCGATCAAATTTAATATTAAATTACTTAATTTTAAAAATATGTATTTATTTTATGAACTAAAAAATAAAACGTTCCAAAATTATTAAAATAGCCAAATTAATGTACCAAAAATACAATTTCCCCTTAAAACGAAGAAATTATCTAGGTCTGTTCATACAGAACGCGGGAATATGCATTTTTTTCTTACTACAATCCAACCTGCCTTCTAGAAGTGGACCTACTTGACTAGTAGTTACAATTATTAAAATAAACATCATTTTTCTTTATGATTTTATAATCAACTCCCATGACTTTGTCACTTTATAATAACGGAAATTTATGACACGCTTTGAGATATTTATTAATTTTTTATTAATTGTCTAAGTAATTATGTGCACCATAAATAATAAAGTATTTAATATCACTAATAATGATATACATTATTATGATCCAATTTCGAAAGAATAATTCTAACAAATCAGTATAATAAAATTAAGAAAGTATTTCACATTTGTCGACTGTGTTTTTAAAAAAGAATAATCAATTAAATAATAAATATAATATATTTATTTATATATAATAAGTTGAATTTGATCGAATCAAATATGAACTGAGAATTTTTCATTTTGAAATATGAAATATTGATGTGGGCATTTGCAGAACAGTATGAATGAAGTACTGCATGTTTTTAATGGTTATATACTTATATTTTATTTATTATTAAGTAATATTGTACATCTAGAAGTCAAACTGCCACGCGTGGAAAATATTAGCATTTCGCCCCAAAATTTCAAATTAATCTCATTTTCCACGAACCTGCTCTTGTCTCTCTTGAAACTTATATAAACGGTCATTGGACAATACATCAAGTATCTCAAACTTCAATTCTCAATACTTAAGTTTCTTTCCAAAAAACTCAAAAGAAGAGGGAAAAAATGGCAGAAAAGCATCACCTACAGCAGCAGCAGCAGGCACAGGGGTATCCCCTCGCCCCCCCAACCGTCATGCCCCGAAGCGACGAGGAACACGCCACAAATTACCGATCCCAAGAGGAAACGAAGAAGAAAAACAGAAAGAAGTGCCTCGCTTATATTGCAGCCTTCGTCGTAATCCAAACTATAGTAATCATCGCTTTCGTCCTAATATTTGCGCGTGTGAAAACTCCCAAGGTCAGGCTGCAGGACGTAACAATAACCAACAACGTTGGTGGCAACATGGGGTTCACAGCACAGGTTGCAGTGAGAAACAGGAATTTCGGTCGCTATAAGTTTGATAGCAGCCTGGCTACAATCAGGTATGGAGGAAACACTGTGGGGCAGTTCACGATACAGGAAGCCCGTGCTAAGGCCCGTTCTACTAAGAGAATCTATGTTATCGCGGATTTAAATTCTTTAAATACTGCAAATTCGGGTACTTTGAGCTTGGATGTTGAGGCTAGGGTGAGAGGAGAGGTGGAATTGTTGAAGGTGTTTGAGAGGAAGAAGACTGCTAATATGAGGTGCACTATGACTATTAACGTGCCCACAAATGCTGTCCAGGACTTGAGGTGCAAATGACATCGATGTGTTTGTATATGCTGCTTGATTTGCTGTATTACATTGTTTTATTTTATATGTATTTATTTTTTTGCCCATAGTTGAATTTTGATTAATTTGTTTCCGTTTATTGTTGTTGATTTGGGAAATTTATGTGCTGAGAGATGCATAGTATTATTTTCTTTTTAATTCATATGTAAATTTTCGAGTTATGCTTCATTTGTTATCATCATATTTAGAGAATATATACCTTCTCAAACTATTGGAATTAAACATCCTATAGTCTTCTTGATCAATTTTATTAAAACAAAAAGAAAAGCTATTTGAATTAAATCTTTTTCTAGTTAGACTAAATCAATATTAGTTAGGTAATTATGAATATTTAGAATATGTAATTTTATGAATGCTACGTTGGGAAATTAAACTATTCAAATGGGACAAACCAAAAAAATAGCATACTAAATATAGTTGATTATTCTCCAGAGAATTGTTTGTGGAAATTACATGGAAGTAGAAGAAGTAAGTCACAAGCGATGATGAAGAATTTGCATTTTAGCCTCTTATTTTTCTGAAAAATAAGAAAAAAGTCCTTTCTTATATTGAAAAATGAGCATACGGTGAAGGTATAATTACAAGAAGACAAAGTGATGCTGACTGTGATGTATGAATTGATATATATTAATTTTGTTGTGTTGGTGTTGCATGAGATATAGTGTTCAACATTTATTATGTGATAAATTTCAAAAAATGTTAGTATATTTGTGTTCGTGTTGTGTAGTATTTATATCGTAATATTTTTATTTTTGTATTGTAAGTGTTATTTAAAAATACTTTTTTTATCTTGCAATATTGTGTTGGATACAAAAATGGAACCTCTCACACATAAATTCAAGAAAAACCCTGTTTTACCATATCTATATCATGCGTTTTTCATGAAAATTTGTAGAAAACGGAACAAATAATAACGAGGCGTATGACTTTATGAAGGAAAATTGTGATTGATTTGGCACGGGTAGGCCCGTAAATGGTTGGGCATTTCCCAGGCCCATACCCAATTTTTTTTTTCTAAAACCCAGGCCCAGGCCCAGACCCATTTTTAATTTTTATTGGGTCTGGGTCGGGTCTAAACCCGAATCACCCGATAATACCCATAGTCATTTATTGTCCATGCAACTGAAATTAATACTCCAAACAATTTTTGAATTGAAATACATCACATTTATTGCTTCCGAAATCCGAATCAGACAATTATTTTTTTTCTCGGGTGAATTATGTCGTCATTTGCAACAAAAAGAAAATGTGGGACTTACTTTATATTATTGTTTGCACTAAAAATTCGTGTTTATTAATTTTTAGTCAATATTGAATAAATAATACAAATTATTTGAAAATTCAAGTAAAAGTAGGTATTCGATCTTTAGCCTGATCCTCTGATTCTTCCTTCGGATTTAAAATTGTTGAATCTTCAAACGCTCCTTCACGGATTTGGTGGTTTGATCTTCTTCAACTTCGAATTAGACTTGAAGTAACTTTAATCCGTAGGTCCTTCGACTTATTTACGAATCAAACGCTGGATTTTGGAGAATTCCACTAAGAACGCCTTCGAATTCGTTGGTAACTCCGTAGATTTAGCTTGAATATAACGCCGATTCGCCGGTATAATGCCTTGATAGCGGATCAAACGCCTTGATTTGGTAACTTCGGGGAAAAAAGGTTTTTAGCCTTTCTTGAACTTGTAGGGAGGTTTTTAGCCTCTTGAACTTGTAGAAACGTTTTTAGCCTTTCTTGAACTTGTAGAAACGTTTTTAGCCTTTCTTGAATTCGTTTTGTGTGTTGAATGAACAACCCATGACCTCTTTATATAGGCATAGGATTCAAGACTTGTTACTCAAGTCAAAGTTTATTTAATAATTATCTCTTTATATTTTTATTTTTTAAAGAGATAATATCAAATAAGACTTGAATTTGATTGGTCGGTATGATGCAATACGCCACATGTCGCCATATGATTTGTCTTGGCTTTCATTGACTGCAAGACTTGATTTGATTGGTCAAAACATGTCACTTTGACACGTGTCATCACTTGATTTGTTGATAAAATAAACATTATAATATTAATTTAAATTTAACTATTTAACTTTGAAATTAAATTTAGGGTAATTTCAAAATATTAAATAGAAAATTAAATTAATAAACTAAAGTTTATTTATCCGTCTACAAATACCCCCACTTCAAGGCTTGGCGAAAGATATACCAACTAGTCGTGCAAAGACGAGACTTGAAGTACCCAAATTTATTGAACATAACTTTTTTTGTTTTTGAAGATGTGAATGAGCTTGAAGTTTAATTCAAGTTGCCTACGTACCCCCTCAAGAGGATCAAGTCATGACGTAGTTCAATTTTTTTTCTCCCAAACTTGTAGACATTTTATACTCGTGTCAGGGAGTAAATACTTGAATTTGATTTTAAACAGTTTATACTCGTGTTAAGGAGTATTGCTTTGGATTTGATTTTAAACAGTTTATACTCGTATTTAGGAGTATCAGTGAAATTTGATTTTAAACAGTTTATACTCGTGTTAAGGAGTATCATTTGCATTTGATTTTAAACAGTTTATACTCTTGTTAAGGAGTACACTTGAACTTGAATTTGATTTTGAACAGTTTATACTCGTGTTAAGGAGTATATTTGACAGTTTATACTCTTATCGAGGAGTACACTTGAACTTGAATTTGATTTTGAACCGTTTATACTCGTGCTAAGGAGTATATTTGACAGTTTATACTCTTATCGAGGAGTACACTTGAACTTGAACTTGAATTTGATTTTGAGCCGTTTATACTCGTGTTAAGGAGTATATTTGACAGTTTATACTCTTATCGAGGAGTCTTGAATTTGAAATTGTAGATAGTTTATCCTCATATCAAGGAGTCTTCAATTTATAGATAGTTTAAATTCGTATCAAGGAGCTTTCATGACAGTTTATTCTCTTATCAAGGAGAGTTTCAACTTTCACTTGAACTTTAATTGCCCCCAGTATTTTCCTGGCAATCTGTATCCACTTGCTGAATTTTTTATTTCTTTTATGATACATGATACTTCTTTTGCCCCCATTGACATCTGATAAAGTTGTGATGCTGGTGGTATTCACTTGTATAGTATCTTCATCGTCAAGGGTGATCATTCCATTATTTACAAGTTCCATGATCTTTTCTTTAATCGCAAAACACTTTTCTGTAGGGTGACTAATGACTCGATGATACTTGCAATATTTAGGGCCATCAACCCTTCCACTTTCATTTGGACGTTTTGGTTTGAGGACCTCAATCAACTTCTTAGCTAATAGTTCATCAAAGATATCGGGTACATCTGAGTCTAAAAAGGGATATTCTTTTTCTTGATTTCTCGTTGAGAAGTTAACTTCACGATTGACAATAACGAATTCTAAATCATGAGCACGAGTAGCCAATTCTTCAAAGTTGCGGGGTTTGATTCCTTGTAAGATATATAGAAGTTCCCAGTTCATCCTCTGAATGCACATTTCAACTGCGGATATTTCTGAGAGTTTGTCTTTGCAGTTGAGGCTTAGTGATCGCTAACGGTTAATGTAATCCACAACGGGTTCATCTTTCCATTGTTTCGCATTGGTGAGTTCAATCATGCTTATTGTACGGCGGGTGCTGTAGAAACGATTCAAGAACTCTATTTCCATTTGGTTCCAACTGTCAATCGATTCTGGCTCTAAATCAACATACCAATCAAAAGCATTTCCTTTAAGTGACCGCACAAATTGTTTCACCAGATGATCATTGTACGTCCCCGCATTGTTGCATGATTCCACAAAATGAGCGACATTTTGCTTCGAATTGCCGTTTCCATCAAATTGCTGAAAACTTGGTGGTTGATAACCCATCAGCATCCTCAAAGAATCAATGCGTTTAGTGCATGACTTTGAGTATGTTGGGGAGTTTTGCGAGGGTACACCATACTGAGCTCTAATTGTATTGGTTATCACATTTTGCAGTTCTTACACAGATAGACCAGCGATGGATACAGCGGAGTTATTTGTCCTCATCGCGGAGTCATGTTTATGAGGAAGAAAATTCACTTGTTTTCCATCAGTGACTTGAAACGAATGAGTTTGAGGGTTACAAGTAGACTGACTAGGATCACCATTTTCTAACTTATTCATAAGTTGAGCAATCTGGAAGTCTTTATCCTCCAAAGTCTTTTGCAAGTTAGCCATTGCTTGAGCCATTTGGGCAACTTGCTCTTCAAGAGTCATAGTCTTTGCCTCTTCAGTAAAAGGAGTTTCCTTTAATTTAGTTTCTCTGGGGGTTGAAGGTGTTGAACCATCCGATGATTTCAAGTCACGACCTTCTGTAGAAGATCGTACAGTGTCATCCACTTCTTTGTTCTTCAGATTATCAACTCCCTTATTCTTCGGGTTAGGTTGGATT
Source organism: Lantana camara (assembly GCA_037501455.1). Classification (NCBI taxonomy): domain Eukaryota; kingdom Viridiplantae; phylum Streptophyta; class Magnoliopsida; order Lamiales; family Verbenaceae; genus Lantana; species Lantana camara. The sequence goes on along the minus strand of CM074857.1, from coordinate 87,612,471 downwards.
TTAGGAGCCATTGAGTATTTGTTGAATTTTGGTATATAAAAAGGAAGAGATGAGAGGTAAGATCAGTCCCACCGGGCGTGCCAATCTATTTGCACTAAAAATTCGTGTTTATTGATTTTTAGTCATTATCGAATAAATAATACAAATTATTTGAAAATTCAAGTAAAAGTAGGTCTTCGATCTTCAGCTTGATCCTCTGATTCTTCCTTCGGATTTAAAATTGTTGAATCTTCAAACGCTCCTTCACGGATTTGGTGGTTTGATCTTCTTCAACTTCGAATTAGACTTGAAATAACGTTATTCCGTAGGTCCTTTGACTTATTTACGAATCAAACGCTGGATTTTGGAGAATTCCACCAAGAACGCCTTCGAATTCGTTGGTAACTCTGTAGATTTAGCTTGAATATAACGCCGATTCGCCGGTATAATGCCTTGATAGCGGATCAAACGCCTTGATTTGGTAACTTCGGGGAAAAAAAGGTCTTTAGCCTTTCTTGAACTTGTAGGGAGGTTTTTAGCCTCTTGAACTTGTAGAAACGTTTTTAGCCTTTCTTGAACTTGTAGAAACGTTTTTAGCCTTTCTTGAATTCGTGTTGTGTGTTGAATGAACAACCCATGACCTCTTTATATAGGCATAGGATTCAAGACTTGTTGCTCAAGTCAAAGTTTATTTAATAATTATCTCTTTATATTTTTATTTTTTAAAGAGATAATATCAAATAAGACTTGAATTTGATTGGTCGGTGTGATGCAATACGCCACATGTCGCCATATGATTTGTCTTGGCTTTCTTTGACTGCAAGACTTGATTTGATTGGTCAAAACATGTCACTTTGACACGTGTTATCACTTGATTTGTTGATAAAATAAACATTATAATATTAATTTAAATTTAACTATTTAACTTTGAAATTAAATTTAGGATAATTTCAAAATATTAAATAGCAAATTAAATTAATAAACTAAAGTTTATTTATCCGTCTACAATTATGTTGTATTATTTTTTATTATATCCTCTAGAATTAAAGCATACTGAGATGACATTCTTAATAAGAGTGTGTCAGTGTGCTGCTGAAGGCCAAATATTAATTTTGAGTAGCCTTCAATATTATGACACAATTATATATATATATATATTATAAAGAAATCGTAAATTTGGTATTTCAATTCAACTATTTAATATTTTTGGTATATATATATTTTTTCAAAGATAAAATGAAAACGTATTTTAAAAATCATACAATTTAATGTACTTTTTAATAAAAATCCGATTTTGTTTGACCCGATTTCACACATGATAAATTGAGGAGTTCGTCACATTTAAGAAGTGCATAAAATTGCTTGATTTTTAAAATACGGTCTTATTTTGTTATTAAAAAATAAAATATATCAAAACATAAGCAATTATGCAATTTATGTGCTTCCTGAATCGTGTCTATGCACTGAAGGTGTAGTATTCAAAATCATGTCGTATTCGATATTTTTACTTTTATTGATTATTTTTTTGTTTATTTGTATTATTGTATTTGTACGTAATATACTATTAGCCAAAAACCCTATCGGAGAAAGAAGACGGGATGGGATTTCCTCATGTCAAAAACCATTTCGGATTTTTGATGAGCAGAATATAATGCACAAATACGGCAATATGAATACATGAACGAATCAGAATTAATGAGGAAAATACATCTAATAACTCAAAATCAAATAGTCAGTTTTAAATTAAGTAAACTTTTATAAAAAAATTCATAGTTAATAAAGTTGACTTTTTAGTGTGTGTACATCTCTAAAGCACGGACACGCCTAAAAAATGGTCCGTGCAGTGTCCGACACGTGTCGGACACGGACACGGCTCGGACACGGCTCCGACACGTGTCGGACACGGCTGAAGGAGTGTCCGAAAAAAAAAATTAAAAAAAAAAATTGGGACACGGTGTCGGACACGGCGAGGTGGAGTGTCCGACACGGCTAGGACACGGCGGGACAAATTTGATCATTTTTTTATGCTTTTTTTAATATTTTTTGAATTTTTTGGAGAGAAAATTGAAATAACAAAACTTATTTTAGTTTTTAATATTATATATTTTTATAAATATTTTATGTTACATAGATTATACTTATAAAATATTTTTATTTATATATAAAATATATTTATTTATATAAAATATAGCCGTGTCGGAGCCGTGTCGTGTCCTAAAATTTTGAAAAAATCCGTGTCGCCGTGTCCGTGTCGTGTCGTGTCCGTGTCGCCGTGTCCGTGTCCGTGCAACATAGGTGTACATATATGTGTATATCAATGCCAAACAGCAAACAAGATGTTCGTATAGCCTGGGCAACCAAAATAGCTCAACTAATTAAAAGATGTATTAATTGATTAGTTAATAATAATAATAATAAAATAAAAGAAAAAAGACTTGGGCCGGACCCAAACCTGGACCCAAATAAAATGGGTAGAATTTTTATCCATTTTTCAGGCCCATCGGGTATATAATGGGGCTGGGGCTGGGCCTGACTTAAAAAATGGGTAATTTCTGGGGCTGGGCCTGGTCCTGGGGAATGCCCACCCATTTACAGGCCTAGAGCGCGGGTATATTGACTATTAGCAGCAGACTGTTGTCTTATATCCAATTTGAACCAAAATAAATGTGATATAAAATCTAATTAAAATAAAATAGACTAATCACTTGGAAAAAATAATAATAATAATAAATCAGCTCACGAACTTTTGCTGTGTTCAAATATGTTACTATCATGTTATTAGTAATATCATATGAATATATAATAGAATCATTTCAATTTCGTTAATAAAGCTCATATATATATTTGATAACTATATTTGATTTTAACTGTGCAATTTTGACTCAATACAATTTTATGATTTTTTTAAAAGATTTAGTTAAATAGAAAAATATGATTGGTTAATCTATATTTATATATATATTATTTAATTATGAATATAAGTGGTAACTAAGAAATATATATTTGATAACTATATTTGATTTTAACTGTCCAATTTTGACTCAATACAATTTTATGATTTTTTTAAAAGATTTAATTAAATAGAAAAATATGATTGGCTAATCTATATTTATATATATATATTATTTAATTATGAATATAGGTGGTAACTAAGAAGAATAATTATATATCTTTTTTGAGATCCATAATATATTTTCTATGTCTGATTTTTTTAAATTATACATATTTTTTATTAATTTATATAAATATCATTGATTGAAAAATTAAGGAATGATTGTCCCTCAACATTCTCCATATTTACATATTTATACTAAATAAATATCTAATACTCTGTAAAATATTTTGCTTAGAATAAGAAATTTTGAACAATAAAATAAAGAAATTTAAATAACTTCCATGTGTGAATACTTAACAATCAAGAGATAATTAATACTACTATCGATTAGGGTTCATTTATTGAGAGGATAAATTAATTAAAATAAAGGGATCGATAAAAATATCTATTTATGCAATTGTGACAGAAGTTCAATAAATCTTCACCTTGGCACAATTTGTGGTCCATCAAATAAAAAACAATTTCATCTCTCTAAACAAGTTGTAGTGATGCCAAATTGCGCCCGTAGGAGCCAATTCAAAAGTGCAGGATATTGATCAAGTCTAAATAATGTTTAAACTTGGTCTTTGTCACCTCCTTGGTCATCATATCTGCAGGATTCTTCGTAGTCCGAATCTTTTGAATAACAATCTTTTCTTCTTCACAATTTCCTGCACAAAGTGATAGCGGGCATCGATATGCTTCATTCTTGCATGAAAAGTTTGGTTCTTTGCTAAATGAATAGCGATCTGACTGTCACAATACACAAGGTAGTTTCTGACCAACTCCCAAGTTTTCAAGCAATCCTTGAAGTCAAATTGCTTCCTTTACAACTTCAATAATGGTCATATACTCTGCCTCAATCATGGACAATGCCACCTTTAACTATAAGGTCGACTTCTAACTAACTGGCACCTTGGCTAAAGTGAACAAGTAGCAAGTTGTAGATCTTCGCTTATTCTAATCTCCCACATCGTCAGAATCACGATATCCAACTATATCTTGTCCAAGTGCTTCATCCCACTTAAATAATAAACCAACGTCTGCAGTATCTTGAATATAACGTAGAATCCATTTCACAGCTTGCCAGTGAGCTTTTCCAGGATCATGCATGTATCTTCTTACAAAGCCAACAACTTGTGAAGTATCTGGTCTTGTACACACCATTGCATACGTCAGGCTACCAACTACATTCTCATCTGGGAATTTTGCCATACACTCTCGTTCTTCTTTCGTCTTTGGATATAACTGGCTGCTAAGTTTTAAATGAGGGCAAGCGGAGTACCTACAGGTTTTGTATCTTGACACATACCAAACCGCTATAGTACTTTGTTCAAATACTGCTTCTGAGTCAGCTAAAGCTTGCCTTTCTGCCGCTTATCTCCATTCCGAGAATCTTCTTGACTTTTTCCAAATTTTTCATCTCAAACTCTTTACTAAATTGAGCCATCAATTTGTCGGTTTCATCTAAGCTCTTTGATGCTATCAACATATCATCAACATATAAAAGTAGGTAGACATAGGTTCCATCTTGTAGCCTGTGCAAATACACACAGTGGTCGTACTTACTCCTTATGTACCTTTGATCCAACATAAACCTATCAAATCGTTTGTATCATTATCTTGGCGATTGTTTCTATGTACAATGATTTATTTAGTTTGCAAACCTATTTTTTTTTACCAGCAACTTTGTATACATCTGGCTAAGACACATAGATTTCCTCTTCCAAATCACCGTATAGGAACGCGATTTTCATATCGAGTTGAGCTAGCTCCAAATTCAATTGTGCTACCGAGGCCAACAAAATTTTAATGGAGTGCTTAACAACTGGAGAAAACACTTCATTATAATCAACTCCCTCCTTCTGAGCGTGGCCTTTAGCTACCAACCTCGCCTTGTAGCATATATCATCTTTTTCAGAAAATTCTTCTTTCTTTGGATATACTCATTTGCATCCAATTACCTTCTTTCCCTTTAATAGTTGTACCAACTTCCACGTCTTATTCTTCTGAAGAGACTGCACCTCTTCTTCCATTGCGTTTTTCCATCTGTTTTTTTTTTTCTGAGCTCCAAATAGCTTCTGCAAATATGGATGGAACATCATAAACTACAGAAGTGCATAGGACACCATGTCGACAAAATGAGTTGTTTTTGAATTTCTTGTCTTGTACTTCTAATCGCAATTGGCTCTAGTTGCTAATGAGGTTCTTGGGTAGTAACGTCCTCCTCATTCGACTCTTCTTTTGCCGCAGAAGAATCATTGATAGTGTCTTTCACTGGACTCACCACTATTTTTTCAAACTTCACTTGCTCTGGTGTATACTCCACCTTTTCTGGTGCACACTTCACCTGCTTCGGAGTGCCATCGGTCCCTTCTTGAGTTATCTTATTCAAAATGACAGATTCATCAGAGGTAACATTCCTGCTTATTATCGTCTTCTTTGCTTCTAGACACCATTGATGGTATCCCTTAACCCCATTGTTGAAGCCCATAAAGAGTGTCTTATTTGCTCGAGAATCTGACTTTGATTCATTCACATGATAGTACGCAGACGAGCCAAACAAATGCAAAGAGTCATAATCTATTGTAGGCTTTCCGATTTTCTCCACTAATGTCCTGTTCATACACTCTGACACCCCATTCCGTTGCGGTGTTTCTCTTTCTATGAAGTGTCAAACTATGTCATGTTCTAGGCATACTTTTTGGAATCGATAGCTCTTATATTCTCTACCGTTGTCTGTTCAGAGAACTTTAATCTTTCTTCCAGTCTGGTTCTCAACTTGAGCTTTTCACTTTAGAAAAACTAAACTTCAAGCACTTCACCTTTATCTTCATAGGAAATACCCAAACTCTTTTGGAATAATCATCGATAAAGGTGACAAAGTAGTGTCTGCCTCCAAGTGACGTCGTCTTGGCAAGTCCCCACACAACAGAGTGTACATAGTCCAAAATACCCTTGGTATTGTGAATAGACGTGGCAAATTTCACCATTCTTTGCTTTAATTCCCAAAACACAATGCTTGCAAAACTCAATTTACAAGTCTTAGTACTTTTCAACAAATCTTGCTTGGCAAGAATGTAAGGATTTTTCCCCAGCGTGTCCCAAACGCATATACCACATTTTCATTGCCTCAGCATCCTTCTTACTGCTAGAAGTGGTTGCTGTTGCTACTGTCCCCACAACTATGTTACCTTGATAAAAATATAAATTGTTCTTTCTCTCACCTTTTAACATCACGAGTGCCCCCAAACATTACTTAAAAATATCTATTATTGGTAATGGTACTATATATGGTGCAACAGTTAAAGGGAATTTGGAGAAGATTTGTGATAAGAGTGGAATTAATTAAAATATCATTACATAGATCTTTGTAAGATTTTTAGATAAAACTGAAAAAATAATGTTTAAACAGATGTGATCATAACACATGAGGCATATAAGTGTAAATGTTAGGTTTCAGTTGGGGCTTAAGATTTCAAACTAAATAAATAGATTAGATCAACTAGTCATTTCACATGCCAATTTGATTATGATAAGTTAACAAAATTAACATAGTTCATATTCCTAAACGATAATTTAATATAAGTTTAACATTTGGATTATGGAATATAAATTTGTTTCACACTGGGCATACTCGGATCAATTTTGTATGTAAAGTTCGATCAACAACATATGTTAATGATTTTAATATCCCCCAACTTTTCTAGACAAAACAGATCCTCAATATCTAATATCCAAAACATATACTCATATCAGTGATGCATCTCATTTAATAGAAGGAAAACGTTTAAAACCTCCTAGAAATGTGCCCGATAAGCTCAGACAAGTTGTTGAGCATACCAAAACATCTCGGACACTCAAATCTCAGCTTTTTTTTTTATGCAGACGTGTGTTGTGTATATGTCTTACCTTCATCGTTATGAATGTTCTTAGGCACAAAGGATAGACACTCTCATTAAGACCCGCAACGGAGTCTACTCTTCTTCTTGATTTGGCTATAGCATACTGTTAATTTCAATTGATGCCCCTTCTCTAATTAGATGATCAAGTATTTTTTTTTTTCACCTGGAAATATATAAGGAGATGAAAAAGAAATCCCATCACTCATCAAATCATATACACAAATATAAAAAAGAGTACACAGGTAGAATCCTGATATAAGTTTAGAGCTATTAACAAATGACAACAACACAAAAGGAATATGTGAAAAAAAGGAAGAGTAGATCAGAAAAAGAGCACACAACACAACCTCCCGAAGAAAGAATCAACACTTCACCTAGGTTTAACACCCACTATGCTTCTATAAGACCCTAACTGAGAAAGAAATTGATATACTAGTTTTAAAATCATTTTGCTCTGTTTCCAATTTGCCATTTCTACTATTCTTATTTAATTGGAATGTTGAAGACATAATATAAGATCCTAAGATACTAGAGCCTTAAGTTGAATATTTTTTTTTTGCAATTGGAGTATCTAAATTCTAAAGTCTCAGACTTTGAAAATCTTTTTTATTGTTTTCTAGTTAGTAAAGTCTTGCCTTTTTCATTCTAATTGTGGAAGTTCTCTTTGACTATCCTTCGTGTTTCATCTCATTCTTATGTTATGTTTTAATTAGTTTTTTCCATGATGGTGCAGACAGGTATACTCTAGAGATCCAGTGTAAAAATCAGTAATTACTTTATCATCATTTTTTATGTTTAATTATGAATTCACCATTGTACTTCTTAAACTACAGGAAATTAAATTTCCAACGCGCAATAGCTCACAAGCCATATAATGAGAAAACTATGTAAAATAAAACATACTTACCATCGAAATCTTCAAGCAGAATTAGAAAATTAAAAAAAGAGACTCACAGGTGGTAGACAGCAACCCAACTCACAGGTGGTAGACAGCAACCCAACCTGTAGATCACAAAGTTAACCCTAAAAGAAATTATGGATTATCAATCACTTCATAAGAAACTATCAGCATTAATCTAAATTACGAGTCTATTTGAGCACATAAAAAATAAAACTACTATTTTTGCGTGATTATAGGTAAGAACATGCGATTATCATAAACATGAGGCAATAACCAATTGAACGAATTCACCATTAAAAAATATTTGATGACAACTTGTCAAAATCTCTCCAATGAAAAAAAAAAATTCAAGAAACTTAAGATTCTTCTACAGTCATATTAGAATTCTATTTGAGCACATACAAAACAAAACTACTATATGTGCGCAAGTATAGGTAAGAACATGTGATTATTATAAACCCAAAACAATAAGCTATTGAGCAAATTCACCATTAAAAACTATTCGATCATAACTTGAGAAAATCTCTCAAATGAAAAACAACTCAAGAATGTCAAGATCCTTCTACAGTAACATTACGACTCTATTTAAGCACATACAAAATAAAACTACTATATGTGTGATTATAGGTAAGAATATATGTGATTATTAGAAACCCAAGACAATAAGCGATTGTGCGAATTCACCATTAAAAATAATTCGATCGTAACTTGTCAAAATCTCTCCAATTAAGAAACTTAACATCCTTCTGCAATTACATTATGAGTCTATTTGTGCAATTACAAATGCAACTATTATATGTGAGCGATAATAGGAAAGAAGATGAGATTATTATAAACACGAGACAATACGCAATCGAGCGAATTCACCATTAAAAACTATTCGATCACAACTTGATAAAATCACTCAAGTGAAAAAAACGAACTCAAGAAACTAAATATCCTCATATAGTCACATTATGAGTCTATTAGCACATACGAAATAAAACTACTATATGCGAGCAATTATAGGTAAGAACATGCGATTATTAGAAACTCGAGGCAATAAGCAATTGATCGAATTCACCATTAAAAACTATTCAATCGCCAACTTGCCAAAATCTCCCAAATAAAAAACGAACTGAAAAAACTCAAGATCGTCATATAGTCACATTACGAATCTATTTACCCACATAAAAAATAAAACTACTCTATGTGTGCAATTATAGGTAAGAACATCCGATTATTAAAAACCCCAAGACAGTAAGCAATTGAGCGAATTCACCATTAAAAACTATTCGATCACAACTTGATAAAATCTCTCAAATGAAAAACGAACTCAAGAAACTCAAGATCCTTCTACAGTCACATTACGACTCTATTTAAGTACATACAAAATAAAGCTACTATATGTGCCTAATTGTAGGTAAGAACATGCTATTATTAGAAACCCGAGGCAATAAGCAATTTAGCAAATTCACCATTAGAATCTATTCGATCGCAACTTGACAAAATTTCTCCAATAAAAAATTTAGAAACTCAAGATCCTTCAACAGTTACATTACGAGTCTATTTAAGCACATACAAAATAAAACAACTATTTGTTTGCGATTATAGGTAAGAACATGCAATTATTATAAACATGAGGCAATAAGCAATTTAACGAATTCACCATTAGAAACTACTCGATCACAACATTTCAAAATTTGTCCAATGAAAAAAAATTCAAGAAACTCAAGATCCTTTTACAGTCACATTAGGAGTTTTTTTGAGCACATACAAAATAAAACTACTCTATATGTTCAATTATTGGTAAGGACATGCGATTATTATAAACACGACGCAATAAGCAATTGAGCGGATTCACCATTAAAAACTATTCTATCGCAACTTGCTGAAATCTCTCAAATGAAAAGCGAACTCAAGAAACTGAAGATCCTTCTACAGTTACAAGTCTACTTGAGCATATACAAAATAAAATTGCTATTTTTGCTCAATTATAGGTACGAACATGCGATTATTATAAACCCGAGGCAATAAGCAATTGAGCGAATTCACCATTAAAAACTATTCGATCAAAACTTGAAAAAAAATCTCTCAAATGAAAAATGAACTCAAGTATATCAAGATCCTTCAACGGTCACATTACGACTCTATTTAAGCACATGAAAAAAAAAACTACTATATGTGCGCAATTATAGGTAAGAACATGCGATTATTAAAAACCTGAGGCAATAAGCAATTTAGCAAATTCACCATTAGAATCTATTCGATCGCAATTGGTCAAAATCTCTCCAATGAAAAAAAATTTCAGAAACTCAAGATCCTGCGACAGTTACATTACGAGTCTATTTGAGCTCATAAATAATAGAACTACTATTTATGTGCGATTATAGGTAAGAACATGCAATTATTATAAACATGAGGCAATAAACAATTGAGTGAATTCACCATTAGAAATTATTCGATCGCAACATGTCAAAGTTTTTCCAATGAAAAAAAAAAATTCAAGAAACTCAAGATCATTTTACAGTCACATTAGGAGTCTATTTGAGCACATACAAAATAAAACTACTATATATGCTCAATTATTGGTAAGAACATGCAATTATTACAAACCTGAGGCAATAAGCAATTGAGGGAATTCACCATTAAAAACTATTTTATCGCAACTTGCAGAAATCTCTCAAATGAAAAGCGAACTCAAGAAACTGAAGATCCTTCTACATTTACAAGTCTATTTGAGTACATACAAAATATAACTACTATATGTGCGCAATTATAGGTAAGAACATGCGATTATTATAAACCTGAGATAATAAGAAATTGAGCGAATTCACCATTAAAAACTATTCGACCACAACTTGATAAAATCTCTCAAATGAAAAATGAACTCAAGTATATCAAGATCTTTCAACAGTCACATTACGACTCTATTTAAGCACATGCAAAATAAAACTACTATATGTGCGCAATTATAGGTATGAACATGCGATTATTAGAAACCCGAGGCACTAAGCAAATTAGCATATTCACCATTAGAATCTATTTGATCGCAACTTGTCAAAATCTCTCCTTTGAAAAAAAATAATTTAGAAACTCAAGATTTTTCAACAGTTACATTACGAGTCTATTTGAGCATATACAAAATAAAACTATTTTTTGTATGCGATTATAGGTAAGAACATACGATTATTATAAATATGAGGCAATAAACAATTGAGTGATTTGATTGCAACATGTCAAAATCTGTCCAATGAAAAAAAAAATTCAAGAAACTCAAGATCCTTCTATCGTCACTTTAGGAGTCTATTTGAGCACATACAAAATAAAACTACTATATGTGCTCAATTTTTGGTAAGAATATGCGATTATTATAAACCCGAGACAATAAGCAATTGTGCGAATTCACCATTAAAAACTATTCGATCACAACTTGATAAAATCTTTCAAATGAAAAACGAACTTCAGAAACGGGAGATTCTTCTACAGTTACAATACAAGTCTATTTGAGCATATACAAAATAAAACTACTAAATGTGCACTATTATAGGTAAGAACATTCAATTATTAGAAACTTGAGGCAATAAGCAATTGAACGAATTCACCATTAAAAATTATTCGCTCACAACTTGATAAAATTTCTCAAATGAAAAACAAACTCAAGATCCTTCTACAGTCACAGTACGAGTCTATTTGAGCACATACAAAATAAACCTACTATATGTGCGCTATTATAGGTAAGAACATGCGATTATAAGGAATCGAGGCAATAAGCAATTGAGAGAATTCACCATTAGAATCTATTAGATCGGAACTTGTCAAAATCTCTCCAATGAAAAAAATTTAAGAAACTCAAGATCCTTCTACAGTCACATTATGAGTCTATTTAAACACATACAAAATAAAACTACTATATGTCCGCTATTGTAGGTATGAACATGCGATTATTATAAACCCGAGGTAATAAAAAATTGAGCGAACTTACCATTAAAAACTATTCGATAGCAACTTGATAAAATTTCTCAAATGAAAAATGATAGGCGTCGGAATTGTCGTGATTTTACTACTAAATAGAGCCTATTTGATGTAGTATTTGAGTATGAGTTGACTAATATTAATGTGATATTTCAGCTAAAATGCAAATAAGAGTGGAAAAGAAGAGAATACAGAAGAAATAAACGAAAAAAGAGCTGGAACAAAGCATTAACGACCGCTAAGGAAATCGCAGACAATCGAGTCGAGGCCGCTATTGAAGTTACATGCCAAATCCCACTTTTGAAGGATTCGCGGCCGCTAATGGCTACAGAACAAAAGTGTGGCAGCCGCGAATGTCATAGGTGAAAAAAAAGAAGAAATTTACGATAACTGGCAACTAAATCCTCGCTAATCTGACAAGATATGCAGGTAATGTTTGGAGATCTTTGACCACTGTTTCTTATTGACCAAGACATAGAGTGTTGCCCTAACCCGATGAGCCTATAAATAGACGACCACATCTTATGAAGTAGGAGTTTGAAGGTTCGTGAGTTGGAGAGGCTCAAGAAGTTAGAGAGTCGGAGAGGTTAAGTTAGTTGTGTTGGAAAATACGAGAGTAAAGTAGCGGAAATTTAAGAATTTTTCCAAACAAGGGACCGGGAAGCTTGCAATTTTTACTCTTTGATAGAAGGGGATTCGAAACATACTTTAAGTTTGTTCTTTCTTGAGATGTTCGATCGAGATATCGAGCAACCTTCAAGCGATAATGAATCCACACCCTTCGAATGACTCTTTCTTCTTCTTCATGACTCCAACGTAGAAGTCCTCTAGAAGTATCCACACTTACCTCGATCATGATCAAAACAGAGAGAATGCTAGTTCTTTATTTTGTGTAAAGGCTGGGATTTATTCTTCGCCAAGAACGATTCTTTCTTTTTTCCGAAATAGAGAGAAATTTTGGCACTTTACGAATGTCGGTATGAAAGAAAGAGAGAAGTATCTTCTCTTTTATCTGACTAAGAAAAATAACGATTCTTTTTACGTTAAGAAAAGAATCTTATCTTTTGTTAAATTACATAATGGATAGTACAATATTATTAATTAGTATAATTATTCATACAACTTTAGGATATTATCTCATAATTATTTATTTCATAAATATATAGCTTGTGACTTTATTCATTATTTGTTTAATAAATAAATATTTATGATGTTATCTTTATATTTTTTTCACAAATAAATACTTATGATAATAACAATTTGATATTATCTTCACTTATTTATTTCATAAATAAATAAATTTTCATATTATCTTCTCACTTATTTCTCAAATAACATAAGATAATATCTTCTCTTTTATTTTTCAAATAAAATGATAATATCCTTTATTTATTTCTTAAATAAATAAAGTTGGATAATGTCATATTTATTTTATAAATAAATAATTCCAATTTTTAATTAATAATTAATTAATTATTAATTGGGCTTCTTTATTGTGGATTGAGCTTTATAATTTATTCCTAATTAATTAAAATCGAAAATTAATTATACCATATAATTAATTAAAAGATTTCCACATGTGTGACACATGCCACACGTGTGACTCACCCCACATGTACCATGCACGTGTGGCCCCATCCGGCTACATTTAGCCGGTTCAATCAATTTAATTAATCGATTGAGCCTATACCTTCATGATCTGGCTTTTGTGTGTGGTCCTGTAGGTTCATTATTCGATTAGTAGTAACCCTAATTAATTAATATTTTTATTAATTAATTAGCGCAGATATCACACGACCATAGTACTCTAGATACAAGTGTGTGAGACCTAGCCAAACAACGAAATACTCGAAAAAACCTTTCGGTCAATGACAACTCGTGAAATACGATCCTCGTACTAATTCTATCTCTCGATTAATATTTAAGATACGAAATAAATAGAACCCTAATAATATTAATCTTAAAGTTAAGTTCATTTCTTATTCATTCGATCTCGATCCTAAAAACTCCTTTATTAATCTCAATCCAATTGTCTTGGCCAAGGACTACGATATGGAATACGAACGGTTTCTACAATCAGAGATCTTGTGGCGGTGGTCCTTAGGATTTTGCTACTGATTATGCCGAAGTCGATCCCCATGTTGTGTCTACAAACAAACAAGCTTGTGAAGCTAAATTTGCCAACGAATTGTCCACCCTTCGAACAAAAATGCTTAAGTTTTCCTCTTTACGGTTGGTGGGGCTCTTGCTTCAGGCTGAGTTCCACTTCCACTCGCCTTCGGAATTCAGCTAGTAAGCCTATCATGCACGTGTGTACATATACGATCTGTGACTTTTCTAGTTCTTTTACTATTTTGTCCTTTTTTTAAGAAGATGCATAATTGCCCAAGATGCGCAGGCTCATCTTAGAGCAGTACCGGGCAGTGAAGCCCATGTAGTCGTTGAAACGACGAGGAACACGCCACAAATTACCGATCCCAAGAGAAAAACGAAGAAGAAAATTAAAAAGAAGTGTCTTGCTTATATTGCAGCATTATATTCGTCGTAACCCAAACTATAGTCTATAGTCATCGTCATCTTCGTCCTCATCTTTTTGCGCATGAAAATGACTAAGATCAGGCTGCAGGACGTGACAATAACCAAAAATGGCAGCGGCAACGTGAGGTTCACAACACGGGTTGCAGTGAGAAACAGGAATTTCAACCACGATAAGTTTGATAGCATCCTGGCTACAATCAGGTCCGAAGGTAACACTGTGGGACAATTCACGATACAAGAAGCCCGTGCTAGGGCCCTTTCTACTAAGAGAATCTATGTTATCGCGGATTTAAAATATTCTTTAAATACTACAAATTCGGATACTTTGAGCTTGGATGTTGAGGCTAGGGTGAGAGGAGAGGTGGAAGTGTTGAAGGTGTTTGAGAGGAAGAAAACTGCTAATATGAGGTGCACTATGAGTCTATGATCACTATTGACGTGCCCACAAATGCTGTCCAGGACTTGAGGTGCAATTGACATGGATGTGGTTGTATATGCTGCTTCATTTGTTGTATTACATTGTTTTATTTTATATACATGTATTTTTTTGCCCATATTTGAATTTTGATTAATTTGTTTTGTTTATTGTTGTTGATTTGAGAAATTAATTTATGTGCTGAGAGATGCATAGAATTATTTACTTTGATTCATGTGTAAAGTTTCGAGTCATGTTGCATTTGTTATCCACGAATTTAGAATAATATAGCTTCTCAAACTATTGGAATTAAAAATTTTCCTAGTTAGACTAAATCAATATTGAACTTTCTTATATTGAAAAATAAACGTATAGTGAAGGTACGACGTCCGACTTTTGGAAAGGAATACTCCATTAGATTTTGCATGAATTTGACTTAAATTAGGTGAACAACTAGAAAGCTTGGCTACAAACGAAGTACAAATAAAACGAGACAAAGGGCTAATCATGGGGTAGGACCAATTGTAAAGATATTATTTTATTATGTTAGTGTTGTAAAACGTATGTTGTCGAGCACATGTAATGTGGTAAGTTTCAAAAGATATTTGTGTACATATTCGTGTTCGTTTCATGTAGTATCTGTATTGTTGTGTCCTTATTCATATATCATAAATGCTATTCAAAAATATTTCTTTTGTTGTGTTATATGGTATCAGACATCATGCTAGAACCTTTTATGTAATAAATTTAAGAAAAATCTATTTCGATCACATTTATTCATATCGTGTTATATCCATGTCATTTTATTAACAACTATACGAGAATAACAAAAATTTATAGAAAGCAAGTAAATAATAAATAGAATATCGTATGACTTTATAAAGAAAATTTTGAGAGAGAAAAATACAAGATTAGAGTACGTACTAATTCTACCAAATTTACGTTTTTGGAATTTTACTTTTTCGGGCCGCAAGTTTGCCCTCTAACCCTAAAAAGATCGCATTTTTGGAACATCCGGAAGCATAACACGAAGCGTGTATTTTTACTTAATATATTTTTCAATTAGTGTATTTTTACTTAATATATTTTTCAATTAACTTATTTTGACGTGACGTACGGGTCGTCATGTCTTGGGGGAGTTTGTATCCCCATTTCACAAGGGAATTTGGAGAAGACTTGTGAGTTGTGACAGAAGTGAGATTAATTAAAATATCACAGCATGAATCTTTTTAAGATTTGTTAGATGAAACTAAAAGATTCTGTTTAGACTGTAGACAGATATGATCAAACCCACAAGGAATTTGACTGTACATGAAAAGTTTTTGTTGGGGCCTCAGACTTCAAATTAAATAAATGAACTAGATCGATGAATCTGTGAGGTGTCGGTTTAAATGATTAATTGATTTATTCTCTAGGATAATGAATCGAGTTCAAATCTTACTTGGGGTAGGTATATTTAAAAAAAAAAAAAAAACACTAGATCAACTAATCATTTCACATGCACGCCCTTGATTACTTTAAGGTAACCAAATTAAGATACTTAATATTCGTATATGATAACTTAATATATGATGTACACTACGTAGTTCTAATTAATATATTGTTGGGTTTTTACTTAATTAATAGTACTTATAATGGGGCAACACTAATTATAGGTAAAAATCGAAGCAATAGTGATTCCTATATAATATTTTGGCTCTGATGGAATTTAGTTGGAATTCTTTTCCCAACAGTATAATTTGTTTATTGAAAACATTTTCGGTAGTTCTTCTGAATTGAGATATTATTTTAGGAAAATTTTAGGCCAAATCGATTCCAACGGATCCAATCAATTAAAAAGACAAGTATATTACGGTACTTATCATTTGATTTGTCACTATTCTTAAATTTTGCACTAACTATACAACAAGGGTAAAATACTAACATCTCTTTACACCGATTTAATTGAGTTAGGCATGGATTAAAATTATTTATTTTTATTTGACTGTCTACTTTCCCTTCTTTTTTTTTCCCATCGTGTGTGGGCGTGTGTCGGATTATATACTATGATGCACTCATTTTTTAAAATATCATTTTATCGTATCGGATATTTGTGTTTGACGCTCCTCATGTGGAAAATTTAAGAAAAAATTTATGTCATCGTATTCGTGTCGTATTGTGTCTTGTTCGTATCAGATAGATCATAGGTTATATATTTCCTCCATATACAAATACAATCAATAGACCATCATCTAAAACTGATTTTAACCAAGACAATCAGCTTCGTGCAAAAATTAAACATGAATGCTGAATTTGAAAGTGTAGATTTCTACGTCAAAACAAATTTTAAATTTTAGCAGTTAAGTTGCCGAATATAACTCTTCTTTACGTCCGACATACTTGCATCAATTTGTACGTCGATGTTCCAATTATAACATCGGTAAATAATTTCAAAACGCTCCGCAATGATTAATATGTGTTACAGATATTTAAATGTTAAATAATATTTTCATCTAATGATTTAAATTTCTAGATCAGGACATTTAATATGGTATTAGAGTTCATGTCAAAAAGGTTCTATGTCAAATTCTCACCGTTACCAATTAAAAACAAAAGATTAGAAGTTTGCTTGCAAGAGAATGAGCGAATGAAAGATATTTAAATATTAAATGATACTCCTGAGAGACGTAGCAATTAAGCATCTTAACCATATTTGGTAAAGGAATGATATAAATATGGGTGGTTATCAGTATTAGATTCGTTAGATATACTTTTTGGGAAGTTCATGAAGATTCGGTTTATCTTGTGACAACCAAGCCCAGATACTAATATCATAACCACATATATTATGTATCTGCCTAGATATACACTAATCACGCATAATCCCTCTTTGATCAGCTCGCACATTCTTGACAACTATACATAATACCAATCGTTATAATCGTCAAATTGAATATGATAACCATCGAATGGTGTGACACAGTTGTTTGTCGTTATAGTAGTTTAATCAAAAATCTCGTACTCAAAAATTTGAAAATACGACTTTATAATTTAGAATCCATAATGAGATATAGAATCAATAAAAAATTGGCGGAACATGATAGTTTGATTTCATACACAAATAAATATATTTTAGTAAAGGATTAATCTTTCTTTTCACTCCAACCTTGGGGGTGTTTTGTACTTTATTATTTAATTTTTAAAATTTTACGTTTTAGTACTTAATCTTTGAAGTTTGGTACACTTGACTGTCCCCGACTAATAAGAAAATGACACGTATCAGTTTTTATTCGCTGAATTTGAAATCGGGCACTTAAGGGCAATAAAATTCAAATATTGGGTACTAAAATTTAACATTTCAAAAATTGCATTCTAAAGTGCAAAACACCCCAATCTTTGGGGTAAAAAAAATATATTAACCCTTTAGAAAACGATTTGTTTTTGTGATTCACATAATACAACATTCTGATTTTCAAATATAATCTATTTTTAGGGGGTGGGTAGAGGGTGTTGGAAACACGTTTATTATTAAACATTTGAAATTACAAAAATCTCTCCTCTTTATTCTTTTCAACTGAACACTCTGTCTATGTGGATCGTCCACAATATTTGCTTTCATAAAAATATATATAGTACAATGTTATAGTTCAATATTGTTGTTTGATCAGTGCTTTTACGCACGTTCCGGCAAAACAGATGGATTAAATCTCTAATGTCGGAATTAAATTAGTTAAGTGCAACTTAGCAATTTGGTTAACTTGTCATAATACTGAAGTTTGTTGATCCCCTAATATTGTTGTATTGCATTCTGTATATATGTGTTCGTGTTAGTATTCATACATTGTAGATTAATCTCTTGTAATGGATTGTTTATAAATGTTTTCGTTAATTTTAATTTGAAATCATCAATAACCTTGGTGCAGAATATGTCCATGTCATAGTCTAATTAAAATTTGTACTTTTCAAAAGTAATCATCTTAAACTAGAGTTATTTTCTCAATAAATAATATTTTGAAATTTAAACAATCATACTTGCAGTTGTTAATCTGCAATTTTCGTTTTCTGCAATTTTCGTTTATAATATTTAAATTGAGATTCAAGCTGCAGGCAACATTAATAAACTATTTTGTTTATTATTTTTTACATGCCATGGTCACTCTTTCTAGTGATAACTACAAGGGTTATTTACACCTAGCCCCCATATTAGATGGGGTAATTACAATCCATCACCATTTTTAGATTAAATTACTTACACCACCCTTCACGAAATAAAAAATTACATTTAACCCCATTTTCGTTTAAAAATTGCTTACGTCAGCAAAATTTTTAATGAAAATTCAAAAATACCCTCCTTTGACTTTGGTCAAATTTTTTATTCTCATGTTACCCTTGGGGGTTAACTGTAATTAATTATACTAATATGGGGGTTAAGTGTAATATTTTTAAAAAAAATTCTAATTGTTATTTTTGGACAAATTATAACCGTTATAACGACTATATTCCTATTTCAACTATAATTTATTAATATGAATTAAATATTTATTTTATTATCGATGTTAAGATGAAATATAAGAATTAATTAGTTATGGTTAAAAATCAATTAAAAATATAATTAATTGTGGTGACTTTATTATTGATTTTTTTAATTTACTTAGTTTAATGAAAAAAATATATTAATTCAAAATTAGAAGTTGAATTATTTTTTATATAGATATAATTTAATTGCTAATAATTATTAAATAATAATTAATTATAAATTGAAATTACAAACTTTTAATTTATAATATATATGTTAAAATTTTCATGTAAAGATAAAAAAAATTCCTCCTACATATACATAATTAGTAAAACTTTCGATATTGAACCGTTTTAGTTAGATTTGATTCGATTCGAGTGAATTTATAATTTTTCAATTTAGTGAGAACAATTTGCATATTTGACTACATGATATAAATTATAGTTTTTATATTTTAGAATTAGTTCAAATATCGTTACCAGTAAGTATCTATTATAAAGTACTGAATTCCGTAAAAATACTTATTTAAATAAATTAAGATAATATATTAATAAAAAATAGAACTTATTTAATTTAAAGAAAACATCTGCGAATTTAACAAATCAAACTAAATATATACAATTAAATAAAATATAAACGAAGTGTATAATCAATTGTAGTTGAAAGAGTAATATAGTCGTTATAACGGTTATATTTTGTCCAAAAATGAAAGTTGAGAAATTTTAATAATATTACACTTAACCTCCATATTAGTATAATTAATTGCAGTTAACCTTAAAAAATTTGACCAAAGTCAACGGAAGTTATTTTTGGGTTTTCATTAAAAATTTTGCTGACATCAGCAGTTTTGGAACGAAAATGGGGTTAGGTGTAATTTCTTATTTCCTGAAGGGTGGTGTCTGTAATTTAATCTAAAAATGGTGGCGAATTGTAATTACCCCATCTAATATGGGGGCTAGGTGTAATTAACCCTAACTAAAATGAAGAAAATTCTAAATTAAATTAAAAATTTTCATTCAAATCTATATATCTTAAACTATGATGTACTAACACAAATGTAGTGATACAAACACCATACCATATATACACGATAATACAAATTTTTCTTAAAATTCTCTACGCAAGAAGTGTCGATATAATGTTTAGTACACTCACGACAAATAAATAAAAAAAAAAAAAAAACTAGTTTTAAAAGAATATCTATATATACATTAAAATTTTTGATCAAATCAAACACTTACATGACCAAGTGGTACTACTTATTATATATTTGCGATTTGATTCATCCGTTGCAATAAACTTCCTATAATTCGCAAGACAGACATTAACATTCTCTCCCTTAATTAGTACACTAGTTTAATACTTTACTCAAATCAAATTAAGATAAAAATTCTCACTCAAATAAAAAACACAAGTACATAACTGATAACACTCGAGTTTATTTCGTTTCTCCTTTATTTTCATGTCATCATAATTACAATTACTAATCTATGGCTAATTAATTAACCTTAATCTCAATAACATCTCCCGAATGCAATGCTGTTGAAGCCCAAGAATCTGCTGGCATAATTACAGACTTATCATATGATGGATCACTCGTCGAGTTAATACACAAGATTCCCCCTCTGAAAAATCACAAACCCATAATCAATAAAGTTCTTAACAATTTAATTATTTAATTACAAGAATTTCCAAGAACAATTATTACATATAATTAAACTTTTTTTTTTACCTCTCGAGGCGTTGAAGAAAGTTCTCCTGCAATGAAGAATGGCGCCTTCAATCCCATCCTGCATCTCCACCACCGAGTCGCAACGCCGCTTGTTAGCCGTAATCTTCCCCGCCGGCGGCGACATCACCACCGCGGCGGAAGTAGACCGGCTTTTGCCCAAGTGCTTACGCACTACTTTTAGACCCGCTTGGAGACTAATGTTATTGCCTTGTTTACTCTTCATATTTCCCGGCGCCACCGCTCCCGCCGCCTCCCAGCCCTTGAGACCGCCGGCAGGAAAGTTCACCCGGCCTGAAAACTTCATCTTCTCATCATCATTTCCACTTTCAGATAACTTTTCAAAGCTAAACCCATTTTCAGGTTCCGTATCTTTTGCCGTCGCTGTGTCGCCGTCGTTGTCGGCGAAGGAAAACTCGAGGTCCAAGTAGGGGCCGTCATCGCCGTAGTGGGAGTAGCGGGTGGAGGAGGCGCGTGCGATGAAAGTGGGATCTCTGGAGGTGGCGTGTGCGGTACCGGCGGCGGTACGCCAGTATCTGAGGAGAGTAAAGGCGTCCATAGTTGGTAGAGCCAGTATAACTACAGGGGTTGGAGAATGGAGATGGAGAGCGACGTACTTAATTCTGCTTTCGAAAAACAGAGAAGAAAGGTGGAAGACTAAGAGAGAGTGTTAACTGGGCGCCTGTACCGTGAAAGCGTGCAGCAGCACCTATATATAAAGATGTCAACCGAGCCGGGCAGCCCATGAATATTATGAGGCGAACTGGTTTAGATTTGTGGTGTTATACGGGTCTCATTGAGTTTAATTCTTAAATCTAACTCAATCCACCAATCGATCTACTTAAACCCATAATCATTCCGAATCAACTCATAGGCCAGGCCTAGTTCAAGCCCGTTATTTGACTTAACCCAACAAAATGTTAGTCAAATGACGAAAAGATGGATGGTATAACCAACGAAATGTTTTACTAAAAAAAGTTTTAGTCCAATTCGAACTCCAAAATCTAAATAATTTTAATATTATTAATTGGTTTCTCTTTCTACATTTTCCGGCCGTCACGCTACGAATATAAAACATACAATCTCTCATGACATTAACGTGATCAAATTGAATTCAAGCTATTCCATTCAAGGTTAGCTGGAGTCTGGCATCATTTGTAAAAGTATACAGTTTAATTGTACTAATAGGTTTGGCCCTACAGTGTGACACAGTAAAGCCTAAGTTCTTATCGAGTTTCTTAGCCCAGGCCCAGTGAAAATTGACAATACCGAATAAATTTCGTTCAATCCATTTATATAAGTCAAGTTGCTCGAATCAATAATGTATAAAACTCTCAATAGTGATAGTTGCATACCAGAGATTCGAATAAGAAATCCCTAATTAAACTAGCATAGCGCTAAATCGATAAACTACACACTTAATAATTATATCTATGCTATTTATATATAAAATAAAACATTACTTTTTATTTTTCAATATTGATCAATAATTTTTTTTTTTTTTAATTTTTGAACTTCTTAATTTAAAAAAAAAAAATTCATCCAAGGGAAAATCCCCAAAATCATATTGACCAGACCAAACGGCATCATGTCGATTTCACAGGCTTTCATTCTAACTGGCTTCTTAGTCCAAGCGTCTTGCCTAGCACCTCTAATTTATGAATAATTTGAAAAATATAATTTTGTCTTGTCATATCGTGCTAAATATTTTTTGGATAATTTTCTTTTTTAAATATTATATTATTATATCTATATCGTATTGTATCCGTATCACTATTTGTATTTATAGGGACTCCTCAAAAGCAACCGACTGCGCCTTAGGCTTTTACCACAGTTTGTCCAGCAACCATTTTAATATTTCAGCTTCTTCACAAAGTCTCATACAAAGGAAAAGTCCACCAAAAAATGTGGATGAGTATTTTAGTTACTTCAAAGTTTTGTCTTAATATTTTAAACTCGATTTTTTGGGGTTATTCGGGCAAATTATAATTTTTAGTAGTAATTGAAAAATTATTAATTAAATAATTATGCAAGATTATTTTATTAATTCGACAATTATATATCTTGATTTCGTACGAAGATTAATGTTCCAAAAATAACTAGGTATAAGAATTCTTAATTAACTATAGTGGTAGGGAGATACGTTAGAAATATTTTAAAAAATAATTAGGTATAAGAATTCTTAATTAACTACAGTTGTAGGGAGATACGTTAGAAATATTTTATCAAGAATATGATCATATCATGCCCGGATATGAATAAAATTATACGGACATCATACTATATCTATATCTATATCTATATGTCTTATAAAAGCACGAAAATTTCTTACAAAATATAGATCGCCTAAAATAACCTCATAATAATTATATGAATAATTATTAGTTAAGGATAATTATGTAAATATATATTATAAATTATTAATTTAACAATATCTAAAAAGTATTTATTAATTTATAATAGGACTCTTGGTATAATTAAAACTTCTTCAACTTACCAAAAAAAGAAACATAGTTCAACAAGGATTGCTTTAATATTAATATATTAATTAATTGTATTCAAATTTTATAATATAAGTTGTCCATTTTTTAATTTTAAGGCCTATAATTTAAAATATTATAATAAGATATATCTAACAAATTGAAAACCAACAAATTGATTCACTTTATAATTTCAATAAATTTTGGTAATTATGTAAAATAAAATATAATTTAAATTGAATGAGTTACATAAGACAATTTTCAATAAATCAATCCTAATGTAATTCTAATTATTTAAGTCCATAATTCTAATTACCTAAATTCATAAACTTTGTTAAATTATAATCATATTATAATTGTATAAACTTATCTAATAAATAAAATAATATAATTGAATGATATACATAAAATATTTTTTAATAAATTAATGAATGTTAATGTAATAATTTTCAATTAACTAATACTAATATAATTATAATTATCTAAATTTAATTAATCATATAATCTTCCTTTAGTTTATACAATAAAATATAAATTAAATGCTTAAATATTATTTAGATAGGATGATTAACATAATCTATATATATTAAAAAGTACAAATAGCATTTTTGATTTCTTACGACTTAATATGCCATAATTTTGCAGGTCGTCAAACCAGAGTTACTTTAAATTACGAATTTTAAGGAGACTCAATATATATGTATGTAAAAATAAGATATAATATAATTTTATAAATTATTTTTATAATGTTCAATTAAACATTCCTTGAGTTTTTTATATAAATATACACTTTTGATTATTTCTCTTTTGATTAATAATAAAAAATAATATAAATCTTAAATAATGTTCATTAGAAAAATATAAATAAAAAATAGAATCCAAGATCAAATGAAGAGAGAAAAAAAAAGAGATAAACAATAATTAGTTAAAAGAAAGAATTACTTGATTTTAATGTATATACAAACGCATACCTAAATTAATGAACAATCCAAATAAATTTTTTATTTGATTTAATAATGATGTCACTCGGTTATCAAATTTTCATCTGCAAATGAAGTTCTTTCACATGAAAGGAATGCAAGTATTTATTAATTTTGTTATGTTTTACTTAGTGATCAGTTGTTAATCGTATCATTTATTGTTCATAATTTAAAAGACATCACGAGTTTTTTGGGAAAAGTTGCAGGATTTAAAATATCAATTATTCAAAAAGGAGATTTCTAGAAAGGTGGTTGCACATATTCATGCAATCGAGTTTCAAAAGAAATGGTTGACACATGCTCATATTTTGATAATTTTGGAGTCAAAATATAAAATTATAATACACGATCAACTTGATCAATTTATCTGTGTTGAATTTTTTGACTAAGGAAAGAATCCCAAAATTTATGAGTTAGTTATGGAACACATGGCGCATGAATCATGTGAATAAAAGAACTTAAATAATTTTTATATGATGGATGGAGAATATAAATATCATTACTCATGTTCATATTATGAAAACACAATACAAAGTAAAGATGGATATCTGGTCTGTGGAAGGAGAAGAATCAAAGTGATGGTCCAAGTTCACAATACACAACTTTATAACCAATATGTAGTACCTTATAACCCATATCTATTATTAAGTTATATTTCTCAATTAACATCGAGATTTTTCTTAGAGTGACAACTGTGAAATATCTTTACAAATATATTTATAAAGGATATGACAAAGTGAGAATAAATATCGCATACAATGGTAAACAAAATTCCGAAGATTTGATTAAACAATTTGAAAATGCTAGATTGGGTTTTAGCTCAAGAAAAAATATGGAGAACTTTTGAATTTAATTTGAATGAGATTGATCTAGCAATTAGCAATTTAGATCAATATCATCAAAAGCAGCAATACATGACTTATTGGCCGAGTCAAAATTTGAAAAGTATTTTGACTTGGGATCATTGCTCTAGAATAATGGTCATTGAACAATCTTTAATATGCTCGAAAAGCGAAAAAGGCAACCAAAAAAATTTAGAAAAAATTTCTAGAGCATTATATATGAGACAAGTAGAATAAATATTCGAAAGATTTGAAAAAAGAAGTGATGACAGAATATAACAAACTATTGCAACAAGAAGAGCTTATTTAGTTTTAAGAGTAAAGAACTAATTGGCTCCAATTTAGGGATAAACATAAACGTTCCTTTGATCCCTCAACCATAATGAGAAGAAAGAGGAACTAGATAAATGCTCACATAATAGGTGACGAATGGGTAACAAATAATGATCAACTAAAGCAACACACTTGAGAGTACTAAGTACTATTCAGTGGAGATATTATCGAAGAGGTGATGAGTCTAGGCATTAGCTTGCACCAATGAACACTAAGGTGGTAGTGAAAAAATAACTTGGAAAGAACGACTTGTAATGAGGAAATCTTGAGGGTAGTGAAGAACATGCACCCGTACAAAGCATTGGAAGCAAATGGTTTCCAACCCTATTTTTTTTTCAAACCTATTAGGATATAGTAGGAGACGTAGTGAAATTTATCAATGATTGTATGGAGAGAGAATCAATTCCCAAGAAGGCTTATCAAACGTTTGTTTGTCTGATTTCGAAAGTTAATTCTCCAGAAAAACAAAAGAGATTCGGTCCATTATGTTGTGTAACGTATTGCTCAAAATGATCACCAAGATGATTATACTTTGTTTAAACCGTATATAAAATAAATTATGACCCCAAACCAGAATAGCTAACGTATTGCTCAAAATGATCACCAAGCTGATTATACTTCGTTTAAGTCGTATATCAAATAAATTGTGAGCCCAAACCAGAATAGCTTCATTCCAGGTCGAGACACCCATTACAATATCTTACTGCTTCAAGAAGTGTTACGAACGCTACATCACTCCAATGACAAAAAAAGGGGTATGGTGCTTAAATTGAATCTTGAAAAGGCATTCAGCAAAGTTCGGTGGAGTTTTCTAAAGCTTTCTTCAAATTCCCGATGAAAATTATCAATATCAGTATGAGCAGAATGAAGGGGACACAACTAGAGGTTTTATGGAATGGTGAACCGATAGAGGCTATATTGGCATTAGAAAAGGTAATCACTCTCGTCGTATTTGTTTGTACTCTGTATGGAATAACTTACGTATATGACTGAGGAGGTCATTTTAGTCAGACACTGGAAGCTAATTATTGTATGTCAGAGAGGTCCTCACATCTCACACTTGCTTTCTACGAACAACATAATGTTGGGAGCTAAAGATACAGTGGATGGGACGAAGTGCATTTACAGTGTGGTTGAGGCATTTCACAAGGAGTTGGACCTCAAACTAAACTTCAGCAAATCACATGTGTTGTTTACACCTTATATGTCAAATGATTTAAAGCAACAGGTTACTAGAATTTTGGGCATGTAAAGTACAGACAACTTAATGAATTATTTGGGGGTGCGGAAGAACTTTGGCCGAAACTATAATGAATATTTCTCGATTGTGATTAAGAGAGTAAAAAAATGCCTCTGGGATAGAAAGCCAACGACAAACCTTATCGGATGAATAACACTTATTCTGTGGATCACGAGCTCAATCCCCATCTACTACATGCACACAAATTGGTTCTCCAATCACACGTAAAAAACTTAATCGACTTAAATACAACTTTTTTTAGTCGACTCATATAACAAGGAAATGGACCCATCTTGTAGGGTGGAAGAAGGTGGTTAGAAAGAAGCAAGAAGGTAAATTGGGTCTTAGAGATGCCCAAAAAAAATATATATCAATGCTCGCTAAATGGGATGAAGAATGCTCAATAAGGAGACGATGGCGTGAAATTAGATACATAAGAAAAAATATTTAAAAGGGGATGAAATTCTTGAACATAAGCCCCAACTTATGGCTTCCTGAGCATGAAAAGGGATAGTTAGAAGCACTTGGATGGTGGAACCATTTTATAAATGGAAGATCGGGAACGGTGAATGGACATCTTTATGGAATGATAGATGGTTATCATAAGGAAAACTAGCGGACATCTTTAGAGATAACATTCATGGGGAGGATAAAGATCTTATTGTATGTAATCTCATTGGACATAGATAAAAACTGAAACCTGGATAAGGTGAAAACAATACTACTCAAGGAGGTGGTGGATGAGATACTTAGTGTCCTAATCGCGCTACATGATAACAAAGATGAGAGAGTCTAGACTGGGTTAACTAAAGATAAATTCTCCTATATAATGACTATACTCTGCTTATGGTGTTAGATGAGACATGTGAGAAAAATTGAAAATGAACTTGGAAATTACCTTGGCCCTAAAAGTTCATGATTTTTCTATAGCTTTGGTAATATGATAGCTTTCTCACGAATGTATTGAAGTATGATAGAAAAGTTGTGGGAAATGATGTATGTACGCTCTGTTGTACAGGATATGAATATGTGGACCACTTGCTGAGAAGTTTTCCGTTCGCACTTTGGGTGTGGGACAAGACTGTTGATACACAAACTTGAAGAAATCTTCGTGGCTTGCGAGTGTCAAACAGGCTCAAAGAGAGCTTTAATAACCAAATTCTAAGCAATATATTCCTAGAATATCTTGGGTGGTTTGTCTTGATCTTGATGCTTTTGAATCTTTGAAAAGCATGGAACTGATGGAGCTATCAAAATTTTATGAATCTTAGAAGAGTCACTCTTCGCCACATAAAAGAATTATCTATGATCTTAGTACTAATCAGTGAGAACAAAAGTATAGGCAAAAGAAAATCTACACTTAGTTGTCATGGGATAAACCCGAGAAGTGATGGGTAAAACTAAACTCGGTTGGAAGCTTTTATAACCACACCAACAATGCTTGGCTAGGGGCGTCATTCGAGATAACAACTAAAGATGAGTTCTAGGTTATGCTCTGAATCTTGGTATAGTTTCAATAATGTAGCATAGTTATTAGGCTTACTTAAAGGATTAACACTAGCTTGGGAGAGGCGCTTTTTTAAGATTAATGTGGAGATTGATTCGAAGACGATCGTGAAATAGAAACAACGAAGGATATTGAAAAGAAGCTAATGAGAAATGTTATATTTGATTGGCAAATTTTACTCCAAAAGTCTTGAGAAACTTGGATCAAATAAATCTCGAGATAATGAAACATGTTGACAGATAAATTAGCGAGGACAGGTCACAAGGTTTAAGATGGTTACTGCGTCTAGAATGCTCTGCCGACAAAACTAGATGAGTCTTAACTTGAGACTGTTTTTCCTGTGTTGGGTTGCTTCATTTAGGAACAAATATATATATACATATATATATACCTGATATATATATATATATATATATATATATATATATATATATTGTATAGTAAACAAAATATAACTAATATTATTTATTTTGCACTATTTATACGTCAAATCATATATTAAACAAAATTGATGGGGCCTAAAATCACCATCGAATCAGAGCCGTCCACGTGTCAGCATGCCGCTGACTAAACCCCGGATGCTCGCCCCAACGGGCTCGTGAGCATTCCCAGCCCACTCATTTGCAAGCAAGGATAGACCGTCAAGCCTCGGACGACTACTCCAGTAAAAGCCCAGGCCCAGCGAGTTTGACGCTCGCGTCTCGGCCCTCAGGATTATCCCTCTCATTGAAGCGCCTGTATGGGGGTCCCATGCTGGCGCTCGGGATATCGTCGCTCAAATGTCATCTACCGTGGGGAGCCCATCCGTGGATTCTCCGAGCGTCACCAACGCTCGGGAATGAGTCTACCCCTCATACGATGGATTCTCGCCTTCAGAAGAAGACACTAGTCCCTCATCCCACTCTACCCTCGTCAACAACCTCTGACACAAAGGTACAGTGCACAGTGCACCTGACACGCCGTCTCCTTTTCTAGGATGTCACTCTCACCCCACCAAAGGCTGACGCGTGTTAGGGCAACACAGGTTTGGGACCACATGGTCAATTTACCCATTTACCCCCATCCCTAACATATAAATATAGGAGAACTCATGCATTCTCCCCCAAGTCATCTTCCACACACACACTGCATAGTTCTGGGCATTCCTACTGATCTTCTCAAACCTTCCATTAACCTCACCATAGTTGCATTACCATTACTTCTGGCACTCTTGGTGTTATCCTAGCTGGAAGAACCCACGCTCACAAGGAAACCCAGTTCCTGAGGCACTCACGCCTGTGATGGTCTTTCCCTCTTCATACAAATACTAAAGTGTTGGTGCATTTAGGAAACCGAGATTCCTGCACCATCAAAAATATAACTAATATTATTTATTTTGCACTATTTATACGTCAAATCATATATATATATATATATATATATATATATATATATATATATATATATATATATATATTATTGTTTTAAGAGAGAGTGACAGGATTGAAACAAATCATTCTTATGGTACGAAAAGTGTAAAAAATGCAATATATCAATAAAAACATTTGAAAAGGGTGTTTCCTATTGAAAGTGCAATGATGAAAATATAAAATCTATACAAAGTACTATAAAAATATCGAACCATCAATAAGTATATTTTTGAATTAATAATAGGTACAAAATGATACTAAATATTATACATCATATTATTTGAGGAGTACATAAATTGCTCAACCGAGAGTTAAATTAATTTTCATAAAGTATTATTTCTTTAATACTTTATAAATAAATAAATTATTAAAAGCTCTATTAATATTTTATATAATTAAATTACTAACACTTTTAATTGTTTAAGGAGAATATAGCTCAAAATATTATAGGGAACTTAATTTACAAGTATCCACAAAGTTTTGTTTTATCACTGCAATCGAATAGTAAAAGTTATCAATTGAAAATTGCATGAGGTAGGTGCAATGCAATTAAAAAAGTATAATCCAAGATGTCAACAAAAATCAAAATAGAAATACTCATTAAATCAAATTACAATTATGGAGAAGAAGATGGAGATTGAGAAAGTGGATAATATTGAAAATGATAATATGTCAAACCCACGGTTTTGAGATATGAATATTTAGTGCAAGGTAATTATACTAAAATTGATGATAATAATATATCAAAAGTTACAATATCTCAAGATTACGAAATAAAATAGAAAGAAAAAAACAATGCTCCCATTTTAAATGATGGAATCGAGGTCGGAAATATGGGGAAAAAAAATAGGTGCAAAAATTATAATTTTGAAAGTGAATATAACTTTTAGATTTTGAATGACGACAAAAAAATTATGCAAAACTTCATAAAAAAAACTAAAAATAAATTAAAAATTATATTAAAAAAATAAACAATATAAGGAATAAAATACATATAGTTAATATGGCATTTTATATGATCTCTTAAATTTTTGTCTATATTCTTTTATATATGTTTTTTTATTTATTGAATATATTTGAAAGTTATAAACTATTACTTATACTTAAAAGTTAGAACTATTTGGACAAATTAATATTATACACTTTAAATATTTTGTTTTATGTAATAATATAGTTTCAAATATTTTTATTATTTATTTATTTACATATTTCTCTACTTCGAATTTCTATATACTTATTGTACATGATTTGAAAGAGAGATCTCATATAAATATTTTTGTATATGTTACTATTCAAAATTAAATGATTCATTAAAAATATTATTATATTTATTTAATCAAACTAGATATTTTTAATATCTTAATTTGTTCAATAAATATAATAACTAAATTTATTTAAATAAATTAAATGATAAACGTGCAACGCACGTTGATTTGACTAGTGTATATAGTTGTACGAGTTTTTATTCAGAATTTTCACACCACATAGTGGTAAGAGTTTTTATTTAGAATTTTCACGCCACACCACACCACGACACCAATATGCTTTTCATAAGAATCTCTCTCAATATAAATTTTTACATTCAAAAGGTTCGAATTCGAGACCTTGGTAAAGTCACTCAAGCCCTTTATGCACTTGAGTCAACCGCCAAATAAATGATTTATTTAATTGCAATCAATATGATATTAGAATACTTATCTATATGTGTGTGTAATTTTTTTGTCATGATTTAAGTAAGAA
Organism: Lantana camara; assembly: GCA_037501455.1. Classification (NCBI taxonomy): domain Eukaryota; kingdom Viridiplantae; phylum Streptophyta; class Magnoliopsida; order Lamiales; family Verbenaceae; genus Lantana; species Lantana camara. Next base: position 87,580,930 of record CM074857.1, on the reverse strand, counting down.
GGTAACCAAATAATTTTAATCCACGAATAAATTTTTATAGGAGAAGGTAAGAGGAAGAAAGAAGAGGAAATCTGAGAGTAAATAATTAAATATTAAAAGATGACACAAAAAGAAAAAAAAAAAAATACTGGCACAATCTTTTTTATCAAGAATTATCGTTATTGTAGGATTTCTTCCATAATTAAAGAAAAGGAAACTAGAATACACAATACAATACCCACTTGGTTATTATATAAGTAGGGTTTGCACTCGAAGCTTTCTCAAAAAACTAATTTTGAATTCCCGGCGGCGGCTATGGCAGCTTGGGCGGAGCTCCACGGCGACATAATTGCTTTAATCCTTAAAAAGATAACTGACATAGAAGACTTTATGGCTTTTGAATTTGTTTGTCAATGGTGGCGCCAGGTTGCTCGCAATAAGCGTTATTTATTACGCCCTCAGATTCCACGGCTGGTGCTACTGGAGAACGAAGACAACATCAGCTACCGACGAATTTACAACTTCGTATCCGGAGAAACGAAGTATCTCTACGCCCCGGAGCTGTCGGGTAGAGCAAAGTGCATTGGGTTAAAGCATGGCTGGATTCTCACAATATCTCTAGAGGGTGAGATGAATTTGGTTAACCCACTTTTTCGATTTCGGATTGAGCTTCCTCGTCTGATATCTACCCCTTGTTACCTTCTCAAGGTATATGCGGCACTATCAGCGAATCCGTCAGAGACCTCGGATTTTGCAGTGATGATAGCTCCCGGTAGTGGGAACGCGTACTTGAGTTATTGGAGACCAGGGGACAAGCGCTGGACAGTGCTCAAGGATCAAAAACATAAAAGAAGCTGGTACAACGATCTGATCTATTGCCGAGATCAATTTTATGCAATTGAGGTTGATGGTACTATTTGGGCTTGTAAAGTTCCACGTGACGATTCTATTCCTGCTCGTACTTTGGTCGCTACTATAGATTCTGAATTAACCGGTTTAGAATGGTGGTATATTGTGGAATCTGGCGGTTCTTTACTTGTCTTGGCCGACCGTTGGGAAGAAAGAGAAGAAGATGCTGCGGAAGAAGAACCCATGGTTAAATTTAGGAAATCTCGTAGGCTTAGGGATATATTTTGTGTGTATGAATTGGATTTGATGAATGGTGGTTATAAGCAAATCTCGTGTTTGGGCAACTGGACTATCTTTGTTGGTCGCAATACATCAATATCATTTGATGCATCTGAATATCCCAATTCTATCAAGTCCATGTCCAACCATATATATTTTATGAATGGGATGGAAGATTGGGTAAATAGAGCCTGCTACAGAGTGCGTTGTCACAACTTAGAAGACGGCACAAACACATATATTACAGTAGCCGATTCATGTGGTAGTCCAATCAATTCCCCGTTTTGGTTCATACCCTCTTTCTGATATAGTATATTCTTTTTCTTGTTTACTACTTAGGTGATTTGGCATTTACTAGCTAGTTTCTATCAATAATATGTACATGGATTTCCATTAAGATTCTCAAATTCACTGTTATATGTGCAACTCGACCACGTTTTGTGCTCACATAATTAACCATCTCTTTGTCCAACACTTGTTTGGAAAATTACTTTCACTATTTGCATATAGGTTGAACAACACCACTTGACATCCATGCAGCTTTTCGGGGTTATGAAAATGCCAGCTTCATTGAACAGTCATACACAACTCTGAGTAACAATCATATCCGTAACTAATATGCAACATAAACGCACAATTTTAATTGCCTGATCAGAGGAACCAGCTTTATTTTGCAATATAATTTTCTGTTACACGCACTTCCTAAACCCGAATCCCGAATTGGACCAAAAAAAAAAAGCACTTTTCTAAATAATAAAATCAAAATATTGTCCACTTAAATGAACTCATACCATACTCTGCATCATGTTACAATCGAACTTTGTCGACCAATGACATTGAAGGCGGAAAATAGAGCACTCAGTTGGATTTCCTCTGATCAGAAACCCTAGCACCCATAATTTTGACAACAACTTCGTCCTTTGATCTGAAAAGCTTGAGAGAGGGATCAACATTGAGATCTAGAGCAACTATTTTCTGGCCAACGTCAAGCTCACTTAAATCAACATCAATAAAGGGAGGGATTATATCTGTTGGACAAAGATACTTAACGGTTCGTTTAATGATGTTCAAAGCCGAACCTGAAAACAAAAAACCAAAGGTTATATTCCACAACGGATTTGTGGAAAGTCAGAATACATTGCAAAAACAGGGATGTAAAGAAGAAGTGCTTGTTTAGGCTGAGAAAATAACTTGGAGGGACTCAACAACTATGATATGCATGGATATAGACATAGCGAAACGGACACAATACGATACACATGATAACATAAATTTTTTCTTAAATTTTTTGGTATCCAACACTGTAAAATAATATTTTTAAAAATATTTATGTATCGTTGCATCGCAATTAGACATCTTAATCATATTTGGTAAAGGAATGATATAAATATAGGTGGTGATCGCGTCGAATTTCGGATGGATTTTCTGTCGTGGAACAGTCGAATTGACTACTTAGAATTTGTTGACGTGGTAGAGCTCGAATTAGAGTTGACCTGGGAGATGGGTAGCAAACGTGAGCTCCGGACCGACAAAGGACGGGGAGAGGTTGTTCCCTTTGTCGGCACTCCGACGCTCAAGTCAGTATCGAATGGTTGGGAACTTATCGAGTTGACTTGTGTGCTGTGAATGTGGTAGTTGTGTGTGTTAAATGGCATTTATGGGGGGGTATTTATACCTATTGGGGTAATGATTACCTGTACAGTGCAATCTGCAGGTGCATTAAATGCGCCACCTGCTCCGTACGGCCTGTCAGGCTTCATTAAATGCTTGAAACGGCGGAGTGGGCCCCAGGGATGGTCGACCTCGGCGCGACCTAGGAACCCCATGGTCGAGTTTACGCCGACTTGCCTTGGACTTGGTCGATTGTATTTCGACTGGACTTGAGGGTAGTCGAGTCGACACGGTTGAATGGTCAGCATTTTCCTTCTTGAGGGGCTTGCCGTTGAGGCGACCGACTAGGAGGCTTACGTGGCACATTTGTCCGATCTTTCACTCCACGTGGCATGCGGGTAGTGGTCCACGTATCGCCAGCGTGGTAGTACTGGATTGGCCCACATCAGGTGGTTATCAGTATTAGATTCGTTACATATAGTTTTTGTGAAGTGCTTAGTTCATGAAGATTCGGTTTACCCTGTGTCATTGCAATTATACTTAAGGTTTATAATTTTAAAAAATTTTCAATTTCGGTCTGAGTTTCGTCGGAAAATCAATTTGTCGTTGGAAATGTTCACATGGCAGTCACCTGAACAACATGGACTGGGGAAAATGATAATTTAATAAAATGCTAACTCAAAAAATTGCCAAATTGGTCCTAGAAGTTTTCCATTTTGACAAATTTAGTCTTGTTCGCATTATCATTTGCGATTAAAACCCAGAACTTTTAAAATTTTGCAATGTCTGTCTAATTTTCACCGTCAAAAACATTTACATGGTTATCACGCCATCGACATAAATTGAACAAAAAATATCAACTGAATAAATTGAAAAAAAATATTTTCTCAGACTAACTTCTTGACTTGTTAAAATATGTGAAATAAAAAGAAAACAAAATATATATATATATATATACATGACAATTTTAAGATTTTTCTTTAATTTTTTATGGCTTAAAATAATTGAAATTTTTTTTTTTGTTTTTAAAGATTATTTTAAAGTGTAAATATAATATAATTTTAAGGTAGCAAAAGATGACCTTCTCTCTTCTTCTTCCTTTTTTTTTTTTTTTTTTTTTTTCATTTTAAACTTTTATGAGTTTTAGATATTGGGAAAATTGTATAAATGGTATACCAACTCCACTGTTTCAGTGAATTTGGTACAATAAGTTTTCTGGTGGCAAATGTGACCCATATCTCCCAAGAAGTTGCAATTTAATGCAAATTTTCATCGGAGACCCGAAAACCGACCGGAAATCCGACCCGTTTGTACACGTGGACTCCCTACGTGTCATTTTATCCGATGTGGCGAAATCAAGCTTGCCATGTCAAACAATATTGCTAATGTGGCATTTTTAACCTCACTCAAATTTTTTTTTTTTCTTATTTTGAAAAATATATATTTATATTTCTTTTTTCTCCTAAAAAAACCTATATTAAATATTAAAAAAATCATATAAGTAATAAAGGATCTATAAAACACCAAAAATATGAAATGAATTTTATTTTTATAATAAATAATAGTTCCTATATTTTACAATACAAATATTATATTATAATTAAAAAAATTCTTAAAAAATGTTAAAAAATAAATAATAAATGTTTATTTTAAAATAAAAGTATTATATTAAAATTATAAAATAAAAAATATTAAAAATACATATAGAATAACATAATTATTAAAATAATATTTAATAAATTTACTTTTAAAAAAGGAAAAATACAATTTTGATAGACGAATTACCTCTCCAGATTTTAAATTATCTTGTTAATATTTTTATTTTGTTAATATTTATAGATTCAAGGAATTATTATAAATATTTTTATGCTTAAATTACATTAAAAATTTATTATTTATAATTCATGTGTATAATCAAAAAAATTTATTCTTGTTTTATATAAAATTTAATATACATTTTCAATTAATTATTAAATACAAATTATTTATTAATTTAATAATGGGGCATTTATTAAAGAGGACCAAATATGCCCAAAACTTTTCCAAAATCCCCTAGTTTGAAAAATCTTTGTTCTTAATCACCAATACATAACACATTTTTTGTGAACCCCCCCAATCACCTAAAAAGATCAATTTGCCCCCAAATCTTACTGCGTACTATTAGCCAACAACACAGTTCATCACACCCCCTCTTTCCCTTCCCGACAGTTACCCTGCCTCTGCCTCTACCTCCGCCGTCGTCGTCGCTGTCGTCGTCGTCGCCCCATTGTTTCTCTTACTTTTTTGATTAGCTATCTGAAGAGGACTCAATTTGTTTGAACCGAAATCTAGAAAACCCACGCTACCAAAGATGGATTTCGTCGGTTGTGTGTCTGGTTCGATGTGGTGTAGTTTTTTTTTTCGAAGGCGAATATCATGTCTTTCAACTTCGGGAGAGCGATACTCTTGCAAAAGTTTTTTCAGAGATTGAGAACCATTGGCCCGAGTTCGATTCTGATGCATATGTGGTGCAGTACAAGGCTGCCCATATGGAGGATGAATCATGGATTAGTTTGAAGAAAGATCAAGATGTTGAGAGTATGGTGTCAGTGCATGCGATAGCAAAACAATACATTGCAAAACTGAGAGCAATTCAGCCCCCTTCGACTTCATCGCAGAGAAGGTAGTGCCTATATTTTAATTGCTCTGTTTTTTTTTTCTTGTGGTTGTTTTATGTCTTTGTTTGATGGGTTATTCGTTCGGTTGTGGTTTATTTGAAAAGGGGTGACCAAGGAATGAAATCTACATGTCAAGCCCTAGTCATCGTTAAATGTACCAACAATCATGAATCCAGGAGTCGTTGCATCCGTGGGGTTGGCCAGGCCTTTAAGGATGCTGATGACTGAAGGGTTCATTTAAAAAATTATCATATTGCTGTGAATAGAAAGTTTAAATACTTGAAGAATGATGCCGATAAGATTATAGCTGCTTGTCCGGATGAGAACTGTAAGTGGAGGTTATATGCCTCTTATTGCAAGAGAGACGGTGCGTTTGCCATAAGAAATCTCATTCCTGACCATGTTTGTGGTTTGGAAACAGTTACAAATAAAAGTTCACACCTCAATGCCGATTCAAATTGGGTTGTCGGTGTAATGAAGCCTCATATCATGGCCAATAATAAATTCAAACCGACAGATATAGTCTCTTACATCCTGAAAGAGAAAAATGTGGAAATTCCATACCATACTGCGTAGCTGGGGAACGAGATAGCATTGCACGAAATCCACGGTTCTGATGTTGGGTCTTATAACCGACTCCATTAGTATGTGGATGTTGTTAGATGCTCGAATCCCGGAAGCATATGTGATTTGGAAATAAAACAGCCAGATAACAGGTTTGACCGCTTGTTTATGGCTTTGAATGGATGTTTGGTTGGTTTTCTTAGAGGATGTAGGAAAGTAGTTTTTCTACATGGCACTCATATCAAGAGCAAATTCAAAGGTCATTTGCTTTGTGTGACAGCGAAGGACGGGAACAATCAATTGTTTACAATAGCGTATGCTGTCGTTGACTCAGAGAATGATCAGAATTGGGAATAGTTCTGCCAGAAATTGAGACATGCTCTTAAAAGTCAGCCTTTCATTTGTGATTTTAGACAGTACACGTTCTTCTCCGACAGGCATCCAGGACTTGTTACGCATGTGCCACGGGGTATTTCCAGGATCTCAACATGCCTTCTGCCTGAGACATTTGGTGGATAACTTCAGAACTCAGGTCCTTAGAAAGCATTACCCCAAATACAATAAAAAATATTGGACCAATGTATTCAATGTTGCCGCTTATACTCCTACTAGGGCTGAGTACTCCTTGCACATCAGTAAAATCCTTAAAGCAATGCCTTTGGCTGCAGACTTCCTAGATAAGGCACAACCTGAAAATTGGGACAATTCATTGTTTTCCGGCAATCGATTTGGTATTATCAATAACAATCTTGCTGAGTCTTAGAACAGTTGGGTGAAGGATGCGAGATCACTCCCAATTGTAGCTTTGATTGACCGGATAAGGCAGCAGATCATGACCATGATGTGCACTAGACGGGAGCAAAGTCATGAATGGCAAACGCAACTTTGTATGGATATAGAGATAATCATTAAGGCTGAATTTGAAGCAGGGAGATGCTTGGAAGTCGTGCGAGCAGACTCAGTGACATTTGAGGTGAATGAAGGGAAAATCCGGCACACCGTAGACCTTGGTAAACATGAATGTTTTTGTAATTACTGGCAGGTCTTAAAGCTTCCATGCAAGCGTGCTTGTGCGTGCATTGATAAGAAAGGGTGGTCGGTCTACGATTTCTGTGATGAAGCTTATTCAATTGAAATGTATAGAAAATCGTATGAAAACATTATTTTCCCTGTACCAAATACTGACATGGACTCAAACTTAGATGTTCAGATAAGGTCGCCGGATGTCAGGCCTCAGTCTGGTCGTCCGAAAAGAACTAGGTTCCCATCGCAGGTGGTCAAAGCTATTACAGTGTGCTCATCATGTAAAAGGTCTGGTCATAACAAAAGAACATGCAGGGCACCTGTGTCAATCTGACTTTTTGTAATTACTGAGTATGTTGTTGAATTCGAGATTCTAATCACATTTCTGTGATTTGTGTTCGAGCAGAAAATGAAGTTTGAGCGAGATTTTGGTTGGTGATGCTGGATCTGGCAGGATGCTCTGTCTTTGGAAGGAGTGTATTTTGCCTTTGTATATATTCTATGTTGTAACTGACTGTTGTTCTATTTTTAGATTTATTTATTTATTTATAAACTGGAAGGAGTCTATTTTGCCTGTGTATATATATATATATATATATATATATATATATATATTTAAATTAGGTCTAGTGTAACCGGGTTTAATGCATAATGGGATGGGGACTTTGTCCAGTTAAACCGGGTTTAATGCGTAATGGGATGGGGACTTTGTCCAGTTAAACAGGTTTAATGCTTAAGGGGATGGGGACTTTGTCCAGTTAAACTGGTTTAATGCGTAATGGGATGGGGACTTTGTACAGTTAAACGGGTTTAATGCGTAATGGGGTAGGGACTTTATCCAGTTAAACAGGTTTAATGCGTAATAGGATGGGGACTTTGTCTAGTTAAATGGGTTTAATGCGTAATGGGGTAGGGACTTTGTCTAGTTAAACAGGTTTAATGCATAATGGGATGGGGTCTTTGTCCAGATAAACAGGTTTAATGCGTAATGGGATGGGGACTTTGTCCAGTTAAACAGGTTTAATGCAAATGGGATGGGGACTTTGTCCAGTTAAACAAGTTTAATGCGTAATGGGATGGGGACTTTGTCCAGTTAAACCGGTTTAATGCATAATGGGATGGGGACTTTGTCTAGTTAAATGGGTTTAATGCGTAATGGCTAATGGGGTAGGGACTTTGTCCAGTTAAACCGGTTTAATGCGTAATGGGATGGGGTCTTTGTCCAGTTAAATGGGTTTAATGCGTAATGGGGTAGGGACTTTGTCCGGTTAAACTGATTTAATGCGTAATGGGATGGGGTCTTTGTCCAGATAAACGGGTTTAATGCGTAATGGGGTAGGGACTTTGTCCAGTTAAAGTGGTTTAATGCGTAATGGGATGGGGTCTTTGCCCAGTTAAATGGTTTTAATGCGTAATGGGGTAGGGACTTTGTCCAGTTAAAGTGGTTTAATGCGTAATGGAGTAGGGACTTTGTCCAGTTAAACTGGTTTAATACGTAATGGGATGGGGGTCTTTGTCCAGTTAAACGGGTTTAATGTGTAATGGGGTAGGGACTTTGTCCAGTTAAACTGGTTTAAAGCGTAATGGGATGGGGTCTTTGTCCATTTAAACGGGTTTAATGCGTAATGGGGTAGGGACTTTGTCCAGTTAAACCGGTTTAATGCGTAATGCGGTAGGGACTTTGTCCAGTTAAACCGGTTTAATTCGTAATGGGATGGGGTCTTTGTCCAGTTAAACAGGTTTAATGCGTAATGAGATGGGGACTTTGTCCAGTTGAACAGGTTTAATGCGTAATGGGATGGGGACTTTTCCAGTTAAACCGGGTATAATGCTTAATGGGATGGGATGAGTATCATTATTGTAATATTCTTGTCCACAGCATTACACTTATGATAATCACTCAATTATGAGTATCATTATTGTAATATTCTTGTCCGCAACCCATTACGCATTAAACCTGTTTAACTGGACAAAGTCCCCATCCCATTACGCATTAAACCCATTTAACTAGATAAAGACCCCATCTCGTTACGCATTAAACCAGTTTAACTGGACAAAGTCTCTACCTCATTACGCATTAAACTAGTTTAACTGGACAAAGTCCCTACCCCAATACGCATTAAACCCGTTTAACTGGACAAAGTCCCCATCCCATTACTCATTAAACCAGTTTAACTGGACAAAGTCCGCATCCCATTAAGCATTAAACCCGTTTAACTGGACAAAGTCCCCATCCCATTACACATTAAACCTGTTTAACTGGACAAAGACCTCATCCCATTACGCATTAAACCAGTTTAACTGGACAAAAGCCCCATCCCATTACGTATTAAACCTGTTTAACCGGACAAAGTTCTACCCCATTACGCATTAAACCTGTTTAACTGGACAAAGACCCCATCCCATTACGCATTAAAAAGTCCCTACTCCATTACGCATTAAACTAGTTTAACTGGACAACGTCCATATCCCATTACGCATTAAACCCGGTTTAACGGGACAAAGTCCCCATCTTATTAAGCATTATACCCGGTTTAACTGGACAAAGTCCCCATCCCATTACACATTAAACCTGTTTAACTGGGCAAAGTCCCTACCCCATTACGCACTAAACCCGGATTGAAACAGATTGAAAACAGATTGAAGAAGATATCAAAAAAGCTAAATGTGAATTCAACTTCGTTTACACAGATGAAACAGATCGTTTACTGAGAAAAATATTGGCTAACTTTAAGTGGTACTCAGTGATACTACATGTCTCGATATATGTATCAAACGTTGCGGAGTCTCGAACAAACTTCTCACTATAGAGACATAATAATACGCCACAGTCATTGCTCCCCTTGTCCTGAATTCTCATTTGTGCTTGCACCAATTCCCACTTTTTTGAACAAATGACAACTCTGTTCTTACGCCACAACTTCCAGAGAAAATCGGAGTATAAATCGACATCAGTGGAAGCTTCTGGTATATGCATTGAGTTATAGTAACTGAAACGTTGTTGCAGGGTTTCATATACCAACATATACCAGTGAGCATTTGTCATTAAATGGAAAAAAATATAACGATTGTTGAGCATAACGCTGATAGACACATCGTTCAGGACCATGGCATATTCCTGGTTTATGTTTTTCGTCATAAAATCGTCGATTGAAGATGGTGTAATATAAGGGACAGTGTTATTCTTTGACTTTCCTTTTACCCTGCTCTTCAAATTCCTCACAAAATCAGCTGACACATGAGGGTTGACAAAATGCACATGATGGAATTTCGGCGTGATCAGGACTTGTTATCAGGTCGCAATAAGACACAATAACGTTGTCATTAGTCTCTTTCCCCATAACTAGATCGCGTAGATCTTCAACAAAGACAAAACTTGACTCACTATTATACACAACTTCACCTCTGCAAAAGGTTATAATAAAAAAATCAACACGCTTCACTCAACTAAGTTTATTTAATGAAATTAAGAGCACTTACTATTGTGTCTCCGAGTAGTTCATAATCAACTCAAATGCCCTAGCACGTTGCTCATCAGTGACCCCCTCACAGCCTAGGGCCTCCTTAAGCCTACTGTCCACCTGAGCCTCAGCAAACACAACCTGATAAATAGGTATCAAATCAAATACACGCACATAAACAAAAGTCATTGTAATATTAAATCTTGTGGAAATAATTGTCTCACTGTTTCTTCCACATACTCCCTCACATCATTCTTCCGTTTAGATCTAACCTCATCTCGACCGGATTCACTATCATCGTCAAAATCCCCGTCCCGAGCAGCTTCATCCTCCTCACTCAAATCAACCTGCACTCCTTCGTCGACACATTCAATATCCTCCTCCACAAAATCGGTTTGAACTCCCTGGTCGACACCTTTTGCTTTCTCATCCTCTTCTAGGCGCTCAAATTCAACCACTTCGTCAACAAAAAAATATTTCTTCGACTTCACCCAAACTTTTCTCCAATTTACAAGCTGCTCGTACAGGAATAATCTGCGCATTTTTAGAGCAACGGACTTCACAAATAAGTTAGAATAAAAATAAAATATTGGTTCAATGAATTCGACAGGCTTAGGACTTACATCCGACCGCCATATACTTTCCAGAGCCTTCTTTGCATTCTTTTTTGTATTAGGTAGTGCACTCCCCTTCCATTTGAACTACCCGAGGGAATGCTACCAACCTTCTTGAGATGCCAAACTTCGGAATTCTTTCATGAAACCATGCCTTCCATAGAAAAGATCATAAGCACGAGTGTATATATGTATAAAATGACACAATCTAGTAAAAACAAGCCAACAACTTACCAACAAACCTATAGTACAACCATCAAGGAAATCACGCTTATCCACAACATGCTTCTTAATAGCATTGATCAAGAAAATATGAGCCATCGTACCCCACGCGTATTGACTAATCCTGGACAAATTATCAACATAACGGACAAGCGCAGTAGACACACGTTTACTGCTTCGCGGGAACAACAAACAATTGAAAACGTATAAAATATACATCCATAAAAAATCATCAATCCCGTCATCATCAGACCTTCCAACGAATTCACGCAGTTTAGATTCAATGTTAGCAAGAGAGACATTGTCAGTCTTATTGACGAAATGCTTGGTCAGTGTATTGGATTTAATCTGGCCCAATACCATGACGGGATAACCGGCATGCCGCATTCCTATAACAATGTTGAATTCCTTCTCACAAAATACAACTTCTTGGCTTCCAAATTTAAAGGTATTAGTGTTGCAGTAGTAGTAATCTACTAGGAAGCTAACTCGGTTGATGCTCCCCTTGTGAACAGGTGCTACCAACTGTTGGGAATAGTGCCCGAAAAATTCAATTTATTGAATTAATAAAACTGAATTTGCAGCAAGTTGTGAGTATTTCACATATTGATAATTAATGGCGTGCGGTGGTATTCTTATATGAAATGTGTTTCATAGGAAAAGACTTTGAATACCGAAATCATGTGTCATTAAAGTTCTAGTCGGTACGATAAGAATATGTTCTTATCAAGACTATAACGTGGTTATATAAGATGATTAGTCTTTCGTCATAGGGAATGGTGATTCCAATTATAACGCGTTGATGATTTTCAATAGGATTGGAAACATCGAACTGGACCACTGAGATTATTTATTTTATACTGCTGTCTAAAATGAATAAAATCTCAGGAAGCATTGTACTCTAAATCATGTTTCGGCTTTAGGCATGTAGTGTTAGTCACTGTAATATACTCGAAGTGAGGTCTCGGTAACGGGTGGCCAAAATACTTTGTATGATTCGGTGACAGCATGATATGTGCTAAAGAGTTATATTGATCGAGGAATCTGTGGCCTTGCTGGAAGGTAAAAGATATCCCTGAAATAGATTTGCAAAAGTTTGAATTAAGACTTTGGCCAAAACACTTCGCGTGATACGTCACCGAAGTTGTATGATGAATGTGTTTCACATACAGAGAATTTGAACTTAAGGCGAATCAATAAATTTCAAATTAGAGATGAAAAATAAATGATAGTAGTTGCAATTTATTTTTCATGGATATCTACACGGAGGAGTGAAATGCGAAATTATTCTAGATCGAGAAATTCGTGAATAATTTAATTAATTTTAGAGTGCAACAATATTTATTTAGTGAAATTAAATATTGTTAAACGGTAATTAATTATTGTCATGAGATGATAATATATTAATCCGTTTGGAGCTAAAAATTAATTAGTCCTGCAGGTTCCCCTGCAAGCCCCAATTGAAAACCCGAAGAGAAAATATTAAAAGGAGAAAGAGAAATGAATTTTCAAAGTGTTTGAAAATAGCCAAGGGATTTATTTTAAGAAAATAAATCAAAGTTCCAAAGAGTTAGAAATGCCCGGAATTTTATTTTGGAGAAAATAAAATTTTAAAAATCTTTTTTTTTTTTCAAAATAGCCACGTCAGCAGATCGGACCCCAGGTGGCGCTGATTGGGCACCACGTGTGCGGCTAGGATCGCACCACGTCAATGCGTACGGACGGCCCAGATTCGATCTGGGCGGGTCAGTCAACGGGGCCGGATAATCCGGTCAAATGGGTCATAGAACCGGGTCAACGAGTCGGTCAAACGGTTCAAATGAATAGGGTCGAACCGGGTCCGGTCCGGGTAGGACCAAACCCAGACACGTGTCAACGCCTGGTGAGGCTACGTGTATGCACACGCACCAACCACTTGGCCACCTTGTGGTGGCGCGTGACGGCGCATGGAGACACGTGTCGGCGCGTGGTTGGCGGCGTTGTGTCCGCGGCGGAGAGTTCTATAACGTGGCATAATTTGATTGGCCGGAGTAGACACGGTTTGTACGCAGTATGGCAAAATGATCAAATTGCCCTTCATTTTGTGTCTAAAATGACCAAAATACCCTCCGGTTTTTGCCTATAAATAGCTGACCTCCTTGCCATTTTTATTCATTCAATTTTTTCAGCCAACTTTGGCATTAGAGAGAGCTCTCCTCTCTCAATTTAATTAATCCCTAATTAAGGGATTAATTAATAGATAATTAGGTGGTTATATAATTAATATATAATCCACTTAATTATTAGAAAATTAGGGAATTTTCTAGTCTAGAAAAATGAATTTTTCTAGAAAATATTTTCTCGAGTATTTAAGGATATACTCGCGGAGCCCACACTCCGAGGGTCGAGTCGGGGATACTGCGAGGAAGCTCTGTCGGTCTCACGAAAGGGAAAGGAGCTGGAAAAATGTCGTTAGATAGCCATGTTTGCAGTACGGTAATGTTTTACAGTTGCATTATTTTAAGCATGATAAATTATATGCTCTTAAGTGTTAATTGCATGTTAGATATTTATCTGCTTAAGTGATTTAAAATTTATTATCAATTGCATGTATATACTTGAGTAGATCCGGCTAGTCTTCCGCTTTGTATTAAAATATTTTAGAAATATTTTAATACTTGTATTATTATAAAAAATTTAAAATGTGGTCCCGGACAGCTACTGTTCTGAGCCCTCCTCCCAACACCAACAAACAACCAAACGGTGAATTTTTGACAACTTCAACTTGAGCGGGAGACATTTGGCCACGAATTTCAAACATAACCTTACTGAATCTCTCCACCGCGCACTAATGCAAGATGGAAACCACCCGCTTCTTCGAAACCGTTACCTCATCATCCACCTGGACATTTACCTCTGAACTTTTTCTCTTTCCCCTACTTGTTCCAGCCGGGGAAGGAACAATCATCAAAGGCGTCGTCGGCAATGAGCGCACCATCTATGGAAAAAATTGGATTTAATTATATAACAACAAAATACCGAAACCCTTGTTTGTTGAGTTAAAAGAATCAACTACCAAATATATATATGAATCGATAGGAAAAACTGAAATTCTAGAAATTTTAGGGAAGAAAACTAACTTGGACACATTGGGTACGACGTCCCTTAATCTGAGACCTGCCCATTTTCACAAACAAACTGAATGACTAACGTGCGTCGTGGTGGAGTGGGTTTCAACTGCTAAGAATTTGCCCTTGATTTTAGGGTGTCGGCGATGGACTCTAAAACTGCTTCTTCTTCACTTGAAGGTTGTGGTGTGTCGCGTTCAGCTCTCGTCGCCGGTGGTCTGAGATGGTCGACTATCAGAAGTTTTCCCGCGATGAAGAAGGAGGATGAAGCTTCAGTTGTTTGTGTGGGAATTATTCAATTTCACCAAGGATATTTGTGTAATTTTACGCGATTTGGGGGGTTTTGGAAAAATATGAGGTGAATTGGGGATGTAAAATGGTCTTGTTTCAAATTGGGGGGTTTTGAAAAACTTGATTACCTTATTAGGGTGCTTTCATTAATTTGTCGTTTAATAAATACTAATATTTGTTAATATTTATAAGAGATAAATATTTTTTCCCATCCGAACTATGTCCGTTTTTGCAATTTACCATCCAAATAATTTTTCATTGCAAACCGTCATCCAACCTTTGCATTTGTAACAAAACGCCATCTGAAGGTGGTCTGGTCTGGCGTGTATGTTTTAGGAAAATGCCACGTGTCAAATTTTTTCCCAAAACCACCAAAAAAAATGGTTTAGATGGCGTTTTGTCACAAATGCAAAGGTTTGATGGCGGTTTGCAATGAAAAATTGTTTGGATGGTAAATTGCAAAAACGGGCATAGTTCGGATGGGAAAAAATATTTATCCCTATTTATAAATTGAAAGAACTCAATTTGTTAATAAATACAGATTATTTATATCGAAAATACATAAATTGATGAAAATACAGACATACACCCCAGAAATATAGATGGAGAATTTAACGGAAATATACAGACATAAAATATAAGAATATTAAGAAACGAATTAATCTTCTTTCTGAAAAAATAAAGAAATAATTAATCTTAGTCTTGATAATTGAATGACATATTGTGATGGTGCCGGTGAATTTTTCACAATCGCTTGAATTTCATCGATGGAGAACGGTCGATCGCCACCATCTCCGGTTGCTTTTAGTCGTTCTTTATTCTTTTCAACAGAACACTTACTCTCCGGATCTCCCAAGTCTTCTTTCTATTCTAACTGTAGTAAGCTGTACTTTGTTGTCCACGATATTAGCCTTCATAAAAATATAGTATAATGTGATAGTTCAATATTGTTGTTTGGTCGGTGCTTTTACGCACGTTCTGGCAAACACAGATGGATTAAATCTCTAATGTCGGAATTAATTAATTAAATGCAATTTAGCGATTTTGTTAAATAAATCACTAGTATTGTATAACTGTTAAGTTGTCATAATACTGAAGTTCGTTTCAAGAGAATTAATGTTGATTTCCTAATTACTTTAAAATAAGAATCGAATTCATGATTTACTAATTTATAGATACATATACTTATCAATGAATTCATTTGCTCGTCTTATAATACTAAAATTTGTTGATGTCCTACAATTTCAATTACGTAGTAAATTGGAGAGAAAATAAAAATAAAAATGTGGTTGTTCCCATTTCGTATTATGTTATGTATATATGTGTCAGTGTTTATCCATTATAGATTCTCTTGTAATGATTTGTTCCCAAATGTTTTTGTTATTTTGAAAATCAGTAATAGTTAATGCACAACATGTCCTTATCGTATTCTAATTAAAATTTGTAAATTTCAAAATTAATCATCTTAAACTAGAGTTATTTTCTTAACAAATAATTTAAAATTTAAATAATCATACCTTTATTTTTTTTGTTTTTATAGCTCATTTCGATGGATTGAAACAAGTGAAATCATTTAGGTATAAAACTCTCCCTATTAGATATTTGCATTTTCAAGAATTCGAACTCGAAATTAAAAAAATAAAAAAGAATTCAAACTCGAAAGTAGCGCTGAACTACTAAATTATATCAACTACTAAATTATATGACTTTTTTTTTTTTTTTAACACACACACACCCAAGCGGGGTTCAAACCCGAGACCTTATCTTCGAAAATGAACCTATTAACCACTTGGACACTAAATTATATCACTTAGATAGTATTTTAAATAACCATATTTTGAAGTTGTTAATTTGCAATTTTCATTTATATTATTTAAATTGAGATGCAAGTTGCATGCAACATTAATAAATTATTCTATTTATTATTTTTTACTTGCCATGATTACTTGATCACTCTTTTTGGCGATTACTGAAATGAAGAAAATTCTAAAATAAAAAAGTTCCATTAAAACCTATTTTGAATATGATGCACCTTTAAAAATATAATAATACAGATACAATTTTATATACAAATAATAATTTTTACTTTAATTTTATATATGAAAAATATTCTATACAAGTGTTGAATATAATATGATAGGATAAGTAATATTTTAAAATATATATATATAAACTAGAAGTCTTGATGAAATCCAAACACTTTATAGCCAAGTGTTATTATTTATTATATTTGGTGTTTGATTCAACAACTTCAATAAACTTCATATAATTCACATGACAGCTCGTTAACCTTCATCCCTTAATTAGTCCACTAAGACCTCGTTTACTTCTCTTGGAAAGGGTGGTTGGGGTAGCTAAACCCCCATTTCCAAGGGTTTACTTTACAAGTTTGGCTTTCTAGTCTTTACCCGGAGCCCCGGGATCCGTACAAGATTTTGGCCGACAAATAATCTCTTCCAATTTGTGGTTTTATTTACACTAGTGTGGTTGGATAAGGAGAAATGACAATTACGCCCCCACTTTATCACACATAATTACCTCTTTATCCTTCATCCCTGACCAGAGAAATTCATCCCAAAAAAAAAAAGCTCCAGCATTTTGCTCTGGCCCTAGTTTTTCATCTTCTTTCGCAGACATTTCAAGACCCGCAGCGCCCAGCTTGTCTCGCTTTTCATCCTGATTTCCAGAGATTGCTCCTTGATTGCTGTCGTGGGTTTTCATATTTGTTGCTAAATTGAAAAAGCCCCAAAATCAGAACACCGTCGCCGCAAGATTGACACAAAAAAGCAATGAGTTCTCAAAGATGGGGTTATTTTCGGTTTATTGCTGGCACCATAGCTGGTGGGATCCTCAATTCTACTATATGCATCGCGCTGAACTCAAGTACAAGGAGATGTGGGAGCAGAGATTGAAGAAGTACGAGTAAGAGATGAATAGAAAGAAGGAACTAGAGGCCTCCAATGAGCTTCAAGAGTCCCTCGAATTCTCGGTATTTGTTGCTAAATTTCCCAAAATTTTGGAATTGAACTTGCTTTCTTTCCCCCATCTTGCATTCTTAATTTGTGGTTGTTGGGGTACGCAGAGCTAATAATCGACTAAAGGTCAGTGATAATTGAATGTGAGGGTAAGAAACAGAGTTGATATCTTAATTGAGTTTATGCCCTCATTTTGTCTGCATGAATTGGTGTCGACAATTTGTTGTTTATGTCTTGTTAGAATGACATGTTGCTTTTCAATAAGTATTTGTTTACAGTTCCGTTTCACATATATATTTGGTTTCTTGGTATGGTTTATGAACAAAGGTTAGGTGTATGGTGTAGCACATGCAATATGTCTTCATACAAAAATAAGTATTAGACATAAAAAAAACTCATTTCTGAATGTTCTTAGTTGATAGGGTTGTTTCATTTGGATTGGTGGTAAATTGGCTTGCTCTTTGTTCTTGTGACTGATCTTTGATAGCAGTACCTGTTTATCCTTTTCTTGATAAGGGAAAATTAAGTTAGTTAACAGAACTATATAATTTGTGTAATCATTGTTGAGAAAGTTGTTTGGTTTCTGGTATATATCTTATTTGGTTTCTTTATCAAACTCTGTTTCAAAAACTGGGGTATTTGGTGTCGCGAATTTAAAGAACTGAATTTCAATAATGTATCCATTCATGAAGTAATCATTTAGATGCTTGAGTATAGCACCGCCTGGAAACAATGATATTAGATTAAGTCCTTCAAGTATGGTGTCTGGGGTGGATTAAGTCCTGTATGATAATCCAAGAAATGGAATCTCCATTGTGCCGCCGTTGCCTTTGGATCATTCTCTGATTCAAGTTGTTGGTATTACGAATTCGGGCACATTCATGGAAACAGCCTCAAATATAGTACCCTTTTCAGTGTCTCCTGGTACGACCCATCAGGCCACTCTTTTGGTAATTTACTAACACACTGAAATAGTTTGTTGTTAAAGAGCAAGTGATAGATTGATTTGTCTTTATCTTATGATTGTTGGTTTGTTGTTGCAGCTATTTTGGTATGAAGTTGCTACGGGAGAGAAGAAGATGATAGTCTGCTTACTAGTGTTATGAAATATGTGTTGTATAGTGACAAGTATCGTATTCATTGATTCATTTGAAAGATAGATACATAGAGAGAGACACATTAGATATGTAATGACAAACTGATCATGTAATGAATAATGATGATTTTCATTTGAAATTGTTGTTGTTATTGCTTTGTTGTCTCAACTTGTAAAATTCTCTTGTCAAAAAAGAAAAAAGTATTTGTAAAATTCTTCATTGATGTAGGTACAGGCGGATTTACTATAATTTGGTTTTTATTTGTGGTCTGTTTAAATGATTGTACACTCAAACCAAAGGAGGGATCTATTGGTAATTTATGCCCCCAACTGATGGTTTACAAACTTGTAAACTAAAGTTACTCCAAGTTTGGGTTAAGTACTAATGTTATCACACCATCAAAGTAAAAAGTGTCTTTGGTTAAATACCCCAAAAAAACACTATTCCTAAACCATCAAGGATGGTTTATATCCCATTGAAGTAAACGCAGCCTAAGAAGCTCTTTACTTTTAAAGAATATGACTTATTAGCTAAATACACCCCCATAAACTATTCTTTACTTTGAATGTTTGGCTATATGCCTTTTTTCCGGAGCCCCGAGACTCGGCTGGAAATGGATGGGGAATATTGCCATCAAAAAAGGTTGTTGCTATTTAAACTGGAGGGAATGGATTAACTAATTTTACTTTTGTGCCCCTCATTTTCTTACAAAAATTGCACTCTGTACCCTCACCTTTCCCGAGAAAAGAAGGCCACATTCCCACCATTTTTTCTTGCATTTCCCGCTTTCGCTTCGCTGGGTTGAAGGTAACTCAAGGATAAGCCCTAATTTCTCGATTAACCATTTCGGAGCTGGGCGAGTGGTGGCCGTATTCGATTGGGTAAGAAAGCTGCTTGTGCTTCATCTTAATTGTTGTTGATTTATTGAATTTTGTATGCATCATCGCGTAAGAAAGCTGCTCGATTAATTTTGTGCTTGCAACTCCAAAAAGAATTCTCACTATACCTCAAGCAGCTCGTTGTTGCAGATCCGAGGATTGGAAATCAAAGAAAGTGATAAATCCAGCTTATGGGCTAAGTGGGTTTCTGAGTTCACCTCCAAAGATTCGATTTTTGGTATGTTTTCACCTGCCCATTTCGATTGCTGGGTGTTTGTGTTGTTTCTGTTGAGAAGGGTGGTTAAAGATCGTGTTTTTGTAACAAATTAGGGTGGAAAGTTTGCTGGGTAGTGAGGAGGAGAAGATATCTTGAGGTTTTTGTTTGTTTGTTCGTAATTTGGTGAAAATATGAGGGATTTCCCATCTTGTTTTGGCGAGAATGGCGTTCAGGTTGCTAATACATCTTGTTCAAATGCAAATGCGAGTAATCCTCTCAGAATTCTGTGACTTGCATTTATAGATGTAAACTGAATCTTGCTTGATTAGCGTTATGTGGAGCAAGAGCTTGACCGGCCAATATCCTAATCTGGAAATTGATGATGCATCTCATCAGTTAATCTACAAAGTTGATGTGATCATGTGAAGCCTTCATTATTCTCAATTTCGCCCGAACAAGAGCACCTACGATTCTATGGAACATTAGTTTGGGGATTTGCCAAATTTTCCTTCAAATTGGATGTTGAAGATCTGAAACCAAAATAGTATCAAGATTGCAGAAAGGAAATTTTGTATTTCCCCACCTTTTGTAATGTTTGTTTATTACGAACTGTAATATCTCCATCACATATATATTGAATTAATTATTGATGATA
Source organism: Lantana camara (assembly GCA_037501455.1). NCBI lineage: Eukaryota > Viridiplantae > Streptophyta > Magnoliopsida > Lamiales > Verbenaceae > Lantana > Lantana camara. The sequence continues at coordinate 87,560,451 of CM074857.1, read as the reverse complement.
AGTTCAACAGCAGGACTTGATCTTTGTTGCTTCATGTTTTTCTTATTAATGTGGCTCTCTTGAAACTTCAATCCACATCCCATGTTTGAGTCAGTTATTTAGGCTAGAAATTAGGTTGATAAGGAAGAAATTAAAATTTCTTTTTCCTTTACGGAAAAATATTGATGCACTTGCACCTCTATGAATTTTTATTTGATTATATCGTGTTATCTCAAACATTTGTACTCGACACCGTAAAATTACTTAAAATTTTATTACATTAAATTGAGGTCTTAGATATGAGACTAACAGTCAAGTTTAAGTTTTTATTTTAGCCTTAATATTACTTGAGGTAAGGGCAAAATTGTCATTTAGACCACACACAAATGGTTTGTTATCTAGTAAAGTAAAGCATTAAATTATTTGGCTATTTAAGCAAAATCACAAACTATCAAATAAAGAGTCCACTAGATAAAATAACCAAGATTTTTCAAAAAAATAAACCATCCCCAATGGATAGCAAACAGGTAAAGTAAAGAGCTTCTAAGGGCTAATTTTGCGGGCAGAATAACTTTGGGCGACCCGGTAGACTTAATCTCTGACCTGGATGAATCCTTGGATCTCGCATTAGCTAGCTTCGTGGTTGTACGGATGTTCTCAAATTTCAGGCGTGTGTATTTATTTTCTGGTTTGTTCTCAAATTTCTCAATAGCTTTGTATGTGGTTAGCTATATAACTGATTGCCATAAAAAAATTTGAATTAGATATGAAAATGTAGCGAAGGTTGTTTTTCATTGATTTTAATAGAAATTTACCGACAGGCTTGTTTTGTATTTATTTCCAATTGATTTTACTATGTGGAATTTTGTATTATAAATTTGAAATGATCTTTGATATAAACGTATGTTTGTAGTAGACTATGATATTGTGGAGGGTGTGAGTCCCTAGCCATACATGAATTTAGAAAGAAATAGTGGTGTTGTTGCTGCTAGGATGGTCTTTAGTTGTGCAACCAAGTGAGATTAATACAACTTTCAAATGATGAATTTTGTGAAGAATTAGATGCTTTCTCTGTAGTATTTTATCTTCAAACCAACATATCAGATTTCCCTTTTTGTAATGGCATAGTTAGTTTATAATAATGACGATGCATTATTGTTTGTAGTGCCATATTCATATAATCATTTAGTTTGTGAAAGCCTTTGGTAGATGACAATATTGTAAGAATTATTTGTATTGGGCTCTAATGCACGGACACTTCTAAAAATATCATTTTGTCGTGTCGTGTCGTGTCCGACACTTCTCACGTGGAAAATTCACAAAAAAATCCGTGTCGCCGTATCCGTGTCGTGTCGTGTCCGTGTCGCCGTATCCGTGTCCGTGCAACATAGGTATTGGGTTTACTGCTCCCATGAATCGTATTCATATGCCTTTAAGAATATGATTATTTTTGCATTGTAGCTATCCCCTGGTCTTTCCGTTGTTGCCGAAGGTGTACTTCTTATTGCGTATTATATTGTATGCTTAATCTTATGCAATATCGACATATCGTGATTAACCATGAAACTACTGCCTGTTAAATCAAGATTCTTGGAAAAAGTAGTATAAGCACAGGTAATTTTTATATCTGCCAAAATAAAACTTTTGAAAGGTAAAACATTCCCCTGGCTGCAGCATTGGAACATTCTGTCCGGGAAGATAAGGCAACGGGCAAGCATTCGGTCGATGTAAGTGATGCATTTAACGAGTGGCAAGCATTCGGTCGATGTAAGTGATGCATTTAACGAGCTTCGAAGTGGCGGCCATATAGATTCTCAATCTGGGAATCCAAAGCAGATGAGTGATACACATTCAGCCAACTCGAACAATGTGGTGGAGCTAGATGATAAGAGTACGTTGCCAGCTGACGACGGTGACTTCACTGAATTGAAGCTGAGAAGGAAACGAAAAAAATGCAATCAAGAAGACACTAACATTGAGAAGATGGTGATGTGGGCCGTGTTGTATCTGACTAATAGTCGGAATGACATGCTTGCTTTTTACGGAATGCCCATCGAAGTCAGACCTGCATACGTTGTTATGTTGATCCGTAAAGCAAAGTAAAATCGTCCCATGAGGTGTCCAAGTATTTCTTTTGAAACTACCCTAAGCTGCTTCTTTTTACCCCTTTGGAAGGCCTTCTACCAATTACAATATGAAATCTGCTGCTATGATATGTTGATATATTCTCTTTATGTAGTTTGAAGTGGAATTTGGTTGACAGAAATTAGCATTCTAGTTCGATTTAACTGTTATTCTTCTGATTATTAAAGAATTTGTTGTTGTTTTGGACAATAGCATGTTTGTAATTGGCATATGAACAAGTCCATGCTTTACTGTATTAATGTTTGATTTTGTTTTACTCAGTCAATTTGTAATGTATTGTTTTAGTGCTTTTCTTTTTTTAATTTCCACATCATTGCATGAGTGCTGCATCATTCAATTCCAATTGTGAAGTTGTATCTAGTGCGTGTAGTTGTTCTTCTTCAGCAAAATTTTTCTTCGTCTCATCTTTCATTTTCTCCATGGCTCGACTTCGGAGTGCAGTGGTGTTCGCAACCATCAGGTCAAAAATTTGTGTTTGATTTGATGAAATGAGAATAAGGCAATTTCAGTTTATTTACATGGGGTAAATAAGTCACTTAACAAGATAACCATGTTTAATCTTCAATAACAAACACAAAATAAAAGCACAATAAGTGGAACAACAATTTGAAAAAAGGCATACCAAACACAAAATTAAGTTGTACTAAAAAGACATTAATCTCACTTAATGTTCGACTAAAAGATTACTTAAAATTGAATAATCTAGCGTATCAAACGACTCCTAATTCAATCAAATCAAATTAGGATAAAAAAAAATATAACTCAAAATCGAAAACATAAGTACATAACTAAGCACTCGAGCTTATTTCATTTCTCCTTTATTTTCATCTCATCATAATTACAATTAATAACTAATCTATAGGTAATTAATTAATTAACCTTAATCTCAATAACTTCTCCTCAGTGCAATGCGGTTGAAGCCCAAGAATCCGCTGGCATAATTTCAGACCTTATCATATCATATCACTGGCCGATCGAGTTAATACGCAAGATTCTCCGTCTGAAAAATCACAAACCCATAATTAATAAAGTTCTTAACAATTTAATTATTTAACTACAAGAATTTTCAAGAACAATTATTACATATAACTAAACTTTTTTTTCCCTCTAGAGACTTTGAAGAAAGATCTCTTGCAATGAAGAATGGCACCTTCAATCCCTTCCTGCAGCTCCACCACCAAGTCGAAGTCGCAACGCCGGTTATTAGCCGTAACTATAGTAGTTGGAGAATGGATATGAGGCCTGTAAATACGAAGTTAGGATTTAACAAAAGATGGACAAAAATTAAAATTTCCAAAATTAAGGGAACAAAATTTTAATTTTAGAAAATAAAAATATAAATTTTTTAAGAAATATATATAAATTTAAAAAGAATTCAAAATTTAGAGGGGGTGGAGGCCAAGCCATAGCCCCCTATCTCCGTCCCTGGAGGCAAGCTAGTCTAGGTTTGTGGTGTTATGACTTATGCGGGGTCCTATTGGATCTGATTTTTAAATCCAGACTAACCCGCAAACCGACCTATTTAAATTCATAATCATTCCGAACCAACCCATAGGCCAGTCCTAGTTCAAGCCCTTTAATTGATTTAATCCCAAAAAAAAACGTTAAGCAAATGACAAAAAAGCCGATGGTATAACAAACGAAATGTTTTCCCAAAAAAAGTTGTTGTCAAAATCGAACTCCAAAATCTAAATAATTTTAATATTATTAACTGGTTTCTCTTCTACATTTTCCATGCGAACGTGATCAACTTAAATTCCAGCTATTCATTCGAAGTTAGCCACAGAGTTTCGCATCCTTTGTAAAATAAGTATATAGGTACTAATAGGTTTGGCCCTACAGTGTGACACCGTAAAGCCTAAATTTTTATAGAAGTTTCTTAGCCCAGGCCCAGCAAGCCAAAAACTGACAATACCAAATAAAATCTGTCCAATTGTCCATTTATATAGGTTGAGTTGGATCCAACCAATGAAATATAAAACTTTCCGTAGTGATTGTTGTGTATTCAGAGGCTCAAACAAGAAACTTTTAATTAAATAAGCATAGTGACAAACTAGATACTTAATGATTATATCTATGCTATTTATATATAAAATAAAACATTAGTTTTTATTATTCAATATCGATCAATTTTTTTATTTTTTTATTTTTTTGAATTTTTTTTTTTTTTAAAAAAAATATATCATTGATCCTCCAAGGCAAACCCCCAAAATCATATAGACCAGAACAAACGGAATCCTCTTGATTTCACGGGCCTTCATTCTAACTGGCTTTTTAGTCCAAGCGTAAGCTTAGGTATAAATAATTTTAAAATTATAATTTTGTCTTCTCATGTAGTAACGTACTGAATACTTTTTTTTAAAAAAATTCTTTTAAAAATCTTATCATTATATGAATTAGGGCTGTCAACGGGTCGGATTCGGATCGGATCAGGAAATTCCGGATCCGAATCCGATAAGAGAATCCGAATATCGGATCCTAATCCAAATCCTATAGGATTCGGATTCATTATTTTTGAATCCATATATAACCGGGTCGGATCCGATCCGATCCGATAAAAGATCTGACCCGATTAGTAATAAATTTTATTTTTTTAAATAACAAATTTGATATAAAAAATAAATATAATTACATAATATTTAATAAATAATTATTATTTAATGAATTATTTGATAGTTTTGTTTATATTTATTTAAAATAAATTAATTTAAACTTATTAATAAAAGAAAATATATACTTTTAGACTAAAAATTTTAAATTTTATTATTGTTTAAAATGATAAATATGTGAAAATTTTAATTTTAATCATTTTACTTAATATTATGTACTAGTAAATAATTTATTTAATTAAATATTATATATAATATCGGATTCGGATTCTTAACGGATCGGATTCCTTAAATCCATATTCGCTCCATTTATTTCGGATAACAAATATTTACAATCGGATATGATCCATCGAATATTTTTATCGGATGAATATACTAAAATTCGGATCGGATTCGAAGCGAATTCGGATTAAAATCCGACTCATTGACAGCCCTAATATCAATATTATATCGTATCTAAATCGTCTTGTATTCCCACATCTTGTCATGTTGGCTGGGTGCTTTTCAAAAGCAACTGGCTGCGCCTTGGGCTTTTTCCCACAGTTTGCCCCACAATCATTTTAATATTACGGCTTCTTCACAAAGTCTCATACAGAGGAAAAGTCCACCAAAGTTACTTCAAAGTTTTGTCTTAATATTTTAAACTCAATTTTGTGGGGGTTATTCGGGAAAACTATAATTTTTAGTAGTAATTGAAAATTTATTAATTAATTAATGATGCAAGATTATTTTATTAATTGGGCAATTATTTAACGAATTTTCAACATGAGAGGTGATACAAATTTTTTTTTTAGAATTTTCAATGTGAGAAGTACCCACACAAATGATAAAATTATATTCTATAAATATCAGTCCAAATAATCTTAAGACTCCCGGAGCAATGAACCCAAGGTTCAGAAGGAAGCAATGCGTTCGAAGTAGATTAGTTGTAATTAATATGACATTATAATAAGTTTATATATATATATGTAATTTTTTATGATGCATTAAAGAAAAGTACAATTAAGTAAGAAGTTAACTAGCCGATAGAGATTAGTCAAGTGATCTGAGGGTTCTTTTTCGAAGACAAGGTCCCGGTTCGAATCCCTTTGATCACTTGGGATGTGTGTTTAAAAAAAAAAAATTGAGGTGTGTGTTAAAAAAAAAAAAAAAAAAAAGCAGGTAATTGAATAATTTAAATCCATGAATAAATTTTTATAGGAGAAGGTAAAAGGAAGAAAGAAGAGAAAATCTGAGAGTAAATAATTACATATTAAAAGATGACAAAAAAAAAAAAAAAGATACTGGCACGATCTTTTTTATCAAGAATTATGGTTATTGTAGGAGTTCTTCCATAATTAAAGAAAAGGAAACTAGAATACATAATACAATACACACTTGGTTATTATATAAGTAGGGTCTGCACTCAAAGCTTTCTCAACAAGGTATCTTTGAATTCACGGCGGCGGCTATGGCAGCTTGGGCGGAGCTTCACGGCGACATAATTGCTTTAATCCTTAAAAAGATAACTGACATAGAAGACTTTATAACTTTTGAATTTGTTTGTCGATGGTGGCGCCAGGTTGCTCGCAATACGCGTTATTTATTACGCCCTCAGATTCCACGGCTGGTGCGAGGGGAGAACGAAGACAACATTGGCTACCGACGAATTTACAACGTCGTATCCGGAGAAACGAAGAATCTCTACACCCTGGAGCTGTTGGGTAGAACAAAGTGCATTGGATTAAAGCATGGCTGGATTCTCACAATATCTCTAGAGGGTGAGATGAATTTGGTTAACCCACTTTTTCGATTTCGGATTGAGCTTCCTCGTCTGACATCTACCGAAGATAACTATCTTGGCGGAATATCCCCTTCTTACCTTTTCGTGGTATATGCGGCACTATCCGCAAATCCGTCAGATTTTGCAGTGATGATAGCTCCTGATAGAGGGAACATGTACTTGAGTTATTGGAGACCATGGGACAAGAGCTGGACAGTGCTCAAGGATCAAGAACATGAAAGAAGCTGGTACAACGATCTGATCTATTACCGAGATCAATTTTATGCAGTCGCGGTTGATGGTACTATATGGGCTTGTAAAGTTCCACGGGACGATTCTATTCCTGCTCGTACTTTGGTCACTACTATAGATTCTGAATTAACCGGTTTAGCATGGTCGTACATTGTGGAATCTGGCGGTGCTTTACTTGTCTTGGCCGAAGAAAGAGAAGAAGATGTTGTGGAAGAAGAACCTATGGTTAAATTTAGGAATATATTTTGTGTGTATGAATTGGATATGATGAATGGTTGTTATAAGCAAATCTCGAGTTTGGGCAACAGGGCTATCTTTGTTGGCCGCAATACATCAATATCATTTGACACGTCTGAATATCCAGATTCGATCAAACCCAACCATATATATTTTACTCACTATTTCAAAAGACGAGTTGAAGGCGTATGGATGGGAAAAGGACACGGCAATGACATGTTTTCTTACAACTTAGAAGACGGCACATACACATGCATTAAAGAAGCCGATTCATATGTAAGTCCAAATGAAGGACCGTTTTGGTTCATGCCCTCTTTCTGATTTAGTATATCCTTTCATGTTTACTACTTAGGTAATTTAGAATTTACCAGTTTCTATCAATAATATGTACATGGATTTCCAGCAAGGTTCTCAATTTCATTGTTATAAGTACAACTCAACCACATTTTGAGCTCACATACATCACCATCTCTTTGTCCAAAAACTTGTTTGGAAAATTACTTCCAATATTTACAAATAGTTTAACACTAGATATCCATGCAGCTTTTCGTATTATGAGAATGCCAGCTTCATTGAACAGTCATATACAACTCTGAATACCAATCATATCCGTAACTAGTATGCAACATAAACGCACAATTTTATTCGTTACGACTGATGAGAGGAATAGGTTTTATTTTTCGATATAATTTTCCGTTACACGCTCTTCCTAAACCCGAATCCCGAATCGGACCCAAAAAAGAAGCACTTCTCTAAATAATAAAATCAAAAGATTGTCCACTTAAATTGAACTCATACCATATTCTGCATCATGTTACAATCGAACTTTGTCGACCAATGAAATTGAAGGCGGAAACTAGAGCACTCACTTGGATTTCCTCTGATCAGAAACCCTAGCACCCATAATTTTGACAACAGCTTCGTCCTTTGATCTGAGAAGCTTGAGAGCAGGATGAACGTTGAGGTCTCCAGCAACTATTTTCTGGCCAACATCAAGCTCACTTAAATCAACATCAATAAAGGGTGGGATTATATCTGCTGGACAAAGATACTTAACCGTTCTTTTGATGATGTTCAAAGCCGAACCTGCAAAAACAAAAGGTTAAATTCCACAATGGATTGGTGGAAAGTCAGAATACGTTGCAAAAACGGCAAAGTAAAGAAGTGTCGATTATCAGAAAAAATTAGCAAGACTACCTTTCTTCAAACCAGGGGAAACATCGTCTCCTCTGTAGACAAGAGGAACATCAACTTTTAACCAAGCACTCGACGGAGCTCTTATGAAGGTAACATTAAGCACTGCATCTGTGCCTGCATGTAGGTGAAGCTGACACATATCAAGAGAGATTATCAGTTTCACATACGGGATATTGAGCAGGTTTAATATTACAACTTAACAACATGCTTTACAATATTGGCTAGTAACCATTTTTCAAAATTCTAAGTTGGGCCTACACATGCAATATTCAAGCTACACACTGTAATCCAAAGAACATCCAGCCCTGATTTTAATTTGAAATACCCTTCTTGCTCTACGCTGCCCTTTCTGTTTCAGGCCCATTGAACTAACATTAGTACACTCTCTCAGATAGATAAACACCATCATCGAGGCTATGCTATCCTATTCGAAGATTTCATTGATTTTGATTTTATAGTTCCAGCATTCTCAAAGCAATTTACTTCACCCCAATCCTACACCTCATTCCAAAGCAAACATCTTTAGGCCGTCATCGACTCCCAATAATTTAACCAAATAACTACACTTTTTGAATCTTATTTCCATGCGACTTCTGCTATCTTGTTAGCCAATAATGTAACTGAATGAAATGCTATGCATTCTCTAGTTTAAAGATCACTTTTATCATTTCTTCAGTTTTTCCTCATTTTCTTGTTATCGGTTAACATCACCAACTTAAAATTTCTGCCAACATAGAATAAAGCCCACAAAGCAACATAATCAAACAAGCAACTTAAGCAGGATTTCTGAATCAGAAGGAACACACTCTTCAAATCACATCACATTCTCATGATTCAATAGCAAATCCATACCTTCCGAGGCAAGACCCGGACTTTCTCAACAACCTCTTGGGACTGAAAATCCTGCCGAACCTCGAGATCAAAAACACGCGACAGGAAGAAAGATTGGCCCATATGAGTGACGAGCTTCTTTATTTGATTAGTCTGTACAGAAATGAGGCGCTTGTTGCCTCCGTGCTGGCCGTCCTCGGCCTCGAAGACGATGCTCGGCACTCGACCGGCTTTCCTCTCCTTGGCGGAGATATTCTTGCCGGAGGTGGCGCGATGAACTGCGTAGATGGTCTCATCGAATTTGGGGTCGGGTTTGGGGAAACCCTCCAGGTACGCGAACTGCACTGGGGTTTCGTACTCTTGAAGGAGTGCGGCGGTGGAAAAGCCGCGGAGGTGGTGGCGCAGGGCGGCGGAGCTCAACGCCACTGCTCGTCGGATCAGCATTTGGGTCACTGTAAATTGATTCTCGGCGATTGGGAGAGGGTTTTTGGAGGGTTCTTTGGAAGGTGGAGAAAACCTCAAAACAATGCCCTTTTGATTGGAAAATGCTTAAATTTTTATTTGGGCTTTGTTTGTGGATTGGGTTGTTTAACAGGAACAGTTTAATTGGGCTCTGTTTACAGGCCCACTTTAGTGCAAATTATTTATGCTGGGACAGGGCTGTCAACGGGTCGGATTCGGGCCGGATCAGGTGATTCCGGATCCGAATCCGATAAGAGGATCCGACAACCGGATCCAAATCCGAATCCTATAGGATTCGGATTCATTTATTTTGAATCCATGCATAATCGGATCGGACTATATCCGATTAAAGATCCGACCCGATTAGCAATAAAATTTAATATTTTTATTTAACAAATTTAATATAAAGAATAAATATAATTACATAATATTAATAAATAATAATTATTTAATGGATTATTTGATGATTTTATTTATATTTGTTTAAAATAAGTTAATTTGAACTTATTAATAAAGGAAAATATATACTTTTAGAGTAAATAATTTAAATTTTATTGTTGTTTAAAGTGATAATTATGTGAAAATTATAATTTTAGTCATTTTACTTAATATTATGTACCAGTAAATAATTTATTTTAATTAAATATTATATATATAATCGGATTCGGATTCTAAACGGATCGGATTCGTTAATTCCATATTCGCTCCATTTATTTCGGATAACGAATATTTATAATCGGATATGATCCATCGGACATTTTTATCGGACGAATATGCTAAAATTCGGATAGGATTCGGACCGGATTCGGATTAAAATCCGATCCATTGACAGCCCTATGCTGGGTTTAAGGAAAGATGACTAGGACTGTCAACGAATCGGATTCGGGCCGCTTCGAAAAAATACCGGATTACAGGATCAGTTCGGATCTTATGGGATCCGGATTTATTAAAATTGAGTTTACATAAAATCGAGTCAGTTCAATCCGATAAAAACTTCGACCCGATTAATAATAAATTTTAGATTTTTTAAGAAAAATATATATAACATATTAGATATAAACATATAATAATTATCAAATAATTATTATTTAATTGGTTAGCTGTTATTTCTATTTGTATTCATTTATTATTTATAAATTTAAAATTATCAATGAATGATTACATATTATTTTAAGATAAATATAGAACGACATATTATTAATGCAATGATACATACATTGGATTTCTATTTTTTTAATTGTTTTTATTTGTATTTTTATTTATAAAATGATTAATTCAATAAAATATTATAAATAGTTGGATTCGGATCTTTAACCTGTTGAATTCTTTAATTCCACATTCGTCTCATTTATTTCGAATAACGAATATTTATAATCGAATATGATCCATCGAACTTTTTTATCGCGATTCAATATGCAAAAGATCAGACCAAATTCAGATCGGACTCGTATTAAAACCCGACTCATTGACAACCTATAGATGACTAAATAATTTGCTAACATCAAATGGTTCAAGTGGTATCTCCATAATAATGACCCATACTCGAATTTCAGAGTGTGTGTTGTTTTAAAACAAAAAAGACTTAGTTAATTAAAAGATTATACTAATACTATATTTAAAATGTAGATTTGGTTTAACCTTACCTACTTAATTAAAAGATTAAGGGCAATTTATATCTGGGTCCCCTGAGGTTTGACGTAATTACAAATTAATCCCTGTACTTCCAGAAATTACATACAACTACCCTACTGTTTCCTTCCGTTAGAGGTCCCTGGACGCCGTTATAGTTCCGTCCAAATCTGGGTATTCTTGAGGGCTCGTTTTGTAACATTTTGTAAAATACAGGGACTTTTTTGTAATATTCAGGATAATTTTTTGGACGGAACTATAACGGCGTCCAGGGACCTCTAACGGAAGGAAACAGTAAGGTAGTTGTATGTAATTTCTGGAAGTACAGGGATTAATTTGTAATTACGCCAAATCTCAGGGGACCCAGATGTAAATTGCCCAAAGATTAAAATGTACATTTTGGGTCCAATTGGGTTGGACTGAGAATAGATTAATTGCCTTGTTATATTGCTAAAACCCGAGTTTTGTTTACATTGTTATTTTTGCCCAACCTATATGATGGGTATATTATAGAGTATATTAGTTTTTACCAACATTTTTGGACAAAAATATCGTTTAGGAATAATATTATGTCTTGTCAACTATTATATTATGAGTTAAACTTTTAAAGAATTCAATGTTTATCATGTCATAACCAATGGGGGTTGGTTCAAATGACTAAATGTATGTGAGTTAAAAAAAAAAAATTATATCGTAAATTGTGTATTACTTTAAAATTTGTATTTCCGTATCCATTATCTGAATATTAGATATAGATAACTTCTTTTAAATCATAGACACAAACATATAATTATCCATTATCTGAATATTAAATCTAGACAAACTTATAAATTCTTATAAACAAAAAATCAATAATAATATGAATTAACATTACATTATCATAATGTATTTAAGATATATACGAATACTTTTAAAAATATTATCTTATCGTATGATGTCATATTAAATACTTGTATCGGGTACTGTCTCCAATATTCCTTACGTGAAAAATTTTTTAAAAAAATTTTATTATTATATTCATATTATGACGTATCCACATCGTCTTACTCTTATCTTTATCCATACATCATAACATTGTATATTTCATGGCACGACGCTAGAAAATTTGTTACTTCTATAGTTTTAAAACATTTCAAGTATGAAAAAATGTAAATCATTTTAATTAATGTGCATGTGAAATAGCCACGAAGGGAGCAACATGTGCCCCATTCATCATTTTGTTACCAAATCAAAACATCGAAAAGGACGCCCTCTCTTCATTTTTCATTTAAATACAATAATTGGGATTAATTTTTACGTACCAAACAACCAAATGCCACCGAAAGCATGGGGTCGATCTTAGATATCAATCTCTTGATCTTATCGATTTTCTGCATTTTTGTCAAAATATATTGTTAGTTTTTTTTACTAAATACAAGTGATAAGAAACAAATGCATTTTACCTCATTGTTGGCACGTCTCGTTTGTTCGCACTATGAGACGTGGTGAAAATAGTGATACTTCTATTAATCTTCCCTTATCTCCTCTAAGATATAAATTTACTATTTTATCTCTAATAAGAGGGTATATATATAATAAAGATTACAAAGACAGATAATTTAATACAAATATTGAAATTTTTAAGAAATTTACTTATCTACCATTTTTCTAATATTTTTATAAGAGTTTATGAATATAATGTATAATAGATGTGCGAAGGTTTCTTCGAATGCCTTAAAAAAATTAGATTTAACATATCAACAGAGAAAGGAATGGCAGTGCCAACGTAACATCCTTGCTAAGATGAGGCATACCATTGACACCATTGTTTAGTGTGTGATTTGCCGCCGAAGGAACTTGGTTGAAGAGTTTTTTTGTTATTTTATGTCTTGACAAACAAATAAAAATGGATATGCATGTTTATGCTTTCGTTGTATTTTAGGTAACTGCATTAGAGCATCAATATTTGGAATATTTATTTAAATAATTTTGATGAATATTTATATAATCTTTTTAATCCATTAATTGATATTGGTGTGTTTGTTATGATTTATCGGAAGGAAAATTTTATTTCATATGAACAAAATTTAAATAAATTTATGCAAAATATATTTCAAATAAAGACATAAATATAAGATAAACTTTGTAATTTTTTATCATATTTTATAGAAATAAACACTACAAGAAATTTTATTTTTACCAACAAATATTTTCGTCACCAAAAGTATACTTTTTCGTTGTCAATTCTATTAACAACAAAATATTTTTGTTACCGGCTTCGTCGGTAAATCCTCGTTACTAAAAGTTCATGACAACGAAAAGTCAATATTGTGGCGTATACATATAAAATTGACAACGATATACTTTTCGTTACAAAATGTGATTCAAAAAGGCAACAAATATTGTTGTTGCTAATTTTATATTTTTTTGTAGGCAAATTGAACATTTCGTTGCCAATAAATTATTTTAAAGTTATAATTTATTGTTATTTTCATCCTTAAATATATTTTTCTACAACAACAAAATAAATTTTGTTGCCAAATGTAGTTTTAAAACATATTATTTAACTGTGTTCTTTGCACGAGTCGAATTCGGGTTGACAACAAGAAATAAGTGCCCCCAAACCAACTTGGCTAGATGTAATGTTTACAAAAAAAAAAAAAAATATTATATAATTAATTTGGTTTTTATAATTTTGTTAAATATGTATTTGCCACAAAAGTTTTTGTCGCCAAAAATACTTAATATTTTCAACAATAATAATCGTTGCTAATCTATGAAAGTATTAACAAAGATATACTTTGCCGCCCAAAAAGTTACAACTGCAATAAAATATTTTATTGGAAAAAATTAAATATTTAGCAACTATTAATATCGTAGCTAATTTTTTACAAGAATTCTCAACGATAAATTTCGTTGCACAGAGGATACTATTAGCTACAATTATATTTTATTGCATAAATTTATTATTGGCAACAATTTCATATTGTTCCCAAAAGAGTTGTACTTTCAACTACAAAATTTTTTGTTGCAATTTGTCAAAATTGTTGCCAAATAAGATTTAAAAGTGACGGTTGAGTGTCACATAATTTTGGCAACGAAATATTTTTTTCGTGCTAAATAAGTGAGAAAAAAGACAACGAAAATTACGTTTCGTTGCCAAAACATAATTATTTACAACAAAAATAAAATTGTTGTTAAAAAAATCGTTACGAATTTGATAATTTATTGTAGTGAAATATGCATGAAATATCTATTTCGATTTATATTTATAAACAAATATAAATATTAAAATTTTAAATCAAGAAAATATAAATTTAACCAACATTACAAATATACCCCTACACTTTTAATATTATTAATATACCTCAAAGGGCATAATTGAATTTTTAAAAATTAATATTACTGACTTACAAAATTTAACACCATTCGTTAATTTTTCCACATTTTGTACGGTTAAAATAATATTGTTGACCATACAAAATGTGTAAAAAACAATTCCTAAAGGAGTTGCTGACCACGCAAAATGTGGAAAAAAAAAAAAAAAAAAAAATCCTAAAAGGCGGACTCAACTGCCTTCAATTATATGCAAACACCTAGATGTTACGAAAATTGAAAAGAGAACACTTGCATTAAATCTAAAGAGAACGACTACTCATCAACTGCTTTCGAATCTATGCAAACATGTAGATATAACGAAAATTGAAAAGAAAACTGAAAACACGAGTACATAGAGAATTGAGAGCTATGAAAGTGATTTTATGCGAGTAATGTGATGAAAACAAAAAAGAAATGCTCGACGAATTTCTTTTATTGACGGCCACTTGCCAAAAAAATAAAATGATACGTCGATTTCTTTTATTAACTGCAGTTTATCTTGATTTCAAAGTTAAGTTTTAACAACGCTTACCCTTCGTCTTGATCTCTATGTTTGGACAACTTTGTCCTTCACGAATGCTCAAAGATCTCCATCCGCTTGAGAACTCCTTCCTTGGCCTTCCGAATAAGGCGTCGAAGCCTTCTCTCCCGTTATCACAAGGCTCCCTCAAGGCTCCCTTGATCTAATCAGGTGATGTCCACGTAACATGCTGTCTATGTGATCTCACTGATTATATGTGGACAAAAAAAATAATTTAAACATTTGAAATTAATTATTAATAATTAATTAATTAAAAAAAAATATTTTATGGCCAACATATTGATAACATAATATCATCATCGACTATATGATAAAATTCTAATAAAATGCTCTAATTGAACTTTATACTAAATACGTATAATAATACTATTTAGTGGCGTTTCAAAAAAAAAAAAAAAGAAGCTATTTAGTGGAATATAAAATAGGGAAAAAATTGCAGCCATTCAATTGGGCCCCGCAAAATCAACGACCAAGATTCAACCTTGTCCCTCATAAGAATCTCATTGAGATTCATTCCTCAGTTTTTCTGTTAAAACACTTTACACTCTACCTCCATTCTTCACACCTCCGAATCTCCGCCAAATTTGCTCCGGAAATACCTTTTTCGTCTGCGATGGCGGATCATCACAAGGAAGAGGAGAAAAAGGAAGAATCTTTGATAGAAAAGATTGCTGACAAAGTTCACGGCCATGATTCATCATCGTCTTCTTCGTCGGACTCGGAGGATGAAAAGAAGTCCTCGATCAAGGCCAAGGTGTACCGCCTTTTTGGTAGGGAGAAGCCTGTACATAGGGTTCTTGGAGGCGGCAAAGGTACGTTATGGAAAGGGGGAAATTAGAGCAAACCCTGATCGATTTTTTTAATTTTGCTAGATTTTAAGTTCGGATTACTGAAGATATGCACTGCGTGAAAACCTAATTTTACTGGCTAATCGTCTGTGGCGCTTGTTTTCTGGTGTGTGAATCTGCTGTCTGTGTTGTTGGGGGTGGGGTGGGGGTTGGGGGATGTCAGTTCTCGAAATTTATATATATATATATATATATATATATATATATATATAATTTGGGGATGTGGACTATGCACGAAAAACTAACATGCCTTTTCCGGATTGTAGAATAGATGGGTTTATCAATAAATCTACTCCTTTTATGGCATTTTTGCAATGTTATTTTATTGTAATTCCAGATCTGTATGGATGTCAGATAAGGATGAAACTCTTACCTTTTTTCTATTGCTGAAATTCCTCTGGTGCTGCGCTCTATCTACTTGTTCCTCTTTCTTTGGACAGTTGATTGAGCTTTTCTATGAACAGATGCATTAGTAATTGAGCTCCCTTTTATTTTAGTTTTATCTTCTGTCAGACATACATAGCGGGACCTAAGCCTCTCTTAATATTTTAAATTCAATTTCACTTCTTGTTCTATTATATTTCTTTTTTCAGCTTCACAGTATGCTTGTGTTCGTTTGGATTAAAAAACAAGAAACAATGAAGAACTTCTATTAGATAATAATTTGGATATATGGGAGGATCGAAGACACATTCTGATCATCACAAAAGGGAAGTCCATTTGTGGTGTTCACTTTTCCATACAATTTGTATTTAAAATTTATTGTTCTTGATGATCAGTTGCTGACGTGTTCTTATGGAGGGACAAGAAGCTTTCAGCAACAGTGCTAGGTGCTGCAACTGCTATATGGGTTTTGTTTGATGTTTTGGAATATCATTTCCTCACCTTGATCTGTCATGCTTTGATCCTCGGGTTGGCTATTTTATTCTTGTGGTCAAATGCAACCACCTTCATCAACAAGTATGCTGCACCCATTATGTTTTAATACGTAATGCTTAATGAGTGTTCTTTTTTATATGAAATAGTTGATATACTTTCTGCCAATTTCCTCCTTTTCTTGGTAGATCTCCTCCACGCATCCCTGAAGTATTTATTCCGGAAGACACTGTATTGAAGCTTGCGTCAGCTATAAGGGTTGAGATCAATTGCGGATTTGCAGCTCTGAGGGATATTGCATCAGGGCGGGATTTGAAGTTATTTCTCTCTGTATGTAATTTCTATGGCCTGAATTTTATTCTCTTAACTTGTTTGAGAGTGTATTTGGTTAATGTGTTCGTAGTTGCAATTTATTCTATCTGAAAATGGATCACAAAGTAATGATACTGCAATTGCTGGTCCATTACGCTGCGACCTTTTAGTTTTTCAATTTACAACTATACCACTTGATCTTGAAATTTAATTAGAAGTCGGAAATTTTGTTAAATTGCATACATCATCCAGCATGATGAACAATTTAACAAGTTTTCTTGAATTAAGAAGGTTTGTATAATTGTGTATGGGCAGTAATTTGCAAACAATTTAGCTTTTGGAAAAATAGACATAGAGTTTAAAGTTGTATAAGGTTGGAATAGTAAAGTGGTCAGTGCTAGACAAAAAATTTCTATTTATCTACGACAATAGCCTAGAAGCTAGAAGCTGGTCCTTACATGTACCTAGCTTCTAGCTTATTTTGGCTTATTCTAGCATAAGTCTAGTTTTCCAAACACTCTCAAAGTGCTTAAAAGAAGCTAAAAGTTCAGGAAGAGCTTTCTTTTTTAAGATTTCAAACTATCCCATAGTGTAGGAGACCACATTGTATTTCTTGCATATTCTTTCGTACTGTATGATTGGTCTATATTACGATCTTCATATTATGTCAAATTTGAATAACTTGCTGTTGTACGCAGGCAATCGCCGGCTTGTGGGTCTTGTCAGTTGTAGGAGGTTGCTGGGACTTCTTGACACTACTCTACACAAGTAATTGCAAATTTACTGCTGGTGTTAACTTGTAACTTAATCTTTATATGCAGAATTTTGATAAAATTACCATTTTCTTGAAACAGTCACTGTGGTGCTCTTCACTGTCCCTTTCCTCTATGATAAGTATGAAGACGAGGTAGACTCTTTCGCTGAGAAGGCAATGGCTGAACTAAAGAAACAGTATGTGGTATTCGATGCTAAAGTTTTGAGCAAGATCCCGAGAGGGCCATTAAAAGATAAAAAGATGGAATGAGCGTGCATGTTACATGTGTATTACCTATTTACCATCTTAGATTTATCACTTCATGTTACATGTGTATTACCTATTTACCATCTTAGATTTATCACTTCTCTGCTTGGTTCGTACGATAACTTTGATGAAGTTTAATCATAGTGTGCTAGGACACTGCTTTTGTGTAGCTGTTTCTTAAGATTTTCAGTTCATCAGTAAAATGAATCGTGACGTGTCTATTACATTATGTTATTACTTCTGGATACCGTTTGTTAAGGATGATCTAAATTCTAATGCTTATGTGCTTTTGTGTAAAGTTTGAGCACTTCAATTGTTGCAGTAATGTCCTGCTTGCTTTGCTTTTATATGTCATTTCTTACCTGCACCTGGTTTAAAAGCACTTGATAATGTGTAACTATAATTCTTCAATCCTCTTCTCGGATAAAAGCCTGTTCATGTTGCCTCTGAAATTAGGAAGTTTTTCATAGTTTCTGCATGGTGGATTGTGAACATGTAAATGAGTAATTCCTGATCCGTTTTCACTTTTTATCAACCTCGACAAAATCATACCATTGGGTGGGTGTCGGTTTTTAGCTTTCAAAGTATGATTTCGAATATGTTTCTGCTCGATACGAGATCCTGTCATTTTAGTTTTACTATGACTAACAAAATTCTCAAGCCACCATCCTTTCTACATTCGTAATGAAAGCAAGCTCACATTCCAGTCCATCACCGCTCTTCCTGATTGGAGTCATTTTTTGAAAGTAAATGGTCGAATTGCCTTCCTTTATAAAACCATTGGAACTCAACTTTATGGACTCTCACTAGCTCTTGATTGCTTGGGGGTGATCAAGAATCAAGAGCGAGGTGTTGCAGGTGTGCTCGCTGACTGTCCAACCAAAGCCTGCCCGTAAGCCCAAAAAGCGTGAGGACAACAAGCAAGCACGCCCAAAGAGAGAGACCCAAACTCGTGCCCACATACGAGGTGGAGCATAATTTACCCAAATGCTTAGGAAAGGATTTGAAGAATATAACATGGTAAAACAATTCTATACAAATGCATTCCAATATTAAGTTTAGAAACCTACTTTTCAAACTAGCAGAACTTCAATCTCAGCTACCTGCTCTGCGGACTCACACATGGAACAGATCCATGGTTCAAGTCTCAGACTGGAAACAGGAGCTTAACATTAGGAAAAAGCAAAAGAAAAGCAAAATACAACAGACCCACTACTAAACCTATATTGCAAAGAGCTACTTAGCATGAAAAACTACATTTATTTTGGATTTGCACTATGTGGGAGTTATGCTAGACCATCCCCACCTGCCTACTCTTAGGCAGCCTTGAGATGAAAAAAGGAAAATAAAACCCGGAAATTCTTGGCCTTCATCTGCTTTGAAACATCTAGAAGCCGATTCCTTGATTGGTATTCGGAGTGTAAAAGGTTGCATTTTACAAGAAGTAAGATAGTTGTTGTTCCTTCTTCCTCGAACCGCCTTCCCCATATAACTCGTTCCATTGTTTCAGCTCCGTCATTATAGACCCTTCAGATGCAAAGCTAGCTGCAACCTGTAAAATTGTACATACACAATTATGCTTCAGTAACATCATATTGGTGCATCAACTAAATTCAAGTCTGGTAATAGTTCCCCTTTTAGGCCAAATTTAGAATAGTTCTTTACCTGATTCTTTGCTTCCTTAAGATCTTTCATGTTCAGTGGCCTGATAGTGATTACCCTTCCCTTATTATCTGAATTGTCTCCGGACTCCTGCCCCTCCTCAGCATTACGTGTCTTTGCCTGCTGTGAGGGGAATCAAAATCATGGAGATGCATGTATGTATGTGTTTGTGCGCATCCTTGCGTGCGTGTGTGTGTGAACTACTTCAAAAAATAATACTCACTTGGTCTTTTAGCCTCTCTTGTTGTATTAACTCTCGAACTGGTCGGTAAGCAGCAGTTATGCACAAGTTCTGTTCATAAAATCAATATTGTGTTAAGCACTGAGAGTCTATAATCCGACTATATGAAAACAATTGAGATTATTGAGAAAAACCTTTAGATCACTTCCGCTATATCCTTCTGTCATTGTTGCAAGCTCTATATAATCTAATCCTGGATCAACTTTCTCTTTGGAAAGTAGTGTCCTCATGATCTTCTCTCTGTTCTCCACAGATGGTAAGCCAACCATTATTCTGTATCGAACAAAGATGTATTTAGTAGTTCTTACTCGTCTGAACGCACCAAGAATTTAATGCAACAAAAGCTTAGGCTTATACAGGCATAATCTGAAAACAGTGATATAAAAACGGACAACAGAATTTGAACCAGATTGAGGCAAGATTCTTAACCTTCTTTCGAAACGTCTGATGATTGCTTCGTCGAGATCAAATGGCCTATTGGTTGCAGCAAGAACTAGTATTCTTTCACCAGGTTTTGTCAGTAAACCATCCCAATGAGTCATGAACTCGTTCTTTATCTTGCGCATAGCCTCATGCTCCCCCGCTCGATTCCTCTGCCCAAGCATGCTGTCAACTTCATCTACAAATACTATGGTGGGTGAAACCTTGGCTGCTACAGTGAACAAGGCCCTAACATTCTTTTCATCTTCTCCGAACCACTTGGAAGTAATAGTCGACATAGAAACATTAATGAAGCTTGCTCCGGCTTCATTAGCTATAGCCTTGGCCAGCATAGTCTTTCCAGTACCAGGAGGCCCGAAAAGAAGTATTCCTCTGCATGGTTTCAATAGGCCTCCCTCGAAAAGGTCTGGTCTTCTAAGAGGTAGCATTACTAATTCCTGAAGAGATTCCTTAATCTCATCTAAGGCACCTATATCTGCAAATGTTACTCCAATTTCATTTGCTGGTATGACTTCTGGCCTGATGCGCTTTTCGAATTCGTTGTCTGGAGGGTATTCCTGATGCAATCCAATAAAAAAAATTGAATGCGAAAGGAGAGAATGGGAACAAAACTAGAAATGCAGAAAAATGGGAAATTAGGCTTACCGGAGCTTTTGACGCAGGGAGTTCTTCGCTCTTACTTTCGATTCCAATGAGTTCGGCTATTCTTTCAGACCTTGATCTCACAACTTCTGCTTCTGGTGGAGGCTATGATTTAAAGCACACAGGATCTCATTAATATGCTCCATTTACATATATTATGCTCAAACTAAGAACAGTTTACCTTTGGTACTTCCACTTGGGGTTCAATCTTTACGGAGTCCTTTCTAGCAGATTTACTTTCCTGAAATATACTCAACCCATGGGACAGGCTAATTCAACACGAAGATAGTAAGTCGGCATACTTACACATGATAAACTCTATATGGCCCGTATATAAAGAGAGAGTGAGAGAGAAAAAATTCCACCTTGCTGATGATATAACGAGCTTCCCATTTCTGTATTCAGGTTCCTTGGCATTCGTCAGATGATACGAGATAGCTGATACCACGATTTCTTCTATGAAGTTGCTTAAAACGATTGTGTCTGCCAAACAGATAGAACCCAGATCATCACATTCGAGGTCGTTTGCAGCAAGCACCTCCATTATATGATTTCTGTTGTCCTGATATTGGATCATCTTCATATCCTCCTCCAGCTGAGACTTCCAGCTCACGAGATGATTTTCATCTTCTGGGGGGCTTACTTCAATATTGTAATGGAATACTGATGAAACCTTCTCATCTAATGATCTGTAATCATTTTCAGGGTGAACGGTCCGTGAACCAAGGATCAGTATGGGTCCTGACAGTTTCTTTAGCATTTTCTGAAACATTATATATGCTCTCTGGGATCTGCAGAGGAGTTTCTCAACGTCCCTAAGATAGAGTATAATGGGACTCTTTTGTGATACTTTTGAAAGAATCTGCATCGTCGATATGAAAAGCATCAAATGAAAGCCTCTAAAATTCCAATCTCAAACTTTGCTGAGACAGTGATGAAATTATACCTTATAAAGTGTCTGTATAAGAAGTTTATCATCAAAACACCAGCTGCTTGAGGGCTTAATTGGACCTGAAAAGTTGAGATCTATGATAAGGAAGAAGATTTTCCCAGCTCCTAATTCTAATTCTTTCCACTTCAGACACTACATGAGACTTTAGATGCCAGTGCAATTAATAAAGTGTTGATTGATATAATTCTCTGATTCAAAACCTGAACTTGCAGGCGTGCTTGAAGAAAGATTATCGATGTTTGCTGAGGCAGAAGCATTCCTCCTTAGTTTGGCAGGACTAGAACCTTCCAGCGATCCGCTGCTGATTTCAGAGAATGCATTAGCTACAATGAATATAGAGAACTAATAACCAATAGCAAATATACAACATGTAGTACGTACGTTGATCCAAGATTGTTTACACTGTTTTGCCTACGCAGCGGGCCTACAAAGGACAAACATATGTTGAACAATGTAAAGTTGCATGTACTAGAACAAAAGAGGAAATTAGAGAAAGAATTACATGCATTTGAAAAACAAACAATGCACAGAGAGTTGGGATATCTTCAGTAGTTGTTGAAGAAAAAAGATTGTCTATTTTTTCGGTAGATAAAAAGAAGGCTGCTGTTTATAATGCCGCGCGACAGTGACAAAGCCGGTAACTGTTTTACCGAATCATAATCACTTAATATATCATATCAACCAAATGCCTGCAGTTAAATAACATATTAAAGTATCTGTAGTCAGCTATGGTACACAGAGATCTCTCTATCCCAGTCATGTTCCTACTACATAAGCAACATTCAGAATCCATATAAAATTAAACCAGTCCAATCGATAACAATCTTCATGACTCTTCAATAAAGACACTCATTGTGCCGGAAGTGCAAGGACACAGTCGAGTAGGGGCAGCCAGCTGCAACATGCACATATATACTTCTATCGTATGTATACGACATAGGCAAATTTTATAAGTCAAATCTACAAGGTTCAAAGGCTATAAGACACACATTCATAATTTGATACACATTGAGTTTGAATGAATAGAGGCTACTGGCTAGATTTCTGGACACCATCTATCCTTAAATCGAACTTCTATTTATGCAGCAAGACAGCATATCAAAATGGAATATGCAGAGATTGCAGTAATGAAAATGAGCTTACATTCATAATTCTCCAATATCAGTAAGTATTCTTAAAGCTTATAACAGTTTCAATGTGCATATTTACCCAAAAATTAGTATCAATTCATCCATTCATACCTTTACTTTCATTTTTAGGCTGAAGCAATGGAAAAGATCCAAATAATTCATACATCCGGTCCAATGTTGTTTCCGATATAGACCTTCTATGAGACTACACAAACAAACATTAGAAACAGAAAATAATTCCACATGTAAAAAGGTCATGTCTTGACTAAAGGAAGGAATGTCGGTATATATGGGTCAAGGGAGAATCCTTTCTACATTAATGCAAGATTGGTGAAAATAATTTATAACACGCGAACTTACAGGTTCCTTAGGACATCCATATTTGCTCTGAATCTGTTTACAGCCAACCACAAAACGAGTGAGTAGAGAAGTAAAATATGAAATAGTCCCTTGCTTGAGCAAGTCGTCAGCAGGAAGCATTAAATCAAATCTTAACTCACCTTCAAAGAAAAATCGGTTACATCTAACAACAATAAGCTGGCTTCAAAATAGTGAGCTAAAGCCTTAGCAAGCATTTGCTGATACATTTCTGTAAAATAGTGGAAAACACAGATACAACCCAAAAGTTTAGCAACAAGAAAATAAACTCAGAACGCAAACCAGACTAACGTTTGATCAGAACAAACTTAAGAAATTACCTGCAGAACCAGAGAGTAAAATTGTTCGACTTGCAGGAGAGAGATTGCGTGTGTGCCTACTGAAATCAGCATTCTTCAAATGAACAAAAGCAGCACTTGTTAACAAGACCCTTGTCTGTTCACTGTCATTTTGATGTAGAGAAAAGACATTAGTGAAGCCATACTCTACAGTTCCATAGCAATAAGAGAAGTGAAAGATATGCATGGACTACAATGTTCTCAGTTAGCACAAACTTTTACTTCTCGTTCTAGAAGTTTAGTCTCTACTAGCGTCATACTAGTATATTAAGGACAAACACTTACATCTTCACCCAAGGTATTATGATACTTACGTCATGTAAGCAAAGCATATTGTTTCATTAAAAAATGTCACTGATGAAGGCTTCATTAAGTAACAAGGTTAAACTAGATGGTGTTGCTGTATAACTAGCAAATCTAAAATTGCTACTCCTTGACAGAATAACATAATTTGGCTCCTCCGATAATAACAACTTTTCCTCCTTTGATAATTATCAGATTAACGCAAAGACAAAATGTCCAAGACAGAGTGTATACGGCTAAATATTTAGATCAAATATGATAGTGCAAAAAGAGAAACCACATGTTTCATGCCAATCATGCAAAGAGTACGATCTAACTACATGAAATTCTTTAGTTTTGATTAAATACAATCGACAACATTTTTGGATTAGTCTACATGTATACTGATATGATCTGCCGGAGAGAAATTCACAAAAGTAGAAAATCATGGAACCAACTTCACAACCAGTTACAAACACTCTAGCAAACAACTGAGGTCTACAGCCCTTCAGGGCCCAAGCCAGTCATGTACAAACATATATGATATTCTCCCGCAGATAACAAAAAAAATAACCAGTTTGTGAGCTAATTTCTTTCATTATTTTGTTTCTCATCAGATCTTCCAAAAGTATCAGAAGTTCTATAAACATTTATTTTCTAAAGGTACAAACTTGGAGAAATTCGACTTTCCGTAGGATCAACAGTCAATTTGTTCGTGGATGTTCCTATTATCCAACAATGGAAGGTAATATAGCACTGCCTAAACCTAACAGTGGCTCAATGTCAACATGGAACAAGATGAAGATAGCACACGGCATGCCCATTTTCAAGAATTCAAAGTTGAAACAATAAACAACAACAACAAAAACAGTATTATAGCAATCAGGGAACCATAGGAACAACTGAAAGAATAACCTAAGGATCATTTCCTTCCCCACAAGTTTACCTTAGATAGTACGGAAATTGATCGAATGTAACATTGCTGTCCTTTCCATTGGCAACGAGTGCAAACATCTCAAGTTCCATAATCTGCGATGTAATCCCGGCCGGTATAGGCGCACCGCCGCCCCATTTTCCGACAGTTTGCGTCCCCGCCAATCCAATCCCCACTCCCACCCCTATTCCCACCCCCAATGCCGACATCATCATATGCTTCGAATCCATTTTCTCCTCAAACTTACAGACTCCCCGGAAATTCACAAATCAAACCAAGAAAAAGATCTACACGGAGAAGAAAAACATCTGATCCGAAAGCCACACGACCTTTCCGGTAACTACTACTACAACAACAACAAGTATTTCAACGTTGGCTGAATCTCAATTATATACAAACATACATTCTTTCTTAAACAGGGAGACTGGAAAAATGTGTAAGAGTGCATGAAACGGTGGCGGTCGTCGGCGGAGTAATAGTGAAAATGTGGCCGTTGTGGTGGTGAGTTGTTTTTGGCGTGCATGCCATAAACAATAACGAGAGAGAGAGAGAGAGAGAGAGAGAGAGAGAGAGGTGTAATATGTTCCCGGTTTAGGAGGGCCAGTTAAAGAAAGGGAGAAGACTCAGACCATTTGATGCCTACATTCCCGCGCCGTACAACATTATCAACCAACGGTTGTTGGTGTTCCGCTGTGCACCTCTCTGCTGCACTCACAGGCATACCCAATCAGGTGATCGAATTTCCGTTTATATTTTCATGCTTCATCTCCTATTTTATTTGTTTATACAAGCAAACGGTTATTTACAATGCAATTATTATTATTTTTTTATTTCAATCGTTGACAAATACAATTGATATGTATGGATGAATGAACTAAGATAGGAAGCAGGAGAATTATCAGGAAATCTAATGGGGCAATGCAAGATTTTTAAAATAAAACATTCTAGCTTGAATCAGGTCCAACAAATTGAGGGATACATATTATAAAGAGAAAATTATTGATTTAGTCCCGTAAAGCAATCCATTTGTAATGTTGATCCCAAGAGTTGTCATTGTCTCATTTTAGGTTACATAAAATCACTTTTTTTTTTGAATTAGGTCCCATTGGCCAATTTCCATCCAAAATAAACATTTGACCGTTAAAAACACATTTGATCGTTCAAAAAATTGCTTTTAAGTGAGACCAAAATTGTAAATGGGTTATTTTATGGAACGAAATTAATAATTTTCTCTATTATAAATTTATAATTAAATTGTTGAAAATTTTAATATAAATAAAAAGTATAATATATATTATTATAATTGACTGAGTTCCACCAGATTAAAGTACTAAAGTTTTTCACGGAAAAATTGGAAAACTGCTTCCAGTGATAGTTACATTTTTATGTATGTTGCACGGACATAAACACGACATGACACGGATACGACGATATGTACTTTTAAAAAATTTTAGGACACAACACGATTCCAATACAACTATATTCTATATAAATAAATATATTTTATATCTAAATAAAAATATTTTATAAGTATAATTTATGTAAAATAAAATATTTATAAAAATATGTATAATTAAAACTAGAATAAGTTTTGTTATCCTAGTTTTCTCCCCAAAAAATTAAAAAAATATTAAAAAATGGATAAAAGACTTTGTATAATTATAAAATTTGCACCGTTGTGTCCGATTTGTGTCGTACACTCTACCCCGCTATGTCCAACACCGTATCCTATTTCTTTTTAATTTTTTTTTTCCGGATAGATTTCAACCGTGTTCGAGACGTGTCTGTATCCAAACACATGTCAGACACTGCACGGACCAAATTTTGTTCGTGTCCGTGCCTTCTAGATTTTTACCTATTAAACAATTAAAATTTGTAAAATTACGGAAATATTCTCACATGTTTCTTACTATACGAGGTAATGTATGTATGTTTTATTTTTTATTTTTTTTGAGGGACGAGGTAATGTATGTTATTGCACTCAAATTTTAACATAAACATCGGTAATTAAGGGATTCATAAAATATTATTTTTGTTCCATAATTTAGACAATTACTTTTTAATTTGGTCCCACATTTAATAATCCAATCGATTAAGATCCAAATTCTTTTCAATTTTGATAGAGTAAGTCCTCTTAGCACTGGCCGTTAATTATTAACATTTGAGATTAACAGGATCGCTAGCAGGTCATATTGGAAGGAAATTAAGCAACAATTGTATGTATTTGACACCATTTATCATTTCTTGTCTTTATAAAATTGTACATGCATTGTTTCCTTCAGTTCACCATCTTCTCTACAATTTCTCGATAAATGTCTTAATCTTCTTCTTCCTTCCAGAGTGAAAAGTCTCTCTGATCCTTGATGAATTGTGCATGTGGACGGTTGACACCATTAAAGACTTCATGGACCGATGACAATTCCGGTAGGAGGTTTCGATCTTGCTGCTTCGGGAGAGCAAATGGTGGATACTCGTATTTCTTTTGGGTCGATCTACCCATATGTATCAAAGATCGGTCATGATTATACCCATTTTGTTGAGGAAGATAAATGCAAGAGATGTTGAAATTGCAAGCTTAGGAAGAGGGAGAAGACAACAGTGATAGGGTTTTGTTGTTGTGCTTGTGCTGTTATTATAATATAGCTAGCTTACACTTATGTTTTAGTATTTATTAAGCTGCTGTGTAATGCATTTTCATGTATTTTCTTCCCACCTTGCCCCTTATTTCGTGGCTCATTCATCTCCCTTCTTCTAGCGGTTTTTAGTCTCCCAAAATTAGGAGGTACGTAGTGGTGGAATGTGACATTTTTTTGCCATAGTCTAGGGCTATCCCTATTCATTCAAAGTATTGCATTTAAACCAATCAGATGTGATTATTGACTATGGTTTCAATGAACCCCTCAGTACAATGTAATTTTCAAAACATTTTCCACTTCTCCTCAACTATTAACCACTTACCGTATGGAAGGGCCCTAAATGCATCCCGTTCTCAAGATAATTGCCAATTTGTCACCAGCAATCAATTTTGAGAGTTTTGGTCCCATGGCCATTGCTGAGCACTGTGGTTGAAGGGTTGAGCAAAGGAGGGAAATGTTGAATTAGGGTTACGTTGTTTCAGGCAAATGAAGGTAAGAAATTAGTCTAACTTTGTGGGACCAAAGATAATTTCATTAAATTGTTGGATTCAAACTAACGATAAATTCTTTGACCGAGGAAGTTTTTATAATTTATCAAACTTTAGAAACGATTCGTGTAATATCAAAATCTCTCGATATAATCATCCTAATATTCCATTTAAATTTCTTCCTATCAATAATATAACTATATTTTTTGTTAGGTGAATCCGATAATTAACATTATTTTTTATGTTATATGTAAAATACTTAAAATAACATTAAGAACAATTATTTTTAGCTTAGACTCGTGCCTATATATCATACTTCCTTTTAAAGTTTTAACAGAAAAGAAAAGGAAACACCATTAACACCGGAATTCGGAAACCATGCATAGGGTTGACAAACACTCGAGTCAAATACTTGTTACGTAACAAATTCGAAACTCATGTGAAAATTTCAGAAAAAATAAAAATAAAAATTCATAACAAATTCAAAACTCATGTGAAAAATTCAGAAAAAATAAAAAATAAAATAAAAATCTGTGTTATCATATTCGAAACTCATGTAAAAAATCCAAAAAAATAAATCTGTGTTATCATATTAGTATTGTGTTAGTATCCGTACTATCACGTGATACAAATTGAATTTGGATTCTCTACTAATCAAGATATTCTGTTCATGAACTAAATCTATACAACTAGCAGTTACACAAGAAAAAAAGAAAGAATTTCATTTCACGTCATTAAATCTAAGAATACAAAGCCATTCCAGAGACTGTGCAAGAGCATGGAAGGCAGTAAGTTCCTCGATCTAGCATAAATTACACCCATAACCACCCCAAGAAAAATTAGTGGCAACATTCTTTGTACATTAAAATGCGCCAAAGCAAAAGCTACCGAACTCACTAAAATCGAGCACCAAACGGGCATATACCTGGTCAAAGAAGGGAGAAGGAAACCTCGAAACACTATTTCCTCCCACAAGGGAGCGCAAACAACTAGCACTAGAGAATAAAGCCCCATTGCGATAGGATCACGCGCCATTATTGACTGTTCTACGCTGGAGAGAGTAACAGGTGTAGAAGGCAGAATGGGCAACAAGTCCAGGTTGAATTGAGAGAGACAGTTGACTAACGGAAACATTAAGCATCCGAGTAAAACATCAAAGAACCACTTCCCTTTGAGACTGAATTTAAACCAATCAGATGGGAGGGGGCGAAAACGGGACAAACATCGATGGAGGATTAGAATTCCAGCAAGGCCTTCGGTTACATCAGTCAGAAGGCTGAACAAAGCTTGGCCTCTGAATGTTAGTGATTCCTTGCTGAAGCCAATTATGTGAGCTCCAAAGGGGATCATCCAAGAACCCACAAACCAGAATGATGCAATCCAAAGAAGAGTAACCTAAATTACGACAGTTTTTCACAAATGAGGAATAAATGCGGCCCACAGAGGTTTGAAAAATTAAGATAGTTACAATGACATACCCTGAGGTTTGGTCTAGTTTTACAAACTGCAGCCCACAGAGGTTTGAAAATTTACAAAATCTCCCCCTGACATACCATGACATTTAGCCTAACATGTGGTATTATAGTCATGAATATATAATCAACATTAATCAGTAAGTGCCAGGGTAAAATAGAGTATTCAGAAAAGAATAGAGGTGAGGTCATCGATCCAGTTGTAAGGTGAATTCTTCGACAAGGGAAGTTTTTGAAATTTCTTAAACCTCAGGGAATTTTGTGTAATTAGGCCAAACCTCAGGGTTTGTAGCGTAATTATCACCAAAATATTATGCTGATTATAAAGGAGTGCATATTACTTAATTTTAAGTCAAACGGTCTATTGAAAAAAAAATAGTTTCGAGTCATCAGGAAATAAAGAGGATACCTGCAGGATGGTCTCTGCAGTCCATGGTACAGTCCATGGTTTCGCATTTACTGTAACCAACGAATCAACAACCTGAAGAAGAAATACGATGAATTCAGCTTTACACTTATGTTGATGGACCAAAAAGGAAATGATCTACTTCACAAGCAAAAATTAAAATTTTGAATCACAAGTTACGGAACTGTAATTGTTTTTCATGTCTGTATTCCCTTTATCGTTGTGAAGAAGGTCATCAAGAGCACCCTGACAAAATACATATATATATATATGTACATGGATACCTTGGTGCTAACAAATTAAGGTTCATAATGAAGTAAAAATTCCAACTTTTAACATCAGACCTTATAATCAATGCTTCGGACTATTACAACTATTACCTCTTTAAAACTAGCTGCCCAACTTCTTCTCTCAACATTTGTTTTCTGAAGTTTGGACCTTTCTGACTCCTTCAGAATTTCCTCAGCAGAGTCTGAATCTGGGTTGGGAGAGGCTGAAGAAAATTCTTCATGCCGAAAGCAAGAGACTTTCCACTTCTGCAACAAAAGAATAAAACAGAGCTCTTACTTTAGGGTCATATGCAGAGACCAAATGCACTTGATACGGCGTGAAGTAACGATAGAAATTGCAAGAGTTGCAAGGAGATTTTATTAACTAAGTATACGTGAAAATTCAAGGCTGAAAAAGATTAAATATTATTGAGGGTTCAATTGATTTCAAGAGTGCATATCATCCAATAACTTCTCGTGCTAACGTCAATATACGGAAACATAGTTCATAACTTCATATACGAGCATTGGGCTATGTACGTGCATCAGAAAAGTATATAAGGAATATGTAAATTGAGGGCAATCAATCAATTGCAGATTCACAATTCACAATTCACATATTAAGAATTGGGTATGAACATGTACACAGTAAGTATATACTAACGAAGTACTGATATATATTTCAATTCCCAATAAAGTTACTTCAATAATTTCCGGGAGAACCATAAATCCAAGTAAAATGAACAAATTCCACATACGAATAACTAAAACTGTAAATTTCACCAAACCCAGTCTAAGTCTTACAATTTTCCGAATTCAAAGCTATGTTCTCAATATCATCCTTACAAAAACAATTACAAGCGAAGCGTTCATGCACAGGAAAGAAAAGACTGGTTTTTGCCCCCAAGAAAACTTACCTTGGTTGAGAGCCTTTGATGAGTTCCGGGGACACGGAGGCTTAGGCGGGAGTGAAACGGCACCGTAGAGGTGAATTTCGAAACCTTCAATCTAGGATTTGAAGTTGAAAGGATTGGGCAACGAGGCAGAGAGTGAATCCAATTTGAGCTGGGCATCTGAGTAATCATCAGCCGGTGATTAAGAACCCTAAATTTAGGGGTCGAGGGAGTAACCGAAAGCATGAATTCTGTGCATTTTGCGCAGCACAAAACCCTATTTCGCACAAATTTTACGCATTTGTGGCTATTTTCTGGTGTTCA
Source organism: Lantana camara (assembly GCA_037501455.1). Classification (NCBI taxonomy): domain Eukaryota; kingdom Viridiplantae; phylum Streptophyta; class Magnoliopsida; order Lamiales; family Verbenaceae; genus Lantana; species Lantana camara. The sequence continues at coordinate 87,528,905 of CM074857.1, read as the reverse complement.
AGTTGACATTTGTTCCACAGTTGAGAAGAGAGAGGAGGAGCGAGGGAGGGGGAGATCTTCTCGGATTTAAGAAGGATGGGAGCATTTTCCTCTCAAATAAAATAAAATACACACTTATATTCAAGTTATGGATTTTTTTTTTTCCAATTTGGGTTGGCCAAGTGGGTTGAAAGTTGATTCTCGAATGTAATGATCCGAGTTCAAATCCCTCCAGCCACTTGGGTGCGTGTGTGATAAAAAGAAAAAAAAGTTATGGATTTTTTTTAATTAAAAAAAAAAAGGTGATGGATTTTTATATTTTGGGAATATTGCAAAAATGGTATACCAACTGCATCCATTTTGCAAAAATTATACAATATCTTTTCCGGTGGTAAATTTACCCCACAACTCCAAAAAAATTGCAAAACAACGCAAATTTTGGAACCCGTTAACCCGTCGGAATCCAGCTCCAATTTCAAAAAACCGTGTATGACATGGCATTGACTCCTGCATGACTGTAACGTGTTCGCCTCCTAAGAAAAATGTGCTAGCCTGCAGCTTACGTGTTTCACACATAATTAACAGGCGTTAAGTTGTACCAAAAAAAAAAAAAAAAAAAAACAGGCGCTAAGAAAATTGAAAAAGGAAAATTTTGCACCATCATTACATATTGCAGACTGTTGGAATTCACACGCAAAGTTTCCACAGAAACTCCATCTCTGCAAAATTGAAGAAAACGCAATCGCGAAAGAGTGAAACCCTAAATAAGTGAGATATTTCCTGGGATTTGGTGCATGGGGGGTAGCCCGGAGTGTGATTCGGAGTTGAGGAAGGCGGAGATGGTGAGGGTACGTAGCGATGGAATGTTAAGTGTCCCCTCACCTGCATATCGTAAGTAGCTCTTCTCCCCACTTAGATGCATTTGTTGCCTTTTTTTAAATGTTGGTGTTATGCCTGAGATTCTTTAGCTTTATGTGTGGAGAAAAGTTGGAACTTTTTGAATAATGTGTAGGTGTTGTGTCCTTTTAATGGTCCTCATGTTTCCTATATGTACTATTCTTTATTTTGGAATGAGTTGGTTGATGCCATTAAATAAACGAAGCATACTGAATAGTTTATTGTAGGTCTTTTGTTTTTTTGTTTTGTATGTACAAATCCAATTTCTTCATCTTTAACTTTGTCAATTTGTTATAATGGTGAACTCAAAAGTGATGGGTATGTGGGGATTAGGCTACCTAAGATTGACTACGTGGACATTGAAAAGTTGACCTTTGAATCATTTGAAGAGTATGTCCAAGATTTATTCGGAGAAGACACTCAAAAATTGGATTACACCGGTGTTAATTCTGGCCATAAACTGCTGAAAAGTAATGAAGATCTTAAACGATATGGGAGAAAGTATTTGAAGCTGTAAAGGGAGTATCCTTTGTTTGTTGTCACTGTGGTTAATGATGGTAATAATGCTGAACGGGTAGCAGTTGGGGGTAAAGAACATGTAGAGAACAATGTTGAGCAAGTGAATGACCAAAATGTTCAAGTAGATAATCATGAAGAGCTACCCACTGAAAATGATGAACCACTTGAAGAAAATTTTGAAATGGACACTGAAACAGGGCTACTTAATGGAAATGAAGATCAATCGACTGGAAATGATGAGTTTTTAGGACCAATTGATTACAATATTCCACTTGAAACATTATCAAAGAATGATTTTTTTAGGAGGGTTGATAGCTCTGACGAATGGCTGGCTGAGTATCATCGTAGGTTTGGGAACAAAAAATCTGATAATGTACATAAAGAAAATTAGACAGAGAAGTTATGGCCTGAAAATGGATATGATAGTGCTGATACAGACTTCTGTGTAGATAATAACTATAATTCAGCTGATGATGAGAATTTGTTAAATGAAGTATGTAACGAATTAGAGAGTGAGCCTGCATATACTGTGCATAAAGCTGTGGTAGATGGTAATCAGTTGGAATGGTTAGATTTTGAGGAAGTCGTATCTGATAGCGAGGCAAATGGAGATGATGAATTTGAAATTCAGGATACACACAACTCTTCTAATGATGATAGTCTTTTTAAAGATAATGTAAGTGATGATGCTGAGGTGGGAGACAATATAGATAATGAGGAACATGGTAATGTAAGTGATGTGGAGTATGAAGGTGAGGATGTGGTGGGGTGTGAGGAAGATGGGCTAAATATGAATAGAGTGTCTGATGAAGAGGGTGGGGAGGTTGATTCTTTTCCTGAGTTCAATGAAAACAACATGTTTGATCCTGAGTTTGATTTAGGGCAGACCTTTAAAAGTAAAGAGAGTTTCAGATTTAGTGTTGACTCTTATGCTATAAAGATTAGAAAAAGCCTATCTTGTAGAAGAGCTGACACCTAGAGAGTTTATATTAGATATGTTAAAAGGGGATGTCCATTCAAACTGAATACTGTAAAGGTAATCAACACATCTCCAAACAATGAAGAGGCATGGGTGTTTAGAGAGATGTGCTTAGATCATACATGTGAAGAAGGGTGGTATGTAAGCAACATCAATGTGAAATGGTTGTTGAGAGATACATAACTTGGTTTAAGACAGATCAAAAGAGGAATGTAAAGGGCTTTAAAGATGATGTTGAGACTGCTTTGAATGTGGAAGTTTCTGGGTTTAAAGCATACAAAACCCAAGTGTTAGCATTGGAAAAGATTCAAGGTGACCCAAACTTGCAGTATACTAAATTATGGGATTATGCAACTGAATTGAGAGCAATAAACCTGGGATCTACAATAATTCTAGGGATTGACACTATGGATGGGGAGATGAGATTTTCAAAGTTTTATGTGTGCTTCATGGCCATGAAGGTTGGATTTAAGAGCTGCAGACCAATTATAGGGGTGGATGGCTGCCACCTCAAAGGCCCACATGGTGGGATTCTGTTAACTGCTGTTCGTCTAGACCCTGATAATGGGAACTATTATGTTGTTGTGTCTACTGAGAACAAGGAAAATTGGTCATGGTTCTTCAGTGTTTTGAAGACTGATGGAACTTGGTAATGGAATGGGCTACACATTTGTTTCTGACAAGCAGAAGAGCCTGATTTTTGCACTGCCTGAATTTTTCCCAGCTGCAGAACATAGGTTCAGTGTAAGACACTTGGTTTTTAATTTGACGTCAGCTGGACACAGGGCAATGGTTTTGAAAAATGCAGCATGGAAGACAGTCAATTCATGCATTGTCAGTGAATTCAAGAGTGCAATGAGGGCAATTAGAGATAAGTTTCCAGATGCTGGAACCTGGCTATAAGACAAGCATCCTTTTGAGTGGTCAAAGAGCCATTTTCTTGAGTATTGCAATTGTGATATGAACCTTAATAACTGTTGTGAGTACTTCAGCAGTTGTATCCTTGAAGCACGAAACAAGCCCATGATAATCATGTTGGAGTGCATAAGAGAATACTTAATGAAAAAATGGAACTTGTGCAGAGAGACTGATGAAACTTGGGAAGGTAAATCTATATGTATGTGGTTCTATTGAATGTTCAATGTTCTTATTTAAGATGATGTTAACTTTATATTTGTCTTTGACAGGTTTAATTTGCCCTCAAATTTCTGCTATTCTTCAGAAGAATGGAAAACATGTTGGCAGTTTCAGGCCAATCAAGGCATCTAGAACACACTACCAAGTTTAGTGCAGTTATGGTGGTCAACATGCTGTGGATTTAGGAACTAAGTCATGCAGTTGCAGGAGTTGGCAACTCACAGGAATGCCTTGCCCACATGGTTTGAGTGCTATAAACCACTCCAAACTTCAACCTTTTGAATTTGTGGATGAACTTTATCATGTCAGTTCATTCAAGATGGCTTATTCCGGTGTAATCATGCCAATTAGTGGGCAGAATGTATGGGGCAAGGCACTCTTTGTTCCCCCTTTGCCACCTAATTTTGGTAGAAGGCCAGGTAGGCCTACAAGGCTAAGAAGAAGAGGAATTGATAAACGTAGAGATCCAAAGAAGAAAAAAACAAGGGGTCTAGTCATTAGAAAGCTCAGGAGGTTCCAAAAAACCATTAAGTGTGGCCATTGTGGCCAACCTGACCTCAATGCTCTCTTTTGTGAACAACTGCCAGAGAGTGCAAAAACTAAAAGAGACAGGTTGATAAGAAGAGTTGTGAGTGCAAGTGTTTAATTAGCTCTAAGCATTTTCTAAGATAAGCTTATTTCCTGTATTTACAACTTACTGTTTGCAGGGTCCTGGTGAACCTTCTAATGTACAGGGTGGTAGTCCAAATGAACCAGCAAATAGAGATGAAGTTCACGCTGACAATGCACAAGAACAAGTAGGTGAAAATGAGCATGCGGAGGAAACAAATGTAACTCAGGTAACATATACAACTTGGTAATGTACAGTTCTTAATAACATATACGGTTTGGTATCACATTTATCACCAATCACATTCTAATGTAGGTCATCCATCCCCCAATAAGGGTTGAAGCGGATGAATTAGCTATTAGTGAACCTCTGCACACTGAAGCTCCGAACTATAGCATCTCAGATGAACCCACCTTACAAGGGCCTTCTATGTTTGAGTAGTTGAGTATGGGCAACACTGGTGACAAGGCACCAAGAAAGAGACAGCTTTTTAGAGTTGAAGAAATTCAAAAAGCTGCTAAAGCAGATTTGAAAAGAAACAAGAAGGCAAACAATCAAACAGGGTGAAACTTAGAGTCCCACCAAGCTTAACTGATGAAGACATGCTCCTCACCCAGCTAAGTATTAGTAGTCCTATGACTACAAAAAATATTATCATTGAGGGCGGAAAAAAGTTCCTGGATTTATCTTGAAGATGTGGATTTGTTTTGCTGAGTGTTAGTAGTCCTAAGTACAATGGTTTTTATGTTGTTCATTACAATGGTGCTTATGAAGTTATGAACCTGCACTTCACATTTTGAACTTGCACTTTTGAACACTGTGTATAATGTAACTTACATTTGTAATAGATGCATATATGTATGAATATTTTGTAAATTCTATGAATGCATATCACTTTAATCAGGTACAAGCCTTTCTTGTTACACATTTATTGTCTCTGTTTTTGATCAATTTAGTGTTGCATTATTATTTTTAGCACTTTGTTCAGTAATATACAAGGGGATACAATGTAAATGAAGCACATATGACTAACACCATATTTTCATACAAAATGGAAAATTTTGCCATATAAAATGGTTGACACCCTAATTTCATTCGTACGCAATCCACAAAAGGTAACTGAAATACATCGTTTACGTACTAAGTCCTAATACAAAGGATTACAACCAGGGACAGTCCATTAAGTACTAGACAACTTCACTTAAATACAATGAGTACCACCAAGCACAAACAACAATAACAGCTGCAACTAAAAGATGGGTTTGCCTCTCCAATTTCTTCTTTGCGACTCGGAGACTCAAATCCATTTTCTGGGATTCTTCCTCAAGTTTTTTGATTTTCTTCAACAAACCCGGTATGATAACCTTCGATCTCTGACACATCGGTGGGTCACACCACCTAAAAAATTTGCATCTCTATGGATACAAACCAAAAAAAGAAAATATTTTCCATGAATATAAACTCCAGAGTACAGATTTGTGGATAAGTAGGCTGGGAAGATATTACCTGGTTTTGGCATGACAAGAAACGCCGTCCTGGGTGATCTCCTTTCTAAGCAGTCCTCATAGCCGCTTCTTCTCCACAGAAACATGACACTCTTTCATGGGCTTCAAACCGACCTTGCCCTCTCATGTTTGAATCCGTTGCTGTGCTTGAGGTTGCCATGAAATTGTTGACAGACCAGCTAACTAGGATTCTAAAGAAGAGGAATTAATTCTTCAGTTGAGTTACACCGATTTAGGTCAACAAGAGTATGTAAATTTCTGCTGGTCGATGTGATTGTAATGGGAGGAAAATTTTCCCCCCAAAACTGATGTATTATGTGTCATTTTACTTTTTTTTTTAAATTGCAATAAAGATATATGGTAGGATGGTTTCTGATGTGGCAATGGTGGTTTCGCCACGTAATGGAAAAAGTGCAACGTGGGATTTTGGGTCAGGATTACGGCGGGTTAACGGGTCTCCGACCAAAATCTGCATTGTTTCGCAACTTTTTTAGAGTTGTGGGATAAAATTACCACCGGAAAAGATATTGTACCATTTCTGCAAAATGAGTGCAGTTGGTATACCATTTTTGCAATATTCCCTTATATTTTTATAGCCCATTTATATGGATCAAGAGTCGGATCTTACCATAGGTGTAAAACTCTTCCTACTTGGATCACACTCACACTTAATTCTCCGTATTGGCGAATTTATGTGTATTTCCCCGATCGGCTAACCCCTCGAACTGACGGTTGATTCGACCCAGAGTAGTAAATACGAAGGGACATTTAATGCTAGACGTTCCTTCCATAGGCGCATTAAATGTCTGTCATAACCTGTAAATCTTCTGCAAGTCCTCTACAGGGCAGGCACGAGAAGTCATGTTGCGACTTACCTACACCATTCCTACATTAAATGCATTGCCGACTACGTGTACAAAGTATAAGCTAAACTCTCAACTATAAATACCCTCGCATTTATTATTCAGGTAAGTTACTATTGCCTTATTAACTTCGCTCTGTTGTCCAAAAAAAAAAAAAAAAAAAAAACTTTGCTCTCACTAATCACTCTCTTATCGACCTCTCATCGAGAGCATTTGATTGTCTTGAGTGTTAGAGTGTCAAAACGGGTCCAACCCGTTATTTCCCCTGTTTTGACTTTTGAGCTTATGTTTGCTCATTTTCTCAACTTTTCAGAAGGTCCACGTCTTCCCATTCAACAAATTCTTGGGTGATTGGCATCCCCTTTTACGTCCACCTCATAAGCCAGATTTGGACACCATCAAATATGAAGATGGATTTTAATTTTTGACACATGATCATTGTAAAATGATGTAAATTAGGTTATTATTATTAATAGTTAAATAAAATCAAGTTTTGTCTTATATTATTTTTTAAAATTTATTTGAAATTGTATATAAAATAAAGTTATAATATATATATAATTACTTAAAGAACAATTTTTTGTTAGATAATTTAAGTCGTTTTTGCACTCAATTTTTTTTTTTTACTTTTGCACACTGGCGTATTTGCACTTCCACCGACACTATCCCTAATTAAGTATAGATAGCACCGAACTAATAAATTACACCACTTGGTGGTTAATTTGTGGAGTAGTATTAGTATAATCTTTTAATTAAACTAGTAAGGTGCACGTGCGCTGCATGTGTATGCCGATTTATTCTTATTTTTGTTGTTGTCGAATTTTTTTTTTTAAATTTTTTTTTTCCCAATTGCTTTGATTCTTGAAAGATTTATTGTGTTTCGTTTGCATGTAATTGCTTCGCTTGGAATTGTAGATAGTATTGTTTTCTATTTTCTTCCAAAAGTAACTGTTTAATAGGTTGATATGAATATTAAAAACTCAAGCACATACTTGTTATTGCTCCTTTCTAATGTTCTAGATGGATCTCTTATTCCTTCTCTCTCTCTCACTCTTTTTTTTTATTGTTTCAACAACTACGTTATTCTATGCTTCTCCATGTTTTTGATTGGGTATTTTCTCTTGAAAAATGCTACTAGACTTTCACCAGCTGTCTCCATGTTTTCATCGTCGTCTAAAATTTGTATTTCCATGTTGTTTATCTTGCCCTTTTCTCCTATCGCTATATCTGTTTTCGTTTTTTTTTTTTTTTCTTTCCTCTCCTTGCCTCTGTCTACGTTTGTTTTTGTTTTCACCGCACCTATCCCCTTTTTCTTTGTTCCCTTTGCCTTGCTCTCGGTAGTTATTTCTTTTACCGCTTTGTGTTTATCCACTTTCTTCATAGTATTAGCTTTTTTTTCTTTCATTTTCATTGTATCTTCGAAAGCTTCTCCACTCACGAATAAAATTTTATTTTTTATTTTTGTATTTTTGTCCATCTATTAGAGGAAGTTGTATTGTTTTTTCTGTTGTTGCTGCAAAAGCCTTATAGTGGAGTGATGATCCTTGATTTTGCAAATTTTTATGCCTTGTTAACTTTTTCTTGATATTTTTATTTTCAATTTGATTGTTTCTCTTACCTCGCTCATTGCTTCAAATATATTGAATCACCGAACATCCAATGTACACCTCAAGTACTTCTTCGAATAGTGTGATGTGGCCCACTCAATTTCATTTGCTACGTTTAGAGTGATCCTATATGTGTATGTTTTGAACTTTGTAATTTAGTTATCTGTATATCACGAGTTTAAGTTTAATGGTTTTTTAGATTTTATACCTTGGTGATGCTTTCACTTCGTCATCCAAGCAATTTCTGTATTGTATTTGTTGTATTGATTTTATATTGATCTTGTGCAGTTGTTGCAAGCTTCATACCATGGAGAGGATATGTGTTCTACGGAATCGATTTTTGCTTTAAATTAATAGTATGTGTTGTTTAAGTATTGGTTGGTGATGCTATTGAACCAATATATATAGTTTCATTCGAAAAATAGAAGAGCCATCATTGAATATGAAATACTAATGTTGTCATGAACATATGAGGAGCTTTTCGTCTTGTGTTATAGTGCAATTACAAATATAAATAATTATCCTTGAATATGATATAGTAATCATGGGAATAGCAAGAGAGCGTAAACTTTGGTATAATTTAATTTTATTAATTCTATTATAGTTACATGAATGTGTATGTACCATTGTTTATATTGATATTCCCTTTTGTTATTCTTTACTCAATGTTAATAGTAATTAGTAATAAAGTTATCACTAACAATTTCTCACTAATGTTACTTTTTTTAGTCTAAATATTAGTGATGCTTTACCTTGAATTTTTTTATGTTAAAAAAAAAAAAAAAGGAAGAAGTACAAAAATCCTTATTCCCTTTTTTCCCCATCTTGTAAATTGTCTTGCACTATTTTTATAAATAATTCTAAATAGATGTGTGTATTTTGATGACGACGCTTGAAAATAAAAACCCATTTATAGGTATAATGTCCTCATTAAATTATAAAACAACTATAATATTATATCCATCTTGTCATTTTATCTCTTTTCCGATTAGAACACATTAATTTTATCATTACTAAAAAGAATATTTAATCACATAGTCCTTCATTTTGGTTAGCTTGTTGGTGCTCCTCCTCCTTGATTGATTAATTATTAATTGATATTCCCAAATAAAGTGATACCAATTAACATTGATCTATCTATTACAGTAATATTTTTTAAGTAATTAAATGAGAATATGTACTGTTCGAAGAATTGGAAGAGTTACAATAATTGACACTTAAATGAACTGAAATCTATTTAATAGAATTAAATTAATCTAAAAAGTTACCTTATTAATGATATATAAAGAGGTAATTCGATCCTTTTTAACCTACATCTGGTTAATTAATACACTTTATTTACTAAATGTTAGTAATAATTAATTATCAATAAAACTAAAGAGTCCAAAGTAATTAATTGAAATTTATTCAATTACCTTGACATATAAAGAGTCTATTCAATCATTTTCAGCGTAGTGTTATATTTTTTAGGTTAATTAGCACAGTCCCATTACTATATGTTAGTAATAATTAATAACAAAGTTAACACTAAGCATTCCTTACTATTTTTTTTTAAGAATTTTAAAATATATCAAAAAAAAAAAAAAAAAGAAAAAAGAAAAAAGAAAAAGGAAAAGTACATAAGTCCCTACAATTGCAAGTAGAAACCAATTTAAAGGTATATATGATGGTATTGATTAACATAGACCCGGTTAATAAATTAATTTTTTTTAAGTAGTTAAATGTAAATATGTACCGTCCATATATAATATTGGGAGAGTTGCAAGAATTGACACTTGAATGAATTGAATTTTATTCAAGTACATTAAATTAGCTAGCCTAAATAAGACGATTCATCATTTTCAACTTAAGTGTGATATGTTTTAGGTTAATTCATACAGTTACTTTATTATATGTTAATACACTACCAAAAATCAGGCTTTTTCCAACCGATTTTCAGTGACCGATAGATCGGTCACTGATCAGTGTCCGATCAGTGACCGATCAGTGACTGACATCACATATATATAATAATTAGTGACCGATTAGTGACTGCATAAATTTCAGTAACAAATCAGTCACTAATCGGTCATTGATCGGTCACTGATTCTGTGACCGATTACTGTCAGTCACAGATCGGTCACTGAGTTTCTGACCCAAAATTTAATCGGTCACTGATCGGTCACTGATTCTGTGACCGATTATTATCGGTCACTGATCGGTCACTGATTTTCTGGTCATGGTATAATGGGGTCACTGATTTTGTGACTGATATTTTATCGGTCACTAATCGGTCATTGGGTTTCTGAATTGGTTATTGATCGGTCACTGATTGTTTGAATGGTATAATCGGTCACTGATCGGTCACAGATTGTTTAATTTTGATTTACTTTGGACACTTATCACATTTTGCAGGATGTGTTAATTAATTTAAAAAAAAACATAAAAATATAAATAAATCAATTTTGAATTTATTATTGCTTTTATTTATTAATATTAGTGAAAAAATATTGAAAATACCTAAAATACAAATAACGTATATATCAAACGATTTAATGAAATTATTTTCATAAAGTATAAATTTGATCATTAACTATGGTGTCAAATCTATACCAAACATTGTCCTTTTGTTCTTTGAACAAAGTCGAATTTGATCATTAACTATTTAAATATGATTCGAAATACTGATTGAATCAAAATGATCTACTTGAGAATTGATTTGAAATTCATACTTTAGAAGAACGTTAGAACCGATTCGTAAATCAAAACAAGTTTCAAAATTTTATTGCATTTAATATGAAACTCGACTTAACTTTGTTATGTTAATTTAAAAAATATATTTCGAAGTATTCATTGAATCAAAGTGATCCACTTGAGAATTGATTCAAAATTCATATCTTAGAAGAATGCTAAATATCTAGAAACATCTAATGGATGATGACAATAGTGGAGACCACTTGTATTAACCGGTCAGTGTTGGTGTTTATGAGATAATGAGATAAAAATACGACAATATAAAATTTTAATTAAAATTAATATAACATTATATTATTAAATTATAATAAATAGTTGAAATGTTGGTGCATAATATGTTTGAAAACACCACGATTACATATAAAATGATTTGCCTGATTTGCGTCCCATGTACATTGTATAATATTATTATTATTTTTGAATTCTTTAAAAGAGGATTACTGATTCTTCAATTCCTACAAAATCGTCATCAAAATCACAATCAAAATCGCAATCAAAATCACCCGGATTTCATTCTCAAGTAGCCACAATAATTACCCAAAATTTACTTATAAAATATTACATTTTTTTTTTTTTGCAAAATCTAAATATATGGGCCATTTTGACCAATTTTGTTTATTAATAAATGGAGGTGGGTTCTACAATGAAACTTAGCCCATATACAGTTCTCTCATCTCTGTTACTCCATCTAAATCGAAGAGCAAATTCTCGGTGTGTATTCTCTCTCTCTCTCTCCCCAATAAATTTGTTTGAGCCTATGAAATTGCTATCCCGCTTTCTCCACAAAATTCACGAAAATTGTCTCCCGCTTTCATTCTCCCCCCAAATTTAATATCCCGCTTTCATTCTCCCCCCAAGTATACTTAGCTAGGGTAAAATTCTCTCTCACCCGCCTCCATGTATCTCTCACACTACCCGCAGCTGCTGCCGTCGTAAGCCACCGCCCGCCGCTGCCTGCTAGCCACCGCCGACATAGCCGGCCCCTGCCTTCAGCCATCCTGCCACCTTCTCTCATTCTCTCTAAACTGGGTGGCGCTGGGAAGAGGTTGTTGTGGTTCTATCTCTAGTTCTATTTTTTATTTTCTAAGTAATTACATTTGTAGGCTAGAAATTACATAATATATTGTTGGAATTTTGAAAATTAAGAAATGGGCTTATATGAATATTCTTTCTACTTCTTCTTTGTATTTGAGTTAAAATATTCAATTCAATTCAAGAGATTTGGGAATATACGAAGATTTCAAGAGATTTTGGTAATTGAATTCAAGAAAGTGTAAATTACATTTGGTTTCCCCAATTGTTGTGGTTGGTGGGCGAATGGGAATTTCATTAGGCATATAATTATATAAATAATCACGATTAAATGGGAATATTTGGAGTAAATCGTGTGCAAATCGCTTGATTAGTCTATAGTGGTTGAATTTAATCAGAAATAAGATTCCTAATTGTTGAAATATTGATGCAGTTCATCCATGGCCTTTTCATATCTGTTGAAAATGATAATTTTGGAAAATGTTGTGTCTGTGAACTTTTTTTATTTTTCTTTTCCCTCCGGATCTACCTAGTTCTTCAGTGGGAAGATAGTGAAAGGTCTCAAGACGAGTATTAAAGGTAGAAATTTAAATGAGGTGTGTTTGCACTAAAAATTCACTTTATTGATTTTTAGTCAATATCGAATAAATAATACAAATTATTTGAAAATTAAAGTACAAGTGGGTCTTTGATCTTCACTTGATCCTCTGATTCTTCCCTCAGATTTAAAGTTGTTGAATCTTCAAACGGTTCTTGATGAATTTGGGGTTTGATCTTCTTCAACTTCAAATTAGACTTGAAATAACGTTAATCCGTAGGTCCTTCGACTTGTTTACGAATCAAACGCCGGATTTTGGAGAATTCCGTCAAGAACGCCTTCGAACTCGTTGGTAACTCCGTGGATTTAGCTTGAATAATAACACCGATTCGCCGGTATAACGCCTTGATAACGAATCAAATGCTTAAATTTGATAACTTCGGGAAGAAAGGTTTTTTAGCCTTTCTTGAACTTTTAGAGAGGTTTTTAGCCTTTCTTTGAACTCGTAGAGAGGTTTTTAGCCTTTCTTGAATTCGTGTTCTGTGTTGAATGAACTACACATTACCCCTTTATATAGGTGTATGATTCAGGACTTGTGGCTCAAGTCAACGTTTATTTAATAATTATCTCTTATTTTTTTGAAGAGATAATATCAAATAAACCATATAAATTATTTATCTCTTTAATACTTTTATTTTTATTGTAAAGAGATAATATAAGACTTGAATTTGATTGGTTGGTGTGATGCAATACGCCACGTGTCGCCATATGATTTGTATTGGCTTTCTTTGACCGCAAGAGTTGATTTAATTGGTCAAAACATGTCAATTTGACACGTGTCATCATTTGATTTGTTGATAAAATAAAACATTATAATTAAATTTAACTATTTAATTTTGAAATTAAATTTAGGATAATTTCAAAATATAAAATAGCAAATTAAATTAATAATATAAAGTTTATTTATCCGTCTACAAATGCCCCCACTTCAAGACTCGGCGAAGAACATGCCAAGTATTTGTAAGAAGGCGGGACTTGAAGTATTTAAATTTTCCTTTTTCTTTTTTTTTTTTTTTTTTTTTTGTATTGGGAAAACTTAAATAAATTCTCATTAAACATGATTTATTAAATCACATTTAATTTCAACCGAAACTCAAGTTGAACTTGTTTCTGGACCTCAAATCACATGAACTTACCAATTCCTTGAATAATTAGGAAATCTTAATTAATCATGGAACTTGTCATTGCGATTTATATTTGCATGAGAATTTACATGCATGCCGAAAACCCAATGAGAATACTCTTTGCCAACTTTTATTCTTTATTTTATTTTATTTTGAATTAATAAAATAAAGAACTTTGGTGGGCCGAATGTACAACTCCATGCATACCGGCCACGTTCAACATATCTCCATGCATTGATGCTCTTAGAATTGTAATTCAACCTTAATGGAATTAGGAGCCGAAATCCATACAAACTCTTCCACTTTAACTTATGCTCCAAGACAAAACTTGATAAACATGAGATGATAATTGAAGATAATGATTACTTTCAATATCAAACTCATCACAGCCCACGTCTCTATTTGCATGACTGCTATAAATACACAAGCTCCCCTTCACAATCTTCACACCCAATTCAGAACAACATATCTCCCAAGATTTGAAGCAGCGCAGCATTGAGAAGTTCGAGAGATTAATTCGAAGACATATTAATTCGGCAATTCATCAAGCTCACGTCGTTAATCCGAAACAACATATTACTTTGGAGAAGGAGGCGTTCAATTCGAAGGTATGATTTGCTGCTTTGTTTACACGATCTTTTTTTGTGATTTTTCTCTTCTTTTGTTACTTTTTTTTTTGCTGAACTTTGCTTTTCCCTGTTTCGTAGGCATCAGGAATTCGTTGGAGACTTGTGACTTGGTATAGTTTTGTTGATGGTCGAACTACATGAGCTTTCCCTTTTGTTGATAAAACCTCTTTTTCCTGTTTTGTTTCGTCACCATCTTTGTTTAAAAAAAAAAAAATCGAGTTTCACAATCATATTTCCGTCCATCAATGGCGTGGCTAACCAATTCAAAGAAAAACTGATTTTCTCTTCTTTTTTTTTTTAATTCTTAACGCCTATGTATACATATATTTTCCCAAAATACATATATACATATATGCAGCCACACGCCACCCCTTTAAAAAAATGATAATGACTTCAATTTTCACGCAATCTTGTTTCAGTGACCCACCATCTTTATTTGAAATTGATGAGAATCATTTTTCTTGCCACAACAAATTCCTTTGCCGCACCCATATTTTCCCTTGTTTTTTTTTTCGCCTATATTGGACAATTCGCCTAACTTCGTTTTTTTTTTTTTTTTTTTTTTTTTTGGTTTTATAGGTAATCATGGTGCACTTCAAAGATATCTCAACTCCAGCCGGTATCAAGCACTTAGCGATTCTTGACGACGAGAGACAATCCGACGAGAAGGCTACTTGCTTGGAGGTGCACGATTCTTTACTTGGTTCATACGGAGGTCGTTGGCCAAAGCTGATTACATCGATACGCTTGAGCGAGTGGTCTCAAAGAATTACTTTAAACAAGACATCAAAGGTGTGGGCTCTACAGGCCGCACACCATGAACTTACCGAAGGGCCAAGCTACCTACCATCATTGGGTCGAGCTATTATTGAAGGAAAAGCTAAATGGGGAGGCAATCTCAAATTTGATGGTGAATTTCGCTTCATTGACGGATACTGGGAGTGGACTGAAGATATCCTTAGCCGATGCGGAGACAAATTAAACGATGTTCAACTCCATGATGCAGTACGGGCCTCTTTATATACCTATGACCGCAACCCCGAAATTATCAAAGCTTTCATCGAAGCATGGTGCCCATCCACAAATACTCTCTTGACGTCACAAGGCGAACTATCAATATCATTGTGGGACTTACATAATTTGGCGGGCCTTCCTATGACCGGACTGATTTATGACGAAGTAGTTCCTGATACCAAGGAACTTACTGGTTATGATCACAATGGTAATATGTTTGTGCCTGGTTCGTGCAAGTATCTATTCCAAGTTTACCACTCACTGAAGGAAGATAACCGAAAAAGTCAATTTTCTCAACTTACACTTGAGTCTTGGGTGAACTTTTGGTGCAAGAGAACTAGGAGACATACTCAACCACCTCCTCGCAAAGATAGAAAGAATAGTCGTTCCAAGCAAACTTACAATCCACAAGGAGATATTGGCGCCCCCGAAGCATGGAGTTCCGCGGAAGATAAACTATTTGCTAAACTTGGCCTCAAAGGAAACTTGAAGGAAGAAGTCTACTTGGCGGCTTACTTATCATGCTGGATTTGTGCCTTTGCTTTACCATGCGATAATGCCGGCGTGATCCGTCCGAGTACCTTTAAAATTGCAAGCACCATGGCGGCTGGCCGAAAAGTGGAGTTAGCAGTCCCTGTCTTGGCCAGCATTTACAAAGGCCTTAATAGATTATCAATGGCTTCACGACCCACTAGAGTTTATTCTCCATTCCCTATCCACTTCGTTTACGGCTGGCTAGCGCATTACTTCAAGACTCACTTCCCAATAAGCCAAGACGTTCGCGGTCCGCCCATAACTCAATATTCCGGTGAAGGAGGTGCGAGATACTATGATGCAAAACAAGCTCGCAAGAAGATTCATAAAGCCGAACTTGTATCTTGGACTTGTAACATGGTCAAAGAATGGGGAGAATTTCATCACACCGATGATGGGAGAGGTCATGAACTTAAACAGAATTACTTTGCGGCAATCTGATCCGGTTATTTGACTTTGAGGAGGGGCAGGCAATTTATCATTGAGCCATACAGTCCTCATCGATTCAGCCGTCAATTTGGATTTTATCAAGAAGTACCTGGAGTCATCAAAAATAATATCCGACACTGTACTTTGGAGGAAGGAACCAACCATTGGCGTGTTTGTACCTTAGCCAATTCCATGTCCTCGGCGTATTTTCCTGCAATTCCTCAAAATGCAAAGAGATTCTTTTCCGATAGTTACAAGGAATGGTGATCAAAAATTCATGGCAACTTTTTTGAAGACAAGGTTACCAAACTAATCGATCTGAAGTCACTTGATGCCGAAACCGTGAATGAAGGAGAGAAACGAAAGGCATCGGATGGTCTTGGCGAAGGGAGTGGTGATAGCGAGCACCATTGGAAAAGGCAAAGGAATACAAGTCAACCTCCACTCGATCGGTTTGCCAACAAGGTTGAATTTTTTTTTTTCTTTTTTTTTTTCACTTTTTCCTTTACTTGATCTTTACACTTGTAATTTATTCATACCTTACTTTTTCTTTGCAGTTGGAGCAAGAGATGATAAATATTGAAGATAGTCAAGAGTCTCAATACAGTCAACGTTCTGTGGTGGGGCCAAATTCCTTAGAGGCGGATACCCCACTTGCGAGGGGAATTCAAGAGAAAGCACCGAAGTCTACTGAAAAGAAGCAAAATACACCCCATCCTGAGGTATCGGTGTTTCAAGGAGCTAAATTTATCATCGATCGAACAAAGAAATTCCTCAAGTTATTATGGGATGACCTTTCGAAGAAGATATCCGCCACGCCTCTTGATTCTATTTCCTCCATCAAAGATGAAGTCTACTTTGTAATTGCAGAAATGAAGAAACATGATGGATCTTGCACTTCCCATATAGAGGATTCTTTGAAGATATTGTTCGCAAAAGCAGATACTTATGACGAGGCCAAGTCAAAGTTTACAGAAAAAGTATCTGAAACTTCTTTCTCTCAGCAGCTAAATGAAGCCAAAGATCGCCTCAAGGATGCACAAGTAAATCATGCCCAGGAAACAGATCATGTCAAAACAACCAAGGATGATCTAAAGCACATTAAGAAGGAGATTGCTGATTTAAAAAAGCAAAAAGAGGAAGTTTCGTCATCATTGAAGCAACAACAACTCCTACTCAAGGGTGCTCAAGATCGAATTAGTGAAATTGAACAAGAGATTACTACCCTCGAGAAAGCTTCCCCGGCAAATGATGAACTGCTTGAAGATGTGAAGAATGCCTCCGATCTTCTTGAAGTAGCCAAAGAAACCTTGAAGGACTTGAACCCGTTTACTTGATAGTGCTCAGGCTGCATTTTCCGCTTAGGATTTGTTTAAGAGTAGCTAGGACCGTTGTTTTTTTCCATTTTTCTTCTTATCCTTAGGATTTAATGTATCATGAACTTCATTACTTCAAAATTACTCAATAGAATTTATTCTTTTCTATCTTGCAACTTTTCGGTAACATATTTTTTGTTCATAATATCATCATATCAGAAAAAGAATAACATGACTCTAGAATCAAACAACACCGTAATTCCTTCACTTACTCGATTTGCAATTTTACTTGAAGAACTTTCAATTCAAGGAAAACACAAATCAAAGCAAAGCTATGAGCTTATAATTGAATTCAACTTATAATTTCATATTTACTTGAAGATTGTTCTTTCCAACAAGAAGGTACAAATCAAACTAAAGTTGAAAATTTATTCAACTTGTGATATACGGTTTGATACTTACTTGAAGAATTTCCAATTCACAAGGAAACATAAATCAAAGCGAAGTTGCGACTGAACTTAGAAAATATCTAAGCTGCCTACGTACCCTTTCAAAAGGGATCAAGTCATAACGCAGTTCAGATGGTTAACTTTGTTTGAAGGGGGGAGCCGTACACAGTTTATACTCATGCGGGCCAGGAGTATTCAAAGTTTAACCACCCCGAACAAGAGTGGGGAATTTCTAATTTAGCCACATGAAATACCATCAGTGGAGTAAGTTAGCAGTTTATCCACATACTTTACTATTGGTGGTTACCGTACATAGTTTATACTCATATGGGTCAGGAGTGACATGCAGTTTAGGCTCGTGCGTCGAGGAGCAATCTACTTTATCATGCGTGATATTTCTTCAAGAATTTACCATTTATAGGTCCGATGCGCAAGCCATCCTTGTCGAGCAACTTGTAGGCACCATTTGTATACACTTCTTTTACTACATGCGGACCGTCCCATTTCGACATAAACTTGTTTCCCATGCGCTGAGTGATGGTAATTGGTCTTCTCACTGCTAAAACCAAGTCCCCTACTTGGAATGACCGTGGATCCACCTTCTTATTAAATGCTCTCGTCATTCGGGCTTGGTAGCATTCAAGTTGTTGTTGTGCTGCAAGTCTCTTCTCATCAAGTGCTTCCAACTCTTCAAGCCTGAGACGAGCATTATCCTCTGGAGTAAGACCTTCTTGAATCGCTATGCGAAGTGATGGTATTTGGCTTTCCAAAGGGAGCACGGCCTCAACTCCGTAAACTAACGAGTAAGGGGTAGCCTGAGTAACGGTTCTATGTGTTGTCCGGTATGCCCATAATGCTTCCCCTACTCTTTCGTGCCAGTCCTTCTTTGACTTAGACACCACTTTCTTCAGAAGATTACACAATGTTTTGTTAAACGCCTCCGCCAAACCATTTGCAGCCGCGTTATACATCGATGAATTGTGTTGTCTGAAGCCGAATTGTACGCAGAGTTTATCCATCAGCTTGTTGTAGAAAGGTTTCCCATTATCAGTAATGATGTATCGAGGCACCCCGTACCTGAAGATTAAATTACTTCTTATGAATTCGACCACCGTTTCCTTCTTTACTTCTCTAAGGGGTACTGCTTCCGCCCATTTCGAGAAGTAATCAGTGGCTGCCAATATGTAAGAATGACCACCCGATGACTTAGGAGTGATCGGCCCTACCACGTCAAGTCCCCAAGCATCGAACGGCCAAGAAGACACAGTCGGATGTAGAGGTTCGGGCGGTTGGTGTATCAGATTAGCGTGTATTTGGCAAGCTTCGCATTTTCTCGCATAGTCCAAACAATCCTTGATCATAGTTGGCCAGTAATATCCCATCCTCTTTATTCTGAAATGCAATTTCGGGCCAGATTGATGAGCCCCACATACTCCCGAGTGTGCCTCCGTCAAAGTTTCGATTATTTCGTCACCGTTCAAGCAACGTTGGTAAGTCCCTTCATATGATCGTCGATACAAAGTATCCTTGTATAGCAGAAAACGAGAAGACCTCCTATGTACTTCTGTTTTATGTCGAGGATCAGACGGTAGCTTTCCATATCTCAGATAGTCGACTATCGGAGTTCTCCAATCATCCTTATCATTTACCGCGATCGAAATAATGCTTACATTCTCAGTGTTGAACTTTTCCAGTGAGGGCACAACCCATCGGTTACACACGGGTACGCTTGTCATTTCACCTTTTGATAGGGCCATGGCGGTGGCCAAATTAGCCAAAGCATCCGCCAACTTGTTTTCTTTTCTTGGAATATGACTTAGGACAATATTTTCAAACTTTGTCACCAAATCAGAAGCTTGTCGATAGTATGGAACCAAGTCTTCCTTCCTGACTTCGTACTCGTTTCGAAGTTGGTTGACTATCAATTTGGAATCACCGTACACTTCTATACTTGAAATCCCGATTTCTAATGCCATTTGGAGACCAATGATCAGAGCTTGGTATTCGGCTACATTGTTTGAGCATAACTCTCCTAATACGAAAGAGTATGTTAGCACCAATCTTTCAGGCGAAACGA
This sequence comes from Lantana camara, assembly GCA_037501455.1. Lineage (NCBI taxonomy): Eukaryota > Viridiplantae > Streptophyta > Magnoliopsida > Lamiales > Verbenaceae > Lantana > Lantana camara. The sequence goes on along the minus strand of CM074857.1, from coordinate 87,508,874 downwards.
ACACCACTCCTGCACCTGCTCCGTCGAACCGGGCCGATCCATCAAAGAACATCATCCATGCTGACGAGGGTTCAACGAAGAAGACTTCTTCATCCGGGAGGTCATCTGACAGTTCCCAATCAGCTGGAACCGGGTGATCTGCTAAGAAGTTAGCAAGCGCTTGACCTTTCACTGCTTTCTGTGATACATAAACTATCTCGTATTGGTTAAATATGATGGACCACTTAGCCAATCTTCCGGATAACACGGGTTTAGACATCACATATTTAACTGGGTCGGCTCGAGATATGAGTCTTATAGAGTAAGCCTCGAAGTAGTGTTTCAACTTCTTAATTGCGTAAAACAACGCCAAACAGATCTTCTCAACAGGCGAGTACTTCAACTCATTTTCTGTCAAAGCTCTACTAAGATAGTATAGTGCTCTTTCCTTTCCTTCATCATTCTCTTGCGCCATTAGAGCACCAATTGACCTCTCTTGGGCGGCGATATACAAGATAAGCGGTTTTCCAGGTGTCGGAGCTCCTAAAACAGGCGGATTTGACAGATGTTTCTTGATACTCTCGAATGCATTTTGACACCCTCGGTCCCATTCAAAAGTAGAGCCTTTCTTCATGAGATGACTAAAAGGTTGACATCTTCCAGCCAAATTTGATATGAACCTTCTAATGAACGCCAAGTTGCCTTGTAGACTCCGCAGTTGTTTGAGATTCCTGGGCGGGGGCATTTTCTGAATGGCGTTAATTTTTGCAGGGTCGACCTCGATTCCACGATGGCGAACTATGAAACCGAGAAATTTTCCGGAAGTGACTCCAAAAGCGCATTTCAAAGGATTCATCTTCAAATTGTATTTTCGCAGTCGATCAAACACAACTTGTAGATCCGCCATATGAATTTTCTTTTCCTTAGTTTTGACTACAAGGTCATCGACATAGCATTCCACGTTTTTATGCAACAGGTCATCGAAGATATTCTGCATAGCTCGTTGATAAGTAGCACCTGCATTCTTTAATCCAAACGGCATAACTTTATAGCAGTATATGCCTTTAGGAGTGCGAAACGCTGTACATTCCTCATCTTGTGGGGATATTCTGATTTGGTTGTACCCCGACGACCCATCCATGAAAGACAAAGCTTCGTGGCCTGTAGTGGCATCAACCATAAGTTCTATGATTGGCAGTAGGAAGTCGTCCTTTGGGCAAGCTTTGTTTAAGTCTCGAAAATCCACGCATACACGAATCTGGCCATTCTTCTTTTTGACCGGGACAATGCTGGAGATCCAAGTGGGGTATTTTACTTCTCTAATGAACCCAGCATCGATAAGCTTGTTGACTTCGGCTTCAATTAGGGGGACTAACTCTGGGCGACATACACGTTGTGATTGCTTCACTGGCCGAGCTCCATGCTTTATGCCAAGGCGATGAGTCGTAATTTTCGGATCTAACCCGGGCATTTCTTTGTATGTCCAAGCGAAGACATCCTTGTAGTCCTTTAACAAACTTATGTACCGAGTTATTTCTTCAGGGTCAAGAAGTGCACTCACAAACGTTGGCCGAGGCTCGTCTATCGTACCGAGGTTGACTTCCCGTAACTCGTCTACGGTTGCTTGCACTCCATCGCGCATCTTGGACTTCATCATCCGTGATTTCAGAGTCACAATCTTCATGAATCGTGACATGATTACATGTTCTTATGGTGACAGGCCCTTCCATTGTGATAAGCAAAGTAGAAGATGTGCCCCCAATCGAGAAATGGAGAGTTTGATTTTCTCCAGTCGCACTTGGCGATTTTGTGGACTCTTCATGGGCTATGTTTCCATCAGCACATGCGCTTTCACCGAGACGATCGAACACCGAGCGACGTCTTGATGCATACTTGTTCTCTGAAGCTTCGTGATACTTAGGCCCGAGTCTCTTGAACACGGAAGGACGTTTCATGGGAGTACCAAGCCTATCAAACACCGATACACGTTTATTCTTTTGATCGCTTTCGTTTTTCGTGGCGGAGATGTGTTGCACATTCACACGTTTATCTTTTCGAGAGACACGTATTCTTACCGGTTCTGTATGAACATATCCCACACCTGTCTTAGGCTGATTAACACGAAGTCCCTTTTCTTTCAGCTTGAGTTGTGCTTACGTGAGGCCATGAATCTTTTCACCAGTTAATTCTGGTCTTAAGCTGCCTAAGGCCGACGGGGTAGAAAAGTCATATCCTGACCTCTCTAAGAGTGTGTAAGCTTTCGGATCGAATACTCCTTCTAGCTTTTCAGGCCGCACTTCCGAAGATGGTGAATTTGCAGACTTCAAGTTGATGATGGGCATTATCAAGTCTGATTTTAAAGTTTCGAGACCGTTAAGGAATTTCACTTTTTGTCGTTCATCACGAGTTTCGCATGTGAGTTTGGTTTCCTCATTGCAGACTTTGTGCTTTTCACTTGAAGATTCTACAGGAACTTCAATGGATATATCCTCTTTTACGAATTCGGGATCCAGGTAGAGCTTAGCATCAGCAAAGTGAGATTCAGCCTCGGTAAAGGGCTTCACATCCGCATCCACTTTCACAACCTCCCCGCTCTTTAAATATTTGGAGCATTGGTGGAGGGTAGAGGGAATGACGCCGTTTTCATGAAGCCATGGTCTTCCTAACAATAGGTTGTAGGAGGTTCTAGCATCAATCACGTGAAGCAGGGTGCTAGCCTTTAGTTCTCCGATTTGAAGGTCTGTTCGGAGCATCCCCATCACACGTTGGCCTCCTTGGTTGAATCCTTGGATGGTTAGGCGACTTTGAGATAACTCATCAATGGAGATGCCTAGTTTCTTCATGGTAAACTTCGGCATGATGTTAACTGCCGAACCTCTATCAATCAATATACGGTTTACCTTTTGTTCATGCATGAATCCAGAGACAAAAAGTGGTCGATTGTGTGGTTTTGGTCCCAACAACAAATCTTCATCTGTGAAGTTAATCACAGCGCTGGTAACATGACAAGAAACAACATGGAGAGTCTTTTCTTCACCGGAAACAGGATTCACATTTCCTACTTTCGATCCGAAGTACTTCTTTGGAAAAAAGTCACCTAAAGTCACGGGCTTCCAGTAGCACTTGTTTGAAGGCCCTTTTCGGTCAGGTGTTCTCGACTTCTTCTTTGGCTTATCTTGTGTATGCTTGAGCGGCGTTAGTCTCTTTGACCAAGTAGGGTAAAACTTCTCAACACGTCGTCTTTGTCTTCGGCGGCGAGTCACTATGGTCCATTCGCCCTCATCCTCATCCTCGTTCATCGTGTATGCCTCGTACTTAGTATTTTTAGGAGTTAATAAACTTGAAAGTAACTGCGGTTCAAAACTCCCAAACTGGATTACCATGGGTACCCCCGATGATGCTAGCGGCGTTGTCACGTTCTTTTGGCTTTCAAGCACATTAGGATCTGCCGAGGTTGCAACACTAGTAGTGTTCGTATCAGCTACATCCTCGCAGTCGAGAATAATTTTCCCCTCTTTAGCCAAAGCCATGATTTTGTCTTTCAAAACAAAACACTTTTCCAACGGGTGGCTAATAACTCGGTGATACTTGCAGTACTTCGGATCGTTCACTTTTCCACTTTCTTCGGGGCGTTTTGGCTCTGGCAGCTCTATCATCTTTCTTGCGAGCAATTCGTCGAAGATGTGTGCAACATCTGAGTCTGGGAATGGGTACTCTTTTTCTTGCATCTCCTTTAGAGTAAAACGACGCCTTTCATTTTGCGCGGGTTGACTTCTTGGCTTTTCTACATCTTTTTTATCCTTAGGCGGGATTTTGACAGGAACTGCTTTGACAGTCATAAACTCCTTTGTAGGAGGTTTAACGAATCTTTCACTTTTTCTTATGTCTCTTCTATCCCTCTTTTGATCATCTGCGGGATAATTGGTGCCATGATTCGCGATGCTTAGTTCCATGTCGTGAGCGCGGGTAGCTAACTCTTCGAAAGTACGAGGTTTGATGCCCTGAAGAATGTAGAGGAGCCCCCAATGCATTCCTTGAGTGCACATTTCCACTGCGGATATTTCGGAGAGTCTATCTTTGCAGTTCAAACTCAGTGATCGCCAACGGTTGATGTAGTCCACGACCGGTTCATTTTTCCATTGTTTCGTGTTAGTCAACTCGATCATGCTCACTGTACGGCGAGTACTGTAGAACCGATTGAGAAACTCTCTCTCCATCTGATCCCAACTGTCGATTGATTCGGGCTCTAAGTCGACGTACCAATCAAATGCGTTCCCCTTAAGCGATCGTACGAACTGCTTGACCAGATGATCTCCATATGTCCCCGCATTGTTGCAAGTTTCTACGAAGTGGGCGACATGTTGCTTCGGGTTGCCTTTGCCCTCGAACTGCTGAAAATTTGGTGGTTGATAACCCATTGGCATTTTCAGGGAGTTGATGCGTTTAGTGTATGGTTTTGCATATGATGGAGAATTCTGATATGAAGCGCCATACTGAGCTCGTATTGTGTTGGTTATCATATCCTGCAGTTCTTGAACAGATAGGGCAGCGATAGACGCAGTAGAGTGATTTGTTCTTATCGCAGAGTCTTGTTTATGGGGAAGAAAATTCACTTGCTTCCCATCGGTGGTTTGAGTGATTTGAACTGGAGGAGTCCGAGGATTGCGGCTAGACTGACCAGGATCATTGCTTTCTAGTTTGCTCATGAGTTGGGCGATCTGGAAGTCTTTGTCTTCCAAAGTTTTCTGTAGATGAGCTATTGCCTGAGCCATTTGAGCAATTTGCTCTCCATCAGTCATCTCTCCACTTCCCTTATTCTTTTCTTCAAAGGGAGTTTCCTTCAGGTTAGTTTCCTTAGGAGTCGAAGGAGTCGAGCCATCAGATGATTTTGAGTCGCTAAGATGACCATGTGTAGAAGATTTCGAATTTTGGTTAACTTCCTTATTTTTTACTGCGAGTTGATCCTTCTTAGGAGCCATGAAGAACTCGTGGAAGTAGGAATTCAATACGGAAGAGAAGAGATGAGAGGTAGGACCGGTCCCACTGGGCGTGCCAATCTGTTTGCACTAAAAATTCGCTTTATTGATTTTTAGTCAATATCGAATAAATAATACAAATTATTTGAAAATTAAAGTACAAGTGGGTCTTTGATCTTCACTTGATCCTCTGATTCTTCCCTCATATTTAAAGTTGTTGAATCTTCAAACGGTTCTTGATGAATTTGGGGTTTGATCTTCTTCAACTTCAAATTAGACTTGAAATAACGTTAATCCGTAGGTCCTTCGACTTGTTTACGAATCAAACGCCGGATTTTGGAGAATTCCGTCAAGAACGCCTTCGAACTCGTTGGTAACTCCGTGGATTTAGCTTGAATAATAACACCGATTCGCCGGTATAACGCCTTGATAACGAATCAAATGCTTAAATTTGATAACTTCGGGAAGAAAGGTTTTTTAGCCTTTCTTGAACTTTTAGAGAGGTTTTTAGCCTTTCTTTGAACTCGTAGAGAGGTTTTTAGCCTTTCTTGAATTCGTGTTCTGTGTTGAATGAACTACACATGACCCCTTTATATAGGTGTAGGATTCAGGACTTGTGGCTCAAGTCAACGTTTATTTAATAATTATCTCTTATTTTTTTGAAGAGATAATATCAAATAAACCATATAAATTATTTATCTCTTTAATACTTTTATTTTTATTGTAAAGAGATAATATAAGACTTGAATTTGATTGGTTGGTGTGATGCAATACGCCACGTGTCGCCATATGATTTGTATTGGCTTTATTTGACCGCAAGAGTTGATTTAATTGGTCAAAACATGTCAATTTGACACTTGTCATCATTTGATTTGTTGATAAAATAAAACATTATAATTAAATTTAACTATTTAATTTTGAAATTAAATTTAGGATAATTTCAAAATATAAAATAGCAAATTAAATTAATAATATAAAGTTTATTTATCCGTCTACAAGGTGTATTTACATCTGTGTTGAGTTTCATTTCTGCCTGAAACAGATTTCAGAAATTTTAGTTTTTGTCGGACTTCTCTTGTTAATTGGCTCTTTTAGCCAATTGAAGCTTGATTGAAATTTTAGTTCTGGTTGATTGAAATTTGAAACTTTTTTGTTTGGGATTACCATTTCATAGGCTAGTTGCTCAAACTCTATCTTTTCTGTATAATAAGAAGCTTTTGTAAATTGATGTAAACTGATAAACTTATGTCACGAGCATCAATGATTGTTTTTATATTGATTGTATTTCTTTACTTTACACCCTTTTTCTTCTTCAATCAGATCAGAATCCGAAGAATTAATTCTTGAAGATATTAGTGGATTTGTAAGAAGGTATGTTTTGTATTTTCAAGCATTTATTGTTTGATTGGGCTTTGCATGATTTGGTTTTGTCACTGGATTGTATATAAGTTTTACCCATTTTGTCTTTAATAATCTATGCAGTAATATGTATAGTAATCGAAGTTGGATGTGGAAACGATTCGATGATAAAGGATACATAACCGATGAGTTTAATCAAGGGGTTATAAACTTTCTAGAATTTGCATACTCTCATCCTGAAATTGTTGATCGCGGTAATATAAAATGTCCCTGCTCAAAATGTCGCAACATGCGATTTGATAGTCGTGATAATGTTCACTATCACCTTATGAAACATGGATTTGAGCACGGTTACACTAGATGGGATGCACATGGGGAACCTTGGTTACAAGAATCTAGTAGAGAATCTTCGGGGCTTATAGATAATGGAAGCACTAGAATGAGAACCATGGTTATGGACACAGCGGGTCCAAACTTTGATTGGGGGTTTGATGGGGGTGAAAATCCAACAAAAGACCCACCTAATCCCGATGCCCAAAAGTTCTTTGAGTTATTGAAAGATGCTGAAGAACCCTTGTGGCATGGTTGTAAAAAACATACACGGCTCTCTGCTATATCTGAAGTGCTTAATATTAAATCTGATTTCAATTTATCTCATTCATGTGTTGACCGCATCATCTCAACAATGAAGAGTACGATGCCTGAAGATGACAGGCTTCCAAATAACATGTATAATGCGAAGAAAATGGTTCAAAAACTAGGTCTTGGTTACGAGAAAATTGATTTTGTATCAATAATTGCATGTTATATTATAAAGAGGAAAGCGAGAGGACAAAATGCAAAATTTGTGGACATGATAGGTATAAGCCTAGAAATAAAGCTTCAAAAAAGGATGTTCCCTATAAGGTATTGCGCTATTTGCGCTTAATTCCAAGGTTGCAAAGACTTTACTCATCTAAAACATCATCTGAGAAAATGACATGGCATTATAACAATCAATGTCAAGATGATAGTATGGGAAGCCCTGCACATAGTGAAGCTTGGAAACACTTTGACACTTCTCATCCATCATTTTCATCAGAACCACGTAATGTGCGTTTAGGTCTATGCACAGACGGTTTCACCCCATTCAATAACTCAAGTGTTCCTTATTCTTGTTGGCCTGTAATGTTAGTTGTATATAATCTTCCTCCTGGAATTTGCATGGATGAACCATATTTATTCTTGAATATGGTTATCCCTGGCCCTAAATCTCCAGGCAAAAAATGGGATGTGTTTCTACCTCCTCTCATCGATGAATTGAAAAAGTTATGGAGTGAAGGGGTTGAAACTTATGATGCATTTAGACACCAAAAAGTTATGGGATGTGTTTCTAACCTTCCACCTTAAACAAGTTCCAAAAGCTTAATTGTCACAATCCCTTTTCATTACTATGGCTCTGAAGTTGACTTGTAAATTGGCATCTACTTAGATGTATCTATCTCCTTCATCCTTGTGAATTTGCTTTTTTATGCGTATTTTTGTGTTGGGTACAACAAATTAATTATTCGTAGTCTGATTGGTTGAGATTTTTTGCATGATTTCTGGGTGATGAAGTTAGAAAAGCTCCTGCAAGTTGGAGAATTGTCCTGCGCGTTGTGAATAACTTTGGTGTATTGCCAAAAAATTTAATAATATTAATGACAAGAATACATCTAATTGATGGGACGTTGGTTTGTGAAAAATGGATTTAGGAATCATTTGCAATTGAATTAGTAGTTATATATTTATACTTGTGAATTATGTATACTTACAATTTATGGTATTATTGATATTTTTTAGGAAAATTATGAGGCACGTAGTGAGGATGATAGCAACCCTACTCCCGAAGGCTCGTTTGATCCTGTAAAGTGGATTGAAGCAAGTGGTGGCCCATCTAAAGGAAGAGTTTATTCATTTGGGAACACTATCCACTATAGAGATATAGTAGGAGCTAAATCTTCCCAATCAAACTCGGTATATTCTTCATACCCCACACTCAATGAAGAACAAATGAAGGTGATTGAAGAAAAGTTAGCAAAAGAAAGAGAAGAGACTGCAATTAGGGAAGCAAAAATCATTGAGGAAGCAAAAAAAATCGCTGACGAGGCAAGACAACGAGAAGAAGCTTTATCGGCGACTTTGGGCAAGTGCTTAGAGAGATTGAATACTTTAGAAGCAGCTAATTCGGGCCAAGTATCCAAAAAGTAGAAGTCTTTCGGAGTTTACATGAAGCAACGAAGGTGATCAAAACTTGATGAAAACTTATTTGACTTGTTATTAATGATTTGAGAAATTTCGTACTTTTAATTCGATACTTTGTAATATGATTATAATATTATGTTTGGATGTTAAAGTATTTTGTTTGGTATTATTACTTTTGTTTATTTTAAATAGGTTTTTAAACGATTCATTAAAATAATATAGGAATTAAAAATAAAAAAAAAATACAATTTTAATTAAATATCAAAATTATAAATCTGTTAAATTAGTGACCGATATAATCGGTCACAAAATAGAGCCAATAATCGAAGAAAATTAGTGACCGATTTTAAATTAACCAATTGAAATTAGTGACCGATTATATCTGTCACTAATTTGTGACCGATTACTGACCGAACTCATTTGCTAGTTTAGTGACCGATTTATGTGCGGTCACTGAATTAGTGACCGCTTTGTGACCGATTAGACAAAGGTAGATAACCTCGTTAGTGACCGCCATTTTTCATATTAGTGACCGATATTATCGGTCACTGAAATATTAGTTGCGAGGTTTTTACCAACCGCCCCGATCGGTCACTGATCGGTCACTAATGTCGATTAGTGACCGATTTTTGCTATATTAGTGACCGATCTGGCGGTCACTAAAACTTTTTTTTTTTGTAGTGATAATAATTAATAATAAAGCAATCACTAATTATTCTTTACTAATTTTTTAAGATATCTAAAATAAATAAATAAATAAAAAATGAAAAGTACAAAAGTCCCTGCGCTTGCAATACAAACCAATTTATTGGCATAATGGTGCGAATTAACCTTGACCCCGTTCACTAAATTAAAAATTTTAAAGTAATTAAATAAAAAAATATAGAGTCAAAGTATCGGAAGAGTAGTAAGAATTGACCCTTAAATGACTTAAAATTTATTCAATTATATTAAATTAGTCTAAAGACTTACATTGTTAATGACATATAATGTGTCGAGTCAATCATGTTCACTTTACATATGATATTCTTCAGATTAATTTGTATAGTTAATTTGCTATATGTTAATAATAATTAATAATAAAACTGTCGCTAATAATTTTGTACTTACTCTTTTAAGATATTTAAAATAAATATAGAAAAAAGGAAAAGTACAAAAGTCCCTCCGTTTTTTTTTTTTTCCGGCCTTCTAGTAAATTGTCATGCAACATTCTTGCTAAATGTTGTAAAGAGATGTTACAGTCTGTATTCAATTCAAATCAACATCTTCATTCCTAGCTAGCCTTATACATATGTATAATTCTCAAAACAAAAGTAATATGCTTTAGGACAATTGGTTTTCATTACTTATCCTTCCTGGTGACCCAAATAATAAAGAAAATAATCTCTTCCTTTTTTATTTTGTTTCGAAGAAAAATTACTAGGTCTTCCCATGGATGGTTAGGTTTCTTGGATGAGGCATCCACCACTTATCTCTTGAATCTCTTTCGAAGTCTGCCGGCCTAACACACAAACGAACACACAATTTACCTATTAAGCTAGTTTAAAAAACCAACACAAAAACAAATGTACAAAAAATAGCATAATCGAGCAAATAAAAAGATAAATACTGCCGGATCATATATATTTCTTATCGGGAGAAAGATGATTTATCTTTAATGCAATTGGTTATGCCTACAAAAAATCAAACAACAAAAATAGGTCTTTAATTGTAGCGTTGTCAAATGAACGTAGAGTATTGCGATATCTTTGTTTTAATTTATTTTTTATAAATTTTATTGATTTTTCAAATGTTAGACAAGTGTTCAGACCTTACCAATCGCGTACTTGGAGATCATCCCAATCATGTGACATTGAGTACGACATCCTATTCAAAGACAAGTTAAGTCATATCAAACAAGAGACAAAAAGTATATAAAAAAAAAGGTATACATCAGCAAACCCATTCATAATGTAGTAAAATCAATATAAGTCCTCTTTGTTAAATATATTGTATTTACAGGAAGTTTGACTTAACTCCTGTAATTAGAGTAATAGGCAGATTTGGTGCGATCCTTGTTCCCTTGTACATCCCATTATATACCTTGTGGTGTAATGTAATCTGTAATATGAAATTATACGATGAATACAATCAACTAATTCCCCGAATACCATGTCTCAACATGGTATCAGAGCAGGTTGAGATCCTCGGACTCAGAAATTAACCTCATCATCGTCCATAACCTTTCTCAAACCAAAATCAGCCACAATCAAGCAAAAGAACCCAAACAGTAAGAATGTCGATCAACACCAACAATAGCCAGGAATTGGCACTACAACTTACCCAACAACAAACCATGTTCAATCCCGATAATTTATCGATTGGAATTAAATTAAATAACAACAATTATCCGGTTTGGGCTCGGTTAATGAAAATGGCGATCGGAGGAAAGGGATGCCGTTCGCACAAAACCGACACCCCACCGGCCCCGGACGAATCTGACCTAAAGTACGACTAATGGGAACAGATCGATCAACAGGTTTTTACCTGGATTATTCAGAATATAGAGGTGAGCCTAATCAACAATGTTCTCCAATATCTAACCGCCAAGGCGTTGTGGGACGGACTCACCACCACCTATGGCAGCGGCGGAGACCCGTTGCAGCTCTTTGACCTTCACCGAAGGGCTAACACTCAGAAACAGGGGAAAGACAACCTCCAAGAGTTTCGGAACAAACTTCAGGCCATATGGATGGCCATAGATCAAAAGCAGCCTAACCCGATGAAGTGTGCCGAGGATATCAAAGCTTTCAACCAAATTACCCAGGAACAGCGGTTCTATCAATTTCTCACCGGAATTGATGAGAGATTTGACTCCATCAGGAGGGATATTTTGGAACAAGAACCCAAACCCGCCGTCGAATCGGCTTATGCTACCGTTCACCGGGAAGCTGCACGCCTCTAGATCTTAAAGACAGCGATCGGAGACGAAGTTGAGACCGGATCTGGGCTAAGAGCTCAGAGAGAGAGAGGTAGTCGAAGTGGGCCACGCTCAGGTGGCATCGGCCGTGGAGACGGTGCCGGACGCCGATCATCATTGTGTAAAGATAAATTGGGTTTGGTGTGTGATGTATGTGGGAAGTCAAGACACACCAAAGAACAGTGCTTTGAGGTGATAGGCTATCTAGACTAGTGGGAGGGCCACCGGAAAACCTCTACCACCGGAGAAGCGACGAGAGACGGCGGCAATCGACGGACTAACATCGCCGTCAGTGATAGAAAGGAAGGAGGATCCGGAGGCGATGCTGTTGGAAAAACGGAATCAGAAAACAGCGAAAATTTTAAAATTTTTCAACAAAAGGATTGAAACTCGCAATCATGAATCCAAATTCGTAAGGTAAAGAAACTTACTTTTCAATAATCTTTCTTGAAGCGTTTCAAGCTACCCAAGAACGCTATTCTCGCGGCTTGATCCCCTCTCCTTGGTAAAGCTCGAATTTTTAAAAACTTCTAACTTGAAGCTCTCTAGAGATAGTCCACCAACTTGACTACAATCTAACTAGTAAGGATGCTAGTTCTCTAGTTAGTGTTTAGGCTTAATCTAGGGCTTATGTGATCTTGGAGAAAGGATGGTGTTCAACACATGAAACAAGAAGAATCAATCAATCACTAAGGGGAGCTCGAGCTATACATAGCCTTGAGAGGGGCGGCCGAACCTAGTCCTTTTGGACTAAGGATTGGTCCCTCGCTCTTATTACTTGATCATCAAGTAATTCCAAACCTTGACTTTGAATTCTAATTCAAATCAACTTTTAAGAGAGCTAAATCAACTTTTAAGAGAGCTAAATCAACTTTTAAGAGAGCTAAAATATCCAAACTCCTTTTGGATAATATTATACTTTATTTATTAATAAATAAATAACATATTTATCTAATTAATTAATTCTTAATTAATTAAATAGATTAATTTCTCCAAAATAAGACTTTCATTTTAATTCAAAATTAAACCAAAGTCTATTAAATAATTAACATATTAATTATTTAATACATAAATAAATATACAAGCATGGTGCACACGTGTCCATATAGGACACGTGCCACGCAAGTGACCCACACGTGTGGAACCCTCTTGGTATGATCAACTCGTTTAATCATTTTAAAGCCTTAACTCATGTAACCAAGTTGTTGTGTGTGACCCTCTAGGTTCTCAATTCAATTAGCAGTGACCCTAATTAATTAATTCACTAATTAATTAATCAGTCCACAGATTAAATGACCATAGTCTAGCAACAGGTGTTTAACCCCTAGCTGAATTGGAATGTCTCGATTCGACAGAACCTTTAAGTCATTGATTCATGTGAGATACAATCCTCCTTCTTACTATCTCTCAACCAAGATCTATGGTAAGGGAATAATTAGAACCCTAATAATCTGGTCTTAAAGCTAAGTGCATTTCATATCCATTTGATCTCAATCCAAGAAACAATTTTCTTGATGTCTTGATCTATTGCCTTGGCCAATGACTCCTTATGGCATATGAATGACTTACACAATAAGAGATCACCTTGCAAATGCAAGTGCAGGTCCTTTCTTGATTCTCATTCACTTTCATGAGTCACTTGTGCAGCCCCAGCATAAGCCTTGAATCAGTTGTCTAAGGCGACACCCTTTAAAGCTCATACCTAAGACTATAGAGTTAACTCATAAAGTGACTTGGAACCTCAAGTCTAATGATCAATTAATCACATCAATGACTCGTGAGATATTTCCTAATCTGGAAGTTTCCATTTCCTGAAATAGAAACTTCCTTTCCCATTTAGGATTCTTCTCACACGGGGCACCTCAGTGAACTTACTTATGGAAGTAAGCACCCTCATGTATCACGCACGTATCAACTATACACTTTGCACCTCCATGAAACAAGGTGGTCCTTCTTAAGAGCGTGATCCCACAAGCAAGCCTTAAAGGAGTCAGGTTGACACTCCCACTGTCTGTAGGACTCATCAGCTTGGAGTATTTTACTAATCATGACTTATGTGATATAGAACTCGTTTCATGAACCATTTCACCTAAATGGTAGAGTCCTAAAGTCATCAGGATTAGGGGAGTTCTCATACATGCACAACTAAAGTAAACGTATACCAAACAAGAGCATATAAAGAAGTGTTGCCTCAATTCGTTATTTTATTCAAAGATTGTCTGTGATTACAACAAGGAAAAGTACAATGCGGATATACAATCGGCTTTCTATGGCACTATTCCTAACAGATGCCGCTGCAGGCAATACCAGGGGGACCGTCGGTACAACGGCGGTGGTAATCGGCCGCCACAACACCGCCTTCAACTTCGGTGGCGGCGGTGAGATGGGTGGTAGAAGAAATGAACAACAGCCGAAGGAGATGGACATAACAGGTATCGGGTTTGGGAGTTATGCCCCAAACCGTAATTCCCCTTTTTATATGATGCCTGAATTTACAAATTGGCCCCCCAATTCTGATAATCTGCAAAAGGACCCCCAAACTTGTAAGAAATGTGTTTTTCTCACCCAATCTAACACTAAAAGCTCTAAATGGATTATTGATTGTGGTGCCACTGATTCAATGACATTCGATTTATCCGATTTAATTAATCCGGTTGAACCAACGACATCTTCTATTGAAACTGCAAACGGTGATTTGGCTATTGTGGAAAAAGAGGGCTCAATTTGTCTTATACCAAAATTGAAACGGAAACATTACCTCTATGTGCCGTCTTTGTCTTATAAACTGCTATCATTGAGTCGCATTACAAAAGAGTTGAATTGAATGGTCTTGATTTATCCTCGATTTTGTTTGATACAAGACATTCATACGAAGGAGATCATTAGGCGTGGTACAGAGCAGGGAGGACTGTATTATGTTGATGAAGTTCACAGACCGTCGAAGGCACTTCTATCAGTGGGAAATACAACAACTCAACTTTGGTTATGGCACAGACATCTCGGTTATCCCTTTGTTGGGTATTTGAGAATGTTGTTCCCTACTTTGTTTCAGAATAATCCAAAGTTGAATTTTTCTTGTGAGACTTGTTTTACCTCAAAAAGCCATAGACTTCTTTTAAATCCAGTAATACACGAGTTCAGAATGTGTTTTCTTTAATCCATTCGGATATTTGGGGACCAGCCCCGATTTCAAATCACAATCAGTTTCTCTATTTTGTATTATTTGTTGATGATTGCTCACGTATGACTTGGGTTTATTTTTTGCGGCACAAATCTGAAGTTTACGGTACCTTTGTGGCTTTCTTTAAAATGATCCAGACTCTGTTCAACAAGAAAATTCAAGTATTCCGATCGGATAATCGCAGAGAGTTTGTTAACCAGGAAATGAATACATTTTTCCAAGAACATGGCCTTATCCGCCAAACTAGTTGCCCGAACACCCCCAACAAAACGGTGTCTCTGAAAGAAAAAACCGGACCATACTTGAAATGACTTGAGCCCTTCTAACCGAGTCACATGTCCCTAACCATTTTTGGCCGGAAGCTGTTGCCACTGCCACGTATCTAACAAACAAATTACCCACCAAGATCCTCAATCACCAGACTCCACTATCCGTACTCCAAAACCAAACCACCATACCCCCTCATCTTACCTTACCTCCCCGGATCTTCGGTTGTTCAGTATTTGTTCATATCCCTAAGACAGATCGGAATAAACTTGATCCGTGTGCCGTTAAGTGTGTCTTCGTGGGATATGCCCCTCATCAAAAGGGGTATCGGTGTTATAACCCTGTCACTAAAAGAATGCATGTCACTATGGATTGTGACTTTGTCGAGACCGAATATTTCTTTCTTACCCAGTCACGGGTTTAGGGGGAGAGTCAGAGTGAACCCTTATCTTGGCTACACTATCCGGACATATCGACAGAAGCTCTCAGTACCACTACCACCTCCACGCCCAATGATTCTCCTCCGCATGATGTCCAAAACGAGGTAATAGAAGCTCTAACTCTCCTCTTTCTGAAATTCATAGTTCTGATATCACAAATGTTGTTGATATTGTTTTTGAGGATGTAACAGCTAGTTCCAGATATCATTTGCTACAGCGGAGTAACAGGGGGGTACCACCACACCGATACTTCCCAGAACGTACATCTCGGTCAGCTAAGTATCCCGTAGGAAACTTAGTCAGGGGGAGCATGTCTGGAATTGCGAAAGCTTTCCTTGGAAACCTTTGCAAAGAAGTCATTCCAAAAACCGTGCAAGAAGCCAAAATGAATAAAGAGTGGAAGGAGGTTATAGAAACAGAAATGAGTGCGCTGGAAAAGAATGGAACTTGGGAAAGGTGCCAATTGCCCAGTGGAAAGAAGCCAGTCGGGTGCAGGTGGGTGTTCACTATAAAACACAAAGCAGATAGGTCCATTGAGAGGTACAAAGCCCGGCTGGTAGCGAAGGGGTACACTCAGACGTATGGCATTGATTACTCTGAGACCTTCTCCCCAGTAGCAAAGTTAGACACAGTTCGAGTACTTCTCTCAGTTGCAGCAAACAAGGATTGGCCCCTTCATCAGTTTGACGTGAAAAATACGTTTTTGCACGGTGACCTGTCAGAAGAAGTTTACATGTAGCCTCCTCCAGGGTTTTAGAGGAATTTGGAAAAGGAGAGGTCTGCAAACTCCGAAAAGCTCTTTATGGCCTAAAACAGTCACCACGAGCATAGTTCGGGAGATTCACACTGGCAATGCAACGGTATGGGTATGCTCCAAGTAATTCCAACCACACTCTATTCTTGAAGAAACCGGGGGGAGGGGGGGGGACTGATTATGTCCTTGATCATCTATGTAGATGACATGATCATAACAGGAAGCGATGCGGAAGAGATAGACCAACTGAGAGGGAATCTCTTCAAGGAATTTGAGATGAAAGACTTGGGAGGTTTGAAGTACTTTCTTGGAATTGAAGTCCTACAATCAAAGATGGACATATTCATCTCCCAAAGGAAGTATGTGCTGGACTTGTTGGTTGAAACCGGTATGCTTGATTGCAAACCGATTGAGACATCGATACAGGTGAATCACGGGTTAAAAGTAGAAGGAAATGGGAAACCGACTGAAAAAGAGCGGTACCAACGATTGGTCGGTAAACTCATTTATCTATCTCATACCAAGCCCGATATTGCATATGCCGTGGGAGTTGTGAGCCAGTTTATGCACCAACCCCAGAAAGAACATATGGAAGCAGTGACACGTATCCTTCGATATCTAAAGGGAACGAGTGGGTTGGGCATTATGTTTGGAAGACATGGTCTTCTTGACATCGAAGCTTATACCGATACAGATTGGGCAAGAAATCCGAATGACAGAAGGTCCACTTCTGGATATTTCACACTTGTTGGGGGGGAATGTGGTAACTTGGTGGAGCAAAAAATAGAAAGTTGTGGCGTTATCCAGCGCAGAAGCGGAGTTCAGAGGCATAGCTAAAGGAGTAGCCGAAGTGATTTTGTAACACCCGAGCGCGAGACGTCACATGCCCCGCACTATGACCCAACTCGTATATGAAATGGATTTCCATACACGTGTCAAATCATGGCGAATGGGGACACAACACACACTCGAAGCTAGGCGGGACTAACCCTTAGACAATCAATCCAACATAAATCTATAAGAGTAAATATCAAAAGCGGAAGCATAAGTTCAGGTATCGAATATATATATTGAGCTATAGGCTCTACGTACCAACAAAATAGTCAAGTTCTGTTTTCCACGGCTTCCATGCTTTACACAGCTCTGTACATTCTAAATTTATATACAATACTCAAAAGATCATAAAGTATGTGTGTAATAGAAAGAATTGCTAGACACTATGCAAGACTCTCCAAGACTCGTATCCCGCCTAGCATCCCCACCTGCAAAAGAAACACTGAAACAACTCCGGGTTGAGTCTTAGCCAGACTGGTGGGTATAAAATGGCATAATACAATAATAGTGCAAAATGAAACATAGACATGCAAGTTATAATTCCGAGTGGGGTGTTAAAACATTTTCCCAAGTGGGACAAGACAAGAAATACAACGAGCGGAATTGTAACAACCAATTTCGTTTGTGAGGTGATTCGTGAGCCGGCGAGAGGCTAAATCTCCAACCTTCACCTTGTGTATTCGTAATCATTTTATCATTAATTGTCGCACACATAATTTTTCGTGCATAATCATTGATCATTCATAATCATTTATGTAACCCTTTTTCCTCCGGTTAGTGGAGGAGTTTGCAAAGCCCGACCACCCATTCATTGTGGCTAGTGGGGTACATTGAATCTTCAAAAGCCCGGTTCCCATCCTTTACTAATCTCCTAGTGAAGTCCGGTATCACCGTAGTTTGGTGGAACTAGAGTACGAGGATCACCGTCAGCTCGAGCTTCCCCGGATAACCACGTACCCTAAGTCCCAGGGCCCCCATTCATTGTGATCAAGTGATTCTCGCCAAAATTTTTGGGTAGGGTTCATAGAATAAAAGGCTATACGTTCAAAATCGTTGACCCCTTGAAAAAACTCGATATAAGTATAAGTATATTTTGGCCGAAAATGTTCACGTTAAGGTATATCGGGTCAATAGTCTAACTATTAGAAGAAAAACCCACCTGGTAGACAAAAGAACACAATCAAGACCTCACTGACCGGCCTCGCCTCCCACTGGATCAAGATTTGTGTGATAAAAGTAGTATGAGACTCAATATGACCATATTTGACGCTCGACAATGCAATGAATGTGTTATGACATGCATATGAAGCAATAATAAGCGATGGAGATGATTAATATGTAATTAAGTTCATATAATCACATAAATGAATCAAATTATTCAAGGTACGGTAGAACCGTATTCATCCGAGTTTATGGTTTCATAATCATATCAATGTAATCCATGCTTTCATGTAATGATTATACACACAAATTATTCAGCTTACATTGCATATAAATCATAAACGAGATGGAAAGAGGTAACAAGACTCAACGAGAGAATTTCTCAAGGCTGCCATTAAAGGTGACACGGCTGTGTTACATTTTCAAAGGAGTTGGACACGGCCGTGTCCGAATTTTGAAAAATAAAACTCCCAAGTCGAATGATGGACACGGCCGTGTCCGATTTTTGGCAAAATATTTTTCACAAGTCGAACATTCAACACGACCGTGTCCATTTCTAGTTCAATCATGACACGGCCATGTCGGCCCTTCGTTTTCAAAATGAAAAACAGAGCACAAGCTCTGTTTCTGCGAGGAAAAGCTTTTCAAAACAGGGGCAGCCATATGGAAGCTTAAATCCACACTTAGGCATGATTTCAATTCACCAAATTCATACAAATCATGTTATCCAAGTTCAAATACAAGAATTTATGTTCAAAAGTGGAAGAATCATCATCAAAGCTTCAAGGTCTCATGCATGGAGTTTTGAGCTCCTTTAATGGCAATTTACCCAACAATCATCCAACTTTAAATTTAAACATATAGAAATGATCAAGAGGTCACAAGGATCACCTTTCATACATCAATTCTCAATTTAAACCATGGAAAACTAAAGTTCAATAATCAAACCCATTCAAGCTATTCATACCCTTATCTAAAACATATAAATTCTCAACTCCTAGCAAGCTTCACATGGATGAAAAGATAGAGGAGAAAATGAAGATTACGAATCATATATTACCTTGGAGAAGATTGGATGAAAGTTAAACTTGAGCTCAAAATTTGGTTTGATAAAAAATGGGATTTCTTGAAAGCTTCTCTTATTTCTTGAGATGAGGATGATGATTGATGGAAATGGAAACATGGAGAAGGAATGGAAGCTATCTCTGATATTTAGAAACATACGGGTCGCTCCAAGTCCGGTTTGATTGAGAAATGGGTTAAATCAAGTCGTAAGGAACGGGTTGGTTGAAATGCTCGTTGTCGAAGGCTCAAACGACATCGAAAAGGTACTAGGTTAATTTCATAGGTTAGGAATTGTCAAAACAAATTAAATGTCGAAGACGGATCTCGATTCGAGGTCCGAAGCTCAAGATATTCGCAAAACTGTTCGGGGTTGCCTATTATTCAAATAGATCCCTCAACTTTCAAAAAGTGGCAATTAAGCCCAAACCCAATTTCCAATTGAGTCCAAAACATTCAAATAAGTCCTCGGATTACAAGAATCACATAATTTCATTCAATTAACACCAAATTCACGAAATTTACACTCATTCAAGTCCGTCCATACATTCATAGTTCAAATATAATATCGAACAAAATTTAAAGGAATTAATTCAAAACAAAAAAATTTCAAATATTTATAGAATTTAAATTAATAAGGAAATAAAATAGCGCACATAACACTTACCTGCTCATATGAAAATGCAGGGTGTTACAGATTTGGCTAAGGAAGTTAATGACTGAGATTGGCTTAGCCCCTTCAGGACCGAGTCCTTTGAGGTGTGATAACAGAGCGGCGATCAACATTTCTGAGAATCCCGTTCAGCATGACAGAACGAAGCATGTGGAGATAGATAGACACTTCATCAAGGAAAAACTGGAAAGTGGGATTGTCACAATTCCATTCGTGAGATCGGAAGATCAACTGGCGGATATACTGAATAAAGCTGTCACCGGGCAACTGTTCCAAACGACGTTTAGCACGTTAAGGATCGTCGACTCGATCACTTAACTTGAGGGGGAGTGTTAAATATATTGTATTTACGGGAAGTTTGACTTAACTCCCGTAATTAGAGTAATAGGCAGATTTGGTGCGATCCTTGTTCCCTTGTACATCCCATTATATACCTTGTGGTGTAATGTAATCTGTAACATGAAATTATATGATGAATAAAATCAACCAATTCCCCAAATACCATGTCTCAACACTCTTCTCTACGAGTTCTCGGTAGAAGTGCTAAAATTATTTTGTTTAATGTATCTTGCCCTCACTTGCAACAAAGATCTCCCAACTTCTATATCCAAACTCGGTAACCTTGGGTGCTTGATTGTCCATCTATGTTTGAACATTAAATACTCTGAAATCCATTCCTTTCTACCCGTGACTATATGGCATATGTAAACATAAAGCATTTTGAGATAATTGGAAGTGACATATCATGCAGAACCAGATCCTAGTTGTGGTGATCATGCTCTCTTACCGAATCTTATAAAAGACTTTTAGGTGTGAGCGCTAGGAGTTGTACCAATATCATGTCCAGAATCCCAGCCCAAACCGAAGAAATTAGGAATTCAAATAGTATATGGCCCTGATGATTGCCAACTATTGAGCTGCTCTGGTCATCTTTCCTATCTGGATAGACTTGAATCACTCAAATGTGTAATTGTAAATCCCCAACTCATGTCATGCGAACTTGTTCCCTTCCCCAATTCTGCTACAATTTCCCCTTTCTCATCTTACGAAGTTGAGTTTGAGTGGATTTATGAAGATACTTATTTAGAGTATTTGATAGGGGAATTGAAACCAAAGAAGTTATATTAGAATCATTGTCAACATAATTAAATATCAAATATTTAGGTGACAATTAGTGCCCAAGGGACGCCCAAAACTTATTTTAGGGATATAACCCTCAATTTCTTTTCCCTTTTTTTTATTCTCTATTATCTGACTTGGCTAATAATCACGTCATATCTTTCAAATTCAGATCTCCCACCCAAATCAAACCCTAGTTTCTTTTCTTCTTCGCCGTTTCTTCTTCTTTCCTTCTCTTTTTCTCTTTTTCTTCTCTCCTTCAACGATGAAAAACAGAGATGGTCTTCTCGCCTGCACCTCTCCTTCTCACATTCTCTCATCGCGATTCGTCTTCTCACCTTTTCTCGCCGTCGATAATCGGGATGAATTCAGTTTTTCTTCTTCAACGATGAATCAGGATGAATCTCCTCTCCTTGTACAAGCATGACAAAGATAATCGGATGAATTTAAAAAATTATCGATAATATTTTTCTTCTTCTTCTTTTTTTTTTTGTCTCAATCTTCAAGAACTTGAAGATATATAAAATCGCGTGAATTCTTTTGTAGATCGCGTGACTCGATCTTCAAAAGAAATCACGCGACTTCATATAATTATGAAGTCGCTGCGCGATTATGATAGTCGAGCACGCGACTTCATAATTCTATGAAGTCGCGTGAATTCTTTTGAAGATCGCGTGACTCGATCTTCAAAAGAAATCACGCGACTTCATAGAATTATGAAGTCGCTGCGCGATTATGATAGTCGAGCACGCGACTTCATAATTCTATGAAGTCGCGTGAATTCCTTTGAAGATCGCGTGACTCGATCTTCAGGAGAAATCACGCGACTTCATAAATCTATGAAATCGCGTGATTTCTTTTTAAGATCGAGTTACGCAATCTTCAAAGGAGATGAATAAAAATAATAAAAGAAAAAAAGAAAAAAAAATTGAAGAAGAATAAAAATAATTAAAAAAAATAAAGAAAATAAAAGAAAAAAAGAAAAGAAAAAAATCGAGTGCGCGATTTCTGAGATCGCTCACTCGATTTGTACACGTGGAAAATAATTATATTTAATATTTATTTTATTAGACAAAATTGAGAAAAGGGTTATATACCAAATTCTTTTAAAACTAGGGGTTACATAACTAAAAAAAGACTTAGGCCTCCCTTTTAACTGAATGCCCCAATGCACTTAAAGAAGAATATGAAGAGTTAGAGAAAACCAACAGTTGAACTTAAGTATAATTAAAATAATTAAGTAGAACTATTAATTTTTGGTTTACATAAACTATAATTAAAATAGTTAGATGAAATAGTATTAGGGACAGTTCGGACAATTCACAATTGTAAGAATGATATCCACACTTTTATATAGTTATTATTATTATTATTATTAATAATAATATTATTATTATTATAGGTTATAGATATAGATAGATAGATTATAGATAGATATAGATAGATAGGTTGATCATAAATATGAAGCTTCCTCTTGTTGTTATTGCCGATTGTAAACCGCTGATGCATTATTCTTGGGAGATCAGATTCCGGCATGCTAAGCGCGATATCAATTAGTGTGTCGATTTCCTAGCGATCTAAAGGGCATGAGCTGAGTTCTGCCTGTGTTTGGATGGATCCACCTTCTGATATTCTGGAGTTGGTTAATAGCGAGATGTGAGTTTAGTTTGATTGCCTTTCAACAAAATAAATAAATAAATGAAGCTACAAATTATGTTATATTGAAGCCATCCAGACAATCCAAGAAAACTCAACCCATCCTAAGCCCATAGTTTTGATGTGTAAGAACCCTTCTCAAGTCCAATCCAACCAAAATCACCCTTTTAGTGATCAAGTGAGCACAAAATGTGGTTGAGTTGCACACATAACAATGAAATTGAGAATGTTGCTGGAAATCCATATAAAATTTATTGATAGAAGCTGGTAAATGCTACATTACCTAAGTAGTAAACATGAATGAGTATACTAAATCAGAAAGAGGGAATGAACCAAAACGGAGGATTCATTCGAGTGCTACATGGATCGGCTACTTCAATATATGTGCATGTGCCGTCTTCTAAGTTGTAAAAACCCATCTCGTGCCCGTCGTCGCCGTCTCCATTTTCCATCCATGCTAATCTATCTTCAGTTAAATATATATATTGTTGGATTTTGCTTCAGTAAAATATATATGATTGGGCTTGATTGTATCGGGACATTCAGATACATCAAATGATATTGATGTATTGCGACCAACAAAGATAGCCTGGCAGCCCAAATTCCAAATCTGCTTATAAGTTATAACCACCGTTCATCAAATCCAATTCATACACATCAAACTTAAACGTCCGAATATAATTAACCTCACCCGTAGGTTCTATTTCTTCCACAACCTCTTCTATTTCTTCCTCCCAACGGTCAACCAAGACAAGTATAGCCCCGCCGGATTCTACAATATACGACCATTCTAAATCGATGAACTCAGAATCTATAGTAGAGACCAAAGTTTGAGCAGGAATGGATTCGTCACGTGGACTTTACTTGCCCAAATAGTTCCATCAACCTCGATTGCATAAAATTGATCTCGGTAATAAATCAGATCCATGTACCGGTTTCTTTGAGGTTCTCGATCCTTGAGCGTTCTCCAGTTCTTGTCCCCTGGTCTCCAATAACTCAAGTACATGCCCCCTTCCCTGCGAACAATCATCACTGCAAAGTCAGAGGTTTCTGAAGGATTGGCAGACAACGCCGCAAACCTTGGGAAATAGTAACGAGGTTTTGTTTTGCGGAGCTTGTAATACTCGATAGATATCTGAGGAGGAAGCTCGATTCGAGATCGAGAAATAGGGTTAACCAAATTCATCTCACCCTCTAGAGATATTGCGAGAATCCAGCCATGCTTTAGTCCTATGCATATTATTCTATCGGACAGCTCCGGGATGTAGAGATTCTTCGTTTCTCCGGATACGATGTTGTAAATTTGTCGGTAGCCGATGTTGTCTTTATTCTCCGGTAGCATCAGCCGTGGAATCTGAGGGCGTAATAAATAATGGTTATTGCGTGCAACCTCGCGCCACCATCGACAAACAAATTCAAAACCCATGAAATCTTCTATGCGAGTCATCTTTTTAAGGATCGAAGCAATTATGTCGTCGTGAAGCTCCGCCCAATCTGCCATGGCCGCGGCCTTGAGTGTAGACCCTAGTTATATAAGAAACAAATGGTTATTGTGTATTGTAGATTTGTAGTATAGAAATCAATTGCCCTAACTAAATCCACGCTGCAATTAGATTTGCAGAATTTATATATTACTCAAAATGATTATTAATTTATTGGAAAAAATGCAAAATTAAAATACCAATTATATCCCACTTGCAATTTTGAGACAAAAATTTTATCCACGAAAATTTTGGCACTATATTTAAATAAATATTGTAATTTCATTATTTTTCTCACCGAAAACCGTTTTAGTCTAAGGAAAAAATTGCTTATATTACATACACGTCCCTTACCCATTACTTAAGCAAAAGGGATAATTATGAACGACCCCTTGAAATATGCCGAAATTACAGATCTCCCTGAAGTTTACGAAATTACGAATTCTCCCTTGATCCGTTATCTCAACCGTTAAATTTAACTAAATGTGTGATTTTATTATTGTATCCTTTATATTTTGAAACTTAAGGGGGTATATGTAACAAAGAGCCCAAATGTAAGGGGTTAATGTAAATATTGAAATTTTCTTAGGGGGGTGATGTAAGTGATATGGCATAAAATGGCTGAACCACGTGGCACGCCTGAGAGAAGGCCACTTGGACATCTCGCCACCTCAAGCGGACCAAGGTCCCTAAGCCAACGGATCAACGGATCGAACCCGATCCGTTTCACCTTAACGGATCAAGTTCGATCCTTATCCCCTCAAGGGATCGATCCGATCCCGACCCCATGCCTCAACGGATCGATCCGATCCGGTCCTTAGGCTCAATGGATCGATCCGATCCCGATCCATGCCTTAAAGGATCGATCCGATCCCAATCCCGTACCCGCAACGGACGGTCCGTCCTTGTTCTCGCATGGGAACGACGCATGAAGCGTCCTTATCCCGCACAAGTCTTGGGGTCGAGCTCGACCCCACTAACGGGTTCCCTACTACGGACATCCTTCATCACGATTTGCTTGATCTCGACCTCGCGGATCGAGATCCTATGTCACCTGGCAACAGGATGCCATAAAGCATCTTTGTCGGGACGCGTGTAACTCCCCTATTCACCACGGCTAGACGCGCTACAGTGCATTTAATGCTCCCAGTACGTGCATACGCCAAAAGGGGAAACCAAGTACACTCGACCTCAAGGCACCCGCTCAGGTGTCTGACAAACGAACCGATCGACTGCAGAGCATTTAATGCATAGTCGCGGTACACGCACTACTATGTTAAATGCTATTAACTATAAATACCCAAGTCTTGAACAGCAGTTGGTAAGCAATTAAGAGCATTTATTTCGCTTCTCTAGCATTTATTTCTCTCTCTAAGAATCTCCTACTGACTTGAGCGTCGGAGAGCCAAACTTGGGTCCAACCCCAAGTCCCCAATTTGGCCTTTGAGCTCACGTTTGTCTAAGTGTTTTCAGATCGACCAAAGGACCCACCTTACAAATTCTTGACCGATTGGCCCGAGAGTGCCAGCTAGACCTCCAACTCAGCTAAACCATTTTCGGGTCGGATCAGTTTGGCGCCGTCTGTGGGAAACCTACTTTCTTTCTTTACCTCGATCTTGAGTAAAAAACACTTCCTTCTTTCTTGCAATCATGGTGAATACACGGAAGACCCGACAGGAGGAGGACTTGGAGGAGGTCACCAAAGGCAGGCACGACACTAACGCGCCACTTGGAAACCCCCCTCCCCTTGCTCCCCCCGTCGCCGGGAACGTCGGCCCCAATACCAGTGTGATCATGCCTCAACCTGAGGCCGCGCCGAGGGTCGCCATTACACAGGCTGACCTTGACACCTTCCTCGACCAGTGGCGGGTCGAGATCGAATAGGCTCAAGTAGAGGGCCGGGAACCGAGACCCCCTGAGCTGCCAAGGGCAAGCCCAGCTGCTATCCCCAGCCCAGTAATAGCTAGCGGACTGAGACCCAAGGCACAGACTTACGGGTCTGCTGTCCCCTATTACCTTCAGCCACTCAACGGTGGACCCGCTCAGGTCATCTGGGACCTCCTCCCCCAGATGGGCGCAGGCCAGGTACCGGTCCAAGGATTTGCACCTCCCCCGCCGCCCGCAGGAGGAAGCAAACAGGTCCCGTTGGAGGGCCATAGGGATTCGGAACATCCTAGCCGCGCGAATCTCGGCAAACAAGCGGTCGATGACGACCACGACGAGTACGATGATTTGGGGAACCGGATACCCACTCGATCCGCTCGCGATGAGGCGGCACTACTAGAAAAACACCCTATAGCAACAGATTTAGCAACAGATTTTGACCCTATTAGCAACGGATTTCGGCTTAGCAACAGATTTAGCAACGAAAATTTTCCATTGCTATAACCCTCATGGCTAATCTGTAGCAACGGATTTAGCAACGAATTATTAGCAACGGATATTAGCAACGGAATTAGCAACGAACTTATAGCAACGGATTTAGCAACGGATATTAGCAACGGAATTAGCAACGAACTTATAGCAACGAATTACTACCCACGGAAATTAGCAACGGTTTTAGCAATGATTTTTTTAGCAACAGATTTAGCAACGGATTTTCCGTTGCAAACCAACCAATAATTAATTAATTTTTTGCCTTTTTGCAACGGAATTTCTATTGCAAAATCCGTCGCAAAAACCAATAATTCAAATTAATAAATTAAAAACTCATTTGTGGGGCCCGGATGACCCCACCTAACCGAGCCGAGCCCCAACCGAGCCCCACGCGAGCCAACACATTAATTCCAGATATTCACATTGGGTAGGAATTGAACCCTGGACCTCATGTGAAGAAGGTTGAACCCCAAACCAGCTGGGCTAACTCAATTGTTGTTATTATTATGTAATTTTTTATATTTAACCACTATCAAATATTCATATACTAATTTAAATAATTAAATACTTGTTATCATATTGATGAGGCCCAAAAATGTGTTCTTATCAGGCCCGTCCATCTGTCACCATCTGCTAACGCTGAGATTACTCCCTCGCATTGACGGGCTTGTGGACCAACCCAGCCCACTCACTTGCCAACTAATATGGGCCCCTGAGCCTCGGACAACCAGTTAAACGGCGAGGACGAGCAGGTAGGCCCGGCTCTCCCGTATCGGCCCTCGGGGTTACCTTTCTCAAGGAATCATCCACACGAGGGCCATATTCTTGTCGCTCGGGTTTTGGCGCTCAAAGCTCATAAACCATGAGGAACCCATACGAGCACTCTTCGAGCGTCACTAATCGCTCGCGGGTCACCCCCCACCGCCGTGGTGGACCTGAACCCTCATAAGACGGATCCAGGACCCTCCACTCATGCGACCCTCGTCAACAACCTCTGACACAAAGGTACTGCGCACCGTGCACCTGACACGCCGTCTCCTTTTCAGAAATGTCATTCTCACACCCTCAAAGGCTGCCACGTGTTAGGGCAACACAGGTTTGGGACCACATGGTCAATTTACCTATTTACCCCCACCCCTAACATATAAATAGGGGGGAACCCATGCATTCTCCCCCAAGTCATCATCTGCATACAAATTGCATACATTATTCTGGGCATTTCCACTGATCTTCTCAAGCTTCTCACCATTCTCACCACAATAACATCATCCCTGCAACTTGCATCTTTGGTGTTATCCTAGCTGGAAGAACCCACGCTTAAGAGGAAACCCAGATCCTGAGGCCCTCACGCCTGTGATGGTCTTTCCCTTTCCATACAAATACTAAAGTGTTGTTGCGTTTTTGGAAACCTGATTTCCAGCACCATCATTTTTGGCGCCGTCTGTGGGAAATCCATCACCACCACAACCTGATTCTTCCTCTGAAGGCTAGTCAAGATATAACACCTCTTAAACTCTGAAAATGGTAACTGCAACAAGATCAGGGGCCGTGGGAAACAAAAACGCTCCTCCTCCAGTCAATGAGGAGGACGCGAAGAGCAATATTCCCGCCGCAGGCGTGAACCCACCAGCTGCGGGGAATGGAGGCGAGAATCCAGTTACGGCGGCTGCAACTCTCCCGCCAGGAGGGAACGCCACGGGAGGACCCAGTTCCGCTATTCCGCCTACAACTCACACTGCCAACGCTTCTTTCCCTCACTCAGGTACGTATCCCATGGCCATGCCTCCACCGGGATACCCTTTTGTACAACCCGGAATGATGCCCGGGATGATGCCAATGATCCAACCGTATCAAGTGGGGACTCTAAATCTCCCCATGTCATTGCCGAGAGAGATACAAGGGGTGGAAATACCCCAAATCACCACCCAGCAGCTTCAGGCGCTGTATACGCAGTGTGAGGGCCAGGCAGTCCAGAATGCTTGGGAGCATTTCACTGTGGCGTATTTCCCTTCGCACGCTGGCGCTCGGATGGCCCCACCTCTGGGAGGACTCCCCGCGCACCCCTTGACGATGGCCCAAAACGCGTTGAGGGCCCAGCAACCTCCTCCACCGCCGAATCAAGAAAATGAGGCCCCGCCGAGGGTCCAGCAAGATCCACCACCAGTAAGAGATGAAAGGGCTCCTCGGAACGAGGGGGTCGGAGATAACGACGAGGTCCAATCGAGGGCCACGGAAAGGGCAAACCGCATAAATGTCGGTGACCCTCAGCTTGCAGCAGTGCAGGACCAGATTAGGGGGCTCCAGAACGTGGTGGAGCAGCTCTCTCGAGCACGGTCTCACGTCTCCCGTGATGGGGGCGAGAGGTCCAGGGCCAGAGACGCTCGCAGACCACGTAGCCCCATCTCTCGCCAACGAAGGGAAGCCAGCCCAGAAGACCCGGAGGACAGGGATTACCGGATCGCGATGGGCGATTCCCCCCTCATCGAGGAGGTGTTAATGACTCGTGCGGGAAAAGGCAAAATCCCCACGTCCGTCATCAGGTACGACGGAACCACAGATCCAGTCGAGCATCTGGATCATTTTATGCACTTGATGCATCTATATGATCACCCCCTCAACTACTGGGCCAAGGTGTTTGTAACCTCCCTCGTGGGAATGGCCCAGGATTGGTACAAAAAGCTTCCTCCGCGCTCAATCCGAGGATACCCTGACCTAACTGACGCATTCATCAGTCACTTCAACTCTTTGAAGGCTCCAGCCCCCGCAGCGACGGCTCTCTATAGCTTGGTCCAGGGGCCGAACGAGACCCTCAGGTCATTCATGGGAAGGTTCAACAAAGAAATCCTGTTGGTGGAAAAGCCCTCGATAGATTTCTTGAGGCACGTTCTCTTTGGAGCCATTAACATGAAGCATTATGTCAGCAAGGAATTTGTAGAAGAAGTGGCCAAGAAAAAGCCCCGCTCATTGATGGAGATAAGGGACATAGCGGACTCGTTTTTCACCCTCGAAGATATGTATCTCACGAGGGATCAGAAAATAGCAAACGCCCCTCGCCCCAGCAAAGCCCCCGAGGACAGAGGAGATTCGACCAGGGGCCGCCGTCGAAGCCCCCTTCCCGCTCGGAGGAACGCCTCTCCCCCTCGAAAGTTCCAGCGCATCCCTCTCAACCGCCCTATAGCCGAAGTATATGCCATGGCGGATAAGAAGTTGTTCAAGAGGCCGCCAAAGTTGAGAGAGACGGAGACTCAGAAGCGTTCAAGGAAGTATTGCGCTTTCCACAAGCAGAAAGGGCATGACACCAGTGAATGTCATCAACTAGAAAGGGAGATTCAGAGGCTGATCGCTGGGGGGCACCTCAAGGAGTTCGTGAAGGTGTTGGAGAGGTACGACGAACACTGCGCGGAGCGAGCGTACGCAGGAGGGAGAAGCCGTTCGCGCTCTCGGAGCCCGCGTCACCGTCACACCGAGGCCAGTGACCGTGGAAAAGGGAAAGCCTCGGACGTGGAAAACCAGCCCTTCACGGTTATTCACATGATTGTTGGCAGACCCTCGGGGGGTGACTCTAACGCTTCCCGACACCGCTACATTCGGAGTTACGACCAAAGATCTTCTCAGCCCCACCCAGTGCTCTCTATTGATAAGTCATCACGCTCGGAGAAGGATGAGAGCGTAGGTTTTACAGAGAAAGACTTAGAGCACATTGTAACACCCCATGGGGTCGGTGAAACCTCTGACTGCCCCATGGTGGTTAGCTTAGACGTTCACAATCATGTTGTAAAGAGGGTCTTGATTGATAGTGGAAGCTCCGTAAATGTTTTGCCTTACTCCACGTTCCAGAAAATGAACATCACAAACATCCCGCTCGAACCCCTCAGAACAGCCCTCGTCGACTTTGGGGGTTCCGAGATCGTCCCTCGCGGACAAATTCGCT
Source organism: Lantana camara (assembly GCA_037501455.1). NCBI lineage: Eukaryota > Viridiplantae > Streptophyta > Magnoliopsida > Lamiales > Verbenaceae > Lantana > Lantana camara. The sequence goes on along the minus strand of CM074857.1, from coordinate 87,478,443 downwards.
TGGCCACCTCCTTTGGTCGCGCCCCACAGCGAAAAACTTTAAATGTTCTCTAAGTGGTAGTCGAAGTGAACCTACCTTACAACATCATCATTGGGCGCCCCGCCCTCGTTGACTTCAAAGCAATCATATCCACCTATCATCAGAAAGTCAAATTTCCCACCCCCGAGGGTACCGGAGAGGTACTGTGCAATGTTAAGGAAGCATGGGAATGCTACATACTCTCCCTTCGAAGCCACAAGCCCAAACAACCTACCCAGGTTGGCTCCACCAAAAAATCGGTTGACTTCCCCAAACTAGATGAGGATGGCCCCGATCGCAAGAGGGCCAAGCTCTATAAAAAGAAGAATAAGAAGAAGGCCACGGACAGACCCGGAGATGCTGGGAACTCGCCCCTCGGAGAGGTTGGGGCTTCCTCCTCGGAAGACGAGGGTCATACACCCTCGGGAGATACCAGTGAAAGAGTCACAGGTAAGAAACGGGCGCTCGAGCAGCCGAGGCCTAAAGTGCGAGTGGAACCTACGGAAGGCTTCCTGACCATCAAATTGGAGCCAGGGAATCCAGATAAGACCACGCAAATAGGTTCCAGCCTCGACGGTCCCTCTCAGATTATGATGATCGAATTCTTGCGAGAAAATATTGATATCTTTGCTTGGAAGGCTTCCGACCTCACCGGCATAAATCCGAGCCTTATTGTCCATCGGCGGAACGTGGATCCGGCCTTCAAACCTATAAAGCAGAAAAAGAGAGATGTCCATGGATTCCGAAAGTAGGTCATAGAAGAAGAAGTCAATAAACTGCTTGACGCTCAGTACATAGAAGAAATTATATATCCCGAATGGCTCTGCAATGTGGTGCTCGTTCCGAAGAGCGCCAACAAGTGGCGTATGTGCAATGACTTCACGGACCTCAACAAGGCATGTCCCAAAGATCCGTACCCTCTGCCTAGAATCGATCAGTTGGTAGATTCGACCGCTGGGTGTGAACTTATGAGCATGATGGATGCTTTCCAAGGATATTATCAGATATTTATGGCTCTTGAGGATCGTCCCAAAACTGCGTTCGTAGTCCATATGGGTGTCTATTGCTTCAAGGTCATGCCCGTTGGGCTCAAAAATGCAGGAGCGACATATCAACGCCTCGTCAACAGAATGTTCGAGTGTGAGATCGGAAAGTCCATGGAAGTATATGTGGATGACATGATCGTCAAAAGCGAACGCCAGTATTCTCATCTAGGAGACCTCAAACGAGCGTTCAATATTCTGCGGCGTTATGGTATGAAACTGAACCCTTCCAAATGTACATTTGGCGTACGAGGTGGAAAATTTTTGGGATATATGGTCAGCCAACGGGGCGTAGAGGCAAACCCAGAGAAGATTAAAGCAATCCTGGACATACCCTCCCCTCGCAATCTGAGAGAGGTCCAGGTGCTTGTGGGTAAGATCATTTCATTGAATCGGTTCATCTCTCACTCCGCGGATAGGAACCTACCCTTCTTTAAAATTCTGCGTAACGCCCGCCACTTTACCTGGAGCGAGGACTGCGAAAAGGCTCTGCAGGATATGAAACAGTACCTTTCGAGCGCGCCTTTGCTGACCAAACCCAACCCAGGGGAGAACTTGTTTATCTATCTATCAGTTTCCTTGGAAGCCACGAGCGCTGTCCTCGTGGCAATTCGCGAGCGTAAGCATATGCCGATGTATTACTTGAGCAAGACTCTACAGGGAGCGGAGAAAAGATACATGGAGATAGAGAAATTTGCTTTTGCGCTCGTGAATGCCTCTCGGAGGTTAAGGCCCTATTTTCAAGCGCATTCCATCGTGGTGCTCACTGATCAGCCCCTCAGACAAGTGCTTGCAAAGCCGGACGTCTCAGGGAGATTAATTAAATGGTCAATTGAACTTAGTCAATTCGATATCACCTTTGAGCCTCGCACATCGATACAAGCTCAGGCCGTGGCCGACCTTTTGGTGGAGCATTTTAACTTAGATACAGGGCCCTCGGCAGAGGATGGCCTATGGCTTCTGCACACAGATGGCTCCTCGACCTCACAGGGGGGAGGAGTCGGGGTGACCCTCAGAGACCCTCTCGGAGCTGAAGTTGACTATGCCATTAAGCTGGCGTTCCCAGTCACCAACAACGAAGCTGAGTATGAGGCCCTCATCCAGGGGCTCAGGATTGCACTCCAAAATGGCGCCACTCGGGTCACTGCGTATGTTGATTCGCAGTTGATCGCGAGCCAAATTGATGGTTCCTATGAGGCCCGAGAAGCCACCATGGTACAGTATCTGGCGAGCGCTAGGGAGATAATAGCCAAGTTCAAAGAATTCCACCTTTTGCAAATCCCGAGGGCAGAAAACGAACGGGCCGACGCTCTATCAAAGTTCGCATCCACCCTGGATGGTTTTAGCGAGCGTGCTATTACATTTCTTAGGACAGAGGAACCGTTGATAAGTAGAGGGGAACCTTTGAAGCAGGTGCATATGATTGATCCTTCCGAACCTTGTTGGCTCGATGCGATCATCAGATTTCTCCAGGATGGAACCAGCCCAAGCGACAAAGTTGAGGCTCGGAAAATCAGAAGTAAAGCCCCTCGCTTCTCATTGGATGCCGAGGGTCGACTATTCAAGCGATCCTACCAAGGCCCACCACTGAGATGCTTGAGACCCTCGCAGGCCAAGGAAGTTCCAAAACACGTGTAGCACCCCGCACGTGAGGCACCACATCCCCCGCACTAAGGCTCAACACGAGTAACGAAATTGTAAATCCGCACCCGTATCAAACCCTAGCGAACGGGAGACAAACATAAAAACCTTCCTAAGCCAGGCGGAGCTAGACCCTGCAACGAATACCAATTCACAAAGTAAAAAGCATAGCAAAGCCAGAGTTCAATCATATCAACCATAACCAGAATTGGGCTCTTCAGGCCTCTTTTAAACTCATAATAACAGTCCAATAAAACAATTCAATTATGATTTCATAATTATTCAAGTTCATGATACCATAGAATCGATACAGACATAAATTTAATACATGAGTGAGTGCAAAGACTCTCCTAACCTAACTCGACCAACTTAAAACTCCAACACCTCCGCCTAGCCCGAAACTCCAAAGATCAACCCTGCACACTAAAAGATTGGGGAGGGAGAGGGGTCAGTCTCTAGAAGACTGAGTGAGCAGGAGCGATACATATATATAAAACATGCACATGCAAGTCATAAATCCCGAGCAAGGTTTTATTTGAATTTAGTTCCCGAAAAGGGCAAGAAGATAGATAGACAATGCTCGACCTTTACGACTAATTCATATTAAATTCATTTCATTCATAAATCATACATAAATATAAGGCTCGTCGAGTGAGCGTGCACAATCTCCAACCAAACTCCGACCGTGTACGACAAATATCATTAATATATTGATTAAGCGATCATGCAATATATCATAATACACACAGACCATAAATCATAACATAACATATGCGTTTGGGCAATCCGTGTCCCGGCCTTCCCGCACGGTGCATAATTCTATCATAACATATACATAAGAAAAGGCATAAATCCTAACCAACCTTCTTCCTCCGGGTGGTGGACGGGTTAGCAAGACCCGACCACCTCAGACATAGGCCAATGGGGTTTCATGACTCCCCCAAAGGCACTCAGCTCCCATTCCCCGCTAAATCTCCTAGCGAGGGCCGGTATCACCGTAGTTGGTTGGAACTAGTATATGGGATCCCCGTCAGCCCTTGCTTCCTCGGTTAGCCACATATACTAAGTCCCGGGGCCCGTACAATCAGAAATCAGAAATGTGTCTCGCCAAACAATCAATTCATAAGTACATATCATAATTCATAAATCATTTGAAAAGGGTTTACTCGATCAATACATACTATAAGAAATCATACCTTACCGTGTAATTCGGCATATGCTATATACGTACCTCTCCGTGTCATCCTATTCCGTAGCTAGCATGAAGACACACGGTTTGGAGCATAGCCTCATTACAAAACCATTTTTAAGCTTATATACGCTCATATATATAATTCAGAAGAATTTACTCGATAACTTCATTTGAAAACCATATATATATAATCATAAGGTTTTGGCCAAAGCTTTTCACATAAGGGTTGTAGGGTTTGTTACATAGCTAAAACGAAAACCACCCTCACCTGAACCGTGACGAAACAAGGAACGGGTTAACAAGTGCTCGAAGGATCAAGATCTCTCCACCCTGGAGATAAACTGTACAAAAGACAACATGACTTGTTGGTGAGACTCGAGACTTCAATGAACCATATATGACGCACGGCAATGAAGTGAATATGAAATGAATGCATATATGATCATGTTATATCATAAAAACGTTCATGTGCACTATTATTGCAATTAAGGCATATAACAAGCCATTCATTCCAATACTTTCAAGAAATGAAGGTATCATACTCATTTATTTCATATCCTTCATAATTCTTAGCAATATCTTACAAAATCTTAGAACCATAATCATATTATACCTTCAAACGTGTTTACATTGAGTATGATACACAAAAAGGCAAAGAACATCACTTAAGACATCAAAAGAATGCAAGAATGTACTTAATATTTCATATAGAAGCATTTAAGCCACGTCAAAGCAATTCACTAAAAGCATACTTTAAACCTTAACCAAATATCATGAAATTGCACCATAATGCTCCCAACATATAGCAAAACAAGTTCATAGTTCAACACGAAAGGAGATAAAATCATTAAGGAGGTGAAACGAATCAAATATCGAAAAGGAAGCAACACGGACTGCGCAGGGGAAGGGACACGGGGTGTTACCTTCCTTAGCCAAACTGAGCCACGACCGTGGCTCAGTACAGACCTGACCAGAGGGTGTGACACGCCCGTGTCTCACTCTTATGAGTAAATGAGACACGGGGGTGTCACGGTACAGAACCAAAACCATTCACATGCTAAACTGGCAAATACTGATCCCCTACAAACTCAAACCAAAAGCATACGAAAACAACTCCAAATGCTCTGAAACTTAATATACAGCATATTTGGCATGTTATGAACATTTTTCATTTAGAGTGAAAAGGCTAAATCACACGTTAAGATCATCTAAATCATGCAGCAAAACTGGGTCGGCAACATCGTACATAAAAGCTCAATTGTTCAATCATGCCTTGATCAAGTACTTAGGGGTTGAATTTGGATCTGAAACTTTGGGGAATGCATGCTAACATACTAAACAACTAATATACATCGTATATATGCAAAATGGTACAATTTAAAGCACATTAGGGTGACCAACAACCACACAATTGCAACAGCAACAATTCTGTCAAAGATCATGCATAAGAACAGGCCATGTACTTCGGTTTTGAGGCTTCTAATGGATCCAAATACTTAAAACATGAATGCTAACATATAAAGTAATGAGTGTACATCAACTCCATGCAATTTCACACGAAATGGAGACCATTTGATCAAGCAACAACACAATATTTCACACAGCAGTTCGAAAACAGGGGAAGTAGTTTGATCATCAAGTTTGAAGCTCCATATCTCATAATTTCATAAAAGGAGCAAGAGATGAAATCCTCCTAACATCATATACTATCAGTTGGGAAAGAAATAGGTCAAGAAACAAGCTCAAATGATCATGAATAAGCGAGAAAATCAGCCACACAAGCAAATAGGTCACTAGAACAAAAATCCCTAAAAGTTCATTCCAAACTCATAATCCAAAACCTAATCAAATCTGATCCAAATCATGTTGTAAGAAGATGAAATCAAGTATAATAGAGTAGAGAAGACATAGATATTCATACCTTGAAGATTTGGTGAAAGAAGATGGTGATTTGAGCTCCAAAATCACAAGGATGGCCTAGGGTTTTCTTTCTTCTCCTCTTCCTCTCTCTCTCGTTCAGTTCCAGCTGAAAATGGAGATGTGTGGTTCGGTTTTCAGAGCTAAAGGGAAGAGAAAGGGGCTAACTCTAGGTACAAGAGTCATGGTTAAGGTATGGTTAGGTTAAGAGGTGTTATGGGGTCCCACCATGAAGACTAGTCAACATAAAGAGCTCTTCTTGCACGAGTTGTCCGTTACGGTTGGATTTCGGAGGTCTTAATGATTTCAAAAAGGTATGAGGCTTGTTCCATTGTCTCCAAATCGTCGATACGAAGGCAACGGAGGTGTCGGAATTTGAATCCGAATTCCCGAGCTCAAGATATCACATACGGAACCAAGGGTGCGCTAATTGCTCGTTAGCCCCCGACTTGGTTCCACAAATCAATATAAATTCGTAAACACGTCAAATAAGTCCGAAAACATAAACCGAGCATATAGGCATGTTCATAACACACATATTTACGACATATTAAATTTTCACGCCAATCCGATATCATTACATATAAGAACGAAGTAAAGATAGAACACTCAAGCGCATGAACGAATTCATATTGTTATAAATTAATTACTAGAACTTAAATTCCATATTAAATAAATTTAAAGCCAACTTATAACATGTTGAAATTAATTAACGAAATTACCGAAATAGTTAAGGTAACAAGAAACCCTAATTGAGAATTTAAACACTAAGTATCAAAGTAAAATAAAATGAATTACTTAAAATAACCATAGTCTATAGTTTAAATCAAATATAAACACTTATACACAATTAATCATATAATTAAATATTTAAATCGCGCAATTTATAAACAAATACGCCACATTATCTAAAACTGAAAAACTGGGGCGTTACAACACGTGCACAATGGAAGTTGCGGGAACCACTCGGGCGGTCGGATCTTGGCAAAGAAAGTCTTAAGGAGTGGGTTTTACTGGCCCTCGGTGCTACAGGATGCCATTAGCTACTCCAAAAAATGCCCTAAGTGCCAGTTTCATTCTAACACCCCCCAGTTGCCAGCGGCTCAAATGATTCCCATCGATGTTTCATGGCCTTTTGATCAGTGGGGCATCGATATTGTGGGGCCCCTCCCAATGGCGGTTGGGAAAAAGAAATTTGTAATACTTGCCGTGGATTATTTCACTAAGTGGGCTGAAGCCGAAGCGGTCGCCAAGATAACTTTCAAGGTTGTGAGAGATTTCAATTGGAAAAACATCATATGCAGATATGGTGTCCCGAAGGTGCTCATCTCAGACAACGGCTCCCAGTTTATCGCTGTCGACACGCGGGATTGGTGCTATGAGCTAGGGATTGAGCAGCGATTCACTTCCGTGGGCCACCCTCAAGCCAATGGTCAAGCGAAAGTGACCAATCGAACCATACTCCAGCATCTGAAGACGATGCTCGAGAGTAAGAAAGGAGAATGGGCAGAAGAACTCCAAGGAGCCCTGTGGGCTTACCGTACTACTCCACGAGCGGCAACAGGGGAAACCCCTTACTCCCTCGTTTATGGCTCCGAGGCCATGATACCTGCGGAAATTGCTCAAGAATCCGCACGCGTTGCCTATTTCGAGCCTACTGCCAACGAGGCCAATCGGGCGCTCGAGTTAGATTTGCTGGATGAGAAGAGGAATGCTGCTTGGGCACGTATTCACAAATACAAAGCAACCGTTGCTCGCCAATACAACAAACGTGTTAAGGAAAGGACTTTCCAGCTAGGGGACTTGGTCCTCAAAAAAGTTGAAGTCTCCAAACACGTGGGTAAGTTGGACCCCAATTGGGAAGGCCCCTTCAAAGACGTTCAGGTACGAGCAAATAACACCTACTTGTTAGAGACTTTGCAAGGCGAGCGTCTCCCTAGGCCATGGAATGCATGTAACCTTAGAAGGTTCTACGTGTAAACATCGATTCTTTTTGTAATTGCCCGTCGATGGCATGGGGTACTTTCTTTTGACAGAAAGCATATGGTACTCGTTTTGTAAATTGCGAATATAACAGTAAGCATTTTTAATTCTTGATTATGTCATTTATTTGTTTTCCTTATTGGTTAATGATTTGAGCAAAACTTGAGGCCTACTCCGTGTCGAGCATCCTCCATGTCGAACGGCCTAAGTAATACCCCAATCGTTTTGAAGCAACGCTATTTGGGTGTGTGACAATTCGTAAGTGTGTAAAATCCTAAGAACGAGCGTGTCGGACAACCGGGGGGCAAAATGCTTAATTTACGCCAGCTGAGTGCATGTCACTCCGGCTCGCGCTCGTAAAAACCCCGGAGACCCTCGACCTTTTGGGTGAGGACACACTCAGAAAACAATGAATCCCATAATAACCCTTTCCTGGGTCCCTCAAAATAACGCTAACCCCACGGCTACGCTCGCTTTGATCCCATACTTAGCAAATCCTACTGATGATTTCTAAAGTATGTACAACCTGATGGAACGTTCAAGACGAGGGTGCACATTATAGGGCCAATACTTAGGCAAATCCCCAGAGGTTTCCTAAGTTCAAATTCGAGCCTCATTGCGGATACGTCCAGGGAACCCCCGGGGAAAACACCCTCGCGTTCGTATCTACGCCCCTCAAATCTCCGGACGCTGCCAAACTTTAAACTGATGGTGTGATATGGCGAAGGAAACGCCCACGCGCACAAACCCGCTCATCGCAAACGTTCATACAAGAAGGACCAGTTCACACAAGAAAGAACGACGAGCGTAATGAAATAATATCATTCATCGTTTAAAAGTAAAGGAGAAAACATTCAGACATTCAAGCATTTAAAAAGGAGTTCAAATATATCGGAAAGCGGCATAAAGGATCCAAAGTATTCAGGAAATAACTGAAAGATTAAGTACAGACATAAAATTGTTCGTAAATAGAAAGAAGAATTCGAACTGACAAGGGCAAGAGATTAGTAGCCAAGGGAGCTTCACTGGGCTGGAGCGTCAGGCTCGGGAGGAGCAGTTGCAAGGGGAACGGGGGCCAACACGTTGGCGTCAGAAGTTTGGGCCTCACCAGGTTCCTCGACATCCACGGTGTCCATGAGGGTGCCTTCATCTTCTATCTGGATAGGCTCGGGACCTACAGTATTGGCAGCTATGAACTCCCGCTGGAGTGTTTCCACCAACTCCTGGTATTCTGGCTCCGCCAAGCTCTCAGAAGGATCCTCGTCTTGGACCATAGACTCACAGTTTTCGTCCAAGTCCATACGCAGGCGCACGTCCGTTCGAGCGCTTTCAGGAGCCAAGCCAAGTTTCACCATTTGCCCGATGGCTTTGTGAAAGAAACGCCGAGCATTGTCGAAGCAGTGGATGTTGGCTGCAAACACGAAAGCCTTGGAGCGTACGAACTTCTTCACTGCTTCCCAGGATACCCTCGCCTCCAATCCCTGCACCTTGGCCTGAAAGTCAGCAAGGGCCTTATGTGTTTCCTCGTTCTGGCGAGTGCTCTCCGCCAGCTGCTCACCCAGCTCCCCATTTTGCACCCTCAGCTGGTCCCGCTCATCCTTCAATTTCCTGTGACGCTCATTAAGGGCCAGAAAAGCGTCATCGGACTTCTTCAGATTTTTCTTTAGCCGAACGTTCTCAAGGTTGGCGGAATTCAGTTGAGCGCTGACATTGTTGTAATCCTCTTGCAACTGGACGGGGTCAGAAATGCGTAACAGTTTCTTGTACTTGGCCTTATGCTCGGAGTAGGCCTGCGCTCGCCCCTGCAAATTCTTTAACCTAGGGATTACCTCCTGGGAAGTCAGACACAAAGATTAGCATTAGAATGGGAACAATGGAAGTTGAAAACCTTCAGAGGATACTAAGGACTTACCGTCAGAAGGGCATGGCAGGCATCGTCGGCAACACGAGCGGCGTCATGCTCGTTCAGCTTGTCATGATCGCCGAAAAACTGGAGTTTCCCGACGATGTCAGAAACGAGGTTCATGGAGTAGGCGCTCTTTTTCAGAAGCACTGGACCCTCAGTCCGTTGGCGCTTATAGCGGGAGTCGCCCTTGCAGCCTATCTTCCAGAAATCTTCATCTTCTGACGAAGAAGTGTCGCTGCCCTCGCCTCTGTGCCCTATGACCACCTCTTTCCCCTTACCAGAAATGGGAATTGAATCCGGAAGCCTCTTTCTCTTCCCTTGGCGGTCGGCCCGAAGGGTTTCATGTATGCGGATGGGCTCACCCGAGCGGTTTCGGGACCCGCTTGAACTCAATGAAATTGGGCCCGTCGGGCCCACCGGCAGAGGAGTAGCCTCGTGGGTACCCTCCACTGTCAGATCCTCAATAGGGCCTCTGGGGGGAGCCTCATTCCCTGCTCCCCCTCGGGCATTGTTCTGCCCTCGGCCAGCTCCTCGACGGTTTACCCTCCCCCTCGGAGCATTGGGAGGCCGGTTTTGCTGCGGTTGCGGGTGTTGAGGGTCTGCAGCGGGTCCTTGGGCACCCAACATGCGGGAAAGGGCTTCAGCATTCATGCCTTGGGATAGTATTTGGACACCTGCCAATAAGAAGAAACGAACATCAGAAATTGGTTGATTGGATCGCAGAGACAAAAAACACAGAAATCACACCAAGTTAGAAGGTTATTCTAGGAGTCAGAGCAGTTAGTTCCTAGGGTCTAACCATCGAGGGCCATGATGTCGGCTGGAGGGTTGAGTATCATGTCTGGAGGGCAGGACAAGCCATAACGAAACAGTACTCCCTCGTTCTTCACCAGGGTTTCAGCCTTAATCCATTTTTTTTCACTCCTCATCACGAAGGCTAACCCCTGTGCCCAATCCTCAAAAGCTTTATTCCTTGTCCTTTCCCTAACCAAAGGACCCTCGCCATGTATCATCCATTGGCGATGAACCCCAAAAATTCCCCCGGGGGCCCCCACGAAGAAGTATTTCTCCTTCCAATGCTCGCCGTAGGAGGTAGATGGGGAGTCTATCATCTTAAAGCCCGATTTGGCCTGGGCGTAATAAAACCCGTCCGTAGGCGACGAACGGGGCGAGCGGGCTACTTGTATCAAACTGTTGAAGTTGACGATCGAGGTTGCATGGTTTAAGGCTCTCATCGTTATTAGGAAGGTGTTGATTAAAGCTATACCGTTGGGCAAAATTTGTGAAGGGCAAAGCCCTAGGTGGTGGTAGATGACAGCAGCAGAATGGGCAATAGGGAACCTCAAGCCCCCAGCCAGGACTGCATCCCAATAGACCGTCATCATCCCAGGCGGCGGTCGGTTGGCCCTCTCCCCCTCCTCGGGAAGTCGCATGGGAAATACTGCTTCATCCCAATAAGCCTTCGCCCTCAAATCCTCCAAATCGTCGAGCGTCAAAATACTCTCAATCTCATCCGGAGATCTGTCAGTTTGATGGCGGTTATCTTGCCTCACTCGAGTGGCAGGCTCCTTGCCTCTCCTATGGCGCCTTCTGGAGGGCTCAACCTCAAATTGACGCCCGGATGGCCCTGCTTCGCCCTCGGGGGCCATCATAGCCACTGTGATCCTGTGATCTTGGGGTCTCACAGCGCTATTCAACACTGGGAATACTCTCTCCCCCTGCCTTTGCATTTCCATCACGTTATGCATCTCTTCAAAGAGGTCGTTCACCCCTCCGGGAGCACGCTCGTTCATCCCTTGAACGGCGGCGTCCACCTCTTCTTCCCCGGCATCAGCCGGAGCCTGGGCCACCGAGATCGCCATGGGAATCTCTTCATCTGGAAGCGCCCTAGCCAGGGGAACAGCTGTGGGGACATCGCCATGAGGGGAAGAGCTCCCCACCGACATCTCCTCAATCTCCCTTACGTAATCGTCAGCTTGGTTTCTGGCCATGTTCACTTTTCAACTTTTGGAAACGGGATTTCTAACAGAAACTCAAGGAGGGAGAAGATTTCTGAAACAAGTTCAATGGTAGACAGTGGCTCTTCCCTCAAAGGTTTCACTCACACAACCTAAAACTAATGTTAGCACGGGGAAAATAAGAAGAAGGGTAAGGAATTTTTACTTAAGATTTGAAGAGAAGAAATTCGCCGGAATCTGTAGAATTGACAGAGATTTCTTGCTGTGTATGTGCTTGAAAGAGTTTGAATGCGTGAAAAGGAGCCCAAAGCCCTGCAGACCCCTATTTATAGGGAAGATTTTACATGGATTAGGGCTGAAAATTCAAAACGCAATCATTTCCCGCCTAGGAAATCCCCCCACTTTTGCTAACCGCCTCACGTCTCCCGGAGTACACGCGCCCACGTTCCCACTCCGCATTAAATGCGGATATGACATCAACTAATGCGATGTCAGATTATGTCCGTTACAGAAGGCAGACGGTCACTTCTCTAGCAGCGTCATGATCCTCAAGAAATTCAAAATACTAGGCTCCCTCCATATTAAAAATTCTACAGTACGCTCGAGCGATACTACAGAATTTGGGGGGCAAAATGATGAGGCCCAAAAATGCGCTCTTATCAGGATCGTCCATCTGTCACCATCTGCTAACGCTGAGATTACTCCCTCGCATTGACGGGCTCGCGGACCAACCCAGCCCACTCACTTGCCAACTAATATGGGCCCCTGAGCCTCGGACAACCAGTTAAACGGCGAGGAAGAGCAGGCAGGCCCGACTCTCCCGTATCGGCCCTCGGGGTTACCTTTCTCAAGGAATCATCCACACGAGGGCCACATTCTTGTCGCTCGGGTTTTGGCGCTCAAAGCTCATAAACCATGAGGAACCCATTCGAGCACTCTTCGAGCGTCACTAATCGCTCGCGGGTCACCCCCCACCGCCGTGGTGGACCTGAACCCTCATAAGACGGATCCAGGACCCTCCACTCATGCGACCCTCGTCAACAACCTCTGACACAAAGGTACTGCGCACCGTGCACCTGACACGCCGTCTCCTTTTCAGAAATGTCATTCTCACACCCTCAAAGGCTGCCACGTGTTAGGGCAACACAGGTTTGGGACCACATGGTCAATTTACCTATTTACCCCCACCCCTAACATATAAATAGGGGGGAACCCATGCATTCTCCCCCAAGTCATCATCTGCATACAAATTGCATACATTATTCTGGGCATTTCCACTGATCTTCTCAAGCTTCTCACCATTCTCACCACAATAACATCATCCCTGCAACTTGCATCTTTGGTGTTATCCTAGCTGGAAGAACTCACGCTTAAAAGGAAACCCAGATCCTGAGGTCCTCACGCCTGTGATGGTCTTTCCCTTTCCATACAAATACTAAAGTGTTGTTGCATTTTTGGAAACCTGATTTCCAGCACCATCACATATATTTTAAATAAAAATATTTTTAAATATATAATTATTTATATTATAATACATATTCCGTTAAAAATTTAAACATTTATTAATTAACTACATATCTCAAGTTTTAGTTATGAGATAAAAATATAATGTATATCAACTTAAGTATAATTTTTTATGACATACAAAAAAAAGGATGAAAGTTTTACATAACTAAATAATTAGATTTAATTGTTTTTTGAATAAAGTGCTTTTATATTATATGAAGTATTCACTTATACATTTGAATTATTTAGCAATCGTAATTGAATAACTTAATGAAGAATTATTTTGTTAATATGAAGCATTTATATTTGAATTTGTAGAATTATATCTAAATATTGAAGAATTATTGTGTTAAATTCAATATAAACCCCAAACATGTATAATAATAATAATAATAATAATAATAATAATAATAATAATAATAATAATAATAATAATACTGTATATCAACTTAAGTATAAGTTTTTATGACATATAAAAAAAAAAATGAAAGTTTACATAATTAAATAATTAGATTTAGTTGGTAGTTGAATAAAGAACTAATTTTATGTCAATATGAAGTATTCACTTGTACATCAGTAAAATAATATCTGCATTTTGAGAAACTATTGTATTATTTAGCAATCGTAGTTGAATAACTTAATGAAAAATTATTTTATTAATATGAAATATTTATATTTGAATTTGTAGAATTATATCTAAATATTGAAGAATTATTGTGTTAAATTCTATATAAACCCCAAGCATGTATATATATAATAGTAATGTATATGAAATTAAGTATAAGTTTTTATGACATATAAAAAAAAGATGAAAGTTTACATAATTAAATAATTAGATTTAGTTGGTAGTTGAATAAAGAACTAATTTTATGTCAATATGAACTATTCAATTATACATATGTAGAACAATATCTGCATTTTGAGGAACTATTGTATTATTTAGCAATCGTAGTTGAATAACTTAATATAAAGAATTATTTTCTTAATATGAAACATTTATATTTGAATTTATAGAATTATATCTATACACTGAGGAATTATTGTGTTTCGCAAACGTACATTAGATGTTAAATTAAGAAGTTTTCTTTTAATATAATGAATTTATATTAAAATTTGTAGAATTAAATCTAAATATTAAGAAATTATTGTGTTATGCAACCGTTACACGTTAAATGAAAAACTTTTCTCTTAATATTAATGATTTATAATGTATATTATACACACATATTATATATATGTACGTATATTATATATAAACATATAATATATATATACTTATATATAAATAACATTGTGTGTGAGTGTATATGTAGATGTGTATATATATATATATATATATATAAACGTATATATATTATAAATATTTTACATTTAATTATACATAATATACGTTTGTATATAACGTTATATGTATTATAAATATTATATATTTATATATAATATACATATGTATATAATATTATATGTATTATAGATTATATAATATTATATAATATATAATATATATACGATATATATAATATCAATATATTAAATATTATATAATATTATAATAATCATATATATTGTATAATAAATATATATATACATATATAAAAAAGAGAGAGCCTAGGATTGAACCAGGACTTCATGAAAAGAAAATGAGCATCCAACCAACTTGGATACAATCCATTAGTGTTTTGTTTCAGTGAAATTTTATTTGACTTTTAAATGCACTTAATGGTTCCGTCCAAAATTTAACGGTTGGGACAAAAAATGTAACAAAATGAAACCAACGGGACTATTTTTATCTAATTCTAAAAGAATAGGACCAAAATTGAAAACGACACAATCCTATGGGACCAAAAATGTAATTTGCTCTATTTTTTATTATTCATTTATTTTTATTCCATATAGCAACGAAAAATCCGTCACTAAATTATAAATATTTTAATTTTTTTTATTCATATGTTTATAGCAACGGATTTTCCGTAGCTAATCTTTTTTATATTTATTTCTTTTTATTTCTTCCTTATAGCAACGAAAAATCCGTTGCTAAATTTAGCAACGGATTTTCCGTTGCTAATATTTTAAATATTTGTTTATTTTTATTTCCCTTTTTCCTTCTATATAGCAACGAATTTTTTGTTGCAAATATTTATAAATATTATATTATTTTTTATTAGGTTTTTATTTTAATAGCAATGGAATTTCCGTCGCTATATATACCAATTTATTTATTTTTTGTATTATTTAATTTTAGCAACGAAAAATCCGTTGCTAAAGCATTTTGCCACGATTTTTTTTTCGTTGCTATATCCGTTGCTAAATAGCAACGAATAATTTCCGTTGCTATCGGGCTTTTTTCTAGTAGTGCGGCTAGGATCGCCGTTGTGACACCCCGACTTTCAGACCGTACAGGTATGACGTATGTGCGCATTTAAAATTATTATTTACGCATTTTATATTTATTCTAATTGTTTATTTGAATTATTTAATTTCAATTCTTATATGAATTATTTGAATTTATATGAAATATTTGAATTATATGTCAAAAATTTACCTCAAGTGATTTATGATATGAATTTTATCAATTTATGATATGTGAATTTAATTTTCCCGAACTTGATTTAATTTCGTTATGACCTTAACTGATCATTCATGAACCTTGAGAACCTATTGGCTTGGACTTAATTGGTTATATTTCAAAAGCTTGGGGTTCCACTTGCATAACTTATTAGATTGGAGGACTTAATAGCAATTTTGGCCATTTCTTCTTTCTTCAAAGTAGCATCACATTCCATTTCTTCCTTTCTCTCATACATACATTACATACACATCTTTGCTCTTGTTCCCTTGCCAACCGAGCCAAAACCTTTGCCCAAGGTGTGAAGATTTCTCTCTCAAAATCCGAATTTTGGGCATTCAAGCATCATCAACATCATCTCACTCCATCTCTTTGCATCTCTTTTTCATTCAAGGTAAGATGGAGATTTTATATGAATTCTTGGATTGAATATGTGAAGCTAGGGTTGTGGCTTGGATTGGATGATTTACTTATTTGTTGTTGGAAACATGAGTACATACTTTTAGCTTGAAGTTATGCTTAAAGACTTGGGATTTATGGACTTAGTTGATGAACTTGTATATGGGTTTGATGTTAGTAAATCTTGTTGAGCAATGTATGATATGAGTTTATATGCTAGATTTTATTGTGCTTTAAGTATGGTCACATGTTTATTCAAGTTTTGGTTGCATTTGTTGGTTGAAAGTTGGTTGTTGTTGCTGTCACGCTGCATGCCCTGTTTTTTTTTCCTGTTTCGAACAGTGACACGGGCGTGTCACTTTTGTTCTCTTCAGTGTGACACGGGGGTGCAAGCTTGGTCGGGCTGATTTTCTGTACCGTGACACGGGCGTGTCACGGTTTGCTTTGTTTTGTGACACGGGCGTGTCACCCTATTTTCATGTATGTTTTCCGCTGTACCGTGACACGGGGGTGTCACGGCTTAGTACATTCCGGTGACACGGGCGTGTCACCCTTTGTTTCTCATGCATTTTGTTTGCATGCTACTGTACATGCACGTGTTTTATATATATTGAATATATGTGGTTGTTTGGTACCTTTCTTTATTCCTTTGACACTAAGTGGTTTCTTTTGCTTCTAAGCTTATCTTATGCTATTGAAGGGAAAAACGTGAAATGTAATTTGGTAACGTTTAAGTGTTCATTTGATATTTTCTTGCATTCATAGCATCTATTTGCATCGCCGTGCGTCTAATTGGTACATTATTGAGTCTAAGTCTCGGGTCTTGTCTTCTTTTGTTTCAGAGCCTCTTCCAGAAGTTCGTGAGCCCGAGGTTTAAGTGTTCGTTCGCCCGTTTTGCCTTCCTTCTACTTTTGCAAAGGTGAGGTTAGGATCCTTTATATTAGATAAGCGACCTAAGACCTATTACGTGTTATTTTCTTACCCTGTATGCGAATATATATATTTATATATATGTATTAAATACGAGTGCTTAAGCTATGTTATGATTTTGTGAAATAAGCTTTACGTTTTCGAAATTGGTATAAGTATTGGCATAAGTAAGCTATGTTTTGAAATTCGTTATTCGTATACGATATGTTTGAGCGAGTGGTACCCTGAAAGATGGGAGTTTGGTTTGATTTGGTTTGTTGGGCCCGGAGACGTGGGTAAGGGAGACCCGGGACGACCACGGGGTCGCCGGTTATGACCCCTGTGCACGTTCTCATTTGAGGTATTCACGTACGACCTATGGAGGTTGGGAAGGCGTGGTATCTTGAGCCCTCGGTGGATAACCGGGGAAGGCATATTGTGGGTTAGCTGCCCCGTATGTGTTTGGTAGTGTAGGTGTTAGGGTTTGATTCCCGATACACCATGGATGTGAGGTTGGAATTTTGATTTGAATTCGATTTTTATGTTATGTTTGATGGAGTAAGGGATAGTCCGTTCTCGCCGGACTTATGTTTATGTTCTGTTTGATAGATTATGGATCGAGATAGGTTTTCCTTTATATTATATGCTATTTTTGGAAAATGATTTGGTATGAAAAACCCTAGCCTCGATTCATGACTATCCCCGTTGTAATATGCTCTGCTCTATATGTATTTAGGTGTGAGTGTGCGTTTAAGCCCCCTCACTCAGTCGAGTTTTGACTGACCCCTCTCTTTTCCCACCTTCAGTGCAGGTTGTTTCGAGCTAGGCGGGGAAGTGCGAGTCTTAGTCTTGTACTTGTGTGTCTAGGTCGAGTTGCATTCATACTTCTTGCATTTTTGATACTCTTATTATGTATTTGATGTTAGAATTATATTTTGCTGAATTATGGGCTTTTGATGTATATACTCGATCTTTTGGACCGTGAGGCCATTGTAAATGATGTAAATGTTAGTTGTAGAGCTCTTTTCGATCCTTATGTTATTGCTTCCGCATTTATATGTTTGTTTTGCGCGCTCTGTCCGAGTTTTAGCCCCGCTTAGCCTAAGGAGTGAGTGTAGGTTCCGTTCGCTTAGACTTGGACTCATGTATGGAAATCCATTTCATATGTGGGTTCGGGTTTAGGTGCGGGGGATGTGGTGGCCCACCGCTCCGGGCGTCACAGCCGTCGCCCGCCAGGAGAACGGACAGGATCGATATGTCGATCCGCCACGGAGGCGGGTGCAAGATCGCCTGGGGGATCGAGGATTTGTGGTCTCCCAGAGGCAGGTCGATCTGCGTGCCGGGTTGAACCGCCGACCCCTGCACTATCGATCCGATCGGGAGGAAGCCTCCCCATTTTCTGAAGACATTCTCCGGACAACCTGTGACGGAGATCGAATCCCCTCCGGGCTACCTCTTTATAATGGGACTACTGATCCCGAAAAACACGTGACTACCTTCGAAAACAGGATGCTACTGCACCCTCACCCGCAACAAATCTAGGCCAAGATATTCGTCACTATTTTGACGGGGCCCTCGCAGGACTGGTTCATCCGCCTGTCGCCTCGATGCATCCGGATCTACAACCACTTTGTAGATCGATTTTCGGCGCACTTCTCCTCCATGGTAGGGGAAAAGCTGCCTCCTTCTTACCTCAACAACCTACGCCAGGAGAAGGGGGAATCCCTTCGAGACTTCTTCACCCGATTCTTAAGGGAAGCGGTTCGGGTCGAGGACCCGACGATGGACACTCTGCTCCCGGTCGTCCATCGAGCCCTACGCAAACCGCCTGTGGGCGGATGAGATAGTCAGGGCCGGCCCTCGGAACCTGACTGAAATTCAGGACCTCGCCCACGGGTTCATGTGGGTCGAGGAAATGGCGTTGGCCCATGGGCCTGCTCCTTTGCCCACTCCAGAAAGTCATCAAAACGGTTCGAGTTCGACCCCAACCCGGAAGGGGTTCAAGCCCAAAAAATCGAAGGGCAAAGTCGATCGGCCGACCCAAATCGATCGGAGAAACTACATCCCCCTCAATGCAACCGTCCAACAGATCTTCACGGTCATGGACAAAAAACTCCTGAACAAGCCCAAAACCATCAGGGAAGGCCCCAAAGCCCAGAAGTCAGGGAAGTTTTGCGGGTACCACCAGCAATACGGTCACACCACAGAAGAATGCAACGCCCTCTGTGACGATATCGAGAGGCTCATCCGAGGAGGGCATCTGAAGGACTTCGTTCACAAGATAGACCACTATTCTGAGAAGGCCGGTCGAAGCCAAGATCCACCCGGGATCGATCCCGATCCCCGTCCAGGAGATCCGGAAAGCAGCCCCTCGAAAGGACCGAGGACAACCCCCCGACTAAGGGCACCATCTACATGATCGCTGGGGGGCACGACGGTGGTGATTCAAACGCTGCGAGGAAGAAGAATATCCGGAAGGCGGCTCGAGAATATAACGGACCCCACGAGGAAGTTCTCCAGATCGCGCAGAACAGAGAGTGGGAAGGGCAAGAGGTTAGCTTTAGCGAGAATGATAGCCGCACGGGCCCACATCGGGAGGGCGAAACGCCTAGTTGTCCGATGGTGGTGACCTTGGGGGTGGCTAGTTACAATGTAACCAAATGCCTTGTTGACAATGGAAGTAGCACGAACATTATCCTTACTCTACGCTTGTAAAAATGAAATTACATAACTTGAAACTAGATCCGATCCGAACGCCTCTGTCGGGCTTCGGGTGATCTCAGGTTGTCCCGCTTGGGCGCATCAAACTGCTCACTTCGATGGGGACATCGCCACGGCGTGTTACCCAAGAGGTCGAGTACGTTGTGGTTAACATGCCCCTCGCCTACAATATGATTTTTGGTCGACCCGGCCTCATTCAGTTCAGAGCAATAATCTCCACTTATCACCAAAAGTTGAAAATGCCAACCCCTAACGGGGTCGGAGAAGTGGAGTGCGACGTCCCGGACAGTTGGGCGTGTTATGCAATTACCCTCAAGGAGCCGAAGGAGAAAGAGAAGGATTTGGGCGAATGCCTTGATCTCCAGACTTACACGAGCTCGGATCTCGATCTCGCAGCACCGAAGGTAGACGCCGAAGGATCACGCGTAGCTCAAAAGAGGAAAGCCGTAGGTCGGATCGAGCCTTCCGATTCTTTAAAACACATACCCCTCGACCCGAATGATAGCAACAAGTCAACAAAGATCGGGGCAAACATGAACCCCCAACACGAGATGATGATGATTGAATTCCTCCAAGAAAATGCTGACGTGTTTGCATGGACTGCGAAGGACCTTGTAGGGATCGACCCGAAGGTGATCTGTCATCGCTTTGGTCTCGATCCCACTCACAGACCCATAAAACAGAAGCTGAGAACTCAAAGCAAAGAACGGAACGAGATCATCGAGGCCGAGGTCAATAAATTGCTCGATGCGGGTTACGTGACCCCGACCCAATATGTCGATTGGTTGTGTAATGTAGTCCTGGTACAAAAGACGGGGGGTAAATGGAGGATGTGTAACAATTTTACGGATCTAAACAAGGCATGTCCGAAAGACCTGTACCCGCTCCCTCGGATCGATCAGCTCGTCGACTCGACAGCTGGTTGTGAGATGCTGAGCATGATGGACGCCTTTCAGGAATATTACCAGATCTCCATGGCACCCGAGGATCGAACCCACACCGCCTTTATAACTGTCAAAGGCATCTATTGCTTCAAAGTGATGTCGTTCGGTCTTAAGAACACTGGGGCGACCTACCAGAGCCTGGTAAACAAAATGTTCAAGGAGGAGATCGGCAAAATGATGGAAGTCTAGGTGGATGATATGATTGTGAAGAGCAAACGGGCTTGTGATCACCTCGGCCACCTGGATCGCGTGTTCGAAATCCTGAGGAGGTATGACATGAAGCTTAATCCGGACAAATGCACCTTTGGGGTCGAGGGAGGAAAATTCCTCGGGTATATGGTTAGCCAACGCAGGATCGAAGTGAACCCAGCAAAAATCGAAGCCATACGGGTCATACCTCGACCCGATTGTATAAGCCAAGTCCAATCTTTGGTCGGTCGGATCATTTCCCTGAATAGGTTCATATTAAGGTCATCCGAACGGAACCTACCTTTCTTCAAGGTATTGAGAAACTTAAAAAAGTCCGAATGGAATGAAGAGTGTGATAGAGCTTTCGAACAACTTAAAGAGTACCTGGCATCTCCACCGCTGTTAGCCAAGCCCAACGAAGGGGAGACCTTATACCTCTATCTCTCTCTTTCCAACGAAACTTTTAGTTCTGTCCTCGTTGCCATTAGGGATCGAAAACACATGCCCATCTATTATCTAAGTAAAATCTTGCATGGGGCGGAGCGAAACTACCTCGAGATCGAGAAGTTTGTCTTCGCGTTGACACATGCGGCTCGAAAATTACGACCCTATTTTCAGGCGCACCCGATCGTCGTACTGACCGATCAACCTCTCAGACAGGTCTTGTCCACACCCGACGTCATGGGTCGAATGATGAAATGGGCGGTGGAGCTGAGTGAACACGACATCACTTTCCAACCCCGCGTCGCCCAACAAGCTCAAGTTCTGGCTGACTTCTTAGTCGAAAAGAACACAAAGCCCCCAAAGGACGCCCCCGATCCCTTGAGTTGGACAATGTACGTTGACGGCTCATCGACCTCCAAGGGGGGAGGGGGAGGGATATCATTAGTCAGCTCGGATGGTACACAGTTCGATTTTGCCGTCCGTCTCGACTTCAAGGCCACTAATAACGAAGCAGAATATGAGGCACTCATCGCGGGACTGAGGTTCGCATCGGATCATCGGGTCGACAGATTGGCAGTCGTGACCGACTCCCAGCTTGTCGCAGGTCAGGTCAACGGCACGTACGAAGTGAGGGAAGAATCGATGGTGGATTATCTCAAGATGGTTAAAGAGTTAGCCTCAAAATTTAAAGAATTTCGGATCGAGCAAGTCCCCCGTGAAGAGAACGCGCGAGCGGATGCGCTATCCAAGCTCGCGAATGGGCACCGAGGCACCCGAGACGGGACCATCTCGTTTCACGTCTCACCCGGTCGGGTCATCGACACGGATCGGATCGATGTCACGGCGATCGACCTGGAGGAGCCGTGTTGGATGGATAGTTTAGTTTCCTACCTAACGGACGGGACGTTACCCCAAAACCGCTTCGAGGCAAGGCGGATGAAATATCGCTCGTTGCTTTACCTGCTGGACCACGAAGGAAGATTGTTCAAGAAGTCATTCACAGGTCCGCCGCTGAGGTGTCTCCGCCCGAACCAAGCCAAAGATGTCCTGGAAGAAATCCACCAAGGAAACTGCGGGAACCATTCAGGGGGTCGAGCCTTAGCCCGCAAGGTCTTACGAAGCGGATATTTCTGGCCGACCCTAGTCCGAGACGCAAAGTTGCACTTGATAAAATGCCCCAAGTGCCAAAAACACGGTAACCTCATACACACACATCCCGCAACCATGATCGCGATTGATGTCTCATGGCCCTTCGATCAATGGGGGATCGACATTATTGGACCTTTCCCCCTGGCCCCTTGGCAAAAACGGTTCGCCATAGTGGCCGTCGAGTACTTCTCAAAGTGGGTCGAAGCCGAAGCAGTCCCAAAGATAACTGATGCGGTGATAAGAAATTTCCTTTGGAAGAGCATAATCTGCCGCTTTGGGGTCCCGAGGGTCCTCATCTGTGACAATGGGCCTCAGTTCCGGAGCGAGAATACCAAAAGCTACTGTCGAGATATCGGGATCGACCTCAGGTTCACCACCGTCGGCCACCCTCAAACAAATGGCCAAGCCGAAGTCACCAACAGGATCATCATTCAAAATCTGAAGACCCATCTCGATGCCAAGCTAGGAGCATGGGCAGACGAGCTCGAACGTGTCCTCTGGGCTTATCGAACGACCCCCAGAACGGTAACGGGCTAAACCCCCCTACTCCCTGGTATACGGGTCGGAGGCAGTGATCCCGTCGGAGCTACTACATGAAACAGCCCAAGTCAGTCAGTACCAGCTCGATAGGAATAACGAAAATCGATCCGTTGACTTGGATCTGATTGAGAAAAAGCGAGAACGCGCATACCAGAAGATTAAACAATACAAGACGGCCGCAACCCGATCATACAACAAGCACGTCAGACCCCGTACATTCCAGATCGGGGATCTAGTGTTGAAGAAGGTAGAGGTCCTCCAGCATGTGGGAAAACTCGAACCCAATTGGAAGGTCTTTACCGGGTTACTAAAGTAGGCAAAAACATGGCGTACAAGCTCGAAGATATGGCCGGAGTGCCCCTACCAAGACCCTGGAACGCGCACAACTTGAAGAAGTTTTATGTTTAAAATCACCTATTTTATATATTTGATCGAACCGGAGCACGTTCAAAGCCCGGTCCCGATCCCATCTTCGGATCGAGTTCGATCCTTTCGATGAAATTCGATAATCGTTTTTACATCATTTGTATTTATTAGGCATTCGATCCACGATCATGCTATCAGGAGGGAGTGAGACCCCCCAACCACATTTGCTGTAAATCTTTTCTTTTTGGTTATTCTCTCGTACTTACAAATCCCCAAGTCCAACGAGGTCGTTCAACGACCCCACAAGAACGGGACTAACGATGAACAATCCTCAGGACGGGGGAACCCAAACTCGAAACCCGTACGAGTGGGGATCGAAATTGATCCCTTCATGCCCAATCGGATCGAAGTCGATCCCTCGCAGGATCTTGCTCGATCCCACCGAACGCAATGGGATCGAAATAGATCCCTCAAGCATATAGGGATCGAAATAGATCCCACCCCACGCAAGCAGGGATCGATCTCGATCCATTAGGCCGAACGGGGTCGAATTCGATCCCTCACGCAAATTGGGATCAAACTCAATCCCATTACACAAGGGGATCAGACATGATCAACCGCACCGTATATGAAATAAAAAGAATATTGTGAGATAGATAAAGATACGCTCGTTGAAATAAGATAATGCGATGATAATACGGCTACATCCCCAGTCGTTGGGTCGAATAAGATTGTCTCAAGATTACTTAAGAAAAGAGGAGGGAACAACAACAACAGATCAATACTGCGAAGGCGGAGAAGAGCCCGAGGCACCAGACTTATTACGACCCCATCGGGTCGGTGGTAGGAAGCTCTCGATGTCGATCGGAGGAGGGAGGTCGTACTCAGGGGCTCTCTTATCCCTTCTTGCGAACGACATGTCGACCGCAAACCCGTACTTGTGGTTACGCCAATCGATATCGACGGGAGACTCGGGGTCCCCTTCTTCCGGTTCCGGATAAGGGTCGGGGTGCTGAAGGCCAATGTCTGGGTCGCTGAAGCCTTCGGGAATGATACCTCGCTTCCTGAACTGATTATAAGCGAGCCTAAAGCCGGCCTCCAGGTCAATCCCGTAAATGACCGAGGTCGCCTCGTCAAAGGCTGGCCCCTCAATGAACTCCCGGACGGCGTATTGTTCGATCCCGGTCTTGGCATTGCGGAAGGACTCAACCATAGCATCGATCCTGGCTTGTCCTTCTGCCAAAGCGACCGCTCGACCCGTGTCCCAACCCTCGGCCTTCGCCTGCTGAACTTTCTCCTTGGTTTCAGCTTGGATTGCCCTTAGCTCGGCCGCATGGTTCACCTCCAAGGTTTGGATCCGTTCCAAAGCGCTCTGCAACTCTACAGCGCGCACCCGGGCCTCCTCCTCCCTGAGGCTCTGCGTCGACAACACCTCGTCGAGCCGACTTTCGAGCTCAGCCAACCTCTCCGCATTGGTCGACCTCAGCATAGCTTTAGCGGCCTTATATTTCTCCTTGTACTTGAGCATTTAGGACTCAAAGACGTCCGACCTTTGAAAAGCATTGTAGACGTTCGGCATCAATTCCTGTTGAAAAGATCGGGTCATTAAATTGACACGGAACTAGATCGACAGAAGAAAATGGATAAAGGGGTACTCACGCTGTAAACGGCTTTACAGACGCGATATCTTTGATGATCGCGAGGCTCCTTGAAAAGCGCCTTCTGCTCCTCGATCACACAGTTCGTGTTGAAAAGTGAGGCCAGCAGGGTGACATCGGGCTGACCGACCCCGAGGTTCCGTAACGACCCGTCTTCTTTCTTCCTTTCGAGCCCGCTCGGCCACCTCGGTGATGCGGTCTGTTTGAAATCAAGCACCTTCGCCTCCACGTCCGACCCACTGTCAGGGTCAACCTCGGGATCGACCTCCTCCGCCGGCCCCTTCTTCTTCCGCTTGCGCAAACGCCTACTGGCCCCTTGTTGTGCCTCCTGAAGAAGAGTCAGATCATAAAGATTGATGTTGGGGTCGAAATAAAGATCTAAGTGATCCAAATTAATTACTTGCTCGGGGTCCACAAAATCAGGCTCGAACGCGTCCGGCGCCTGCCCCACTCCGTAGGCTTCTTCAGGAAATTGATCTTGAGGTCGAGGGATCGAAGGAGCCGGCCGGCGAGACCGTTGGGCCAAGTCTTGGGGCTCCGACAAAGAGTCATTGATCGCGGATATTGATCGATCGACCGCCTCCCGCTCGGCCCGAGGAATGGGGTCATTCTTATTTAGCTTCAAGTTTTTCCGTAGCCGCTCCAATCGACTCATAGCTAAGATGTGCAAACCTACAAATACGGATCGATTAGTTCTTTGAAAAGAGAAGAGTGCTGAATGAACGCATAAAGAAACAGGATCGAACTCGATCAGACACCAAACAATCGATCACGATCCGATGCATACGGATCGAGTTCGATCCGTAATTAAAAAAAAAAAAAAAGAAAGGGATCGACCCGATCCCAAAGAACCGATCTCCAAGACAGACGAAGGTACGACACGTAACCCGACCGGACGGGTCCGGCCTGAGGCGGTGGCTCACCAAAGTGGAAATTGCGCAACCTCATCCCCGGAACCAAACCCGTCTCGACCAAGTGTCCCGTCCTCGTCAAGTAGTCAGGGTCGAGCGACCCCAGGTTGGTCAAGAGCTCGAAAATCCGTTTCTTATGTAGCCAGGCGCTTTTCCTCGTGGGAAGTTTTTTGGGCTCTTTGGTGGTCCACGTCGAACGGAAGGGAACGGCCATCGGGCAGTCAATGAAGAAAAACCTCTCCTTCCAACCCATTCCATGAGAGGTGACCGGGATATCCACGAGCTTCCGACCTTGCCTAGCCTGGAGATAGTAGTAACGAGCCCCGGACTTGGGGGAGTTAACAAGGAGGAAAAACTCCCCGAAGTCCTCGAACCCCAAACACTTGAGGATAATGATCGCGCTGTACAGCAAAGCGAAGGAGTTCAGGACGAGTTGAGCCCGGCATAGATTCACCCGATCAAGAAATATCGATACAAGAGAGTGGGTCGAAAATCGAAAACCGTGCTTCATCGTCGCGTGATAAAGACCAAAGGCATACTTGGACTGGGGAGCCCCGACCGTCTCCCCATCGAAGGGCAGCCGAGCCATGACACCCTCGGGCATCCCGCTACACCAATTGCAAACTTCTCGAAATTCTTTGTCCGACAATGTCGACGCTCTCTCGGTGAAGTCGGATAGAGTCCTGTAGACATTATCGGATCGACCCTGGGGTTGGCTGGAAGTACACGCCTCCGGCTCCCCGTCCTCCTCTCCCTCTTCTTCCTCTTCCTCGTCTTCCTCCGCCTCCTCGATCCGACGTCGACGACCCGAGGTCGAAGCCTGGCCACGATTCGCCCGGAACTCTTGAACCCGGACCTCGTCGGAAGAGTCGAAAAATGACCCAAAATCCATATTGGGTAACGGCGGAACGCCGCCCGATGAGCTGGAGCAACCCGCGGACGGGGTGAACGGCTCCTCCACCTCGCTCTCAATATCGAAAACAACGCACATATACGGCCCTCTTGACATTTTTTCTCGCTAAGAAAGAAAAAAAAAGGGGGATCGAAGAATTGACAAAATTACCTCTCTCTCTCTCTTCGCCTAGGGATGAATTCTTGATGCTCTTGGAGAAGGGATCGAATTTCTTTGGGAAGGAAGTGTGAAGTGAGGAAGGAGGATGCCTCCTTATTTATAGGAGAGGAAAAGTGACCCCTCGAAGTACGCGCCTTGGAAATTATTGCGCCTAGAGGACCGAGTCACCTTTTTCCTCGAAGCGCAAAACGAAGTCATCTTTTCGCATGGAGGACCGAGTCGCCTTTTTCCTCGAACTTCAAAACGAAGTCATCTTTTGCATAGAAGACCGAGTCACTTTCTTCATCGACGTGCGAAACGGTGCCGTCATTATTACCTCAAAGACCAAACTTGACGCATCGGGACGCGAAGGCTATCACCGAAGCGATGAAAATTACCCCCGCGAAAATTCACGCCGTTAATTTGGGGGGCCTCTGATATGGCATAAAATGGCCGAGCCATGTGGCACGCCTTCGAGAAGGCCACTTGGACATCTCGCCACCTCAAGCGGACCAAGGTCCCTAAGCCAACGGATCAACGGATCGAACCCGATCCGTTTCACCTTAACGGATCAAGTTCGATCCCTATCCCCTCAAGGGATTGATCCGATCCCGACCCCATGCCTCAACGGATCGATCCGATCCGGTCCTTAGGCTCAATGGATCTATCCGATCCCGATCCCATGCCTTAAAGGATCGATCCGATCCGGTCCTTAGGCTCAAAGTTTCGATCCAATTCCAATCCCGTAAACGGATCGATCCGATCCCGTATACCTCACGGGATCGAACCCGATCCTGTATCCGCAACGGACGGTCCGTCCTTGTTCCCGCATGGGAACCACGCATGAAGCGTCCTTATCCCGCACAAGTCTTGGGGTCGAGCTCGACCCCACTAACGGGTTCCCTACTACGGACATCCTTCATCACGATTTGCTTGATCTCGATCTCGCGGATCGAGATCCTATGTCACCTGGCAACAGGATGCCATAAAGCATCTTTGTCGGGACACGTGTAACTCCCCTATTCACCACGGCTAGACGCGCTACAGTGCATTTAATGCTCCCAGTACGTGCATGCGCCAAAAGGGGAAACCAAGTACACTCGACCTCAAGGCACCCGCTCAGGCGTCCGACAAACGAATCGATCGACTGCAGAACATTTAATGCATAGTCGCGGTACACGCACTACTGTGTTAAATGCTCTTGACTATAAATACCCAAGTCTTGAACAGCAGTTGGTAAGCATTTAAGAGCATTTATTTCGCTTCTCTAGCATTTATTTCTCTCTCTAAGAATCTCCTACTGACTTGAGCGTCGGAGAGCCAAACTTGGGTCCAACCCCAAGTCCCCAATTTGGCCTTTGAGCTCACGTTTGTCTAAGTGTTTTCAGATCGACCAAAGGACCCACCTTACAAATTCTTGACTAATTGACCCGAGAGTGCCAGCTAGACCTCCAACTCAGCTAAACCATTTTCGGGCCGGATCAGTAAGTATTTGAGTTTTATACCTACATATATATATATATATATGTTTTTTTTTTTTTTTTGGTTTTGAAAAAATGTTAATAATATTTTGATATTTTTATGAGGAACTAATTTCATACTTAGAGTTTATTAATGTCTAAAGTTTTTTGTAGATATTTCGGCATGCATGTTTATATTGAAATACTAATTTTATATTTAGGATAATTAAAAACAACCCCCTGAGGTTTAACGAAATTACAGATCATTACCCCCTGATGTTTAAGAATTACGAACTCTCCCTGGCCTTTACACACTCTCTCTCTCACAAATTTCACCACCGTTTATACTCATATTTATATTTCAAAAATACCTTTAGGGGATTATATTGTAATTTTACTAAGAGTTTAGTGATGTAATTGTAATATTAGTTAATTTTTTATATTTAAAAAGTTGTTATTTAATTTAAATTTAATATTTTATCTACAAATATAAATTAAATTAGATATTCCATGCATATTTACTTTTATGAAGTATGATGAAAATTATAAATTCATTCTTATATTTATATCTTAGTTTTAAATATATTTTGTACAAGTTCATTTAAAATTAATTTAAAATAATTTATTTGCAATTATAACAATCTTTTCCTTAAAATAAAAATTCATATAAAAAAAAAAAACCACACAGGAAGCATCAATTAATGTATTACCAAATTTTCCCCTCAAAATTGAAAATCATAACAAACACACAAACATCAATAAAAATGCATTAGTAAAATCACCTAAATATCCGTTAGAGTCATTTAAACAATTATTGCAAACGTTGAACGTGCACGAATATCTACAGTAAAATATTAGACATTTATAAACTCTATGTATGAAATTAGTTTATCATAAAAATATTAAAATATCATTAAGTCGTATTCATTGAAAAAAAATGTTAGGTAGACATAAAACTCAAGTATTTACATCAAACCCCCTAAAAATTTCAGTTCTTGCATTAATCCCCTTACCTTTAGGTTCTTTATTACATATACCCCCCGAGTTTCAGTATACTACACTACAAGAAAAATAAGGTTTTGCTACACAAATTTCCCCACGGTTTTACGGAAGTGTAGGAAGAAGCGTATTTCCTTACAGTTTTTTACAAAGTGTAGCAAGAATTTAATAATTAATTTTTATATATATTTTCTTTTGCAAAATAGATTACTTCCCTACACTTTTTTACAAAGTGCAGTGAGACTATAAATGATAATTATTTTTTTAAATATTCTCTTTTTACAAAATAGAGAACTTCCCTACGTTTTTTTACAAAATGTAGCAAGAATATAAATAACTAATTTATATAAAATAGAGTTTGGGTGCAATTAGAATTGTGTACAAAAGTTAACGTTGGAATTACTTATTAATTTAATAATTAAGAAAAGGAATCCTATAATTTTTCTAACTAATTCGATTTTTTTTAGAATCCTAAAAATATTTATCGCCTCACACTTGAAGTCTATCCCTATTTCTACTATAACTATTCTTTATCGGAATTCAAATTCTGCAATGATATCGGCTAAATCTTATTCTTTCAAAAATTCAATATTGGAGAATTGAGATAATCAAATTAAAGGCATAGACAGAAAAAGGTTCTACCAATACAGAGAATCAAGAAACAAATTCAACTGTAGAGAACTTCCGATCCATCCATTGGAGAGAATCAAGAAAATCAATTTAAAGGGATAGAGAACTTCTGATCATCAATCGGAGAGAATCAAGAAAATTAAATTCAACCATAGAAAAGAGAAATTTTATGTCCGTCTCGAAGGTTAGTATCTCTTTTTTTTTTTTGTACACCTTATTTCTACTAATACTATTCTTTATCGGATTTCAAAATCAACTTTGAAACTCAAAATTTGCTACAATATATCTGCTAAATTCTATTCTTTTGATCCATCAATTGGAGAGAATCAAGAAAATCAAACTAAAGGGATAGAGAACTTCTGATCCATCGATCAATTGAGAGAATCAAGAAAATCAAATTCAACGATAGAAAAGAGAAATTTTGTGTCCGCCTTCAAGGTTAGTATCTCTTTTTTGTTGTTGTTGTTGTACATGAATATGCATAAGTTTTGAGAGAATTTATTATTTTTATTGATATTTTTAAATTCTTGTTTAATAAATTATTCTGATTGGTTATATAATTTGTAAAGTTTTACTTCGTCAGTTCGTTTCAAAAAATTTCTCTTTGTTGTTTAGAAAGAGAAAATATCTATTAGGCAACTAATTGATATATCAAATTAATTGGACGACTACATAAAAAGAAAAAAGAAACGTTAGAAATTGGATTACTGTATACATATGTGTAACTATAATTTCATTAATTTAGTTTTAATTACATAAATTTTTAATAAACATCAATAATTTCTTAAATAATATGGTTAATTTTAAAATATCATAATTCCATTAATTTTAACTAAACAATCTTTTAATAAACAATAGTAGTATATTAGTATCCATTCTTAGAATCAAATTATGACATTGTATCTACCACCTCACATTTCACATTGGATAATCAAATTCGAACTTGAAATTTGCTCAGGCTAAATCCTACTCTTTATATAGAAAGAAAAAATCAATTCTTTATCAATCAATTACAAAGTTTTCAAGGCATATTTGGAGCTAATTATTAGGTTAATATTTGAACAATTAGAAAATCAATTTAAGTGTTTTCTTCTCAAATCTTGCTTCCTGTGCTTTTGGAGCTAATTATTAGGTTAATATTACTATATTACAGAGTGTTCAACACATATTTGATCGAACAATTGGAGAACCGATTCAAGTATTCTCCTTTCAAATCTTGCCTCCTACGCTATTGAAGCTAATCCGGTTAGTATCACTCTCAATTTATTGTTATACAAATATGACTGTTCATTGACATAATTTTCTATTTTATAAGTTTTGGGAGAATTTATGATTTCTTTATTGGAATTTCTGTAATTTTTATTTAATAAATTAATTTTGTTGGTTATGTAATCTGTAAAATTTTATTTGTAACTTGTTTCAAAACTTTCTATTTGTTGTTTAGGAGTAGAAAGTGATAAGACTACAGTAAAAAAATAATAATAATAAAATTAAAGGAGGCTTTTAGCTCATTTTTAATTTTCAGGGATTTAAATTAAAATTGAAATATATTATGGGGGTGATATTAACTCAGGTTTTAGTTTCAATATTATGTTTCTTAAAAAATGTTTTCAGAATCCCAACGCCTACGTACAATGATTCTATTTGAAAAGGTTAGAATTGTTGGAAAACACGAATAAGAAAGCAGCGGAATTAAAAAATTTTCCCAACAAAAGGACCTTGAACTCGCAATCGTGTAACCAAATTCGTAAAGATAGAAAACTTACTTTTCTTTTATTCTTTCTTGAAGCGTTTCAAGCCACCCAAGAACGCTCTTCTCGCGGCTTGATCCCCTCTCCTTGGTAAAGCTCGAATCTTCAAACTTCTAACTTGAAGTCTCTAGAGAAAGTCCACCAACTTGATCACAATCTAACTAGTAAGGATGCTAGTTCTCTAGTTAGTGTTTAGGCTTAACCTAGGGTTTAATTTAATCTTGGAGAAAGGAAGGTGTTCAACACATGAACCAAGAATTGTCCATTAGCTCCATAAGGAGCTCGAGCTCCCCTATTTATAGGGAGGGGGTTGCCGAAATTCCTAGTCCTTTATGGGCTAGGATTTTGGTCCCTCTCTCCTATTACTTGATCATCAAGTATTTTCCAACTTTGACTTTGAATTCTATTTCAAGTCAACTTCTAAGAGAGCTAAAAATATCCAAACTATTTTTGGATAATTTTATACTTTATTTATTATAAAATAAATAACTTATTTTTATCTAATTAATTAATTCGTAATTAATTAACTAGATTATTTTCTCCAAAATTAGACTTTCTTTTTAATTCAAAATTAAACCAAAGTCTATTAAATAATTAACTAATTAATTATTTAATATGTATATAATATATATATACACACACGTGTGTGACACGTGTCACAGTGACACGTGTCACTCACGTGAGCCACACGTGTGACTTCACACGTGTGGAACCCTCTTGGCCCGATTAACTTGTTTAATCATTTTCAAGCCTCAACTCATGTAACCAAGTTGTTGTGTGTGACCCTCTAGGTTCTCAATTCAATTAGCAGTGACCCTAACTAATTAATTCACTAATTAATTAATCAGTCCACAGATTAAACGACCATAGTCTAGCAACAGGTGTTTAACCCCTAGCTGAATTGGAATGTTCGGATTCGACAGAACCTTTAAGTCATTGATTCATGCGAGATACAATCCTCCTACTTACTATCTCTCAACCAAGATCTAGGGCAAGGGAATAATCAGAACCCTAATAATCCGGTCTTAAAGCTAAGTGCATTTCATATCCATTTGATCTCAATCCAAGAAACCCTTTTCTTGATGTCTTGATCTACTGCCTTGGCCAAGGACTCCATATGGTATATGAACGACTCCATCTTTTTTTGATATAATGGTGCATTTATCTGTTCATTTGGCCAATGAGGCTAGAATGGCAGGTCCAGTTCATTACCGGTGGATGTATCCAATTGAAAGGTACTTAATTTTTTTTTATAGTAATTATAATATATTTATAAATTTTATTGTAATATCATAATATTTTGACATTTATCCTAAACTTTTAAATGTGCATTGAATTAGTTATTTGTCCACTTTAAAATCCTATGTACGGAATCGCACTCATCCAGAGGGTTCAATCGCCGAGGGATATATTGTAGATGAATGCTTGACATTTTGTTCATTATATTTCTCAAATGATGTTGAGACACGATTCAATCAAAGCAGAAGAAATGATGTTCATAATGAAACTCCTAAAGAAGGGTTGGATATCTTTTGGACGTCTGGGCGTGCAATAGGAAAAGTTGAAATTGTGAAATTAGATGCAAAGACTTTATCACAAGCTCACAGATATGCGTTGTTCAACTGCAAGAATATAGAACCATATATTAAGTAAGTTATCTTAATCAATATTTAATATTTCTTTTATAATGATTTAGTACTTATATATTTAATTGCAGCATGCACAAAGCCTTGGTTTTAAGTCAACATCGTTCGTCTTCACAACATGAAATTCAGCGTATCCATAATGAAACATTTGCATCCTGGTTTGACCATCATGTAAGTTTTCACTTAAGCTTAATTTTAGGTTATTTTAAAATTATATAGTTAGGGTTTAATTTTTAAAATATATTTTTAATATTCTTTTTTTATTTCAATTTAATAGGTGGGAGGCCTGAATTTAGGTGAAAATGATTCAACTTCCAATGATGTAAAGTTATTAGCTAAAGGGCCAAATGTTATATCAAAAAGATACAAGGGATTTGTATTAAATGGGTGTAGATTTCACACAAAAGATCGTGAAAAAAATAGAAAAACCCAAAATTCTGGACTCATGGTCTCAGCTGTGACTTCTAGTTTTGCAAGTAGAAAAGATAATGATCCTATTGTCAGTGAGTTGAGTTATTATGGTGTTATCAAAGATATCATTGAGTTGGATTATATGAGAGGAAAAAAGATTGTCTTGTTTGATTGCGATTGGGTTTCAAAAGGAAAAAAGTTAAAACAAGATTCAGATGGGTTCACCTTAACAAACTTCACAAATGTGAAGCGTCATAATGAGCCGTTTGTACTTGCATCTCAAGCCCAACAAGTGTTCTATGTTGAAGACCCTGTTGATTCAAATTGGCAAGTCGTATTGAGATCAATACCAAGAGATCAATTTGATCTAATAGAAGAACTTGAGAGTAGTGAGTAGGGATGTAAACGAGCCGAGCCGAGCCGAGCCTTGGTGTTTTTTCAAGATTCGAGCTCGGGCTCGGGGTTATATTTGTTGGCTTGGGTTCGCTTGCGAGCCTATGAGCTAGAAGGAGGGTGGTTCGGGCTTGGTTCGAAGGAAGGTTTGGCCGAGCCGAGCCGAGCCACGAGCCAATAAGGGGGGGAAAAAAAAAAAAAAAACTTTTTTGCCCAGATCTGGATTTCTATGCACATCTAATGCAGATTTCCCAAAGCAAACAGATCGAATTTTTCCTTCACAAAATTACAACACAGAACAAAGAATCCAGATTTCCCAAAGTAGCATTCTCCAACGCAGTACAAAATTTAGATTTCTCAAAGCCAAAAACACATATCCAAGACCAAAACTTTGAGGAAAAGAAATAAATATTCAACTTTAAAATTTGAAGTCTCTCTAATCGGCGGTGTACCAGCGGTTGTGACGTCCTTCAAGCTGCAAAAAGTGGTGAGTCGTGGCAGCGGCGGCGGCTTGGAGATTGTTGGCGGAAAGGGTGGTGCTTCGAAATTTGTAGTGGTGGTGGCGGCGGGTGATAGTGGACACCTGGGTGGTCGGAGGCGGCGGGAGATGGTGCGCAACCACCAGGCGGCGTGAGGGTGGTGGGTGATCGGAGGCGGCGTGAGGGTGGTGGGTGATGGTGGCTGGCGGCGTGACTTGGGGTTTCTTCTGAAATCTCATCTCATCTAAAATGAAAGAAAGGATTTGGAATTAGGTTTGCAAGTGTGTGATATATATATATACATATATAATATATAATATATTTATATTTTAATATATATTATGTGTGTAAAAAAAATATATAATATATTTTGCAAGTCTGATATATATAACATACATATAATATATTGTATATTTATATATACATATATAATATATTATATATCTATATTTTAATATGTATTATGTGTGTAAATAAAATATATATTATATTTTTTTATTATTTTATTACCTAGCTCGCGAGCTTCGAATCACAAACATATAGGCTCGGGCTTGGTTCGAATATCACACGAGCCTAGCCGAGCCAAGGCTCGTCTCGTCTCGTCATCTTCGAACCCAATCATGAACCTTTCTCGAGCTAGCTTGCGAAGCTCGCGAGCCAGCTCGGCTCACTTACATCCCTAGTAGTGAGGATGCAGATTGTCGGTCCATGCATCTTTCGACAATGTCGATATTAGCTGGGCAAGGGAGGGGGTTGCCGGAACCAAAGTTGACGTGCCTATGACAACAATTTCGGAGATGCTTAGACGAAAAAGAGGGATGGATAAAATAAAACAACAAAGAGAAGGACGTCGTGTAACTTAAGTATTGTAGTTCTGGTATAAACAATGTTTTGTTTGATCCTAAGATTGTTTTGTGACCCATGGTGGTTCATTTTTATCTATTTTCCAGAATAATTAAATTATACATTTTTACTAGAATATCATTCAGAGCATGTGCATACGTATATATAATTAATTTTTTATTTGACATTTAGTTAGATTATTTGAATTCAGTTATAAAAATAAATTTTACTTGACAAGTTTTTATTGTTTTATTATTGATTTATGTAGTTTCAACTCGTTTTATTTGCCATGTTGGGTTGGAAATTTATTTGACCACATCAAACTTCTATATCATATTAAAGACCTAATATACAATATTATCTTAAATAAATAATATAGCATATATATATATATATATATATAATTTATAAATATATTAAATGATATAACATATAATTTATTGCACATATAATATAATTTAAAATTTATTTTATTTGCTTTAACAATTGAATTTGTAATTAATAAATTTCAATTATAAAAATAAATTAGTCGCTGATAAAATTTTACAAAATGCAATTGAATTTTAGTTGCAAATTTATTTCAATTAGTGGTGTATTTTCCCCCCCAAATTTATCTTGTTCCCACCAATTTTTATCCATAAATTTCACTCCCACCTATTTTTCCTTTCCATTCCCTCCAATCC
The DNA here is from genome assembly GCA_037501455.1 of Lantana camara. Taxonomy (NCBI): domain Eukaryota; kingdom Viridiplantae; phylum Streptophyta; class Magnoliopsida; order Lamiales; family Verbenaceae; genus Lantana; species Lantana camara. The sequence continues at coordinate 87,442,137 of CM074857.1, read as the reverse complement.
TTTTTCATTCACCCCAATCACAATTGAATTTTTCTTTTTCTCTATACAAAACCCTCACTTATCTTATTATTCTGCGACTCAAATGCAATAATAGAAGAGAAACCGTCAATAATTACGGAGAAACAACGGCCACCGGAATGCGATCCATATCTACGGGCACTTTCCGCGGCAGCTCACGTGTTATCGGCGGGCCGTGATACTCCACCGCGAAGGAATACTCAGGCGTGAGGATAGTTTATTTTTAATTTTTTATATATTATTAACAATAAAGTGCATCTCTGAAATTGTTGCCGCGTCCCTCAGATCTGTGCTATCCGGCAGTCCCTCGCGAAAGCCCTGGTCGTGTTCTACCAGAAATACATTGATGAGCAGTCGAAGAAGAGCTTAAGGATATTCCCGTGAGGTACAATACGACTCTTCTAGCGCTAGTTTCCAAAAATCATATTGTTAAAACGCTGGTATTGCTTCTTGTTGTCGCCCTTAGTATGCCTTTGCCCTTTTGGACTAAACCTTAATCAAATTACCGTCTGTTATCATCCGGATGTTTTGGTATTTTTTTAGTAATGCGCTTAAGATCATGTGAGAAAATTTTGGGACACCTTTAATTAAAATTATTAAATTTTTTGTTTTAATTAGTATATTGTGCAGTAGTATGTATGAGTTATCCGTCCAATGCTTCGTTTATTCTGTTCTAAGTTTTAGGACTGCTTTAGCACTAAACATGCTTGATTCTCAACAAATGATTTAATCAGTCATTATGTGAAATGGTTTGTTGAAATTTGATTAGACTATCAACTTGGGATGTATTTTGGGAGTTGATTTGTATGTAGAAGAGTGGAACATTTCCATGATCCAATTATAATAGTAACTTATTTTGTATAGTTGTGCAACAATTCAAGTGATCTTGTTGTGATTCATAGTTGAGAAGGCAGCTATATTAGTTGTTAGGCTAAGCATCATTAAGGACATTTCCATATGAATTTGAAACCAATTTGTTTCCCTATCTTTTACATGTATTGAGTGTTTTCCAGTTGATATTCTATAATTCTTGTAAGTTGTGTGCACTAGTTCTGTAATGCATAATGATATGATATGGGTTTTCAATTCTGTTTTCTAGCCATTGTCATATGTATCCCTTTTGGAAGGGAGTTTCTCAATTTTTGTGAGTTTGACATACGAGTATTATATTTTGCTTCAAATTTGAAGGCAAAAATTGAATTCATCTTTTCAAGTGGATGAGGAGGCTAATGAAGTCGAGAAGCTTCCTAAAACTCCCAAGGAAAAGGTAAATGACATTAATACAACTCAATTATTTTATGTAATTTTTGTATGTGTTTGGCTTAATATTTATATGCATGACTTGTGATGCTTTAGTTGTTATATCTCCAACTCATCCACATACAATGTTCTTTTTTTTGTTTTTAATGTTTAATAAATTTCATATAGTTTGATCTTGGAACAAGTTACTGATGTGATCTTGCCAAGATGAATTTGTGTCAAAATATTCACCTCAGTTTTGTTTATATGTGCATTTTCCATTTTGAGAACATATACCTTTGCTAAAACAAAGCTATTAGAGAACGTGAAGACGAAAGAATCATGCAATGGTAGAGAATGGCTATACAATTGCACAAATGCAGAACATCATATCTTCAGCAGCAACTGCTGGTGGATGCATCAGAATCTGGAGGTTTTTGTCTGAAGATGTTCTTCTTTGCAGCTGAGCCATTAGCCAGGAGACTCGTACAATGTTCTTTGATACAGGACAATGATGCCGAAGCGAAAACGACGTCTTATTCTACTTTGTACATGTTAATAATATAGTTGGGATATTGTCTTTGTATTGTTGATTATTATATAGGATTAATTTATGATACTGTAATATTTATTCTTCTTTGAATTGTTATATCAGATTATTTTTTTATTTATAAAATATTTTTGATTGAAATGTTTGTTTGATAGTTTGATTTTGTTAGTAATATAGGTTTAGAATTGACATTTTCAAAAAATTATAGCGCTATATTATGTAGCAGAATTTGCAATATAATTTTTTTTAAAAAAAATGAAATTAAAATATTAAATATTGGAAAATAGAATAGAATGCAAAATTGATATTGTTTTGCAACGGAAATTACTTTTTTGTAATAGATGCAAATAAATATAAAATATAAAAATTAATTATTTTTTGCAATCGATTTGATAAAAAAATTCGGATACAAAAATCTCAAATTAATAATTATTTTTTAAATATATTAATTTCTTGCTACACATTTATTTGTAGGAAGAGTTAAATTATTTTATAATTTTAAATTAGAATTTTAAATTGTAAATGCACTTAAAAGTGTTGTATGACCTTTGTGTTATTACACATTAGAATGTAGGTAGAATAATATATCTTGCTTCATTTTAAAGTGTAGCGACAGTTCTTACTACATCAATCGTGCCTACACAAGAAAAAAGTGTAGTATGAAACTATGTGTAGCAACAATGTATTTCTTGCTACACTTTAAAGTGCATTTAAAGCTCATTTTTTTTTGTAGTGCTAGGGGCAAAATAGTAAATTTTGCACATTCCGTTAAATTTAACGGAGGAGATAACGGGTCTGGGGAAGTTCATACTTTCTCAAACATCAGGAAGTAATTTGTAATTTTGCCAAACCTCAGGGGGCTGTTCGTAATTATCCTTATTATATTTAAAGTAAATGCATTATAGATCACCCATATCTGGAATATTTGTTTAAATAACTCCAATCGATATTTATGTGAATTTATTAATTTATCAATTGATGTTGGTGTATTTTTTATGGTTGCTTATTTCACAACGAAATTTTTTTATTTCAAAAGAACAAAATTTAAATGAATCGATGCAAAATATACTTCAAACAAAGAGATAGACATAATCTAAAATTTTTAATTTTTTATCATATAAATATGCATGAAATATCTATTTTGATTTATATTTATAGAAAAATATAAATATTAGCTTAAATTACAAAATTTCAAATTAAAAAAATACTAACCAACATTACAAATATATCCTTACAATTTTAATGATATTATAATATACCCCCAAAGTTATTATAATATAGTCCATAAGGATAGAATTAGAATTTTTAAAAATAATATTGCTGACATCATCGAAACTTAACACCGATATTAACGGTTGGGAGAATTTGTAAGACTTCAGGAGTGATGGGTCCGGGAATGGATGGGTCCGAATCCGATCACTTTATGATTTGTATTTTGTGGAGGAAACCACCGGAGCTTCGCCGGAAAAAGAGAAAGGGGTTCAACCTGTTGGGACAAGCACAAGAAAGGTCAGATGGCCAAGCTGGGGGAACTGGGGGTGATACCCAGTTTGGCTCTCCGACGCTCAAGTCAGTTCAATGTATGAAGATAAGGGTAAGCTCAGTTACAGTTGCAGTGATGAAGAAAGCTTAGAGAATGCTTCAGAATGCTTACAGTGTAGAAGATGACTTGGGTTATTTATAGTTGAGGGTCAAGGGCCCTTTGGTCATTTGCCTCAAGTGGTCCTGGCCGAATGTTGCCCTAACACGTGGCGCTGTGAGAGAGAAACCTAGGAGGAATCTTCTGCAAAAGTGGCCGAAAAGTTAGTGCTGGCAACAGTGGCAGGTGCGCGGGCATGTACGTTGTGTCAGAGAGCCATGTGGGTGGTTGGTGACGAGGGCTTGGGAGCGCGCTCGTGACAACCTTGAGTCTTGGAGGCCAGGATATCCGCTAAGGGGGATGAAGGCTCCAGTTCAAGTGACGAGCCAAAGGGGAGGCCACTCTGAGGGAGTGTGACGCTCGAAGAGTGCTCCCTTGGCACGTGGGCGTACCAATCGTTCAGTTTGTTGGACGCTCGTGGGAGTGATAGCGCTCGTTGGGCTTAACTCCTTGAAGAAGGATTGCGCTTGTTGGGTTTGGCGCTCGTGCGCCGATGGATTCACCCTTGATGGCGGCTGGCTTAGCGCCTGGCTTAGCGCTCGTGCGCTGATGGGTGCAGCCTTGTGGAGACAGATGTCATCAGCTCGGTGATGCCACGTGTCTTCATGTGGGACGATCGTATTTTGACCCCATCATTTTGCCCCCCAATTCTGTAGTCCTTAGTGATAAGGACTGTAGAATTTTATCTCGCTCTATCTCTTGTTTATAGCGCTCGTGCAAAGCTTGGCGTGTTGAGCAATTTTTCCTCTGATGGTGTCATTAATGCGGTCTTTTCAACCGACCGCTCGTATCAGTTCCGCATTAAATGCTTGTACTATTCTGAAGCCCTTGAAACGTCAGAGCATTAAATGCGGGTGCGCGTGGGGCGCGTGAGCATTGGGAAGCATGTGCCGGTTCCATAAAGTGGGCGGTTTCCTAGGCGGGAAATGATTACCATTTTGAATTTATTGCCTGAAACGGTACCAACTCCCATCCCTATAAATAAGGGATTCTGAAATCTTGTCATTCTTTACGCATTCAAAACTTTCCAAGTCTCCTTTGCAAGAAAAATTCTCTCGCATCTCCAGCATCTTCAACCTCTTCTCCAGCTTTCTTCAGAAACTTTTCAAGGTAAATTTCCAGTGTGAATTTCTGACTTTGCTAACCATAGACTTCGGACTTTAGGATTTCATAACCTTCTCCGATCCTTGCCTTCCTGAACCCTAATCTCCTTCCAAGAAAAACCTTCAAAACCTCTGCTTCTGCCATGGCTGACCAACACATTGAAGAGTTTGCCCGTGAAATCCAAGAGATGGCCACGGAGAGTTCTTCTTCTCACAATTCCCCCAGAGATGAAGAGTTGGGGGCGGCAGTAATGGCTATGGAAGACCGAAACCCAGGCGGAGTGGCTCCTCTTTTTGAGGAGATGGATTTGGTAATAGAGGCAGAAAGACAAGGAGTCACTCTGCCCATAACTCAAAGTGCCACACATCCCCATCGCCACAGAGTGACAGTGGCCGTTGCGAATCCGCTTCCAGTGGCGGAAGCCGTAACCGGGCCTTCAGAAAGGGCCCGTGTTGCAAATCCGCTTCCGGTGGCGGAAGCCGTAACCGGGCCTTCAGGAAGGGCCCGTGACAAGGGCAAGAGTAAGAAAACCCAGAAATCCAAAGGACCCAACGAGGGGGAGGGCTCAGGTTATCAGGCTACCGAGCGCACGCCTGACGAAACTCCCAGCACCGTCACTGTGGGAGATGTAAAGACAATGATGGCCCCCATCTACTGGGACGAGCGTTATACTTGGAGAATTCCCCAAAACCACGAGCGTGCAAATAATCCGCCTCCTGGGGAAATGGCAGTATACGTGGATTCCGTGAGCTCGGGAGGCCTGAGGTTCCCCATCTCAGTCTCAATGGCCCATTTGCTGAACGACCTGGGCCTGTGTCCGTCCCAGATAGTGCCCAACGGCTTGGCCCTCTTGACCTGCTACATAATTCTGATGAGGATCATGGGTTACGAGCCCTATCTGCGGAACTTCAATGCCCTTTTCCAAGTGGTCAGCTCCTCTCGCTCTTCTCCTGAAGCGGGTTATTATTACGTCCAAGCGAAGGCCCACATGAAGCTGATCAATTCGCCCTCGACCACTTATGGCATTGACTGGAAGGAAAAGTTTATATTTGTCAGGGCTCCAGCGGAAGAGGGCTTTGGGGTGAGCACGGAATGGGGCTCGTACTCAAAGAGCCGTTTGCCACCCTCATTCCCCCGAGACTGGGCTAAAAACCTGGCCACAACCCTAAGGGACGAGGGTCACCTTATACAAGCAAAGGACTGGATAGACGATGCGGAACTCATGTTCTTGTGTGGTCTTACCAACGACCCTCATTTCCTTGACAACCCTCCGGCTCGTGACATAGAGAGAGACGGTTAGATCCTTAGGGCACTAACCTTAGATAGGAATGAATACTAACTGCTTTTGTTGTACTTGTAATTTGCACTTAACAATTCTTGTCCAAGGATTTATAACCTTCATATTTTCATATTTGCAGGAGCCGCTATCTTAGAAATGGCCGGTGGAATTAGACAAGCGGCTCGTTTCGCCAACGCTCAGAGGAATCAGGCCGCCCAGGGGAACCAACAGCGCGAGCCCCAACGTTCCCGTAACCGCAATGATAGAGGGGACGCTCGTGGGGGTGCCAGCTCAAGCACCAACCCTGAGGTGCAACCCCCTCGTGGCCGAGGGGAACGTAGGTTGGTCCTCAGGGAGAACAGGCGAACGGAGAGAGGGGATGATGTTCAACTCCCCGTTCCTGCAGAAACAACAAGGCGGCCAGTGACTGCCCTGACGATAAGGGAGGCTTCCCCGAGCGCGAGCGCCAATAGACCTTCCCGCAAGAGGAAGAGAATGCCCGACTCCGCCGCGATCATAGGGAAGGGCAAAAGAGTGGTTGAGGGCCCCCGAGGCGAGGGGGACACTTCCTCTTCAGAGGAAGAACACATGTAGGAGTTCCCCCGCCGAGGGGACAGAGACTTTTCTGGCGCCCCCGACGGCGGGCCGGTTTTGCTGAGGCCGGGCTCGGTCGCCCAGACTATTACTGACGATTTATTCAGCCGGGCTCAGTACTCAGCAGATCACAGGCATCTCTACAGTGAGTCTGTAGAGAAGGTGACGCTCGATGCAGCCCACGCCCTGATTTCCGTAAGTCCCCATTCCTTGCATTCTTCTGTTCTGTAATTTTTCCATTCTTTTGCTAACACTTTTCCCCTCGATTACGCAGCAAGTTCTTCCTCGGCTCCGGAATGTGCAGATGCGAGCCTCCATATATGCCGAGCGCAAGGCCAAGTACAAGAAAATGGCCCGCTCGATGGACCCATCTCACTTCCAAGCGGAATTGGCTGCTGAAACTGCCAAGTATGAGACCCTCAAGGGTCTATACAATACGTCGGAGGAAGAGCTGTCGAAACTGAAGGAGGATTTTCTAGCGGTTGATGGCGCTCGGATCCGCTTGGGCAACGAACTGGCACAGGCCAACGAGCAGCGCCAGAAGGCTGAGGCAGAGAGGGAAAGTTGGAGAACGAGGGCTCTGGAGGCAGAGAGGAAGCTTGCCGATACCGTGAATGAATGGCCTCGGAGCATGGAGCGTGCCAACAAGGAGGCATTGATCAAATTTTGCCACTCCAAAGCCTTCAACTTTGCTGCTTCCCTGCATTGCTTGGAGGAGGCTCAGAAGGCCTTCAATCTGGCCATCGAGCAGGGCATACATAAAGGGCTAACCCATCCTGCCATGAAGGAGGCCGAGGGCACTGGGCTCATGTTCAATGAGCGCTGCGAGGAGGAAGAAGATGATCCCAACGACCCCGCAGACAGTATAGCGGAAATGGAGTATGACTTCCTGGTGAAATTGATCCAGGATGAGTACGCCGACGCCCACAGGGAAGGGGGTGTGGGTCCATCTGACGCTCATGCAGACGAGCCACAAGCGCCGCTCATAGAAGAAGCCCCAGTTCAAGCCGCCGAAAATGCCAACGCTCCGGATGTCAATGAGCCTGCTCCTGCCAATGCCCCCAACGATCCACGAGAGCCTGAGGGTCCCATTCACGGCCCAATTCTGGTGGTTGTTGATGAAGACGTCGCCCCAGCTGCCTAAGACTTTTCCTCCTTGTATTTTTCTGATTCTCTGCTTTCCCTTGTATTTAGAATTTCATGGGCCTTTGAGCCCTTTTGTTTTGTAATACTTCCATTTTGCAAATGAATAAAGATTCCGTTTTCCATGCCCTTGTTCTTCATTTCCTTTATGAATCGTATAATAAGACTGTGTAGTATACTCCTGTGAATGCTTTATTCCTTTGATGCAATGAAAATTTGCCTAAGTCTTGAGCGATCGTGGGGGTCTTATTGTGAGATTGCCCCCCCACTCAAGACTTGCATAAATTTTGTTTTTGCTCTTGAAATTGAAAATTTGTCTAAGTCTTGAGCGCTTGTGAGGGTCTTACTGTGAGATTGCCCCTACGCTCAAGACTTGTATAAATTTTATTTTTGCTCTTGAAAATTTGTCTAAGTCTTGAGCGGTCGTGAGGGTCTTATAGTGTGATTGCCCCTACGCTCAAGACTTGTATAAATTTCTTCTTTTGTAAATTTATCTTGAAAATCTGTCTAAGTCTTGAGCGATCGTGAAGGTCTTACTGTGAGATTGCCCCTACGCTCAAGACTTGTATAAACTTTTACTCTGGGAGAATTTGGCTAAGCCTTGGGTGTGTGCGAGGGTCTTACTGAGTGGTTGCCCTCGTTCAAGACTTGTGCAAATCCTTTTTGATTCTGAGGCCATCGTTCGAGCGCTCTGGCTCTTGTCGTTTTCTTGGTTCTGCAGGAAATCCCATTTTCGAGCGCAAGGCGTTTTAAGAAACGACCAAGGCCTACTAGGACTTTTTCTGTGGTAGATCCCATTTTCGAGCGCAAGGCGTTTTAAGAAACAGCCAAGGCCTACTAGGATCCGTTCTTGTAGGAGATCCCGTTTTCGAGCGCAAGGCGTTGTAAGAAACAGCCAAGGCCTACTAGGATTTTCTCCATAACCTTCTTCCAATTCACCTGTTTGGTTGTGAGCGTAACCAGTCTATCCTTATGAGGGCGTCCCCCCATGTGGAGTAGAGCGCTGGCCAGCGTAACCCATGAGAGATAACAGCATTCATATTGGAATGGGTTGCCAACCACGCTCGCGACGACGAGGGACGTGGGACTTATCCATTCAAGCAACCAAAGAAACAGGAATATTAAAGAAATCAAAAAGATTATGTTACCTTTTACTTTGATTTGAAGTACATAGAACCCGTCAACGAGGGTTGTTACATCAGAGTTTGCAAAGAGCTTTTAAACATAAAACCGCCGGAGGTTACATGCGTTCCAAGGGCGAGGTAAGCGCTCACCTTGAAGTGTCTCCAGGGTGTAAGTGTTGTTAGCTCTGAGTTGTATGACCTTGAATGGGTCTTCCCAATTGGGGTCCAATTTCCCTACGTGCTTGGATACTTCCACTTTCTTCAAAACCAAGTCTCCCAGCTGGAAAGTTCTTTCCTTCACGCGCTTGTTGTACTGTTGGGCCACAGAAGCTTTATAGTGGTGGATTTTAGCCCACGCCCGGTCTCTCCTTTCATCCAGTAAGTCCAACTCCAAACCCCTGTTGCCGTCGTTGAGCTGAGGCTCGAAATAGCCGACACGAGCGGATTCATTTACTATTTCCGCCGGTATCATTGCTTCTGATCCATAAACGAGCGCGTAAGGTGTTTCTCCAGTGGCCGCTCGTGGGGTGGTGCGATAAGCCCAAAGCGCTCCTTGTAGCTCCTCAGCCCATTCACCTTTCTTGCTTTCCAGCATGGTTTTTAGATGCTGCAAGATGATTCTATTGGTAACTTCTGCTTGCCCATTGGATTGTGGATGTCCTACAGAGGTAAATCGCTGTTCTATCCCCAACTCAGAACACCACTCTCGTGTGTCTGCTGCTATGAACTGGGATCCATTGTCAGATATGAGCACCCTCGGTATTCCGTACCTGCAGATGATGTTCTTCCAAATAAAGTCCCTTACAACCTTGAAAGTGATTTTTGCAACAGCTTCAGCCTCGGCCCACTTGGTGAAGTAGTCGACGGCTAGAATGACAAACTTCCTTTGTCCTGCCGCTATGGGTAAGGGGCCCACAATGTCTATTCCCCACTGGTCAAAAGGCCAAGAGACGTCTATTGGGATCATTTGTGCGGCTGGCAATTGAGGGAGATTTGAATGAAATTGGCATTTGGGGCACTTCCTCGAAAATTCAATGGCGTCTTGGAGAACTGTAGGCCAATAAAACCCACTTCTCAGAACCTTTTTTGCCAAAATACGCCCCCCAGAATGATTTCCACAGCTCCCGTTATGAATGTGTTCGAGCGTCTCCTTTGCTTGCGAGGGCCTCAGGCATCTCATTGGGGGCCCTTGAAATGATTTTTTGAACAACCTCCCCTCGGTATCCAAAGCGAAACGAGGGGCTTTACTTCGGACTTTCCTTGCTTCCACCTTGTCAGTGGGAAGAATTCCATCCTTAAGGAAAATAATGACGTCATCAAGCCAGCAGGGCTCGTTAGGATCAATCATGGCAATTATCTTGGTGGCGACTCTTTCTTTGATCAAAGGTTCCTCAGTCCTGAGGAACGTAACAGAACGTTCAGAAGTCCCCTCTAAAGCTGACGCAAACTTTGACAGAGCGTCCGCTCGCTCGTTTTCTCCTCGAGGCACCTGAAGTAGATGAAATTCCTTGAACTTCCCAATGATTTCTTTGGCTTTCTTTAAGTACTGTATCATGGTGGTTTCTCGAGCCTCATATGTTCCTTCAATCTGGCTCGCTATTAACTGTGAATCCACATAAGCAGTGATTCTGGAGGCTCCATTCTGAAAAGCTATGTTCAAACCTTGCACGAGGGCTTCATATTCTGCTTCATTGTTAGTGACTTGGAAATCCAGCTTGATCGCAAAGTCCAGTTCAATCCCATCGGGGTTTCTGAGGGCCACTCCTATTCCTCCCCCTTGAGAGGTTGAGGAACCATCCGTGTGCAGTACCCATAACCCCTCATTCTCCGCAGCGGCGGGTTCGAAACCAAAACGTTCAACCAACAGATCCGCCATAACCTGAGCTTGTATCGCGGTCCTGGGCTCGAAGCATAAATCAAACTGGCTCAATTCGATGGCCCATTTGATTAATCTGCCAGATACGTCCGGCTTGGATAATACTTGTTTCAAGGGTTGGTCGGTGAGAACTGTTATGGAATGCGCTTGAAAGTAAGGCCTTAGCCTTCTTGAGGCGTTAATAAGAGCGAACGCAAATTTCTCAACCTCCAAATATTTCTTTTCGGCTCCTTGCAAGGTTTTGCTCAGATAATAGACAGGCAAATGTTTCCGCTCCCGTACAGCGACCAGAACCGCGCTCGTGGCTTCAGGAGAGACAGAAAGATACATGAATAACCTTTCGCCTTCGACAGGCTTAGTCAGCAGTGGAGCGCTCGATAAATAAGCCTTCATATCCTGCAGCGCCCTTTCGCATTCCTCTGTCCAAGCAAAGTTACGTGCGTTCCTCAAGATTTTGAAGAAGGGAAGGTTCCTGTCTGCCGAGCGTGAAATAAACCTGTTCAACGAGATGATTTTGCCTACCAAGACCTGTACTTCCCGCAAATTTCGAGGGGAAGGAATTTCCAAGATGGCCTTGATCTTCTCCGGATTGGCCTCAATTCCCCTCTGACTGACCATGTATCCCAAGAACTTTCCCCCTTGTACACCAAAGGTGCATTTCGAGGGATTCAACTTCATCCCATATTGGCGCAAAATTGAAAACGTGCGCTTGAGATCCTCCAAATGGGAATCCTGGCGCTCGCTTTTGACAATCATATCATCCACATAGACCTCCATGGACCTCCCAATTTCACTTTCAAACATCTTATTGACGAGCCGCTGATAGGTAGCTCCAGCGTTCTTAAGTCCAAAGGGCATGACCAAGAAACAATATACCCCCATATGGACGACGAACGAAGTTTTGGGGCGGTCTTCCGGGGCCATAAAGATCTGATAGTACCCCTGGAAAGCGTCCATCATGCTCATGAGCTCGCAGCCAGCGGTCGAATCCACCAATTGATCAATCCGGGGCAGCGGGTAAGGATCTTTAGGGTAAGCCTTGTTGAGATCAGTGAAATCATTGCACATGCGCCATTTATTTGCGCTCTTGGGCACCAAGACTACGTTGCACAGCCACTCCGGATACAAGATGGGCTCGATATACTGAGCCTCCAAGAGCTTATTGACTTCCTCTTCAATGACTTTCTTTCGAAAGCCATGTACATCCCGTTTTTTCTGCTTGATAGGCTTGAAAGATGGATCCACATTAAGTCTATGGACAATGACGCTCGGGTCAATCCCTGTGAGATCAGAGGCTTTCCACGCGAATACATCCTTGTTCTCCCTTAGAAAATCAATCATCATGATCTGAGAAGGCCCTGAGAGGTTTGAGCCGATCTGTGTAGTCTTATCTTTGTTTCCAGGTTCCAGCTCAATGGTAAGGAATTTTTCCGAGGGTTCGATCCTTACCTCTGGGCGAGGAAGTTCGAGCGCCCTCTTCTTTCCTGTTAAACGATCGCCAGATGCTGATTCACTCTCTTCCGGCTCATCTTCTTCTGAGGACGATTCACCAACGACCCCTGGGGGGACATTTTCGAGGGGATTCTCCCCGTTGTTTCCCCTCTTCTTCTTATTCTTCTTCTTGTTCAATTTCGCCCGTTTCCTTGCTGGGCTGTCCTCGTCTAAATTGGGGAAATCCACTGACTTCTTGGTGGAGCCGACATGGAAAGTTTTCTCCGCTTTAGGCTTTCTGAGGGACAGCATGTAACACTCCCAAGCCTCTCGTACATTGCAGAGCACTTCTCCAACGCCCTCGGAAGTAGGAAACTTAATCTTCTGGTGGTAGGTGGAGATGATAGCTTTAAAATCCACGAGGGCAGGGCGCCCGATTATGATGTTGTACGGGATGTCAATCTCCACCACCGCGTACGTTACCAAAAGCGTTTTGCGCTGAGGGGCTCGTCCGAATGAAGTAGCCAGGCGTATTTGCCCTCGGGGGACAACTTCTGAGCCTCCAAAGCCAATGAGGGCTGTTTTAAGAGGCTCGAGCGGGAGATCAACCTTCATTTTTAAGAATGTAGAGTAAGGCAAAACATTAACGGAGCTTCCACTATCAACCAATACTCTTTTTACAACATGGTTATGAACATCTAAACTAACCACCATGGGGCAATCTGAGGTTACACCCTCCCCATGGGGCGTTACAATATGTTCTAGATCCCTATCATCAAAGCCTATTACATCATTTTCTCTTGATTTTGGAGCGCTTGATCTCTGGATAGCGTAGATAGGCTTGGGCGCTGCTGGGCGTTGGTTGTAGCTCCGTATGTGCCTCCGTCGAGAGGCGTTTGAATCCCCCCCTGATGAGCCTCCTGCAATCATATTTATGACTGCAAAGGGCTCGTTCTCTTGCTCAGGGGCTTTGCCTTTGTTGCCTCGGCGACTGCTGCTTTCCGGGGGTCCCCTACCCCTTGGGCTCTTTGACCGGGAAGGACTCCTTCTTCTCCTTCCGGAGCGCTCGTTGCACTGTTCATCGTAGCGTTCGAGCACCCGGACAAATTCTTTCAGATGGCCCCCTGCAACGAGCCTTTGGATTTCAGCCTCCAACTGTCGGCACTCATCCGTGTCGTGCCCTCTCTGCTTGTGGAAGGCGCAGTATTTGTTCGAGCGCCTTAGTGAGTCTGTTTCTCTCATTTTGATGGGTCTCTTGAAGAGCTTCTTATCAGAGAGATTGTAGACTTCAGAATTGGGCCTGGTGAGCGGAATGCGCTCGAATCTACGAGGGGGTGGTGGCGACCTTCTGCGCTCTTGAGGGCGCTCTTTCTTGACTGCCACATCCCGCCCTCGCTCGTGATGAGGTCGCTCGTTCCGGGCCGGGCTGTGATGACGGGGACCATTCGTCCCATACATATCTTCGAGCGCGAAGAACGGCTCGGCTATTTCTCTTAGGCCCATGAGAGTCCCAGGCCTCCTCTCCACGATGGCATCAGCAAATTTTTTGCTCACATATTGCTTATGATCCACTGCCTGGAAGAGAACTGGGATCAAGAAATCCATCGAGGGCCTTTCCACCTGCAAGATCTCCTTATTGAAGCGGGCGAAGAACGAGCGTAGTGATTCGCTCTTGCCCTGCACCACGTTGTAAAGCGCTGTGGGTGCGGTGACGGGTGCCTTCAAAGAGTTGAAGTGGTTGAGGAAGGCATCGGCCAACTCTTCATACGAGTGGATCGAGCGCGGTGGCAGGCGCTTATACCACTCTTGAGCCATCCCTACCAAGGAAGTGACAAACACTTTCGCCCAGTAATGGCTGGAATGCTCGTAAAGGTGCATGAGATGCACAAAATGATCCAAGTGCTCCGCTGGATCGGTTGTCCCGTCGTATCTGTTGATGGATGTGGGGACTTTGGCCATTCCGGCTTGGGCCATCAGAACTTCTTCGACGAGGGGTGAACCCCTCGCCAATGGGTGGTATTCGTACGTGCCGAAGTTTTCCTCCGGCTCCTTTCGACGAGGGACCCTTGGTGGAGGGTCCTTGGTGCGGGTGCTCCTGGCGTCAACCCGTTCATCCCGACTATGGGAGATCTGAGTTGAGCGCCCTCGTGAGAGCTGTCCCACGATATCCTTGAGGCCCTGCAGCTGGTCTTGCACAGCCGCGAGGACGTCAGGATTTACTTCCACTTGCTTGTCCTTGTGGGCTCGTGAGCCCCTCCTGGAGACATGAGAGTCTCCTTCATTTTCGTTCACTCGCTCCGTGGGCTCTTTGTTCCTTCCCACGGAGGCACGCTCGTTGCCCTCCTGCTGGGGCACTTCTTTCGCTGGTGGTGGTGGTGGTTGTGCCCTTAGGACAGCCTGGGCTTCCCTGAGGGGAAAGTTCTGCTGTCCGCCTAAAGGGGCTGCAACCTGAGTGGCCTGCCCAGAGGGAAAGTACATGGAATGGAATCTTTCCCATGCCCCCTGGGCCGCCTGAACCTCACATTGGGCGTAAAGAGCCCGTAATTGTTGGGTGGTCAGTGGAGGTAATTCCACTCCTTCAATCTCCCTGGGGACCACCACTGGGAGCTGGAGTTGTCCGGCATGGTAAGGCTGGACCGGCGGCGCCATCATAGCCGGAGTAAGAGTGTAGCCAGGCGGAGGCATCATGTAACCTTGTATTCCAAGGTTCATCTGGGGATGAACCCAGGGATTCTGTGCAAGCGGCGGTGGAGCTGAGAAAGAAACTCCTCCAGTGGTGGTGGGAACCTGCGGTGCCGGCGGAGCAGGTGGTGGTACGGGGGATTCTGCTTGTGGAGTCACTCCTGCGGGGGGAGGTGCTCCACCATCAGCGACGGTAGGTGGCAGTGCTCCGCCTATAGCGGTGACGGGAAGAACGATGTTTGCATCTTGGGAGGTGTTTTCTCCTCCTCCAACAGCTCCAGATCTCGTTGCAACCATGGCTGTTGAAAACGAAGATGTGCTTGTTTTTCTACCAACAAAAAGAAAGGAAGAATAAGGAAGACTGGTTTCCCACAGACGGCGCCAAAAATGATGGGTCCGGGAATGGATGGGTCCGAATCCGATCACTTTATGATTTGTATTTTGTGGAGGAAACCACCGGAGCTTCGCCGGAAAAAGAGAAAGGGGTTCAACCTGTTGGGACAAGCACAAGAAAGGTCAGATGGCCAAGCTGGGGGAACTGGGGGTGATACCCAGTTTGGCTCTCCGACGCTCAAGTCAGTTCAATGTATGAAGATAAGGGTAAGCTCAGTTACAGTTGCAGTGATGAAGAAAGCTTAGAGAATGCTTCAGAATGCTTACAGTGTAGAAGATGACTTGGGTTATTTATAGTTGAGGGTCAAGGGCCCTTTGGTCATTTGCCTCAAGTGGTCCTGGCCGAATGTTGCCCTAACACGTGGCGTTGTGAGAGAGAAACCTAGGAGGAATCTTCTGCAAAAGTGGCCGAAAAGTTAGTGCTGGCAACAGTGGCAGGTGCGCGGGCATGTACGTTGTGTCAGAGAGCCATGTGGGTGGTTGGTGACGAGGGCTTGGGAGCGCGCTCGTGACAACCTTGAGTCTTGGAGGCCAGGATATCCGCTAAGGGGGATGAAGGCTCCAGTTCAAGTGACGAGCCAAAGGGGAGGCCACTCTGAGGGAGTGTGACGCTCGAAGAGTGCTCCCTTGGCACGTGGGCGTACCAATCGTTCAGTTTGTTGGACGCTCGTGGGAGTGATAGCGCTCGTTGGGCTTAACTCCTTGAAGAAGGATTGCGCTTGTTGGGTTTGGCGCTCGTGCGCCGATGGATTCACCCTTGATGGCGGCTGGCTTAGCGCCTGGCTTAGCGCTCGTGCGCTGATGGGTGCAGCCTTGTGGAGACAGATGTCATCAGCTCGGTGATGCCACGTGTCTTCATGTGGGACGATCGTATTTTGACCCCATCAAGGAGGTTGTTCGTAATTTCTCAAATTTTAGAGGGTAATCTATAATTTTATCATACTCGTAATTATCCCTAAGCAAAATTACATTAACTTCCCCTACCTTAGAAAAACCCAAGCAAATTACAACGACAACCCCATAAACTTCAATAACAAAATTTAGTTTTAGTATTTGTTTACTTTAGTTTTGATTATTTTTCTCAAATCCAAATGTATTTTTTACTTTTTCTCAATTCAAATGTACTTTTTACTTCGTTTCCCAATAAAAGTCTTTTGATCTTCTTTTTGATATAAAAAAAATTTCAAATTAATCTTTTTTCTCTATTTAGCTGAAGACTACATCTTCTTTCTCTTTCATTTGTCTTCTTCTTCTTTCATTTTTCTATTCTTCGTTCTTTCTTCTCCTCAATTTAAAACTCTCATTTGTCTAATATTCAAAATCTACATTTGTGGGAAAAAAGGACCAAAAGGTAATATTAACTTAGTTTTAGTTTATTTTTTATAGTTTTATTGTGAATAAATTATTTTGATAAAATTTATGATTAATTTGTTAATGGTAAATTAGTTTAATATTTTGAGAAAAGATTGTATCTGAATAGGTTAGATAAGTACGTGTTTAATTTTGGATAATTTAGTAGAGTTCTATATTTTGACGAAATATCATATTTTTATCTCTATGAGAATAGGATAAAGATAATTGTGTTTAATTTTAGATAATATATTGTGTTTAATTTTAGATCATATTTTTATTGCTGTTTAATTTTAGATAATTTAGTGTTGATATAAGTTTTGTGTATTATGATTTCTTTATTTATTATTAAGATTACTGTGTTGATTTTAGTTTTTATTAGGAATAGATTATTTAGTTTAAAAATTGTATCTAAATAGTAATTTTTAGTTTGACGAAGATAACTGTGTTCATTTTAGTTTTTCTTTAGTATTTTAGTTTTTTTTTATTATGGATAACCTCTATAATTAATTTGTTAAGTATAGTTATCTTTATCTCTATGTCTATCAAAATAGGTTAAAATAAATGATTTTTTATTTTCTTATGTTGTTTTGTTAATAAAGTCTATTATTTTATTTTAAATCAAACGATAGAAACCTCGTAAGATAATAGCAATGCCCCTTGACACTTCAACAATCCATAACAAAACACCTATTTTCTTGAGACTTGAACGACAAAATAATAAGCTAAAGTTTTAAGTTATACTTGTTTTAAATTATACTTGTTTTATTTATATATATCGAATAAAATAATATTTATTTTAAATAAAAATTATATATATTTTTAATTTTCGTCCCTCTTCCATAAAATCTTGGCTCCGTCCTTGATTGCAATGTTAACCATGTTTCTAAATCATGATATGGTAAATCAGAATGAGGGTTACAATAAAAAGTAAACATAATAGAGGAAATTGTGCCTTCTCCACACTCACTTCCGCATCCTCTAACTAGCTCCATCTCTGGCCTGTTGATTTTCTTCAGCAAACCCGAAGTTTTAAGGAAAAAGGAGATTCATAATCAGTCGGGACAGGTGATTCTATTCGAGTTGTCATCGCTCCACTATTAAAATTATTGGTGCTCAATTTTAATATTTTCTAGATTATGTTAGATTATTATAGAATTATCTAGATAGATCATATATTAATTAGTAAGATAATTAAAGAATTATCTAGATTTTCATAATACCAAATTAGTCAAAGAAATCAACTATTAAAAATTATTACTAGAGCTAAACCGACCTAGCATGTCGGTTAATTAATCACCTATAAATATGTAATGCATCATTGTGTAAAGAAATGAAAAAGCATAACATTTTCCAAATTCTTGCCAAAGTTTTTCCCATTTCCGTAACTTTCTTGTCCCATTCCATCATTTCAAATATATTCCAAGCCCATTCAAATCCATATTACAAATCCCAAGCCAAACTTTCTAATTAAAGTGCATTAACATCTTCCTCAAATTCCAACATTTGGTATCAAGAGCCAATTCAATCAAAACCTATCAAATGACCCAAAATCTTACAACTTTTAATTACACCCCTTCCATGGTCCCAATATTTGAGGGGGAGTCTTATGAATTTTGGAGTATCCAAATGAAGACCCTATACATATCACAGGGTCTTTGGGATTTGATAGAAAATAGCTACGAGCAACCCCGAGATGCTGCCGAATTGGAGTCTTGGGACAACAACAGAAAAAAGGAATACAATGAGAATCGGAGGAAGGATGCAAAGGCATTGTCATACATGCAACAAGGGGTTACGAGACCCATATTTCCAAGGATCATGGTCGCAACGACGGCAAAAGAGGCTTGGGAAATCTTGAAGAATGCATACAAGGGCTCCGACAAGGTAATCTCCATTAAACTCCAATCTTTGTGGAGAGATTTTGATACGTTATTGATGAAGGAAGATGAGTCGATTGAAATATTTTTTAATCGGGTCTCAAATATAATTAATCAAATAAGAAGTTATGGAGATACAATTGAAGACAAGAAAATTATTCAAAAAATATTACGGAGCCTTCCCATAAAGTATGATCATATAGTGGCTGCAATTGAAGAATCCAAAGATTTATCGGTATTAACTTTAACGGAATTAATGGGCTCACTACAAGCGCATGAGGATAGAATGCGCCGATTTAATGAACAGCCACTAGATCGAGCATTCCAAAGTCAATTAAATTTTTCTAAGAAGGATGGTAATCAGAAAAATGGGCATGGTAAAAAGAATTTTCAGAAAAGAGGAAATTCAAATTATGGAAAGGGGAGAGAAAATTATGAAAATAGTAAATCTGGCCCATATTGCAAATTATGCAAGAAAAATAATCATGATACACAGAATTGCCGATTTAAATGCAAGAGATGCAAAAATCATACTCATTTTGAAAAGGATTGTTTTTATCGGCAAAAGGATGAGGCCAGATTTACTACGGAAGATAATTCTAAAGATCATGTTTTTCTTTCATGCTTAAATGGACACCAAGAGTTACATGACATCTGGTATGTAGATAGCGGTTGCTCTAATCATATGACAGGCAACCGTGAATCTTTTATTACACTTGATGAAAATATTAAGAGTCAAATTACTCTTGGTGATGGGAGAAGTCAAAATGTTGAAGGAATGGGTACTATTGCTGTTAGAACTAAAGATGGCTCCACTAGAAAAATTCATGATGTTTTTTATGTCCCTGGTCTGACCCAAAATTTGTTAAGTGTTGGTCAATTAATCCAAAGAGGCTATAAGGTGAATTTTGATAATGATAAATGTCTCATTATTGATAAGGAAAATGGCCAGCCGATTGCTACGATAAAAATGGCCCCTAATAAAACATTTTCTCTAAAAATGCCCATAGATAAAAAATATTCTTTAAAATGTGGAGAAGTTGATGAATCCACATTATGGCATTTAAGATATGGGCATTTAAATTTTAATAGCCTCAAAGTATTAAAGGATATGGTGAAGGGACTTCCCCCGATAAATAATGAAAAGAAAATTTGTGAGGGATGTATTTATGGAAAAATGCATAGACTGCCATTTCCTAAAACATCTTGGAGGGCAAAAAAACCCATTAGAGTTGGTGCATGCAGACATTTGGGGTCCTTCTCAAAATCCATCTTTGGGTGGAAAAAGATATTTTTTATTATTTGTCGATGATTTTACCCGAATGATATGGGTTTATTTTCTGGAGCAAAAATCGGAAGCATTCTCCTTTTTCAAGCAATTCAAGGCTTTAGCAGAAAATCAATGTGGGCACTCTCTAAAAATTCTGAGAACTGATCGAGGGGGAGAATTCACAAGCAATGAATTCTTAGAGTATTGCAAACAACATGGGATAAAAAGGGAGTTAACAGCCAGATATACACCACAACAAAACGGAGTTGCAGAACGGAAGAATCGCACTATTGTAGAAATGGCCTTGAGCATGTTGCAAGGTAAAAATCTTCCAAAGAAGTTCTGGGCAGAAGCTGTCAACACCGCAGTCTACATCCTCAACAGGTCCCCCACAAAAGCTGTGCTCAATAAGACACCCTACGAGGCGTGGAGTAAGAGAAAGCCGACTGTGGAGCATTTCAGAATATTCGGATGTACTGCTTATGCCCACATTCCTAAACAAACACGGTCAAAGCTCGATGAAAGAGGAGAAAAATGCATCTTCATTGGCTACAGTGACGAAACTAAGGGCTACAGACTCTACAACCCAGATACGAAGAAGCTGATCATATCAAGGGACGTGATATTTGATGAAATGTCAGAATGGCAATGGAGCTCAGACACATCACCAGTCCCAGCCATTATAATGGAAAGACAAGAACCAAGTCCTGATCTAGATCAGACCCCATCACCACCAACTCCAGGGCCAAATCAGACAGAAATTCAAGAATCAAGTTCGAAACCAACACTAAGGCGATCTCAAAGAGAGAGACGACCTCCAGCATACTATGAGGATTATCTTACCAATGTCGTTGCATATGCTCTATTCGCTGGAGAACCAACAAAGTATGAAGAAGCAGCTAAGGAAGAAGCATGGGTCAAGGCCATGGATGAAGAAATTCACATGATCGAAAAGAATCAAACATGGGAGCTTGCAGACAAACCTCCAGAAAAGGAGATTATCGGGCTCAAATGGGTGTACAAGATCAAACACAATGATGATGGAAGCATCCAAAAGTATAAAGCCTGACTAGTCGCCAAGGGATATTCCCAACAACCCGGAGTTGATTTCAATGAAACATTCGCACCGGTTGTTCGGACGAGACAAGTTCATCACTCTAAGAGAGATTATCAAAATGAGCACCAAGGGGGAGTATTAAAATTATTGGTGCTCAATTTTAATATTTTCTAGATTATGTTAGATTATTATAGAATTATCTAGATAGATCATATATTAATTAGTAAGATAATTAAAGAATTATCTAGATTTTCATAATACCAAATTAGTCAAAGAAATCAACTATTAAAAATTATTACTAGAGCTAAACCGACCTAGCATGTCGGTTAATTAATCACCTATAAATATGTAATGCATCATTGTGTAAAGAAATGAAAAAGCATAACATTTTCCAAATTCTTGCCAAAGTTTTTCCCATTTCCGTAACTTTCTTGTCCCATTCCATCATTTCAAATATATTCCAAGCCCATTCAAATCCATATTACAAATCCCAAGCCAAACTTTCTAATTAAAGTGCATTAACATCTTCCTCAAATTCCAACATCCACGATGTGCGGAGGATACTATTCACCCCACAATAGCAAAGATCTGAATTTGGAGTTCGGAGTGTTGTGCTCGAGGACGAAAAAGGTCGTGCCATCTCCTTTGAAGCTTATTTTATTGATTATTTTTCGTAAAATTTGCATCAATCACAAAATGACAAAATATATGTAAAATATTCGTATTCTCCTTACACGATAATTTGAATCTGACACTAAATTATATATATATTTTTGACCATTCCCAAAAATTACCCTTTCTGTGATCAAGTAAGCACAAAATGTGGTTGACTTGCATGCGCATATAACAATTACATGATAGAATCTGGTAACATGAAAGAATGTACAAAATCAAAAAGATGGCATGAACCAGCTACTCTAACAGATGTGATTTTGCCGTCTTCTAGGTTGTAAGAACGCAAGTCGTAGCGGCCTTCTTTTCCCGTCCATCTATAATCCTCCATGGTATCATCCGTAAAATATATACGGTTGGATTTGATCGAATCAGGACATTCAGATACATCAAACGATATTGATGTATTGCGACCAACTAGGGGTGTAAACGGATAATAAACGGATCGGATGTATGATTACCATATCCTTATCCATTTATGATTCGGACAGATACGGATAATATCCTTTTAAATCGAATTCGGATAATATCCTTTTTATACGGATACAAGGCGGATTCGGACGGATTCGGATTTTAATCGGATTTTCAACTATTCAAAATTTGACATAAATTATTTATTTATATAACTTCGAACTTTTAATCAGATTATCAACTATTCATTTATAGATAAATTATTTAACTTTGAATATATATATTTTAGACGAATAGAGAAATAATAAGTATATCTATATAGATCATTTTTATGTTTTAGCGAATGTATAAATGTGGTGAAATTATAAATTTTATCATATAATTAATTTGAAATATAATGCTTTTATTAATAACATAATATATGTTAATTATATTATCTCTATATGAATATTGACGTGAACATATAGTTACTAATAAAACCTAAGGTTTTTCTTTAATAAATGTGCTAAAAAATTTACTTAATACTAATAATCTATCATACATACACAGTTTTGTGTATATATTTTAATATAATACATTATTTATCGGATACGGATTACGGATAAATCGAATAACGGATATATCTAATGGATAATGAAACGGATCGGATGTTAAACGGATCGGATGTCTTATTACCATATCCTTATCCGTTTATAATTCGGATGTCTATAATCGAATACGGATAATATCCTCTTGAGACGGATTCGGATAATATCCTCTGTAAACGAATTCGGATACGGACGGATATCGGATTTTCGAATATCCATTTACAGCCCTACGACCAACAAAGATAGCCCTGTTGCCCAAACTCCAGATCTGCTTATAACCACTATTCATCAAACCCAATTCATACACATCAAACTTAACCGTCCAAATTTTCTTACCATCATCACAATTAAAAACTTGACCCGTAGTTCTATTTCTTCCACAACCTCTTCTCTTTCTTTCTCCCAAAGCTCAGCCAAGACCAGTAAAGCATCCCCAGATTCCACAATATACGACCATGTTAAAGCCATAAATTCAGAATCTATAGTAGACTAGAGACCAAAGTAAGAACAGGAATGGATTTGTCACGTGGAACTTTACAAGCCCAAATAGTACCACAAGACGCGATCGCGTAAAATTGATCTCGGTAGTAAGTCAGATCGTTGTACCAGGTTTCAGGTTTTGGATCCTCGAGCATTGTCCATTGTTTGTCCCCTGGTCTCCAACAAGGCAACAACTCAAGAACATGCCCCCTTCCCTGCTCACAATCATCACTGCAAAATCCGAGGTTTCTGATGGATTGGCAGACAACGCCGTGAAAAAATGACGAGGGGATGCTTTGTGGAGCTGGTAAAAGTAAAACTTGATAGATGTCTGAGGAGGGAGCTCGATCTGATATCGAGAAAGTGGGTTAACCAAATTCAGCTCACCCGTTTCAGATACCGTAAAAACCCACCCATGCTTTAATCCAATGCACATTATTCTGTCCGACAGCTCCGGGGTGTAGAGATTCTTCGTTTCACCGGATACGACGTTATAAATTTGTCAGTAGCAGACGCTGTCTTCCTTCTCCGTTAGCATGAGCCGTGGAATCTGAGGGCGTAAATAATGCTTATTGCGAGCAACCTCGTGCTACCATCGGCAAAGCAATCTAAAAGCTATGAAATCTTCTATGTGAGTTATCTTTTTAAGGATTGAAGCATTATGTCCTCGTGAAGCTCCGCCCAATCTGCCATAGCCGCAGCGTGGAATTCAGAATACTTAGTTTGTTGAGAAAGTTATTTTGCTTTCGATGAGGAAGCCTTGAATAACTCCTAATTTTAAAATTTTTTTTTTGAGGCAACAAACCAACAACATCAACAGACAACTTCTTCCGACTGTAACAAGCTAACAACAACAGTCGGCAAAAGACGGGAATCAGCGCAAGCCAAAGCGGCATTCCTAGCTAGAGAATGGGCAACACCATTACCCTCCCTACGAACATAACTAAAGGTGCAAGATACAAAAGAGAGACTAAGCTTTCTAACATCATACACCAAGTTACCTAAGACAGAATCAACATCAGCAGAGCTTCTGAAGTTTGTCACCATGTTTAAACAATCACTTTCCAAAATGATGTGCCTCCAACCGCGAGCAAGTGCCAGTTTCAGCCCTTCAATGGCTGCCCAAATTTCCACAAAATCAGAATCAAACTGTCCTGCTCTAATACCGCACCTCCAATCAAGACAAGATCCAAGTGAATCGCGCGCCACCACCCCAAAACTTCCTTCATTGCTGTCCTGGAAACAAGCCCCATCGACGTTGTTAACAAACACAATTATTAACAAACATATTAAACTCCTAATTATTAAACAACTCCACCTCGACTTATGCAATGTAGTTTGGTCTAACAAGACCTTGAATAAACACAATTCTTAACAAACATAGAATGTTTCTAACTTATCTCCGCACAATTATAGTTAATTAAGAATTCTTATGCTTAATTATTGTTTGAACAATTATCTTAATGTGCAAATCAATACAATTGATTCACCTATTAATAAAAAGACGGAATCATGTAAGAAATATTAGCTCGCCTAACTCAATTCAAAAGTTAGCTAAGGTTGTCCAAACATTGTAATATATAGTCTAGTAAGAGAGCTTTTGATAATGTAAATTATTCAATTTCACTTAATCTGTTTGTGAGGAATTAAGTGAAATTAAGTGTTCTTATAAGAAGTTAATTTTGTGTTTGATACAAATTTAATTACATCTAATTTCACTTATAGAAGATTAGTATTGTGCATAGAATTAATTTTTTTAGTGAAAAAATAACACCATGGGCAAGAAAGATCAAAATCTGTGAACGATGTCTTGATACAAAATCATGGCAAATTACAGAAAATCAGAGCTAAAATAAAAGTTTATTTTTGGGGAAAAACTACAATCAGTACCTGTGTATCCCCCGCAATATGATGCCACGTACAACACAAACTAGTAATCCTGTACACACTATGCTTGTGCAAATAAAAAAATATTATTACCGTAAATATATATTTAATTAAAATTTTCATATTAATATTTATTCTTAATTATCTTTAATATAATTATAAATAAAATAAATAATATTATATTAATAAAAAATAATATAACATAAGAATTAAAAAATATGGGAAAAAGAATAAAAGGAAATAATAAAGAAAAATTGGAGTAAAGTGAGAAAAAAACCTGTTAAAAGACAAATAAAAAAAATAAGGTGTGAAAGTGATAAAAAAAGATAAATCGAAAAAGAAAATATTTGTCATAAAATAAAAGAATATAAAAAAGGTTAACCTGATGTGAGAGAAAAAGAGAGTTAAAGAGATAATATGTCAATAAATAAAAAAGAAAATACAAGATTTTAAACGTACGACTAGAAAAGAAAATAGTCAAAGAGTCCAAGACTTGAGGAGTTAATCTGCCATAAACACACCCTCCCCTAAGATTTACACCAGGTCGAAGATTAATTTTTTCGGGTTCGTGAAATTTAATACGTGATATCAAACGGGCCAAATGGGCCTAATCTGGTATATCAAACGCTCTCTAATTATTTAATGTGAAACATTTAATATATATCCCATATGCCCAATTCAAAAATGGGGATGGGCTAACTGTTTAGTCTCACGCTAAATAAAAGTAAAAGAGTTGTACATGTCACTTCCATGAGGAAGACAAAACTAAACTCTAAATAAGAAACTTAATTTTCATATGAAAAATGGAAAAACAACTTAAAAACCTAAAAATTAAAGGTGGTGGCAGATTAGGAAGAAACTAAATATTTGACCATTGGGTGAACTCAGATCTGCGCTGCCACCATCATATTTGCACTGTCTCCAGGCTCTCAAATTTGTCTTGTTACTATCTGCTTATTTAAATATCTAACTTCTTTGAGATCAGAAGATATCAATTGGATTCTAACCTTATGAAATGTAATTAAATTGAAGTAAAATTAATAAAAATAATGGATATAATTATTTTTCTAATTATAATTAGATAGTTTTCAGTCAAAAAAATATAAAAAGATATTTTAAAAGAATTTCTAATGGTGCACATGATCTATGCGTAATTTTTCTGTTACCTAATTAACGGTTCCATTATCTAGTTAACAACAAGACTATTATTGGAACGTGTAGGACTATTGTTGGAATATACAAGACTATTATCGCAATAGTTTCTTAAAGTATAGGACCTCTTTTGGATTTTTAAATCGGGTGGAACTAATATTGCAATCCTCTAATTCGGATGGGACCAAAAATGCAATTTGTCCATTTATATTACATAAAATTAATTATTTTAAGTTTATAAATATTGGAGATCACCTCTTTTATGCGCAGAGGTACTTTCAGATTTGCTTCAGGAAGACAGGAACAAGAGAGATTGGGTAGACTCAAAGGTGTTGCTATTTACTGTGATACACCTAGAGTGTCGTCTCACCTTCTTTTTGCTGACGACACTACGATTTGTGGCAAGGCTTCCGCTGAGTCAATGACGTGCATAGATTCAGGAGGCTTTAGACGTGTATGGGAGAGTGTCGGGACAGGAGGTTCAATGTGGCTAAATCTTCTATTGTATTTAGTCCTAATGTGGGGAGCTCTGAAGCTGAGGCCATGGCACATACTCTCTAAGTCCGGTGAGTGACACACCTTGATCGTTATCTCGGACTTTCTCCCAAAGTGGGTCCTTCTAAGAGGGCAATTTTTTCGGGTATCATTGATAAGATTAAGCATCGTATCCAGGATTTTTGGAGAAATTCCTTTCTAAGGCGAGGAGGAAATACTCATTAATTAAAGTTGTCTTACAATTGATTTCCTCTTTCATGCGAATTGTTTTCTACTGCCGGACAGGATTCTCAGGGATATTGACTCGGTAGTCGGTAATATCACAGTTTTGGTGGAATGATCGGGATAAGAGGAGAATTCATTGGGTGGCTTGGTATAAGATGTGCAAAAGTAAATTAGTTAGAGGTATGGGATTCCGTGTTATGAAGCTTTTTAGTTTAGCCATGTTGGCTAAACAGTTGTGGCGCCTTGTGAGAAACAAGGAGAGACTCTTGAGCAGAATTATGAAGGCTAGGTAGTTCCCACATTCGAACCGGGGGGATGCGGAGTTGGGCATTCTCCATCTTTTGCTTGGCGCAGCCTCCATGTGACGAGGTATCGCATCGCCGCCGGTACAAGGTAGAAGGTTGGGGATGGTTCCTCGATTCATATCTTGAGAGACCGTTGGCTACCGAATCCCCCAGATTTTAGATAGAGATTCCGACAAGATGCAACCCTCCGGTCAGAATGGGTTGAAGTGTTATTGAAACCCGGATTGATGGAATGGAACGAAGAGTTGATCGACAACATTATCCTTGATAGTGATGCTAAATCTATTCTTAGCATTCCGTTAGGGGTGTCCCGACATCCCGATGCTCTGTTATGGCATTACAACAAGAATGGGCATTTTCGGTTTGTAGCGCGTATCAGTTGGCAGTGCAGCTGGCTAAGAGAGAGGTTGCCTCTGTTTCGGACTCTTCCTCGGATGGCTTTTGGGAGGCAATCTGGAGGTTGGATGTTGTGCCCAAGATCCGAAATTTTCTCTGGCGGTGCGGGAAAATATACCCCCTACGGGGCTCAATTTGAAGAGGAGAAAGATTGCTACTGATTTCTTTTTTTTTTTGGGCAAAAAGAGAATATCATAAATAAGGGAACAGAATACAACTGTACAAGAACCAACGAAAGAACAAAATCCCAAAACAGAAAGGGGAAACGAGAGCAAGCAGCCCCAAAACAGGTAGGGGAGCGAAAGAACAACCTAGCCACTCGACACGGACAACGGCCTCATTAAAACCCTTTAAGGGGAAAACCCCGCCGTGAGGGACAAAACCCCTCAAAGGGAAAGAGTACCATTGCAACCCGATTGAGCGCGCTACAAGAAACAAGAAAGCCACAAAAGAACAACCGAAACAAACTAACTAGAGCATCATGAGCCAAAAGAGACCGAGAACCCGCCGTGTGTGCCTACTCCAAGAAACCGTGGAAGTGATCATTGAAGGGAGATGTATCACAATAATCTCCCTAAATACTATCTTCCCAAGGGCGTGATGAGTCTACCCAAGGGTGTTGCAGAGGTTCGTCCAAGCCTCCACAAAGTGCTGCCAAGATCGAAGGATTATCCCACATCCACCAAGGAGAATCAGAAAAAACAAGCATACCACAAATGCAAGTGTTAGTGTGTGCATTGTGTCAGGGAGGGGGATATTCATTGCCACAAGAGGGAAATACAAGTTACAACAACGGGCTGAATGAAAGAACCAAACCAAATACTAGAAGCCCCTAATTCGTGAAATAATTCGAAATAAAATCAACCGGATAAAGGCCATACAAGACCGTATACACCAAGCGCTTAATACGCGTAGTATAATCAAGAAGACTAACATTGGCTTGATCAAGTGCGGTCTTATTCCTTCCTTCCCATATAGCAAAGATGGTGCAGCAAAACACAAGCTTGGCAACCTTCGCTTTCGGTCTTGCTCCAGAAAAATACTTCCTCAAAGTTCGAACAGAGTTTCCCAAGCTGTTCATTCCATGATTCAATCTAGCCCATTCCTTAGTGTGCCCCCAGATTTGTTTCATGATGCGGCAGTTGAAGAATAGATGCGGGGCACTTTCGTTCTCAAGATTACACAATGGGCAAGCTCTAGAAATGTCCAAATATAAGAGGTTATCACGAGTTGGGAGCCTGCCTCTAAACGCAAGCCAAGCAATAAAGCTTACTTTCGGAGGTATATATGATTTCCATATTATCTTTGCCCAAGGAACTTTACCCCCTTTGTCCCGAAGTTCCTCGTAGATCATATTCGAACGGAGGTCACCATCCTTGGTTATCTCACCTAGCTTGACCACCGTTTGTTCAACGGCACCATATTTTTTCAAGAATAAATCTCGAATACTTGCAATTTTCTTCATTAATGGTGAACTACGGCTATGGGGTGCCCAAGTCCAAATTGATTCGGCATTCAAGTAGGTCTCATGCACCTATTTAATCCAAAGGTTGTCTCTCTTTTGATGAATATCCCATATGTTACCCGCAAGGAGGGCAAGATTCCATGTGCTTGCATCTTTGACGCCTATGCCTCCTTCTTCCTTAGGCTTACATATGTCCCGCCAGGCTACTTTTGCTTTCTTCCCACTCCAAAGGAAGTTTCTACAAAGGGATTCAATTTTATCAATAATTGTGGCCGGTATTAGAAAAGCTTGTAACCAAAAAGATTCAACTCCCTGTATGACCGATTTGATCAATTCCACTTTCCCCGCATATGAGAGAGTGTTGGCCTTCCAAGCATTCAAGTATTTCTCAATAGAGTAAAGGAAAGGCTGATATTGGGCTACCGAGAGCTTTTGTGGGGCCAGCGGAATGCCCAGATACCGTGTTGGGAAGGTCCCTTCCTTGTAGGGGGCAATATTCATGATTGCATTCTTCTCATGGTTCGCCAAGCCCGCCATGTAAATGCTAGACTTGTTGGGGTTAACAGTGAGCCCCGAAGCCAAGCGAAACTCTTCAATAGCATTCATAAGGACTTGCACAGAGTAAGTGTCACCTCGGCAGAAAAGCATAAGGTCATCTGCAAAAGCAAGATGTGTAATATTAAGGCTCTGACACTTAGCATGATAGTTAAAATTCAACTGTGTGCGTGCAATGAGCAAACGTGAAAAATACTCAATACACAAGAGAAATAAATAAGGAGAGATAGGGTCTCCCTGTCTAATTCCCCGCTTGGCATTGAACTTCCCATGTAGTTCCCCATGAAGGTTAACAGAGAAAGATGCGGTTCTCACACATTCCATAATCCAACCCCTGAAAGTGTTTGGAAAACCAAGTGCAGTTAGAAGGCCTTCTAAGAAATCCCACGAAACTGTATCAAAGGCCTTAGTAAGATCCAATTGCATCATAACACGAGGCGTACTCCTTTTAATACCATAGCCTCGGAGGAGCTCTTGAGCAAGGAAGATGTTGTCTTTCATTTTCCTCCCCGGGACAAAAGCCGCTTGCGCCGGATCAATGATGTCATTCAAGACCATTTTGAGCCGGGATGTGAGTAGCTTCGAGATCACCTTATACGTGATATTCATGCAAGCAATGGGGCGGAAATCCTTTACATCCGTAGCACCGATCTTTTTTGGGATCAAGGAGATCGCCGTATGATTAATTTGTTTGAGGAGAACACCATTGACAAAGAATTCCTGTACTGCATTCACAAAATCAAACTTGATTAAGTCCCAAGAGGATTTAAAGAAACCCGCCGTGTAGCCATCCGGTCCCGGGGCCTTGTCATTACCAATGTCAAACAATGCTATTCGTATTTCTTCTTCACTAAATGGTTTTACCAAATCAGCTGCTTGTGGGGCTGTCACAACTGGCCCCAACTCAACAATGGCGGGGTCTAAAGGAGTAGTGCTCATTGGAGCACCAAAAAGGTTCTGAAAATAAGCCACAAAACAGTCCCCCACTTCCTCAAAAGAACGAGTTACCGTGCCGTCACCTTTGATGATGTGCGTGATGGCCGCCTTGGTCCGGTTCTTCTTGATAATAGAGTGGAAGTAGGCTGTGCATTTATCTGCTTCCATGATGTGAGTAGCCTTTGCCTTCTGTTGTAAGAAGGCCCGTTCCGCTTCTTGTAGGAATTTGCACTTGTGTCTAGAGGCACGGACTCTGTCCGCAAGCTCCAGGTTGGTTGGGGTTGCTAGGAGGTTGTCGTAGTCAACCTGAAACTGCCGATGAGCTTCCTTAACACGAGTAGAGATGTGACTAAAGTTCTTTTTATTCAAGTCTTTCAAAGGTCCCTTTAATCCTTGAAGTTTTTTGCAAAGGATGTACTGTGCCCGTCCATAGTACCAAGTATTCCATTTAGCTTCCACAAGTTTCTCAAAATTTGGGTGCTTAACCCACATATCAAAAAACTTAAACGTTTTGGTCTTATTATGTTGTGTTCGACCAAATCGGACAACCACTGGGGTGTGGTCCGAATCCGCCACCATTTTCATAAACTCCGCATTGCAATTGATCCCTAAGGTGGCCCACTGTTGGTTAATAAGCGCCCTGTCCAACTTAGCAAAAAGGTTGGATCTTTGCCAGGTATAAAATTCGCCTGTTGATGGGGCGTCCATGAGACCAAGGCTGCTTCTGAAATTAATAATATCACGCATAACATATGCAGTGGGAGTGCTTCCAATCCGTTCACTAGCATCCGCCACACAATTAAAGTCTCCAATAACAAGCCAAGGTGCAGCCGAAGGTATATTCAAGCTCCTTAACTTGTCCCACAAATGCATCCTCGCCGTGACAGTATATAACCCATAAACAAAAGAAGCATGAAACTCAATGTGAGTGATACGGCATTTAAGAGTAACATGAATAGATTGGGCAGAAATATCAATGATGTTGCAGTTAACATAAGCCTCATTCCAACATACCACGATTCGCCCATTATTAATAATATTGAAATTATGTACATACGTCCAATTTGGCAATTTACTATGCATAAAGAAATCCAGAGTTTCAACTGAGATTTTGGTTTCAAGAAGATAACTTACATAGCAATTTTTCTCCCGTAGGAGCTGGGCCACCGCCTGTTGCTTGTCCGTGCGGTTCAGCCCCATCACATTGCATGAAAGGACATTCATTTAGCCACAGAGGGGGTACCGGCGCCCCCGCCGCTCAATATTTTAGTTTTGCCTTTTTTCTTTTTCCTTTCCACCGTTTGCCACTGCTCAGTTTGCTGGGGCTCACTCAAGAGATTTTCTTCATCCTCAGAATTTAAAACGTCCCCAACTCCAAGTGTTTTAGCAGGGGTCACTGCAACTGAGCCTTCAAGTTTACCAAATTCATCAACATTCTCAGTATCGCCAGCTCCCCGTATAGGCTGACTTGTCGCAGCAGTGCCAAGCACTTGCAGGACTTGTCCAGTTGCGTGCGGGGCTTTGCTAGGCTTTGTCGGACCAGGATGGGCGTCAAGTAAGGGCCGCTGCGCAGGAGTCCTCAGCGGCACGTTTTGCGCGCAAGCTCTGGGCGGCAGTGGAGTGTTCTGCGCGCCAGTGATAGGCTGCATGGCGGGATGTTGCGCGCCGGCGCTACTAGCTTCGGTAGGCGGTTGGGCGGGCTGTTGCGCGTCCGGCTGGGCGGGATGATCCTTGCCAATGTCGGCCCCGGTGGAGGGCTGGGCGGCAGGCTTGGGCACCCAAGTTACTTTGACCCTATGCACAGGTGTCTGTTTCTCATTATTTTCTTTTTGTGTATCCGGTCTTCTCCTTGGGGGAGGTGCTGATCTTCGGGGCACTCTACGGGTCATGATTGGTTGGACCTTTCCATTGTCATCCGTATAGCATTGCCATGCATGATGCCCATTTTTCTCGCAAAAGCAACAATAGTTCGGATAAGACTCATAAGTGACTGGAAGTTTAAGATTTTTCCCACTAGGCAGAAAACAATTAACATAGTGCAAAGGAATTTCTGTAGCATCAATTTCAATTAAGAATCTAGCATAACTGTACCTCTCATTTTTTGCTGTGATCTTGTCGGTACAGATTGGCCTTCCGAGGCAAGAGGCTATCATGCTAAGCCCCGTTTCATGCCAAACCGCAG
Source organism: Lantana camara (assembly GCA_037501455.1). Taxonomy (NCBI): domain Eukaryota; kingdom Viridiplantae; phylum Streptophyta; class Magnoliopsida; order Lamiales; family Verbenaceae; genus Lantana; species Lantana camara. The sequence continues at coordinate 87,409,760 of CM074857.1, read as the reverse complement.
CCGGTATATCCTCTACCTTGACCCATACCGGTACCTTGAGGAATTCAAGCTTATCAAAAGCGAAATTCTTATCCACCTTCTTGAGAATAAGTGAAACATTCCCAACTTTGTAGGGGCCATTTCGTAAGAATTTCGCACTATCCAAGGCGTTGGTAAATTTGAAGATAACCCATCCCTTTGTGTGTGGTATCAATTTGATTGGCATCTCAAACGATTTCACAAATTTTTCAAGGAGTTGAAAACCTGGGAATCTTCCAGTGAAAGCACCCGCCAAGCAATGCCCCCACGTTTCCTCCACAGATTGAAGGTGATCCTCTTGGAACCAGAATCCCTTACGGTCCACATCAATTTGCTTAAGTGGAAGCCGTTCTCCATCATTGACATTCCTGTTATCATGAAATAGGCTTGAGTAAGTCTTCTTTCCACGAGCTTCAGCAGTTTTGGAATTCTCCCCAACTGCATAAGTGTTCGTAGTTCTTGGGCATTCTACTAGTGTTTGTTGTTTAACTTTCTTGCCCCCAAGCTTTGGTTGACCCGAAACTAATTCCACGGATTTTTCTCCATTCAAGAGAGTATTAACCATAGATAACTCATCATCCGTATAGTTCAAATTCAAATTATCTTTCCCAATCAAGGCAGGATACTCTGAAAGATTTGGTTGAGATCGGTTACCCCCTAGAGATTTGATCTTTTCCTTATTTACCGGGGTAACTTCAGCCACCTCACCCTCCACGCAAGGCAAAGGTGCGTCACCATCCACTGACTTGTTCACCACGTAAGCGCCCACATCAGCCCTTGACAACTCAGCATGTCCATCTCCGCTAGGGTTTGCAGCATCCACCATGTTTCCGCCGCTAGGGTTCCTCTTTCCCGGCGTCTCCATCAATTCCGATTGAACCTCACGCAATTCCAGCCCCTTTTTTGTGGTTATAGCCTTACGAACAAGAGGAAAGAATGAGTTTGGTGTGCTCGTCGTATCCCCAGAACTGGAATCCGCCATACTTGCGTCGTTCTTATGATTCTTCTTGCTAAGTGCCGAACTTGATGAATCCTCTTGATAACTTTGTGAACCATGCTGAATTTCCAGAAATTCTTCCATGCGTTTATACTTCTTCCGCTTTTTGGAACTTTTCCCCATGACAGAAAACCATCAAAAAAGGCAAAAGAGACTTACGTAATTCGAAATATACCACAACTTCAACCCAAAATTGCAATCGGTAAAGTAGAAATTTGGGATAATCTGCAACGAAAATTGAATAATCCACCAGAATACACGTAGTAAATCCGGTTTCGGACCCCAAAAATTGTAAAACGTGACAGCCTTCAAAACCGAGATAAAAACTTCGAAAAACTTGATAATCCACCAATTAAATCGATGAAACGAATCGGTAGATGTGTAGGAACGATGATTTAATCGGTGAATAAGCTACCAAACGATGAAAATTCTGCATGAATCAGTAGAGAAAGAGTGGTGTGATTGTACGCAATCTAGAGAGAGAACAGAGCGAAATCCCCTAGAGAGATAAAGATTGCTACTGATTCGTCTTATGCGCATTGTGGGGAAATTGAAGAAAACATGGTCATGCTTTGATTTCTTGTCCATTGAATAGGCTGGTTTGGGCTTTGATGCAGATCCCTTAGTGAAGAGTATGTCAGCTAGAAAGGGACTTTAACAGCGGTCTCCTCCAGGCCCTGGGTGAATTGGATTTGGGAGAGTGCAGACTGATGTGCACGATATTGTGGATCTTGTGGTACAATCAGAATACGTGGTGGGCGGAGGTGTGGAGAGACCCACCCACGATGTTCTAGCCACTACTGTCAGCTTCTCTAGCACTGTTCCAGCTTTGGAGGATAATTTGGTGGATATGAGAGGCTCAGAGGCTCTGGGGCAATAGAGTAGACGTAAACCGGGATAAATTAAGATCAACTTTGATGGTGCGGTCTTCGGAGAGGATAATGCTATTGGCATTGGAGTGGTGGCACGAAAGGAGAATGAGAGTTGTGTGTTGTGGGTGTTTAAATTTACGTGTGCATGCATTAGAACTCCTGTAATCCATCAAGCTTTTAGGGTTTTGTCGTTTAAGTTAAATGGCACATGAAAGAAGCCCTAGTTTAAGTTGGATTAGAAATTGCTCCAAGTTGATCAATCCTACAAATAATGGGAGTGTTGATTAGACTCGATTGAGACTTGCTTGTGCGATTGGATTCTTAAAAAGGAATCAACCTATTTCATGGATGACAAAGTGCATGATAAATGTATACACAGAACATGAGGGTGCTCTTTGATACAAAGAGTTTACTGAGGTGACCCACGGGTGTTAGAATATTCCTGAATGGGAAAGGAAGTATCCACTTCTAGAAGTAGAGATTTTCAGATTAGGAAATATCTCACAAGTCAATGTCGTGATTAAGTAGTTCTTAGACTTGAGATTCCATGGTTATCTTATGCGAGTTAACTAGGCAATGTTAGATATAGGTCTAAAAGGGTATCGCTCGAGATACCTGAATTATGACTTATGTCGGCTTTGCAAAAGTGGCAAGAGAAGACATGTGACAATCAATAAAAGACCTACACTAGCTTGAAGCAAGAATATCTATTATTGCATAAGTCGTTCGTATTCCATCTCGAAGTCCTTGGCCAAGACAATTAGATCGAGATCAAGAAATGAGTTTCTTGAATCGAGATCAAGTAGGTATGAAGCGAACTTATCTTTAAGATTAAAATAATTAGGTTTCTATTTGTTCCCGTCCCTTAGATAGAGATGGTTTGGTAGGAGGATCATATTTTACGGTATGATATTGACTAGAGAGGTTTTTCGATTTAATTCGTTATTCAGCTAAGGGTCACACTCCTGTTGTTCGTGGTTTCAGGTTTCCTAGTTAGAGTTATTTACACCATATCCCTGTGTTAGGTGAATTAATAGGTAAAAAAAATCTTATATTATAACTAAAAATTAATATAAACGTAAATTTTGAGTTTCATTTTTCAATATCTATTGTCTATTTATTGGTGATATTTTTTATTTTTTTCTGTTTATAGGGTTCTTAATGCAATTTTATTTTCTACAGGGGTCTTTGGTGTATATAAAAAAGTATTGAACAATTAAGAGAGATTTGAAATGTATATCACAATTTAAATTACTCATCTGGCGTCCAATAAATAGAGAAAAATATTGTTCTAGTGTTGAACCCTAGAAAAGTTTCAGGTTGAACTCTAGCTATATATGCAAATATTTTAAAAATATAGGATTTTACATGTCAACCTTCCTATCACATTATTTTTTGTGTTAATTTGAACTAACATAGGACGAAATATGTAAAAAAGTCTTCCCAATTATGGAAGAACTCCTGCAATAACAACAATTTTTAACAAAACAAAAATTGTGCATATTCAGTATTCTATACTTAGTACTAACAAAAACTAGATATATATAAAAATAGATATAATTACTGGTATTATATTTTCATATTAATTACAAGTGAAAATCATTGACTTCGAACTTTGAAACCACCGTGCTAGTTGAATCCGTTGCTCCTTTGGAAACTCTGCTTTCCTTTGGGGATCCGTTGATCCTTTGAAGTCCAATTTGGTCGTATCCTTCACCAAATATTTCTAACTTATCCCTGCACACTCGTCTAAATAAAAATTTATTATTATTTAAATATATTTAATTAAACTGTTTATTCTGATATATATTTTAAAATTATCATTAACATAATTATTGAAGTTATGATGAATAATTGAGTAAATAATAATAAAAAATAATTAAAATATGAGTAAAAAAATAAAAGAAATTAAAATGAGATAAAAGAAAACTGAGTTCCTAAAGTAGAATGGAATTCGAATTTAAATCATTATCCTGGAGAAAACCACTCCACCAACCCGTATCGGCAAACTAAAAATTTTAAAACCACTTGAACCAACTTTTATTGCATGTGCGGCTGTTTTATTGGCAAACTAAAGTTTTTTAAAAAGTAAAATTAACAAATAAATATCAAATGGTCAAGTTATGGGAGTGCGGAAGATAAAAAAGAGTCCAAAAGAGTGGAGAATTTTTTTTTTTTTTACACACGGGTATCTATGCGGCTCGAGACTAGTGGAGAAAAAAAAGGTCACGATGTATAATGGGAGTGGTGAATTAAAAAAAAAATTATCAAAAAAAAAAAAAAAGGTTCATGCTTAATACAATAATATAGATTAAAGACTTTTATACTTATTGTTTTTCAAATATTTATCTTTGCATGAAAATCAAGATAAGTAACTTCACAATTAATAAAACAAATTGGCATTGTTTAATTAATAAATTTTCAATTATTAGTAAGACTTTTTTGCAAACACTCGTTCAAATCCAGAATTATTGGGCAACCTTAATCACTTAGATCAATTATATTGGCATTGGGTTGAATTACAATATTAGGACCAAACGTTCAAGTAATGGAAACACCGGCCAAATTACTTGAAAAATTTTAACCTCCTAAAATTTCTTCGTGCGACAAGAAGCCTCGTAATTCCCACAGTCATTCTACCAACTTCATAAATCACTGGTGTTTTTCTTAGTTGTTCCCACTCTCACGTTTGCTTCGTTTGAGTTTGAGCGAATTCATTCAAACACAATCCAAACACGTTTTCCATATTAAGGCAACAAATAAACACACACACACACATTTGCTGAATTAAAACGCAAGAACAATACCCAGGAGTGTCTTAACTTTTTCCACCTTTATATTAATTTGTCAACTAAAAATGTAGGAATTGACTTATGCTTGCACACAAAATTATCACAAACTCGTGAAAGTCAAAACCTCACGTTTTATATATTGATTACATCACAATCAATTAGTCGAAAACCCTCGAAGACAATGACCCGGGTTCAAATCCCCCTGACCACTTGGGTGTGCATGTGTTAAAAAAAAAAAATAGTCGAAAACCAACTAAACGAAATTGTGCCAAGTGTCCTGCCATTTTTAGCAGCCAACCCAAAACTGCCCAAATCGGCTAACTGTCGGCTGCATAACTGCTCGCCAATCTACCCACGTTAGTGCATAACCACCCACGCGCCCAAACGAAAACTGTCTTGAGCGTGCTTGCCTTGGACGGAAACTGCCATGCACGGTGCTTGGCAGATAGAAACCGCTGGCACGAGTGCAAGTAGACGATAACCATTCCCACGAGCACATTTCAGATGGTAATTGCTCAGGATGCGCTTACCTGTCTTGTGTACGCGTGCCTTACTGCCATGCGCACGCATTTCCCAACTAGTGCACGCGCAACAATCGCCCGATGCACACAAAATCCAAGCAACCTGTGCGAGTATGACTTAATGTGCCCATCCAACTCGCACCACTTAGCCAATTTGTGCGCAATATCCCGCATATGTCTGAATCCGTCTACACACTTTGCTTATTTTTCATCATTTTGCCTACATGCATGCAAGACACCAAGTCTTGCGAGAACGCCGTGCGCAACACATGTGCCCGACACTCTACCACCAACCCAACATCCTGCAAATCTCATTAAACCCACAATCTTTGACGGGACAAAGTCATTTTGCTCCAAGCCAAAATGTTTTCAAGTGTGATGCTTCGCCAATCAAGCATCTATTGTGTGCAACTGCAACCTCACCCAATGTTTGGAGGGGTTTACGCTTGTCCATCTATGCTTAAATCATTCTCTCCTCCTTTTTAGCTAACCACCTCCTCAAAAGCAATAAGCATTGCATTCATCTCCATGCAATCCTTCTTCTTCCCCAAAAATGCCAGTAAAGTCTAATACTCTATAATAAATGTAATATTTTATCGTGAATTGATCATGCACACTAACTTAAAAAACTCTGAAGTAAGCATATAGAAAAAAAAAAAAATCATAAATACTAATACGGGTAAAAGAAAGAATTGCATAACCACAAATACAGAAACTTAATCCAGACCTGAATGATTAACCTACTTATTTACCTAAATAGAAGAGGGTCTAACCATGCCAACTTCACCTTCTTTTACCTCCGAATCTGCATGCAATTTCAGTATACCAACGAACTTCCCCCACCACGGCACCGCCGCTGCTGCTGCCACTTCCAAAGCCTTCCCCGAACTTATATTCTGAGTTCTATATATATGACTACTAAATGAAGCTGGCATTTTCATAATCCGAAAAGCTACTTGGATTCTAAGCGTTGGCCATTCAAACTATTTGTGAAAAAACAAATCTTGCATAAAGAGCTGGGACAGAATGCAGTTGAGTTGCACATATAGCATCAAGGCCATTGTGACCGTGCTTGTAATCCATGTACATATTATTGATAGAAACTGGTAAATTCTAAATTACCTAAGTAGTAAGCACGAAAAAATATACTAAATAAGAAAGAGGGTGTGAACCAGAACGGAGGATTGGTTCGAGTAATACATGAATCGGCTACTTTAATAGATGTGATTTTGTCATTTCCTAAGTTGTAAGGACAATGTTTGTAGCCTGTCCATATGTGATCTTCCATGCTATCATCCACCACATAAATACGATTGAACTTGATCGAATCGGGATATTCAAACACATGGTATGATATGGATGTATCATGTATTGTGACCAACAAAGATAGCCCTGTTGCCCAAACTCCAGATCTGCTTACAACCACCATTCATCAAATCTAGCTCATACACATTCAAATCTAACCATAAGATAATGCCAATCATACCATCGAGCCAAGACAAGGCACCACCGGATTCCATAATATACAACCAATTTGAACGAATTAATGCACAATCCATAGCAGCAACCAAAGTACGAGTGGGAATGGATCCGTCATGACAAACTTTACAAGCCCAAATAGTACCAGCCATCGTGTTTTCATAAAATTGATCTGGTAATAAATCAGATCGTTGTACAAGGGATGATAAGGTTCTTGATCTTTGATCATTGTCCAGCGCTTGTCTTCTTGTCTCCAACAACTAAAGCACATGCCCCCTTCCCAGCTAACAATCATCAGTACTGCCAAGATAATTATATCCTCGACCAAATATTTGTAACCTCTCTCAGCACAATTATGGTTTATTAAGAATTTTTTATTTTTTGAACAGCTATCTTGTTATGAAAATCAAGATAAGTAACTTCACATTTCACAATTAATCAAATAAACTGGCATCATTATATAATGGGCAAATTGTTTAATTCGTCCACATAACCGCCGATTCCAGAACCTTGATCCGCTGACTTATATTCAGAGTTGTTTATGACTACTAAATGGAGCTGGCAAAGCTACGTGGATAAACTATTTGTGAAAAAACCAATTTTGCATAAAGAGTTGGGGATGTTTGTGAGCACAAAATGTGGTTGAGTTGCACATGTAACTATGAAAATGAGAATCTTGCTGGTAATCCATCCAGATATAATTGATAGAAACTGGTAAATGCCACATTACATAAGTAGTAAAGATGAAAGAATATACCAAATCAGAAAGAGGGTATGAACCAAAATGGAGGATTCATTGCGCTCCATGGTTTGACTACTTTAATATATGTGATTTTGCCGTCTTCTAAGTTGTAAGAACCCATATTGTTGGAGCTTACCCATTTGTCATCCTCCATCAAACCATCCACAAAATATATATGGTTGGACTTGATCGAATCGGGATATTCAGATACATCAAATGATATTGATGTATTGCGACCAACAAAAATAGCTCTGTTGCCCAAACTCATCTGCTTCCTACGAACACGCTCCTTCAAATCCAGTTCATACACATCAAATTTTGTCGTACCACATCTCCAACTAAGCGTTTGATCCAAGAGAAGTAAAGCGTCGCCGGATTCCACCATATACACCTCAGTTGAATACTTTACAGAAGTGACCCACCTAAAAGTGGCACTGGATCCGTCATGAGGGACTTTACACGCAAAAATGTCGAAATTCGATATTGTATAAAGTTGATCTCGATAATAAATTAGATTCTTGTACCGAATTAATTTATCCTCGAGGATTCTCCAACGCTTGTCCCCTGGTGTCCAATAAATCACGAACCCGTCTTCGATAATCACTGCAAAATCAGATGTTTCTGACGGATTGGCGGACAGTTCCGCACAACTCATGGAATGGTAAGGAGGGGGCATTTTTTCCAGCGATGTCAAAGGAGGAAGCTCAATTCGAGATCGAGAAAGAGGGTTAACCAAATTTACCTCACCCTTAGGAAATATTGTGAGAATCCAGCCATGTTTTAATCCAATGCACTTTGTTCTACCCGACAGCTCCGGGGCGCAGAGACTCTTCGTTTCTCCGGATACGACGTTGTAAATTCGTCGGTAGCCGATGTTGTCTTCGTTCTCCCGTGGCACCAGCCGTGGAATCTGAGGGCGTAATAAGTAACGCTTATTGCGAGCAACCTGGCGCCACCATCGACAAACAAATTCAAAAGCTATGAAGTCTTCTATGTCAGTTATCTTTTTAAGGATTAATGCAATTATGTCCTCGTGAGGCTCCGCCCAAGCTGCCATAGCCGCCGCCGGAACTCTAAAATACTTTGTTGAGAAAGCTTCGAGAGTAAACCCTACTTATATTGTGTATTCTAGTTTCCTTTTCCCTAATTTACCCCCTACATTTTCTTTTATTACTTACGTATTACCGTAATCCTATTCCTAATGGAGCTTTGAGTTCTTTAAGTTCCGATAGGGTTTCGTCTATTTTTAAATATGATTTAAAAATTCCCTCAGATGCCTTTTGTTGAGCGCTCATTTTGCTAGAATATGAAAAGTGTTGAGACTATTTTGCAATTATTTCTATTATTTAAAAATATTAAATGTTTGTATATATTTATATAATATATTAAATATTAAGTATTTATTGTAAAACATAAAGATATTTATTGCAAATATAAATTATTAAAGAGGCATTCAAAGAAATAAAAGTAAAACAAAATATATACATATTAGATGGGGTAATTATAGGTCGTTATATTTTTAGATTAAAATACAAACACTACCCTTCAAGAAATAAATAATTACATTTAATCCCAATTTTTGTTTAACAATCATTGAGGTCAGCAAACATTTTAATGAAAATCCAAAATATCCCTTCCTCAATTTTTTTTCCTCATCTTTGCCTTAGAGATTTATTGTAATTGACTATAGTAATTTGGGGGTTAAGTATACTATTTTTAACAAAAAAATTCAACTCTTATTTTTGGACAAAACATGACCATTATAATAGCTATATTCCTCTTTCAACTATAATTATTTGTCCATTCCTTTCTATTTTATTTGATTTTATATATTTATTTTGATTTGTAAAATTCACTCATGTTTTCTTTTGATATTTTGTCTTGAATTAACTACGAACACCTATGTTTTAAAACCCGGACCGGACCGGCCGATCGGACCGGTTCAACCAGTGACCGGCGGCCTGTCCGGTCCGAACTACCCATTAAAACCAGTGCTCAGTCGGACCAGAGAGAACCGCTGGGAACCGGCCAAAAACCGGTGGCAGAACCGGACCGGACCGGAAATCTGGCCGTTTGGCCCGGTTGTTCAAAAAGAAAAGGGGAAAAAAACTGAAAAATCGGCCATTTCTTGTTTGAATAGCTTGAGCCCGCAACAGATCAGGAGGAACTAGCCAATATTCTGGCAAATAATCACCCAAATACATCTGTTGTGGCGTTCGGAGACGATCGAGAGCTACCAGTGTGTTGTGGCGTGTTGAAGACGATTCAGAGATGGAGAGCTACCAACATAATTTTTTTTGGAACGTGTTCGAGGCGATTGCGAGATGGAGAGCTTTGGATCGGAGGCAGACAGGCGATTCATCGAGGGAGCACTGAGGGAAGAAGACAAAATTTTTGCCTTTTGAAACGCAGCTGCTTGCGTCTGGGGTATTGGAAAATTGAAAAATATTGGGCCTAGGGTAATATTACTATTGGGCCGAGGGTAATACTGATTGAAAATTATATATTAATATCTATATTATATCTTTTAAATTAATATTTCTAATATTATATATAGATATATAATAAAATATAATTATTACCTAATTATGACGTCATATCGGTTCGATCGATGGTCTAACCGGTCGAACCAGTAAAACCAGTAACCAATAAGGCTTCTGGTTCGACGTCCGGTCCGGGTTTTAAAACATAGACGTACACTAACCTTGAAAACTATGAAGCAAGCATTTAAAGAATTTTATTTAGTTTCTAATCATATCAAAATTCAAAATCTTGTATGATTTAGTTGTGGCTGAAATCCGACCTGCGGCAGGAGATTGAACAGAAAATATAGAAAAGGCCGTGAAGATTGAAGCAAGAAATATAGAAAAAATTGAGGAGAAAAAGTATTACTTTGGCGAAATGAGGAAGAGAATGATTATTAATAATAGACACATCTGTTTAGTATTTTACGAGTTCAGTTTCAAACTTTCAATTGAATTATTTTTTAATACCATACGTTAAAATGAAAAATTAAATGTACTGCTATCAAATATAGGGGACTCAAACTTCAATATTTCCTATTAATCATAGAATAAAAAATAATAGAATGTGTAGTTCTACAAAATTAGGAATATATAGTTTGGACAATAGTGATTGAACCAAATAGTTAGGGTTTTTTTCCAAGATAATAATTTTGGGTTTGAATTTCTCTTATTATTTAGGCGGAGGGGGTGTTAAAAAAAATGCTAAAATAATTTATTTATTGGGAAATTTACATCTAACTACTTTGTATTTAGTTCTAATTATAACGCAATTCATCTAAATCAGGAAATTATATTTTAATCCCTGTATGTCTTGTTTGGTTTGAGATCACTAGCGGAATTCGTAAAAGTGCACTTATACCTCCTGACGGTTTGTATGAGTGTTATATTGATTATATGATCAAAATTATAAAATCGTCCTTAAAGTTTACAGTATAACAAAACGATCATTGTCAATTATGAATTTAACAACACAGTCTCTGAAGTTACAAATCAATTAAAAAAATTGGAGATATTTTTGGAATGACATAAAAAAACCTAATGGATATCAAAGATTACAAACGGTTTTCAAAAGTTACAATTAGAATGAAATTCCCAAACTACGCCTAAATGTAGGGTTATTACATGTAATCCATCCATTATTTATTAGGTAAAGAAAAGAAAACCAAAATTAACCATACATTTTGTTAAGACCAAAATCGTGGATTCTCGATTCTCGTCGACGCCATGAATTAATATTCCTAAAATCGTGGATTCTTGTCTACGACATGAATTACTATCTATACTATTATATATTTGAAAATCATGTTTGACTTTTTTGTGTATTTTTTATGATGTGTAATTTTGTTGTTTTTTTGAAATTTTAAATTAGATAAAAAAAATGTGATAGGTTGATCTTTATTTTGTATAATATTTTATTATGAAAATAAATAGTAATTAAAGAAAATAATTATCTTTGACAAGATTCATAATATACTTTCCATGTAAGTATTTTTTTTTTTAAAATTAGATATATATTTTTAAGAAAGGAATATACAAATTTTATATGTGTTTAGCACCTATAATTAAGGAGACTTAATTGACATCCACCCCATAATTGGGTTAGTATTTAATATTATTATTATAATTAACGAAACTTACGTTAATAAAGTTTAAGTTGAGAACTTTTATATATCCAGTAGGGCATCCATTCCATAATTTGAGAGATCTTTATTACTATTATTATTAGGTTAAAAAGATATCCATAAAAAAAAAAATAAAAAAAAAAAACCTATAACAAAACTTATAGAATGTTAAATTATAATTCGAGCTCTTGGTGAGACTTTTCAAGTTTGAAATCCCCGATGAGGCTGAGGGAGTTCAAAAAATTTTGCGATTTCTGACTCAATCTCTTAAGGTACGAATTATTTTTATTTTTATAAATTATCATATTTGAAATTTTAAAAATATGGTATTCAACAAACGAAGTAATTTAAAGTTTAATTATATTATTTGAATCTTATATTTTGAATTAATTATTTTCCTTAGGATATCAAGTAGCAATTTAATTCCTTGACAGAACTGATGAAGTTTGAAAATCTTGATGAGGTTAACGAGGTTTAAAGAACTTTCAAGATTTCCGAATCAATTTCATAAGGTACGAATTATTTTTGTTTTTGTTTTTGTTTAATTGTATAGGTTTAATCTTATATTCTAAATTCATTAGTTTTAGAATATTTTGACTAATTTTGAATTAATTCATTTTAAAATATCAAGATGCAATCCGATTTTGTATTGATATTATTAAAATATATTATTGATGAAAATTTTAAAATGAAAAAATAATGCTTAGACAATACTTGATTATTTCCTGTTGCCAATGCCATGTTGATGCGAAAATGTCGATGTCATGTTGATGGGAAAATGTTGATGCTATGATTAAGGTTATAATAACCGCTTTCTTTTATTTTTATGAGGTTGATGTCGTGATTAAGGTTCGTAGGATATAACTCTAGGCTAGAATTGTATTAATTTTAAATTAAAAATAATTTATCAAATTATGAACTAATAGCAGAACTAAATAGAATTCCAAACAAATTTAGTACCATTAGAAAATGTTGTAATTATAATTACATTAGAAATCACACGGCCGCTTTCTTTTATGCTTATGCGATGCAAATAGTTACGAAAAGTGATATTTTTGTAATATCTAATTTAGATCAAATAAATTCAACTATCTATTTTATTTTGAGCAGGGATAAAATGAATAACAATCAAATCAGTTACAAGCTTTCACGATTGAATAGAAAGAAAGATTTATATATTAAACGGCATAGAGGAGTAAATGAAGGTTTAGTGCCGAACGTTTGGCACGATTACAGACAGAATATCAATTTTTATCCGGACTCCATAATAACTCTCCAAACGAAATATGTGATTGTAATATCTAAAGCCCACCATCAAGAGGCAGGCGAATAGCCCGAGGAACATCGACACGTTCAAGAACGCGTGTTCAAGACGAGGGTCATTATCTCACACAATTGATTTAATGCGTGATGGTTAGATTATTTCGAATGATATGCTCCTCATTAATATTTTACATATATATTGGTGTATATTTATTGAATTTTGATATATATTTTATTGAATTGTGATTACTTCTTTTGCCATACATCATAATATTTATACTTATTCAATATAGGGGAAGTACAAGCTGGTGGTGGTGGTCATGCGCAATTCAATTCACAAGGACTTTGTTTTGTTCCTATTTTACTCGGTGTAATTTAATTTTTTAGGCATTGATCATATTATTTGGTTATATATGTTCACTTGTTTTGCAAATGTATACTATTATATTCATAGATCACATTATCGATGAGCATAGAATTATTAGAGATAAAAGTCAAGTTGATGCAAGAGGATGTGTGGAAACTACAAATCGTAATATTTCTTCTTTTATATATAATTTTTATTTTAATTTCAACCTTTTATTTTGTTGGTTTAATGATTTTTTTATGTATATTAGGTGTTAATCGGAATATTGTAGTTCAAAAATCCCATATTATTGATATTCCACACAATCAAGTAGCTATAACCGGTACATCTATTTATGAGCATGGTTGTACAAATATAACTCGGGCACATATGAATCGACCTGAGGAGCATGGCTTCAACTTACAGAGTATGTATCTTATGTTAATTTGCCACAATTCATTTTTTATTTTAAATTAAAGCACTTATATATATCTATCATAACATTACGTACTACCAATTAGGGGGTCAAGAATGAGAATTTTCGGAGTTAGGAGATGAAGTTTTTATACCCAGTACGTTTCCATTGGAAAACAATAATGATCTCGGGGCACCAACATCTGTATGTGTTTCAATGATGCAAGGTACTGTATAGAAAGCTTACCGAACAACTTAAAAATATAAATAATGTATGAGATTGTTCATTTGTTATAAATATAAAATTTTAACTACTTAATTTATATTGTTAATAAATATTTATTAGAAATACAATTTTAACTATATAAGTTAATATGTGTATATTTTCACACTAATTATATTTATTAATGTTATAAATTGGTATAATGTTAGAATTTTTTTAAATACGTTATTTTAGATTTATATGTTACGATTCATGAGAGCAAACTAGCAAAATGCCTATCGATTACATTAATTTTTTACTCAATATTTTAAGGTACGAGTTGTTTTTGTTTTTATAAATTATCATATTTGAGATTTTAGTTTGATTTCTTAATGAGGGTGATAAAGTTTAAAATCCCAGAAAAAGTTATAAAAGAGTTTCAAGATTTTTGGCTCAATCTCATAAGGTACTTTTTTTTTTTTTTTAGAAAATTAATTCAAAGTTTAATTGTATTAATTTAATCTTATTTTTTGAATTAATTTATTTTAGAATATCAAGTTCCAATTCGATTCGTTGACAAGATCAACAAAGTTTGAAATTCTTGCCGGGTCTAAAAAGATTTCGCAATTCTGGGCTTAATCTCTTAAGGTAAGAGTTGTTTTTATTTTTGTAAATTATCATATTTTATGTTTAAAAAGGATGTGATATTTATACAATTTCAACACTTCATTTTATATTATTATTATTATTATTATTATTATTATTATTATTATTATTATTATTATTATTATTATTATTATTATTATTCAGAACTGGATGATAATTATATATTCTTTCTGAAAGTATTTTTCTTTTACAACGTTTCTACTTAATACTTAAATAAAATTGTAATAAATAAATACTTAGCGGCAATTTATTTATTATTTATAAAAAATATGTATTATATATAATATTTTTCATTGTATATGATTAAGTTATTTATTTTAAATTATTTTAGTTTACAAGATTCATAAATAATATTATAAGTTATATTATTATCAATACCGTGCATCGCATGGGGCATATGCTAGTTCCTAATATTGACTAATATAAGCCAGATTATGGGATAATACGGTACGTGCTAGTTTATGTAGAATGCACGGTCTCTAACTAACAAGTATCCACTGTGAAAGTTCAAATCTCCATTCTTAAATGAATTTTGAGATATTTTAATGGATGTTAACTTCTATATATACTTTTATCAACTGAGGCGTAGGCGCACAAATACGGGCACGAAGATAAAAATATGATACGACATGATATCAAATTATCCGACATGGCATGACTGTTAGCGAATGTGAAATCCATAGTATTTGGGAACTTTTCTGTGTATTGAATAATATGAATCGTACTGAATACAAGAGTACATACAAGACTATATACAAGGGAATCAACTATCCAAATTAGGGAAGGTCAACTATTTCGTTACGAATCAAATCCCTAATTATTTGTTTCCTTTCTTAACACTCCCCCTCAAGTCGAGTGTCGGATCTTCGATACTCAACTTGCACAAGACTTCTTCGAAACTCCTCCCATTAACTGCTTTTGTCAGAATATCTGCTAGTTGATTTTCGGACCGTACGAATGGAAGGTCAATTATCCCTGCCTCCAGCTTCTCTTTTATAAAATGTCTATCAACCTCTACGTGTTTAGTACGATCATGCTGAACTGGGTTCCCGGATATGCTAATAGCTGCCCGGTTATCACACTTCAACTTGCTGGCCCCTTTCGTAGGAAATCCGATTTCTGCAAGCAGTTTCCTCAACCATAACACTTCAGTAATCCCTCGTGCAACGCCACGAAATTCTGCTTCTGCGCTAGAAAGGGCTACTACTTTCTATTTCTTGCTTTTCCAAGTCACTAAATTCCCTCCAACTAGTGTGAAGTACCCTGAAGTTGACCGTCTGTCTATCGGATTTCCGGCCCAATCAGCATCCGTGTAGGCTTCAATGTCTAGGTGTCCATGCTTTTGGAAGAGAACACCTCTCCCGGGATGATCTTTTAGGTAACGACACACTCTGATGGCTGCTTCCATATGTTCCTTTTGAGGTTGATGCATAAACTGACTCAGGACTCTTACTGCATATGCTACATCGGGTCTGGTGTGTGCAAGATAGATCAATTTCCCAACTAATCTTTGATACTGCTCTTTGTCAGCCTCATCTGCTTCCCCTGCTATCCTCAGTCCGTGATTAACAACTATAGGTGTGTCAGCTGGCTTACACTCTAGTAACCCCACCTCAGCCAGGAGATCCAGGACAAACTTACGCTGTGATATGAAGATACCCTGCTTGGACCGCAGCACCTCGATCCCCAGAAAGTACTTCAATTCCCCCAAGCCCTTCATTTCAAACTCCCTAAACAGATTCCTTTGAAGGCTCGTGATTTCCTCTGTGTCATCCCCAGTAATGATCATATCGTCCACATATATTATAAGGCAAGTCACTAACCCATTCCTCTTCTTGAGAAACAAAGTGTGATCTGAGTTACTCTGGTGATAGCCGTACTTTTTCATAGCCACTGTGAATCTCCCAAACCAAGCTCGAGGCGACTGTTTCAACCCGTACAATGCTTTCTTTAACCTGCACACTTCCTTCTTATTGAAATCCTTCGTGAACCCTGGTGGTGGTTCCATATAGACTTCCTCCTTAAGATCACCATGAAGGAATGCGTTTTTGACATCAAACTGATGTAATGGTCAATCACGATTAGCTGCTACTGAGAAGAGAACCCTGATTGTGTCAATTTTTGCTACTGGAGAGAAAGTTTCAGAGTAGTCAATCCCATAAGTTTGTGTGTACCCTTTGGCCACCAGCCTGGCCTTGTATCTTTCAATGCTGCCATCTGCCCTGTGCTTTATGGTAAAGACCCAACGACATCCGACTAATCGTTTTCCAGCAGGTAACTCACACTTCTCCCAAGTGCCATTTTTCTCAAGAGCTTCCATTTCTGTTTCCATTGCTCTAACCCACTTATCATCTGAGAGAGCATCTTCGACCTTGTTTGGAATAGAGGAAGAATATACTGAGCTAACATATGCCCGGGCCTGCACAGATATATTACCTTCAGCCAGATTTGCCACTGGATACCTGGGTTTCCCCACATGCTCTGGTTCATACCGTTTTGGTGGAACCCCACGGTTTGCTCTTGGTGGCAACACATACCGACTCTCTTATTCTGTTTCTTCCTGTGTCTCCCCCTGCGCTGGTACCTCATCTGTTTCATTATCTCCTGAACCTGCATTGGTAGGATCACACTGTCTAGATGATACAAGAGAATCACATTGACGTACCTCGGGGATATCAGTCGTAGTGACCGGGGAATGAGACAGCATAGGTGACTATGCTGTGTGTTGAGGTTGCTCGGTGGTCCCGCCTACTTGCTCTGTTAGGACCGTGTTAGGCCAAGGTGGTGGTGGTATCCAACCTAGTGGGTCCTGCTGTTTCTCCCCCTGACCACGAGGTTGGGTAAAAAAGAACTCTGTCTCGAGGAAATTACAATCCATGGTGGTATACAAACGACGAGTGGGAGGATGGTAACACCTATACCCTTTCTGATGGACCCCGTACCCCACAAAGACACACTTGAGAGAACACGGATCAAATTTGTTTCTTTCTGACTTAGGGATGTGAACAAAGACAGAGCACCCAAAGACACGAGGTGGAAGGACTAAGCTAGAGGGTATGCTAACCCGATTCCCTAGATGTTGTAAGGGAGTTTCAAATTTTAAGGCTCTGGTGGGCAGACGGTTTACAAGATAGACTGAGGTGGCCACTGCTTCAGGCCAGAGGTGTTTAGGGCAGCTGGATTCAAACATGAGTGCTCTAGTCATCTCGAGGAGTTGACGGTTCTTTCGTTCCGCCACTCCATTCTATTGTGGGTTATGCGGACAAGAGGTTTGGTGTATTAACCCATGATCCCTAAAAAACTGTTTTAGTTCAGAGTTAACAAATTCCCCCCCATTATCTGATCTAAGAACCTGTATGTGGGATTTGAACTGTGTGCGAACCATGTTGAAGAATTCCATGAATTTTGAGGGTACATCTGACTTATTTTTAAGAAAATAAACCCACATCATACGGGAGCAATCATCAACAAATAACACAAAATATTTAAAACCATGATCACCAGTACTTGGGGCAGGGCCCTACACATCAGAGTGTATCAAAGAAAATACTTCGTTTGATCGAGAGTTTGACAAAGGAAACGACTGTCTGTGGCTTTTTGAAAGAATACATGTCTCAGAGGACAAACTACTATTCTGCGAAAAAATGCTAGGAAATAAAGTTTGAAGATACCCTAACGAAGGATGACCCAACCTACGGTGCCACAACCACTGTTGGCGTTCCACGGTCCCGTGAGCAAGCGCTGTAGTTCCTTGTTGAGCTACCTCATCTACATAGTATAGTCCATTCTGCTCAGTACCACGCCCAATCACTCTCCCCGACTGAATATCCTGTAGCAAGCAAAAGGTGGGATACATCAGAACCATACAATTTAATTCTCTTGTAACTTGGCTAATAGACAGTAATTTATGTGAAAGACTCGGCACATGGAGACAATTTTTCAATTTGAGTGAAGGAGATAGAGTAACATTTCCCATGTCGTGAACCGGGGAAACACCACCATTAGCACTTTGGATCGAGGTTTTTCTGGCCACGGCATAATTTGTCAAGTCCCCCTGATCATACGTCATAGTGTCCGTAGCCCCGTAGTCAAAGAGCCAACAGGGTTCTTTGCCATCGTCTCGGAGATTGGCCTGAAGAGCTAGTCCCTGTCGTGTTTCATTAGGAGTAGCTTTACAATAGTAATTGCTACAGACACTGTCATCAGGAATATTACACTCAAAGTCACGGCTAGAGACAAAGTCACCATAATTATTACAATTCACGTCACAAATATCTTTGCAATTAAAAACATAATTATGAGAGAAATTTGATGACTGTGTATAAGAGAGGGTGGAGGGGCAATATAGGTATTTTGCTCCCCCAAACCCTTTACCTAAAAGGGCTTTTCCTTTCTCATTTGTTGAGGGCGCCGCATCTGTTTCCTGGGTCTCATCTCCATCTTCTCTTGCTGTAACTTGATGCGCCGCTGGTCCACGGTTGTTGTCGGCGTAGCCCGGCGTTGCTCCGTCACGCCGCCGGCTGCGCCAACCCTCCGGCCATCCTATGAGTTCGAAACAGCCTTCCTTGCTATGACCATTTCGCCCACATTTTTCGCATTTGACAGGTGTTCGCTCACCGCCGTGGCGGCGAGGTGCGGTGGGACCTTGTCGGTCTGATCTGGGCCGAAATTTGGTGAAGTCCCCCGGCGTCGCCGCCTGCCCCATCTTCCCTCTATCCTGAAATTTTTGAATCGCAAATCCGGGCCCTACGCCTGACCCGTTCGAGTCCACCGCCGGTGATGATACCCGTTCAGTGCCCATGATTTCTCTCCTTGCTGATTCTCGTCGGATGGTGGCATAAGCTTTCTCCACGGATGGCAAGGGGTCTTCTTTCAACAAATCCCGCCTTTCCGTATCATACCGATCGTCTACCCCGGCGAGGAATTGAAATAAACGGGTCTCGGTTCTGAGGCGGTTGAAGGTGCCCATATCTCTGTCGCACGTCATGGGATTCGGTTTCGGTTTCGGTTATTGATTTTTTGAACTTTCGGTTTCGATTCGGTTTTAATAAAAACCGAACAGTTTTCGGTTTTTTACCGAAAACGGAACTCCCACCCCTTTAAATGTTTATTTTCTATTTTTCCCATTATAATTTATGTATTAAGCCCAACCCATTGAATATGTTTCAAGCCCACCCAATTCCACCTATTTAATTTTAGAAACAAATCATATAATTATTTACACATCTATGTTTGGAACCAGTCACCACCGCCTCCACAAGTCGCCCTTCTTTTGGATGAAGAATCTGCGGCCACCACCACGCTGTCCACCTGACGTTTTCTCACACCTGACCTTTTCTCTTTCCAGCGAATCCTCGCCGACCACCATTGTTTTCTCTTTGCGGCGAAGACTCCCCGGCCACTATTGCTTCTCGCCGCCGATAAATAAGGAAGTATATTGAAAATTTTCTTGCTTATTGTTCATCTTGTCAGATTCTTCTTCTTCATTCTTTATTGAGTTTTGGTTAGTATCGATTAATAATCGGAGCAGCCCTTACCATGCCTAAAAGGTTTATACTGGAAAATTTCAGATTAAATGCATAGAACACAAAACCCAATTTTTTCCCTAAGTTTTTGGTTTTATCGGTATTAATCGAAAACCGAACCGATATTTTCGGTTTTAACCGAACCGGAACCGAGGATGATCAATTCGGTAAATGGTTAGTAAAAATCAATAACCGAAAATTTGGTTAACCGAACCGAATATATTTTCGGTTATTTACCGTTTGAACACCCCCAGGTTTTCTGCTTAAATTAATGTCAAACACATATTTTATGGGTATTCTGTTTTAAAAAATATGGATTTTATATTGGATACGCATAGAATACGCAGAATTACTAATAATTAATTAATATGGAAGGTTTTAAAATTTTGGGCTAAAAATTTAAATAGGTCTGTCATTTTTATATAATAATAATATATTGAATAGAATTAGATTATATGAGTAATGAGTACATGAATATTATAATTATAAATTTGTGCTTAATATTTTATATTTTAACTTTTTAAATTTTTCTTTGAAGAAAATATTAATTTAAATGGAATGGGGATATTTTTATAAATAAATAATTTGTTTTAACAATTATTATATTTTAGAATTATTTTTTATCTTTGTATTTTTTAACTGGATATTTAGAGTTAACTCCCTTGGATTTTGAGTACACTTCCCAATACAATAAATATTTTAATTAATTTTTTTATTATTCTAAAATAGTCTAATTATCTTTCGTTTAGTCATATTGTTGAATAACACGACAGTTCCTCAAATTTTAAATATAAGTCTACAATTACATAATACTATTCTTCTTTTGAAAGAAAAGTTCATTATTTAATAACTAACGGTTGTGTAATACAATAATTCCTTAAAATTCAAACATAATGTTCGAAAATAAAATGTAAATACTTCGTATTAAGATAACGCTTTTCATTTAACAACGGTTGCGTAACACAATAATTCATTAATATATATTTATTTATTTATTTTGGTCGAAATTCCTTAATATTTAATATAATTCTACAAATTCAAATATAAATACTTCATATTAAGAAAAAAGTTCCTCACAATAGTAGATATGGTTGTCTGAAAATTCTTTTTATCAATCTATGATTGATACTATTGCTGAAGGTGGGCAGGAATTAAATGTCCTTTAGGAGGACAAATTGTTGGAATTTATTTGGATGAGGAGTAGATGAGTTTAATGGTTATATAACTACTTTGAAGACAAAATACCCAAAATATGGATGTACA
Source organism: Lantana camara (assembly GCA_037501455.1). Lineage (NCBI taxonomy): Eukaryota > Viridiplantae > Streptophyta > Magnoliopsida > Lamiales > Verbenaceae > Lantana > Lantana camara. The sequence continues at coordinate 87,388,513 of CM074857.1, read as the reverse complement.
ATAATTTGTTATGGTTAGAGCAGTGGAAACAAACATCGTATGATCAATTTTATGGTAAGAGATAAAAGGCATTGTGAATTTCACTACTACTCTTCTACAATTCCCCTCATCATTCCACTATTTATTAGTAAATAATGTATCTTTCGTTCCATGAAGTGTGATAATTCCACGATATGACGTTGGAATGAAACCGTGCCCCCGTTTCGTTCCTCACGACAGTGATGGGCAATTGTACCGCAGACCCTACATATATAATAACCAAGTGCGTATATATTGTACTATTGTGTACTCTAGTGTCCTTTCCCCTAATTATAAGGGGATAACTCCAACAATAACCACACTTCTTAACAAAAAGATTGTGCATATATATATATATATGGGAAAAAAATTTTGAACATCCTGAACTATCACGTATTTTAGACTTTGCAACCTGAACTAAAAAACATCTTCGGTTACAACCTGAACTACTTAGAATTCTCACTTTGCATCCTCAGTGTAAAATCTGGCCACTGTTGTCACCGGAGGCACTGACGTGAACATCCTGAACGGGTGACACGTAAGTACATGTGGCCGGATTTTTACACTGAGGATGCAAAGTGAGAATTTTAAGTAGTTCAGGTTGCAACCGGAGGCGTTTTTTAGTTCAGATTGCAAAGTCCAAAAAGTGTAATAGTTCAGGATGTTCAAAATTTTTTCCCCTATATATATATATATATATATATATATATATATATATATATAACTTATTAAAAAAAAAAAACTTATAAGATTATATATGTATATCGTGTAAATTTTTTCCTTTCTTTCCTCTTTCACATTTTCTTTATTCCTTTTTCTTTGGTCAAACCATTTTCTTTATTCTCTCCCTCATTTTTTTGGTTATCATCTTTTAATATGTAATTATTTACTCTCAGATTTTCTCTTCTTAGTTTCTTGATTTTGCCTTCTTTATAAATAATAATTTTTTCATCGATTTAATTACTTTCTTACTTATATGTATTTTTCGACAATGCATTATAATTTTTTTCAGACAAAAATTAGATATATATATATCAATAAAGACGTATTTACAAGTATTATAATTTCATATTAATTGCAAATCAAATATCATTAACTTTAAAATCACCCTATTCGTTTTGGCCTATTTCGAAAGCGTTGCTCCTTTCGGAACCCTGGGTTTATTGCTTTAGGAAGTCCATGATTATTTAGACTATATTATGTTTGGTTGTATGTTTGATTCCTAAAGTAGATATAGACATCCATAAGTGATAAAAAAGACAAACGATTGATCGTCCGTAACGTCTGTAGGGGCACCCTATATTGTATGCATTGAATATCTGCACTCGAATCATATTCGGTTAGTGGTAACCGTAGTAGATCTAAAAACTTAAAAGAAGAAGAAAGTAAAACTGTTTTCATTATAGAGAATAACTGATCTCATGCAAAATAAACAACAAATAATAGTGGAATGATTATAATTATATGTTCAGTATATTATGAGTTCTGTTTCAATTGAATTATACGAATACCATACATTAAAAGTGAAAAAAAAAATGTATTAAAGTCAAATATAGTGAACTCAAACCTTAATATTTCTTATCAATCATAGGATAAAAAATTATGGGATAATTACGAACTCCCTCCTAAAATTTGGCGAAAATATAGATTTTTCATAAGGTTTGAGAAATTACGAACACTTCCCTAAGAGTTACATGTTCTCTCATAAATTGCCTCAAGCATTAATAATGGTGTTAATTTTTACTGACATCAGCAATATTATTTTTAAAAATTTCAATCATACCCTTCCTTAGGGGTTATATTGTAATAATCTTGAAAATGTAAAGCTATATTTGTAATGTTGGTTAAATTTGTACTTTTCAATTTGAAAATTTGTAATTTAATTAATATTTATATTGGGTTAATTACATCTAGACCCCTTCCGAGTTTAGTATATTACAATTGGACCCCTGTTAGTCATTTATTACAGTTTGACCCCTTCTAAAATTTCGAAATTACTAAACGGTGAAGAAAAGGTACGATTCCGTTAAATATTTCACGTTATATTCCAAATAATTGCATTATATTCCAAATAATTGTGAAATGACCATTATTTATGGTTCTAAGATCATGTTTTATAAAAAGTAGGAAAAAAAAAATCACGTTTTTTTAGAATAAATAAACGTTTAAACAAACAATTATTTCACAATTATTTTGAATATAATGGTTATTTCACAATTATTTGGAATAGTCCGTGAAATATTTAACGAAATTGTATATTTTCTTCACCGTTTAGTAATTTCGAAATTTTAAAAGGAGGTCAAACTGTAATAAAATGACTAATAGGGATCCAATTGTAATATACTAAACTCGGAAGAGGTTTAGATGTAATTAACCCTTTATTTATAAATATAAATTGAATTAAAATTTTCATGCATATTTAGTATAATAAAATATGATAAAAAAATTACAGATTCCATTTTATGTTTATGTCTTAGTTTTATGCATATTTTGCATAAGTTTATTTAAACTTTATTCGTTTAGAATAATAATTTTTTTTTAATGAAATAGAAAATCATAACAAACACGCTAAATTCACATAAATACCCATCAAAATTACTTAAACAAATATTTCGAACATTGGTGATTCCTAATGCATGTACTTTAAATACGAATAACATTCCAATAAAAACATGCATGTCCATTTTTTTTTTAAAGAAAATATTTGGTATCCATAAAATTTAGGAATGAAATTAGTACATTTGTAATTATCACAAAAAATAATAGAATATGTCTGCAAAATCAGGTAATGGCCCAAGTACATAAAAAGGGTCACGTCTGGCACATCAGCCCGACTAGGTTGTTCGCATCTTGTTATAAGGACAAAGGGGATGTATAGGAAAATCTTCCTGCACGAGTACAATTAATTTTTGAAATTTCATAGAGAGGGGCAATTTCACATATCCATGAGTTATCAGACCTTATCTCATTCATCCACGCTTTCACAAACATTTTATTCATACAGAACTCTACCAAGGAATTATCTTCAAAACACAATATTCAGATTATAGAAGCAGATTACCACATAAAACATCACAAAAATTTTCATTCAAGATTGACAAAAGAAACCGAAAACTGTATCACAAACAAACTTGCATTTGATGGCAGATCTTAGCAACTAAACAGTGCATTTCAGCCTCACGGACAAGTTTTCGAGCATATGTAGGCAAATCTCCGGGCGACAAAATGTAAGATATATTGACAAGAAGAGGGAGAAGTGTATAGATGACTCGGGTAGCTCAACCGGTACCTGAATCCACCTGCCTCAAAAATGCAGCAAGAAATAGACATCGAAAGCACCAAATCATATCTTGACTCTATTTTCGCCGTCTCGTTGTGCCCAAATCCGGTGCACCTTTCCTCATCATTGCCACGAACTCATCATAGTTTATCTTACCATCCTGCCATACGATATAAAATTCAAATTCTCTAAGCACAACGAGTAATTCTAAATAGAAGGTAAAATTTTACTTCTTTGTTTATTTCCTCTTCTTTTTAAGGGCAAATTATCTCCGTTCTGACTACAAGAGTCATTGCAAAAACTTCAATTTCCAGGATAAATTAAAGTAGAAGCTAAAGTTGCAAGAAGTGGTAGTAGGAAGACTTGAGAAAGTTCGGTGTAAAATGATATGCAGAAAGCACTTTTACATAGTAGAAAAGAGAAAATGAAAAACACCTCCAAATGTGCTCACAACTTATTTTAGCTTATTTGAAGCAGAAACAGCCAAACAAACATTGTACTTCTGGTTTTTTGAGCTAACAGGACAAAAAAAAAAAGGCCAACAAATATCAGAGTGTGCAAACACTCCCTGTGTGCAATTACGCAACTTCTGTATTAATGTCAGAAATTACAAATACCCCCTTCTCAAGGTCTTGAGATTACATCCAAATTAACAAAATTTATCAGAAACTTGGATAAAATCATCCACATATGCTCTAATATGAATAATGCCGTTGTACAACTATGTGTGATTACGCAACTTCCCTATCGATTTCAAAATTTCCAAATATCCCCTTTCTAAAACTATCGAGATTTGTTCAAAATCAACAAAACTTACCAAGAACTTGGATAACATCATCCGATTCAATTTGGGATAGTCAGATGAATAAAAAATGGTATAATGGCATCGCCTAACTACGTGTAACAATGACAGGTCTTCGTTGTAAGATGGACATAAATTACAGGGGAGGTATGTGTTATCATATGCGCAAGAGTTGTGATTTGTGTATTTGCCTGTTCATGTAATTAGAGATGATATAGACATATCTCAGTATAGAAAAGGGGAAAAGAAACTTTACATGGTCGCTGTCCACTTCGGCGAGAATTTCTTTTATTGTTTTTTCATCACCCATATTGTATTCCTTCAAAGCATGCTCCAGTTCTTCCACCGTGATATACCTATATTCAAGGTCAGCATTGTAGATAAGAACATAATATCCAACAAAATATGGAAAAACGTAAAAGAGCACCAAGCTCTACCCGCTCTTATCCTTGTCAAAATATTCAAACGCTTTGTAAAGATGGTCTTCTCTCTCCATTCGGTTCATGTGCATTGTCGCAGTTATAAATTCGATATAGTCAATAGTTCCATTTCCATCCACATCAGCCTGGAAATAACAATGTAATAACGTTTAAAGTTCTAAAACACATGATTATCCCATTATTTGGAGACTAATGCATTGCCAAGAAACATAGTCTACAACAGAGATACTACTAATAACAACGTGATTTTTTTAGCATTAATAAGAGATGTTACCGCTTCCATTAACTGTCTCACTTCTGATTCAGAAAGCTTCGTTCCCAACTTAGGTAATCCAGCTTTTAGTTCCTCATATGTGATCGTTCCACTGTTGTCTGTATCCATGGATTTGAACATCTCCTTCAACCCAATGATTTCTTCTTCAGAAAGATTTTCCGCAATCACCTATACAACCCCAGAAATCTTAAGAAGCGAAAATACAAACATAAACAAAGTTCTTAGGGGTAGTCACACTTACATACCCTGACGTTTGGCCTAATTACCCAAACTTGCACTGAGGTTTGAGAAATTACATAAAACTTCTCTTGCCACAGAAGTCACATTACATCTGAATCCATGAATAATTATGTTTTCATCTCTAATTATTTATGTATACGTTATTTTGCCTCAACAATTACCTGGTCAATATATAATTTCAAGTTCTCGACTATAATAGCATGTGTTAGGCCAAAACTTAAGGTATGTCGGGGCGATTTTGTGTAATTACGTCAAACCTCCAAGGTATGCTTGTGTAATTACACCAAATTTTTATTACCAAATACCAACCTTAAGAGCAACTTTCTTGAGTTTGTTCATGGCGCAGAACTGCTTCATTCTACTCAACACAGCAATATCAAGAGGATTATCAGATGCATCCCCATCTTCTCTCATCCATGGATGGTCTGCATATCAAAATTCGAAATAATAATCGTTATACAAGAATAATCTTTATGATCTTTCATTACATTGCAAATTTAGCTTACTCAGTACTTCAACTGCAGTAAGACGGTCTTTAGGGTCAGACTGAAGCATCTTTTTCACAAGATCTTTGGCACTAGCCGATATTGACGGCCAAGGATCAGAGACAAAATCAAGGTGCCCTCTCGAAATGGCATCGAATATGGCTTGTTCGTTCTCTGGACTCCGAAAACCAGATTAAAAAACTATTAGCAACTCAATAATTTTTTATTAAGGATCCATAGTTTCAGATTAAGATTTTCACCTCCCCAAAAGGGCGGAACGCCACTCAGTAAAATATAGAGTATGACTCCAGCACTCCAAACATCAGCCTCAACACCATAATTTCTACGCAGCACTTCAGGAGCCACATAGTATGCACTACCAACAAGATCTGTAAATACTTCTCCTACAAAGGATCACAATGACTCTTCAATCCTCATACCAAACAAACGAACAAGAACCATTTGGATTCTACCTTATTCTTTCCGAATCGCCATCTTTTAACATTGATCCTTAGTTTACCATTTTGCTATCTTCACAATTTTAAATTTTGACAAAGAGCAATCAATTACTTCTCTGCCCAACATAATGTATTCACTTCACACTGATCCACAAAAAATAAGCATTTTCAGCTAAAAATCAATATAAATCCATGAAAATCACCAGGTTTAAAAAACACAGACAGCCCAAAATCAGTAGCCTTGAGTGGCGAATCCTCATCCTTGCTCAAAAACAAGAAATTCTCCGGCTTTAAATCCCGATGCATAACCCCCATAGAGTGACACGCGTGCAACACCGTGACAATCTGGCGGCACAACCCCGCCGCCGCTCGCTCGGAGTAATGCCCCTTCGCAATAATCCTATCAAAAAGCTCCCCTCCGGCGCACAATTCCATCACCAAGTGCACATTGTGCCGATCCTCGAACACCTCCTTGAGCTCCACTATGTTGCGGTGGCCGGTTAGGTGGTGCATGATCTGCACCTCCCGGCGGGCATCGGCGACGTCGTCCGGCGTGGTGAGCTTCCTGGTGGCGATTGACTTGCACGCGAAGGTCTGTCGCGTGGCGCGGTGGGTCACGAGGTGGGTCACGCCGAACTGGCCGCGGCCGAGCTCCCGCCCAAAAATGTAGGCGGAGTGGATATCCGCCATGGGGCGGCCGAGGACGCGGCCGTTGCCGGTGGGGAGGGGACGGCGGGGAGGGGGCGGAGCATCCGAGGGGAGGACGGTGATGTGGGGTTCCGATGCGGCGGCGGACGGCGGAGATGTCGTGGTGGGTGGGGGATTGGATAGATAGCCGCTGCTGCAGTTACCCATTTCTCTTGGGGTTGGAGTTTGATGTTATGAGTTCGAACTGCTAAGTCAAAACTGTTTTGGAAGGGGAGAGAGAGAGAGAGACACCATGGCCATTTATATGCGAGAAAATCTATGGGGTTCTGTCTGAATGTCTTTGAGTGAAATGACTATATTGTCCCTTGGGATTTATTGTGTATTTGTGTGTGCATAGGGCTGTCAATGGGGCGGATTTTAATCCGAATTCGATCCGAATCTGATCCGAATTTTATCATATCCGTCCGATAAATAAGTCCGATGGATCATATCCGATTATAAATATTCGTTATCCGAAATAAATGGACCGGGTATGGAATTAAGGAATCCGATCCGTTAAAGATCCGAATCCGATTTTTTTATAATATTTAATTAAATTAATTATTTTATTAGTAAAGAATATTAAATAGAATAATTAAAAATAAAATTTTCACATATGTTCACTATAAATAATAATAAAATTTAAATTATTTATTATAAAAAATATATTTTTCTTTATTAAAAATCTTAAATTAACCTATTTTAAATCCATATACACAAAACCATTAAAGAATTCATCAAGTAATAATTATTTGTTAGATATTATATATTTATATTTATATTTTTTATTTATTTCTTTATAAAAAAATTTTAAATTTTATTGTTAATCGGGTCGGATCTTTTATCGGATCTGATCCGACCCGTTAACATACGGACTTAGTATTAATGAATCCGAATCCTATAGGATTCGGATTCGGATTCGGTTATCGGATGTTCTTGTCGGATTCGGATCCGGAATTTCCTGATCCGGTCCGAATCCGACCCGTTGACAGCCCTATGTGCTTGTGGACTGGTGGTGGAAGTCTGGTCAATCTTGTGGAGTGTTGTTGGTCTTTGTTGATATTTCAACCTATCAATAAATAATTATGAAACGTTTGTATTAAATAAAATTTCAGATATTTTAAATGAAATTATTTTTTTTTTTACTTATAAAAACATTATTTCGAAAAGAATTAGGCAAATATATACAAATGGTTTGTTTTTTTTTTAAAATAAAAACCGGTCAAAGAGACCGTAGGGTTATTATCGAGAACCTCTCCTCGTATATATCAACCTAGACAGCCAAGTAAAGATACAAGCATTCATAATCCAGAGATCAGTAATACTCGACAAACTCGAGCGTCCACGTAACAAAAATACTAAAAGCAAAAGCATGTGAGCAATACTCCCAAAACTCCTACCAATTCTCGAGTTATCATTGATTAGAATAAACGGGCGATACAATGTTTGGCACAAACCAAATTTTTTACGCAATTAGAGGATTTTTGTCAACTAAATGAAATGTAACTAGTTTTCTTTCTTTCTTTTATTAAATCGAAACCACTATCCCGTAGGATTTTAGCACTGCCCCCTTGTAGATATATCAAACATAACTAGTTGCTAATATATATCGGAATTGGACGATTATTTTATATTTGGGTTGTTTACATCTGTATGATCGACTTAAATGTATATGAATTGCTCATATTTTGATGATGGATTTGTGTGATTTACAAAAATATAAAAAGTGGAACATATGGAATATTCATCAAACATTCAATTCGACATATCATTCTCGCTCGTGTCTTATTCTACAATCTTCCACTTAATTTATCATGTTTAATTTTCTTTTTTTTGACTAATAATGTTTCAACCAATCCATTTCAACATAGGAATGACTGATGCCACGGTTTATCTATGATCCACACCTACCAACGCGTATTTTAGGATATTTTCTATTTATTTTGTACCTATAATTGATGATTTCAAGTATTTTCAACGTTATTCTTTACTACTATTCGAACTCAAATAAATAAATAAAATTAATTATATATATATATATATATATATATATATATATATATATATATATATATATATATATAAAATCAGTTAATGTACGACTTCATTTATTTTTTTTTTAGTATTTTAAAACTATTATTGTATATGGTTTTTCATAGAGTGTACAAATAAATCGAAATGAAATCAAATCCAGAAAATTAAATTGAATCATACCCATCGAACTGGTTTCAATTTTTAGTTTTTGAAATATTTGATTTCACTTGGGTCCAAGAGTTTTAAGCCTTTTATTTTTTTTACTGTTCCGCCCTTAATTGAAGGTGTCTTTCACTGCCTCTGTTCTGGTTGACAATGATGCTAATGTTTACTTGTAGCTATTGCAGGGGATGACTCCCCCTACTGACCAAGCTTTTTTGGCGAGTCTTTCTCCTGAGAAGATTCGCCAGCAGGCTAACCTAACTGTTTCTCAGGTATGTCCCACTTATTACTTGTTTTAGGTTCGATATTTGTTGATACATCCACTCTATCAGTTGCCCACCCCCTGTTCTCCTCTTGCAGGCAGGAATGTTCGTCGCCCACCTGCTACGATAGGACTTACTATCTTCCCCTGCTGAATAGGAGCAAACTCGAAAATGTTGCTAAACTGTGAAGACTTTGGAGGCTAAATTGAGAAGCCTCATGTTGCTTCCTAAGAACACGTTCCTCCTCATAATTTATCTCAAGACGATAACATTTCCAAGTTAGCTCTTGTTCAGCAGGAGAGGCAATGAGTCCTGTCGCATCAGGTGGGCGACGAACATTCCTGCCTGCAAGAGGAGAACAGGGGGTGAGCAACTGATAAAATGGATGTATCAACAACTATCAAATCTAAAACAAGTAATAAGAGGGACATACCTGAAAAACAGCTAGAGCAGCCTGCTGGCGAATCTTCTCAGGATGAAGACTCGCCAAAAAAGCTTGGTCAGTAGGGGGAGTCTTCCTCTGCAACAGCTGCAAGCCAACATCAGCATCATTGTCAACCAGAACAGAGGCAGTGAAAGGCACCTTCAATTGAGGGCGGAACAAGAGATCTATGTTTCCCTCATTGAGCTAAGATGATAGTGGAGGATGCCCTACTAGTGGGGGGAGACCTGAAGCAGGAGGAAGGATTGGCAGAGAGAACTTGGAAACCTTCTTTCTCTTCAAAGAACGCTTCTCGGAAGCAACTAGTTGCTGACCTGCATGGGCATCCAGGTGCGACCCTATGTCATGGGTCCCAGGTAAGTATGCGCCAAATTCGTGAGGAGAAGATTTCCACGATGCTTGTTGTGAGCGTCTGAATTCTTGGTTTGTGCCTTCATAATCAAGTCGGTAACTACCAAAAATATATATATATATATATATATATATATATATATATATATATATATATATATAAATAAATACATGAAGACTAAAAGTATAGGTATATAAGAAAATGTACGAATAAGAATATATTCATGATCAGATATAACGACAGATAACTTGCACGTATAACTGCCAATATTATACTGTTAAACAGGCAAAGCACAATACCCAGGTGATCTTCAAGTTTTTTCACCGTAGGGCTCAATCTAAAATGCGAGAGAAGAGCCTCAACACACAACTTGTCAGAATGAAATTCATATGGTTTCAACTCTGCCAGCAAGTTCTCAAATTTCATATTTTTTATGTTACGTTTCTTGCAAGCAACTGTAAGAGTGTCTGCTGCCCAAGTGGTGCATACTTGGGACCAGGGAGTAGGCGGACAGACATAGAAGTATCTGACAGTTCAATCTCGAGGGGAGTTAGGTGTTTTCAAGAATTTGGCATCACTCCTAGAGGTAATATATTGTTGGAAAACACGAAAGAGTTGAGCAGCGGAAGTTTAAAATTTTCCAAAAGTTTAATCGTTGTCTTGCAATTTTCATATCATATCGTAGGGTGTTTTAGAAACTTACAAAGGTAGAAGCTTTCTAGTGATGTCGTTACCGCCTAACGAACACCCTTCAAGCGAAATCCCTCGAACGACATTCAAATTAGACTCCAAATTAGAAGTCCTCCAAAGCGTATCCACACCAGCCCTAAAACACGATCAAGCGAGTGAGAATGCTAGTTCTATGGCTTGTGTTAGGCTAGAATTTACTTTGAAAACTTTTCTTTTGGATTTTCTCAAAAAGCTTAACATTTATCGAGTGCTGGTCTAAAGAATAAGAGAAGCACCTTCACTAGTATTTTTACTAGGGGGTTCAAAAATCCCTAGGGTTTCTTAAACCTAGTGGACTTTGTTTTCTTGCTCACTAATTAACTAATTTAATTATTAATTTGGGGGAAATTACATTGTACTACCCTGAGATTTACCATAATTACAAATAGGTCCCTATTCTTTACGTAATTACATTGAAGTCCCTGAACTTTCACTTCCGTTTGAGGTCTATAACGGACGTTACTGTTCCGTCAGGGTCAACGGTTGACCGACCCGAAATACAGGGACTTATTTGTTATTGTGTAAACTACAGGGATTTGTAATAATAATTTAATATTCAGGGGTATTTCGGGCCGATAAACCGTTGACCCTGACGGAACAGTAACGTTTGTTATGGACCTCAAACGGAAGTGAAAGTTCAGGGACTTCAATGTAATTATGCAAAGAATATGGACCTATTTGTAATTATAGCAAACCTCAGGGTAGTACAATGTAATTTTCCCTAATAATTTAATTAGAAGAATAAGTTCCCAACTTGTTCTCCAAGTCTTGCAAGAATAATCTTCTATCTCCTACAATAGGAAGTTTGACTTTTCAACTTTCCTAAAGTTAAAAGTCAAGATTTAATAAATAAATTAATTCCCAATTAATTATTTATTGGGTTAAGTTTATTTGAGAATAGTCTTAACAATTAATTAAAAGATCAAAATTAATTAATTAATTCTAGAAAAGAATTCGCATACGAAATCAATCGTACACACGAGACCACTCGTGAAGCTACGTGTGCGTGACACGTGGCAGCCACGTTGGCCGCGTGACACGTGGCAGCCACGTGTAAATGACACGTCGTAGCATTCACGTTTTGTGCCGTTTCGATCAATTATTTTGATCCTTCGTTAATCATATTAACATCCTACCATAACCCTCGTATTATGGCATTTGTGTGTGACCCTTTAGGTTCATTATTCGATTAGCAGTGACAGTAATTAATTAATTCCCTAATTAATTAATCACTTCCCAGATCAAACTACCGTAATCTAGCAATGTGTGTGTGACCCCTAACCGAATAACAAAATGAATCGAAGAACCTTTCAGTCAATGACAATAAGTGAAATACGATCCTCCTACAACTCCATCTCTCAATCAAGAACTAAGACATGAGAATATTCTCAGAGCCTAAATATTCTTGATCTTTAAAGTTAAGTTTGTTTCATATCCATTTCGATCTCAATCCTAGAAAACCCTATTTTCTAGATGTCTTGATCTTTTATCCACCTTGGCCAAGGGTTTAACATTTAATGGACTACGAACAACTTAATCAGCAAGAGATCATTCTTGTTCTTAACACTTGTTCTTAACAAGTGTAGGTCTTTTATCGATTATACTAATTCTACATATGCCACTTGTGTAATCCCAACTTAGGCCGTGGTTCAGGTGTCTATATGGTAACACCCTTTTGAGCCTATATCAAAGATTATAGAGTTAGCTCATATGAGATATTTAGAATCTCAAGTCTAAGGATTAATGAATCACGTCATTGGCATGTGAAACATTTCCTAATCTGGAAGTTTCTAGAAACTTTCTTTCCCATTTAGAAATGTTCTCACGGGGGACATCTTAGTGATGAAGTTCGTGTAACAATCACCCTTATATATTATGAACGCATCATCGTATGCACTTATCATTCCGTGAAACTGAGTGATCTTTCAAAAGGACATAACACATAAGCAAGTCTCAACAGAGTCAAGGTCGACACTCACACTGTCTGTTGGACTCATTGACTTGGAGAAGTTTCTAATCCTCGCCTACGGAGTTAAGAACTTGTTTCATGTGTCGTTCCCATAACGACAAAATTCCTAACGACCTCATCGGACTAGGGGAGTTCAATATATGCAAAACAAAGTCAAACCCAAACAGAGATAAATAAGCACATAAAGAAGTGATTGCTTATGAACAAAACCATCTCGTTTATTATTCAAAGATTGTTTGTGATTTTACAAGGAAATGATAAAGCAAACATCTATTTTAAGGGCAATATTCCTAACATATATAGCTTGCCAGGCTTAAAAGGGCGAATATAATAGAAATAGCTTATCTGTTTTGGCGGAGGGAGTGTAGCCAAGGTAGTGTGATAGCACTGAGTATGCAAGCAAGAGGGAAACCGCGTTGAGAACTATTTGACTTAGGCAAATATTAAGGGTCTTGGAGACGTCAAGCAAGAAGCTGTTTAAGGGGAACCTCAATCCGGCATTCATTTGGGCTTCATAAAAAGTAAGATAGCCTTTGGGAGGTAGATGAGGGCGCTCGTGAGGTTTCGAAGCACGAAGCTTCCAGGAGTCAGGTGTGCCCATTGCTTTGCTGAAAGCGCTCAGGTCCTTCTTGGTAAGGACAAAAACATGGTCGGAGCAAAATAGCTCAGTAACCTCCTCTTCATCAGCAAGAGGTCCCCCTTCACTAATCTATCCGTCCACGGTAGAAGGTTCAGCATTTTCTGTTTCCGTTCGTTATGCCCCAATATTGTTTGGTAAAACTGGTTTATGGGAAGAACCGCGTGAAGGTGTATCCTCATTGCTGGCGGTGATGGAGTCACTGGAGGAAGTGGAAGGGGTAGGTGAAGACATGATGCCTCTGTGAAAAAAAAAAAAAAGAGAACAAAGAAGTAGAAGAAAACCAGGGAACAGGAAAACAGCAAACACACATTCGAGTGAGGGTAGCACGAACATGATGAAACCATGGAGAAGCACAATAAATCAGAAACATAATGGGATGCGCACATGTAAATCAGGTCACACCCTGAGAACAAATCAGCCCTAACGAGTGTATGGAAATAAGATAAATCATACCTGAAATTGCATAGGGGAGAGTGATGGGTTTATTCCAGAAAAGCAGAATCGCTCTCCAAACGAACTTCTAAAACCAAGAAGTAGGAACAGAAGATGTCAGACAAGGTTTCGTTAAAGCTTGAAATCTTATGCTAAAAGTATGTAACAAAATCAATTTTTATTTAGAAAGAGAAGGGTACAGAACTCAATAGGGAAACCATAACAATAAAGCAAAATAAATTTGAAAAGCAGAAGATAGATGATGATGATGATGGCCTATGCAGCAAGGACACACCGGCAAAGATGAGAAGCGTTTTACCAGGCGGACGGGCACTCATCGATGCTTCCAGTTATTTCGAAACCCAGAGGTAAAAATTAACCCCTTTCTTCCTTGCTTTTTTCACCGCACAGATAGGCAACACGGAGGGTTACGAGTGTTGGACCTCATCGGCAATCCCGCCTAACGAAAGAAGAACTAGGACAATATTGGTGGTGATCTCCTCACCGGATGATGGAGAAATCAAAGCCCCTCAAATGAAATAATAATAATAATAACAATAAAAAAAAAAAGGAGGAGCCCAACACTTACCAGGGAAAATGAAGAAGTAGGGAGTGTTTTGTTGAGAATAATCAGGGGTGAGAGAGAGAGGTTTAAAGTGAGAAGAGATGGGAAGAGTTCTAATGGAAAAGGGAAATAAAGAGACGTGTGAATAAGTGGAGGTGAAGGGGAAAGGTTCTGCAACCTCCCTTGGGCACCGAAAAGTCTCTTGCAGAACAGATAGTATTTCTTTTCTGCCCTTCTTCCTAGGGATGTCATGATTACATAATATCTTTTTAATTCTATGTTTATCAAATTGATTGAAATTAGTTTCCTACCAATAACTCTTTTCCTTCTTTATCTTGTGAGCCTTATTTTAGGTCAGATGAGCAGGATTCCCCAAAATATTTGGAGATTATTTGAAGTGTATATCAAAGGTGATTTGAACTTATCTATTAAAGTAATTTACTATTTTTTTTTTTTTTTTTGGTAAGAAAAGTAATTTACTAATGATTGAGTTGTTTCCCAAGTGGCGGAAAAGGGAAAGCCTTAAGCCACGCACGTAGGAAGAAAGGAAGGCCCAAGAGCAATTGGCTAAAGAAAAGACGGACAGGAAGCGGGCGAAACTTTCGAGCAAGGAGCTGCACTCCTCCCCCCCTCCACTCAATGATGCTACTTTAAATTCTTTGAAGAAAAAAATTTGTCTGATCGAAAAATGATATAATTAGAAAAAGAGGGAACTATCGAAAATACTTCGTTTCCTCAT
The DNA here is from genome assembly GCA_037501455.1 of Lantana camara. NCBI lineage: Eukaryota > Viridiplantae > Streptophyta > Magnoliopsida > Lamiales > Verbenaceae > Lantana > Lantana camara. The sequence goes on along the minus strand of CM074857.1, from coordinate 87,373,502 downwards.
CATCGTTGAGAGCACGTCATAAATTTTTTATTTACTCTCACAGCCTGGCCAGCCCAACTATGAGAGTGGGGGAGTGATGATACTATCATAATCCGAGTAATTAAGTTTTTATATTATGATTGGATTATTTGTTATGAAACTATGTACTTTTAGCCCATGATCACTTTTGTTATTGGGTTAATTCGAGACCCTATTTTGTGCTGTGATTGGCCCAAGTATTGGCAGGTTAAGCAGCCTAACCCAACTAGACAAGCCCAAGCGTTACAACCAGGCCTGGTGGAAGTTACAACCAGCAGGTGGCTCGGCTCTGAAGAAGAAATATGCCCATTTTGACGAACGATCCCGATAGTGGGGAGAATTGGTTCTCCAAAAAATAAGAACTCTTCTTCATAAAAGATAGAATTTTAGGCATTGAGAGATCAGACTTTCTCTTTAATAGACGTTTTTTAATTTTTTTTTTTTTTTTTTTTTTATAGACGCTTGTTACAGAAAACCTCTACAACATCACTAGCATTTTCGCTGCGATTTCTTCTTAATATTAGCAATATTCTTTCTCCTAATTCAATTTCTCGCTATCGTTTATATACTTGACAATCGTTCATTATTATATCATTTACTGGATTAAATTTAGTGGTGTTAAAATTTGTCACGGATCATTTACTATTTTGAAATTATTATTGTATATGGTTTTCTCCAGGGTATACAAAAAATCGAAATGAAATCAATATCGCGAAAATCAAACTAAATCATACCTATCGAATTAATTTTAGTTTTTAGTTTTTGAAATGTTGGATTTCACTTTGGTCCAAGACAAGATTAAGCCCTTATTCTCAAATCTCAATCGATACAACCAGTCTTAGTTAAAATGTTTTTTCAAAATGAAAAAAATTATCTTCCTCCCCTTCCCAAATTGAAATTGAGATAGACACAAATTGAGAAGTTAAAGTTGAAACCCTACACTCCAATCCAACCCTTCTCCTTATGATCTCCATTGTTCGCCTGCCACAACCGCCGCTTCTAATATTACAGTTGAGATGTCATTCAGTACATTATATTTTTTTGCTTCTATGTATGAGTGTTGGGAAAATGTCAAAATCATTTTGATTTAATTTTTTTCCGCAAGCAAATTACCATTATGGTTAGTCTAATTATTTTGATTGATTTTTCTTTTTTTCTGAAGAAGAAATAACATAGACTACATTAAAGTTCTGAAGTTGTTTATGTTAAAGTTCTGAAGTTCTGAAATAACATAGACTACATGAATAATCCTGTGGATGCTAGCACAAAAACCACGATCAGCCGCTACCAGATGTACGTCATGTTGATGTACATCGATTTTGCTTGGAAGTCTGGGAGCCTATGCGGTAGGCCAACGGGTGATCCGATGAAATTGTTTAACATAAGGGGTGATATTTCGCTGATGGGCCATATCAAGGCCAGCGTCTTCATTTATGATTTATGGAGTTTTTGGAATAATATGCCTATTGTATTTTCTCTATAATAACTTTTCGTGGATACTCTTGTATGAATAGTATCAATGATCGGTGAATCATGAATAATTGTATTCGTTTTGTTTGGTTGGTATATATGAGGAGGGGGCCTCGATAATAACCTTACGACTTTGTGCCGATTTTTTTTTAAAAAGAAAAAAAAAGTTCTGAAGAAGAAATAACATATTAAACATAAAAGACACTAAAGTAACATATTAAAACTTAGGGATAATTACCAATGCCCCCTGAGGTTTGGCGATATTACAGAATACCCCCTGAGGTTTTGGAAATTACGAACTCCCCCCCTGAATAGTGCACCCTCGCTTACAAATAGCACCGCCCGTTAATTACACCGTTAAATTCAAATTTAAATTCCACCGTATATTGTAATTTTACTTAGAGTTTAATGATATAATTGTAATATTAGTTAATTTTGGATTTTTTGTATTTAAAAAGTTGTTATTTAATTTAATATTTTATATTTTATCTATAAATATAAATTGAATTAGATATTTCATGAATATTTATTTCTATAAAATATGATAAGTTATAAATTTTCTTTCTTCTTTATTTCTTAGTTTTAAATATATTTTGTACAAGTCCATTTAAAGTTAATTTAAAATAATTTATTTGCAATTATAACAAATTTTCCCTCAAAATAAAATTTCATATAAAAAAACCCACACAAAGATCAACTAGTGCATTATCAATTTTTTTCCTCAAAATTGAAAATCATAACAAATACACTAATATCAACAAATGCATTAGTAAATTCACAAAAATATCCGCCAACCGTTAAAACAATTATTTCAAACATTGAACATGTACAATCAATATCTATAGAAAATATTAAGCATCCATAAACTGTAGGTATGAAATTAGTCTATCATAAAAATATTAAAATAACATTAAGTAGCATTTTATTAAAAAAAAAAACGCTAGGTAGACACAAAACTCAAGTACTTACATCAAACCCCCCTTAACAATTTCAGTTCTTGCATTAGCCCCCTTACCTTTGACTCTTTATTATATATACCCCCTGAGTTTCAACATAGTAGGGGTAAAATAGTAAATTTCACACAATCCGTTAAATCTAATGGAGGAGATAACGGCCCAGGGGGGAGTTCGTAATTTCCGAAACCTCAGAGGATATTCTGTAATAACGTCAAACCTCAGGGGGCGTTAGTAATTATCCCTAAAACTTAAAACATACTATTAAAACTGACTATAAGAAAAAACACAACTAAACACTAAGCAGAGACATTCTCCTTCCCATTGTCGCCGTCATTTTCTCGTTTCCTACACACAAGGGGCAAAAGTCTTTCTCATGCAGCCAATTCGCGATACAATGATATTGAAAAGCTTGATTGCATCTTAGCGGAGCCTTGTCCAATATGAAGGCCTTCGGTGAGCACACATTGATCGGCACCATATGCTCCGGCCTAATTGCCCGGTTGATGGCGGTGCTGGCTGCCTCCCCCGGCTACTGCACGGAGCAAACATCAAACTCGACAGCGACGGGGATTGCATCATGCGGATCCTGCACCGCCACTGCTTTTGTGGCCAAAGACATCAGCTCCCGAGTAAATTTAAGACGCGCAACACGAGGAAACCAATGTTCCCTTAGCCTGAATGAACTCGTCAAGGGCATCAGGATTCGTTTTCTTTGCCGACGGTGTATAGTTTCTCCGAACCGAGTATCTCTTCGCCTTTTGTTGTCCTCACGATGAAATTGGTTCTGAGCTCAAATAGGAAAGTTTTGACTCCAATCGATGGCGGGTAGATGCACCAAGGAATTATATCTTCATCCAACCTAAATTTGTAGCAATATTCATACCCAAAATTATTGCATTCCATCTTGCAATGATGGAAAATTACGAGATCTCAAGATCTGAAATAAGGCTAGGGTTTTGCGGGAGGGGAGTGGAAACAAAACGCGAACTAATTATTTTGATTGAATTTGTCATTCTAAATGTTAACAAAAATCCTATTATTTTTCTTTTTAATTGATAGATTATGATCTTTTAAATATTATGCAACTCATTCTTATTTTTTTCTTTATTTGATTTAACATATTTTCACTAATTTTATTAATTTTGTAATTTTAACCATATTTAAGAGATAAAAATTTAAAACTCATACACAAAATATTCGAGTTTTGTTGTAACTTAATTAAGAGATAAAAATTTAAAACTAATACACAAAATATTCACAACACACTTCAATATAAATGTAGAAAAAAAAAAGAGAAGATTAATATAATAAAAACAATAAAATGTAGAAAAAACAAGTGAAGATTAATATTATCAAATATATATATATATATATATTGCGTTTGCCGGGAGTCGAACCCGGGTCTATTGCTTGGAAGGCAATTATCCTAACCGTTGGACTACAAACGCGAGTGGGTACTTTCTGTAAGTCATTGATATGATTATGAAATTTGACATATCCTAGAGGACTAAAATTTGTTCCAAAGTAAAACGTAAAGCTAGTTAAAGAATATCTAATCTTATTTCTGTAAGGCTTAAAGATATTAACAACCATCTAATTTGTGTACTTACGTACATTCATTTTTTAGGGTAAGGTCCTGAGTCCAAATTCTATTTAGGTGTATGTTTAAAAAAAAAAACGCTAGATATTTTACGTACAATGTTTTAAAAACACAATTATTAACAATTATAATTTTAATAGTTCGATTGGACTCAAATTCGATTAAATACAATATAGGGAAAAAGTGTTATTAAGAGTAGGAAATCAAATCCCTATGCTCATTATGTGTACACTACGAGATAGGTTATTTAATTAGTGGAAGCATCAGGTCCTTGGTGTGTTCAATGAGGGCAATATTAACCACATACTCATGAAGTATTGACGTAAAAGTTTGTATTAATTATATAATTTACTGTTAACATTCAATAATAAATAAATGTTTAGTTTCTTTCTTTTTGTTGCAAATGTATAAAAAAATCACGAATTGCCACACAAACCTTTGGGCAACATCATCCTCGATTGTTGTAATATGCTTCATAAATCGTGGGAAGTCAAGCTCGGACATGTACCGAGATGTTTTATTGATACAATTAATTACTTTTACCCATACGATACATTGGGAATTTATTAAATAATGGGATAATTTAAAGCTTTTGGCCTATAGAGACTAGACTTAAACTTAACAATTGAATTAGTTATTCGAGTCCAACTTAATATTGCATTGTTTGGAGCGTAAGTCTGATAGCCCGACAGTGACAAAGAATTATTGATTAATAAGGAAAATGAAGTTAGAATTATACTGATGATTCATTTTATTTAACATTTCTGTAATAATATTATTAATTCTCATCTATAAGTTATAACTACTAAAACTGTACTTAATTTTGGCATTGAATTTATAATACAACAAAAATAAATGGTATTTTGAATTGATGATAGATAATATTAGTTCGGGGCAAATTAAAGAAAGGAGAAGCAACATTTACGATTTAGTTATATGTACAGATACTTTTAAAAAGATAATTTTGTCATGTTATATTGCGTCGATACTGTATCTGACACTCATTACGTAAAAAAATCAATAAAAAAAATTTGTGTCACATATATCAGAAACTGGTAAATATTTTCTTAAACAAAATAAAAATTAACTTGTAATTGCACCTAAATTTAGAAATAATAAATGCGTAATTTGCTCTTAAAGCAACCCCTTTTTTACTCTTAGAATTTTTAGTGATATTGTCACCAACCACATGAGCATGCAGTACTCATAATATATATAGTTCCAATGAAGGAAGTATTATATTTTATTTAAATTTTCTTTTAAGTTGACATACTTTTACTTACTAATCAATGGCATAGATCCATAAACACAAGAAAGGGCATCATATGTAAGTAATTAAAAAACTAATAATAACCAAAATTAACTGAAAAATAGCAAAATTTTCGATTCTCTTACAAAAGAATTTATTCATACAAATTCGGGGGAAAAAAAAAGTACAATTAATTAATAATCCCAAAAAAAAAACATAAATTCATACATCCACAAAATCCTAAATCACCGTATCATGATACGAGGACATAACGACACAGTGAAATGTCGATATCATCGATCATATATGATCCAATTACAATCCACGCTCGAACATTCGACCCGATTTTTATTTTTAAGTTTCACCAACACTCGTACAGCTTAATATCAACACGAAGCCTGAAATAAACCTCTCCTTCCAAGGCATCCGTCATGAGTGTGGCCACACCTCTGCTCATGAAGAAATCACCAGTCCCTCCAATTACCGAAATGTCCCTCGTCTTGTTCATCAGCGGATCGGCCCCAGCAAAATTTATGGAACCCTTGTGTTGCGTGGAGTTGAAGACGAACGAAAACCCTAGCCATGCAGTGAATACTTCCTTCCTGTCGTAGAGATAGAACCCCTGTGCTCGTCCCACCGGAGGCGAGTGGAGGTTGTTGTCCGTCGTTATCGGATCGTCGAAGACAACCACATTTCCGAAGTGGTCTTGGCCGGACAGAACGGTGGTGTTTCCCCATGGCGGCGTTGCCACGACTGCTGAGGTTGCGTTCTTGGAGTTTTTCCCGTTGAAGAGTATGTCGTGGAAGTAGTACACCATCGTTTTGCACGGGCGGCGGGGGGGTTTCCCGCGGCCGTGTGCGGCTGAGCAGGTGGTGGTGAGGAGGAGGAGAGAGAGGAAGATGGTGGCTGAGGTTAGGTGCCTTGGTGCCGCCATTTGGGAATTGAGAGGATTGTAAGAAGGGATGATTTAATGTTTGGCTATATGCCTATATCTCTACTGTCTCGTATTAATATGCAGGTTTTGGTCCCTATTTGTGGGAGTTGTTAGGTACGCCAAATTTTGGTTATAATATGCTTCAACTTTAAGAAACCTCAGGGAGCATTGGTCCCTATTTAAGTAAATTACATTTACTATTTAATTAATTATTTTTTCTAAATAAATAATAATTACACGATAAATATAAAATATTATCTTCTAATTATAATGTTTTGATCGAATTAAATTCGAACTAGACTTACCTTACGGGGGGCCACCCCATGCCCTCCCCCCTCCCACGGGCTCCGCCCTGCTTCTAAAAATATCATTTTGTCGTGTCGTGTCGTGTCGTGTTGTGTCGTGTCGTGTAAGACACTCGTGTCCTACACCGTGTTCGACACCCCTCACGTGGAAAATTAAAAAAAAAATCCGTATCCATATCCGTATCCGTGCATCATAGATCATACCTTACAATTAACCTACATTTCCTTTTTTCTCTTTTTAGTTCATTTGAAAAGTACTAATCTTTTCCCCTTCTTTTTCTTTTTCGGGAAAGTAAAGAGGGTTGTAACGAGTAGATGAGTATTTTATACTTATTATATGTGATGGTGCAGGAATCTGTGTTTCCTAAATGCAACAACACTTCAAGATTTATATGAGAAGGGAAAAGACCATCGCAGGTGGGGAAGCCTCAGGAACTGGGTTTCCTCTTGAGCGTGGGTTCTTCCAGCTAGGATAACACCGAGAATGCAAAATGTAATGATGATCCAACTGATATGAAGCTGGGGAAGATGCGGAGGAAAGGAGATATGAACCCAGAACAATGTATGCAGTATGTATCGTGGAGATGACTTGGGGGAGAAAGCATGTGTTCTCCCCTATTTATATGTTAGGGGTAAGGATAAATAGGTAAATTGACCATGTGGTCCCGTACCTGTGTTACCCTAACACGTGGCAGCCCGTGAGGGCGTGAGAATGTCGTTTCTGAAAAGGGAGACGGTGTGTCAGGTACAGGGTGCGCACTACCTTTGTGTCAGAGGTTGTTGACGAGGGTCGCATGAGCGGAGGGTCCCGGATCCGTTTTATGAGGGTTCAGATCCACCACGGCGGTGGGGGATCATCCTCGAGCCGAAGTGACGCTCGAAGAATGCTCGGACGGGGTCCTCACGGCTCATGGTCTTTGAGCGCCAAATTCGAGCGACAAGGATATGGCCCTCGTACGGGTGATTTCTTGAGAAAGGTAACCCTGAGGGCATAGGTGTGAGCGCCAAGCCTGCCGGCTCTGACCTTTTACCAGAGTAGTTGGCCGAGGCCCAATGGCCTGTATTAGTTGGCAAGTGAGTGGGTCGGGTTGGCCCGCGAGCCCATCAATGCAAGCGTTATAGTCTTCAAGTCAATCGATGGCGACACGCGGACGGCTCCGATACGTGCGCAATTCTGAGTATCATCATTTTGCCCCCCAAATTCTGTAGTAACGCTCGAGCGTACTGTAGAATTTTAATAAGAATGGGGCCTTGAATTTTTGAATATCCGAGGGTCAAGCCATTGCTAGAGAAGTGACCGTCTGCCTTCTGTAACGGACACAGTCTGACACCGCATTAATTGAAGTTATGTCCGCATTTAATGCAAAGTGGGAACGTGGGCGCGTGCACTCCAGAAGACGTGAGGCGGTTACCAAAAGCGGGGAGTTTCCTAGGCGGGAAATGATTGCCATTTGAAATCTTTAAACCCTAATTAATGCCAGCCTCTTCCCCTATAAATAGGGATCCACAAAGCTTCAGATCCTCTTTCACGCATTCAGATTTCTCTAAGCCCATACGCAGCAAGAATTCTCTGTAATTTTCACTGATTCCGGCGAGTTTCCATTCTTCGAACTCTAGGTAAAACTCCATAACACTTGTTTTCTATACTAACTCTAAATTTAGGTTGTGCGCGAATGAAACTTTCTAAGTGAAGAACCCTTTCTGCCGTTGAATTCATTCCAGAAATTTTTCTTCTCCCTGAATCTCTTGTGAAAAGCCTCATCTCCAGTAACCAAATCCCAGATATGGCAGACAACAACGCGGATGCCTATGTGAGGGAAATAGTTGAGATGTCAGTAGGGAGTTCATCCCCTCATGGCAATGTACCCACAGCCGTTCCCCTGGCTAGGGCGTCCCTAGGTGAGGGGGTTCCTTTGGCGATTCCAGTGGCTCAGGCTCCAGCTGACGCCAGGGATGAAGAGGTTGACGCAGCCGTTCAAGGGATGAACGAGCGTGCTCCTGGAGGGGTGGATGATCTCTTTGAAGAGATGCATAACGTGATGGAAATGCAGAGGCAAGGGGAGAGAGTATTCCCGGTGTTGAATAGTGCCGTGAGACCCCAAGATCACAGGATCACAGTGGCCATGATGGCTCCCGAGGGCGAAGCAGGGCCATCCGGGCGTCCATTTGAGGCTGAACCTTCCAGAAGGCGCCATAGGAGAGGCAAGGAACCTGTCACTCGAGTGAGGCAAGATAACCGCCATCAAACTGACAGATCTCCGGATGAGATTGAGAGTATTTTGACGCTCGACGATTTGGAGGAATTGAAGGCGAAAGCTTATTGGGATGAAGCAGTATTTCCCATGCGACTTCCTGAGGAGGGGGAGAGGGCCAACCGACCGCCGCCTGGGATGATGACGGTATATTGGGATGCAGTCCTGGCTGGGGGTTTGAGGTTCCCCATCTCGCCCGTTGCTGCCAACATTTATCACCACCTGAGGCTTTGCCCTTCACAAATTCTACCGAATGACATAGCACTAATCAACACTTTCGTGATCATGATGGTTGCGCTAGGTCGCGAACCCTCGATCGTCAATTTTGATAGCTTGATACAGGTGGCCCGCTCGCCGCGCTCATCACCTACGGACGGATTTTATTATGCCCAGGCCAAGTCGGGCTTCAAGATGATAGACTCTCCCTCATCTTCTTATGGCGAGCATTGAAAAGAGAAATATTTTTTCGTGGGGGCCCCAGGAGGAATTTTTAGGGTTCATCGCCATTGGTTGATACATGGCGAGGGTCCCTTGATTAGAGAGAGGACGAGGAATAAAGCCTTTGAGGATTGGGCACAGGGATTAGCCTTCGAGATGAGGAGTGAGAAAAAGTGGATTAAGGCTGAAACCCTGATGAAGAACGACGGAGTGTTGTTTCGCTATGGCTTGTCTTGCCCCCCAGACATGATACTCAACCCTCAAGCTGACATCATGGCCCTCGATGGTTAGATTCTAGGAATTAACTGCTCTAACCCTTAGAATAACCCTCTAACTTGGTGCAATAGCTGTATTTTTATATCTGTGATCCAAGCCACCGGCTTCTGACGCTCGTTTCTCCTTATTTGCAGGTGTTCAAATACTATCGCGAGGCATGAATGCTGAGGCTCTCTCCCGCATGTTGGGTGCTCCGGGAGCTGGTGCTGAGCCTCGACAACATCAGCAGCAGAATCAAGAACGACCCCCTAATACGCCGAGGGGCAGAGGAATTCGGCGAAGGCAAGGGCGAGGCGATGGAGGCAGGGGTACCGGAAACGAGGCTCCAGTCATTGGTCCCGTCGAGGACCTTACCCTAGATGGCGCCCAGGAGGTTACCCCGACTCCAGCTGCTCCCGAGGGACCTATAGCGCTCAGCTCCAGCACTTCCCACAATCGATCCGGGGAGTTAGTCCGCATCCAAGAAGGGATTAGGGCCGAGCGTCAAGGAAAAAGAAAGAGAATGCCGGACTCTATCCCAATCTCCGGTAAAGGGAAGGAGGTGGTTGTAGGCCACCGGGGCGAGGGTAGCAATACATCCTCCTCCGAGGACGAGGACTTTTGGAAGATTGGTTGTCGCGGGGACGCTCGATACAAGCGCCAAAGGAAGGACGGTCCCGTCCTGCTGAAAAAGAGCGCCTTTTCTGTCAACATGGTCTCCGACATCGTCGGAAAGCTCCAGTTCTCTGCCGACCATGACAAACTGAACGAGCATGATGTAGCTCGTGTCGCGGACGACGCATGCCACGCCCTCCTGACGGTTAGACCTTGATTCCCTCAGTAAAATTTTCCTTCTTTTCTTTTTATTCTGATGGTGTTTGTTTGTTTGTTTGTTTGTTTGTTTTTTTTTTTTTTTTTTTTTTTTTTTGCTTATGGCTTACTAGGAAGTAATCCCGAGGCTCAAGAATCTGCAAGGGCGAGCGCAAGCCTACTCCGAGCATAAAGCCAAATACAAGAAGTTGCTGCGCATCTCGGACCCAGGCCAGTTGCAGGAGGATTACAACAATGTCAACGCTCAACTGAATTCCGCCAACCTTGAGAACGATCGGCTAAAGGAAAATCTGAAGAAGTCCGATGACGCTTTTCTGGTCCTTAATGAGCGTCACAGGAAATTGAAGGATGAGCGGGACCAACTGAGGGTGCAAAATAGGGAGCTGGGTGAGCAGCTGGCGGAGAGCACTCGCCAGAACGAGGAAACACATAAGGCCCTTGCTGACTTTCAGGCCAAGGTGTAGGGATTGGAGGCGAGGGTATCCTGGGAGGCAGTGAAGAAGTTCGTACGCTCCAAGGCTTTCGTGTTTGCAGCCAACATCCACTGCTTCGACAATGCTCGGCGTTTCTTTCACAAAGCCATCGGGCAAATGGTGAAACTTGGCTTGGCTCCTGAAAGCGCTCGAACGGACGTGCGCCTGCGTATGGACTTGGACGAAAACTGTGAGTCTATGGTCCAAGACGAGGATCCTTCCGAGAGCTTGGTGGAGCCAGAGTACCAGGAGTTGGTGGAGACGCTCCAGCGGGAGTTCATAGCTGCCAATACTGTAGGGCCCGAGCCCATCCAGGTAGAAGATGAAGGCACCCTCATGGACACCGTGGATGTCGAGGAACCTGGTGAGGCCCAAACTTCTGACGCCAACGTGTTGGCCCCAGTTCCTCTTTCGACTGCCCCTCCGGAACCCAATTCTCGAGCCCATTGAAGATCCCCTGGTTGCTGACCCCCTGTCTTGTTGGTTGAAATTTCTTGTTTTAATTATGAACAATTTATGCTCATACTTGATCTTCTAGTTATTTCCCGAACATTTTGGGTTTCTTTCCATATATTAGCACTCTTTCCTTACTGCTTTGAGGTCTGAATGCTTTTTCCTTTACTCTTGGATTGTGAATGATGTTATTTCATTGTGCTCGCCACTTTTATATTGTCTCTGTCATTTGAACGTTTGCGATGAGCGTGTTTTTGCACGAGGGCGCTTCTTGTGAGGGTGCCCTGGCATTCATCACAATGCGTTATTAGTTTAAGATTTGGCAGCGTCTGTCGATTTGCGGGGCGTAAATACGGGCGCGAGGGTATTTCCCATGGATGTTCCCTGGCCGTATTCGCAATGAGGCTCGAATTTGAACTTAGGAAACCTTTAAAGATTTGCCTAAGTATTGGCCCAATAATGTGCACCCTCGTTCCGGATGCTCCAATGAGTTATACTCACTTTAGAAATCAACAGTAGGATTTGCTAAGTGTGGGAAAGAATAGAGCATAACGGTGGGGTTAGCGTCGTTTTGAGGGACCAATGAAAGAACTGGTCCAGGATCCAATACTTTATGAGTGTGCTTTTACTCAATAAGTTGAGGGTCATCGGGGTTTTAGAACGCGCGAGCTGGAGTGGCGAGCACTCAACTGGCGTAAATTAAGCATTCTGCTCCCCGTTTTTCGACACGCTCGTTTTTTGGACTTTATATACTTACAAATCGTTCAAACTGTTCCGGGTGGATGGTTATCAACACCTAGATAGTGTTGCTTTGAAACGATTGATGTATCGCGTAGGCCGTTCGACGTGAAGGATGCTCGACACGGAATAGGCCTCTCGTCCCTCGAATCCTTTGATTAAATAGGAAAGCAAACAAATATCAAAAATAAAGAACTAAATACTTGCTGTTGTATAAATGCCTTTTTGAAATGATTACAGCACGCTTTCCGTCAAAGGAAAGCACTCCCTGCCGCAGACGGGCAATTACAAAAGAACTGATGTTTACACGTAGAACCTTCTAAGGTTACATGCATTCCATGGCCTAGGGAGCCGCTCGCCTTGCAAAGTTTCCAATAGGTAGGTATTGTTTGCTCGTACCTGGATGACTTTGAAGGGGCCCTCCCAATTGGGGTCCAACTTACCTACATGTTTGGAGACTTCAACTTTTTTGAGGACCAAGTCCCCTAGCTGGAAAGTCCTCTCCTTAACATGTTTGTTGTACTGGCGGGCGACGGTCGCTTTGTATTTGTGGATACATGCCCAAGCAGTATTCCTCTTCTCATCCAACAAATCTAACTCTAGCGCCCGATTGGCTTCATTAGCAGCAGGCTCGAAATAGGCAACGCGTGCGGATTCTTGGGCGATTTCCGCAGGTATCATAGCCTCGGAGCCATAGACGAGGGAGTAGGGGGTTTCCCCCGTTGCCGCTCGCGGGGTAGTACGGTACGCCCACAAGGCTCCTTGAAGTTCTTCAACCCATTTGCCCTTCTTACTCTCGAGCATCGTCTTCAGATGCTGGAGTATGGTTCTATTGGTTACTTCCGCTTGACCGTTGGCCTGAGGGTGGCCCACGGAAGTGAAACGTTGCTCAATCCCAAGTTCATAGCACCAATCCCGCGTGTCAACGACAATGAATTGGGATCCATTGTCAGAGATGAGTACTCTCGGGATGCCGTATCTGCAAATGATGTTCTTCCAAATGAAATCCCTCACGACCTTGAACGCTATCTTGGCGACCGCTTCGGCTTCAGCCCACTTAGTGAAATAATCCACGGCGAGTATTACAAATTTCTTTTGTCCGAGCGCCATTGGGAGGGGCCCTACAATATCAATGCCCCACTGATCAAAAGGCCATGAAACATCAATGGGAATCATTTGAGCCGCCGACAACTGGGGGGTGTTAGAATGAAACTGGCATTTAGGGCATTTCTTGGAGTATCTAATGGCATCCTGCAGCACCGAGGGCCAGTAAAACCCACTCCTTAAGACTTTCTTTGCCAAGATCCGACCGCCCGAGTGGTTCCCGCAACTTCCATTGTGCACGTGTTCTAGAACTTCCTTGGCCTGCGAGGGTCTCAAGTATCTCAACGGTGGGCCTTGGAAGGATCGCTTGAATAGTCGACCCTCGGCATCCAATGAGAAGCGAGGGGCTTTGCTTCTGATTTTCCGAGCCTCAACTTTGTCGCTTGGGCTGGTTCCATCCTGGAGAAATCTGATAATCTCATCGAGCCAACATGGTTCGGAAGGGTCAATCATATGCACCTGCTTCAAAGGTTCCCCTCTACTTATCAGCGGTTCCTCTGTTCTAAGAAATGTAATAGCACGCTTGCTAAAACCATCCAGGGCAGATGCAAACTTTGACAGAGCGTCGGCGCGTTCGTTTTCTGCCCTCGGGATTTGCAAAAGGTGGAATTCTCTGAACTTGGCTATCACCTCCTTAGCGCTCGCCAGATACTGCACCATGGTGACTTCTCGAGCCTCATAAGAACCATCAATTTGACTCGCAATCAACTGCGAATCAACATATGCAGTGACCCGAGTGGCGCCATTTTGGAGTGCAATCCTGAGCCCTTGTATAAGGGCCTCATACTCAGCTTCGTTGTTGGTAACTTGGAACGCCAGCTTGATGGCGTAGTCAACTTCAGCTCTGAGAAGATCCCTGAGGGTTACCCCGGCTCCTCCCCCATGTGAGGTCGAGGAGCCATCTGTGTGCAGAAGCCATAGGCCATCCTCCGTCGAGGGCACTGTATCCAAGTTAAAACACTCCACCAAAAGGTCGGCCACGGCCTGAGCTTGTATCGCTGTGCGAGGCTCAAAGGTGATGTCGAATTGACTAAGTTCAATTGACCATTTAATTAATCTCCCTGAGACGTCTGGTTTTGCAAGCACCTGTTTGAGGGGCTGATCTGTAAGCACCACGATGGAATGCGCTTGAAAATAAGGCCTTAGCCCCCGAGAGGAGTTAACGAGCGCAAAAGAAAATTTCTCTATTTCCATGTATCTTTTCTCCGCTCCCTGTAGAGTTTTGCTCAAGTAATACACCGGCATATGCTTACGCTCGCGGATTGCCACGAGGACAGCGCTTGTGGCTTCCAAGGAAACTGATAGATAGACAAACAAGTTCTCCCCTGGGTTAGGTTTGGTCAACAATGGCGCGCTCGAAAGGTACAACTTCATGTCCTGCAGAGCCTTTTCGCAGTCCTCGCTCCAGGTAAAGTTGCGAGCGTTACGCAGAATTTTAAAGAAGGGTAGGTTCCTGTCCGCTGAGCGGGAGATGAACCTATTCAACGAAATGATCTTACCCACAAGCACCTGGACCTCTCTCAAATTGCGAGGGGAGGGTATGTCCAGGATTGCTTTAATCTTTTCTGGATTTGCTTCTATGCCCCGTTGGCTGACCATGTACCCCAAAAACTTGCCACCCCGCACGCCGAATGTGCACTTGGAGGGATTCAGTTTCATACCATAACAACGCAAGATGTTGAACGCTCGTTTGAGGTCCTCTAGATGAGAATACTGGTGCTCGCTTTTGACGATCATGTCATCGACATATACTTCCATGGACTTTCCGATCTCACACTCGAACATTCTGTTGACGAGGCGTTGGTATGTCGCTCCTGCATTTTTGAGCCCGAAGGGCATAACCTTGAAGCAATAAACACCCATATGAACGACGAACGCAGTTTTGGGACGATCCTCAAGAGCCATAAATATCTGATAATATCCTTGGAAAGCGTCCATCATGCTCATAAGTTCACACCCAGCGGTCGAATCCACCAACTGATCGATTCTAGGCAAGGGGTACGGATCCTTGGGACAAGCCTTGTTGAGGTCCGTGAAGTCATTGCACATACCCCACTTGTTGGCGCTCTTCGGAACGAGCACCACATTGCAAAGCCATTCGGGATATAGAATTTCTTCTATGTACTGAGCATCAAGCAGTTTATTGACTTCTTCTTCTATGACCTGCTTTCGGAACCCATGAACGTCTCTCTTCTTTTGCTTTATAGGTTTGAAGGCCGGATCCACGTTCAGCCGGTGGACAGTAATGCTCGGATCTATGCCAGTGAGGTCGGAAGCCCTCCAAGCGAAGACATCAATATTTTCTCGCAAGAAATCAATCATCATAATCTGAGAGGGACCGTCGAGGCTGGAACCTATTTGCGTGGTCTTATCTGGATTCCCTGGCTCCAATTCGATGGTCAGGAATTTCTCCGTAGGTTCCACCCGTACTTCAGGCCTCGGCCGTTCGAGCGCCCTCTTCTTGCCGGTAATTCCCCCACTGGTATCTCCCGAGGGCAGGTGATCCTCGTCTTCCGAGGAGGAAACTCCAACCTCCCCGAGGGATGAATTCTCAGCATCCACCGGTCTGTCCATGGCCCTCTTCTTGTTCTTCTTCTTATAGAGCTTGGCCCTCTTGCGCTCAGGGCTATCTTCATCTAATTTGGGGAAGTCAACAGACTTCCTGGTGGAACCTGCTTGGGTAGGCTTTTTGGGCTTGTGGCTCCGAAGGGAAAGTATGTAGCACTCCCAAGCTTCCTTAACATTACACAGTACTTCCCCGGTACCCTCGGGGGTGGGAAACTTAACTTTTTGATGATAGGTGGAAATTACAGCTTTGAAGTCGACGAGGGCTGGGCGCCCAATGATGATGTTGTATGGTAGGTCCACTTCGACCACCACATAAAGAACATTTAGAGTTTTTCGCTATGGGGCGCGACCGAAAGAGGTGGCCAAGCGAATTTATCCGCGAGGGACGATCTCAGAACCCCCAAAACCAACGAGGGCTGTTCTGAGAGGTTCGAGCGGGATGTTTGTGATGTTCATTTTCTGGAACGTGGAATAAGGTAAAACATTCACGGAGCTTCCACTATCAATCAAGACCCTCTTTACAACATGATTGTGAACGTCTAAGCTAACCACCATGGGGCAGTCAGAGGTTTCACCGACCCCATGGGGTGTTACAATGTGCTCTAAGTCTTTCTCCGTAAAACCTACGCTCTCATCCTTCTCCGAGCGTGATGACTTATCAATAGAGAGCATTGGCTGGGGCTGAGAAGATCTTTGGTCATAACTCCGAATGTAGCGGCGTCGAGAAGCGTTAGAATCACCCCCCGAAGGTCCTCCGACAATCATGTGAAAGACCGCGAAGGGCTGGTTTTCCATGTCTGAGGCTTTGCCCTTTCCACGGTCGCTGGGCTCGGTGAGGTGGTGACGAGGGCTCCGAGAGCGCGAACGGCTTCTCCGACGTGCATGCGCTCGCTCTGCACAGTGCTCGTCGTACCTCTCCAACACCTTTACGAACTCCTTAAGGTGCCCCCCAGCGATTAGCCTCTGAATCTCCCTTTCTAGCTGATGACACTTGCTGGTGTCATGCCCTTTCTGTTTGTGGAAAGCGCAGTATTTTCCCGAGCGCTTCTGAGCCTCGGTTTCTATCAATTTTGATGGCCTCTTAAACAGCTTCTTGTCCGCCATGGCATAAACTTCCGCAATGGGGCGGTTGAGAGGAATGCGCTCGAACTTCCGAGGGGGTGGAGAGTTTCGTCGGGTGGAAACTGGGCTTCGGCGGCGACCCCTGTTAGAATCCGTCCGGTCCTCGGGTACTTTGCTGGGACGAGGGGCGTTCGCCATTTTCTGATCCCTTGCGATGTATATATCCTCAAGAGTAAAGAAAGAGTCCGCAATTTCTCTAATCTCCATCATCGAGCGTGGCTTTTTCTTGGCCACCTCTTCTACAAATTCCTTACTGACGTAATGCTTCATGTTGATAGCTCCAAACAGAACATGCCTCAAGAAGTCCATAGAGGGCTTTTCTACCAACAAGATCTCCTTGTTGAATCTTCCCATGAAAGACCGCAAAGTTTCGTTCGGCCCTTGGACCAAACTGTAAAGAGCGGTCGCGGCTGGGGTTGGAGCCTTCAAAGAGTTGAAGTGACTGATGAAAGCGTCAATCAGATCGTAGTATCCTCGGATTGAGCTCGGAGGAAGCTTTTTGTACCAATCCTGGGCCATTCCCACGAGGGAGGTTACAAACACCTTGGCCCAATAGTTGAGGGGGTGATCATATAAATGCATCAAGTGCACAAAATGGTCCAGATGCTCGGCCGGATCTGTGGTTCCGTCATACCTGTTGGCGGACGTGGGGATTTTGCCTTTTCCCGCACGAGTCATTAGCACCTCCTCGATGAGGGGAGAATCGCCCATCGAGATCCGATAATCCCTGTCCTCTGGGTCTTCGGGGCTGGCTTCCCTTCGTCGGCGAGAGATGGGGCTTCGTGGTCTGTGAGCATCTCTGGCCCTGGACCTCTCGCCCCCATCACGGGAGACGTGAGTCCGTGCTCGAGAGAGCTGCTCCACCACGTTCTGGAGCCCCCTAATTTGGTCCTGTACTGCTGCAAGTTGAGGGTCACCGACATTTCTGCGGTTTGCCCTTTTCGTGACCCTCGATTGGACCTCGTCGTTATCTCCGGCCCCCTCGTTCCGAGGAGCCCTTTCATCTCTTACTGGTGGTGGATCTTGCTGGACCCTCGGCGGGGCCTCATTTTCTTGATTCGGCGGTGGAGGAGGTTGCTGGGCCCTCAACGCGTTTTGGGCCATCGTCAAGGGGTGCGCGGGGAGTCCTCCCAGAGGTGGGGCCATCCGAGCGCCAGTGTGCGAAGGGAAATACGCCGCAGTGAAATGCTCCCAAGCATTCTGGACTGCCTGGCCCTCACATTGCGCATACAGCGCCTGAAGCTGCTGGGTGGTGATTTGGGGCATTTCCACCCCTTGTATCTCTCTCGGCAATGACATGGGGAGATTTAGAGTCCCCACTTGATAAGGTTGGATCATTGGCATCATCCCGGGCATCATTCCGGGTTGTACAAAAGGGTATCCCGGTAGGGGCATGGCCATGGGATACGTACCTGAGTAAGGGAAGGAAGCGTTGGCGGTGTGAGTTGTAGGCAGAACAACGGAACTGGGTCCTCCCATGGCGTTCCCTCCTGGCGGGAGAGTTGCAGCCGCCGTAACTGGATTCTCACCTCCATTCCCCGCAGCTGGTGGGTTCACGCCTCCGGCGGGAATATTGCTCTCCGCGTTCTCCTCATTGATTGGAGGAGGAGCGTTTTTGTTTCCCACGGCCCCTGATCTTGTTGCAGTTACCATTTTCAGAGTTAGGAGGTGTTATATCTCAACTAGCCTTCAGAGGAAGAATCTGGTTGTGGTAGTGATGGATTTCCCACATACGGCGCCAAAAATGATGGTGCAGGAATCTGTGTTTCCTAAATGCAACAACACTTCAAGATTTATATGAAAAGGGAAAAGACCATCACAGGCGGGGAAGCCTCAGGAACTGGGTTTCCTCTTGAGCGTGGGTTCTTCCAGCTAGGATAACACCGAGAATGCAAAATGTAATGATGATCCAACTGATATGAAGCTGGGGAAGATGCGGAGGAAAGGAGATATGAACCCAGAACAATGTATGCAATATGTATCGTGGAGATGACTTGGGGGAGAAAGCATGTGTTCTCCCCTATTTATATGTTAGGGGTAAGGATAAATAGGTAAATTGACCATGTGGTCCCGTACCTGTGTTGCCCTAACATGTGGCAGCCCGTGAGGGCGTGAGAATGACGTTTCTGAAAAGGGAGACGGTGTGTCAGGTACAGGGTGCGCACTACCTTTGTGTCAGAGGTTATTGACGAGAGTCGCATGAGCGGAGGGTCCCGGATCCGTTTTATGAGGGTTCAGATCCACCACGGCGGTGGGGGATCATCCTCGAGCCGAAGTGACACTCGAAGAATGCTCGGACGGGGTCCTCACGGCTCATGGTCTTTGAGCGCCAAATCCGAGCGACAAGGATATGGCCCTCGTACGGGTGATTTCTTGAGAAAGGTAACCCTGAGGGCATAGGTGTGAGCGCCAAGCCTGCCGGCTCTGACCTTTTACCAGAGTAGTTGGCCGAGGCCCAATGGCCTGTATTAGTTGGCAAGTGAGTGGGTCGGGTTGGCCCGCGAGCCCATCAATGCAAGCGTTATAGTCTTCAAGTCAATCGATGGCGACACGCGGACGGCTCCGATACGTGCGCAATTCTGAGTATCATCAATATGGTTGATAGAAAATTTAGGAAGAATGACCAATCAAATGACAAGTGTAATGTACTTACTCTTTTAATTGATTGAATTCGGTTGAGTCGGGTTTGGACCAGAATTTTCCATTTATTCACATGGATAAATATTAGGTGCATTTGAAATGTAACATGATTGGTTTCTAATTCTAATTTTTTTCTTTAACTTTATGATGTGGAAACGGAAAGAAATTTATCATCAATTTCAATCTGTCAAAATAAAATTGATGTTTTTGGGTTGATGGTGCAAAATTACATGTCTACGTATAATATTTACTTATGATTATGTTTTTCTATTTTTCCCTTTCTTTGGTTAGTTTCATTAATGCCACATAAGAAAATAAAACAACATCAATTATAAATATGAAGATTGAGTTTGATTATCAATCATCTCCTTTTCCCATTTTTTTTTGGTCCTAATTCATCTCCTTTTCTTTTAAATGGCTTAATTATTTCTGTTGGGTAATTCCAATTATTTGGATACTCAAAAACAAGAAAAATTATATTTTACGGGCTTACTGTAAACAAGAATTAACGAAAGATTATTCAATCTCATTGTTTTTATTTTTTTTATTTTTTAAACACTAAATTAATTCTTTTTTCTATAACTTTTTATTTTTCTTATCAAATTGAACACGGTCGTGTCATTTTCTCACCTAATTTTATAATTTTAGATTCGATTTTTAACTTCTTCAAAACCGAAGATTTTGCAAACTAGGAAAAATGACAATATTTATATTTGCAATATAATGACCAAAAAGGTTCAGTTCAAGTGATTAATTCTTTTTCCGAAGTAATGATCCAAGTTTGAATTTCTCTAACCATCTAGGGACGTGGCTGTTTATATATATATATAATGATTATATATAAATATAAAGGAAATGATTATATTTACCATTTTTCATTTTATTACTAGATGGTTGAAGAAAAATTGAAAACAAGCTCTTTATTTTTTCTTAATTTAAAAAAAAAAAGAAAAAGAAATTAACAAACTTAATTAGAAAAATGTAAATATTACTTCGCTTTATGTTGGCTTGTAGTCTAAGATAACTAGTTACAGCAGTATCATTGAGTCCTGTCACCTACGAATAGTAATAAAGTTATCTGTATCCTTTTGATTGGACCCAAAGTATGACCAAAAAAGCAACACATTTCCAAAAACAAATGATTTTGCATCCCGGAATCGCGTGTGAATTGCAGTAAATTAACTTTGGTAAGTTCAAATTCTATAAGAAAATATAAGAACGGTATTAGAAAATTTTGCGTCTTATATTATAAATAAAATTTGCTATCAATTAATATTGGTTAATTGATCACTTTTAACCTGCTCGCGCGCGCGGATGCCCTAATGCATAGGAGTCACGATGTGAAGAGCAATGATTTTTGTTCAAACTTGACTCAATTAATTAATATTATAAGAGGACAAATATTTTACGTTTATGCAATAAATTGAAATTTCTGAATAATCAATTAAAGCAAGTTTATGATCGACTGAGATTCAATGGAGCCAAACCTTAGGCCTCGTTTACTTGCCCAGTAACCAACGTTTGCCCCTCTCATCCGTCCTTATCCTTTGTTTACCTTCTACATACAAAAACCTGGGTCATCCGTACGAGCCCGTAGAACTCGCGTGTTTTGGGCGCTTCCAGCAGACACGGCAAAATGGCGTGTTTCAGCCGACTTGCCTTTTCCAGGTGAGACGATTTTACCATTCAACCCTAGAGTTCAGGTTATTTACGGTAAATTGTCATCGTAAATTTTAGGGTTCCTTCTGTTTTCTTTGTTTCCCCCTTCTTCTCCTTCGGGTAGTCATCTGCAACAAATTTCACAGCCAAGCGAAGAAGGAGCCGCTGGTGTATAACAATTGCAGGTAATATTGGTACTCATTGAAATTTTAATTCTTTAACCTTTGACGCTGCCGGTGTTTCATTTTCTCTACCGCCGAAATTGGGTGCTTTAGTTTAATTCATTTCACTTTCAAATTCTTCTTTCCTGTTCATTGCTGCATCTCTCCAAATTGAAGCAAGAAAAAGCTTGTTTCCTGACGTGCTCCACTGTTGCTTTCTCTATATTAAATTTTATTCACTCAACATTTTTTCGTTACCTAACTATATCGTCTTACTTCGCATAAGTATTGTTGATGGGGTCAAAATACGATCGTCCCACGTTAGGACACGTGGCATCACCGAGATGATGACATCTGTCTCCCCAAGGCTGCATCCATCAGCGCCCGAGCGCTAAGCTCAACAAGCGCAATCCTTCTTCAGGAGTTAAGCCTTATACGAGCGCTGTCACTCCCACGAGCGTCCTACATACTAAATGATTGGCACGTCCACATGCCAAGGGAGCCCTCTTCGAGCGTCACACTCCCTCAGAGTGGCCTCCCCTTTGGCTCGTTACTTGAACTGGAGCCTTCATTCCCCTCAGCGGTTATCTTGGCCTCCTATACTCTTGGTTGTCACGAGCGGGCTCGTAAGCCCTCGTTACCAACCACCCAAATGGCTCTCTGACACATCGTACATGCCCGCGCACCTGCCACTGTTGCCAACACCAACTTTTAGCCGCTTTTGCAGAAGATTCCTCCTAGGTTTCTCTCTCATGGCGCCACGTGTTAGGGCAACATTCGGCCAGGACCACTTGAGGCAAATTACCAAAGGGCCCTTGACCCTCAACTATAAATAGCTAAAGTCATCTTCTACACTGGTAAGCTTTCTTCATCACTGAAACTGTGACTGAACTTACATTTCTCCTTCATACCTTGAACTGACTTGAGCGTCGGAGAGCCAAACTGGGTATCACCCCCAGTTCCCCCAGCTTGGCCTTCTGACTTTTATTGTGCTTGTCCCAACAGGTAGAACCCCCTTTCTCATTTCCGGCGAAGCTCCGGTGGTTTCCTCCACAATTACAAATCGTAAAGTGATCGGATTCGGACCTTCATATCTCTGAACCCATCATTTTTGGCGCCGTCTGTGGGAAACCGTTCCTCTATCCCTTTCTTTCCTTTTTGTTGGTAGAAAAGCAAGCACACTCTTACCTTTAACAATCATGGTTGCTACAAGATCTGGAGCTGTGGGAGGAGGAGATAATGCCTCCCAGGATGTCAATATCATTATTCCCTCCACCGCTACTGGTGGAGCCCCGCCTCCTTCCGTCGCTGCCGGTGGAGCACCTCCCGCCGCAGGAGTGACCCCGCAGGCAGAGTCTTCAATACCTCCACCTACACCGCCGGCACTGCCCATCCCCGCCGCCGCTGGAGGAGTCCCTCTCTCTGTTCCTCCGCAGCCTGCTCAGAACCCCTGGGTCCATCCCCAGATGAATCTTGGAGTACAGGGTTATATGATGCCTCCACCCGGATATACCCTCACTCCGGCCGTTATGATGCCGCCGGTCCAGCCGTATCATGCTGGCCAGCTCCAGCTCCCGGTGGTGGTCCCCAGGGAGATTGAAGGAGTGGAGTTACCTCCACTGACCACCCAACAGTTGAGGGCTCTCTATGCCCAGTGTGAGGTTCAGGCGGCTCAGGGGGCATGGGAAAGGTTCCATTCTATGTACTTTCCCTCTGGGCAGGCCACTCAAGTTGCAGCCCCTTTGGGCGGACAACAAAACTTTCCCCTCAAAGAAGCTCAGGCTGTCCTGAGGGCACAACCACCACCACCACCAGCCAGAGAAGTGCCCCAGCAGGAGGGCAACGAGCGTCCCTCCATGGGCAGAAATAAAGAGCCCACAGAACGAGTAAACGAGAATGAAGGGGACTCTCATGTCTCCATAAGAGGCTCACGAGCCCCCAGACAAGGGGACAGACAAGGAGACGTGAATCCTGACATCCTCGCGGCTGTGCAAGACCAGCTGCAGGGTCTAAAGGATATCGTGGGACAGCTCTCACGAGGGCGTTCAACTCAGATCTGCCCTAGTCGGGATGAACGGGTTGACGCCAGAAGCACCCGTACCAAGGACCCTCCACCAAAGGTCCCCCGCCGCAAGGAGCCGGAGGAAAACTTCGGCACGTATGAGTACCACCCATTGGCGAGGGGTTCACCCCTCGTGGAAGAAGTTCTGATGGCCCAAGCAGGTATGGCCAAAATCCCCACCTCCATCAACCGTTATGACGGGACAACTGATCCAGCTGAGCACTTGGATCATTTTTTGCATCTTATGCACCTTTACGAGCATTCCAGTAACTATTGGGCGAAAGTCTTCGTCACTTCCTTGGTAGGAATGGCTCAAGAGTGGTACAAACGACTGCCGCCACGCTCGATTCACTCATATGAAGAGCTGGCTCATGCTTTCCTCAACCACTTCAATTCTTTGAAAGCGCCAGTCACTGCACCTACTGCCCTTTACAATGTGGTGCAAGGCAGGAGCGAGTCTCTGCGCTCGTTCTTCGCCCGCTTCAACAAGGAGATCCTACAGGTGGAGAGGCCTTCTATGGATTTCTTGATCCCAGTGCTCTTTCAGGCTGTGGATCACAAGTAATATGTGAGCAAGAAATTTGCCGATGCCATTGTGGAAAGGAGGCCAGGGACCCTCATGGCCTTGAGAGAGGTTGCCGAGCCGTTCTTCGCGCTCGAGGACATGTACGGGACAAATGGTCCCCGGCATCACAGTCCGGCCAGGAACGAGCGACCCCATCACGAGCGGGGACGGGACATGGCCATCAAGAAGGAGCGCCCTCAAGAGCGCAGAAGGTCGCCACCACCCCCTCGTCGATTCGAGCGAATCCCGTTCACCAGGCCGAATTCAGAAGTCTACAACCTCTCCGATAAGAAGCTCTTCAAGAGACCCATCAAGATGAGGGAAACAGACTCGCTCAGGCGCTCGAACAAATACTGCGCTTTCCACAAGCAGAGGGGGCACGACACGGATGAGTGCCGGCAGTTGGAAGCTGAGATTCAGAGGCTCGTCGTAGGGGGCCACCTGAAGGAGTTTGTCCGGGTGCTTGAGCATTACGATGAACGCTGCAACGAGCGTGCTGGGGGAAGGAGGAGGAGTCCGTCCCGTTCGAAGAGCCCAAGGGGTAGGGGACCCCCTGAAAGCAGCCGCCGGGGCAATAAAGGAAAAGCCCCTGAGCAAGAAAACGAACCTTTCGCAGTCATAAATATGATTGCAGGAGGCTCGTCAGGAGGGGATTCCAACGCCTCCCGACGGAGGTATGTCCGGAGCTACAACCAACGCCCAGCAATGCCTAAACCCATCTATGCCATCCAGAGTCCAAGCGCTCAACGATCAAGAGAGAATGATGTAATAGGCTTTGATGATAGGGATTTAGAGCACATTGTAACACCCCGTGGGGAGGGTATAACCTCTGATTGCCCCATGGTGGTTAGTGTATATGTTCATAATCATGTTGTAAAAAGGGTGTTGGTGGATAGTGGAAGCTCCGTTAATGTTTTGCCTTATTCTACGTTTTTAAAGATGAAGGTTGACCTTCCGCTCGAGCCTCTCAAAACAGCTCTCATTGGCTTTGGAGGCTCAGAAGTTGTCCCACGAGGGCAAATACGCTTAGCTACTTCATTCGGCCGAGCCCCTCAGCGCAAGACACTCTTGGTAACATACGCGGTGGTGGAGATTGACCTTCCTTATAACATCATAATTGGGCGCCCTGCCCTCGTGGATTTCAAAGCCATCATCTCCACCTACCACCAGAAGATTAAATTCCCCACCCCCGAGGGTGTGGGAGAAGTACTGTGCAATGTGCAAGAGGCTTGGGAATGTTACATGCTGTCCCTCAGAAAGCCTAAAGCGGAGAAAACCTTCCAAATTGGGTCCACCAAGAAGTCAGTGGATTTCCCCAGTCTAGACGAGGATAGCCCAGCACGGAAAAGGGCAAAACTGAACAAGAAGAAGAACAAAAAGAAGAGGGGAGACAACGTGGAGAATCCCCTCGAAGGTGCACCACCAGGAACCGTCGGTGGATCATCCTCAGAAGGAGACGAGCCCAGAGAGGGTGAACCAACACCCGGTCACCGTTTGACAGGAAAGAAGAGGGCGCTCGAACTTCCTCACCCTGAGATAAGGATCGAACCCTCGGAGAAGTTCCTTACCATTGAGCTGGAGCCCGGGAACAAGGATAGGACTACACAGATAGGATCAAACCTCTCGGGGCCTTCTCAGATTATGATGATTGACTTCCTCAGGGAAAACAGTGATGTATTTGCATGGAAAGCCTCCGACCTCACAGGGATTGACCCGAGCGTCATTGTCCATAGGCTTAATGTGGATCCCTCTTTCAAACCCGTCAAGCAGAAAAAGCGGGATGTACATGGCTTTCGGAAAAAGGTCATTGAAGAGGAAGTTAATAAACTCCTAGAGGCTCAGTATATCGAGCCCATCTTGTATCCGGAGTGGTTGTGCAACGTCGTCTTGGTGCCCAAGAGCGCGAATAAGTGGCGCATGTGCAACGATTTCACTGATCTCAACAAAGCCTGCCCTAAAGATCCTTACCCGCTGCCTCGGATTGATCAATTGGTGGATTCGACCGCTGGCTGCGAGCTCATGAGCATGATGGACGCTTTCCAGGGATACTATCAGATCTTTATGGCCCCGGAAGACCGCCCCAAAACCTCGTTCGTTGTCCATCTGGGGGTATATTGCTTCTTAGTCATGCCTTTCGGACTCAAGAACGCCGGAGCTACGTATCAACGGCTCGTCAACAAGATGTTTGAAAGAGAAATTAGAAGGTCCATGGAGGTTTACGTGGATGATATGATTGTCAAAAGCGAGCGCTAGGACTCCCACTTGGAAGATCTCAAGCGCACTTTTTCAATCCTGCGTCAGTATGGGATGAAGCTGAACCCTTCGAAGTGCACCTTTGGAGTGCAAGGGGGAAAGTTCTTAGGATACATGGTCAGTCAGAGGGGAATTGAGGCTAGTCCGGAGAAGATCAAGGCCATTTTGGAAATTCCCTCCCCTCGAAATTTGAGGGAAGTGCAGGTCCTGGTAGGAAAAATCATCTCGTTGAACAGGTTTATTTCGCGCTCGGCGGACAGGAACCTTCCCTTCTTCAAAATTTTGAGGAACGCACGTAACTTTGCTTGGACAGAAGAATGCGAAAGGGCGCTGCAGGATATGAAGGCTTACTTATCGAGCGCACCACTGCTGACTAAGCCTGTCGAAGGCGAGAGGTTATTTATGTATCTTTCCGTTTCTCCCGAGGCCACAAGTGCGGTTCTGATCGCTGTGCGGGAGCGGAAACACTTACCCGTCTATTATCTGAGCAAAACATTGCAAGGAGCCGAAAAGAAGTATTTGGAGATTGAGAAATTCGCGTTCGCCCTTATTAACGCCTCAAGAAGGCTAAGGCCTTACTTTCAAGCGCACTCCATAACGGTTCTCACCGACCAACCCTTGAAGCAGGTGTTGTCCAAACCAGATGTGTCTGGAAGATTAATCAAGTGGGCCATCGAATTGAGCCAGTTCGACTTATGTTTTGAGCCCAGGACCGCGGTACAGGCTCAGGTTGTGGCTGATTTATTGGTCGAACGCTTTGGTTTAGAGCCCACCGTTGCGGAGAATGAGGGGTTATGGGTCCTGCACACGGATGGTTCCTCAACCTCTCAAGGGGGAGGAGTAGGAGTGGCCCTCAGAAACCCCGATGGGATTGAGCTGGACTTTGCAATCAAGTTGGATTTCCAAGTCACTAATAACGAAGCAGAATATGAGGCCCTCGTGCAAGGATTGAATATCGCTTTTCAAAATGGAGCCTCCAGAATCACTGCTTATGTGGATTCGCAGTTAATAGCGAGCCAGATTGAAGGAACTTATGAGGCTCGAGAAACCACCATGGTACAGTACTTAAATAAAGCCAGAGAAATCATTGGGAAGTTCAAGGAATTTCATCTACTTCAATTGCCCCGAGGAGAAAACGAGCGTGCGGACGCTCTGTCAAAGTTTGCATCAGCTTTAGAGGGCACTTCTGAACGTTCTGTTACGTTCCTCAGAACTGAGGAACCTTTGATCAAGGAAAGGGTCGCCACCGAGATAATCGCCATGATTGATCCAAACGAGCCCTGTTGGCTTGACGACATCGTCATTTTCCTTAGGGATGGAATTCCTCCCACTAACAAGGTGGAAGCTAGGAAAGTCCGAAGTAAGGCCCCTCGTTTCGCATTGGATCCCGAGGGTAGGTTATTCGAGAAATCATTCCAAGGACCCCCAATGAGATGCCTGAGGCCATCACAAGCGAAGGAGACGCTCGAACTCATCCACAATGGAAGCTGTGGGAATCATTCCGGAGGGCGTATCTTGGCGAAAAAGGTTCTGAGAAGTGGGTTCTATTGGCCTACAGTTCTCCAAGATGCCATCGAATTTTCGAGGAAATGCCCCAAATGTCAATTTCATTCAAATCTCCCTCAATTGCCAGCCGCACAGATGATCCCAATAGACGTCTCTTGGCCTTTTGACCAGTGGGGAATAGATATCGTGGGCCCCTTGCCCATGGCTGCAGGACAAAAGAAGTTTGTCATTTTAGCCGTCGACTGCTTCACCAAGTGGGCCGAGGCCGAAGCTGTTGCAAAAATCACTTTCAGGATTGTAAGGGACTTCATTTGGAAAAACATCATTTGCAGGTACGGCATACCGAGGGTGCTCATTTCTGACAACGGATCCCAGTTCATAGCAGCTGACACGCGCGAAAGGTGTTCCGAGTTGGGGATCGAGCAGCGATTTACCTCTGTAGGACACCCTCAAGCCAATGGGCAAGCAGAAGTTACCAATAGGACCATCTTGCAACACCTGAAAACCATGCTCGAGAGCAAGAAAAGTGAATGGGCTGAAGAGCTGCAAGGAGCGCTTTGGGCTTATCGCACCACCCCACGAGCGGCCACTGGAGAAACTCCTTACGCGCTCGTTTATGGGTCAGAAGCAATGATACCAGTGGAGATAGTAAATAAATCCGCTCGTGTCGGCTATTTCGAGCCTCAGCTCAACGATGGCAACATGAGCTTGGAGTTGGACTTGCTGGATGAAAGGAGAGACAAAGCATGGGCTAAGATCCACCACTATAAAGCCTCTGTGGCCCAGCAATACAACAAGCGTGTGAGGGAAAGAACTTTCCAATTGGGAGACTTAGTTTTAAAGAAAGTGGAAGTATCCAAGCACGTGGGGAAATTGGACCCCAATTGGGAAGGCCCATTCAAGGTCGTACAACTCAGAGCTAACAACACTTACACCCTGGAGACACTTCAAGGCGAGCGCTTGCCTCGCCCTTGGAACGCATGTAACCTCCGGCGGTTTTATGTTTAAAAGCTCTTTGCAAACCCTGATGTAACAACCCTCTTTGACGGGTTCTATGTATTTCCAATCTCAAGTAAGCGGTAACATAATCTTTTTAATTTCTTTAATACTCCTGTTTCTTTGGTTGCTTGAATGGATAAGTCCCACGTCCCTCGTCTTTGCGAGCGTGGTTGGCAACCCATTCCAATATGTATGCTGTTATCTCGTATGGGTTACGCTTGCCAGCACTCTACTCCACATGGGGGGACGCCCTCATAAGGATAGACTGGTTACGCTCACAACCAATTAGGCGGATTGGAAGAAGATTATGAAGAAAATCCTAGTAGGCCTTGGCTGTTTCTTAAAACGCCTTGCGCTCGAAAATGGGATCTCCTACAGAGAAAGTCCTAGTAGGCCTTGGCCGTTTCTTATAACGCCTTGCGCTCTAAAACGGGATTTCCTGCAGAGCCAGAAATACGACAAGAGCCAGAGCGCTCGAACGACGGCCTCAGAGTCAAGAAGGTATTGCACAAGTCTTGAATGAGGGCAACCACTCAGTAAGACCCTCGCACACACTCAAGACTTAGCAAAATCCCCCAAGGGCGGAAGGAATGTCACAAGTCTTGAACGAGGGCAACCACTCAGTAAGACCCTCGCACACACTCAAGACTTAGCAAAATCCCCCAAGGGTGGAAGGAATGTCACAAGTCATGAACGAGGGCAACCACTCAGTAAGACCCTTGTAAATACTCAAGACTTAGCAAAATTCCCCCAAAGTTAAGAAGAAATCGCACGAGCCTTGAACGAGGGCAGCCTCTCCATAAGACCCTCACGATCGCTCAAGACTCAGCCAAATTTTCAAGAGCAAAGGC
The DNA here is from genome assembly GCA_037501455.1 of Lantana camara. NCBI lineage: Eukaryota > Viridiplantae > Streptophyta > Magnoliopsida > Lamiales > Verbenaceae > Lantana > Lantana camara. The sequence continues at coordinate 87,344,040 of CM074857.1, read as the reverse complement.
AAAAATTTATACAAGTCTTGAGTGGGGGGGCAATCTCACAATAAGACCCTCACGATCGCTCAAGACTTAGACAAATTTTTCAAAAATTTACAGGAGTTAGCAAAATTTCTCAAAGTCATAAAGGCTCATCAGAGAAATAAAACATCCACAGAGTATGCTACACACAACCTTGTTATTACAAGATTTGTTCCAGCAAGCTCTAAGTATGAGTTCTGATTCATAAATAAACAAAAGAACAAAGACATGAAAAAAGAATGTATATTCATTGCACAAAAATATTACAAGGCAGAGGGCTCAAAGGCCCATGAAGTACATTGTTTAAGAAGAAGGGAAAAAAGACAGTAAAACAGGAAAGTGCAGAGAAAAATTATAAGAGAAAACTTCAGGCGGCTGGGGCGATGTCTTCATCAACGATCACCAGGATGTTCTGGGCCACGGGGCCATGAACTGGGCCCTCAAGCTCTTGCTGTTGAGCTTCGGGATCGTTGGGCTCATTTGCACCAGGATCGGGAACGTTGGCACCTTCAGCAACTAGGACCGGGGCTTCCTCCATGACGGGCGCTTGAGGCTCATCTTCAGGGTCATCAGTTTGAGCCGCACCTCCTTCCCGATGAGCGTCGGTGTACTCATCTTGGATCAGCTTAACCAAGAATTCGTACTCCATCTCCGCAATGGCGTCCGCGGGGTCGTTGTGGTCCTCATCAGCTTCCTCACAGCGCTCGTTAAACATGAGCCCCGTGCCCTCGGCTCCCTTCATGGCCGGATCAGTCAGCCCCTTGTGGATGCCCTGCTCAACGGCTAAGTTGAAGGCATTTTGGGCCTCATCCAAGCAGTGTAACGAGGCTGCGAAATTGAAGGCTTTGGAGTGGCAGAACTTGATGAGAGCCTCCTTATTCGCACGCTCTAGGTTTCGAGGCCACTCGTTCATAGCATCGTTGAATTTCCTCTCGGCCTCCAGAGCCCTCGTCTTCCAACTTTCCCGCTCCGCCTCTGCCTTCTGGCACCGCTCGTTAGCCTGGGCCAACTGGGTGCCCAAACCGATTCGAGCGCTGTCTACCGCCACAAAATCCTCTTTCAGTTTTCCCAGCTCTTCCTCCGTTTTGTTGTACAAATCCTTGAGGGATTCATACTTTGCAGTCTCAGCATCCAGCTCCGCTTGAATCTGAGCCGGATCATTGGAACGAGCCATCTTCTTGTATTTGGCTTTCCGGTCCGCGTAGATGGAGGCTCGCATTTGCACGTTTCGGAGCCGGGGAAGAACTTGCTGCATAAGTTAGAAAAAAAAAAAGGAAATGTTAGCCAGAGAATGTTAACTTACAGAGATTAGCAAAGAAATCAAGGAGTGAAAACTTACGGAAATTAGAGCGTGGGCCGCATCAAGGGTCACCTTCTCCACAGACTCACTGTAGAGATGCCGGTGGTCCGCCGAGAACTGGGCCTTGTTGTAAAGGTTCTCGGTGACAGCTTGGGCGAGCGTGCCAGGCCTCAACAGAACTGGCCCGCCGTCGGGGGCACCTGTGTAATCCCTGTCCCCTCGTCGGGGGAACTCCCATATGTGTTCCTCCTCTGAAGAGGAAGTTTCCCCCTCGCCCCTGGGGCCCTCAACTACTTGCTTCCCTTTGCCCTTGATTGCCACTGAATCGGGCATCCTCTTCCTTTTACGGGAAGGCCTACTTGCGCTCGGGGGAGCCTCGGTTATCGCCAGGGTGGTTACTGGCCTCGCTTGTTCTGCAGGCGTAGGGGGTTGAACATCTCCCGCTCTCTCTGAAGAAGACCGCCCTCTGGTCTCTCTGTTGACCAATCTACGCTCCCCTCGGCCACGAGGGGGTTGGACCTCAGGATTAGCGCTCGAACTGGCGCCGCTACGAGCGTCCCCTCGATTGTTACGGTTACGAGGGCGCTGTTGCTCACGCTGTTGATCCCCTGGCTGGGCTTGATTCCTGTTGGCGTGGGCGAAACGAGCGGCTTGTCTGATCCCTCCTGCCATCTCTAATATAGCGGCTCCTGCGAAAATGGAAAGTACAAGGGTTATAAATCCTTAGACAAGAATTGTTAAGTGTGCAAGTTACAAGTACAGAGAAGCAGTTAGTATTCATTCCTATCTAAAGTTAGTGCCCTAAGAATCTAACCATCTCTCTCTATGTCACGAGCCGGAGGGTTGTCAAGGTAATGAGGGTCATTGGAAAGACCACACAGGAACATGAGCTCCGCATCGTCTATCCAATCTTTCGCTTGAATGAGGTGGCCCTCGTCCCTCAGGGTTGCTGCCAGGCTCTTGGCCCAATCTTTAGGGAGTGCGGGTTGCAGCCGGCTCTTTGCAAACGAGCCCCATTGCGTGGGCACCCCAAAGCCCTCTTCTGTTGGAGCCTTGACGAAGATGAACTTCTCCTTCCAATCGGGGCCATAAGTGCTCGAGGGCGAGTTGATCAGTTTCATATGTGCCTTCGCCTGGACATAATAAAAACCAGCCTCGGGAGATGAACGAGAGGAGCTGACCACTTGAAATAGGGCGTTGAAGTTCCGCAAGAAGGGCTCGTAACCCATGCTCCTCATCAGAATCACAAAGCAGGTTAATAGAGCCAGGCCGTTGGGCACGATTTGTGATGGACAGAGGCCCAGATCGTTCAACAAGTGAGCCATCGAGATCGAGATAGGGAACCTCAAGCCTCCTGAACTCACTGTGTCCACGTATACGGCCATTTCCCCAGGAGGCGGATTATTAGCACGCTCGTGGTTTTCTGGGATTCTCCATGTATACCGCTCGTCCCAGTAAATGGGTGCCATCATCGTTTTCACGTCTCCCACGGTAACTGTGCTGGGAGTCTCATCGGGCGTGCGCTCGGTAGTCTGGTAACCTGATCCTTCACCCTCGTTAAGCCCTTTGGATTTTTGGGATTTCTTGCTTTTTCCCTTGTCACGGGCTCTTTCTGAAGGCCCGGTTATGGCTTCAGCCACTGGAAGCGGGTTCGCAACGGCCACGGTCACGGTATGACGGTGGGGATGAGTGGCACTCTGAGTTATGGGGAGAGTGACCCCTTGCCTCTCTGCCTCCATCACCAGATCCATCTCCTCAAAGAGAGGATCCATTCCGCCTGGATTCCTATCCTCCATGGCCATCACTGCCGCCCCCAACTCCTCATCTCTAGGGGAATCGGGAGAAGAGGAACTATCAGTGGCCATTTCATTAATTTTACGGGCAAATTCCTCAACTTATTGGTCAGCCATGGCAGAAGCTGAGATTTGGGAGAAATTCAGTCTCGGTTAGACAATGGGGTTTTCTTGGAAAGAGATTAGGGTTTCCTCAAGGAGAAAAACCTAAGGGGTTATGAAATCCTAAAGTCTGAATCTAAAGTTAGCAGGGTTAGAAAATTACGCTGGGAGTTTACCTTGAAGGTTTCTGAGAAAGTCTGGGAGAAAGGTTGAAGATGCTCTAAGAACTGGAGTGCGAGGGAATTCTTTTTGCAAAGGATGCTTGGAAGTTCTGAATGCGTAAAGAGTATCAAGATTTCAGAATCCCGTACTTATAGGGATGGGAGTTGGTACCTTTTTCGGCAATGAATTCAAAATGGTAATCATTTCCCGCCTAGGAAACCGCCCACTTTATGGAACCGTCACATGCTTCCCAATGCTCACGCGCCCCACGCGCACCCGCATTTAATGCTCAGACATTTCGGGTGCTTCAGAATAGTACAACATTTAATGCGGAAGTGTTACGAGCGGTCAGTTGAAAAGACCGCATTTATAGCGTAACCAGAAGAAAAATTGCTCAACACGCCAAGCCTTATACGAGCGCTACGTGCAAGAGATAGAACGCGTCGAAATTCTACAGTCCTTATCACTAAGGACTACAGAATTGGGGGGCAAAATGATGGGGTCAAAATACGATCGTCCCACGTTAGGACACGTGGCATCACCGAGATGATGACATCTGTCTCCCCAAGGCTGCATGCATCAGCGCACGAGCGCTAAGCTCAACAAGCGTAATCCTTCTTCAGGAGTTAAGCCTTATACGAGCGCTGTCACTCCCACGAGCGTCCTACATACTAAATGATTGGCACGTCCACATGCCAAGGGAGCCCTCTTCGAGCGTCACACTCCCTCAGAGTGGCCTCCCCTTTGGCTCGTTACTTGAACTGGAGCCTTCATTCCCCTCAGCGGATATCTTGGCCTCCTATACTCTTGGTTGTCACGAGCGGGCTCGTAAGCCCTCGTTACCAACCACCCAAATGGCTCTCTGACACATCGTACATGCCCGCGCACCTGCCACTGTTGCCAGCACCAACTTTTAGCCGCTTTTGCAGAAGATTCCTCCTAGGTTTCTCTCTCATGGCGCCACGTGTTAGGGCAACATTCGGCCAGGACCACTTGAGGCAAATTACCAAAGGGCCCTTGACCCTCAACTATAAATAGCTAAAGTCATCTTCTACACTGGTAAGCTTTCTTCATCACTGAAACTGTGACTGAACTTACATTTCTCCTTCATACCTTGAACTGACTTGAGCGTCGGAGAGCCAAACTGGGTATCACCCCCAGTTCCCCCAGCTTGGCCTTCTGACTTTTATTGTGCTTGTCCCAACAGGTAGAACCCCCTTTCTCATTTCCGGCGAAGCTCCGGTGGTTTCCTCCACAATTACAAATCGTAAAGTGATCAGATTCGGACCTTCATATCTCTGAACCCATCAATTGTGTTCGAAGAATCTAGTCCCCTCACCTTGAAAATTGAAATTTGATACTACTGAGGTAAGAATTTCACAGTTTCCCCTGTTAATAATTCATAATAGATGTTGTAGTTTCGGATCTTATCAAGAACAATGCACTTTTTTTTTGTTTTTTTTTTGTATTGTTGAGTTACCTATTTCTTTTTCCGCTCTTTATGCCATCAATATAATTTGTTTGGATATTTATTGTGCTCTTGGTTCTTCTGTTTATACCTCTGTCATCATGTACATTTGTTATACCAGGCAATTTAACTTCGCCTCTAATCTGATGATGATTCTTATCACGTATTGTCTATGGTGGAACCATGGACGTTTATGTAGAATCCATGCTCAAATTGATCATCTAAACGGATTAGTAAAACTCAGTAGAACTGACTACGTACCTATCATCATGTCTACTGCAAATCAAGCAATTATCACAGTAGGAAAGGCATTGTTGTTTGAAAGGTTGAATATGTATTCACTTATATTAATGATTGTCCCTTTGTTGAACATGTTGGATTTATGGCATTATATATTTGGTTTATTATTTATATGGATTTATGGCAGTAGGAAAGGCATCATGTCTACGTACCCGGTTGCATTTGATCAATGTTCTTGAATGATTTTTTGTGGTAATATATGATATATTACAGTTGAGTGCTTTGTTGGGGAAATGTTAGGTTTATTTTATACCTTTATTTGAGCATGTTTTATGTTATGATTTGACGGATTTTAGGCCTTATATTGTTATAATTGCTCTTATTTCAGGTATATTATGCTCGGAGTTGGTTCATGATGAAACAGGGCAAGAAACGATAGTTTAGATGCCGAGAATGATCAAAAAGTGTGAAATTCAAATTTGCCCGCGCATGGAGGATGGGAACGGCCCTTCCAAGCCCTTTGTATTTTGGGAAGGGCCGTTCCGGAAAGTCAGCATTAGTACCCTTGACCGAGGATGGGAACGGCCGTTCCCATCCCAAGCCTTTCCTGGGAACGGCCGTTCCCAGCAGCGCTGGCACTTGTGGGCGAGGCCGTTCCGCAGGCCGTTCCGGGAGAAGTTTGGTGGACTATTTAAGGCTATTTTCAGCACTTTTCTAGGGAGGCTCATCTAGGGTTTATTTTAGGGTTAATTTAGGAGTCTCTTCTAGCTTTATCTTTGATCCTTAGAGCTTTAATTATATTGTAGTTGTTAATTCCTTTCTAGAACAATCATTTCCTTTATTTTCAGTCCTAGTTAGATTTAATTGCTTTAAGTTTGATACTAATGTCTCTAGTTTTGGAACTTGTTCATGTTTTTGAGAGTTTTGTTCTTGATATCTAATTTTTGGTTTAATTCAATGAATATGCATATTTTCAGTATGATCTCTATTATTTCCTTGCTTTATAGTGTTAATATGAGTGGCTAATTTCTTGGGCAAAGGGGGGTGATGAATTATGTAGGGTAAGTGTTTGATGAAATGCCTAGGTGGGACTACTTGATCTTATGCTTGTGAAATTGCTTTGTTTGCATGTTTAAGCTTGATCACCTTAGATATGAACTTAGATTTGCATGCTAATCTAGAGATTGTATGTTAATTGGATGAAATTTCACAACACTTAAGTTTTAGGTATAAAGACATTTAGCCTAATCTTGAGCAATCAAGCAATAGAGTAACCGGGCCAAGCCGCTAGTTATTTTGTTGCACTAGTCTTGTTTGTTTGATCTAATTAATGAGCTAATGACCACGAGAGTAGGCTTTAGACTTTGATTAGGTACACGCACTTGACTTCGAGAGGAGCTTGTGTATACTTTAGTGATTAGATTTGTGAGATCCTTGTCCTATTTAAGCACTAATTGAACACGAACCTTGCATGATCATTACTACCCCATTGCCACTTAGTTAACTTGGTTATTTACTACTTTATTCGCTTTCTAGTTGTTTCTAGTTTGTTAATCTTAGTTAACTTTCATTTCCGTTAGTAGTTAATTCACTCTATCACTCGTTTTGGTCTATAGATTGGTGAAAACATTAGGCAATTGATTGATTTACTCCTCCCCGTGGATTCGACCCCTTTTGCTACATTGATTTATTGATGCTTGCACTTGGGCTATAGTAAAACAAACTCAACAGGAAATCTATGATTTATTCCACCGATGACTCTCGTTTAATATGAAGTCTTTGAATTAGTTGGTTCATCGGTTCTCTGGTTTAAGGTATGATTGTCTAAGTGCATCATTTTTTTAAATATTTCTATACAAAATCATCTATTTACCTTGTATCATGTTACATATTTTTATAGATGGCGTTGCCTCCTAACAACTACAGAGAGTTGGAGAGGTAATTGTTGAGGCAATCACAACCTTTTGCACTGAATCAACAGCCTCTCTTCGGGACGTGGTGAGTAGGATTGTGGCTGAGAAAGACACCATAAAGCGACAGGAGAAAATATTTGATGCTATTGGTGCTTTGCCTATTTTTATTGATATACCAGATCACATCAATGTGTCGAACGGGCTAGCCAACAACACCCAACAGATGAACAAGTTTTTTGGAATGCCGGCTACAACATGCACAGTTAGGGTACAAATGACGATTGAAGGCAAAATTCATTAATGCTTCAACAGTTGAATGGAGCTCCAGTTTGTGAGGTTAAATGTATAATCTCAACCCTTGATGGGATATGTATGTGTTTTTTTATTATGAAATTTGTAGGGAATCTGTTGGGTAATAGTTTGTAGATTGGTATCCTTTTGATGTATATTTCAGCTCCATTGTTTTGAAGGCTTGGAACCCCGTATTCTGTTACGCAGTGTATGAACATTAAGTTCATGATATTTTGATCGTTTAGTTGTTTTATATGACTTTTCACATGTGTTGTGATGTATGCAGTTGATGTGGTTATTTTCAATTAGGTTGCTGGCTTTGTTCTGAAGCATTCATCCTAATTTTATTGAAAATGTAACAAACACATTACATCAACTAGTAAGACAGAGAATTAAATAGGAAAAATTGGTGGTGGTGTTTGGAAGGAGGAACATACACGAAGTGCGTATAAAGTAAGAATTTTGGAGGAATGAGGAATGAAATAAAAGAATAAAGCTTGAGGGCAAGTTGGTAATTTGTGTATTAACCCTCATTAACATTGCATTAAAAGTAAACATGTTCACTCAGCAACCTACCAAAAACCTAAACAAAAAAAGGAAAAGTAAACGAGAGATATTGCATAATAGTGTAGCTACACCAACATCCAAAAACATGACATTCAATAACATTTTGGCCAAAGTAAACGGGGCCTTAGAATCTTCCAGATGCTATGGGGACTGGTTTATGACACGTCGGATATGGGATTGGAGCTCCACCTTGAGAGGGATTGTGGATAAATCGGTTTTGTTAATAGTGGTAAATCTTGTTTCTACATATAATTAGTGCTAATTACTATGATTTAAAGTCAGCCACTCACCACCGAACATATGATTCTAAACCAACATGTTCAGAAACAAAAAGAAAAATCTTTCGAAAAATCAACACATGTCAATATCGCATTTCTAGTTAATTTGTGGCCAATTCTATTTACATTCACGTCTAATAAAATAAATACAAACACTAACAAAACAAGAACACACTTTCTTGATCTCTCTAATAACAATACCAACGAGGGATAAGCTTCCCGAATCTTGGCCACCAAACATATGATTTTAGGTCCCCGCAAACGCTGAAGCTTAACAACTGGTTAAAATTCATCGCATTTCAAAAGAAGAAAATGGAAAAACACACATGAACGGATTTCGTGTTTGGACTTTGGAAAATAATAATTATAATTTGTAATTATGGATATATAGCCAAAGTTTGGTGTTAGTTCACAACATCACTTTCAAATTATGATCATCACAAGAAGCAACATTGGACTATCTGAACCAAATAAGGCAATTTTACTTGCCTCTTCGCTTGGAATTGAAGATAAAAACTACCTGTCACGGTTATTTTTCTTCCTTTCTTTTGATATTTTCCATAGTTATGAAGAAAGAAAAACATGAAGAATGAGTGAGGGCAAAATTGTAATTTTCGTCTGATAACTTAGTTTTTTCGGTTTTCTATTTTATCTTTAATTAAATGAGTGTTAAATAGATTATTTTCATCATGTTTTCCTTTACTTGCCAATGGGAGTTGGTCAAGTGATTTGAGGGTCCTTTTTCGACGGTAATGATTCGAGTTCGAATCTTTCTCACCATAGGTGTGTGTTTAAAATTAAAAAAAAAAATGTTTTCCTTTACTTATAATCTTAAAATTGACTTTGTGTCATGTTCAAAACGAGTGGGACAGTTAATGATAATAAGTTGTATTAACCAACTATAACAGTGTATTAGAAAAGTACACCTAATTAAATTGATCGAATATTAAATTACTAAATCATGTAAAATTTGTTTATTTGTTCAATGAGTGTTGTAGCAATTGAAATAGACAAAAATACGATTTTAGTACGCGAAATTTTTTGGTAATGTTGCGAAAAAGAATCACAATAATACGAACCAACACAAAAATATAAACGAAAGAACTCTAGTTGAAGGAAACAATATGAATTGTTTGATCTCAAAGCTTATCTATACTATAATATATTGGAAGGGTGTCTTTTGACCTAATTATATCAATTTTGACTTAATACTTTTTTCTCCTATTTTTGAAAATTTTTATTCTTTAAAAATTATTTCATTGGTTAATTAACTTTCCAAATATTTGATATTTTGAAAACTTTAATAACTTACCAAATTATATTAATTTACTTATTAATATCACAAATTTAGGCAATGTCCAATTAAATACACAATTTATAATCTTTTAGGACTTTGATTATTTAACAAATCACATTAATTAATTTGTTAATCTATTGAATTTAGGTATCTTCCCAGTAACAATATTTTATTTAAATCAAATGATTAATTGATTTGCACGGATTTTGAAATCTCTTAATTAATGGATTGATTGCAAATTTGCAATTAATTGGAAATAAACCTCCAATTAAGGAGATTGAAGTGCCTAAAATATACTAAAATCATGTATTCCATATTTCTATCTATATTTATAAGTTTTTAAAGAAAAATCCTTATTGAATATATATATGCATTTTTTGTAACTCAGTTTTACAAAACCGAAAATAAATCACCCACAGTATCTCAAAGTTAAAATTCAAATTTTAATTTAATTGCGCTAAAGTTTTAATTTGATCAAGTAATGTAATTTTTGGTTTCAATATTTTTTTTTCTTTTTCTTTTTTAAAAATATTTCAATTCTACAGAAAAAACTCATTGGTCGATATTATTTACAAATTTATTATTAAAGAATCACTATTAAATATGTATGGGTGGATATGATCAAATTTAATAAAATTGAATATTTCCATTGATTGATTTCCTTATTTATAAAAAAACCATAATTACTTAGGGATAAATATTAAAACCCTACATTTATTTTTGAGATACTTTATCTCATGACGGGGCTTGATGTAATGGATAGCATGGTGTTCTTTTGAGTGCAGAAAGATCTCTGCACTTCGCTTCATGGTTCCCCCTCTGTGCGCTAAGACCAATAATCCCGTCAGAAGTCCAAACAAGAGGCTTACAAAAACATATGTGAGTAACATCAAGGTCACCAAGAAACTATTCTCAACTTTGAACTTTATCTCATCCTCTCTCTAGCAAATGTGTACCGTTGAACTCCATTGTTATTTGTTACGTAATTGAATGTGACTTTTTACTTAGCTTGTGCTTTTAGATTTATGCTCTCATTAGGTCTTGTGTTTTTCATATTTTTCGTTTTGTGTTTTTCTCATATAAATCTTAATTTTTTAAAAAAATGAACAATATTTATGTCCTAATTATTTTTGTTTATTATTGTGCAGGGTTTTTTTTTTAGACTTGGATTGTATACACACCTGGCATGGTAATTTATGATCTCTAATGATTATAAAACTATTAGGTAATTTTTTCAATGCTCAACAACAATATGTTTTCTTTCATCGACTATGATCCATCCAATTTTTATGTAAAATGTTTTATTTTAAAGCTTTTTCCTCCATTATTCTATTCATTTTTTAAAATATTTTATATTTCTTTTATTAGTATTCTATATGTTCTGATTTTATTAATTGCAATTTGTATTTCGCTTAAATTAATAAGGGTAAAGTTTCATCATTTATTTCAGGTGACAAGAATATTATTCATCTCATATACATAATTGTTTGGTGAGTTTCCGTTGTTACCATTTTACATTTTTTATCGATTTTTTGTTCAAATCTATCATCTCGATTATTTGAAACATTTTAATATAATTTTTTTTTAAAAATTTTGATCAACTATCTATATTATCTCCTACAATTAAATGTTCTTTTATAATATTCTTTTCTCTTTATTGAAATTGATTCTACTTTTTATATTGTTATGTTTCTTTCACTAATATTTTGTCTAAATTGTTTAGATCTCTATTATTTTTAGCATTCAACTATTTTTTCAATATGCCACTTCACACTATAGACGTTAATATTTATTTGCTTAATTTTGTTATTATTTTATTTTTCCTTAAGTTATGTTTTTTAATTGATTGGCTTATGTTTATTTTAATATTTTTTAATAATTCATAATTTTATTGTTTATTATTTTCAAAAGTAATTATTTTTAGATATTTATCATAATTTTAGTTCTTGATTATAATTGATTCTTAATTTTTATATAGGTTGGCCAATAGTTTGTTCTTAATATTGTGTTTCACTGTTTTTTTAATTTTTTAAAGTCAAATTTTATGTTTAAGATTTTCTCTTAAATATATAGTGAAATTTTATTAGGCATAAGAAAAAAATTGTTTTTAAGTAGTTTTTGTTGTTTTTAAAATTTTATTTTCGACTTCTTAATTTTGACTATTATATTTTATTTTATTTTTTTCTCATATTGATCTTGTGGTCTATTCTTTAAAAATATATATATATATATAGATTATCTGATTTTATTTTTAAAATATTTTTTGCACATTCATTACTCTTATGATAATGACCGTAATTTTATCATTAATTTATTTTTTGTATTTAATAAAATAATTAATTTAATGTTATCCCAATATTCATTTTAACTGTAATTAAAACCTATTTTTTACCTTATTATTTTAGTTTTTTTACTAAAATCATGCATAGCACGGGATATACGCTATTGAATATTAAAAGGTGGTGTATTTTTCTTTTCGTCTTAGGAAATAAGTTAATAATTTTTTTTAAAAATATCATATCAAATGTAAGTCACACCAAGTTGTTCTATAATTTTGGTTTCAGTAAGATCATAATTTATGCAATTTGAAAGCAACAAAAGAACTAAAATTAAAAAAAAATATAAATAGAGAAAGTGATGGAGAAATATCATTTTATCCTTTTATTTGTGTGGAATAACATTAAAAATATTATTTAGATTAAAAAGAAAAGAAAAATACTAAGGCAAGTAATACGTAAATATATTGTGATATTTTTATATCTATTTATATCATAACCTAAATACTTTATGTACCTCTGTTAGTTTTTCTATATTATTTTATATATAGTTTGTGTATGTATATCATTGACTATTTTAATGCATTATAATACGTTTTCAATATATTTTAAAATTTAAAGTTGAATTTTCAAGTAATATTATGAGCTACTATGTAATATCAAACATTAATATGATTTGCATTGTATATTTGTTACTAAAATTTCTTGATTTTCAGCTATAGTCATTTATCTATCAATATTGCATTTGTATAGTATTTATATTTTTTTATACTTTGGATCATTATAAATATTTATATACTATTAATTATTCTGTGCAACGCACAGGGGTTATGCTAGTTAAAAATGAAGGCATGGGTGCCCTATTTATAGGAAGAAATTGCAATGTGAACATATGCAATTAAAGCGGTTACTTAACCGCGTTAATCTACAGCTAGTAAATAAATTGTAATGTGAACATATGCAATTAAAGCGGTTACTTAACCTCGTTAATCTACAGCTAGTAAATTGTTGTGAGAGAGGAAGGCTCTGGCATTGAATCATTTCCACCTTGCAGTAAGTTGTGTGGCTTAGTAAAATTGGCTTTTCATTTGATGTCAATGTTTGCGGCTGAACGCAGCAACATTTGACCATTTCAACACTCCCCCTTGGAAAGCCAATACAAATATCTCTTCGTATGCGTTTCTGGTGCTGCCTCGTTAAAAATCTTATCAGGAAAAACCCTGTCGGATAAAAACCTAAAGAAGGAAAAGAGTACGGCTGCGCAAGCTCCCCCTGATGTTGACATTGGTGAGATCTTTTCATAGATCTCGCAGATGACGCATTCCAATGTCATGAACATGTTTCTTGAAAGTTGTAGTGGGAAGCGCCTTTGTAAAGAGATCTGCTGAGTTGTCACATGATTGAACATACCGGACACTGATTTCTCCGTCCTTCTCAAGATCTTGCGTAAACTGGAAGAACTTTGGGTGGATATGCTTAGTTCTATCGCTTTTGATGTTTCCCTCCTTCATTTGAGCAATACATGCGGTATTGTCTTCATATATCGTCGTTTGACTTTTATCATTTGATACGCCGCAGGAAGTCAAGATGTGTTGTGTTACTGATCTTAACCAAACACATTCTCGGCTCGCCTCATGAAGTGCAATTGTTTCAGCATGGTTGTAGGAAGTAGCAACAAGGGTTTGCTTCTGTGATCGCCATGAGATTGCAGTGCCTCCAATTGTAAAGACAAAACTTGTTTGGGATATAGCTTTGTGCGGATTTGATAAATATCCTGCATCTGTATAGCCAACCAAAACTTGCTTTGTATTTTTAGAATAAAATAATCCCAAATCAATTGTACCTCGAAGATATCGGAATAGATGTTTAACTCCATTCCAATGTCTTTTCTTTGGGAATGAGCTGAACCTTGCTAATAAATTAACTGTAAAAGATATGTCAGGTCTAGTACAATTAGCAAGATACATAAGTGCCCCAATAGCACTGAGGTATGGTGTCTCAGATCCGAGAACTTCCTCGTTCTCTTCGCAAGGGCGAAAATGATCTATTTCTATACCAAGTGATCTCCCAATCATTGGAGTGCTTAAAGGGGTTGCTTTATCCATGTTAAAGCATTTCAGCACCCTTTCAGTATAAGTTGATTGATGAACGAAAATTCCATTTTGTTTATGCTCAATCTGCAAACCAAGATAATATTTTGTTTGTCCAAGATCTTTCATTTCAAACTCATTTTTCAAGTAAACTGTTGTTTCTTGTATTTCCTTAGCAGTTCCAATGATATTCAAATCATCGACATAGACTGCGATAATCACATATCCGGATGTTGTTTTCTTAATATAAACGCATGGACAAATAGGATTATTCACATATCATTTCTTTGACAGAAATTCGCTCAAGCGATTGTACTACATGCGCCCGGATTGTTTCAACCCATAAAGAGATCTTTGTAATCTGATCGAATACTTCTCTTTAGGTTTTGATTCAAATGCAGCAGGCATTTTGAATCCTTCCGGGATTTTCATATAAATATCACTATCCAGTGATCCATATAAATAAGCTGTAACAACATCCATGAGACGCATTTCCAGTTCCTGAGAAACTGTTGGGCTGATTAAGTATCGAAACGTACTTGCATCCATGACAGGAGAATACGTTTCCTCATAATCAATTCCAGGTCTTTGAGAAAATTCCTGAACAACAAGTTTTGCATTATACCTTGTTACCTCATTTTTCTCATTTCGTTTTCGTACGAAGACCCATTTGTATCCGACAGGTTTCACACCTTCGGGAGTGAGGACAATAGGCCCAAACACATTTCATTTATTTAGAGAATTCAATTCAACCTGAATTGCATTTTTCCATTTTATCCAGTCATGTCTATTTCGACATTCAGTGATAGATCTTGGCTCAAGATCTTCACTTTCATGAGTGATATCATGCGCTACGGCATAAGAGAATATATCATCAATTTTGATCACTTCGGCTCCATAGCTTTCTTGAATGAAAGTAATTTATTGAGATTTCCTCGTTAATCTCACTTTGTGTCTCTTCTGGGACACTATCTTTGTTCTGTGCCTCTTCTGGGACACATTCCTCATTTTGTGTCTCTTCTGGGACACTTTGTTCACTATTGGGGTCATTATTCACATTTGCTCCTTTTCTTTTACGAGGATTTTTATCTTTAGAGCTAATTGGTCTACCACGCTTCAGGCGTGCCGTAGACTCGTGAGTGACATTCTTCTCGGATTGTCCCTTCGGAACCTCAATCCGAGCAGGAGCATTAACAGCTGGTATATATGATTTAGTCACTCTTTTCGTATCTGTGAATGCATCTGGCAATTGATTTGCAATGCCTTGCAAATGTACAATCTTTTGTACTTCCATCTCGCACTGCTTTGTGCGTGGATCAAGATGTAACAATGATGGTGCATACCATGTAATATCTATTTCCAGCTGTTTATTTTCTCCCCCTAATATTGGGAAATCATTCTCATTGAAATGACAATCAGCAAAGCGTGCTGTAAAGACATCACCCGGGGTTCAAGATATCTTATGATAGATGAGCACTCATAGCCAACATAAATTCCCAACTTTCTCTGAGGTCCCATTTTACTGCGTTGTGGTGGTGCTAAAGGCACATACACTACACAACAAAAAATTCTTAAATGGGATATATTTGGTTCTTGCCCAAATGCAAGTTGATAAGGGGAGTATTTATGATAAGCACTTGGCCTTATGCGAATTAAAGATTCAGCATGTAAAACTGCATGACCCCAAACTGAAATTGGTAGCTTTGTTCTCATTATCAATGGTCTAGCGATAAGCTGAAGGCGTTTAATTAATGATTCAGCTAAACCTTTTTGTGTATGTACGTGACCAACGGGATGCTCAACGACAATCCGAGTTGACATACAATAATCATTGAAAGTCTGAGACGTGAATTCACCAACATTATCGAGCAGAACTTTCTTGATCGTATGATCAGGAAATTGCGCTCGTAATTTAATAATCTGAGCAAACAATCTCGCAAATGCCACATTGCGAGTTGACAATGGACAAACATGTGACCATCTACTTGAGGCATCTATCAATACCATAAAGTATCTAAATGGTCCACATGGTGGATGAATCGGTCCACATATATCACCTTGAATACCCTCAAGAAAAGTGGATGATTCATTCTGTATCTTAGCTGGTGATGGTCTCAGGATTAACTTTCCAAGAGAACAAGTTGTACACGGATTCCTTTTCATTTGAGGAAGCTTCTGGTCCCTCAATGGATGCCCACGTGTACTTTCAATGATCTTTCGCATCATTGTTGAACTAGGATGACCCAACCGGTCATGCCAAATATCTAGCATTGAAGTATCGTGCTTATCTTTAACTACCATATGTGATTCTATCACATTTATGTAAGTATAATGCAATCTAGAAGGGAGCATTGGTAGTTTTTCTAATATGTATCTCTTCCCTGATTTACAGGCTGTAAGATACATATATTTTTTGATACCTTCAGTCCCAGACTGAGTATCATATTCATGAGAATATATATCATTGAAGCTCAACAAGTTTCTTTTGAATTTTGGCGCATATAAGGCATTTTCTATTGAGAACTTTGTACCATTTGGTAACGAAAAGTTTGTCTTGCCAATTCCTTCAATCAGATCAGAAGGACCTGATATTGTATTCACAGTGGTTCTTGTTGGGTTTAACCGTGTAAAGAACTTTTTATCTTTAAGAATAGTGTGGGTTGTGCCACTATCAGGTATGCATAAATTCTCCTCATTAACTATTCTTTCGATTCCTTTCTTAGGATGATCCATATCAAAACTTCAAATAAACATATAATTTTGATATGAAAATTAGTCATGAATTCAATGCAGAAAAGATACTTCATATTACAATATATGAAAATTACATAATAGTTCCTAAGGATCTAGTACAATAAAACATGCTAATAATAGTAAATTGCAAACTAAGAAAAATAATAGCACACCGAAAACATAGCAAAACATAACTAACTGCCACCAACATTGCCGTTTTCATTGTTATCAAAATCATCCGTAAAGTCCGAAGCATCTAGGTGAGTTGAATCACCAAATGGATTGTGATGTTCAGTGAAATTCACTTTTTTTCCCTTTCCCTTCAAAGATACTTTGTATAAACGGGCAAGATGTTCTAGCATTCGACAAATTCGAGCCTAGTGCCCTTTTGTGCCACATCTATGGCAAGTATCTTCAGGATTCACCGAAGGCCCAGCCTCGTGAACATCCTTTTTGTGGTGTGTCTTATTCTGGTGGTACGGGTTTCTATGAGGAGAGGAGTATGGATAACTCCCTTGACCTCTTCCACGACCACGACGGCGAGTATTACTCCGGCCTCGACCACAACCACGACCATGACCTTGACTAGATCCATGGTGATTTCTTTGTTCATACTTTGAGGGAATTACAGCATTTGCTTCAGGAAATGCTGTCGCGCCAATAGGGCGAGATTGATGATTTTTCATCAGCAATTCATTGTTCTTCTCAGCCATGAGAAGACATGCTATAAGTTCAGAATATTTTGTGAATCCACGTACTCGATACTGTTGCTGTAAAGTAACATTCGATGCGTGGAATGTGGAGTATGTTTTCTCTAACATATCCTCCTCAGTGATTTGTTGCCCACAAAACCTCAATTGTGAACATTGTTGAATTGTATTCACTGACTTTCTTGAAGTCTTGGAAGCGTAAACCGCTCCATTCATCACGGGCATTAGGAAGTATAACTTCCTTATGATGATTATACCTTTCTTAAAGGTTTTCCATAAGATGCTCGGATCTTTGACCGTTAAGTATTCCATTTTGAGCCCCTCATCGAGATGTCGACGAAGAAAAATTATAGCTTTGGCTTTATCTTGGTTAGAGCATTTATTATTTTCTTTAATGGTCTCTAACAGACCCATTGATTCAAGAAGCATTTCTACATCAACAATCCAAGGCATATAATTTTTTCCCGTGATATCGAGGGCTACAAACTCAAGCTTTGTAAGGTTCGACATGGTGGTAGGACAATTTAGTCTTTCTTGAGATGTTCGATCGCCAATATCGAACAACCTTCAAGCGGTTTGAATCCTCGTCGTAGAAATAAGAACGATCGTTGATTCGCCGAAGAAATAAGAACGATCGTGCTGATAACGTGTTGCGAAAAAGAATCACAATAACGTGAACCAACAAAAAAATATAAACGAAAGAACTCTATTTGAAGGAAACAATATGAATTGTTTGATCTCAAAGCTTATTAAAAATGAAGGCATGGGTGCCCTATTTATAGGAAGAAATTATAATGTGAACATATGCAATTAACGCGGTTACTTAACCGCGTTAATCTACAGCTAGTAAATTGCTGTGAGAGAGGAAGGCTCTGGCATTGAATCATTTCCACCTTGTAGTGAGTTGTGTGCCTTTGTCAAATTGGGTTTTCATTTGATGTTAATGTTTGCGGCTGAACGCAACAACATTTGACCATTTCAACAGGTAATTTATAATAAACATACACAAGACACGAGTGATTTATAGCGGTCCACTCATTTAAATTTTAGACACACTAGTTGAATAAGTTAATCCACTATTTGAATTTATTAAATTTAGATTTTAAAGAGAAGATCAATACACGTAGAGTTTGAGTACCAAATACGTAGATAGTTAGAATAGTTGGGGCCCTGGCCCCCAAATTTTTTAAAATTCATTCTCTTTTTTCACCAAATTCCATATGACTTTTAAATTTCATTATGAAAATAAAAAATTCTTAATATAATTTTCCGGCTTTATCTTTCCTAATAAAAAAAAGAAAAAATATCATTTTTCGTCTTCTAAAGATGCCGTTTTTTTATTTTGGTCGTGAACTTTTACCTATCCTCACATTGCATGCTTTTTTATTCGATTTTTCTGAATTTTAATCCTCTGCATTTTACGTGGTAGAAATTTGGGGAATTTTGCTGATTTTTCCTCCAAAATCTGAGTTGACATATGACGTGAATTATTAATGTTTAAAGAAAAAAATAAAAAAGTGCCATGTAATTATATAAACTATTCTTATTTAACAAAATACCCCTCTATTATAGTCTTTTTCTAATTTTTCCCAACACACATACACACTGATCACATATACTACCGGAAATCGCTCGTTTCTAGACCTAATCTTGAGAATGAGTAGTGTAAATCGAACATCGCGACACAAGGAACATGTTGACATAGATAGAATTGAAATCCGACCAGGGGTTTAAGGGATATGGCCAGTTAAACATGGCTGATCGCGTCTCAAATCAGCAGAAACTTTGAACAAGTTGTGCGGCCAGCTTCGGTGACGGAATTCGGTGAATAAGGTATCGAAATTCATCTAGTCAACAAGAGCTACAACTTGGGAGTAGTTTCGTGGCCTGAAACGACCGAACAATGGAGATATTGGCCAGTGAAGTGGAGGCCAACGACACGCGCAACAGAAGCGACTTTCAAATTTCGTTTCTGGCGATTTCGGTAGCTAATCGGAGCACCCACGGCATGGGCATTGTAGTAATCTTCAAGAGAAATCTATTGGGAGTGGTCTCGAGGATTAACGTGCTATTTTAGTGAATATATTGCCGTTTGAAGATGGTGCAGTTTCACAAGGTCGGAGTACTCGCGCAGCATTTCTACGCCACTTGGCTTCCAACCTTCAATCCCACTTGAATGCACAACCTGTTTCACTCTGCCATGAGCTCATCAAAGAGGCGACAATAGTCCCCAACCAGTTGGGTGCTCGGAAACCCTCGACTTGTCTCCTAGTCAAGTCCAAGACCAACAGCAAGCTCCCCGAATTCAATGGGGTCGGCATGCCTGACTCCACAATATCAAAGGCCCCGAGACAAAACAACGCCTTTTGGGCCATTACCTCTCCCGCTCAATATGCTAACCGGCTGATATGTGCATGGATGTCTGGTCGCGACTCGCAGGTCGTGATATTCTCTCCCATCTAATCATGGCAACACCTTTGTTGCATGGAGGATACAAAGACTCCACCCTTCAGGATCATTTCACGCAACCTACTCATGACCGTTCTTGTACCCCTTGCACCGGTTCATGTACGCATTTGTGTCGTGTCCTCCAACTGACACATTGTGTCGTGTCCTTTACACTAAGAAACATGTCGTGCCCATTGTATCTGTCACAATCAATGTCGTGATCTCACACTCGTCGCACTTTTTTACGCAACCCCTGTAGCAATAGGAGCATGACCCACTCTGATACAAGCTTTCACAAGGTCGGAGTACTCGCGCAGTATTTCTACGCCACTTGGCTTCCAGCCTTCAATCCCACTCGAATGCACAATCGGTTTCACTCTGCCATGAGCTCATCAGGGAGACGGCAAT
Organism: Lantana camara; assembly: GCA_037501455.1. Lineage (NCBI taxonomy): Eukaryota > Viridiplantae > Streptophyta > Magnoliopsida > Lamiales > Verbenaceae > Lantana > Lantana camara. Next base: position 87,323,949 of record CM074857.1, on the reverse strand, counting down.
AGCCCCCAACTAGTTGACTGCTCAAAAACCCTCAACTTGCCTCCTAGTCAAGTCCAAAACTAGCGATAAGCTCCCCGAATTTAATCGGGTCGGCATGCCTAACTCCACAATATCAAAGGCCCCGAGATAAAACAACGCATTTTGGGCTATTACCCCCCCTCTCAATATGCTAACCGGTCGACATGTGCATGGATGCCTGGTCGCGACTCACAGGTCGTGATACTCAGGCAGGCGCTCGATGGCGCGACTTTTAGGGCTATGAACGGGCATTTTCGACGATGGAATAGGGTCAAATTGGTAGGCATTTTGAACGTCTCAACAAGATGAGTTGAATCGTGGTGGTCCTATCGTCCAATTCATTCGGACATCGAAATAATGGCCGTGCAAAGGTGGAAGCGGCGGTAAAATTAGAAAAGTTGGTTTTTATTTTATTTTTATTTTAATTGAGAAAGGAGATGAAGTTGAGGTAAAATTAGAAAAAAAAAAAACTATAATAGAGTGGTATTTTATTAAATAAGAATTGTTTATGTAATTAGGTGGTATTTTTTTATTTTTTTCCTTAAACATCAATAATCCACGTCATATGCCTGTTGGAAAACAGGAATCAGAAAGCAGCGGAAATTTAAAAATTTTTCCAACAAAAGGATCTAGGACTCACAATCGTGTATCCAAATCCGTAGAGATCAAGAAACTCACTTGGGTAGTAGCTTTCTTGACATGTTTTGAGCCGCCCTCAAACGCGCTTCATGCGGTAATGGCAACCCGTTCCTTGAAATCTCTTTCTACTTCAAAATCCATTGTAGGGATAACAATCCAAACCAACCTAGATTCAAATAATGTTAGGGAAGTTCTTAACAATATAACATAAAGAAAGAAACATGAAACGAGAATGGCATAATTTAAACTCCCTTCGAAAACCAGTTTTGCAAAGTAGAAATCTGCCAGTCATAAAACCCTCGTGAAAAAATTCATCCTTCAGGATATGGACGAACGGTTTTCGCCATCTTCTTTGGTTCGATTTTTTCACTCGTTTTCTGTTGGGTTCAGAATCGTTTCATCATCCCTTCTGATCGTTTTGCTTGATCCCCACTTTTTGGTAAAGCTCGAATCTTCAAAACTTCTAACTTGAAGCTCTCTAGAGATAGTCCACCAACTTGATCACAATCTAACTAGTAAGGATGCTAGTTCTCTAGTTAGTGTTTAGGCTTAACCTAGGGTTTCGTTTATCTTGGAGAAAGGATGGTGTTCAACACATGAACCAAAAGAATTGCCAGTTAGCTCTAAGGGGAGCTCGAGCTCCCCTATTTATAACAAGGGAGGACCGAAAATCCTAGTCCTTCATGGGCTAGGGTTTTGGTCTCTCTCTCTCCTATTACTTGATCATCAAGTAATTTTGACTTTGAATTCAAATTCAAATCAACTTTCAAGAGAGCTAAAATATCCAAACTATTTTTGGATAATTTTATACTTTATTTATTTAAAATAAATAACTTATTTTATCTAATTAATTAACTCATAATTAATTAACTAGATTATTTTTCTCCAAAATAAGACTTTCTTTTTAATTCAAAATTAAACCAAAGTCTATTAAATAATTAACACATTTAATTATTTAATATATATATATATACAATATATATATTCACACGTGTGGGACACGTGTCACAAGGACACGTGTCACTCACGTGTCACAAGGACACGTGTCACTCACGTGAGCCACACGTGTGGAACCCTCTTGGCCCGATTAACTCGTTTAATCATTTTCAAGCCTCAACTCATGTAACCAAGTTGTTGTGTGTGACCCTCTAGGTTCTCAATTCAATTAGCAGTGACCCTAATTAATTAATCAGTCCACAGATTAAACGACCATAGTCTAGCAACAGGTGTTTAACCCCTAGCTGAATTGAAATGTTCGGATTCGACAGAACCTTTAAGTCATTAATTCATGTGAGATACAATCCTCCTACTTACTATCTCTCAACCAAGATCTAGGGTAAGGGAATAATCAGAACCCTAATAATCCGGTCTTAAAGCTAAGTGCATTTCATATCCATTTGATCTCAATCCAAGAAACCCTTTTCTTGATGTCTTGATCTACTGCCTTGGCCAAGGACTCCATATGGCATATGAATGACTTACACAATAAGAGATCACCTTGCAAATGCAAGTGTAGGTCCTTTCTTGATTCTCATTCACTTTTATGAATCACTTGTGCAGCCTCAGCATAAGCCTTGAATCAGTTGTCTGAGGCGACACCCTTTAAAGCTTATACCTAAGACTACAGAGTTAACTCATAAAGTGACAAGGAACCTCAAGTCTTAAGGATCAATTAATCACATCAATGACTCGTGATATATTTCCTAATCTGGAAGTTTTCATTTCCTGAAATAGAAACTTCCATTCCCATTTAGGAATGTTCTCACACGGGGCACCTCAGTGAACTTACTTATTGAAGTAAGCACCCTCATGTATCACGCACGTATCAACTATACACTTTGCACCTCCATGAAACAAGGTGGTTCTTCTTAAGGGCGTGATCCCACAAGCAAGCCTTAGAGGAGTCAGGTTGACACTCCCACTGTCTGTAGGACTCATCGGCTTGGAGTATTTTACTAATCATGACTTATGTGATATAGGGCTCGTTTCATAAACCATTTCACCTAAATGGTTGAGTCCTAAAGTCATCAGGATTAGGGGAGTTCTCATACATGCACAGCTAAAGTAAACGCATACCAAACAAGAGCATATAAAGAAGTGTTTGCCTATAACATTAATCAATCGTATATTATTCAAAGATTGTCTGTGATACTAGGAAAGTCCCAAAACGGATTATGACTAATCGGCTTTCTAGGGCACTATTCCTAACAATGCCAACTCAAAATTTGGGGGAAAAATCCGCAAAAATTTCTGAATTTCCGCCACGTAGGATACGGAGGACTAAAATTGAGAAAAATCGAATAAGAAAGGATGCAATGTAAGAAAAGGTAAAAGTTCAGGACCAAAATCAAAAAATGAAATCTCTAGAGGACAAAAAATGATATTTTCTGGAAAAAAAAAAAAAAACAAAAACTGCTTACTCTCTCCAAACTCTAACAAAAAATGTCCTCTTCCATAATCTTTTTTTTTTATTTTAAATTTCTTCTCAATTTAAAGCTGTTATTTTTTTATTTTTTAATATTCACACTTGTTGGGAAGCAAAATTGATTATGGTCCAAGTTCAATTAGTTATCAAATAAAGCAACAAAAAAAAAAAAAAAAGGTAAATATTAATTTAATTTAATTTGATCATTATTTTATTATGAATATAATATTTAGCTAAAATTTAGCATACTTATAATTACATTCATTGTTATTATTGGGCTACTACCTCTGACCCTATGCATATCATTATTATTGGATCAAATTGAAGTTTTATTCTGTAGCGCCCTAAGCGGTGAGCTACCACTTCCCCCGCACTTAGACCTGAACTCACATATGAAATGGAAGTCTATACATGAGCCCAAGAGTAAGCGAACGGGGACCTACACACACACTCTAAGCCAGGCGGAGCTAAACTTAACAGGAGCACGCAAAAGTAACAATTAGGCGAAAGCATACATACAAGAATTCAAAACATAAATCAACAATTCACGGGTTCATCTATCCTTAGAAGCCTGTCCTGAATATCATATATAACAAGATTACATACGATAATTCATAATCCGATCAACATATACAAATGTTATACACAAATACAACAGTATGCAAAATGGAATGCAACTCGATCTAGACGTCCGGAGAGGACCTGGCCGACTCACTTCTCCACCTAGCTCGAACCAACACCTGCAAACTAAAAAGTTGAAAGGAGAGGGTCAGTCTACCAACTGAGTGAGAGGGCAAGCACACACCCACACATATATACATAAAGAGTAAATCATATGTCAAATGAAAGATTATGAACCGGGAGTAGGGTTTTGCATACCAAATCCATTTTCAAAGCAAACTTATACTTATCGAATTCAAATCGTAACATAACGTAAAGAAAAGAGCCTATCCCATTTCATAATCAACATAACAGAACAAATTTTTATACTCGGCGAGTACGGGATTCCAACCTTACTTCCATATCATATTATCATATATAAGAAAAACCGCAATAATCATAAGGCATAATCATAAACCAAATCCTATATCCAACCTCACTACGTGGAAGTCTGCACGCGGGATACGGGTCCACATCGTGCAACTCTATGTACACGGGGTAGCGAACCCATGTCGTACCATCTCTGGCTTCAACCGAAGTCTTAAAGCACCACACCTCCTCAACTTCCAAGAGTCGCACGTAGGTACTTCTAATGGAGATCGTGCACCGGCTTAACCCGACGGCCCAACTGTTAGAGTAGTGCCCTAGAAGAGCCAAAATAGTTTAGATCTCTTTTTATAAAGTACTTTTATTAGCAGCAATTTGTGACATTAATGAAATAATAAATATTGTTGGAAAACAGGAATCAGAAAGCAGCGGAAATTTAAAATTTTTCCAACAAAAGGATCGAATACTCGCAATCGTGAATCCAAATTCGTAGAGATTAGAAACTTACTTTTCAATAATCTGTCTTGAAGCGTTTCAAGCCACCCAAGAACGCTCTTCTCGCGGCATGATCCCCTCTCCTTGGTAAAGTTCGAATCTTTAAAACTTCTAACTTGAAGCTCTCTAGAGATAGTCCACCAACTTGATCACAATCTAACTAGTAAGGATGCTAGTTCTCTAGTTAGTGTTTAGGCTTAACCTAGGGTTTATTTTATCTTGGAGAAAGGATGGTGTTCAACACATGAACCAAAAGCATTCAATCACTCTCAAAGGGGAGCTCGAGCTCCACTATATATATAGGAAAGGGAGGGGCGACCAAAATCCCTAGTCCTTATGGGCTAAAGATTTTGGTCCCTCTCTCCTATTACTTGATCGTCAGGTAATTTTGAACTTTGACTTTGAATTCTAATTCAAATTAACTTATAAGAGAGCAAAAATATCCAAACTCCTTTTGGATAATTTTAGACTTTATTTAATAAATAAATAACTTATTTTATCTAATTAATTAATTCATAATTAATTAACTAGATTAATTTTCTCCAAAACAAGACTTTCATTTTAATTTAAAATTAAACCAAAGTCAATTAAATAATTAACACATTAATTATTTAATGTACAAATAATTATACACGTGTGGCACACGTGTCCCAAGGACACGTGTCCAGTCACGTGACCCACACGTGTGGTTTCACACCTGTGGATCCCTCTTGGCTCGATTAACTCGTTTAATCATTTTAAAGCCTTAACATATGTAACCAAGTTGTTGTGTGTGACCCTTTAGGTTCTCAATTCAATTAGCAGTGACCCTAATTAATTAATTCACTAATTAATTAATCAGTCCACAGATTAAACGACCATAGTCTAGCAACAGGTGTTTAACCCCTAGCTGAATTGGAATGTCTCGATTCGACAAAACCTTTGAGTCATTGATTCATGTGAGATACAATCCTCCTACTTACTATCTCTCAACCAAGATCTAGGGTAAGGGAATAATCAGAACCTTAATAATCTGGTCTTAAAGCTAAGTTCATTTCATATACATTTGATCTCAATCTAAGAAACCCTTTTTTTTATGTCTTGATCTACTGCCTTGGCCAAGGACTCCATATGGCATATGAATGACTTACACAATAAGAGATCACCTTGCAAATGCAAGTGTAGATCCTTTCTTGATTCTCATTCACTTTCATGAGTCACTTGTGTAGCCCCAGCAAAAGCCTTGAATTAGTTGTCTAAGGCGACACCCTTTAAAGCTTATACCTAAGACTACGGAGTTAACTCATAAAGTGACATGGAACCTCAAGTCTAAGGATCAATTAATCACATCAATGACTCGTGAGATATTTCCTAATCTGGAAGTTTCCATTTCCTGAAATAGAAACTTCATTTCCCATTTAGGAATCTACTCACACGGGGCACCTCAGTGATCTTACTTATTGAAGTAAGCACCCTCATGTACCACTCACGTATCAACTATACACTTTGCACCTCCATGAAACAAGGTGGTCCTTCTTAAGGGCGTGATCCCATAAGCAAGCCTTAGAGGAGTCAGGTTGACACTCCCACTGTCTGTAGGACTCATAGGCTTGGAGTATTTTACTAATCATGACTTATGTGATATAGAACTCGTTTCACCTAAATGGTAGAGTCCTAAAGTCATCAGGATTAGGGGAGTTCTCGTACATACACAACTAAAGTAAACACATACCAAACAAGAGCATATAAAGAAGTGTTGCCTCAACTCGTTATTTTATTCAAAGATTGTTTGTGATTACAATAAGGAAAAGTACAAAGCGGATATACAATCGGCTTTCTAGGGCACTATTCCTAACAAATATAACGTTTCATAGTCGTTTAATTCTATGTGGCTAATTCATCATATCTCATTCAAGTTTATTAATTGCATATTATAACTGTTTGTGTATGGACCCCCAAGGTCACATTAAGCTACGGGACTTGACCTCGCATAGGGATGGAGGTTATGAAACAAGTCTCTATGGCGTGACCTAAACCAACTCCAAGTCGAAGAGTCTAATAAGCACGGGGATGTTGACTTAACTCATTTGAGACTTGCTCATTTGACGTGCCTTTGAGAAATGTTAGTTTGTTTCATAAGCATTGAATGTAGAGACATTTACATGCGTATGGGGGTGCTTGTTGGGGAATAAGTACACTGAGGATCCCGATAGGAACACCTCAATGGGGTAAGGCTTTTACGACTTAATGGTGAGGTTGGTTCCCTAGTTATGGTAGTGTCTAAATGGTCTTTAGACATGAGGCTCCATTGATGCTCTATGCATGACAAGGGCACTATTTGATATGCACCTAGATGTTCATGGGTTCCATAAATGTCGTTATGGTTGTATGTTGGCATTGTTCGAATCATGTATGAGGGCATATGAAATGCCAACATAGAATCTATCGCTCGTCTAGAAGAACGAGTAAATCACCCATTAATTCTATTGTAGCATATTCCCCTTAAATCCTTGCGCAAGGTAGTGAGATCTAAATTAGGAAATGAGTTTCCTAGAGTGTTTGATCAAATGGAATTGCTATTAGAATTTATTCATAGCATTAGGAATAATGGGGTTCTATTATTCCCATTCCCTAGGTCCTAATCGGGGATTGGACGATAGACGGATCTTATCTCACGGTATCCATGAGACTGAAAGGTTCACAACATAAACTTCACCTATTGGATGGGTGGTCATGAGCTTGTCACTAGACATCGATCATGATCTGTAGGTACTGATTAATTAAAAGGAGTTTTAATTAAACAGTGATTAACTGAAAGGGTTCAATTAAATCAATAAGATAAATGGTTATCTAAAATACCACATTAAGAATGTGGGCCTACTGCTATTCATTGGTGAACCTAAGGGGTTACACAATGACTCGAATTGAACAACGTGATTATCTAAAGATCAATAGAGATTGATCGATAAATTAAAAGGGTTTAATTTATAATATGAGAAAGTAATTAATTAATAATGGTATTAATTAATTTGTGTTTAATTGTTAAGATATTGAGTATACATGTTAAAGAGTTAACATTAATTTAAATAAGTGTATTTAAATTAATTTGGGCTTGAAACTTAATTAGGAGTAATTAATTTTTAAGTTCCATCAATTTCAATTTAATTAGATATTGGACTTTTGATTTAATTAATGTAATTAAATTAAGTCCACTAATTAAATGTATGTTGGGTCTTTTAATTTAATTAGTAGTAATTTAATTAAAGCCCATCATATTAACAAGCCCATAGGGTTTTTGACCTAGGGCTAAGCATATAAGCAGATTTGTGAGATAAAATCATAACGTCGTATTTTCTTCTTTTCTGCTTTCTCTCCAAGTCTCTCCTTTCTCTCCTCTCTCAATATCCTATTAAGAATGTTATTAGATAATCAATATCTAATTAGTGTTCTAGTGTTCTAATTGAATAGTTGTTCAATTACGGGTCGTGGACAACCTTAGAGGAATTCCGCGTGGGATTCTTGGAAGCAGATCGGATAGGAGGAGACCGGATAGGTTTTGGAAAGCCTTCTTATCATCGCCATCAACTGGAAGCGAAAAGAGATATTTAATCCTTCTTTTATTTAAATCGTAAATCTTGAATCATAGGTGATCTTGTTTGGATTTCCGATAAAATGGTTTTTATAATCCCTACAATTTTAATTTTCGCTGCGTTAGGATTGACGAATTCTAACAGTGGTATCAGAGCCATACTTTGATTGATTTACGGTTTTTAATTCCTTGTATTAATTTGATTAATATGTTAATGCATGTTATGCTTGTTTTAATTTGAGATTCGTTTGGGCATAAGTTTTAAAATTTGAAGAAAAGTTCTTGTTTTAAAACTAATATGAAAATTATAAGATTTTATGAAAATTTCGATAAATTTGTTTTTCTTGAATTCGTAAAATTATAATTTTTATTTATGTTATATTTTAAAATCGTTTTAAAATATAATCAAACAAAAAAAAAATTTTTTTTAGACTGAACAGTGCGTGAACCACTGTACAGTCATGCACAGAGTGTGCGTGCAGTGAAGGATGGCTGTTGCTTTAGGGCAGCAATTGGTGGAGCCCAATTCTAATTGGGTTATTCTGCCCTAATGGGCCGAACAGGGTTTATAAGCCGTGGACTGGGCTCCGCACGCATGAGATTGGGCCACGCATCTCTCTTGAGATGCGGCCGAGCCCACCCGTTGAGTTGGGGCCAGACAGACAGCCCGAGTTGGGCCTCATTGCCCAAGCTCATGATTTATGCAAAAATGGAAGGAATGGGGTTTAAACCCAAGAGCTCCGTAGTGGGATCTTCGGACCACTTTGCCGCATGCCAATTGTTGGTAGTTTTAGTAAAATTTAATTTTACTTTATTTCCACAATTTTAAAATTGTTTTAAAACTAAATTTTTGTAATTAATTTTGTAAAATCGTTTTACTTGAAAATTAATAATTTTTGCCCAAATTTGAATTGTTAAAATAGAAGCATGATTTTATTAGATAGAGATCTAATGGGAATTAAATTGGATTAGAGAATTCAATTTAATTAAACTTGAAGGATTAATTTAACTAGTGGAATTAAAAGATAATCCTTGGTCAATAAATAATTTTAGAAATTATTTAAAGACATTAAATCGCATAATAACTATTTACTTGGTAAATTTATTTTATGCAATGCATTGGATGTATGTTTGGATCAATCATGGGCTTTATTTGCGCTATGTATGGTTTTATTTTATTTATGCATTTTGATATTGGTTTTAAACGAGAGCCTGCGAGCCTCTTATTCAATTGTTGTAAGCATTGTTTTTATTTTCTCCCCCTTAAAATGTAATCCCCCTTTATTTTGTAAAGAAAGTAGTTTTAGGGTGAGATCTCTTATTAGATTAGGAGATGGAGATGCAAGACGGAGCAAGCAACGGAATAAGAAGTCCATCAAGGCCCCAAAAGTGTTTGGGTGCAATTATTTTGATGTAATAGAATAGGATTCTATTTGAGTGCTTTCTTTGTGTGTTTAATTCCGTTTGATGCATGAATAGAACCATGGTCCATAAAATGGCTATTATGGAGCATGCATATGAAGCCCATGATTATCCATATTATAGGAGCATGCTAGGCTTTTATTATCTTGTTATGAATGTTATCTTTATATGCATAAATGTGTTCATGCATTAAATAAGATAAAATAAGATAATAATTACAATTGATGAGTCTTGGTGGAATTTTCGAAATTCTTACACCCCGAACCATCTTAGATAGTCTCAGACAAAATAAATATTAAATCTAAATGGAAATTGAAGGATAATTTTGATTTTATAAATTTCCAAGCATTCCGTCAATAGAATTATTTGTTTTAGAATTGATCAAATCATTAAGTATTGGCCACGAGGCGTGGGATATGAGATGATAAGATTAATTGAACTAAAATAATTCTTTGCATAACAGATGCAATTTTTCAAAGTTAAAATCATGGTATTGTCCACGAGGCGTGGGATACTCATAATGGCGATGGAGAAATCTTAGGGATTGACGGGTCGGATTTAAATACTAATTAGTATAGATGTCGCACGAGTCATGGGTTTATATGAAAGGTAATGCAAAATAATATTAAGAGTTGTACAGAGATACAATTGATGATAAGATCGTCTACCTTGAGACTTAATGTCGGATGTCTCACGAGTCGTGGATCCGATGATAAGTGCTTGGGGGTCTTGATACCCGCTATTTGAAAAATATAATTTTTCTAAAATTGTAAGGGGGTCAAAGGAGTTTGATTAAAATAGTGGGAGACAAAATTTGATAAAAGTCCATATCATTTGTAATTGTTATTATTTCATATCAGTCACTCATACTACGTTTTCTGCTTACATGTAGATTTTCTGCTAAAATCGTGATGTCTAAAAATCCACTTAGTGCTATCCTTGAGGCCAATAAATTGACTGGCTCGAATTATACTGATTGGCTTCGCAATCTCAAGATTGTCTTGGATTCTGAAAAGAGGACCTATGTATTGACACAGTCTCCTCCCGATGTCATACCTGATGACATGGCAGCCGATGAGAGGGAAACAACTCTCATGTGGCAAGAAGATGATCTACAGGCTAGATGTCTAATGCTTGTCACTATGTCTCCCGAGTTGTAGAGGCAGCATGCTGAGATGCGCCACTCGGCTGAGATCCATCTTCACTTGGAACAGATTTATAAGCCCATCAATAGGATTGATCGATTCGCGGCATCTAACGAGTTATTCTCACTCTAGATGGCTGAGGGATCAAGTGTTCATGAACAATGTATTAAGGCTTTAGTCCTTATTGAAAAGCTTACAAGTCACGAGGTGATCATGGATAATGAGCTTTACGTAGATTTGATCTTAACATCTCTGCCACCTTCATTCAAATAGTTCATAATAAACTTCAATATGAATGGAGATAAAGTCTCAGTTGAGGAACTGATGAACATGCTCGTAACTGCTGAGCGAACTATGAAGAAGGATGAGACTGTTTTCTTAGTAGGCTCATCTTCATCCCAGACTAAGGCTGCAAAGCCAAATAAGGGTAAGGGAAAGGGTTTCCAAAAGAACAAAAACGCTCTTAAGCCCACTGGTGGGGTTAAGAAAGTGAACACTAAGAAAAAGACCAATCAAGCTGAAGATTAGTGCTTCCATTGCAAGAAACAAGGGCATTGGAAAAGGAACTGTAAGGAGTACTTAGCTACCCTTACAAAAGGTATAAATCTCATCGAAATTAACCTTTCATTCAATTCTAATAATTGGGTATTGCACTCTAGATGCGCTTCTCACATCTGTAACATGTTACAGGGAATGAGCAACGTCCGTGAGGTTGATGAAAGAGAACATGTTCTTCGAGTGGGCAATGGAGCAAGAGTTGCAGCAAAAGCCATAGGACATGTTAGGTTAATGTTAGGAAATGGTTTTATTTTAGTCTTGAACAATGTTTTATTTGTTCCTGAGTTAGTTAAAAACATTATTTCCATTCCTGTACTAGACTTGGAAGGCTTTTCCTTCTCTATGACTAATGCTATGTTTTACATTTTGAAGAATGGTTCTTTGCATGCATTAGGGTCTTTACAAAATGGTTTGTATTTAACTAATACTAATTTAAATCTCCTAATTGTCGAAAGAGAAAACAAACGAAAATCAAATGACCAAACTTCAACAAAGATTTAGCATGCTAGACTTAGATATATATCCAAGAATAGGCTTCTAAAGACGGGTAACTTAGGATCATTCAGTATGATTGATCTAAACGAGTTAACCACTTGTTAATCCTGTTTAAAAGGAAAGATGACTAAGTCCTCTTTTAAAGGGCATGTAGAACGAAGCCAAAATCTTTTAAACTTGATCCATATAGACGTTTGCGGACCACTAAATGTTAGTACCCGAAACGGCTGTAATTACTTCATCACATTTACTGATGATTTCAGTAGATATGGGTATGTGTACCTGATGAAGCATAAATCTGAATCCTTTGAAAAGTTCATAGAGTATAAGACGGATCGCAAAATTAAGGCTCTTCGATCAGATCGAGGTGGCGAATATTTAAGTGATCTCTTTCTTGGTTATTTGAAAGATAATGGGATTATCTCACAGTGGACTCCGCCCAGGACTCCTCAGCTGAATGGGGTGTCTAAGTGACGAAATCGGACTTTATTGGATATAGTCCGATCCATGATGAGTTTCATGGATCTTCCAATATCGTTTTGGGGTTATGCCCTTGAAACAGCTGCGAAGATAATTAATTTAGTTCCTTCCCAATCTGTGCCTGAAATACCATATAAGATTTGGTTTTCAAAACCCCCTACTTATTCATACCTTAGAGTTTGGCGATGTCCTGCATACGTCAAGAGACTAGTGGGAGACAAATTGGATTCCAGATCCAGTTTGTGTATATTTGTAGGGTACCCTATAGAGTCCGTGGGTTACTTTTTTTATGATCCGTCGGAATAAAAGGTGTTTGTTTCGAGGAATGCCACTTTTCTGGAAAAAGAGTTTCCAATTGAAAAGTCAGGTAAGATCACAAAATTTAGTGAAGTCCTGGATGAACCTACAAATGATCAAGCAATGGAACCTCCCTCTTTCCCACAACGAGAAGTAAACACAAGCCCTTGCAGAACCGCGAGGACAATTGGACTGCTTAAATCCATTCGGATACTTCTAACCATAGTTGCGTACTGTGATTACGAAATATGACAGATGGATATGAAAACGATTTTTCTAAATAGAGATTTAGATAAAGACATTTGTATGGAACAACCAGAAGGTTTCATATCCAATGGGAGCGAACAGAAAGTCTGCAAACTCCAAAGATCCATATATGGACTCAAACAGGTGTTTAGAAGTTGAAACATCCGGTTTGATGAGATAGTCAAATCGTTTGGCTTCATCAAGAACGAGTATGAACCATGTGTTTACAAGAAAATCAATGGGCGGGTCGTGCAATTTTTGGTGTTGTATGTAGACGATATCTTACTCATTGGGAATGAGAAAGATGTGTTGCAAACAACAAAGACTTGGCTCTCTACTCAGTTTTCCATGAAGGACTTGGGAGAAGCTTCCTTTATTCTCGGTATAAAAATCTATAGAGATAGATCACAGAGATTAATAGGTATGTCCCAAGTTCAGTACATAGACAAAGTACTGAAACGATTCAGTATGGAGGAGTCTAAGAGGGGATTCCTGCCAATGAGACATGTGTTGATCCTCTCTAAATCAATGTGTCCTAACACTGAAGAGGGGAAGGATAAGATGTCTCTCATACCCTATGCATCTGCAATAGGAAGCATAATTTATGCTATGCTGTGTACTAGACCTGATGTCGCACACGCTTTGAGCGTTACAAGTCGATTTCAGTCAAACTTTGGTGATAGTCACTGGTCTGCCGTGAAATCCATCCTTAAGTACTTGAAAAGGACTAAGCATTTATTTTTTATATACGGCGGAAAGAGAGAACTAAAATTAGAAGGATACACCGACCTAAACTTCCAGTCGGATGTAGACGACTTTAAATCCATATCCGGATTCATATTCCGGTTGAATGGTGGTGCAGTAAGTTGGAAGGGTTCCAAACAAGAAACTGCTACTCACTCCACTTGTAAAGCGGAGTATATAGTTGTGTCAGAGGCAACGAAAGAAGGTGTGTGGATGAAAAACTTCATCCAAGAGTTGGATGTAGTGCCTAGCATTGGTGACCCACTTGTTGTCTTCTGTGACAATAACCGATTACGCTATCAAAGGAACCAAGAGCTCATCAACGGTCCAAGCACATATTAAGAAGATTTCATCTAATTAGAGAAATCGTGGAAAGAGGCGGCGTTATTGTGGAACGTGTGCCCTCGGCAGAAAACGTAGCAGACCCGCTTACTAAACCTCTTAGCCAAAAGGTCTTTGAAGGCATCTCCAGGAGATGGGCCTTAAGGCTATGGGCAATTAGCTCTGAGGGCAAGTGAGAGATTATTAGAGTAGTGCCCTAAAAGAGCCAAAATAGTTTAGGTCTCTTTTTACAAACTACTTTTATTAGAAGCAATTTATGACATTAATGAAATAATAAATGTAACGTTTCATAGTCGTTTAATTCTATGTGGCCAATTCATCATATCTCATTTAAGTTTATTAATTGCATATTATAACTGTTTGTGTATGGATGAAACCCCAAGGTCACATTAAGCTACAGGACTTGACCTCGCATAGGGATGGAGGTTATGAAACAAGTCTCTACGGCGTGACCTAAACCAACTCCAAGTCGAAGAGTCTAATAAGCACGGGGATGTTGACTTAACTCATTTGAGACTTGCTCATATGACATGCCTTTGAGAAATGTTACTTTGTTTCATAAGCATTGAATGTAGAGACATTCACACGCGTATGGCGGTGCTTGTTGGGGAATAAGTACACTGAGCATCCCGTTAGGAACACCTCAATGGGGTAAGGCTTTTACGCCTTAATGATGAGGTTGGTTCCCTAGTTATGGTAGTGTCTAAATGGTCCTTAGACTTGAGGCTCCATTGATGCTCTATGCATGACAAGGGCACTGTTTGATATGCACCTAGACGTTCATGGTGTTAGGAATAGTGCCCTAGAAAGCCGATTGTATATCCGCTTTGTGCTTTTCCTTATTGTAATCACAGACAATCTTTGAATGAAATAACGAATTGAGGCAACACTTCTTTATATGCTCTTGTTTGGTATGCGTTTACTTTAGCTGTGCATGTATGAGAACTCCCCTAATCCTGATGACTTTAGGACTCTACCATTTAGGTGAAATGGTTCATGAAACGAGCCCTATATCACATAAGTCATGATTAGTAAAATACTCCAAGCCGATGAGTCCTACAGACAGTGGGAGTGTCAACCTGACTCCTCTAAGGCTTGCTTGTGTGATCACGCCTTTAAGAAGGACCACCTTGTTTCTTGGAGGTGCAAAGTGTATAGTTGATACGTGCGTGATACATGAGGGTGCTTACTTCAATAAGTAAGTTCACTGAGGTGCCCCGTGTGAGAACATTCCTAAATGGGAAAGGAAGTTTCTATTTCAGGAAATAGAAACTTCCAGATTAGGAAATATCTCACGAGTCATTGATGTGATTAATTGATCCTTAGACTTGAGGTTCCTTGTCACTTTATGAGTTAACTCTGTAGTCTTAGGTATAAGCTTTAAAGGGTGTCGCCTCAGACAACTGATTCAAGGCTTATGCTGGGGCTGCACAAGTGATTCATGAAAGTGAATGAGAATCAAGAAAGGACCTACACTTGCATTTGCAAGGTGATCTCTTATTGTGTAAATCATTCATATGCCATATGGAGTCCTTGGCCAAGGCAGTAGATCAAGACATCAAGAAAAGGGTTTCTTGGATTGAGATCAAATGGATATGAAATGCACTTAGCTTTAAGACCGGATTATTAGGGTTCTGATTATTCCCTTGCCCTAGATCTTGGTTGAGAGATAGTAAGTAGGAGGATTGTATCTTACATGAATCAATGACTTAAAGGTTCTGTCGAATCCGAACATTCCACTTCAGCTAGGGGTTAAACACCTGTTGCTAGACTATGGTCGTTTAATCTGTGGACTGATTAATTAATTAGTGAATTAATTAATTAGGGTCACTGCTAATTGAATTGAGAACCTAGAGGGTCACACACAACAACTTGGTTACATGAGTTGTGGATTGAAAATGATTAAACGAGTTAATCGGACCTAGAGGGTTCCACACGTGTGAAATCACACGTGTGGGTCACGTGAGGAGCACGTGTCCTTGGGACACGTGCCTCACACGTGTATAAATATATATATATTATATATATATGTTAAATAATTAAATGTGTTAATTATTTAATAGACTTTGGTTTAATTTTGAATTAAAAGAGAAAGTCTTATTTTGGAGAAAAATAATCTAGTTAATTAATTATGAATTAATTAATTAGATAAAATAAGTTATTTATTTAAAATAAATAAAGTATAAAATTATCCAAAAAATAGTTTGGATATTTTTAGCTCTCTTGAAAGTTGATTTGAATTAGAATTCAAAGTCAAAGTCAAAATTACTTGATGATCAAGTAATAGGAGAGAGAGAGACCAAAATCCTAGCCCATTAAGGACTAGGGATTTCGGCACTCCCCCTCTTATAAATAGGGGAGCTTGAGCTCCTCTAGGAGCTAATTGGAAATTCTTTTGGTTCATGTGTTGAACACCTTCCTTTCTCCAAGATAAACGAAACCCTAGGATAAGCCTAAACACTAACTAGAGAACTAGCGTCCTTACTAGTTAGATTGTGATCAAGTTAGTGGACTATCTCTAGAGAGCTTCAAGTTAGAAGTTTGAAGATTCGAGCTTTACCAAGGAGAGGGGATCAAGCCGCGAGAAGAGCATTCTTGGGTGGCTTGAAACGCTTCAAGAAAGAATAAAAGAAAAGTAAGTTTTCTATCTTTACGAATTTGGTTACACGATTGCGAGTTCAAGGTCCTTTTGTTGGGAAAATTTTTTTAAATTCCGCTGCTTTGTGATTCGTGTTTTCCAACACATGGGTTCCATGAAAAGTAAGTTTTCTATCTTTACGAATTTGGTTACACGATTGCGAGTTCAAGGTCCTTTTGTTGGGAAAATTTTTTTAAATTCCGCTGCTTTCTGATTCGTGTTTTCCAACACATGGGTTCCATGAATCTCGTTATGGTTGTATATTGGCATTGTTCGAATCATGTATGAGGGTATATGAGATGCCAACATAGAATCTATTGCTCGTCTAGAAGAACGAGTGAATCACCCATGAATTCTATTATAGCATATTCCCCTTAAATCCTTGCGCAAGGTAGTGAGATCTAAATTAGGAAATGAGTTTCCTAGAGTGTTTGATCAAATGGAATTGCTATTAGAATTTATTCATAGCATTAGGAATAATGGGGTTCTATTATTCCCATGCCCTAGGTCCTAATCGGGGATTGGACGATAGACGGATCTTATCTCACGGTATCCATGAGACTGAAAGGTTCACAACATAAACTTCACCTATTGGATGGGTGGTCATGAGCTTGTCACTAGACATCGATCATGATCTGTAGGTACTGATTAATTAAAAGGAGTTTTAATTAAACAGTGATTAACTGAAAGGGTTCAATTAAATCAATAAGATAAATGGTTATCTAAAATACCACATTAAGAATGTGGGCCTACTGCTATTCATTGGTGAACCTAAGGGGTTACACAATGACTCGAATTGAACAACGTGATTATCTAAAGATCAATAGAGATTGATCGATAAATTAAAAGGGTTTAATTTATAATATGAGAAAGTAATTAATTAATAATGGTATTAACTAATTTGTGTTTAATTGTTAAGATATTGAGTATACATGTTAAAGAGTTAACATTAATTTAAATAAGTGTATTTAAATTAATTTGGGCTTGAAACTTAATTAGGAGTAATTAATTTTTAAGTCCATCAATTTCAATTTAATTAGATATTGGACTTTTGATTTAATTAATGTAATTAAATTAAGTCCACTCATTAAATGTATGTTGGGTCTTTTAATTTAATTAAAGTTCATCATATTAACTAGCTCAAGGGTTTTTGACCTAGGGCTAAACATATAAGCAGATTTGTGAGAAGAAAACATAACGTCGTATTTTCTTCTTTTCTGCTTTCTCTCCAAGTCTCTCTTTTCTCTCCTCTCTCAATATCGTATTAAGAATGCTATTAGATAATCAATATCTAATTAGTGTTCTAGTGTGCTAATTGAATAGTTGCTCAATTACGGGTCGTAGACTACCTTAGAGGAATTCCGCGTGGGGTTCTTGGAAGTAGATCGGATAGGAGGAGACTGGATAGGTTTTGGAAAACCTTCTTATCATCGCCATCAACAGGAAGCGAAAGAGGTATTTGATCCTTCTTTTGTTTAAATCGTAAATCTTGAATCAAAGGTGATCTTATTTGGAATTCTGATAAAATGGTTCTTATAATCCCTAAAATTTTAATTTCCGCTGCGTTAGGGTTGACGAATTCAAACACCAACACCATCCCAGGCATCCTTACCCACGTCTCCGGGACCCAAGAATCCATACAGAACTAATTCGTATCAAAACTTAACTCGCTACATAACATATTATAACATAACTTACATACCTTGATGCATACCTTACCTTGCAACTCGGCATATGCTTTTGACGTACTTCTTCGAGTCATCCTAAATCATATCATGTTAGGGAAGAGCATAGTTTGCATGAAGAAACACGGTTTGGAGCATAACCTTGTTGCAAAACGTTTTCAAGCTTACATACGTTTGTACTTATAGTTCAAAATCTTTAACCGTATGACAAGGTCATAAACTTATCGTATAAGCACGTATCTATTATATAAATATAATAGTATAGTTGCATGCAGGCTTGAAAACGAGTACATAGGGTTGTAGATCGCATTAACTAAAAAGAAACAAATCTAAACCTCACCTTTTACCAAAAGTGCTCACGGACGAGGGTTGACGAACAAGAAGAAGTTAAATGGTGGATCCGACTCCTCCCGAACCAAAATCTGAGTTAAAGAAACATAAGCTTATGACTTAAACTCGAATATGAGCCATTTAAACATACGACGATGCATACGAATGTAAATGGTTGCACATGAGGTGTCATGGGAAGGCACTTAGGTCATTCAAGTTTATAGCTCGTAGAGACATATCATAATCACCCCATAATTCCCATATTCAAACCATAACACATCACACTACATGTTAATAATACATAGGAATCAAATTAGGGTGAAAGAGATCCATTAAATGCATAAAGGATGAAAGGAATGCAAGACCGTACCACTTAAGACATCTAAGATCATAACTCATATAAATCATGTCATATCAATCCATAAATTTAATAAAAGCAACTTAACACATAATATAACATGTTAATAACACATAGGAGTCATAAATATAACAGGAAAACACAAGAAAAATGAAAGAAAAGCGTTAAAAGAAGCTCCGAGCAAAATTGAGCAAAAGCTGACAGATTATCAAAATGCGCAAGTTGTACAAAAACGAGAATAACTTGAGTTTGAGGAGTTGGAATTGAGTTTTATTTATTGGAAATAAAAGTAGACAAATAGGTCTTTTTAAACGGTATAAGGCTCGAATCATGGTTGAAAGCCGAAAATGGTGTAAGTTTGAAGTTGGACAAATGTAGAATTCTGGTGAAGTGACAACACAATTTTCAAACGTTTTCAAACCAGGACGAATTTTAAAGTGATTCCAATTAGATAATACTCAGCACTCAAAAAGATTTCTTTGATTAAAATTTCAGGTCAAACGGAGCTCGTTTGGATAGATAACGACGAATAAAATAGTATATGCATGCAGACTTGAGAAGACACGGGGGGTGTCAGCTCTCAAGCACAAAAGGTGACACTCCCGTGTCCAAGACCAGTAGCATAAACCCTCGAAATCATCCTATGACACGGGGAGTGTCTGATCTCAAACACAAAATGAGACACTATCGTGTCTGACGTGGCACATACCCGCTGTCGAGTTGGGCCAATCACCTTGCTCCACGTGTAGGATCGACGGTCATGTACCGATCGCGATTCGATCGGAGCTTACCTCTCGACCATAATGCTCGAAGACCCATTTACCCCGCAGAAGTTACCGCATAGACAGTCGACCCACAGTCGGACCCCCCAGACCGCTACGGGCGACCTAGATCCCTCGACCGGCCAGCGCACCGTCCCCATAGCAGGAAGGTGGCCGACCACACATTTAATGCACGGTCTTAATGGGGCACCTGTCAACTCCCCACGCCACCACGTCGAGGCGGTAACTTCTCTCTCCTCACAGTATAAATACCCCCTCCTCATTTATTGCGAGGTAAGTTTTCTCACCTAACTCTTTTCACCACTCAATTAATTCGATCATCTCCGTCAGACCTGACTTGAGCGTCGGAGTACCAACCCGGGTCTCACAACCACCTTCCTCGAGTTGGTCTCGGAGTTCACGTTTATTCCGACTCGCGCAGGTCTTGGGTAGTCGGGCGGCTGTTTTCCCCTCAACAAATAGAGTGATCGCGTCGGAATCCTCGATCGAACGTCAAGCAGGATCTTTGGCTCGATCATTTGGCGCCGTCTGTGGGAATCAGCAACAACAAGCCATCGAACATGACTACTCACAATATCACCAGCAATCGCTTATTCGACGAGAACGGTCGGGAAGTCATCCCTCAAATACCTCTGCAAGTCGCTGTTCCTACCACCATCTCACCACAGCTAGTCTACTCGACGCCCGAGATAGATAAGTACTTAAAAGCTTGTCGAGATGAAGCTATAGCGGCTGCTGCAGAAGGAAGAGAACCTCGGATGCCAGAATGCCCGCAAACTCGTCCGGTGGAGATTCTTCAAACCCAGATGCATCATCCTGGGTATGTACATCCCGCGCAATACCAACCACCTGACACATATTGGGCTGGAATTGGGCAAAATATACAACCTCAACTTCAGCATCAACAACCAGTGCCCGCACAAGGGAGTGCTCGAAAGCCGGTTCAAGATCGAATTTCATTCCACCCGAATGATGAGGTCGATTCTAGGACCCCCACCGACATCAGGATACATCGGAATAACAGTCGTCGGGGGCAAGGTGTGTCCCGGCAAAAATCTCGACTATCCCATTCCCGAGGAAGGAATAACAACCGCGTGCGGTGTGGGTCTCAGGAGAAAAGAAGCCCTTCTCAGCGCGATTCATCCCCACACGAGTCGAGTGGAGTATTCAGTCGACTCGGGCCCCACGGGCGAGTCAATCAAATCCGTAGATCGAACAAAGGGCATATTATCAGATCGAATGACCTTCGAAATCAGATACCACCCCGTTCAGGTCAATTGGATAGTCGACACAAGACTGAGAGTCAAGGGTCGCATAGTCAGTCCCCCAGCCGATCGCGATCAACTCGGCGAGAGCGGTCTAGATCACCCCGACCAGTCAGACCATGGAAATATCGCAGCGAGAGAGAAGCTCAGTCTCCATTTTGTGACTCCATCATCGAATCCACCACCGACGAAAAGATCCCTGCTGGGTTACCCACGTATAACCGGTCAACTGACCCTGAAAAGCATGTGTCACGCCTCGAGATGCAGCTCAGCATGTTCGGTCACTCGCCCAACATCTGGGCTAAACTCTTTGTCACAACTCTTGATGGCCCGGCTTTGGAATGGTTCTCGAGACTCCCTCCTCGATCCATACCTTCCTACAAGGTCTTGGTGGATCGATTCAAAGCTCAATTCTCTGCCATGAAGGGAGACAAGCTACCTCCAACCTACCTTTATACTATAAAGCAAGCTCCCAACGAATCACTTCGAGATTTCTTCACTCGCTTCTCACAAGCAGTGGTCAAAATAGAAGAGCCAAGCATCGACCTTTTGAAACCCATTGTTCACAAGGCATTGGTCAACATCGAAGCTGCTCGATACATCTTCTTGCAAAAACCAAAGAATTTGGTAGATATCCAAGCAGCCGCTTGCGATTGGATGCAACTTGAAGAATTGGAGAGTTCTCAGAGGAGTCCGATTCCCAGTCGAAAAACAGATGTTAATCGACCCATCAAGCAGGACGTCCGTCCCAAAACCGAGACACTGACAGGGTCCACCGCTAGGAAGCACTACACACAATTGACACTCCCGCTCGATGAGATTTACAATGTCATTGACCCGGCTCTTCTGAAAAAACCTAAACCGATGCGAGAAACTCCCAAGACTCGAGAGAGCAACAAGTTCTGCAACTTTCACCAACAGAAGGGGCATAACACTTCCGAATGCAATGCATTGCGCGAGGAGATCGAACGTCTGATCAAGGGAGGTTATCTCCAAGAGTTTGTAAGGAAGATGGATGACAATGCTCGGAATCGAGACCTTCTCGATAGATCGCCCAAGCAAAGACAGGCCAAGCCACCGACCGAGCGTGACCCCCATAATCGACCATGTCTCGGTCGGATTGATATGATTTCTGGAGGGCCTTCTGGAGGAGATTCAAGGTCCGCTCGAAAAAGGACGCGACGAACAGCTGCTCAGGGCTTCTATGGAAATTGAGAAGTTATGCACGTTCGATCGGAAGATGCTTGGATCAGTGAAGAGATAGTATTTAGCGAGAATGATGTGACTGATGTACCGGGAAGCTCGAGCGAGACACCTAGCTATCCTATGGTCGTCACGCTCGACGTCGCCAACTTTGCTGTATCCCGCACCTTGATAGATAATGGAAGTTCAAGCAATATTATCCTTTACTCGACTCTTATTCGCATGAATTTACACGATGAATTACTCCTAGACCCTATTCGAACACCTCTTACAGGATTCGGAGGAGCAGAAGTTTACACCAAAGGTCGAGTATGTTTGATCACATCCATGGGCACTCTACCCCGACGAGCCACACGCGAGATCGAATATCTTGTCGTCGAAATGCCCTCCGCTTACAACATCATCTTCGGTCGGCCTGGTCTCATCGACTTCCGAGCGGCCATATCCACTTACCACCAAATGGTAAAATTGCCCACCCCCCTCCGGGGTCGGGGAATTGAGGTGCGATATATCGGCCGCTTGGAGTTGTTACTCCATCTCCTTGGATAAGTCTAAAACTTCCACGGGTAAGCATGTACCTCTCGTCGCCGACGACCCCATCATCGAAGATGAATTTGCAGACCCATCGGCAATCGACCCAGAAATCTCCAAAAAAATATGTTCCTCTCACGCTGCAAAAAGGAAAAAGCAAAAGGACAAAAAGCTCGAGCCCACTGAAGAGATCGAGGAAATTCAGCTAATTCCAGGACAGGCCGAAAAAATCACACGTATTGGGGCAGGTCGGAAAGGAAAAGAGTAATGTATGCTCGTACATTTCCTCCACGATAACCTCGACGTATTTGCCTGAAGTGCCTCTGACCTAGTGGGGGTGGACAGGAAGGTGATCGAACACCACCTAAATGTAGACCCATCCTACAAACCAATCAAGCAAAGGTTGCGTTCTCAGAGCGATTCCCGAAATGCTATCATCGAAGCCGAGGTCAACAAAATCCTCGATGCCAGATACATCATGCCGATCCGATACGTCGAATGGTTATGCAACGTTGTCCTTGTACCCAAGCCAGGAGGAAAATGGAGAATGTGCAATGATTTCACCGACCTAAATAAGGCCTGTCCGATGGATCCCTACCCTCTGCCACGGATCGATCAACTGGTCGACTCCACGGCAGGGTGCGAACGATTGAGCATGATGGACGCTTTTCAAGGCTACTATCAAATCTTCATGGCCATCGAGGACCAACCCAAGACTGCCTTCATTGTTTTCAATGGCATTTACTGCTTCAAGGTTATGCCATTCGGGCTCAAGAATGCAGGAGCGACGTACCAACGAATGATGAACAAAGTCTTTGAGTCAGAGATTGGCCATACCAACGAGGTATATGTCGATGACATGCTAGTTAAAAGCGAAAAAGCCATCGACCATCTCGACCATTTGAAGAAAGCCTTCGACCTCCTCCGAAAATACAATTTAAAGCTCAACCCAGCCAAGTGCACCTTCGGGGTCGATGGTGGGAAATTTCTCGGCTACATGGTCAGCCAGAGGGGGATCGAGGCCAACCCCGCCAAGATAAAGGCTATACAACTGCTCCCGGCTCCTAATTCGATCCGTGACGTACAGAGGCTTGTTGGACGGATCATATCACTCAATCGATTTATTGCCCGATCCTCGGAGAAGAACTTACCATTTTTCAAAATCTTGCAAAATATCAAAGATTTTGAATGGACCCCCGAGTGCGACCAAGCTCTAGAAGATCTGAAGAAGTACCTGGTTTCTCCACCCATGCTCGCCAAGCCCGTCGATGGTGAAACTTTATACCTGAATCTGGCCATATCGAGGGAAACAATTAGCTCGGTACTTGTCACTATTCAAGATCGGAAACATCTCCCTGTATACTACGTGAGTAAAATTCTCCATGGACCAGAAGTTCGCTGCCTCGAGATTGAGAAGTTTGCTCTCGCAGTAGTCCATACGTCCCGCAAGCTTCGACCATACTTCCAGGCACACCCTATCATTGTCCTCACCAATCAACCACTGAGAACCGTCATGTACAAACCAGAAGTTTCGGGTCGACTCACAAAGTGGGCGATCGAACTCGGACAGTTCGAGGTAACTTATCGACCCAGGGTAGCGTATCAAGCGCAGATCCTGGCCGATTTCTTGGTCGAGAAAGACCCTCACTCAGCATTTAAGGTTGATCAAACCGTATGGACCCTATCGGTGGATGGCTCATCGACCGCTTCCGGAGGAGGGGCCGGGGTATCCCTCACCAATGCGAACGGGCAACAGATCGAATATGCCATCGCCCTCGAATATCCTGCAATAAACAATGAGGCTGAGTACGAAGCTCTCTTATCAGGATTGAAAATCGCAAAAATGCAAAACATCGGAAGACTTCGAGTCCTGACCGATTCACAGCTGGTTGCCGATCAAGTCACTGGCGAATATGAGGCTCGAGAGGAGTCAATGATCAAATATCTCGCCTTAGTCAAGAAGGCCATCTCCGGATTTGAAGAATTCAGAATTTCACAAGTTCCTCGAGAAGAGAACGTTCGAGCAAATGCACTTTCTAAATTTGCAAGCAGGTCGCTAGGTACACAGGATCGGACCATAACCTTCATGATATCATCTATTCGATCGATAGATCATATTCCTTCCGAGGTCCATCCCATCAACACAGCTGAACCTTGTTGGCTCGATGATATAGTCTTATATCTGCATGATGGCACTTTACCCGAGGACTCGGTCAGAGCAAGAAGACTCAAGCAACGCGCACTAAGCTATGCGCTAGACCAAGAGGGTCGCTTGTACAAATGTTCAATCATCGGTCTAACCAAACGGTGTCTCTGACCATCACAAGGTCGAGAAGTCTTAGCCGAAGTCCATGAAGGATCGTGTGGGAACCATGCCGGGGGGCGATCATTAGCCCTGAAGGTATCTCGATTTGGATTCTTCTGGCCTACCCTACGCAAGAATGCACTCGAATTCGTGAGAAAGTGCGATCGTTGTCAGAGACACGCCAATCTGACCCATCAGCACCCCGCTAACATGATTCCAATCGAGTCGTGCTGGCCTTTTGAGCAATGGGGAATCGACATAATTGGCCCCTTTCCGATAGCCACTCGACAAAGGCAGTTCATCATTGTGGCGATTGATTATTTCTCTAAATGGGTCGAGGCCCTGGCAGTTGCAAAAATCACCTTTCATGCGCTACAAGACTTTCTTTGGAAACACATCATCACTCGATTTGGAGTACCTCGAGTCATAGTATGCGACAATGGACCCCAGTTTCAAAGTTCAAGTTTCAGAGCCTACTATTCGGACTTCAAGATCAGCCAAAGGTTCACGTAGGTCGGACATCCTCAGGCTAATGGGCAGGTCGAGGTTACCAATCGAACCATCATACAGAATTTGTGTACGTAACTCGAAGCTAAGAAAAGCCATTGGGTTGATGAACTTGAAGGTGTCCTATGGGCGTATCGAACCACCCCTCAAATCCCAACTGGTCAAACACCCTTCGCCATGGTGTATGGCTCGGAAGCCATGATTCCGGCCGAGATTATACATCAATCCCCTCGAGTGGCTCATTTTCACCGCCACCAAAACGACGAGCTAAGAGCCTTTGATCTCGACACAATAAGCGAAACCAGAGAAAAAGGAAATATGAAGATGCAACAATATCGAGCCACAACTGCTCGAGCCTACAACAAAAACTTGCGACCACTTCACTTTCAAGTCGGAGATCTGGTCCTTAAGAAGGTTGAGGTCACTAAGCACGTGGGCAAGCTCGACGCCAACTGGGAAGGACCCTTCCGAGTTGTCGAGGTAGGCAAGAATCGAGCATATCATCTCGAAGATCTCGATGGACAGCCATTGCCTCGATCATGGAATGCTCACAACTTGAAGAAGTACTACTTGTAAACATATTTGTGTAAATCTTCCGGTCGAAAAAGTAATAAAGTTTTCTCTTGTTTTTCAACGCTCGTGTTATTCGATCAAGTACTTGCGTTATACGACGCCCGTACTAATGTCTTATATGTCCCAGAAGATTAAAGTAGTTTGCCTCAACATCTTCTCGATCATAGCTATCGATTAACACGAAAAGTTAAACATCAGAGAAACTCGAGAGAATACTTAAGACATTCATTAAAACCCAGAAGAGAACTTACATAATATATTTAAAATAAAGTGCTTCGATCATAACTTTTCGATCACGCTCTTACAAATTTGGATTTTACAAACGGGAGCAACAAACGCTCGGATCCCTACCTATTTACAGATGAATCTCGAGCCAGCAACTACAAAAGTCCGACCCCAACAGTCGAAACTTTGAAAGATTGAATTCCACTCAGCAAAAGACTTCCGAGTACAGAGATAGGGCTAGTCCATTCTCTCCGACTCATTCCTCGGTTGCCTAGGGTCCGGTTCCCTCCTCGATCGGAACGATGGCCCCATCCCCAAAATATTCTGGGCACATGTCCTTCGGGTCGAACGAAGCGTCAAGATCGAGCTCTTGGGTGACTATGTCGTCTGGCTCACCCGTCGCCCTAGATCGGGCCAACTTTACGGCGAAGCCAAACTCATCTTCCTCCTAGTTTGGCTCGGGAGTAGGAGGTCGAGTAACCGGGTCGACGGGCCGGGGATCATCTTGAAACAGGCCGACCTTCTCTTGATCATAATCCATCGGGAGGTATTTGGCCGCCTGCACTTGAGCTAGGCACAAATTGAAACCCTCCTCGACGTCTTTGAAGCTCGCAATCGACACTGCTTTCTCGTACGCTTTGGACTTCATGAACCTGTAAACGCCTCGACGCTCGAGGTCATTCACGGATTCGGCTAGGCCCCTCTTGCATCGATCCAGGGCCAGCCTTGCACCTTTCCTTTCCCCCTCCGCTAAGCCGCGGGCCCTCGCGTCGGCTTCTTCTTGGATCGACCTCGCCACCCGTCCCTCGGCCGTCTTCAGTTTTTTCTCAACCTCCGAGAGATGTTCAATAGCTTCCAGGAGGTCGTGATCGAGCTTCTCCTTGTCTTTGTTGGCCTCAGCCAACTTCTTGTCCTTCTCCTCCAGCTCGATCCTCATCCTCTCGACCTGTTGCTCAGCTCTCGTCCTCAGCTGCCGATGAACCCATCCCCTCCGAGCCACCTGGAAGAAGTCCTGACCCATCTGCAAGGAATCATCGACCTTCAGCAACTTCGATCCAATACTTGGGAAAAACACAATTTTACAAGCATACTTACAGCAAAATACTTCTGGACCCACGACGTCTCGATCTCGTCATCGGATAGCGCCATCCTTTCCTTGTGGTCGACCATGGTCTGGATCGAACTGTACAATGCCCCGAGGGCATTGTAATCCTTGGGTGCAGTACCGACCCGTCTAGGCTCACCTTTCTCGTTGACGCTCGAAAGGCCACAAGGAAAGTGGGGTTCCTCGAGGATCGGATAGTCAAAGAACATCTTTTTGTCCTTGTCGCTGGGCTTCCATGGCACAGCGGTCCCCGATGAAGATCCGGTCGGAGGCCTTCGCACCCCCGATAAGATACTCGCAACATTTCGGGGAACGATGGCCCCCCGACCCTGGTTGGGAGGAGTCGAGAAATCTCCGACCTGGACCTCAATGATCGGACCAAGCGTTGGTGGCATTGGGAGCATGGGGGTCTTCTCTCGACCCTTATTCTTGTCGGCTCCAACCACTGACTTCGGTTGGCCTTTGGTTTTTTGCTTTTTGGACTGGGGGGCTTCCAAGTTTTCAACCCCCGAGGGGCCTCTTCCCCTCTTCTCAGGGGCATCACTCGTTCTCATTGAGAGAACCTCGGGTAGAGCATCGACCGTTGCACCGGTCGTGGCCGTTATTTCCGCCTGGGTCGGCGGAGACATTTTCTTCTTCTCGGCCGCCTTCTTGAGCTCGGCCATCTCCTTCCTCCTCGTGTTCAAAGCGGCCGACATGATGTACTGGTCTGCAATAAGGACTACACTCGATCACAGAGTTGCAAAAAAAAAAACAACAACAACAACAAAAGCAGGTAAGTGTGGTGCTTCGAGAGATTCGATAAAGGTACCAGGGTCGAAATGTTTCCTGACTCCTGGCGCGAGCCCTAGTTCAATTAACGACTGTGGAGTGATCATATCTTCCGACTCCACACTTCCTAACATCCTCAGGGCTGCCATCAAAGTGTTCGGCCAACCCGGTGGCCCTCTCGGAAGATCCGCTCGAGGAACCCAGCTCCATCCCGGATATTTTAGACCTGGCCAACCCTTCTTGCACTCGATGAAAACAAACCTTTGTTTCCATCCCTTACCATTCGACGAGGTTGGCGACCTAACAACCAGATAATTACTTTTCGACTGAAGCTGAATGTACCCCGGGCCTGACTTCGAGGTCTCGGTCGTCAACCCAGTCTGGAAGATCTCGAAAATGCAGTATATGTTGGTCTTCATTCCCAAGCACTTCAACAAGGCCCTCAGCCCATTTACCATTGCGTAGGAGTTGGGCATCAACTGTAGAGGGCTAATCCTAAGAGTGTTGAGAAAGTCGACCATCTCCTCGGAAATGGGCACCCTAAACCCATTTTTAACTGCCAAGTAATTGATCGCGATACAGTTTGTCGGTGGATCGGTCATCCTGTCTCCGACCCTGGGCCTTATTACTCGATAACCCCCATACTCCGGTCCTCCGATATCGAACAAGTGATGGCTCGAGGATCGTTCACCAACCGACCCTCTGGCTCGAGGTTCTCTACCTCTTCCTCTTCCTCTTCCTCCAGTCGACCGGAAGTCAACGTCACCTCCCCCGATACCCGAGGCACAACTGCCTCCATCGATTCTTCTTCAGGCAGAGGTTCCGAGACCTCCACAACCTCGATAATCTCATCCCTTCCTTGGGGATTCGTCGACCTTGTCTCTACAGTCGCCTCTGAATCCGATGTCGAACTCGATCCAGATGAATCCGAACTCGACCCCACACTTGTGGTCGCCACTTCCCTTCCCTTAGGGCCAGCCTCCGCTCGATTTGTTGACATCCTACAATGATAGAATCATGTTTTACTGTTTGGGTCGGATACGAACAAATCGAGGGAGAGGGAGCCTTCGAAGAGGGAAGTGGTACACCTCTCCCTTGAAGCGATCGAGAATAACATAAAAAAAGCATAGAGAAAGGAGACCGAGCTAAAGATCGGAAGTGTTACCTTTTGTTGTCTGAAAGTCCGAAGGTTGTCCTCTTCTAAAACGAGCGACCCGGAAATCCGACACTCGAAGAACGCTTAAATCGATCGAAAATAGCTCGGAGCCCTCTTCAATTCTCTCTCGCAAAAGTAACAAATGAATTTACAGAGGGAACTATTTATAAGGGTGAAAATGGGCTGGAATTTAGAAGATGAAAAGAAGCAATGATTACAACGGGTCCCACTCTTGGGATTTGAAACATCACTGCCACGTCAGCCCTAGCAGATGATGTTTCGGGGGGCTTATGACGTGGCACGTACCCGCTGTCGAGTTGGGCCAATCACCTTGCTCCACGTGTAGGATCGACGGTCATGTACCGATCGCGATTCGATCGGAGCTTACCTCTCGACCATAACGGTCGAAGACCCATTTACCCCGCAGAAGTTACCTCATAGACAGTCGACCCACAGTCGGACCCCCCAAACCGCTACGGGCAACCTAGATCCCTCGACCGGCCAGCGCACTGTCCTCATAGCAGGAAGGTGGCCGACCACGCATTTAATGCACGGTCTTAATGGGGCACCTGTCAACTCCCCATGCCACCACGTCGAGTCGGTAACTTCTCTCTCCTCACAGTATAAATACCCCCTCCTCATTTATTGCGAGGTAAGTTTTCTCACCTAACTCTTTTCACCACTCAATTAATTCGATCATCTCCGTCGGACCTGACTTGAGCGTCGGAGTACCAACCCGGGTCTCACACCCACCTTCCTCGAGTTGGTCTCGGAGTTCACGTTTATTCCGACTCGCGCAGGTCTTGGGTAGTCGGGCGGCTGTTTTTCCCTCAATAAATAGAGTGATTGCATCGGAATCCTCGATCGGACGTCAAGCAGGATCTTTGGCTCGATCAGTGTCCAAGGTCAGAAACTTGGCCTGAAGTCGCACGACAAGGACACGGGCGTGTCGCTAAACACACACGGGAATGTCAGCTGCTTCTGGTTGTCTTCTTCGTGGAGTTTGCTGCAAATTTTCCCTGTTTTTCTCTATCACAATAACAGAAACCTAGTAGCAACAAAGTAGCAGCAAAAGACCCAAAAAAAACATAAAATCGAGCTCCAAAACAACATACACACATGACAACCACAAGCTACTAAAAAGGGGTGCACATACTTCAAGTTCTTTGCAAGAAAAGCTCAAGTATTTTAATGCCAAATCAAGTACCATGAAATATAAACATAGATATGTAATAAATGAGCAACAAGGATCACATAACGACTCTCAAAACTCCAAATGATGCAAGAATGATCAAGTTATAAAGAAATTCATTAATTCAAACCCTTTACTATTCATCACCAAGCTCATATCATGCTCAATCCTTGCTTAAAAATTAAGATTCATGGCCTAAAAGAACCATAATGAAGTGGGGAACAAGAAAATATGCTTACCTCTTGGATTGGACGAAGAATGAAGGAGTTACGAGCTCAAATATGCCAAGGGGTGAATAATGATGGGAAAACCGTTTTTTCCTTACTTCAAGCTGCAAATCTCCCTTTCTTCTTGGTTGAATTCAAAATGGGGCATGAGGGGAAAGTAGAGGGGTGAGTTGGGGTCATGTGTGGGCCTAAGTTTGAGTAAAAAAGGTGTTGAAATGAATTAGATATGGTCAAAATGGTGAAAGGTGGCAGATCTGTCACAAGGGGCTCGGTTTGGTGAAGTTTTGGAGGTCCAAACGGGATTAGAAAAATATAAGGCTTGTCTCTTTAGATCCGTATCATCAATACGAGTCCATTGATGATTTTGAAATTTGAATCCAAATTCGCGAGCTCGAGTTAGGCCGCCCGGAACCCAAGGTCCGCTAAATGCTCTTTAGGCCCTAAATTCCTGTTTAGGCCCTAAATTCCTGTTTCCACAAAAATGGTCCAAGACCACTCCAAACAAATTCTAAAACGTGTATAAAGAATATAAATGCATTCATAACTCACATATTTTATATATATTACGTAATCACAAAAATCAGAATTAAATCTGAAGTTAAACAGATCGAAAACCATTTAAAAGGACAAAAACGTTCAAAATATAAAACATTTAATATATGAATATCATTTAATTATCAAATAAATCATATAATTCCATAAATAAATAATTTAAAAATATAAATAGCACACTCGTGACGTAATTCCTGGTTCATCGAAGGAACAGGGTGTCATATATTCTATCTTACAACTAGTTCAAATGATAGCAGGCCCAGTGGATGCACCAACCGAGCAGGCAGGCCCAACGAACGCTCCAACCCAACAAGCAGGCCTGTTGCGCCACAATATTAATAGGATATACTTTTTTTTTTGGGTCAAAATTAATAGGATATACTAAGTATATATGATCCAACGCCACATGTTCAGAAATATAAGGAAAAATTGCATTTTTAGTCTCATTCAATATAGAGTATTACAATATTAGTTTCACTCATTTAAAAATGCATAAAAGATCTCATATTTTAACAAAACGTTGCAATAATAGTCTCACACGTTAAAATAATAGTCTCACTGTGAACTTGATAACATAAATGGCACTTACAGGTCATGTGCACTGTTGAAAATCATTTTAAGGCATTTTTTGGGAATATTTTTTAGCAAAAAGCTATTTTATTATGATAAAAAAATTCTTATATCCTCTGATTGTGCTAAGAATTACTAAAGTTGAGTTGTCGAGTTGACTGATGCTCTTAGTCTCGTCTGTCAAGAATTTGTATGCATACCCTACTCGACATGCAACACCTATACGGCCCTAGCATGGGAAATTCTGGCATGCACAGGGTGTGGGCCCCGGTGCATGCACCCCCAATTTAAAAAATGCAAAAAAAAAAAAAAAATTTTTTTTATTTTTGACTTTTTTTTTTTATCGTTTACCTAATTATTTTGTATTTTTTAATTGCGGTGTGCATGTACCGGGACCCACACCTGGTGCATGCAAAAATTTACCCCCTTAGCACTCCTGTCGGGACACATGTGTTGTAATCTGGTTCCTTAAGACAACGTACGAGAAAGCATTTAATGTCTCGGAGTACCGGAATTCGCCAAAAGGGGAAAGGAGGTATGATTGGCACAATCTCGGTCAATAGACTAGGTTGAATACGTGCACATTAAATTATTGCAAAACCACAGTGTGTGTACTCAGCAATATGTTTGGCCCAAAACAATAAATACCCCCGCCATGAACAGTGTTAGGTAAGTGCTTTCGAACTCATTAAACACTATCTCTAAGAGACAAATACTAACCTGAGTGTTGGACAAGCATCGCCGACTAAACTCCCGGCTAGTTAACCCTTTTCATGTTTGAGTGTTGCAGGTCGAGTAGAATCCACGCATACAAGTTCTTGACATGTCAGGCTAAGAAGACCAGTTCGCTCGACTAACTCTTAGCACGATCAGGAGATATATGTGTTTTTTTTTATTAGTAAAATAGCTTCCCGCAAAAATTATTTCCAAAAAATACTTTAAATTGATTTTTAACGGTGCACATAGTTTGTATGTTCCTTTTTGGATATCAAGTTAACAGCAAAACAATTATTGCAATGTATGCGACTATTATTACAATATTATTTTAAAATATGAGATTTTTTTTTTTTTTTTTAATTTTTGAAACGAATAAGACTAATATAGCAATTCTCTAAATTTAAATGGAACAAAATGCAATTTTCCCAAAAGATAACATTCCAAAGTTTCACAAGTCGCACCAATGGGAAAACGAAAGAAAAAGAAAAAACTAATAAAGTACCCTAATTAAACTAAATCAAACAAAGGTACAAAACATGGCATCTCTACTTCTTGTAGCATTCATACAACTTGATATCCATCTGCAACCGAAAGTAAAAAAGACCCTGAATATCATCCGTCCGAAACGTCGCAATCCCTCTTGCCATGAAGAAGTCGCCAGTGCCGCCGACCACCGACAGATCCCGCGTCGTTTCCGACAGGGGATCGGCCCCCATAATGTTCAGAGTCCCTTTATAATCAGTGGAGTTGAATATCAAAGTGTAAGCAAACCATGCAGTGTAAGCGTCTTTCCTGTCGTAGAAATAAAACCCCTGTGCTCGTGCGGCGGGCGGAGAGAGGAGGTGGCGGTCTTCAGTCACCGGGTCGTCGAAAACCACCATCATGCCGAACTCGGAGCTGAGGGAGGCGTTGGTGATCCTGGCGGACGTCGCGTTAGCTGAATCGGTGCCGTTGAATAAGATGTCGTGGTAGTAGAGCACGATTCTCTTGCATGGTTTGTCGGGGTTTGGAGACTTGGAATGGCTGCGAGAGAAGCAAATTAAGGGTAGAAATAGGAGGATGTAGCAAAGCTTTAAGACAAGATCGTTCATGTTTATTATATTTATTTTTCACTCTTTTTTTTCGTATGAGGGGTTTTCTTGTAGTAAGAATATTGGAGATGAGTGGTTGAACTATATATAGGCGAAGAAACGGTTATAATAGATATGTGTGTGTTAGTGAGTGCAAAACTTAATTATTTACATTCTCATTTTCGGTTTCGAATTAATTTTCTGATTTAGTAATTGTATTATTTTTCTAGAATCTAGTCTCGTTGTTTTGTTCACAATTTTATATTTATATAACGTGACAAGACATAATTCAGAGACGAAACTAGGGTTTGCCTAAGGGACTAAAAAATTTGAAACGTTGGATTAAAATGGGAGATTTCATCTTCTGAGGAGGCAAAAGCCATCCATTTTAAAGATTTATGTACAAAATAGAGAGCTATAAAACCAATAAAAGAGGAAAAAAAAATCAGTCTAAAAAAATATGAGGAAGTTGCAAGACAAACAACTTGTCCTCGGATTGAATTTTCTATTTTAATTATGTTAGACCCCGTGTCCGTGTGCACTATAAAAAATCTGCGAAATTCCGATGGAACAATCCATCGGAAACCCGTGAATTCATATTAAAATTCTAGTTGGATTAAAATTTAAATTTTGTAGATATCTCATAGTTCAAATTAAAATTTTGGCCCCAATTAAATCTACATTTCCTCCATATATATGAGGAATATACCAAGAGGTGAGTAGTGACAATCCATAAAGACTAATCTTGGGCGTCTGAATTAGTCAAGAAAGTGAGTGCTTTACGTGCTGTTGTCCTGCATGATGGTCTGAATTGCTTATTAGGAGGAAAATAGTGCTGCTCTCTTCATTTCTTCAAGGGCAAAGGGACAAGGCGTCTTCAATTTGTCCCACTACACGTCCATATACTCTTTCTTACACCCAACATGCTAGACCAATACATATATGTTTGTGTTTTAATTACAATGCCGACGTGCTTCGAATCACTAATTTTGCCCTAAAAGCATCAAATTCTTATGGATGTTTGTAACTAAACAGATGTTCCTTCTTAATTTGTAGTGAAGGCTGAACTAAAGCTATTATGTGGCCACAAAATACTCCTATTATATAACGGCTTAGGATCTCCTGTTTTATACTTGTATTTCATTTTTTTTTTAATTCACACACACGTCAAGTGTATAAATAGGCGATCCAAATTAAAGGTGAGATCTTTCCTAAACTATTATATCACTAGTGTTGATACAAAAATGAACAATTATAAGATAAGTAAAATAATTACCAGTGATGTGGGTATTATTATATTCAATTGGGTCTAAAGCAAACTAGAAATACAAGCCATTAGGGTTGTCAACTGGTCGGATTCGAACGGGTCAGAATGTATCTATCGAATTCTTCCCTAGAGTGGAAGGTGGGCATGAAAAGGAGCTTTAGCTTGGGATCTATCTTATTATTATTAAAAGAGATGAACCCTCAATAACAAGGAACTGATGCTCTAAAATGTATGTTTCCAAGACATATCTTATTACTACTGCAATTGAATGCCCTGCTAGTCGGAGTGCTACTTCTGTAGCTGCAATGAAGCGCTAAGAAGGTGATGAAAAATATCTCTTAGGTAAAGACTACCCTGCCTCTCCCATGATTTTCCGGACCAAGCAACCCGGATCTGTCCTCACAAGTCTTATTTGCACTTTGGGAGATTAGGTGCCTACCCTCAGATGGAGCAAATCGGGTTTCCCGAATTATAGGACCATACTCGGATCTGGATCCGATAAGGCAACCAGATAACTGGATCTGAATCCTATAGGATTTGGATTAATTGTTTTTGAATCCATGCATAATCGGATCGGATCAAATCTGATAAAAGACCTGACCCGATTAATAATAAAATCTATATTTTTAAATAACAAATTTAATCTAAAAAAATATATGTAATTTACATAATATTTAATAAATAATTGTTGTTTAATGGATTATTTTATCGTTGTGTTTATATTTATTTGAAACAGGTAATTTAAATTTATTAATAAAGAATATATATATATATATATATATATATATATACTTCTAGAGTAAACAATTCAAATTTTATTATTGTTTAAAGTGATAAATATGTGAGAATTTTAATTTAAAATATTTTACTTAATATTATGTACTAGTAAATAATTTATTTAATTAAATATTATATATAAAACTAGA
Organism: Lantana camara; assembly: GCA_037501455.1. Classification (NCBI taxonomy): domain Eukaryota; kingdom Viridiplantae; phylum Streptophyta; class Magnoliopsida; order Lamiales; family Verbenaceae; genus Lantana; species Lantana camara. The sequence continues at coordinate 87,288,133 of CM074857.1, read as the reverse complement.
TTCATATTCTTAACGGATCGGATTCCTATATTCTATATTCATTCATTTATTACGAATGACGAATATTTATAATTGGATATGATCTATCAGATAATTTTATCGAACAAATATATTAAAATTCGAATAAAATTTAAATTGAATTCAGATTAAAATTCAATCCATTAACAGCCTCCTACGAGCCATGATCCAAATCTATGGCTCAAGCGTCAAGAGTCAAGAGTCGAGACGCAACAAAATCTACGGAAGCCCAATAAATCTCAGTCATACACATACACGTTTTCTAAGGCTTATAATGTTGCCAAACGTCATCCTAGGAGGCTAGAACAGATCTACCATTCGCTATAAATATTCCAGAACTCAAGTCAAATGAGGCAAAGATAATAAGGAGCGACTCAAAAATTATGATATAGTGGGTCAAATAAATTTAATTTCAAAATAAAAAAACTGTTAAAAATAATAAAATATTTATTTTATAATTATCCTCCATGATTTTTTATTTGTATTAAATACATTTTCAATATATATATATATATAATTCATATGGAGACAAAAATTATTTTTAAAATAATAAATCTAAAAAATCATAAAAAATATAAAAATATGTAACCAATATTTTTTTAGTGGGGTCAATTGAACCCATTCTAATCCTTTGAAGATAACTTACATTAGTAATTTTCCGCACATTCTATGCGTGTGCAACGAAATAATTATTATTATTTAATTTTATTAAAATTAATTCTTCAAATTAATATATAATTTATAATTATTTTTAATATACTTATTAAATTATATAAATAAATGTGATAATATTATATTAATAAAAATAATATTAAAATATAGCTTACAAAATATGAAAGAGAAAAGATAAAATAAATATTAAAAATTTATTAGGAAAAATTCAGGTTGAGCTTGAACTTGAAAATTACTTGTATGGCTTGAGATTGAGCTTGAGCTTGTCAAGCTTATTTTTTGAGGGCTTGAGCTTGGCTTGCCCAAAAATCGAGCCGAGCTCGATTCGACTCGACGAGCCAATAGATTTTTGTTGGATATTTTTTAACTCTCATTCAATAATAATATTAAACAATAACAAAGATATTAAAATATATAATATATATAGTATATTAATATTTTTTAGTTTTATATCATTATTAATAAATTATAATCATTAATATATACTTGATATTTTAGGTTATGTATGAGTATTATTAATTATATTATAATAAACTATAAATTATGTAATTAGACAATAAGAATTATTAACTAATATTTTATTAAAACATATACTTATGTTATTAATTAGTTATTATGGTATATGTCAGTAATATTGTATAGAATGATATGTTGTTGTAATTATTGAATTGTGATATTATTAACTCATATTTATTGTCAAAATAAGTAGATAAAAATATATAATGTATCATATATTTAGTATTACTAGATCATATAAATGTAGATTAATTTTCTGCATATTTACATATACAAATTATATATAATATAATATGCATATCAATAAATGTATATAATATAAATACATATATACTAGCTTGCGAGCTGGCTTGCAAGCCTCGAGCCTCAAAGAAATAGGCTTGAGCTTGGCTTGACACACAAGCCGATCTCGATTAAGCTTGGCTTGAGCTTGACATCGTTCGAGTTCGAGTCGAGCCGGCTTGAGCTCGGCTTGTACGGCTCACAAGCCAGCTTGGCTCAGAGCACACCCCTAGTTAGAGGAGAGAAAAAGAATTAACTAACACGTTGTACTGATGAAAAAAATAAATAAATAAAAAAGAGACAAAGAGTTCATGACACCACATTTATCTCTCGTTTAATATATAGTATAGATTAAAAATTAAATATATAAGTGAAAAAAAGATAAAAATTATATAAAAAAGAAAAGTAAAGCGTCGAAGTGATGAAAACAAAAAAAGAAGTTAAAAAGATATGAAATAAAATAAATATAAAAAAAAAAGAAAGATCAAGAGTTCATGACACCACTCTTTAATATAATAATATAGATACTGAATCTATATCTGATTAGTTATTCCGAAAATTTTCTATTTTTAAATTAAACTGATTTAGAAGCTCTTTACTTCTATTTGTTAGCCCAATTTGTGTAAATTATCTGGGCTAACAGCGGCTTTACTTTGAAAGAATGCCTTATAGGGCTTTGTCTTGGAGCCCCGGGAAAAACCCCTACTGATGGGTTCAGAATGTGAGGGTCCGAATCCAAACACTTTACGATTTGTAGTTGTGGAGGAAACCGCCGGAGATTCGCCGGAAATGAGAAAGGGGGTTCTACCTGTTGGGACAAGCACAATAAAAGTCAGAAGGCCAAGCTGGGGGAACTGGGGGTGATGCCCAGTTTGGCTCTCCGACGCTCAAGTCAGTTCAAGGTATGAAGGAGAAACGTAAGTTCAGTCACCGTTTCAGTGATGAAGAATGCTTACCAGTGTAGAAGATGACTTTAGCTATTTATAGTTGAGGGTCAAGGGCCCTTTGGTCATTTGCCTCAAGTGGTCCTGACCGAATGTTGCCCTAACACGTGGCGCCATGAGAGAGAAACCTAGGAGGAATCTTCTGCAAAAAGCGGCCAAAAGTTGGTGCTGGCAACAGTGGCAGGTGCGCGGGCATGTACGTTGTGTCAGAGAGCCATTTGGGTGGTTGGTAACGAGGGCTTAAGAGCGCGCTCGCGACAACCTGGAGTATTGGAAGCCAAGATATCCGCTGGGGGGAATGAAGGCTCCAGTTCAAGTGACGAGCCAAAGGGGAGGCCCCTCTGAGGGAGTGTGACGCTCGAAGAGGGCTCCCTTGGCACGTGGGCGTGCCAATCATACAGTATGAAGGGCGCTCGTTGGGCTTAACTCATGAAGAAGGATTGCGCTCGTGCACTGATGGGTGCAACCTCGGGGAGACAGATGTCATCATCTCGGTGATGCCACGTGTCCTGACGTGGGACGATCGTATTTTGACCCCATCATTTTGCCCCCCAATTCTGTAGTCCTTAGTGATAAGGACTGTAGAATTTTGACACGTTCTAACTTTCGCATGTAACGCTCGTATAGGACTTGGCGTGCTGAGCAATTTTTCCTCTGATTATGCCATTAATGCGATCTTTTCAACTGACCGCTCATAAGGCTTCTGCACTGAGCGTTGTACTATTCTTGAGTATCCGAAACGTCAGAGCATTAAATGCGGGCGCGCGTGGGGCGCGTGATCATTGGGAAGCATGTGACGGTTCCATAAAGTGGGCGGTTTCCCAGGCGGGAAATGATTACCATTTTGAATTCATTGCCGAAAAAGGTACCAACTCCCATCCCTATAAATGTGGGATTCTGAAATCTTGCTACTCTTTACGCATTCTGAACTTCCAAGCATCCTTTGCAAAAAGAATTCTCTCGCACACCAGTTCTTAGAGCATCTTCAACCTCTCTCCCAGATTTTCTCAGAAACTTTCAAGGTAAACTTCCAGCGTAGTTTTCTAACTCTGCTAACTTTAGATTTGGACTTTAGGACTTTGTAATCCCTTAGAGGGAATCCTAGTTTCTCTCCAGAAAACTCCCATTTTCTAACCCAGATTAAATCTCTCCCAAATCTCAGCCTCTGCCATGGCTGACCAACATGTTGAAGAATTCGCCCGTGAAATCCATGAAATGGCCACTGAGAGTTCCTCTTCCCCCGATTCCCCCACAGATGAGGAGTTGGGGGCGGCAGTGATGGCCATGGAGGATAGGAATCCTGGCGGAGTGGATCCTCTCTTTGAGGAGATGAATCTGGTAATGGAGGCGGAAAGGCAAGGGGTTGTTCTCCCCATAACTCAGAGTGCCACTCACCCTCACCGCCATACTGTGACGGTGGCCGTCTCGACCCCGCTTCCAGTGGCTGAAGCCATAAAAGGGCCTTCAGAAAGAGCCCGTAATAAAGGAAAAAGCAAGAAATCCCAGAAATCCAAAGGGTCTAACGAGGGTGAAGGATCAGGCTACCGAGCGCACGCCCGATGAGACTCCCAGCACAGTTACCGTGGGAGAAGTGAAAACGATGATGGCGCCCATTTACTGGGACGAGCGGTATACGTGGAGAATCCCAGAAAACCACGAGCGTGCTAATAATCCGCCTCCTGGGGAAATGGCGGTGTATGTGGCCTCGGTCAGCTCAGGGGGTTTGAGGTTCCCCATTTCGATCCCAATGGCCCACCTGTTGAATGACTTAAACCTCTGTCCTTCGCAAATAGTGCCCAACTGCTTGGCTCTGCTGACAAGCTTCGTGATTCTGATGAGGAGTGTTGGATACGAGCCCTTTGTGCGAAACTTTCATGCACTTTTCCAAGTAGCTCGTCACGCTCGTCTCCTGAGGCGGGCTTCTACTACATTCAAGCGAAGGCTCGTACAAAGCTAATCAACTCTCCCACAAGCACATATGGCCCCAATTGGAAGGAGAAGTTCATCTTTGTTAAGGCTCCCACAGGAGAGGGCTTTGGGGTGTCCGCAAATTGGGGCTCGATTGCGAAGAGCCGTTTGGAGCCGGCCCTCCCCAAAGATTGGGCAAAGGCTTTGGCTGAGGCCTTAAGGGACGAGGGTCACCTTATACAGGCGAAGGACTGGATAGACGATGCGGAGCTCATGTTCCTGTGTGGTCTTTCCGACGACCCTCATTACCTTGACAACCCTCCGGCTCGTGATATCGAGAGAGATGGTTAGATTCTTAGGGCACTAACTTTAGATAGGAATACTAACTGTATCTTTGTACTTGTAATTTGCACACTTAATAATTCTGTTTAAGGATTTATAACCCTTGTACTTTCCATTTTTGCAGGAGTTGCTATAATAGAGATGGCAGGAGGAATCAGACAAGCCACTCGATTTGCTCATGCCAACAGGAATCAAGCCCAGCAAGGGGACCAACAGCGCGAGCAACAGCGCCCTCGCAATCGTAGCAATCGCGGGGACGCTCGTAGCGGTAGTCAGGGCGCCAGTTCGAGCGCTAATCCAGAGGTTCAACCCCCTCGTGGCCGGGGGGAGAATAGACTAGCCAACAGAGTACCCAGGGGGCGGTTGAATACAGAGAGAGCGGGAGACGTTCAACCCCCTATGACTGCAGAACAAACGAGGCCAATAACCACCCTGGTAATAACCGAGGCCCCACCGAGCGCCAGTAGACCTTCCCGTAAGAGGAAGAGGATGCCTGATTCAGTGGCAATAAAAGGCAAGGGCAAGCAGGTGGCCGAGGGCCCCAAGGGCGAGGGAGAGACTTCCTCTTCAGAGGAGGAACATTTATGGGAGTTCTCCCGACGAGGGGACAAAGACTACACAGGTGCCCCCGACGGTGGGCCAGTTCTGCTGAGGCCTGGCACGCTCGCTCAAGCTGTCTCCGAGAATCTCTACAACAAGGCCCAATTCTCGGCGGACCACCGGCATCTCTTCAGCGAGTCTGTGGAGAAAGTGACCTATGATGCGGCCCACGCTCTAATCTCCGTAAGTCTTCACTCCTTGCTTTCTTTGCTAATTTCTGTAAGTTAGCATTTTTTGGCTAACACTTCCCTTTCCTCCAACTTATGCAGCAAGTTCTTCCCCGGCTCCGAAATGTGCAAATGCGAGCCTCCATCTACGCTGACCGCAAAGCCAAGTATAAGAAGATGGCTCGTTCCAACGATCCGGCTCAGATTCAAGCGGAGCTGGACGCTGAGATAGCCAAGTATGAATCCCTCAAGGATTTGCACGAGAGGACGGAGGAAGAACTGAAGAAACTGAAGGAGGATTTCGTGGCAGTGGAGGGCGCTCGAAATGGTTTGAGCGACCAGCTGGCCCAAAGGGGAGAGGAACTGAAGAGCGCTGAAGCCGAGCGCCAGAGCTGGAAAACAAGGGCTCTGGAGGCTGAGAGAAAGTTTACTGATACCATGAATGAGTGGCCTCGGAGTCTTGATCGAGCCAACAAGGAGGCCCTCATCAGGTTTTGTCACTCAAAGGCTTTCAACTTTGTGGCCTCTCTGCACTGCCTGGACGAGGCTCAAAAGGCCTTCAACCTTGCCGTCGAGCAGGGTGTCCACAAGGGGCTCACTAATCCGGCGATGAGGGAGGCGGAGGGCACAGGGCTCATGTTCAATGAGCGTTGTGAGGAGGATGATGAAGACCAAGAAGACCCCGCTGACACCATCGCTGAGGTGGAGTATGACTTTCTAGTCAAACTTCTCCAAGATGAGTACATAGATGCTCATCCGGCGGGTAATGCTCCTCCGGCCACACAGAATGATCCTCCCGAAAATGAATCCCAAGGGCCCAACATGGAGGATGCCTTTGCTCCCTCTGCTGAAGGCGCCAGTGCAAATGCCTCTGAGGCTATTGAGCCCAACGATCCACAAGCGCCTGAACCACCAGTCGCCCAACCTCAAGAGCCAGAAGGCCCTGTTCATGGTCCAGTGGCTCGGAACATCATGGTGGTTTTAGATGATGATGTTGCTCCTGCCGCTTGAAGTCTTTCTCTACCAGCTTTCTGTGTATTTTCTCCATTTTATATAGATGTATGTGGGCCTTTGAGCCCTTATTTTGTAATCTTGCAGTGAATATACATCCCATTTTTCATGACTTTGTTCCTTTGCTTACTTATGAATCGGAACTTATACTTAGAGCTTGCTGGAACAAATCTTGTAATAATAAGACTGTGTGTAGCATACTCTGTGGATATTTTATTTCTCTGATAAGTCTTTAGGACTTTGAGAAATTTTGTTAACTTCTGTAAATTTTGAAAATTCGCCTGAGTCTTAAGCGATCGTGAGGGTCTTATTGTGAGATTGGGCCCCCTACTCAAGACTTGTATAAATTTTTGCCTTTGTCATAAGCCTTGAAAATTTGTCTAAGTCTTGAGCGGTCGTGAGGGTCTTATTGTGAGATTGCCCTCGTTCAAGACTTGGGGACCTTCTTCTTATTCTCGGAAATTATGCTAAGCCTTGAGTATTTACGAGGGTCTTACTTAGAGGTTGCCCTCGTTCAAGACTTGTGAAGTTCCGTCTGCAAAGGATCCCATTTTCGAGCGCAAGCATAAGCCTTGAAAATTTGTCTAAGTCTTGAGCGATCGTGAGGGTCTTATTGTGAGATTGCCCCCCCCACTCAAGACTTGTATAAATTTTTGCTTTCGTCATAAGCCTTGAAAATTTGTCTAACTCTTGAGCGATCGTGAGGGTCTTATTGTGAGATTGCCCCCCCACTCAAGACTTGTATAAATTTTTGCTTTCGTCACAAGCCTTGAAAATTTGGCTGAGTCTTGAGCATATACGAGGGTCTTATGGAGAGGCTGCCCTCGTTCAAGGCTCGTGCAATTTCTTCTTAACTTTGGGGGAATTTTGCTAAGTCTTGAGTATTTGCAAGGGTCTTACTGAGTGGTTGCCCTCGTTCATGACTTGTGACATTCCTTCCGCCCTTGGGGGATCTTGCTAAGTCTTGAGTGTGTGTGAGGGTCTTACTGAGTGGTTGCCCTCGTTCAAGACTTGTGCAATACCTTCTTGATTCTGAGGCCATTGTTCGAGCGCTCTGGCTCTTGTCGTATTTCTGGCTCTGCAGGAAATCCCGTTTTCGAGCGCAAGGCGTTATAAGAAACGGCCAAGGCCTACTAGGATTTGCTCTTGTAGGAGATCCCGTTTTCGAGCGCAAGGCGTTGTAAGAAATAGCCAAGGCCTACTAGGATTTGCTCTATAGGAGATCCCGTTTTCGAGCGCAAGGCGTTGTAAGAAACAGCCAAGGCCTACTAGGATTTGCTCTATAGGAGATCCCGTTTTCGAGCGCAAGGCGTTGTAAGAAACAGCCAAGGCCTACTAGGATTTTCTTCATAATCTTCTTCCAATTCGCCTAATTGGTTGTGAGCGTAACCAGTCTATCCTTATGAGGGCGTCCCCCCATGTGGAGTAGAGTGCTGGCAAGCGTAACCCATACGAGATAACAACATACATATTGGAATGGGTTGCCAACCACGCTCGCAAAGACGAGGGACGTGGGACTTATCCATTCCAGCAACCAAAGAAACAGGAGTATTAGAGAAATTAAAAAGATTATGTTACCGCTTACTTGTGATTGGAAGTACATAGAACCCGTCAAAGAGGGTTGTTACATCAGGGTTTGCAAAGAGCTTTTAAACATAAAACCGCCGGAGGTTACATGCGTTCCAAGGGCGAGGCAAGCGCTCACCTCGAAGTGTCTCCAGGGTGTAAGTGTTGTTAGCTCTGATGTGTATAACCTTGAATGGGCCCTCCCAGTTGGGATCCAATTTCCCCACATGTCTGGAAACTTCCACCTTCTTCAAAACCAAGTCTCCCAACTGGAATGTCCTCTCTTTCACGCGTTTGTTGTACTGTTGGGCCACAGAGGCCTTATAATGGTGAATCTTAGCCCAGGCTTTGTCTCTCCTTTCATCCAGCAAGTCCAACTCCAAGCTCCTGTTGCCATCGTTGAGCTGAGGCTCGAAATAGCCGACACGAGCGGATTCATTTACTATCTCCGCTGGTATCATTGCTTCTGATCCATAAACGAGCGCGTAAGGAGTTTCTCCAGTGGCCGCTCGTGGGGTAGTGCGATAAGCCCAAACCGCTCCTTGCAGCTCCTCAGCCCATTCACTTTTCTTGCTCTCAAGCATGGTTTTCAGATGTTGCAAGATGATCCTATTGGTAACTTCTGCTTGCCCATTGGCTTGAGGGTGTCCTACAGAGGTAAATCGCTGCTCGATCCCCAACTCAGAACACCATTCTGGTGTGTCAGCTGCTATGAACTGGGATCCGTTGTCAGAAATGAGCACTCTCGGTATGCCGTACCTGCAAATGATGTTTTTCCAAATGAAGTCCCTCACAACCCTGAAAGTGATTTTTGCAACGGCTCCGGCCTCGGCCCACTTGGTGAAGTAGTCGACGGCTAAAATGACACACTTCTTTTGTCCCACAGCCATGGGCAAGGGGCCCACGATGTCTATTCCCCACTGGTCAAAAGGCCAAGAGACGTCTATTGGGATCATCTGTGCGGCTGGCAATTGAGGGAGATTTGAATGAAATTGGCATTTGGGGCACTTCCTCAAAAATTCAATGGCATCTTGGAGAACTGTAGGCCAATAAAACCCACTTCTCAGAATCTTCTTTGCCAGGATACGCCCTCCGGAATGATTCCCACAGCTTCCATTGTGGATGAGTTCGAGCGTCTCCTTCGCTTGTGAGGGCCTCAGGCATCTCATTGGGTTCCGGGAATCACCTGGGGATGGACCCATGGGTTCTGAGCAGGTTGCGGAGGAACAGAGAGAGAGACTCCTCCAGCGGCGGCGGGAATCGGCAGTGCCGGCGGTGTAGGTGGAGGTACTGAAGACTCTGCTTGCGGAGTCACTCCTGCGGCGGGAGGTGCGCCACCAACGGTGATGGAAGGAGGTGGGGCTCCACCAGTAGCGGTGGAGGGAATAATGATATTGGCATCCTGGGAGGCGTTATCTCCTCCTCCCATGGCTCCAGACCTTGTAGCGACCATGACTGGAAAGGGTAAGAGTGTGCTTGCTCTTCTACCAACATAAAGAAAGAAAGGGATAGAGAAACGGTTTCCCACAGACGGCGCCAAAAATGATGGGTTCAGAATGTGAGGGTCCGAATCCAAACACTTTACGATTTGTAGTTGTGGAGGAAACCGCCGGAGATTCGCCGGAAATGAGAAAGGGGGTTCTACCTGTTGGGACAAGCATAATAAAAGTCAGAAGGCCAAGCTGGGGGAACTGGGGGTGATGCCCAGTTTGGCTCTCCGACGCTCAAGTCAGTTCAAGGTATGAAGGAGAAACGTAAGTTCAGTCACCGTTTCAGTGATGAAGAATGCTTACCAGTGTAGAAGATGACTTTAGCTATTTATAGTTGAGGGTCAAGGGCCCTTTGGTCATTTGCCTCAAGTGGTCCTGACCGAATGTTGCCCTAACACGTGGCGCCATGAGAGAGAAACCTAGGAGGAATCTTCTGCAAAAAGCGGCCAAAAGTTGGTGCTGGCAACAGTGGCAGGTGCGCGGGCATGTACGTTGTGTCAGAGAGCCATTTGGGTGGTTGGTAACGAGGGCTTAAGAGCGCGCTCGCGACAACCTGGAGTATTGGAAGCCAAGATATCCGCTGGGGGGAATGAAGGCTCCAGTTCAAGTGACGAGCCAAAGGGGAGGCCCCTCTGAGGGAGTGTGACGCTCGAAGAGGGCTCCCTTGGCACGTGGGCGTGCCAATCATACAGTATGAAGGACGCTCGTGAGAGTGACAGCGCTCGTTGGGCTTAACTCATGAAGAAGGATTGCGCTCGTTGCACTTGGCGCTCGTGCACTGATGGGTGCAAGCTCGGGGAGACAGATGTCATCATCTCGGTGATGCCACGTGTCCTGACGTGGGACGATCGTATTTTGACCCCATCACCTACTATGCCCTCTTACACTCCCACTCTAAAAACCTGTTGCTAAATAGACCAGTGCCAATGGTTTAGATAAAATTACCACCATGCCCCTTGTCTTTTGGCCATATTCTCATCGCAGCCCACAACCTTGTACGAATTAGGAATCCATTTTCCACCCTTTTTTCATAGAACCCGCCATTTCTGAACTGAGAATAATGGCAGCCATTTCTGTTCTCATTCTTGCTGCTGCCTCTCTTTCTTCATGCAATAATTGAAAAAAAAAAAAAAGAAAAAAGAAAAAAATGAAGGCTGTGATGATGAGCTTTCTTCGAGTTGGGTCGGGCGTGGAGAAAGATCTGAACCGTATCTTAGCGGGCCAAACTCGGATGGCAGTGGCCAGTGGGCTCTTGGCCTCATGCAACTGGGTTTCGCAGCCATGGCGGTGTGTTTCTCTTTGTCTGTATTTTTAGATTTGAGTCGTGTGTGTTTCTCTTTGCCTGTATTTTCAGATCTGAGCCTCAAAGTCAAAATTTTAACTTTTGCCCCTAAAGAAAATTAATTGCAAATTTACAGTTCTACACAGTATAAACTTTATGAAAATATCTGCTTCCTAGAAATCCCAAAAAAAAAATTGGGCTGATTTGATAAATACAAGAAAAAAAAATTTTGAGGGTCACTCCAGGTCGAACCGGACTCGAGGCGACGGCCTCCGCTGCGGGGACGTTGAAGATTATTGATTGGGTTTGGAAGAAGAAGAGAGGCAGCAGTAAGAGAGCTGTGGCTTTGGGGAAATTCATTTTGGACTGTTTTTTACTTGTCTGAGATTGGAATTAAATTGAAGCACCACTCAACAAGACAGGTGAGTAAGAAATTGAAGCGTGAAATTGGGGAGAAATAAATGTTAGGCATGATTTTAATAAAAGGGCAAAAGAGTCTTTATTATAACAATCCAGTGGTTTACTATTTAGTAATGTAAAGTCATGAAATTTTAGATTATTTAACCTGATTTACAAACTATCAAAAGTAGAAAATTCACTAGGTAAAATAGCCAGAATTTTTTTAAAAAATAAACCATCCTTAATGGATAGCTGACCATTAAAGTAAAGAGCTCCTAAGAAACTACGTGATATGAAATATTTTATATAGGTGTTCCGTAAATATTGAAAAAAATGATAATACAATTTAAAGCTAGAAAAATAGAAATAAAAATTAGATTAGGAAAAAATAATAGAATTTAAAAAAAATATTGTATAAATAAAACAAAATAATAAATGGAATAAGTGATAAAATAATAAATCTATAATGTTAGATATTCGAGAAAGTTCCGTACAAAGAGGTAATATACATAAAATAAATTTTATTTTAGTGATAAGAGAATTCTAAATAATCAAACAAAGGACATATTTTATTTTGACAGATATTAAATAGTTAATCATCATAAAGTGTCATGAAAAATGAAATTAAACAAAACTACGAAAGGGGCAGGTGAAACTCAAAAATAAAAAAATTAAAAATAAACATAACTAACTAACTCATCGAGAATTTAAAAGAATTATAAAAACAGCGAAAATTGGAGGCAATAAAATTGATAATATCCAAATCTTTTAGAGTAATTTTGGTATAAATCCATGCTAAGTAAAAATCTAAATTAAAGAAAAACTAATATAATTATAAAGTTGTATAAACAATAGAAAATAAGGATAAAGTGTTAAGTAATTAAGTATAAAACTAAAGTTTAAATTCACAAAGCATCAACGTCAATAATTATATGCTTGAAAGTTACAGTATTATAATATAAGAAGAACAAAAAAAAGAGAAAAGATTGAAAGAAACTGATGTCAATGATTATATACTTTAAAGCTACAATGTAATATAAATAGGAAAAAATATAAGTAGATTGACAGCAAGTGATGTCAAAATTCTTTTTTCAGAAAAATTATTTACGGACTTATCAACACAATTTATTACAAAACAGATGTGTAACTTGAAAGAAAATCACAATTTTTTAATTGAAAATCTAAATAAAAAACAAAAAATATTATTAGTCAAACTTGCCCAAGATAATTATTTTATTTAGTTACTACTTATTTTCATAATAAAATAATATATAAAATAAAAATCAACCAATCACATTTTTCTATTTCATTAAAAATCTCAAAAAATCCACAAAATTCCACATCATCAAAATGCTAAAAAATCAAATAGTCAAACATGGTTTTCAAATATATAATAGTATAGATAGATTCGTTTTATGACATGGCTCCACGCCTTTTTCGAAGGACTTCGTCAAGCACATAACAGCAGCCTAATTAAGTCAAGTTTTGAGGTTCCAACTCAAGTTCGACATGAAGCTAACCTAATACTTGCTCATGATTCCGTCAAAAAAGCAAAAAAATATTTCTTCATGATTCAAACCATGCTACTGCACTGAAGTTGACATTCAATCAAACCATCGTGATCACATCAAGCTCAAACAGGAAAGAACCAACACTTCGCATATATTCTTTTCTAATCCACTTCAGTAAGCTATACAGCAGATAGTATAGTCCAGTTACTACAGATTTACAATTTCATATTGGCAGAATTTAAATCAGAAAAATATTATTGACACTGCATTTCCAATTTTTTTTTTTTATTTCTTAAAAAGATATACAAAATCATCGAAATTCTGCCTCCTCGTCCGTAGTTTCCTGCTCCTCCTTCAACGAAGCCAGGGATTCTCCAGTCAGCTGTCCTCTGTACTGCTGCACCACCAGAACCGACGCACTCGTTTTAAACTCCGGCGAAATCAACAGATTCCCGACGGGTCCCATCTCAGGACATTCGCTCTTCTTACTAAGAGCTGCAACCAGTTGCCCCTCCGACATTCTCCCAACAAGAAACAAGTTACAGCGGTTGTAGCCTCGGATCACATCGACTGTCTGCTCACCATTTCTCACCACCATCTCCTCATACTTGATTGAACCGTCCTCCAAAACCCTCTCCTTAAACCCTTCAAGAAACTCATTGTCGTCTCCCCCCGAAGGATCCTGACCGTCCATCACATCCAACCGGATGGCATCACCGACCACTGTGGGGTCCACGATGAACCGAATGGCATTCAGCCGAATCCCAGCGTGTTCGGCCATGAGGGCCCCGTAGGATAGCGCCTCCCTATCATCAGGCCCACCGAAGAACAACACCGTGATGGTATAGTCTACATTTCTAGCTGATATGTGGGAAGATCCTCCGAGCCCCCTGTCGACCAAAATCCCGACCGAACACGGGGCCCGCTCGAGGACCCTCCGGTTGACGTACCTCAGCTCACCACGTGTTGTCTCGAGGTGGCCATCCAACCGTTGGTGCTTGTGGTAGGGTAGAATTACCATTGCCACCCTCTTCCGCTCGGCGCCCGCACATATGTCCTCATGCATGGTGGGCATGGGGGAGATCGCAGTTGTGGGACGGATGCTGACATGGCTGAGGTGCTGAAATGTTTCGAAGGCAACCTCGATTTGGTTGGTGTCAGAGTTATGGTCTCGGGCTTTGTTCCAGAATGGGAGACCATTTTTTCGGGCCTTGTGGACCATCAGTATTGCTGATGACCTCTCTGAGAGCTCCATTAGGTGCATGGCGTAGACGCGGAGCCCACCTATTTTCCCAGTCCCACGCGATGCCTCCATGAGGTTTATCAACGTCGGGATGTTGGTCGTGCTGTGGAAGGTGATGAGCATTCGGAGTTGAGTGTTGGATTCCTTTCTTTGGATGGTTCGGTGTCTGTATTCGGATTTTGCCTTTCGCACCGGCTTGTAGACGGCCATGACGGTTGGAGTTGTTATGAATGTTGTGAATAGAGCCATTAGAACCATTATTGCAAAAGTTTGGTCGCTCAGAACCTACAAAAGTCGGAAAAATTAAGGTTGGATGCGGAGAGTATTATGATATTGATTTGAAGGGGTCGATTATGATACAACCCCTACAAAACTGCAATATTGCAGTTGCTACCTGCGAACTTGAAAAAACTACAAGCCACTCCCTAAATTCTTTTGAAATTCCACAGGATACTCCCTAATATAACAGGGTGGTGTTTGTAATTTCAAACATATTTAGGGAGTTGATTAAAGTTTTCCCAAACTTCCGGCATCATTTGGCATTTGCAGTATAGCAATCCACGAAAGGGTGTAGATGTAATTAAGTATTAACTTACCCCTCGATCTTTCCCGATGTTGAGAACAATGAGCTCCACCAAACCTTTTGTGTTCATCAAGAAACCGAGCGTCACCGCCTCCCTAAATGGAATTTTGCACCAAAGAGAGATCAAAATCGTGCCGACGATCTTCCCAAAACATGCCGTAAATATGACCAAGACGAGAAGACCCCATGACTGTGCACCTTGAATGGTGGCCACATTCGTCTTTAACCCGCTTGACACGAAGTACAAAGGAAGAAATAAGCCCGAAACAAGATCCTCCACTTTTTCCACAAGGGCTTCTGAAAAAGCTCCCTCCTTTGGAACAAGAACCCCCACCACGAATGCCCCAAAAAGCGCATGTATCCCAATTGTATCCGTCACAAAACCGGCAGCCAAAACAGCAGCCAACGTGGCACATACGTATATCTCATCAACCGGCTCTCCTTGGGGGCACCTCCTCGCCACCCATTTGAAAACGGGTGGCAAAACAAATATGCACAGGGTTATGAACCCAAATCCGCATAGCAAAACCCATAATGAAACGATGGGGGAACGTCCCGTGCCTGATAGGGCAATAGCAAGCGCGAGAAGAATCCATGCAGCCACATCATTGACTGCAGCTGCTGACATGGCCATTCTACCAACATCCGTGGTCAGAAGTTTGAGTTCAGCTAAAATACGGGCCAAGACAGGGAAAGCGGTTATGGATAGGGCCACACCCATGAATACAAGAAACGGGCCTTTATTCACGCCTTCGGAAATGGTTGCTCTGAGCACGAACGAGGTCCCAACTCCTAAGGCAAATGGGAGAGTGATTCCTCCAAGAGCAATGCTTAATGCTTTTTTACCGGTTCTTTTGAGAGCCTTTGGATCCAGCTCGAGCCCGACAAGGAATAGGAAGAATAGGAGACCAAGGTTGGCAATCGTATCTAGAACAGTTAGGCTTCTCGCGGGGAAAATAGTGTTGAGGTATTTATGGTTGCGGCCTAAAGCTGAGGGACCAAGCAGAACTCCTCCCTGCCAAAATGGTATATTGTAAGGGAAGAGGTTCATAAATAATAAATGCTAATGTGTAAATTAAAAAATTTGCTTTGGGTTTTCCAATTTGAAAATCTGTTTTTATTGTTTCGATTAAAGGATCTACGGAATGTTAACTGTCGAGTACTTCCAGAGACTTCCTTTAGCAGATATTGAAACAATTAATCAGTTTTTCATAATTTTGGATCAATGTCAATCACTGCATATCCCAAGATTAAACTTTGTTTCGGAGAAGCAAAAGTAGAAACAGAAGAGTTTAAAATTTTTAGCAGTATAAAGTGGGCCGTGTTCGGAGAAGGAAAAGTACTTTTATAAAGTAAAAAAAGAACCTAGAAGCTAAAGCAATCACTCCCAAAAGGTGCTTCAAAATTCGTCCAAGCAAAAAGAGCAAAACAGAACACACAATTTTCTGCATCTTTTAGCTAAAAACAAATTAAATCCCACCCCACAAACGGATCATAAAAACTTAACAAATTCATAAAATGTCTTCACAGTTGTCATATTTCGTTTTCTAATAGCAATCAAAGAACCACTGCACATAATGATTCTACTGGATGATAGAACTGCAAGGAAATCTGAACTCACAATGATTTCAGCAATGACACGCGGCTGCCTCAGCGGCCTGAGAAGATACGCAAGTAATCGAGTAAGGATCACCACCAAGCATATCTGTATAATAAGAAGAGGTAGTGCATAATGCAGAGGATCATCCCCTTGGAAAACCCCATTCGAGGTAGCCTTCATAGGAGCCGGGCATTTGGGTACTGTTGCATTAGAAGCCATCTTGAGGCCAAAAGCACCAAAACAAGGAAACAGAGTATCTCAACTCAGCACCTGCATTTCAAGATCATCACAATTTGATCAAATTGATATTATCAAACAAGAATATCAATAATATATCTTCCTGATATAAACAACATGTTACTTGATGCAGCATCACATCTCAACAGGTCCAAATACGAAAGGGACTTTCTAACAGATCTTTACAATTTTCGCAAATCAGTGATCGTGCCTTCAATTATTGTCACATTTTATAATCAGGATGATCTTAGACACATCTTATGAGGAAAGAAAATTATAAGGAGATCATGTGCCAACAATCAATGGCAAAGTAGATCTCCTTTCCTCATTTGAAAACTAACATGGTCGGTACCAATCAAACAAACTAACTCATCTTACAAGATACTTTGATTATGACAGCTTCTCCAATCAAGATTGCACATATAATATGATAAAAATCAGATTAAACCGAAAATGTGCTAACAAAGTCCAAGCAAACACCTTTTTCCAACACAAGGCAAGAAAGAGAGGAAACAATAAATTATTGATAAAAGTCAACTACAGAGTGCCAAATACCCAATCTTTAATACTATACCAACTAACATAGGAAAAGGTATGGCAGCTTATACCTCCACCGGTCCTACCTATAACTACATGAAAGAATCATGATATATAAATATATATTATGCAATCCTTCCAATTAATCTTGTCATCACCCTTTTACTAAAGAAGCTAAAGAAATCAAGATCACCTCACCAGAAAAAAGATAAGTAGTAATTTGAAATTGATGGAATATAGACCAAATACTGAAGATTGTAGAAGCAATTTAACATGTCATGGTACGATTTAATTTCCAGTCCTGAGGAGAAAAGACAAAATAAAAGAGGAGAATTTTTTGAACAAAATCAATAATAGCATTGAAGAGGTACCCAAAGGTGACTAATCGCGATTCCCATGAGAATATTTTACAGAAAAAAACATTTTAGGATTCACCCTTGTCCTTTTCTTTCAAAAGTCGAGTTCATACATATAACGTTTTCTTGTCTCTTCATGCTCCATCCCGCGAAACCGCGCCACCGCTTTGGACCGAGTAAAAACTTAAAACTTTCTTATTCTGAATCCCCAAATTCCAACACAGACGTTCATTAAAGATTGTCAATCCAAACTACTCTTAATGCCATTTACTACCCCCATTCAATACACACTCATTCACACAAAACGAAACAGATAAAAAAAGAAAAAAAGATCGAATCTTTGAACTAATTCTGCCCACCCCAAGTCCCCTTTGCTTCTGAATCAAACCCTTCCCTGTGTAGCACATGACATGAAAATTGATGAAGGAACCCCACGTGTACTCTGCGTGTTAGGCCGTCTGTGTGTTTTTGGCAAAGATAGCTGCTTTCACGTAATGCACATCATAATGTATGGTATGCACATGCGTGCCGAAAGAGAGAGACAGAGAGAGGGAGGAGAGAATAACCTGATATCAAGAACGACGTTGGCAGAAAGATTTTAGGAGGGTTTGCCCATCATCAGTACCGCAACGATTCGAGAACCCATTCAAGCGAACTGCACAATCTTACACCAAATTCCGAAAGTAAAAGATGGGTTGCAGAGAGAGAGACTGAGAGAGATGTGAAAAGATCAGGATTACTCCAGAAATTGAGGAAGTATATCAACAAGAAAGAGAGAACGTTTTGAAACTGGTTTGGTTTGAACTTCCGCTGAAGACTCGCGTTTTTACGTACTTATAGAAGGAACTGGAAATGTGTTTGACGATAATACCCTCGTAATAAAATTCAAGTGGTAATTATTAATTTTTATTTATAAAAGATTTCTTGTGGATAACGGGAATCCACCTGGTTTATTGCTAATGGTCAAAGCCTTGAAGGATTTGCTAAATAAAATAATTTAACAATTGACAACAAAGTTAGGGATTTTAAAATAAAGAGCAAAATACTTCTTTGATTCCATTTTATGACTTCTCACTTTAATTTTAATGAAGTTACATGTATTTATTTACGATGGTATCCCGTTATCTAACTTAGATACATTTAAATTTAACGGGTTAGCTACGTGTGGAGTTGGTGAACTCGTATTGCAAGATAGCAAACTTGTGAAGACGAGTCCGCCTATTAATGATACTAGATATTAATAATTTTCTGCACCCTTAATTGGTGTACAATAAAATAATAATTATTATTTGATTTTATTAAAAATTAAATTTTTTATATTAATATATATTTTATAATTAATTTTGTATAACTATTAAATTTTAACAAGTAAATATGATAATATTATATTAATAAAAATAATATTAAAATATGAGAAAAAATGATAAAAAGAATATAAATTTAAAAAAAAAAAGAATTAAATTGAGATAAAAGAAAAAAGAAATTAGTAAGTTTTTGTGCCATGAATTAACCAATATGTCGTAAAAAGTGAAGAAAAATAAAATAAATAAATAAAGAGTTCAAGACAAATCTTTTCTCTCTCGCTTTATATTTATAAAAATAAATAAATAAATAAATAAATAAAAAGATCAAGAATCTATCTAAAATACCATCTTTATCTCTATCACTTAATATAATAGTATAGATAAAAATAGGAGTTTCAATGTTAACCTGAAAGTCCGGAACTTCCTCTTTGTAAAAGGGTTCAAGATCCGCATAATAAAAGTATTCAAAAATAAAAGAAGAGAAACGTTTTTGTAACGCCCCACTTCTCCGGAATAGGACAAGACAACGTTACGTATAAGTTTTGGAGCTACACGTTTAATTACCAATTTATAATCTCGTATTTTATTGGTCTTAATTATTTTCTCTAGATGATATGCGATTATGTGATAACTAAGTGTGCTATGTGCAATTGATGCTAACAATTAAATTATGCTTTCATTAATTAAATAATACGAAACTCGTGACCTACGTGTTAACATTTCAAGTAATTTGGGTCTTTATGAAATATTACTAAAGTTGTTTTGGGTTTAATTATTTATGTCTAGAACTTATGAGGCACCTTACTTAATAATCCAAATTAGATGGACTTAATTGCAATTAATAACATTTCGATCAGATTTGTTTTATTTCATTCTTTACAACACACGTAGTGCACCTCTGAATGCTCCACATTTCATGTTTATCTTATTTATCCACAATTGTTTATTTCTTAAATTTTTGAAAAAATAAAAAGAAATGAAAGGGGAATTCAATTCCTCTGTTCCTTCTTACGTGAGAGTTTAATTTGTATTTTCATTACTTATAATCCGTATCCCTAATTACTTAATAAAACTTAATTTGGTGAATTATGTGCTAAAGCGGAAAATCTGAGAGTTTGCATCATTCGGAAAAATAACGAAAGACTAATTGGACTTAATTAATTTTATCTACAAATTAAAGAGGACAATTGTTTCAACTTTATTTTAGAAGGATTTAATTCGCTTCCGCTATCGCATGCTCTCTGACGACTGTTTGTCTAGTGCCGCCTAGCTATGTGTTGTTTTGAGTGTCTCCCGTTTGCTAGCGCTTGACATGTATATGGATTGCCCATTTCATATACGTGTTGGGTTCTAGTGCGAGGGATGTGATAGCTCCACGCTCGGGGCGTCACAGTTTTTGAACGGGACGTATCAATATATATATATTTTTTTTTTTTAATTTTTTTTTTTTCTTCTTTGTATTTGATTGGGCAATGTTAGTTCTTAGTAGTATAGGTCACGGGATTGAACAATCTTTGTACTATTTTGAAAAGATAGACTCGTAGACACATAGGCTTTGTGAAGTCAATTGTGTTATTCGTCATTGTAACAATGAAATTAATTAGACTTTCTTGGTTTGATTCCATTTTCACGGTATCAAATTGAGTCATCGTGCCGATCATGTATTATTAGATTCATGGAAATACACCTCATAAGAATAGAGAAAATTTCAAACTTTGTGAATTGATCTAAAGTTATGATACATGTATACCGATTCAACAACACAAACACGATATAATACAGATACGACGATATATTTTTTTTAAAAAAAATTCTTTAGCCGATAGTTTTTTTTTTTTTTTTTTTTTTAAATTTCATGTGAAGAGTATCAGATATGATAAAATGATATTTTTAGAATTGTAACTCGATTGAGGGATTTATGAAACGTCGCATAACCATTGCTTCAAACAAACAAAATCATATTATTATGTTCATGTCCATTAGCAAATTATGACCAAGGAGTGGGTGCTGAGATTACCTTGGTCAATATACATCTTATATAATGAAATTATTGGTCTAATCTAATAATTCAATATTATACTAATTTAATTGCAAGTTTCATATTAAAATTTTCAAATAATAAGGACGATCCATTATACCTTACATATTAATAGATTGATTGACCTGAACAAGATAGAGGGATAATTACGGATATTCTTTGAAGTATAAAATAATTACCAAAAAAACAAAACTGTTATAGTTCAGAAACTATAAAAACACCCTCAACATGCACTTATTTGAAATTAATTTTTTCAAGATATTTTCACAATTTTCAACTATAATTTTTTTCTTTTTTGTAATTATATTAAACTTAGGAGATATTCGTAATTATCCAAAAATAAATACGAGTAAGAAAGAAAAAACTATTGCACAAAATATGGTATATATCCTGATTTCAAAATTCTAAACCAATCAAGCATTAATAATTTAAATAGATTTATCATGTTTGTAACTCCAAATTGGTCAATTATACAAGTATTGGAAACTCGTGATAGAAAAAGAAGTTAAAGACGGTGAAAGTCTTGCCCCCATAAAGTTTCAGACTTTGCATGTGAACCCACTTACTTTTCTAAATTTGCAAGTTGCTGCTGTCAAAAGAGTTGCAAAATTGACAATGGCTGCTTCATGTATGCTTGCTAGTACTTTTACGGTTATACCAATTGTTGGTCTTTGGCATAATGCTATTGCTATTTATTTGGTTTAATTGCCTGGAAAACCTGTGATATATCAAAAAGTGTAGAAAAATCCCTGTGTTTTAAAAACTAGCATAAAAAATCCTGAGTTTTATAAAAATATACATAAAAAACCCCGACGTTTTTTGTTAAACAAGCGCCAAAAATAGATATTTTAATATAAAAATGATTGTTTTGCCCCTTTTACGAAAATAAATGCTAAAAATTGAATATAACACTTATAATTTGACAATTTTAGGTAAATTTTTTTATAAATTAAGAAAATAAAATTAGAAATTAAAATTTTAATTAACACTTTTCTTTAATAAATTTTTATTCAAAAAATAAATTGTAAAATATTGTAATGGACAAATCGTCAATACCGGTCTAGATGGTATCAGAGCCTAGAAGACGATGTCTTTTGGGATAAAAAATATAAAACTTTGATAAAAATAATTATAAACACTTTGTATAAACTTTTTGAAATAGGAATTATTATATGGTTTCAAATACTTGATGAAGAATAAAAGATTAAATGATATAGATAATAAATTAAATTATCTAGATTTAGATGGTTATTATACCGATATATCTTATGATGATACAGATTGACAATATCCTTCACCTTAAAATGAGAATATTAAATAAACATGAGTTAGCTATTTCATATAATTTTTATGAAGATAGGTTAAAATACTTTCTTAAAATGTACAAAATAAATCCATGTAATTATTATAAAAAGAAGATAAGGAGTTTTAAAAGAAAAAAAAAAACTATTACTCAAACCTCCTTTCTATATGAATCATTACTGGAAAAATTGGATAAAAAATATAAATAAGATTATAGAATTAGAAACTAAAATGGATAAATTAAGTGAAGAAATGAAAATTTCAGAAGATAAAGAATTTTGTAGTAAGAATAAAAATGAAATAAAAAAGTTAAAGAATCTACTTAGAAAAGAAAAAATAAAAGCATTGTTAAATAGAATAAAAGCAGGAAAAGTATGGAAACTATAGGTATAAATCTAGAGGCTATAAATCTAGAGGCTATAATAAATTCTGTTAATAGAATCAAAGAAGAAATATTAAATCTTCAAGATTCTATAAGAGAATTAAAGAATGAAATACAATTAAACAGAGTTAGTATGAAACAACTTGAGACAACTATTAAAGAAAGAGATAGAAAATCTAAAGTAGAAAAATTAAAAGATATAGGAAAAGAAATAAAAACTCCTATTAAAGTAATAAATTTGGAAAAAAGTAAACCATATGAAAAATGTTCTTTTGATTATTATATGCTTAATACAATAGTTCTAGGAATGCTAATACAATAGTTCCAGGAATGCTAAAAGAGCAAGAAGAGAGTTCTAAAATAGCTCTTGAAAGGCTTAAGGCTAAAGGAATTAATGTAGAAAATGAAAATAAACAAGATGATGATCAAAATAAAACTGAAGTAGAATCATGAATGACTTAAATGAATTAATAGAAGATTTTGAAAAAATAAATTTAGAAGATATAGAAGAATATGAAGTAAGGATGAATAACGCTGGTACCTCAGGAACCAAAAGAGAGGATGGATTAACAATAGAAGATCCAGCCGAATCTATGGGTTCTAATGAACCAAAAAGTTATCCAACTTATTTTAATACAAAGAAAAATAAACAAAATGATAAAAGACCTAAAGGTTATAATGTTAAATATAAACTTAATGATGATTATTCATAACCTATAAATGTAAATGGTAGTAAATTAAACTTGAATAATAAGAGAGATAAAAGAAAAGCCTTAATCAAATGGCAAAATGATATGATTGCCTACTTTCTAAATCAAGATGAAATATATCATATATGCTACAGCTTCTAGAAGAACTGAATATATAATATCTACCTTTGATGGAATAATACATAATTGGTGGGAAGGTGTTTCCTCTGATGTACAAGGAATAATGAGAATCTCTATGGAAATGGGTTTCGATAAAAATATACAAACTGGAGTAGAAGCTATAATATATTATATATCAGATGAATTCTTAGGAGAATCTTGGATACATAATGCTGAACAAGAAAAACTAAAAGAAAAAGAAGAAGCTAGAAATGATCTCATAAATCTTTCAATATGCTCTACTAAATTTCTCCGAAATTAATTATATAGAAGAATTCTGTGACTATTATTATAAACAATATTATAGTGGAGAATCCCAAGACATATACCTTAATATGTTTTACTCGAAAATCCCAAATCCCTGGAATACACATATAAATAAAGTATGGGAAAAGGAAAAAGAAACTACGCCTAATAATTTAGGTGGAAGAGTAAGAGTATTAATAAATGAATTAAGAAGGCTTTGTTATGAGCAACAATTATACAAGAAATCTAGAAATATTTCTGGACTTTATTGTTCAAATCTAGACATGCCTACACAATGAGGTTATGAAAAGAAAAATAAAAATAGACCCTATAAAAAGAGAAAATTCAAAAGGAACAGATACAAAAAAATATAATAAGTTTGATAGAAAACATATAAAGCCTAAAAGAAAGTTTTTCAAAAGAAAGGAAAAAATTAATAAAAAACCTACAAAATGCAGATGCTGGAATTGTGGCGAAGAAGGTCATAAATCACCAGAATGCCCTAAACCTAAAAAGGTAAGAACAATAGAAGCCGAATTTATAGAAATTAGAGATGAACTTGAAGAAATCTCTGATATAGAAAATCATATAGGAAATGAAATATATGTTGAAATAAGTTCTTCAGAAAATTCTGAATTAGAATCTGAATCTGATTAAATGGATTTTGAAATACAGAATTATAATGAAGAAGAAATAATAGAAGAAGAGAATACAACAGGATATGCTAAAAGAATAACTTTTAGTCAAGAAACCCTTGACAAGATAAAAAACTTAAAGCTTAATGCAACAAATCCTACAAATAATATATTCACTGGATTAGCAAATTTAGTAAAAAGAAATAAGATAATTCTTTATGACTATCATGAGGTAGAAAAATCTATAAGTATTGAAAATACCTCTGGAAAAGTCAAGATAAATCTTATAACAAGAGGAATAGTTAATAATGCTATAAATAAAGTGAAAAAATCTCTTAGACCAAAAATACAATACATATATGGGAAGAGTACAATTTCTAGTTAAATCTCTATTTAGAGAATGTATAAATAGTTCGTTAGTCCTATCATTACATGACCAAAGATTTAGAGATGCTAAAACTAGTCATTTGGGAACCATTGAAGGAAACTTGTTTTGTAAACAATTTCTTTTTGATATTTTCCCAAAATATAGTATCAATATACAAGATGAAAATATAGATGAAGTTTTAAACCTACACTATAAATTTCTAACAGATATAGGTCTAAAAGATGGCAGTAAGACTTTCACTCTTTACTACAAAGCACTTTATGTGTTAAGTAATAGTAATTATGGTAGAACTTAACAGAATAAACCATATTTAAAAATAGATGAAGAATGTAAAGAGATAGCTACAGCAAAATTGCCGAGATTATTACCCTCTAGGCTTAATTTCCAAGGAAACAAGTTAATAGGAGGAAGTTATATATATTCTCTTATTGGAGAAAGTTTCGATATTAAAATGGATAGAAAAATAACAGTTAATAGGTCATTAAGATATACTAATACAATGGTTATAGAAGGAGAGTATTTTAATGGAACAAATAGAATACTTGGACCCAAAATAATGATAGACACAAGAGCTAGTGTCAATCACTTTGCTCAAGTAAAAAACAAAGGACTAATAGGTATGATTACTAGTCAGTCAATCCAATATACAACTTATGATGGATTTAAGGCAACATGTAATCAAGAACTATATGTCCCAATTACTATACAAGGAATAAAATTAAAAGTTAAATGTTGTTTAGATTCATATATGAATAGAGAATTCTTTGATTTAATTCTAGGAAATGAATTTCTTAATAATTGTGAATATTACAAAATAGAGAAGACTGGAGTTACACTCCAAATTCAAGATAAAGAAATATTTTGTCCTAAATATGAAAGGGATTAATTTTCCTTTAAGTGTTTTTATACAATTAACACTTTTTAAAGATAATATAACGACTTGTGCTCTAATAGACACTGGATCAGAATAACAATCTTTAAAACATTCTTGATTAAAAAATGGAAAACTGATAGTAATATAAGAATTAAAGGAATAACAGGACAATCTCAAGTTATTAATAAAGTTGCTAGAGATGTAGAAATTATACTTGGAAGTAAGATAATTCTTATCAAACAAGTATATGAATACTATCTTTTGAAGCAGATATATTACTAGGAAATGATTTTCTAGAACAATTTCAGTTTTATACACAAAATATATACATGGTAACATTAAAAACTTCATGTGGACACTTACTTAAAATACCGAGAGTTAATAAACCATTCAGAGTTCAACCAGCTGAGCGTGGTGGACGACAGGTGTTTGAGAAAATTCCAATACAAATAAATACTATTTCTATAAAAAGAATAAACTTAGATTCTATTAAAAAGAAATAGAAGAAAACTATAATAATAACCCATTAGCTTTTTGGAAAGAAAGTCATCCCACCAAAATAGAATTAACTGAAAATGTAATTATAAAGGAAAAACCTATGTTATACACTATTGAAGAAAGACAAGAATTTAAAAAACAGATAGAAGAATTACTTGATAAGAAACTCATTCGAAAAAGTTCCAGTCCTTTCTCTAGTCCTGCTTTTACGGTTATGAATGAAGCAGAAAAGAAAAGGAATAAAGCTAGAATGGTAATAAATTATAAAAGGTTAAACTATTTTACTAAAACTTATAGTTATCCTTTACCAAATAAAGAAGTTATAATAAACCTAGTAAAAAACAAGTCCTTCTATTCTAAATTTGATTGCACTTCAGGGTTTTGGCAAATAAAAATGGAAGAAGATAGTATTCAATACACTGCATTCAGTGCTCCTCAGGGACATTGCGTATGACTGGTAATGCCTTTTGGGCTAAAAAATGCACCATCAATATACCAAAGGAAAATGGATAACATCTTTTCAAAATACCATAAATTTATGATAGTATACATAGATGATATCTTAATCTCTTCAGATACAGAAGAAGATCATAGAAAACATCTTTTATTATTTGCTAAAATTTGTAAAGAAAATGGAATTGCACTCTCCGAGAGAAAAGCCATAATAGAGAAAAAGGAAATAGAATTTTTAGGGTTAAAATTGAGTGCTGTAGGAATAAAATTGCAACCTCATATTTCTCGAAAAATCTTAGAATTTCCAAATAAACTAGACAACAGAAATAAAATAGAAAGATTTCTTGGATGCTTAAACTATGCTAAAGGATTTATTCCACAATTAGCAAAGAAAAAGCATGAAATACAAAAATTGCTCAGGAAAAATAATACAAAATGATGGAATTCTAGACATACAGATATAGTTGTTAGTCTTAAGGAGGAATGTAAAACGTTACCAGAATTAAGACTACCAGAAGATAAATACAATCTTATTGTCCAAACTGATGATTCTGATCTAGATTGGTCTGCAATTTTAAAAACAGATTTAAATGAAATTTGTAGATATATCAGTGGAACTTTTAGTCAAGCGGAAGTAAATTATACAACACATGAAAAAGAACTACTTGATATAATAAGAGGAATTGAGAAGTTTTCTCTTTTTCTTCTACAAAAGCCTTTTGAAGTTCATACAGATAATACTCAAATTCAGAGTTTAATTTAAAATAAACTTCCAAATAAACCCCAATATAGGAGACTCCATCGTTGGCAGGTTTTCTTGTCACGTTATAATTTTAAAATTAAACATATTAGAGGAATGGATAATTTCTTAGCATATTTCCTTTCTCGAAATGTTGAATTTGGTCTTGACTAAAGGCGAGTATATGCGTATACATATACCTAGTCCATCTCAAACGGTAGATGGTAAAGACATTATCAAATCCGTTGATGGGTGGTAATTTCCCAAAACTTACTTTGAGAAGAGTATATGCTTATACATATACCTAGTCCATCTCAAATGGTAGATAGTAAAGACAATAACAAATCCGTTGAAGGGTGGTGATTTCCCAAAAATCACTTTAAAACTAATAAAGGTTTTAATTTATCTTCATTTTGCAGCATGGAGGACATACAAGAATTACCTGAAATAAAAGCTGAACTGGATACACTGAGAGTTATTTCTCTCGATATAAATGAAGCACTACAAATCTTTGAAGACTCCATAAAAGACAGTCTCAATGTCTTATCCAATCTTGTCATAGAAAATGCAGAAAGAATGGATATTCTATACCAGAAAATTGATAAATTAGAGAAAAATAAAGAAAAATAAAGAAAAGGCAGAAAGTTCAGGCAGTAAAAAGCCTGAAATGCCTACAATAAAGATCGGGGAAGAAAATAAGAAAAAAGAGATAAAAGTCGAGGAAATAAAAAACGCATCCTCTATGAGAGCAATAAAGATAGAACCTCTTCAGAAAATTGGTTCTTTCAAAATAGTACAAATAAAAGGTGAATATATACCAAAACACTCTTATGATAAAGAATACAAAAGAATGTTTAATCTGGCATATAACTATCCAGATTGTGAAGAAATCTTTTACTCAAATGGAAATACTATATACCCAAGGTTCATTGCAATTTCTGGAGTTGATCCCGATCAAGTTCGAGACCTTGCTGAATATGGTTTCCTAGATCTGATATACCTTAGCAAAGATCAAAAGGAAATAAATGGATTTGAGGATACATTCAAGTCTAAAGTTTCCCAATTTGCTAAAGGAAGACAATGCGTCTTGAAATTCTACACTATATCTCCAGAATTGGATGGAAATGCGTGGTATGAGGCACTAGATATTGTCTCAATAAATCCTTTATACAACAACTGTAATGTCCCACATCGGAAGTGAGGAGAACGAAATCTCCCCTTATAAGGGGAGATGGATACCTCACCCTGCGGACGCGTTCTGCGCTACGGCTGGGTTCTCCAGTGGGCGCAGGAACAAAACCGTGAGGCCGTTTCGATTAAGGGCGTGTAAAGCGGACAATATTCACAGGAAGGTGGTTCTGGGCTGTTACATATGGTATCAGAGCTGGGGCCCGCCGATGTGCCAGCGAGGACGCTGGGCCCTTATGGGGGGGGGTGGATGTAATGTCCCACATCAGAAGTGAGGAGAACGAAATCTCCCCTTATAAGGGGAGATGGATACCTCACCCTGCGGACGCGTTCTGCACTAAGGCTGGGTTTTCCAATGGGCGCAGGAACAAAACCGTGAGGCCGTTTCGATTAAGGGCATGCAAAGCAGACAATATTCACAGGAAGGTGGTTCTAGGCTGTTACAGTAACATCAACTTAGAAGTTGGAAGAAAAAGCTTCAAGGCTGCAATATACTCCACGGAATGGGTCATTACAAGAAGAGCTTTAGGAATAAAAGCAATACAAAATATTTCTGAAAATCTTCTTACTAAAGGTTTCCAAACCATTTGTGCAGCTGGTAACTGGATACTAGTTACTAAAGGTTCTGCTAATGATCCAAGATCTGGACTGTTAAAGGAATTCTACAATATCCTTGCAACCCATAGAGTTATATGCTCCTCAACTACAAGACAAGAGGCATGCAAATTAATTGGGTGCCATACAGACATCAGAATGTGTTAGCATAAATTGACATATCCAATAGACAGACGTAAGCAATGACGTCTGCAACCACTACTCAACTGTCAGCAAAATCTTGGCCATCAAATAAAAAGTTTGATCGTGTGGAGAGAAATAAAAGACGAAGATTTCCTTATCTTTAGAGATAAGAATCTTATCTCTTTACTCGTTTTTCAGTTGTATAAATAGATGTGGTTTGTAATAGAAGAGGGCATCGAAAAATCAATAGTCAAAATGAGAAAGAGTGTCTGAAAAATATTCAGAGTTGTAATATGAGTGTTTTCTTTGTATTGAGTATGGAAAATTAAACCCAAAAGGGGAAATAAAATCCTTTCTTTCATAGAAAACAAATTCTATTTTGTTTTGAGCTTCTTATATTTCTTTACTCCCTTATTCTTCAAAATAGATTATCATTCTACAAGCCGTAGTGATTTTTCCGTCAGAGATCGAAGCTAGTTTTCCGTTGTTGTCCATATAGGCAGAAGGCCGTTAGGACTTCTGGAATGTTGAGCTGATCGAGGAAGAAGAAGACGAGTCTTAGAAGAATCCGATAGATCTTTATTAAAGATGAAGGAGATAAAGAAAGGTAATAAACTTTACTTAAAATATTTTGTGTAATATGATTTTAGAATAGTTTTTAGAGTACTCTTGTTAAAATCAATATTTGATGAATCTTGATATTAAATTTGATTATTTCATATATAATTTCTTACACATAATCATAAAACATATATATAAAACTATGAATAATAATTCGGATGGTGATTTTAGAACAGGATTAAACCTTGCTTATAAATTTGGCAGGTTTTTTGATGAAGATACATCTAATAAACATTTTAGACAAATGATAAAACAACATTTGAACTCTAAAATGAGAACATTAGTACAAGAACATACAGATAAACATAAATCTAAAGAGGAGGATTGTGATGAAGATTGCAAAAAGATTAATAAAAAATTAAAATTTATTAATAAAGTTATATTAGCCCTAGAGCAAGTTTATGAACAAGAAAGTTCATCAAGATAAGATGAATTCTAAACAATAAAAAATGGAATTAAAAAGATTAGGAAAAAGATTAAAAGGTGTAATAGAATATAGAACTATTATGAGATAAAAATTTACACGTTCTAATAAAATAAAAAATATGACAGAAAATGATAAGCAAATTAAAATAAGAAATAACAAGTTGATAGAAAAAATATATCTAAGAAAATAGATGGTTAAAAATGGACCAATATAAAAAATGAACTTATAGATAAGAGAGCTTAGATTAGTTAGAAAAACAATAAAAGATCAAATTGAAAAATCTAAAGAAATAAATAATCAGTTTGAATATGAAATGAATGAAAGAATTAAAAACAAAAGAAAAGGATTTGATAAGATATAAAGTATGTTGTAAGAATAGAGGATTTTTCATAAATAATATTTAAATTAAACCGAATTTGTAAAGTGTTATTGAAAGTGAACAGGTTAAAATTTTGTTATAGAACGCCAAATGGTTTGGCGTTCTTTCATTTTTTTTATTATTTTTTTAACAGGGTCGCCAAATAACATGGCGACCCAATGAAAAAATTTTTTTTTTTAATATTTTATTAAAGGTTGTCATATGATATGGCGACCGAATGATTTTTTTTTAATATCTTATTAAAGGTCGCCATATCACATTAATTTTTTTTTTTTTTTTAATATTCTAATGACTTTAGGTTAGTTTGTCAATTATTTTGGAATCTGGCATAAAGAACAGAGGGCGCAAATGATGAGATCAAGAATAATATTATTTTTATTCCGATTTAATAAAATAATATCGCTTTGAGGAGTATTAAAATTTTAATACAAGTCGCAGGTGAGATCCGAATCCCGTAGCTCAAGTTATAGCTAAAAAAGCGAATCAAATAGGGTAAATGGGTCATATGGACTGAAATTTGCTTCGTTGGAGGTTTAAACGGCATCGAAAAAATATGAGGTTTGTTTCATTGGATCCGAATTGTCAAAACGAGTCCAACAGAAAAGAGGAATTCAAATCCGAATCTCGTAGCTCAAGTTATAGCTAAAAAACGAATCAAATAGGGCAAATGGGTCATATGGACTAAAATTTGCTTCGTCGGAGGTATAAACGGCATCGAAAAAATACGAGGTTTGTTTCATTGGATCCGAATCGTTAAAACGAGTCCAACCCCAAAGACAGAATTCAAATCCGAATCCCGTAGCTCAAATTATAGCTGAAAAACAAGTCAAATAGAGTAAATGGGTCATATGGACAAAAATTTACTTCGTCGGAGGTTCAAACGACATCGAAAAAATATGAGGTTTATTTCATTGGATCCGAATCGTTAAAATGAGTCCAACCCCAATGACAGAATTCGAATCCGAATCCCGTAACTCAAGTTATAAATTGAGTTATAACTATAGCTGAAAAAAAAAAGTACATTAAATATAGAGGATTTTTCATACTGTATTTCATTGGGGTATAACTTGAGTTACGGGATTCGGATTCGAATTCTGTCATTGGGGTTGGCCTCATTTTAAAGATTCGGATCCAATGAAATAAACCTCGTATTTTTTCGATGCCGTTTGAACCTCCGACGAAGCAAATTTCTGTCCATATGACCCATTTACCCTATTTGATTTGTTTTTCAGCTATAACTTGAGCTACGGGATTTGGATTTGAATTCCGTCTTTGGAGTTGGGCTCATTTTAACGATCCGGATCCAATGAAACAAACCTCGTATTTTTTCGATGCCGTTTAAACCTCCGATGAAGCAAATTTTAGTCCATATGACCCATTTACCCTATTTGATTCGTTTTTTAGCTATAACTTGAGCTACGAGATTCGGATTTGAATTACTCTTTTCCGTTGGACTCGTTTTGACGATTCGGATCCAATGAAACAAACCTCATATTTTTTCGATGCCGTTTAAACCTCCGACGAAGCAAATTTCAGTCCATATGACCCATTTACCCAATTTGATTCGTTTTTTAGCTATAACTTGAGCTACGGGATTCGGATCTCACCCGCGACTTGTATTAAAATTTTAATACTCCTCAAAGCGATATTATTTTATTAAATCGGAATAAAAATAATATTATTCTTGAAAATCTCTCATCATTTACGCCCTTTGTTCTTTATGCCAGATTCCAAAATAATTGACAAACTAACCTAAAGTCATTAGAATATTAAAAAAAAAAAAAAATTAATGTGATATGGCGACCTTTAAAAAGATATTAAAAAAATTCATTCGGTCGCCATATCATATGGCAACCTTTAATAAAATATTAAAAAAATTTTTTTTTTTCATTGGGTCGCCATATTATTTGGCGACCCCGTTAAAAAAATAATAAAAAAATGAAAGAACGCCAAACCATTTGACGTTCTATAACAAAATTTTAACCCGTTCACTTTCCATAACACTTTACGAATCCGGTTTAATTTAAATATTATTTATGAAAAATCCTCTGTAAGAATACATTATTAAATTTAGAAAAGAGTATTAAAACTATAAAAAAGTATAATGAATAATTAGAATGGACAATAAAAAATATAACCTCGTTATAATATGGAAAATAGACGATTACTAGAAGATAATAATAAATCCATAAAATGGTATGAAGTTAGAATAAGAGAAATAAATAATCTTATGACAACATAACAAAAGATAAGGACTAAATTGAAAAGATAAAGAAAATATAAGAACTTGGACTAAAAGGTGTTAAAAATAAAGTTATAAGGATAAAATGGTCATTTTACAACAAAAAGTAATAAAAAATCGCACAAATAACGCGCATAGCACAATTATTATCTATAAGGTTGATGGGTTCAGGAACGTGTGGATCCGAATCCGATCACTTTACGATTTGTAATTGTGGAGGAAACCACCGGAGACTCGCCGGAAATAAAAAAGGGGTTCTACCTGTTGGGACAAGCACAAGAAAAGTCAGAAGGCCAAGCTGGGGGAACTGGGGGTGATACCCAGTTTGGCTCTCCGACGCTCAAGTCAGTTCAAGGTATGAAGAAATGTAAGTTCAGTCACAGTTTCAGTGATGAAGAATGCTTACCAGTGTAGAAGATGACTTTAGCTATTTATAGTTGAGGGTCAAGGGCCCTTTGGTCATTTGCCTCAAGTGGTCCTGGCCGAATGTTGCCCTAACACGTGGCGCCATGAGAGAGAAACCTAGGAGGAATCTTCTGCAAAAGCGGCTAAAAGTTGGTGCTGGCAACAGTGGTAGGTGCGCGGGCATGTACGATGTGTCAGAGAGCCATTTGGGTGGTTGGTAACGAGGGCTTATGAGCCCGCTCGTGACAACCAAGAGTACAGGAGGCCAAGATATCCGCTGAGGGGAATGAAGGCTCCGGTTCAAGTAACGAGCCAAAGGGGAGGCCACTCTGAGGGAGTGTGACGCTCGAAGAGGGCTCCCTTGGCATGTGGACGTGCCAATCATTTAGTATGTAGGACGCTCGTGGGAGTGACAGCGCTCGTTGGGCTTAACTCCTGAAGAAGGATGGCGCTTGTTGAGCTTAGCGCTCGTGCGCTGATGGGTGCAGCCTTGGGGAGACAGATGTCATCATCTTGGTGATGCCACGTGTCCTAACGTGGGACGATCGTATTTTGACCCCATCATTTTGCCCCCCAATTCTGTAGTCCTTAGTGATAAGGACTGTAGAATTTCGACGCGTTCTATCTCTTGCACGTAGCGCTCGTATAAGGCCTGGCGTGTTGAGCAATTTTTCTTCTGGTTGCGCTATAAATGCGGTCTTTTCAACTGACCGCTCGTAACACTTCCGCATTAAATGTTGTACCATTCTGAAGCACCCGAAACGTCTGAGCATTAAATGCGGGTGCGCGTGGGGCGCGTGAGCATTGGGAAGCATGTGACGGTTCCATAAAATGGGCGGTTTCCTAGGCGGGAAATGATTACCATTTTGAATTCATTGCCGAAAAAGGTACCGACTCCCATCCCTATAAGTACGGGATTCTGAAAGCTTGATACTCTTTACGCATTCAGAACTTCCAAGCATCCTTTGCAAAAAGAATTCTCTCGCACTCCAGTTCTTAGAGCATCTTCAACCTTTCTCCCAGACTTTCTCAGAAACCTTCAAGGTAAACTCCCAGGGTAATTTTCTAACCCTGCTAACTTTAGATTCAGACTTTAGGATTTCATAGCCCCTTAGATTTTTCTTCTTGAGGAAACCCTAATCTCTTTCCAAGAAAACCCCATTGTCTAACCGAGACTGAATTTCTCCCAAATCTCAGCTTCTGCCATGGCTGACCAACAAGTTGAGGAATTTGCCCGTGAAATTAATGAAATGGCCACTGATAGTTCCTCTTCTCCCGATTCCCCTAGAGATGAGGAGTTGGGGGCGGCAGTGATGGCCATGGAGGATAGGAATCCTGGCGGAGTGGATCCTCTTTTTGAGGAGATGGATCTGGTGATGGAGGCAGAGAGGCAAGGGGTCACTCTCCCCATAACTCAGAGTGCCACTCATCCCCACCGTCATACCGTGACCGTGGCCGTTGCGAACCCGCTTCCAGTGGCTGAAGCCATAACCGGGCCTTCAGAAAGAGCCCGTGACAAGGGAAAAAGCAAAAAATCCCAAAAATCCCAAGGACCTAACGAGGGTGAAGGATCGGGCTACCAGGCTACCGAGCGCACGCCCGATGAGACTCCCAGCACAGTTACCGTGGGAGACGTGAAAACGATGATGGCACCCATTTACTGGGACGAGCGGTATACATGGAGAATCCCAGAAAACCACGAGCGTTCTACTAATCCGCCTCCTGGGGAAATGGCCGTATACGTGGACACAGTGAGTTCAGGAGGCTTGAGGTTCCCTATCTCGGTCTCGATGGCTCATTTGTTGAATGATCTGGGTCTTTGTCCATCACAAATTGTGCCCAACGGCTTGGCTCTACTAACCTGCTTTGTGATTCTGATGAGGAGCATGGGTTACGAGCCCTTCTTGCGGAACTTCAACGCCCTATTTCAAGTGGTCAGCTCCTCTCGTTCATCTCCCGAGGCTGGTTTTTATTATGTCCAGGCGAAGGCTCATATGAAACTGATCAACTCGCCCTCGAGCACTTATGGCCCCGACTGGAAGGAGAAGTTTATCTTCGTTAAGGCCCCAACAGAAGAGGGTTTTGGGGTACCCACGCAATGGGGCTCGTTTGCAAAGAGCCGGCTGCAACCCGCACTCCCTAAAGATTGGGCCAAGAGCCTGGCAGCAACCCTGAGGGACGAGGGCCACCTCATTCAAGAGAAAGATTGGATAGACGATGCGGAGCTCATGTTCCTGTGTGGTCTTTCCAATGACCCTCATTACCTTGACAACCCTCCGGCTCGTGACATAGAGAGACATGGTTAGATTCTTAGGGCACTAACTTTAGATAGGAATGAATACTAACTGTTTCTCTGTACTTGTAACTTGCACACTTAACAATTCTTGTCTAAGGATTTATAACCCTTGTACTTTCCATTTTCGCAGGAGCCTCTATATTAGAGATGGCAGGAGGGATCAAACAAGCTGCTCGTTTCGCCCACGCCAACAGAAACCAAGTCCAACAGGGGGACCAACAGCGTGAGCAACAGCGCCCTCGTAATCGTACCAATCGCGGGGACGCTCGTAGCGGCGCCAGTTCGAGTGCCAATCCTGAGGTCCAACCCCCTCGTGGCCGGGGGGAGCGTAGATTGGTCAACAGAGAGACCAGGGGGCGGTCAACTTCAGAGAGAGCGGGAGATGTTCAACCCCCTATGGCTGCAGAACAAGCGAGGCCAGTAACCACCCTGGCGATAACCGAGGCTCCCCCGAGCGCAAGTAGGCCTTCCCGTAAAAGGAAGAGGATGCCCGATTCAGTGGCAATCAAGGGCAAAGGGAAGCAAGTTGTTGAGGGCCCCAGGGGCGAGGGGGAAACTTTCTCTTCAGAGGAAGAACACATATGGGAGTTCCCCCGACGAGGGGACAGGGATTATACAGGTGCCCCCGACGGCGGGCCGGTTCTGCTGAGGCCTGGCACGCTCGCCCAGGCTGTCACCGAGAACCTTTACAACAAGGCCCAGTTCTCGGCGGACCACCGGCATCTCTACAGTGAGTCTGTGGAGAAGGTGACCCTCGATGCGGCCCACGCTCTAATTTCCGTAAGTTTTCACTCCTTTACTTCTTTGCTAATCTCTGTAAGTTAACATTTTTTTGGCTAACACTTCCTTTTCTTCTAACTTATGCAGCAAGTTCTTCCCCGGCTCCGAAACGTGCAAATGCGAGCCTCCATCTATGCTGACCGAAAAGCCAAATATAAGAAGATGGCTCGTTCCAACGATCCGGCTCAGATTCAAGCGGAGCTGGACGCGGAGACTGCAAAGTATGAATCCCTCAAGGATTTGTACAACAAAACGGAGGAAGAGCTGGGAAAGCTGAGGGAGGATTTTCAGGCGGTAGAGAGCGCTCGAAGCGGTTTGAGCGCACAGTTGGCCCAGGCTGGCGAGCGCTGCAATAAGGCAGAAACCGAGCGGGAAAGCTGGAAGACGAGGGCTCTGGAGGCCGAGAGGAAGTTCAATGACGCCATGAACGAGTGGCCTCGAAGCCTAGAGCGTGCGAATAAGGAGACCCTTATCAAATTCTGCCACTCAAAGGCCTTCAACTTCGCGGCCTCGTTGCACTGCCTGGAGGAGGCTCAGAAGGCTTTCAATCTGGCCATCGAGCAGGGCATACATAAGGGGCTAACGGATCCTGCCATGAAAGAGGCCGAGGGCACGGGGCTCATGTTCAACGAGCGTTGCGAGGAGGAAGATGACGAGGGGGATAACCCTGCGGATTCCATTGCGGAGCCGGAGTATGAATTCCTGGTTAAACTCCTCCAGGATGAGTACATGGAAGCTCACCCGCCGGTGGGTGCCTCTCAGGCCGCACGGAATGACCAGCCTGAAGATGAGCCTCAAGCGCCCGTCATGGAGGAAGCCCCGGTCCTAGTTGCGGAAGGTGCAACGTTCCCGATCCTGGTGCAAATGAGCCCAAGTATCCCCAAGCTCAACAGCAAGAGCCTGAGGGCCCAGTTCATGGCCCCGTGGCCCAAAACATTCTGGTGATCGTTGATGAAGACATCGCCCCGGCCGCCTGAAGTTTTCTCTTATAATTTTTCTCTGTACTTTCCTGTTTTACTGTCTCTCTTTTTCTTCTCTTAAACAATGTACTTCATGGGCCTTTGAGCCCTCTGCCTTGTAATATTCTCATGCAATGAATATACATTCTTTTTTCATGTCTTTGTTCTTTTGCTTACTTATGAATCAAAGCTAATACTTAGATCTTGTTGGAACAAACCTTGTAATAATAAGACTGTGCGTAGCATACTCTGTGGACGTTTTATTTCTCTGATGAGCCTTTATGACTTTGAGAAATTTTGTTAACTTCTGTAAATCTTCAAAAATTTGTCTAAGTCTTGAGCGGTCGTGAGGGTCTTATTGTGAGATTGCCCCCCTACTCAAGACTTGTATAAATTTTTGCCTTTGTCATAAACTTCAAAAATTTGTTTAAGTCTTGAGCGATCGTGAGGGTCTTACAGTGAGATTGCCCCCCCGCTCAAGACTTGTATAAATTTTTGCCTTTGAAAATTTGTTTAAGTCTTGAGCGATCGTGAGGGTCTTACAGTGAGATTGCCCCCCTTCTCAAGACTTGTATAAATTTTTGTTTTTGCTCTTAAAAATTTGGCCGAGTCTTGAGTAGATACGAGGGTCTTATGGAGAGGCTGCCCTCGTTCAAGGCTCGTGCAATTTCTTCTTAACTTAGGGGGAATTTTGTTAAGTCTTGAGTATTTGCAAGGGTCTTACTGAGTGGTTGCCCTCGTTCATGACTTGTGGCATTCCTTTCGCCCTTGGGGGATTTTGCTAAGTCTTGAGTGTGTGCGAGGGTCTTACTGAGTGGTTGCCCTCGTTCAAGACTTGTGCAATACCTTCCTGATTCTGAGGCCATTGTTTGAGCGCTCGGGCTCTTGTCGTATTTCTGGCACTGCAGGAAATCCCGTTTTCGAGCGCAAGGCGTTATGAGAAACGGCCAAGGCCTACTAGGATTTGCTCTTTGCAGGAGATCCCGTTTTCGAGCGCAAGGCGTTGTAAGAAACAGCCAAGGCCTACTAGGATTTGCTCTATAATCTTCTTCCAATTCGCCTAATTGGTTGTGAGCGTAACCAGTCTATCCTTATGAGGGCGTCCCCC
The DNA here is from genome assembly GCA_037501455.1 of Lantana camara. Lineage (NCBI taxonomy): Eukaryota > Viridiplantae > Streptophyta > Magnoliopsida > Lamiales > Verbenaceae > Lantana > Lantana camara. The sequence continues at coordinate 87,249,998 of CM074857.1, read as the reverse complement.
CACGTGGAGTAGAGTGCTGGCAAGCGTAACCCATACGAGATAACAGCATACATATTGGAATGAGTTGCCAACCACGCTCGCAAAGACGAGGGACGTGGGACTTATCCATTTAAGCAATCAAAGAAACAGGAGTATTAAAGAAATTAAAAAGATTATGTTACCGCTTACTTGAGATTGGAAGTACACAGAACCCGTCAAAGAGGGTTGTTACACCAGGGTTTGCAAAGAGCTTTTAAACATAAAACCGCCGGAGGTTACATGCGTTCCAAGGGCGAGGCAAGCGCTCGCCTTGAAGTGTCTCCAGGGTGTAAGTGTTGTTAGCTCTGAGTTGTACGACTTTGAATGGGCCTTCCCAATTGGGGTCCAATTTCCCCACGTGCTTGGATACTTCCACTTTCTTCAAAACCAAGTCTCCCAACTGGAAAGTTCTTTCCCTCACACGCTTGTTGTATTGTTGGGCCACAGAGGTTTTATAGTGGTGGATCTTAGCCCATGCTTCGTCTCTCCTTTCATCCAGCAAATCCAACTCCAAACTTCTGTTGCCCTCGTTGAGCTGAGGCTCGAAATAGCCGACACGAGCGGATTCATTTACTATCACCGCTGGTATCATCGCTTCTGATCCATAAACGAGCGCGTAAGGTGTTTCTCCAGTGGCCGCTCGTGGGGTGGTGCGATAAGCCCAAAGCGCTCCTTGCAGCTCCTCAGCCCATTCACTTTTCTTGCTCTCAAGCATGGTTTTCAGATGTTGCAAGATGATCCTATTGGTAACTTCTGCTTGCCCATTGGCTTGAGGATGTCCTACAGAGGTAAATCGCTGCTCGATCCCCAACTCAGAACACCATTCTCGTGTGTCAGCCGCTATGAACTGGGATCCGTTGTCAGAAATGAGCACCCTCGGTATGCCGTACCTGCAAATGATATTTTTCCAAATGAAGTCCCTCACAACCCTGAAAGTAATTTTTGCAACAGCTTCGGCCTCGGCCCACTTGGTGAAGTAGTCGACGGCTAAAATGACAAACTTCTTTTGTCCCACAGCCATGGGCAAGGGGCCCACGATATCTATTCCCCACTGGTCAAAAGGCCAAGAGACGTCTATTGGGATCATCTGTGCGGCTGGCAATTGAGGGAGATTTGAATGAAATTGGCATTTGGGGCATTTCTTCGAAAATTCGATGGCATCTTGGAGAACTGTAGGCCAATAGAACCCACTTCTCAGAACCTTTTTTGCCAGGATACGCCCTCCGGAATGATTCCCACAGCTTCCATTGTGGATGAGTTCGAGCGTCTCCTTCGCTTGTGAGGGCCTCAGGCATCTCATTGGGGGTCCTTGAAATGATTTCTTGAATAACCTCCCCTCGGGATCCAAAGCGAAACGAGGGGCCTTACTTCGGACTTTCCTAGCTTCCACCTTGTCAGTGGGAGGAATCCCATCCCTAAGGAAAATGACGATGTCGTCAAGCCAACAGGGCTCGTTTGGATCAATCATGGCGATTATCTTGGTGGCGACCCTTTCCTTGATCAAAGGTTCCTCAGTTCTGAGGAACGTAACAGAACGTTCAGAAGTGCCCTCTAAAGCTGATGCAAACTTTGACAGAGCGTCCGCACGCTCGTTTTCTCCCCGGGGCACTTGAAGTAGATGAAATTCCTTGAACTTCCCAATGATTTCTCTGGCTTTATTTAAGTACTGTACCATGGTGGTTTCTCGAGCCTCATAAGTTCCTTCAATCTGGCTCGCTATTAACTGCGAATCCACATAAGCAGTGATTCTGGAGGCTCCATTTTGAAAAGCAATATTCAATCCTTGCACGAGGGCTTCATATTCTGCCTCGTTATTAGTGACTTGGAAATCCAGCTTGATTGCAAAGTCCAGTTCAATCCCATCGGGGTTTCTGAGGGCCACCCCTACTCCTCCCCCTTGAGAGGTTGAGGAACCATCTGTGTGCAGTACCCATAAACCCTCATTCTCCGCAACGGTGGGCTCTAAACCAAAGCGTTCAACCAACAAATCCGCTACAACCTGAGCCTGTATCGCGGTCCTGGGCTCGAAGCATAGGTCAAACTGGCTCAATTCGATGGCCCATTTGATTAATCTACCCGATACGTCTGGCTTGGACAACACTTGCTTCAAGGGTTGGTCGGTGAGAACCGTTATGGAGTGCGCTTGAAAGTAAGGCCTTAGCCTTCTTGAGGCGTTAATTAGAGCGAACGCGAATTTCTCAATTTCCAAATACTTCTTTTCGGCTCCTTGCAATGTTTTGCTCAGATAATAGACAGGTAAGTGTTTCCGTTCCCGTATAGCGATCAGAACCGCGCTCGTGGCCTCTGAAGAAACGGAAAGATACATAAATAATCTCTCACCTTCGACGGGCTTAGTCAGCAGTGGTGCGCTTGATAAGTAAGCCTTCATATCCTGCAACGCCCTTTCGCATTCTTCTGTCCAAGCAAAGTTACGAGCATTCCTCAAAATTTTGAAGAAGGGAAGGTTCCTGTCCGCCGAGCGCGAGATAAACCTGTTCAACGAGATGATTTTTCCTACTAGGACCTGCACTTCCCGCAAATTTCGAGGGGAGGGAATTTCCAAAATGGCCTTGATCTTCTCTGGATTGGCCTCTATTCCCCTCTGACTGACCATGTACCCTAAGAACTTTCCCCCTTGTACTCCAAAGGTACACTTCGAAGGGTTCAACTTCATCCCATATTGGCGCAGGATTGAAAAAGTGCGCTTGAGATCTTCCAAGTGGGAGTCCTGGCGCTCGCTTTTGACAATCATATCATCCACATAAACCTCCATGGACCTTCCAATTTCTTTTTCAAACATCTTGTTGACGAGCCGTTGATATGTAGCCCCGGTATTCTTGAGTCCGAAAGGCATGACTAAGAAGCAATATACCCCCAGATGGACAACGAACGAGGTTTTGGAGCGGTCTTCCGGGGCCATAAAGATCTGATAGTATCCCTGGAAAGCGTCCATCATGCTCATGAGCTCGCAACCAGCGGTCGAATCCACCAACTGATCAATCCGGGACAGCGGATAAGGATCTTTAGGGCAGGCTTTGTTGAGATCAGTGAAATCGTTGCACATGCGCCACTTATTCGCGCTCTTGGGCACCAAGACGACGTTGCACAACCACTCCGGATACAAGATGGGCTCGATATACTGAGCCTCTAGGAGCTTATTAACTTCCTCTTCAATGACTTTTTTCCGAAAGCCATGTACATCCCGCTTTTTCTGCTTGACGGGTTTGAAAGAGGGGTCCACATTAAGCCTATGGACAATGACGCCCGGGTCAATCCCTGTGAGGTCGGAGGCTTTCCATGCAAATACATCACTGTTTTCCCTGAGGAAGTCAATCATCATAATCTGAGAAGGCCCCGAGAGGTTTGATCCTATCTGTGTAGTCTTATCCTTGTTTCCGGGCTCCAGCTCAATGGTAAGGAACTTCTCTGAGGGCTCGATCCTTATCTCAGAGCGAGGAAGTTCGAGCGCCCTCTTCTTTCCTGTCAAACGGTCACCGGGTGCTGGTTCACCCTCTCCTGGCTCGTCTCCTTCTGAGGACGATTCACCAACGGTCCCTGGTGGTGCCCCTTCGAGGGGATTCTCCACATTGTCTCCCCTCTTCTTTTTGTTCTTCTTCTTGTTCAGTTTCGCCCTTTTCCGTGCTGGGCTGTCCTCGTCTAGATTGGGGAAATCCACTGACTTCTTGGTGGACCCAGTTTGGAAGGTTTTCTCCGCTTTAGGCTTTCTGAGGGACAGCATGTAACATTCCCAAGCCTCTTGCACATTGCACAGTACTTCTCCCACGCCCTCGGGGGTGGGGAATTTAATCTTCTGGTGGTAGGTGGAGATGATGGCTTTGAAATCCACGAGGGCAGGGCGCCCAATTATGATGTTATAAGGGAGGTCAATCTCCACCACCGCATATGTTACCAAGAGCGTTTTGCGCTGAGGGTCTCGTCCGAATGAAGTAGCTAAGCGAATTTGCCCTCGTGGGGCAACTTCTGAGCCTCCAAAGCCAATGAGAGCTGTTTTGAGAGGCTCGAGCGGAAGGTCAACCTTCATCTTTAAAAACGTAGAATAAGGCAAAACATTAACGGAGCTTCCACTATCCACCAACACCCTTTTTACAACATGATTATGAACATCTACACTAACCATCATGGGGCAATCAGAGGTTATACTCTCCCCACGGGGTGTTACAATGTGCTCTAAATCCCTATCATCAAAGCCTATTACATCATTTTCTCTCGATCGTTGAGCGCTTGAACTCTGGATGGCATAGATAGGTTTAGGCACTGCTGGGCGTTGGTTGTAGCTCCGGACGTACCTCCGTCGGGAGGCGTTTGAATCCCCCCCTGATGAGCCTCCTGCAATCATATTTATGACTGCGAAGGGTTTGTTTTCTTGCTCAGGGGCTTTTCCTTTATTGCCCCGGCGGCTGCTGCTTTCAGGGGGTCCCCTACCCCTTGGGCTTTTTGACCGGGACGGACTCCTCCTCCTTCCTCCAGCACGCTCGTTACAGCGTTCATCGTAACGCTCTAGCACCCGGACGAATTCCTTCAGGTGGCCCCCTGCGACGAGCCTCTGAATTTCAGCCTCCAACTGGCGGCACTCATCTGTGTCGTGCCCCCTCTGCTTGTGGAAAGCGCAGTATTTGTTCGAGCGCCTGAGCGAGTCTGTTTCCCTCATCTTGATGGGTCTCTTGAAGAGCTTCTTATCGAAGAGGTTGTAGACTTCTGAATTCGGCCTGGTGAGCGGGATTCGCTCGAATCGACGAGGGGGTGGTGGCGACCTTCTGCGCTCTTGAGGGCGCTCCTTCTTGACCGCCACGTCCCGTCCCCGCTCGTGGTGGGGCCGCTCGTTCCTGGCCGGACTGTGATGCCGGGGACCATTCGTCCCATACATATCTTCGAGCGCGAAGAACGGCTCGGCAATCTCTCTCAAGGCCATGAGGGTCCCTGGCCTCCTTTCCACAATGGCATCGGCAAATTTCTTGCTCACATATTGCTTGTGATCCACAGCCTGAAAGAGCACTGGGATCAAGAAATCCATGGAAGGCCTCTCCACCTGTAGGATCTCCTTGTTGAAGCGGGCGAAGAACGAGCGCAGAGACTCGCTCCTGCCTTGCACCACATTGTAAAGGGCAGTAGGTGCAGTGACTGGCGCTTTCAAAGAATTGAAGTGGTTGAGGAAAGCATGAGCCAGCTCTTCATATGAGTGAATCGAGCGTGGCGGCAGTCGTTTGTACCACTCTTGAGCCATTCCTACCAAGGAAGTGACGAAGACTTTCGCCCAATAGTTGCTGGAATGCTCGTAAAGGTGCATAAGATGCAAAAAATGATCCAAGTGCTCAGCTGGATCAGTTGTCCCGTCGTAACGGTTGATGGAGGTGGGGATTTTGGCCATGCCTGCTTGGGCCATCAGAACTTCTTCCACGAGGGGTGAACCCCTCGCCAATGGGTGGTACTCATACGTGCCGAAGTTTTCCTCCGGCTCCTTGCGGCGGGGGACCTTTGGTGGAGGGTCCTTGGTACGGGTGCTTCTGGCGTCAACCCGTTCATCCCGACTAGGGGAGATCTGAGTTGAACGCCCTCGTGAGAGCTGTCCCACGATATCCTTTAGACCCTGCAGCTAGTCTTGCATAGCCGCGAGGATGTCAGGATTCACGTCTCCTTGTCTGTCCCCTTGTCTGGGGGCTCGTGAGCCTCTTCTGGAGACATGAGAGTCCCCTTCATTCTCGTTTACTCGTTCTGTGGGCTCTTTATTTCTGCCCATGGAGGGACGCTCGTTGCCCTCCTGCTGGGGCACTTCTCTGGCTAGTGGTGGTGGTGGTTGTGCCCTCAGGACAGCCTGGGCTTCTCTGAGGGGAAAGTTTTGTTGTCCGCCCAAAGGGGCTGCAACTTGAGTGGCCTGCCCAGAGGGAAAGTACATGGAATGGAACCTTTCCCATGCCCCCTGAGCCGCCTGAACCTCACACTGGGCATAGAGAGCCCTCAACTGTTGGGTGGTCAGTGGGGGTAACTCCACTCCTTCAATCTCCCTGGGGACCACCACCGGGAGCTGGAGCTGTCCAGCATGATACGGCTGGACAGGCGGCATCATAACGGCCGGAGTGAGGGTATATCCGGGTGGAGGCATCATATAACCCTGTACTCCGAGATTCATCTGGGGATGGACCCAGGGGCTCTGAGCAGGTTGCGGAGGAACAGAGAGAGAGACTCCTCCAGCGGCGGCGGGGATGGGCAGTGCCGGTGGTGCAGGTGGAGGTATCGAAGACTCTGCCTGCGGGGTCACTCCTGCGGCGGGAGGTGCTCCACCAGCAGTGACGGAAGGAGGCGGGGCTCCACCAGTAGCGGTGGAGGGAATAATGATATTGGCATCCTGGGAGGCATTATCTCCTCCTCCCACGGCTCCAGATCTTGTAGCAACCATGACTGTTGAGGATAAGAGTGTGCTTGCTTTTCTACCAACGAAAAGAAAGGAAGGAGATGGGGGACTGGTTTCCCACAGACGGCGCCAAAAATGATGGGTTCAGGAACATGTGGATCCGAATCCGATCACTTTACGATTTGTAATTATGGAGGAAACCACCGGAGACTCGCCGGAAATAAAAAAGGGGTTCTACCTGTTGGGACAAGCACAAGAAAAGTCAGAAGGCCAAGCTGGGGGAACTGGGGGTGATACCCAGTTTGGCTCTCCGACGCTCAAGTCAGTTCAAGGTATGAAGAAATGTAAGTTCAGTCACAGTTTCAGTGATGAAGAATGCTTACCAGTGTAGAAGATGACTTTAGCTATTTATAGTTGAGGGTCAAGGGCCCTTTGGTCATATGCCTCAAGTGGTCCTGGCCGAATGTTGCCCTAACACGTGGCGCCATGAGAGAGAAACCTAGGAGGAATCTTCTGCAAAAGCGGCTAAAAGTTGGTGCTGGCAACAGTGGCAGGTGCGCGGGCATGTACGATGTGTCAGAGAGCCATTTGGGTGGTTGGTAACGAGGGCTTATGAGCCCGCTCGTGACAACCAAGAGTATAGGAGGCCAAGATATCTGCTGAGGGGAATGAAGACTCCGGTTCAAGTAACGAGCCAAAGGGGAGGCCACTCTGAGGGAGTGTGACGCTCGAAGAGGGCTCCCTTGGCATGTGGACGTGCCAATCATTTAGTATGTAGGACGCTCGTGGGAGTGACAGCGCTCGTTGGGCTTAACTCCTGAAGAAGGATGACGCTTGTTGAGCTTAGCGCTCGTGCGCTGATGGGTGCAGCCTTGGGGAGACAGATGTCATCATCTTGGTGATGCCACGTGTCCTAACGTGGGACGATCGTATTTTGACCCCATCAAAGGTTTTCTTTTCAACTTTTTCAAAACACAAGGTATTTTATATAACTTTTCAAAACACAGGGTTTTCTGTGTCGATTTTGGATAACACAAAGTTATATATAAATATAACTCCTATTTATTTCAATTCGTGTTCTTTTTTAGCTACATTAATTATTCTTTGAAAGATTTGACTTTCGGAAATTTGGTGCAAAGGAATTGAAGTCGGCTAATTAAATGACCAAAAGACAAAAGTGCACCTATTCTAATTAATATCTATTAATTAACAAAATCAAAGTAAGTAATAAAGTAGGGTTAGTTAGCATCTTATGCTGTTACTATGCATTTATGTTATCTACCCTTAGATAGCATCTTATACTAGGATGCTCGGATATGGACACGACACGACATGGATTCGGGGACATGAATTTTTTTTTGAATTTCCACGTAAGAAGTATCAGACACAATATCTGACATGAGTGTCCAACACGACACGACATGAACACGACAAAATAGTATCTTTAGAAGTGTCCGTGCATCAGAGATCTTATATTGTTAATATGCATATTTTTTTTCTTTACGAACCCAATAAAATTCGAACCTGTGACCTCCCAATTCAAATGTACAAATACCTTACCAACTAAATCATCTGCTCTTCTTTATACCGTTAATATGCATTTGTGTTATCTACTCTTAGCTTCAGAAAAGGACAAAGAAAAATATTGATACTTTTCCCGCTTTGTTAAGAAATATATAAATTAGATACATTTCATGTTACGCTAATAAAGTGTATTCATGAATAGTTAAGATGAAAACTTATAATGCATGCATGGATAGTTAAGAAATATATAGATAAGATACATTTCATGTTACGTTAAGAAAGTGTATGCATGAAAAGTTAAGATGATAACTTATAATGCATGAATAATTTTTTTAAAAAAATGTTATCATGTAGTGTTCAACACTTATTAATTATTTTATAAGTTTTTTTTTAGAAAATGGATGCCGTTATTTGTGTCATGTCTATCTCTTTTTATTTGTACTCGTACATAGTAAACAATGCAAATAAAAGTGATATAGTGATTTTAATTTAAAGCTAAACAAATATTGATTTTGCTTCTTGGAATTTGATTATTGTTGGGCAAGATTTTAGGTGTTTGGAAGTTGGATGAAATTTGTTGTCGACGAAATTGGTGATCGTTTTGTTATTATAATTTTTCAAAAAAATGTTTTTGACCACATCGTAGTTGAGGTGTCTTTCCCGCAAACACGTCATCAATTCACGTAAGACAATGGAGATTCTGATGGTTTATTATTTGGTGATTTCACAAAATCGAAAATTAAAGAATGACATTTGTTAAAATCCAAAAATATGTTTAGAGATCGTAAGTCAGACTATTATGTTGAATGGATCCAGCAATTTTTCCTTTCTCTTTTTCATAATTATTGCTTCATGAATTTGCACAGTAACTATGGAACACGATTTGGTATTTGCACATACATATACCAACTTATATTGCGAGTTAAATTAATATACAGTACTGAAATTTTCATTATTACTCTTAATAATTTGTATCATTATATCGTAATTTATGAGAAAAAAAAAATCAATTTGATGGATACAAAATGTATTAATAGAATTTAGTTAGCACCTTTCAGAGGGTTTTCTCTCTTTTTCTCATTTCTCTCTAGGAGTCGTCTCTTCTTCCCAAATATCCTTCAAATCTAGATTTTTGTTTTGAATTCCAACGAGATTCAGATCTCTTTTGAGATCGACATCTGAATCTCTTGATTTGTGTTTTTTCGTTTATTTCTTTTTTTTTTAGTTGTGTCTCTCGTATGAGAGTAGTTGTTTCTCTCATATGAGAGCTGCTATTCTCTCGAATGAGAGCTATTTTTACTTTCTTCTATTTTTTTATTGCAAGATTCACTCATGAATGACGACCTTTACTTCAAGATCAAATCAAATGGAGACACGTCTGATCACGAGTCGATCTATATGACTGGATCTTCAAACGCTGAAAATCTGGAATCTGCAAGCGTTGAAAATCTGGTGGTGGTCTTCTTTGTTGGTTACATTCTCACGGTCTTTATCAGTATCAGGTCTAATTTTGAGAATGATAGCTTCTATTCTGTTAGGCGTGGAGTAAGTATGATTGTCCACAAATTTGTTAGAATTACGGTCTTGAGCCTGCGTTACTTTTTTTATTGTTCCTTTGTAAGTTTTAATTCCGGTTGATTTAGTAAATTTCCCCTCTTGGGTTTGCCTTTCAAAGAAAAAAAAAAAAAAAAAAAAACAAGTTAGCACCTTTCACAAATGACGTGAATCGATAGGTGTGGACGTGTGGTGCACACATATTTGCCAAAATATTATTTTTTTATAGGAAAAAATTTTTATCAACTGAATTTTCTCTCTTTTTGTAATTTATAATTTATCATTTCGATAAATTTTTATTGCAAATTGCCATTCAATTTTTACATTTATAACATATCGCCATCAAAAATTTTTTTTTGTGGTTTTGGTGAAAATACAATTGATGTGGATATTTTATAAACATGTCATGTGCCATGTTTTTTAGCCAAAACTATCAAGAAAAAAATTTAGATGATTGTATATTACAAATACAAATATTGAATAACGGTTTATAACGAAAGTTTATTGGGATGATAAATTAAAAAAAAAAAAGCAAATTTCGGATAATAAAAAAATCTTTTTCCGTTTCTTATATTATATGGTATATGTGTATCGGTGTTAGTAATTAATATCTCCGTGTATGTGTTTAGTGGATCATGCATTAATATGTTATCAATTTGTAATTAAAAATGTAACATAGTCAACGCCTATCATATAAACATTGAACTTCATTAAATCCACTAGAATTTTCATATATGGGCGTCTGCAATTAGTTAATTCGTGTTAGTGACATTAATTGTCAAGTTACTGAACTGATCTCTTATTAATAATCAAATTTTCCTTATCTGGGTGACGTAACAATGTGCTTCTTTCTCGTTCATTTTATTTTATTCTATTTTAATGATGGTATTATTAAATTTGAATTATTCAAAAGTACTACGGTCAGGCTTACTATATATATATAAACTCGGACCCTCTTCAATCTGCATCATAACTATTTGCGGGTAAATTTTTGTAATTATGGCTATATTATATAAGCGTTATTTGGCTTTTGGCACCACTTATAACATAATTCGGAATTTTATACCTTCGAATTACATCATAATTATTTGGATATTAAATAAAATCAATTATTGATTTCACCTCCCAATAAGCCACTTTGTTCAATTTCATAATTGTAAGTTGTAATATAACATATTCACAAGAAACTTGCAATTGTGAAACTATATGATGTCAACAATAAAATGTTGATTCTATCCCTAGCTAGATTCGTTCATTTGCACAAATGTGAAATTATTTTATGATTTTCCTTCCTCATTGGATGATGGGATCCATCTAATGATCTAGATAACACTAGCTACCTGCAGACATGAGAAATGGAAGGCTGTTTAGGGAGTTTCCTTGATACACATACTTAGTAAGAAGTCCTAGCAGACGCAAATCATAAGAGAGATCTAGGCTCGTAGGTTCCATGAGAATAAAAGATAAAGATTAAACCAAATTAGGTAATAAGGAAAACTAGCAATTAAACAGATTAAACCCTAATAGGATTCTACCTTATATAAATAAGGGAAGGATAAACCATCGGGGGAGAACGAGAAAGAAATTAAAGAGAAAGAAAGATCATTGAGAGAAAGAGAGAGAACAACTTGGAAAAATACACATCAATCATCATTAGAGATATATCACAAATGCTGCAATTCTGCAATACATTAAAAATAAAAGAAAAGATTGTAATCATCCAAATATTGATGGGTTTTTCCAATGTTAGGTTTATTACAGATATTTCAAAAAATCACCATTTACCATATAGTGACAGATTTTATTAAGTATCTTTTTCACGATAATATAACAAAAAATTTATATTATCATACTTGTATTATGTCGTTGTCGTGTACATATTTTCTTATCCATATTGACGAACCATAGCTTGCAAAACTAGTTATTTTTTTATTTAGTAATAATGCATTATCTATATTGTGCTCATACTTGTTTCCACTTGACCATATATCAATTGGAACTAAAGTTTTCTGTTCCAAAATGACTTAGAATATATATTTTCGAAGTCACAAAACAAATAAAAAAGAGAATCCAATTCACCCTTCTAGGCCTTTAAACGTTATCAAAACATAAATTATCATTTCTATAATGTTTGAATGAGACTTACGATATAATACATATTAAACTTTACAGATAATGTCTGAATCATTTAGAGGACATCTGGCCTCAAGAATCCATTATTATATGTACGAGTCGGTTTCACTGAAAGATAGAGTTTTAAGGCATTTATTTCCCAATATTATATGGGAGTTGACTTATAAATATCAATTTGCAGCATTATGAGGATTGAGGAGTGTGCAAATTAATTATATAGCTACAATATTCTTGACCAAAAAGTAATGTAGTGCATGTTTATACCTCAATTATTACATCCAAATTTGTCGTCGCTTACGCCTGAAATTGAATTGGCTTTATTTGATTAGTTTTTTTTTTTTTTTTTTTTTTTTTGAGGAGCTTTATTTGATTAGTTGGTTTAATTGAATTATACGCTTACATTAATATTATAATCATTAAGTATATTCATCTCTGAATGGGTTTCTTGGATTAATTCATACGTGTATACATTGCACCAAGTACAAATTAGGGATAATCTCTTTTTTGGAAAGGGAGCTTCCTAGAGCTAATTTCGGCTGCGCTGTCAATAGAGTTGAATGGGTTGTGGATTTTGTTCGTTTTGAAAAGAGAAATACGATAATGATGGTTTTGATTATTGGATTGTCATTATAAAGGAGAAATTTATCGTAAAGAAGAAATTGACCGTCAAACTTCATTTTAAATGAAATATTTTCAAAATATTTTGTCAAAATTATCTAAAAAGACAACATTTTACAAAAATTAGAAAAATAGTTGTATCGATTCAAAATACACTAAGTCTCAAAGCGCGAAGGGTGTTTGGAATTAGCCATATATATAATTTTCAAAGCACACTATGTATTATAAATAGCAATTTTTTTTTTTTTTTTTGGTGATTTATATTATTACCCTCGTTCTTTTTTTTTTGGTTACATTATTACCCTCGTTTTAATTTTATTTTCACATGCTTAGTGGCCATCATGCTTTACTTTTACTTATTCTTCTGGGTATCTTCTTATTGGGCCGGGCCATATTATCAACTTGATAAAGTTGTATCAAACTCTATAAACTAGTGTCACCATTATAGGGCTGTCAATGGATCGGATTTTAATCCGACTCCGATCCAAATTTTAGCATATTCGTTCGATAAAAATGTCCGATGGATCATATCCGATTATAAATATTCGTTATCCGAAATAAATGGAACGAATATGGAATTAACGAATCCGATCCGTTTAGAATCCGAATCCGATTATATATATAATATTTAATTAAAATAAATTATTTACTAGTACATAATATTAAGTAAAATGACTAAAATTATAATTTTCACATAATTATCACTTTAAACAACAATAAAATTTGAATTATTTACTCTAAAAGTATATATTTTCCTTTATTAATAAGTTTAAACTAACTTATTTTAAACAAATATAAATAAAACCATCAAATAATCCATTAAATAATAATTATTTATTAATATTATGTAATTATATTTATTCTTTATATTAAATTTGTTAAATAAAAAAATTAAATTTTATTGCTAATCGGGTCGGATATTTAATCGGATATAGTCCGATCCGATTATGCATGGATTCAAAATAAATGAATGCGAATCCTATAGGATTCGGATTCGGATTCGGATCCGGTTGTCGGATCCTCTTGTCGGATTCGGATCCGGAATCCCCTGATCCGGTCCGAATCCGACCCGTTGACAGCCCTAGTCACCAACGGTTGGATTCGAATCCAATCAGGAAATTTCATTTCCAAATTTGTTGGGATTCGATAATTGGAGTTGAATTTATAATCTATGGGATCCGGGTTCCTCAATATTGAATTTGAATGAAATCGAGTCAAATCGGACCTAATTAAACATCTCATTGAATAACAGTTGACATAATATGTCTTTCACTCAATTGGGTGGGGGGAAACTCTGAGAGATCAAAAAAAGTTGACATAATATAATTCTAGTAGATCACGTAACACGTCCCAAGAAGAGTCACACAAATCCAAAGGCTAGCTAGGTTGACATGTGAACACCCTTAGAGGCGCTGCATGGCCCAACCACTACCCCTCAAGTCGAGTCCCAAGTGGAGTTCGGTTACACGCATGCTTCATGAGCCAAGGCCAGAAGTCGAGCAACAAAGTGCTCAAGTCAATTAAGCTGACTACCACAGACAAAGTATCCCGTACATCGATCCCCAGATCGACAGATTGAGTGTCCGTCCAACTCTATATCCACCAACTCCTGCAATGGGAGACGTGCAATCATATGACACCCTATGTTACCATACGAGGGCAATTAATGGCTTAGAGTACTAGAACAGTCAAAAGGGAAAAGGAGGTATGCAAGGTACATCTCCGATCTAGTAAAAAACAACAATGTGGTCGAGATGTAGACATTTAATGCAACACACTTAGTGCGTGCTTTATGCATTTTTCGTCTCCCACTATAAGTATCTCCGTTGCGAAAAAGTGTCTGATACGTGCATTTAATTGAATTTAAACTCATTAAACCTCAAAATTCTGAATTGACTTAAGTGTCGGAGGGTCTTCGTCTCTTGACCGATTAAAATCCTGAATAGTTTCATCCTTCTTTGTCTTAGTTTTTCAGGTCGAGTGAAATCCCTTTTAACAAATTTGACAAATCGGATTGAAGCAGGCTAATAGATTGACCAACTCAGCTCGACCAAACTCTAACACAATCAATAGCAAATTTTATTTATTTTAGATAAAACAAATATTAAAAAATAAACACAAATATACAGTACTTACTAAAAAAAAGTTTATTTAAATAATTATTTTATTTTTACTTATATTCATTTCAAATATACTAACTTAAAATCATTAATAGAACATGACATATTTTCTTTACAAAAATAGTGAATGATATATTATTAAATATAGATATTAGAATTTTTATTTTAGTTATTTTTTAGTATTTTTTACTACTAAAGTAATAAATTTAATAAAAAAATTAAAAGTTGGATTTGATCTTTTAACTGATCGGATTCAATAATTTCATATTCGATCTATTTATTTTGAGTAGCAGATATATATGATCGAATATGATCGTACAACAAACTAAAAATCAAATATGTCAAATTTCAGATTGAATTCAGATTGGTTTTGTAGCACCCCTATACGTAGAGATACCACACCCCCGTACTGTAGGCCGATTCACATACGAAATGGATAATCCGTACATGAGCTAACCTATAGCGAACGGGGTGACAAATAAAAGAAAAGACGAGCTAGGCGGGACTACACCCCAAAGCAATACAAAAATCAAGACATAAAAGTTAAAAGCGGAAGCATTAATATCAACATTACTTATAGGTACCATATTTACATCAAAAGTATAAATACTAATAGGTACCAACATGTATCAATACATTATCATCTCCAATACATTATACGGATAAAAGTCTCCAGGTGATAACAATAACAATAACAATAATAGACTAACTCTGAGATACCACTATCAATAACATGAAAGTGCATGAAGTGCTAGACTCAACTGGATGACAAGACATGACTCCGACTCCCGCCTAGCACACGACCGCGACAACCTGAAAGGTGGGGCGTCAGTCCAAGGAAGACTGAGTGAGGGGCAATACATATATATTAGCGCAATCACATGCATGTTATAACCTCGAGTAAGGTTTTATAATTAAAAGTAATATAAGTTCACAATCACATAAACTCGCCCGAGATTACAACTACCAGTATTAAGTACTTGTTCATTTTCATGCAATCAATACATGGCCCCGGCGAGTGAGGGCGGTCTCCAACCTTACTCCAAATGTACATGAACATGCTTGCTTGTTTAATAGTCAATAGGTGATCATGCAATTCACTTATCGTGCAATCGTGCGATAGTGTAATCATATAACACGTTCATGGAATAGAAATCATGCAATAACCCGAGGCGCATCCGTGGTGCCGGACTCGTCCCCAGTCTCCTTCTTCCTCCGGTTTGATGATGGGATTACAAGGCCCCAACATCCAATCTCATTGAGCAGAGGGTACATGAATCCCTAAGCCCGGAGCTCCTTCCTCCACTAACCTCCTAGCGGATTCAGGGGTGGCCCCAAACATGATGAGGATAGCGCCAGAGTTACCCTTCAGCCCTTGCTTTCCCGGTTGGCTCTAGTCACTACCCTCGGGCCCAAACGTGAACGGTCATGCTACTCGCCTAAACATGCACGAAACAATACATGGATTGCTTGCTTGCTTGAACACGACTTGAAATGATCAATGATTTATAGAGATTATAAATATATATACCTTTTTGGCCGAAATATCACATAAGGGATATACGGGTTCTATATAACTAACAATTAAACCTCACCTTTACCGACAAAAGACGAGTAGGATACGGTCTACGGGGCTTGCTCCTCGTCCCTACGAAGCTGGTCTGTGCAAAGTAGACGTGTACACGTGAGACTTGACTCTAAAATGGACCAAATATGACGAACAGCGGAAATGCAACGAGATGATATGCAAATCACAATGTGGCATGAAAACATCTTGTTTCAGTACACATTCAATCATATAATAGCAATTCGGGGTCAAAGAAATCATCGGATCATGGGGCTAAAAATGTAATTTTATGCAGTCACATTTGTTCTGTCAGCGGCATGGGAACGGCCGTTCCGGCCTCCCTTTGAGAGTGGGAAGGGTCGTTCCCGTGGCCCTTCTAAAACGTGCCAGCGTTTTTTCAAAATAAAAGCGCGCCTTAGGTGGGAACGGTCCTTCCGGCACTCAGGCCAAAATAGGAACAGTCGTTCCCAAGCTCGGCCGCCTAATCTAAACTGAAGCGTGGGAACGACCGTTCCCAAAAGGCCTTAAGGCGGGAAGGGCCGTTCCCAGCTTCTGCAACTGGAAAAACAGGGCAGAAGCAGGGGAAGCTCTCGGTACAAATTCAACAACATCAAATCCACATTTAAATGTAAGAAAGCTGGTAGTTCAATTGTATATATGTTCAAAGTACTATAAAACACACAAGAACACCTCCAATCATGCTTGATCATCAAGGCTTTCCACTTTCAAGTTCATGTATAAATTTAATATATTAGCTCAAATTCCTCAAGAATTCATGCATTAATCCAAGGAAAAACATATATTTAGGTAGCAAGCAACAATTACTCCATATACTCCATGATTCTCAAACCCTAGCCTTCACACATATGATCAAGATCATGACTTTCATGCATAAACTCACCTTTGAAGAACAAGAAATGATGAAGGAAGATGATGATGATGAACAAGCTTCAAATATTTCTTGAGATTCTTGGATAAAGTGATGAAAATCTATTCTTCCCTTTTCTTCTTGAAGAAACCGAGAGCAAGAGAAGGAATATGTTGGAAGAAAATGGATGAAAATGGATCAAGGAAGCTTGGAGATGCATTTACGTGATTCACCATTTTGATTTGTGTGAAAAATGCCAATTTGCAATTTAATCCTCCAATTATTCAAGTCATGCAATTAAGTATATATAGTTTTGAAATATGATCAATTTAGTCCTTGAAAATGTTATGCAATTTGGTCCCTAAATTTAAAAGAATGAACATATAGGGACAAGTTGACAATTAAATCATATTCGACAATGATTTCACGAAATAAATATTTCCAAGTTATGAAATAAATTCTCAATTCAATATAAATTCATGAAATTGCATGAAAATTTGGTAAAATATAATTTATAAAATTATAATAAACATAAGAATGTAATTAATGAAATTCGGGGCGTTACAATTCTCCCCCCCCCCCCCCCCCCCCCTTAAAAGGACCTAGTCCCCAGGTCCACTGTCAAGTTTTGAAATCATGCACAAGCCATAAGAGAACCCCGTCTCTTGACCAAGAATGAAAGAACCCCGTCTTTCACAAGAAGTGAGAAAACCCCGTTTCTCAGCAAGGGGTGAGAGAGCCCCGTCTCTCAACAAGAAGGAGAACCCCGTCTCCCACATGTATGAAAGTAATTTATAGACAGATTGTAAGCACAAGGTCGTAAAGGTCACATAACCAAGTAGAACCACATTAGTGAGGTAAATATCATATAGGCAAATAAAACCATTTTAATCACATAGTTATCATTTATATCTAACTAGTTCACAATGAACAACAAATGAAATATAATAGCAATAAAATCCATGATGCACGTAATATGCATGGTTAGGTGTACCGTTCATCGTTGGTTGTGTCAAGCATATAGTTGGTACCTTCTTCTTCCCGGACCAGATTCACGTTTACATTTTGCACTCCCCTCTCAAGAACGCCTTCCCGTGCTCGCACAAGTAATCTTCCACCCCCAGTCGATTTCCCTCGTAGTCTTGAGCAAGTGTCTATGTGATGCTCGTCACTCCCACAGTAGAGGCACAATCCCAACCGTCTCCTACAACCATCATAAGTGTGGTTATCGCATCCACAATAATCACAAAGGAGTTTCCCGGAAGATGTTATTGAAACTGGGATACGTGGAGCTCTTGAACTCGATCCAAGTGATTGTTTCTTTTTCTTGCGAAATCTTTCTTGAGATGCCGGAGTAGGATAACAGATAGGCCGCTTTCCTTTCTTGATAGTTTGTCCTGATTTTAAACTTAATGTCTGCCCGGATTGAGGATTAGACCTTCTTGCCTCCAGCGAGGTAGAGCCTCCAACCTTTTCTTGGAAGCCACTTGGAGTTAGTTCCCACACTCTTTTGATTTTCTCGAGTTGTGACCCGGTGGGATCCTTATTTCCTTCTAAGGATCTTGAGGATGGTTGGTTCTGAAATTCCCTAAATGCTATCGAAATTTGGCCCGGATGTGATGATAAGACTCGTGGCGCTGAAGACACATACTCTTTTATCTTCTGATCCACCAAACCAACCAAGGAATCGAAAAACTCCTGAGGCTGCACCAGAGGGGGTAAATGCGGAGAAACCCTAGGCACTCGTTCATGATGAGGGTGACCTTGAGACATCCTGCAATCAAGACACTATATATGCATGTTGAATTAATATGCCAACGCACATAACACACTTAGCACTAATAATTCAGCACATTGGGACAACGAAACTCAATCGGGGAAATCACTTATATGTAAAGAAATTTGAAATTTAAAATTGAAGTAGCATATGATGCACGTGCTTATGGATGCATTGAACCTGTCACCGGAGTAATGGAAAATTTTATCTCGACATGTAATTCCTTGTTCGTTGAATTATAAGCTAGTATTGAGCTGGTAATCATTCTGGTTTTCCCACGGTCTTCTATTCTTCAGATTTATCTAACATCCACTTGAACATTCCCACGGCTCAGTATTATGATTTCTGAAACCCGAAGTCTTCTATGCTTACGGAATTAACATCTAGCTTACTCTTTAATAGTTACTCCCCGATTGTTGCCCGAATCCTCTTCATGGTTGCCACCTTGATCCAAACTTCCTTGTTTACTCTTTAAGAGTTTGAATAATTGAATGAATTCCCTTTTCCATTGTTTGCACTCGATCAATAACACGAAATCCATCCTTTACCTAGCAATTCGTTGCCTTTCTTTATCGTTTCCATTTGTTGCTGAATATCTTTTAATATTACCCCGCAACATGACAATTCAACTTGGATCTTGAAATGCCCCCACTAAATAAAACCTTTAGCATGATTGTCTTTCGACTTCGTATCGACTGACGTGCTGGGCTTCCTTTATTCCTTTCTTAATTGAAATCCCAAACCATACTATTTTCCCATCTCTTTTCTCACTTTATTTCCATGAAAGTTAATCCTTGATGCCTCTTACTTACCTCCTTAATCCCAAAATTTCCTTGCGTTACTTGGGTAGTTATATGATCCCCAACCAGAACTCTTGAATTCAATTTCTGTTCCACTTATGGAATTAATTTCCTGACTCCTCTCGAACAAGAAGTCTCCAGTTGTTATCCCGATTCACCAAGTTGCCACCGTGGTTGAATCCTTCAAGTCTACTCTTTACAATTTAAATTGGTTATAAAACTCATCTTCTTACTTGCCTACTTTTTGAGCATATAATTTCCCTTCCTTTGTTCTTCATCATTCTTTTCCGTTTTCATTTGTTACTCCAAATCTCCCAATTCGCACTCTTGCACGACAATCCAAATTGAATCCGGAAAATAAACTCATTCCACCTGATTATAAAGTCCCTAGCATCTTTACCTTTCATGAATAGATCATCCAAAGCTACTAGCTTGATTTGAATTATCGAAATGATCTTCGAACTTTTCCATACTTGATCCTTAGTCTAAAATTCCCGGGTAGCACTCTCTGTGAATTGATGGTCCAAGTTGATAATCTTTAAATTTAGAGGCTTCTACTCGTTACTCCATATCTTCCAATTCAACCACATCATAGTCAACAATCTTTAAAGCCCCTTCCCGAGAATACCTTTTTCCTTATTATTAGACTCCCGGTTTAGGCATCTTCGAAATTTTCTTCTCTTTTTTTTTTCAACCTCTCGAATTAATCTCCAACGGCAATCCAGGTATTCTCTCTATAACTAGTACTTTGCCTCTCTTGAGTGCTTTTATTTACCGTTCCCCATATCCTTCAGTGTATTCCCTCAACACGGCAGTTTATCTTGAATCAGAAAAAAAAATAAACTCGTCTTACCCGAACGTAGAATCCCGAACATGTTGGTTTTCCATAACTGGTTGTTTAATGTAGTTCCCAACTTGTACTTCGGTCGGGGTACTTAATTGACTTTCCTTCCACGCACTGATTTTGGCCTCAACTTACACACCCTTCTCAAATCCTATAGTAGCCCAAAATTATCGAGCAATTGGTCGTGGTTTGATATCATTTCCACAACCTGTAACTCACAACCTTCTTTGAAATAAATGCATGTGGGTAAGGCGTGCTCATGTCACATAATGATCACATAATTAATGCTCACGACAAAAATTTAATATAAATGCAGCAGGTAATTTATCAATGTTTAAAGTAAAACACGTTAAGCACATAGTTTCAATTAATTCAAGACCAAATAATTAACAATAAATAGCAGAAATCAAAGCAAAGTACAAGTTGTCAAGTAATCGAATTAATTCAGAGAATTCTAATAGATTCAAATAATATGCAAGACTCTCAAATTACCAATTAGTTCCTACGTCGTTCGACCTAGACTTGACACGACACGACACAAGAACCTTGGTTTTACAACCGGGATCTGATACCACCTTAGATGTAGCACCCCTAAACGTAGAGATACCACACCCCCGCACTATAGGCCGATTCACATACGAAATGGATAATCCGTATATGAGCTAACCTATAGCGAACGGGTGACAAATAAAAGAAAAGACGAGCTAGGCGGGACTATACCCCAAAGCAATACAAAAATCAAGACATAAAAGTTAAAAGCGGAAGCATTAATATCAACATTACTTATAGGTACCATATTTACATCAAAAGTATAAATACTAATAGGTACCAACATGTATCAATACATTATCATCTCCAATACATTATACGGATAAAAGTCTCCAGGTGATAACAATAACAATAACAATAATAGACTAACTCTGAGATACCACTATCAATAACATGAAAGTGCATGAAGTGCTAGACTCAATTGGATGACAAGACATGACTCCGACTCCCGCCTAGCACACGACCGCGACAACCTGAAAGGTGGGGCGTCAGTCCAAGGAAGACTGAGTGAGGGGCAATACATATATATTAGCGCAATCACATGCAAGTTATAACCTCAGGTAAGGTTTTATAATTAAAAGTAATATAAGTTCACAATCACATAAACTCGCCCGAGATTACAACTACCAGTATTAAGTACTTGTTCATTTTCATGCAATCAATACATGGCCCCGGCGAGTGAGGGCGGTCTCCAACCTTACTCCAAATGTACATGAACATGCTTGCTTGTTTAATAGTCAATAGGTGATCATGCAATTCACTTATCGTGCAATCGTGCGATAGTGTAATCATATAACACGTTCATGGAATAGAAATCATGCAATAACCCGAGGCGCATCCGTGGTGCCGGACTCGTCCCCAGTCTCCTTCTTCCTCCGGTTTGATGATGGGATTGCAAGGCCCCAACATCCAATCTCATTGAGTAGAGGGTACATGAATCCCTAAGCCCGGAGCTCCTTCCTCCACTAACCTCCTAGCGGATTCAGGGGTGACCCCAAACATGATGAGGATAGCGCCAGAGTTACCCGTCAGCCCTTACTTTCCCGGTTGGCTCTAGTCACTACCCTCGGGCCCAAACGTGAACGGTCATGCTACTCGCCTAAACATGCATGAAACAATACATGGCTTGCTTGCTTGCTTGAACACGACTTGAAATGATCAATGATTTATAGAGATTATAAATATATATACCTTTTTGGCCGAAATATCACATAAGGGATATACGGGTTCTATATAACTAACAATTAAACCTCACCTTTACCGACAAAAGACGAGTAGGATACTGTCTACGGGGCTTGCTCCTCGTCCCTACGAAGCTGGTCTGTGCAAAGTAGACGTGTACATGTGAGACTTGACTCTAAAATGGACCAAATATGACGAACGGCGGAAATGCAACGAGATGATGTGCAAATCACAATGTGGCATGAAAACATCTTGTTTCAATACACATTCAATCATATAATAGCAATTCGGGGTCAAAGAAATCATCGGATCATGGGGCTAAAAATGTAATTTTATGCAGTCACATTTGTTCTGTCAGCGGCATGGGAACGGCTGTTCCGACCTCCCTTTGAGAGTGGGAAGGGCCGTTCCCGTGGCCCTTCTAAAACGTGCCAGCGTTTTTTCAAAATAAAAGCACGCCTTAGGTGGGAACGGCCCTTCCGGCACTCAGGCCAAAATGGGAACGGTCGTTCCCAAGCTCGGCCGCCTAATTTAAACTGAAGCGTGGGAACGACCGTTCCCAAAAGGCCTTGAGGCGGGAAGGGCCGTTCCCAGCTTCTGCAACTGGAAAAACAGGGAGAAGCAGGGGAAGCTCTCGGGACAAATTCAACAACATCAAATCCACATTTAAATGTAAGAAAGCTGGTAGTTCAATTGTATATATGTTCAAAGTACTATAAAACACACAAGAACACCTCCAATCATGCATGATCATCAAGGCTTTCCACTTTCAAGTTCATGTATAAATTTAATATATTAGCTCAAATTCCTCAAGAATTCATGCATTAATCCAAGGAAAAACATATATTTAGGTAGCAAGCAACAATTACTCCATATACTCCATGATTCTCAAACCCTAGCCTTCACACATATGATCAAGATCATGACTTTCATGCATAAACTCACCTTTAAAGAACAAGAAATGGTGAAGGAAGATCATGATGATGAACAAGCTTCAAATATTTCTTGAGATTCTTGGATAAAGTGATGAAAATCTATTCTTCCCTTTTCTTCTTGAAGAAACCGAGAGCAAGAGAAGGAATATGTTGGAAGAAAATGGATGAAAATGGATCAAGGAAGCTTGGAGATGCCTTTACGTGATTCACCATTTTGATTTGTGTGAAAAATGCCAATTCGCAATTTAATCCTCCAATTATTCAAGTCATGCAATTAAGTATATATAGTTTTGAAATATGATCAATTTAGTCCTTGAAAATGTTATGCAATTTGGTCCCTAAATTTAAAAGAATGAACATATAGGGACAAGTTGACAATTAAATCATATTCGACAATGATTTCACGAAATAAATATTTCCAAGTTATGAAATAAATTCTCAATTCAATATGAATTCATGAAATTGCTTGAAAATTTGGTAAAATATAATTTATAAAATTATAATAAACATAAAAATGTAATTAATGAAATTCGGGGCGTTACAGGTTTCAAGTTAAAATCTGATCCATTGACATCCCTGTTCAAAACCGTTTATAAATTGATATATAATATCCAACCATTAAATTCTATAAAATAAAGGAGGTCGAAATATTTTAACAGATAAAAATGACTGAAATGTGTCCTCACCCAACAACCATGCAAATCTGGATTGTGGAGGGCCTTGCAGATTGACACACGAGGCAAATTTCCAAAATTACAACTACCCTTAGTTAAACAGAAATGATTTCAGCCATTAAGGGACTCAGTTTTCTTGATAAAAATCAATGGAGTTAGCTCAGTCTTGGCTGCTCCCCTGACAGCAATTAAAGAAGTAACACATTTTTACCTTAAACACAGGCATCTGAGATGAAAAATAAGCAGTTTTTCAGTCTAGAGAGACACAGGGAGATGAGAAATGGGGAATGGGCAGCAGAAAAACGTGGAGTTTTGTGGGAAAGGAAGAACAGAGTGGGGAAAAAGAGGAGGACAATCCACTCCAGTAGCATAATTATTGAATAATGAGCTGTGGCCTTACTCACCCCCAAAAGCTAGCTTTTGAGGGGAGGTTTGCCATGCCATTATATATTGAACACCACATCACTAATTATTCGATGTGGGACATTTAACACACCCCCGTCACGCCCAAATTGGTGCGTGAACATTGCAGGAATGAACATCTGCAAGCCGCCGCAGGAATGAAACATCTGCAAGCCGGGTGGAGAGAAGAGACAGGCACAGGAATCGAACATCTGTGAACCTGCTCTGATACCATATTGAATAATGAGCTTTGACCTTACTCACCCCCAAAAGCTAGCTTTTGAGGGGAGGTTTGTCATGCCATTATATATTGAACACCACATCACTAATTATTCGATGTGGGACATTTACAATACATGGAGTCGATCGATGCTCATCGCTCTCTCTGCGAAGAATAAGCATGGCTTCGTCGACGACTCTCTCACGGCTCCGGCGGCGACGGAATCCACTGCTTGTCGGCAAGCTTGGATTCGCAATAATCATATTGTGATTTCGTGGATTTTGCACTCTGTTTCAAAGGAAATTGGAGCAAGTATTCTCTTCTCCGATACTGCTCGAGATGTTTGGGTTGATTTACGAGATAGGTTTCAACAATCGAACGGTCCGCGTGTTTTTCAACTCCGACATGATCTTCTCTTTTCTCGCCAGAATGATTCTTCTGTGAGCGTCTATTTCACAAAGTTGAAGGCTATTTGGGAGGAATTGTCTAATTACCGTCCATCGTGTACTTGTAATCGCTGTATGTGTGATGGCGTTCGAGACTTATGCAACTATTATCAATCTGAGTATGTTATGGCGTTTCTCATGGGGCTTCATGAATCTTATGCCCAAATTCGCAGTCACATTCTAATGTTGGATCCCCTTCCTAACATAAGCAAGGTTTTCGCCTTAGTCACCCAGGAGGAACGTCAACGTAGCTTGGGATCTGTTGCCTCAACTTCAACTTCTCCCTTGGCATTTGCAATCCGTGATTCTTCTGGAGTAAGTGGTTCGCGACCTCAATCCTTTGGTCGAGGCACTGGGAGAGGCTTCGCTTCTGGTCGTGGTAAAGGAAAACTTGAATACTTCGCTTTTGGCCGTGGTAAAGCAAAACTTGAATGTACCCATTGTCGTGGCACTAATCACACTGTGGACCGGTGTTATTACTTACATGGCTTTCCTCCAGGGTATAACACAAGCAATCGTCCAAGGACGAGTCCTTCCATCCATCAGCCCTCATCTTCGACTTCTGTGGTGAATCAAGTGGAAGTGAATCCTTCCACCACCAATACTTCCTCTGTTGGTAGTCAAGTCTCCTCTTAGACTGATTTTACGACTTCACTGACTCCTCAACAGTATCAATCTTTGCTTTCTCTGTTAGCTTCACAGGTGCAGAATATGCCTCGAATATCTGATCCTGGTCCTTCTAACCCTACATCAGGTATTGTATTTTCTGCATCTTCTCAATTTCATGTTGATGCACATAAGTGAATTTTGGATTCTGGAGCAAGTAGACATATATGTTGTGATCAATCTTTGTTTGATTCTGTTGAAGAAATGCCTCATTCTCAAGTTATTTTGCCTGATGGGTCATCCTTTATGGTTACACAACAAGGAACAATTTAGATTCATCCTCGTATTATTCTTAAAGATGTGCTTTATGTGCCACAATTTCGATTCAACCTCATCTCCCTGAGCTATCTGTTGAAACATTCTGCTCTTAATGTTTCATTTGTGGGTGATGCTTGCTTGATTCAGGATTCAATCCAGAAGCGGATGATTGACAAAGCTAAGAGCTATGCTGGACTTTATCTTCTTGATGAATTGAGTTCATTTTCTAGTGCTATGTACTCTGTAAATAACATTTCAGTTCATACTTGGCATGACAGATTAGGACACGTTTCTGTCCCTGTTCTTGATCATCTTAAGTCTGTGTTAGGTTTTACCACTTCAACAACATTTTGTAAGCCATATACTGTGTGCCCGTTGCCCAAACAGAGAAAACTTTCTTTCATTGCTCATAATAATAGAATGCCTGATTCCTTTGATTTGGTACATGCTAATATATGGGAACCATTTAATCATTCTGCTTCAAATGGTTTCAAATATTTCCTTACTTTTGTGGATGACCACACAAGATATATTTGGATATTCTTACTCAAACACAAGTCAGGGGTGGTCACAATCATTCCTCAATTTTTTCAAATGGTGAAAACTCAATTTAACAAGTGCATTAAAGCTTTCAGGTCCGACAATGCTCCAGAGTTACAGTTTGTTGAGTTCTTCAAGCAGTAAGGAGTGATTCACCAGTTTTCTTGTGTTGAGACTCCACAAAAAAAATCTGTGGTGGAAAGGAAACATCAGCATTTGCTAAATGTAGCTAGAGCACTGTATTTTCAGTCTAGCATTCCTATATGTTACTGGACCAATTGTGTGCTAACTGCAGTTTACTTGATAAATAGAACACCTGCGGTTGGATTAGAGTACAAGTCTCCTTTCGAAATGCTGCATCACACACAATTCGATTATAGTCAACTTAGAGTGTTTGGATGTCTTGCTTATGCTTCCACACTCCAATCTCAAAGAAACAATTTCTCTCCTCGAGCCAAAGCTTGCATTTTTATTGGATATCCTCCAGGCGTTAAAGGTTACAGGTTAATGGATATCAAAACCAGAGAGATTTTTATATCAAGGGATGTACAATTTCAAGAACAAGTATTTTCTTTTCAGGACTTACATATTCAACAAACAGTTGAGGGTCCATTTTCTGATGTTTCTCTTCCTTTGCCTGTTCAAGAGGCACCAATTGAAGTTAGCGATGTTGTGGTTGCACCACTTGGCAGAAGATCTCAAAGAACCTCTAAGAGACCCGCTTACCTTCAAGATTTTCATTGTAATTTGCTGCACAACATTGAAGTTGCTGAAACAAATTGCCTTTACCCTATTTCTGCCACCTTGGGTTATGATCAATTTTCTGATCAGCACAGGTTTTTCTCCCTTTCCATTTCTTCTCAAGTGGAGCCTACATCCTACGAAGATGCCATGCATATTCCCGAGTGGCAAGCTGCCATGAATGATGAACTCAACGCCATGGAGCTTAACAATACTTGGACAATTGTTCCTTTGCCACATGGACATCACACTATTGGATGCAAGTGGGTATATAAACTGAAGTTTAAATCTGATGGCACTCCAGAACGGCACAAGGCACGGCTTGTGGCCAAGGGATATAGTCAAATGGAGGGGGTCGATTATATGGATACTTACTCACCCGTGGCAAAACTAGTTATGGTCAAAACTCTTTTGGCACTTGCAAGTTGTAATGGGTGGCATTTGGCTCAATTAGATGTCAATAATGCTTTTTTAAATGGTGATTTGTTCGAAGAAGTGTACATGGACCTTCCTTTGGGTTATACACCTCCTACAATTGCCATTACCTCTGGAAAACTGGTGTGTCGACTTAATAAATCCATATATGGATTGAAGCAAGCGTCGAGGTAATGGTATGCAAATTTTTCAGCTGCTCTCATTACCTATGGTTTTGTGCAGTCTAAATCAGATTATTCCTTGTTTACAAAGGGGTCAGGAGATAGATTTATTGCGTTGCTTGTGTATGTAGATGATATCGTTATTACTGGTCCTAACAACCAATAGATAGATGATCTTAAGGCTTTTCTACATACACAATTTAAACTAAAGGATCTTGGACATCTAAAGTACTTTCTTGGACTTGAGATAGCACGTTCCAAGTCAGGCATCATGCTTTGTCAACGCCAATACATGCTTCAATTGTTGGAAGATGCTGGTTTTCTAGGCTGCAAACCAGTGCATACCCCTATGGACCCTACTGTTTCCCTCAATTCTCATGAAGGGGAGCCTTTAGAGGATGTTGCATTGTACAAAAAGATGATTGGAAAGCTATTATATCTCACCCTCCCCCGTCCTGATATTTGTTTCACTGTTAATAAGTTGAGTCAATTTGTATCTAAGCCGCGCATAATCCATCTTGCAGCTGTTCATCATCTCCTTCGCTATCTGAATTCTTGCCCTGGCCAAGGCATTCATTTTCCATCAGTTGGTGAACTCAAATTAACAGCGTTTGCAGATGCGGACTGGGCTTCTTGTCCGGATACAAGAAGGTCAACAACGGGCTTTTGTATTTTCTTAGGCAAATCCATGATTTCTTGGAAATCCAAGAAGCAAACTGTGGTCTCAAGGTCGTCGGTTGAAGCTGAATATCGTGCTTTGGCCGTGGTTACGAGTGAATTAGTGTGGGTTGTTCAATTGCTAAAGGATTTCCAAGTCCAACTTCCAGAACCGGTATTATTGTTTTGTGATAATTTGGCTGCTGTACACATTGCAAACAACCCCCTGTTCTATGAGCGAACCAAACATATCGAGGTTGATTGCCATTTTATTCGAGATAAAGTGGCTACCGGATTTCTAAAATTACTGCCAATACGTTCTGCAAATCAATTGGCAGACATGTTTACGAAGGCTTTACCCGCACCACAATTGAGAACATTACTGCTCAAGATGGAAGTCAAAAATATTTTCCTTCCACCTTGAGGGGGGTATTTCATAATTAGTTTAATAAATTAGTTTGTTGATTAGTTGTTTAGCTTAAGAGCCACGTGTAGATAGTTAACCGATGTTAATTATTTAGGGCTATAAAACTTAGCCAGCTGTATATGACATTCAGTTTTTGAGAAATGAAAATAAGAATTTCTCTCTCTGTTTTTCCGTCTAAGAATAATTTTGGAGAACAAATGGATTAATCGGCAATGAAGAAAGTGGAAGTTTTACTGAAGATTAAGCCTCTTATCAGGTTTCAAGTGTTTCTTCAAGAAAACTTGGTGCTGCACTTTGGGAAATCCATCACTACAACATCCACCTTGGCGGCGCCACCCAACCTCCGGCGCTCCGCCGCCACCTCCAGATGACTTATAAGGATAGAGGGTCTACTAACATGGTAAAGGGTCTTCAATTAAGTAAATAAAATTTTAATTAATGATTTGTGTTTTTGTTTTGATTGAAGTTTGAATGGATGTGTTCTATGATGAACATGCATTTTTCCAGGATTCTTCTGCATCAAGAATGCTACATCATGGATGTACTCGTTCTGTAAGGTCGGAATGGCTTTCAAGTTACGGCAGTTCAATGAAGGTAGAACCATATGCAATTTTAGGGCTTTTGTACATGGAATATTATGTTTCAAAGTTTTGGATAAAAGGAACGGATAATTACTTTGACATACTCTAAGGGTTGGCATAATTACACAAGCTTCCCATGAGGTTGAGAAATTACAAAAAGTTCCCCTGAAAAAGAATTTATATTACATCTAGATTAATCAATTTTGATGATTTCATCTCAATTTCTTTTATGACTATCCTATTTTTCCATAACACACTAATCAGTATTCGACTTCAAATTCATGAGTATAATAACATGTGTTCGACTGAATAGTAGAATATGTCAAAATAGTTTTTGTAATTCCTCGAACCATAGGGAAGATTTTTGTAATTAAGTCAAACCTCATGATTGTCAGTGTAATTATCCTTAAAAAGAATTATTGACTTTATACTTCTCTATTGCAGATTCCACCCCATAACCTGGCCGCTACCCCTTCAAGTTCCATCCCACCAGATCAAAAAAAAGAACTTTTGATGAAACTTACAGCTTGAACACATCTACGCAGCTACGTAGAGTTCTAAACCGTATCTGGAGCCTCGAAGAGAAGCATGTTTCTAGCCTCTCTCTCATCAAATCATTGAAAAAATAGTTAAATCATGCTCATTCCGAGATAAAGGAGTTGGTGAGAGATCAGAAAGGAAAATGTGGAGCAGCAAATTTATCATACTCAGATAATCATGTGGACTGTAATTGTTAAACTCCCGCGTCATATTGTCACGTTATTACATAAATGAAGTGATTTGAGAAAAATGGAATGTGTACTTCATAACGTATTAGGATGCGTACTATGTTTTCTTTTCTTCACTTTGGAGAAGTGAACATGTCCACCGTTGGGTTCATGACATGGAGAAGACAAATGAAATTTCTCTTTCGCTAGGTTCGCCTTCTATGATTGAGAAGGTTCTCTCATCTAAGTCTATCACAGCTGTGCATAGGGTGTAAAGTAATGGACCTGAAGATGTAAGAAAAAAAAGAACCAAATAAGTGGCAATAAAAACTTAGACTTCGATCACATTGGAGGGATTCTTGAAAGTTCTGATTTTTCACATACCTGTCATGTAAATAGGATATTTTGTGTCGTTTTGGTCCTCGAGAAGTGAGAGAAAGTCACTTCTTGATTCCTTTGGTAGAATAGCAGCTCTTTTCTCTCTGCTCAATGAATTTTCATCTTGTTCCTTCACAAGCCAATGTGTAAAAGTTGTGCTTTATTTGACTACACTTTCTTTCTTTAATAAGGAAAAATCAATATTACAACTTTAGTCCTGTAAATTTAAACCGAATGCGTTCAGTCCTCTAGGTTGCCAATATTCAACACATTTGGTACGACTTTGAAAATTTATTCCTCAATTAACGGATTTAGTCCCTTCTTGTTAACTGAGGGACTAAATGAACTAAAGTGAAGGACTAACTGTGTATAATCGGACCAAATGTGTTAAAAATGGAAAACTTATAGGACTAAGTGCATCAAGGTGGAACTATATTACTTAAACTGTAAGCGGATCTAACTTATAGGACCAAAAATGCAATTTTGTGGAAAATACAATTAAAAAAATTAAGCAACATGCCTGTTGAACTTGAAGGTGAAGGTACTTATTGGCATGAAAAAAAGGCACTGCCCCGATTTCGTGAACCGAATAACGGTTTCTTGATGCCGTCTCCACATTCAGAATCCTTCTTGTTTTTATGTCTATCAGATTGTAACTATGTCCAACAGAAACTTCTGAAGAATAAATCCTCTGAACCCATACAAATCTTTCTATAAGAACAAGCCCAAATTGACTATTCAGTATTTTAAATATTCTAGCAATGAAAATTTTGAGAAACTTACTGCCAAGGCATCATCAATGCTTTGTGCTTCTAGCAAATCCCTAGAGATAAAGTTCCTACCTACAGCCCCGGCAGCAATCTCGTGCTTACAAGGTGGAACCGAATTCAACGTGAATGCCTGCACAAAAACTATGATTTATGGACGTTTATTTATATTCACGAATATTAACTTCATTCACGAGAATTCAAAAGGCAATTTTAGCAGAGCCCAAGCTTGCATTTTTATTAGTGTAAAATTACATGTAGTCCCCCTCGGAAAATCGTACATTACCAGATGCACCGCTCTAACTATGGAAATTACACTTACACCCCAGTCGGCAAAATATATGTTCACGAGGAAGAAATACCAGTCCATGATTATTGAACCCGAATGCACAGCTTGGAAGCTCCCCTGCATATGTGTAAGCTGTGAAGGACACTCCATTTGACACAACTCCCTTAATCAAATAACTACATTTAAAACAAAACTAAAATGTAATTTCCCAAATTAAACCAGATTATCTAACTCCTGCACTTCCATTACAATTCAAAATCAAATAGTTGCAGAGAATCACTCACGTATGGCCAATCAGCGCAACATTAGCATCCTCATTGTGAGCTGCAACAGCCATGGAATCACTAACAACAAGAATATCAGAACAATCGTCATTTATATCACTGCCCACAAAATTCTTTTCTTCCTTGGAAATGAACGGAAGTATCTCTTTCCTGAAATTCAGGAGCATTATCTGCAAAACATCAAAAAGAAAATCAAAATTTCTTCACTATTAAACAGTGTGAATTGTTATTTACCTCGAGAAACGGAGCCCCGCTTCCTTGAGCAGTTCCTCTGAGTTCATCCCAATATTGAGGGTAATCTTTCATGTTCGTGTCCAATAGGGATTTGAGGAGTGAGTCTGAATTCGAGGATTGAGCAAAAGGGAGGAGCTGGTTTTGCAGAATGAGGTCTTTCGATAGTCTGCTTTTGATCATTTTTGAGAATCTTTGGCCGATTAAGAATCCAATTTCGTAGCTGCTTTCACAAGGCCCAACTTCAAATATTTCAAGCTTTTCCATGTCGATGGTTCTTCTTCTGGTGTGGTGCGCGGGGAAGACGAAGGCTTTTGTTGCTTGAGAGAATTGGGTCCCAAGGGACGCCCAAGTCTGTTTTTAGGATATAACCCTCAATTTCTTTTCCCTTTTCATTTCCCCAATATTTTCTGATCTTTACGTACTAATCAAGTTGCAATTAACTCGTTTTGTAAAAGAAAGAAATTTTAGAGGCCCTTTTACAAATAAAATAAATTTATAAGTAATAACAAAACAAAAACAAAAACCCTAACTCTAACATCATTTCCCCATTTTTCCTTTCTTTCCTCTCTTATCCCGTTCTTCTTCTTCGGCTACATCCCCCAGATCCAGATCTGTCTCTTTGTTCGCATATCATATCAGCATCACCATCACGTATTTGAAGTTGACCCATACCACAGGTGTGAGGCTTGAAGTCGAGCATCTAAGGATTGGACTTCATGAGCAATGAACAACTATTATCAACATGAACCTCAATCCTTAAAAGCTAACTCCAAGCTCCAAAACGGTGATTTGTTTTCGTCGTCTGCACCTCTTTAACCAGAACAGGAGTGGAGCTTGAAAAGAAAGAAGCGGAGAGAGAAAGCGGCTAGGGTTTTGCTTGAAGTAAGGTGTGAGGATGACAAGTGATAATTGGAATATTTATAGAGAGAATTAGGTGTACATGCATTCAATTAAATTACAATGCATTCAATACTATGACGGTTGGTTGTTGAGGAACAAATATTTTGATTTTTTTACAGAATCGCGTGGGCGATTCATCAAATCAAGTGAGCGATTAAATTAGAAAATATTAATATTTCGATTTTTTTACAGAATCGCGTGTGCGATTCATTAAATCGCGTACGCGATTAAATAATAAAAATAAATATTTCTATTTATCTGATTAAATTCTAGTTAGGTATTGAATCTAGTGCGCGATTCATCAAATCAAGTGAGCGATTCAATTACAAAAAATAATATTTCGAATTTTTTGAGAATCGCGTGGGCGATTCATTAAATCGCGTGAGCAATTAAATAATAAAAATAAATATTTCTATTTATCTGATTAAATTCTAGTTAGGTATTGAATCTAGTGCGCGATTCATCAAATCAAGTGAGCGATTCAATTAAAAAAATTAATATTTCGAATTTTTTGAGAATCGCGTGGGCGATTAATTAAATCGCGTGTGCGATTATATAATAAAAATAAATTCTAGATAACTGACGAATCTAGTGCGCGATTTATTAAATTCAGAGAGAGATTCATTAAATTCTCTTGAGCAATTCATTAAATCGCGTTCGCGATTCATTTACTCTTGTAAAAGTACCATAATACCAATAATTTGAAGAAGATGTCCATTGTCTTCTTCCCGCGTCTGACAGATGTTTTCGATGAGATGCTTGAATTTAATGAAAAGCTGCCTGCACTCTTTCTCGGAATTTTGACCATCACCTTTACAATGCGACCAAGGAAGGGGTGCGACTGTTGGTTTAAGGCCCAATCACCTTTATCCCCCTTTATTAGTATCCTCAATTTTGCTCTGTGCTCAGATTTCTACAAAATTTTCATCACCTGCAAGAAGCCTTGCTTCTCTTTCTCTCTCCCATATCTCAATCCTTTACAAATAAAGTCATGAATAACCCTCCAAGACCTATTCTGGCATGGGTGGAAGAGTACATGGTTGAACTTCTTCGGATATATGCCGGAGAAAACGAAATCGATCGGCTAGAAGCCTTCGACACAGTGCTAGCTAATGTGTCGCTTGATTTGACTCAGCGATTCAAAACCAGATTCTGGGCACGAGATGTTGTAGCAGAAGTGAAAGGACTGCGGATAAAATTTTACGAATTCCGTAGATTATTGGCGTGTCCTGGAGTTAAATTGGCTGCTAATTATATTAGTGCCGAAATTGATCCCCTAGAATATTATGGTGCGAATACCATTGAGGTAAGTCGAATTCATCAGTGACACTTTTTTTTTTTTTTTTTAATCTTTGTTTGTTCATTTTTCAATGTTTAATATTGCATAGGTTATTCAGCGGGATTTCGACGCCAGAGTATTTGGATGTCGTTATTACGACGACCTAAGGTATATCTTCAAAGTGTGGCAGACACACCTTTTGGAGGGCGAAGATGAGCACCTCCACGCTTTCCACATAAGTGATAGGGACTCAGACCCCGAGTCCTTTTACGACGTTGTTTACCTTGAGTCCTCTGAGGGGAGTGTTAATTCCATTATCCCTCAATATGATCCGGAGGAGGTTAATCAGTTTCCTCCTCCTCCATAAAATATTTAGTTTGATTGTAATGTATGTATTTTACTGGTTTTTGTAATGAAAGCAGACTGAATGTTGTTCTATTTTTAGTATGCTGTATTTTACAGTTTTAATGGTTTTAGTATTCTTCATTGAATCGCGTGAGCGATACATTTAATCGCTCAAGTAAAAAAAATAAATATTTCGATTTAGATAAAGAATTAAATGCGCGATTAATTAAATCGCATTGGCGAATATTTAAGAAAATAAACAATCACATTTAGCTGAAGAATCGTGTGCGCGATTAAATAAATAGAGTTCGCAATTATTTTATAAAACAATAATTGAAATCAATTAAAAATAATTGGGTAAACTAATTAAAATAATAAACATATAAATACAAATTTCAATATTTTTTTTCTGTAAATTAATTAAAATAATAAACAAACAGATTTGATGAAGAATCGCGTGAGGGATTAACCAAATCGAGTGCACGATCCAATAAAAATACAATAAATTATACTAGCAAATATTCAAAATAAATTACAAGTAAAAAACCATAGCTAGTACTGATCATCAGTTTCACAATCAAACGTATCTGAAGTTGAACCACACCACAGGATTGGGGCTTGAAGTTGAGCTGATAGGGATTGGGCTTCATGAGCAAGAATGAATGATGATACATTCATTAACAACAATAAGGTACTTCCTTCCTTATTGAGCTTCATGAAACCCAACCCCTATCAGCTAACTCCAAGATCCAAACCGGTGGTCTGTTTTCGTCGTCTGCACCTCTTTAACCAGAACAGGAGTGGAGCGTTCGTCTGCCTCTGTTGAAGAAGAAGAAAAGAAAGAAGCGGAGAGAGAAAGCGGCTAGGGTTTTGCTTGAAGGTGTGAGGATGAGCTTGGTGGTAATTGGAGTATTTATAGGAAAATTTAGGGCGATATCATTTATTCGCTCAAGCGATTTAATTAGTTCGATTAAATAATTAAAATAAATATATCGATTTAGAACAAGATTCAATCGCGCGTGAGATTAATTAATGAATCGCACGTGCGATTCATTAAATCGCTTGCGCGATTAAATAAAGAAAATAAATAAATAATATTTAAATAAAATATATAAATAGATGTTGATGAAGAATCGCGTGAGCGATTAATTAAATCTAATTTTTAGGGTTTAGGGTAAAAAATAAATCAAATAAATATGTAAAACAAATAAAAAACCTTCTGTATACGAAGAATCGCTTGGGAGATTCATTAAATCGCTTGCGCGATTTATTAAAGAATTGGACATAAATATTATGAATACATAGTGTGGAACTTAAATATTATATCTATCAACTCCAAAAAATATTTCGGATGCTAAACGTAACCTTAAGAAAGAGGTATTATCGTCATCCAGAATATCCAGTGGTTCCCCACGCATGAGAAGCTCAATGTAATATAAGGAATAGAGTCCACAATCGCCAATGAAAAAAAAATAATAGATATTAAATAAAAATATAATAAAAAAATTTAGAGTTAGTAAATTTTAAATGTACCTTCGTTTATTTTTGGGACACGGAGCAAGTTGCAGCTTCCACATGTGCTTGAGTCTGTCACCTAATTGCCTGAACTTTCCTATGTGGGCAAACAATTTGGGAAAGAAAACACACAGATGGTTCAAAGCAATTTGGTAATTCCTGTTGTCAAGGGAACCACCACCGTTGTCGTAAACTTTGATGACTCCCTCTTTGGGAAAAATCTCGACGGCCACCCAATGGGAATTTCCTACGTTGACTATGCCATAAAATTTTGTAGCTCCTTCCCATGCACGGGCATGCAAAAATGGTAGAGAACCAGTTGTATACGGCAGAACAGTGTCCTCCTTCCATTTGATGGGATCATTCCAGATCCTTCGCATCACATCAAATGAATGCGAGGCAGTCCAGATGTCTTCTTTGGGTTCGTTCACAGACCTCGCACCCTTGGCACCCTTGGCACTCTTGGCACCAACCTTAACTCCAGCTTTGGCACCCCTCGGAGCATTGGCAGCAGTATTTGGCCGATTTGTAATAATGAGATTGCCATCTTCACCAACACAAACTGAATCTTCCTCTGTAATGAGACCCCTTGATAGATAATAATTCGATTTAAGATGTTTGAAGAAAGTCTCATCGAGGACCAAACAATCCTGAGCATATTGATCTGGGTGCCTTTTTTGTTTAAGCCTTATATTGGCCAAACACTCTTCCAAATGCTGCAACGAGTGAACCAAAATAAAAACAATAAAGATCAACTATTGATCATACATGTATTGACTAACATAAACTATATAGGATATTTACCTCGGATAACAACCATTGCCCATTTCTGAGGATGGTTAGGAAGAATTCCGCGCCGAAATCCTAACTTTGTCCAGGAATTCGGTCTTTCGGCCCTGCACTAAGAACCCAGTTGTACAAGTAGGTAGAACCAGATTTGTCCGTATTTTTGGATAACCAGCTGTTGTGAGATTGAGAGATGGTTTCTGCGGTTTGCGTACAAGGCAGTTGGGGCTGAGCTGTTAAGGCAGGTGTTGCTTCTTTAGCCTTGACTCTAGCTCTCGCTCTAGCTGTGCAAAGCCTCTTAAGTTGCTGCGTATAAGGAGACAGGAGGTATGTGGGCCTTCTTTTATTTCTCTTTGGTCTTTGACGTTTAGACCCTTCAACCTCCTGCACCATTACACTACGGCCTGCTTGGTGTTCTTTTTCCTTCTCCAAATGCTGCCATATCTTGTCAACAGTTGCCTTCACATATTCAGAATTAGCTTCAGCTTGGTCTTGTTTTTCCTTCTCCAAATGCAGCCATATTTTCTCAACGACTGCCTTCAAAGATTCAGAATTAGCTTCAGCTTTCTGGATAAACTGTTGAATTTCAAAAGGTATTTGCAATGCAGCAGCTGGTGCATATAACGCCCCGACTTTTCAAGTCGTTCAGGTATGAATTATGTGATAATTACGTGCGCATTTAATTTATTTTAATTACGTTATTAATTATTTATTTTATATTATATGAAATTATGAAATAATTGAATTATTTGAAAATGTTTGAATTTGAATTTATATGAATTTTGAACGATTTGCTCTTGTATGAATTGGTTGCTTACCGTTTCTACAAGAAATGAATTCGGAATTTTTGTGAAAATTTAATATGTTGGACTTATATGTGTTATGAATATGGATATATGTTCGTTTCATGTTTTCGGGTTCATTTTCATGAGTTATGAATTTATTTTGATTTTGGAATCCAAAACGGGGGCTAACGAGCAATTAGCGCACCATTGGTTCCTTATTTGATATCTTGAGCTAGGAAACTCGGATTCGAGTTTCGTCAACTTCGTTGAACTCGTATCGAAAATTTGAGTTTAATGAACTTAGCCTTATACTTTTCCAAAATTATTTGAAGCTCCAAAATTCAACCGAAACATGCAACGGACGCCTAAATTGCCACGTTTTACTAAATAAGCCATAACTTATTCAAACCTTGACCAAATTAACCATGGTTTGATTCCTTGGAACCCTAACTCAACCCTCTAACCAGCCTTAACCACCCCAAACCGAGATAACCCCCTTCACTTGGAGAAAATCAGCCAAACTTCCCCTGCTTTCCAGTTTTCCCGTAGCTCAAGCCAATCCTTGGAGATTCAAGCTCAAATCTCTTCCAAACCTCCATTAATCCACAAGGTAAGCTTAGGATTGTTATATACATTCATTATGAGTCATTTTGATCCATTCTTCCCCAATTTTGAGCATGTTTTCATGGAGTTTGGAGAAGATGTTGAATAGTTAGGTTATATGTTAATTTGTTGAACTCTTTCATTCCTTGGTTGTTTTGGTTGATTCCAAGCTTGAATATGGTTGCCATGCCACCTTCCTTGCATTTATGGTGAAGTATTAGATGGTAGTTGAAGCATTCATGAGTTACCATTAATGTATATTTGAAGTTTTTACATGAAATGATCATCCTTACCTCCTTAGCAAGTTTCAACACTTTGGGAGCATGTTTGTGTGTTGTTGTGGAGTGGTTTTCTTGCATTTTGATGATCTTAACTTACCTAAGTATGTTGGTTGGAGTTGGCATGGTGTTGCTCTGTTTTTCTGCTACGTTCTTTAATTTTTTTTGGCTTCAGACTCAAATCCACGGGGGTGGACTTTTCCCTTTGGAAAAATCCGCGGGGGTGGATTTGAGTCAGTAGGTCTGGACCAAATCCATGGGGGTGGATTTTTCCCTTTGGAAAAATCCATGGGGGTGGATTTTGTCCAGTTTTTTTTTTATTGCTCCGGTTTCGTTTTTTCTTGTTTTTCTTCGCTTGTTTTATATTCCTCCACCTCTTTTATGACTTTTATGCTATGCTAACATGTATTATCTTGAGTGTTATGAAATTTTATGATTTTTCGTGGAATATTTTCCGAGATATGCTTCAACGTGTCTTCTTTTCTCCTAATGTGTGCATGCATGGACTTTGCTCTTAAGTTTGAACCCTAATTGCTATTTATTCCTTATTTAATGACTTGTATGATATGTATACATGTTATACTACGTGTTATGATCGTTATTTGAATTTCTTGGACTAATTTAGTATGATTTATGGAGATGTTGAACTTTAACAAATTTGAACGCTTCATGGAAGAATGGAATGAATGTTTATATGTCTTTAAGACATTAATAGTGCACATGAACATTTCCATAACATAATTTAATCTCTTATATATTCATATCATGATCATTGCATTGCCGAGCGTCTTATTTGGTCATATTGAGTCTCACTTCACTTTTCTTGCACAGATTTTGATCACGTTGGAGACGAGGCCGGTCAGTGAGGCTCGTGCTTTCTTCTTTTGACGGTTTAAGGTGGGTTTTTCTTCTATATAGATACAAGACCCTATATATACCTTCATTGTGAAAGCTTTCGACCAAAATTATATATATATAAAGAGTCGTTTTAAAGAGTAAATGTTTTCAACGTAAAGCCTTATTTTATCAATCCTACCTAATGTTTTGGCGAGAAATGATCGAATGCACGAATGGGGCCCAGGGACTTAGTGTGAGTGGCTATCTGGGGAGGCACGGGCCAACGGTGATCCCTCACACTAGTTCCACCAATTAACGGCGTAACCGGACCTCGTTAGGAGTTAGCGAGGAATGGACGCTGAGCGCCATCTGAGGAGTCATGTAACCCCTTTTGGTCAATGAATGGGTGGTCGGGCCTTGCAAACCCACCACCAACCCGGAGGAAGAAGGAGTAAATGTTAATGAATGTGCACAAAAGATTGATTGCATGAAAAGAATAAATGAATGAATGTTTAAATGGTTTACACAAGGTGTTGGTTGGAGATAATGCACGCCCACTCGCCGGGCCAATAATGACCTAATGTTAATGATTCGTTATAATCCCTTTTGATGATTCTTTTCACCCCCTTGGGAAAGTCTTTAAAAACCTCACTTGGGATTATAGCTTGCATGTGATTGCTTAATTACTGTCATATATTATATCTATGCCCTGTTTTATACCCACCAGTCCCTTTTGGACTGAACCCGTTTGGTTTTCAGTTATTTTGTGCAGGTGTTGAGGGAGCTAGGCGGGAATACGAGTCCTAGGTCTTGCATTCGTCTCTAGCTCTGTATTTTGAGTCTTACACTTGCATACTTTTATTTTGATTATTGTATATGAATATTATCTCGGAGCGTACATGTTTTGGGCCGTGATGGCAATTGCTGATGTACATGAATGATTTTTGGAGCTTGGATGCTCATGATACATATATATGTTATGTGTTCGTTCTTTGCTTCCGCTTTAATGTTTTATGTTGTTATTTGGTTTCAAGGGTTAACCCGCCTAGCTTAGAGTGTGTGTTTGTCCCCGTTCGCCGTGATTTGGCTCGGATCGTCCATTTCATATTCGGGTCGGGTCTCGGTGCGGGGGATGTGGCACCTTGCGCTCAGGTGTTACATCCTTAAGTGGTATCAGAGCCTAGGGTTGTAAAACCCGGGCTCTCGTGTCGTGTGAGTCAGTCTAGGTCGTTCGGCTTAGGGACTACTTGACAATGTGTTGCATATTCATCTCTTTTGTGCTTAATTGATTTAAATTTCAAATTTTGATTGAATTGATTGCATTATCATGCATAAACTAAAAATAGCACGCATTTTCAGTGTTTATTTCAGCATGCCACGTGGGAGGCCTTGTAGAGAGCATTCTCCGGGAGACAGGCATCACCATCATGAGCATGTTCCTCCACCTCCACAACCACCGCCGGCAGAGGCCTTTGTTAACTCAGTTATCAATATTATAGATCAAAGGCTACGAGATTATGTACCACCGGCACCTCCAGCACCACCTGCACCTGTTGTACAGCCCGAGGCACCGCTTTCTGTTATACTTAGGGAGTTTCAGAATCAAAGACCTCCCAAGTTCTTCAAAGGAAATGATATACAGGCGGAAATGTGGCTGAAAGAGGTAGAGAGGATATGGGAGCTCATTCCATGTGAGTCCCGAGAGAAGGCTCGATGCACTATCACTTTAATACAACGGGAAGCCTACTCTTGGTGGGAAAGCACGCGGATTGTATTGGAGGCTACTGGAGAGGAGATCAATTGGGAAGTATTTACAAGGGAATTTAAGAACAAGTTCATCCCTCCCTCATCACGTACTCGAAGGTTGAGAGAATTTACCGAATTGAAGCAAGGATCGAGGTCTGTGGCCGAGTATGTTTCGGAGTATGAGAGGTTATCCCGCTATGCACCAAATATAGCAGGCGATGACTTCCATAAGGCTATGCAGTTTGTTCAAGGGCTTCGACCGGATATCCAAACCGCTTTAGAGGCAGTTAATACGAGCACTTGGGCAAAGGCTACTTCAAAAGCCTTAAAGGTTGAAGATTCGGTGAATGCGAGGAGGCCAGCTTATCGCCAAGGACAAGGATCAGGATTCGGATCGGGATTCAACAAAGGAAAGAGGCCGATGAATGTACCAGCTCCACTACAAAAAGGGCCTTTCAAGAAGCCTAAAGTAGGAGGTCCGATTGCACCTGTTCCACGACCACCTCAGGCTCCACCGGCTCCTAAAGGATCTCGCAATGATCAGCCTCCCTGCACTTATTGTGGATGGCCAACTCATTCTTACAACAACTGCCGAAAGAGATTGAAGTTGTGCTTGATTTGTGGGAAGGGAGATCATATGGCTTTTGCATGCCCGGACAAGATTCCAGGATATCAAGCTGGAGCTCAGCGACCGATGGTTCAGGCACGAGCCTATGCTCTTGAGAGCGAGGAGCAGAATGTCGAGGTTGATCCAAACGCCGTGGTGGAAGGTACCGTTTGCATTCATAACACGAGCATTCATGCATTGTTCGATCCGGGTGCCACGCATACTTTTATATCTTCTGATCTATGTGCTTCTCTGTGCCTACCTGTTATTTGCTCAAATTCCTGTTATTTTGTGAGTTCGCCTCTTGGAGGTAGTTTGCAGACAGATCGAGTTGTCAGGGGTTGTTCAGTTTTGATAGAGGGGAAAGATTATCCGGCAGATTTCATTGTTATGCCTATGAAGAAGTATGGGGTAATCTTC
The DNA here is from genome assembly GCA_037501455.1 of Lantana camara. NCBI lineage: Eukaryota > Viridiplantae > Streptophyta > Magnoliopsida > Lamiales > Verbenaceae > Lantana > Lantana camara. Next base: position 87,208,174 of record CM074857.1, on the reverse strand, counting down.
GGGATGGATTGGTTGTATCGGCACCGGGCCGAAGTTGATTGTTTTAAGAAGAGGATAAAGTTGGGTCAAGAGTTGATTGGAGAAGTGGGGTCGAAGAGTGTGTCACTCTTATCGTTTATGGAAGCTCGCAAGTTGGTGAAGGATGGAGCCATGGGATTTATCGCTTATCTCCTTAATAAACCAAAGGATAAATCAAGTTTTGAGGAGACGGCCGTGGTAAAGGAATATCCCGACGTATTTCCAAAAAATTTGGGTTCTCTACCACCGGATCGGGAGATCGAATTTGTTATTGATTTATATCCGGGATCAGAACCTTACTCCAAGACTCCTTATAGAATGGCTCCGGCGGAGTTAAAAGAGTTGAAGATTCAACTCGAGGAATTACTTAAGAGTGGATATATTCGACCGAGTTCGTCTCCGTGGGGTGCTCCGGTTCTCTTTGTCAAGAAGAAAGATGGAACATTGAGGATGTGTATAGATTACCGGGAGCTTAATCGGATGACCATCAAGAATAAGTACCCGTTGCCCCACATCGAGGATTTATTTGATATGTTGCAAGGTTCAAAGGTTTATTCGAAATTGGATTTAAGGCAGGGCTACTACCAGTTGAAAATCCGGGAAGAGGATATACCAAAGACAGGATTTAATACCCGGTATGGGCATTATGAGTTCGTAGTGATGCCTTTTGGTTTAACAAATGCCCCTGCAGCATTTATGGACATGATGCATTGGATTTTTCGGCCTTATTTGGATAAATTCGTCGTAATCTTTATTGATGACATTCTCGTGTATTCAAAGACTCCGGAAGATCACGCTAGGCATCTCAATTTGGTATTGGAGACGTTGAGAGAGCACCGGTTGTATGCGAAGTTTAGTAAGTGTGAGTATTGGATCGACCGGGTTACTTTTCTAGGCCATATTATTTCAAGTAAGGGTTTGGAAGTTGATCCTTCAAAGATCGAGACGGTTATTCAGTGGCAGAGTCCGAAAAATGCTTCCGAGGTTAGAAGTTTCTTGGGATTGGCAGGTTATTACCGAAGGTTTGTAAAGGATTTTTCAAAGTTAGCCGGTCCTTTAACTCGATTAACTAAGAAGGAAGCTAAATTTGAGTGGGACGAGGCATGCGAAGCAAGTTTCCAACTCTTGAAGGAAAAATTGACAACTGCACCGGTGTTAGCACTTCCCGAGGGCACTGAAGGATACATGGTTTTTACGGACGCCTCGAAAGAAGGGTTGGGATGTGTTTTGATGCAGAATGGTAAGGTGATAGCTTATGCCTCGAGAAAATTGAAGGATCATGAACAGAATTATCCCACTCACGATCTCGAGCTTGCAGCAGTGATCTTCGCTTTGGGAAAGTGGAGACACTACCTTTACGGAGTTTCTTTTGAGATCTTTTCCGACCACAAGAGTCTCCAGTATTTGTTTTTTCAGAAGGAATTAAACAAGAGACAGAGACGTTGGATGGAGATGTTGGCAGATTATGAGTGTACGATTCGATATCATCCCGGAAAGGCCAACGTGGTCGCGGATGCGCTTAGTAGGAAAGCTAGCGTGTCCAGTGTTAAGGTGGAAACTATGGATGAATCTGAGTCCTTCAAGCTAAGAGCTAGTATTCGGAATATTACCGTTCAACCGGACCTTCGGCAGAGATTGTTTGAAGCTCAGAAAGTGGATTCCGAAGTTCAGAGGTTGGTGCAGAAAGCTAGAAATGATTCAGAAAGTCCGTTCGGATTTGATGACACTGGACTTCTAAGGTTTAAGAATAGAGTGGTGGTTCCGGAAGAGTTAAGACGGTTGATATTGGAAGAAGCTCATCGATCAGGGTATTCGATACATCCCGGGGGAAATAAGATGTATAAGGACTTAAGGAAATTTTATTGGTGGAATGGACTTAAGCGGGATGTGATCGACTTCGTGAGACATTGCTTGACTTGCCAAGTGGTGAAAGCAGAGCATCAGAAGCCATCGGGGCTATTGCAACCGTTACCGATTCCAGAATGGAAATGGCAGCAAGTGGCGATGGATTTCATTTCGGGTCTTCCACGAGTGAAAGGTGGTTTAGATGGAATTTGGGTGATAGTGGATCGATTGACGAAATCGGCACATTTTCTTGCTATTCGGATGTCGGATAAGGTACCTAAATTGGCTAAGAAGTATGTGGATGAAATTGTCCGACTTCATGGAGTACCGGTTAGCATTGTATCAGATCGGGATCCGAGGTTTACTTCTAGATTTTGGCAAGAATTGCAAAGGAATCTGGGCACAAGGCTTCAATTCAGCACAGCTTTCCATCCTCAGACAGACGGGTAATCAGAGAGATTAATTAAATATTTGGAGGATATGTTGAGAGCATGTGCATTGGATTTTTCGAGTTCGTGGAACGAGCAATTACCTTTGATTGAATTCGCCTATAATAACAGCTTTCAAGCATCGATAGAAATGGCTCCATATGAGGCTCTCTACGGACGGAAATGCAGGTCACCGTTGTTCTTTGATTTGGAAGAATGGAATTGGACCAAGCAAGAAGGTGTGAAACGAGGGGAGAATAAGGAAAACCCCTCTAAGGCCGTGCAAGAGGCAATTGATAAGGTCCAAATAATTAGACAACGGATGAAAGCAGCCCAGTATAGACAGAAAAGCTATGCCGATCACCGAAGGAAAGATCTTCAGTTTGAGGTTGGTGATAGGGTATTCTTGAAAGCCTCACCTCGTAAGGGATTTTCGAGGATTGGAAAAGGAGGGAAATTGAATCCTCGGTTTCTAGGACCGTATGAGATTTTGGAGAAAATTGGAGATACGGCCTATCGTTTGGACCTACCCCCGAGTTTGACCGGAATTCATAATGTATTTCATGTATCTCAGCTTCGGAAATATTATCCGGATAAGTCGGAAGTCATACCGGTCGAGGAAGTGGAGTTAGAACCGAATCTCACCTTCGTTCAGAAGCCGATTAAGATTTTGGATCGTAAATTTCAAGAACTTCGAAATCGGCAGATCCCACTAGTTAAAGTCTTATGGAGAAGTGATAAAACGGAAGAGGCTATGTGGGAGACGGAGGATAAGATGAAAAGATTCCATCCTGAGTTGTTTCCGGACAATCAGTGAATTCGAGGACGGATTCTCCTAAGGGGGGGAGATTGTAACGCCCCGACTTTTCAAGTCGTTCAGGTATGAATTATGTGATAATTACGTGCGCATTTAATTTATTTTAATTACGTTATTAATTATTTATTTTATATTATATGAAATTATGAAATAATTGAATTATTTGAAAATGTTTGAATTTGAATTTATATGAATTTTGAACGATTTGCTCTTGTATGAATTGGTTGCTTACCGTTTCTACAGGAAATGAATTCGGAATTTTTGTGAAAATTTAATATGTTGGACTTATATGTGTTATGAATATGGATATATGTTCGTTTCATGTTTTCGGGTTCATTTTCATGAGTTATGAATTTATTTTGATTTTGGAATCCAAAACGGGGGCTAACGAGCAATTAGCGCACCATTGGTTCCTTATTTGATATCTTGAGCTAGGAAACTCGGATTCGAGTTTCGTCAACTTCGTTGAACTCGTATCGAAAATTTGAGTTTAATGAACTTAGCCTTATACTTTTCCAAAATTATTTGAAGCTCCAAAATTCAACCGAAACATGCAACGGACGCCTAAATTGCCACGTTTTACTAAATAAGCCATAACTTATTCAAACCTTGACCAAATTAACCATGGTTTGATTCCTTGGAACCCTAACTCAACCCTCTAACCAGCCTTAACCACCCCAAACCGAGATAACCCCCTTCACTTGGAGAAAATCAGCCAAACTTCCCCTGCTTTCCAGTTTTCCCGTAGCTCAAGCCAATCCTTGGAGATTCAAGCTCAAATCTCTTCCAAACCTCCATTAATCCACAAGGTAAGCTTAGGATTGTTATATACATTCATTATGAGTCATTTTGATCCATTCTTCCCCAATTTTGAGCATGTTTTCATGGAGTTTGGAGAAGATGTTGAATAGTTAGGTTATATGTTAATTTGTTGAACTCTTTCATTCCTTGGTTGTTTTGGTTGATTCCAAGCTTGAATATGGTTGCCATGCCACCTTCCTTGCATTTATGGTGAAGTATTAGATGGTAGTTGAAGCATTCATGAGTTACCATTAATGTATATTTGAAGTTTTTACATGAAATGATTATCCTTACCTCCTTAGCAAGTTTCAACACTTTGGGAGCATGTTTGTGTGTTGTTGTGGAGTGGTTTTCTTGCATTTTGATGATCTTAACTTACCTAAGTATGTTGGTTGGAGTTGGCATGGTGTTGCTCTGTTTTTCTGCTACGTTCTTTAATTTTTTTTGGCTTCAGACTCAAATCCACGGGGGTGGACTTTTCCCTTTGGAAAAATCCGCGGGGGTGGATTTGAGTCAGTAGGTCTGGACCAAATCCATGGGGGTGGATTTTTCCCTTTGGAAAAATCCATGGGGGTGGATTTTGTCTAGTTTTTTTTTTATTGCTCCGGTTTCGTTTTTTCTTGTTTTTCTTCGCTTGTTTTATATTCCTCCACCTCTTTTATGACTTTTATGCTATGCTAACATGTATTATCTTGAGTGTTATGAAATTTTATGATTTTTCGTGGAATATTTTCCGAGATATGCTTCAACGTGTCTTCTTTTCTCCTAATGTGTGCATGCATGGACTTTGCTCTTAAGTTTGAACCCTAATTGCTATTTATTCCTTATTTAATGACTTGTATGATATGTATACATATTATACTACGTGTTATGATCGTTATTTGAATTTCTTGGACTAATTTAGTATGATTTATGGAGATGTTGAACTTTAACAAATTTGAACGCTTCATGGAAGAATGGAATGAATGTTTATATGTCTTTAAGACATTAATAGTGCACATGAACATTTCCATAACATAATTTAATCTCTTATATATTCATATCATGATCATTGCATTGCCGAGCGTCTTATTTGGTCATATTGAGTCTCACTTCACTTTTCTTGCACAGATTTTGATCACGTTGGAGACGAGGCCGGTCAGTGAGGCTCGTGCTTTCTTCTTTTGACGGTTTAAGGTGGGTTTTTCTTCTATTTAGATACAAGACCCTATATATACCTTCAATGTGAAAGCTTTCGACCAAAATTATATATATATAAAGAGTCGTTTTAAAGAGTAAATGTTTTCAACGTAAAGCCTTATTTTATCAATCCTACCTAATGTTTTGGCGAGAAATGATCGAATGCACGAATGGGGCCCAGGGACTTAGTGTGAGTGGCTATCCGGGGAGGCACGGGCCGACGGTGATCCCTCACACTAGTTCCACCAATTAACGGCGTAACCGGACCTCGTTAGGAGTTAGCGAGGAATGGACGCTGAGCGCCATCTGGGGAGTCATGTAACCCCTTTTGGTCAATGAATGGGTGGTCGGGCCTTGCAAACCCACCACCAACCCGGAGGAAGAAGGAGTAAATGTTAATGAATGTGCACAAAAGATTGATTGCATGAAAAGAATAAATGAATGAATGTTTAAATGGTTTACACAAGGTGTTGGTTGGAGATAATGCACGCCCACTCGCCGGGCCAATAATGACCTAATGTTAATGATTCGTTATAATCCCTTTTGATGATTCTTTTCACCCCCTTGGGAAAGTCTTTAAAAACCTCACTTGGGATTATAGCTTGCATGTGATTGCTTAATTACCGTCATATATTATATCTATGCCCTGTTTTATACCCACCAGTCCCTTTTGGACTGAACCCGTTTGGTTTTCAGTTATTTTGTGCAGGTGTTGAGGGAGCTAGGCGGGAATACGAGTCCTAGGTCTTGCATTCGTCTCTAGCTCTGTATTTTGAGTCTTACACTTGCATACTTTTATTTTGATTATTGTATATGAATATTATCTCGGAGCGTACATGTTTTGGGCCGTGATGGCAATTGCTGATGTACATGAATGATTTTTGGAGCTTGGATGCTCATGATACATATATATGTTATGTGTTCGTTCTTTGCTTCCGCTTTAATGTTTTATGTTGTTATTTGGTTTCAAGGGTTAACCCGCCTAGCTTAGAGTGTGTGTTTGTCCCCGTTCGCCGTGATTTGGCTCGGATCGTCCATTTCATATTCGGGTCGGGTCTCGATGCGGGGGATGTGGCACCTTGCGCTCAGGTGTTATAGTGCAGGTGATGGTGATCCGGCAGGTGATGTGGCATTTGGGGGTAGGGTGTGAGGTGCGGTTCCCCAATCAATTTCTGTGGCAGGTGGTGTTGTAGGTGGATGTGATGGTGAGGGGATCCAATCCATGTTGGAATTCATGAGATTAAAGGTCCCTTCTTGGACTGGAGGGGCATCTGTTATCGGGGGCAATTCATCCCCAATGATCAAACGGGTGCACCCTTTTAAACATTGATGTAGATAATCAATGGGTGCATCCTCTTCTTCTACACTTGTTTGTTCATAAAGGTCCCCCATATAAGTCATATTCTTTTCAATGCTGGAGGGAAACAAAAATGGACGTACCTGATCCTGTTACATCAAAAAATAACAGAGGTTAAAGATATTCAGTGATCCATGGCAAAAAAATAATAAAAATTTTGTTCAAACCTCAGGTCCATGGTTATTTATCTTTTGCCGCAGTTCTTCAATATCAATTGGATGCCCTTTATTGTGAAGCCATCTGAACATCCTGGGGAGTGGCAGTTTGGACATGTGGGAATCATCAAGTACTAGGCCGCCCCCATAACTTGCTATAGTTGGGCACATTTCGTAAGCCCACGCCTAAAAGGAACAAACAGCAAAAAAGATGTATTATAGATTTTGTTACATTAAAATCGCGTGAGCGATTTAGCTGAATAAGTAAATTGAAATTCAGAGAAATATGATGATCATAATAATCACCTGCAAGGCCCATGGAAAACCTGAAACATGATAGGTCTTCGCTTTAGAGTCATCTTTTGTAGGAGGCAGCCATTTTGCAATATCCGTTTCCCTTTTTTTTATTGATGCCATTGTCACATTGAATGACAATAGTCCCCAAGGATATGAATAAAAAAAATCCAAATCACTAGCAAAACATATATAATCCGTATTTACAACTCTTCCCCTTTCAACACCAAGCAAAATATTTTGAACAAAAAGCACGTGGGCTATCTTCAAACGATCTTCCACTGCAAGCTTGTTATTGAATAATAACTTTTCCAACTCAGTATCCTTCACCTTGGATTTCCATTTATTACGGAGGATCCTCTTAAGAAAATCCTCGGCATTATTTATAACCCTCAACTCATCAGCTCTATCGGGCATCTTACCAGCGCCACAATAAAGCCCAGTGACAAGAGCAAACTCCCTTAAGCCAAACCTAACTGGCTTTTGTCCTATCAAGACCCACAGCTCATGCTCTTTCTTGGTGGGTAGGGAGTACATCATAAGATAATGAAAGAGGCTGCCTGAAAACCGCTTCCAACCAGAAGGCAGCTCTTGGGTATATTTTCTAAATACTCCTTCGAATTTTATTTCGTTCAGTTCAAGGAATTCTTTTACTGGGGAAAGGCGCTCCCATGATGATCGGACTGTGATCCTCACAGTTGCAGAGAAGAAGTACCGTTCCCAGAAAGGGCACATGTTGAATTTTGCAAAATCAATGCTCCGGGTGACCTCTTCTTCATATTCTACCTCTAACTCCTCTTCATCATCCTCCGCATCATCAAATAACCCCGTCATACCCATATTGTTCGAATGCCTTAGCTTACTCCTATTTTCTCGTATGTAGAAGGTCCCTTCTGCAGTTTCTTCATCTCCGCTTTGTTCATCATCTCTAAACTCCTGAAATGTATCAAAATACCGTTTGTAAATAGAAAATATTTGAAATATATAAAGGCGCCATTTTGATCGCGTACGCGACTCAATCAATCGATCAAGCGACTAAGAGATTATTTCGAAATAAACAACCAAAAATAAGGTATATAAACAAGAGAATATAGTATCAAGACCAGAACAAAAACGAAAAACAAAGAACCATTACGTTGTACTCGGCCTCTTGCGATATTTGCATGGGATCAATAGTGCCTTCTCCCTCCCTTACGGGGCTTTGGTTTGCTCCCGATGATGACATCTTGTTTAGTTGATCGGAAAATGTGATAATACTCTGAATACGGGAGAGAAAATGGGGGAAAACGGAAAACCCTAACTATTTTGCTTCGTGAGGAAGATGAAGAAGAAGAACAAGAACAATCCTTTTTACCTTTTTCCTCTTTCTCGCTCTTTTGTGTTTGCTTATAACGGTGATCAAATTAATTAATGATGTGATCGGTTTGACTCATGTAGTGAAATATATATTAAATAAACATAACTGTCAGACAAAAAAGTGAATTTAATTGGAGCTTTGTAAATTTCAAGAAGGTTTTTTTTTTTCATTATTATTTTCGAGTATTTGATTCTTTAAATAACGTATGGGACTAACAAAATACTTTAAAACAATAACAAGTGCGAACTAGCTTAAGGATCGCCTGAGCGATTCATTAAATCGCGTGGGCGATTTAATAATTTTTTGAGGAAGAATTCAAGTTCCATGATGTGTGTAATGGCCAATAACCTTAGGAGACTTGGATCAAATTTGTAATGGGATCATTGAATAATTTGTTATGCCCAAGCTTGATGTGAATGTATCAATCACAATGTTTTGTACTTGGTTTAAGATTTGTTTGGGATTATGGCTTGGGTTTGCAATACATCATGCTCCACGGAGAAAAAACATGATGGTGTTCACATCATACGCAAAAGAAACATGCTAAGGGACTAACAAAATACTTTAAAACAATAACAAGTGCGAACTAGCTTAAGGATCGCCTGAGCGATTCATTAAATCGCGTGGGCAATTTAATAATTTTTTGAGAAAGAATTCAAGTTCCATGATGTGTGCAATGGCCAATAACCTTAGGAGACTTGGATCAAATTTGTAATGGGATCATTGAATAATTTTTTATGCCCAAGCTTCATGTGAATGTATCAATCACAATGTTTTGTACTTGGTTTAAGATTTGTTTGGGACTATGACTTAGGTTTGCAATACATCATGTTCCACGGAGAAAAAACGCGATGGTGTTCACATCATACGCAAAAGAAACATGCTAAGGGACTAACAAAATACTTTAAAACAATAGCAAGTGCGAACTAGCTTAAGGATCGCCTGACCGATTCACTAAATCGCGTGGGCGATTTAATAATTTTTTGAGGAAGAATTCAAGTTCCATGATGTGTGCAATGGCCAATAACCTTAGGAGACTTGGATCAAATTTGTAATGGGATCATTGAATAATTTGTTATGCCCAAGCTTGATGTGAATGTATCAATCACAATGTTTTGTACTTGGTTTAAGATTTGTTTGGGACTATGACTTAGGTTTGCAATACATCATGTTCCACGGAGAAAAAAACACGATGGTGTTCACATCATACGCAAAAGAAACATGCTAAGGGACTAACAAAATACTTTAAAACAATAACAAGTGCGAACTAGCTTAAGGATCGCCTGAGCGATTCATTAAATCGCGTGGGCGATTTAATAATTTTTTGAGGAAGAATTCAAGTTCCATGATGTGTGTAATGGCCAATAACCTTAGGAGACTTGGATCAAATTTGTAATGGGATCATTGAGTAATTTGTTATGCCCAAGTTTGATGTGAATGTATCAATCACAATGTTTTGTACTTGGTTTAAGATTTGTTTGCCCTTATGACTTAGGTTTGCAATACATCATGCTCCACGGAGAAAAAACACGATGGTGTTCACATCATACGTAAAAGAAACATGCTAAGGGACTAACAAAATACTTTAAAACAATAACAAGTGCGAACTAGCTTAAGGATCGCCTGAGCGATTCATTAAATCGCATGGGCTATTCATTAAATCGCTTGGTCGATTCCTTAAATTAGTTGAGCGATTTTGTAACTTAAATGATTACAATCTAAATTTCTAAATACAAATCATTAAGACAAGTTACATTATTGATTTAAAGATACAAATCAATAAAAATACTGCTAAAAACAACAAGTTGACTATTATCAACTTGTTCACAATATTTTGTTCTCTTCCTTCTGGAATGAGTGGTGTCCTCCTGCTTGAGACTTCACCTTCATCGTTCTGTGGCTCTTCTATTGGATTACACCATTGAGAAAAGCCATGCAAATTGCAACAATAAAATAATCTTCCCCTATTGGAATTATCTGCTCTATCGACCACCTTGATTGTAGCCCACTGATCGCAATCCCTGCATTTCTCCTTTCTATATCTAAGAGAACTTTTGCGTGTAAAAGCTGAGCTATTTGAGCTTGCCATGATCTTTAAATTCCTTAGTGATAATCAGAAGAATTATATAGTGATCCCCACCAACGGCTATAATTAGGATATAAACAGTGTATAACTGCCATAATATAACGGCTATAATATTTTGTAATATTATCATATTCCAGGGGCTCTTTTGCAACCTCACAAATTTACGCACTGCCCCTCCTACTCAAATATAAAATTGTGTTGTTTCCTTTTGCCAAACCCTAATTAGTGATTGTTATCTTCCATCCTCTTATGTTGAATATTTCAGCCGCCGCCCTCTCCAATCCAAAGGAACAATCATTCGCAGATCTGTAAGAGTCTGCCCTATTAGTTTGAATTGCTCTTGAAAATTATCATGTTTGCTGTATGATTTCCGCCATACAGTAGCAATCAATAGATGTTTCTTTGTTTGGTCCATGTAGTGTTTACTCGTTGTAGATGAACTATACGATGGGCAGTACAGGAGAGAGTTTTGAGATGCTTTGTGCGTCTTGTGCATAACAATTGGAAAGAAACCGAGGAAAATGCAATTGAAGATTTATTACAGATTTTAAATCTGTAATAAATCTTCAATTGCATTTTCCATCGTTTCTTTCCCTTGTTATGAACAGGCTGCACAAAGCATCTCAAAACTCTCTCCTGTATTGCACGTTGCATAGTTCTTCTGCAATGTCTAATGATCTATTGCAAGGCCAAACAAAGAAATCTATTGAGTGTTACTGTTTGGCAACAAGTCTTACGGAAATGACGATTTTCATGAACATTTCAATCAAATACGGCATATTTTGTGATTAAGGAGGAAGAAGACAGATAGATCTGTTAATATTTATATGTTAATAAACCCCCTTCGCTGAAGAATCGCATACGCGTTTCATTAAATCTTGTGAGGGAGTCATTAAATTCAGTGAGTGATTCACTAAATCATGAGCCCGATTATTTTAAAAATAAATTAATGGATCAAGCTGAGTGGTTTTAAAGTGTCATAAATCGAATTAAATTCCAATTTTTATTATATTATATATAATATATTAATTGAATTAATAAAATTATTCAAATTAACAATCTGGGATCATATTATACAAAAAACAAGCATTCAATTAATATATTATAATATAATAAATCGCGTAATCGATTCATCAAATCGAGTGTGCGATTCAATAAATCTTGTGCGCGATTAATTAAAAAGAGAGATATGCGACTTGGCTGAAGAATCGCTTGCGCGATTATTTAAGTCGAGTGCGCGATTCATTAAATCTTATTCGCGATTAATTAAAATATGAAATATGCCCAATTGGATGAAGAATCTCTTGCTCGATTAATTAGGTCACGTAAGGGATTCATTAAATCGAGTGTGCGATCAATAAATCTTATGCGCGATTAATTAAAAAAGAGATATATGCCACTAGGCTGAAGAATCGCTTGCGCGATTAATTAAGTCGAGTACGCGATCCATAAAATCGCGTAAGCGATTCATTAAAAAATAAAGTTGTATTATACAATTTATTTATCTAAATGACATTCTGATCACATGTAGTCTTTTTGTGACCTTTTCCTCCACACTTTGAACAGGTGTTGTACCTTTTTCTTCCCTCAGAAGGTGCCCGGAATCTAGTCATCCTTTTTCTTCCAACATGCACCTTCAGTGGAGGTGGCAGTACTTGTTTTATACCTATATCTTCAGGCAATTCCCACTGTAACTCTGGAGGTGTAGGAAAAATTATCTCAGAATATGCAAGTATGTAGTACTCAACAGTGTAAAATTGTGAGCATAGGGAATATATTCTTTGTCCAAACCCTATTGGGTTTTGCTCCCTTAACGCCGATAATGCATGGGGGCAGGGGATCTTATCCATCTGGAAGACACCACATGTGCACGTCATATTGTTCAAGTCAACCATAACCTCTGCTCCAATTCCACGAATAGAAAATTCATGAGCATTGAACTGTTGTGCAAGGCATCCTTTGGATTTCTCCAGATTACTCCGGAGAAGTTTCTCTTTGGATGGCACCAGGACTGTACTGCAGTTGATCATGTTCGTTCTCCGGGTGTGGAACCAATCGGCCAATATTCTTATGATAGACTCAAACAGAGCAGGGATAGGATACTCCCTTTCAAATCGAATCCTAGAATTAATAGACTCGGCGATGTTGCTAGTCAGAACATCATACCTGTTTGTTTTAGAATGCACCCTGCTCCATAACTCAAAACCAACTTTTTCCTTCAAGTACTCTGCAGCACGTTTGTGAATACGTTCGATCTCTTTGTAGTGCTCCATGAAATCTTCGACGGTGTATGCTTTAACTGCCCTAAAAAATAGCTCAAGGATAGCACTTTTTTTAAAACGTTGTCTCAAGTTCTCCGATAAGTGCTTCGAACAAAATCCATGATGAGCCTTAGGATAAATCTTAGCAACCGCATTTTTAATGGAGACATGTCTATCCGATATTATACAGAGATCATCACTATCCGGTGTTATCCTTTTTAAATTTATAAAAAACCACTCCCATGATGCATTATTTTCGGAATCAACCACTGCCCATGCAATCGGATAGGTATGGTTCTCACTATCTTGTGCAGTAGCCAATAAAAGAGTACCATCGTATTTACCGGTTAAGAAACAACCATCAACGGCTAACACCTTGCGCATGTACGTAAAACCCCGTATGCATGGTCCGAATGCAACAAAAAAATGAAGAAACCTGTTTTCGTGGTCAAGAACCAATTCAGTGACGCTTCTTTGATTCTTAACAGTTAGCATATAACGATATGCATCTATAATTGCATATCCATGCTCAGGTGATCCCCTGACAATATTTTTTGCATGTATTCTGCCCATCCAACATTTCCAGTAACTAACCTTGGCCCCCAATTCAGCTTCGACGTACTTTTTAATTTCGCCTGGTGTGGGACCTTTCTTGTCAAAAAACAATGGCTTCACTAAGTCCCCAATCAATTTTGCGGTAGCCTGTTGATGAGTGGTACTTGCTTCTTCCAACCCACAAGTGTGCATCCGGTTATACTTTCTGAGGATAAATCTGTCAGAATTAACATATTTAACACACCGAAACCACCACTTGCAATCCTGCGAATAACATCCCAGAACAAGAAGGGACTTTGTAGATTTTATCGTTAGAAATTGGAAGCTTCCCTTACATGCAACAAGGTTGATCTTCATGATGGCATCTTCTTTGTTTATAAACTCTTCATCCTCATTAAAACCTGAGCCATCATCCCATGTATGACTTTCAATCCTAGCCTCTGGATTATCATAACATATAATGGCTTCCTCCTCATTAATACATTGATCGGGCACTTCTTCCTCGATCACATTTTCAGAAGGATTTTGAAGATCTTCATTACAACGATCTACCATTTCTTCGTTTATAGAAAGGGTGTTATCGGGAAGATTGAATTCTTGATCGTTGATATCAGGGAGACTGAAGTCTTCATACTGATGCTGGTATTGATCTTCACCCTGAGAAGTAAACCAGCTTGTACCAACATGTTCGGATTCTGTTCGACTCTCCTTCCTATCCAAGGAAACCTTCAAAACGGGCCTCCAACCTTGAGGAGAGATATCGGCAAAATAAACTTGTAGGTCGTGATCAGTCTTTATTTCAGTTGGATAACAGGTTGGAGGTGCACTTGTAAGAAAATATTTCACGTGCACATCATCATGGGAGCAAGTAAGTCCTGATTGTTCTATAATATCACTTATCAACATTTGGAATGTACTCTGATTGCTCACAAGAATAGCAGAAGTTTGCTTGCTCTCCGCAACCCAATTCAAACACGTGGTTTCTTCTTCCCACACTCCAAATTGAAATCCAATAACAAATTTTGACATAACCCAGTCGCCGTTCCTTTACAACATTAAAAAAAAAAAAAAATTAACCATGCATGTAGTACAAAACTGAGAAACAAAAAATTTGATCGCGTGATCGATTGATAAAATCGCGTGAGCGATTTTGAGAAATCGGGCAAGCGATTAATAAAATCGAGTGCGCGATCACGCTATATTGTCGTTATATTGGCGTCCAAAATAGGTTAGGGAATGTACTGCATTAAACCCAGATAGATGGGGTTTAGAAAAAACTCAGTTAAATCATTCAGTGAAAACGAAGTTCAACAAATAGGTTTGAGAAAAAATTTAAATGAATCGCGTGAGCGATTCCCTAATCGAGTGAGCGATTTATAGAAATCACGCAAACGATTGATAAAATCGAGTGCGCGATCACTTTGTATTGGCGTTATATTGGCATCCAAAACAGGTTAGGGAATGTACTGCATTAAACCCAGATAGATGGGATTCAGAAAAAACTCAGTTCAATCATTCAGTGAAAACGCAGTTCAAAAAATAGGGTTCAGAAAAAATTCAAACGAACCGAAACCTTTCAATACCTTTGATTGTTGTTGTTTGCCATTGTACCTGTAATCAGAGAAAAGTGGGTGATACTTAGGGTTTTTGAAGAATCAAACGAACACTGCACATCACTGCGATCGGAGAAGAAATATCAGAAAAATAGGGTTTTCGTCGCATACAGGAAGGAGAGAGAAATTGAGAGAATTGGTTGAATGTGATTTGGGGCCAGATTCTAATTTTGTATAAATTTTGGGGCAAAAAAGAGTATGCAAAATCCTGACGTGGCAACTATTTAATTAAGCTGAGTAATTAATTAAGAGCTAATCAAGCAAAGGGTTATATAACCAATTATTTTGAAACTAGGGGTTACATAACTAAAAAAAGACTTGGGCGTCCCTTTTAACCGAATCCCCCGCTAGTTGCTTAGTACCTTATCTTGACAATTCAAGCATGTCGAAATGAGTAAAAGGCACTTTTCCTATAGGATTCAGAAAATGTACACAAAGACAAAAGGGGTTTTAATTCAAATAGTTTTAATAACGCCTTTATGAGATTCAATGAAATAGTACCTTGTTGCGCAAAATAAAAACATGGTGTAACTTATTTTTTTATTGAAGTGCCACAACAGGCAACAGAATAAGCAAGACAAACAGAACTAAACCAACTAAGCAGCATCAGCACTAACAATCTCTGTTAGAGATTATGGAAGCCATAGTATTGGGGAATATTTTCTGTGTCGGATTTCTATATTACAGCACTGTACAAGACTACTAGCATGTATACAAATATTAACCTAATTTAATTAGGGAAAGTCAACTACTGCTATCAATACAAATCCTTAATTCATCGTTTCCTTTCTTAACACTCCCCCTCAAGTCGAGTGTTGGATCTCCGATGCTCAACTTGCTCAATGCTTCACTGAAGAGCCTCCCGTTCACAGCTTTGGTCAAGATATCCGCTAGCTGATCCTCTGACCGTACAAAAGGTAGATCAATCACCCCTTCTTCCAATTTCTCCTTTATAAAATGCCTATCTATCTCAACGTGTTTGGTTCGATCATGCTGAACCGGGCTTTCGGATATGCTGATGGCAGCTCGGTTATCACACCTTAACCTACATGCTCCTGCTGAGGGAAAACCAATCTCTGCAAGCAACTTTCTCAACCACAACACTTCGGTCACCCCTCGTGCAATACCACGAAACTCTGCCTCTGCCCTCGAGAGGGCAACCACCTTTTGCTTCTTGCTCCTCCAAGTTACTAGGTTCCCTCCGACTAGTGTGAAATACCCAGAAGTCGACCACCTGTCCATTAGGTTTCCCGCCCAGTCAGCGTAAGTATAGGCTTTAATGTCTAGATGTCCGTGTTTTTGATAAAGGACACCTATCCCCGGATGGCCCTTCAGGTACCGACATATCCGAATGGCTGCATCCATATGTTCTTTCTGGGGCTGATGCATGAACTGACTCAGAACTCCCACTGCGTATGCGACATTAGGCCGAGTATGAGCCAGATAGATGAGTTTTCCAACCAATCGTTGATACTGCCCTTTGTCGATTTCTTCTGCCCCTTCTACTATCTTAAGCCCATGGTTAGCAACCATAGGAGTGTCTGCTGGTTTACACTCCAGTAATCCAACCTCTGCCAAAAGATCAAGTACAAACTTCCGTTGTGATATGAAGAGTCCCCGTGTGGATCGCAACACCTCAATCCCCAAGAAATATTTTAACTGTCCCAGATCTTCCATCTCGAATTCCTTGAACAAGTTATCCTGGATGCTCGCAATTTCCTTTGAATCATCCCCTGTAATAATCATATCATCTACATAGATTATGAGGCATGTTACCAACTCACCTCTCCTATTGAGGAACAAAGTGTGATCTGAGTTACTTTGACGGTAACCATACTTTTTCATGGCCACTGAGAACTTTCCAAACCAAGCTCGAGGTGACTGTTTTAAGCCATACAGTGCTTTCCTTAACCTGCATACTTCCCGTTGTTTGAAATCACTATTGAACCCAAGTGGGGGTTCCATATATATTTCTTCCTTGAGATCTCCATGCAAGAACGCATTCTTAATATCAAACTGATGTAGTGGCCAATCCCTGTTAGCTGCTACGGAGAACATAACCCAGATTGTGTCAATCTTAGCTACTGGTGAGAAGGTTTCTGAGTAGTCGATCCCATAGGTCTGAGTGTACCCCTTAGCTACTAGTCTGGCTTTATATCTTTCAACACTGCCATCAGCCCGGTGTTTTATGGTGAAGACCCAGCGACATCCAACTACTTTCTTTCCATTAGGTAACTCACATTTCTCACAAGTACCGTTCTTTTCCAGAGCATCCATCTCGGCTTCCATAGCCTGAACCCATCTATCATCCGTAAGAACCTCTTCTACTCTGTTTGGAACAGTGGTGGAGTAGACCGAGGCAACATAGGCACGGGCCTGCTGGGACAAGTTTCCTTTAGCTAGATCATCTATTGGATATTTAGTCGTCCTGCTCAATTGTTCTGGCTCATAGCGCTTTGGAGGTACTCCCCGATTTGCCCTGGGGGGTAACACATATCTTTCCTCTCGTGCCATCTCTGCTTGGGTCTCCCCCTGAGCATGTTTTTCACTTACTCCATCATCCTCCTGACCTGCACTGTTAGATTCACTCTGTCCAGGGGATATACTATTATTATTTCTGAAAGCACTTTCACATACCTCTGGGATGTCAGTCTGAGTGATTGGGTCATTAGAGTGCATAGGAGACTGTACTGTGTGGCGGGTCCGCTTGGTGGTTCCGCCTACCTGCTCTGTTGGGACCGTGTCGGGCCAAAGTGGTGACATCCAACCTAGTGGGTCCTGCTGTTGTGGCTGATTCTCCCCATGACCACTAGGTTGGGTAAAAAAGTATTCCATTTCAAGGAAATCGCAGTCCATGGTGATGTACAACCGACGAGTGGCTGGATGGTAACACCGATACCCCTTTTGATGGACTCCATACCCCACGAAGACACATTTGAGGGAACAGGGATCTAGTTTGGTTCTATTGGACTTAGGAATGTGGACATAGACTGAACACCCAAAAACCCAAGGAGGGAGGACCAAGCTGGAGGGGATACTAACCCGTTTTCCCAAATGTTGTAAGGGAGTATCGAGATTTAGGGCTCTGGTGGGTAGACGGTTCAAAAGATAGACTGAAGTGGCTACAGCCTCAGGCCAAAGATGTTTAGGGCAATGGGATTCAAGCATGAGAGCCCTAGTCATCTCGAGTAGCCGACGGTTCTTACGTTCAGCTACTCCATTTTGCTGTGGGGTATGCGGACAGGAAGTCTGATGTAGTAACCCATGATCCCGAAAAAACTGTTTTAATTCAGAATTGACAAATCCCCCCCCCCCCCCCTCCTTATCAGACCGAAGAACTTGGATGGTGGATTTATACTATGTTAGTACCATTTTAAAAAACTCCATAAATTTTAAGGGCACATCAGATTTGTTCTTAAGAAAGTAAACCCAAACCATTCGAGAACAATCGTCAACAAATAAAATAAAATATCTGAATCCATGATCACCAATGTTCGGGGCAGGCCCCCACACATCCGAATGAACCAAAGAAAAAATGTTCTTAGCCCTATAATATGATGCCGAAAAAGATTGTCTATGACTCTGAGAAAGAATACATGTTTCGCAAGACAACTGACTACTTTGCGAAAAAATACTAGGAAATAAGGACTTGAGATACCCTAAGGAAGGATGTCCCAACCGCCGGTGCCACAACCACTGTTGCCATTCCACTGCCCCGTGAGCAAGCGCTGCAGTTCCGTGTTGAGCCACCTCGTCCACATAGTACAATCCATCTTGTTCAGTACCACGCCCAATCACTCTCCCCGATTGATCATCCTGTAAGAGGCAAAAAGTGGAAATATCAGCACCACACAATTTAATTCTCTCGTCACATGACTGATAGAAAGCAACTTGTAAGATAAACTCGGCACATATAAACAGTTTTTTAATTTCAAGTTAGGTGATAGTGCCACTGTCCCGGCACTATGGACCTGCGAGAAATCCCCATTTGCACTTTGAATTGAGCTGGTTTTGGTGGTTGTACGTGCCACTAGGTCTGTTGGATCATTAGTTATGGTATGGGTAGCACCACAATCAAAATCCACTGGCTCTTCTCATTTTCTCCATGAGCACCTGTCTGAAAGACCAATCCTGTTGATGCATAATTTCCTACATTCTGTTCCTTTTTATTTTCTTGCAATTTATGGGACCCACAAAGAGAATTCTTATCACCAGACTTACAAATATTATCATCAGGCATACAATTATGAAATTTATGGGACCCACAAAGAGAATTTTTATCGCCAGACATACAAATATTATCATCAGGCATACAATTATAGGCGGACTTATTAAAAGGATTATTAAAGGATTGAGATTGAGGGTAGGAATGGAATTTACCCTGTCCCAACCCTATACCTAGCAAAGCAGTAGCAGTTTTCCCCTTCTCTTCCGCCGTCATTTGTGATTTCTCCTCCTCTTCTTCTCTTGCATCGGTGGACCTGACTATCAGTCCTCTCCCATCGCCGGAGTTTCCTTTTCTGGTAGGGTAGCCCGACGCCGCTGCGTCCCATCGCCGGCTGCACCACCCCACAAGCTCGAAACATTCTTCCTTCTTGTGGCCGGTTCTGCCGTACTGACCACAAGTGACCGGTGATTTCTCGCCGTTGTTGCTCCTAAGAAGCGGAGCTATGCCTTGCGACTGGCCTGGGTTTCGTCTGGGCTTGCCGTTACCATGGATCGCCGGCCCTGTTCCCCCTTGTGTCGGAAATTGAGCAATGAGGCCTGCTCCAACCCCTAATCCCGCCGATGATGACGTTCGATCTGTATTCTTGATGTCCCGCCGCGCCGATTCTCGTCGGATGGTGGCGTATGCTTTCTCGACCGACGGTAGAGGATTTTCTTTCAAGAGATCCCATCGTTCTGCGTCGTATCGATCATCTACCCTGGCGAGAAACTGAAATAGGCGGGTTTCAGACCTAAGACGGTTGAACACGGCAATATCACCTTCACACAACATCGGATTGGGTGCTCGGACCTCAATTTCTCTCCAGATTTTCTGCAAATTGCTGTAGTATTGTTCAATAGTATCGGTTCCCTGTTTCAGGCCATTTGCCTTGACTGTGAGGTCGTAGATTTGAAGCCCGTCTCCACTTGACTCATATGTGGCCTTCAATCCGTCCCATAGGGCCTTGGCCTTAGAGTACTCAGCAAAGTTGCTGACGAGGTCTGATTCCATGTTATCCAATATCCATGTACAGACGATTAAATCGATCTGCTCCCATCTATGGTAGGTTGGGTCATCAATCGCCGGAGGTGCAGGTATTCCAGTGATGTGGCTGAGTTTCCCCCTTCCCCCGATTGCCATCCTCATCAATCGGGACCATAAGGAAAAATTGAACTGATTGAGTTTGATGTTAATGTTTACTGAGTGGGATATTTGGAACTGATTTATCTCTGGTTGTGGCTGTAGGGTTTGGAATTTGGATTCTATGATGCTGGCTAGTTGTGTGCCTAAGGAATCGACGGGCTGCTGTGATTCCTTGCCAGGACTAGATACAACGCTGTCATCGGCCATGGCCAAGAGAGGTAACGGTACGTGATGAGCAAGGATCGGATCCGATTAATGGATCCTCACCTTCTCTGATACCATGTTAGAGATTATGGAAGCCATAATATTGGGGAATATTTTCTGTATTGGAATTCTGTATTACAGCACTGTACAAGACTACTAGCATATATACAAATATTAACCTAATTTAATTAGGGAAAGTCAACTACTACTGTCAATACAAATCCCTAATTAATCGTCTCCTTTCTTAACAATCTCTTCCGGGAAGTCAGGGATGGTCGTCCCTTCATAAGCAAAATTTGCAGTGTTACTTGCAGCAGCACGCGCTGCTCCATTCCCTGATTTCTTTGTGTGTGT